>JAVFKF010000012.1:39265000-49265000 GCA_036926295.1 Pachydiplax longipennis | reverse complement strand
AAACTAGAAAAGCACGAAAAAATAATTAAGTAATGAAATATTAATTAATTAAGTATAAAAAATATATATGAAAATAAATTTAGCAGTAAAAAAGTATCAGCATTAATTCTATTGAACCTGAAATTTAAAGGAAAAATTTTCCTAGGATTTTTCTTTGTGTATTCCATGCCGAAGCTGTGTTTATGTAACTCTGTGTGATATGCAAGGGTTGCTTTCTGCTCTGCCTGTGATAACTCTTATTTCCCTTTCAGTCATGGTGTTCACAGTTGAGAATTACATATAATTTAGTTAGAAGCCTTCATTGGAACATCAACATTATATTTTTTTCGTTTTCATGTAGTTGCTTACGTCTGACCGGCCTCTATGTGAAATGCAGAATTTACAGTTTCATAAAGTACATTCCACATTTTCATCTACGCCTTAATAAACCGAAAATCTCTTCTATTACTATCCTTAATACTGCACTTCTGTTTTGGCATTATAGAGCAGTATGGACGTTTTATATAAACGTTAGAAACTATAACGCTTTAAGTGTTAATCAAGTAAGATAGTGTTACAATAAAAGAGTAGGAAAAGAGAACATCGCCAATATTATCAGTAATTATTATTAGTTTGTTACATTATTGAGTTCGTTATTAGTAATATAGTAAGGAAAACAGGTATCAACCGGGATGAAATGCATTTGTAATTTTTTCCCTAAGACTACTTAGAATCAGCGGGACTTTCGAAATCAACTCGGTACAATTATAGAAAGGGGATTGTCCCAGAAAAATACGGGACGGATGGGAATCCTATTCCGAATCGTGATCAACTTGGAGGAAATAACATGCGTTCTGTTTACAGGTGAGAGAGACTGTCAGTCGCGAGAAATCCCAAAATTTTTATCGCATATCCGTCGCTCTGATCCTGTTATTAGCTGTGGGTGTGCTAACAAGCTGCAATCACGAAATTCCGTGCTGTTATGCGAATGAGGAAAACCAGAGAGCTAAGTTTAAAGCTCAGCTTATGAGTCGCCGTTGCTGCTAGGGATCTAACAAATTCTCCTTTGGGAAATTTAAGTCGGCTAGTGAATGATGTTCAAAGTGCTTGTTAACTGGTTTGCAATATTTTCAAAATCTAATTGAACGCATTAGAAGTTGAGAGCAAGTGGGTACTCACCTTGATTTCACTGCTAACTCGGTCTCTGATGTAATTTTAGATGGCTAAACTTAAGCTAAATCACATCGGGGCCGGTTCAGGGCCGTCCTGCGACACGGAGAGCCGGGCAATCGCCCAGGGCATCTCAGTTTGGGGGGCCCATGACCTTATTCCCATGTTCTCATAAGGCGCGGATACCTTCCTGATCTTTTCGTTGACAAACCATCAGTAAAGCTATACGTGGGAAGTTGCTTACTATATAGATGAATGGTAAATGGTTAAAGGCTCTCTTGAGAATAGATATTTGACCGTTATCATAAATATTTAAGCATTCTTAAAACAAATTTGGATTAGGAAATATTCTGGTTACATCTTTGTGAAATTAATTTCGAATTAAATTTTTCAGCTTGTCGATCGAAACCAATAATTATTGCCAATTATAAGAATGCATTTGATTTTAGCAAACAGCCATTTTCCTTTTTTTGTTTTAAGGTGATAATAGTTAGAGTAATAGTATTAGTAGAATTATTTCTGTTAAAAGTGAGCTAACGTACTGAGAATACAAGTTAAAAGATGTGAATGTAAACTTTGATCAACATGGAAATTACAAAATAAATACTGTAGCAAAAATAACATCAAATGAAATCAATAACTGGGAACGTCAATAAATCACTTATACAGAGAAAACAGTGGAAGTCGTAAGGGTCACGGTCAAATTACCTGGAGTTGATCAGGCGTTAGCTGAGGACCTCTTCCCGTGGGAAAACAGTCCTAAAAAATGTATTGCTCTAAAACATATTTTTTTCATAAAATAAGGAAATCCGGGACGTGCATAGGTTTTTATCCCAGATTTCTTTCTTCCCATTGGAGAATAATGCTCCTTAAAGCTTAGTTTGAACGCTCTGAACGATTTATACGAGAACAAATCACAGAAAGGATTTTTAGCTTCCATTAAAATACTCCGCTCATTTCTTAGCTTTGTTAAAAAATTTGAAAGGAATACAACTCGTATAGCTTTTGTAGGAAAACTTCGGTGGCTAGTTTATGTTGAAACTACTGTAGCTTCACAGAAATAATCCTTGTATGCTACTGTATTTAATCGTTTTCTAAATTTTGTAATTTAAAGAAAGACTCTCAATCTTTGGAATAATTTGATGGAAAATTTTAGGTAACATAACCCACATGCCAAATCATATTTCAAAACCTATTATTGCCAATCGTAGAAATACAGCTCATAATTTATGTTTTCTTTTACTCCTATGTTTTCCCCCTATTTTCTTTTGCTTTTCTCCAGTATATTTCGTTAAAAATGAGTCCGTTTTTCTTTCGTTTAAGTAAACTCTCTCAGTAGCTTTGTGCAGGTTTTTCACATCCCCATTCCATGTGGGTGTTTTCCTGCTATGAATTATTTTTCTTTAGCTTCACTTATGTCTCTTTTTAAATCCGCAACTAAGTTCATATTTTTTCTACTAATTTGAATTCCAATTTAATTACAATTTCTTTGTGTTGAATGGAAAATGAGACTATAGAATCTCAATTTTGCCCAAAATAAAGACGAAATTTATTTATATCAAAATTTATTCATATTTTCTTTATTTATATTTCAATTTTGTCGCTGTCACCATTCATTTTCGGTTTGATCTTTCAATCTCTGGCCTCCTATGGTCAAAATCCACCCCCAGGTTTATGAAAATGCGCTAATTAACAATTTCATATCGAATAGAATGCGTCAGGAGAATGAATACGAGTTGAGGGGAATGCCATCCTCCTGTCTTGTAGGTGACATTTCGTCCTGTTGTGTTCGAACCCTCTCTCCCAGATGTATTCGAAATCACTCGGGCATATACTGCTAGACGGAGAAATCTAAAGCACGAGGAAGTAGCTGAAATTTCGTTGCATAATGGAGATTCATCCCGGGGGAAATTAATTTGGCCAATTACAGATCGAAATCCTGAACCATTTATTTTCGGCTTTGGTTGGAATATCCTTCTCCGAGAGTTATTCTGCTAAACTTCCCGGTTCTCTGTTCAGATATCCCCTTTCTTTGTAACAAGTTAGAAGTGAACTTCCTGCATACGACTATAGCTTTAACAACTTCGTCATCCGTGTTTTCGTTAATTAAAATTATTTCCTCCTTCCGTAAGTTAGGTAACGCGAAACGTTGGGCTATGGCCGTTTCCTCATTCCTGCAGACATCGTCCTTTTCGGGAATTTCAGCTGGTCATGAGTTTGCTGTCATCCCTATCTCATGTTAGTTAGTCATTAATTCCTTTGGTGCTGGTATTTTAAAGCAGTAAATATAGCCATAAGTTTCCATGCAAGTTGGATTTCGAGAAACCTTAAAACGGGTCCTTCGTTTGCGATGCTAGAGGAACTATTTCTCGTTGTTTCACCCATCGTAGTCTTCCATTCCTATACTATATAACACTCAACACTGATTGTGCATTAAATTTCTTAGTGGTCGTCCTTTCAATGAATGAAAATTTACGTAGTATGGTCTATTAGTGTATATGAATGTATAATTTCTATAAGAGGTTCGTGCAGTCATCTTGACGAATAGAATAGTTTTCACTCACTCCTCACCTTGACTTATAAATCTCATTTCTACTCCAAAGCTACTGGTAGCAAATAATGAAAAGATCAATGATTCAATTCAGCTTTCAGATTGATGACTGTTCTGACAAATCTATCTTTATCATAAATGGAATTTTTTTATGAGAAGGATTTTTTGCTTTTCCGCAAAATTGAGAAAAGATTTTTTCATTTCTGTAGAACGAAATTCAATTTCCAAAACATCACGGCCGCTTCTTTGGAGATCAATTTTTAATTGAAATCGATTCATCTCGCGTGCGGTCTTACGGTTGTTTGCAGCCTACAATACTACGAAAATGGATTAAAAGAAGTATAATAATTTACTAGACTTAAGGCCCTTGTTGGCAAATTATTATAAACAAAATATCACGAAATAAAGTTTTTTTTACCTCCTTATCCCTATTAAAAGGGTTAGTTAATAGATTGAAGATTAGCTTCCTCAGGGTGCATTTTCAGAGATATTCGAAACGTACTAAGTTTTGTATCTCAAACTCCACCACTTCTATACCTAATTATATTTCTATACTAAATTTCAATACAAAGATAGAAAGTCATTAGAAGCTCCGTTTATTTCCCCGATTTTCGCTTTTGATAATGTCCATCAATCCATATTAATCAACATGTTGAGTATATAAGGTTGCGTCAGGCATATTTTGTATCTGTATACACGCAACCATTCTGGGGAATATTTTTTTTTGCAATTGTGCACTTTCAACAAAATAGTGAAAATTCAAGTAAATAGAATTTCCCAAGGCATTGATCTCGGTTCTAGACTCTACACAACATACGAATGATTGTATATCCAACGAATCTATAAGTACTATAGTAATTGACGTCAGTTATTGTTTCAGTAATCTTCGGTTTGATAAATGAGTTCAATTATGTATACGGTAACAATTTATCTACGGTTATTTATATTGTATTGTATATATGTATGGATCTATGTAATACGTTGATTTATGTCGGACCAAAGTACGTTTCAGTGCATTTTGTTGGCTAGTAAACTTCTGGAAGGTGTATTTTACTTATCACTATCAGATATAAATAACTTGATACCCACCGTACTACTTTTACGCATTATGTTGAGGGTATTTTCTAATTTCTGAATTCGCTATGTAAATATATAATTTAAAACTGTGTGGTAATGCAATGATAAGTTTTACACAAGCAACAACTTAGGTGATACTAAGTTGCAAACGGATTATTCTGTTGTTTCGTTTATCAATAAATTATTCTTAAGATTCTAAAATTATTCTTAAGATCAATAAATTATTCTTCTATAAGCGTATATCAATAAATTATCCTTGAAGACTTCGGGGCACGTTTTCCGTTGGTTATGATTTGATAAACTATTGAGAGGGAAAGCATTCAAATCGCTCTTTTCCGAATTTCTGACTGGTTTGTGGCTTTTGGGGAAAAACCAATCATTACTGATAAGCATGCGGAATTGGTGAATCTTTATCTGTCGCAATAATTGCAAAGAATCTGTCATATTAATCGTACCCGGTAAAGAGCAGAGCGTGAATGAGCAGATTCTAGTGAAGAGTACATAGTTTTCCTGTTTAGCGTAGTGCAGAAAAGGAAGATGCTTTTCGATGACCTTTTTTCCCCAATTAATATTTTCGTGCCTGGCATGAAAGCCTCGAATCCAAGAAACGATGGAGAAGAGAGGAAAAGTCAACAAAATTCCGATTCCTGGAAGACCCCAAAGGAAGATACAGGAAGTTCGCCGTTTTTGCGATCTAACGTGTAGCAAGTTCCCTCCTTGTCATAAAATCTGTCTGGATATTTGCCTTTACAACCTTCTCAAATAGTTTTTTTTTTAATTTTTGGACACATGTATTGGAATTGTTCTTAAATATAAGCAAAATAAATTAATATAGAAGAAGGAATGAATTAATACATGCAATACGAATTTCGCGATATTAGAATTACTGTATTTTATTGCATATAGGTAGCAACTTTTTTCGAAATTATGGCTAAAAAAATTGAAAATAAAGAGATAAACCTTGTGTCTCTTATGCGAAAGTTCTGCCTTCTTTACCATTTTGCTCATTCTGCAATATCGAAGATGTGAAGTGAGATTGAGATATCAAGCGACCGTGATAGATTAATGTGCATGATCTTAAAAAGCGTAACTTGAAAGCGGATATTTAAAAATTAAAAGAACTATAACTGAAGTCTCAACACTACCGCTAAATTTTTTTTCTTGGATTTTCCCTCATTAAATATGGGTGCTTCGTGTATACCAATGTGTCTTATATGTTTCCATATACGGTGTGTTAATCGTGTGGGTTCGCGTGTATTTCCACGGATAATATAACATTAATATTGCTCAATTGAGGATAATTATGAATGTTACTCATTTCAACATCGTAAGTGGAAAAAATGGCACTTTCCTCCTTATGCCAAAAAATTTCAAATTTCGTGATGATTTCATAAGCGGTGTGTACTAATACTACCAATCTATATTTCCGCATCATTAGCTTCTCAGTGCAAACATTCTGACATTATAACCACTACGTGCAGTCCCTTTTTCTCGTGTATAAGCGGTAAGAAAACAAAATCTTTCTTGGCGTAATTGGATTTACTGACCATTTCTTTTCTCTCGGATTATAAAAATTGCCGTATCTACCTTTTCAGTCCTAGGGGTCCTTTTTCCGTCTATTTAGAGAAAGAAGTATTTAATCATCGAAAATTGACTACCATCTCTTATTCAGAGTCGAAATTTCGCGGAAACGACGATGTTTTACGAGGAAATCTCAATTCAGAGGAAGCAACGGTTCGGGGCATTTCTTGCTGATAAAAAATATTCGTCATGGTAGGAATAGTCCAACTTCCTATTTATACCGTATTTGGGCAATCATTTCTACTTTTTAGAGCTTTTCTGTTTCTAGACATTCAAAAGATTAGGAGAGAGGTTTGAGGAGGTATAGAGGCGAAGGCGTGACAGGATCGGGACTCGAACCTAGATCTTCCACTTTCCAGGCACATGCTTTATCCATTTAAGCTATGGAGCCATAATGGTCAACATATCGTTTTGGGAGACTATGTGGAAGATCCGGGTTCGAGTCCCGGTCCTGTCAACCTTTTTTTCATAGCTGTTTTTCCTTGGGAATTCAGAATATTTTATAGTAAAGCTTCTATTATGTGTTGGTAACGGAAGACAATAAAAACAACTCTTACGTTATTTACTTGGTTACCTCACGTTCCTCCTGTTGTCATTTGAGGAAACGTTTACCCAAACGAAAAAATATGTAAACTTCCTTCCGTCAGTTTACGCATGAACTTGTCAACTTTGTACCAGGAAAGGGGGTGATGGGTAACAGCATTAACCAACGGCTCCACGTGGATCCATTTTCATAATTTTAGTGGGCGTGGGGAATGACACGTTGTCTCACGTTCCATCTTTTCCCAGCTTTTTTTCTTACTCTTTTCGCTACTACTCTAATAGCACTGTATCCGTCACCGGTGTCCCTATTCCATCATTGTGTGGGAGTCCACGAGCTTCTGAGGTCATTCCGGCCAAAATCCGTAATATCCCGGATTAATTACTCCCATAACCATCAGCATCCACTCACGGATGTTTTAATTCCATCGCGGGAAACGCTCTCGCAGAAAATGTCCTTGTGTTTACCGGAGTCGATGACGTAGCTCTCGCGGACGTCACCGCAGAATGAGTGCGTTGATTCTGAAAGGAGTCTCGTCATCGTTCGTATGACGTCTTCGAAAAGGAATTTTTCGTTTCCATCGCTTTGTCCGCTCGTTTGATTGTGTCCGTTTGGCACGCAGCTCCGAATTTACGTTTTAAATCCCTCAGATGTGAATGCACTCTGTTATTTCGAATGCACTCCATAATTGTCGAATGCACTCTGTCATTTTCGAATGCACTCTTTTATTGGGAACCTGCTGCTCTGTCGTGCGAATTAACTTGAGTATGTTTCAGAGTGATCGATTCGTCTAATGAGGGAAATTTCCGCGCTGACACCATTTTCTTTGCGTTCAAATAGGATGTTTGGGGGAACTGGGAAATTGTTTGAAATACGTGGAATACTGTGTAATAATTTTCCTCCTCTGGCATTAATTTGTTTATTGCTTAACTTCCTTGTTGAGTCTTCCATGGTTTCGGCGCCGAATCCGTCTACTTCAGCCATAAAGTTCGTGGCTATAGCCGCTTGGATTTTTAACGTTCAAAAGGTTTGATTATTTCGATATTCAAACAAATGAAATGAAATTCTGTGAGCCATCCTGTTAGCTACATGGAAATCCATGTTAATGAGTTATAAACTTGGGAGTCGCTTGGGACTGGGAAATTTTCAATGAGGAAACTACTCTCCTGAATTTATCAGGAGTTAGCCTAATTTATAAATTCCGAAGTTTAGTTCTCTTAGAAGGAAATTCGAGTCCCTTGGTTCATTTATTCTATAAAAAAGCGGCCACGAATGATTCGCTACTTACAAGTTGGATATGAGATTCGTAGGATCTATTTTCCTCGTTCCAGTTCGATCTAATTTAATTTCCTGTATTACTTAGAGTTCAGCCGTTTCCAATATTCTGTGTCGTAGACGGAATCTTTCTAGCGAATTCAGATTTTTAAATTACATTCAGTATGAAATGTAAGATAGATTTTCGTCTTCCAAGTTACGCTTGTAACCACCTCAAAAATGATCAACGTGTCGAAATCTCGCGAAATTTCATTTCACCCATGTAATAGCAATAATACCAGCGCCTCAGTTATTAATGTCATTGAAATGCCTTTTAGTGATGATATTAACAGTAAATACATGTTAACCTTTAAACTATTCGCCATCATTTTCGAGTTTGACTACGTTGTCATATCCTCGGAATTGTTTTAGTTATTTATTTTTGCATATGAACATTATAACGCTATGTTTTCGACCATCCTAACGATTTTCTTGTGTTTTATTTATCATGAAAAAACAATTTACAATGTTAATAAACAATGATTGTGCATGATGTAAATAATGATTATCTTGGAAAGAAGTAGCACCCTTAATTTAATAAATATATAATTTACATTGTTAGTAAAATATAAATTTGAAATACGTAAACAAAAATTATCTCGAGAAGGAATACCATCCTTGATATGAATTCTATTCAGATCGTTAGTAATATTACTTGTAATGGAAAACTCCTTATGTTTTTTATTCGCTTTTGAATCCTCGAACTTTTATTCTTGCTATTGCAAAACCCACTTCCCAACTTCCTTTCAATCTTTGATCATGACCTATTTACTTGGCTCTTCTCCTTCATGTCAACAGATTGTGTAGTTTCAATCTCACCCAAATAAAGACGTATTGTTACGATTTTTCCTTCTTCCTCCTAGTCATTGTTGATCGTTATTCCTTTTTCCTCATCTTATCCTGCCATATCTCACCTTGTTCATCTACTTCGTTCTTTTTATCCCTCTCCACGTTCGCGTATTGTAACTTCCTGCTCTTATCGTCTTTAGATACTTATGTTGAATCTTGACCTATATTATACTTAGGCGTCATATACTGGCTTGTCTCCACTCTACCCCATGCAGAATTTACTATAATAAGAAAATCGCCCCTGAAAAAGTTGTATTTTTCACAACTTTGTGCCATTTTATAAAAGGATTTTATTCTTGTTATATTGTTGTACATCATTAAGTATGATTGATCTTCGTGAGAATAGAAATTGTTTTAAATCGGTACATTCATCTCGATAGTAGCCTACATTCATATATGCTTGTTAGTTCGATAAATTTATCATTAACGCATTAGCTTTAAGGATTGTTAGAAAGCTTTCCTGGCTCTGAAATGTGAAGACCGGCATAAAGGATTTCATTATCCTTACACGGCAGTGCTTTTCCATGTGTCTTTGTTGACTTCGCGCCATAATAAACCATATGCTTGCTAACAGATTTAATGCCTTCATGGCGTATGCTGCATATGAAGCCTTCTCCATGAGGTTAGATGATCAGTTTCCGACGTTTCGATAGCCATCACTGCCATCATACTCTACGCCCTGAGGATGATGGCAGAGTTAGCTGTCGAAACGTCGGAAACTGATCTTCTAGCCTGGTGGAGAGCCGGAGAAGACTTCATATGCACATGATGGCTAGTTTCAGTACGAATTTCAAGGGTTGTAGAATAAAACTCCACGTGTGGAATAGAAAATTTTCTTTTATTGTGAAACTTAATACCATGAATAGAAAAAATATTTCGAAGATTGCAGGGAAAGTGAAATTTAAAATTGAAAGTAATTGGTACTCACGGCTATTATAATTTATTTGGCTCAGGAATTTGGTATCAATAAAAAAATATGTTTGTTTTTGCTCATTGTTACTATTATTAAAAGTGTGCGTTATGTGTCTAATGGAAGCGCTCCGTTGCATATTGAGGTATATAAAAATTTAATTAACAATAAGTAATTATTAAAAAAGTATGAAGCAAAGTATTCTTTTAAATGTCCACGTGAAGATTAAAAACCCATTCACGAATATTTTGCTGCTCTCCAAGAGTAATTATTACTTATAAAGTATAAAGTAAAGTATTCGTTTAAATGTCATCGTGAGGATTTAAGACCCATTCACGAATATTCTACCTCTCTCCAACAGTTTACCTATGTCACGTAACTGTATCACCTCACGACATGGGAAGGCCCAAAGTGTGTCCCCATTACAGGTGGTGTACTCTTCGCTAAATAATTCGGGAGATCCATTGTTATCGCGCAATAATCAGCGCTATCACGCAACAATCCCGTTCGGGTGTAAACATCCCGGCGGAATTACGAGCTCGTGACGGTCTAATCTTTCGCGGACGTTATCTCCGCGTTATCGCAGGTGAAGTTCGGATATCCCACGGCGATCCATGAGGGGGATGCCTCCAACTAATTTCGTCACAGTTTATTATCAAGTTTAGGGGCGAGGGAAATAACGCCTTCCCGCACGTTCTTTCCGGTTCTTCCCCCTTCTGCCTCACCATCTTTCCACATACACCAATTTCCTTCCCTTTTCCTCGTTCCCCCCCTCCCCGAAGTTCGTCCCTTCCCTTCCTCCATCAAGCTCTCCGCCAATCACAGCTCGCGTACGGGTCGAGTCGCGGGGCGCGAGGAGATGGAGGGGAGATGCCACCATTTCAGCTGTGAAATCGTTGTCTCCGGTCAGTACGAAAGATGCTCCTAATAAGAGGAGTACCAGTGCAGGGAGACAGGATCCGACAGATGCTGTGCATCGATCCCTAGATATACGGAGACTTACCCTGTGTGGATACAGACCGTTGTGACGCACGCTAGCCGTGCTTTTCTCCCGCGTCAGAAGGAAGTGTTCGTTCGGTGTGCTTTAACGCCGGTGTTTCGTTGTGTGTGTTGGTTGGTGGACGGTGGAAAAATGAGAACAAGGGGCTATAGTGGAGAGATAGTGGAAAACTGTCATCCTCGCTGCTGGAGCGATGTTTACTCGAGTGTAAAGGTGCGCGACATCGACTTTTGGAAATCATTTCCTCCTTCCTTCCTCTAGTAGACCTCTCGAAGCCTCGGCGGGAGCTCTATGTCTTGCCTCTTTCGGTGGAGAATGTGACCAGCATACTTGGGATACTTCCATTTCTTAGAAAAATTCGCTTAAGTAGATAGCACAAAAAAATCGGAAAATTTTCAGTAGCTTCGAAAAATATATTTCTGGTTCCTCGGTTTCCTGTGTGGCTCCTACTTTCCTGCAGAGATAATGAAAGTAAGGATGGTTTTGTGCCACTATTTTGAATATTGACCTTTAGAGTGCTTTGCATGCATGTTCGCGATCTTTATTGTAGTGTTCCGCGTGTTTTTATGCTGGGGACTGCGTTTGAATCCCCCGTTTTCGCGCGTGTTGTGAAAGCGGTGTGGTAATTAATTGTTGTTTCACCTCTCTGCCGTAAACTGACGACCTTTATTCTGTGGAAGTTCATTCTCCTTTACTCATCGGAGGCATCAGTTCTGTTTTTGTCCTGTGCGAATAATTTCATCTCTAGGAAATCGTCATTGGAAATTTTTGCGTAGATTTTCCTGTTGACAATTATTAAAAAGTTCACTCGGTCATTCTCACTGCCGCTTGATCATTTAAACTTTTAATTCTTGAACCAGTTATTCAATATTTTTCTGTTTAATAATGAGTATTGCCTTAGCAGCTATCACAAAATTTTCTTTTTTTTCCGGGAAATTCGTTTTATATTAAGATAATAATAATAATTTGCTTTATTCAATGTCGAGAATTTTATTTAAAATTTGTTCGAATGCGCGGTAAAGTGTTGATATTTTGGCGCTCATAATCTGCTTTTTAGTGTAACTTAAGTCGATTCTAACGTTAGTTCAATATGAATAAATCCACTCATGGATTGTTTCTTTAATTTCAGAATGCCAAAGAGCCTATTAAACTGTCAATCTCAGAGGAACTGGATGAGGTGAAAAAGGATTTAAGGGTTGTCAAGGAAGAAAATCTGAAACTGCAAGCTGTAATTACTGATGTAAGTTTTCATAAATTTTAAACATATTACTTCTAATTTTTTTGCTACCTTATTTTGGTAATGTAGTTATTTTGCTTTCCTTTAAGTCGCTTTAAAAATTAACTATGCAAAAAAACATTTTAATTATTTTTGTATTTTTTGCCCTTCACAGATCACGGATGTCAACAAGAGATGGCAGAAATACAACACTGACAGGCAGATGTATGTAGAAAAGTTACATTCAACCATTCAAGACCAACAGGAACAAATTAATAACATAGAAAAAGTTCGTCTAATGTCGAAAGAGGTAAGACAGCTCTTTCATATTTTTTTCTTCAAAAGTAATGAATGCTGTGGATTTGTTTACAAAGTGTAGTCAGGTGACTTTCCATTTGAATGCTAAATAATCTTTTCTTTCCTTCAGGGAGATTCAAGCGCTGAATTGAGGCAACTGCATGCAGATAATGTTAAGTTAAGGGAGGAAGTTTCCCAGTTGAAGAGGAGGATGGAAAATATGGAGAGAGAGCACAAGGAACATGTTGAAGTTCTTGAAATTCAGGTACATACCCTTTAAATTATTTTATCACTGGTGTTGTTATTGAATCTGAAATTTTAATACATCAATATGAAGTGATATTGTAGAGAAAATAAAGGATTATTCACTGTAATGTTAAAACAATATTTTGCAAACTTGATTGGTTTAATGAATAAGTAAGCATTGTTAAATTTAATAACATATGGTAAAAAATAAATAATAGCAGTTGTCATCCAGTTGTTGTATCACTTCACGTTATTATAATTCATTGGTTGATTTGTTTGATAAAACTGCATTTGATAATAATTATACATTTTATCTAATAGGTTAAGGCCAACAAGGATGACTGGGAGGCAGAGAAGAGAGAGAAAGAACTGGCAAGGCAAGAAAAGGAGAAACTGGAAGCTAAAGTTCAAGAGTTGCAGGAAGAAATAAGTTTACTTAAACTCAAGGTTAGTAGCTTTTTATTAGTAAACAAAATTTATTTAGAGTTATTTTCAAAAATAAACCTTGATTAATAGATTTTCTTATGCTGTAATTTTTATGATGCACTTCTTCACTGTTAAACATTTCAATAACATTTCTTCGGATATGTAGATAATCCTTTGAATTGACATATTTACTTATATTCATATGAGTTAGTCTGATTTAAAAATGAAAGCAACAATATGTAGTTTATGATTATTTATGAAAATTTGGCATCATTGAACATTATTGGTACAAATTTTATTTTTTTATCAGATAACCATGTGTTTTTATTTACTATTATTCTATCAAGAATCAGAGGATTGTTCGAAATATCTCTTAAATTTAAGTTCAGCTTCAGTCAAATTGAGTTCACATTTACTTTGAATTTGAATAGTATTAAAAAGTACATTAGTTCTATGATTATATCAACTGTATCTTATAAATATTTTATTTTATTCTTTACAGCTTTCTAGCCATCAGAGAAGGCATAACGTGTGTAGTAATGCTGGTGGCTGCCAATTTGTTTATGGAGATGATGGAAGAGAAACCCACTGTTCTTCTCATATCACTATTTGCCAGAAAAATTCCTTCCCAGCTTATAGAACCTCAGTACATTTACCCTGTGCCTCTGTAAGTATAAATATCATCAACGTTTTTATTTTCTAAAATTGACTGACAGATGAAAATTATCTTTTATTTTTTGGCGTTTATAATAATCAATGAATTATTCTTGCAATTTTGTGGTAGTGATTTAATTTTTTCTCTTGTAAATATGAATTTGGGGGATGATATCAGAATATAAATCAGTCAGTAAAAGTTTCATGTTTACAGTCCATGTTAAAACTTAGATTTTTTTATTTTTGTAAATTTTCTTAATTTTTGATATCCCACTAATTTTAACGTTTTCATTGTAAAATTCAGATAAATGGTATGTCAATTAATACAGCTTCAAGCATTTAAAATGAGATCTTCATTCATCCAAGTACATTTTGATGTTATTGGTCCCTGAATATCTTAATAATTTAATCATTTTGTGTTTCCAGGGTCACCTAATCCCTCGAGGTTCTTTGGTGTATCTTGAAGATGATCTAGTCATTGATGGTGATTCTCCTAAGCCTAAACCTGCACTGGAGCTTAATGTTGTAGAGCAAGAAAGTCTGACTTCAGATGTAGCTGACGACTTCTCCGTAGTCTCTCCTCAGAAGAAGAAGTCCTTCTCCGGTTCTGACGTGAAAGAGTTGAGTGGAAGCAAAGACAATGTAGTGAAATCAATTTTAGACATTCCAAACACCAACGGAGTGACACAATCGAGATCTGCGTCCACCTTTTCCTCTGTATCGTCGCTCTCATTGGCAAGTGGTGGCTGTCGATTGGAAGACTCTCTTCCAAACATCCGAGATATGGCCTCGAGTGCTAATAACCTGGCGATGTCGTCGCATAAAGTGCATCTTCCTCCTCTTCCCACCTCGTATTCAGATACTGTTGTGCCTGACCAGGCACACAAACCCTTGTTGGATTCCAGATGGAACGCAAGGGCTTCTGCTAGTCCCTTAAAAGTTAGTATCGATGTTGATGAGGCTGCTTCTGTAGCCAGTGTTACCACGGAAGCCACTACTGTGATCCCTAATATTGTTGCTGAGCCTGACTACGATGAAGGAGTACTTACTCAGACCAGGGAAGATGTGATTTGCCCTGGCTGTGGGAAAGTATTTCATCCTGAAATTCATCCCCAGTTCCTCAAGCACTTTGGTGAATGTCAAAGCAGAAACAAGGCTATTAAAAGTAGTGTTTCAAAAACAAGAAATTGAGTGAGGATCAGGAAGAGACTTTACTTGTTGATTTGCCATGATTAATATTTTGCCATTGCAACTTTTATTTACATATTTGTACAGTGTGTAATGTTCCTTTTATTTTGATTAAATTATTACTTCATTCAATACTCTTTCTTTTAAAACTATTCTCTGGTAAATCCATGACTTGATGTGCTTTCAAACAGAAAGTGTTGGTGCTGATTTTGGTATCTAAATGTGAAGTATGGAAGAATTTCTTGGTTATTTGATGGATACTCTCGGTGAACTTTACTAATACTCCTAAAATTGTGATATACTGCAAGTGATAAGCTTTTAACTAGCTTGATGAAATACGAATCAAGTCCTCATATTCGAATGAGATGGGGTTGTTTTATTAAGGGCTCAATTTAAATTTAAGAAAAACATACAGCAGCTATCCTGATCATGGTTTTTCTGTGGTTTCCCATGGTCTTGAAAACAAATGTTGGGATAATTTATAGCCTCTCTCCACAGTCACTTGCCTCTATATTAACATATCATAGGTTATTTGATGACATATGGAACATAGTTTTGAAGTGGGATTTCAAATTATATTTTATGTAATACTTGTGGTGATATGATATTACAAATAACTTTTACATTATGGTATTAATTTTTTGTTGGACTTAATTTTTGATGTTTTTATGTAAATATTTACCGATATATTTTATTGATGATGGTCTTATTAAACACTGGAAAATTAACTAGTTTTAAAAATTGAGTCAGTAAATATTTTGCCTCTTTATATAATATATTATCATTCTTCAAATAATGGAGTGAACATATTACATTATATATTGTTATAGTAAATTTTTTGGTGGTTGTTAAATCTTAAGATGAAACAGTATTATCCATTTATTAAGTTTCCTTGGAATAATGAAATATAATTGGATGGGAATATCAGTGAATCTTTTCCATAAATATATCTCTTGTTGCTCTGAAGGACACCAGTAAAGGCGAAGTTAGGCTACATTTCAGTGACATTGGAGATAGTTAACTGTTCTGAATAGTTCATTATGTCAGGTTCACCTAAGGTAAATACCTATTAGATTCGAGATCAGAGGTTGAATACATGTTCATTAAATTTAAACATCTCATAAGCAGTATCCTCTGCAGAAATTAAAATATAATTATTATTCATTCATAAGTTCACTATCCTTTCTTCTCTGAACCAATCATTAACATAGAAGGAGTAAAATTGAGCTGTTACTGAGAGAATGTGTCACCAAAGTAATAAAGCCTATCTACATGCCAGCATCAGCTGAACCTTGCACATCATCCTGAACATTATCATAGATAAAAAAAATCCAAAACATCAACCTCCCCATGAGTACTTAATAAGCTAGAAACCAAGAACATTTACCATAGCAGCTATGCCAGAACAAGACGGTCTCTAATTTATGGGCCTATTTTAAACATTATTTTGTTTAGTCTCATGGTGGTGAAACCATTCTATGAGACAAGGATCAATAATAACCTACATTTATTTTAATGAATAAAAATACTTTATATTTATTTTACTAACACATAGGTTATATATATATATATATATATATATATATATATATATATATATATATATATATATATATATATATATATATATATTGTAATGATGAGTGGCTATCAATCGGATGGCTCTTGACCTCTCCAGTTTGCAATTCTTTCCGTTTTTAGCATCTTGCTGCCACGCCAATATATATTTGTCTGTGTATACCCATGGATAAATTTTACCTCATACACACACAATCAAGTGAAAAATGTTATGTGGAAGTGTAATTAATAAATCTGTGTGCCTTGATATACCTATTATAGAGGTCTTGAGATTATTCTAAGGTGGCCTGATCAGTTTAGTATCAACTATTTCATCTTAGATGTGCCATAAAACTATTAAAATGAGTGACAAATTATAATAATGCACCATTATAAGTTAAAAGTAAATATAATAAATGCTATTTTTATATTTATTATATAATATTTTTTATTTTTATAATTTATATTATTTTATTGTTTTCTGCAAAAAAATGGAGACAGTCTCAGCTGTTGGAAGTCAGCTTAAGTTGTGTAGCTAAAAAAGATCCCTTACTTTGGGTACAGATTTCTACTTATATCTTTAACTTTTCTTTACTTTGATTTTGCATTTATGCTGTTTCCGATTCTGATCACTTCCGGATTTTTCAGATATTCTAGTTTATCTTATCTCCTTTATTCTATTTCTGATGGATAAATTGAATAATAAATAATGAAGAATGACAAAGTAGTAAGATTTTAGAGATAACTTTATCTCTGTGTAGGCTTAAAGAGTACTAGGTCGGTAATTATTAAGTAATAAGAAGCATGCGAAGAATGAACTCTTTCCTGTCTATGCTAAGGAACTGAAGAAGTTGAAAATAATTTAAATACGCCGATATTTTGTTTGAAAGAAGAAATATTTATCAAAGTTCGAATTCATTTCATTTTCAGTGATTCGGAATTATGTTGTCAAGTTGTTGTTAGTTCTTCAGAACTCAGGAGTACATATTTGGCATTGTCACAGGTATGTTTCAAGACTATATGGTATCTTACGAAAGTATGAAAAATCCCTCGAAAACATCTGTATAATCACACATTACGTCATGCATATATCGTTAAATTAATTGAACTTAAAGGAATTAATGAAAATTTTATAACTGAAATCAACGTAAGCGTAATTGTGAAATCATTGGTCTGCTAGCAAGATTTCGGCGGACTGATTTCAAACATACCGCTTCTTGTGCGCAACGAAAAGGGTTTTCATTCGTCTGCTTAGCATGGCTGCCTTCGTGTCTAACAAATCTTTTTCTATTTACATGTAGTGCGTGATTTTTTTTCAGACAGTCTTAACCATTTATGAAATGTTTGGAATGTTGATAAAGTTATACTAAATTTTCGGCTAGCCATCGATCTGTATTATGAATGAATTAGGTGAAGCTTCATGCAAACAGATGGAGGAATATGTGGACAACCTCAAAGCCGAGGTAGAGCGTCGGAAATTTTCTGTCACATATACTTTTAATGACGTATCTTTTTATCAAATCAGAAGTATTTGTTTAAATATTGAATGTGTATTCCTCTTTTACATAGAATGCAGCGCTGCGCCGTAAATTACAGAGCAAAGCTGAGGCATTGCTTATTCTTAGCAAGGAACTCGATCAGTTTAGAACCGAGCGAGATCAGTTTAAATTGATGGCAGAACAGCTACAAGACAGATGTGCTACTTTGAAAAAACGATATCAAAATAAGGTTTGTGATTGAAACGAGCATTTATCCTGTGACTATGTATACATACTATGTATATGTAAGCGCATCTTTATTTCGCATTCGTTTCTTAATCAGGGTTACAGCGGTTTATCTGTTTACACTGGAGGTGTTGATACTGAACACAGTGGCTATAGTATGGCTCAACTACTTGGAGAAACTACAGAGAAAAATAAAGCTTTGCGAATTGAATTAGAAGACGTCCGGCAAAGGCTGAGAGATGCCCAAGGAGATGTTAGAGTGAGTTTTGTAGAAAAGGCATTCTATAAAGATTTATAGACCACCCACGTACATATATTTATTTCCAAGGATGAACATTGTTTAAATGTTTTCTAGGTTTTACGAATGCAGTTAGCCCAAATGCGCACTTGTACTGTGACTGAAAATAATCCTTTTCCATCACATCAAAGGGAGGAACTTGTCCATAAACTCGAAGGATTGAATGCCAAGGTTTGATAGTTTCTCCTTACAACTATTGTTTTCATTATCTAATTATTCTATCAGTTGTATATTAAAGTATTTGAATGTTATTACTATATCATCCCTCTATCTTAAATGTAATTATACTATATCTGTTGTCTATCCACTTCAATTAGACGATATTTACTGTTAATCGTCATGAATTTCTTAGTTTTAAGCAGTTAAAATCCTTTAATTCTTACATTAGAATTTTGAGCACATTAATAGGCTTCTTATAGATCTTTCGTGAAAGAAAGAAGCCCCAGAATTGAAATGAATCAATTTGAATTTTAGTGCTCACAGATGAGACAGGATCTTCAAGTTTTATTGGATGAGAAAGAAGAACTTGTAACTGAACGGGATGCCTATAAATGTAAGGTTCATAGATTAAACTTTGAGTTGAATACATTACTTAAGGGAGACAAGAAAAACGTTTTGGACATCGATTCTCTGGTTATGGAAAACAGGTAAATAAACCTCATTTTATTATCTTCTCTGTGAATGGATATTTCATAAAGTTTGCTTGAAATTATCCCTGATGTGAAGATGGTAACTTTTAGTATTTATCAGTCTATCATAAGTGGCTCCAATCAATTACTTACTGTACAGAGTTATTACTGTTGAAGTGTCGTTGTTTTTAAATATTTGGTGCTAAAGTAGGTATGTAGATTAAAGAGTGAGTTTGGTGGAATATTGTTTGTTATTACCTCAAAATACTCTGCAAAAATTTAATTTTTATGTATTCTAGCAAGTCTGCTTACCTGTTTATTTTTTGTTTTGGATAGCTTTGCAGATTCAACAAACTTAGTTTATTTTGTTATTTGACTGATCATTTTTATCACAAACTTTTGCTTCTTGTCAATTTATTTACCAAGAAATCCTTTTCAGTTTGCTTCAGTGTTTTTCTTACTATATTTGAAAAATTCCACGTGAAGTTTTTAGAATCACTATTTGAATAATTAATTTCAGGTACCTACAAGATCGCTTGCAACAGGCAGAAGATGACATGAAGTTAACAAGTCAAGCAATGGCAAAATACAAAGTAATGTATTATTATTTTGCTTTTATGTCTGGTATTGCCATGTTGTTTGTCTTCTTATTGTTTCTATAATATCTCTTTTGGAATTTTCTTACTAAAATGAGGTATGAAATGTTCTCTGGTCTGGTTCGGTGCTAAAGACCTCATTCTGAAACATTGGTAAAGACCTTTATGCGACTATCAATCAGCAGGCATACTTAATACTAAACTTTAGCATGGAAAATAATCCCATTTTGTCATTGAAATTTCTTCTCATGTTACGTAGTAACATAGATGTGTCTCAGTCTTGTTGCTCTGTTTGACATTCTGTGTGAAACTGGAACTGTATGTTTAGATTTGAAGTTTATCCTTATTAGAAATTATTCTCATATTAGCTTTTTCAAAGGTAATAGTGGGAACTTTATTCTATCTTAGTGTCTCATTTCTTAACAGTCTGTTATAGGCAAAAATGGAAATGTACTCCAAAAGTTGTAACCTCTTCTAACCTCAGTTAAAAATTTATATAAATTTAATAGCCTTTGTGTTTCAAAACTGTGCAGTTAAAAAAATTTATAAGCTACTGAATATATTACTATTATGATTATCAAAAGCAAGAAAAAAATACGCTTTTGAAAAAGAATTTGCATTGAACTCTCTTTTCCTGTTATTTTTGTTTTTTCATGGTTTGAAACAGTTGAAATTTTGAAATTCTCCCATACAAAATATTACATAAAATTTGCATTACCGCTATTAAGTTCCAAATAATTTAATATTCAAGATTCTATCAATATCATCTATTAATAAATGTTAGTAAAAAGGATAATTACCTTTTATTAATCTCTTTCAATTTTGGTTATTTGTAATGATGGCAGAATTAGCATGTTTGATAGCATCCTTAACCTTTCATTAATACGATAATAACCAGGAATTTAGAAAAAGGCATTATTATGTATTTGAAAATAATAACATATACCTAACCCTCAAGTTGTATGGTATTTAATTTTTGTAGTTTTGGTTGAGTGGTCAGTAAATTGCATCAATGCTTTGTTTTGTACTGAAATAAAATTCCCTACTTGTACAGTTCAATCAACTATATAAATAAGAAAATTAAAAGATAAATAACTTATTGTTGGTTGTTCATATGTGAGAAACCATAATTTTATCTGTTTGTAATCCCAGTAGTTAAAAATGTGGGAGAAATGTTCAGGGCAAAGTAAACAGCAGCAACAGTGATTACGATATTCAAATAAAAAAAGGATATATCATTCTCAATAGCAGGTGATGTAAACTCAATGTTAAGTTTTTTAATACTTATTGTCAGTATAACCTTTTCACATTGTTTCTTTTGTCTACTAGGCCATATTATATAATTTAAAAGTCAGTTAATATTTAGTATCTTGCAAACTTTTTTTGGGTCATATTACCTTATTCTATCTATAAATGTTTGTCATATATTTTATGGAAAATTTGCTGAACCTATCCATCATACACATTGAGTGTTAGATATTTTGTTTTACTTCAATCTTTGATTTCATGCTGGTCCTTCTAAATAATCTTTATCTTTGAGTGGTAGAATTAGAGCATGTTCTGGATTAATTTAATCAATTGCCAACTAACAATTCATATTATTCTAAGTGCAGCATTCATTTCTGTTCTTAACTGTTTCTGCTTCTTGTGTCAAGGTTAACACTTATTCTCTCACTAACAGAGTATGTTGGACAAGAAGAGAAACAAGGGCACTGTTAAGCTTGGAACTAACAATAGTTCAGGAATGCTTATGACTCATAGACAAGGTCAGTAAGTCATATCTTTCATGTCATGTCATTCTCTCTTTAATATGTTATGTCTGGTAATGCCTGTTGTTATTTCGTCTAGTGAATTCTATCAGTCATGTCGTTTGCATCCATCACTCACTATTTTCTTGAGGAATGATTTATAAAATTTCCAATTTTTAAGCTTGAAATATTTTCCTATTACATTGTGTTAGAGAAGATTTTTTATTTGCAGATTTTAAGATATATAACTGAATCAGCTGATTCCTCTGGCAATGTAGACAATTTGATTCGAAGACCAAAATTCAACAATTTGATTGAGATTAAGTCATGCAGACAAGCCGCTGAAATTATTCCATTTATTTTTCCATTAAAGAAAATGTTATTCAAAATGAAACCAGAGTGTAAGATGTGTTTAGCTGATTTTTAATTTCATTAGTTTGATGAAACTTATTGTTTCATTTTGTTGTACAACAGTAAAATATAGCTTTATATTAGTCAATTAATGAAAATATGCCTATGCAAGCTTTTCATTTTGCAATTTTCATTGGATTATTATTACTATTCAAAAAAAATCAAAGAGAATTGGTTAATTACCCATCACAAGGTTGCACAGTAATTATTTTTGGATAATCGGTGCTCAGTTAGCTCTTTTCTCTTTGAGTCTTTATTTTCCATTCCATCTTATCCATTTGTACATACTTATGAAATAAAAATATTGTGTCAGTTTAACGAATTATAAGTAGTGAATGTGCTGAAACATACCAAAATATCTACAGTAGATATTTGGTGAGACATTGATTGATAATATCCATTTCATAAAAAAACCTGTAGATTATTTAGCAGTGGTGGCAACAGAACTGAAACCTAAACAAGTTTTTCCACTTTCCAGAGAGTTTTCTTAACTACTGAACTATAGTACAGAGTCTGCCTCATTACATTATTAGAAAACCTTGTGCTGAATACCTTAAATAGCTGAAGATTGACTCGAAATGGTAGTTTAGTGGTTAGGACATATTTCTGTAAATTGAAAGACCTGGGTTTGTGTCCCAGTCTCCAAATTAAAATTCCATTTATCCTTTTCCCATAACACAGCTAAACATTTAAGGTTGAATTAATTGATTTCCTCTTGGGATCTCAACCAGATGAGGTGAATCATTGCCAACGTTTCTCTGGTTTACTCTGTCATTATCTTTGGAGTGTTTAGTGCTTGGATCAAGTTTTGCCTTGTTTATACATGTTAAATAAACAAAGCAAAACTTGACCTTGGCTTTGACCTTGACAGAACAAACTTGATCCAACCAGAGTCAAGCAATTGAAACATTGACAAAAGATTAACCTAACCTGGTAAAGAGCCTGAGAGGACTATCTCTATAGAAATTGCCAGAAAAAATAAAATCCTTTATTTATTTTATATTTAGTTTTCCCTATCCTTAATTTGTATAGTTGTTAGGAAACCAAATTCAAGCCCTTGAATTTCTAAAGTAATGATAAAATTGTTGATAAATGAGTAAAAGAATTTGAAGTTTAACTCGTGTATTAGGATACAATTAGAATACATACATATCTAAAAATTAGAAGCTGAGGTTCTAATGCTTTGAATTACTTGTTTCACATGTCTGAGAATTCAAATGCTTTGATGACCTAGCTTATTAAAAAATAATCTAAATATTTTCCAAGACTTAATTTTTTTCAGTTTGAATTTCAACTTCTAGCATAGAATAAGTACATATATACTTACTCTATAGATGTTCCAGGTTTCATTCATGTACCTATTTTATTTCTACTCTAATTAGTTTTCAGACAATGAGTATTTTAACATGAAAGTTTTTCTTTTTTTATAAACAACCTCAGTAGTCACATTTCTACTATTTAATTTTTACAAATACGATCAAAGACACTATAACAATATATCCCTTGAACTTTTTCTGATATTAAGTATAATGATTTTATTAGTAAAATGCATAGTTTGTAAGATCATAGAAAGCCAAATTAATGAAGTCATTTATTTTTACTTGTGTGAATGCAGTCCAACAACTGGTTGAAAGGGGCACATCAGCTCAACTTCCAAATACTGCTGCAACATTATCTGACATGAAAAGTCTATGCTCTGCTCTTCTGGATGCTCTCAACGACAAAACTCTGGCTCTATCTCATCAAAAGAAAGCCAACAAGTATGATATAATCATGATTAATTCACATACTCACTTATCCATTTTAAAATTTGACCTTATTATGTATTATATGTCTGTATTTCATAGATACTGAACTGTTCATTATTTCTTAATTTTATATGAATGATATTTTTATTCCATCAAATGAACATAAATCGATGCTGTATTTTAAACTTTGCGATCTATTTGTAAATTATCAGCGCTCTTAGTATCCTGTAAGAGTTTTCATCATAATTTTAAGGACATTTTGAAAACCATTATTCCATTTACCCCTTTGAATGCCAGAAAATATTTTTGAAATATTGGTAATTTTTCAAATGACTTAGAGAGCCCCCTGAAAGCCCTCTATCATGAGTCATGCTGCAATGAACGTTAAGTAAAAGATTACAAGTGCCATTCTGTAAATGACATATTCTGAACTGCTGGAGCCTGCTCTCTTAGTTAGCATCTGACATTGGTTGTGAGATCTGGTTGCCCTAATAGGTTTATTCATATCCACTGGTCTAATCTCATTTCAAAAGTTTTTCCTCTGAACTATATGAATATTTAATCTGTCAGATCATGTAATATTATTATCCTAAATTCAATCCATGCAGTTGATTCAATAATTTAATTTGGGAACATGTTGAATTTTTTAAACTCAAATATGGGAGGCAATTATAAAAAATGCTCACTACTTTGTTTACACTGAACTATATGTTTTGTGAAATAAACCATACTTGGTTCTTTTCTTTCCAGAATATTAGCAAGTCGAATATCGGAGCTGGAATCTCGTTTAGAATCTCTTCAAGGAGGGAGTGTGGTTGCATTCCCATCTCGACATTTGCTGGAAGGTTACACTGGATCTGAGGTTGACCGTGAAGTTGGTCAGCTCCTGGCTAGGGCGGTGATGAACTCAGAAAGTTCCGACCATGAGGGATGGAGCAATGAAAATGCATGTAATGGCCTTGAAAATTATACTCTGAATGAAGCAAAAAGTAAGGAGTTGAGTACAAGTACTGCTGATGTGTCGCAACAAAGTTCTTTGCCTACAAGTCCTGGAAGTTCCTGTGGAGGTGCAGAGATGATGAATGGCGGTAACATTGAAGTTCAAATGGAATACGGTAAGGCTTTTAGCTGTAGATTATCATTTTCATTCATAACAATATGAGGTTTGGTTTTTCCTATTCCAATCCTATTCCTAGCCAATGCCTTTTTATTAATGCCTGATAATTCCTAACCAAAACACTGGCCATTGCCTGCCTCTCTTACTCATTTATTGAATTCATTTGTGCAATTATGTTAAATGGAATTGATTGAGGAAAAGTTAAATATCACTATAAATGGTGCAATTTGTAAAATACTAATCATTTTATGAACACTAATGGTATGTACTACGAAATATCTTCTCAGTGTCAATGAAAGAATTAGATAAGCTAGATTTGACCATAGTTTGTGTATCATTAGTTTGGGAAATAACTACCTATACAGGCTTACTACATTATTCTTCTTGTAGAATGCACTTTTTTAAGTGGGTATAGTGGGCATGGGTAAAAGCTAGTTTTCAAATTTTAAAAATATATCCAACAAGCTGACAGGCATTGCTTGATGATTTAAGTTTATCGATTCTTTTATTTTGGGCAGCTATACCCAAAATGTGGTTTACTTAGTGGCTGTCAAAAAGAAAAACATGGTCATAATGTTAGAATAATATGCTACAATATTATTCATAAACATACATGCTATGAGTGTACTCATTCATAACTGTTGTGTTTAAAGTCAAGTGAAGTAAATTTGTTTAGATCTTCAATGGTTCAGATCTGTTTGCTGTAATAGTTTGCTAAATATAGATTTTTTTCTTTTATGATAGAGATTAAAATGGCATGTGTAGCAAGTTTAGGAGTTTACTGGTTGGTTTCCAAGAAAAAGATTAATTCTGATTGTGAAACAATAAAATAATTTATATCTGTATATTTTTATTTTATTTTATGGCTTAAAATGCCCATAAGCAAGGTATCATGCAATTTGCTCCATGGGTTCTTATATTGTTGTAGTAGCTGAAGATAATTATCACTAACTTAAACAGATCTCATGTGGGTGGAAGTAGAAATAACTTATCCCTTTGCCTACCAATAGTGATCAATCCTGGGGTAAGGAAACCTAGGAAATTTAATGAAAGATTGAATATGCAATGTTAAAAATGAGGAGCCTGTAAACCGCAAGTGGTTCGGTTTTGCATAATTGTTGGTGGCATTGTTGTTTTTCAATTGGTTCTTGGTTTCATGTTATTCCAAGTTCTCAGAAGGCTCCCTGAATTTTGCCTATCTCATCTATGAAATCATAGCGGTTCTATTCATTTCATTCTCTCTTTATATCTTCTAAAAGCCTCTTTCATCATGCACTCTAGTCTTAGATTGTGATCCATCAAGTTTACTTTTTTCCCTTATCATTTTCTTTAGCTTCTTACTCTCCTTAATCCTATATAGTAAGTAAGATTCTTTTCTAACCTCTTAAAACATTGCCTTCCTGCCTTTATTCACAACTGGAAACCTTCAATGTTCTGGATATCCTTCTCCGTCATTTCCATGTCTCAATTCTTTCATATGTTTATATTTAAGAAACATAGGTGCCAATTGTGATAGGGTAGATGTATAACCACTTTTTCTACTCTATTTAGGGAGGTCCAGGAAGAATTCTGGTGATGCTGAGACTGGTGATCTCCCTCCACAGCTCCAAGTGCTCGTCTCAAGAGCATTAGAGGAAATGAAAAGCGAAAATGTGTCTATTGCGCAGGAATCTTCCAAAGGCACAAAATCATCCAGTCCATAATTCTATATATTACAAAACATTGTATAAAGTTGTGGCCATATCATAAAACTGTATATCATTTTAAAGGATAATTTGTTGAATTTTTGTATTTATCAAACTTGTTTAACAAACATTTGCAATCTCAGCAAATTATTGATTGTCTGTTCATTAATCGTGAATGAATTGTGCCTGTGTAAATCGTTAAAGCTTATCATGTTGATTGAAAGTGAATGAAATTTGGCTGTGACCATATTGGTAGAGCTAGTCATTTTGTTGTCAGATCTGTATTTAATGAAAAGCATATGTTAATATAATGTGTTATTCTCTACTAATTAGTTTTATTGGTGAATTCTCGTTTTCCTCCATTTCTCTACATGAATAATTACTATAGCTTACAAGGAAATTTGGCATCACTAATCTACGAGTTAAGACTCAACAGAAATGGCAGGCCTTGGTCTTTGGGCCTAAAATATGACATATGCACCCGGCTCAGGCTCACTTTTGAATTACTGGGTTTGGACAAGACATTTTGGCCTGTGAAGATCCATATCATTGAAGTGAGAGTACTGGTTTTGCTCAGCAAAAGCCTTATCAAGCTCTGCATTGATAGCAATACAAAGGTGCCTCTTGCCTACTTAGTAACACTGTTTGGGATTTATCTGAATGAGAGAGCTAAGAGAGGATGGATAGAAGCTGCAGAGCATGTAGTAACCATGATTAAATGATTCTCCTCCATAATAATTTATGATGATGAAAGATTTCAATTATATTATTTGCCTAGACCTTCTCTCTTTTTATATCCTACTTTATTGATTGCATTACTATCTCATAGAAGGCCTTTTGGGTGGATACTTCATTTTCTTCTAGCTCTTCTAGGATGAGGAGTTACACTCAGTTTAAGCATCTTTATTAAATTATGTCTTGATATTTTCCAAGGGTAATAATACTATAAGGGCCATGAAAATGTTAAATCCTCTCTCAGTTACGTACCAAAAAGAATGTTTCAAATTTAGGTTGCATGAATTTCGTTTAAATATGAAGATAATGTAATACTTGTAAAGCAATATGTAAAGTAACTCTATAAGGGACTGAAGGACTCTTGATCTGTGACGACATTTTGAAAAGTAACAACGTTATATTTTAATACAACTCTCTTTGGATGTTCAAAGCAGTTCCTTAACTGCTTATAATATTTATGTTCTTCTATGCTGAAAGGCACAAAGGTGAAAACATTTACAAAAGTGAACAAACAAGTTAATGTTTTTCGTATAAGATTCTCGTGCGTTAACCCACCAGTGCGATCACTCACGCTATCAAAAAAATGACCAGTTACGGTTGCTTTTCATAACGCCATTATTCTTGATGCTGTAAAGTTTTAATTACTGCAACGTCTTCTCATATCATTCCACTCCGCAAAGAAGTTATTTGAAAATATTATAATTGACCTCGTAAATGCAGTTTCCAGGGGCGAGAAAAACTTCAAACTTGCGAGTTTGCGCGTACCTAAGATGGACGCCAATGGACTCGGCTTAATTGTTTTATAACGAACTTAAATGATCTCCACTTCTGGATTACATTCTTGACGATGGCAGTAAGTTCTGTAAACAAACGAAAGGCACATTGCGATGAAGTGTACCGACACTATGCACAAGGGAGTGTACCAGTTGAGAATTGGGTGCAAGTCCCCCGTGGGAACGAACTTCCAGGACATTATAAGGAGCACAACGTCGAGAAGGAAGAGAACGTTTTCCACCGTCTTGTATTCCCAAGGGAAGACCATTCGACTTGGAGTCCTTCCCATGAGCGAAATGGCGTTTTTGACGGGATTCTTCTTGAAGTGGTAACGAGGACGAGACATCGACTTGATGAACAGGAACATACCCCAGGCTGAGTGAGGCAGCTGGCAAATGCAGTATATCCAGAGGGGTTGACTGGCAGCCACTGTACTCATCGCCACGGCATGGGCAGCTAATAAAAAGATGGTGGTGAGGAATGGTATGATTAATAGTTCTGAAGAATTTATTATTGTAGTTTATATCAGTAAAAGGAAATTTTCATACATCGATTTGCATACCTATAAGACGCAACTTCATTTTAGGAGGAGGAAAAGTTTCAACGGCACAATTGAGACTTCAGTTACAGTTCCGTTTACTTTATAAATTTCCGGTTTTAGGCTACGTTTAAGATCATACATACCAATCTATCAAGGTCATCTTATAACAGTTGGATCGCACCTCCGATATTGCAGAAACGAGCAAAGAAGGCGGAAACCTCGCATATAAGATGAGGGATTATTTTTTTGCCATAATTTTGGAAAAAGTCCGTCCTATATGCCATAGTATGTCCTTTTATCAAATACGTAATTTTCGGCATACATACAGGTCTCTTTTTTACCAGCTCGAAAGAACCAAAATTCACAGAACTCCCGTATCAATCTGCCTCTTGATATCGCGGAACACTAATGAACTTTTCAACCAATTGTAAAAAATTATTAGTAACGATCAGATCGAGAAGATAGTGAACTTTAAATTGAAAATTTCTCCCGGTAGAAGACAAAATTAAGCAGCAAAAATAATTTAAAGTAATTAAGTGAAGATGTGATCGATCGATGTATCCATATCGTCATTAAAAGGGTTTATCAACAATGACAACGTATGTTTTTCATTTTTAAGTATAAAATTTTTATAGCAAAGGAATAACTACAAAAAATGCAGACTCAAAGGGTTGCCATAATGATATTCGAATTCGAATCTTACTCGTGAAACAAGGATGTCTTACTAATTCAAGATTGATTCTGGATTTGTATGTCTGTGATATTGCGTGATAGATTTTTTCCTTTAAAAACCGCCTCACAAATAATAACAGAAAAAAAATGAATCTGATCTTTCAGCCCCAGTTAGTCAAGTCAGGCATTAACTAGGTCCTATACTAGAAGAAAGAAAAAGGAACTCGGCATTCAATGAACTAAGAGACAAAGATTCTACAAGCGCCGACAGCGGCAACCGTCGAGGTTTGACATCGAATGACACATTCAGCATTGGACCCCCTATGAAGATGGAAGCTTTGTTTCCGAAAAGCGAATCGGGATTCTGAATTACTGGTGACCGCCGAGCGATTATCTTTTTCCCAGGAATTGCCCTTGACGGTTGCCGCTGTCGGCGCTTGTAGAATCTTTGTCTCTTCGGTCCTATACCTTAGTTGGATATGCGACATTTCAAACTCACATCTGATAAGGAGAATCGTGGTGCATTCCAGTGCCCTCTTCTTAAGGCCCAGATTGTTACTCCAGTCGTGAGAAAAATGAACCCTGTAGTGGTCCTTGTGGGTCGCCGATGTCAGAGTGACCAAGGATGTGAAAATAGAGACGATCGCGGATGTATCTGCGAAAGAAATGCGTGTGTTTAAGCACATCTCGTGAAAATCAGGTTAGATACAATGCGCGTACATACGACTGCATTCCTGCATTTCTTTTACTTTTTTAAATTTTAAAAGTACTAAGGAAATTATGATAGCCTCTAGTGTAGAATTTTAAGCCGCTATGAATGATATCGTCGACAATAATAAATCAGTGAAAAGTTTCCACATTTAATAACCTTATTAAATGCCCTTAGAAATTAAAATTTTTTACAGTAGTTTCTGTTTTGAACCTATATACAAAAACCCTCCAGGCGACATTCAGTTCTATATTTCACGATGTTTTCAAATCTATATAAACTGTTATAGCTGGATTTTCCCTAACTTCTGCTGGATTTCTTTAATTTTTTCATAATCTTCAATGATAATTCATAGCAATACGGTAAATGATAGTTCAGATTCCAAAAATTTTCTATCTTTATAATTTTTGGAATTTTACCACTCATCAACAATTACATATTTAAATAAAAATTAAAAGTATCATACAGCTGACTGCGAAATATTGAGAATATTTTCACGAGAACAAAAACAGTGTTAGTAACTACAGTATTAGATTATAAGCTTTTTAGGAAACATACAAATAATTCTTTCATTTACACGTTGACATAATAATTTGCACTGCAATGCATACAAGGAACTTCAATAATGTAACTGTGGGAAATTCGACTATATCCATGAGGCAATACTCTTAGCATTCAATGATTACAAGATATCGTTTTCCAATTAAAATTTGATTCTTGGGATTAATCCGTGGAAATCATGATGGCATATAATATGCGTACTGACCCTGTGTAGAAGGAATTCTCTTCTGCATCATTAGCGACGCCAGCTGCGATCGTATCTGGAACGGAGCTTGATTTGCCACTTCTAGATATTCAAAGGGCACTAGATTCAGGTTGATGGTCATCATCTTCTCATAGTACATCCTCTGAATCTTCTTTGAGTCTCCATCCCATGCTTCAGTCTTTTCCAGTCCTTTCCATGCTCTCACGTGTGTGTTGTATGCTCTCTCTTCTTGTACACTGACTTTTTCGTAAGACTTTCTGGACTTCATGGCAAAGACTAAGGATTGCCATAGGCTAAACACAACAAGTAAAACGCCACTGGCTTAGATTAAGTGATTACTGAATTAATTTTAATATATTTATATTTCATTGAGAAAGTTATGAAAGAGTCAACAATTGAAATCAGGGAAAATTACCACTGATACTATTTTCTCACCTTTTGAAGTGGAATGTCAGAGCTTCAAAAAAATTAAATTTCACCTTTGCTATCTTCGCCCTGTAAAAGAGAACGGTCCATTTAGTGTTGTGATATAAGTTTTCTTATATATGTCATGGAATTAAGTAACTAAACCACTTGAAATTCAACCACATTGAGCAGAGAATTATTTATATTCAATCGAACTTAATGCTTGCTCCAAAACGGAGATTCGATTTATTTGAAAATTCTCCCTCACTTTTGCTTTCCTATCCAAATGCTGTGAATGTGCGGAAGGACAGCGAAGAAGAACGTGAGATGGGCAAACACCATCCTCCTGTAAATGACGTGTTTGAATGCGACATAGAGGTCACTCCCTTCGTCAGCGATGTATAGGATAAGGAAGAGAACCCTCTGGAAGAGCTGCAAGGAAGTAGCGCTGTACTCTGTCTCCTCCAGGTTTACTTTTCCATCTTCTTTTCTCCATTCTATCTGGCCTTCCTTGTAATCCGCAATGTCCTCTGCAGGCTCCGATAGTTTAACTATTGTCGTTCCGTTTATTTCTCCTTTCCTCTCCTCCGCATCTTCTTCGCTAAGGAATGAAAAAGAAATAAAACTGATCTCTCGTTGATGATGAGTATTCGTTGAAATTAGTCGTGTGTTTTGTGTTTATTAAAAACTATTACGGAAAAAGCATTACGTCTTCTCTTCATATTAAAGAACTTATAAAAGCAGATCAAGATGTTGCTTACACTGTATATTAAAGTAAGCAGTTCTACAGTTTAGAGATATTTTAATGAATGCTGTCGGAAGAAGTCCCATTTACTTTTAATCTAGAATAACAATTGGGTCTACTCACTCTTCTGATTCACTTTCAGAGTAATTTTCCAGGTCCTTGTCGATTGGTTCCATCCGTTTCAAATTACTGTGGAAAAATTGAAGAATTATATATTCATCTTAATATTAATAAATTTAGAGTATAATAGTAAGACAAACATCGTATCTACAGAAATAACAATTTTAATTAACAATAAAAGTAGTTGAAAGAAAAACAATAAAGTAGTGCCGAATGACTTGGATGTAATTTTTATTATTATTAAAGTACGTAATTTATCTCATACTACGTCCCACATACACAACTGCTGCGTATATCAAAAAGGTTTTAATAATCTTTTGAATCTACAGTAGACTACCAGTCAGATGATGATTTTATGATTTCATGTTTTGCGAACTTAACCTTTTGCTTTCCTAGCCACAAATCTTTATATACTCTTGAGTAAAAGTAGAAATCTAGATAATGCAATAACAATTGTATTAAAGAATTTTTGCTTGATTTGAGGCGGGAAAAATTAAAGTTTCCCAAAGCAAGAAAAAAATTGAGTGCCACAAATATCGTTTCAATTAATATTTCAGCTATGTGCCTGATTGTACCAAGAGAATCCATATTCATGAAAGTAATTTTAACGTGACAAAAAGTATGCGAAAAATTGCTCTTATTTCATAAAATAATTTAAGATAGGAGGTCCTTATAGGCTGAGCAATTAGCAGGAAAAGAGTTATTATTTTTTTACAGGTTGTTACCAAATTGGAGTCACTAATTTGGTTCTAAATTTAAATTCGTTAATATTCAAATACTCCTTATAAATATACTTATTGTTTGAAAATTTTACACCAGAGACGCCAAAGCGTCCTACGAAAACAGTTGCAAGGTTAAAGCTATGCATCTTTTCCATGTAAGCAAAAAAGACGCAAGACAGTTTATAGTTAAAATATTACATCAGTGTATATTGTGAATCTTTATTTTTATGAAAATATCTCAATTCTTTTTATTATTCGGATGAAAAAACTCACTCTTGACTTTTACGTAGAAAGATGATAGTTCCAGAGAGTGAGGAAGCAAAGGTGGGCCACTGTGCCTCCATCTGACCTCCAACCCCTTGGTTCATCAGCATGCTGTTCATCACACTAGTTTCAACTCTGGAGAGAATGGATATCAAGTCTAGGCCAACGGGGGTGCTGCTCATCAGTTCTCTGCACAGGTATCGAACGTAAGCGTCTTCCATTGCCATTCTCTTGTATGCACGGAAATCTGAAAATAATTATTATTGAATGCATGGAATTATACGCAAAGAATATACAGCTGGCAATATCTCTTATCGATCTTTACAATTTAGGAAATTCTTATGCATACAAATTACATTATTACGCGTATAGATTATCCATCGAATTCTTTTATGCACTGCTAACGAGTAAGGGTAATCATGAAACGTTTTGTATCGAGTATTCTGTGAAAAAGTAATAAAAAGTTATCGAAAATTCATGTATTCACATATATGATTGCAAAATTGGGTTCCCTGGTAGCCAAGTGGACAGTATCGATGAAAGCGGTCCAAGTTCGATTCCCAGTTGGGACCCATATGTGCGAAATGTCTTCAGCTGTAGTATTTTTAGCAATATTACCATTACAAAGCCAGAGTAATAGGAAGTAGTTGCCCATCGGGAAGTACGTTAAATATCGGTTATGATTTTGTGGCGGAAGGAAAAGGAGTAGGTTAGAATTTCTTTTAGTTACCTTCCATTTTACTCCAAGAAATTAGGCAATCCTCTGGAATTGGTCCTTGAGAAACTGTGGAACTTGCTGAGCCGCTTATGAAGTCGGCGTCTCCGAAGCTTAGCGCGCCATTTTGTTTGAAAGTCTAAATGAGATAAATTAATAAATTAAATTTCAATATTTATACACTACTTAAAACGCTCCATTCGGTATTGTTTATATACTACTTTTTTACCACTAAAATTTATTACCGCCATTTTTCGATTACTTCTGTTATTTAAGGTAATTTTTTGGCAAAACTTAGTTTTTGAACATACAATGTCTTAGCTCTGATATAGAAAATATGTTTCGAAAAATGGAAAAAGTAAATAGATAGATGGATATACAATGATCCGCAAATAGTAACATGCATGTTCTTGCTATCAACGTTTAAATAGTCAACGCCCTTTTAAAATTAATTTATTTTCTTCTCTATGATCATCTTTTCCTTTTGAAAATTAAATTATTACGTTATAATTAAATTATCCTTAACATCCTTATAACAATCGATCAATTTCACAGCCGATTGCTTGCAAACTTGGCAGTTAGAGAGTGAAAATTTATATTTATCGTGATAATGTATCTAACCTGAATGAATAAAAGTTTCGGTTTCCCTTTCAGCGATGGGCAGTTTTCAGAGGAGAAGGGTTGCCAAAGATTTTCCTCTGGATATTCTCCGTCATATGCGCACAGCATTCCATTGTGTTTTCTAGCGCCAAGCACCACGATAGCCAGGCAATCCTCATCTTTGTGGTCCAGAGAGGCAACTTTCGGGAGAAAACGAAACGAAATGTATGGTCAGTAAGTTTTCTAATGGAAACAACTGAAAAATACGTACGGAAATTTTATTCGCTGATCAAAGATTCACGTTCATTGTATCCATTAAATAAAAAAGTATTCAGATAATAGAATTCAGAAGAATAAAGATAAGGTATGTTATCACTTATAAACAAGGAACTGAGATATAAAGTTTAAATCCGTTTGAATTAGGAGAGGTTCAATCAACAGGTTTCATATATAGATATATAGGATTTAAAGGGTGCAAACTACCGCCAGACGAACTCAAAAAATACAATTGTCTATTAATTAAAAATATGGAAATTATAAAAAATAACCCAGTATTTCAGTAATATCGGAACATAGTTTATAATTTTATGATTCTGAGGTTATCATATTCTCCGTTTTGTGATATATTTTCGACAAAAGGATCTACCGAACAACATATTTGTTGAAATGAAACAGTCATATTATTAAAGGCGGATATTTTAAATTCTACTCTATATTACTATACCTATAAAAATCGTATACATCTTACTGTTTTCAAGTAGTGACGATATTTGCTTTCTTGTGTAGTTCTGCTGGACGAGGACTTCAAAACCGAGTTGATGAAACGTTTCCGAGACTTGGTTAACTGTTCTTTTAGAATATTTCGTAGTTTCTCTTGTGCCTTTGTATCTGTGATGACTGAAGATCAGGCAGAACCCCGTCCTCGGGTGTTCCATGTAATACTCTCTGTTCGAAGACATATCTGTTGAAAGAAATATTAAATTAATTCTCGGTGGGTGAGAAGTAATTCCATTGGTGCATTATTAAGTAATAAAAGCAAAATTATCACTGGAAGAATTTATTTATTGTGATTCTATGAAATTTGCAATTTTAGTATTAGTAAATAACCTAATAAACAAATATTTAAGTGCTATAATGATTGAATAATCTTAATTGATCAAATGTAATAGATTAACTATAAATAATTAATTACAATAGATAATTGTATTCGATTAACAATAAAAAACGTAAAAAGTACTATACATAAATACATAAAAATCAGGCTACTTCAATTTATGAAAGAATGCTAGCGGTCTCGTCCATTCAAAATACTCCCACATACTTTTCTTCTTCTGATACATTTTGCAATAATTTTTTTCTGATAAAAATTATCTATGTGTCCCTTCAAATATTACCTTTCTTTATTCTAAATTGCGGATTATAATGATTAATAATCTATAAAATAATTTAAGTTAAAAAAATGAGATAAAATAAATTAAGAATTTAATGATTCTTAATTGATAATGTACTATATCTTCTGTATTTGACACTAATTTTTGTAAAAGATCTTTTCAAGGCTGGAAAACAATACTTAGATATTGAGTGTATAGTTAGAGTTAAATTTGATTCCAAGCATCATTATTTGAAGGTCAACCATAACCAATACTTTGGATTCTTATTTATTATTTGTAACTGTCAACTCGAATTAAATTCAGGCCCCTTTTGTTTTAGAATTCCTAAGCGAGACAAGTTGACCCGTATTCCATTCCCTGGCAAATATCCCAACCATTAGTTGAAGAGCGTCTGGAAATAAATCCAGACAAAACTGTATCCTCCGAAGTGTCTATTTACTGTGATGAACACAATCTCGGAAAAGGAAAGACCCATGTTTTGAAAATATAACTTTGGATTTAGGAATAGTGTTACTATAGTTTGAAGTCTATCTATTTGGTGTCTTTCAACAAACAAACTCAATATAAACAGGGATCGTTTATTTCTTTTCAGTTAGTTTCCCTTTGAAATCTTTCATGCTAACTGCATTAGCTTCTGGTAAATTGAATAAAATTATAAATTTAAAATAATTTTAATAGAAATTCAATTTTATTACATATAGATGTATAATTATGTTCACAAATCAAACATTCTTTCATTCGAAAAAAATAGATTCTTATAATCTAACTTCTCATGACTAAATGAATATATATTGGTTGTAAGGATGTGATGTTACTAAACGAAATTTTTCGTTAAATTTTAACGGCACGGTTGAAAATACTTGTACTGGCTTTCTAGCAATAAGTAGCAACTTTAGGAAAGAATTTAAAATAATTCTTCGCAGTTGATTCATATTTTGTTTCTTTGGTATAAAAACGGATCCACTCTCTGTTTTCTGACAATAATAGCTGAATTCAAAAACTTATTTATTGTTACTTTAATAAGTTAGTTCCTTCATAGATGTTTGTTGTCGATGATAATGACGTTATGTCAAAAATGGCCAGATTGATTTACTTATCTTGAGTCATTGTTTACTTGAAGACTAAACTTATAATCTATTGTATCTTATAATCTATTGCATCTTATAATCTATTGTATCTTATAATCTGTTGCATCTTATAATCTATTGCATCTTATAATCTATTGTGGAATGAAGAGGAACAGAAAAATTTAAGTGAGCCAATTTGTGAGCAGGCGAATAGACATAGGATTATAAAACTCTATCTCTTATTATTACTCTTAGTATTACAATATGTTTAGACGAAAATGAAAGAGTTCACGTTATAATCATGAACGTGTTAATGACCATAACATGTCCAGACAATTTAACACTGGTTTCCCATCGATAAATCTCATACCCCGAAATTAAAACAAACCGTTCCGATAATCCAGCATATTTAGCTCTAAGCTCAAATAAGCATCATTGCCCGTCATGAATCATTGCTTTCCGTATAGGCGTTATGGACTAGTTACGCTTCTGAGCAGAAAATCAGTTCTGAGAAGAGATTAAGCTTCTCAATCCACATGACGTATACGTAAGCAGAAACACCAATATAGAAATCCTAGTAAGAGAAAAAGAATCACACTCAGCCTCCTTATATCATTCGTTTTCCATCCATACACCTCAAGATCCTGGAGGATTTGTGAGAATCCAGGAATAGAAGTCGTTGACACACATGCCACTCTAATTTGAGCTCCTTAAAAAATGAAGGAAAACGCTTTCGTAGATCTTGATGGTGCCTCAAAAAAGCCTCAGAATGCAACAGCAAATATTTATCACTGGCAGCGGAACCACGCGTAAATTATCCCGCGGCTATTGGTGTCTAGCCTCATGCCAAACCTTTGAGCCCATGAAATAGATCGCTAAGTATGTTTAGTGGGGAACACAGAGCGTAATAGAGCGGTTAGAATCTTGTGGATGAAATAATTCTTGAATCGTGACAATGCTAATGATAAGTACGCCATTTTCAGCTGCTTTATTATGATTTCATTATGATAATTAACTATGATAACTCAAAACTGTTGATTATCGTTGGTGGTGGGCAGTAGCTTAATACAAGTGTTATTTTTTCTTCGGTATTACTAAAATTCTCGTCATTTAAGTAACCTATTTTCGTTTACGGAATCGGAATTATGATTATTGTACTTTTAATTTCAAGACTGTGTTGTAAAATTAGAGCAGAGCTGATGTCTTTGAATTAAAATACGTAATTCATGCTGACCTTAGGAACGTGTCTAATTTGATAGTTGATCCCTACTGTCAGTAGGGATTTTCTTGCTAATTATAATGTCTTATGAACTTGATTCCCATTATTTTATAATACAATGTTGCGAATTTTTGTAATTTAAGTTACTGAAAAATTAAAAATATATTATGGTAGGAGCACATATTATTCAAAGTACTAAAACAATGATTATTAATTGGCTTTCATTTTCAGGCACAGAAAATAGCATCAGTTTATGAATGTATAGGAAGTGAGGAAAGGGAGATAGGCAGGAGAACTAGGTGAGTGCATCAGGTGAATAGATTGCTTGTTTGGGAGAGGAGGGGTGAGGGAACGTATAATCGTTCGCTAGCAAACCATACTTCGGGAAACACCTAATCTCTACTTCCTCCTGGAGGTCTAGGCGGCGGAAATTCTCTTCCTGATGCAGGCATCTTGGTTGAACTAAACCATACGTTATATACTGACAGTTGCAATACGCATATAAAAGAGAAGGAAAAGAAATAAATTTGAAAGAAAATTCGTGGAAAAATGTAAATCGCTAGTAAAAATATAATTTATTTTCTTTCATATTTAGAGTATGTACAAGATACATTTCAGCTCATTGACTTAATTTTTGAAAATAGGAGAATATCTGGGAAATATAGATTGATATTGAATAGTAATTTCCCTCAGGCAATGAAATAGATGAATGCAGATTGAGTAAAGCTGTAGGATAAGAAATAAAGAATAATCATCATGCGCGTACCGGTAAAGCAAAACTGCCTTGGTATTCCAAACGGAATTTCCACTTTGATATTTTAGATTTTCAATCATTAGCGTTATATAATTTAAGAAAAACAAGGTTAAGCTTACTATATATCGTGCTTGCGGCCCTTCTAGTTCTCATCGACAAGAAAAGCAATTTTTCCCGTTAAACCCTCCGCCGCAAATTGTGATTTTTTATGATATGCAATAGCTAAATGCAGCCAATTAACAATTTCAGCTACTTATAAAACAATAGGGTTCAGCAAAATGGTAAGGCTGAAATTAAACATTTACATTGTAACTTTTATCATCATCCAGATTGTTGACTTTTGCGAAAACTTTGCGTTGAGGTTGCAGTGAATAACATTACCTTCCAAAATTGACCCTATTAAACCCCAATAATTTATTAATCCCCTGTGATTTATTGCCAGTTTGTAAGCAAGTACTATGGATACTTTTTCCCTGGTTAAGGTAAAATTTTAGTCTACATAATGACCTAGAATTTTTTTCAATATTACCCACTTTGAAACAATCAAAACATCCTTCGAGGAGATAACAAATAGTTTATCAGATGAGAGATATCCCGTTTTTCAATCAGATGAATTACATTCAGCCTAGGCGATATTACCAATTTCATCATTCTCTACTCATAAAACTTCAAATTTAAAGAGACATTAAAACTAGTCGTTTCCCTCTGCCAAACAGCAAACGATTACAAATCTTATGATTAGAAATTTGGAGGTTCTATTTAAAGATTAAACACTATCATTCGTCTCGTGGTTTCCTCGGCCATCGTTTTTATTTTAAGAGAAGAAATGAAAGAGTTTAACTATCTAAAGTTGCTTAGTTATTATTTATTATCCCCACTCAGAGTAAATAGATAATTAATTCATTTAGAAAATGATTCAAAAATTTTTCGGTTTTCACAAATTTTTACTAACTAAAAGACTACTACTAAACTGCTCAAATTATATTTGTTAGAATCCCATCTTACAAAATCATTTTTTGTAATGCGTTTGCAAGTAGCATAATGAAAACTTATAAATATAACCTGTGGATCATTAAAAATTCTAATATGTGGTTTTTAAAAGTTGTTTGTATGTTTACTGTAAACTCATAAAAACGATTCCGAAGAAAAACGACTGCCTATTTCGATGCAAGAGTCAGAATTGACGATGACTCTCTAGCGTTGAAACAAGAAGTCCATTAGATAATAAAAATTTGTGGAAAGCGAAATACTTTGTGCAATTTTTTTCAAAGTGAATGATTTAGCCAATTTAATTTAATTGGAGTCTATTAGATCAGTCGATCATATCTTGAATGCAAAAATGGATGATTTGTTGTCATAAGAGTAAATTTACGTACCTTTTCTTATTGTATTCCTTTTTATTATTCGTCCACCACTTTGTGGATAGTAGTCCTTTAGAAGATGGCACAAAACTGATTTGTCTTCGAATTATTCCTCGTTTCCCACAAAATATTCAAAAAAATCACGCACGCTCGCACACACGAGGTCCGTTCGCTCACTCCGATATCCTTTCTGCACGTTATTCACTCCCTCCGGATTAGTCACAAATGATTGGCGGTTTTTATTAGATCCTCCTGATTACCATCATCACCACACTGGAAAAGTCTTTCACAGTTGCTTGTTTTCACTCGTGAGGGGATATAGTTGGGTGCCGAAAATCAGGGGGAGATAGACCTGATACAACGTGGATTTGAGTCTAATATAGCGGAAGATCTATTCGGGTTGTAGGAAACGGAGGCACTGAATTAAACCTGGAAAGTGAGAGGGTATTAGGCAGGGAGAAAGCGGGGGAGAAGTGGAGGAGGGAAATAAATAGGGAGGGAGGGAGTCTATTTCCAAATATCTTAGCAAGTGTCCCCTCCAAAAAAATATTGGACCTGGTTCAACGCTAGAGACAACTTGCAGGAACTCTCCTCACCTTAAAGTTTAGGATCGTGAGGTGTTTTCCGCGTATAGGGACGAAATTCTCGAAGTTAGGCGAGGTTTCGCGGAAATCTGTGATGTGAAATGAAAGAATAAGAAATAGTACTTTTTCTGGCGATTCAAAATGATTAGTAAGCTTACTTATAGCACTTAACATATGGGAAGAAGGAGCAGTTTATCATTATCGTATAAATGAAGGAACTTAAAGTTTGGAGGAAGGAGAAGTTCAAGGGAACGAAGAATGTAGTATTACTAGCGTACATACATAGAGTTACATGTTATTTCCGATTGATGTGCATCAATTGTTTTGTTTGATTAGCGGAAAATATCAACCAAAAGTAAAAACACATGCATAGTAATTCGTAAGACAGATAATCCGCCCACAGATACTTGGATGGTCACTTCAATTATGTTTTAATGTAATGAGTAAGAATAATTAATTGTTACAATGTACTATATACATATAGTAATAGTGCGGTGTACTTAAAGCATTGTGCTATTTTCTTATTAATACCATACCAAAAAATGATTTTCATTGTATTTCTAAATTTACCGATTATAATCTTTTAAAAACTGTAGCTATGCAATTTGAACTTGATATTGCTTTGTTGGTTAATCGTGTTGTTTATTTTTGTCATGCGATCAGTTTGCAATTTTATATCAAACGGCTTCTACAAGGAGCATTTTTTAAAGAGTAAATTCAGAATAGTTACCTCAAAGATATTCATATACGATTACCTTACAGTTAGTTAAGAGATATATGACATTTCCCTTATTTAATCATTTCCTGAAAACATAGACACAAATCGTAATATTCAATGGTAAAACTCTTCAAATATCCGAAGGTTTCAGAAACCAATAGCTCACCAAAAAGCTAAACTTGTACTTGTATAATGAAAATTTTGTGTGGTGATTAAATTCTTCAACTTTATTTAAACCTTTTTTCCACCTCAATTAAGATTTTTCTTTTAATATTGTAACAGCCATGATAATCATAATCGAATTCATTTTGGTGTTGGTAATTATGTAATTTTAGTTTCAATCACTATTTCCTAGCTTTTTATTTAAACCGTTAGATTATTAAATACTTAATGCATTTTTTAGCAGCATATGATTAAACATAACGTTAATGGACAGTTATCAATATGATTAGGGTAATCGTGTCCAACAAAAAGAAACACAAAACATAAAGAGGACTTTCCAAGGGTGAATCATTAAGTAATGCAAATGTATTTTATATAGATTGCATTTAAAATTAATTTTGCTCGTGGCTTGATGGAATGTCACATAAAATAAAGGGCGAAAAATAAACAATAACTACTATACGAGAAAGTATTCAAGTTTCACTTTTGCTTATATTTAGTGAAATTTCATAGTGGAATTCTCAAGTCAGGATATTTCATACCGTATTTATTTTAATTCCTCATTGACGAAAGTTTTCAACTTTTGAATTTAATAATGAAAAAGCAGCCGTTTGTTTGAGGTATGAAGAAATCCAATGAGACTTGATTCAAAACGGTTGGGTTGCAAGAAAATGGTGCAAAGGAGAGGAAGAGTGTAGTCTAGCCCACTTACTAAACATAGAACCGAGCTTTTCAATTCCACTTCGAGAAAAGCAAGAGGGGGACTGAGTACGCTTTATGTTCTTAGGAAATGAACCGCGAATAACCTGGATCATTACTTTCGATGAGGCAGACGCAGAGGAATATGGACGACAGGTCCATAAAGTTGAATTTATTTTCGCCTTCTACATGTGTTTCGACCTGGATAGACTCAAACTCCGAAACTAGATGTCAAATTTCGAAAATTTAAGGTAGACGAACGATGTTGCTAAAGCATTAAATTTAAAAAAAATTATATTCTACATGATTTAAACGCATAAAGAGCAGTGCTAAAATTTATGGTTCTCTGATTTGTTAAGATAAGCAATTCTTGACGAGCTATGGGCTCGAACGGACTTACGTGGGGGGACTCAAAAGTAACGAGAACCGGGCTGTGGAGGGGAGGAACGTCAGGGGACCGAGTTCTGGTTGGTAGGGTATTTTGGCGGGAACTCTCATGAGTCAGTATGCAACGTTTCGTCGCCGTGAGAGCAACTGTTTGTGCGCAGCATTTCTTTTATCAAAGTAACTTTTTCCCATGTGGCGAAAACGTGAGATGGCTGACGCTCGAGAGCAACGCGCGGCGGTAAAATTTTGTTTTCTGTTGGGGAAAACGGCTGCGGAAACTCTTGTAATGCTTCAAACAGCTTACAAGGTTGATGCTTTGAGTCAAGCTCGGGTCTACGACTGGTTTTCGCGGTTTAAAAGGGGCGAAATGACGATTGAAGACCAACCTCGTTCCGGGCGCCCCTCAACTTCAAGAACTGACGACAACGTTGAAAAAATCAACACCCTAGTCCGTGAAGATCGTCGCCGAACAATTGATGAGCTCTCTAATATTTCTGGCATGTCATGGAGTTCAATTCAGAGGATTTTATCAGAGGATTTGCGCATGAGAAGAGTTGCAGCCAAATTTGGCTCACACTGCGTTGTCTGTGAGGCAGTTTTTGAGTAAAAACGGAATGACACCGATTACTCACCTGTGACTTCTTTTTGTTCCCTAGGCTCAAAAAGAACATGAAAGGGAAACGTTTTGGGACTGTGGAAGAAGTGAAACAAAAATCGCTGGAGGGGTTAAAAGACATCCCATTATGTGAGTTCCTGAGCTGTTTTGATCAATGGGAAAAACGTTTAGACAAATGTATATTGGTTAATGGAGAGTACTTTGAAGGTGATAAAAATTTAGTGTAAAAATATTGAGAAATAAAAAATTTTTAATGAAATTTCTCTTATTTTTGGGTCCCCCCTCGTATAGAGGAAGGTAAAAACGTGCTCTTTCATGATATATTATTATTTGTTTATAACAAAATTATAACCGTAAATGTACTTGAAATAATTTTTTCTTATAATGTAATGTAATATTTTACAACAGTGTTATGTAATATTTTTACCATAAGATAATTAATTAATAATATGCAATTAAATGTGACAATATCAAGATCGAAATTTTCCATTCTGTTCGGTTCGGGGCAAGATTCGTCTTTGTTCCGGTAATCTCAGCGTACCTCATGTCGCGATGATGAAGTTTTAGCAATAAATAGCGCTCAAAGATAAGGACGTAAAAAAACAGTAAAAAGTTTAAACCTTGAGGATGATAGCATCGCTATCAGAAAGCGCATTGGGTGATTTTTACAAGTCGGTCGGAAATCTCTGTCTTTCCAGGTGCTCTAATATATCATTAACTTATCCTGCTCTTAAGTATTCTGATCTGAGATTCGTTAACTTTACTATGAACCAAATATGAAATATTACATGACGAAATATTTAAACTATACTCTCATCGTAACATGGGAGTTACCTTTGCTATTGTCTTTCTACTTCTGTTGCAAATTTTTCCTTTACAAGTCCTCCTTTTACAACTCACTCTTTTAGAAGACGCTGTTCGATATAAACAGGCAAGTTCAAGGGGGCTTTGGTTGTATGTAGCATTATTTGCATACTCCCAATTGCACGAATTTCCTGTTCTGGGCGAACTAGTTGTAATTGCGGAACTATCGGGAGCAATCGTGAATGTTCATTGGCTTTTGCCTTGATTGAACTCAAATTTTGAATCCTCCGCGTCGTTTGGTGACGTCAGGTCACATGTAATCCTCTCTCATTTCCCTATCCCATTTTGAAAAGTTCCTCGTGCAGTTATGAGTGGTCGTGGCGGTGGCTGGTTGAGTACACCTGTTTTCCAGTGGCAATTTCAAAATTCCTAAATTCAAGGCTTTCTGTGGTTTGTACAGACGATCCATCGATTCCAGTGTGATAGTATTCTATTAATTTTGTGCCTCTGAAACATTTTGGATTTTGGTTTATCGCTATTTTACTTTTAATCCTGTTGTAATCTCTTAAATGTTTGGGTTTTTCAGTGTTTTCTGGTATATCAAGAGTGTGTTCCAGTCAATTTGTGACGTTTTTAACCGCTATTTGTTTCGAAAATTCGACGCGGGGCTCTTTAATGCACATACTGGGTTAGTATTTGCCGATACAGAGTCAGGAATAATTCTGTGCTACTTATCAACGTGTAAAAATTCCTGATGATGGCGCAAGGCCTCGAAACCTTGGTCGCGTCATTCTTAAATAAAGTGGTTTAGTAAATGTTTAAGTTGCTATGGATTTTTAGCATTGAAGTTTATAAAAGAGAAAAAATGACAATTTTCGATCGAAATGGACTTTTATCTCATACACCAGTACGTTTTTGAGTCATTACGAAAACATTTTGGAAAATCGACTTTTGGGCGCAGAAACGGGCTCTCGGGACCTCTGTGCCTTCTGGGTAGTAGCTTATGCATACCTTCCGAAAAGAAACTCCAGTCAACCAGCCCATTCATACAAGGAATCAATCAGCGGCTGCAGGTGTCGGCCACAGGGTGTTCTATTAACCATTTTCTTGTTTACCACAGCCTGTTCTATTAGCCTTCAGCCTGTTAATCATTGAACAAAGTATGTCTGATAATGAGGTGTATGTCTGATAGTGAGGTGCTCTTAAAAAATCAATCAGTTATTGTGCTTCACGAGAGTGTCGCAAGCAAAGGATATACTGTGGAATTAAATCGTCCTGGAATAGCAAGGGAAGTCCTATTCAACTGAGGAAGTTTCGAAATAAGTTTTATACTTTGCAAGACGTGGCGAATCTGTTCCATTACCTTCGAAATAACGAGGCTTTCTAAACTTCTCATGAAGTCGTCAAAGTCTACAAGTAAACAATGATTTACAATTAAATGCATTAACGATGAATTTTAGAAATCTGTCTGAAAAAGTTTCATAAACATTTAAGCGATCAACTCTAAAATTATACCAACTTGAACATATCTAAGAGAAGTCTGGCATTTTTATATTCCGTAAGGTTATTCTAAAAATCTGCGCAATCGAATTTTATCATGTCTATATCCTAACACCTGTAGTCATGATATATTCTTACTGAGGAGATAATTGTCTCAGTAAAGTTGGATTAAACTCTAAAACTATTTGTTTACATAAATACTTGGTTGTTTGCATAGTGATTCTCGTCTGAAGAGGATTGCAATTCGAAAATGCGATTTTTTTCTCCACAAGGGAAAACAATTTTTATAAGGTATGTACATACTAGCTAGGTGCATTTCTCTAAAGGGGTGATCCAGAACATTTTTGCTGCAGGACTTCAGGAAATTAGGAGAGAGGAAAAGAAGACTAAAGTACAGCTCTGTTTCAGCAGTTTTAGTGAAAATTTTAAAGTGTACTCTTTTTAAAGCAGTGAATAAACAAAATTTCAAACTTAAGCTCATCAAGTTTTCAATCAAAATCCTTTCACCCTCGTCCCGGCTACTCTTTTTGGTGCGTGAGTTTTCACCTGGCCAACAACTAAGAAATTTTTAGCCATGAAGTTGAGAGAAGTCCAGTTTCCTGAGTTGTTCATTGGCTGCGATATTTAATTGGTTTTCTGACGTTTATAATTCATGTTTGTCATTATTTGTGAAAAGATATTGTCATAGAGTACCGTTAAACTTACTGAGACTTGTTATTAAGCTAACATTTAGCATTAGAGTTGTCTGCGAAGTTACCGATAGGCTTATTAATAACTAAAGCAAGCAATGTAGCTGTAGAAAGCGTGAGGCTGAGGCACGCGCTATGTGAAACTTTCAATGAAAATATTTTAAGTTAGAACTCATTCAATACTAAAAAATGAAAAACAACATTTATAACATGTTTCATAAAACGGTATAGCCCTTCGAAATGACCCTTTGTTGTTAGAAAAATTCGAAACTTCATAGCTTACTTAAGTTGAAAATTAATTAACTTTGCGAAAAATTTTGGAAAATTTGGCATAAACGGTTTTTCTCAGAAATGCACCAACATTATATTTTTCATGACTGTATAAAAGAAGAGGTCAATTTCTGTATGATTTCCCGTGGAGTCAGCCCATCAAATAAGCTTTTTCATAAATGTTTGAGCTGTTTTTTGTAAAAAAATGACAAGTAGGTATTTGAGAAATTCATTCACAGTAGTCTCTCACTCAATGATGTATTAGAAAAATAATTTACAGAGCTTGTGTTTTTAAGTATTTTTCAGATAAACAGAATTTGCAAAGAACATTCTTCAATTATTTTTGAGTTAGAGAAGAACTTACTTTAAGATTTACAGAGCGGTATTTCTCTCTTTGTATAGGATGTATTTCTTTCAGGGAGGTTCTTTTCTGCAAAATAGATTTCCCTCTGGAACTGGACATATTTCTCTGTAAGGAGCACCAGAACATTTTACTATAGGAGGGAATGTTTCTTTAAGTCTTTTAATAAATTTGATTGAAAATAACCTTCTTCAATGGTTGAAATAAGAAATTAAATACTTAATGATTTACAAAATATTATTTAATTTATACATAGCATAAATTTCTTTCCTAGAGGTTATCTTTTTTTCTCCACAAGGAAGAACAATTTTTATTAGATACTGGATACATTTCTCTGGAAGGAGGTTGCAAGCACCAGAACAATTTTGCTGTGGAATAAAGAGAGAAGAAAAGAAGACTTGAGACGGAAACCCTTTTTTTTGCAGTTTTATTGAAATTCCTTAAGTTTTATTACAGCAGTCAATAAAAGAATTACAACTTGAACTCATCAAATTTTCAATCAAAATCCTTTCATCCTTATGCACTATTTCTGGTACGGAAATTTTTGCTTGACCAAACCTAACTCCAAAGTTAATCACACACAAAGAAAACTTCACTTGGTAGAGTCCACAAAAATGTTTTTACTAAACGACCTAGGTTTCGTTACGGATGTTATTGTGCACCGAACCTCTAAGTATATCAGTTGCAGCTTTTTTGTCAGTGGCAAAGTTCAATTTAAACTGAAATTAGTACTCTGACTTACGAATACAGCCAAAAATTAATTATTAGCACACTGAAAACTCAGAAAGGTAAGGGTTAATCTAAGAATTTTGAAGTTTCGTATATATTATCTGTAATAAAGGTAATTTAATAATTATATCCTGGCATTGTTTTACGCTTGTTATTTTCTTTTACTATCTTTTTATATATTTTCATTTTTGTATATTTTTATATACATATACTATGAAATATCCATGCTATTGTTTATCAGTGGCTTAAATATATTAGGCTGATTAAAATTATTGCAGTTGTAAGTATAAAATATAAATACAATAAATATTTTTGGAATATACAGAATCCCAGAGGATACAAAAGTTAAGCTTTCGAGTTCTCTTAAATGGGAAATGAATTAAATTTTCCTTAACATTAACCAAAATCAATTGCTTTAATTCCCATAACGCATACATATTAAATTAGGGCGATTTCCCCGGAGATTAAATTTGAAATTAACTCGAATATCATTAAATTATTCGCCAGAGCTTAATTTAATTAACATCACGAAAAATATAAGGGTTACATGAAGGAGTACTTCGTGGGTGAATAAATTATTTCAATAGATTCCAAATTTAATGTTAGGCCAAACTTTTTTAAGACTTACCAAAAGAAACATTAAAAATCTTTTAAAATTACACCTTGTTGGACACAGACGCAAAAAAAAACACATGGGCTAGCTGGAGTTGAACCAGCTCACTTCAAATTCAATCTACCTTACAGTGAAGTACTATAACCACTACACCAACAGAATGTTACAAATGAAGTTGGTTGTATACATATTTATCTGACGACAGTAAAAGTACATGCAGCGCCCTCAGAAAGTCGCGGAATTTTCCGGCGTTTTTTGAAGGACGAACACCGAAAGGGTTAAGTCATTTAGAGGTCAAACAGCTAATTAACGGCCGTTTTTGGCTCATTTTTGCAAGATTTTGAAGTGAAAGCGAAAGTGGTTAACCCTTACGTCACTTAACCCTTTCCTTTTTTTACGTCACTACCCAAAATGCACCGCGCGCAATCCGACCGCGCGTTTGAAATATTCGAAAATATATTTTAATTTAACCGAAGTAATTAGCCATTTTGGATCTTTTCTCTCCTTCCTCTCAACTCAAAGAAATGCGCCATATTACCCATAATGCATCGCGCGCGACCCGACCGCCTATTTTGAAAGTTTGAAATGGTACTTCGATATTTCTTTTGCTATTTTAAGGAACACTTTTTTTGCAATTTATTTGAGTGTAGGAGATTAAACACGTGGATTTCATTAATGAATTTTTAATTTTTCCGCCGTATTTCAATTTTTTCTTCTCCAAGTTAATGATACAACAAACTTTTTCTCCATTTTTTCAACTTTATCTTATGAATAGCATGGTCTATACATTATCTCACAGCAACATTCAATTACGAATATGATACCAATTAATTATGCAAGCTTTAAAGGCACGGCTAGATGAAATTTACTAAATAAGAAATTATTTCTTGAAAACCAGTATAAAAAAGGATAAAGATTTTTCTGAATTATATACAGTGAAATTTTTCAGTAATGAATTAAAAATTTCGTACAAAAATAGTTTGAAATTAAACTCCTGAAAGACTAACAGCATTATGGATACATAAAAAACAAGGGTACGCAAAGAAAAATTTGTTTTTCGTTCTTTATTATCAGAAAATAGTTACAGAGCAATAGAATCACATAACAAATATATTACAAATCAACAATACATTCATCTTTTTCTTCATTTGGACCTCTTTACCGTGGTGAAATCTTCTTTGTATTTTGAATGAAAACAAACTAATGTCGAACACTTTCATGGAGAACTTCAGATCAGCCTGAAAACAGATTAAAAAGAAATATTTCATTAAAACACAAAGTAAATATATTGCATCAAATACATAGATTAATTTAACAAGTCTAAATGGTGAAATTCTGATGCAAATACATTGTAGGTTACATATGATATGAAAAAGACCCGATTCGCTTATTGTATTATTATAAAATACATTCCTAAGAGACCAACTTTGAAAAATTTCCAAGGAATCTATGCAGTTATGGTAATGATAAATAAAACTTATTCGAATGACATTCAGATTGACCGTTCTCTCTTATTACATCAATGTATTTGAAAAAGTATACAGAAAAAGACATTTGTGGATTTTAAAAACCTTTTACATTACGCATTTCTTTATTTCATATTACGCATTTTTCCATTTTCCTAATAATCCTTGGGCTGATTCCAGAGCTTCATTGGCACACTTCCATACATTTGAAAATGGGAAATCAGGATTATGCTACGAGACCTTCCTGATTTGATATCGAATTGAAATTATCTACATACGCTTAGAGGGGTTGTTTCCGTTACGTAATAATCAACATAATATCCCAATCTTATTCTGGGTTAACTGAGAATATTAGTTGCAAATGTAACTTAAACTGGTCTACAGAATTTCTGTATTCTCCATTGACTTTAAATAAATTTTGAAAATAGCGAAAAGTTAGGGTTAGATGTAAGAGGAGACTTTATAGTCTCAATCTCGCTCTAAATAAAGTCCTTCATTATTATTATTATTATAAAAGTCACACAAAATAAATCACTTAGATGTTAAAAGAAAATTAACTGGTGGTTTAAGATGTTAAATGAAAATAACAAATGGCAAGCAACTCCAGAACATATTTATGCGGAGAAGATAATAGGTAATGAGAAGCATAATTAAAAAGCACGGTTAGAACTTAGATTTATGGAATAGAAAAGGAGTTGGCGGACAGAACATTCCGGAAGATACTATCAAACTCACTCAACTTTTTCTAAATTTAAAAAATTCTATATGTACAGTTCACAATCAAATGTGATAATTTTATACGGAGAAATATGATAAAAAATCTTCTCACCCAAGAGTTTTAGCTACTGAATAATGTCTAACCATTTGACACGACTTACGTTAAGATTATCTAGCTTGGGAGGGCATTTTGAAATCTCACATCTTATCAGCTTAGAGGTACGATTTGTGAAAGAAAATTACTCAATGTACACCAAAGATTATCAAAGAACAGTCTGATTCTTTAACATTTATAAAACAACTTACTGCTGCACATTATCCATTCTATGTCAGCATGCCGATGATGATGTTTCCAGGGTCTCAACGCAGACGTAGAACCACTAATCACTCACTTCACACAAAAGGAAGAGATTACCTCACTTCAAGCCACTATGAGATTCACGAACAAGACAGCCGAGGCCATGGAGAAGGTTTGAAGTAGTGAAAATTTCTTCAAAAGCTTACCTTTTATCTTCTATGACTTCCGAACAATGTAGAGATAGGCAGCTAACAATGAATCACCATCAAGTTCCTTAGTAAAGGGCGGTAAATTGCTTAAAAAAAAGAAAATTCTTCATAACTAAATTAGAAAGATCAATCAAATTGGCAAAAATTACTTAAACATCTACAACTACTACGATTTTAGTTTAACTTGGCTCATTGAAACCCCGACGGAATATTTTTTTCAACTCTTTCATCGCGAAAAGCTACTTCGATTACATGCCACTTAAAAACATTTAAATCGAAATAATCAATTATTTCATAATCATTGAATATATCAATTTAAAGTTGGAAGCCTTGATAAAGACTTCTATTCTGTATTCAACACGTGGTGAGGCCAATATCGATACTATCTCATGGAATACATCACGAAGATTCAGATCGATTTCCAGCACATTCTGAGAAGTACCGATGAATACTGAAAATTTATTAAATTTACTAAACGCGGACACTTAAACGAAACAATCAATTGGACTTTTATGATACAAATGTAAAACAGATAACACATGACAATCTTACCTTTCTCTAGAGGGTAATGCATCCTCACCCGATGCCTCATGCTTGCGTACTGTCAAAAACTAGAGTTCTCGCGCGTGCTATGAATGACAGTTGAGGAGAGATAAATGTCCAAGGCGCGAAATACAAAACCATAAAATATTACAAAATTGTTTAAATGCTTTTACGAATCGGAAACATGAGGAGGTAGCGAAAAACATAATGACTCTTGCCATCTAATCTACTTAGAGTGAATTTTTAGTTTCATAAGATTCACTCACGCATAGTTTTCGCCAACAGTTCCGACGGACATAAATTCCTGTATTTTCTTTTCTAAATTTCCGTATTTACGAACATTTCCCTGTTTTTCCGTACTCCTCCCTTCCTTTCCATCTGAGATGGAAGTAAATACTGAGGTTCCGTATTTACGTAACCCTAGGGAAAACTAGGCTCCACTATCCCCCTTCCCAAATAGCATGGCTTCTATCCCTGCTGGTCTGTGTTCTCATAGATCCCTACGACTGACCCAAGAGGCTTTCTTTTTCCGCATAAAGCGCCACGGTGTGTTGCAATACTTTTTCCAAGTCTGCACGACTAAAGGCAGTAAGTTTTGCGAAGAAATTTTAAAAAATTACTACTTTTGTTAGGCAGTAATTTTCTACACTTATTTGCTGGACGTCATCCATGTAACAAAAGATGATGAACTTACAGAATTTGAGTCGGTGAAATTGAAAATCAAAGTTGAACGTAAAATCTAATTGCATATTATTATACTATATGTTAGCCACTACTTCTAGCATGAAGGCTGTCACCATGAATTCCAACCATATCATTCATCTACTTTACCATTTTAATCACATATAACATCGGATAAAATATATATGATGAAAGCGACATACTTACAAGAGCGGTTAGGAAATACACAAGATAAGGGTTAAGAAAAACAAACTGCTATGAAGTTTTGCGTGGTTAAGGGGTGCTGAAATGCATTCCTGCTTAAAATCCATGAATCCATAAATAATCACTACATCATAAAAGTATGACCTGAGATGCTATCCTATTTCCCTAATGGTTCTGAACTCATTTTTTAGTGGTAGATTAACATTGTCAAGCCATACAAAAATGATATTTTTTCAGGAAAAGGGAATTGATTCTCCTGAAATATGTAATTATGCAAAAGAAAGTAAATAATCCAAAAACAACAATTTAAAAAACATTGACTCTTAATGAATGCTATGTTTTTCAGTTGGTCATGATCATGATGTGAAATTTAAGTTCTTAAATGCAACAGAATTAGGCAATGGAGTACACGAATATGAAAATTGACTCCAATCTATTGGTTTTCTATTTCACACATTGAATTGATATCGCAGACTTGTACTAGAATCTTACCATAGATGGAATTTGGTGTTAACATCTCAATGTAGAACAGTTGGTATTTTTCTTTAAATTTATGACATGTGCAGGTTATAGGAACATACACATATAAGGATTTCTAACATAAGGGCTATATGCTTCACTTTGGTGAAAGCAGTCCCAGACTCAATTCCCAGTGGGAGCTGACGTCTGAGCCTCAGCGTCCGGAGGACTTTTAAAATAACTAACTTCTATCATTACCTCAGGTTGCATGCAAATTTTTCATGAATTCAAAAAAATTTCATTCTATTAATATTCTGTTGAAGAAATTGCTCTAGCATGGTCCTGTGCTGCAACTGTAAAATAATTTATTTAAAATAAAACAACAAAACAATTTTTTTCCATTTATTGCATTACAGCTCAGCAACATCAAAATTATACCTAAAGCTCTTCATTGACAAATGCCAGGGGGATAGTACACAATGATGTTTTTGTATTTTTATAACATATATACTTCACTGTATATATTTATATATATCATATATATACATACCTATATCAAAACTTTGGACAGACGAGCCTCTCAGTTCTCAAACTTGCCACTAGGTGGTAGTTGAGGGAAATTGTGAAGGGCATTGCTGTCTTCGGACCCAGACCAGCTGCTCACGCAAAATAAAACAAATTGCAGCGAGACTTGAACGTCACATAGTTATTGTCAGGTCACATGACTTTTCAGGGAGCACAGCAATGCTCACCTGAAAGATTGTATATTTTATAACTACAATCTTCTCATAAATGAAAACAAAACATGTCGTTACAATATTAGATACACACGGAAATGACAACATTGGTTATCTTATGAGACAATTAACAAATACCAGAAGATTTCATTACAGATAATAAACTTTTTATGAGTATTTTTATTTTATTTTTAATGGTGAATTTCTGTTTTTTTAATACCATATAGACATTCATAGCACAGTATGAACCACATTTTGTTTTGATCTCGATCTCAACAATTTATTCTTCATTTATAAGCCCTCAATCCAATGGCACTCTACATCTCAAGCATTTTTTCATTACAATAAGGAATGTCACAATGATTGTGACAGTGTAATGCAAAAGAGTGAAGAGTTTAAGGTGGCAATATTATCTGAGAGGCATCGTCGTTGTGGAAACCCCTTCCATCTATCATAGTATGTGGCATTTTTTCACATCTCCAATCATACATATGTATATATATATATTTGAATTTGTAAACAAGAAGTTCTCTACAGTGTTAGTGGGCAGCATTTGCACAAGAGTCTTTTCATGTCACTGCCTTGAGTTTTTAGTGGCAAGATTCAAGGTTGTAATTTCCATTTAAATAGGAGTGTTCATAGAAACATGTGCAGCCAATAAATGGAGCATTATCAGTAACAAATAATATATCTTATTCTTTATTTCCAATAGAGGGACCATCTTTGCAAAACCTCAGCATTAGATTCTGTGCAGCCAATCACAAAAATCGAGCATTTTAGAGGGCTAGGTCCCAAAAAAAATTACCTTTTGTATTAAAAACCTTTTGGCAATCACTCCTATTTGTCACAAAATTTAGGGTCATTTCACTTGGATAACGGTCCAAATATGTCTTCAGACTTGAAGAATGATGCTTTCCAATGGAACTTTTTATATACATGCCCATCTTGTCAACATGTGAAGATATTTTTGAGCACTTACTCTTTCAACATTGAGGAGGTTACTTTAAAAGTCAAAGAATATAACATAACTCAACTTAAAGTATGGATTTGTCATCGGATAACCTTAGTTACCTAAACATAATGATTTGACTTTTTCCTGTTTTGCTGCAATTCTTCCATACAAAACTGCTCTGATTTCGACAAATAGAAATATTTCATTCATCCCAATATAGTCAATTACCTGGCTTTGGGAGAAGAAGTTTATCCTTATTATCTACCCTGTGTGTAGGCTTTTTATCAAATTTAATTTGTGGCTCAGCCAGAAGTAAAAAGCTATTTTAAAAAATAAATAATTTAAGTCATATCTCCATAACAACTTGGACTCAATATACATTTGTGAAACTTTTTTTTAGATCACTTTCAAATTCTACTTGCAAAAGTTTGAAGCAGAATGATGATGTAAATGATATTTCTCACTTTTAGCACTTTCCTTTAGATAGTATCAGCTCTTTTCAAAATTCTTCACACTGATTGTTCTTCTCAGAAAGCACCTTATTCATCTTCCTCCTCATTCTGGTAGGTAACATACCTCACAGAAGGCTTTTCTCCCAAAATGAGTGACTAGAAAAGAATATTCCAGCTTTAATTACGTAATTTCATTCTACTCATATAAAGACAGTGAAATTAAATATTCTTGAAGTTATGTGTGAAATATTATATCTTGTAATCAACCATAAGTACATCAATAAATATTTTGCTGATAGAAGTTCAGCACCTAAAGATTTTGAGAAATTTTTGGCAGGTGATGATACTATGAGTATAAATAAACAAGTCATGGAAGCTTTATAAACACTCTAACTTTTAAAAAGCCATTTTCTAAACATATGCAATATAGATGAATTTCTGAACTACTGAAATTCAAGTTAACATAGTTTTGGAAACATTTATTTACATAAGATTTATACTACTTACTGTATCACATCATCAGAATATTCTCTTTAAATGCTTCTTCTAAATTTTAATCATGATTCATGATCTCATAAAACAATAATGTAACATTCAATATAGACTACATATGATGTATTTTTTAAAGTTTTATAGCTGTTTAAGGCTAAATTTATTCAAAGTAATTTTAAGATAGATTGGGTATAGTTCTCAAGATGTTGTTATTTACTACAGTAGTTAGTATAGCATTTTACAGAAAATTATTTTATTTAAAGGCTACAGTAAATACTTTTATATTCAGATAACTGAAAATTTCAAGTACTTATTTTGGTAGGAAGTTTTAAATTGATTTAAAAATTATTTTAGATTAACATAATGTATAAAATTTCAAGTTTTAATTGGTATCATTATCAGATTGTTCATAAATATATTTATAGTTCTAATATATAAATATTATGTATCTGAATTCAGACATTATGTTCAAAAATTACCTTGTTCTCTTCTTTGGCTGGAGGGTTCTTCAGCATGAACAAACAAGGTGCATAAAGGAAGTTCAGGAAAGCTATTCCATACAGCATCCATTCAAAACCAATTGTAGTTACCAGTGTTCCAGTCATGGCTGGCCCTAAAAGATGAATTAGATCATAATTTGATAGATTTATGGAAAGAAAAGATGCCCAATAAAAATGAATTTTCTTTATGTTTTTCTTTATCTTTGGCTTTTGAGACATATACAGCAGTGGAATATGTCAGGAAAGGATTGCATTCACGAAAAAATTAAATTTACTTCCATGAGAGGAGAGTTAACCAATGCTATCAACCTTGCTGATTTTTACTTAAGTAATTTAATGATTTCTCAAAAGTAGAACTTGTCCACAATATTCTTATGTTATTTTGATGTTGAGTCAAAAATGAATTCTCAAGAAGTATATGATTTGGGATAGTTTCATAATAAATAAAGAATGTTTTATTTTGCAGCAAGAGCAAGGATTTTTACTCTATAAACTATACGAGGGTGGTCTTAAAAGTTTCCGACCCAAGATTTTTTGGAAATCTTCAGAAAATTTTCAGAAAGCATTTCGAGAAATGACAAAATGTTGGAAACTTTTCAGACAACCCATGTATGTTGGTACATCAATTACTTTCAATGGAGCCAAAGTAGAAGTTCTCAAGAATCAATTATGACTCGATTGAATAAAAAATTACAGGACTTGATCTTTAAAGTGAATGGGGAGCATTCATTCATCATCCTCAAGCATACTAACCAATTGCATATCCTAAACAGAATGCTACATCTCCAATAGCATAGACACTTCCATAAACAGCCGAGTGACGAATATCAACAAGATAACCCAACTCAGGCATCATGGAGCTATCCACCATTCCAATTGCAAATCCTAGGCCAGCATTTGGAGCAATGAGGTGATTTATGTTGCGGGCCAAAGGTATCTGTTATAAATATAGTATTGTAAAATTTAAAAATTTATCCATAATGATATCTCAAACATAATACATAATAAATATAATTCTAATGTTGATCGTAAAATGTTATAAGTGGTAAACATTTTCTTCTTAAATGACTGATGATAAATAAATGATGAATAATGACTGATTTTATTCTCATATTATATGAGAATAAATGATACCTTTTGAAAAAACATAAAATATTTTATGAAATGTTTTATTTTTAAATTAATTTCACAGTATGCTTATATTTGAAAGGTCTAAACCTGCTGCTTGAGCTCATATAAAATTTTACAAATTGCAGGAATGCAGAAAACCAATACAATGAATAAATAAGAGGGGTTGAATAACCTTATTTTAAAGGAAATGGGAAATTTAATGAATCCATTGGGAAAATAACTAATTACTTAAAATGATAAGACGATTTTCAAATGGAATTTAAAGGAACTGATGATGAAAAATTACTGACTTCCACTATTCAGAAAATTCAGACTAAAATTCTTGATCAGACTAAAAGAATGGTAGTCTCAACAATTAATAATATCATTATCCATCTGATTTTATGGATCTTTTCTATTGTTTCTGGTGATTCATTGTGAAAGGTTTACGAAAATAAGTAATTTCTGTAAAATATAACGTTATAAATGTAAATAAGTTTTTTATCAAAACATTCTCTGGAAAACATGTTGTTCTTTCCCAGTAAATTTCATGGAAGAAGGCTTCCTGACTTTCCTTTTTCTTCTATAAATAACAACGATTCAATCGTGATGTTTGTATCACCTTTGGCTAAGTCAGATGGGTTCCCTCTCCCACCTTTCTTTCAGAACAGTTTGGTGTTGTATATAATTTTATAATATAAATATAACCCATCATAAGAAAAACCTTGATTGGAAACCCAAAAAACCTTCATCCTTATTAGAAAATTCCTTATCTTTTTTGCTTTTTAATTATATCATTCAGACAGAAAATTAAAATACTTACCAGCATTAAACAGATTCCAATGACAATTAGACCAATTAAGGCAGCTAACCACCTACAATACAAGAAATTACAATATAAGTGCTTTAAATTTTAAGCTCAAGTCAGATGGCTGAAAGAAAAAAGATATCAGGAAAATTAAGAGTTACAAATTAGGGTTTAGAATTTAGATGAAGTGCAAGAGAAATGCAGTACTTTATGAAAAATAGAGTTGAAAAATAATTTTCCTGAAATAAAAACTTTAATTTACAATCAAAACACTTTAAATTCCATAATATACGATATATCTTCAAAGAGCTGAATATGCCATTTTAATTGTTTTTCATTTTAAAAATCTAGTCAAATTACAGGCTTAAGATTCCAGTCCTGAAGACATTAAAGAATTTCTAAAATATGATTTAGACAAGCCTTACGGAAGATTTTTTTGTATGCCCCATTAGTTATTAAAGAGTAGCTTTAGAAAATTTTGAAATCAAAACTGATATGTAAGCAATATAGGTAATTCATTGACATATTCGTGAATGCTAGAATACAATAAATACTAGAAGGTATCATATAAAATTTGTAAGATAATAAAGATACAATCCACAATATAAGTAACATAGTTAAAACTATAACCGATTTTACTCTGTTGTCACACAGGATATTGTCATTAGGTCTGGTGTGTTGAAACTACCTATTATCACACCTATATTGTATATTATATTTTATAACTTAAATAGTGGATTCCCACCAGACATCATTCAACCAAGTTATTGGTAATACATAAGTTAGAACATTTTAAGCACTTCTTTGACAAATAATGGAGCGTTTTTAACAGTACTCTAATGAATTTGACTTTATGCAAACAAATCTTAATTGAGGTTGATGAAATGAAAGATATAATTTCAATAATCACTAAAATCTCTGATTAATGCATATATTCATTTTATAAATATACAGCCTTAGTTGAGAACTTTAAAAATTTCAACTACAATAAATAAACACAATGAAACTGAAATCTTATGGCTCCATGGAGATGAAATATTCTGGTCAGGGAGTCTACATTCCAAGAACCTTATACTGGAAGAAGTTAGGATGGCTTTACATACTTAGTAGTGACAATGAATGTCCATCCATTACTTCCTGAACAGACAAAGATCCTACGCTTTCAGTTTAGCTGATTAATGATTCATACTTGTTTTATGAAAGTTAAGATCCATTGATAACAATGAAAGTTGCTCTGTCAACAACACATAAAGTGTGCTTAGCTCTACTTGCCTTCCCATTCGATGACCTAGAGGTCCAAAGAGATTAGTTCCAATGAGATAGGATATGCTAGCTGGCAAGAAGGTTACACCTTGCTTCCAGCGTCCCGCACCCATTGTATCCATCATCCAAATGGGTAAGGATGGCTCCAGCATGGCGATACCCATGTTAGCAAAAGTAATGGCACCTTTTGGAAAAATTCAATCAAAATTAAAGTTTTTATATTGAAATATTATTCTTAACCTTAAAAACTCTTTTCTTTTTTACAGAGAATACTTTCAATAATATATTCAAATGATAAAAAAGTCAGATGATAACAATAATGGGAGATTGGAGTATAAAATGAACTAGGATATAAGGACTACAAAAGGATATTCATATTTGATTAAGCTTTTAGTCAGAGTTTCATACCTATTTTTACCTACACATTTAAAATTGTATGCAATGTATAAAAACTGTGACATGTGTTTTCATTAATATTTACTGCATTAAAACTAATACATCAATCAATTTTGTGAGAGTATCTTTTAGTTGATGAGGATAATGTAATATCCTTATATAATTAGCAATTATTCCTCCCTATCTTATAACTCCATTAATCTATTCCATGATCACATTTGAACTAAAGGCTTTTGGATTTTTCTCTAAACTAATTTATTGTTGAATTTATAATTATAAAATGTACTTAGATATTACTTATTATTATAAAATTTATTTAGACATTCTATTTAAAAATCCCTCATACTGAAGTTTAAACCTATTGCTAATTGTTCATCTATATTCTAATAGCATTGGTCGGTTGATTCAGTTCAATTCTACTGAAATTCAAAGTGAGAAGGACATTTCAGAGCTTGTGGAACTAAATTGTTTTATGCTCACATTTTCTTTAATAAAGGGATAATATTGGAAGCATAAAAATTCAAAGCATTCCACAGCAATCGATTTCTGACACATGCATCAAATATAATATATGGATCAGCAGTCACTGCCGTCAAAGAAATTTTATTATATAAGTTAATAAATAGTTTAAAAATACCTGCAGCGACACAAATGTAAGGATCCATGATAAGTGCCTTAAGAGAAGGAGGGTCTGATTCCTGTTTCACCACACCAGGTTGCAGCACCAGTAATTGCAGCACTGCAGGCAAAAAATACATTTTTAATAATAAATTAAATCAATATTAATAATAAATTAAATTAATATTAATAATAAATTAAATTAAAATTAATAATAAATTAAATTAATATTAATAATAAATTAAACTAATATTAATAATAAATTAAATTAATATCAATAAATTATTAATTAATAATTAAATAAATGTTTAGGTATATACAGAATATTTTTAAGGTATGTACAGCCATTTAACAAGGAAAGTTAGCTACTTAACTTGAGTAAACATTGTAAGGTATTTCATTGCTTTTTGTCAATTTTACACTAGGTAGCCGATAAGATGAAAACGATTTCGTGAATAACCACAAAGCTTATCTCTACTGATTATTGGTAATATTATTGGTAATAATATTATTGGTAATTATCTAGAAAACCGTGAAGGCTTTGACGAATGAATTACTTAGAAAAGAATTCTCCAGTAGAACTTACATCCATCTCCAAGGGCCAATGCGGACAGAATGAGGAAAGGAGCGGTCTTGCCCACAAACTCGTACATAACACCACCAAATGGAGGACCAATGAGGACACCGAGGGCCAGACCTCCCAGTGCAATACCCATTGCATTGCCCCGTTCTTTATCGTCCGGATATCGTTCGGCCAGCATTCCCATTCCTACAATAAGAAGATAGAACTTTTCACAACTTGAGGTATAAGTGAAGCTCAGTCGGTTGGTTTGATGCACTCTATTGAAAGTTCCATCAAACACTATTCTTGCTAACAAGTTGTAAATGTTAATGAGTGAACAAGTCCTTACCGGAAACGCTGGAACACGATGATCCAACTCCTTGCAAGGCCCTCGCAATGAAGAGGACACTGTAGGTGCGACCAAATGCGAAGACTGAAAAATAAGGGAAAAGATTACTTTATTCGGAATGATGGCCATTATAAGTAACATTGGTTTTTCGTTCCTTTGAAGAAAAACAGGACAATAAACAAGAGATTACAGTGGTACACCTCATTACATGAGGTTACGTAGACGACCGGTCAGGTCTATAACGAAAGAGCCCGTAGGACGCAAACGTCCTAGTCGAGTGACGCAAATTTCCGCAGGCTCTTTATGTACCGGTACTGATATATTAAGCTTATATATACATAAAAGAACTTTATGTGTGCAACTAAGGAGCTGACGTATTCTAAATTGATCAGATTTGCAGATTCTTTAGAAGTACAGTTAAAATATTAGTAGTGACTTAAGGCTTGGAAAATTTTGTCCGCGATATTATTGAAATTACTCCAACGCACGCATTTTTCTTAGGTTGAATAGACTAACACCTAAACAGTCTCATATGTGCTTCTTTTGAAATTACTACCTTCTACTTACTTAGAGTGGACAGGAACATGATGATGAATCCGGTGAACATAGGTATGCTGTACCCAATCCTGGAAGTAAACAGACGTTTGTGGTTTGAAAAGAGGAAAAGATTAAGGAAGCCAAATCTCAAAATATTTCTACTTTTGGGAATTAGCTTTATTTCATCAAGTAAAGTCACTCTGACTTTAGCAAAACGTGCGGAAAATTTTATTTTCAGACAATATTTTGTCATATACAGCATTCGTAATGATTCCATAAGGCTACACTTATCAAAGACTTACTTGTGCGTTAGAGGTCCGACGAAGGGATTGGTAATCAACTGGACGAAAGCCTTTGAGGCGAACATCATCCCAACTTCGACAGTTTCCTTGACGAGGTCTTTGTGCCTCCGACGACGCTGTTCATCCTCAGGAGAGGCCGTTGTGGTGATGTTGGCGGTTGGGAAGTTGCCTGAATCAAAATTACCATTGCCATTATTATAATTTCAACGCATCTATTTTTAGTAACTACAGATCATTTGTAAGAGGCTCAAAAAACTCTTCAATAGCCGAATTTGCTGGTGACCGTGGGGACAATTCCTTGAGAGAAGAACTGCGGATTGCCGACCTTTTAGGAGTCACCCAAGGCACATTTCGGCGACTATGCCGGCATCCTTAGGGGGGTATAAATGAATAATGCCGAATTTAAGGACAAATTTGGTATCTATATAGTATGATCTACTATTAAATTCTCTACTGTTGCAATTAAAAAGAATTCAATTCTTTTCTTTGAGAGGCTCATATCCTTTTATACTTTCGACGTACCTCAAAACTTTCAATTTTGCCGTTGCATAGTGTATAGAGAAGATAGTTTAGCCATAGGTAACGATTAAATAAGGGAAACAACTCATTCTAGCCTTTTATCGAGAATAGACATAGCAAGAGCGTGGTGACACTTCCGAAAATTAATGCCGTAAAGGCTCTTTATGCCTAATATTTTTATTGATAGGTCTCTTTTTATCACACAATAAACCAATCAGTTTTACGATTGTAATAATCTCGTACATGCATATTGCTACTTAATTTTATAAAAATTTTATTTTCAAGGAGCTATTTAAGTTGTTACCTTTATTTCATTTTGTGATGATTAATAATTGCAAGTGTTTTTTTGATTGAATAGCGGTTTGTTTTTTAAATATTTCATGGCATAGCAATGATACGCAAGAACCGATCCTAACGTTGATGTGGATCGCGTGAAGGATAATTAAGTTCTTTGCAATTAGGTAAGAAGCGATTAAATTAACTTGGAGTGCATATTAGATATAACTTACTTCCGATGAAAGCTAAGGTGGAGTTATCTCCCTCCGTTTCATCGATCCCGAATGGAATCGTCGACAGATTTGGTGCAGTAGTTGTCGCCGGAGGAGGAATCGGCTGGCTCAGGGTGTCGTTCGGATGCCGTATATCGTAGAGAAACTCCGGTATGATCGGTACTGCAAGATAAAATTAGGACCTTTAATTTTAACATACATTTCGATGGAATAAACAAGAGATGTAAACTCCATTACGACCGAAATAGTAAAATATAAATTTGTAACTGAAGGTTGCGCTCGATTGAATTCGATTATTTTACGATTCTGTATTAAACTGATTTTGAGCCCATTATTTGAGACGAAATAAAGTCATTTAGTACGAGTATATTCACACAGTTGAGGAGATTTTTTCATATCCCACATTGTGTTTGTTTATATTTAGAGATATTAATTTTCTAGATGCAAGTGAATTGCAATCCACTGTCTTTCAGTTAGCTTAAATTTATCATGTAATCACTAGTCCAGATTAAACCTCTCGAAAAGAGTAAATAACAATAATGTCTATTTCGATTTCCAATTTATAAGAATTAAAGTGAGACTTTAATATTAATGAGTACGTTGGAACACTTCATCTCCTCAAGTAGGAGTAGTTTAAGCCACTTATTTTAAAGCGACATTACAATATATGTATAAAGACAATGTTTGTAGTCAAATTACTCTTTGAATGCCTTTTTCCTTCTCTTACAAATTAACATTAAGCAAGGAAATTGTCATTTGAAAAATATTTTTCATAAATTCCGTTCTAACGTGACGAAGTTTCAAAGAGAACCTCGAAGTTAAGAGAGAGGGAAAATTAAAAAAAAAACATTAGATAATTTATCAAAATCTTAAACCAAGATTTTTACGGAAAAGATGTTTGAAATATCAATGGAGTTCTAGGGCCAGATGGTGAGCTATTTTTATCTGAAAGCACCGGTAGTGGGCGTAGATAAAATCCTAATTAATATAACTAGGAGGTTTCACTGCTTAAAAGCGTTTCTCAAGTCTAATCGGGCCGAATTTACTCGTTGTAGCCCGATCCATACCTACAAAAACCATAGTCCTACTCAATGTGAATACACTGGAAGTATTTAAACTCTGACCTGAGGTCATGCTTTCCCTAAATCAACTGAGACTTTCCCCGAACATTGTGTGCGATATTTTCACGCATTTGAATCGCATTGTCATTTCTATCCGGTTTTGATGAATCAGAATAAATCTTCAGATATGTTTCATGAGTTAAATCGATCGTAGATTGATTAAATTAATCTTGTTAATTAATCAATCGACAAATAATTAAAATTGCCAGCACACTCGTGGAGCTGGAAGTTTTTAAAACTTAGAAACACCATTAATTTAGAATTGTAGACGCTGTAATTACGAACATTGTCACGCCTGTTTTCGCAGCCATAGCACCAAAGTCACGTCATAAACGAAGCGCGCCATTTTTTCCCGCGAAACAAGCGCGTCAATTTAGTTTCGGATGAATCATTTCGAACGGAATTTGATTTGATCAATTCCACGCCTCCTATCAGAAGAGAAACTTCCCTGCGTCGGGTGCGCTCCTCATTTTTTTAAAAATCGAATCCTCGAGAGAGGGAGAGAAGCGTTATAAACTCGTTTTTCACGGCGTAACTTCCTCCTTTCCCTTCGCTCGCTCCCGCCTCTTTCTCCCCGGATGCATAAGGGCGTCCGGCTTTACGCCGCATCATGTCCCCAGATAGCATGTCGAAGCGGTGCCATTTATTTTTTTACGGCAGCTGAGGGAGTGAGGAGTCGTTTACTGGAAAGGGGTCCTAAACCGGACGAGAGAGTGGACGGGAGGCGAGAGGCAAATGTTTTCAGCAGAAGTGATAACAAATAAAATTGAGTTGAGTATGTGACCGCGCGGTATGTGGAACTCCGTCGACAAGCGTTGGATTCATGAAATAGGAAAAACAAAGATGAATTCGCTGCCTTTCGCTAATAATTGTTACGATTAACCTACGATAGAGTTAAATAAAAAAAACAGGAATGTTGTTGACGTAGGATGGGTATCGTTCGGAGTAAAATAGATCGACACTTTGATTAAATCAGCTTATTTTGGATTCGAAAATAATGCGTAGAAGAAGACGTAGATTTATGTATTAATTAAAAATATATCAATGTAGCACGAGGTGAATTAAAGCTAAGAATAGACAGTAAATAAATAAAGCCGACAATGAAACAATTATAGAAAGTAAAAAACATACTTACAGAATCAATTACATGGATTAATAGAACAATTCAGGCCAGAAAAATTACGTTGATCATTCTCTTGTAACCATACTAAAGATTACTTTAAGGAAATAAAATGGATCAAAGTTGTTAATTCGAAGACGAAGAGTTAAAAAATCGAAAGTATTCTGAACAAGAGTTACCGTTTTATTATTAATAGACGTGGATTATACAAAGAGAATTTATCAGATAGACGAGTCGTTTTTGAAAGAACCCTAAAATTGAAAAGAGAAAGTAGGAATGGGGAATCAACCTTGTTCTTGATAACATTTTAAAGGAAAGCAACGTCGGAGAAAGTATGAGCAGTTTTAATAGAAAAGAATTTTAGATAATTTAAAAGATGAGTCTTTGACATATTAGATGACATTATTAGCTGATATTACACGTAGTATAATCCACCCTGTACTTCAGATATTGCCTGAAAACTCAGCGAAATAGATTCTTTGACCAATACATCGAAAATTTATCATTTACTATGACCGATATACGATATAAATCGACTTGATAATTGACTACAAGAGTTTTCACTCGATACTACAAGAAAATGATTGTACGTGAGTGTGAACTTTCTTAAGTTGTCAATGTTGATATAATAACGGAATATAATGCTATGACGACTGAGATTGAGAATAATGTAGCCCCTCATTCATCTAATTCTTCGCAAAAACAAGGCATTGATAACGTTTGGTCGAATAAATAAAAAGGAAACAAAACAGTTTGCAAACCAAGATGATGATGATAAAATAGAAATTATCCATCAGCATTTATGGCGAAAAGGATAGTAAAATTTAAACTTTTAAATTTACAGTCATTAACAACAAATGACATTTTCTTATCAAGCAGAGGAGTGATTAAACTTTTTTACAGCTCCTTTAAGCATTAAATGCAAATTTGAAATTCAAATTTCCTACCCGACTAAAACGTATATCTAGAGATAGGTGTAATTATATTATAGGGTTAGATGCCCCGTGTCGGTGGGGGACCACATTGAAAAAAGAAAAACGATTTCCGCTGCCAAAGAGCACAGAGCGTAACATAAGTTATATTTTCATAATCAGTTCTTCAGTTTCAATTCCCACCAGGGACTTACATATCAGGAGAATAAAATACTTCCAAAGACTTAATGAATAACTACAAAGATTTATTCTTAATAAAAACATAATTTACTGTAGAATCTTGGTTCCATAATTATATGAGAATAAAGCGTCTCTTTATAATGCGGGATGTTCCCAAGATGATTCATTCAGGTACATTTCCCGAATTAAAAGAACCCTTTCCTTCAAGTTTGGAGCCAATTCCTTTTCCAGCTCATTTCCATGAAATTTTGGATCCATTTATACCCTTTCTCTTTTCTACTCAAATAGCTTATCATTATTAGATTATGGATATTTGATCGCAGGTTCCATTTCATGGAGCCATTTCGTATCTTATCCCAATTTTCAATGGAAAATTATACTATTTTGATCATTTTATCTAGATGGTAAAAGTTTTATCCCTCAGTCTACTTTCAGATATCTTCCCTTAGCTTGGCTTACTTCACTTTAACGTAAAAATAATTTTAGTTTTGTTCAATATTTCTTTTCTATGTTTTCCTTATTGTTTAATGACTGTCTTGTTACTTTCTCTCTTTAGCAATTGTTACCAACAAAGTTACCATGTGCTGTTGCTATATAGATTAATAATATCATTAGATAATTCTTTAATTACGAGAGGAGATAATTCTCGAGACGATATTTAAAGGCATCAGTAACACTTGACGGAATTCGACCTGCTCTAAACTTTATGTATACGAAATCCTTTAATATTAAAACTGTGTTACTCGAATATCGGTTACCTTTACATGGTGATATACATACAAGTGTTAAACTTATTTGTTTTCCAAGTTTATATAACCTTAGAAAAACTGCCAAGCTTCTCTTTACCCATATAATGGCTTCCCGATGGAAAGGCTTGAAGATATCCATTGTGTATTCAATAAGCGAGACAAAACCTTATGAAACTGTATATAAATATATAATGCAGTAATGTTTAATCGCAACGAAGTCCTTAACGCAACTGAATTTTTGATACCGTATTTCGGAAAATGATAGCTTCGAGACAAATTAGACTATTGAGTTAAAATGTGAGTTTATATATGAGGGAGGATATACTAGCCATTACTGTTCCAATTGATTTGATTTTCCTTTATGTAAGTCAGGAAGCCTATAAAGCCAAGATGATAAAATTAATGGGAAGAGTTAAAGGTCATGGAGAAGAGGAAAGTTTTCTTTCTGTATACGAAGATTCTGATAGTTTCTAAAGATTTGTGTCGAGATTAAAAAAATTGTGGGATCTTTCATTAAAATATCAACGTTGTTGGACTATATAAATGCGGGCCTTTCATAATTGTATTACATATTGGTCTATTACAACTCGTTTTTATCTTATGTTAAATAGTTAGTATAATATGTTAAATAAATTAAAATTAAAATTTATAAATACAGTAATAACTCGGTTATTGAGTAAAAAAGCAATCAATGAAATTACTACCATAATTAATTAAGTACTTATGCAATGATATATAGCGGGAAAATGGAATTCTTACATCTAATCCATTACATCCATTGCTATAAACTCATTCATGCAAGTACAAAAACTTTAGTATCAGAAATACGGTTGCTGCGCATTATTATTTGCGGGTAAAAGAAAGTAATATACTTTTCTGTTATTTATTGTAAAATTTTCTAGCCCAAGGCAAACGTCATATGATTCCGATCTTAGTTTTCTGAAACATCTTTGAATAAAATATTCACATTTTTCGTACCAATGTAGCGCCCGAGCATATATTTACGGCAATAGTACTAATTTTGATTTTCGCAAATACCTAACATTGACAGTAAACAGAGCGATTGAAACTGGAGCGCAGTTGAAAATAAATTAAAATTTTAAAAAATATTAATTTATAGACTAAAGCACCCGAGCTAGGAATTAAATCGTACTATATCTTCCAAAAGGAGTAGAGAAAATTAGAACAATCTATCGCAAGAAGAAACATCACTCGCAAAAGTTCTCTTTCACTTAACTAAATGCACGTCCATTTTCCATCTCTTTGAATTGAAAGTTCTATTTTATCCGTCAATCGTATATTTATTTTCAAGCGAAAAAAAATCCACGCAATTACTCCGACGCTTCTCAGAATTGAAGGAAAAGAGAACAAAGGAGACAAAACGTTCCTTCTTCTCTTAGATTACAAGCAAAAATCTCTGTTTAGTTTTTCCTCTTTGTCTCTCGAATGTAAACGGCGCTTTTTTCTGAAAGGCTAATCTTGAAAGGAAAGTGGCAAAGGCGCGGGAATGGCAAAGTTCACAGTGGAAGGGTGAGAAAACATAAATGTGCAGAGGGAGGCAGAAAGGGAGGGAAATGAATTTAAATGCTGCTTTTTTTAAAAGGAGGGCTACGTGCCGTATACTATAAAAGGAGTAAACAATGAGTCAGAATGTAGAGAAAGAGGTGGGTGAAATATTTTTAATAGCAGATAAGAGGAAGCAATAGAAATGAAAATCTTCTATGAAAAGCCGAGAAAATAAATGAGGAAAAATTTGAATAAAAAAGTGTGAATATCGCTTTAAAAGAAACGACTTCAGGCGTTAAGTTTGGAAGAATAGAAGGAATTTATTAAGTTCTTGAAACTTCATGTACTTTATATTTTCTTATGTTTCAGCGACGGACGTCGAATGAATTTCAAGTGGAACGTGCTCCATTATGAGAAAAATTTATTTCGGTAAATTCAATACATACGCCCAATTGAAAAGTTTTCTACTTGTCGAAAAAGGTCTTTCAGACGGAGTGGAAATTAAGTAGATTTTTGCGTTGGGTCTTTCCCATTCAGAGATTGCCTTTGTGACAGAAAAAGGCAGCGGTACTTCTAAAAGGCCTTGAAGAATATGACCGTGTCCATGGGTCCGTTGAGGGCTATCGGTCAGCATGCATTTCCTCTTCATTCCCTTTATACAGAATATACTCAGCATGCAAGATATCCATATGGAAGCAATGCACGTGCAATGGATGTATTTTTGGCCGGAAGCGTCACTTTTTTATCGTCGTAAATTTTGTATTTTTTCTATATAATTTGTTCTATCTTGACCTTAACCTTTTGCTGAGTAGTTCAAAGCGTTTTTTTCTAATTCACTGTGCCATTACTTCCGTTCCCCGCGTTCCATTATGAAGCAGAAGGGAGACAAGTTGAGGTTTTCCGACCGAGTGACCTTCAAAAGTACGTAAATAGAAGACTAGGGAGCGAATGAGCTAGATGATGTTGTAGCGGCGAAGGTTTTGTTTTAGATTTACAAGAGAACGCCAACCTTTAATTCTACACATTTTTATAGACGAATTCGATCATTGCGGCTCGCTTAAGAATACCTTTGCTGGTTAAGCTTGAAATCATATTTTGTCATAGTATAATATCTTTATTTAATATTAAAGGTTTATGCATCTTACGATGGAATTCCATTTAACGATAAATTATGCTGACGTGGCATTGCATGCATGAATGCATTGGTCCGTAATGGTAATAAATCCTAGAAATCTTGTGATTTACAAAATGTAGAAGTATAAAAATTTAGTAAAGAATTTCCAACAAGAACCTTAATCATTTTTGATGTTTATATCAGAATTAATAGACTAAAGGGACAATCGGAAGTAAAGAACTTTGACGTGTTTATCTTTTCCCAACGTTATGAGAGTTTTCAGGTGCAAGAAAGTAAATTTTCCTGAATCTATTTCCATTTATCATTTCATAGACTGGTTTTTCTCAAAGGTATATTCTTATTTTAAAGCCGATTCAGTAAAATATTTTCTGCACATCCCCCTAACACTTCACGTTTCGAAACTACCTCATACTATTCAAACAGGGTAAAAATTTATTTAATTTTTTCCATTTACTGCGTAGTTACTTTCTTGTTAATAAACTGATTAATAATACTTTAACTTTAAGGGTGTTTATATTATGTTCGGGAAATGTAGGATGTTTTATCATTGCTTGTACGAATTTTGATAGAAATCGTCCAAAGAACGTAATGTAATTCATCCAGTTTAAAAGTTTTTAAGAAACTGTTGACTTAGCATATTAGTAATTACCAAACTAACTTGAGCATCACTTGGGGAATACACACAGGCTATGGAGGGAGGGATAAGATTGAAAACCTATCAAAATATGTTACTCGCACATGAAAAGAGGGAAGAATTTAGGCTGAGGGCTGAGAGCTAAAAAATGCCTCTACGCCCTTAGGGTCGAAACACCCCGAGGGAAAGATGATACCCCCTAATGCCATCTCATCTTAAGCATCACTTATGAAACCTTCCTCTCAGGTAGTGTTTCGCACAATTTATCTTACACACAGCTTAAGATGAATTCGTTATATTTAAGGGATACATTTGCTTATTCATCAGCCCATATTGTTAAAATTTATGCTTTAAATTGATTTCAAGGAAGATATGAAAATATTTATTATGTACATATTCTGGTAAATCCGAATTACCCACGCGTGCTTCACTTTAATCTTCACATCTCTTAAAATTTTATTTTAGATTGAAAACTAGGTTGAGTTATTAAATTCCACAACGTAAAATCAAGAATTATTGAGAGTAAATAAGAGTAAATTCACAATTTAAAGGTAAGTTTAACTTTCTCTCCGCTATAAATAATGTTTCTCAAGTGAAGTTCAGTTTCATATATAGTAGATGATTAAACATAAGTTCTTTAATTCATTAAGTTATCTTATCCTTTAAAAAGTTGGACTGATATTTTGTCAGAATCATTTCCTACTTTACGAGTAAATATACTAATTGTAAGTACACTCAATAAGTTGCCATTTCCTGATGGTGAAGTGGTTAATTTGCTATCCTTATGGCATAGGGTCCTATATTTTATACATTAATCTTTCATTTGATGCACGATTTTATAGAAAAATTAACTTAAATAGATTAAAATTTGATTTAGTGATGTCGATCATCCTACCCCCAAAAAAACAAGCGTTGCATCCTTAAGATTATAAAACCCGTAACTCACATCTGAATGCATTGTTGTCTAAATGCAAGGCGCTGCTGCGCCGAATTGGGGCTTACTCGGAATAAGTAAGTATTGGAATTGCTAATGATTTTGCGAATCATGCCGCCCAATTACGGATACTACGGTATTAAATTGTTAATTGTAAATGTTCTTTCACTTCTTAAAATTTTAAATGATATATTAACTTAAATGATATATTAACTCGTTTGGAAATCCTCATTCCTTTCCGAAGGATAAAAATAGTCAACCATACTTGAATAAAAAGATGAAAAAGATGTAACTAATACCTATATTTAACTATTAAAATACTAGGAAAGACTGGTAATTGGTTCGTACTAAAACATGATTTGTTGAACAATGTCTTAGAAAGTGATGATGCTACGATCATCCCTTGTGCTATATTTTACATCCATTGTGCTACAGCCTTTAAGAGGAAACTTTTTAGGAGAGGAAATTAAATTTAATCTTGGCGTCGGCCCAAGATAGCATTGAGTATAAACAGAAATTAAGAGTCTGAGGAGACCGAGAATCGAACGACGGATCTCCAACTTTCCGTGCTGTTGCTCTAACTAATTTATCTATTTCGTAGAACAGATATGTCGTTTAAGGATAAGCGATCGGCAACTCCGACTAATCGGCACTCTATCCATCTTGCTGTCTTGGTTTTATCATGGAGATAATATTTGAAATTCGTTTAAACACGTAACCATTTTATAAATTTCATTTTTATCACACACTTGCTTAATGTGTCTACTTAGCTTAATTAGGATAGAAACATTAAATATCCTATGTATTAATATATTATACCATCGTATAATATATCTAGCATCTACTGTACACAACGTATTCTAACCCATAAGATTATTACTTTGAAATAAATTAAAATATTAACAGCTACGTCGAACCAAACCTTTATGCTTCACAGTCACGTGATAAAAGTTATAATTTTTTTCGCTATTTGTTGAAGATGTTGATCTTACCACGTATGAGTACTGAACTCGATCAAAACAATATATCCACCTTTGAGTGTAATAATAAGTTCTTTATCTTTATAACGAAAAGCAGAGCTTAAATAACTAGCTCATTCGAGTAGAAAGTTGTAAGATTATCTTCTTAATTACACACTGTTTCTTGGTACAAGCCTTGGTGTATAATCTAGAGAATAGATGCTTCGAAAGACTTCCGGGTAATTATTCATTTTCCAAGGCTTGAGCATCGTATGGCCGGAAAATTTGGGAATGAGGGAACTTTTATCTTTATGGAAATTTAATAGGGAAAGCTGCTGAGCTGAGCTTCAATCTGTTAATCAAGGAGGATATAGGCTTAAATTCGGCAATCAACCCATATTTAGTGAAGTAACAACCTAAAAGAGAAAAAAAAAAATCTCTTCGAAGGCAACTTGGAAAACGAGGAAAAATAAAGTTACCCACCAAATTATTTTCGAAACTACCATTGTTGACGAGTGCGATATATTTGAAAGGTAAAATAGAGCGATTTCTGTCATAACCTGGTAAAAGATCTTCTTGGTCTTATGACATTGAAAACGGCTTTTTCAAACGTAAGGAATCGATTATAAGAGACTTTCTGAACATATTTAAGATTGAAATCGTATATCTATTTGACTCTGTTTTGGTTATTTTAAGAAAATTGGTCGTTCTATTGAAAACAGCATTTTGGCAATCCAGTCACCTCCTTTAATCCTGAGTAGCGAAGCAATTAAAACATATTATCTCACTTGTTAATAGAGATTAAAGAATTACAAATATCTTTGTTTTTATTTGTAAAAATTTTAAAACTCATTTGAAACGTCAATAAATCAAGTAATAAAATTACATTTTAGTCACATTATAATGTTATTCAAATTCGTTGTATCTTATTTCATAGTTGCTTGAGTTTCCTTTCTTCATATAAAACGAATGATTTGTTAGCTTTTCAAAATGATGTTGCAATTTGTGTATCCTTGGAAACCTTTCTTTTGAAGCATCAATATCGTTGGCGTGAGAATTATTGGAACTGGGATCCAAAGAAAAAAATCTAAAAAAATGAGGAAGAACCCACAGCTTATGAAAATCAAACTTTATGGAAAGTTTCGTCAAAATTGATCCTTTTGGGTAAGCTTAAGTATTTCTATTTCCTTTACGTTTAATAAAAGTTTAACAGGAAATCTTGATACCATTTTGATCACATTCGATTTAACCTTTACTCATTAATATTTAGAAAACACAGTTGTTAGAACGATGAAGATGGAAGAGTACTGTGTTAAGATGAAACTCTTGCATTTTTATGCCTATATTACTTTGATTTTGTATTATGTATTTGATAGATATATCTTATACTCAAGACAGGTAGTTTTTACGTTATTGGTATGCTTTTGTAAGTTGCTGAGTTATGGAGTCTATGGAACGTACGTTGGTACTCTGCGATTATATCTTTAAAATTCTTCAGAAAAGCTTACAAATTATTTTTCGAATTATGATGATTTTTGCTGTTTCCAAATCAAACAATTAAATGGGACTCTCGCCCACGGAACGCGTACTTTTGTACTTACTTGTACTCCTCAAAAAAGAACCAAACAGCGTCTTAGTGACCTCATGCTTATATTAATCGGTTAGTAAGGCGAGAACTTTTGATGGAATGACGTAAGAAAAATGAGAGTGAAATTCCGGTTTCGGTCATGTAAATGCTCTCAAAATTCTCCTAATACTGAAATCTCGTACACATTTTGCTGTGACGTCTGGATGCTCTCTTTGTCCAGACGAATCTGAGGCTGCCAAAATAAACCCTCTGCATTCAAAGTCGACAGATCTTGGGAAAATCCTCTTTTAGCGTGAAATCTTTGCCGTGAAAATCTTTCTCCCATCCATTCACATCAAGCGGACCCACAGGTCTCTCCCGAATTCTCCACTCTCTCTTCCCGCTAACAGAACCGAGTTATCGCCTTGATAACCTTTAAAAGCCAACCCGCCCGATGTTTTATTCAAGAGAGGTGAAAAGAAGTATGGGATTTTTCCTCTTCACCCACTCCTTCCAATCCTCTTCTTCTCTTCCTCTCCGATCACTTCCCTTTATTTCAACGCATCTCTCTGCCTCTTTCGCCGCTGTAAAATAGCCTACAATCGCTTTCCGATCTATAACGGATGCCCATCTTTGAGCACCATTATCGGATTTTTCACTCCTCTTTTATCGCATATTCTGCCTCCAGTCATACTTTCATCAATATCTCTCTCATCTCCCTGTATCTGCATAACGTTCTGTATATCATGTGTGATATTTGTGCTTTACAGAGCGAATTGATCCTCCCGAAATTCTCAATAAATAAAAGTACCTTATTCTAGGGTATAGCATTAATTTTTTATCGTACACTCTCGTCCTACAATTAAAGAGAAGTTATCAAAGAGCAAATACATTACTCTTAAATTATTGCACATTTAGTGTGGAGTAACTAAAACAGAAATGGCCAAACTATGGCGTATCCTCCGAAATTGGTATATTACATGAATATAATCGTGTATTGGAAAAAATCAAAAATACATATCTTAAGAAATTTCCAAATACACACAAAAGTACGTATGTAAATTTCCAAATACACACACAAAGATACGTACTACACACATGAGATAACCTACCAATTAATTCTGGAGAGCACATTTATCATATTTTATAGCATTTTATAATGGTTCCTGCGGCGAATGAGGTATAAATAACAATAATAATTATATATATTAACGCATAACGTTAATATATATATAATATATATTAACGCATGAATTATAAAAGCCCCCATAGAGCCTTATAGCGTATGATGCATACCCTACCATACGCTGAATTTTTCTAAATTATTCAGGATGCCCGATCGTTTATTTGCATTAAAAAAAGTCAAGAGTTAACTAATCTAAAAGGCTCTACAGATAACTGTGCCTTAAGCAAATGTTTCATTAATGAGCTCAAAATTTGGCCGCAAAAGTTGTTCGCCATTTTTAATATAAAATATACTAATAACATTATTAGTATATACTAATATTTTCTCAGCAATTGAATTTTTTATATTGATTAATTTGCATTTATATTATTAAATAATACAAATTGATTTGTTGTTGTTTGTTATCTCCATTATTTACGTTCTCTTTTACAAAATTCATTAATAGAAACTTTTTTTATATTCAAAATAGATACATGAGTTCTCTCATGATTCACCGGAAACCATTTACATGTATTCTTCCCAAGCTGTCTTTAATCTGTAAGTCTTGCGCCAAAAAAGGTCTAATATGTTTACCTTTTCTTTCCTCTCGTATTTACAGTTTACTTCTCATGTTTGGGAGGCTTCGTTTAATTTAATCAATGAATTAATTCGGCTTCTTTAAGCGTTATACCATAATATGGTTGAGACCAGCATGGAGGCAGGAACTGAACTAACTCTTATGACAAAAATTAACATTTTCCCCAATTAAACGCCTATTTATCTCCATGCTTACATAGTATTTATGATGATTCTTCTGACAAATTTCTACTTATTTTTTTAGGGACATTTTGCTCACTGTAGCTGTCTCAAATCTACGATATATTAAATATAAGTCTCTATTATAAACTAAGAGAATCATTAAAAAGATTTATATTTAGCCTTCCTGAAATATCTCAGGATAAATGTGAAGGTTCTCAGAAAAAGTCGAAATATTTGTAGCATTTCACCGTTGAGTCTTCTTCATAATATTCTCTCTATTTTAGCATTCTATTTAAGTTCATCTGCGTAATATTTCCAGACTCAAGCCGAGAATTTAACTAACTTTGATTTCTTAAAAACACCTGCTCAAAAACTCCTTTCAGTCTTGAGGGCCTCATTTTTTTATAATTTCTCTGGTGTTCAACTTCGAAGGCGGTGCGAAAATTAAAAACATTCTCCGAGTTCTTTTCTGAGTTTAATTACGGAATCCACCGCGGCCGTTTCTTCCAACTCTGTACCCTTTTTGCAGACCCTTGTCTCCTCCAGTCCATCTCTCCCTCGCCCAATCTTCTAAAGTGCTCCGAATCAGATTTCCTTCCACGGAAACAAATTCGACGGAATACGAATTAGGCCTCCCATCGCATTCGTACGAAACATTCGCTTCAATTTGTCACCGCGGGGATTCGGACACCACTGTTGCTCGCCAGCTATTCGTTTTTATTAGCCTTTTATTTAGCTTTGCCACGCTTAAAATTAAGTATTTTCGAGAACTTAGTACGGTCTAGCATCAATAGGTGAATTGAGGGATGTATTAAGGAAAAGTATGCAGCATGTTATTCTTCTCCAGGTGCCACTCCTATCAGAGATTGGAAAACATTACCAATTCCTTCAAGTTCTACAAAGTTCAGTGGAATTGCAGTTAAGCCACTTTTTTAAATTGTCCATCCAGGTAATTGTTCTCCTACCTCTGCTCCGCTTCTCTTCTATTTTTCCTTGTAAGATATATAGCATATATTATCTTCCAAAAACTAGCGTGTAGTCCATTTATCGGTGTACTAACTTCGTTCGGCATAAGTCTATACAAATAAGTCTATGTTATGTATTTTGTATACAAATTCGTCACTTCTACATCTTACTTTAAAAAGAGATGCCGGCTCCGCAACAATTGCATTCTGTGTAATAGAGAAATTAATTATTTAACTCGGGATATTTGAAAATTCGACTATGTGAAAGAAATAAACAAGAAAACTGCTGAAATATTTTACGATGAACGAATACCGGACCACGAAGATTGGAGTTAAATTTCTTCTTTGCTGTTCTATTATTTTCGATATTGAAAACCATACATTATACATCTAGAGTACCTTCCTGTCGCAGTTAATTATTAGTTATGGAAGATTTCATTGGATTATTCTAATTTGTTTCATTTTATCGAAAACAATACAAATTAAACAATTCATATATTCACTTTTTGGTGAATAATGCAATATATAGAATGTTTGAAAATTCAGACTCATAAAATCTCCATTGTTATTAGAATATCCCTTGGGTTGGTTAAATGGTCACCAAAAGACTTTTCGATGGCTTTTCCAACCATTATCCTCAGGTAGTTGAGTGCTTGGGTTCAGATTGTTTGAACGTATATGCTGTTGACTTTATATGCCCACTCACGCTTGGGTTTCTTGTCTTCTTATTGCCTGGCGTCGATTTAAGTTTCGCATCAGTTGGGGCTTCCTGAAATCGCTTAGTATGCAGTCAGAGTCCTAGTTAAGGTTATACGCATCAAAACGAGCTTCAGAGGCCTTTTTGGTCAAACTGTCCCAGTTACAACTGGAGTGGAACGAATTATCGGCCGTTAAAAATATAATTTGTGGAGAGACTAAGAGCTTCATTCAGAACGTTCGCTGGGAAAGCATTAAGTCATTCATCTATAAGGGTATGGGTTTATCTAAAGAAGGGTATTCAACTCGTTCTCCAATGCCTCACTTGCCACTGGCGAGGTGTCTTTGACTCAACTGTATTATGTAAATCATATTTACGAATTAAATAGAAAATGAAATTTTTTGGATGGCTACCAGAATCTACTTAACATACTTATTCATATAATTTACTTAAATCCCTTTCTTTAATTACAGAGAGAAAATTACATCGAGAAACACACTAATGTTAAATTGATCCTACATTTGTTACTATAGCAAATATTGCACTCATTTAACGTGAGTTATCTGAGACCACGTTTGCGAATTTCTCAGGCCAGATCTGATTAATAAAGTGTCAAGAAGTTCTTCCAAGTCTCATACATCCAATGCTCAATATATTTCAAATCTATGAACAATTTAAAGAAACAAGAATATTCCTTAGATCAGAGATCTCCGAAGTTTTACCTGCTAGGGACCAAAATTGAACTAAAAATTTTTTAACAATTTCGAAGCTCATTCAAATTAAAAAATGAAATCTAAAGTCACATTATAGTATTATTCTAACCATTGAATCATATTCCATAGCTGCCAGATTTTTCTTTTCTTATAAGACCTTTTTTCAGATATTTCCGAGAAGGAAATTTTTCTTTCGAAGCATCAACACAGATGGTGTGAGAATTATCGGGTACCGGAATCCGAATAAAAAATAAAAAAACTGAAAAAAGAACCAACAGCTTATGAAAATCAAAATCGATGGAAATTTTCATCTAAATCGATCCTTTTGAGGGAGATAAAGTAATTTTATTTTTTCCGTAATATCCGGCAGTCATACTCATGTTACGTTAGCGTCATGTCATTCATGCGCTAAAAAGTCATAATGGGCCACAGGTGATATTCATAGCTACAATATAAAACATAACTTATGTTGGAGTAAGACAGTTATTAGAAAATTGGAAATGTAGAAACAGTAACCGCTTTTCTTACTAAAAATATGTATCGGAACGATCAATTGAACATATGGCAAGGTCCAACCCATTCAAGTGGTCTGAAAATACTATTGAGACTTTTTCTAGGGTACTTCAATTCTCCTTTTGAGCGCCGTCATTGGAGACGTGGGGAGTTTTCTTGCCGCAGAAATAGAGAAAGTGGGTTCTTTGTGCACCTTTTATTTTTTCGCTTCTTATCTCATTTTTCCAATTCTTTCGGATTCCACCTTCTGCCTTCCTTCAATTTCCTTAGATTTAGCCCTCTGCCCTAACCAAACACCACCTTTCTATCCAGTTTCAATCTCCTCTCAATCCCTTTCCATCTCCAATATTTATGTCCCTCTTCTTTCTCACCTCTCCGTGTTTTCTCCAAAGCGATCTTAAAGGTCGACCTTTTTGTGTTAACCTCTCTCGTGCTCCTCCGATCTCCCCTGATAATATGTATCTCTCCCTTTATCTATCCTTCCCCTTATCTTTAGTGTCCTCTTACGCCGCAAGAGGCTTTTGTTTACGTTTTGGTTGCTATGTACACGCTTGAGATATCCACGTGATTTTCAGGGCTAATCCTGAGTTCATTTGTAACCAGTCTTAGGAAATTGCTCAAAATACTTTAGAAATTTACTTATTGGTTAGATAATTTGAAATTTGATTTCGTAGCTCAACTGTGAATGATTTCGATATCAAGATGAACCAGCATATATAAATTTTAGTAAAATACGAACATTTATTATTAATATTAATTAATATATATGTTAAGTATTAATTCAATATGTATGTTAATTGAATGATAAGTACGAAAATCAGCCCTTATCTGCCATAAATTCCAAAATATTCACAAGCGTTGGCTAGAGGTACAGACTTTCAAAAATGACCAATTTAATGAATATGATCTATTTCACGCGACAGTAATCTAGATCTAATGTATCGAAAAATAGCCTTAAAGACGAAATATTTTTCACTTCATTAAAACATACGCGGAACTATGACTAATACATCAATCAACTGAACTGTTCTACCCAATATTTTGTGCCAATCTTTTTAACTGATTTTAACACTTATAATGTGTTTTGAGGCAAACTAAAAAGAAACACGAAATCGCGTGAAATTTCGCATCATTATTATGTTTCTCCCTTTAAATGTAATAATGAGTGAGGTGTAGCGTTAAAAAGTAATAGGCACAGTGGAATGTGGAATAAGAAAATGACCAATCACGATAGTTGATAATGCTTCTACGGTACTTTTTTGTCTGTCAGATAAGTATTTTACTTAAATTCAAATCTACTTTATTTTATGAAGAAGAAAACTCTATTGAGTTCAAATTAAATCTCTATTTGATGAAATTTGTTCAATTCAGCTTTATTTGATCTAATTTTATGGGAATCTCCATTTAATTTATTTTTGTTCGTATTATTTTGTTATATGTTCTCCAGTGAGGCTGTGATATAATGCAATTATCATTTTTATTATTCACATTCTTGGGAATGTGATAAAAATTACGCGATGGTTGGATGTAATTAGGTATAGAATTTCTTGTGCATCTAACTTTTTCGCACACTTCCTTTTCTTTAGTCTGTTTGGTGGATTAGATGAAAAAGGCATTATTTTTCCACCTGATTACCGATCTCACGTTGCAATTTCACATCATAATTGAATTACTGCCCGACGCGCTTCCAGCTAACCTTGTTATTTCTGCCTGATGATTCCGGGAAATTGAAAATGGCTGGCAGTGCTTTTACCTTGCGTTACTTCTTGCACATCTCGGGTGAGGATAAAAAAATAAAGCACTTTCATTAATGATATTATACCTAGAATTTATGAAACCTGATATTCTTCAAAGCACCTTCCTTTGAAGATGGGTTTTTCGTTTCTGGACTTTAAGAGGAGATTGAACTATCCCACGAAATTTCATGTTGTCAAAAGAGATTGTGATCGAAGAAAATTTTTACATTAGCTAAATTCTGATAATTAATGGAAATTAACAAGGGAAATTAATTTTCACATCAAATTTTCCGTAATATTAATTTTGATATTCTTAGAAACGTAATCATACAAAATATTCTATAAAGATGCATTATCTTATATTTACACTATAATTTTGGTTAATATAGATATTCATAATATATTTTTAATTTATCAAACTTAAGCTAAAGTTAAAACTCTTCACAAAATTTAAAGCGCAGAATACCTTTTCAAGAAACGATTTTCATTTAATCATTTCATTAATTGTATTCTTTGAACAATCTAGATCATAAAGCGTTGGCTCTTTTGTAATGTCATTTAACCAAAAATTTGATTAAAATTGCGAAAACTTTCGGGTGTAGAACCTACAAAAAGATAGTACTGAATTATACATAAAGACAATACTTAGCAATAGAAACATACCTTTGGATTGAATCACCATTCTTTAAGTAGATGTGAATGATTTTACCCAATGAATCTTTTTTTTTCTATTTTACACTCTAACTTTAATGGGTAGATGGTCTTTTTATATTGGTTTATTTTATAGCGTGTTTCATTGTTGCTGCTCATTTACCCTAAAATTTTTAAATAAATCAAACGATTTCGTTCAAAATTTCTTGATCTCAAACGTGACCGTGATTCACCACCAGTTTCGCGCAATTTAACACAGCTTTAAACCCTACAAAATTACATCAATTATCAGCCATCTTCGAAGGAGTGAATCTCGAAAGACTTTCAGTAGCAATTGGAGAGTAAATTGGGAATCGGAGCACTCTTCCGTTGATGAATGGTCTCTAAGCGAGACCGCTCTTCCTTTGTTCCCTCCGCTTTTCTTTTATTGCGGCTTAGCCACTTGGTTGGACCAAGAAGTAGCCCGGATGCACAATCGATTGACTCTGTGAGAAAGGGGAAAGCGGGGAAATGAGAAGAAAGGGCTCTCGGCCGAGCCAATCGCTTGATATGACCACACAAGGAAACGAATCCAACCTTAATTCGATGTAACAGACTGTCACTTTTGTCAAAAGCGTCATCTAGAGCTGAGATGGACGTAAATCTTTCTCAGCGTTCATGTAACTCGCTACTTATTGGCTGTACCCAACAGGAGTGCATCCATTATTATTTGATGAAAGACTACTGAGATTTCAATTGAATCAATCACTATCGTTACTACACTACACTTTGTACTACACTACACTATGAAACACTTAATTATTACTTATAATTATAGATAGAACTTATGATTGAATGTTCGAACTTTTAATTTTTAAATAATTTTGATTTCTCTCTTCTCCAAATGTTTTACTAAGTGAATTGTTTATTGTTTTATTGAACTAAATATTGAACATTATTGAACATTATTGGAATTACATCAACTCAAAGTAAAATTCACAAAAAAATCAAACACACAACAGTGTGCATAGTGCCTGCGACAGCCAAAAGATTATCAAATCTTGTCCGGCCATCCACCATTTAATTGCACATACAATGATTTGAAGAAAAAAAAGACATTAAAGAATTATTGCAATGCGTCCTGTAATTGATTTCATTTCATTTAAATTTTTTATGGTACAGCTCTTGTGATTTTTATGTTATAAGCAGTTTTCCTTCCTCCCTTTTTTTCGCTTGTACTAGCAGTTGGTTTTCGAAGATCTTCCTTCTTCGCACCTCTCCTTTGTGGATGTTTTCCTGCTGTAGAATTTTTTCTTTAGATATTACCATCGGATATTTTCACCCATTATTTCTCTACTTTCTCCTCTCCATTTCTGTTTACGCATGCATCAACTGCGTATTTATCATTGACGACAAACAAGAGGAGACTTTACATTCCCAATCCTAAAATTATGTGCTAAACTTATCTCTTTGCAGAATTTTCCACACCAAAGAATAAAGTTGGTCTGTGAAATTTCTTCTTTTGAGTAATGTGTAAAACTCACGGTGAAGTCAAAGCTCCTAGATAAGTAATATTACTCATTGCAACCAACCTAAACGCGTTTCATCCCTCATAAAAACTGACGGGGTTTCCATTTGTGGCCACTTCTTAAAGGTCTTAAAGGTCTTTATTGGCGAGATTGAGACTAAAAAGTCTCATCTTCCATCTAACCATACAAGTAATGTACGTGTGAAAAGGTATAGAATGAAAAACTTTAGAAGGGTGGATGTAAAAAAACCTAAGGAAATAACTTAGGAAAAATATCCACAGCAGGAAAACACCCAAGAAGAAGAGGGGTGTGAAAAACCTGCGCAAGCCTACTGATAGTACAAGCTAAAAGATATAATGGAAAGCTGTGTAACAAACAAACATAGAAAGGCATTTCATAAAAAACTCATAAAATGTCACAGAAAAACACAAAACATTAGCATTAAAACATACTCAAAATATCAATACATTAAATGTTAAGATTTAAAACAATTGCCTATGAAATATTAAAAAGAAAGAAAATTAGTAAAAGAAATTATAAAAATTCAAAATTGTGCATACAAAACATTCATGAGAGGGTTCTGCACTTCTGCACCAAGAGAAGATGGTTCTTATTGTAATGGTTTAGTTACAGGAATATTTCTTATATTCTATAAAGATTTAAACTTGAAAATGTATTTTTGGTATATCATAGAAAATTTAAAAATGTTGGAAGGTACAATGTACTATAACTTGGTAGTAGTAAGGTACTTTAAGTAACAATATGTAACGAAAGAATCTTCATTGGCTGGAATAATCGTCGGAAGTGACCCTCGTTTGCCGAAATAGCACTCTATTTCAAGAACTTCGTAATCAAATTCAATGATTTATAATCGTTATTTATGGATGTCTCAAATTTAACACCTATTCTAACATTAAATTCGGAATTGCTTTGTTTTTAAACGTAATAAGAGTTCTGTATATTCATAGTACTTTACACTTAATTTCAATTCCTTTCATAATTCATAGCAACTCTATTCTTATCGTAGCCTAATTTTCTTTTGAAACCTTCCTGAGATGTGCTTCTAAATCACTACAATAGATAATCCATTCGGTACTCAAAACGTTCAATATTTTAAGAATCAATTAGAGCATATTTCAACACCTGACAATTCTTTTAAATCGAACAAATTATTTGGGTGCTCAAGATAATGATTTATTCATTAAAGTCCTTTTATTTTATCGATTTTATTCATAAAAATATTACATGTTTACATTAATATGGAACAGACGCAATGGTAGGGCGAGGGAAAAAGTTCTGAGAAGTTAATTCCACTTTTTCTGGAAATGTAACAGGATGTTGAGGAAAAGTAACGAACGCTGCCGACAAATTTCATCCCTGAAAGGATTTGAGTGAGACGGTACGAAAAAAGGGAAAATCTCAAGAAGAAAATCTTTTCTCAAGTGCCACAGATTAAAAACTATTTTTTCATATGAAAGATACGAAAGGGGAGGAAAGATAACCATAACGAGGAAATATTCTTTAGACTACTGAATTCTGTGAATATATCATGATGGTACTTGATAAGCCGGAACACATGTTAATTTGACACCATTAAGATAATGTAAATGAGGTAACCACCTCAGAGCTCATCAACAAATGGGGCTTAAATAACTCAACTTCTGAAAATTGTATGAACGCTTAAACTGCAGAAACTAGCTACGAAAAATATTACTCATTAGAATAATGGCGATAACCTAAGTTAAAATGTATTGATAAATAACTAGAGGTATCACGGTACAGTACCGTAATACAGAACCCACATTGATAAATTTAGCTATTGATTGATAAAGTTACACAAAACTGACTCTCTTGGTAGATAGCTAAGTTAAATATCTGGTTTCATTCCATAAAATGTAAAGCTTCCAGGGATACGTATTTTGTTACTTTGTAGAATCTGTACAAGTTTCGCAATTCTTTAATTTATTTCGATTTGAATTTCCATCAAGTTTAGCTCTTTAAAATTCGATGGATTCTAATTTTATTTGTAAATTGAGTGTTTTATTTGATAATGGAATTTCAGTGAACATCCCTTACGTGAAAAAAGAATGTTACAGAGATGAATTCTGTTTAAAGCTTCGTAAATGACATTTATGACTGTTGGTTCTTTACAGAATTCATCTCTGTAACATTCTTTTTTCACGTAAGGGATGTTCACTGAAATTCCAAGAACCAACAGTCATAAATGTCATTTACGAAGCTTTAAATAACAACAACAAATCACAGGTTCAAGAAGGCACCAGTACCGTATATTAGGTATACTTTTTTATTTGTATGTAGAGGATTGTAGTACTACACTAGAACTCTAATTCATGTTTCATATTTAAAAGCATTTCAGCTTCTATATGAGCCATTCGTATTTCATGGAGGTTAGAAGGAAGAAAATGTAACTTATCATAATATATTTAAGCCAAAGAAGATTGCTGTACACTTGAGAAAGTGGCGTGGTTAGATTAGGAAAGATTCTCACATATTCAAACGTTTTGAAGCAAGAAAATAGGCCATGGGACGTAGCAGTTTTGATTGCAAGAGAAAAACTACGGTTTGGACGAGGAAAATCTGCAAAGAGACACGTTTTCCACAGAGATATTAGAAGAGAATTCAGTAAAGCGTTAGTTGGGAGTGAAGCGGAGTTGAATCTATGGAATAGAGAGCGAAGGATTAAGGGAAGCTCTACTCGAAAATGAAACTGGATGAGGGCCGAATTGGAAGGGGATCCAGTTAAAGGGTAACTGTTTCGAAGGGTATTACACGCGTATATATGTGGCCATACAGTGGTCTGAAAAATAGACCCAACAACTTTAAACCAAAATGTAATCATCATAAATAAATAGCTAATTTCAACCAACAATAATTTAACATTGGAAGTATATATAAACATCTTTTCCATAGTTACTATGATGAAAGAAAAACCGATATTAATAGACGCACCATGCTTGTTGAAGAAAAATGTTAATTATTTACAAACAATTGTCTAGCAATTAATAATTTTCCCGAATTGATGCAAATCGTTCGATTAACCACCAATTCAAGATAATATGAGTTTCTAATTAAAATCAAATTTATCTGTTTATCATTTCGTAATTATAAACGAAAGTATAAATTATGTAATCATTTCGTGATTTTCCCTTAGAGTTATCAAGAAAATTTCTTTCTGGTTGCGGCAAATTGCTCATGATAAGAAGATTACGATTTAGTCGTGACTTGTTTCAATGAAATAATACGTATATAATTACAAGGTTTGAGATAGCAGAAATTGAAAAAGGGGCATAGGGGATTCGAATTCAGTTAAAGATGTATGCTACAAAATTGGATGCATTACCTAAACATGGTGATAGAGATTTACATTTACAATCCTTCTTCCGATAAAATAGCTTGAATTTCAATGCAAAACCTGAAAGTATTGTAATCTTGTCTTTTTTACAACCTCTTTCTTACAACAACTTTTACTATCTACTACAATGATTATTACAAATGATTATTACTAGCTCCATCATAGCAACATTTTATGAACTTAATCAAACTTTATTTTTCAGGATTCTATCTAAACGAGTATACACGGCTGTCAAGCTGAAAAAGAAGGCTAAGCGAATGCTCGAGGCACTGAATCTTTACGGGTTGATAAGATAAGATTTAAAGGGTGTCGTATAAAAGGTATAAAGAGGGTCACAATCCAAAAAAAATGTTTGATACATTGGAAGAATGAATACATCCGCGGTTAGGGTCCCCCACTGATTATTTGAAAGAGAAGATAAACTGAAGTGCCACTCCTTCTGGACTCATCCGAGCTGAGGGATGTTTGCAACCAAACGGGAAAATGGTAGGTGGAAACAAATAATTTTTAATGAAATCAATATGTTCTAGCGTAACTTTGTGGAAAGCCATAATAAATTATACAACTTTGTAATTTTCCACGTATTTTTAATATCGGCAACCGGTTTCGTAAGAAATTCTTACATCTTCTTCTTGCCTTCTTACTTCTTACATCTTCATCAAAATAATTTTTAGCAATATTTCCCTGGTTAATCTAAGCAAGACTACTAGATGACGACAGGATACAGAACAATGCTAAATTTTGAAGCACTAAATGCTTTTGAAAGCGTGACTTATAAATACTAATGCATTATGAATTTAATTAAAAATACAATCAATTATAAATATTATATATGATTATATCTAACATCATTTAGTACTCATAAATACCAAAGCATCATAAATGTAATTAGAGTGAAATTGAAAGCTTATGGCCCCTATAAAGAAGATATTTTCGATTCCAGATTAGTCTATCTTAAAAAAAAGGTGATGATAAGGGGTTTGAGTGGCATTAATCACCTAGCAGTAACAGTGGATTGCAACGTATATTTAAAAGTCAGACATAAAAAAACCTTACTCTGCTGAGCTTCTGCACAGACAGGGGCCATAAGCTTTCAATTTCAATGTCCTCATGTATATAAATTATAGAAATTATACATTATGACATCTAACCTCATTAATTACTTATGAATACCAAAGTACTCTAACCTGAAGAAGCATATAATTTCGTTAGCGAAACAGTCAACCATAAAGACGTCCTCTACCAAGTCCCAAAAATTTCCTTCTTATTATGTTTATAGTAATTTTATAATGTAAATGGATAGAAGACAATTAGATTACGGATAATAAATTCGGTAAAGAACACAGCTTACGCGAGTTGTCAAGTGATGAATAAATGAATGGTTTGGATAATTGATAAAGAACGTATGACTGAGGTTCTGCGGACCCCTCTTATCGAGCTCGCCCCTTTCAAAAAGAAGGAGATAATTCGAAGGAGAGGAAATGGAGGCCTTCCCCACTTCCGCAATTACTCCCACTTCTTTGGCGAAGACATTCCGCGGAGATTCGTCCTTTCCTTCCTGCCGATAAGTATTTCGAGCCAAGAAGTGGACCCGAAAGGGGAAATGGGCTGTGAAAAGAAATCCAGTCCCTTTCTGAGGTGCAGATTGAAAGAGAGGAGGCGATGATAATGCAAAGACTTTTGGAGCAAAAGGAGAGAAGTCAAAAGGAGAATTCAGGTGGCGGAGGATATGCTCCCTTAGTGGTTGCCAACACATTCTTTGTCGTCGAGAATTCCGTGACTTGCATTGCACTGCAAGTGGGCTTCGAGTTCAAACCGATTTAACGTCTATCATGATCTGATTCAAACCAAGTTATCCTCTATCATGAGGGGCTATCATGATCTGTAGAGGGTTTGTTTGAAAATTAATGCTATACAGGGTGTACCGATAGAAAAGGATTCATTACTCACAACATCATCTCACAGAAGTCCCCATTTCTTAGGTTTAAGCATCAAAACATATAAACCAATCCTTTCTCTTTAGATATTCATGAAAGAATAAAATAATGGAAAATTATTATTTATCATATTTTCATTAGAATAAAATATAGGATACTATAACAGTATGCTACTATAAAGATATAAGCAGAGGTAAGAAGGCATCATTGTCTCTCCGAGACTACTCTCAACAGCCCACAAACACTTCTTTTCTGGTTTTTCGATATCTTTACTTCTTGATATTGTGATGAAATAAAATACCGAAGAGCGATCTTCTAATCTACGTTCTTCCCTGAGAAAATAGGGATAGAGATGATCTCACTCTCAGAAATCGTATCAATTCAGACCGTGGGATTTAGATTGCTCTGCTTCGCGATATCTTCATTTTAGTCTCACAAAATAAGTCAGTCATAAGAATAGACTCACCAGGAACAAGGTACAGATTTCGTGACAAGGAAAGGAGAGTCAATGGCGACAAAGATAATGTAAAAATTGTTGGTTAACCAAATGTGGCGAACGACTGGTTATAGCTGGTTGTAGTGCATCTGGGGTGGGAGAAATCCGCGGTTTAAGTGGGTAGCAGATCGTCTTAAGCGGTATCTTAACTATGTGTTTGATGTGGAAGAAAACGTGAGAAAAGCGCGAATTAAACTGTATAGCGTCTTAAGCGGGAGAGTCTTAGACGGTTTTTACTGTATTTGAATTGTGAATTTGAGAATAGAGGAGTCTCAGAGAGCACAAGAGACCATGGTCTCAAAATATGCTCTCCTAAATGAAAAAGACTTAGTTTTGCATTTCTCTTGACTTTTTTATCCACAAAGTAAAAAATGACAAGGAGAATATATTCAGAAAAGTGAAGCTTAGAATTTTTCGAAGATGAGAGAGTCTTATCTGTTTTTTATCATCTTAATTTGAGATGTGAGAACAGAGAAGGAGGCTTGGGACTCAATGTTATCCGAAGAGATAAGAAGCTTAAATGTAATCCCATCTTTTATCGCAGGAAACATATACCCTTTATCAAGCTCTTTCTTCCACGAGCCACGGAGAAAATCTCTGAAGAAGCCGTGGAGATGATAATGTAAGTAAGTCTACAGTGAATGGTATAGAATTATCTAAAAGAACATTCACGACATTTAAAGGACGAAGTAGAAATTGAGATGAAAAAAAAGAAAGAGAATCAGCGAGTGAAAGTAATTCTGATTGATTCGTCTAAAATGGAAAGAAAAAATAGAAAGAAAATGCTGCAAGGTTAATATACAAAAAAGAGTAGTAATGAACATTATTTCGCCAAGGATACAAAGTGATTCATTTTTCTTCATTCTCAAGAATAAATTGAGAAAAGAAGATTAAGGCTGAGATGACAATAAACAAAGAAACAAAGAAAGGAGTGTGCCGAAATAAGTAAATAAGAGAGGAACGTTTGGAAGACGAGAAGGAGGTAAACGAAGACAGCAAACAGTAAGCAAGAGAGCAAATATTACTATCCCTTTAAAGATAGGCCTTTACAATTAAAGGATCGTTAAATACAGCAGTGAGTTATGGGAAAAGAAAAATAAATAAAAAATTAATAACGCGAAACATACTAAGGAAATTTGAGTACTACAGATGACTGTGATCAGAAGCAGTTGCAGAAAAGTTAATATATAACAGGGTTTTGAAATTTCCTACATTAAAGGACAACTTAAATATTTTCACGAGAAAACACTCAATTTAATGAGTATGGAGGAAAATTATTTGGCGTTAAGATTAATGAAGAATAAATCTTATTTCGACCCTTATTGATTGAGGAATTGATTTATACTTTACATATCTGGATCACAGTTTTGGGCTCCTCTACTGATATAAATAGCAAAATACTACTTTGATTACTATCATAAATGAAGGATATTCAATTAAATCCACCTATAATATTAATAATCAGCATTAGTATATATAAATACTCAATTATATGTTATCGGATTTCAAAACATTTTATGATTAATTTATACTGGATTTAGAATTTTAACTCTTTACTTAATCGATGAGTAATTTTTTAATTTTCTATTATTTTCTTAGCTTAATTTCTACCTAAAGAAGACACATTCATATTTCCTCGATTTTATGGGAGTCTGAAGACCATTTAATAATCAATCTAAGTTAAAGTGACTGAATGTTCATGAATTCTTTATATTCCCGTCTGACAGATGAAGTGGCTTAAAATGTTCAAAGGTAGCTGAAAATTCTTTATTTGCACTTCGATTAAATCTCTTTCGATCACGGAGATCAAAACCAAGATACTGAATGAAGACTTCTTTCTTTTCCACTCACATTCATCCTCCTTCCGCCAACAACGAGACTATTGTTTCATCTTTTGGGGAAAAAGACCGCTTTTGGGCCTTTGGATGAATTCCAGTTCTCAAGTTCTGAGTGGAAGGCAAATCTCTCTCAGAGATAATGTTAATTCCAACTCATTAAGGAATCGCATCTTCAAAAGTCTCCTCGAAGGAGAGAAGAAAGTCGCCTCTTTCAAGAGAGGAAGCTACAGTTAAATCACTAATTATTATTTGCCGCTGAAAATTCAACATTTTATTACAACTACATTTACACTACGATTAAGAGTTGTTCGAAGATGTGATTCGCATTTAGAGACGCAAAAATATTCTAGTAAGGATTACATGCCAAATGATTAAAAATAACTGCCGTGGGAAATATGAGAGCGTGAGAATCGAATAAGAAATACGTTATAATATTTAATGCATATCTAAAATTTTGCTATATTGCAGAATTACAAACATCTTCCAGTATCTTAATCTGATATTTTAAACCAGGGATCACAGATCCCAATTGTAAACATTTAGCTCATCCAATATTATATAATTAATCTACATTAATGATCCTTATTAAATTTAAATAGTCAGTTATTTCAGATGAAGGAAACAACCATTTAAAAGAAAACTCTCGACGACAGAGAGATTATAAAACCGTATAATTTTTCAACAAAGCGATTGAGGATGAAAACGGCCTATCAGATTCATTTTCCCATCATTTTCCTTCAACATCGTGTTTGAAATTACTCTTCTCACTCCATAACTACGATACATTTGAGCAAATTATTCCGGTTTCTTTCGGACTAGCAAAACATTTTACATATGTTATATCATGTCTGATTACCTATCCAGTACATTTTAGAGGGGTAAATCTGTCGTATCCGGTCAATGAGAATGATTTAATGAAAATTAATTTCTTATCCTTCAACTATGTTTTATATTCCTGAAGATAAATTTTAAATTTTTTGTAATTTCTTGTAATTTCTTGTAATCATATGATGTAGACTAGCTGAGCAAAACTGATTTGAACGATTAAAGTAAAGGAGAGTTAAAGTTTTCCGAATGTAATCAAAGTATGAATAACGCGTAGTAAATATGTATAAGAATAAGTGCGGAGAGATAATAAAGAAGGATAAAATATAAAAACGCTACTGTAAATGTAATTCATAACAAGCAATACAAAACTCGACATTGCAAAAAAGATATAGACGTAGAAATCGTAAAAAATAACTCTCAGGGGTTCCTCAGTAATCGACCCAGATGACACAACTCTCTCTGGGATAAAAATAGGACTTACATAAAAATAACACACGTGATTCGTACGTTTCGTCAACGAAAAAACACTCCCTCCAATCTCACAAACAGCGTAATGCTATCAAAGAGCTTTTGCCGTTAAGTGCTTAACTAGTCGCTTTAGGACCACATTTACGTGGTTCGCTTCCCTTCAAAGGCTATTCCCTTATGTTGGCTGCCCTTGGAATGGACACCGGTGGGGTGAGTCTGTTGATGACAGAGGACAAGGAAATAGGGTGTCGGAGTGGAGGGATGAGGGAATCAGATGAGGAAGAGGCAGCTGGAGGATGACAGCCACTTCTTGCTCGCCATTTCCACGGAGAGGAAACGCTTCTCATTCTCACCGCCTCAACTCTGGAGATTGTAAAAAGGACCGGTCGAGTCCAAGCCGCCGCGAAAAATGAATGAGATGAAAATGAACTGGAAGACCCGAGTTTCGCTAAACGGCGACGGAAACAAGAAAGGAGGATTTTATGCCTCCGAATCTCGCGCTAACGAAGTCGGATTGAAAGAGGGACACCGCGGTGCACTCAGAAGTGATCCTTTCGAGAAATAAAGCAGGCCTCGCGAATCGTATAATAATCAAATAAACATTTATCCTCGTTTTTAAATCCGGTATTAATTCGTTTCATGGGGAACTTTGACGTTAAGGAAAGGATTGGATCTATGCCTAAGGTAAATATATTAAGAACGAGATTTTAAGATGCTTGAAGGCGAAAAATACGGAATAAGCATTATCGATATTTATGTAGGTTAGATTAAAAACTTGATACTGCGAAACGGATGATCACGACCAGTCTCTAAAGTGATTCTGCTAAATAAAATCCACCCTTATATTCAAAATATAACATTTAAATTTATATGATTTGTTTACTAGAACAAAAAGGATACTATTTATTTTAAAACGTTTCCGCTATTTTAACCAATAAAAATATTGTGTATATAAACAATTGAATTTATTTTAGATTTATAATGTGAGATCAACTGATTTTCGGGTGTAATGCGTTTTTCATGATTTTTCTTTTATTCAGTCGATTATGATATCTAAAAATGCTGACAAATTATTAAAAATTGTATTATTTTTTATATTGCAAGGTTTACTTGAAAGGATACCATGGTAATCGTATATTAGTTAAGCGTAAAGACAATAATCCCTCATTTTTAGTCTAACTTTTCGTATAGGCGTGTCGCCCTGGAAAAAAGAAAAATGTATGATCGAATAACATATTCCTTTTTGAATAATCCTGAACAGTTACATCTCTAGATGAGTAATGGTAAATTTATGTATTCTTAAATAAATCCATCGCTGCCTCATACGCCGTTCAGTACGATGAAAAAACTCAGGGAATCAGAACTTTGGAACGGCCATTTTAAAAATTCATGTTTTCCACAAAATATACGTGACTGTATGTGACAATGAAAATATACAAAAGAAGGAATATATGTGAACACAGGCCCTACTCAGGCAGGATTTCGAATTTATAAAGCCTTAAGCAATATCAAGATCCTAAAACCTCCACCGTTTTAGATAACATCAGAAAATCTCAAAAAATTTAAAGAAGTCAAATAATTAAATACATGGAGTAGAACAAAGATTTATATCCAAATATGTATGAAAGATATTTTTTTGCTACAAAATACGGATTTTTCGAGGCCTCTGTAGATTGTGAAACCCTAAGCTGTAGCTTTTACCTAAATCCGGCTTCGTTCCTACATGAAGGGTAAGATCATCCATTTAAATTGATTTTACTCACCAACCGACGTGAGTAACATGTTGTCCAGGAGGAGCGCTATGGCGACGATGACCAGTACGAGGCGGCGAGACTCGCGACATGACTGCAGCACAGCTCCTAGTTTGGTTCCGACGAATAAATCGTTCAGGATCTTCATCTCGAACGCCTTTCACTCGGCTGCCGCCGCCTCTGCAGTTTGCCGCTCCTCCCGGCGCCTCCCCGGCCTCTGTAACCATAGACAACTCTACGTTAGCCTAAGTCAATGTTTAGTCTCTTAACCGAGCTATTTAATACTTTCTGAGGACAGCTTATCTCAAGGGTTGTTCCCGGGAACGACCCTATTATGGCGCCTTAGGCGGGGAGTCTTCCATACACTCTCACCAATCTAATCTTTATTTCACCACTGAGGTGTCAAAACAGTATTGTTGAGAATGCAAATCGATGAACTTTTTTCTAGATATGGAGCATGTATGACGGGATACATAAAATAAAAACTGTTGAAGAAAAAGATATTGCAAGTTGGATGGCCTACTCAGTTGCGCTTTCAGAAACAGAATGATTCAATGCGATGATTATGAGTGTGTATGGTCGCCTAAAACTCGAGAGCCAGAATTTGCAAAACGTTCGAACTTATACATTATTAAAATTCGACGCAGATAATATACTTCTTTCGTGTAACGATTGGTCTCCTGTTTGATCCCAAATGATTCGAAGCGTTTCCATAAGAAATGCAAGTAAATTTCATTTCAAGCAGCTTATTATGGATAATTTCACCGTGGATGGGCATAATAATTAAAGAAGCACGGTGAGTTTTATTTCCAACTTTCAATCAAACCATTTGCAGGCTCTATTCTTATTGCAAGCGTAAAATAAGAACACACATCCTACGAGCTTGAGATAAATTTTAGAAAGGGATTCTATGAAGATTCATATTCTTATCTTCTATGGACGATGTTGGCTCCAAATAATGAAAACTTTTATGGGATATTATTCCCTCTGAAAGTATTTCGATAACCTGATCCATGGCAATCACAGAGCACAATCTTTCCAAGACTACCCTCTGCTCATAAAAACAGCCAAACCATTCAGATTTATTCAGTATGTTTACAGTTTGAGATAACCACGATACCACCACTTTTAATTTTGAATATAATCCAACGTTCTCTCTTAAGACAACCGATTTGGAAGATCCCACCATGTTCTCTAGTTCAGAGCTTTAGTCTCAGAGTTCTTATCGGCTCCGACAGTGGGATAAATATAGTTTTGCGTTATCATCATATTCGTAGAGATAATGCAAGGAGGATAGGAAAGAGTAGGACAGCGACTCATTGTTAGATAATATAAAGAATTTTAGTAAATAGGGGCCCAGAGCAAACCGAATTTTAAGCGGGGGCATTTTATACGGCTTTTACCTTATGTATTTTAGCCCCGTAGATGTATGCAACCCGCCCGTGAATTTGTACTGCCGGTTGTATAAGATCACGGGGTCAGTGTGATAGAGGCACGTAATCCCTTAATTCCATCCCTACGAATTGAAGTAATCTTAATACTTTGACGGGAGATTTAAGCTTAAACACCCATAGACACTGTAGCTATAAATTGAATTATAAAATTTACTCCCAAAAATAAAACCAATTCATTAAAATTACATTCATATAATCCGCTTCTACCACAGAGATACAGTGAAAAAATATTACTCTTCTGATTGGAAATTGTAAATTTTGTTGCTTCGAAGGGTGGATTTGTTAATAGCATTTGTCTTACTTTAATTTCATTACTAAGAGACTTTTTACACATAATTCTCTTAGAGAATGAGAAGCTGAATACTGCTTTGGTAGGCGAATTAGAACTGACAGAGAAATTCCCACGGTCAGGGATACGGGAAGCGTGACGTCAATCTTATTACTTTAATACACCCGCATATCTTAGCTAACACGAGGAAATCCGACGGGTCGAAAAGATGAAAGGGTTCATGAAGACCTAATACTACTGCAAAAGTTTACCTTTAAGGATAAGGTACTTCTACATTCTTCCAAGCACATTCCATTTTCATGCACTTTATTACATAATAACGCCTGATTAATAGAGCACATGAGGAACAAAAAACGTAATTCATTGAGAAATAAAAACATTAATTAAAGTCGATACATAACCCTACATTTCATACAGCATACACAATAATGAGAAATAAAAAAATTAATTGATGTAAGTTAAGCGAAGAGTTGCATACATCAGCGTAGCGACATCAGTGATACAAAACAAGATAATTTCAAAATATATGTATGAGAGGATGATATATTGTATACGATGCTTAAAAATATAAGTTGTTTGCTAGTAGAAATCCCTTTGCTTGATATTGGGTGAACGCCCAGAAAATCATTTTGGCGGCATTTAAAAATGTAATAGTTGTAAATGTGGTAGTTATCCAGGCTCATATTTTAGAGGAAACCCTGTTCATAACACCTGCGTAACAATGTTTGGAAGCCTACCAGTCTATAAACTCATCATTTACCCCATAAAATTATATAACGGTCATTGTTATATGTAAATAATTAACAAACTAAAATATTACCCTAACCATTATCACTATCACCATTGGGAAATATAAAGGATTTTTGATTGTTAGTTTCATATATACAAATATACCTTCATATGTACGATATATTACCGATGTCATTGAAATTTATTCAGTGCCCATCAAACCCTGCAGCAAATAAAATTACAGTAACATGAATAAATTAAAAACGCACTGAATTTTTATAGATTAAGAGTCCACACATTCTGGTTTAAAAAATCATATAAACTATAGTAAATATAATATAGTATATATAGTATAGTAAATATAGTAAAGTATAGTATCTCTATAAAAACCTAAATACAGCGATACGTGATGGAATCCACTTAAATCCATGTTTAAATTAAATGAAAGACAAGACTTGACTATTAGGTTTAGTGGAGTTAGTCAAGTCTTATTTTCATTTCATTTGAGTATACATAACTAAATAAGTTCCCTAATTTTTGACGGGTATATCACTACTATTTAATATAAGTCATGGTCCCGACATGCTAATACATTTTTCAATAATTTCGTTCTTTAGCTAATATAATTTTTACTGCATATTCCCCACCATCTTACCTCTTCTTCATCCACGATTACTATCCACTCCTCAACCTCTGCACCCGTATACAGTCTATTAGAGTGCCTCTATCGCCCGCAGAGCAGAATGCCTTCCTCTCTCTCCCCTTCATCCACGACACACCCATCCCCTTCTCACTCGATACAATTCCAACCCTTCGGATTCCTTTTTAGATTTTCATCTTGAGAACTTTCTGTATAAGCTCTCCCTCTCAGAGCTTATCTCCTCTCACAATGCTATCAAAATCGTCTCCGCACTTAAGTCTTTCCACAGATCCCGATGATCCTCTCCCCAATTCCTCCCAAGTCCCCTCATACCTGTCTGCACCTCCTTTACGCTTCGATTACTCTCTGGTATTACTCCGGAGAGATTGGTAACAATGGGAGATGACCGGTCAAACCAATGGGCCTTTGAATGGATCTTCCTACTCCGATGTCTGTCAAACACAGTTGCGCGCCTTTCGAATTCTTTCCCTACGGACCACACGCTGAAACCTATGCGTCTACTTCGGATTCCTGTTTTTCTATCTTGTCATATTTTCTTTGTCTCCTCAGAAAAATGCCTCATCGGGAATTTTTACTTTTATTTCTGAAGGAATCTTTCTGTTTTGTTACTTCTGGATGATGAGGTTAAACCTGGCCTTGGGTCTAAATCGACGAGAAAGCAATCTGTTTCTCTTGAGCAACCGCGTTTTACCGTCTCTTCCTTCAATCAATGCCTTAATTTCTTCTTTTTCTAGTCTAGTTGGAGTTAAAGGGTTTCAAAAATTAAAAAATATCAGTTACCTGCATTTTAAGTATCGTGTATATCTTTTATTTACCATGAGGCAACCTTAAGAATGGTTTCTACTAAAAATAATGAGCTAAAGTTTTAATACTCTCCTATAAATACAGGAATAGCATTTGTGTTATTACCTATACAGTTCTGTAATTTTTAGAATAAATTTCTGATACTCTTGGTATTATCTCCTCAATTATCAATGACAGAAATAATTACAACTAATTTTAATATTGTTATCAAAGCGAAATTTAAAATTAATATCTAAATAACGTTAAATAAAAGCTATAGAAGACTAATATATAAATAACTAATATTTAAATTCGATTTCTGAGCTTTGTTGAATTCGGATCAATAATACGAGTATTTATTGAAAATTGATAAACTATTTGAAAATGCATGCCATGGAGGAATTATCGGCATAGCAAGGTTATTCATTGGTTGAGTAGGGCAAGACGGTAGAAATTCAATTAGTCTTTTATTTAGAAAATTCCTTATTTAAGAAAATTCAAGGAATGATTGTATAACACATCGTTGTCTATGTAAACATTCATTCTTATTGAAACTAAATTTGTTTGTGTAAGTGCGTCGCGAATTTGAGCCAAATGTTCTACGTAAGATAAAAAAAACTCGGGGTTTACAGCAGCAGAGGATTTATGACAAGCCATGAAGTGGTCACCTGAAAGCACTAGTTGATGCATAGCTTCAAAAGGGTTATACGTAGAATAAAGGGTACAATATTTCCCTACTATGTGATCAGTCTTACATACTAACTGAAACTAAATCTTCAAATATTCAACCAGGCAGAGTACAATATCTGCAAGAGAAAATTTTCTCATACATTTAGGGGTGACTGAGAGCGGAAAATTTTCCTCAAACGTACTTCAAAATATCGATTTGTTTTATATTTTTGACACTATAAAGCATTAATTAATTCGTTAAAGTTCCCTTGTTTTCCCAGCATCAGATAATGTATCGATAAAATCTTTAGCCTTGTTCCCTTTCCAAGTTGTGACATCGAAAATTAATTTTTGAAAAAAGTCGTTCGGAAGTTTAATAGGATTTCATTACAATGAACGGAGCTAATATCGGAAGGCCTTTTTTGCTCGTTCTGAAATGAATTACGTTGAATACTCTATCGTGATACGTTGATATTTTATTAAGCTACAAAGCGGGAGAGAATGGAGATTTTACGAGGTCAATACGTTCGAATTCAATTACTCAGTGTTCTTTCGATAACCGTTTCCAATTTCTGCAGAAAGACCAAAGCCAATCTCAGCTCTGGAAATATCTTTACACAACGGAAGGGGAATACATATTCAATTTCAATCTTCTTTCACATTTTCGGTTAAATTCGTTTTCTTTTTGATCTTGCATATATTGCGTCGCTGTATGGGATTTGACATACTATCCCAATGGATTCTATCTATCTTATCTATTCATATCTGAAATGATGGTGAATGCTAAGGTATTTCAATAAGTGAATGTCGTCTACCTTTCTTAGCAACTCCTTGTACAAAGTTAAATTAAATCTTCCTCATTCATCGTTCCTATACCATGACGAATATACGAATGTTATTGAAATAGCACACATGAGTGAGTTAAGTTTCAATTTCTAAAAATTTTAGGATTTCAAGAAATCGAGGCGAATTATTAATGCTTGAAGATATTTTTCTTCGCAGGAAACGGCGCTTCAACTTGACGGTACTGGAGTAACAATGGTTCCTGTTTCTATAAATTTCGCATACGACTTTTTCGATGCGTTATCCCCATTCAGTAGGAAAAGCCATAAAGTTACTCTCACTTGGCTTATATATACCCCAGAATTACTACTTGTTTGGTTGCATCAGAGCCCAATTTAAACGGACAATTAACACCAATCCGCGGTAGTTGACAGAATTAGCTACAACAAGACTCCGTTGGACTCCGACAACATTTCTGAAATCTGTAACTAGTATTATATTAGCAGATTATCTAATATACTCCAGAAACAAGAGAACAGAAAAATGTTCTACTATTTCGAAATTTATAGATATGTTCAAGTAAATAGCGACCAGGTTCAAAAATTTGTTCTCATACCCAGTGACAATTATTTTATTGCGTGTTCTAGTTTTTCTAATCAGTAATGTAGGATTATTTGGGAAAAAAATTCTACATAAATTTCTCTTTATTATAAGAATAGCCTCATTATTGAGGAATATATAGACTACGAATAGAATATAGAATTCTATGCGGTATTCCTTAATCTGATCAAAAGCACGACTCTTCGCTTAGGTCAATTAATTTTAAACACATTTTTCAGCTATAACCCTGACTAGAACGTATTTATTCCGTTTTTAATCCTACGCTCAATATCGGTGATACATTTTCTTTTTTCTATGAACGATCTATAACTAGCCTTAATTCTTTAACTACCCAAAGAAATCGACAATACTAGCACAGCCTTTCTACCATCATCATGGATATAAGAAACTTCTTAATCAATATAAACGAATTTTCGGTAACATCTTGTCTCCTCCTTTAACCACTCGCGACCAAGATATCAAAACTTCCTCGATTTAATAAAATAAGAACCTATAACCTAAAAATCGAATTTAATATTCATCCAACCCCAATCAGTCGATATGAAGGGATACAAAAAATTACGAAATTCAACTTATGATAGTTATTAGGGGTGAAGGTGCGGGGTAAGCAAGAGAGAGATAGAGGATTGGGAAAGATTGTGGAGGGAAGATAGAGAAAGGGGCGCGGCGAGAAGGAGATTGAAGAATTGCGATATCTGCCGTGTTCGGATGGGAGATGAATTGATTCGATCAGCAGGTCTCTGAAGGACTCTAACTTTGGGAGTGGGGGTGAGAAGAGATCGACCTTTGTGCGTTAAATGAGAAGGTTGGTTCGGCAAAGACGTGGGCGAAACGAATGGAAGAACTTGCGATGGCTCTATCTCTAATTTCTAACCCCTCCTTTAATGGCCACGCATTTGTCCAAGAGCCTTGTCTTGCGCAGGTCTGCCCCGATGTCTTATCACGTAAGAGACAGCTATACAGCAAAATGACAGGGATGATAAATGCACTTGTCAGGAATTGTAGATTGCATTCGAAAATTAATTTTGAGCATGAACGGCTAGTGAGTTAAGTCACGAGGAAATTTAAGTTTATTCCGTAGCTCTTGCAATCGTCTATTACGGCAAATTTTCCCGAGGTGACTGGGTTGGCTGTTTATAAGTACTCATATTATATATAAGAGTGAACTCATCCCCCAAATAGATGGAACTCAATTCAACTTATTTAAAAACGAACATCTAAAATGGCAGACATATGATACTTAAATGTCCATCTTAAATAATATGAGAATCTTAAGATCATACAACTTTTTTACATCTTTATGGGGAAATATATATTCCCTTTGTAATAAATATACCATAGTGAGGTATAATTCGTTCAATAAAACTAAAAAATAGCATATGTAGGCAAGCAAATGTAATAGACTCAGATGGTCCATTGTAAGATACTGATATCATTGTAATTTGCTCTTGCTTTTAAAAGTAACAGTCAACTCGTACGAAAATTAAACTTCAATTGGTCAGGTTAGATTTTTAGATTAGTAGGGAGCTAAACCCGTAAATTGGACTAAATCTGTCAGTAAGTTGTCTAAGCTTAACATACATAACAGACGCGGTGAATCATAATCACATTGGAATATTTACTGCTGTAGTATTGTATATGCAAACCATTTCATTTTATTTAATGAGACTGAATTATATAATGCTTTAGTATATAATGATGTATTGAAGGAAATACAATTGTATAACATTGTGTCCTACAAATCACATGCTATAAATAAACAAGCTGTACGGATTATATTCCATAGCTGCTCCTGACATTAAGCGCTATCCACCCTGTATTGTATGGATAAATTGTGAGGTAATTAATTGATTGCATTTTGTTACCTTTATCCCTTTCACTTTCGGGAACATATCCTGATTTTATCGGTGACGATAAATAATGAATTCTGCAGCGGAAAAATTTTTATACCTTATACCTTTAAAGCTTAAAATCTATAACGGAAAAATTCGGCCTTCACCGGGGATGACCCTAACCAATGGTGGACTTTCTCCCAATTTTGACATGCGGCAGCCAATAGTTTTTATTAACATTTATTATTATTCTACCCTTAATAAAGCAAGGTTTGGCGCGATTTGGTCTCTATTCCACCCAACCACTTAAGATATTCTTACATAAAGATAAAAGAGAGACAAAAATTTCATAAAGCATAACGTAAATGAGAGAAGAGATTAAAAAGGAAAGATTTGATTTTGACATATTTCAGTAAGTTGTGAGATGTATTATTTATCTTTACAATTAAACACTTAGATATTTTATCGTCGACAACAGAATCTCATGGATTTTCTCAGCTATTAGAAATACCATTAAGGCAATTATCCCCTTAAACTGGCATTAAAATACTGCCGCCTGAAAACTGTAAACCCCTATCATAATTTGAATGGTACACTATTAATTGGAAGAAAAGAAAATACCCTGTAATAAGTGAAAAAGGTAAAAATTCCCTGTATGAGCTATAAGAAAATATCAAGGCAACTATCCACTCATACTTGCATTAAATTACTGCCAACTGAAAATTATAAGCCCATATTGAAAGAGGAAAAAATACCTTATCATAAACTTTTCCTTCTAAGATTAATTTTCAGCATTATTCTACTTATGCGGTACCTTTCTATCCTCATTCTCTAAAGTTTCTCCCCTCTCTCACCACCAATTCTTCCATTAGAGATTCCGACGCTATTCCTTTTCAATTCGTGAGTGAGTAAAGGGCCTTCCGCCGATCGGCTCCACCCCTCTTCTCATTCTTTCAATCAGTCGATTCCCAAGCAGAGAGAAAGAGGGAATGCAATTTGAGAATGTGGGGAAAGGGTGAATATGAATGGGGGAGAGAACAATGAATGGATAATGGGGCGAAGGGGCGAAAGCTGTCATCATGTTTTGAGAGGCGATTGCATGGAAAAACTGGGAGGAAGAAGGTGGTACAATAGACATTCGTGATATAAATAGACATGGCTCCATAAGGAAGCAGTAAAGACTACTTTCCAAAAGCTATTTCATTAAAACTATCGAAATTATCGTGGGTTGATAATGTGAGGTTCTCTTTCTCACGGATTTTCAAGCCATTCCTTCCCAAGTCAATCGCTTCATTCCCAGATGATTCCTAACGAAAATACTGACCATCTCTCAAAATCTAAACTAGTTTTTCCTCTACAATTCCTATCTTCCACTATCCCTGCTTTTGCTGTATACAGTAGACTATCATATACACATGGGTTATCTGAAAAGTTTCCGACATTTCGCCATTTCTCGACATGTTTTCTGAAAATTTTCTGAAGATTTCTGAAAAATCTGGGGTCGGAAACTTTTCAGACCACCCTCGTATGTGCTCAATCCATTTTTCTCAATCAATCAACAAATTTTTCCTTAGAAAAGAAAATTTTTTCCCTCACCCTTCGTCCACCCGTCGAACTTGTACTCTTCGGCTTATATCAAACGTGAACCGGTTTGGTAACAATTACGGTTCAATTCTAAGCATAATTCTAATAGAAAAGCACCTTTAAAAGAGCGAAATATGTATGAATCCTCGATGCCAAGTATTTAGAAAGAAGAACGACTATTAAAAGAAGAAAAACCGGGTGAAAGGGTGCGTGATTATAAATAAAAAGCAAGGAAAGCTCTTCAGGAAGGTCATTTTAGAGAAGAGGAAGGAAGCTGTAGTTAATCAAAAGGGAATCCTCAAAGAGTGGAGGAGTGGAAGAAGGGCGTAGTGGGAAAGCACCTCTTTCGTGGTCCTTAGATGTGTTTAATTCGATGTGAGTGTTGTTCGATCAGGTGCTCCTCGAGAGACTCTCAAAAGAGGTCCTTTGCGTCTGCACTCCATCTTGCGCTTCAATGGATCCAAACTTCTTCAGAAATCGCTTTGACACTTCTGCACGTAGTATCTTCCCCGATCTTTTTCAGCAACGAGACTGAATCCAGTTTGTCGATAAGTACTATAGTGTTTAAATGTGTAACAGTGTTCTTAAACTATGAGGTGAATGCTCTCTTATTCACCTTTGTACAAAATGAACCATCGGCCTTCCCCTGTTTTATACAAGTTGTATTTAAAGAAAATTTTGTTCTGACGTTTATGCATCTCCAGCAATTGATCATTTTCTGTTTACATTAAACTTTACAAGAGTATTTATTACACTGCAAATAAAATGTACAGATAAGACTTAAAGGTTTACGTTTGCTATAAAACCTGGGTCGTGTATATTTTGTCTGATGTAGTATATTCCACTGTCATGAATATTTTTGTGAATTAATACCCTGAAGTGAAATCTGTGTTGTCTGTGTTGTTTATTTTCTATTTTTTGTATTTTTGTACGATATCCATTCCATTATTACCAAATTTAAAACTGTTATACGTACAAAATATGTCCATAAACTTTGGAGTTAACTATGTGAGAAATTGAGATGTTGTCATTCTTTGTCTCACAAGAGGAAAGATAACTGAAAAATGTCATATAGATTCTAACTTAAGAATAAAAGAAAACTTATCAGATCTGATTCCTTGTGGTCTTTCACAAAATATCTTTAGTTCAGCAAGAAAACAAACAGAAACTCAGGTTCATCAAGGGACCGAATTTTCAAACTCAATAATTTTTACCAATTTGTAGTATATTTGGCCCATTTTAGTAATTTCAAGGTAATAAAAACATTTAAAGATAAAAATGACAATTTCAAACCGTTTTTATTTCTAAAATCACACAACTTTAATGACACTTCAAGGGTCTAATTTATTTTTGTAAATAAATTGAACTCTATTGGCGATGGGGACGAATTCGAGATCAATTTCTGAATGACCGAACATCGATCACGGTACAATTTTAGACTGTTACATGATGAAATTCATGTAACAGTTATGTGCAGTGTGTCTAAATTAGAATTTATTTTTATTCTTAAAGCTATGTAATCCCCATTTATTACGTTTCACATCAGCGTGAAAGAACTAAAACACATAAGAAATTATTGTCACGTACATTCGTTCTTACACTAGCTACCATTAATAACATAAAATATATCACATTTCCCAAACCTTTCTGTAATGGTGACATATCGGACTGCATGCTGAATAGTTCTCGTAACATAAATTCGAAAGTTCTACTAGAGTAACATTGAAATCTTTTTCTATTTACAATAGTTTTGAAACCTCTGCTACTCTGCTACCGATCTCTCAAAGCGTATTGCTCATAAGGAATGGAGAAACACGTGCTCTCAGCGGGATACTCTTCCCCTTCTGTCTCCCAAGTTTCCGCTCGACCCTCTTTCGAAGTCCCTCCGAAAAGCTGGAGTAAACCGCTCACTTGGGAATGCCCTTCAATCCGAGCTAAACTACTTCTGAAAAAGGGGAGCGCTGATTGCGGTCGGAACTTAAATTTCGCCTTACGTTCGGAACATGTATATTCGCTATAAATGATACAGATTCCTATATTCCTTCCCCAATAGATTTGTTCCTCCTTCAGTACCTGTATTTGAAGATGCCTGTGTTTGATTTCTAGAGGTTTATTAAAAGACCGAAGGTGGAAAGTAAATTTAGAGGAACAATCAAAACCATTTGATGAAAGGAAGCTATAATAACCAATAGCAGAGCAAAGAGGAATAAAATACATGATAAGTAATTCATTAATTAGATAGCAGTGGAAGAAGAAAGACAAGTTTATCGGTCATTTGATTAGGAATAGTGGATTGTTGAGTAGGGCGTACCGAAAAACAAAAATTTTTAGTAGCGAGAACGTAATAGGTTGGAAAAGTTGCCTTTTAGGCTCAATAAGAAATGTGCAAAATATGGGCTCTAACAAAGTTCGTCTTGGGCCTGACCAAAGAGCTCAAAATTCGAAATTTTAGTGAAAATTGCGTTTTTTTAGGTAAGTTAAATTTTTGACAAAGCATACATACATTTGATTAAATGGCTGTTTTAATTCGTTTTGATCGAGGAACAGTTAAATTAAGCCATTAAAACCGAATATGACGAGATATCGTACTTTTAAAATTTTTGGACACACCATGAAAAGTGGCAGCTCCCTGTCTGGTTCAGCTGCAGTGAGCTACCCAGGACTCATCATGAGGTAGAGCTTGCTAATCGAGTCCCACCCGCCTACACACCCGTGGAAACATACCAGACAACTAGTTGATGTCTTCGAAGGCTGATTTTGTTCCAGTTTTTGGTATTCGCGAGAGGATCCTCTCTCCTATGAAACCGTCTCTTGCATCGTGGCCGTAGACTAACCGTGAGGCCTCTGTGACTTCTTTTACGTATCGTTCGACTGCTTGAGAATCATTTGGGAGGGCAAATAATGCAGCAAGCTGCTTTATAGGTTCCTTTACATTACCTTTAATGTTTTGAAGATCCTCGGGAGAAAGACTGACAGTAAGTGACAGTGACTTTATCCCAATCTACCAATTCTTCATAAGAAGGCACGTCGAACTTCTGTTGCGGGATGATGAACTGACAAATCTACTCCGTTTGATGGTTAATTCAACATAACACCTTCTACGGACATCTATAAAGCGTTTTAAAACATAAAAATATTATTGCGGTACATATCATGGTACCCCACTTCGAAGATATCACATTATTCATCTCGATAATTTATCATACACACTTATAAGCGATCGTGACAACCAAAACGGTTTCTGGGCGAGAATAAAAGACATTATGTTGAATTACATCTTCAACAAGTTTTCCTGTTTGCAAAGGAAGGTGTGGAGTATCAGCTATGAAGTTTTACGGCTCTATCTTTCACTGTGTGAGTTCTCTTAATGACATACCACATTGGAACGTAGACATGCATGATAAACTTCGGGTTATGATTGCTATGTTTACTGATGAGCGACCTAAAATGAGAACACAGGTAGGACATAGATTCATCAACGCAGGAAACTATCAAACGGAGTAGATTTGTCGGTTCATCATCCCGCAACAGAAGTTCGACGTGCCTTCTTATGAAGAATTGGTAGATTGAGATAAAGTCACTGTCACTTACTGTCAGTCTTTCTCCCGAGGATCTTCAAAACATTAAAGGTAATGTAAAGGAACCTATAAAGCAGCTTGCTGCATTATTTGCCCTCCCAAATGATTCTCAAGCAGTCGAACGATACGTAAAAGAAGTCACAGAGGCCTCACGGTTAGTCTACGGCCACGATGCAAGAGACGGTTTCATAGGAGAGAGGATCCTCTCGCGAATACCAAAAACTGGAACAAAATCAGCCTTCGAAGACATCAACTAGTTGTCTGGTATGTTTCCACGGGTGTGTAGGCGGGTGGGACTCGATTAGCAAGCTGTACCTCATGATGAGTCCTGGGTAGCTCACTGCAGCTGAACCAGACAGGGAGCTGCCACTTTTCATGGTGTGTCCAAAAATTTTAAAAGTACGATATCTCGTCATATTCGGTTTTAATGGCTTAATTTAACTGTTCCTCGATCAAAACGAATTAAAACAGCCATTTAATCAAATGTATGTATGCTTTGTCAAAAATTTAACTTACCTAAAAAAACGCAATTTTCACTAAAATTTCGAATTTTGAGCTCTTTGGTCAGGCCCAAGACGAACTTTGTTAGAGCCCATATTTTGCACATTTCTTATTGAGCCTAAAAGGCAACTTTTCCAACCTATTACGTTCTTGCTACTAAAAATTTTTGTTTTTCGGTACGCCCTATTGTTGAGCCTTGTTTTTCAGGAAGGTTCTCAGGGAAGAAAACGTTAGGCAACCAGGGAGTTACCATGCTTTAACATCTTGGATTCCATTTTTTCAAATGAGAAAGGTAACAACGGATGGATGTAAATAATCGGAAAAACAATATTAAGGCAATGTTATCAGCAAGGTGATGTAGTTTTATTCTTGGGAATCGACTTTATTTCAAATAGGCCGGTTCTATCAATCACAATCATATCGGATTATTTTTGTTTCCTTCTTCTAAAAGAGAAATTTAGCAGGTATTGAGTATACTTTCATTTATTTTTCAACAGTTAAGTTTGGGAAGGAAAATAAATTAAAATTCGGCTGTTAATGAATGAGAGGTTCGAAAAATTTTCCAATCGCCTTTATGATGATAACCGTGGGGTCTATTTCTAGAATAGAGTAAGGAAACCGAGCATTACCGCCCTTTTGGTTACCAGCGTAGTTTCCTGAATTTTAGTAACATAATAGTGAAGATTCTTTTTTAAAGCCGTCATTCTGTAAGAGCATTCAATTTCTCAGATCCCGCGATATAGTATAAGGACGTATTTTTCCAAGGAAAAACGGACATGAAAAAATTCTAAGAGATTTGGGGCTCGAACCTGGATCTCCAGTTGCTAGTCAGTTTCTTTATCCATTAATCCATCATATATCAGAACATTATAGCGTGATATTCGGGAGATTTTGTAAGCAAGGCCTTATTAATGCCTATTTCTCTTTTGGAATTCACTTTTAACTCTTTCTCTTGAGACAAAATTTCGTAAAATCCTATATTTCGTACATTCTAAATTCGTAAAATTCTTTATTTCTTAAGCGATATGACAATTTATTAAAATAATGTAATAGGCAATGGGTTAATGTGCCAATCCTATCACTTTTTACTTAGCATAAGCGGCCTCGAAATGAACCACCCCATGCAAATTCCTCGCATTTATATCAACTAAGCCACTGAGGAACCATTTAGCTCCTGATTCACATCTCCTCTGGACGATTTCATTCCGTTAGATAATCCTGTTAACGTAGATAGACGTTACTTGTTCTTGAGGCAGGAAGCACCTGTAAGGTTTCCATCTTGCATTCCTCCCTCGAGTCCCACATAATACCACATCTCCCTTCTACAAAACGTCACTCTCCCTCTTCGGAAGCACTCCCAAAATCGACCCCGTTCCGCCCAACTTTCTTCACCAATATATTCCCCTCTTAAGTATCGGACTTCAATCTCTCTCCCCGTAGAATTTCTTCCGATTGCTTTTTCATAAGGGAACTTTTTCTTCCCTCCGGATCGCTTATTATTTATCGAATCGAATTTGCGAATTTCTACGAGGGGAATATCACAATTTCTTTGCCCTCTTCCCAATTTCTTTTTCACTTTCGCGAGAATATGAGAAAGTGCCGTCTCCGGAAAGTTCGTGTTATGAATCCTGGAGAGGAATTCTTTGTTCTTTTGCGGAGAAGTTAATATCTTCCTCTTCTTCTCTTGTGTGTTCAACGCGAGTTTCGAGATTGGATCGGTTGGCTATAGGATTGATTTCTATCGATGCTTCTTTTTTCATACCTGTTCAATTAATGACGTAGCTATCGACTGATCGAGAAATACGTGTATTCTGATTTTATCATGAAGAAATGGAACGTTACATCGAGGAAATACAAGCAGTGATACAATAAGGAGAGAATTGCTTCAAGGTGTAACTTTGAAGGGAAGGAATTCTTCGGTGAGTAGGTATATAGTGAACATTTCAGATTCCTACATCCATTTATGCATGGATGGGCACATACTGTAAAAATTTAACCTGACTATACACATGATGTATGCACGTACAAATAGTATGTCATAATTCATATGTTAGATTTGATATTCAATCTATATACTTGAATTATGTATATTATTATGTCAAATTCAACATGTATGTTCCAGCTAATAGCGTCTGCATTTAATTACTGATATATAATATATTTTCATTTGAATTACATACCCTGTAACCATTTTGACTAAGATTTAAAGCGTTGGATTTTATTTATTTAGATTTATACATATTTTGTTATGATATATTTTAATTTTAATGTATATCTTGACTTGGCTATCTTTCACTGTATTGTATTCTCTGCGTTTTCGCTGCATTTTCGCTGCATTTTCGCTGCATTTTCGCTGCATTTTCGCTGCATTTTCGCCGCATTCTTTGTGTGTTTTCCCCGAAGATGAGGTTTTTGTCTTCTCCTGTGGGCGAATATCTTTTTGTTTTTCTCCTGTATCTTTAGCCTTCTAATTTTATCCTTAAATTAATATGTATTTTCAACTTAAATTTCACTTAACGTGATATAGAACAGAAAAAATATTTAACTTTGTTCGACTGTTTCAGGAAGAGAAATTAAGTTCGGGGGAAACGCCTGTTTCAATTCGTTAGAAATGATAGTAAACGTCAATCGTTCATATAAGACGTTTGAAAAACTCCTCTACTCGGGATACGGATCATTTCCAAAGGATAGAAATGGAAGTTCTAGATTACCGACCTAGGATTCTTAAATTAGTGAAACATTTTTTAAAAATAATTTGTTTATAACGGATCCAAGGGATGTTATTCGAGAGTGACAAAATATCTGAATTCGGTCCTGATGCATAACTCATATTGCAGTTAGATAATCTTAAAACTTTTGTTTTAAAAGTGTCAATAAAACAGCTTGGGATATATGTTCCCTGTATTCCGCATCTCATATGCTAAAACCCAAACCAAAGTTGAAAAACACTATCACGTTTATTATTCAACGTTTCTAAGATTGAAATAATAGAGATTTCTAATGAAGGGAATTCTTCCTCTCATAAACCTGTTGGATGTTAGAAGAACTACTCTCTAAATTAAATACAGTTACCACTAAAATTTTTTTATATTTTAGAAAAAAATGTATAGAAATATGCGCGCTTTATTCATTTCCTGGAATTTCATAATAAGTATAAATATAACTAAGTATAAAAAATGTCATGAATACTACATAATACATGGGTGGTCTGAAAAGTTTCCGACATTTCGCCATTTCTCGACATGTTTTCTGAAAATTTTCTAAAGATTTCTGAAAAATCTGGGGTCGGAAACTTTCTAGACCACCCTCGTGTAACTAACTATAAAACTAACATAAAACACTAAGTATAACCACATGAACCACATGTCAAAAGAACCAATTCGTTGTTGTTGGTACAAACGGAAAGCCTAATACTCTCATATATTTTACTCAATCAACTCGATGTGACAGAGGTCGATCGAACGATCGCAAAAGGTGTAAAAAAGAGCGAATAAGAGCCAGAAAAGTAAGAAAACAGACAGGCAGACGCTAAAATCGTCGTAAGCATTTCACAAGCTCATTAGAGGAAACCAAAATACGCGGAGGACCGAAATAACGCTTTCGTAACGCTCCTTTCGTAAAATAACCTTTCGCATTTTCTGAGCGAAAAATCACATGCTTTAGAGAGAGAGAGACACTTCGTGATCCTTATCCCTTAAGGGGAAATGTCGAAAAAATCGCAGACGATTATTTTGTACGGATTCTCCTTTTAGGGGCACGCACGCACGGGGGTTTGAGCAAATGTCGGGGAAAGGGGCCAATGTTTGCTGTGGAAAGAGTGGGAAACAGATGAATAGAGAAAGAATCGAATCATGCTCTCGATACGATTGTGTGACGATTTGGAGGGAAGAGAACACGTTCCGAGGGACGATTGGGATGAGTGGAACGTGAGGAAGGGAGATTGAAGGCAACAGGTGAAAACGTGCCGAGAGAGAGAAAAAGGCACAAAATATATATATATGAAGACCAGATGTAGCCTGTGTAACCTCGCTATCTTTTTCGTAAAATATCGTATCGTCTTTGTAAAATATCCTTTACTATAGTATAGTGCCTTATGTACTCCGATCATAGTCGATTTTCAGTCCATTTTGGATGGACTCCTCATACTAGCTCCATTTTGCTGGAATTACTCGTTAGGTTGTAGATTTTTTAAAGACAGTAGCCGATAGAAAATGATTTAACATTTATAACTATAGCCATGGTTAGGCGATAAAACAGCAAAATGTTTCAGTTCCGAGTTAAACCTTGAGTCAATATATAACGAGAGTAAAAAGCGAAATAAGTTCCAAAATCTGTAGCACAAAAAAAAACACAGGAAAAATAATTAAGACACCAGTAATATTAAGGAGTGTGCACACAAAAAAATTATTTTAACGGATATTTGACGATTGAGATGTAATTGATTACATAGACTGAACAAATTAAATGATTGAATGGATATTTACTTTAAGTTTTCATAATTAAACGTATGCGCGTTACGTACCAAAACAGTTTTGGGTGCCACTATCTTTTCTTATAGTCTTACGATTACCACATGTACTCCAATCATAGTCAAATTTTTAAGTCAACTTTTAAGGCATAATATAAGAGGTCGACTTCAATGTGGATACTACTTTTACAGGGCTGAAATTCATTTCTTTTCTTTGTCGAATTTTCTTTAGTTTAACGAAATGGAGAAAATGGAGTGAATAAAATAAGGCAAGGAGAAATACGACAATAAAACCTCCGAAAGTACCGACATGTGGCAATACGTTCCAGGTCTGTGTAACTAAAACTTATCTTTAGTTCTAATTGCTTTCTCTGGATTTGTTGACTGAGAAATGTGTCCATACTTTGGCTGCCAGAAAGTTTAGGTCAATTTTCAAGTGACATTCTATACAGCTACATTCGGGGATCTATCTTAACAAGAGTTTACTAAGAAAATTACACCTAAATAGTGAAGCTGTCTAACCATACTCTATGACTGATGGAAAACTAAGTAGGAAATTAGAGGGATTAATACGCGCGAAGGAGAAAAATCATAGTAGCCAACAACTGAGAATTCTGGTATCAGAATCAGTAGTAATAGGAACATAATGGATTCAACAAGTACGTAAATCATTAAAGAAAAATTCTATTGAGCCTCTCGCTATAGCAACGTAAAATGCGAGAAAATAGAGATTCTGACGTAATAAGTAGTCATGGACATATGCGAAGAGATTGTCTGTATATATTTGATGATTCTCAATTAAAATTCATATAATGAACAAGAACAATTTGTACTTTTTCCACAAATTTTTATTATAAAAAATAAAAGACAGTAAAACGCGACTAGTTTCGGAGATTGATCTCCATCATCTAAGATCGATCTCCGAAACTAGTCGTGTCTTACTGTCTTTTATTTTTTATAACAAACATTTGTGGAAAAAGTACAAAGTTCATTATGGCATATTTCCACAAGACATCGCCGGAGACTGTGATTTTATACATTTCATATAGACTGAAGGGGTGCTAAAAATATAATCCCTTGTCAATTCTAATTTGTAAGGCAAAGCTAGAGTGTACCGGATCATAATGCAATTAAAGTTCACAAAGAGCGCAAAATAAATAAAGCGGAGTTTCAGTTGGGAAATAATTTACTCTGTATAACATTCATAATGAAGCATTCTCACTTTATATATGGGATTATCAGCTTAGAAGAAGAGCAACAAGACAGTACACATTGAGGTCCCCCTCCTCAAAGACTAGCGTTGACTCCAATTTCCATGTCTCAAAGGCATAATGTAATTATAAATTAATGAGCGTCGAGACAAAGAAGACTTAATTAGGAGATAATCTCATTTTTTCTTCCAGGGCTTCCGGTGTCCGTGGATAAGGCAATTAAGGATTTTGTTCCTTCTGTTTATCTTACGCAGTCTTAAAAATTTCGACGTCAAAACAAACAGGGGTATTTTCAATATAAAATCCAATAAGGTTATTTTTAATCTATCTCCATATATTTTGATGAGAGATAACGGTAGGAAAGAAAGATTTTCAAATCAAAAATAATCTCATTTACTTGTGAAGCAAGCGCGGTGTCAACGGTGACATTTTTATAACATACTTGCTAGGTGATTATTTTGAACACTTCTTTGTGCATAAGTTTCTTTAATAAAGTTTGATAGTTCTCAGGTAGACAACTCAGAATTTTATACAATTTAGAATTTCTACCGCTATAAAGTGAACTTAATAGCTAAAAAGATATATGTAATATCTTGGAAAGAATAAATTATGGTCATACGTGAATTAATTCTCATTCAAAATCCTGTGTCTTCTTCCTACATCTTCCTTCAGAAAGCATGTTTTTGCCAAGTTCATCAAACATATAGTAGAAATGTTACGTGCAAATAATACGTGAAACACTAAATTTATATGGCAATAATAATGTATTAATTATTATAATCGAAACTGCTAAATTTATTGACTTTATCATTAGAATGGTTATCATGAATAATCATATCCACTAGTATTCTATTTAAACCTCGAATTCAAGGAAAAATCCCAATTAACTCCAAATTAAGCAGCATTGAAATGCTTCAAGGTGATGATAGATTCTGCTGTTTGGGAATAAAATAATTCACGGTTGATGATAAAAATACTATCTCAATCAGAGAGGTCAAATTTTAAGTTGAACTATTGAGCGACATAAGGAAAAGTGATGCAAAGTTCCTACATATTTCTAAATAATATTCGGCATCGTCTTCTCGCTTATTGTTTTAGACCACTTCTCTAATAGCGTATCGAACTCTGTGGCGTGCAGTACAGAATGTCATTTGTTTAACGGAGCCTTATTTCCCCAACCTTGAGGGAAACCACTTTTGAGGGCTCAAGGCGACCTCGTGGGACAACCACGAATGCAAAGGGTGGCGAACGTTCGCGGTTTGGGGAAACAATGAAGGAAGAAGCAGAAGGGAATTCAGGGCTGGCGAAAGATGCCTCCAGATGCAGCCCAAGGGCTCACAATCTTCAAAGAGAAGTAAAAGGGGAGGAAAAGCTCAATCTTAGGAGGAATCCTGTTCGAATTTGGAGATGTTTGCGTATCTTATTGGGAACGGAAAGATTCTTAGAGCAAGCTTCCCAGTGAGAAGGAGAATAGAAAAGATGGCAGAGTGGGCAATGAGAGAAAAATGACAAAATGCAAGCGAAGTGTGTCGTAACGGGATGATTTAAATAAGGAAGGGAAAACATTCTGGATGAATATGCTGGATATCTTCAAATATAGGCGACTTTAAACCAATTTTTTTAAATCTACACTTACGATTACCATAAGTCGTTTATATTAAAGTATAATTCTTAATTTACTTTATTTATGTCACTAATGCAGTTTAGGCTCGGCCATATTTCAGTTTCTTAAATTTCATCCCTTAATTTAACAGCGTAAACCTTTGGTTTGTAATTGATGTTTTAAAGATTTCAAAAGTTCACGAGAGCCCCGTATTTCTTCAGATGTTATTTATGATTGAAAAGGCTCTCAGACTGAGAGAGTTGAGCTCAAGCTAAATTTATAACGAAAATTTGGGTGAAATATGAATACAGTTTAAAAGATAAAAAGCAGCAGGATATAAGCGAAGCATCTTGAACAAGAAAACATGTTGAAAGGTCTGCAATCGTGGGAACTCCTTCGAAGGTGATCAAATTGATTCTCAGTAGTTTATTTGTTTGATTTCATATGAGGAAAGTTAGGTCATAGGATTATAATCTGTATGAAATTTAATGCCGAGAAAGGAAATTTCAACGGGCTTTTGTTTATATCTTAAGTCGATAATTTATATACATTATTGATTAATAATATATTTATATAGTTATCTTATAAAAATAGCTCTGTAAAAACTTAGGCAATTCTTGGAAATGACATAGACATGACTTCCTGAATCCCTTTTTCAGAAACATCCCAACCAGAGAGCATGTGAAGGTAAGAATGGCTTACGTGGAACCTTTAATATTTTTACTGTTATTTACTCTACTTTGCATTAAGATCATCGAGAAATTCCCTCTTAGCCGAATACGTCCAAGAATCTTCGGGCCTCTTCCACGAATGGATAAAGACGTCGTGGATTACCGACCTTCTATAATATAAATATTATATGAATAATTTCATTCGTTATAAAATTATTATAAAATCATTTTTGCTTTTGAACTACTTTACCCTTCCCAGTTCTTAACCACGCATATTTTCGGATTCAATTCAAATTAATAAAAACAATAGCGATTTTTCGATACGTATTTGTAAAACATGTAATACTTGCGTATTCTTTTGCTAAGATTATCTTCCATTAAATTTGAGACTGATTATTTGCAGCCCTTAACACTCTTTCATTGTAATAGGCTATTTTATTCCAGTATGTGAATTATCACGCAAAAATTCCACATAAAGTATCTATGTGGAATTTTTGCAAAGTTATTCACATACTATCCTAGTAAAGAGTTCCATTAAGTAAAGGCTTTTTCCATTGATACTATTTTATTGCCCTAGACATCCAAACCCGGACTATTTTAATAACCAAAACACCCGAACTGAAGCCAACTAATTTTGTTCCCTCTGTTTTATTTCGTAGATACTAATGTAATCATAGATCTAAGCCGGGTAGTGGCAAATAAAACCATGATAGTAGATAACAAACTTCCTGGCGCATCACATATTACACGAATAGACGTATGTTTCTAAAATGTTATAAAAGCACCACTACCTTCATCGAAGCGGTGTGGTTTAGAAAGGCTAAATCCAACATTCAAAATTCGCCAGGAAGCGCGTCAAGACTTTTTCACGCAGACTTAAGGGAGGATCGGATTGAGTTAACAAGAGGCGCTCCATTCGACCGCAGCTAAAAGCGAAGAGGTAGCAAGTGAAACGGGAGAGTTTAGTTAAGGGAGTTAAGAGGAAGGATGGAAATGGTACAGAGGTGAGCTCAATTACAGCAAGAGTCAAGGTCGCGAGTAATAGAGAAGGTGGAGGGTGTAATTGCAAATCTCGTTAAGAGGAGGTTTTACGTTCTACGCGAAAGGTCAATTACGCGCCTTGTTCCCATAATTCACGTTATAATAGTCCGTGATTTAGGAAGAGAGGTTTATATGCCATTTACGCCGTCGCATTTTAAGCAGAAGGAAAGCCCCCTTTTCACGCTGGCAAGTTGTGCGTCACTTCGGTTTAATTTCACTCCTCGATATTTAATCCTTTCTATCATTACTTTCCTTTTAATATGCTGATTTAAAATTTAAATAGAATTGCGATTACGGTATACATTCGGATTTCTTGATTAAGTTTTTGTCCAATTAGAGAAAATTCGTTCTATTTTCTTTTTGTTTTCCACGGCTTCACTTATCTTACGCAGGTTATCGAAACGGAACGGAACCGAAAATTGTGAAAATGTCACTTGTGCTGGAGCGAAAACCGAATACGAACTGTTAAATCCAAACCTAAACTGTTAACCGTTATAAATCCTGTTTCGATTTGAAGTTACGAACAAGGCACATTTTATTTAAGAGTATTTGGAGTAAGTTTTGTTAAACATGTGTAACTTCGAGTTGCAGTTAACTATTACTATGGTGTTACTAAGCTTTATTCTAAAATCTAACTTCAAGAGATGAAAACGAGAAAAACAAAATAATGAAACAAACTTTCAGAGGGATACAGTATTGCAATGGTCGGAGGGTAAAAGAACTGTTCTCACCGGTTAGAAGTTGGCAGAAGGATCGAAACCAGAACTTAAACGAAATTTGTTTTTTGAATGGAATATTTAATATCCATTACAGAGGATAAAGTACTTGAATGATACAAGTTGAATAAAAATGTGCGGTTTGCCTTAGCATCAACTCATAATCAATGGTTTGACTATGCAGTCATGAATAGAATACCGAGCATCATTCTAAATTAAAAGAAACAAAACTTAGATTCAAATAAATTTAGCTTACATAATCTAAATGAAGCAACTACATCCGTGTTATACCCCATGTAGTATAATCAATGCTACTTAGGTCAAGTAAGGATCTTAATTCTTATGCCCTATTTCTCCAAGGATACAGAGAAAAATTTTTCTTAAGAATAAAAATTACCGGTAAATTACCAAAATTAATATGTACGAAATTTAACGCATTAAAGTAATACGAAAACTTTTACGAATGATGAATTTCATTGGTTACATTGAGACCATAGAATTTTGTGAGATCCTAATTCTTTATCCTTCCGCAAACTCTACCAAACGTCTCAAGCGCCACTCAAGATGGCATTATTACAATCTGAAGGACCAACAGAGATATCAAAGAAATCGCATTAAATTTCGCCCACTTACAAAAGGAAATGTAATCCTAAGGAGCATGAGACCAGCTTAGAAAGTCCGGAGGAACCAGCGATCGCACAAAGAAACTGAAAGAGGATCAATTCCTCGTAGGAAGGAAAAGGAAAAAGAGCTTCGTATTGGACAAAAGGATAACCTACGCAAAAATGGAGCAATTTTTCGGAAAGTAAAAGACTGCGTGAGTTTTCATGGGGTTTTAGGGTAAGCAGTGTCCTGCACTCTACTCCCTCACAAAAATAAGCCACTTGATTATTATCTTGTTGCATTATTCACGATTTGCTGGAAGGTCATTTGTACGAATCATTTTAATATATTTTTAAATTCACGGACCGCACTCGTATATTCTCACAGAAGTATTGCTTTTACGTATAACTGGCTATCTTTGAATGGGATGCAAATTTCCACCGGGCCTCCTTTTCCCCACATCCTGTGCTTATATGATATAGGCAGAGGATGCGGACATAGTGGCATAATATCTACGTATCTCTAATATCATTAAATGGAAACAATCAAAATTATTAATGGCGACAATGTTATGATATTATATGATATCAGAAGCTTAAGTTATAAGTGTCGTAAAATTTTACACCCTTAGCCATATTAAATCATGTGTTACTAATTTGGGATCGCGTTATAGTTTTAAAGTTGTTCAGATTATTTTGATAAATACGTAATCGTAACATAGTCTTCCGCAAAACTGACTTGTGATGTAAGACGTCCATCAAAATACATTAGAAATAAAGTCGATTACCATTTTACTCCTATTTCTTTTTCCGACCCAAATATTCTGTGTCATAATTTCAATAAATCTCCTCATTTCCATTTTCCACCCGGACGAATACGAAAACTTGATTGCGGGCAAGAATTGGTTTACCAAATAATTGGAAACCCCTTTTCACGATCCACAACTCAAACTGTCAGACGGAAGGATAAAGTGGACCACACTACAACCGATACGGGGCGATAAATTTATAAAAAAAATAAAACGCACTTAACTCTCGGCCCCATTCTCCCGGCGGTCTCCATGCAACAAATCACCGAAAAAAATCCCCAACGGTATCGATCTACCAACAATTGACCTCCCTCAAGAACCAACTCCCGAGAGGACTGAGTTAAGGTAAAAGGAAAGAAATTTGGAGATAAACACGAGATGAAGAGAACTCAGATACAGTGGAGAAAGGAGCCAAGACAGAGAGAGATTTCAAGATTATAAACTCCCCAACTCACGTCCTTCATTCTATTGTAATCTATACAACCGACTGCTGCCGACCGTTCTACCAACAAAACCCACTGCGCCTTTGAGTGAATGAATCGAACGTATGGAGGGAGAACGAACAGATGTACGGGAGAAACTATCCCAATCCATGTTAATCAGGCATCGGGTTATCCGAACGCGGGCTAATGGGTCCCAAGGCGGTTTAATCTAGCCCACGGGTGAAATGCGTCGGTCCCCGAATTCATTATTGAAGAGTAATCGCCGTGAAATATGATAAGGATTATTAAAATTGTATCTAACCTCGGGGCTGGCTGAAAAGTTGAACGAACGACTGCCTTGGGAACGATTAATTAATGGATAATGTAGCGAGTTTGGGCTGGTCCATTAAGAGATTATTTTCGTAGCAGGGGCGAGGCTATGTGTAGATAGTGATATTGTTAAGCACTGATAAGCTCCGATTACAACACATTAGCCTTCCGCGAAATTTCTACATTACCGCAGAAACTTCTCAGAAACTGAAATCTCAGAAATATAATCCATTAGTATGTGGATTCAAAAGCGGTTTATTCAATTAATATTATATTTTACACATTCTTTTTTAAAATCTTTAAGCGGCTTCTCTTATAATGTAGTTATCACAACAGCACAACAGTTCACGTATTCTGGTGATAGTGTTACCTGGACTTAGATGAATATTTTACACTACAACCTTTACTTTCCGCACATAGGCATATCAACAGGTCTGGACTTCCTCAATGTAAAAGTCCATTTTTTCCCATCAACTAGTGTGGTTTTCTGGATCCATATCAACTAGTATGGTTTTATGGTTTACATCATAAAACCCTTACAAAGTTTAGGCATTATGAAAATATTAAACTAGCCGAAATATAGAACAGATACCCGTCGTAGTTTAAATCTCATCTCACAATTGGAACCAGGCTTCCTTCATTAGGAGGTAGAAAACTAAAAGTTAAACCCAAAATGATAGATAAATGATAGACGTGTATGTAGTCCATTAAACAGTCGCAAGATAACCGAGAAATGCATTGTTATCTCCATTTCTTTGCTTATTTTTCAATTCTAATCGAAATATCATTTTCGATTCCCTTATACCTTTTTGTTGGTTTCTTTTCTGTAGACTACAGCTCCATATATATTTTATTTAATTCACTAATTCATTGCTACCATCCTCAGGGGGTATATTCGTAGCATAGATACCGAAACGCGCATTGGACGATTCTTAAAAGGACAACCGAACGCTAGTCATTTTCTCCATTTGGAAAAGAGGACCAACGTTTCATTGACGTATTCGTCTTACGGAAAGTTTTCCGACCTCTTTTGACCATGATTCCAAAATATAGCATCCGACGTACTCATTCCTTTATGAATAAAACCAAAGCTTAAAATTAAATTTCTTTGATTTACCTATAGAAACTTAGCCTCTTGCGTGCTATGACGTAGAATAGTTTGGCACACATTATTCTAGGACATGGTAAGTTACCCCAATGTTGCACTGGTTTTCCTCCTTCGGCCCTAAATTACGTCGTCGCTGCCACAATCTCTGTTGTGAGCTCTTCCTCGACTGATTACTCTTTCGCTTCCGGGGGCAACACCACTTCCCCCGCTAAATCTCATAACCTCTCCCTCATCCACTTCCTCATTTTCGTCAAATTTCGATCTAACACATCCTTCCCATTCCTCCAAAATGCCTCCTCCCAAGACGTCACCCAATTACAGCTCTCGTAACTATGGAAACGGAAGTTTTGGATATTTTTATCGCATTATTCAAAGTTTGCGATAGTAACTCGTTAATGGCAATCATATATCCCTCGCAGAAAGCATGAAAGACTGTTTTGATATTTTAACATATTTCCAAAGAAACCTTAACCACGAACTGGCCCAACCAGAGGTTTAACTAAACCACTTGTTCCCGATCCAGCGCTTAAAGACTCTTGAAATATCACATACTTTTGTCTTAGGATGAATGCGAATATAAAATTTACATTACACAATAAATTCTGTTGTAGATAACATAATCTGCTAGGATTTGTTAGGAGCGTATCTGAAGGCAAAATAGAAGGAAAAGCACCAAGAGGAAGACCAAGGGATGTCTATATAAATCAGATAAAGAGAGATATAGGAAAGAAGTGTTATCAGGATGTAGTAGAGTTAGCACTAGAGAGAGAGAGAGGAATTGAGGACTGCTGTCAACCAATCTATTGAATGACCTATGATGATGATAACATCATCAAGTACCTAGGGGTAACGTGGCAACGATAAGCTCAAAACAGTAAAATACTTTTAAAACACTCACTTAATACGCGGTTTTATCTCGGTCCCGGTTCCTTTCAAACTAAACAAATGATAAAATACAGCTTAAGACACTCTGCTACCAGCTCAAAAGACAGGTTTTTCTCATTCCTTAATATACTGCAACCCACTATAGCGAATCCTTCGCCACTCATCACTGCCAAAAAGATAGTCATTCTTCTCTAATCTATTTGGTAAAAAATGCTTCTTTGTTGAGTGAAAAACTACCCATATTTAGAATAAAAGGAAGACTCTCCCTTTGTCCGAAAATAAGACCATTATTAAATAAATACGACGATACTCCCTAGATATCTATAGACACGGTAAGAAACGCAAGCAGAAGAAGATTCCTTCTCGTCTTTAAGATGAAAGGCAGCCATTTAAGATCAAAGATGCAAAAAACCTTTCCCTTTTCTTTAGTAATATAATAGAAATAAAATTTTGTATTTTTCCTGTTATAACACAACCCTGCTTAGAGCGCAGTTTATACTATGTTCTCTGAAAAGCATCTTAACCTGGTTTTACTGTTAGTAGATTCATATTTCTACAATATTTATTATATGCATCGCGTATATAATTAACATAATAAAAACAATAGTGACATGTTTCTATCTTAAAAAATAAATATATATAACCTTATCTTAACTTTACGGTGATGTATCTTTAGCAATATCCGTAGAAATATTTTCAGTGAAGTAAAAAGGATTTTAAACCACTGGATAGAATGCTTATACGCGGAAATGCATTTATTATCATCTTCCAAAACTTCGTGTCCTGAAATTATATACCATTTCTCCAAGTTTGGCATCCATTAACAAACAACCTATGAAGATCACTTAAGGACACTGACCCTCCGATGATCACAAATAATTGTTTTGTATTCTCTTATCGAATCCCTTCCCCAAATTTTCGAGTGCACTGATACAGGTATATCTGCGGACAGCATTGAGATTGTCGTCCGAGGGATTTCCTATTATTGGCGAACTGTCCTAAACCCCACAGGCCATCTCTCCGAATAATCCCTCTTCTTCCCAATTCCTCACTCTCTCAAGCCTGTCTCCACTTAATCTCACCTCTCTCTCTTTTTCGTTCCACTTCCAGGGAATCCTTTTCGATTCCTCCCTTAATACACAGAAAGGGATATCTGCGGACAGTGGCTCAGCTAAGGCGGTGTAACGAGAGGATCTCGAAATGGGAGAAACAGAAAAGTAGTTGAGACAATCGATAAACTTTGTTCTTCCACTGCCCGTTCTAAACACAGAACGGTTTGACGGAAAATCTTGCGTTTTCTTGAACAAGTGCTACCAGATGAATTTAAAAATGTTAAGGGAGAACTTTCCTCTAGAAAATTGAAGAAATACTTGCTTGACAAGTCATTTTATAGCCTAGAGGAATGTTTTAATAAAATAAATATGTGACTGAATATGTATTTGTATGTATCTCCTTTAAATATCTCTATGTTGTCTATCTCGTTTAGTATATATTGACATATCTATAGATTTTCTGACGAAAACATTAATTGTGTGGATGTGTTTATCAATGAAAAACATGTTTATATAAACTATAAAGGAAAAAAATCTAATAAAAACTAGAAAAATGTATTTTTATCAGAATTGTAATAAAACGTATTGTAAAGTATCTTTGTGAGTGTTAAATAATGAAATAGTTAATGTTAAATAATGAACTTCGTCAAAAATGCATCTCTCGACAGAAATTTGTCTCACGGGACGAAATCATTACTCTAAGCAAAAGATATAACTCAAAAGCTTTTGCAGTAATTTTTCATTTTTAAAATCATCAGCCTCAGCGTATTTCTATATAAACTCTCTTCTGTGGCATAAAATATGTAAATTTCGCTTCAGTAAGGAGTACATTGGCATAAAGGAAATGATCCACTGCGACTTGCGGCCGAGAATCATATTGTCTTGTCATGAAAAGAAAAAGAAAGATTAAACATCAAAAGCAAATCTCATAAACCTGAGCCTATAAGAATACTTACAGAGAGAGATGCAGGAAAAATGTATTTAATTTCTTGGATTGGTGGGTGCATTTCGATCCCTAGTCTTCATCCCTACCTTATTCCATCGCTGTATCTATCCCAGTTTATTCTCAAGAGTCTTTTTCAGGAGATCTACGTTCTTGAAGGTCTCTCTTATGTATTTTTTCCATATCGCATGCCTCCTATATCATTCTCACAAATCGTTCATATCTTTTGAGTTAGATTTTTTATTTTAAACTTCAATTTTATTGCCTTAAAAGTTACTGCTGTATTTATTCGTCCGATGCCAATATCTCTCGTAAGGAATAGATGGTAGATGTTTTTCAAAATTAATTTCACGCACTTGAAAGCATTATCTAATTTAGAAATTCGTTAGAGTGCCAGTTGATTGTTACAAATCGATACTTTCCGCACAAATTATCATCATTTCGACACTAAATGACTCAAAAATATTCACACAATAAATGTATGTAAAGTAAAATTTGAGCGATTGCAGATTCTGTCATTTTGACGGGGGAATCCATTAGTAAATAAATAAGCAGCATAAAATATAGTAGTATAATTCACTAGTATATAAATATGCAACATATAGTACACAGAAATGTAATTCGATCTTGTATTGATATCTAAGCTTTCAATGTAATAGGAAAAACCATCTAAACTCTAGAGAGGTTATGTGCAAACACAATGGCTGAACTGCAAATCTGAAGTGAAGGCAAATTCTAATATTTCCCACGTAATAACTTTGGATAAACGGTTCTTAATCTAAACTGAAGTTTCTGTTTATATCCACGGACCAAAACGTTATGAACCTCCACTGAGATCATTACCTTTGATGCTTTATCCGTGATTAGCCTTTTCAGAAAAGAAAGAAAAAGAAAATATAAAGCATTCAAATAAATCCAGAAGAAAGCCTCTTTTATCAAACCAAAAACGAAGAGTGAATAAGATGGAAAGAATTCTGTGTATCAGTGAACGTAGCATAGCAGATGGATTGTCCCAAAGGAACTGTTATTGATACATCAAACCTCTCCTTTTAGAAATATGGCACAATTCATTTGGTTCTGAATGAGCCGATAGAAGCTAAATGGATCCTCACAATCAATAATAAAGTACTCTACTTAATGAACCTCTCTATTCTACATGAGTTTTACATAAATAGTAGTTAACAGATTTTTGATAAAGTATTGAGTAATAATCTACAACCTGCGATATATGATACCAAATCGTAGTAATTACAATATCTGGAAAACGAAGATAAATTTAGAAATATCAATTAAATTCAATAAAGTGTTAGCTATTCACGATTTCTTAATATTACTTTTAGCTGAATCAGACACAGCGTCGGCAACGTTTCCAACTCATTTTGTCACGAATCAACATCTTGGAAGGCCACATTTAGTCTAAAGACCGTAGGTTCCCCCTCTAACATCTAGTTTACACCTCTATAACCACCTATAACCTATACCATTCCGCGAAAGCAATCTATTGGCGTTCTGCTAGAACTTTATATACCAACCGATCAACTATCAACACTCCTCTATTACTATCACCTATGTTCTACGGAAAGAAAGAGTTTTTGAATATGTTTAATCGCATCCCTATTATTTTACGCTTACTGTCGGATCAGGGTGTCACTATCTTTAATTGTAATGTGCAGTATGGTAGGTCCCATCACTAAATAATCATCTTTATTATAAAACAACTGGTTTCATCCATCAAATCCCCCATCAACGTACACAATGGCCCCAAGTTTAAATCCCTATCATGTCCCCCATCCATCCCATCAAGCAATCGCGGAGATATCCGGCAATAAGCCTCATCTGTCCCAGTTTCCTGATGCATATGACAAGTTTATTGTTCTCCTCGAGCGGACGTGACGACCATGCGTACCCATTCAGAGATGCGTCAAACGAACAAAAACCCTTAAAAAAATCCCCCATTCAACCCGACCGATGTCCAATAACGATAATGCTCCGTTACAACCAAGACAACTTTGGGCAGACGTCTTTTTCGAGACAATGGCTCCGTCTTTAGGGAGTAACGAGCAGGCTGTTCGGAGGAGATAGGGAACTCTTTATAATTTCCCTCCCTTTGGGAAGCGAACCCCCTTTGGGATGTGGAATGGAGAATTCATTCCCAAAAGGCAGTTAAATTCATCGGCGCGGACCGAACCTCCATCGCATCTCTTTGCAGAGATAAAAAAAAGAGTACGAGATGTGTATAAAAGATCGGCAGTTGTCTCGTAAATACCGGAATATCCTCCCGCGACGTTTTACTGCTGTCTCTCAGGTCGTTCTGCTTCGTGCGTTTTATCTTCTCGTGAGATGTGGGACAGTGGCTGATAAGAATAAGTACTACAGGAATGATAAAACAAGTTCCAAATCTCGCCAATGGACTTGGTACAAATCGGCGGTGGGCTGAAGACTGATTCAATCGTCCCGGAGTTCGATTCGAAGACGGAGAACTGGTCTCTTTATCCTTGGGAGGAAACTTAATTCCTTTAGTTACAACTTCCCTCGATTCGGACGAGGAAGTTAAGAAATTAAGTGCTTAGAGGCTTTAGATTTGTGGCCATCCACAGCCAGCGTTCATGCTTACGTCATGCCACAACTGCCTAACAATTGTTATATTAAAACTGTCATTGTTGCATATTCAAATGAAGAATGATACATTGACCGTCATTCGACATCTAAATTAAATAATACTGTAGAATATCTCATATAATTCGCTATCTATCCATGGCGTAAGCATCCTTAAATAATTTATACTAGTTAAATCGTGCGAAAATTTTGCAGACGGACACTAATAATCTATTTCCACGCCCAAATGCATTTCAACAAAGACTCCAATCACTAAAAGCGAATACACAAGCATCAAAACATAACTAAAAACACGATCTCATTTTCTGTATCGGTGTCCGTTTCAATATACCTCGTCTATATGGATTTCTATATATCCAGAAACGAAATTCTGTGGGCAAATTCAAATTTTAACTCGATTTTTTACCAAATGGTGCATTTTTCATTTGTTGGTGATTTTTTTTTTAGCTGGAAGCTGGATACTTTCTCTATAAAATGGAGTGTCGTTTATATGCTTGATGGAGTGTGAAGGGAGAAAACGCTGGTCACCGAAAACGGATGTTTAGAAATAATACATAAAGATTGGATGTAATCTAAACTGATTTCTTATATAAATGGAAGAATAGATATACTCGTATAGTTTCGCTTGACGTTAGATACGGTCGTATTAAATGGTTTTCAGGAAACAATCACTGAGGGTAAGTAATTATTAACCATCTATGATTTTCGAAGAGGAATCCTTAAAGTTAGGAAAAAAGAAATTACAAGTAAAACTAATAGATTCCACCAGTTCGGCCTTAACGTAGTGATAGTTCTCCATTATGGAAAAGGGAAGAACAAACTTATACTATATCACAAAATATATGTATTTTGTGATATAGTATAAGTTTGTTCTACAAAAAAGAAGTTTGTTCTACGAAATAGAAAATGTACAAACTAAATTTGTACATTTTCTATTTCCTTACATTCCTCAATATCATTATTTTTGACGGGTGTATCTCTTAATGTCTAAAGAATTGAAAGCGGGAAACTATTTGGAAACACACGAAAATAAAACTCTTAAATAGATCATGCATAAGCTCCTATGGGAGTAAATGATACAAGATGAAATGAAGAAACGCTGGAATGCCAAAGAGTGTTTGTTAGACAAATCTAGAATTGATACAAGTGCTATGTAAGAGAAATATTATAGCCAAGATCAGAAAACACAGGCAGAAAATAGGAAAATAACCTCGATAGTAAACAATTATAGATGTGACGTATTACCATAACAATGACGGTGAAAAGCATCAATTAAATCTCGTAGTAAGCCCAAGTAAAAAATAACTAATTAAAACACAGCCGATCGTACCGTTTTGTATAAAAGTCTCCAAGCCTTTACAAATACGCAGAATAATAGGATATGATTCTGGGGTATGATCTTGACGCTGCTAAACGTTCCCAATATTTTCGGAGCCATTCTATTCATGGGGTGCAGAAGCAAGAGAAGGGAAGAGATGGGGCGGCGTGTCCGAAGATGGGAAATCGTTAAATGGAGAAGATCAGGCGGAATGAAACGAATCGCCAAGGAATTGGACCAATTGAGAAAGGAGGCAGTGGAATGGGGAAATCGGTCGGGAAGAATGGCGCCTTCTGGGAGCAGAAGAAAAAGAAAATAAAAGGATAACATGCGCAGAAAAAGAGAAAAACATGTATGGAAGATAAATAGAGTGTATCTTCCATGTAATTATACGCACTGAAACATAATATGTATGCCCATGCGAGGAGAAAGATTTAATTTTAATTGCGTACTTTAGTACTTCAGATGTTGAACGTCGACAATATATTAAAATACATAATTTCATGATATTACTTAAAGAAGAACTATGAATAAGACAGACTAAAACAGCAATACAACGTTGAATTTCTCACGAACATTACAGGCAAAATACCTTAACTGAAACGGAAGTAATTTATCGTTTTTCACCAATAATTGAAGCGCAATTCGTTTTGTTTCTTAATAGTCCTTTTTAGAAGCTTCGTATTTTCTTGACAAAAAATGTCTATGAGATTTAACATGTCTAACTTAAATGAGGTTTGTAGAACAGTTCATTGAGGATTACTTTTAAAGTACACGAACAATAAAAAATTTCAGTTCTGATAAAGGGAAACATATGTCTAAGATATTCGTGATTAACAAATCCATAGACTTCACTTTAAGTTTTCTACTAGTTTCATTCTGTTTTAGATTTTATATAATCAATCCTGTCATAAAGCTGAACGTACACTTTACAGAAGGGAACACACTATGGACTATTTTTATAGTAGCGGAGAATATCTCGGAAATCACAACAAATGACGATGTTGATATCGGACTTTCTGGGTCATCTCTCCTTGAATGATTGAAGTTCTTTTTCTATTCACTATTTTTTGGCTACAAGAAGGAATTGTGATCCATAAAGAAATTTCAAATTTCAATAAAATAGAGGCAGCCCTCATATACCTCGCATTTAAAAAGTTTTATAATTACTCCAACTAAGAATTGTATTAAAAGAAAGGATGTTTTAATTAATATGAGTCAATTTAATTAACATTAGTTTTTGGAACTCTGGAAAGTTTCAAGTTTGTATGAAGCCTTAAGACTTCCAAGGATTCCTAAATTTGGAATTCCATCAGAAAAATTTTGATTCAACCTGAGTATATCGTAAGATGAAATACAGGATAACAGCAAAGTTTTCTTATTCGACCAGGAACATTTGGTTTGCAGTGGTCAATCATTTAAAACACCGATATAAAGCACTGCATGACTAATTTTATGATCCGTGATTCATACAATTAGTCATGTACATAAACGTGCATATAACCCAAAAATCGTGTTTGGAAATTTAGTCAGAAAAAGACAATACGAAAGAATTAATCTTTAGATCTACCTAAAGGTCTATGTTCTATTTCATATTAAGCATTATTATATAAAAAAGTCAAATTGAATTCAAATTATGGCTCGTGTTACAAATCGTTGTAGTCGATTCAATTCGATATTCAATTCCGAAGAAAATTAACTATCTGTTGGAACATAACTTTTATCTCTAAGTATCTCATTGTCAGAAAGAATGAGTATCCTTACAGCTTAAAAGTACGTTTAATAACATGTCGTGTGGAGGCACTAACTCTAATCCGAAGAAAATAATAGAATACCATATTTATGAGTTCGTAACTAAAAGATTTAGGGGTATGTGATAAAAAGGGAGTAAAATACAGCTGAGGGAGGATGGTTGGGAATTAGTCTCCAAACAAGACCAGGCAGGAAAGTGAAACTAAAAAGAGAAGGAAATGCTATAGCCTTTCGTCATACGAAAGGATGCTGTAGAAGAGTCATTGCTTCGGTAAGTAATGAGGCCATATATATCATTGCATAGATAGTAAAACTATACGATTTTATTCAGTTACAACCTCATAAAACCCAACTTCCAACCCAAAATTTCATTTTTATTTTCTCACATCATTCTACTGTCACCTAAAATGAGTAGCATTTTTTCCAGCGTTTCTGCAAATTACTTTCAGCTTATATAACTTGGCTCATCTTATCGATCATACATCAAGACTTCATTTTATATCCTAGTAATACTTGAATCATACAATATACAGGAGCTCTTACTATCCAACATCAGAATAACAATAGCCTTTTCGGTTACGACTATCATTTCTTTCAGAGCCATTTGGTTGTTCGGGAAATCGAACTTCATGGAAATACAGATACTGAACCTAACTCCCTAGTATACATTAATCAATTTAAAGTGTTTCCAGTTTAAATCACACGTAGTAGCTTCATTATTTTCAAATAGAGTTGGCAAATTCGAGGTAATAAAGAAACTTTCCCTAAATGATCATACGTTGCCTCCTGTGAATCAATACTGCAAATTATTTGTGAATGCAAATGCTGAAATTTCAGAATATTGCCTGCTATGAACATATAATATCATTGATTTTTAATCATTACTTTACTTGGACCTAAAATCACCGTGTATTCTTACAGAAAAATGCAATACCTCGGTTTCAACAATCACATTTGTCGTCAAGGGGACTCGTTGTTTATAGCCTCAACATTTCACGAAATTTCCATTTATTTTAACCGAATTCTCGCCATTTCGACTCGATAACGATATTTCACGACCAAAATAAGAGTCTTTATTTATTTCTCCTTCTTTTGGTGCTTATCTCGATATCGTAGGCCAATTATTTCTAATTAAATTTTGCAAAAGAAATGTAGCCTGCAACCGATAAAATAGAAGTTTACGTGTATTGCTTATGAGAACGGTTTTTCTTGTCTGGGTTCGAACTAGAGATCGAAATGTAATGAATCCAACATAAATTGAGCGATAACTTCTCTTCGAGCCGTTAAGTAAGCGTAAACGGACTTCGAAGCCAAAAATTCTAGGTAATGAAATCCACGCGGAATAGTCTAATGTTACAATAATGTGATGTAAGAGATAAAGGTTCTCCAAGCGCCGAAATAGCGGCGACCGTCTAAGGGCGATTACCGGGAAACGGATAATCGTATTAGCGGTCCCAGTTCTTTAGAATCCCGATGTACATTTCGGAAACAATGCTTCCATCTTCATAGGGGGTCCAATGCTGAATGTGATGTACCGTAATAGTACTGTATGTAACTTGATGTGTGTATTGATGTATAATTGTAATCATTTGTATCAAACAAGACATCAATTTACTTTCAGTATTTTTTCTGGGAAAGTAAATGAATGCATAATTTCAATAAACTGCTATTAATATCACTCAGTAACTTCCTGATTCTCACTTTATGTTCCATAAGACTCTTTGATAATTCTGTTGCTCTTCCGTCCACATTTATATCTGCATCGATACCCAAAACCTCTGCTGTCGGCAATAAGCGATGAAAACACTAAGCGATCGAGTAAGTTATTCTGCAAACTCCTCACAAATTATCCATTATTAATACCGGGCAAAGAAAGAATCTGAAAGTGAAAGCCTTAACTTATACCGAGATTATTGGAAAAAACTTACTGCACTCCTCACTAAACGTCTTTCAGTCTTTATTAATCAATTTCATCACCCTCTCATACCCGAACACGCATAAAACCGACGGATCGCTACACTAACCCCAACTTGTTACCAGAGCAATGATTGATTAAAATGGAATCTTCTGAGATAAGGTCCACAAGTGAAGGCCATAAGACCTTCATATCATATAGCGAGTGAGAGGAAAATATAAAGTTCCTATAACGCATAAGGTGGGTCAGGAGGAGGGATAAAGAATTAATGAAGCAGATTGCGATAGGGGAGTTTTAGTGGGAACATAATCCCAACTCGCCTTTAATCCCCTAGCACCCTACTCCCTCGACAAAAGTTACGATTTCGGAATGTTGTCATAAAATGAACCGCGTCCCAGAGACCCTCCGGGAGTTTTCCATCGCACCTGGTGCGTCGGAGGGAAAGAGGACATCGTATTTATCTTTCCCTTTTTTCCAACCTCTTCCTCCTCTCTTTTCATGGTTTTCTCCTTCGTCCATTTTGTTTTCCACTCTTTCTTTCTCTTTTTTTCGGGTTAGTTGTTAGAGGACACCTGTAGTCTTCATCTTACCCTGACTTAGTCACCGATCAAGTAGTGAGCCAAGTAAGGGATTTTAGTTCGATCTGGCAGTGATGCGACCAATCGAATGGAATAATCGAACGATTTCGTTTGATTTCTCGCGATGCGAACAACGAATGATTTCCTTTCATTACTTCCATAATATTGACGGTAATAGTTTATTTTGAGTATGCATACGGCATGTAATGTGGAAAGTTATGGGACAAGGAACATATTAAGATTTTGCATGATGATAAATAAGTAACTTTAAGGTTCTTACTAGTAGGTTATTTATCTATCTTATACAAAATCTTAATGCGTTTTTTTGTCCGATAACTTTCCTTATTATTCATCCAATCCATGTAAAAGAATATAGTTGAGTTTCAAAAAGCTTTGACGGTTTGTTTAGAGGAGATTGAAACTCAAAAGTCTCTTCTTCCATTCAATCTCTATCAATTATATTAAGAATAACTTCAAGGGTTTGAAGAAATGAGAGTTTGTGCGAGATAAAAGCGTTTAGACTTTTCATGTACATGCTTATACTTCTTAACCTTATTATTCTCATACGAATATTATTCCTTTACAAAAACGGCCGATTCCAATGATGAGCATGATTAGCGAAGATGATGATGAACGTCATCCTTACCGCCGACACATATCGGGATAGGGCTCCCACCGGAATCGAACTCGAAGGCATTTCCACCAGCGTCGGATGCGTTACCAATCAGGCTTAATGGGAGCATTGATTTCATAACTGATCACGAATATTAGAGAGCAAAAACATTCGAGTCTTCATATCCGAGAAAAATCTCGTCTATTGTGTTAATGACCATCCTCTCACTCACAAAACCCTTTCCCCGTCATTTTCCATTTTCTCCTGGATAATCGATTCTTCATCCATCTCCTCCAATCTCTTCTCATCTTCGCAGCATCTCACACTTGGAGATACTCGCGCCACTACGACGCTCCCAATTACGCCACAAAGACTCAACAAAAGCCTCTTCGCCTTCTAAGGTTTCGCCCCTTTTTTCTCTTCCGTCAGCTTCTGAAGTTCTCTAGAGGCGCCCCCTTCCATACGTCTCTGAAAATTTTCCATTCACCTCTCTCTGCATTCTCGCCCTTTGGATCGCAGTTGCACCGTGAGATGTTTTCATGCAGGTGACGGGAGGAGATCTATGCACTGCTGAGTTGCAGAAGTTGAGCCCGTCTTGCGATTCAGGTAGGATGCGGAGACGTTCAGTTCGCAAATCGAGGAGATGTAAATTAGACGTGATATACGGAATCCTTGCTTACGTAATTAACGGCATTTGAGGCAAGGATGTAACAGAAAGCAGTGATATGATCGTTGATGACTAATGTTGGAAATATCGGATGTTTTAAAATTTGAATGATGTAATTTTCATTATATTGAAAAAGAATATTTAACTTGCATTTCTACTAAACATATTCATCTACATCTACATATGTACCCTGCAAGCCGCCTTTCGGCGTGTGGCAGGGGTACCATGTGACAGGCACCATGACTCTATTATCCTAGTCGATTATTTTTGCGTATTGTTATCGGAAAAAATGAATTCTTGAATCGACTGGTTTTAGCATCTATTTCTCTGTTTATTAACTTATTTCTTATTTCTCTGTATATTAAGGGAATTAAGCAAGGAAAATTAGAACACGGCTGTTAATGAATTAGAGGCTTAAAACGCTCGTTTCTCGGTATGTTCCTGCAGCATTCTTCTTCCCCTGAAAATGACAGATAGGCCTAAGAGAGAAATGCACATTCGATTTCTTAGAAGCTCGGTAATCCGGGCTTTCCGCTCCAGAACTGGTGATAATAGACACACACCAACATGCTGTTTTAAATCTTTAATATTATAAGTAGCAATAAGTTTTTGATTTGTTTCCGTAATTCTATAGTCATAATTAAGGGTACCGGTGCCAAGTGAGTCAGCGCGTTCGTTTTTGACGAAAGAAGTCTTGAGTTCGGTGGGAGTTCACTTGTGCCACATAATCTCAGATATCGTAGCACATATAGCAATACTGTATACTGTTTCATAGTTGATTATGAATATGATTATTTTGTGCTCTTTTGCACAGTTACCAAATAGAAGAAAGAAAAAAGGAACTCGGCGTTCAATAAACTAAGAGACAAAGGTTCTCCAAGCGCCGTCAGCGGCAACCGTCTAGGACGATTCCCGGGAAACGGATAATCGCTCAGCGGTCACCAGTTATTCAGAATCCCGATGCGCATTTCGGAAACAATGCTTCCATCTTCATAGGGGGTCCAAAGCATTGGAAATACCAAATGTTGAAGATTTACAATTTCCTAAAACGATCGCTTTGTACAGACAGGTAAAATTGTTATAACGACAGGCTCGTTATAACAATTTTAATGAATACTTTGCCGTATTCGTGATTAGTTTGAGATATGACTTTGTTTTACAACGTCAATGGCTAAGAGTATCTTATATAGTATATCATCGCCTCAATCACGCTTCTGGTTTTCTATTCCTGTATGTTGTTTTACGGCAGTCAGACGGAAAATTAAAGGAATATCCTGACTTGTGATATTACGGTATATCATAAAGAAAAATTTATATGTATTGACAATATAAATATCTAATAATATAATCCCAGAAATGGATTTCAATACAAATATTGGGCCTAATTGAAATTTTTATTCATTTTCCAAAGTCCGCGCAGACATCCATTTTTCTGGACAATTATAGTAAGAGACGTAAACAGTATTGATGGAGGAACATATGACAATATCCAAACTCGAACCTGGACCCATGAGGCTGGAGCGCCAGCACGCTAACTATTCTGCCACCATGGCCAGTGATTCGTTAATCAACCCTGAATTACTGGAGATGTATCAATGTTGAACAAACGAACGAGAGACAAATGCTGTTATGAGTTAAATATTGAAAATAATTCCATTCGCGGAGAAGTACACACATAGTCAAATTCAAATGTATCCACCAAAAAAATCAAATATTTAGCTCAACTCTAACCACTGTTCGGAAGACATAAAAATCTCGACCCAACACACATCCTAATGAGGTAGTAAAATAAATCAAGGCATAAAAATCAATGATGACACCATACTCCTCCGTAAACGCATTCAGAAACTCAAGCGCATATCGTTGAGCACAGACTTTTCTACTTCCACACTTCCACGCGAGTTTCCGCCAACCAATCCGAATTCTAGCGGTACAACAGCAGTATTTTTAAGCGGACAAGAGATTGAGGCCGCAAATTCAGTTCATCGATTCCAGTTTTCGGGAAATCCGAAAGAGAAGTATATTTTAGCCTTTTTTATCATCCGATAAAAGGGGATCACCATGGCGACGCTGTTGCTTTACTCTTTTCCACCATAATACTCATCCCTTCCCATCTTCACTTCTCCGCGGAGGAAACACGGCTCTATCGTTCCAGCTGACACGAGTTTTGAACTTGGATGTCTCGGTCTTGGTGATAAAAGAGATTTTCGCCGGGAATGTGTTTTGAATTTCAAAACATATTTGGCTTCGACTTTCCCCCATCGAACTTGCCGATAGTCGATATCGGCGATGGAGTGGAGTCTGGTTTCTCTTCCGAAGGGATTTCCTCTCCGCGGATTTTTCTTTCCCCCGCGTAAACACGACCGACGATGCCCGGGTTTTTTCCCTGCCAATACGGCAGGAGAGCCTTCTTTGTTGTGGTGAAAAGAACCACTTTTAGAAAGTGATTTTTGTTTACCTCTATGGAATGCCGCTCAAAAGATTCCGCTGCAGTTAAAATTTGCGACGGAGCTCATCGTATCGTATCAATATCGTTTACACCTTAAGCCCTCAAGAGTGTTTTTTCGCCTGCATGGGTAGAAGTGACACACGTTTCATAGCTTTGATGTGATTAGTAAGTGAGGAAAAAAGTTGTAGGTGTTATAATTGAATGCACCTCTTATAGCGGTTAACGCGATATAAAAATACCTATAAAAGTATCTTCACGGGTAAGGAGGAGCAAGGAAAAGAATTATTTATGGGTGCCGGATGAAGACTAATCAGAACTGAGTAAATTAAAGCAACTTATCTGTAACGCTCATTATCTCCCTAGGCTCTATGAGAAAGCGGCTTTAATTCGGTGTTGCTACGACAAAAAGGGTACTAAAAGAAATTTGAACTGTTAATAAATTAGGGGTTGAAAACACTCCGTTAGTCGTTTGTCGGGGCCAGCGTCTTCAAGGTACCGAAGCACCGGTAAGACCGGGATTACCTAAAGATAGAAGTTCGTACGTTCAACCCTTGAGGATGGCTATCGGGATGAGCATTGGGTGATTTCTAGAAGTCAGCGATTTCTAGAAGCATCCCGGTGCTTTGGTTCCTAGAATACGCTACAAACGAATAACGAAAATTCTTTCCCTATCCGAACCCAGGACCAGGAATGTCGGTAGACTATTACGACAACTCTTACTGACTATGAATTTTTTGCATGCAGGAAGATTTGGAAAGGAGGATAATCTCATAAAATTCATAAAATGACGTGAATATGAGGGGGGTTTCAGGATACATGAGCCTACCAAGAGTTGGAGGACTGATGGTGGTGATGATCAATAGCAGAGACTCTCAGCTTATGGCATGCATAACCTTAGGGGAGCCTTTAGGGTACAGAAGCACGCAAAGATTTTGATTAATCGTGTTTAAATTCATCATGGTATATATTGTATCGCTACATACTTTTGGCAACACATACTTTTTACTGCTTTCAAAAATCTAAAACAAAAGAATATATTCACGGTAAAACTTCTTAATTTCTAAGTTCTGGAGACCGATATTATGTCACTTCAAAATTTCCCGATCAGAATTGAAGGAATACAACAATGCTACCCTTTTATTACTTTGAGGTTACACCGCGAAGTTTTGTTACGTTAAAAAACAAATTGATGCAAAAAAAATTTCTTGAGGATATTCATACTATACTTCAAACAAAATGAAATTCGTATATTCCCATTAAAAGTGCATCCGAAAAGAGAACTGAAAGTAATACAGAGAATAAAACATTTGTATTGATCAACTGGGCATCTCACGTGATTGCGGTTTTAAAATGCAAGATTGGAGATACGAATGTGTGAAACACAAAAAATAATTTCCCCTAGATGTCAAAAATATGTACATTATAATATAAGAAGAGGGATAGGTTAGCGAACGGAAAAAAAAGTTCAGGAACTACAGAAATATGCCCTAAATCTTAGGAATTTCCGATTGAACCCTGATGTCAGTGGAACAAATTAAGGGCTTTCATCATTTTCATTGTACTCATGTTTCAAACCATCCAAACTGGTTTGCATACATACAAAAATCTGATTCTTTTTCAATTTTCAATTCGCGTCTCAGAGTTAGACAATATTTCGAATTATCCAACTGACCAAGTTTTCATAGAATACATTTCTGTTAAAAAGGAGCATAGTATAAAAGAAGAGGATACAAGGGGTTTGAAGGTTAAAATGCGTTTGGAAACCTGAATTTTTAATTTTATAAAGAATAGTTCGCTAAATACGTAAGTCAAACGAAATTTAACGACGCGAAAAATTAATGCTAATTTCAGTAAGCACGATTTCATCCACGTACACTTCAATTCAACTTCAGACCAATTTACGATCCTAACCCATCAACTTCAAGAAAACTCGCGGGTAATAACATCCCTCGTTAATACTTGCCAACTTCCGAAACGTCTCCGCCTCCATAAACTGCTAATAAGACAATCTCGATCTTCGGAATTGGGGATTATCTCGAGACATCCATTTCGCATCTACAACACGACCTTGATCCCATCTCAGATGGCATGTCCTAGGAGAAATTATTGCCTCAGTTTATTGACATCTCTTTGTGTAGCTTCTCCTGTCACAGAGATGGGATTTTTAATTACTTGCCTCTAGGAGAAGAAGGGGGTGCAGAAGGAAAGCACCGTGGATCTGATGCGAGGAAGACGCCGAACTTCCTCTATTTCCCTTTCGTCCTCTTTCATGCCAAATTTCCGACGCCAGAGGTGCTTCTAAAGCGCCTTTATTTCCTACCGCGTCTTCCCCGCCAACTCGCGATCCGCACCTTTCCAAAATGGGAATATGAATGCGCGCGCGCGAGTTGAAGGACTTTGAGAGAACCTGTAGGTGACGCACCAACAAATTACCCGTCTATTCTGGCGTCCCACTTGTTCCTCCTCTACAGCCCTTCCCATGAATTTCCCCGCATTCTTTTTATTCTCTCTCTGGAGGGCTTCCCCGCCGCCGTTGGCGTGACATGTCCCCGCTTTACTTTTCTGCGTGGACTCGGAGGATCGAGTGACGTCTGTTTCCTGTCTTAATTCTACTAAGGGAAACCCCAGCGATTCGGGTCGTTGTGATGCTAAACATCCGCTAAACGATTTGTGATTGGTTTCCTCGCACGACGACGCACGGTGACTCTTTTTTTGTTATACGGACGCTTTCGGGGAAGAGTGAAGGAGTGAGATCGTTGGTGACTCTTTCGTTGTTTGCTGTCGTGGTAACGCAGAAGTTGGAGTCGAGTTAGTGGATCAGAGACTAAATGTCAATTCCTTATCGAAATGCTCGTTAGTAAAGCAACGAACAACCTACTTTTATGGTCGATTTGTTTATTTGTTATTTGTTTGTTTTATCTTTTATTTGTTTTATTGAAAGAATTATCTACATCTACATATGTACCCAGGAAGCTGCCTTTTGGTCTGTGGCAGGGGTTTGTACATCATGACTCTACTTTCCTAATAGATTACTTTGACGTATCGTTCTCGAAAAAATGCATTTTTAAATCGACTGGTTGTAGCATCTATATCTCTAATCTTTCTCGTAGTATCAGAATGGCTTATATAACAAAAAGAACGCATAATATCGGTTACATCTTCCATGAACATACTCTCTCGGAATTAATAAGCAAATTGAATCTCTGACTGATCCTCCTTTCTTCTAAAGATTCCCATCTTACCTCCTGAAGAACCTGAGTAACACTCTCCTAATTGTCATATCAACTCTTTACACAACATATTGCCGTTTGCTGTACCTTTTCTAATTATGGAATACAACACTTTTTCCCATACACTTACCGTTCATGATATTTTGGCAAATGGGAGAATATTGCGTAAAATAATAATTACCGGAAACCCATAAATGTAGCTATGGTTGCTATTATATTCTAAAAGAATTTATATATGTATATTCGGTGAAATTTCTAATAGGAAATTTAAAAAAAATTGGAACCCGGTTGTTAATGAATAAGAGGTCGAATAAATCTTTGTAAGGCAACTACGTCAATGAAGGGTCTCTTCCTCGAATAGAAATAGAAAGAACCGGCTGAATACTGACCTTGCGCTGATTCTTACTCTGATCGAAGAAGATAAAGACGATTCATTAACGTAGTCCGCTTACGGAGAATTATTCAACCTTTTTATTCCTACTAGGGCTTATCCTAAATGATGATCTTGGTTATTGAATGGATTACCTCTTCGTTTATAAATTGAGAACAAATAAATTTATAACGCGAAAGGATTAGTTGTATACAGAGTTGAGGTAGCGAGCCTCTATGATTTGCGTCTATTAATCGATCAAAAATTTATCTCCAACGAGCCAAGTAACTCCCTCCAAATCCCATCTGCTTATCTCATCCCTTGTTTACCCCAATCTCCGCCTACCAACCTTATCATTTTATGATTTTATCTCTCTTCTCTGTTATCAAACTCACGCTCCTTGACGAGTGACTGACGACGTCATATTTCGAATAGAGAGATGATTTTAAGAGGAGGAAGTGAGAGCGGAAAGTTTGTGAGGAAAATTAAGATATATTAGTAATATCCTGTGAATTGTGTGTTTCAAATTTAACTAAATATAGTAGAATATAAGTACAAAGGTATGATACTAAAGCATAGTAGTAGTGGTATGGTGGTACCTCAACTAACGAACGTTATCCGCCAAGACCTTATTTCATAGCTGATAATCCGGAATATTCATTTAATTTCAAAGGAAATTTTCAATTTTTTTCAATGTTCAAAAGTTTCCGCGCCAGGGTGACATGGATGTTTTACGTTTGATTTGTCAGGAAGAACGGACAGATGTAGATTTACAAAGGCTATATGACGAGAATAAGAATGGTACGAAACGGAGAGGAAGACTGAATAAATACAATTAAATATGGTGAATGAAAGGCAGAAATAGGAGGCGGACGTTATTGAACAATAAAATGGAAGGCACTAAAAAAATGAATGAATTTTTCAGAAGCGGAATATCTATGTAAGCGAATAAAAGTATTGATAATAACTTATCTACATAAAAAACACCACATAAAAGACACTTAAATCAGCGTTACACTCACTTCAGTTAACAATGTAAATTATTGTAAATATAAAATTATATGAGGAATTCTCAAAAATTATAAGTTTGGTAAATTATCAGCCACGCCTTACGGTTCCTGATTCTGCATGAATTGAGAGACTGTGAACAGAATAAAATTTTAAGTAAGTAAACTATCTATATTTACAAATAATGAAGGTTGCTCTCTTGGGACGGCTGAAGAGTTCTTTCAATTAATTAACTATCGGAAAAAATGATTTTTTTGACTTTGCAACAAGAAATCATCCATACACGAAATTATATAAATACATAAACGTAAAGATGAAAAAAAATTGAAAATTTAATCGTTTCTATGGATTAATTTTCTTTTTACAGTTCGTATGCATTCTGTTAAGGTTTTATTAATCACCTATATACCATCTTTTCAAAATTTTAAACGATTACCTTTTAGGAAATTTAAAATGAAGTCATTCATACAGAGACGTTGATTCAACCGCAGCCAAACAGTATTGTTTCCATATAAAATAATTATACTTCTCGCAGCTGTCAGTTTTCACAGGAAACAGTGCTTAACTGTATATAATTACATTTCAATACATTTCCGTTGATCGTGGAAGGTTTCCCGATTACGTTTCCGCTTAAAATCCACGTTCTTGAAAACTGCATTTTCCTTCTGAATATTGAATTTCAAAAATGTTAAAATGTGGGACATTTCCGCCGACAGGTCTATTCAGGCATCAAAGTGTCACGAAATGCTATTGTTCTCTCTCTCTCTTCCTCATTTTTCCCGTGATCCTTTGCCCTCTCTATTCATCCCAATCTCTCCTTTGACTACATACCCTTTCTCATTTCCTACGCAGAGGCGCTCGCATCCGTTATCTAACGCGGCTCCTTTTGAAGAAATTTCCAATCTTCAAGACTCTCTCTCTTCTTTCATATTTACACTCACTCAGCCCTTATACTTCTTAACTCTCCGGACGGAATTTTCTTCTTTTATCTGCATGCGCGTCTATTTTCCTCTCTCTTACTCTAAAATGTTCGTATATCTTTCTTTTTGAATGCATCATTTCCCGTCATTTACTTCTTTAACTCGAATGAATGAGTTAATTAATCATCCTGAATCTCTTGATTTTAAGTACCGTAAAATAATTGTGAAATTGTCGGTATGGTTTTCAGTTACTTGAGCGCAATTTATGACATTTGCATATTTTAAAAAAGGAAGTAGCTTCAAAAAGATGCAATTCTGCACCAATAATTTGCTCTAAAACTTTCTAAAAATGTTATTATATTGTATATTTCGCGAAAATTTACGGTCTTCGATTTTTCGAAAATCTTCCATTTCAACTCGATGAAAATCATCGGATAAAATATAGCTTTATGTTATGAACTTAATTATTCTTTAAAATAGTTGGTTTTCATGACCGCAGTTGAATATTTGCAGTTGAACACTTTAAATAACAAAATAGCGAACCCTTATTTAAGAGCGAATTCATACGTAAAGCGAGAGAAATAGTAGAAATGTACATCGATGGACACGGGCTAACTTAATGTACGGTATTTTTTGAAGCTTTCTGAAAAAGAATTTGAAATAAAACTTTGCGGCCGTCTGCAAGAGTGATAAATAAACTGACTTTTCCACAGCGCTGCATCGTTGGTTTAGAGAAGAGTTGTGGACCTAAACGCTTCTCAATTGTTAGATTAGTGCATAAAATGCTGAAACGAACTTTCTTACTAAGTTTTGACGAAGAAGTTATATGATATATAGTATTCGTTTGCTCATGAATATTCCATTGCTACAGGAATCAGTCAGTCCAAGTCTCAGTTTTCCATTCTTTTATTTCTTTCTTTGCATTTTTTATTAACCTCTATGTAGTATTCTATCTCTCTCTTACTTTCACTGTTTCCTAAACCTTTCCCATTATTTCACACTCACTTCTCTTTTGGGTTGTTTTGGAAGTATATTTTCTGTGATAAAAAAACCTTTTTTTTCTCTACAAAGCCATCCTTATGTTCCTCCTTTCCCTTCTATTGCCCCCGTGCTTGTTAAAAAATTTGTATACATTATAGTATACATATATTATTCGTCAAATCCGAATTTACTCCATGTATTTTGTATTACAATCTGACAAGGGTTAAATGAAAGATGAAACTCTGTATTGTACTCATTTGAGAATTCTTTCCCAATCAATGAATGAGCTCATTCGTAAAATAAATTTTTCCTTCTATCCATCACAGTTACCTCTATACCTCTTATACCTCCGAAGAAATGATGACTCCATCACTCTTTTCTCCCTTATTCCTTCACTTCGCCGATTAGTTCTCTTCTTATTTCTCTCCCATTCATTTTCCCCTTTCACTCAGGAAGCTCTCGCGGAAGATATCATTAATAATTCAAGCGATGAATCCAAAGAGCCTTTATATCATCGCGGGTTTTCTTTCGTATATCTTTCCACATTACAGGTGATTAGCCATTCGTTCTGGTGGCTCTGTTACTTGATGTCCCTTTCACAAAAGGTTAGAAATATGAAATCCTCTCCATCAAATCGAAATCTTTCATTTTCTACCTTATTCTCCTTGCGAATCGCTAGTTCTTGATAAGCCGAAACGCATTGCTCTAATAAAGAATTATAAAGTTAAAGCTTATCTTTAGCTCGTGTTTAAAATTCAAACTCGTGGTCCTACAGAATATTTACTACTGAAAATGGTATTTAGTAGACAGAAATCTGAAATAAACTTTTTAATGCTCTGATGAATACATACTTTTAAAAGAGTTTTTGAACAAACATCAATGACCAGTAAATATTTTTCAAATAACGTGTAAATTCTCCTGTCAAATATGACGGAGATAAAATTAATCTATAGAAAAATACACTACTAATATCGCAAAAATCTGAAGTATATAAAAATATCCCGACAAAATGTTAAGGATGAATTTAAATGTATCTGTCATATTATCTGCAGTTATCTGGCATACAGTAGTCTACTTAACCAACTTACCAACTTTTTATTAAATTATAAACCGGCAAATTCGTTATCCTCAAAATGGCCGAGTGGTTAGCGTATCAGTTCCAAAAGTTCCAACGTTTCCAAAGATTACTCCAAAAGATTATCCTCAGTGGTTCGAATCCTGATTAGGGAAAAAAATTTTTCCGAACAATTAACTTTTAGGTTTGCTAAGAAGCTTCATAAGAATAAGGTAAGAGGTTTCCATAGCTTGCTTGTTTTAATAATTCTTTACTTTGTTACGTAATTGCATATTTTAATGACGCACCATTACATATATGTATAGGTGTTCATAATTAATTTATAATTTTCGTATATTACGTACTCTCAAAAGCATATAACTTTTACTTTAGTTCTAATACTGTCTCATTTTCATACATCATGCGTTTCCACTAGGAACTAGTTTCCACCGAGAACTAGGATTACCGAGTTTTAAGAGTCACCCAATTCGATATCCATGCTACCATCCTCAGGGTCTCACCGCAATTTCTTAACACGGCTAAACGATACAGTGATGAAAAGCATGATAACACGATACTTTCCATTTAAAAGAAAATATTTCACTGTAGGGATATCAAGGGAATGTCTTCATTCCGGCTGTAAGCTGCATATGATTTACATGCTTGCATTTCTTATGGATCTAGTTTATCTTCCACTTCTATGGATGCCATCCTTAAGAAGCCTCTTTAATCAAAAATTAATGGCCCTAATAGGCTTTCTCCTAGTGACGTCCAGTTTTTAAAGGACAAGTATCGAATGTCACAGGGAGGAATCGGGATTAAAAGATATTTATGAGGGTCATGGCCAAAAGAGATTGGAAGTCAATGGGTAACATTGGGTAGGCGAATTTTCTGTCTCAATTGCGTCGGAATAAAGAATTTATTCGTTCAATTTAAACCAAACGGAGACATCATTTACGATCTCTGAAACAGGCTTTTCCTATTTCATATCTGAGAGATGCACATTCTCTCGATAATTGCCGCATTTAAGGATTATAATCTTTGACTTTAAAACCTGAACCCGCATTAACTTAATGAAGCCAATGTTCAGAAGCTACTTTGACATTTTTCGACCATTAATCGAGAAGATTTTACCCATCTGAAAGGATAAATTAATGATAGGTCACCTTCTTAACGCAAGCTCGATCTTATCTTCTAAATGGTGAATAAAAGAAAGGAACCAGAGGGTGATCATGATTGGATTCGATATTTTATAACAATTTCAACATGAAAGTAATTCCTCATCTTCTATCGAATCATCTTGATCAGATAAACCACCAATGCAATCGATAATTTACTTTACTTAGTGTGAAGAGTAGACCTTCGCTGTATACATTTTTCATTTTACTAAGTTTTGAGTATCGTAGCATCGTTCTTATGTCCTCCTGACGTTTCACGAACTTCATTAGGGGTTTAATCTACTTGATTTGCTTTTCTACACTTTCCTTTATTTAGGGCCACATCGGCTATGGTCTACTTGGCAAAGAGATCAGCGAATTCAAATCGGTGAAAGATTGATGAAATGACGAAAATTATTTTTAAATAGAATGTGTTATGATAGAGGTCAATTCATTTCCAAACAAAACTGAATTATATTGGGAAAAGTTCATCAAAGAAATGATAGCGTGACGCGGAAATACTCCTTTTGCGTTGCGTTGACCCTGGTTGATTTGGGGTGGAATAGAGAAATTTCTCTGCCCGCACTGGTAGCATTTGCCCATAAGGCATTTTAATGAAGTGATGAATTTAGTTTTAAGATAACCGTACTTCATTTAGAGGTTTGAAAAGGCATCGATGGCCGGGTGTTGTTATAAGAAATAGTGTTTAGAAGGGCTTAGTAGCCACAGGAAGTCTGAGATTAATTTATTTATTATATTCCTAGACTGCAAATAGGTATTTAGTATAGTGGCAATCTTTGGCGGGGAAGAATAAAATCTCTGCGTGGCACCCCAGTCAGAAAGTAAACTCCTCCAGAAACCTCCAGAAGGCAACACGTCATACAAAGTAATTTAACGAACTATGCTATTAAAACAATACAAACAATACCACGATGCGAATACAGTATCAAATACATTACCTAAAACGCATTACCTGATTATAATTAATACAACATACAAACATAATACAAGATACAGAAAAGATATGCATAAACAAAACAACATAAGATATAATTAAACAAAATTACACCATTATTAATATACATAAAGGAACCTTTAATTCAATTGCATGTGGTAAATCGCTTCTGTAATGTTTAAAATACATTCGGAAAAAAAGTCGCCCGAACTGGGACTTGAACCCAGGACCCTTAGATTAAAAGTCTAATGCTCTACCGACTGAGCTATCCGGGCTCATGCTCAGTACTCACTTCCTTTTTAACAATAACGACAAATCCTTGAAATTGAACCCGTTGCTCCCAGACTCTGATCTTTTCAAACCTTTATAATTCAGAATCAGGGGTGTTTCATTTTCATTTCCTTGTATGTTCGTTATTATGGAAGTCATCGGGATAATTTTTTCATCGTGTTGCTCAAATGACCAAACACTTTTTCCCCGTTTACCGATGCCGGTAATTAACCGTAATCCGGATGATTCGCTAAATATACATTTTCCTTATAATGAAAGCCTCGCACTATAGAAATTTTACGTTACAGAGTATTTCCGCTAAAGAGTGTTAACGGTACAGAGAAATTTTGTTACCATTACCGCTTCGTCTCATTTATTCCTTCGTTGCTATCAATGATTCGCTAAAAAGAGGATGTGGAAATATTCCTAGAGTCATTCCAATGGAGTCTAAACTAAGCTTGCAATATATTTGGTCAATAAAGAACCATTCTATTAAGAAAACGATTATAATATGTAGCAATTATGCTAAGTTAACAAAACTATCATGGTTGAAAGTCATTGTGAAAGAATAATTTTTAATAAAGTAAGCAATTTGTATGACTACTTCGAAAAGAATTAACGAAATATATATCGAAATACTCCGTAACAAAAATACTCTGTAGGTAAAATCGAATATAGCGAAAATATTATGCTGCGGAAACGTAGATAGCGTCCGTCTGTAGCAGCCTAAACCCGGGTTTTCTTTGGTTTTCTTTCTGTCAAATTGACTATCGCCAACCTGTCGCCGAACTCCTTTCCTTATTACCTTCATTGTAGCAATTTGAAATGGAAGACGATTTTAAGTCGCCACTTCGGTAACACTCCGCAAGGAGGCGCTGAGCAATCCATTTGCAAGAATTGGTTGGAGAAGAAGCGGCCGAGGCTTTTTCTGGGATGGAATAAATTTTCGCAGAGTTAAAGGAAGCAAAGGAGAGAGAGAATGAACGTCAGAGGCAATTAATTGAAGGTGGCATCTGCGGTAGAGGAGACGGAAGGATTTACGGCGGTGAACAAGGTAAGTAAGAAGCAATTACAAAACTTAACAGAACTCAAAGGTAGCAACATTTTTAATTTGGAAAGCGACGAAAGAGTATCGGATTTGATCATTAATGTGGACTGATAAAATCTTGCGGAAAATTTAAATTTATATATATAAATAGAGCCTCGGACACTTTGTTGTAGGAAAATTATAATGAAGAAATAATATACAGGTAAGAGTATTTATTATTATTGTGGAAGGAGATATAATAGTTTAATTCTTAGGAAACGTTTCAACTAAACTTCATGGTAACAGGCGAGGTGTTATGATGTATAACGTAATAAGAAAACTAAGATTGGTACTTTTACTTATATAAACATAGCTATAAACTTATTTTCTTCCTTAAAGAAAGGAACACGATCATTTTCGGAGTATGACCAAGGCCTAATGTTGGCGATTACTTGTCGGAACCGAACATCTTTCCGGAAGTAAGGAAGTTAAGAAATTAATGGAAAAAGTTACAACCTTAGTTTTTTTACAAAATTATCAACTTTTATCCGAAAAAGAAGAACCAGATGGATTGGACATATCATCAGACACAATGAATTTGTTAGGAACGTACTTGAGGGAAAAATAGAAGGAAAAGCAGCAAGAGGAAGACCAAGAGATGAATATATTAGCCAAATAAAGAGAGATATAGGAAAGAAGAGATATCAGGATTTAGTAAAGATAGCTTTAGATAGAGAGGAATGGAGGGCTGCAGTCAACCAATCTACGGATTGAATGACCTATGATGATGACATTAAAATATTATTTCTAATGTTTATCTAATTACGAGAAGATTATATAGACGGAAGAAAATCGGAATTATAATAAATAAATGGATAAGAAAGGAAGTAAAAAGGTTTAAATGAAACGTAAACGGGGAATAAAGATGTACAAAAAATTGACTCGTTTGATTTCATGATGCATTCCAATTATGGTGATGATTATTGGATATGATAATGAAGTTTGATTTCAGCATTAAATTAATGACCGTAAATCATTTCTCACGCCATTCCGTAACTTGAAAATTGTGCTCTTCTCGAGATCGAACCCGACATTTCTACATCTGAAACATTTCAAAAAAGATACGCTTGATGATTCTCAGGACAAAATACTCTAGATTGCAAATGTTCGACAAATTTTCCTTAAATATAAAACTGAATTGATTGTAGTATCTTCTAAATATATCTAAACATTACGAAAACGACGGACATGTGACAACCAGGTGGCGATGTAAACTCGCTATCTAAATTGGCGACTTCTTTCGTTGGGTTGATGTTAAAATGTTAAAGGGATATTAATGTTATTAAGTAATACTCATGTCTACTGTAGCTGTTCTCGTCATTGTTCAGACAATGAAAAATTCCTATTTGAAAATGTTCATCATTGATACCGTTCATAATTCATTCCATTCTCACGCACTCGATTACTGCCAATGAGGTGGTTGTCTCAATCGCTCACTGTCCGAAACCGGCATTCATCGCTCCTAATTCTCAGTTTTTACTTCTACTACTTTGCTTTGCACCGTTCCATAAACTTCATCCCTCTCAGCTAGAGTGTATACTAAATTAGATACGTTAGTTCCAACCTGGTTTTCTTGCGATACCTCTAACCTCTGATTAATTTTCGGCCTGGAATCGATCACATCCTTTAAGGATACTCCTCCATCTCTCCTTTGGAGTGATGGAGAGAGACGTGTGAGAAATGGAAGCCTCTGCTAGGGATGAGGAATAATCGCATGTATTATGGAGGAAGACAGAAGGCAATATCCCCTGGAGATAAGAGGTAATCGTCTTCATTATGGTGGAGGTGATGAATTTCGCAGCTCTCTTCTTACAGACAACATTTGGCCGAGGAGTTAAAATTGAAAGACGCGCTCCGTGAAATATCACTAGCGGTCTTTCCGGTGGTGTCTGATTAATGAGGGGAAAAGATGGAGGAAAACGATTCGTATCCAGATTACGGTGGTATTATAAGAACAGCAAAAGTCTCCAATATATCAATAGTTACTGAATGAAGAGGATTTCAAATCTTTCATATATTTAGGAATATTTAAAAATGTAAATATATAAACATTGAACGATATATAATATTTCATTCTATTTATAATGTTAAATATTTAATTTGTAATATTCTTATAAATATACCTTTTCTTTTGCATACATTTTGCAAAATGTTTATTGCTTGGAAGGATTGTTTAATTCGAATTTTTCCCTTAATTTTTACATATTTGACAATTATTTATTTCGAAAAAATCATCGAAAGAAAATATATTAATGAATAGTGAGATCTAAAACGAGCAAAACTGAAAGAAATCTATAATTTGTCAGTCATCAGCGAATCAATTATTACTTCGTTTAATAAATGGTCTTCTCTTAAAAAATATTGGAACATACAGCTTTCCTTAGGGATGTATGTAGGTAGGAATATTCTTGGAGTGAAACATTACTTCTCCATAAACCCTTCCCAAGGGAATAAGTTCGAGTCCCAAGTTTGAAATGTTCTCCCACAAACTGTCGCTGCTGAATTCCCGTAATGGATCTTAGAGTGCATTTCCGATCAGCATAATATTACTTTTGTTTGTATGCAGATAAAGATATACTCTGGTATATTTTCTGGTCTATTGGTTAAATATATAAAGATACTTTGATTATAATAGTTTCAGATGCATCTTATGCATGTAAGGTGACATAAACAATGAGAATTCAGTTAGCATCATTTGTAATAATGGATTCATCAGTTTTATTATTAAATATGATTGTATTATGAATGATTCTGTAATATCCTTATCCAAATGCTTCATGGATCTTAAATAGAATTTAATTAGCAAGGGCTCTCAAAAATTTTAATTCCAAATGCATGTGCGGAGGATATTAGTGCATTTTTCGAAAATTTACATTAAAATTATCAATATAAACTTTAATTTTGCTTTTATCTACCTTAAATTCTTTTAATTGAGTACTTTGAATTTTTGTATATTTTTAAAACTTTAATTGTTTCATCAACAAATAAATCAGCGTTTACATTCGAAAATATATCTTTGCGAATAGTTAAAAACTTTAGATACTCCTCTGATTAATCTTCAACGATTCGCCCGAATTAGTCCCTAAAGTTTATCGCAAATCAAGTCACATAGGTAAAGACATCAATTCAGCTGGCAGCTTAGATTCTAATCTGATTTGGGCATCTGGGAATACAGCTTTCAGGGAAAACTTCATTTGCATCATGCTCTCAGAGCTTTAATACGCTTAACTTGAAACTAGAAACTAGACGCTCTTGATCTATAAACACAGTAAATAAATAAGGATCATTTACTTGGAGATTCCCGTTCGTAATAAACAAGTCATGGGTAGAGAACCTCATTTCATCGGACGGCTAGATTTACCCTTCGTCCATAAGAAAACATTAGGAGTCATATATGAGGAGTGGTGCATCACTCATATCAAAACAACTTAACGGTGAACATATAAAACAGAAGATTAATTTTATCCCCAGTAATATTTTACATTTCATTTTCACTTTAAGTAGTTAACAAAATGATAAGCGTGAATTAATTTCTGAACGGAAAGATTGCATTAAACACTCGTGGAGACTGCTTGGAGACCACCTCTTGTCTAACAAGTCGGAATACATTTCTCAATCGTTTTTCCTTCATGTTATTACACTAACATCGAGAGATAAATTTGCCAGATTTTGACGACAGAATTTAACCAAACTTTTTATCAATGTAAGAAAATTCTTTGTGAGCTTCTTGTCTTCTTCCCTAACAATTTCCCTTCCATTTTTAAGAAATTTTTGCGTCTCATTTTACGACCAAAAAGTTTAATTTTCGGAGTCAATAGTTTTGTTGAAGCACTCTTCTTTCAATTAACAGATTAGGTCAAACAAAATCGGTACGATACACAAGAAATGGAGAAAGATGAAGTTAAGCAACCGGTTTCGACACTATTGTGTCATCGTAAGGCCTGATGTTATCCCTTTTTAATCTTTTTCTATTTCCTCTGGATTGTATGAACCAATTTTGTTCGACCTATCCTATCAATTAAAATGGATATCCACCAAATATAGCTACATCAAGCCCATTTTTGCTCTTCTATAGCTCATCTCTTCCAAAATACGTTCATTTGCACATATGATTTTCCAACTCAGTGCCATTTATCTCATGTTCCAACTCATCGTCACCAAATGTCATTCTCTTCAAACTACATATTGGCATTTTTGATCCATATCTCACAGCCTTATGAGAATACGCAATTCTTTACAAATCTTTTCCTTGAGTCAGTTTAGAGATGGTTCTTAACTAACAGTAAGAGGTTCCGTTTCCGTTGAAATGCTATCCAAATTTATGTGTGGTACTTATGTAGCATCACAGTTATATTTATACACTACTTACAATACACTGCTTTATCAACGTTTCCATTCCTAAAATGTATTGCTCGTTCGTTCGCATGCTTCAGAAATCGTCGAAATATCCATAAAATCACGTTTCCTCATCATTAGCTATCGACCCATCGATTCCTTTTACCGTCCCATTTCTTATAATTCACATTTTTCGCCGGAATCCTTTCCTTCCACTCGTTTTCTCGGCTCCTTTTCAATGGGAAAGTGGACCGTTAAATGCTCTCTCTTCAGACACCCACCCTTGCCTTCAATCAACCTCTTTCTTTCCACCCTATGATACTCTCCCACTGCACTCCATTCGAATCTCTGCTCTCATCTCTCCCTTCACTCCTCACTCTCTCATTACCACCACGTGTCAGATACATTCTTCTTCTAATTTGAACAAACTTCAATGACCACACTTTAACATACATTATACTGTAGAATCCGTTTTTCGCGGGAACCAAACGAACACGGAGTTTTAACGGAAAAGTGGTATAGTGTTATAACCGGGTTGTGTAATGCTGGTTTCCTTACTTAAAAATTTTGAAGAATGGCCTGATTTTCGCGAAAAGATAGCGTCTTTGTATCTTGATTTTGACCACATTAAATTCTACGAGTAAACAATTTTTATCAGCTCAACGGCGCAAAAATATTCCTTATCTGTTTAATTTCATATTTTTACTTCGTAGGATTTTAGCGAAAGGAAAGACAAAAAGGTGACTTTTTCATTTACGTTCAGCCTTGGGAAAGAAGTGACAGAGAGGATCTCACTTTATCTCATTGTCAGAGTTGGTATCAGTAAACTTGGTAACTGATGGCAAAAGTTATAGCCTATATTCGATTACTGAAAACTTTATTCCTTCAATTCCTCATTTTGAAGATGTTCATTTCGAGAAAAAAATGAATAGAAAATCTATTCGTGCATTCACATTTATAAAGCTTTTTTTAGTTTGAAAGCATTATTCTTAACCAATATCTACGAAATAATCCCGTTTGAGAGCAAAGAGTTCATTTTTCTGTCTTTATTGATATCTTTCAAACATATATAACCTTGTAAGCGCCCCGTATGTTTACTAACTTAAAAAGTCAACAGCCATCGGAAACTGATAACTAATCAGTTTGCGCGTTTCAAAGCAATAGATAAGGCGGAAGACGGACTAGATTACACAAAGAGTTATCAAGGATTTAAAGAAGTAAGAGGAAGACTTATGGTGGATCTTGACTTTTGTTTCCTAGTGTCCCTTTTTTTACAGTCCCTCATTATTACCCTCTTTGCCCTTTCCAAGAAGTCTTCCGCAAATTCATTTCCTTCTCTATTTTCCCGAGAAAGGATAAATTTTCAAATTCTTTGACAAGAGGATGTATTCGAAGAAGATTCCAGTCCGTCGCAAACGCAAATTTCAGAAACGTCTTCGCTGAAAAAAAACTAATGCAACTCCAGTCTCCCAGAGAAAATCCAACAACTTCCTTCTCAAAGGAGGAAATGAATGGTGGATCATAAGAGAATCGCACAGTCTGTGATATAATTACTGTCAAAGGATGCCTCAAGTTGTAATCCGCTTAGATTTTTGAATTTTCTTTTTGAAATTCCGTTTAGAACTGCTTATAATAATTGGATACTTTTCATGGTTAATCTCGATCGGCCATTAAAAAGGTCATACTTAAGAAATAACTTCGAAAATTTGTAATCATGCTAGATTTTAGCAATTTCTTGTCTGTCGATAATCATGTTTTCGACAACTAAGGATCCGAAAGCTATTTAAGACACCGATTTTACCAAATGCATTCGTAATTCTTAACAAATCGATTAAGAATTAACCGTTTACGATTAATTAGTCATATTCCAGTTTAATTGCTCATAAATCTTTATTTAGACAAGCTGTCGTAAAATTCTCCAGATGATATAAATAATGACAGTTATTAAATTTGATTAAATTGATTTGGTTGATGAACTGCATTACTTGACGAATACATATAAAAAAAGCTTTTCACTCGACCCAGGGTACGCTTCATCTCTTATTAAAATTACTCAAATTAGTTGGGGTATTTACAAACATTATATAAACTTCTGCTACCTTATTCAGAAGCAGAACTTGACTGAATTGGTAGCAAACTCAATTCATCATTAACTAAACAAGTAACTGCTGAAAATTTCCATTATGCCTTTGCAATTACGAGTCCTCGTATGTCCTCGATCAAGACAATCGCTGAGTATTGGATTGAAATACAATTTGGAGGTCTACAGAATTTGATGATGATACGTTTATTCGATATCACAACGAGTCCAAATCTTATAAGCAGTATCTGTAGACAGAGGAAAAATATTTCACATTACAGTCGGGTCCTGCATCCAATTACCAATATTAAAAGATGGGAGTTATGACATTTTAACGAACTATGTTTTCTATTATTATGCTATCATCAGAAAGCAAGTAGACAAAATCCGAGAAAAGAAGGCTTCCTAACGATTTCAGAAGCATTCATTAAAAACTAAGAAATCCTCTAATTAAGACCTCTATTCCCATTAAAATAGAGGACAACGGTGACAAAGTTGTTGATGCAGCGAGGAAATATTTTATTCCTATTAATTATTATGTCATGATTTCCGTAACTGGATTTCACTAAAACGAAACTAATATGTAAAATCTGCCACATGTTACTTAAATTTTAACAAATAAAGCAATACGGCTGTATAAATGGTACCAAATGGATTTAAAGAAGAAGAGAAAATTGCATTTACCGCCTTCCCGAAGTGGCATGATTGTATTTCGAAACATTCGGACTTGTATGAAAACAAATTAGCAATAACTAAATATTAATGAGTTTTTTTTAGTCAGCTATAGCGTTAGGAAAGATTTATCTATTTAAAACTAATGAGCATTCACATCCAAATATTGAGATATAATGAAAGCAAATACGAAATCTCTGACCTCTTTAATAGAAGCGTTTAGAAGTATGCTGTATATATTACTAACTAATATCAATCATCTATCATTACATTAAAAACTAAACACATGTAAAAATACTGCATTTCTGCAACGCTGCAGTTACAATGGCACACCACCAGAATGGTTATATGCCTTAAAATTCTCCCACATTTCTTAAGACTCCGTGGCGCAACGGTAGCGCGTCTGACTCCAGATCAGAAGGTTGCGTGTTCAAATCACGTCGGGGTCAAATATTTTTTTTCCTTCTTTAGGAGCAATTTTTGATTGTTTTTATCTGCATTTACAGCTATTGAATGAAAAGCGTAAATTACAATTTTCGTAATAGTTCCTTGCAATATTTTCACTTTTGCTGACGTAAGTAAAACAAATGTTTCACTTAGACTAAAAAAGACATTGCATTTTTTCCTATTAAAAGTTAAAAGTTTTATAATCTATGTAACTAATTATGTATTAATCCTATATACACCCTAAACGTTAATTTTTTGATTCTTCTGCTGAAGGAAAATTAATTACGCTTGGATATTCGACGCACCTCGGAGTCCCAACTCGGAATTTAAAAATTGATTTGGACAAGAGATATGAGTTGTAGTGAAATATAGTAGATAGTATTTTATGGTAATCGAAAGTGACGATCAAACTTCACGCTTTTTCAAAATCAGTCATTCTCTGAAATTAGATAATGTTACATTAATTACGGTGAACATAATATAGTCATAAGACATAGGGTGGACATAAGAATACCTTTTCGTCAGAAGGTTCTTAAGAACAGATAACATTTTCTGCAGACCTTTTTGATATTTTTCGAACGTGCAAATACGAAATATACAAAATATATGTAGATAAAGCTATGAAAATCGAGGTCTAGAAAATATTTTCGTGGAATATGCTGTTGAAAGTTATTTATAAGTCGACAAATACCACCTTCCGTGAAAATGTTAGAACCCTCATTTTATGTATGTATGTTTAATTTACTTCCAGATGTAATCGTGTAGCGAAATAGAATTAGTTTAGTATATATTCGGAACAAATAAACATCAAAAATATGAGTGGTATATGTGATACCAATAAAAATCACATAGCAACCATATTTAGTCATTAGGATTTGTCATTATTTGTCCGTTAGGAAAGGTCGTACCTGAAAAACTGAAAACTTAAGCTGAAACTTCGTTAAGTTTCAACGAATATCATAATCGAGTCATTCAATAATTTCGAATTGAATTTTAAAATGGTAGAATTATAATACATAGTTTCAAGGTTAAGGAGTTAAAAAATTAAAATTCCAAAAATTACTTGCAGTATTCTATCATTCAAGTCGTTTCGACCCCTGAGTTTCGTCTATCCTGGAAGAAATGTTTCGTACAATACACAGAAATTATGAATTGGAATTTCGATTCAAAATCATGCAATCGTATGAAATCTCATTTGTAATAGCCTATTGTATTAATTTTAAAAAAATGTGAATCCCGTATATCTTCTGATTTGAGTTCCCATCTTTCAAGCCATTGGCAAAGGATGAAAAACTTTCAAGAAATAATTTGTTTCCGAGAGTATTATCTCACAGGATATTAACATAGCCTTAACCATAAACGCCAAAGAACGACATGTTGAGAGAAAAATAAATTTCCTGGAATATCTAAACTTTTATAATTGTGGACAATTAATACTTAAAGAAACATCAACTGTATTGAAGGCTGAATATTTAAATCTCAGGAGCAATAAATATTTGCAATTAATTGATTTTATTTGATCTAGGCAGCTATTGACATAAGAATGTGTACTACAATAAAATATGGATAGAGTTACTAATAATATTTTCTGTTGGGATCATTCTGACTCAAATGAACTAAGACTACTAAAAAAATTACGGTATACATTTCATCAAACTCAATAGAGATTCGTTTATGCATTAGATCCAGCATGGGATTGACAAGTCTTTTGGCCTATTAGATAGAGTTACCTATGGAGAGAGAGAGATTCAACAACGTGGCATAAAGTTCACGTCCTCCATGGCACACTTTATATCTCCTAATTCGGCGTAACTCGCACGAAAACCCTTTCGCAGGTGAGCTATAATGTGAAGGAGGCACCCTTAAGTGCTACCTAACGAAATACCCTCCTCGCCACACCCTTTCCCGTCTCTCGGATCCCTTTAATTAACATACGCTAACGCAATTAGTCTCCACCGCTTCTCCTAAAGCGATCAATTCGATCGGCCCGCTCTTCCCAGCCTATTTTTCTCTCCGATGGTGTCACCACCTCATCCCTTTGCGCTGCTCACTTTTTTTACCTCTTTCGCAACACCTCTTCCGTTCCCTCAACTTCATCTCTCTCCAATTTATTTCCCTTTTTCTCCCCACCGGCGACTGGCTTCTCGCTTGATACTTCCTTTTTGAACGCGGTTTACACGTGGAGTTTCCGTCTTCTCTTTCTCTCTCGGTTGAGTCTTTGCTCGGTGACTTTAAAAAGGAGGGCTTGTAAGCTGGGTGTTGACAAGGCGAATTCCTCGGAGGAATACTTATCGGTGAATAAATCCTATCGATGGTGTGCTTTATCGGATTATTTCTCTGATGAAAATATTGATATATGATATTGATAACTCCAAATATGAAAATGGCTTGGATCGATTTTAGAATCCCCCCAGATATCGGATGGAAATTCTAGAATTGGTCCATGTTATTTTTTATAGTTGGAATTTTATATATTAAAAAATTTTAGCGTAAAAAATACGATAAGGCACACTATCTCAGGGTTTTCCCACAATTGATTTAAACTTACGGAGAGATTTTTCAATTGATTTTAACTTTTCAATTGATTTTAACTTGGGAGAGAGATTATACAATGGAGTTCTTAATAAAATTGACAGTAAGAGGCGTGTGTTCTGGAAATCTATCATTTTGAATGATCAATCTTTGTATTTTTTCCAAAAACTTATTCTCTATGAAGAAACACAACCAAGTTTCAACGGGCAATGGTCATCATTAGGTGATATAATATTCGTAAAATTATATAAATATTATCATAAAAATCGTTAAGTAAAAGAATAAAGAAGGGGGAGAGAGTCAAGAAGAGATGAGATTGAACAAGGAGCAAAAAATCCCTCCTCTAGTCACGTTTTCCTACTTCACGATGAAGTTTTATTTGAAAAAATTTCTTCAATCCGTATTTATTTGCCTCAAGAAATAATCACAAGCGTAGTAAGAATCTCGCGCCTCAAGTAATATGAGTCTACACTGCAAGTTGCTCATTAAAATGTTTTAGAAGACAGACCTTAAGGTGAATCCAGCACCGTTTTCAGTGAACTCAGCTACAGAAAAAATGAAGACAAATAATATAAAAGTCTGGATAATTGTTTATTTTACGATTTCAATAGTTATACTCCAAAAGTAATCGTTTATTTTTGGTTTTTATCGTCTTCACTTTAGCCCTAACGGAAATTTTTCTTTCTTCTTTTATGAGAATTAACAGGTATTTATGACGAACAAATACATGACTTTTATTTTGCCAATGTTATCTCATAAAATAAGCTGACTTATTGAAATTTTCTGGAATTTCCATCATAAAATTAGAGAAATGAAACCTCGAGAGAATGTTCTCGAATCTAATAGTTTTGAAATACATGGCAGTAATAATTAAGAAACAGCGATTCCGTTAATTCTTTTTCTAAATTATATTTTACACTTTGTATTCAGAAAACGCTTACTGAGTTATAGCTATTCTTAAAACTATCCCCGTGTTTGGAAAGGATGAAGTCACTAAGAATTCCTTTTTTTAAGAAATCACGATTAAAAATCGCAAAGTGCAGAGCATCCTCTTAATTAAATTTCCGTGAAAATTAAATCTTCATCCGCAACCTTCATGAATATTATGACCATCAGGCAGGTCAATAGTAAGATCTCAACCGGTTTCGTTAGTTTATTAATATCGCAGGACATTCATTAAAAGAATCATTTCTATAGTAATATTTTCTCAATTTGATCTCAAATATCTCTCTCTCTCTCTCTCTTTGTCGGTTCGACCAACGTTTCAGGGATGATATATCATACCAATTGCTTCTTCCTTAAACGTATGTACTTTCTCTTAATTAATTAATTAATCGCAACACAGATTCTAATTTTCTTTCCCTCCAAAAAATTAAAAGCGTGCGTGGGCCGATGTTTAAAAAGAATGATTAAAAATCCTCAAACAACGTTCTCTAAGTAAATGGGTGACTTTGTTAAAACTTCAATCACAAAAATAACAAGGCTCTCGTGCAATGAAAAGAAGAAAGGAAAATCCCCAACAAAAGTAAGCTCTTTCTTGAATCCTTCACCTCCCCTTGCGAATATCACTAACTGGAAAAAGTTCTTGCAAGCGGTTTCCAATATTTCCCAACCGCGTCTTAATATGGCAGAAAATGGCGAGCAAAGTTTGCACTCCCTCTCGCCTCCAACTCTCAGCTGCTATAAATGTACGTCTATATTCCTAAATCAAATCTCTCCCCTTTTGCTCCACATTTGAAACCGTTTCCTTTAGTGATGATGGCGCGAGGGTTGTATTGGCATTGGGGTGGGGTGAGGAGTCTTATTTAAGAGTGGGAAAGGCAGGAGAAAAAAGGTAAAAGTAAATGAAAAGGGAGGGCGGACGGGATTGGATTGAATCAAATTGCCCCGATATGAAGTCATGAAATGATTGGCGATGAATAATCAAGAGGGTACACGAAGGACGAGGATACTGTAAGATGAAATGGTGTTCTCGAGGAGAGGGGTGACAGAGTGGATGGAATATTCGAACTGCCTCTGTAGATACGACATTGATTGGATGGGTAAACGCGAAAGAGGTTAACAGCACAGTGTGTGCATAAGACATAGCAATATTTATAGAAGGGATATTTGAGAATATTATGAAGAACTTTACCTCAGAATAAATCAATTTTTTGTCTTTCAAAGGATATTGTAGCATTACGATTGTGGAAAAAACAACAAGAACTTCCCGTTTCATACATCTTTTTAGTCTAACAGTTCTGTGGTTATAACTGAAAGAACTTTATTCGACGTCTTATCATATCGAATGCCATAAAAGCATTCACATTCCAATTATATTGGAAATCAAGGTAATAAATAAACTAGAGATTCTAAGATGGTTATATTTCAAAGAAGAAAAGGAAGTTAAAGCAGAAAATTAAACGGAACGGAGCCGAAAATCGAATCCGAAATAAAACATTTATTTTTACCGGAGTGAGTCTCAGTGAGATAACCTATCAGAGCTCATAATGTGTTATTGTTTTTTGTGTGCTTGTGTTTTTGCGCCTTCAGTTTTATTATACAAATGGATGTACAAAAAATTAAAAGTAGGAGAACAATTTAGCGAAAGTCCATCATGTAAATCACCCTCCATCATTCTACAAAATTGTATATTTTGAAATGATTCCTAATTCCAATTCTCACACGTTTATCTCCTACAATACCTAGGTGATTGTAATCACTATTGAAGGAGTTGACGTATTTCTTTACTTTGTGATTGATTTTTATCTATTTCGGACCATAAAACTTGTATAATGCCTCTGGTATGTATGTACAGATATTAGAATTGTGACATGCAACAAACTTTATACACATCACAAATATTGAAATTCGTGAGTTATCTTCCAAATACATGTCCTTCCAACACTGATTACAAGAATTTTCTTGATGCAAAATACATTGTGAAACAGGCAAGAGAGACGCTGCTAAGTAAATGTCTAAAATCTGCGTGCCTCAGGTGTACTAATTAGCTGTCACTTGAAAGTAGGTGAAGACATGTTAATCTGTGTAGTTTACCGCGCTTCTTGTTGTTGATAAGTAGCTTTACTAGGGTGAGGAAGTTAATTAAGATCCCTACAACGTTTTAAACACATAAGCTGAGAGCGTGTAAATAAGAGGAAGGATTAAGAGATTAAAAGCACATTAATGAAACTAAGTTTTTATTTTCAGTCTACTGCTAAGCTACCTTACAAACAATTTTTGAGCTAACTTGAGCAAAATCGCTTTTCTAATTCTTAATTAATTTCGGATATTAGAAGCTGTTAATGGCGAATTGTATTTTTAATATGGAATTTAAAAAATATATAGAAATTTTCATAAATTGAAAAAAATATTTAAGGGTTCAATCAAAAGAATGACCCAATCCGACTGATATTATGAACATCCCTTATAAAGACGATAAAATTTCCATTCAAGAAGAAAAAATAATCTAGATTTGAATTAGAAATAAAGCAGCTTGATATCAATGTTATCAATGAAAGAAGCGTACAAGTTACATTTCTGATAATAGGAAATGAGTAAAAATATTAATCGGCGAATGTTTCAATTTGAAAGTAATTGCGAAGTTTGAAAGTATTCATTAAATCATCGAGTATGTCTAGTAAATATCATATCAATGCCTATTACATTAATATTCCATGAAATATCTTTTGCTTGATGTGCTTACAATCACCACGCAAATTGTTCAGATTTTTGGAGTCATACTTTGTGGACAACCATCCAATACAATTCACACGATAAATTGTTATCTGATCTATAATTTCAGCTTCCTCTACCGATTTATTAATGAAAGTTGACAATCCACGTACATGCAACGTGCATAATCAAAATAGCACGCAAGTATTTAGTTTTACGCGTGGAAATTTCTTCTAACCTTCCTTAGAAAGAAGAAAAGGTTGGTCAGGAAGGAATTAGTAGAGGGAATATGGAGATGCAAGGGTTAAGAATTTTTTTTTAAGGAATGGACAGGGGTAGAGAACTCAACTCTGTTTCAGCTACTATTATTTAAGTGGAGGTACATAAATAAAACATGATTTAAATATCCACCGATAAGGAAAGTTTTCACTCGGAGCTCAAAAAGATTTGGAGAACTTATGATTTATTCTAAAATTCTTTTTATTCTCAGGAATCAGCTTTCATATCGAGTATCGGTGGTCCTCTATACAGAGCAAATTTGTCTATTCCTTATAGTAGTTAGTAGTTCCTGAAGCATACTACAAATAAAATTAGTTCACTGGAAAGGAAAAAACACTATGAAGAATTAATCTAACGGCATCACTTTTTCGCAAGTTTCAAATATCAAGCTAAACATCTCTTCAAAAATGATTTTCATGACTTGAGACCCAATTAGTGGTAGATTTATCGAACAGCCTTCAATTTTTTCCAGAGACACTTTTCTGAAAATTTTGATGAAATCTCAATAAGATAATGCTTACTAAAATCTCAGAATACGAAATACAAGTTCCAATGATTTGAATCCGAGCTCACTTCTGGTTACATATAAATAAGTGACGACAATTTGAGAAAACTGTTGTCAATCTAAGCTATTACTGGGTAAAATAATCGAAAGACCAAGGGGTATTATTCCAAAAAAAACTAAGAAAATAATAAGGGAGTCCCTTAATTATTTTCGATCAAGATGTAAATGAAGATTCCTGCTCCATGCTCTTCTTCCGTTGAATTACCACCGTTCATTAAGACATTAATAAAACAGCCAGATTATGCATAAGGGGTTGTCTTAAGAAAAAACCAAACCGAATTTTCAATCTTCTCGAGATAGTTTCTCTCAGCCAAGTATCTTAATTATCAGCTCTCGGTAAGAATGGCGATGTAGCTTACGGCGGCGTCTTAGAAGATACAATGAAGAACTAATTAACTTGCCAGAGGCAGTGTTAAGAATGCTCTTTTAATTAAAAAGCTTTTAAGCTACACTAAGAACATTTTTGGATGAAAACTTGACCTTTCAACCTTCATATGAGATTAGAAGCGGCAGCAAACCTCTCTGAATATTAAACGAAATTATGCAGGGCAACAAATAATAGATGATATCGTAAGAGGATATTAAGAAAAAAGTTTACCTTAGAAGTGCACATATATTTTGGTGGTTTATACATATATTTTGTTCGTTTTCTAAATTGGTATTGTTCCGTATATTAACATAGGTATATAAAATTTTTTATAATTAATCCGCGCGTTGGGAAATTATACATGAATAAGATATATTCATTTTAATTGTATGTTGTCGCCATAATACATGTCGTAGCATATGTGTTAGAGATAATAGCTTTATGCCTATATTTATACACCAGGAATGAAGTTACAGTGATTTTATCAACTATTAAGTGGAGTATATACATAGAAATGCATAGTTGTAGAATGTATTTATATTATCAAATTTAAACTCTGTAAAATCGGTTTTTATAACTTTTCACATTTTTACTTAAATGCTGTAAAAGAGGGTAAATTACATGAATCTACGAATAGTTAGTCCTTTACAGTGAGAATCATGCTAGACCTAAGTTAAAACAACTAAAATTTTACTGCAATACATTTTGTAAGGTATTGTGCAACCATTCCTCTCTTTTGAAGAAACCCTCAACTGAATGATGTTTTCGTTATCTTTCTTCCGATATAGTTTTTATGACACTATAACGCTGGTTACTTCAAGAAAATGTTTCACGGACCTCAATTCAAAACTGATACAGGAAAACCTTTAATGGCGCAAGAAACTACACTTCGCTTTCTGAGCTGAAAAATACTTTGATTAAATTTTAATTTTCGCCATCCTAATCTTCCCGGAATTTGAATAATTCTCCACCGACGAGGATAAATAGAAGAGGGGGTCAGCGGCGGCGCCAGCATGAAATTGAGAGCCCATCACGGCTCGTTTACTCCTCGCAAGGAAACTCGATTGGAGAGAAACTGCTAAGGACCCAAGCATATCCCCTGGGGTGCTACGTGCGTTTCTCGGGACGGCGGGTTTCAAATGTCAATTTAAGGCTTTCCGATGGCCACCTGCTGCGCTCGTTATGACGCTTAACTTTATAACTTGCACGTTCGTAATGGATGTGATTTGAAACTTATTTGCCAACTTGGTGGACGGAAACGATTTGGGAGGGCGTGACATCGCTGAGTCAATGGGAAGACGTGGATAAATTCTGAGTCTTGAAACGAACTCTCTTTCCTTGCGGGCAAAACAAATATCGTTGTCGGATTATTCAGAATTCAGGGATTGTTCTCTGAGAGCCACTGAGCTCGTTCTTTTGCGTCAAGAGATATGACGATTCCTTCTGTTTCATATTTGCTCAGATAGGAGGAAAGACTTTTCTGAGCTGAGTCTTGATTGTAATATTGCAAAAACTTTCCGAGAGAATTTAAAGCCATTATTTTCTATCTTGATTCGTCGTAAGAGAGATTTATACATTCAAATCTCCATGATATTCCCCTTATGCTCGGGCGTGGTCAATGAATAAAATGACGGTCAAAAATTCGGGAGGGTTTTGCAATGGATCCTAAACAAAAAATACGAAAAATGTAAAAATGAGCAAGAAAAATTTCCTGAACCGAGCTACGCTATCATTGAAATAGCCAAGAAAAATAAAAATTATTAAGTTTGAAAGTAATTAGTGTTGATCCCCACGATGAATCAACTCAATAAAATGATTTATATTTAACTTGAAATATATCTGAGTTCCCTTATTTTCGTATTTGTCTCGATTTCGTAGAACCAATATTTCTAGTTTGATCCGTACAGTAATACACATGCACTTTCTATGGGAATATTTTCGAGTAGTCTAGGGTCGAACTCAGGATACTTTTCTATAGTAATAGCGAATTTAAATATTCAATTATGTCGTCTTACGAATTTAAATAACGATTAAATTGAACGTATAATTTCATACTTCCAAACCATAGTGAAGTGCATCAAATTAATCATTGAAATTAAAATTATCAATATTAATTAAATTACTTGGTTTCCCAATGCATTTCTTATAGGAGTTCCTGACAACAGATTAATAAATATATACACGACGGATGTTCAGTTGAACTATTTCTCTTATGCCATCTAGCTATTATATATCATCGTTAACCCAATAACAATGTAGAATAATACCACTCAATTCCGAAAGTGATTTATAGATTAATTTGTTTAACTGATCATCTCTCAATACATCCAAGTTTGATTCGTGACTCAAACACGGTCTCTATCACTTCGAACCCCGCTGTTTGCAACGGACAGGCACATCTCGAACAATGGCGATCACGATGCCCCCACTTCACTTTTTCCGATGTACACCGAATCTATTTTGATGCACTCGAAGGCACCCGCCACGAGCAATTCTCATCTGTTTCATACACGTATTCGCGTATACGAGCTTGTTTTGACGTTTCCCCGGTGATGACAACTCCACTTCCCGCCAAATCGTTCATTTCCTGCATAATGGAAATCCATTTTACTCGTTTTCACTCCAACTCAAACTGAATGGACAAAAAATTGTTTAAATAACATAATTTAATATTTCGTATACTGCGTTCCTTCTTCAGCGTGTTGTTAAGGGAGCTAGTACATAGAAATTTCATAGAAAGATTGTATTTTTAATGTAGCTAGTCCTAACATCTAGTTCTATGACTTTCCTCGTAGTATTTCGCTGAATTATCTCGCAGTATTTATCAACATATATTCCAGGGTGAACGTTTAATATTTATAATAAGAAATGGCAAATGAGAACTTTCAGTGGCACGATTTATTTTTTCTACAAATTTATTCGTGAGGTACGAGCTTGTGGAAAAAGTAATATCGAATATTTCTTTTGAATTTCTATTATGGATTTTAGCAACATATCGCGTTAATTATTTGAGAAATTCCACATATTTCAGAAATGCATAATTTAATTAAATTACTAGAAAATAAATTAATTATGATAGAAATTACACCTAAATTTTATCTTCTTTCTTCAAATAATTCCATCCTACTTCAATAAGCACCTTGGTTGTGCTTATGTATCGTAGGCATTCGCAAGATGTTATTCAGCACTTTTTCTAATTCGCCAATGCAAAGCTTGTCTGCAGGGCATACATCTACTATGCATCGCATGCATACTCTATGGAATATTCGATTGACTCTATCTAGCAGAGGTTTACAGCGTACAGAAACATCTTCCTCTCTGCTCGGATTTTAAATTTTAAATTGTTATAGTTTTCAAATTTGATTCAATCTTTAAATTCGGAGAATGAACATAAATTTGGATTACACAATTTATTGGCCAAATTATGATTAAAATTTCCGTATAAATTGAGTACCGTCAGAAAATTTGATATTTTATCTCCGCAATATATTTCAATTTTCTATATAAGCCTTTTCTTGAGAAAAATTATCTCATCGACCTTCTTTAATTCATGGTAGTATTGCAATTTCAACGAGGAAAAAATAATTGATTTTATAACCCCATTTTTTTATTAAAAATGGAGCCATGCCCTAATACATGCATTCATCGTCAGGCAAAGAAAGCAAAAAGTAAGCCACATTGAGGGTATCGATAAGAAATTTTCGCATGAAGAAAAGGTCCTACTTAAGCATTTAAGAGGATTAGAAAGAGGTAATTACGGAACCAGAAATTTTTTAAATGTGAAAGGTTATCGTTGAAAATATGCTCTCCAAAGAAGAAAAGGAATGGTGCAGGAGGTGAGCGATATAGAATTTCTTTATTGAGGATGATTATATTGCTTTTGTCTCATTCTTTTCCTTATTTAAATCCCATCTATTTCAATATAAAAATTTAAACATTAATATTTGGATTACCTAACCTGTCGATAGGGATATATCAGCCGATTTTGAAGGGTTTTTAATACATTTATAATTCTTTTTCCCACTGGGGGTACCGCAAAGCCTAATTGGTAGAGCTTTCAGTCTGCTTTCGGTGGTCCCGGTTTGAACCCGGTCGGAACCAAATTTCCACGTTATGTGAGTCAGGAAGAGCGTTTGGCTTTATGAATTAATTCGAAAACCAAATTCGTCTTCATTCAAAATTATTATCATAATTAATTATCATAATTTTATCAGCAATATATTATCGTAATTATAATCATTATCAGATCTGGTAAGTAGTAGGAACCATAAATCTAAGAAAGTTTCATTTACTCTCAATTTCGTGTTCTCAAACTATTAATTTTCATTAATCTTAGATACGCAAACAGAAAAATATGTTGCGTTTTAATCTCACGCAACATTATATGATTCTTTGGGAATATTCATTATTTCCATTTTAAGCTACGCATACATTTACAAACCTACTTGCCTTGATTTCTATTGAACATGATTGTGTCTCACTTTGATGGGTACGTATTATGGATTTAATTCATTACAATTCTTTTTTATTTTAGACAATTATCCATAACCAAAGCTCAATCAATCAAAAGTTTACCATGACGATCTGTGTGGATGCGATGTTTTAATAAAATCTACAAAAGAGGCCGAGATATTTTAGGAAAACTTACGGACTCGAGAACCGTTTCGAAAAATTTTATTTCAGTACCAAGTTTTAAAAATAAAATAAAAATAGTTTAAAGATTCTATTACCAAATTCAAATGACAAATTTCTACCAAAATATTGGGAGTTGAAAAAATAAATTGCGAAGAAACTATAATATGATTTATATTAGGCAAACCACTATAAATTTCAATATTCGCACTAACGAACATTTTAGGTTAATAATGTGAACTCAATCCTTATGTAAAACCCGAAACCGGTCCTCAAATAGTAAATTGTACTACAAATCTCATTTACTCGAAACATCGTTAAATCGAAACCAAGACAAATCGCAGTTTTCTATCGTCCTCCGAGATTATAAGCTTAATTATTATCGCTAAAATTGCTTAGACAGCTGAGGCCATTTCACAAACATAGGCCCCCACCAGGAATCGAACCAGGGACCGCTTTCACCATAGTTGAACGCGTTGCCCACTTGGCTATTGGGGTGCCCACTGAGTTTCGAGTAATCAAGGTTCGACTGTATTAAATGAACGCTTACATTATTATTCTCATTATAATTTATCCGTATACTATGTTTTATGGTATACTTCATAGCTATGTGGAATAATAGAGGCGTCAAGAAACAGCTGAACAGAGCACGAGTAAGCCTTAACCAACTGCATTCAACTTCGCTCGAATACCCTTGAGCCTTAGCGCATACCTCCCTATCCACACCTGAGGGTTAGCGTACGACAGGAAGGGAACCACCACTTCAAGGCCCACGGGCAAGAAGGGAGAAAATACAGTCTCTCTCCAAAAGTCAAAGGGGGTCATAACACCGAGATTCATCAACGCTAATCATTATTTTGACAGATTTTCATTGGCGAAATCACCATTTGCTCAGACGAAGAAGAAGGCTTTGAACCCGAGGTCCTCATCCAGGGAATCCCAATCCAATTCAGCCGCGATGGGAAACGGGGCAACCCGCCATTCAACAGGTCAACAACGGCGAGCACTTGTTGAACCCGAGAATATAAAAGGCGTTTCTTACGGTGGAGAAGAAGAAACCGTTCCATTCGAAATAAGAAGAAAACGCCGTTCGAATCGATAGCTCTTTTCACCCGATCGCCTCTCGAACCGCCGAGTCGCCGGAAGCCGAAAAAGAAGGCAAATACGGAAGCCAAATCCCTTCATCTTTTAATCTCTCCTTCATTCAATCGACCACTCCCACTTTGACCACTTCCGCCAAAGGATGGATTGCGAAAGTTTAAACAGTCGAATGCGGTCTGACAAGATTAAAATTTAATGAAGGCATACTGGAATTCCACCATCATCAGCAGCCTGACGAGTGCATGAATCTTACTCATTGAAGGATTCAATTGAACGAAATTTCATGACGGATTCCATCGTCATAAATATGCTAGCCGTGACGGATATTTACGTCTGATTTATCCTCCAACTTTAGCCTAGAATTTCAACTACCATTGATTCTTAAATAACATATCTAGAATCATACAGAGCAGGGTCAGGCAAAAGTGGGTTCCGTGGATGCCTAGCATGCGGGCCCCTCAGTTAGAGGGGGCCCCATTTTTAAAGATTAACTATGTTATTTTTTTAATGGCTAAACTATATATTTGCTAGAACTTTCTACGTCAAATATCACGCTTTATTAATTTAAGTATTTGTTGCATGGACAGAGGAAGGGGCCCTATAGAAATCCGGGCCCCGTTTCGTAAGCGACCGGCTCTGACACTGCGTAAGAGGGCCAAATTCTCATGACGGATATTTGTGTGAATAAAGGCGTGTAGAGTCATCGTTTTAGTTTTCCTAGCGCTTTTACGTTAAATTTCTGATTGAAATATGTATAAATCATAGAAATCACTCAGATGAATTATGAGATATTGAAAATCAGGGCTGAATTAACAATGGTTAAAGTAGGGACCGATTTATTATTAGATGTCAATGTTATATTAGATCATATAGGGACCCCAAAGTAAGGATAAAGGGTGATTTTGGACGAGAAGGCAAGCACGTTCTCGAATCACGCTGACGGGGTTAGCGAGTTGAAAATGTGCCTAAATGGACCATTAAACACAATATAAATGAATTCATGTATCTCAACAAAAAGTATGCGTAAAATTTTCCCAAGAAAGTTAACATTATATTTGAAGCATATCTGGATCAAATCATGTACTGGGATTGCGGCGAGGGAGTTATCGGATCAAAAAATCACGTTTAACTTTCCCTGTAATTTACGAATAAACCACCTGGATAACGCATCTCCACAGACTTCAGCGCTAACTTTCGACGAGATTTATCGGGATCATTCTCCTGTCACGGTGAAACTGACGCATCAGATAAATCAGACCCGTCGTTAACGAGGACCCCGGTGATTTTTTTAACTCAAACTATTTTCACCGTCAAAGGATTCTCTCGACGTGAACCAAAAACACTAGACGACAGTAAGTAGCGCGAGTTAAATGTTAGGGTAACGTAGGTAGCGTTTAGGAAAACGGTCCTCGTACGCTAACGACATTAGCGTCCCATCCACTTAAGACGTTAAAATTCTCCCGCGGGAAGGGCGTGAAAAATTCTGCGGGCGTAACCGGTCGATCTCGCGGAGGGCTGCGAGGGATAAGTTGCGGAGAATTGCAGCGTTTTTCGGGTACTCACCGAAGGGTGGTCGCCTCCTCCGCCCCCTACCCCACCGTCGCCTCCACCCCCGCCACCTTCTTTAGCGTCTTCGACTACTTCATGTCCCGACCGGGCGCTCCCATCGCCCACGGCTGCTGCTTAGCGTCTGTGCCGAGGGAACGAACAACCGATGGGGTACTCGGAGAAAGGGGGGCGGGGCGGGGGTGGAGAGAGGGGGAAGGGGGAAGAGGGGTGGGGGAAGGAGGGGAGATAAGTTGAGAGTCGGGAAGCTATAAGAGTGAGGGAGGGAGGGAGAGAAAAGGGTATAAAGTGAGGAATAAATAAGAGGAGAGTTTGAGGAAGGGATAGAAAGGGTCAGTTTGGAGAAAGAGGGAAAAGAATATGGAGGAGAGACGTGATGGGGGAGGAGAATTATGGGACATGCGGGGTCGAATTTCATCGGAGACGTCATAGAAAAGAGGGGAGGAATAATAGTGAGGGAGGAAAACGGCGGGAGTGCAAAAGACCTACAAATAGAGGGATTTAGACCGCGTAAAAGAAAACTGCGTGAATATTCTGGCGGAAGACTCATGTGTAAGTGGGAAGCTAAAACGGACAATTATAAAAATTCGAAGCAATCAAAACCAAGATAGATCGTCCGCAATCTTTTTAAATGCACAGAGTTGTGACTTAAAAGAAGACACATTTTACTAAACCAGGAAATATCGAAAGTAGATGCGGTGGTTTAACGCAGTAATAAGTAACAACAAGGTCATTTTTAATCATTCGTATATTTAAGCAATGGCAAAAACATGCGTTAACTTAAAAAACGAAGTAATCACGTCAGAAATCGTTGATGTAGTGAACAGTTATAAAGCAACCAATCTTAATATACTTCTCAAGCACCTAGCTTTCGGAGTACGATAATTCAGCATTTTAATCTACGGTCCTGATGAGGATTTCCCTAAGAATAGATACAAGTAGAATTGGTGTATACGTATGCCGTAATTCAGTTCTTCAGATTCCCTTATAAATTACCTTAACGACTCTTAGTAAGCAGGATGAATAAGTGGTACAAACTTGGGAAAGTGGCTGAAATCGAAAATTACCGAAGATTTCTTCATCCTTTAAATGCATTAATTCGAATAAATAATTCGGTTATGTATTTATTTTAAAATTTTTATAACATAAATGAGGTATTGCACTTATATTTTTTACTAATTCAAAAGGTAAATGTATAAGAAAAATAAGCCTAACTTTCCCATACTTAACAATAATGGTATGACAAGCTCAAACATTGTGACGTATACAGATATGCGGCCATTATCTAATTCTCGATAATGAACCCTTAAAACATGACGATTGACTAAGTAAAATCTTCCATTGGACAGTAATACTTAGGTCATCAACATGAGTGGGCCGTACTTAGAATGTGCAAGAAGATAAATTACGGAAGTCAAATCAGCAATTAAAGTTATTCGAAGAAATTAAAAGGTGATACATTTGACTCACGATTATTTTACACTGGAAATAATGAAACATATTATAGTTCCAGAAATAGGTAAATAGAAGATAATGTGTTTTTCTATCTATCCTATTACTCAATGATAAATTCATTCTTCAAGGAGCTCATAGAAACTAAACATACGTGATGAACCGTCAGGAAAAAGTGAGATGTGGCCTGTAAATTAATCAATTCTTAAATCTGACGATTTCTATGATTAGAAAAAACCGCATGTGCAATGAGCGGATGAGTATACTAATACGGCATAACTCTATCAATTAACTAAGTTAAATGCGCTTACTCCTATAAGAATTAACGAGCATTAAATCGTGTACTTGGCGGAGTTTATTAAAATATTAATAGTTCGTCGAGAACCATTAATTTAATCCCTTTATTTCGATGAATCAGTAGATGAGTACGTTGTGATATTCTGTGGGTTATATTCCGACAAAATTCCATCCATTAAATACATTTACAAATTTAAAAGACGTTAAACTTGTGGAAACATACAGGAAAGAGTTAACCACTGGGATGGACGCAGTTAAATCGTCGGATGTGCGATTGACTTCCCCTGTTTTATAGTTTGAACAATCGGAAACGAGAGAAATAAAAGAAAGAAGATATCCGTGTTTTATTGAAAGAAGAAGAAAGGCGTAGAAAGGGAAGATGTGTGAGAGGGCGTAGCAGATACGGAGAATCTGTATAGAGAGGGGGAGAGAGAGAGAGATTCGAAGTTGGGAGCAACAGGATGGTGCAGTGAATAAGAAGAGTAAACTCGCGACTAAGGGGGAGGGGCTGCGATGGGTTTAGGATGGCGTGTTTGGGTCGTGGATGAGGACGAGCGAAAAGTGATGCTCGTCCACCCCCACCTCACTATGATCCATTGGCGCATGTCCCTAGCCTAGCTCGGACCGCCTATCACCGTCTTCCAAGAATCTCCTAACCTCCAAAATTCTCTCTCTCTCCCACTTGCTTTTCCTTGGTCCGCTAAATCTCCACCGTATTCAAAGCCTTAAGTCAAAGTCTCCTTTCGTAATTCAATTCGTCAATTTCCTCAAACCACCTGTAAGATAATGATATTCGTATTCGGAAGATGCAAACTTCGTTTCTACGTGGAATTAGGCGAGGATTTGGGACTGAACTGTTATGCAAAGACCAACCTGTAGGTTTATAAAATTCCACTTAACCTTGATCGACTCCACACAGGTTAAAAAGTATGTTCGTAAGCCTTAATCATGTTTCAATCTACAGTTGTGTACGACTTTAATCGGTCAAACGACGATAAATGTGATGATTACAGAATTCATAAATTTATACATAGCATCATTTACAACATACTACAAAATTTCTTTATTATGATTAGGAAAATTGGTACAAAATATTCTCATCTTCCATTTAACCCTTCAACTCATAATTTAAGCCACTTGGGGTCAACATTCACCTTCCCTTTGGATTAAGCGCGCTGATTCCCTTTTTTTATCGACAACCCTCCTTATTTTCTTATTTTTGCATACATTCTTCTCTTCGGATACGTCTATGCTTCTTTTGTTACTGTTATAATACTTAATCTAAGAAGCGCGCATTTACTTTTTATGCGTGTATTGCTTTGTTCGCTTATCTTTAACCACCAATTGTAAGTACGCAAAGATACTTAATTATTTTCAATATACTATTCGATTAGGAGTCTGATTCCCTTCTAGCTTCCACTCGAAACAAACATTGCGATTTGCAGACTCTCAACCTATGCCCACGAGGAAAAAGAACGTGTAAAAGTAGTCAAATATGTCTTTCAAAAAAAGGGGAACACAAAGGCCAGGTATCGTTTTGTGTCATTTGTTTCTGTCGTACAAACAATCTCCATAACGACTGCAGGATATTTGCACGTATCGTGAAGATTCAGAAGAACAGCATATCACTTACGTGCGACAAAACAGGACCCCATCCGTACTTCATCTCTAATTTACCTTCCTTTGTCTCTTTCCCCCAACGAGTATTTTTCATCCCCGCAACCATTATCTTTCGATACGGAGGCTGAGCGCTTTTCTGAGTAATCTCTTTTTCCGAAGATCTCTTTCGTAAACATCACCAGCAGAGATTCTCCCTCTTCCTCCCTACTTTAATTAGGAAATCGTTACTTCTTTTTTCGATTTTGTGAATTCGACTTTGGTGAGTATCTCGCGGCGATCTTGAGCGTCTTTTTTCCGTCGATGGATACTGAGATGTGGTTCGACTGTTGATTCTTGTGACTTTAATGTTTTGATTTTTAGTACAAATCAGCTAAGTGATTTGAGCAAACGTAAATTTGCAAAATGCAGAGTAAACTGTTCGATGTGAAGCTTCTTAGATTTTAGGCAGAAATAATATTTCTTTTATAATGAGTACTGAAATTTTCAAATCGAACTTTGGCAACAGATTCTTTCCACAGTTTTGAAAGTACTTATAAATTATAACAACATTGCGTTATATAGAACCAGTAATTAGGGGATTTCTAAAAAAATACAACTCTCGTCTGCACTTAATCGCTCCAGGTATTAAGATCTGAAAGTAATACATGAAAAACAACGCAGGAAAATCTTTTATTTCAGCTATGCAATTACGCACTGACTTTTCCCGAAATTAAAAGGCATTGATAAGTCTCCAAAAAAATGTAAATTAGGTTACTACAAAAAGAAAATCATTAAAGTCATCGCCTATGACGCAATTTTTATTTTTAAACGGCATTCAATCTTTCTTCTGAAACGTAAATTATTTCGAATTGCGAAAGATTTCTAAACTTTGATGCGTAACCTGATGGAACTTAAAACTCAGCGCGTAAGATACAAAAAACGCCTAATACATCAATTAAACAGCATATAAATCAAATAAAGTAATAAAACTCCAATAGAAATACAAGGCAAAGATATATTTAATTGATAACAGTCGATTAATTTCATAAACAACCTGATCTTCACTTGGAATAGATGTTCCCTTTGAAAATATTAGTTGGGTTCGCGAAACTGTCAGCTACCTCAGCAATCGCAAGAAGGTATAATTGATCAAACGTTCCTGCTTCGATTCTGACATGACTTGCTTCCACCTAGACGTACTCTAACAGTGAAGATTAGTATAAACAGAAAGGAAACACCGGAATAAAACATGACACAAAGAACTACACCTTGTGACGGCTTCCTACCATTCCGACAACACCTCGACGCGCGAACTCTGCAGAAAAGGAGGAAACTTCCGCGGATTCGACATTACCTTTTCCCTCGTTCTCTCCTCAGGTCCACTCCTTCCACTCCGCTCCTCCTCCTCCTTCTCGGACCTCAGAAACCACTCTGTCTCTCCTCCCTCTGGAACAGTCCCTTCCTCCGGATACAAGAGAGAGCGCCTTCCCGACCACTCGCTTTAAAAATTTATTATTTATTTTTTTCGTCGAGGACTTCGGAGTCGCACCACCCTCCAAAGCACTCCCGGCGCAAGAGAAGACATCCGCCGCTTGGGCCGTCACTAATATCCCCGGCTCTCACGCCATTCCCGGCCTCACGCCCATTGGATGGTGGCCCACGCACCCCCCGCGCCTCCCGCTCCCCCCCTTTTTAACCCTTCCGCCCCCATCTCGCCTCCCACAGCAGTCCTCTCATCTTGAGATCCCTTCCCCGCCCTTTGAACTATATCGATGAAAGAACGCATTGGTATTTAACGGCCGATAATCATCCTCTATTAATCCCGTTCGAAAATTTCATCCCGCTTTTCAAATCCCGAGGACGCTTAATAACTTTTAATTGAGAATTTTTCAATATCTTCAGGAGAGGGCGTCTTCGTTTTTGGGAGATTGCCGATGGATCCAATTCGGCCGGGATCGTTCAGATCGCCCCTCGTTTATTAGCTGGTTGTTCGCAGTTTTATGGTGATTGGGCGCCTTGACAACGGTCGTTGCGATCTTCGTCCCGCGGCGTTTTTAATGTTCCCGGATTGTGCGAGGGTCGTTAACGTATGGAATTCCTCTGGTTGTTACGTTGAAAGGGAAATGTCATCGCTTATTTCAGAGTGTCAACATATGGGGTTAGAACGTGTCTGCTCGTTGGAGAAAAGGACGTCGTAGTCATCCTGACGCGAATCTTTTATGGAATATTTCTATATGCAGTTTGAAGTGTAAATATGTTCCTTGCTTTTTGATTCCAGCCTTTTCTATAAATTTCAGTTTCTTATCTATCTGTAGGTTTCGCAGGTTTTTCACACCCTCTTCTGGGGTGTTTTCCAGCTGTGGGCTATTTTTTCTATCCTAGGTTTTTAAGCACACAATATAAATTTCCTCCGTGCACTTTTTTTTGCTATCTCTTTCTTACAAAGTGACGAAGGGTTAGATGTAAGAAGAGACTATTCAGTCTCAATCTCGCCCGAATAAAGACGTTTTATTATTATTGTTATCTATCCGTGAGCCGTTCCTGCCAATGGAAGATAGATTTTTCTATTTAATTCCAATGAGTCATAGCGATAGCTCCCTCTAATTCTCTTTCAAGAAGAATAAACCGATTTCTATGTAATAATAATATGTTTATCATGGGTGTTATCCCAATGACAGTTCACAATAGAAATATATGCTGTGTTATAAAATACTTTCGCAATGCGAAATATAATCAAGAAAAAATTACAATCAATAAAATGCTATCAATAAAATACAAACAGGTTAAAATATTAAGTAAAAACAATCAAAAATAATAATAGATTAAATATAATATAATAGATAATAGATATATATTTGTATTAATTAAGGTCCGTCATTTTTTACGAAGAAATCACTAGTTTTCATCATGAAAGATATGAAGATACAAGTACGTTGTAGCAAATAAATTCCTTCGACTATAATACACATCTTTTGTTGTGTATACCTATCGGCAACCATTTTAATGATAAACGCGTGTATCTCTGTACATATTTCGTAATGACCTTATGAAAACAGGAAAGAAAACAATAAATGAATTTTTGAAAGAAATACGCCAAAATATGAAAAAATAATTCAGTCGTAGGTTCTGTGTTTAAAATGGTGAAAATTCAATGCTAGGGAAAAAAGGCTGAATCGGCTTATACTTCTGAGTGCTTGCTGAGTGAAGGTTTGAGTGCTGTTTTAAAGGAAGAAAATACCTCGAAAGTAAACATCACTTACATCTTTCGAACGCGTAAACATATTTACGGATCTTGAATATAATGGTTTAGATTAGTTTAGTTTGATCCTTTATTAGCGAGGTTAGGCCCATGTAGGTTTCTCTTCCCCCTAACCTCGTATGTCGTTAGAATGTGTACTACAGATATAAATTAAAACGAAAAGACAGAGTAGAGTGCGGGGAAAAATCTTTGCAACTGAAGGTTGACAAAGAAAAAACCCACGTTGTGGGAAAACACCCACAAAGAAGGGGGTTAAAAACTGCGAAAACACAATATAAAATAACAAACTATTGACAATTACAAAATTTCAGATACATAAATGAATAAATTTGCAGAAAAATATTATTAATTACATAGGAAAGAAATAACAATTGCTATACCTAAGAGGTAAAGAAAATTTTAAAAAATCACGGACATCATAATGACATATTCTACTAATTAATATTCATCAAAAGTTTTAAAATATTTAAAGGTTTAAAGTCCACAGCAATGGTATCAAGTGCAAGGATTCATTTTCTAAGTTAAAGACTTGCTTACAGCATGATAATCAATCCATCTTCCTTATTAAAACGAAACTTTTTCATAACATCTCCGAGCATGCTCTGTAAAATCTTTAACCCGTCGGCTTTACGTTTCGCAAGCGTCGACGCATCCTTGGCGAAAATAAAATCTCCATTCAGAAGATTCTCTACGTTACACTCCTCGGCTTCTTTTTCCTCGGGAGAGAAACAACCTGAACCCAAAGTGGAAATGGATCCATATGAGAAGCATGAGGAGAAGTTTACATAAGGAACTGTGAGGAAGAGTCCATGAGGGTTGGGGGAAAAGATAGCACAGAGTGCGATGCCTTTTCTGCTGGAAATGTCCGTGGAAAAGAAGGAAAGAAAGGGCGTAGAGATAGGAATATATTTACACGTATTTATTCGTTTTTCGAGCGTGAGCGGTATTCAAAGAAAGATGAGAGCAGGGAAATGTAGCGGAAGTAAAAATATTCGGTTCTATATTTAACTTTTAAGGGATCGCGCTATGTATTGCGTCGTTAGAGGTCGTACGATGCCTAAAAGTTTACTTTCTTAATTATGAAATGAGCTTGTTTTAAAATTCACCTTATTATCATATTATTTGAAAGAAATGTTAATGGAAGAGTTGGCGACCGCGGTGGAGGAATGGTTAGCGCGCAAACTTTCTAATACTACTATAAGGTCCCGGGTTCGAGTCCCGGCTAACCGGATTTTTTCGGGCTTGAGCATGGGTGTTTGTGATCGTCATATATATGTTTGCGTAAATATATTAAAACGGATACAGTGGGGAAAACTGTTAAATAAATAAACAAAGAAACGAAAAAGAGTAACGCCTTTCTAGTAAAATTCGGAGTATAGTTCATATAGTTCAATTGAATTTCAATTCAATTCATTGATTGTAAACCATTATTTATACAGTGGTCGTAACCAAGAAATTCCGCTCAAACCAATCCTAGAACTTTGTCGCAATTTTAACAAACCAGATGGTATTAGCGAGACCATATCGAATAAATATTGTGTAGATTGTAATAGTTGATAGCCATCTTTTATCGACCATCTTTCTGTACAAACAGGAATAGAAAAGATACTGAGAGCATCTAAGACAAGGTTTGGGAACCTTTTTCCATCGAAACGTCAAATTCAGTATTCGATATCCTTAAAAAGGTTGCATGCGAAACCAAAGCCACTTCTGTACTGCATGTTTCTCACATCTATATAGTTAAACATTCAAATTTCATATGCGTAAACGAATTCATTCGCTTAGTAAATTGAAGGAGAACATATTCGATCATCTCTGCCGTACTTCGTGGAAAGCCATCAGGAAGAAATAAGAATCGCTTAATAATTTCCACAAATGTGGAAATGCGTCACATTTGTTGACATTACAAAGTGATTCTAATTTCTTCTGAAGGAAAATATTTTGCATTCAATTTTTCACTGGGCGCTACAAACAATATTGGTAAAAAATTTATTTAGAGTTTAGGAGTTTTTGTTCCAGTACTAAAAGGCCGCAGCGATTGTCCAAAAAGGCCATATGTGGGCAGAGATTCCCCGTTTTTGCTCTAGGATATTCAGGTACCACTAACTCCCGAGCGTCCCAATTCTTTGTTAACTTCGCTAGTCGGCTCTAGCTGAGAAAAACCATATGGAGGTTATATAATCTCCATATGGTTTTTCATGAACATGACGGAATCTAGGTAAACTTCCAAGGAAGAATAGACTTGAAAAATGTCCGACGGAACCGGTAATCGGACCCGAGTTCGATTCCCGGTCCCGTTGGACTTTTTCAAGTCTATTCTTCCTTGGGAATTTTCCTGGGTACACGCCATCTTGTACAAACATTACCCAAACCCATTCCATGGCATCCAGGTAATCGAAGGAGATTTTCAGAAAAATTATTGGTACTTTCTGAAAGGAAACCTACAACATCCGCAGTAACGCCGGCAACTTCGGAGACGCTGCGTGGACGCTGCTCACTCCAACGCAACACATTCGCACCTAACTGAATGGTACCGCTTTAATGGGAGCCACATTAACCAACGGGCCCTCAACCGAGCAATCATTCAGCGTCGCAAAAACGTAAGAGATAATGCATTCAATCGTAACGGGTCTTCTTCACGGACTTAATATACTGGTTATTCCACCTTCTTTACGATCCATTCGAGCAGCGCGCCACTTCTGCATCGCTTGTCTTTACAGTTTCCCCGTCTAATGGGCAAAGCCGCTTTAAGATGGCCAATGGAAATGGGCCTACCACTCGATAAAAGACCTGAGGAAGAAAAAAGGGGACGGTTTTAAAGGCTGAAGGGGAAGAGGATAGGGGTTTCAGTAAGGGTTTGGGGGAAGGGTCCGGAGGGAAAAGACGTGAAAAAGTTGACACAGAGGCGGAGAATGGAAAAGTCGTAGAGGAAGAAATTTTTGCAGATGGAGTGAATGAGTGGGAGAAAGGTTTAAGGGGAGATTGATATTTTCTTTAGAGATAAAAACCGGGTTAGCGGATTCGGGAAAAAAGGATCGATATCCTCGGGAAGGGATGGTAGTGGTGTTAAAAGGATTGAGGTGTTTATAGCAAGACGGAGGTATGCTTTGATTCCCTCCATTCGGATTAATTGCTCCGCTAAAGCGGGAATCCGAGAATGATCTACGAGTGAAATTTTCCCTTCGTGGAAAAAATCGCGGAAATGGGGGTGTGTTTGCGTTCGTCCGGTTGGCATAGAAACTGGGAGGGATTCGGCACGCGGAAAGTTCGAAAGTAAAGAATCATTTTCCGTGGCATAGAATGTCTCGAGGAATGCGGTTCATTTATCCTTCCTTGTCTGAAATCGTGCGAGGGTATTTTTTCCAGCTCTTAAAATAGGAAGAGTCATTTTTCTGCCTTGAGTACGTGCTGAGCGACCTTCTCGGTTGACCTCAAACGAGACACTCCTTAAGGATCCCTGCGCTGTGAGTTTATCTCTTCCTCCTTTTATTAGCTCGAGTGTTTTACGCGCTAATGTCTATCTGCGGGTCAATGAATGTAATTATGGGTATGTCTTTGAGAATTTAGAGTTGTTCAAGAGAGAATTTCTTCGAAAAAATTAATGCGCATTAAATTTCGCGTGCTCACTATTGTATAGAGAGCAATCCAACGTATGGAAAATACAATAATAATCCTATAATATACTAATACTTTCTTTGAAGGAGCTTCGACAACTAAGCATAGTTGTCGATTTAGCGATTTCGTCGCTGGATATAGCGACATTTTCCTTTTTTTAGTCACATTCTGCACTCTAGAGAGCAGGTTCTGTTAAGTCGAATTCTTCTATGTTCTCTTATTATAACATGTTTGATTTAATGTAAAATTTAAATTTTGTCACGTTCAGTTGATGAAATTTTTCACATTTGCGTTAAACATTTGATGAGTGTAGCATCCTAGATTTACAGTCATGAAGTGAGTATACGTAAAAAGGTATTTTCTAGCAATAAAAATGAATAAATTAATACTTTTTTATTGATGACTGACTCATTGATATATTTATTCAATTCACTATGTTATACTTTCACAAGTTAATTATCCTATTTCGGTAGATTCTTAGGATTTTCATTCCACTCATTCAATTTCGCTTGTAGTGTTCTCTTTTATCATTTGCATTCATTCATTTGTTATTTCGCATACTTTTAATCATTTATTGATTTAATATGATCAGCTAGCATTCTTAATATAACGAGAACTAAGACGAGCGTTTCCTAAAAGTAGTGCTGCTACCCTGGGAAGGATTTCCTTTTGCTATCGCTACCAGGTGATTTTTTAAATCTAAATTTCTGCTGAGATATTTGAAAGGGTTCAGCTCTATTCGTCATCTAGTAATCACGTGTTTCTTTTATTTTATAGCTAATGTTGAATTCCATGACAGGGGTACTTAGCTCCCTCGGCCATTTAATAAATGTACACATAGGTGAGAATAAAACTTCAGTAAACATAGTTAAATTAAAAGAAAATATGAATATGAATAAACTAATAATAAATTATAAAAAAACATGTTCCTCATTTGTCCCTGAAAGAGAAAAATTCTTCATTGTCTTTAAAGATGTCTCCCTTTGGGGATGATATATACTAAAGACAGCTAACCGTGTTTTGATTGTTTATTAGTGTATTTTCTTCCCTAATTATATATATGCTGCCATCGGTGGACCTCTTGTTTAGCAAATGTAAGCTATGAATTTGTATTTATGTAGGGGAGGCTGGGCAGGTTTACACAAGTTTTCAAATATTAGTTTTCTTTCTTTTAGTTGTTGCTCATATACTCGTTTTTCATACCATTCCATTGGTTAAAACTATGGCGCCTTGACTGAAATTGTCACTTTTTTAATTCTTCATTGATTTCTTTTTTGGTGATATTACCTGTGTAAACTTGCCCCGGGACACAATGCCGAGGGTATATTTACACATCTTAAGAATGGTAAACTATAAGCCCTATTGTACATAAACATTTATACTTTCCAATTTCAGCAGTAAAGTTAGTTGATTTAAAAATAGTATTACATGGAAAGTATCTAGGTGGTAATAAGTTTGCTATTCGTGTATCGCAATTGAAATATTGGAGCCGCAAGATATTGCTTACTCATCCTCTTCAAAAAGACCTTGCCAACCAAATTTTCGTCTTATTTATCCTGATTATCGAAAATTCGAGTCGAAAACGGTATTGAGTAATCAATTCTTTAAAACTCAAAAACAAACCAAAAAGTAGAGAGTAAAGGTAAAAGGCAAAAGCTCAACGTTTTCTCAAAGGAGGACACATCAAAACGATAAACGGAAATAAGAATTATCGAGGATCTGAAATAGTAGAAGTGTAAAAAGGAGACATCAATAAACGTAAGAATCAAAACAACACAGAATTCAGGAATTGTAACGTAGTCTGTGTGTCAATATGCCAGTGGGAAAAAACCACCAGATAGGATAAGAAAGGATACCAAATCTAAAAATCCAAAAAGACATCCAGCGAGGGAGAGGTTGTGAACAAATAAAAGGCTATAGCTAAAAATTTTCAAGAGGGACACCAAATTGACAGAAAATCCTGAGTAGAAGAACAACGGTGTTAGGAAGAAAGAACAAACCTCAATTGTGCAAGAATGTAGCTGGAGAAACACCAACAGGATTATACCGAAGACTGAAAAGAAGAGACCAACGTTCGAGATTACAAATGTAGATGAAAAACCTATTAATGTATTCCGGCAATAAGTTTGCCAGTAGATGCGTTTGTCTGAAAGTGCGGTACTTGTTGCAGGGAATTCATTCGTTCTCTCCTATCAGTTAGAGTTTTTACACACCCGAGCTTAGGCTTAGTAAAAACACTTTGGCGACCGCATTCATAAAATATATTTTGTACCCACGCCATAATCGCCCTACCTTTTTTATAAAAGGTAATTTGAGCCCTTAACAAGATCCTCGATTTTCTTCCTTGAGCGTTACTTAGCTTTTCCCTATTAATGAGAGATGAGACAGCTCACTCTCTCTTGCACTGGTTCCAGTTTGACCCAATTTCCACTTTCTCCTGTTTTATCTTCCCTCCGTCCTTTCTCCACTCCTTTCCTTATTCTTACACCCCTATATCATCTCTCCCTTAAAGCGCCATCTCTTCTGCTACAACGGAAACCACTCAGCACAGGGAAATCCACACCACGTATATAAACCCTTTAACTCTTCAAAATCTCCCTCCGCTCCTTTCCAGAAGACGTCCGATACATCTCAATTTATGTCCCCAATGATTCACGTGAAATGGTGCTGCAATCACAATTTGATTCTCCTCGGTTTTGATGAGCAATCCCAATCAGGGTTACTGTGATGATTCACTTGGGTTGTGCACTGATTGAATGAACAAATAAAGTAGATTTGGGACTACAGACATAGTTCGATTTGCAAACTTAATTCGCTACATTGATGATTCGCTCGGATTTATTGGATATTGAAGCATTCATTGGATAACAAAATAAATGGTGTACTTATAAGCTTGTTGGATACTTATAGATTATATTATATTATTTATCAAATTGTATTTCAAACTTTTCTCAATTATATATAATTTTCTCACTGCCAAATTCTACCTTATCTTTATATAATAAAACTTTCTTGTAATCGTTTTTTACTCATATTAGTTGTTAAGTAATAAGTGTAAGTATAGCATGTTTTTTCTCTTAATTCAAGTAATATTTAACACTTGGCTCTCTGCCCGTTATGAATGGATAAGATAAATAATTGTGATTGGAGAATCCAGTATTAGTTCGACTAACAAACTTAATTCTTCCGAATCGAAGTTCGTAACAAGGATTTTTTTATCCCGAAGATATACTTTCCACTATGTCTTTACGTATATTTCAGTTCGATTCTCGGAATTAAGTTCGTAATTTGGAGCTCAGAATGGAGCAAGAAAAAGTTCGTCAGTTCCTAAAAAGTTAGCACGTCGAAAATTCGGTGAAAAGAGCGGTTAGTAAGTCGAGGTACCTCTGTAATTAAATTCGCGAATAATTCCACTTATTCATTTCTGTATAATAAAATCCAAGCGAATTTATTCGCTCGATTGAACGGTAGTGTATTTTTGATAATTGGACAATATTGGTAAATTAGGAAAGCTTAATAACGTTTTTTTCATCATCTTATACGGTACCATAGCAGATAATAAGTATCTTGAGAATGCATATCATTGGCTTCATCGGCTGATTTCGGTGGACAGTTGCCACGAGCGCCTTTAGCAAATGATTCCCTGGCATTACGATAAGAAATACTGCTCCTTGAGCTACAGATTTGAACAAAGATGGACCAGATCCTTCATATACTAGAGAACCGAAGAACAGTTGACGGAATTTCCGATTCCCCTGAACGGGTTCTACGGGTTTCTATGTCGTCTAAACCCTAAATACAATTCGTCTCAGATCCCTTAATTAAACTGTTTCTGAAATAAAAGGGGGGATGGACGGGGGGTCGTCTCATACGCCCAGTGGTCTTATACGCCGCAAAATAGGGTAAATAACATCCTTGAGTAAAAAGATTGAAGAGTTCAAAAGATGTAATCAAATTTACGATGCAGGAGAAACTAACTTAATTCCAGAATCATTTTAGCTTGATATTCTAAAAAGAAGGGAATTGTGAGATCATATTTCTCACACCATAGAATGGGGAAGTTCCAATTGCTGTAACATGTCCCATCGTGGGTAAAATTTTGAGTGGGTGCTAAAATCTGAAAGTAAAAAAAAGAGGATGATGTGGAGGTGTGAAGATATATGATGAAGAAAGAAAGAATATAGAAAGTACTTTAAAAAACGTAAAGATCTGAAGGTTTTGGGGCTAAAAAGGCCAGAGATATGGTGGATATGCAGGGCAAGGAAGGGATAGCTCTCAGGTTCCGCCCATTGATATGCGTGAATGGGATTGGAGACCAGATGAGAATGGACCCGAACGCCGTTAATGGATCGTGTCGGACCGTCCCTCTTCTCTACTTCTATCTTAACCTTTCTCTGTCCACCTACGCTTCATTTCGCTGCATATATACCCGCATGGGTGTATTCTCTCCAAGAACGACTGCATATGACTCATAACAAGACATGAAAAATCTGATGGTAAAAATGGATCAGATGCGTGTAAATGTACCCTTTCGCTAATTACATTTTCCCATTTTTATACGATAGAATTTATAAGATATAATTTGGTTGAAACCACCATCGGTCAACTATAATTGCTTCAGTGATTCCGATAGCTTTCGACATCATCTATTGAGACGTTGTTTTCAGATTAAAAATATTACGGAATGGATGATTTATGTTAATATGTCGTAGTATTATGATATGATATGATTATGATAATATCGTATTAATATGTCTCTTAATAGCCGATTTGATAATATTAGCAGAAAGCAGTCGAATGTTCTTTGTAACATGACTGATTGTTTTGAATCGTATGGGAGAGATTATATGAATCATTTACACAAAAACTAAAGCAAAATCAAGAGAGTGCTAACAACAGTTTTTCTTCATAAGAAGAAGAGCCCAATAGTATAGACTTTTATGTATCTAAATACAATCAACAGAATGTTACGGTTCCTTCAGAATTTTTTGGAATTTATTTACGATGAACAACAGAGTAAGGTTCACGAAGTGGCGGTAGGCAGTGAGTTAAACGCGTTTTTACATTCAACACGAATAGATGACCTGGAGGAATAATGAACGTGACCAACGGACAAAACTTTCCTTCCCGCTACTGATCAACCTCATACCTACGAACCAAAACTTCCTGTATTTATTGAAATAAAGAGAAAGAGCTCAAGAGAACGGAAAAATGGCTAATCTGCCGTGGTGATGCACCATCCCTTTCGTAAAATAAAGAGGAGTAGTTTTCAACTTTGTTTTTCTACGCTGGAGTTATTTTTTTATTTGCTGTTTTTTACTCTCTCCATATCGTGAGTACGCGGTCTCCTATTAATCCCACAATACTTGTCAAACGACACGTTTCCATATAAATCATGTTTCCTTCTCTGTTATTTAAAGTTTCCGCATTAATGTATGGTAACATGATGTGCTCAATTGGACGACTGCAATAGAATCTAACATTGTTCACCGAGATCTAGTAACCACAGTCACTCAAATTTTTCACCGCACCGATATTTTTCCAGATAAGACATATATGACTCTTTTTAATTTCGTGAACGGAACATTTTACTCCGGAGATACCCCTCACAATTGATATCCCACTCTCATATCACTTTTTCTTCCCAAAAAACCAGTAATAAACATTCATAAACTAAAAATTAACTGCGAAGTGAAGGAAATAGTTTAAATAAAGTGAAAATTACAAGTCCTTCGCTCTTTAACTTAAAGCTCCTATCTCTATATCAAAACATATAGAGTACATAGGGTTTAATTTTACCGTGTAGAAATAAATGATAAAAGGGTTAGGTAATCAAATTATATCGATTATTAAAAAATAGAGGAAAAAATTTTAAATGACATTTCACAAAATTTCCACATTCATTGTGGTTTTCCACAGCGAAAACGTCCGGTTTCAGCACAGATTGGCCATTATCAGATGAGTTAGTCACGTACGTGCAAACAAGACAGAAGTATATAGAGGAAAAAATTCTCTTCTTCCTCTCTTTTATAGAGAAGTATAGAGAGAAAATTACCCCTCTTCTTCTCTTTTTATCGTTATGTCTTTTTGCGTGGAACTTTCTCGCCTATGCTTTCTGATTCTTTCCGCAACCGATCTTTTTAATATATCTTGTGGAAAATTTGTAAAGTGTTATTTAAAATTTTTCCTATGTCTTTTACTGATTAATAAATAATAATATTTGGTTTTAATAATAAAATCGCGGAACCAAATCTAGTATATCGTTTAAAAATATTAAGTTTCTTGAAATTTACAAACAATATATCAGGGACAACAAACGGTAATTCTTGGATTTCTATAAAGCAGTTAAAATTTATACAGTGTTTCTCTCCGTGAACTTGATACTTGATTTCGAAACAAAGTACATAAACTCTTTCCTGTGAAAACATGTAGATCGTTTCCTAATACAATTCATAACTTTAGAATATACCTTAGTAGGCTCATACAGTAGAGGCTATTCCCTTGCAAGGAAGGGAAAGACCCTCAGTAATACTTCAAATTCTATCGCAAACGTAATCTAATGTCATGGAGAAGTATCACTTTTATGAGGAAGAGAATCCTGAAGATAGCTATGGATACTTGGAACATCCATCAACCCATCTGGCGTCCAAATGTTGAGGGTTTCGGATCCCATTTACTCTTCCGCAGTCCATATTTTATGACGCAATATTTCCGAAGGTTCTCATATTTTGAACGAACTACAGATTATGTATATGAATTCATAAGCAAAATATTGTGGAACATTAATCTTCCGGTAAGAATGTCAATGGTTATTAACAAAATGCTACATATAAATATAAGGATGCAAAAAGTATCAATGGATTAAGAGCCTTAGATTTCATAGGGTCCACTGAGAGATACGTAACACTGAATTTTTCTGTTAGTAATTTTAGCAGTTTTAATCAGTTTTATGTTTCAACGGTACATCTTTGTTGTAACAACCGAGGTTTTTGCTATGGCCAAGTTTTCTACACATGAACAGTTTCCTTTTCATAAATATTAAAATATTAATTTTTTTCAACGATTATTTAAAGGATATGTACCTTTGTTGAGTATTTGACAATAGCGAAAAAATGTAGATTAATTTACTGTTCACAAGTAATAACAATTTTCATTTGAAAATTAAATTCTACACAATAAAGTCTGAAGCTATTAAGTTCATTAACATATTTAAGAGTAATCTATTTATGAAAAATAGGTTACTATGACGACTCCAAATTTAGACTAATTAATTTTGATTCGAATTTTTAGCTCATAGCAAGGATGAATGGCAAGATCTATAGTCTGGAAAATTTAAAGAAAGATTATTCTTGCCAATATACAACCCCAATTGCAATTGTAACTATTAAATGTATCATAATTTCCTGGGATAACGATGGAGAAAATTAGAGCAATATTACCTGATTAAAAGAGAAACTGATCGCCTTCATTCTTTGACCCTCATCTTCTCCAGTCCCCTTCTTTTTCTCTTCGTAATCCACTCTTTCTCTTCATTTCATTTACTCTTCGTCAGATCTCTTCCTTTTCTTCCTTCTCCTTAATCAACCCCTCAGTCACACTTCTCTTCCTCGTCCCTCTTCCACCTCGTTATTTTCCTTTCGACCTCCTCCTTGATTCATTCTCCCCTTATTCTTTTACTCTTTATCCTTCCTTTTAATTTCTCCTCCTTCATTTTGCCTCCCAGAATTAGGATAGTTAACGAAACATTTCAGCTATTCTTTTCTCATTTTTCTCTGAAAGTAGTGTTTCTTGAAAAGGGGATGCTCATCGTTTCAACTATTGATTACTTAAGTTAGGAAATGATGATCATTATTGATCCTATAAAACATAACTTGAGATGATATTTACAGTGTTTCTGCGTTTGATTTATTATATTTAATAATAATTTTTTATAAATTTGATTTATTCATAAGATTAGTCGATAAATATCAGGCCATTGAACAGTCGTTTTGTCCGGAGTGAAAACAGAACCCGAACCGATTTTCGGCTCTTTATACTACCATTTTGCCTATACGTAAATGAAGAAAGATACACTAAGCTTGTGTTACTGCGATTTTAATCTGCCTATAATATTTAATTCTGAAATGTATAGGTTTATTATTTAATCTGAATAAAAAGGTCAGAAAAGTAAAACAATTTTTCAGAAAGATGTAATAGTGGAATCTGATCAGGCTAATGATTTGAGCGAAAAATCCTGTTTGAACCTGTTCATTGGCAGTAGGAGCGAAATCGGAGCTAAGCGGATGTAGCATGTTTCTCATATCTAGATATATACATTAAAAATATATCATATTCATACCTATCTGTGTTGGTGATTACATTAAATTGTACTCATGTAACAACAGCTAAGATATCGTGGGGTTTAAAACTATGAGATTAAACGTTCGTAAGGACAAACAAGATGAATTTGAGAATGAATAAGAAGTACAGCCACTCTTGAGTCACACACGCAGTGATTGCTAAGTGGATTTCTTATTATCAGTTTAGACATGCCTTTTATGATATAAACATAATCTTAATTTAGAAGATATAAACAAGCTCTTCCATATAATCCATTGCTTGAATTGTGAATTCGTAGTAGAGAAAGAAAAAAAGGATAGAAGCGTCCCTATTTTCTCCCTAATATAAATAGAAGCTTCCTATTTCGCCCTTTAAGCAGATTCTAAACTAGAAGTGAGGAAATTTTCGTCTTCATCGATTCGTCCTCATTTTTCTACGTCATTCATAATCCCTCCCCATTATCATCGCCCTCATTCGTCCCCGGAGCTATCTTAATACCGCTCTATCCACTGCCCTATCGCCTTCCCCAATCTTCTACTTTTTTCACTATTTCTCTTCTTCCCACATCTCTTTTTCCCTAAAGATTGGAAGCCTTTATCCGTCTGCTTGACATACCACGCCCATCCACTCTTCCTCGGGGAAGCCCTTCTTTAATTTCTTCGCTCACACCTCTTTCTCCATTCCAAGATAACGTCCTACGCACTTCGTGATTTTTACCCCTTGATGGAGCTGCGGTATACTCGGAATTATGAATAACGTATCACGTGACGACTTTATCCCGACTAGAAGCTAATTCTGTTTCTAAGAAATGTTATTCCCTACGCGTGAAATGTTTGGTGAATCATCAGAGCTAATTCGATAAGGCAATATTGAAAATATTGGTTTACTCCAAAATGGCAATACTGAATTATTCCAAAGTTATGTGAGGTTATTATACGAACATTTAAATATTCTAATTTTACTTGTCAGAAACTTTAACAATGAATAGAACTACAATAAAATATTTGAAGGTATGGTTGTTTTTAATACTTAAATGGGGAAAATTCTCCAAAAATTCATGTAAATAGTACTCTCCTAAAATTTGTAATTTGGTACAGGGCTGAGAAAAATCTATAGCTATCTGAGTTTGATAGAATTAATGAAGGTGTCTCTTGATTGAATACAAGTGAAAGTATAGTCATACGGTCATTGTGCTGCACTTATATGGACTCATTTCACTCTTACCATACCAACAATTAGAAAATTACAAATACCATTCTCATATATACTTTGTGAAGATATATAGCCAATTATGAGGAATATATTTTTAGTTTAGTAGACAAACTTATACGCTCTAAATATGCTTCTTCAGAAAACATATATTAATCTGTATTTCAATTACATAAATTCAACTTAATGGCATCAATATGTTGTGTGCATATTTATTCATCCGATGTCAGAAACTTCCTTAAGAAATACATGGGAGAAATATTAGAGTATTAATTTCAAGCTGTTCCCGGCGAATTAGAAATATGAAATTTAAAAATTCATTAGGGGATCAGTGATGTAACACATGTCGATACTTTTCTACCAAAAGTATCCTTGGTTCGACTCTGGACGAGTCGAAAATGCTCTCATCAGAAATGTAAAGTTCATTTTGATCGATTACAGACATTTTTTTCTTTTACAGAATTAAATTAGAAGTAATGGTTTAAAGATATCGAGTTAAGCGCCCAAAGAAAGGAATTTGAATGAAAATTCTTATTTTTGCCGTGAATGGTTGCTTTGGATACCAGATTGCATTTTGACAAAATAAACGTGGCAAGGCGTGATGTATGAAGAAATGAGACGAAATGAGAACTAAAGGAAACCTTATATGCATCTTTGAATATACGAAATGTACGAAAATTATGAAGTCATTATGAATATACATCTATGTCATTGTGCGACATCAAAATAAACAATTACGAAACCAAATACATAACTGCTTTATTAAAATAAGCAAGCTATGAAAACTTCTTACTTTCTTCTTATGAAGCTTCTTAGCAAAGTTAATTTTCCGGAAAAAATTCCTTAAACAGGATTTGAACCACTGAGGCTGAACTTTCGGATTATTCTTTGGAAATGTTGGAAATTTTGGAATTTGGAAACAGGCGCTCTAACCACTCGGCCATTTTGATCACGATGAAACTAAAACTCAAGAAAAACTTTGTTTAAGTAGACCACTGCATGTCAAATAATGACAGGTAATATGAGAGATACATTTAAATTAACCCTTGACATTTTTGGCGGGGTATTTTGACATGCATCAAAGTTATGCGATAACAATAGTACAGCTAGTTCCAAAAAAAACTTACCTTCTAAGCCGCAACCCGCATAACAGACGTGAAGCTCGATGAGAGCGAGTCTAGAGTTTTCCACGCATTCTATTGGCTCTTGGAAGGAAGGCGCCTTTTTAAACCGTTTTGAAACGCGTTGAACGTATTTGTACCGTCTTTATTAGCATCTAGTTAAACTACAATTAGTGCTACTTTTTACTATGTCTGCAACATAGTATTAAAAAATGAATGAAAATCGGATTTCCTTATTTCGGCCAGAGATTTCTGCGTAATTCACCTTTCTCTGGAGGCGTCGGGTAAACTTACTTTAGCTGCTTCAATTATCCAATAAAAAATTATGACATTGCAAGATTAAAAAGGATTATATTATCACGTTTTTTATGCTCTTGTCGCCTACAGGACGAACTTTTAAATTTATTTAGAGGAAATTCACGACTATGACTCAAATAGAAACATGAACGAAAACTCTGTAAGGAGATAAAGAATAATTATGAATAAGAACACAATCAACTGTATTTCAACTAATTTATGTTGCAGAAAAATGCCTTCGAGAAGGGGAGCATGAAAACTCTGCGAAACCTACTAAGGAAAGCAAAGATGAAAAGAAACTTTATCTGGGCGAATACACTGAGAAAGAATCATTTTAAGTCAACCTGGTAGAGAGCTCTGAAAATTAGACCCAAGACATATTACAATAAAGTAAACCAAGTAAATTACGATCAACTACATCAGATAATTACATCAAATATTATAAAAATTTTAAATACCACCAAATCAATTGATAGAAAGTAAAATATTAATTGGTGTGCTATCATCATTTTCTAAGGCAATTGTTTAAAATTCAACTTGCTAATTTAGTATTTTAAAGAAAATAACATAGATATTAGAATAGTAGCACTCCTAATTTTAATACTGAGGACTACAAAATTTTTTCACGTATCGAATTAAAAATTAGTTTACGACGAAATTAACGCCAGCATCTCGTAACACTTTTCCGAAGATATTGTTCATTGCCAGTCCCAGAAAAACTATCCCTTTAATTAAATCAAGTTCATGTTCCTTGCAAAATTATGCTGTCCCAACTTTTATCTGATGCTAAATCTCTTTCTTGCCCCGTGGTGCAAATTTTGACTCGATTTCTTTGCTGTTGAATTATTCTGCAATACAGAGAGGTATAAAATTTGCTTGATACTACAATTAACAGAGCATTAGATAATTCAGAATATATGAATCAACATGCCATTCTGTTCTTACTTCCATCAGGCATTCGTGATGACAGTATCAGATGAATCATTATGATTTTGAGATGAGATTTGGCTGTTTCTGACAAATTCGCGTCTGAAGTTTTACTGAGTCTTTCAGAGAGAGCGGAGGACCTCCACCCTGGCCCTAGGAGTATCCCCTATTCATTCCTTTGTTGTTTCTTTTTCTTTTGTTTCGTCCATCGAAAGGTATTGTCTATTTTCTCAAAGGAACCATAAAACGGCCGATGGGTGAAGGTGAACTCCGCTCTGAGAAAGAAAACCCCCTTTTCGGCATATTGTGGATGGTCGTATGTATCCGGGGTAGCGAATTTGAAAGCGCTAATGAGGATTACCGACCGCACCCCTGCTGAGCAGGTATCTAAGGTTAGGGTATGGTGGCGGCGACCGATCACAAGTAAGGTGGGAAATGGTGGATCCGCGATTTGTTATCTTCGCCGCGGGTATTCCCTTAGGGAATGAAGATATTCAACTCTATTTTTGAGGTAGACGACCTTTCAGGACTTCTTGCAAGGAATCCAGATGGTTAAGAAACAACAGTTAGTATGGCAAATCAGAACCTTAAGACTGATTTGCATATTGCAGATAAATACCAGGTTTTTGTATACTTGCATATTGCAGGTTTACACGTTAACATCTGGTTTATTTACATTTACATTAATACCCCGCGAGCCGCCGTATGACGTATGTCAGGGGGTGTGAAAACACCCACAACACGATTTCTATTGCTATACTGAAATGATTTTCAGAACTATGCGCTAGGTGAAAGTGAGACTAATGATTAATGATCGCTGCTTCGGTTTCTGAATGCCTCAAGTAAACTATATAACCCGAATTGTTTGAATGGTGTATAATGATTAAAAGAAAAATCACCGTCAATAATTATTAATGATGGGTAATATGAGTCATGGAAGAATACGCTAAAAATAGAGACCAACGGATGGTAATCAGACTTACATGAGAATATTCCTCTAATTCTCATGATTCATACCTTAGCTGTTAAAATATTCTTGGTTCTATATGTAATCCATTATTCCAACATTCACTCCAAGGACCTTCGTAGCATCATCCTTCATCCTAGGCACATCATAATTCTCTACGAATTTTGCGAAGATGTTTCGAATTTTTTTAATGGTAATGCAAGGAAGATCATTCTAGTTGAAATAGGACCTTCGGAAAATCTGAATGATAACATAAAGTTGAAAATGTTTGGGTGCATCATATCTGAATTAGTATCTCTATATTCTGCTTTTAAAGTGAATGGAATAAACTGTATTAGCTTATTCTAAATAACTAATTCAACAACAAAAACGAAAAAATAAGTAATGTGCCTATAGTCAATTTATATAAATCAAGCTCCTCGTCAATGATTGTTTATTTATAAATATTGGTTTTTATGCTTTATTTTGTCTCTATATTGAGCTCAAAATTTCGTAGTTTGAAATTACTTGAGAAATGAAAAATTAATTAGAGAAATACCACCTAATATGTATTCTTTACGCTTACGAGAACCAAATCGTTTAACTTCTCTTACAACATCTATGATACAAAGTAGATAGAGCGTTGAAGATGATCTTACTAGATTGACTAAAGTTTCTATTATAATGTCACTAAAATATGAATTGAAACGTAAATACGGAATTGTAGACACTCCGCATATTCAATGTCGCAGAAACTTGAAGTTTATACGCCGAATACCGATAAATTATATCTCTAAAGTTATTTAGAAGAAAACATTGTCTTGCATAGGTAGTAATACTAATGTTAGCGATTTCTATTGGTTTAAAAAACCTCGAAATCTCTTTCCAAAATAAATTGCTGATAAGAAGATGGTTTAGTTACTGGCTTAGTGAACTACTCGAACTTTCTTATAGAATTAAGAGAAGGTTGCTACAAAACATTGAACATCGATATAGTATACAATTTCGGAGATCCTGGGAATAAACTGATGCATGAGAAGGAAAATTATGAAAGTATGATGAGCCATCGACGTTATATCTTGTATATTTGAATGTTAATCATTTTTGACTGAGATATTACTTAAATTGGATAAATGAGTAGTTTCTCTGGAGGCAGTCATAAACGGAGAAAATATATGTTGGATGAGAAAATTGAGAAGGTGAGCGAGTGGGTTATACTTTTAAAAGAGGTCGGTCCTCCTACTCAAAGTAAACAATTGGTCGACTTAGAAAGCAAAAATGCGCCTACCTATTGTGATTCATCCAAAAATCTGGAATTAACATACCTCTTACACTTTTGGTTGTTAAATTCATGTGAGTGTATGTATTACTGTTGCCGTCACTTCTCACTTCCCTATCTCTATCAAAACAGTCCCCCTCTTGAAGTCCTGGTGAATTCATTGCTTTATTCACTTCTTCCAATCACTCCTGTATCTTGCTTTTCAAATTTGTCACGGAATGTGGAGAGATGAAAAGTTTCTCATAGTCAATACATTTTAAATACGAAGGAATATTTTCAATATCACCAATCGATAAATATGTAGATAGACTAGCCATACCAAACCACCACCCATTCATCTCAATCATTAAAATTCTGTCGAAAAATATGAGAGTTACGCGGGGCCAGCCATCAACCGAGGGGAGCAAAATTTCAACATGAGCCTCATATGCGCTTCCCCATGTGATATTACAGGGTTGGAATTACAGGTAAAAAGGCCCTGGGAAAAACTATTTCACCAAGTCCCTATTATTTTGCGTATTTTTAACGTTTTCTACATTATAATAATTGTAAACGTTATAATAAACAATTGAAATATAAATAATGTAGGTAGTTTTGTATACATTCAAAATTAATTGAAAATTTTAAATTCATAGCTAACAGTAGCATTCAATGAGAATTATGACCAAACCTCATTCGCATTATCTTTTTGTGTATTTTAGAACTTTTAAAGGTGATAAATATAGCGAGAAGAATGTTTAAGAACGTAATGGTTTGAGACTGCAACCATTTCAAAAGAAATCCACAGAAGAAATCAAGTTTATTCGATTCACACTTCAATGACACCGAAAAATATTAATTAATTAATTCAAAATTAATGTGAAAGATGGTAGTCTCGTATCCGTCATCTTTATTCATTGAGGAAAATCGATTCTAGCACATTTTCTCTCAATTGATTTGGACGGTATATTAAAAATTCCAACTGCATAGATGATAAAAGTTACTGATTTTTTACCGATCAAATTTTAATTTCGATGCTTATCAAATGAAACAAAATGTATCTAAAATACGCAGAGAATGCCTCAAGACTTCATACTATATATTTACTTATTGTTTTTTAATGTAGCATATTAATGTAATAGCCTAGATATGGCCATGAGTGTGCCTTACTTTACTTGTGTAGATTGCATTCACACAGGCGGTGATAAAACTGGTGATCAATATAGACTCCTTTGGTATATAATTTTAAAGGCTAATAACTGCTCTCTTGAACGATGCATAATATTAGCTACTATTATATTATATAATACCACCCATTATAACCGCAGAGTTTTGCAAGCGAAGGCGTCGATTTCGAGGTCTATACATTTTTGGTCCGACACCGATTCAAACTGCGCGGAAATTTTCTTCCTCCCATCCCAGTCCTAAACATAAGCTCAGAGCGGCTCAGAGGCAGATTTTGCGAAAATTTCCTTCGACTTGCTCGTGCCTTTCGCTCTCAGACTCAAATTTTATGAGGGGAAGGGGGTTTGCCTCGGAATAACGGGACCTCGTGTGCGACGTTTGCCTCTGCGCGAGAAGCAATGCTAGAATATATACTGATTCGTTATAACCATTTTATAATAACTGAATTCTTGCATTACGATATCCGTATTGTTATAATACTATTCTGCTAGGCCAATGCCACCAAACTCAGGATACTAATAAATCTTTGCAACATTAACAAAGCAAATAAACCCATTTCAACTCTGCAGGCGGAGTTATGACTCAAGCAGACCATCTCCGCCATGTTTTTCCTCTCTCTCTCTCTCTCTCACTTCTTAAGGCTCGCTCGGAGGAAATTCACTACCTGTTATGCGGGTTGCGGCTTAGGTGGTAAGTTTTTTTTGGAACTAGCTGTACATATTTCTATGAATTCAATTAATTCCCGACTTTTGACGAGAGAAATCACTAGTTCTGATAGAATCTTAAGGCGTTTGGTAACGACCTCAACATAAAGCAGCATTCACTTGATATTTCTTCATAATGCTTTAAGAGTAACTATTGTCGCGGTTTAATTTCTTAGGACATCATTTTCTGCTTTAAGTAACAAAATCAGCCTGCTGTTCCGTTTAGAAAACTCACGTACCTTCATCACCATCTTCTTCATACTTTACATCCCCTTTAATTCCAATTTCACTGTTTGATTCGTAAATGGGCTTCCTATAAGTCTTCTGTATTTCCGCTGCAGCCCGATATCCCCCAGTATACGCTAAGCTTAATCCAATTCATTTCATCGAACGCCTAATGCATGCTCAAGAATCACGACTATCTCACGACGGCTATGCTGAATCAGATTTCTCCCCGGTTTCTATCGGGTGTACCTCTTTTCATTGATTTACATTCTCCTTTAAATGAGTCTCTAATATATTTGGATTCGCATTAAGACTGATTGTAAAAAAGAGTAATCCACAGCTGACTTTTTATTTGTGTATTAAAAACAAGATACTTATTGATAGAAAATTTATCCTCTTAAAATTATGCCTCGTTCATGAAACTTTCAGAATATCTATCATATCTTTCATTAAGTATAGTAACGTTCCAATTGTACCACACCAAGATTTCAATACCATCCTAGGGAAACTCCATGCGTATGATACCCCTCTTATGGAAAACCATATCTCTTGTGCGGTTAAAGTTTTACTTAATTTTTTTCCATTTAACTATCCATACTGTAGCTTTCGGTTATTTCAAATTAATTAGTGGCATCAGAAGTTTTGGAAATGCATTAAGGAGACTTAAAGGGTATAAATGTAGATGAACATTAATTCTACATTAATGAAATTACGACGCTAATTGAGTATTATCAATAAATGTAATATGTGTTAAAAAAGTATAATTGCAATTAATTTTATGATATTGAAGATTGAATGGGGGTTGCCATCAATAAAGTTTCTCCGAATACAAGTTTGCTGCATCATCTGAGAATCGCAGTTTCGTTGAAATGCTTAATCTGGGAATGAGAATAAATTAGGTCAAAGGTAGTCGGATGTTGGTAAACGCTTCCAAGATTCGGCCGATGTTACCTTCTTATGAATACTGAGATCGATCACGCTCTACGTAAACAGAAAGAAGAATTACTTCTCTGGAACTCTCGTTTGGAAGTAGAAGGGATGCATGAAAGCTGAGTAGAGAGGTCTATAAGATAGAAACCTTTTGCCTCAACGATTTCCAATACAGTTCCTGGAAATTTTTCTCCCTGCTAAAAAGGTATCTCAGCATCCTCAGGCTCTGGAAAATGATTCTTTTTTCTAGAAGGCACACTTTTCTCTTAAAGCAAACGACACGTACGCACTCATTCTTATCGAATCGCATACGAGGCGATCACGTGATGAAATAAGAAGAGAGGTGCGAACTCGTCCGTTGCATATGAACTTTTCATTTACCTTTTATGGAAAAGCCTTAATTAAATGTTTCATATTCTCAAAATTTATCACTGAAATAGTATGTGTGAAAGAGCAAGGTGGACTTAGAAGGCGCTATACCCAAGGCGATGGTTTTCCTCGAGTTTCCTTGACTATTTAGTTTAACGAAAAAGATCTTTACGAGTTAATAAAGAGAATAATTTTAATTAATCGGATATATCATTACTTTACATGTGAAAGGGGAACTTAAAGATCGATCTCGACACAACCATCAATTTTTTCAGAGGTCACAATTTTAGTGTCTACAATTTAGAATGTACTATAAATACGTTGGCTACATGTAAGATATAGGGTGAATGAATATGTGTACGACAAATACGCATGTAAAATGTTTAAGAGTTGATTTTTAGGAATTAAGAGTTCCACCTGGCATTTGTCATATAGTTGTATTCCATAAATGCAACAGTATTCAAATAAATCAATAAACAATATTATATCCAGACACGCTCATTCTAAGTTATTAATTTAGGAAGATTTATCTGCAGTTATTTATTAAGACATCAATATATTCATAGCATAGATTCTTTAATCTTCACTGTACTAAATTCCTCCATCGATTCATCATAATTCTGGGAATTGGTTTCCTAATTTATACAGATAAAATTTCAAACAAATAATTTTCAATAACCTATAAGCATTCAAGGAAATAATTTATCTGATATAAAATTTGTATATTTTTATCGGCCCTAGAACTTTGCTTAAATGATAGATTTTTAATTTTCGAATGTCGATGCCAATATTTATCAAAGGAAAGAGACCCTAGGAGGTCGTATAGTTCACCTGGACCTAAATTCACCTATGTAAATGGTTACCCCAAAGAAAAAATGCCTCTGAAAGAAGATCCTCATGTTTATATTAAGATCAGAAAAAGTCACCGATGACGTATTCCACTTTTAAAATATCCTTAGTAATCGAAGCAACAGTAAACTAGATAGCAAAATTACATAAGTCGGAACTGATTTTGATGCTTTAAATATTTGTATTACATAGCATATAAATAAGTATGAGCTATATGACGGACCTAAGGAAAAAGTAGTGCATAAAATAGTGAATACAAAAGCAGTTATCAGTATTTTCTTATAAAGAAAAGCAAAATACTTAATTTTCTTTGGTTGTATTTAATTTTCTGTTCAATTATTAACAATTTCTTTAATGTAATGTAAGATTTATAGATTAGTTAAAATTTGTATTTTCATCAAGCATCAAACTGATAAATTAAACACGTAACACTATAAAGAATATAAAAAAATTCGATTCGAAAAAACAATGTACCTCATCGAGACACGAAGATGGCTCCTTTAACAATCTAAATAATTTGAAAATTTTTATTCTCAGTAAAAAGTAAGCAGCAAAGATGCGATAGTGATTAAAAATATTTTAAAATTTTAACTGTAATTCGTCATGATTTCATAAACGCGATTTGTAATCAAAGCATTCTCAAATGTTGATAGATTCTTAAAAACAAAACCATTGAATCCTTAAAATCTGATAAAAATCAAACGACTTCTTCCTCAATCACATTGATTTACACATTTTATTTGCAGCAAAAACTTACTCATCTTGTATTTAAAAGACATAGCGAATCAAGAAAACACCACGCATATTTTCACTGTTACAAGAGTATACTTTTATTTCAGTCATGAACACAATATCCATAACTATTACCATCAGCTTTTCGGGTCAGTTTTCTGCAATGGATTCCTCAGTCTAGCCACCTGTTGATGTTCTCGAAAACCAGAAATTGCAGATGGAATCCTAACCTGTTGCCAGGTTCTCTGAATCCACCAAAGAAAATAAGAACAGCGTCCTTTCTGACCTTCATCTTTTATCCAATTCTCACTCGATTCATTAGCATTTTCTATTTATTACTGCCTACCTATTGTGTGTATTTCAATAATAATAAGTTAGTTAGGGTTGTTACCCCATTCACAGCTTGCAGATGTGTAAATTCATTCCAAAAGTATAGTACTAGTATTGTATTTAAAAGAAAGGTTCAATTATTATATTTTTAGATCTAAATATTGCAACGAAAAGGTTCCAATGACCAAATCAATCATGAACACGAAAGCAGTTTCAATGTAGAACTTCATTACTTACTTAATTTTAAGGTCAAACTTTATCGGTTTCTTAGAGTCATCATCAGATTTAAAATTATGAAAGAAACAAAGAGTATATATGTAAAAGAAGGCTACGGATGTACTAATGACGTATGACGTTGTGGGTAATAAGCAAACCATTGACAACGGGAGAAGAGTTAGTCGTAAATTCGAATTTTTAGTCTTAATTCTCTTTCTCCAGTAAAATATTGATGGAATTCGGTTATTCCCTCACAAATTTTCAAGTATTCCTGCACACGTAAGCCTCTAGCCGAAAATTGAGGGAATTATTTCTTCTATACGAAAGTAGTAGTTCATCTATTTTCACACGGGCACGCAATCTACGCTGTAGCAGATTTAAACTACCAACAAGGCATTAGGTGCGTCACGTGTGGGCATTCTATAGAGCAGGTTTCATAAAAATGGCGTATTCAGTCATAAGATCGACAGTTAATAATTCAATCACAAATCCAAAATTGAACAAATCATTCAATTCAAAGAATATCAGCTCCAAAAACTCTATAAAAACACCGCAAGTAGATTTTAAGTGCCTACTGAAGAACCCTCTGACTGTCTTTGGGATAATTTCTATTTTTTTATTTCACAGATTTCAACTTTTTCGAACAGCTAAATTATTGAACGTAAATACATTCAAAAGCGAAATTGTGAACTAAGAAGTTCAATTAGTGAGTAGATATTCCTGTGAAAACTATCGCGATAAATCAGCGAAATTTAAAATTGATAAATTCCTTCATGAAACGAAATTCCCCTATTTATATTATCCAGCATTTAAATATGTCAGTGACTTGAATGATACGGCAAAACAGAAAAATGATCAACAGGAAAAGATAGAAAGTTCAGTTAGTGACTTTGGAAGACAGACCAGATTGCAGCATCAGCGAATTACGTAAATTCCATTCAATAACTGCCATTCCAACTGGGGAACGCTGTGGTCTCTTTCCTTCACGAATCTTTCATTCGATTACGTCGAATCCGAATTCCCCTTTGATTTTTATCCAATCAGAGTCTTCAGATACTGTATCTCTTGGGGCGCATTGTTTTCTTTTTAACTTCCTAGACTTGGACTACAATTGAAATCCTTTCTTCCCACATGCTCATCTTCCCTATTCTATCCTTTACTCCGTTCCGAAGCACTACCTGCATCCGCTCTCTTTCCCTGCGGGAGTCCAGAAGGGTCTGTCCCGCCCTCCTTTTCCCCGTAATCCCCGAACGCCAGGACACGGGCTTCCCTTTATAAGGGCACGACGTGCCACATAGAGGATTAGACCAATGGCAGCGCTAAGACCTTCGATCCGCCTTTAAGTTTCGAAGGCCCCCGCCCTTCCCAAGAGGAAAAGATTTCCTTCGGAGGAAAGAAACTTGGCCAATATCATTCTTATTAAGGAAGGTGTTCTTTGGCGATAGAAATGAGGTAATCGGTTTCCTAATTCGAAAATGATTTGAATAGATTTACTTCTTGGTTGTTTATTTTATGCAGTGCTGGATACAGGTTCTTGGCTGCAAGTATGCAGAAAAGTCCGTCTAAATCGTGTAATCTTCTCTTTCCTTTCGAAATGTTGAGCGTCAAATACAGCTTCGTATTGCTCTATTTGTTGTAAAATCTTTAGTTGTTGACTCTTCTTCTGTCCTCTCAAATATTTTATTTTTATTATTACTATGTAACGGTTCTGAAAAGCAACTTAAAAGAAGCCAAGCTAAGGACAAAAGCGATATATAATAAAAAGAGAAACATTAATCAAGCTGCAACATACAGATGATGAAGCTCTAATTACTGAAAAGATTGTCCTAAAATTGCTTCCATATTCTGAGCCACGGAATAAATTTAAACGCGCTTGCTGTATTACAACTTAAAAATTGCAAATAAAACTAAAAAGATGGTCTGTGGCCGAAACAGAGAAAACTTTCAAGTAAAATTTGAACTGGACACACTTGATGAAGCCAAAAAATGAACGATTGATGAAATTTGATATTTAAGTGGTATAAGCAATGGAAGTTGAAATAGGGGAAAATTAAGCAACCAAGCGATGATTGCATTCTATCAGAATAAAGGCATTTGTCTACAAATAGTCTATTAGAAAACGGTTCACAGATGAAATGAAATGAATAAAAAAATGAATATATTTGGAGATTCATTTACACGGATTTCAAACATAAACCGTAATAGCAGTACAAAAGAGAGAAGATAAGAAGCAATAAACATCTAGTGATACAGAATATTGATGAAAATAAAATAGAACGAATGAGTAGAAACAAAAATATCTTCAGAATTACAAATGAAGATATTGTGAAGGATGATGCTAAACATTTTTAACCAGAGGAGGGAGTTTAATCGGTCACATACAAGACACAAGATAATACAGTACAAGATAGCCTCCTTAAATCAGTATTGGATAGGTTTTGAAAGAAAAAAATCACATAGGAGAGCATATGTTGAATTATGAATGAATATATTGAAACAAGAAATACTTGAAGGAGTGTGAATTAATTAATTGAACGACAAGGAGAGAACGAGAGGAGAGTCACAGCAAACCAATCATCAGATTGATAATCCTTTGATTAAGAACGCTTAATTAGTAACTATAATAATTTTCTATTCGTTACTTCACTTTCTCTTCTATGTTTCGGTGAGTCTTAAAATACTTGAAGCTTTTCAAATTCTTTGACATAACCAAAAATAAATGCTGTGTAAAATTTCATGATGCTGGATCAAAATTCATCAATTTACCAGTTTTGTTATAATAAACCCTCTTGCAGTATTAGTTTAGGAGATATTTAATTATGCTTAAAATAAAAGAGTATAGCTATATTTTTTTTCCAAGATTAAAATTTTCTTGAAGAGTATCAAACTCGGATATCCTTGAATAACGCAACCTGCAATGACAATGCGTGAAGCTGGTTGCGTCATGCGCCTATGATACCACCGTTCGTTCTCATAACAGCGCTTGCCAACCTTTTCCAACCAACACACGCAAATGAATTCAGATCTCGCGGGAAAGAAATTATAATTCCCTGTTTCAGCCCTAATTGATTGAGACTACAAACTATGACCAGAATGGAAAAATTTAACACATTCGAAAATATGTCCCTTTAATCGATGAAATAGGTGGTGTTACAATGTAAGTGTTGAAAGGAAGGCATTAAGAGATAAGATGCTTAAGATGTTGAAAACAATTTTTGGCCAATAAAATGGTACGAAAGAGTGGCTAAAGCGGGTTGCAGTGTATCTTGGGATATTAAAGCTCCGACTTAAAAGTGGTTTGCTGAGTGTCAGTGCTAATCCTTTGGTGCACCTAATTTCACATTTGCATCCTTTTTTTCCAAATCTAGCAATGAACAGCTACGCTGCCATTAATATTATTTCAAAGGAACTACTTGTTCTGTAATGCATTTCTTCTTGATCTTTTATATCGATATTAAGTTGGTAATAATAATGAAAATGGTGATAATAATTGATAATAATAGTTAGTAATAATAATGATGGGTTAAATTTCGCTAAATAAACACTAAAATTAACCTAAATATCCTTAAGAGACAACTCTTGCAATTAACCTTTTAGATCGAGCTTACAAATAGGCATGCCCTAATTAAGACTCAAACCTGAGACCTCGGTGCTTCTTGATTAGCACGATATTCACTACACCGACGATGCCAGAAAAAGGACAAGGTAACCGCCAACCTCGAAGAAAATCATGAATGCAACAGTTTTTCTGCAACGAAAAAATCCAACTGAAAGAGATCTGAGATATATTCCGCTGAGTCAACCTCCTCAAAGACACCGTGGGATATGCAAGACTTGTTGAGGGCACATATTGGTTGGCAGGCACTCTTAGAGGGGGAGTAATTAATGCGTTTCGTAGAAGGGCGAGAAGAAGCCGATGAACGGAGGCAGGACACGGAAGGTTGAAGGTGAAGGGCTTCTACATGGGCTGATAAATGAGTGGTCTGAGTGATGGCCACTGCCCTTTTCGTTCCTCCAAACTTACATAAAAAGGCACTAGCATAAAGTTTCCATCGTCACCCACTTCTAGCCGTATCCATCTTCTTCTTCCCCACCCTCTTCATGCACTTTTTTCATTCTGTATCCGTCCTTCGTCGTTATGGATTATCTTCGAAGATACTGAAGCATGACTTGAGTGGGTACGCCTCCACTTCAGTACGTCGAAATATTCATTTAAACTGAATGCATCTGAGATAGATATAGACCAAAGTTTGACAGCTTCATTTATTTAATTGTAGAGAAATATTTCTGCTGAAGAAATTGAAGTCTTTTGACAGAAGAGAGGAAATGTCTATTTCCTTTGCCTTCGTGTCAGTTTTGTTCATTAACGTGATAACTTGGAAGCGACTGAGGTATGAATGTTGCTGAATCTAAATTGGCAATCCATACGTGAAATCTTACTGAATGCAATGCAAGCTATTATTTATTGTAAAACTCGATTTTTGAAGACGTTAATTGATGAAGAGACATTACCAAATTTTAATTAATGACCAAGTCATTTTCCATATAAAAGATTCCTTATGATAGAAATTTTCTACATACACATTTTATCTGGAAAATTAAGAGGTCTTTAATTTCCGCATAATTTATAGGGTTATTCTGCCGCATCTACGGAAACACTTTTTAATCAAAACACTATAAAAGGAGTGTTTGGTGGGCTGTTGAGCGTATTCTTGGAGAGATTGTGCTTTATGATGCCCTCTCAACTCTGCTGTTAAATATATTCGTTATTCTTCCCCAATTGTCTGTCTGGAAAATTTGCTTCATTGTAGAAAGAAAAAGTACCGAAATCAGTTAACAAGGAAATTCTTTCTTAGAATACATTTATTCAAAACATTAGAAGAACGCAACCATTAATACAAAAAATATTTTGCGGACTCTTTAGATACGCTGACTACAGCCGTGTTATATATAAAATAAAGCAAACTGTGGAATATTCCTTTCGATTTAATGATTTTAATTGCTTATTTAAAAATTATAACAAAGACCTGTTTTCTTTCTTGAAGGTAAAATAAATATAAAATTATCATAGCCCGGCTATAACGCTAACGTGGTTTTCCATTCACTCTCTGGAAAGCGTCTTCACTGGGCTTTACTGCACTTGATTTTATCTATGCCATTCTTTTCCTCGTTTCAACCATTCTACTGCTCTTGTTTACTTGGTCTTTCATTCCAACGAAAGTATAATGTCTCTTGAAACAGTCGAACGACTGGATTATACTTTCTCCTTCGGTTAAGGCCTGTGTGTATATGAGATCATTTTCGTTCATCTCTTCAGTACACACTGAGTTTATTCTATTGTCAATATTTGATGTAAATTCCCAGTATCAACCTTTCCAAGTAACACCCAACATTCATTCGCTAAATTTCGATCAAAATGTCCAGAATTTCTTTTCCAACAACAAGAATTTAATACAAAATGTATGAATATCAATAAAATGTACGGAGTCTGAATAAATGTCATTGATAAATATATACTCTTAATAAAACTGTTATAGAAATTAATATTGTTTATTTTAAGGGTGGTTAATTGAAATTTTCCGAATTAGTGAAATAGGTTTAGCATTTTCTGAAAAGATTTATATTTTTCAAAAATTCACAAGAAGACACTTTTGTAAAAGTTTAAAATGCTTTTTAGAAATTTAATTTCAACTTTAAAAAAATAAAAAAGCGGATTTTTTCGTTATGGCGGAAGTTCTACGTGGGGGGACCCAAAAGTAACGAGAACCGGGCTGTGGAGGGGAGGAACGTCAGGGGACCGAGTTCTGGTTGGTAGGGTATTTTGGCGGGAACTCTCATGAGTCAGTATGCAACGTTTCGTCGCCGTGAGAGCAACTGTTTGTGCGCAGCATTTCTTTTATCAAAGTAACTTTTTCCCATGTGGCGAAAACGTGAGATGGCTGACGCTCGAGAGCAACACGCGGCGGTAAAATTTTGTTTTCTGTTGGGGAAAACGGCTGCGGAAACTCTTGTAATGCTTCAAACAGATTACAAGGTTGATGCTTTGAGTCAAGCTCGGGTCTACGACTGGTTTTCGCGGTTTAAAAGGGGCGAAATGACGATTGAAGACCAACCTCGTTCCGGGCGCCCCTCAACTTCAAGAACTGACGACAACGTTGAAAAAATCAACACTCTAGTCCGTGAAGATCGTCGCCGAACAATTGATGAGCTCTCTAATATTTCTGGCATGTCATGGAGTTCAATTCAGAGGATTTTATCAGAGGATTTGCGCATGAGAAGAGTTGCAGCCAAATTTGGCTCACACTGCGTTGTCTGTGAGGCAGTTTTTGAGTAAAAACGGAATGACACCGATTACTCACCCGCCGTACTCACCTGACCTGGCCCCCTGTGACTTCTTTTTGTTCCCTAGGCTCAAAAAGAACACCAAAGGAAAACGTTTTGGGACTGTGGAAGAAGTGAAACAAAAATCGCTGAAGGGGTTAAAAGACATCCCATTATGTGAGTTCCAGAGCTGTTTTGATCAATGGGAAAAACGTTTAGACAAATGTATATTGGTTAATGGAGAGTACTTTGAAGGTGATAAAAATTTAGTGTAAAAATATTGAGAAATAAAAAAGTTTTAATGAAATTTCTCTTATTTTTGGGTCCCCCCTCGTATTTCTGTAAGCAAAGCTCCTTTCATCATCGGAAGGAATACAATCCGTAATTCAAATTTTTTCCGTTAAACTCCAGAGATTTCTGGGATATCATTGGAACTATTTTCTATAGAAAACAAACCTTGAAATATATGTTGAAAGTAGTCAGTTTTATGATTAACTATTTTAAACCCGAAATAAGTTGTCTATTATTACTTAACGATGTACGGTATAGAAAAAGTTCATGTAATCCTATCTCATTATTGGCTTTTGTAGCAAACTTTCAGTAAATATATATTTTAAAATTTAATAAAAATTCTCGAGCGTATGATTGAGTGCAGCAGTGATTACTTTTTCGCCCGTAAAGACGTGAAAATAATAAACGATAAAATAGTGTACTCCATTCCTTGCAGTAGAGTCAGTAACATAAAAATGAGCGAAAAACAACTTTCATTGTCTCCCTATATCCTATCATATACAATTGAGATTTCATCTCATGATCAAAGAAATAGCCCATAATCCAAAATAAAGTAAGTCACCTTTGAAAGAATGCAAGAATGAGAAAAACGTTTGTCAAATACCTATCTCTAAGCGTCTTCTATCATTTTGATTATCGATCAAACCTTATCGGGTTTGGTGGATTAAGGATTCTTCACGGAGCCACAATATAGAATTCCCCACTTCTGTGGTCAGATATTAAACTTGTGCTATCTTACATCACACAACTGCTTCTTTTGATATAAATAAACCACTCATTTTTTATGAATTTAAGCTCTTCTGTCTTGTCGAATGTCAAATTTTGCCAGCTCGGTAATTCGGTAAATGCAACAAAGTATTAAAAATCAATCATCAATAGAACTTCACAAGAAATATTGACTGCCTACGTTTCCCTGCATTATTCGGTAAATAAAACGTTTTTGCCTGCAAATGAAAGGAATATATGGAAGTTAAACAAAATTCTTTTATCTTTATGGTATTAATATAGAAAGGAGTGCTTCGACAGCTGAAATCGTTTCGAACATACGGACTCCTGCCGAGAATTCAACCCGGAACCGCTTTCACCAAAGGCGAACGTGCTTCCCACTTGGCTCTCCAAGAACCCCTCCGATCTTATAAAACGTTCACGTCAATAATTGATAAATTAATCTTTTAATACGTTCTAATAAGTATTTTTAATAATTTGTAATAAACTGCTAATTGTATTATTGTTTATACACATCGCATTACTTATTTTTTGGTATATAACCATTCTTTCCCTTTGAGTTGTGTTTATACCAAACTTCTCCGGATACTCTACAACGCGTTCGTATCGCCGTGTTAATTATTTTATCGCCTAAATGAATTACTCGCTCACGTGTAACCTCGGACTATGCTTCACACTACAACGTCCATCATTCGTATAAAATGTGCGCCAATTTTACCATCCACCCAATTCCGAATAAAATGAGCAGAAAGTCAGAAAAAAGATCTTCAAACATCCCCGTACCGAGGGTATTCTTTTGTCTCTTGAGAATTGCGCTGTTTCGAGACGGAAGATCAACTGGAAGCACTGGGAGGCGCGGCGAGTTATGGAGAAATAGAAAAAAGTAGGGCAGCGCGGGGAAAGATGAGGGATAAATGGAATGTGGAACGAGATGGTGATGGAAATGAGAGGACCAAATGGGATATCCTCAATGGGAAGAAGTTGGGAGGGGAGGGGATTAATGGAAAGGGAGGGGGAGGCACCCACTTCTCCAAAAGTGGAATCCAGGAGGAATTCTCCGACCGCTGGAATCCGTCCGCAGCCCACGCCTCCCTTTCAGGCCCCAGACGTCATTCTTACTGCCTCATATTCACCCCCTCTCTATGGGAGGGGGTTTGCGTGTTATAAATGCCATAGCTCCCTCAGGATAGGGTCTTGGTGAGGTCTGTTCCTTCGCCTCGTTATTGCGTTCCGGAGGGCGGTTTGCGTGACGTGGTCCGCGGGGAGAAACAGACCATCGGAGGGCATTGAGACCAATATGTCACTTTTTAACTGTTTATGTTCGAATAAAAGTGGTGGGAAGATATGAAAAGAAGAGTTTGATGCGAGTGTTGACAAATGTATTGGCGGATCCATGGGTAACCCCCCTTGATGACTTCATAGTACTAGTAATTTGGCTAGAATCTGACAACGAGCTTGAGTTATTGAGGAATTTAAAAAGTTAATTGGAGATAAATTTATAGGAAAACTGTCTTAAATTGTCTCTTTACCCACTGCAAGTCTCTAGATCAGACCCTGGTTAAATTATGACTAAATGAAGGTGTCCTAACTTGAAAATTTTCCAAGGAATTACTGCTAAACCATCCTCTGAAGTTAGTGAGAATATGCATACCCTAAGAGATGATTTGCATTTAAATTTGGCCAAGACAACTCCTCTCATCGAACATTACTCTCATATTCAAACTGATTTAACTCTTCATCACTTAATGATTTAGTGTCGTGAAATATAAAAAAGCACTATAGTATTGTTTCCAAAAAGATCAACACTTTGCAAACAAAATGTAATTTCGGTAAAGAAACATTTCCAAAAAATACGACATTCAGTAAAAACATAATTCAGATAAAAACCTAATTTATGATCTCACGAATAACCAAAACTTGTTGAACCTCAAAATTCTATTTCAAAATAGTTCTCTAATAAGCATAGTTTCATGAAAATACGTAATTTCGGGAAGTGAAGAATTGTCATTTTGAGAATCAGGAACGTATAGATTTGCGGCTACCTAAAAACTTCCCTCATTAAATGAAAACGGGGCAATACGAGAATTGACTTACAAAATCAGTCAGTGCTAAAAGTTTGATTGACTTTTTGATCTATTTTATTATAATCGTATCAATTTTTCTCATACTCATTTTCCAGCATATTTGATGGTCTATTAATACCCTCATTCATTTTATATAGAAAATCCTCATATTTTATACTACTTCATTTAGCAATTGTTACTATTAGGTCCTATCAATATACGAGCTAAAATTAACCCTTATTCAAATACTTCAGTATATACGAATGAGGAAATTATTTCCACAAATTCATTATTATTTTCAAATATCTAAAATTTTAATTAAGTGCCCTCAACGAAAAATTCCCATATGATATGCGGAAGTTCACAATATCTAGAGCTAGCTATAATTAAATATGACTGCATTAATATCCTCCTTGATGCAATTTTAAAATTCAATCAGAGGTATTTCGTAAAAGCGGAATAAAAAGGGAATCGAGAGAAATTTTATTACACCTCTAGGCAGAGGGCCTATGAGTCATTACTTTCCATAAAAAGATAAAATGCTTATAAATGAAATGGAATATTTTCCGCATAAAAAATAATGCTTTAAAAATGAGTGTTATTTCTGCCTTCCGTTTCGGTACTGAGCGACCGCCTCTTCGTTCTTTAATAAAAAATTGAGTATTCCTCATTTGCATAGATATTTCCTCTCACGTCACGTCGATGAGCGCTATCTTCTAACACGGCTTCCTTTCCATGGAAATATTAACGAATATTATCACTGATAAATTTTAAAGGTTTTTCATTATTCTCTGTCATGGTACCTTATTACGTAGTAATAAAAAGATACAACTTTTAGAGTTCCCAGGGATGTCAACTTTCTTCATTTCCTTTTATGAGCTTATCACCTTGACGAATAAGTCTAAATTTGTAATAAAGGAAAAAGGCATGAATCCATTCGGATAGCGGCTTTTTCTTTTTTGCATACCTTAAAACTTTCAGTTCACAATGTTCCATTTCCTGGGTATAGCTTAATTTTGTTAATTAATTATTTAATGACATAATTTGCTCAATGGCCGATGATGCACGGCTTAATCAGATTACAAAACCGTTTTCTAACCTATCAAAATAAATAAATGTATCATCGAAAAGAGGTGACCATATTAAAACTTCTTTGATTTATACTATACAAAGCCTAACACCTAATTTACTGAGTGCATTAGAATCTCGTACACGATAAGGTTCTGGATCTAAACATGAAGATACTTGACAGCCATGTCTTGAGCATGGATTAAATAATTTAGAAATTATAACCGACTATCACGATACTACTCAACTTCTGATTATAATGCTCAAGGTTGTATCAGAATGATAGTGATAAATTTATTTCAGTCAACAATAAAACGAAATTCAGCAATTTTCTGAAAAGGATAAAAATAAAATTGCAGTATAAGATTAGAATCAAACTTAAAATATAATTTTAAGATATCATTTAGAATCAAATTTAAAATATCATCATATTTAAACTTCAAAGTTGTTTAATAGGTTAAACATTTAAGAAGGCAATTATAAATATTAATAATCAACGAGGAAATTGGGCATCTAATAATTGGTGAATCTAATCAACCTTCAAATATTTATCACAGTTCAAAGAATAAGTGGTAAAAGATCGTTAAGAAATGGCAAATTTTCCTTAGATATGGACGTTGAAAACTCCACAGATCATGTTATATTATTCTAAGATCACTTGATTATGTGATTTAAAATTTAAAATGTAATGCAATCCTTCGATTGGAAATAAAAATGGTTCTTTGAGGTTAGGAGGATTACGTATATATGTCAATTTGTATTTACATTGTGATGAATAATGGTTCAATAATGAAGAATTTTGCTTAAGGCTCTATTTAATTTTTTCAAAAATTGAATAATTATTTAAATTATGATAGAAGTTATTGTCCAACCACGCCCTTTCAATCTTTTGAAAACAGATATTTAGCGTGACATAATAAGTACCATGTTTCTCCTATGTTATTCGTTCGTCTCATCGTATCATAGCTTTTGGATCTGATACTTAATTATGTTTCATAATACCAGATATTTTTATATTGTAATAAAACGGAAAGTGAAATTCGTCAATAAAATATATAACAGAGATTCTGGCTATAACGAGCAAGAAACCTGTATTTTGACAAATTATCTAATATAACGTATGATTATTTGGTGTTTCATGCTTTCTACTTTACTTAAAGAATACCGTTGTCTAAAGTCTAAGTTGAATGTCTAAAGCATGGGAAAGGGTTTGACTTCTCGATACTCCTTTGAGTATTTCATCTCTGCTATTTCTGCTATTAAATATTTTATACATATTGCTGGCATGACGAAGCAGTAGTTGATAATATATTGAGATAATAGCCATTTAGAAAAATACGTCTGCTGTCATTGAAACTCGCCATGATCAGCGAAAAACCTGGAAAAGTGGCGAACCTTCCTTTATAACAGGTGTGTCGCAAGGAAAAGTCAGGAATGTCCGAAACTATTTCCACTATTATTGGGACCCTATTTACTTGTCCATTTCTTTCGCTCACTTGGACAATTCGCTCTTAATATACGCCTCCATTCCGACGCTATATGATTCGAATTTCCACGCAGAACTCACTTAACACGTATGTCCCCACTCCCACGCTCGTGCCCTGCATTCCAAGACACCCAATGCCATCCCACGGCCATTCCTCAAACCCTTCCCCCCCCCCCCCCTTACCATCAGGATTTAATATCCGTGGCGTAGGAGTGAGGGAGAGAGGCATCAAGAAATACGTGGGAGAGTGAGTGAGGGTGTATAAAAATATGTGTGGGTGTATGTACTTATATCTATATACATTATAGAATTTCGGGGCGCTAATTTTACTTCGAATAGAATCGGGAGGGCATGGGAAATTTAAGATCTAATATACCATTACTTATATTATATATTGTACAAGTTTACTTGCATGTTTTCCGTTTCATAAATACGTTTAATGGTGATATAACTAATTAATTCTTCCTGTAAGATAATTTCCATGGACTTAATTTCGAATTGACCTCTCATACTCATTATAATAGAATTATTAGTAAGATGGACGATTATTAATTTCATTATACTCAAATCTAATTTCGAAGAATTTCAGATTCAAAGAGATTATTATATTAGTCTTCGATTTTATTTAAGCAGGTATTGAAACTGATTTTGCAAACTTCACTTGGCACAACTAAAGTCTGATGATAGGGGTCAAATATTCGATGGAATATTATGAATGAAGAAGAGAATCAAACGACATAGAATCAGAATTAATCTTGCTAATTATTAATGTTGAAATTCTCCATGGTATACTATATATATATATATATATATATATATATATATATATATATATATATATATATATATATATATATATATATAACCATTACTAAAACACCGCAAATTATTTTGTGGTTGAGTGAAAAGTTTCCATTAAGAAACCTTTTAATAGAATCAAACTTCATAACTCTGGAAACAAACTGTAGAAGCTCAATCGTAGTAGTATTAATATTGTTACAAGTGCTTCGACTGGTGAGGTCATTTTGAACGTGGGCTCTCACTGGGAATCGAACCAGGGACCGCTTTCGCTGAAATCGAACGCGCTGCCCACATGGATATCCAGGAGCTCAAAAACTCAGTCGTTTCGTTAAAAATTGCACGGAATAAACAATATTAGAAAGTAAATTTACTAAATATTAAATTATAATTCAAATCATTTCTTGTTATGATGTGATCCAGAATCAAGATTCACGTACCAGGTTATAATGCCTCCAAAATTTCTTTTTAGCGGAAAATATTGTCATGGTTTATTAGAAATATATTAAGGATGATTACTCGGTCCTATTATAAGAGCGCTATTCATTATTCCACAATTTAATGATTAATTCATCATTCAATTGTGCATACTTTATGGTTATATAATAGCTATTAGAATGAATTAATAAGGTTTTCGCAAGTGACTGCCAATATCACCTCAATAAGAAATATTCAAATAATTTTTACAACTTCAACTATCGGCATTACCTAACTTCAAAAGTGATAACCTTCATATCCAAGAATAGGACCTGCAACGTTTCAGAAAAATCTCGATTGTGAAACAGCACTCGGATTCTCAAAATTTGCAACCTATAATCTGGCTTTAGTTTCATCTTATTAGCATTATGTCTACGCCGATTTTATTTCAACTTGAAACTCCCCTGTGAAAAACACCTTTCGAATTTTTTGAACTACAAGAGTATATTATGACAAACACTGCATATATCGGAACGAATTCTGATTAAAGTTAAAAATCACCATGAATTTCTACAAAGATATTATTAATTTCTTTGTGAAGTTATTTTCAAGGCTACCACAGTAGTGAAATTTCAAGGGATTTTAATTTAATTCTGTACCACGTACCAAACTTCGATATAATTTTGAAAACACCTATCGAATATATTTAACTATATTAGTATGAAATAACAGTGCATTCATCGGAACGAATTCTGATTTAAGTTAAAAATCACCATGAGCTTCCACAAGGATATTAGTATAAAATTCTTTGTGAAGTAAATTTCAATGCTATCATAGTAAGTGAAATTCAATTCAATTCTGCACGAAGTACCAAGAATTTAGTCCTAGCTACTTTGTTTATAGAAAATTAATACTTTTCGAATCACGTCCATAATTTCCGAATGCAACAAGAGAATAATCCTAGAAAGTAGTTAGTTAACAAGAAGCGAAGAGAAAACGCGATTATGAAAGCGATGCGAACGATAAATGGAAAAATGCCAAGGGTCGTCGAAGTTTTTCGATTTTTGGATAGTTTCCGTACAGCCCTCACTCCTGCCGTCAATCCAAAATGGCGCTTTGTTGCTCGCGGTGGCTCTTCACACGTTGAGCTCTCGCTCTTAATTAACGCGGCTGAATGGACACCCTCTTCCCATTCCATCGCTCACGCTCTTCAATCCTCAGCCAAGTAATGGGTTTAGTGGGGATGACCTCGCCCACACAAAGTTCCCTCTTATCCCGACAGAGGCCTCGCCCTCCCACACTCTTCAATCCTCGGAGAATCAAACCAAATCGTAACGAAACAATGATAAAAATATAGCGCAGATACTTTTTACTCCTGTTCAATCGAAATTTTCGTCACGTTTGATTCATGATGGAGAATTAATGTCTGCCGAGCCCCAATAGCTGTGATGATTTTTATTCTATTGTTCCAATTCAGGTGCACAACAATGAAAAACGATTAATTTATCGGGCCATACTAAAATCGAAAAGCTTACTATAAGTATTAACAATAATAAATCATCTATAAATATATATTTTAAAAAGGTAAAAGCTCTTTGTGAATTCAGCAGATTGTAGAAAGTTATGAAGTGTTATTTTTATCGTTTTTAAAGTTGTTGCTATGAAATTCCACGGAGTAACGATTTAACGTATCAATTTGATTGAGATAAATTCTAAATACCTAGATGTTCGGACATATTTTGAAATTTTCCCATTCGTAAATTTTCTTTACATCTTATATTCGTATTTTTTAAACGCGAGATACTGTACCGCAGAAAATGACGCGTTTTCCATCGTCTCTGCTGGAATTCTATATTTCCTATATAAATTTCATCATATACACGCTCTACTTACATGTCATTTATAGGCGAAGTCAATTACGATCGAGTTATTTTCGATTTATAAAACAAAACTGGATTTAAGAAACAAATTGATACCTCGTTAGGAAATCAGGATTCATTCCTAGTGTCCTGATTCGATATTCAAACTTCTGTTCACACCTACATAGTTTTATTATTTTATGAATTTAATTTAGCATAAAAGTAAGAGCTAAATACTAGCTCTAATAATATCAAAATAGAATTATAGGCGGTTCCAAAACCAAAAACAAAAAATATTGCTATTGATACTGGAAATAATGTCTGAAGTAATAAATTCCTCGCCTAATTTAAGGGTTTGGTTAGATAAAAAATCAAAGGACAATCAGAAAAGAAGCATGAAATTAAGCTAATATAATTACAAAAAAGAGCTCCCAGATAGCCATGTGGGCAGCCCGTTCGAATCTGATGAAAGTGGACCCGGGTTTGATTCCCGTTGGGAGCCTGAAATGTGCGAAATGACCTAAGCTGTGGAAATACTTTTAACAATACTATAAATGATAAGTACAATTAAGGTGAAAACAAACTAAATAAATACAAATGTTCAATATTAGTACAAAACAAAATGCTATGGAGAAAATGTAATTAATTACGAGCAAAATTTTCAGAGGAAATTATCATACATTAAACTCAAAATATACTTAGTTAAACAGAAGATTGAAAAATGTGCAGTAAATATGATTATGAATAAATAATTTAAAAATTAAAAGAGAAAAGAAACGGTAGGCCTGCTTGTCTTTAGCCGGCCCTTTATAGAGTTATTCAAATGTGCTAATGAATTCTGATTAAATATCACGGAAATATATATTCATTCATATAAGTTTGAGGTGAAAGTCTTGTGGCTTTTCTCGAATAAAATTATTCTAGAAGAAATGTGTTCGCCACTCATTTTTATCAAATGCTCAAAAATACTTTTCTTAGATGCCGAATAGCCTAATTTCGGTCCTGGAAGTAGTTATCTGTTATTTAAACAATAAAAGGGCAGTATTAAAGCACCATCTTTCATCGTAGCATGCCCCGAACAACCTTCATCTTCGATATCTAACGACATTCAACTTGGGAATCGAAAAACTGCATTTCCATCGTCCCTAAGGATGGAGAAGTAATTGAAGGATGTTATCAAGATTGAGAAATCGAGGAGCAACAGCCACCGGTGATCTAAAATGGGTGAAAATGGAGGACGTGGGCGTAGGGGAGGAGAAGAGAGTCACTACTTCAAGTCCGATGCAGGCCTTCTACGTCATCGCGTTCACAATTCAATCTTCACTTCTAAACCAATCAGCACATCTGCTCAGCGAAACTCCACTGCCTCTAAACACCCACACGTTCCCCTTCATTTGTTCAAAACCGCCCTCAACGTCAAACCACCAATTATTGAGCTATCTAAAAGTGATCCACCTTATAATTTTCGAGATGAAATCGCTCCGTTTGATTTTTCATCGACTCTGAACCAGGAGATGTCTCAACAGCATCAAGGGTCCTTGAGAAAAGATATTCAACGGATCTACTGTAAGCCAAACCTATGCATTAACATGCAACAATAAATGCATTAGGGCACGTTTAATTAAAATTAAAAATATTTCCTTCCGATAGCTTGGGTAAAAAACTGTGAAGGAGTATATAATTACAAATTGTTATTGTTAAACAGTAAACTAGACCAATAATACGAGAAATTATTGGTCTTCAGTCAGTTCTCGACTGATATCAACATCTGAGAACTAGAAACTATCGCTCGGAGTTTGATTATAACCAGAGTTCCGTAATTCATAGACTGATACCTTAATGTATGTATGTACCTATTTTATTTAGCCATCTTCGATGGCATTCCAGCGTGAGCTGATACAACTCCGATTGGTATGCGGTGCATTTATCAAAGGTAATTCATGAATATCAGATATATTTTCACTCTCCAAAGTAAGAGATTACCCTTTCAAAAGGGTAATTTCTTTCTTCAGAGTACCTGAAGATCCGGATACTAGGCATCCACGGAACCCCCATCTTGGCCCTGCGTATGTGATGCACGTCCCAAGAACTATAGATAAGGGGTAAATCGCTATAAATGGACCTAAATATGGAAGAATGATTTTCTCTGACCTCCAAAAACACTCTTTTGTGAATGAAAAAATTAGTTTAGCTGGAATTTATTTATTTAGTTTTTTTGATGGTCACAAAAATCATTTTTCCATATATAGTTCCATTTTTAGTGATTTACCCCTTATCTGTAGTTCTTGGAACGTGCATCACATACGCAGGGCCAAATAGGGGTTCCGTAGATGCCTAGCATCCGGACAGGTACAAGAGGTCCTTTTCAAAAGGGTAATCTCTTTCTTTGGAGAATGAAAATATATCTGATGTTCATTAATTGCCTTTGATAAATGCACCGCATACCAATCGGAGTTTTATCAGCTCACCCTGGAATGCAATCGAAGATGACTAAATAAAATCGGCGCATTAAGGTATCTATCAGTTTTCACACGCCCTGCCTTACTCCATACAGCGACTCGCGGGGTATTAATGTAAATAAATCTGTTATATTATCTGCCATGATCTGGCGGGCACATGCAGTTGCCTACTTAACTAATAATAAGTTGATAGGCCGCGATCGCTGCGTAAATCGAGCAGCCAAAGTGAACGGCGAGTTCCCGCGACGTCATCGCGGTTGCTGATTAGCTGAGAAGAGGCTTAGCAGCAGGTACAGAATCTGCTACTGTTGAAGGTCTATTTAAACAACAATATCTTGTGAACCAGTGGAGAAAACCCCCAAGGGAAGAAACAGTTGTTTATATTTAATTCTCTATTACGCTAAACAGACCTCGTCACAAAATTGCCATTCCACCTGGAAACCTTTCCTTGTAAGAGAGAATAAGCTGTTATTTTGATACATAAGTTGCAGAGATAATTTTTACTCTGAGAGGAACCATATACTCCTCAGATTAAGAAAATTCAATGCTAAATTATTACACTTATATTACATCTTCTTACAGAAAACCCTTTCTCTGATCAATGAATAATAATGAATATTGTGTCCTTAAATAGGTCAGTGTATTGGCCTATGAAGGGTTGGGCTGGTAGCAGTCCCAGATTACAATCTCAGTGATTTGGTTTCCAAGAAATATTTCAAACTTAGGTAGCAACAGGAACTAATATTAGAGGAACCAGTAACCAAGAAAATCAAATGAGGCTACTGCTGTCACTTCAAAGCATTATATCATAAATAGCATATAGCACTTATCAAGGTCATGGAATCAAATAGCAGCTAGGATTATAAAATTTGCTATGAATAAGAATCTCATAATTAACCAATTAGTATTTGAGGCCGAATTTAAAGTCATTGTTTTAAAAGGATGATAATTTGTGATGAATTATTTTCAATTCAAAGAATACGATTTAATTCAAATAATTATTAATTATTCAACTTCAGATATTCATTGTAGTATCACTTAAACTGCATACCCTGTTTTAAATATTAAGTACAATGAAAAACTAGATAAAGCTATTTTTCCTCATCAGCAATATGGAAGTTCTGAAACCAAAGAAAAGAGACTTCAAAAATACTTCTGAAACAGGTATTCAACTTTGGTACCACAATGTTCCATAATTTTCAGTAGCATTTTTTGATCAATAACTCAGTTTCCATAAGGAGGAATGATTAATTTCAGGTATGAAAACAACCTTCAGTCATTAAAAATATTCAATTATGCAGTCATATACAGAAGGGGTGTTTGTTTTTGTCATCTCAAAAGTATGCTGTAACATGAGGGGCCCTATTTTTGTTGTTAAATAATGATTAGTTCTATTTAACAATATTTTAACTATGTGCAAATTTTGCTTTTGCCACTCAAACTATTAATATTCTTTATTGATTTACCATCATTCTCTTACAGGGACTCCTATTCTTCAGTACTCAAAAATAAAATAATAGCTGAAGGTATTGAAGTTCACTATAATGATAATTCATCATGAGCAGTTGAAATCAGAAAGAGATCCTTTTATGGCAAGAATATGAAAAGTCCCTAGATGTAATCATAAGACTTAAAGCTATGCGCATATAATTGCAATTGATATAAAAATTGACCAAATAATAATAATAACCTGCATAGCTCTCAGCTTTTAACTCCCATTGGCTACTTTTCTCATACAGAATTTTCATGGGTCACTGATGGGATAGATACACAGAAAATATATTTATAGGAGAGACAGTAACTTTAGATTGGTGTCTGAATAGATACCAATCTATAGTTACTGTCTCTTCTAAAAGCTTTATGATAACATTTTTATGAGATAGTCCCAAATAGCTATGTGGACAGTGAGTTTGACTTTAGCAAAAAAAGGTATAACGTATGATTCTAGAGGGAAGCTTTCAGCTAAATGATCTTAGCTGTAAATAACACTTTTAACAATTCTAACATTTTTATGAGCTTATCAGGTGAGAATTAGGCAATAAAGAAATTAGTTTAAGTTGATTTTTTTATAAATAAATCCTTAAATGATGTGCCATACTCTGATCATGCTAATTTATCTTCAAGGGTTTTTCGTATAGTTTCTAATCTAAATAGCTTATCTCATATTTTCAAGTACTGCTTTCTTTCTCCATTTAAGATTTTTTGCTGCTAAGTTATTCAAAATCCCACATATTACAATCATGGAAAATTGACAAATCATCATATGAGTTGATAGAAAAGAAAGATTAAGAAATAATTGCTTTCTCAAACCCAGTAGTAAATTTCTACTAATAAATTTATTTGGAGAAATCATTTGACTATCAGATAATTCGAACAATGGTTAAAGTAGCTTGATTACAATGTTACCACTCATCACATATAAATCAAATAACCATAAGGATTAACTTCAATTCAAGGTATGGTTATGGTTATCCAAATATTGAAAAAGCTCTTTAAAGTACAAGTGGCTAATGCAACTTCAAAGTTTTGATAGTGTAACAAAAAGTGAACAAGGACAACTCTGAATAAAAAGAGTTGTATAAATTTAATGTCAATAATAAAGCCCTGTAGTGTAGGTCTGAAATTCAAGAAAAGGCCATGAATTGGAAGACAAGGAAAGCTCAGACCAACTGACACTGGGTTGAATATATTTTTGCTTAAAAGAGGATAAAAAGGCAACATTCATTGATTTGGATTGCAGTAAAAGATTGATGGTTTAAGGAAAGAATTTTATCTACAAATTTTGCAACATGGATAGGTATCTGCATGACCTGTTTAAAAGAAGGGCATTGACAGGAATTAACTGATTGCCCCATTATCTCTTACAGTAAAAGGAATACTAAACCATTATTGCAATCAAAGCAGGATGTGAAGCTACACAATCTACCTCTTTTATGAGATAAGACAAGTATTTAAATGATCTGGATGGAAAAATTTGTAAGATAAAATAAATCTTTAAGTTCTGTTGGTTTTGATGCAGATTCATTTTCAAGAGGAAATAAACATCCAAAATTTTCAGTTATAAAAAAGTGCACATATTTAGTTAGTCAAGTATAAAAAAACTTTTACTCTAGATTTAAACTATCCAAACCAGTCTACTAAAAAGAACTTTATGTTGAGCATTTCATTTTTCTGTCCAATGTATCTTAATTTCAACACAACACATTCTTGCAAAATTCCTGTTTCTACAGCAAAAACAATCTTTGTTTATAAGGTAAAAAAAGTGCCAACGTGTGAGGTACCAAGAGGAGCTTTCCCGGTATATTAAATTTAAATACAAATTTGACTTAAAATACAACCGGGTTATAATGTTATCCTACTTAAGACACAGTTTTCACTTTGTCCCCTGAAACATGTCTTAACTGGGATTTACTGTACATATAAAAACTAAATTTGGACAAAACAGAAAAAAACTCAACTTTGAGAAATATCTTCTAAGTTCATAAAGAAAGTATCCCAGAGTTACATATTACAGTGCCAGATATATTGTAAAAGCTAAATAAGCTGTGGCTTTGGATCCCACTCTCTTGGGGTCCTCAAATTGTATTTCAGTTCAACAATCACTTTGGTAATATACACACTTTGCCATGTGCAAAACACTTTAGATACCTATAAGATCTATAAATTTTCATATAGCATATATTCAATGGAAAAAGGTGTCAATTTGTCATTGATAAAAGACAGCTGGACATGTAAAGGGCCCTCATGTTAGAGGCTGCTTCAAACCCTTTTTACTCACAATAATATACTTTGAAATTCTTGTAGTAAATTATACACAATAAGAAAGCAAATGCAATTCAGGATTTATTGAAATTCTAAAGATTTTCAAATGATAAATGCCAGTGTCAAATTTAATCAAAAGATTTAAGAAAGTCATGCATCAAGACCCAACACTGGATAAATTGGAGCAAATAGTTCTGTTAAGTCACAATCAATAAAAGACTACAAAGAGTTATTATAAAATTATAGTATTTGTAACAAATGTATGTATTAATGAGCACAATTTCACTTTATCGATACTTATAATTTGTACACAAATTTCAACCATTTTATTTGAATTTAGATCTATACATTATATCATACAGCAGTTTTGTGCTTCATGTATGTAACTTTCACTTGAGGACGTTACAAAATTATATGAATGATTAGCCACTGTCATTCAAAAACCTCTTTTATGAAGCATATTTATAACTGGTAAATACCCTTTCATGTCATATTTTACGCTCATTGCCTAAAATTGCTTACATGACATGACAGTAACATATAATTACAATAGCCATTATTAACATTACTTAGGCTAAACCTCAATAAATTTACCATATCCTGACAAGGGGCCATAACAGGGTTATATCATCCGTACAAGATGAACTTTGGTTATTTTGAGGTTGTTACTCCTTCCCCTCCCCCTTTGTCAACTTGCCCTGGGATAGACTTTGGTGTGGTCAACAAATAAAATTAAAAGTATAACTATACTGTTGATGGAATGAGCCATGACTTTGTGGAACTCCATTTAAGGGTGGATTTAATGAAGTATATTAATTCATTTTTAGTATCCACCCTCATGAAAAAAACATGTCACAAAAGACAGCCACCTGGAATAACTGTACAACTAAGAAATTAACAAATTAGGATAGAACAGCATCAGTAGAGGAAAGAATTGTACATGGGAATGTACCGTGCACTGTAGTATTGTAATAATAGTCTGAAAATTTCATGAATTACCACTTTGCCTCCTGCTAAAATAAGATCATGCCATCCAGCCAAGATGTGCAAGTACCAAGAGAGTCAGGGTCATAGAACACAATAGCATATAATCACTTCGTAATATCTTATTCTCATAGTAATGTTCTTAATCTTTATAAGAGGTATTATCACTGCCTGTATTGCAATCCTTTCATTGCATATGGGTTATTTTGTATTTAGCTCTAAATTGATAAATTTTCAGCAATAAATAAAAAATAAACCAAAATAAGCATGTGATTGCAAGAGTACTTTGTCTGCTAACCAACTCTCTAATTTACCAATAGCTTAAGCCTGTCAGATGAATTCACCAACTGGGGCTTGCCAGCACACATCAGGTGCTTACAAAATCCCAAGGTTACCTCCTCAGTTGATGTGATATCAACACTGACTAGGTGGCTTCCATACCAATCCATTTGGCATAACAGAACATGGGGCCTTAACCATGAATTTACAGTAAAAGAAATCACAACTTTGCCAAATCTTTCTTTGCAAATAGCATGGTGATCTTGATAGGTTGTGTGCCAGAGGTCTATTTGGGAAGCAAGAGTCCTCAAAAAGTTGAGACACTCAGGCTTGTGGGCCAAACTACATTCCCTCATTTATATAAGACCTCTGAGAAGTTATCACAGGGTTAGATTCACTCTTAAAAATCAATCTTGCTTTCTGTACGAGCCCAAAGTACACTGGCTGTCATAACCTACTGCTTACTCATAGACTCAATGCAATTTATGAGCCTTAACTGCTACAAGATTTTACTTACAGTGACAACTGCAAATGATATAGAACTCACAGAACTAAACCAAGAGATGGAAGGGGAACTAAAATTTAAATCCATGCCTGAAATTCTTATTAAAAAAAAGATTGAAGTAAGAGCATGAGGACAATTTGCCCCAGTCATCTGAAAATAAGTTTTAAGTAAATTTCTTGTACAATTATTGATGCTGAAGTGGCATCTAACAACGAAAGATTTCAACAGTTCACAGAAGGAAACCATTGCCAATGATTGTCACTCAGCCAGTCATGAGCCCATGCGACATCTAAAGAGGAAGAAGAATAGGGGGAAAAAATCTAACAGAATTAGAAAATAAAATCAAGTAGATGCCTTAACTTTGTGGATCTCAGTTACAGGAAGAATGCTGAATAACTGAGCAAAAATACCATGAGAAAAGGGTTTTTTAGTGCCTGATGATGAATTGATAGTTCAGAACATGTCACAATAAAAAATTTATCCAGAGATTTTTGCTAAGTTATTCAACATGCTTCCTGAACTATAAAATGTTTATCCTGTATTTTAGGGGGTTAAATTAAAACTGAAGACTAACTATTGTATAATAATTTTTGAATTTTATTGTGATTTTAAAATGAAAGATTCATGTGCAGATGTCATGGAACCATCGATTTTGCAACAAAATTTCAGAATTTGCCTACAATAAAAATGACAAATGATAATTAGGTTAGATAGGGAGAAAACCTTTGTCAGCCTCAAGAAAATTAAAAACGAAGTTAACGGATAACAATGAGAACACTGCTCGTTTCGAGAGAAATGATACACGCGAACACCTGGCGAATTTCAGCAATAAGAGTCCCTAGGAGCAAGGACCATTTTGAAGTCCCATTAGGAGACTCTTTATCTTAAAAACGATAAAATACCCTCTTTGGTCATCCTAATGACGAGGCCAACATCCTAATTATCACAAAATCAGCAGCAGCTTTTATTAGCTGAAATAATCGCCCAGTATCATGAATTTCAATCGCAATTAATAGAAAAAGGACGCATCGGTAGACTTTTCAAACACGAGATAACAATTGTGGAGAATTCATAATACCGTTTCTACCTAGGTTCAACCACAAAAAAGTCGCCTGAAATCATCGCTAAAAATCATGCCTGAATCGATACGTTTAATAATAGTATGATAGTGAGGTCTTATCTTGCACAGCACAAACCCGGGAAACTAAAACAAACCGTAAACGAAGATTAGAAAGATTAGTGAGTCACCCAAAGACACCTATCGACGGAGTCGAACTTGGTCGAGAATGTTTCGATCAGTTTCGATAGTATACAGTCGAAGGTTTCCTTCGTCAGAAACAGGTGTTTTAGTAATCCTTTTACTTAATTCAGTTAACATTGGTACCGTTTGGTTACATCACTCGGAACAGTTTAATGTTTACAGTAATAGAAGTTGACTTCATCAAAATCTTTTTCAATCCAAATCAATGTATTCCTAGCAGACGTTCTCTCACCTATTTTCCTCCTGTCGAGACTTGTTTGAAACGGAATAAGGGTGCTGGTTCTCTGCTGTGAATGCTATACTGGCATGTTAATTCAGTGGTATAGTGACAGATTTTCTCGGAAAAATTTCCCTTATTTGAGCTCTGATGGCTCTTATCTTCCTGCAAAGTTTGGTTTTGTTCATTTGTTTACTTGCTACTTCCAACGAAGCAACTTTACCCCATGACGCGCCAAGGGAAAATTTCGAGAAGCTACCCTTTTGTGATCCCTCAAATAGTGGATTGAAACATAAAGATGCCAGGTATTTTCCTCTTTGGATGTCAATGCTCGCAATACTTTTGCAATTCCAGAAAAGTAAGTAATTCACTGTTGTCTCTTTGTAGGTTAATATTAGTCAGTACTTTGGATGGAAGGTTATCCGCCTTAAATTTAGATGGAGGAGGCGAGATAGCATGGACACTTGATACAGGACCTGGGGCTATGCTGTCTTCCAGCATTCACCAGCTAGAGGTGACGTTACTTATGCCCTTATGACACTGATTTGATAATTGGTAACGAGTCAGCAGTATCGCCCATTAGCGACAATGGGATAATATTTTCCCTTATCCATGATAACAAATCGACTCTAAAATGTTTATGTTTGTTTGAGACCATGAAATATAATGATATTACTTATTTAAAGGTACTAATCATTTCTGTTTCCTGTAGCTCACGAAAAATGGTCATTGGGCTAGGATGATTCCCTCCTTAAACGGTGGATTATACAATTTCAACGGAGATAGTGTTGAAGCCATCCCTGTCAATGCTGATAATCTTTTACAAAGTGATTTTCGCTACTCTGATGGCTCCGTAATTTCAGGTAATGAAATCGAGAAGTAGATTCTCAGTGGAATCAGTCATTTCTTTACCAATTCTTAGTTCTTAAACTCTTTCGCAGGTGGAAAAGAAAGTAGAACATACGGAATTGTTGCTAATTCTGGAAGACTAATATATGAATGTTCTCTAGAGGGTTGTGTAAATTTAACTGAAGGAATGGGATCAAAAGAAGATGAAAGCAATATTCTTGTTGTAAGGAGGCAAACACAAACTGTTCGAGCTGTCGAACCACAGACTGGAATTGAAAGGTAAAAAATGTATTTTATATTTATGTTGTCTATTTTATCCAGCATCTATGGAATGACAGTTCTTGTATTCCCTTTTTTGGTAAAAAGATTCCAGGGGAGTTCTTGATTATTTTTTACCATTTGAAGTAATTTTTCATGTAGTTAATTATAGTTATATAGAAATGTATCACTAATTGTCATGTTTTTGTAATTCAGGTGGAATTTTAGTGTTGCTCAACATGATGTGAAATTTTTAAACGATCACAGTCCTGAATGTCATGGCACAGAAAGAGATTCTACAAAAAAGCCAAATGAAGATTATCAAGTGAAGGTCGTCGTCCCTGAGGGAATTATATGCATTGTATCTAAAATGCAACCAAGCAAAATTATATGGAAACAACAGGTGATTTAAACATTATTCCATATTCATATAATTTTTTAAGAACTAAGGAACACCTTTCATGGAAACCTATTTTTATCTGTAACTTTGTCTGTTCTATTACAGTTTCATTCTCCTGTTGTTCATGCATGGAAGCTTCATGATGGCCAAATGCATAATATAGACCTCTTTAGTAATGCTTTAACATCTACTTTAAACTTGGATGATTTTGCTAGTCAAAGCATTGATCCTCCCAAATTATATTTAGGGATGTACAAGAAACAGGTATGTATTCCATATGGTGTTTTCTGACAGTATTTCTCTAGTACTCTAATACAACATTCTCTAATTTTTTAAATTTTTTTCTCAGCTTTATATACAAGAAAGCATTCAAATGCAGTCATTAATTAAAAAGCATCAATACTTGCATATTTCTTCGGGAGTTAGCCACATTCCCCGAATTCCTTGGAAGCCTGTTCCAGCATCAAGTGAGTTATTTTCCAAACCAATTAAAATTTTTACTTCCTAATGATTTTTTAAAATTTGTATGTTTTCCTCTTCAGAGGGTTGGCTGGAGATGATCAAAATGGAAAACGCTGAGGAAAACACTGCACTTCAGCCTGTTGATAATTCTGCTCATTCTACTACTGCATTATCTGTTTTGTATGCATCAGAATACATCAATGGTTAGTGATTTATTTTTAAATTATTTAATTCTTACTATCAGCTGTAGGAATTCAGTATTCAATAGAATTAGACATGACTTCATGAGAAACCAAAAGTATAACAGTTTCATGAAATTGAATCTACACTCTGGATCATGTTACTCAAGTTTTACTTAGTCGATGCAAAGATTTTAATTTTTGGCGTTATATGTGTTAAATAATATATGACAAACAGAAATAACAGATTACTTCCATCCTCTTTTTTAGGAAATGGATTTTATCTATATAGTGAAAAAGAAGAAAAATCTAAGAGTAAAAATTGTGCTAATTCAGATGATTCAAATGATAATTTTCACAATACATCATACATAGATAACTTTACTTTTGTTGATGATGAAGATGAAATGCCTGTGCAGATAATTCACCTCACTTCACTTTGGGTTTGGTGGTAAGTTATTTCTTGAAAGTCTGGATGTTTGATTCTTTGACCTAATTTGATTGTAAATCTCAAACTCATGCAATGCTTCATTCTATTTTTTTCATCCATCAGGAAAGAAGTGCTTGCTATAAGCATTGCTTCAGCTTTATTTGTAAATGTATTTTTCACCCAAAGATTCATGAGAAAGATGAGATTTCGGATGGCCCAACAAATGGGCTATAGGGTAAGTTTCTGATTAATGTGCTTTAAATAGTTTTTCGAAAATTCTTTCTCCTAACTTTTCTGTAAAATTCATCTTCTACAGACTGACAGGGGGAAAGTTGAACCACTGCTGCCATTGTTTAATGAAAATGATTCTGGCATTCATGGGTATCTTACTAAAAGAAGCTACAGTGAGTCTGAAAAAGAGGAGGGAGCAGCTGGAAATGGGAATAAGGAATTTGTTTCTAGATATCTTACTGACTTTGAGCCAGTCCATCGATTGGGTAAAGGAGGATTTGGAGTAGTTTTTGAAGCCAGAAATAAAATAGATGATTGTACTTATGCAATTAAAAGAATTCCATTGCCAAATAAGTGAGTAGTATTTTCCTGGTTCTTATTGTGTTACTTTCATATTTTATTCTTAGAAAGGACATTAACATGCTTGCTTCTTAAAGGAAAACTATTAGATGTTCATGAGTGTGCATTAGTGTTATTTTTAGTGTGATAATCGTTTATGTATTATAATCTTAACTAGAAACTATGGAACTATTACCTGGAAACTATGAATTTCAATATCATGAATTTGTATTATATCTCATAATTCATCCAATATTCTTTACTTAATATACCTATTATTTTATTTGACCCCAAAATATATTTTGGTAAAGATGGAAGTGTTCTTTTCATTATTCTTTGAAATGGAGAACTGCCACATAGTTGAGGCTGAATTATTGAATTTTATTTAGGAGCTAATTCATGAGCTAAATAGTATCATTTCATTATTCTGCCTCATTGTTATATGTTTGGTTCCATGTCTTCATATTTCTCAATAATTGAGCAAGTTTATATTTATACACATTTGCTTTTATGATTTTTGGTTAGTTTACCTTGAGGAAATGCTGTAAATGAAAATAAGGTTTATGTTGTTGTAAATTAACCTGCATGCAAATACCAATGTGAAGGTACAAGTGTTTTCATACTGTGTCCATAAACAATGAAATAGTTATTGCTAAATCCCTGGATATCTATAACCTGAAATGATAATAGTGAATTATTAATAGATTGTTATATGATGTCTATGGAAAATTTTAGTATTATTGGAAAATAATATGATATCTTCAACTTGTAGAAGTTATCATATCATTTGGTGTTTATTATTTATTGACTGAAGATCAATTGAATTTTGAATTTACAGTGAAGTACCAATTTTATGTTCATTGTTTTGTATTTGAAGTAGAATTATTATCATAGTGGACCAGCTGGTGTTTACATTTAAGTCATTCATAATTCGGTTTAATTCACAGGCCAGAGTCAAGGGACAGAGTCTTAAGAGAAGTCAAAGCACTTGCTAAATTGGATCATCAAAATATTGTAAGATATTTTAACTCATGGCTTGAGTTTCCTCCTCCTGGCTGGCAAGAAGAGCAAGACAAAGCTTGGATTGGAAAGTGAGTATTAGAGCTTACGGTTCATTTGAATAAGAAATCCCTGAGTTAGTAGGTTTGCCATGATAGTCCTTTGAGATGTTATATTTTCAAGTTACTTTCTTTTCTTTATTATCAGTCTGGTTTCTATATTTGAAAATTTTATGATGTAATTTCTTCTGAATAACTTTATTTTCATATGGTTTTGTTTATAGGCTCCTAAGCCAAGTCATTCAGATGTTTTTAGAATTTTTTTACATTTAAATCATCATTTAATTAAATGTTAAATAATTAAATGTTCAATAAAGGCAAAGAATAATCATTGAATGTATATTAAGTTTTAGACCAGATAATTTTTAGTAGAAGATGATTTGATTTTGATAACGAAAACATTATCAAGAAAATTTCTTTGCACAGTATTTACTTGGCAGATAAAGTTTATTGCAAATTTCAGATTAGATTTTTTATTACCATTTTCTGCAAAATTTTAGTGGCTGGTTAATTTATGGCTTACTGTGTAGGTAACAGTAATTGTAGTATTTGTACATTTTTAATTATGCGTATTCTCTTATGTTTCAGTGACATGTCTGAATCTCACTTCAGCTTTACCACTGGAGATGCTACATCGATCACCTTAAGTGACAGTACAAATGAGCATCGCAATATAGCCTTGCCTAACCCACCTCCTTTGAAACCTCTTACTTTTATTCCTAATGGAATTGCTGGAAACTTAGGAGCAGATGCTTCTGCGTGGCTCAATCTTTCTAATCATGAAAGTACTGCAACTCAATCAGTTACTTTTGGAGGAGATTCAAGTTACAACACACAAACTGGGGATTGTGAAAAGAGTGATTCCTTCATTGTTTTTGCCGATGGCTCTGCACACACCAGCAATGCAGAGGATAAGGATGGCATTGAAAAGTCACCAAAAGAAAATATCTTCTCTTCAGAAGAAGAAGAGGAAGAGAAGGAGTCGCCTCATGCATCCATACCTGTACAAAATTTCACTCAAGCCATTGTTGTAAAGAAAAGTGAACCTGTGTTATGTGATAAAAGCAATGAGTCTTCCCCTTCAAAATTTGCCAAGGGGAAGTTCAAGAAGGCTGTATCTTTGGATTCAGCCACTAGAAAAGGCAAACAGAAATTTGAAAAGAAGGAGATGTCATACCCCTCAAGTAGGGTTTATCTGTACATACAGATGCAGCTTTGCCGCAGAGAAAGCCTCAGAGAATGGCTTCGAGATGAGAAATATCATGGAGCAGACCGCAAGCAGTCTCTGCACATATTCGATCAAATTGTTCATGCTGTTGAGTATGTACATCTTCATGGACTGATTCATAGAGATTTAAAAGTGAGTAATTTTTATGTCTTTAGAAGTGCAGAAGTTGCTGTGCTTCTATTTAGCATGCATGATTAACATGTTAGCTCTGTTCTTCATACCAGTATGTATGAGTGCATGGAATCATATTGACACATGGTGCTCACCAAAGCTCGTAATAACCTTTATTATCTTGATTCTCAAAAGTGTTGCCAGCAATCTGTCATAATTTAATTTTTCATTTGATTGAATTTCAGGTGCTCCTAAAAAATAGTCATTTTTGTAGAATTGTTTTGTTTCAGTTTACATATATTTTAAAAATTTTTATGTATTGTATTAGGTTTAATATTCACATGGAATTACTGTGATAAATAACAAGGTAGTTTGTGTGTTCCCCAAATTAATCTTTCTCTCTTTTAAAAATATTTTAGATCAAAGTTTGAAAAATATTTCCAATTTTTATTTAGTCAACTATCTTGTACTCTCATATACGTATAGCTTGATTTGTCAATCTTCGAATATTTTTGGAAACTTTTCATTTCTTGCATTGATGTGATTGATGAATATTTTGATTTGTTTCATTCTTTCTGCAGTTGTAATTAGTAGAAGAGATTCTGGATTACTCTCACTGAGAATGATATAATTGATTTAACTGAAATCTTTTATTGAAGTATTGATTTGTACTTAGGTGAACGCAATTTTTTTTTTCATTTTGTTGTGAAGAGAGAGTAGTGTTAATGAGATGATTACCATTGATTGATTTGTCAGGATTTCTCCTGTTTGCTGTTGTGTATTATATTAGAAATTTATTTTTACTGAACACTACATCTTATGCTGACAATTAGTTGTGGAGGGCCCCAAACAATGTTGTTACATTGCTGAATCAAAGAATGAAATGAGATGAAGAAATGACAATATTTGTACTCTACTCTTTCAAGAATATTTAAGTTCCAGCTGAAATTTTTCCTTATATTTTTCCCATCTAATTAGTAAATTTAAGAAGAATACAAAGGAAGTATTTCTACAATTTCTTACTCTGCTTTTGTAATGCAAATGATGTATAGATGTAACTGTAGTATGAAGTTAGTAATGAGCAAATCTCATCAAATTTTATATAGTGTTATGTTTTCCCTACAATTAGCAATATGCTACAAATGGGGCTGCCAGAAGGATGGAGCCCTTGCAGAAGCTTTGCTTGCCAATTCCTAAGAGCAGTACTGCATAGAACAAGTTATCTTAGTCAGCCAAAGTATCAGTGAGCACGAAGGACAAAATGTTCTCTATTTTCATTCACTGACAATAGTTGCTGTTGTATATTGCTTCTTACGTACTTATTTTTCTGTCATATTTATCTTCTTCACCCACTCTTCCAGGCTTGGTGTTAGGTTATATACACAGTAATGCAGAACTAAAATTTCAATTAATCTTTTCATTCTTCCCACAGCCATCAAACATATTCTTCTCTCATGAAGGACAGATAAAAGTTGGAGATTTTGGTTTGGTAACCACCATGGCAGAGACATTGGCTGAAGAGCAACTTGGTGATGATGACTCAGCAAATTTTTTGGGAAATCATCGCCATACAGCACAAGTAGGAACACAACTCTATATGAGCCCTGAACAGGTAAATATTTTAAGGTATTTATGTAATCTGGCTTCACTCAGTAAGCAAGAAAGGAATTTGCTTCAGGTTGCACAAAATAATGGGGCATTCAAGGCTTGAAGTGTGGGATAAATTCCTAACATCTTCAGTAGAAATTGAAAATTTAGAAATTTCTAATGATTTCTTTACAGTGAGGAAATTAAGATTATTGAAATTTAAAACACAAGAGTCACATAGATAAGGCTGTTTATCTATGATATTGGCATACAGCTTAAATTGGAACTTTTTTTGACCATGCACAATTTTGAAAGTTGAAAAGCAAAGAGATTTTTTACCTGTGCTTCAATTATCTCTCATTTCTGCTTGTTTCAGCTTATGGGAAAGCCTTATAACTACAAAGTGGACATCTACTCTCTAGGACTCATACTTTTTGAGCTTCTGGTACCTTTTAACACTCAAATGGAAAGATGGAGAACCTTGAAAGACTTGAGGGAAAATAAATTCCCTCCAAATTTTCAGAAGGAGCATGCAGAAGAGGTTGGTAGTATTTTCATATCATAGAATTTGGACTATAGCTATATCAATTCATTTACCATTAATCTCAATTATTCAATTCATTTGTGAATGTAAAGTACCTAAATTTATCTTTCCTTTGTTTTATCTATAATGCTTTGCACTTGTATCTTAAAATCCATTGGGGCACTACCTCGAAGTGAAAATAGGAAAATATAAATTCTGCTTTTGTTTTCTCTTTTCTTAAGTTGAATGAACATTTTCTTAAAAGATTTATCAACAAAATGATTGACGCTCCATTAAACAGATAACTTTTTTATAACTATCTTCAGAGGAGTTTTTGGGATACATTTTTAGGAATACAAATTCTTAAATATCCTAGGCTTATAAATGCAATTATCATAATTCCTGGCGTCTATTTTTTGTTTCTGATGCACCTTATAATTTCTGAATAATTTTTCAAGAAAAGGGACTTTTTCTTGTATTCATTCTCTATATTCTTATGTTACTAGTTAATTTGCTCTGAAATGTTAATTGTATATTTTCAATTTCCACAATGTAATTGGTGTGCTGCCTCTTTTTACTTTCCTCTGATTAGGCATAAATGACATTCATGTGTCTTTTTGATGTAAAGGATACAAATGTGTTCATTTCATCAGATCTAAATTCATTTAATTGCATGCTTGTTGATAATTTTATTTTTGCTTTTTATCCCTTATTTGGGAATCTCAGTCTCCTGATTGGTGAATGTCCATAAAAAAATCAAGTAGTAGGAATATTTTACCCATGGTAATGAATATGTTATCAATCAGCCGCAAGAAATAAGTTTTGACAGTTAAATATATTTGCAAGAAGATTTTTAATTTCATTATTTAAATAAATATTTATATCTTCTCAATTAGGTTGGTTTTAATGTTAGAAACGTAAATACTTTTTTTGATTGCCCTGTATTTATTTTTAGTTAATTTTTTCAAAACATTTCATTTCTGATTCAGTTTCAGCTATTAACAATTATGCTGTCAAAAAATCCTGATGATAGGCCTACTACAATTGGAATACGAGCAAGACCTCCTCTTTTAGGACTGCAGGTTTGTAGTTCACAAGAATAATTAAAATGTTTGGATGGTAAACATTGTGGCCTAACTGTTATCCTCTCTGATTACATTTGTGTGCAAAATTATCACAACATCCAGTTATAAGTGGCCCCTGAGGAAAATATCAGATGGATAGGGATATCACAAGTATTTAGCATGTCGGATAGCAGTGACAACAGTAAGGAGGTGTACACTATAAGAGATAGGAAAAGGGTTTGTGGAAGATGTTTTGTGCTCAAATTTTCCATAATAAAAATAAGAGGAACTTGTTTTTGCAACCCCTTTCTTAGCAGTTTTTGGAAAATTTCTGTCCAACAGACCTATCCCCAAGAGTGTATATCTATCACTGTTCTACTGCCATTCAGAATCTTTTGGGCATCTCTATTCCTCTGATAGTTCTGTCAGTGGCGACTCATAAATTTCACTGGTTGTATTTAATTTCAACTTTGCTATACTTTTTCAAAAGATATCAATTTGGGGCCCCAAAGTCATGTGGGTAAAACATTTGACTATGGTGAAAGTGCTCCCTATTTTGATTCCCAAAGGAGGCTCATGCAAAATGACCTCAGCCGTTAAAGCAATTTTAAACTACCAATACTATAAAGTAAATTTATTCACTTGCTTTTTTCACTAAATCAATCAATGTATTTAAGTTTTGTTTCTTTGCTATGAAGACTGTGAAGCAGCTCTGAAAAGTGCTTCATCAGTCGAGATAATTTCTCACACATGGGCTCTCTCCAGGAATAAAACTTGGGGCAACTTGTCATCTGAAAACTTCTTGATTCCAAACTTAAATAATAACAAAGCAGTGGATGATTGTACAGTTCTATTGAATAAGTAAAAGGAGTAACTGGCTTCAGTCAGCTGGCAGGGGAAATTGGTTGAAATTATTTATTGTTATATTTATTTTTTTCTCAACCGACTTTCCCAGCTTGATGATGGCATTGTAACATCAAAACTAGTAGCTCCTTTTATTTATGTTGTGGTATTTTACAGATCATTGATTGCTTTTTTTACTAAAGTTTCTCCAAATAGTCTTGCATCAATTATTAACTTTTTGATCATCAATAAAGTTGATTGGTTGCAAACTTCTTCCCTCATTTGATATCATCCTGAAGGCATATTTTTAATATGACTTGGCTATTTCAAAGTTAAAGTTTAACAACCATCACATGGATGATGCTAAAACAAATATTTTCTACTGTTGCTTGTTTTCATTTTTATATTGTTTTCATTATTACAACCTAAGTGAGTCCTTTTGAATTTCTGGATGAATATTAATACTTTATTTAAAAGAAAATACTTTCAAAGTCTTCAATTTAAATTTTCCTCACATCTATTTTTCTTGTATGAAAAGAGATTTAAATTTCATACCTGTCAATATTTGTAGATTGAGATTAACTATTGAAGTAACATGTTCTATTTACTTACTATACTTTCACTTCTCATGGAAAATATCTTGCTGTTATTTTTGTCTAATTTTTTAGTTTCAATAACGTTTTGCTCCTTTTTTATTCCAGGATTCCTCCATAAATGATTATTCGGAGAATTTTCATTATCAGTTGCCAATTAAGAGGCATTCCTCTGGCACTTCTTGATCTCTACATACCCATGGAATGTGCTCAATTGAAAGGAAACCACTTCATTTTTTCCTTATTTTATTCTAATCAACCAACAATATTTAAACATTCCTTTCATAAACTCCATGAGAAACATTGTTCATTTAAGTATTAAGTGAATACGTTGCATTATTTACCAATATTCTTTGATGAGGAAATAAGAGCAGCATTTTAAACATTTGTTGCTTATGTTTCCTATGTGTTGGTGTGAATAAATATTTTGCTATTTATTTTTTTCAAATGTAACTCTTCTTTTGTTCAGGATAGTTATATATTGTTAATTCTAAGATATTGAAGTTAAATATTTAATTGATCTTGAGATTGAATGCACTGAAGTGATGAATTGTCCACTATTGTTACCTATTGTGATGTATCTTTGCTCTCAGGCATCTTTGTAGATATTTTCTCTGTTGAAAGAAGTGATATGTCATTGAGAGAAATGTTTTATACTATTGTGTACATTATATAATGTATGATTTAGCATAAATGTCATTAAAAATGACGCCTGTAAAATATTTTAAGCAATAAAATTTAATTTTTTGATTTATTCTGTCAAAATTTGTATTTTTTACTTTGAAATGAACAAGACAAATTTTCGCTCTGTACCATCAATAGATGGCCTCTGATGAGCTTCGTAAGCAAAATCTTTGATTGAGGAATCTTTCAACTCCTCGAGTACCAAACCCTTGCATTCATTGCAGGTCTTTTGACAAGTCATTATTTTTTTGGTCAAGTCTGGTTTATAAAGAGTTGCCAATTCCACTTCCAACTCAGCACACTGAACTACAAAAGAACATTAATTAGAGGTATATAAAAAAGTTATTAATTTCTTTAATTTATTTCTCCTTACGACGCATTTCCATGACTTTGTCTAGATATTTCTTTAGCTCATTAGTTGCCTCGTCCAGAGCTTTACTGTGCTCGTTAAACTGGAACTCATCCGTATTTTCTAACTTTAGACTGATATTATTTGTCCTGGCATCCATTTCGTTTCAAAATAAGGTCTTGAACGTATTTCAAACGCTTCGATGAGGGAAATGCGAAATAAATTCTTCGTATGAAGAGAATAAAGTACTATAAGAGCTACTTATCCACAAAATGCTCGTATGCAACAATATCAGAACTTCAAACGATAAATGGAATTGCTATGACGTATACTATGCGAAATACGGCAGGCAGCTATTACGAGGATTTGGAAGGCAACGTAGGTCGCGTGTTTACTCTGTGAAAGTAAGTATGGTATTGCCTTCGTGCAATTGCATTCATGAAGACTTAAATAAACAAAAAAAGTTCAATGTGCCATTACTCTTTTAATTTATCGCGAAATTGTGAACGTGTTTGATTGTGGTTTGCATATTTTTTCCGAGACCTGGAGTTGTGAATACCTTCTCCTGAGGTTGAGGTAAGAATAGAACTGTGGAATAGTTAACCAAATACTTCGAGTCATCTAGTTTTATCAGCTCGCGTGAGAACGCGCTCACCATAAAATTTTTATTCATCTGATATTATTGAACGATTCAGACGTAGTACACATCGTTGACCCAGGGAATGGCTTAATAATGGTATATTTAGAGAAATATCCAAATACATGGAAATTAGTATTTAAAAACTTGTGCTCTTTTTAAGACTGGAAAAATAGAATCTTGATTTATTGTAAAGTCATTGATGGAACGAAATCTTTTTTTATAGACAAGATGGGTTCCGATCAACAATTTTGCCTTAGATGGAACAATTTCCAAAGTAGTCTGCTAGCATCGTTGCCTCAGTTATTGGATGCTGATGACCTGACGGATGTCACCTTATCAGCTGGTGGACGTAACATCCGTGCACATCGTGTCGTACTTTCAGCTTGTAGTCAGTATTTCAAAGATCTCTTTAGGGTAAGTTTAGTTTTAATCGTGCGGAATAATTAAGTGTTCATCATTTCTCCTTATCCATGTTGTCTCCTCGTTTTATAAAAATATATAAAACCCGTAAGTAATTGGACTATAGCTTCATGATTGAGTATCTTTCAAATGTTTGTGAATACCTTACCAAAATGCTGATTCGCGGAAAATGAAAGATAAGTAAAAATTGTCTGTAAGTGTAATCATGTAGAAAAAATTCGCAGTTGAAGAAAATTCATCAAGGCTATGTCAGAAAAGAACTACATTTTAAAAGCAGGACTGCATTATAATAATTCACTCTTTAGGATACCTCTGTCTTCAAGCATTTAATGTCTGAACTGCAGAGAACTATCTTCTGCCCCAAAATTTGCTTTGAACTAAAAAATTAGCTCACTTTGAAAAGTGTTTTTTTTTCTGTATATTTATTCTCGTTGCTTGGGTTAACATTGTCCATCTCATGAGCAATTAAACGTTTTCCTTTCAGGAAATGCAGTCCTTTCAGCATCCTGTGATTGTATTACCACAAACAACCTTCAGTGATCTCTGTTCATTAGTTACCTTCATGTACAGCGGAGAAGTGAATATTTATCAAGATCAGCTTGCTGGTTTACTTTCAACAGCTGATGTTCTGCATATACGAGGTCTAGCAGAAGTTCCTCATGCTAATGGAGTAAGCATACCTTTGTTTAAAAAAATCACTTGTGTAATTGTTATTTTATTAAAATATTTCCAATTGTATTAAGATATCTAATTTCCAAAAAAATCCTTCCATTGAGCACCAATATCTAAGCAGAATTTGGGTGGTATTAGAATACAGTGTATCATTGTTGAACTGAGAATCTTTGAGATGATAACCACTCATGTAGTGGTTTCAATTTATTTAATTCAAATGCAACATTAATTAATCATTAATTGCCTTGGTGTAGTGCTAAATATCTGATCTAATCAAATACATTAAATTTTGATGTATCAATTTAATTATTGACTTTTTATGTACCTTTATTTTGAAGCAAATGTTGTGGAAAAGAATGGTTATGACTCCTAGATTCATTATGTTGATTGTATCAAGTTGATATTCTCATGTGTTTTGTTTTCTTTCCAGACGCCCTTAAAAAAGAAAGCCAATGAAGAGAGTCTACACCAGGAACCCATCACCAGTAGCCAGTCATTACACAGAAAAAAGACTAGTGGCCTTTCGCCATCCACACTGAATGAATCACATGCTCAGACATCTCTGGGCAAAGTAAACAGACTCGAAAAATCTGGGAAGCTCATCTCAGGAAAAAAGAGAGCCTTTGAAAGGGAGGAATTGGAAGAATCAGAGCCTCCATTTATACAGGTGAAAGTGGAACAAGGAATCGAAGGTATAGATGTCGAATCCCCCATCATACACCATCGGAAATCTTACCACCATCACCATGCACAAGTACTCCATCCAGTGCAACCGTTAGTAGCAGAGAAACAAGACAGAGCTCCTCAAGGAGGTGACAGTTACTCCTTACCACATCCCACTGAAGATGCAGTTGGTATAGAAGGAGAAGTTGGATATCCAGAAGGCAGTCAAGCTCCTGCAACAATCGGCACCACTGTACAAGGTAAATATTCCAAATTGAATGCATTGCTAACATCATCATTTATCCCATCAGATTTCAGGACATCAGACCATCATATCTTTTGTTCTTATTCAACAAAAATATCAGTTTAATTCCAGTTTCACTCTTTCTGTCAAAGCTTAACTGGTTTGATCCATTTTTTCATTCAAACCATTGTAATGTTATATATTTCTGAAAGTTTCATTATTTCTTGCTTGTTTATGTACACCACATTGCACTAAATTTTAGAACAAAACTTGGTAATAGTTACTTGCAAGTTGAACTAACACATGTTTATTTAACCTTTCTCCAGATACACATAAGTAAAATGCAGATTTTGGGGAACAAAAATCAAAACAAAATAGGTATCACTTTTTTAATTGTTGTTCAGGTTCAAGAATATCAATTTTTTGGTTTGGGTTCAGTACTCAATCCAGTTTATATAACAATTATTTTCGGTTTTGTTCTGCCATGATATTCACTGTGGTTCATGTATTGTACTCATGACTAGGAGCAGATTGGGACTAAAAATTTCATTCTTGATTTCAAATCTTTCCTCCACTTGTGTTTATTCATAAATTATTTAAACTCGTAAGCATATTTTGTCGTCTTTCAGTAAGTTTAATTTTAAGAAGTGTGGTAGAGTTTATCCCCATATACATTAGAATGTAAATATAACATTGTCTCAAAAATTGTTCTGGTGCATCTGCTAAAGTCAGCATCAGTAATTTTGTCCATAAATTTAAATTAATTACTGCTGAAAAGTAGTAACTAAATAAATGTGAAAATTTAATAACATTGTTCTGCCTTCATGTCTGATTTTACTCAAGAGTTGCATGTAAGTCCTCTGAGGCCTTAAAAGTTATAATTTACCTACACCTGATAATGATATGTGCTGTTTATAGAAAGATACATCTGTTGTGAAGATTTGTCATACCATATACTGGTTTGAAGACCCATTTATCTATCCTTTCTGTTTGCATGTTTATCATCAGCTACTCTGATTTGAATAATTTTATTTCCTTTTCTGGTTTCTGGTTATTCTAAATGAAAGAACTGTCATTTCAACCTTTATACTAGCTATTTAGTTTCCATAAACTGTTTTCAATTGATAATGAAGCTTATCCAGTGTTACTAAGAAATATTTTATGCATCTTAAAGTATTTTGGAGGATCTGTTTGATTTCACACAATGAGTTAACGATAGTAAGGTGTTTACAAGTAAACTTTTTCTATGGATCCTTGCCTCTGAGACCTCACCTCATATCATTGCCTATTGAATATATCAATTATCTTAATATATCTTTTATGTATTATTTCGTCATTCTTGTTCATGATTATGATTGTATGGAATTTATTGAGGAATGAGTGCTGCTGAACATTCATACTGAACTGGTAACTCTTAAGCGAATGCTATGAACCGTGTTACTCATTGGGTCATTTTGCTGTGATTACACAGAATTTTCCAGAATCAGCATTTATACTTAATGTGGAAAGCAAAGGTAAATTTCCCCACTCCTCATCTTGCCTAATATCTCTCATTCTCTCTCCTAAGTTGTGATTGAGGATCCAATCAGTGTTTGGGGAGATAACTGTATATACAGACATATTAGTTATGAATTGCTTTTACTCTCTTTCTGCATAGGCCATCATTCATCCTCAGAAGATTCCGGAGGAGGAGGCAGTGGAGGAGGAAACACAGCAGAGCCTGAACATCATAGTCTTGGCCAAGGTCCGATTCAAAAGCTTGTTGGGAGCAATAATGGCGGTAATAGTAGTAGTAACAGTAAATGTTTTGCCACATGTTTTGTTTGTGGAAAGCAGCTCAGCAACCAGTACAACCTAAAGGTTCACCTGGAAACGCATCAGAATGTGTGTCATTCATGTCCTGTATGCGATCACGTGTCACGCTCGCGAGATGCACTCAGGAAGCACATGGCTTATAAACACACAGATGACCGTGATCGCTTCATCTCTTGGAAGATGTCTTCTGGCACAACACCAACATCAACTGCTGCATCTTCTCTTCCTCCTTCGTCCACATAGCATCGAATCACTTCTATTTGGTGAACTCTTCCTCCCATCATTGCAAATTCTTCTCAGATTCATTTTGACTATGGGGAGGCTGAATATTTTGGAGTCATAAACTGAGAGAAATTTTTTACAAATATTCCATATTTATTATATGGCATGATTTTCTTTCTTATGACAGGGATGTCATTAAATGTGTCGAACGTAAGTAAAGATATTGTGGTGATTCTTATTGTGTGATGATCATTGTGTTGCACTTGAAAATTAGAATTATCGGAGCTGAATTGAAAATAGTCAATATTTTTACCGATCTTAATTAAAGAAATGCTCATTGATACATCTCTGTTATCTTTCTAAATGATACAATGACTATTTTTCTAGTTGTTTCACTACAATTAGGATTATAGGATTTCATAAAATATTCTACTTTCATTGTCCCTGTGGCTCTACAAATATGAGTTTCAGGTCATGCTATATAGTAAGTGGTATATTTATACCAAATTATTTCAAACTTTTTATATGAGCATGTTCTTTGGATATCTTTCACTCTCTTGTAAAGTCTGGAAGTTTTTACTGTTTTCCCTAAGGCTTTATAACTGGTGGGATAGTTTCTATTGTCTCTTTTTGTAGAATGTTGTTTTCTAAGACAAGATAAACCTGCTGTAATAAGCACATTTAATTCCCTTTAACCATTTTACCAAAGAAAGAGTTGAACTTGCACATTGTGAACTAATCAAAAATGTACACATCCAAATGTGCTTTGTTTTGTAAATATTGGCTCAAATTATGAATTTGGTTTGAATTGTGGTCTTGTTTTTGCCCCCTTGAATTTATCAATACTCAATATTTATGGGGTTGAGATTACATATCCTCATTGATTTAACTATAATTGTTATAATTGTTAGGTCAACAATGAAGAGTAATTAGTGGCTTTGTTGATTGATATATGTTGCAAAGTTGTTGCCTGAAACAAATAACCAAAGGTGTCACTTGTTATACCCAGAAGGTAGTCATTGCTAGATATTTTTCCATTTTATTTATAAATTTATTTTAAATGAAAAATCAAATCTTTGTAATTGAAAATTAATATGAAGAGGAACAGTCAAAACAAATATTTTCATTTTCTATTGTTATGATTAGGGAAAATGAAGCTGATGAATTGGTGATAAGGTGTATAGCATAATATCTTTATTATTTGAATATTTTCCGTAAAAAGGCATCTTTTAACATTTTGATCACCAGAGGAAGAATTTCTTTGAGTTTTTCAATATTTTATGCATATCATTTTTTATCCTTGGTGTTCTACAATGAAGGAGTGAATGCAAATTTGAAATTCTATCTAAGTTTGCATTCTATTAATTATGTGTAATGCTGTTCATAATCTCTTTTAGTTATCAACCTTCACATTTGGCTCTTATTTTTATTACTATCTGCCAAGTATCATTAATTAGAATCACAAGTTATCTACATATATCTACTTCAATATTAATGAACTCAAATGAAACAAGAAAAAGTTGGATTCGTATTGAAAATTGTGCTTCTCTTCCTTTTTACCATAGCACTTTGTCAGGCTGTGAAAATGTGAATGTGCTAATTTATTTCCAACCTTTCTTTTTGGAATACTAAATTATGAAATTAATTTGATAAGGTTAATTTTTAAGGCATGGATAAATGTCAAAGAAATTACTGCCTTAAAAATGTTCGATATGTTATTAACATATTTTATGAAACCTTTACAAGCACCTTTCTTTTTCTTTTCAACTTTTTCTAAGTGACTTCAGTTTTTATGATTAAAAATATTTTGCTCTTCAAATGTGGGAAATGAATTTTACCTTGAACAATAATATTAACATTCCTATGGTTCTGAAAAAAAATACATTTTTCTTAAAATCAATCAACAAATTTCAGTAAATATTTATTGTTTTTTGTGCTGAATGTTTCCAATTTCAGGAATTATGTGGAAAAGGATTCTAAATGATTTATTATACCCAATTTTTTTAAACTATCGAGAAAAGACATCCTTATTAGTTACCATTTTTCCAAAGATCATCTATGATGAACTGTAATTATATTAAGTATTTTAAAGACATCTCATCTCTTCGATACTCAGAGTTTCTAGTCTCTTGAGGTGAAGGGAAGGTTCAAAATTAATTTTATTCAGAATTCTTTATTGCAATTAGAGATTATTAGGATGTTTGATTCCTTGCTAAGAAGAATGTGAATGGAGGTTTGATAATGCATTCTATACTCCAAATTCTGCAAAAGGAATTAATATTATGGTTGAGCTCAGCTTTAAATTATTGTACATAATATTTGGAATTATGGCTGTGTCTTAATCTTTTAGAGCTCAACCAAGTTATGTTTTGATTCTATAGAAGCTAATTATCAAATGAGTCATATAACTACAAATCTCCGTTCTTGAAAATTAGTCTCTTTGTTCCATGATTTAATGTAAAACTTTATTATTCTACAGATTCATCTTTGTTTATTCCCACATGTCTTTCTTCTATTTGATAATGAAATCAATCCATAAACATATTTTTCATGTTTTTCTAAAATTACCACTTATCTCCTTCATTCTCTAAATTTTGTTACTCCTTGATTTGTACATGAGCATTGAATCAGTTGTGACCAATTAGTTCATGGATGTATGGAGATCCTTTCTATTTTCTCTCATTAGCAGGGAATCAATTGAAATTTATTTTGTTGATTACCATTTGAATATCAGGTAAGAAAGAGTGTCACAAATTATAAAGGTAGAGAAGCACCAATTTTCAAGAACTTTTACCCTAAGTACATCTCAGGATTTCTGGAACACTGGCTCTTTTATAATAGTTTCTAAGAATGGTCTCATGAAGATTATTACAAAAATATTGTTACCATGGTTTTCACATATCAATGTTATGAAGAATTTTTCTCCATTCTAGTGACTTTAGACCTTCAAGTGTAAATGTAGTATGTATTAGTAGAGGAAATGTATGAATTTGAAAAGGAGTGGAGTTTTTCCAAATTTTTTTATTAAACATGCAACTTCCTAATTAACTGTATCTAATTATGTTTTCATAACCTTTGTATGTTCCCATTGAAAAATAACTTCATATGAAAATTTTACCAGACTAATGTTTGTCCGTTTGTGGATTATGTCATTTTGCCCTCATATCTTGATGTTTCCTTTTAGCATTAAGTAAAATATTCTGGTTTATGTTTTTCCATTGTCCTGACATTCTAATTCTACTATTCTTTAGGAAGTTTGCAGATTATGAGAAATTTTGAGTATGTTTATCCAAACTCCCATTTGAAGTGCAGCATTTACACGTCTGGTCTTTCAATGAGCCTATTGTGCCTTTTAGTGTTTGAGCGGTTACGCTCTGAAGGTTTGTTTAATTAACTATGTGTGTTCATGTTTGAATTTTTATGTTCAAGCATGTTCCAAATTTTCTTACTTTCTTTAAATCAATTGGGTAGTTCTGTGTTCCTCAATGATAACATAATCGTAACGAATTTTGAAACCTAGTGTGATCTATTCATTCCTCCCCTCTTTCGAATCAAATTAAGGGTGTTAATTTTGAGTGTACTATTAAGTTTTAGGTTCATAGTTGTACCTATAGTCAAAGCCCCATCTACCTCAGGTGCTGTGTTCCCTAATCCAATGTTTTTTTTATTGATTCCACTATTTCTTAACCGTTGCTGTGTTTCTGTTCATTCGGAACTTTTCCTGTGGATCTTTCTCTTTACTTCACTTTCTTCTCTATATATTGAAAGACTTGATCTACATATATGTGTATATTATTCCTTTTCATTGGATATTTTGTGTGTTATTTGGGGTTATTCAAATCTAATTCCTGAAATTTTGAATCAATTTCCTCTTTTAAATTTTTTGATGTTCTGTCCTTTACATTCTTATTCATGTTTTGAAAGATGAAGGTACGACATTATGTGAATCCGTTAACTTTTCACCAGCTTTTATCTTCATCCTACCTTTAAGGGATAAATTATTATAACTTAAAAGTTTGATTATAATTTCTAGGTATGAATTTTAACATCATAATGCATAAGAAAGACAAACTGGGTTTTATTACCAGTAATGTAATTATTTTAATAATGGCTTTAACCAAGTCATTTTTAGCAAAGAAAAATTTGCTTGTAAGCCATTGATATGACTGTAATGTCACCATATATTCTTGTTACTGCCGTCAAGTTAAAATTTAACAGGGTAAAAATCAGTGGCATAGGTAAAAATGACATGTTTGTTAGCAAGTAAATTTTTGTTGAACTTCACTGTTGATTTTGTTTATTTATTTCTCATAACAATCAAAAATGAAGAAGTGATGTGATTTGTGATATCTGTGCCACTATATGCTTTAACAGATTTAGAGGTTGTACAAGAAACTAAGTTCTTTATTTAAAGTTGGATATACTTTTAGGAAAAGTCTGTTTACAATTTTCCATTCTTTGCGCTGGTGTTAGTCAAATTTATTCATATTCATGCATAGAATTGGTAAAGTTGAATGCATGATGAGGAATTAAGCTACAAATCATTATATAGATGATTTCTTCTTTTGCATTTTCCTTTTTTGCTCCACATTGACTTATATTTGCATTTGAAGCTACTATTCTGCCAATACAAACAACATTATAGAGCTGTCTGGTTTATCTTGATCATCTGCTTCTGAATTAATGATCTTTCTTTCTTTTTAACTGATGTTATCTACCTACATACTCTTGCATTTTCCTTGTCATTCCATAGCTTGAGAACTTCATTCTTTGATTTTCTATCAAGCATATCTCCTTATTTAAATATTACATTGCTGAAATTTTGATAGCATACCCTTTTTAATGTGGAGTAAGAATGAAACAAAAATTGTAAACCCCTCCTACATATGTAAAGAGACTATAATTGATTAACTTTTGTCTGTGTATCGATTACAGTCTCTCCAAGACAACTTTTGTGATTCTAGCTTAAATCAGAAAGACATTTTACAAGATGTATTTTCATTTGGTTATATTTAAAAATATTGTCTGTGATATCATGAAATTATTTGTTTAAAAGTGTATTAATGACAGACAGCATTCCTTTTTAAAATGATGACATATTTGTTTTCAAATAGACTTTATGGTTGGTCATCCAAGGTGAATGCTGCATGTGTCTTCAGTAAAATATGAAAATTCAGCCCAATTTTTCAACGGATTTGCCTTATCTATTTTTACATTCAAGTTATGAAATTTTAAATTTATTTTACATTGTTAGCTGTTCTTACATTTGTGATTTCAAAAATCTTCATCTTTCTTATTAGATTTTTAGTATTTGTTGTTCCTGTTGGTTTGTTATTAATTAAATGGATTGTTTTGTGGTTTGTTGAATTGGTTGAACTTGCTTTACATTATTCTTTGGTTGTATCTTTCTTTCTAGGCTTGACATTAGTATATTGGATTGTCATCCAATTTTTAGCTGCTTATTTCATCATAATTCTTTTTCTTTGCAATATTATTTACCAAAAAGTGATAATTATCTCTCAGATCATGTGTAAAAGGTTTTTGTAGTTCAGCAATGTCAATTACATCCGATTTTTTGCAAGTATAGAAATATTTATAAAAATACTGTTTCTAACTTTTCTATTAAGTTGTTAAAAGTTATTCCCTTTCCAGTTCCTGAAATATCTGGAGCCTTGGAAAAAAATTTGATAATGGAAACAAGTAAATTGTATTTAATGTATTTAACTAATTCTGCATTTGTGGTTGAATCTGTTATTCTCTGCTCTGTCAATGAGTAAGACATATACCAATTGTTTGATACCAAAGGATAACTGAAAAGTATGAATTAAAATTATTAAGACAGTACAGATATATTTTTATTTTATTTGTATGAGTTATGAGACTGGTGCTATCATGTGTCTAATTTTTCACATTATCCTAAATTTAACTCATCTTCAGCTCCAAAGAATTATCAATCACAATTCATGTTTCATGTCCAACTTACTGTGGTAGTAATATCCAAAGAGATCAATTCAAGAAATATGACAGCCAATGCATGATGAAGATGTTAATCACCACCATTATCTCTTAGTTGTTCCTCCTTAGGAGTGCTAAGAAAGTATCTAAATGGACTTCCTTGAATGATTAAGCATACCACTGTTGTTTTATCATCATGTTTTTATTCTCCATGGATGATGCAATCAAGATCTATAATGTCATGAGCAGGAAATCAACGTATTCCTCATAATTTTGGAATCATAAACAAGATTTTGTCTTTAAGCTGAAAGTGCCTATCTCTAATGGACTACTAAAAGGTAATAATAAGATCTTTTAGTTGAAGAGAAATTGCCTTTATCTAAAATTATTTGCACCTACACAAGTCTTTTTAGAATATTAATATATGTCTATGGGATAGGTTGCTTAAAGCAGTGCTTCCCAACCTTTTGTCTCTCATGTTGTGGAATTTTTATACATATTTACATATTTAGAGTGAAAAACTGATACTATACAGTGAGATATATTCCAAAATAGATACAAGAGTATATATCAAGCAAAACTTGAACAATGTGTTACCTTTGGATAGCACATGGCACACAAAGAGCTTAGGGCACCGCAGTTGGGGAGGACTGGCTTAAAGGTACAAAACTTAATTTGAAAACATCTTACCATATTATTCACAGCAATAAGCACTACCCTTTGATTATCTCAATCTGGGTATTGATCTTGGATTGCATCTTCTCTGTCTTTTCATCATCATTGGCTCCTTGCATAATCTTCTTAGCTATTTTACATATAACCTTTAAAAAGTACTGTGCAACAATGAGCCCTTAGTATACCATAATTTATGCACAAAATACCTTGTTCCAACTGAATGTTACATCTCTCACCCTGTGTTCTTCTGTCTGCACCTTCAACCCTAATCCATCTTCCTAACCCTCTTACTTGCGGACAGGCATGATCATCGTACCCTCAAACCAGATTCCCAGCAGTCGTCAAAGTGTCAACTGTCCAGTGTGTGGGAGATTAATCACTCAAAGGCGTAACCTCAAGCAGCACATGAAAACTCACCAGAGCCATGCTGATGGTGGAGTGGACAAGAATAGGATGAGGTTAGCTGATGGAACAGTGTCATGGTTAGGTGAGAAGCGAACTCCTTCTAACCCTCCGCTATGCTATGGCTCCAAGGGTGATAACTTTGCAGGGCCCAATTCAGGGCACGGCAAAGATTGGTTTGTGGTAGATGGTGAGAAGAGCAGAGTGGAGAGGCGTGGTGCTTCCGCGCTTAATAATATGTCAGTTTCAGGTAGTGAATTTTCATGTAGTGGAGATGAGGAGGTTGCTAGTGATCCATGTGGGATTCAGGGACAGCAGTGGTATAGTATAGGAGATAAGAGGGACAGTGAGTTTAGGACTACTTCTGGAATTATCACCTCAGAGAAGTGGATGGTTGAGGAAGAAGTTTGCACTTCTACTAGGGAAAATACAGTCACAGATGCTGTAGATTGAGATGAGGGTACAATACTTATACCCATATATACATCTCACAGTGATGGCATCTGAATTTGCTTCATCTCTACGAATTTTGTTGCTTGAGGTGAAGTAACTCTGCCATTGTAACTGGTTAATTTAACTTCATGATCTCATTAACTTAATGGAAGACTTTCAGTGATTCTCAAGCAGCAGAGCTTGTTGTTCTTGTCTCTGCTGGTGAAAGGATTCACAAGATCTTTAGCCAATTCTTCCTTGCCATGGTGTGGAATGAGTTAAGTCATTTACGCACATCAAAAACTTGGAAATACATTCATTGTGTATAGTTGATTTTTATTTATTTATCAGATAGAGAAAATATTTCCAGTGTATAGTTAACAAACTAAAACTGAGGCATTAGAAACACTCAGGGATGGAAATTATTTATCTTTGTTTTAAATTACTGGAAGTATCTTATAGTACAAATATAAAGGAGCAGATGAAGATGAATGTATAAAACAAATGAATGGATTTTCTTTTAGGTAATGTGTGCATAAATAGTATAGAAAAATTTTTATAGTGAAAGATTGTATGACAATGACAGAAAGTACAAAAGAACATAACCAATGCATCACTTCTGTTTTATTTATCAGAAACAGTTCCTTTTTGTCTTATTTTCATTTAGTATATTTAGTATATAATTAGATGACAAAAGTTCAAAATCAAGCAAAATATAATTGAAATGGTGACCTTTTTTATCATTATGGATATTTTTAGACTGTTTGTCATGTTTAATGATACCATGAGTAGGATTATCTATTCATTAAACTTATATTCTGTGATATTTATCAATACTTACTGAATCATAGGCTCTTCTACTTCATATTGTGAGTTTTAAAAACATTTTCCCTTACATTTTCTTCTTTTTGTACGAGTAGAAATATATCCAAATTATTTGCAAAGTCAATTGATCTGTCTATTATATTGCTGGGACATATCAACAGTCCTGTTTTGGTTAATAGATTAGTATTGTGCAAAATGAATGTTTTTCTTCTAGTACAAAAACTTAGCAGGAAAATTTTCTTCCTGTTCACTGCAGGTCAATGCTTTGCTCATAATTTAAGTTCCTACGGAAGAAAACCATCTTGCTCTTAGTTTTCTATGTAATCTACTGTCTCTAATAAAACAGTCATTGTGGATCTTATCTTTTGGTATTTTTATGTGGATCTCAACCTTTGGGTTGATAACTTTTATGAGGCAAAATTTTCTCTAGCAAAAATTGTAAAATTTGTGTAAGCATACCCTAAGCAAATCTCTCTTTACATACTCCTTTGATCATATTAATTTATTCTGATTTTTATTTTTTTACTGAATATTAACTTATGTTGGCATTATATTCTTAAGGAAAGTAGATACAATGATGACCTCTTGACCAAATGAAACCCCTTTCAATAGCAAGAAGATAAATGACTAAAATTAAAATATTGTTAAAAGGGATGGAAAACTTACCTTATTGGATGCCTTTTGATGGAACTTGTTTTACACAATTTTCTCTACATATGGTTCATTTGATTATGAGTAGAGCTAAGCTTTTTTTGCATAATTAGTAATTGATGTGGTAATATAATATAAATAGCTCAGTAAATTGTTTTTGTTGAATATTTTTCATATTTTATCAGAATTAATATTTTTACATATCACATTTCTAATATTATTTGACATTTCCTACAAAAAGTCGCAAATTTGAAAATTGGACCTCTAGTTTGTTTTATTCTAACACTAATGTCATAATTTTAAAAAAATTACATTTCATAGTTATGCCTATGCAGTTAGCTGTATAAGATCCAGAGAGTTCTATTCATTACTGATTTTTTTCAGTTTTTTTTTATTATTTTCTGTTGTATTGATGTAGACTTGGCTGATAACCTCTCAATTTCTTGAGTTGTGGAAAATCCAGATTTGTAACTTATCTCTCAAGTCAGAAATTATTTTGTAAAGTAACATAAACTAAAGTGAAATCCAACTGGTAAAATAATTAATTTTATTTCTAGTGAAATTTTATGTGATCAGTCGTGGAAGATGAATAAAAATGAAAGTTTTAGCATCCTGCAGAGCTATTCTATCTTTGGAAATTTTAATTTTTGCAAAAAAATTAATACAGCACTCTATCACTTAAATTGCAGAAGATAATATGATTGTGAGATTCTTAATCTTTTATCATCACAGTCAGCATGGGTATAATGATAACGTTTATGGGGCAAAGACAGAATGGCTTTGGTATGCTACTATTATAAGAGTATTAGTAATGAAGAAGAAGATTGAGAGATAATTAATGTTTGCTCTGTAGAAATTTTTGGCTTTAATTTATTAAAATGCTGATTCTTTGAGTCTTATTACCTCATCTGATATTCATGAGCTTATCTATAGTTTGGGTTTATATAATTTATATTTAGTTTATATGAATGGGAAATATTGATAGGAATGATTCACCAATATTGTATCATAGTTATTTTTACCTGTAAGCTATGGCAAAATCTTTGTACTCCTCAATTCTTGCTTATTGTATTACACTTGCTTAAGGTTGCTTACTAAAACCATATGACAAAGATCTTGCAACTCCAGGAAACAAAAGGAGCTAGATTTTGCCCATCATATTTTCCAGAGCTTAATACTTAAGACTAAAATACTTGTTTTTCATTATAATTAATTCTCCATGATGTACAGTTGTACAAGATACAGCTGTATTGAATTATTATTTGCATCCTTAATTCATCAATCTTGGAAAAAAAATTCCTATCAATTAATTTATTCTGTTTATAAGTGAATTAACCAGTGTGGTTTTAGCAAAAGAATTAGCTTCATACTGCCTGACAGATAATGAAGAAGATTGGTTTAATGATATGAATTTCTCATTTAAATCTCACACTACTTTTATTTTGGCCTGTCTGTCATGAAAAATTAAATACATTACTTATTGTTAAAAGAAAATTAAGTACTATAATATTTAATCACATAGATCATCATAAATTTATCCCAAATGAACATCATAACTAAGTCATTAAATTTTCTGACAAGTTATAGCCAGTGGGAGGAGCATGGACTACCAACTCCACTTCCTAACTCTTTTATTCCAACTATCTCATTCTCATGAAGTCTCTACTATGCAAGGTAGTGTTAGCAATTTCTTGCAGATTACATCATATAATAATTATTTTGATGACAGTAGTTGATAGTAAATATAGACAAAATTTAAATTACAAATACTGAAAACTGGCAACTATAAGGAATTTTAGACCCTAGGAAAAAGTAAGTTGGTGAAGGCTTGAAAGAGGTATACTCATCTCAAGTAGCATGTCTGTGAAAATTTCTTTGCTCACTATATGGCTATCTTAAGTGTGATTCTTTTCATTGATTGTATTTTATTTAAGGAAATTCTTTCCCTATTCAAAAAAGGTAACACTGTAAACTCAATGGCAATTTAGTTTATAATTTGGCCTTAGTTGAGGGCCTTCATGAAGGTCATGCTCTTGAAATGTATTTACTAAGTTAAGTAACTCAGATGTCAGAATTAAAATCTTTCCATTAGTAATTGTAACTGATTGGAATAATAGTCTCTACTTATTATTTTTGGTAGGAAATGGTGGTGAACCGAGGATTTATTTCATTTCCAGAATTAGTTATTTTTCATTATGGACAGAAATATTTTATAATGGGAGCAGTCAAGTCTACACATCAAGCCTCTCATGGTTTAAATCTGCTCATCTAAACTTTTCTAATTATTTAGTAAAATCATTGCTTTTAATGTAAATAAATGTTTTAAGTAAGAAATTTCCTCTGAAAAGAAGAAAATATAAAAACTCATGCAAGGAAATAGGTTGAAGGGGGCCTTGGATAAAATGGCATTCACAGAGGAAGCTGGCAAAGAAAGAAAGTCTGACATTGCAAACAATGTCACCAGAACAATATGCTTGAATGTGCTGACCAGATAGCTTAATGGCTGGAGTTACCAACAACTGGGGTTTTTTGTTTGAGTCTCAGTCCCATCAGACTTTTTTCGCATCCATTTTTCCTCGGGAATGGAAAGTAATGATAAGATTAATAGGAACCAATTTTTCAGTTTCACCCCACTAACTGTTGTAGTTTCTATTACTGTTTCTACTACTATTTTCAGCATTTCCTTGGGTTATTTTCTTTTTGGTAGTAATTGTGTTGAAGGGGATGTTTAGGCTTTGTTTAAATATACAAGTATATATATTTTAATGAAATTTTTCTCATGCAATAATGCTTTAATTTGAAACCATTCAAAAGTACACAGATAACCATTCAGTATTGTTATAAAAGTGTTATATTACATAAATATACCGAAATAATTACCAAATATTTTTCCATAGAAAAAATGCATTTGCCGATGCCATCCCAAATGACATCCAATACCTGCAATACTTATGCTCTTTAAAGGGATTCAAAAAGTATCATTTCTTAAATATAGACACCAAATGATTCCACACAATGAAAATATTAAATCATCTCAATAAATTGTTCTAAATATTTAGGCTCTCAGGCATTTAATTTTACATAAACAGCATTAGACAATATTGTTCATTATTTGATATCAAATTATAACTTTTTGGAATTCTCCTTTAAAAATCATATATATGTACAAGTTAGCTTCATAAAATAAGATTTGAGAGGCTATAAATACAATCAACGAATTACCCTTATTTCATTTGGTTTATAGCTCTTGCTTTGATAAGCTTCACAAACATAACAAAACCTTGTACAATAAAATAATAGTAATAACATAATGACCAAATATGAAAAACATATACTTAGTTATGCAGATAAAATGCAAACATCAATTCCCAAATTAATTTTCTTAAATATAAGGAAAGCTTTGTTTCAAGAATAGCACAATGACAAATTTTAAAATTTCTCCACAGATTTTTCTGTGAAAATTGGCGGGATTTATTTGTAAATTCCTCTGAAATGTGAACAACACACAGCATAAGCAACATGTCATCAACTGCACTGCTGACAAAATCCATTCCTTTTACAGGGATTCTCCTCACCATTGCAACACTGGCACATCTCCTTAGCTCAGTGATCACTTTCAAGACTGAAAAACAAAATGAATATTTCATAAAAATAACACAATGATTGAAAAGTAGAATCAGGAATGAGTTAAATACCAATGAAAATAAATTTAGGTAGGACTACGCAAATGTCAAGGACAAATTCATTTTCTGAAGAATAATTATAATACTATTTAGAAAATATTTTTACATTTATTGTATCTGTAAGATAAACTGAGCTGATTTCATTGCATTTATAGATCTGAGGTATATCATTAGATAATATAAATAATCAACTTACCTGTTATAAAAGATGGTTCAAATTTTTATGCATTTAGATGTCACTTATAGTCCATATCTTGGTGTTGCAGTCTTGACCAACTGAAACAAGCATGTCATTGCTCAGCCAAACAAGTCGAGTGATCTGGCTCTGAGGATGAGCATCTGTAACAAATAGGAAAAGTATTAAATAAAAATATATTTTTATGATTCAAGCTAGAGAACTTCTGTCACCAAAACTATTTAAGTAAAAACTTTCCAGTGCATCTTATAAATCAAGATGAGTAAACCATTATAATATTTGGGGATCTATATCTAGTGGTTAGGAATTATTTTAAAAAGATGTAAATAATGATTTCTCAGAAAGGTATCACCCTAATTGTATTCTCAAATGAACCAAGGTAAATGCCAATCTATTCCTGAAAATAGGTGCATATATCTTTTATCTCATTTCTTTAGCTTCTCAAAATTAAGATTTATGTAACATTGAGGGAAATACTATGGCAAATAAGCTCCTACTTATTGTCCATGCCCAGGTGTGGTGAAGCTCTGATAACTATCACTTCTGATAAAGATCAGAGGCAGACTGATACTTGACTTTTTTCATTGAAAACTTACTTAAGCCTTACTTTTATTAAGCTTTACTTTTCTAACAATTGCCAAAATTAACTAAAACACTCGGGTAACAGCTATTATTTATGGCAACAGAATTTAGCATTAACTCTAAATTAAATATATGGGTCATTAATAAAAACCATTAATTTGCTCATAAATGAGCAGTTTTAGTATTTGAATTTTCTACAAAGCTCAGTGCTAATCTTATTGAGAAATATTAATGTAACAGATCCAATAAGAGCTAATAATTATGCTTGGAAAAATCTATATCAAATTTTCTCATATGAGCAGAAGAATTACTAATAAAATAGGAAGGATTTTCCCACGTACTTTTAATAATGACATGCTTAGCTGGGTTCTGCACACTCCAGATAATGATAGTAGTGTCCAAGCTTCCACTGGCAACAAATAGTGAATTAGGTGACCAAGCAACTGTGTTTACTCTGGCATTGTGGAAGCCCCATTCCTTGTTGTGCGCTAACTGCAAAGTCGAACAAAGTGATAATGAAAAAACCTGTTTTTGAGAATACATCACACAGAAATACACAAATCCATAAAATATGTACATTTTGGCATATAAGCTAAGATTTTATCTTTAGAAAGGCATTGGAATCTGTATGTTGTGATGCATGAAAAGAGAAGATTGAATTATGTACATAAAGATTGTCTTCCAAAAGATATAAATGAATTCAGCGTATGGAAAAATACCCAAAGTGGTTTAAAACTTTTGCATGTAAAAAACTTCCTCTTGACTGCATGGATAATTTGATGGCATTATTTTACCTAACTAATCAACTAAAACTAGCTTGATAAAATACTGTAAGATTTTTTTTATTTCTGTACATAATAAGTCCATTTATGTTCCATTAAAAATTGTGGGTAAAATGTTCACATTCAGCAAGATACTGTAAAACTATCAAATTATTGACTACTATCACTATAGAAAGTTAACATTCCTGATCAATATCAGAGAATTTAAAAAAGAGCAAAATTATAAAACATTCATTAAAATGACACTTTTATCAAGACCATTCAAAGTTGTATTCTCAATTATATACAAAGTTGTCATTCTCATCTAAAGATAAAAAGTCATCCAGCATTCGATTAAATACGACTAGAAATTTCTTTCATGCAGGAACATTTTCATTCTGTGAACCACAAAACCAAAGTCTGAAAAATAATCATAGAACTATATACTATGAGATAATCACCACAAACAAGCATAATATAAATATACAGAATAATATCCACTTTTTGTTCACGTATGTCAAACTACAGGAGTAGAAAATAAAAAGATGATAATATATATACAAGTGAGGTTTTTGATAACACAGAATATAGATTGTGAAGACTTGCAGAATATTTTCCTTCCCAAACTCAAGTTTGGCTCTTCAATTAGTGGCTCTTGATGTATATCTTTCATTATATCAGGAAGTTTGACAGCTTAATCAAAAAAGGGAAGTCCTTCAAGATATTCCAACATAAGATGCTTATCTAGATATTAAGTTACAAATACACACTCAAACATCTAATGAATAATAAATATTAATAACTGATTTCATGAGAGATTATAGTGCAAAACATCATAATATACAACAACATCTGACACAGAAACATGCAACGAAACATTCCTGTATATTTTATTAATTATATTTACCAACCAATTTTTAATACACATTCACAAAATTCAGTAGATGCAGGTATAGAGAAAAGGCATTCCAAACGTCCACAGTTAATTTGTATTAGGTATACTCACTTTCTGCAAAATCCAGATTGGTTAGGGAAAGCAGGAATATTTTAAAATTTAATGAATTTTGCAAAATTCAGGTTAAAAAAATTAAATTAAAAGTTTAGCATAGATTAAATTTATGGAATGATTCAGTAATAATACAGCTTTGATTTTAAAATGTTTTTGGTTGTTAATTATAATGAACTATTAATTATAATTAACAATATTAATTATTTAATGCAAGGCACATAGCATATGTAGCATCTTAATTTTTTTCAAGGATAAAATTATTATGTTTTGAAACTAGCTATTAGGTTATATAATTTTCATCGCATATGACTGGTGATATTTAAAATTATAAAATCAATGCGTGAAAAAAGGATAAAGCTACTTCCAAGTGATACTGGGACAATGAATATTAATGAAACACATCAATGTTATTGCTTATTAAATTTTCCACAAAATTCATTGATAATAAATGTTACAATGAAATTTTCACCAAGAATTAAAGCAGCAAAGTTAGATTTTAAAAAATTCCATTCAAGGACTAAATACGAATTAAGAAGGTTAGTATTAAAATGATCCTACTTCCATCTGTATTGTAAACAGTTATAAAATCTTATAAAATCAACTTCTCTTTAATCTTTTAGATCATACCAGTTCACAAATATTAAACTGAGATGGTAATAAGGGATTGACAGCTCTTAGCTAAAATGCATTAGCACAGTAACTTAATCACTTACATCATTAACATACGCAAAAATAATAGTATATCTTGTATAATGAATGAATCATAATATAAAACACTATAGTGATGGGTTTATTTTCAAATGGCACATAATTTAGTTTATCTCTTCCTAAGAGCCCATCATATGTTCAGGAAATAGAAAAGACTTAATAGCTGTGGAGAGGACTGATAAGTAGAAATTTAGATGAATTTACCTGATACTCAGGAACTTTATAGAGAATAACTTTTCGATTGGAATCACAGGCAACAAGATATGATCCATCAGGGGAGTAAGCACAATCAGTGACTGCTCCCAAGTGCTCCAATTCTGATTTTGGACTCAAAGTTGTTCCAATTATAGAGTAGACATGCACCTAGAAGAAGACCACACATTATGATTCATAAAGAATTGAACTAAGCATCAAATGACAATGAAAATAGAAGCTAGAATCCACGTATTTTCTTTACACAACCAATTTTAATTTGTGATACTTTTCTATCAATATACTTCTCATCAAATCAACTCCTCTATTCAACAAAATAAGTGGATTCTGGCTTAGTTCCAGAAAGTATAACATAAGAGTTTTATCTTCACATGAGACACTTAATTGTAGATCAGAAAAATTTGAACAAAATGAGCTCCTGATAGTGATATTATGGAGCTACTCTTCTACAAAATGAAAAGTCCATAAAATATGAAATTGGACGAAAAGCTCATAATTATTCTATCTTTTCATTGAGCTTCCACTCAAACCTTGGTTAATTTAGTACACAGAGGGTTCCTGAATTACAAAATGTGTTATTTATGTTTAGAACAGTCTCTATTTAATAAGAAACCCTTTATTGCTTGAAATTATCATTTAAACCAATCCGAGAATTACTTCTACCATCCTAAGGCCTGAAAAACTATAAATGGGACTTACCTGGGCACATTAAATTATCATATTAAAAACAAGCAAATAGATATTTTCTAAAGGAAGTAGAATAGCTTGAAAATTCTTAATGCTCATAACATGAGGTGATTTGTATATAAAATTTATTTCATTGATACCTATCTTCAAAAGTACTAACAAACATAGATTAAGAAATTATTCAAAGAACTGTAGAGCCCAAGTTAGATATTAATGTAATATCATGTACTGAATACAAATTCACACTTTCAGATTAATCACTAAGAACCTACTTTGTATGAAATGAGTATTTAAATAACAATTCATCATTAAATTATTTTCAAAGATTATTATTATGAAAATAATATCCAAGTTCCTTGGAGTGAAGAATGAGGTGTTGGAGTACATTTTAAAATAACATCTTCATAGCTCCTTTTTCGTACCTTGTTGTCCATTGCTCCTCCAATTGCAACATCAGGATGCTCTACATTGATTGATACACAAGATGGCTCAAAATCAACAGGAACACTGGATGCCTTTCTTCCGTCTTGCAATACTGCAATCTGTAAGGGAAGCAAGAGTGAAATTCAATACATGAACTGAATTAAACCAATAAATTGATAAAAATTATTTACGTTACTTCTACTCTTAACTCTGCTAAATTTTGAACTAAGTTCAGATTTGAAATCAACAGCAGATATTATTACGTACATAAATCTATCACCTTATGGATAAGATAAAAGATTGAAATATCTCTAGGATTATAGCTGTTGGTATTAAGAAAATTAAATGAAGGATTAAATTTATTTCACCTCCGTTACAGATGCTGTCACTATGATATCTCCCTTCACATCCATTCCCCTAGGCTGAGATGCCAACTTTATTTCAGTTTTCAAATAAGCTTTCTCCTCAGCACTAAGTTCTCGGACAGTATCGTCAATACCACAAGTAAATACTGAGTTTCCTGCAGCTCTCATTCCATTAATCTGGTTACCATGTCCCTCACCAGATATTCTCTCATTTTCACCTGCAAATCAAAGTTGGAATAATGGCATAAATACACTTATCCATGCAATAGGCTGATTAGAGAATAAACTTCATTGCAGAACTTGATATAGAAACAAATCTACCATATTATATATCTATAGAACTTATACTAACTGAAGGTGGAAAGTAAAATTGGTGTATAGATGTCAGACTAAGATTTCCAAAACTAAAGAAGAGAAAAGACTTTAGGGGGACAAAGAACAGAGTAATTGTATGCAGACAGAGTTATCTTTACACTAGTAATCTTTAGGAAGAAGCATTAACTATTTTAAGTTTAACACAGTTCTCTCCAGATATATTTTTCAAGTAAATCTGACTGATATAATAAGGTACTTGTGCTGTAACCAATAAACCAAAAATCAACTAAAATAATTCTCTAAAATTATTAAGATGATGGAAGAAATCACGCATTATTATAAGGAGTTCAAATTACAAAGAAAGATATAATCAACCAAGACAGGCTTAAACTAGTGGCTGTGACAGTAGGAGAAAACTTTAGACCTAGAGAATTTATAAATCTGAATCATAATAACAGTGTAATAACTAGAGACTGGAGAATTTTAATGTATACTTCATATGTCTGGATTACTTTCAATTCTTACAAATAATCCCATCCAAATTTGTCTAAATGCTCAATAAAAAGGTAAGGAAGAGGAAATGAATACTATTTTAGAAAAGCCTATGAAGTAACTCAACACTTAACTGACCCTACTTTAAAATTTGAGTATTCCTCTTGGAATCTCATTCTATCTTGTGATCATTGAATTGAGTGGTGGTAATAAAGGAAGTATTGTTAGAAAGTTTAGTTAGGTAGTTTAAGGAAGAAAATTGAAAACTGAGAACATTATTATCTCAACCAAAAGAAGAATAATTACATAGAAATTCAAACCTTTTCTTGCATTACGATATTGCAAACAATTAATGAAGTAAATAGAATTTCTGTTGGAATGAGGCACTAAAAAATTAAGGAGAGAATTCAAAGTAAATTTACCAGTTGCAGAATTCCAGGTGGTGATGAAACCATCATGAGACCCTGTGTATATTGTTTTTCTATCAGGACTAAGGGTTAATACTGTAATAGGCTTATTATGCCCCTGAAAGAAAGATAACATGAATTTTAAATTTAATCAGTTCCTATAAGGTTAAATATAAAGATAATATATATAAATTCTAGATTCTCTTTTCCAGATTCATTCTTTGAAGTGGGATTCAAGTTGTAAGACTGAATCTGAAGAAATTGATCCTATAAAGACTTATGAAACTGGAAAACACATCTTTAAGACACTAAAGTTTTAACTGTAATTTTTTTATAATTGAACTTACCTTAATAATCCGTAGGGGCTTTGAAGGATTATTTACATCCAAGTAATTGATGAATCCACTGAGTGAAAGACTCAAGAGATATTGGCCTTGCCACAAGCAAGAGACCTGCAAATTATAGATATCATAATTGAATAGAATATCTCAAGAGTAAAGTTAATTATTACTTTCAAAACATTAAATACATAACATTTAAATTAAACATGTGAATTTAATATTAAGTGACCGCAAGCTCACATGGTGTTGTCAAATATACACCGAAAGTGAAATATCTATAGCAATGAAAGATATCACAAATGCAATATATAATTTATTTTGCAGCTAATTCACAGTAGGCAGTAATCATGCTTCTATTTAATAAGACCCTTATCAATAGGATGTGAGGCAATCACAGAAAATGCCTTAATGTAAAAAATTACAAAAATTATTAGTGTAATAATCATCAAAACAAGGTAAAAATGAGAACTTCTTTAAAAAATCTATGGAATGTAAATCAAAAGTTGTTTTATAAACATTGGAAGATAGCTGATCCACTGAATATAATGCATATGTCATACATCAGTCAGTGCTGAGCTGAAAACTAACATAAGGTAAACTAATTACTAGCAATAGAAGAAAGTCCTCACATACCTGTTGATCCTCTACTTGGGTTCCCATTGGGAATTCAGAGATCAATGACCTCGTCTCAACATCCCAGAGACGACATGTCTTATCACCAGATGCAGTCAAGAGCTGAGTTCCATCTGGTTTCCAGCCAACCTATCAAAAAGTACAAGTATCAGCAAAAAGTCCCTTCAAAGTGTAGGTATGTCATTCAAAACAATACTCACAGCATAAACTCCACCCTTGTGAGCTGGAGATCCAATTTCACCAACCAAATCAGCTGTATCACCAGCATACAAGAAGACTTTGCCATCAAAGCCAGCAGATGCAAACAAATTGCCTGCTGGAGCATAGCGCACAGCTTGAACAAATCTTGCATGATCCTAAAATAGAATCTTAATTATAACTGACATTCATAGTTTTTTTATCATTTTATCCATTAATTTATCATATCATTTTTCCCATTAAAATATATGTATATTACCAGGGAATATTTCATCTAAAAGTTACATTACATGAGCTGTAAGATATTTTTTCAATGGTAGAACACGAGCAAGTTTCCTATATTTATATAAGTTATCGATTGATATTTGCAGTCATAGATAAGATTGCAGCACAATCTAGTTTTTCTCTAAGCAAGGTTGAGAGAAATTTCCTTGAGGCTGTATATTTGTTGAATTGCAACAAATATGTATAATGGAACGACTTATAAATGGAAGAAAATTATTTGTAAATCAAAGTTTTTACACAAAAAAAAAATTTTAAGTTTAAGCATTCCACCATAAATATTATGAGATTCTACATCAAATTGGATCTCAGACATAATCCTTCTCGCCGTTAATGAGTATAATGAAAACTGAACTTGGAATGGCTAAAAAATACCAAAACAAGTTAATTTGCACTTGCAGTCCGTTAAAAGTTAGTTAACGCCTTCAAATTAAGGGTTAAATGAATAGAATAAAGAGTAATTTACCTGTTTAGTCTTCTTGAATTTAAATGGTGGTCCTTCAAAGACTCCAACAGTATTGTCTTCACTTCCTGTAACAATCCTAAATGGTCTGGCGGGACGAAAGTCACAGGAATTGATAGACTTTGATTGACCGGAAATTTCTCCAACGGATGTGCCAGTATCAGCCATAAAAACATGACCAAACCTAAAAACATATTTTATATTATGATATTTGCTGTTGCTTCCTGTAAACCTTTCAATGAACTTGTACTTGACGTATTATTCACCTTTCCCGACCTTCTCCCACAACCACCATCCTTTGACTATCGGGAGACCACGATATATCTTTGATAGGACCACCGATGGGTTGAAATTCGTTTTTCATCAAGTGTTCTTGATTTACAGTATCCCATATTCTTACTTTTCCGGATTGATCTATAAGTAATACATTCGGAAATTACTCACTGTCAGTGTATTCATATCCAACCAAGCTGAAAATTTCAAAATTACCTCCAGAAGCGATATAAAATCCGCTCGGCGAATACTTAGCGACATTGACAGCGCAAGAGTGTTCAGTATAGATATCCGATATAGCTGGATTCTAGTTGAGAAAATAAAAAAACATCGTAAATATATAAAATAAAGACATTTCTTTGATATACTACACAAAATTTAAGGTTAACTACCTCGATATTCCTAATGATGACACTATTTCCATTAGTATAAAGAAAATTTTTTCCTTTCGGATCTCCTCCTAGAACTACAGGTTGTCCTCGCTGTGTTCTCGGTAGAGTAGCAAAAATGTAAGCTAGATAGAAAAGAATGTAATGAGATACTGCACCTTTGAGTAACAGACTGAATATACGGACTCTCAGTATCTGAGGTCTTCGTATCACTTTAAGCAGGTCATTGAAATGATTCATCGAATGAAAACTGGATAGCTACCTCAGTTTAATCAAGAAAATATCGATTCTGAGGGACACGAAGTTTTAGAAAGCAACTTTAAGCACAATTAAATGAATTTTCGAAGAACAAAAATACAAACACCATTCCAATTTATAAATGAGTCTGCAATAGCTTACGGCGATGTGATCATGAATTAAATCACCAAATTCATCTAATAATAAAACTTATCACGGTGGTATTTCCAATGATAAAAAGCCAATACTGAATAAAGAAACATACTGTTTTTATACGACATATCTGACTCCTTAAAATGCACTATCAGCCGGCTTCCTACCCAGGACAATCCCCCGTCAGATCTTGACGCCCACTGCCCTCTTGACACGCACGGCCTCCTTCCCTTATTTGGAACACCGAATAGAATTTCAGCACCAATAGATGGTGGTATCGCTCGCAGGTTTTAATTAAGAAATTAAGAGCGAAGTTTGATAGATGTTCATTACAAATGAAAAGCGAACTGGAGACACAAAGTATAGTTATTAGTTTTGTACTCTATCGTTTCGATCTTTTATTCACCAACAATATTTACTCTGTGTTGATACCTGTCTGTTTCATTGATAAGGAAGTTCCAGTGATTCCTGTGAGATGAGTATATGGCCTGTTGATGAATATGCCATTGATATAATACACTCTCTTATTAAAAGAGAAGGTAGAAGAACCAAGTTTTGCTTTAAATCTCCCCAGGTAAATAAACACTTCCGCGCAAAGTGTTATACCTGCGAAAATTTTTGATTGAAGTTATTTATACTTGTCGTTTGTTTTCAGCAAGAAGTAAGGCCTGTTTTGGTATCATGGATCAGCAAAGTGGCAGAAGAATTAAATCTGCGGAACTGTACTTTTCATTTAGCTGTGTATGTTCTTGATATTTTCATGGATAATCATGATATCGCTACTCCGCAGCTTAAATTGTTAGCAATAGTTTGCTTACTTTTGGCAGGTGTGCATGGTGCTTGTTAAAGCATGGGTTTTTGCTTTCTAATTTATTAATAAAACTTTATGGATATGCTAATTATAAACGCCGGTATATTTTAACTTCTATTTTTATAGCTTTCTTAAATTCTCCATTAATATTATTTTATGCATCATCTTGGTTTTTGATGAATGCTTCTTTGTCGCAGTGCATGTTTTGATGATTTTTTCTTTGTCGAATCTTTCTATTTTTCTGCATTTGAATGCTTGGTTTAGGATAGCTACGTTTAATCTATTAAAAACTTATACGAAGGAATGTATGAAACAAGTCAGTGGATTCAACTCTCCTTTGAAATTTCCTTTCTAGCTAAATTCGAAGAACTTGATTCTAACGTTCCAAAAATTTCAATGCTCCAGCCCAAATTGGAGAACAATTATGTTGCAACCGAGTTTATTACAATGGAAATTGTTATCTTGAACTTTGTGGATTGGAACTTGGCCTATCCAACTGTTGCACATTTTATAGAATGTTTTGGCAACTTTGCCATTGAGATAAGTGACCTAAAGAACTTCCAGGGAAATTTCAAAAGTTCGAAATCTAATCAAGACTCGAAGTGCGAACTCAAGCAGTTAAAATTGGATGCTGACGACATAATTCAAGACTTCATGGGTATTGTTATTCAAGGTATCACCTATCTTATATTTAAATGGTTATGATTGTACTTGAAGAGTTACTCCAGTTAATATGTGCAAGTTTTCCCACTTGATTATTTGTTGAGATAATCGTGATGTATCATATTTCACTTTCAGATATTGGGTATATGTCTTTCCAACCTTCACTCATAGCTGCTTCAGTCATATTTTTAACCAGATTTATGCTATCACTCCGGCCAGAGTGGACACCCACCTTAGTGGAAGTCACAAAATGGAATATTCCAGACATTCTTCCCTGCTCAGCATGGTTGAAGCAGTATGTGCATTATTTTATAAGTGACATTCACATAGATGACAATTTTGAATACTTTCTTCACATCAAAAAGCTTATTACTTTAATTATATTCTTATTCACATAAATCAACATCTTGGTATCTATCCCATTGTTCTTTTATGCATTTCAATTCAGTGCCACCATTTATTGATGCATTTGATTCAGTTGGCGAAAAATCTCCCCTTTATTCGGTAATTTAATATTATTATTTTTTAATAGGGAAATAAAAGGTAAACATGGAAAGAATACTTCAAGCATTGATCAAGGCTATTCAACCAACAGTGCTACCAGTAGTCCTGATATCTTTATAGAAGAGACTCCATCTAAAGATCAAGAAAATTACTTAGTAACACCGGTTCCAAAGAAGAGAAGAAAATTATGACTATGAGATTAATTTCAGGAGATCAAAAGACCTGTTTTCAGTTACTGAAAATTTGTGAGTATTTAACTTTTCTATGCAAGATATTTTATATCCTAGAAATTTAGAGAATTAGCAAAATTAATTTGTTTTACATTTTTGTTATTGTAGCGCATTCCATGGACAGTAAAGTGGTGTCAGTATTATCGAGATGTTTTTACATCAGTTTGTTATAAGGAATTTACTTTCTCGAGGCTTGTTTCAATGTTGAAGTAATCTTCCTTAAAAGTTGGAATATATTTTTTTAATTTTTTCTTTTTGCAATGGTTTTGTTTTATTTCCTTTTCACATGTGTACTCATGAAAATTTATGTGAAAATGTGATACTATGCAAAGTTCCTATTTATCTTTTGTTGTTTTGCTTGATGTTAATACATTATTATTTGTTTTCTTTTTTGAAGCATTTGCTCAATTTTGAATTTAGATATATCTGATAGCTTTTTTTATTGTTATCATAAGAGCAGTTTACAGAAATAGTGCAATAATACTGAAAACAGAATGTTCCTCAAAGAATTACGTTTTATACATTTATGTTTGTAAGCAAAAATAAAAGAAGGCAACCATTTTGTGTTTTATCATTTTTATTTGTCTGTTTACTTTAAAACTTATAATTTGAATCACAATCTAGGTGCAACAAATTTAGCTTTGTGAGATATTTAGTATTCATATTTTCTTTACGTTTTTCCATATTTTCCTTAATTTTTGTTACTCAGATTTCATTCTGTTCATTGTTTAAAATAATTTATTTGCTGATTTGGCAATTGATTATTATTGAGATGCATTTTATATTTACAATTTGAATTTAAAATTAATAATTTTATAGTTATTGTATTGATCAAAAATATCCATTGACATGCTAGGAGCATAAATTTCAAATTAATTAAAGTTTCATGTAAACATACACCACACCGTTCTTTTTGAAAGAATAATTTGGCACTATTTTCCTTGAAATCTGCAAGAAAAATTTAGGTTATTAAATTTTTATATATAGGATTAATAATGGTCTATCATTGAGTCCAAACTCAAAATTACCTTTTTGACTTTGTTTTCGCTTTCAAGGGCTTTGAAACAGTCCTCCAGTTTCCCTGTGTATTCTTCAATTATTGTTAGGTACTCTTCCCTTATTATTGTTATAAGGATTCCTCCTGAAAATTTATCAGAAACCTTTTGAGTGCATACATTTGGGACAATTTTTACAACACTGTGAAGGTAATAATTGTTACTTTATTATATAAGATCCTCAAAAATTCCAAAAGATGCAAATTGTGGGAAACATAGCTATATAAAATACTTAATGATCAGGCAGACTATCATCACCGTAAGAATTTCTGTTGATAGATCTCTCATGTTATTTATTCATATTATTTTGCATATTAATTTTGTTGCAATATTATCATTAACTTTCTTGGATCAGACTGTACCAGAAAGGTTCCATTTGCTGGAGGAGAGAAAATTTTCGTTTATGTTTCAAATTCCCTGTTTTTAATTTTAAAGTATTTATAGATTTTTAGTTTTTGATTTCAGTGGTTAATTTTAGTTTTATTTAAAACTATTCAAGTATTTTCTAGAGATATAAATTTCATTTTAAAATTTTAGGTTTAAGTTCATGATAAAGAAGTTACAGTCTTCCAATATTAGTCATTTCTAAATTACATAATAAGTACTGGTGAATTATTTTTAGAGCAATATCAATGCTAGCAAAGATTAATTTTTCACAATTAAACTTGCAAATGAAATACTGATATCCTATAGAAATGATAGCCAGTAATTATATACTATCAATTTCTTCAATTACAGAGAAGTTAACTGAAGCTCTTCATGATCAATTCTGCACCTTAATGGTGACTGTTCCCATTCATTTAAACACAGGATTTTATCAGCCACATTTCTTTATCAGAGAACTCTTTTGATTCTTTCATTGTTTTAGTATTTTATTTTATATCTTACTCATTTTGGTTTAATTTAATGAAATTGATGCATGCTTAAACTCAAGAAAATTTCCCATTTCTCGTCAAAGATTATCAGAAAGTAGTAATCTCTGTTAGATTACTTCTTTGCAGGCAAAAAGGTTGATAAGGAATGAAAATGTTCCATTTTATCTCAGAAAAGTCAGAAATAGATTAAGTCAAATAGGGGTCTTAGATAGCCAAGTGGGTAGCATTTTCACTTGTGATGAAAGTAGTTCCAGGTTCAATTTCCAGTGGGAGCCCAATGTCTAAAACAACCTCCGCTGTTGATGCACTTTTTATATTACTATACTATTAAGTGGAGAAATTAAGTATATATCTTGGAAGCTATGCCATTGGTGCAACTGAATTTATTTGCATGATTTATTACTGTAAACCTTCCTGGGAGTGTTTCTAATATTATTTTAATCTTTTGTTACCTGGCTTTAAAGTTCGAAACATTTCATTTATGGCAGTGACTGGGATGTGGCCCTCTGCCATTGCCCCTGCTGATACAACAGCATCATAGTGGTCTGAAACAATGAATGACCATGTATTGAATTACTTGCCAAGTTCTAATACATTATAAGTGTTACTCTGCTACCTTATGCAGAGCTGAACTAAACTGATTTTATTTTCTATGTGTACTCACCATCAGGTATTTGGGTTTTATGCAGACCAATAGAGTCGTGCCAGGTGTTGGTATATATTCCTTTTTCTTTCAGGACGGAAAGCATTTTTTCAGCTGGATCTAAGGCATCCATGTTCCTAAAATTAATGTGTGTAGTATACAGAATACTGCTACATGAACTTAAATTAAATACAACATATTGCAAGATCGTCGACTTATATTCTTATATTTGCAGAATGCTCAGATTCCAAGTAATAGCAAAAGGAATGAGCTACTATTCAAATTGAAAAAAAAATATTTGATTAATTTTTGTTTTATAGGAATATATTTTATACTTTTCTCAGTAAAGTTTGCTTATAATTATATAATTAACAATTCATTAAATAATTAATAATTTTACTTATCTAACTTACCGGAATCCAAATTTCTCCAAGAAGATCCCCACTCGCCCAGTTCCTGCTCCAACATCTAGGATTTTCAGATCTTTCCTCTTGTTCTCTGGAATAACTTCAGCTAGAGTGTATGCCACTATATCTGCTCCGTTGTACACTCCTGGTCTCAAATCCTATTTGAGTGGATTCTTTTCGTTTAAATTTGTATCGCTATTTTATGTGTCATTTTATTGCTATTGATTATTTTACCTCATCGTATTTTTCGGCCCAGTCATTGTATACTTTAACCATTTCCTCGTGGCTTATACCCTTTTTACGAGCCTGGTTGTTGTAGTTGTAGATAGCCCAGTCCGTTTCTGTCAGCTCCACATCTTTCACTATCGGAATCCCTTCAGGTTTCGTCGTATTTTGATTCTCCATCGCGATAATTTAATAGCAAGTTGGTCTGAATGAAGAAAAGATAGAAGTAAGCTCTAGATCCGCGTATTACTTGTGTCCGGTTATTATTCAATTCAAAAAAGAAGGCGGATTAAATGTTTCAAAATATACTTATTACAGTTTACGTCTAGAAGTTACTTGCGAGTAAATAAAGAAAAAGTCATCTGATTATTTTAAAAGATGATATCTAGTTTAAAGGGTTATTTTTCAATCCTAGCGATTCAGTTATGCTTTTTATAATTATTCTAGCGAAGTTTTTCCGCTAGTTTCTTACGATGTCCTATTCTGTACCTGCGAATATTTTATCGGTGGCAGGAAATGAGAGCGTTGGACCGATATCTTTCTCTTGCCCAGACCCTAGTGGAGTACTCTTAGGTTCCGCGAATATCTGCAACCAGTTACGTCAAGAAAGGACAGTATTTGACCGAGCGTAAAATCAGACTCGCGGTCAATCAGCTGGTGTTTCTTATCGGTCTGCATAGGTCAGGGTCCATCAAGGAAAGGCTTACGTAACTTCATGATCACCCAAGTTCACGAGGATTCGCGTCTCACAATCAATCAAGTTTCCTTTTTGGGAAAGAGAGTTAATTGGCGGACACATCAAATTAAATTTCGGCTTCTCAAATGAGATAAGACACTTACTATGCATATTAATCGTTACCAGTGGTGAATAAATTTGGCTTACGAAAAAGAATCCAATTATTTAGTCTTGATGATTTAAAAAATGGAGTTCATTCACACTTCTTTTATGGATTGAGATAAATTAACTGCTTAGGGTCCACATTTTTTTCTTCTTGAGTACTTCTTTCAGTTATTTCTATAATTTATTTGCATATATTGCAGGTAGTCTTCCACCACAGATCTACCAGGAGCTTTTCCTCGATTTTCAGCCCCTGTCTAATCACTCATTCTCGTCATTCTCCATTTCTCTAAAGCGGACAAATTCTGTCGCGAAATCCGTAGTTCTGGAAAAATCAGTGGGGATATTCATTCGGCACCAGGGAATCGAACCATAATCTTTTTCGTTCCGGTTTTCGCTCTGGTTCAACGAATATCTAAATTATGGTTCAGCTCCGGTTTCGCTCCTGCCTACGTCGAATATTTTCGCTCCGACCATTGGAATAGAATGTCCGTCTGAATGTTTATTTTAACATTCCTAGTTTTATAATTTACATTGCACTAAATTTTGGAGTAAATCTTATTAATAGTTAGTTGTAAGTCGTAGTTGCACTCATTTGGTTAACCATCCTCCAATCACACTCAGGTAAAATGAGCATTGCTGGAAACTAAAAAATCCGGACGAAATAAATTACGGTTTTGGTTGGGTAAAAGAATTTCTTATTTTTTGGTTCGGGTTCGGTTTTCACTCCAGCAAATAACGGTTTTTCTGTTTGTTTTCGGTTCCAGTTCGATGCCCTGGTCGGCACTCAGTGGTACGAGTCGTGTGAGTGTTTTAATGAATTCAAATATTCCTTAGCGGTTGTTTAAGTATTCTTAGTGTGTAATGATTACCTTAGTATTAAAGTGAGCGTATAATTATAGATGCTTTTCGGCTAAATTAGCATAACCTTTCCTCTTTTCAGAAACTTTAGTCCTTCCCTGTTGGAAATTTTTTTCGGCACTCTTGCGGAGACGCCTCTAGAGTTTGCGGGCCAAGTGTGGCTTGCAAGGCCCCAAAGATTATATACATTGGATCCATTAATTCTAAAATAAGACTATGCCAACGGCGCGTTTGATCCTCAAAAGTATTATCGGTTCATTTTTTGGTGAAGGGAAATCACTCAAAATGCTCAAAATTTCCAAATTTGTCCTTAAGAAAAAATTCGGCTTTCATATTTGCTGCAGTTATTCAGGGGCCTACTAATCTCATTTCGCGCTTTTATGTTGAACTCGGTTACGTGCCCAGGGCCTTCGATAATCTATCTACTCCACTGAGACCAAGAATGAAATGAGATTATTGGAATAAAAATAATAAATATATAAATATCCAAATAAAATTAATTGAATGATATCAAACATTATTATGGTTTCAAGCAATAAGTGTAGCTTAATTATTTCTTATAACTAAATGAAAGGGTAATAACATAACAACTGCTTTAATTAATTCCTTTGCTTTTTATGTAACAAATAACGAGTAAAGGAAACCGATGCATAGACAAAGTGATGCGCTGGTCATGTTGAAGTGTAATTGTTAAATTTCGTTTTCCTTTCATTACTGAGGCATGTACTTAAAATGAATGGCCCCTTTGAGCGATGACCCGGAGTATATTCGTGTTAAACAGTACTCGCAAAGTGAGGTATGATTTTACTTATAAAAGTATATATAAATTAGATGAAAATACATTCGGATTAATACTTTTTAATATTTAATTAATACTTTTCTGTTATATCTACAAAAAATATATGATCATTTTTATTATTGAAAGTGAAAATGCTTTAGATTTATATGAAAGTAATCGTATGAAAATCTTTACTCTTCTAAGACGAATAGGAAATTTAGACTTAAATCTCTGCCACAATCGCCGATTTTGAGAGAAGGTTGGCGATTGATAAGCGAAAGTTAGAGGCGTGGTCGGCTAAGATCGTCGGCAATTTCTTATTCGTCTTATCACTGCGGGACTCCATCAAACTGTTTTTACCTTGGTAACAGTGGGTGATGACGTATTACCTCAGATAAGGGAATTACTTTTGGAGTGGTAGAGTTGAAAGCAATCGAATAAGTTAGAATGTTTACTTTCAGTGATAACGCGTTAATATTTCAATGATTCACTCAATTGCGTTTATTTGGTATAAATGAGAACGATTTGCTTTAAAAAAATATTTAGATTTCTCAAAATATGTGTTCGTTAATCCGAGGTTTCAAGAAGTGAAGTTAATATGCATACGTAAGAAAAGGAAATGATTTCGATCAGAATTACACTCAAATCTTTCCCTTTGCAACAAAAGGAAATAAATCACATCTCTCTTGCACATATAAAATTTCTCATCGTAGATATCATACTTGTTAATCTATGAAGACGATGATAAATGATAAGTTTCAGAGATATTGGCAACAACTGCAATTTTTGAGATTAATGTATGTGCTTGTGGCCAGTTAGTAATTTCATCCGCTTCTTTACTTTGCTAGCTGCTTCATCTTCCTCATCCAGCCCCCTCTCTTTGTCTACTTTCCTTTACCGAGTCTCTCTCTTTTTAGATCTTGGCTCTCATTTTCACCAACCATCTCCAGTGTTCCATATTAAAATCCTCGTGTGCAATCGCCTGGAGCCCTCACTCCCACCACTACATCTACCCACTTTCCACACTTTTATAAAGAGCTTCCCACAACAGCTGAACCCTTCCCTAAATTAAGATTATTTTCCTACCTTCTCAGACCCTCTTTTTCTTTTGACGAATTCCAACGGATAGAAACCCTTTGACATTGAGCCATCTAACTCAATTAGTTCCTAGCCGCGGATTGCATGTCTTGTAATCGAATTCCAAGGAAGTTGCATTGATTTTTTTTCGTTCCACAATAAACAAAACATTTTAAACCCACAAATTAGCTCTTTTTTCTAGTCATCTCCTTTCAAATGTTACATGACGAATGGTAGATGTAAGAAAAGACCATCCAGTCTCAATCTCGCCCGAATGAGGACGTTTTATTATTATCATAACTTATTTTTGCTCGAGAAGTTTGTGTTTGGATTACTTCCTTAATTCCTTCGAGTTAAAGTGAACTTTACTGTTAAAGTAAATAAATAGAGAATATAATACCGGAACTTAGTCGTAATCTCGCCCAAATAAAGACGCAGTATTTTTATTATAATAAACTTACATTATGATTAAATCTGCAGTTAAATCCGTTTAAAATGTTCGTGGTTACGAAACTTGAATTCAATTGCTGGAAATCCCCATGCCGTCAATGAAAGATTATGAAATAATTAGGAATTAAGTGAAATTTAACCCAGTTTTCTTGAAAAGTATGCTTATCTGCTTAAAATCAGATGCGATATAAGGAAAATAATTCGTGCTTCCTCTTCCTGATGGGAGGGAAGTGGTAAAACGAGGGCCATAGGAAAATTGCGGTGAAGGAAAAAGAGAACGGGGAAGGCGCATAGTTGACGTTGAGGCAACAGTAGGACGCTTCATTAGAAGAGGCGGGATTAACTGAGATAACTTGAAGGAATAGCTGTGGTTTCCTCCATCGAGGCGTGGGGCGACCTATCTGCAGTCTTTCCTATTTATATATTTGGCTGTGCCTCCGTAAAGGAGGGAGAGTCGGTCCTAAATGTGGCGTTATTCAGAAAAAAGTGAACAAATGCTTAGGTGCGCCGGCTATTGAGGGGCGGAATCAACTATCCCTGCCGAGATTGCCAAACTGCCACTTTGCAACAGCTTTTCTATGTATTAATTAAATTATTTCTTTAAATTTTAATGCGATAGGATTAATTTATCGCTCATAAATATTTTTATAGCCCTAATCTTTTACTCTGTTTCATTTCTCCTTTTTCTTTCGAGTGATTTTGATGACGCGGATCTCTTGCGAACTAACTTGATTTGTTTGTGCCAAACTCATTGTTTTTAATAACTTCTTTTTTGAAGACTACAGAACAAAAGAAATGATTTCCATTCAAAGTTGGCGTTAATAAAATCCACTTCTGTGCGATATAACTAAAACCTCTTCCTGTATTCCGGTAGGAAATAAAGATTCATTTTTATCTTGTGAAATTCGACGGAATTCCAAATCATATGCGAGGAGAATCAAGTTGCGGCCGTATATAAGGCGCATCATAGACGAAATGTAAGATATCGGAAAGAATATAGATGTAAAATCAAACGGAAGCCTTAAGCGCTAAGTACATAACAATACAAATGATGGAATTGAAACTTGGCACATGAAATTTTTCACTTCTCGTACAACCTTACACCACAATATTTTCATTGTATGCCTCATTTTGCCAAACATTTTCAAAGACTCCCCAAAAAATTTTGACTCTCCTGTCCCTACATTCACCGTATTTAACAGTGTGGTGCACTGATAAAATAGATTTCTCCTCGCCTCATTAATCGCTCTGGATGAATCAGACTGATTAAGAAACCCTCTTTTATGGTTGTAAAATTATTTATGATTTGTCATCGTAACTACAAATGCTAAAATCTAATAAACTTACCTAATCTTCAAAATTACCACAAAATCTTATGAATGTTTCTTTTTTGTTATCAAAATTATCGCAATTTTAAGTCGAAATTAATATAATACGAACAAAATTAGAATTTTTGTCCTATTTTCCTTTCTTTAGATACATGTCTTGAGTTCACGTTTGCGTACGAAGAATAGGAAAATGCTGTGCCAGATTTAATCTTTTGAAGTTGTTATTGCGCATCACAACTACAATCCGGATCTTTAATCTGGCATTTGGTTCAAAGTTATCAAATGAGAAAGCTATCGGCATCGGCATGCTTTGAACATTTTAATGGCATTTAATGGTTGAAAATTTAAGGCGTGGTTGTTTCACGGTGTCGTGTTTTCTGAAAATTCTTAAAACAGTTAGAATGCTAATCTTCTATGAAACTGTTGGCTTGCAGCAGACAGTAGGTACTAATCTAGTTAGAGCTGTTTGCCAAAGAGTAATTTTAAATACAATATACATTAACTAAAGCCAACCACGGAATGAAGCTTAAAGCTATTAGGATTCAATGCACTTATAGATTGACGCCCCTGCTTCCGATGAATCATTTTACGGGAAATTATTGGAAGCCACGGATATAAAAGATATTTGAGCTTTTGAAAAATAAAATCTATCCTTAAAGTGGTAACAGAAGGGTACCATTTGAAATTGCAACCGTGATGAAACTAGATTATTCATTAGAAGACTATGTGGCGCTGCATTTAGGCTAAAGCTAATTTCAAAGTGGGATAAAAGATGGATGTATTGATTTTCACCGTCTTAATTCATTAACTAACAATAATTCATTATTACATTACTCGATAATGATAGGTTATGAACCACGACGTAATTTAGTATAAATGTATTATATATAACTCGATAACATGTCTTGTTAAAATTACTTAATAATTAATAATTTCGATCAGAGAGTTGTAGTAAATTATAGTTAGGTTATTTCACGTTAAAGTTCCACGATCGTGAAGCTTTTATGTGATGATTTGACGCTTACTCGTTATAAAAGTATAAGTCACAGTTTTGCAGTAACCTTTGGGATGCAATCGGTGGTGGGTTTCAAAATTTTTAGGAGCAAGTTCTTATCCCTAAGGAATATGCAACCACGCATTGCAATCTGTCATGTTGTCATTATTCAAATTTGAAAATTTGCTTACGAAACTTTGAGATGAAATGAGAATGACGTATTATCATCATCCAACATTGAAACTACACTCCAGTTGTAACTAGGGGATTCAAGTGTCTCTACGCATATGGTTTACTGTTATCGTATAAGATAGATTTGGGAACCAGTTCGGTGAACTCTGGTGAATGCTAAGAACCAGTTCGCGCAAACCGGTGTGAACCGGATGAATTCCACCATTGAATACGATATATTTTGCTCGTAAAGTTGTATTTTGGCCTAAATGCCTCTAAATATCATTGTTAAGTAGGAAAAATACCTACTCTTTCTTCTCTGGAGAAAAACATTTTCGGTATTCAGTAGCGGAAGTCTTTTGATTGACAAGGTATCGTTAACTATACTGTTGGCTTCTTTTTCCTCAATACTTTGGCTTCTCTTCCTCTTCTACACTTCGATCTGAAGAAGCCAAAATATAGTTGACGTAACGTTGTCAGTAAAAAACACCCGCTGCTGGATACCGAAAAATATCTGTCATGGAATATCAACGCATCATTAACCTTAACACTAAGATCATTTTTTTCTTCTCTCATATTTTCAATCCAAACCGAATTATTTTATTACTGAGTACTCCTTTTCTCAAATCAGATAGATAACTGTGGTTCTCCATTAATTTTCTTACCAGTGAAAACTTCCTTGTGCTAATAAGTTTCAATTCGCTGGGATATATTTATAGGTCTTTTAAAGTCATGAGTTTTCTGGATTTCTATTGCAACAATATTACTCTTTAATTAATACATACAGCTTCTGCTTCTATATAAATTATCTATAGATGCTTCTATAGAATATAAGTTTCGTTTCCAAATATTATATTTCAAAAGTGCCCTGAAGCAAATGAAAATTGTGTCCTTATTCTAAGTCTTCAAAACGCATGCAATAAACATTCTATATAAATTTTCTTTAGAAATAAAAAACCTTTACAAATTTTTTGTCCCAAAACTTTTATGAGACAATCCCCGAAGTATCAGACAAACATGGTGGAAATTAGGTACAACATACAGATGGGGCTGGAAGAGGAACTCTTATTTTTCAAGTTTTAGCTGTTAACTTATTCCCAGTCTCAGCGAATCATTTTCACTTTCCTTGTCCTTACTTTACGTCTCTCTTTGTTGGCGTAAATCTTTAGATATATTCATCTTTTTTCAAGCAGTATTGTCCTGTTTGTTTTGTTGTTTTAGCTCAAATCGAAATGAAATTATACCCTAATAAATAAGATTAATGTGAACTGCATGCCCATGACACATGAATTTATATAACAAAACAGTAAGATATAACTATTTTTAAATGCCGATTATTTTCACATTCCCTTCCGAAAAAATCGGTAATATATTCTGACATTTTATTACAACGAAATAAATTCCTAAAAAATTTATGCGCTATTTGTAACATCTTCAGGAATACTGCTTGAAATGCCACTTGTGAAAAGATATTGCTGTCATTCCCAGCAGATAAAGGATCGTGAAAAAGGCGATAATTGATTTCCGCTCTTTAAGATAGAATGCGGACGAGGGAATCCTCGTTTCTTACTTTGTGGGAGAGGAAGTCACAGAAATATCTTTCTTCCGAGTGCCAAGCATTTTCTCTCGCTGCCCTGCTATTTGAAATAATGTGCGTGACAAACTAAAGGTAGATGACTCCTTTTCAAACGAAGAAAAGGTTCCCTTCAAAATTTGACGTTAATTATGGAAAAGCAATTAAAATTGTACTGTTGGTATCGGAAAGGTAAAAATGCATTTTTACGAAAACCTTTTTCCGTTTACTTAGAAAACTAAGAAACTTTATAAAAAAAACAAATTATTTTTAGTATATATGGGAGAGAGAAGCGCTTAATCATATAGTGCGCCGAAAAGAGAAGTACTGAGTGTGCTGAAAATTGGGCCTTCTGACATGCGTAAACGACTTAAAAATGAAAGATTTATATTAAATACATTGTTATGTTCATGTGTGTATCAATTTGAAGGAAATCGGTTTACATTATCTGCGGACTTCGTTTTGAAAATTTATGTGTTGGTAATGATAAACACGGATTGGTCGAATCACGGATAATCACTGGGAGATAAATTTCTTTCAAATAATTTTTCTTTGCGACTAGGGGCTCGTTGAGAGAAAACAATATAAATCCCAAATGTTCAAGTAAATATTATTAGAAGTAATATCAATAACTTGCTTCCGCAATCCTTTCGATTTTTAGATAAAAATCGACCGCACTCAAAAGTGGTTGTCGCTTGCATTTGTCACATACTCCGCGGGTATTCTCTTATAAGAGAAAATTAGGTGTTAATTTTAAAATAATTTTCTACAGAGAGAGGATAAAACCTCCGATTAGGTTTTACTGGGAGAAATAATTAGAAAGTCAGTTAGTGACTGTCTTATTTTAGTTTGACAAACAATACTGCTAGCGTCGAGATTTCATCAACAAGAACTGAATATGTATCCATTAAAAACTACTGCGTTCATTATGCGCTACCCAAATACTCTGGCACTATGGAAAGAATCCGTGAGTTAAAGGAGGAAATTTTAGAGATAATACTTTCTCGTGATTCATGAGATTTAAAGACTGATTTCATGTCGGTCGACCGATTTCATATTCACCATATCATAGAAGGGAATCATAAAGTTATTGAAATGGCATTTACTATTCTCTGCCTATGACTTAGGGCTATTCTCGGTAACGATGTATATCCTGCCTGTTAAGCATTTGAAGTCATTAGCCAGACGGTTTGTTGGAACCTCATCCCTTCAACTGTTAGCTGTCAAAAGCTTTGGAAAGGGAATGATTCTAGGCAAGGTGAGGAGTGAGATAGTTTGGCCTTGCTTTCTTCATTGAGACAAAAAGCTATCTGTGGAAAATTTTACGTAAGTGCAGCACAATGGCCCGATGAATAACACTTTTCCTAGGATTAAATGGATGATGAAGAATACCATCATTAATTATTACTCATACCTCAGTTGCTTTTACCTAATTACAGCCATTCACAAGGCCGAGAAAGAATTGAACGAAAAATTTAATTTTCTCTCCTATGCCAACTGTATCGTAGATTAGAAAAATATTAGTAATCCAGATAAATAGATCAACAAACGGAGACCATTTACGGAAAAATTTACGAATCAGTGTTTTAATATTTGATTTTTCTCTATTAATTAAATATTACGGAAAATGACGTCTTTATATAAGTGGCAATAAAATTTAAGTGATGGACAGATCAGCAGATCAATGCACAGCATATATTTTACCAGAGAAATTCTTTCTTTGTGGAGCTCTCGCGTAAGTTGTTCATGTAAAAACCCGCGCTGTTAGTAGAACAAACTTACATTGCAAAAGTGGGCTACCGAGCGTTCGGAATTGGCGCTTGGTCTGTCGAGACCATTTATGTAATAGGTGCTTGCATTATCATGCCATTTATGGGCAAGTAAGAGACGCTGCGCTCCAACTGTCACACGTCTCCCTTTATGTGGTTGTAACAACACCTTTCTTTCCACTGAGTGAGCAGAATCTTACTACTGGAATGATATTTGAGCAATCTTATGATAGCAATTAAAAGATTAAAGAAGTAGAATAATAATTCCAACCTCTCATGATGGTGATTCTTAACTATTTATCGGGGGGAAAATATAAATTTTTATGAAAGCACACTTTCATTCGATGTGCCAAAAAAGGTAAGAGAAATGCAAAGGTTAAAAGAGCGCGAATTGCGCAAAGTTTTAGAGTGAAAGTAATTAATACGCTCTCATTTCGGAGAACTATAATTTTAATATCTCAAAGCTGAGGCAATTCAGGGGCAAATTAGGGCTTTAAGAGTTCAAAGGTCCATAGCTCATAGATCAGCTCAAGGCTCTTAAATAAGAATTTCAACTTGTGAGAACGACTGAACATAAATTTTAGCAGAATCAGTGGTATTATTTAAAGTGATTTGACAGCTGAGGTCATTTCGCACGTGAGACCCTAACGGGAATCGAACAGGGTACCGCTTTCACGAAAGTGTAACGCACTGTCCACTTGGTTATCCGATAGACCCTAAATTATAGCCTTCTCCTGGTTTAAGTATAAATTTCCTTTTGTGGCAATGAGCCCTATTTAATAATAAATTAAATAATATAATAACTAAAATTGATAAATACTTGACACCAAGAACTTACGATAATGTCATCCTTACTTTTATAACTCACAATCAGTAGTAAATGTAATGAAATTTGTGTTAATTATTAGATAAAGAACCATGTCATTCTCCTATTACAAAGAAACTCATGCTACATCAAGCACGAAGAATTAAATTAGCAAATTCTGACCAATTGATGCATAAAGTCGTCTGCGTATCTCTCCCTACTTAGTTTTTACCCCTCCATGTGACTTTTCGACCATACTCGGGCAGAGGTTTCTGGACATTGGATTGTCGTCAATAAATTCCATTGGTTATCTATCGGCGAAAGGGTACTTTCTCATCAAAGATTCTTCGATCTTCCGATTTTGAGTCATTCCTGAGTCCTAGCCAATAGTTCGAAGAGGTAAAGAAGTATTTCACCCGTCATTTCGTAGTAAGATATTTGAATGCATTAAAACGCGGATAAATAGTTACTAATTTGCATTCGTACGCCAGATAAAATGAATGGCGGGAAAAAGCAACTTGACGCGGACGAAGAATCGAAAAGAAAAGCACAGGAGGGCATAGGTAGAGTGCATGCTGAAGGTATAACACAAGACGAATTGACAAGGATATACGACGAATGGGCGGAAAAGTATGATGATGTGAGTGTGCTTTCTGGTATCTTCGAAAATTATTAACGTGACATCTCTTTCATAGCCTTCATTGGTTGTGTATTTCCTGGAGTAGCACTAACTCAGATTCGTAAAGAAAATCATTCTTTGGAAGGTTTCCGAAGAAAAAGACGGCTAATCAGTGTCTTAGAAATAAGATATGGTTCTTAAATCACCTGATGTCTTTTTGCTGTCGTAAAAATCTCATTTTGGAATTGAATTTTAGGATATCAATCCAAATGTCTATAAGGGACCAGAATATGTTGCAGAGGCGTTATCAGAACTGTATAAGGAATCGGAAAGAAAAATTGTAAAGGTTCTAGATGTGGCAGCAGGGACTGGTCGCATAGGAATTGCTCTTCATAGACTAGGCTTCCAGTAAGTATGGGCTAATCTCAAAGCTGACCTTGGTGGTTGCCCTACAAGGTCAATTGAAAATAGATCTTGAGGATATTATACTTTTTTAGAGAGCATGCAAAGGAGTTTTATTGGTCAGTAATAAACCTGCTTAAGCAATGGGCTTAATTAGACAATGCAACTCGAGGGAATGATATGCCAAGGTGAATGGCATAAAAATAATCCCATGACAAAGAATGACAAAGAAATCCCATTAATACTCTATTTCAAAGACTAATTCAGCTCCACTTATCTCAAGGAATTATTTTGGAGGAAAAGATATTCATCAGAACCCATTAATTTGTAAGCTGTTCATGATGTAAACTGGGAGACATAAATAATTCCTGTTCAGTTAAGACTGTGAATTATATGATATAAAACTTTCTGTTTTGAGTGATTTCACTAATTCAAATATGATATAAATATGCAAAAATAGTTGCATATTGAATTGGTTCATACCCTTACAGTCACTCTCATTCAAATTACCACTGTTAATTAACAAGAATATATAATGTAGGCAATTAGATTTTTATGTAATATTCCTTTATCCATCATGCTTACATGTTTAGCGTCATAATTCTAAGATATTCTCTGTGGTTATTAGGGGTGAATTAAAAACTTGCCAAGTATGATTTTCAACAATATCCTTATGGAGTCAACTCCAATCAACTGTTAATTTTCCATAGGCCGTGTCAGTGGCATTTGAGAGAATAAAATCCTACATCTTCCTCTTGTTGCAAATACAGCCTCATGCCTAGTCACCTTTGTGTATAGTTCAACATTCAGATGGATAAAATTAAGATTGTTTTATTCATAGATTTCTACTGCAGTTTTCATTTACAAGCAAAATTTTTTTAATACATATTTATTAGAAGGTCGAAAGGAATAATCTTGAGTTTACCCAGCTAATAAAATTATTCTATCAGTGAATCACGAGGTGTTTTTTGACAGATGTTTCTTCCTCAAACAATTGAGCTTTCATAGAATCATGATTTCAATAGATTCTATAAATAATTAAACTGAAAACAATATCAATTTGGTCTAACCAGGTCTTGGTATGTTTCATAAATCTTGATTAAAAATTTTAATTCTTAATATTCTCCCTTGAAGTTAATATTTAATTTTACTTGATATAGTTGGTCAAGTAAATATGTAGTTCAAAAGGACAAAAAGATTAGGCATTCATGCTTGATATGAATACTTCTTTTTATTTATTCTTTTCAATGCATATTATATTCCTAGTGCTATTAGTCTCTGAGGCTCCTTTTTTAAGGATTCAAAAATTGATAAGAAGAAATTAAGAGTCTGAGTCGAGCCATAGAACTATAATATAGTCCATTGTCTATGAGACCCAACTTCATAGCCTTGAAGTAATTGCAATTAATGCATCCAGCAATTTGGTGAACTTGATTGAAAGTGGTCTGAGACCCTAAAATAATCAAGGTCAAGTATCAACCAGTATTCTCTAACCAAAATGGAGCATAAGAACTAGATTTATATGCATTTATTTATCCTGAAATACTGTCTTCATACTCTCTGTAATGTATGCACTACTAATAATCATCAAATAACATAATAACATGGTAATTACTGCCTTAAAGGAAGATATTTTTTTATAAATTTCAGGAATATAGATGCTTTGGAGCCTTCTTCAAGAATGCTTGAAATATTGAGTACTCATAAAATATATGGAAAGCAATGGATGGACACAATTGGATTGCATCAAACTAAAATTAAAGATAGTGAGTAAATTATCATCTTTCTCAAGTTTCATTTGTGATATGCACTCATAAAAACTTGAAGGGGCATGAAAAAACTCAAGTAATAATGAAAAGTCAAACACTGAAGAAAGGTCATTTATCAAACTTGTCATTTAGAGAGTTGTATTATATGAAGCTAATTATTCATTGATAAAATACTTGTATATATTTGAATTAATTACATTGCTCAAAGTTTAATTTTATAGAACTCATTGATGAAATAATATGGCTCTCTAAGAAACAGCATATTTTATCGAATAAAAATATATCATAATGAAAAAATGAAATTCATATCAAACATACTGTTCCCTATTGAAGTAAGTGTATTATTTGTTTACTTATTCCCATTCCTTTTTTCACATCCTTCACTTCACACACCTTTACATCTTTCTATACTTTCCCTTTTATTAAAACTCATCTCTCCTCTTTAATATCTCACTCATCACATTCAACCAGTTTCATCTTGGCATCCATTTCCATGTTGGGCTATTCAAACTTTACTCAAACCATTTTATTCACTCTGCTTCCATCCAGTCTCTTCCTGTCCAAGCCAGTATAACGCATCCAATTATATCAGTCATGCAGCCTTTCCTTTAGCCCACATCATCCATGTTCATTCACCACCCAGACAGCACTTTTTTCCTGTTTTGTCACTCAAATACCTTATTAATTACAACCATGTTAAGCTCTTTTAGCTCTTGGTGACATGATGAGATGAATTACTTCAGTGGCATTGCATGCAAGAATTAATTTTACCAAACATTATTTTTTTTGTAATTTCAACAATATTATTTGCTAATATATTGGATCTTCCATGATTCTTGAAGATTATTATGATGCAATAGTATCCTCTGGTGCTTTTGGTGGGGGACATATTCCTGTAAATGCTATCCATGAAGTGGTGCGAGTTATCAAATCAGGTAAGTTGTATCTATTAATTTAAACCTCAGGTTTTCATTTGTATGGTTTTCCCAGGACAGTTACATTTTTTATGAAAATTTGTAAAAAATACAGGGTGGTGAACCTATGGCATGAATTCTTAAGGTGGCACTTGAGAGAATTTTGTGACATGTGGAACTCTGACTGCACAATCATTGTTGTCTACTACATGTAAAAATGAAACAAAATAATGGATAAATGTAGATCCTGTTCATTAGTAATGAATATTGATGATTATTTACACTCATTTCATTCAGTCACTTGACAAAAAATTGTCACATAGTCCTTCATATTTTTCCATTATGGCACTCTTGCCAAAATAGCTTCACCATCCTTGTCCTGGAGCCTTCTTAATTATTTGAACTAGCACAGAATTTTTTCTTATTCCTTTACCTGTAAGGAAAAGCTGATTTATTTTAGTTGTGGAAGTGCATTTTCTAGCATAGTATGTAATTTTACTTTGAAAAGTAAAATCCTCTTCAATTTGTTGTTCTCAGAAATAAATCACTCTATCCAATAATCATCCTCTTTTCCAAGGTGGTTACATTGTTATCATACTCAGGGAGGAGTACTTGACAACAACAGAAGAATATAGTAAATTAGAGCCTTTGTTAAACAAATTGGAAGAGGAAAAGATTCTTAAGAGGGTAAGTATTCATACAGTAGAAGTGGAATCAAACAAGAATTGTGTTTATTACAAATTGTTGTTGATAGTCATCCACCTGCTTCATTCAAATTCATCATCTTTTTTTCCAGATAAGCAGAAAAATTGTACCAAAGTATTCATTGGATAACAATGGTGTCATATTTGTGTATCAATTAATATAAAAGTAAAATTGGTTGATATTGTACACTATTAAGTATGGTTTACTTATCCTTTTTAAAATAAAAGAAGTGAATAGGCAATGCCAAATTTTCCCTAACATTGGATTTTTGAACTGTTTTTCAATAATCATTTTAGGATAAGCATTAGAATTTTATCAGCTTACAAAACTTCAGCTGCTCAAAATAATGTAAACAAACCATTAATGAAGGCATATTTTGAATTTGATGATTCTTACTCTTGAAAAGTTACAAGATTTTTATAACTGCAAGAAGGTTTTGTTTCTTTGAATCAAATTTTAGCACCCAAGGATATAAATTATTCTAGCTTATTAAAGTTGTCACAAGTACAAAAAGGAGGATCAGTTATTTTGATTTTAGTCACCAATTCTGTACTGTTTCTCTGCTTCTTTTCACATTCTCTTTTGAATTTTAATTCAGTTATAAGATACATTATAATAGATCTATTGATTGTTGACTATGTAAAGAAATAGATAATTCTACATTTGACTTTGTTGCAAATAACAGCTTCAAAATTGTGCCTTTGTGTATCTCCCATAACCTCATCGTCATGATTAAGTTGCTTCAAAAGCCTTGCTCATTATAGGTTTGTCTTTTTAATGTCTGGTTGAAAAGCCTATCATCTTTCCCACAACTCTTTGGCCTTCAAGATTGAAACGTTATTTGGATAACAATATTACTCTTTATAAGTATCATAAAAAATTTCTATTAAAAGGAACTCTTTTATTGAAACATGACTCTCAATCCTGTGGAATATAAATGTTCTTTGGAGAAGAAGGCCCACTTAAAGGAAAAATATAAACATCTTTGAAAAACATCAGTCTTACAAAAATATATTCGAAATATAAAACATTCCACTCTTATGTATTTAAGTGTAATGTGGTACATTTTATTACATGTTGTGAATGAAGCAAAATTCATTACAATCAGCTCTTTGCTTCAGATAGGAACTTTTGGTCTTTATTTGAAATCATTTTCTGCAGAAACATTGCAGTCCTAAAAATGTATGCATCTCTTGTTACAAAAATAATGATGCTCTCACCATATATCTAATAACATTGCTAGTTTACAGATAATGTGATGTTTTAACTTATATATCTTAAGGTAAAATCCAATTCTGGAAGATGTTGACTATATATTGATATATGGCTAGTAACTGACTTTTACCCTTTCCATCATTGCATTTTGAGATCTTTATGGAAAAAGTACTACTTAAATGGCAGCATCTACATATTTCTCTCCACTGTACAGACAGTATAATAAAACCATGATTCAGTCAGCCATTTTAGGCAGTATTTACATGTTTCAAGATTTACAATAATGGTACAAAAACATGTTTCATGAGACAAATAAATTTGAATGTTCATGTGAAATATTTCATAAAAAAGGGAAGGATAAATACAACAAGCATAGTTAGATGGCACTGTTTAGTTAAACCATCAAAAGTTAATACATTGTACTATTAAACATGAATATACAATACCAATTGTAGAGACTATTTTCTTGAATATTAAACATGCTACATATCACAATTCATTTTGGAAGGAGAGTGAAATTTTATAATAAAACATAAAAACTGATATAGCAGTATAACTTGGATACCTGTAATACATAGTTTCTTAATTTTATGAGAAACGGTATTCAATAAAATGCTCTTAAAAACGGGATCCAAGTTTTCTCATGTTTTAAAACTGTATAAATCACATAATGGAAACTCAAAAAATTTATCAGATTTCTTTAAAAAACTTTAAAATTAAAATCATGCCACCACCAAAATATTTTTGCCTGATATGATAAATTTAGCTTCCTTATTAATTTTCATAAAATTGATGTTATTATCATTAAAAAAATCATTATGATAAAATTTTTGAGTTTAGACTGATGAATTTCCATAAAACTTCATTCATAGAGACAAATATTTAAAATAGGGTTATATTCCATCATTGTAAAATCTTTGATTGAATTCTGAACAAGTCTTCATGGCCATAACATTACAGAAATAAAATATTTCAGATTCCTATATCTACTGATTTTTACATCCATTTACAAAGATACTATCCTATATCCATTTCTTCCTCAACCCAAGGATATTTGAGGAGTTTGACTCATCTATCACTACATTATATTATTTTCATTAAAATGATGATCCCGTATTCTATACCCATGAAATATTTATATCCTTTCAAAGTTTTTTATGAACAAAGACTATGCCATCTCGGAAGTACCAGTACCTCTTTATGTGTTTTCTTGACACCTGCAAAAAATATGATCACCAAATAAGTATCAAAAATATTTCAAGGTATTCTAAACCAGATTTTTCAAATATACAGCCTGAGGCCCAGAATGAGTTTTACTGAATGTTTTAATCTGTTTGAAAACATTAAAGTAGTCATCAGATAAATTTTACTATGTTTCTGATCAAAACATATATTGATTTATAAAATAGATGTGATTTAAGAGATATCTTGTTCAATTTCACATAATTTTTCATATTTTGACTCAAGCTTTGTTTTATCTTACTACTGGATATCTTTTTAATATTTAATAGTTTTAAAACTTTATATTGGGATTTAGTAAGCATTTGAAGACGCGTTTTTGCATTTGTTTATTAGTGTAATGAATCCAAGAAAATGTTTTTGTGAGTACAAAATATACTAATTTGAATATGTATTAGAGCGATAGGTTATCTTTTTAAAAGGGGTCTTTTTCTAGTCCTCATGGCTGCATACATACGTTTCTTGTGTGTTCTCTAGCCTACAAATATGGACAACTATGATATAAAAAACTAAGAATAATTACCAGTTCTATTTTATTTTGTGCTTTTAATTCTTCAAAAGTTGGCTCAAGTTTTGAATATTCTGAAGAATTGGTAAGATTTTCTTCTCTGATGCAGATGACAAGTTTTCCACCTGCAAAAAGAAATTTATTACTCTTGATGTTGTTGAGGTTGTTCTTAATCAATGAGAACTGATAAAATGGAAGAAATCAATATTTAATACATTCAGTTGTCTTAGCACTAGGATGCAAATTTCACAAAAGAAACTTATTTTGTGGAACTTTGCATAATATATTTTTTACCATGCTTCTCAAACCTATATTGAGTAAATGAAAATCTAAGCAAAACTCTTGACTCAAGTTTTGCTAAAAATTCAAAAGCATGACTATAAAATCTATCTTTAAACTTGCCTGGTTTAAGAACACGTAGCATTTCATGCACTCCTACAACTGGAATATGTCCTTCTCCAAATGTTCCAGAGGATACAACACAGTCATAAAAACCTGCAACATTATGCAGCCCTTACTGTGAGAATTCATAGGAGTTTTCATAATTCATGATTTACATCTGAATATTTTGTTAGGATTCTTTAAATTTACAGTGGAAGTACACTATAATAATGAGAAAATTCATTCTAATGATAACATGAAGTTCAGCTGCTCTTATAAGATTTACCACTTCAGTGTTTTGTTACATATATTGTATATTTCTTTAATTTCTGAATTGCTAAATGTACCCTCTTAATAAAAATCTCATAGAGCCTTACCCTCTGGAATTGCAGTTTGATGAAAACCAACTGAATCATGCCATATTTTATCATATATTTTCTTCTCTTTAAGCTTTTCCAACATTTTCTTTGATGGCTCCAGAGCATCTATATTTCTGGAAAAAGGCAAAGATCCAGATTACAAAAAACCTGAACTTTGTCAATACCCTTTGAATTTTGATTATCTTAAAGTATTAAGTATATATTCAATCTTTTTGGTTACCTTCTTGTGATACATTATAAACATTTCACATAATGAATTTGATTAAATAAATCTTATTTGTCATTCTATGAAAAAAGTAACCATAAATGTTGGCACTGTTTATCATAAATTCTATTCATTTAGCAAAAATTTTAATAAATTTGGAATTAATTAAATTGTATTCTTTTCATTCAAGCATTTTAAGAATATACCTTTTAAACTATAGTGTGCGATAACTCATGTTATATTTTTGTATTTCGTTATCTTACTTGAAAAAGTGTTCTGTTAAGTACACTCCAATTACTCCTGTGCCTGCACCAACATCCAATATTTTTAGATCTTTTCTTTCAGCGAGGTGGTATAGATCTGCAACTATGTTTGATACTTCCACTGCACCCGAGTAATTACTCGAGTTAACATCCTGAAATTACCAAATTTTATAACATCTTCATTTTTCTCTAAAAATTACTTACATTATCAGTATTATCATTTCTGATTTACTTTTTCTTATCCCTCGGGGTTTATTTTGACTCCACTTTGCAATGATTAATTGTGTAAGGTTGACAATTTTCATATAGCCCTAATTATTTGATTATTCGTATTCAAATAAATCCTCATTTCAATCCTTCAAATTGACCATGACACCATTTAATAATTACAGACAAACCTGGGATCAATTTGTACACAAGATATATTAGCAGAATATATATATAAGATATATAATACATCGTACACAAGATTTATAAAGGAATTCGTTTTTGGAAAAATCCTGGGCTTGACGTAAATATGGGGTTGACCTGCATATACAGCAGCTTCTAAAATACTACTGTATATGATCTCAATCAATGGTTATTTTTCCCAAAACAGTTTCAAAATTTTGGTTAATTTCTTAAGAATAAGTTTCTCTTGCCTTATCTATAATGAATCTCAACTATGGTCAGGGAAAATTGTGTTCATGGCAGACAACTCCCAAAATATTTCCTTCTGTTCACCCTTGTTATAATTTGGACAACAAAAGATATAGCTCCTTTTCCTAGCCAAATAAATATATATTGTACATGGATATATTCTTAAAGTAAGGATGTCATGCTTGGCATGTGTGTGTCAATAACTTCTACATTTGTTGATGTTACCAATCCAATATAAGTAGCTGGTATGATTTCTCAACACTTGGTTACCTCTGTGATTGTATTTTACACTTGTTCCCTCATATATGATAGACAAAGTAATTCCCCATTCAGTATTAGCATTCTACCCTAAATCTTAAAAGATCACTTCATAGATTTTTTGGAGTGATGAGTCTTGTTTCTCTAAGATAAATGTTGAAAATCAAGTTATCATGCTCCCTTTGAGATGATGTCTGTATATGATTACTGGCTTTCATAACCATATCTTTCAAAATCATGTCCTATTTCAAAATAGAATGCCTCTAAATTAGCTATGATATCAAACAATCTTTTCAATTAAATTAATGAAAAAATAACATTTTTCATTCACAGAAACATTACTCTAACACATAATTTAATGAATTAAAATTTTTAATTTTTACTAAATGAAGTGTTTCGTTTGAATGATTGAAATATATCTGAAATGCGTACGTAAAGCAATGATGATATTCATAAATGTTAGGAATAGGAATAAAATTATCCCTACAGAGTATAAAACCAAGCACTGCATTATTAAGAAGACTTTTCTTCAAGAAATTTGAGATTAAATAAGAATGAAGTGCTTGGTGATCCATCGATGAAATTATATTCTCATTTTAACGAGAGGATCATAGTACCACTGTGTACACATTTTTATCTATTACTATTTTGTCAGATAGATTTGGAAACAGGTTCGGCGAATTCTAAGAATAATTCACCCGTTAATCCCTCCTCTAATTTGAAGCAATATTGACCGATTGGGAATTGGTAAATGTTGCTTTACAACACACTTGGGCAGTCATAGCGGCTTTTCAAAAACTGTTTCTGACTTTTCGTGAAAAACCTTGAATATCGATATGAGTTTCGAATGGTTTTTAATTCTGCCCTAAGTTAGAACGTTTGAAATTCGGAATTTTCGCTTAATAAGCGGATTTTTCTATCATCGACCTCGTATATTTATTATCTTATTTATAGTTAATTTATTTTTAATCTATAGAAAACCAATGTTTTCGATTTAAGCTCAAAAGTTGAGAACTGAGAGGTGAGGAAAGGCTTCGGAAACGTTGAGTTAGTAATTTCTGTTGAGTGCTTTTTCGGTCCATTCCGTTGGGGCCCTTTCTAGCTTCAAGGATTAGATCACCAGCTAGTACAGTGTATAGTATCACTGTCTATTATCGCAGCTCACACGATTAAGCGGTCATTTCCGGCATCCGTTTCATTTTCTAGAGACTACGCTCTAGGTAAGCCCGCTTATCAGTTCGAGTTTACTGCTTAAGAAGTTTAGGGAAGCTGCTAGTATTTTGTGCTAGTTACTAGTAAACTGTAATCATCTGGGAAATACATTTCCATTAATCTCCTCGAACTGTAAAACCTTTATTCACTGTGCCGCAATAGGACATAGAGACGAGCATTACTTCCATGGACTATATTTCCCCTCATAGAACTTTTAAAAATCCTTGTAATATTTACCCGGAGACTCTTTGGTCCTAGAACTAATGCAAAGAGCAAAAAAGCTATTAAGAACCACACGGGACCCAAGCAAACTTTTACAGATAGCTACCGAAATTTGACGTTTCTCAGTTCCCATATTCCAGTTCTCCATACAATTCCTAAGGAAGAACATTCCTAATGACCTGGAATCGAACCCAGGGTCAGTTTTAAAAATATCCAACACGTTATGCATAAGTAAACCAGGACATATATATCATCAAACTGGAACTCAACTCTTCAGGCATATATAAGTAAACTCCTCTTCGATTACTATAGCCCAATCCTAGTTCCGACAAAATTTCCACGTACGGGATAAAACTCTATGCCTAGCATTGAGTTATATCCCGCAGAATGTTACTCGTTGCGTTGATCGGAAGGAAAAAAATAATTGTAAATTCCAAGCTCGGGTGAGCAAACGCAGAAATATTTTTTATGTAATACAGAAAAACCAAAATTAAGGAAAAATGGAGCACGGCTGTGTTAAGACATTAGAGCTGTAAAGGCTCCAAAAAGCTGTCATTCTCAAGCAAACAAACAGTGCGGAAATTCCAGCCCCGTATAAAGGTTAAGTCGCCTATCTCAATTAGCTTCTCTTTGTAATGTCTCAAAATTTGAGGAGCAAGTTCCTTCTGTTCAATAAAACTTAATATTCTTTAATTCAACCTCAGTCAAGGTGGCATTACCCAAAAAAATGCGTAAGACCATTAATGCACGTTTATTTCGCGTACTTTAGGAACCGCTATACATGTTAACTTTAAATTTCAGAGATAAAGCAATTTAATTATTTTCAAAATTTATAAAATATTACATTACATTTTCAATAGTAAAATGAGTTTTTCTATGATCTTTCAGATCAAGTATCGAAGATTTACTCCTGCGTTTAAAGAATGCTGATGAATAATGATGCTGATAAGACGATCTTACGGTCTTATATCATGAATGGTAGCTTTAACCGAGAGATATCATTTTCAATCTCTCGGTTGGAAAAAGAATCTTTTGTCAATATCTTGGATGGTAATTTCACTGCTTAAATTAATAAGTACCATGTTGTTTTGATCATTTAGGATACTTATTTCTGTGCACATATATTCTCCGATATAGTTTCCTCGAAGACTTTACCATTTCTTTGTCAGACCTCTTCTTTCACTGAAATCCATTAATTCTTTCCCATTAAGTAAAGTCTCAGCGTAAGCGAGTCGAAAATTCTTTCGCAAGTAAATACGCTAGCTTTTAGGTTTGCCAATAAGAATTTGCATTTTTCCTTTTCAGTTCAAAGAGACTTCGATGTACCAAAACGTCCGTGACTGTTCTTCCTTCTTTTATCACGTTTTCCCCCGTTTCTTTTTCTTCGTACTGTAACCCCCGATACAAAGGGAAAAGGATCGGCACCGATTCTTTCGCCAAATGACCGCAACGGTTTCAGTTTAACAGCTGGCTGATGTTTCGGTTCTCATTCGTTTAGGTCCGCCCATACATCTGCAGATATTTGACTGATTTATATAGATGCGTTCCGCATTCGATTTTGGCCTGTGTTGATGTTGTTGGAGCTTGCTGTCCCTTATGAATAACGTGCTGCATTTTCCTTTGTAGGTAGTTTTGATCGAGATCGCGGGCATTCAAGAGGACTTATGTATAATTTGAAGGCAATAGTTAATAGAAGGAAGCTAGTTGTGTACGAGATCGCGTAGTTATAGAGAATTTCAAATCTTTACGTAATATTGAAGATGTATTTATTACATTTTATTTATTTATTTCAATACATATTTGACGTACTAATATGTATCGAATTTATTCTGAAAAATTTGTATAATTTTGTAATTTATTTTAATGATCGAGAAGAGCTGTGAAAATATTGTAGAAAGAAAGGGAAGAAAAGTTAAATACACCTTAATCTCTAGCATTTGCTTCTGTTTCTTGGGATCTATTGATTAGATGTCCCTATATTTTAGGTACATTTAAATCTATTTTAAAACAAAGCCTAATTATAACAATATTTTAATGCGACTGCTAAATAATTACTACCACCAAAACTCCATAATAACATCCTGTGGTGTGTGTTGTCGGCATCATATCTATTAAATTTTGCCAGCCCAACAATATGGCAATTAATATAAAAATGGTAATAATATTACTAATAAAAATACTAATGGTAGAGTTTTTCAGTTTTTAATTTTATTTCATACGGTGCCTTAGCAGCAGCCTAGCTAGACTAAGCTTAAGGCAAGGCATGTTGGTAACATTTTTCAGAGTTCAGTTACTAAATAAATATTACTGTAAACTAGTACTGTATATTCATTTTGGAAGCGGAATTTGTTCTAAATAAACCTTACATCCATTAATTTTTTCTATTCAATCACTAAAATGACAATTATTAGGATACATGGAAAATATTGCTCTATACGGACTGAGGCATATTGAGTATTGAGACACAATGGATAGCATTTGCTGTAGGTGTATATTCCATGAGATTCATCGGAAAACCAAAATTAAAACAGCGCTGTTGTGATAAGCTAATTGCCGTCGTTTCTTTATCTGCATTATGAGTTGATAACTTAATTGTTCATTGTCTGGGAAGCCACGAGGATATATTTGGCTCGTATTCTGATCATTCTTCCAATACTAATTGCTACAAATACAATTCTCTCTTATTGTGGAGCTCAAAGCTCAAATAAATGGGCGAATTTTTTATTACGTTGCTGATAAGCTTTCGAATAGGAAGCTCGAGGAAGCCGCATTTTTTGTGCGACCTTGTTATCTGTCAAGTGCTTCTAAGTTCAATATTTGCAAATTTGCCGACTTCTAACAGCGCCCGTTCTTGTCCTCGGAGTAAACAGACTCCTCTCAAATTCTCATTTCATTTCGATCTCTGAACGTAAAGAATTCAGCGCTATTCTCAATCAATATCCTGCCTCCCCAATCATGTTTATACGCCTTTGTTGCTAGGTAGCGTTATTTTCTGGAGTCTCGTGTGCGTAGAGAACTATCGTAAAATAAAGCGGAACTCAGAACTGGACCTGAGAGGACGTGTCCTTCTACCACAGGCAATGGACATATTTTAAATACTTAATGGGTTGATTCTCAAGGTTAAGTTGTTGAATTCTAATGTAAAATGAAATCTTTTTTTTTTGGATAAGGAAAGCTAAAATATCAAACATTAAAAATATGTTAATCCTTTACTAGACTGGTTGTTATGGTAAAAATAATCCATTAAGATAAGTTTTAAAAAATTAAAAAATGAATTCTTTCATTTCCTTCAGCTATTCTTAAAGCGATTACGACTTTATCGTGCCTTCAGTTACTATCTATTACGTAGGAGATATGGATTAATGAGATGTATCATAAACTTTATCCTGCTTTAATTTCACTTAGACGTTTAGATGCTATTTTGGCAAGAAAAGATTTTAATACCTACCCGCAATATTTAATCCTTTTTTATTCTCAGATATTTCTTTAAAGGTGTCTATTATTCGTACTGCAGGACTTACTATTTTATCTGCGATCCTAACAAGGCGAAATTCAACGGAGGAATGTATGCAGATTAATATTTGTGCGTCTATATTCTCACCATTATTCATAATTTTCTGTAACTGGTTTACAAATCATAGGTATAGTATTTTAGTTTATTATCTTGCCTAAAAATTAATTCTTTTAGTATTCTTTAGTCTTTGGGATGACATATTTTAGAATTTGTTCTCAAAAAACTTAGAATTTTAGAGATACATATGTTTAGGTGCCTATAAAGAAAAGTAAAGAACCCCAAGCAAAAGTTGTATCAGGCGCCCTCGTAGGTATTTTTTTCATCGCAACCATCCAAAGAGGTTATTTAACAGTATCTGTGATAAAAACAAATATAAATTTTCTGGTTACATAATGAGAAATCAGACATTTATCAGTAAATTATACAAAAATTAAAGAAAGAGAAAATCCTCGTTCTGCTGCATAACTGCACAGAAAATTGACCGTTGTTAAATGTAAGCAGGGATTCCAAAATGACGGGAATATTCTATCCCCATTCCGTCTTTTAGAACGTTCTCTTTAAGGCAAATGTCTTTTAGGCGCTCTTATAATACGATTCTAATTCCTGATTTTTGACAGCTGAAAATGCAACAGAATAAGTCAATTAAGTTTCTAAGTAAGATCTTTGCTTTCCAATTTTTACCACCCAAATAAATGCTTGGTTAGTTTGTTTTGTCGGCCCGACCCTGATATAGTGAGATCCTTTTAAGTGTTTAAACTTTACAACAATTATTGCTATTACTTCACTTTTGACCGTGATGAAAAGGTTTTCTCATCCTCAAAACCCTTGATTGTCCTCTTTTAAATTTCTTTCGCAAAGATTTCTAATTCATCAATTTTTATTACTGATATTCCCATTTAAAGCAGACTTAAATCAATTACCGATGAGCTAAATCAGTGAGAAAACATGACAGTAGTTTTTCTTTGGGTGTAAATGACAACGTCTAATTAAAAGAAGCGCTTGTTCGCATAAAAATAGCTCGCAAAAAATCTATATCTTTTTGCATGATAATAAGAAATAAAGAAGCATAAATCTCGTTCTTAATCTGACGTCTAATTGATATGAACGGAGATCTAATTATGATCATTGAATTTTGTCGACTGTCTGGTAGAAAGCTCAGACAAAAATCAGTAAAAAAATTACGGGTGCCAAGAACCGAGAGTTCAAGTAAATAATGATACTTTTTATTTGCTGCAATGGAGAATTACTATTAAATCATTCACGAAAATTATCGATATTTTTTGCGATGAATTTCAGGCTCATAAAAACCTTTTAATGAAGTACTTTTTCTTATGAAAACTTCAAATTCTATTTCTCCATTCACTAATTAGGCTGTAAAAACGCCTCTCTTATTATAAAAGAAATGCCCATCTTCAGTACTCCAGACGGCCAGAAGGTCAAGGGGCCACCACCTTTGGTCTCAATCGAGGCCGAAATGCATAAAATATAATGAGTTCCGATCTTAGAGCACTCGAATTCCAGAAATTACATAAGTTGAGATAATCTACGGCGAGGAAACCAAAAACAGTGTATTTGCTAAAGAGAATGAACCGTTTAGATTGCCTCATTCTTGGATTCTACCACTATACTGTAAACATTTCGTTTGATCGTACTAACTGCATTTTGCGCGTATTTCGTAAAGTTTTCGCAAATACTTAGCCGAGTCGAAGGTCGGACTGCGATTAGAAATTGCAGAAAGGCGGGAGTATGTAAAATAATGGATAATTTATATTCAGCTCTTTTCATTTCTTTTCTTAAAGCATGTTTTTCTCCATTCAGATGGGAAGGCCAACTGTAGTGCTACCTGTATAGCTTGGCAATGTCGCATCTGCTCATACGTCCCACACCATACCTTCCTCAAGGAGACCCTCCTTCCGAAGAACTTTTTTTTTAAGAGTGGATCGGACGTAAACGCCCGAGTTTCCGAAGCCAAATATCTCACTTCGTCGACGTTTTCCAAACTTTTTTCATCGAAGCGCCGTAAAAATAGGAAACCTTCATAAATTATGTTGTCCAAAAAGTCACTCCTATCCTTTTGACCGTGAATTCTTTCTGATCTGGTGATGAATCTCGCCGGTACGCTCTGTTTTCGAATCATCAATCGCCTCGTTCTGAAAGACTTCAACGCAGGAAATTTCGAAAATTTTTCGAAATCGCCAAGTAAATTGGCGATTGGCATTAAGGTTAAAATTATTTGCGATTCTCTTTCGCACGATATATTGGAAAAGAATACATCCAACTGTTATTTCCCTTATAGTAAACTTAAATGCGATATTTGTTCGAAAACATTGTCAACTAATAAATTTTAACGTTATAATCATGGACCCCAGCATTAACCGTGGTTATTATAGAGGTAACAAGGGGATAAATAATCTAATCGGATATTAAACTAATAATAATGATAATCGGATAATGTTTTGAAAAGTTTTGGCTTACATGAACACACATTTGAACTGATTAAACATAAACTGTTTCATGAAACAATAAATTGAGGAAGCCGAGGCCAAGTAACAAAATGTTTTATAAGTAATAATATACAGACAGTGAATAAGAAAGTTCCCAATAAAATCGCTGATAGTCTCCATAAAGGTAAACGACGTGAAAGTTATAACAATAAAGAAAGCGACAAAGAGGAGGGCAGATGCTGAAGGTCTTCGGTAGTAAAAGAAGGGATTTGACATCATAGACATAGTAAATGGCCTCATAAGGGCATTTTGGGTCTTATTGGGTCGAGAATTTCGAGGATGAAGCTACCGGAAGAGGGTGAAAACTTAAATGATGCTAACTCTACCCATAAAACAGATATGAGACCATTCACTTCCGGACATCAAACGCGGTCCAATAACATTAACATTTGAATGATCGCCGTTCTGCCAGAACCAGTACCTTTCGCAATCTACCGTAGACCATTCACGAGTGAAAGCGAGGAAAATCTAGGAGAAAACCTCTCCTCGTGGGCCCGTAACTTGTTATCCGAATGAAGAAATCCCGGAGCCAAAAATCTAGTGCCATACCGAATAAAGAGTCGTGCAGCGTAACCGCTCCGCTTCTCGCTTTACTTACTGCCTCGTAGCTGTTGGCCCAGTCATCGTAAGCTTTAACGGTGTCTTCCAATGTGTTTCCCTTGCGGTGCGTCGCCGCCAGGATAATATCGCAGTCGTCCACCTGGTCCGACATGGGGAAGGGTCCCTGTTCTGTTGCCGCTCGGAGAGTTGAGAACCAGACTGGCGGTGTTGGGCTTATCTAGAGAGTCGTTGTTAGGGGGTGATTGTCTCGGTGGCCCGGAGTCGGAGGTCGCTTCTAGTTTTTGAGCGCTGCGATTGGTCGACTTCTGGAAGGCGCCTTGTTCGAATCGCTGTTTGTTCTCGACCGTAATATGCGATTCGTTTTAAACTTCCGATGATATCTCCCCGAGGCGTATCTTGTCTCTGAGTCGAGTTGTGCAACTTCGCGCGTAAAATTGGATTAATGTAGTAAAAAAAATAAGCAGAACCCTCCATCACACAATATCACATTAAATGAATTCTAAGCGCTTAATTCACCTGCAGATTACATAGGCGTATAATATGTGGTCCTAATCATTATCTGTTTGCCAAGTAAATAAATCAACTAAATTTAATTTATCGTAACTAAAGCAATATTGAAGTTATAAATTTTTATGTATTAATTCTCGCAAAACGAAATATTTCGGAGAATCATCATTTGGAAATCATGTATAAATTCAGATTTTTCGGTGAGATATTCGAGAAAAATGAAGATGAATTTAGAAAGGAGATAGCATGTGCAACAGCAGAAGGAATAATGGTATTTCTGCGGAAAATATCAAAGCTCTAGAGAAATCGATAGAAATTTTAATTTTTTATTGATTTGCCGTAAAATAGTTCGTGCAAGAGAAAAATCCAGAAATGGCCACAAAATGAGCAAGCTCTTAATTCCGTTTCATTACAGTCGAGGAAAATTTTTAATACCTATTTCACTCCCTTATTTCAGCATATTTTCGTCATTCAACTAATTCTAATTCTATGGAAAGGAATATTCTTCCCAGAAAAGTGTTCTAAAGAATGAAAATTTTTTTCTCAAAATATGTCACCATACTCTTTAATCGGAAAGCATCTGAAGAATTTGAGTTTTGCCAAGAGATATGTGATATAAAGCTCTTTCATAGATACCAATTTCTACAATAATAATTTCTATGTCTGCTAAGATTCCCATAAATTTTTTGAGCTGCATAGTTAAGCTCATTAGAGTTTTTTTTTAGTTCGGGAACCACCATCTCGATCTTCCCAAATCTGGAAATCGAAATCTACAGACGATTATATGAAAATTATGCGAAAAATACCAAAAGTTTAAAATTAAGCCATCGATCTTGGCCTACAATGTTTGTTTTTATGTGACGCACTCAGGTATTCTGAGTTAGAATAAAAGGAGTGAAATTCAGGGAGTATTTGGGTGAGTCCCACGGGTCTCTCTTTAGAACAGATATGCTATAAATATAGCACTGGCTGCAGTTTTCCTGCGCTCCCCAACGATTCGATGAAAAAATAACTCGGATCAGACAGTGGTACATACATCACATTTACGAAAAGAAAATGAAGCGTTAACATGGATGAATGAAATTTATTAAATATTACTATACGAGTCATTAATGTCATTATTGTCAAAGATTGGCTTTTATTTAATACAAATAAAATTATTTAATAATTCATCTACTCTTAAAAATATCAATTACGATATCAGCGATGATTCAATCGCGGGAATTGATCTTCAACAAAAAACACTTTCTGTAAATGATATCGAAGTACTCTCCTCAAAATTCATTCTTTACAAAAGGAATTCATAATTACAGTTTATAATTATAAGTCTGATATAAATGTGAAATCAATTTTTCGTCTTGTTTGGGATTTTCGCAGATTTCAGGAAAATAAAACAACAATTTTTAGAAATTTTAATGGAAAATTTTCATATGCTTGATACATCACCGAGTTTTTTATGCCATATATATGATCCTGAGCGTTGGGAAGACTACTTTGAACTTTGGAAGAACGAATACAAAAAAAGCAAGAAAACGCAGCTCTTAGCTCAACATTTTTGTAAATATTCAATGCCATTATCTGCAAACATTCAACGATTCAACACTCAAGCCAATTAGAATGTTGGGCAAAAATACTGAACTCCAAGATCATTCCTTAACTTAGTGTAATGATGTTGTTATCTTCCGCAAAAAAATTGGAAAGATTTTGAAAGAAATTTTAAACTCCGAAACAAACTTCAGGAAATATTTACTTCCATTATTGCAGTCTCACCTCACAACATGCTTTTACAGAATAGAAAAAAGCTTTCAGATAAAACGAGACGCACAATTCGAGAAACGCATTTGTTACGCTACTTTATTTTTGATCAAATAATGGGAACATTTTTAGTGAACGTCATCAATGATTAATGATTTATCCTTTACCTATCTAAATTACATAAACCTGGACAATATTTTATGATGGTTTGCCTGACAAAGGTGATCTTACACCTCATTATCATCGATGTGTACGTTCCGAGTCCAGAGCTAACATTAGGTAAAAAGAAATGAGAGATGTTTCGTAAGGGACGCTTCTTGGCATCTTTTTTATCTTTTCTAATCTCAGTCAGTTCTCTAAATACATTCATCCGGCAAACAAATGCAGTGAATGAAGTGAACTTTTTTCAGTGGAAAACAGACACTGTCCACAGTCTTCCTTTGAATGGTTAGGACTATTTATAGATTCATCTAGGCAGGCGTAGAAAAAAACTGGAACCCTACCAGCGGCGTGTACTCTAGCTAATTGGGAGTTCCTTCACTTCAAATTTTAGTTAAATTTGTACTGTGAAAAAAAACGTTTTTGGCCCCAGCAAGAATAAGCTCTCTGGATACTGAAGTAACTGCGTCGAGAGGATTTGTAGTTACTGCCTTGCTTATTGTCTTATTTCCTTATCATTGGGGATACATCGAATAGATTGCTATGAAATTCAGGAATACATTTATCAAAAAGATAAGTATTCACATCGTCAAAAAAATTATTATTATTCTTTGCGTAAAATAATATAAACTATTGTTAGCTCCGTCGCAAAAACAGAAATGAAACTTTCTTTCCATTGAGATTCATTACCTATTCGCTATTTTTTTAGAATAATAATTTTTATTCCTCCCCTTACAAATTTGATGCAATGTACAATGTTTTGGCCATATAGTAAACCAAAAAGAATACAAAAGAAGAGGGAATATAGGTACCCCTGAGGAAAAAGAACCTGTCTCGGGGTTACCTCAATTTATATTTGCATGCAGCCAAACAAAAGAAATACAATAAAATTTACAATGCCTCAAAAATTACATAGAAACCACATAATGAAAAAAGGAAAAACAAGAAAGAGTATAAAAATATTTATTTTTTCATTTGAAAGGAGTCATTTCCTTAAGTCTTTCAGAAATACAAATACAGAATTAACCAGATTACCTGGGAGGAGAGAAAATATTTTAGGTGCTAGATACATGTACGTATGTTTGAAGAATTCATACTTAGGTATCTTATAGGTATTACTGTAGACGTTCCAGTTCTTAAATTTTGTTGTAAGTCTATATTTAATTTTGTGTCCTCTCCTATTGTGAAGTTGAATTATTACCGGAATTCCAGGATATGAATACGTAAGTGTTGAATCCTTCGTTTGACACATACTATTTAAAGTATAGTTACAATGCGCTCAACCAAGTTGCCTCTTGCTAGAAATGAGCCGAGATTTCTGTGAAGAAAACATTAGCGTAGTGGTGTGAATCATTAGTTTGTTTGCACCTCGCTCCTCAGTATCTTACCTGCATCAGCGACAAGTCATGGCCTCACGCTAACTGCGGGTATATGCTTTTTCATAATATTTATTGCTGCATCTCGTTGCTTCCGGTGTCGTAATTTGCAAGTAAGATGATATGGGCATCCAAAACAGCTTATTATCAATACAAGCGATGAAGGATTGCAATCCTTTTTGTCATTTTTTAACTTACTATGGAAGATTACAAATTAATAATACTCTATCAAGTTTTAGCACTTAGATAAGTTTTGCAATCATTAAATTACAAATTACAATTTCAATTGCAATTATTAAATTTAGTGGAAATGCATTCGTTTGATTAAATCTCTTAAATCACAGTTGAGTAAATGGTGTCATGGAGTTTTACTCTTATTGATGAATTGCATTTGGTTAAAAATTCTTATGAACAAAAAACTTCACAATCTGATTTTATTCAAGCTCCTCGTCACATCCACAGCTAATTATTAGCACTACAAAGTCATTAAAGAGGCAAGAATCCTTTTATAATTCTCCCTTACCCCTGGATCCGCTAAACTGTTGGTGGAATATAATATTGACATAAAGATTTTAAAGATGAAGGGATATCAAAATCCACTAATCTCTCATCTCTTTATAACAGATGAAAAAAGCATAAAATTAACTCGATACCACGATTTGTTTTCAATTACTACCTAGAATGACATGAGGTCTCGAAATCTAGGTAATTTGTAAAAGCAATAAAAGTTGTGGTATCGTGTAAATATGGTGCTTTTATTCCTCTGTCAGGGAAGGAAAAAATATCCAAGACGTTTAAGGGAATGAAGGTATGTACATCGTGATCGCTATGTATGTGCATAAACAATTTGCTTTTCTTTGTTTTTATTCGTTTTATTAATAAAAAATACTTTTGACTATGAACACTACATAAAGGCACTAAAGGGATATGAACACTACAAGTGGAAGGCCAAGATACACTATATAAAACATTTATATTCATTTATATAGTAAATTTAATATTATGCTACTGAATATGCTCTAGCTAAGCATATTTATGGTCCAGGATGGCGCTGTATCATAGTTATGCTATAGAAGATTGTATTTACACGAAAGAGAAAAGGGAAAGGTTAAGAATCACTTCGCTAAATCAATACAACTAGGTCTTCGGTATAACCCATAGAGTAAAATACTTACTCCATAGATAGAATATACTTATTCTATAGTGTAATCCTATGTCACCACAATGAATGAGTATAAATATGTCTTATATCCATTTCTCGTTTATTTCAGATCACATCTTATTATAAACAACAACTGAGAAAAAAGGACAGAAAGTTCGATTTCTGAACAAGCGGTCATTCTAAATTTAACATCATATCGGTGCTAACATAACATGAATACCATAAATATCTAAACGGCCTCTTTCGGCCAAGTGGAGGTATCTTCTTTTCTGAGTTCTCAAACTTCAAACAAACAAATTCAAGGAATTAAATTCAAATAACTCTGTAAACGAATACAACTCCATTCTTGTTGAAACAATAGTTGGGTACCACTGTTCTTGAGACCTGTAAGACATTTAATTTATCCGTTTAAAAGAATGTTTTGGTGATAAAGTTATTTCACATCATCAGTAAAAAAAATTAATTTATTTTCTTTACCTTTTCACACTTTCCTTCCGCTACTAGGGTGGCGAGATGAGGTTCCAGTTTATTGACGTATTCATTTACATACGATAAGTACTCTTCTCTCATCACAATAACAATCAAGCCTCCTAGATTTTCAAGCAGCAAGTAAATGAAATATGTAAAGTAAAATTAATTTCTAGTTCATCTTTTTACTGATAACACAATTCTACTAAAGGGGAACGGCTCATTCCATAGTATAAGAAATAAGTCAATAACACAAAGAAAGAAAGCTATTGATTTCCATTCAGATAAATAAAAATCACTGCGAATTTTAAAAAAGGGACCTTAAATTATTTTATTGTTAAGATAGATCATGGGGCATAAAAACTGATTCATTAGTTAGAGCCTGCCCTATAGACAAAAATTTTTTCAAATAAATAACTTACCAGGTTTTACTATTCTGATCATTTCATCTATTGCGGTAACTGGCATATGACCCTCACCCATTCCTCCTGCTGAAGCAACGTAATCATAGGTATCTGAAAGATAAATATCCATTGCATGTTGTTGTAATTTTGATAAAATTAATATTTGGAATTGTTTTGGCTTAATTCGTTCTGATATTTCCAAGCGTTATTTATCAGAAAATGAAACCATTGAAAGATATAGAATCATAAAAATAGGGCTTACCTGAAGTCAATAGTCAATTAATAGAATAAAAAAATAATTTTTATTCTATTAATACAGTAAGTTCGTATATGTTCTACACAATAATATAAAATCAAAAATGTTACTACTCTACGTTTTTGTTTCTGAATTGATGTGCAGGATGAAATTTATTATCCGCAGTCCTTTTTGCCAAATTTAATTCTGAAATTTAAAACTCATTGTTTTCGATAATAGACAAAAGGAATTCCGCGCTGATAGTGAGTGCAAAAGTAATTTTCGATGAATGAATAAATATTTCATAGGTTACATTAGGGACAGTATCCCAGAATTTCGATGTATTGCAATTTATATATTAGATCCTTAGATTATATACGATTGAACCATTGCTCAGAACGTTTTGTCGTATTTATACTAAAAGAATCACTTCTACATTCATATTAGTTTTTTCATGTTAACATCTTATCATATATTCATTAATCTTGTTTTTATTATTTATGCTTATGGAATGTTTGTAATGTAATAAGGATTACAAATTAAAATCCTGCTATTATAATTGTAATTTCGGAACTTAATAGTGCCTATTCTTACACAGTTAATAATTACCCTCCTGGAATACTTACCGTCCTGTATCTTCGTCTGATGGAATCCAATTGAGTCCTTCCATTCCTTCCTATATATGTTTCTTTGGCGAAGTAAGGAGAGCATTTTCTCGGATGGTTCCAACGCGTCGATATTACTGAAATTAGGTAATAAAAAGTCCATTTCACGCCAGGAAGCCAATAAAGTAGGATTCAAGGGGAACCTCAACCACCCTTCAAATTTTCTTGATCCCTCAAAGCTTGGGTCAATCTACTGTCATTCAACAAGTATTCAACAACAGGACATATAACCCCTTAGTATTAAATCTTCAGTATGGGAGATCTTTACTTTGGTGATTCACATTTCTGTAAATTTCCTCTTCCTTTCCTTTTAGCTACGTCTGCGTCATCTAATATTTACATACAAGCGTTTGATTGTGGTCCGTAAGCAAAATCCCTTCCCCTCCCCTCGAATTTCATTTGTCATCTTTTCCCCCCTCCACACGGTAAAAGATCTAGTTGCATTTCTTATTCACGCTGAATGTCGAAATCCTTTTAGAGAGGCAACGTTGTATCAAGGGCTTAGAACCAACAGAGACTTGAAGCATGAATTATGGATTGGTTAGGAGGAATAAAAATGACTTTACTGTTGTACAAAGGAGCTTGAATCAGCGTTTCCAATTTACTGAAGAGTGTATATGTACACCAACTTGTAAGGATGACCTTAGCCCTGAAGCGCTGGCTCCCCTCAAGAACAGGACCTTGGGCGGTCGCCTCACGTGTTATTGTCCAACGCCCCACTTGCACATTAATTTATTTCATAGATGACGCAAATATATATATAACGAATGGTAATCCAGTTGCGTGCGAATTGACGGTTATTAAATCAAGATTTTCCTTATGTAATTCATCGGCGGTGAAGTCTGGAAGGATACGAAGTTGCTCAACACGGAACAAACTTTGTATGGCATTGCTCTCCCAATTTATACATTTAAATTTTAATGCATTATTTACTGGTACGGTTTTTTCCCCAATATTTCTTTTTTTCAATTTGTAAAATTTTCCTTATTTATGTATTTTTCGCGTGACATACCTTGCATAACATCTAAATCTACATCAATACCTTGCAACCCGCTTTCAATCATATAGCAAGGGGTGTAAACACCAATTTACAGCCTAATATATAGATGCGACATTATTTTTTGGTAGATTCTTTTGGATATCGTATGTATGTTTTATCATTTTATCGTTGTTTTAATTTTTCATTCATTTATCTAGCTATAATAATCCGGTATACTAATTAAGTAATAATTTTCATTCCGATACAAAAACATATGCCTCTGATGGTTTACTTTATGATTCTCACTGTAAATTTACATTATAAGATCTCCTTTTGAATTTTCAAATAAACGTATGAGAATAGCATTTTTGTCTTTATGAAGTACTACACAATCGAAATACTTTTGCTTAAAAGAAAGGCCTTAGAAGAATTCTGATAAAAAGTTGATCGTAACATTAATTTTCGAAACCTTGGAGATTCTCGCTTAAAATTCTAAGTCTTAGCTTACGTTTGTGTCTTGAGATTGATATTAGGATTTCAATGACCGATAATTATAGCCGATATATGTTGCAAAATTGAAAATAAACGAAAGGCAAAACAACTGTGACTATAGGCACATCCTGGTTATTCAGGTGTCATTGTCCTACCGAAAGCCGAACTTGTAAAGTTCAACACCGACTCTCCCAGTTCCAGCTGCTACATCCAGGACCCGTACATCTTCTTTATTCTTTCCTTCTCGGTCTAATTCTTGGTTAAGAGCTTTGGCAACTAACTCTGGTCCATTATAAACACCAGGACAAAGGTCCTAATAGAGAAAAACATATTTGATATAAATATTCTCGAAAAAACTCTTTATCCGAAATTAATCTTGAAATTACTAAACATACTCGTATATGTAACTATTAGGTTATAGAAAAAGAATTAATTTTTATTTTTATTTTATTTCATTTGATTTCCAATGATGTTACCATGAGATCCTCGCTTTGAGGACTGAGTAGGCAATGCGGCCCCGGGTCCATCAATTTCAATTTCGAAAAATATTTTAGTATAAATCTCAACGATAATTCGATAGCATCGGCAAGAGATAATAATTCTGTGGCGCAACTGGCCATATGGGGCTTTGACCCAGCTGTGGCATTAGAAGGGGGTGACACGTGGTCAGCTCATCGTCTCCAACTCTGTTTTATTGGCAATTTCACTCCTCAATGAATTCGCTGCTCATAAATTCAGGTAGCTACCTGAGAATGACACTTAATGTATACGAACACGAATATGTAATGCCCGAATTCATCACCTAGAATCGATCCAAGACCGCCCTCTCCGAAGGCCCTTGTTTTATCTGGATAGCAATGTGTACAAATATATACAATATACAAAATATTACGCAAAAATACTTATTTCTTTTTTGAAAATATTAGCTGTAATGTAAGTGGTCTTGATGAGTCAATGTCCCATCCAACTGTTAATCTTTATGAAGCCCTCGACGTATTTCATTAGCATATCCGGTCATAATTTCTGATTACAAGGCTTTACCGAATCGGTTTCAATCGGGATTGACCCAAGATGACGTTGATGGTATCGAAAACTTCCCGCCTTAATTTCCTGATACTTAATGATATCGACAGTTTCTCGTGGTAACAAAAATTGACTCAGCTCTGGCGTAGAATAAATTCATTCTACGATCGAAATCGAGTGAGAATTACCTTTACATTTAACTACGAAGCCAATAATTGATAACATTTGTAACTTAGAATAAGATAGTGACTTGCTTTATCAACTAATTTATCATCCATGCAAATATCTGATTAAACAATTCTTCGCGAAATCAGTTCTGCAGCAAGGTCACCGGAAAGAGCGATTTAATCGATATTTTATTATGAACGATTTTATCGATTATTTTATTATATGGCAGTTCAGTCTGAGAGATTACATTATTTGCTCAGGAAAGCGTAATATTTTCGCGTTGTTGAGTTCCTAGAAGTAATATTGTTAAAGGTGCTTCGACAGATGACATCTTTTCCCCGAGGGCTCACACAGGGCATCGAACCCTGAATCATTTTCACCAAAGGAGACTTAGTTATCCGGATTCCCTGTTGAGTTCCTTTTAAATATTGTCGAGGGTGAAAGATTTCTATTTAAAAATATTCAGCTGATCAATAAGAATACTTAGGGTAACGGCTTTCATTTAGGCAGATATATATTTATGAATTACTTTTTAAATATATCCAAAAATGCGGTTCACTGATTCATCACGCTTTGCAAACATGAGGGGATGACAATGCAACTCAGTTATCACAAATGCCCTAAAATTTGATATTTGTTTATTTTACATATAAAAGATCAGCATTGTTTCCAAGGAATATTATGATGGAGAACATTAAGTCATTCTAAGGTAGTCTATATATTATTTGTTGAAAGTTTGGGTAAACTCTAAAGATACTAAATGAATTAATAACTTCAATGAAGGTAATACTTTTCTGAATAGGTTCAATTGATTTCAGAAAATTAACTATCCCGAATAAGTTTAATATTAGAGGTAGTTCATTTTCAGCAATATTCAATATAAGATTATACTAAAATTGAAAGAGAAATTGAAAAGAAAGACGTACGGAGAAGGATCAAAATTTCATAAAGATTGAGTGGGAGAGAGGCCATACTAGCCTTTCCCGCCAAAAGGGTCAGATAAAAAAATAATAATAATCGTGAATTCGTTAGCACTATTAAAATTTTAGAGTCTCTTTCATTTGATACAGTACACACTCTACTTTAAGTACAGAATAAGAACACTGCTCTCTTCGTCAGAGGCCATAAAAACTGTTCATTCTAAAAAATATCTCTCGCTAAATTTTGGAACAATAATAATTGCATAAATACAATCGTTTTGAATACGTGAAAAGCAGTTATCAAAGTGGATCTGGAAATCTTCAGTTTTTATCAGGTTAAAGAAAACTATTTAGAAAATCAATTTGACTTAGGGGATTTTGCAAATTCCTCAATTTACTTTTATAAACGGATGTGGTGGTCTAAGATATTTTGGCTCACACAGAAATCAAACCCTCTACCATTTAAACCGCAGACACTTTTCAAACCTTAATTTAATCTAATTTTTCAGCAAAAATTCATATATTCAACGAAATACTTTTCCATCATTTTTCTTCCAGAGAAAATAGACGAGCCAAGTCATATTTCGTCAATCACAAAACCGAACGTTCGTTAGATACTGACTAAATTCAAATCGAGAAGAATAAAAGACTGAGTAAGAATTAAAAGCTTTTAGCAACTTTTTTGCAAGTCCTAAATGAAATAGCGAAACTTTTCGCAAAATTAAGATCGTGTTTGGAGTAAAATTACCAGAAAATATAACCTGGAATTTTAGACCGAAGTTAGGCTATATCTTTACGTTGCCTGAGGAATACTTGATTCGTAAATAATATAATAATATTTATACCATATAATAATAATCTAGCAAATAATGTGGCGGAAAAAATTCCTCATCGCACACCGATGGAGAACACCGCATGACCACCCTGTCAGAGGATCAGGGTGGTATTTGATGAATAATCCCTCACCTGATCGTATTTTTCGGCCCATTCATCGTAGGTCTTGACCATGCTGTCATAGGTGATCCCCTTCCGGTGTGCCTTGTAATTGGCCTCGTAAGCCTTCTTGGCTTTCTCAGGCACGCCTTCCTCGCCGATAATCTTCGATACGTTGTTTGACATCATCTCTTCAACTTGTGCTTCGACTGAGGTGCGACCATCAGAGAAAGAAGAAGACGAATGTGAGGATGACATCCGCAAGCGCTTCACTAATCGGATGGACTTTGAACCGTAACTGTTTCATAGATTAACTTCCTAATCGCGAGCTCAACCCTTTTTTTTTCCTAAGTTAAATCGTGACCGCAGTGGTACTAAACACAAGAATGGAAATAGGAAGATAGATGGGGAATTCGAGGAAGACGTTAACGTCCGAGCAGCGGTCTTACGAGTTGTAAAGACACATTGAGTGATAATAAGGCTTGGAGGACTAGGAGGCGGGAGAGATACAGGCGTCCTTGATCCAGCAACTCAGCAAAAAGGGAAGTTAGGAGATAAATCATTGACGGGCACTGCCATGCGCGATTATGTCACACAGAGGGTTTAATCTGCCGCTAAAGTGCGAAATAAATATTTCGAAAGGAAAACAAATCATCAAATGTTACGGCACGCAGTGGTCTGGAGAGCCCGTTTATGGAGCGAAAGGCGATTTTTCTTAAGTTTTCGTATGGACCCAAAAATTACTGATGTGGATCATAAAAGTCCATTTCTATCGAAAATGGTCATTTTTCCTCTCTGATAATTTTTCTGCCTAAAATTAAGCTCTCAAACTTGGGTGAATACTGATTTCCATGATATTTTTTCGTATATCCCACCTTAAGATTTCATCAGTAGAATTGCTTCTTTTGCAACTATTAATTCATTCGTACTAATTACTTTATTCGAAAGCATTAAAAAATTGTTCTTGGATTTCATAAAGTTTATTTACACCATTTATCGTTAGGTCTGTTAAAAAACGGTGTATTACTAGATTACTTTCAATTCACAATCAATGTAAAAGATTTTGAGCTATAAAAAACTACCTTCTATTACCGCGTTCTTACATAGTAAAATCAATTTAAATATCTATTTACTAGAAGATACCAAAAAATCAGCAGCTGCTGCGGTTCTGTTCGTAATTCGACGATTTGTGACATCACAGACGATTTTCAAATTTATCATCCTCTTTTTAAATAGCGTAGAAAACTTCTTCGAAATGGACTTTAATCTTCTACACCATTACGTTTCTGGATCCATATGAAAACAAAATGAAAATATCGACTTTTGGCCACAGAAACGGGCTCTACAGACCACGGTGCGGAATTCATTATGTTACCTCAATAAATGATACAGCAGAAACATATCATGTACATTTATCCGTTTAACTTCAGAATGAAAATAACAGTATTTCCATGAATGACAACACAGTATTTCTCTAAGCGATCCACTTCCCCACTTCTTGTTCATAAGCATCCATGTTTTTTTTAAAAATTCATCTATTTATTATCAAAATTGCTGATTCTAAGATTTATTTATCACATTAATTTTTTTATTAAATTGATTTAATGAAATCGAATTCGACAAAATTAGATTAAAATATCAATGAAATACTGCGAGATGATAAATAAGAGAGATAAATAATGAGAGGTTTTCCGGTTTTAACAATGTTTATTAAGTTATTACAAGATAAATAATACGTTCATTATATAAATTATTCTTTGATAATACCGTATAATTGTTGGAAAAATCTATAGTTAAATAAATGAAATACCTTCCATTCAATTTCAAAGAGAAATTCCATCTTTGTAAGATCTTGAAAATCAAAAGATTCCTCACGTGTGAAAATTAATGACTTTATTATCTTAACTGTCTTCTCTTTGAAGTTCTCCATAAATTCTTTGTGGACTCAGATTTAAAATTAGTCAAAATATGTATGTACTAATGTCATCTGTGGCGAGGAGAGACCAAAAATGTCCTCCCATCATCCCTACACGGCAATTTTTGTATTATTTACGGACTGCGGAAGTTTATTCTCTTTGTTCATCAATCGTAACAGAATATTTTTATTCGAGGTATTCCTATCAAAATTTGTCGTCGGTACGAATTAATGACAGGAAGTATTGTGAAATCTGAAATGATGATCCAAATCAACCATACATGTGCTCTTATAATTGTCACGTCATGAGCTACATGCGACCTATATATTGATGACAGTAATCACTTCAGAATACAAAGATATTACTAAAATTTCATTCGCAATATGGCTACATATAACTATGTACTTATTTGAAATTAGCATTATCTTGTACGCTACCTCATGAAAGGCTGATTTTTGAGGTGGATATGCCTTAAATCTAAATTTTTCAATGCGATATTACAAATATCAGCTTAATGGTCTTAAACAGAGTAAATTTTCGAATAAAACTTCGAGCTATCCAAAATTTCTACCAGTTTCGAGCTCATCACTGGATAAGAAATAAATATCGCACCATGCTACGATGGATTACACCATAAGTTGAAGTGAGATACATAAGGTAGAGTAAGATTGGATTGAGATGAAAAACACAAGGAGATTTATAGTTTTACACATTGTAGCACATAATTTTTCATTCTTCTTTATTTTATATTGTACGCTATGTTTACATATGGACTGATTTAAAATTTTCTGAGTCATTGACGATACCCATTTCAGTATCGCATATGCAATATTTTCTATTAATTTAACTAATCGTTTCTTATGTATTAATTTACAGAAAAATAGGATATTCCACGATACTTTTATACGCTTGTGTACTTATACTGGTAGAAAGTGGAGTGCAGTTAGGAACTTAACTTAGCAAAACACACATACACATGCAAAAATATACGTAGATATTAAATGATGTCAACTAAAGGAACGAAGGTGTTAGATATTCCAATAAGGAAGACCAATATTTCATCTTCTTTATCGGATGGAATGCAAAGTGAGAATCAGGAATGGTAACGGTTGACGTTGAAAAAATAAAAGATAGAAAAGTAGGGTGACGCAGATGAAGAGTCATCACATAAAAGTGATTATTTTGCATCAGATAATCCAAGAGATAAAAACATTTCTACTTCTCTAGTTCGTGATCATAAGACCTATCGGCTAAGTTAAGCAGAAAAACAGCTGAAATTTTCGAATTTTCCCTTAAATTTGGGGTATTTGTAGAGTTACAGAATATTTATTTCCATGCTGAAAATGTCGATTTCATCCTTAGATTAAATTGACAGAAAGCAGAAAACGAAGCGAAACTTTGTCGGCAATTGCCGTACTGCCATATACGAATATTTATCTCAAACTCAATCTGAAAATTCTTATAATTATCTGAGCATGTAAGTTTTTGCAAAAAATATAATTATGTATAAAGCTGAGAATGCCAAGATTGATCTATATATTCCTCTTAAAATGTTTGAAGGGAATACAAGATAATTATTTAAAACTCTCAAACGAAATTGATGACATCCAAAGGACTGATACCTGTTGGAATCAAAACTATACTTATACAGAACATATAGAAAATAGAAAATATAGAAAATAGAAGATATAAAAAATAGAGAACATAGAATATAGAAAATGGAAAATATAGAAAGCAGAAAATATAGAAACAAAGTAAGCGAATATAGAAAAGCAGCGAGCGAATTATTTACTCATTTGATACTTTAGTAGGCATAAAGAGAGACATTAGCGACAAAGTACATAATTGCCAGATGATATCTTGAACTACTACTTAGACCTTGAATGAGGATAGACAACATGATTCAACTGCCTTCTTTAGAGGAAGCAGAATATGAACCTTGACATAGATGGTTGAACAAAGTATACATGTTTAGGAGACGAAATCCATTGAGATGATTGAAAGTATCGAGGTGACAACAAATTAGAAAGGAAATCATAATAGTATTATTGATGCAATAAACCGGTGACTGCGTGAAGCTCCATTAAGGTGAATTTAACGATTGAATTAAAATACCTAAGCCCGGTATTATAAACTTTTGTTTAATATGTAATGTTTTGCGGGATAGTGTGTATTATAAAACTGTTTGCATCTCTGTTTACTTAGATACCACTTTGAATTGAATCCATGAATGAGAATAATTTTCATAATTGTCGTGTGGTTTTTCTCGAACAATGTCGCACCGTATTATTTCCCGGTCGTTTTAATTTAAGAACGACTGTTGATGGTGATAGTTTCAATTGTTCATACTCCTCGGTTACCCAAATAAATAGAGTGTAAACCGAAGCGGAAAGAGAATTCGAGGTATGCCCCTGAAAATGTCTGAGAATTAATAAGCCAAGTGGACTAATCCAGATGGATACAAAGTATGAGATTGTAATGAAAATGCCATTTATTTAAGAAAATATTGTGAAACTTACATAATTTTGTCATTCACTGAAACACAGTTTAGCTGGGGATGACCGGGCACTGCTACGAAACGGAAAGGTCCTTGCCTTTAGGCGCTGAGGTCAATGTTCTTCTTCATCAATGGAAAGAGAGAGAGATAATTGGCGGAAATACTGCAAAATCAATCTATTCGACAGTGTATTTAGATATTCTTTATTTTTATCCACTCCCATTCACGAATGCTGAGTATTCAATAGTTAAAAAAAACAAAACTTTTACCAAATCGGCCGCCTGTGGTTGATCGGTATCAACTGAATTCTTTCGGGAAATAGAATATTTCTTGAAACTAATTCTCAAGTTTGAGGTCGCAACCCAAATAAATGAGATTATCTATGGCAAAATAGACTGTCCTTTGAACTACAATAATAATAAACGTCTTTATTTGAGCGAGATTAAGACTGAGAAGTTTCCTCTTCCATCTAACTCATCGTCACATATAGTACATTTATGAAGAGAAAAAATGAAAATGGAAAAACTAAGACTACAATGAAAATCTTTTCAAATAGCTGCCCTAATTCTTCGACCTTGATTTAGGCATAAAGTTCTATTTTTCAAATAAAATACTAGTTAGATTTTAAGGTAAGATTATAACATAGAAATCATATCTTAGTAGAGTAATCCTGTATCTCAACGTATTAAGATAATCTTATAGTAAAGCAGCTATATTTAATGTGGAAATATCCCATGGAGAGGAATAAATCTTTCCATTGGGTTACATTAAAAACAGCGTTTGTATTATTTTAAAATATTTCATGAATTAAGTAATTGAAATATTTAATTACCTTCATTGACACCACGCAGGCTAGAGATTTAATTAGTCTATTTATATAACAATTACTTGTTAGTAATAATGTCGGGGTGGTACCGATTTGTGCTAAAGTTATTCATTTCATTTCAAAAGTGAAAAATAAATACCCTTGGAATAATAATCCTAAATTATGTTTTTACTGGAACCAAAATAATTAGTGATGGATGGAAATCATATACCAACATTTAAAGATTATTTACATGCATTCTGTCATCAGAGAGATTACGAGGCTGAGATTATTTTTGGATTTCACTAAAAAGAAAACTTAAAACTTATTATTTGGATTGAGTTAGTTAAATTTCTCACGTAATAAATAATCTCATTCCTTCATTGAGGGATCAAAGATGTTTAAGATAATTTTTTGACATTATTAAATTTCTTACGAATTTATTAACTTTTCTCATTTTCTGTAATAAGTAGTTCCAAAGCATAGTAAGATGGCAATATCAATTTATGGTAGCAAGCTAATATATGGAATATTAGCAGGAGTTTGCTTTTAAATTTTCACCCGCGAAAGATCTCTTTTAGACATCCAATGAGGTAGTCTCATCTCCACGTGTGTCTGACGCGTCTGACGTAAATTTTCGATAGCTTACGCTACTCAACTGTTATAACCCATGTGTTTATGTTGCCGATTGCAAAGATCAACGTATCGCTGTAATTACGGTCCTTCTCAGATAATATGACTCAGGTATGATTTTACTTATATTATTTAGACGTTATCACATTTATTGTCGAATTTCTTAGTACATTTTCTATTTTTCCTCAGAAACGTAAGAAGAGTGGTGGCGGACGTATTAGCAAGGTAAAGAGAAGTAATCAAGTGAGAAACAAACTTGCGAAACAAGGTAAATCTAAATTAGTGAGGAATAAAAGAAAGAGCTTCAGCAAACCGGTTTCACAATACCAACAACAAGTACATCATGAGGAGGAAGAAGAGGAAAGTGATCATGGAGAAGCGATGCTTGACATGGTTGAAAAAGATGATCTTAAGTTCCTTCAATCCTCTGTCATGAACCGCAGTTATTCCATCCTAAAGAACATTCGGATGACAGAGTCAGTACTATTATATTTCTCAAGTTATTACGTTTTATTTTGATTTATTTTGTAAGCTCCCTTTAAAAGTTACATGTAAGATTTTTTTGTTTTCATTGGATTCTTTTTAAATTTATTGATAAAATTTTTATTCCTCTGTTATAGGAAATCAAAACCTAGGTCGACTAAGAAAGCTTCTGGAAATGAAGAAGTAATAGAAGACCAATATGAACAGTCTTTACCAGAATTACACACCGGGAAGTTTATGAAGCCATTACTGCCTATAAAAACAAAACATGGATTAGTAAAACGAGAAATCGAGACCGATGGTGAATACATTCAATAAAATCTGCGTTTCTTATTCTGCAGTTTTATTGAAAGCTTTGATTAAATCTTATGAAGATATCTTATTCTTTATTAATTGAAACTATTGTCTCAATTTCGCCAAAAATACAGACGCCATTTATTTGTCTATTTATATGTGCTTATTATAGTTCATTTCCATTTCAGTGAAGGAAGAACCTAGAAGTTATGAAGGTCCAAAGGCTAAACCCAAAGTAAAGGAGGAGGATGATGAAGAAGAAAGCGAAGAAGAATCTGAAGATGATGACATGGACATTGAGTTGGAAGAAAAGAAAGAAGAAGATCTTAGCTCACTTAGTACTATTGAACTAATTGCTCGAAGGGAGGAAGTCCTTAATAAGCGCAAGTTTATGATAAGAGTTCTTTCCAGTGGTCTTCTTGAGAATCCACAAGAAAAAGTGAGTTGATCCTCTGATATAATTACTAGCTTAAAAGAGCTACAGTAATACATTTTATGAAGAAATAATTTTTGCATGTTCCGTCAAAAGTTTTGTTGTCCCCATCCCAGAGTTATTTATTATTTTATGATTTTAAGTAAACATAGTGCAAACTAGTATCTCTCTTCCCATGAATGTTTTCTATGTAGAATTCACAGAGGTATCTGCACAGGAACACCAGCTCCTAATAGTATCTTATTTTGGCTTATATATTGTTAATGAAATTTGGTTAGGAAGTAAATCTAGATTATCCTACAGATTGTTGGTTTACCCCTACTATTTAACATCAGCATTTGTCTACTGTTCAAGAGAAGGTTTATGGTTAAACGTAAAGAAATTACACAGAGTAAAGTGGAGTTGTTATCAATTTATCTTATATTAAAAGGTTTTCCTGTTCGATTTCAGATCAAAAACTTTAAATATTTGCTGGAGATGATGGATGAGAAAAATCCTGAAGTGCAGCTCACTGTGAAGAAATTAGCAACTGTTTCGATTTTAGAAGTATTCAAGGACATTCTTCCTGGTTATCAGATCAAGCATTATGAAAGTGATGGAGTCAAATGTAATTATTCATTGCAATAACTAAATAGCATTACAGTATTTATATATACATACATATATATAAATACATATAGTATGATGGTATTTCATCCCATTCCGTATTTGAAAGATGTCCACAGAAATTTGGACAGGTGATTTATTGCTTCCAACTCTTCCTGAGATAAGCTCACTAAAGGATTTAAAAGAGTAAATATCAAAATTATTAAATGAATGATAAGATGTAACTTTTTGCCTTAATTTTGTCTTTCTTATCTGAATTGAATTTGTTTCTTTTCCTTATAGCTTAATGAGTTGGTCTAAGATTTTGATTTTGCCTGAAACTAATCTTAAATTTTTGAACTTAAATCCAAAAAGAAAACATTTTCTGTTTTCTAGTGAAGACAAATGAGACAATTCTATAATTTTTAAGATAAAGAAGATTTCATTAACATTAATGAAAATAGTTAATTAATTTATTTGCAAATGAATTAAGTGTAATTGCAGCCCAAAGATCGCTAAAACGACGGTTGTAATAATAATGTAATCTGTGGTGGAAATTCTTGACTTGGGTTTCTTTCTTTTTAAGTGAAAAAGGACACTTTGATTCTTCAAGGATATGAAAAAACTCTTCTTAGCAATTACAAAATATACCTGCAAAAGCTTGAGAAGATGCTAAACATTATCGTAAGAAAAAAAAGAAGTACTTATGTTCCCCAGAAGGTAGGTGACATTTTTTACCTTGGTTCTATCAACATGTAAATCCTGTCAACTTTTGTTATCCATCTCTAGATTGTATTTTTATTTACATATTTATCAACATTAACACAAAGTTGTGTTTATGTCACCCTAACAGAAGAATGTTAAATGAATCAATTTGAAGTTGAAAGAACTCTTAACATTAATGTGTAAATCAGCAAATGTTAATAAATACCCATAAAAAATATACACCCATAAAACTTTAAAAAGGGAGATTTCATGTAAAAGGATTTATCCTAATTTAAAGATCTCTAAAATTGATTTTCTCCTCATGGATTAGTGGAATTGATTTGAAAACAATATAATTGCACACTGTGGCTTGTTTTTTAATGCTGGTAAATACTATTTTGTGTATCATGTTAGATTCAGCATGAATCATCACATCGCAATCTAAACAGTGGTGTATATCTGCATTACAGATCACTTTCACATTTCATGTTTTTATTTACTACGTACATTATATCATTTTAATATCCAATGTTATTCATAATCATTAATATGTAATATAAGCTTTAAAACTTGATGTTGATAACAATGTTACAGCATATTTTATGCTTTGGTAAATTTATTTTATTATTATTATGAATAAATATTGGTAATGCAAAAAATAAATTTTTGTAATATATCATTCTAGATGTGCATTATAAACTCATTTTGCTATACAAAGATTGGTTTCACAGACAATCTCTTAAATAAGTTTTTTTTATTGTAACTGAAGATTGCTTTAGAAATTATCTAAACTTTCTTTTGTTTCAGCAAGAGGTTAAACTAGCTGAAGTAGCAATGAAGTGCTTATGTGAGTTGATGGTCTCAAATACATACTTCAACTTTTGGAAGAATATTGTTCAACTGGTGGTGCCCTTTTTAAACCATAGGCTTTTTCCTATAAGAGAAATATGTGTCAATGCAATTAAGGATGTATTTAGGAATGACAAAAGAGGAGAGATAACTTTAGAGGTAAAATACTCTCTTCATTTATATTGTAAATGTATTCTACTTCCTTTAATAATCACCCATCTATCTCTATCTGTTTAGATTGTGAGGAAGATAAATTTGCTGGTCAAGAAGAAATCATATTCAGTTCATGAGGAAGTGCTTGAAGTTCTACTTTCCTTGCGCCTGAAAGAAGTGAATCTAGATAGGGAGAAGGAAGAAGAGATGAAGCAGAAGAAATTTATGAATCACAAGCAAAAGTTACTGTATTTATCTAAAAGAGAAAGAAAGGTAAAGTTTAATTTCATTCTACATTTATGACATAGTTTGAATACTTTTTATGGTGCAAAAATTATGGTAATATTTCTTATTTTGTTTATCTTTGAAATTTCTATGAATGTTTCTATTATTAAAAACGGTATAATTAAAATCTGGGTGTAATCATTTCTGGTCGATATTAGTCCATACTTCAGGTGTCATTAACCCTGACTTGCTTTCTGTTTACAGAAAAGTAAGAAACTGGAGCAGCTGGAAAAAGAACTCCTTGAAACTAAAGCAGAGGAAAGCAAGCAATCTAAAATGAAAAATCTGACAGAAACGACAAAATTTCTGTTTACTATTTATTTCAGAATACTAAAAACTGCTCCACATTCCAAGGTTCTAAGCCTTACTCTTGAAGGATTAGCTAAGTAATTGTCATTTTCTATATTATCTCATTCACATCAGTAAAATTAATATTGATAATTTAGAGAGGGGTTTTCAAGTTTGGAAATCTGAAATTAATGGTGCTTTTATATTTGTACTAAAGTGGGAATTTGTTTCAACTATATTGAATGATAGTGTTACTGACGATAGATTTGTAGATAAAATAATGTTATGGGTTCCTTATTTCAGGTTTGCTCACTGCATAAATATTGAATTCTACCATGACCTAGTCAGTGTTTTAGATGGATTGATGTCAGGAAATGAGGAAGAAGGTTGCACATTGGGACATAGAGAGCAACTTCACTGTGTACAAACTGTTTTTACCATTCTCTCTGGCCCAGGGATTGCGATTAACATTGACCCATTGAGGTTCTACTCTCACTTGTATAAGAATTTATTATACATCAATGCAGGTAATCATTTTTCTTCATTATACTTAGATCAAGGAAATTAAATTCTTGATTTGCTTTTTACTGTTTCCTTTGCAATAGCTTTAGGTTTATTTTTATTTCTAATATAATAAATTTTCAAGTGTGTTCTGTTTGTTACATACTTTCTGAGAATGTTACATTCTTTTTGATCTTAAATAGATTGCTTAAAATTAGTATTGCTAGTAACTTCATCTCAGGAAATGTATTTTCAATGACACAGCCTGAATACTGGCAAAGGAAATATAAGTTATAAAACGAAGGCCACTTGGTGGCATCTTTTAAACTGCAATGTGTGCAGAAAATAAATTAGAATGATATCTTACTGAGGTTTGTAATTCTATTTCAAGGGAAAAGTCATCAAGATTTACCAATAGTGTTATCTTGTCTGGATACCGTGCTAATAAGGCGCAAGAAGAAGGTTTCTCTACAAAGGCAGTTGGCATTTACGAAACGTGTGGGTACAATGTCTCTGCAGGTCCTTCATAATGGTGCTCTAGCTTGCCTCAAGGTTATGAAGTCAATGCTTCAGGTTTGTGAGCCATATCTTTTTTATTGGATATTTAATACAACTTCCATTAAATTTGAATAAAGCTAATTCTTATCAGTATATATTTTCTGTAATGTTTTTGTGTTAACTTTAATGTTAAGTTGGTATTGAAAGGTCTAATAATGAAATTCAGTATTATTTGAGGTATAATTATACAAGTCTTCTCAATCTAAGGAAACAAATATTAGAATTAGATTGCATATTCAATCTTTGGATACCTTAAGATTAATGCACTCTTATTCTTACAAAGTTTAAACTTTTTTGATCATCCATAACTCTCTAAAATTCTTGGTTTTTTTTGGTAATTTGATGTTTTGTTTCTTTCACTATCTCTATATGCCATTTATCTCTAGAAATGTTACTAATTTAACAAGTATAATTCATATTGGTGTGGATAAAGAGGAATGGAGAAGATTATTAAAATAATATTAAGCAATTATTTTTTAAAGTAAATGTTGATTGCAAAATTTTTCTCCTAAGAAAATATATTGAAAACCAGTTTAAAAATTCCTATTTCAGACATTATCCTCCCCATTAATGCTTTTTTCCCAGTCCCCATCACAACAAACACAGAGTAAAAATATCACTTGAGACAGTTAATCACTTAAATGGTGGATTTCATTTGTCCCAAGATGCACTTAATCTATCTTTAGCCAATTCCCTACCTAGTTTGATAGACCAAATTTGTTATCATAATCTTTATTGCTATCCTCCTCTACTGATTTGTCTTTTCTTCAACTGGGTTTATTTTGACTTTCCTTTGTGATGAATGATTACGATAGAGGAATTTGGAAGTACTTTACCTGTGACTGCAGGGTAGTATATTTCCATTCCTTTTATTTGCATTCACTAATAGGTCTTAACAAAGATGTTCTGCTCACTCTTTTATTGGTTGATCTCATTTCTAGGTTGAAAGTTTTTTCCTCATTTCTATCTTTTTCTTTTTTAAAATGCAGTAGCTATCGACTTGTGTATAATTAATATTCATTTATATTATTTCCGTATATTTGCCATTGATATCTATGAAAGTTATCTTTTTGAAGATTAAACCTTAAATAAACTCTTCTAACATATGATGACTAAAAGGTGTATTGGTCAAGTTTATATTTTTCAATTGTAATTGTGTGTTCAATTGTTGTGTAACTATATCATTTTCATGATTTATTTCACTTTAGTGTTATGTATATATTTCAGCTTTTATTGATTATTGATAAAAGTTTAATTAGTACTTTGGGTACATCTTTGTTTTCAGATAAACAAAGCTATTGACGTTCTGCTGGACCCAGAGTCTTCTATAGGAGGTGGAACATACTTTCCTGAGTTAGATGAGCCGGAATATTGTAATGCAAGCAATTCATCTTTATGGGAAGTTCTTTTCCTTGTTGTAAGTGAAAATGAATTCCATCCTTCTAATTTAGAATTATAATGTTCATCATTCTCATATTTTTCTTATTTGGTTTCATTTATAGAATCATTATCATCCTACTGTAAGAAAATTTGCACAACATTTACTGCAAGGAGCACCAGCTGTAGGAGAAGGAGCTCTTCCTGCTGAGCTATCAAAAATGTAAGAAAGTTGTTAATTTGTTTCCAATACTGTTAGTGACTTATATTAAAGTCCAAATTTATTTTATTTGTATGGTTGTTGAGAATGCAATGGTGTAGAATTATCATCTTCATTCATAGGTCACCTGAAGAGTTGTTCCATGATTTAGACCCAACACTGATGAACTTCAAACCACCTGTGCCCCTTCCAAAGCAGCAGTCCAGTAGCTCAAGGCCTTCTAAAACTATGATTATAAAAACAATAAATGCACAGAAAAAATGTGAAGAGAAACTCAAGGATCTGATGCAGGATGTTGAAATTAGCCAGGTTGACTTTTATGGGCATATATTCCAAAAGAGGAAAAGGCCTATTAAGACAGAAAAAACATAAAAAAGTTAGTTGTTTATGTTCAATTTGTGATATTCTTTGTGGATAATTTTTATATCCTCTGTTTTATGAATTGTTACAGTATTTCAATCCAGTTTGACTATTTTATGTTGAAATTATTTTATACAAGTAATTTGTAAATGAATTTTTGACAGCCTCAAGATCATTGAAAAATAGACAACAAATGAAGAGTATTCATTCAACTGATTATTATGAGTTGATATCCTATACAATTTTATTGCCTTTAATCTGCTTATGCTTGTTACGTTACAATTAGGAGCAATCCTTCAATGATGTCAAGGTATTTTTAGGATTTCTGTACTCCTTACCTCTCAGTCAGTAGTGTTTCATGTATCTGCATAAACCTATGTGGTGTGTATTGTCCCAGATTTCCAAACCCCTTAGTGTGTGATATGTTTTAAAGACTATCCCCTTTTGCTTTAGATTATCAAAAACTTAGTTATTTTAAACTTGTAAGTTTAGGTTTAGGAATTGCCATTTAAGAGTTAAATCTCAATGAAATTCTAAGTTGTTAATTTCTACACATCATATCACGATCTAAGTTTGGAATTCATATAATTTAACTTCAAAATCCCTAAATCCCTCATATTTCTAATTAACATTTTAAACAGGCTTAATTCCAATATTTTGCCTTACAAATGAGTAAAATGTTAAGATCTCACCTTGATACGTTTATTTTTTAGATTTGAGTTCGATTAATTTTCAGTCTTATTTTATTATTTCAGTCTTTTATTATTTGGCCTATGGCATATGAACTCTTTTAACAAAAGGAAGACCTCAATCATAGTTGTGGGCAATAAAATGAACAATGGCACTGACTTTCTATGAGGAATTATTAAATGGTGAGTGTGGTCATATTATTATGATAATAAAATTTAGGATTCTCTGAGTTTTAGGTCCTCGAAAGATATTTTGATAACTTTCTTCCTTTGTATTTGATGGTTGGGTTTAAGAATTTATATTTTCATTGCTTAATTTTTTTGTCTACTGCAATGTGTCCAAAGCTAAAATTTACTTTTATACTAAACAAAGTCCATTTTAAGAAGAAAGAAAGTTTGTTGTATTCTAGGAACTTAGGAAATTATCTCTTAAATGATAAATGAGAAGTTTTATGATAAATATCCATTACCATCCGTATGAATAATATAATTATTAACATAGTACTTATGTATGGGTCAGCTGAGATCTAGAAAATTTTAATGAAAAAATCTACAATCAACCTATACATAAGATATATGTATGATCATAATCAGTAGTTTAATTCATTCACATTAGAACCGAAAATTTGGACTTCCAACGGAAAAAAGTTACTCGCCCTTACCCCTGGTATAAGCTGTTCGCGGTAATGGGACCCTTTTTATGTCCATCTGCCCTTTATGATATGTCTGATGACAAATTGACGCGGATTTTGGATCTCTGATGAAAAATGAAAAACTCTTCATTCCCTAGTCTGTGTGCCGTGATTCCTAATGTGGTAACACCAACGATCAGCCTGATTATAATCGGGGATCTCACCGACATCAGAGACCCGGGGGTGGAAGCCTATTCTCCTAATTTTACAGCAATTTGGTTATTCCCGAAGCTCAAAGCAATGTCCAAGAGAAACAGGACGAATCCAGGGCAACCGATCGAAAGCACGGTGGAAAGACTTTACAGTCTTTATCTACTTACTCCCGTCTTTCCACCATCGATCGAAGGTTTTCCTGCCTCCGCATTCGAACAACTGGTCACATCTAAACCGAACGTATCACTCATCAACGAGAAGTCCATAAATGTATCTCCTCTGTAGCCTCAAGATATCGAACTATGGTTCCCCCGTCGTGAGCCAGTTCCAGACCACGGCCTTCTAGAAGTCTGCACGAGCCGGGCCCTCGTTCCGAATTTCGGACTAGGGCCGGGTAAAAGTTAATTTTCAGGCCTGATCATATCATTCCAACAGTAAATACATAGTCTCAAGTATGATTCATACTTCGAAAAAAACTTAAAATGATGCTCTAAATGAAATTATTGTGATTTCCCCGTATGCGTCTGCTCTAGCCCATGCTTGAAGTGAGTGTAATCCATCATTTTTGTCAAGAAAAAAATCTCCGTTGAGCATATCTATCCCTGATTCTTTCGTTTAAATTTTCGTATATAAGAAGTCTTCTATATCTCGAATAGTATATTTGGTCAGGTGACATCACATTTCTTTGTTCAGTACATTTTGGTTTCATATTGTTACGCCTTCTTGCATTTTTAATCATATTTTTATATGACTTTGGCTGAAATGAAATTTCTCAGCCATTCGTAATTTACTCGTTACTCCTCTGACTCATTAAATTAATCGTTTTTCATTTAGAAAGTTTATGATATCATTCTACAGATATTTCGTATCGAATGATCTTTTTTAATATTTGACTGATGAAACAAATCAATAAATGAAAATTATTTTAATGAATTGAAATGTAACGTAGACCACTTCTAGACTAAGTGGTCGGACTTTGAACCGATTTGGATAAAAGTCGAGCTTCGGGCAGAAAATGCGATCGATCAGGCCGGGTTCATTTCTGAACTGTCCGGGTTCGAAATTTCGGCCCGTACAGGCCTCAACAGCCACTGACGATGAGTCAGAAAGTTTCGACTACGTAAGCTCGAGTCTAGAGGCCAAGTTCGTGACTTCCTGATCAACCCGCCTACGGAGATACCGTATTCCGTGCTGAAAGAGGCCCTCATCGCTAGATTAGATTCCACCGAATCAAGCCGCTTTCAGCACCACCTGAACCATGACTTTTTAATTTATTTATTAACTCACTGGTAATTATGAGTAAATGAAGTCAACAATGAATGACTTGTAGAGTGAAGAGCAGCATTGGAAAATTTTTAATACTATCCATCTTCTTTATAAAACATCATTTATCCTCTATAATAACTCACTCGTGTTTTCTTGATTGTTTATTTATATTTTTATTTACAATATGTACAAATTATATAAAATACTTGGGAAATGAAAGTGGGCTATTCTACAGAAGCCCATTGCATTGATGGTGAAGATGATTGTCCGTAAGTTACATGAGTCCCGTTTGCAATCACATCCTCCTCTGCCACAGTTACAGCTTCAAATATCTTCTTCTTGACCTGAACCTGGACATACTTCGGCATTGCCCTAGTGGAGTTGTACATGGACATGAAGAACTGATACAGAGCATCGTTTTTTCTCATCTCTTCCCTCCTTTTCTCCTCAACGATTTGTTTCCTTATGACTTCCCTCTCTTTCGAGTTGCGATTGTGTTTCTCGTAAGTCAGCTGCAGCAAAGAAGCGATGTCAGTTTTCTTCGTTTTACTTGGAGGGGACTTTGAATTTTGATGCTCTCTTTCCTTGTTGAAGAAAGAGATGTCCGATTCCGTTTCTGAATCTTGAAGTTGAAGCTGAAAATCATCCTGTTGTACATCACTGCTGGCTTCCTCTTGACATTGACTTCCGCTGTTTATTTCCTCCGAAGTGTCATTAATGATTAATGTTGTGTTCTTGTTGAACATGTATGGAAGCAAGAATTCCATTTGTTTCTGGTACGTCCATGATTTGGTGGTGATTCCAACCAGACCTTTCCTCTTTTGTCGTCGCAAGGCATCCCTATGGCAGTCCCTCAACTTTCTCCATTGATCCTTGGCTGCTTCACCTACAATAGAAGATTTTTTATTATTACACCTTTATTATTCCATTCTTTGGCTATCATATTTTCTCTAAAGTCATTTCAATATCATAAGTTTCGAGTAGGTTTTTGATCGCAGTTCACAGTGACGAAAAAATTCGGTTAGTGGTAGTTTTCTGGGAAATTTCGCAGGTAGTATTGCCCTTGGGAGGGTCTCAATCCCTCACTCGGGCTCAGAGGGCTCAGACCTCAGCAACGAACAGACCCTCACCCGCCGTAGCCCACGTGTACATGTGGTATACGATTTAAAAGATATTAACCATCCAAATGGACAAAACTTTGTTATCTCCATCGTACAACTCGTCTGAAGACTGTTGCCAGCGTTTTTTGTTTCACGATCTACTATGAAAATTAAGGTTTTTCATGTTTTCATTTGAAATTAGCTGTTGACATATGGCAACGCTGCTAAGCGAGGAGGATCAACGACGGAATAGAGGAAGGTCTCGAAGGGGGAAATCCCGATGAAATCCTAAAAATCACAAAAATACCCTGCTGTTAATTGTTGTCCATTTGAATAGTTCATAACTTTTTAAATCGCACACCATATGGTTCGTTGGTCACGTCCCCCTCCCTGCTTCTTCAAAAGGGAGGTCGCTGCTGAGCTCGAGCGAGGGATAGAATTGAGACGATCCCTTAGGAGCGAAAGCAACCCTCCCCTACCTGCGAAATTCCCCAGAAAAATACCTTTAACCAAAAATTAAACTAAGCATCTATTTCGTAAAATATATCGTAATATATGTGTCTCTTTCAAATAAATATGAAAATAGATTGCCAAAATCGTCTTTACACGAGGAATTTGTTAAAAACATTCGCAATAAAGAGACATCTTTAAAATCAAATAAGGAAATCATTTTTGACGTCGAGAAATTTTTAAATTTAAGATGAAACTAGGCTGCATTTTAAAAGCCTATGAAAATCAGCAAATATAGAAGCAAATCTTTACCAAAAGTTCATCTATCTCTCTTACGTTTTCAGATTGTAGACCAAGAAAGTTTTCTGATAATGTAGCTGAATTGTGCGATTCAAAAATCCAAAAGAAATTTGGTTACAGCTAAAACCGGTTTAAATGTCTGATGATATGTACATGTATGGTCTCCACTCAATCTTACCGAACTCCCACAGCTCAAGGGAGGGACGCGAAAATCCGCGGCTATCCATGATTAACTTTAAATGAGGTAATACTATTCAACAATAACAAATCAAAAATAACACAAGAATATCAGTAACAAACGAGTATCTTTTTAACTGAGATTTAGTTGCTCTCGTAAATATTAAGTTCACGCTTGAAAAATGCTATTACAGAAATGAACGAATGGAAATTGAAAATGAATGAAAATTTCAAACAGTTCACTTACCGTTAGCAAAGTTGGTCTCTTTGGCTATTTTGTCCCATATCTTATCCTTTAACTTCGTTTTCATGTAGTCTTCATGCCCTGTGTTGTACAGAGCTGGATACTCACGAACTAATTCTATCAGACTCTCCATCATCTGCAGCAGAGGAAAGGAAATACCAGCAGTAGATACAGAGGGAAGAGGAATAGCTCAGTCTGTGCGTCTTGTCATTCCTTTGCTTGGCCAAACCGTCTCCTCTTTCACCCTCAGCTCGATACGTAGCTCACGTCGAGACAAAAACCTCCGCTACCCTCCCCTGCCCTCTGCTACGCTGCCCTACGTTCGCATTGATCCTGTGTTGCCGTTTAACGTCTGAAACTTCGGCGGTCGATTCAAAATATCTACGCCGATCCTGGCTTCCGACGATGGTTATTATGTGTTGGCTATGAATATGCGGTATGCAGAAATAACGTAGGACAGATATTTAGCTTTTCTCTTTTCCAGTATTCTAAGCTTCGGTAGTGATTTAATGATGCTTTCGATGATTACCCCAGTTCAGGTTCTGAGAAACTTAATTATTTCAATTCGAGCTCTCTGTCTCCGTTTTCCTGCAGAAAGGAAACGAACTTACATCATAACTAGATTCGATTCATGAGTTTGAATTTTTAAAAGTTGAGAGGTTTCATGAAATTTCGTTCAGTTGAATCTAAAAATTAAACGAAATTTTACGGGTGTTTTTGAAAGTGCCGTTCGTGCTTACCTAACCATCTTCAGACGATTTTCTTGTAAGGAATACCATAAGTAATTCTCGGTACTTTATATGTTAACCGGGATTTTCTGTAGTTAGTTACTACTTTAATACAAATAAGATGTTGACAGGTGCTGGTGATGATCGAATTTTCCTGAAATGATTATTAACTTCTGTCCTATTAATTTTAATTTTTCTTCATGGTTGAGACCAATTCTTCCTTCTATAGTATCCTTAAACATCCCATTATATTTTTATTGCCATGTTAAAGCATAAAAAATCTCATTAATGCAATATAGGAACTCCAAACTCAATTCTTTAAATCAAACAGAAAAATAATGAAAGGATTTCAAAGAGTAATTGAGTACTTCATTTTTAAATTTTGAAAATTTTTGAGCAAATTTTTCTCCCTTACCCTTTTCTCGGAATTCGCTGTGCTGATTATGTAACTAGACATTCGATGATAAGAAAATCTTACAACGTTTATACTATACATGGGAATTTTCACTGATTATAAAATTATGCAACTGGTCAAAGGATCTAAAATCGGGGAACAGAGTTAAGGGTCAAAACATTTGATGTCTTTAAATCAATATGATCAATGATTTCTAAAACCAGCTATTTGACCTTCCCGCTACGCTCGCTACCAACAACGTGTATAGTATTGTGTGCGTACGTGATAAGTTTCTCTACCACCATATCTTGTCACTGAAAATTTTTCGGAATATTTTCAAGCAATAAGGGTAGAGATATATTTAAAGTAATTGACTTTAGATTGCTTTGCACGTTACCATCGTCCGTGCGTTGAAGGTCATGGATGATAGTACGTCTGTCTGCACCAACAGTTATGTTGGTTATGTTTGTTATTCTGAGTAAAACAGAAGAAACACGTAAGGCTGTAGGGCGGAGGAAGATAAATTGGTGATAGACTACACCGACCCGGCTTTTCAAATAGGAATTGATCTATAAGTTTAACAGGATCTATTTTTCTTGAATTATTATATCAAAGAGAGTACTAAAATAAGTCAAAATCCGGTGTTATCCCATCGTCCGGTCGGCCCAAAGATAACCAAACATCCACAATACTCGGCTCTGGGAATCGGTGGAGGAAATTTGGTCTCTCGTCGTCAAAAATTACATAATAAATATGCTGAGCGTGTTGAATGTTGGAAAAGGATGTTCTAGACTGTTGGTTAACAGATCTATTCATCCGTACAGCACTCCCTTTAAGGTAATCGTGCATGTTTTAGTATTTAAGAATAGAAAAATATAATTTAATCATTTCCGGTATCTTTTATAGACATTCAGATCCAGCAATACATGGAGTAGCAGTTTCACGAAGTGCAGACCGGTTTTACTTAAGAAGTTACCTAAATTGAATCTTTTGAGATTGGTAAGGGATGTTACTTGAATAAAAGTTTAGTACACTAAAAAAATAGTCAAGTACATTTAGCGGCATTACCGCTTTAAGATCAGCTGTCAATATGTAAAAGTCTTTGGATGGATACTTGTTTGCTCTTCAATTATGTAGGCGTCAATTTCGTGGTTAAAATTTAAATTAAGGTGATTTAAAAGCATGGTCGAGCTGTTAATTTTTATCTTACAGAAATAATTCCAAATTACGACGTATTCTAATAGTAACGGAATGCCGATCCCATAATCCATGTTAATATCTGTAAATAATCATACCTTTATCTTCTTTCAGAATTTGACATGTTTGCGAAACAATACAACCCATGCACAGGAAATTGCGAAAGCTGTGCCGAAAAAGGCGGAAAAAATTGTTGGTTATTGGTTACTGGGATGTAGTGGAATGGTATTTGCTGCTGTTGTCCTGGGTTAGTGATAGATTTTCCAAGATTGTGGCATCCTAAAAAAATATTGAGCTTAGTTTGTCAAGGTTTACAAGAAGTTCCTGTGTTTATTTCACCCCTACAGTCTTATAAAAACACCATGATCTTTCATTTATTATTAACCCCATAGATATAAAGATCTCCATTTAATCCTGTGGTAAAATTCAAACTTGAAGTATTCTCCTTCAAATTTAATGGAAGGTTAACCGGGAAACAATTAAATCTTTCAGGTGGAGTCACTAGATTGACTGAATCAGGCTTGTCAATGGTAACATGGAAACTTTTTGGGGAAAAACCACCCACTACTCTGGAAGAATGGGAGGAGGAGTTCAAAAATTATCAACAGTATCCTGAATTCAAACTGTGGGTTAAATTTCTTTAAGATGCAATAATTTATCACAAATCGAAGATTAATAATTGAATCTATATCTCTAGGAAAAACAAGGAAATAACCCTAGAGGAATTCAAATGGATATGGTGGATGGAATACATGCATCGCATGTGGGGTCGCACAATTGGTGCTGCATTTTACATACCTGCTGCAGTATTTTGGGCCAAAGGATGGCTTAAGAAGGGCATGAAAGTCCGTGTAGCCATTTTTGGAACTCTTCTTGCTTGTCAGGTAAGATTGCTTGTAAAAGTAGAATGCTACTGGAAATTGTTTTGAGACATTAAATGCCAATCATAATCGATGTAAAATGTGCTCTTGTACTTACTAAAAATACTCTTTTAAGGGCCTCATGGGTTGGTATATGGTTAAATCAGGCCTTGAAGATAGGTTTCATGGAGAAAGTGATGTTCCAAGGGTTTCTCAATACAGATTGGCTGCACATTTGAGTTTTGCTTTTGTTCTCTACACTCTTCTCCTCTGGTCTGCTTTGGATCACCTTGTGCCTCCGCAAGCAATGGCTGCAACTGTGGCAACAAGGAGATTCCGCATGTTGGCACATTCATGCAAAGGAATGATCTTCCTTACAGCTCTTTCTGGTATTTTGAGTGACTTTCCATTTTTTAATTTAAAGTATACCTCACTATCTGTGGATAACCTCTTGCTTCTCTCATTCTTCCACTGAGACTTGATTCTCTCATTCTTCCATGAGATAAATGATTAGACATTAAGTCAATAATGTATATTTGTTCTTGTAGTGTTGGTTTCTTAATTATGCTGCAGCTATTGCTGAGGATTTTTCTTACCTATAGAGATACGTCCTTGCACCCTAAATTATCTCATTACGTATTTGGAAAGATGACATGGATGGATGATCTGTATGGATTTTCTGTCATTTTTTTAGGAGCATTCGTTGCTGGCTTGGATGCTGGTTTGGTATACAATTCCTTTCCAAAGATGGCTGACAGGTGGATTCCAGATGACATCATGGCATATACTCCAAAAATGAGCAACATCACTGAGAACCCTACTACGGTTCAGTTTAATCATAGAGTACTGGTGAGTTTTCATTCCTACTAGGGTGTATTACTACTGGTGTGAAATGAAAAGAATGAAATTTTAGACAAAATGTTGTTAAAAAGCCACAATAAGAGATGAGTCACAGGTGGCCAAACTTTACTTCCTGGAAAAATGAGTTGGATATTTATGAGTCCAATTTGGGACCTTATAGAATTTCTTATTAGCTAATCCTGGAAGTGCAGGATACAATATTTGCCAGCATTGAAAAAGGCATTTTTATATCAATAGAAATCTCCTTGTATTTAAGCTAAAATATAGATCATGATTTCAGTCATCAAGGAAAAACAGGTTCTTAGAATATCTCTTGTTTGCTGAACCAGTTCCTAAATCTACTTGATACAATAGTCAAAGAATGATATTTATAGGAGTACTGCAATTTGCTTGCTACATCAAGAATATATAAATTTTGGGGTAGTAGTATAAATACTATCCCATTAAATACTTCATTTTTATTTCATCTTAAATTCTTGTAAATAAGTTTCAAATTAAAATATTATTGGAAAATCTATGTACTTCATGCTGCAGAAGCTGCATTCTCATAAGGGAAAAACCTCTACCTAGGATTTTAGAATCACACCATTGGATTATGGAGGATCATATTAGTGATAAATTCAATAGAATTAATGAGCATCATGTGAAACTAATTACTTTTTAAATGAGTATTGAATTAATGATTAAATAAATTTTGGCTAATTTTGAGTTTAGGATTAACCAATTCTCTGATCACTGATAAAAATAGGAGAATAATAAAAATCCAAAGTTTTGCCCAAATAGAGACAATTCTCTGCTTGAAACTAATAGCTACAAAAGGGATTTGTTGATGTTTTATTGATCATATCTTTGATAATCAATGTCAAGAGCCATGTTTTATCATAGAGTAAGTATATATAAAGATTTTATGTATTATTTAATTCTTACTTATAGACATACATCAGATGTTTTCCAGAATTATTCTATTTTATTATTTTCTACCATTTAAGATTAAGCAGAGATTGTTGCAAAAGTCATATCTCTAGTTCTAATTCAAAAGTTTAATGAAACTTTACATTTAGAACTGAATTTTAGATAGAATTTTTAAAGAACACGTAGGGAGATGTAGAACGTGTAGATACTTATGGTCTTAGAGATAAATTTGCTACTTCTGGTAAAAATGGAAGAAATATTCCTGTAAGCCACAATGATTATATAGCACTTATTGTTAGAATAAATTCTAAGACTATGGTTATCAGCATGTTTGCTAGTGGTATTGATTTTTAGGTCTCTGCAAGGCTGGTTTTTCCCATGTGCATGGTCTCCTGTTTTCTTAATAATATAATCTTCCCAAGTTATTATATCAGTTCATGGTTTTCACATTGGGTCTCTCCTCCATTAAATTCTCATTAGTACAGGAAAATTAGTGTGTAGTTAATATCATTCCATCGCCCAGTTATTCATTGTTTATAATTTTTGGTTACCACATAAAGAATTACAATAGTGACATCATTCTTAACATGGGTAAACATTTCTGCCAGGAACATATTTGTCTAATTTCTAGTGATTCAAATTTAACACCAATTCTGTGTGCTATTCTCTTCACATGATCATTCTTAAGTTAAAATGTGAGTGCATCCATCTCTGCCGGATGATTGTGGCATTGTTTTTTGTAAAAAAATTAGTGATTAAATCTAAATGTATATAACTTAGAACAGCTTTCCAATGAGATTATGTTTAACTTCTCTGATATTTTCATGGTACCTGTGGATACGATTTTCAATTCCATGAGTAATTAAAAATAACAGAAAATTTTCTAATATATGTATGTAAATGTAGGTTAATACAGTAATTTAACTCAAACATAAGAAGACACAAATAAGATGAATTGTAGCATTTTAAGCTTGATATAGATCTAAAATAATGCGAGTTTATATGGAAAATATAATGGTCAATATCATCTGCAGGTCCTAGTATAAACATTTACCCATTAATGATACTTCTTTCACAATTCTTTTTAGTTAGGTCACAAAATATCTCTCTTACTCTCTTTGCAGCACTTGCAAGTTTATATAATGAAAGAGGCAAAAACATTTTACCCATTCCTTGATTAAGCTTTGTGTTATTTTCAGAATTTTTATAGCAAAAGAATGATTTAGGAATCATTTATACTGCTCTTTATATTTATTTTTGAAAACTTGAGGTAAAAAATAACCGACACTTAAGCAGGTGTCAGAATGGAAACATTCAATTCAAAATATCTGAGGTACATTAAAAATGATATTTATTTCATTTTCATTCATTTACAGTCACATGCCAAAGATTTTCAATACCTTAGTTTATAAATGCAAAAAGCAATCCCAAAAAAAGGCAAGTAAGTTAGACGATCAAGTTAACTCATTCACATAAAAATACAAATTATAAAAAATAAAAATATTTTGAGCCATCAAACAAAACATCTTTCTCGCGTAAGTACCACCTGTTTCAGACAAAAACTCTTTAAGGTAGATTTCAGAGAGCTTATTCGTCTGCATTTGGACATTTTACCAAACTGAAGGAATATCGGTGTCTACTTGTGCTAACTTTAATTGAATTTTTTATAAACAATAATGTTACTACAGCGAAGGAGCTGTTTCATGAGTAGCACCTGATTGCAATCCATTCGAAAATAACTGATCGTAAAAACAGTACAATATTAAATTATTCTCAAGAAAAAGAATAAACAATTGCTATGTTTTTACAGGGAACTAGCACTCTCCTGATGATTTCTGGACTCTGGTTGTTGTCCAGACGTAGGCGACTACCTCCCAGAGCTTACACAGCCACAACAGCAGTAGCTGCAATGGCTTGGATGCAGGTGAGTCTGAAGTCCCTAATAGAGAACTTTAACAGTGGCAAGCATTCCAGACAAAGGTTGAAGACTTCATGATTTACTTTTAAGAGAAGAATATCTCAAATCATAAAATATAAAAGAAATGGTTTGGTTAATCATTGACATATAAGAAGAATAGATAGATGTAACAGATATGAAAGTCAGGAAGATGTTTCATACAATGTTCTACATGTATGCATTCATCACAACCCCAAAATGGCAAATGATTAGTAGAAGTGTCCATGATGAAATCTAAGGGATTGAGTTCCCTTAGCATTATTGCTTCAGTAGATTCCTAGACTCTTTGGATGGAAAACAAAATCACAGCAGTCATTAAAGCCTAACTTTTGCTACTTAATGATCAAATTATTTTTACTCTTTTTCTACATTTTATAGTTTCAATGATATAACTTTTTAAGGTGTTTGAAGTATATGTCATCTGCTTAGTGTAATTTTGGTAAATTAATCTATGGAAATTAGTACCAATCCCATATTTAGTCTGTAATACTTTAATTCATGTTAAAGTTGTTGTTGAAAAAATATCAGGATGCTCTATTTTCTGCCATCATTCTAATACTCCTATTCAAAGGTAATTTTATATGCAAAAGCTTGGCTTAGGTTCGGAAGGTATCCATTGCATGCAATAATTTTAAGAAAGCAAAAGTCTCTTATGTTGTGCAGGAAAACTGAAAATGAGGCGCAAGTTATTTACTTTGAGAGAAATTGAGATAAGAGTGCATTTAGTATGGGTAATGAAAAACTTGGTCAGTAAATGTATAAGAATGTTTGAAAGGTAAACTTCAATCTGTCTGATTGTTGAGATGCAGTACGTTAAAACTATTGGTAAATATTGAGGAATGTATACCGTTACTTCTCAAACAAAATTTAGCTTACTTCACTAAAAATTAGTAGAGTGGACTTTTTTCTTTTAAGTATTTTATATAAATGCAAGGAATTAATCATTTCAGGTTGCCCTAGGCATCACTACTCTGTTGACGTACGTTCCAGTTCCGTTGGCTGCAAGTCATCAGTCAGGATCATTAGTACTCTTGTCTTTAGCTGTGTGGCTCACACATGAACTGAAATTGGTCAAGATGGTTCCTAAGTAATGCCACCATACAGCATTGTCATGATGCCATGTTTAGCTCTTTCTGAAAAATCCAAACATTTTTAGTAGAATTACCAGTTTACATCGCTGACTTCATTTCTCTTCCTCTCTCGTCTACTTTTGTAAACACTTTTTTAAGAATATAGAAATATCTCACAGCTAGGCTACATTTTATTTCATCCCTCAAACACTCTGATTCAATGAAATTCCATGAGATAATTACTAAATCAATAATTGTTTAGTAACCATTAGACCAGAAATTATTTTCCTGACAACATCCGTAACATCAATGCAGCTTTCCTCATCCATAGAGTATTACATCTATAGATTGCAAAGTCAATCTTTATCCTACTTCAGCCTCTTTAGCCCACACTATTCCAATCTTTGAACAAATGTGGAATGCTTGATTAAAATAAGAAATAGATGAAAACAATAGAATCACAACCAAAAGGAAAACAAGATTAAGTAAATGTTTGTATCCACCACAGTTTAACACTTCCCTTGGATTTGGCTAGAAAAATTTGGCAGACAATAACATTCCACAGAGCTGCCATGCCAAAAACCTACCAGCACCTGCAAATGATTTGAGGTAGTGAATCTGTATCAAAACTGCCAACATCAAATAACCAGACAGGGGCATAAGATACAAGTGAATTAATAAGCTTTACATTATGTACATATCTTATTCATAAAAATTACCTTTCAGAACCCATGGTTAAACAAGTTCTATTTACAATTTGTCAGCTATAAAAATTTATGCTAAACAACGATACAAATTCAAACAAAATAAATTTCTGTCAAAAACGTGAAAATAGTGGTACAAAAATGAAAAAAATATTAAAATTTCAAACTCACAACTGCTGAAATAAAACAAACTTCAAACATTATACAAACTCTCAATTTATCAATAGAAAATTTATTATTTGATTTAGGTGCTGGAGGGTCTTTCTCACTTTCAAAATCAATTTTTTCATCATTACTTCTGAGGATTTTTGCTGTAAATAATTACTTCATTTGATTGAGTATTGGTTACTGATTAAATATATTCAAACTGCTGCTCATAATGAACCTATAAATTATAACTTCATTACTTTCAGGCACCCTTATTTGCTTAATGCAAAGCACCAGCAAGAAATTCGATTTACGTAGATTATGATATTGTCCATAATTTTAAGGTCCATTCAGTGTAATAACAATTTACGATGCTTATCACTGAATTCTGACATAATCATTCACACAATGCATAGCACGGAAGTAAATCTTCAGTCTTACAGGTATGACACGTTCCAAGAAGCAGTGGTGGGAGAGTAACCCAAAGCTAGGGTTAGGTAATTGCCAGCAGTTCCATCAACTCTCCAGGACTCAACTACTGTCTTTCAAAGTATTCACTATGACCTGTATAACGTAACCTGGAGTCACTTTGGCCTCTTCGATTCTCATTTTATCACTCAAGAGTTTACCACCAAAGAACCATCTTTGACTTGATGGCTCTATACTTTCTTGAATCTGAAAAGGTAACAATGAAAATGTATAAACTTTTGAAACTCTTATCTTAAACAAAATGTTTTGTGACCATGCCATTGTAATATGTAAACATTTTATAAAAAGGAACAGCACTATGTTTCACATAGATCAGCTGTAAATTTAAAAATAAATTAATCCTGTTTGCTCAAAGATCTGGCATAAGCAATATCCCATTTATGGGATAAGAATTAATGCCTAGTAAAATAGTAATGAAAAGTTTGAAGGGAGCAAAATCCCAATGAATACAAATACATAATTACAAATAGTAAAATTATGTCATGATCAGATGAATATTCTTTAGTGGGAAAGAAAGAAAAAACTTGATGCTTTTATGACAAACGCCAGATTTTTTACAGGAATTCCATGTTAAATGGCCTTTGGTTTCCTTCCTTTTAATGAAAGAGAAGATAGCATAATGGCAACCATGTTGGCATTATGATTGTGGCATAATCTAAGTTCACGAAATGCTAATATTGATCTTTGAGGAGCCCAGGGATGACCTTTGAAGTCAAATACCTACTACAAAATAAATAATCTATGGTAGTACAATCATCGATCATACAATGCTTAAATTTCAAGGCTTGAAAAGGTTACCTCATAACTTTATATAAAATTAAAATAATACACCAAAACGAAAATTACTTGCCTGTAATTTTTTCTTGGCTATGGCAATAGTATCACTTGAATAGACACTAAGTTTAACATCCGAACAAGTGGATGACAACCTCAACTTCAAAATAACTTCTGTTCCACCTTCCGAAGACTCTGTGGAAAAAAATCAAAATTTATAAGTCGATGATACTGAGTTGAAGTTGAATGATACCGAACAAATGAAGAATACCAACCTGAACATTCAACTGGGGAGTCTCGACCACTTGCTTCCTTCACAATATTTATAGGGTATGAAAGGCAGTAAACTGGAACTTGATATCGATTTCCTAGCTCATCGTAGCATTCTGTCAAGAAACCTGAAGAATAAAATAGTCCAGACTTTATTGGAAACAGTGGTGTTTCAATACTGGGGACAGGTTTTTACAATAAATATGGGAGAATACCAAAAAAGAAATGTCTACTTCAACGCAAACAGAATATAAACACGAGTTCGGTAATGAACGTTCAAGTTTACCATTAGGAACTGATATGATAGCTCCATCCAGAATAGCTTGAGCAAGTTGAAAGTCTTGTGACTCCGCTGCAGTTGCTGCGGCTCGAAGGGCATCCCAAATTTCTTTTCGGCCATCGAAAGCTGGTGCGGTATCCCAAAACTCATCGCGCTTACTTCTTAGTTGCCCATCCGTCAATGGTACATCCGATTTCCATCGAATAGTTTCATGGCAAAGTGGATGATTCTTACGCGCATTTCCTAAAGATAAAAGATAGCGTCACAAAAATGAAAAACGAGGATGATGTTTCCCTAAAATAATGCATTATCTCGATTTCTGCGCCGACCATACATCCATAAGAAAAAAATTATTACTGCGTATAGGTGGTATATTATACCGCAAGTTTGCAGTGAGAATTTCCCACCTTCACAGCGCGAAAAACAGTTCGGAATACACCTTAAATTTCACTTTCGATACGACGAAAGGGAATCACTGTCTTGACCGCAAACATTATGGTGTCCTAAATTCGTTGATATGCTTAGATGAACTCCACGCCCTCACCTGAATTAGGCCTGGTGACGACTTCGGAAGTATTTTCTATGGTCCCACTGCTTGAGCGATTAATACCTATGCATCCACCCATTCTGAGTATTAAGTCTTAGAGGCATCGCAGCCAAATTATTCAACAGTTCCCTTGCTAATCCTTCTTCCATTTTCCGATCATTCTTGAAAAGTTCACTTTCATCTCACCGAGGTCTCTGAAGTAGATTTCGCTGAGAGTGGAAATGGCGGCACCGTCTGTGGACGATAAATTACATGATGTCGTGAAAGGGGACGATAACTTAATTCCTTATTGTCATGAGCTAGCAGCAGGTAAGAAAAGAGAGTCATTTCATTATAAGCTGTAGATGTAATGAATATTTTTCCTTAAGGCCAATGGAAACTCATTTGCTCTGTAAACACGAGGTGACCGGCGAATGTGACATCTCATAGGTATTTTTTATTTCCTTGTCCTAGACATAGAAAGGAGAAACCTTCAGTTCGTGAATTTAGTGGAAAAGTTAGGGTTTGCCCTGACTGATGGGGATGTTGCTCTACGTGAACGGGGTACTCTTGTCTTATCTTATGTACTTCAAAATATCCCTGAAGATTTTCTCCTAGAGAATGAGCTTCATTTCATCACAAGTTTTTTTGTCGATCGACTGAAGGATCACCACAATGTCATCCCTGCTGTTCTCAAAGGAATTTTAGCTATTGTAAACCAATTTTTTAATAACCATCAATGTTGTGCTTTTAGAAACAGCTAAGGATTCATAGTTGCGTTGTTAATGTTTTAGGTCAACATGAAGCATTTACCCGACGAAGCTCCACCTCGTATTTTAAGCACTATGTTTCGAGAGATTAGTTGCCAATCACAGTTGCAGGGTGACCGCCGTATAATTTACAAGATAATTCACAGTTCGATTGTCAACAAACTAGAAGGTATTCAACTTAAAAATAGAATCTATTCTATTGAACTCTATGCCTTATTCTTTCTTATTACTTGTAAATTTTATCTCTTTATTTAAAAATTTACGTTGCGACCGCATCCTTGTTGTTGATTGTTGATATTGAATGTTAATTTAGAGATAACACTTTGGATGTATACATCAATTTTCTTCCAAATATTTAAGAAATGAAGAAAATGGGTCTGGATTTGGTTACTGGTGTCATCCAATCAATTGATGGAGAACGTGATCCCAGAAATTTATTATTCCTCTTTAACATATTACCAAGTTTTATAGAAAATTTTGAGCTCGGTCATCTCACGGAGGAGATGTTTGATGTGATATCTTGCTACTTCCCGGTTGACTTTTCTCCGGTAAGTATGTACTGCTTTTAAAAATTTTATTTTTTCTGTTCAAAATTCATTTTGTACTGAAGTGCCGTGAAACATTCTTTCAATACAGCCAGCAAATGATCCCAACGCAGTTACCAGAGAAGATCTTGCTCGTCTGCTTGCTCAATCTTTAGTCTCAACAACAGCTTTTGCTGAATTCTGTTTACCTCTTGTGATGGAAAAACTAGATTCTAATATTCGCGTTGCTAAATTGGATGCACTTTATGTCCTGGTGAGTATTAGTATCATAGTGTTATTCTTTAAAAGTGTAATTCTTGGAGGAAATACAAGAAGGATTATCCTGAATTTTTCAGTTTTTCTTCATGATGGCATGTTTAAATTGAAAAAAGTAATTGTAATGCCATTAGAATTTAAAACTATGAACTTGCTTATAAATTATATAAAGATTGCTAAATTGCCTCTGCAGAAATCATAATCTGCTGTTTAGTAATTCATTGCAACTAGGGATTTAACTGTTTGACTCGATTTCCTTTCTCACTTCCTAGCACAAGTACTTCACTAGACATCATGTTAAATATTTTATAAAATCTAGTTTCATAATACCTTAAAATTTATCAGCTTCATAATCCTTCACTCATCATTTGTTACATCTAATGTGTGTCTAGGCAAGTATCTGCTAGCAACATATAGGTATGTCATTGTATGTTTATGAAATTTCTGAGAGTTCAATTTTCCTCTACTTTCTGTCAACTATATACAGCTTTGTATCTTGTTGTACCTTTTTGTACCTTGTATTATATTTTTATCACCATGTATGGTAACCATTGTCTCATTTCTGCCTAAATTTCTTCTCTGTGTTTAATAAACAGTTTTGTGAAGATGAAAAACAACCATTATTTAATTTCAAACTGTTCATAATTTGTATTGCTTTAGATAGTCATTGGTCAACATTAATTTGTTGTGTATAAGATTAGGAGGTACCAGTATGAAAAAATAATTTCATGGGAATAACTCTGAAAATTATTTTAATAGAGGGAAGCCTGCAAGAAGTTCTTACTTCAAGATCTGGAACCACATATCAGAGAATTATGGAAATGCATTTTAAAAGAAATATTACCTGGAACTGAGAAAGAAATTCAGGATGCTGCCATTGGTACACTAAAGGAGCTTATCTCCAAATTATCTATGGAGATTACCAATAAGGAGCAGTCTAAACTACTTCCTGACCTTCTTACTCAAGTAATTGGTGGTAAGTATATTTGATTCATTGAAACAGTTGTGTAGACTTCTACAACTAAATCTCTCACCATCCATTATTTTCCTAAAGAGGTTTTGTTGGCTGCAACTATGCCACATCCATTAGCAGATTCCTGCATTGAGTGCCTCTTCAAACTTCCGTGTCTTTGTTTGATCAATGCTACCCACAAGCTACCATTTAATGTGGCAGTATTTCTTTGCTAAAAGCTTCCTGCAGTTCTGCATAGCATTTGTTTCATTTATGCCACAAGCCACTTCTATCTTAATCCAAGCCCACTGCTCAAATCTCAACTACATTGTTTTATAGTGGCACATAACTTTTCACAGTTACTGTTTTGCGTGAAGATGCAGACACATTTGACGACCACCTGTTAATAGCTCAGCTTTTGTTTAATTCCCCTAAATGAAATTTGTAATAACCTCATGCCTATGTGATGGTAGTGTTTCCAGAGTTTCCTTGTCATCCCTCATATTTCCCTAGTCCATCACTACCAAGGGTTGTTGGTAGAAAATATGAATTTTTTTAATCAGATGTCTGCCATCCATCAAATGTTTCAGCATCTGTTTCCCTAACTTTTGTGCATTTATCCTCCAATTGTTACAAAATATCAACTGCATCTTCTGAGGAATATTTTTCTCTAAATCTCTGGAGCAAGCTTCATCCAAGTCACAATTTTCTTTCTTTTGACTATTTTTATCTTTAGTGTAATAGCATCTTGATAAAGCTTACTGATCTATTTCAGCTTTTCTCAGTATAACTGAGGCTGGTTGGCTGATTGTTGCACGTTGCGAAACTAACATTCCTGAGAATAAATTAGAGTATTTCATATTAATGTATTTGGATAATTCTGATTCAGGTCTCTTATTGGTCAATACTTTTAGGAAAAAAATAAAACAGGTTTTACTGTATACTTCTCTTTCTATTTTTTATATTGATTTCTCTTGAATGAAACTGTTGCATATTGCCAACCCAACCTTCTCAAGACACTATCCCACTTAATATGCATTTTTAATCCTATCCTTTTTACACAAAAACATAAAAATACCACTTAAGATATGGATTTTTTCCTGTCCCCTGATGCACTTAAACCCATTATTGCCATTCACCTCGTTCAATAGACCTAATATTTCACCTCATCTACGTCATCCTCTCACACTTTGCCTTATCACTAGAATGGTACCTTGTGAATTTTTTACTTTGGAATGAAGAATTTTATGACTATAAAATGAAGATAACATATAGCAGAGCAACCTTTATCCCACTGTTGGAGCTGATATGAACTCTGAGATCTGAGGGATCTTCTGTTTCAGTTTTGTCTCAGGACAAAACGTTAGATTGAAATTTGCTTGGCAGTCTTCCCCTTCATCTAATCATTGAATAAACCAGAAAGAGAGTCCAGTGTTTTGTGAGCATAAACATTATCTTATGCCCTCTCTCCACTGCTGTTAAAAAATTTGTTATTCTTTCCTTTTGGCTACTTGTTTAATCTGGTAAAAATTATGTCACTGTTGAGTTAAAAATTACCAAAATTAAGTAACTAAGATACTCTCTTTGTGGGAGATTTTTCAAAGATATTATGTAAGTCAAACAGTGTTACACAACCTGGTTGTTCAAGATTCAGTTTTAGCTAGGTCCCCTGGAAATTATATTAACCAGGTTTCACTGTAATAGTTTTCTTGTATAATCCCAGCAAATTCTTCTTAATCAGCAGTAAGTAATAATCAGTAATCAGCAGTAGTAATATTTTACCATAATTAATTACTTTGGTCTTATTTTCTAGAAATTATAAAATAATTCCAGTTATAATGAATGAAATGTATATTTTATTTGTTTTTAGCCTCTCAGAGTCTTCTAAGTGAAGTGGATTCAAGCTTGTTTGTAGCTGTAAATAAACTGTTAACTGCATCTGCAGAAGCATCTCCTTTTGCCTGCCATTATATAGTCAGTCGAGTAAGTATCTACAAAAATAATGTTATAGCCACATTTGGCAAGTTGTAGGAGTAGTATGCATAATTCTAACTAATATCCTGGTCTTTTATATTAGTGTGATCATGCTGAAAAAAAATAGTTTTGAAGTAACTAGTCACGTCAGTATCATTTAAATACATTTATGATAACTGTGTTAGGTGATTTATAATGGCTGAAAACTATTGGCATTTAAAGGTTTAAACAATTTATTCTCAGGTCCTACCACTCTTAATTGAGCAATGCTTGAAACAACCCAAACCATCGGAACTTTCAACTGTACTTCATACCATCACAAACTTTCTTGAAGTGTGCGACAGACTGAAAGTGAGCATAAATGGTTTGTATCTCTTGTAGCAATCTGTTTTTCATCTCTTCTTAATCATTCTATAACAAATTTTTACTATATAATCAACATTTCATTTTCTAAATTATACTGTAGAATAATACAAGTACTTTCCTAACTATTGTAGAATGAATATTTGCTAAATTTTTCTGCTTTGCATTCAGATGTACAGTAACTATTTGGTTTATAGCCAAAGTGAAATATTTAATGTATTCGATGTTGGAGATTTAGTAAATTTTTATTCTGGAATGTTAGAATTATTTTATAGAGAGCTTACTAGGAAGAGTTTAAATAATAATATTTTATTTTTTAATGGATGATCTCTATTCATTGTATAATTAATAACCATTCCTTGATATCTTTAATTCTGTTTTTTATTCTTTATCTTACTGTGATTGTAAAATTATCTTCTGATTGGATAATCTTATCATGAAATGTGTTATCTTATCTGCCAGAATATTGAGTATTTCTGTTGATTTTGCAGAAATCCTTCCCGACTGGTCTCAGTGTATGCCCGGTCTTTATTTAAATGCTGCTGAGAGTGGTGATTGTGAAGGCAGTCTTTTAGCAATGGAGGGGTGGAGGGGTTTGACTATGACAGCCCCTCTTTTAAATTGTTCAGCCTCAGCTTCTTTACCAGCTCAAGTGTCTCTGCCATCTCAGGATAATGTCTATCAGTTGATATGTCAGACTTTGGCAGAAGTTGATTCTGAACCCATTAGGCAAGTAATTACTTTAGCATAATTTTATTTGACATCACAGTCCAATATTAGTCTGAGTTTTATGTTTTGAAGAAATGTTGGTGTATGTTGTTTTTGTAATACATTGATGAAATTTAAAAATAAGCATGGATATTTGCATGATCTTTACCTTCTACAGATGCTTTTCATTATATTTGTTCAAATGCTTAAATTTTAATCTTGATTAAAAATTGTTATTCCAGAAATTCTTGCATTGAATGTCTGAAAGCTCATGCAAAATTTTATCCTGATCAAGTCTTGGAATCCGTTGTAAAGAAGCTAGTTACCGAGAATGGTAATGCATTTGCATGAATAACTTGTAATCATTGCTTATTTTCATTGATGTTTTTATCTAAGCAAGCTATAATGGTGAAATCAAATATTCAGAGGAGTATTATTAATTCAGATTAAGATATTATTTTTATTCTATTGCCATTTCAGATGAATCAAAGACTGAAACAATCACAGATCTTCCCCAATATCTAGGTTGCTTAAAAAGAAGATTTTCAGCAATGTGTGAACTTGCTTGTAGTGTTGGAGAACCATTTACATCAAGTATAATCCCAAAAGTAATTGCAGTGATAGTTGGATCATCGTCAAGTCAAACTCCAAAGAAGTGAGTGATTTAAAAAAGAATTTTCATTCATTTTTATTTAGTACTTTGTTTATCTATATAAATTAAATGGTTTGTGGCATTCATGGTGAATAGAAAACTCTTATTTCTCTACCAGTGCTTTATTGTTAGTAATTTATTTGTGTTTGATACTTCTGAAAATGTACTGAAATTTGATTAGTTGTGTTTTAAATCCTCCTTTGCTCATGACTCAGGGATAATAGTTATGCTCAGACCCAGAATGGGTCCTACAGTAATAATACAGGAGATTTGCTTCTACACTCTTTCATGGCTTTTGTTGGTCTTTGCCTATTTTAAGTATCTCATTCAGTGTTGTGTGGCTGTTTGGTGCTTTACTAGAACCTTAAGGATTAGATGATTGTGGGATTAACCAGTAAGATTAAATTAAGCATGTGTATAAACAGCATATGAGCTTTAAGCTTAATAAGTCTTATATTTTAGACATTTAAATTGTTCTTAAATAATATCATAGATATTAGTTCAACAAAAAGTTCTCTTTTCTCTATTGTTCACATAGAAAGGCTTCATTAATTAGAAATGGAATCTGTTCACCTTTGTGGCACCTTGGTAGTTCTCAAGCATTTTTCTGCGTATCTTTTGGAAGATTATTTCTTCTTAACTCTTATGGATTTGCTCAGTAAAATGAATTTAATTTAAGATTCAAAAATAGCTTCTTATTTCTATTCAATTTATTTCTTTACTGATGGAACTATTTCTTTCACAGGGCAATAGTAGGTTTTAATTGCTTAAGGAAAGCCATTGAAGTATCTGAAAGCAATCAGGAATGGCTCTGTGAATACTTATACAATGAAATAGGTTCTCCTGCTGTTTTTATCAAGTGGTGGATAAGTGGTGCCTTTACTGGGAATGATTCCCCAAATGAAGATATGTTTGAAGATCCCGAACTTTTAAAAGAAGTGGCAGCTATAATCAGTTTAATTGTTAGAACCCTGAATGCAAGGTAAGGATGTATGAAAATTAAGCTATTATTGATACTTTTTTCTTTAAGAATTGTAGTTCCATACCAATTTTAAAATTCTTTAAGTAGCTTATACAATAACTGAATACATTTCAGCAACCAAGGAGCTTTAGTTTTGGATATCCTACCTCTATTTTTTCATTGGAATGTACTGAATGAGAACTGTCTGAGAGATGCTGGAGTATTGTCTGATTTTAAGCCATTGGACGAGTCATCACCATGGCAGCAAACTCAAACTGTAAGTACATTATTACTTACGTACCATTTTGTTTTATCTAGTGACGTATACAGCTCTTAATTTCCACTACAGACCAGGTTTAAATTCCTTATTTTCTATTAACTATATTTTTAGTTTTGCAGACTATAATTTTGATATATTTTTCAGCTGAGAATTTTCCGCTTACAAAACCTCTTGTAACTATATCCAGTATCAGTTGCGATACTTGAATACCTTTCACAAATCTGTTTAATTAAACTCCATAGTCTTAATTAAATGGTTAAATAAATCACTGTACATCCTGTTCGCATGGAAGATATGGATGGCATAATTGAGTTATGTGTTTTAAATTTGCCATTAACTTATATGCTGTTTTTCATTTAGGTGATTCTTCTAGAGGCCGTAATCGGGTCTTTGAGAAGGGATGAGGTAGTGCAAGAGGCTCTTTCTAAGACTGCAGTTTTGGAGCTGTTTGAACATCTGTCAGCTCTTGCAATATTCAATTTACATCCACCCACAAGACTGTCATCTGCTAGGCTCATTGGCTGCTTAATCAACAAAACACCTCAAGGTTAGAAAATGTTCTTTAGTTGCATAAATTCTGTCATGAAACTTGATAGATTTGTCAATAGGTAGGTAGTGTGAAATTCTTGACCTATTGTGAATTTCTCCGTCTTATTATTTATAGACATAAATAAATGACAATCTTTTTTGAAATTCCTACTATTGAATTCATCATCTGGCAAAAATTAATGGCTTATTTTGTCGTACATCATGATTGATAATTTTAAAATGGATTAAGGAATGTTTGTCAATGTCAATGACATGTGTCTTCTGGGTTGGTTAATTTTTCTTTTGATTAAAAACATTACCCTCCAATGTGTAAGCATATAGCTAGTAAAGAATTAATCAACCAGTTATGAAATACTTAATCTTGAAACCTACAATATATTAATTAATATAACCTATAATATATAATCACTGAATGTAGCGGAAAATTCAGTGAAATTAAGTTGGTCATCAAATTGCATTTCAAAATTGGATTATGAATAATACCTCAGTAATGTCGTAAATCTTGCCTAATAAAATTAATATGATTCATTTAATTTAACTTATCTAAAAGGGAACATCCATTGAACATATGTAAATGCAAAAATAACAAAAATCATTGAGAAATTTTCCTTTAAATCCTTCTTACAATGCCCAATTTTTAATTTTATGCCCCTTTTGATTATTCAGAGAGAGAAAAAAGAATTGGTTTTCACATTAAAAGATTATGGCTAGAAATGGTGGGGAGGAGAATTATAAAGTAATTTTGTTGATTTTCTTTTGGCTGGTGGTGGTCAATGCTCAGGTTTGATTGTAAGTTTCTTAAGGTTTTAAAAATACTGAAATAAACTGAAAATGAAACAAATTATTGAAATAAACTGAACACTGGATGGTGTGGAGAACTTAAATTAGATATTCATGAGATTGCCAACCAAGTGATAACTGATGTTACCTATATTTTTATTTGCAAAGAATTTGTAATTAGTGTATAATTTTCTACACTACTTATAATACTCAATAAATACAATTTTCTCTTTCCATTTGAAATTTCTGTTTTAAAGATTAATTAGTATTTAATTTTTCTGGAATGGAATAAAATATCTAAACAAAATTTCGTACAATCATCTCCAGAGGCTCATCTAGTGAAATTGCTGGCTGACATGAAGGCAGCTATCAATCCAGTGTTGGATGATAGTATAATTCCACTCTGGCAAAGACTTAGTGCTGTGAAACTTCATATCTGGGTGACAAAGGCTCTACTGCTTAGAGGGCAAGATGATGCAGACATTTGGATTGACAGAGTAAGTCAGAGGAAAAATATCTTGTTTTAGTATGGATAGGTTTTACTTTAATTTATTTGTATTTTCAACTTTGCTTGGGATTGACTTGATTCATGGAGGCTGCATGAAAATCCTCATGGTAGTTAATTTTAATTAATTAATCATTTCGATCTTGTACTAGGAACAGTATACCAGCAGTTTTAGTACAGTCAGGTCATCACCAAGACCTGTCTAAACTGTTACAAAACCAGACTTTGATCTTTTTTCCCTATTGGAAACTGTAAGATTTACCTTTTGAAATAATACTTTCTACTCAGGATGCCTTATCAGAAATTCTAGAATATAGGTGTGTGGTATATATATTGACTTTTATGAATAATAGTACATAGCTTTCCTTGCATTTCTAGAATTTTACTGGTAATTTTGAAGTATTATAAGAATATCTCAGTTGTATCAAGGGGCCTTCTTCTTGGTCAAATTAATGGTAATCTGCCTGAGGTGAAATCCTTCCTAGGTTTGCAGCTGGAAGACCAAATAGATTGGAGAACTGAATTTTTGGTATTTATTGATAGGATGGAGGTTATATAAAGTCAGTACTGAAATGAAATATCTAGTATCTTCACCAATGAAAAATATCTTTTAGATTAAGAAAGTATTCTTATTCATGTGGTTTACATCCACTGTAACATTAAACTAGCAGATTTTCAGAACAAACCCAAGCTTTAAAAATTTCTCAATAAATTACAAAATCTATGGATTGTATATCATGTAATTAGTCACTAAGCCTTGCAAGCATAGTTGTCCCACTCAATGTGTTCTCTTCTGTCCAAGAACCTAGAGGGCTAGTTAATTGAATCCAATCTAGAAATTTCTGAATGGGATTACTATTGCTGTCACCGAAACACAAAGTTAAATGCATTAAATTCTCTATGGCATTAGGGAGAGCTGTTGCTATTCAGCTGCTAAGCTCTGGGGTTGAATTAGCAGATGACTTACCTCTGGTGAAGACATTTGGTGAATGAGTTGTGGATGTATTAAAATTTTAGCATTTAATATTCATTGCTGAAGTAATTTCCAGCAGTTATGTTGTACTTTTATTTACTGTTTGTACTTTTAGCTTATAGGATTCCTTGGGACAGAGGCAATAGGAGTAGAAGCAGCCAATGGATTTCATGAAATCATGGCTGCTCAGTCTGAAGGATATTTAACTTTTAACTGCCATTCAAATATAAGGTTAGTTTCAATTAATTTTTATACAATACCTGTAGCAAAATGTACAAGTTTATAAGTTACCATTAAAAATGCTAATGGATTTACAATCTCGCTACATGATCTATATATATTAAAAACGTAACAGTGTCTGTCTGTCTAAAAAAAGCGTTTTTCTCGCCAATGCCAAGAGCTAGAGCGATGCTGAAGCGTGCATTTGATGTAGACTGCTGCACCCTACAATGTGGCAGAATTTTCTTTTACCTGAACGGCCCCAGTTCGAACCCAGAGAAGAAAAACCGTTCTCATAAGAAATGCACGTAAACCTCACTTTTATCGGTTGCAGGCTACATTTCTTTTGCAAAATTAAATTAGAAACAATAGGCTTACGAAATCCAGATAAGCACCACAAGAAAGAGAAATGAATAGAGATTCTTATTTTGGTCGCCAAATATCGTTATCGGGTTGAAATGACGAGAATTCGGTTAAAATAAACGGAAATTTCGTGAAATTTTGAGGCTATTAACAACGAGTCCCCTTGACTACGGATGCGATTGTTGAAACCGAGGTATTGCGTTTTCCCATAAGAATACACTATGATTGATATTTCCATATGAAAGTAATGATTAAAAATGAATGATAGTGCATGCTCATAGTCCAGATGTCTGGTCAAGACCAAACAACTGCACCCAGAGGGTGCATGCAGGCGGCTAGTCTTTATTAAGATATCAACATCATCAGTTTGATATTATGATTTTCTACTGATTCAGCTTTGTCACTGTCTCTGTTGGCTTTGTGAATATATACTAAGTTACTGTGTTTGCTAAATCATTTTCTTTCTTTTGTTTCCAGGATACTTTATCGCCAAAGGTTTTACTTAACACTGCCAAAACTAATAGATTCATACAAGAAAGCATCACTTAGCACAAAAGGAAACTTTCTGTTAGCACTTGCACATCTGATTGGGGGAGTCCCAAGAAATCTCCTTGTAGCTGATTTACCTGAGGTATGTTGTAATTATTCTTCTTATCATATTATTTACTTGTCCTTTTACCTGAGATTGGTGATGATGAATTTTGTAGGGTTTCTTCATTGACTGTATGAAGGCTTGGTTAAGAAATCTTGGATGTTCGTTGAATGGAGCTTAACTCTGAGTGAAAATTTGAATTATTGACTTTGCGTTTAGTAAAATTACTTGTGGTCCCCCATTTGATCCTCATTGCTTGAGTCAGAAATTCTTAAATTTATTGTCCACTTGGTTTAGCATGTGTATAACCGTTCCCAGTTTTTATTGAGGAAAATTCCATCTATCTGTAGACCCAAAAATATCCCTATTACTTAGGACTTTGCCCATCTAGTTTCCTTAACCATTACTTTCTGTTTATTTAGTGTTTTCTTAGGCTGCAAGCACAGCAGTGAACATGATCAATTACAATAGATTGGATCTTTAGTAGAATTTTGAGAAATTGACATGCAGTATGTTGGTGGTGCATTCTAGCCAATGGTAGTGCTAATAAGTAGATGATAAATGTCATAATATATCATTCCTTTCATGTTTTGGATAGACCTTCATGAAGTTTTCTATTTTTTAACATTCATTTTGTTGTTTTTCATGTTTAATTTGATTTGTACTTTTGATAAGTATCACCGCACATTTCTTTTTCCAACTCTTGTAAGATTGATTTATGTAAATATTTATTATATACCTTAACCAGTGATAGCACACAGTCATGGGGAATCCTTTTTATTATTTCCATTTGTAATTTTACATCCTCAAAATACCATAGTGATTTTTCTGTAAAAAAACTTTCGTTTTTATATACTTAGTATCAAAGTGTCTGTCTTATTATTCATACCTTTTTTAGGTGTAACTATGGGTAGGGTATCAAGAGCACAGAAACTATCAATTAATACCAGTAATTCCATTCTTTTCTTAATTTTCTGTAGGTCATTCCTCTGTTGGTGGAATCTCTGAAGCAACCAGCAATGCAAGAAGATGCCAGTGAAGCTGGATTTATTCACGAAGGAAATGAAGAAAGGCTTTTGCTTCTCTCCACTCTGGAAACACTTACTGACCTCACATCTTCACTGAATGCAACTCTCTGTGAGCATCTTCATACTTTCATTCCTCGACTGCTTAGCATTGCACGTTCATCAAAGCACATGGTAAGTAACCAATATTTATTTTCTTCATTTTGTAATAGAAAATTACTCATTAAATTTAGGTGAAAGAAAACATATGCAGTAGGTGACATATTAACTAACATAATCAATGAAAAGATTATCCCCTGAATTGTTGATTGATCAATCTACAACGGGTATAATAGAAATTTGATTCAACCATTCTGGCGACTCAATAGGATAAAAATATTTTAGAATATCTTGCAACAATTACTTGAGTGTCACAACATTAACACATTCATACAAATGTTTGTAATTGTCTTTCCTATTTATGGAGTATCTATTGTCAATCTCTTTCCTCTCTTCATTTTTCAGTATTGATTAATAACATTGCAGTTGTAGAGATGATTCATAAGTTTATCTACCTTGACATGATTTGAATGCTATTTTAATTTTGTTTTTCTGAAAAGATGTCTTAGCATAGTCACTTTTTCACTTTGTAATCCTAATTTCTGAGAAAATCAGCATTTCTGAAACACCTTGTATCTCTTATTCTTTTATAAGGTCCCACAAGTTCCATGAATTTAATATGTAATATTTGAAGGATACTCTTCAAATTCCAATCATCTCAATTGTCATTTTACTTTTCAGGAAGTTAGACGTAAATCTTTGTCTTGCATTTATCACATTAGCAGATATCCAACAATCAATGTGAATCCCTTCAAGTTTACTGTAAGTTTTTTATATTTTTTAAAATTTTATCAAGCTATTCTCTGTATTGACTCTTCTGTTAAATAGTTATATATTTAATAAATTGCAGGTGATTCAAGGACTGGCTCCTTGCTTAGACGATCCAAAGAGATTAGTACGTCGTGAGGCTGTGAAGGCAAGATGTCAATGGTTTTTAGTTGGTGCTCCTGGATAGATATTTTTTATATTTATTAATTTTAACAAAATAATCACAACTATTTTTAGGGTTATGGTTGTTAATCCATATAGACATGTTTAATAAAATAAATAATTTTGCAAGTTTGTGCAAGGTATTATTTTAGCAAAAATGTGCCTGTAAATAATTATTCAAGATGTATTCAATGATATATATACAAACTTTTTTGTGGTTTACAAAGGAGGTTTATTATAACACAAACATTGTACATGTTTTCCAAATGGAAACCATGTATGATGTAAACAACCCTCCGAATTCTGGGAAGATAGATGAGGCAATTTATCATAGAATATACTGAATTAACTGTAAAATTCAATAGATAAAAAGCTTTAACTAGGTGTTGGACCTTGTTTCTGGTGGAGAATGCTTTGTCTATTATCTTTGTTCATTTACACTCCAAGCAAGATTTTGTGGGATGAGAGAACCTGTCCAATTTGAAAATTAACATTAGCATTTTGGAGTTAACAGCATCTGCTTGGAAAATCATTGACTAGAAGATCCTATTGAGACCTGTGGTTTTATTAACTGCAAACAGAGCTCCAGTAGTTTTGATAGTACAGCAGGAAATTCTCATTACAATAAATAATTAAGGTAATTAAGGATTTATATAGGACAGCTATAATAATTAGGACAAAAAAATTATCAATATTTTGCTCTAAAGTTTTTAGTAATGAACCCAAATCTTAAAAAAAAAAAAATTTAGATATTTTTATATGTTTATTGGGAAAATAACAACTTTAAAGAAAATTTATACAAGATTACAATATTTGTAAATGGTAAAAAATTTTTGGGGATATTACCTGTAACCATAACATCTCATTGATCCCAAATCTATATACATAGTTTGCATTGTTGTTTGCTTGCATAAATCTGATTCTTCAGACTTTACCATCAGGGTGACGCTCCATAATCATGCCCACACCCTGAAAAAGAGGTATAAAAGGGTGAGTAAATGAACATGCAAAGAAAGTCAACTTAAGTTACTGTTTTACGCCACTGCAACCAGGTTCAAAGAAGTTGTTTTAATAATATTCTTCACAGCATGAGGAATGTTATTAATAGTTGGATCAAAATCAGTGGTCATTTTATCACATCAACTGTCAGCATATAAACATGGAGACAAATTGTCTGCTACAAAATATTTAAACAACGTTCAGTATATATTGTGAAAACAAAGACATAATAATGATCATGCAAATCAAATCTGATGTCATTCCATTGGTAGCACAAATTCTATCAGAGATAATGAAAATCATAAAATGTTTAGGTAACACACTACATGAACACCAGCCACCAATAAACATTAAGATAGTAAACAGAATGGTATAATTTGGACAGTTGATATTAGTAAGGATTGAAATATATTTATATTGGGCAAGTTAATGGAATATAACATAAATTTGTCAGAGACTTATACTACCATACAGCCAGTACTTAAGGCCTGCAGGTCCTGATGTCTCTATTATTTTAGCATAAGCCTGAAACATCCTGTGTAGAAAATAAACGCGCGAAGAAAAGATGGATCTTGTAGCCGACATCTTGGCACAGGATGTTTTCGAAACAGGATTTCATCAGACCTATGCATATGCGCTACTTTCATATGGCAGATTGCAAATACTATCCAATCTACAATCATGCCATACCTAGTAGTATTTAAAGTCATTTGCATGAATAGAAGTAATGTTACCTGTCCACCAGCAGCACAAGCAGCAATTAGCCCAAATTTCCCATCTTCCCTAATCATTCTATTTGCAGTATGTGAGGCAAGGCGTACTCCTAATGGGAAAAATGCATCAAGATTATTAATAGAGACATTTCAAACAAATGTAATATTCTTATCAAAATTAGAATGTAGAATTTCATTGCATGAAGACATTTATCCAGGTAAATCACAAACGCCTTGAGGATTGAATTATTATTTACTTCTCAGTTCACTTTAAGAATTACAATCTTAAAATTTGTCCTAATGAATAGAAATACTGAGTGAAATAGAGCAATCCCAGAAGTCATAATGTGGATCTGATATTTCACTTAACTGATCATGACAAATTATTTTAATTTTCAGGTATCAAATGGCAGCTATTGTTATATAATAATTAGAAATCCAATAAGGCATAACTTTTCTACCATCTAATCAATTGATGTTACCTGTAATAATAAGGAAACCCGAGTTCTACATTAACCCAATTTGTTATTTTTTTTGTTAATGAGGTATTTAATGGTAAAATAATCATTGCCACCCATGAGGCATAGAAAAATATTATATCACCGAATGAAATTCTATTTTGATTTAGTTCTACTAAGGTATCATTTGATTTAAATACAAAAGAGAAGCAATTGTCATGATCAACCACTTGAGCATTAATCTTGGCAAGTAATACAGACAAGACTAAGGTAATAGCATCTCTAAATTTAATGATCAATTACTTGGCATAAATAGGAAGCAAAGATTTTTTTCCTCTTTTCCAGAATAAATTCAACCAAAACAAAGCTTAAAAAATTTTGCAGAATCATATTGTTATTTTGCCATGGATTCAGGTATATTGCAATTCTTCGAAATTTTAACCACCAGATTGAAACAACTTACTCTTATCATATATATCTAGATTTAATAAGATGTCTTACTTGAACATGGTTGCAACACTAACAGTGTAACATTCCATATTCTAAAAATTCATTTTCGGTATAGTCATAATATTCTTAATAATTATTGGAAAGTTACATCTTTGTTATCAATTAAAATATAGTCATAATATAACTATAAATTTTATTACACTCATTTGAATATTATTCAATAATTATTTAAATAATTGTAGTAATGATTCTCAATGTCCTTAAGAGAATCATAATTTAATAAGTGATCCAAATATTCTACCTGTAGCAGCAAATGGATGTCCAATGCTGAGAGAACCTCCCCACATGTTCCATTTGGCCAGATCAGGAACTCCAACCTTCTCACTCCTTCCCATATAATTTTTGGCAAACCAGTCTGAGTCCATTGCCTTCAGATTGGCTAAGATTTGACCCTATAAGAGAAAAATCAATTTCAGTAAAGGGATGGATAGTTAAAATTCAAAGGAAAAAAGGGTAAGATGAAAGTATTATCAGTTACCGCAAAAGCTTCATGGATCTCCCAAACATCAATGTCCTTCAAAGTAAGGCCAGCTCTTCCTAGCACCTTGGGGATGGCATAAGTAGGACTGCAAAAACAATAATACACAAATAAATAAAAAGCAATCAGAATCAATAACAAATACAAATGACTGAAAATCTCTTTCTATTATCTTCAATACTTCAGCAGTTGAATCAAATCAAGTAACATTTTAGCAGTATAGTAAAAGCACTCATGCAGAAATATAACTCATGAAACTACTAGGGAAGTTCAAAAAAGTATTAAAATATAAACTGATACAACAAGTGATCTCATTCCTTTTTGAAATTCACTGTTTTAAGAGAGGTAAACAGGTTGTGAAATCCCTCAAATTTTAATTTTAAATACAAGAAAGATCAATAAAACTGATGTGGACTTGGGCCTCTGAGGGCAAACGTTTACCAACAAAGATGGCCTCTCTCTTAGAGAGATATCACGATTTAGGAAACATGACTCCATTAATGATTTATCATAATTCTAAATAATTTGCAAAAAAAATCTGAAAATAGATTCATAGGACCACAAGAAGGAATAAAGAATATTGAACTAAAATGGTAGAGCTATATTATAATACCATGGAATGCATGAACTGTGAATAAGGAAGTTCTTAGAACAGAAGGACCTCATATAAAAGCAACTGAGAATAATAGAAAACTGCAAATGAGTCTATTTTATAACAACTAATACAACACATAATAAGAAATTACAAATGGAGATTAGAAAGAATAAAATTAACCCAGACTAGAGTAAAACTAGACTAAAAAAATTGACAACCAGACATATTTTGGATGACTAAGGATTCTTCAATAGAAGTTGTAGCCAACCTCCATTGATTATCGCAGTATTATCAGTATATAATAGAACTCAGTGCATGCCAGCAACTAAATAAATGCTAACAAACATGTAACTTGTACTGATTATATCTAAACAAAAATAAAGATGTGAAAATACCCCAAAAGAAGCTGGTCCTTGGGATCCTGTGACACATAAATGAAATCTCTCAAATATGCCTTTGGTTTAAGTCCCAATTCTTTGGCTTTAGCTTCACTCATGATCATGCAAGCAGAAGCGCCATCAGTCTGAAATTACAATATTAAAATTATGAATGATCTACTTAAACAAAAACTGTATCAATAATTATAATACAATCAGTGTAAGTCCATTGTGTTTCACTTAAATGCTTTACATTTTTGTCACATACAATGAAGCTTAATAAGTTTGTCTAAAGCTTAAGGGTATTTTAGTACCTAGGCCATGAATTTTTCAGACATGAAAATGTATGGCTCTTTATTCATATATAGATCATGTTTTACCAGTTTCGCCAATAAGTGGACTTAAACTACTTTCATAATACAAAGTCAGTATATTACCATTAGATAAATGCCTTAGAACTATAAGTGTTGTTTCTAGAATGAAGTTTCTAGAACAAGTTTTTCTTAGGTTAGATAAATTTCTTGAGAAACTTCAGAGGGTATTAAGTATGAAGTAATTGAACACTAATAGAAATTTGAGAGAGGGTAAAATATACAAATTTCAAAATTCATTCTAAAACATCCATGGATGATATATACATTGATAAGTGATAATTCATTTATAATGAAGCAATGAACAACTTCAACTTAATTAATCTTTCATTTACTTATCTTCAAGATGAAAGTAATTGTTAAAATAAATATAAGCAAGAGTATAAGATACTAGTGTCCAATTTCATGATAAATGAGAAATTGTACTTTTAGAGTTAAAATATGGGGGCTCAAAGAATCAGTTTGGTCACATTAGATTTAGTTGCTAACAGTGGTATAGGATTTCCATGCAAATTTCAAAACTAAGCAGGCAAACTCAGAATAGATGCTCATACAGATGAAGATAGATATACAATTGACAAAAAATTGCATAAGAAGTAAAATCCATGAGGTTTTACATTTTACTGCCACTAGGGAATTTTGCAATTGATTCTTCAAGATACAGAAATATGCTACATGCAACTGTGTCAAATACATATCACAACATATTTAAGAGGAAGGTTGATAATTGAAGTTACTGTACCAAGAATGATGCATTGGCTGCAGTTACGGTGCCATGTGGTTTGACGAAGGCAGGCTTCAGTTGTGCCAATTTCTCTGGTGTAGAAACTCTGATACCATTGTCTTTAACAACTGGATTTTCCACACCAGGAACTGAAATGAGGCAACAATAAATCGTCAATAACCATACGATGTCTCTAAAACAGTTCACAAAATTATCTAACCATTAAATAGGATGGTTCAAAAATTTTAATCCACCACTCTACATTACATAAAAACATAATATAATAGGGCAGGCGATGAGAACTATAAATGAGAACAAACTGTTCCATAGTGACACTCAAACTTTCAACTGATTTCAAAGGACATTTTCCTTATGTTGAACTTTCAGTTTACCTTATGACAAAGCTCAAGAAGGCTGTCCGACTTAAATGAATTAAAAAAATTAACGTACTTGGCATGATATAAATAAGAGTAAAAATACAAATTAATAACATGAGGATCAGCAGCTGTTTTAATTCAAGATAGTAAATGAACATCAAAATGGTGTGGAACAAAAGTAATGCTTCACTTCATTTTCATAAATTTTTAGTTGCAACTAATAATTTTCTGTCATAATCAAGGTTAACACGATTTCCCTCAACATGATAGAAAGGTCATATTTTCGCAAAACCCAACACGACAATAGTCAATCAAATTCAATTCATTAGCAAATTCTGGCAATGCTACAACCACCACAAAATACCTTTAAATGGCACCATATCAGTGAAGTAGCCCTTTTCCTGAGCCTGCGCTGCTAAAGTGTGAGACCTCAGAGCATAGTCATCTTGCTCCTTACGAGTGATGCCAAAGGCTGCAGCAAGCCTGTCTCCTGAGTGACCCATGGTTTCTCCAGTAGAAAACTCGGCCACTGCGGGCAACTGTCAGTAAAGAATACATTAGTATTGTAGAGACTATTAGATACCTTCAACTATTCTTGAGCTAAAAGTGAAAGAGTTGTGTACCTCTGGAGCAAGATAGGATGGCCGAATCTGGCTAAGCAATCCAAGCATCTGAGGAAGTGATTTGGCCTTATTGGCTTTCAACATTAAACCACGCATTTTTCGAGAATGACGAATAGGAACGTCGGACATGAATTCTACGCCTCCAGCAACTACGATATCATATACTCCAGCAGCAATTAAGCCAACACCTGAAAAAGTGCAACTCTAAGCATCATGATCAAGAGAAATTAAAATGTCGTTAAACTGCTACGAAGAGGACCAATTTGAGAGGAGCAGAAGTTGTAAAATTATTACGTCTTACCAGTTGTAATTGCAACGTTCGAGCTTATGCAGGCCATGGTTACAGTGTGAGCTGGCGTCTTATCTGAAAATCCTGCGCTTAAAGCAGCCTCTCGCCCGATGTTGCTAGTTTTTACTTCTTGAATAACGGTTCCATAAACTATATAATCAACAAGTTCCTTAGGCACTCCGGTCTTCTTCATAAGTGCCCTAAAAATGCCATGCTTTTTAATTTAGGGCAGATTTTTGACATCAAGAACAAAATATATAACAAAAATACTCGAGTTTGGTATGGGTATGCATTAAAGATGAGACACTACGAATTAAAAAAGTATAAGTACAACTATACGTTATTCCTTACATAAGAGAGCTTCGGGCCAAATCATGAGGCATCAACTTAGCATAGTCAGTTCCGGACATCAAGAATGGGGTTCTAACACCATCAACGAAGACGATGTCTTTACCACTTCTTTCCTGGGATTTTCCAGCGGGTGTTGCCAAAGCTCGAACGGAAGCTACGGAAAATATACTTTATTAACTTCATCTACATTAAATTTTATATAAACACAAATTTTAAAAAATCCAACAGCTATCTTCTAAATAGGAATTAATATCGAGGCACTATCTATCAGATATCTTTTGATGACTTGCAAAACACATTAACTATAGAAGTATGGTTTAAAAACACTTTGTTTAATATTATGACAGAGAGCTATTTTAAATTTCTCATTTACCATATTTAAGGGAGGGAAGACGGGCTGCTTGTAGTTTTAAAATGTTATTCATTACGTTCGACGCCATTGCTGCTCACGTACCGCTGCTGGAAGGAAGGATTTTCGTATATCACCGAGCCACCTACAGTGAAATGGAAGAAATTCAACATGAGTACCGACCAATCAGGAAAGACCGTGCAATATGAAAATGTCAAAGATCATCTCTTACGCGACTTCAGTTATTTGAAAAAAATTAAGTAGTTATCAGCGGTAGACTATTGCGCTTCATGACAAAAGGACAGGTTGACAAGCTTCCTCTGAGCAATGGGTTAGAAATGCAAAATTTTGGCCGTTTTCCCGAAGCAGGAACTCTCGAAGAAGCCTTGAGCTCGGTTCCTAACAGGTTGAGCGCTATTTACAGTTGATCGTAATGATTGATAAATTCATATTAGGGATTTCCATTTCCAAGCTTTTTACTAATCCTCAGTTTTCAAGATACAAGTATTTTTCTTCCCGGGATAGAGTTAATTCTATTTCAAACATAAAACCTGAAGTAACATGGAAAATAATGGGCATAATGATTGCTTCCTTTGATTAGTGAATATGATAATTGCTTATTTTTTAGTATTTTAGAAAGTTCTGCAATATCCATGATGATCAAAATAAAAGAATTTTCTATGAAAAATGAACAAAAAATATTTTTTCATTCAAAAATCAAGAGTTCAATTATTATTGTTTTAAAATGATTCATGAAATCTACCTGATATTTCTTTGATGTTTTTTGATGATTTCAGATGCGTTGATTTTCTTGTCTACATTGTAGTAAAAGAAAAATGAAATATGAGGGACTTACTCGAACGATTTAACATCAAAACGCTAATGCCTTAAATAATTGAAATTTTTTATAATCCTCATTCACATGATCAATATTTTGGGAATTCCCGGGAAATGTAAAGGAACTAAAATTCTATTCCAATATTTATTTGAGTATCTAATACGAAAGTATTTATTCTATGAACTTTTATTCACAACGTGCAATTTTACTCTATCTGCAGTATAGAAGGTTATATTATTTATAAATTTATGCTGCTGAATTTAGATCTCCAAAGTTTTCAAATGCTTTCCTTACCATGAAATTTAGGCTCTTCCTCCTCATACATTTCATATGAGATTTTTTCTCTGTATTCTTAAGAGAATTGAGTTCAACAATCGCATTTGTCGCTAGGAGATGGGTTGTTTATACCCGCAAAATTACACTAATTTTTTGTCCTTTCTGTCGAAATTCTCTCAGTTTCTACTCGAATGCGATATTCTACGACCAAAATAAGAATCTTTATTCAATTTCCTTTCTTTTGGCACTTATCTCCATTTTGTAGGTCCATTATTACTGATTTAATACTCCAAAAGAAAAGGAGGCTGCAGTCGATCAAAATGAACTTTAGGTGCATTTCTCATGGGAGTTTTTTCGAGTCATCAAGAGACGAATTAAGAATACTTAGGACAGACAAATGCTAATATGTAATACTCTATTGGACCTTTAACGATTACCAAAAATTTATAATCTATCATGTCGGGAAGTGCATGAAATTAATGTTCGAAAATTTACTTATCATGGGAGTTACTGACATCAGGTAATTAAATATATAGATATCGATGATTATTATATAAGGTATCGTTTGATAAAAATAAACATTTCTGGTGACTTAATATGTTTACAGAGGATTCATTACTAAATCTTATAGAATTATGAAAAGGAAAAAACACAGCTGCACTTAGAAATCTGACCGTTCTTACATGTCTTCGAGTCTTTTACGGGTTCTTTAAATGTGATAAAATTCCTGATATTTGTCAGCAGCAAATCTAAAAGAATGAGGATACATTCCATAGGAACTGAATCACGAACTATGATCATCATCAAAAATTTGCCGCCCAAGCGATGCCAGGGAAAATGCAGCGCCATGCACTCTGGGATACCCTATTCGAGAGTAAGGATGGTGACTGTAAAACCAATATTTTAATAAAAACTATTTTTAAAAACTAGAACCATAAAAATTTTCAGGTGAAATCATGAACGACTTGACTATTCTGAATGAATTACCCTCAAGGCTGTGGACTTCCACAAGGGTAAACTAGATATGGCGAAGAGAAATGAATACTATGATGAACAATAGAAAATTTAAAAGTCCTCAGACGGAAAGAGATTATCCTAATTTAGCCTTATAATTATTCCACTAATGAGATGAGAGGTGTACATATTCTAGAACCGGGAAGGAGAATCTACAGCGCTTGTTCTCAAAGTATCATGCAAGAGAATTTTGGCACGCCGAAATCTGTAGGCGATATCTTTTTTCGCATTCTTAGCTATGTTTCCAACCCTCAACTCCGAAAATCCATTTAGATCTTTTGGATATCTTAATTCTTTTCTAGGACACTTTTCTACACCTAATAGCCCCAACAGGATACTTTTCACAGTAAAAAATGACGCAAACTTTGGGCCTCTTTAAGGGTTGCACCTGCACCTAACGGTAAATCCGACTTCATGGTGAAGACATTAATACTTGAGAGAAACCAGAAGTAAAATATCGCCGTTTTTCAAAATATTCTTAACGTAGAGGATTCGGGAAATCGGTATATTAGATATAAAATCCAAAATTTTAAAGTTCTTTCTCGGTATATATATTTTGTTCGTGATATTTCTAACCGATCTTAGATATTGCAGCGATTGTCACGATAAATACCTCATTGTCAGTATGAAACTGAAAAGGCGTAAAAGTAAGGAGAATAAAACCAGTTATTTTGAATTTTGGCATCCTACATCTCCATGGTCAAATAACGACAACAAGAGATAGCGATACAATTTTATCTCAAAGATTTATCACGAAAAAATCTCGAACTTTGGAACTGGCAATCAGAAGAATCTTGCGAGTGTGTTCTGATGTGTCCGCTTATACCTATATTGGAAACGTTGTGTTCTAAAATACGGCGCTCATCATCGTCATACAGCAATCCTAAAAAAGCTCGTGCTTAAACATCTGCGCATTTGCGTCGCTCACAGGGGGCAAATTTCCGCTCGCGAGTCTTTTGAATTAGAGGTAATTAATGAGAATTGAGTTCTGTTTGAAGATGACCGGACAATAAGAGTGCAACTTCAAGGTTCAGTTTCCCGGAGAAAATTTGCCAATTTTTGAAATTTACGGGATTAAGACAAAAACAGGAAGAACTTTTACACAGGAAACTAAATTTTAATAACTTCGAAAAATGAAGCTCAATAACTATTTAACAATTTTGCAAAGCTATTAAAACAAGAATTAGTTTCCTGTGGAAATGCTCTTCATGTATTTCCGTCATGAAATACCGCAAATATCCGTTGAATTTATTCTACGGAGTAAAGGATTAATATTTTAAGTATTATACCTTGGACAGTAGGTAACCAATTTTATCTCGATGTAATCTTACGTAGAATTACTGGTTTTTCAGTAGCACACTGCGTTGATTACGTTAAAATTTTATGCTGAAAATTTCCATAACATTACCTGAGTTATATGCGCGTTACTGCAGATGCGTATCACTGTTCTCTCGTTCTCCATATTTTTTAACGAATGAGAAAGCGTTCTTCACTCATCAGTAGTGCTAAAAGTTACAAAATATTTCATAAATTTCATTAAAATATTTTTGAACTGTGGTGAGTATGGTGTAAACGGAAAACTTGGCAATTTTCCTAAACCCTTCCTAAGAATTTGCGACACGTACTTTGTTAAAACAATCCTTTCCATTGATCAATTAACAAAGACACAAAGGAAGATACTAAAAGAGTTACATTGGAAGGCAAGAGAAGGGAAATTTGACAATAATAGTTCGTTTTGCTTCAAGTAATGTTTAATTGGCAATTGCTGTACCTCTAGTGACTTTATAAATTGCCGTCCTTCGTGAGTAGGTCGTTAGCATGGCTGGCATCCAAACGTTGCAGCATTCAAAACTTGTCTGGATAAGCGAAAATGCATTTGTCGTAACATTCATGGCTATTTGATAATTAAAATATTTAATAACCGGTACGCATTGACAAGAGATTTTCTCATAATAGAATGAGTGCTAATATTTACAATTAAAAGAAGAAAAAAGCCGATCAAGTTTTGCTTATGACGATTGGATTATCCTTTTCTGAAATTACACAACTTAATTCAGTTTTACCCCTTGAGTAAAAACTAGCTAGACGTCAGACTAACACACCATGACATAATAAATAAAAAATAGGGACCAAAGCAAATAATTTTGAATTTTTTAACCAATCTTCTGTGCCGGTAGAGTATCAGTATCACTGGTTGTAATATGCATGTGTAAAAAAATTGCAAATAGCACTCATTAAAGTTTACACATGCATACTGCTGAAATGTATCGACTTAATTGTTAAAATAAATAATAATAAAATCTTAAAAATAATGTCAAAGTATACGTCATTTGGAATCAGACAACTTTTTTAGGTTACATGTGATACACGTACACTGCTTTAATGGAAGATCAACGTCTGTTTTAACATTTGGCATGTGACGTAGATCGCGCGCTGGAGTGCTGGCAAGAGTGCATTAAAAGATCACTTTCTTGCGTAATTTCGAATTTTAGTGACGCACGTTTGAATGTCAAATCTTGCTAGGATGCGCTGGATTTAGGTATGCATAGATCTTCAGATCCGCTTGCGATCTTAAAGCAGAGGAAATCGGGTATCGAACCATATAAACAGTAAACAAAGTCTCAGGATGGTTCTTCTAGTTCCCTTATCCCTCAGCGCGGAAAATTGAAATTATGCTCATTTTCACATTTGAGGTGTAGGGATGAATTGGGCATAGCTCCCATAGTGTTTAAACATATACTATAAAAATGCTATACATAAAAATCTAATGACGTTTTGCATCGATTTTCATATTTATAATAAGATAATTCATAATAAAACAAGTTTAACAATAATAATAATAATTAGTACAAGAATTATTATTATTCATTTGCAATCCACACATATTCAGCTATGGAAAAAATAATCAAATAGCCTTATTCATTTTGATTTAAATTTTTCCTTTCCTACATAAATATCCACCAGTTTAGACCCACACATTAATGCTGGTAACATTGCTGTCACCAGAATTTACCTAGATGAAAACCTGAAAATCTTTCACCTTTTATTCACCAGGATAGCTTAATATATTTTATTCCATTTCCTTTCTCTAAAATCTCACAAAATACCAAATGAGATATTACATACCTGGATACCGCCCTGATTCACTGATGGTAATTTCACATCCTCTACCTAGCATTTTTGATAAACATGAAATATGACATATATCACGTGATTTTCCAGTTTAAATGACCAGAAATTAGGAGCATATATTTTTTAATTGGTACAGAGAGAGAAACAGGAGCAAATCAATCAATCAAAACAACAGGAGCAATCATCTTTAAAAATTTACCAGGGATGTAGGGTGTTCACAAATTTAAATTTCAATAAAAGAACCTATAAGAGCAGCCCTTCCCAAAAACCTATGAATTCATCTAGCAAGACTGTTCTACTTAAACTAGAAAATAACTTAGGAAAGATAAGCTAAATTTTATGAAATACCCATGGGGAAGAATATGTATTTCCATGCATCCCTAGTATATAATAAATGCAATTCATAGAAGGAAACATACAGAAATAGATTTTAGTGAACATTAATATTAAGATAAGGAATATTGTACTCTGGTGTTGGAAAATATGCTCATAGTTCTGAGATTGTGGAAATTTAACTATATATACAAAATATTCACAGGAATTTTTTAATATATTTTATAGCAAAACCCTTAATTAATATTTGAAAGCTGATATTTACTTTTCCACATATTCTTTTATTTGCAAACTACCGGTTTTGGTGTTTCACCATCGTCAGGTTCGCACAGGTTTGCTTAGGTCTGTGTGAACCTGACGATGGTGAAACACCAAAACCGGTAGTTTGCAAATAAAAGAATATGTGGAAAAGTAAACATCAGCTTTCAATTAGTTATTTCCACCGAATCACGGCCGAGACTATTGAGTATACCTTAATTAATAATATATTAACCTTTTTTTAGGAAAATTGATGTGAACTACTAGCTTATGCATGCAGAGAATATTAAAACATGCTAGCCTTTTTGTAAAACATAACTTTCCTACCATCATGATACTTCAGGCCTTCCTTCTTCTGAATTACTTAAGGAAGGCCCAATATGTTTCCCTATAGAGGCAACATTACATACTTAGCAGCCTGTCACATTATAATCTAGGAGTACTACCGACAACCACAAAGAACTGACATGGAACAGTATTAAATAACTCAAATTTAGAGAAAAAAATTTCAAATATCTAGGCTGTGAATTATGACTTTGTTTGGGACATAGAGCAATAACAAATCAAATTTAGCTCTATAAATGGGAAAGTTATTAGGGTACTGATTAAGATTTCACAATAACATAGCTATATCTACACTAACTTGCAAAAAAAGAATCACAAAAATAAAGAGAGAAGAAAATAGAATACAAGCCCATCATATGATATTCTCGGATAAAAAGAAAGGCAGCAGAAAAAGAAATGATTTGAGAAAGAAATGCAAGAAATGACCAAAATTATTTTAGTTTAATGGTAACATAAAAGAAGGTAGTGTCGTGTAGTGGTAGTGTAGTAAAGAGTGGGTAAACAGAAGGATAAGGGAAGATTGCCATCACAGGTCCTAAATTATAAATGCAGAGGAACAAAAAGATAGGAAGACCTAAGAAGAGATGGGCACCATAACAAGTATCTACTTAAAGCAAAGAAGAAAATAACAAATAATCCCATTCCTTAAAAAATGATACATCATATTCTCTAAACTGAACAGCAAAAATTTTCTATATTCAAGAAATTTTTCATCTCAGTGTGCAATCTGAAGGATTATTACAATGCTAGAGATGATCTCCAGGGAAATTAGAGAGAGCTACTCTGATAGCCACTACCATATTTTCCAAATAATTGATTCTTTCACAAATTTACCATGTTAGAGAAATTTCTTAGTAAAATTATTATCCAAATTCTATTATTATCAGCCAATATGATGAAAATAGACTAAATTTAGCATATGTTAATGAGTATTCTTCTTGGATTTTACCTTAATTAAAACTAAAATATTCAAGAACCAATCAATGGTTATCTTTCACAGTTTTCATGCATCAAAGTAGTCACACCATCTTGTTTATTCTTCATTGATTTTTACTCATAACACTTTAGTATATCTGGTTATTTTAATACTTTACATTTATAATACTAGATAAGCTGCAATGGATACAATTAAATACATTTTGATATTTTTAAAATCCTTATGTATAGTTGCCCGCAAGAAAACTTAAAATGTGAAAGGATTGCTCCAAGCATTGGTAAATCAAGTTTTTAGTATGCAGCATCTGACTGTTATCAATTATCTGGGAGTAAAGAGAGAATAGAAAGATTAAAGTGATGCTATTTAGGTAGCTGCAGATTCTCTTTCTATTATAATTGCAATTGCATCATATAATCATCACTCATTTCCTTAAATTATTTGAAAAAAATTCTCTTAAGAGTTCAGCTCCTCCTAGAATGTTTCCTTCATGAAAGATCACTTTTGTAATTGGAAAAAACAAAAGGATAGAAAGATAAATGTAGGAGAAGAGATATTTAAGCTGTCGATGAATGTCTCTATATTTAATTCACAGCTTGGCCTTCCATTATTGGTTTTCCAGGGTTTAAGTAGTAAACTTAGAGAACCCACAAGAGATGAAAACTGCCCAATGAAAATTATGTCAAGAATGACCTGCAATATGAAGAGGATTACACTCATTAGGCCAAATGAATATAAAATTGCAAAGATGGTAGAATGTCATACATAGAGGATGATTTTCAATGCTTGGTTGTTATGAGAAATTTTTATAAGATGTTCTTGGATACCAATAAAGAGAATTGAAGGAATGATTCAGTCTAAAATAAGGGGTGATACAAGAATGAGAAATTGATAACTGTAATATATGGAGAAAAGATAACTGTACGGCCCTTCATGAGAGTAGACAAGACAAATATATGATCAAAGAAATTTGCAAAAGGAAATTAAAGGGTGTAGAAGAATCCTTAAGTATGAGTAAGCAGTATCATCTTTCTGCCGGTGGGTAAGAGCAGAGAATAAGTCTGGATGATTTCAGAGGGAAGCACAAGGTAAAGGAAAATAGAGAGCTCATTTTTATGTATAATTGAAGAACAATTTTCTAGGCAGAATATTGATATAGAAAAGATATGAAATAAATGATCTTAGTAATACAGAGAAGAAATTAAGCATGAAGAATTAATATTCCTTCTAATTTAGAAAGCTATGAAGAGAAAATGATCTGGAGGAATGATACTACTTCTATGCTATATTCTCATTGAAGATTGAGAATATAGCATAGAAGCAAATTATCATCTAGAAAATACTGAACTCGATTAGAATAGAAATTCAAAAAACCACAATTAATTGGTGAAAATGATAACATTCATGCAATAAAATGAAGTTTTATATTCAAATGTAAACTATCAACATCTATACTGTCAATGAGAATTGATTCCTAATATGGTTCCATCACGTACCAAAAAGGCATGCAAGTCTTATGCGACCAATCGACCATTAGACAAGGACGACTCAGATCTTATAATTGAACCAAGAATAAAATGAAAATATTTAGAGAAAATCCTTCTATTATTGGCAATACATAGGTTGAGAGGTTTATAGTTATACAGTAGGGCAAAGAGCTGATAACAAAGTATAGTATAGCATCGTCGAGAGCCTATAAAAGAGCAACTAGGGGATATGAAAAACTGCTCTACTGACCCTCTTAATTTTCAAACTCCACTCGAATTTTGGCGGTGGATGAGACATCCGAGTTCATCTGTCTACCGCGGCTGCCTCTTTCGGTGGCGTTGCAGTACATCCTGCCACCTGGCGGACTCCCAACAGTGCTCGATCGATACGAAAGTGCTGGTAGTTTTCCACTGACCGAGGGAAGAGGCGAGAGTGAAAAGTGAAGGAGAGAGTGGGAAGAGAGGGAAATGAAAGAGGGTCTGAAGAGAGGGTTGTTTCGGGAAAAGGTGGGAAGAGGGTCGACGGCAGAAATGTCTGCAGAGTGAAGCAGATGGCTATTCGCTCCCCCGTCGCTTTACCTTTCCAAAAGACAGCGCCGCTTTCTCAACATATTTCCTTTCGTCTCAAATGGATGCAAATGCGATTCCTGGAAGATAATGCGATGCGAATACCAAACTAAAACGTTGCGTGGATATGAGAGTAATGTAATGCGCTAGGATGGTTTTAAAAGGGGAAAGGAATGACGGACAAAGAAACTTGGATGATTCATCGTTGAAGGGGCATGATTTTCAATTTTAAGTTAGGGTGATAACTGCCGAGAATCACGCAAAATTTTCCTGGTACGTATTATTTCAAGTAAATACAATTACATTACATTCTAACGGGAGAAAATATGCACAGATATCAGGATTGTGTCCAGGAACACATCAAAGCAAATTAGTAGTATTCTTTTATTACAAAAACGAAAAAAAAAACAAAACATTAGCCTCCTAGAAAGCAAGAATTCTACAATAACGAACATCGAATACATTAAACCGAGAAAATGAAACGAGAGAATGCATAAGCAAACCACTATCCTATCCAAATTCACGTTGTTAACAGTTACCAACAGATTACCAACGATGACAAATGCCACGTTTTTGCATGTTCCTGGTAAAGAGTAGAAACGAAGAAAATTTCTGAATTCAGTTAGTTGTATGTCTTTAAATTGTTATGTTCACCCTCAAAACTGCGGAACATTAAAATCCATTCCTTATTCTCGTGATCGCCAATTTTATCATTCTCGAAATCAGAAATATGCAATCGGCAGCCCGCAGGCAAAATTTGATCCACGTCGTGATTAGATACTCTTTCATAATTTCTTATCATTTCATCCATTTCATAAATATTTCTCATCATAAGTGCAAGAGCTACAAGTTAACAAAATAAATATAGATAGCTATGATACATGTTTAAAAGCAAAAGAGATTTGAACTGATATTTCTCTAGGATATTCCTCAAGTTAACACAGCTGCATCAAGGAAAAATACTGTATTACCCAAATTATATTTTGCTTTTAATGAAGTTGAGAAAATAACGCTGAAATATAACTAATTACAAAAATTTTCTTAAAAATCAAATTTTATTACTAGCTCCACTTCTCTTATAAAAAGCAGTGTAACATTAAAAGAACTTCGTTAGCTATAATACTCGCTAGTCTCTGAATTTTGAACTGCTATCCACTGAAAATTTATAAGGATAGGGGGTCCTCGAATACCATAGTTGCTATTGCGATGGGTGATATTTACAAGTAAACATAAATACTGAATTCTAATCATTTTACTTTTCGAGTTGTTCAAAAATAAAACTTAGTGTGATAATGTAAGCACAGATTCTGTTATCGCACCAAAATGTCAGGAGTATTTTCTATCAATTTTTAAAACACAATCAAGAACATAGAGGTTTTCTTAACGCACCTTTGGCAAGAAGAATTTCCCTTTTTAGTTTTGATTATTATGAAAATTTTACCTAAATTTGAGAATGAGACAGTTGAAAGATAAAAGACACATAAGTGCGGCGAGCAAAACTTATAGCCAACAACGATCAAGAAACATATAAATTGGTCTGATTCATCGGTTTTTTCAATTTGGAATTGGAATGAATGACGAAGCATTATAATTACTACATAATCGTTCCAAATTGAGCAAATTAAGCTGTCACATAACGTGACTAATTGAATTACTACTACTACTACTACTATTGAAGCCTTGTCCTTCATTTAAATGTAAAATCATGTAATAAACCGGGTTCGGAAAATATTTTCTGTTAAAGAGAAAAGCATGGGTTCATCGAGCTTCAACTGGAGGTGGAAGTGAAATTGAGAGCATGGGATACAGAAGAAAGATCTGCAGATTAGAGGGAAAATGCGGCGTCCTTAATTTAGAACACTGCTTCCCAAACTTTTTCATGCTCTGTTCCCTTGGTTCCAAACCACAGTCCCCCAACAGTCATCTATGAATATTATCATCTGTCTGGAGAGTGATAAAAAATAAAACCTGAAATGGTAGAAACATCAACCTAATTACCAAATGAAAACATTATTGCTGTCTAGAAATCAGTAAAATTTAAAAAAAGATAGTTATTCGTCTTTTCCACAGAATTATAATTTAAAAGCTAAAGGTTATATTTAACAGCAAAATTCAATTGAAAAAGAGGGCTAACAGATGGATTTCTTTCACGGTACTTATGGGTGGTATAGAGAAGACATATTACTTAGAGAATCACTAAATTAGCTGAAATTCAAATCACCAAGATAACAATTCTCAAAATCTTCGTAAAGTATCTGGAAATCTAAATCTTTCGTTGCATGATGGATTTTAATTAGTGTATTTTCCGCATGAAAATTATATATTACTCGTTAATTAATATCTGTAGCCTAACGAAAACTGTTGGATTCACTTATGTATGTAGTATATTAATGAAGCTGGGATGAATTATTTACGATAAAAATCGCCTTAAATTTTACAATCAATTGCATATCGTTTCATAAAAATTTAACTTAAAGAAACACATTGCAACTACTAGAGAAATGAAAAGAAAAACTGTTATCTCAATTACTACAGCTCCTCTGGGGTATTTTTTGTTTCTCTGCATTCTATCTTTAATTACATTATGGTAGCAAACTATCAGAGGAGAAGAACTTTCTCAAAATAACTCGGGGAGTTCTGCAAAACATTTTCGGAAATGGGATTTCATGGGAATACATGGTCCGCCTTTGGAGATTTGTTAGTCACGAACAAGTTTATCTCCAGAAATGAATAGAGAGGGATAGTATATAGGAGAGTGGGAATTCGTACACACCTGCAGTACTTATGTTAGAAATAGATGAAAAAGACGAATCGATAATATAATACCTACAAATCCTAATTCTCTCACTTGATCTGTCGCTGAATGCATTTTATATGCCTCGAAACCGACTTGTCGAGCGCAAATTGTTAATCAGGAATTTGAAAATCTTCAACTCTAGATTTCATGTTTCCTTATCATGCCTCTCATTGTGAATTCTACTATGGGATTGCATAGTAAATTTAGCGAATTAACTCATGAAAACTGCATTGTTGAGATATTTTATTTTACCACAAGATACTCTATAATTTTACCTTCGCAAAGGAGGAGCAGCTCCGTAATCTAAGCCTCTACCAAAATTTTATTTCCGGCCAAAAATTTAGAACTTTAATGATAACTCAGCTACAAACCATCTTCTCAGCAACCACTAGACCCCTGACGTACATAATTGAAAAAATCTCTGAAGAGAGTGATTCTACAGGAGTGTTCCACTAAGAAATTAATTGACAAACAACGAAAACACTAATAAACTAACTCATAATAAAATAACTCAGTAAAATTATTTTATGGTGTAATTGCCTTATATCATATCCCAATGACTGCTTCTATGCGCTTTTTTTTTTTAGAGATTACTAAGTTACATGAAGCACAGTTAAGAACTGAGGTAAAAAGGTAACAGGTCCATCATCCTAATTTTATTTTTAGCGTTAAATAATATCTGCTCTTTAATCAACTTATTTATATTTAGAATTTTACAAAACGGACATTTCCGGATTCTTTTCCATCGTCTTCGAGTGATTTCTCAAGAAGCAATCTCCAATTACTGTGACGGGATCAAGAGAGATCAATTGGAGCAGCTTTTTAATATGTAGGACAATTAACCTCACAAATATTTTCATAAAAAGCATTAGTTAACTCTTAATTCGTCAAACGGAGACAGCGACGGCTTCGATACATGGTCACCATGAGACGATAAATCTTTTGACTCTTATTATAACATTTAGAAGGTCAACGATACTTGAGTTACGCTATCCTTGCAAAACTAGATGGCGATATCTAGTCCAATTCTCATACGATTATCAGAGAATCTAATTTATATAACAAACAAATTAACGATAAATAAGTAATGCTACACTAGCTAGAGTTATTAGTCTTTCGCTACTTTATGCATCTCAAGTGTAACACATTATGGATAGAGTTCTAAAATACTTCACCAATTACCACTTTCTTTTAAAATTTACCACCGATATTTATAACGATGGTTCTATGCTTTCTTTTTTTTCAGCTTAAGGCGTAGCTACGTATGTATGTATATTTTTCCGATTTTCAAGTATTGACGCCACATTTCCTCCTGCACCCAAAGGCGGTTGACCCACTTGCTTAATATCTGATTCCAGCCCTTGCTAGGTCTAATGTAGTCTTACACAATGTGCTTATTTGGAAATTATTGAAAATAAGTAATTTTTTACACTGACATTTCAATTATTTTATCTCACTATGATTATCCGACAGCCTATTTTATTTTCGGGACATGTCTTTTCCTGAAGTCGAAATATCTTAATTACTGCAAAAGCAAAGATTTTCACTGCTAGGAACGTTTATGATACATTCATTGCTATTGAATACAGCGAGGCAAACAGAATCAACTTATGAACACAACTTCCCTACGCATTAACTCATGAAAGAAAAATTCGGAAAAGAAAAAAAAGACAAATCAATTTAATAAATACTTGGATAATTAAATAAAAAATTTAAAGTATGTTTAATAACATAATAAATTATTTCATGGTTGGTTAGAGGATATATTAGTATTAGTATTGTAGTCATGTTGACGCCATGCGAGTTCCATCTAGTCGTATTATCCCATTACATTTCCAATGAAGGAATTTGTTTTCCATTTATATTTATATAAAAAGACGTTATATTTTTACATTATTGCATAATAATTAACTTTGAAAACTTGTAGATATCAATTTAGTCCTTCTGTAGAAAGATATCTATACATGGCCATATGTAAAAATAGAGAATGACGGGTATTAATGAGGAATTGACTAAGCCTAGCAACATTTATATTCTCTTGATTAGTATAAACTAGAAAATATGCATTAATTTTCAGAAACACATGTTTACGGTATATGTTTTTTATAACCTTATCAGTCTTGGCTAGCCACTTTTGCGTCAATGTCATCTTAAAATGATATTTGTCAGGAGACTGGTATACCAACATTAAAATTTTTGCCGTACCTCATATTTTTTCTATGCAACTTTAAAATGCACGTATTTCGGCATGAATAAGCAATAAACTGGGTCTTTCAGCAGGTTCAACATTCATAAATCATTCTTCTTCATAACGAATAGAATCCGAAACCTCTCCATTACTGGAAATCACAGGAAATTACAAAGAATCTAAAGTTCATACTAGAACACCAATTGTATGTGTCACTACTAAGTCAAAGTATAGACATATTCCAGATTGCATACATTCATATAAACTTGATTAATTTCAAAATAATTAAATAAAATACATCCTCCCATATAGGAATTACCAGTAGACTCTTGGCACCGTTTTACAAATTATCACCTTTACTTTCCATACTGTGATTTATCAACCTAATTATCAACTAATAATTGGTTCAGATAAGTTCAGGTACTTATTATCGCGAGAGATAATCCGATCAAATAGCTTGTCTCCTAAATGAATTTACAGAGTTGATAACTTGTGAGAAACCCACTCTTACCTTTAAAGTAAATCTAAGAAACGAAACGTTTATGGAAATGTGATGGCCTAAATATGGCTTTGTATTGACCCACTTACTTTATGGTCCATTAAGATGCATCTCATTAGGGTGTTCACGTCCTTGGTGAGATTGATTCTTCCCTTCTGACACTCCGTTCTAGTTCGCTGCTTCCTTAATTTATTCTTAAAAGTTTCCCTAATACATTATTTGGGAAACTAATTGAATCACCCCTGATTTATCTAATGGAATGAGTCATAAATATGATCGGGTTCACAAAACAGACTTCTTTGGTCATTAACATTTGCATATAATAATGGAATCATATATTTGTTTGATAATAATAATAATAATAATAATAATAATAATAATAATAAATAATTAATTGCATTTAATCTTAGCGAGGAAATAGTTAATTTGCTTTTGTTGGAGAAATAACTAAGACCAATCACCCTCTACTTATTAAATCAAATACATTTAAACTGAATTAAAAAAACTCCCGCTTAAGAAGCTATATCTCTTAATCTACGGTTTTCTCCTGGTACCAGTCCCTTTCTCATGAAACAAATTATCGCTTAAGACGTTCTGCTAACCTCTAATAAGGCAGATTTTTCCCTTTTTAGATGCACTTCAACCCGCATTAGCCAACCGTCCACCTCATTTGATTTACCAAAAATTGTTGACATTATCTGTATCGCTGTCATCTCTCATCTCTTAGTTAGGTTCCCTTCGACTCCTATGTTTGCGATGACTTATTGTAAAAAAAAATGATATCGCGAAGCAGACTACTCTCCATTCTACTATCAGAGCTCAGTGAGTATTATTGATAAGGTTAATATACTCTTCGTGAAATTTTTCAACATATGATGATGGAATTAATTGCTGAAGTTCTATAATTACTGGAATGAGTCAAACAAGATTGGAACATTAAGTGAATCACAAAAATCGCGGAACCTATAAGAATAGGGACTGGTATAAAACAGACGGAATTTTAGAAATAAAGGGTGAGCACCATGATAACTATTTTTGTGTCCATTAAGGAAGAAGACCCTTAACAGCAGATAATTACTGAAAGATCCCCTTCACACTATTTATGTATATATATGCACCTATATAAGCTATCTAAGGGACCGACACTTCTATCGTGTTTTTTATATTGTAAGAAAAAAAATCATGACAGAAAATTCTGATCGAGAGAGCATTAAAAATTTGGAACGACTGAATTTTTTAATTTAATTTTTTCAAACGAGAAACTACCTTACCAAAGCTTCACCTTATCAAAATTTCGCAAGAAAAGTTGACAAAGAGAGATTACGCAAGCGAAGAGCCGAAAAGCTGTTTCGTTGGCAGGAGTGCACTTCCGCCTAAAAGATCTGGATAACGCAATCGCGTTCGAACCCAATTGGTCGTAGATTCTTGCGCGACTTGATTGACTGCGTCCCAATTTGGAAGTGGAGAAGATCGGAAAGTTTCTCGAAATAAAACCTAAGAGGAAGGAAGCGAATGGGACGTAAACATTTAACGCTAAGCGGTAACCGTAATTCAGCGTTAACACTAAAAGGGTGTAGCAGAAAAGTTTAATGTGTGGGTGGCGTATTGCACTCTCTCCAATGTGGCACGTAGCACTCTCAAGAGGCATTTTATGCATAATTTTCGCTAAAATACGGCATAAAAGAAATGATATGAAGAAGTAAGAAGAATAGATATGGTGAAATAACAATGTTTCTCGTTAGGTTAATTGCGCGATGTCATTGGCAATATTTTAGAATTTAATAGAAATTTAATTTAGAGATATAGAGATTTGATTTTATAGAAACTAAAATATATAACTGACCTAGCTTATATAATCTAGAAGGAGTTCTAAAACATAATGCGAACAACTGTCATGTTTCCGAAGAAAATGAGGAGGAAAGAAAATGAATGTGAACCTTCACTTTAACAACTGTTCCATACATATTTAAAAAACTCAATATGGACAGGCGTAACTTTGTCGAAAGCTATCAGTATAAGTTAAAACAACTTAGTAATTTTCTACAGGTTACCTGTGGAAAATTACTACATTGTTTTAACTTGTACTTTCATACATTTATTCTTGACTTAATTGGGAGATAGATGAAAGAGTATTAAAAACAAAAGTGAGATTAAGATTTTCTCACAGAAATTCTACGATTCCTTGAAAAATACTTGTTGATAAAGCATATTTTAAATAAAAATTCAAGTATTTAGCGCTACAGAATGTGAGGGAAAAGACCTAGCGCGTCCAAATCTGAATGTTAATATTGAAATTATAAAACGTTCTGATTTTAAAAATGTGTCTGTTTAGAAGATTGTATCGTGAAAATGTATTCCTTCGAGCATTAATATCGTCATCGAACATATATGGAAAATAAAACACTGAATGATACCCAGAACACAACAGTTGCGATTAAAGAATTGAATTAGATCAGATTCGTCCGATGAAATATATTCTGAGAAGTTGACGAGGAAGGAAAGAGATTAGATTGCACACGAGTAGGGACTTCCAGGATTTCAATAAGTGGCTGTAACCCTTTCAGTATTGGCTGCGCATCAGCATGGGAAAGATGAACACTGTCGACGACGTGGACATAGGGGATTGGTTAAAAATACCGCAAATCAATTGAGAAGAAATCCGCTCCCAAGGACACTTCCGATCGGGAAAGATTCTACGGAATGCACAGCTTCCACAGATGCAACTAGAGGATCAGTCGCAGGAAATGGAAAATCAACTGGATGTTTCCTGGAAATCCTGCTCTCGAGGAATGTAAGCTTATCTAAGTTAGAAAGTCAAAAATATCTTGATTATTAAGATATATAAAATAAAAACGATAAGATCAATTTATTATAACTAAATGGCCATAATTTCGGATAATGTTCCATTATATTATTAATAAGCTCAATACCAAAGCTTAAATAATTTGTAATAAATACCAAAAGCCAAAAGCAATCCTGCTTTCGAGGAACTCAGCTATAAAGTCAAAAATGACTTAATTTATAACATATATAATATAAAAGAACCGGCAATTTATTATGCCTAATTGAATGAAAATAACTTCGGATAATTTTCTATATCTTATCAGCAAGCTCAATATCAAAACTTTAATAACAATAGCTTTCTAATGAATACCAAAAGCAAAAGGCAATCCAAATGCTCCAAAATTGTCTAAGATTGTTTTTCCAAGTAAATTCCTGAAAAAATTATGCTAAATAATAATAAAAAGAACTACCGCAAGGGGGAACTAAAATTATGAAAATCTCGAATACTCTTCTTTTCAAAGTTTACTCCTAGATAAGTACAGGATAAGTATTACAGCGATTTAACTTAAAATGCTACGCAGAAACACTTCTTTTGTTTTTCATTCTTGAAATGTTACATTATTACTGGAGATGGCGAAGAGGAAAGGTTTCGGCCGAAGAAAGAAAACGAAGAAAAGAAATGAGAGTGAAATATTCAGAAGGAATGAATAGTTAATGAAAGTGAGAGGGAGGGACGATGACACGGGCTGTTGTACACAAGATGGATGGGTGGGGTTATTTAACGAGCGATAAAGGGAACAGGGGCATTATAGAGTACATCTCACCTACGGAGAGGTAGGCGATATATACATGCACCATAAATGTATTAGGACTGATGACATTTAAAAGACAGTTCAATACATGATATAGAAACTCTAAAATGGAGCAAGGAAAAATGAAAATAAGTTTAAGTTTTCCTTCTATTGTGTATAATAATCTGTGAATTATTGGAGCAATTAGTACTGCATGTTTAGTTTGAAAAAAATATCTTTTAGTAACAATCTGCGAACTCTCGCTGACCGAGAGTATCCTTATTGCTGATGCATTCATCAGAATTTCGTCTTGTGAAAGCAATTAACAATAAAAATTCCTTAAGAAGAACAGTTGTATAGGCAGTGCATAGAAAATTTGATGAATCATACGACAAACTGGGTTCCATAAAATTTAGTTTTGCTTCTACCGGTATCGAACCCGGGTTCATATCGACGAAGGATGGCGCGCAGACTATTTGGCAAGTCGGGAGACCATCTTTTAATCTTCGATGATAATAACAATATTTTAGTATTAAATATACTTTACACAATTTGTTCAATTCTTCAACCGCAACAGCACTAAAAAATATCATTAAAAAATTTACCTACAAAAATATTTATTTTATGAATGATTTTTCCACGATTACCCAATGCTCCACGAGAATTTAATTGACCCACCTCTAACTATAATGGGTCAATGCTTTTACGTTGACGATAGCCTTTTCTATCCTTTCTAGATGAAGGATGGACAGCTGAAGAAATAATGCGATGATGCGGTCCGTTTCTCGGAGTCTGAAACCTTCGCCATGTCTTTCCGTCGGCGAATATCAGTGGAAGTGGGCACATGAATCAGAGGCAAAATGATGGGGTCAAAGGTTAAGAGGGGGTCAGCGCTTCCGAAGGGCCACTAATCGCCCCCACATCCTGAAGAAAGACGCGGGGGTGGAGATGCTGGGGTTGCGTCATCTGCGGAATGCATCGCGGGCGTATACACCAACTCACGCACTCATATGATCATGAGTGCAAACAAGGTCATGTGACGTCTCCCAAGGTAACACTTTGGAGGAAATGAAACGAAAAAATTAGATGAGTAGCATCGATCTAATTCAAGCAAGATATTACGAAATATTCAAGCTCGAGAATTTTTTCTTTAAAAATGTCATAATAAAAGTAATAAAATAGTAATCAATAAGAATAGGTTAATATAGTAATAATAAAGGAACCCTTGATAGGTAATTAGAGAGAAAGGGAGTGGTTACGATTCGTGATTTATTATGGGCAAAAGTTATCCAGTGAATATTTTAAATAGAACCAATGTATTTTATACTAATTTAATCTGTCTACATTTTTTCTAATAATCTCTTCTTATAAGTTCTTATATAATCTTCTTAATAAGTAAAGCAATTTTCAAGAAATCATTGGTTTCGCTTTTATTAAGATTAGATCGCTCTCCTTCTCGATAAGATATTAGTTAGGAAAATAAGACAGTTTCTTATCATTTACGGTAGGGCTTGAAGAAGATTTCCTTCGCCCACATGAGAACTGATATATAATAAACTAACAAGGACTAACTAACAATGAAAATGCAATAAAATTTACCGATTATGAAAAGAATGAACTTTAATAATAATAAAATTACAACAAGAAATATATAAAAAAACAAATAAATAATAAAAGCAGAAAAAAATAAAAAATTAATGCATAAATATGAAACATAAAAATATAAGAAATAAATCCGTAACATTTCAATGAAAACAGGAGGTAACTATATAATATAAATGTAAAATCAAAAATGAATTTCGTAAGTAGGTTGTTAATAAGCTCTAAGGCTTTTAGATGTACCTATTGTTTTCGAACGTCTTTCAGGAAATCCGTTGGCGAGAGAGCCTAGGGATTGGTCAAAATGAGGAGTGAGTGGGCGGGGACAAAATAAACGGTGAGTTTTCCGCCTACATTTGGAAACAGAACCTCTTGCGCTACATTTAAAACTTTCTGGAGCCAATACACTCTGCCAGAAGATGTGACGCAAGTGTGGATCGGTCAATGAAATTCGCTCCGCGAGGATTACGTGTCCGCGCCTCCAACAAAAGACCGGAAGACGCAATGGTTTCAATTGGCACCTCTGCCATTCTCCAGCACCCGACCAAAGCGATTCGATTCCAATGCATTATACGTTATGATTTGTCACGGTGTCGAGGTGTGGAGGAAAGCGATGGTGATTATAAGTCATAACGTCATTCTCTTCAGCTGGTAGCCCACTTTCGGCCATCCCAAAGCTGGTGAGAGGCAGTTTCAAATGGGACCACAAACAGTCAAATGGATCCAATACAAAATATCATTCCACCTCTTGGGGATAGCAGTATTCGGCAAACTTAAACATCACAAATGAAAGGCGAAGACGCGATAATTTCGATAAGCGACACCGCAAGTTGGAAAATAATTAATTACAACTACAAGGTCTGTATAAGTCTTTATGATCGATCTGATTCGTTTTATTACATTAGTCTTCCGCTCCTAAGTAGAGGATTGCAATAGGAGGTTACAGTGTCCTAAAATAGCTTCCATCTCTCCCGCGTTTACATATCGATTACCGGTTGTCTAGCTCACTATTCTCAGCAATTTCGAGCAACTACGTAATTTCGCTCGAGCATTCCAGCCTTACCTGAAAAAGTGTAACTATGAATTGAAAGATATTATCATTTTCCGAGAGTCCCTCTCGGACGAAACGCTCTTTCTATTTAAATCTTTGTTTGGATAATAAATGATTATAAATATGCATATAACACTACAATATTGGCACATAAATTTTAATCTTTAGTTATAGAATATTATATGTAACATAAAGATAACAAATTTGCGTATGATACTACAGTATTGATTTCTTTTAAATTTAAATTTAGCTTTGGAATATCATAAGTATAAAATTACCTATGTAATAGAGTAGATTCAATTTTTAATGTTGGAACATCCATGTGCTAAAATTGATAAGCTTACAAGCACTACTAAACGCCTTTTATTTTCCTCCCTGCCGATGACCAATCGTTTTATATAATTCAACACCTTTTGTTTTCATGACAGTCTCTATCCATTGCTTGGCATTCTGCCTTCAATTTTTCCAGAAATGAATTCGCTATAATCATCTGAATCACCTATGCCTCAATCATATTTTCCCAAAAGAATTTATTTATTCTTAAATAAACTTTGTCTATATATTCAATTTTTTGTTATAAAAAGGTTGGTTTGAATGAAAAGTAAATATGTCATATAAGTATTGTTAAAATAACAAAATGTATAAAAATACGTGAAAATGTGGGCTAATTTCCCATACTGCTGGGAGTCTGAATTTAAGATGGAAGAAAATTAAGCCATACTCTATGTAGGTTGAACAGAAGAGAAATATATGGAATGAGTGAGACAAAAGGAAGTTACTCTGAAAAACAAAAGAGTTTCTTTGACAGCAAAAGGAGAAACCGGATGTTGATTTCCATACAAAAAGGAAAAATCATTAAATCACGTAAGAATAAATATACATTGAGAGATCTACAGCTTATATAGGAAACTGAGCTTATTCATATTGAAGAACATATGCGTCATATGGTGGATGAAATAAGGATATCATTACTTTTAATTAGCGTAAAATTATTAATTATTATTAGCTGGGAAAGAAACAAATCTATATTGTAGCTGGATTTAATGGAAATAGCATAGGAAATTCAGTTGTCATTGTCAAAGGAAAATTAAGCAATCATAAAACGCAGAAACTGGGATTGTAGTTTCCATAAATCCAAAAGAATGAATTCCTTTTTTAAGTCATTCTAACTGAAATGTCATGTTTAAAAGCCAGAAAAGATATTTAAAAGGAAAAAAAGCCATTTAAAAGGCAAATACATTTCTCCTCTTAACTGAAATCTGAAAGGAGCGTTTCAAGATTATACCAAAATTTGGAATTTCGAAGCTAAGAATTTATTTTCACTCGAGTTAATGTTAAGGATATTCATATCTTCTCTTTAGAAACAAAAACGAAATAACAATAAAAAATTTTAGAAAGAATTTCAAACTCCTCCATGACAATTGCTGGCTTTACCCATAAATTTCTTGACAAATTCAAACTGTCTTTTGAGTAAAATCACAATTATTCTTTTCTCTTTTAAATAAATACTTTTATTTTTTTATCCCTCCCTTTTCGTTCCTTTCTCCGGAAAAGTACCAAAATATATTCAGTCCTAATTTAAAAGAGAGCTTTTTGAAATGGTATTTTCTTAGAAAAAAAATACAAAAAGAATTTTGGACTTAATTTTTTGGGCATAGAAAAGTATCCACAGTCTTCATTATTGACTAGAATCCGTGAATTTCCTCATATTAATGTAAAGGAGCGTAAGAAGCGTGGGAGAAGGAAATGTAGGAGTCGAAGCTAGATCGGCTGAATGAAAATCAATCTGAGAGAACGATGACGTGGTTGTGGATTCTATGGAAAGGAGGACAACCCCTCACTTGCATTCAACTGCATCGTAGACATAGAAACTAGACCATCACATCGATTCCTCATTCCTGGGAAGACTGAGTGCCTTATTCTCCGATGAAAATCTCATCAAGCATGATTACTCTTCCTCGTTTGCGGGAATTCGATCCGTGCCGTTAAAAAGGAACGGTAATTTTAGCTATTTGATTGGTTAACCTAAGACATTACCTCACGGAATTGCAGTCTGGCGCTAGATAGTCTGCGACGTGAGGGAAATGGAAGCATTTTGAAAAGGAGAAAATAACAGCGTTCCTTAGCCTTTACTAGAATCAAAGCCTTTTCAGATCTTTTTCAAACTAAATTAACAAACAATAAACTTTTGTAAACGATGGGAATGTAATTTTTACTTTGCACATTAAGTTGTGCGACTAACCCAAGGCTATACAAGAAGTGAAAAATTGTGACTTGGCCGGGACTCGAATACCTGCCTGGAAAGTGGGAGACCCGGGTTCGAGTCCCGGCCAAGTCACAATTTTTCGCTTCTTTTATAGCCAATAAACTTTTGATTTAATATCAGAACTCAAATATTTGCTTTCCAGTTGCGTCTAATATTTGAAGTAATATACTCTTCTGATATACTTGCTACTGCTACCGATAAAGGTATATGAGGAACCTAAACTACATAAACTGCTTATTTTGCTAATAAGTCATACATAAATTACAATTTAAATGTTATAATGACATTAGTAATATATTAATATTGATATAAGGATGTGGTTATTCATTAATTACTGAATCCTAATAAGTTAATTAAAAGGTAATTTGATATGCCATATGTTGTTATGTCAAATAGCACCTTAAAGATTAAAGAGATTTAAAAACTAGAACATAAAAAAACGAATCATTCATTTTTTCTCATAAACTTTGAAAAATACACCGCAAAACATCAATCATCGTATACACTACCTCTTCAGGCCAAATCTTACTCTTATCTTAAGCAAAATAATATCGTGTGTTGTTGCCACACACGTTTCGCAGATTCGAAAACGAGATAACGAAAAGAGAAGTCATTTAACAAACGTAAGTTTACAAACAGACGAAGAAAATGTAAGCATTGAGCCTCTCAAAGATGTAGATAACAATCCACGCATCCTTCCCATTGCTTCCGTTAGTTGCACTGGAAAGCTTTCTCAGCTAAGATAAGCAATGAAAGGACTATGAACTACTTGAGCGACATTGGTGCATGCACTTTTTTGCTAGGTGCCGAATCAAAGCAAGACTATCATGCTCCCATTCTAACGCTGGATCAGTAAATAAATCTATCCGAGGTAGCGAATGGTGAAAAACAAACACGAAGCTTTGACCTACAATACCACCTCCACAAACATTTTCAGAGAGAAATTAGCATGGATAGCTGACATGTGCATTTTCCCTAATTTCATGTATCTTTGTATTTTGTTTCAGATTTAACTTCCGATCCGTCAGGGTTCACAAAAAAAATTGCAGATTAACAGAAACTCATATAGCACAACTGTCACTACATAAAATTTTATGCGATTCAATTTTACTGTTTGCATGTATCATTCTAAGGGCTACTGGCTTGCAATTGCTAGTACTGAAAACAGATTTATAAATAGGAACAACTGCTGTTAATTTCCTATCGGAGAAACAATAAACATGTAGCCGTGAAATTTTAATTACCAAATTAAGCACATTTCTAGATTCTCTATTCCAATTATCAACGGTGGCCATGATGAACTCCATACCAACTTCGACTTTCGACTTTTCTGCCAAAATATGAAGTTTCGATTCTAGATCCAATATCCGAATCGTCATCGAATACACAACATACCAACACACACTTGCCATAAACTAAACTCCTGAAAATTTTTTAGTAAAAAGCTCTAACTAAATCAAGATTATTTTTAACTAGCATAAACATAATCAAATCATCAAACAGAAAACAAATGGGCATTTCAAATTTCTCAATTTCAAGCAAATTGTAATCCCGACTTTATTACAGCGATGTAGATTCTTCGTTTCTCTAATATCTTGTTAACGTCCCTTACAATCATAAGTTCATGATGATGATTGATTAACGAAATGGAGGAAATTTTTCTTCCTATTCCAACCGATTTATGTACATTGCAGAATTTATTTCAAAGACAAAATCACATGATTCGTGGTAGATCCCATGTTACAAAACTTAAAGCGACTCCACGCTTTTTTCCTATAAGATAAAGGAAACATTGATTATAAATTTAGTAACAAGCGCACCGTGTTTCAACATCAAGGTAATGTTACCCCCTTTATAAGCACACATTTTTCGATTTAGTTGCATTCGTTTTGTATATTCGTCAACTCGATGGGTTTTTGATATTATTCCGTTGTTAACCACTCTATATTTAATTAACTACTCAAAAATTTCGTTTTTATCAGGCCAACAGCGTTTAGAAGAACATTAACTGATATTCAGAACAAAAAGGCACAATCGTAACATTTAGCATATTGAGGAAATTGCAAATGATTGGATCAGAGAGACGGAGAGATAGGAAGATTATAGATGTAAAATTGTCACGCTTTCGGGAGAAACATCTACGTAAATCCCGTGTTCCCCTTAACAACACACCGAAAGGCGGCTTGCAGGGTATTTATGTAGATGTAAATCGATTGCAGCTACAATGGATTAAATTAGCGACTTTTGCGATTTAAACAGGATGGACATTTAAAGAAATAGTGGGCAACGGAGCATTGTGGACTAAGAGAAAGTATGTCTTTACAAAAACATTATAGTAGGGACAAAGTAATAGTGAACTCCGGATTCTGAGAAATGAATAAATAAGGAATATGACCTGAAAAGAGCTATGAACGCAGAGTGCTGGAATTGATCCTGAATTACTGGAAAGGAATGGCGTGTTTGTAATGCATCAAGTTTCTTATTTATATCATAAGAATTTAATAGGAGTCGTGTATTATTTACTCTCTTCTTTCACCCACCCACCGCTTTCTCCCTTATAGACCTTTTTCGGGCACATCTCCATTAGTAAATGAAGGGAATGAAGACCCGAAAGGATTCCAGAGGTGCTAGTAAATAAAGAGATATCACAAGAAGCGGATCCCACGCCATACCCCGGGATATTCTCCTACAAACACACTGGAAGCAATTTTACGTCACGGGTACGAAACTCAGCCTCGTGTTCAGCGAACCTCTTTTGTTCTTTGCCCTTCGCCACGCCTTGCCACCTGCGCCCCATCCTCCACACCCACTGCCACACCTCTCGCTCCTTCACGGATCTTCCTCACTCTCTTCGTCCCCTATTACCCATTCTCCTTTGCAATGCCGCCCAAAGCCAGAACGGGAAATAGCCCTGGGAAAAACAAACTCGCTTTAGAAAAAGCGGTGTTATCAACACAGGAGAGAAATCACATCTCTCTGTATCGTGAAAATTTTGACGCTTTAAATCTTATATGGAAATTTCTGGGCTGTGAATAGTGTTAATGCATGGGAAAAATATTGGAGTGTGTGTCAACTACTCAACTACCTCATTAAAATTGCTTAAAAATTGTTTGGTGACTGCTAGGAAGAAACTTATGGCAAACAGTCCTTAAAACGAGCCGCTACATCATCATCACATTATCATATTCATGTCGTTATCTTGCAATCATCGGCAATAATTGGATTTGACTAACTAGAATTGTAATAAAACTTAAGGGAAAGTGGCCTAAATCTCACCACTTAATAATCCCACCATTATCCTAAATGCGACTTTGATTGACTTAAGCAATATCTATTAGGTGAGTTTAGAACTTAATGTGTTCTCTAGCACGCCTCCATTTAGCTCATTTCATTGATGCAGTATTAACTGTTAGACAGGAGTTTAAAGAAATGAAGTGCCTCTTCAGCTATTACTGTCTGATTCTCATATGAAAATAGAGAATAGATGAGCATCATGTCCGTCATATTTACGAGTCCTATTTACATTAATTACCTTGGATGGCTTTCATTACTGTCACCACTGCTTTTAGGCCACAGAAATAATTCTTTTGAAATTGGCGGTGAATTCCAAATCGCACCATGACGCTGTGGTCTGATGTGATATGAACAACTATGATAATACGAATGTTTTATTTCTGTTCTTCTTTCCATAATCAAGTAAAATGAAGGAAGAGAAGTTGGGAAAATGTGAAAAGAATTTATGTAGACTCCTGATGAGATATTGAATTTTTTTTACAAGACTTTATTATGAATGTAATTAAAAATAGTCTGATTTCCGAAACAATTGCAAACTTCTTCCATTGTCGTCGATACATTCTAATTCCTAATACAGATTCATAATTGGGTGCGATTTGAGAAACTGGTTGCTTAAATCACCCCGTTTGCAAGACTTTCAAATTTAATTTTTATTTAATATTTCTATTCGGCATAAAAATCTCCAATATTGTCGATGAGGAAAACATAATCATTAAAACGATGGGATATTAAAAACTTGAGTTATGTCCTTTTTTTAAATTGAAGTTTTTCTAAAACTGGTTCGACCAATGTTAAGATTGACGGGTCCTGCAGAGCGTTTTCCATGAACATTAAGAATGAAAATTAAATCTACAAAGATCTTCTTTCGGTATGTACTTTCGTCTGTTTACCTTTCTTCGAAGTTTACGCGAAATAACATAACCGGAAAACCGAGTCGCCTTTCAACATTAATTTTCAAATCACTAAAGCGTTCCTTTCTTTTGGCGGCAGAAAAAAACAATTTTTGAGTCTCAAATTAGATTACAAAATTCCTCATGAAAAGAGAGTAAAATTCACTTGCTAATGTCATATTTTAGGGATATGAAAGAAACGAAATATATTTATGGGCACAGTTGTGCTTTGCATTTTACCTGAATTGAGATATTTTATGCTCTATTATATTCCCGGGTAAACGTTACTTAACTTCAATGAATATTATTCCATAAATGTGGAGTTATGATAATCATGTGTTCATATGAATATTTACCCAGCTTACCCTCAATGCCTGACTGACATTGAGACTCTTGTAATCCTTCTCATTACTTAACTGTCTTCAAGGAATAAATTTAAGCATTAATTCGTGAAAATATTAAATAAATTATAAATATACTGATTTAATGTAGCTAATTATTAAAATTAAATTTTCATAAGTTTAATGGAAGATTGTACAAATCGAATGATAATAAGTTCACGGCATAACCATTTATGTATCAAAATAATCACAAAGTTTGTCAATAGATGTTCAACGCAGGCAAGTAACTAACATCCACAAACTAAAGTTGTAGCATGATATGCTATCCACCCAAATTCTACGTCTGTTTTGCTCTCTAAATTTTTTCATTCAGTCGCTAACTTTTCTACATTTCTCAACACCTCCACCTTTACCACCAATTCCTTATTCAACTCTTCCTACCATTTCCCATTCCTTTACTCCTTCCACTACCCCATTTCCTCTGCTATTCACACCTAACACTTTTTCCCACCCACGAGCGACCTACTCCGCGCCTAATTGTCCCTAAGATTGAATTGTTTACGGATGGCTCCATTTAGGAATCGTTTGTGTTAGGAGTGCTTTAAGAGCTAGGCGTTCCCTTTCTTCCAGTACTATCCCCCGTAGGAGTTGGAGAGCAATTAGGGGAGAGAAGACGCATAATCTGGCGAATGAATGGGGCCTCTGAAAACAGAATGAGATTTGAGACGGAGGTGGCGCTGCGAGCGGGAGGAGGAAGAGAAACCGTATTTGAATCGGAATGGCGGTTCAATTTGCATCAGTTTGGGCCAATTCAAGTAGTCTTTTGTAAGCGGAGGCGCTTGCGCAGAGAGAGGCCTTGCGCATTCTTAAGGCTTTTGTTTGGCTGACCTCGCCAACAGATTAAATTCTAGGCGGCGTAAGGAACGATTGCTTGACCTGTAAAGACGCTCTAGTGGACAAGGGTATGCAAAACGTCTAAATTGAGCGATATTTTTTTCCTAAAACACACGAGTAGTCCTAAGAGAAAATTAGGTCCGATAAAGTTTGCGCAATTGAACGATATAGAGTCAAGATTAATACTGTGGTACTAATTAACGTGTAAAATATCTATAGCAACTTAAACATTGTCTAGAAAAAATTATTTAATTATTTATTGGGAAAACAGATGAAGTGGTTTAATAAATGTTTAAATTGCTATGGATTTTTTTGGCGTGATAGCTTTTAGCTTCTTTTTGGTATATTATCAGCTTCATTAGGATTTAACAAAAAATTTCTTCTAAAAGAAATGGAAAGATTACATAAAGCGATACAGAATAAGCTTTCAAGCCACTTTTCCGAAGAATAATTTTCAGGATGAAATAAAGGTTAGCAGTCGATTAAACAATAACTCGAAAAATTACACCTCCAAGTGTTGCATATCTTTTGTCTCTCAGGCGTTTGCTATTCTTTGAAATCTTGGTTTAAATAAAAAATAATAATATTAATTGGGAAAACAAATTTCCTCAACAGATATTCATTATATGCTGGAGATTGATTAAGATAATTCCTGTTGAATCATGTGGAAAACATTCGGATGAGTTAGTATTTCTTGGCTTATTGACTCTAATGGGACCACACACAGTCTGATGTTCCCAATATAGAATATCATAAAGATTGGTCAGTTATTCTATTCGTTCTTCGTCTTCCCTGTTACAAAGGCTGTTCTAGTACAGCGAGGAAGATTAGAGAAATACGTAGATGCTAAAACAAGTCGAATCAAAAATTCATTTTTTCCGCGAAAGATGCTCGAAAGTAATCGATCGGGAAAAAATAGTCATGTTACATGCACCTCTGTCGTAAGGAGGCTTGTAGGGTGCATATGTAGATATAGACAGATTTTAATACTGAAAGATGTATGGTTTAAATTCAGGTAAAGCTGTTATGAGAACAGGAACGATCCGCAGCATCTTGCTTTGGTTAATTCTTCGAAATTTATCTCCAGGAAAATTATAATCTGTAACCCTAATATAACGGTAAAATCAGTAATCATTAAATTCGCTTAAGAAAAATTGGGAAGGAACCCTTTATCTGTGCCAGTCTGTCCTCTATAATATTAAGAAAACAATTACCTACTGTGTGATTTGAAGTTATCCATAATCGCACAAGTTTACCCCGTCACTACTTTCATTAAAGAAGAATTAATTCAATCGTAATAGTATCGTAAAACGATGTAAGATATTTTGGGAAGTAGCTTTCTATGTCACAAAGTAAGAAAAATACACTGAAGATATACAGCAGTGATTCCCAAACTTTTTCGAGCCACCGCCCCCTTGGATCCATAAAACAGTACTCAACGCCCCCCAAGCGGTAACTTTATAATAATAATCAGAATCATAGGCTAAATAACCAGACGAGGAACATTGTAATAATTAAATTAAAAACAATGACTAATCAAATGTTTATTTAGAATCTAATAAATGTATAGTTTTCATAGAACATTTATGCAAAAGGTATAATACACAATAGAAGGAACTTAGGTGAGAATATAATTTTTACTTAAAAAGAAATTATGAAAACAAGTAAGTTTAAGAAAGCTTTCTTTAGAAGTTTACATGTCACTTTTACTTAAATGAAGCAATTATATAAGATAAACATTTTCTATTTATGGAAATAGAATAACCAACCATGTTTTGTTAAAATTAGTTAAACAATTAAGTGACTATTGATCATAGTTTTTCACGGTCTAGAAGTCATTTAAGGAGATTTTATCGCCTAATTTAATCACATATTTCCATCAAATAAAATTTTAATGGGATGGATGGGCTTGGTAATATGATATCAGTTTTCCAGTGACCGGTTTAATGTTTAATGAATATTTTTGAAGCATTACACAACATACTTGAAAGTGTTGGACGATTTTGGACTCTTTTGCGAAGTGATTGTAAAATGTTAGTCTTTTCATTTGAAGGTGACTCTATAAATCCACATTACACTGTCTGAATTTCTTCTTTGATGAGTTAATTCCTGCCATTCTGTTTCTACAACAAAGATTTAAATATTAAATTTTGTTAAAATAAAATTAAATTAACAAAATAGAATACGGGTATGTGTTAATGACGACGGCGACGATAAGACGTGGATTCATGGATCTTTAAGTAGTTTTTTTTTAAATAAAATTACTAATAACCATATGAAAAACATCAAAACAATATATTTATGTGTTTGTGGCATAACTTCAAACATACATAAGCAAGGCTGAATATATGCATACCTGGTATAGAACTGGATTTATATACACGTTATTTTGCTCTGGAACGGTAGTAGTCTTACTTTGGGTAAAAAATTAATACAGTTTATATTTTATATAAAAATTTTACATTTCATATCCAAATGCAATGCATTAACCACGCGAGCGCGAATTTGAAAATGGTGTGTAGGGAGTTTGTGCCGGATGCACCTTTGCCGTATTTCATGTAGAAACAAAACAGCTCGGCAGACAAAGTAAGCTCCTCTCGAATTCAATTTATAATACTGGTCTAGTCAGTTGAGGGTGAGGTAATATTTGTTTGGCTCCTATTCTGTCGTTATGAATCATATTAATTCATGCAATTCCCTAAAATTTATTCATAAGAAAGGCAGTTCAAGGGACTGTTGCGGATTAACCTTGATTCAACTTTTGGATACTTGTGTGTGAATATTACCCATTGTGTGAAAAAAGCTATGCTCCAAGGAAATTTACAATGACAGCAAAACCGTAACTTAGATCAGTAAACCGAGAAGTTGTTGAATTGATATTCAACCGCTAAAGAAATTTAATCGTATACGAAGTATGAGAGAAAAGGTCTTCGTTTTGAAAAATCTATTACCATTTCATGAAAACATACTGGCCGTTTATATTTGTGATATACTTCACCATCATAAATAATAATAGAAAATATTATATAGTAGTGCTATAACAAGAATGATATCATGCGATGAATGAAAAATAACTCACCAATACAGCCTTGATAATATCGTTGGAACCGACTTGTTTGGAAAATGGTTATTCAGGTAAATATTTGATGTAAAACCACCGAATCTTACTATTAGATGACCTGATTCCTCTCCAGATTCACACCCGTTTTATTCACACTGAACCTTACTGCCGAAGTTCTCAGTGTCGTGAAGTTGTGCCAACGATAGACCAAATGAGACTAAACCCCTTCAAATGTTTCCCTTGTGCGAGAAAGGCTTGGAAATATTTTTCAACCGTTCTTACTTTAAAATCTAAGGATACACTTGGTTTAAATTGCTTCCAGATGTGAGAAACAATATAAACTTAAAAAAGAAGGCTGAAAACGGAGACAAAAGGAAGGTTACCGAGCCTTCGCATTTGTCACATTGTCAGGATCCTCCGGCGCCCCCCTGCCGCCCCCTTGGCTCTGTTCGCCCCCATAGACTAGAGCACCGCCCCCCAGGGGGCGGTAGCGCCCACTTTGGGAACCACTGATATACAGGATTGTATTATCCTGTATCGTATGCAGCTTCCAACACATGGCGGTAAACAGACGCAACATAGGAGTGATTTTTTATTAATTGTAATTAAGAATATTCAACGAACTAACTGCAATGAAGTTTTCCCTCCTCATTTAAAATGTTAAACTGTGGATGGTAAATAATTGTGACATAAATCCATAGAGAAACTTCATTAACATCTAGAAAACAGGAAATGAAACACAGAGAGGTTAGAAAACACTGTCTCTTACTATAACGAGTGATTTTATGCGATTGAAAAGCCTCAGGAAAACGTGGAAACAATGGAATAACAAATTGGATTGTTCGTTTCATCGACTTAACTCCCTCCGTTGAGATCACGCGATGAAAAACGCAGAAGTCAAAGAGCGTGGTTACTCAGTACGGAAACTTTCCATCTGTACCGGGATCTAGGAATAAATTAAGCATTGGATAACTCATAAAACTGTGGGAGGATGTATTCGTAGCAACATTGCAACAGGAATGGAAATAACATTAAATCCGCCGCTTCTCATACTAAACATTATTTAGATAATTCTTTCTACGACCACAGAACCGCAAGACCAGAGAAATTAGATAACTTCACTACGTTTTCTTCAGGAAATAAATAGAAAATAAGTTTCCTAATCACGACCAAAGGACCAAAGGCCAATAATAAGTTTCCTTGAGGTTCCCTTATATTAAATCCTCGCAATCACTTCTGAGAAAAAAGTGCCAAAATAATATATTATTTATTAGTCTAGAAACCCTTTCGATACTGAGTAACAGATAATAGTTTTCAACTATTTTTTGGTTAAACTTGATAATTTTTCCTATCTTTGATAAAAAGTATAGTTTTAATTATTAAGAAAATGTAAAGTAAATGCATATTTTCAACAAAAACCCACTTTGAAAATTATTATTTCTCTGGAATAATAGAAAAAGTTTCGATTCCTTTTAGAGCACTCATTTAAAGATTTTTCGGCCTTAATTTGGCAACTTAAACCTCCTTTGTCCTAAGAGCAATGACACGGAAGATCCTCAAGATAAAGCACAAAGTGACTTCAACCATTAAATTCCCTTAAAGTTTTCAAAACAAAATATGGAAAAGTTTGCCTTTGAAATGAGATATTTTGAAAAATTTCCTGTTTATATTAAATAATACCAAAAAAATTTAAGCCACAATTATTAACTTTTAGGAGAAGAAGTTTTATTTTGTAGTCAGGGAGCGAATCGTATCTTTCTCAGGGTGGAAACGGAGTGGAGAAAATTATTAATTGTAGTTATGTATTAATGTACTTCGTTAGAAAATCTATATCAGCTGTAGTTTTCCCAGATTTATAACTTTTGAAGTACAGAAAAAAAACACAAAACGAGTCGACCAATATTCTCTTCCTTCCTGTTTGATGATGTAAGCAAATACACGGAGAAAAAAATCTTAGTAGAGACGGGGACTGTTATCCTTCAACCGCCTGCTATAAATTCGCTTTCAGGAAAGCTTCCGTAGTAGTGAACCCAAATAAAATATACTATATGTTTAAAAAATGTAACCGTTAGAATAAACACTAGGCGGTCCGGACTCTAAGAGCACGCCTGTAACTAGGCAACCGACAGTGTTTCGCCTGTCCAGCTGTTAACTTCATCATATAAATATCATTTTTATAATTTCACCACCTTCTCTCATGGACTGGACTATGAGACTATTTCAAGCTGACTTGATGAGGTGTATCAAGGTATCAAGATTATTATCAAATCTTATGGATATTTTCATACCTCAAGTTTCGTCTATTTTATTCCTAGGTGTTTTTCGTTTTCAAAAGAAAGTCGAAACGAATTCTGATTCTATTCGGTGAATAAAATAATGTTTGAACGAAATGAAAACGAACTTTCCATACATTTCTCATGGACGTAATGCCGAAAGATCTGGAATTAGCATAAAAGGTAAATGGAACCTACATACATTTCCTAGCGTTTTCCCGGGTTGCAAAGGTCAAGGCTTTGTTAAGGATTGGACTGGAACGAATCGATAAGCTAACCAAGATGCTACAGAGCGTAGAAAGGAAATGGCTAGGAGAAAGGATATTTACAATTAGGCTAAACATGATCGGTCAATTTTGAGGTGATAAATTTTCGAAAGAGATATACATTGTGTGTTCACCGTTGCACAGGCATAAGATACCGCAAGAAAAAAAATTAGAGGGATAGATGCTAGAGAACCAACTGATTCAAAGAATCTTTTTTTGAGGGCACACGGCAGCAATAAATTAGAAAAATAGACCTATCGTGCATGCATCCCATTACTCAACCCGAAAGGTAGGGTAAATGCTCCTAAGTATGCATTTGGCTAGGATGAAATCGATAGAATTTTGTAGGAGGAAAGTTGTATATTTGTAGATATGCGGATATCACGTCGTATATATGAATGCAATTTACTGATAAATTATGTGACTACATTAAATACGGTTATCATTCACAGACATGTTCAACGAGCTCCGTTACTTCAAAATATCCAAAGTCACGATGACTAACGATAAGTGGTAATTCCGTCAATTTAGATGAATTTCTGTTACTCTTTGAACTGTAAACATTCAGCGAGTAATCTTTGAAGTTTTATTGCTAGAGATTTCTGTTTTTAATGGTTTACACATATATCAGCTAGAATACATATGCTAAAATATCAACCTAGTTTTCAGCCAGGAAAATGCAAAGTGTACTTTTACAAAGAAAGGAGGAATTTGGACAATATTTTTGGAGTACATCAATCACCATCCAGATGCGAAATAAGAAAAGTATGAAAGTGACTTGTAACTGCATTTCAGAAGCATTTAGAAGTTAACAATTACTCCACTCCAATTTTGGCGCTGAGAGATTTAAAGGTTCGTGGGGGAAAACACGCATGGATGAGGATCACAACATTCCTTTCCAATTAAAACGATTTCATTTTCTACGAATATATTTCGATACATCTACTTTAATATCTCAAGCATACTCTTCCCCTCCTTGAGAGTCTACCCCAATTTTTCTCGGTCTTCCTAACCCCACTGAAATAATTCAACAACCACCAGTTATTCTACAGTCTACATTCTACAGTCAACTAGTGGATGAAAGTAGCTGAAAGTGAAGGGCGAAATCCTACAAAAAAGGTTAACAAGGGTAACTTCGTTGTATTTCATTAGCAAAAAGGTAATAAAACCCGAGAGCAGAGGTTTTTAAGTACAATTGAGGAAAAGACGGTAAAAGTTACGTGAAATATATTTTGTAGGAAGTTCTGTAAGAGCCCAGACTTAATTAAATTATCTCCTGGCCAATGAACGAGCGTTTAAGTAAGTGCACTTCCACGAAAAGAAAGGTCAATTCATAGTAACCGTTAGTTGAGAAAAACTTTTCCGTGAGATAGGTAAAAAATTTACAGTTAGATAGAGAGATTTATGAGTAATAAAAAGACATGACGTTTAGTATCCCAGCTCGATTTCCACTCTTCCTCGATTACAATGGAAATATATCTTACAATTAGAAAGTAAAATCATCAGTTTGCCAAAGTCGACAGATGAATTTATCCAATTATTCCAGCCATATAAGTTACACTGGACTATTCCATAAGATGGGGGACAGCATATACGAAATTGTTTACAAGTAAATGATGGCTTTTGATACAGTCACACAAAAACTTGTTAATATCTAATATCAAATGAAGGTAATTACATATTATCCGAGTGATTAAATTAAATACAACTAAACCAATCCAACCCGTGGCAATTTGCCCGATTCATATTTCAATTATGGGTTTATTGGATGGAATCGTATATGATCGTTTTCTAGTGATAGTGGTCAAACACTTTATCTGTAAGACATATAGGTTAACCCAATATAATTATCAGCTCATTCATTCTTTATATTGATAACTAACAGCTTATTTCAGATAATCAGGCAACCAAGAATTAGATCCTTCATGTATTACGTCGCAATAAATTACATTTCTGCATTAAGTAAAGGTGCGCACGTATATATCTTGGTGTAATTTATTACGTTGTGAGAATGTATATTATTAATTCATTATCGTGTTTCCCTGCTCTTGATATTTTCGGGCATAAAGATAATAGTATATTTCCATGGCATCGCGATAGGGTGAGTACCCAAATCATCTTCCCTTTCCTCATAAGAGAAAATAAATACACTGCTATGGCAGCTTTGGAATGAGAGAAAATGCTCACTGAAATTCAAACACTCCAAAATCACGTATGGAATTCTGCACGTCCCCCTAATTCGATTTGCTACCCTGCGTACGTTGGGATGAGCCCCCCCTCTCCGTGTTTCGTCCAGGGCGTGTCTCTCTGCACCGTTGTTATGGATCGAAAGCACGCATCCGGGGACCCGTTCACGCACGTGAAACCGCGCAGAAGCGGGCACATTTGCAGCACCTGGGGCTCGGGGAATGAGTAAGTGAGAGGGACACCATCATCCGTGAATGTAATAGGACTCAGAGGTAAAAGAAGACCTCGTGACGTCTGCACGATCAGCACGGAGTTTACCAGAAGTTGCTCTGACCACATCTCGATCTCTTTTCTTTCAAACCTTTCCTAGAAACTTGCCGTGGTGGAATACATATGTGAGGAAATTAACGCTGAAGTTCGTGTTAACTGGCATCGAAGAAGATGTGGCTTGAATGCATACTAAGCGTTTCCAGAAAATAATTCGATGACGTCTGCGAAAGAAATTCACACTTCGGTTAGCGGCATGCCTGACGCTTTATGTTTGATAACGCACGGTAATGATGGTGATTCATGAATCAGGCGTTGAAAAGATTATGCGGGAATCGAAATAATCGAGAATTTTTATGAATAATGGGCAACTTGGAAGAGCAGTCATAATTTTTTTCAAGAAATTCCTTATACTTACAACAAAAATTTCCCAAAAGTTTCAGACAAACGGAGGACTTACTGCAGGTTAAGCCGAGCACCATTACATAAACAGGAGGAAACACAGGTTTTCGCCCCCAAATCCAACACATTCTTTTGCTCCCTTCACTTTTTCATCTAATTAAAGAGCGACGAAGCAGTAAAATTTCCACGATATCAATTAAAACCCTTCAGTAAATTGAAATTTCTACGAATCTTACATGATCCTCAGTTGTGGATAGATTGTTAAACAAGCTATCAAACGTAGCACCTAGACAAAAATGTGGCTAGAATAATCTATCTGCAAAAAATACTACAGAGGAGAAATTCAAGACATCTTGTAACATATGTTGAATAAGCTGACCAAAACAAAAACACTGATTAGAATTTCTGTGTTCAGCTGAATTTTTTTCATTCTTTCGCAATGATTTCGCATTTCCCTTTGATATATTTAAAATATCTACGTATTGGCCTACAAAGATATATTCACCAGAGGATTTACTCCGAATAAAGTATCAAAATAAATATTTTGAAAAATGCAAGCAAGAGTCTGTCCTTGCAGTAATCAGCTCGGAATCCGGTTTGAACCTCGGCTGTCAGTTACAAAGCCCTGGTGGGGGAATGAGGATTAAGAGCTGTCCATAAAGGAAGCCATGGAAGTTTTTGGATTTTCGATCCACCTCAGTCAAAAAGTTTCACTTAGAGTTGCATATGTGATGACATGATACCCAAACCCTCTCACCTGCGTGGTGAGTGACATCATTAAAGGATGACCCTTTATTAATCAAGATGTGAGTGCGCGTGAGGTAGCTTGCATCTCTCACCGATTCAGTATATTATTAGAGGAATACGTCCACGTAAGTGCAGCACAATGACCGTATAAATTACCCTTTTCATGGCGTTAAATGAGGTGTGACGGGATGATAGCCGTTAATCAGTACCATTCATACCTCAGTAGACTTTAACTCATCACAGCCATTAACAAGGCAGAGACGTACATGTACGTAAATGAAAGTTAGATTTTTCTATTATGTACAGAATATTCCATTCATCAATATATTGCATCAAAGCGCGAGAAAACGCACAGTTGCTAAAACAGTTATGAAAGGCTACTAATAATATTGCCTAGGATATAACATCTGCAATATATTTGTTTTAAATATATAAACCGTTATTAATGCAACAGGTATCACTCATCTTCATGCACACTTACAGGCTCCAACATGAATAATCTTCAGCATACTTTAGATAAAGCAGTTTTTCTCAGTAGAGAAGAAGTATAATCGATAGAAGATGACATTCCCCATTGACTGTGGTTTTCCATTTGCCCTTAAGACCTTCGTCTATTTCAAGACGCATCGTATGTTCAAGAAATTGCGTTTCGTTTTATTACTCCCAATTAAACCTCAAAGCATTCATTCAGCCCCCATGAGGAAAGAATGTATTCGCTCAATATCAGGGGAGAAACAAATGGCGTTAAATGGATGATAAAGACTCAGGATATGCCTTGATCAGGTATCAAAAATGCAAAAGAATAAAACTCTAAGTCAATCCTATAGAAACTTCAAAACTACAGATTCGTTTTCATCGTATTAGAATATTAGCTTAAGTTCCTACATATGCTATTCAATGAAAGTTCATCGCTTGGCAAGTTTCTTGACACGCCCTTGCTCCATATCCAGATCAGTATTTCATATTAATATCAAATCTAAAAATTTTTAATTTTTATGATTAATTTTTCCAATGATGTCGATAATGGCTTTTGATAGATAACATTTTTTAAATATTGATCTCTCGGTTGTTTCGTTACGTCCACTTTTAACTTTAAGTTAAACTTGCGTTAAGTAAACGAGTAAAGTTAGTTAGTTACGAGTAAAGTTAACTTCTGTTTCACTTCATTCGTCGTTATTTACAAATACATAACGTTGCTGTGCTTTTTACCTCATGTAAATAATTATTTAATAAGTAAGATTAATGCTAAAAATCTAGCATTAATTGCGGTTTTGAAATTTATAGATATGTTAGAATGTATCTTCATCTTGTGTGATAGTATATGATACGGTATAATTGTGCTATAGTATACGGTAGTGATATTAGAGATATTGGTGGATAGTAGTGATATTTGAGATATTATTTTTGCCGGAACTGTACATATACATGTATATAACTGGTGATGTATCACTGGCATTGTCACTTATTGGCTCGCTTAGTTGCATTTTACATTATCTCACATCTTTAATAATTAATGCCATGCCACCCAATCTACAGTGCACCTGCAAGGTATATACCCTTCTCTGTATAGTTAAAGACCAAGCGAAAATAAATCACTACCATGAATTTTACTACAATGCAAGCGTAAAGATATTCAGTTTATTTTTCGTATCATCATGAATAAAAAATCTATTTTGGCGTGAAATTCGAATATTATAAATTATCAAAATATAGTTTTATGTTGGTAAAGTATTTAAGATTTGCCAAAAGTTGTGGCTACCATTTTTTTAATAAAACATTCTACTATCTGAGTTTTTACTTAGAATCCATTGCAAAAAATTATCCCATTAACATAATCTTAATATAATGCTACGGAGGATGCGTTTAATCTGTGAATTTAGTACATACATCAAAAGAGAAAGCGAATAAAAATTTCCTTAAAAATAAAAATCCTTCTTCATCTATTGGACATAACCAGTAAAACTGAAGCAAATATAACTGTACCAATATATTGAATTAACATTGACGTTTGCCCAGAAATTTCTTATTTCAAATGTAAAAAACTCTACCCCTGACATGTGACAAAAATTTCGACCACAGAACGAACCGTAAACAAGACGCGAGCTCTAAATTCAGAAGTTTGGGTTCACAGCGTCTACGAAATACCAGAGCAAGGTTTTCTTTTTTAGCCAGGCATTAAGTTCACTTGGAAAGAGAAGCATCCGAAGAGGGACCCAAGAGTGCTGCCTACGAAACGCGTGCTTCCTCACGACCTTCCTTGGGGACCATTTACATCTTTCAGATTAAGTGGAAATCCATCTTAATGACCATCGATTACCGGGATCGAACCTCTGGAAGGCAAACGCAGCCGGTGGCGGTTGCACGTCCCAGACTCCAAAGGCCAACGCTCAATAAACGTCGTTTTATTCTCGAGCGAAGAGTTCTCTAGGCCAAGGGCGACGTTGCAAACGAGTCTTATTCCATTGCGAAATATTCTTCACTAGAAGTAGACTAGCGCCGTCGGAGTCGAGACCTCATAGCCATGCCAATGGAGAGTCGAAAAAAATCGAAAACAGTCTAAAAATTGCCTCGTCCCAAAACCGAACCGTGAGGCACTCCGTGATTCGCTGCAACGTGCATTCATTGCTCACTCTCCCCTCACCTTCGAGCCCTTGGTCTCCTTTAGACGCCCTCGGCCGAGAGATGTAGCACAAGTAGAGCAGATCACCACCGGAAGGGTACTTAGGAGGCAAAATATACGAAGGGGGCTCCTGGAGAGTGTTACACCTTTTTTAACGGCTTAACTTTAATGGTCAGGAAAGCCTCATCATTTATCATACACTAACTCATCAAAAATATCAATTCTGAGCTCAATAATTTTTTATCTAACTGCACTGCTACGTTTAGGCACATTTAGGCATCCGTACTATGTTTATCAAAGAAATATACCCTTGTGATATGTTATATATCACAAGGATACAGCGACTTTGCAATGAGTTCCTTGCAGCTAATGCTAAAGATTTATTTAATACCAAATTAAGGCAAATAAAGACTGCTTTCAAAAATCACGGAGATGAATCAGCATGTACTATCCTTGTTTGGTCAGTGAATTGTAATATAATTAGAAAATTTATCTTCAACTTCTTTAGCATTTAATAATGCACGCTGATTTATAATGTTCTATATGTTATGTTTTTCTGTATTTCCATAAATTTATAAGGCTATATCTGAATTATTATCTTATTTACTTCTGTTTTGATATTATACCTATGTTTATTCTGTTTTTATATACTTTACATAAGTTTATGAAAGCTTAACTTCTGTAAATTTCAATTTTTATTTTTTGTATAAATGTATTATACTAGTGTATGTTTTGTATCAGAGACAAATATTTTTTATTGTATAATTCAATATTTTCATGTGAAAGAGACCAGTTTATATGCCTTTTTAATATGTTAAATATTATCGAAGATTCGACTCTAGAGAAAATTACGGCAGAATTTCGCCAAAATCTTAAATTCTGCATAAGTAATTGTAACTATTGTATCATGTTTACTTCATGCGTAACCATTACTACCATTACCACTACAAAGTTACTTTATAGAATATAGAAAGGCATATTCACAAACTTTGGGGTCGCAGATAACATCCGAATCAAAGAAGTTATTTAATATGATAGGTTGTAGTTTTTTTAAAGACTTTCCCGAGAAAATTTACGATACTTTCCTATTATAATTTTCAGCATACGTCTTCATTTATAAATGAAAATATTATGTATATTTGCGAAAATCTTAATTTGAAGTACAATTTCTAGTAGTTTATGACATCCAAAGATAAATAAAGAAAATAGGATTATTCTACCAAGCCCGGTTTTGATGTTTGTTATGATTCGTAGCATTTGAAATGAGTTTGATGACTAAATGTATCGTATATCATCGGATTGAAGAACCTAAAGTCTCCCTTTTTATTACACTTTGTATTGCATTATTAATGAAAGAAGGATGAATTGAGTTATTAAAAAAAGTCGAGAGATCCCTCTAGTCTGCTTTTTCATTTTTCTTTTCCAATTTCTTCTTAGAATGGCGGTACTCAAGTGCGTGTTATAGACCGTCGCATGTAAAACCCCCATAAAGACGTTATTTATATGCCTAGAAGTTCCGGGTTCGAGCTAAGGAAATCTTGCGTAATTAATTCTCTTTTAAACCGACCAATCTACATGTTTCAACTATACTTGATGGCCAAACGACATTTAGGTGAAGAATAAATTTTATGAAAGAAGGCAGGAAAAATAATGAAAATGAAAGCAATGCTTTTGTATGCAAAGTATTACGTTGTATGGAAAATTTACAGTCAGTTCTAACTTTCCTCTGGATAAGGGGCGAGGTCAAGTAGAAAACTTGAGAGGATTAGACGAATTCTCGTAATGTATGAATCGCAATTAGACGAATTCTTGCAATACTATGAATGGGCATTATGTTAAAATTTTCACCAACAAAACTTGAAGGGGTCAGTGACACGGGAAACATTGCATATTTTCAGCATACCGTTAAGGCTCAATGACATAAATTAGAGGAACAGATACAACAGAAAGGTAAACAGATTGTAGAGGACCTGCCAGGGGTAGGATAAAAACGCTGATGATAACGTCGACAATAGATCCCAACTATATGTCAGTAAATTCTTTCACAGGAACAGATCATGATGATTAGTCTTTCATCTATTGTTATTTTTCTCTGAATAAAAAAAAAACAAGTGTTTCGCTGCACCCATACAACCTGGATGACAGCAAACGAAAAAAAGGACTCCCAAGCGGTGAATTCCACGAAAAAACCCCATCAGTCGTAACCATCCCCGTCACAGTACTATATTTAGCTCCTCGATTCACCCGCCGACGCATCTCCTCCGGACCCGGCTTCGGATGCGTACGCTATAAACCCACGTGGTCTCCGAAAAGAAGATCGTAGAAAAGAATTCCCTTTCTCCACCACGGGTTAGCGACCGCATTTCGAGCGAGAGCGCCCCTTAGCGGAGAGCGCGCGAACTACTTCCACCGGTTCCGGAGGATTGGGGGGGGGGGGAGAAGGGGGCGGAAACGCAGATGCGGTGTGAGCACATGGCGAGCCGAGGGAAGGGTTAGGAGCAAAGACTCACAACGGATGCGTCTTCGGAGTGCGAAATACATACATCCATCCTCGAACCACCCTCATCGGGCACTCGGTCAAAGGGTGCGGAATTAGCGGTACTTGAGAAAATAAACAGGAAAACGGACAGAGAAAAGCTTTCCCATCCGATTCACACGTTCCGGCGTCTCCGGCCCGGAGAATTTTCGGAAGGCGACCGAGCTACCGCACAGCCGTAGTGCGACTTGGGCGCGGGCAGAGGGGAGGGAGTGAGGGGAAGGGAGAGAGAGTGTGCCTTCTCGGTGAAGAATAAAAGCGAGTGCCGCCGGCGCCCCCCGACCATTTGTGAGAGAGCTGAGCTCAAGTGCGCGCGCGCTTGCAGATTACGATCGCTCGAATCTTTTTTTCCGACACCACCGCGCCTGCGTCGATCCTCCACGAGGTTGAATAAAAAGCAGTCGATCGCGCGCCATAAGAGACCGAGGACCGTCCTTCCGGTGTGGAGCGTTAACAGTGCTTCTTTGAGAGACTATGGTGGCCAGAGAGCAAAACGGCGGTACGGTGCCCTCTCCCCAGAGGCTTCGGCCCCCTCCGCAGACCCGCTTGGGCCGAAACGTCGCTTCCGAGAGCGGCAGAGAGATGTCGAGGCTTAACGACGTCCGCGCCCCGCCGCCCCCGCTGGTGGTCAAAGAAGAAGAGGACGACTCCGGGGTGACCATCGAGGTGCCCGAGGAGAGGGCCGCTTGGTCCAACAAGCTGCAGTTCTTCCTGTCCATCGTGGGTTACTCCGTGGGTCTGGGCAACATCTGGAGGTTCCCGTACCTGTGCCAGCAGAACGGCGGAGGTGAGTCGGAAGGCGCCACGTGACGGAACGACGCCGGGCGGAAGCGACCTCGTGCGGTGTCTCCGCGAATCACGTGCGAACGCCGGGTTTTGTTTGTTTACACGCGATGAGAGAGAGAGGAAGGCCGTATGAGAGCGTACGTTATATCTCGCCTCTCAAACAGTTTACGAATCTCGATCAATGAGGAGAGCTAGAAATGCAGGATATGTCTCGAGCGGAACGCGGCGCCCTCTAGCTCTATCGATTTTGCGAAAACGTGGTTCCTTCGCGAGGGATCGATGTTTGGGTCAGTGTGTCTTCCGCCCTTTCCTAAGGAGCAAAAAGATGCGTGCCCCAACAAGTGTCATGCGTGGAATGCACCCGCCGGCGTTGGAGAGGTCGGCGGGAGGGCAAGGAACTGGGGGAAGGCCAAGTCACTTCCCATTGATGAAGACACAGAAATTGGGGAAGGAAAAAGGAAAGATTAGGAAAAAAGCGTGGTTGTGATAACCGAGATCAACTTCCGCTCTGGGAGTTCCTCACGGAAATCCTCTCCCTAAGTGAATCCAACGGTGCGGCGTGAACACGCTCGAAACGTCCAAGGAAAGTTTGCGGATGCTCGCGCTGCAACGCTACGTCACGGGGTGATGCGACGTTACACCTACGCTATAGGTGCGCTCTTGTGTGCCTAGCCAGGCTGCAGTGCTAGCAATTTGTCACTGACTGTTACGAATGAGCTTAAGCCCGATTTTGATCTGATTTTCAGAGCCCTGTTGTTACTGGCTCAAGGGCATTTCGTTCGGTTTCACAAGAAACTGTTTCAGTGCGAAAAATTTTTGTCAAATCATTTTTTGTCAAAGTCAAGTGTCAAACACTTTTTCGATCTTCAGACTTCTGACTGGTTGTAACCAACGGTCCGCCAACGTTCTCATTCTTGCCTTGTCAGGATCACCCCTGACTATTTATACCGTTTCCTGGGCCTACCTTTACACCCCTGCGGTTAGGTCATTTCTGGGGTGATTGATTTCCTGAGGGTTCCTGCCTCAAGTTGCCCATCATTTTACCTCTAAATTTGATTCACTTCCATGGGCTTCCTTCCGAAGTCCATAAAGTTATGTTTATACGTAAATGAGGTTCTAATAGGATTTTCATTTGTCGTTGGACTCTCCAACTTTGGTCCCCAGAAATTCAACACGTTCATAAAGAACCTCGAGAATTTGCCACAGAGTTGGTGCTTGTGGTACCAACCACTTCTGTACAAATATGAATAGAAAGCGTTTTACGGTCTGCTTTAGCGTGATTAGCTAGTGTTACAGGTCTGAATCTGCTGCCTCAGTGTGCTCTTTCTGTGATTGCAGTGCACAGCAACTAATTGCAAAGTAGTGATAAAATACCTCGTACCTCTAACTCTCTCGATGCAAGCCCAACGGAAAGGGATACTGAACCGTCATGTCCAGGGTTTTCAAAGACGTCGTGTAAGAAGTTATTCATACTCTTCGTGGTTATAGATCGCCTGGCTTTGTCTGAAGTCTGTGCCAAGTGTTTTCCGAAAGAGGTCACACTCGTAAAAGGCTTGTGAAAAGTAAGAAATTGTATGCTGATAAATTGATGCATTAAATAAAAATTTTTGCACAATATATTCTATAAAAAGTTTGTTCCGCATTTAAACCCATGTACCTTAATGGTAATAAAATTTTGTTAACAGGTTTTAACTGCGATAAAATTTGATTATGGATCCTTAGGTGACTTCTACAGGAAAAACAGAATCTGTTTCGGAAGAAATGATCACGAATGTGAGAAAGTATGCATTGCAAAGACTACTATTCTAACTTAACGGCGCAGCAAGCGTTTCCAAAGAGAATTTTTAATTCATAAAGAGGGGATGTTTAAACTTAGAAATATAATAGCTATCGAATATTCCTTTAAATTAAAATATTTCCGAATTTCGAATATTAACAATAAATAATTCGAATATTTCAATTTTAGGCCGTATCATATCCCACCGAATAAAGGATAGTCACCCAAAGAAAAGGTTTGCAAATCGTAAAGGTGAAAGGTATCAAAACTTCTTTAATATTAGGATATTTACTGTTTTTTCTCATATAAATCACTAATATCCAGCTAACAACTACGTTACGAGATGACTGTTCCAGGTATATGCAGGAAAATGCCCTCAAAGATGAGAAATTTCAAATTCTTCCAGATCACAATGATAACGTTAGTGTCATTATATACATCGTGCGTGTTTACAAACAGACGAAGCTTCGATAAAGCTGCTTAGAAGGGGAGGAAACCCTTCTGAATGTCCACAATTTCTAACTCTCCGGTCGTTCTCGGGAGAAAACGCGTAACAGAAATGCCTCAGGAGCAAATCTCCGTCTTACGCCAAGAAATCATTACCTGAGCGACAGTTATGTAATCGAACGACTGTGAAAAATGAGGAGAAATGCGCCGATCGGTGAGCGCTTATGTCTCTACGGTTTGCCCCAATAACATTTGTCTCGATGCATTCTGCGCGATAAATATGTCTCCGGCACGAATAATAGGAATTCGATCGCAATATATGACCAGTATTTCAGTATTAGAACGTCACTTTTACGATAAAACCGATCCGAATGCCATTTGGAAGAATTTATAACTTTAATCTCTTTCAATTCATCCCTCCTATATAATATAGTAGTTGCTCCTATAGAATTATTAGTTTTATTTTATGTATTTGCCTCTTTAATTCTCATGATGATCATACGAAGTTAGGTGGAAGAGAGGCCCACTTGGGTCTAACCTCGCCAAAGAATGCGTCAAATAATATTAATATCGGGTTAACGCTGAAACCACTGATTCAGATCTTTTGCCTTCTTCCTAATCTAAGTTCCTAAAATCTTAATTCGAGCAACTCTTCTACTTTCTATCTGATTCAATCTGTCTGAAAAATGATTACCTAGCATTTTAGTGCTTCGTAGGACAGAACTGCAATCTAAGTCCAAAAACGACGGATGTCGACACTTTTGCCTGATCAACATTAATGACGACTGGTTTAACGTGGTTAGAAAGCTTTCGCCGCACATAGGTTTCAAGATGCAATGTTTAGAATCGATAGTTTAGGTGATGGATAAGGTCCAGTACTCCAATAACTAGAAAAAGATCGTATGCTAACAGCAAACTAAACTAAATGAGCAATGATTTCGTCGTTTCCGTACAAACACAACTGCAAGTCGCCCCTTGCAGGTTCTGAATGATTCGATCCGAGGACGGAGGCGTTGGGTAAAGGTAGAGTGATCCTTTCCGCTCAACAGAGCCCGTGTTCTCAGATACCTTGCGAGGTCCACAACCTACAAAAAGTAAATAAAACGAGCGTAACTCCCGGACACCGCATTCCGGTCCAACCGCTTACAGTTCGCGTCCTTACTTTACACTCTCTCCCTTTCTATTTTTACTCCGCATTCGGAGCCGATTCCGAGATCCGGTCGCCTCGGGCGGCTTTTCCCAAAAGGCGGCCTTGTCCGTCGAAGCTTTCTGCTTTTTGACAGATCGCCACACTGAGTCTGAGGGAGCATTCCTTCGAGCAACCCACTTTTTACTCGAGAGTTGCGAATTTTTCCTCGCTAACGAATTCAGCGAAATAATTTGCAACCGTTCTTAGTTTTCTGCCGCATGTCGGTGCCGCGATCGAGCGTTATTCGTGAATTCCTCGGTTGGAGAAAATACATGCAATGCCTTCGTTGAATGAACTTCTAGACCTGTGTGTCGTGTTAGGCTCTTAGGGTGGTTCATATTGATCCAACTATTGTAAAAGAGATTCGAATGCTTGAGGTGTTATATTACATGCGAGCTTGAACTTTAGAATATATTTCGATGTGAAATAGATGTTTTCAATGTAACTATAAAATATTTTAACGTAAAGCATAAAGATTTTTATCCTAAAAAGTACGAATTCTGTAACGATGTTGATATGAAGATTGATAAAATACCAGCGAAATTTTAACAGAAACGGTAAAATTTTTAATGAATGCATTAACATTAATAATAATACTGTCACGAATTTTTCATTCGACAATTAACGCGTCCCGTCTCACATATTAAATTACGATAAACTTAGCGGGGTATAATTAATTGTGCGAAAACTGAATTATGCAACTCTATCTTAAGATGAGAAAACTTGCAATAGCGTGCAGAGTAACTTATTCCTTCTATAAGAGCAATTTTTAGATGTGTAAAAACTCGTTTCTCCTTATTTTCGATGTAATACTTAGAAACTAAAACATCTCTAAATTCAATGTTTAAGCACATACATAGCTAAACCTTTCTGGATTTCTCTAAATCGCAGTACTCAAATCATCTCTATAGTTTGTAGTTGTTTAACTACTCCATGTATTTCCCCTTATGAATCATTCCTATTATCCGTGCATCGCTAAAACCCTCAGTTTTCCTCACCTAGCACCTGTCAATGAATTCAGTCAATTGCGTAACTGCGCCGAATGATTGAGCTAACTGTCCGAAAATTGCTTTAAATATCACTTTGCATCATCATGACTCTTTCTAACGGAGGGAGAAATTCAGGGGTATGGAACCTCTAAGAACGCATGCAGGGAATATGATAAGAATTCCTGTGTCCACTAAATAAAGTCTCGCAGTCTTAGGACAAGAAAAATTAAATACTAACTCTATAGCGATATAGATATTGTAGATATATATAGGTTATTATAGTGCGCAAATTTCATATACTTTTTAGCTTAATCTGCTATCCAGCAAAGTGAATTTTCTAGTCTCGTCATTATTCTTCTATTTTCCCGAGTAAATTGTAAGTTAATTTGTTTAGCTAGTCTGACGCAATCTTCTTTATCGATTGCGGGAGAGGTGTTCCCAGATCTCATGCATTGAAAGTTGGGATCTACGAAACAGTTAATGAAGTATACAGAAAGTGATAGTGATGCCTCTGAAAACGATGATAATTTGCTCTGGAGATGGACTGGCTGGTAAAATCCTTCATTAGCCGAAAAGCTATTTCTCGTCACTTGCCTAATCCTACAACTTCCATAAACACGACAAATATCAGCACTTATTTTTATTAGTAAACAAAAATTGGCAGCAACCCTTTTTTGCTGTAACAGATTTTTTCGAGTGCATGTGTACTGGTGAGCATCCTTAGCAATATTTCAAAGCCCATTCATTGCTAAATTTTTCTGCTTCCAACTTTCTACATCTTCTGTTACACATATTTTAAATGAAAATATCCTTGGAAGGGCTAAGAATTTGGGAGATCATTGCAAACCGAGGACCTTGGAATTTACCCAACACACTCGCTGCTCCTGGTCGAGCAACTTTCTTTCAACGCTAAAATTAAAGGTTTCCACATTTCCTCCGGATTTATAACAATTTGCGTTTAATCACTACAAGTGTATGCTCCGCTTTTGTTAGTGTGCCATTCTGCCACTGTAAAAATGCGGAAAATAAAAGATACTTTTGCCATCATTTGTATTCTTGTTATAGAGGCATAGATGCATCCCTATTTGCCTAGAATAGTAGGTAAAACATCTTTAGATTTTCTATGTGCTGCGAAACTTTATCGTGTCCAGTTGTTTTACTTTTTCTATCCTCCGATTCATTAACCAGCCTAAATTAAGTATAACGCCAACAGTTTACTAAATCAAACAGAAATATTGAAGTTAGTCAGTACATGCATGAGAATCACAAGTATTGAGAATCTATTATTATAGCAAGAAACAATTCAACGGAAAAAATGCGTTGAAAGTATATATATTTCCACTCGCTGCTTCTCTCTTTCATAGAAAAAGCTACTATATTCACATGATTTGGAATGAGTTACTGAACCAAGAAATTAAAGTGAAAGCGTAGCTTCCTCTTGCAAGGTCTAAAATTGATGTCGTTAATATTACGACGCAATAGAATTTTATGATCTAGGTTCTTACGAAGAGGTTAATCATTCCAGTTAGTTAATGAAACCTTCAGCGGCTAATACTTCCCCTATACAAGATGATATCTTTTGTAAACAGCTGCTTTTGTGTAATCGAGGGAACCGTCAACAGTAGGTCAATGAGGATGACCAATTACCGTGCTTTGGTCCGAATAATAATATACGAATAAATTAGTATGGGTACGTTACCTTTCTTAAAAATTCTTACCAAGGGCGAAAAGGTTGCCTGCAATTTTGTCAAATCAATTTGTATTCGCCCTCTTAGTTTATTTAGCAGTTGATTTTCTTCATTAATTCCCTTTTTTATTGGCAGTAAATGTTTGTACCTGGGTGTCTAAACGCGTTTTATTCGCCGAAAACTGCGGAACTAGGAAAAATTAATATTTCTCCTACACATCATGAGAAGGTACAAGCTCAACTTCTTTAAATCTTCAGATATTTTTCTTTTTTTTCTAAAAGACGTCAGATTTTTTTACGCCTTAACAGACAATCTTCAGCAGTAAATATTTTGCTGCCTATGCTAATGTAATTTCGACGGTCGGAGTGTAACCTCGAACACAGACGTCAATAAATATTATTTGATTCCATCTGATTATGGGCTGTTAATGTTAGATTGACTATTTGGCTTTGGTCTGCTTGCTTCCTTTTCATTTCACCAATTATCCTTCCAGATTCTATTTTTTGCAGGAGAGATATTTCAGAAACTCACCGTCCTTCAGCCTCTGGCCCTTTTTTTCTCGTGACCTTAGGTTTTCGACAACCAATCCCGCGGTGTGTATTTTGATTGGTATGTGTATATAATTTCACAATGAAAGAACCAATTTCGTGATGCGGATTGTAAATAGTAAGCTTAAGTTAAACAACCCCACAGGCCTGCATTATGGAGCATCGGTTTGTTTATTTATAGACGTTTCCAAGGGGAGTGAACTGTAAATAAGATGGATAACGCCTCCCATTCACTGATCGTTGCTACATAGGTCTCTTACGGTGTATCTACCGATGTTTACCTGAATCACCGTGAAGATAGTGAGTTTGACTACTAACCCACCGCAAGGAAAAAATCCAAACATTTTTCTTAAATGCTCACGTTATCAATAAAGAATACACGATCAGAATGCTACACGTTCGTTACTGTTCCTCTCATTTAAATATAGATCTTCTGCGCACTTTTACTTCCAATTTATTTTCATGCGAAACATTTCGCAAAAAGACACGAATAGCGGTTCAAGCTCAAGTCGTCTTGGGGGGAGGGCATGGGATTTACCTTGGAATATTTTAGTAGTATGTAAGACAATAATAAAAAAGAGTAAAAGTATGCTTATGAGCTCATACAATAAAATTCGACAAACCAGAGAAAAGCAGTAGAGGCGGATCCAGAAATTTTCCGATGGGGAGGCGGTACATTCCAGAGGGGGGCGGGGCGATTGTAGACAATTTTCTGATAAAAATATCTTTATCTGATAAAAATTAACTTTATAAATGCCATTCTGTTGCAATGAATGAAGTCTATGTATGGTGATCCTGCCATAGTATGCCCTTGTAGTACCAGCACGACATAGAAGGGTTGATAACTCTTATACCCACCAATGATAAGTGAGCATTTATTGTTATACTCATGGCGATATAACCGATTATATTTATCATTTAGAAAAATCAGTACATTAAAGAGCAAGTATAAGCTACCTTCTTAATATGACTATTACTATTTATTCTTAACTGTACTAGTTATAATCACGGCTTTGCCTTTCGATTCAAAATCTACGAATCGCTCTTCGTCATGAGAAATCGAAATCCGAATCCTCGGCGTGAAATCGTAATTCGAATCTTCTTTAGTCAGGCATGGTAAAACTCTAGAGGAAACCACTCTTCCACTACCGAAACCTTCGGAATTAAAATTCCAAGCGGGCTTTACGAATTTTATCGCCACCATCTCACTGGCGAGATTCCCACCCATATCCACAACCAATCGCTCCAATCGAAGTTACGACCGTTTTCCGTGTCTCTCACGCATAAAAATCTAGACCCAAGATACCAAGCAGATGAAACGATAGGAACGCAGTAGTCCTCCCAATTTTGAAGGATGACAGGCCGTTAGTTGAATACTACTCGTGCAGAGGTGAGAGAGAAGTGAAAGCGGTCCTGCACACCCTGAGGTCCTCTGCAAGGGTCATTCCGAATGGTATACGCCAGGATAGTGAGTTTAGAAGGGTAGTAAGAACGGATGTCCTTGAGGTATGCAGCGACCTTCCGGGTTAAAAGCACGGAATAACGGGATATCGCCGAATAAGCGTCTCCGGTACATACCCTTTTCCTCCTATTCAATGGCTCTTCACCGCCCTCGTTTACACCGTCCTATTATCTCCTTCCTTCTTTGCCTCTGTTCTCAACAAACACTCCCTTCCTCACTCTCTCCAGACCCTTCCTACGCCCTCATCAATGCATGCCTAAGCATCTTTCACCGTATTCGGCACCGCCCCACCGTTCTTCATCCACATCCGAGGGTGCTAATTACCGCACAGCGTTTCTTTTTATAAACTCGTCACAAGCTGACTTTTACCTTGAGGATTTTGACCTCCTTATCGCGGAGTGTGACGTCTGCCATCAGGTCTAGGGCGGGTCTAGCATCCCAACCTTTCCCTCCTGAGGGACAAGGATGAGGGTAAGCTAGGGTTGCACTTCGATGACCGTGCTCGAAAATTCTTAGGTCTGAAAAGTTTTCTAATTATGATAACTGAGTCCAAACCGGTGGGTGTCAATGTGGGAGGTGAAGCCCTCGGGAGAGATGGGTTTTTTAGCGGTGGATGCTAAAAACTATCATTAACTCACGTTTGAGGGCTGTAGAAATGAATTCATATACGGAAAAGGGCCTTTGGAAAACTTAGGGATTGCAGTTTTATAGGAATGGGCAAAATTTACGACTGTAAATAGACATCTACCTACCTATCATCAAACCGATTCAAGTTTATAAAGAAAGGAAACGTTCCAAAACATTTCCTAGGGGAGAACTTTCAAACGAAATTCAAGACTTAATCACGGCGTGCATCCAAACTAAATTTCTCCGAAGCATTCAACGCAAGGATAAAGCTTCAGTAGAATGTGATTTTATGACGAGTTATTTTGCGTTTCAACTCGATCCGATTACTGTATTTAGAAACCTGCCAATTAAATCTAAGATCACTGGTTGGAATGTTAGGAGCTGGGAGAAATCGAGTTGAACTTTTTGTGCCAAGAGAGATTTGAGGCAGATTTTCCTTGTTGTAACAGCAATTCCTAAGATTAGACGTAGGTATGGGATTGCGTAACAATTTTCCAGATTTTAAAAATACTAAATGTGCCAAATCTACGCGCTATAATAGAACATGATATATACAGGTTCGCAAACGTGTATATTAACAATTAAGACAGAAACTTAAAGTGTAACACGTATTAAAATAATTTCATAAATAATTTCCATACTTGCTACCACAAGTAGCGCTTCTGGAATGATTTTATACAGTGCTAGTATCAGAAAAATTTTGTTGCAACATAATGAATTTCGCTCAAATAAATAGAAAGTTTTATAATGACCGTCTTTATAGGCGTTTATTTCATAATATTAGGAGAAATATTCTTGTGCCTAAGGTCTATACTAAGGACGTATTGATGCTTAATTTAATATTGGAAAATCTTTAGTTCTCCTATTCATGCGCTGGAATTAATACGTTTATGTGAAATCTGTCGTACTAATTTCTCATGAATAATACTCCTATTCAGCTGTCCAGGAAAGTTAAGAACATTCAGCAGTTTCTAAATGAATAATTTATTGCCTTCAAATATTCTTCCCTGATTTACGCTGCGGGCTGTGTACCAATAAAAGTGGCATGTATACGAAAATCAGCTAATGTCACTCTTTTAGTAACTTATTCCACAGAAAACGAACGATTTCATTCACGAAAAGTTAGAAATTCCATTTTGTACACGCCTCAACGACACCTAATAAATAACTGAGAAAAACGGTCCCTTCCAAGCCACGGCATCGATCAGTAAAAGCGGGAAGCGACGCGTAGATTTATGTCCTTTTCTTTATTTTCCTTTTTTCCTCGTCATCCTGCATTCCACGTCTTCTTTTCCCGACAGACAGGGAGTCTGCGCTGGAGAGTTAACACAAGGGCAAAAAGAGCGTGTGATGAAGTTAGGGGAGCGGAACTTAGGCGCAGAACTGGCGCGTGTTCGTCTCTCCAAGGAGATCTGGTCTGCGGGAACGAGGCGCCGGAGACGAATTAATTAACTCTTCCCCCGGATAATTTCATCCGGAGGGTAATGGATCCTCGTGAGTTAGGAAAAGGGAGAAAGCTCTCGTCTATCACTCTCCTCCATGCCCACTTTTTACATCTACATCTACATATGTACACAGTGCAAGCCTCCTTTCGGTGTGGCAGAGGTGCATGAACCATGGCTCTACTTTCCAAATCGATTACTTTTGCATATCGTTCTCGGAAAAAATGAACTTCTGAATCGACTGATTTTTGGATATATTTCTCTGATCTTTCTCGCGGTATCAGAACGGCCTATATAACAAGGACGACGCATAATGTATTTATCTTCATTTATTCAGTAAATTAAATCTTTGATTGAACATTTTTCTTCCAAAGATTCTCGTCCTGCCTCCTGAAGCATCCCAGTAACGCTTACCAATTTTTCGTAGTAATTCTTTACAAAAGGTCATTGTATATTTCGTCGTATCTCTTCTAATTCGCGAATACAACACTTTTCAGGAGGGTCCCATACACTGCATACATACTCTAAGTAAGGCCTAACTAGCGCTAAGTAACATGGCTCGCAGAATTCTTCTCCGCTTCTATCGACAATTCTCTGGACGAAGCCGAGTTTCTTATAAGCTCACCCACACATTATATGGATGTGGGCACCCTGGTCAAGTATTCGTGAGGGTTATCCCAAGATATTTCACCTAATCGACTGTTGATAATTTATCCCTCGGAGGCTACACGAATTATCATCGACAAATGATTTTCCTTCAAAGAAGTTAACTTCCGAACATTAAGCTCCAATTACCAGTGGTGGCACCTAACCAGAGACTGGAGACTGCAACGACCGCATGGGCCTCTACCAGTGGATCCTGCGTAGGCTTCCAAACTGGTATGCGAACTGGACCCATAAAAGGGGGAGACTGTCTCACGTGCATGCACGACCTAATCCGCGTGCTGGAAAAATCAATACGTGGAAATGAGTGGCAGAAAATCAAGGCCGCTGGGGGGGACGCTATTCTCGTCAGTCAAAGAACTCGAAGCATCCTCTTCGCCACGCCCATACCTGCGCCATGCTTAACCTACCCTCCCCTAACCCTCCTTAGAATTCCATGACGTCTCTTTCATTCAAACGCTCGGGAAAATGTAAACGGAAGGAGGCGAGGCTTTCATTCAACCCTCGAATCTGCCTTAATGCTAGTTTTCCCTCCCGCTTACTCCCTTCAGAATAGCACTACGGTTATCTATTCATAGTAAACGTGCGCGAGTAGTTATCAAATCCGTGACGTAGAGAATCACACCCAGCTGCCGTACTCATTGAACCGGCAGGTATATAATTTGAAACTTTGCTCAGTATATTGCGTCATCATAGTTGGTTGTGAATGTTGTAAAATTCTTCTTTCCTAAAACCGTGAATGTAATTTGTGATTTGCAATAGCATTCGTATCCGTAATTTGTGTTATGACATGTTTGTGATGTCGTGACATACTTGGATTCTTCTAGTGAATCGTATAGCAACTCCCTTTGCATGGTAAAATGAGGACTAGGCGACATTTTTATGATAGACTTAAATATAATAATTCGTACGGGTAAAAATTCCGACCTAAATATGTATTTTTATTCCAAAATATCGGGGTAATACGTGAATTATAACCTACTTGTTAAAGACGAATGAAAGCGAACTTTATGATTTTAACAACGAATTTATGGGACAAGAAAGACATTTTCGAATCTTTACAGGAGGAATTACTTCTTTCTTTCCTACCAGTATAAGGTTTCGTCTAGTCTATAGTAGTAGTTTCATCTATTCTATAGCACTGAGATACCATGTTGAGAAGATCAAATTGATGCTGAATGAAAGGGGAATGAGATGTTCGCAAATATTACTCATATTTTCAGAGATCTAATATTTCATCAGAGCATTGGTGAAAAGTTGGTAATACCGAAAAAATCTGTGAGGTAGTGAAATCTGAGAGATAGTGAGGCAATATGAATGCAAATATTTGGTTTAAGTTTTGTTTTCAGTTGATACGACTATTTCCATAAGCGGTGAGTAAGTCCAAGGAAAAAACGAAGGAACCTTTACTTGGTATAACTTAGAACGAGAAATTATGGTTTAAGCTATGCGTGCTGAAGATGAATCTTCCTAAATTTAGATATTTGAATTTTTCGAATGTGTATTTATGCACAAAAAGCCATGGTGAAATACGCAGACATTTTAAAAACAGGTTTAATCCTACGTAATGAGAGAAGAAATTCATGATTCTTGATTTTTTTAGCATCAAATGGTTAAAAATTAGGTAAAATTTCTTATGAATCGAGCATATCTCTTATCTTATGTCTCATATCATATCTTTTAATTAAAAAATACGCATTAGTAGCAGCAAGTTTCTACATTTTATTTTCATTCGTTAAGTTTTGTGTCATAGACCTATCGTATTTCTATCGCAATAAATACTAAATTATTTTTATTTCAAATAAAGCACGAAGTAATTAACTTATCATTCATGCAATTAACCTTTTCCCTTCCAATTAAAATATCTCGCCATTCTCCTCTCAGTGGAAAAAATATCTCTCAACTCTCACCAGATTCTTTAAATCTGGATAATGAGGCAGTTAGCAATCCGTAGTAATTTATTTAGAATTAATTATAAAAACATATTAGTTTAACGAAGCGTGATGACTATCATGCCAAAATTATTTATTCGCGGAAGCACTACGGTGAAATTATAAGCCTTAATTTTGAGTCCAGCTCCTTAATTAATATTCAGAAAAGGCGCTCCAACTTAATAATTACCTACTTCCTTTAATGTGCTATAGAATCATGTTTCCTTTTGAAGCAAAAATCTCCCGCGGCGGTCATGAGAATGTCTTGGATTGAATTAATATACCTCACGTACCAATCGCTATCTGGAAAAGGTAATGCTGGACTTTCAATAATAAAGTAATTAGGCAAACGGAGAAAAGCGAAAGTGACCAATAACTTGAGGATATAAGGATAAACATGAATGCAGATGATAAATAAAGAACTGAAACAATCGAAAATATGCTTTTAAGATGATATTATCAGTAGATTCATAAAACGATCATCTTATAAGCTCCTATGAGTCAGAAAGACCCAAAACGAGTCTTCGCTCAGCCCAGCAAGTATAACTCGGAGAAATGGGGTTAAACTGTCGCAGATCATGGTGGAAAGACTAGAGATTATCTGGTTTTTCCACCATTGTCGCAGACTATATAATATTTGTAAACTTTCTTGAAGACTACCAATATTACTCAGTTTTTCTGAAGAAACCATAGGATCAGCTATCCAACGCTATATTAGCTAAGAGTCTTCAGGTGCGGATTAGTTTGCAAAATTCTCAACTTTTAGTGGAAATCAGTTACCAGAGCGCATAAAATTTTCATTTTATTATAAATTAGCTTGCAAGCAATAGTGAAATAAGTTAAATATCACTGTAAAGTAAAATAATACTGCTGACCACGGCAGTGATTTGTGATATAACCATTCCATATGTGCCATCTTCAAAAAAAAGAGAAAGATATTAGAGAATAAATATCTAGAAAGACTTTGTCAGGCATTACAATGTTTGGTAAATACATGTTACTCGAAAATCAGGAAATTGAGAAATTCCTAAAGAAGAATAGATATGAAAAAAGTCCGACAGGACCGGGATCTGGGTTCGTTTCCTGGTACCGTTCTTTTTGCATCTATTCTTCCTTCGGATTTTCCTTGGTGCACGCCATCTCGTGCTAACCCACCTTTGCCCATTTCCTAGTTTAAATCGAGAAAATGAAAATAATGTGAACAGTAATTTATTAAGATAGAACGTTTAAATGTAAACAGCCCTTTTGAGGTTGGCTTTGAAAGTTGACTAATTCCCACTAAATATGTAGGCTATTGGTATAGACTATGATACAACCATACTTAACTTGACTTAGTACCGAGTCTCAAAACTAAATTCGCAGGTACGAATATATTTCAATTGATAACAAGCTCTACATGTGTAATATCATGTGATAAATAGCCCAGGTGAACCTGAGAATCGAGGATGAGCGAAGATCCGAAATTGCGCTATCGATTTCTTCCGAGGAAAGCAGTAACCTTGTTTCCCTCCGACAGCCATTTCCTCCTTTTATACCTCTTTACCTCCATCTATTCTCTATTTTATGGATCTTCCCAAACGCTTCCGAATATTTTCCTCCCCGTCCCTTTTACTCACCCTTTTTACAACTCGGCTATTTTATTCTCTTTCATCTCTCTTCCTCTTGCGAATTTTCCTTGCCCTGCCCCTCTTCTTATCCTACGTGCATTACCGATGACTCGGCATTAATATCTAATCCAAGGCCTTCCGTTAAATTTTCAAAGATACGTTCGTGACTCGCTGCCCTCAAAAAGGTTTCGAAAAACTTAAATCCTCAACGTCAGCGCCAAGTGCCTTGAGGTAAGATCAGGAGTAAGTGAGGCGTATTTGGGGAGATTTTGCGATAGAAAGCATTAAAGCGATGATGCTAGCGAAATAATAGTCTATATTTGAAATCACCTTATTTTCATATTGTTTACGGTTACCCCTGCTATATATAGAGGTATACAAGACCGGTTAAAGACAAAAACTGAGTCTCAAGATACTGCTTACTACGTTGGGGAATACAAATGCTAACATATAATATTTATTTTTAATAAGGCCCAGAAACTCGTCTAACTATAATTTTTCCTTCCAACGGAGGCAAGAATCACTGAATTATTAGTGTTCTCATTGTATATCTCAACGAGGATTCGACCCTTGGATCACTATATAGGTCATACGGTAGCCGATAATGCCACTCTGACTGTCAGAAAATATCTTTTCCGCTTTTATTGGGTAGACTCACCATTTATCCCGTTCTGGTAGGATCATCCCGATTAGTCTGCTGTACTTGGCCAAGGAAATCCTATGGAGTCCACTATATCGGTATCATATTCATGATCCTGTACAAATCCTGCGAAATTAAAATAACGTAAATAAAGTAAGCTTGTAAAATCTAATATTCTTCATAAAAATAGTTTATATATAATAATTTTTAAATCAAAATTTTAAAAGCTTTGAATTTTCAAACCTCAATTTTGAGGAAAAACCCAAAGATAAAATTCATAATCAAATCTTTCCGATCGTAAATAGTGAATTAATTCTCAAGTTACATTTCCATAATCGAGGATGAAAATCAATTATACCTTCATTTACTACGACATCTGTAGTCGAAACATGCACTTAACAAAGAATTTTACTTTTCTGAAATACAATCCATAAAATAAGGTGTAAATATAAAGAAATGTGCGGATTATTCTTTAGCGTTTCGGTACGAAATTTAACCATTGAAAACATTCCAATTTTTGCGGCAGAAAGGCTGAATATAAGCGTAGTCCCTAAAAGTTGAGAGCACTGCAAAGAAAAAAATTTCTAGACGAGACCAAACCGGTCCCAAAGACGTCAACTTTAAAACCCCCACGTAATCTCCCTTTTCGATAAATTCAGCCTCTTAAAAAGAAAGAAAAGCACCCTGAAAATCGCGTTAAAACGAAACCCAGCAAATCGAATTGTCGCGTAACGAACGTCACCTGTTAGACACCCATTCGGCGCTGGAAAAAAAGCACTTACGCAATCAGCATTCGAGCTTAATTTTGAAATATTCCCACGGTAAACTGATTAAAGCGCCGTCAACGAAGGTCGCGAAAAACAAACACACGGGAAACGAACTGACGGGCTTATTTGGTCGTTTTAGCCATTACGGCTTGTTCCAATTTGTAGAGAACATTATGCAATGGAATGGCGAATCTGCTTTTTTTTCTCGGCTCTTTTGTGGATGCCTGTCCCTTCTCCACGCGACCCTTTTCCACTGCTAATCTCCTCCTCCGATACTCTTTAATCCTTTTCTTTCTTCGTCCTTAACACCCCCTTTCCCCTATCTTCCCTGTATCTCCCACACCAGCTTCGAACCACAATGACGACATTCCACGGTGTCCGATCATTGGACCGCTTTCAATTACTTCGAAACGGCAAGGTTATCGATCCCGCTTTTTTGCTCTTCAGTTGCATTTAGAAGTACTTTGGGGTATTAAATTCCGTTCCTATTGTCTCCTTACCGATTCGGAGGAAATGGGAGCTTACAGCCAATTCTCAATGCTTCCCATTAGAGTATTCTAAAACTGGAAAATATGCCAGGATTCTCTCATCGTAAGAAATGAAATTCTCACGCTTTCAACTTAATTGTTTTAAGAATAATTTGTAAACATAATTTTTATTTTACCTAGCAAGCATTCCGTTTTGGAAAGCAGTCATTTAGCTTAACATCACAATTCCGACAATTTAATAAAGAAAAGGTTTTAATTTCTATTTCCTTGGCGCAATAAATGAAAAATAACAAGATAAATTCTAAATATAATTTCTAAGTAAGAATGGAACAACCTACATAGTTCTCACCAATGAGAATGTATAAAAATTTTGGAAAAATAATGGGTATAACATCAGTTAAATTTGCCTTCCATCTTTTTGCTACAAATCGAAAGAAATTTAAAATCAAGCGTCGAAGCAGTAGCTTCGTAGAACTCTATTACAGGAATGGAAAGACAGTAACAGAGTACATATTCTCTAATATTAGTAGTTGCACGGAGATATTTCGGAACTTGTTCTACTGCTTTTACTGCTTAGTTACTCCTTTTTTATTCCTTCTAATTTAAAATTTAATTAATAGTTTAATTTCAAGCCAACCTCACACTTTCCTTCTCCATAAAAATTATTTTAGAACAAATATTTTTCCTTATTAGCCCCCAATTTGAATTGTGGGCAACGCGTATAACTATATAAAATCTTGAAGGTTTAATAAATTCTGTAATCGATGAAAATACTAAAAATTCCCTAAAACAATATGAAACAAGTGGCTTAATTCTAGATAAAGAAACCAAACTAAAATTACAGCTCGAGTAGGGATTCGAATGGGAAACAACCAGAAGTTTCTTATTTTTTCTCTTTTTTGTTTCCTATAATATATCTTCGAATCTTTCGGATGGAATTTCCGAGCCGATTGATGATAGAAGGATAAATATCAGCAACATCGGAAAATTTTTTATTGTTAGTCATGCAATGGTATCAAATCCATACAAGTTCGACCTCGGGCGATAGGTTTACAAAATATTACGGAGGGTTTGAGTTACACCGTTAGCATAAAATGTTGTATAATACACGTTCCTTCACTGGTTTCCTTCATCTTGCGGTGAAGTTTGCTAGTCGTATGATGGATTGGAATCGAAATCTTGGCGGAGGAGATGGATTCTAAAAATATAATGGACAGATGGAAGAAGGGAATAAACGGATGTCTGCGAAAATTAAACGGTGGATGCCTTTAATAGATCTTGAGGTGTTATAGGAATGTAAGGAATTCGATGAAATGGAGCATGGAGGACTCCACGTTTTAAGCCGCACTCTCGTATAGCAATGAAAATTCAAAGGTAAAAAAGAACTATTAGGAAATAAGAACGCGTGACTTGTCTGTATCGACATTCGAATTCAAATAACATGTATATGTGTGCTGATGTGCATCAGGAATACTCAAAGTTTTCGATATGATATAACTAAAGATAGGGCTTAGGAATAGAATCGTAAAGGAAAATCAACTTTATAAACAATATGCATTTTTAGTTTTCTGATAAAAATATCCCGTGTTAAATAATTTTCTTCGAATTCGATTCAAATTTCCCCTAATATTAAGATCAGCGTAAGAGCAAATCAAAATAATTTCATAAGTAGATAGTAATTTTAATGTAAAACATCAAATTATATGTAAGCTTAAATGGAATACGATGAACCATTAACACTTTTATCCAACGAATATTTAATACACGGGAATGTTTGTTCATGAAAATGTCTTTTTTATTTCAAAATAACTGAAGCAATCAGATAGGTATGTTAAGTACCTGTGGGGGTGGTTATCACCCAATCCCTCCCTCGAAGTCGTCAGTGCAGTAGCGTGCATATTTTGATTTCGTAACAGCAAAGCCTTCTAAGTTGTGTATCGTAAAATTTTACGACAATTTCTCTTACTTGTTATTCAATCTAAAATCGACTCGATTTTCGAAAATATTCTCCTGGAGCAAAAAATAGTAGTATTTTTAAAAGCGCTTCGACAGCTTGAGGTCATTTCACACAGATGTGCCCCAACTAGAACCGAACCCGGAATCTATATTCCAAGAGAAAAGTTTCCACAGATGAAAAAAGTAGCACTGCATGATCCCTCAAAGCATCCTTTTAGTGCCATTATATTTATCGCGTTCCACCGCCAGCTGACCGATTTCGTCCCCACCGAAGCAAAAGATTTTCCCATTGATGGCACCGTAAATTCGAGGCGAGACACGCATCCTGAAGACCGATTTGTTTTCCGAAGGAATTAGAGCGCGGTCGCGGAATGCCAGGAAGAATGGCACCTCGACCTATATGCTGAGCAGTGCTTCTTTCCAGGATCGTTAATCTTTCGTCACCCCCTAAGTAATACAAATTTTGCTCGCCCACCGTTCCTCATTTGATGAACGAATGGCAAACGTTGCCGATAAAGTAAACATGTTTCGGCGAGCGCTGAAAGAGATTTGTTGGCAAATCCGGCCGTTTGATCAAAGAATTAGCATGCTCCTTTGGTTAGGCAACGGCGGCTGCTTGTGCTTCTATGACAGCATGCACTGAGGTGAAGAAAGAGACGGAGAAGATTAGGTACGAGTAAATCGATAAAAGTCGAGTTCCCAAATGCAATCGGACTGATCCCAAGGAAACATATCAAAGGGATTTTCGCCAACGTTTTCAAACGCGATGATTCTTGTGTGACGTCCTAAAAATTCTCTAAAAATAAGATAAAATACAAAATAATACTTATGAATAAAATTTTATGGATACGGTAACCTCAACAATGGTTTAAGGAGGTCAGGGCTGAGTTCTGAGTAAGCAGTTGTGGCGACCGCAGGGTGCATCAATCAATAAGGCATCAATAATCAAGCTGCATTAATAAATTTAGCATCGTCCACACAGATAGTATGAAGGTAATATATCACATAATTTTTCCTCAGATTAATGTTTCAAGGTATCCCGTACAAGGAATGACATCGCTACAATAGATACTATATAACCGATATATAAACGGACATAAATTTTATTCTCTGTACTCAAGTAAGAGAACCGAGTTACCACCGTAATTCCAGTGAATTAGTTATTGGTAGAGCAAATGTTCGAAAGCTTTAATTGTGGAAGTTAGATATGAAAGCCTCCTAAAATTAACTTCAAATGATAAAATATATTTTCTTCGTATTTAAGTTGAATAATTTTCTCCGCATTTTCTTTCCGCCGATGAAACATTACATGTCGAATATATATTGAAACATTTAGCGTTAAGTAAGAAGGTGACGTTGAGGTATGAAAATTGGAAAGTAAAACATTTACGTAACACGGTGTTCCCAACGATGATACCATATACCTTCGTCATTACGTAAATAAGAAAAAATCTTCCTCTGTAATACAACAGAAACACTGTGCTGAACGGTGCGTTGCATATCGAAATCTATGGCCCTTTCATTTATTCACAGTCTTCATTCGAGCCGTGGTAGGTGCTAAATATATAAAGGGCTCCTTATGCTATGTATTTGCTTGGTAATTCCGTAATAATATGCTTTGAATGATACAGACTATTTTCTGTCACGAATAATATTGTAAATTTGAGATTTCTACGTCGCTATGGATAACGAATAACCAAACTTAAAACACGTGTGTACAGAAATCATTGAATTATAAAGATAAACATTTACAGTATAGTGCATAACTTTCTGCTGAGCTTGAGAAGTTTTAGGCATTCGGAGGTTGTTTATTCTAAAAGACACGACTGCAAAATAAATAAAATTGCGCAAGGATGACACGCAAAATCGTGAAGCGTTCCTCATTTTTGCCAGTATTTTTAGAATTGTGGAAAGTAAAACTTTTAATTCTCATTCGATTTAAATAAAATTGCAAACGATGATAAATTACAAGCTAAAGCGATGGCAAATTATTTTTAAATATCAAAGTAAAAAAATTTAGAATTTAATTAAAGCTTAAATTAAAATGTAAAAATTTTGAATTGGCCTAAAGACCGAGTGAAAAAACACGAGGAAGTGGTCAAGTAATCGGATACGGATAAAGGAAGGAGAAAAAGATCTTAGGAGATTGTCCTAAATTCGTAAACACAGGAGAACATTCCCTCTGAAGGAATGAAATGATCTTTATAGAAAAGAACCGTTGTTGTAGCCATACTAACGATAACACCAACAAGATAAAGAGGAAACCATACCGGCTTAAAAGAGAGACACGGTTGGGGGTGGTCGAATCTTTGAATCTGCTCCTATTTATTTTTTTCATCCCTCATGAAGACGTTATCTCAGTCCCATCCCTCCCACACCCACCAATTTCTTCCCCGAATTACAACTCCCACACTCATAACAATCCCTCCCCCGCAATCGATTCCCAGGCGTCAGACTCCATGGCGCACGGTAAGGGATTTTTCGGTAGACATGAGAAGTCTCCTAGGCGCCACTACCGACCTATTAATGGCCACCACATCTTCGCTCTCTAAACGTCAGGAAAGGATCACGGCAGAGGGCGGAATATAGGCAACTGTTTGCTTCCGTCGGAAAAGCACTATGGAAAAACATCTTCGATGACGTACACTTTGATTGCCCTTCGGAGCGGTACTCGAAGAACGACATCTACGCTTTCCGTTACCTTGGTCGTACTTCAGAAAAAAATATGGGCTGTCATTACCAATGAGCGCTCCTTAGAGCTTAAACATTGTGACGATCGTTGCTTGCCCCCTATTTTTCCGAAGAAGCGCAATAGTTTCGGAGACGCTGCGCGCTGTTCGTTTTTTCTTAATTCAGCTCGTTGAAAGATCGTTCTGCGTTGAGAAGTAAGAGTATCACAATGGAAACTCTTACGAGGATTTAATTATCGTTCCAAGAATTCTTCTTTGAGGGAAGACGTCTACTTTCACCTAAATCGAAAACCAATTCATGCGCATAAACCTGGTTCTTCCAACCTAAATTACACAAAGAACTTCCAAACCTCTTTCCTTCCTTGGAAAACTTATGCGAGATCTCGGCTAAGTGTAACGAAGCGCATAAGGTAATATAAAATTCAAAAAATTATTTATTGCTTAATTATCTTAGGACAATATTTTCTAAGAATATTCGCAAGCTTCTTTATTTTCCTTCCGTAAATTATTCGGCTCACAGATGTTCCGTATATCGAGAAGCTCTAAGGTTATGAAACAAGGTAGGAAGTATTGTAAATTCTAATTCACTTCTAAGTATTCTTCTACCACGTTAATTACACCACGGAAATGCCGCTTACTTAATCGTATGAAATTCTTATATATTTACACAACGTATGTTTTGTGTCTCAAGTTGTTGTTGTGGTTAAGAATATTAAATCATCGGGAAACTTAATTACAATTACTTGAAGAGAATTTACGATGTTAAAGTTACGTCACTTCGTATCAATTTTATATAAGACACCAGCTTACGAAGACGATACGAATTGTAAATATCACACAATTAAATGATTAAATTTTTCGCGTCAAAAGTTAAATCTAGCGAGATTCTCAAAGGAAGTCTCATTATGCCATCATTATCATAATATCAAACATTGTAAGAGTAAACTAGAAGACATTAATCGTTCATGTTAAAAATAGCTTAAAGAGATGAATTTCTGTCAATATTTTGCTTTCTATATTAGCGAAGTGACATCTGGAGGAAGAGGCCGAGACTGACAGGGCGGTTATGTAAGCTAGGCGAAGACAAATGACTCCCATAATTTACTACGTAATCACACAAAGACGTGGTAAAAGAGCAAAGAAGGTATGAATCTATTTCTAAAGGATACCTTCGGTAATAATTCTTTGAATCTCCAATTACGCAAGATAACTGTAAGTAATTTTATTTAATCCAATCGGTAAAGGACCCAGCTACCAAAAAATACAACGCAAAAACCTTCAGAGCGGAAAATCTCGCTGAAAATGGGATTAAGAGTTCGAATCCCCGATAGTAATTAGATAAATTACATATAATGTAACAAGATTTCTTCGGTCTTAATTTCTACCTCTGGTTCTGAGGCGATAATGGGATTAACGCTATAACTCAGGACTGGGCCCCGGTATCGATGACGATTTTTTTCTTTCTCGCAGCTACATTTTAATATTTTCACGGAAGAAACTCAGGATTTACTCTGTCTTTTTACCCTTAAATTTTTGCATTATTAGAAAAAAGATTACGTAAAAAGTGACTTATGTATTTATTTTTATCGTGGAAATTAACACAAAAAAACGAAACAAAGCGACTGCTATGTATTTACGAGGGTGGTCGGAAAAGTTTCCGACCCCAAATCTTCAGAAATTTTCAGAAAACATGTCGAGAAATGGCGAAATATCGGAAACTTTTCAGACCACCCATGTATTTTATCGTAGAAATTAACACAAAGGACTTTATAACTGCAGTAAAGAAATCAAAGTCCCTTGAGAATGATTTCTTTCGGGTTTAATTCACATGTTAGCAAAAACTTGCATCGAACCACATCCTGTTAGCAATCGGAAGATTTATTGTACACACTTGATTCAGACAGAAACGATTTGGATGAGATCGTTCCCCTTGAAAGAGAGAGAGCGGTACATGGAAGAGAGGGCGTCGTCGTTGACGACGCTGACCCCTTACAATTCCCTTAATCCCTTTCCGAGATAGGAAATAGGTTGTCACGTGCTGACGGACGAAACCGCAAATCCCCCGTCGCAGTTACGTCAGACGCGTGCTCGATGCCATCGCACGAATATTGATGTACTCCATTCATTGGTAAAGGGGGAACTTCACGATTCGATAAACCTCAAGTTGTTATCCACTGCCGTCCTCGGTACATCTCAGACGGACTGACACTAAGGCTCGTCAGTCAAAGTTAACAAAAAAAACAACTATAACATTAGAATAATTTTTCGTAAGGATACCTGCAATAAATTGTTTACATGAAGTTGATGATTGTTGGACCACATCTACATTATTTGGATCCTCAATAAATCTAAATTGACATAACAGGACCAATAATAATAATCATAACAAAACAACTTTTATTGGAGCTAGATGGGACTCCCGGAAAGCCACGTGGGCAGTGCGTTCGACTTCTGTGAAAGCGGTCCCGGGTTCGATACCCGGAGGGAGCCAACGTGCGAAATGACCTCAGCTGTCGAAGCACTATTAACAATACTAATACTTGAGACTGGTGAGTCTCTGCAAGGCTAAGTTTGGATGCTTAAAATTTTTGTTAAATTGTTTTGTTACATGAACTGGTATCGAAGCAAAGTATACAATCTTATATAATTTTCGAAGAAAGTTGTTTCTTACGTGTAATTTTATGATAACGATGATTGTAACTAAAACATTCTTCACAAAAATAGCATGTCCATAACATCAGTTTTGTGATAAGTGATATTTCTCCTTCATTATTCTCTTACGTGAATGACAGAAATATAGCACACGAGAGTACATGAAGAAATATTGGTCTTTCCGCGAGACTACAAAAAAAAAACGATTTCGGATGCTTGAAAACATTGGAGAAAATGGAGATTGATATTTGCATTACTGGGACTGAAATGATGACCTGATTTTGAAGTTTTGAGATTTTGAAGAAGATTTTGCAGAAAACATGTTAAACAGAGAAGTAAATTTATCTTTACGATAACTCTATGATGCAACATGTAACGTACGTGTAGTATACGCATCAAAGTTAGCATTCCATAAAAGCGGAGATTCTTATGATGGAGGAAGGAGTTAAATCAAGGAAAACCTAACTTGAGCATGGGCAGATTGTGTTTATTAGACCTGAGGGAGCGGTAACCAACTTGTTTCCTTATTGAAGTAATCCAGTGTCGTGCAATTGGATCCGAAATAAAGCGTCAACGTAAGCAAGCACTTTCCCTATCGGTACAACTTTCCCCTTCGCTTCCATATTTAGGTGATTGTCCGATCTTTTCCTCCTCTTGATGACATAGATGGAGCAACGGAACTTTCGGAGAAGAATTTTTTGCAAGTCAGATTTAGATTAGGTCATTAAAATTAAGTGATAGCAGTTGAATTTCGTTTTGTAGCAATATAATATATTAAAAAACTGTCTTTACAGCCCCATATTTCAACGACCTCTCAATCCAATTTAAAGAATCACATTATGCTGGATTGTTTACCGAAAGAAATTTTATATCGTCGCAAATATCTTCATGTAAATAATAATCTTAGGTATCTTTAGGAAGTAAATTTAGGATTGTCCGACAGGTCGATTTCGGTATCGTAGACTCCCCTGAATAGTATGCATTCTTACACGGCGTGACTTCATCCTAGAATACTTTCGTAGTATACTAATAAGGAGATTAATAAATTTATCTTAATAATAATTATTCAGTAAAGAATTGAATTATCATTCTTAAGATAAATATTTTGGTGTAGTAGACCTGAAATATTCCTTCTAATATTTGAAAATTACCGTTAGCTTAGGGTTAAAATTAAAAAAATCGATGTAGAAGACAATTATCGTATACTCGGAATCATTAATTTTTTCGAGTGATTTTTACCTACAGCACGGTTCAGTAAAAACTGGCATAAAATTTTTTGATCGTTTGAAATTTTATTGCAATTAAAAACGAACCTAAAGGTATTTTCTTCGTAAATCAATGTACGTGTTTCAGAATTATAACGCATCATTACGTAAAGGAGACTTTGTGAACTAACATTTTAAGATGAAATCCTAAAAAAATCCGTTAAGTTTGCATCTAAAAAAAGGATTTGGATTTTAAGAAATTTGAAGGTTACATTACAAGACAAGTAAGCAATTGCCCTTAAAAAAATCATTTAAATGTTTTACTTTTACATCCGTGGCAGATATCTGTGCTGCTTAAATCAGTGTGGTCCGAGGTAATGTTGAATTGGCATCTTTTTCAAATTTAGCACCCAGGGACGAAAAATGATACGATAATGAATGTTTTTAGAGTACTTTTAGCTTTTCCTCCCAAAATATCTTCATTCCTTCATTGAGGTTCTTCTTCCTTTCTTCTGAACATCTGCTTTTGGCAATTGTACTACTTTTTTCCAGGAACTATTGGAATTGGTCAACCTTGTTCCGAAACAAAACTCCACTCCAGATTTCTTTTGGATTGATTCCAAATTCATCCACGTCCTTTTTCCTTCACTAAAGGCACTTCGTGGTCGACTTTACTTCGATGATATGGTTGAACGTAAACAGAGATATTACCATATCATTTATCGATTAATATGCCTCATCTATAAGCCAAATATAACACTGTAGAAACCTTAATCTTTTTATCGGAATCAGCTTCCTTTCCCCTCAAAGGTGTTACGTACATCCGCTGGAGAAGCAGGGATCGAAGGTATTCGGACGGAGACCAAAACAGATTCCTACAGTCAAGCAACGGGTCGAAGGGGTATGACCCCTCTGCATAGAGTAATGAAAAGAAAAACAAAGGAAACGAGGCACGCGTCACGAGTCTCCTTCAATGTCGAAAGCCGAGAAATGCGTTAGACGTAGCTTTCGCTTGAGGTAGGGGAAAATGGAAGAGAACAGCCACTGTCGAGCATTAGAACCTCGATGATTGATCTAATATCTCCATGACAGCGTCGCCACAAACAATTAGCCAACGATAATAAGGGATGACACTCGAAAACTTCCTGGAATAGTGGAGGCGGTCGTGAAAAACAGGAGGATGTAACGCGTGAGAGTATGCCCTCCGTGCGTGAACGTGCATTCGTGACGCGCGGACGTGGCTCGACGGACCTAATAGATCGGCTTAATATGCAGAGAGCGGCTTTGCTGATGGAACTCGATCGATTGGTGACCGTTCCTAAACAATTGCATCCGCCGACGGGAAAAAAAATCGGGCGAAAAACAAATGCGAACGGGGAAGCGCGCATATTACGAATGCGGAGACCGAATCCCTGATTGAGCGGAGGTAAATCACCTGAACGAAGATTTTCCGCCCGCGGACGGATTGGGGATATATTTAGCGGAAAATTTCCAGCGGGAAACGTTTTTTTATTATAAAAATGGTAAATTCAAGGTCGGAAGGAGAACCGGTGAGATGGAACAGCTGTGCCGTTTCGATCCTCTGGAGACGGGCATCGTGCGAAGCTGCGGATTCTGCAGAATAAATCGGACGGCGGAAGATTTCGAGATTTTCATCTCGTTGGATTGATGTGACACACACTAAACCTATTATGAGCTTCGCGTATCGCAGCGGAGTTTCGCAACCGATGGAGATGCTACATCGTCAATGGATTTAAGCGATTTAACTGATGGGCTAATTAACGTCGGAGGGAAGACCGAATTAGCTCCATGTCCCATTTTTAGCGAACTTAACTGCTTTCAATTCGGCGGTTTAAAAATAAACCTTCTTTATTATCTTTTGCGACATCGTTTGAACTGGTTTGCGGACATTCCTCCGATCGTTACCCTAAGTACCAATCGAATGCATCCTAATTTCAGGACAGGGGGAAATGACCTATTGGCATTCCAGTTCTTTTATCGAAGGTTTTAATGCATATTAATTCCAAGTATCTCACATTGTAAGTTTCGGACTGAGTGGAAATATATGCTGTGAGGATGAATGAAGCCGTTTGTATTCAAACCTTGAAAAGCAATGAGCCAAAGGAAAACATTATGAATATTTCATGTTGAAAACTGAATGTTTTCACTTAACGGGAATTGGACTGACGCAGAGGAATTCGATATATTTCTTATAGCGTTTTTAGAATCTTAGTTGAAGAAGTTCAAATGCAAATTAAAATATTTGTAATTGAATATGGTGTTACCACATTTGCATTCGCCTGTATATACTATTTTACATCAATCAAAGTGAACATTAAAAATTTAATGTAAATTCACAATCTTACTTACTGAAACCCTTTATCATTTTTAGACACGATTCTCACGCAATACGTATTCTCATTTAGATGTCAATACAACTTCCTTTAGTCGCGTTCACTTTTCGTTTAAAACATTTTACTTTCTTTAAAATCAATAATAATAATAAGAATTTATTAAGGACGATATTGAGAGCTATTAGTCATTTCTTAGATATCACACTCCGTTACTAAAGATTTCAAGAAATCATTTTTACGAGATAAACAACTGAAAACGTAACAAAAAGAAGAAAATAGTATGGAATTATATAATATAATTTTCTGTATATGTAAGCTGAATAGCTCTTATTTTTAACTTTTATCATCTCAATTGCGATTTACTAGAGCAAAATTCAGGTATTTTCGCTATCTTCCCCCTTATATGCTAGCAGCATAACTGATTGCTCCTCTATTCTTCTTACTAGTAACTCCTCATTAGTTAGTTCTCATTTCGAAAGAATAAGTAGCCATCCTCATTCGAATGCAAACCTGAAAATCAATGAAAATTACCAGTACCTTTAACCTCCATGACACTTGGACATAAACTTTTCATCCTTAGTGGTTGGAAAAAGCAGCATCTGATGTCAAGATCAAGCCTTCGGACCTAACGCATCAAATATAATGATAAAAGAGGCATCTATCGAATTATCATGCAATATCCTTCGCAACATTTGAAAACTTCTTTTAGATTCCATAACTTTTCCTCTTTCAGAATTTCATAATATTCGTGAAAACTGAGTCCCCATGTTTCCACAGTCAGAAAAGTTGCAAAATACTATTCTATATTTGCGAGACGTGGGAGAAAAATTACGGCAAATAAATGTACTGGGTGTTGATGGAAATTTTGGACCCGGTCCCGCTCCTTTGGAGAAAAGATTTCAGAGATAGAACACTGGAGCCTTAAAGCTTCTCGTATCATGTTTAGCCTCAAAGGTTCCGTCTTATTCTGGAGCAGTAACTGGTTATCTGAGAACAGCCGGCAGACTACCAAATATGCGTCCTCCCTGGACAATTTCCTTAACTTAGTTTCCCATTACCGCTGATATTTTGAACGCGGAACTAGAAAATCAAAATAACCTCATTGTGCAATCCCTCCAAAATTAAAAATCGTCAAAACATCAATTTAATTCATACCCGATCCAGCCTAACCTTCCCCTGCCTCTAAACCATCCTCGGTTGAAAGCACAGATATTTCCTTTCACATCCTCATTTCTTTTAGAATGAAAGCTCAAAATATCTCCGTTTTACTGCCCTCGATGTTAACTCAACCGTTCCTCATTATGCATCATGCGAAACACATACTTGTTTACAATGAACGCGCGAATTGAATTTGATGAAAAGAGCGGGCGCCGAAAGTTGGTGAAAACTTAAATAATTCTCGGAAAAAAATCGCGTCTCTCATCCTAAATTTCTCCAGTTTTGAATGGAAGACTTATTTATTTGATTTCTCAATTAAAGAGTTCAGACTTGATAAGTATTTACTCACGAGATCGTTTGTTTCCTTGCCGTGACCGCTTATTTTCCGCGCTTCGACGTGGAATTAATTCAAGGACGATTCAGAAAGAGAAAGTTACGCGTTGCGAAGAATGAGAAAAATGCTGTGAATGAATTAATCATCCTCACGCACAGGAGAGATCGATTACTTCTCCGAGATGTGTGAAAAAGGTTTCGATCCTTTCATTGATAAATCTTCAGGAAGAATTAGAATCAAAGGCGCTCGCTTGGAAAATTCTTTATTGCCGTTTATTCAATACTTTGTCTACACCGTATTCGCTATTAAATATTGAAATTAAAATTTTGAGTAACGTAAAATGGTGAAAAGGTTATTTTCAACGAAAGCCATCTTACCAGAAGAGCAATTGCTAGAACCCATATCTGTATGATATCGTCTAAAATTGTGTTTTGAACCAATCGTGGTAGATAAACAGTTCCAGTTCTCAGTAGACGGAAACAAATTGCAGATTTCAAGTTTGAAACATCCTTACATGCTCGATTAAATGAAGATACCTCAAATTTTCAAAATAAATCTAATTTACGAGGGAAACCGCTGTGAAAAGAATTTTGAAAGTTCCCGTTGAAACAGGTTCCGATTGCATGCCGCATTCATCGCTTTCCATCAAAGAGAAAATAATCTTTCCGAAGATTTGTATGCTTTCATTCATTGATTTTCTTGATTTGTGATACTCCTACGATAGATAACTAACTTGAAAATTTCTTCTGATATTTAGTATTACTTGGTAAATAAACGTCGGTATTTCAGCAGTTGGTCATAATTTGAAATAATGAAAAATTGATATTTTTGTTTTTTAGTTTTGATATGGGCACTTTCAGCGTTTAAATACCGTTTCCTCTCATTCACTGTTTCCGCAGCCAAACTTATTTTTACTCACGGAACAAATGCATTATTTCTCAATGAAAAAAATTCTACATTTTATACATTTATCCATATTTACTGTTTAATTTTTCTGCTCTATTTAAAACTTTTCCCTTGGTATGAATACCTATCACTAACTTAATTAACTAACTATTCCAAGCGCTAACCTCAGCCACCCACTCTCACGGAATTCCTTTGAAAAAGAAGTCATGTCAAAGGATATCATTCCGAAGAACTTAGAAATTGGACTCATCTTCTTCTTAGTCATTCCTAAGAAAATCTTGTCACTCGGATCTCGCTAATTTCGCTAGCATCCAGATTAGTCATCCGCGCATCCTCTGAAGATGCTTTTGGACAATTCCCAAGGCTCTCGAGGTATTTTGATTATTGAATCAACCGTCTCCTTGACCTGCCTCTACGTCATTATCAGTCCTTTAATCTCTCCTCGCCTCTGTATCTATGACTTCAGATCACAGGAGCGTCGTAAATAATTAAGCAGACTATCGAAGATGCAAATGAAGCCTGGTGAAGTGGACGATTTCTTATGCAAGATTTCATATTGCTTCCGTTACTTTGAAAACTAGGTAAACGGAAAGATGTCCTTGCATTTTATAAATAAAGGATTTATGTCAAACAGAGAGAAAGAATTCCTTTTTCCAGTTTACAGATTTTTTTCGCGGTATATCATTGGATTATGAAGCATGGGGAAGTGTGGTACATTTACAATGTTTTCCGAGGACGTATTTATTCTAAATTAATCATTCATTTATCGGTATTAATAAAAATAATTATACATTCATTAATCCAACGACATACCAAAGTATGTACAGGAAAAGTCATTGTTATTAATGGCATTGCAATTAATTAACACTCATACATATAAACTAATCACTTAATACATTACAAATTATATTACATTTTTAATGCTATCACCTAAACAAACAAGTTACCTAACCTACGTCACAAATTCCTTTCATTAAAAAAATTATCTGCACTATAAAATGACTTGAAAAGCATTTTCGGTCTTTTAGAAAAAATTAGCCCTTAACATTCTTTAATTCACCTGGTAGCATATTGTACGAGTATATTTTTAAAGCGTTCAATTTCAATATTTCAAAGTATCTCAGAGCTCCTACCAGCTAATCCTAGCTTTTAGTTCTCATTACTTTTTACACTTATTTAGGTTTTCTTCTGATTTGTTGGTCCAGGAACGAATTACAGAATTTTACAATATGGTATTTATTAGGTAATTCCGAAAAAAGTCACGAAAACAGCCACTGGAAAAAATTGACACTGTTAATCGGGATCACTGCTCGGATTTGCTCCATTGTAATTTCAAGTGATGAATCGATATCGGACGAGTTTCGGCGAACGCGATTCCCCGTTCGAGAGTTCATCACGTTTTTCGCCCTTAATCACGTTTTTCGTCCTTTCGGATTTCGAAGCCAACGCGTCCGTCGGGTGGGCGTGGGAAGCAAAGGGGCTTCACAGTATCGATTTCAAAATGAAAACGTCCCAAGTCGCATGTGGAACTCTCTCGAGATCTTCTGCCAAGAGGGTTACTTAACTGTTTCCGCCGTCTCTTTTTCGTCTCCCCTACTCATCCTTTTAACACTGCTCTGTTTTCCGCACTCCCCAACCCCGCAAACCCTTATTAACCCTTCCTCTCCTGCTTCAGACTCACGATTACGTGTTCTTCACGGAGAACGCATGATCTTGAAAAATGCTCCTTCGAAGTGCTTAAATGGAGCAAACTTGGGAGAAAGTTTGAGTGCGGTTGTACTTTGCCAGAAACTTACTCCTTCTCTAACTTCATAACCTTTAGCTCCAAAATCACCTGGTTAAGTGCCATCCTAAATGAAGATGTCCTTGTTCCTTTGAAGAAACTTTAATGGCTTCCATCCCTTATAATAGCTACACAAGCTCCATTCTACTTAAACGTTTTCTTCTTTAAGATTGCCATGTTGTGATTTAATACCTAATGCAATGCGGCAATGAAAAAGTAAGCTCTTACTCTTAAATTCATAAATTGTGCAATGTTAGTCAGCCTTTGCTTTGGTATTAGTGTTAAATAATGATAATAACAAAATAACATCATAAAACTAAGACGATAAAAAGTAATTATACGCATAAGCAATTCAACGTGGTTTAATTATCGCGGTAATATCATGTATAATGGTAATTGATGCTATGTAAAAGATACTGGTGAAGGTTAACTAAAAATTTACCCTTTGAGATACACTATTCGATACTAATTAAGTGTGCTAGTGAATTTTAATTTAATTTTCAGTGAGGGACTGAAGATGATTCCGCCATAGGCATTAAGCCTATGGCGGAATGCATGTGGTTTAATCAATCAATTGTCTACAATTGTCAAATTGTCTACAAAACCGTAAAGATGGCGAAATTCGTGCGATGTTGTCGCGATTTTTTTTAAAAGAAGGAATTCTAAAACTCTGGGCGTTAGTGTTGTTGGATTATGTTTTCTATTTATCATTTAACCGTGTCATCAGATCTGCGAAGAGAGGATGAGATCTCATAATCGAACGCAGTCGGAGAACTAGTCAAGGAGAAAGTAAAGCGTCTCTTAATTCTTTAATAACTTACAACTATCTTTTCAATTAAGACATTCCACAAATTCCAATAAGTTTCCCAGGAGATTTTGGTCACGGCAACGTCTTTTAGCTCCAATTCATTATCACTGATTGCAGCATTCGTTCACGAAGTAAATTCATAGAGGTGGGATTTTCCGAGAATAACGTGTCCTACTGTTAGCATTTCTTTATTATTTTCCCTTTCTCGCAGAAGATGAAATAATGAAGCAGAGGAATCTAACGTCACAAAAATCAACACAGACTGCATTCTTCGTTAACCTTGAAGTTGGATTTTAATAACATTTCTTTCGGTGAATCCTATTTAATCATCGGAAAACCTAACGAGGATAATTTTTAGATGGAAACAAAATATCACACTTTTTTAATTTTTCCACATTTCGCCAAGTAATGATAATGTAAAGTATGATTTGCTCATTAAGATTTGAGGCATTTCATAGCAATCACACATGAAAGACAAAATCCAAAATAATCGCGTTCGCTGAAAATAAATTTAACCCAGAAAAATTTCCCATTGAAAATGCATCTTTGACGGCCGCCGCTTTCAGTTCAAAGTCATTTCTGTCGATAATTGTCGGCGCATTCGGAATTATTTTTAAAGGTCAAATCGATACCGACGTTTCGTTCTGTGGAAAATTTGGAGAGAATACTCGTTTCCGTGAAAAGAATTCTCGTACGTATCGACTTTATGTCGAAAGATCTCTTCCATTAAGTGTGACAAGAGGAGCAAAAGGTTAACACGACCTCCTTTCCCAGAACAAGACACTTTTTTTCCTCTCTCCTATGAGAGTGATACGACTCTATGACGGAGGAGAAAGCATGTTACAGCAATAACAAAAACCCATTGAAGAGGCGATAGCAATTATTCTGTGACCATGATCATCGATCTACTTCCTTCGTCTAAATTATGTCGTTTAATTACTTTCTGCGAGCGAGAAGTTTATCAGGCAAAAACCCGACAACCAAAACTCCTCAGACATGACCTACATACCAAGGAAGAGACGTTCTTAAACACTTTATGGTTCGGAAGTTTCTTGTGGGTAGTACAAGGAAATTCCTCGAAAAATAAATGAGTATACATGAAGCTCAAGATATATATGATCTAAATGTTTGATTGCTTCTGTTTTTTTTTTTTTTGAATCGCATACCCTTAATTATCAGTGGAGCAATTTAAGGAAGAGAAACAGGAGAATTATCGTGGTAAAAATTAAAATTCTGAAACAATCACATCTCAATGTGAGGGAGAAAATTAAAAATACCTCGCCGTTGTCTGATAATACAGAGACCGTTTCTAGGACGATTTCCCTGAAATTAAGCTTCACGTCGCTGTACTCACAAAGCCATAATTTTAATTGAACTATTATCCATTCCACCGAAAACTAATGTTTGCTCTAAAAAAACTGGAGATTTCATTAGTACGGAAGTTGATTTGACCTGGATATCGAGTTGTTGCGCCACTTCCAAAGCATCGTGGGAGAAATGCGAGATTATCTTCTGCTTTTGGGATGGATCGAAAGCTTTAAAGACGATAGACGAAATAGCATTTCCATTTCGGCAGGAAAATTGTAATCAAGTGCAAGAATTCATTTTTTCGAGAACGGTACGCGAAAGTAATCGATTAGGATAGTAAAGTCAAGGTGAGAAGCGTTTCAGGATATGTATGTAGATGTAGGTGAAGAAATTCAAATTTTTAACTTACTAATTCCAGCGATTTTTGGTGTTAAATTGTTCACACTTATATTCGAAATAACGAGCAAAATTAAAGTTAATGGATGGAGGTAACCTTCATGTTGGACTTGGATTAATGAGCCAAGAATTAAAGAAATTATCTCCAATTTTTCTCATTCGACTCATTAATGCACACATATGAAAAAATCATCATTAGCTAGATTCAGGGACGGATTCACGGAGGGAAATCCCCTTGTTGGATTTTCTCCAAAATTGACGCATTATGACCGACTTGACGAAAAACCAAAGTAAAAGGTAAAGGGTAAAAGGTTCGTTTCAGCTAAGAAATAAGTCTGAATTATAATACTATTTTTTATTAATCTGAAATATTTTTAAAACACGTCTCACACATGTGAAAACATAACTTTGGTTCACCTTCACCCGGGTGATTTTATACATATTCTTCTGAATGAATAGAGCAATTGTGTTTCAGTATTGATTTAAAAAAAGCTTTTTTTGGAACGAAAACTAAAATGTACGCTACTTTATATCATAGACTTCCAATAGAAACTGTCACTAACGAAACATATTTTGTTTAAACTCCATACCAAATGCCTGAAAGACAGCCATTCCTATCAAAAAGAAAAGAAGGTATGATCTTACAGCGCACAACCTAGTACCGCCAAGAATAGAAGAAAGAAGTTGCAATGCGGCGGTCGATTCTTCATTTTCTATGGAAGCGTCTACTGTGTGCTATTTGCAGCTAAAATCGATCATTCCTCCTTAATAATAGTCTACGTCGAGTACTCCCATTTCCTCATCAACGGTTCACTCTTTCGTTCATCGCTGTTTCTTCAATTGAACTAGTACCATTCATCTCTGCCTATCCGATATCTATTTGCAATCAAAACAACAAAATTACAAGCTGTTTCAGCTACAATGATTTTATAATTATTTACTGAAGTTCCATTTAATGATCCATTCAATATTTTACGTTTTAAGTGATGAATACGTATTTACTATTGTACGACATTTAAAAAGTAAAGACATTTAGTTATCCAGTAATGACCAAGGTTGGCGCGTCACTTGGCACTACCAGATTCAGAGAACATCGGTTTCTCTCTCAGGAAGCAGATGTCCCAGAAGCGATGTAATCTGCGATGATATTGTAATCGATGGTAAGATTTTCTCATGAGCATTCCACTCGCCTTCGATCCGATAGCATTCGAGTTTAATCTACATCTCGCATTGCGCCAATACTAAGGCTCACGCGCAGTAAAGACCCAACCAAATAATAAACAAGGCAATTTCAGCTGTGTGATGAGGCATTGGTAGGAAATTTTCCATTAAAGTAAGGCAGCCATTACAGACAAGATACTTCATGAATCTTTTCCACCAATTACTCTCAGTCATCGATTTTCTTTGAAATTACTGACTAATTGATTTGAATTTAAATTCAACGGCGTGATTTAATTTTCTCAAGAGCTGCATAAACGAAGGCCAAATTACTACCTTGCATTCAAAAGCATATTCCACGAGCGTAATTCTCTTAAATATGACGCAAATAATAAATATACAATACAATAAATAAACAATAAAATGTAAAATATTAGCTTTGTTAAAGTTAGTACAGATGTCTTTAATTGGACGATAGATCTGCTATGATTAGGAACTTATCGCAAAATATCAATAATAATATTTTTGAAGTACTTCGACAGCTGAGATCATTTCGCACATGTGCCCCCATCGGGAATCGAATCCGGGAACGCTTTCGCCAGAGTTGAACGTGCTGTCCACTCGGCTATCCGGGGGCCCCTTTTTCGAAATTCTACAATCACTCCATAAACGTACGCACAAAGCTATAATAATAAGAAATTTCGCGAACATTTTATTAGTCAAAAGGTGAGTCACGTTCCGTTTACCTCTAAGATCGAACCCAATAATTTTCGATCGCAATTGAGCGCAATCGATAGGCAAATATGAAAGTCGATCGGAATATTAGATAGGCTGAGCACCACTGGCTAAGATCGATAAATTAATTGAAGGATGACGTTTAAATTGCATGGAACATTTTGATGGTTTCTCACTACCATTTGACAACGCCAATTCTAAAACTTTAAATCAGAAGTATGAAATCTGGCTAATCTATTAATTTGAATTTGCAATAGGTTTCTAATATGAGATTGCTTAATTTTACAGCCGTTAGGATAATTAGTAAAACTCTTTTGTCTGCTTAGTAATGCAATTGTAATATCCTTTAACTATTTTCATAGACTCCTTTCTTATTCATAGACTCCTTTCTTATTTTCACGGGAAAAAGATTTTATAAGGATTACATCCACTTAAATGTACTCGCAAAATGAAGTTTAAAAGGAGTAACTCACAGTGCAACATATTTAGGTTAAATACCTTTTTTACTGTTCCATCCATGAGCAAATCAGTGCGTATTAAACTGCGGCTATAAATCACTGTGGGTTAGCAAAAAATACAACTGACATCTGGAATTAGCGATTTCTTAAATGAATAATCAAGCTACTTATTTTCCTAAGCGGAGGTACTTAATGCGTTTTTTGTAGTAATCTAGTGGTAGGAGGTCGGATGCATTAATACTGTGAACTATCGAGGTCTTTTAAAGAGAAACGTTTAGTCTATATGGAAATTTTTACCTCGGCACTTGAATACTATGATTTTTCTTCTAGAAGAGTTTAAGAAGTAAATGTTCTACATTTTGTTGCTTAGTAGCCAACTCTGAGAATGAGAGGATAAGATAAAACCGGTAAGAAAGATGCCTAAGCACATTTGTAGCCTCAGCAGATGAGCATAATTGTGATATTTTTTGCTATATGGGAGTGGTGAATACAAATTAAATGACTCACAGAAAGATTTCGCTTTGATCACTATATCATGTAAGATACATAAATTGTGCTGCTCGCTTAGTAAATTAACGACCTTTTTCTTTTTTCTTATACGAACCACTTCTTAACCCTTAAACTGCGGGGAACGTTTAAAAACGTTTTCCTAAGCGAACTGCGGGAAAACGTTTTTAAACGTTTGACCTGCTCTTCCATCCCCATACTTGGCCTTCCCCAATTTTATGGCCCTGCCTGTGAACGAGACGCACCCTCGCAAAATCTTTTTCATTGTCCTAAATGTGGAAAACCCTATCTATGGGATTTCCGGCCTCCGGGTAATTCCAAGATTTGCAGAAATTGAAAGTGCATACGTACTTTCATATTTCCAAATATCAATGTATCTACTAACTGTTTGATATCAAATTAATCAGCAAACAGCGACGGAAAGAAATAGGACACCAATTTTAATCAAAAATCGTTAATAAACAATGAAATCATTGGCAGTTGCTTCTACGTTAGAGAAGCAACCAAAACAATAACCGTTGACCGCAGTCATCGGAAAAAGGTCTACCCGGATTATGGGGGTTTTCTACCTGCTGCGACTAGTCGGACGCACTAGGAGAAGGGACGGTTTCTCTAACTTTCCTCCCGCACACGGTTGTCGCGAAAAAATATACTCCCGCATCTTAAGGGGATTTTTTACTTAAAATGTTAAAACCAAACATTACGATAAGAATATTTCGATTACTCCTATGTCACCAAACTGGAGTTATTTACGACTGCGGGGCAATTGTCAATGACGAAAGTTCTGTCAATTGTCAAAGGCATAATCGAAGACTTGATAAAACGAAAATTATTTCATTATTACTTTGGTATTGGAATGCTTCAACAAGCCTATCTTTACGAGAACAAATACAAACTTTTTCATATTACATCATATTACATTTTTCCCTTTCATATAAGGATTAATGAGAGTCACATTAATTGATTAATTAACATTGCAGTTTCACTAAAGAAACAAATATCAAATATCGAAAACAACGTCCAAAACGCACCAAATTATCCATTCTAAAGTTACGCGTATTCTTTATTTACGTTCATTGTAAATAAATTTATTCCCGTAAAAATGAAAGTTATTATTACTATTATACTATTATCGCATACATCTGATGTAAATCAAAATACCCCGTCAAAAATGTCAATAATTTTTATATGTATCTTTCATATTATCTGTCATTATCTGGTATTCAGCAGTCTACTTAATCGACTACTTCTCTTGAATTATAACCAAGTTATTTCGTCAACGTCAAAATGGCCGAGTGGTTAGAGTGTCTGGTTCCAGTATCCAAAAAGCTCCAAAATTTCCAAAGATTAATCCAAAAGTTCATCCTCAGTGGTTCGAATCCTGTTTAAGGAAAATTTTCAGGTTTGCTAAGAAGCGTCTCAAGAAGGTGGTAAGAAGTTTCCAAATCTTGCTTATTTTAGTAAAGAAATTCTTGAATAAGTTACGCAGTTGTTGATCATTTTAATGACTCACAATTGCATGTATAGGTATTTATAATAACTTAATGATTTTTGTGTATTTCGTACTCTGAAATGCAGATAACGTTTACTTTAGTTCTCATTTCTTCATATATCACGCGTTGCCACGGCGGAAATTTTCGTTTATTTTTATCAAAATTCTCGTAATTTTGGAATCCAAAGCAATATTTCACGAAAAAATAAGAATTTTCATTTATATCGATATCGTAGAATCGTTTATAATTTAATTGAGCAAAAGAAAAAATATCTGCAAGCGATCAAAATGAACTTGACGTTCATTTCTTATGAGAGCATTTTCGAGTCGTCCAGAGTTAAATTTAATAATTTTATCTCGCCGGGAAGTGCGTGAAATTATTGCTCCGATATTTCCCCCATATTTCTTATAGGAGCTAATGACATAGGATAAATTAATACGCACACAACGGTGATTATTAATACGGAAAACTTAGTTATATAGTCATTTTATTGTGGCCTTTAGTTACATCTCCTCCTCTGGAAAACAAAAGCAAAACCTTCCACAGTAGCAATACACGCCATTCACCTCAATCCTATAATCCCATTCGACAGCACAATTCGACTCGTTCGTCTCATTGTTCCGCCGTAGTAATTTACTACGCCACCTGCCCCTAACATAAATTCGAGTAACCCAAATCGTAAATTGGAGGTCGCACGTCCCGCGAGGCGAGAATCACAGGCGTCGCCGTTCGCACGCGCTCCTTAAGGGCACGCGATCACGTCTGCAAGGAAACCCTTTTTTTGCCACGGCGTAACCTTCTCTTTTGCGAAATCGCCGCAGGGAGGCGCTCGGACTCAAAAACTTCCCTTTCGAAGGACTTCGGCGTTAACAGAACGATTTGCTATAGGCCGCAAACAGCTTTTCGCCACCCCCCGGATAACTGAGGACCTTTTTCCTGCAACTTTCTTAGCTTCTTCGGGGGTTTCGTGTGTTGACATTCCGTGAATCGATTCTTTAGTTGAGGACTATATTTACCTGTATTTTTATCTCTTAGCTCAGTTATCTTGTAGTCCTCTGGGTTTATCCCCCTTACTTCCAACATCCCCCACCCGCTACCACCTTACCTCGAGATCCGCCCACCGCTCCCGACCTACTCTAACGCCCCCAAACCACTTCTAACCTATCCCAAAATCCTTCAACCATGCGCAAACTCCAACACAACCTTTCCAACCTACTCCAACGTCATCTGCTCACCTTTAAAGCCCCTCTGTCTCTTTAGATTACGATTCATGATATGTATTATGTCATTAATCTTAGGGGCAAGCATGCAAATGGTGTCCACTATTTCAGATATTCCTCCGCAATTTTCTTTCCTCGCTTATATCTTTGTGATGAAAATCAAAGCATCCTTTCGCATATTTACTTGCTCATTTCTTAGGAATCTCGTTCATAAAATTCAACCGATTTCCTCTCGATCTTCCTTTCCCTTTACAAACACGAAAATTTTTATCATGCATATTCTTTTATGCTCCTATTTTTGTCATCTTGAAACCGAGCAGCTTTTAAGAAGCCACGATCACATTCTATGATTTACAAATAAACACGAATATCTTCTTTATAATGGAAACAGTATGACTTGCAAGTTAACTCTTCAATCTAATACGCCCCCATCTAATTCGGCCCATCGCGACGGTGTAACAAAAGATGAACGATGAAACTACGCAACCAATGTAATAATAAACAAAGATTTGGATGGACCGAAGATATTTCGGCCGGTGATGACTAAAGTGAATATAAAATAACAAACTTGAATACTTCTTCACAGCACTAAATGAAGCTAACGTTACATATATGGAAATGTTCGTCAGATTCGGAATCGAAGTTTAAAATTTTTACAAATTTGGGATCTTAAATTGTCTGCTTGATGTACTAAAAAAACGTTCTTAGAAATATCTTCGCTATAAATAACTCTTAATTAAATGGAAGATTATCATTTAAATTTAGCAACTTTTAGAAAAACATTCTTAGATTTTAATTGAAAAACTAATTAATATAAATTAAAATTTCATTAATTTAAATTAAGGTTGAAATTATGATTACTATGACATTGATCCTAAGTAAATATTTCGTTACATGAGATGTTTGAGTGTGCCAGCGGTTTTTGCGCCTTTGAATTACAAAGCCACCTCGTATGGAATTATTTTGGTGACGTCACAGTTGACGTAGATGAAAAAAGTCGCATTGGAGAGCACTTAGAAAGGACACTAAAGAAGCCAGAAAAGCGACAGAAAAAGCTCTAGTAGGGCAACATTATTCTTGCACCCCTTCCTTTCCAACTCCATTATCTTTAGCATCCCTGACTGCTCTGTCAGTTGCAAGACAGGGCTGGAGGAATCCGAAGATCGATTATGGACGGACCGTTCAAAGAACCATCAACATATCCATTCCCTTGTAATTGAAAATGTAATAAGACAAAAATTGTCGATGAATATCCAAATCGAACAGGAATTTATAATTAAAAGTAATTGCCGAAATAGAATTACCACGGTATATCGATCTCATCAAGAATTTCTGATCGAAATCTATGTTCACCAGGGTTTGACTTTTAATTAAGTTGCAGGTTACCCTGGATAAAATATCACTTTATCATTTCAATATCACAAATATCAATTTAAAAATAAGTATTTGTGTAGAAGTTATTATTTAAAAGTTTCTTTTCTAGGCCATGGATACTTTAGGGTTCCCCCCAAGGCGAGTCTAGAAACTTGTTATGGGGAAGGAAGCGAACTTTAAGAAATTAAATTTGGGCGTCGGTTTAAGAAAATTTCCTCGTGACCTTATCCCCAATTGACTTTTAAACATCATTTTCAAAAATGCACTGGGCATGTAGTGATTGGAGAAACACTTCGTAATCAAACTTTAATTAGTAGTATAAAAAGTCATCAATGGGGTGGAAGGAGTAGTCTTCCTTTCACTTCCCCCTTGCATCTGTCAATGGTTCCCCTTAAAAGTATTAATTCTTGCAAAATTTTCTACTTATATGTCTTCAAATCCGCTATTAATCTATTCTGCTATTTATTTTATTTTTAATGGACGATTTCTCTTCATCGCAGTTTGAGGAAATGGAGGAAGCTCTAAGAAAAGACTGAACAAACTTTGGCGAACATGAAAACTTACACCCACGTGACATTTCCTTTTCTCACTTTATTCGATTTTCCGCGAATTCACAATCCCTTGATGGTTCTAACCGTTTCTTCATTGCCAGCAAAGACGCAGTCACTATGATAGTGCAGGCGTGACTCGATCCCTTGCATAATCAGATGTCTTTAAAAACCTAGTCCCGTTGACAGTACTGGTTATCTCGACGTTATTGTAATGATACGTTTCCATGTCTAGACTACGGTGAATACACTTAGCCTACTAGATAGCAGCAATAAATAGCGCTATCTGATTAAAAGAGCGACACGGAAAATGTACAACTGTCGAGACAACCCTCCTCTCCTTTCCTACCTCCATTATCCCTTATTTGGACCTGTAATCGTGCATTTGCGACTCACTTGACCGTGATCCACATACCTCCCACACACCTTCCATTAATGAGATGTTTCCTTCGATTCGTAGAAAAATATTGAGTGATCCCATATCGCCTGTCAAGTTTTCCATGGAGATTTTCCGTATTTTTCTGTTTACGATGACAACATTTTTCACCTACATATACTATAATGTATTTTATTACCTATAACCTTCGTGATTCGATTTCTTATCTGGGACTTGGATCAAAGAAGACCGACTTGCAAATGTAGAATCGTTTTTGCAAAAACTAGACCGTTGCTAGCGCTGTTCATTTGTGGTCCAAATGGAAAAAGAGTAAATAAATAAGAAGAATAGAGGAAGAATAGTCAAAAAAGTAAGAGACCTTTAATATGCCGTAATCAACGTTCTTTCTCCGGATTTTTTAAATTTAATTTTTGGTAATCAGTAAATAGGACGATTTAACTACTTTATACCACTTACTTTCGTGTAATCGTTCCGTAATCAACGTTTTCTCCGGATTTTTTAAATTTGATTTTTGGTAATAGGAATATTTTAGTAAATAGGACTATTTAATTATTTTATACAACTTACATTCGTGTATAACAACCTGTTCAAAAACGATACTAATTTGTTATTATATGGGCATAAAAATGAAACTAACTTTATGCCCTCCCGAATTGAATTCGAATTCGTCTCTTTATTCTGTAGAGGATCAGCGATTTGCTGGGACCTAATTACATTAGCAGGTTAGGAAACTTTTTACCATATCATCCTTCATTTGAGTTATCCTTACCTTTCCTAATGGTCTGAATGCGTTCTGCGTACATAATTTCTTAAATACTGCGCAGTGGTGTTTCAAATGGAAGAGGAGGTATTAATCTCAATCCTACCCAATTAACGGTCTCTATCCATTTCTCCCTAGTTTTCCTCATCCTTACCTCTCCATCCATACTCTAAGCCCTTCCGTAAGATGCTAATGTCACGAGACGCGCTCTACTGTTTGCTCAAATGAGTAATGACACCGTGCTCTCGGAAATGACGCCGAAGCGATTTGCATTTTTGAAAAATGAATGGAACTCCCGACGTGACGTAACCTCTTAATGGATTATGCCATCTCAAGTGCTGAGTAGAGGAAAATGAGAGAATTGGACGACTGATAGTGCCATCTCCTTCTCAAGGTTCTGCGGAAAATTCCTATTTTCAACGGAATAAATTTGTCCAGGTCATGATATTATCCGGAATGGATTCAGGAAACTTTTAGCTCTAATCAAAAGCACTGGTTCGTGAATTATGCATTAAATCAATGGTCCTTCGAAACCATTTACATGCCATTTGCCATGGAAATTTTCCTGGGCGTATGCCTTTTCGTGTGAAGTTACCTTTCATCCTTTTCATTGCAAAATCAACGTTCTAATAGATCCAATATTTTTATTTTCTTGAATATTCGGAGTTGTGAACGGATCATATCTTGTTTGTTAGTCATCAAGGGTTGCATACAAGCCAGGCGCTTTGGAGTTTGTCATAATTTTTGAAGAGCAGACCAACAAGAGTTGGATGGTTGAATTATACTCTAGCCGAATCTCCTTGCAATTCACAATGTTCTTAAATGCTAAGGTTTACATAACGGATTTAGGTGAGATATGATGGAACTCCTTCATGATCACACAAAGAAAAACTCACTTGGTTAAGTCCGCAAATACTTTTTTTATGAAAACGACCTAGGTTTCGTTACAGAGTAACATCATCAGGTCCTTATGATGTTACTCCGTAAACCTGATAAAAAAGTCTTTGTGGACTTCACCAAGTAGTTTTTCTTAGTATGTGATCCTAATGATTAATTCTTCAAATTTATCTTTCGGTGAAAGCGGTGAAAAACACGAAAACTTCTCTGGCAATCTAAATGTTTAGGGGAACTAACAACCAAAATATTAACATTCGATAAAATAAACAAAATATTAGACCGAGACTAATTCATTCCCTAAAGAAATCTGTGGTTCATTCACGAATGCAAAAAGAACGAAATAGTCATTTAATCGAGCTACGATGCACGCTGCATTAGGTCAACGAATACTGTGTAAATAAGTCACAGAGTCAGGAGCAGTCTCAAGGTACTTGAGCAAGGTCTTTGACGGTGTACGTATCACCCCTATTCCCAGCGTACTCGTACATAGGTGCGTATGAATGAATGGGTGATGAAATGGAAAGCCGACAGGTAAACAGGGAGAACGACTGAGATAGGAGTGTGACTCGGCAAGAATATTACCATCAGTAATTGCCTACCCTAATGAGTTTTATCTCGGCCATCTTTTTTCTTTCGGACTTCCGCGGAAAAAGGGCGGTCCACCTTCGGGACACGGCCCTCAAAAGGGTGAAATATCTCCCCTATTAAAGTGCGTGTCAGTGATAGAAACGGTTTCACCTCTAAGGCCGAGATTGCTTTCCCGCCGGGATACGCCACCCTTTCGCAACTGCCGATTCTTTGCGTCGTAGAGAGCCTTCTAATAACCCGCGACATTGATTCTTTTCCGTCCGACCCTTAATCCCATTCCATTCTTGCAGCGCCACTCCATGACGTCCATTCCCCCCATTTGACTCCTGCTTTTTCCATTGACCGCTGTCGTATCTCCCGCGATTCTTTGTTCCTCTCTGCCCCAGAGATTGGAGTCTTCCTTGGCCTCGTAAAGCTAATGCCTTAACCGATGCTTTTTCTCATAAAGGAGTTATGTAAATGCAAATGACGTTCGCTGAAAGGGAAACGGACCCTCCGCGGTGCGATAGTCATTCGGAGATAATTACATCAGCGCTACCTATCGTAATGAAGAAGCATTTCCATTTTGATTTACGTGGAGCCGTGCCTGGAAAAAAGTGGTATCAGGGCTGAACCGAAGCGGTAAAGAAAAGGTTTGTACAAGATAGGAAAATGCAATTAAACGGCGTCCAATCGATCGATATCGTTTTCAAGGTTTCCTTGGAAGAAATTACGATGAAATATTGCTGTTCTTGATAATTAAACAAAGTTGAAAAACAGTGGCACCCTAAGTGAGATATGACTTGTATTAAATCAAGAGAGATGTGAGTAGGGCAAAATTTAGATTTATGATATTAAAATCAACATTCATATACGGTAGGCACCGTAACTGGCCGACATTATTCGCATGTTACGAATTAATACTATAAAGTTTCTCTAGTGATTGCAATCTCAGTGAAACAAATAGACTTAATAGGATAAAGTCAGACGGCGCTTTGAGACCTCGCCTTCAGTTACCTAACTAGGGAGAATATCAATATGATGATAAAAACATATCGTTCCAATAAATTCTTAATCGAATGATTTTTGTGTATATTTTGTATTCTTTAAAGATATTCAAAGACGTGAGGGATATCAATTTAATTCTTTGGGTACTATTTTATGATAAATTTCTGATGAGAAATCTAATTAAGAAGATTCTTAATCTATACTTAAGATACACATTTGATAGAAATTAAAAATTTTCTTAGTTTAAAATCAACATATGTACATACATCCATGTATAATGTATATGTAGGTTGCATTACTTTTCTTGTTCATATTTTGAATTTTAGCAAATACTTGCAAATAGTGAGGGCTTCGATATTATACACAGTACAATAAAAACATCCTAGTATTTATGCGTTTAAATTATGCCATTAAAAAGCCTCTTCTAAATAATTTATAATAATAAATTCTTTGGAAGTGCATTTTCATTTATAACCAATAACAAACGCTAAATATAACCTGATATAAAACCACATATTTTTCTAAATCGTGAAAACTTAATGAAAATTTTCCGTTCGTGCAAAGCATCAAGCATTTGAGCAGATGTATTATTCCGTCACTGCTAATGATACGATATCCAGAAAACATCTTAAAGAGTAGTATCGTATTAGAATATTTTCCTTTAATCTACTTCTATTTAAAAAGCATCCCTTGCTCTCCTATGAAGAAAGAATGAGCAATTATCTTTGAAATCAATCCTTGTCATAATTATTTACTTAATTGGAGCTTAACAAGTTGATAGCTCCACATGTCCATTAAATACAATCTAAATACACCTAATCTAATGAAGGATGAATCAGGTCAGGCAAAATTTCACACATTGCAAGCCAAGATCCCCACTAATGTTCCGAACGCTCGAAAATTGGCAGTAATAGGAAGGTTATGTTCTATAAATGTGAGTTCTCAAGAACGAACCGCCTTTCTGCGATGAAAATAGTAGCAGCACATACCATCTGCTTTAGCAGACACTGGTGGAGGAGATATTACCTCCTGAGGGAGAATCTTAGCATCTTTAAGACGGATTTATCACCATTCATTAATGGCGATTAGGTAGGATTGGTTGTAAACACTGATTCAGCATTAACAGCCAGCATTACCATCTACTGTAAGTGATATCACTTTAAAAAACAGCAACAAGTAGCAACTTAACTAATGTTGGAAATAATAAAGGTTTAAAATATTAGTTGCACTTCTATCCTAGAACACGCTGAAAAAAGCAATGTAAAACTTAAATTATTGAGTCTAAATTTGTAATTACTAAAGGAAATAAATAAGCCACCTTCGAATTACGACGATTGCGATACCTAAGTAGACATTTTATTGTTCCAAATATACAACCGAGAGACAATGCAGATGAAGAGCTTAGCATAACAAATTAAGTCCAAAAATATCTTTTAAAGTTTAAATTTTGAGAGAATATGTATATTTTTAAACAGAAAACAGCTCATTACTATAATCTTCTTTTCCCCAGTCAATTAAAAAACATAAAACCATGTAACCTAAGAGGACTTGGCAATAATTTGGACAATTCATTCCATTTCTGAGCAACATACGTAAATTAACTTTAGCATTGCCTTAAATTCTAATCTATATCACCCTATACTAACCTAACAAGTTATTCATAAACATGTATGCATGAATTTTGAAAAAAAATTGGATTGACTTGGATTTAATTTCATTCCTTTCTCATAAAGAATTTTAGTTGCCAAAAATCCGACCCTATGTTTCCGTTCTGAGATTTGCATGAAATTATTTCTAATATTTATGCAAATCTTTCGTAAGAATCGTGCCAACCTTAGCTGAATCTAGAAGCATGAATCACTGTTCGGAATAATCGCTGCACGTCCGTCCTATTCTCCCTTTAATGCCTCATATCACGATGAATTGCACCAGCCCACCCAAAGCAATTCGGCGGAAATAGTCCTCTGAATCACCCAATATTTCTTGCGTTTCAGAGTTCCAACGGGGTTATTGGAGGCATATTTTTCATTGGCTAACTTTCTAGGTAATGGAGAACTGAATCTACGTGATTCGACCTGGCGATTAACCCTTCGTTTAAAACGTTGCGTATGTGCATTGCTAGCAATAGTAGGAACCATATTCTCAGGAAATCCATTTGGCGTTTAGCCATAAAAGTAAATGACTGAGATCGTTAGTAAACATAAATTATGTAGAAGCTATTAAGAACTAAGGAGATTAATTAATGCTAGGAATATTAAGTTAGCTTTCAAGTCAAATCTTTGCGAAGTTAAGATTGCGAATACCTAGAAAATTTTCCTACGATAATACCTTGGGTATTTTTACATCTACGATTAATAAAGTTTTCCGCTCTTTTTATATTTGTATGTAAATTATTTATATTTCTATTGACGACAGATAAGATCGAAGAAGCGACTGTACAGTTCGATCTCGTCTCAATGATGACCTTTATAAGCTTCAAGTTCACGTTTCCTCAAAACAATAGTCGCTTGAAGTAAACGTGATCTCTGACTCTAGCTTCTCCGCAAACTTTCCTGTACTCGATTAAGCAACTTTAGCAATTCGTTCGTCGTGATATTACCCCCATCTAGAACACCTTTAGGATTCGACGTCACGCTCAGAAAATCGCATGTTAAAAGATCATCAAAATCTATTCAGCTAATTTCGCTATTTACCGAGCGAGAGTTAATTGGTGCCGGTGAAAATATCAATTTTGGAAAATAAAAGTTCCCTCCAGAATTTTACCGTTGGGACAAGCACTGAAAGCTGTGCAATCATTTACCATTTCTCATTCTAAATATTCTCTTTTTCTCCGAGTCAGTTATTCAATCTCAGAGTAGACCTTCAATAAGTCTTCGAAGGATCCCGGATAGCCGAGTGGGTAGAGCGTCCACCTATGGTGAAAACAGTCCCGGGATAGATTCCTGGTGGGGGTCCATATGTGCGAAATGACTTCATCTCAGTACTTTTTTTAACAGTATTACGACTCGGTTATCCGATTCCAGGAAATTCAATGGCACTTGGAAGCATTGCGTTAATTATTGCTCAATTCTCCGTAAAGCACTTTTTTCTGCTAATTCCTCTCCGATGCAACTTTGAGTTTATGCATTTAAGGATAAGCTCAATGTCCTATTATTCTTATTATTTTTATAAGTTATTATTCTTATAAGTATCGTAGCATTATTCTATCTTTAGCAAATTTTCCCTAAAAAACAGAAGGATAGAGAACAGGTTGCCCCTATTTTTTCCCACATAAATTTGGTAACATCATGCTTCTTTATACAGTTACTTGGACGTTCAACATACATTTCAATCTATTTTTACAAGATCACGCTATTTGACCATCCTTCATATTTAGGTATGTACTATCAAAGACTGCATGTTTTACTAAACTGGTCCTATTCCAGTCCATTCTAATAAATGTACAAAATTTATCTCCGTGTATCTAATGTTTCGTGGGATTCCTTTTCATCGTAAAATTGTTTCATCACGCCACCGACTAAATCGCCATTAGCAAAGTGTTCTAAAAACAGTTACCGGGAAACATTACCAGGTTTCTTTATGTGTTTCCGAGTCTATTCTAATCGATTAACGCTCACCACAGTGCAAACTCAGATATTAAATTTCAATTGTAAATAGACCCTAACTTTTTATCCAGACAATGAATGAATCGTCTATCGGTGCAAAAAAATGAAACTATTCATTTCATTGCACAGGGCTTAGTTTTTTTATCAGAAAGCGATCTATCAAACGCAAACTCATGTAAGCAATAATATTCTGGATCCTGGTCAAAATTTTTACTTTTCGTGTGAATTGTATGGCTTACTTTTAATATTTTTAGTTTTTATTTGTTCCCGTTTTACTAATATTTCTATTTTATGAACTGGTTCGACTTATCTGCATACTTTTAAGGATCCTACCGCTGTTTATATGGTTTCCAGATAATTAAATGTTACTTTTGTAAATGTATAATGTATAACGATTAATATCAGTTTATTTTGATAAAGACTTATAAGGTAAATACGGATATAAGTTGCACGGGGCAATTTTGATTTTGAACTATCTGAATGTCATCTTGGTCGTATGTATTATCTGAATCATTCTGTCGTCAAATCATAAAAATCTAATCGTCTGCGATCCCGAAAGCGATTCTTGCGAGAGTACCCCCCGCAATCCACCGCAGGATGCCTCTTTTCGTTGGTTTCCAAGTTTCGATTTTAGATTCCCTATCAATTCGCAATTTCGATTCTCCAGCTTACGGGAGGAGGAGGTATGGCGAAATTCGCTTCGGAATTTTTTCCGTCGGCATTCCTCGAGGAGGCATCGGTTAATCCTGTCTCCTGAGACAGCCGATTCCATATCCATCTCCTTCTTTGCATGACTACGGGTGCTTCGTGCGCTGAAAAAAAGTGGGTGCAGAGTTTAATCCTATAAATCGCGGCGTCTACTTTTCCCGTGGTTACGTCACAGTCCGTGGGAAGGCCTCCACCCACGCCTCCTCCATTTTGCGCGGTGCCGGTACGAGCCGCAGTGCATGACGGGATAGCACACGAAAAAGCGAATTGCGCAGCCGACTTTGGGGAGAACGGCATTCCAGGGTTCACTTATCCGAGAAGAATCTTCGGGGAGAAGGTCTGCGTGCAAGGACGATTTCCTTCCCTGGATACACTTGTTTATTTTTCCATCCAGCACGTGACGTAGAACATTTATCTGCTAGAGCGTGTATATTTTCATTACTCAGACTTTTCCGGGAATTTACTGGTTTTCAAAGTCATCAAACGATGTTAACTCGATCGGCCGTAACTTTATCGATGAAAGTCTATACTCTTTTCTTCAGTTTTGTTGATAATTCAATTGAATGACGTATGCGAGGGTGAATGCCCTCCATTAAAATGCCCATCTTTATGACCCATCTTACCCTTTAATTATAACTAGATAAATATTTGATCGATTCTTCCCTGTAGAATACATAAAGATAATTGCTCAATCAATTTCTACTTCTGTGACTGATAATATAAAATAATAATAATTGTAAACCAAACAGTTTATGCCCGTCCTACTTTTTTTAGATCCATCTCCAAAGAAAGACTGCTAATAAAACTAGTTCTCCTAACTCCCTTTTAGATTATATCTACATATTCTATTGATTTAATGTTTTCTCATTGATTACTCTTGAAAAGAACTGCGAACTTTATACCATTCATTTTCACAATGACTTTTTGTATTAAGATTTGTAATCACATTTTAACGTATTTTACCACATGAAATTGTATCTTAGTGAAGCAAACTGAACTAAATCAATCGAATTTCGGATTCGTATTCGACTTTGAAAATGTAAGTTAAGTAAAACACTCAGTTTTCCGTGATTTTTCGATAAGGCACTTGGGATTTACGGTAAATAAGATAAAATAAAATTTAACACTTATTGATATCTTTAAAAATTCGGAAGCTATAGAAGATGTCAGCTCATCACCGTCTGTTTCTGGTAATATCGTGACCTAACTCACGCAAAGCTTCATATCAATTCCACGAACGATTCCTGCCAATAAACGATAAGGTAAATAAACTGTGGGTTGCATGTATGTTATAAGCAATCAAAAGACGACTAGAAAAAAATAAATGTAAATTTAGATGAAATAATTGGGCTCACGTAACATCAACTGCTTCCTTGAAGGATAAGTCTATCATGATAGCATGGATCTCAGGATCAGACCACATGCGTGCATCATCAGTAAAATATTCATCGTTACATATCCGATGAGAGGGCCCTTTTGGCGCAAACTCCTGGGTGCATGCCCATAAAGATTTCTCATAAGGACGATTTTGTGCTCAAGGTACTAATCATTCAGAGGCATTAATAATGTTTCATGATGTTCTTCTAACACTACTGCGTAGTAATATCCCAGAGGAGAGATTTTCCGTGCCATGAATTACTACAGCGATGCTTTTACTGAATCCCGCATTCTCTTCTTCCACATAAAGAAAATTTGATAAATAATCCATTCTTTCAGGTATAATTGTAAAGAAGAGCAAATTTTAATTAAAACAGAAAAAATACGTGACGTAAACGTACTAACTTTTACGATAAACGTGAACGTTTTCCACGGCCTTCATCGAGATTTCGATATTAATGTTCGGCTTATAATATTTTTACTCATATATATCTGCTAACTTATAGTTTACGAAAAACCAACACAGTGATACGATGAAAATGGTTAAAGGTGACTTTGCACCAATGAAAATTCCATGGAGAAACGGACATGAGAAATTGATCAGACCATACAATCATTACACAATATATAAATGTGCATTCAAAGTTAAACTTTTCAATGATAAACTTATAGTAAAATACCTGGTTAGAGGAAGTTAACAAGTTAAATAAAGTGTTAAATAAAGGGAAATGAAAATCAACCAGTCTGTAACACACAAGTAACTCAACGAAATACTTTTGTTTGGACTGGCAATCGATAACTTTTCCGCAAAATATTTTCAATTTATGCAAGTTTTTCCTACTCATTTCTACAACAATATAAAAACCGTCGACAGAAAGTAGTAAAATCGTGTTACCTAATAAATGCTTTCCTCTTCACAATCTTAATTATAACGAAAATCTAATCTAATCCATGATTGAACTCGTCAGACAATTAACTAGGACTAAGTTTCTCATCAATTTCTCAACTAACGGAGTGACTCTGAGAGAGATTAAAACTTCAACTCATCACGGACCATTAAGCACTTAGCATCAGATTCTACCGAGGAGAAAACTTCCAAGTTAGTCAACGACCTGTTTTCGGTAGAAAGAATAGACTCCTATAAATCAGCAGAACTTCCTAGGAAGGTAGAAATACGGTATTGGGAAAAAACATTCCAAAATGCCCATTCGAGGAACGGCTTTCTCTCTATATAAAATATTGCTGGTGATTAATTTAGAAGTGGGACTAGGATAGAAAAATTTCGTAACTTGCGAAAACTTGAATTTATCTACTAGAGAGTAGTAGGTCTCAGGAGGCTGAAAGTATAAGAAACTTTGAGAAAAAAGAGAGCAAGAAAAACATACACAAGGGAGATAAGAATCGCTGATTTTCGACAGTTGGTAATTATGTAATCACAACAATTTCTTATTCAGTAAGAATATAGAAATATATCGTAATATTTTAGTTATCAGATATGCGTGTAGATAAGATGTAATATATTTAAATGATGCAATGATTTACAAAGGAAAACATGATGTTATGATAGAATATTTGCGACTTAGGTATAATCCCCTCAGATATTAAATATACCTTTAGCTTAGCGTCTGTTGTAAACGTAAGCAATAGCTAATCATTAGCATGATTGACAATTCTCTTCAATTAATATTTTTAAGCGCTACCACCATTCAAAACATAAAAATAACTGAGAATTACCGGAAGTTTACGAACACTGGCTTCAAAAGAGTTGATTAAACATGGTTGTCAAGCAATGAAAACAAATGCTAAAGGAAATATCCGATGGCCAACAGAGAGCTCTAAAATTAGAAGAAAATGGATGTTGGAAAAGAGCAAGCTGGCGGCGGCAAGCGGCTGAAATTGGGAGATGAATTAATGCTTGTGACAAGGTTGAGACTTATTTAAGGAGGTGCATCTGAAAATAAACACAAACTGACCTATTCCTGGATATACTTGCATAGGTGCATTTACTGTTTACTAAATATCGTTGCCCATGTATAGCGTGTGTATGAAGATAATGGCAAAATTTAGGTTACAAAACTTTGATCTCGTATATCTGTATATTTAGTGAGGTATTGTGTAAATATCAATGTGAACATATATGAGGTATTTGTGGCTACGACACTATTCGTAACTTCCCGTAGCGAAAAAGAAATGATTGAAGAACTGATATAGAAATCACAGAATAATATATGAGACCTAAAACGAAAATCCGACTCAGAAAACCGATACTACATTTAGCGAAATACTTAAGGGCTTATTTGAAATAGATTAGAGCCCTTGATGACATATTATTCCTGAGCTTATGCTATGTTATATGACATTTTATCGGAAATTTGTCGTAATAAAGGTAAGACGAGCTCTAAGCACCTCTGAAGAAAAGAAGGTATGTACTAACCAAACGAAGAGTTCAGTGTTTGGCGAGTTTTAAAGCAATAAGTTCACGAAACTTTTTGTTTCTGAAATGAAAAATAATTTAGCCACTGGATAAGATTTAGAGGAAACAGAGTCACAGTCTATGATACAGAACTCGTTAAAATCTCCATCAAACTAAAAAAATGATAAATCTTCAATATTAGACATTGTGATCCATCTTGTTGACTTTTTTCGTGAAGTATTAGAACTCGGATGGTATTTGTTAACTGAAATGTTTAATTATTTTAGTTTAGAGGATTTGGGGGCAACTAGTAAATATATAATAGTATTGATTGCTATCATAACTGGTTTTATATTGTAATTATCATTATTCATTATATAGTTATATATTGTGTGTATATATATATATATAGTTATATATTGTGTTAGTACCTGCATATATCATAGCAATCACATTATTGAGCGAATTGTCGTAAACATTTACATCAATTTCTACAAATTCTTATTCTCACGGTACACTCTCCCATCCTAAATTAACGGCTTTGTTTAAACCTTCAAAGGAGGAAATATTTTCCAGGGTTAAGAGAGACTAATTTCCCCACGGAGCCGAGGACGACATCGTTGATTAACTCCTCCATCATAATTGAACATCTCGTTAATAATAAGGCGATTGGGGCGAAGTAGCGATTGGGGTTAATGCGAAGTAAATCCCCTGAGGAGCTCCCCAACCCCTTGGTACGCCACGCGAGCGATCTGCGCAGGTAGGCCTTTCTATCTCCCGACGTCAGCTGCATTCGGAAGAACGTGAGGTTGAACTTCGACCGCCATTCCGCGAAAGGGAGAAGAGGCGCTAGCCAACAATTCAAACAGGAGAGCCGTCGCGAGAACACGAACTCAGCGATGCGATAGAGTTGAAATGGCATTCTTAAAAAAGCCGCCACTTAGACTATTTCTGATGCAGAGGTAAAAATGGACATGGGAAGGGGCTTATCGCGGTGCTTTCCCGTTGTCACATAAAGACTTGTTATCTCTAACACCGCAATGATTACAGCGCCGTCCCGCGGAAGAAATATTGGGACCTAAACCAAAAAGGAAAGAATTCGTCCTAAACTCATTTTCGGCTCTTCCAGAAGCATACTAAAATTTTATATATGTATTCATAAGGGTCACGACTCGGCTAACCAGGAACACAGCAGACATTTTCCGGCTAACGAAAATACTTCACTTTTCTTACTCGGGTTTGAACTATTATACAGTTTTGAATGCTTTAGAGAACATATTTTCAATCGCAAACAATTCGTTGTATAATTCGAGTAAATATGATAATAATTTTAATGGTAGCTGTGGAAACTATAACTAATCTACAGCTGTTAATTTTATAGCCCCACTTTCTTATTCATGCCTAAGTTACCTGCTGAACAAATTGACGTTAGTTTACGCTCCCGGAGTTCGTCTTTCATCGAAACATTTTTAAGAAAAGTAGAGAAACGATGCTTGTTATGAAAAAGGTTTTCAGGCAAACAGAAGTAAATAAATAAATGGGGTGTTTATTGGCTATTCTAAATAATCTGAGTCGAAAGGTAGTCCAGTTATTACGAACGCTTCATAAAGCTACTTCGTGTAAATGAGTAAAATTCCTTAAAAAATTATGTCACTTCAAATATGTAATGATGTAACTAGGATGTTGAATACAATTACAGTAAAACCCCTTTATAACGCTCCAGATTACTGCGCGCTTTTCTCCTCATCCCAGTCCCTTTCACATGAAACATAGAAAATACATCGCCTAAATGTTCTTCAAAGAAAATGAATTTATCGCGAAACAGAATAATCTCTCACTGTCAGAGTTGATTCTATAAAATGTATGTTATTACTCGTAATCTCTTTCTTTGAAATAAACTTAGGTCTTCCTCGTGAGTCTTATCTCAGGGCGGAATGTTAGATGAAAAGTAAGATGCTTTTTTTCCTTTCATCGCATACCCAAGCAATAAACGTATCGAATAAACCAAAGTAGTGGTACAGTATTTAGTAGGCTGTTCAACGTAATTAATACGACGATAAGGTTGACGAACATACGATGAATTATATTCATACACAACGATACTTCGCAGACTCTCTAGATACCCTATCTACACCTGTGGCAAATAAAAGCAAACTAAAGGAAGTCCTATTTCGTTTTAAGGCGCTTATTTAAATATCAAAGACTTAAACGACCCTTCCATATTTTTCAACGTTCATATAAGCGCGTTAAGTTCGGCATATCCCAGTTAAATCGTGATCCGGCTTATACCGTGGTTAAAAGTCAGTTTCGAAAAAGCTTCTTTAGCGCGCTTTACCGTAAATTCAGGTTTAGTTTGTCGTGGATCGTTTTCGTAATTTCTGATTGCATCATTCATGTGAGGAGTGAGATATTTTAGGGGCCGTTCTACGCCATTCCCTCTCCTGTTGCAACTATTCCGTAATTTGGACGTGATAAATTACTTTATCATTCACATAAATCTTATCGGTTTTCTAATAATCCTAATGTTGATTCAACTTTCGCGGAACTCTAAGATCTAAGAGTGAACATGCAAACCATATTTCATTTTCCTACCTCATCTCCATCTCTCACTTACGTATCTAATACTTTCGTTACCTAAATGCTTATCTTTTAAGTCGGGTTCGACTAAATTTGTTTATACGGCTGATTCAGCTGTCACATCGGCGCCTATATTATTGCCAAACAAATGACGCCGCCTGAGCGAGCCGCCCTTGAAGCCTTTGTTATATTTTTGCGTCACCTTTAACATCTAATAGGTCGCGTGCTCGTCTCGTGTTCCCTGAACTGGTGATCTTCTTACCGCCACTCACATCGGAGGGGTGATGACGGTAAAGTCTTGATCATTTCCCAATCGAGGATAGAGTTAATGAAATACTGAACATTGAAACGGAAAATGTGCAAATATTATAACTGATAGATTATAAAATTTACAGTAAACCCTGGTTACCGGGTGGATAATACTTTTTCTTTCTTTTCTTTATAAACAGTCTTTCCTAAGAATGCCTAAAAGTAGCTACATGCTTCAGACTCGCCTCATTGCTTCAGCTAACGGTCAATAACTATAGATGTTCCTCGTTTTAAGAATTCGAGAAAACCACAACAAAGAGAGAATTCGTGATGTCAGAAGACTTCAATGAATGAGTAGAAGATAATGATGAGTAGATAGTGAAGAGTAGAAGACTTTTAATGAATTGATTCTGGTTCCGATATAAATATCCTGTGAAAATATCTTTGAGAAGAATAATAATAAAAAATTTATAAGAATAATATTAAAAATTTATATATATATATATATTTTTATATTGAAATATATATGAATATTATTACAATTGTTCGATATCATTCTACTGAAAGATTAAATATAATAATAATGATGATATTAAAGCAATCATAAAAGTCATTGTCATTATTAAAACAAAATAGTTTGGCGAATTATAGGGAAGAAAAAGTAAAGTGTACTACAAAGTTAAAGGTGGATATCGCTGTTTTTCCTCGACCTATCGCATTCATAAAGGAATGGGTGGAATCACCAGCTACCACTTTCGGTTATATCCAAGAATACGCTCGGTATGCAAGCACAAAGACTATTTCCGCTTAAAACCTATCAGAGAAGACGATCCCAAGCCAAACTATATAGCCGATACTGGCCCGCTTCCAAAGTATAAAAAACAACAGCGTCATGACATCAAAATGCTGATTTGAGAAATAACATCTAATCATTAGGTTACAAACGCTCAAGTATGCGGATGTGTCGAAATACGGATTTGTGATTACGCAGAACGGGCGTTTGCGAATGCTTCAATTCTTCGACAATTTTCTTTTGATGCTCTGAATATCTTTTAATCTCTTTTAATATCCGTTGAAAATATCATAAATTAGTTGTACAAAGTTATATAAAACTGCCTAAATATCAATTTCAAAGTAATGATTAGAATAGCTCCTTTAATTAACTAAGACTTTTTTAAAATTTAGAGATCAATTTTAGAATTCTATTAATGTAAAGTTTCTTTATTCCGTCGAGATTGAGACTATTGCATCTAATTCATAATGAATAATTAGTATGGAATACGAGTATATATAACTAAAACAAGGATGAGGTCTTTTCAAAATGCCTTTTGAAAAGGCCTCATCCTTGGCTTAAATTGGCTTCCTCTCAATGTTGATCAACCGCCAGAATATTAGATTTTATACCAAGAAATATTTATGGATCATTTTACATGAAATTCCATTATAATCACCTCATGTATGAGAAGCAGTAGACAATACGAAATAGGAATAAATATTGAACTTTAACTCTACTACCGTTTTTGCGATTTTTATTCTAAGTACTTCAATCTGGATATTAGTAATTTTCCTCGCTATTCATCTGTATGCCACTCTCTTTAAGTCGGTTTTTCCTATCCTAATTCAATAACTCTTGGGTTTTACCAATCTCTTTTAAAGGGACGCATCCCTTCCTTTTTATTTAATACATGCCACTCAGCATTTCAGAGATAAGTAAGGCTTAAAATTTCCACGTGACAAGGAATGATGCAGTTATGCAATCGTTGCATCTACTTCCGATTTATCATATTAGAACTGCGACTGCTTTGTTAGGGCGGGGAACAATGGAATTCGAGTTTCCACGACAAATGAAAGCAAGCGAAGCGACAAATGATGCAGTGTCAGTTAACCACAACTGTTGATTCTTTTAAACCTCATCTACTTCGTTATCTCGACGGAAGGTGATAATTTACGCGTTACTCACTCCTTTGGGTAAACAATAGCTGATGTTGTGCGCAGTGAGCGAAACAAATGTAGCGCTAATTAGAAGAACACGGAAATTTCCATTCATTTCCTCATTGCTTAAAATTTTGAGCTTCTCTTACGTTTTCGTAATTTTTCATTTTCTTGAGTCAATACTATGTTCTGGAGAAGAATCTGAATGTTAATCTCACAGGGTATTGAGCTATGTAACTGACATGGAGCTCTTCTTATATTTATCAGTTGCTTTTTTTCAGGGCTCGTGTCATTACTTTATAAGCCCATTTCCTCATCTAAAAATTAAACGTTTTTTCACGAGAAGGAGCAAGTAAGTTCGTCCAAGGTATCGTACGTTTTACAAATCTTTCGACGTATCGAAATGTTTTCCTTTTATCAGTGTGATTATCGTAATAACTTTTTAAATAATTTCTCAAATCCTTCCTTTCTCCACCAAACCTTTCGAATCCTTCATAATAGTTTGGCGTTTTAATCCAATAGAACAAGACCGATCTCCCGCTGATTTCTTAAGGAACAGAAAATATCTCTATTTTTCACCGAGGGGCGCTTAAATATTCGATTATTTTAATCGATATTTAATTAGAACCTAATCAAAAAATCTGCATAATAGGCATTCTCACGTATTAATGAAGCACCAAAGGAAAAGTATAACAGTAATTCTCGTTCTTCTTCATAACTTTTTTCACCATCGCAGAATCATCCGTCTTTAAGATACGGCTGTCTAATTTTTATTATTATTTTAAAACTTATTTTAGATTTTTGCTTATTTAAATCCAACGTGAAGATTCTGGCAGAATCCCATCCCGATTTTAATCAAGCTCACCACCATAATATTGTGAACATCATTTTAACGACGGGAGTAAAACGAACTACGATTAATTTAATCTTCAATTAATGAAAATATTTCGAAAATCGAATGTGAAACTCTCCTGTAAACGTGCTGCAGTTATATGCAGCATTACTCAAGAACTATTCTTGAAGATTGCGATTGCAAACTTATAAAAATCCGACCTAACAATTAAAATTTTATTGATAGTAAAATGAAGCGTTTAAGCGGTAGTTTTCTGGATATAACCACCATCGATTCTCAACTATTGACGACATAGTAAACTATTGACGCAACAACCCTCTCTTTCCGGAAGATTTTGCGCTTTTGGCTCTTTTCTAAACTACGTCACCAATGAAGATACTTAAAGGGGCCCCCTTTCGCTACACAAATTTTGTTCTCCGATATCTTATAACCCGTTCTGCTTCTATTTCTGTACCATTTCCGCACCTTTAAACTACTCAGAGATTGTTTCAGCTTTAGGAAAAAGGAACTAAATTTCTTTAAATGCCCAATATTTAGGAGTACTCTGTTTTCAACTGGAGGTAATGTTTGGAATTATTAAAATTTGGTCACTATTTTTAAACCCTTTTTCAGATCTACATACATCTCAAAATCATAAAAACAAAATTGAACAATGAATCAAAAACAAAACTAACTGATTATTAATGATAAAAAAGTACGAATCCTAGATTAACTTCAAGCAATTGTGAACTCCGTTTTTCAGTCGTAACGAAATTTTTCCGTCCGAATGAATGGGTCTTTCTGAAAATTACAGTATTTCCTCGATAAAACGTGAGAATTAATTTAATTTGTATTCACTATGTTAGCTAATATGGAGTTTTGAGAGCGAACTATAACTTTTATTTTTATTATACTTTTATATACTTTTTATTTACAAAAAAGTACTTTTCTATTTATTTATAATCTTACACTTATAAGTCTGCTTCTGTACAGATCTCTGTACGAGATCTCTCTCAGCTTGGATAATTGCGTGAAATATCGAGCTTTGGTCCAAATTAAGGCCTCTTAAATATTACATGATGCGTCTTGATAGGAGAACCAAACCTATATCCATATTTGAAAACACCCTCAAAGTTTTACCATAAGAAATAAAATAAGGCAATTGAGACTTAGGCGATCTTCCTCAGTGGAGACTTTTACAAGCATCTTTTTCCAAAACCTTCTTGGCTTTCAAAATTGATTTAATTTCTGCTGATCTAATTACTCAAAGTGCCGTATATCTTTATACGATTGTCTCAAACCAGGTAATTTTTTATATACCTCCCTAACTCCTTGCTTTGTTGACGTGAAATAGAAAATTGTTGTATGTCTTGTTGCTTGGCTGAGGTTATCTCGCTTGTGAGCCCTCACCGGGAATCGAATCCAGGACCGTAAATGAAAGCATAACATGATATTTAAGATGTATGTTATCGATCATATGACAGTGAAGGAATTTCCTCAGACAAATTCTCGCGTGAGTCAAACGAAAATCGAAGATATTCTCTGTTTCCTACGTAACCCTTAAAACATTCCGTCGGGCTTCTGTTGTGAGATCCATCATTTAAGGCACACTGGATTATTTTCAGTCGCCTCCACTTACATGTCGGGAATTCCAAGTTTTCTTCAGCGGAGGGCTGCCAAAAATCTCCATCTTGGACTACGTAAATAAACGATTTTGTGCTCATCTACAAAGCTTGTTGAGGTATCCCTGACGTTAAAAGGATGGTAATTTTAAGGCAATAACTCTCGAAAATTAAACATGAATTATTAAAGTCTCAATGTTTTTCTGTCTTAGTGAATCTTCCATTAACCCTCCCTAAAGTAAGAATAAAGGGAATTATTACTTTAAAGGTAACAGTTTCGTGTACGTATAAATTTGGAAAATATGCAGCTATGTAAGCATTTTTACACACAATCTGGATCGTTCTAGGTCTTGAATGATGAGCGATACATTCCATCAGACGTATATACCGAAATTCTGAATCCAGGAATGATTTACTCTTTATTTAAGAGTGCCGCATCATCATATTTACTTAATAATGTTACATCACCACATCATCCAATTTTTAAACATTAGTTACTGAAATTTAACTATTAGCATAAAAGATCGAAAAATGCCTGAAAACTTAAGATAAAGACGAATAAACGATAATGTAACATTTAATCTGTCAATTTCAGTTCAGATACTGTAACAATTTGAAGAATTAAAAATAGAAAAACCTTATTTTAGTTACTTATAAATCCGTCCATATAGTACTCACAGTAAACTTCGGTATGTTATAATTTACTTCTTAAAGAATGAGCGGCCACAGTCTCCGAAAACGAGCCTTAAACTTTTATTGGCTGGAGCAGCGGTGCCCTTACAGTTTATTCGGCAGGTCAAATAAATTATTAGGGTTCGTCGGGCTCCAGCTGCAATTGCGTATTCCAAGATGGTAATATTTGGGAATAGATTTAACTTTGCACAAGAAAGAGTGCGTCTTAACCCAAGGTCGTACAACAAATAAAAAATAAAAGAATACAATACAATATAAATACAAAATAAAATACAAGAAACCTTAATGGGACTCAAACCCAGGTCTCCCACTTATGATAGTATTTGTCGAATTATTTCATTTCTTGACTTAATTATGCCTCTCTTTTCGCCGAATTATTACCTTGAATTCAATTAAGCGGAGACAACTAAATAAATCATTGAATAATTTAAAAGACCCTAACAGTATCATACGCTCACCCTGACATTCTCGGGCCAAAAGATATAATAGTACGCGGCGGGCCGGTTTCGGTCCGCGGGACGTAATTTGGGCACCACTGGGTTATAGGGTCCAACTGATGTATTACACCAGGAGAGACATCGCCGTTAACCTTGGAATTCCGGAATTTCCTCGCGTCTCCTGAATAGTTATTTCTGCCCATCGAATGATAATAAGTCCGAGTTCCCTTTCTCGCCGCAGGGTGCGCGCGCCCCTTGCCGCCGCACTGCCCTCCGACCATAAACATTTCGGAAGAACTTTACGTCACGTATGAGGATCTATTTCTCGCGTTCGTGGGAGGCGGAATGTATTTCCGGGCGACGGGCCAGGACGGAAAGACGTTGGGGGGCGGTCGATGTGGGCCGACCTTGTGACGGAGGAACGGTGGAGTGGGAAGTAAACGGAAAAGTGGAGAATGGAAAGAAGGTGACTGAGGCGACACTGTTTACGGATTCTCCTGTTTGAATTAAGAGGACTCTATGAGGCGATAGGAGAGTCCTCTGCGGGGAGATCCGCCACTCATCTGGACTCAGATAGGACGCAATGAGTCCCTCAATAGCGGTGGAAGAGTGATTTGATGTCCTGTGGAGTAAGTTAGCACTTCAGACTAAAAGAGAGGAAGTTGGAGAGTGTCAGCAGATTTGAAGTCTGTGGAAGTGATGTAGTTTCCCACGCGCTAAAGATATGGACATCTACTTCTTCCTCTACCCAAGTCAATATTGTTACTGAACAATCTAAGTTCCTTATTTTTCTGTGATTCTTTAAATTTGGAAAATGTTGAGAGTTCCGGCAGATTTGAAATCTGTGGAAGAGATGTCATTTCCTACTCGCTAAAGATATCATGGACCTGTCTCTGCCCAAGTCAATATTACAATATTAGACTATCTATACAACCTGGGATCCTTACTTTTCGGTGATTCTTTAAGTTTAATTTTGCCAGGTACGCTACACCAAATCCTCTATCCTGGTATGCCATAGGGCCATGGAATGCTACAAATAAACCAATGGCATGACGATAATTTCTGATAGCTCTTATTTTCTTAATTTTAAATCACACGGACGAGAAGCTTCATTGTACATTTCATTGATTAAAAGAAATTCAAAAATTTCAAAAATCGTTCCATAATTACGTTTTGTTCTAAAAATTAGTATGTACTTGCATCGGATTAAATACCCCAGTACATAATAATACCAATAAATAATAAATTAAATACGGGCCACAGACTTAAATCTGAACCAACTAAAAAATCGAAACTAAACGAGCCAAGGATATTCATAAATATTATAGTCATATTTCATTAGATAGATAAAAATAAATACCAAAAATGATTCAGTGAAATCACCTAATTCTTAGAGGAATCATCCTCAGTACTTGGCAGTCAACCTGTTATATTTTATAACTATTTATTCTCGATTCCTAGATTCGATATATCAATCAGTACCTCGAAATTTTAATGAAAATACGACCTTTAAATTTTAAAATGAATAGATTTAATGATCACTATAATATGTTGATGTTTATAAAACATAATTATACACCAAAAAACAATTACGTACCATCCTAAATTTTCTTTAATCTGGGAAAACTACGAACTATTTGAAAGAATTTCCATTGGTCAGCAGACTATCAGAGAGAAATAAACTATCTTGCTCAGGTTCCAGAAAATAACTCATATTTTGTAAACGCTTCAATAAATTTCAACTCTAAATGGCAGGAAAAGTGCTGGCAAAGTAATTTTTATGACACGGTGTCTGCCTTTCGAGATCTTACTTAATGGAAATCTTCCAAAGGAAATGCTCAGCATTTTGATGACGTTTATTTCTTATACACCTCAGCTGTTATTTCTCTTTCTTAAGAAAATCACCCTATAATCATTTCCTTTACTTTCAAAAAGAAAGTTGATCAAGATGGGAAAGAAAGAACCGAGGGCGTAGCGAACTTAATGAAAAAATCGGCGTTCTAATTTTAATTATGTCCACTTATTTCTTTTCATTTCGTTAAGATCGTTTTGAGAATTTTCCATCGAAAATATTCATTTTACGTTCAATGGGCCAAGAAAATAACACATATGGCTAAATTCGTTCCAGAAGCTATCTTTTAAAAGATAAATGTTAACATTAGGTCACATTTACTAGCAAATTCATTAGCTACGTAAATTAATTTGTCGTGGCCCCATTCTCTTAAAAGCCACCCTGGCTAAAATACATAAACTAAAACTTCAACTAATAGTAAGTTTAATTTCAATGACCTTTATTCTTTCCATCCAAATTTCAGAACTGCCTACTCTCAGTAGGCACTTCTGAAATTTTCCTCCGTTTCCTAGTGCGCCTCTCAAAGGGGAAGAAAAAAATTAAAATTAGAATATTAATTTTTTTGGGATACACATTTAAGAAAAATACATGAATCTCGGTTACGGAGAAGCATAGTACTCTCATTGTTTTATGAAAGATCTTGACAGTTTAATTAAGTATAATGACATGAAAATAAATAATGCCGCATTATATCTCTACTAAACAGGAAAAATGTATTTATGTGTAATTGTATTTGTATGTTGTTATTAAATATTAAATCTATAACGCTTTTACTGCGGATCATTAGAAAAAAATTCCAATCAAAGTTCATAAGCCATTACATAATCGCAACATTTCTCTCATTCATAACTGACGGAAAAAAATATTCGTGACGGAACAAGGAAAGAAAGAAACTCTAGTCGATACTTTTCCGTGCTTCATGGGGAATCCCCAAACCTCCCTACCCTACTTTCCATTTAGTACAGTAGTTTCACCCTTACACGTCATTTCTTAAATTTCAATTGATAGACCAACACTTTCCGATAAGGCACACTCTGACATAACGGTGTTTCATATGTGCTTGAATCGAACGCTTAACTTATGGTTCTCGGATCCTCTGTCAACCCGCTGAATGAATCGCGCTTTAATATCCCCTGGACGTAGTCTCCCATTAAGTACCCCTTCCTCTTTACCAAAGGGATTGGAAGAAGGAAGGGCAAGAAGGACTCAAGGGTGCGAACGCGTAAATGAGCAATTTCGACATCACAGGCCTTCGTCTCATTCAAGAGAGGGCGCGTTAAATGGGACCATTAACAGAGAGACCCGTTCCATTTTCCTCCCCCATTTTACCCCTGAGGCAGGCCGCTGCGTGCCACTCTTCTAACAATCGATACATAAAAGAGCTTGGCTAATCTACGCCACCTACAAATTGCGAAATCGTAGGAAATAGGTCGTCCCCCTGTCCGCTGGGCATTTTCCTTAAGAGCCGAACCGCTCCAAGGTATCAACCGTGACAGTATCCAGGTGTAATCTTTCGACAAACCTTTAACCATTAATAAATTCCCTCTTGATAGCTATCGGTCGACCTCCCTCGCAAATGCTTCTGAGAATCGGTAGATGAATCATCAATCAAAGGGAAAATTGCAACCCTTAGCAAATGGAGCGGGTCAGAATATGCATTTCGAACGGGAAAAATCTTCAGCGAGGGTTAAAAATCAGACTGGGAATACTATAAAGGGAGAAGCATGCTATATCAAAAAATGCGTCCTTTAGAGGCAAATGCGTACTGCCGCGGCGTCAAAAACCTCAATGAGGCTAAGGACAATAACGAACCAATCACATAATTCAACCGCTGCATAAAAAAGCTGCACACCCGCTGGCATATCCTTTCTCATTCGATTTCTCTTTCATTAGAATCGCTCTCTACGGCGTAGGCGCTTTGCTTCAGTTTAATCCAAGGTTAATCGCACTTTCACTCGATTCAATGCGACTCTTAAATCTTTTATCTCATCCCTTCGTCAGATAGTCTTCGAAGCCCTTTCCCTTAAAAGACTCTCACCCGTTGATGGAAAGGTAACGGTACACTGCATCTTCCTTCACAACCTTGCTGTTATGGAACAATAACTTTGCAATAGCACATTCTGGACTTATACGTATTCCCTATTTACTGAAATTATTATTCCCTGAACGCATATATAAATTTATAACTCTGTTTTCACCTGGGATAAACAACTTTAGAGCATCTTCTATAGATAATACTCCCCTGCACTTTCCTCTTCATGATTATATCTTTCGTTTCAGAAACATTCATCTGCCTTAACACATGTTCCCCTTTATTTTACAAACACACCGTTTCTTTTACTCAGGTTCTCATTCTATCCGTTCAAACCTGCTTTTTTCTCGTCTCGTAACCCTTTAAGCGCTCCCGTATTTCACTGGCGATTTCAGCTTTATTTTCATGCACAGTTCCGTGTACGAGTTTCCTAATACATTATATACCTTCAGAAAAAAATTTGTGTTTATCTCCTTTTTAGGAAATAAATCTCACTATTCTGAACATTGAATACACTTGTAATAGAAAAAAATAATTCTAACTAGCAAAATATTTCGTGAGTGAGAAGTGCTTTGTCAAAATAATTGTCCAGTAAGCGAATCAAGAACTATGCCCAATTCCAGACTTCTGTACTATTATGGTATCTAATGGTATGATACTATTACGGTAACTAAGAGAAACATTGAAATCTCAAATTAAATTTAATAATTTTAATGCGAGGGATAGAGGTTGGTTCAAGTAAGTCCTCGCCGCGTTAAAAAAAAAATTGTAGCTATGTCTAACATCTCTAGTACCTCGGTCTAGTTTCTTTTCCTATGACAACCTCAAATCCTTCTCTTCCTTCTTCCTCTTTAGGCCCAAATGTCCCTTCAATAGACGTTTATTTAAATATTACATATTCGATAGCCAAAAATATAAGTTTGATATTTTTGGCTATCGAACATTTTAATTCATTCAGTAATGATAAACATCAGGGACACTAAGAAAGATTTTGGTGACCCACAAGTGCGCGCAGACTACACATAGTGAAATTCCAGACAGATCAATGGAAAAATTTATTTTCCATGGAATTCGATTAAACATCGTTTTACTTCTTAGTCGCCGTCGAGTGATGAAATTAACGCTGCTTAATCATTATCCGCGACCGCAGAATGTGTTATGCATCGCTTCAATTAACTCGTGAATGGTAGGGATAACTGCTGGAATTTTTTCTTGCGTAAAGTTACACTCGTTCCCGAAGAAAACAAAACAAACGGAAGTACTCTTTTCGCTCACTCATCTGTTACGAGATTTCCTTCGTGTCTCGCTTCATTAGGGACAGTCCCTGTTGATCGCTGCAGAGACACACGACAGAGCTATCTCCTCACAATCTCTCGTTTCACATTACAGGATTGACAACAGGGCGATTTTCGCGCTGACAAGCTACAAATCGCTACACTTTTTCGAGCTTAATCCTTACGCTGTATTTTATCTGACAGCATATATAAAGCTGAATGCCATCGTAGAGCAAGCGTAGAGCAACATACGTAAATATACATATACACATACAACATATATAAATACGCAACATACTGCCTCACAAAGCTCATTGTGAGTCTATTGAGAGAAGTCATACAGAAAATTGATTTAAATGTATATACTAAGTATAAAACTTTGGTCATAACAGAGAGGAAAAAACTTGTTCATAGAGACATCTTTCATCTAAGGGGTACTTAAATACCTCGTACACAAAGTATTACATCTTTTCATTACTCTCCTCGGAGAGATTTTAACTGATATTAAATGGTTTAACGCTAAAATGTATAAATTCCACTTTAAAGTAAAATAAAGAGTTCAATTCTTTTACTTAATATCGTAAAGAGGTATTCATTAGAGCATTAGATTTTGCACTTTTTTCAGACTGTTACCAGGGTTATCGTATCTTGAACTTCAAATATGCAAAAACAAGGATGATAGTAGACAAAGGATAAAACAGACACAGATAAATTTGTAATTTTAAATCAGCCAAAAGGAGAACTCTCTGAGAAATCAACATTAGTTACAAATGAGAATAACTTTTACAATAAATTTTTAACGATTTAAATTTTGGGATAGCTATGCTGCGTTCCAGTTTTTCCAGAAAGTTTGGTAGTAGAAAGCTGAAGTTGAAATTCATATTTTAAGCTATTAATGGTAATTTTAATCTTCAGATCGAGGAATACCGCATAGGGAAAAAACGGAAATATTGTAACACGAAGAAGAATACAACAGATTTCATTCCCATATAATCCATCGTTACTGTCTAGTAAAACTGGAACGCGCTATAGTTAAATAATTTGTTTTTCCATGCCCCAACGGGTACGCCCCCTTGAAGGGTTAATGAATTAACGTAAATGAACATTCTTTATGCAGAAAAGCCACAAAATTTAACGAATCAAAGATATTCAGAACTCTAGAAGTACGATTCAATGAGATCGAGGTACTGAGAGTCAGACGATGGTAGAAAGAGAGAGCGGGGAGTCATCTGAACATTTCCTGAGCCTATCTCTCTCCTTCGAGCTATCCGCTCCTTTTCGAGGGAAAGAGGTCGAAGTCGGGACGATGATATCGAGAGCTAAGGAGAAACATGCATTTTGGACGGCGAAAGCTCTCTCTCTCCCCAGACGATCTTTTTTTCCGAAACCGGATTCGCATGCGCTTCTAACGACGGCACATGTCCTCGGATAAGGACCGCGACTAGATTGTTTTTTGCGATTTGTTGGTCGATTTCTAAGAGGAAAAGAGACTTATTTGGGATGCACCTTCACATATGCCATGACAGCGTAATACAAGCGCAGATGTTATCGATGGTGGCAGCGAAAGCTTTGTTTACGGGCTATGTCGGAGATTCCCTTCTCTTCTTCTTGGGATAAGGTTTTAAAGTCATTTTCATTATAGTCCTACTTCTTTCTTAAGCTTTCCATAGCTCAATTTGGAAAACCGTTTGTGAACTAAGTAGATCGATTTTTTACCTAGTCACCTGAGTAAAACTATCAATTTCATTGCAGTTTAACAGATTAAGGGCTCGATGGTAAAATTTTGATGATAGAAGTGTGACAACCAAGGTAACTCAGCTATTAGTAGAGGCATCAAACCAATCTAAGGCACTGGAAATGAGTAGTAGTAGTAGTATTGTTTAGGTGTTTCGACAGCTGAGATCATTTTTCACATGAGGGTTCCCACAGGGAATCGAACCTGGGACCGCTTTGACCAGTTGAACTGGCTGTGTACTTGACTCTCCGGAGGGACCCTAAAATGAATATAGCACGTATAAACCTCAACTTAGTTATGATAAAAACAGCCTATAATTTCCCTATAGCCTCTTTCAAGATTCCCAAATGAATATATGTCCAGTGGTGAGGCCTTTTAGTTACAAAAAGCACCGTTAATCCTGTACCGCAGAAGGAAATGGAGACTTTCCGATGAATTCTAGGAAGATATCCATTTATAGATGAGGATAACTACGAAAATAAGAAGTGAGAATTGATCGTAAATCGTGAGTTCCAAATCATCCTCTCATCGTGGATGACTGACAAACAAGTCACCGTTAACAGAAAGATTGGATCTCTAGGGAGTACCGAGAAGGACAGGAAAACGAGTGCCTTCAAAAGGAAAAATGACCGGCCAAACATTAGGTCACTTATCCCTCCATCTTTTTTTCCCATCGTCCCTCACGCGCGAGCATTAAAAACAAATAAAAGCGGTAACAATGCGTTTCTGAATCGGAATTACGCAGATTCGAGAGCGATAAAGAGACCAAAGAGTTACGGTCAATTTGACCGAACGTGCTCAGCAAAATGGGACGGTCAAATGTGCCGGGCGTGCACCCTTAATGGAGGACACAATGCGAAATCTGAGGGATGAAAGAGAATTACAATAGGACAGCCAAAATCGCGGACCATTAAAAAGGAATGAAGACGTAATAGCACGTGAAAGACACGGGCTAATCCTCATACTCGCGTCCCCGCCTCCATCAATCCATTAAAGATGGCGAGATTCGTTGACGCTGCTGCAGTGATCTATTTAACGGTTATTCAAATGGCCGTATTTCAAGCGATGCTCTTTCTCCGAAGCGGAAATCATGACCGAGTTGTGGAGACTCTCTTTCCCTTAACTCAAGGACTTGAGGAACTCGTTTCTTTTATTCCGCTCATCATTGAAGATTTCGATTAGATTCTCGGCATGAGTGACGTAAGATAGCTCTTGGTTGTAAAATAAAACTTATACGAGAAACATTCACTGTCAACAAATCAATTAACTCTACGTTCTTCGTGGAGTTACAGCACCATCATATAACACAGACGTAATCATGGTAGTGCTTATCAGAAAGTTGAGAACATTAAGAATTTCTTGCGGTTAATCTATTATGTTAAATATGAAATTCGACCTAACAGTAGAAAAGGCTAAATAATTTCCAGTGAATCAATTTTTCTGAAATTATGTCATAAATGTGCATAACTTTTCGTGCTATTTAGAGCTCAGTCGTAGTTTTCAATAATTAAAAATTTAATTCTACATTCCCAGTCTCTTAATAAATAAACCATGAATCAAATCGACGAGATAACTGCTTCATGTATTGTCAGGTTCGAGAAAAATGTGAAGAAGATGAACTGAATGTTGCACGATTCGAAGGCTAGTTCACAAAATATTCGGCTGAATTTATAGTTAAAATATTTACACCGGTTTTAGTTTAAGTACACTTGATCGTATGAAATTAAATAAAGTAAATAATTCTCTTTCATACTTCGAATGAAATCTAAATGCTTAATGTTAAAAAAATTTAATTCTTAGTTCCAATATAAAATCAAATTTTTCAAATGAAAATCAATTGTTGTCATAACAAGTCACTATATTTCAAGATACTAAATAAACCAAGGATTATGTAATTTATGCTGAAATAATTGAATAATTCAGTTCAAGTGAATGGTCAATTATTTATTTAAGCTACATTGACGTATCTTCTCCTCATTTTATCAGTGCCGTTCAACAAAATTTACTTGAATGATGACTAATGATTTTCTCTATCTTCTATTACAGGTGAGTGATCTGCTCCTTGACCCTTTCATTATTTGCTGAGCTGTGCTTGGTAAGTGAAAGTGGCATGCATCAATGGAAGAGTATAAAAAAGGAAAAATATTACCCATACGGTGAGCCATTTAAAATCCTACCTTATGATCTGGAATTTTAGAATGTAGGGAGCAGTCAATAACGCTCAAGGAAAGAAGCATGGGTTCTGTGGATTAGAGAATCGCTTTCCTAAGCACATGTAATTAATTATTGGCTATAATATCTTAATAACGCTAATATTCTGATAGAATTATCATTACTTAACTTCACACACGAAAGACTATCAACAATTTCATTCAAACGATTATCTCATAAGTCAACATGCATGTTAAATATACGTTTGTGACCATGGGATTTCCCTGAGCTTCCTTTGCCTTCCATGTCCCATTATTAAATTTAATTCTAATGATATAATCCCTAAAGAAGCAAACTGTAGAAAATAACATCTGTTAAACGAAGGGTAATTTAATTACTTAAATCAGTCTCATCCTCACAATTATGTTGTCACTAATAATCTTTTACTCATCATATATATAAAAAACAAAATAAAAATTTACAACGCCCGAAAAATTAGACGAAATAGTTTATTTGAATAACCGAAATTTTTCTCTGCGGCAGAATCTTATCTCAAAATCTGGCGCAATAGTGTTGAAATTTGAAAGCATTTATAGTTCTGTGATGAACTATTCCGCATTTGAGCAAACTTTTGGCGCAGAATATTTACAAATTATTCTCAAACATTTAATTCTTCTCATCGACTCTATCGTTAAATATTACGCGGAATACTATTGTACCGCAGCACACAGTTCGGAATACACTGGTATAAATCAATTATAGACCTCTACCAATGTATCCTTCGTCTAATATTACTTCGAATTCTATTGTATTACTGAATTCAATCTTGCTTGTTTGTGACAATGATAACTTTTGTAATATTATAACAGAGTGTTAGCACCATTCATTCAGAGAATCGTAAGAATATCCGTGAATAAAAGTACGATCATATATATTCTACACCTGTAGCATCAAACGGAGCATTAAAAGTCTGCCTGCCGCATAACCCGTTCCGGATCTTTGGAACACAGACTCACCGTTTCGTATTGATCCGTGGCGGTCACGTTTTATAGCTTTAAACGCGCCGAATTTGTTGCTTGCGTTCATTTCTGCAGGTATTCTATTTCAATAGATGGAAAATGCGAAGAAATCAACATTGCTTTACATGGTTAAGGAATTTAAATGTAAAAAACCTCGGAAGAATGACGTACTATGTTATGACGAATTTTTAGAAAAAATACGAGAACTTCAGCTCAAATATTTTTCAGAAACAAGCAAATGGAATTAACCAATGAAAAAGAAAGTTCGATATGAAAATGAAATTTTCAACACCAGCATAAAGGATTCAATAATTCTATGTTGAATTTTAGATGCGCAAACCTTAAATCTTGTAAATAATTTTAAATATCTGTTATAATTTTAGTCATCGAGGTAAAATTTGATACCAATTCTGAATGCATATTTGATTAAAACACCGCTCTAATGATTGCTTTCCGCCAAGGTTGTTGAGAATCTTTGCAACATTTCGCGGTTGGCTTGGTCTGAGGTCAAGATCGATTTTTGAAAGATGACACTCCGCCTTTGCTTCCGTTTTCCACCCCACGTCCCGCTTCCTCTTTCCTGTCCTCATGAGCCTCCATTTCCAGCAGGATGAGGTCTTGCAGCTTTGAACGTACGTTTACCGCAGGTTGATTATGGGTTTGAAGTTACGCGGATGATTACAACACTGCTCACTACAATATAGGGTAGATGTGAGAAATTACAAAATCTGATATTCTTCCGACCAAGGCGCCAGGACTTCAGAACAAGCATCTCGTACTTTAATAATTTTTAAAGACCAATGATAGATGCTTAACCAGCTTTTGAGTATGAAAAAACCTTTGCGGTTTTGCATTCTTTTCGGCGGCCAAGAAAAAAACTGTGACACCACACGGAACTTTTACGCAAATATGAAACATTTTTAACCATTTCTATATTTCCCTATTTAATCTTCATTGTTGCAAATTGTGAGAGATAGTTGATTGGTAATGTGTAAGGAAGTGTCAAACAATGCAGGGAGATAATGGACAGTAAGACACAAAATGATCACATAAAAGTAGCTAATTATGAATTTATACATACAAAGTAAAACGCATTCAGCGCGGCTGGCTTAGTCACTCACTATGATGCAGGACTTTCCTACGTTCTTAGGGACAAAAAAGGGTCAATGGAGTGAAGTAAGGACAGTTCGAAATAAATATTTCAGTAATCTGGAAACCTTCATAACGGTAGAGCCAAACAAAATTGATGATCTTAACGACCTCTTCAAGTCGAATAAAAAGGAATACATTTCTTACGCGCAAAGAAATATATAGACCAATTATTCGTTGATTTTAGAGAATTCTTGGATTCTCGTAAAGCGATGATTGCATTATTATTATTAATCAATAATTTGTGTAATTCATCTAATAAATATTATTATTATATGATGTTATTAGTTAAATCTGAGGAATAAGGTAAAAGCTCGTTTTGAGGTTTGCGTTAGGAATTTCAAGATAAGGCCGAAGTTGGCGATTAAGTTTACGACGGATATAGAATTTAATTTTCAACCCTTTTTCATCTCCCTTTAGCATGAGGATCTCAAAAATCATATAATAATTTCTGCGCCTATTCTTAAAATGTTGCGATATAATTCGTACTACACCCACTCCGTCTTTAGTTTCTCCGATTTGAGCTGTAAAAGAACTATGGTCTCGCGAGTAATCAGCAAAATATCTCTTTTATTTATTTTAAACACAATATTAAGTTATTACACCTAAGTCGGTAAGTATAAAAAAATTCATGTAACCTTTGAAATACTGAAGACGTGCAAGGATATTCTTTGTAACTGATGTTAAATTCATATAGTTTTAGTTAGTATTGGGATAACTTGAAACCTAAATCGATATAATGTCCACTGTAATTACCATCAACAATAGTAAATAAGGCGCATTTTACTACATTGTTTCAATAAAGTTACAAAAGCTAACTAGCAGGAAAGTTTCTAAACAGATCTACCGCTTACGCCGAGGACTTAATGTCCTGTGTAATCCTCTGCCATTTAGCAGAAGCTTTCGCAAATTAGACTCACTAACACTTATCCTTCACGGCCATTTTGCTCTCAAACGGCAGCCGGATCTGCGTAGTGAAGTAAGTGAATTTTTCATCCTTTGTCGCCGACTATAAACCTTCAACGATTAAAAACGCGGTTAAAAGATTGGGGGCTATGCTATTCGAACGAAGTTTACGATCCTAATTATATTTGCAAGCTTTGATTTATTTACGACTCGACACGGAACTATCAGTGAATGGTCTATTAAAGCATTCTAAGTCGGAGGCAGAATCGATTCTCGGCAGAGGAAAACCGCGAGAGAAAGTGGAATACTAAACAGTGCTCAATCCTAGAAAGAGCACGAGCACGCTGAATGGCAATAAAACCCGATGAAGAATGGCAACTCCACCGATTCTCCGACTTGATTGTGAAGAGGGATTACTCTCATGCCATAAACTTACGTAAACTGCATATTAATGTCCCTGGTCCCCAGTCTACGAGTTCATAAAACGCCTAGCTCCATTAATCAAATTATCGTTTTTATTTTACTACCTGAATTACATCAATTTTCTCACTTTATAAACGACGTTTCCAATATATGCGTAACTACTGATTGACTGACTAGAATTTTCATTTATTTATTTAGTGCCAGCTTAAAGTTTTAAATATCTTTATAATACTTAATTTAATTATGAAATAATGATATGAATTACTAGTGAATTAATTCGCTCTCCAAAGCAATGCCACATATAAAAGAGTGAAGGCTGGTTATCTAAACAAATAGATATTTAGACGAAAAAGAGAACGGAGGATCGTTGCGAAGCAATAGATTTTTACTGAATAATATGTTATCTTTAGATTAAGATATATACCCCGCATGCCGCCAGTAGCGTATGTAGTGACACCATCATCAATACCTATTCTACCTTATTAGCTTCTCTGAGGGATAAAAGATCAAAAGTAATTATCTGTTCTTGCGATTATTTCCTTGAAAAGTTTTGCCGTTTCTTTTAGGAGATCGCGTTCTTTTCTGCAACTACGACATATTTCGAAAATACCGTCTTAGGGAAATCTTAGCCATTTTAAATATAGGAAAGATAACAGAAAAAGAGCATACTTGTGGATTATTATTGAAATTAAGTCATTCTCTCCTTGCTCTTGACACTTGCTCGGATTAGCATGGTAATAGTACTTTTAGCAACCAAAACATTTTTAATAAGATGAAAAGAGGATTAGTACACGGTTTCATAGAATATGCTAGAGATCTTTCGAAGTGTTCTTTTGGCGTCATTTAAAAGTAATATTATTTACATCAAGGCCTTAACTATAAAACTATATAGATGAAAGCTAATTGTAGTCACCATATCATGCAAATCATATTATACATAACATACCTAAGATAAATTTTAAGAAATATGTATTCCTGTAACCTTTACTAAGGGTGCTACAGGAACCACCCCATAAGACCTTAGATCTGATGTTTTCCGCGGGATGAAATTGCGGTAATTGAAGGGTAATAATAATAATTGAAAGGTAATACAAACGACATGATGAGGGATTGTACTTAAATATGTATATGTCCTAATTTGAGCCTCAATATTTAAGTTTAAAATTGAAATTTACTATAATTAAATGCGCCAAACGAAGTAAAAAGATAGATTTAAATTTCATCATTAAGATTCAAACAAAAGAAAATACGACCATTAGCATGCGGAGAAGTAACATTTTGTAATAACCTCACTTAACGCAATCGACGATACAGAAAATCACTTTACGTCACACCGCACGAGTAAAATGTATCATTAGAAGTACGCATGCCGCAAGTTGTATTTTTTAGTTGGATATAAATCTTAATTAATACAGGAACTCTTTTAAAAGCAGATTAATGATCTACCAAGAATACCATAAACTTCATTTACTCAATAAAGTGCCGCAGGCATAAATCTTGATATCGTTAAATATCTCCTTGGAAAACTTAACTGAATAAGGCCAAGGAGAAAATACATCACCACACTAATAATTACAGCTTCTGGTTAAGGACAAAAAATTTGACTAAGAAAACGATTGCAGCTTGTCAAACAAAAATGTCGTTTATAACAGAACTTATTCATCACATCTGTTTGCTGTGACACCGTAAAGTTATCTCTCCATTAAGTAAGACAATTATGACGAATGCGGAGCTTTACTCGAGATTCGAACTTAATTACTTTTGTACACGTTAGGCGTATCTCGCTACATTATAACCTAAAGTAAACTTCCAACTTTTATCTGAAAACTGAACAAGTGCTTCGTAAAATTCGAAAAATAACTAGCTATAATTGAATTAAACAATGCAATAGTTTCTTTTAACCAGAGTTATTTCTTGGTTACTATTCCTATGAGTCTTTTCTCTCAGTTTAAAAAGAGTGAAAGATAAAAAATTGGATTAATATAAACGAAAACGAAATGCCTCTATAGTTCATGAGGTCAATAATGATACATTCCTCAGTAGGCATCGCAACTACCAGTACGAGTTAATAATAAAAACTGCCTATACCACTACCAAAAGTTTGGCAAACAAATAGCGTAAGACCCAAAGCAGACAGAATCAGCTGGTTATATATTGAGAACTTGGAATCCTAGTTATATCCGATTATATTGCTTCATCGAAAGTTTGGACGAATACACAGAGTTACTTGCGCTTACAGCACTGGGGTGGACTCCAATTCTGAGCTTTGCACCCCTTCTCACGTGAAAATGAATGAAATTTTTTTCGGGGAACATGAAACCCCCAATGAGACCTTTCATTCATCAAAATCATTATTTATTTAAATCTAGCTTAGTATCAATTTTTTAGATGTTGACCAATATCGTAAAAGACTCCGGACGTTACCTGAATGAATAGAAACGGACCCGTGTGGTCTACATAGACCAATAGTACGTCGGGTAGTCGATATACCGCTCTCTATAAATGTCTTTTTGCTCGGTCATGACCCTTGCTATGGACTATAGCTCCACGTTTTCTACCTTTTTATGAAACCAAGCTGAAAATGAACTCAGCTACCTCGCCTGAGACCCGAGGGTCCCCAGTTCTCATTCCATGCAGACCCTTTAGTGGAGGTTCATTACGTATGCAGTTATACGTATGTTATTTTGAAGTAACCAAATCTCAAGAGGGATAATTTTTGTTGCGAAGATACACTTATTTTGTTCTTTAGCTTTTCTGAAATGTATGGAGTTTAACCGTAGTGCTCTATTCCTCAGCTGTCATAACTTTTCACCCTTTTACATATTTATTAATCCCATTTCTCAATGGTCACAGTAAAAAGCTTCTCGTGCTATAATTTTATTCTATTCTATTATATCCACCATATTTAGGCGTTTTTCTACTCTCAGATATCGCAATGCATTTGAGATATTTGAGCGAGCGCCTAAATTTATACGGCACGCGATGCACTTAAGCGTTGTGGGTTGCATATACTCCATACAATTCTGTTAAATCTCCTCTTACGTAAATCAAATCGCTTTCATGAAAACGGTGCCATTCGTGAATGGAAGTAGGAACTTTTTATCAAGGTCAAAGTAATTTTATTCGTAGAGGATCATCATAATTTTAGGAAATGATCGAAGACTGGAGCGATGCTTTCTAAGTACATTACTTGGACAAATATTCCAGGAATCCTATGAGACAATCGAAATTTATTATTAACGTAGGATGGTATATTGCAAGAGACAAGGAGTTTCTTTAGTGACACCTTGATGAGCTTTGGTGATGCATGGTATGACTCCATACTTCCTATGATGTTCTGAAACTACAAGTCGTGGGAGGAACAATATAGCGTTACTTTGTGTAAGAAATGGATCCACTGGGATAGAGGTGCCAAATTGTTTCGACCACAACCTAGGTTACTCGTTTCCCAAGTGTATATAGGTCGCATTTTATATGCTTTATATTGATATGAATTATTTTCGAAAAATAAGGCAATGTTGCTTACATTGTCGAAAAAATTTTGGATTTCGATTTGAAATAAAATAGTCAGATTTTAACCGCATAATTGAAATGCACTTACTAATCTTATAAAAGTCATTCAAGGATAAAATGACATAGCGCACCAAGCCGTACACAGCCGTTAGCGACAATTAAGTTACAAGACCTTTAGGATAAGAATATCACAAATAAATTCAATCGTGAATATATTTCTTATGAAAAGGAAACTCGTTACGAATGGAAGATTATCGGGATAAAATAAAATCCGCTAAAGGATGATTCCGAGCTCCGAAGTGTCACATTAGCTAAGAGACAAAAATTTGTTGAAAATATTTGTCTATTGGTTGATTAATTGAAAATTGAATTGATTAGAAATATTGAAAAATCTAACCAAACCATTTCCTTAGATTAGTTTTCTCTATACTTACAATTACTAAAGAGTGCCTTCAGAACAAGGAAGAAAGTTGCAATAAAGGAAGAATTTCGGTTGCCAAATAAAAGTGACCTTTTCTTTCCTCTATGAATCTAAACGGACGTGAAGCTATGGTTGGCAACATTTCAAAACTTTGAATGATTAACATTCTGAAAAGGGTAGCGTAAATTACTTTTCACTCAGAAATATCTTTCTATGACTTTTTAAACCCAGCGTCGAGTGATGTTCATAATGTAATTAACTTCACGTAAATGTGTACAGAGGAATGCAATAATCCTAATTAAATTCAATCAAAACGTTGATTATAAGCGACCGAAATTATTTGCAATTTCATTATGCTTTTATTTAAATAACATTGATTTATTACCGAGAATTCATGAATGTCTACGAACTTCCAAACGGGCGGCAAGTAGGCGAGTCAGAAGTTAATAAATCGTGAGAATAACTAAAGGAAAATAACTCAAGATTCTTCGAACTACCAGCTTTCCGTTTTGAATTCCCTCCTCAGAACAGCCTTGGACGAACTAGTATGAAATTCTGCGTGACTTTCGCCGTTCGACAGGCTGGCGTAGTGGGTCGGGGGCGACCTAGGTGCGACGCTACTGTCTCGGGTTCGAATCCGGTCGTGGGCGCTTTCGGGATTAGAGGGCCGCCAACCCCACCGGAAGTTTTTTCTTCATCCTAACTTCGGAACAAACGGATTCGAGCCCGTACTTTAGTGTTGCGGGTGCCCTAAGACCCGCACCCAGCCCTCGAACCCGCTTGGCGGGCGGCAAATCGTTTATTTCTTACATATTTTTCGGATTTCTTTTTCGGCTACAAAAAATTCAATTTCAAGTGATTCCGATTGATCCCTTTTACGAAAAGTTGCACTGCTGGACTCAAAGCCCAGAAAAAAATGTTTAGAATCAAGGCAACCCACTTAGCTTTAATTTTGAGTTTGTTGTATGAATTTAAAAAATTATTTGCTTGGCTTAGGTCCAGCAGTGCAACGTTCTGACTTTCTGTTAAAGAAAAGGAAGTTAAAAATTAGTTGAAAATAAAAAAATGAATTATTAAACGGCGAGAAAAAAATATTAAAACAAGTAGCACACTGAGCAATAGAATTTCTAACTATGGAAAGGAGAGAATAAGTTTCCACGCAGAGACAAGGAGAAAGACTATACAAGATATGTTAAAAATTTCGACGAGGTATCTCGTGAATCAGAACAACGAAATTGGAAAGTTCTATTAGTAGAGATAATTCGAATGCTGGTTAGCTCATTCTGAATAAAAAATAAGTAATGACGAATAAAAGTAATGTCTGACATACTAAAAATACTTTAATATAATATTTGTATAATGTAAAAGTTAATTTGAAATAAATCATTAAAATATATTTGAGTTACTATTCCTACTGCTGCCACTAATCATTTGATTCAATCGTCGTTAATTTACTTTCTCATATTTAAAATCAATATTTCCTTACACGACTGAACATGAATAGGGTCAAAGGTTACATATATGAGATAAAGCATTTATAGAGAGCAAATAACAATTTGAAAAATTTATACCAAAGTGTTCAATGCTTACTAATTTATAAATTAACTGCGATAGAATGAAAATTATAACAATCTACTCAGGCAATGTTCCCGTCATTTTTGACTAATCAGGCTAGTATAATTATTGTACGTACATAAATAATAATAACTGTAGAATATAATAAGATAAAAATTATTTTCAATTATATATTTTATGTCATTTCACACATTAATTCATTTTCATTTTATAAATAAATTTCATAATTGGTATTTAAAAAATCCTTTAAGTTTGAATTATACGTGACAGGGCTCTTATTTGAATTTATCTACAAAAGAGTACGATGCCACAAATTCCCAAATCGAAATCATAATCATGTCAAAACCGATCGTCATAGTTTTTCGTGGAACTGTATGTTTTTGTTACACCTAGACCTTATCAAACTTAGACGATATTTTTCAATTCTTCCCTCTTAAATTAAAGAAAAAGCTCAGCTATGAAAACTTACGTAAGAGCTTTTAGGAAAACCGAACCGGGTGAGCTACAAATATGGGATGATTATGCATAATTCAAGCGGAAAGCAAATAACAGATCTCCATTGCACAGTAAGCTCTATTTAACATTTCCCAATTGAATCTCCTTCTGCAAAACTACATCCAATCCTTTTTTCAACGAATGGGAAACGTCCAATACACGACATGCCAACAACGGGAACGTATCATCATTTTGCGCGGAAGAAGCTTTCTATCGATATTAAGGTACGTCATATCCGAGTAATAAACGAGGATCTGGAGCAAAATCTGGTTCATCGATTACTTTCCTCTCCACGGAAGAAATGAAAACTCCGAGAGACGAAGCGGTAATGTGGATACATCCCGAAGTGTCAAAGAAAACAACGTCACATGCAGACAGAGAAAAAAATGAAGCAGAATAAAGTAAGTGTACCGTGGGAATTAGGGTATAAAAAGAGAGGAAAAAAGTCGAAAAAACGAGCCTGGATAAGAAAACTTGCGACCACCTTTCTGGTCCATGTCAAGGGAAAATAGGGGGGAACTTGGGAAGGAGGTTAGGGTCGTGCTAGCGTCGCAGAAAGCGCTAAAATAATAAGAAAATTTTCATTTTTAGGCGAAGGAGTTGAGTACCAGAGAGTGTCTCTGCGGCGCTGTTACTGCCATCCTTGTGGCGTGATGACATTATCATGAGAGGGGTGGGTCCATTAGGGACGAGGCGAAAAGAGGGTTCATAGTGGGAAGGGATTCAGGACCCAACAATGTGTGGGTGGTATACCGTGTATTTCCGCCTCTTTGACTCGGTTCCAAGATGATCGGGATGTTCCCTGAGGAATGAACGAGTTAGACGTGGGCGTGAGACGTAGTTACGGTGACGGAGATTACGCCCTCTGGCGAAAATTTCCCCAAACTTTCCCGGCTTCTCTTTTTACTCAGCTTCCAATCGAGCCCGCTTACTCCCGTCTAGCGTGTCTCCGGATCGATCTCGGACGTTACGTCACACGTATTTGGCATTCCTTTCCGCACGGCGCCGCCGAAGTTTTAACCGCGAAGAATTCTGATAAGAGACATCTCCTAGGGGAAGATAATCCTCTTCTTCGCTTAGTGACTTACTCTATTTGCGTCTTTTAATTTCGCTATGGTTTGCTGACGTTTATCATTTTATACTCAATAATTTGTTTTGGTAATCCAGATTTATGAATCGTTGATACGTGACCCATCTTCAATGTCCTATTTTACCGAAACCATAGCTCTTTTATCTCCATTTATAATTGTTTCTCGACTGGTTCATTCTTCACTTCCAACTTTAATTACTGATATCTGCATCATTTTTTCATCCTCTTTTGTGGCCCAAATTTAGCTCCAATAAAACTGAATATGAAGTTTTTTTGATAATTTTCTCTGCTGAATACATAAGTTCGATTAATTATTCCACATATGATATGGTATTTATGCAATTCGTTGCTTATGTTTCTACGTCAAACCTTGTACTATTCCCTGATCAATTACAGGGATCATTATGTTCAATTAACCAGTTGTTAGTAATTTTGTTCTTACTGGTTCTGCTCTTCAGAATAAAAATACCAGGCATTCCTCATTAGTATCCCATCTTTTTGGTCCAAGGTAACTTAGGTAATGGATCTCAATTTCACTCAAATTCTCTCTTGTGCTCGAGATTACTCTTCATTCTTCCTCAGCGCATCTATCAGCTGAAACCTTTTCCGGCCCATTACTCTTCAGCACTTATCTTCAACAACTTCGTAGAGCAAGCACATTCTTCTCAGATAGTGACCTACCTATTTTTCTTTTCTTCTCCGCATCTCTATTACAGAGTTTCTCTACTCGCCAATTTTTTATAGTACTTTCCTATCCCAAATTTTGTCCGAGTACTTCAACGACTCCATTCTCCTAAATGTACTCTTCTAGCTCTCAAAGTAATGGGTGTCTTTATTCCGTAAGTTACACTATTATGCTAACAAATATACGAGGGACATAAATAAGAGTAAAAAAATCACAGATTAACGATCATCGAGAAATTGTTAGGCTTACGTTCCTATATAGAATGAGAATAGCACATGACATCAACGAAAGCTTACAATTATTGGACATAAATTCTATTCGATTCTGTTCTCAATAATTGTCTGCTAATGGCCACTAATGTCAACTTGAAGCGCAGAAAATTGGCAGTTTCTCTCCAAAGGAAGAGGAAATTGAGTTTCTAACATTTAAGCATATAAAATTTAATTCCAAAATCAGATTAATCCCGAATAAAGGTGAATGTTTACCATCGAGGTCCGGTTCCAAGAGCGAAAAAAAATATGATCATAATATCAGTCCCTAATTTAATAAGGAGGTAATTTAATGCCGCAACACCTTGAATTTTTCGAATATTCTATCGACAAAAATCAATAATGCTCCGCAAAATTTCGTTAATTTTTAGCGTTCGATTTCTTTAGTAATTAGAGTACAATTCCCATGGTTTGATTGAGGCATTGAATTTTACTGTAGTAAATTGACGTGCCTAGTATATAGCCTATATAACTCTTGAAATGAAAAATTCCTCAAATAAATGAGCGTGTCTGGAATGTGAAGTTTCTGACGTATTATTTGAATGCTTGGGTGAGAATTCAATTCATAGACTCAGCAGAGAAAGAAAAAATCATTGAAAGAATTGTGATGAGGACGACCTATCATTATAAATATTACAATGCAAAACTATTTAACTTTGCGTTTAAAATTACATTTTAATAGGAAGAGTTTTGCAGGCACATAAGCTGTCCAAGTAACAAAGTTGGGTAATAAGGTATAAGTATGAGAATTCGAATAATAATATACTGTATGCACATTGGTTATGCACTATATAATGGTTATGGTGGAATACAATCGACGTATCTACTTCTTAAAATAACGAACTTTATTTCTTTGCCCTTGGACATTAAAATTCTTCGTAATTGCCGTATTAATTTATTTATAACAATACCTCACATCAAAAAAATTCTTGCATGGTTTTGAACAAATGATCTTCAACAGTAAATGAAGTGAAAACATCGATAACTTCAATTAAAGTAAAAATAGAATTAATAAATTAAATTGAATTTAACTCGGTAAGTTCCGATTGAGGTCGGGTGCAGTAAAACGAAAATTATCAAATCGTTCGCAGTCGAAAATACGTTAACACAGATTCATATACGAACTTCAACATACATTCCTAAACACAGTGGTAGAACTATGTTCTATGATCTGCACCCCTAAGGGTTCATGAGTGTAAAAGATTTTCCTCACTCCTGTTGACCTTAACTCACTATATTCTGTAATTTACTTATATTCACCCATCGATTTAATCGAGTAAAGAATTTTAATATTAGACGGATCGTAATTAATTTCATCTACTTAGTAGCATATGAAATCAAAATATGAATATAAAAACGCAAAATTTAGGGGCTCCACGAAACAAAGATAAAAGCAAAATTTAAGAACCGCTGTCTTAGAGTAAAATTATAAGAGTAACTTATTGTGATCGCTGAGGGTTAATTAAGAGATAAACTCTGTAATTAAGTTAAGTGCAAATCTTCCAAATCCCTCAGAGAAAGAAATACAAGCGATGTTATGCAAGAATTATACAGGGTAGAAAATAGATGGCCAGGAGATTTGCGAGGCTCTAAAAATACTAAAATAGCCATCGGCTATTTCAGCCAATTTCGGTTTTTCTTTCAGAAGCTCCGAGTGGGGACTTGGCGTTATTTGAGGAGATAGTAAAAGTGTTCCTCCCCGTTCTCGAAAATGAATTAAGCCCAACGCGGGTGAATACTAATACATGCAAAGTGCATTAGGAAGATTAAAACTGGTATATGGACAACAAATACACCAAAATAGCGAGTCACCAGAAGCGGCTTTTTCTACCTATCCCTTTCTTTCACTTTTTGGCGTGCATACAACCCACGAAACACGATGTCTCACACGTATTGTAATTACTTCGTATTTCTCGTAGCTTATGCTTGGGCAAAACTCGACGGGATTTTCTATAGAATCTATACTAGAGACGCTTTCCATGTTACCGTATGAAAACCACTTAATAAACGGCATAGCGTTTTATGCTGGACATGACATTCTTTTAGATCTTGCACGTTGAAAAACAAAAGGGTCTTTTGGCTATTTAATTTCTCTTTAATTTTTAATTGAGTGTTTTACACCATAAAGAAAAGGGACCTCCTTTAATTAGCTTTTATTTACCACCGCCACCCCGTAGATAGGGTATCCAGAGAGTAAACGAACTAGTGTAATACAAGTGATCTTCTCGTCAAAGTTTTTAACGATAGTCAGCTTTTCGAAGAAAGAGAGCGCGTTTCTTTGTTACTTTATATTAGTAATTATTCATTTTCAAGTAAAGCATAAAGTAATTTTCAAGTAAAGTAAATATTTTTACCATGTAGACAATTAGGGATGAATAACGAACTGCTTAACCGCAATGGTCTCAGGCCGCCACAGAGAACGATATTTCCAAGTTTACACTTAACAGTCCACCAAACACAGCAGTGCTACTCAGTATTATTCAATATGTTTACTCCTTAGGCTTGAGACGAAATGAAATACTGCCAAGCAACTTCTCAATCTAGCGTTCTGCCCTGAGATGAGACTGATCGTAAGGACCTCACTCCATATCGGAGTTACGAGAATAACACGTAGAATCAGCTCATCAGAGGGAGATTGTTCTGTTTTGCGATATCTTCATTTTCTTTTAACAACAATAATCATCAAAAAAATGGGAGTTAAAAAAAAACCACATTAGAGTCAAGGTGTTCCAAGATTTACTAGATAAATTCAGACATAGCACGTTCATAGAAGATGTAGCCGATATTATGCGCCCTCCTTGCTATATAGGCCGTTCTGATACAGCGAGAAAGATCAGAGAAATAGATGCTAAAACCAGTCGATTCAAGAATTCTTTTTTTCCGAGAACAATACGCGAAAATAATCGACTGGGCAAATAGAGTCATGGTGCTGGCACCCCCTGCCACACGCCGAAAGGCGGCTTGCAGGGTACATATGTAGATGTAGATGTAGAAGATAGGAGAGCGGAGGATGACGTTACAGATAATATAAACAATTTTTGTCCTATCAAATGATGCTGAAGATCGGCTAAAGCGGGTTGCAGTGCATCTGGGGACGAGAGAAATCTTCCTTATAAGCGATATTTCTATGTTTTGTATCTAAGATAAACAACTATAGCTCTGATTAAAATATAATAAATCGAACGTTACCTTTACATTGTGATCTTTTAGAAAGGGGATGGGACCCAGAGTTATGAGCTTTTTCCTACGGCGTAGAAGCGTAAATCTGCCCCTGCCTGCTGGTCTCGAGCAGCTTTTCGATGGAAAAAAAGGTTCCCCACCCCTGTCCTGAGCCCAAAAGAGTGAACTCTCAGAAAGGAAAATGACCTGATCCCTCAAAAGGTGGTCTCCTCTTCAACCTCCGACTCGACAGTGGAAAAAACCCAAGTATTTTACGGCCTTCCCTCGCTCCACCCCTAATTTCCTCTCTTCCACTTTCTTTCATACCTCTTAAAATCTTGCTGAACACAAGGAGCTTGAATGGAAACGAGGTGTGAAAGACAAAACGGAATGAAGTGGTACTTGCAATAGTCTTTTAGATGAGTGGGTAGACTAATTGGTAAGCCCAATTGGCATATTTGTCAGTCTAAACTGCTTTCTTCTAAAATAATCTTTTAAACGTATTCTTCCTAATAAACCTCACCGCCAAACCTAGAGAGAAAACTTTAATTTCGACCTGTAGTTCCCGATGCAACACAAAGACTTACAAATTACCAGAGAGTTTTGCTCTTGAGGTATGATAACATCTCCCGATAATCATATTTTCTCGATTATGAAGTGCTTTGAAAATTACCGTATCGAACCGGCATCAGAGAACAAATAAATGGCGTCTGAACTCCGATGCTCAGATCGATTACTCATATAAATTGATTTCTAAGAGGGGTACCGTTTCAAAGCATGTATATCCTCATAGTATTTTCAGAAATGTTTATAGGAATTTTCCTGTCATTTTCCCAACTTGTTTTCCAAAAAGTATATTTTTGCCACAAACATTGCAATGAATCTAATGTATCTCAGGCAGCAGCGTTCCGCCATGTAAATACTTCAAAACATGACCGCTTTATTTGCAGCTCATCTATTCGATTACCAACTAAAAAAGGACACTATTTCTCGAAAATTAATTACTTTTCAGTTAGCTTTTCCAATTTGAAGATCCTGTTATAATTTCTTTACGTACTGCTAGTTGGCCTTTGTGATCATCACTACTAAATTTTTGTTCATTTCTTGTGACGATGTTGGATACCTCAATTTCTTTTCTTTGCTCCACAACGAGTGGATTCATACACTATTTATCGAAGTTTGCGTAAGAAGTTAGTTCATTGGACGTGAAAAATTATCTTTTGGGAAAAGAACTTGAACTAATTTCACTTCTTTTAAGCAATATTAGTTTTGCTCAAGTTCTCTGAATGTCCCCAGATATTTCAGCAAAGATAACCATCGGGAAGCTCAAGGGGATTCAATCTTAAGAGCCTTTATAACTGCAGATTTTGGAACTAAGTCAAACTCAGGGAATAGGAATACGGAAAAAAAGGGTGATTACTCTTTTCCTCCCCTCGAATTCTTATTTTGGAACGGAGAGTTACGAAAAGAAAAGCACAAAGTCTGCACAACTGAGCCGATTTTATTGCTCATATTCTGTTTATCTTTTCCTTAAATATTCTTCGATACTTAATGGTGACGCAGGAAAGTAGGTGATGCTGAGAAGGGACCTTGGTCCTTGATCTGCAGTTTCCAAGTCACTCGATAGGGATTAAGGCGTTCGCTGAAATAGTTGAATGGTGTACATGCGGTTGAACACTCGGTGACCAATCTCGTATCATTCCCTAAACAACCATTTGGTGTTATGACAGCATTCTCGCTACTCCGAATCGGGTTAAAATTACATAAAATATACTAAATAGACCCGTTTTAAGATGATTTAAGTTACATTTAAGGGAAAATAAGTTGATAAATGATATGCATCTTTAAAAAAGGCTGCAATTGCTGTTATAGATAATATCCCAGTCTATTTGTTAACAGGGACAGATACTGAAACTTTCTTTTTTAAGCATTTACAAGGGGAGGGAGAATTTGAAGACGATATTATGAAAAAAAAATATTCAAATTTACTCCAAAAATATCACGATATCTTGATAAATGCAATCATGGAAAATTTTCACAATCTGATTTCAATTCAAGCTCCTTGTCAGATCATAAGAAAATTCCTAGTACTACTACGTCAATTGAGGGGGAGGAGTGATCAAAATAATATAACATATGTTTGTTAAAATTATCTAAATAAAACTGATATTCAGCCTGTACTTAGCAGAAAATCTCGTGAAATTTTGCATACCTTCCGAGAATGAAATGCATGCGTATCAATATTACTTCTGCAATTAATATTTTCATATATTTTTATGTTTGATGGGATTTTACTCTTACAGTACTGAAATTTTCATTCAGTAACTAGTATTTTCTCTTTAGAAATTTGAATCACACTTACAGAAAAAAAATACTACTTGGTACGCCGCAGTGTTAAACTTGGTATGCTAGTGTGCGACGGAAGGAAAAATGACAACAGCCCAAACTTATTTCGATACTACAGATAGATAAAACTTTACATATTATACCCCACATTCCATATATCATCTAATTAATTGGAAAATTAAACCATTTGTGAAAGCAGTGTAGACTGGACCGATGAACTTTCTAGCGGCTACTTTGACCATACAGAGTAGATGCTTTTCTTCTTCAAGTAATTCCCAATGACGAGACAACCATATTGGAAATATATACCAATTACAACATTGAAACAAACACCTTTTAGTTTCGTACTATATTAAGGAAACGAGTTGAAAGAGTTCATGGTAAAAATAAACCGCCAACTCAGGCGAAACAAGCCAACGAGACAGTTGGAAAGTTCCTCCCATAATCTTGCGATGTTAATAACGCATGCAGCGTAACGTACGTAGTATCTCAATGTCCGACATCAGTGTCGACATTCTTCTATTGACAGGAAGCCGTGGAATGATTGCTTTTTCGCGTTTGTGCCGCACAAAGCTACGCGAGCAGACTGTAACAGCCTCATTCAACTGCCTATCTGCCGCGCGCGCGTTGGTTATCTGAGGAGAGGGGGAAAGTGCTTATGAAATGAAATTTTCTCCGAGAATTATCTGTAATGCATCAATATGAGAGCATTCGAGCGTGAAATGAATGTCCAAATGCGGATAGAAGTCCTTTACTGTCCACAATGTCATCTCCATATTAGAGCATTGGTTCCGTTCGTCAATAAACAGACTAGCTTAGCCAACCATATGACTTAATGAAATCACTCGATAGAGAGCTTAGTGATGCGTCTTTTGGTAAAATTAAGGAAACGTCTCGGTGTATTTCATGTTATTTTTTCTAAAATAGTAAATTTAAATAAATCTCTAACTCTGTCTTATTCAAAATTTATATGAATTCCAGAAACTTTCTAAATTTTCGGAAACGATGGAATATGTACTTAACTTTAATATATTTAAATGTTTACTATAAATCTGCGTAGTTCAATAAGTGTAATTTGAATGCATTGAAGCCCGATGGAATGTAATGTTTTACACTTTAAATGAAACATAATGGGAATGAAGGTGCTAAGCGCTTGATGCATATATAGATGAGATCTACTTTTTTAATTCTCTTCGTAATAAATATTCCCAACAGGGTTACACTACCGATAAAAAAATGAAAGGAATCAATTCGAATTAGAGAAAATAAAAGTTAATACCATCTTACAAAATAATTTATTCGGGTATTTTCGTCTGAAAATGCAATAATTTTTCCTATGTATTCGTTAACACGTTATTTCGCTAACTGAATATTTTTCCTCCTTATATTTCCAGGATTCACGATGCATCTCTCAAAATAATTTATGAAGTAGTTAATTGATGGAAAATTACATTCATGCGTCACAGTTAGTGTACGTTTCACGTATAAACCAAACACAAGAATCTCCTGAAACAAATGTAAACTAAACTATGTCAAAACATAATTTCGACAGAATCATCAAAATTATCTAGGATATGGAATCTAGAATCTAGAGCGAATTAGGAAAAATTTTTATGAACCCATCCCCGGTTAACTTTTTAAAAGCCATTTTGTCCTGGTAAGCGAGGTATAATAAGGTAAGGCATAAAAGGAATTTTACTAAAGAAATTCACACCTCATCCAATCTGAATGTGTTAGGCAGTTGTGAAAGAACTCTGTAGTAATAAAAAATGTGAAGCGATTTTCCTGGGATTCTTTACATTCAGAACAGAACGAGGCCTATGTCGTGATAAATGCTTCCCATATCTTTCAATTCGAAAATGGTAACAAAATGAATACGTCTATTGTAGCTGTTTTCTGCGCAGCAGGATGCGGTATATCCATCCCTATGGAACAGTAAAAAGAAAAAGGTGATAGTTGCGCGAAAACTCTCCAAAGCAACACTATGTGATTCTTCCACGAATGGAAATGCATTCCGAAGTCGTCGGGCAGAGGCAGAGAATGATTTGTGACTCGCTTCCTTTGTTCGGAAATCTTCCTTACTTCGCTAGCTCACACCGAGAATAGAGACGCAATTCTATGCGAGGTTATGCATTACCAGAGAATTGCATGGCGTCTGTCGAAAACCTTGTGGGAGAGGTCTTTGAAAAAAGATGCAGAAAACAAACGCAGCTGTGAGTGACACTCTGGATCGGGACCAAAACGAGACTAACCAGTACCAGAAGACAGAAGGTTTTATTTTTAGATGAAGGAGATTCCTATAGTAAATAAGATTTAATGATGGCTTCTCTGTCACGAAAAGTATTGCAGTCAAGTCCTCATCTAATGAAAAAAATGACTGTAGATGTACAAAGACTTGAATGGTTTAGATTACAGCAGCTCAATGATATCATGGTCGTGACACAAATTTACAATTGGGTGTAAAGCATTACAATAGAAAACTACGTGCAAATATATAAGAGAAAGGTTAAGAGAAAATTCCATTAGATCGTAGGATGTAGACAAAATTTCTCTTACCCTAATTAGGATGCTATATTTATTATCGAAATGTACTACGTATTTTGCGATTATTTGTATTCCCATATCATTGACCATGGGGTATTCCCACTGTTGTGAACTAGACATTAGTATGAAATGAATACATCCCTTGAGCAGTTGTTCTGGTAAGAAAGAGTCCCATTTCTGTCATGTTTTAGGCAGGAGTTATGGATGCTATTGCATGATATTACCCTGCGTAGGCTATCTCAATTTCTACTCGGTCAATAACCAAAATCGCTTGCTCCGTACTACTGCACACCGAAGTGCCCTAAGCTCCCATATCCCCCGTACATTTTGTTAGCTCATGCATATAAAACGGATTCCGTCAAGTTTCAAAACGATATGCATCGGATAATGTGCCGCTAGCACCAAAGGAGGCTGAAAAGAAAAGAGGAGGCCCCTGAGTGGGTTGAAAAAAGGCCACAGACCCTGGGAAATTCTTTGGAGAGGAGTTGCGGGTGTCAAATACGCTGATGAGAAGATAGTGCTGAGTGTGTGGGGGTGTGGCCTTCGAGTAGGATTAACAATAGAATCAAGGGTCTGGAAAGGATGAAGAAGCAGTAGGGTCTAAGGGGAATGGAGGAAAGAAAAGGATGAATGGGAAGGAAGAAAGGTATGAGAAGATTCTCCTTAGCTGTATCCTTGTTCCCTAACCGAACACTGCTACGGACTGAGCTAATCATGTATAGGACGATTGAGAAGTTATCTAAAGGTATCATTCTCGTATTTAATGGTGTACTATATGTATAGTATATAAGACACATTACTATGTATGTACGACCCATGTAAGTCCATCACTTTATTATATCTCTATTGTAGACGATTTTTTGTTATGATGAAGAACTCGTACTGGTCAATAAAGTTGTGTACCCAGCTAGTTCCTCTTTCGATGCCGAAGAAGCAAAACATGAACCGTATTTTTTGTTATCAGTCGTAAAGAAAAACCCATAAAAGTGTCCCATCATAATAGCCCATCATAATTGCAGCAAATTAATTCCTCAAAACCGTATGGAGTGGTGCCTGAATAATTACGATAACGATAATTACGAGTTACGATCTTCAAGTATTGGTGCCCTACTCTTTTAAAACGAAAATGATAATCCAAAGAATGCTCGATGTTAACCCAAGCGGAAAACATATGTAAAATAGGTGACAGTTTTCCACGAAAATTTTGATGGAGTGTTTGGCCTCATGCATAATTTACAGCGAGAGGAACCCGCCAATATTCAAGGAGGAAGACTACTAGACTTTCGAAAAAATAATGGAATTCACGATGATCGTTTAACTAAAAAGGCTTTAGAAGAAACCTTAAGGTTTGGTAGATGCCCTTTTCTTTTTCTACGCCATCAAATTTAATTCTGACCTACTCGGAAATGAAAACTTCAAGTTCAACATAAGCAATTAAGACGATTTAGGATCACATACTGAGGTCATATACCACATTTGAGCTCCCATCATATGCGGGAATCCAACTCGGGACCTTTAGGTTATCTGGGAGCCATTTTAGTGTATATTGCAATTTTTTCGAACCATATTACGCAGTTTTAGGTCTGCGGGGTTGTTTGTCTGTTTTCCTCTTCCATCTACCTCCTTGTTTTCGCCTATTCTTTATCCTCTTATTTCACTTCACAAGATTACGATATTCGTCGCTTTCGCTTCCTCATTAACTCAATCGGAAGATACGGAGCGGAAAGTGAACGACGTTCTTCTGAGGTTCTAAAACGAGCTTTATCCACTGATTAGGAAGTTGATGGGAAGTTAGGGCAAATTGCGGGGAGATTTCGTTTCGCAAATAAAACCCGTCAATTGCTTCATCGCTTAGACATAACTTTCGTAAGCTATCTTAAAAAAATAACGAAAAGTCTCTTTTATTGGGGCAATCATGAGGCGATAATTTCCAACGATAATGTTTCTCTGCGAAGCCAGTTATCAGTGAATACGGTGTTACGTGTGATGCCTTGTTTCTGGAATCGTGCAATGCGGCGTTTTATTTAACTGCGTGTGAAACGCCGCGTAATTTACGATGCGCCGTGTTACGATTCACCACTTCGCCATTATTCAGCAGCTTTACTTAATGAGCTACTACGTGCGCTGGTTCGAAATTTGTAAACTAAATTACGAAATGCTCGAGAACCACGGTAAACTAATAGAAAGGTCTTGACCACACATGTAGATTGTATTAGGGGTTAAAGGACATATTTTTTCCATTAATAGTATTATATCTAGATCAAAAAGTTCCTACTTAACTTTAACACGCTTCGATTAGGGTGTTTAAATTAGGAATCAGAAGGAACACAATGAATGTTAGCAGTCTATGAACTGTAGAAAAATTAAGAAACGTTTTAGCCTGGATAATTCCAAGAAGAAGAGATTTCAAGATTTATCCAGGCCAAATCACCGAATACAGTCCCACTATTTAGCACCAACAGTAGTCAGGAAACTGATTTAGCGCATTAGCGCACCAATTAGGCAGGAAATGTCATAAACCGTATCTATTCCTAGTATTTGTAACTATGAAGATAGTTAGAGGGAGACTGAGACCGATTTGACTCTTTGTCAACCTATCTATGACCGGAAAGAGTACAAAAAGAGTTTTATAATTATACGACACGTATCTTCCTCACTTCCTTATTACGTTTCATGACGAAAATAAGGAAACAAAACACGACTTGATCTAAACCATGGTAAAGGAATAAATGAGGGTAATTAATGAACCAGTAGATACCTGGATCTTGGAAAATCTTATTCTGTAACCCTAATCGCCCGAAGAAAACGAATTACAGTGAATATTAGCCCGGATAATCGGGCACGAATTATCCAAACACTCAGATTTATTTCTTATAATTTACATAATGTACGTAAATAAAGTTCATTATTATATTATTGCGCAAAAGGTCTCTCATTTCGATTGTTTCCTGGGCTAATTAAGAATTTTCTTCACTCGGCAAAGGATCTTTTTAGCAACGATAATATCACTGTAAGCATAAGTAAAGAAAACAATCAGATTTTATGAGGTAAAACTGAGTTGCAAGAAAAGGATGCACGTAAATCCTGCTTGTATAAAATCGCAAAAGCACTTGTGTTATTTTTTGTGCTCGAATTATCTTAAAAAGATTTCGAAAAATATCGACGAAAATGCAAAATTATGCGCGGGAAACCCACAAAACGTATTTTTTAGATTTAGCGACTGAAACGGAGGAAGCGTTATATTTTCAATACCAAACATTCTGCTTCGTGATTTAATTAAATCTAAGCCGGAAGGAAGTTGGGTGGCCGTCACTAAATGAGAGACTGTGGTCCTCAATCAGAGCGGAAAATAAAACGATTTTTTGAGCAATCACATTACATTCGTAACAAGGAATGGGAAAATTGTGACAAGAAAAAACGTGTGATCGGAATTACTTTGCTCTTTAGTAAAAATCATCACTTGAGGTTCTCTTCAATACTGGCTTCAAACATTAAGCAAGGATACCACCTGATAGAGTATTACGAACACTCACAGCAATAAAATTAAAAGCTTCCAATTTTTTAACGTTTCCTTAACAAATACGAAAAGTCAAAAACACAGAGATTTTTGAAATGTAAATGGAAGCCTAAAATTTCAAGGAGAATGCAAAATACAGTTGAGATAATTAATACGCGAGTCCATATAATCTCAAGAAGCCATATATCCACAGCTAATAGTATTGACTCTAATTATCCTGCGGAATCGAGAAAATGATTCCGCCCTTAAAACCTCATAATTATGATTGAGAAGGTGTAACATACCTATCCTCGGCTATGATGATACGTACTATTTTTTACGCTGTGGTCATTGATCACACCGGTAGATGGAGAATATGCGCTTCGTGATAACTATTCAAGGAATCTGCAATCAAGACGATGAGCGGTGTATCTCAGAAAAAAGTCGACCGCATCCCGTAGGACATGAAGATACCAACATGGAAATCCAAGGACGTATCGAAAGGGGACATTGAGTTTACAGCGGGCACTGTGGAATGTCTATGGAAGTGTTGGCGAGAACAGAGATTCCGGGAAAGACCAAGACGGAAAAGTTTTGGGCGGATTCAGTTCCATAATGTCACCCGATAAGAAATTTTTTGAAAGAGCCTAATAAAAGTTTACGGTGATGCAATTGTGTTTTTTTTATCTAAATCCAAGAAAAAGTGCGAGGCTAGATAATGGCTAAGGAAGTGAAAACTGCGGTTGCTATGATAGCGGTAACACAGGTTCCAAACAAAGGAAATTTCCTACCATTTACAATTTAATACTTGATGATACGTCTTGCAGATGCTATTTTCAATGATTTAGCCAATGTCTGTTCTATTTATAGTCTACACAGCCAAAATTATTGTAATCGTAACTTGATTAGAATTTTCCGGCAGAATTTTATTTTATTTGGAAAAAATATCAGCATTCGTTGAAAATAATATCCATTTTGAATAAAAAAATAACAAAAGGTTTACAAGATGTCCATATTGACTTCAATGATAAAAAGAGAAGTCGCTGAAAAATATGAATACGACTGTTTATTTATAAAATTATGATGAGACTATCAAAATCTCTGGAAAGGAATTTTTTTAATATCATAGTTCAGAATATTAACAGAGTAAGACGTAAGAAAGAACGCGTGCTAACATATACAAGATGAACTTGCTCTGTAAAAAACTGTATTCCGGTCTTAATGAACATGATAAAATGGAATAATTTCGAAAAAATGACATGGATATTTTTTTAACACGAATAATTTTTACGGGGGAAGAAAATTGGACCTTTTAATTTAAATGAACAGATAATCCAAATGTAATAGTTTAACGATAACCATCTTAAAATTACTTTGAATGAGCTTGTACTCAACCATGATAGTTTTGGAATATGTAATCTAAATATAACTTATACGGCTGAAGAAGATTTAAAAGGAGCATGAAAAATCCTGTTAGTCAAAGACAATAAACAAGATGACCAAATGTAGATCCCTTAATGAAGAAATTCATTTTACATCGAAATCGTCTAAGGTGAGAAAAATTTGGTACTGTGAACGGCTATGATCTTGAAACTCAAAATCTATTATAAGAAAATTACGTCAAGATCCTCACATATCGTGAGCCTGATTGAGTTCTTAATTGATATAAATTTGCTATTTGTTACGTAACCGTTTCAACCTTGAAAATTGAACATATGTCCCTACAGCAAGCGCGGAGCTGCTTTTAGTTTGATCCTTGCATTTGTTAAAGTCGAAGCAGATATTAGCATCTAGATCAAAGGGTAAATAACTCGATCTGACCCCTGCTTCGCCTTTTCCTTTTCGTTTAAATAAGTATACATCCCCGTTATTGAATAGGTCAACTTATTGGGGAGGCGATTCTGTTTAGCATCCGTCTCTCATCCCACCTCTGTAGTCCTCTGCAGAACACAAAGAGATTCAGAAATGGTTCTTTCAAGGCCCGGAATCTTTTGTAGGGCAATTCAGCGACAAACGACGCGCCCTACACCACGTAATTCTACTTTTCCCCGCAGAACCCGCGGCGCCACAGTAAGGACCCCGTTCCCCGGAACTTTTCAAAAGCTCCGATATCCCAATGTAAACATTTACTTCTCCAGCCTGTAGTAATCACTACAGATTAAGTAGATGGCCGTGAAAAGAGCTTTCGCCGGGCCAATCTAAGATACCACATAATTTCGTAATGATGCCCCGAAAATTGGATCAATGTATTTTTGCAGCAGGAGGCGACTTCGGTATTATACTGCTTGGGTCAACAGCAAGCCGGAATCGGAGCGCGTTGTTCTTTCTCGAATCCAAAAATAAAAGGGGAAATGCAAGAAAGCGCGAGTGTAGGCGGATTCTTCGGCAATGAATCATCGTCATGGGAGACTGACCAAAAAGTGCTTGACTCGCGAAGTGCTTGAAGGAGACGACACCCACGATTTCCTCTGCCCACAACCTACGTCTGAGGAAGGTCTTAAGGAAGGGGAGGGGTAAACACTGCATGGGATGACATGCATCGACGGGTGACCATCGAAGATTTTATGCGAAAATCGTTAAAGTGAACCTGCTAAAATAAATAGAGGGGGTGTGGAATAACCATCCTCTCCACCATGCATCGATCGATGGTACCGATGGCATGGCACTTCAAATGAGAATTCGCATCAGTTAACGATATTTCGACAAAATAAAAAGGACAACCTATGGCGTACGTAGTGGTTTTTTGAAAATACTAATAAGCAGTGACAAAATCTTTGCTTATTAGCTATTGTCAAAAAACAACCATTACCACTTCAGAGTACGTTTGTAAATGTTAAGAACCCCCCAAAAATTACTGGTTGACCATGCCCTTCGACTCTTTCAGTGGTAAATGTATGAAACTCTATGGACTAGTAAATCTATGGAAGAGTTACTAGACTATTAACAACTAACTACTTCAAACCGGCGCGCCACGGTCCACCGGTGTGCCGCAAGACTTGCCATGTGATTTCCTTCAGTTCTCGCCTTTGATATCGTTTAAATATACGAGCGCTTTAATTCAAGAGGAATTTAATTCTTTAGCGTCGATTTAGAGTTAAGTAATTAAATACCTTTATCAGTGCATGGCGTTTTTCTTCACGTGATACAAATTCAACTCATAGTGATGGGAAGTCAGTTTCATCTCGGAGGACAATAAGTGAAAAAGGTGATGAAGTACCACGAAGTCCTCAACATTCACCCCCACTCATCCCTTCATAAATGAGTCATAAAAACGCTGATAAACTTCCAGCGGTTGATAAATTCAGCAACGCGATGAAGATCTAATAGAGAGTCCAAAAATAGCCTTCGCGCCCGTGAACATCCGTTGAGAAGGGAAACAAAAACGGAAAAATTCACGAAATACATTCGTCCCTCGACCACTCCTTCGTTTCAGCCCCCACCTCTGCTTCCACGCGGAGAGCTCGACTCCGGCAGTGGAATATTCCGTTGCCTCCCCTACGTGGACACCGCCTCTCCCTCTCTCCCCTTCCACAGCCATCCCCACTATCGCCGCCTAACTCAGATCCTGAAGCCCACCAATCCACCACGGCTCACCCTAACTTCCTCCTGTCCAACCACCTCCTACCCCCCTCCAGTGTTGCCTTCTAGCGATGCATTTGCGGATTATCCGGCGCTTTTTTTGAGTCTGAAACATCTAGGAACTATTTTGGCCCGGCAAACTTTTCCCCAGTACGGAATTCGCGACTGCGAAGCCAAATAAAGAGATGTCAAAAAAAAATCGAAATTCTTCGATCAATTCTGAAGTATACACGTGCAAAAATATAATTCAAGCTTTATGCTGCTGCATTTTCGCATTCTATTTTTCTCACGAGGGCAAATTCCCGATTCTGGGAGCATACTAGATATTTTCAGAAAATTTCCAGGTTTGATCGAATTTGATCACGTTTTTGCAATATACCTTCTGAAGAACCTACCACGAATAGCATTTCATAGGTGCTCTTTTTCTCAAAGTATATAGGTGAGGTATTCCATGAAAAATACCCATATTCCTTCCTCTGAGGGAATAGATTCAAAAATACTATTCAGAAATCTTTTGAAGTAAATACGCGGGTATCATTCAGAGAGATTCATTGGAAAGCAAAGCATTTTAATCTTTGACAACCGCTTTCATAATTACAGTGCATACGTAGAAGTATTCTTTCAGTTGTAAGCATTCGATTCGGAAAGCTGTGTGCAGCTATATGGTGATGTTGGGGACAATAGCTATGGCAGTAAGTTCGCGGAAAAGCGAAACCATAAGTGTGAAAACTAGAGCTAACTTTAGACTTTCGGGAAACCGCACATATGAGATTAGCTCCATTTCGATCCTGTCATGGCTTTGTTTAGCGCTATTCTATACTAATCAAACAGCAAGGCTCCGAACCTCCCGGCCAAACCTCTCACAACCTCTTCTCCTCCCACTGGCCTAATCTTCACCCCACCACCGAGTAAACTCCAACCCCACCCATTGCTTTACCTACCAGAAGATTTTCCGGCAGGACAACTCAAGGAGGAGTTTCCGAGGAAGATGGAAGGGGGATGAATGGGCTGGCAAAGGATTCCTCCCCCCCGGAAAGAGAGGGAGAAAACCGGAATGGCATGGGAACGATTTGGGTGGAAAATTACGAAATGTGAGAAGGAGAGCAGAGGAAAAAATAATTCCGTCGCTTTGTTTGTAAACAAGGAGTTAAGGGAAACCGCATGCCGGTGCAGGACTAACTGCAGGATAAATGTTTGCCCTTTATCTTTTCGCTCGTAGATTTGCGCGTCGCAGATTTCGTAAGGTCAAATCTGTGTGGGGCTACTTTTCGTTGACGCTGAGGTTTGCAGAGACCGAAGAAGATATCAAGCATGAACGATTCGTGCCGAGAAACAACTCTTGGCCGCTTGAGTGGCCATGCCATAAATTTTCATCTCAGGACGGAGGCGCTTGTCGTATCTCCATGACAGCGATGAATAACAACAAACTATTTCGCCGTTCCGATTTATTTGGGATATCTATAAACGGAACTTGAGAGCCACTCGATCCTATTGGAGTTATGTTCTCAGAGAAAATGGCCCCAATTAATCTAACGAAGGGGATCGATCGAAACGCAGATCTCGGACCAACAACGACACACGCAAACAGAAGACTTGCATGTATGTGTTTCCCGTTATTCCCAAAGCAGAATGATATAGTTAGTCCAGCCTGTACTTTAACCATCACATCATTTTTTAAGTCGCATGAGGAACTGGGACTACAATACTCGATTACGGTTAAGACTACCCGAAATCATCTCCGAAATTTTCGCTGTTATTATACCAAGTGTTATGACATCGTGTACAAATTCTTCACACAGGTAATGATTTAAAAAATCTTGAAACTATTTTAACTACAATTTTTTTCCCCTACTCAGATTACTAATCTAGAAAATCATCATCTCTTGTTTCTGGATAATAGTGGTCACACTAAGCTCAGACTTCCTTAATTTGAAGAATAAGCCATTCTAGAGAAGATTCCAAACCTCTCAGCAATACTGTGACACCTATGCTAACCTAGCTACTTTTCAGTAGGTTCATAACAGCTATAAACGATTTCAGCTGACCTAAGTTTTCGTGAATGCATGTGCCACGCCGTAGACATCTCTTTTTGCTTAAAATTAAAATAAGAAGTTTCTTGTCTGTGTATGGGGATTATTTAGGCTTTGAAAATATATTTTAGACCACGGAATGTGACTAAAAAAAAGTTGTCTATGTTAGCCGAGGTATCGCTGTGTTTTGAGTGACGGACGGGCGGGTAAATGAGGTCATTAGCAACTACAAGTAACCAGTGCCAACAGCAACTGAAAGCCCCGGCAAATTAGCGTAAAAAATAGAATCAAACATAAACAAAATCTGAAATAAGACAATCACGTGAAAGGAAAATCAACAAAGATTACCATACATGATGACTGAATTGATTCCCTTCTATTTTGAGAAAACTTGGATGTTTATCATCGATGACCTGCCCTCAGATGGCCTAAAGAAATCTCCCATTCGAGCCCGGTCAATCGCTTTGGCGTGGGCGGCGTCATTGATATGACCAGTCAAAGAGAGAATCGAGGTAAATAGAATGAACGAGTAAGCGAGTAGACCAAGTGTCCATATTTAGACAGCCGCTTCTTATTCCGAATGGAATGCACCGCAACGGTCGACGCTACGATATGGTAAGAATAGGACAAGAGTGCACCGCGTCTTACCGCCCAACCTCAAAGCGACCACTAAACCCCTCCACATCTGCCCTTCGATACGCCTTCTCGATTCGCTTCATCAGATTCGCAAATCGCCACGATTCCGAATATCATTTGCCCCTACGCCATTTTTCCATGCGTTGGTTTCCACTTAAAATTTTTGCAAACGATTTACGATTACCAATAAGCGTTGCGGCCTCAAACCAGCTCAAACCCTCTACTGCATTCGTGTTACCTATTTTCATGGTAAAAAAATCACTGCAAAGAGTAATATTACTACCAATCAGCGGTTCTTGCCAAGGGAAAGGTGCGGTTTCAGATAATTTCCCTAAGTTTTCATCGCCGATTAAGTTTTAAAATGCCGTTTTGTGGTGAAGAATGTAATAGTGATTGTGGAAAAACTTCATAATCTGATTTTAATTCAAGCTCCTCGTCAGATTCTAGACCAGAGGCGGGGAGCCTGCAGCCTTCGTGCCTAATGCGGCATTTCCATCACTCCGTGGAACATACGCCTGAAGAAATTTTGTTTCCCACTATCACTAATCTTTTTAAGTGAAAATAAAATGGTGAAATATACTAGACAGAGCGAAATAAAGTCTAATGAATTGACTGCCAATCAAAACCCTGCAAAAATATGTATGTCAGCAGGAGAAAAAATTTATATTCACTAAGAACCTATCGGAGACGTAACTTCGTAAAGACAAGTTCTGATTCCCAAAGTTATAGACGCATGTGCATTGTTATATTTAAACCTTACAGTACATAATTTTCCATGATCCATATTTTTTGGGAAAGGACGATATTTCTAAACCTAGGACTAAAATTTGAAGACTTACGCTTTGCGCAAATACCTAAATATGGAGTTATCTAGATGCCCCTTGACTACATCACCGATATTGTTCCTTCCAATAAATTTGCTTGAATAATTAGCGAAGACATGCAATCGAGGATCTTATTGAATATATACGCATTTATTTACGCCGGCATTTAGACCTGTGAGGTTTCTACAAGTGCTAATAATGAAATGTGTAGTTAATTAGAACTATCTTCTCTTCCATAACAAAGCAATGAGGATAACCATTTCACTTAAAGCAAACGAAACGGCGTTGTGTGCCTGTAAATATTTCCGTTTCAATAATCAGCTCCTCATAATTAAATAGAATAAATCTTCCCTCACACCCAATGGACCAACCGCAAGGACTTCGGGCTTCAACCAGAGGAGCTCTTTCCTTCCAGTAGATATTTACCTAGCCTAAAAGGATAGTGGTTGACTTCGACGACTTAATAAAAAACCAGCGTCGAGTAACGACTTGGTCCGAGGAAGCTCTCCGAAGGAGTTGAAATTCCTGGAGGCCCGAGATGGAATTCAGACTATTTTTGGCGCTCCCGTTATAGTTTTTTTCCTCATGAAAAATGAATCCTCTCTCCCTTTTAATGCCATTCTATAAATTACCAAACATAAGCAAAGACATCGAAATGCGAATTCTTCGTTTCGGGCCATCTGTTGGTTCCCCTCATCTTGTGAAACGAATTGAGGATTCCAACTACCCGGAACATTGATATTTCGCCCAAAGATTTCACCTATCCATCGTAACCTTGGCTGCAAAAGATATCTTTTCGAATTTGACCTTTCATTGACAATGATATTTAAACATTCCTGTCTCTATGTGTTCAATATCGTAATTTTTTGTCTATTTTAGGTAATTTTGAATTTTTGTCAGTGAAATTACTACTGAGCAAAATATCTGACAATCTCAAAATTGATTTTCTAGTGTTTATTTGTATGACTTTTGCTGTGACGTTTTAGATATCAATGCTTATCTCACTTAAATGGTCGCGCATCATATAACATCGAAGGTAAAAATATTAATATGCATATTCATTTGAGCGATGATTAATTTTAATTTATCATCGATTATTATATTTTGTATCCCTTTCACTGACAAGTAGCGAAAATCATATATCAGATAGATGGCTGGAAAACCTTGATGGGATCTGATGCTACGGTATGAAGGTATCCAAAAAAGCATGTTCTGCATTCAGGCTGGAGCTATCTTTCCTTAGAAAAATTTTCATTAATATTAATCAAAATTGATTTTTACCACCGCGGAGCTTAAAGCAACTAAGAAAATTATTCTGCTATCTTCTAATAGATTCATCAATATGAGTAGAACTAATGATCCCGGCTAAATTATATGAAAGATTACCGAAACTAATGTTTATTAAAACAGTGAAATGTATCTATAAAATCAGAAGATTTAATGATCATTTTAAACAATATTATCAAAGGATATGAACATGACTGTTTGCGGCACAAAAGTAAATGAAGGATACTTTTCCTCAATACTGTACCAAAATAATAGTAAAAATAATCCATTCTTCAAAAATACGGTAATAAGTTATATCGTGATGTTACATACGAAATTAAAAATGCTTACAAAACCCGAACTGTATTTTTCGCCTTTCATCTTAAGAGAGAAAAACATTCACTATCCACATATAGTAACAGATGTTACAATATAAGAGGTAGATGAATCTATTTTCGTCAAAGAAAATTCGCCATCAATGACGGCATTTTTTACAATGAAATTGATCTAAAAATCAGGACAAAGACCTTTGAAGTAAGGAATAATTGAACCTTTCATAATATTAGGCTACTTTTCATACGATTTTTTTACTATCCTCATTTTACTTTTGGACCTATTATAAGGAATGAAATTCACTCCATCCTTCAGAGCATTTTGGTCATAAGCTATCGATTTCTCAAGAAGGAACCATAGCCAATTATTTTTTTATGCTTATGCCCTACTTTTCCTATTGATTTCTTCTGTTTCTATGGTTGGCAAGCATCGAGTACTCAGATGATTATGTCCCTGCTTTAAAATATCCGATGATTTAGAATGGGCTATTTTAGTAAACAGCCTCCCAGTGCAAGGTAAAGCTTGATAAACCATTCGCCTCTCGCGGCGACTTCGACGTGGAGTCATTTTCACGACTCATGAGTAACAAACACTGCCATCTCCCAACCAAAATGTGAACTACGTTCTGACAGAACTATGGCGCGTCAATATATGGGCATCAAACATCACAAGATTCACTACACTAAAATGAGCTAATTCTACAATGAATCAACTTTCGTATACAATTTAAATTGAACTCAAACAATTATCACAGGTTTGAAACAATTAAAATGAGTCTATAACAGCTCTTCTACGAAATATGGAGAACCAAAATCAATCTTACCATGTAATAATAAACAAGAAGAAAGTTTCAAAACTAAAAACTACTTAACTTCTTCCGTCTCTTAATCGAGAACAACATTAAAATGTATTCTTTTATGTGCATTATTTGATTACAGAGAACAGATATATGTTTCCACTCACGAATATCTCTCCAACTGTAAAATCTTTTTCTGATATCATTGAACTTACTGGAATTAACTCAGCATCATAACTATTATCTCTACTAACAGATGCATAATTAATTATCACGATTATTGAAGATGTATAAGATCAAGTTAATAAATGTAGTTAAGTGCCATTATAGCATGAACTCAAACAATACATGAAATTTAGCAAAAATATCATTTCAAATCACCTTAAATTCTTTTTCTTCGCACTTGCGCTAATCCTTAAACTTTATTCCTAGGTGCCTTCCTAATTCCATACCTGGTGATGCTGATCCTGGAAGGCATTCCCCTGTTCCTGGTGGAGCTAGGAATTGGTCAGCGGATGAGAATGGGATCGCTGGGAGTATGGAACACCATCCATCCGTGGCTGGGCGGCATCGGTATTTCCTCTTGCATAGTGACTTTTTTTGTTGCACTCTACTACAATGTCATCATCACCTGGTGCTTCTATTACCTCTTCAACTCATTTCAGGTGTGTCTCTACTTCAGTTGATCTCAACCCGCTAGATCAGAAAAATGCCGCTGCGCAGCTTCTCGATCCCATGAATACAATTAGGCACTAATCAATTTCATTCTCACGATATTTGAATAATTTAAAGAAAATTAAATGGCCAAAGCGGGTCATCATCTGCCAGCTACCAATCTGGTAAGCTTCAGTACATTCTCAGATAATCACTTTCTGTTGTCGTAGCTTTGACTGTTGCTTATTCGTGAAAGAAAACAAAATTCAGTGATTTGGCCAAAAGAAAACTAAAAGTCACTCACTAATATATTTCTTCTGTAATCTTACAAACATGCCAATCGGTGTAAAATTTCTGTTTGTAATCACGAATATCTCCAGCTGTATTAGTGGAATTTGTAGATTAGATTTCTAAGGCTATTCCCTGCTGGTTTCGAGATCTTTGACGTTTACCAGCCAAACAATCGATCTCTAATAGTTAATATCGATCTTCAACTCAACTCGCAACTTCTTACGATTACTGTAAAATTACATGGGAAGTAGATGAATAAAAATCCATACTCGTAGTAATAATTGCTACCAACCGAATCACATAAAAATCATTTCAACTTTATGACAGATATCATTTCAACGAATGTAACGAGCAGACACTAATGGGTACTTATAAAACCAACTCACCCGGCATGATACTGACTACTGGCAACCCCTTGACCAATAACGTAGAGATTGCAGCACAAGGCCAACTTTCTTCTTTAAACTATTTGGGTTTGTGTGAAAACACTACTTTTGGCGGCTGGCAAGAAGAATTCCCCTCAGGCCAAACTTGTCGGAGGGTTAATTCAGGGCCGCAGCTAAGAAGGGCCCCAGGCAGCTGATAGAGTTTGGGCCCCTTTCGTTTTTCAGATATGTCAGTAAATTAAGAAAATACCATTTAATTTGGCTACTATCTAGCTTGTGCCCATGCGAAGTGGCCCTTGGCTGCGGCCCTGGGTAAACTAGCTGGAAAGTTGCTGTGCTGTCATCTCTTAAGTTAATGGAAAATATTATAGCTCAGGTAGCCACCAGTAGATAAAGTAACATGCCGGCGATTCGGGATAATGAGTACTTTTTGATGAAAAATTTGTTGTCTCAGATGTGGCCTTTTAAAGATTTTTTGCGCAAACTTTATGTATCAATATTCAAATAATTTCTTTATTAATATTCTTTCAACTACCTTTTCTTCAGCACTATCTTTCCTCATAGTTGTAAAGGGTAAGGAGATAACAGGAATGCATAGTATAAAATCACCACTTTCATCATCTCTTCTCATTTGATTTTTATGCAATGTCAAAAAAATTTACTTCAAGCCATATGTTAAGGAGAATAGAAGGTAAGATATTTTAAATGAATCTTCCAGTTTCCTCCAAAGCAATTCATTTTTAACTCATTTTGGCAATAGTTTTAAATGGATGTCATTTTAAAGCTTCTAAAGTTCTTTTTGAAATTTTTAATGAAATTAATATTAGTCTTTAAAATTTCTTGACACTCCATTAAAGGCAGCAGCTTTTTATTTTCTTCAATTGAAGTCCTCCCTTATAGTGACCTAAAACTTATCGGTAAATATGTTTATAATGTAGTAATTTTTCCCCATCCTCTTTCATCACCATATATCTTTTCTTCCTCCTTTCCTATATTATTTTGCTGTTGGTGGAATGTTAGCATACTTATAAATGCAAACAATTATGTCACCAAAATTTTGTATTATAAAAGTTATGTGACCAAAGAAGTGATTCAATTGCAGTATCAGCGTAGCAGTAGATAGCAGAGTTAATAGGTTAATGAGATATTCCAACATCTATTAACTAGCGGAGAATTTTTGATGATTGTAGTCAATATACTCGCAAACGAGAATCTTTAGGAAGGTGGGATTACCGCTGCCAGGAATCGTAATAGGAAAGACAAATGAGATTCTTTATTACCAAAACAATAATAATTTAAAGCATTCTTTTCAGTGGCAAAATTCATTTAATAATATTATCAAAGTGCTCAGTATTAACGTTAAATAAATATGAAAAATAACCATTGATCTCTGCAGGCAAAAAGAATGATGGGATCTGAGTCATGTGAGGCCTTACTACTTCTCTCTATGATTGGAAATTCACTGCATTCACCTTAACTTGAACTTCTCCTTCCCTTTTTTAAATATAATGAAATATGTAAAACATAATATTACATATGAAAAATTTCATGAGATTTCTAAAGAAATTAAAACTGCCCTCTATATTGGTGACTGATATAAATTAAAGAAGGTGAGGATTACCTACACTGAATTCTATTAATGCATTCTGACAAAATCTAATTTTTATGAAAGATATTCCAGCCACAGGAAATGTTTGTTTCTTCAGCAAAGTATGACATATTATCTCTCATTTTTCTCATCTAATAATTTTAACAGCAAATGTTTTATATTCATGACTTATACACAACTGTTACAATTGGAGAAGTTATTTTTCTACTTTCAGATTTGCCTTAATTTCAATACATATGTGGATACACATACCTATATCCATACCCAGAAAGCCTTTTTCCCAAGTGTATAGCTGGTATTGTTTTCCTGCAAAAAAATATCAATTTTTGTGTAAATCACTCTGACTTGATCCTTGATTCTATTAAACTGTACAATCTTGTCCTATCAATCTGGAAACATACATTTTATTTTGGACATTGTTTCTTATTTCAATATAAGAATCATTTGGAGATTAATAAAATTATTAAACTTGTATCTGCAGAGTAAATATTCTTATACCCTAAGGATACTGTATGAACTTCATATAATTTAAAGATTATTCATCCATAAAATGTATTCTTTCTAAGGTGTATACATCTGTAAAACATTGTTTTAAAAATATATATTATTGACGTGTTTAGAAGAAAACAATTTCCTAAATTCTCAAGCATATACAGTACAACATACTGCTGAAAAAGTAGATATTTTAAAATATATTTGTAAACTATATAAAGTGATCATTAATTTAAAACTCAAAATAAATATTGCTAAGAATACTGCAAGCTAATTTGACAAAGTATTTGTACCATAATTTTGAAGCTGGTGAAATATTTTTATATCCTTATATCTGAAGTATATCATGAATATTGTAATTATTGAACAATGCTTGAATTCATGTTTTATATTTTGTTTCATAAATATGATTGATATATCTGTTTTTACTTTATTTCATTTACATACAACATCATGATTGATTAAAAGATGTTTTAATTAACTCAAACTCTTTGCTTTTCCTTGCATGCAATCTATCATTGTACAGAGTCCACTCCCATGGGCAGAATGTCCTCTTGTTATGGAGAATGGTACCGGTATGGTTCCAGTTGAAGAGTGTGATCTGTCTTCAGAAACTGCATACTTCTGGTACCGGACTACATTGGATGTAGCACCCTCTATGGAGGAGCCTGGTGGCCTGAAATGGTGGATTGTGCTCTGCCTTCTCCTTGCTTGGATCACTGTTTACTTCATTGTTATGAAAGGAATACAGTCCTCTGGAAAAGTGGTGTACTTCACGTCTCTCTTCCCATATATCGTCCTCACCATATTCTTTGTTCGTGGTATAACATTACCTGGAGCTGGCGCTGGCCTAATACACATGTACACACCTAAAGTAAGTGAATATTTCTTATTGAATGCATTTGCTGTCTATTAGTTGTTTGCTTAATTTGCACTATTTGCATTCTAATGTGATGAAATGAAATGCTGCTCAGCTCAAAAAATTTTCTCCACTATTATGAGTCGATTACCTTTATTATAAAATCCTCATCCACTTTTGAGTTTCAAAGCATTTTTCAATGAATTATGTATAAGTTCATTCAGGCAGTCTATGATTGATTTGCTTTAACTATTCAATTCGTTGAAGATTTTCCAGTCCAACCATCGTTGGCTACTAAAGAGTATCTTTTGATCAATATATTTAGTTGGATGGTGCATCTGTTTGCTTGCTCTAAATATATGAAATTTTAAGGATTAAACTCAATGGCTTTTCTGCAGCTGTGAGTAAGACGAGCTAATTGATATGATAAGGGAAAGTATTTAAAAATTACATCTGATTGTATTCTATGCACTCCTTTGCATAATTAGGTAGAAAAGCTGGCTGATCCAACTGTGTGGCTGGATGCTGCAACTCAAGTTTTCTACTCTTTTGGATTGGCCTTTGGAACACTGGTTGCATTTGGAAGCTACAATCCTCCTAACAATAACTGTGTCCGAGATGTCATCCTGGTGTCCATTACCAATGCACTTACAGCAATTTATGCCTCTGTTGTAATATTTGCCATTCTGGGATTCAAGGCGATGTCCAATGTCATCAAATGCGAAGAACAGTAAGTGTAGAATAAGATTGATTTTCTTACACTAAATAAATTTTTGGACCTGAGCTGAAGGACTGAGATATCTCGATAGGCATTACAGTCACTGCTATGAAAAATTTGTTTTAAGTTGAAGACAAACTCACAATTGAAGTTAAAACATGAATTATCTTAGAGTAAATACTGCTTTTGCCCCAAATTAGAAACCTAGCTCAATATTTTATGATAGAAATAATAAATTATTCATTTTTGATGGAAATGTTGAAATTTTCATTGCAGCAATAAAGGCAGATTATTCCACCATAATATTCTCAACTCCACGCAAGTATCCACAGATGTATATGAGTCAGCATTGGCATCAGCATTGCAGGCAAATTACACAGAAGGTTGGGGACTTAAGGAATGCAGTCTACAACAAGAACTGGATCAGGTAAGATGAACATTGAATTAGTGCTATGAATAGATTTTTAAAATCTCTTCAAACTAATAAACTTAAATCAACTCATAAATAATTTTATTCTGTTTGGCACCTCTGACATCTTTGTGTGCTTGCCGAACATCGCCAGAAAGCATCAACTACATTCAAATCCTTTTATATTGAGGCACATCAACAGGCATACAAGTTGTGCCAATTAAGTAATCCTTAGAATTCATTCAGAGTGGTGGAAAGTAAAGTTTCAAGCATTATTTTGTTGATATGTTGGTGGAAATGCTATCATGCTCATTTTGTTCACTTCAGGCTGCTGAGGGTACTGGACTGGCATTTATTGTTTTCACCCAAGCCATTGTTGAGCTTCCTGGTGCACCATTTTGGGCTGTCATTTTCTTCTTGATGCTTCTCGCTCTTGGACTCGGTTCACAGATTGGAATTTTGGAAGGAATGTTATGTACAATTTTTGAATTGGAAGTTTTCAGAAAAATTCGTAAGGAATTCCTTACAGGTGAGTTGATCATTGGTATGCTCAGAGTTTAAATGGCACACATATGGGGTTGAATGTTTTGAATTTTAGCTGGTTTTTTACTGGGTCAAAAATCCTGTCTGCATATGAATGAAATGAAACGTATCTCCAACCTCCCTTTTGCTTTCACTACAAATAATGTGTTTCTTGGATACACGTACATATATTAAAAAAATCAAATCATACGCATTCATACTTTATATAAAATTCATTTGTAACTTTGCATAAACTTTTCTATGCAATCAACTCCAGTAAAACTTATGATATATTTTATAGGTTACAATATATTAATATTTAAACAGATCTCAATTATTATTATCTATTTTCTAATTTTCTTCTTCAGTGTATAAGATTCACAGGCACATTTTCAACAATCAAACCTTAGCATGGAAGATTTTTCAATATAAATACAGCGAATTATTCAGCCAGTAATTAGCTGTCTTTTGAAAACGAATGAGTGTATGATTGACAAACAGGATGAGTGAAAGCAGTTAGTTAGCCTAAGTTACTTTAGTTTTTCTAACTCTAATTTTTTTCTTGCAGGTGGAGTTTGTGTCATTTGCTTCTTTGTGGGACTAATATTTACAACAGGAGCTGGAGAGTATTGGCTGAAACTATTTGATTCATTTGCTGGTACCATTGGATTGGTGTTTGTTGCTCTGTTGGAGATGATTGCAGTTATGTACATTTATGGGCACAAAAAGTCAGTGTAAAATTCTACATCAGCTAGCATTTACATAGATGAATAAGAATAATTTCTCTGCCTTATTTGGTGAAACGCTATTTTATACTTTTCAGTATTTGTTCATATGTCTAAATTTACAATTTAATTCGAAAAATCCTTTAAGAGAAATTAATATGTAAAACATATGTGTTACATTTTTATCTAAAAATGAATCTGTAGAGATAGAAATGCAATTATTATCCAGACAAACCATTAGGCTTCCCTCTAGTACTACTAATGAATAGTTACTATTTAAATATTTCTATAATTATACCTTTAAATATGAATTAACAATGAAAAAAATGTAAATAGAATATAATTTAGATAGGTGTTTATAGTCGGTTAAATTTGTTATTTGAGTTAGTGAAACTTTTATCAAATTACTTCTTTTGACTATCATATTTAAATTAATATTGATATAATTTAAATTAATATTGAATATACTATAGCTTGATAACCACAGTAATTTGTGGAAGTCAGAAATTGAATGTGAAATAATGGAAATCTTAAATTAAAATTTCTGAATCCAGGTTCATTCATCTACATAGATTTGATCTCTCTTAATATCTTTCTGTGAAAGCATTACCTAAGGGATGGCAATCATCTTGATCAACTTACTAGTGTATTTAAATTAGTGCTTTGAAAAGTAAGGACTTGTCAATCTAATGCAAATTTATTTTATTTTTATCAAAGATTTACCCAAGACATCGAAGATATGACTGGCATTCGACCTGGATGGTATTGGCAGATCACATGGAGATTTCTTGGACCAGTTATAATGACTTGCATATTGGTTTCATCGATAGTGTTTAGAATACTCCATAAGCCTACCTATCAGGCTTGGAATGCTGAGGAGGTATGATTTTTCATTAAATTTTGATAATCTTGAAAGGAATGTGTAATAATTTTTATAATTCTCATTACTATAACATTCCCGTACATTTTTCAACTCCAGATATTCCAAGCTGAGTTTTCATATCAGTCCTTTAAATGCTAAATTGTATTCTTAAAACATTTTATAAGATTTTCTGGAATCTTACTGTAAAAAACGATCTTTTTGGTTAATTTGAAATTCACGACAAGGTGGGCGAAATGGGAAAGTTGATTTCAGAGTTTAGTTCAGAGTAAATCTTAACATTATTGAAAGTTTTCATTCATTTAGACTGAATTACTTATTTTTTTAAATAGGCAGCAAAGAAGTTCATCTTTCTTTGTCGGTATATCTTTGATGACTTGCCTTGAGATACATATTTCACTCTTTTATTTAGTTTCTGTTAACTTAAAAATTTGAACTAAAGATAAAACTTACAAGGATTAAGGTAATCATATTCTTTTATGTCATTTCAACTTTATCATTGAAATAAATATAGACAAGATATTTTACACCATTCTATTGATTGTAACATTACTTTTTCCACCTGTTAAAATTAGAATAATCTTAAATTTTCGGAATCACAGAACTTTGTGTTATCACTGTAATAACAAATAAATTCAATCTTGTTTTTAGGGAAAGACAGAAGAATTAGAATATCCAGATTGGGTGTTAGTTATTGCAACATTAATGATCAAAGCTGGAACCCTCCCCATCCTATTGGTGTTTCTTCTGCGAAGGTTTCAGTGCCTCAAGTTCGACACCAGTATACACCAGGGTGCTATTCGCAGGATAGACACTACTGCTTCAACCAAGGAGATGATGGGTGACGTTGATGTAAGTTGATAAAAATTTCTTATGTATAAGTTATTCTTTTAAAAGTCATGAATCGTTAACTAACATGTTAGTTCCATTAAATATATTGATATCATACTCCTTTCTTTATAATACACTTTATATTTTAGCATCAAGAATCATTATTTCCATTTTTCATTAATTATTTATGTTACAGGTCTATGATAATGATAGCTATTGAATTGCTTGCTTGCAATACCTTTGTTAGCATTTGAAATAAATTTATGACTAGGCTTAAAATTAGTTGTCATACTAACTTACTATTAGGAAGTAATGGAATCACTGGATATCTGTGAGGAATTTTTGCTATCAATAATTGCTAGAACTATGTTTTCATAATATTCTGAGATACTTTCACAGGGAAGATGTGAATTCATTGTTTTTGGAAAATATTTAAAATCAAATCATCTAGTCATCTTGAAGTCATAGATCCAATTGAATCCATTTTCATTAACTATTTTTACATATCTCAGTATAAAATACATTTGTAACCTTCCCCTGTCATTGTCCAATAGGATTGGTTAGATGGTTTCAGTAAGGAATGGTTTTCTGATGCTTGCTCTCAAAGCATTTAGTTTTTTCAAATCCTGTTAAATCATGTATAGAAAATAGATGCCGAAAAAAATTTAGTACTCATACCTATGTAAATAGTAAACATTTTAGTATTGATAATATCATTTTATATTCATTATCATAAGTTTGCTTACATTTCATAATTATTATCAGAAAGCTTATTATTATTATTTTTATTATTTTAACAAATATTTTGTACAGAAGTTTTGGCACAAGTCTTGATAGGAGATAAAATTTTTAGAGAGTTTTGAGATTAGACTTTGAAATATTCAATATTTGAATTTTAACTAGTTGTTTTTAAAAACTTTAGAGGGGATGATTAAAATCTTTCATAAAATGTAAGAACACTATAACATAGCTATCATATATATGTTAATATCATATCAATTCAGCAATTTGTGATGTAAAGAGCTTTATTTCAGTATACACCACTTCATACCAATTTACTTTATCAATATTTTTGTCTAATCTAAATAAAGAATATTTTAGGGTAGAATTTGTATAAAATTAATCATCCAAGATAGTTTAAACATAAAGAAATTTAGTTGAATATGATCTAGTTATAAATTCTCTATGAAATTTTTCATCCCTGGATATGGATTAATCATAATAAATTTAATTTTACTCTTCATTGTTGGAAGATTGTATATCACCTGTGTTAGCTACTTTAATTCCCAGGCAATCAATAATAGTTTTTAATAAGAGTCTAGCTCATAGTGTTACCAACTAAAAACCCACTATTTTTAAGATTCTAATTTTTAAATAGATGAATTCACAATCACCCCGTTTCTCCAAAATGACATAAAAACTTGACTGAGAGAATCCTTAGGTTATTCTGTGCAATGGTGCAAAAAATTCATATCATAAATGGCTTGAATGTAAGCCATAACTAGAGCTGTTTAACTCAAAAACATAATTTTCCTATTTGCATGAATTATTTTGAAAGTAACAGCTATTACTGACAAATCAATGGTTGTTAGACCTTTTGGAATCACTTTGCATATAACTGTAAACTCAAAAGAAAAAGATTGTAAAGATCAAAAGGTTATATTAAGTACTGAAATTTATGTTCAGTTTTCAAGACGCATGATGATGAATTTGCCAGTAATTAGTCTCAGCAGTAATGTATTGTTGAGATTTCATTATTCTCTTTTAACTTTACTGAGTTTCCACAAGCAGCAAAATATGTTTATCTACTTCTATTATCCAAAAGAAACATTTTCTTATCATCAAAAGAAAACTGAAACAATTACAGTTAAAATTGTTTCCTTTGTATTCAATTTCAATCTCTTACGTGATTAGTAACTTACAAGTAATCTTAAATCAAAGTAAAGTAAATTATCCATCTGAGCCAATCTAATTGAGAATAAACATTTCAGGTGCCATTAATTAATTATCCTGTTGAGGGCACTTGCTTTTGCTGCATACCTTCTCACATATTTTTGCTGAGCTATGTAGATTCAACTCAGCTACATTATTGCCTTTCTTCGTTTTTCTGTATTAGGTGCAACAGTACATACATTGAACTGATGTCAATATACTCTTCTGAAGAAATTTCAGCATCCTTTAATCAGCCATTATCATCATACTCTTTATGACTAATATTCTAAGAATAAAAAGAGGAGAAAAGAATTAGTCCCTGCTTTATCAGGCTATTTGAAGCATACATCTTAAGATGCTGCATTACTATCATTTCCTTATTTAGTAATGATAATAATCTTTCCTGCTTCATCAACATGATTTCCCGCACTATCAAAGACAGCTATTTCAGATTCCATTTTTATCTAAATTGATTTTCATCTCTCATTGAGATCAATTTGATTTTTCAGAATACAATAATTCAAAAGCATTAGTTTATTTTTGGTGCTAAAGGATAAAGAACAACATCAAAGGAAATCATTGTCATATGCATAGAAAAGGCCAAGGATTCCCATAGCTAGATTTTTATTTGTTCATTTTGGACCACAGTATTGTTCTTGAGGGATGAACTACTCATGCTAAGGGAGAGCTTCTGTATAACCTATTTTTAATTGTCGGGAAGGAATTGGAGGTGTGACACAAGTGAGAAAATGAGGAGTGGGAAGAGAAGCGGGAATGAGAGGGAAGAGGTGGGTTATTGAGCATAATGCAGTATGGAAGAGTCAAAAGGAAGCAATCTCACGTATGAGAAGGAAATGTGAGTGAAGAGAAGAATGCTTCAGTCCTTGGAAAGAATCCCATCTTCTTTCAATGCACGCTGTTCATTTTTGATGTTAAAATGAGTGGCCGTTTCATCTATGCTTTTACTATTGGTATAAAGGAGCATGCAAACCCCTCAATGTTTGCTGCATTTCAGCTTCAGTAGATATCAAACCCATAAATTACAGTTAAATGTAGAGTTTTCTTTTTTATCTATAGGATGAAATATGTTTTATTGATTCACATGAGATATTTTCCCAGCAGCGACTCATAAGGCATGAATGGCTCTTCAAGAGGGTAGCTACCTAAACTTGGTTAAAAGAAAGGAATGGAATGTGCACTTTGAAATATGGAATGGCAACCATGTTGAATGATAGTCATTGACTTGAACAGAATAAATAGTATGAATTGAAAATAAGAAATAGGTTAGAGGAAAAGTATTTTTGAAAATTCCTCCTCATTTAAATATAATATGAAAAATTAATTTAAAATTTTAATTTAGTGAACTGAATACTTAAAAGTTTAAAGATATCTGATCTTATCCCAAATTTTACCAGCAATACCAGAAATTAAAGTTTTCTTTACCCTGATTACCTAGTCTTGGTGTTTAAGATGCCGCTCCGGATTAAGTTTGGAATTAAGAAGCAACTGCTTTAATTAATAGAAACCAACCACATTCTTGTAAAAAATTAATACTGCTATAAAAATTATATAAAATCAATTGCATGCTTTGAATTAAAATTACCTTACATGATTATTTGGAATTTTGAACTAACTGTAATAATAAGCTAATAATAATATGTAATCGTTGTTGCCATATCATTCTTTCAAATTAAAAATTAAAGTATTAGATATGTAAGCATCTCTACAACAAATATAATGTTGCCAAGTGTCCATGCTTTGACTGAAGGTTTGTTAGCATTTATATTTAATTGGAAGAGAGTGATCAATTCATTCTGTGACTACATTCGACAAAATGATGTAAGCTGACATTAGAGAAGGGCTACTAAATCTAAATTTGCACCTAAGAGTTCTCACAAAATTTCTTGAAAATTCAACCACTAAATTTACATGTTGGTATAAATTATTTTGGTATATTCTTTTGGACAAATTTTATATACCTAATTGGTGAGTGTAGTTATGATCTGATTTTATTGACTTAAAATTACACAAGTATTCTTCTAAGGGCCATATTATATTTATCTCTCATCAAAAATTCAATTCAATAATTATCTCTCATCAAAAAATGAGTATTTCGAATGATGAGTTCAACTGATGTGGTCAAGAGCCGTATTTATCTTAAGAAGAAATTTTCTTATACTTTTAATCAATGAAACATAGAAACTCAAAGAGTGTTTTTCAAAATCTAGCTAATAAGGATTATGGTTCTTTTTTAAAATTGGGTACTTGCAGAATGTTAGCTAGAAATACTGAAACTTCCATTAGAATTTAGATGACACTAAATTCTATTTATCTGTTGGCACAAACAGTTTTCTTGAAATATCTTATGTGCTGCTGATTTGTTCAATATACTTTAGGGTATCTATGAATTTTTAATTATCCTTTCTCAGTTTTTCTTTGTGGAATATATATATACATTTCTGAAATCTTTGCATGCTCTCTAAATGTTTTTATGCATGTTAGAGATTTTTCTTCAACTTCAAATAATTTATTGAATGAAATATAATGTGATATAAATTTTGTAAGTGTATAGATGACTCATCCTTTAGCATAGTTAATTATAATGCAGCGGGAAATGCACAGACATTATTAGTAAAATAGCTACTTTTCACTCCTTTTTAGAAACTTGCCACAGTAATAGATTGTTAATTTTCAAGGAATTAGTTTAATTACATAGGTTTATTCATATTTGGTCAGGAAATATTCATCCAAATAGAGAAAAATAAGTTGAAACTGCTAATCTAAAATAATGGAATTGAAAACTCTGAACAAGATGTCTGACAATCATCAAAACTATGACCAAAATGAAAACATATGATAAGAGGAGATAATTCAAGCAAGCAAATTATATCACATAACAACAAGTAACTTTATGATTCAAACATTGAAACAGAATAGATTCTGGAGACACTTGAAGAATTCTAACCTGCCCTGCAGTAACATTGTTACACAATTTTATAACTATGCACTCAAAGTTAGGGCCTAAAGTATTGAGCATTGTAATTCAAACAAATTGATGAGTGAATGTGGTATTTTAAATTCTATAAGGTGTTTAAATTATGCAAATATTCATACGAAATTTCATACATAACTCAGTTTTGCAGGTATTCAGGAGTGTCATTTTTTCTTCTTCATTCATCCATGCTAGTGTAAATAAAAGGGACATTCACCCTCAAAGTCTTCCATCAGCATATTGAATTACCTTTTTAAGATCAATTTATAGTTTCCACCATCTGCATAAATATGCTTCCTATTTTTTTAAACATTAAGCCATGCATCTAATCTTCATTTTTAACTAACATTTCCTGATGTTCACTCACTGATACTACCATGACATCCATAAGTAATCAGCATTTATCATATGTTTTCATTTTACCAGTGCTAGAACAGAATCATTGACTACCATAGAAAACATCTTTTTCATAGTGCATAATGTAGTTATTACTCATGGACACTATATTTGCCATTATAAATTTAAGGTAATTTGAATAATCAGTTGTGGTGAAAAATATTTTTCATAATTTAACTTATTGTAATAAACATAATTGCAGGTGTTTTGGCAGTAGAAAATGGTAGGATTAAATTGCTCTAATTACTTTTAAAAACATTCTTGGTAAATATTGTTTTGAACCTTATATTCTGGAAAGCAAAGTTACCTGCTCGACATTTTATATAAGAGGTATTACTTGTAATCATTAACTCATTCTTGGTTACGATTTGTTGGATACAATTGGTTGCATAGCACTGAAATAGTGGAGACTTTAAACAAACCTGTATAAAATATGCCACTTTAATTAAAAGATCAATGGAATGAAGAGATAGTGTTTTTCACAAGTGATGTTTATATTTGAATGAACGTGCAAAAAGTTAGTTGGCCTTGTAGAGCTTTAGTGTGACAATGTTGAACTGAGCATTTAAAACTGAATGGCTTTTTATGACAGATAAGTAGAGGAAAGAGTAGATGCATGGTTTATGCATATCTTGTCATTATTCAACACAGTATTGTAAATGATTGAAATTTTAATTTCCTTAATTTTGCAGTTGGATGAATACCATGACCTTCCCACAGATGATTTTCAAGATGATGGACCTGATACATCCCACCGCATTGGAAAGACTTTTAAAATGGAAGTTCTAGACTGCTGATTAAAATTCAATTGTAATATTTACTTTCCCTTTTTATACAAAGTATTTTTTTGATAGGACAGATTTTGACAATGTTCCAGATATCCAAAGAATGGCTATTTCAAACTCGAACAAAGATTCAAAGTGGCTAGTCATCGAAGTGAAAGAGATGGGTAACTCAAGATCTGAAGATGTAATATTTATAAAATAGTTATTCTAAGAGACAACACAGAATGCTCGTGAAATTTTAAAATTTGTTTTTAATGGTTGTTTAATTGTACGCTCTAGAATTAAAAAAGTGGTTTAATATTTAACAAGCAAACATTACCAAATGTGATAGTAATTTTAATAGATGTTATAAGAAATATAAATTTTGCCAACAGTGAGTTTTTTGAAAGAATTTACCGTATAGTAATAAATACTGAAGTAAATTATAGTGCCACAAACTACAAAACTTTGAACAAGATATAATCAAGGAGTCTGTCTTCAATTTAAACACTTAATTTAAAATTGAATGATTACATTACAAGAATTATTTTTAAATAAGAAAAGCTGTGCAACTATTTTCATAGAGGACATAAGTTTTGCAAAAGCTACAAGCAGTATTTTTATTCAGTTGCAGTAAATATGGGAAGCGTTTTGACTATTATTAAATAGTGCCATTCTGTACGATCACATTGTAATCTCATTTTAAAGTCACTTGGATTTTGTTTGGTTTGGTAAATTCACAGTTGAAATGAGTCTAAATCTATGCTTCAAGATCCAAAAGGCTGTGATTTAATTTAATTTATAAACTTAATGTCTGAATTAGAAGTAGTATTTTTTTTACTCTAATTCACACATAATGATAAGTTTGGTCTTAACTGATTACTATCATTGTTTTAAAAATTTAGAGATAAACTCAAATACTAACATTTGGAAACATTGCATAGTATTAAGTTACTGTGATAATACACAGAAATTTAATCCTGAATTGCTCAGAATGAAAATTTAGATGTAGGCTTAAAATTTTTCAATAATCAAGCAGCTGCTGAGCAGGAAATGATTTTAGAGAGTTAAAAGATTAATGAAACTTTAAGGCTTCGAAAGGGTACATAAGGAATTTCCATATATATATACATATATACACAAACACACATATATATGGTGCTTGACTATTTTTAAATTGAATAATATTTCATAGTTACAGTGCAACTACTATTGTAAATAATTTTTATATAAGGTTTTTATGCAATGTAAGTGTAAATACACCAACAACAGTTTTAGTAAGGTATAGTTTGCTTACTTGCTTCTGAAGCTGTACAAGTCATTCCTTTTTAGCATAGAAAGTCTTTTTTATAGTGAAGGAGGTTTTATTTGTAGTGATAAGTATTTTCATAAGAGAATTATTAAATTTAATTGGTTCATAAAATTAAGTAATTTCACATTACATTTGGGCTCAAAACTTCACGCTTAATGTCTAGATCTTAGATAGGAATAAGTTTTTTGAATTTTGTTATTATTTTCATCTTGTACATTGACATTAATAAAAGGACTACTCTGGAAAAATTTGAATCTAACTATAGTACAGGCATACTAATGTGTGATGCAAGCCATTATATACATATATTTTCACTTGATAAATTATTAAGAGAAGTTAATGTGGCTTGTAAATTGTAAATAAATGTTAAATTACAAATAAAACTACTTTGTTGATAAAAGGCACATCTTTTAATTAATCATTTCCTATGATATGAGTGACATTGATAGCCAGAGGGTAAGTATATCTTATGTGGGTAAGTATATCTTATTCCCAATCAGAATAAAGGAAGAAAATTATCAATATCTTGGTTCTCTTATATCAAGATAAGCCCATAGGAGGGATAGGAACATACTCAAAAAAAAATTTAGCTAATGCTTTACCAGAAAAATCTTTATATTAACATCAAACCTAAGGATCAACTTTTAACCAAGGAAATACATCAGTAAGGGAAGTTTTTTGACGTTGAGTGCTCAAAGAAAACTGAATCAGAGAACAGGGTGGTTAAGTCTGATGAAATTTGCCAGAAGTGGTTTTTAATTTCAAATAGATGGATTCTATAATAAAGCAAGGAGCTTAGTAATGTTGGGAAAAGTATACTTATGAAATTAATACATGAGTAGTTAGCTAAGTTAACAATCAAGGAAGATGGAGATAAACCAGAACAAATAGACAAATTCTCCTACTTGGGTACTCTCTTTTGGAATGGGAAGAGCACAGATGAGATTAGAAGAAGATTGTAAGATGCCAAGGAACCTTTATGAAGCAATCAGAACTGATGGAAAGAGCCTTGAAATGGGGATTAGTCAAAATTGGGAAAATCCTTAATATATTGTATTTTGCTGCAGCCATGTGAACTATGTACAGAAATGAAAGAGGACATCAAAAGACTTGAAGCCTCTGATGGACATGGATGGTGTGTAGTGTAGATGAAGTAAATTGGTTCCCTAGAAAATCACATGAAATGCTAGTGATACAAGTTGATCAATGAAATAAAACAGAGGCAGACAAATTTAAGCACCTAAAGGAACTAGATCCAAAATACTTTTTTTTGTAATTCATTTTTCAATCCTGAGATGATAATGCTGTGGTAGCCCTCTATTAATGAAGGGCCTCATTCCCTCAAAGATTCATCAAAGCTTGACAAACATAACTGAGAAACCCTGGTACAAAAGTGGAGAACCTAGGGCAATTTTAGGAATTTTGTGCAACTATTCTTTACTTTCTGAAACAAAATCAGTTATATTACTTTTCCAACAAAATTGAAGTGAATGATGATTTGTATTCAAGCAAGAATTTTTAACGGAACAAAAAATAAACAACTTCTCCTAGGATGTTCATAAATGAATAAATGATTGCCATCAGCAACAGTTTCTTGTTAGGACCCTCTGAGAGTCCAGTTGGTAACACATTCACTTTGGTGAAAGCAGTTCCAGGTTTAATTTTCAGGGAGGGGCAAATGTTTAATATAACTTCAGCTGTTGAAGCACTTTTAAAAGTACAATCACTACCAATTTTGTAATTTATGTAAAGTTGTACATAACTGGTCAATGATAACTAAACTAACTAAACTGATCCCTAAACTAAAGACTATATTTTTCTTGGCCAATCATATGTCAGGGAGAATTGCTTGCTTAAAGCAATATTTCATCTGTGTGCCAATAAAAATTCTCCAAATTTTGTGAAAGTATCAGGAGTTTACATTCTGAAATTTGCTTTATTTAAGGGGTAAATGACAATCTGAGATTGAATTCTGCATGGAAAGAATAATGTAACTTCCTGGCAAAAGAAGTCAGGTCAGTAAGAAATTACTCAACAGAAACCCGACCAATGAATGGAAAGCATTACAATTCTTTGAAGAAAGGAAGACATATACAAGGACTTATCTTCAGTTAAATCAGCATATTTGCATGGATCACAAGAAATAAAATGTGGGATCAAAGAGAAGAAATTGATTAAAATTACTTCATATTTTTACTGGCTAACTTGCTAATTGTAACAGACAAATAAACTCTCACTAGATAATGCATCCTCATGGTAATAGTATCTTAGAATATGCATAAGAAAATATTAGAAATTATTATTTTCCTCCTTATACTAGTACCTGATTGAATATTTCTTTGACCCAAAGAACTTTTGACTTTTTACCTTTTTTTGTCACATGGTGGATGTTGCAGACACCTGCACCATTCTGAACACCACCTTTGGTGGTAGCAACTGCAACTTGAGATACTGCATTTACTCTCCTACTTTGCATTCACTGCGGCACACTTCAAGATACATTTCTCATGAGGCTACAGGCACACACCTGGCTGATGGACATCAACACTCTTCCAAGATTCTACAAGTACACCATGCATTTTGATCTCATTCCAGCTTATGATAAGAAGTTTTAACCTTTGTTTTACTTTTTATCATGAAAATTATTAAGTTCCTCTGTCAGCTGAAATTGTAACATGTCCAATATATTATTAGAGACAATCCTTTCATTAATCCCCCTCCAAGTGAAAATACTAGGCATGTCCCTATCTTGTCATTTTCAAAATTACTATTATTAATGCAGGGTGAGTAGATATAAATAATAGAATTGCTGAGCATTTAAATGTAAAATACCACATCCCACTGACTGTTTAACTCATTTAAATATCTCTCCATAATTTCTATGTCTACCCTGTGGTAGAAATAGGAACTAACTAAACAAGATTAATCTTCTATGACTCATTCACATTAATATGGCCAATGAAAACTGATGATAGGGGGAACATTTGAGAGGTATCTGCACGTCTAGTGTCAAGCAAGGTAAGCATTTCTTATTTCACCTTACCCACTCAATAAATATTGCCTCTCCTATTTTCTGAATTGGAGTAGGCCCTACAGTGCAGTAACAACTGAAAGTTTTGTCCAAGTTGATGCTGAGCTACATATCCTTGAAATGCTTTAATCATCAAAGTTTGCAGTAGCTCATATATATTTGCTGAGGAAGAAACCCACCTGTGGTTCCTTTAATGTTTATATTTGTTCATCATAATAAATATCAAACAAAAGTTTTGTAAATTTAAAAACATCAGAATGTTAATAAGTAGGTTGAATTTTACACTGAAGAAGAAACAGGATAATAAAATGCTTTTAAAAGTAAAATGCAAAAAGAGACTGCCTGATGTTGCATGCTTTGGTAGGAACAATAAAGGGGAAACCAAAGAGAGGAAGAAAGAGAAAAATGATCGATGAGTTAAAAATGGATAAGGATGTTATCAAGAAGAGAAAAGCTAAGGATAGAGAGTGTTTGAGAAGCACCAGGACCCTACAGTAAGAAACCTCAAACAATATAGATAAAGGCTCTATTTTGAGCACTGAATTTTAAAAAAATCAACATTTAGAAATATTCTGAATAGATTTTCTGCACTAACAATAGTAAATTCTCAATAGCAGCCATTACTTCAATAATATGCCTCTTGAATTACTAATTCTTAACCCTCACGGCTACCAGGATAAGAAACTATTTCTAAAATATTTCCACCTTATTTTAGGACAGCAAGTCCTTAAAATTGCTGCAAAATATCATATTAAACGAAGAGGCAGCAAAAGGAATTCTAATTAAGAATTGTCATCAATAACTAGAGCTAATTTAAATTTATTTGAATTATTTTTTGTCATCATTCAGTAATAAAATCTCAATATGATTAAGTTACTTTAATACATCTTGCATAAACACTGTCAAATTTAGAAATCTACTAGAAAATGGAATTTTTCCACTCTACTGGTGTGAACAAGAGTGTTTGAAAAATCGTTCTTGAAATTATTTAAACAATAAGCCAAGGAAATTAATTCTTGGCTTTTAATGATGTAAAAAGAAAAATTATAGAAAACATCTTGCCTCTATATTGATGCTCTGAATTAAAAATAAGATGATATTGATGTACAGAATGTATTTAGAATTCAATGATAAAGTAAAAGATACTGTTAAGGCACATTTTGGTCCTATAACTCATAAGAACAAGAATCTTATTCAAAAAAGTATTCCTCCTCAACAATGGTACAACTAGCTATAGAGATTCCCAATAAAACTGGATAATAATTTATAACATAAACAGGAACTGAAAATTATCACCTTAAAATACATTAAGAAGAAAAGGAGATTACTATAATGGAAAGACTTAATTCATGATTTATTGATTTTAGAATAAGTGCAGAGAAGCTTAATCAAAACCTTCAAAATCACTAGAATGTTTTGATTTTTCAACATAAACATCACAAATACATGATTATATTACAGCAGAAAATATATGTTTTCTCTCTTTCTCCTTTATACTTTTACATCAATATCTTTTTTCGGGAGCATAAATTAATAAACTGAAAATGAAGACATGCTCCTCTATTTTAGATTACTTTAACTAAGAAAATATTCTTTCCTAAAACATTTATTTCCATCACAGTTTGTTATATAAATAAATTCTGGAAGACAAATTGAATTCATTGAAATTTATAAATAAAACAGATATAATAAACAAGGATAAAACTTTTGTCACAAAAATCTGAGATCCTTACAATGTTCCTAACTTAGATAAAATTTAACGTCCAATAGTTCTTTGGTCTGTTTCAGAGAAAGGATGTAAGATTTTAGCGACTTAATAACAAGCATGAATAATATAAATCTGAATACAAAAATCATACAATATACTTATCAAGAGTCTTTCGCTTTCCTGACCATGCTAAGTTGCGGGAAAGAGCTTTTATTGGGAGGAGGATTGATTTTAGATGCGAGATACACGAAAGGATCAAACAAACTCGAGCGATCCATAGCATCAACTTCGAATAATTTCACTTTATCACGAGACATAACACTAGAAACTTTGTAGCTATCGACTTTATCAGGCTTTCCGGCAATCTTATGGGCCAATATAACAACAGCCACCTGTAAAATAATGAAAAATAGATCAGGATTTCATACTCGTTAAATGTAAATAAAGTCATCTTTATTCATTACATGGATGTAGAAAACATCATCAATCCTCACCTCCTTCTTTTCTCTGTTTTTGTCAATGTCTTTCTTCAGCCCCAACACAATTTCAAATGATTCTTGCTTATTAGTGTCGTATACAAGAACAAACCCATCAGCAAATGTTAGGTACTGTCGAGGCAATTCAGCTTGGGCGGATGTTAAACCGGCTGTATCATAAAATCTTAATTTTTCTTTCGTTCCTCGATCGCTTTCGACGTTTGCTACATATATATCCTCTATTGTGGAGTACAGTTCCTAAAAATTCAACCTTGTAGATGACAGAAAAATAAAATTTTATTTCATTTCAAAATTATCAATTACTCACCATATCTTTAGTTAAATTTCCATAGATTAACTGCTCTAAAATTGACGTTTTTCCAACCCCTTTCATACCACAAACAACTACTTTAGGAGTTTTCCCCATATTTAATTTGGCATATCGTTTTCTTGTTAATAAGGCAACGGGTGAGCTACCTGGAGCACGAAAGTAACGTCAAGTATATTCCGAGGTACAAATCATGCTTACAGAAAAAGAAAACATTTTAACCCCAATATTTCATAAATTACTTGATTTGGCTAAAAATACGACTTCACATGGCCCCTAGCACCAATAAAAACAACGACGAATATAAACAACAAAAACTATACGAGTATCAACAAGCAAGAACACACAACTACACAGACACACTGAACCTGTATTTTTAATTCGTCATTTGTCAAACATGACGGCGACTAACCTATGTGCAACATTCGGGCTTTTCAGTCGAACTTGGTGGCCATTTTGTAGCCTATTATTTATTCAGAGTTACTGTTCATAAGCCACAAATTTCAAAAAAGATATAAATCAAGTATAAAAGTCCTTCTATCCCGATAAATTCTTACGAAAATACCCTCCAACACTCGGACGGCGTATAGAGAAGCTGCGGATCTCTAGCAAAATCAAGTTCTGAAGAGCGCATGATTCCTATTTTCGCCTATGACTTTGCTTCCACGGCTGTTAATTAGTAAGATTCTAAAAAGGATAATGTAGTATGTGTACCTTCCGGAAATAATAAATTTGGAAGTTTTTCTTATTCCATCTGAAAGAGACTCGTCCAGATAAAAAAACATCTTTAGAATTTATTGATTACCATGTAGACCGAAATGTTAGGATTCTGCCACACGGCGCAGTCATCTACCCTGGGCAGCATCAATCGGCAAAGACCAGACCCCTCGCTGACAGTTTAAGTCAAAGACGTGCTTTAGCTTAAGACGAAGTAAAGGAACCTCATTGATTGAAGGCGTAATCGTTGAAAGCGAAAAATGACCTAAGGTCGAAAATTAATCTCAGCATTTCGTTTGATTCAACAAATCGACAGAGGAAAGTTTCATGTTTTGTAATATTTAACTGAGGCATTGGAAACATACCCTTCGAAATAGGTATGCTTTATAATACTGGGTTGCAATTACTTGAAATAAGAGATTTTTTACTGAATGATGTGGTATTTATTTCAGGATAAAAGAAAGTTTTTAATAGTATTCTCCGATTAATTAAATGTCCAATAAAGTACTATAATCTTTGATATTTTTTAAAGAGGCTGATGAAAAAGGCATACATTAATTAATTCATAGCCATATGTGCATCGCTAATAAAGTATTGTCGCTACGACCAACGCTCAGGATGAAATGTTTCATCTTATGCTGAGGTAAGATATTAAATTTAAAATTTTCATAAATACAAACATTGAGGCCCTTAATTGTTAACTAAAATATTAAAAATTCTTCTGCAAATAATACAAATTTGATTTTGATCTAGTCGATTCCGAGTTTTAATTTTCGCACTTAATATTAAAAATAAAGTGACAAGTGTATAAATTTTACAATCACAAGAACTCGCGTATCATATTTCGTTATTTTCACAGATTTTTATTTTCTAGGTAAAGGCTTTCCTCGCTATTGAAAGCTTCGGCCTGCAGAATGAAATTGGAAAGGTGATGAGCTTTTGCGAAAATAAAAAGTAACGAAAATGCCGCACAAATTAGGATTCACAGTTGTCTATGCATCAGGTAATTATATTAGAAATTTTATAACAATTTACGTTAATTTGAATTATTAAATTGATAATCATAACGGCATGTAAAAGGTCTCTATTTCAACACAATTATCCAATTGATGGTATCAAAATAAGAATTTTATTAAACAAATTGTCAACTTGTAATTGAGAGATCGCCTGGGAGATTTGACGCTTGCACAAATCAACTTCCTTGCACTTACTACTTCCCTGAGCATCTCCCAAATTATATTTCATTAAATTTCCAAGCATAATTCAGTCTCATGTATATGTTTTAACACTGTTAAATAAATGTTTTTATTGGATAGCCTCATCAAGAATTAGCATTAACACAGTGTTAGGTTATATGCGCATAGTAAATTTCTACTACGTTTAAAGCGTAAATTAAGCTAAACTTATGGGCTGTTAAACATATTCACCTGAAGAAGCCAACGGTAGTGTTGGCGAAACGTTGTGTTGTTTTAATCTGACGACGCTGTTGTATCCCGCAAGACGACATTTTTAACTTAAACATGTTTGGTAATATCAGTTCAACTCCCTTATGACCACGGCGCCCTTGGAAATTGCCCTGATGTCAAGGGTACGCTCCTGATTATATTTGAGTTGTCCTAAATGTCAGTTTAGATTTTAAAAAATGGTGGTTGGCTCTGAATGCCATCTATTACATATAGCTATTTTTCTACATTAACCCGCATGAAGTTCAAACAGGAAAAATTTTCACTGCAATCTTGAGGTAATTCTTTCACGAAGTTCCACAATGCTACCGAATTCTTTCGGAGAAATATCTCACTAAGTAAGTATTATTTAAATAAATACGAGCAACATTTTAACTATTTCTTACTCTTTATATCCACAGACTATGGTACTTGTAATCCGAATGAAAATTTCGACAAAAAGATTGTACGAAACTCTCATTTCGGTTTAAAGTCGATTACTTCCTGAAACTCGCAGGTCTGGTGACAACCTCCTATACATACGGTTTCGTGTAAAATTTAAAAATTTTAGCAGAATCTTATCTTGTTTTTATAGCCATAGATATTTTATATATGCTATTTCTAAATTTATATAAAGCCGTTAATTTTGATAGATATAACTTTTCCTAATGATGTGGCATTCCATTTTGATTTTGGAAAAGCAATCCATATTCTTCTATTGGTGAGGAGAATGATTGCCGTACAAGACGACGAAAAATACGACGTATTCAAACATGAAATGAGCTGCTTCGGATTCTTTACACATCTATAAGTCGAGTAGTAAAAATCACGTATAAGTTGTAGTACAAAATGACCTTGAAGAATATCTCGATAAATGTATCCAGAAATTATTCATAAATAACTTAATGCGATACAACCAAACATTCCATTACTTTATAATTGTATAACCGTGTAGATTTACTCCAAATATAAGCATATTTAGGATTCTTGCGCCCTTAGCAAATCCATAGCTCGGAGCCTTCTCATTGTAACAGTTTTGGCAACTGTGAAGTAGTAATTCGTAATAACATTTAAAAATCTTTATATAATTCTTCTATAGCACAAAATATGTATTGTGTGGATTCACAAGCACAAAATCGTTTCAGTTCGATATCCTGTAGTGTTCTTGAAAACAGCCCCGATGCCAAATTCGAAGTCAAAGGGGATGGGGAACAATGCGAAACTATGATAGCGTTTTCTTTCTCCCAATTATTTGTGGATTCAGAGTTTTTTAAGGTCAGATGCAGAACTAACCTTCTTTAACTGACCAAGATTGGGTGGCAATACAACTTTCATTTTCCGGGAAGCTGAGCAGAAAATTTTAACCCTCAGTTCAATAATCTCTTCTCTCTTTCACAGGGGAGGATGAAAATCATCGAGCAAAGGAATTAGAAGCTCATGGACCCACTGTAAGAGGATGGCAGTCGGCCAGGCACTGCAACTATCCGCAAGAGGTGGTTCTCCGTCTAGACTTCAAGTCAGTCATTCACCGAGTCCAAATACTTACTCACCAATACCTAATCCGTAAGTATGGAATCGCAACGAAACATTAAGTTGAAATCACCATACCAAATACCACCACCACGTCATCACCAAATAAGTTTGCTAACCATTGCCTCGTAATGGAGTCGGAATATGTTGAATATATAGCAAAGAAAGTAAAGAGTAAATTAAGCGTATATAACAGAATGCTAATGCAAATATCAATGACGTAAATAAAGTATATCGCATCTGAGTCAACATATTTTTCAATCAAAATTTATTCAGATTTTCAGATCCTATTATTACGTCTCCATGGCTCCTAAGAAAGCGAGATTGCAAAATGAGATACAATGACCTTCCAAAAAGATATTTCGATTGGGAAATCAAAATTCCTACCACTCTCCGATCCGAATAGCTTTCGAATACAAAATAACGATTTTCAGTTGAATTGATGTATCTATATCAAATTCTAATTTTGATGAGAATATCCGTCAAAAGCTACCCGTAATTCGGGAAAAGCAGGAATTCAGCATATTGCGGGAACATTACCTTCAACAAAATTTTCACCGGGAAAGCGTCAAGTCATATATAATTCAGCATATTGTTTACGAGTTATATCGAGTCAGACATTTTATTCATGCATACAATGTATGCGAGTAAAAATACTTTAAGAGATTGGACAAGACTCTTTTTACCAACTGCGCTTATAGAAACTGAGTTATACAAACTTAGTCATACATACAATAAAATATATAAATAAATTCCCACCTCAATCTGAATAGCTGAGAACCGTCTGAATAAAATGAGAGATATAACTTGTGCTTGCACTTGAATCTTGATTAAAATTACGTGTAGGTTATTGTAATAAGGTTTTTATTCAAAGAAGATTAGATTTTAGAGTAGATAGAACGAGAGACATTAAGGGTATTGGATAACTCACAGGAAAAGCCGTTTTCAGGCCGTTGGCTTTTCCCTCGTCATGACGGCCTACTGATAGATATAAGATTTCTGATTTTACCATTCAAGACTTGGAAGATGTAACTAGGATGCAAGTTTCTCCTTAAATACATATTGCAAACCTCACTTGAGAAAAAATTAGTAAATATAGCCTCTTCTTCCATCCAAGCCAGTGGCCGCCAACCATATTTTATCTATTGCCCTTTTTTTACAGTAAAATGTCCCTACCGCCAAACGATCTCCTAATAACTTAATTCAGCGATGTTACTGTGGAAGTAAGCAAGCAAAAAGTTTTTGTAAAAGTAAGAATGCTTGCTGAAGAAATACATTTACACTATGCAGCTAAACATGGATGTGTAAATTGGCGTTTTCATCGAATAAAACATAGAATACGAATGATAGTATTCGAGAATATTGTAACTTGTTGCTTTATATATTTATCCCTTTCTTTAAAATCGTCAAACTTATAAGAACTCTTATCCACGAGAAATAATTTTCGTCGTCATCGTTTAGAAGTGTTGTTACAAATTTTTATGTCGGTTGATTGTCGATTTCATGATCTTATTTCACATTTCTCACCTACTGTAATACAGAGCAAATTTTTTGTCCAATGGATAATGCATATTGGGTAACATTTTAAATGGACTCTTGAGTTCAAATTAATGGACTAATATTTATATTAGAATTAATCCTCGAAAACACAACGTAAAATATTTCTGATTATTCTCTTTTATCAAAGAAAGAATCCAATGATCGCTGCGTATCTCCGATTCCATGGATATATAATTTGTCTTCCACGGTTTTCCGTTTTCGACTACTTTTATACTCAATGTTTGACACAAGTAAAGATACAACTTTAGGCAAACAGCATATTTTGACTCAAGCATTACAATTATTTTGCGGTAGTACCTGAGAAATTTTTCCTCAAGAAACTCGCTTTTCTTTCACTAAACAGCCTGTAAGGCCCGGCTATTCGATGCACCAAATATTTTAGTTTAAAACATTAAGGCCAAAACGTGAATCATACGATTAATGTTCAACACGGCATACCTTTCTTACAAATTATTGACTCATATGGAAATTCATGCGTTTTCAAATTTGCGTAAGTAATACATCTCTAATTAATCGATTTTCTTAATACCTTCTTGAATGTCTTTTGCCAATTCCAGCCTCCCGAATTTTGCCAAAAGGTAATCAATCAAAATAGAAAATACTTCATCGAATAAATCTTTACATATTACTAAGGGTTTAACTGTATTAACTATACTACTTATTCTAAGAAACAGCAGAAATTTTCGGATTAAAATTTAAGTTTCAAGTACGATAAGTTTTCGATGGACATTAAGCAAGTGTAATCTATTTTAATTTTAAGAGATAATTTTTAAGTACTCCCTATCCTATATAAATTTCATCTCCAAAAGAAGAGGAATGAAATATCGGTTTCGTTTGACAAAGATGATGCTTTGGCCTTTGCCGGTGTTTAAGAACATCGGTTTACATTATTATGATGAACATAATTTTTCGAATTTTCATACTAAAAACTTTTACTTCAAATAACCACGATAGATTTTTGGTTACTTCTTTGAAATTAGAATTAAAAATTCATTCAATCGGTTGGTAGTTGGTTTAAACTTATGATAGGTAAAAAATGCAAGGAAAGAGACTTTGCGTTGAGCTACAATATCAGCTGGCCAATTCAAAAATGCGCCTATGCAACCGCCAATGCTAATGGAGAATTTGCTGATGCTGGCAATCAAAGGATTTCAGCATTATGCGTCGTCGAAATCTTTTTTTGTTTCGGGATGAACTTGTTGCACTGTTTCTTGGCTCAAAAATCGAAGTCAGCCATTAATTTTCTGACAGGTTGTTAATGAAATTTCCGACTCCCTCTTACCGTGTCCCAAAAGATCGGTGCCGCCTGTGGATATGGCTTAACTTCAAAAGTCTTCCGACAAAGTTATTCACTCTTCCTAGATCGGTTTTCCGATAAATCTTGGAAAAGGAAATGCTGGTAGACGTTCTTTGTGATGGTATCACTCATGACACGAAGTTCATTTCCCTCCTATTAAACAGTTTGAAAGTGAATCGAAGGTTATCTCCGGACCCAAGATGCTCTTCGATAGAAATCTGTTAGGGATTCCGAAGGAAAGAGAGTTTAAAACGCAAGGCATTACTACTTTTAGTGTTTTCCCCGTTTCTCTAAATCCTTATTTGATACTTCAAACTACGATTGAAAAGAATGGTACATTATTGTAAGTGCATATGATTATGCATTTCTGAACACAAGAAGGAATCTTATTATTTAAACAATAGGAGGATAAGAAAAAAAATTATTCTGGATTTTCTGCTTCCAGAAGGTTTAAGCTAAAAAGAATTTAGAAATAAATTTTGGAATGCACGGTCATCGAAAAAGTTGATTATTTTGCAAATGAATGTAAGCTAAATTCATAAAATCACCTTTAAAAGTCACAACACATCAAGAAGTGATAATAATAATGTATATTAATGCTTACTTGGTTGACTAAATTTTTCCTGCCATAGAATGATAATGACTTTAAAAGGCGTCGTTTGTTTCATAGCCTGCCCTCCTGCACGGTACGGCCTTTGTTCTTTGACGTATTAACGCAATCCTATAGCTTTTTTATCATTAATCCAGGGATTATCTCCTCTTAGGAAACCAAAATTAGCATTTAGAGAATTTATTCTCATTATGTCCGTTTCACAATGCCTCTATAAAACAATTCAATTGATTTTCGTAATGACATAGGTCCCCATTTGATAGCCAGCTGCATGGGTTCCTTGGCAGTTATTTGCTATACATAACATGCTCAATTGCACGAGGTGGCCTCGAAGGTGGTACCTTCAAACATTTCTTGTACGAATGAAATTATGAGAATATTAAGAATACACTTTAGTTTTCTCATATAACGTTAAAGATAAAAAGTTTTCAACTGAATTACCTCCAGGCGAAAAGAGAGAAATCAATATATCGGCTTTCCTGAGGTTATTGGACGTGAACCAGTGACTTAGAAAACGCATTTAAAAAACTTTATGACTGTGATGATTATATATCTGGTATCTTGAAAATTACGGTTCCGAAGAAATATACCAGAAAAGTATTATTAACTACATTCGTTGCCTTTGTACTGTTTGGACTTCAATTCACCAAATACTTTATTCATACACTTACTAAAATATGCGTACAAAACGAGCAATATATCGACGTTAACATGATTCCTAATGCTGAAGAATAAGAGTGTGTCATCATTAATAATTTTAATCCAAGTTTAGATTATTTAAAACTTGGCAAAAAAATATCTAATGCATTGTCCCACCTATAGTTATTTGTATTTATTAACTCTCAAAAGAAGTCTTTAAAATTTAATTGTGCGGGAGAAAAAGGAGTACAAGAGCTACACACATTTCTATCACAATTTTAAGGCTCTTAAAGTAATCTGAAATCAAACTACGAAATCCACAGTGGAAGCAAAATTTGACAGGCTGATCTTATGACTCTTTAAAGTTTTCATTACAATTCATTTATGAATTACAGAAAGTATACTTTCAAAAATATGCTACAATCATTTCTTATGAAACGGCCAATCTCTGGGAATTTTTGTAGTCAAATCAATGGAATCGACTCTGATGACATGCATCATTGAATATTTTCACTTTTGATCATATATTTCCAAAATTGTTTGTCCAAAAGTTAAATATGGTACTTGTGTACTTGTGGTAACCCAACATAATGCTCTCATGACTTAACAGTGATTATTACTGGCGTGAGTTAAATAACCAGTCAAATAGTTTTCTGCTATAGGATAGTGAAAGGCTTTCTAACCTTTTTCTACTTGCTAGCTTGAAGCCATGGAGAACAATCACTATATTAATCCTCGGAATATAAATAAATATATTTTATAGGATGCAGTATTAAAATTTTCAACATAAAGAGGTTTTCAATATTTACCTTTTTTACATTGCTCTAGGAATTTTCTTTTACTGATCGCCACCAGCAACGTCCTACTTAACATTCATTGCAGCAATGCTAATAACACATTTTTCATGAGGCTGTCTTGTCATTTTAAGTATTATAATTTTTTCACAAATTTCATCACTAGTGAAAGTGTTAAGCCTTACTGTGTAACTGGTTTACCATTTGTTAGAATACTGATATTGTTTACTTAAGTACATATTTCTACTCAAATAACAGTATATCATTGTTATTCTGGTGAAATATCACAAGTAAGTATCACTACTACTGTTTCTTTATAATTCCTTGAATGCAAATACTTGTTACGAATAAAATGAGTTTTTGGTGTCCTGTTAAATGGCACCACTTCTATTCTTAACATATATTTGATAATGAAAAGCAACCACGAATAGTGACTTGTACATTCTTTTGGCTGAGGTACCCTTTACAACTGTTACAGCTGTACAGACATCTGTAATATCAATGAATTTAATTTTATTCCATGTTTTCCTCTTACAGCTCAACGGGTAGAGTTCTTTGTGGGAAATGATGAAGTAGAAGAATGTGAGCATGGAGAAGATCTTGCCAGGGTAGCAGAGGTTGTGGGAGGAGAAGATGAGCATGCAGATGCTCAAGGGGAAGGACATCCACCTGCCAGACGTAGTAGTCGTTCATCTCATCACCACCAGCCACACTTCACTCACCTAGGATTCGTTCCACTCTCCAATAATGAGGCAACTGGCTTCAAAGCACGTGAACTCAAATCAGTATCTGTGTCTTGCACAGGACGCTACTTGAGATTTCTTCTACATGCCAATCATCCAAATGCCCTCAACAGTTGGAATCAGGTACTTCACTTCCACCACCTTGCATGTCTGATAGATGAGAAAACATTTTTACTAGAGCTACAATTCTAATTTCAAATATGTATATGCCACACCTATGAATTACATATATCTGTAGGAGATTATGACAGAACACAATGAGCAATGTACCTTCGCAGTCTCATAAAACAATTAATGTCTTAGCCCAAAGTTTCTATTTCAACTTCAAAAAGAATATTCTATTAGTAGAATAAAACTCAACTAGACTACTATATTTGGTTCAATGTTATCAAAAGAGTTACAAATTAAGATTAAAATAAATAACAATACTTGTACCAGACCTTACTCTTGTAATAATTCTCATTTCATGCTAAACAGTTATCAGAGTATGAACACCTTCGTAGGAGATACATTCAATGGAGTGAAATTATACTCATTTAATTTATGAAAATGACCCCATCGTTTAAAAGAATAGTGAAGCAACAAAATATTTATTCCATAATAAAATTATCTCATACCATAGGCATGTCTTCCAATATAAAACTGCGGTTCGTTGTAATAATAAACTAAAACAAGCAGTTATAGTCATGTAACAAGTTTAAATACAAATTAAGCTATTCTTTATCAGATAATCCGGAATTGTACGTAGAATCGTATCGTAACGTTGTTGACCATGGAGGATTTGACGTAAACAAATTAAAAAGAGTCGTAAAACTCAAGTTTTCTTGGATTAGAAACTTACGAACCTAGCATTGGTTTGCATTAACTTTACTGCGAAACATACAATTCATTGTAGAAATTAGCTCAAAGATAGGAGACTGTTGACCTTATTTGATAACATACTGCGTCGACTTTCTACTAAATTGCACGTAGACGTAAGTTAATTTAAGTTGTTACATGGCACTGAGAGAAAACGTTTCTAGCCATTTTTGATCTCATATATAAGCGTAATAAGTTATATAGATTTGTTAACTTGATGCAATTTTATGATAGTCATTTACCGCCTAAAATTCTACGCCAGAGCGCCTTTGCGCTCACGATTTTCACTGCTTTTATTAATTATTTATCTCAAGGAATAATTTTAAAAAATTTCTTTCGTTGAATCAACTTTTAAATTGCTGCGGATCTAATAAATTATGATTTCCAGATTTTAGAAAATTATTTAATTATTCTAAACTCATGGCCTATTCAATCCGAATCCAAACGTTTACGTTCTATATTCTATCTAATAAAAGCACATGAGCTGATATCATATGAACCTAAGACATAACATAAATTATGTATTAATCGACCTAGAGACATTCACGATGGTTTTCGAACGATTACATTTTATTCATTCGACGAACGACAGAAATTATGCTATGGCGACAGCACAGTTTCATGCAGCTTATGATTACAGGTTGGTTTGGTCGCCGTCAACTTACTTGGGGAGGAAGTTGAAGATAATAACAACTGTCATCAAAATAAGGATGAAGAGATGTCCAAAAGAGAGGGCCGAGAAGACGAAAGAGATTTACCAATTAATGGAGATGAGGCTGACCGAGCCATCCGCAACAACTGCCACACTTCTTCATCACAGTCTTCATCCTCCACTTCTCCTTTTGCCTCTCCCTCACCCCTATCTTCACTCCTTTATGCATCTTCCAGGTGTGGAGGACCGACAGGCAATATTAATGATAACTATCCTAGGTTACATCATTCTCGTAATTACACTTCACCTTACGACGACCTAGCGTTTGAGATGTATGTGGACACTGAGGTGGCTACTATCATTAGACATATGGAGATAAAGAAAAGAGAGGCAGTTGAAGGTAAACTAATACACTACTAATATTTCTAGTTTTATTGAATATATTTCTGATTTCAAGAGTTTCACTATATTCTGTAGACTCAGATATATCGAAAAGGGTTAATGAAGCCTCTTTTATCCGTCATCTTCGCAACTTTTCAAAAGTTGATTATTCAGTTAGGAAAATTTTTAGTTATGAGATCTTGCAACCAGAAAATTTTATTAGGTTTCATGGTAGCATGTGATAATTTTATAGCTGTTTGTACTAAAACTTTAAATATTGAGAAGAGAGGCCATTTAATCCCTGTCTTTATTAATATGATCAAAATAGTTTTGTCCCTCTTTAGTATTATATCAAAACCTTGTGATTAAGAATTTTTATGACTATCAGGCAGCTAATAATAAGGATTGTGTAAAAAATGAAAAATTAATGAGTGATATCAATGAATTCTGTTTCTTCACCACTGTATGAAGTTCTTCAGTAAATCCAGAACCCTGTGAACACTTACCCCAATATCAACTTTTGTACATAAAATTCAGTTACCTCTTCAGTTAATTGTCATTATAAAAAATTAAGCAAGCTTATAACATAAAGCAATTCGTACTCTACCATCTATAAGATTTTCATTAAAAGATATTTTTAAGATGGTTTCGCTTTTGTTGACTTCTGGGTGTAAAAGAATTGTATTAGTTTACAATTTTAATTAAAATATTTAATTTTTTAATTAAAATATTAATTAAATTTATTTTTAATTAAAATATTTTGTATTTCAGGGGAGCGTTTTGAATATGCTCGTAAGCTAAAGATAGCTATGGATGAGCTACGCACTGCCGGAGAGAGATTAGGAAGATGGGCTCTTGAAAAAAGGAAAGCAGCTGATGCAGAGGATTTTGAACGTGCAAGAAGGAAAAAGTTACAGATGGAGGAATTCAGGGCCCATGTGTATACCACATTTAGAGTTGTACAACTAATGGAACTCCATGGGGTAAGACTTGAAAAAAGAATTTGTGAAGTATTTCATTCAAAAGGATCAAATTTAATGCCATGGATGTTTTACTCAAACATATTTGTGGTGTGGTTATAACATGTATAATAGGCCACCCATCATTACCTAACTTGTTTAATTTCAAAAATATTTCCTTGGATGTGAGGGAATTCTATGCCATTGATGGTGGCATTGATGTAGATCAGAGCTGTGTAACATAAAGCTCATGGGCTCTACCTTTAATTCAAGTTTCTTTGAATTAAAGCCTCACTAACTTCTCATCATAAATGAAATAGGCATGAACTTTGGAACACCCTATGAAACCCTCCACTTTTTCTGACTAAAACATAACTTGATTTGGGTATTGAATAAGTTTATCTGTTGATATGTTTGTGTTTGCAGTTTTAATGGCATAATTCTGTATTTGGTTAAATGTGTGTTACTTCTTTTTAGCATAAACAATCAGATAAAAAAGTACTCATAAAAGAGCATGATATTCTAGTTTAAAAGTTCATTGGTCTGAGTGTTTGATGAAATTATGAATAACATGGTCTTCTGGTCAAAAAGGACAACTCTGACATAGATGTTGTAATCACTTGTGGGTTATTATTATTGCTATGAGTGAATTATTGCTGATAATGCATGAAATTTAGACTGATGTCTTAATAAATATTGAATAATTCTGTATTCACAGAATGTATATACTCATTGTTATCATTAATTAAAAGCCTGTAATAATTGGATTAATTAACTTTAATGTTTTGTTTTTGTAAAAACAGCCTCTCTCTCAGAATGACGACCCTGACGAACCTGTAGGAGTCATACCACCAGTTGAGCTTCTGGGTGTGCCAAATTCTTCTGGTAGACATTCAACTCGACCCCCAACCAGTCCATCACGCCAACAAATTCATCAACCAAGCCACTCTTATCAGAATTCCAACTGCCGTCAACATCAAGTTCAACATCGCCATTGTACAGCATGTGTTAGCAGAGAGCCCCAAAAATCAAACCCCAATTCAGTACCTCAAGGCACATCTCATTCACCACCACCATCTCATCTCCCACCTGCTTCTCAATTTCCTCCAACTTCTCTCTCACCTCCTCTTGGACCACCTGCAAGAGGATGCACCTCACCATTAGGTAGCCCACCTTCTAATCAGAGGACAAACAATCTTAGAGGGTCTCAAAAGAAGAAGAAAGCCACAGTCTCACCCACAGTACCAGTTGGATCTCAGCTAGTGAAGAGCAGCTATCAGGAATATGATGAGAGAACTCTCCCTGCACTCAGGCAGTAAGAGTCCTACTTAGCTAAATATAACTTTTCAAACTTTTTCATTTACACCAATATATTTTCCTTGATTTGGTAAAGCTTTGTAGTTTTTTGTGGCCTAATGTATACCAGTCGTCTTGAATCTATGGAAATTCTAAATTTAGATTTTTAACATAGTAGTTTATAACTTAAGTGTATCATCAGATCTTTTTCATGTTATGACTTTAATTTTTTTCAGTCAAAATCATGGTGAAGACACTACTGATTATGCAGATGAATGGTTGCCCATGGGTGAAGGAGGAAATTTCAGATTAAGTGAAAGGGAAAAGCGGCAAGCAACCCTACCAATTACTGTTTTTGGATTGCCTCTTGTGAGTTTAAATTTTATAATTTTAATAGAAAAGTCAATTCATTCTAAGTATGTTCTATGGAGGTAAAAATATCGTAAGAATTCATGGAATGATTTAAAAACTTTCGGGTCCCATAAGATGGATTGCATGGGATTAATCAATGGTTGCTATCCATAGATGCATCTAACTCTACTATTGGTTTTTTTAATGTTAATTCCATATCCTATGCCATACTAAGAAAGTAATTGCGTTATGACTAAGGAAAGCGTTATTTGTTGGACTCACATGCTTTTAGGCTCATATGAATATGTTGGAGGTGTCTTCAGCTCTAAAGAGTTTAGTGTAACATTTTGTACATTCATCCATGATTAAATACAGCTGGAAAACTTTGAGTTAATAATCATAGATTTCATATGTATCATAATTCACAAATTGAAGTAAAATATAATGGAAGTATAAGTAACAATGTGAGTGAAATTCCTAAAAGATAGCTCAAACAAATTTTATCTAATATTGCGAGTTATGTGAGACTCAAAAAGAAAATAAGTAAAATGCTTTATATCTCACATTCAAAAAGTACCCACTGAAGAGTTTGGAAATATGATAATGCAGGTATTCTTTAGCTTCGACTTCAGTTAAAAGAACATATAGAACAAGAAAGAATTGAAGCAAGATTTCATCAACTCTCCCAGTATGAACTTAAGACTCATTTATGAAGCTTTCATTTTTTACTTTGATAAACTCAATGAACATTACATCTTAAAATTAAGTTTTCTGTGTATATTATCAGAAATTTCTGATAGCTAAACAATAAGCTAAGATATAAAATAAATGTCAATATTCATCCTATTAGTATTCATCTCAGTTCTTGAAACTTTCAATTATAACTGCTGATGTCCTTTTTCTTCCTTTAAATTTTAATTATTTGTACACTGAAAGTAAGTGAATACAATCATGGCTCATTTTTGTTGATATTTTAATAGAGTGTGATCTATTTAAATTTCAGGTAGAAAAGTTTTATTCCAAACAATACACAGAAAGGGAGGAGGGATTGCAGATGTTGAGGGATGAATTAGTGAAACAATCCAAAGCAAGAGGACAGAGCACAGGAAGAGACGGGAGTGAGGCAAAAGGTGAAAAAAGTGATAAGAAGGAAGATGGTGAGGAAGGTGGGGGAGAAACGGAGGAAAAGAAGGAAGAGCCAGTGAAAGAAGAAGAGAAAAAGCAGGAGGAGCCCAAAGAAGAAGAAGAAGCTTCAGGTGAAACTCAAGTAACAAATGGTGAAAAGAAAGAAGTTGTTGAGGAGAAAGTGGAAGCCGAACGATCAAGAGAAAGGTTGAGACAGGAAAGGGTGTCAACTAACAAATGTGCCAGAGCTGCAGTCTTTCTCCTCCATAGAGGCCTAAAGGACAAAGTCTTTCCAGTTTACAGCCTTGCCACTGAAGTGATTAGGTTTTTCTTTACCCAGTTTGTGCCACTGAGAAGGTAAGATACTCCATATCTTCATTAATGAAATGTCCTTTCAATATATTGTCAAACTAATAATGGAATGTTTAATTATGATATGTAACTCCAGAAAACATTCAGAAAATTTTTAAATTAGAGGAACCTGAGACAAATATTCATTATATCTCATTTACTTATATCTACAAATACTTAGGGTGGAAAGTTATTAAATTAGTAGAGAATTCCCCCATCGAAAATGACGGAAATAAGTTTAATGAATAGAAAAAAGCGCTACTATTATTGCATGCATCTGATCCTTCTGAGTAATAAACAATTAAATTAGTCACACTTAAAAGAAATTGAAAATGCTTCTTGTATCACATAGCAGCACTTTGATGTCTTACCATGACATGAAATGTTTGCTAAACAATAGAATCCTTTTACCTTGTTTTAGACAAATTCAAATCATACATCCTGAATTCTTTTATGAGTTCTCTTGATTTGATGTAATTCCAGGTTTTTGTCAGCTGCTAATGCAAGAGAATAAGGCTTCAATCTTCCTCTTTATCACTAATAGATTGTAAATTTCCCTTAATCACCCCAAGATGATTGGTTTATAATGTCAGCCGGACATGTTGGTAGGAATTTCTGTTTCCTTTAGACCATCAATACTGAACTAGCCAAGCAGTAGTTGCATAAATTTAAATGATGATGTTTTAGCTTTCATTCTTATTTGTCAAGTATTATTAGTCAAGGAGTATTTAATTCACTTTTCATTTAGTATCTCATAAAAACTTTTTTCCTCTTTTGTCCACATCAGTTTCAATCAAGTTAAAATTTGTATGTTTTAAATTCTGTTCATTATGTTTCATGTTCAGAATAATAATATCAAATGAAGTTGTTTTTAAACACTTTCTTGGAATGGATTAATTGCTATGTTACTTTGCATGCTTCCTTCTTATTTTGTAACTACTTACTGAGAGTAGTGTAGTTTATCATATTTTTCTCTAGGGTTTCTCCTGGTGAGGTGGCCAAGAGTGTGGAAAGGCTACTTCCAGAACTTATTTCAAAGTCAGGAGACTGTGCCCCACGTGTTCACAATCTAGCAATCAACACCATCATCAAAATGTCTGAATGTAAGGATGTACGGTATGTTCATTTGTTCTGAATTAGGCACTGTAAAATGTAATTCTGTAATTGTGAATTATAATCTGTAAGAACTAAAACTTTAATTTTCTTAGAACTGTAATGAATGTTTACTTGGTGTGCTTCTCTATATATTTCCTTGAGTTTTTATGATTTATTTTCCATTTTTTGTGAGTGTTTTTTTGAATGATTTGTAAGCTGAAATGAAACTAGATAGCAAAACTCATATCTGAATATATATTATACATTTCAAACTGTATTCCTACTGTTGAAATTGTTGATTTTATCTCCTTAGAGACCAGCACCTCATACCTATGCACATTACCAAGCCATTGACGAGTAGTACTAACCCTCGTTTGGCTCTAAGTCGGGCTGAAATGGCTGAACAGCTCATTCTCCGACATGGTATCTCAACTGAAAAGCAGAGGTAAGATAGGAAACATGTTCTTAGCCAAATATAATAAGAATCACAATTGAAAAATGTTATATTTACCTAGAAGAACAAACTATCGAGATAAAAATGATTGTATACTACTTCGAACAGCATAGGAAATACTTCAATATTTTTGCTTGCATTTTTATTTGGTTCACTAAGTAAAGCATTTGGTTTTAACTTTCTTTATGCTAATGAGGCCTCACCTTGAGTGTGTATGCAGTGTATGAGAAAATTGTTGAATTTAAGAGTTTGAAAAGGTACATTAAAGGGTAATTTTTGTCAAATTCATTAGAACAATCCAGATGCTCCAGAACATGGAGTGTGAATTTTCAGATGAAAGGAGATTCGCGCTGATGATTAAATTAACTCAAAGTACATTCTTGGAAGTTTTTGTGAATGTGATTCATTCTATTTGATATGTGGATATTATGCATCCTTCCTATTATGTGGGCTGATTTGATAGTGTTGAAAAATCAAAGAAATAGATGCTAGAACAAGTTGCTTCAAGAACTCAACTTTTCACTAACAATACGCCACAGTGACTGATAAGGGGATTAAAATCATGATGCATGTTCCCTCTACTACACAGTAATTAATAGTGAGAAGAGTACAGTATAGATGTAGAACCAGAGAATAGATATTTCAATGCTTTATGTATAATTAATTACCTCTTGAATTTACTACATCACAAAGCTTTATGACAAAAAAGTACATAGATGTGAAATATACAGTTATAAAATTACCATTTATATTTTATGGAGAATGCTTACTACTTCTATCTTTACATCTTGTAAGAACAAACTCAAGCCATAATGGAGAAAAACTATTTTGTGTAATTTCACCGGAAACTTAAGGCAAATTTATCAGTCTCTAAATTTAAGTTTTCATTGCTATTCTTTTATGGCATAATATTTCGGGATAAAATATTTTAATTAGTCACCAGCAAAAAAATTTGTCCCAGTTTGGTCAGACTTTTTTCATATTCGTTCTTCCTTGGGATTTATCCTAGCTGCATGACTTTTTGTGCTAAGTAACCTCTAACCTTTCCTTGAAAATTTGAATCTTTAACTAAATAAGTTTGAAAACGTCGCAAGAAAATTATCTTACAATAAAATTGCTGATTAGTATTTTGTTTTATTATTTGATCCTGCTCTACTCGTACTATTAGAAAAAAGTCTTTCCTAGTCTAATTTTACAAATAAACAACTGAAATTACATCTTGTGGGGTAGAATTTTCTTACGTGCTTGTACTTTTGTTACCTTTTAAATTCTGTGAAAGACATTCCTCTTGTACTGAAATGTCAATGTTCAGTGCAAATGAAAAAAATTTATGGCAACTGATTCAATCAATATGAATTCTCAACTTGAAATTTAAACTTTTTCTGTAAATTTGTAATGAATTATGTAAATGTTTATTTGGTTATTTACTGAAATTTAAACCTTGAAAACTTATGAATTTACTGAAGTAAAATTCTTCATATTTATGTAACACTTTAAACACTTCATTAAACTATCAATAATTAGAAAAATCTTATATTCTTTGTGTTTCAGTGGCCTTACCTGTAGAGTACTCTCAGAACTTGGATGTTCAGGACTGCACCATCCATCAGAAGCTGTCAGGAAAGCATCTGAGCGAGTTCTGATTCTAGTGTATCAAGTAAATCCAAGGCTTGTACGCAAGCAACTACCCCCTGAAGATGATCTCACTCGTCGAAATCTTTTGTACAGACATCTGTTTCAAGAATTTGAGAGGATAGATATACAGGTAAGCAAGTGTTATTAGCATTATTGTCATTCAACGATATTAAAAAGTGCATTTAAAATATTATAATCTGAATGTAATCATCTTTTTGCATAAAACGTTTGATCCTCTCTTGTATTCCTGAGTAGTAGGCACAACCCTACTTGTAGTAGGATTGTGTATCCTTCACTGAATTCTTATACAAACAAAGTTTGATTTAAAAGAAAGTATCATTATCTAACATTGCATCAGGGTTTTAGATGGTGAAAATATATCTTCTTTTAGTTACTGATTTTAAATTTTTTTCTATTTTTTATTTAACTGAAAATTATATCATCTGAGTTCAATTAGTCTACATTGAGTAATAATTTTTTATTTTTAAGAGATTTTTTAATGTGACAAGAATTTCATAGAACAATGCAAATATTAAAAATAAAATTTTTAATAAGTTGTTCTGTCCATTTTAATATCATTATATATATGAAGTATTCTACCTTTCGGTAGGTTCATGTGCCCCCACATTCCCCATTTATCTCCCTCTCCTTCAATTCCTGGTAACTCATCCCATCCCTTAATTCGTCTAACAACTTCTTTGTCTTCCCCTCTGTCTTTTCCCTAGCATTCTTCCCTCGATCACTTTCTTTAATAATCCCTCTCCCCTCAATACTTGACCCATCCATTTCTTTTGTCGATTTTTAATTACTTCAATCATTACCCTTTTCTCCCCAAGCATCTCTAGACCCTCATAATTCGTTTTTCTATTGACCCAACTTACTTTCTCCATTCTACGCCATACCCACATCTCAAAAGCCTCCTTTTTTCTTATCTTTTGACATCCTCTTTTCTTAATGTCCACGTTTCACACCCGTACAACATTACACTCCACACCAAGGATTTTACCAATCTCTTCCTGATTCCTTCATCAAGTCCCTTTGTCATCAGTTCCCTTTGCTTCATGAATGCTTCTTTTGCTAATGCTATCCTTTTTCTAATTTCTGTCGAACATCTTCCATCCTTAGAAAGAAGGCTGCCCAAGTATGGAAATTGATCTACTTGATCTAGATTTTCCCCATCCACCCTTATCGTTAACTTAGCTTTCCTTCCCTTTGAAAACCTCATAATTTTAGTCTTTCTTACGTTGATTTTCATCCCAAACTCCTTTGCTTTATCGTTTAGTGCATTAACTAGGACTTGCAAACCCCTTTCATAATCGCACACAATAGCTTTATCGTCTGCATATCTTACTAACTTCACTACATCCCTACCAACCTTTATTCCCTTATCTAGTTCATCCCAAGCTTCTTTGTTCATTTCTTCTACATATATGTTAAAAAGAGATGGTGATAAAGGACAACCTTGTCTTACTCCCCTTATACATCCCCAACTCTGCCCATTCTGATTCCCCATTAGCAACTCTTACTCGTGTGGTCTGATTTAAATACAAATTTTGCACTAAACGTCTATCTTTCCAATCCAACCCAATTTTCTTTAGTATCGCCATCAGTTTTGGCCATTGAACTCTATCGAAGGCCTTTTCAAATTTAATATCATTATCCTTGAATAAATAAAAAATAACAAGATAAATCTATTACTTGAAATTTTGTTATTATGTATAAAAATTATAGATAGAATTCTGTTTTTAGCCAACAGATTTGTTGATTCCCTCATGATTGGTATTGTCCCTCATGATCTCTTGAGATTTACGAGAGAGATATATTTAGTTAAGTAATTTCTATACTTTCATTGTTATGAAGAAGAATCATAAGTTTAGGACTCCCTATTCAGTTGACAATCATATTAGTCTTTTAATTAATCTTTTTATAATTTCTGTGAATTTCTTTTTAAAAGATTCAGCTTCATGTTACTATTATTATTCTTATTATTAATTTATTAATTTGATTGTTTTTATTTTTCACTGTTTATTTTGTTATTTTTACATCCTTAGATAGGATGTATTAGAATTCCTAGATGCTGGAATTTATCATCCCACGGATGAGCAAGTTTAAGGCTATTTCATAAGGTATGTTAAATCATGTGAATTTTGGTTTATTTTCACCTGACATCTTCATTTCTTGTAGAAAGCCATGGATAATTTAAATTATTGTCTAGTGTTCTTGCAATACTGAATGTCACTCTTTTTTTCTCATGTGAATACTAAGGTAGGTCCTATAAGAAACAGATTGCTTGGAAATGGAAATCTAAGTAAATATGAAATAGCTTCACTGATCTCAGAATTTTATATTATGAGTTTATTTTATTTGCTATAGAAATATCAGGTCATATATTTCTATATAAAACATCTTTTTTATTTTGATTTGATAATGGAATACATTGAGATTTATATTGTTGCTTTACATGTTGTTGTTTATATTTAAATATTTTTGGCCAATAGACAAAGAATATGGACTGTATATTTCAGTAATAAGGTTAAGTAAGGATAATTTTTAATAAATAAGCATAATTCAGAGAATGCAGTCTTAAGTTGGTGTAATTAATTCATAGTAGTTATTTAACTAGCATAATCAACTGCAAGTTTGGAAAGTGACACCATGTAAAATTTGCCATGCAGCTATAAAAATTAAGTAAATAAAAAGTAAGTCCTTTTGTAACATTAATTCTAGGCTGACAAAGACCAATAATTTGTTTATTTCCAAATATGGAACATTTTTAAATGTATGAAGTTGAATCAGCTTTAGATCAAGTAATGATTACTTCAGAAAGAAATTTCTTGTCTTTGAAAATGAAACAAGGTTTAGATTTTATATTTTATAGTTAATTGTTTAATGTTTTGACACTTCCAAATTCTTTTTCCACAATCCATACACATGTATAAAGAATGAAAATCCTCCCTTACCATGTGCATTGACTTCCATATTATAATTATAATTTCTTATAATCATTGAATTTACAGATATAATGCAATTCATTTATATTTTTCCCATAGATATTTCTTTCACTAATATCAATTATCTCAAAGGTTTAAATTAAACTATACTCTGCGATGAAAAGATAATGAAGTGCTTCTTAGAGGTTCCATGAATCGAAACATTTGTGCCTTTAATTTAATGAGCAATATTTTAAAGTAAGTTTTAACTTTTAAGCTATATGATCAGATTGCCATTCACATATTATTGAATCTTCAAACTTCCCCAGAGAAAGAAAGATATGTTACAGAAGAGTAAGAATGCTGGAGCAGGAAATTCTGTGAATAGGACACCTACTGGAGGCAACAATGGACCTTCTTGCTCATACCCCTCTCCAGCTCACACAGTGAGTAGTTCGTCCTCAACTTCATCATCTTCTGTGATGACCTCTCCTCCAGGGGCATGCCCTGGCAACACTCCTCTCCAAGGCCAAGGAAAAAATCAAAGTTCCTGGCAAGCTCAGCAAAGGCTAAGTCCAGTTCCTGACAGCACAAATGAAGATAGGTATGGAACCATATAATTTATACAGTCATATATATATTTTTGACCTGTAGATGTTACCCCCAATATATTGTAAATACAAGAATTGTCCCAAAATGGATTCAATGCAATTTTTATTCCAGAAACCTTTACTAATCCTTTATTATTTCTTTGCTCATTTATGAAAATTTCTGTTTGATCATGTATATGGGATAAAAAGAAAAATATCTTGTTAAAATCTACTTAATCCACTGAAAGCTTACAAGACTGAATCCATTTATGGCTGTTTATACTATACCTCTTATGATTTCTGTCCTCATAGGAATTGTCTGTGTTGCTTCTTCCAGCAAGCTTTTATTCCTTTCATAAAATATTCTTTTACCTTTGCATTCACCTTTCTTGGAATCTATAAAAATTATCTATATGCAGTGGTCAGTGTCTTCTTAATTAACTTCTAGAAGTGGTGGAATGATACAAAGTTTTTCCATAGGAATTTAAAATTTACCCTGTTGTTGCAGAGACATGGGAGATATATATATGCATGCTCCTGCTCTCATATTAGAATAGCTTACCTGCTATTAAGTTCGCAAAGCATGGAAAGTATAGTGTGGGAACACTTTCTTATCAAGTAATATTTTATATTATTTTTGCCTTCATTTCATCTACAGTTTTAAGTTCAATAAATTTATCATACTTTTATATACATACATGCACACAGTATGTTTTATATTGTCATTACATAATGGATAACTCTCTGTTATTGGTAATACTTTTAGATAATAGTAGCAGCATCAATAATCACATTATTAAGAATATAATAATTTCAAAATATGGTAATATCAAGTAATAAAATTGAATGGCTGTTGAGGATCTAGACATTGAATGGTTACTGATTGAATTGATTATTAAATATTAGAGATTGAGTGTCTATGGTGGATATGTATCTGACTACTAAATACATTGAAGTTTGATTGTATTTAACTTAAATCTTATCTGACTTTTCAGGATGTGTGTATTCTGTTTAGAGAGGAACAAAGCATTTGGCACAGAAGAAGGGTTGAATCTCCATTACTGGAGAAGTTGTCCAATGCTCACACGTTGTTCTCACTGCCGCCAAGTGACAGAAGTGGCTGCTCTTACAGGACATCTTCTTGGTAAATAGTATTATTTCTTATCACCCTTTAATCATCTTCAATACCTCTTTATCTATTGTAACTGTATTTGCTGCTCTCTTTCTCTTTGAGAGTTGGTGTTGCTTATATCAAAATCATCCCAATGTAAAATATTGCAAAAATTCAAATAACTTTTATGGTCCTCACTATAGCTCTTCAGACAGACAAATCATTAATATCATAAATTAGGCATTAAAAAGCATATAATATTTTATTAATCAGATAAAATATTCCCTACTGGAAAATAATTATTTTAACGTATACATACAATTTTTGTTTTCATTCCCTCTGAAAGTATCCATGTTACATTGTAACCTCCGATAAGAATTATGAGTAAAGAGATATGTCAATAAACTATGAGTACTACGTAAATACTGCTTATGAGTATGAGCATATAAAATTGATATATGGTTGCATGTCATGAAAAATCAAGTATTTTATAATTTTCATCATAACCCTAAGTTTTTTTTTTCTTTTGGTAAATTTTTAGATACTAATCTCTGTTGTAAATATCAAATGAGAGCTAAGCATCTCCCAGATTTCAATTTTATTTAAAATAAATCCATCGTATGGAAAAGTTGTCAATAATATATGAGTTGATAAAGAGTCATTTACTGTCTACCATCTAGTGTATAATTATTTTTGTGAAACTCAGTGGCTCACAAATGAAATAGGTTGCAATTTATCTTTATTTTTGAATTTAAGGTGAATGTGTTGCCCAAGAAAGGTACAAGCAGTGTGGAAGATGCAAATTGGCAATCACACTAGAGGACTTTGAGGAGCACCAAAAGAGCCTTTCTTGTAGAGGTATTTTATATTTAATTGGTACAACTATGATTTACATACAAAAAATAAATTTTAATTGTATTTAAATATTCTGTTTCATAGATGGAGAAGGAGAAAGGTGTCCACTTTGCCACAATGTAATAAAACCTCCAGGGGAAGAAGGCTGGCGAGCACACCTCAAAGGTCCTGGTCCTGGGCAGTGCACTTCACAATCTAGAAAAAGACATGGAAGGGGTAAAGTTACAAAACACTGCAAGTTTAGCCCTAATTTCACATATTACCCTTGTGTTACTTGCCAGTATTAAAGAGAAGATAGAAAATCAGTGAATTTCAATTTGGAATTTTTTGCCATCTTTCATTAATTTGAACCCAAAGAGACCTGTTACACAAATTTTTATCTTTTCATCTTTTTTTATTGGATAAATTATCATCCTATAAATAAAAGAGAAACCTTTTCAGTTGCTAGAAATGCTCTTCAGAAATTTATAATACATATAAGGGTTTCCTTTACTTTTTAAGGGTCCAGATTAGAAATTTGCTTACTCAGGCAGACCAGCTGTAACCTCTTAATTTGTACAACCCCAAACTTCTATAAGTATTTCTATAAATATTTGATAACTATTTTTATGCAGTTTCACACATACTGTTGTAATGATTTGAATAACTATTTTTATAATATTGTTGAAATCACACATACAGATTTAACACCAAAAATAAAGCTTTAATTTGCCAGAAGAATAATTTCAGTGGGTGATTCCATAAGTTTTCACTGACTAAACGTATTTTTTATACTACAAATACAGATATTGACATCTATTCAATAAACTTTGGAGAGATTTAAATTAGATTGGTCAGTCCTCCTCTAACATTCAGCAGGTCATATTCTGGCCCAGAGACAGTTGTAAACAACCCTAGCATACAATATGAGATTTTGAATCCAGGGAAGACTGGTTTCTCAAGGTTTTATACTTAATACTATGGAATGGAAACTCATTTGGGCTCCTGGATAGCCATGTGGGCAGTGCTTTTGACTTTAGTGAAAGCGGTCCCAGGTTTGATTCCCTGTGGGAACCCATGTGCAAAATGACCTAAGCTGTCAAACCACTTAAAACATTGATATACTATTATAAATTCTTCTAGAGAAGATTATTACCACCAGGGATTTAGATAACTCTTTTGGATTACATGTATTTACTGAAAAAATGTAGGCAAAATTCAAATATTAAAGTTCCAAATTGAAATTTTCATACAAGTTTTACTAGTAGTAGCTATGTCATTTATACAGCAACAAAGTGCTTATGAACACTTATATATACAACAAAATGTGTTTAGTGAAAAACCAGTAATGGTCAATAATGTATATGAATAAACAGCCATCAGCAGACTGTGGAAGCTTTTCATTAATCCCTCATTACTTATGCAGGAGATTTTATAAAGGAGTTTCAATCATCAACAGATGTAATGATATTCATGTAAAATATTTGGCAAGCTATGATAGGAATGATATCCATTAAGTTCTTGATATCCTAGGTTATTCCCACTAGTTTAGATAACTTAATGGGCTTTAAAATGCATATTCCATATTTTTCTGCCTTTCATCTTGTGATGTGTTTGACAGATTCGTGGAAGTCATTCAAACTTAATATATTTGTGATCCTTGATTTTTAATTTCTAAGCGGCAACATGTGTGGCTTTATTGAACATTCTTAAGGTGATTTGAAAATTCTTAATACTTGAGTTTTTATCTTGGGTATGGATAGGAAGCAGATAAACTTCTTACAAAGGAAGTAACCTACAAGTATTCTAGTATGAAGGTTTTAGTTTAATAGATATGATGAAGGCAATATTTAGGAATTGACTTTGTTTTACCAATGTTTCTGTAAAAAATGTCAATCAAGAAGGACTTCCCTCGGTGATTCCCAAGAATTGCCTTTATCAAAATCTATAAGTATATTTTAATCATGTAAGTATGTATATTGGGTAACTGTCTTACTTGTGGTGTTGTTTTTGAAAAACTTATTCAAACTCCAGCATATTTAGTCAACATACTCTGTTGATAGCGTAGGAATATCATTCTGCATAATTGATTGACTCTCCTAATGCATAAGTTAAAGAGTAATTGTGCTACACATTGTAAAAATGTTGGAATAGTTTTATTTTTCTAAGTCTTATATTAGGAAGAGATTCTTTTAATCAAGTTGTTTTGAATATTTGTGTATTTTTATGCTTTCCTATGAAAATTAGAAAAATATTATGAATTGGTTAATTCCTAACTTCAGCTCCTGCTATTATACAAAAGCAAACAATATCTATAGAAATGTGAATTAGGATATATTTATAGATGATCCTTTATTATCATAAATTCTATTATGTATATTAATGATTCATAATTTTAACTAACAAAATTTCGCTGTGTTTATGTGTTATTTATCTATTAATGAAAAATGGAATTACATAGTTCTTCCAACCGTGTATACATGGAGATTCTGAAATTCTTGCGAAGAATTTATAAAAGGCAGTATTGACCATAGGAGTATCAGATCTTCAAAATTTTACAAAAAATCATCTTTTGAACTCAGTTAAAGAAGGTTCACATTTCAATATATTCTTATTAACATCTACAGTTAACTCTTGATAGTTCGAAAAAAATATATTGCATGAGAGGGAATATATTGCTGATTAATTGAATATGTATTGTTTAGTCCATAAAGGTAGAAAGAAATTTAGTAATGGGTAATTATGCATGGCTGATATATAATGAAGTTGCTATTGAGTTTCCACTGAAAGAGAGATATGAATTAGAAATTATCATATATTATTCATATACTCCAGAATTCATGAAGATACTTTTTGTATTTCATATCATTCTTTGGTATTCATCATTTCATTGTCAACCATTTTCTTCTATGTTCATGGAATTACTGGTAAGTCATTTCTATCAATTACCTGAATACAAATTTCAAATGTCACATTGGAATTCAACAACCAACATGCACATAAAAATAATGACCACACTTTGCACCAGCTTTGATAAAATCTATTGAAATGCACTATATTTACTCAATGACAGTCTTTCTGCATCAATTCTCTAATCAAGGAGTTATTCACATTCATTTTAAGCATACTTTCAGATAAAAAAGAAGAACCACATAAAAACAATGATTAGGGATACAAATTTCATGTATCATAATTACGTATTATCTTATGTACAGACTACAGAACAAATTATTCTCATCATGATTGTGCTTTATTTAAATTATCAAATGCAGTCTACTTCTCATCTGCTGCACATAGTTCCCTCTATTTTTTCATTTTTGGCTGAAAGAAAATTGCTATGGGCACTGAAATTACAGAACTACACTAAGATTGCTATGGAGGGATATGATTTGCAATTTGGAGATTTTAATCAATCAGCTGGGAAAATTAGCTCTGTAATCCCATTTTTTACATTTTAAGATGGACTATCAATAAGAAATTGCTGTAAAGTTGAGCTGAAAGCTTTCAAAAGATCATACAACCACTTCAGACCATTTATAAGAACAAAGGCTCAAGGTCCAAGTCCATGGGGCTTATTTTATTTAATGAGCTAAAGGATAACTTAAAAGAATCCTGTTCATTACATTATTTTTGTAAAAAGATGGTGAATTTCCTGTTGTGGAATAGAAGTGGTGGAATAATCTGTTTTAATCTATAAACAAATTCTGTCTGTCCAACTGATTCTATTATTTTATCGTATAGTTTGTTCTCTTTTATATTTGTACTTCTTTTGCTCTCTAATTTTACTTCTTTTTATATACTGACATATTATCTATCATTATTACACTGACTTATTATATATCAGAAGCCTCTTGCATCCTATTGTGAGCATTTTGTATGGTCCTTGAATGAAATTAAATTGAATTTAATTGATCATGTGAACATTGAATACACAAGGGATCCCTGCTGTTGAATACATTGATGTTGGAGTGATACTAATTACATTTAAGGAATAGGAGCATTCACTCAGAACAATGAGTTACTTATCTGATTCTCTTTTATTACCAGTAAAATGCTCTTCTGATGCACCAGCATTTTAAGTTGTTCCACTAGTTCACAAAGAAAATGCACGCCAATAGCAGCATCTCATTACCTTCCTCATTTTTGCTAGTGAATGACACAAGCATTTCTTATGAATATATTCCCTCTCTGTCAATTTTTCAGAAGATTCTCAAGTCATCCACCTATTGAATACTTTGAGAATGACTAGATTCAATATCCATGAGCCATATTTTCATATCATATTCAAGCCATGTGGTTTTTACACTATCAAAAAAGAAAAGATGTCAATTATATCCTCTTGGTAGTACAAACTACCAATTTATTAGCAGAAGCATGGCCTTTAGTTTCAACTGTTTGTAGATTATATTATAAATCCAAGAAGTGTTACTTATAAAAGATCATTCAAAATTTAAATTTGAGATAATTATAAATATTGATAACATATTTGGCAATGTAGGAGTGTAAGGCACTATGGAAAATTTTTTCTTAACCACTATCACCCTCCATTAAGTGAAATTTTAGGTGATTAGGACCTATATTGTAACTAAATTTGAAAGTTTACCTTTATCTAAGGTACTGCATGTAACAAAAATTGCTTCTAAAGTGCAGTGTCTTTGGCAAAATGTTTACTCCCTTGAACTTTCAAATGCATGAGTTTGCCTCAGCTTTATGTGTTGGCACTAAAAATTTTCTTCTGCAAGATATTGCTCAACTCTCTTTTCACTCTAACTGCTTTTCAGTTCCTTGCAGTTTTCTTAATTAAATCAACGTAATTTCAAATTCTTCCATTTCTCTGTGTAAATTTTTCTAAACCATACAAAGATTAAGAGAATGCCCCTGTAAGCTTTAATCTTTTGATAATGTTCAAGTTTATGCTTTTAATTGAAAAACTAAATTTATATTTGGGACAAGTTTTAACATAATCTTGTAAGTATGATACCTCCAATATTTTAGAGCTGATTAAGATGACATTTATATGAATATATGTTGAATATGAAGACTGGAAAGATATATTACCAGTAACTTGATCAGCTCGTTGAAGATTTTGTTCTTTGTTTTACTTGAAGGATGGATGGTTTTCTTAAAGCCATTCTCTGTTATTTTTAGAAAATGTTAAAGAAATTGTACTATGTGAAATGAATACTGACTCATGCATTTTCATTTGAATTGATAAATAGATTAAATGGGGTTGGGTGAGGTAAATTTTCTACTTATGATCCTATTTACCTCAAAAACATTAATTTCTTTGCAGTATTCACTTACATATCACCATCAAATCTAATAATTATATCAATTTACAGAGAGAGATCTCTAGCAAGGAAAATTCAGTAGATTATTTTTCATCACCAGCATATTCTAATTTCATATCCTGCTTGACAATTCATTTTACTCAGACTAAAGATTTTCCTCCCTTATCACTGCAGTCTCTCATGTTTAATGTCTTTCCTTTAATTTTCCTAGTAATGTGGCTTTGAATGAATTTATAAACCGTAAATTATGACAAATGTTTCTAAGTTAACTAGAAAATATTAATATCTGGGTTATATATTATCCAATTTTCAAAAATTTACGTTAACACTTGTCAAGAGGAGCAGGAATATATATTTAAGCAATTCTGATGAAAATTTCTCTTTTTACTAGGAGGATCTAAGTCTCCATCAGAGCCAAAGAATGCTGCATCTAAGTCTACTCCATCCATACCTCCGCCCAATGTTTTATCGTAAGAAGAGTATTGAAGATTTTCCATATTGTCTATGAAAAAATACAAAATGGTGCACAATTAAAAAATGATTCCATCAAAAGATGCCATCCATTATTGTACTTGTACAAAACTTGAAAGTAATAAACTGTAGATTTATTAATTCAAAGAAAATAAAAGGATTTCTATGAGCTTTCTCACTACCAGACATAATTTTAATTATTCTCTACCTTGTTCTGAGTGGATACCTATCATCTTGGAGGGTTATTCTTTAATGAATAGAAATCTTTTACTTTCACCATGACAAAAATCTCTTTGCAGGTTTTATGGGTAAGATTAGATGTCATTTCCTCAGAAAGTAAATCACATGATTTATCGCATAATATATCTTCATAAAAAAAATTAATTCTTCAATAAGCCAACATCTTAGAAACTGTAGCTTGTAAAAATACCTCCGAACTGTTATTAATCTTGAATAATACAAAACCATTTCAAACTTCTACAACTCCAAGCTGAAATTTAAAAATGTCAAATTTTCTCTTTTAGCCTTTTTTTTGCTTTAAATGAATTTTGGAAGTCTACAAGTTGTTATTAAAATTAATCCACAGGAAATAGCTAAGAAATACTGAATGATCATAGAATGAGTGATATAATGAGTAATGAATAAGTATAGAATAAGAAAACCTCTGCCATCACAATGGAATTTTGAAATACTACTCATATCAATGAATGTAATAGTGTGTTTCGGTTTCCCCAAATTCTTGAACTGCTTTTTTAAAATACTGTTGAATTCGTAAATTGAATAAAATTATGGAATAACTAACGCCAGGTATGATTAACTTTTTGTTGGACAAGTCCATATTGTACATACATAATCTTATGTATCAATGTGGCATCATACTAAAGCATAAGATGTAAGCATTATAGTAATTAGGAAAATGGTAAGTATAATATGTTATTGTCAAGAAGAATGAAAGAAAGACTGTACTTTTTCCACAACATATTTTTATTCCTTATCAAAACATGACCAGGCTTCAACAAATAATCGTTATCATGAGGTGACATTACCTGCTATTATTGCCACGTATTCCTCACTCAAAACCTATAAGCTACTGAGTGAATAAATGCATATTAAATCAATAATCTTAACTAATAATATTAATTAATTGCTAATAATTATAGTTAAATATAATTGCTAGTTAAGTTATTTAACTAGCATTATTAACTGGCTAAATCTGCATTTATTCCCTTGGAGCTTAAATGTTTGAAGAGAAGAATAAGTAGAAAGGATAACCATTACAGTTGCACATGGAGTTCTCCGAAAATGCAACATGTCTTTTCAGGCACATACACCATAGGCTTACCACCCCTAATCTATGCTGAACTTTCAAAGGAGATTTTTTAAAAACACTGAAATTTTAGTAAAAATTGTAGGCTTCATTTGTATACCATTAATTATGGTGTAAATATCCATGTTCTTTATTTCACTATATTCTTGGGCAAGAATATTTTTTCTGGATTAAATTTCACAAATACAAATTACTTGCTTAAGAAATTCTCGTCATCTCATCAAAATAAACCAGTGCCAATGAAAATAGAACTAAAATCTTATCACAAGTTTTATTTTCAAAGCAAACTTTTATATTAGCAGGAATAACTCTTCTTCCCCTTCTTGTGGAGTATTCATGCTTTACAAAAGTTCTTGAATACACCACTTATCTTGCGTCATCAACAACAATTTATTCTGCACCTCCAGAGTCTTCATTCACTTAGGTGAATCACACTCCTCAATTTCACTTTCTTTTTTGTCTTTGTGACAGGAATCATCATTTTCCTCTTCTAGTTCTTCTGTGCCATCTTCACCAATGCCACTACCATTATCTTCACTCTTCTCTTTTGCTGCCTCAGCCAGCTCTCTTTCCTTGAATTTATTAGCCTCTGAAAATTTAATCAAAGAATTCATAAAATAATAAAGAATTTCATAAATCAGGGATAGAGACAGAGTCACAGGAATCATGGGAATTTAAGTACAGAAGAAGTCCATAATAAAGAGAGATTACATTATAGATTACAGCGAGAGTTACATTATAGCAAGTGATATTTTTGGCCATTGTCCATCTCACAGCAAAAATAATAGGGAGTTACGTCCATTGTAGCAAGTAGTTATTTCTGAAGCATCAGTATAATGAGTGCCACATTTCTATATTTGTCAGTCAGGAGACATATCTCAAAATAGTCAACTGGCGTGAGAAATGAATTCCGACAAGCAAACTAAAATGTAGATAGACATATACACACAGAAATCAGCTATATTGAGTACACTTTATAACATGTACTTTTCCAATTTTTGTCACTCACATAATATTGGACTTAACTGTATTCTGGTAATTTAATAAAGCAGTGATGTGAAAATAAAATGAAAAATTGATAATTTTGATTGTATTCTTTCATTAAATGAACTTAGCGGTTCATTCCAGTTTATTGGCAAACCGAAGGAAATAATTTTAAGCACAGAATAAATTTTCATAATAGAACATGTGAGATATATATTTATAATTGAATTTTAAAAATATACCTCTAATATGCTCACTTCACAGGAGCAAGTATAATGGCTAGTAGTAAAAAATTCTCAAATTGTAAATGCATGAGAAAAAAATGTGCAACGTGCATCAGTAATCAGTTAAATTCATATTATAAATCTTATAGATTCTTCTAGAGTATAGAATAGATAGAATACTTCAAAGGAGATGAAAATTTTCATTTAATTCTCTGAAGGGCATAAAGTTACTCAACTTCCAACAATAAACATAATCTTACCAAATTTGGAGACGTCACCTCCACACAACCTGAGGTAATGTATACGTTCTCCCTTTGGAACATAAGCACGTAATGATGCCCTTCCCTTCCAGCCAACTAATTCAATAGTAAATGGTTCCCTAGGTTCTTCTCCTTCTTGTTCCTCATTCTTATATTCTAATACGCAGCATCCAGTTTCTAGAAATTGAAAAAAGAACATTACCTAAATAATCAAAGAATTCTACACGAAGAGACACAATATCTTTTCAAAATTGAAAACTTTTAAAATCGATTAATTACAGCGGAAAATTTCAATAAAATTCCATTGAAGGCCTGAGATTACCATAAATGATAACACTAAAATCTTAATTGTGAAATTACTGCTGAACGTTAACTTGTGTGCTAACACTCATACTCATCATGTCAGCACTCAAGCTGAGTGGAATAAACACCACATAGGAAATTTATTTATAAAAATAATTCAATAGAGTTAATTCCAGCAATATTTTTCCTCGTAGAAAAACAAATCTTTTTAGAAGCAAAGTTCAGTTAAAGGATCAGCAACAATGGTAGCCTAAGGAGTTTTCTATAATTTTTAAAACTGCAATATCATAGGAAGAGCAAGATGCAGCATAGGAATTTAATTGGCATCAAAGAAATATATCTTTCATAACACTTAAGGTTTAAAAGCTCTGGGGTAAAATATATTGACATAAAACAACATCCTCGAAATGGGATGAAATGTTAACTAAAAATAAAAATTGTGGCAGATATCATATATTTGAAATACAAACTTCATCGTATAACCTATAACTTCTTGTATAATCTTATATATGAAATATTCGTAAGAATTTAAATTACTTTCTCCACAAGAAAGAAATATCAAAGAGATTGTCAAGCTTGAAAAAACTTTCAGAATGTCAAGATAATAAGACATTAAATTTAGGATAGCAAAGAGTAAATTTGTTTTTTTTTGACTCTGCAAACCCTACATTAACTATTCTCTATTTTATTTTACAGGGCTTCAAATTTTTTTCTTGAAATGTCTAATCCTGTTAATGCATAATTTTGCCAGTTATCCTCTTTAAACTCATAATAGTCTCATTTCATTTGCTAATGTGTACGATTTAAGGATTAAATTTTTTAATGACAGTCTTTTTACAAAGAAGAACAGAGTTTTTCCTTCAAACAGATTGTGGAGACAAAAATATTATAAAGGAGAGAAAAAAAAGTTATGAAAACATTGTGATTTTAATTCTAGCCATTACACCAAACAAATTCATTAACATAAAATTCTAGCTCTACATTCACATGCAAGAGCTAAAAGATAAAAGTTAAATTGATCTCATATAAATAGTCTTGGATGAAAAAGAAATACATAGATCTTTTGTATTTAAAAAAATGCTATAAAATATATTCCATCCTTTCTACAATGCCTTTTCTCCAAGTATTACCTAGACAGGTAAGCATTTCCTCTAAAGATGAAAACAGAAACAATCCACACACAGCCATTTTCTAAAAATATTTGCCATCAAAAATACATGGATAAGCATTCTATTTTCATAACACCGATTTCAAAACCAAATAAATAATCAAGGCAAAACATGGAGAGTTGGAACAAAACATCTGATGTAAGAAAAAGCTCTACCTTCCATATCTCCCACCTGATTCCGGAGGTAAGAGCTGAGCCTTGACATGTACGGCATTGGAATACTACAAAGTGTTATCACATCCGGTTTCAAAATCTTGAGGCAGCGTGATGTCAGGTAGAGGGAAATAATGGCAAGTCCCTGCAATATCATAACAGGAGGGAAAGGAATGGCGTTTGGAGGATTTTAGGGAAATGGTTCCAGGATAGGGAAGGGAAAGGAAGCACTGTTTAAGCAGTTAATATTAATAGCAGCAAAAGTCACCTAATAGCAGAAGTAAGTCCTGAGTCCTTGGGTTGAGCAGGTATGTTTCAGGAGGTTTGTGGGCATCATCATTAGCCAAAACAGTTAAAACGTCACCTTGAGTAACAGCCACCTTCCGCTTCTCTCCAACCAATGGGAAAATACTGGAAATACCCTGAATATACATGGATACATATTATATCTATGATAAATCCCTCCTACATAGTTTTGTGGTTTAACTTAAGTTAGGAGAGAAGGGAAACTGATCTTGGAATAAAAACCACTCGTTTTGATTATACTCATGGATCTTCTCCACTGCTATCAAGTAGTAAATAAATATTAACATCCATGGATGTCAGTAAAAATCTTGTAAAATAAAGATGAATATCACAAAATATTTGAAATAGTCCTAGCATTCCACTGTGATGCAGTCCAAGGTCAACTAGGATTATAAAGGAGGCTTATGAGTGATACATTACCACCAATACAAGATAATTCTATGCTCTACCAAAACAATATACCATAATTTCAAATAATGAAAGGTAATTTAAAAGGACAATAGCAATAAGCTCAAGGGAAAAAATAAAGACATTATAAATGAAATTATCAGGCAATACAAAGAATTTCAGGGAGTCAGGTATTCTTGTAAAAAGTTTTTTGTGACTTTGTAAACCGTAAATATAAATATAAATGTGTAATTGTAAGCAATTTGCTGTTTTCTGTGTAAATTTCTGATGAAAATCAAGTGCATTCTCAGATTTCAATATTTTTTGCATCAGTTAAATTGGCTTTGTTCAGCTGGGTCATTAAAGTATACACATTCTCAGGAAATGGAACTAGATACAGGAGAATCAATAGTCATCAGTTAAATACAAAAATAAATAGTGCTCCAATACAGATTACATACAGTGATATTACTCTAAGCTGAATCTTTTTTGAAAAGCAAAGATAAACTTAATAGCTGAAATCAAAAATCAATCTTTTGTCATCTGATACCCCTCACCTCACTTTCAAATTAGCATTTTCTGATCAAGAGAAACTGAAATACATAGACTAATATAGTAGAAAAAGTTGGGGAGAAGAGGAGATAAAGATTTTCCTTGTCTGCTATATTAAGGGGTAACACAAGGGCCATTCAAACTTACATGAAAAATTCAGCATAAATGACATACAAAATATGGTGAAACTTGAGTGCACAGAGTTGCTAATATCTACATAAGCTATCTCTATTATACCTTGCTGTAATAAAGTTTAAATTTTAATGCATCAAGATATTCTGAAATTTTGTCAATTTGTAGAAAATATTGATAAAGAGACTCCAATTCGCGACAAAGTAAAGAAGAAATAAGACCTTATAAATAATTAACAAGATAGCTCATTTAAAAACAAGTGAATTGTTATTTCTAATACCGAAGTTTGAGAGGATGAAAGTAAAATTTCCATCAATCAAACATTGTCAGATGTTTTACCAGAAAGAAATGGCAAAAACATGGGTGAGAAAATTGTATTTTGAAACCTCAATAAATTCTGCTATTTCAGAAGTAACAAAGAAAAATGTAAAAATTCAACGATTATCTCTAGTCTTATTTTCTGCAAGGAAGAAACGGTTTGATAATAACTGTAGTGTGCGCTACATTTTGGCTGTCTTCTCAGATAATTACTTGGATGAATACATCATCAAACACAAGCATTAATTTAACTTAATTATTTACAATTACCATACATGCAATGGTTACAAAGCCAGCCATGTTGTGGATAATTTTCTAAAGAATACTCACTTCTACTACCTTTTAAATGTAACCATAGTTGAACATTATGAACTTTTAATAATTTTAAAAAATTGTTTTATAATTGACCAAAAGACCTTTAAAAAAGAATTCCTTACCTCTTGGGCAATTCGAAAAGAACATTTCATGGACCTGTTGTCACATCTTACAAAGGATTTGACTCCAGTGTTAATAAACTGAAATGAAAAATTATCATTAGACAGAAAATTCAAAATAAATATACAGATGGTGTAAAATAAATAAACATATACTAAATAAATATACTGATAATATTTAATTTTATTACCTTGATTTTTTCCTCGTTGTTAATGACAATGTCTCTCACGGCAGAATTAGTTAAATAAATATTTTTTTTCTTTCCCTCCTTGCATCTAGTCAGCAACAATTTTGGATCCAACTCACCTAGTCCATAAAAATCCCTGCAACAAAGTTTTACTAAAAATTTATCATGATCTAAAGAGTGACGAAAACGGCAACTCGGTGAGTGCATTGTTAAACAAATTATTTTAACTTCATTTCTTACAGTAAATTACAACGAAGATCCAAGTTATAAAAACAGTTGAAATTCTATTACATACAGAGTGTTATCAAACTTCAGAATATTTCCAAATCAGACAGGCATCTTAACCTTATTCTGATTAAATAAATTATTAAATGGAGGGCAATAAAATGAATGAGATGATTGTATAATTTAGCCGTTCATTCTATAATATCATTGTTATTATTATTCCTTAGAAATTTTTTATTATGGACTTAGTAACTTTAATTTGACTATTATACTTAAGTGTTAAGTTACATATTCTCATATGTCTACTAGAAAGAAGTGAAATACAAGAAAGGAGAGATTATCTCATCTCTGATCTCTAAAATACCATGACAAGAAACACTTAAAATTTATTCTTTGGCGACAAATCACTAGAAAAAATTTGTCACCATCTTCAATCATACTCCAGTAACCTTATTTCAGATCACTAATTTTGATTGGTGAAAAATAAATTGCAGGCAAATCCAAAATCACTACCAATACATAATCAAAATTATTACTATCAAGTTTAAATATGAGAAGATATGTAAGGAAATCATGCATACAGAAATAATCTAAAATTCCTTACCTAATTTCAGGCCAAACAGGCTCATTGTCTTCAAAGAATACAAATGGATCTTCTCTAAAACCATGCATCCTTCTCTTCTTGCGAGGAGGTTCCTTTGGTTTTTCACCACTTTCATTGTCACCACTGTTTTTCTTTTCAATTTTTGCACTGGCTTCCCATGGAAGTAACCTTGTTTTCTGTAACACTGCCACAAAAAATCCTCCAGTGTCTTGATGATGAGGTAAAATGCGAATGCTAAAAGAAAATTAGAGCAACCGATGGAAAAATATCAATTCATCAAGATGATGTTTTAGCAAAAATTAATTGTTATACATTTGTTAATTTGTTATACAAACATTTCCTGATTTGCATACATGTTCTGACTTACATTTAGTAGTAAGTAGAAAACTTCATTTTTTCTTTCGTCTATGCTTATTCTTGATATATTACAATTTATTATTATTTATTTTGTATAATTCATGATTTCCTAAAAATTTAATTTGATTATCACTCCAGGAAGACAAAACTGCTACATTAAATCAAATAATTGTCCATTATATGAAAAAGTAGTGGCAGGAAAACAAATCTGACAAGAGTCAAAGTCACCCAATGAGAGTTCTCAAATCAGTATTTGAGTAAGTGTCATGGCAAGAAATTAAGATAAATCTGAGTTATAAGAAATTATAATTTGATATACTTCCTTTGTAAGTCTTCAAAATTTCTTATAACAACTTCAAAAGGCTCTGATGCAAAGATTTCAATAAATCTAAAATTTCTTACCATCTATCAAGGTGGAAATCATCAGCTTTGTCAGGGCTAGGAGGAAACATAGTTGGCCTAATCTGAGTCAGCCACTTTTCAGGAACTTCTGAGAATGAAGAATACCCAACCATGTCCCGAGAAGTGGGAACCCAACTAGATTTCCCTTTGCTATATTTAAGACCAGGAAGCGAATCCGAAACATCTATCAACTCCATGGCCCCTAGAATGAAACATTCCTTTCATGAACAGAGTGTAACTTGCTTGCAATTCATCAATTTGTGAGTTGCTGTTAATGACACAAATGGCAAGTTCTTAAATATTCTTACCACACATATGACAGGTATATGAATTATCTTCCCTAGTTACAGGGACTTCTTTCAAAGAATTAGCTGATACGTAAAACAGTTTGATTTGATAATACAGAATAAGAAATTTTAAGTGAAAATATTCTGAGGTAGAAAATTGAAGGCTAAATATTGTTAATTATGCATTTCTTTATTTACTCCATATAATGATAATAGGCCTTCATGGAAAAAAACTCATAAACCTAATTGTACTGATGGTATTTTATCCAATAAAAACTTTTAAAGGATTTAAAATTGTCTAATCAAACACTGTAGCTGACCTTTTTCTTTACTTTGACATAAAACTCTACACTAATATTTGCTACTATACAGTTCATAAAAAAATACGACTTCGGGCAAACTATATAGGTATTTGCGTCAGCACAAATTTGTACTCAAGAAAAAAACCTTACCTTCAGTTTCAACTATCAGCCTGTGAATTACAGCCTCATCTTCCAAGGGATTGAAGGAGCAAGTAGAATATACCATTCTTCCTCCAACGGCGAGCATTTCTGCTCCACGTCTAGCTATCCTGTACTGAATCCTGTGAAAAAATAAAATCTAATATATAAAATTGAAAAATATAAAGTAATGAGAGTAAATTACTGGTCATTTTTTATTATATAATATCAAATAAAGCAGCACAGGGTTGCCCAACATATGATACATAGGCCAAAATACAGCCCACGGAAGGCTTTTAACATATTGAATACTACATACAAAGGCCAGTGTAATTGGAAATTCTACTGCAACCCTGTGTTGACATATTTAAATAACTTGTGGGTATTAGCTCAAAATAAGCAGCATCTGTGTAAAGAACCAAATATAGACTGGCAGTGAATACGCTCCAGTCTTCAATATTGTCTAAGTTTGATAAATTTTGATTTCGCTAGTACTAGCATATAGTAGCTGTTTATTCCTCAACATTATTCATCAACTAGAAGGTCAGTAAAAAGAAATGAAACCTTACGTGAACATTTTGCAAAAGAGATGACTTCAGATATTATAATGGTACAAGTTTATGATTGGTATTAGATTTCATATTCATGATTCCTCTTCACATGGTGGGTTAAAGAAACTTAATAGGATGCAAATTGTACTATAAAAAGTATTTATTTATAATAAAGGTGTTGTATATTAAGAATCTTACTAGATATTTTTTAACATACCCATGAAGATTATTTCCATTGGCTGCATTCCACTTGATCCAAACATCTGGATTTTTTCTTATTGTCCCATCTCCTGAGCAGGGAACATCACAAAGGATTCTGTCGAACTTCAAAATACCCTTCCCACCATCTTCACATTGAAAAAAAAAGAATGATTTTAGTTTAGCAGAAAATTATGACAACTAAATTTTAGTATAGTTTAATTCAAAATTACAAATTTATAGTAGCACATACAAAATGGGCAACGAACATTTATATTCAACTGAAAGATAAGGAAAGCTACCTCAGCAAACTGCATTTCAATCCCAAACAAAAAGATGCTTTATTCCAAAAGTCAGTAAAACGTTTATCCATACATAATCGATCCCAGATTAAGTACTCTCTTTTCATGGTTTTGCTGCTAACACTTAATGATTTAAGTGAAGATAGTATATTATTTTGTTACAATTGTTGGCGATTACTCCAATAAAATTTAAGAAGATAATTTTTAAACTTTACTTGTGAGATGCCCCACAATGCAACTGATCCATAGTTAACAAGCCACCTCTCTGGTTGAAGTACTGGGCTCAGCCCTTAATCTTTCAAATGAAATGAGGATGGAACTCTTACTTACAGGCTTCATTTCAATATCAAAATTAAATGTGAATTATGACTGTAGAGACTAGAAATAAGTACCTTGATGAATAGAAATATAAATAAATAAATGCTGATTATATTATATATAATTATACTGATATCAAATTGTTTTCAGATCAAAATCATAAGAGCTTTGATAAAATAGTCCACATTTTTTCAATTCTGCACTAATTATGAAGCCTTCCTATTTCTTACAGAGATGAAAAATTTTAATGTAATTTACCTTTATCTGTGACTGTGAAATTTGGTAACACAGAAGAATCATGATTGGTGATGACAAAGCAGGGACTTGAAAGTCTCTTTGCTTGATGAACAAGCATATAGCACCTCTTGTTGTCCACATCATTGGCCACAATGAACCCCTCTAGAAAAGATAAATAGTGCATTAGATCAAAAAAGATTGAAACATTTCCTTCGTAAACAGCATATTAAAAGAGGAGAACATTTAGAACACTTAATGATGTACAAGGGATATCAGGACTCACAGGATGTATGATGAATACCAAATTGTTGAATAAAATAGCCATGGAACCCCTTAGTGGATACCAAATTTTTACGGTGCTTGATTTACATAGTTGATAAAATTAATGTTTATTTAAATTTAATTCCAAGAACATAACCCAGAGTTATCATAGGATTTATTAAACAAATTGAAATATACAGACATTTTACTACTATAGAGATGTATAATTATTGCAGGCATCTCCTGATGCAAAATAAATAAAATTTATTAAACTTTGGTTTTAAAAGAAAAAATTAGATTTTGAAAAACTATCTGATTAATATTACCTATCTTAAACCTAATTAAAATTAGATTAGCGAGAAAACATGAAAACTAAGCAATTAATCAACAATTGATACAAAAATAAAAGATTTGAGGATTAAAGAGGGTTTCATGACCCAAGGTCAGATGGAAATTCAAGTTTACAATGATGAATTCTTCAAATAATCAAGATTTTCTCAAGAGGACAGACTTTCTTTGAATGACAGAGCTATTAGAGTTATCAAGATTTGACTTATCGAGTTTCAACTATACTTGCATAACAATGACATGCCATCACATCCAAAGCAGATATCAGGTCTCACTTTTCTATATTTATCACTTTATTTCTTTATAAAAGGCATAGGGTATATTGCTGTGTTTTATTAGGCAAAAGTGTGACCTATAAAGGGATGTATCAAAATAAAATCAAAACCATATTTTTCACATTCCATACCTGGTATTTTTCCTTCATCAGCATGAAGTAACTCAATTAACTGTGCGGTCTTAGAACCTGGTGCAGCACACATATCCAACACCTAGCAATATATAAGAAAAGCATCAGAAATCAAATACACTCATTTGCATTTCTAAGCTTATATTATCCTATACAATTAATTAGTCTTTATATTATCCTATTCAAGAGAACATGAATGACATACAATATAGAGCCTACTGAATTGTGTCCAATTCAAAAATCTCGCATTGATTAATAATTAAAAATGAGCTTTGAGCACAAAGTATTCCATCACAAAAAAACACGAGTGTATTGTCTACTTTCCAGGCCTTCTGCATCTGATGGTTGGAAAAATCTATACTACATGCAGGTAGGAGAACAACTGAGGCAGTATTTTTACCAACTGATTTTTTGGTAGGGATGGGGAGAAAACCTCATAATAACAGGAGTAGCATCTTAAACTGGTTTAACAGTATTTAATTTTGTTCTGGTGTTGATATCCTGTTTATAGAACTAATAAACAATAAATAAAGTTCAATATGTGGAAAAGTCCTTAAATATTATGAATAGAAGCTGAAATCTAAAGGTCTTTTGGTTCTACTACAGGAAGAAGTGTTACATTGTAGCCAGTCATTAGCACTACATATCATCTATACCTTCACCTTAATTCTATCTACTTTTAGTGACTGTGGAGGAAATCCTTACAATCTCTAGCTCTTTGGATGACAAGTTATCTACTGGAAAAGACAATATTTCTGATAAAGTAGATGTGTCCCTAAATACATTGCAGAGCCTATGAGTTACTTGTAAAATCTTTACTTTTCAGAGACTATACATACTTGGTGTTTATAATATAGCGAAGTAGTATCACTCTTCAAGAAAGAAAATAAAGTTTGAAATTTCTGACCAATATCATTACTCTCAAGATTTTCAATAATCATTTGAAGGAAATCTTACCCTTTGTAATCAGCAGCATGACTTTAGAAGATTTAAATCTACATCTACAGCAACCTTTGATAAATCATACACTAAATCAATTATAGAATGGAAGAATTCTGAAATTATATTACCTTATGATGGGGTTTTACATCCAAAACCAAAGGAGGTATCATGCTGACAACTTCTTGACGGCTAATGCTTCCACATTCTGTCTCCGAAACAAGGAAATTGTGCAGACGAACATATGCCTCAGACCTCCTAATGTCTTTTCTAGTCAAGTGCAGTTGCCAAGCTAGTCCATCAGGGTACCTATTTTAAAAAATCTTTTGGTTATTTTTCTTCTTGCTATATGTTACAAGCATTTGCACTTACATAATAAATAAAATTGGAAAGAAAGAGCACTAAATTTTCTGGTAAAAACATTTCTCAACTAGTAATATAGAGTAATTGATGCTCAAATTCCCTCAGTTATCAAATGAAGTCAGCAATTTCATTATTCACAAACATCCCATAGCAAATGGTCAGAACAAGCTTTTTTCTTTCCTAAAAAATTACAATATTAAGCTTCTCTATAATTGAGAAACAGTCAGTTCACGAAGAATGTATACATTCTCAGATATGAATCATCAGAGGAAAGATAAGTAATAACAATAAAATAGGTGTAAATGCATTTTTACATTGGGTACCTTATATACTACTCCACTTCTAACATCAGTTAAAATTTTAATCAGAACAAAGTATAATGCTTAAAGGGATGCATTGCTGTAATAATACTTGAGCTATAACAATTAAGATTCAGTTGGATAATACCCGAAAATGTTATATCTACCACGAGAAAATTAATATTAGAAGATGTAAAATTTTACTTGATAAGCTTACTTAGCTAGTTTTGAGAGAAAGATTGAGAATTTTTCACCAACTACTTAATTTTTACTTCATGATACACAATGATTTCCAACTATTATGAAGCTTTCATCGGTCAATTTTTATATCACATGGATTAGATGATTTTAAAGTAAGTACAAAGAAAACTTCTGTCAGATTAAATGCGTCTTCCAATATTGAAACCAAAGAACAACATACCAAGGTATGCATACAGGCTTCATGTGTTCCTTCATTTTCGTATCGAGTCCATCATTGTTAGTCGACCTGATGATACTGCTAAAATATTCTCCCTGGACAATTTTAAGAAGGGCTTTCGCTTGCGACTTGTAGCCAGTTATTCTAAATGCAGCTGGTAAGCTTTCCCTCAAAGTTCGCATGAAATCTTCCCATTCTTCTTCCGGACATATTTGTTGTGACTGTATTAAAAAAATTCCATGTTAAACAAGATAACTACATATTTTCTAATGCAATTTCATGGTACACCAAACAGTTACGCAAAAGAAATAATTCATACATTGTACCCGTTTAGGCTTTAAAACCTTTGTAGACCCACTTACTTTGTAGTATTTCTCAAAATCTGCATTTTCCTTCACTATATCTTCATAAGATACCCTAGGTCGGTCACCAACAGTCCCTTCTTGCCCCTTTAATTAAAAAAATGATTTTCATAATATTCCAAAGTACCTACTATCCAAACAAACCTACTGTAAATCAATCGAATTTTTACCTTATCTCGTCTTTTTTGAGCAAAACTGAATTCCTTTCTTCGTAACCTTCTTGATTTTCCCATACTGTCAAGAATTAATCTCCTCACCGAAATTCTGACGAAAGCGTAAAAAGAATTCCGAATTTCTAACAGAGAAGCAGATGTTTATCTTTAAAATTTATATCAAATGAAACGGGGTTCGTTGAATTTAAATATCCAGGGACAGTTCAGACACATAGCGTTCTTTAACACTTTGAATGAACACACGTGTCCGGCGCTTCTATTTCTTCTCGCGCATAAAACAACTAGCAAACGCAAATCAATTAAATGGCCAATGTTACAAGTCGAAATTTTGGACGAATTGCCGGTTATAAATCTCAGTTGTTATTTTTGTATGGGGAAGAGAGAAAAGAGGTGGACTTAAAGTTATTTTTTACAAATAAAACCACCGCAACTATACCGAGGGAAATTTCATTATCCGTATAAAATTTAAATGTTTATTTATGAAACTACTCATTCGGCTAAGTAGAGCATATTTATGGTATTCGGCATAACAAGTTTTTTATTTTTTTGTTGACGTAATTGATGATTCGGTTCGTATGGTCAGTAATTTATCATGTTTATTTCAGAGGAATTTCATTTCCTCCTTACCGCTGATGAATCAAAAGACATAAATATACCGAAGGAAACCCGAAAGTCCTTGACTTGAGCAGAAATTAAGCCTGAAATATTTTAGAAAGTAAAATATTTATGCTGAAAACTACTCCAGTTTGAGACTCAAACGAATGACAAAGAATAAATTCGTTGATGTTAATTATATCCTATTCATCGAAAAATATTGGAATCCACTTGCATTTCGGCTCTTATGGAGCACATTCTTGAAATGACTAACTCATCTGCATGCGGAAGAGAAAATTTCCTGCACGGATGTTTCGCAAGATAACAGAATTCGTCAGCTGTTTTTCGTTGTCGTTTTTGAGGATCTTGAGCAAGTCATGCTATAAACCTATAAAAGCGCTTAGAAGGCGTCATTATGAAACGTTGGATCTGCTGACAGTTGGTTGTGAAGAGGTCCTTTAAACGTTTGCTGTGCTCTTCGATAGCATTTTATTGGCTTCAGTTAACTCTTTTCGCCTTAAGGGACTGCTGCATATGATACCCAAAGTTCTGGCGGTTTGTTTTCTATAGTCTCATTTCTAATCTCCAAAATGAAAACGCTACCGAAAATCTGCATCCTATGTCATATAGGTTTGCTGCTTTTGTCAGGTGAGATCCTCTCAAGATTCCTGTCTTAATAGTAGGTGATTTTAATTATTAATAATCGTTCGATTGCATTTTAATTTTGCAGTCTCTTCTGCCTCTGCCCGCATTTCCGCCAACGTTGTGACTCGAGAAGATACAGCACCAACTTTTAGCAATAAGTATACGGTCAAAGGAACTCTCTATATTCCGTATGCGGAAATAAGGGAACCTTTCTACGGATGGTATGATTCGGAATCTGGAGCTAGCCGAATAGACTATTATGGTGGTAGGTAAAATTTTAATCTAATTAGGACACTAAAGAACAATCAGTATGAAAAGCTTGGATATTATTTACTGGAAATTTTCGCAGATATGGTCAAAACTTATCAACTTAGTAAACAAGGAGAGTACGGAGCTTTAAGAAAAATTATTCCTGTTACAACTGAATCTGAGGTCAATGCAATATCATGTCTGGAAGTCAATGGAACTGAGGATTCGAAAGTATCACCACAAAGTATTCTACCTGATCTCACTGGATTTAATGTAAGTAGTGAAGCAATTATTTACTTTCTTGAATATATGTATCAATTTGTGTTTGAGGAAGCAATTTATTCATTACTTACATGCATCATTATTCTGTGTTGCACTCATTCACATAATAGATCAGATTGAAATTTATTTATTTATTGAAATGTGGAATAGTGTCAGTAATTATTGTGTTAGTGTTAATTATCCCTTTCTAAGTTGTGAGTTTATTAATTAAAAATCTTTATGATGCACACAAAGACCTCTCAAACCTTAATCTTAAGATACTTTTCCAATATTTCTTAAATGTAGTATCATGATATTATATGTCAAATGTCTAATTTGTTTTATTTCAGTGCATTGGAACTGAAATGATAGATGGTTTAAACTGTGAAAAATGGAGACTAGTTGAAACTAAAGGAGAAAAAGTCAATAAATACACCATGTGGATAAGATACAAAGTAAGTGAGGAAAAAAGTTAGCTAAATAGAGACAAAGCCACAAGCAATTTCAATTTTATCCCTGCATATGATTTTTAAATTCTAACATGACCCTTACTTGTGTTAATAGTATGTTTCTTTGCACCAAAAACCATCATTTCCCTCCTTGATGGCTTATTTCTATAAGTTAATTCCACAATCTCCCTTGATATTCCCATAAATCAAATATGCTCATTTTAATTAAAAAGGCCAAAACTGTGCTGAATAATTGAGTATATAATGTTAACTTTTAATATTCCATATTTTCTTCATAATAAATTTTATATTTAGTTTAGTCATCAAGACCCATATATATTGAATAGATTATTTTAGTTCTTTGATTGTTGATATTATGCATTTTCATGCTAAGATTCTTTTATAAATATTTAACAGATGAGGTAGCCAATATCTCAAGCCTTATATCATTTTAAAAATTACCTTCAAGGAATCACCTTTAAAAAACCATGAATTTTGCATGTTTTTCAAAGCACGATTTCTATGTCCAGCTAAAAAAATTTATATTCAATTATTCTAATTTTTATTTGCCTCAAGATTTTTAAATGTTGGAAAAATGAAACATCTCTCACTGTCCTTTAGCCATATTAATCACTGAGTTTACTGAATAAAGCTCCTATTCATTACTTGAAAACAAGCAATTGCCAGTTCAGATGATGATGTTTGTATGCCTGTTTTCTGAAGTTACTGACTGTTCAGGGGTCATTGGGAAGGAATATGGACATTGGTTTCTGCCCTGTTTACTTAAGGTCAGCTGTTGGACTGTAGAGATATTTTTATCTTACTTTTGGCTTCTTTCCAAATGTTGTCACATATATGACTCTCAGAAAATTACAGTCAATTCAAAAGGCCAACGATCTATGAAACATCTTATCTGAGTTGATAGCCTTAAAAATTAATACAGCATCAAAGTACTTATTGTTTTTAATGATACTGAGTAAAGATTATAAGCTGATTGGGTGACCTTGGGTTACCTTCAAAGGGTCATCTATGATCTCAAGATAATTTTTTCCACCCAATTAAGCTAAGTATTAAATTAAATTGCACATGTATTTAAAATTTAGATACACAATTATTAAAGCAAGTGGCAAAGTATGTTTTATTTTTACCTTCGTGACAAAATATGTTTCATATTTTGTACAATTTCATTTTAAATTCAAACCATTTTCTTTGCATTATTCTATTATTTCTATATTAAGTGTAAATTTTTACATTGCTGCTTGCAATATTGCATTGTGTCCATAGTATTTCAACATGGAAAATATATATATAAAATATACTCCTCTTTTGTAGTCATTTTACATTGATGGCTAGAAAAGGTGATTTTGGTTTGTATTAGGTAGATGCTAAGAGATTTATTTTGCTGTGATTAGATGAAAAAACAGAAGTTAATGTTGTTTATGATTGGTTTTTTTACAGAAATCTCCAAAAAATCCATCAATTGAGGAACCCATCCCTGTTCGCTATGAAATGAAGGGGTATAACACACTCTTGGGATCCCACTTCGATCACTATTACTTGACTTACGAATGGTATTCATTTGAAACTCCCAATCCTGATGTCTTTGATGTGGATAGCAGTAAGTAACTAATTTATTTTTCAATCTCCTTGCATTTCAATATCTCTATTGAATTTTTATTCATTTACCATTACATTTATCTTTCATTTTACAAATATTCACTCTCAATATTTATAAAAGTGGAAATTTTTAACTAAAAAGAAATCATAAAAGGTATTTTAATTTCTATGGTAATTGTTTCAAATTAAGGATTAGGCTCAATATTTTTACCTTGGAAGCTTGATATCTATGATGTACTTTTTGATGTATCCCATGCCAAAATTTGTGGCTATTCAAAGTTATAACTTTGCTATAATTTGGCGTGCTACGTTTTTATATATAAAAAATATTTTCAGAATCTCATTTTTAAATTTTTTAATATAAATGTAATATTTTAATACATATCTCTATGGAATAAGTTCCATACAATTTTAAAAATTAGTTTTATTTTGCTTTTAACATGAAAATTTAGAAGTCTTATTGCAAGAAAGTAGTATCCAATAAATGTAAGCATCTAAATTAGTAATAAAATATATTTGTGCTTCAAAAATATAATAAGTATAATTCTTATGTAGTCAGTAGACACTTAAATTTGGGATATTTGACTTCCAATATTTATTTTTATAAATAATTTACATTTGAGTGAATATTCATAACTTAAATTGAGAAGCATAGAAAATAGAACAATGAGAGGTAGAATGAATAAAAATTTAACTAAGAATATTTCCAAAATCCATGCATTATTTTTTTACATATCATAAAAAATATTCTCTCTAGGAATGAAATCTTATTGCCTAATAAACTGATGATAGCAAGAAGGGCTATTGACCCCACTTGATGACTTTGCAAAACTAGTAGTTAAATTATATTTTTATCAAACAAGGAGTTGTAACTTAGAACTAATACAAAAGTTTCTATTATTTTTAACATTTGATTTTCTATAGCAAAATGTCATTTAACTTGTAGATTAAGAGAATCAAGACTAGATTATTGATATTTTTAGAGGAGTGAGTTGTCTAAAATCATCCTCCTCACCATAGGTGAATGATTACCCACTTGGCTCTTTTGGAGCCTTCCAAGACATGTTTCTAGCTCTGCCCCACCATACTGCATGCTCCACATTAACATATAGTTTAAGAAAATCCAAAAAGATATCAATGTTTATCCTGAATATGATTTTACAGTATTGAAATTAACTAATGATACTCTAGAAGTCTAACAACATCAATGAAAGATCAGTGCATCTTTAAAGGTTTTTTTGTTCCTTATGCTAGAAACTATAGCAAGCAACCACTTGCTTTTCACAATGACATGATGTTATAATATCAATTTTCATGGACAAGATTCAATGTATATTCACTTAATGGTCTAATTATAATGGGATGAACATTATATTTGTTTACCTATAATTATAAAAAATTACATTCTATTAATATGCACTTAAAAAAGAAAGATTGGAGAATCTTTTTACAGTGTTAAGTAGTTTTAACCTTTGTATTTAATCTATGAATGAATTATAATAAATCTGTTGTTTTAATATACATTGCATTCACGAATGTATGCTTTATCAAATTATTTACTTGTTATCTTTTCTTAAGTGCTTTGTTTATCTGTGAATGTATATAATGTTGATTTCTTATAGATCTGTGATTGTTATCATGTATAATGTGATGTTATCACATCGTGATCATGACAGAATTTCATGTGATTCCAGGAACTAATGATAGTTATTATAATTTTCTTTCAAAGCTCTTCACAGTATTTTGTTCACATCTCTGTCGTATGAAAATATCCTAATCTTAATCGAAGTTAATAATCCTTTGTAAAATATATTTGTTTTAATGTGTATGATTGCAGCAAAAATTAAACCAATCAAGTGAACTAATTTATTCATTTCAATTGTTATCTCTAATTACAGATCTCACTTGCCAGTCTTTCCCTGGCCCAGGAGATATGCATACTATCTCATTTAATCCAATGAAGGAATTCATCCACAATGATGATTCACACGTAGAATCAGCTTTTGATCAATTCAGACAGAGGCATGAAATTAATTACCCTGATGAAACAGAGGAAACACTTCGAAAGAACATATTCAGACAGAATTTGAGGTAATTAATTGTTTTTACTGTTTGGGTAAAATAAGTTTTATTTCATAGATTGGACTTTATGGTTGAATGGCATCAGTAATGAAAGTGGTTTTATGTCTTTCTTCAAATATTATTATATTTTGCAAGACAAGTTTATATGATCACTTATCATTATAAAGCCAATGATAATGAGAGCAAATTTATTAAATCAGTCACAAATTAAAATAAATATATGTAGTAAGGCAAGGAAGTAAAGAATTCTCCAAGTGGAGCCAAATTTTAAATTTCAGCAACTTTGCTTACTAATCATAGTACATTTTATAAAAATTCAACATGACTAATTAAAAGCTACTGCTTTCAACATGCTACATCACGTTCAGATAAAGAATCTTCACTGTCATCTGAGCCTGAAAATGGAATTCACCATCATAACCTGTAACCATAATGAACTGATGGCTTATAAATACATGTGATGTGAATTTTTACAAAGTTTATTTCATTACTGGTGTGAATATTCCATTCCACCTAGCAAAAAGATCTATGAATTATTATATCAAATTATTTCTTTCTTTTTACTGATAGGTTCATCTCCTCAAAGAACAGAGCAGGCCTTGGTTTTCAGTTGGGCATCAATCACCTGGCGGATAGAACTGATGAGGAGCTGAAGGTATTGCGAGGCAAGAGTTACTCTGAAGGATATAATGGAGGCCAACCCTTCCCAAGTCTTTCGGATGCCAAGAAAGCTGAAGTACCTGAGACTATGGATTGGAGACTGTATGGAGCTGTCACCCCTGTCAAAGGTTTGTAAAACATTAGCTACCGGTTAAACCATGAGCCTCCATTTAAAATCACCATTCATTCATCTACTTTGAAAGCATGAGAAAATAGTTGCATATCATATGCATCTCTGTTCAAATTACTTTAGTTAAATGATTTTTATGTGGTGTATCTCTAAGAATAGGAGAAGGAAGGAAAAGATAAAATTCTCACAATAACATAGAATGAATCGTGCTATTAAACTTATTATTTATTATTAGTAGGTCTTAAATAAATCTGCCATAAGTTTATCTTCAAGGTATTTAAATTGAAATGTCATAAAATTTTATCTCAGAATTTTTGTTACAACATAACATTTATTTGGAGCACAATCACATCCTTTTATTTGATCTAGGGACATTTTCCTGACTTATTCCAAATTATGTTTTACCCATACGAAACATCAATTGTTGAAAAAGTTAAATTATTATTCCTTCTATTACTGAAAAGTTTTTAATGTTAAATTGACTTATAATGGCTAAATATGCTCTTTGCTGAGGCTTTACAGTCAATTACACATTCTATTACTGAATCAACAGATTAATAACATCTGTGAAGTTTTACATGTTTCTGTAGATATTGAATGAATTATGGTTCTCATAAATATATATTATGTAGTTACATGCTAAAGCAAACTGTAAACAATTTTTTAAAATATAAATTTTCATTCCTCTTTAAGTATATATAATCTATCCATCTAGCTGTTCTAACTAATATGATTTTCGAAATGGTATTTCTGTTGTACAATACAATGGAATAGACAGAGGAACGATAAAGAGAATAATATAAAGTATTTGAGGAAACATTTATTAAAAATTAAATCTCATGTGACAATAACCTGATTGATTCAAGATTCTTTTTGCTACAGATCAGTCAGTTTGTGGCTCATGTTGGAGTTTTGGAACAACTGGCACCATTGAAGGAGCCTTTTTCTTAAAATATGGCCACCTTGTTCGTTTATCTCAGCAGGTATACAGATTTTATCATTAAATTACTTAATCTATATTATATTATTAAACTGACTAGATTTTATTTTATTGATTTTTTGATCTCATGAGAGATCACGATTACCAATATCTAAAAAAAAAGGATTAATTGATTTTTATCAATTAGGATAAGTTTATGTGCAGTTGCTGTGCTGTTAAAATTGTCATAAGGTTCATTTGCCCTTAAAAAGACCCTATGAGGCACTAAAATTTGTACTTATTTTTAATTTCTATAGGCATTGATTGACTGCAGTTGGGGTTATGGAAATAATGGATGTGATGGAGGAGAAGATTTCCGTGCGTATCAGTGGATGATGAAACATGGAGGATTACCTGCTGAGGACGACTATGGACAATATATGGGACAGGTGAAGTAAAACCACATGTGTGAAGGATGAATTTCATCTGATTTCTTAAGAAATTCTACATAGGATATTAAGAGAGTTTGACATAATTTACTCTTGGTTCCTACTCTTTTGTTAGGACTAATATACTGGATCATTGATCTTCTATAATTTTATTTTTCAATTACAGGATGGTTACTGTCATGTTAATAGCACAAAAATGGTTGCTAAAATCACAGGTTTTGTGAATGTTACCTCTGGAGATGCTGATGCTATGAAATATGCTATTGCTAAACATGGTCCCATTTCAGTGGCCATTGATGCTTCACATAAAACATTTTCTTTCTATTCCAATGGAGTATATTATGATCCAGAATGTGGTAAGCTTACTTTTGTTATGAAATTCTTAGAATTGACACATTCATGATCGTGTATATAATTAATTTAATTTGGATTACTTTGATTGTTGTCTCTCCCTTCGTCATATTATTTCTCTTTTGTATGTTTATAAGAAGCTTAGACATTATTTTCCATTTATGTTGTAGCTTAATGAAAGACTGATATATTAGATAAGATTTCAAACATAAGTTTTCATTTTTTCATTATTTTTTATTGTGCAATAATTTTCAGATTATGAAGTACCCATTTTGAATAATTGTATGGTTGGTCTAAATTGACCTTTGAGATTGGTCTAAAGTCTGTGTTTGAAATATTTAAATATTTTTGTGAAATTTTCATTCTTTTTCTAATTTACAGGAAACAAACCAGAACAGTTAGATCATGCTGTGCTTGCTGTTGGATATGGAGTAATCAATGATAAGCCATATTGGCTTGTGAAGAACTCATGGTCCAATTACTGGGGTAATGATGGATATGTTTTAATGGCTCAGAAAGACAATAACTGCGGTGTGACTACACAAGCAACTTATGTTCTTATGTAAAGAAACCATAATAATTAGTATCAATTAACCTATTTGTTACTTTTGGTCCAGCCTAATTTTTTATTTACAGACTGCTCAGTGATTTTTTCCATGACTTTGTATGATTGTATATTTTATTGGTTCTGAATGTTGAGTAACCTATAGAGTAACTGTTTTTGCTATAATGCAGTATGCTATCATAATTTCTTTTTTAAGGAAAGGTTTAAGAGACTTAATTTACACTTTAGATGTGTAAGAGACTTTAATTTAAGAAATTTAAAACTATGAGTGACAGATACCTTTGTCTTTCATATGCATGACATTCAAACATTTGTCCCTGTTGTCAAGCAATGATAAATTTATTAGGTACAGAGGAGGAGGATTCTTCCTTTCTGGCTACAAAGTAATATCTTACTATGATAGATATAATGAATCTCTTGTAACTTCAAAATTGTGAAAGATGTTATTATGTAATGCATTGGCATTAATTTTACAATAAATTTGTTCTAAGAATTTGGATTCCTTTTTAAATTTTGTACCCTTCAACTCAATACTAATTTTTAAATAAAATATTAGTAAATTCAGGTTTTTATTTGGTTCCTCATTTACTCCTGTCTTAGAGCAATAGGTCTATAAAAGATTTTTGGCATACATTTTTTTATGTTGCGTTTAATACAGTGAACTCATGATTATCTGAGGATATGGGGAGAGGATGCACAAATGATCAAAAAACTCTGGTAATTCAACCATTCCAACGTAATGCTTATAATTTTCATAATTTATGTAAATAAGTAATTTACTATTGACTGCACACTCAGTCCAATATTTGCAATTTTTTATAGACTGGAGAAGATTTTTTTCACTTGAGTGCAGATCAGTTTAGCCATTGGTAGTCATAACACCACTGTGCCATATAAAAGATCTTAATTCCGTTTAAAACGCAAAAATACTGATTTTTTTGTATTTGAATTTTCTCAAAAATACTGTAAAAAATCATGAAAATCGTGCACTGGTAATTGTAAGTTCACTGTATTTGAAAACAACACATTATCCATGGCTTTGATATTGGTAAGTAAAAGATATTTAATAATGTAAAATTATCACTCATCAAATGTTGTAGGAATTCTGAAAATTCAACTGTTGTGATATCTTTATTTTAATTACCACTCCTTGGTTATTTATAAAATGGTAACCTCTAACTACAAACTGAAAATTTTTTATTTATTCTTTCAAACTTTAATTCTGGGCATTAACCTTCTATCGTGTTTCGGGGATTTCTAATCCTTACTGCATGTACTCATAAAGTTAGGAGGTTCTTATAATGAAAAATATTTTACCCTCCTGCTGTACTTGATCCTTTCTCCTACAAATACTATTTTACTTAACCTGTGACTTCCACGAGCAATTTGCATTTATAATTCTTACTTATCCTGTGAAATAAAGAAAAAATAAGAAGTTCCCTGAGATGGGAGAACCCGAATAAATACAGTGAACATGTAGTTATTTAGAGTGCCCAATGCTTCTCGAAGTAATTGCATGCTTTTAATTGCCTAATTTTGTCACTCAATTTTATTTTCTCCAAGTGAAAATAATAACTTGTGAAATATTTAAACTATTAATATGAATTCTCAAGCTCAGTGATATGCAGTATAGTGTTCTGTGCTTGAGATATTGTGATGTGCTAGTTATAGCAAGACAACTATTTCCAAGACACGTACCTTAGGCATAATCTTGTTTAAAATCATAAAAACATTAGATATAATACCAGTGGGCGAATGACTGGGAGAAGGGGAGGAATTCCCCGACTCGTAAAACTGTTTCCCTGGTTGATGATAGCGATATTTTTCCCTGCTAGGGAAAATTGTTTACTTCGATGTAGGTGCTCGAAGCATGTTGGCTAAATATTACCCCCCCTCAACTAGAAGCTTGACTCGCACTCTGTAGAATACCCCTTTCAGCGAATACCGAACTGAAAGATATTAAGATGTGTTTGCTCGGGAAGATTCCTTCCAAGAAATATATCAGGAATCATAATTTCAATTAAGCGTTTGAGTTATAGATAAAAGGTTTTAATCCGGATAATAAGAAGATGATAAGAATTTGATAATATAAAAACTGAACCCCAAGCAAAAAGTAACTCTTATGATATACACGATTTGAGTAATCATGTATATAAGCTTGTATTATCTTATATGATACGTCTATAGCATGTTCTAAGTTACACGGGCGTACCTTATCGAAAAGTTAGAAATTGGGTCATCTATTTTTTACTATTTATCTTCCTAAAATATTGCCGATATTACCCTAAAGAAACGATTAGTAATCCGTGTGACCCAAGTGACAGTTGCTACATGAGATCCGTGAGAGCGTTACGAGCTTTTTGCGGGTGTTCTTGAGTCTCAGATTATTTATAAGTAATCTTACTTGTTTTTCGTTGCAAGTATACAAGCGCATATAATTTAAATCAGATCTTTAGATCAGTTATGTACTGTGGACGTCACATTGATTGTCAGGAACATTCTTGGTTGCAAGAACTTGGGGTTCTTCGGATTGAGTCAAGTTTTAGAAGACAGTGCTTTTGATATATGATTATATCTTTATTATTAATCTATCAGACGTATCAGCTGATGATGTGATGAGCTGTGACTACCAGATCTAGAAGTTCCTATCTCCACAAAGGATAGATTATCAATAATCAAAATATACGGATATGGATGTGACAGTGATGTACGAACCATACGTATGATAGCTATCACGGCTATCAGTATGTTTATTTTATTTATATGCTCAGGAAAGAAGATAGGGAAATGATAGTTATGCACAGGAATTAATGTCAATTTATAGATTTGAAAATGCCTTCAATCGTTCTACGTGAATTTGACAACACACTCAAGGAAAATAGTGTTCCACCTGAGCAGAAACATGCTCAGCGCTTATGGGATGAACCTGACTATGTTCCATCGCATTATAGAGTTACGAAGTTTGATATAATATGGCTAATCTTTTCCATCGGTAGTCACATATTTGATGTAGTTTTTGACATATACCTCGCTGTAAGTTATTTCTATTTTGGTGAAAAATGGATCTCAGCTTGGACATTCGTGTTTATTTTTGTACCTTCACTAACCACAACAGTGATAAGCGCCAGATGGTCAGTATTTCTTATAACTTCGAATATTCGAGTTTTAATTTTCGATTGTTTTAAGAAAGAGAGGAATTTTATTTCAGGTATCTTTCAGACGAGAAAGAAAGCGAGAAGAAATCACCTCTCAGAACATTAATCATGCGGTGTCTTGCTTTGACATTACAATTGGCCCCCACATTAAGGTATGTGAATACGATATCCGTGAACTATAATGTGTTTCAATTGATAACAACTATTTTTATCAACTTTCAGATACGTGGAGTCTCTTGTTTATGCGTTGAAATCTAGGAAATATAGAAAGAAAGGAGATATGGAGAAAGCAAGACATTTTTGCTATCTTATGTTCAAAGAGGATGCTGATGCCGCACTTTTAAGGGTATTTGAATGTTATTTGGAGTCAGCTCCGCAACTGGTTTTGCAGTTGTCAATATTAATGTATACTGCGAAATCTGTGAGGACTCTTCATGGTGAGAGTAGTTTATAGCATATATAGCTATACAGTTTAGAGCATCCCTCCTTTGAAGGATGTAGACGTATTATTTTTGAGTCTTTGATAACCTTGTTGTCATATTTTTATTCTGTAGGCTTTTTAAATTTCAAGTTATTCTTTCTTCCTCTTTGATGTCCCCTGAAATTTTTCAATATTACTTTTCTATGGTTTAGTAATAAAAAACGCAATCACTAAAAGACATTTGTATACATAGTAAACTTATCATGTAACTAATAGCATTAATTAACTTTTTCTCCAGAATTGATGCAATGGGGGTCTGTAATAACATCTTTCGTAAGCATGGCATGGGCACTAGCCTCTTATCATCGATCTCTGAGGTACCCACAAGAAAACAAGGACAATATAACATTCAAAGGAATGGTGGTGCAGTTCTTTTGGCATTTAATGATAGTAGGTAAGGACAATAAAAAGTGAATTTTGTGGTTGAATGAGCATAGTGCAAGTAATTAAATTTTATTAATTTGTACATTTATGTTATTTTATGACTATTATCAAGTTCAAGATCTAAATTCTTTTTATAATCAAGGGATCTTATGAATGATTGAAAGATTTTTTACTACTGACTTGGAAGAGACTATATCATTGTATAATTTAGAATTTTTTTATATACATACATGCTATTAATTTTATGTTCCTTCAACTTAAGGTAAGGTAATATGGTTCATTTAGGTAATTATTTATAGTCTTTAATGAGTATGCCTTGCGTAAAAATACAACATCATCTATCCTAAGAAATCCACTGAGAAGTATGATAAATACTATCCACTGAAAATTTATTCACTTTTATTACTCAATATATTACAATGACATTCCACCAGATTTCATTGGACTTGAATCTTATCTCTCACTCAGTAAAGAGGAAAAGTATTCATTTGTGCATGGTTGATAGCATTAGAGCCCTACTAATTTTTATTTTTTCTTATTTGTATAGTTCTACAAATCTTTTGCAGTCTGAGTACATTTTACATGAGCTAAATTAAAGATTTGATCACTCATGTACATACTGTCAAATTTATATTATAATTAATCAAAACATCATGCATTATAATTGTTCTCAGTATGCCTTACAATACAGGGGTTACTTTCCCACTTGGAGGTGCTTTCTTGATGGAATTGAGAAAAAGGGGGGATACCGTTTTTTAGAACCAAACAAATTGACAGCAATTCATAAATATTTAGTGTAATGAAATACTTCAATTTATTTCACTTTCTAGCTGATTTTTTTCAAAAATACAAAGGGAAACGATTGTCACCAAGTTTGGTAATGGGGCTTATGACCACATGGCCACAATTTTCAGGGAAGAGTTCCAAACTTCCAAGCATGCATCCCTCATTTCCGTCTTTGTTGGGAACCCTGATAATATTACCCCTGCTGTCTTTACATCATTTTAATTTAGGGTTGGGATCAGGATGAATTAGATATTTTATTGGTCTGAACCAGTACTGGTATTAAACAATTTTACATAAAGGTTCTTATCTCTAAGGAGTGTGCAACCATGCATTTCAGTATTAAGCCCAATTTCCCTTGTTACGCTAGTTATTAATTTGTTTACTGAACAATATTAAGTAAGAATGAAGTATTTTATAGTAAATGTTGGAATTATATTCTTATTTTAATGAATGGATTGTGGTACCTATTTGTTCACTGTTTCACAATAACAAATTAGATAGATTCAAAAACTGGATTGGCAAACTTGGGAAGTTTTAAATTTGCACCAGTTCGGAGAAACTGTCTGAATCCAACCATTCACCTGAACGTCTATTTATACAAAAAGAGAGAACAACATTTTTAATAGTAATTATTAAAGTAATTTTTTTGTTAGGTTATATTTCATTGCCAAGATTTAAGGGTTCATTCATTTGGGTAAAGGTTTGCCTTTTTCATAGCCCATTACCATTTTTAGAGAATCTAATCCAGATCACTTTGTTATTTTAGAATAGATTTAGTGTATCTTTTTTCTTCTCCAGGAAATATTTAATAATGTGTGATAAGTTGTGATAGGCTTGGTGAATTAGAAAATCATTCAGCTAATGGTCAGATGATACAAAATATTTTGATTTCAGGGAATTTTACTTGTTTTTTTATTTAGAATATGAATGCTTTCTGTACAAACAATATACATAATGGTATTTATGCTGTAAATAATTGAGGAGAAATGTGTTATATCTTCTTAAAAAGAGGAGAGAAATGGTACCTAAGTTTAACAACTTAGACCAGCTTTAAAGTATACTAAAAAATTATCAACGAAAGATATTGTAATGATGAAGAATTTAGATGGTGTTGAAATAATTAAATATATTTTGCAACTAGAGAATATTGAGTTCATCATGAATTGGTTGTTGAAATTATCTCTTGTATTGTTATCTTCTTTCTCAGTGTCGAGAGTGATATCTCTGAGCTGCCTTGCGTACAAGTTCCCCTACTGGATCATAGTCGGTGCTTTAGGGCATATTTCGTTTTGTTACCTCTATTTGTTAGTTAAAGGACCTCAAGGGGCTTGCAAAAATTCATGCTTTTGGCAAAATGCCCTTTGTCTTGTATTGGCTACTACTTACATATTCACGGGCATTCAGGCAAAAGAAGGGCCAACCCGTTGGTTTTACACTGTACTTTACTCTACCTTCTTAGTAGAAAATGTTTCAATGGTAACAGTGTGGTTTTTATATGTATCTGGTGAAGCACCTTCATGGCTTCTGTATGCAATACCTGTAGCTTCCCTAGGTTGCTTCATTTTAGGAATTATATTCCTTATTTTATACCACAAATGTTTCCATCCAAAAAAACTACCAGAATTAAATTGAGACAATCATGTATTAAAATGTGATTGCATTTAAACTCATCATTTGATGATAGTAAGACAATCATATTCTTAATTATGTTCAGCAATGACCATTACCGATGCCTGATATTGCCATGTTTTAATTAACATACTCTAGTTATCATTTCATTTCACATACCATCTTGGTAACTCTGTTATGATTTATTTATTTCTTTTCCAAAAAGTTTTTGTTTATTTATTGAGTTTGTCACAATATTGCTGCACTCCTGTTAGTAGTTATTTAATAAACGTATCTTTCAGTGTATGTAACGGAAATGTGTCCCAGACACGCTCATTTTGGTAGCAATTATTGATATCTGCTATCATTGTTGGAATCTTTGCCATTATTTTTGTGAAAAATTTTGAATGATTTGAAATCTGTCAAGTAAGTTTTCTACAACTCGTAACTGTGGTTACTATTATATAATGCTAAGTTTTTCCAAATTGTGATAGTTTTTCTATCTATTAAATCATTTTATAATATCAATTTTTGAAGTATTTGGAAAACATTTCATTGACATTGCTGACTTGAATAGAGTTGGAATATAATTAACTTTTTTGGGGCATTGGAATATGTCTTGACAATGTTATTTCATATGCATGATGTCTTCATGCAAGGAAATTTCTCTTAGGGAAAATGATGCAAGAAAATGAGGTATATCAAATTGATCTAATCAACCACATAACTGAGATTGTATATTCTCTGTAATATACTAAATTCTGTTCATGGAAAAGTATTCTTTGCAAATGACACTAAATGCATTGTTTCCATTTACCATTTGGTATTTGAACTATGTCTAATTAATATATTGTGGAAATGATTTCCCATATCACAGAAAGAGATTTGTGTTTTGAGCATTTTACCATATATTTGAAGATCTCAACTGCCAACATTATACTTAAACAAGTTTCCTAGGAACTTACTTTCTGTTCTAATTGTGTTTTTATCGGTGTTTAATTCTTTATCAATTGGTGTTTACTTTGCTGTTAAGCTTTAAAGGTAATGCACAGTATTTGCATTTTGAGCTCTGTAATGCATCATGGATTTTTTTACGGAGAATTTGACTAAACCTGTAAATTATATACTTTTGTAAGTTTCTTCATAAACTCAAATTGAATGAAATTATTTTTGTATACTGTTATACAATGTACCTGAAGTTCATTGAAGAATATAAGAACTGTTTGAAAAATATATACTTCTATTGGTATCTATTTAATCATTGCTGAAAGAAATGTGCTTTTTAAATTCTGTCTCTGAAGCTTTGGAGTCTCAGGAAACCAAGTAGAGGAGGTAAAGAGATACAGTGTTTTCTCCCTATCATAGCTGATAGTGAAACGATACTGTTTAATGTTTGTATTTCCCACTCTTGAAGGTTATTTTCATACTTCTGTTATCAGAGGCTGACTGCTCTTCCTCTCTCAAGTCTAGAGATCACTGAAAGCCGCAATTCAGTGTTCAAAACTGGATGGTCATAATTTCTTAGTTCTACTCGTCAGTAATCCAAATATCAATGTATCCCCTTGAACAGATAAGTAGACTCTTCGTAGATGTGTTCTTTTATTTATGGCTGTAAGTAATTTATCTTGGTTCAACTATACAATTTTAAAGCAAATACGTAATTTGTTTTGTTATTCAAAACACTCATTTCTTGATTATTTGGCATTTATGGTTTCACATTTCTTTGGAACAAATATTATCGAATTTCAGTTGAAACTTAGATTGAGCTTATGTCAGAGCAGATCCTGATTCAACATAAATGCTCGTTCAAATTTGATTAATTTTATTAGTTATTAGTAAATTATAAGATTCAAAATTGTCCAATAAAAGATGTTTAAAACTGAAACTAAGCTATTAAATCAATTGTCTCTCATGTTACAGCAAATACTTCACTAATTTGAATGAAAAGTATTTATTCTATTTCAATCGGTTACAAGGGAAAGCCGAGCTAATTACTTTGTTTCAATGGAAAATGGCACAATATATCCAATGCTCTTAGTTACTGCCTACTTCAATTGATTATAAGAATTATTTTGGGGAAATAATATCTGACGGCCATTCTGCGACAGCCGTATTATTATACCACGATTTTTTCTATTATTTATTAAGTTCATCTCAACACACGTGTTCACAATGTGAATATCACCTCTCGAAGCAATTTGTCGTTGATAAGAAATGAAATTTTCGAGGTTCAAAGAGCCAAAACTTCCTGTAGTTCAGCAAGTAGATTTCTTTGAATATTCTAATATTTGTGGCAACCTTTCATTTCAGAAGATGACAGACCAAAATTAAACCTAAATAAATAAAAGCATGCTTGATTCTGATTTATAATAATCATAATAACAATGAATCTATGAATGTAGCTACGAACGGAGCGGCAGCAGTTGGCAACCTTGATTGTATTATCATTCTTCTGTTGTCTACAGTTGTCTAGTAAACCGCTGACTGACAACTAATACTTCAGAATAATTAATATCATCGGCCCTTATATTACTCTGATCTGTATTAATTCCTCCTTATATTTCTTCGTTTCGAGTAAATTCATTCTGATCAGATTTTATTAAATTGCCTATCTTTGTGTAAAGTAAACTAATCAGAATGGTAAGTCTATGTATTTCCTTTAAGAAATTGTGTTTTGTTGAGAATAGGCTATAATGATGACAATTACGGCTTCTAAAATTTAATCAAATTGAATGAATTCTACAAAATTTTTATTATAGGCATCAGAAGTAGAGGAGACAATGAAGAGGATTCAATCCCATAAGGGAGTTGTCGGTACTATCGTGGTAAATGCCGAAGGTATGCTATCTATTCATTTGCTAAATAAATTATGACAACATATATAAATTATAATTTGACTATTTAAAAAAAATTATTTTCAGGAATTCCAATTAAATCAACCCTCGATAACACGACAACAGTTCAATATGCAGCTCTTATAAGCCAACTCTCAGACAAGGCTAGAAGTGTCGTTAGAGATTTAGATCCAACGAATGATTTAACATTCCTCCGCATTAGATCTAAAAAACATGAAATAATGGTAGCACCTGGTAAGTTGCTTGGACGTGTAATTTTTTTATCTCACACCGTTTGTTTAAGTATAGGAAATGAGTAGTTGGGTGGACGTTAATATTGGAAATGTAACGCTGATTTTTTTAAAATTCTAATTAGTACGCTTTTTAAGTGCCTGCTCTATAGAAACAAATCATTCTGGAAAGTATACTTGAGTTTCATTTAAACTGCTCGAGTTGGAGTGGTTTTTCTTATGGCTACCCAGAAGATATCAGTATCTAAATTACACTTTTATCCGCATTCTGTCCCATTTTACAGTATTGATTTCTCTCATCGCAAAGTAAAAAGTCCTAAATTGCAAGTATTTAGTTATATATTCCTAGTACATTTTTCCAGGCTCTCTCTTCCTTATATTCCCGCACACCCATTTGGTTTTTATATTTGAAAAACATTTTTTATTGGTGTAATTGACGTTGAACTATATTCACTCTCTAGCAAACCTATCATACTACTCTATATCTTTTATTAGATTTAGAATGTTAATTATTCTATAATTTTTCCCTCATTGCTTTATGTCAACTCAAATGTAATCAGGTGCATGCCCCCCCCCCCCCCTTGAGGAAGGTATTCCAATTTAGTTGTAATGAAAATTATGCGATTATGCTTTTATAACACAAAATAAAAAGGAATACATTAACATCTTCATATTTGAGATAGATGTTTGCTGAAGAAATTATTGCCCTATAAAGATTTTCCGCTAGCCCACCTCTGGTCTTACATTTCTGTGAAGCAGTATCGGTCGATGTTCTGTCAGATTAAAATAAGATGACAAAATTAAAATTTCTGCATGCATATGAGACCAAGTGTATGGTGTACGCATCAAGGTCATATTTATTAGCATCATTCAAGGACAAATTAGCATTCATACAATAATTATCTGGAGAGCCTCGTATGAAGTTACATGAATAATATCTCTTTTAAGGGCAAATACAAAAATATGCATTAGTTCATTGAACTTGGATTTTATACTTGAAATAAATAATTTGAAATAATGAATTTATTTTTCATTCATTGGAATAAAAGTAAGATCAAAATATAATGTTGAACGAGATAGTCCCTCGCTTACCTCTGAGGATCACATGAAGGACCCAAATGTAACTGTGACTACATGAGTTAGACATGTGGATAGTTTGTTCTTATAGACACAAACTTTTTGAGATTTTATGTAGTTTCTACCTAGTCATCATTGCATTCTTGCTTCTTTGAGTATGACAAGATTAAATTAAGATGTTCTAAGGGAATATATAGGTGAGATTAAATTCTAGAAAGAATCATTGTGAAATTTGCAAGTTAGGAGGCTCATGAATAAGATTCCTCAAGGAATGAATGTTTATCCCAAAGCAGGTCACAAATTCATCTCTATAGTAGTGTAAGTAAAGCTTTTACAGCAGTGTTAGCTTTTCTGAATTTCTTTAGGGAATCCTAGCAGAGAAAAACATTTCCTAAGGCTCAGTAAATGGCAATAAGTATGTTTCTTACTTTTGAGATTTTTATATCAATTTTAAAGTCTTCATGTCTGACTGTAAGTGTAGGTTGTCATTATGGATATAATGTCATTAAGGACTGATTATGTATTCTTAATATATTTATATGTAAATATAATTTAGAGTAGGATAATTTTTGCATTCCTTATATTTGCCATTTTTTGGTGCAGGAGGGATTACTTAAGTAACTATATTGAGGCATTAACAATTTTGAAGCTATACACTTTGAATAATTCATGCTTTCCGTATTTATTCCCCTTTATTATGAAAGGTAAGATATGCTGATTTCTATCAACTCAATGTTGTTAATTCATTTTAGGATCATAGCCTGAAATAATAAATTATTAGATTGCTGTTAGCCATTAACCTGTCTAAAATTAAGTTGCAATGCAACTTTGTTCATTAGAATTCGACAGGATTATTGATTCTTGCCAAAAATGAACCATATTTCTTTCAGTACCAGGCATATGATATTTTTTATTAAGATTATTTAAATCATAATTATTCATTAATTTATTGCATTAACCTTATTGTGCATTATGAAATGTTCTTTGAGTTCCCATGTAGATGAAATAAAAGTTAACGAGTCAAGTGTTGCCATTTAATTGGCTATAAAAATAACCAATTTATCAGTTAATTTTTTACTTTTGACAGTTGAATAAATATGAAGGTCACATTTCTCTACTTTCACCTTAATTTTCTCTCTCAAGCTTCTTAAATGGCCAACCATTAATAAACTCAAAAGAGAGGAACGTTGAATTATGAATTAAATACTATGCTGATTGAATATAAATTGACAATAAAAGCTGAATATAATGAAATAATAATTTTATTAATTACATTATTTTACTACAGTTAAAATATAAATTGAAATAGATTTCTTCTCAAGAGCATAAACAATAATTATGTTATAGTTTTGATAAATAGTTAGCCTATTGATAACTCATAACCAAAATGAAACACTTTTGATTAGCTTCCATTTATATTATAATCTTTTTTACTACCAATGAAAAATATTAGAAAATTAATGAAACTTTATTCTTTTACAGATAAGGAGTTCATATTAATAGTTATTCAGAATCCAACTGAATGACTTGAAGTTATTGTAAGTTTCTGCACAAGCTATCACTACATCTTTATCCAGCTGCATATGTATATTAATATATTACTCAATATTGTTTCTGTTTTAACTTATTTTTCAAATATGTTGCATTTTATTGAAAATAAAATGTCTTTTCCATAAACTGCATTTTGAATAACTTTTTATATATAATAATTATTATTTATAATAACTAAGGTAGAAGTTATGGAATGAAGAATGTTTATTCTTCATTCCATAACTTCTACCTTAAGTAGATAATGATCACCAGAAAAAGAACCCTAAGGACTACAGTGACCAAATTGTAGAATGATAGTATCTGAATATTTTATTCCAGGCTAAACAGCTAATTACACTGAACTGCTAATGAACACCTTTCAACAAGGCAATAGAAAGTAACTGCTCCAGATTTTTGTAGTTACTTCCATTTATGAAAATGACTTTGCAAAATTGCTTTTATTGAAAAAAAATAGTGATATGAGTAGGCTGATATAAATTGTAATTATGAAAAGGACTGTTCAGTTATGAGGTGAAACAAATTATGGTGATCAAGCTACAGCAAGAGTAGATGCAAAGTACTAGATCACAGCCAGTCAACAATGGACAGGCAAGAGTTTTCCTAGGAAATAGACAAAACTCAAAAACTGTAAAGCAATTGAGATCTCAATCGTAGAATAGGACCCAATAGACATTTCAGCAACCAAGTTGCTATCATCCAAGGTGAAACAAATTCAATGCAAAGGGAATTGATATATCTGTCATGCCTCACTCTTTGGGTCTTTCTAAATCAATTTACAATGTTTGGAGTGTTATTGTTTTCTGGGAAAACTCCTGTCCATTTTTGGCTGGTTGTGCCTAGGCAACTAAGTTATGGGGTGGTATTCAGTTAAGCTAACTTCTTGTTTCAATTAAAATTTTTGGTTGTAAAAATTTAAATCTTGATGCCTAATTTCCAATGAAATCATAAGATGGTTTTTATTCTCCCTAATAATTGCAAAATAGTGTTTTTCTTATTTTAATAGAGCAGTGAATGATGAGGAGTGGTGAAAATATATTTTCTTTGGATTTAGAATTAGGTGTCAACTATTACAAACCCTTTAGATCCTTTATTCAATACCTTTTTTGTAGCTAAAATGAATGGTGCAGTGTTATCATGATTTGCAGTGAAAAAAAAAGCCTTGGTAAGACTTTCCCCCCCCCCTCTTACTTCCTACTAAATAGCAATAGTAGTGATTCACTTCCAGTATTTATTCATACCCAATCTATACTTCAGTAATTTATTATAAAGTAAATGCATAGCAGCTATAATACGAAAATTTATCCAATGAAATACTTTTAGTGAAACTGTTTTTCCTTATCTATTCCAATGGAATTCAACACATTGAACATACATATTCTTTCTAAATTAGTTATGTACCTTCTTTAAACACTGAATTTGAATAAATTAAACACTTCAAACATAATTTAAATCCTTTTATTCAAGACTTTCAACTGTAGTTAACAGTGTTTGTACACAACTACATTGTGGAGGCATAGCCTACTTCACAAAATAGACGGAATGACAAATAAATCTTAAAAATCTTCTATGTTCACTTCCAAGCAAACAAGGAGTAAATATCTCGAAAGAATGGTAATAAAAGATAAACATCCAGTGCGTCTCTAACAAGGAAAACAGGCAATTTTAACTAACATTTTGATAACGTTTAATCGAAGTTAAGTTGAAATACGAAAAAATTTAGGTTTGCCCAGAACAAATAATAAATTCAATGTCACAAATCACTGAACTGCCTCTACACTCATAAAATGAGATGTTTACTACCGATTAGGTCCTGGGTATTTGTACTGCTGTTGTGATGCAGTGCGATGTTAAGTAACTATGAAAATGGATGCCAACATAATTGGCAAGCCATTTAATTACCCTTTAATTATAACCAAATTGCACTATATATTTATTCTTTCCATGCATTCTTCTCATAATCCCACTTTGAGGAGACACCATCAACAGGATTGACGCCCATTTCGATCATCCTCTGCAGCTGAGCTTGCTTTCTTTCCTCCGTAAATGATTCAGGGAGGGGCTTGTAAACTAAAAATATGTAAAATGGAGTAAGAAACAGAAATTTCGGATGAAGCTATAACTAGTAAAAAAATGTATTGACTTACCGAATAACTTCAGACCCATGTAACCCCACATCGCAAATGAAACGAGAAATAGTGCCATCCCTACGACAGATTTCCATTCTCCGGTAGGAGCTTTCATTTCCGCGAAAGTTTGGCAAAACGACGCTCTGCAATGAACAAAATTGAACAAATGTTAAATAACGAATAGCTACTTTAATGACTTCAATTTTCGGTACCGTAATTACCTGTACAAAGCTTTCTTCTCTTCCATCGTCAGCTTTTTCCAATCTCCCTTTTCCTTTTCTCGCAAGGCCTTAAGAAGAATTATATATGATAGTTAAGCACGGGAAGAATATGATACACATCTTTAACTTCTAGCAACCACATACCTGAATATCAGGAGTATTTTCCTTAAAACGAATAGCTGGCAAAGGGAAATCTGTTCTGTCGACATAATTTGGCTCGCCGTTGAACCCGTATCCTACAACCTCTCGATTTCCTATCCTGCTTCTGCTTCCATGAATGCCAGCTTTCTGAATTCTCTGTATTCCTCTGAGAGATAAGCTTAGAAGTCGATTTGCCATTTTGGAGAGGGGTTCCCTGAGACTATAGATAAAAATAATGAACTAAATTAATCTTTTACGATTATATCGTATAGGGACATAAAATGCCGATTAATCCTATCAATGATTTATAAGCAGCCCAAGTAGATATAAACGGTAACAAAACGCAATTAAATGCAATAAAACCTAAACTAGAGTAACTTTACTTCTCAAAAACTCTATGCAGATATTACAGGAAATATGGTTTTCTGGTGTAATTAGCAACGCGAGCTGGAACCGGATTTCGATTAAATTATGTAAGTATCAGTATCATGCCTAATAATTACTCAAGTTGGAAATATTTTTAAGGTAGTCAAAGCTTAGATTTGCGATAAACGCGGTTGTAACAACTACGTACCTGCAGCTATTTCAATATCTCAGAACAGAAAGGAATGACGACCGTAGTCGACCGTCACAAAACGCTTATCTGCCGAAATGATAGGTGGCGCTGAAATTTTTAAACGTTGAATCTCATCTTGGTGGAAATTTTGATTAGGAGGGCTAGTTCAGTGTAGCATTTACTCATAAATTTAAAGCAATCACAAAACATTTTAGTCTCTATCATTCTCTAAAGTAATTATATTAATTACATAAATAATCCCACGCGACGCTTTTAGAGAAAAGTTAATAGTTTCAAAAGCCGGGAATCATGGAATTAAATGATAGTAACTTACAAAGCTTAGCAAATTATTTGCAGCAAACTTTATCACCCGAAGTCAGCGTCAGAAAGCCAGGTATGTAAACTCCTAACAAAGTATTACAGTGTGATTTGTTTTCCATTTGCATCCCTAACTTTGGGATTTATTTCAGCTGAAAAATTTCTCGAGTCCATTGAAGTCACACAGAATTTTCCGCTGTTGTTGCTTCACTTGGTAGGCAAAGAAGATTTGCCGCTAAATATAAGGCTTTCTGGCGCCGTTGCATTCAAAAATTTTGTGAAAAGGAACTGGGGAGTTGTGAGTACAAAATTGATTAATGTCAATTGCAAATTTTGGCTTGGAGACTTTTATAAAGAAATCATCCTGAAATTTACTCTAATTTTGTATACTTTTAGCGTGATTCCAAACTGATATAATGTATTCATTGCTATTTTAAACTATATTTAATTTGTTTTCATAGGATGCCGAGGAAGGCCAGGATCGTATTCATAGCTCAGATAGAGAAGCTGTCAAAAACCTAATTGTAGACTTGATGCTACGTTCTCCTGAGTCCATCCAAAGACAGTTAAGTGATGCAGTTTCGCAAATAGGTCGCCATGATTTTCCTGACAAGTGGCCAGGATTAATAACTCAAATGGTGGAAAAATTCAATTCTGGTTAGTATTCGTTGTAGCAATTTTAGAGACTTGAATTTAGTTATCATTAAGTGGAAAGATTCAAGCATCTTCATGACCTTCGATTAAGATTAAATCTTACCAACTACTTTCTTAAGATCTCATCAAGTATTTTTTTTAGGTGATTTTCATGTCATAAATGGAGTTCTTCGCACAGCTCACTCGTTATTCAAACGTTACAGGCATGAATTTAAATCTCAAAAGCTCTGGACGGAAATAAAATATGTCTTAGATACATTTGCTAAACCATTTACTGATCTTTTCGTGGTAAGTAGATCATGTTATTCTACCAAATAGATGTTAAGATTTCTTAGGCTAAGGATTTCGACATAGTTGCCTGTTATTTATAGAAAATCACATTAAAATTTTTTAACTTCCCAACTTTTCTTACTTGAGAATAAATTTTATTTCAGGCAACAATGGGTTTGACAACTGTTCATGCCAGCAATGTGGAGGTTCTAAGAGTTCTGTACAGCTCACTCACCATAATTTGTAAAGTTTTCTACTCGCTTAATTTTCAGGTATGAGTTAGATGTAACCCGTTAAATATTTTAATGAAAAGCTCTTAGAATTAGGCAATTACTTGTTACCATTTTTTTATTCAGAGAAAATGTTTAATTTATTGAAAGTTATTTTCCATAAATGAATTCTAAGCTTTTATGTCTACAGTTTAAATATTGGCATGCAAAGTTTATAATTTTGATTGTTTCTTTTCGCATAGGATTTACCAGAATTTTTTGAAGATAATATGCAAACTTGGATGAGCAATTTCCACACACTACTAAACACAGATATAAAAGAGTTGCGAACTGAAGTAAGTAAATAATATTTTGCGTTAGCAAAAATGTATTTTTTATCTTACCAATGTTAACTAATTTCAATATTTTTGCTTATGCTATGTAGCTCCTACATGATGTTATACTATATTTGTATCAGGGTTCTTTTAAGCTGTTATCAATTGTGCCTGCTGATGGCTCTATATCCATAGATTGTTGTTTCTCAGGACCATTTTATGTACATACTTTCAGTTTTACTGTTTGAGAAATTCCTTTTAGGAAAATATTTCTCTTCTGTTTGCATACATTGGTCCTGAATTTCAGGAAAATTATTGACAAATGGATTGTCCATTGAAAACCTCTGAAATAACAAAAATTTTATAAATACAATTGCCTTTAGAAGTAAAGGTTAATCATGAGCTTTAGATCATTTGCTTGAGTTATATTTAATTGTCTTCTTTTAAAATGCATCTGTGATACAAATTTTTCATTTATGCTTGACAAATCTCATTTTTGGAATGATTGACTGAGATTGATTTCTCTAAGAATTTATGGAAGCTTTTTGGTGCTTTTATGAAAATGTTTGATTTCTTCATTGATCCATAGGAAGATGAAGAAGTAGGGCCTTTGGAGATGCTGAAGTCTCAAGTATGTGATAATGTTTCCTTGTACGCCCAGAAGTATGATGAAGATTTCCAGCCATTCTTACCACAAATGGTCACTGATGTATGGAATCTACTTGTAACCACAGGCCCTCAACCAAAGTATGATGTGGTATGTTTTCAGAAATTTTTAATTGTATATTTATTGCTTGAAATGAGGACTGTTAGCTTTTCTACTATTAATATTTTAAATGTCTAGTTATTGTAAGTAAACTACACTAAAAGTTTGTGAATCTTTATCTTTACAGCTTGTAAGCAATGCTCTTCAATTCCTGGTTTCTGTTGCAGAGCGTCCTTATTATAGCAAACTCTTTGAAGATCCCACTGTTCTATCCAGTATTTGTGAAAAAGTAATAATTCCTAATGTGGAATTTGGAAGTAAGTATTAAATGCTTAGCATGCTTGGAATATCTTTTGTTGTCAAGTATTTTTTAAAATATTAATGTATAGACATATTCAACTATTTACTATAGTTGTGAATTGAATAATAATCTATTATAAAATATGAACTTTTATCTATTATGAAAGGTTAGTTTTGGTTGTTTCATGTAATTTATGCTTATGGAGTTAAATTATTTATAAGAGAATTCAAATTCTTGCGCAGGAATGTCTCAGAAATACATTATTATGGAAGTTAAAAAGGAAAAATTAGTTTGAAGCATTTTAACTATTTATGGGACAATGCAAAATTTTACTGAATGTTATACAATTCTCAATACTCCTTGACTATTTTGATACAATTGTGATTCCTGTAATGACTAAACTTCATTATATTCAGTTAATTTTAGTTGGAAAACAATTAGTTAACAAACAAAGAATATTTCTTGGTATATATGGTACAGCATCTTGTAATTACAGAGATTCTGCCATAGATTTTCTAATTTATTCAATTAATACTCTCAAGATACAGTATTGACCAAGAAGATTATAAATATAAATTTTTAAGTTGCTTGCATAACTTAATAGTGAAGTGTGAAATGTGAAGTGAAATACTATTCAAAGATTTGTTATTTTTAGTCAATCTAATAATGTGATACTTTTTTGCTTTCAATTCAAATTTTGGAATTTTCTTAATAATGTGCATTAATATTGTTTAATGCTCTCTTACAAAATCAAAGCATCTGATGAGGAGCTCTTTGGTGATAACCCTGAAGAATATTTACGCAGAGATTTACAGGGTTCTGATGTTGGAACCAGGCGTCGCTCTGCTTGCGATCTAGTCAGAGCTCTCTCAAATCATTTTGAAGCTCAGATGATGTCAGTGTTTGGTAATTATATGCAGGTAATAAGAAGTTTGTTTCTCCTAAAATTAATTCATTTTTATAATTAAGGATATGTTATATGAATTTAAAATGATTTCTTTTGTTCAATGTCATTACTAATGTGCTCTAAATATCCAAATTCAGTCTTTAATTATTGCCTAACACGTTTACACATCCCAGCTCTCAATCAAAATTCAAGAAAAATTATTGCTCTTAGTACATCTTAAGAAACTCCAAATCTTTTGCAATAATAATAATAATGTGTAATAATTAATATTTTAGGCAATGCTCACCAGGTATGCTGAGAACCCTGACTCAAATTGGAGGTGCAAAGATGCAGCTCTCTATCTAGTTACATCCTTGACAGTTAAGGGCTCTACCCAGAAACAAGGAACAACACAAATTTCTCAGCTTGTAAACATAGGAGACTTTGCAGTACAGCATATTTATCCAGAATTGGCAAAAGCTGATGGTATGGAAGTTCTATCTAAAATAGCAAATGTTGATATTAATTATTGTGTATGAATTTGCACGATTGATATTTACATGATTACACCTGTTCTTTGTAAGTGCAATACCATTATTTTTAGTTAACATATAGTTTTTATTTATTTTCCATGTTTACAGTGACTAGCTTACCTGTCATCCGAGCTGATGCTATCAAGTATATCATCACATTCAGGAACCAACTGCCTGCAGATGTACTAGTAGGACAAGTGTTACCAAGATTAATACATCTGCTGACGTCACCTCATCGTGTGGTTCACACTTATGCAGCTTGTGCCTTAGGTGGCATCCTATCTTTGAGAATACCATCACCATCTGGAAATGGAGTGATAATCCCTGTGTATGTATGCATTTCCTTAACATAATGAAAATTATGTGGTTGGAAAAAGTGGATGGTGGTTGAACAAATGGCAATTGAAATCGCAGTGCTGGAAAAATATAAAATAAAAGATTGCCCACCTTAAATGGTTGAAAACATTTCTGTTCAAGAAACTAGTTGATTAGAAAAGTATACATGAGAAATTCAAAAATGAAAATTTTTCTTAATTTTCAGTTGTTTATCTTTTTATTATTAATGGAGCCTTTTCCTTTGTAGTGTCAATGCAGATAACATGCTTCAATTTTCAAGAGATATACTTACAAATTTATTTGGAGTATTCTCATTTCCTGGGTCAGAAGAAAATGAATTTGCCATGAAAGGTAATTTTCTAAGTTTATGCTAATTTTTAAGCTTCTTAATTTTTATTCTATTAGTAGATAACAAATTTGACAGCTTATTTGACTGTTCCATTTTAATTTCACGAATCTTCATGTCATCTGAAAATCGATCAAGGCATCAGTCTCATTAAATCATGAAAAAAACTTATGATGTACTGCTAGCTACTGTATAATTATTCACTTATTACTTTCATTTCTTTGGAAGAAAAATACCAAACAGTTGTAGTTCCAGCTAATCACATGTTGTTGAGATAGTAATATAGCTTCGAAAATTTGAAATTTTTAGACCATTAACTCGTAATCATGAAAGAGAATTGATTGATTCTTTTCTTTATCTTGGCAGGTGAAATCAGTAGCAATTAACCCTTATATGCAGTAGTTTTTGTTCAATGCATTCTCATACTCCTTCCATAACATATTTGTAGATATTTTTCAGAACAGGTTTCTCATTATTATTTAAAGCAATGGTTGCAATAGTGATTTAGCTATCCAAAGAAATTCAATATATATGTCGTGTTTCCTCAAAAATAAGACCGGGTATTACATTAATATTTTCTACTAAATATGTCTTATTTTTTATCTGCAAAATTCTACTTATTAAAGTACATAAATACCTATATTCAAAGTACAAATTTCTTATTTATTTTTTGAACTCATCAGTGTATTTAGCTTATTATTTATTTGAAATGCTTCTGTCAATAACATTATTTACATTTATTTATACTTTTATTACAATTTAATTCAATACATAATCAGCATCAATTTGTAAATTCATATTTCTCTTTACTCTTCAGGGATAATGCTGGTATTTTGTGTATTGCAAGAGAAGTCTTTGCCTCACATGGAAGAAGCCCTTCCAAAGTTGACCAACAAACTAACAGCAGCTGCAAAAAATCCTTCCAGGCCACACTTCAATCATTACTTGTTTGAAACACTTGCTCTGTCAATTAGGTATGTGGTGCATTCATTTTATTTTATTTTTAAGTCTTGCTGACACTGCTAAGGCTTCATATTTGATATATTCAACATAATTTTGATAATCAAGGGCATAATACTATTTGCTTGTCCATTGATCTGGAAATTTATTTGGAAACAGTTGCAAATTCTTGGTACATTTGAAAATATATTAATTTTTCCTGCCAAATTTAATGGCTCATTGACAAAATACTGTATAGTGGAGGTGATGTCATCCTTTCTAGGTGTACAAATTTTTGCACCTGTTGGTCTTATCATTTACCCGATTTTATGCCTTAAGCACAGACTTGCAGTGCTTGCATGTTGGATACTTCTCAAATGACAAAGAATTGTATAGATGCTTGTTGAACACCCATACTGCACTTAACTGCTAAAAATTCTGAACAATGTTCTATTGTCTAGTTCTACCTTTCCAGTTGGTTTGGGAAGCTTATGGGTGAATAACTTCATACATTGTCCCATAAGTGGTGAAGCAATCCTTACTCTCAATTGCATTTAAATGGAGCACCATATTAAAATCAATTGAGCTATGATTCGTAGTTTATATTGGTTGATTTTAACTTCAGATCTGATAATATCTGATTGAGAAATACATTATCAACACAATAGAGAAGCTTTTATACTTTTATAGCAATAACAATTTGCTATAGGATTTACAAAGTTATTCTTATTCATATACTATCAGTTTTGAATTTGAAACCAACCTATGTAAACTGAAAATCTTGGTTTTATCTGTTCAAACTTGAGCTTTGTATAGAGGCAGTCTGACGCGATAGTTTTTGTTTTGGACTTATGAAAATACTGACTGGAATTTTGGAATGGACTATAGCATTGAAATTTTATGTTCTTGTTAAGGATTGAAGCACAGTAAAAATTTTATTTACAATAGTTGTACAACATGTGTACATTCCTCTGTAAGATAATCTTAAATCATGTATGGTTCAAGGTCAATATGTTAATTTTATTCATGATTTTTCGATAATCTTATATTTGAGAATGTAGCTGTTGTGATGAAGATTTTTTTTTATTCCTAAGTTGTTTCTTACAAATCAAGCCTCTCTAAGGAATATCATTTATGGCAATCAATTTCTGTTCCAGAAGTTTGATTTCTAAATAATAACTTATCCATCCAGTCAAAGTATCGATATTTATTTCTTAGCTTTTTCTTATCTAATACAATATCTTTCCTTTCGAGCAGTATAGCATGCAAGGCAACTCCTGCAGCTGCTGCATCATTTGAAGCTGCCCTCTTCCCTATCTTCCAAGAAATTCTTCAGCAAGATGTTCAAGGTTAGATATATTCTATTAAAAAATTATAAATCCTTTTAAATTGATATATTCACATGGGGTAAAGATTTTCCTGAATAGAGAATGAATGAACATTGAATGTTTACCGATTGTGATACTTTAATTCAATGTTTTGAATTCATGGTTCATATATATTTATTATTTTAAAATGTTCACCAAATATATTACAGAAAATGCTTTTTACTTAAACTAAAATACCTTTTTGAATTTTATACCTAATACCAGCTTTTTATTTTTGAAATCTTTCTTTTTTAATTTAATATTCATTTCCATTAATACTTGCTAACAGAAGTTTATAATATCCCTATTAGAATTCAATTATTTTATGCTTTATGGGCAGGTTCTCATAATTCATTTCATCTGAAGTACACTCTTTATTATAGCCCAAATAAAGATGTTTTATTATTATTATTATTATTATTATTATTATTTATGAAGTCAGCACTTTTGAGACTGATGTTTATGCAAGTTGGAGCCGTTGTATAAAAATACATATTAATTCCATGTATTTATCTTTCACAGAGTTCATCCCCTACATATTTCAGCTTCTCTCATTGCTGTTGGAGCTTAGACCTGATGAAGGTGGAAAAGCAGTCAGTCCTCCTTACATGGCCCTTCTTCCATTTCTTATTACTCCTGTCCTTTGGGACAGCTCTGGCAATGTTGTACCTTTGGCAAGACTTCTTTGTGCTTATGTCTCTCGTGGAGGCTCAGAAGTGAACAATTCTTCAAGATTGGTGAGTAAAATATTCTGATGATATCATATTCTATTTTGTCTTACAATTTCCTTAACACCAGTGGTAATATTGAGAAAGTTAAATATATTTGTGTAATAATTTGATCACTAAAACGGATCCCTAGTTCTACAATGGCTTCCTCAAGATTAAAGTTCTATTTAATGTATTTTTAATGCAACCAGGTATATGTTACAAACTAAAGAAAACATGTTGTAGTGGCTACATTCAGGATATGGTAACAGATATATTAAGCCAATTATCTAAGCATTATGAAATGTTTTTTTTATCAATATATTGTATATTTATAAACTTTTCCTTATAAGTCATCATTTCTACTGTTATGGGTCTTACAGTACTGTAAGTAAGTAAAGAAGTAAGTACTGTAACAATGTAAGGTCAAGAGATTAACAGAGGATGACCTATTATATATTGAAGAAATCAACTAATTTTGGCTGCTTATAGATATTTCTTAACTACTATTTTGATAACTTTAGCATAACTTTGTGGCCTTTTTTCTTAAAACATGACAGAGAGACCTGAATGGGTCCAAAGGTTAGTCAAACAGCAAATATTGTGGGTGAAATATGGTCAGCACATTGGCTGTAATGCTGCTTTATTTGGCTTTTCTAAATGAAAATGGATCTTCTACCTAAAGTTATTCAGGTACCCTCCCAATTATTTTCTCAATGCTGTGTCTTACCCCCTAACAGAAATTTAATCCAGGACCATTTTCATGAAAAGTGAATGTGCTACCTTCTTCTTAGCTGTCTTGAGCCCTTACAAAGAAAAAATTATTTAACATTGTTAATCCTTAGCTTATAAAGTCTATTGAATTTAAATTAATAGATCCACCACAGCCAATATACTGCATGAATGTGTTCTTCCTTTGAAAGGTTCATTGTAATTTATGCCTATTCTAGATTATGCTTGAGAACAAATTTGCTTCTCACAATTGCTTTCTTATCAACCCCAGTGGCAATAGTCTATGTAAGATGAATTTTCATGATGGAATAACCACAGATTCTTCATATCTGCATACTACAGTTTACCATGTTGATGGAATGGTTATCATGCTAACCTACTAATAACAAGGCCCCAGGTTTGAGTCTCTACTGAATAGATTTTTGTTAATTAGGGCAAATATGTTATTGTGAGTCCATGTTGTATACTTCTATATAAATTGGCAGTAATTACTTCATGTAAAGTTCTGATGAAATGAATGGTAATCTTTTGGCACCTTTCAGGGCAGATGCACAATTCTGCCTCTATTTTACAGATATCGTATGAGAAATTCTAAATAATTATCTTCTTTCTTTGTAACTCTTCGTTTTTATTTTCAGAATGGTCTTCTGGGAGTATTCCAGAAATTAATAGCATCTAAATTAAATGATGGAGAAGGGTTTAGGCTCATTTCAGCTCTACTTCTCCATTGTCCAGAGTAAGTAACTTTCAAATCATTTCATGTGAAATCTTTTTAGCTTTCATAAAAGTATCCATTTGATGTAGCAAATGACAATTAACTTTCCCAAGAAATCAACTTTTTGACATATTGTAGATGGTTAGAATTATGAAAAAAGAATACAAGTTGACAAACCCAAGATTGATGTTCAAAAGACCTAGCATTCTGAATGAATGACGCAATGCTTTCCGTGAGAGAAAGAAAGAATATTGTGGATCATTTATCAGGAACCATAGACCTGATTATTGGTAGCCAATCCTGGTGGAGTCCATAGTGAATTGGTTATCTTTTTATGGGAAAGTTTTTTTTCATCTTTCTCTAAAGCATTTGCTCCATGTATAGAAAAAATTAATAAGAAATATCAGTTTTCTGTATTGAATGAGGAATCGTTTTTAAATTCATAGAACATAAAATGATTAGAATACATATCAAAATTATTGGAATTTTTTAATATGAAGAAATGTTTTAATATCAAGATAATGTAACAGTTACATTTGCCTAAATATGCTACTATGAGGCTGTGTAAACCAGATTTAAAATAATTTGTTTGTAAAATTCACTGGATCAACTCAAGGCTTTTCATAAAGTATAATAAAAGTAATCAAGAAAATTGCAAAGTATACTTTGGCTGTGAAATTTCGAAGATCTATTTTCAGCTCCATGACTCCTTAGATTTTCTAACCTTTCCTTCAGCTCTTACTTTACATCTTTCTTTCTAAATAAAATATGCAGTACCACTTTCTTCTGGTGCTGTAGCTATAAGAGAAATCATGAGCTATTTTAAAGAAATTAAAAGTATGTGATGGTAGATGAATCTTAAGATAATGTTCAATAATTTTAAATAGGGTGTAAATTATCAAGTTGCAAATCAATTATCTTTCTGAATTAAATTTCCTCTAATTTTTCAGGAATTTTTTACTCTAAATATAAATGAATATGTTTCTAAGTGGTTGTTTGTTTTATAACTGTAAGATAGATCATTTTTCCAATTACCTGATAATATTCTTTTCTGAAAATTGCTGTGCAAATCATTTTTATTTATTCTGCTACTGCAACCAGTGTTTTGTAAATATTTCCTTTCTCATTTTAAGGGCTGAATTTTCTCCATTTGTTCGACAAGTCTTCGTAGTCCTGTTCCAACGATTATCATTCTCTAAGACAGTGAAATTTGTTAAAGGTCTGCTGGCCTTTTTCTCTTTATATATAGTGAAATGTGGAGCTTCTACATTTGTTGAACTGGTAGATGGCATTCAGCAAAGGTAAGAGACTTTTGATATCTTTAAGGTCTGTAAAATATCGTATGTCTAAAACTTTATGAAACTTATGTATTTTTGGAAACATACCAAAACTTCTCCTTGTTGTTTATAATCAATTTCATCCTTTTTCAGAATGTTTTCTATGGTAGTGGAAAGGCTAATTGTCATAGATGTGCAAAAAATATCAGGGAAAGTAAACAGAAAGTTAGTAGCTGTAGGCATTACAAAGCTGCTCACTGAATGTACTCAAGTTACAGAAGGCCAGTACTCAAACTTGTGGTCAGTATTGAAGTGAGAATATGATGGTAACTTGAAATAAGTTAACAGTTTTAGATCTGTGTGATTTGATTACTTTCTGTCTTATGTTTCCTTACAGGGCCCCTCTTCTCACTGCCCTCATCGAGTTATTTGAACTCCCAGAAGATGACAGTGATAAAGTTGAAGATGTACCTTACATGGGAATGGATGTAGAGCCAAATGCAGGAGGTTATCAGGCAGCTTACTCTAAGCTCACTTTTGCACAAGGCAAAGAAGTGGACCCTCTTGCACGTGAGTGGTTTATTATTAATATTTCCTCACCATTTGATGCTTAGGCATCAGCATTTTATTCTTATCTGTTATAGAATACCATCAAATTAAATTTATGATTCTTTATCTCCCTATCCCATCAACTAAGCACCACATTTTTTGATAAATTGTGTATTTTTCAGATATTGCTGATGCAAAATTAAATTTGGCAGAATCTCTTGGTAAGTTATCTGTAGCTCATCCTGGCCGTTTAGGACCACTTATACAGGCTGGACTTTCACCCGAAGGGAGAGCTCATTTGGAGAGATACTTCGCAGCTGCTAATGTTTCTCTTGCCTAATTTTTGTTGCAGCAAGGACAATCCAAGTGATAGTGACTTTACATCTGGCTTAGTGCCATATGTAACAGACGCATTTTTTATTCATTCATTTTCAATTCCTGAGTACTTTGTGGATCATCTTTTATGGCAAGCCACACAATTGTGATACATAATGAAGTGTTTTGTGAAGTGAAATGAAAACTGCTTCCTGCGTTAGAAGTGAATTGGAAGCACCAGTTGAAAACTTCTTAATTGAATTTTTTAAAGTATATGTTGTGAATATTGAGTTAGTCAACAAATAATTATTTTGCAACTGTGTTTTTCATTTTCATTGGATGCAGAAAAAACTCCTGTTATATCTTCATATAATAGCTGTAAACTTTTTTAGTGAACAGATTAATTTACTATATTCTTATAAATCTAAGACAAAGTTTCTTTCTGTCAGACTTCCAAAGAAAAGGGAATTCGGCTGCAAAAAGTAACCCAAATTGTTGACTTCAGTTATTTGGTACAAACTACATATAAATGTTTATCAATCAGCAATATTTTTACCAATTTTTTTGAGAATTTAAAGTAAGGCTGCTGCTTTGCAACCTACTTCATATTTAATCAATTTTATTGATCATGATTTAATATTTATTTTTATTGTGGAGTTCTAAAGAAAGGGCATTGTCTTAGAGTTCATTTTTTTATACAAGTGATTTCGTAAATTAAATTCCATACAAATATAATATTCATATTCCTCACGATCTGCATCACTTGCCAGAGACTTTATCAGCTTTAAAAAAGTGAAGAAACATTTGCAGGAAAAACATCTATTTTACGTCATCCTACATCCCAACAATCTTGATTGCTTTACCATTTTTATCATGACTTAATTCCATTTTGTCTTGCTCGAGGAAATTTCTACTACATTTTGAATTAAATTTCTTCGATAAGTTAGCTAGGATTATTACAGATTTGGTGTTAATTTTAAATCTAGTGAAATTTATTTACTAAGAATATAGTAATTCTTTTGTAATTACATGATACAGGGTTTCATTCATACTCATGTACAGAAATTTGAATGGTTATGATACCTGTATAGAGGCAAAATTTTAGTTCAACCAAATCTATCTCAAGACATGCAACTAGCAATGGGTTTTGATGGCTGTGTGCTTATCGTTGGTAAAGTATTTATGGCAGCGAGTCATTCGCCACTTACAACTTCCAATCTTTCTTCTTATTCCCAGCTTTCTTCTCCAATCTTAACATTATGTAGGGCATACATACTTTCAATCAGACAATATCATGATTATAGAATGAACAAGGACTATAATCTGAGATTTCCATTCTGTAGATGGAGACTCATTCAATCAACTTATTTGTATGTAATGAAAATGGCTGTTTTCATCAAATCTGATGTGTGAAAAATTCTGTTTACCGGTATAATTAGATGTGACAAGTTTTATTTAGAGTTTAAATATCTTGGCAGCATTGTTAATATTGACTGAACATTGATTCAGTATAACTCCTATTCAAATATTATGCATGTATTACCTTGAATTTTTTTTCCATACTTTACAGTGATACCCATGTAAGAAACTGTTTATTCACTGATTAGAAATTTTATTTTTCAAAGATTAGTGAATTATGTACTTCTCTTTAAATAGAATTAAAGTGGAAGCAAACAGTTTATCGTGAAGTAAAATTATAACAGAATGCCAAAGCAAATTAGTAATCTCTAACCGTGATTAGGTTGAACTTGCTTGAATTAAAAATTTGCATTTTTAAGTGAAAGTCTACCTCGATAGTGATAAGGGTAATGCGACCATTGTTTCTTGATCGACTTCAATCCGAAATAATATATTATACACAAGTTATTCTGATTAAAAAGTATGGAAAATTTTCCTTAATTTCGTGCAAACGAAATATGCAAAGACATGCTATGAGGTGTTCTATTTTATACGATGCACAATAAATTGCATCGAGTAAAACGGCCTTCAGTTTCAAGCAATTTCAGTGTTTGGAGTTTTTTTATTAACTTTCTCATTGACATGATAAATACATTCACATTTAGAATTATACGTGGAGACCACATGATATTATTTTCAAGATGTCTTTCGATACTGAAAAAATAATGAAACGGAAATCGTGTACCATGATACCCTTGTACACTACACTACATAAAATGACACGATAAATTTTCCTATATACTAGATGTATATGTAAAATCTTTTAAGATAACTAAGGATTTTTTTATAACTTCAAAACTAAAACTCTCAAGAAATTATTTTCCACCTGTGATTGATTTGATTTTTGATCATAGAAAAAAGATTTACAACTCCAATGCATCGGTCCAATAGACAGATTTTGAAATTACTAATTTATATAATGTATAAATGTAATTTATATAATTTAAAATAGTAATTTATGTTTAGGAAGTGCTATAGCGCTCACGCAATGCATGTATGTCATGTATAATCTTTCCATGAAGGACTCCTTGGCGGAAAAATCAAAGGGTGATGAGACCAAGGCGACCAAGTCAATGAAGTAAATAAATATTGTCATAGTTACGGGGCTACAGTAGCTAAAGTTTAAAAGAGAGAAATACCAGGAAAAATGGTACGACAATACGTATTTTAATCTGCTTTCGTGATATAAATTTCATTTCAATTCACGAGTTTTTCAACTATCCGGGAATTGAACCGTTTTGTCATCTTCAAGAGAATATCGAGAAAATTTTTACATCCTTAAGATGATGTTACTTGATGCAATTTTTTTCTATGCTGGGGTGTTTTATTCTCTCCAAAAGTAGTAATATTTCATGTTTTTTAAAATCTAAATGATTTTAGCGTGTAATTTTAATTAAGTTAAATTCATTTTAATTAATAATTTTAAGTGTATATGTGTGTAGAATTTAACTCATACTATGAAGAATCATAAATCGGACAAGATATGTTACGGAACTAATATAGATAGTGATTGCAAAAGACAGAGAGCGATAATTATTTCAAAATTCTATTTAATTTAACCGGAAGAATAAAGTCATCTACTATTTCTAATAATTGTTTATAGTAACTATTATATGAATGAAACAGAAATTCCAATATCGCCAAAACATCATGTATGAAGTGATAGATTTCAAAAATTTTAGGAGCCGGCTCTTTACGTACTATATTTACAAATTATGCAACACGGTAGAATCTACACTTCCAAACTATTCTAATTTAAAAGTTTGTTTATGAAACTTCGAGAAGAAATAAAAATTAAATATTTCATGACGAAACGTTTTAATTATGTTCTCATCGTAAGAACCGAATTCCTGTGTCTCTAAGATATCCATCTGTAGAATCCTTTTACGAAATACATTTGACAGATTTAGGAATTTGTTTGGCAAACTCGAAAAAATCTAGGAACAAGTTCTCGATAACCGGTGGGAACCGGCTGAATCCCCACCACTACCTGTAAGATATTTTATTATTTCATACTTTATTTTATTTAATGTTCTTCTTAGCCTCCCAAAAAAGGAAAGGGAGGAGGAGGAGGAAAGAAAAAAGGAGGTGGAGGTTCCTCTGGAGGAGTTGTAGATGGAATTGATACCGCTGAGATGAATAGGGAACAATTGGAAGGGCATGCTCACCGTCTACGGGAAGAATTGGAAAGGGAGAGAGAAGAGAGAAATTTCTTCCAACTTGAAAGAGATAAACTTAAGTCTTTTTGGGATATAACCCGAAAGGAATTGGATGAAACAAAAGCTGAACTTCGGTATGTTTATATTCACTATAGCTTCCTAAAAATATGTAAATCAGAGACAGATAATTCAAATTATTTATGGATAATTTACCTGTTGCAAACACCTTTTCATTTACTAATAAAATTTTATAGAAAATACATATGGCAGGCAGAGTTAAATTGAGATTGTAATTGTAATTTGCAGCAGATTTTCTGCCTGATATCCTAAAACAAATATTGAATCCTGTTTATCTTCATGTAATTTATCCTTCCTACCTTTGCCAATACAGGAATAAAGATCGTGACATGGAAGAAGCAGAAGAAGCTCATCGATCTGAGATGAAGTTTCTAAAGCAGAAAATAAAGCATCTATTATATGAACACCAAAATAATATATCTGAGCTTAAGGTGAAACAAATTATTGAGAATTTTCTTGTTTGCTCCAAATAATACAACAAAATGGACCTATCATAATGATATAATTATAAAGAATAATGAAAGGCAGGGTTTCATTTGGGCTGTGCACCTACTTCTAAATTAATTTGTCAAGCAGCTGCTATAAATGAAAATTTTGAAAGCCTATGGCTTCAGTTTTCATAAAGGCATTAATAATTTTGCTTATTATAAATTGTGAAGTAGGTTTAAATGGTTCCTTAAATCATTTGAATGAAAAAAAAACAGAAATATTGCAACTCATAACTCTTCCTTAGTAATAGTAATGGAGCTCCATAAACTAAGCACCCAGAGTAACTTTTTTGAATCTCAAAGATGGAAATAATAGAGGGAACTATGGTGTTGGTGTAGTGTTATGTTATTGAAACTTATCAGTATATAGAGAACACCTAAGTGCAATTCAAAAGCTACCATAAATATTAATTCATAAGTAAAATATCCACCCTTACTCTGAACACAATCCAAACCATAAGCTCTCATCCCTTCATTTAAGGAATTCAATTGTGAATTTTGTCATTTGAAGTTTACTCAAGGATATGTTTATATATTACTTTAACATAAGAAATATTGCCTTTTGTATGCCTTCCAATTACTGATATCTTATTTTCATTAAATGCATTTAATACTACTTCATTATATTGGTGTACTAGTTGAATAATCACGATATATCCTCATCCTTTAGCTGTTGAATAATTTGCTGTGTATGGATATTATACATGCTGGATATTGTGGAAAATTACAAATGCAGAGAGTTATTCTGATAGTGACTACAAATAAACTTTATTGCTTTCAGGCTGAAAATATGGTTTCCCTTAAGTTATCTCAAGAGGCACACCAAGATGAAGAGGGTCAGTTGCTGAGTGATCTTAAGAAAATAAAAGATAAGCTTTTTGAAATAGAATTGGACCATCAAGAACAGATTCGTGCCTTACGTCTTGTAAGTGTGTCCTCTAATACATTTCTTGAAATCATCTATTTTGCTAGGGATTGATAGAGGTCTTAAAATAATAATATCTTATTAATTTATTTCCTCTTATTTGAAAGCAAGCATTTTGCTTGGGCATACCTATATGGTTTAAAAAAATTGATCGATAGCATTAATGGCTAGCTAAGCATTATAAAAAGCATTGAGGTTAGTATTTTTAATAGTAAATGGTAAAATTTTAAAAAATAGTAAATGGTAAAACATTTAAAAGACCTAATGAATAGTATATTCTGATGTATTTAATGCTCTCAGGTTACCTTATTCAGTTAGATGTTTGAAGGATATTTAGCAAGATATCCTTAAATGATTTTCATCAGTATTATAATTATATTTTGTCTAAAGTTTCTGTAAAGTGGCCCTTTCAATTACAAAATTTCAAAATTTATTTTTTCAGAAACATAGTGAAGAAGTTGGAGCCTTGCAGGAGAAATTCCTGAGAGAATCCAGAGAGATTGAATCAAAAGGAGAACGTAACTTAGTTTCTCTTAGAGCTGAAATGACCCTTGCTCATCAAATGGAACTAACAGAAGTGGAAGAACGAAAAAATATGCAGATTAACATTCTCATGCGCAATCATGAGCAGGCATTCACAGATGCAAAGAATTACTACAATGATATTACCTTGAATAACCTGGCTCTCATTGGAAGTTTAAAGGTTACAATTTATCCTGTTTCATTTTTAAGATTGAATTTTGCTGTTTAAGATTGCTGCCAATAGGGTTAGATCAAGGTTAATATGGGTGATTGGTCTAACACAGCCAAGTTATGAATTAAAGACTTTTGATATCCATTTATAATAATGTAGGTCACATGTTAATTTAAAATCCACATTCCTTGAAAAACATTCATGTTAGGCTTTATTCATTGCAAGAGAAGACAGAAATAAAAATATATTTTCAATGTTTGAAATAATGGAATTGCACTAAAGAAATAAATTCGATTGGGAAGTAGTGATAAGTGATACAGGAAAAACATCTTTGGAAAGTCAACCTACTACAAGTAACAGGAAGTACTCTTACTTCATTTATCCTTTCCATTATAGAAACATATCTTACACACATGGTGAAAGTGGAGGAATTAATTTCATGGATAGAAATGCAATATCTATATCATTATTGTCTCTGTTGATGTGCTTGAAATTTTTAACTGCATCAAACCAAGCAAGATTTAAGCTATAAATTTGTGACCTTTCTTCTTCAAATCAAAAAATCAAATTCTTTGTGTTCCATACAAAATTATAAAAATCCAGGAGGAGATGGAAAATCTAAAACAGCAGACAGTGAGAATGGAGAAACAGGTTCGGACTCTTCAATCAGAGAATAACAAACTAGTGGAGCCACTTCAATTGGCACGCAAGGAAGTTGCAGAGCTCCGACGCAATCTTCAAAACTATGAGAGGGACAAGACATGTCTATCTGTAATTATTAGGAAGTTTTTTTATTTATTTCCTATATTTTTGCAGCTGTACTTCGCACTGAGGAATAAATATGAATTCTCTAATATCATTTTCTGAATAATATGCTCTTTCTCTGCCGAAAGGTTATACTTCTGAAATATTAAAAATGTTTGCCTATCTGAGATATTTTTCTTGCACTATCTCATTCAGTATTCATGGCTCACTATCACTCTAACCATTTTAATTAAATGCAGCCAAGAAAAATAACTATTCTAATAAATACACAAGGAACAATAAATGCAGAGAGATATAATATCTTCCTTACTTCTATAGAATGTTTTAACCACAAATTAACTCTTGCTATTTGAGGTCATGCAACATTTAGAAGGCTCAAATAGGCTTTCCATTAATATAACTATCCCATGTACAGGAATTAATTCCAAGTAATCATCAAGGTAATAAGTATCAATTTTGACATCTCTTACTCTTTGAGATGTAAGAAATCATGAATTGGAAAGATATATTTTGTTTTTGTTGAGAAAACAAGGTATTTTTGGTCTTTTAAAAACAAATATGGACCAATTTTTCACTTTCATAATCTGATAAATAATATTGCTCATTCAACTTTTTTAATGAATAGCTCAAGTTCCAGGGGAAATTTTTAAAGGGCAAATGAAAAATTGAAATACCTAATAATTCATTATTAAATCATTGAATTAAATCTACACAGATGCTTCACCATCTTCTAACTTCTCTTGCACTGAATTTTCAGAAAGTGATAATTTCCTGTCTCTTGATATATTTTCCAGAACACAAGGTTGAAATTAAAAAATGCTGAAAAGGAGTTAGAAGATGTGAAATCTGCAAATACAGTTCTGCAGCTACGTTTCAGCAAGGTTGAGTTCAATATCTCATTATTTTCCTACAACAGCAATGATATTAATAGTTATGTAATAATATATGATATCAATAGTTGACAAAATCATGATCTGAAGTTTGAGTATTTAATGCCGTTTATGGCGTAAATTATTAGAGATGTTTGTAAATATGCAAATAATATAAATAATCTTAAAAATTGTATCATCTATCTGATAAATATTATTTCATTTTAGAGTGAAAAATTATTAAAATTAAGTACCTAAGAAAGATGATCTCTTTGTATGAAAAGCATAGTATTCTTTTAAAATATGACAAAAAAGCAACTAACATTACACAGATCCATTAAAATGTGGTTTTAGCTTGGTCCTCTGAAAAGTGTCTTAATTGGGTTTAGTAAATGTATACAATCTGCTATTATGTAAAATAAGTAATAATGAAGTATCACAAGCATCTCTTTTCCCAACCTTGGTATTTTTAGTTTAACTATAAAAACAAGTAATTTCCATATTTACATGAATGTCAATGTTACCATTCTATTTCAAGCTGAAAGACCAAAAAGATATCCTGGATGAAAAATTTAACTCCTATGTTTTGGAAATCCAGCAGAAACTAAGCTTACGATCAGAAATATTAAATCGCAAGGTAATTTTATCCAATATTTACCAAGTCGAGTTTACAATCATGAATGATTTACATAAGAAAAAATTTAATAATTATAAGCTTTCCCTAGAGGATGTTGAGGTAGATAAAATAGATTATTATTTAAATTTATGAAATAAATCATAAAAAAATGAGTGTATTTTTTAAATTTATTGCTTCTTTGTATAAAAATAAATTTATTTACATTCTAAGATTATTCCATTTTAAAATGTGTAAATAGCAAACATTTTTTAAACATGGCACATTTTAAAGGTTTCAAATACTTTCATACAGGCACAAGCACTTCAAGAAGCCTTGGAGAGAAAAGATTTACAACTCAAAGAAGCTATTAGAGCAACAAATATGGATCCAACTGCTCTTGCTGGAGTTTCTGAACAAATTGAGGTATTAAAACAGTGAATACTTAAAAATTTGTACATGATCCCTTTTTATTAGATAGCATTGAAATGAAGAACGCAGTTACACTTTTTGTAATGGAGATTAATCAATCAACCATTTCACAACCAGTTATCTTACAACTGTTGGACTAATGTTAGGGAAAGCCTATTAATTTTCTTTTCACTTCACTTTGAACTGATAGTTTTTCAGGCAATTAGAGTATAATTTGGTGAGTTCCTCAGTATGTTTAAAATGATTTAGGTGTATTGAAGCTCTTTTTCTGAATCTTTCAAGATTATTTTTGAAATTAGTTTTACTTAAAATGCTTAATTAACTGCATCATTTCTGAGATATACTTAGATTCCATTAACACACATAAAGAAAAACTCACTTGGTAGAGTCCACAAAAAGTTCTTGTGGAGTCTACTAAGTGAGTTTTTCTTTGTGTGAGATCATGAAGGAGTTCCACCATATCCAACCTCAATCCATCAAATTCCATTAAGTTTGTACTCTTAAGTTGAGGAAGGATTACATTTACTAATTTGTTTGTGTACTGATGTTACAAAATTTTAACTTAATTCAATTGTGACTATGGTTAAAAATTCATAGTATTATCTGTTGCTTTGTAGGAAGTTCTTGAAAGAAAAGATGCTTCTATAAGAGAGTTACAATGGGAAGTTACTCGTATTACTAAGGCCCATGATGATCTTATCTGCACCTATGAAGCCAAACTCAGGCAATATGGAATACCAGAGTCTGAACTGGGTTTTGAGCCTCTTCGTCTCTCTGGAGCACCACCTCAAAGCAGGGGTTCAATTCTTGATGCATCCATAACCATTGGTAAAAGGCAAAGACTTGGTCCTGCTGGCTTGGTGACAGTCAATCAGTAGAAGTTCGATTCATTAACATGCATGAATATGAGAGCAAAATATGAATAGTTGAGAAGTCCCAAGTCTAAAAATGAGACGATTTGATGAAAGTGGTTTGTAATGAGTATCTAAGATCTTAACTAAATTTAGGACAATTAAGATTTTACAATGGCGTTTTTTGTAATGAAAGCATGTCTAGGCAAATCCTCTGTATATTCTTGAGTTTTAGAACTGATTTTCAATTAGCATTAACTAAAAAAATCAACGATGTTAAATAATTTTTTTGATCATACTTTTTCATGCAGATATTTTTTAAGAATTTGAGAATTTTTACAAAAATATTTTCTCTGAACTTATATAAACTTTGGTTTTTCAGTAATTAAATTTGATTTTAAAATATATTTTCAGCAAATAATGAAGTTTTATAATAAGATTATGTCCATTCAAATTTTAATAATTAGCATAATTTTTAAATTGTAGAAAAATAAATAATTTTTTACATGTGTATGCACAAATTTACACGTGCAAGTATTAAAAATGTACAAAATTAAATTCTGTGTTCATAAAATTCATTCCATCCTCATTGTCAGGAAGATTTACATCATCACACACTTCCTAAAGATTTTCTGTGGAGATATGAGAGCAGACACAATTATCACAGTTATCACTTTACATCATTAAAATTGTAACTATCTCTTTGAATAGATTCATATTCATAAAACTCTTGGTTCATTACAAATTCAGTTGCACTTGAATAACTAAGCATTGAAGAGGAAATATCTTTCAGAATCTTTATGAACTGCTTGTGGATCTTGGTAGTCTTATTTCGATACTTAACAGCAGTACACATTTGAAGAACGAGATAATGAAGCCAGAGAACGTTAGTGTAAGGAGCATATTTACTCCATACATTCCTGTAATCAAAAGTACACAGTTTTAGAAGGTTAGCATAAATTATAATAATATCAGATATAATGATATAGATCAGCTAACTCTTAAGTTCATTGTTTCCTTTTTTCAACTTACTCTGTATGCTTCTTCATGAGCCTGTAAATTTCAAATTGATATTCACCAGTAGACTCAAAAATATCGGGTGTAAGAGAGAGATCAGCAAATACAGGCTGCCCATTTAGTGAAGCCCGAGATAGGGTGAAATCCACTATTTTAGCCAAAACACCCCTTGTTTCAAGAATTCTTTTTTCTTCTTTAACTCTGAAACTAATATACTTGGCAGATGTTCGGCAAATCATGATGTTGCCCCAGTGAAGGTCTCTGTGTTCAAACTCAAAAGCCATTTCTCCAATTGCAAGTGCATGTGCAACCTTAAGATTTTAAATAAGCAAATTAATGGAAAATTAACTACTTATGGTGATTAATAACAATAAGATTAGATTTGAATGTAAAAGATCTTATTTTAAATAGATATCTGTCTTCTCAAAATAATGGCAATTAAATTGATACATGAAATATCATTAAAGTTTTAAATATTAATATCAATTTTGAAAACATTAAAATGAAGAATTTACAGTCTTAGGATGCCCAAAGCTTGATTAAATACATAAGTGTGCCTTGGAAAACAAACATTGGAAAGTATTGCATTGATCCTCTAATTGACAATTCTTTGATATCTAACTTTTATATTAAAAGGCAAATATTTCCATGATTTATAATAAAATTTTGCTAAAATGGTCCTAGATCTGAGCTAAAAGCTGATGTATAGAATTTGAAAGTTTCATGTAGGCCTAGATTTTAGCACTTACTTGAAAGAAAACTGATATAGCTTGAGCCGATGAATGAAATAGAAAATCTTCCATGCAAATGCCAGCATATTCAAGTTCTGTAACTAACAGCAACTGATCTTCTGAAAACACTGATGGGCAATCATTTTCAGAACCTAAAAATATCAAGAAATAATTAATACATCAAAATATTGAACAATTTAAATCTGGCAGTGTTGTGAAGAAGTCCCAAAAGTGAATTACTTGGTAAATTTAATCTAATAAAATTAACATTTTAAAAGTAATTTATCATAAGGGTGAAGGCATATTGATATCTTGAAATTCTTAGTTACTCCTATGTATGAATGTTTAGTTTATATATGAAGCTTCTTTTATTCACATAATTTTTCCAGACATTGATATAAAATAACCTTCTTTATCAGGGTGTTTCTTGACTTATAAAAGACAAAAATTCATTGAATAATAACCACAATTCTTTAGAGAACATTACTAAAGACTTAATTGAAATTCAACTAAACAATAAAAATTTATTTTTTGAGTAAGTTATACCTAAAGAATGATTTTATCCTTACAAAAGATAGATAGAATGAGTAAATGCAGAGTTTTAAGGCATTCACAGGCATGTGATCCATTCATACCACAGAGAAGTAATGAAGTAAATAAACAAAGGAAGGGAAAAGATCCAAGTGTTAATCAACCTTTAATCTTCAGTTGCATAATTTAATTTAATATTTAATAGCTATCTGCTCTTTTCTAAAAGTAATATTTACCTTTCTCTTGGTCATATTCCTCCCAAAGTGCCAAAAGAAGATCTGGGTAAGGACCACGGACACATTTAAAATCTAAGGACTCCACAAAACTCTCTGTTACAAAGTCTTTGCCATGTCGAAGATTGCTCAGACATCTAAAATACCAAAGTCAGTTTCAAAAAGAAGCAAAATATTGACCTGGAAAAATGTTAATTTACTATCATAAAAATAACCTCTTACTAGAACAATAATTTTGATACTCTATTATACTTTCTTTTATTAAGTTATGAAGAGCTAATCAATTCCATCCTTAAATATTTTCAGTAGAAAAACAGACAGAACTCCGAATAACATAAAAATAAATAAGGTTCAATTGTTTCCACTACTAATCAAAGTGTTCTCATTGGTCTGTGATTGATAATTCCAAACATCAGATGCTTAGAAAAATTTAGAAAACATCATTTAATATTGACTGAAAACAATACCAGATTATCATGCAACTGAAAATGCAAAATGAAACTGAACTATCATTGAAAATCACAATTTTTGGACTACTAACTTTGTAATTTGTATTTCTGACAAAATTTCACCACTCTTTTTCTGTTCTTCGCCATTAATAATGAGATCTCCTTCAAAGGGTTGAATTTTCCAAACAGTCCGTACTCCTTCTGCATCCAAGCAGCCAAACACTTCTGAGAATACACCTTCACCAACTTTATCTATGGAAACTAATCGTCTGAAAATGTAAACATGAAACCATAATGTAAAATAAACCAATTAAATAATCAAGGATGAATTGTCTGGATGAGGGAATTTAAAACAGGTGCCTTTCAAAAGGTGAACATTTTTAACTGAATGATATAATTAAGCAATCATTAACCAGAGGTCGAGAGCTCCCGGATAACCAATGTGGTGACCAAGGGTGGTGACTTTAGTGCAAGAGGTCCTGGGTTCCATTCCAGATGGGGGCCCATGCATGCAAAGTGACCTCATAGCTTTCTTTCTTTCCAAAGTACTAATTCTAAAACTACTAGTGACCAGGTTAAAGGTAATGCTTGAAGGGCTCAGTAATTTAGAGATATATTTGTCTCAATACAATTTTGATTAACAAAATATCACAACTAAGGGTTATTTAATTTGAGGAGTTAATGGCAATACTAGAATATAATATTAACTTCATCTAAATGATTGAGAAACAGGTTTAGTTCACAAAATGGGAAAACAAGGAATTTCTGGCAATTCCTGCACATTCAGAGCTAAATACCTTGAAGATCTGGTTGCTATTATATATATAGTAGAAATTTTAAACAGAAGAAAATTTATCAATGACTAGGAAATACCAAAGAGATAGATTATAATAATGGAAAAGAATTCTACTCTTGTACATCTCAGCTTCAGTGTTTGAATTATGCTCAATATTTAAAATGATTTGAAGGTGCTATAATAATATACCTGGAATAATTTAACTTATGCAGCAGATTTGAATCAAATTAAAAAAGTAAAATTTTCAAACTAATATAAAATAAAGATCTCTCTATATAGCATAGCCAATAACATTTAATGACTACTGAAACAATGTTATATGAATGATGAGAAAAAGGGAATTATCAAATTTTATAAGTATGACTAATGAGGTTCTTAAAAAGTTGATTTAGAAATGTGCATTGAAATCCTGTAACAGAATGGCGTTCTATTTAAAATAATAATATCAATTGGTAGGCGAAAGGATTACTCACCTTTGGTAGAAATAATTTGTAAAACTTATTGCACAGCTTTGATTGCAAGCATTGAGGATTCCATTCCAAGGAGAAATTGCACAATTAGAATGGCTTTTAAAAATATCTGACTCACATATTGATTTTTCAGGTTCCTCTTTCTTACTTTCTGACCCTGAATTCAAAGATGAAATTTCTATACTACTAGAAGATGATTTAGCTAAGGGAGGAGAGGGTAAAAATATAGCTTGTCTTCTCTTCTTGAAGTTTTTACTCCATTTTCTCACAGGTAAAGGGCGAATTGGTGTACTATATATAATATCAGCGAAATCGTTTGGATCGAAAATTTCTTGGCTGGAGCTACCCAACCTATGAGGTTCTTTTGAAAAGTTAATAATCGGTGAAGGAGAACCTTCAAGGAAAACGTTTCTACCCACACGATTGGTAACGTACGGAGCACCTCCTTTGTGAGTTTCACGCGAATCATTATTTTGCAAGGAGCTTCCTGAAGACAATAATACTGGAACTGCTGCTGAGATCTGAACATCTGAAGTTCTTGAATCACTTCCACGATTTGATGTTTCACTGTGAACATTTTGTTGAGAAGACTGGCCAACTGTTGAATAGTGCACATTAGAAGTTCTTGCTACTGCCAACGGAGTAAATCTTAGATTACTTCCTCGGCTGGCAGTTTTATGCAAATCACTTTTTCTCAAAGAGTTATCAAGAGCTGAACATTTATTAGCACTCAATGGCACTGGAATACTCGAAGACCCTGAACCTGGAAAAATGTTTTTGGCCACGAAATTATTCGGTGTACTATGAGTTGCACCAGTTTTCGGAGTGATTCTTGAAGGCGTGAAAGGAAGTTGAGCACTAAAATTTCCTGAGTTAGTCAAGCATCCTGAGGAGCTGCTGTGAAACTTATCTTCTGCTCCATAGGGTGGCGAAGGAAAGTTGCTCAAATTCACAAACTTAAGGCGTGGATCTTTCCTGAAAAATCAGTTTCAGTTATTAGTTTCTATTAAAGATTGTGTTTGAGTGAACATGATGATAGATTCTTTCTCTAAGGTATAAAATACTTAATAAGCAATTTCTTATATTCTAGATTACAAAGGACCATATTCACCGGAGGTGAAGCAATATGTTTCCTTTACACAACACACAAGAGCTTCTCATTATCACATAAAACATAAGAAATTTAACATAGTTATAATGACTATAATATTGGGCTATCAAAATTAATGCAGAACTAGTATGAATTAATATTCAAAATACCGTCTCTGGGTATTTGCTACCAAGTGAAACGATGATGATAAGTATTTCTAGAAATAGAATCTCACCTAACGCTCTTTGCGAGCTTAGAAAATGGAGAGTCTTCTGAATGTTCCCAATCATCAAATATAGAAGGAATTTTGGTCTCTTTCTTCGTATTAGTACATATAAAGGAGGACTTTTTAACGCCAGCAGGTTTTGAGACATAAGTCGCACGGGGTCTATGATTCTCTTTGTAAGAATCATTTTGTTTTTTTCGTTTTTCCTTACGTGCTAAAACCTTATTTATTGCAGCCTCAATAGAATCATTTCCGTTAGATATAGAGAAGTCAACCTTTCTTTTCTCCAATTTCTTCGGAGTTTGTTTGTCCTTCCTTGAGTAACATTTCATAAATTTGTTTTTCATCGCTAATATCAGAAGCACCCTTTGTTCAAGATGCACATCTTACTATTGTCACCAATATATCACATTTATAAAAAACACTTAGAAATCCTTGCATTTAAATATATAAATCGCGCAGCTTTCTTCTACTTTTCAAACGGTCGCATGCTTCAGTTTGTTTTTCAGCATTCTATTGTTTCTGTGTGGGATTTTATAACGTAAATCCAATAACGAGATGCAATGGAAAATTATTATATCAGCTTGATAGAGTTCATATTGATATACCTGTAAACAATATGTTATATGATAAGGATGCTAATATTATTTGCTTTCATGTGATAACGAATTTCTATACTTGTAGCCCATAGCTATGCATAGCGGAGTGTCAATCAGACTGGAAGTATTGGAGATGTCGTTATTTATGATTGAACAGTAATTCGCCAAAAGTTTAAGAATGCTTGAAAATATTAGAGATAATTAATTTCTACGATTTTTCATGTGCAGTTTTTATTCCAACGTAATATTAAGTCGATACTCTGTGGCTAATGTATTTATGTATCAAACCTTATTTTAACACAAATTTCACACATCCTAAGTGCTCCTACAAGCGCAACGTTCCTCGGAACAAAATTTTTACTTTGAAGTATCTAAATGTGGGAGTTAAGCTGTAATAATGGTCATGCATCTTCTATGTTTTAGTACTTGAGTCGCGAATTGATGCAAATGTTAAAGTTATCGTTCGTCTTACGATTTGTTCGCTTTTTATATTTGAAAAACACCCTCTTTCATCTTGGCAACAAATGATTGGCATTAAATTATCTGTAAAATGCACATTGTCTTTTTTCAGTTCTACTTAGTATGTTTGACGTTAACATTTTGTTCGCATTGTCTATTTGATTTGAAAAAATTCAGTTTGAAGTTATCATGGACATGAACATGCCAATGACTGTAGCACTCTATCATTTTTTGGGTTTATCTTTATAATAACAGGCTTTAAAGAAATCAATGTATTGATCAGGGGAGAAGGATGATGCTTTCTATATTTTGGAAAAGTGCAAATAAGATGGTAGATTCGTCGTGTCACAATTAAATATTAATTTTAAAATAGAATATCTCAACATTTCTTCCTTCCGGATAGTTCTAGTAACAATACTTTTTTTAGTCTCAAAGTAAATTGCTTAAAAATATTGTTCTCATCACTAGAATTCCTCTCTTTCTTTGCTTAATGTTTTGGAGTGCATATATGGTGTGTAACATATTTCTGTCATCTCACATGCTTAGATGATGAGACATAGGTAGTGTCATATACTTCTGAGATATTTGAAGGATAAACTTATCACAGTTCCATTCGCAATAATTCTAGATAGAACAAAAACTGTTCGGAATAAATTATATCTTAATTTATCAAAATAACTCATCATTTGTATTAATTTTTCTCGGTGATTTTTAGTGCTCGTGTTTACTTCTTCACCTCAGCTCTGATGCCCATAATATCCTTATATCGTATTTCTCTCTTCATTTACCTCGACATACTATTAATACAGTGATATTTATTATTATTCATCTATTTTATTCTTAACAATTGACAGAGAGTACACCCGTTTTCATATTCACACAATCAATACTATGTACCAGAGTGTCACTGGGACTTCCTTGAGTTCGCTCTACTAATTTTTCTTTCATATTTTGACCTCTCATGTTATACTTTAAAATCCATGTCAAGATCAAGGAACATTCACACTGCCTGTCCAATTTCATGGAATAACGCTCAGGTTAATGTCATGTCTGACCAATGAAATAGTATTAGAATTTTCATTTTCTAACTAGTGCTTTGAAATTAGAATCCTTTTCTATTATTTATTGTTTTGGAATGGCTTTTAATAAATCAATTTTGAAACTATGAACCATTCTTGCAATCTCCAATGATTACACAAGTAGGCTTTAGAACGATAACTGTAAGAATGAAGAAGCTATTTCCAAAGATACAACCTGAGGAACTTGACATTAAAAAATGCATATATACAAAGAAGAAACGATGAAACAAAATTTCAAATATTCCAACAGAGATTAAACATTCTGATTCACCATTAGCCGTAACATTTGCTGGACGATTATAAGAACACCTCTTGGATGATAAAGTCACTTGAAGTTTTGATCAAGAAAAGATGCAAACGAGATTATCGATAGCTCTTATCCGTAATACCTAAGTTTCATTCTTATTCAGCTGCTCTGATTGCAACCAATAGCTCTCGGAAATATATATGCGCTCAACGATTCGCTTCTTGGGATTTTCTTATGGATGACGCAATGCAATTTTTCTGTACTAAATTTGTAGATGCATAGCAGAAAAAATTATCCGAATGTGTTGCAACCGCACCGCTTGCAATTAAAAGGAAAGAGCACCGGTGCAACATGAAAATTTCTTTACTGCCTATAATTATTTAAAACCAAATTATTTTGAAGAATCGAGTTGCGACAGTTAGATATATCGTGGAAACTATTTACTCCCTATCAGTAGTGTAGAACGTGAAGATCGTGAAGATGTTGGAATGAGGTTGCGGTTCATAGAGAAAGTAACTAAAAATTACTCATAGGTGAATACCAAATCGTGCATTTAAGAGTTAAAATGAGTACTACATTATGAATTAAGATCCTCATTCCTGTATTTTAACGAGCTTTTCTGAGAATTATAAAGTTGAAATAAAGCGGTAATATTTTTCATACTAGTCATGCTAAGCTCGTCTTCAACGGCACCTACATATGTGATATAGAAGTTTAGAACTGAAGTTGCTGAAGAAAAAGTGTCGTGTCGTGCCAGCCATGAGTTCGTTGTTTTATTATACTATACGCTTTGTTTTTGTGTAATGGATGTTAAGAAACTTAGGAAGTGCACTATTTTTCAACCATGTACGGGTTAAGCGGTAACTGTAAAGCTGTAGCTATGGGATCAAATAATTTACTGAAACGTAAGTATTTCATTATAATCGATAAAATATAAACTAAAATTTAAAGATTGAAGAATATGTACATGCAGGATATTATGTACTGATGTGGGATGATTATTTCAGGTGGTTGCCGCTGTCGACATCGTGATGTGTTTTTAATTTACAAATACCCAAAATTGATGACTGATTACCGGTATAATTCAAAGTTAATTAATGCACAGCCACATATTAATTACTCCTCAATAAAAACCAAATACTCCAGTTACCTTTGCATTCTTTCTAATCAATTCAGAATGAAAATAGATCATAACATTTATAGGCCAGGTCAATTAGCTATGTGTGTTACACATTTTCATACCAGCAGTCCACTCTCTGATTCAGAGCCAAGAAAAGCTTCTTCTAAGGTCGAAGAGACGGTCGAAGTTCTGAAAGAAAAGTTGAAAACTAAAGATGAAATTTTACCTGTTAAAGATGCCATTCCTCCCAAGAAGAGCATTAAGCAGAGAGTGATCGATGAAGTGAAGCATTATTATCATGGGTTTAGGTTGTTGTTCATAGATATTAAAGTATCGTTGGCATTGTGCTGGAGAGTCCTAAATGGAAAATCTTTAAGTAGAAGAGAACACCGTCAGGTTAGTATTTTCAAAATACACATTTCCACATATATTGAATATGTGGAATAAAGTTATTAAATATGTACATCGTATGACTACTTCTATTTTCAGCTTGTTAGGACCACCTCAGACTTATTTCGTCTCCTTCCGTTTTCTGTGTTCATCATTGTTCCATTCATGGAATTGCTACTTCCTGTAGCTCTGAAGCTGTTTCCAGGAATGCTTCCTTCAACATTTCAAACGGACAATGAAAAGGTATCATTAATAATAACATAACTTTTCTTGTGCTATCTAAGTCATTATACCTTAGTATTTTTAGTTTTCGATGATTTAAAAGTATGCAGATCTGTTAATTTCTTTTCAATTCTTCCTCTAAAAGTATTTCTTTACAGGGAAATTCATATTACTTAAATTTATCCTGACAAATACAATATTCAGAGTTACATAGTCAAGATGTGTGGGTTAATATTTTTGTTATCCTCTTTACAGAAGGTGATTTGGAATTTTAAAAAAATTTGAATGAAGGTTGATCAAAATAGCGATTTTTATACCTAACATATTTGCTTAAAATCCGATTTTGACTTTTCTTAAATTTAGTGAAATTCCTTATTTCATAGTTTTTAACAACACACAGTATTCATGTAGCAGATGCTTTTTGATACTTTTTGTTTATTTCATTCTCTCTAAAATGATTGAAATTGATAAAGTGTGTATTTTCATTAAAATATTAACTGTTGGTTTTTATCTGTAAAATGTTGCTGTTGTAATAGTTGCAGAATCCGCCCATTAAGAATGTATGAAATGCACCGGGGATATCAAAACGCGCGGGCGACATTCATGTTAGCAGGCGGTTGAATTAACAAGGGCCAATTTTTTTTCTTATTTTAGTGTCATAAATTCTCGAATAGATCACGTGTTTGATAGACATTTTAAGTGATTATTCGTTGATTTCGGAACACTTTTGTGGCTTCTCAGAAAAAGATGTATTTTTCGCAATGACCTCTATTTATGAAGGTTATTTAGCAATAAAAATAATCTGCATAGTAAATGTTGATTCCAGTGAATACATGTGATTATATTCAGATTTATGTTTTGAAAATTCGATAAAATATTAGGATAGACGAATGGAACTTGGACTTAGAGTTTCTATTTGTACACCATATATGCTATTACTGAAATAATTTTCGCTTGCGAATTGATTATTCCTTGGATGCTTATTTTCCTATTATTCGCTACCAAATCGAAGATATTACAAAATTATTTTTGCACATTATTTTTTTATTCTGTGAAACTTAATGTTTTGGTCACCAAGTTTTATCACAAACTTTTTGAGTCGAAAATTATTTCTACGCACGAATTTTAGAATAAGTGCACGAAAAACGGCTGCTTCGACCAACAGTCTCGATCATTTCGAAATAGTAATGATGTTGAGGTTATAAACGGAGAAAGTCATAAAATTGTCCCGTTTGCGGTGAATATCCTTGATACAACCGGTTTTATTTTGTGTTTCCGCGACGCTCGAGTTGAAGCTGCTGATATGAAATGATTGTAAATTTTCTATTTAGCGACCTGTAAGACACAGTTGTGCCTTCGTCTTCATGATGATCCAAAATTAATTTGGTGCTGAATTGTGTATTTAAGAGGCTTCATTTCTACGCATTTGACGCTATTTGAGCCATTACGGATCAAAGTGATAAACATGTTTATTTTTGAGATGGTTGTAAATGCGATAAAAATTTTCTATAAAAATATCCAATCATACTTATCGCTTTTCTAATTATGCATCAGTACGGAAATCATATTTGATCTTTTGATCTTGAATTAATTAATTGTCTTGCCTAACAGCTTTCCTCATCCGGTTATAAATATTTTTTTAAACTTAAGATCCTTAAGATAGGGTTTGAATGCTGACTATTTCTAATTTACCATTGTGTACATTTTTATGCGACGCTACATTTGGTCACAGCACAGATACTTATATAGAAAGTCTATTAGTAATAGATTAAAAGTTGTCAATCTAGTTCTTATATAGCTTGGTAGATGAATGAAAAGACTGTCTGGGTAGGCCATATCCCACACAAGGATTTTGTATCATGAGAAACATATAATATTAACAATATAAAGTCTTATCACTGGTATTTGTCTTAAACCAATTGTAGAGCTAGTTTTCTTATTTTTGAGAAATTTTCTATTCAGAAAAAGAAATTCATTCCATTTGTGAATCGTGAATTTTCTTCTTCCTTTAAAGCAACTTTTGCTGAAAATTCAGTATTATAATATCACTACTTATACATTCGAGGCTATGGTTATGTAATTTTTCTAATTACATAAGAATTGCATCCTGTTATTCTTATGTATTGAATACTAGTAGTAGTATTGTTAAAAGTGCTTCAAAATCTGAGATCATTTCGCACATGAGCCTCTACCAGGAATCAAACCTGGGACAACTTTCACTTAAGTTGAATGTTTTGCCCACTTGGCCATCCAGAGGCCTGTATTGAATACTGTATTGAGGATAATTTCATGACTGAAATGTATTTTATTAATGTCTCTGTTTCATTGCAATTTCTCTAGTTAGATTTAGAATTCAATCAGAATTATGCCAGAAGCAATTAGAAAATTCATTTCTGTTCGGAACTAAATTCTACGTATCTCCTTATCACTTGTACTTTAGAGGGATTACAGTATGTTTATCCACTTCTATAAAGAATTTCCAATTATTTTAATCTCAAATTTCATGGTTTGAATTTAGAAATATTCTCTAGAAAAGTTTTATTTCACAGGAAATTACAGTGGCACTTAGACACTAATCCATTGCCAGGCCAGTGTTGAATGCGGAACTCAATGTTAGAGTATAATACAATTCCCCTCTGCTCCATGTGCAATTTTTGCCTGAAATTCTACTGTCAGATCATAGGACTATCAAATTGCAAGATGTGGTTTTGTGACTGTACTTGTTACATCTGTATTTGTTTCCTCATAACATGTTTTTGAAAGAGTAATCATTATGTGTATTAATTAAACACTGTTAACTAATCATGTCTATCATACTTAATCTAATCTGAAGTATAGCATGCTCTGATTCAGTAGTAGGCATTACCTTATCCTCAAAGGCTTAACTTTTTTAATGGTTCACAGTTTAATTCTTGAAAAATACTGATGATTTCTTTTTGTGTTTTGAATTTTGTTTATTGCATGATATATCTTTTTCTTTAGACCACTCATTGCAGAGTCAAAAGAACTTAACATTCAGTTGAAAAGATTTATATATTCTTTGAAATGATGTTAATGATACAGAATGATCCAATACTGAAAGAAATCATAGATTCAGCGTAATATGGTTGGTCTATAGAATGAAGATTGTTGGCTTAAATTTTTGTAGAATGATTAAAATTATAATTTCCAATTCAAACTTTCCCCAAATGTGACTACCAGAATTTCCTTCATGAAGGCTGTATTATTTGCGTTTTTTGCTTGGAATGCTTCATGAGGAACATTCCACCGTTATAAGAGGTTGGAATGATTATTTGAATATAACATGAGAAATGGATGACGTACATAAAATAATGAACATGATAAGGAGAATTGCAAAGCCAAACAGATTTTTAAAATAAAAGCATCATTACCAAAGGTAATTTTATGATTGTAGATGTTCCTTTGGTTGTATTATCAGTAAAAATTTTCTTCGATTCGATTTCTTAAGTCTTATCAACTTATTATATTGTTAACTTATGTAGTTGGATTTGACAATCTAATATCATTGTTTTAAGTATATTCTTGGGAGGAATTAGTTAACTGTGTAATGGAAAATTTGGCTTTGACTAATTTTAAAATATGTGGTGAGAATTCTAACTTAATAGAATTTTCTACCAATCTAATCTAGAATTGCAGAAGACTGTCCAGTATGTAATATTCATTTCTTGGTGTATGTTCCTTTTTTATTTCAGGAAGACAAAATGAAAAAAGCTCTTAAAGTGAAGCTGGAAATGGCAAAATTCCTTCAAGAAACATTGGATGATATGGCTGTGACATCTAAAGGTCATTCCTCTCAGCTAGCAAAAGAATTTGCAGAATTCTTTATCAAGGTACTGTTGATTGTAGCTTTTTTCCTCTTTCTAGATATAAATTTAGTGTTAGTATGTCATGCTCATTAGTATGATTGATAATAAATGAAATTTGAAATAAATTGAAAATAAATAAATACTGTGCCATATGTTCCAGATGATAAAATGTCTCAAAAATTAAATTGTTTACAAATCAGATTTTTTATTTATTAGGTTAGGACATCGGGAGAGCAAGCCTCCAATAAAGAAATACTGAAGTTCTCAAAACTTTTTGAAGATGAAATAACTTTAGACTCTTTATCACGTCCACAACTAGCTGCCTTATGCCGTGTGCTAGAGATCCAACCTCTTGGAACCAATAACTTCCTTAGATTTCAGTTGAGAATGAGATTAAGGCAATTAGCTGCTGATGATAAGGTAATGTATTTCACATTTTAATTCAGTTCAAGATTGATTCCTTGTCCTCTCTTTAAACCTTTACTATTCAGTTGATCCATCCAGAGAATGTATGTTAACTTTTGTTGTAAAATTTGAATAAATTAACGTAACGCTCCAATATCATGTTTTGGTGGTGTGAATAACTTCATGAAAGGATGATACTATGAAAATACATATATATGATTGGTATAGTCAGTCTTAAAACCATAAGAATCTCTTCCATCTATTTGGATATAAAAGGTTTAAGGTACCATTAGCAGTGCCAAAAACTGGCATTGGCAAAAGGTGTTATTAATTTTAACATTTTTTCTGGAATTCTGCTAGGTTGTGAAATTGTAAAAATTCTCTCATTCTTCCCTGTTTACTCATTGTTCAGTTTTATATTCATTGCTTTAATTAGTAGAATAGCTTTCACTTCATAACTATGGTTAAGTTTTCTTATCCTCTCAATTTTATCTAATGTAAATTCATTTACAGTGTATCTTCACATTAATTATTCGTTGTTTATATTTATTTGTTTTCATCATTTTGGTATCTTCATCTCCATTCCAATTATGATTTACTTAATCATTTTGGGTCATAGGTGATAAGAAAGGAAGGTGTAGAGTCACTCTCAGCCTCTGAGTTGCAGCAGGCCTGCCGTAGTAGGGGCATGAGAGCCTATGGTGTCTCTGAAGATAGACTGCGTTCTCAGTTGGAGCAATGGCTGGACCTTAGCCTCAATGAGAAGGTGCCTCCTTCCCTTCTTCTTCTTTCCAGAGCTCTTCTGTTACCTGACACGATTCCTCCTGGAGACCAATTGAAGGTCACCATCTCAGTACTGCCCGACACTGTGGTATGTTCAGCAAAGATGCTTGTATTTTATTTCTGAAGTTCATCTAATCCATTTTTGTATTAGAGTATTTATCTTATCCTCAATAAGTTAATGTTTATTTCTGTAGTAAAAATTGTTCTATAAGGAAATCAAAATAATATGGTTAAATAACATCAACAGAAAATTTAGAAAAATATGATAACCTTCAATGATTGCTTAGGAGCAAAATTTACAACTTCCATGACTTAAAATGTGATCATTGTAGAGTTTACACTTTTCTTTGCATTGGCTGTTTACTGTTATGCAAGCTGTTATACTACTTATATATTTATCTTTAATCAACAGGTAACGAAAACGTCGGCTGCAATAGGTGAGCGTGAAGGTAAGATTGATAACTTGCTCAAACTGAAACTGATTAAAGAAGAAGAGAGAAAGATCAAGGAAGAACGTATGGAAGAAAGAGAAGAAAGGAAGATTATAGAGAAAGTGGAGCGTCAGAAGGTAGAAAAGGAGGAGGTAATTGAATATCAACATTTTTTTTAACACCCACACTTTATTCGATATTCTCTCAGAGAATTTCATTGATGGGAGCAGAAAAAGCCTAAGTGATATTTTAATTTACCTTGCTTGTATGAAAGTGCTTCATTTTCATTGCCAAAATCCAAGGAATTAACAGTAGTGAAAAGTCATGTGACTGAGACCCTAATCTTCCATTCTCTTGAAAGAATTTAATTAAAGTAAACTGCAGAATCAGTTTCTAGTGGAGTTTTATAATAATAATAATATTTTATTTGCCTGAAGATCAATACAAACACCAAGAGGTTGTAAATGATATAAGGCACGTCAAAAATACAACAAAATTTAGAATGCTGAATTCAGTGTACAAAATTCAAAAAAGAAAACTTTGTAGTATAATATTCAAGATACATAAATTAAAGAAAAAAGCTTAAGATAAGATTAATCATAATAAAATTCATAAATCAAACTTTTAAATACAAAAATTATATTTGAAGGATTTAAATATAGGCAAAGAAAAGGTTTTATTTCCTCTTATTCTTTGGCTATTTCCAAGTTCCTAGGTTTATCCTGAATCCTTTACCTTTTTGAAGAAAAACTACTTGACTCATTATTTGGAATCAGTTTGTGTGTATTTGCTATTTCCAAACCTATGCAAGATTTGGACAGAAGTGTTATCCATTTTAGTTGCATTTCCTTCAGCATTTGGTTTAACTAGTTACCTCCAGCGATATTTGGATGAACTCATTCTTTCCTTTATTCTTCAAATAATAATTGGTTAAGGTTTTTCCTTCTTAACAAATACTTGAAAGATATTGAATTCAATAAATTGATGTTTTTGTAATTACAAGCTTTTGTAATACAGCTCAATGAAAGACACTCATTTATTAGTTATTTAATATCAATGTAGAAGTTATTGTGGGTATTTCATGCTAATTTTGAAGACTGAGAATAAGGATGTGTTGGCAAATCAACCCTTTTCAAAGCAGATAATGCTTTAAGCTGAGAAATATTTTATATATTTTGCATTATTTTTACCTGGTATGAAATTTAGCTCAGCACATGGATAGATCTCCTAAAAATGGCGAATTTGGAATATTTAATCAATTCAATTTCTATATGTACTGTATATGTTGGTGTTATATTTCTTCCTGAAATTAAGAACAGAAATTCTAAATGTCCACTGTATGAATATATGTTTTATGGTACTTTTCATCATCCGTTATTTAAACAATTCAACCTAAGTATAATAATAACTTATTTAGTTTACTATTTGTATATTATGTATAAATTGGATTTTTACTTCCTTTATGGTCCAAAGGTATTTAATTTAAAGGTTATTTAAAGGTATTTTAATTTAAAGGTTGAGTAACTGTAAATTTCACTCTCAGTTGGCCATGGCAAAAGTTGCTGGTTTCATTTTCTTTTTGATTTATCATAAGCATAGGAATATTTACCAGATATTTCTAATAAAGTTAGTAGAATTAAAATTTGACTTAAGAAAAACAATGAGGGGAAATAATTTTAATAATCATCTCTGCAACACTTGCATCAATAATAAAACAAAAGAGATACAATAGAGATTTATTTAATATATTTCTAGATTTCCTAAAATGATCTTCTCTTTTTAAAGGAATTAGCTGCTGAAAAACTCTTGGCTGATAAAGATAGTGTTGCAGCTGATATAGAAAAACCAACTGTGATTCCAGTCACTCCCGTGGAGAAACCTACTGAGGTATCTATTGCACTTGAAATTATTCTTCATTGATCTATTCCTTATTCAGTATCTTTTGTATTCATAGTCATAGGGATATTGCAGGTGAGAATGTACGAGAGCTTGACTTTCATGATATGTATATGATATTGTTTTGCCTTATTATATCTGTCTGGTCATAAAATTTATTTCTCATGTGTTTTTAATGTATTTCATTATACATACACTATTATATAATATAATGAATGAATTATAGCAGTATTTCACTGCAAAGATGAATGGACATTGTTTCTTATTGGTTTTTATAGCAATATTATTTTGATAGACTTCCTTGATGTATTGATGAAAGTAAGATGCTCATTTCTGTTGAAAGAACTGACAGCTATGAATTATTCGTAAAATCTTTGAGAATTTAAAGATTTGTGAAAGAAATTTTCCTATTATTTTCTTTGAACAGATTTAACATTGAAAATCTAGAGATGTACTGCATTTAAAGTTTGTTTGTGAAGTTACCTGTCTTCCCTCTGTTCTGATCCATGTGACACTTGTAATAACTTAAAGCTTGGACTTCTTCTATTAAATATGTATTGTTTCCAATTCCTTCTTGCAGTTAGTGTCAGAGAAGGACTTGGAGGCCATTGAGGATGGCTTGGCTAGTCTCAGCAAAGAGAAGAAACGGTTGCTCATTGAACAGGAGGAACTGAAAGAACTCAAGGAGGAAATGGCAGAATATAAAGAGGTAATGCTAATAAAGAGTTAATGGGAATAATGTTATAAATTTATTTCTGATATATACTTGACAAAATTTGTTTGAAACTGAAGTTTAAAAGTCTACTTATATCATTTAATACTAGCTTTTTTCTCAAATTGTTCTAATCGATATTTTTTAAAATATGGATATGAATATTTAACCTAGATAAAGAGGTGTTGCAAATTGTTTATTGAGATCTAAATATGATAAATTTATGGTGATGTATTGTATATTCAGTATCAGTAATATTTGATATGAAAACACTATTATTACCTGCTAAACTATGAATTCATTTTTCAAAACTTCTTTGTTTTCTTTAGATTTCTTTCACTAAGTTTTTCCCATCAAATAATTAATTTTGCAACATTTTCTCCAAGTTTCACTTGGCATTGAATATTACCTCTTTAGTTATACATGTGTGAGTTGACTTACTATTAACTCATTTATTAATACTAATACTAAAAGCTTATGGCAAGATCTCAACTGAGAAGTACTTAAACAGGTATAGAATTAATGCTTTCAAGGGTCATTAATTTAAAGTATATAAAAAAAATCTTTATATTTTAGGACGTTGAAACTCTAGCCAAGGTTGCAAAGGCTGTGGACGTTAAAGCTGATGTAAAAGAATCATTAGCAGCAAAGAGGCTGTTTAAGAAAGTTAATTCAATGATAGCAAAGATGGACAGTCTTGTGTCTCAACTGGAAAAAGAGGAGGAACAGATTAAGCAAGATCTTGGTAAAGAAGAGTCTACTGAAAAGTCGTAAGTTCTTCATTCAAGTAGTAATTAGAGATTAGTGATTATGAAGGTTGGAGTTAATATTTAAAAGTTTTTCAGTTTGCCTAAAGTAGTGTAATTATTTCTTAACATCATCTTCATTATTTGATGTCATCCTCTAATTATTCTATCTTTTATTAACAGGCAAGACCTAGTGAGCATAGAAGAGCTGATTGAATCTATCCGACGAATTCAAAAAGTTCCTGATAGCTCGAGGTTAGAAAGGATTTCTCAGATTCTTGGAGAAATTGATGTGGACCAAGATGGTGCTATTCGAGTAGATGATGTCCTTAAGGTATGATTTTTGTGTACTTATGATAATTCATTCTCTAAAATATAGTTAATCTGGAATTTATAGCCATCACTTTCTGAATTGTTACAATCGTAGTTTTTATATAAAATGATAGTTTAATTTAGATATAGTTTTATACTTTAACTATACTTTCCTTTGAAGTGATTAAAATGAAGTTAATGTTGTTCAATTTCATTGGTAATTTGAGTCACTGAAAATCCTCCATAATATACAGTAAAACCTATTTAAGACACCCCTGTTTGAGACACCATCCCTCTTATTGCATAGTTTTCTTATAGTCCCAGGTCCTTTCACACAAAACATGTGGTAAAAATACTGCTTAAGATGCCCTGCCTCCTTTTTAAGATGTGGATTTTTTGCATCCCAAGATGCATTGTAACCCACTTTAACCGATCATGTGCTGTATCCATTTTTAACACAAAATACACATAAGGCTAGAATGTAAGAATTGAGTTAATTCCTTTTAACTTAACTGAAACACTGAAAAAATTGTTTATTATATTGACATTAAGTAGTACCAAAAAGTTTTTTAAGTGTATGTTGATATTTGCTGTTAAGTGGATGGTAAAAAAAAACAGTAAAATTTTATGCTCTTCATGAAACAAAGTTCAGCTCTGATAAAATTGTTGCTGTAAAATCTTTCACAGAAAGATACGTTCAATACTCATTGTCCTTACTAAAATGTTTCTATTCTATTTCATTTTTCTTTTTATTAATTAGTTAGTATTGAGTATAAAATAAGGATTACTTTATGAAACAAGAAGTAGTTGCTTTTTGATTACAAGATTGAGATATCAAGGTGGAGGATGCTTGTAGAAGAAACAAACTGCAAAAATTTAGTGCCTCAAGGTAGAGCAGATGGGTAGGATTTCAAACAAAATGTTAATGCATCAGCTATATCTGCAGGAAAATTGTCACAGCTATGGCTAGCGTATCTTCCAGTACTAGGAAGATATGCTAGAGATTCGGATATAGATATACTATTTTAATTGATTGAGTTAATTTTTCAATTGATATTCACTTCTTGTATGTCTTTGAGCATTGAGTATGTATGCCATCCAAGGGAAATCAAAGAATTGCCTTTTGTATTTGTCGAGTTGTTATTGAGAGCAATTGATCTAATTTTGTTGAAAAGGGAAGACTTCTTGACATTATGATTCCTGGGATACAAGATTGATTCCGCTAGTTTTGTCCCAACTTCATAGAAATTTAGTTGGTATTCTCCAGTGAGTTTAAATGAATGCTATAGAAGAAGTAATCACTGTGTTTTGTTCCATAGGTAATTGAATCCATTGGAAAGGAAAATGTACGTCTGACACCCCAGCAGATCAGTGAGGTGATTCATTTGATGGAGAAAGAAGAAGTCCTTCAAATTGAGGATCAGATAGGCAAGGTGCTTGAACACGAAACCATCAAAAGGGCTGTCGAGAAAGGTGATGGTGCTAAAAAAGAGTCGCCTATAATCAAACCAAAAGAGAATATTCCACCTTCCAAAACTCTATAATGATAACGATATAATAAGAGTAAATTTTCCAGTACCTAAGCAAACTTGCAATACAATAATTCTGTAAATGTCAATGGTTGTGTAAAATATGTAACTTATTGTAGAAATGTATAATTTATAAACAAAATGGTGAAATTTATTTACGTATCTTATGATTGACGAAATGTGATATAAATTTAGTGATCCCTAAATTATAGAATTGTGTAGTTCTATTGGAAGTGGACGGACAATAAGTGGAAGTAATTCTACATTTCTCCTTCATGCATACAGAGTTCACATATTTATTTTTAAACTCTTAATTAATCCCACCTAAGTAATGCCCTTAACTAAAGGAAACCTATGTCATTTTATGAAATGCCACCAATTATGTTGTTTTAGGTTTTGTCTATTGGAAGAATAGCAAGCAACTGTTACTTTATGCATTGCAATTGCATATGTTCTTGTCATGGTTTGAATGCAGTACTTGATGTATTTCTTGGTAAAAGATGTTATGCGCACAAATTTATGTTTTGTGAAAGTAATTATAGAGATTGCTTGCATAACATTCAATAGGAAGAAAATCAAATGTTAATAATTATGTAATTTACTGAAAAATTGTGAAATTTGGCAATATTAAAATGGAATGGCATGTCATTTTTATGAGTTTCCCAAGATCCATGATTTATTTGTATTGTAACTTAGATTTCTTGAAATGTTTGGTTCATTATGTTGAACAAGTATTATTTTATTACTTATTTGAATAATGGAGGATTTGAGTTACCAAAAATAAAAGTTAACATAAAAAGTACTCTTGAACAAAATTAATGCAAAACCCAGTGGCATTATGTGCTAAAAAACAAGGATCCTCTTTTGCCAATCATGAGGTAGTGATTTGTGACAGCAACTTAACTGGCTTGGATGGGGTAAGCTGTTGGAATGTGGGGGTATAGCCTAGCTTTTGTCATCACCTTGTAAATATGAAAAACAATATATCTATGTAACTAAGGAGTTACTGCAAGAAGCTTTGCATCAAATGGAAATTTAAGGCTGCATATTAGAGTTATTGGCAAAAGCTTTGCATAATCCAATCTTATATTAGTAAAAGTCTTCTGGGTAGACTAGATGGAAAAGGCCATTAACGTTTTTGATCACACTTCAGCTTTCAGACAAAAAATTTTAAAATGTGAATCTTATCAAGCCATATATTGTGGTAATCCATTTAAACTTGAATAAAACTGTGAATGGATAACATAATTTATGAATGATGAAAATTTAATTATTATTTTCATTTTTGTGAGATTGTACAAACATTATCTTTTCCTTGTTTATTAAATTTTTGTAAAATTTATCTTCCTTTAGCATTTCCTAATCCTGATCTATTATTTTTATTGCTGGAAGGAAATGGAGAATAGGAGTCTTGAAGAAATACTTCTGAGAGCATGTTGCAAGCCCAAATACATTGCTTCAGAATGTATGAACTTATTTCCTAATTGTAGATGCAACATAAGAGTTTGATAAAATTTGCTTATCAATTTCCTATGCCATTGATATACATAAATGTTCATCACAGAACTGAAATCTTTCACAACTTCAAGGAAGCTTTGGAATGTCTTTCCCCTTGAAATTAAGTCCTCAGTTACTAATTGCTCTTTCAAAGTAATTGACACATATATCTTATATGCACCAATCTTTTGATTTAAGGGGTCACTCTTATGGATAAGTGCAGCAAAATTTTATCCTATTGCTCATTTTAAAATACAAATTTCATCAAGGCTACGCTAAGACATCGTCTCCAGGCTACAAAGTAATTGTTAGATTAGAGTAATTAGTAGAATCAGCTGGTTTGAATCAACTAGTTCTTAACACTCCTTAGGGATAAGAGCGTGTTCCCTAAAACTTTTGAGTCCCACGACAGTTTATATGGTAAACAGTTGGTATAAATTTATCCTATAAAGAATCACGTGCATTCAGTTAATATTATTTAACAGTTTTACAGTATAGAACTCATTTTCTTTCAAGGATTATCTATTTAACAGGTTCTCTATCTGTATAAAGGTTGTAGACAATTAATTTCATGCCTCCCGCTAAGAATTAAATTTATCGTTATTCTACTGTCTCACTCGAAGTACTCGATGGCGCGTCGTTTGCCAGAATCATGTCTCGGCTTGCTGAGTGCTGTATGGTAAGTTATGTCCTCTCAGTTATTTGTTTCACAATGAAAATATATTTTCTTTTAAGAGCGATTGGTTTTCTTTATATGTTAACTTTCCACTGATTGCAAAAAGATTATTGGAGGACTACTGCTGAAATGATGAGAAGCGTTTCATCAGGGAGATACCTAGGGTAGGTCTCATCATCTGACCATAGTATATGTACGATATTTTTATGCTTATTTCCCTCGCTATTATAAAAGCTATGTCCCTATTCAATGTCGAAAACGATCTTCTTACCGAAATTTTGCTAATTGTTTAGGTCTTTAACGTGATCGTTTCCGGAACATACTTGGTATGTTCTGTCAAATGAAATATTTTGAGATACTTTCTTAGAAACTTTTGAATTCTGTTTGACGGACTCTATCAATAGATTTTTAATTGTATAACTTTCAGTGGTCTCTTTCTATTAAATTGTTCAGGTTTGTTGAAAGTATGTGCTTAGATGTGATCTCTCATTAATATGACCCCATTAAACCCAGTTTAGTTACTGATGGATATTTGCTTGTTTGAATTTTTCCATAAGTATTATTAACTTAAAACGACTTTCTTTAACGACGCAGACTTTCCACATGTCTATGATATCTGTAATTCACTCTACTGTTGGCATCCTGGTGCTTAATCCTTTTCAAGAGAGAGAATCACGCAGAAGTTGATGATTTAAGTTCAACCGAGCCTTTGCCCGATTCGTATTTAGCTCATTTACGTAAATTCCAATGGTGAGATTTGTGTTGAATTAAGATGACATCCTTTAGAACTGTATTTCCAGAAATGTCCTCGGAATAACCAGTATTCTAACCAGAATTATGACGACCCAGTGATGTTATGACTGGGTGCCTACTACTGAGTTGGAAGCAATTTACTCAATTTGGAGATTTCAGTCTTCTGCATACTAAGAAGTTTTCTATAAGCCCTTGCTGTATGTAAGAAAATATTTTTTCCATAACTCCTGTTCCAAAAATAGTGGCCGTGAAATATTTTTAATACTGCAAAACCTGTTTAATCCCGTTTAACTATGCAGCTTGATATCGAGTTTTTTCTTGGTCTCTTTCACAAGAAACACTTGGTATAGATACTGCTTTAGTTGCTCTGCCATCCGCCTGCACTGCGGATTTTACCTGTCCCCAGGTACACTGCAACATGCTATTGCCAATGGTTTGCCTCATTCGATGAACCAAAGTTTTTATATTATCTGTGTCACTGACCTCTCCTAGTCTCTAAAAGGGTTCCATCTGAGTCTCTTCTTTTGAATGACAAATTTTGTGGGAATAAAATGGAGATATTGCAAAGCATAGCAATCTATATCCTTTCAGAGCCAATACAAACTCTGAGGTAGAGTGAGATCTTCTCTATCTATGTTTTCTCAGCATAGAAGGTATGTTAAAAAGTTGCTCATAAGTGTTTCCTTTCATAACTATTGTAAGAAGTAGTTGTATAAAAAATGAGAAAATGAATGTTTTGTGTGCTGTTTAAAGATTCCTCACTACTTTTAAAATTTGGTATCTTTTCTGTCTATCTAGTCCAAACTTTTTTATTGTTGTGAGGAGAATGACTAAAACTAAGTAACTAATTTGCTTTCTCAGTATGAAAAGCTGCCCATTATTAAAAAAATGATGCAATGCAGCCAATATTACACAACTTGGTTATAATACTAGCCTAATTAAATTCACACTTTTTGCTTGGTCTTATCTTGGAACAATGTCTTAACAGAGTTTTACTGTAGTTTCTTCAGTTGGCAACCTCCCTGAGACATTGTCAAGCTGAAGAATCAATATAATATCTGATCTTATTTTGAGAGAAACACAATATATATCCTGCTAATTCAATGACTTGAACTTTCATTTATTTTCCAGGCCCCTCTGTGTCCTAAGGACCCCAACAAGGAGATCATCAGCAATGGAGTGTCACGGATCATAACCAGTATGGATAAGCGTATTAGTTGTATGAAGGAATGGGCAATTCATACAACCTTCACTCCAGTTTCTATAGTGCACAGTCTTCATATGAGTCCTAATATAGTATTTGTGTTTATGATGAGTAAAATTTGCTTGCATACTGCAAGCTAATTGGTGATAAATTTCCACCAATACTTGATTAATGGGAGGAAAAAAAACATTCACCAGTTCATCTAAGAGTATATTTAACATGTAAAGTAACTGGCGTGGTGCTGAGTCTAGAATAATTTTGGGAGATTTTGTTGAATATATTGTAGCAGAAGCAACCCCCTAACCATATGTAGAATTTCAAGTTGCTATCATATTGGGAAGGTTCCAAGACATAATTCTCATTTCCCCTTTTAAAATTTATGGGAGTATCCCAATGAAGCTCCGGAATCAAGCCATGGATTATTAGGAAAATGGTGAACTGCTCATATGAACTGTATTCATCACTTCTGTTCATCTTCCATGCTATATATTTCCATTTTTTCATTAAATTATGTACCAAATTGAATGCTAAAAATAGCAAAAATATATTTCAGCAGGATAATACAGTCTAGTAGGTGTTTTCCTGTTTTGGTAATTTTTTTTTCCTATTTGATAACTTTTTGTTAAGGTTTTTAAATCTACAAAGCTTTTTCTGTGTACTTTGTCAAAAGTAAAGGAGGTAATATGAGAGAACCATCAGCCTTCATGTCATTCAAATAAATTTTATTTATCATAAATACATGAATTCCCTGGAAAGAGTGCAAAGTTGGTCTCTTATGAATGTATTGCATAATTTAATCTAATATGGGAATCTGTTCTTTATGAAATAATGTATAATCTACAAAATATTAGCATCGGAATTCAACCATTGAGGCTTGTTAAATTAACCAATCTATTTTACTGCAAATAATTTATAGTTTAATGAAATATTTCATTTTAATCTGTTTTCAGGCTGATCTGAAGTTCTTGGTGAACCTGTCTCACGTTTGTTTACATTCAAAAGACAAAGAAGTTTTCACTATGGTAAAAAGGTCCAAATTAAGTGGAAAATGAATGTATTGTTGATTTGTAATATATTTGTTATGTGATTCTATTGCTCTGTAACTATTGTCTTAAAATAAAGAAAGAAAGAATATTTTATTTGTGTGCCCTTGTGTTTTATGTGTCCATAAGGCTATAACTCTTTCAGAAGTTTAATTTCGAAATATTTGTTGGACGAAATTTTAAATTCATTGCTGAAAATAATCTAGAAAAAATCTTTATCCTTTCTTGTACTGGTTTTCAAAAATGATTTCTAATTGAAAAAAATGTCATCTAACCGTGCCTTTAAAACTTTCATAACTACTTGATATCCTATTCATAAATGACTTCATGAAAGATAATGTGTAGATTATGGCTATTATATGCTATTCATGAGATGAAGTTGAAAATATGGAGGAGAAAAAGTGTGCTGTATCTTAAAGTTGGATAAGAAGGAAAAAAATTGAAGTATGACGGTAAAATTAAAAATTTATTAATGAATTCCATATATTTAACCTTCTCCATTCTAATGGATTGCAAAAGAAAGTGTTCTTTAAAATAGTAAAAAAAATCGAAGTACCATTTAAAACTTTCAAAACAGGCGGTCTGATCGCGCGCGATGCATTATGGGTAATATGGCACGTATCGTTGGGTTGAGAAGAAGAAGAAAAAAAGTTTCAAAATGGCTAATTACTTCGGTGAAATTAAAATATATTTTCGAGTATTTGAAACGCGCGGTCTGATTGCGCGCGCTGCATTGTGGGTAGTGACGTATAAAAGGAAAGGGTTAAGGGATCAAAGGGTTGACCACTCTCACTTTCATTTCAAAAACTTGCAAAAATGAGCCAAAAACGGCCGTTAATTAGCTGTTTGACCTCTAAATGACTTAACCCTTTCGGTGTTCGTCCTTCAAAAAACGCAGGAAAATTCCGCACCTTGCTGAGGGCGCTGTATGTACTTTAACATTTGTCATTTAAATCTAAATACGACCTAGTATGATTGTAACTTGATCTTGGTGTAATGGTTATAGTACCACTGCGGAAAACGTAGAGTACGTGTGACCGGTGGTTCAACTCCAACGCGCGGCTCTTGATCTTTTTTGCCTCATTTTCTAATAACATGTCATTTTATATAAATTTTTTTTTAATGTTTCCTTAGGTACGTCTTAAAAAATTAGCCTTCTTTAAAATTGGATTTTATTGGAATAATTTATTCGCCCGTGAAGATCAAACCTTCATACAACCCTTAAATTTTTTGTGATGATAAATTTTTGACTGAAGTTTTTCACCATCTGATATACAATAGAGAATTTCACGTGCAAACTAAAACAAAATTCGACATTTTAAAGAAACATGTTTGCGCTTCCACATAAAACATTATACAAAAGAGAAGTAACTGAAACTTAAACAACCCTTGGGATTTTCATCTCTTATATTCAGCCAAACCTTCAGTAGCAAATATTGTTGAACGACTTGAATTTGAAAACCAGAACGTATAAACTGATAAAATCTGGTAAGTTCCAAGCCATAACAAAGTCTAGAAGATTTTACAACAATTTAAGATAGACATTTTATAGGGATGAAGAAAAAAGAAGTGGAAATAAAAAAGTTTTTATTAAGTAAGATCTCATTTAGTTGAAAAGCTGGCTTCTTCAACAAAGTCTAGCAAAATTTTGAATTTAATAGTAACATAATTCTAATAATCAATAAATAGTCTTAAGGAATTAAATGAAGAATCTCTTGATCGTATCACACCTCAGAATTTCTGAAATGTAACTTCATCAGACTAATCATAAGAAAATATCAAACTTTGATTAAAAAACTTCATTTTTTTGGATACAATAACCTAGATATGTGTATCTCTTTATTTGAGCAGCTCTTCATGATGAAGAGCGTTTCTTACATTTAAATAATTCTGTAGCAGAAGTGAATTTCTTGAGAAATTCTAATTTGTGGTTATGTTCACTGGAATACTAAGGTGATGATGGATATTGCACAAAACAATTACGAAATGAAGAGATTGTAACCAAGATTGGTAATTCAAACAAGTCCATGGTTTCATCTACAATGAAATAAATCAATGGCACAGAATTTAAAAATTTCTTGCCTGAAGACATTCAGGATACTCAGTATAATCCATTCTTACAAATATAAAATTAAGTGATACCAAAAGAGTTGAAACCCAGAAAGTTTACAAAATCGATGAATTTTAAAACTACCACAGCCATCATGACCTATTTGCCATGAATCACTGATTTTTTTATCCTACAGATAACTTAAAATTCAGGCAGTATTTCAATCATATAGCAGGCAAATACGAGATAAATTCCTGTTATTTTAAACTACGGAATCATAGCTGATGGTACACTTTCTAATAAGTAATGACATGTCATACATCATGAGCGTAACAAGCAAACGATGACATATATTATACATATATGTACACATACATTATCTTCGTGAAAACTTAAATTCATTGACAATTCTTCACATAGATGCCAATATTTCTTCATCTAGAGCAAGGAAATCTTCTTCTTCTTCATCTTTTTCCAACGGTACCGGAGATGACCTATCAGAACATGTGCCCTTTTCTGAGGATGAATCTTTGTTGCTGAAATAGAAAAATTAAAATTAAGACTGGTTGCAAAAACATGTAAGAAAGACTATAGGCTGAGAGAGAACAAACGAGATTCCCTAGAATATAGCATAAAGGGATAAATGCGCTGGTTTGAAAAATGACCATCAAAAGCACAGATAAAATTCCCTTAAATTCAGGAGTGTCTTTAAAGAAAGAAAAAAATAATGTGAAAATTAATTCTATTAGCAAATGATGAGTGCACTGAATTCGTAAGTGAATAAAGGTAGATAATAACAAAAGGGAGAAAATTTTAGTGTCAAGCAATTTTAACACAGACAAAATGGAATTCATCGATGCTGATAAAAAGTCAGTCAATATTAATGGACCAGGAAAGTAGCAGAAAGTAAAAAGGATAATGATTCCAATAAATCTGAATACCATTATCATGTTATACACTTATGTAAAGGTTTAAGACTAACAAGCCCTACTAAATTTCTAAAATCTGGAAAAATATTACCAATTAAATCCCCATAAATAAACATCTAAAAACAGAGGATCCATCATAGACATGCAAGTAAACTAATTCTTTCTATCAATCGTTAAGTAGTTTATTTGATGAAACTGCCAGTTTATCATTTTATGGCAATCAAAGGTGTGTAAAAAATAGTTCAATACTTTTATTGGAAGTTTTTAGGCTGGATAGAATATAGGATAAGCTATTAAACTAAGGATGTCCATCATAAATCAAACAAATATAGAATATGGTTCACAGAAATTTTTAATGAAGGATCAAATATCTACCAAAAACTTCCTAAATAAAGTTTGATACCAGAAACTTGTGTCAGAATAAAAAATGGACAAAACTAATTTGATAAGGTAATAGAGGATTTCAGCAGGGTCTTATTGCCTGATCGATATATTCTGATAACCTCAATGCACATCCACAAAAGTTAACAGTACTCTAGTTTGACTTCATTGCATGCATATTTTTGGTGTTTCCATGTTGCTGAAAAGAAGTTCACGGTTTCTGATTCTATGGTGTATGATATACTGAAACTCTCCACTGAATGAATTTTTGAGAAGAGTCAAAACTCATTCAAATTCTTGATTTCCTAATAAAATCTTTCCAACTTCAATTTCATTTAACTTGAAAAGGAACCGTTTATGACTTGTTATCATAATAGAATTCATGAAATTATTATGGATTTGCATTTATAATACTAGTTGCCCTATGCCAAATTTTTGCCTAAATGAATTGAAAGTAATCAATTTAATACCAAAAATTGTGTTTTTAATTATGTTTCAGTGTTTCTATACTCTTTTGTAGCGTTTGTTTTTATTAATGCCCTAGGGCAAGTAAACAAAGTATCTCCATTTCTATATACCTTGTTTTCATTGAAAGATTTTCATATCTACACATCCAGTAACTAAACTCTATGGGGAATTTCAAATATTAACTCAATTATTTGACCAATTATTTCATATTTCATTTGTTGGTCTACTTTTAGCAGTAAATGGAAAACTTTCTCTTCATGCTGGGGTGTTGTTTACGTTTTGATGGTGTGTAGGTAGAAAAGTGTTGAAAATAATACATAAATGAGCTTGAAAATAATATATAAATATTGATAAAGTTTGGCCCCTTCCTGCCAATGAGGATTGTGCAACTCATGGGACCTGCCTCAGAATGACAACTCCAATAATCACTGGAAAGACACCTACAAAAAGCATCAAAAGTGATTCTACAAATACAATAATTACCTATCCTTGGCTGAACCTTCCTCTGGTGGATCAAAGATGTGCAACTGTTGCCTCCAAACACGAACCATGCCATCCCATGCTCGACGGCTGTATTTGATGTTCTTTGGAGGTGTTCTAGGATGACCTGGACCCCTCTTATCTCTGAAAAGGAATATAAATACATATATAGAAGTTACATTATATATTAATATTGCTTACATGAAGACTACACTGCAAGTGAACCTTCCAAAATTACTGAATTGTTACGAGGAAACTTTCTGGTAAATGAATAAGTTGCATTCTCAAATTAGTATACAAAATAAGCCCTTGATAGAGAGATTAGGCAATTCATTTAACACAGGAAGGAAAGAAATTGTTCCGGAAAATAAGGGTTCCTACTTTTATATCTTTTACTGAATCACACTAACAATTATATATTAAAAACGATTCACCGAACCATGGTTTATTCCAGTTATCGAATTTATAAGTTTTGGGAATGTCGTTTACTTTTGGGTAAAGATACAACAGTGGCATCAAAATACCGAATTAATGATAAAAAAGGATAGCCATTAGGAATATAAACTACAGCATTAATTGCTGTATCTATTCAAAGTTGTTTAAGAAATCGATGTGCTCACTTGGGAATTAAGCTGGTGTATCTATCATATGCAATTGTATTTTTCCCGTAGTCGATTTGTTTCTGTCTTCTAGCGAGGACAACGGGATCCGTTTCTTGCTCGACCACCTTGGAAAACGCTTGCTTTTTCTTGCGAGGGCTATCCCTAAAATTAAGAAAATCCTTAGTAATAAAACAGTACAAATACTAACTATAAATTATCACAGAAGAGTTTATTCTAAATACTCTACCATTTGAAACACATTAACGAGGAATCAACAGGCCTTGGCTCTCGGCTTCTTTTTCGAGAATCTGGAGCCTTCATGGGGCTAACAACTCGAAAATCACTTAAGTCCTTCTGGCATCGTTCCATCATCTTTCTCACACCTGAAGAAGACTCCTCTGAGTTGCTCATGGTATGATTCTTTTCGGGTGAAAAATCATGCCAGTTTTTGCTACTCTTTTCTGTACAATTTTCCGAAAGAGAATCATCATCTTCAGGTTCTTGCTTAATCTCAGTTTTTATACACATATCGGTGATAGGAAGACTCGAATCTTCACTTTCTTCATCACTGACAGCTTCTTGTTTTATTTTAATTACAAAGGATTCTTTTCCATTGACATGATTTTCTTCCGCGCATTCTTTATCTACCCTTTTGTTAGCTATGTCTTTGCTGATGAATTCTTGTAATACGCTACAAAAAACAAAGAGTATAAGTAATGGAGAAGCTTTGACAGTGCATTTGAAGTTGAACTAAGTCTTACCTGTCAGGGTTCCTATCTTCACACCAAACAAGACCATCTCCGTTTTCTTTAACTTCTTCTTTAATTTTCATTCTTAAAAAAAGGAAACATATTTAAGTTATTCTGAATATTTGAAAATACAATTAAATCCGAATGTAGAAAATGAAATGAATGTATCATCGAAGAAGCCCAACACCGAGTAGTAGAACGTTTAATATCTGAAATTCGAGGAAAGAAAGGCAGACTTACTTTAAAGTAACATCTTCGATTCCATCTGGGCTGTTAACTTTATTTTCACCGTTTGAAATATCTTTTGAAGAACATTTCTCCTTTTCAGAATCGTTTACTGAAGCCATAGCTTACAAACATCAACCAAAACAATAGATATAATACTTTGCCGCGGTTTTCGGCGCTGCTCGACGCTCATGCGCAATGGATTTTTATGCTATTCTCGAGTCTTTTTCTATTATTTATTCTCAGACAGAGAAATACTTATCACAGAAAATAATTTCGAATTTGTACTTTAAATTGATAATAAGAGAGGCTGCATTGAGGGATTTTGAAACAGATAATTTTTAAGGATGAAATATTCGGTTCAAGAGACCTCTATATTGAAACATTCTTTCGCGGCAAAATTAAATGTTGTTATACATCAGATAAAGTGCATCAACCCATTACAAATTCTAGATAAAAAATTAATATTCTCTATTTGCAATATAAATATAATCAGAAATAAGAGAATAAGTTTGATATGACATAATAAACAGGTAAATAACATCAATAATTATGAATAACGCGATACACAAATATGAAATATTGAAATCTCTCTTTACGAGGTATTCATTTATTCAAATTTTCGTGGACTACTGTAGATATTTATTCCTCTGGAAGTTGTTTTCAAATTCTCATAAGTCTGTTGATAGGAGCATTATACACATACTTTCTTGTAGATACTGTAGTTTCAAAACAAATGTGATCATGTGGCACGATTAGGAACTCAATTATAAAAGTTCAGTTTGGATTGTTCACGGCCTTTTAAATTGGTTATTGGTTTGAAAAATATGTATACACACACTACCCAGCTTAATGCCATTAATCATATCTATATTTTCGTTGAAGGTACGTTTCAAAGGTGATTCCTAGACCATGAACCGTATCATAACAGAGTCAAGCATATTGTTTTCTATTTTATAATCGTAATTTATATGGGACAATTTTTTTAAACCAGATTGTCTGACATCTGTAAATACTTGATTATAGGCAATTTTCTTCACACCTGATTGAAAGTTTTCTGAGGATCTTTGAAGACACTCACTGACTTCATAGGACTTAATGGAATTAGGGAAATGAAAGGGTATATCGTACTTTCGTATGTACGTATTGTACATCTTCTGAAGATGATGGTCCTCTGTTGAAACTAGTTGTTCAAATAAATTTCTGTGGAAAAAGTACGATATACCCTTTCATTTCCTACAATGGATTTCCACCACATCTCACCAGACTGTGAATTTTATTAATAGAATTAAAATAGATAGGTAGCATAAAGAATAAGGAAGGTACTTTTAAAACAAAAACCAAGAACTTTAATGAAGAATTTTAAAAAAATATTAAGTCAAAGAAATGGAGGAGAAAAAGTTCTCCATAGCTGAGACTCAAACATGGATTTCTCACTTGTTAGGTAGTTTCATCAAGTATGTGTTTCATAAAGTTTTTATTGTTTATATACTTTATCATTCCAGCCTTGAAGAATTCTTTTATGATTGAGAAGTGACATCATAGATGTCTTGTATATTTTGCATTTATATCTTAGGGCATTGATTAAGCTCCTTTTTCTATGTCAGACCTCCCCCTCTAATTGAAATTATCCTACCTACTACTATTCTTCTATCCTTTTATGTTATGTCTTTGATCATGTATTCCTTTGAAGGAAACCCATTCTAGTAGCATACATTCTAATTATTTTCATGGTTCTGGTTTCTTCACTCACATAATTTTCTAAAGAAGTTCACATCTTTGTCCAAAAACTGAATTTCCATCTTTGTTTCATATCTCTGTTATATAAAGCGGAATATTATGAAAATAATTTCATTATCTTTTCCCAATATCGTTTTTATCAATGTTTTTTTTGTAGTTTTCTAAAGTCTGTTCTTCTATAGTTGTTACCTTTATATAAAGTTATTGTTTGAATTTTTATATTGTTTTTTATAAAGTTCTTTACCTAGGTATGGGAAACTCTCAATCTCCTGACTCAGAATTGTAATAAAGATATTCAGAGGAATTAATTTCTAAGAGAGTCTTTTGTAAATATGGTGAATAAATAGCCGTTTCAACTTGGAGGAAGAAAATTCATTTACATGAATTGAAGAGTGCAAATGAAAGGAAAAAAATATATCCCCATGAAATGCTTTATATTCTCTGATATAACATGGATAAATGTGCCAAGTAATCATAAACAAATCCTCCAAGTAGTCTTACATATCATATAAATCTATGCAAAGGGGAAATTGGGAAGTTTTTATCTCTTGATATTTTAGTATTAAGAACAATGTAGAAGAGATGTTTATCTTCATTCCCAACTAAGACTAAAATGTAAGTTTGTATTACATTAGTTCACATATATCTTTATGAAAAGAGAAAAAATCAGCTGATTGGTGTTAGATTATAATTACTGTGTGTGTAGTAAACATTACTTTTTTCAAATGTTGCTCTCCTCATACCAGGGTTACTTTAATCAGCCAGAGATGCCTCTCAAAACTTTCTTTCTTGCTTCTGAAATTCTCTACGTAACGTTTACTTCCATACTAGTACCAAATTTACAAAATCTTTGTATATAAGTATATTGATGACTGATGGAAGTGGACCTGAAAGCTTTCATTGCAGGCAAGTGCCCCTCTTTTGAGGTGCTGAATTTTTATTTTCAATATACATTTCTTATCTATAAAAGGTATGTTTACTTAAAAGTTCCTTAATTATTTCTTTGTGAGAAAATGAATAGCAGGAGAAATGTTAAATTCTGGTTGTAAATAGACCCACATATTGTGGGTACAGCTGTGGAAGTCTGTGTCTGTTGGTGGCCTGCCATTTCTGCCAGAGCACATGTCAACTTAACACACAGTCACAGCTGTACCCACAATATGTGGTGCTATTTACAACTAGAATTCGATATTTCTCCTGCTAGGTGTTTTTTCGGTAAAAAAAAGTTCAGGAACTTTTTGAACGTACCTTATATAATGTTTTAGGTGGAAATTTTGCCTTTGCAGGTTCAGCCTCTCTGTTCCTTAAATCTGCAGTAAAACAGTACAAGAATATTTTTCCCTCAACCCCACCAAGTAATTAATGTGCCTGATAAACTGAATATGGAGATCTCAATCTTTACAGCATTTCAGACTCTGATTTGTCGTCAATGAGTTCATTTGAGTTGAATGGTTGACTTAACAAGAGATTGATGATAATTTTTAAATTATTAATTTTTCATTTACACTTTATTAAATATCCTAAGGGGTGGATTTTTCTGCAAAGAGAAAGTTTGAGATGTAATTTGAATGTATAGAGGTTCCAGCTAAGTAAAATCAAGACTTGAGTCAGCATTATTTCTTGTTAAAAAGTCCACATCACTTTTAATCAGTTCAAAGTATTTACATCATCATTTGACATGAATGGATACTGTTTCCATAATTTTACATCATCACCGAAACATTATCATTATAAAATTTATAAGTATCGAATGTAAAAAGACAAATGTTTTAAACATTCTTTAGGAGCCAACAAAAGCTCTGATAACTGAACAGTTTCCCAAGTTAACCTCTCCAATGCAGATTTAGAAATAAATGGAGATAAAATATTTTGGAAGAATACAAAATTCTGTGTAATGAAAGACAGCAATCGTTGACAATAAGGAGATCAGTATAGGATACACATTGCAGGGTTTGTTTTTAACTACTAATAAGGCATACGAATGCAACTAATAAACTCACTCAATAATTGCTAAACAAATTAATTTTTAAACTTTTAAATTTTAGTGAAAGGGCAATATTAGTATCTCAGACTGATATAAAAAATGTCCTTTCAAATTATCTCCCATTAAAACTATTATATTTAAATAAATTACAGTCCTTTGAATAGTTTGTTATTCCCCTTTCTCGTGCACTCCAGAAAACATTTGTATACAAATGCTGAAGTAATGGGTTTTCATCTTGAAATTAAAGAATGAAAACTTTGCAATACAGAACATTCTTTAGCCAAGACAAGTTACATAAATAAACCAAACTAAACAGGAAGAACAAATGCTGTTTTATCAAGGCATTGACCAAAACGCAACATCATCATCAAATGTAGATAAACTGGGGAAACAGGTTACATATATAAACATTACAAAATTGGATGATACAAAGTCCATAAACTTCATTCAACCGCTTCCGTGCTTTTATGAGCGCTAATTACATGAACGTAATCATTTACAAATTCTCATCTAAAAACTGTGCGTTTTTAAATGAATATTCCCTTATGCTGAATTTTATAGAAATTTAAAGTCAAACACAAATTTGAAAGCTAAACCCCCGAATTCTAAGAATTATATATCATAGGTATGAAGTATATCGTTTTATTTTTGTAGGATTTTTAAATAAAACATCAATTCTATCATATATGTATAAATGGCCAAGAAGGACTTTAAACTACTTATATTATAAAATGTACATATTTAAGGAGTTTTAGCTTAAGTAAATTTTTTGAAATATTTTGATACAAGACATGTATTAAATAGTGACACACTGAAGCAACAAGAAATATGCAAGAGTCCAAAATCTCTCACCCAAATCGAAATTTGGGCATCAGCATCTACCATATTGTAAATCGAATTCCTTCAGAAACTTTCAGTAGGGATTTCAGAGAAATGGAACATGGTAATTCAGGCAATCAGAGATGGAAGATCACATCACTGCCAATTCTGGTGCTACTCCCCCCTTTCCTCCTGGATTCTGAAGGATACATGTCCAGAAGTGTCCTAAAATCATGGACAGGGGTTGGTCATTGGACTTCTCACGTCATTCTAAACCAGTACGAGGTAGATATCCACAGCCTCTTCTACTCAGCCATACTCTGCAAATATAAATTAACATTATTAAATCTCAGTTTTGATTCCATGAACACTATAATCTCAAAATACATGGATAAAAGAGTCTTTCATCACAATCAGGAGCTTAATTTGAGGTATATCCCACTTGAATTATCTTCCAAGTAAAATTCTTAAAAATTTCATTGAAATCAGACTGCCATAGGAGTTCTTGAATTTTGATTCTAGAGTGCCTACAATTTATACCAACACAATTAAAATACGCTAACCAACACAAATATATAAATTGAATAAAATACATCATTGTCTTGGGTAGAAATATCAATGGGACTTTCATTTAAAGAAACTTCATGATTAATTTTATTAATCACAAATTTAGTACAAGCAATATTTGGAAAGAAAGGCCTTTTAAAGCAAACTATTTATACCACCATTTGCAAGACAGATGTTATGATAAAAAAAAGACTGAGTTGTGACTGGAATGCATAAAAAGGTTCATACCCAACGCCTGTGCCAAGTAGAATGGAAATCACATTGGTGATGAAAAGAGTGTATAGAACTTCCTTGGAGAACAGACTCGTCTTTCCAAACTTGGCATGGCGAATGCTGTAAGTCCTCTTCTTAGGATGCTTGAAGTTCCAGTCCCTGAAAAATATATCAGCAAGTTTCATTTCTGCCCAAACTCAAGCCTTTTCTATAATAGCTAACATGTAGATAAGTATCCAAATCACCTCAGAGGAAAGATTTTATAGTAAATGATGTTACTTAATCTGTGAACATAAAGATTCATTAATTAGAGATTCTCTGAAAACTATCTCACATTTTTTTCATTTTTTTTTGTAAAATAAAATTTACAGGAATATTTATAACTGCTGTCTTTAGTTAATAACAAATAACAACAAAAAGTTTTAACGAACCTTGAAGGCACTAACTCAGGCCTACTGCTCCATTCCCAGATCCAGTCCGTGCCCAGAAGCTCACCATCCTGATAAATAAAACGAAATATTAAAAAATGATATAGTGACCCTGAGTCGATTAAATCTATGGTCAATATTTTAGTAAAATCATTCTTCAATGGACCATTCATGCAAGCCATCCTCAAGCTAACAAATAATCCCAAATTTAAACATGTTTCTAAATATACAACTGGTTCACAGTAATGTAAAAAAAAATTAAAGAGAAATTTTTAGTGATAATTTTAAAGGCAAGTTTACATGAAAATCTAGACAAGTAAAGGCACCATAAATTTCAAATAAAATTGAAAATTTTGATTTAATACCAATACAGATGAAGTGTAATTTCGTTCCCATTTTCTTTTGTGTACAATATTTATTTATTTAACTCACAGAGGAGAAATGAGCCTTAAATTTTTTTACTTCCAATATTTTATAACTGAAACAGTCGAAGTTTTGAGGCATGTGTTTTCAAATAAGAGATTCAGTCATAGGAAATTTGCAAGATTACATAAAAGGAACATTTTAATACAAAAATTAGGGAAGAACATACATTCCAGCGTTTTAAGGTGGTAAAAGGAGTACACTAAGTACACTAAATACTATTCTTCATATTCATTTTTCATATTCTTCACTCTCTTCATTAGAGCTTACTCCCACAGTCCAATTAATTAAAGATAAGGATGATTGCGTTGATGATACGAAATAACAAGCAAACGGAACTGAAGGGAGTATTGTGCGGCACACCATGTCCTAGCTCGCGGAACTTCAGTCGGAAAGCCCTGGCCTTTGAAACATCCGACTTGAAAAGAACACTCCAATAATTATGCGCCTAAATGCGAGACTCGTGATGAAATCAAAGAAACGGAATACTCTTATGGAAAAGCAATGCCTTTCCCCGCAAGAATGGCTCTTTAGGTGTGGATAGGAGATGCCGAATAGTCTGCATCCTTGGCCGCCCACATCAGCGTCGCACCTGCGTGTACCCGCACCTGGTCAACATGTCCTTCCCTCGTGATGAGGGGCACGCTCTCTAAGGCGGTCATTCCTGAAAATCATCCCGACAAATCATGGCCGATTGCAACGTGAACATCAATCGGTTACCTTTTATCTGGTAGCGATGAATAGAAAATTGACGAGATAAAAGTTCCCCTGCATCAAGCGAATCAGCTAAGTATTCATAGATCAAAATATAGTAGCAAACATTCAGTTTTTATCAGAGCTGAAACTATTCGTAAGCTGCCCAGTTGAAGTATCACCCAGAGACTGATTTAGTATTGATAAGCAAGGTTAATTTGCAGAGCCTTTGGCAGAGAAGGGTAGAAAGAACCTTGGTGAATAAAACATGGTAAGCCGTTGTGAGCTTTATAAAATAAATACGCAACCTCATGATATATATTCCACACAAATATCTTTTTATAATAAAATTTAGCGCTCAGCCAATAAATGGTTCGCCATCCTTGTCTTAGACAGCATTATTTCCTTAACGAATCGCGAATGGAACGAGATGATTATTAATGCAGAATCTACAAAAACACTTCCGAGATTAAGTAAGAAGGAGAGAAATGTCTATATGTTTCACTGCATTCATCTCTGAAATTAATCCATAATAGATAATATATACAAAGTACATTGATTAAATTCTTCCATTCAATTCGATATTTTGTAAAAGTGTAAAAACAAAGAAGTGAATAATAATACATTCTTAGATGTCATTGAACACTTTACAGTGAAGAGTCATTGACCGAAGATCGAAAGATCGCGCAGTAAAACAAATTACAGAAAAAGTAAAATATGATTACAATACTACAAAAATCAGGGTATTCAAAAGACGAGAAAATATTACAGAGAAAGTTATTTATATAGATTCATTAAGGATTGCAACATAAAGGAGTTACGTATAGAGTGATAATTACGGAGGGCAAATTTGAGATGCATTAAAAATTCATAAACAGAGCAAAAGGCTTCACTTTGGGAAAATCTCGAATCTCTTTATTAATGACTGAGGTTAATAAATACGCTTAATATTAGAAGGCAGCCGTTGCAAACATGTTGCCAATTGACCGCTTTTAGGCCGAGCTATGAAAGATAGCGGATCATGAAAATCAATGAGATTTCCCGGACAACTTCAAAGACCATTAATGAACGAAAGATTCATGAATAACCCCATGAAGGGTTATGCTGCGTAGTTTCCGTGAAAGAGAGCAATCAAACACGAGCAACTAGGTCGAGCGATGCGTCACCAGCTGTACTCAAGGGTGGAGGTTGCCTGCAGCAACGGCCTACCCTTTTGTGGTCATGGAATGTTTTTCTAAGCCCTTTCTCCATCTTCCTTTACCCTATTCGCGTGGGTATTCCCCCGAAATGGCATAAAAGAAATAGGGAATAATTCTGGCTGAGATTAGGGCTAGGAAACGTGTGAATCATTACTAAACGCGAAGCAATTTTAAGATAACGTGACGAAAGATTTAAAAAATTTGCAACGATAATTCTAAAAATACACCACAACATTATCTTGCTAAAAGGTTTATTCTAGGATACTGATCCTGCTCTAAAGTTCGGAATCGAGTTTTATCGAACAAAGTCATCTGCTGATATCACGATTCATATTCATCTTTTTTTCATTACATCAATAACTCGTCTAAATTCATGAATCTTCATTTATGAAAGTATGATTTATAGATTAGCTAAAAATATTGCAACGTAGAAGCTTCTAAATTTTGAAACTAGGGCTAGGATATCAAAAATGTATTTTAAATTGAATTAAAATCAGAGGTGGGGAAACTGACCTTTAAAGGAATTCCATGCGGTCTTTTAATCACCATCAGAATCAAATAATTTATTTCCTAATCGCTAAAATAATTCTTCTTCCCATTCTCGTTGATTAATTAGAGTGAAAATGAAACTACAAAAGGTCCATCTATGTTTAACTCCAGATTAAATCCGTTTTATTTTCAATTTGGATGTTAAAATATTATAATATAGGCAATACGGCACTCAAATTCGGACTCATGATTTTTTAATTTTCCCTAAGTTTTTCCCTCTGCTCAGAGTAGTTATTATCCTAAATTAAGTAATTCAGCAAACACAAAAAGAGAACGTAAAAGAATAATTTTATTCACTGCGATGAATTAAATAAAAAGGGAGATTTCGATGAATACACTCTAGTCCCGCTGGGAGCATTAAACAACTCGTTCGTAAATAAGCTCAACGAAAAAGTTCGTTCGCCCCTAAATTTTGAGTCAATATTTAATTATGGCGGCAATTAAACATACACTGAGAAAGTAAACCATTTATTTTTTAAACAAAAAATAACATTTTTATATTTAATACCTTCCATGCTTCACTGTTTATAAATGCTAACACCAACGTGAAGATACATATTCCTCTCTATTTGCAACCTTTCATTTTATTCAAATAATTATACTACATTAATAAATCCAAACTATGGTAATATCGTTATGGAGTTCGCGTAGTTTTTAGAGTGGATCCGTGAACTAATAACTTAAAATTTTAATATACTCGTATTTTAATTTTTTTGCACAAATTACATTTGCTAACCAAAATGTAAGAATTGAAATTCACATGTTGAGTTAATAATAAGATGAAGAAAATATTTCACTTAAGTAAAATACAAACAAATATTTTGCGTATATACCAAGATTAGCAATGATAAATATTTTTGACTTCCTCTAAGTAACTCCCTGACAACTGTTGAACCGGATGGTAAGGGAGATGACTTCAACGAGTTAAAACAAATCATTATCCTATTATTAGAATTGACTGGTACATTCCTTTATCGAATCGGAATGAAGTTAAAGACTACAAGGAGGATAGATTATATCAGCGTACCATAAATGTCAACAGTAAATATAAGACCACGAGAATAAAAGTTAATTCTAGATGATGTAAATAGGATCACAATGTCGCTGGATGGATGACATTGACTTGGGAAGGGGCAGAGATCAAGATACTTGATCCAGAGCAAAGATCCAATGCTTGAGTTATAGCAAAACTGCGAGAACTTTCGTATAGTTTATCAGTTAATGTATGCTGCATGATGCATAAGACGTTCAAGGTTGATTTAACGATATAAATTCCATAATCTTAAAATTTTTTACATAAGTTACCGTTCAAAACCTCCAGAGCATCTATAAAAGGCTAAAAGGTTAGATAAGCATTAGTTAGGCTGAGCATCTCAACCTGCGTGCCCTCTTGTGGCACAATTTACGAATGTTTTCAATGATACATTACATATGAGTTTCTACTTACGGGAGCTCTCATGCTTGGACAGAAGTTCACAAGGACAAAATCATTTTTATTTTCCGCTTCGTATTTCGTTCTTTACACATTTGAACTCAAAATCGTAAACAAACCAAAACATAAGGAGCGATTTAGCACATGCCCGCGAATTTTGAGTCAACGTGTTAGCGTATCGTTGAAAGAGAAAAGATTGAGAGGCACCGGTTGAATGTAAATTTTTGAGAATTGTCTTCGAATGAAAAAGAAATAAAGATTATGAAAACGAATAAATCTCGCGAGCTTAGGTAAGACTAAGGCATACATTTTCCAGATTAAGGCGTTGTTGTATCTTGTAACGAACATGAAAACAATATCCGGCTGAAAGGGAGAAATTTCCCTAAATGATTATCGAGTCCCATAGCCTTGGAATCGGACATTGTCCCATCCCACGATGTGTACTAACATCTATGAAGGGATGAATGCTCCAAGTCATGCGCACAAAATATTAATAGCTTCTTCAGAAGAGAGAGGAAAAAATGGTATTTTCTACTATATATTTTTATTATTTATTTAAAACTGCTTCTCCTATTTTTCAGTCAAGCGCGCCAGTTCCTCCAAAATACAGCGATATAAATAACCCTCTGCAATTTTGCGGCAATTCAACACCGAGAGAATTATGTTGAGGTTAGTAGCATTGGTCTATACAGCAATGACAAGAATGGAGCTCGGAATTTAAACGCAAAATAAATGGGTGACAATTCTTCCGAAATAGCAACGCACGTACAAATGCTATTAAAAGAGGAATTCCTCGACAAAAACGTTTCGGTGAGTGTGGGTATCTAGAAAAATTATACTCATTTCACGCAGCGAGCAGCTGTTCCAAAATTTTTGCAAAAATTTCTCCTAATTTTAAGTGGGGTTCTCTCTTATCATTATCATCTTCTTATTTCACGGATTAGACATGTTCTAGCGTAAAATGTTTTATGATTTCCTTTTCTTAGCCATTCTTCTCATCTTTCAATTGAAGGCTGTCACTGAAGGATTCTTCAGGGATATACTCCATCCATTAGGGGAATTTAAGTTCTTTCTATTACGTAAAATTTTCCTTTATATCCTGAATTACCAGATTTTTAGTGCACTCGGTACTTACTCGGTTACGTCTGATACTACCACATTTCTCAGTAAATAACTTTTTGCACATTTTATTCTTCATCCGTCCTTTTTTCTACTTTATTCCTCATCCGTCCTTTTTTCTACCTCTTTCATCGCGACCCTTTTTTCTACTTTATTCCTCATCCGTCCTTTTTTCTACCTCTTTCATCGCGACCCTTATTAAAAGTCGAAAGCTTCGAAGAGTTTTTAATGTTCTCCTTTTACAGATCAGTAAATGGTGTACTCTTACTGCATTACCTTTGACTTCTTTCTATTTTTGCACTAACTGCTTAGTAGCGATGTAACGTAATGCACGAGTAGCCACGCAAATACCAATATCCTCATTCATTCATTCATGCTTAAACGCATCTAAAATCAATTTCCAAGGTAAGCCAAAGCATTGGAAAGCGGTTATAGAGAAATCCTTTAATATTACTCTCTCGTGTTTCCCGCATCAAAGGGAAATTCTTTCGTGTTTGAACCTCATGTTTTTCAGCACCCGCCGTTCGGATAAATAGTTAATAGGATAATTCCATGAGATTATTAGGAGGAGGAGTTCCAACCTCCTTGTGGACCCAGAGGGACCGCGCGCACGAAAAAATCTTCTGGTTTTAGCATTCTGTCTCAATGTCACTCTTTCGCGATGTGGGTAAATAAAGGGGACTATGAACCCGATGCGGCGGAACGGCCATGAGGTGCTGCCCTCCCGAGATGCGGTTGAGTGCAGCGATTCACGACCGTCTGCAGATGTGTAGTGGAGTGGTCACGCCTCAGGAAAAAAAAACACTCCGGGGCACAAATTGGATTATCCACAGGGGCCGGATTACCGAATGAAACTGAAGGAACCAGCCGCTGAGGGCTTTGAGTCGCTTTAAAAAATTCACACGTCACATTCGGTATTTATTTCCTAAGCAGTCTGATGGCCAATAGTGGCCTACAACAGAACAAAGTAATTTGATTGAAGAAGAATAACTGAAGAATAAAAAATGCATAACGAAAAATTAGAATGTCTCGTCTCGATACTGAAAACTGAGATTAACTGAATGTCCATTGGCTTCTGCAAGCTACAAATATGCGCAGGGTTTTGACTTCTTTCCACAAAGAATTGCAACTAGATATATACCTATTGCAATAAACTACGCAAGAATACAATAGCTCATTTTTATCACCTTTCATAACCATGCTCGAGAACGTGGATTAGATCTTTCAAAACCTTTGACAACTCTCTTGCAATAACCTTGATGCTAACAATTTGCATACAATTACTTATCCTCAATTAATTCCTCAATTTTTCTTTCGTTAAACTTATATTACTTCCAACTTCCCCTACTCCTTCCCCTCTCAATTAAATAATTTTCTCTCCCTCCCCATGTGCCAATTTTTCGGAGTTATACAAGCCTGTTTTTTGGAAATCTATCTGACCTGTAGATAATGATACTCTTGCACTGAAACCGGTCTTCAGTTTTTTAAAAAATTTCTTTGCAAACCGAAATATTGCGTGCATGTGCACTTCACGATGATCGAAATTGCTACGTTCCAAGAAGTGAACGCTGAGGTAGCTGGATATAAACATGGAGATGTTGGAACATATCTATAATACTAGGTATTTAAAGAATTTTGGTAGTTCCATACTTCACAATATATTTTGTTTCCTTAATACCAATCTATGCTCCATGTTGACCTTGAAAAAAGTTATCTCATAACTTACAAGAAATGGTTCCGAATCCCTTAGGCAGGCAGAGTTGCAATTATGACATTTTACGGACCGCAATTCACCTATCAATTGTTGACAGGCCTTCTCCCGATCATGGATTTTAACAGTTAATTATTTAATTCAGTTCACGAATTTAAATTTAATCTGATGATAAAGCAGAGGGGCAGCGCGTATAACATACATAGAATAATGGGGGATTGTATGGATATCTTTTCCGTCTTGGTAGTTTCACAATTAAGTCAGCTTCAGTCAGAATTAAGGTAATATCGAAGTCAGCTGCCAATTTTCATCGTAATATGTATTGCATTTTTACAAAATTTACATTGCTACGTTGAAAAGTACCCACTATGACACGTTCAAGATATTTTTAGTAAGTTTGCATTTGTCTTTAAAATTACTATCTTTTAGGGTGATTTACTTTTATAAGGCTTCAATCACATCCAACTAACTTATAATAACAATTTATAAATAAAATAAGCGTACTTAAAAATTTATTGACGATACGATAATCTACAAGCAGGCGAAAATTCCAATCCTACAAGAATAAAGATAGCAAAATTTAATTTATAGAACAATTCAGGTTGTTTTCAAAATTTCATAATTTCTGCAGCGTTTTTATATCCAACAAAATCCGTCACATCACTCAATAAACTCGTCGAGTACACTTGTCACAACTCAACCGCAGAAAACGCGATTCATAAGTTCCTTCGAAAGAAAATCAAGCATCTCGAAGAGTGCCGTAATCAGCGAAATAGAGCCGATAACAGGGAGAACGAACTTCTCATCTTGCGATTATCATCCATCTTCCGATGCAACCGACCTTTGAGGAACGGAGAGGTTGTTGGAGTGGAAGTGAAAGGGGACGGGGACGAAAAGAAGGGTGCCTATGGAGACGCCTAGGGGAACCCCTTCCCAGAGTATACGTGAGAGCACCCACGTACACTTTGACGACCGCCCTCCTCAGGCGCACGCGTGTGCACCCCAGAGGGCGTCGCTCGAGGACACTCTCTCCGTCTGCATCCCTTCATCAATCTTATGGGGAAACCTTTCTCCGCCCGATTGCAGTGCGAAAGGGCGGAAGCACTCGCGAAAAAAATTCGACCCCTTCTCCTTCCGCGTATTCGAGACTCGCTACGACTCCAAGATCACGTAAACATCGCCGACTCATGGTGAATCCCGTTCTCGAGATATGTCTCTCCTGGAAATCTTCCGAAAAGGCAGAAAGGTGATTCGCGAAACCCATCTGGTTTGGGACTTTTCCAAAACGAGCGCACGTCCGCAATGGAGCCACCGTGAATTTCTTTGGAGGATTCGATTTTGTACCGGGAAAAAAGGATTCGGATGGCAGAAGATCGATTGGTACATTTCTAAATCAACAGCAATGTATTATTCCGATGAAAGGGCGAAACTTGAAAGTACGTAAAGTAAAAGGCACAGCTACCATGGCGTGAGAAAATGATGCAAGCTAGAATCACAATTAGAAGTTGAAGAGAAAGAAATAAACAAAAATTTTAATTATAGACAATACAAAACTCATCAACTTATATAGTCAAACAATCAAGAGAAGCGGAAGAAAAGAAAGAAAAATAACAGGGTAAATACTAGGACTGAAATATGATACTGGAAAATAGAGCTTGAGAGGCAACAGTAAATATTACGAAAAATATAGTCAAACAATCAAGAGAAGAGGAAAAAATTTAAAAAAACAGGGTAAATACTAAGACCAAAATTTGACGATGGAAAGCAGAACTTGAGAGGCAAGAATAAATATTAAGAAAAAACGGAAAGGTGTTATAACGCAACGAAAAAAAAACCCTTTATAAATGTCTGAAGAGAATGAATGAGAAAAACGACAAAAAGCACAATTTGGCTTCTTTGATAGAAAACCAAACTTCTACGTGACGTGCGACACGGACGTATGAGGAATGAACATTACAGACGCAGATAGGAAAGAGAAAGGAATTTTTTTAATCAAAAACTTCACGGTATGTAGGAGAAGATAAAAAAGAAAAGGAGTGGATAGGGATAGTAGTAAGAAAATAACAACGGAAAGCAACCATGAAAAAGAATTGGAAGGATAAAAAGGAGAGAGGACGGAAATCATAAAAATTCCACTTTATAGATGGCCAAAATCGAGAGGCAGAAATTCTGCAAATTTCCAGCAAGAAAATCCGTTTCATGACAATGAGCCATTTCCACATCCATCACTGTTGGATGAGAAATAGTTTTTGGTTTAGCTTGATAATTAGTTCTGGTAATGGCAATTTTGCAACTGTTACGAAGTCAGATATTTACTTTTTCGAGTTTATTTATCCACATAAAGTACGAAATTCAAACTTGTATTTTACACCGAAGTAATAGAGGATAAAGAAAAGCCTAATAATCTTTTTCAGGTAAAAACGACTCATTTCGCGTAAGAAAGAGCGTTTATCGGGGCGTAAAATCATATTTAAATTATGCATATTAAGTATGGCATAAACACCGCCCACTACCCATTCATCAAAAACTTTACAAACTTTACGAAAAGGCGTGGTTAGCTTAAGGAAATATCCACATCTCAAGAGTTTACGGATATTGCTCTAATTTACCGATACGTTTTCTAGCTTGCATAGGAAACTTTCTTAATAAATCAGCAGGGACCGAATTAAACTTCTACAAAAAGAAGCTTGAGAGGAATTAAAGTTTGACCGCGTTTTAAATTTATCACTTTGACACCTAACGCTGCCTTCTCCAAAGTTGGGAAGCTGCTTACCTGAAACTCTAAGACGTAAACAGGCACAAATTTTTGAATAAATTATCCGCTTATAAACGCAAAAAAAACAAATCCGGAATTTTTACAGGCTGGAATTTTCATTGCTAGGAAATGACAAGTAATTACAATTCAATGTGTAGTATTATGTATTCTATTCAATGTATAGTACAACTAACCAATTCGAAAAAACGATTAAGTCGGTAAATAGCACTGAAATATGAGCCCTTTGGATTGATTTTCTTTTTTGAACATTCATCGCTTTTATGGAAAATAGCTGACGAGCATTCGGCGTGATTAGAAAGATAAAATACGACTTCCGAGATGAGAGGCCTCGAAAAGAGTATTCTACTGTTCGTAATCAAAACAACAGCAGATTACACAGTCATAGACAGAAATTTCATTAATGGTAGAGATGATTCCTTTAAAAGAGAAATCAATAGAGCGCGGCTCCTGTTTCTGTTAGAATATGCCAAAAGTTATCGAACATTCATATTTATTTGCATATAAAATTTATTCCTAAGCATCTATAAAACCAAAACCTGCGATCTATAGAATGAATATATGTACATGATTCCTATGCAAATTACGAAAAAAGTACTGTCCACTTAATACGGACTGAATGCTACCCAAACGCTAATTGAATAAAATATAATAACTAGACTTTTACTTTGTGTGAAAATTCGAAAAAGCAAAAGCCAATTTATTCCATTAGTATTTCAATTTCCTCTAAACGTTTTCCCAAATTTATTTGCTTTTTAATAAAGAGATGTAATTAAGTTTGATGGAAGAGTAGATTAATAATCTCAAACTCACCTAAATAAAAACGTTATCATTTACAGTTCGGTTGATTGCTAGAAAAACTACGCGAATGTCGACTTTTAAATTTGGGCAATAAAATCGAATTAGAATCCTTTCATGCAAATTTCGAAACTCGCGACATCACCGGAAACTTATCCTTCACAAATTTCCAGGGGTGTGTGTGTACGATGCACGTCATGCTTCGGAAGAGAAAATGCAATAATGCCAGCGGATAATATGATAAAAATGGACTATTTTCCACAAATCCCGCATCCTCTTTCCGCTGCTAAACCAGTTACACGGATCGGAAATTTCAATTACCGCTCCTCTCCTAAAATGGGACGATTTTCAAATGGAAGCTTACGCTCGGAAAATCACTTTCATGACAAAGAAAATATAACTGTTGTTCTCGGACCGGCAAAACGTAAAACGTGATCGGGTGTAAAGTTCGCCTTCATAGCCACCGAATTCGTCCCTGGAATTTCAGATTCGACTGTTGACACAGTGTCCGACTGATGAGTATGTGGAAAGCGGGTCGCTCCGACCAAGCGCATGGTAATGCGGAGGGATGGATTGAATTTTCATCACTCAAAGTCTAGCTTCACAGTCCGATCTACATTCCTTGGGGGACGCGGCACGATAGAAATTCAAGAGCTATGCTTTCAGTTCGGCTTTGGAATAGGATAGGTGATCTTTATGGACGACCAATTTCATTGGAAAGTATAAATAGATAATTTCCACCGCTTACTGTAAGACCGGAACCTGTGTATGATGGAGATCTCCCACTCAATTGTAACCGAGACTCAATTTATGGTTTAATTCATCGACGACAGAAAGTAAAAAAGTCATTATAAAGTAATTTCCTTCATTCGTTATTTGGTCAAGTAAAAATGTATCTCATATCTACCAGCAAGCCTATTGGCATGAGGATGGGGATGTTCTGTGATTAACTGCAATTTTGCCATATATATAAAGTGTTCTACCTTCCGGTAGGTTCATGTGCCCCCACATTCCCTATTTAATTCTCTCTCCTTCAATTCCCGGTAACTTATCCCACCCCTTAATTCGTCTAACAACTTCTGTCTTTGTCTTCCCCTCTGTCTTTTCCCTAGCATTCTTCCCTCGATCGCTTTCTTCAACAGTCCCTCCCCTCTCAATATTTGACCCATCCATTTCTTTTGTCTATTTTTAATTACTTCAATCATTATTCTTTTCTCCCCAACCATCTCTAGAACCTCCTCGTTCGTTTTTCTATCGACCCAACTTACTTTCTCCATTCTACGCCATACCCACATCTCAAAAGCCTCCAATCTTTTGACATCCTCTTTTCTTAAATTTTGCCGTAAAAATACGTAAACGACGCTAATTTATAAAGAACGCAGAATAAAATAGATATTAAATTCATGAGCACAAATAATTCACCCTATTTCTCTCCAGAATATGCAAGATAGAAGTCTACCACATATAGGTTCGTACATTTTCGTGTCCTCTCATACATATTCCAGTTTACCCATTCGTTTTCTCTTACGTAACCTTTTGATCCTCAGGTTCCGTGCATACCCCATCTTCATGATTTCATCCTTCTCATACGAGAGTCTTTAATTTCCTCCTCCACTTCCTTGTGGCTCACTCATTCTTCCAGCTTATATCATTTTAGTAGGATAAGTTCGATCAATTCGGACATGCACTGTAGTTTCGAAATACCGACCACTCTAACAAACTATGGGGAATGGAAAATGACATAACATGGAGATGGCTAGATAATTTCTGACCGCTGAGCACACAAAGAGCCTAATCCATGAAGTGAAGATGGTTTTCATTCATCCTCTTCGTAGTGCACCCCTATGTAGACCTCTTCAATAAAGCTCAGGGTGAATTTCTTCCATTTCAGGTTAATACAAATTTCCGATTATCCCTGACTAGGAATCTTGTAGTTTTCTATCGAAGCTTTTGATGTAAATGAAGATAATTTTAATTTACCGGAATATTGACCAATTCATCGACAAACTAAATTTTCTTTGAATACGATAACCCTTCAATGCGTTACAAATCAGTGTGTACCATACTTTACCAGATATCAGATAAGCTACAGATTTCTTGCTATATAAACATATTCCCACATACACCTGAACGTTAATCAATAAAAAATATAAAAAAGATTGAATCGCGAAGATTTAAAAAGTTAAAATTAAAAACTGGATGTGCACCCTCCTGCGATGGAAGGGTTTATTATATTTCTATTATTAACAAAAATTGGAAACTAATAATTTTCGCCTAGAAACGAATCACACACCAAAAGGCGACTTGCAGAGTATTAATTTAGATGTAAATTTTATTTAATTCAAAAGGAGATTCGTCGACGGTAGATAAAAATCAGTGCTCAGCGAACCCTGACGCTACATTGCTATTTGGGCCTCCCCAACCGTGGTTACGCTTTTCCGGAATTACTGTTTCAGAATAATAAAGTAATTATCCCGGGCAAATATTATATTAGGTAACTATGAAGTATTACGATATAACGACAACTTCCAGGTAATAAGAATCATACTCAATATATTTAATCAGGTTAGCCTCAAGAAATTTCTAAAATAATTCCATCAACCAAACAAAGATTCAAACCATACGTGTAAAAGACTTTTACGATAGGTTTCATTGAAGGAAGTCATAAGCATTCCAGCAAAGTAGCAAAAATTACGCCGATGAAATCGTTACGTTGGAATTCCTATCTATTAGGGCTTCTGGAAGCAAAGGGAATAGTTGAAACTAAAAAGCTATCGCTTCCGTCGATTTGAAAGCGTAATTGGTGGAAGCATTCATCTGAAGCCCCATTTGCCAAATTTATGGGAAGAGGAATAAAGTTTTCCATCCTCAAAGAAAAATTTCGGGAACCTTTCGAAAGTCAACATCTGTCAGGAATGATAGATTTTCGACCGAGATTTCACTTAAATTATCGCACTCGCTAAGAGGATTTTCAAAGCTCTTTCGTAGGAACGATTCTTACTTAAAAAGAGAAATTCTGCTTGAAAATCGGCGAATTTTGGCGGCGCTAAAAAAGTTCATTAACGGCCGCGTGTGATCTATGTGATCTCCATTGATTTTTTATCTAGATACAGATAATTTTGTCTAGATACTAGATAACAAAAGTGGATTTTGACTACTAATTTTTATTACTTTTTAATAAAACCTTTGTTCTAAATACTTAACATCGTCTTCAAATGTTCATCTAAGAATTTAAAATAGATTAAATTTTATTATTTAAGATCATTTTCGAAAAATCGTTGATCGCGTACGATATTCAGATATCGAATTCTAATTTGTTACTTCATGGGATTTTCTTTCCCAACAACACAGCCTGAACATTTCCTAAGTTTTAGCTATACTTCGTCCAATACCATGAAGAAACCACGTAAATCTTACGGCCCCGTATTACTTACAGGGAAATGGCGCCAGCTGTTGCGACGTTTGCATAGAAAAAGGCATTTGGCGATAATCGATTTTGAAGACATTCAGCTTTCATCAAACCCACTAATTTTCCCCGAGATTTTTCCAGGATCAAAAAAATTATCCTTATAAATTTTCAAAAACGAAGATGTATATGAAGCCCACTAAAACTGATTTTGATAGAAGTTACGAACAGCGCGCTCCTCTCACGTTTAGGGAATATACGGTGCCATAAGATTTACGTGTTCTCTTCATAATGTTGGATGAAGTATAGGCATGAAAAAGAGTCACTTTTGCTTTCAGCAACTGTGATTCCCTTGCCTCGACTACGTGAGTAATGTTTGATCTATAATAGACCAGGTGATTTACGAGGTTTAAATACAAGATGTAGTCGGAAATACGTTTTTTCAGATTACATTGACCCCGAGCGACTCCCAATTCAGGGTTTAATATCCTTCAACTCTTTAGAGCATCCTTGAGCGAGTTAAACGCTTCAATATTCGCTGGTGTGACATTTATGAGGAACGACTGCGCTGATTACTGCACTATCTATATCTGCTTTGAGGTCGTCAACCGTGTGGAATGCTATTTTTGGATTGGCGAGTGATAAATGCGAACTGGAAGTACTGCTTTTTCCCTCAAAGCGGCCGGGATTTCTTAATTTTGCCTCTTTCCATTTTGCATAGATGTCATCGCACGGCAATTTCAGCTCTTGGCTCGGTTGATGAAAAGATTTTCGACTTTCTAAAAAGTCCACGGGGGACTTCCATGAAACCCACTCATTTTCCTCGAGATAAATGAATTCACCCTTTAAATCGTTTAAAAGTGACCGAGTCCGCAAAAAGTCCTAACTCAGCTTGGGTCGGAAGTTATAAAAATTACCGATACTCTTCAACAGGTCGACCTATCCATTGGTGAACCACAATCGATCGCGATTAGAGAATGATATACTTCCGAATTTTTTATACGATCACAAACTTCGATAATGAACCAATACGTAGATTAATAACTGAATTAAGATATGTTGATAACGCACTGTAATTTTGCAAATATTCTGCTGGGTTAGAGGAAGTTGAGAAACGTTGAGAAGAATTTAATTAAATATAACGTAATTTTTGGAAAGTAAAATTTTGGGAAGAGAGCGAGAAAGCTTGAATCACTATTTTCATCCAGTTATGAAATTCCTTCACGTGGAATTCCACGGGAAAAATTATGTCACTTTTACGGTAAAAGTTGGGTGCGAAATTTTCCCAAACTCCGTACTGATACTAAAGTCGCAGAAAGTAAGCTAAAGGAAATTATCGATTTATTCATGACTAGGCTAGTGGTAAACGAAAGACAGTAACATAGGGAAAAAGTTGACTTTTGGATCCAACCGAACTCAGTGAATTCAATATTCAGAGACGTCGAGAGAATTTTTCTATAAGTGAGAAAAATATGATGATGCGTTACATCGTTGAAGGAAGAACGCATGTTGACAGAAAACTTCACAACTTCTGCTGAGAACCTTTCCACTTTCTCTGCAAAAGTTTCAAAGTTTTGTTTCAACATGGAAGGAGAAGGGTAAATCAAGATTCATTCTCTTGTTTTGTTGGAATTCAAATACTCTTTCTTGAAGTCGGTGGATCTCAGTAGACAAATATTGAAACTGATCGCAGTCGAATATAATTTGGTAATTCCTTCTTAACTGAAAGGAGTAATGTAATTAACTGAAAACTGAAAAAAGGTCAAGTTTAAAACACGAGAAAATTAGATACAACATAAAAGAGAAAAATCCTCCATCTAATCGTCAGAGATTTTATGCCATACGTCGCGATTTTGGCGAAATTTTTTCTGCTTGACGGAGTTCTTTGAACGCCTTTCTCTTAAATTTTATAGCTCTCAAAATAGTAATGCAGCGTATGATGATATTAATATTTAGCTTTTGGCTTCTGCACAGATATGACTGAAACCAACAATAGCTGGAAAATTTAGAAGCAAAACTTTTCGTTAAAGCATAAATTTCAAAAATCACAGAAAATTTTTAAAAATCACAGGGAATCTTTAGGGGTTATTAATGCGGTAAGAATATTATGGAAAAGGCAAGATCAAAACATTCGCAAAAATTTGATGAATTTTATTCCATTCACGACACATTTGCAAAAGGACTAATTTACATCTTCTAAAACAATATCAGAATGTTTCTACAGAGATTTCTTTTATACAATTATAATTAAATATAAAGAATTATTATTATCTATTTAATTGTAACAATTTACTAATGATTATAATTTTAAGTTTTTTTCTGTAGTTGCCAAACTGTAGGTAGTAGGAGACTAGGCAAGTAGAATTATCTCTAAGTATCGCTAAGAAGACCAAAACTAAATAGGGAAAAAACTATGACGAATGACGATGAATCGTTTACATGCCTAAAAGCAATTCAAAATGATAAAATAAATTGCGACTTATATATTCGAAGTTCTTGCAACTCGACAGCTTAATCAAAGACGAAATTATGAAGTAATATCATACGTAAATTTGTAATGCGCGGGCTGGTGCTATTGCTAGTTATGACTGCCTCCAACTCAACAATATCTTCTCAGAAAATTAAATTAGTTTTTATATATAAGAGGATAAATCTAGTAATTTTGAAAAAGGAATTATTAAAACTACAGGTATAAACAAATGAAGTAATAACAGATTTCACGAAATATAAATATATATGATTAACTTGAGTCGAATCCTACATTTGCGTTCTAGATATAATGCGGCTGATGTAACTATTGCTCTACGAATAAGTCTATTCTAGAAATTTTTCTCAACTATGGAAATAAGAATTAAAAAACGACACCAAGTGTATTTACGGTAAAAGTCCATTTCAGCAAATATTACTGACGAAAGCATTGCTTTTAGTAATGTATTTCATTTATGACTAAACCTAATACCCAACATTGGAAAGGTTCCCCAATCCTATTACTTTTGAAATTAACTGTCTATACAGACAAGAATCTAAAGAGAAATGTAAGAAGTTATTAATATAAAGAACAAGAAGGCCATGGAATTGTTACTATAGTATTATGCCATCGCAGTTAAAGCCAGAACGACGAAAAATACCTAACCCCATGTATGATTACTTTCATGGCTTATATAGTAAAACAACAAGTCATAAAACAGTCACAGTAGAACGAAAAATGCAACGGAAGAATGATCGATTATCGATGGAATGACCTCGCGTGCGTGAAAGCAAAAATAGAAATCTTTCCCCTATGGAATCGTTTTCTATTTGTGACATCGAGAGCTATTTTCATGATGAAAACAAAATTTTCCTACTTCCAGCAAACCAATGTGGCTCTCAGATATTAATAATGCGTCGCCACACCATCCCTCCCATCTTGTGCCGAAGAGAACAACTTCATCACTGGGATGAGTTAATCACCGCTGGATAGAGATAAGGAAATAAGTCAGCACGTGTCCGTCAAGATAAACCGCGCTGCCTATTTGTTTTTCGCTGAGATAATGAACCCCCGTCGACCATATGACCTTATCCACCGCCAATAGGTAGTTTGATAGCTGAGCTAACATCACCAAATGGTACGGCTGCCCTGGAATATTACTTCACGGATTTTTCGTGAAATAGAAGTTCTAATAGAGATAGGCGCAGCTGAAATTGTATCCTTCATAACAAATATCGAAATACGCCGTTAGCGGATTTAAGATTATGGGTGTGTTCTTCCCTACTCATTCAGCGAGGGATTTGCTTTAGGATAACAGTGAGGTGACCGTATACTTATCCATAGCTACGAGCTCGTGCGAATACCAGCTAAAATCGATAGTAAGTGTTGGGTATCGAGCTTTAAACAAAAATATTTGCACGGATGAACCTCGACAAAAAACGGAGAGATGCGTTCGATGAATATGCAAGGAAATTCTGTAGCGCAAAACAATAAAACGTTATTCACCGTCGCATGAATTTTTAACATTTAAAACAGAATTAAAAAGTTGTAAAGTAAATAATGCTGAATAAAAGGCAGATATAGGAGATTATTCATAGCCGAGCTATACATCCAAAACAACTAGAAAAGTATCTGTTCAAATAAAATTAGATTGTTCTTTTTTATTACCTTTCATATTATAAGACATATATTTAAAAAAGAACTTAATCCTTCAGAAATGATAGTACGTACATACATACATTACAGATTATGTAACGAAAGCAAGCCGCCATAGTTATCTCCGTAAAAGGATTCATCAAAGTTCTTCTTTAGCGCAATGTTTTATCGACATGTTTTCCTTCAGATCATAATTTTTAATTAACAATTTACGCTGACTTGCCAATGTATATCACGTGCAAGACAGTGAAGATAGTATGGTGAGTTGTTACTCCGTTTTCAGTCGAGGAAAATATAGGCTTTAGTTTTAAGTACCGACTATTCTATCTCTCTTTCATAGAATAAATTATACCACGAAGACCTTGACGATTTTTCTGAGGACTTCAATTATCATAACTTATTCACTACTTATTCCAACTATATACAAGAAAAATGACAAATTAAAAAATAACGACTGGAAAGTATTCAAGAGAGCACAGAAAAGCTTGTCAACTGTGAGTAACAGATAAGATATGAACTCAAAATAATTCAATTTCATTCCGATCAAGGATGACGCTAAAATGTGCGTCTATAATTATTCATGAACTATCTTGTTTAAAACTAATATCTTTTATTCACGCTTTTATATTTTATTCGCTAAGATACATGAGTCAAAATTCAAACGTTTTGCTCTCTGAATGTTAAAGTTAATTCTTCTTAAGCATGGATTAGAGAAAATAAGCCCCTAAATTCCTGCGTGACGCATTTTCAAAACAATACGCAGCCTGGAAGTGGACATTCAGCGGAATATTGTTGTATTTTCCGGTATTTAATGCAATTAAATTAACTCAAATTAAATCAGGGATGTGTTGTTCTACGTCGCGATTACATAAAAGTGTTACTGAGAGCGTTGACTTGATCTAGGAAGCAGCAAACGTAACTACGTCGCACTTAAGGAAGACGTTTCTTTTGCTAGCAAGAGATTAAATATTGGGAAACCGAACGAGCGTCAATTTTAGAGGAAAAAGCGAATCTTGCCACAGAAAAAATTGCGATACATCGAGTTATTATTTCTTAAATAAAGGAAATATTATATTTCTACTTCGCTGTGGGAAGGATCTTTTTTAGCAAATAAAGCGTAGAAAAAATATTTATTCATACCATAGTCGCACTTACGTCAGCTAGTCAAATAATTCTTCTACATAGTAATTTGTTAAAAATCTACCGGAAATTTCAACTCAAGTGCTATGCTGGGAGGAAACTGAAATTTTTCCTGAATAGTCAGAGCTATGGACGGAAATTTGATGATCGTAAAAAAATATTTGGCCTGCTTGAAACACCGATTGGACAAACATATGGTTGACAAAATACCAAAAAATTAAGTATCATATTGAAATGTAACTTACACACATATGTACTCTACAGAAGAGCTATGGTGAACCTCTATCAAAAGATATATCTACTGTATTCGATAAAATAAAAGACTAGTATCCCACTGAGGTGCCAAACCAAGGCTGAGATTAATATTATTCCGTCAGTGATAAGCTTCCGATTCTGATACTGATGAAAGACCGTCATTACTTATTGGAACCAAAACTTATCCACTCTAGAATAGAAATGTCTTAAAAGAAGAATATGTTGGCGTGTCAGAATTCCAGGAACAAACAAAAGAAAATAGCGTGCCATCGATTCTCCACTCCTGTCATAGAAGATTTGATTCTCTATCCGAGGATGAAAAAATGTAGAATAATCGGAACGTAAGTTATTCCGCTTTGAAAACGGGGAGAGCAAATTTGACAAGGAGAAACAAGTGCACACAAAACTTCTGGATGATTAAAGGCAGACAAACATGCGGAAATCAATTCTAAGGAAACAAATTTCTCATTAATTCATACCAATTTTTTTCTAAAAAGTAACTCAACGGCACTTACCATAGCATAAAAAGTATTTGAAACCGCTTTAATAATGCGATCAAGTAAGGTAGAAAAATCGCGCTGAAAACCTAAAATTAACAATGAACTTAATGCGAAAATCTATAAATTGGCACCAATGACGTCGTATTGTCTAAATACGCATCTGGATTTCTAACTAAAAGGAAATGAAGAAATTCTTACTTCTAAGTAATCGTGCTCCGAGCAATAAACACGAAAATATAAAAAAATTGTAATACATGATAATCAACAAGCACACTCGTAAGAGCCTCCACTTCCTTATGATATACTTGTTTATTATTTCGAAAAGGTTTTAAGGTGGTGAAATGTATCGGAAAAATAGCACAATTCGATCCTGGGAATATAATTTGAGCTTCTGGCGAGATCATACGGAGTTGCGAGATCGTCGAAAGGGAATATACCTCGTCTCAAATTGAATCAGAAAACCGAGAGTTTCGTGAATGAAATAACCGTAGGGGAACTATAGGGTTTCTTCCTTTCCTTGCATAATCCCGACATAAGATCCAAAATTTTCCTTTGAATCGAAGTAAATGGAAGAAGTTTCATAATTAATCGTTAATTTATTACATATTTTCATCGAAAAAATTATACCCGCTTTTTTAAGGTGTTCGTTAGAATAACATGTGGTAGAAAATTTTCAGATTATTATTTTTTTTTAACTTGCAACATCATCTTATGCAATATGGTAAGATCGGGCAATATATTTCTTAAGGAGAAAATTCTACTGAAAGTCATTATAAGAGAAATTTCTTGCAAACCCACCGTTTCTGAAATTATAATCCAAGCTAAATGATGAAATTAATGCACTAGTTCTGGAATCATATGTTATTGATATTTCCTTTATGACTAAATAATGAGTATTTTCATTTAAAGGTTAGCATTTTCGAAAATTAAGGTTGACTAGAATAACATTTCGCAAATCATTTTAAATAATATGTAATATACCTTCACAACGTAAATGAGAAGTTCTTTATATAGATAAAAAAATCGATCAGCCGTAGTATAAGTACTGCTTCCAACTTTAAAATTATCACAAATCAATTACAGTTCAAGGTAAATGATTCCCTGACTGCACGTGGTGACACTCATATAAAACTGGGCCAACAGGGTACAAAGATGTATATTTTTTCATTTTCCCTGAGTCCTAGAATTATAAGTAAAATTTCGAGAAATCAATGAAAGGTTTTGGCAACACCTATGGATTAGTGGACTATGCGTTGAGAGTGGGCGATTTCTAAACCATAGAGATTAATAGCAAAGAAGGTGTTTCATGACCGAAAAATTATCGGCTACTTTGCCCTGAACTGGAAATAAAACAGGCACATATATCAGGCAGCCAATAAAAATTACTTCACACAGTAGAAAATTAACGATTGAAATTAAAATTAATTCTAATTTCTGCAGAAATTTTGGAATTTTCTATCCATCACATTTGAATTTATGCCTCAATATTTTTCAAAAACTTACTGTATCAGTATGGTATACGGTAGGCCTGCACAAAATGCCGTCCGAGGGCCACCTGTGGCCCACTAGGATTTACCCTGCAGCCCCCAATGAGTCTAAGAAATTATCCTTATTCCCGATAATTGTTAATCATTTAAAATTTGCGCATTTAGATAGTTACCATACCAACTTGGCTATTGAAGAGGAATTTTAAGTTTATTATTCTCTCGTTTAATTCCAAATTTCAAGAAAGGGAAAAATCTAGTGGGTCACGTAATAAACAAAACGGAATATTCTTAAGCAGGAGATAATTCCCAATCGCAAACTATTCTTAGTAATATCATCCCTAAATTATCAACCCTAAATTCTTTTCCTAATACGAAATTTTACATAATAAATATATAAATTTTTAATACAGCCGCCAGCGATATTAGGAATACTGTTAAATTTCAAATTCTCGGGAAGATTTCCTATTTCTACATGTAAATAAGCGTTCTTCGTAAATTATATAAACGGCCTTCACTATCCCAAATTCTTAAAATGTGCCCCGCAAACGTTTTCCGTAATATTCATGCGACATTCCCACTGTTTTAAGGTGTGGAGGCCTACCATAGAGCAGTAATTAATTCTGAAGCTAAGGCGGAAGAAGATACGCAATACTTTGCGCACACGTGGAATTCCAAACAGCTGGTGACATGTGGCAAGCGAATCCATAGCATTAATGCGCTTAGCTAGCTATTAATTGAAACACACGATTTAATTCTTCGGATGCTCTACCTCATTTTTAATCCAAATAATTAGATAATGCAAACATATACTATCTGCTCAAAAACCTCAAAATTTTAATTAGTGTTAAAGCCGTTCTCTTATGATCAGCATAGGATGATTCTTAATTAGATTCTTTAATCGGTTCGCATTTCGTTGCTTATTTTTCATGGGAAGGCTATTATTTAAATTATTGCATGATTAAAACGAGTCGTTTTCTTCAGAAATTTTTCATTTTAAGAAAAAAACATCTGAAATTCATATTCGCGCAAAACAAACTCTTTAGCAAACATTTCTAGTATCTTTTTCTGGATTTTACATAAAGTTTAGATCACTGTTTCAGCATGAAATCAACCAGGAGAATGCTTACGAATATTCTATTTACATACGATGCATTGAATTGTAATCGTATTTGTTTTCCACGCCATTAAGGCGTTGAACTGTAGTAACAATGAAGAAAATGAAAACTAAATAACCAACTGGATTGCGAAAGGGCTATGCAGATTACGTAAAGGCGACAAGTAGCTAATCGAATTAACAACTCGGTGAATTCATCCAATTAATTTCGGCAGGGATGGACGCCTCAAATAAGCGATCGATCGATCGATTTCTTCTTCGATATTCTTGGCAGATGAGCGGGAGGCCTATTCGACTAAAAAATAGCTTTCAACCCGAAAACAATTGCTTTGAAGACAATTTATGCCTCATTTCCGTTAAAATATTCTCCGATTCTCTCGCTTCGTTTGTGTAATGTCAATCTTTTTTAGCTTCAGTGTTTCGAGAAATTTTCTCATTAAATGAATAAAAGAACTTCTTTCAGATGTCAAGGTTGTTATTGAGGTCTCCATTCCCATTTTACCCTTTGTGATCACTAATGAGTCAAAAGAAACTACAAAGAGAAATGTAAATTAAAGAAAGATGTAAATTAAAGAAAGATGTAAATTAAAGACAGCATGAGAAGGAAGAATGTAAAATAAACTAATTAAAAATTCCATGAAAGACCCAAAGGAAAATGGCGGTGAAAAAAAACTCCTTAATCTTAGGAATATTTAAAATATTTGACGGGTACGTACATACATTGATTATTACCGACAAAATAATAAAATTTTAGTGCGTAAAAACATCAAATGAATGAAATTACACGTTCGCAAAACTCGCGAAAAAATGTATGCAAAAACGGTAGCTAGCAAAAAAACTGAGACGCATGGATGGAGAAATTTTCATCGCCAGCTTTTTTCCTACGTGAAAGAATTCAAGGATCGATTGCAATTTGAGAGATGGCGAAAAAACATCCGATATCAATCGGAAGATTTTTTCAGAGCGGAACTTCAGACATTCCAACGAAGAAACGAGAAGCGCAAGGACGGATCGGTAGAGAGGGAAAGTATCTCCACTACTACAGGCAAATGATATCTGTGAGAAAGTTAATCGTACGCCATCTGCGCATAAGGACTAAATAATGCATTCAAAAATCTTATAACGAGCCTATCGTGCTGCCAAATTAACACTGTTCGCGAAACCTCAATGAATTCGGGTCCGGCACGCTGGAGTGCGAACTCACAACACCAACACGATCTCGAATGCATTAACTAATGATTATAAACTCGAATTCGAACCCAAATAACAGAGAACAACGAACGCTTGTCCGCTGCAGAATCGTCCGCGCGTACGAAAACATTGACTTATGCAAAACACCATTCATTTGTATACTTTAGAATTTAACCAAGAAGTACGAAGTGTGGCATAAATGAATACTGAGATTCAACGATCCAGTCCTTACGGCATAAATTTTTTCCAAGCCATTAATTTTCACAACTAACCGTTGAGTTCAGGTTCTGTTCGCAATGCGTCAAATATAAATTGTACAAGCAAATATAAATTATACCAGCAGTTTAGGTTTTTAATTTGCCGTTAGTAGTTAATTTTTTAATTAAAAGAGAAATTTAAATTATTAACAAGATATTAAAGTTATTTGTTATTTGCTTAATGTTGGGTTTCCATCAATTTAATGGCCTCAATTAATTTAATATCAATGCACCCATAATCTTCATTGCCAAAGATTCGGGTTTCATAGGGAAGATAACAATAGTTAGCGCTCCATAAACATTTAAATTCTGGACTAAAATTTCGAACTATTCGAAATAGAGGATCACATTTCAAATACGTCTTTATCATAACTATTATTGCTACATTAAGACCGCAGGGTCAACTATCAGCATAAAACATAAAAATCTGTGAATTTCCTTTGTTCGCATTCTATAAGAAGATTAAATTACTCCGATTACTTTGCGTTGTGTAATGATAAGTCGCATTTCACACGTCACTTATGTAACTTAATCCCGATAGTATGAATAAGAGTCGAGGTTTTTAAGTAATCACATCGGGCGATTAAAGTTGGTTTTATCCGCAACATCCCCTTAAGCCAAACGTAACTATGAAAAGGTTCGAATTACTCTTCATAAATCTATAAAAGATTCTCCGATTTCCGTTTTTACGTTATGGAATCCGATTTAACGATGTAATACTTCGCGCTGCTGAGATTAATATCTTTTTCTACTACTAAGAACACTCAGCATATACTATACTATTGCGTCCAATATAATAATCTAAAGGTAGATTATACTGATATACAAATACTATTTTTATTTAGTGTAGGATTCTCCAAAAGGTAAAATGAATCAGTGAACCGAAAATATATTCACCGTAAGAAACGATTTTTATGGAAATCCATCATGTAGAATGAAGAGAAGACGTTGTATAATTCCCAAAACATTTTTAATAAACGTATAATAAAAAACGAATAATCGTAAAGATCAACTTGATGACGACGATAATTTGTTAACACCAGCCGTGTTTTTACTGTCTGTTTAATAAAAACTGTTGCTGAAAAAGAACAACGTCTCCTCTTCATTCTACGTAGAAATGATGAGCGACGCTATAAAATCTTCAAACAGCAGACCTCTTACTCTCGGAAGTAAGGCAGTCGTTCGTTAAAATATTTACATGGAGCTTACACTCAAGTGGTAAGAGGCTTGGGGAGATTCGGCAGCAGAACTTAAGTTACCGGAGGCAACGGAAATATGAAGCTTTGGATGACAGTTAATGATAAATGGATGAAAAGAATGACTAATAAGGAGATTCAACAAGGATCAGTTAGAAATAGAAGGCACAGTTGGAAATTGTTGGATATTTTTGGAAAATGATAGAGATATCTTAGTCTGTTAAGGTTGATACGAGGAAGACGTTAGGGGATTTAAACTCGAGAAAGTCGAACCAAGAAGAGGAAACCCAGAAGAAACAATGAGATACGTTGAAACATAAATTATACCGGAAGAAGCTGTTATAAAAGCTTAGAAGAGCGATTAATGGAGAGCTGCCTTAGAACTAATTTTTGTAGTTGGCGAAATTAAATCCTAAAAATTTGACTAAAAATTAAAGTTTATTTTAAATTAAGGATATAGAAAGAAAACTCCATTTCTCATAGTGATGAATTCCACGTGCTGCAGGGAAAATTTTTCAAACTAAATGACAATTAGATTTTTTCAAGCGTGACAATTCCCACGCAAACTCAGGCTTCACGTTAGGCAATACCTACTTAAATCATGGAGTTTCATAAAGAATGATGCATAAGCATTATAAGGAACTTATTAAAGGAATGACTAAGAATTTTTCAGAAATAATAGGAAAGACTTCATTCAAACAATTTTTCGCTCTCAACAAGTTAGAAACGCATTTCAATTGCAGCCCTCGCGAAATCTTAAGGCACATGCGCAGTTGACGAATTTTGGTTTGGAAGAGTCCACTTTCCAAGACCTGCTTCGGACGGTTTTACTCAATGATACACCCATTTTGAGGATGAATTAATTCCTCTTCAGCACACTCATTTCAACGCTGCTTTGCTCTCCATACTGCGCATCGGATTGCTATAGCGAGAGCACCACCTGAAACATCATTTCCTCTGCCTTCCCTATCAACTATTATCATCTGCTAAATGAATTCATGAAGAAATACAGTTCGTATTTTTAACCTTGATGTCGTCACCGAGCTGATAAGTGTTTGCTTTCGTATCAATTGTATGCGAGTCTTAAGGTATTTACTAATGCATAGCGGTATCTAACTTCCGTGTTCCATTATAGCTCGGCATCGAGGGAGCGGTAATTTACGGGTTCAGGAGCATATTAACCATAACCTGCATAACCTCTACAGAATTTAGCTCAGATATTATTTTTGTGTGTTTATTTTTTATTGAGTAGATTTAATAAAGAGAAAGAAAACAAGTTACAAGGAAGAAAAACATTCTAGTCCTCCCGAGTCTTGTCAGACTCATCAGGAGGTGCTAAAGTGTGCATTATTGAGTGAGGACAATCAATGTAATATCTAAAAAATAACATACGCAAGGAAAATTTAGAAACAAAAATCATTAGTACAACTAAATAAGAAAACATACATGAGAACATCGAGATAAAGATTGAATATGATACACTTCGAAGCAAGCTTCAATGACTCTTGACAACGTTCAATCAAAGGTTAATTTAATGTATACACGAAAATCGACAGAATATCGTTTGATAATTAGAAACGCGGAAAAAGTACATAATCAGAACACTAGTTCAGGAAACTTTGAACGAAAACATCAGATGACTTCAAATAAGTATAAGCTCCGAAGCCCAAGCAATTCCTTCCACGTTGAACGATCGAACGGTAACCGATCACAAGACTTTATTCTACACGATTGCTCTAACATTACAAAGAGCAGACGTGAAAGAATGCGAAATGGATGAGAGGATTGGGAAATATTGTAAACAATACTTTCAAATCTAGATGTAAATCATCAAAAGGGAAAGCCAGCCGTAGTCGGTGGGGTGGAACAGTTGAGGCAAACAAGTCTCTCAACGGGGGAATAGGGTACCGGAAGCTCAGTGTTACACCCACGTCCTTCCCAGCGACCCCACGCCCAAGAGCGCTATGCCCTCGCATACGACGGTCGAGAAATCAGTTTTTTTACATACAAAGAGATTATGAAGAACACCCCAACTTCCTTCCATCACGTCTATCTAGATTCTCAATCAAAGTCATTCTTCTGCTTATCTTACCATTTTGGTTTACAAGTACGTGTGAGAAAACAAAACAACCAATTCCATCCAATCATGATGGGAATCCTCTTCCTCACTTCCTCTCAAAAAATCTATATAAATGAAATAAAATTTCTGTTATAGCGCATTATAGATCTGCATCTGTTTTCATGAAGAAGCCAATTTCTATATAAAGGCTAATATTATGAATCATTTGTGGTCCAAGTTAAGGATTTGGTTTCCACTGTATTAACGATTACAATGGGCGTAAATTTTATCCATTAAAATTATGAAACTCAGAAACTAAAGTATATTATGGTACCTTTATATGCGATTAAAGCTAATCTAATAACGAAAAAAAATTTAAGTCGAGCCTAAGCAAAATTCACGCGTTCGATAGGCTGACAACCACTGTTGAGGAATTTGGATGGTACGGGTGCCTAAATTCTAACATTACCGCAAGAAACTTTTACTACAGGAAATATGCAACAGTGAGTTTTTCAACAACAAAGAATTTTTCTACGAATGGACGAAGAAAAGATTTGAAAAGTAAATAAAGACTCAAAATAAATTAGTTGGTAACACTGACTTAGGGTTTGTTAAATTAAAATTAGTAAATTGTTTATTAAAATTAAAATTGTTTTTGCTACAACTACACTGTCGAGTTTTTCTTTTTTATGTATCTCTATCCTGAAAAGCAAAATATAACACCTCTCTGTGAACTAATCATATTCAAGTTCATAAAATAAGAACGGAACTCTAAGTAACAAAAAAGTTTCTTAGCCCAACATAGCGACGGATACGAAAACTTTTACTTTTGAAACTTACTACATCCACTAAAAAGTTATTAAGGCTCAAATGAGGGGGCGGCTTTTAAGTATCAAACTAGTATTCCCTTGCAGGGAATATTCTCTTCCTTCCTTACCGTAATAATTATCAAGAGTGCCCAAAGTATTCCACAGATTGAGGTCTTCAAAGCTTTCCTTTTACTTTCATATAAAAGTGTTGCATCGAAAAATTAACGAGGTGTTAGCGTAAAATTTAATGCGCTAATCAGTGAATAAATATAGTGATGAACGTTATTAGGCCTACATTTATCCATCAAATATGTACCGTCTCGTTATTGGCTCCTCTTTATGCTTTTAAAAATAATAACTGGTCCTTGAACGCTTTCAGCCTATTTCCCTAAAGAGAAAAAACCAAAGACTGCAACTTTATTTATTCAAACTAAAACATATGAATTGAACTAAGAGTTTAAAGACTTTGGGATAGAAAGGGCTAGTTATCGGTGAAGATTTTGAAGTTCTGACAACTTCACATTCACATACATATACATTTAACAATAATCGACTTTTGTAGCTCATTTTCCGCAATTTTCACATTTAAGAAGCTGAGATTAAACGCAAAAAGACCCAGCTCCCGTTTGCCTTTACTTTAGGGAATTCTTTTTCGACAGATTCGAATGATTTTACTTGAAAAATCTCCCTTTTCCCGCTCAAAGTCGGACGAATGTGTATACAGCTCTTATTTAAAATAACCGCGAGGTCCGAACACTGATTTATTCGAAGATATCTTTATTTAAGGACAAATTTGCAAAAAGGGTCTATTTCCTTGACGAAAAAACACAAGCACGAAATATCTTGTCCAGTATAATAATAAGTACGGAAATCAAAAAGAAGAAACGGAGAACAAGCGTATCCCAAGATGATTGCGGATCAGCTACAAAAAAACTATCCCTCGACCGGATGCAAAAGTAAAAATTCACAAGATGAAACGGATTTCCGTGATAAGGAGCGACCGAAATTGGCCGAATTTTCTCGGACGGGAGTAAAAACGTTTTGCCAAGTGGACCGTTGGAGCGTGAAATGCGGCCGTAGGAAATTTGAGCTCTTCTTCTGAGGAGGAAATGACCGCTGGAGAAAATTTGCGATGAAAAAGCATCTAATGAGCACTTCTGGATACCGCTGAAGATTTCAAACCTTTTGGCTGCTCAACTTGCCGTATTATTTTCTTTTCAAGTTAAAGATGTCAATATAGGCGTATTTTATGCGTATATTTTTCGTCTTTGAAGTCATACGGTAAGCAAATAATGTTAATTCGGAGTTTATATATACATGCAGTCGAGCGGTATTTGTAGCGACTACTTGCGTCTCTCAAAAAGTGTGGTATTAAATGGACGATAATACAAAACTAGTTCTTTCATCATTCTTCTTAGTTGACTGAAATACTAAGTAATGCAAAAGAATATTTGAAACTATTGATCATAGATAACCTTCAGTTTCGTAAGGATATCGATAATCTTTTTTTAATTTCTGGGATAAATATAACGTGAATTACTTAACACAAAGAGGCGTGCACCTTAAAACCGAGGAAGAAACAGGTGAAAAGTATTTCACTTCTATAATGTCTTCCCATTTCATTTCTATTTTAGGCAGAACCTGTTTAAATTCGTTACATCGGTATTACGCGGCTAATACAGAAACGATCATCATCTATAAAAAGAAATATGACTACCCCTAATGTTATTTTTTAGCTCAACATATTCCTGATAATCGTAAAATTTAATAGACTCTAAGTAAATTTGTGATTATTGTAACATGTTTCAATTATATTCATTAAAGTTCAGCCATAATATCACCGCAGATATCTTTTCATTGCTGTATTGAATTTGACATGAGAGGAAGAGTTTCACTATTTACACGAAATAACGATACACTAATGCAAAAAATCGTAGAACATAGTAAGCCACAAAAATTACAAATAAACGACATTTAAAAGTTTTTCACTGGAAACCAGATATTTGTTTTATTATTTAAATTTCATAGAGTACAACTAAATCAAAATCCTCATATAATATTCAGCCATTCTGAATATTATACGAGGATTTTGATTTGTATCGAATAACCTTAAAATTTGACATCAATAGACGAAGAAGCTTCTGCGTGACAGATGGTTTTTTAAGACACTATCTGGAGATTGAAACAACATCCTGAAGGTGTTAGTAGTAAGTGCTTGCTTGCCTTCCCTTTCATAAAATAAACGATTCCAAGAAACGCCTATCAGGGGAACGACCTCTGAGAAACCTCAAAAACGAACACTTAAACTTCTCCTTTGCTTAGATGCAAAAAGAAAAACTATCCTTTAAAAATATTACTCAAAATCATTTTTTATACAAACGACAATATAAAGTCCTAGGACACCATTTTCCGGAAGTTCCGTATATTCAATTAAAAATCGCGAGAAATTAACGAGTTCCAAAAGTGTCTCTGGAACGGATTCGAGATTCCGGCAACAAGTCCGACATATTTTTACATCTGCGCCGCTCCCTATAAAAGAATCAAAAAGATGCGTAGTCTGGAGATAGGAATGTCACGACTGCCAGAAATAACTCTCTGGTAATGAAGGGAAGGATGTTTATGACTCGCGAGAATCTTCTTTCCCGGAATCCGAACTAAAATCGGCTTTTGGCCTTTTTTCTTGTTTCGCGAGCTTAGCGCAATACTGTAGAAATAGAATATCGATAGGTTTGACAAGTCCTAATACTTTAAGAGCAAGGGGATCTTCTCATATCCTCGTCAAAAATGTCGTCGTCGAAGGATTCCTCAAAAAGAAAGGGAAGAGTGGAAGTACCATATGAAATTTCTAAAAGTATAGGAAGAGCTAAAGTACTATACGAAAATCCTAAGACGAATGCCGACAACTTTTGGTAAATTCTTTCGATTAAACGGTCATCACGCAGTAGAAATGATTTACGAGGGACAGTAGAAGAGATCGATTCGGTTCGATAATTGCCAAACCTAACATCGATTTATCACTTTCTTGGAATTCCTTCTCAATGCTTCCATTATGAAATTCCTCTCCATCGAAGCTAATAAATAAACACCATGCATGTTACCGAAATTGGATTCCTGCTAGTTTACACGCTAAATTGTCTTCATGAGAAATTTAAATTGCCGTCATGCATCGCCAGACCACTTTGAATCAATTGCACCCATCAATATCAACGGCAAAAGGATGATGCATTTGCGATTTCTATGATAAATACTGACAGCTTCTACTCAGAAACTTCTCGAATAAATTAAAAGATCCGAAACACAGAAAGTGAGCATAAATAACTGTCGACTACATTGCAGATGAGCAATAGAAAGTTTCAAACGTATTATAGTAAGATTTCACACTAGGTCGCGGAGCTAAGAAAGCATTAGTTATCTAGTTCGTTGGCTTTGGCTAGGATTGTCATGTTATGACGGTAGTTTGGATTATTCCCAATTCTCTTCCCCAATCTTATTTCTCATACCAAGGCCAAGGAACCACTGAGTAGATCTTTGGTAAATCACCAAATAATAAAAACATTGGCGCTAGAAGGTCGAAGACCTTGCCGCAGCCCGGGACCTCAATCTGAGAAAATTCCCCTTTTAAATTTGTCATCGAGGTACTTTCTCAATTTATCTCCATTAAAATTAAAGGAAGAAAAAGGAACTCGGCGTTCAATGACTAAGAGAGAAAGGTTCTGCAAGCGCCGACAGCGGCAACCTGAATTTCTGGGATTTCTGAAAAACTGGTGGCCGCCCGGGCGATAATCTTTTTCCGAGGAATTGCCCTCGACGGTTACCGCTGTCGGCGCTTGGAGAACCTTTTTCTATTAGTTTGAAGAATATGAGACAATTCTTGAAACAATCTTCCAACAAGTAAAAGTCTCATACTGAACTCCTTATCATCATCATCATCATCATCATCAGCCATTTTCAATCCGATGTCGGATGTAGGCCTCCCCAAGCGCTTTCCAATTCTCTCTATTCTGAGCTTCTCTTTGCCATGTCACACCTAAGTACTTAATGATGTCTCTGTTCCATCGGTCCTTTGGTCTTCTTCTTGGTCTCTTCACATCTCTTGGTGTCCAGTTCAGAACCGCTCTTGTCCAACGGTTGTCGTTTCTTCTCGCCACATGGCCTGCCCACATCCATTTCAGTGATCTTACTTTATCCATGATGTCTGTCACTCCGGTCTTCATCCTCACCCAGGTGTTGCGTTTCCTGTCTCTTCTTGTGATCCCAAGCATACACCTTTCCATACTTCTTTGCGTTGTCTGAAGTCGCTGGGTTATTGCTGCGTTTAACACCCAGGTTTCACTTCCATATGTCAACACTGGTAGAATGCATTGGTTGAAGACCTTTCTCTTCAAGACCATTGGCATTTGTGACTTTAGAATGTGTGCATTTCTTCCGAAGGCACTCCAGCCGAGTTTAATTCTTCTGTTTACTTCGTTAATCCTGTTGTTCTCTCCTGTGGTTACTAGTTGTCCTAGGTATGTGTATTCTGAGCAGACATCCAGAGGCGTCCCTTCAAATTTGATTGTTTCTTGTGCTGCAAAAGAGTTATACATTACCTTTGTTTTTGTTAAATTTATCCTGAGTCCTATCTTCTGTCCTGCTGTGTTCAGTTCATGAAGTCTTGAAGCTAGATCTTCTCCGTTGGTTGCGAAAAGTACTATATCATCTGCAAAGCGCAGATGACTGATGTGTTCCCCATTAATCCGCAAACCTTTCTGCTCCCAGTCCAAGGTTTTAAAAACTTCCTCCAGAACAGCTGTGAAAAGAATTGGGGAAAGGCAATCTCCTTGTCTAACTCCCTTCTCAATCTTGAATTCTTCAGTAACTTCGTGTAGCATTACTGAGGCTGTGGCATTTTTATAAATGCTGCGTAGGAGTCGGATGTACTCTGCATCTACTCCTTGTTTTTCCAGAGCTTCTAGTGTAGAGGAGGTACTTACTGAGTCGAAGGCCTGAGCATAGTCCACAAAGCATAGTACTAGTGGCATCTCATATTCATTCGTCCTGCTGATTATTTCTTGTAGTGTGTGGATGTGGTCCATAGTACTGAAGCCCTTACGGAATCCAGCTTGTTCTCTAGGCTGGGCAGATGATAGAATAATCTTTATCCGTTCAGCTATTATCCTCATGAATGTTTTGTAAACAACAGGAAGGAGACTGATGGGGCGGTAATTCTTCAGCTCTTCCTTGCTTCCTTTCTTGTGCAAAAGGACTATTCTTGCATGATTCCAGTCCTGGGGGATTCTTCCTTGTTTCAGGCAAGTTGTGAATAACTGCGCTAAAACGTGTGCAACTTCTGTTCCACCAAGTTTTAAATATTCTGCTAACACTCCATCTATGCCTCCTGCTTTTCCGTTCTTCGTCTGCTTTATTGCTGCAGTTACTTCTCCTGGGAGAATAGAGAGGGGATCTCGTTGGTTTTGGCTTTCTTCTTGGTTTTCCTCTTCAGCATTTTCTTCCTTCTTGTATAGGTTGCCAAAGTATTCTGCTACCGTCCTTAGTATTGCTTGTCTGTTGCAAGTTCTTGTACCATCTTCCTTCTGTATGGCTAAAATCTGTTTTCTTCCAATTGCTAGGCGTTGTCTGGTCTTCTTCATACTTTTGCTGTTTTCTATAGCCTCTTGCACAATTCTCTCATTGAATTTTCTCACGTCTTCCTTAATTGCCATCCTGATAGCCTTACTAAGCTCGGCGTATTCGATGTTATCCTTTTGTGTATCTGAATTCTTCAGTTCCTTACGTCGTTTCATCATTTGTCGGGTGCTGTCACTTAGCTTTCTATCTTTAGCTCTTCTTGGTGTGCTTGCTACTTCTTCTGCTGCTTCCTTAACAGCTTGCATGACTTTAGTTTCTAGTTCTTCTTCTTGAAGTGCTGAGAATCTATTTTTTAGCTCAAGCTGATATTTATTCTTGTTTTCCTCTAGTTTTTTGATGCTTATTTCATGTTTCTTGCATGAAATCAACTTCTTGCGTTCCATTTGGAGATTAATCTTCAATCTGCATCTTACGATCCTGTGGTCACTTCCAGTATTAAAGTTATTCAAGACTTCACAGTCTGTCACTGTGTAGAGTTTATTAACCAATATGTAATCTATTTCATTTTTTGCTCCGTTGGGTCCTCTCCAAGTCCACTTCCTTTTTGGGTTCTTCTTGTAATATGTATTTGTTATGTACATATTGGTGCATTCAGCAAACTCTACCAGGCGGTGACCACGTTCGTTTCTCTGGCCCAGTCCGTATTGTCCTGCGACGGTGTCATCGGCTTCCTGTTGACCTACACGAGCGTTAAAATCGCCCATAATTATTTTATAGTAATGGGCTTCCTTATCGTGCTCAGTGCCGAGAGTTTGGTAAAATTTTTCAATTTCTTCTTCGCTGCTTGCTGCTGTTGGTGCGTAGACTTGTATGATCTGAACAGAGTAACGCTCATTTATCTTGAGTATGAGCTTGCAAATTCTCTCAGATATACTTTCTATCTTCTGTACATTGTTTTTCCATCTCTTGTTGATCAGGAACCCGACACCTCCTAGTCTTCCATCCTTAGTACCCCTGTAATAAAATAAATTACCTTCCTTGAGTGTAATCAAGTCTTCTGATTTTCTTCTAACTTCGCTGAGTCCGATGACGTCCCAATTTATCTTCTCTGCTTCATTCAGTAGTTCCAGTAGTCTGTCTTCACTCTTCAAGCTGCGGCAATTGTAAGTCGCAAAGTGGAGGGTGGTAGCTCTTTTCCTCATGATGGACCTCTGTAATGCCACCACCTCCCGGACATCCGAATGGGTGGTGCTTTTACGTCCGGATAAATTTCCATTACAGAAGCTCATCATGAAAATTGTAATTGCATTTGGGGGATGAAGGACATTAATTCACCAGGCTGTCCTACAGCCGGTTGGTGAATACCACTTTCACAATTTGGCCGGAGATATTGTTGAAGCCTTCTTAGCATGGTTGAACCTGGGCTATGCATCGCCTCCAACCTCCGTTAACACCCCTCCGCCCCGTTGAGGCAATGAACTGTGGCAGTGTGAATACATTTATATATATTTATGCGTATCGAGATTCATTCATTATATATCAACGTAAAGATTCATCATTATTTTAATTAATCAGTTTGCAATAAAATATTAATATTCATTGAAAATTATGTAAATATTCTTAGAAATAATTAATGATACCTCACTTTATAAATGTGCTTAAGAATAAATAAAGTTACCGCGATGCATCTTACATCGAAATCAAAGTGGAATCATCCGTAAAAAAATGAATTAAGGATTGTATTAAAAGGGTACATATGTTTCCAGGTCAAATACGGATTTCCCGAAGTGATCCAAAACGAAAACTACCGTAAGAATCAACGTAAATTTCTCATGAAGGGTAAAATGCTCACGAAATCCTACGTCTGCGTAGGAGGCCGTTGTGTGTTAGTACATACATAAACAAATATATATAATACAGTTTGTATGCTAAGTGAATTATATAACAGAGACGTTAAGAACAACATAGAGGGGATGCAGCATCCGGCCCCATAAGAATCCTCAAGTGCCAGACGCTTCACGAGCCTAATTGCTTCAACAGATGTTAATTGGGCAATCGTTCACGTAGTTCGAGTTGAGTCATGCCGTTGAGGGAATTTCCTCTTTGCAAAGACGTTTAAGATACATCCTCCACAAAAGAAGAGGGAAAGATGAGTTTGGACTTCAATTGTTTTCGATTTCGCGAACTTATTTCCGCAGGAAACTTCCACTTGCGCGACTTTCAGCTCTAAATAGACCATCGCTGTCCGGAGGAGAGCACTCGACGGATTTAGAGGGGAAGTCTTGCGAAATTCAGTTCTAACAAAGGACAAACAATACTTAAGGCACGGAAAAAACAGTTGCCGAGTGCCAAGAAACTTTTATCAGATTCGGAAAACTCTTCCAAGAATAGAAAATTAATCACGGCGCCGCTTTAATTCTGGAATGATTTTCAAACTTGGGAGTTCCGCGTTCTCTTCTGTAAAGCCCAAATAAAAGAAGTAATCAATAGCAAGGTTCGAGGGCCGTAAACCTGTGGAAGGCACTTATGTTCTTTCTTATATGCAAAAGAAGATTCAGGGGTTGCCAATGCTTTTAGTAGTAAACTTAGCTATTCTAATGATATATTGAAATAGCATAAACCAACTCTTCAAGTAATTAATTTAACGTAACGTAAAGTAACGTTAGAGAATTGACATCTGTAGATTTCAATATTTATAATCGATAAAAGATCATCTAATATTTAAAGGTTATTTATAAACATTTTATCCTTTAATTGGGGAATTTTACGGGTATGAACCTTCTGATGATGTGGGAAACTCATTGATATTATATCAATATCCTTATTGATGATTTTATCAGTAAAAATTCATCTAATATGTACATGAATACAATAAAAAAGTAAATTAAAGCCCTGAATTGACGAATTTTACAAATACGAACCAACTGTTTTGTTTGATATTGAAATTTAAGGTTATTGATAATTTGTGCCTATATTATAGCATTCTAGTTTGTATAATTATTGATATACTTGATACTTAAATATTCAAAGGTATGTTATGAAATTTTCAAAACCAGTAAACAGTCTTATCCACGATTCTTTCGGTCATAAAATCACTATACTAACATCATGTATGATAGCTAATATAGGTAAATATGTGGATTAAACAGAAAATTTCGGAATAGGAAAAGAATATTCTCTCGGTAGGCGGGTTAACCAGTAAAAATATTTCGTCTCATCACCGACCGACCTATTCTAACCTTAGCAACAACGATAGAGGACGAAAGTGACTCAGCCTCTTGCCCTATTAAACCGGGGGCATTTCACCTGAAAGGTGACTTCACAGGGTATCGCGTGGAATCTCCGAGACAGGATGCACGAGGGCGTGGAGATAATCCACCCTTTGATCATCCCTCTTGGTGCAGTCGCAAGAGGGCATTACACACGCACGCAGACACGCTCCGCCGCCATGAGTGTACATCCTCCCGTATGAAAAAAAAGGAGCTCGGCAGGTTTTGCCTTTCCATTTACACCGATTCTTTTCTCTCCCTTATAAGCTTCTTTTATCCCTTCACTCACCTTACTGCCTCCTCCACAGTAGTTGACGTAAACCCCTCCGAGGTCATCTTCCGACGCAGCCTCCGTGTCAGGACTGTTCGGCGGAGACTTGGGACTGCAATAACGAGGAGAGAAAACAAGTGAGATTGCGTTCCTATGGCAACTGTTACCACTCTCCCTTATTAAATTACTCCGGATAGAAATGCTATTGGAATGAGCAAGATATCTCTGCTTGGGAGCGACCGAACGGAAAAGCCGCTGTGGGATAGAAATGGACGAACAACTTCTAGCCATGTTCTACAACTTTTTGTCGAGTTGAAAGTGATTTCTCCAGCAGGCATGTAGGTTGTTGACCACTGGAGTAACTTTCTCAAATTCATTTAAACAAACGATAAAGTGAGACTATAAGCTGACAAATAAATTTAAGTTCTTAGGGCTGAAGATACGTTAATGCTAAATAAAATTAACAACGAAGAAATTAATGAAGATGCACAAATACATCATCATGATTATAATTACATAAAATAAATTAAAAAAAGGAAAAATATATAAAAAAACTCAAAATAAACACATGAAGAACAATAGCATAATGGAAATACTAGTTTACAACTCTCATCGATATAAATAACGTATTTTCGTTAACGTGCACCCGCATTTGCAGCGTAACTGTCCTCACTGTCTGCACATCTTACGAAACAACACTATACTACAATGTATACAACAATGAGTCACGACACTTGCTACGTAAATATACTTGACAACACCCAAATCTAATTCAGGTCTCCAAATTATTTGAAAAGATCTTCAAGTGATTAGTTGCGTGGTATGGAAAAAATCTAGAAAATCACTAAAGAAACAAATAATGTTTGACTTCGTGGCATTTAGAGACCCCAAATAACTTACTGATATTTTCTGAATAGCTACTGAATGAATATCATATCATGGTAATTACAGACAAAATGGAAGAACCTAAACATAGTTAACCCATTCCAGGAAATAAATCTGACTCATATCTGCAGGATCCAAATACAATAACATAAAAATATTAATAAAGTGATTATAAAGGCTATAATAATTCTCAGAAGTTTCCCATATCACTTAAACTAATCAGGTGAGAAATAGCGTAAAAGAAATAGTACCCGGCCAGCGCCCACTTTCTACTGATTTCACAATAACAATAAATACACCGATATATAGGATTTCCAACGAAGAACTTATTGAGTAATAAATATTTTTCACTACCAATTAAACGGTACTCTTATTTCGTTTTAAAAGCAATAAATATAATTTTCTTAAACATTTTGATGGAATGTATCGTGTTGTTTTAAATTAAAAAAAAATTTTCTCAATTGGATTTAAAAATTTCTGCTCTTAATAGCTCATTATTTCCCGATTTTTCCTTTTCTATGCATAAGTTAAATTAAAACAATATTCTTACAGAAACTAGAGAATTTAAATTAGAAAAATCCAGGTAGTCGATCCTATATATATAGGAATATCTTTATGATAATTAAAATATAAAACCTTCAAAGTAAATACACATAACACACACACAGCTAAATGATCATCACGATAGGCGATAATGGGTTGTGAGGACCTCTAAGTGCGAACGGCAAGGGATTCAATGACTCAATCAATTAACTCAATGAGTAACAGGCTGCAACATTACTCGTAATAGTCGAAAAAATTATTAAAATCAGCTTGATAACGAAAAAATAAAACTTGCTCCATTTTCCAATCAAAAAACACTTCGAAACGGAAGAAATATGGATGAACAGAAGCCGTATTTGGCTTCACCTACGTATCTTTCTCTTCTGAGAAATCTTTGTTAGTCCACACGAGTGAAAATTGGCTTGATTCTGCGTGAATCACCTCGCACTTGCGCTGACTGAGAATTGCTCTCGCGCTAACTACTGGATTTCCTGCGTTTCAGGTGACATGCATTTCGCGAAATAATAATTCATCTTTATTTCAGTCTTGAAAGACCACTATTACATTTACCTTTAAAGTCGAATATTATCAATCATGCCCTAACCAGGATTCGAACCCAGAACCTCGGCGTTGCTAACAAACTCCTACACCGTAGAAATGAGCAACCACATCGATTTTCGACCGTAAATAAATTCCAGGAGAATCACGTCGTTCGTTTCATTTCGACCGTAAATATCGCTTTCCAATTTTGTCACGTGCAAGGAATGCGATGGCAAAATACCGTAAAATTAATGCGTGACCTTCGATTTTCCCCGAGTGATTTCACAGTCTTATCAAGTAAGATATTATTATGACTGCAATGAAGTCATACAATTCATGCACAATCAATTTAACGGTGGTTTAACTATAATGTGCGACACTAAAAATGAAATAAGACAAAATTGAATGACCATACGAAAAAATCTTTTTGAAAATTGCATATGTTTAGCTACCGATAAACGTCATGCATTTTTCAATTAATCTGTGGTCTTGACAAGAACTTTACCGCAATGTAATTATTCTAACTTATTATCTTACATCATCTTTATCATACCCCATCATTTTCGGTTTAGAAGAAGGTAAATGATTTAACGGTTCGCCCAAGAAAACTTATGTTATCTCGAAAAAACATTTTTTGATAAGTGATATTTATTCCAGAATTAACCACGGCTTAGGATTGGGTTTCTTAACAGGCTGTCTGAAAACATTAACTTCATACACACAGCGCAGAAACAGTGAATAAAAATATGGAAAATGAGGCTATCCTCAAGGCTCCGGTAATATTAGAACACCAAATCTGAAAACCAAATCACTTACTTAGGGGAAATAAGGGCAGAATAATATCAGACGAATAATAACGTTTCTCTCTCGTTTGATCGAGTTCTGATTTGAATTAATTTATTTAATCTATATAAATTTGTTAAATATGACAGCAATATGGAATAATGAAATATGGTGTATGTTATAATGTATTTAATTTAATACATTAGAAATATTAAACTACATTCTTAAAGTTTTGAAACGCTGCGTCTCCGGAGAATACGATTTTCAAAACTTGTTTTGTTTAGCGACTCTATTATGTATTTAACATCAGTAAAATATAACGACTGTCAAACTTCTCTTAATCCAGTAATCCTACATTACGCTATGTTATAATAATCTTGCTATAAGATCATTGCTGTGTAAATCGCAAGAAGAAAATAATCATTACTAACGATCGGTGATAGTGTAAGCACAACTTAGAAATTTGGAAGAAGCTACAATGAACTAGAAGCTAGAAATAAAAAAAGAATGCAAATGGAGCATTGCGTCAACTCGAGCTGAAACCACAAAAAACATCTACGACATCGGGATAAAACGACTGTGATTTCCTTAGCCAGAGGAGTGTATTCCGAGATGAATTTTATATATTTTTTCATGGACGATTCCTCGAAAGGTGACGCGGATTCCGAGAAATTCTCAGAGGATGAAGATACAACGCCCAACGCCTTAGCAGGATGAGTAAGGAGACCGGTATTAAAATGGTGCAAAAAGAAGTCGCCAATGTAATTCAACTTCACGGCCTCTCTAACACCTGATCTTCTCGTGTCCTTCAAGGTCGCTGCTTTAAACGCACTCGGAGACAAAGCGAAGAAGAACTTGTTCTCTGCTGGAAAGAGTGAAAACCTTCCTGGGTGCGGCTCACTTGTGAGTTGACCTATACAACTACTATACTATGCAACAAACACAGAATGGTGGTTAAGAAGAAGGAAAATACAAACTTGCCTACTGACACAATAACCATCGGAGAGATAGAGGGATTATAGACTCACGCAGAATTCACATCAGGATCCTTAGAGCGTACTTAGAGCATACATACATCTCTAGCTATTATGAACATATTATGGATTTGAGCTATAAGAGGTCATACGCGTGAAGATGAGACCAAGGAATAAACTATAAATTTTAAGAGTAAAATTCGATTATTTTCATAACAGAAAATTCTGTTTCTTGACTAGGGCAAGAACAAACAAAATATTCTATTATAAGTAGTATTTTCCGTAAATTATTCTGAATCAAGAATAGACCTAATATTATATAGTGAGAAATTATTTTGTAAATTTTAATTATTATAAATATATATTTATAATAATCAAAATAGATAAATTATGTTTTTTATGATTATTCATATTAATGTGTTATAATATATAAAAATTGTTTAATTATCTTTCATCCTATTTAGACTTACTCTATAATAAAATTCTTCCGTGAAGCGAAAAACAAGCGGTACTTCTAAAATTTGAAAAATTGTTGTCCGTAGTGTACTCGTATAGTTCATAATCACAGTCTTTATGAGGTACCCAAATCGATGAGGCCCTCAGTTAGCGCCTACCTAACCTAATTATAAATTCTCGAGCATACGTACTCAAAAGTAGGAATCATTCCAATTTCAAATCATCATCAACGATATTAACCTCATATTTTTGGAATCGCGTGGAAACTTGGATGTTTTCTCAACCAAGAGATGATGCGACTGGACCACGATACGAAGGTCGGGAGTGCCATCAGTACCGAGGCTATTTTATATCCACATTATGCAGCGCAATGACCTTGCAACGCGATGAGCTGGCAACGCTACCAAAGGAATCCGGAATGCAAATGACAGACAGATGATTCGTAACAGGGCAGAATTCACTTTCAGCAACAGTAGATGTTTTAAAAAGTTTCGTCAAAACCTGCTGCTAATGGTAAAAACGATTCATTCCATTCGGCCGCAAAGAATGGGATAATTAGGAGTTTCATCGGAATTTTGAAGTTTTGAAAGCTTTCAATTCAGTTCAGTTGCCATCAATGAGATGGAATTCCGTCTCGTTAATTAAATTCAATTACTATAAATTGGACATGATAAACTAATTACAATCAAATTTCTACAATGACTTCCGACATGAAAGTAATGATTTTATGGGTAATAACGATAATAATCTCCAGAGTAAATCTGCCAACGACCTTGTCGAGTAATGAAAATTTTTTTAAAACTCGGTTCACAAATGTCTCGTACTTTTTAAGGGAGCTGATTAATGAAAGCGCAAAAAATAAAACTGATATAAACAAAGATATGACAATTTTTATGATAAGTTTATAACAAAAAACATCACAATGAAGATGAAGCATTGTTCATAGAGATATTACGATTTGGGACTCCATAAGAAATCGCCTTCGGGCTCAAAGAAGACTTCGACTAACGAAGGTTATTCCGGAACGTTTTATCTACGTCAGCCGAGGTATCACAGTAAATATAACTGACGTATAGGTCAAGTTCAAGTTTTCGTTATTTCCGTCATGGCAAAAGCTAAATTAACTCCCACTTCCCACTGGGGCGTTACTTTCGTTGATAATAGTTTTCTGTAAGTCTACAGAATTGGGGTTGGATAAATTCATTTAAATAATTTACGAGAGAAAAGTTGAGATTTGTTTTTACGTGTTGGTAGCGCTACTATAATACTTTGGATACCTTTTTATCCTTTGTCCAACCCAGCCCATATATTAAAGAAAATTACTATTATATTGCCAAATAACTGTTTGCAAAATATGCTTCAATAATTTATATACTAAATACATCGGATGGAACTCGTTCGTTTGATATTCCTTGTCTAAGGGAGGAGAATAGAAAGAAGACAATAGAAAAATGCACAGCTCAAGATATTTATGATTATTGGAAGTAGTCTGAATTCTATTCATGGAGAAAGAATTTCGATGAAACACGCGATGATTTTTAAAAGAAAGTAGAACGATCCTGCTATTATCTTTTTATCGCGAAGCAAATGCGGCCAGATGCGTAAATGTTTTGCGAAACAACTTGAAAGATCTCCAGCCTCGAGACTAGACAATGAGGAGACGATAACAGATGAATAAACTAGGACCAAAATATTACATTTAGTTCAGCTGCTGATGCATAGATACGTATAGGAATATGAAAGTATTCTCCGATGAGTAAAAATATCTAGACTAACGAACCAAAACTGTGTTTGTTAGGATTTTCACGATAATTTTAACATGGAGAATGTAAATACATTAAACAAGAATAGTTTCTGAGTATATGATTTAATGTAGCTAAAAATTACAGCTTTACTTGCGTAATAATAATATTATAAGGAAAGTTTTCAGCACTAAAGTTTCTTAGGGATATTATACCACGGGTTCTTCATGATTAAAATTTTCTTTTCACTAAGCAAACTATGATACGCAAGAAAAGAAATTAGAACACGGTTGATAATGAGCAAGAGGTTTAAAATTCATCTGAAGCCGTTTGTTGGTACGTGCCTGCATTCGTTCTAGTTCTGGATACAACGGAATACCCGAATTACCGACCAAAGAAACGCAATGCGCATATCAATAGCGTCAAGCTACCATGTATAAGCGTTGGAGAATAATCTAGTATTCAGTACCCTATTCTTCATTAAACAATATTCTTCCGTACAGTATTACTACATACCTCTATGCGATATTTCTTCTGTAGTATTTAGTACAGTATTCTTATATATTATACAGTATATGTATTCTTTTGAAAAAAAAATGGCTTTAGGAGCGCGCTTAAACCTCTAACCTCTTAACCAATATCCCTATATTCCTTCATGTTTTTTTTTAATTGTAAAAGCAAAATAATTTGATGCGTTAGGTTAGATTTCGTTTAGCACGGCAGGACGGCACCTTTGATTTCCTAGTGAGTTTACGAGTGCCGCAGATCCTCTAGAGCAGGGGTGGTCAACAAGTCGATCGCGATCGACCGGTCGATCGCGAGGCCAATTTTGGTCGATCGTTGATCTCTCGCTGTTGTTTAATATGCCTTACTTCGGTAGCCATTGCTAAGAAGGGAAATCTGGATGGACATTTTTTTGCTTTACATAACAAGTATCAAACAGATTATCCACCAAATTCTGAACTGAGAAAACATAAAGTTAGGGATCTTAAAACTCGATTAACATATCAACAAAGCGTTTTTAAAAAGCCAAGGTTGAAGTCACAACCAGTAACTACTGCATCATTCAAAGCTATCTCTTAGCAAAGAAAATGCAAGCCATTTTCCGACGGTGAATTTGTAAAGGAAATAGTTTTGGAAATGTAAGATTCACTTTTTAACGATTTTAAGAACAAGAGTGAAATTGTTGCTGCAATTCAAGATCTACAATTGTCTCGAAACACTGTGGTGCGGCGAATTGAAATAATGAGTGGGAATCTAAAAGAGCAGTTAATTAATGATATTAATAGATGTTCTTTTTTTCCATTCAGTGTGATGAATCGACAGATATAAGTGATACAGCACAATTACTTGTTTTCGTTCGTATTATTTTTAAGGATTTTACATCTAAAGAAGAATTGTTGGGTATGATTTCTTTGAAGGAAAGGACTAGAGGTGTCGACATATTCAAAGCCTTTAAATACTTGCTCTATGATTTGAAGGTCCACTTTTCAAATTAGTCTCAATAACAACGGATGGCGCAGCTGCAATAATAGGTTGCAAAAATGGATTTATAGCCCCCTGTCGAACTGAAGATGAATTCCCAGCCTATTTGAGCTATTACTGCATAATTCACCAGCAAGTGTTATCTAGTAAGAGACTAAACACAAAGGAGGTAATGGCACATAGCATTTATAATTGTTAATTCAATTCGAGGAAGTTCCCTCAAACAGCGTCTCTTCCAACTGCTAAGTAAGTCATAATATTCTCCCATGATAAATTTTCTTGGCCCAAAAAAAAAAAACGTGTAAGTGAAATATTTAGTCAAATTATCAGCCATACTGTGAATTTTTATAACAACTTTTTTATATTTACGAACAAATAGTATAACAACTTATACATTGCAGTTGATAAAAAATTAAATTGCATTTTAAGTTAGTAAAAATCTATCTAGAAAAAGTGTCGGAAAATCGAATATTTAGGTACCGCATGTACGGAATGCTGCTGTCAAAAGTTGGATCTGGAAATTTATTTTCTTCAGGAGCCTGTGTCTCGAAAACTTAATAAGTGATTTAAAAATAAAAAATAGTTTTGAACATATATTTTACTTATCTACCTATACATCGCTAGAATGCACCTTATGCTGAAACACAGTGAATAAATATAGTATGCATTTCACACCCCTTCTACCCTCTTAGACTACGCCTATGACAATAAGTCGATCGCGACACACTTTTATGATAAAAAGTAGATCTTGTATACAGAAAAGTTGGGCACCCCTGCTCTAGAGGAAATAGATTTTTTCTTTGGAAGGAGTTCAAATTAAGAGCGGAGCGCGAATCGATTCCTCACTTGAGCGACCTCTTCTTCAAGGACTCAAATTGGTTTGCTCTGTCAATGCGCATTTTATCAAGTTTTTCTCCTACGCCTTTCTTTTTCAATTGATGGCGATGCATAAAAAATCGTGGTGGTATAGTACGGACGATGTCGCGCTGCGTCGATGAATTAAAAGCTTACGTTAACTTTTCGTTACCGATTATGAAGTTCGTCTTTTCTTTCGCTTTTATTTGCACATTTCTCCTTCTTCTACACCCTAAGTCATGCATATTTAGGCCTTGAAAAAAATTTCTCCTTTACCATGCACTAGTTATTTTCTTGGTGATAGGGAAATTCTCTTCCGATTCATTCTCCTGAGATTTCCGAATCATCTTTGCCAATTTCTCTCGATCTTTGTAAGATGGGGTTAAGTTATTTCAGAGTAATTTCCATCACTTTCCAACTTTCCTTTTGTTATCCTCCCTACTCTTCCATCACAAACTTTTCTTCTTTCTCAACGCCATAATTCAATTCCTGTTGATCATCAACTTCCTTTCAAGAAGGAATTACGCTTTAACAAACATCTCGTTCCCTTGGTTTACGACGCATATGCGCCTCACAAATAAGATTCCTTTTATCCTAATGTCTCACAACAACATCTTTTCCGAGAGCTCGGTGACAACAAAACAGAACCAAGTGCGACAAACTTTTGGCAAAGTCAATGCCTTCGCTTACATTCACAAAGTGACAGACTGTTTCAGTATCGCAGTGAGCAACAAAATACAATGATTGGAAACGTTCCACGGCACGACACCCGCACATGCGCTAGGAATATTTACCTGCACGAATTCTGGATAAATAAAAACATGATTGTTTTCGGGGCCTTAAGTTTCGTTCAATTCGATGAAGCGCATTTTATTGTCTGCGCATTACGATTGCGCACTTGGCAATACATCTCAAACTGTTAAATTTATCGCAGCTTTTCTCGCCCATAATTTTTAACGCGCGCTTTTTAAGGGACCAATGTTTACTCCTACGTGTAACTAATTTAAATACAATGCGTGTTCGTTTGGTACGCGCATTACTTTTCGTAGTCGCCTATACGAAATTGACGCTCGCTGTTGGAATTTATGCCAAAAAGAAATGGTTAAATTAGTGTAGCGAGTAGAGCCCAAGTGTCTGCGACGGAGAAGAAATCCAAAAAATCGTTCAGAAATCATTTCACGATTTATTTTAATACAAGGAATAGTATGATATGGGCAAAATCTGATTTCATAACAGGAATTAGATATGGGATAGAGTCGGGTAATATCGGACCCCCCAATCTTCACATATTTTTTAATATGTTAATGTCTTAAATCGTCCATATTACGTACGGAAGCATACATACTTATTTATTACGCAAACACATGAAAGCTTTTATCTCAATAGTAAAATTTTTAAGTATCCTTGAGCACTCGATGAAGACTTTTATTTTGACGTCAACAAGAATTTGGAGGGTTGTATCGGACATGATGTGATGTTTAGAAAAACATATTTTTAGGTATCCAAACAAATATTTATTACTAAAAATGTATACTTGTTATGTGTGTATGAATGAAATTTTAATTATATCATGAATATCATTTACGTTTTGTGGTTAATGGGAGAGAGGGGGTGTAATAACTCTATTTCTGAAAAATTAATATCATAAATGACAGAGACTCTGTCCCATTTACAGTCAGCTATAATTTTCAACATTCTGTTATTAAAATATTACATTTTATACTTAGGTATATTGATCACGATTGAGACTAGTTTACTTTGCAATTAGTTCAGGGAGATGGAAAGATCATCAAATCATTTTCTTTAATTAGATTTAAGGCTTGAGCTTAATTTGTGCATCGTAAACATTTTATCGGACATTTCCTTCGATGCAAATAAAAAGTACCATTTTCCGTATCACTCCATAAATACAGTCGGCTGCAGAGGAGCTTACGGACGTCTCTGGTTCTCCACGAACCAAACTTGGAATTCCAAAAATAGAAATGCGGTTTAAGAACATCAAAACGAGGGAATCTTATTCCTCGCGATCACTCCAACAGTGTGAGTGGAAAAACCTCCACGTTTCGATTTGATTCTCGGGTGGAAAATCTCACTTCGTACGTCATTTGAAAAGCGTTCACTATATGACGCGAAACTATCGCGAATTCCTCGATGGAGTTGTATTCGTTGAAAAGCGGTAAATAATAATTTCTCCTGACATTTATAATAATATAATAAAATAATGACCATTATATGACCCTCAAATAATGACTACCACCTGGCCAGGTGCCTACTTGTAGTCTTGTCAACAATAAATAAATAAGTATGCTTCCAAAAATTAATGTAACGCTACTGATAGCAAAATGCACGTACGGAGGTTACATGACTTACGAAAGTGGCTCTGCTACGGAACGCGGCATCCTTTTGATCCCAACTGTTCCTAAATTATTCATCTCGAGAATGTTAGAACGTTTAACCCATATAACATTAATGAAGATAGCTTTGTAAAGGGAATGAGGATTACTAGGCAGCATCAGAAGTGGGGTAATTTGCCCCTTACTTACTCAAAGAGCCAGAGATAGCGGAAGAAATTCATGTACAGCAACAATGATAATACTTTTTATAGCATTTTATAGGGAGAGACAGAAATAATGCGGCTTTCATATTGTTATATCCACGACTAAAGATGAGGCAAAAGTAAATAAAGGATACTTTTTCTCTGCCCTAAGTCAAAAGATAAAAGAAAAATATTCTTTTCATGAAGATATTGGTCATTCGCCGACCTTGATGCGTGTGGCATACTAATCTACTGATGTTGAGATCCCAGTTCGAGTCCCGGCTAGTTGGGTTATTCCTGGTAGGAGCATAGTTGTTGAGTTCGCTCATTGTTACTATTCACGTCCCTCCTGTAATTGTCCCTAAAAATAGATGTGAGGCATGAGGGAGAGGAGTAATCGTGTTTCCAATAGAGAAGTAAACATGTGTTGCAGATTTTAAAGTACGCGCAACGACAACGGTAGCTTTAAAAATAGTGGAAGGAAGATAATGATGGTACAGCGGCGCGTGCGGGGGGAACGAACTGACAGAATATGCGACAGAGTTCCGAGATTTTCATAAGCAGTAGTCGGAATCGCGCAGCATGACATCATCTGCATCTCGACACCAAAGCTAACATTTTTCGATAACAACTCCAACCTCAATTTATGGGCCGAATAATTTTATGGGCGAGCTAATGGCAGAGCCGAATACGGAACATAAAGAAAAACTTCCTCAGAAGACAAAAACCATTTACATCATTAGTAACTCTCTGATCCGCTAACGAGATAGATAATTACTGTAGAAACAGCGGAGTAAAAAATGAATTTTGGGTTCACTCAACTTTCTATGCTCAGACGCGTAATCTTAATGGATTTGGATGAGTGATGCGGAATTACACGAAAAACCTTTTTCTCTTGCTTCTCCCGTTTTTAATCCTTCACTCGGTGATAATATTTAGAAGTTGATACATAAAAGTAAAAGCCTCCCGAGTTTACATGCTGATAAATTTGTGACGAAGTATATTTTTAAAGTTCTGCTACTTCATAGTGATGAATACATTATTTTGACTCGACTCTTCGGAAAGGATAGAGAAAATTATTTTTCGTTTACATTAGCCTCAGTCTTTCTCTAGGTTATGATAATGTTAAAGAGCTGAGGAGTGAAATATGGCGTTCTTTTGAGAGCCTTCTTACTAGTGAAAAGAGTATCGATGATTCAGGGGGTAATTGTGATTCACTTAAGTAGACGCTTTCCACTCACAGTATTCTGGATCGTTGAGGAAAGGGCAACTCATCTTACACAGTAAACCTTTTTACCTCTCCAAAGCTATTGGTAGCTACTAGTGAAAAGGAGGTGATCAAACCGACCTTAGGGCTTAATTTACTACCAGACATTTTTAATATCACTCGAAAAAGGGTCTCGGGGACCACCCACGATAAACGGACCTCACTTTGAACCGTGCTGATCAGGGACAATCAAAGCGAATTGCCTTCAAAAAGCTTTAAAGTGGGAACGTCCATTCCATCGATGCAAAAGGAGAGAGGCATCACCGACTCATGGGGTCATAGGGAACAAAACGGCTATTAATCCATTGTTATTAACTGCTGCCAAAGGCGATAATACAGAGAAGTATCACAGGGTCACATGTACCCAAAACGACCACTAATCCATTGTTTATCAACTGCCGCCAAAGGCGATAACGTTACAAAACCCACCGTAGAATATGCCAACGAAAATTGACTGTAACTAATTGGGAGTGTTTCAATGCCGTCTCCACATCTAAACCCAAACAAACACTGATGAAATTCCCGAAGAAAATCCAATGAAAACATTATGAACCGGAGATAAGTTAGCATCTGCGATTTGGCGGTGGAGGGAGTGCGAAAGCAGCGCTGAAACCAGTGGTTATCCGCGGGGCGGGGTGGCACGACCTTCTCATTAAGATTCCTCTGCCCCCAGTGCTAATAAAAATGAAAAAGGAAGAAGAGCCGTCTGACTCACTCTCTCTACGCGATGCGAGACGCTGCCATCACAAACAGAGCGTGGATGATGCTCGTTTGCTTCAGCATTAAGCGTTCGACAGCACTAACCGCAGGAAAGGTCGCGATGCGAGAAAATAGCATTAAATGTCTCGGCAAACATGGCAAGATTTACTCTGCCTCCAGGATGAGTTACATGTTTCTATTGAAATACATTCCGCAACGTGTATTAATAAAATGAAAAGCTGTGCTTCAGCGAGTAAATAAAAGAGGTAAACTCAACGTGTGCTTTTCAGAGGTTTCGAAAATGTTTCTGTAGCAAGGAGAGTTGAGAATAGTAGCAATATTTTCTATGGAAGAACTTCTTATTTTCTATGGAAGAACTTCAGCATTTTACAACGTTTAAAGCATCAAAGTTTTGTCTTGAAATGAGCCTTAAATCAGAAGTAGTTTATTACAGAATAACAATTTTAACTTAAGCAAATCGATGAAACAAAATAATAACAATCAAAGTCTTCACCACTTCCTTACCCTAAAATTTGTAAGTTCTAGGAGATACAAACTAGAGTAATTATTTCTGTACTGTTTTGATGAAAATACCTTCTCTGATGTTCATTTTTATCTATCACCAGGAAAAAATTTCTTACCAATGACTGATTCTTATAGTAACAAGAATAACTATGGGAAGGTAATATTTATAGGGTGTGATTAGTAAATTCATGATTTTACATTACCAACAAAATTTATGTTGTTAGTATAAATTATACTCAAAAAATATTTTTATAATTTGAAAGAAGTTGAAATGCACGCAGAAATCAATAAAATATTCTACTCTTTCTGAGGCACTTTTCCCATCATTAGGAAACCTACTCTTCCGTAAGAACCTCTTCCTGTCAAGTAGCTCTTCCTTCCAACCGGAACGATCTAAATGTACACTTTCAGTTCCCTAAAGACGACTTTTCTTTGATCTTCACGGTCCTCACTTAAAGGCGACACCAAAAACCAATAAAACCAGTGGAGCATACCAACGAATTCCACAAAAAATACTAAATACCATTACGCTCCAAAGAAAATTTTTAAATCCAATAAAAGCGTTCATTGTGCACTGAGACAGATACGATTTCATAGACATGAAATATATCATCGAAACACAGCATGAAAACACATGGAAGGTTTTGGAGAGAAAAATTATAATATTTTCCGGTATGTGCATTCACTTGAATGGACGCAACCTCATTATCGAGACACAGATGACCAATTTCCGCATAAAATAAAATAAAGAGCGAAGATATACTCATGAAAAGAATGTATTATTCAAGATATACTCCTGAAGATGAAACGTGCTCTTTCTCAACAGCTAATTAATTCTCAATGGAATGAAAAGCCTTCCTATGCTATCTTTTTCATGAGTTTTCTTATTGACTTTAATTTCATACGCTATAAAATTGGAGCATTAAAAATAATTACCGAAGTGACTACTTCAATTTTCAGTATTTCCCTTTGATTGATGGAAAATGAGCTAAAACTGCCAAGACAAAAATGGTCAGCCTTTTCATTGCTGTTGTATTCAAACGCTGTTAACTACAACACCAACAGAATTACACAAATCTACACAATGTAATTAAATATTTTAATCAATAAAGGTATATCTGTATGTTAACGCGATAAATTATGGTTAGCTTATTTATAATTATTTTAGTGTTATATTATAATTACTGAAATCTAAAATTTAAAATATACCTACGTACAGAATTTAACTCTAGAAATAATTAAAATAAGATAAATACAGCATTTAACAAAGACAGTATTTTCGATTTTTTACCATTTTCACACTGAATTAAAATTACTTTATTCTAGATTGACTTCACTGTAGGAATGATTTAGCATGCTAAAATACAAAATTACCCAATACAAACCATCACTGTTTCAATCTATCACTTTAAAGAGGCTGATCCATGAATTCTGAAAAGATTCCTCGAATAACCCGTCGTGATCGACTCGTTCTCGATCAAAAGCTGTAATTTATCAACGCTATGAATTTGATCTATTGAGAATGGAACTACTCCTTCCTCATTAGCATTGGATGTACATATAAGTTGATAAGCATATACAGTTTCCTTTTCCTTAATTCGACGGCATTACTAATCGCACTAAGTAGGAGTTTTAACTCCTTGAGGCATGGAAATCGTCAAGGAGACGCGATGCTAATTCAGACGGAATTCGAAACGAGGCGGGCACATCGTCGCTCGAGTTGGAGGCGATTCCAGAATCCTGGAGACTCAAGATGAAATCAACAGCATCTATAGATAGCCAAACCCAGAGGTTTGGTAACTCTGTCCCGAACCACCTTACGACCTTCGCCACTCCACAACAATCCTCTCTTTGTAATCCCCTTTCTTTTTTCTCTGAAGAGATAAAATAGTCCTACTTTCCCTTCGCCAGAAGTTTGCTGTTATTACCGGACTAAACTGGTAGCGGTTAAAAAAATCGCAAAAAATGCGTCGTAAAAAAAATAGTTTCTTTCTTCAAAATTAGCTGCTGATAGAGGGTTAAATCGTGGGGACTTGAATCGGCCTCCAAATGCCGTTTAAGTCTCCCAACCCAACGGTCAATTGTATCAATAAAACACAGTCATTTGACGACTTAAGCTCTTAATTTGTTCCGAAACGCGCAACGCAATTCGACTAATTTACTCGTATTCCAATTGCATCCCGATGTGAATGATAGAGGTGCATCATCTGCACCACTGCTTTCAGCTGTTTTCTTTCACGGTACACTTAAGCCATAACTTAAACTTTGCGGAACGATACACAAGAAGTTCGCATGTTTAAATCAGAGCCTGAATTGGTATGGAAAATTATGAGTGAACTGCATACGCGCAGGATGTAAATTCGAAATATTTTCGCCACGGAGTCCGATCACGCGATAAAGTATTTTGGAAAATCTCGATAACAATCTTAGCAGAATGTACTGGTTGATATTTTTCGGTGTAATAAACATATACTTGGGAATCGCCATTAGGTAACAGCACTCTTGTGAGGAAATACTGTAGATGAATAAAAACTTCCTTTTCCACAAATGATACAGAAATATTTGCATAAATACTAGATATTTACATTTGAGCTAAAGAAGAAATGATACAAACATATCATATAATGTTCTCCATATGGTATCATGCTAGCCAATATTACATTCTCATCCCTAGTGAAAGATAATTATTTAGTTTATTTACACATTTTTTTTTCGATTTACCAGTAAAATTTTGAAAAAGTACTGAAAAATTGATGTCACGTCGTAGGACTAATTTCCACACCAAAAGCTACCAAAAGCAAAAAAGTTCAAAAGCTAAAAGTTCAGAGCGAAAATGAAACAAAATTGACAACTCTGATATATTTCTTAGCCTGCGCACGTATTTCGATTTCAAATTCGCATCTCGGCCATTAAATGTGATGAAAATAAGTGCGTACCTCGGAGTGAATTTGGTGAATATTACTCTATTTTTTAAAATAGTTATAGATGTATAAGACAAGGAGCTACTGAATCCAACAACTTTTTAACATAAAGCAGCATGCAAACGAAGAGAAGCTCATGAACGAAGGTTAAGTTTGCTATAAGTAACGAGTACAGATTTCATACAATATTCATAGCGCCAGATGTGGCCTCCAGACGCAAAGTAATACATTCAGTCCCTCGGAAATGTAAAATAGACGAATATTAATTAAAAGAGATGATTTAAAATAAGCTTTCCGTCCTTTCCTTTCCCTGAGTTCTGGCGATCACGTTTTCCAAGTCTTCCAGTGTCGAAATTTCCTTGCGACATTTTTACTGATTTTTTTTAGGGGGAGCTACAATTATTTCCTTCGAAAAACATGATAGAGCACTTCCACTTTCAAGGTGACGTATGAATAATTTTAGAACATTTCAATTTTCCACAAGCTACAAATTTTCTTTTAGCCATACGAAATAATACAGTAGACGAAATCACATTCATTAAATGATGAAAAAATTAATTTACGAATTTACCCGAAAACGAATTAAATATCCATGGAAGTTGGATTTTTCATCATTCATCGCTTATAGATAGAGATTGTCTACTTATTTTCTGTAATATTATTTTGGTAATTTACGGAAAGTTTGGAAGATTGTTCGATATTATTTAATCAATCCTCTCCAAGTTTATTAGTTTACATTGGAAGATTCTGTTCGATATTATTTAATCAATCCTCTCCCAAGGTAAGGATGGGTACAGGATTACCTAATGAAAATTTCGTAAATGAAAACGTGACTTCGGTGCAAGAAAATTTCAAAAGTTTTTCTTTCGGAAGTGTTCAAAAAATATGACGGAAATTCACAATTGACATCGACTCCAATTCTTCACGAACCTAATGAAAAATGCATCATCCTTGAGTAAGGATGAATAACACCTTCGAAAATAATGCAAACAGTGAGCAGAAAGCTGGAAGGTTATGCTTCGCCAATTAAGGGAAGGACGCAGTTTGAACAAAAAGATGGCGGACCTTTACGATCCCGAAATTTCGCGAGGACTTGGAATATGGGACCAACCCGCTGGATCCACTTCCGTGGACAAAATGAAACCTGTTTTCTACCACCACGCAGCATTTTTGTGCGTCGGCCAAGTGATACATTTCCCGCGGAGGAGGAAACAACCGGAGGATTTTCGAAGAGGTGGTCGCGCGGTTTTTTATAATTAGATAGAGGAAATACAACGACGAGTTCAGGGAGATAACAGACGATTCCAAACGCAAAACGGGAGGATTCGGAACGGAAATCCCTCTAGCCAGGAAGCAATCGGGGAATGTTTTCATATATGATATCTCGAATGCGGACGCGAAGCCATTTTCGATTCGTCGGTGGAAGCGATCCAAAGGACAGGAGGCACCCGGCGGAGCCAAGGACGAACCACTGGTGCCAGAGGAAACCCACTTTCCGAGGCCACGACTCCTCTCTCCCAAAATGCAGACTCGCTTCGGAGATTTGCAAAACAACAAATCAACAGCCAGAGGGAACGTCTCGTGCTATATCCATTGCCTCCGATGCAGAAAGAGTAGCTTAATCGATAATCGATTATCGAAGGTCGACTACAATACGAGAAAACGAGGAACGCAGAATTTCTGAACAAGAATCGTAAACAAAAACTACAGAGAACCAGACTGACATTAACTCAATACTTCAACAAATTATGTACATGATATTTAAAAATTATCATGCAACTCAAAGAAGTGAGGGACAAAAGAGATTTAATATCACGAATAGTGGGATTATTATAAATTATTACTTTCCTTAACTTCAGTAAATCATTGCGATCGATTAATATATCACTCCTTAACATCAAGAGCAAGGAAAAAGGAAGATAAAATTTATTCAATCAATATAATTATTTATTACATTAAAGTATAGTCTACATGATAATTATCAAAATTTAATCGGAGAGTAAAGATATTTATTTTATGATCAAATATATCGCAACATTTTATTACATATTCGATTAAAAAGAAAATAAAAATTTACGAAATTTAAACGAAACTTGATACGATAATCATAACTCAATTATTATATTAACAACTTATCAATAACTAATTCAAAACAATATTACTAATTAATTAAGAGCAATCAATTATTATATAACAGCCTTTATGTAATCATTACATATATTTCGTATACCTTCACGCAGTCAAAACACTTAAGATGATTACATAGGATACATTTCTCATTCTGTCGCATCTCGAATTTGCGTTAGCGAAATCCTAGTTCCACGCATACATTCCTCCGTCAACGAGCAATGAGGGTAATGGACATACGCTTACAACTGAGCAGGACGATCTCATCGTTCTAAGTGCCCTCAATTAAATTTTCGAGCGCCCACTACATTTCAGACGAACAAGCCAGACTGAAATGACATGATCCGTATTTCTAACAAGGCCTTCTTTGAATTCCTTTCATAAACAAGGCAAAAGGATGGACATAAATTCATAATCCTCGGACTCTTATGTCCTTAAAGTAGGGAGTCATACTACAAGGACCCATTAATTCTGTCACGATTGTAAAGGAGTGTAGAGGAGTTTACGATGAAGGCGGATAACCTGTATTAACCCCTATATCAGAATTCTCGGAACTGTACATGTTTATGTCTCGATCGATTTAGGGAGCCAAAACTTCCGCAACATTCTTTATCTCGGCTGAAATGAAGTTAGATTACAAATATTAGTTCACTAACAACAGTTTCGCAAACTATATTTATCTTTAATTAATTACATAACACGTTTCAATAAATATTAGCTGAGCATTAACGAAATGGAAGCTAGGATGAAAATATAACATCAACACTCATCGAATCAGTTATACACGAATTCACATATTTGCAGTGGGATTTCATATGACGCCAATCAGTTTCATTAGAGCCTTTCCTGCAAGAATTTTCGATAAATTTTATTGCATAACATCCTTGAGACCATTAATTTACGCTCCACTATCAATTGGCCAATAGTCACAATTAGTCACAACTGAAAATCTTCCTCTGGACTTGAACTTTTAAGTCTACAAAATGACATCTCCTGAGAACTTTGAAACAGAAGAGGAAAAATCATAATACCTGTTTTATAGGGCCGAAGAGGAAATCGACACCTTTTATGACGGAGAATTGTAACCTTCGCTTACCTCTGCCATCAATTATACCACTGAATCTTTTTTATCTTCTTGAAGCCTACAAAAAAATGCCATGAAAGATAATAAAACCACGTGACAGAGAAAAGGGCAGAGGTTAGGTTATAGCATAAAAAAATCTAAGAAATGCTAGTCAATCAAACAGGATGACGCGTTAATTCACAGAGCTTGAATAAAACTCATCCATGTTTTGCCCTGTAAAGCTTTATTAGCACATCGGACTCCAAGATGTCCAAGTTTGCTAAGCGTTCGACTCTGGTGAAAGCGGTTCCGGGTACGATTCCCGAAGGGGACTCAACTGTTGAAGCACTTCCAAAGTACTGCTATCACTTTAACAATATACTAAATATCTTAGGATTTGGGTAAAACCGATGAATAGGATATGATAATAAAAAATATAACGTCTTCTGGTAAAATATTAGATGAAAATTTCACCGGAGTATTTCATCTAGCAATAGTTCTCATTCGTTAAATGCCATGTATTGTCAATCTTCAATGAAAATTTTTGGGAGCTAAAAATGTATATACCAATAAAAAGTGGATTCGAAATAACTCCGATAGTTGGCATACTATCATTTTCTAATTTGTAATTAATTTGTTTTGGAAACAATAAGATGATCGCCATTGTATATGCATGGATTTGTATCGCAAGACAGCAATATGCAACTTGAGAGAAGCTCTCATGATCTTATCATTGTATATTAAACTATCGTAATAGGATTTTGCTGAACTGTTTCGAGTAACATACTAGAGGAAAGATGGAAAAATTCCTTATAATTGATCGCAGAATGCTAAACAGATATCAAGGCCGAAGTTAATTTAATAGCAGCAATAAGAGAAATTCCAAATAACGTACTTTATGTAATATTTACTTAACTCAATAAACATATTTCGAAGCATCCCTAATGGCACCTTTCTCTATCGTTCCTAGGCTATTTATTTTACAACTTGACGAAAATTACGCTTCAGCGACTTCAGTCAAGTATCAACATAGCTTTCCGCTTACACTATATCGTACGTAGAAGGAGGAAATTCTTAGTGACTACACGATCATAGTATACCACCTGCATGACTCAGATAAAGGGAAAATTTCGTGGGCGTTAAATTGTGGCCTTACGAACGAGGCATACTGAATATATTCAATGAAGGTAAACACTGACGACACAGTAGCTGCAAGTAGCAGTGACCTTGTGGAGACCATGTTTACAGCTTAAAAGACAGTTTCCCAAATCAATCTAAACCATTTTGTAATCCTAATTATATTTTAAAGTGTTTCGGATCATTGTGGTGAAATCATTTATCTATTTCGAAAAATACGGAATATACTTTAACTCTTGGCTCCTCAGCAAAGAAGTCAAGGCAAAGATAAAATTGCTTTACGTCCGTTTATTGTGCAAGAATTATTTGGGAAATTCGACATTGAAAAATGGAAATGCATGGCTAGAAGAAGGAAATGTAAACCTACTTTATCGCCGCAATATATTAACGAATAATTACTTTAATAATATAAGTATTTCAATAGTTTATACATTAATTTTGAATTATTCCGTGCATTCCTATTTAGGGTTAACAGCTCTAACTATCTTGAGGATTGGGTGCCAAGACATCAATTGAATCACAACTGGAAAACACTCATATCGGACGGACGATGATTCATACATCTTTTCGATCCCAAATGAAAGTGAATTGCGTTTATCTCTCATCGATTTTAAGTACTTGTATGGAAAACAATAAAAAGATATCCCAAGAAACCGAGAAAGAGAGTGATGCCCGATTATTTTCGAGTTTAATTGCGCGTAACTGTGGTTCGAGCGAACAAAGAGAAGTATTGCATGAATGAGATAAGTTAGAGGTACAGTCATCGAATGAGCAAGTGCGAAGGAAATCAGGTCGCATTTGCCATATTAATTAGTGGAAAAAGGAAGTCTGAGTAATAGCAAATTGCGCGCAGACCAAGGGAAATTAATTATTCCCCCTCGAGCTGACCCCAGATCAGAGAGAAAGACGAAAAAATATCTACTTTCCTGGGAAATTCCATCTAGTGGAAACTCAATGCAGTTTGTTTCTATTCTATAAATTGAAATTTCAAAATGGTACGGACAGATGACTTCCGTAAGAACGTTCTTTGATGATTCGTCAATTCAAATCATGAGTCCTAGTCATCATCATCGACCCTCGAAATCTGAAGCATGCGTAAAAAGACGGTTGCGCATGAGGAGAGTTCAGGTGTTAACACCTCATATTGGATCGTCGTGTTATGATTTCATCGAATGTCTCAATGCCTCCAGCATAGCTGAGGTCAAATTCTGAATGTGAATCGACGAGAAATGAATCACGTTGAGACGCAGTTTGTTCCGCCAAACGAGGCGAAAAGTCAGATTTTTCAAAGGTTTCGCAATCCCTACCTTTTCCCAACACATGCGAAATATCTTAGAGAACCTTTTTAGAGTGTTAATATCGCCGCCCGTAATTTCTTAAGAAAGCAGCCGAAGCAATGTTGCAACGCATAATCCGTAAAAAATGAAACGACCGAATGAAACATCACACTCCGTAGTTAAAACCGAAAACATTCCCTAGCTGAGCTCATTAATCCATTCATAATTAACTGAGAATATTTTTCGTTATTTCCGATAACTGTACAGCGATGGAAAATGAGAATAGAAAGGTGACTTTACTGATTGAAACCGTTACATAACTGTTGAAACTGCCGAGACAATCATTTCCTTTGGTTGTGTCTTTTTAACAGTTGGCAATAATTGTTCATTTTTCCATCAGCGAGCCAATTGCGTTGGATGAATTATTACACCTTAAGGCAGGAAGAAGAAAAAGAAGCAAGAGAAAAGCACTCAATCGGAAAAGCTGTAATTTCTCGAGCTGATCAATAGAATGAGTTACGGAGGTAAGCAAGAAATTGTTTTCCAACTGATAAGCATCATTTTCTCCACACGTTTGATTAAAACCAAGAAAATATTAAATAGAGATTTTGTTCTGAAAAAATATTAAGCCGATTGCTACCCTCCTATCTAGCCGCTATTATCTTTATACCCTTTGACATTTAATTCTCTGACACTTCTTATTAGCAAACATACCTTAAACATTTAGCCAGTCAAATTATGGTTACAAGGGAATAGTATTCTATAAGAAACTTGAATCGCTATTATTTTGAATTATCGACTCACAATAATGGCTTTAGTCATATCTTCGTAATGGGAATCTTGTATCAGATATAGCTGTTTACGAATTAAAATGAGTTAAAATAATATGTTTAAATCTTATAACCAATCTTCTCTCACGTGCACATCTCGGTTGCGACGTAATAAATTCGATTAGTCCACCTGAGTCTCCTAATAACGCGATTCGGAAAATCTTCCGAAAGCTCTTCGAATGATTATTATTGGGAAATCCCTTCCATAACCCACCGTTATCCGGAAATATCCAGTCACGCACGGGTGTTCATTTTCACTCACAATTTCATACGAAGAAGGCCATTAATATTTCGCATACGTCTTTCAGTCTATAAAAATAAAATGGTGAATTTTGGCGGTATTAATACTTCCATTCTATCACGAGACAACATTCAGTCATTAATTTAAGTAGAACACAATCTTAAATTATACGGGTAAATATGCGTATGAAATATGTCACCATCATAATCATTAAGATGCATTTATCCTTTTGTAAAATCCCCTATAATTCCAGATAGTCAAATTTAATAGCTGAATGACGATAAAAATTCGAACTTTAAGGAAGATAGTTACACGATTACTGTGATATATCTCAGTAGGGGCATTTCCATGAATATTTTATATAAAATTTAACACATGATTCCCTTTCACAAAATTCATCGACATTACTACCATTACTTTGAACTGAGGAAATAATAGAGCTAAAACGTCATAAATACGTCGTTTTAGTTCATCTTAGTAAAATCTTCTAATTCCTCTTCTAAATTTTATGACAAAGTAAAACATAATTTTGAAAAATAACTTTCAGAAAAATACATCATAATCATTTTCCTTTCATAGATGCTGGAGGTTTTTAATTACTCTTATGAAAATTAAAAAAAGCAATATCTTCCCCTTAGAAGCTCCTTATGCTCAAAATTAAAAGAAATAATGTTGTTAAAATTTTATTTTTTTCCTCTTTATTTTTGAGATAATGTACTTCGAAGAAGCTCCGTGACTTTTTGTTAGTAAAAATCTCTAAAACATTTTAACACCCGAATTAATACAGACTATCGAAGATGAACGGAGATCGAAATAATATTACAGATCAAAATTCTTTGCTATCTTATTCTCAGTATCCAAGGTTTCGTTTCTTTCGAAAATGAACTGCTTGGAGTTCATCGAGGCTTTATCTTATCCTCAGCTCTTTGCATATGGTCTCCTTCTCTGAGTTCAAATCCTTCACCTTTGACCCAACCTGTTCCGCTTAGTCGGAGGGTGCCCATGCCTCAGACTCCTTCTCCATGCCATCCAAGGAATTTAGTTGATCATACCAGACGGGCTTTTCTTCATTCAATAATCCATAAAGGAGCGGGTTGCTAGACTTAAAATATCGTCAACAGTAAATTTCCATTTAAGTATGCAGTCTAGAAATCGCAAAATCTAATTCCTCATTAGAATAAATCCGCCAAAATTAGAGGACTGTTAACTTATATCCGTAGGCTACTATAGGAACATAAGAAAAATAAATGACTTTTTATTCAGTCATCAGCGCCGTAGAAATTAGAAAACTGCAATTAAGACTGCAGCGTCGAATTTTGCGTTCCGCATGTACCAAAAACGATTTCAGCCAAATTTATGATATTTCTTACGTGAGCGATCCTAAACCTGATGAACACTTATCTTGCAGCAACAAAAATATAATGTGAATTTCTTCATAAAACACTCCTCATAGTTTTCTTCAATAAATTTTGAAACCGGCCTTGCGGATATCTCATACGTGGAGCAATAACTAAGCAGCAACTGAGGATATCAATTTTATAAAATAGGTCAGCGTTGAGAATAAACACCTATATCACAAAATTATCTTTTACGCCTACTTTTTGCAGTTACGAACGGATTCCGGAAGAATTTTGAATCAGGCAGTAAGCGTAATCCCGTTATTCTTCATTTCCCGGTTCAACTGGCAACAGGTTCTTCTGCGTCTATGAACGAAGATGACTCACCATCTGCTGAGCATATGTATTTCTTTCTCTTCTGCTTCACTTCACTTAATATCGCAAGTGGTTCCCCAGATATCACAATCCGTAAATCAATTTTAAAGCTATTTAACTTGAGGTCCCCTTAAACGAATTGCAACTCCCTGTACTGTAGCTTATATAATATTGGTAGTAATGTTCGATGAAACATCCAAATATTCTGAGAAAGCATTAAAACATCTGTAGCACCTTTTTTCGGCGACACTTTTTCAAAACCCGTTGCAAGACGTATGGCACCATATGAGTATCAAAAAATAAGCTCATGTGAGCTGGGCTACATGTGACAGTAACAACTGCAACAGCAATTGTAGCGATTCTCGTCGTCAGAAATATTAGAAAATCATACGCGATAATAGCTAGAAATTACATCTTTGTATAAAGGTTGACGTGGATTCGTTGAAAAATTTTTCATCACTTAGGTTAGAAATGATGTTATAGAGGTTATTGTAAATGTTTCCAGAGGTAGAACTCGTGACCGAACCTGTTCTACCGAACTACAATTTCATAGGAAAATAACCGTCCTGGAGAGCCTATTGTGCTCACTGCCTACCTTCGGGTTCCCGGTTGAAAATCACTGAACTTTGGGACCAGCTACCGTTCCATATCTCCTTTTTCGCAGATGGAATTTTTCACGGTGACTCGTTTTTCGCTTTTAACACGCAGTCGCATCACGCAACACTTTCACTTTCACCAACGCGAAGAGGAACGACAACATAGTCTCAAAGGAGTGCAAAGATGTTCCTCCTACACATACATAGGTACACACTTTCCTAGTAAACCCTCTTCGAACTTCAATGAAAAAGGCCCGAAATCTTCTTGCAAATACCTCCTTTCCATTTTAAATTAAATTCTTTATATAATAATTCTAATATTTTTGACTGGCAAAGGAGAGACTGGAAGGATATTTTTAGACACGAATTTTTTTTCCATCACAACATTCTTCAGCCGTCTTTCACAAACTCCTCCCAAGGTTAGTCACACCCATTTTCTTTTCCATTATTTTCTTTACTCAACTCATTCTAATTTATTAGCGCATTCGGCCACTTCCAAACGCATCAAACAATAAGTGATTTAGGCGCCTTGAAATTTCAATACAAACCAACATAACTCACCGACCTCATAGTTTATCCTGCCATTAAATCTCCTCCAATTCCTATAGCATATTGTCTGTGCGAAAATTTCACAGATGGATCCTGATCCTGTATTTTCCCACCCAGATACGTTTCAACAAACACTCCAATCACTACGAACGAATACACAATACACTAAAACATACCAAAAAACACACCTTCATGTTCCGTTTCGATATATCTCGTTCATCAATAGATGTCGATATCTACATATCTAGTAACAAAACTCTACGGAAAAACTCAAATTTTAACACGATTTTTAGACCAAATGGGGCATTTTTCATTTCTTGGTCCATTTTTAGCAAAAAGCGGCAAACTTCCCCTTTAATTTGGTGTATAATTTATATGTTTGATGCAGTGTGAAGGGAGAAAAGCGCCGGATGTTTAGAAATGATATATGAAGGATACTACGATATTTATTACGATGAATTACATTATCTTCATCTAATATGTATCATAAGTACTTAATTGGCGCTTTTTTACGGAACGAATGAAAAAAATTGACAAAGAACCGAGAAGATAGCATGAGAAAAATAAGACAATGGTCTTAAAGTTGAAAGAAATTTCAAGGCGCAGAGTTCGCACGGCAAGAATGAGGAAGTGCAAGATGTTATGGAAGTTCTCAGCACACCGTAAATTGCAGTTAAGGGTGACATTTTCCTTCTTCATTGAGGCAGTCGCGAAAAGACGGAGAGTAAACTTACTCTTGAATGCCACGGAGTAATGTAAGTAAGCCTTGCTGCCCGTGTATGCATTGCTGAACTGTGACTCTTTAATGTCCACATCTACTCGAAATAAAGAAAGCAGACGGATGAGTGATTTTTAGAGATAATGGCTAGAGCAGATAGAACAGGCCGGTTCCTCTTCCCGGATGTCGTAAAAAGTGCTTGCGAATTAGCGAGTTGGCTCGACGGCTTCGCATCCTCCTGCCACATGCAATTTCATTGCTCGAAAACATGCCGGTGAATATGTGAATGGAATTCACTACTAAACTGCTACTTTGATCCCAAATCTAGAGCCCAAATGAGTTATATAAAAGGAAGATAACGTCTTTTAGAAGAGATTTCATACATGCGAATTCCGACGCTGACGTGTTTCGTACGATAAACAAACGGGAACGACGGACATGAAAATTAAAAAATGAGCAAACGGAGCCACATAAATCTCATTTGCTCTTGTTTACGATGCTAATTAATGCTACTTGCACAGCAAACATATATTTTACGATTAAAGTAACTTCGCTAATTTAACGACAGCTTTTAAAAGAGACGGAAAATTATTTTGACCACAATAAGGGAATTCAAAGATATAGCATAAACCATGGTATTCATTAAATACAAAATTCCGAATAAAAAAATTATAAACCTTTAAAAAATCCCTTTTTTTGATTACTAAGGTCGATATATTTGAATAATCGAAATAAATATCGATTCAATAGAGCTTCGTTACTACCACAAATTTTAAAGGGCGGAAATTGAATGAACGGAAGAAACTGAAATGTTCTTTGAAAATCTGAGAGTTAACCCATACATGAATATTACGTTATACGCAAGGAACGCTAATAATAAATGCCAAGTAATTGACGAAATAAATTACTCTGATTCTTGGTTTTCTATGCTTCGCACATAAATATCTTCAGTAGAAAATAGTGATTAAGAATGATTGTATTAATTCGAATTATGAGAATTTCAGAGGTCAAGTTGAAAGTCACTAGTAATCTTTATAACAATTCGCCCCCAAGTAATTCTGAGATATCAATATTTTTAAAATTATTTTTTTTTAGCGGTAGTTATACATAAAAGTAACAATACTCATTGATCTCGTAATCGAACTTAAAAATAAATTTTATTTATGGATAAATTTACCAAAATAAAATTCATAATAAATGACGAGGCCTTCAGACCGTAAGGTAAGGCATACTATCAAAGTCGACGGCAGTAGAAGACGGCCAGGATGGAGGGAAAGCCCAAGACATAAAGAATCACCGCATCACGCAAAGAATTCCGGGATCACGTATGGACCCAAAAAAGGGGGTCTTTATTGTTCGACGTCGTGACCGGCACGAATTTCGGGGCCTCGTACACGTAGGAGTGGGAGAGGCGTACAGGTGGGTGAAACAAGTCGGTTACCTATGTCCAGGAGTATCCCTCCGCGAGGAAGCGAGCGAAATGGGGGCAGACGAAGGGTTACTTTCCCTCTGGGCTTCTCTCAACAGTCTCAGGTACTCCTCGCCGGACACGGAGCAGCTCAGCGGCTGATGCTGCTGGAGCAAAGTCTGGGTGCTCCCCAAAGGTGGCGTTCCACGGTTGCTCAGGTCCACCCACGATTCTGAAAGAAGTGAAGCAACGCATGAGCAAAGAAAAAGTGGCTGCGAGAACACTTTTCGTGGCATGTTGGCCAATCCAGAAGGCCGACGACCCGCGAAATCTTCGGCGGAATAAAAAACACCGACCCATTTCCTTGCGAAAGGTTGCCATTCTTGTTTACTTTCCGTCGCCCACCAAAACAAATGTCGTTTTCGTGAACGATGAGACTCCGTTGCTTGAAAGAGCCGTTCGGAATAGATGGCATTAGTATACTCTATATTTACGGTAGTTTATCGTCTATTCAAAATTAAGATATAGAGTTATATTTTATTTTTGCGACATCAATCACTGTTTTCTTGCACTCTTGGTATTGTGCACCTGGGAGACATGCAGCTGACACTATAGAGAGTTAAACCGAAATAACTTCGGAAGATTACGGTATAACTTTTTTGGTGTTAACGCTGCATAAGCGTCATGAGTAATCAATAACTTCATTAGCAATAGTGGTACCTAATTTATTTAACTATCATTTAATTTTTTCATTCATCTTTAGTAACTTTTGTTTCTGAACTTTTTCACAAACTTACAAAACAAATCGAGTACGAGTTACTCAGACCGGTCTTATCAAACTGACGCGTATGTGTCGACATACTTTTCTCTTAAGAACGCCACTCTTTATACCAGAAATTTTCAAACTTATCTAGAACTTCTAAGTGAAAGTTATTACATTCAAAATAGCACTTGTCTTATAAGTACTCAACCCCTACCAGCAAGATGCAGCGGATGTAGGTGTATCCATATATTAGTTGACGAAGACTATTATTTATACTTCTAACTACGGAGTACCATTTTAGGAAATAATGAGACTTTCTAAACGATTGTTACAGTTAGCATCCATCTCTCTTTACTTCTCATGCTATTCCGACCACAAAAGCAGGGAAATGTATAAACTGCGAGTTTATGTTGAAACAGCGCACTGAATTTTTTAGGTTTAATGTGTATAATAAACCTCATTTTGCCCCAGGATTACTAAACGACGTTTGAGAGCATCTTCGTGCCGCTTGTTACATAGACATAACATTTTTTGCGAAAGGGATGTCATCCGCTGGACCTTTTCAAACCTCGCATTCATCAGCAAGATTATATTATGGTATTCATAGCACAGATGTCTAAAAAAAGCAAAATGAAACAAAGAAAAAATTCGCGACGATACGTTTTATGAATCCAAGTTTCTTAACTATCCCCCCGAGTTTAGCAAGAACGGGATGTTGTCTAAACTTCGACGTAGATGATAAGTGAATTACTTTTTACTTATTTTCTTTGTGTAGCATTAAAGTTATGAATTTAAAGTAGTCTTCCGTAATGCATAAAACATTTCCATTATACTTCCATACCAGCATTTCCATTATACTTATATATAGAAGTTACGGGCAAAGTTTCTGCATTTTTGAAAATGCGATCTCAAATACTGATTATCTTACACGGGAAGACGGTAGATGCAGTTTTATACAATTTTACAATAGTATGTGCCTGCGTACGTCAGAAAACTCTCTCTCTCTCTCTCTGAAGTAACTTGTCCTTTGCTAATTAAAAACAAACTAAACACGTTAGAATGCGCAGTTAAGATAACGCAGCATCCAAAACGAGAATTCTTAAATTATCACTCAAAACTAATGACATCTTGAGTTTTGTGTTACAATTACTAAAATGTGAAAATTTAAAACACTTGCCCGTTCAAAGTTCAAAATAAACCTAATACAAGACTATAATGATATGAGGATTCAGATTTACTGTGGTTGATACTTCGGTATCGAAAAGGAAGAATGACAAAATATGTGACCTGTGTTTTCAATTCATAGAAAAATCTTCTTTGTTTTACGTTTAATATTGCTTAAATTCATTGGAACAAGAATTGCTGGTGCAACAAAGATCACTACTAGGGAAGGCAAAAGGTCGATCTCCCACTCCCCCTAGGAAAATTGTACTAAAAAGTGCATTTGTAGTAAAGTAATAGTAATGGCAATTGTACATTTGTACAATTGTACCATCAATTTTCCTAGGATCTAACGAAGAACTTGCATTAATTTCAGACTGTGAAATTTTTCCATGACCAATACAAGTCTACCACGTTTATCACAACAAAATGACATTAAAAAGAGAGTTTCTGAGATCTTCTAGTTCTAATACATCCTGATGGCAGGACGGACGCTCAGATTTTCTGGGGAAAAATCGGAAAAAATAATAGATACTGGATATCTGTGCATTCAGAGTAACTGGTTTGAACAAGGTTGATCCTCGATATGGAGTTAATTGTTTGCGCTCTTATCCATATAGTTTGGAGATAAGGGAGTTCAAAGTGTTTGCTCCGAATTCAATAGGGTTCCTTAAACACAGATGGTATTACCGTCAAAAGTACACAGCAGGTCAAACAAATATAGTGTCTCATCGTCAATGGAAGAGATGAGCATACAACCGCTGGTGAAAAGACTATGTAGGGGTGAACATACGAATAACCATAAATCATAGGTCGGATGGAGTATGAGATAACAGCGCGGAGCAAAATCATCGTACTTATAATTACTTACTTTACCTAAAAGAAAAGACAAAAATATTTACCTATTTAGGTAAACCTGAACACTCCTATGGGCATAATCACTAAGGATACATACATGGAAATATTTCATGCTAAAAGTGCTTTAATTGGTGGCTCAAGCAATTTTTTTCATCACTCGTCATATTCTGATCTTCAATATTAACTTAACTGCCCAAAAAATATTCATGTTACACAAAGTTCTGCACCTTTTCTGGAGGTGACGGTTGAGCGCAAATAATTAAGTCGAGTTACAAAACGGAATGTCCTTAAGAGAAAATTTTCAATGAATGCAATTGATGACCTAATCTATTATATATATTAATTTCAATACATCACCAAATCAATAGTTTCTAGGCACCATATTTTCCTCTCACTCGTAAAACTCGAATATTTTTGTATTTTTACTACATTATCGTATATTGACGACTACAGGGACAACTATGTAACATATTTCTTGCGAAATTGCTGAAAATTAACGCAAGACAAAGCATTTTATTTTAGCTAGCAGGCATTGAGATTAATGATGCGAACACAAACACTGAAAAACAGAACGTCTTCGTTCCTAGTCTACATCGGCTCTATTCTCTGTGAGTACGTTTCTCCGTATGATTATTCCCCAAATGAACGTGGGAAATTCTTCGATACAATTCCAGCTCAACACTTGTCTCAAACGTCATTTTCAACAGATATATTTATCTACTGTTCTATATTTACTCTTCGAGAAAGCCGCGAAGTTTTAGCCCACGATGTAACCATGGTTACTACATCGCAGAAAGAAACGACGTCGCGGTCAATGCGCTCATAAAACAGAAACGAAACTCATGCTGATTCCTTCAGAGGACATTCTCTTGGCTAATTGAAATTGACGGCCTCTATTTAGCGGAAGTAATGCATGTCTTGCTCATCGAAATTTTATAGGAGCGAGAGAGACGACTCTGACGCCATACCATATGGCGAACTCATTACATCGACAGCAGACGATCGTTATTTCCGAAACTTTATCTTTCCAAAGCAAACAATTAAACAGCCATAGCAGATAGGTAAATCTTGGAGGAAACAGTCTCCACAACAGAAAAACTGACCAAACTAAAACAGTTTCAGAGGGAACAATAACGTTCAGCCAAAATGTGCTGGAATATGCATATAAATCCGAAAATGCATTTTATATGTCGTTCGTTAGTGTAATAGATTTGTTTAATACTTTCTTCAAATTTATCACATAAAACCCTACACACAGTATATTCGAAAATCCCTTTCTTTTTCATGGGTCTTTCAATAACATCGATTAATGAAATCATTAATCGCAGAACTGTTTACACGATTCGATGATTACGAGAGAAATAAAGGTAAAAATAATAAATAGTCATATTAGTGATATATGCAAGTAATTTAATACCTTGCCTTTTCGTAAGGGATGGAAAATGTTCTGCATTCGCTAAAAATTATCATAAATTTTTCAGAAAATTCGAAAAATTGATAATATTTCTTTTTCATCCCATAATATTAATTGTTTTAATACCTTTGTTTTATCGCTAGTTTTTTCGCCCAAGGCTCACGAATAGCCAAGGGGATAGCGCATTCGCCTTCGGTGAAAGCGGTACCAGGTTCAATACTCGGTGGGAGCCACATGTCTGAAATGACCGCTGCGGTCCATGGACTTTTAACAATACCACAATCACTTTTCTTCTGTGGTTGTATTACCGCATCGTGGGTTTTTCTCCGTGAATCCTAAGTAGAGGAATTTTCCCGACAACCCATACCTGTTTATTTGTATCCATCATATAATTTATATCTAATATTTGTCTGCTAGTATTGATTTATGTGCGAGGCATATGTTAATTTTAGTCAATTGTTATCAATAAATAATCTACAGTAATCATACAATAAATTAAGAGGTTATATAGAAGAGAAGTCATGTTAGCCTAACTTCGCCGAAAGAACTTAATAATAAAAATAATAATAACAGAAAAACTAAGCCTCTAATTTTCAAGAAAGGCAATATGCGATTTTGCGTGATTTCCTTTCACAGAGAACTTTTCTCACTTTGGCTAACTCTGTACATAAACTATAATATCTTTTATACCTCAAATTTCTCTTCTACTATCATGAATTTTAACCTCAACATTCAACAACCTCCATCTCTCACTTGATCAACCCATTTTCCTTCCCTCTTCTCAAACATGTGCATGGAAATCCTTTCATACAGGTAACGTACACTCTACCCACATGCATTCATAGTAATATTTCCATTTTCCTCGAATAGCACATCTTCTCGCCCGTAGTAAATCCTCTACCAAGCGGAAGTTTAACTCATATCCTCACTGGTTTATAGCTCGAATGGACAAGAATTACTACTGCAGGAAGCGGATTTTAAAGTGCGCTCGCAGCCCAAGAGGCGACTGAGTCATTTTAGCAATAAATAGCACGCCTCGGGGAATTTCTTATTCCGGGAAATTTCCAAGCTTTAATAATAACCCGAAGGTGGTGACGACCTGCCAGACAAATAATGCTCGCCAGGCGATAAAAATAAACAACTTTTTTCCCGTTATCTCCACTTCGGAATGCAAACTGAGTGCACACGGAAGGGGATTGCAAGATACAGACCTGTGCCTAATCTCTCATAAAAACTGGCAATTCTCAAACGATAGAAGGCATGCTAATCGGACGTTTCTCGGAATGACACTTGCCGATAAAAACAGCTGTAATGGGGTTCTATAATGACTGGTTGGATGAAGTGGGATGGTGAAGGCAGACATCTGCATACGGTGCCAAAGCAACAGCGGCGAATACCTGCCAAGTTCTTGAATCCAACAAACAGATTTCGATTAAATTCGTTCGTGATTGAATCAACAGACTTCTTCCGACGTATGATGTATTTTACCATAGCGATTGAATGTTTTGCCTTTTGGACGACCAAATTTTCTGATAAGAGCGCATCTTGCTTTAACGTGTCATAATGAATTTAATTTATCCTCTAAACCGACTTGATATTATAAATACGAATTTCATTTCATTCTTTACGTAATTACATAATGCATTTGGAGATTGAATGAGAAAATCAGAGGTGCTGCATGGATAAGCATAAAATTACATGCATTTCAAGAACTAGAGAATCTTCTTGTTTCTAATACACTGTTAAAGCATCAAGGCATGGATTCTGAATGAGCGAAAACGTTGCATGAATGATGAATCAGCCACAAGGACGTGTTTATGCATTATGCATACTGAATATTATATTTGTTCAAGGTTGCGCAGCCCTGAGATTTACTACAACTCGGAGCTCGTGTCTTAATACCATGGAGTTAGCTTCTGGTTGAGGATTAAGAAAAAATACGATTCCCTTTATTTTTGTGATCCACGATAACTATCAACTATTAAACATTAGCATACACGTGACACCAAAAGAATTAATTGTTAAGAATTATCTTTCAAATTATGCTGACATAAACATAGAAGAATGATCCACTATCTTAACTTTCTGTTTCCAATTTCAATTTTCAAGAGTTGGCTACGTTATTTTCAAATTAGCTACGTTATTTAACGGACTGTTTTTGTGAAATAAATGTAATTCCTAATTACTGATAGTTAAAACGGGCATCTCCTAACGAAAAATAAATCTTGCCATTTTTTAGTAAATTCCTTGGTATGATCGATCAAATCCAAAGAGAAATACACGCCTATTTCAGTAATAAAACATACTGACCTTACTCACTGTAACATAACAGCAAGATATGCAAATAGATAGAGAAGGAAGTATAATACAAATGCTGTCTGACCAGGGTATGATGATTCCTAAAAAACTTCTAAGGTTTATGACTAACTTTAGCTTTAAATATTTCAGGGGTAAATTCATAATCCAATTCAAGATGACGTTTAGAAATATAAAAAATAGGGCTTCCTGCTTGCCACAGGGGCAGCATATTTTCCTACGGTGTATACAGTCCTGGGTTCGACCCCCGGTGGGGGCCCATATGTGCGAAATAAGCTCAGATGTCGAAGCACTTCTAAAAATACTACTACTAATATAAAAATTAGATACAGCTTTGGTGGATATGATTGAGAAAAGGCCGTCCGTTCCTGTTCATTCATCGCTGCGTACGGGCGTAAAAGAAATTTCCCGAAATAGGAAGCTGTGATGCGTGCCGGACCACGACTTACGCACGTGGGAAAACCAGAATCTCGAGCGAATCGCTGCGTAGTAACATACCGCCTCACCTTGAGCACGCCTAACAGTCTCTAATCTAATACTCCTTCCGACACACCCACGCTCACGCGGGTGTTCAGTTACATTTACACACGAGGCGAATCATACGGGAATAAAAAGATAGAGGAGGGGACATAGGAGCTAACCGCAGCACTTCCGCGGTGACGCTCTAGCAACCTTGTTAAGAAAAGCAGCCATTTCCAAGACTAATAAATTTGCATGTCTTTCTGGAAGGTCGCCTGACACTTCGAAAGTGGGAGACGTCCCTCCCTATCCCATTGTATTCCCGTTTCCTCCTTCTGGGAACCCGAGTCCCTAGGGAACTGCCTTTTCTTCGCTCGATATCTCATTAAATCGAAAAGGAGCGAAAGTGAACGTTCCCACTCGTCTCCCACTCACCGCCGGAAAAAGAGGCCGAATTTGAATTAACTTTTTCGTTTACTTTCCATTCCTAACCTTCGTCTCTTCTTTTTTATGGAAACCCTTTTCGAGTGTTTACAAAATGTCTATATGACGTGGAAGATAAAACGGAAACTTTTGCTTTGCTTATCTTGACGTCGAAAATCTTAGAAGAATTTCCTAGTTGAAGCGCCATTCGCTAGGTGACGGTGTTTTCGTTATCGGCGATCCAAATCGATTAGGTAGCATCAAAGAAATAGAGGTACTCGGTATCCTAAATAAACGTGACGGACTACTTACATGATTCTACACGGAGGAATTCTAAAAGAAATAGCGTTAGACATGGCGAATATGGCAATGAATCCAGACTTAAGAACGCGTGTACGCAAACGTCAATGACTCTCCCACTTTCTATGATAAAAATACACAGGAAATCGTAAATAAAAGTTAACGGTTTCATAAAGTCATTAAATACTACGGTTGTTTTTCCGGATTTAAACCTCTGTTGACATTTTACCTCAGTCTAACGGGCAGGAAAAGTGAGCTACGAGTAGAAGTAAACAATTTTCACAAATATTACGTCAACTCACAATGAATGCTAGCAAAAACAATGCATACCACTAAACAGCAGGCAAAGAATCAAATCTGGGTTTATCAATTTGACTTTCATCATTTTACATTCGTTTTTTATGTCTACATTTCGGCACGAAATTGACGTGAAATTTCTTAAGAATCGAGATAGAAATACCATTTTATGCCATAAAAATGGAGATATAATCACTCCTATAAACATCTTCATACATATATTTCGTTTTTAAACCAGCCGTATCTCCCTATTTGGCCATCATAAAGCTAAGGTAGTGCGGAATCATGTTTTCCCTTGTGTTGTCATAAATTTTATCTCGTAGTTAACACCTTACCCTTCTAAGCCACTAATCCTACAGATTGCATACATTTTATAGGTGAAAATGAACGACAGATGCTAAATGAGAGCATGGGTGTAAACGTCTACGTAGGTATGAGTCTATCTATGAGTAATAAGCGCAAACAAACTATGATTCTGAATAACGATACTTTGAAAGTAAGTACTAAATTCCGAAGTATAGGATGCATGTGGAGGCAGTGAATAAAGAAAAGAGAAAGACCACGTAAGAGCTGATTGAATGCAGTTTACGAGATCCATAAGAGAAGAGGGATGTGGAATCGATGAGTGGAATGATGTAGGAAACGAAGTACGCAAGGTAGGAAAGGCATGGATGAGTCCTGTGAATCAAAGAGGAAATGAAATGGAGTGATTTGCACAGACGGAAGAAATACGGCATTTCAGCACGTGAATTTCAAACGCAAAAATCACACGCTAAAGAATTCCTGTTATAAAAATTTTCACACGCGCCACTCCGCACAACCTGAATCAATTCCAGTGCACAGCTAATTGAGACATTCGCGGTCGTGAAAATCAGCCGCTCATTACTTTACCCTGATCTCGAGCGGTAATTAAGGTTGAGCAAACACAAACTAGTAAATTATTTCCTCCGCGTAAACGCCCCTCGGGTTATTGGGTCGACGCAATCAGTACTGAGGCGACACGCATCTTCCAAAGGAAAAGGCGGAAGTAAATGAATAAGAGGCGAAATATTTCTACTTTTGGAAAAGGGAACGGAGAAGAAGGAAACCGGCAATTAAAGTGTTGGGTCCAATTCCAGCCCAGATCAATAGACCCTTAACGTGGGGATATCAAAGGACCAAAGCGATTTTTCTCTCTGAATCGGCTTCAGGTTCGCTTCTGTCAGATCAAACGACGCGGAAACATGGTATTAATCCGAAAGAAAATCAATAGTACCTAGACTTGTGAATACTAGTTCCAACCCTCAACACGAGTTCCTATTCCTATCCTTGGGCAATTCTGATACTTGGCTCTCAAGTCCCAGAATAGAGTAACAGAGACTACAAATAAGCATAAAAGTTACTTCATTGGAGATTATATGGAGGATCGAGAATGACCTAAATCCCGATCTGTAAAGTATCTACGTACTTCCAACTTTTAAGCACGAAACATTTTACGAGAAAGATGCACGATTTCTGTTATTCCAAACTATTTTTACTTTCAAAACATGAGGCCGAGTGCCCGAATAGCGATATTCTCGTACTTTGCTCTAGCTAGGTCTTATTTTGAGTATTCATGTACTGCATGGAACCCTACGGTAAATGTTGCATTCGCGAATTAGAGAACTTATGCACATACAGGACATAAAGACATCAAGTTTTGTAAAGAACTGCTACGAGAACTCTGTGAACGATACTCAATGCCTCAGGACGCAGGTTGGGAATCTTAAAAAGAAAGAGGACTCATACAAAGATTTAATTTACTTAATGAAGACCTAGCCGAAAATACGCGCTCTCTCCGTTACATAGGCAGTTCTGATGCTGCGAGGAAGATCAGAGAAATAGATTTAGAACAAGTCGATTCAAGGATTCATTTCACGCTCATAGGCAAGATCAAACGAAATGAGAATATCACAAAATAGAGAAAGATAATTCTCAATAAAAATCTTTTGGTATCTCTGGATACAGAGCGCATATGATTCGAACTGCAAAAATAAGCAATGAAATACGAATCAAATTGAGATTATAGACATTCAATATACACCAAACAAAAATCAGAAATTTGGAGTTTACAAAAAAATTAATCTTTTCATTGTAACCTTTATGACAGTTATAATTGACTCTAATATAAAACCGTTTAGGAAAATTCTTTCCCATACATTATTCATTTTTCTCTTTGGTGATTTACTTTTCTAAATTAATCGGTCAATTCCAAATGTTTGAGGGAATAAATAAATTCAGCTTTTTCCTCCTCGTCACCAAAAATTTTCTCGCTCGCTGCTGTCTCAAACAGCTATGGTTTCACACAAACAAGAGGGAGAAATAATACAATAAAATAATAATAATAAAATAACAAAATTCGGCCGCGTTGTTCATAGAACATTTCACCAGTAGGCTTGAATAAACACTGGAATCAGATCGAAAACACCAAACAGTGATAACTAATTTACCAAACTAAATCAAATCTGACACCGATAAATTGTGTGCTCGTAGATAGAGGCATAATCTTAGCCCTGATTCTTTTCTCTGAATCCGAGAAATTTCTGAAATTTCCAAGAAAACTACGCATTTCCAATAGCTATACATCCCTATTTGTGTGTCCAAATCGTTTTGCAAGCGCGAGTATGTATGTGTTTACCAACTTATCAAAAGCAAACAGTCGATAAAAGGCTGTTATTATTTCCGCTTCCTTGACTTTGAAAAATTTGATTCCGTTCGTGGAAACGGCGCCGCGGGAAGGCATAAACTTCCGCGAGATTTAATGGGAAACGAGATTTAAGAACCGATTCGGTTCGAGCTATGTCTTTGCCGAATGATCGCCAAGGGATGCTGCGCAATAATAGGCCAGCTCTAAACAAATCCAGGCGTTCTCGGAAATGCGCGAAATATTACATTCTCGAAAAATATCCCGTTTCACAATGCAGTCAATGGCCTGTCTTTGTACAAGCATTAGGGGCAACGGCTTGGGATACCGACGCCAGAATCTCACCTCAATAGGGAAACGAATGAGGAAAATTCTGACTCACTCACGTAAGCTCGAAACTGATGGATTCAAAGAGCAGTTAAAATTATTCTATATATCTTACAATACAGCTTAAGAATTTCGACAATTCCAAGCAATGTTTCAAAAATATAAGACTAACATCAGGTTTAAGGATTCATTACATTTTATTCGTATGAAACCATATCATATGCGATCAAAAAACATCGTAAAAGGGAAAACTGGGATAAATAGAACAAAAGATAGAATATGAAAATACTCCTTTTATTTTCTTTTTCGATTGGTAACTAGAGCGAGAAAAAAAGCTGTGACCTGCTTTTAAAGTATAAAGGAACTTCCAGGAATAATGAATATTACCAGCTGGATTACTTACAGTCTGTGATATTGATCTCCTTTTTTAATAAAATTAGGCTAAAGTGGGTCTGAAAAGATTTTACGAAATTATGAATTATATTAATTCTCTATCGCTTTGGGATAAATAAAAGTAATACTCCATCATTTAGATAGGAAATTACTATGAAGAACTGCAAATCAACTTGATTTCGATTCTTCCATATGGTACACAAGAATAGCGTTTCATCCACAAATTGACCATTACACCCATGCGGTGAGATGAAACCGTATGCCCTCTCTTTAAATTAACCAACGAAATTATAACTTGATGTTTTCAAAATGTTTACTGAAATTGTAACATATAAATTGTACAAATTACTAAAATAGGGGGCAATAATTTTCTACCAAGTACAACTAGATAAATACGGGTGAATCAAAATAATCAATGGAATCACTAGAATTGGAGTTTATTTTGCTCAAATATTAAAATGATCATCTGAATTTCGCAGAAGATTGGCTTAATTTTACTTTACCATGAATACAAAAAGTTTACGAATTACACATATTTATTTGCAAATTACATTTATCCGCACTATTAAGTTCATTCAGCCATGAACGGAAATACTCTTTCCAGCGTCATCATAGAAGAGATGAATTCCGGAAGTTGTGATGCCGATAGAACTATAAAAGACAGTCCTAGCATCCACTTACTGACCTTCACTTCTTGCATACTCGTTCTCTGATAACACTCGTTGCGGAGCATCAGGCGATACAATAAAACCACTATCAACGTCAGTGAGTCAGATATTTCTCCGTCTCGCTCTTCCGTGCAGAAAACAGACCACTTCTATATTTCCCAACACAGCATCCACAACACTTGGCGATAAGACGATGCATTTCTGATTTAGTATTCAAATATTCCTGCCACCTCCATTCTTCCATTTCGAGAGAGTTAAGCGAGAAGAGATGTGCCTTTTACGTCTATTGATTTTTAATGGGTCAAATCTTTTCCATTCCTTTTCTCTTGAAGAGCATCCTTTGTGTTCGTAGAAGAATCACGAATGGTCTTTGAGCATCTGCAAGCGATTGTCGCCGTTCCCTGTAGCACTCTCAGACCCTAAAGCGGAGCAATGGCGAAGCGAAATTTCAATGGGACTGCGTAATGATGCTTGTTTGGAAGACGATTTCGTGAACAATCGAGAATGAACAAGGACGAAATATGACTCTTTACTACAATGATTACTGAAACTGAAATGGGTCATGTAAATTCCTTTCAAAATGTAGAACTTCAGGATTCTTCCAACGCTCGGGCACTCATATTTTTCGTAAACATATTCTTCCAAGCATACATAAACAAAAACATGGCATATTCGTATGAAAGTCAGCAACCTCTTTATTCAAAATTCTACTTCATATTTTTCCCATATTTGCACAGCTCTTTAACTTCGGATTCATCCAAGCAACAATTCACCACCATTTAAGCTTCATCCTCCAAAAATATCTTTTATTCAGGATAACATTCACCACATTATATCTCTCTTTTATTTAACTTCCTCTCAGACCGCTTGCTATGTATTTAAAATGTACAATCAGAGAGAAAGAAAGTAAACTTAATTAAAAAGGGACAGTTAAAGGGATGGGAAAAGTTCTGAAATTCGATGGGAATAGAACCCGAACCTTAAAAGAGCTACTTTATACTAAAGAATTGAAGAACAAAATAGATTTATTATACTAAATCACAAGAAGGTTGAGAAAAATACGACCGGTTTCGTTGCGTCGCAACAGCATCAGGTAAAATTTTCACAAACAATTTTCAGTTTGTAAAAATTTTACCTATTTCATCACTGTTTACCGCAAGAATTTCGACCAAAACAGTTCTACGTCATTCCATCCCCGAATTTCCTTAACCCTCCTTCGATCATTGATTATTAATTAGTTTTCCCTTCCGTCGATAGCGCATTCCACCACTTTTCGTTTTAATATTCAAAACAATTCTCTACCCTCTTTTCCTCCTGCCAATCACTCGTGTTGATTGCATAACATTTCCGTAAGGTAGCTAAGAAATCTCATTTGGGGGTCGTCCTCAAATGATGTCACACTTAATGGGAAAGGGGGAAATATGTGACACTTTATCACATGGGGTATGCAGCTCAATGTGACACCTTGTGACACAGGGGAGAGGGCTTCAGAAATCCCAAAAATGCCGTGACAACAGTTAAGAATGCCCCCTTACGGTAAAAGTTGTAGCGAAACCGATATTTCCATCATTTAGTTCATTTAGGAAATCGTCGCCAATGTATTACTGTATATGATATATTGTATAATCATATTGTTATCAATGTAAGGGTATTTTCATATATATAGTCGCAGTTAAAATAGAAAAATATAACATCGTGCATATTCATTGTTAAAAAACCCAAATTATTCACGAGAAAATATTAGTTCATGTAGGAAATCGTCTTCCAAGTACGATCTTATTGGCGGCAGTATAAAAATATTTCCATTCACAGCTAGTCATCTTTTAAATAGAAAAATATAAGCTCGTGCATTTTCAATATAGACAAACAAAAATTATTCCTTAGAACATACGAGGGTAGTCTGAAAAGTTTCCAATCCGAGATTTTTCAGTAATCTTTAGAAAATTTTCAGAAAACATGTCGAGAATTGGCGAAATGTCGGAAACTTATCAGATCACCATCATGAGATATGGCCATCATGTTAATGCGTGGAAGACGGGTTACATGCACAAAGTATAAACGTTCCTTCATCTTTATAGTCGAAAATTTGAGACGCTTTAATTTCCGCAGAGCTCCATATGTTATAAAAAACGCAAGATGAAATTGATCTCCTCTTCATCCGATGCTTGGTTTAATACCAACTATTTAAACTGTTCATTTCCGTAGCGATTTTTCCTTCCATGAAACGCAGTTTATTTCAAGAAAAGCCTTCAGTCCTAAACTCGACGCATTAATAAAACACTGCTTGTTACGAAATTTAAGTGCGTTCTTGAATGCGACGCGACGGGCGGTGAAAAGACATTTTTCGAGCCCGTCGGAGATTGTTCCACTCCGCCTCTTCGGATACGATATGATACGTCGACTTTATGCTGAATATCGCTCCCTGCCAGTCCAAAACCTCATACACGACCAACTGCGGGGATAGCTTCGAAATAGAGAGGATCGATAAGGGTCGAGAGCTAGAACGATTCTTTTTCCGAGAATGAAAATGAAAGTGTGAAGTACTAAAAACGTCTATGACGAGATTATCGAGCCACCGAGTCCAAACAGAGCTTTCATTATTTCATGTTCCGTTATTTCATATATTTCATTATTTCATATCATAGGTATATTTCATACTTAGGCTTCAAGGATCTGAGATCTCAGGTCAATTTTCCGACCTCAGTCGATGTACATGCATATCTACTGGATAGTTTCAGATTTCACTTTGTTGAATAATAAAAAAGAATAGCTACAGGAATAATTTATTTATACAATCCAAAAAAATTAACGAACGTGACAAAGGACCAGGAATGCATTATCATCAACAGGCTGAATTCATTTGCTCATTTAATCTGGCTGATTATGATGCTATAGATTGAAGCCTGGGTTGCGTTTGTAAACCTAATGTGGACTGTATAAATAAATTATTTTGTAGCCATTCTGTGGTATACAGACATCAACTGAGATCGACCTTTGTTAACGAAAATAGATCCACAAAGACGAAAATGGCTTTATTTTTCACTCTATCAACTTTATCAAACCTCTAGAGACTCTCTAATCAATCGAATTATAGTCTTACATCATTTTGGTAAATGTTGGAAGTGATCGTGATCCGGGTTTAGCTCCAAATCTTCATGATTAGTTACTATTTTAATTGAATCGGTACGTTGAATCCGAGTTGCTGGGAAGAACTTAATAAAACTACCTAGAAAACATAAAATCTCTAACCACATATTCATTTAATTCTTCGTTACCTGGTGAAAGCATAAGTTTACCATATAAATTCTGCTCGAACAAAAGAAATATGAGATAGCGACCATAGTGGTTTGGAAGCTGGAGCCCAAAATTATTCCTATAAAAGTACCGTGAGTGCGCATTATATGAAAATCCATCATATTGGCCCAGCTGTGGTCATGCATGGATTCTTATTCGTTCATTAATCATTCTACCGTAATAAAAATCGGAGAAAGCTAACGAAATCAAGGGGCAAAGTATTTTGCTCAAATGAGAACGAAGGCACATAACCCAATTTCTAAATCTCGCAAAAATTGAAGCACAAAATTATTTTTTCAATTAAAAATACTGCAATTATTTCTCAATTAATTTAATCCGTAGAGTTTCCAAAAATTCCAATAAAATCAGAAAATTCGCCGTAATCACACCATGTTCTCATTCCTTGAAAATCGCAATTTAACGATTCCATTAATTTTCGGACGCTTAAAAATTTACAAGCATGAACTAATACATTTATTCATTACGAATACATTAAATTTAAATCAAATCGTATACTACTGATAATATTTATCATAGTTGTCATAAAAGCACTCAAAGTCGACAGAATTAGATTCCCCTTTAGCTAATTCGGTCCCAATTTGGAGAGAGAAAAATCTCTTAAATATTTTGACTAAATTTTTTCATCAGAATTACTTACGTAAGCGCATATAATTTGCTGGGCCGAAATTATAGCCTCGTTAACTAACTAATCAATTTTAAATTTATAAATATACTGCATGCATTATTCATTATTAACAGCAGTTATGTGCTGTTGATTATGTTTCACCCCGATGTAATGTATGTATCATACTCACTTTTACCCAGTACTATACATGCTAAAAAGTTGCAAATACTGGGCAGAGATAAGTATGACGCATAGATATTTATTGAAGCTTTATAAATATATGATGCTTGGGCGATTTTTAATGCAATGCGACGTGGTGTTTACGATTTCAAGAAACATATTATCTGAAAGTAAATTATATCGAAACTCATTATAACGAAACTAGAGGCCAGACTTTGAGACCGAGACAACTTACAATAATTATTGATAAATTATAAACGGTTGTAAGCAAAATGGAATCACTATCCATCTGGTGAAGAAAAAGTAGAATCGGTTTGGAGAACAGGTGTATTTACCGTTCTCATATTGGTTGGTGAACCTAGCTAATTGAGACACGTATATCAAAACGCAGATTAAAGGAAGTAGAGCCAAATCAAAGGAGTAAGTATTGAATCTTAAAAGGAAAAAAAGAGAGGACTGCCTAAACACTTAGAGCACGCAATCTACTTTTTCATTCGAGGGACTTCGCGGTCCACACAAGCCAGGAGAAATTAGAAAGTACGAATCTTATTTCAACATTTTATTAAACCTGTTGTCTCGAAATATCTAAATAAACAAAAATATCAAAATTAAAAAGAGGAAATTTTCTAAATAAATCCTGCCTAATTAATAGGTTTCTTGTTTATAGATTAAATAACTTAGGTAAATGTCTACTTCAGCTAATTTTTTCGGGTTGCAGACCTTCGACTGATACAAAGTGCGAGCACTTGAAAGAAAGAGCTTCGAGATCGATTAGTTCGGATTCGCCAGGACAGAGGGAACAGGGGCTGCTGAAAGTTGCCTTAATTTCGCGCGATGTGTCACGAAAACTCCATCGGTTATTCATGCGCTCTAGCACGTCCACCATCGACATAATGACGCGTTCTAATTACGAATCTCCACCAGCCTGTCACAACCTCCCTTTGTCTCACAAACGACTATATGTCCTAACGAGCGGAAGGTAGATAGTCAAAGACAATTCCAGGCCGTTCACCTCTCAAGTGCAAGTCTACGGAAAACAGATTGCTGCTGCCCTAACCACGCCTTTCTTTTATGGTTCGACACACAAAACTGCCACCGAAAGGTGCCAACAGCTTTCGGCGAGGCTGCGAGTTATTCCCCGACATCCGGAGCGAATTAGAGGAGAAAAAATGCGAAAATCCCGGCGAGTTGGCTTTGCAGCACGAGTGGTCATAACGCACGGACGACGACCCGTCGATGAAATAACAATGAAGCTATGGAAAAAAGGACGGATCTAGGCGTTGATATCGGGGTCGCGCTTCCTACAAGGACATTAATTACTCGGAGACGACGTCTCGACAGCTTTATTTCGCGGATGATTCGCGGGGAAATAACATATCGCCATTCATAAAAATTAATACATAATAAGCGCCGGCCTGCTTATTTTTTTAGGCCTTGGGAATTTCGCAATGGGACCCGATCCACTCATGCCTTCACTCACGCTGGATTTATTCTGTCTCGATCGATAATTCAAGGAGAAGATTAATTTGTCGAGCGTCTGGAAGTAAGGCAGTCAACTGATCCGAGCGGAAATTCCAGGGCATTTTCCGGACAGACAGACCTTGAATTATCCTTAAGTTAAAATAAGTAGACCAATTGCTGTGATCCAGGGTTCAGCAAACTTTAAACTCGGCGGGTAGCTTATAAGTTTCGCAATATTTTCTGTCATAAATTACAAGCAAAGCTTATTTTTGGAGAAAGAGAAGGCTGGAAAATTTTTCCACCAGATTCTTTCCCTTGATGAGAATTTGATGTTCTTAATTTAATGCCACATGGAATCAATGAAAAATTAATCACTGTGTGGGTCCATTTAAATTAAATTCCTTGATAAGTACCTCTTCATGTGAAACATCCAACATCTTATGTCATTGTTTTCTTATCTTTTTCCCTACATCAGATATGGCGAGCTTAAATCACGCAGAACTCTAATGGCGTTATCTATGCTATGTATTATTCGCTTAAAAATGAAGCATCAGAGTAAATGAATGTGGATTCTGCTCAAAGTAGTCATAATAAATGATTATTTATGTCAATTACAACATTTCAATCCCATCTTTGACATAATAAAATATATACTATCAGAATCTCACTATATGGTTTGGATCCAGATTGACACGCAAGTCTTTTATATTTATTATATATGCCATTCTTGCCAGAAAAGGTCCTCCATCCCAGCCCTACACTCTACTCCTACCAATTTCTTTAGTGATCCATATCCTTCGAAATATCTACCTCATCCATTATTCTCGCTGTTTTCGTTTCAGTTATTCAATACCCTTTCTCTCCCACTATATGCATCATTACCTCTTTTTCTATCAACTTTTCCGTCTCACTTTTCAAATAAATCAATTACCACAACTGCACAACAACACGACATTTAAAGGGAATTTCAGTAATCCTAAGGTGTCTTCATAGGAAGCTGAAAAGAATATGCGAGTAATTTATGGGAAAGGAGGAAAATAGTAAGATACCTCGACGGGTAAGATAAACACGTGCACAGTAGACGGCTAAGATAAATCACGCGCACAGTGAGAAGTTGGAAAATTTAAAGATGAGCAAGTAGGAGTAAGGTGCAAAGTGACAAGGAGAGTATGAGTAATAGAGAATCCATTCGTTAATGAAATCTCAAAATATTGCATTGGAGCACTCGGTCATCATAAGGAAGTTGAATTCGGGTCCTCCACCACGGATATGAAGAGTATGGATTCAAAGGATGAAGAGATATTGAAGAGGAAAAGGTATTTACCCTGAAAGGATCCCTACTTTTGCGACTTCTCCCGACGATTCATCTCCGATATGAGAATTCGATAAAGGTTTATCGAAAAGCTTCTCTCATACCTTTTCAAAGCTTTTAAGGGCCATATGAAAACGGATATTTTCTAGGTTTCCGCAAAGAGCGCATCCCATATGGTCAGAGAATTCCTTTTTCCATTTCCAACCCAACCATTTTCCCAGGTGGGATGTGCTCTCTCTACTGCACGTAAGATATGAGAAAACGATAACACCGTGCATTAACGAATTACGTGATTTATCAGACGTGACCTCGGAGAAATCTGTAGAGAAATAGAACTTAGCGAAAGCCGATAACTTATCGCGGACGTTAATGGTAAAACTCTAGCCTAGCAGAGGTGAAGACAAACAGTGTACTATCGGTTGAGCAGATAGGTTAGTAAATAATATTTCCTGAAAAATATATTTACCAGATTATGCAAAAACGGAAAATCACAATCAAAAATTTGCGTTGAATTGCATATTTAATAACAAAGGTATTCATTAAGAATGACTTTTGGGGGAAACGATAGTTTGTGCAGTTGAATTATTTTAATTTCACCTAATCATGCCTAAAATTATTCATATTTAAAAGTTTTAAAAGTAGATTAACTGATAGAGTTAGCACTCCTTGTTAAGAAAGAGAGTAAATTTTTATTGTACAATTTCGCAAATCGTATTTAAGTAGCCAGAGTATTTAATCACAGAAACAGGTCCACATCAGGATGAGTTTGTTGACTAGTTAGTAAACCAAGGCAAATCTGCAACCCGAATAACATGCCAATTTCTAATCCCATTCTCCACCATCTCATCCAATTATTAGTGACTAAAGACATTCAAGGAGGATGAAAATATTTACAAAATAAACTAAACTGGAAGCTTCGCGCGTATTTTACATTTTTAGCGCAAATTTAACAGTACTCTGCGTAACGTGGGTAATTACTTTCAGTGCTCTACGGCCCTTCCAAGGTTGAGTAACGCTGGTAAAGACCGACGGAGTAGACAGTACAGCTCATGAAACAAGGAAACGGTCCGCGAAGCCCTAAATGCTACAGAAATGCCAAACAGTCTCCAAGAGGCCGTCGAGCTTATAATAAGCCACGCTCTTGGGAAATTTTTGCTTCGAGTGTGCCACGACCTTCGCGTCTTTGTTTTGAATCGGCGTCCTCGCTGGACAACAAAAACACCCCATTTACTGAAGAGGAAGACATCTTAATCCTGGAAACGAGGTCGGAAAAAGGCGCGACATGTTCGAGTGGCGAAGCTTGTTGAATTCCTAATTAGGACATTCCACTTCGCGCTGATCGATTGTGTGAGAGATTCAATTCTCCGAGCGTCCGAATGCGGGACCCACCGCGGCGCTTTTGATCACGCACTCGTCATTGTGTTTATTCCGTGATGAAACGGCACGAAATCCGCTTGTTTACATCTCTAATCTCGGCGGCGATTAAAATCCGGAGAGCTGTGTAACGGGGCATGGGTGTTACATTGCGGGCATTTACGATTTTCTGGCTTTGCTACACTACTGCCTCACCCCTCCAGGAAATGGAGACTAAACAACCTAGCGATAATAATAAATAATTTACAAAATATGTAAAATCATTTTTTTAGATTTGAGACGATTTCATCGGGGAACAGAAGTTGGAATATACGTGGTGGATATTATTTTTAAAAAGTACTTATGTAATTACTAGTACTTACATAACCACCATATTTATATAATAACATGCTAGCGCATGTGTTTCGTGTCCTGCCTTGGAAGAAATGCTAATTATATTTAGCTTTATCTTTTATGCATTAATGTGCTGGATAGTAAATCAAAGCACTTCCCTTGAATACATTCTATTTCGAATTTAATAGAAATTGTCAGTTCAATTCGAGTAAAGAATCTGCTATTTCACGAGTACTCTTATCCTTTCCGCTTTTTCTAAATTAAACTCGAATCTCTCTTGAATGATTCAATTTTCAATATTATTTTGCATAAAAGTACAAGGGATTTTCCTCTCGTTCTAATAATACAGCTCCGCATTTACTCCAAAATTATAAAACTATGGGCATTAAAATCTTCACTTTCGCATCTAAGATCCTCACCCAGTAAGTCAATAAAATTTTGATAGACGTTAAATGGAAATCTTACAGCATATATAAAAAGATTGCACGTATAAAAAATCATAATTAACTGGAAAAAATTAGACGAGGCTCAACGGCATGAGACGGCCCGGCCAAACCCTAAACACTTCTCCGCCATGAAAAACTAACAGCTGCCACTGCATTGTGCCGAATCCAAAGGAGGGATTTGTTGGAAGTGCCATCAAGAATTAATGAACCTCTCTCTTCCTACGGCTGCAAATTCAAGGGGTACGCAATACGGGAAAGACAAACAAACATACGGCATAAATAGACGGGTGGTCATACGCGAACCACATTATACACATTTTCATTAAGCGTGATTTGAGACTACGGTACAGCAACCTTGAAATACATACATATAATAGAGGCATATGCAATTCTAAATTTAAATGGTTATTTTCGTGTTTTACTAGAAGGATAGCTAAAGAAGGAGTATGAGATGCAGATGATTAAATTACAGTTGGATTACGTGGAGGAAGGTTGACAGGACAGGATGGATGGAGTCAGTATTAACTGGGAGGTGAATGGTTGCGGACGGAGAGAAAGGCAGTTTGACCACAAGAAAGGAGTGCTTTGTGTTGCTTTAGACATAAGGAGATAATGGACCGAAACAGAATAACAAAGATAATGAATGAGGAGAAGGAGAAGTACTAAAAGGAGCGGAGGAAGAGACTTGTGTTTGAATCGTGATGTTATGTAATGATAGGAAATTATGGAGTGTTGTTTATGACGAGGCTAGAAGCATGTGACTACCCTGAAGGGAAGAGCGTGATAATTATAAATATACAGTATATTTCCATGGTTTAATGTTTTCAATCAATTATTACTATCGTTGATGAGTATTATTAAGTTCCTATAATAACAGTCGAGTTATAACTGCCGACTCTGATTTACGTATAAGAATTACTATTAGAGACGTTCAAATATTTGAAATTTCGAATCGGACTAATTCGTTTCTTCGACAAAAATTTCGAACCGAATTGACTTCTGCAAAACTCAAATTGAATAAAAAATCGAATATAAATTTAAGTGGCGGAAAATTATGTTTTCGGTGCCATTTTTTGTCTCGAATTTCAACTTTCAAGATAAACTCGTACGGTACATTTTTTATAAGTGCACTTCCAACCAAAAGTAATTTAAAAATCAAAATGAATAAAAAAATTGTATCTAATAAAAATAATTTCCTTAATATGACTATGCAATATTATTTCCGGGGATGATAACAATATGCGGAAGGGAGAAAATTCGAGCTCCAGTTTAGGAAATTTCGGAAAAACAAATGGACACAGGATCTACTCGAATATTTCGATTCAATATTCGATTTATATGGTCAATTCTTTTAAGAATTCCACTAGAAAATTTAGCACTATCTCATCATTAATTATTTTTATAGTTAAAATTGAGTATTGTCATTGAATAATAGTCACACCGCACGCCATTGATTTATTCTCAGTGTTGGTATCAGAGCTGGAGGAAATCAATCATGAGCCACTTGTGGCTCGCGAGCAACAATACTCCGCTCATGATCCGTACCGTTTAACCAAACCGTTTACGCACCGAGGAAAGACCCGTCTGCGTCGAACAATACGACACGCGATTCATATCACCCCGCACATCCGCGTGGGATCGATCACGTGACTAGGCACGACTCTACCCATCTTCGTGCCACGCGAACACTGAATCCCAGCGGTTTATATTTGGCGCCGTGCCATCTCTCTGCAAGCAACACAGTCCTTCCAGTAGGGCCTTCTTCGTCCATCGCACCTTCCGCGTTTCCGTGGGTGCCCTTGCCAAGGGCATCGAACGCATACTTCCGCCGCCCGATGGGAGATCCTCGCCCCAAATGAAATCGCTTCGTGGATCCTCACAGCTGTGAGTAATGGCAGCCTTCCTTTCACAAAGCCCTTTCGCAACGTTTCCCCTCTTTGATACATCGACCGCCGTTCCTTCTTCATTTTTTTCCATCGCGCCGTTTACGATCGTTTCCAGCGATAACGCGCAATCACGTTCCGCAAAATAGTTTTTGTCTTCGCTGGTCTTCCACTTTACGCTGAGATGTGCATGATTTTCTCCGGTAAATTGCTTTATTGATCTTAATTGAAGGACTTCCTCGATCTCACCTTGGCTAGCGATGAATTTCTCCCTTTATCTAGGTATCTTTAGTAGGTGTCAGATTGTCTAGAGATTTAGAACTTAATCAAGGGCGAAACCTTAAAATAAGGAACATTAGAAGGAATCCTAGAAAAGATAATGACCAAACAGAAACGTTGATAGCCATCTGATGGAAATTTAAATTATCACAACCATAACATCTTGCTGCTTCATAACTTTCTCTGAAAATATTTTGCTATCCGCAGTATTCTTGAAGAAGTTATTTCCATCTTAGTATTGTGCTCACGCGTTCACAATGTTTACATTATTACCATACGCGCTATGAAATTCTGAGTAAACGAGGTTCAAGTAACATATTTCAGTATCTCTTCCCAATATGACGTTTGCTTACATAAGCATCGCAGAAGCGTCATCCCATGAAGTATGTGCAACTTTCTTTATTCGTAAAAATTAATCGAATCTATTCTTCTTCCTTGAATTTCTGTTCTTCCAATCATAACAGTATTTGGGAAGCAAATCAAAGATTGGCAAGTGATTGATATATTCTAGACTTATGAAAAATCTCGTTTGTAAGTATCGAACACAGGACCGCTATTAATACTGCAGCAAATTAATTGGTATCTGAAAATGATCAATTTTCTTCAACTTTCTTCTTTCTTATTGATCCAGCACATGATTAATCTTAAACTATTTCTCATGACAACGTGGAAAAAAGGGCTCAATAGACCACAAAAAAAAGAGATCGAAAAGGAAGAAAAGGAAGAAAATACGCATGCTGTTCAATTAATCCAGATCTTAACTGGCGTCAATTATAAGCTTGCCAGGTTTAATCATTCGGAGAATTAAGACAACCGCTAAGGGGCACTAATATGAGGAAGCACCATTTTGGTGTTTCGTTAACCAACGATAACTACCTATATTAGGACGAAAGAGCATCTAATGTAAGACCGACGTAGATCAGCTGTTACTGGCGACACACGGAAGAATTCTTCGGCCTTCAGTATAATCACGTTTTCACGAGTTCTGCCTCGCGAATTCCGAACATATTCAAAACAAAATTGCATTCCAGCAACAAATAGAGCTTTACGATTTCATATCAATTCCGGCCAGCGAGAGCTCAGAGATTAATTAATTTGCCCAAGGTCAAACAGAGTCGCTCATCACTATTATGAATTAACTGAATTGGAACTTACAAACAAGACCCAAAATTAAAATTTTCATTATATACGTACTTGCAATATCCTCATTCATACCTTAGTAGTCACCAGATTAATAAACAGATAAATGCACAATATTTTGTTAAACAAAATTTCCGAGCTAGAACATAACGAAAAATTGATAAAACATTTCTCGTGCTCGAGTAAATCTTCGTTATCTATAAGGGTATTTATTCTTCAGCCAAGTACTCACTCCATCTCATAAGTGTACGCTTGAATAAATACGCTGATATATCTGACATGAGATGTAACGATATAATTGTGTTGGTATAAAACAACAGTCTAAACTGATATGAAGTACGTCCCATCTAGATAAATAAATTTAAAACCTAAACAATACGTTTTTTGCGAAATCAATTAAAAAAAGAATGACCGCAATGGAACTTAATGAGCACATTTCCATACAAAGAAGGTCGGATTTACCTTACAATTGATTAAATAGTTAAGATTACAAAGTCATCACCTCCATAAAAGGTTTAATTTCAGACCAAAGAGTGTTATTTGAGAGTTAGAGAATTATTTTATTAATTTCTAAGGGTCACCAAAATATTACTCGAAATTTTGGGGCTTGGGGCAAGAGTCTGGCAAGAAAAAGGACCTGGTTCAGCGATATCTGGAGGAAATCAATTTTTAATTGATAAAATACGTAAAACAAAATCACTTCAATGTATAAAATAAAAACAAAAACACGGTTTTATTTTGTGAATTTTACTGGTTTGTTTTACTTATTTAATCAATTAACCTGATTCTGGCGTTCTAAAGGTCCAAGTAGCCCTGGAGCTCTGGGAATCATAAACTCTCATGCCCTTCCAGTTTCATGCCAATTGAGATGTGCACTGATTCCGCTCCAGATTTGATTAGAAAGGAAATTAGCAATTCCAAGGTTTCGACAGTGATATCCGAAGGCTATTCGACTCAAATTCTATTATTAAACATCGTGAGAACGTAAACACGAGCATGTAAACACGTAGAAGCTCAGAGTTTACGAGAGAACATTACGAGATTATTCGAGAAACGTCGCATGGATGCAGCGAAAGTTTTTCAAGGTTAAACCAGCTAAGGATTCATTCATTGACGTCCAGGTTCTCTCTCGAGTCACATTTTGCAGAGATAAAGAAGTTGCCAATTGTTTTCCGAGTACCAAGGACTCGATCGTGGTATGTGCGCGTTATCAGGAAGCGCCCTTACGGAGTCTTTGCATCCGTATGCTGTTAACTGAGTTCACAAGGCTTCGTCTTCACGGAGCGGAATAATAATGGAGTGATTTCGGTGCGAATCACTAGCAGTGCAACTGAAACTGCGTAATTTTTACTCCTTTTAAGTCGCATTTCGGAATCTTCCTAGAAACAAGAAGTTTCGGCACGGGCCGAAACTTCTTGTCAGAATCTGGTCAATTCGTAAGTCAATCCAGGTCCGGTCCACCCCGATTGATTACAAAGTTTTAAGGACATAATGCCGGCCGTTCTTTAGCCAAATCGGTCAAAATTCGTCCCGACTAGTTAAAGGTAGATGTTACTGTGTTAAAATCATTTTCATCTTCATTCTGTTGTTTTATTGATAAAATTGGTCATACTAGGACAAAGATTATTTGATCCAAGAAATTATCTTCAAAACAGTAAGATAATAAATTCCCAAGTAAAAGACGAGAAAATAAGAGCTCTTGTGATTGTTTTGAGGAGGAGGGTACGTTACGAAGGCCAGAGTTTTATTTCCATCCAGAGCCATAAAAATATACTGAATGTGATGGGACGCAAATTTATCAAACAAATATGTCCTGGTCAAGGACAGGCGGTGTCACCAGGCTTGTCTCGTGACAAAAACTTAAATTACAGTATGAGCGACAGGCATGCTTAATGGAAATGTTTTTTTTTGCAAAAATGGTGCATTACATTCGCCTAAGTCACGAAAAAGAGCAAGGAGAAGGGGGACCATATTCGTTTCATTAAGAGCACCAAAAAAGCGGTAAATTTTGGTTTTTCAATCATGGAAGTACCGATTATATCGGGCCTGATTGGACTGGGACGTGAGCGCCACACCTGAATCCTTGCCGACCTCATCCTAGAGCCTCTTACAACTGTTTGAGAAGCGTTTTGTCAAAGGAACAGAACAAAATCGAAATATTGTACGTGTAACTTCGAGAATGAGATTTAAACCTTATCAATATAAAATGTTGTTGAGAAGGTTAAAATTAAGATTAGAAAAAACCAAACTGGTTTCATTACAGAAAGATCCCAAATACGTACATAGATCTAAATAAGACATTTTTCTTATTAATAATAACTATAAAAATAATAAAAATATGGTCAAAAATATTATTTCATAAATTTAAGGGACAATACTTGGATTTAATTTTGAAACATAATATTTTTATAACTTTTCAATGTTATTGTATTTAACCAACTACAAATTTTAACTTAAGAATTTTAACCACGAAGACGGAGGAGAAGAATAAAAAATAACCTCCACCTTCAAAATTATGAAGTGAATGCATAGTGAGAGGGATTCAAATGTTTTTTCATTCCGTTGATGAAGATTTAAATGATTTAACAGCAAAATTATTTCCATAATTTTTCATCATAATTCCTACATTTTTGAATACTTAAAAATAATTCAGAAAACATAGATACTGATTTCTTCTGCGCACTACATTTTCCCTTGTTTACGACATCGAGCCCGAATTATTCATCTACAATTTATCCCCTTCGGACTCTAAATAGTCAAAAAGGATTTTGCAGTGATTCCTGTTACAATTCCTTGATGGCAGACAGGCTTAAAATGGCTTGAAGTGCATGCATTAAAAGAATGGGTTCATTTGAGAAACATATGAAGAAATTGCATGGAAGTATTACTAGAAATCTGCCAAAGTTGTAGTTTTCCCCCACGGATGAGCTTATGAAAAAAGGGGATGCTTTGAAGGAATTTTCTGCAGTAGAAATGAGAAAGTCAAAGAGCAGTGTTACTCTGTGCTAATGAGAACTCATCTGGAGTATGCTCCTTTTACCCAGGGACCCTTCAAATTTTTTTAAGCCTCGAAAAACGATCCGGCGTAAGGCTTTGCTTTCGCTTTTATATTATTTTTATCCTACTACGGTAAAAGCTGAGAAAGAATACCAATCAGATAACATATGGGAATTGAGAGAAAAAGAAGGTTCACAATTCCACGGATTTGAAAAATTTAGTTCCTCTCGAATGTAAAGTCTGACCTGCATTAATGCTCACAAGGAAGGATAGGACTAACAAGTGGCCGCAGAAATTCGGTTATTATAATCATAATTAATTCGGTATTATAATTATTATAAGATTTGAGTTCTACGAATACGAATAAAGTTAAGGAGTCATAAAGTAAGCCTGGAGAAAAGGTGCTAAATCAAGATAGAGACGGTAATGAACGGGTAATAGGGGCTTTAAACTTGCCAAACAGGGGAATATTTAGGGTAACACCTTATCTGCGAACATAAAAGTAACAGCAATGCCGTTGCCTTAATACTCTTTAATTAAGCGTTAAAGAGAAATTTCCACGTACTTATGTCATAAAGCCAACTGCTTGTTTTGCATAATCACTAATCTAAGGGGAACAGTTAATCAGCTGATGCGGAACAAATTCTTCCCCTGGGATAGAGTCAACATACCACTTAATCATCACTGCCCATTAAATGAGAGGTCGGACACCCTAGCCTCGTCTTTCTACATATACTACTACACTTTTCTTTCTCATTATATATGCTTTTTCTGAAGGATATTTTTTATGTAGCGGGATTTCTCAACGTGAAAATGTAATTTTGATTACTGTTAAATGTAAAGCTGAAAAAGAAAAGAATCAATATGCGAAATGTTTTACAGAACCTGAAATGGCGCGCAGCAATGGATCAAAATAGGAGACTGTACGGTAAACTTATATCAAATTAAACGAATGATCACCCTATATTAACCCCTAGGATTCGTCAATACAGGGTAATGCTTGAAATTAGACGCTCTGCCATACCAATATAAAAGGGTTAGGCTGCATAGACAATGTGGAAAGTACGTAAGAATACGAGCTAACCAAAATGGTATGTGACGAAGAATAAGTTGACGAGAATGGAAGAGGAGACAGACAAAGAAGAATAAGATCCTGAAGAGTAAGTATATAAGGAAACAGAAACGAAGAAGGAAATGTATAAAAATATTTATTGACGATGAAGTGCGCAAGGACAGAAAAGCTCAACGGAATACTGCGATTCAAAGAGGCTGTTTATTTCCAAACCACGTAAGAGGACAGCGTTCATAAAATGTAGTACGCATACAATGAAATAAACCCAGTAATGTTCCGCTGGCGTCAATAACTCGACGAATAATAAATAAAAAACAAACGCGATTTATCTCCCAAGGTCGAGGCAGTGAGCACGAGGAAATGTGTACGAATGCATATCTTCGCTGGGAGCAACTTTAAGGGCAACGACTCCGGAGAGTCACAAACATTGAGGCGTCCCTCCATTGTCTGCGATGGCGTGATTCTCACTGAGAAGCCGCTCTCATTTTGACGCAAGCGATGACGGAGATCCCAGCATTGTGCAAACATCCTCCGTGGGAAATGAGCCTAGTCTTGACGGAAAATCAGAAAAAGATGCGAGTGCCTATTAGCCTAGACAGAGCACACACTGGAGCGATCGATCTCTTGGCCGTTACGTCTTACGCACGCGTGCCAACCGCGTAGATTTCGATGCACTGATTCCGATTGCTCTCCAAAATGGACCGAACCTTATGGAGAGCGATGATAAAAACTGGAAGCCAGAAGAAATCGGAAAAAATACCCCAGAACATACCTAAAGTACATACGATAGCAAAGGGATGCGTTCCCGGTATTCTCGAGAAATTTTCTTAGGAGAGGAGCATCTTTGTGTAGCACCTTAATTTTATAATGAATATTTACAAACATTTATACATCACAGCTATCCCTAAGAGCAAAGTTTATTTACATTGATAAAAATAAGGATACGTCCTGGGACAGGTTACAAGCAAACAAGTGAACACATATAATAAATATTAGTCGTACATAAGGAATCATTACCATTGATAAGATAAGAGATAAAATTTTATTTGAAAAGGTCGAGAGCAGAGATCTTAATGATACGAAAAAATTTTCTCGGCTGAAAATTTCCTTTATTAGGGTCCTTTAAGCCGAGGAATGATTGTATCACGCTGTAACGCGAACCCATTCGCAAATTCCCGAATTCGCGAATGTTAACGGGGCTTAGCGAGAGACAAGTGGCGACTATTTTGTGGGATATAAGGGTTCAATTCCCATCCGAAACGCAATAACACCTCAGCGGTACATAGGACTAGAGAAAAATCTTATAAAAACGGGTAGACAACGCTCTTTTAACACCGTAACAACACGAAATAAACACTTTGGCGGAGTAAACATTGCGGAAACACGAAAAATTACGCTAATATCAAATCTCTCTCCGTTCGACACACTAGCACCAGCTGACCGGTCTTTAAAATATTTTTATAAGAGGTAGGAGCAAGGAGCAGTATATGCATATATACGCAGTAAATTAGTTGCCCAGTAACAAAATTGATCTATGAAAATAATCTCTTAATCTAATATCCGTCCAACCAACAGAGATGGCTTTAAGCAATGAAGATGTACTATCATCAGCATTGAGATAAATATCATTCGCAAGGTACAAGAAGCTTCGCGCAGGCGTCAATGACATGTTTTTATACTTCTGCAATCAACTTCGCTGGATTTAGTGCATTCACCTCAGCAGGTGGAATGATCGATTGAATCTAAGAACGGAACAAACTTTTCTGATGAACATGTGGACAATTAAACAGGCAAATAAATGAAAGCTGCCGATTTACCTCCACACCCTTCACAGGTCCCTGCTTTGAGAGGTGGAAATCCTTAAAAAGGCATGCCTAACTTCGATTGAAGCGGTCATCAAACCCTGACGCAGAAAGGAGGCGAACGAACTCCCACCGATCGAAGAGAGCGGTTTAAACAAATTTCCATCCTTTGAAGCGTAGTAAACAAATGGCAGGCTGGAAAGCTTATTTCTGAGTTCAAAGGAGAGAAAGGAACAGCGAGAAAATCGAAGGGGATTAATCCAGGAATCTATTCTCCAAGGACGGAACTTGATTGATGAAGTACGAGAATGCAGAAATATTAGATTCAGAAATAGGTATTCAAGGCAAGTCGCTGTCACGATATCATGACAAAAAAGCCTACCAGGAGCTCCCGAATAGCCGTGGGCTGCGCGTTCGACTTCGGCGAAAGCGGGTTCGATTCCCGATGGGAGACCATGTGCGAAATGACCTCAGCTGTCAAAGCACTTTCAACAACCCTACCACTAATCACGCCTACCATTATACAACTCTTTCATTGCTTACCGTAGGAGCCTTTTTATCCAAATCTGATAACATTTATAAGAACAATTAAGAACTACTTAGAATAAACATACTCAAAAGAATACCTCTTAACTCTTATCATCAACTTCAATAGGGTGGATCGTTATTCAGTTTCTTGGAAAAGAATGAAACTCCTAAGGCATCAAAAAATTAATGTTCTTCAGAATAACAAATGAACACACGCCCTACTCCAGAACTGTTATCTACGATTTCTTCCGTCCTAATCAAGACGTGACGAATAATTGCTCGAACCAACATCCATAAATTATGGTCTGTTTTCGCGACAAGTGGCGTGATTCCATGGAAGCCATAAATCGATTTTTGTTTTGAAGACAAGCATTCGTCATCAATGGCGTTTCATAGCTATTGAGATCTAGTAGGAAACAACGTTGCTGATAAGAAATACATTGCAGCCGATATACGCATCGGTTTTTCTGTTTATCATCTCATCCCAAGAAGTAGTTCAAGGTCGTAAATTTTATGTTTTAGAGTAGAGCATAATTCCTTTTGAATATAACGTGGAGTTAATTTTTAAAATGCATCTCGTTTTACTGAGGATAGCTTTTGCGGTTTTAGAATTAAAAAGTAAATTTTCTAATTATTTCACTCTATCTTGATAGAGGCAGGTTTACAGAGATTTCATCAGAGCTGAACACATACAGCCAAAGATTGATATCTGGTTATTGCCGTGAGCTCCACGAAAATGGAAATGGAATCCCTTTACAAAATTCTTCTACTCCACTAGTTTTTCTTTATACACTTCTTTTAACTTAAGGAACAAAGCTTTTAATTGACGCACGAGCAAAGAAAGATTAGAACTGTTAACACCCTTATGATTCACACTTTCTCTCCATTTACGGACCTAAAATTTCCTTGTAAATGTGACCCTTAAGAAAGGAATGGAGCTCTGAGATTAGCGACATGCTCCAAAGCAACAGTCTTCCTTCTCGGAACTTTTACTGGAGAAAGCAAAATAAAACGAGATTCGTCTTTCGGAGGGAGAGATTTTGAAAATGTAAGGAAATGGGGCATTTATGCCGGGAAAGAGCCTCCTCTCATTCAGAACTTCATTTGATGCCATTAAGTGTTGCACCAATACCGCAAGAAGCTAAAAATCGTAAGATGCTTAGCTTACTTTACACAGAAGACGGTTAAGATGCTTTTCAGGAGACCAAGTGAAAACAGCCTATGGGATAAAATTATAACCGGATCACTACAAATTTTTATTCCTTTTACCTAAGTAAACAAAAGGAAAAGGGTTTTTTGGCTCTTAAATTTTTAAATCAGAGGTATGCACCTTAAAAACGATAAGGAGTCTTCTTTAGTTTGCTTTATTTGCCGGACCTGCAGTTATCTAGAATGATAGTAAAGTGTTGTCGCGTAATACTCGTTGCTTTCTCGTCATCTTTTTCGAAATGGTCTGCTTTTCGTACAAATGGACATTTTCCCTTTTATTTTAATTTTGTTAATTTTTCACTCAAAAATGAAGCAATTTTTTTTACCCGAAATACAACTAGGGGGCTCCCGGATGGCCGGGGGTGGGCAGCGCGTTCAACTTCAATGAAAGCGGTCCCGGGTTCGATTCCCGGAGGGAGCCCAGCGAAATGACCTCAGTTGTCGAAGCACTTTTCACAATACTACTACTATTATAGACAATTAGGGAAGAATAACATAAACAATATCCCATCTACCGAACTAATGACGGGTATTGGCTACAGCGGGTACCACTACATCTGGAGACAGGATAAAACTGCGCTATCCGCGGGTATCAGAGCGTCTTAAGCGGAATTTTCACCGCGGTTTACTATAAAAGGGACCGAAAGCGATAGGAAAAGGGATAGACGAGTTTCACTGTGCTTTAAAATAAGGAAATCAGGAAACGAAGAGGATCCAGAAGTAAATTAGGCACGGTACATACAAACTGAAGCCAAGTAAGAAGAAAAGAAAAGAGAGAAAACTCCATAACACTTGAGAACTTCCATGAAGAAGACTCGGGTATACATGAAGGGGCGGACCACGGAAGTGCTAACACAGAAGAAGAATAGGACGGAGCTTCAGGGTCGGTTACCTTTTTCGGGGACCACAAGCAGATAGGGGTAAGACTTATGAAGCGTTCACACAAAGCGCAGCGGAGAACCGTGAGTCTTCCCTACGCCGTTGGAAAGGGAATATAAATGTTCCGTTGTTGGAATCCATTCTTCCTGATTTATAGGCGTCAAGTCTAGGGGATTATGTGATGCTGCATTCCCGTCTCTACTTGGAAGAAGTCCTACGTGACGGCTCGCCCATGCACCACGGAACAAGTTTAACAACGCCTCAAATGACCAACTTCACCTTCATCGTCTTCTCCGAAACTCACCTACAACAAATGCTCATCAATTCAGCGGAACCTTCCGCAATTACCTCTGCGGCCTTGGTTACGTGCCCCCCGTAACGTTCCCTTTGTAACGGACCACTAGGAGACGGAAGAACGACCAGAAGGTAGTACAAGACGACGAACACGTCTGCAGAGGGAACGGAAAAGGTGGTTTGGCACGAGCCTCGATAAAAAACGTCCATTCCTTTGGAGGTTTCCAATCTTTTCCGCTGTCGAAAACTTATGTTGGAATTCAAGGCCGGCCTAATAACGCAAGCGGATCAAGCATCTCTTGGAACGACATTAGTGAGGTAAAATTTCCGATCCTCAACCTCAACCAGAATGCTAATATGACAATATAAACAAATTCAGAAACTACCTCAATAGGCATAGGTAGCCATACGTATTGGTTATGAAAAATAACATTCGGTGTGCTGACGACGTATCACTCGTGGTTAAAGCCTCTGGGCCTCTGGCCTTGGCCCTTTAATACGGAATTATGTCCTTAATTTACTTTTTAACTGCAAACTTTACCGCAATGTTACTCAAAACAGGAGCCATCTTTAACGCCCTTGCACCTTAACTAATACAGATTTTGCTATTATATTATCTACACTATTTGTGTTATTATAAAGTATTTACTTTCATAATTTTTAACTTGAAACTTGGAAAGTTGGGGAATTTGGAGATAAGTATTTCCGCATGGCATACGCACGAGCTAGAATAAAAATCCAAGACGAAAACCTTACACTACAGAGTTCATTAAAACATGCGACTTAGTTTAAAATACGTACAAAATACTTATTTCTTCCGTCTTATGCTGCACAGTTAAATGAATCTTTACACACAGTCCATAAAATACGGTCCACAAATCAAATCCGTTAGGAACAGATAAGAGTTCCATTGAAAGAGGCAGCACATTTTCCGCAACGAGCGGCAAATTTTATGCGCGCAATTAATTTCAACGTTCGGAAAAATTGCGAATCATTGTCGATTTATAGAGGCGAACTTTAACTGGAGCAGAAAATCACAAAGGAAGATTCAGGCCAAGGGCGAATGGGTTTTACACGTCATGCAGGGACTCCCGGATTAGGAAAGAAGGTCCAGAAATCGGTAGAACTACTAAATCCAAATATACGTGAGATTGCGTACAACATTGGCAAGACGCCTAACAGAAAAACGCGATTCGATGTTTTGGTTTAAACGTTTCGAAGGATTTTATGCCCGTGGAGTGATAATAAATGAGATCTTAGTTTCGTTCCGGCAAATTTAACGTGTAACATGATAAATTTATAACAAAATTTATATACTCAGTCTTTACTTGGATTCTGTAGAACACATCTTGAATTAAGACTTTACATTCTATCCAAAATTTCCATAATACAATTTTTTACATAAGCTTGAAGGTACAGATGTCAATTTTTGACGAAACTAGTCTCAATAAAACAAATTCTATTAAGATAATTACTTCGAGTCTTTATTCAAGATGGATATAGCTATCTAACAAAGATATCGTCGAGTAGTGAAGATTTCCGTAGTGTTCGCGGTTAACTAAGAAAGATTTGTGGTAAACTCACTTTTGGGAGAGGGATATCTGAACGATGAAAATAAACCGCAGCCGAACAAAAATGTTTAGTTATAAGGAAGCCGTAAGCTAGTAAGTAAGAGCACCAATATTTAGAGCCTTAATATATATTTTCAATCATCTTTAGGTGTTATGCGAAAAATATGAAGAAAGAACCATTCCTCTTTTATACCAGAATCTACTTCTGTCAACACTCGTGGAGAAATTACAAATGTTTGGGGGAGGATTTGAAAGGTCTGTGAGAAAATCAATTTCGCTCCCCTTTTTTTCTATATCGCTCCTAAGAGGATTCATATTCAATTCCGAACGGCATGTCCCTATCTTGTCTGACGAGAAATACTGATGGAACAAGGTAAGAAACGGTTTCATTACCCATAACATTTCTCACCACATATTTCAACCATGTGCAAACTTGTTCCTTCATATAATCCCCACCAAATTTACTCTTCCTATTTCTGAAATTAGAATCTAGTCGCTACACTTCGCTAAATGAAGCGTAACTTTTACGTCGCACATTAGGAAGAATTAAACTGGTATTATGAATGTCTCTTTAGTATTATCGTCAACAGCTGGCACGGGATAACGCTTCCTTGAAGCTTAGTTTATACTGCGATACCGCAACTTGTAGAACTTCGCATGCGCGAATACTATTCCTATTTTAAAAGAGGTGATTCTCAAAAGTTATAGCTTCGTGTATTTCTGATCCATAGATTTAAATAAATACCAACTCAAATCCTAATTTGAAGATATTTCTGACCCATCCTTCAAACGTTTTTACAATCTTGCAATCGACAAATGCGAGACTAAAGCTCCTCTTTTCGGTGGAATATCATATTTTAATGGGCATGAATACGTCGGTGGAGAAAACCCGTTTCTAATCAACACATTCTCTCGGTGGCTGTTTTGCCGTATTAACTCTAGTATGGGCAGACTCGAATTCTGACTTAAAGTTTCCGTTTTTGAGATGTCTCATTAGTAGGTCTATCAAGGTTTTTCCTTGATTATCAAATACGCCAAAATCAGTTCTAGTGGTTTAATTTTAATCACATTAATTAGATAGTTGTCATTTAATTTTAAACTTGGGATTTTTTATGCATATTCTAGAGAAATAATACTATACATAATATGAAATTTTTAATTTCCAGCTTTGAGTAGCAAACGATGACAAGACTTTCGTACATCTCAAGCTATATACGGTATTATAAGTACACTTTTTTCAGCCTTCTTATTTCTGTTTTGTATTAATTAGGAATAATAAAAAATATGCTACATATTTCGGTGTAAATTATCTACATTGAAGTAAATGTATTACTGCACAATCACAACGAACGCTAAAACCGATTATCTCTGAAAAATTTGAATGATTGAAAAATAATTGAAATTTTGTACTTTAAGGTCATCATATCATTTAGAAGTATATACCAACCCCAGATTTTACACCGTTTACACTAATTTCGCTTCAAATTAGAATGAACCACTAAAAAATGCTGAACATGAATAAATAAAAACGAAGAAGAATGTAAATCGCAGTTTCAAAACCCCACAGCAATCCTGTAGGGAATCTTCGCGATCTTTATCATGGTAAATGTCAACCACAACCCCACCCAGATTCAGTTGAATCCCTTGACAGTCGCACATTTTTTTCTTGGGTATTATCTACAGCTGGATAACCCAGTGTCTCTCCGTTAAGCCACAGTTCGTGACCCTGATTAGCATAATCGATGGAAAACGCTTGACGTAGATTCGCCTAATGGATTGAACACATATGCCGTAATTTCCGAATTGTGACCCATGGTGAAGTATCGGAAAATGTTGCGTGGGTGCAGACGGTAATAGATTATGCGAACGAAATGGATTTTAATGGCTCTCTTCTTGGAGCCCCAGGGGTCCATTGCGAATTGAGGGTTGCGTAACAGATACTTCCTGAAGAGTACCGAATGGAAATGATTTGAAATTAATAACCACTGAAATTCGATAGCTTATTTCCGCGATTTGAACTTATAAATACTCAACGCCACCCCCTGGACCTTCACCAAGGATACCAAAGCAAAAATCTAGCAAATGTTGAAATTCGGAAATAGGTTATACTATAGTTTGAGATTTCGGAATCTAAACTTAACATTCGACCTTAACTCCTTTATTTATATATTTTTCGTGTTTCATAGCAAAGTAATAAAGTGTACATTGTTACTTTTATGGACCGATGACTGCAACAAAATCTGAACTATTTTACAATTGCATTTTAATGCGCCTGATCAGCTGTTTACATAACGATAAGACTCAAAACTTCCCAGAGAAAATTGTTCACGCCCACAATGCGAGGACAAATTTTAGATTTAAATCGCTACTGTCTCAATTAAAAGAGTGGAAATTGTCCCTGTTAAGGTACTGATCAAGTAGCCATGCTATGTAATTCTGTAAAATTTACCGACAATAGTAGAAAAAATATTCTCTTCATTATAATAATGGAGATAATAAGATTATTAAACACTTGAACTCAAAGGACCGATAACCGGGAAATCAAGATGTTAAACGGGTTTCTCATTCCAATTAACAGATATAATGCGACAGACACAAAAACAAACTGATTAATTCTCAATATTATTGACAAAACTACGCCTCAGATAGTACTGATGCGAGAGATAAATATCTCTCCACTTCCTTTTCAGATCTATCATTATCTCTATGCATCCTCGCCTCAGATAAAGTGAGCATTATATCACAGACCGTGAAAAAACAAACTCGCGACGCAAAACAGCTGACTTATCGACAACTCACTACGTCAGCAGGCTGGTTGAATAAGTAAACTTAATCCAACTCGTTTTACGGGAAATCTTTCATAGATACGGTTTCTGTCAGCTCTCCCCAAATTATTGAACTAGGTTGCTTCGTAGTAAAAGGATATTTGTAAGAAACATAATGCAGCAAATTCAATTTCCACTGGCAGAAACGACTTACAAATAACGTTACTCCAGAACTAATCGCAGTTCCCGATCGTTGATGACGTTACTAAATGCTATCAAAGCAGAATTTAATTACTTACCGAAATTCGTATAAGAGGCCATCACCAACCCATAACTTTACCGGAAAGGAACGATTAACGATTTTTGAGGACACTCGTCCAGTAAAACGAGTCGCGAAATTGTGAAATCTTCCAAAAAAATCTAAGGAAATGGAGTTTTATATTCTTCTGAAATTGATGGAAGATCTAAAAAAAGATTGCAATTTTCTTCCTTTACACTCCCTAGGGGCCATTTTAGAAATTTCATCATCCAAGCGGGTCATCAAGGCCCCTTGGAATTAGGCAACCCTTCTTCCTTACGAGTATTCCGTTTTTTACCTGATTTTCAACGCCGATTATTTACACAAGAAAGCTTACGTAGGAAAACGAATCACTAATTACATTGCATACATAAGAAACTAACAACCAAAAAAATACAAAAGTAAACTGAAGTTTTGCCCAAGCGAATTGTTTTAATGGGCGATTGTTATAAAGTTAGAATAATTACATATAATTTACCTACACAAAGAAGTCTGATACTTATTTATAAAACGCAATGAGGATTGACTCTAGCCCGCGGAGCAAATGCGGTATTACCCTGATGAGTAAAGGATAGATAGACATTGTAATTTTTTAACTTTAAATTAAATGCACCATATTTACTTCGTTTTCAGTAGCGGTCATAGAGGAACATGCATATATTTTGGAATTATACAGTTGTTTTCTCAAAAGATGGTAACAACTTGTGGGCAGTTTACTTTATGAAAGGAAATGACAGAATAATGAACTGAATAATAACTCTTACATAAACCATGATTTCTGACGAAAAAATCATCGGATGAATGGTTAATCGAAAAGTTCGAAATAAAGTCGGTACGATAAAGTAAACAAATTTGACCATGTTTGTTTAACTTTTACTGAAATTCTCAAAGAAAATGTTTTCCTATCCTGCTGCAATCTAGAAATCACTGATTTAACGATTATCTCTAAAATTGCAAGCTTTTTCCAATTCTTTCCCAGTAGAGAGCCTAAGTGAGATTCATCATCTACAATACTATTACGAGAAGCAAGGGATAAGCAGAATTGAAGAATATCGGGACTGGGAGTCGACGCCAGGTCTCTCACTACTATGTCGGGTCAGGGTAATTTAATCCTTATATTTCACACTTGTTTATCCTCGAGTTTTAATGACGCACATCTTCCCTCATCCTTTAATGAAGTTCAGAATATGAATTTTCTCAGATATAACGGTATTACACCCCAATACCTCATTAGAAAACTCCCTAAACTCGACCAATTTCTCGCGATTCCTTATCGTCGTCCATTTCCACGTATTTTGTTTATCCGCGTGCACCAGCACAAATTCCCAAACGAGCGCTATGCACGTTTCCCGCAACGAGAGAAACGCGTGAATGCGTCACTATCGCGCACATCGACCGTGACACGCAGGGCTTTCCAAATCTCCTCATCCGCAAAGGTACTCTCTGCAATGAAGATGGGAGACAAGTCGAGACCGGGATCACGTAAGCATTTCTCCCATCCGGGGAAGAAATGTTGCCCCTCTCTTTCTTTACGGGCAGACGAAATTTTTAAAACCACATCCTCTCCGAATGGAGGCCATAAAGGCCCTACGTGAGTGTTTACCACTCATTCAACTTGACCGAAAGCTTAATTTTGAGTGGCTATCAAGATTTGTTGTGACGAGAAAAGGATGCGTCCGAACCGACGGGATTCCGTGAATTTTGAACGGCGTCGCTCGTTATCGTCGCTCAACAGACGAAGTTTTTTGTTTTGGGTAAACCTTAGGCTACTAGGAAAGAGGAAACAAAGTAAATTTTAATTCAGAGGAATAATTTACTAATGCTTGCGACTATATATTACCCGTATGTTATTAAAATAGCAGAAAAATGAATTATAATGAAGTTGGAGCAAAGGGGGGAAAATCGAGGAAATTTCTTATTTGCAAATATAATTAACAGAATTCCAAAGGAGATGAAACGGATAAAAATGCTTTCTACCGAATTTTGAAAGAAACTGACGGTTATTTTACGTTTAACCGAATTTTTGAGAAATGAATATTATACGAAATATTTTAGTCGATCATTAAATAAGGCAATTGATTAAGGCGAGATAAAACCAAGTTAACCAACTAACAAATAATAACTTAACAGCAATAAATAAAACTGGTCTTCCACGCCTGCTACCATGCCATCGACATTTTCATTGACTTACTAAAATCGTCGCGGAGCATGCTTTTCATTCTTTTTAGGCGGAGCTTCTTTTCTAAAGAAGTGAGAATCGAGCATTCTTTATTTTCCTTCTCTATTCGAAATGGCATACAAGAAAAGCTTCTATATAAAATATGTACTTCAGAGTTTTATCTGAGATATATAAAGGATTCCTAGTCACGAAGAACGAAAAAGTTCAAGCAACATGAGAAGTCTAAAACAATCTCTTGATAGGAACATGGAGGAATTTTTCACTGAAACAATCACAAACAAAAGTAGGATTATTGTGAACTAAAAAGTCCACAGAAAAGGCAATTTTTGTTGTCTTAAAATTTTTTCTAAAACCGTTTTTTCTTTATCTCACAGAACTCGTTACCGTCTTGATACAGTGAACTCTTCCCCTGGCAAGTTCTTTTCAAATGCTTACAACGAAAATTTGACATCTCAAGCCTGATTGGCCCGGGATATCTTTCTTGAGCCTGAATAAAGTTCCAACTCAGCTGAAAAGTTCGTTCCAAAACTCACTCTAACATTTCTATTGAACTCAACTTGTGTTGAAAATAAAATTACTGGAACGAGGAACTGGAATGACTTTTCAGTGTATTCTAAAATGAGATCATCATGTCTTCCAAAGTGTCATACACAGGATTCTTTTCTATTAGTTGGTTTGTTGTAACCATCCGTTTTTAAAATCATAGCGGGGCCGTTCTCTGACTATTCGGAGATATTTTTATATCTCATGAGATATATTAATAATACTCCTCAGTCCTTCCAGCGTTTTCATAAGTTTGACTAAATAACGTTGCTGAACAAACATAAAAAGCACGACAGATATTCCTTTTATCTGGTATGAGCAGAGACTGAATTAGCGAAAGAGAAGTGAGATACCGAATATATACGAAGATGGAGTAAAACAATTAATTTATAAAATATTTTAGCAAAATAAATTTATGGAAGGACGAAATAAATTAAAAAACTGAAATATGCAATGGAAATACTGAAATGTAGCGTTAAATTTAGGATAATACAATTTAGAGTAGCGCTGAGAATTCAAAAGGATGAATGGAAATCAATAATTGTTGCACGTAAACAAAGGGATAATATGTTCTGATAGCCGCAATGCTTAAAATATGATACTGACCTACAAGATGGAATCGGAACATTTGAGGAGTCCCAAGAAGATTAGATTGTACAGAATCTATATAAAAAATATAATCTTAAAGGATACTGGGTCGTATTCAATTCCATTCGCCCAGCAGTAATAAAAGAACGTATAACTCACCCCTGAAAGCGAAAATCATCACTAAATTCTATCTACGTCGCATTATCGAGCTATTTAATCTTATGAACACCATGGAAAAATATCTGTTGATCACTGCATGTTACAGTCTACAGGTACCCTAATGAAGTCGAAGAGTCAGTATAATTCATAAAACTGCACATCTTGCGGAGATTAAGTGCGAGCTAACTGAATTACTCTACTTTATTCTATGATTAATTTATAATAGAATTACTTTTCGGGTGAGAGACGTCACCTTCAATGCTCAAACAGCTGATTTCAGTTTTGAAGTCCTCGAATGCGTTGAAAACAAAATATCATTCCTTTAATCCCTCTAAACGCAGGGAAATTATTTTCCATCCAACGTTTTATTATAATTTACTGTAATGATGAAATGAAAGGATTCAAAAATTTACCGTACCACTGGATTTTATTTATCACAACCTAGGTTTCGGCCCCTTAGGCCATCTTCAGGTGAATAAACCAGAAAACAATTTCAGTCAGTATATGAAGGAGAGGAGGGGAGGGGGAGGGGAAGGTCCAAGAAAGGTTAGGTGTGGGAGGGTTGGGAAGGAGGAGAGGTTGAACATAGAAACTTTGTAGTTGCGGAAAGGATAGGGGAGGGGAAGGGGAAGAGGTTGTCGTTGATGGTAAGGACGTTGGGACGGGAAAGTGATTTTAAAATTTCCAATTGTTCCGCCGAATCCAAGCAATGTCCTTTCTTGTGGAAGTGGAGGTATTTCATGTCCCACGAGGATTGGTGCCCGGTCTCAAGGAGGTGTTTGGCCATTTGGGATACTTCCGGATGGTTGTTCCGGAACGCTGCTTGGTGTTCTTTCCTCCTGGTGGTGTATCGGCGGCCCGTCTGACCCGTGTATATGCCGTCACAATTAAGGCATGTTAATTGATAAACACCACTCCTCGCGGACGGATCAAGCTTGTCTTTGCCATTCCTCACCAGGTCTTCTATTTTCAAGGAGGGCCGGAAGGCTACTTTAAGTCTCTCTTTAGGGAAGTGCCGCGCTACCTGTATGGATCCCTTTCCGAGGAACCGGAGAGAGCAGCGTCGCGGGGGTTCTTCCTTGTCCTTACTCCCGTAAATGAGTTTGCAGCCTTTCTTCTGCTCGTGCTTAGCGATCAGCCTATCCACTAATGTGGTCGGGAAGCCGTTGGCTGTGGCCATACGTAGATGTAATTCAATAACTATAGCAAATTTTCACCATAAAAGTAAATGTCGTTATAAGCGCCCGTGGCGTACACTGAAATTTTTGAAATCAACAAATGTTGTCACTTTTATTCGCACATCATTTCCCAAACTTAAACTGACAGTAGCTCATCGCAAAACAAGATTCAGACGTCTAAAATGTCGTTCTTATTCTTAGAGCTGATAAAGTCATATTAACGATAAAAATTCCGCCTAACGCAGTTAGAAGGATAAGAGTATCACAACGTTACTAAGTAAACAGTCGGAGCGCGTGTAATGAATAATCATTTTCGACGCATTTTAACGTTTGACGGTTAATGCGTCCTCTACTAACAATTGTATTCTTAAATTATTTACTCAATAGCAGGTCAAATAAGAAGTGAAAATTTTTCACTTTCGATGAAACCTAAGCTACGATTCTGTGCGAAGAAAATGTAAACGGTGCACAATACTTAAGATACTAACACGGATGCTAGGAAAATAGCAATAATATAATTAGCCACCACGCAAACATGCGGGATATTCAGTAAACTACGCAATACATTCTTACTTGTTTAACAACAAAAAAATTATTTCTGATAACATTTTTCTAAAAACACTCCGATCAGACAAGCTCATTTATATGTCACTGAAAAATTCACATTTACATTAAAAGCCTGGTTAATTTCGAGTTTTCCAATGGAGTTAAAAATTTTTGCTATCTTGAGTAACCTTAAGTTCCGCCAAGAAGAATATTAACAATTCGATGCATCAAATACAGGAGAAATAAAAATTCAATAACTCACCCCCTAAAACATCTTCATTGTTAGTTTTCGGATGTGGTATCATTATGATAGAAGGTATGTCTTCCCTCGTTCAATCGAGTACACAACTGATCCTTCCTATGTCACAACCCACCACTGTCTGGGCAACTGACGCTTTGTTTTGATCAAACGACAACACAGACATACGTCACCATTCCTTCTTTGCTGCTAGTGCCAGCTATCTGGACTTCAGGAGAACTCAGTGGTGGAATAGGTTACTCGTAAATACTTAAGAGTCTTAAATTAATCAATAATATCTAATAGAAAATTATATTTATTTTTAGCATATAAAAATTATAACTAAATACCCCAGAATTCGGTATTCAGGAGAAAAAAAATATGAAAACAATGTAATTTGGCTACAAAATGGCCCCTGCATTCACAATGTTTCGCACAAAAAAGACTAGATAAAACCGTTTTAATCTCTATAAATTTGAAAATAGCTTTTTAATTTTGAAAGTAAAAATTAATTTTATTTTAAATTTGATATAAATTCAATGAAAGTTGATAAATATTATTGTTATGTAGGTGGCAGTAGTTCCTTGCAAGAAAACAGCTGATCGCGTCTGTGGTAACCTGTAGGCATTGTATTCATTGGAGACTATTTTGAAAACATTAGGCAAGTTTCCGACTGAAAATTATTGCATAATTGTTATTAAAAGGTGCCAATATTTTATGTTTTTAACATTTTCAATTTTAATTAATTGGTAATCTTCTCTTGATTTAGCTAAAATATGTTAGGTAAACATTTGCGCTGGAGTTATACACTTCAATTTTGTGCATATGTTGGCTAGTATTTCTCTTGTAGTTCATTGTTTTATGTATTTGATTGCAACCTTTGATCACTTTCTGTGTTGAATTTCATTAAAATTGATAATTTATGTAAGGTTAGGAGATGATTTGGAAACAAGCTATTAATATTAAGGTCACTGATCTACTTTACGAAGCATTGCTTTATGTACCAAAATTAGAAACCTTCTGATATCAAGGACAGAATAACGTTTAATCCAGACTTCTTACTATTCCATATGTTAATGTTTCTTTGTTTTCTCCGATATTTTTTCGTAGCTTTTTTTCTTAATTCGATTCTATTTTTATAGAACTAAGCATTTGCATCATTTTGTTCAACTGTGATAGCCGACCTGGAATACTTGAAGTGTATTTTTTATTCGAATGTTAGTTGAATAGCATTGTAAGCTTACAGCCTTTACTTAATTTATTGTATCTTATTTTTAGGTCACCTCTATTGATATGATAATGAAGATCCCTGGAACTGGGTCCGGAAATGGCTACTATGGCCATGAATCTGTCATTTCTTATATGTCGGATTCTGCGGAAATAGGAAATGGGAACGATGATTTAGATTCACCAACTACCGATGGAGACTTTTCAGAATATATGTGGATGGAGAATGAGGAAGAGTTTGATAAGGAGGTATCTATTTTTAATTGTTGATATTGAATGAATTTTCATTAAAAATTGGTGAAGTATCTTGTGTCTATAATTACTCTTTATTCATCTGCTATTATATATCTTTTCTGCACATATTCTCCGTTTTTCAGTATATTCTTTCTTACATCATACGTAGCTTAAATTATCCTCAGAAGTGAAAGTATTCTTGTTATTTCAGTATGATTAATTCGTCTAGGTGAAAAAAACTTCTCTTTTCCATTACTTCTACGTGTTTCAGCAACATCATAGGCAGCCGCATCACTTATTAGAAAGACAATAGAGTAGAAATAAACTAACAGTAAAATGTAGTTACAAACTCGTCGGAGGTATAGTTCATTGCTTTATGTAATATTCATGGACGAAATGAAATATCTCTAATTTCTACCTTTCCGATTTTAGTTGTTGGGGTCTAAGGTTTTGGTAATTTAGATGTTGTGGTCATTTCGTTTTTGGGATATATCATTTAAGATATTGAATCTTTAAAGTTTCCACGTTGTTCGTTGAACGTTTAAGTTATTGCCAGAATCCTGGCAGAAAAGCATATTTATTAATATTCAATGATCCATTTTCATTCCTTGAACAAACGGGCTTAGTGCATTTCATTTGAACATTATATTCCATTACAACATTGGTACGTGAGGGCTTCTTTTTATCAATTAGTGATTTTCTGATAGGAATATTTCGCTTGAAATTCGGTGAATTAAAATTCTCTATTCTATTAGTTGAAAATATCCTTGTTTCTGTTATTATCTTTTTTCAAGATTTGGTATAGTTAATGAAGTCTAGAGAGAAAGAATTTTTATAATTTTCATGTGCTCCAGGCCATGTGAGGTACCACTTTACTTCTTACATGGAGATTGATCTTATTTTCTTTATATCTGGTGTTTAGTCAGCAAGTTAGTTTGTAGCTGGTAGTTATCAAAGTAAAATGAAATGAGTTAGAGACTAAATTTTGAAAGTCATGTGAAGGTTATGAATATTTGTGATTAAGATTGTATCATGAGAATATTGATTTGAGAAAAGTTTTTGATAAAGGTAATGGAATAAATTTTTCTGGTTGTGTTGTAAGTAAATGGTTAATTTAGGCAGAGCTGTCTGTTGAAATGGAAAGTGAATGTTATGTAGTAGGAGTCTAAAGAAGAAAGAGAGAGAGTTGAAAGATGAGCTTATATGATGTATCCCTTTTGATTCACTTGCTTATAATCTGCCATGAGTAAGTCTGAGAGATTTGAGGTGTAGGGAGCTTTACATGTTGGTTTGCTATACTGACTAAGCAGCAAAATCTATGTTTGTATATGAAGAATATAGCCCGATAAAATAGCCAAAAATGGCTGTTTATAGAGGTTTATGTTTGCGCTGACCCTGTTTCATGGTCACCAAAGGTACATGAATGAACTTGAAAGTAAGCTGATTACGATTGAAATTAATTAAATTTAGGGCATGTATGATGAAAACAGTATTGATCCTTATAATGTTTGAAATAACTACACGAAAGGCCGAAGGATTGGATGAGTTTCATGTTAAAGAGTTTTATGTTAAAGACATATGGAAGGGGAAAATGAAGCTGAAGGGTATAGATGGAACATGTTGAGAATATTCGTCATGAAAATGATCCTACATAATGTATGCTATTGAAGGGTCGCTTTCATTTGATGATAACATCTTTTTAAGAAGGAATAGTGTTAGATAGCAGCTATTTAGGTTTCTCAAAAAAGTTGTCAAGATGTGTTATTTCCAGTATATATTTGGCAGTGCTGCATATTTCTAACATTAAATTTTCTGTTCTCTTGGAATCATTTCTCAAGTTTATGGCATTGTAAGTAGTATAGTAGTAGTAGTAAGTAGTATAGTATTCTATGACATAAAGAGAGTTAACTTGCACACATAAATAACTTGTTCAATTAATAAAACCACTGAGCCATATGGTATAGCAGATGTCACAAGTTTTGGTTGCTCATGTGGCGATTGTCTCTGTGCTAGTTGCACAGTACCAACATACTGATGTTGAAGCCGTAGCTTATCTAGAATTATACCTTACTATCCTCCTCTTGGCTGTTTGCTTATCCAATGACTTGTCTTGGCTTTTGACCATTAAATTCCTCATTTGAGCAAAGATTTTGAAAGCTTGTAACTTTTGAAGACCTATGATCCATTTGACTACAACTAAAGGATAACTTGGTCAGAATGGTTGTCCTACATTTCTGTTTAAGAAACGAGCAGAGTTACATATTTCTAAGATCAGGAATATACTTCTGACTTCCATCTTAGATAAACAAGTACGTGGAATAGTTGGATCATCATATTTTGAGGTCTTAGAGAAGCCAAATAAGTGGCATAGGATTTGATACACTTAAAAAAATTTTATTCATATACCTTAAATTCCACTTGCCTTAAACCTTGGTCATCGGAGGACTGCTTCACTGTGAATTAATTTATTTTTATTTGCTCCATAGCTGAAATGTAAAGCTTAAGAATGTCAGGAAACTCATGGACTTACGAAGGTGAAACATCTAATGTGACCGGAATCTTTAATTACCTGTGTAATGCATTGCTGGCAGAGTACAATACTGAGTATTGATTACTGTAAATAGGATATTTTCATTATAATCACTGTTCAATTTTATCCAAAGAAGAAAGAGATGAGAAAAAGTTCATCAAAACTAGGAATCAAACCATGAATTTCTTACTTTCCACGCAGATGATTGAGCATGCTCACAGTATTTTCTTGTTTTTTTTTAAAGGAACAATAATAATGTAAGTTAATCTTACCAATTGTATATTTTTGCATTCCAATAGCATGGAAAATAATTCCATTGTTGGTGCTCTTGAAATTTTAGTTCCTTGCATATTAATTTGTGAAAATCACATGCAATGGAGAAGAAAGCAAGCAACTCTTGCTTGTGCAGTTCTTGAAAATTGTCAAAGTCTACAACATGGATTACTTATAAGCTTTTCAGTTAGCCTGAGTTAGTATCAAATAACATGGCTAAAATGGTGAATGCTGTAGCTACTTGGTTGTATGACCAAGGAATGACATCATAATGGTCAGTTGTTCCAACTGGTCCCTCAAATTTAAAATTAGAGGATCCATGTTTGACCTCTTATCACAATAGACTTTTCTCTATGTATTCTGCTTATCGTTTAATTCTCCATTGAAACACACCTTACTGCATCAACAATTATTTACCCTCATCTTTCACTAATGCTGAAAGATTTAAAGTATAATGAATTCCTTAATGAATGTTTGTTTCCAACTTCCTACTCTTGCTCTTAAAGTTTACCATGGTTGCATTAATATTCGTCCTCTTGAAGATAATTTTATTTTCATTTTCAAAGGTGATGCAACAATTGGAAGAGGAAGCGTTGATGGAGCAGTGCATGGAGGCAATGTTGGAAGATGAAAGGGAATTGAGTGGGATGCAGAACGGAGCAGGAAATACCAATGGGTCATCAGAAAATTGTCATCCTTGGTCTCCAAACACAGAAAATGGAGTAAACAAGTGAGAAGAACTTTCTATGTGATATCAATTACGAATATTGGATGATCTTTTTCTCTTTGGCTCTTCCCATGATCTGTTCATGATTAATAGCACAAACTTCTTAATCTGTTTAAGCTACGGAATAGCTCGGGAAAGTCATTCAACTAGCAAGCTTCTCAGCTTCTCGACTGATTTTACAAACCATTTGCTATCCTTCTGTTTTTATTACAACAGTCTATGACTTGCTTATCTTTATTAAAAATATGAGCCTCTATGAGTCTAGCAGTGTACAATCTAGCAAAATGAAGGCTACTGGGTAGCAATGTGGGCAGTTTTTTTGGTGAGACTGGTCCCAGGGGGATTCCTGGTGGGAACCCACATGCTTAAATATCCTCAGCTGTCTTCACTTTTAACAATACTTATCTAGCAAAATGAAGTGCTAAGGATATATTTTCATTGTGTAAAGCTGCTCATTACTTGATTTTGTTGTTAAATGTATGACAGCTTTTAAATTTGTGGTGTGGATATTTAATATGACATATCATTGAATAATTTTTACTGGCTCTTGTGGAGTGCTCTTGGGCAAAGCTTTTGCCATTTGGGGTTGGAGATTAACTACATAATTTCATGTATAATTCATGAAAGAAACTATAAATGTATAGTAATATCAGTGATTTGTCTGCTGATGTAAGAGTGCAAACACCATGAATTCAATGGATGAAAGAAAGAAATACAATTGAAACACTCAGACACAAAGGTGAAAAAGTTGCAGTTTTTGAAAGACATCATGTTGCTTTCTCAGACAAAAATATCTGTTAGAAATAATCTTTGTCTAACCAGCTGAGTGAATAACCTGAGAAATGAGTGAATATGATGATATTTTCTAAAATAAAGACTTAGATGTTAAAGGAAAAGGAAATGACCCTGTCAAAATATGGAAGAAACTTTCTGCTATGGCTCATAAAACTAGTGATGGAAGCAGCAGTAAATGCAGTGCATGTATTGACTGCTGCTGCAAGAATATGTTCAAGCAACCATAAAGAGGCTGGAATGAAGAATTGTCTGGGATGATTAATAATTTTGTGATAGGTTTAAGACATGACTGTTGGAAGCATAAGGTAAAGATTCAAGAGAGAAAAATATTTGTTTGAGTGTCAACTTATCATGGATGGATCAACTAATGGAGTACTTCATGAATGTAACGTGGAAAGTATATTGAAGGCTATAAAAAGAAGAGAGATTTAATTCATGTATGATGACAGTGGAGGCATGCTGGAGAAACCTTAGAAGGAAAATAATTAATTAGGAAGATAAAGTAATCAGTTCACCATGGAAGGTATTGGAAATGTTGATGTCAGGTACTGTGAAGAAATGAAGAGATTGTATGCAATATGGAAAGGATGCTGCAGAAAAACATTTTGATTGGTGATGAATGTAATGAATTTCACAAACATTTCAGACTTTCAGCTGAAAAGTGTCTGGTTAATGGTTTTCATTTGGTTAAATGGTCAATTTTATTCTTAGCTTCTTTTATTCAATATTTTAACTGGTTTCATATTTAGTATTATTTTTGCTAGTTTTATAGTTTTGCAATTAAATTTTCTGAGTTGAATTTTACAACATTTCTTTACAAAATCTAAATTTTAAAGGTATTCCCAAGAATCTCAGAACTCAAACTATTCTCATCTTCCATCTCTGAATTTCATCTATCCTACCATACTTTTCAAATAATTTGAAGCTTAATTTATGATCGGTCTTCCTATATTTATCTCTTTCAATCCTCTTAATTTTTCTTTTGTTTCAGCTGTTCCCTTGTTTTCAACTTTTTTGGATGAGAAATAATGTTTCTTGGGTGGTTATTATTGTATTTCAAATCTGCGTTTTGTATCAATTGTTTCCTATCTCTTACTTAAATTAAGTTTGTTTGAATACCTCATTGTTATTCCATGTGTTATAAATATCCAATATTTTAATTTCAGCTCATCTGCGGACATTTGCCAAAACATGGAAAATTTGAGGGTTCAGGACGACTTGGCCAGACTGGTTAGCATGTGTATATTTATTTAGTTAGCTCTTGAGTATAGTATTTCTTTTCTCTAACAATTTTTTTTGACCACTTTAGAGTACACTCAACCCCAACGCTGCAGAATTCGTTCCCCAGAGAAGGTCAGCCGCTGTATCACATGGTCCTAAAGCAACATAGAGTTCAACGAGTCAAATGCTTCACATACCGTCTCATTTGGTAGGCTGTGAAGAGTCCCTGGAGAGAATAGTAGTCATTGTGAATATTCCACTTGCCCTGTGCATATATTTTAAATGTGTGAGTGAGCGACTGAGTGTGCACATGATTGCATGCCTGCAGAGTGAATATGGGTGTCTGCACGTTTCATGGACTCCAGAGGAGACCAAGCAGCAGTATTCTGAGATTGTTGAAATTCATTTTGATTATTCATTGAACTCAATATCAAAGCTTTGGGTTGTCAACGGAATTGCCTGAATCTTTTATGTTGCGAATGGAATAGAACCTTGGATCAGGCGAAGCAGTCACTTAGCTTGTAGATCTGCAAACTTTTTGGTTTATTTTATTACTCTGGAATCTCTAAACAGTCGCAATCTTAGATGGAATCTCAAATTATACTATCTCTATTTTTTAAAGACATTTGCTTTAAAAATTTTATTTTATCAAATTGGGTGATCTGATTTTTAAAATTTTTGCTTGGTTTTTAGATTATTACTTTTCAGATAACAGTAATAATCTTGGTCGATTTCACCATGGAAAGAAGTAAAATAAATGTGCCAAACTGGTATTATAAAACGTATCTCATTAATTTAGTTTTAAATAAAACCATGTATTTCAAGGTTAATTGAGTGTATTAAATGTAATGATTTACTTTTTGATGGCAGCTGCAACAAAAAAGGGCAAATTTCTTTCTAGCTGAATGTAGAAAATAATAACAATCTGCAAATACATCTGGTCGACACTGTAATGAAATGGCTGTAACGAAATAAACCTAAGCATATGTAAATAGGTACATTGTTGTCATTTATAGTAGGGCCTTGGAATGCTTTAAAATTTGGTACCACTCATCTTAATAAAGGTTTTCCGGTTTATTTTTGAAATAGGGTATGTAATAGTGAGATTGAAATCTCTTGATTTGTAACTTTACTTACTTCTTTTTTTTCTACATTCTTCTCCATAGTGTGATGGATTGTTCTTTTTTTCTTTATAAATATGCAAGAATAAACACTCATGTGTCTCTGGAATAGCTTTCATTGTTTTGGATATTACTCCTCTCTAAATCAGGAGTAAGTTTTGTATTTCTATCAAAAGCCAAGTTAAATTTATAATAAATGTTAGAACTGTGCATTTTCAAATGTGCCTGCTGTTCAAAATGTTGTTTCAATCAGCTGACTAATCATGTTAAAACTGTCATTCCATATTGTACTGCAATAATTGTGGGATAAAAAATAGTCGCCCACTAAAAATGTATTTTTTTGAAAATATTCTTCAGTGAGTGATGTTTCATAGTACATGAGTGAAATTGGTTGCTTTTTGGTGTAAAATGTAACAGTGTATCTTTCTTTCTGATGAAATGTATGCATTTAATTTGTTTTTGAATTGATTGGAATGATTTAAATATTATATTGAGTGACTTATGGTGGAGGAATGAAATAAACAAGTTTTTAATTTATTTTTGATTTGTGTATTTCAAATTACTCAATTTTTAGTGATCTTATGAGATTTTTAATGGTATGTACAATTTAAAGTTATTTTGAGGTTTTTTCACTATGATTATTAAACTGTATGAATTCCATTGGATCAAATATCTTCTAAAAGTAAAGACCTTATGCTAAGCCTAACTCATTTATTGACAAATTAAAATATATGGTTACCTTATATTAGAAAAAGAGGGAAATAAATATTTTTTAAAAGCAGACTATTCTTATTTTATTTAAGAACTAGCAGAAATAGACCTGATGTCACTCAGGGAATATTTATCTACCAGATTAACTGCAAGATCATTCACATTACCTAATTAATCAGCTTAGATGAAGCTAAATGTACAGTGGTGTTAAAAGTTAATCCAACTCATTAGCCAATGAAGGAACCACTTGGAGTAAAGATCATCACTGTAACATTTGACAACTGTGGTAAATAGAGGAAGGAGTATGCACTTCAAGAAATTGGAAAGGAGCTGTCAAACCTTGAGAGTTGCCAAGGAACCCTGCCAGTACATTTTACCTTAAGTTCTGTTCAATGGCTCCTGGATAGCCATGTTTGATTGTGGTGAAAGCGGTCCTAAGTTCGATTTCTGGTGGTAATAATAATAACAACAATACTACTAGTTCTGTTCAATGTGCTTAAAAGCTAGCCATAGTGGTTGCCCCTGCAAATCCTGCTTGGTATTAGGGTTAGAAACAAAGAAGTTTCAAAAAAGGTTTCTTTTATGAGACCAAAGTAGGTTCTTTGTGATGAGGCAGGTATCAGCTGAACCACTTTAAAACTGAAGAGTCCTCTTAGCAAGTCTATTGCAAAAGATGAAATCACAACGAAGAGTAGGATTGATTGAGATAGCATAAATAAATTATTATTGTAAATATATTTTTATCTTGGCATAAATATACACTCCTCCAAAAGTTTCACACGTTCATCTCATGATGCTAGATGGATTTTACAAGCTCTTTATTTCTATCTTAAAGTAAAACTTTGAATGACCGCGCTGTCTGCGGTGAATTCGATATCATTCGATGTATTTCTACAATCGAATGCTCGAGTGCCTGTTAGCGGCAATGTGGGTTTACGGTGATGTCAGTTTCACGTGTATAGGATCAAGTTTTTAAAATTTACTACTATGGATAACTTGGCTGTCACAGTTGCTTACATTGGAGAAACGAAGGTAATTTTCCTCTCTTTGAATTAATCTCTGATATTTCTTTGGTTCCCTTTTTGATTTGTTTTCATGCCATTAATCAGGGTAAAGGATTATTAGCAACGAGAGATGTGAAAGCAGGTGAAGTGATAATGCAGGAAAAGCCGATAGTCTGCTGCCAGTTTTCATGGAATGCTGCATATAAATATTTAGCCTGTGATTATTGCATGAGGTAAGTGGTGCTTACAATTTTAACTTATAACTTTTTCTGCATGGTCTCTCAATATGCTTCTTTTTCTTGCGGATGAAGTACGCCCAGGGTTTTATATTTCTGTATATAAAATTTTTCGTTGTATAACTTAAAAATCTCCATCATCATTATGGAGTTTTCCTTTCATTTTTGTACGATTCTGAGGTGTTTTTAATCGTGAATCGTTGTAACTCTTCATTATTCTCATACTATTTTTCTTTGTGCCACTTAATTCTTGTTATCCATCCTCTAAAGGAGAACTCTCGTTACTTTTTAATTTATACTGTGCACTGTAATGTTCTATTCCCGAGGAAATGTATTCCTTGATTGTTGAAGGTACCTAAGAAGGATTTTGTATTCTCTAATATCTTATTTGCTTTTCATTCTCAGATCTCTAGAGTCAACAGAAGAAAACGTAAGACGATTGACTTGCAAACCTGATTTAGTTCTTCCATTTCCTGAATGTTGTCCTACCAGCAAAGATAGGCACACAAAGTGCCCTACTTGTGCTGTAAGCAGTTTTTTTAAAAGTTGTTTGACCTTGTGATTCCACTTTGATTTGCTCAAACCAATTTAAAAAAGCTCTCTTTGAAATTAATTGATTTTTTAGTTATCCTTTACTCTTTACTTGAAGATTTAAATCTCATTCATGAAATAAATCTTTGTTTTATTTACAAATCTTCAATGTATTCCTTGGCTCTAACTCTTCATTTGCTTCTTCAGAAAATTCCTAATTACTGGATATCCTCTCTTGACCTTTCGTTTTTTTAAATATTTTTTTGGCCTCATTACTTGGTTTAGTACTAAGCCATTTTTTGTAAGCTGTATACTTTGTATTTTGTGGAGATTAAGTATACATTCCACTGCTGGAATAAAATCCTTAACATCTGGCTGTCTTTAAATTATTATTGAATTACGTATCTACATCTATAAAATTATTTTACATTCCTCAATACTTTCTTACAGATTCAATATTGTAGTGAGGAATGCCTGCAGGAGGCACAGAAACGATATCACCTGACTCTATGTCCTGGAAATCAAGGACAAAACCCATCTCATCCCCTTGTTGTCTTAAATGAAGCATGGAAGTAAGAGGACATTTATTTTCCTTTTGATGCAAAACCAAGAAAATGTTAATCAAAACAAAAATTTCCTTTTATCAAGGTAATTGAATTACTTCCAGGCAAATGCATTATCCTCCTGAAACTACAAGCATCATGCTGCTTGCACGGATCATTGCAATGGTCAGGCAAGCTGAGGACAAAGCTGCAGTTGTTAATACATTTATGCAGGTATGTTGAACTTTAGTAAACATAATTTACTTGTTAAAAGAGTAAAACTATTCTTTACCACAATTACATGTTGACGCACACCAGTTTTTGTATAATGCTACCTAATGTAATCCTCTTTGATAAATTTATCTTAGCAATCCTCCACTCTAATTGCAATAAAGGTCTTTTAGTAATAAAGAATTTGGTTTACAGGAAAATCAATAAAAACCATTACTATTGTTTGTCTGAAAATGTGATTGGTTAATCAGTTTTAGGTTTTGAATGTTTGGTATTACTGTGGATGAGAGATTATTTTGAGGAACTATTGGTAAAGAAAGAAGCTAATAAAGAGAACTCCTATTATATTGCAGTTCTGTCATCGAACAGTCAATGAAGAACAAGAGATAGCTCATAAACTCTTGGGAGATCAGTTTTCGGGCCAATTGGAAGTGTTGAGAGAACTCACTTCCAAAGCCTTGTACTCTGATGAAGTCCAACACGTAAGATTTTAATTAAGCTTGAAATTATTGTATGTGTTTTCATGAAACTAGTTATTGAAATCACCACTTACTTCCAAGATATTGGGTAAATCTATATCTTTAAGATATTCATTGGGATATCATATTATACAGTGGTTGACACCGCAAGGTTTTCAGTCTCTGGTTGCTCTTGTTGGCACTAATGGTCAAGGAGTGGGCACAAGTCCTCTTGCGCAGTGGGTCAACAATGTTTCCAACCTTGAACTTTCTCCTGATCAGAGGAAAGCTGTTGATCTGTTTATTGATGGCCTCTATGAAGAATTGGAAAATGGTGAGTAAATTTTTAATGGAAAACATCAAGAGGATCATGCTAGATTACTGTAGTTTCATAATTACATCAATGAGATGTATTAATTTATTTATATTATGTTTGATGATCCTTAATGCCATTTTAGGGTGGGAAATTTTACTGCTCTGGGCAAGGAATACTATATGTCTTAAGGCTGAGAATACACTATGAGGAATTAACACTTGGAATACTATTTAGAGCCTAGCTTTATAATTTTTTCTAATTATTTATTTCATTTGATAAGTACATCCTTGGGATTCCCTCTTCCATTTAAATCTTCACAGGAAGTATTTGTAATAATATGTTTTTGAGGTAATCCAGAAGTTGAGATGATCTGGTAATTGAGATGTTTCCTAGCTAGATGGGTTTCCTTGCTAAATAATTTTAATTACCATAAGTATTTAAATTTGCAACACATCCATGTTTGATGAAATTGATGATTTAGCTTCACAGGATGCAAAATACACAGGATACACTCATACAAATATGATATAAGGCTTGGAAACGTAAGCATGACCATTAGGCATTTTATCATGTTTTACTTGATTCCAAACTTTTTTTTTCCTTAGTTGATTGAGGTCAAACAGTTAGTATTAAATTTTATCACAGTTAGATACAAGTCAGCCAATCCTGCTTTTTTTTACTACATATTTGCTGTTGTCTATCAACATGTCTCTCACATCTAAAGAGTGGGTGGGTATTGAAAATATTTCTAAAATGCCTAATTTTATACCTTTTTATTCATTTTATGACTGTATTGTTAGAAATTTAATTTTTGTAAAATCTAAAAGTATTTGCAATTGCTGGAGTAATCGTAGGTTTAATTCAGTTTGAATATAGAAATTAGGGAAGATTATTTAAAAGGGGTACAAGTCATTGATGCTTCAAGTTGTAAGTAGCTGGACAATACCCAAGTCAAGTAGCAAGTCTTTAATTTTATGACTTAAGTCACAATTAAGTTCTGACTTATGTCAGTATTGTTTCATATATCTTGTCTCTGTGTATCAGTAGAATGTTGTGTTTTAAGTTGTAGATTTTGTTTAGTGTGAATAACAGCAGTTGAAATATAAGCTGATAATATTTGGGTTTCTACTATTCCTTGAAGCAACATTTTGCTAAAGAGTATCACATACACATTGAAAATTTCATCACCTAAGTCTAGTTTATGCTCTAAATAAGAGACAATCAATTACATATAATGTTTATTGCAATATAATGGTGTATTGTAATGCCCAGTAGATAATTAGATTGCATCACCGTGATATTTCGTTTTCATCAGTGGCAGGAGGATTTTTGGATGCAGAAGGATCTGGTCTGTACGTTCTACAAAGTGCATGTAATCATGATTGTGAACCAAACGCTGAGCAGACATTTCCTTTAGGTGATTCCACTCTTGTTCTGAAAGCTAAAAGAGACATTTCCCAAGGAGAAGAGATATGTGTCAGTTACTTAGACGAATGTGCTCTAAGCAGAAGTCGTCACAGCAGATCCAAGATTCTCAGGTAAATAACCTGATTTTGCTGATTTGTTGTAGATTCCAGGATTTCTTTGCTAATGGATTTTTATTTCCTTCTAGGGAGAATTATCTTTTCATCTGCCATTGCAACAAATGTTTGTCTCAAGCTGGGGATGACAGTGAGACAAGTGAAGATGAGGATCTTTCAGATGATGATTAATGACATTGAATAATGTTTTTAAGTATGAGACAAAGATTATGCATATTGTACTACTATTTCTAATTATACAACGAAATGAAATGTACAATAATAAAGGAAATTATTCAATAGTAAAATTGGAACCTTTTGAGTTTTCAGAATTGTTTACTTTGACTCAGGCTAGAATCTATGATTTAATAAAAACATGTTTTATAGCTAATAAGCTTTTAGTACTTTGAATGTAATTATTGCAGCAACTATTACACCAAAGAGCAATTCTGTTCAAATGGTTAGTTTTTGCCTTTATACTGAGGGGGTTCATCATTGTTAGATATAAAAGGATACTTATACATTCCATCAGAAAATACATACTAAAAACTTGAGTTGACTGGTTTTGTTGATTTCATGCCATCCTTTGAATAAAGGAGCAACTTATTACCAACAAAAACAACAGATGCTTGGCTGCTGGCAATTGATGCTCTTTCCCTGAATCTTTGGTTATAAATAGTTTTTAATTCAACAGCATTTTATTTAACTTCAACAGCATATATGTGGTATATTGAAAAGATCATTTAACCTCACAATTCTTGGAAATTACTACATGCTGTAGAAATCCACGTTTACAATAACACAACATATTATAACAATAAGAGAAATTAAACAGCAAATAACTTAAATCTATTTCATAAATTCTATAAATTAATCTGGTGTAATCTTTCAGTTCGATAACAAAGTCAAAGAAAGGACTAAGTAGATGTTTGTTGGTTTGATTGTTTATATTTACTTCTTTACTTTTGTGAGGTATCACAGTAATTGTTTCCAACTGTAATTTGAGCATTATCAGATTTTACAAAGCGTACAATTTTAGTGGTAATTTTGAAAACACGCACTTCAAGAACAATTGTGACAAAAAAACATCAGGAAGTTGTGGTAATTTAAGAACACTTATTGAATACATGGACAAAATTTAAGGTTACCTGAAGTTTATTTGTTAAAAAACATCTTTATTTATATCTCTGTGGAAGTCACGTATGTACAAAAATACAGTCCAGTCTTGAAAATTACTGCAGTCATGATTTGCCTACTGCCACAGGGGTTTTACTGGGAAGAAGACTTATCAATTTATTACTATTCTCAGCCAGTTCTATGATGGACACTCGACCCCTTTGTCGAACAAACTTTGCCACAGCTTCTAACTCCTCTGGTGCAATGTAGATGAATTTCCCTCGATCATCAATTACACCTAGGAAGAAAGGAGAAATAAAATTTCGTCAAAATTGTATTTTGAGATCCCAGCTGCAGATAAATTCATGGTCATACAGATACGTATAAGAACTTGCAGCACCAGAGTTTCCTCAAAGATACATGGTCACCAGGAGAAATACAAAATTATTAAACCCATCAAACATTCACAAACTTATGTGATTAAAAACTATTCCTAATCTGGAAAACATTTACACACTAAAAGACCGGTATTTTAAGATTTTTCTGTACCCCACTCCCTAGATTAATTAGAGAATTTAGGAATAGTACATACAAATAGTTCTAGGCATTTAGTAAATGATTCACATGACACAAAGGAAATGATCACTTTATTCATATAAATTTGCTTCATGGCTAATATCTAGAAAATTTGCTGTTAGGGTTTGATTTCAGAGTATTCTATTCAAGATAGGTAACCCTGATATTAATTGAAAGAAATACCTATTCGGGATTCTTATGTTATTCCAAAGTTTGCTTGGAATCTGCTGAAAGCTGAACACAGTCAATGATACTGCTCATCTTTCAATCAAAAGAATTCTCACATCAAATTCCTGCTGAAATATATCTACAATGCTTAGTAAAATATATATACCAAAAAGAAATAAGATTGGAAGCAAATCATGTTAGTTAATTCATGGAAGAGATCTAAAAGAGTGTGACATAATGAACCTCTACCAAGATTGCTATCTTAGTAATGACCATCTCTATAAATATTTTAATAAATAAAATCAGAAAGGATAGTAGCTTCATTATTTAATTAATAAATCTTTTTCCTAGTTCTTATCATATCAAGAAATTTAGTAGTAATAATAGTAGTATTTTTAAAAGTGCTTTAACAGCTAGGGTCATTTTGCACATGTACGATCCAACCAGGAATCAAAGCCAGGACTGCTTTCAGCAAAGCAGGACTTACTACACATTTAGCTGTGAATTATTATCACATGATGAAAAATTTGCCTATCATTTGATTCTTGAGAATAATGACATATGTTTATTTACCTATATTAATTGTAAAATATTTTTAAGGATAACAGCTTTATAAAGAGATAAGTAAAAAAATGACTAAATTCAATAGAAATTCACCTGTAAGAAGACCCTCAGCCTGAAGCTGTTGTATCCTGTCAATAACTGCTTGTGTTTTCATTTTAAAATGAGCAGCCAAGTCTTCTAGAACAACCACTTTTGTGTCCTATAAACAATAGAATATACAGAATCAATATATAGTCCACAGAAAAAGGCTTAATTTAATGGATATCCATACAAATCAGAAGAGCAACAGAATAGTACTGACTGGTTTGCATTTAGCTCCACAAATACTACTATTCTGTCTCTTTTCTTAGAAGAAATCTATAACTCGTCATGAGTAAATAAAGTGCATTTTTAAGGAATCAAGTGAGTATTTTCTGGTGAAAATTACAGAATTGCAACAATGAAGAAATTTTCATTAAAAATGAATGACAATACAGACTCAACACTGTATCAAAATATCATATTAAAAATGTTAATTGTACAACTACCTTTGATGCATATTTATCATGATCAAATCAATTGAGAGTAATTATTTATGGGTAGCTTAGACATTATAAATTCATGAAGTAAAATAATTTTTAAATATAAATATTCTCAAATACATATATACCACTTGCTGTAGTCATGCAACTCCTGAGTAATGTGTAATTTGTCCCTTTCAATTAAATTTTCTGGCATCATTGGTAAAGTGTGCTGTGAATTTTGAGTTCAAATAAATGAGGCTAAGAAACCTTGATTTTTGCGCAAATTTCAGAGATAAAATACATTCAGCATTATTCGTACAACCTTACCATTTCTAATGCATACTTCAGAGTTAAAATAATCAACAGGACAATCTTAAATATGCAATTCTTTCCAACTTGATTTTTATTCTTACTTATATTCAGGTAGTTAAGTTTACTTACTTTGATGAAGTTTAGAAAAGAATTCAACAAATTAGCCTCATCATCTTCGCCAGCCTCTTCAAATCCTTCCTCTTCAATCGAAAACGCTTCTTTTAAGCGCTCATATTCTTCCCTTTCCTTTCTTTCCTTCTCCTCTCTGAGTCTTTTCTCTTCCTCCGCTCTTGCAGCCTCCTCTCTTTTTTCTCTCTCTTCTCTTTTCTCCCTCTCTTCCTCCTTAAGAGCTTCTCTTTTTTTCTTTTCCTCTCTTTCCCTTTCTTCTGCCTATATTATGAAATTCAAATAATTAGAACGACAGCTGTATTTAATCAATTTTAGAGTTTGAAGAACAAAATAAGAAAAAAAAACACTTTTTAGTGATTTAAAACAGAATTCAAAGCTCCAACAACCACACAAGTCACGGATTAGATTAAAATAGGATATCGTTACATACCTCTCTTTGTGCTTTTCTATCTGCTTTTGCCTCAAGCTTAGCTCGTTTCTTAGCGCCTATTTTACCTTCTGGTAGTTCGATGTTACGTTCAGGTTCCTCTGGTTCTTCGTTTTCATCCTCTGAGGCATTCTGCCGTTGATTGGCAGCTGTCGAAAAAGGGAAATCAGTAATTACGAATATGAATTGTGCGTTTTTCTTACTGTTTACCCAAACCCTAGGGATGTAAAGATTCAACTGAATGGATAAATATTCAGAAAGGCGGGCATATTGCACAAGCAATCACAAGGATTGATGTCATCCCTGACAAGGCACTTCAGAATTATAATTGTGAGATATTGCATACCTGAAGGACGTAATCTTAGTCTCTGATTACGAGCAGCAACTGCACGTCGAGGCAATACAGGCTGTTGCTCCCGTGGACCTTCTGTATTGGTATCCTTTGAAGTCCCTAACAAACAAAACTAAGTCAGATTTCTCGAATAGAAGACGAAATTTTAATCTGAAAAGCACTTGGATTAGGTGTTTGATCACCTGTTTTCTTAAGGAAAAATGTAATTAATCCAATTGACAATAAAAGTACTATAATAGCACTGTAGAGTATTTGTAAATTGTCCATCGCCAGCTTGAATTTCAGCAGAAACACGGAAACAAGAGTCTAGAGAATTACTTTCATAATTTAAATTCCGACTTTATGATTATATACTTTCTCTATTGGTGAGATAAAATTTAATTGTTAGTTTTAGAGTTATATCAGAATTATATAAAGAAAATTAAAGAGTGTTCAAGGAGTGGTTGCATCCTATTATGCATATATTGTCTCAAGTAGTTCTGACAGACACGGTGGCGGATGTCTTCTGTCTATCAACAAGATGTGGAAGTTAAATTGTGTTAGTTTAGTTCTATTACTCTTGTGTCTATCAAGAACATATGCATTATATTTTCACATAGGTGAAACTGAGCGAAAATGTTTCATAGAAGAAATTCCAGATGAAACAATGGTGATCGGTCAGTATCGTAAATACGATTTCTCTCCTTGATTAATCTTTGCATGATATAGTTCATGTTTGAAATTTGCTGTTGTTACGTTCATATTTTTTTCCGAAAATAAGAAATTTCTCATTTGTTATCACTGCAGGAAATTATAAGGTTCAGTTGTACGATCCTAGAACTGGTGGATTTATGCCATCTAGTCCAGGTATCGGAATGCATGTCGAAGTCAAAGATCCTGAAGAAAAGACGATTCTTTCGAGAGTAAGAAATTGAAATATTTCCTCAGTTTATATTTAGTATATACGGTTCCTTTTTTTCCGAAGAAAAGTTGTATTGATGAAGCCGGCTATTGTTATTGAGTGAAAGGGTTTAAGAAGTCTTTGACTATGTAGACATTTTACTTTTAGGTGTACAGCTCTGAAGGAAGGTTTACTTTTACCTCTCATACACCAGGAGAGCATGTGATTTGCCTGTATTCAAATAGTACGAAATGGTTTAGTGGAACTCAGTTGGTAAGTTTTCCTAGCGTTGTTGAAGATTCTGTTAATACGTTCTTATTTTATACTGACGGCTTAAAAATTGTTTTAGCGTGTACATCTAGACATTCAAGTGGGCGAGCATGCAATCGACTATGCAAATGTTGCACAGAAAGAAAAGCTTACGGAGTTGCAGCTCAGAGTGAGACAGCTACTTGATCAAGTGGAGCAAATCACAAAAGAACAGAACTATCAAAGGGTAAGTGCGCCAATCATATCTAGGTGGTTCAAAGCAGTAATGATTAGGTTGTGCGAATGTGAGTTTAATATATTTACGGTATCAATTTATTTTAAATTTTAGTATCGGGAGGAACGCTTCAGGCAGACAAGTGAGAGCACAAACCAGAGGGTTCTATGGTGGTCTATCACGCAGACATGCATCCTATTAATAATGGGTGCTTGGCAAATGAAACATCTCAAGAGCTTCTTCGAGGCAAAGAAATTGGTTTAAGATCTTTAGTTGGAAGTATTAAGAACTTTATGATTAATGTGTCAACCTCGTGAGTCATTTTTGACACCAATCGAGCTCACAGCTAAAGGTTTCATTATGTTTGAAGACCTCTAGCAAAAGTGGTGTTGAAGTTATTTTTCTAACAAAACGTCCACTGCATGAACGATCTTGAATGCTATTTCGACGTTTTTTACAGACTGATGGTATTCTGTGTGTTGTTGTATGTTTGAATAAATGCTGATGGTACACAAAATTTTTTATAATTTATCAGGATTGTTGTTTATTCAGTTGCTCTCATCTAATAATTTCTCTTATTTGTTTCTTAGTTACTGCTGACTAGATCAGTTCTGTATTAAAGAAAGATTTGGGTGAGATGACACTTCTGTTACAAATTACTTGTTTGAATGGTGACGTTTCCAAAATTTGGTATTTTGGTGAAAGATTGGTTTATTTGAGAAATAAATTTATGAAATACTTAACTCTTACGTCTTAAATGAAAGTTATTGAATTTTTGGTTCATTGGTCGCTTTTGAAATTATGCTTGTATTGAACTTGCTCTATATTTTATATACATAGTCTGGGAAGGAAGACAGTTCTCAAAATAAGTCTACTCATTTGCTGTATATCTAGCTTCATTTTCTCAGTTCCTACTCTACAGATGTCTTTATATTTTCAGTCAAGTTTGGTGGGTTGTTTGCCGTGTTATAGCTGGCTCTATGGATGGCATTTTTTATATAAGGTGTGTTTATCTTTGCTGTAATAAAGGAAGTCTCATCATTTAATTGTTGGACTAATAACAACTCCATGAATTCGCATGGAGATTATTTTTAAACAAACCCACCATATCCTAGTATCAGTAAAAATGTTAATCTGACTGAGACATGAACCTAGGTCTTCCAATTTGTGCAGATTTTTTCAAGTATTTGACCACAGTTGTAGTTTGGAATTTAGCCCATCTATGCGAAAAGTGGAAGACCTGGGCACAAGTCCCAACCACTGTGGCATATTTGTCTTTCATTTAAAAATTGTTGAAAGGCAAACCTAAGTAATTGCTTTCAGATTACCCTTGGAACTCTGTAACCTTTTGCTATTTGTATTCATACGGTTTTCTTTGTGTGAAAATCATTGAAAATATCATTCAAATACATTGAAAATAAAGTAATACCCATTTAAGACATTCCTGCTTAATATGTGGTTTTCTCCCGCCCCTTTCATATAAAACGCAAAGTAAAAATACGATTGAGTTGCAGGTTATACATGTCATCTGTGGTGCCATTCTGCTGCTTCCCTTTGTTTCAAGAGTTCCTTGCAAATCTTCTTTGGAATGATTAGTTATGTGAGAGTAAAATATAGAAATTAAAAGCAACCTATATCCTACCCATCAGAACCAATGTGAATTCTGAGATAGTGAAATCCCTATCAGTTTGGTCTTAGAACAGAACATAAGATTAAGAAGTCAAATAGCACTGTTTTCTTTCACCATCTCAAGAAGTAAACTTTATGAAAAGACTATAAAAGGAGCATTTATGGGCTTTTTTGCATAGTCTTGGAGAGATGCTCTCACTACTGCTGTTAAAAACTTCATTACCCTTATTGTGGTGAATCTGGTTGAAATTGCTTCTTTCTAGAGTAGAAAACTGCCAAAATTAAGTAACTGAGGAAGACCCTTTGTGAGATAAGCCAACCATTCCCAACCAAAATATAATGAAAGGGCAACTGGAATTGCACAACTTGGTTATTATGCTATCCTACTTGTGATGCAGTTTTCACTTGCTCCCTTGTTGAGTGTCTCGAGGGGATAATGCATCTCCGCCAAATTCTATACTACTAGAGAGGAGTGAACCAATTGGTATCTGCAAGAGACTTGATTCCACCTCTTGCCCAGACTGAGTTCTTTCCATGGTTCCATGACGTAACCCCATGGGCATAAATGCTTGCATGAAAAAATCCTACATCAATCTAAGTCCAGGACTTGGTGTCCTTTCTTAGCCTCAGGTTTGATAATTAGTATGTTAGCTATACTTAGCAACACTTTATCATTTCTTAATGTTTTTATTGCACAAATTGTATTATTTATGAATCCACGTGCTTTAAATTGATTTAATTGCAACAGTTTTGTGTTCTTGGCAACTAACCATCTATCAAGGGGTGGGTTTGTTGCATTAATGTTCTTACATTCTGAGGTGTTACACTCACACTTCCTAAAGAATAATAGAGATATTTTTCGACTTAGTAATTCAAGTATTTTGGCTTGATGAATGAGAAATAACTTTCATTTTATATCCATGAGAGGAATTTCCATAGAGTATAATAAAATAGCAGTTAATTTCAAACTGTTGGGAAAATATTCTTCTTCAGATTATTTTCGGAGCAGAAGCTAAATATCAAACTTAACCTCCAACACCAAAGGCACCCAAGAGATAATCTCATAAACTATACATAGAGCTTGTGGCTCTTAGCTATATAAAAATCTGAGGAATCCCTTACTGTTTTAAACTATACTTAAAACTCAGAAAAGCTTTAGAATATATACACCTTTTAAATTTGTAACGGTATGGATACATTTTAAATAGATAAAAGGAAAACTGAATTGCAATTGAGAAAAAAACAGGAATTTTTTGAGGCCCCAGCAGATTCTGAAGCTCTAAGCTGTTGCTCACATATGTAACGCTGGCTCAGGCCGACTATTAAATGAGTTTCAGATTCAAAATAAGGAGTCATTTCAGGAAAAGAGAGGAGAAATTTATTTCAGAAGTAAAGAATGTATCAAGAGAAGACGACACAGTAAATAAAAAAATGTCAAATTAGGTAATTTGATCACAATATACTGTCAAGAAAAAAAATTGCTATTTAGTCGGAAAGAACAGAGATAGTACAGAACTATAGAAAGAGAACTCAATGATGAAATATATATATATGGAAACTTTGTATGTAACTTTTATGAATTAAAAATTTTAATGGTCATTTTAATAAAATACATGAGCTAAAATATCTCCAATTTATTCACAAACTGGCTTTTGATTAACAATGTGGATGCATTATTATTATAAATACCATAAGAGTAATGTTCCCACAGTAATTAAGCAAAGATTCCTATTTTATCACATTCCTATTGAGGTTGAGTAGAAACATTTCAATGGTTAAACACTTGCTTCAAATAGTAGTATCTGAAATTGAGGAAGACATGAAGCTTGATGAAACTATACTTCCTTGGAGCATTTCGAACATTGTAACATCATAACAACAGAAAGCATAAGCCAATGAAAATATCTCCAGATGAAAAGTGCCCTGAAAAATATTAAGTTTATAACTGTAATAAGATGTTAATTCTACCGAACAATCCTCCATATTCATAACAGAATATTAGCTTCAACAGTTTGTGTTTTAGGCTGTATTATGCAGAAATGTGATGATAAGAATACGAAAGAGAATGAGACCGATAAAATGTGTTCATTTCGTTCAAAATATTTTGTGTACTTCATTGAGGTTTTTTTTCCAGAGGAATGAGGTTTTGATAACATGGGTTTATAATACTATCAAAATAATATACCTGTAAAAACAACTTTTCTGATGCATTCAGTTAAATAATGTCAAATGAATGAGCTCTGAGGTATCTACTAAAGAAGCTTGATATCAATGAAAACAATGGAACTGAAATTAAAGACAGACAAACTTTTCTAAAGAAAAGGACACCAAAGGAAAACCTCTGGAATGCAAACAAACACAAAGATTCAGAGACCATTAATCTCTCACTGGACATGATCAGCAAGGCCATACACAAAATGGCCAATTATGCATTACGCTATTGATATCCAGAAAATGGACTTTTTTATTTTCCTTCATATCAACAAAAGCCTGGCTGGAAGTCTCTCATGAGTAAAATAGATATATCTTCTTTCTATATATGTAGTGATACATAAGTATTTATATTTAAAAATTATTAACAAATGTACATGCACACAGATGAAAATGCTGTCTTCTCAACAGAGTACATTTACACAACTGTGTTTATTAATGATAATCTCTCATATACAAATATCCTAGCCCTTTCAATCAACTTTCCCTGAATGGACTTTCATAATCACCAACGGCATCATCGATTTCACTTGCCTAAAACAAAACTACTTGTCATCAAACACACTGGATCAATCAGCCAAACCTTTACCGAGTTTAAGATTTTTCAAATTCATTCCTATAGGATGACACATTTGGAAAAGAATCCAAACTTTTTAAGTTATATTAGCAATTACACAATTACGAGGCACTGCTAACAATCAAACACTTAGAAAGGTTAAGTCCAAGTGCACCAACTATCCTTTCCCATCATTAAAAAAAATCATTATCATACCAATCTTCAACAAACACTGTTAACACTCCTTACAATGTTTCCATTCAACATAAAAAAATTACACTTTTTAGATACTGAAGCAGTCTCATTGCTCGGGTTATATTACTGTATACGAAAGCTAACAAAAATCAGCTGATTGCTGAGCACAAATGATTTACAAACAGAAAAGCAGTGACTTCAAAACTATCATTACTGCCCCACCATCCTCTTGGAAGGAATTGGAATGTTCCTCCAGCACAAACTTACCAATAAATCGCTCACAGCCTCTTATTCACATAGCACGACTAGCCATGCCATGGGGAAACTTATGAGACCTACTTAACCTTGAGTGAATTGTTACAAAATATACAAACAAGTTTCAGTAAAGAACAGTGCCAGTTTCATGGCATTGGCACAAAAACCATAACACTGCCATGTAGGCCTTTCTTGTTGACCCGGAATGTTTATCTTTATCTTGAAAGGCAGTACATGGCAGTTTTACTGTCTTGAAATGTCTGTAAGGCATGAGAAAAGCAAAGGGGAGAAGACCCTAAGCATTCCTCTGCACTGAGTGGTGATAACAACTTGACTAATGTCTGCCACAAGGTCACAAGCCACCAGAAGACGAGGTTAGGATAAATAGTATGTGGTGATAAAGAGCACAAGGTTATTGCTTGGAAGCCAAGAGAGGTGGACGGTAGAGAAAGGTATTCTATCAGGTATCCTATGGGGAGAGACTCCCACGTCCATTTGTGGCCTGCCTTCCATGTGGAGTTGGTGAGTACTGGCGTTCATGCTCCTCCAATTGCTGGAGGAACTTCTCTTCCAATCTCTGAAACAGAAATCATGGATTATAGCTGTTTGGAAGTTCTGAGCTTCAGACCAAATTATTTTCAAATAATAAAGCTGTAAGGATATTTCCAACAGCATCTTCTAATAACAAGAATTCTATTCAAAGGAAAGATAAATTGTAGAAAGACTTTCCTTTCTCTTGGGAAATATCTATAGCACTCCATTTACAATATGAATTAGTAACTTTATATTACCACAGGATGAACAATCTCTCTCAAAAACTCAAATATTTACCACATTGAAGGAATAGAACATAAAATACAAGAATAAAGTTGAAAAAATAAGTTTCTACAAACCTGTTTGCGAGGTTTAAGCTGAGACTTCCATTCTTTGAGTTCTCTAGCATAACCCTCTTCCTGTTCTTTCAGTTTCATTGTCTCATGCTCCATCAGCATTTTTCCTGCAAGAAATGAATAGATTATGCTTAAGATTGAAAGATGAAAATCTAATTACTGAAATTCCTAAAACATGCAAAATAACTATGGAGGTATTCAACTATCTTATAACTACTTAATTAGACTTGGTTGAGATATTCACAGGGAACACTAAAATGGTTCTAATACTAACTCTTTTCATTCTGAAGTTGTTCTAACTCCTTAACAGTGGCATCAGATGTGGCCCTCATTTCTTCCAACTGTCTCTGATGCTTCCTTTCAAAATGGAGCTGTTCTGCACGATATCTTTTCTTTTCATTTTCTTGGAACTGTTGGAAAAATTATAAGCTATAATCACAGTATCTTACCTCTTTTTCATCACTTGATTAATGAGTTAATACAGATAATAAAATACAGATGTCAGTGAGATGAAAGAATCATTCCCAGATTTGGAAAATCTTTTATAAATGCCAATTGAGTATGACCTGAGAATAAGTCAAACAAACACAAATGCACTGAACAGAATAAAAAAGAAGCCATATACTTTATACAATAAAGATTGAGGTAGACATTAAAACAATAATTTTTGACATCATCGTGGATTGATTAATTATTAAAAAGAAATTCACAGAAAAATAACTACTAATTAAACATTTATATACAATCCTTCTTCACTCTGCAGCAGTTCTATGCCTCATAGGGCATTAACTAATGTTAAATAAGATGTATCATCAAGGTCCTTCCTTGTTAAGAAGGCTTCTATAACATTTCCAGTCAAATAGTGAAAATTTAATTCATCAACCATCATGAAAATTGTATTGACATTTGGGAGAAATAATAACCAGTGGCTCCTTCAAGCTTTAGAGTTTAAACAGATGAAATTCTATGTATATTGACTAGAAATCCCTGCCTTTTTGCTTAATATTTTCAAGATTCCACAGTTATGATTTTATTTCAATTGCAAAGTTGAACATTTATATCAATGCCATACTTTTGGATATTTTATTATTTACCTCAAACTTTATTTACAGAAGATAGATTGGTAAATTTTTCTCCCAAACATCAATGAAATTTTCATGAGAAGCTTTTATAATGGAAAATTATTTGCAGGCACCAGTCATAGCACTACCAATTTGGATGTTTAGAAGGTGGGGGAATTACAGAGGAAGAAGAGAATTACATTCCAACATTTTGCAGGTTACAACTGTCGTGAAGAAAATTGGTCAACTCTTGCAGCTTTTGAACAAAGCATACATGATAAAGTGGGATATTATAGGACTCTATGAAGTGGAAGAGAAAAATGAGTTGATTTTACTAACATAGGGGGTAACTAATCAAATAAAGAGATACAGAGGTCTGAAGTAGCATCCAAACAAAGCCTCTTTTGTATCTAAATGAAGTATATAAGATGCCATGGGGAATATGCCAAAAGAATAGCATCTAAATAACACTTCTATGTGAACAGTTTCACTTAGGGGATTCTACATCGGCCAAGTTTTGGTCAGAAGTAAAATTTAAAGGAAGAACACAACATTTCTGATATTTTTCGCTGATTCTACTGGCTGACCAAGTTAAACTTTCTTTGACATCCCAGTGTAGGAAGAGGAGTGCAATAAAATAAGTTCCTTTCCTTTTTAAGGACCCAATTTTATACTTGCAGCTGGTGACCTAATTATAGGCACTTTTTGTATCATAGATATACATGCTTTGGGATTTTCCTAAATTTACATAAGAAAAAATTTCACAGAGAAGTAAAAGAATAGAGGAATGTAAGCAAAAATCACAATAGGCATTTATAGCATGTTTGTATCAAGAGTATGTATCAAGAGTAGAGTCAACTGTGTACAAATGAAAGGATACAAACATATTTGTCAACATGGGGATCCAACATTTAATTGGGCTAAAACGGTCAACATGTGTTATTATTGCAGCTCACCTTTCTTAACTTTTCCCTCTCCTCCTCTGGATCCATTGTAATTGAAGGATTAGGAGAAGGAGGAGCACCTACAGGAATTCTCATGGATTCACGGAACATCATTTCCCGAGCTTTCATTTCTGTACGAATTCGCTTTGGAAGAGCTCTCTTTTCTGCAGATTGGCGCTTTAAAAGATCCTCCTCCATCCGCTGGTTCATGCGTCTCACCTGTTCCAGCTCTTTTTCATGACGAGTTAACATCTGCAAAAGAAATTAAACCCATTTTGCATAATACTAGTTTCTCATAATCTTAGGTGTGTTAAAATTTTCTAATAGGTTGAAATAAAAATAAAAAATTAAGCACACATACAGCCTTCATGCTAGTCAAACATGGAGTCAACATCTTTGAATCCAACAGAGGCAAGAAATAAATTTAAAATACAATTTCTCCAATAGAAGCATATGAAGTTTCAGCATTAATTAAATATCAGAGATGCTTTTATGTTTGAATCAGTTGAATAGAGTAATTTTAAATGCAAAGAAAATGTATTTTTATTATACTTGAGTTACTCCGATTAACAGAAAAGACTGTTATTATTAACTTCCTCTTATTACAGCTTGTCTCCACCTCTCTCTCTCTCAAGAAAGAATAATTACACATACAATGTAATAAATGGGACTCCGCTGGTAAATTTAGATGCAATAAACAGAGCATAAAATGTCAGATGAACATCTAAATATATTGAAAAATACTGAAATAAACGAGGTAGTTTTAACTTTCAGTCACTGAATAAATTAGAAAGGAAGTGAGCTTGAATCAATTGGAATTAATCACAGAATAAAGCCATGATAAAATAAAAATGGAAGATAGACTCTTAAATTATAAAAACATGCATGTAGAATGATCTCTTGAATTCATACTCAGGTGTTTAGCAATCTGAGAGAAACTTTTAGGTAATTTCAAATTGAAAAATAATGAAAGAAATGAGGTACTACTTGAGAAATACTGAAAGAAATGAGGTACTACTACTTTACTGTATATCTAAAAACTAAATAGTTTCTGAAATTTAAAAAGGAAACTTGGAAAGATAGACTCTCCTAAAACCATAGATAAGGATGCATACCTGATGCCTCTGCATGAAAAAGATGTCTTTAAGAGAACGCTTTGCTAATTGCTGTTTCTCATGGATCTGCCGTTCTTCTAGCTCCCAGAGGGCTGATTCCCTAGCACGCATTAACTACACAAAGAAAAAAATACTCCCCTAAATAATTTTATCAAACAACACTTGAAACTATTTTATTTACTGAATATATCTCTTTTAAGGTTGAGAGAAATAAAATCTTAAACACCTCGCAGAGGTCAATTAAAAGGTAAATTTGTATAGGACAGCACCAAAACATAGTCTGACAGTAAATTAACAAATTTTAAGCATTGAATTAGATCATGAAATATGACTTACTTGCTGCTGCTGTTGTAGGAACTGTCTCTCCATTAGAGCCATTTTCTCTCTATGCGCTTCACCCATTCTACGAAGAGAATTCTCATGACTTTCATTCAAACTCTCCAGGAACTGCTTCTCCTAAGATTTTTAAAGACAGAAGAATTTATATATTATCTATAATGCACAACTGGGAATCAATAACTTTAACATATCACATTCTATGAGAAAATTCACTGACTGAAATTGTAATACATGAGACCTATTTATAAAGCTGAGTTAGACAGCTTTAAAGAACATTGTCTTCAAGTCTTTTCCATTTTATAAAATGAAGAATCATCCTCTCACATGTTTACAAGAAGGTAATAGTCTGAAAAATCAAGTTAGGGCAAGTAAATATAATATACCAACCCTTTCTTCATGCTCTATTTCCATAGCTTCTTTCTTGGAACGGAAAACACTCTTTCTCTTATCTCTAGGTAAAAGGTCAATCTCTTGTCGTAGCAGTCTTAGCTCTTGCTTCAAGCCTTCTCGAAACTGTTTCAATTCTTTCTCCTATAGAATATAAGAAAATACATAGTTCTAGATAAGTAACAGAAATATTCTGTGGCTACAATAAGAAACAGAAAAATTCATTCAGTTATGGTGATATTATAAAAATAATTTGAAATTATAGATAGTAATTTTATGAATTCATGATCACACATGAAGAAAAGTCATTATGTAGAGTCCACAAAAACTTTTATGAAACAACATAGGTTTTGTTATGAAGTAACATCATAAGGTCAGATGATAACCTGATGTTGTTACTCTGTAACAAAACCTAGGTCTTTTAATAAAAGTTTTTGTGGACTCTACATAGTGAGTTTTCTTTGAGTAGGATCATGAAGGAGTTTCACCATGTTTCACTGAAATCTGTCATGTTTATTCATGATGACATATGATGAATGCTTGCTCACCTGCTCAGCTCTGATCTTCTTGGAAGCGAGTCGAAGGTCGACTTCCTGCTGCTGCTCAGATCTTTCAACTTGTTGACGATGAACACGTACCTGCGCATCTAGATCTGCTTCATACTGGCGCAACAAATTCTGCTTATCCTGCTCAAATTTCTTCTCCTAAAATACAAAAATTTATTTTTGCTCTCTGAGACAACCAAGAAAAGTTTCATATTTTCAATTTTACAACAAACAGTCAATCTGAATGCAGCCTATTTCACCAGGTATCAAAAAAACACCTAAGTATTTCTGATTGCTTAGCATTATTTATTTAGAAAACAATATCCCTGCACTTAGGAGAATCCAAGACAAATAATTTGGTTTCCATTAAATTTCAACTATGAAAGTCATAAGTAAGCAAGCCACAAGCACTTCTAGTAAAAAAAACCTATTGAAGTAAAATTCATAAATATTCATAAATAATTGCTCTACACCTAAAGGAAAAATACTTCTGTTAGCTTTTGTTTCACTAATACTTGAAAAATGGATTTCAGCTTAAGTGGATTGTTAATCAAAAGAAAAGTGGACTTTTAATACTTTATTAAATGGGTAGGAACTACAGATAAGGTGTCTCTATGGATTGAAAGTTAGTATATGTAGACCATTTTCTATCATATAGAGCAAGTTAATGATTCAGAAGCTTTGTTGATAAAAGGGTTCAGAATTGTAAGAATCAAACAAAGGTAAGACACATAAAAAATTAAATTATAATGTCCATATCTAATGAGATTTTGAATACTCTTCAAACATGTTTGAGAATGACTACACAGGCATCAGCAACCTGCTTAATAGATAGAACTATGTATACATTATAGAGTGTAGAGATATGCAAGTGATGCATAAATGAAAGATGTGAAAAATTTTCTGGAAAGATAACCTAAAGATTGAATTGTGAGTAATGGAATTCGACAGTTACCTGCTGTTCTTTAAGTAACTGAGCTTTGAAGGAAAGATCCTGAAACTGCTTCTGTTCCTGCTTTTGGAGCATTTTCAATTCCCTAAGCTCCTGCTTCCTGTGTTTGGGAAAAAACGAAACATGAACAATGGGTACCTTTATAAGTCAATTGAAAATTATTACACAGCAATGATGAGTAGAGTCACTAACAATGCACAATCAAGCTACTAATACAGATGCCAAATAAAAGATTGTCTCCAGAACATACCTGAAGACATGGTCATCATATGGTCGACCATTTCCTTCATCACCATAAATAACTCGGCTAGTAGTGGTAGTAACAACAACCCCATCAATCTCAAATTTTCGAGTTCTTTTCCGTGTCTTTTTCTTCATATTCATTGTTCTTATATCATCCTTCATAGCATGCCGAATTTCCTAATGAAGATAAAAGAACATATATCAAGATATGCAAATTCATCATAAAATTATCTTAAATATGTGGTTCCTAAAAGCTTAAATAAAAGCTCTTTACATTAAAAAAATAGTGCAACAGCAAACAAATTCTAAAGAAAATTCTTAGAGAATATTTTTGAAATGGATTAAATAGTGTAAGAAAAACCAAATTTTAACTGATACTAATTCAGCATGGATCAGTTTTTAAATAGCCCCAGTATCTGGGATAGTTCCCATTTAAAAGACAGCATTAAGCATACATCACATAGTCAATATCACTGATTCAGTGCTGATATTATTCAACATATTGATCATCTGAGAGTTATACCAAAACAAAAATACTGATGGAATAATATTTCATAATATTGCTTCAATAATGATAATAAATGACCATGTGAGGTGAGCTATAGTTGAAGGATTGAATTAATTCACTCATAACCTGGTCTATCTATAAGTCTATATGATAAGTCTAACTTGATCACTTCTGATTTATCCATTGATAGGATAATGCTAACAAGTTTTACAGTATTTAAAAGTAATATACAAAGAATCTTTAGAGTAATAAAAAGCTTCACAGTGAAGTTAATGAGAGTCCTTTTCTTATGAATTCTTTCTTATAAAGTATAGAATAGGAGAGTAATCTTTAAGATGTATCTCTTAATAGATATAGGATTTGAGACACTTCTCTGGGCTACTTAAAATCCATGTTTATGGTAATTGAGATAAAACTCACTCCTGGGTAGCGAGTTCCTCTTCTCAGTACCACTTCTGTTTCCTCTTGAACTTGAACAATGTCACTTCCACCTTCACTTCCCTGGCCCACAGGTATACCACCAGAAGTTGATTCTGCATCAGACCTGCAAGAAGAGCAAGATATATATTCATTAACTAACTTATACTCACTTACTGCAGACATTAGCTTTTCTACAAATTCTGAAACTTACAGATAATACTATCAGCATAAAAACATGTAAACATATAACAAATTACATATGGTATTAAATGATGCATACTATGTCATAAATTGGTAGAGATAGGATAAATTGGATTTATCTTTAAACATCCTTTCAAGCAGAGAAAAATTTTAAATTTTTATAGCACAGAAGTATTTTCCTATTTAAGGGGGTAGACCACTCCAAGATTTTCAAAAATCAATATTTTGCTTTAAAAGATACCATCAATCTTTGGCTATTTAATGCTTTCAGTCTAAATATTTACAAAATTGACAAAATGACTCATTCTTGTTGGTGGTGCATTCCAGCTGAATGAGAGCTCCTGCCTAATGTCAACATATATGCTAGCATGGACTTTAAAGGAGTCTTGATTTACTTCACTTTGTTGCTATAGCCATTTCCTAAACTTATTTACTTCATGGGGTTCAGTAAAATTTATTACTCAGACGATTAAAGATTAATTAATTAATTAATACGTTTGCCTTAGATGCTCTAATAACGTTCACAAAAGTTTTTGTCAGCTATGAAAAATACTTGGGATTTCTTTCACAGCAGAGATAAGGTGATTAATATTAGAACATAACGCAAACATATAGCAAATATCATCTAATAAAAGAAACCACAAAAAAACAAGGAACTTGCAGACTTATAAAAATGATTGACTAAAATAACTTTAGCACTGGATAGGGGAATTGCTCCAATGCATGGCAAGTAGAGTGCAAATAAATAGATTGTTCATCTAGATGAAGAAGAAAAAATTCTGAGGACTATACTGAGATACATAAGTAGGACAATCTTTATCTGCCAGGTAGTATTTGCAACCTTACATAATACTAAAATAAATAATTACTACAAGTAGAAAGTAGTACAGATTAATACCTTTCTGTAGGAGTTGGGGTTTGTTGTCTTTCATCTTCTGGTGAATAAGACCTTCTAACAATATCATTCTCTCTTATAACTCCAACTGTATCAACAACCACCTAAGAGCATAAGAGAACAGAATTACAGCATGTACAAATTGATCAATTCTTATGAATGATAAATGTGTGACAAACAAAAGAAAAAAACATAAATTGATTTAATGCCGCAAAGATTAATTAAATTTTAATGTCAAAATGATAAGAAGAAGATACAATTAAAAAACAGCACAGTATGTTAAGAAGAAAGAAAAATTTTGCAAGTATTAAGAAAAGCTTGAATAGTAATTTGTCATTTGCGCATTTGTCACTGAATATTCCAGAGAAGTAGGTATAATGCCATATAACAGCAAATGTCACTTGGCATAGAATAAGGAAATGAAAATAGTTAAGTAATTCTATTCATTTAAATATTCTTTCTATACCTCTCCAGATGTTATTTCTGTCCTTTCCCTAGGAGGTGTCAAATCTCTACAAATAACAACATTCTCAGTCTCTTCTGGCTGTAATCTATCCACATCTGTAGCACCTTCTGTTATACCTTCTAAATGGATTGTACCTTGCACTGATACTTCACCTGAAAATTAAAAAAATAAAAACTTCTTTACTTGTTTCACTTCTTTGTCACTACACTTTCAACTCAAACTGTTTTGAATTTAAAGTATAAATTCATTCTTTAAAATCGTGAATTTTTAGGACCTTCCTTTTCATTATACTCGAGGAATTCAAAAATACATTTCACAATTAAGAACTGTTCCCTACATTCAAAATGAAGATAAATTAACAGTAAACAAAATTAAAATATACCTGAATCCATTCTGGGCATGAGGTTGTTAAAAATTATCAAATTATTTCCTTTGCTTTAATTATACTTTAGTGTGAAAGATAATCTGTATGTATAATACAAAATAATACCATGAAAACATACATAAGATGATAAATTGTGACTGGTGTAATTTCTTAAGATGAAAACTTTACTTTAAGTAGAAAATATATTTTACACAGAGCCTTAAAGATCCGAAAATTTACTCAAAACTTCATAAATATAATATGGTTACTAAACCCAAAAGTGATATTTCTGGTCAGTCAACTTTCAATGCATTGCTCCAATTAAGATTCCAAAAGTTTTTGACTTCTTTATAAATATATTGAATTAAAGGCTCCAATGGCTTCTATCTTAATTTGCTAAAATGTTTTCAGAACATTTACTCAGCAGATTGGTTCAGAGATGAAGAATAAAAGATTAACCTACCTACATCAGCTACTGGTGAAAGAGGGATTGAGGAATCTCCTTCACCAACTAGAACCACAGATACGTGACCTGGATCACTTATGCCACCTGGTGACCAAGGTGGCTCACCGACTGGTGGCCCTGGACTGACCACCAACACCTCACTTTCATCTAGCCTGACTGGGTAAGGTTCATCATCTGTTGATGACTCTCCAATTTGAGTTTTGTTTGTTTCATTTGATAGAATGAAAACTTCTCCCCCAGCAGGTGATGGAGATGGAGTGGGAGGCAAATGAGTTGAAATGACTGTGACAGGAGACTCCTCTGGCTCTATAGTTTCACCAGTTATCGTGACAGTGGAAGTATTAATGCCAGAAACTGAGGTATCCAATATTTCTGGAAGAGAAAAAAGACAAATGAATTCCTTCATACTTAGGCAATCAAAATTAGATTCATAGTTTTAACTTTAGATATAATATATTACAGATCAATCTGACGCTGATGTAAAGCCAGAATCCTTGTAATTACTAATATTATGTTTAATCAAATTCATCCTACATTCTCAAAGATATTTATATACTCATACAAACTTTTCTTTCTAAATTCAAGATCATTAAATCAACTTTGGAGACTTGAAATTCTAATGGACTAAATTTTAGTGGATGACAAAATGTCAATAATACATATTTTGCCCTGTATGAAAGATACCTCACAGAAGAATAGGTATCCTCAAATCAATTCTCTTTAACTGAAATGACATATGAATCCTGGCTTTAATTAGAAACAAACTGAATCAAGTAACTATTAACGTTTAGATTTAACAAATCTGAGTACAGTTGCAGGGAAAGGAAAGTGAAAAGCATCAATGTAATGGCTGATCACAACAATTAGTGAAATATATTCATACATCATTTTGGCCTCACCTCCAACCACAAACACATCTGAGGACAGCTTTCTATCATCTGATTTAATGTCAGCTGGAGAAATAGGAACTGAGGAAGGACGGAGGACAGGAACCTCATCTGGATAATCAAACTCTTGCTCCCTCGGAACATCCACAGTCACCACTTCTTGCTTGTCTTCCTCTTCAAACTCCTTACTTTCTCTTTTCTCTTGTGCTCTTCTCAATTCTTCCTCTTCCCTCTTGGATTCCTCTGCCAACCTCTTTGCTTCCTCTTCTAACCTTCTTTCCTCCTCTAGCCTCTTTGCTTCTTCCTCAGCTTTTCTAGCCTCTTCTGCTTCCCTTGCCTCTTCCTCTGCCCTTCTTGCCTCTTCCTTCTTTGCTTCTTCTTCTTTCCTCCTTAACTCCTCCTGCTTCTTTTCTTCCTCCTCCCGCTGTTTTGCAATCTGCTCCTCCACCTCCGGCTTGGACAATCTGCCAGGAGGGGGAGGGGCAGGGCCCTTCTCTCTTCCTTCTCTCCTCAACTTCCCCACTTCTGGAGCTGGTTTCTCTTCCTAATCAAACAAAAGTAATATTAGAGGGTATGAAGTCTACATTACTGTGCTGAAAAATACTCTGTGAGATGGGGATGGAGAACAAATGGCTTGCTGATGATAACCAAAAGAAAATTATGATACGTCATTGAAGTATGAAAATGGAAAGACATCTGAAAAAAGCTAGTTGAAACAGTGAATGTAATTCTAAATAGAAAGGTCTTACTATGACCGAGGAATGAAAGGTAATATGAAAAATCAAAAAACAGGAATGTAGCTGTAACTCTGTGCCTGATGATGAACAAATAGTCTGATACCAGTTGCCAGTCAAAATAAATCTATAAAGTGGAACTTGGTAATGTTATTTCCTCTTCAACCGCAAGGATGGAGTTCCACCTAGTAAAAGCTTCATAAGCTGATTTTATGTATATATGACCTTATTAATTCACAACATGTATCTCTTATGACTAGCTTTATCTATGGTTGACATAACTTTAAACAAATTCAAGGCCCTGTTTAAAAGTATCAAAAATTTGTGTCTAAACCTTAGGCAAAACTATTTGTATTTTTATATATATTTATATTTTCAATCAAAATCATAAGGTTTTCTCCCAGGATATAGGATATTCAGTGTGCATGAACAAGATCCCATTAGTAATGTCTAAACCAGAGATGAGGAACCTTTGATTTCCATGCAACACGGTCTTTTTGGGTATTCAATGTGATCTTTCATTCACCTACTAAAGCAAATGCTCATTTAAAAATAATTTTGCTATCTTGCTAATGATGCCTAGTGAAAATAAAGCCAAAAACATCCTCCTTTAGTTCACTTAGAGAAAGAACTCATTTTCTAATAATTTCTGTGAGTAAGTATTTTAATTTAGGCATCATGCAATTCAAGATTAGCCTAACGGTCTCACATGTTGCTTTTCTTAGGCAACTGCACAGCAAATGCTGCCTTCTAATGGATAAAGGTTCCCTGCGACTGGTATAAACAAAATAGACTTCTTGCTGACCTATCTACAGAGGTATCAGTAACATTGTTGTAAAAAACAAAGAAATTAAATTTTACATGCAAAATTGATATATCATGAATATGAAAACTATTTTAATAAAAAGCACAGATCATTCATGTAAAATGCAATTCAGACACTCACTGCTGTGACTTCTTCTCTAGAGGTTCCTTTCACCATGCCCTGAACCTCATTTTCTTCAGCTTCATGCCCAATTCTTTGTCGCTTCCTCTCCGTTTCCCCTCTTTCCCTCTGACCCTCTTCAGCCTCTCTCTTCTTTGACACCTCTTCTGCTTCTTCCTCCACCTCTGCTGGCTGCTCTCCAGGGACCAGCCCAAACTCAGGTGCTGCAAATACAATGTTAAAATTTCTTAACACAAATTTACATGGTAATAAACTTTTGTTCCCTTTAAGGATGATAAAAATGATTCATCAATGAAACTTTACAGTTATCTCAGTTAATATACTATCTTAAGGCAGATATTAGTTACTAAATGTTGTTTCTGATCCAAAAAATCATAGATTATTATCTTAGAGGTATCTTTGCATTTTATTCTGCAGTGTGAAAATGCATTTATCTATGACACTGAGTAAGTATCCACCCTATGCAATTTCCTAAGTAAATCTTACAGAATCATCATATCAATCAAAGATAACCTTCAATCCAGCAATACAATATATTAAAAACCTATTAAACAGAGCTGGAATCATTGGAAAATAATCTACACCTTTATTACAGGAGTAATTAATACTTGTAACAACTCACTTTTAACATCAATATCACTCTTAAGAGAAGCGGAGTCATCTTCGCCAGGTTCCAGGAATGGGGGCAGTTGGGATGAACGGGGGTCCTGTTTGAAGAAATGATAAATATTCCATGAGTAAAAGCAATGTATACACATTTTTGCAGATATATGAGGAAAAAAAAGCTTGCCACATGAAAATATTCAGCCGGTGCAATGAATTTGTAAACAGGAAGTCATGGGTTAAGCCATGAGTCAGACTTCCTACCTCTAACTTTGAGAATAGCTAAGCATATTTTTGAAAAGAAAATTGATAATCTTTGTATCGTTGCATCATCTGATAGTCATTTAGAAAAGAAATGCAGGAAGTAAAAATGAATTTTTCACAGGATTCACTTAGGTAAATAAATAAATGAATGGAATTTTTTTGAGAGATAGAGACTATCAGGTTTCTTCATCCAAACCAAAACCCAAAACAGTAAACTAGAAAAGTCAGATAATAGGCTAGAAAAGAAATAAAGTAAGAGACAAAATGATACTTTCAGTATTAACTCAACTGTTATATGAAATACAATCCCTACAGAATATATATCCCTAACAGAGAGATGAAAAGCTTCTTTCATCTGAATTGAAATAATTGACTGGAGAATCATTAACAGAAACTAACAGGTTACAATGATAAAGTATATGGTTTGATTTCCTCAAACAACTAAATGTATGTGAAAGTAAAATCACAAGATACACTATACCGTAAGGTTAATGCATAATTATGGAGATTTCTAAAATACAAGAGGATAACTAGGAAAACTATCTCTTTGACATCTGGCTTATCAATTAAACCAGGTTTCAGTTGTCAATCTAGAGTGTTTTATAATTTATAGCCTTAATATTATATAACTGAAGTTACAACTTCAAAGTTCAACAAAAATGCTCAAATATAAATAAGATCAACTTCTCAGAGCATGCAAAAATGTATACAGAGGAACATACTTTCCTAAAAGTCATTATAAATAGTTAATTAGACAAGAAAATCTAAATGTTAACAAGCCACTGTTAAATTCACATAAACAAGTCACTTGCCATGCAGTTAAGTCAATTAAAGCTTTAGTAACATTCCATTTTAAGAACTTTCACAAATTATTTTAGGTTACAATAGAGAATGTCTACTCCTTCAATAGTGAACATAAATGTCACTTTAGGGGTCATAAATTAACCTTAAATTCATTAGTAGAGATATTGCCATTTAGGAAGTAAAGATTAGATTCATCAAGATCGATGACAGTCTAATGCTTATTATATTAGACAAAATTTTATCAAAAGAAAACTTTGATTGCAGCAAAAGAAAAGCTACTCCAATAAAAGATATGGCTGTTATGAAGGATTAAATTGGGAAGAACGTTATCACAAGAGCGCTTCATTATAAAGGCAAATTTTAATTTGTATATTAATAGGAAAATTAATTCTTCCATTTGATGGTATTTTACTAACAGTTAAGTTTTAGAAAATATGAGAAAGTTAATATTTATTTTTAATTTGCAATTCACAGAGATGTAACTTATTTAATGAGTTATAATTATAATGGCTGGAATAGTTTCATTAAGAAAGATAAAAATGTTTAGAGTCTGAACAGTACTACTTCCTTCTGAGTTTCTTTATCAGCTCGGAATACTCATATTCTGACTGTAGCTTGTTTTTTAATTCTTTCAATTAAAATTTACATAAAAATCCTAGGAATAGATGGCAAACTTTGGCTTTCAAAATGTTAGCTATAGTTAGTAATTTTATTAACAAAACAATCAACTAGAGTAGCTCTCATTCTACTGTTTAGGATTTTCACAATAACAACAACTCTTTAAAAAGATGTGCAGCAAATACTTATTCACATATTATCATTTCTTTTATGAAAAATCTGACACATATTCCTTACTAATCAACATACATCTTATAGTTCATATGTTGTTGAAAAAAGTGCCCAAATGCAACAATTTTCTAATACTTTTTTAAGGTATAATAAAATTTGGCTGATCAAATCATTAATATATTAATAGACAGACTTTAAATACTTAGGAAAATTGATATTTCCAACAGCTTTAAAAATTTAAGTAAATATTGCTTCTTTCTGCAAATTCTTTTATTAAAGTTCACTATATGCATATTATGATTCAAACACTGGTACTTTATTTCACTTCATCATAGTTCACCATTGAATTTAACCACTGCTCATAGGTGATAACTGTTAAAAATTATGATATGATAAATATGGAAGATAGAAGAGCAGAAATTTCAGGAAGCTGAACACTAGTATGTATTCATTATATTTTCATTAAGCTGATCATGTATTAATGGGCTACGATTCATCAATTAGTTTTTTGAAGTCAAAAGGGAAGAGCAATTTCAGTAACTTTAATTGAATTGCATTCTAAATTCCATGAAAGTAAATTTTTTCTAAATATTTCCATTATTTATGAATTTACACAAAATATTAACATTCTTTATTTACTTAATGTAATTTAATTATGCCAGTGATACATATAAACATCAGGCATCCTACTCAAAATTATCAACTGTATTAATCACATTTATGTTGGGAAAGATATTTTCAAACCTTCTTAAGCTTTAATGAATCTTACTTAATTGTCCTAAATACTCATTTTGCTCTATAACTTTTATTGTAATGGAAATAAATTTTATTCCTATTTCACACAATATCAGTTTATAGTAAATTTACAAGTAACTTGATCAAATTTTAGCTTACCATATCAAATAATACTTAATTAAGTTTATTGTTTTCAAAGTTCTTTAAGAGAAGAATAATTTTAATGTAACCAAGGTGATACTTAAAGGTGATTTCCAGTAATCTTATCATCTTATTATTTTACATTCAAATGGATTTCAGCTTTCTTTTCTAAAGGAAAGTCAATTACATCACTGCCATCCATTTCATTCACCTACATTGTCATGTATAATTCATTGACTACTACATTGAGAAATGTTACGATGCATTTGTATTTTATTTAGAGAGAGATTTAAAATTTGCCACTCATTACAAATAAGAGCATGAAGAAATCAAACATATTCTAACAATCATTGTGATGCATATAATCACTTATAAATGGTTGCTGTAAGTGTGTACATAGAAGTACTCTATGCAAGGTGTTAAGTTTTTGGTAAATTTGAACTTATATCAGGCATCATTTACCTTAAGATAAGCATGGCAAATCAATGGATTTGATCAAGATAGTCGCATAATTTCAACATGAGTTATCGCAATGAAATAATATTCCAATTTTTGGTTACTTTTGAATAAATAAATTTAGTATTATTATAGGTATCATCAATTAAAGGTTTAAGCTCTGTTTGTTAAGTAGATTATTAGGTCAAGATATGAAGGGAAAACTATTTTGTTAGAGTTGCTATTTTACCAACAAAATAATAACATCTAATTTATGTCTTAGATATATTTAGCAAAAGGCATCTCTCAAAATTGTTTTCAACACAATAGCTTTACCTAATTAAGGATTATTTCTTAAATTACTTTATTATATACACCTATGAGTTTCTAAAAGAAATGAGTTTGTAAATATAAAAATATTTACATTTAAATGATGGGTAACAGCATACTTTTTCAATTTTTAAGCTATGAAAACTATGTATAGATACTTAAAAATGAAGTAGCAATGTTTTTTGTCTTCTTTATCTGTAAACATTTTCTTCATATATGGGACAAAAGGTAAAGAGATATCCAAAAGGTAAATACCCTTCAAAGGTTAAAGCCAAGGTCACATGGTAATAATCGCATAGTAAGGTAGCGTACCATCAAGAGCAAACATATAATTACCACATATCCTTAGTTAAATATTGGCACAAATAACTTTTTCCAACAAATGGAACTACTATACCAAGAACATATCTCCAGGTTTATGTTGTCGGACCTGGAAATATCTTTCACAAACTGGCAAATACCTAGGTTTTCATCTTCACCAAATAACTTGGACATCAATGATGAATAAATGAACTTTATTCTAAGAGGGCATATAATGAATAGATTTTGATTCTTCTAGCAATCCTATTGTTCAAGGTCTCTACACTTACAGGTGGCCAAACGTACCACTCAGTACAAAATCACCATATGATCCTGGCTCAATTATTCAGTTACTTGCTAGCTAATTTGAGTCAATAAGCAGATGCTAATAAAATCCACTCACCTCAGATATTAAGTATTTAATTCAGATTTTACATAAAACAAACAGGTCGGGAAACACATTCCCTCGAGAGAGATGGTATTCCACTGTAGAGTGACACAAGTAAGACACAGAGGAGACAGAAAAAGAGAGAAGATAAGGGGAGAGAGGTGGAAAATGACATACCTCCCTCTCCTCAGGGACCATGCACCTTGCTGGCTGCGGGGGGCCAGGAGAGCCGCATGCATGACAAAACCACACCCCGTTAGACTGACACACAACTGCATTTATCATTACAAAGCATCCCACCACTTAGCTACCAGATATACATCACCAAAATAGTTATTACAAGCCTCTCTCGCACTCAAAAAAGAACCGAGAGGGCCTTAACAATTAGCGGATAAAAGGGGTGTCACACTTAAGAGATGCTCAGAAAGAAAGACTACAAGAATATTCATGCACTTTTGTCCCTTTTGGTGCACAGTAGAGTACACTTCTTAGGAAACAAAGTTGACCACAAATCAGAGCGATTAAATCTTCTAACTTCTGAAATTGGCAAGTACAATGAGAAGAATATTAGTATGCTGAATTTTCAAGCATCAAATTGAAAAGTATGGTAAGAGTATTTTTAATACAGCACATAGGCTATATTGGTTAGAATTTCATTGGTTCCAAGAATTATCAATCATAAAATTTGAGATAAAGAATACCACATTTCATGTCAAATTAACTCACCAACCAATGTGTCATGGTAGAAAGCAAGTAATGTTATTTGAGAAAATATTAGTCAAGAGCAGATAAAAAGCCCATTTCAAATGAGACTACAAATAGAAGCACAATAATTGATTATATATATCACAGTGGACACTAAATGATCAAATATAACATGAAATATGGAAAATTCAGATGAAGAGTGAAGAAATCATCACCTAAATGGTGAGATTATAACATTTTTGAAGGTGATTAAATCTTCTGAAATATTTACAAAAACACCTAGGCAACTGCTTCCTTTTGTCTTGATGAACTTTGATTAAATGATTATTTCCTAATAATACACGAGCGAGGAAGGAAATTCTAATTTAAATTTGAAGAATAGAAGCAACAAAGCATCCAAATTCATAAATTCTTACAGGATAAATAACAATATAGGTAAAACGATAAATTTACTCAGACAGTAGCTTACATGAAAAGTTAATCATGCTCACAATAAAAATTTAAAATCTTGAAAGCTGTCCACATGGATCTGGTTACAATAGTGCTAAATTACAGTAACAAACAAAATTTTACTTTTCATCAAATAAATGTAGAACCTAATGTTTATAAAATTACATTTTGCTGATGATTTTCTTTTTTGATAACAACATACAGCTGCACAAAATAACATGATCCAGGGAATCAAAAGATCTTGGGGTAAATAAGCAATTCCAATGCATCAATGTACACAATTCTTTTTCTTTAGCCTTCCATGAGTAACAAAATATACCAGCAACAACTTTCATGAAAATTCCTTCAAAGTATTTTTAAATTAATTCTTAAAAAGCAAGATTAAGTTTAATCTGAGAGCAAAAACAAATTCTTGGAAGAGTTACATTTAAAAAATTTGGAAACAGCAAATACTGAGAATCAAAAAAATGAATGCATAAAATTACTTTCTTATAAATTACTATGGCATTTAAAGTGCTTCATAATTCATCAGAAGATATAAAACAGAAAGGACATACTAAATACTGCCATCTTTTTTGTTTCTAAAAGAAAATAGTTTCTTAGTCTTTTAAGTATATCTTACTGTTTGAAAATTCTTATTTAGAGAAGAAGATAAAAATACTGAGTCAGGAAAACCACTCATGTCAACAAAAAATCAATAGTGCTTTATACATTTGTTCAAAATAAATAACAAAGATAAATTCTTGAAACTACAATTCAAATTTTGCATATTACATAGCAATCTTTTATTATCAATCTGCTAATACTTCTTTTCTCTTTGGAAAGATTTTAATAATAATCAAATTGAAATTTTGTTAATAATTTAAGGTTAATTTTTGAACGAAAAAAGCACTTTATGAGACGATACATGCAACTTGATTGTAAGCCACAATTTAATTTGTACATTTTATACATCCTGTTTGTATCCTAGATAAAGCACAAACTGCAGGTGCCAAACCTTCACAATATGAATTTTTATATTCTTAAGTTTGGCATAGAAGAGTAAAATTAAAAATTCATAGCCATTCAGGAAAACACTGCAATGATTTTACGCTACTATCAACTATCAAAAAATTTCATCATCTTTCTTCTAAAAGATATGTAATTGATACCAATAAATTTAAATTAGACCTCTGGTGAAGCTGCTAGAACCAATTTAATAGATTGCATCAGGAAAGACTTGCTTGCAGAAAACTCATTGTATACTTTGGTTAAGATTTCCATTAATTGGGATTCCAGGTAAGTATTATGAATGAACAAATATGTTCTCATGCTACTCAACATCAAACAGATTTTAGTGGCTAGGCACATTTTTAGCCCAAGACCAATGAAATTTCATTTTTAACATGCCAGCAGATGCACTTTTATCATCACTGGGAAATTTTTCATGTTTAAAATGAATTATCATTGGAATTTTTTTATTATCAGTGGACTCCATTTATGGGACATCTCTTAATGCAAATAAATGACTGAGAATGTAAGAAGTTCTGCATTTAATCAATCGCATCTTGTGATCACAGATCACTAAGCAACAAAATCTTCCTGATTTAGAATCAGACTGCAAAAATGCATTAATTATTATTTATAACCTATATTGTCACAAACAAGTTCTAAAAAAAAATGACCTGAAAAAGGCATTTGAGCTATCTTTGAAATATCCCAACTTTTACTTGCAAAATTACCTTCACTCTTTTCCATGTGTTATCCTTGGTAACAATGAACTGATACTGGCAAAGTTACTTGGTATTAAATGAATTCTGAGTTATTGTCAACAAATATAATGCATTTAAAGACTGCTATGCAGTAAAATACATTCAAGAAATAGAAATCTTACATGTTTAACAGTTGAAAAGAAATTAGTATGAGAGTTCATTAACATGCAACTGTTTATAAAGCAAGCTGAGGCTTATAAGATTCACTTTTTGACATTTATTTTCAAAGAGATCTAGTAATGAAATCTAGTTTCAAAAAAGTTACAGAAAACTAAAGCATACTAAAATATACAACATTTATTTAACTATGTATTTGGTTATGAAAATCTACAACAAAGGACCCCATACAAGAAACAAAAAGGAATATCGTATGCTGACATATACTAGCAAAAATTGATAATCTTTTTCTTCCATACACTGTAGAAACAATTTTTAAAATACTCATGATGGAAAACAAATAAATTGAAATATGCAAAAACTCATTTTTAAATTGAAAAGGTAAGCTTAAGTGGAAACCAAATAAATTTAGAAAATGGTAATATGACCAATATAACATAGCAAAATCAATAGTAAGCACACATCCTTAAATTACAATCCATTTAGTTGGCAAATGAGCCTTCAAATGTTTTAATAAAGCTAGGAATTTCAACTTCAAGTCTGGTCACATTTTTATCATCAGTATAAATAATTTGGGAATATTGAAATCAAATTCCAGCACATGTAGTTTCGCAGCATCTCATACTAATAAAAGTAAATATATAAATTGGAAGATAAATTTAATTTGAAACATAAACTACCTGAAGAAAGAATTTTAATTATCAATTTCCTTTGAGGAAAAACTGTAGGAATAAACTGAAAGGTGTGGGCAAGTGGGAAAGATCTTTTTATGATAGGTTCACATTTCTTTTAAGCAGGCAGTTCTTTTCTTGAAGTTGACAAACCTAATGCTAAGGTAGGACAGAGGAGAAATGATTACGGATTACACTTTCACCTAAGAAAGGGAAAATTTAAGAGATTTGATCAAGGTTAGAAAGGTAGTTTTAATGGCGCCTGTAAGTGGTGATGTAACTATTCATTCTTACGTAGATTGCTAATCCAGGATAACTACCCATGAAAATTCATGACTAAGAATGATACAACAATGAAATCGCATATCTCCTCTGGCAGATATATATGCATTTGTTTACTGTTTTAGATCCTTACACTAAAAGCAAGCCTTGACTATGCTTACCCTAACTTTTAGATGTAAGGAAATTCAACAGCATACTAGAAGCTTTATCTATGATTAACTAAGATATTTCATTTTCACTAAATTAATTGGACTGATTAAAACAAAACTCTAAGTAAATTCTGACCCAAAAGCTACCTATTTGAGTAGTTTAAAAAGTAAGCTGCAAGTATAATTACATTAGACTTATACAGAATACAAGTATAATGTAAGCTAGAGTAAGCAAATAGTAGTTTAAAATCACTATATTTATAAATTTTTAGTTACTATTGAAAGTCAATTATAAATAAAGCCTCACTAGATGCTTGTAATCATAATCTTAGACTTTTAAAAATCGAAAGTTGCACCTAGAACAGAATCTATGGTTCTGCATTATACAAACTAATGATCAACTTCATATCCAAGGATGAAATCAGAAAATCATCTAAGATTAATTTATGCCTAGCATATGAATTCTAAGAGATGATAATAATAATAACAGACTTTATTTAGGGTGAGATTGAGACTATTATACAGCTATTGGGTCCTATTTAAGAAAGAACACTGCTGGAATTGACAATACATATCAGCTATTCATCAGCAAGAATGAACTCCTACATCAATGTAAGCTTTCCATTTCTTTGTTGTAATCTAAATGACAAGTTTTTCAGTAAGCATGGGTAAGCTCTCAGATTGATTTGAATGGCTGACAAGAAATAATATGCTCCTGCACAATAAATATCAAACTACAGTGAAAAATATAATAACTTAAAAAACATGCAGGAATGGAAAAACTTAATTTGAACCTCTCAGAGGAAAATTCTGGGTAAAATTCTATATACTGACGTATAAAAGTAAATTATAAAGAAAAATAATTTTCACATAAAAGTAATTCAAGGAGGAATATCCTGTATCTGATAACATAATGTTCATAATATGGAATAATAAGGTCAAATAAGGTAATTTATCGACATGGTCAAACTACAAACGTCCAAAAATGATGCCAAATTGATGAATGAAGATTATGCTGCACTAAAAGTACAATTTGTACATGCACTCAATCAGGAAAAGACCACAAGCTAATTTCACGATACCTAAAGCAAGGGACAAACTAACTACCTCAGGAGATTACAGCAAGGCAAAATGGAAACTTACCAATGCGCTGGTACTGTTCTCTGTTTTTTTTCTGTTTCCTACCCCGCTACATATGGGGAAGCATGAAATCAATTTGGATTGATTAAACCACTTTTTCCAAATTAGCTGAACTCTCTCATTGTAAGAATAATTTGGTGTGAAACTGAGCATACCGCTCAGTTCTGTTCTCTATTAGGCTTATAAGGGGAAAATGCATTCTGATCAATTTTTAAAACTAAAGTGAAATCAAGGAATACTTCTGAATGTGAGCTGCTTAAGAGGTATTTTAGAAAACCTTAGAGAGTTAAATATTTGTCCCCAAGAGCATTTGTTTCCCTTACTGCCTATAAATATATGTTCTTAGAAACATTCACAAAGGCTGAACAAATTGTAGAAAGACATGAGAAAGAGAGAGCAAGAAAGAAAGAAATGTGGTCAAAACAAAACTACTTACCTCAGCTTCTTCATCCATAACTTCCTCTTCCTCCACCACCTCAGCTTTATATTCAAGAAGCAGGTCTCTAATTGGCTTAGAATCCAAAGTGCAGTTTATAAAAGGAAGCTGAAATGCAGTCATAAACAAAAATGCAATTAACAGTGAAGTATATAAATGATATATTTACTTGCAAATTCCAAGTTAACCACTAGAAATACAGTAAATTATTGCAATCTCTCTTAAAATGTGCAAGTTTAAGTCCTGAAAAGAGCTAAACTTGGTTAAAGGTGACTGAAAATAGCAAGATATCATAGAAATACATGACTGGGATTACAAAGAGCAACAAAGATTTGATATTAATAAGGACCAGTGCATTAGTAATTTAGTATATATTATTCTGCTGAAGTAGCTCTGTCGGTGAAGTACCTGTCCAGAATATTATTAATTATCGGAGAGAAAATCAAGCAAAAACATTGTTAACAAAATATTAATCAGATTCTTATATATAAAATTTTCTAATAAACTAGTCCTTGTATTTTGCAACTACACAACGATGAAATAATGTCATACATAGGTACATCATAAATTTAAAGTCATTCTCCTAGAATCCTAAATCAGAATAGCATTTCATTCTTATAAAAGAAGCTAAAAATCTATTAAATGAGAGTCCACTTAAAAGTTTTCCTCTAAAATAACTTACCTTAAGCAGTTCTCCAGCTGTAGGTCTACGAGTAGGATCCTTAATTAAACAATCAGCGATAAAATCATTAAAATCTTTCGACCAATCTGAAGGTCGATCAAGCTTAGGCGGATCAGATTTTTGAATCTTGAGCAGCACTCTCATTGGAGACATTTCATGATTAGGAGGCTCCATCTGAGCAAATTCTATCAAGGTAATCCCGAGCGACCAAATATCAACCTGAAAAATTTTTATTCAAAGTTTTCACTCCAAAATAATTTTCTATTTCTTCATTAATCATCTACTGTGATAACTGGAAATGCTTACCTTGAAATCATAAGGATTGTCTCGAAATGTTTCACATAAGACAACTTCTGGAGCCATCCAATATGGAGTACCAATGAAAGTATCACGTTTCTGAAGTGTTTGCTTATTCTTAGCAGACACACCAAAGTCAGCTAAAGTAATTATGGAGAAAAAACTTTCATGAAATAATAAAATGCATTGTTTGAGAAATGTCTGAAATATATGTACAATCTAACAATGAAGAAGAAATGATTACATTAATCATGACAAAAGACATAACATACTTAACTACCATTGAAAGATTAAGTCACTGATATAGAGTCCATTATAATATAATATAAAAACTTCTCCTGAGAATATTTTGCAGTAAACCTTTGCAATGTAAATACTGCAGATATTCTGAGCAAAATTAACAAAAACTCAAGACAAGTTGCAAAAATATTTCTAAACAAATTATAAGTAATACTTCAAAAAAGAATATTTACTCAAAAAGATGACTTTTACATGGAATAAATAAAATTTATATTTAAAAAAATAACTTTAGTCACCTATCCCAGCAATATTATAAAATTCAGCTGAAATATCATCCAGAGAAGGAATTATTAAAGGATCAAAAACAGAATAAATTTGTACTCAGGCCTTAAGCTAAGCAATAAAAAAGTAGCAGTAAAGGTGACAGAAAGGTCAAAGTTAAGTTGCTAACTTTAAGTCAATGGAATTATTCATAAATAGGTCAGAGCCCTTACTTGAGTTCACAAGGGTAAGAAGAAAGAAATTATCCTAAAAAATCTAAGCAAATCAAAGCAAGGAACAACATAATCCTATCAATACAACAGTTAATTTGCATGTCTCACAGTAAAATCACAGGATTGCAATTATTTTATAGAATTTACAGGGTTAAATGATGGGTAGCCTTAAAAGGAGGTCACTGATACACAATTTCACACCATTCCTAAGTTAATGCCATAATTTTATGCAACTTATATCACTGTTTGTAAGAATCATCTTGCATGGATGATAAACACACATACTAAAAGCTTGCCTATGAAAAGTCAGCAAAAAGTAGATCACACTCACCAAGTTTCACTCCCCCTTGCATTGTGAGAAGTACATTGCCTGCCTTCAAGTCTCTGTGAATTACTTTGCTTTTGTGGAGGAATTCCAAGCCATTACACATATGCTGACATACATATGCTATTTGGAGTTCAGTCAATGGCTTTTCAAGTTCTACCATTATTGAATCAAGCGCTCCTCCATCACAATACTCTATTAACATCTGTTAATGCAATAAGCGAAATGATTAATAAATTATAAAAACTAAAAACTTTTAATTATTAGTAGATGTGAGTGATAATACATCTATAAAAACTCGCATACAAACATTTAAAAGAACCTAAATATAATATCTAGTATTATATTGATATCTAGAAGTGTGAATTAAAAGAAAATGCAAAGATTTTTGCATGAATAGATACCTTTCATCTTACTGTAAAATAGATATTACAACATACGATGCATAAAATTTTGTTGGATTGACAAAAAGTGATAAGAAAGTAAAAATAGTACATGTAAAGGAAAACTTTTGAGAACTTAAAGAAAGCGAATTATAGATTTAATAGCGCTACCCGAAACTAAATAGCTCACTTAAGCTTAGAATGTACAATATCTTATAATTTTACTTACCCACAATTTTCCTTCGAAAAAGAAAGCCTCCACCAAATCAACGACGTTGGGATGTTTGCAATCGGAGAGAATGTCAATCTCAACCATGAAATCAGAGAGATCATCTTCTCCTTCTAAAGCACACCTCTTAGCGGCTGCAAATACATCACTGTCGCGTTTTTGCGCCTGAAAAAAGTTGATTTTTACTAACGGAATTGTTCTATACGTTAGAAATATGAAGTGAATCTTCTTACCTTATAAACTTTGCCGAATGCACCATCTCCCAGTTCTCCCACCATTTCCCAATATTCTTCTGGATCCACATCCATTTTAATATTGTTAAATCCTTTCTTCTTCTTTCCATCGTTACCTCCCCCAAGGTGGAGGACCTTCTTCAAATTACTTAAAAACATCGACATGATGAATGCACTAATCAGCCGTATTCCACATCAACTTAATTCATTCATCCAAGTCAACACCTAACTTGACGTAAATAGGTTGCTTTGGCGAAAATAAATAAATTATGTACATATCAACTATAAAAATAGATTATTTTACAAATTTTTGAACGACTTTTGGTGGCTTCAACAATCACAGACTAGTATGGAACTTTTAACGTGTTTTCTCTTCCTACAGCTCATCTCTATTAGGTTATCTGAAAAAACAAGAAATTATGCGTAAATACTCACACACAAAACGATTATCATAGACAACGAAATCAATCCAATGTAAAAATTACGATTATCACATCCTCAAATGCTCTAGCTATTCTTTATTCAACCACCACTACTGCCATTCCCTAACGTCAAGTAGTGTATGAAGTTTATTTCATACAATATAATACTTAAAAGCAAAATTCTCGCTCGAGAAATAACCCTTGTTCTCTTGAAGTAAAGCATTCAAGTAAGGTAGCTTGACCTGATTTGACAGTACGAGGGCAGACAGATTATTATGTAAAATTGATTACTAATAACAAGATTAAATTTGGGTGAATCGTCGCTAGGATGCTCGCCGTCTGCTATGATCACCTAGTTTCCTTCCCATCACCGAAATATTTCAATTTGTACGCAAAGAATGTATATAAAATATTCCGAATATAACTTACTTGTACAACAGCTTGAGTTAACCTTAATTATTGTATAATATTTTAATAATTTCCTTTCCCTTGTTGTTGAAGGCATACCTCCACCACGCCTGCTACTGACGTCACAGCTTTTTTCCTCGCCGGGAACTGTGATAAACATGGCGCCTTCTTAGGTCGCGGAATATATGATTTCCGTAGCGCTTACATATTGTATATAAACATTTACTGTTAAAATGAAATTTTACTTGTGAACTACCTCAGTGAGTTTGGTGCAGATTTTAGTGGTATGTATCTTCTTGCAATTGGAGTTTTACTCAAAACTTCAATAATGTATATTGTGCGAGTCCTTAACTCCATAAAATTTAACAAGGCAAGCTGTATAGATAACATTTCTAAAGACACTGCAATTAATTTCACCTGAAAATTTCTACGAATCGAACAGTGTGGGATTTCCTAGAAGGCTAAATGAAATGGAGGGCTAAAAGAGAAGATCCGAGCAGACTTATTCTTCCTTTGATATTCTGGCTAAATTTAATAGGATACTTATCACACCAACATTTACCCTTTTCAGTATCGTAAGCAATACGTACTCAAATAACAGGAGATATTTTAATGAGCAATATGAATAAATCCTACGGAAAAATTCGCAGCTAGAGAGTGATGACTAATGTCCATAAGCTCCGCTCTTTTAATTCCAGAATGGGACCATATCAATGCCAAACTATTACTGAATATCATACTAACCAGTTTATGAAGCATTAACAAGGCGCTTACGAGCTTGAATTTCTTCATTTTCGAATACTTTTCGCTCGTGTAAATAACTTGATGTAAACAATTACCCTAAGCGGCCATTTTGCTTTATTCTTCTATCTTACAGGATTGCCATACGAGGTTCAAGAAAAATAGATTAATCTGTATAAATTCAACTTTCATAAAATATTTATATCGAACAATAAAAATAATTTTTTTCATAATCAATGGATACCATCTTTTAGGTAATCAAAATAAATAGGAACATTGCTAATGTTTTCAGTATGTAACTGGCAACAATGCATCGATGATAGGCTGTATCCTGTGATAATGATAAGAGTTAATCCGGGTGACAATTGAAAGGATGAAAGTAGTTGTCAAGGCAGAAGATATTTTATCTATTATCTCCAAAAACATCCAGTATAAATCTTTTATTTATGAGGTTTTATTAGAATATCTCCGCATCTGTACTAGACGCTAGGTTTGTCTGTAGATGTTTGCTGGCTTTTCCACTTATCTCATCAGCAAGTCAGAATATTGAAGGGGCAGTACTCGTTCTAATAAGTAAAGCAGAGAAATTTAACATTTTGTCAACTCAGCCGCGCATACCAATCAAAAACTATCAGCGACAGATATAACCAAGCTGATGTGCTCGCCCATTTTACGGCACTGCAAGTGTTGCAAAGGAGTTAATACTATTTACGTAAAGCAAAATTAATGGCTAGATTAAGGTAGCGATTATCCCAGGATTTCTATAGAATCAGTCTGCCATTTAAGGTTGATTTATACTTGGTGATAATGTCACAGATAAGATTAAGGTTGTCTTTTCTACATACATAACTCCCTTGTATTATAATTCCTGTTATATTTCCATTAAATATATTACGAATTTCGTCTTAATTTTAACTAGATTTGGATCTTCTAGTTTCTTCCGTGGGGTGAGCGGCATAAGTTGTAGAACTTCACGTTAGTAGAGATGGATTACGTTTTTTCGTCTTAGGAATCTATAGAATGTTGTGATTAAGAGGTTATTGGATGAGAAGCCTCATCTAAGGCAAATGCATGACTTAGAAAATAGTGTTCAAAATATTTAGTGGGATTATACTTGATGTGAATTTCTCAGAAAATGAAATTTATTTATTGTGAGGTTAAATTGGATGGACATTGAATAATAAAAAGATATTAAACGAAGCATGATTGACAATTATTGAAAGAATTAGTTAATCAGAAGTTCGATATGTGATCCAATTGTTGAAAATAGTTACGCATATTTGACAAGAAATAAGACTTCAGGGAGAAGGGTATAGGTGGGATACTGTGGATGTGATCTAACAGCCATAGTTTTCTTAGGCAATCAAGTATAACTTGTGTATGACAAAATAGGTTATATATATATATATATATATATCATGAAAACTTTCACCTAATTAGTTGGAGCGAAAGGTCAGCCCTAGCCCTATCCAACATTCAATCTTAATTTTACTTACTGTTAATTTTCTTTGTGATCAAAATTTTTTTAGCCAAATTTATTCAAGTATTAATCTCCTTGCTTCAACTAAAACAGTTTTGTGTAATGTACTTGCTTACATTTATTTTATTCTCTAGTTCAAAGTAATCGTATTGTTAGTTTGAAGAATGCCTTAATCACAATTTTGATGGATTCATACAACAGGGAGGAAAAATTTTTCTTTCTGTATAACAAGGAGAATATTCTCCCTTTAGTATCAACAACTTTACTTCAGGATAGTCCTGAGGTGAAAGATGACTTAATCCTTAGTAAATCATTACCTTGATTTGCAAACTTGAAGTACAGATTATGTATCCTTAGTGTCAAAGCTTTATGGTAGGAATAATATGCTTCCTGCAAAAGATATGTTTCTTCTATCTACAGTTTGTTGGAAGCAAGCAACATTTCACTCATAGGTAGCTTCATGTAAAAGACTTAATTGATAGCTGTACTTTTCTGTAATCAATCCTTCTGTTTCAGCTGTATAAACCCTTAACTGTTCTGTTATTCTTAGAATATTTAAAGGTTAGACATAAGAAGAGACTAAAGTCTCAATCTCGCCCTAAATAAAGCTCATTATTATTATTAATATTTCTTTTCTTACAGAATGAGAACATTTTTCATTATTTTTCTGGGCTAAGTATGGTATTTTCAAATCAAAATATCATTTACTTTTGCAACTTGATAGTTTAAGGGTTGTACCCTTTCATAGAAGTTATATTGAGAATATATTTCACAATAATTAAGTTATTATAAAAATATTGTCTGTAAAGTTCCCAAATAGTGATTATAACAGAAAATATTCTTTCTTGTTATCAGCAATCTACAAATGAGTAAAAGTTGAGAATAACCTTATAACAGACATTATTTTCATAAAAACTAGTGTTTTTCATTTGGTTTGAGGAAAATTTCATGGTTCGTTGAAAACCCCAAAAAATTCAACTTTAATACTTCATCATCCTAATTCAGCGAAATCTTTAGATAATCTGCTAAGTGTGTGTTTAATGTATTGAAGTATGATTGTATTTGAATCCATTTCCATCAAGAACTTTAATCTTTGAGTTTACTCAATACTTTAAACCTCATTGTGAATGTAGAATGTAAAGAATAGGTTATATGGATGATGCAGTCACTATTTGAAGTGATTCTTTGTGGTTCCCCAAGGAGAGCAACAAAAACTCTTTCTCATAATAATAAAAAAAATTTCTCACAATAGAAAAATATATTTTGTGAATATTAAATCCCACCCAACACAAAATTTTATATATAATACTTGTTGGTAACAGAACTTGATGAATACAAGGCAATCTAGATGTACTACATTCTTCTTTTGTGGTCACATGACATGACATCAATTTGCAGGGTGACAGCAAGATTCCATTTCAACAAGGAATGGGCTGTCAAGAGCACCATAACCAGCAGCAACACCACCTTCATTTGCTGTTGCAATTTTAGTCCTAAGCATATGTCCCACTTCATGATTTAGCAACACTTTCTTATCGTCCCTGAAAACAAGAGAAAACGCACAAGAAATGGAAAATGAGATTATTTGAGTTCCATCCTAATTCATGCTAGAGATCCAGAAGATCCTTTGAAATTGAATGAAAATAATGAAAGAATATGTACAAGACTAAGTTTCAAAATATTTAAACTATGTTTACATTTTAACAACAGAGTTGGAACCTCTACTGTTATCATTCTACTATGGAGGGTATCTGATAGATTTAGAAACCAAAATAAGGCTTTACTTGTTCTAATACAAGAAAGAAAGAAATATAGCTTCTGTCCACGTTATGCAGGTACACTTTACGAAGGGCTTCTCCTGAGTAAAACCTTGAGTATAAGCAGTAATATTAACAATTTTTCCAGCTTCAGCTGATTTCCATCTTAAACAGATTCTGCCTAAGACACGTTTTACCGTACAGTGAATATTCAAATGAATTTAAAATGTATTTGAAGTATCAATTTAAATTTGTCCCATAATTTAACAAAGAAAACATGAACCTTACATTTTACATGAATTACTTGAATTTACATTTTAATACAAAACCCAGGGGAAAACATTCAATTCTGAAATTGATTAGTAATTATGTAACATCATTTTGGCACCTCCAAGATACTGGGCTCGGGGGAACAATGTCCTTGTTCCTATCTACCTATGCTGCCGTATTGTTTGCTAGTTAATATTTGAAAAGAGTAGTTTTTATGTACGTAAGATGCCACATGATCCCTGGTTTAATATCATGCAGTGGATATGAAGATATAACTTACTTATTCATGGAACAAGTCCAAAATTAGGCATTTAAAATTTCTTAAAAATGGTAATAGAGTTAAAACCTTTTTTAGTACAGCTAGTTCCAAAAAAAACTTACCACCTAAGCCGCAACCCGCATAACAGACCTGAAGCTCGATGAGAGCGAGTCTAGAGTTTTCCATGCATTCTATTGGCTCTTGGAAGGAGGAGCATTCAGACGGCGCTTTTTTAAACATTGTGAAACGCGTTGAACGTATTTGTATCGTCTTTACTAGCACGAAATCTTGTTTAAATTTAGTGTTACTTTTTACTATGTCAGCAGCATAGTATTAAAAAATGAATAAACATCGGATCTCCTTATTTCGGCCTGAAACTTCTGCGTAATTCACCTTTTTCTGGAGACATCGGGTAAACTTACTTTAGCTGCTTCAATTATCCAATAAAAAATTATGTCATTGCAAGATTGAAAAGGATTATATTATTACGTTTTTTAAGCTCTTGACGCCTACAGGAGGAACTTTTAAATTTATTTAGAGGAACTTCACGACTATGACGCAAATAGAAACATGAACGAAAACTCTGCAAGGAGATAAAGAATACTTAGGTATATGAACACAATCAACTGTATTTCAACTAATTTATGTTGCAGAAGAAATGCTATCGAGAAGGGGAGCATGAAAAAACTGCGAAACCTACTAATGAAAGCAAAGATGAAAAGAAACTTAATCTGGACGAATACACTGAGAAAGAATCATTTTAAGTCAACCTGGTAAAGAGCTCTGAAAATTAGACCCAAAACATATTACAATAAAGTAAACCAAGTAAATTACGATCAACTACATCAGATAATTACATCAAATATTATAAAAATTTTAAATACCACCAAATCATATGATAGAAAGTAAAATATTAATTGCTGTGATATCATCATTTTCTAAGGTAATCGCTTAAAATTCAAATTGCTAATTTAGTATTTTAGAAAATAACATAGATATTAGAATAGTAGCACTCTTAATTTAAATACTGAGGACTACAATTTTTTTTCACGTATCGAATAAAAAATTAATTTACGACGAAATTAACGCCAGCATTTCGTAACACTTTTCCGAACATATTGTTCATTGCCAGTCCCAGAAAAACCATCCCTTTAATTAAATCAAGTTCATGTTCCTTGGAAAATTATGCTGTCCCAACTTTTATCTGATGCTAAATCTCTTTCTTGCCCCGTGGTGCAAATTTTGACTCGATTTCTTCGCAGTTGAATTATTCTGCAATACAGAGAGGTATAAAATTTGCTTGATACTACAATTAACAGAGCATTAGGTAATTCAGAATATATGCATCAACATGCCATTCTGTTCTTACTTCCATCAGGCATTCGTGATGACAGTATCAGATGAAGCATTATGATTTTGAGATGAGATTTGGCTGTTTCTGACAAATTCGCGTCTGAAGTTTTACCGAGTCTTTCAGAGAGAGCGGAGGACCTCCACCCTGGCCCTAGGAGTATCCCCTATTCATTCCTTTGTTGTTTCTTTTTCTTTTGTTTCGTCCATCGAAAGGTATTATCTATTTTCTCAAAGGAACCATAAAACGGCCGATGGGTGAAGGTGAACTCCGCTCTGAAAAAGAAAACCCCCTTTTCGGCATATTGTGGATGGTCGTATGTATCCGGGGTAGCGAATTTGAAAGCGCTAATGAGGATTACCGACCGCACCCCTGCTGAGCAGGTATCTAAGGTTAGGGTATGGTGGCGGCGACCGATCACAAGTAAGGTGGGAAATGGTAGATCCGCGATTTGTTATCTTCGCCGCGGGTATTCCCTTAGGGAATGAAGATATTCAACTCTATTTTTGAGGTAGACGACCTTTCAGGACTTCTTGCAAGGAATCCAGATGGTTAAGAAACAACAGTTAGTATGGCAAATCAGAACCTTAAGACTGATTTGCATATTGCAGATAAATACCAGGTTTTTGTATACTTGCATATTGCAGGTTTACACGTTAACATCTGGTTTATTTACATTTACATTAATACCCCGCGAGCCGCCGTATGACGTATGTCAGGGGGTGTGAAAACACCCACAACACGATTTCTATTGTTATACTGAAATGATTTTCAGAACTATGCAGTAGGTGAAAGTGAGACTAATGATTAATGATCCCTGCTTCGGTTTCTGAATGCCTCAAGTAAACTATATAACCCGAATTGTTTGAATGGTGTATAATGATTAAAAGAAAAATCAGCGTCAATAATTATGAATGATGGGTAATATGAGTCATGGAAGAATACGCTAAAAATATAAACCAACGGATGGTAACCAGACTTACATGAGAATATTCCTCTAATTCTCATGATTCATACCTTAGCTGTTAAAATATTCTTGGTTCTATATGTAATCCATTATTCCAACATTCACTCCAAGGACCTTCGTAGCATCATCCTAGGCACATCATAATTCTCTACGAATTTTGCGAAGATGTTTTGAATTTTTTTAATGGTAATGCAAGGAAGATCATTCTAGTTGAAATAGGACCTTCGGAAAATCTGAATGATAACATAAAGTTGAAAATGTTTGGGTGCATCATATCTGAATTAGTATCTCTATATTCTGCTTTTATAAAGTGAATGGCATAAACTGTATTAGCTTATTCTAAATAACTAATTCAACGACAAAAACGAAAAAATAAGTAATGTGCCTATCGTCCATTTATATAAATCAAGCTCCTCGTCAATGATTGTTTATTTATAAATATTGTTTTTTATGCTTTATTTTGTCTCTATATTGAGCTCAAAATTTCGTAGTTTGAAATTACTTGAAAAATTAATTAGAGAAATACCACCTAATATGTATTCTTTACGCTTACGAGAACCAAATCGTTTAACTTCTCTTACAACATCTATGATACAAAGTAGATAGAGCGTTGAAGATGATCTTACTAGATCGACTAAAGTTTCTATTATAATGTCCCTAAAATATGAATTGAAACGTAAATACGGAATTGTAGACACTCCGCATATTCAATGTCGCAGAAACTTGAAGTTTATACGCCGAATACCGATAAATAATATCTCTAAAGTTATTTAGAAGAAAACATTGGCTTGCATAGGTAGTAATACTAATGTTAGCGATTTCTATTGGTTTAAAAAACCTCGAAATCTCTTTCCAAAATAAATTGCTGATAAGAAGATGGTTTAGTTACTGGCTTAGTGAACTACTCGAACTTTCTTATAGAATTAAGAGAAGGTTGCTATAAAACATTGAACATCGATATAGTATACAATTTCGGAGATCCTGGGAATAAACTGATGCATGAGAAGGAAATTTCTGAAAGTATGATGAGCCATCGACGTTATATCTTGTATATTTGAATGTTAATCATTTTTGACTAAGATATTACTTAAGTTGGATAAATGAGTAGTTTCTCTGGAGGCAGTCATAAACGGAAAAAATATATGTTGGATGAGAAAATTGAGAAGGTGAGCGAGTGGGTTATACTTTTAAAAGAAGTCGTTCCTCCTACTCAAAGTAAACAATTGGTCGACTAGGAAAGCAAAAAATGCGCCTACCTATTGTGATTCATCCAAAAATCTGGAATTAACATACCTCTTACACTTTTGGTTGTTAAATTCATGTGAGTGTATATATTACTGTTGCCGTAGCTTCTCACTTCCCTATCTCTATCAAAACAGTCCCCCTCTTGAAGTCCTGGTGAATTCATTGCTTTATTCACTTCTTCCCATCACTCCTGTATCTTGCTTTTCAAATTTGTCACGGAATGTGGAGAGATGAAAAGTTTCTCATAGTCAATACATTTTAAATACGAAGGAATATTTTCAATATCACCAATCGATAAATATGTAGATAGACTAGCCATACCAAACCACCACCCATTCATCTCAATCATTAAAATTCTGTCGAAAAATATGAGAGTTACGCAGGGCCAGCCATCAACCGAGGGGAGCAGAATTTCAACATGAGCCTCATATGCGCTTCCCCATGTGATATTACAGGGTTGGAATTACAGGTAAAAAGGCCCTGGGAAAAACTATTTCACCAAGTCCCTATTATTTTGCGTATTTTTAACGTTTTCTACATTATAATAATTGTAAACGTTATAATAAACAATTGAAATATAAATAATGTAGGTAGTTTTGTATACATTCAAAATTAATTGAAAATTTTACATTCATAGCTAACAGTAGCATTCAATGAGCATTATGACCAAACCTCATTCGCACTATCTTTTTGTGTATTTTAGAACTTTTAAAGGTGATAAATATAGCGAGAAGAATGTTTAAGAACGTAATGGTTTGTGACTGCAACCATTTCAAGAGGAATCCACAGAAGAAATCAAGTTTATTCGATTCACACTTCAATGACACCGAAAAAAATTAATTAATTAATTCAAAATTAATGTGAAAGATGGTAGTCTCGTGTCCGTCATCTTTATTCATTGAGGAAAATCGATTCTAGCACATTTTCTCTCAGTTGATTTGGACGGTATAGTAAAAATTCCAACTGCATAGATGATAAAATTAACTGATTTTTTACCGATCGAATTTTAATTTCGATGCTTATCAAATGAAACAAAATGTATCTAAAATACGCAGAGAATGCCTCAAGACTTCATACTATATATTTACTTATTGTTTTTTAATGTAGCATATTAATGTAATAGCCTAGATATGGCCATGAGTGTGCCTTACTTTACTTGTGTAGATTGCATTCACACAGGCTGTGATAAAACTGGTGATCGATATAGACTCCTTTGGTATATAATTTTAAAGGCTAATAACTGCTCTCTTGAACGATGCATAATATTAGCTAGTATTATATTATATAATACCACCCATTATAACCGCAGAGTTTTGCAAGCGAAGGCGTCGAATTCGAGGTCTATACATTTTTGGTCCGACACCGATTCAAACTGCGCGGAAATTTTCTTTCTCCCATCTCAGTGCTAAACATAAGCTCAGAGCGGCTCAGAGGCAGATTTTGCGAAAATTTCCTTCGACTTGCTCGTGCCTTTCGCCCTCAGACTCAAATTTTATTAGGGGAAGGGGGTTTGCCTCGGTTTCCTAGGAATAACGGGACCTTGTGTGCGACGTTTCCCTCTGTGCGAGAAGCAATGCTAGAATATATACTGATTCGTTATAATCATTTTATAATAACTGAATTCTTGCATTACGACATCCGTATTGTTATAATACTATTCTGCTAGGCCAATGCCACCAAACTCAGGATACTAATAAATCTTTGCAATATTAACAAAGCAAATAAATCCATTTCAACTCTGCAGGCGGAGTTATGACTCAAGCAGACCATCTCCGCCATGTTTTTCCTCTCTCTCTCTCTCACTTCTTAAGGCTCGCTCGGAGGAAATTCACTGCCTGTTATGCGGGTTGCGGCTTAGGTGGTAAGTTTTTTTTGGAACTAGCTGTACATTAAGAGAAGTGTAGGCTATAACAAATCTCATAGCATTCATAAGATAAATTTTATGATAATACATAAAATTAAGTGATTATCAAAGAAATTTATCATAAATTTTAATCTTCCTTTTTCTCCAAAGAACTGACTGACATTATGAAAAGATTTAATTTTTCTTATATTGGAAAATTCCACACCGCTAATAATTTACCTTACAGCTACCAGAAGCATGAAATTTGATAAGGAAATTTCTCTACTGCAGTCAGACAGTATCTAGGTCAAAGATTCAAACACTGGTGTTCTATTATTTTCATTGTTCCAATAAATTCAAAGAAAATACATGAGGCACCACCAAAAGATACTCACCCTATGATAACTCCAAAAATGCCAAGTTCGCTGACCACATCTGTGAAGATGGGTTCTTGAGAATTGGGATGGATGAGGTAGCACCGTTGAACTGGTGGAATAATTCTCTCCATCAAGATCCAAGCACAGCGTTCCTTTGAGTTACCCATCTTTTCTAACATGGTCTTCACCTCTTCCCCATAAACATTATTACCACCACCTTCTCTCTGAGGCTTAAGTACATAGGATGTAGGATTTTTAAGAGCCACTTGGACTGCAGCATCACCATCTTCAGTCTGTAAAATTCAGTTAAGCAAATATAAAGCAGTTCCTTCTTTTGTCTTAATAGCTGAAAATTTACACATGCTTTGTCTTTATATACAGTTGATGCTTGAATAACTATCCATAACAGTACTGTACAGTGTGCCACAGCATAGTATCATATGTAATTGTTAGATGATTTGTGAGCATTTATTTGATAGGTTAAAAGGTAAGGGGAGCATACCAAATCCAGAGAATAAAGCCCAGTGAATATTTCACGAACAGTTGCTGCTTTAGAGGTGTCTAAAATTTTCTCAAGAACAGATGGAGAAGCAAGAGCCTGCTGAACTCTCTTTGTCCCAGCCAGATGGTACTGAATGGAAGGACTCTTGATTGCCTTTGACCTCTCTATCCTAAGTCTTGCCTCCCATTCTAATTCTGAATGATAGTGACCAGGTTCATAACCAGCACGGAAATAAACCACAGCAACTTCGAGTTTATCCCTTAAAAAGAAAACAGTAGCACAAACATAATGCATTTGAGAATCAAGAGTTAAGGTAATAAAAGAAGCCATGGAAATTTTTTCAGATAGTTAACTGATTCAGAAAATTTCACGAAAGCCATCTGACTCTAAGATATTTAAATGAGAATAACTAGGCAGTTTGGGGGATACTGACAAACAGTAACAAAAATATATTCTTAGAGAAAATAAGCTATACATTGATAAATTCGAATTCTGGGTTATTATGAAGCAAATACTGAAAATTAAAAGGAGACATTTAATCAACTTCTTGAAAATTTAAGCAGTGATTTAATGCAAAAACTAGTCTACATTTATAATATGGAGATAAGGAAGATTTTTAGAAATATAAGTTAGCTCCATTTCAAAAGATGACCGTAGAAAATAACACTCTTATCATGGTATTGCCAGACATACATGATCAATGCTTTAGAACCAGTCAATTCAGCTCTTTTCCCCAATTCTGTGAGAGTGCGGCGAATCACTCTAGCTTTGGGTTCCATCTTCCTGATTTCAAATTCATGGAAACGCTGGTCACATATATTGTAGGATACATCTTCAACAACAAACAATATAACTGCTCTGGAAGTAAGAAAGTGACATTGCATAATTAATGGTAATTATATTGATTAATCGATGGTCAAATAAAAGAATATGAATCAACATAAAATTGCTAACTATGACTATGAAGATCTTAGATTTTTTCACAAATATATGCAATAGAATATTCATTATCTGACCAGGTCTTCTAAAAATTACATAGAAACTAACTGAGGACAAAAAAGATGATTAAATATCTCTTTACATACTCAGAATTTCCGTAAAGTTTCCATGCTTCTATCATTCCACCACAGAGCCCTTGTAAAGCATTGTTCTCAGGTAGCTGCAACAACATTTTTCAAGAAAATATGATAAATTGTAATTAATTTATTATATTAATGTACACAGCATATTATATCACTCACTTGAGAAAGTAAATCAGGGCGACGAAGTTCTTGTAAAACATAGCTGAAAAAAATTGCAGACCACAAATATTATTTTCAAGAGATTGGCAACAAAAAAGTATTGGTATTTAATTTATCTTAGTATGCTAGCATTCTATTCTCTTAATTTACTTTGGCAACATAAAAATTAAGAAAAGATAAAAAATACTTGATATTGTGAAAATTTTTTCTTAATTTAATTTACTCATTTTAATAAATAATCAAAAAATTATGAGAAATAAATCTATATTTAAATGAAAAATTATCTAATTGAATATGTACATGTGGAAATAATTTTTCAGACATTTATTGTTTGATTGTAACATACATCTATGTTCCAGTGGAATTTATAAAACCCCCTTGATTAGAAAATATTTTAAATTCATATTTAGCTAAGGTGCATTTTGAGCTGGTGCAGTATAGACAGAGCAGTACCAGAACATGGTGCAGCATAGACTGAGCAGTACCAAAATAAAGCTGTGGCACAGCAGACCATTTACATTGGATAGCAGTTTTGTGAAGCAGCTAGAAGATTGCAGGGGCTGCGTTTAAAAAAATTTTGTTGGGTAACCAATCAAGTAAGCAAAAACATAATGGCAGAATGCCTTGATTAATACTGAACTCACTCTTGATCAAATGGAGCTCCTTTACAATATTTAATTTAATTTAATCAACCCTTTATTAGGCGAGGTTAGGCCCGAGTGGGCCTCTCTTCCACCTAACCTCGATAATATTTAACCAACTTGGTTGTCTAACTATTTTTCATGTACTGGTGACAGCTGGTGCTGTATATCATAGGATAGCTATGCACTAGTTTTTGGAAAATTACCCTTTAAATAGAACATTTAAAAAAATTGACAGCCAAAAGGGATGTGAGTGAACTGTCTCCCCCCCAGTTTCTGTCATATCCACAAGTGAGGGCCAGAAAACATGCGCTGCATTACAGTGATTGCACATTATGGATATGCATGACCATATCACTGTTTCCATCCTTGATGAGCCCATTCTGCAGAAATAGGGGAGTGGGTAGAATGGAGGAGGATTAATAGGACCAATGTTCTTTTTTCTGCTACAAGATCCATAGGGTAGCGGCCATCAGCTTCCTCTCTGCCCCTAACTTCTGCACATCCTTAACATGCAACCACTGTACTACCCTGCATATCAATTTCTGGTGTTTCCCTTTCAAATATAGTAACACCCTGCCTGTGCCAACAGTGAAGCAAAATGCACCTGCCCTGATACTAGCAGATAGAAGCTATGTGGAAAAATCAATACTTTTTGATTCCACCATAATAATGCATACAAATGAATGGCACAAAAGATTAAATTGAATATGATAAAGGAATTCTTTCATGATCACAGATAAAGAAAACTCACTTAGTAGAGTCCACATAAACTTTTTCATATTAGAACAACCTAGGTTTCATTATGGAGTAACATCTTCATGTCTAATAAAAAAGTTTTTGTGGACCCTACCAAGTGAGTTTTCTTTATCTGTGATTGAATAGCAGATAAATTACTACTAAACAAAATCAATCAAGTATTAATTTATTAAGAGAAACAGAAGAATAATCTATTCTATTTTAAATAACGTCTATGAAAAATTACCTGAGGTCATCAGGTAAAAGTTTTTAGGCATAGTCAAAATGCTCAGGTACCAAATAAAAAACAATTATATGTACATAAATATCATTAGAACAAAATGTACAAGAGATAAGAATTATTTGTAAAGAATTCTAGGAGAAGCACCTCTAGAGAAGAAGATAAAAATTATTACGATTAAGTAAACAACATAAGTTTTAAAAACACTAACTGCTCTGCATTCATTCAATAAAGCAGATAAAACTATCAAATTTGTGAGATTTTTTTGAGAATAGTCTAATTAATTTATTAGGAAGAAGTAACTGATTATTGTACTACTGGTGAATATTCTTTGAAAATTAGCTTGGTGTCATTATATGATAATGCAGAATACATTTGGATAAAAGAATATCATGTAGGCATAAAAGTTATTCACAGCTAGGTTAAAAATTCGGCACATATTTCAACATCAAATTTTTCCAAATAACTAATAATAATATGTAGTGAATAATTTTTATCTTAAACACAATAAAATGATTTCTTTCTGACAAAATGAATACTGAAAGTAATTCAGAATTTTGTGGCTACTAATACTAAATTTTTCCTTGATGACATGAAATTAGTTTGCTTCGTTTCAACAAAAAATTTGTAGCTACTGAAGGTAAACAGTTTACCCTTGAAAATTGAAAGGAGGTATCTATACACTTAAATACATAGAAACACTACATATGTTAAGTAATAGGGAAAAGAACACAAATAATATAAAAGCCCACAAACAAACAAATGTCAATGAAAATAAGAGCAGGGCAAAAATATCAAAGCAAAAAGCTGAAGCAAGCATCAAAGCAATCAGACTACGAGCTATGAAAACATAGAAAAAATAATAAATAGTAATCTTAGAGGTGCATAACAAAATTGTGTACAACAATGATAATTCCCACCCTTTCTTATTGAAGTAACCAAAATTTTTGTCCTACCTATTCATATTTGTGATTTTCACAGATATACCAGCAAAGCTCGATGCTATAGTATTGATCTCAACCTGCTTAATGCTATCTGTGGCACAATTGATGAGATAGTCAGATCGCATGAGCCCCAAACTGAATTTCTGAAAGTGTAAGAGAAAAAAATGGCTTTACTGTCATGCACAAGAATTTAACAAAAAATTTTAAGGGTCTCACTCAGCTGAATCTCTGCAAAGAAGTAAAGAAAATTGTAAACTTTGGATGCACAAATGTTAAATACCTAGCACATTTCCATGACTGTCAATTAAACATCTCTAGAAACAAAATAGTATTATATGGCATTAATGAACTACAATGAATGAAGTGAAAACCCCTGTAACTTTGAACAAAATTTTATTCAATCCCAAATGTAGACTTCATGAAAGGATGCCAAATGGATAGATACAGCAATATGTAGGCAAACAGTTTAGAAAATAAGTTTTGAAGGTAGATGAATGTATCTATAGATGATTCAGAATAAATTTTTTCGCTTTTGTATCAAAATATACTTCACTTTTGGTCCTATTCAGGATCATTTCCACAAAGGTTAAAATTACTTATCTTTCTTATAACTCATAAAACTTCAATGATCGAGTTTTTAAAAGAAAACCTTTGACTGAAATATTTCCATTCCCTATTAAAGAATCATAAATTTGATGATGGAATATCTATGTTGGTTTTAAATAGAAATGTAGTAGTTCAAGAGAGAAAGGGTGCAAATTATCTTCACAACAGGGGCAACAATTAACTGGGGTATAAACTAACATTAGTCTTAAACTTGCAAATAAAGCAGGAATCACAATTTTCTAAGTTTTTTTGGGATACAACAACTGAGGTCAAATTTCTATAACTTTTGAAACTCAACATATCCATCAAAAACTGTGTTTATAAGGATAATTTATCCACATACATTGCAGTGTAACTATTATAATTCAGCATAAGAGTATATTCTTCTTTCAGTATTTCTATGCTTGATGTTACCTTGAGTTTCAAATAATAACTGTTATGTAGAAATGCAAACCATATTAAATTTGTAAGATGGAAAGGGAAAGCTACTTATTTAAGCATAAAACTAAAATTTAGAAGCCTCTGAATCTGACAGATAGCTAGAAGAAATTCGGTAGGAATCAATTTACTACTAAAGTATCTCACATATGCAGAACTTAATGCAATAAGCGAAGCCCATGGCCAAAAGCAAAATTAAAAAGAATAGGCAGATCTACCAATAATAATAATTAATTTTGACTTATGCCATAACTGTATACTGAAATAAAAATAGGGGCAATATGCTGAGCAGCTGAATTAATAGAATTCAAGAAGTCTGTTTTGTTTTCAAAGCACTGATTTCAGAATCATGTAGAACTTTTTACTCTGAGCTGCGATGAATGAAATGACATGATCTTTATTGCTTTCAATGATACTGTGCATGCTAAGAAGAACTGATACTAGATGAGACTTGTTTTCATCAGTCCTCAGTCTCCCTTTATGTGGCCACGACTTAGGTTACTCACTAAAAGTGGTAAATTTACCACTTTTATGAAAACTCATGAAAGTGGTAAATTTCTTCAATTGGCCTACCTTGCTCACCTTTGTAAATCCATCTTAAAAATCCTACAATGATAAAAAGAATCCCTTAAATTCTGTGTAGTAGGTGAAGGGAGGACTGCGGGACTAATCATCAAAGCTCACTAACATGCCATACAAATACACAAAATCAGGATAAAAATAAAGTATTTAAAAATATGCAACTGAGGAACTCTAGAAAATAACTTTCAATATAATTTTAGGAGGAGTTATAATTAAACATAATTTAACACCAACAGGGAAAGCTCTACAGTACTTGGGCAGAATAGCAATGCTTTAAACAGGATTAATTTCTACAAAAATGAAAAGGGGTATATAAATTAATTCATGCACAAATTAACTTAAAGTACCACAAATACCAAAATTAACAAATACCCAAAATGATTTTCATGTACCCATGAATTTATCAACGTCTTTTAATGAGGCAAAAGCATAATTCATAAAAAAGTTATGAAAGGATAAAAAAGTTATGAAAGGATAAAAATGTAATGAACTTTTTAACTGCTATACATGCCTAAAGGCATACATTTACTTTAAGTGTCCTGATTGCAACGTATACATCAGAGAGCTATTTCAGTGTTCCTGAAAATGTACCTGGTAAAGTGTCATAGTTACATAACATTTTCTCCTTCTTCAAGCACCAGTAAATATAGCAAGTGAAATTAGCAATCAATGTAGTAGATCAACAGTTCACCATAGTAAAATAATAATAAATGAGTTGAATTTATGAATGGTTTTCAGGCTAAATTTGATTTCTATACTTAGAAGATTTTTTTACAAAATTATTTGCTGCTATGCTTATGCTATCATTTCCCAAGGAAAATTAAAAGAAGAACAAATTCAAAAACATGGCAATGAAATATATTTATGTGAAGGATACAAACTTAAGATAAATAATATTTAAAATTTAATACTTAAATTTAATGTACATTTAAGACTATTATCCAAGTAAATAGATGTATACATTTGTAACGTAGAATTAAGATTCTTGTAACCAGCATTTGAATTAAATTGCTGAATAAAATATGGAATACAGCTTTAATGCAAAGATACATAAAAAAATCCATTGACAAGATAAAGGATATCTACTACATTTTTAACTATGTCAATCCTGCAAATTGCCCTTATTAATCTACTTGAATGGACTTGAAGTCTATTTTTCATTCCTCATTTTAAAGGAAAAATCATTCTCTCTCTCGACATGAAATGTTCATACATTTATAGACATATTTGGAATCAAAGAAGGTGGGGATGCAACATGAAAGTCGACTCTGTCACTTTTAAAAGGGAACAAAGGCAATAAGACATACAACAAGTGGTATTTTAACAATGGTCATGATTCTTATATGCTTAGAATTCTATTAACAAATGACAACTAAATTTTTAGATGCTCCAGTGATGAATGATAAACTCAATTATTCTGAGTGATAAATCATATCACATAACTAGAAACAGAGAGGCTATGAATGCAAATTTTTCCTTTGAATAAGAAAAGTATACTCTGAAAAAAAGACAAACAAGAAAATATCCAAAACCAAGTTGCAGCAAAAGCTTCAAAATTCAACAACTAATACAGTAGGTCCCCATCTTATGAACAAGTCTGTTCCAGGAGGCTGTTTGTATGTATGGAAGTCAGTACTGGGTAACAGTAACATGTGTTGTGATTGCAGTACATGCACACCAAGCTCTACTATTGAGTGTACTGATGTAAGCAACATGAGAGGGTTCCTAATGCACTAATTTTTAACTTGAATTCTTACAGTACTTTAGAGCTTGAGGATAATGTATACATATGTTTGTATGCAGTACTGAAGTTTGTAACTAAAATGCTCGTAAGGGGCTAACTGTACTTGTGTAATCAATACAACATAAAAGCAGGCATTTGCACCAACAATAGACAATTATAATTCAAACAAACTATAAATGAAATATTTTTCCCTGCTTAGTCTTCATAGATGATGTTTTTATCAATATATAGATGTTAACTTTGCATATTATGTATGTATATAGGTTCATGGAATATATAGTTTAGATGTTGAATATTATTACCAAAATGTACGAGTAATGGTACAGCAAAAGCTATACAAGCAATATTAAAATATGATTACAAGAATATGTGAACAAAGGGTATGGATAGTATGTTTTTATATTCATACTGGCAACTTAATTAAGCCAACCATCTCCTAAAAGATTTAGCCTTTTACATGTAACAAAAGAGAATATCTTAATGATGACTAATAAAAATAAAACTGAAGTACTAAAGCTTGCAAGAGACATCATGTCTCTCAACATATTGTTCATGTGTTTATTTTCAAAATCATAGATTTGTAAGGCCTATAATGGATGCAGATAATGTTTTATGAATGAAGCTCTGAAGGCTATTCAATGATTACCAAAAATGTGCATGTGTAACTAAATGTATCTCTAACAAGGAATAAATTCATATATTGCTAAAAAATAACAGCAATATCTCAAACTATGGATATCACAGCAAAAATATATGATTTGTAAATCAATTTTTACTATAAGTTGCAGATGAAATTCTCTTTTGTTTTGATAATGGTTTTATCATGATGTGTTTGATGGCTAAGAAAACAATCTTTTCCATGGAAAATGTTTCACAGTTTAGAACTCAAATGTTTCTTCCTTCTCCACCAAAACCTGCTTATTGCATAAATAGGTTATCGAATATGAAGTTGCAATAGATATACTAAAGTTATCAGCAACCTGAAAGCTAAAATGATATTACTTCTGTTTTCTTCTCCAAAATTTTACTCACCCACAAAAAATTCATAAAAACTCTTAATAATAAATCATTAGATTCTGAAAAATTTATGGAAGGTATATTTCAAAATCACATATTTAGCTTATTCACCAAGGTGTGACAGAAAATATTCCATTAATACTACCTCTGTATGACTCTTGAAGCTGGACCCAACCAGCCGAAACCGGAGGCTATTGTATTGACCTCAACTTGCTTCCAGCAACAGTATGGATTACAAAGGACATTGCCCTCTTCCTGTGACTTCTTGCTGGGGCAACAACTTCCAACACATCTTTCTTGGTTTGACTCCAACATCAGATCAGATCGAATCAAGCCAAGAGAAATAGGCTTCAAGTTGGTCGGATTGGGAGCAAAGATTATTGAGACTTAAGCAAACTTTACAGTTGATCAAATCACTTAGAAAGACATGGCAGGCATCATGATTAATTATTAAAGCAAACATAAAAATCTTGAGAACAAATACTAATGGATATTCATTGCTATTATTGAGTAGTAGCATTGTTAAAAATGCTTAATAAGCTGAGGTCCTTTTACGGTTACATGGGCTTCCACTGGGAATTTAACTGGGGACCATTTTCACCAAAGAAAAACCCTCTACCCACTTGGATATCTGGGAGCTTAAGTACTTATTGTGACCCATTAAGTCATTGACTAATAACAACTCTGGAACAGTAGCCCTTAGGTGCATTAAAATGTTAATAACATAAGGTATGAAACTCTGGAATATACTCAATTTCCTTTTATTTTTAAATAATCTTTTTGTTATGGATTCCTGTGATGGATAGTGTACGAATGATCAAAATTTAATGAGCAGGGATTTATAGCAGTAGCAAAATTAAATGCTATGTGATTTAGTTCATGGGCAGAGTAGCTGGTGGACTTAAATAGTTGAAGTGTAAAAGAAAAACTGACATTGTGTAAACAATATTTGGTAAAAAAGCCAAGGAAGGAAATCAAGGCTGTCTAGGTTTCTTTTATCCTAGGCAACTTTTACCTATCATATTCATTTTAGACTATATATATCTTATCCATGCATTTCTTGCGGAATTTAGCTGTAAGGCAGGATTGAGTTACAAAGCTGCATTTCACCTAAAGCAAATAAATGTTTCGAATACTGTTTTTAAAACCTTTAACACATAAAAAATTGAATTTCAGTCAGAATGGCAAAAGGCCAACAATATCAGAAGATATAAATCTCTTAATATAAGTGTTTCCTTGTCATTAATCATTATTACTTCAGCATCTCTAATTGATCATGTATCCCTTGCTTTTATATGCTGTGTAGTATCTGAAATAATTACTAAAATGCAAAGAGGTATAAAAGAAATAATTTATAACAGCCACAATTACAGATGATTAAGCATAATCAATCTGGAGAAGAGATTTATCTCAATTAAAGAGAAAAATAAAGAGATCTTTGAAACTAGATTCATTGAAGCAGCTCTACAAACTGATATATTTGATTTTTTCTGTACAAACTTCTTTATATTAAGGGCAGGCAATTATATCTATACATTCTTTGCAATCAGGAACTGTCAACTCCAATATACTTTTATTACTAATTCAAAATTTTTATTCGATTACAGTCATACTGACCTGAGCAAATCCCTCCTCTCTGACAGTCTCATAAATGTCAAACAGTCGTTTTGTGAATTCATCTACTTCAATAGTACTACAATAAGAAATACAGGGTTAATTAAATGAACTGTTTTATGATATAATGCTTAAACAATAAAAAAATTGATGGTCTTCAGAATACAACCCCTTGATTATGAGCAATCAAAGATGTTTGGGAGCTTTGCTCTTGATTTTGGCAGAACAAAAATTGAAATTATTACTGCTATTTTCACATTGAATGCTACTTTGTAGTCCTCCAATATTACAAAATCTAATTCGAATTCCAATTAATTCGAATTTCAATAAGTCCAGGGGTGGCATTCTGAACCATATCTGAAGACGAAATCACCTTTTCAAACTCTCTGATAAGAATTCATGATTATGAGCTACTTTATGCATAAGCTCATTTAAGATGGGCTGGATTTCCACAGCTTTTTCAAATTCTCTCTTCGGAAAAGTAGAAGGAAGAAGCATGAATGGTGCAAATTGAAGTGTATTTTTATTGAAATTCGTCTTGGACCGCATTGCTGCTCCTGTTTTAGTGAAAAAGTTGCGCATTGGCATGGGTTAGTGATATAATTTTGGTGAAACGAAAAATATTCATAAAATTCACGTTGAAAGAAAATTTGGCTCTGACACTGTACATCAAGATCTTTATGAGATACATATCATACAAGAAGCGGAATTAGGTTTTGTTGGGTGAAATACAGATAAATATATCGCACTATTCTGAACATATAACAGCTCATAAAGATGATATGTCATTTAATACTTTAAAAAACCCATGCTGCCGAAGCCCTGAAATATGTAACAATGTTTTGGACGAATAGCGATTTTCCAAAACATATCTCATGATTACAGAAAATACAAGCGAATCACAACTTGTAAAAATATACCGTTCATTAGTGCCCAGTCTTTGGCTTTGTCCACTAATTCTTCTAATGTTTCATTCTCCAACGGTAAGGGAATACACGGCTCTAAACGTGGAGTATCCATGTCATTCAGATTATAGACGAATATTAGTAACACTGACAGATAAAACAGCACGAAAGGCACTTCTAACTATAAAGATTGCCGGGATTTTATGTAAACTTGCCCCTTGTACAGATAAGAAAAAATACACCAGAAATTAGTTCTATGTCATACGTTGCACACAATATACTCGTAACATAAGATAATTAATTTTTATTGGGATAAATTGTCTTATTTGATGTAATATTGCTGTGCTATAATCTAAACATCAAATATATGATACTCTATTAGTGATAGAGAAGGCTAACAGATGTCGCATGCAGTCATACCTCCTCGAGGTAGCAGTGGAGAAAACTGTTGCGCAATATTTTGAAACTTCTGTACTGCCTGCTAGTTTTATTTGAGGATAAGTACCGTATTACATTTTTTATATGTGAAAAAGTAATTTTATGCCTGTCTCATAGAAAATGTACGCAGACAAGTTTTCGACAGAGAAAAATACATTTTTTGGTGAGTAAAAGAGCCATAGTAAAATACCAATTGAAATATTTGCAAGAATAGACCAAGTCCATAGCCAATCTTTTCTAAGATGTGTAAAATTTTATTTATATTTGATGTAATGATGGGATACCTTTATGTAGAAATTTATTCCCCAGAGCTCTATGGTCCTCATACGATATCGTGAAATTTAGATTCTAAAAATTAAATTAAGAATTTCATGGATGTAGCAAATAAATATATTTTCTAGTTATATATTATGGACGATGTTATTTTAGCCATATGAAATTACCGGAAAAGAAAGAGGGATGTCGTTCAAAAAACATTACCCGCCAATTTAAGGAAGGTTTTTAGACCATCATTGTCCAATAATGCATCGGACGAGATATTTTTCTTTATTGCTAATCATATATCTTTCAGTGCATGAAATTGATGAAATCCGTGCAGACTTGTTTACCAGCCAATAGATGGCAGAGCGTATCAAAAATCAGAGCAGAACACTCCAAATTCCAACACGCATGTGACTCGGAAGAAGTTTACCTACGTCACGGGAATAGGATACGTCACAGCATAAAACTCACCAATCGCGCCAACTTTGTAGTATCTCCTCCTAAGAAAACAATATTCATATAAAATTGCATAGTTGAGCGTTATATGATGAAATATATAATCATAATAAATAATGAAAGCATAAAACAGCCGGAAGTTTGAATGTCAAGCGAAAATTAAATTAAGAAACTAAAAGTTAGCTGCGGCTGTATCCCTCCGCGCGGCGGAGGAGTACACTCAGCCTCGCCGTGCTACGATCGGGTGACAGAGTGTTTTTCCTGGTTGGGCTTGCGTCAGACGGTCAATCGGCGTGAAGGAGTTGGAGTGGAAGGTTGGACTGAGAAGGATCCGACAGTTCTCCTCTCCCCGTAGCTCGCGGATGTCTGTATCGCGTAGTTCCAGTCCGTAGTCTTGTTACTTTTCGGATCGGAGCGTGACTTATTCGACGTCCGTTCTTATTTCTTCGTGTTCATTTATTAGTGAGAGTGGTTGTTTTCGGCGCAGTGTGACATCGGAGGGAGTTGGTCCCGACTTGTGTGTGAGCTCTTCATTCTACGCCCACCCATTCCCGTGAAGGGGGCGAGGCGCCTAACCAATCCTTCGGTCGTCCGCACGCCACTCGCGCGCGGATAGTCTCAAAGACGGCCGCCCTCACGGATTACGCGCTCCGGGCTCCACTGGAATTGGACGCGGTCAATCCAACGTCCGTATCTAGCTGGACGATTGACAATTCGGAAAGTGGTTCTGGTGTAACGTACGCCGGAGAGTGGGAAGAGGAGTCCATCCCCGGCGTAGAGGCCGGGTGTACATCTCCGGCCCCGCCAGCATGCTATTTCAGCGCGGCGATGGATTCGCCTCAAATGTATGACACCAACGCCGCCGAGGCCTCCGCTGCCGTAGGAGGCGTGAGTGCCGGAAAGAAAGCCCTGGGTAACGGTCACCACCACCAGCTCAGCCACCAGCAGCATCAGCAGCAGCTGCATCTTAGTCACCAGCAACACCAACAGCAGCATCATCACTTAGGACACCACCCTCAGCAACACCACCACTTGCAGCCCCAGCACCCTCAGCACACCAACGGGCACCACCACCATCAGCCCTACGGTGTCGTGGTCCCCGGGGGTTTGAAGCAAAAACCCTCAGTTCTGGCAGCAGTGTACCCCGACGGTCTTGGAGGAGGAGGTGGTGAACTGGCGGACTTGAACACCCCTGAGATATCGTTGGATCTTCAGAATCTTATCGACGATAGTCAGTTCGGGGACGGTCTTTTCACCGACATTTTGAACGCCCCCGGCAAAGCCACAGCGGTGCACCATCATCAACTTCATCCCGCTGCGCACCATCCGCAGCAGCACCAACATCCTCTTTTGGGGGCCCGTTCGGCCCAATCCTCCGCTTCTCCCCCGACGGCAAACGCCGTATCTCCGCCCCCTACGCCTACCTCGACTCCCCCGTCCGCAGCCGCCGCCTCCTCCGCTTCCTCTTCGGCCGCATCATCTCCCTGTTCCGTCGCCTCTTCTCCGGGAGGCGGCAACCCCGTGGTCGTATCTTCCGGCTTCCCCCAGAGACCTTCCGCATCCTCCGCTTTGGCGTATATGCCGCAGCCAGTGCATTCGGGAGCGAATTACGGCGGCGGGCCCCGCCGCGGGGGCGGTGCCGACTCGCCTTCGGTTCCCATCAAAGAGGAACCGCTGGATCCCCAGGACTTTCGGGCTTCGGGCTACGCACCTCAGCATCCTCCGACGCCTTCTCCCTCATCCCCGTCCGCGACGGCCTACACCGCGGCGTCCCCCGGCACCTTCGGGGGCCCCACTTTCACCACCCTAACGCCTTCCACGGTCCCTGGGGCCGGAGACGCGCACCATGCCCACGGTAAGCCGCTCACCAAGGGGGGTCTTTTGGGGAAGAGAAGTTCGTCTTCATCGTCGTCTTCAGGTGGAGGAGGTGGTGGAAAGCGCATAGACAAGTCCAGCGATGAGTACCGCAGAAGGAGGGAGAGGAACAACATTGCCGTGAGGAAGTCCAGGGAGAAGGCGAAGATGCGGTCCAGGGAGACTGAGGAGAAGGTAAAGCTTTTGGTTAGGGAGAACGAGAGACTCCAAAAGAGGATCGAGCTGTTGACGGAGGAGCTCAACGTGCTGAGGTCCCTGTTTACCAACGTGGGGGTCCTTCCTGAGCATTTGCACCGCGAGCTCAACAAGCACCTCGAATCCTTCCAACAACAGCACCAAAATCTCTGAGAGTGCGTAGGTTGATGGTTGTTTGAGGACGTTGAGAAGTAGTTGGTGTCCGGAAGAGTCTTCGGTGCTGCAGACTTGTTTTAAAAAGAAATTTGATTTAAAAGTGCCCTTCGTCCAGAGGCGGGTTTTAAAGCGAAGGACTTAGCCCACTCCGTCCGCAGTGTGGGAAGGGCTGCAGAAATGTTTCTGCGTGTGATCGATGCCTAATTGAAGGAAAGATGTTTTTATTTTCTGTCGACTGCTTCGTGCTGAAAAAGTGATTTTTCTTATTCCGGGATTTGACGACGGAGTGAACTTTTGAAGTGCCTGTTGCACCAGACGTCGTCTCCCGCGAATCGGCTGTTCTTGTTCTTCTTATCTGACAGAATGGAGATTTTTTCTCACTGTGCCTCGTGTTACTGCGATGTCTCTTTTTCTAATACTTACTAATCACTAAGAGAGTGCGGGTTTTGAATAAGATTTATACGAAGTAAATACATACATATATTTTTAGCAGAGAAAAATTTAAAGTACTCTACCAGCGTGAAAGACTATATTTTGTGGCGTAGTAAGTGTTTATTTTTTTTCATTTGGAGGCTACGCGGCAGAGATGTGAATTTTAGAAGGACAAATCTTCTAGTTTGTGCGAAAAGAGAGTACAGTTTTATTTTCATCGCCAAAGTGTGTGTATGTGTGAAAGTGAGAGTACGTGCTGGATGGTGTTCCTGTTTACCTTTCCTTGCGACCTCTTTCCTCTTTAATTTCCTTTAATTATTCAGAAATTTCCTGTTAGACCATCCCTCATCAGCACAGATAAATCTTACCAAAATCGCGGTAACAGTAAGGAAAAAACTTTTTGTAGATATTGTTTACATACAAATTTGTAGTATATTGTTGAATAGAAGTGACCTTGTTTCTTTATCTCTTTTTGTAACATTACGATCCTCATTGTTGTCAAATGTAGATAAAAACATGGAACTCCCAAAGAAAAATGGGGGAGGAGGTGAGTGCGCGGTGGTCTCCCAAACATGAGTCTGCATTGTTACGTTCTCATTCGCGTGGGACTCTTGAACACTTTCTCCCGAAGCTGTTTATAAAACGAGTTGTTGATTGAAAATAATGTATAAAAATCAATAATATTTTTGTTAAAGACAGACGTGAAGTGTGATGTGACGTGGTTGCCATCTCAGAGTGGCACTGTCGACCTCAGAAGGAAGAAGAAACTGTCTTTTTAATACATTATTATAAATATATAGAGGTATAAAAAATTATGTATACACGTCTTGTATTTATGACAAGTATTTATTACATTACAATGGTGACTGTTAACCAATGAAGAAAAGCAAAAAAGTGTGAGAATCCATGTGCACCAAATATATTTTGATAGAAAACGAATTTTTCTGTGTTTCTCATTTTGATCGTCGAAAATTTTCCCCGTCCCGGAGCGCGGAATCTACAGGTGTCGCTGGCGTAGCGGGTGGGTCCGAACATGTTTATCTCTCTGATAAGCTTGGGAGGGGAGGGACTGCCTACACTATGTGGATCCAAACCGATTTGATTCTTCTTTTTTTTTCTCCCGCTCAAATGATCGCACTTTGTTCAGTCAAGTCTCATTCATTCTAGACCGAAAATTTATCATTATTTCGGAGATTCGTGAGAGACTTTATGACCTATATGAATGGGTAAGTATTTCGCCAGAATACTTCATGCTTTACTCTATGAGAGGAGTCAAGGAATTTCGTTTGAAGATAGAAAATTAGATTTTTATCTGTATTTTTGCCGTCTTTTGCATGTTAAATTCCTCTTCCTCTATGCAAAAGGCATTGTGTTCAACTATTGATGCATTATTTTCTATTAGGTTTTTTCATTGCTATAGCTTCTTCTCAAAAGATAGGGTGGGAGGGCTTTGAGGTAGATACACACTTTTTGGTAAAAGATTTCATAGAAAGTACTGCATTATCTTCTATATTTATTCTTATTTTCATTAATTTAAAGCTCAATTTTCATGGCTAAAATTTTGTATATTCTTATAAGTTCAAAACTTACATAAAATTAGACATTTAAAAACTATTGGCGAAAAAATTAAACGGTTAATGAATTAGTTGAATTTAGTTAAATACCAATAGATATTTTAATATTTTGAGATTACTTTTGTAGGTTAGTTGATTGTTTTCTTAGTTAAACCGACTTTTCTGTACTTAAAATAATTTCAAGCTGATCTACTGTCACTTCCTTGAGGTAGAATTACGGAAGTAATTAAAGATTCAAATCCATCGTGAAGGCTTAGCGAGAGAAAAATCTTTTATTAAACTATGTAAACCTAGAACCCCACATATTTGTGACAAGAATCTGGCATTATTAAGGATAATTTCTGATGATGAAAAATCGATTCCAGCGTCAATATGCCTTAAATGACGGAAAACATCAGCAGTCATTCCATTTGCTGAATTTTCTCGTCTCCTGGCAGCAGTAGCTTTTTCTCTCTCTATCTGCTGAGCTTCACAATGCATCATTATGGAATAGACGTAATATAAAAGCGAATTTCCATTTGAAAAAATTCTGAGATCTCTTTTTGAGTCCCGATGACACGAACTTGGCACGTGCATGCAGGTGTGCGCTGCGGGTGGCCTAAGCACAAGGGGCGGCGCCTTAAAATCTCCTGTTGATAGCCATAGTTTATTTTAAAGGATTTTCGCGTTGTAAATGACCAATCCGTGAGGTATTTAGCATAGATCGGACACGTTTTACAACACAAATTATTATGTGAATTAACAATTTTGTTCTCAGTGGAAGTAATTGCTGTATTTTGGAGTCCTATCTAACGATTAGTAGTAGTATTTTTAAATGTGCTTCGACAGCTAAAGTCTTTCCGATCATCTAAGCCCCATCCGTGAATCGAACCCGGGACCGCTTTCACCAAAGTTGAACGCGTTACCCACTTGGCTATTCTGGAGCCCTCACAACTGGTTTGTACACAGGCGCCATCTATAGCTAAATTTTTCTATTCAGTATATTCGTTGTCGATGCCAAAATCGATTGTAAACTTTTACATTAACGTAGTATTTGCTGTTTTTATTCATCGAATGCCGAAGTAGCTTGTGTCATAGCTAATCATTGTTTAACTGCGATCAATCGAAAGGTATTAAAATAATATAAAGAAGAGTGCTACATCTACGTACAAAGTATGCTATAAAATAAATTGGCACGCTCACTGTCATATTAGATTGCATTATTCGTGTTAGATCTTATCCTCTCAATTTGGTTTGACGTGAAACTAGATGGCACTGCAATTAATATCTGCAGCATTATTTATATTACAATACTTATAATAATTTGCATGGATTTGATGGATATGTAGATTTCTGCGTGAAGTGAATTTTGCGTGAAATTTTTGGGTCCCCGTTATTTAATCGCTGCTACCGTAACGAGGTATTGACGAACTTTGTTCAGACTCCAAACTGCGTAAATTTATGTAAAATATTATTATGGATTATTACTATTATTTAGCATTATGAATCAAGTCTTCTTAATGCAGTAAGATCTCGTTAACATGGGGTCAAACAGATCAGGTTTATTATAGCTCGGTTTTCGGCAACGTATGTAAAAATGAGCGTGCCATACGAAAACAGTTTAAACATGAGAATAAAAGGGAAGTTGTTAAAACTGTCCGATTTTCATTTGTATTTCTATGAGACAAATATCAATTTGAACTTTTAAACTTTGGAGCTAAATAATTTGTTGCACATCTTCAGATCCAAAAGATTGTTAGCTAAAAACAAAGAATTTTATCCAAAAAATTTAAATTATTATATACTATTCCGTGCACGAACATGAACTATGAACCTTTTTGACGACTTTAGGATATTTAGCTGTTTTAGCGACAGTTTATTTTCTTAGATTTTCATAGAAACTTATAAGCGGTAGTCAAGATAAATTTTGAATACTCGCTATCTTCGCGTGAAAATTCTGAGAACGTTATGCTTTTGTTTGACGAGGATGAGAATCAAGTTCAGTGCTTCGCATTGTAACCCACTATTACAATACTTCATTCAGCACCCTTTAAGGTATATTTCACCAACTAGTAAACCGTGCTATGCGAAGTATATGTAGAATTCCTGATAGACTCGTTAGCGGGGGGGTACCCCATCCCTCTTATCTTCTTCCGCCTCCTCCCCCCCTCAACTCTCATATTTCACGTGCAGCCTTTCACTCGAGCGAAAAAGGAGAGAAGGAGAGAGTGTTTCACTCTCTAAAAACGAAAACAAAGCGTTAGAACCAATGAGAGAGCTAAACGATAGGGAAGCATATCTGTCGTTGCTGCCACTGCCTTGTTGACTAATGAATAGCTTCTAAGCGCCTAGTCCGCACCTTTTTATGAATTTGAAACATGTTCATGCTCAAAATCCGAGGCGTACGTACAAGAGTCTGCAAAGAGAAAACGACTCTGGAGTCCCACGGAGAACTGGGATGGTTCTCGCTGAGGAAATGTGTTGCAGCACATTTACAGCGGTAATTAGGTAGTCTCTTTAGAGGAAATTCGTGCACAATTAGACTTGGGGAGTAGTTAAGTTCCTTTGTTTACCATTGATACCGATCGGTCCTCGCAACATGAAGTAGAATTGTGAATCCAGGTTTCTTTAATCCGTTCATTGTGATGTAAAATCACGGTTGTCCATCATTTGAATGAACTTATAATAAACCTATTCGATTAAGGGGTACTTACAGAGGTTATAATCTATCTTGCGGCAAATTCAGAAATTTGAGATTCTTTTATCCAAGTTACTTTAAATAGGGAACGTTTTACACAGAAAACGTAATCGCTGTGTATCGATTCTTAATTTAGATTAACTATGAGTAATAATAGAGGGCGTAATGACGTAGGCATTATACTAAAGAGTGGACGATATTAAACTTTTGAAAAGAAAGAGGTATAAGACAAGGTGCGTGGTGATTCCCCTAATGTTTGATAGCTGATATATACCAGCGATAATGTATTGATCAGGAAATTGCTTAATGAGTTGTTAGATTACATGTCTTATAATAGAATAGACTTATATAAAAAATTAACAAAAAGAAAGGAAGTATTATCGTGTAAAACGAAAAGACGTTGTGTTGATTAGAATGAATGGATGGAGTGCTTGTGATTTGAGCATAGATGTTCGGAACATTGGAACAGTGGATGGTTGTGCATACATAGGCTCAATGTTTTCTAAGAATAGAAGGATAGATGGAGAGATTAGCGTACGTAGGCAGATTCCCCTGCATTGTTTACCTTATCTATTCACATGCATTCTTCTCAGGGGCCACATCATTATTATGCCCCACTCTTTTTGTGCTTCTTATGATCAAATTTTAGCAAAGGTAAAATTCCATTTAAAGCAGATCTAAGAAATATTTTGTCTTGTAAGTATATGATGCTACCTATGAGAACCTTAGACTTCCAATTTCCGTTTCTTTAAGAAAAATCACTCCAAGTTCGATTGGTATTTGGAGGATTTTCAGGCTACTCAAAAGGTAATTTTCATAGGAATATTTGTGGATTTGGAGGCTTATTTTCCTTTAATAACATCTTAATTTTATTGTTTAAGTGTCTAATATTAATTATTGGCAGATGAGAAAATTTACAAAAAATTATCATAAAATTATGTTTATTTTTTAAACGTCTTGGTGATGGTACCTTGCAGTTGAGAGGATGATCTGATGCCGATAAAATATAATCTTCCAATAAGTTGAAAATTATTGCTTTAGACTATATTCAAGCGTTCGGTTACATAGTGCTAAATCGCACTTTCTTGATGACTGAACTGAACAAGTTTGAACAAGTGCACACTACTGTTGAGATTATTTCTACTTATGCAGCGAAATTGCTTAGGATCTCTAAGCTGATTTAACCCGAAAATTAGATATCTGACCTAAGCATTCTAAAAGATAAGACATTTCTCTAGTTCTGCGTAATGTGCTGCCGCGCTTTTCGATAAGTGTATTTTCTAGTGTTCTTACAAGTGAGATCTCTATCATTTTTAAACAAACTACGTATATTTTTTGGGGGAATTCGAACTCGGCCCGTGTAAACCTTGCTCATTTATTAAAATGGATTTCTGGTCAAAAAGTCATGGGACATAATGAATGTAATCCGAAAAAATCCTTATGATCTTCGTAGGTGTTAAATAAGTACGCTTTTCCCTGAACCCTTCATTTGTTTCAAACTCTACTTGGCAATTTAACCTAGTTCTTCAATTCGATTTCAAAATCGATTAGAAAGAAAATCAGCTCAAACCAATCAAAATTTCGCATTAGAATTCGAAATCGGGAGTTATTCGGTTAATCTCACTGCATTAGAGGAATACTCTTTCATCGATATTTCTCGCAGAAGTAAATCGAATAACTTTCCTGTATTTCTGATACTGGGCTTTCTTTCGAAAGTGAATGAATGAGAAACGGTACTTTTCCACAGACATAATTTTAGTTAATTTCACCACCGATTTGGTTCATCGATCATTTGCATACTCTCACATACATTTATTTGAACGCATACATATTCATGTTTGAATTCCATTTATTCTGCATTCTGCTTGCAGGTATGTCTCAAACGTGAGATCGGCTGTCAGTTTTCTCTGATACAGGTGCTGATGTATTCTTCTGAAAATAGCAAATGATTCCCCTGCCCATGCATGTTTGGATGGTACCTGCTATCATATCTTTATAGGGCCATTTTCATTTGTCTCTTGGTACATGATAGAGGAACACGTATCTTTCATGTACTTTTGTCTCAGTCCCACTAATATCAAAGCCGCTGAGGTATGCTGAGTAACGACATTTACTTTGGTCACTCCTTATCGAATGCTATGAAAAGGGTAGTTCATTGCGTTTTTATGCAGAATTAACGGACTGAACCCTTCCAGCATTATGTCCCAGTAAGGAAAGGAAGGGCAAACTACCTCACTCCTCATCATGCATAGTCACCTCATTCTCTCTACAAAGCTTTTTTATTTTAATGGTGGAGGGAATGAGGTTCATACCTTACTTTTGGCTGAAGACTTTACAGACAGTTAATTGTGGAATAAATGCCACTTGAAGATATGGTGACTTTGTTTATGATTTATGAAGACGAACTTTATCTAAGGCAGTTGTCGCTAACCTGGTCCCTACCGCCCACTAGTGGGTGTTTTAAGTTTTTCGATTCCTAGATGATAAAATCGACGGTTCAAGCCGAAAATGAGTGAAAATTTATGATTTCAGAAAGAATGACGAAGAAAAGTGTTTCTCTCATAAAAGTGATATTATAAGATTGATTATTTTAATTGAGGGGATAAATATATTAGATTAACGATGTACGAGATATTGAATGTATTCCATTTATTTATTGTAATCAATATTGCATTGTAATTCTCTGAAAGATACTTGAGGAAAATCCATTTTTATTATACCTTGTGTTTAGCAAAGGCACCATTTCTCACAGCCATTTTTTGTCTGTATAGCTTACATGTAATGCGTCCCTAAACATTATTACTCTTACATATCCCTTTTTATGTGTTTTTTCCTAAGATCTGAATCAAGCCATTGGGTGGCTGGGAAATTATTCTGTACAAATTTGAGCGGAAGGTAAAAAAAAGTTGGTGATCTTGTTGAGTCAGAAAAACGAATTTCCCAGTTGACTCAAATTTTGTTCGCAACTTCTAGTAACTTTCTACACCCACCTCAAGGTTGTGCGGGTGTAAAAATGAACGAACCTAACCTAAATCATCAATCCATTTCCTTCTCTCTCTTTAATCGAAAATCCGAGGAGGAATTAATTAGCGACACCACCGATAATTCATCACGCATCGAATTCGCACGAATAAATTTGTAAGCTGCCCATTGTCGACGCCATCTCGACGGAGTATCTCCACTAATTACCCCATCACGACGACCCCCCCTCTCGGTAATTGCTGAAAAGAGTGACCGCCCGACGTAAGCCATAGAAGAAGCAAAAGGGAGAGAGAGATTCGAACGAAAGACGGGAATTTATACAACCCGTTCGGTAAGACATTCGCTTCACCCACGCACTCTCACTCTCGTCTCCCCTCTCTTACCGATAAAGAATCCCGCGCCCACACTGCTAGCGGGACGAAACCAAAGAGAAAGTAGGTCGACCAGCGGAGGGAGGGGAGGGGATCTTTAGGGGAGGGGGAAGGGGGGGCGGAAGGAGTGGAAGGGGGATAGGGATGTGCCGGAGAAAAACTCTCCTCCGTGGTCGTATCACGCGGCGGATCTAAAGACACGACCTGATAAGGGCAACGCTGAAGGGTTGTCCGTGCTTTTTGCGGGAATCGCTTGCCCTTTTCGATGGACCGCTAATAGGCTCTCGTACGGACTTGGGAAGTTCGACGATTGTGATTGATCCGTTCGGAAGATTTTTGCTTTTGCGGAGGGTTTCCGTCGAAGTCGGTGGGGAAAAGTTTTTGGTATGGGCTCCGAAATTTTGCTGCGATTTAGTCCTCCGGGCTTTCTTCTGGGTTGTCGTTCGAATGGTTAGATGGCGTCATATTGAATGGGATCGGATGTGGAGCTGATTTCATAAAATGATGGGTTAATTTCCTGGAAAAGATTTGTCTTCTCACCAATCACTTTCTGCCACATTCCTCTAAGTAGTGGTTTCCGGTAACTAATCAATATGTACCTCATTGGCTCTAGGAAATTCATCGTAACACTTTCCTCATTTCGTCAAATTATGATTATTTGATTCTAATACTATCCAAAACCTCAATATGAAAATAATATAAAATGTTGTTCACGATAATTTCTTGTATATACATTTATAAAATCACCTAGCTATTGAAACTATTTTCTTCGACACTCAAGAGAGAAGCCTGAATTCCGTACAGTAAGTGCTGCAATAGAAGTCTAGCATATCTACCTAACCATCCGCACACAATATTTTTTGTGCTTCCTCCGTAGATGCGTTTTGTATCTTATGAAAACCATTGCCTTAAAGGCAAACTCTTATGTTATGAGAAATGGAGGTAATTATTAAGATAATATGATTCAATAGGGATATAGTCCGTCGAGAAAACTCTTTCATAGATAAGCTGCCGTCTGTTATTACAGTAAACAAAAAGGCAATTCTTGAAGTTATCCCGAGCAATATCCAATCTCATCAATAAAGAACGTGCTCTTTTTATTCGACCGGTTATCGAGGGACAGCTACCAGAAGGAAACTATTATCGTCGGAGCATTGTCGAACGGCGAATTTTTTCCCGCCTTAATTGCCTGGAACAATCGATAACAACTGCCGAGCAAGACCCGCGCTGATTTATTGAAAATTACTCGTGGAGAGGCTTTTCATTAACTCTTTGTGCCCGGGTCGCGGTTACGCAACAGATCAGCAGCTCGGCGTTGTCTTAGCCCAGATCTATGCTGATCGCCATGGTTTCCTCTGAGTAATAATAAGGCATCTCGTTAGCCGCCTTTCTCCCGACTAACAATTAAAAGGATGTGATTGCCACCATTGTAGGCAGACGGATTAACCTTAAGGTACGTTATCTGAAGTGTTTTTAGTCTACCTGGTGACTCACAAAAAGAGCTCTGTACTGAGAACATTTCCACCATCGTGGCGATATCTGATTGTGATTATGTGGGAGTAGACAATGAAATGGAATATTGAATTTAGTGGAGCCATCATCATCATGGCAGCATATTCCACCCATACTTCTAAAATATAGTAATTTATTCGAATGGGAAATTTTCAATGACTCGGTGATTTCAATGATTCAAGCGGGAGGCCGTTAATCGGGAGTTATGATTAATGAACTGGTTCTATTAAGACGTTTGCTATAATACATGGAAGGAGTGATTGAAAGTGGAATGGAAAAATAGTAAGTGATGGAAGTGTGAGGGAACCGGAGGGGAAAAGAGCTGGCTGAATGGAAAGAGGATGAGGTTCTTGTTGTGAATATGGACTATGGACTCTGAAGAGTCAATGACAAAATGCTTAAATGGATGCGGTGAATGTAAAATTATGTATGTAAGATTAGCATATTGGACGGAGGTTGAGGCAAAATCCAGGATAGGATGGCGTTAATATTACGCTATAAATGATAATAACCTTATATTTTGATCCTTGCATAGGAAAACCATCCATTATATTGCCACAAGATAATAATTTCATTGCGAAAAATGTTATTCGAGTAAATTTGATTGAGGAGATACTTGTATTGTAGAATAACAAGACCAAGTTAAAACACAGTAATCGAACAATTAAAAAAAATATTTAGAAAAATAAAACTGAATAAAAATTTATACATCTCCAGAAATGTAATATATTTGTATGTAAAAATAATGTTCATTTTAAACATTTGATTCCACAAGATTAATCCTGAAATTATTGAGTTTAACAGTAATCCAATTTTCGAAGGAAACTAGAACCCATATTTACAATCTTGGCGATTTTCTGGCAATTTTTAAGTATAGTTTCAAAATATAAGTGTCATCCGCATTTTAATGTTACTCAGGAATGGTTACATAATTTTTTCCCTTTTTAAGGCACGTTACTGAATTTTTATTTATTTTGTAGGCAGTATTACCGATCAGCTTTTAAAGGTTACCGATAGTTCCTTCCGTCATATCTATCCCTTCATAACCAGAACGAAGTAATCCAAACCGTAGAAAGAAACGGAAATTCGGTTACGCAATTCCCATCAAAATGCAGGTTGTCGTCTAGATAGCGTATCATTGTTGGCAGCCATTTCGATGCGAAGCATTGTCGAGAAACTCTCAAACGCGCGGCACCAAATGAGCCATTCTAATTGTTGATGGCTTCCGGTTCTCTTCTCAAAATATATTGCGTGAGATCTATGCAAATTACCGCGATAGAAATTTCACGGCGAAAACCCGAAAGCCCTCGTTGAAATTCGACTTTTCCTTGTCCTGTAGAGATGTATCCTGCATACCCGAGGGAAAAGGCTGGTGGAAGTAGATAGAGAAGTGAGCATAGTCTTTCTTTCTAGGACCACATCTTTGCAGACGTAGACTCACGGACACGGACCGTCTCTTGTAGGTGGGAACGTTGGTTAAACTCACTCTCTCGAAACGCTACCTATCGGAGACACAGTGAATTAACAGTGGCAGCGGAGGTGGGTGGGCGAAACGCTTGGAACCACCTGTTGGAGTCCCATTGCTCACTGTCATAGAAACTTGCTTAAAGAGGAAGGAACGGAATGACATCCCACGGTTAGCGCGTCTTAAGATCAGGGATCCTTTTAGCAGAAAGTCTTTGGGATGAATCAAACGAATCAGTCTGCTATGTTGATAGCTCGGATGTTTTCTCTGCATCTACACTGTTGTTAAGTTTCCTAGGTGATTTACACTTTAAAGATTAAATTGAAGCAATGGGCTTATAATGGAAAGAAAATTTCAACTTACAGAGAGAGAGATCAAATTTTAATGGCAGACAACAAAATGATACAATCAAAACAACATCTTGCAAAAGACTGATAAGTAAGAAAATGCATAAAATTATTCAAAGTACAGCAAGACTTTAAGAGCTGCTTTAAGACTTCTTGGGAAATATTCAGAAAAAGATTAACTTTAAATAATTAGATTTTAAAATTAAAATTTTAATACAAAGTAAATACAAAATATTTAATTTTCTCCAAAATGGATAAATTCTTAAAGGAAATGTGGAAATAAGCTTTGTAAAATAGAATACAATAGTTCTTTTTCGATATATTATATATCATAGTCTGCAATTACTAAACCCTGTGAATATGAATTTTGCTGTCATTAATTTCCCAATCCAAGTTGTTTAAAAAATAATAATTCTACAGTTAAATAGTTAAACTCAAGATATTGTAGTAAAAATAGTGTCCAGTGAAGATTGAACTTGCAGGTTTTAGTAAATGAATCCTTATCTAAGGAGATTAGCTAGTGTCCATTTGCAGGAAGACCTGCTATCTTTTCGGAAATCTTCTAAATTTCCATTTACTACTATTCATTATTGTCAGTTACTATTAGCTATTAGGTCATTTACTATTGAGATGTTCAACATGCCAGTATTCTCTCTGGAAGTCATATCAACTTACATAAAAAATCACTCAATGCGGAGATTTCTATAGAATACACAAAGAAGTGCTTGAATTTAGGGAAATTGAAATGAATCTCATATAAAATTATAAACATAGCCATTTGATAAGCAACCCCCGTCCATGAAATTATAGTCCATAGACTACTTATCGTTGTGTATATGTATGTATGCATGTATTCATCTACACACATCTATTCTCGATTCGCATAAATTTAGGCAAAATTCAGAATGTTGTATCCTAAAAAGTGATTTCCCTTAACCAGTGAAGCGTAGAACTTCGGCAGACTCTGATTTACGGTGAAAAGTAACGTCTTTCTTCTCCTGAAAATAGAGTGCGACGAATTTCTCCTCTCGCATCTTAACGTATGCGTGGATGCATAAGACTTCCTGGTCGTGATGTTACGGCATGGGATCCCACGGAAGTCGGTCGGTGAACATTCTCAAGGATGGAATCTGTAATTGATTTTCGACAGGAGTGACGTACGACTCGTCGGCCTCTCAGTGGTTTTTAACCCTTTGGTACGAGGGCGGCGAAAGGGGTCTTCGAGGAGGCTCAAAAAGAAAGGTAAAGCGGAGGTGAATCTCGTGGGAAACACCATCGATCTGCGCCAGCGTCCCGCATGATTCAGCCGAAAGAAGGACAACAATCGTTTGGCCTAGTTACGCTTTTCAGCGAGAGTGATCAGGGTTACGAATTCATCAACTGTGTGTGGATATATATAAATAAATTCATTCATACATTATTGTTGTTATTATTATTATTGTTCTTATTATTAGAATATTATTAGAATTTCTGCCGCTGTTAGACATATGCCTGGTGGCAGAGTAATTATCACAATACATTACAATTTTAAGATTAAAAATTATAATTATATCATAGTTACATCTACAATTAAAATGTAATTATAATGAATATACGATTATATGCATTGTCAATTTTAATTAAATAGGAATTTAATACTATAAAAAGAATCACCTGTGCAAGAATTTTCAGGGTTCCTGGTAGACCTTCAAAGCATCCGTATAATACACAATATCCGTATAGTAGCACAATATCTTATCATGGGCCCCAAGTCTGACGATGAGATTGAACACGTGTAGATTCTGGAATTAGCCTTACTATAAAAGGTTTAAAATTGCCGATGAATATAACTGTACTATATATATGAAGCAAAAGTCAACATTTCACACTCGAACAAAGTTTTTTCGGTCTGGATGAACGAATCGTTTTAGAACTATTTAATGAGTAATATTCCTGATGCAAACCTCTTCTAGATCAATTCTTGGAGGAGGAACAATCTTGCTACATAAAATATTGCTGTTGTCAACTGGAAAATTTGCATGGGTATCTTCACAGCCGGATACGGAATCTCACAAAGATATTATCTCATATTGAGTCGTATCTTATGCAACAAGATAATCTTATAGCCTCCCCTCGCTCAAGGGAGGTTTCCGTGGGGATTTCCTTCGCTTAAGGGCAAATACCGGGCATATGAAGTGCTTTTTCCCTCACTTTCACATATTGGATGTGAAAATTGTGATAATCATTAACATTTTTGTTCCAGCTTGTACCAACTGCCACCAGGCCTGCACCTTCCTGTAGCATAGAATTTCCCAGTAATATTTTTATTATTATTATTATTAATTTTATTATTAACTACATTGTTGCAGATAGACTACATGTCTGGTGGCAACAACTACATTAATTTTTGACAAACATCAATTAAACAACTCAGACTAAACTATATACAACACAACTAATACAACACAATTCATAACTCCATTACTAATTCCCTTACGAAAAGAAAAGAAAAAAACTCAAGTACAGTTCTACTACTACTACAACACTTGTTCCCTGAAAAGTTAAAACAGAAACACTCCCACATAAACAATACAGATTCAATCGCAAGCAACATTAATTACATTAACCCCTGCCCCCTCCCAAAGATACACCCTCAATCATACAGGTTTTTTCAGGATTAATATGACTGGAAGTCATTTGATTGAGGGTTCCAATATCTACGCCCAAGGGCCAATATCAGGAATCTTAAACCGAATCAAATCACGGATCAACGTCTTCATTCATACTCTGCAAGACGCCTATGGGTGTGTGATGAAGATGATGGAACTAAAAGGATCTCACGAGGGATCGGAAGCGATCTTGAAAGTGCTTCCTAATCCGTGGTTATCGAAGTGTTCCTGAAAATCCGAAAGGGGTCCTCTGGCTTTCTCGTGGTAACAGCGTGATGGGAGCAGTCTGCATTAGCGTTATTGTCGCGGACCACCGGAGTGATCTGCATACTTCCGCTCCCAATACGTTCGGCATTGAGCGCTGAATTGGAAGAGACCAAGTGGTGGCAGCCAACCTCTCTTTCCTGCTCTTAGGGCCCTACTCGAATTATTACTTGTTATCAACGACGTGGCTTCTTTTCCTCCAAAACCTTTCCAAAGTTATGCCTTTCTGTATCCAGGTTGATTGGAACTAACTGATACATTTTAGAAGTCTTTACGAACCTGTGTGCTCACCTCAGACTCGTCAATTAAAAAAAACAACAGTTGATGATTGCTGGATTGATGCATTTCATTACTGACGTATTCCTCAACATGTTAAATAATACGAGATAACAGCGCATAATTTTATTTTAATCTCGTTAAGTTTAATAAAACATGATACAGGAACTAAAAAACTCAATTTTTGTTTTTTTTGGGGTTTACGTTAAACATAGAATATGTGATTATAAAACGTTTTGTTCTTACGTTCATCTCCTTCGTTCTTCCAATGAATTATTGACAGAATTGTTACGTTTGTATATAATGATTCATCTCGATCATTATGGCAGATGAAGGAGGTTGTAAGTGATAATCCCTAAGAACTTGTTGTAACATTCTGACCTACAAAGTAGCTGCAATGTTTAAACATTGAAAAGAGGGGATTAAATTTACAAATATCTACCATCATTTAATTATTTTTGGGTTTTAGGGACGAAAGTTTTAGATTTATGCGGTTGATAAAATTCATGCTCCTGCTACTCTAGAAATATAAGAAAACATTTTTTATTTAGAACATATTTATAGGAAAATGTATGTTATTTCACTCTCTATTTCCCTTTGTTCATGGCTGTAATCATATAAAAAGCTGCTGAGATATGAGTGATACTGAATAATGGGATTCACTTTTTTTCCATGAGACGGAGAGTGCTATTTATTAGGTCATTGTGCCGCAGTAACGCGGAGTTTTCCGCTTACAGGATTGAGGCGTAGTGAGGAAAGTAAAAGCAAACAGCCTCATTCCTCATCTCGTTTAGTTACCTCATGCCTCAACCATAGCTCTTGGTAGTTAATGTGTAGAAGGTTATATCCCTAACAGCCTTCACGCTCAATATTTGAGAGAATAATGGCAATCGAACGATAGATTGTTATGTACATTATTTCAACTAAAGTAAAATCACACAATTTGAACCTAAGATTACGTAGAAATGTTATGGTTAAACTTGCCCAAGCTGCCATTGCCCCATTCCAAACTTTCAAGTAATCGCATTACCGCTGACTTTTCTTTTTTTAAGTAGTGAAATTTTAATAAAGATATTATTTAACTTATTATGGAAGTCACGAACTTAAGAATGAACCCGATTCAAATTTCATTCTAATTCGCGAATGCCTGAATTGGTGAGCATAGAGTCGGCGGATGTTGAGGTACCGGTGTATGCATGGTGATATAAGAAATCGGGTTCGCATACAGATAGGGGAAGGGTATATCAAAGACCCCCTCCCTCCCTTCGAATCCAGGTCACTGTTATCCCCCCTGGGCTCGCTCCTTGTACTCGCTGCAGGCGGCTGCGGGCTCCACATCCTCCCCCGCTCCTCACCAACATTACTTCCACCGAAACGGCTTCAATCCATTCTTCACTCCTTACTTGCTCTTCCCCTTGCAAATGCACATCCCCGCCAACCGCACGCATCCACACCTGTCATATTCCATAACACGCTCAACAGGCGAACGCTGATTTTTTGCTAGCTCAACTGCCCATCAACGGAGGGCTTACTATTGTCGGCTGTGCTTCTGCTCCTATGGACTGCGATCATGATTATTATTAACCGAACTAATTATTTGTTGAATGACTGTGACTTTTAGGAGTTCATTTCCATACGTTTGTGAGGTGAGAAAAAAGATCTATTCCCACAAATGATGGAAATGAAATTTAACTTAGCACATTAAGTTTTGCGACTAAACCCAAAGTTATACAAGAAGTGAAAAATTGTGACTTGGTTGGGTCTTGATTACAGAAGTAAAGAGGCGTGACTTGATAGTTTTGTTGGTTAATACCTGCCCGGAAAGCGGGAGATCTGGGTTCGAGTCCCAGTCAAGTCACTTTTCAATTTTTCACTTCTTGTATAACTTTGAGATTTATTCTGTTATATTGCGGTGAGTTGGGGAAAGAAACGTATAAAGATACATCGAAGAAGGGACTGCTTTCGTTCTTTTATTACGTATCTAATGAACGTTACTGATACTTGTATAATTTGAGCAAATCGAACAATTAAATATATCAAACAACACTATATGTCGTAGGAGAATCTTGCGGGGAAGGTGATTTCGATGGCCCAACAAGATTCTCTCTATGTTGATTGGTTCTGATGCCCTAAAGTTCTCTATTTATATAACCTTTCACATTTTAATCTAATACTCTTCCCTTCGTGTGACCCGACTACCTTTAAGCTAAGAGTGATAACGTTTGGTTCAAGAAATAAGAGTAACGTTACCGAGTTCAAGAGATTTGATAAAAATTAGTGGATACCGAATGCATGCCTAATGAATATCGAAAGCTATTTTCAAAGTCGCCCTTCATAGTATTTTTAGGTGAGGCTCTCCATAATTGAGATTAATTTGGTTAAAATGCGATAGAATATTTGGTGCGAGGTTGAAAAAAATTGTCTTTACGTCCATCGTAAAGCAACGCGGGAAATGTGCAGAAAAAGAAATGAAACTAAGACAAGAAATACCAGCAAATAGATAGTAATCAAAGTATTCATTCTGTCATTACAAAGATAATCAAGGAGTCGTCAGATTGTCTATACTACATATATACATGTGTACTACCTTTCAGGTGGTGACATTTTCTATTCAATGCTCTTTCTTTTAATTCTTGGTTTTTTAACTGCTCCCACCCTTTACATTATCTAATATGTTTTGTCTATATCCTCCCAACCGTATTTTCACTCTCTTACTTTTCCCTTAATTACTTTCTTTATCCCCTCGATATTCTAATCATCGAATTCTCCTACGTTTAATTTCTATGATCAAAGCCCCATATATCTCCTTGAGTCTTTAACACTTTCTCATTTGTTTTTCTATCAATGCTGTAGGTATGAGCGGAAAATTATGTCATATATCGAATGATGTGCCTTCAGGAAACTTTGCACTTCATCATGTTTATTTAACTTTATTTTCCTAAGCTTCCGTTGAGGCTAAGTTAGTATTCGTCTACCGGATCCGGAAAGAAACGATTAAATTCTACGTTAGTCGAAAAAAATCCTCAGGATTACTCGTTAGGAATTACTCTATCTAAGGAAATACTCGCTCAGTTGTAACAGCTGTTAGTTACATCGCTTTGACTGATATACTATAGTCTTTACTGCCAGTAAATTTTCCGCTATTAGTTAAACAAATAATCCTAATTTTTATCGACCTCTTGCTCACTTCTAACTTTTCCGTGGTAAGAATTTGAAGCAAGACGATTTTTCAAGCAAAATAACCTAGGCAAGAAATCCATTAGGGTTTTTCGTGTGCTAATAATTACCAAAAAGGGTGATTATCTTGATTTTAGGGCTCCCGGATAGCCGTGTGGGCAGCGCGTTCGACTTCAATGAAAGGGGTCCCGGGTTCGATTCCCGGTAGGAGCCCACGTGCGAAATGACCTCAGCTGTCGAAGCACTTTTCACGATGCTACTGCTACTACTACTCCTGACTATCTAATAGTTATTATTAATGAATGACTAAATAATTATTTTGTGAAAGATATCTTATATATCCTATATAAATAATATTCTTCCATAGAACAAGAAAACTCCGTGAGCGTTGCCCCTTATATGCTAGTTCTATCCCATTTAGAGTCTGCATGCAATGTATGGTACTCTACAGATAAGCGTTTCAATCGTGAATTTGAATGCAGGACTTAGCAAAATAAATGTATACATTTCGTTGAGAATTGTACCAAAAATGATAAAGGTTACCAAGATACTCCTCAGTACAGGATGAGAATGGATAGAAGAAAGGAGATTAAAATTTTAGCTTAATTTACTCAATAAATTCAGATATCGGTACTCGGGCAATGGAAAATGCCATACAATGACCGGACAAAGAAATAGAATCACTATTCATGGCTTAACGAGTCGTCGAATCAAGAATGACTGTGGATCGAAACCGAAAAATCATTGAACGAAAAAACCACACCCCTTTCACTCTTGTATCGCGGGGACGCAACAGGAGGGCACCCTCTTTCACCCCACCAACCAGCGGATCCTTGAACTCCCGCGCACTTCAAATCGAGAGAATCGCTCGAGCGGTCATTCCGGATGCATTTTTACGGAGTCATTTATAGCCGCCCCAAATTATTCACCGACCAGGCACCTAAGCGATGCAATAATTAAGCGCCCATGAGCTACTCCCAGAGCAATAAGAATACTTCGGCCCGGCGTTCGATTAAAAGTTAAAGGGCTGCTGAAGTGAATGACGGCTTCATTTGGTTCCGAAGGGGAGAGCGGTGCATTGTTCTAGATGAGTTGATGCTGAGAGAGAGAGAGAGAGAGAGAGAAGGCGGGATGTGGGGGGAGGGAAGAGGGGGGGGGAGGGGCTCTTTACGAATGAGAGGGAGAGCGGCGTGACCCAGTTTCCTAGCAACGCTCCGAAGTACGTGATGCGGGAAGGGTGAGGGGGGGGGTTCTGGTGTGGGGGTGGGGGAGGTGTTGATACGGGAGTCTTTTTGGGGGTGGAAAGGCCACCTTTTCGGCTAAGCCCTTTTCACTTTCTTGAGGATAAGGAGAGTGAATGGGAGAGGAAGAGAGAGCGCTCGTTAATGATCGAGGCGGTGTGAAAAATGGATATCACGTATTTGATAAAAGGGAAAACGATGCTCTTGAATGCTCGATTCGATCAGCGCTTATTGAGTATTCCGATGGAGGAGGAGGTGACATTATGCTTCGCAGGGCTTCGTTGCATTGATTAACATGTAAAATCAGTGGGTAAACCTGGACTTCCCAGCCTTGTGTCTTTCAGGGTATACTTAAGACAACCTTCGCGGTACACCAAACGGAGCGTTTGTTAGTTTTGGTCATAAGATGAATCAAAAAGGAGAGGGCGCAAAGTGTGGAGTGTAATCATTCGGCATTTTCACAGACCATAAAGTACTCAGCCCAAAGGCTGGTTGGATTCTCATTCCCTCCAGCATTAACCGACAAAAGCCCTAGAGGGGGAATGAGGATTGCTAGGCGAAATGAGGAATACGGTAGTATGCCCTTCTCTTTCTCAATGACCCTGAATGCAATTAGCGGAAAAAGTCCGTGTAAGCGCAGCGTAATGATACCAGAAAAAACACTTTCGATAGCATTAAAGAAAGAATAACCAACATTAATCCATCATTCAGAATTACACTTCATTTCATATTGTTACAGCCCTAAAGATGACCGAATGCGACAAAATTGATTTTTACGATTATTTTTATTGATCCTGCACTACAACAAAATATTGTATTTAGCAACGGATTTCTTGAGACAGCAGTTTTTTTTAATAAATTACAAAATAAAAGTAGTAGTAATGTAGACAATATTCTGAGCCAAAAAGGCGAGATAGTTGAAGGAGTATAGATTTTATCCCGGTATCATCCTGGTTAGAATGAAACCTCCTCCAAATATTCCTATATGGAACATTCATACTATGTTTTTAACTCGAACATTATTCCAGAAACTTATTTCCTAACACGTTATAAGCCCATCAACAATATTTTCGCATCCCTTTTAACAATAGGCAAAATGTATGAGTTCCTATGATGTAATCCTACAGATAATCCGTTTGGGCACTTTTAAAGTACAACACAGTGCAAGAAAAATCAATAGAACGCATTACAGCACATTGTGCATACAGTGCATTGAATTACATTCGATTTCATCGTAATACGTTATCCAAAGTCAGGAGAGGTAAAAAAAATTACTGCGATTGCAACAAAACTAATATCCCCTATATACATTAAGATAACTCACAAAACAAAGCTTGCATATTTTTAATAATGACGAAAAATTAAATTAAACTTGAAGTAGGTATTACTCCTAGAAAAAATACAGAGTTTACGCATAACCAACTTAAGGTTTTTGGAATGAATCCGAAGACATTACGAGGAAATAATTCCTAGTGACATGTTGGTCTGATATCACCTTTCTAATTAAAGTATTTAATAAGAAGAGTAGAAAGACGATGATTAAAATCGATAAGTTCAGGGCGGACCTCTCAAGAATATATTGAAATGAAATTAAATAAAGAATAGGGCCGTAACGAAAATAGTGAATGTATCCGTGGGTGAAAAATACAGCAGGTGTTCTTGGAACGTAATTTATATAGTAGTTATTCTACTTTTCGTTAATTATAGTACTTATTTAATGAAGTAGCTTGCCAATGTTTTCTCGATTTTCTCTAATACCAATTCTACAAGAAAAATAGAATATCTCTATATCATGTGTGTAACCCTCATTATATTTTTTCTGATACACGAATCGGTGCTGAGATGAAAACTGTTTATAGCGTATTACTCTGAACATAATTGCAGTGTTTAGTATGTTAAATTTGGTGGAGAAATTATTGTCTTTATGATAAGGGAATAAGGTGAAATAAACTATGCATTATTTTTCAATTTTTTCTAACTGGCGATGAACAGTTTCGTTTGAAACCGGTCGCAGAAAAGCATTTTTGGTGGAATTTTGCCTAGTTTATCACACCATGTTTCCTAGTACAGAGTTACATCAAGTAAAGGCTTCTACCATCGAACTTTAGGATTTGATTATATCGGATATGAGTACCTTGATACTTTTGGTTTAGGTTTAAGTTTTCAGTCGTTTTATAATCAGTAGCGCGAGGCAATTTATAAATGGTATATAGAAGCGATTTATAAAATATATAAGGCTGCGATAAAACTCCAAGCAGCTAAAAATGTTTCCGTATAGTCTAAGTGTTCTTATATTAAATTCTACCGAGATTTACCCATGTTATGCTTATTTTTTTAGCTTTGTATTACTTTATTTTCGAACTCTACGAACGAAACATCCATGGTTCCCTTGCAATACAATGTGAACTCGCTGGAGCAAAACGTATTCTTCGATTCGCAAACCGGGCTTAGGAATAAAACGCGCTCGCAAGTCGAAGCTCTGCTTTATTTGGGTCATATCATCAGGAGGAAATACGAAAACGCGAGGGCCTATTTCGTGAAACGGATAACCACCGTTTTCGTACCGAAACACTATGATTCACGGAAGATCGCGCTCTTCCATTACGCTTTTATAAGAAAGGAAAGATTTGAAACATCCACCTGCGGAGGAAAACCTCAGGTTTTGGGGACACACGTGCCCCATTTGATGCTCCTTATCTAAATTGTATCGAGTTGACGGATGAGGTTTTTCCCTCTTCGTTTAATCCTTTCCATCTCCATCCTCGTTGGTTATCCCCTCCCCCCGTGGCTCGTAATTCAGCCGCAGGAGTGGGGGGAGAGGGGGGAGTAAAGGGGGAGAGGGGGGGAGATCCCACGTTCTTCGCTTTCCCTTTCGGAGTCGAAAAGAAAGATGGCCGACTCCTCCCACGTCACAACAAACAAAAGTGTCTCTTCCGCTAAAGTTGGAAAGGAAAAAAAAGTCTCTTCAAGAATAGATTTCGGAGCCCAAAAGTGTGATATCTCGTGCCTTTTTTTTACGCGGTGTCCGAATTCCCGACGTTTTGGAATTCTCGAGTTCGAGAACGAGAAATCGCTTTTCACGAGAGATTCCGAAATAATCCTTTATGCGCGATTTTAGTGGAGTAGTTTTAGTTTCAAGCACAAGAGAATAGCCAATGTCGATTAGGCCCTATGATATGGAGACCCACGAATCCAGGACTCACTGTTGAGGGGGACGGACAGCCAACAATGAGACCCTCAAATGTTTAAAAACTTACGTGACACTTAAATTTTTTACAATAAATTGTATAATAAATTTTTGGGTCAGTCGCACAACTTCATGCGCAAAGTTTCTTTCATTTCCATCAATAAGACACTTATAATAAATGAAATAATGTACACTTAATATGTTCCACAGATATAGTATATAATATCGAATATTATTATTAACTTCCACAGATATTTGATTTTATATACTATATCTGTGGAAGCTATTAAGTATATATTGTTTCATTTATTATGGTGCCATTCCGCAAAATCGAGCTTAAACATATCGGATTTAATAATATACTCCTTCAAAGATGTCCACAAAACAAAAGATTATTCGGTGACTACTCTGTAAGATGGCTCACTGGTTAAAACAGTCGCCCAACAAGTGACAGATCCAGGTTCGGGTTCCGGTCCGTTTTTACACATCTATTGGGCATATTGACAAAAATCAGAGTTATAAATTCCTATAAAAGAGTTTGATCAGAATATTGTGAGCGTACTACATCTCTTGAAATAAGTTAAATACGGACACTTCAGTGATGTGAAGTATCATTTCCGCAAGGTTTCTGCTGGGCGCGAATTCTTCTCAAGAATATGAGGGCGCTGGTGAAGTATCCTTAAATATTCAACCTTTTACCCTAATCTTAGCTCATGATATATAGTAATATTGAAAAGAATAAGTCAGGGAGTCTTAGGACAACCTCCATCCGGACCACAACTGCCCGAGTAAGCAGAAAAAATGTCGTCATGGACCAACAAACATCGATGTCCATCTTCGTACTGGAAGCATATCTCGGTTCTCATATGAATAGAAAGTGCTATATTCCTCGCAATGCATGGAGCAAATGTTTATCTCTTTCAAATATAGGCTATCTTGTTGTAATAGCCTCTTCAGTCATATTTCTGATTCAAAATTGATCCCAAGATTTCTTTGCAGCACTTTCAATGAAATACGTATATATTCTTTAATGATTCGTCATTTCCCAATCTTGCATTAAGAAGAGGTACACAAAGCAGAAATGAATTGGAACGTAAAAGGATATAGCAGGATATAGTAGGATTATAAAACCGTTGTTGTTTAGGCTTCTGATTAACACTTCTCTTATACCCTTGAAGGCGCATTACGAAGATATTATGTCACCAGAAAAAATATTCGAATTTAAGATGTTCATTAAAAAAGCTTTTAGGCCTTTAATGTAATGACGGGGGATAATGGTCTTATCGAAAAGAATATATGATGGGCAAAGAATCGAGTTTTTTCAAACAGGTAATGCAATTTGTCGTTTTTACACGATTCAAATGTATTGCTTGATCTCATCCATAGCTGATTGAATCAAAAATGAAATAACAAAATAACATTGTATTAAATGTAATGTTACTATAAACTAGGAACTTTCTGCATATGGACGTCGATCATTCCAGAAGTTTCCTTTCCAAGTAAGACCATTAAATTGGGATTCACTCAGAAAAGTTCTTAGACATCCAGGATGCAATGGGAAATTGGGCATTACGTTGGAACTGATACATGAAATAGGGGTTAATAAGTCGAAGTAAAGCTGGATTCTGCTTGTTTATACATTGAAAACTATTTAATTTGACTTGAGAGTGGGAAATTTTGCCCTTCTTTGCAGATTGAATTTTCGTCCAAGGTATTTTTCTCCGGAGAAAGTTTTAATAGTATCTGCAGTCCGTTCCGTTGGTGTGTGGCAAGGGGTACCCATTGCAATTTTACCCTGATTTTTGTGTTTATTTTGCCTTATCTAAGATGTCATGTAAGTCCCACATCTTTATAGCTTCGTCTTCGAGGAAGAAATCCTGTCCTCCATCTTCTAATGTCTCCATCTGACGAACCTAAGTCCACGACTCTTCCGGCGTTCCCGTGAAAGTGAAATCCATTCGAGATTTCCAATCTAGTTACACTTCCTACACTATTTCATTCCGACTTAATGTTACGTTTTGACATTTTTACCGATCACAGATATATATGTGGAGACCGTGTGGATAATGCTAATGTCCTCAATCTCTCCCATTGTCAACAAATGCCTTTCGGTGCGTTCCATCTCACGTATGCCTTCCAGTTATGATTGTCGAGAGACTAGCTTTCCCCCGCCTCGGTCCTAACCAAGGCCGCAATGAATGGAAGGGCAGAGCATTATAAAGAGCCGCTCTCTCTCTCTCTCTCTTTCTCTCTCCAATGCAGAGAGAGAGAGAGAAAAATCGAAAAAAAAGAGAGGCCCACACATTCCTCCGCTCGCCGCGTGACGGCGCTGCAGTCGCCGAACGTAAAATGCGACCCGGTCAAACCGTGCATTAGTGAGTTTTTATTTGAAAGACAGCTGCCGACATGGGGCTTGATCGCTAAAATGAATGAAATATCGGACTGGTGTTTGTCAAATGCAGCGATGTTCTACCAATAACCACGCACCGTCATCTTTGGCGAAGATATCGATTTATCTCGAAAAGATATTGTCTGAGAAGTGGGTGAAGAACACAGGATTTGTCTATAAACAAAATGGTTGAAACTCATATTTATGTGACGAAGATGCAAAGAACAGGCTGGGTTACTATCGTCTTTGGCGTAGATGTCAATGTATCTCGAAAATATATTTTCTGAGAAGTAGGAGAAAAACTGATCATTTGATTGTGAATAGAATGGTTGAAACTCGATTTTATACGATCGATTTGATATGATGCAAATACAAGGTAGAGGCCGGGTAACTAACAAAGAAATTCCTCGAAGAACAAATGAAGAGAGAAATCTCTGGAAATCATCGATGAAAAGTAAACTTAAACCGAAACATTTTGAGGCAGCATAGTCTTCTAAAGACTCTATGGCAAGTACTGGTGGAAGGAATGATACGGTGAAGACCTTGGTTAGATTATAAAAAGCACGTTGTGAATAGTGATACGATTCGGAATGATGAGGGAAAGAAACGATTGCTTGGAAACAGGACAACTTGAATAACTGCAACAAACCAATCTTTGGATTCTTTTTCATCTTTGGATTTCAATCCTTGATGATGAATGAACTACTGGATTACGATAACCTAAGCTACGGAAAACTCAGTACTCTCAGTAGAGTGAATCTCTTCCATAAATATTCTCTTTTATTCATTTTTGAGATGTTAACGGCAAAATAAATTTTTGTCAAATTCAGGCAGAGTTCTATAAAACTTTTGAATGATAAAAAATAGATTAGGTCATATAATAAAAATTTCAATTTTGCCATACATAAATAAGCCACCTAAAAACATTACTGATTAGAAATGGTTTAGAAATATTAAGAAGTTTGCCTCTTTTCTTCGTTTTTATATTCAATTTTTTTGCCGCCAAAAATTCACTACAAAATCGTTTAATATTTCCCTTATTATTTGACGGTTTGCTTATTGAACATTTCCCTCTGCTTCCACATGCCTAGGACCGGCCCTACCTAAACACCTTAGACAGTAGTTACCGATCCCCGACACTCAATCTTGCTCGTACATTACCAGTTTATCTCCCGGCTACGTTAGGTAAACTCTCCATTTCCCTCCCGTTACTTACAAAGTCTTAATTGACGTAAGGGAAGGAGCAAAAAAAAACTTCATTCATCCTTTTTGGAAGGGTTCTCCGACGGACTGTTTGCCTCCTCGGTCGTCTTGGCAACTGGAGAAAGTGCTTTGGGGGGGACGCGTGGGAAAGAGGTTATGCATAACAATGTGAAACAATGGACTATTGATGATAGGAGAACAAGGGGTGGGGCCCCAAAAAAGGGCCCTCTTCAGCCTCCTGCGATACATACCGTTTGATTTCCGGGACGGAAACCGACTTGCGCGAAAGGGAGTGGCAAAGGATGGGAATATTCGCGATTAAAAAATTAACTTTTGGAAGAGGTTCTTTTCGTACGGACCGCTTCTCGCAGCGCTCGGCAGTGAAAGTTGAATCGTTCCCATGCCGACGAAGATTATTGTTAAAGTTTTAAAGGAATATGGGAAGCAGCAGACCAAAATGAATGCGGAAGGAGTTCGGAGGAATGGAAAAGAACAATTAGGCAGTGGTCTTGTGGGTAAGCCTATGTTAGGTGCGTCTCATGGCTCTTTTGAGTGAGCTGGATTGAAGGGAATCAGGCGAAGACAGTTGCGAATCATAAAGCGATGCAACAGCAGGTTACCATGGGAGCCGATGTTTACCTGTTCATTGTTAGGTCATGAAGCTAACCAAGGGATGACGACGGAATTTCAAACCGGGACAAACGCGGTCTAATCGAAATACCGTAAGAAATTAATTCACACTGTATGCCCAATACAATTACATACGTAAGTTTAAGAAAGAAAATAAATGTACATTACGACGATAATATGCAAAAATCCTTTTTTCCTTTTTCGCATTTTTATTTGACAAATGAAGAATTTAATTTTTAGGAATTTTTCCACTGGGTGATTTGTAATTAATGACGCGAAATCTGTGGAATGTCTCCGAAGAAATATTTTTTCGTCATAGCTTAAAAAATTACGTAGCAAAGTTCGAAAGGGAAAGCGTCTCTAGAAGAAAAGTCTTTAGAAGTCTTTGTTCGTAAAAAGTAATACCTTTGTGGGGTATAAATAAATGTATGTTTGGTCAAATTATCGAAAATAGATAAATCATATGAAATAATCGCGTAAATTCTAACGGAGGGAGTGTATTGAAACTAAAATATTACGATGCTCCTATTTCGGAAATTTTTACATAAAGTAAATCTCCGTCTAAGTTTACACCATAGCTTTCTAAGACAAAATGCATATCATTTGCAAACATAAGTCGAATGTAATATTTGATTTACCTCTTTGTGTATACGGTGAATATATTCTTTGAATTTGAATTGTTTGAGTTAAATTGACTTTTATCTCTATTTTTCTGAAACCATATTTCTTAGTTCAGTTTTACACTGGTTAGATTTAGCTAGACGTTGGACCTACTTATTACATGACGAAAGAAATATTTTGTGAATCATCCTCCAAATAATATAGCAAATAGCTAACTTTTTAGCTAATTTGTGCTTTCACATTTCTATTTATTATCGATTGCTTCGTTCACTCTGTAACTAACAGCCACCATCGTGACTCGAACCATTGCTTAAAACTAACGTATAAGCAGTCCTTAAATAGCTATCAAAAGATCGCAGATTCATTTATTATGGCAGTAAAAGATGTATGTGATGTATCTGATTATTCCGTTTTCACATTATTGTACATACATTACATTCAAGCTGCCTTGTTTTTTTAGGTATTTCATGGCGTATGAATAGATGAAATGTAGCATGAACGAAACAATCTTGGAATAAACAACACGATGGATTGGAATCCCTGAACTCAAGTGACACCTTCACCAGCTTAGAAGGAAGATGAAATTGGAATGATTTCGTGCAGAAATTCGCGATCTGGTCCACGGTTGGGCGTTATTGGGTCGTTAATTAGATTGACTGTGAGAGGATTAATTGTCATCATCTTCGAGATTATGTCATTGTGTGGAGGGCAGATCCAGTTGCTATAGTAGGGGGAGAAGGTGGGATAAGGAGGGGTGGAAGGAAAGGGGGAGGAAGCAATAAATGACGCGAAATGGCAGGAAGGGGGAACACGGATGGAGATGGGCAGAATGCCGTGGGATTCGACCCCTTTCGCCTACAATCAGCCTCTTCTGCCCCTCCCCCCTTTCATACCAACTCTTTATGCGCTTTCATGACTCTGGAAAAAGAAGGTTCACTAAATGCCTTTACTTTGCCATTGCTTAAAACGCACATTTATATATCATCACAATTTACCTGCATTTTCTTCAATAGGCTAACCTTACCTATCACGTATGCACGTGGTAGGTATAATTTACGTACGTATATACATGTATTTACGCTAAGTGAATGAGAAAATTATCCTCTTTCATGCAATAATGTGAGCCATTTTTCGGTAAAAACATCATAAGATGTTGCTGTAGGGTGACGATTGACAGAATTAAGACTTGAAATTGATGATCAATATCATTTACCTTTTGTGAATAATAATATTTTCTGAGAAGTGAGTAGACTAATTCATATCTCATCTTGCCCAGAAAGCCTCATTCCCTCTTTAAGACTTTTGGTAACTTGCAGTATTAATATATAACTGATATTTATTTTAATGTATAACTGATATTTATCCGTATGTTTCAATGTTAATTGTTAAGTATAGTGATAACTCATCTTACAATCACCCTTCCAACGAAAATATTTTAGCTAATTTTTGGGCTTAGTTAACTTGTGCGGTTATTTTTGCAGATGATTAGGTGATTACTACCAGGAAAATACCGCTAGAACTCAAAAGAGATTTACAAAATATTTTGTTATGGGTGTCGTTTCATAAAGGGATGAGACGTGGACTATAAAAAAGAAAGGAGATAAGCACCTTCAAAGCTTTTAAGTCTGGCTATGGAGAAGGATAGAAAAAAGTAATTCGAGTTACAGATTGAGATATAAGGAGGTGTTTAAAAGGATTGGAGAAGAGAGACGTCTAATGAAAAGCATTGCCAAAAGAAAACAAAAGCATGGGTTGGGCACATATGAAGAAGAGACCGTTTGCAGGAAAGCATCATCGAAGAGAAGGTAAATGAGAGGAAGAATTACTGGTATACTACTCGAATTGAAGGGAGGATGAAGCTATTCACACATAAAGAATAATGCTCAGAGCGGAGAGAGAGTTGGAGTTCCAGTTCATACCTGTCTTTGGGCAGTTTCACCGAAGAAGATATGATGGATTCCGCGCAAGAAGACAAAAAGACAAAAATATATTCTGTTCTGGCCAAAGTAAAGTGCCCTATCCATTTTAAGAGTTCTTTGCTTGCATTTTGGTATCAATCATAGAATGGTAAACAGCATTGGGCTAAAAAACGAGTTCCTGACCGAATTATCTGCTTTATCCGAGTATCAATGTATACGACTTCCTTACGTATCACCTAAGGTAACGATCTCGAGAAAGGAGAGGAACATAACCTTCCGGTCGAATAACCAAAGCCAATTAAAAAAACTCCATTCTCCGCTAGACTTTCTCCTTCTTTTAATTGAAATTCTTGGATTAGCCTGCCCAAGAGCGTCTGGCCAATTATCACCTCCGTCTTTAATTGGGTTAAGTATTCGTTAGTCAACTGTTACAAGAGAATTGGCGATCACGAAGAACGAAGGCGGAAGGACGTGAAGTAACTCTGCCAAAAAATCTCAATTAATCAGCCAAGAACTGGTGAGATGTGAAACATAGCGAATAAATTAGCACAAACGTTGATGATTCCGGAAAAAGTGAAAGTTGGGTCGTAAAAGTTTTGAGAAAGGAACCGTGAAATGATGGGAAATAAAGGATATTAAAGTGATCCAATGGAACGGGAATGACAAGCTTTATGTTGTGATCGGTATTTGATATAAATATCAGCGTCATTTCCTTAAGTCAATGTAAAAAAAATTCACATAAATATATATTCTGGCCATACGTCCCGTATTCACCTGGACGGTTGCTTTCGTCCCGTTCTTTTGTCAAAACATGTACTTTGACCCGCTAAAGTCTTCGTCAATACTTGCGATTTTTAACGATATTAAATATTAATCCATAGGGAATTATCATTTTCAGGAACAGGTAAAGTGAGCTCAGCTAAAATTGAAGATACACTAGCAAACGTTTAAAATTTTATTGTCATAAGGATTTTTAACATGCATAAAATTTAAAAATCCTTAAACAATAATCTTAAACAAACCTGCCAAAAGCATGTCGGGGTTGCGGTGAACGTTATTTTTCAAGGATGACGCTATTTCACCTTTAAAGGTCATTATTCCACTCTGATTTATAGTTCATTTTCGAGCAGGAACTAGGAGTACCTTATCTCTGGTCAAGGAAAATTTTCCATCAACAAAATGGCAATGGATTCTTTAAAATAATTTTTTGCATTGAAGTATTGATAGAACCGTAATCGTGAAAATATCGTGAAAAAGGGTGAAAAAGATTGTCCGGTTTGACTGATGGGAAAATTCTCGTTTTAATTATCTTTAGCAAATATCACTCGTCTTTGCTAAAAGTGAAAGGTATTTGCAGGGAAAAGTTTAATGTCTTCTTCAGGAATATGAAGTCTATTAAATTAATTATTAATCTCTTTCAATTAACTTTTTGAAACTGCAAGTTTAAGCTGTATACGATTATCTTTGGATACGGGAAACTTGTTTTCCCAAGGCAACATCATTCGTCACTATACTATTGGTTTCATGGTTCATTGTCTGACAGCCTATCTTAATAAGTTTAGCATCTCGAGAGCAAAATGCTGCGTAGATTTTGTACCATAAATAATTCTCAGATGGATTGTTTTTTATGCATTCATGTCATGTCAATACTGATTCATGTTCGTAGATGAATGCAGTATTTGTGCATACTCAAAATTTACTGGTATATTGTATGCATTTATCTTGACTGCTCATGGCGTATGTTTATTATATTTGATAGTCCACGTGGATCAATTTTATATTTTTTATTCTACTTCATAAAAGCTGTGTTTTCGCGGGTTTCTTTTCCCCTGTTTCCGTGTGTTTCCAGCACATTAGACTTTTGGACTTCTTCAACCTTCGTGAACTCAATTTTATACGGCTGAAGTTATTATTTCCTTTAGATTCCTTCAATTCGAGATATTAAATTTAATGTGTGTATTGAAATTGGAATAGGAATAGGGTCTAACATCACCTCAATTAAGAGTTCATTCATTGATTCACTTATGTGTGATCCATGTCTATTGCAGATTTGTATTTATTGTTAGCTATACCAACCACCAACTGAGTGATTCTCGTAAAAGGTATCAAAAAACAGTTTGTCTTCCTTTTAGTACGAATACGTTTTAGAAAGTTCTCAAACTGACCCTTGCATCTTCAGCCTCTAATTGCACTAATTCGTCCCTGCTTCACAGAAGGACCTTACGCAAGCATAAAAATAAAAAAATTAATTTAGGCGAATTTTGAAAAAAAAATTCTTGCTAAAAATAAACCCTTTGCTCTTCCATCACTTGTCAAACATTAAGAAGTCTCTGTTTTGAGCATCCAAAGTTCGTCCTTTGACGTTTCATCGTCAACACGAACGTTCTCACGCACAATTATCTCCATGCATTTCGCGGCGCCTCCTACGTCATTACTTTCGTGAGTATAACAGCGGAAGAGTAAATCACCGGCCGATTTTCGCTTCCTCCCCCTCCTTCTAACCCTTTAACCCCCCCTCAAAAATTTCCCTACTTTCGATTTCTTCCCTACCCCTCCCATTCGCGCAATCCACTACAACATTTTCCCATACCTCTCCATCCACTTTCCCTCCTGAAACATTTTCCCACCCTCCTCCTTCCCTTTTTTTTCTCTTGGTCCGATTCCCATGACGATCAAGATCTCTCACTCCCCCAATTCTTTTTCTTCTCCTTCCCATTACGTAACACGCAATGAGGCGGCAGTCGTTTCGCCTTTGTTTTCATCCGAAACGGAACGTGGACTTGTGTAGGGGAAGGGCATGGAAGGTTTTTACCCGGAAAAAGAGCCTCTTCTCATACTTTGGGATTACGTTTTCCGGAGCTAATTAACATTCGTGGGCAGCGCTGATTTTTGCTGCTTTTGTGTGCTCAAAGGGGTGAAAGTAGGTGATGAGATAGCAGCACTGCAAAGGCAGTGAAATACACGGGTGAAAAAGCTGTTGAGTGCGATTCTTAATGGGATAGACAAATGCTAGTAAATGCTCTAAATAATAGAACGAGGGGCTTTGGGCTGAATATAAACGTTACAGAAACTAAAGCAATGAGAATGACCAGGAAAAGGAATGCCAATTTAGCAAGGAAAATAGAGTATCTCTACTTGCAAGCAGGATAAATTAGTTGATATGCATACATTAATATATATTAAACAAATTCGAGGTGTTACGGCCTAGCTTTGTGGAACGCGATCTAAAACAACGCAAAAAGCAGTGCTTCGAATTTTCTACTGGTTTTTGTGGGAAAGCTGTGGAACGTGTGAAAATACGGAGCACTATTTTTGATCTGTTTTATACACAAGGTAGACTTTTCCTGAGAATTCTCAGTTTTTCATAACTATTCATGCGTTGAATGAAGTAACTATCTATTCGCTCATCATATGAAAGCATAAGATGGCTATTGGAACATGTGGATTAGTTAGCATGACTAAAGGAACCAAAAGCAATGAGTAATTATACGAAAAATTCTACAATGGACAAGATTAAATACAACTGAACGATTAAGATAGCAGTATGCTTAACTAAATAAATCAGGAAATGTTCCAGTATTTTATGTGTTTTAAATGGTTGGGGTGGCCTTTTCCCAAATTATACTTTCATTTATAATAAACCATATACTTATAATAAAGGATCCAACTCCTTACACGTATTTTAAAATGGGACATTCATTCGAACCCAAATCTAAAGCATATGAACATTTTGCACCTGGGCGCCAAGCACCCTAGGGCCGGATTTGATTCCTGTTAAGGGCCTATATGGGCGAAATGACTTAAGTTGACATAATACATTTAAAAGATATTACTATTACTGTAATAATTTAGTCGAGACCGGTCGACATTGAAACGGCTCCCAGATAACCACGTGGGCAGCGCGTTAGACTTGGTGAAAGCGGTCCCGGGCTCGATTCCCGGTGGGAGCTCACGTGTGAAATGACCTCAGCTGTTGAATCACTTTTAGATATACTATACTACTATATCGACATAAGAACTTTTAGTTGGTTAATTATGGATGCTACATAGTATCTTTTACTATAAATCTTAAAATACTACAAATAATTGAATTTATTATTATATTTATTTATCATATTTATTTATTTATAATTGGAGTTAATATGAATGTATTAAATTCGACTTTGGCTGGGATTATTATTAATATTATTTCTAAAGGAAATAACGGAAATAATTATGAGGTCAGTTGATGATTTTAGTTAGTATAACGAATATAATGCTTTAGGTACACAGAAAAATTAAGACCATCGGTGAAGAGAATTCGAACGTTTACTACTTTTTGCCATACTATACTACTATATCGACATTTAAACAGTTAGTCAATCAGTTGTGGATGCTACATAGTATCTTTTACTAAATATCTTAAAATACTACAAATAATTGAATTTATTGTTAATATGAATTTATTAGATTAGACTTTGAGTGAGATAATTATAAATATAATTTCTTAAAGGAAATGTTGAAAATAATTTAAAGATATTAATTGATGATTTAATTCAGTATACCTAGTATAATGTATTATAGGTACACGGAAAAATGAAGATCTTTGGTAAAAGGGATTCGGACGTTTATTGGACGTGAACAGTAAGGATGACGATTGAAACATTTGGAATACAGAGAGAAATCACAAACGGAGACATTTCTCGAAATGATTAAGATGATGGAGGGATGAAGTGATACGTCGAATCGTAAGGAAGAAAATTGGATTGGGTGCAGTCATGCGAGTGGTCGGGGGAGAGCCTCCCCACACACTCTCCTCTGATTGGTTAATATCTCCCTCTATGAATTCATGTGCGTGTCCATTCATTTTTACGTATGCCACTTTTTCTCTATTCCGACACGAATGTCTCGCTTTCCCTTTGCGAGTGAACACGGCACACCGTCACGAAACGTCACGTTACGTCTTTCGCATGAAAAGTCTTAATCACAAATGCATTTGGAGCTGAGATCGGTCCTCTCCCTCCATTTTACATTTCAATTATCTTCCAGGAGCGCTTCATACTGAAGTCGGAGTTTCGGTGATGTTGGTTGTAATTCAGTTCAGCTCTTAATGTCTCTTCCTTTGAGGTTCTTAGCGAGTCTTCTAAAGTAGGTTTAAAGCACTGAGACCATGGCCGATTTTTAATTTTTCTTGAGCTTTATTTGCTGATTAAATTATTGACCAATTCTATGTTAGGTTTCTACCATTTTCAGATATTTGAAAATTTTTGACGAAATCTTCCCTAAATTACTTAAAAATATTTAGAGAAGCACTCGTTACCATACAGATTACATTACTAATGTTTTTTTTACAGAACACATCTCTAATATTTGGAAAATACTCTTAAATACATTCATTTATTTGTAGCAGCTTACCGAAGTGTTATAATATTGTGTGTGTATGATATTCTATTTTTATATATCCATTATCTGAAAATTTAATTACATTATCCAGATGTTTCACGGTGCAAGAACCATTAGATATTATGTGGTTAAATTACCGTAAATATGTTTTATTATTCACTGGAATCCACTTTCCCTAGATTCACATTGACAAATATATAATATTTATTTAAAATCATTTCAGCTAATTTTCCAAATATGAGTAAAAATTATACAGTTATAAACAAAAAGAACGAAAAACCGGCTTCTTGAAGGCAAAAGGCATTCAATTTTAAAAAAATATTCCAAAAGTGCCCACTTAATGACGTACAAGTTAGGATTGGTTTTATTTCGGAATAGTTCTAAATTCATGAGGAAGTTAAGTTCCAGATTTCTCTATTCAAGTTTTTGCAGCACCTGTTAGAAGATGAATTAATTCATCTTTCAGCATGCCAATAAAACATCCCATTCTGATGAATATATCAAGACTTTGCGGAAGCTATCCGCATTCCCAATCCATTATTTAACGTAGTATTTCAGTTTTCAATTTACGTATCGATGAAAACGTCGATAACCATTATTTCGATGCGTTTGTATCAATTTTCTTCCGATAATTCCCACATGAAATGGCGTCATTGAACGCCGGAGGGGAGAAGGAGAAACCGATTACGAGGTTTACGGTCTTATTTGCGGATGAATTACGGAGCGGAATAAAAAATATTGAAGGAAACACCGCACTATTACACCGGCGATTCCAAATTCCGAGATCTCTTACCCCACCCGCGCCTCATTTCGCTTCGAAGGACCTTGATATCAAATTGCGGACCGCTATTCGCACTTAGGGACGTCCTTGTGCGTAATCACCTCGCGAGAAAAAGGTGTAAATCACTCTCGCGCTAAAGCGTACGTGTTTACTTAGATGTCAGTGGCTTTAAAAGTTCATTCGAGCAAAGAGATCAGTGTCGGCAGATAATCATCTCAACTATGCGCGGGAATTACGCCCAGCGCCTCCGTCGACGGCCCACTTAAGCTCTCCCGCTATGTGGGCAGTGTTTTCGTTGGGCATTTCTTTGCATTGTTGCGTAATGTAAATAAGCCGGCGGTCGATACATCATCGAAACGATCGGGGCGCGCGATACGAAGATTCTTGGGTGAGAAAAAACGGTGTCCGAAGACAAATGACTGCGCCGTAAGGGAAGGCCGAGCTTTGTCTCCAAGGTGCAGTTTATTTACGAAAGAAATGATCGAGTATTCGAGAATATATGGGGCGGTTTCGGTGTGATTGGCAAAACCGTGAACGAAGGCATTAACTAATGTAGATAGCTGGGAATACAGACTTTTTGCAGACTTGACTGCGATAAAACGCAAGGACGTCATAGGCGGCGTAGGGCGAGCCGTCATTACCTCTTTTTGCCAATGACAAAGTGGGTAATAATTATGCCCTCCGTGATTTGCAATGGGAATCAGCTCTTATCAATGGTTTGTGGATCGAAGCAGGGAGGTGCCAAATCGAAAGAGATTTCTGCAAAAAGATTTCAACGTCCCTGAGATGAATGACTGGTTGTTTCTCCTCTGTTGGTTAATTAACAGTTGACAAAAAAGACATTAAATCGTTGCACACCTCCATCCGATAAGCGCACGTAATGGATTAGATAAATAGTAAGTGTCCGAGGAGCACCCAGAGGCTTAGAAGAAAACATTTGCTAGCTGCCAAAGCTATTAACGTGCCGCGCTTTAGTTCAAGAATAAGTATGAGACTTATCCATCTATGTCATGATTGCGTTTGAGGACTTAATTTGAAAATGTTTGGGGAGATTAAAATACCACTCACGAATAAAATCTGAATCCAGCAATGAGAGGCTGTCTTGAAACTAAATGTTTTATCTTGTAATTGTTTTTTGTATAGTCCTTTATAGTTTTATATTCATAAATAAATTTTATTTTAATTTATTAGGTCATCTTTCATTTTATTATTTTTAACTATAATTTATTTAAATTGTATAAATCCTTTAAGTATACAAATTACCGTTTTATAATTAATTTTTATATTCTCATTTCCATTTTTTAATATATTGTTGTTTCAGTATTAATGTATGAATGATTTAATTTTATTATTTTTTTGGTAACTAATGATTATTGATATTAAAATAATACACAGTAATTAAATCTAGCTGGATGACGGGAGAAATGATACGAAAAAAATTTCATTAACGAAACAATTGATCTGCGCCGCATTTCATTTTAATGCATTTTGTAATTTTGCTGAAGTCGATTAGGTTCAGTTTTTAAGCCACTGATTTTTTTTTAAACTTGGGTATCCAGCAAAAGATTTTTATGCACGGATATAGAAATGTTTGAAGGAAGACCAATTATGTTCAGAACACTAGGAATCAATAGTGCGTAACTTTTTAATGAATGGTCTGCAATTGTTAAATCATCAGTCGTTCCGATCAATTGCGCATTATTGATTATTTATTTTAAAAAGCAAATGTAAGTACAATAATAATAGTAGTTTTTTATATCTCAAAAGCGGCAGCTAAAAGTTTAGGAATCAAGAAGCCGCAAATAGAGAAAACGTGATATAAATCCCGTGCAGGAAAAGATTGCCGCAGTTTTGACCCTCTCAGGTAAGACTGTGATCAGAGGGATGGTTTCACATCTTTGGCCATTACAAGTGAGTAAATCAGCCCTCGAAGAAGAGAAAACACCGCGGATTTAAAGAAACAAAAGAGGTATTCATTGTGCAATGAATCTGAGATCACGAAAAGGAAATGATTGGACATCTCCTTCGCGAATCATTGAGTAAGAGTCGAAGAGGATCCCAGTTTCGAGTATCGTCTTCTGAGAGATCACGCTTTGAGGAGAGATTCTACGGAGGGATAAAAAAGGGAACATCGAGGAAAAGTGGGCGACTCTGTAATAGTGACGGGAGAAGGGAAGCTAAAGGAAGAGTCTTGGGTAACTTTGTGAGCATCGTTCACCTCGCCCTAGTGGTGGAATGGAAATCGACACTGTTTGTTTTTTTCATCTCTGTGGCTAATAATTATTCCCTATTGTTTATAAGGACTTTTTGCTCCCATTAACTGACATCACGGAAAATACAAGGCTGATTTTTTTGCGCCATGGAAACTTTCACGGGTTGAAAGTGAAAATATTGGGACGAAACTTTTTCTGATATGCTGGGTTTGATATGCTATTTTGGGATCCAAATAACAAAATTTATATCAAACGTTTATGCTAGTGAAAAATGCCTTTTCAAGGAATCTACCTTGATTCGACTAACTGAAAAAATTAAAGTTTTCAAGAAATCATCTTTACGAATGATATTAAGTAAAATATTCATCGAGGGACTTTCCGTAAAAGTTTGTCGTAAATAATTTATCCATTTTGTTCGTGTTTTATAATAAAGAAGTCAAACGATAAGGATATATGTTAAAAGAATACAAAAGTATCTTCGGTGCAAGAGGCGATGGATTAAGAATTACCTCAGGAGAAATTATCATAGATAAATGCCCAAAAAGAGAGGGGGATAAAATCGCATATTCATTTCCTAATAGGTGAATAATGGGGTAAAAAAATTACCCAAAGAAATTTTTCTCTTCTTTTTATAAACGCTATCTATACAATTCTATTTGCATTTACTTTTATAAGGATTTCTCAAACTAGGTTCATTCTTCTTAATTTCATCATTCTTCAATGTTTATCATTCCCGAGAAATATTTTCGTCATTGTAAATTAGAGCAGGGCATTAAAATATTATTTTTAATTTCCGTCTCTGCAATGAGATGTTTTTCTGTAAAGTTTCATTGAGTGTTATAATAGTACTGAAAAAGTTTAATACAAGTATACTTTATCGCTGTGATAACCTATAGCTAATTTGAATTGAATTAATCTTCTCTTGCGCGATTTGGTAGAATTCCGTGTTTGTGACGTGGAAATGAACATGGTAATACTTTTACAATTCTGTGGAATATATATATTAAAAAATCGATCAGTCTCGAACAATCGTTAATCCTCAGTTTGATTTGCCACGTAAATTTACTTGGCATAGGGCTTGTCTGTTGAGGCAGTATTCTTCTAACAAATTTTTCCTCGGTGCAGTTGCTTTCAAAATGTCGGCTCTAAAGTTAAGACTCTCGTACGCTAAGAAAAGATAGGCGCTTCTGTAAAATTTACTAGAAATATCCATGTAGTAGAACAGCATATTATCTACGACTATGAAAAATTGACTGTTGAATTTTATCCGTTGGACCTATCAAAGAAGTATCCAAATAGTAGTTCTAGCGGTCATTTTGATAATTTTAATTTATATTTTCCTTATTCTTCATATTTTCGAGCAGTTTCACTTTGCTATATTCCTCGCCCGCCTCTGCCTAGGAGCTTTATCTATCCTAGCGTGGTTCTGATAAGAGCACCTTCTTCCAATGATAGTTGTGCGTTATCAGCTCTCAGAAAAAAACGTGTTCCCATTCTAGAAGATAATGAATGCGTTGGAGGTAGTTGAGGAGGATGATATTAGGAGAATGGAGTTCTAGTCATTTTTGATTACGTTTTCATGCCAGTAATTAGAGTTTTTGTATCATAATTGTTTCTTTTCAGTTTTCTCAGTAATAGAATACGATGGGATTATCAATTTACCGATTTTATAAAATTTTACTATATTATTTATTTTATTATCATTTATCATACAATTCCGCCGGTGGAAGATGCTAGACCAGGTGACAACAGCAACTTACTAATGATATATACTGATAATTAATCCTCTAATTTACTTAAATCTTTACGTTTAAACGGAATGAAATATTGTTTTACCAGGCAGAAAAGGAAAAGTAGCCACAGCAGATTTGTATCTCAGCGATTGTGGCCACTAGGATCGACTTTCCATGCTCTACATTTTATATGTATATTTCGTTTTGTAATCGAATTGAAATATCCGGTATTTGGAAAGCGCCAAAAAAATTTAACTTCTTTTTATTAATTTGCTTGAAAAATATTTTTGAAATTATCGCTGACAAAACCCATGGTTCCTTTGTTAACTAACGACACCAGGGGCACGCGGACTATATTGGAAATACTTTGAAATAATACAAATACTTGGGTATATTGAGACAGTTTGTCAGACTGACTCAGCTGTTGATCTTTATATGCAATATGGCGCTACGAAGGTAACGATACGAAGGCAAATAGATTCTTTGACTGAAAATGGCAATGGGATTCTTCATATTCTGACACTTTGGTAAAGGGCAGTATAGCTTCATCATGTGCGGCTTTTGCCCACGAAGACCTCAGTTCGTGCCATGGGTGTAACACGTTTCAAAGATAGCTGAAATAGAGAATTCGGAGCGTATCTGCTGGTGGAAGATTCGCAGGTACCTATTCAACGGCGGCAAACAAAGAAGTCGACGTTCCGAGATACGGTCGCTATGGAGAAATGGCAGAGAGAGAAAGATAAGGAGAGAACATCACTACAATGTGAGAGACCAGAGAGGCATCTCACGGGAATATTTGTAACACATTTTTCTAAAGGAGTCCCGTGTGAAGGTTTCTGTACCGAATTCTAGAACGCGCATATTGCTTAATTCGTGTTATGCATTCAGAAGTGAGATGAAAGGGAAGTTCACAGGAAAAGGAAATGACAAAGCGAATTAGCCCGAACCGAAAGTTTTTTTTTGGATCAACTTTGCCCAATATACGTATATGAATATAAGGATTTTTATTCTATGAGATAAAATTCTATTTTATTCTATCCCCTAAATAAGGATTTTTTTCTACTATAGTACCCCTGTTAATTGCGGAAATCCATTACAGGACGAAATCCAAGGCGCAATTTCCTATAAGATTTAACTATAAATAAGTTAATTGCTCTGGTTAGATAGTTAAATAATTTGATAGTTGATTTGGTTCCTCCTCTCAGCCCCCGTATTTATCAAATTTATGGAGGAAACGAACTCGAAATGCCATGAAACGTTAATCATACCAAGTTTATTCACATTTGCTACAAAAATCGAAAATAATTAGATAAATATTTCATTTTTAACAGTTTAATTTACGCAATTGGGATCACCCAGAAGTATTTTGAAGGATGGACCAATGGATAACATATCCAAGGTTGTTTGCTTCTGACTCTCATTTAGTGTCTTTCTCAAATACTAAATTTACATTAAGAGCACATAATATGACATATTATTCAATAATATCATAAATTTATGTATGCCATATGTTCGATTTCCGAATCATCATTAACCTGTGTCGTTAAGACAAATTTTACTTACTACCTCTCCATGGTTGAAAATAAAATAAATTATACTAAGTTATTTTATTTTCTACCATGGTAATGGAGTTCCACAAAGTTACCGCTTCCTCGACTGATTACAACCTCTCGTTGTTAACAGAGTACGTCCCCACGTAAGACCGTCTTTTCTCAAGGCTTCAGTGTATTTAATTCCATCTGAGATCGGTGTAAATATCCAATGCCTAAAATTATATTAGTTAATATAAAGATGACTGAAAATAGTGGTCGACGCGACGAAAATTTCGAAGTTCAATCCATCGCACAAAATGGCAATAACGTTCACCCAGAATGGATCTGTAAACGGTTCCTTCCACACGAAAACCCTTCCATTCCTTCAAGAAATTACTTTATTCTCGACCCATCACGGAATTATAAGGTTCCAAAACAAAACCTAATCAATTTCAAAACAAATTGCGGCACTGTATCAATAGGCGATCGATCAAACATCGTGAATTCAATTCAATTTATATCTCAATCACATAAATGGGTTTCGGTGGTTTCTGAAAACGAGAGGGAGGATCTTCGTGATGGGAAGCCATCTTGTCATCCTGATGAAATTGTTTCATAACTTTTACGTTTCCTTTTCGTTTTTCTTCTGTTTCCCTGAGAATCGACCTGAATTACTGTCTTCATTCACACGCACTTTAGAAACCTTTACTTTCCTCCTTCCTTGGTATACATCAGAAGCGAACGACGTCGCAGGTGATAAAATGAGGGTGACATTCCTAGCTTCAAATAATAGAATTATGCTTCCCGAAAAAAGATAATCCGCCATAAATAATCAGTAAATATCAGTAAATCCGTTTCTTCAGCGTTGAATCCGCCTGATTTACTTATACTGGTATTGGTATACTTATTCATAGTAAAAGAAATATCCTATCGCAGTTCGGTAGTTATAGAAATTAAAATAAAATAAGAAAAGCGTTTGAAAATACTTATAAATAAGTTTGTAGGATAATAAATTTGCTGTGGAAACCAAGTAGAAGTGGAGTATGGGAACTGTTTATGTTGATGTAATCCTTTCCTTAATGGTAAGACATGCTTCAGCTCAGAACATTGGTTTGAGAGATATGCAATTATCTTAAGGGATAGATGTCAGATATCGAAGGAGAATATTACTACAATCATTATTGAACTGCTGATAGGTTCAATACTAGTTGTCAGTGTGTAACAGCATGGGACAGAATTATAACTAGAAACGAAAAGTCCAAAATCACGAAATTCACGATAAATTTTAAGGGGAAAAATTTTAAATATATAAGCTGTATAAATGAGATCATAAGGAGAGGTACAATGAAGGTAAGAGATAAAGAAAAATGCTAGGAATTAAAGGAATATTTAGGGATCTCAATACCCTTAGTGAGCTTAGCATAAAGTAAAAGTATACACCCTTTGCCAGACTAATACCTTTAGGTAATAGTCGTATTATTATATTCGGACATTCATAATATTCGTTCATAAGTACATACTTCGTAATACAAAGTTATACGGACAGTAATGGAATAAATATCATGATAATAAAACAGGTGGAACACCATTAAAAGTACTTATTATCACAGATATTTTGTCGATTCATTCGTTTCTAGATTCAAAAAATAGAACTTTTTATAGAAAAAATAGAATAGATAGAAATAACTAATGAATGCTCGTTATTACACTATATCTAGAATTTGTCAATGTAATCTCATTTTCAGGAAAGGGAGCGAGAAAAAAATCTTCACCGGTAATTCATAACATAGGTTTTTAGGTATTAGATTAGCTGTCTGGCTACCCGCCACAACCAAAATGAGATTACCAGCATCACTAGGAATGTACTCTTAAAGAGATAAAAATATGCTCCAGGTGAGGCTCGAACTCACAACCCCGGCATAGCTCGGACACTGTCTTATAAGTACCGTGCGCTAACCAATTGCGCCACTGGAGCCGTGTGATGGGACGTGTTGAATTTGATATCAGTACTTTTCGTTTCTCATATTGAGTTCATATACTATCCACATGTGTATCTAAGGAATGAAAAAATAAGGATAGATTCATTCCTGTTTTTTGTCTCAAAGGAATATATTTTTAGAAACGCATTCACACATATATACTGAAAGTTCTGGTGAGGAACTTAACGGTTAAGCTTCTCAACTATGCGGTTACTAACTTTCAACTGTTTGTACACAGCTTTATTCAAATTTATACACGTAATATAAGATTTTATCATGTTTCCCTAATTGATCCCTTAATATGACTCTATCTTTTTTGAGTATTTTCGAAAATATTAACCTTTAGAACACTGAGATTATATAAGTTCAGGCTGAGTTGTTTAAGGTTGGGGGAACGTCCATAAAAAAGCATACGGTTCCTGTAATAAGTCCTTGAAACTTTTCCATTGCTCTCCGTTTGGAGTTTGCCTAAAAACAGGACAAGTTAATGGGATAGAACGATGGGATGTTGATTTATAATTGTGATTCATAACATATTGCGATGGAATAAAGAACGAATGTTTGATTTGGGTTTCATGTAAGCTCTATCCCTTAAATGAATGTTATTCACTTCTCTAAATTAATCAAGTAAACTTACTTTTCCGTTATCATTGATATCTTGTAATTTTTCAGCAGCTTGTCAAACAGTCTTGGAAAAACAATTCACAACTATTAAATTATAAACGCTACAGTAACTTCTGAACAATTGTACTTCTTGAAGGAATCCAATACCTGATTTTACTAAAATCAACATCTAAGGAAGGTTAGATTAAGTTATCTTTCTAGTAGTAGCTCTAAAGCTAGTTTAAGTATATTCAAGTAACTAAGAACCACCTTAAAATTTTTGCAGAACAATTCAACTACATTAGAGAAATAGAAAATTATTATAAAACCGTTACCAACGAATTGAAATAATAATTAATTTCAACGTGCAGTTTTGAGAAACTTTCAATCTCTGAGAAAACCTACAAGAGGAACAATTTCTTATTTAATAATTTCAAAATTCCAAGGATACGTATTTTGATAAACTTCTGTCTTAGGAAAGGTTGTTAGATAGCTAATTTTAAAAGTTCTGTTTTATCTTAGTTATCGATTATATATATTTATCAATGTTCAAATCCATCCGAGTAGTAATGGCGAGTATTTAATATTATCTATTAGCTCAGATGTTAGACTCTGCACAAAAAGTTGGATATATTGTAATATTTTTAATTTTAAGATATGAGAATCATTTACGCTGTGTGGTGTATGCTTCAAACATTTAGAGTAGTTCTGAACGTATTAGCATTGCATGCATAGCTGACATTACCTAGTAAATATGAGACTGAAAACACAGAAAACAAAATATTGGTAATAGAAAATCTGGGTCTCTATTAGGAGATTATAGTGAAACTGTCTTCTCTTAAGTTTCAATCCGTACTTCTAAAGGTGTTTCCAATCGCACCTGCAATGATTCTCAATTAAGCTGCGCAGCACAGAAAATTGGATTTTCCTCTATCTTACTTTCAATTTACTTTCAATTTTTTTTTTTGCAGATGTTTGCTAGAGCTTCCGTTTCACAGTAACCTCAACACACAGAAACACACAGAGAGAGAGAGAACATTTGTATGGAAGGGTTTCCTGCAATTAAAATGTTTCTTAGACGAGCTTCCTCTCGCCTGTCAAGAATAGTACTGGCAAATGAGGTCGAAGAACATATTAGAAGGTTTTTTTTGCGGCGAAAAAAACTATGGATACGCAATGATTCTTATTTGTCCTGAGGAACAGGGCCGGAGAAAATGGTGAGGCGTTGAGGCGACTACCCAGGGCTGCCATGAAGATCAGGGCTATAAAGACTCATCGGAGACACTTTCCGATGAGCACCTCACACGATTTTGAATGAAGCACACTATAGAGTATGATTGACCAACATATGGCTTGCGAACTAGAATGCTGTCTGCATCTTTTGCACCGGATTGCCAATATCATCAAAGTTTAGCAACCTTAATCCGTAGATAGAATACACTTAAATCGCAGAAAATCTTAACTCGAGTATTACTTGAAGAAAGGAAAGCATTGGACCCCCTGTGATCATGAAAGCATTGCTTTCGAAATGCGCATTAGGGATTCTGAATAACTGGTGACCGCTAAGCGATTATCCGTTTCCCGGGAATCGCCCTAGACGGTTGCCTCTGTCGGCGCTTGGAGAACCTTTGTCTCTTAGTTCGAGTATTACTTGTCTATTGAATACCTTGATGATCTCTTAAAATGTACATCTTATCGTTAAATTTGATATTCCTCACTCCAAGGGTGTTGGGTTTTATATTCTTTAAGAATAAATTTCGCCAAAATGTTACTGTGGTCAATTTCTTTGCTCTATCATCGCAGTGAATTTAAAATTTTAATATAATTATAATAAATCTAAAATTGGCGTTATGTCCGAAAAGCCGGAATGCTTCGTTATTTGTATTCCATTTAAGATAATTGCAAAAGGGGTGATTCATATATCTAATTCAGTAAATGAAGTATAGCGCCACCTACTGGAGTGAATCTGAAAACCCCATTTCAATAATCTATAGAAAATCTAATTCTTCAAAAGTAAGAAATACATTTACGCATAATTTTACGAAAAAAGCATCGTTTACTAGTGTTCGTCAACCTGTTCTTATCACCAGCTAGTGGGCCTTTTAGTGTGCGGTATGACTTGATGATGAGAAAAGTTTTCGCCATCATCCTTTCGGAGTGCATTTTAATTTCATTAATTATCAATTATCTATCGGTGTCGGCCTCAGCTGTCAATCTATTCATCAGAGTGACACTGTAAGATTGATGATTTTAAATGAAGGAATAAAGGCATTAATGTAACAATCTTTAGAATTCTCGAATTTATTCTCCTCATTATCTTGTACCTATTTATGCATTGTAATTTAATAGAAGAAAATATTTATGAAAATTTCACAGATATTTAATGATGTTCTTGACCAATTTCACAACCAGGTAAATTATTATAATTAAAATGTAATATTGTGATATTCTGATATCATAAAATTAACCATATATAGCTCATCATACATATGCATATGTTGGTACACATATTGTGCCAATGAGCATTATTATTCCTGCTTTGCTCCTGGATAGCGATGTGGGCAGCGCGTTCGACTATGGTGAAAGCAGTCCTGGGTTCTATTCCCGGTGGGAGCCATGTGCGAAATGACTTCAGCTGTCGAAGCACTTTTATCCAAGCTATTACCATTCCTGTAAAATATTTTTTGTGTGAGTTCATCCATAAGCGCCGAATTAAGTTATCGTAGCATCGGCGGGTGGGCTGGAAATTACACTAATAACTGTATAAAGATTGGTGGTTGGTTAGATGAGGTTGGCGACCAGTAGTTAAGGTGTCCTTGCTGGCCTGCGTTGTTGAAAACCTTTCCAATGTAAGACCCCGTCAATTAGTTTGGACAACCTTGCACCAGACAGAGGTCAAAGGAGAAAAACAGTCGCTAAGGAGACAGAGAGGGTGGGCGTGGGAAAATGTTAGCCTCTTAAACGGAGTTTTCCACTGAATGATGCACTTCCTTTCCTCGAGATTAGATGCACGAGTGAAGGAGAGGCAATCAGCCTCTTGGTAAAAAAAGGTTTCATTCTAATCACCGGCGATTTTCAAAGCAGAGCATGGATTGAATAGGCTCACCGCTAGACGAGGATTCCGACCTAGTTTCGCATGGCTGGGGCCCTAAGCTAACTTCAATGCGATGCAACTGACGCACGGACTAGAAAAAGTGAAATCGCTAATTCTTCGAAGAGATGAAATTTTACGAGCGATCAAGAGATATGCTATCATCACTCGAACGATTGGATTATTATTACATCTGCATTTGCATAAGTACCTAACAAGCCGGCTCTCGGCGTGTGATAGGGGGTGACTCTACTTTCCCGGTCGATTATTTTCGCGTATCGTTCTCGGAAAAAATAATTCTTGAAATGATTGGTTCTAGCATCTACTTTTCTGATCTTTCTCGAGGGATCAGAATTAGAACTGCATAGATAATAAATGTTAATTATTATTATCATTATGCTTTATATTTTATTTTTTGTGTTGACTTACATTAAATCTATGTACTCTTCTTTTTAAGATTTTTCGGCATTTAATGTATATTATTATGCAATTAAATTATTTTATTTTAAAGAAAGAATGAAATGGTATGTCGTTCCAAGCTAAGAAATTATTATCACATGTTGCAGTCTGACTATTATCTAGTGGCAGCCCCTAATAGGTCAAATAACACAGAATACACAAACAATCCACAATTACTTGAACCATATATATACTAACTACTAACACTCCAAAGCAACATCATCATAATAAAAAATAGGCTGGGCAAATATAAAAACATCAAGACTCAATACATATAAGATCCCCCAGGCATCCAACACATTTAAACCACAATCACAGTTACCAAAAAATTTTTCCTAAGTCGGGAATCGAACCCCTGTCTTGTGAGTGAAACACTAGAAGAAAACAACTAGATCTTCTAGCCACTAGACCACATGAGAATGTTAACAATTACGTCAAGTACCCATACCAACTCCTTTAGCACATCTTCTAACACTGACATTACATCAATATGATGTTTACTTTTGGTTTATTGTATAGAATGATTTGTCGATAATTTTATATTTCTAATTTAAGTAGTAGAAGCTGTCTGTGTTTTGAACCCTCAGAGTTACTCAACGCTGTTAATGACCTTCTCCTAAAGGGTTGTTTCAACATGTTCCTGTTTAATTACGGATCGAAAAAGAAAATTTGAGGTCCTAAAGAGAAACATTCTCTAAATATAATTCTTTGACTCCTTGAATGCCTTAATTAGGGTCCCGGATTTCCTACTTTCTGGCATGAAAATAGAATAGAATATATAGATCCATTGCGCAATGTTTGTTTTTGTGAAGAGACTAATTTGGGATATATGATAATGATATAAGGCTATAAATATACTTAATTTAGAATTATCTGACAAAAATAAACAACGGGATGATGGGAAAATTGGGAGGCTATCCGAGTAGCACCTCCATTAAAATTATATCATGAAATTGGGGTAACAAAACAAAAATATTGCCATCAACAAGAATTTATATATTCATGGAATTCAGGGTTAATTATTTAAAAGCTAAGCTACATATGTAGATGATGAAATCACGTAGTATTCGCTTTTAGATAGTTATTTAATTTTGTACACAGTATCAGTTATTTCCTTAATTGAGAGATTGGTAATAGGTCACTAGAGTTTCCTCTTCAAATTAATCAGTTTCCTAGATAAGTTTTATGTAAGTCTAATTTTATGGAGATCTATTTATTAGTATTTATAACCTTTTATTTTCTATTCTATTTGACTGACATTTCATATAAAATCTGTATTTACCTCGTTTTTCACCATTTTAAAAGCCTATAATTAGATTGACCATGCGTCTCGTTATTGCTGACAGAATTACTTTACGTCCCCTTAAAGTCTTCTCTGAAAATTGGGATTTTTCAAATAAAATAGAAAATTTTAACTTTCGGCTTGTTGAGAGTTCAACCACACGGTATATTGAAATCCAACAAATAATCAACCATCTTCGTAGTAAATTTTATTATGAAAGTCATAATTAAATTTACTAAAACTCAATACTCTAACAAAAAACTTTGGCTTCAAAAAGTGACTCTATTTCAACTTTATAATTTAATAATCCCTTACTTACTTCATCTCTAGTTAAGATCAAATTTACATCTACAAAATTGCCCAGAATTCTTTCAAAAAATATCTGTATTGAAGACATGAAAAATCTTCCAAGAAAAATACGACAAAAAATTTGTTCCATCTTGTCCTGGTTTACTGATGGAAATTATCCCGTTTTCAACTAGATCGGATATGGCCAGCCTACCTTTAACGAAGGAAGTCTCGTAATTCAGCTTAGCAACTACGTCTAGCTCAAAAGAGGTTGAACGTTATTTCCACGGCATAAATCAGTCTCTAACTCACATCATTAAGGTTTTTTCGTACCTTGTTTGTTTTCCCTTAAATCCTTCGTTTGCATAAATAACGGGTTAAATGATCGACGTTGAATATTTCCGCTTGAGGAAGAGACCGAAATCACTTGTTTTTCTTCTTGGTCAAACTGAAAAAAAACAGCTACGATTTTCGAGACATCGCTCGCGCACTGTAACGAATTGAGCTAGGATTCCTTTCATTCGAAGAATTGCCATTAGAGAACGCTAAACGCCACCAGCAAGGCGCCTAAGAATAAAATAAAGAGAGTTGGAAAGGCGTCGGCGCATTTGCGAAGAAGGACGTTGCTTTTCCTCGGACTGCCAAGAGACGCTATCTATCTGCGGAGGTGATCATAATAATAACACAACAAACAGTTGAAGGGGCAAGGCCGTGTGAAGGGTGAGTTTTTAAAGAAGGAAAGGAGGAAGGAGGCTGCCAGAGGTCGTCGTGAGGAGCCCAGAAGGTCGTCATGTAACGCGTGCATGCGTGGATTAAGGGCCGTAAGTCCGCCATTAGTAATTATTATGGAATAGTTCGCATTTCGTTAACTGCTGTTATATATCTTTAAGAAGTTGTCACCCGGCGTTCAGTCATCCATTGGCGATTCAACCAATTCAATGGATTCAATTCAATACTCTTAGTAACTTTTTCTTAGGCATACATTAATATTAACCAAATAACCCGAAAATTGTTCTGCATATCATTGTTTACTAACACATGAGGTTGCTTTTTCAAAATGTTCAAGAGCATATTTCAGGATTAGGGAACACTTTTGGTCAACGAATATTTCGGTTCACGCATTTGATCCAAAGGTGAATTGTACGCGTTTTCGTTAGAAGTACGTTTCATGATCCACATTAACTATTATCTACTCTATAAATATCTTATAATGAATGCCCGATTTTTGATGATTTATAAGTATTTTGAAATTTTGCAAACAAAATGGTACACTGTCCACGAAGTATTGCTAATATCTAATGCGGTTCACTTCGAAAATATTCGACATTATTGGTGTTGTGTGACTTTTTCACTAGTTTACCCTCCGATCCACTGTTGAAGGTAAACTAAGAGGGATGGTTTGAAGGTGAATCGTTTTAAAACCAATTTATCTCATAATATAGAGAAGACAGTGAAAGGTATGATTTGCCGAATCTCCTTGATTCTCAGATGAATGATGAGGCTAATATCTTAGCTTTTGTCCCATTGCTTCTGAGATTGGCTGGCGACGATGAGTTTGATCTTTGAGAGATTTTCGAGAGCCAGATATCCTTCTTGGTACCATTCCTCACTTGCTTCACACCAGATGGTGATTGAAACCATGGAACTTAAGTTGATAAGCACTGTGTCCTCATTGATAAAAGAAAATAAGTTTCTGTTCCGAATGAATAAATATAGCATGCCACCGATGCTAATATGTGATAATATAGTATGATAATAGTAATAATATGATAATATTTCACGGAAAACAATAATTCAATCCACAATCATTCTAAATTTATCTTAAATGGGCTATTTTAATATTTGAATCATTTCAGGACCGAAGGTTACTTATTTAATTTTAACCTAAATAAACTGCACTCCAAATATGGGTGCCTTAAAATATATTATTCACTTTGAAGTGTAGAATTTTGATATGGAGCAAATGACGATTATTTGACAATGCGTTTGTATGTATTTTAATTGGATCCTCGTCGGAAATAACTCCTCAATTATCAAAAATTTTGTTGACTCCGGAACGAAATATCGTTGGCTAACATTTCACTGCTATCAAAGAAAGGTCAAATACCAGGATCATAATCACTCCTAACACAATGAAGTTCGTAAAAAAAACAGAAACTCTCATAAGTATCCCTCAATTTGCAAAATCGGCTCCTTAAACTCTCCACAAGCAAATCTCTTGCTTTCCTTAGGCCAACGTTGTTATTAAGTCGTTCCCTAAAGTGTCTTTTAACCTGAAGGACATCCGCTGGAATGTGAAAATACCACCGTTAGAATATCGGGAAGGTTTCGAGTTACAACTTCAGCTGCTGAATAATCATCAGCTATGGGGCGATTATCTATCGAGATTAGGAATGTCTAGAAAGGCATAGATTAACGCTTTAGGAGAACCTCATTCTTTCCGAACCGGCGGAGTGATGCAGCAGAAATTCGAGCGCTTCGAGAAGACCTCTGGGAGCATTTAAAAAGAAGTCCGAAAGAGAGGATTCTCGGAAAGAGAAAGTGTGTTGAAAAGTTCAAGGATTTTCCTCGGAGGGTAGAGTAAAAAAAACCTACCCCTGTACCCCTTGACCATGGTTAACCCGCAACACTGCAAGGTCCATAGGGTGGCCGTATGTCCTCGTGAGGATTTTATGCGGGGAAAGGGAGGATATGTGAAGGCGAATACCACGGAGGGTTCTTCGCGAAAAGATTTGAACGCACGAGATGACGTTGCTTAAAAGGTGAAAGATTTTCAAAGCTTTCCGTTAATACTGGGACGACGTATGGGTGACCTGGGCTACCACCGCGGGCTATGAATTATAGAGTGAATGTTTCCGTTCATCTTGATGAGACACTGCCGATAACTTTCAACTTTCCCTGATGGATGCCAAAAATCTTGACCGAGAAGGCTACAGAAAATAGTCGCTCGCGGAGGATTTAGATGATGCACTCCGAAAAAGAGTGAATATCATGGTATACAACCGATCGTATTCGTTCATTTATTACTATTTGATTATAATTCCAGTTTTCATTAATCCTTCGTATATATTTACCATTTCATAAGCATTTACAATACAAGTAATATTGATAATTTGGATACTTGAACGTAAGCTTTTTTACTTTAAGTTATTAAGTTAAGAGCTTAGTTCGGAATGATTTACGTGGCCCTTTGATTTAAGTAGTTGTAAAGTCTATTTTACAGTTAATTAATGGTTTAATTTCACAAATTTAGGGTTTTGTTCATCAATAAGATTCTGATAAATAAAGTTTTGTAATTGTTATTATGGAGATGGTTTACTGTAAGAAAAGGAGAGTAAGAAAGAGTAAAATATAATAGATTGAGAAATAAAAATTTGAAATTTAAGGAGACCTGCTTAAACGACAGAAATAACTCGCATATTTGCAAATATAAGGAATATATAACATCCTGATGTTTCAATTGATTTTATCATTATAGTTATGATCTTTTTTATCGCTCTTAAACGAGTGAAGTATTCAGTCGAACTTCAAAGCAAATGCATTGAGAATTTGGTCGTCGTAGTTAGTTGCTTTGAGGATAGCTTGACTCGGAAATTTGTCACAAAAACGTATAAACGTCATTATGACTGCGATGGCAATAAAAATTCAATTAGTAAAGTTGCAGTAAGTTATAAATAAATTTCAATTATAGTGCATTTTATTGACGAGTATATTTCGAGTATATTAAATCTTAGATTTTATTATCGATTCAATTCAAGGCGAAACCGTTTATCAACGATAGTGTGTTCTTGCCAATGAAATCAAATGATTCTCTTTTTGTCAACCATAATTGTAGTAAAGCTGGTCATATTCTTTCATATAATGGATTCATTGATGCGTAAATTATGATGGGGAAAAATTTAGCTGCTTCTGAAATGAAACTCACTTCAGCATTATTATTGATATGCATCACAAGAAAGGTATGAGTCGAATATTAACGTCCTGCAATTGTTATGCGAAAGAAGAATATTTTCCTTTTTAGCATAATAATTGCATTCTTCGAATAACAAGCATAATTTACATTTACCATAGTTTGATATTAATATATGATGATGATAATTGTACTTAAACGAGGATTCCAAAGAAGTATGTGTAGCACTTCGTTAAAGATCGTACGGAAAACACTTCCACGTCTTCGCAAGTTGTATGCCACAAGTGATCATGTATTATGACTCTTTCACACTCGTGAGTTAATTATTCTCCAACTCCATTTCCTCCTCCTGAACTACACATCAAGAGTCTTCCAATTAGTAAGGAAATCAGATTGACGGATTCCACCGACAGCCGCTAATTATTCAAATCGGCCAAGGAGTTATTGAGGAAGGAAAGGACATCAAACGTGATCGACGCACGGCAAACAGCTTTTCAAGCACTACGTAAACCATGAGATAGAACTAGAAGATGGAAATTTCATTTTCATCGAATGTTTTTGTTGTTAAACGAAGAGCTGTGCATGGAAAAGAGTTTGTGCCCATTTTTCTAATGTTGGCGAAACTTGGGCGTGTCAGAAGCTTATGAGCAGAAAGAATACTGTTGGCCATAGATTGTATTTTGGAGTGTTTATGTTGAAAAGGTCAGTAATGACTGGACGATGAAGGGATGAAGGTTGAATATAGTCTGCATGCTGTTATTAAGGTAAATAAAATTGGTTTAGGCAAAAAATAACGAATACATTTTCCTCAAAACTAATCTCATGTCTAGAGGTTTAGATACAAAAGAAAGACAAAAAATCTTCACATCTAAAAGTAGTAACCGGTTGATATCGAACAAGCTTGATGTAACTTGTAAACTTGTACATTTTTATTTTTTAATTAAATTTTATTTCTGTTATCTCGTATTGATGAGTGGAATACTTTTTATCTGTCTTTTTGAAACACTTTTCTCTTGGGAGAGGACTGTGCAAAATGTATGATTTAATTTGCCTCAGTCTTGGTCATGTCTGTATTAGTATGAAGGCTACTGTGGCATGAGATATGGTGAATAATGGCATTCATTTAGATTTTTTTCTGAACGATTGTTATGGAAAGTGTTTGTAATACGATCATTTCGCCGTACATATGCGGAATTTTTCCGCTTATAGCATTCTAAGTGCATAGTAGCATGCTCAGTGAGAAAAGCAAGGGCATACTACCACACTCCTCATCTATTCTTGTTTTCCTCATTCCCTCCTCAAAGCTATCTAATGTAGCTAATGGTAAAGAGGTTTAGGGCAATCCGTGCTGATGACTTTACAGGTTATATTTAAATTCATTGTTTCGTTAGAGTATTTTCCATGGAGTGAAACCAGATACTATATTTAGTAAATTGGTTAGGTAGATGGAATTTGTTTTCAGATGAATTAGAATAGACGATTCAGAGTTGGTCAAACGTTCTTGGTAACTGAGAAGGATGCTGAGATACTGGACCACAGAGTCCAGGTGTTGCAGTGGGGCAGAGAATTTTGCTGGGAAAAAACCGAAGGCATTCTGTGACCTCGGTTGAAAGCTGCCTCTAGGCGACTCCCTAGGGCTGCAGTCAGCTTTAATTACGAATAACGCAGCTCCTTCTCCGGTAGGAAAAGAGAATGATTTTTGAAAGCTATCGGTGAAATCAAATCACCACGTGCGCACACCGCAAGATTCCCAAGTTTTTCCTTTGTCTGATTCGCAGTCTTGTTTGCTTTGCTTCTTCCTCTACACGTGGAATGCACTCAATTAGAGGAGAGGATCGCTCTCAAAAGAAGCTTTCACTGGAAGATGGAGGAGAAGCGGAACTACAATTCGATAATCAGCTATTGAATTAAGGCTATGAACGAACCTCTCCGAAGTGGCCTTATAAAATTTTCTTCATTTACTCTTTCGTGTGTTCGTTGTGAGAGGATGGCTTTTTTTTTAGGAAAAAATATGAAACTTCCAAGTCCAAATTTACATCTGTTAAACTCAAATCGAAGAGGTAGTATCATTTGCATTACACAGGCACTTTTATACATTTTTATCCTAGGGTGATCCAATTGGAAACTCAGTGTCTTAAAGATCTATGGATCAGAACCCAGAGTATTTCTAGATGTATGTGCACAAGTTCATTAAAATACTAAGAGTGTAAATTCACTTATCAAAGGTGCATGTTGTTTGGAGGCATATAAACATATCCAGTGTCATGAGGAAGAGATTTAAGATAAACTTTGCTGGATGCTTCTTGCAACCAAAAATACTCAGGGGATAAACTAAAGTAGAAATTTTTGTTTAGTAATGGAAATTCTAGATGATGAGAATATAAAAGTGAAACTTGAAGTAACCCATGGGATAAATAGGTGTGAAAAAGTAATATACGTTACTTCAAGTTTCAATTGTATTTTCAAGTAATTGGCAAAGAATCATTATCGAACTTTCTTGTTAATGTTGGTGAAAGAGAGCCGTATTTCCGCCACAGCTGACCATCTACTACGTTACTTACCATCATCTATGTTAATGGTCGCCAACCTTTTTTTAACCTACCATCCACCGTTCTAATCTTGTTAAAAGTGTATTTTCCCTACCATTTCAATAACTTAATCTAGCACCCTTAGATGCAATTTTAGTGAACTTATTTCTGATAAAATGTTATCGATACAATTAATTTACGTAAGATAATCATCAAAAACTACTTTAATATTGTTAAGTTGATGTCACTATCCCTTTATCACCTTTTCCCATCAGCTAGGAAATACCACCCACTTGAAAACTTAAATCGCCTACCTAAAAACTTCAAATTGACAGTAAGTGGGCAGTAGGGCCCGGGTCGGAGATCACTGGTCTACGTCATCTCAAACGGGTATGCTTTTCACCTTATATTCACTTTTATTCCAGCGATTAGTCCTGCTGTCGTGGATATCAAGAGAAGTAGATTCTTTGCAGTTACCGATCTGTATCTTAAATATATATCTTAGGAAATATAATTTTGGCTAATATTACTGACTCAAAGAGTGGCAAATATTTATAATTTTTAATTAGAATGCGTTTAAAACCACCTGGGAAAAACTATGAAAATCATGATATTGAAATAGCAAAAACACACAGGTGCAATACAAAATATCGCATTCATTTCATAAAACGATTAGAGCTTGAGTAAATGGTCAGAACCTTGAAAATTTCTTTGTAAATGAAGATTCAAAGATTTCTGTAGATTAAGATTCTACACATCACCATGACTTGCACTGTAATGCTCCAACGATTAATCAATTTTTCTGAACTTTTAAGTAGTCACCTGCTATAATTTCGAGTCGGACAAGAGCTGAGGGTGACATATGCGGCTAAAGTTTTACTGGTTATGCTGTGACTGAACGATTAACAAGGCTTCGCGTTTAAAGTCCCTGTCAAATGCCATAAACTTACAAATAATGGATGTAATTAGCTCTCGACGAAACGTTCTACGGGAAAAAAGAAACGCGGAACGTGCTCAGTTTATAACTACTAGGAAGAATGGTAATGGATTAGTCGTAAAGTTCTTATGAAAATTTTTATTAAAAGAATTATTTGGACATTTCTTCAATTTATAGTGGAAAGAGGTAGTGAAATATTTATTGTAAAAGCTTGTGAAAAAACGATGTACGTCATTATATTTAAAACTTAGCATCGATATTTATTTTTTCCTGAACTTTAATAGCATCAAAGTAAATTTGATATAATTAAAGTTTAGGTTTATCATAAGCTTTTTCTATTGAGGCCCTCCTAGTGAACAATCCTACCCCTGCCTCAGATAATAACCGAAAAAGCTTAATAGTTGCTAAGCGTTCCGTTTTTAAAGGAGCTTATGCCGCCCACTTGGACAAAGCATGTAAAAAGTAAAAGCTTGGAAATTTTATTTAAATTTAGATTAGTATTTAGATCAAGTGCCAGCGTTTTCTCAAGAATGTATTATTATATTAGAAATTCTATAGTATATCCATCTTAAACCAACAATCGAATGTAGAATTCTAATGAACGAAAGTGTGAAGGAAATTAAATATAATTTTCTAATCAATCGGGAGAGCAGATGGTTCTGAGAAGAGAGATAGAGCAGCTGGAATAGGAAAGGTTTACTGGAGAAATGAGAATGCTCTTAAACCAACCAAGTCTATGTACATCAAGAGGAGTGTTTGATCAGTGCGTTATACCGGCTTTAACATCTAGCTGCGAAACTCGGTCTTAGAATGCTAAATCAGCGTACGAATAAAAATGTAACGGCATAGAGATGCATGACAGGTACTTCCTGAAGAGATTCGAATGGAACATCTGTATAGGGCAAATATGGAATTCCAGATTATCATTTCCAGTACATAAAAACGATGAGGGTCCGAAATTAATATTTTAAGTAGTATTTTTTGGGAAGCAACTAAGATTTTCAAGATAGAAATACGTTTTAAATCTACTAGTATTTAATGGAGGAACATACGAGATTAAATCGTGAAATTGATATTAATTCCATTGAGCGACTTATTATAACCTTATCTTGATGGATATGGGCTAGGCAACGTTCAATATGGGTGACACGTGGTCAGCGCATCGACTCCCACGCTACCTTATTCGGCTTACGAAGACCGTACATTTTGAAAGGAATAAAATTCCGTGGATTAGAATATTACCTGATAAGATTGATAAAATATTTCGCCGAATACTGAGATCACTTTTTTGTCAAATTTTGATAGAGAATCGAAAATTTGCAAATATATGGAAGAAATATGGATTAAAAGCCAAGTTTATACGACTATCAATGATATTATGTTTCAGTTAACTAGCTATAGAAATAATAAGTACCTTTTTCTCACAGCAATAAAAAGTAGTTTACGCTTAGCACGTTCAAGCATATCTTAATGTAATAATTACTCATTGTCGATAACGAGATTTCTTTTCAACGAAAACAAAATATGATGACTATTATCTTCATGGTGTCTGAACGAAATCATAGATGTAAGGTAACGGTAATAATTCGGACGACTGGGTGCTTTGAGAGTAATAGAATTCTGTAAACAGAAAACCGACTGACCACTCGGAATATTTATAAATTAGTCCCAAATCAGGGAGAAGGTTAAATGTAGCTCGGTCACAAAAGTAGCCGGCATGTGCGTGGGTTTCGTTCCCATATCAATGCACGCCAGTCCGCGCATCTGAATGCCATGTATTTTTGTAAAGTCAATACTGCAGCGATCCCACCTCGTGATTCATTTCGCGCCGGTCAACGTTGGTGACTTTAATGAGAGGGGTTTGAGCCTCTGTCTTTAACTTTTTTTTGATTCACTGCCGCCGTTGGAAATGCTCCAGGAATGGAGATGCTTGCTGTCCTCCCTCTCGAGATGCGGCGGGTGCGTGGGTGCCGTGCAAGCGCGTGCAGCACCTCTTTCTATGCTCAGAGACCGTTGACCACGCTTAGCACGGCGTCTGCATTCGAAGTCGCCCGAGGTCGTCAACCCGTTCTGAGAACAACGAGAGATGACATTCCGTGTTCACTCCAATGCTGAGTGAGTGGAAAGTGCATTAGCAACATCGGCACCTTAGGGGGCGTCCTATTGTGAGCGGATTCTCAAAAAAGTCCGTTCACACCTCTTCCCGGAAGAATCACGGAGTCCGGAGTTCACTAGCCCCGTGATTTTGATGGCCGGAGCTAATTTACACCGACTGCCTTGTCTCCCAGACCTAGATTGATGGGAAGGCCCCAAGTGATTTATGGATGCGTTCCACACTATCTGAATCGGTGACCGAGAAGAGGACCTCGTAAGGCAATCGAGAATGTTGCTGTTCTTGGTGTCACGTAATAAATTTGGCCAAATTTTTCTAAGAATTTACGTTAATGTCACCAGATTATCAGGGGTGAATTTAGTTTAAGAACCTTATTGCATTCACCAGCGAAAAATTTCCTTCCTGATTTGAAAATGAGATGAACTGCTGTGTTATTTTATCGTAACTGTATATTCATTCATCATAAGCCTTAATTAATTTTTTAAAAATTAATGATATTAATCTTCTAAAAATATAAAAATCTTATTCTGTACTCTATGTCTATCAAAATGTTTCTAAATCACGTTATGTAAAACGTTGATTATAAATGAATCTCTACAATTCCCACCATAATGACCAAAGAAGAGAAGCGTGTATATAACGTTATGAAATACTTATTTGCTGAGGTATATCGGCACTGATAATGATTTCTGTTAACAACATTACAACGGATGCTAAATGTGGAATTGAGTGGGTAGTTGGATGGTTAGATACTTCTCTTACATTTTAAGGAAATATTTCTAAACGTCGAGCATTAAATTCTGATAAATTAAAATTGTCAATTCGCAAATAAATTTGAAATGAAATTAGGTAAACCTTCGAATACTTGAAATTGTAAATAATAATTCCGAACGTGGAATTAGAAATTATGGAATAAATGTTACCGTCCTCTACCAAACCGAGATTTCCTAGCGTTAATTGGATTTACATTCGCACAAACAGATTCCTAACGAAGTCCTTGCTTAATTTACACTTTACATGGAAGCAGTTTAGAGGTTTGTATCAAAGTAACTGCAAATACAAAATATGGTCTATGCTTTAGATAGAAAACAAACTAACTAATTAATATGCCTAATCGTGACGGAAAAAATTCCTTCTCTCTAATTCGTGAAGATCGCGTTTTATAGTGAATCTCAGTGGTGGGAAAGGACGAAGGAAAAAAATTTTCGCTCGAATTCCAATACCTGTCCCATCCTTGAGAGATTTTTCAGAATTTCATGAAGAAGGATAAAATGATTATGAATATGTATCTCTTATGTTGATTTTTAGTCGCAGTATATTTTTGAATTGCTATGGTGAATATTCCGATTATATCAATTACTTCCGTATCAAGTGCGATGAATAGACGAAAAATATTACTTTAGGAAAGAAAAAGATTGTAAATGAAACTTCGGAGTAATATTTGTCGATAGACGTGGAGAGATATTAAGTTATATATGGCATTCGCATGGCGATGGATATCTTTCGAATTATTTGAAATTCATGCTCTTTAACTCAAAATTGACTTATTTTTCGCGGAATTCGCCATTTCTTCAATGAAATATATATGAGGATTATTTAGTAGTAAATTTGACATATTAGTATGCAGATAGGCGCTAGCATTACTTATCATTAAATGCAAAATTCCGTAGTTAAATCTTTCACAAAAATTTTCAAAAAGAATTTGCCGTATTAAGGAGACATTTAAGATGAATTATCTATCCAACGCTCCTTTTGATTGCAGAGAATGACTTTGGATATGTGAAAACTTAAGATGACATTTGGATAACGGGAGTCTCATATTACCAAGTAGAATTTACTCCACTTCATTTGATGTGTCGCAATTAATATCCATATTAGCACCATTTTTGAGGTATTAACTCATACCTTTCCTACATCTCTTTTTCGCTTTACATTTTCAAATTTTTAAAATTAATTCTATCAATCATTCTCGACAGTTATTGAAAAATCGCTCAATTTGGACTTTTATCACATTTGGATACTATTTGATATTCCATAAATCAGAACCTCTGATACCTCAAATTTTGTCCATTTCCAATACCATCACGAATAGACAGCTAAAAAACTCCGAACCACAGCGCGTCCTTGCCTTAGAAAAAAAATCGACAGCACTCTACCCCAACTCGGGGTGAATGGATCGCTTATGTAAAAATGTGGGAATATAGCAGAGTTTAATGTCCTTTGAAACTTCTCCCATCCTTGTATATGCTCTTAAGATTGCAGAGTCATCAGTTCCAATAATACTGCCGTGCTTTTCCTTCACCCTTTCCACATAGCGTGATCAGCAGAATGGGGCGTAGACGGGACACCCGCGGGACTCTGTCCCCTACATACACGCGAGCGCATTCCCCAAAGAAAGGCACATTTATTCTGTTTGATTCATGGGATCATCGACCGAAAGCTTTGATTATATAAATAAGTGGACATGTGCTTTTGTATGACGGCAGTATGAAAGTGATTGCGCTACACCTGATGAAAAGACAATGACCAGTATCAAAAGAAATTATTTTCTAAATTATATTCACAGTTGAGTCTATAAGTTAGCTAACAAATTGTGGATTTCACAGGTTTTTCACACTTACTCCTCTTCTTACGGGTGTTTTCCTGCTGTGATGTATTCTTTTCCAAAGTGCAAGCTTAGATTTTTAAAACCACAAAGTAGTTTCCTTCTGTGCGCTCTTTCACTCCATATCTTTCATCAACTGTATATAACGAAGGGTTAGATCTAAGAAGAGACAGTTTCAATCTTTTCGAGTAAAATTCTTTTATCATTATTATTAATTTACATTACAAAGTAGTCTGTACCTTAGAAAACCTTCATTAATCGAAGATTTTACCGTTTAAGATAACTCGAATTTTTATCTAACCTTCTCGAGCCATAAAAACCATTGTTTGTGGAAGTTAAGGAGGTTCGATTTCTATACCTCGAAGACTAGGCCTTCACCGCTTTGGTTACAATCGAAAATTTCATTGGCTCTCATGTCCTTACCTATTTTGAATTAAGATAAAATACCAGATTTTTCTAAAAGTCGCCTAGAATGTAATGCCGCTGCACACAGTGCCTAGAGAGAATGAAACATTTTAATTTCTACTTTATCGTCTTTTTGTTCTGAGTTCATCATTACTGTAGTTACTTTAAACCTACAAAATATATTTATTCATTTTACTTTCCTATTCTTATTAAACATGTTTAGCAGGTTGTAGATATAGGTATATTATATAGATATATTCTTTATATATTTGCAGATATTTTGTTTTATAATTGTCAATCCTTAATTTATTGTGCGGAATTTGTTTTCCTATAAATCTAAATTTTTGTTATCTAACCATCGTTTAATTAATTAAAACTGTACCACGACTATTTGCTTCTTTTTTATATTTTTTTCAGTTTAGTCATGGTAAGTGATGTTTCAATTTTTTATTTTGATATCTAATACATCATGACAAACCTATGGGCGCAGCTTTAGAAAACTTCGATTAGTAGAATTTCTAGCGTGTAAACTTCGATAACTGGAAGGTTTTCTGAAGTCTCTTGAGATTCAAGTTGTTCAGGTTCTACTGTATAATGGTGGTTTTTGGATTAAGCTTTCCACTCTTATGATTAGCTAATGAAAAATCCAATCATTCATGCCCATAGCGTTATTCGAACAAGATATTCCTTTATCAGCGGGAAAGCATGCAAACCGTGAGCCCAACAAGACAATGGAGAGGAGTCGAGCAATAGTTTCCGTTTATAGCAGTGAAATTTAAGGTTAATGATTAAGATCAAACCTCATAATGTCTTCATAGACCTCCGGAGACCAACTGGCATGCATAGGATGTCTGCGGAGACTCCTAGATCCATGTTTTTTATATGTTTTCATTTTTATGGGTTTCAGCATGTTTTACCCAAAGTGTCCAAAAGATGATTCGTCTGGGGACGGTTTATCAGAGGGAATTTTTTCCATGACTTTTCACCCAAGGATTTTTCACGTAAAGAATAAAATGTAAACTGCGATACCTAATTTTATCCGTTTGAACTAAACCTATAAATATAGACGACTTGACGCTTGGCTTTGTTTTTTCATAGGAAAATATTGATTAAAGATTTGGAAAAGACTTCAGAAGTAGCCTCCAATTGGATAATTTCAGAAATTCACAAATTCTGCCGTCATATGCTAGTCTTCTTACAGGGCTTTCACTTATTATTTGCAGCTTGAGAAGAACATTTTCGATCATTATTGATCATAGTTATGGCACGATTGTGAAAATGAAGATGTAATATATATTTTCTCTATTCTGTATCTGAAACATTCTCGTGAAACTTATTACAAGTAATTATACTTATATAATTATAGATCGCAAAGATTTCAATTAGTGTTAACAATAATGTGAAATACCATTATTTGGAATATCCTTTGGGTGAAATGTCCATAGCTGAAAGGTCCCTCTGGTGAAATGTCCGCGGTCAATCTGTCTTTTGAACGAAATGTCTCAGGACGAAACGCTTTGGGTGAAATAACCGGACCATTTTAATTTCATACTAATAATGATACTATCACTGGAATACTAATGACTATAAAAATTTTTATTTTGACAAATACAAAATTTTGTTTCTGTTAGTAAATCGCGGTCGAAAGACTAATATCAAAGTCTATCGGAGCAGGAAATCAGTTGAATACCCCTGCTTTATTAGATACAAAGCAACGTTTTCTAGATAATCTCCTGATACGTATTAAATGAAGATAAGACGTCTTTCTCTGCGTGCGATTTAAATCCTTGCTCACTAAAATATTAAAAACTATCTTCGCTGAGTACCATCAGGGAATAGTTCTCTCAGCAGAACATTTACGCTAAACCTATGAACTCGGAGGAGGATTTGTCGTCTAATCAGTTTCGCATTTGATGCACACGTCAACAGAAAAGACTAGGAATGGCAATTGACGAAACGATGACGTCACGAAAAATGCGAATGAAGAAGGAACAATGGATATATTTGCTGAGAAGACAAGTGGCTGTGAGTGTATTAGCATTCGCCTGAGCAAAGTTCCGAGATCAAACAGTGTACAACATACGGATTATGAGAAGAAGTCGATTTGAAAGTGGCAAGAAAGTACAGCATAGGCATTATTAAATGACTATCTGGAAATGATACGAAGTCATGTGGATTGATTGGTTATGAAAGTTGAGAGAGAAATGGATTGGGAAGATATTTATTTAATGCCGGAAAATTGGTTTATTGATTTTAAACATAAGCCCATACGACTATATTTCTTCGAAGTCAGCTATGAAATTTAAAAAACTGTTGTAAATTCAGAGAAATTCATCAATGCTTTTGTAGAACACAGAAAAAAAATCTCATACTTCTCTATAGGCGATGGCTTTTCTGGTATTATGGTAATGAAGAATAGTAGATGTTCACACTATAATGACAATATTTTTTACTTTTTAAATTTTTTAGCAGGAGTTTTCTTATTAATGTCTGATGAAACAACCTTAAAAAAGGAGTAACTTGATTGAAGATATCAATTTTAAAATTTGATGTAATTTCTAAGCAAATATTGACAGAAATATTAAACGTCTTAAATATAGTTACAAAAGTAACTGTAGTTACTATTTATATCACTGGAAAATATATATCCTAATGAATAACATTTAAAGGTCACTTCAACGACTGTCACATTTTCTTCTGTATTATGTAGTTACAAATATATTAACTTTGGAACATAACTTCGAATAGCAATTAATTTTTTTCAGATAAAAGCTTGAAAATTGTGCGAGTTATAAAACGTTGAAGCTTTTCAAAATTTCGTTATATTTACAACGGTTTCCTTGGCGACAAAAATAACTATCAAAGATGACTCTCAAAATAATCAGTCGAAGTCAATGGTTAACGAAATAATTTTTTCCCTGATATAATACGATCAGTTATAGAATTAAGTCGCTCAACTTGATTTGACTGACATGAGTGTAAAGTTTTCCAAATAACGGATTTAATTTACGTATTCAGGAAAACGTATCGCAGAGGGAATTAAAAGCAGTAACTTTTAAATTTACGTGTCAATTTTCGAAACCGTTTGTGTAAAAGAATCCGTAATGAAGTGTAGAAATCGCTTCTTTATTTACCTGAGAACGTCCTTCCACGAAGTCAACACCATATCTCTGGATTTACCATATCGTTATTTTTGCCAGGACGGGCAACTATACGGCCATAATCTTGAATTTACGATAAGTCGTTCCGAGAGAAGCAAATAAATATTTAGAAATAGGAAAGAGTATACATTTTTCCGTTCCTATCAACTACATAGGATTTTATAGTTAAGTAGTTGAGGAATAACGAATAATTTTTACAATTATCTCGCTAGTTATTAGTAGTAAATTATTGTTATTGTTAATACCTAATTCAGCTAAATAAATTAACGAAAAAAAGATAATTTTTAAATGAAGGCACGTCCTTCTACGTCTTTCTAGAATTCCCCTCCATTTTCAATGTCACTTCTGACGCCAGAAAAAAAATACAGAAGATTTGGGTGGAAATTTGTTTCCAATCTCCTCCCGATCTTTCGGGAGGAAAAAACGGAACCGAATTCGAAACCGCTGTCTTTCAGAATGTGATCGAAATGCGTTCCTAGGTTGTGTTGGAGGAGATAGGAGGAATGGGAATGTATGGACAAGGTGTGAAGTAGCATGGAAGTGGTGATCTAGGTTCGTTGACCTTGGATGGGAGCAGGAAGAAATCCCCAGAGGGGGCAAAAGGAGTGCAGACAATCCGCTAAGGAAGAGAACAGCAGGGCCGGCCTTATCGGATGTTCCATCTTTACTGCATCTGTGGTCATTTCAAGAGGGATTTCAGTAGTGAAGGAAGGTATAACTGCTCATTGGGTTTGATGCATCTCCTCCATCAAAGGCGTACTCAACGATGCTACATTCAGTCAGTATTGGATTCGGTAGGGATTTGCTAAGGCGAGGTTTGAAGTCGTTATAACAGTTTGGTATTTCTGGAGAGGTCGTGCTCTAATGAGCTTCTCTTCCACCCAATGATAAGTACAGAAGTATGGAAAGAAGCTGTTTCTGTGAGTAATTTGTAAGTGAACATTGATGGAAAAATCTACCAAAAATCCACGTAAATGGCGGTAAAAACCAGAAGATACATAAAGATTTCAAAAGAAAAATAAATATTCTAAACAAGCTAAAGTGCTCGTTGATTTTCAATAAGAAAATAGAACGAAGCAGTAATAGCTTAGCTAGTAATATTTTGAAGAAAGAGGATATAAAATCACATGAGTTAAAGTCAATGAGACAGATTATCCATAAACGAAAATTTTGAATTTTTTCAAACTTCTCATAATCTGGAACCGAAATCTACTGTCGACGGTAAAAAATACGCCTATAAACACACGAGTCTCAATATGGTTATACACTCTTATATGTTATTTTTACATTTCTAGGCAATCGATTCGGATTCGGAGCTAGTTTCCCTTTGCCTAGAATTGTGAACCTTCAAATTTTACATTCTACCACTATATGTAAATTCGATAAGGTTAACTACAAAAATTTTATGACAGTAAATTTACATCAGTCTCCAGCTCTGGCAATAGAGATAGTTGTTACAATAGTTCCATCAATTTATAAGAATATATAACATTGTTCACAATGATTACAAAGAAACGAATCTCATTGTGTAGAAATTTCAGTAAAATCTTTTGATATAAACATTGCTCAGTCTTTAACTAACAGGAATATAATTTCTTTCACCGCGAGTGAAATCCTAAAATGTATCCCAGAACTGCATTAATTCCGAAACTGATATCGTTTTCAATTAATTTCATTCTAAGCTATGTGAATACGACCCGAGTTTATCTTTACAGCACTGGGAATATAAGGACTTTCTCCAGTAATGAATCTCATGAGCGACGTCCATCCAATTTTTAGAGCTGCCAGTGTTGAATGAAATCCAGCCCACGCTCGGGTCCATTGGGGTGAGGAATTAAAGATGAGGGAGAGAAATAAAGATGATGGAAGTCGTGAGGGAGAGAAATGAGGAGCGATTAGAGCTGTGTATTTTAGAGGGCTTCCGAAAGGAGATTTCTCCTAAAACGTGTTGATGCACTCTTGATGATCTCCTGTCAGATGTGCGAATGGTCATAAAAGACCCGGGATAGCTCTACTGACATCGTAAAGGAGTCATTGTCGGCTCCGTTTCTTATGAAGTTAACAGCTATTTTGACAGACCAGACACATTCATTTTTTTAGCAGCACGACTCCCAAGGGGCTGAGTTTTGAGCCTCTCTTGGGTGTCATATTTTGCCAATGGGAATTTATAATTCTGCAAATTGGTTAATAAGATGACGAGTGGACATTGTACAACGTCATTAATTGCAAAATTTAAATACAATCCTACTAATAATATACAAATCGCTCCAGTTCTCTCCAACATAATATGATGCATATTTTATGCAATACTTATCTATTCAAACTAAGACATATCATATGATATTGGATGTATCCTTTCATAGCTACATATCTATTGACTGGAATATTAACATTATATGGAGTGCTCAATCTGTCATTTGTCAAATGCTAAAGTTCTCTACCAATATATAACGGGACACACCTCTAATGATCTTATCTATGGAAAAACTGACCAGAAAGAAAAAGAATTTGATGATGAGCGATTAAATATCATACGAAATTATGCGACTGTATTTGAAGAAGCTATGGCTACAAAGACGTACTGGATTTCAAACATGCTTGAGAAATTGGAAGTAAAAATTGTATGTATTGTAATACATAAATTATTTTGAATAATTTTGTAAGTGTCCTTAAAGCAAGCGTATACGATTCCAGTGTTATAATATCAATTATCCATTATCCATTATCCGTTTCCATTTCTCTTGAAGTATTAAAATTCAGGTCCGCTACGGATTGCAATGAATAATCGAAACATAATGCAAAAACAGCATGCAATTGCCTTTGCCTTAACGTTAATGAGATAAAAACACAAATAGAATTTATCAATAAAAATTAGAAAATTGAAACTGAAGATATAAATAATTCCATGCATACTTCAAGTTCCTGTTGATTTAACTTAATCTAACTAGGTATTAAGGATGTTCTAATTTTGCTTATTTCCGGTATGGGAAGCATTTAATAGTTAGCGCTAACATCAGAAAAAAATAGCGTTGCTCGTAAACAAGTATCACAATTACAGCTCCGTCTGCAAAGAAAGTGAGATGCTTTGGAGAGGACGTTGGCTTGAGCGGGCAATCGCCTTATTATTGGCCGTTGGCGTCGAAACTGAGGAATCGCCGCCTCTTTTAATTGAAGCCTTCGGATGAGAACTAACTCCTCTGAGAAGTAGGGTATATGTCCTAAGGATATTTCTTGGGGAGAGAAATCAACTCTACTTCTGTGACGGAAAAAAATCAAAATGAAACTAAGTGCTACTAAGTCATCGCTTTGTTTGATCCCACTCCATCCCTAAGTTCGCCTTAGTCAAACTTAAATTATTATTATGAGATCATCAAGCAGTGATTGAGCTATGAATGATGCTAACTATAAAATATTTCGGAAATTTATGAATTTCAGCATATCTAACGACAAAATAAATAGAGCTATTTAATATCAAATACGTAAATAACAACACGGAATCGATGAAGAGAAGAGCAACCACCTACTATGATCGGTAAAATCGATAAAATAGGTAGTTTACTTTTTTATATGTTTTATCTGGATGGGAATTGCTTAAAGAATTGTGTTGAAGAAAATACGCGCTGCATTTCACTCTCATGTTTCCCTTTATCACCCATATACCGGTTACGTTGGTCGAAGGATTTTTACATTTTAGAAAGTAGGCACCCGTCTATGTGGCTATTATTACTCCTGATTAAAGCAAAAGTGGAAGGGAGGCAATGTTTCTATCGTAGATGTGAATCTTGAAGAGATCCACTCACTTTAAAGATAGTGATTAAATTCAAGCAAGATATTTCCGTGTCAGAGATTCAATAATTTCCTTTGCACACAAAACGAGGGAAATTGCTTTTATAAAAGTATATCTTAGCAAAACCTTTATTCACATTGGAGAGAAAGAATGGAAACGTCCTTTCTTCTTCCTGTTCCCAATTTTATTCCCATAGTTTTTATATCCCTTTTTCATAAGAAACTCTTTCAATTTGACTTTAAAAGCAACATAAACCTAAATTTGCTTTGGAGGGCAATAAACAATTCATTCTTTTACAAGTAATGAGCAGAATTGAGTATTGAGAAAATAAGGAATATGATAATCCTAAACAAATGCTTAACTATCATTAAAAATTTTAATTAAATCTTACCACAGAAATGAAAAATATCGATAAACTTCAAAATCGACTCAAGCTCAAGTCTCTAACTAGCTAAACGGTCAGAATACCTGCCCGGAAAGTGAGAAACGCCGGTTTGAGTCCTAGACTTGTCGATACTTGCTCACTTCTGTTTCCTCTTGCGAAGTTTATCCATGCGAAGTTGTTGTCTCTCCTTATTCCCTAACCCAATTTATTATATTTTTATTTAAAATATTATTTATATTTTTACTTTCTGTCATAGACATATTTCATCCGACGCATAGAATTTCAATTGTTACCGTAAATTACGTCAATAATTCCTTGTGTAAAACCCATTTATAGTACTTTTATTTAAAATATTATTTATATTTTTGCTTTCCGTCATAGACATATTTCATCCGACGCATAGAGAATTTCAATTGCTACCGTAAATTACGTTAATCATATCCTGAGTAAACCCCTCATTTCTTCGTACTCAACAGTTAACATATTTCATCTGAGAACCTCCATTAAAAGGCGTCTTGGAGAAAGAATAAGCAACTCCAGTAATATGAGTATTGGACGCAATGGATGAAACGAGAACAGTTTTTCGGGGGTTAACGAGGGAATGCGGGGAAACTCGCGACGCACATTGCTGACGGACTCTTTAAAAAGTCCATGTCCATTGGCGTAAAGTGATGACAAAGGCAACTGCAATTGCAGGCGGAGTGAGCGGCCTCATTTTTTTATTCCTCTCTTTATGATCTATAAAGAGTCGACAGGAAAAAGAAAACAGAGCCATGGACAAATGGAAGATTGTTAAACTGGTACGGATGCTCGTTTCCCAGAATCAGCTGTTGGACTGTTCTCTTGGAAATGTTTTTCATCCGCAATTTCGGCGAGTTACTTTTAATGATAAAATCAAGCAGAAAAATAAGCACCATTTTTTTTAAATCGGAGAGATATCCGAAGAACACACGGAGAATGATTCAACTGATTACAAACTGTGCTCATTACCGTCGTTTTTGCATAAAATGTATTGTTTAAAAGCATACTGTGATAAAATTTTTACCGCTCAAGCACGGTTCAAGTATTACAGGATTAACTATTCAATTCAAAATGCCGATTTTTACGTCCTAATTGTAAATATGGGGCTTAAACGGACGAATTTGTAGCCTTTTAAAACCATTCTTATACTCAGCCCTTAAACATAAACATCAAACTATACCCTAACCAGAACTTGAGCCTCGGAGTTTCTATGCTACAATGCATTCCAGTTTGTTCTAGTCAGTAATGTTGGATTATATGGGAATGAAAGCTTATGTATCACCTCCGTAATGATAATAATATCGCTTTGATCTCGAACGTTTCTATGCGGTGTTTTTCGGTCTATCAAAATGACAATTCGTAGCTTACATTAGAAGATTTCAACTACAGTCTTCAGCTATCAAACTGACGGGAAAAATTTAGAGCGTAATATGCAGGGTATTTTTTAAATGAGCCGATTTCATGGAGCTATATTTAATTACTATTTTATTTTATTACTCTCTTTATTACTCGCTCATTTACTTGAGAACTGAGACACAAAGCTTAGAAATGTCTTAATCTCTTTAAAGACCCTGTAGAACGAAAGTTACTCCGCTGCCGAGATCGAAAATAAAACTTTTCATCCAATAGGGATTACTTATCCTGAATAAAACAGTAGACAGGGAAAGAGTTTCTGTTTTCCGTAGACATCAAAACTAAAGCCCAATGCATTCATAGTAACATCACTGCTTCCTGCAACAAGTCGTGTTTCCATCCAAAGCTTAGATCACCTCCAAATAATCCAACGTAGAAGTGAAGTCCTTGGCTCAACATCCATTCTAGAGATAAGGCATAACAAGACGGAATTCACCGTGGGTGACACGTGGTCAGCGCATCGACTCCCACGCCGCCGTATTTGTCTTTTTCTAGATAGGACCCGCTATCTCTTTTACTCAGAAAGATACCTACATTCATCCCGAAGCTGGATGCACGCCGATAAATATTGGCCTCTGCCTGGAATCGAACCTTGGATCACTTCCACCGAAGGTGAACGCAGGGGCTGACATAATCCCTCTATTTTTTCCAATGGAAATTTTCATAGGTGGAGCTTCCGCCGATGCGCTGTAATGTTTTAGAAAAAGGAAACTGAATAGAAAACGGCAGGTCGACCTTGAAAGAGAGAGGGGGGAAGCAGATTCACCGCGTCCTGACCTCCAATAGCTCCTTTCACCTGCTGACCACAGGACTACTCCCATCCGCACATGTCAAGCCATCCGACCTCTCTCTGAATACCACTCCGAGAGCTGCTTTCTTTTCCGTCATCATCTCCCGAAGATCAACGGTCCTTCCTACCAAAAATCTGGATATCTACATCCACGCAGGCGCAGGTGGGATCATCTAGAGTGCTCCTATGCCGAGGAGGAACGCATGATGGTCGAATGGCGCACCGGAAGTTTTTCCGTAAGTCAGCGTGTTCGAACTTAGTACCCGTGGTTCCATTATGAAGCGGTTTTAGGTGAATATGATTAATAGTAGCCTGCACATAGCACCCCTAGTTCTATTTTAAAGAGGTTTTAGATGAATATGAATAATAATTGCCTGCATAATTATATTTCCGACTATTATTAACTTTGGTAACGAATTTTTCTGCTGATGAAGATTTTAAAATCTAATGATGAATTCATCATTTGTGCAACTCCATGACAAGAATGGAAAGAAACAAAAGAATGTGAAATTTCACTGGATTTTCTTATGAATGCAACTAGCTTCGACAACGAGGAGTAATCATCAATGAAATCCAGTGAAACTTTACTAAGTTATTTGTTTTTCCATCCTTATAATGAAGATTTATTTATTAGCTGTTTTCCGGACTCAGCCAACTAATTAATCGGGTAACGAATGCTAAGTCAGGTGCTGAGGAATTTTTTGTTATATTGTGAGCAAACATTGCATGTGCAGATTGGTTTCATGAAAAACCATTCGGTCGCATATGAAATTACCCGGCTGCACTTGACTGACGCTTTGTTTGATTTCGAATAGACATCGAATTTATGCGGATGGAGACGAATTTGTTTCCTTATTAAGCCCAGATATAATATTATCCATTATCTTTTCACTTGAAGTGATATGAAAGATTGGGAGATAAAATATTTAAATATGCATTGGTTTTGCTTCATTGTTCTGGACCTGGAATATATTCTAGTTTAGGTAGATACTTGAGTGTTTGTTTACATGTACATGTAAAATCTCAAATGGGCATAAGAAAACGATCTACCATTCCCTCTAGTACTACATAAATGAGTGTGGTAGCTCATACAGATAACGTTTTTACACTTGAAACTCAGAATATTTCGTTTCGGCCGACATATATGATCTCGGAGAGAATTGTCTTAGATAGCCATACTTCATCATTAATATATTGTCACGTAAGAGTGAAAGCCTCTTATCTAAAACATAATAAATTATGTTTTGTCTTATATTTTAGATAGAATAACTCGTATGTCAACTATTACTCAGCTGTGAAAATGTCAATTGCACTGCGCTGCGTTCCTCTCAGCTGATTGATAGTTGAGATACGAGATATTCTATCTAAAAATGCAATAAAATATTTTTATTTGAGATACGAGGTTTTCATTCTAATGCGTCGATATGTAGATACATGATGCCACACCTAAGGTACTTCGCGCCTATGTGCTAGACGTTTCTTGGCGCCTGATTATTAACTTTCGTATTGCGTTGAGAAAAATAAGTTGGCGATAATGCCCTTTACTCTTTGGTCTGGTGTATCCTCACCCACTACCTCACCGATCCTTTAATATGAATGTATTTGCATACATACCTGTTTATAGTAAAGTAGTTTTCCTAGGTATTCAGGGCTCGTCCTATTTTGGACACATTGAATTCTCGTTCTAAAGATTTTGAATCTGGTGTTTTCGAATATCTTAGTTTAATTTGAGATTTTTCCCAAATGTAATAGTGATTGCCTTGTATTTTATTTTTATCTTCTTTACCAGAATTCATGAATATTATAAATAGAAGTATTAAGTTAGGTTTTGATCATTATTTTTGTCTATAGATTTATTTTCACAGTCGAATCCACTTTTAATCCTGCAGAAATTTTAGATTGGGAAAAAGGTAAGAGGTTACGTTCAAGCATACGTCTTGTAATTGTCTGCCAGATATTCATAATTGTGAACAACTTCCTAAAATTTACTCAAGAAATTTATATTCCGATTGTGAATTTAAGAATTCCCGTAAATTTCTTAAGAATAAAATTAATAACGATTTCTTTCTTTTAGTAGAACTTGTTTAAAGATCACGGGATCAGCTCATCAAGAATGGATTTTCTGATTTACCTGAGAAAACGTTCTTTTCTCTTCATACTTTCTTAATCCCATAGATTTGTCCATTTCTGGTAATAATGCGCTTCAAAACGAAATTTTTCAGTTTTCACTGTTTTCTTGGTCATTAGCATTGCAAAAGGCATTGTTTTACCTTCAGTCGAGTGACCGGAATTCATATTTCTCACTGCTTTCTTTCCCGCGCACTTTTTCCTTCCAATTCCTTCTTAACGGATTCTGTCGTCCGTATATATGTTTGCTATAAAGCACTTACGAGCTGTCGGTTACTTCAATCTCTATCACTTATGGCTTGTGCGCAGTGTTTACTCTCTTAACTGCACATAACCGTTTTCTGCTTTTACTACGACTGCAGAAGTTTATCCGTTTGTGCCCCCGACCTTTACCCATCTTCACTTCTTGAAATTTCTTTCCTTATGTCCTATGTTTATGGGTATTTAATATCAGGGCTTATTTTACAACCTTAACGTATTATATGAGCTGTATATAAATTTTTGACAATAGGTGTAATCGTAGATGGAATGTCCTCAATTTCGCCCAGTTTAATTTATATTGCATCTCATCGTCACATTTAAGTAAATCATGATTTATAGTACTGGTAATTCACAACCTTCTTCATAGGGAAATTACAGAAATTTAGGGGCCACACCTGTTATCCATAGAGGGCCCCATATCACTCTCTGCGGGCTCCCCAAGCTTTCCGGTGCATCATTCATACCAACCCGAAATGGGTGCCACAAAATAGTAGTTCGTTACTTTCATACCCATCTAACATTTATAAAGAAGGAAATACAAAAAGAGGATTAAAAAATTTGCAATGCCAATTCCTGCGAAATAGAAACGTAGTATAATTTCTTACACCCCACGTGAGATACTTGTTGAAATTTTCGGCTCATGTTGTAAGTTGTTGAGATTAAATCAGTCGAACGAGCTGTTACTTTGTGGAACTCCATAATTATATTCTTGTGTCGGTTTTGACTGCCCTTGTTAAAGTTCTTATGTTAGTCGAAACCGTTAACCTTATGGAATAAAAGTTGGTTATTTTATTTCCTTTTGTTTTTTTCTAGGATTTTCTCCTCCAAGCAAATTTATTAAACATTCCTTCTCTATCATATACGAATCGCAAAATAGTAATTAGTCTCCAGCTGACGATGATTACCGAGTAAATTCATCTCATCGGCAAACAATAACGGTGCGCTACGATTCTTTTCCAACGACTTCTTGGAATAGATTTAAATAATCCCTTTTACAGATCGCGTTACGATTTGAATAATTCCTCTCCGGCGCTGATGGAAGCAAGGAATCCGCGATACATCTTTCGCACGACCACCTTTCACGCTGTATTCCTTTCCCAGCACGACCACGGTATAGGAATCGAGGCTTGTCGGGTATCTGATGAATAGGAACACACCTCGGGAAAAATCACATAAATTTCCCGATTTCTTTCCCATTCCGATCGTCGCTTTAGGTGCTAAAAGCGCGCCTCTCCACCTTCTTCTGTTTTTCTTCCGAGCAAAAGTGCATCCTTAATTAAGCCGCGCTTAGCACTTGATTCTTTATTGCTCTTCCCGCCGCTCTCTTATCTCTTCCCTCCCCTTCATTGCTCCGTTGCTAACTACTTCAAACAATATCCCCTCTGCTCACATGGAAACTCGCTCTCCATTGGATTGAATACATGTACTTCCTTTGTTGGTACTCCTCTAAAGTGCCGCATTCAGAGCCATCTGTTGAAAAACAAAACGATTATCTTGCGGAGGCTAATGAAGAGGAAGGGGGAGTATATGTTGGCTCTTCCTTCCCTCAGAAAGTGCTATTGAAAGTCCGAGCAGAAGGAATCCACTAACCTTGCGGAAAATAATCACGTTTCCTCGAGTAATTAATGTTGTTTTTGCTAAAAGGGAGTAGTTTAGTGGTGAATGAGCTTGTTAATCTTTATAAATCACGCGATTATCAAATGTTTATCGGAGACAAGTTCAGCTGAAGAACAGTTCAAGATTGCTTATGATCACTTAAGAGATTGTTTCTGGGAATAACAGGAGAATACAAAACACCGCTACATTTAATCAGTTATGACTTTAATAACGCTATTTCCAACAGAATGCAAAGAACGATGGCATTCAAAAAATCTGAAAATAATCCCTTCCTTACCTCAACGCCTTCGTTAAGAAATTCTCCTTAACATAGTTTTATGCTAGACTTAAAGACTGGGAGCGAGTGAAGATGCAAAGTATGATATCAATTACGAAAGTTATCTTTGAAATATTTTACTATGAAAATTTTCCCTGAATCTAAAAATTTGATTGTAATAGAAAGAAGGATTTCTTTGAAATAACGGTTCCATTGCCGGAAACTAGAGTCATAGTGATCATGGATTGATTCGGTTGAGAAAAAGATGTAGTACATATATTTTTGAAGAATTTTTCGAGTCTTCCGGAAGCAGAAATTCTATTTGTACTCTAATCTAAGAACCAGTTTTAATTTCAAAACCTATAAATCGTAAAAAAGCATGTCATACGTCAAGCTAACACACTGGCATACTCATAAGAAGTTCTCGTATTCTGAAGTAGATATGGAAATGATATTCGGACTCGATTTTTTTTAGTAAGCCGTAATGTTGCGCATGTTAAGCTGATAAGATGATTAAAGTTTCGAACATTTCACAAGATGATAGGCTTCATACGAATATTTGATTGTCCATTCTCGGTTATGGAATTATATTCTTCTAAATTTATTGGTGTAATTATGACTTTAATGAATCGTGGAGTCGATTTCTAATATGCCAAACAACTTTCCAATTTATGAAACAATATACTAACCAATATAGTAAACGATGTAAAAACCAAAATAAATAGACAAGATGGATAAACTAATAACCAAATCTTTTATTCGATATCGAATTAATTTGAAAGCGTGGACAGTTTGGAATCGATGATTTTATTTCATTCTTGATTTCTCCTTCAGTGCTGAAGATCGTGATTGTTAAGGTAAACAATTGCATTAAAACTTTGTTGATACTAAAACCGCACGAAGAAGAAAGAAACCAATCAAGGACAAGGCGTCGTTGGCATCCGTTGGGTTCGTCTTCCTTTACATACTCACACGAAAAAACGAAATACAATTTGAGCACACTTACAAGTTTCATTGTTTATCCATTCAAAATGTCGCTTTTGGGATAAATAATACAACGAACGCCAAAAGACTCTTGCAACCGATAATGTGTTAGATATCGAGAAACGTTGCCGATTTAGTAAGTCAGGATTTAGGGAAGGGCTTAAATATTTCTTCTGAAAGACTGTTTTTCTGACTGACTGTTTCGGTTCATTGCAGTCTTAAGCTGAATATCTAAATCGCCCCATTATTATAATGCATGTTAGAGCTTTAACGTTTCTTAAGAATCCAGAATTCTGACAAATGTTGCCGTTTTGGTACCTTCTAGGTTTCTTAAACTTTATTCGAGGCATTCCTAACTTTGGATGTGCGATGGCACTACAGAAATATTCCTCTTAACCGACCCTTTTACGAGTTATCCGTAAAACTGTCTGCTTACGTAGAATCAATATGGTTGCAATATACGCATTTTCTTTTCCAAAAATAAACCAGCTCTCTAGATAAGAAAAGGGAGAGATTACGCATTCAACATTTCACTGAATGTGAAAAAGCAGATCTTGTTTATCTCTAGTAGATTTAGAAAAACGACTTTAAATTTCTTTTGGAATATGCTTGAATTGTTGTCTACATGTATATACTATGTATATATTTCGAATAAATATATCTAGAAAAGGAAAAGTTCGTAATATTTTGTAAATATTTTCTTGTGAAAATACACATGTACATATATATTAAATATGTAAATACGCTTCAGATTAACCGGCAAAAACGGCAACCGGCCAGATTTTCAGTTCTGAGGTAGAGGTCATCCAGTATTTTACAACTACTCATGAAATTTAAATTTTAAGCCTTCTTCGGATTTCACAAAGTAAAGTTTACCATGTTTTTTTTCTCTCTTCGAATTTATACATCTTCCTACCGAGGGTTTATCCTTGTATTAATATGGTTCTGTTAGTAAGCTGCAACATATTTCCATGGTAATCCAACAAGATTGTGTATGGTATTACCCTTAATTAAAATTACAGGGACCGTTGATATAAATATAGCTACAAAAGGTACAAACAGAAGCTCAGAATAAAAGTCATGCCTTCTCTCTTGATGAGAAGCATTTAGCTCTGTGATGAAATATATTCGGTTTTATAGCAAACATTTCGGAGAAAGACTTAATTTTTTATCGTAATTTCAAAGCATAATCCTATCATTGTCTTTTAGGTTGCTTTTATTCCTGCTGTAATTTTTACTACCTTTTTATGTCTTGAGTTTGCGTTTTTACTGTTACACATGTAATTGAGGTATCCTGTATGGCCTAAATGAATTATTATTATTATTATTTACTACAGGGAAAAGGAGGATCCTGGATAGATTCTCGGTATGCTTTTGCTTGAAGATAATATATAAAAGCGGGAATTGTTTATATTGTGTATTGAGTGATTCATTTATCACCTTCAATCCCTATTGTTGTAGTAGTAGTTGAAAAAAATGGTGTCCCGACAACTAACGTCATGTACACCGGTTTCTCAGTATTTAAAAACCCTCTTCTCTCAAATAAAAATAAGACAATATATTACAAATAAATACATCAAAAGAAAAAAATTCTTTCTTCTTCTTCACATCATTCTTTTTTCTTCGTTAGATCATGTAAAAGTTTAAATAAAAAATAAAATGTAATAAAATAGTAAGTAAATAGTACAGAATCCATCAGATTTTGCAGTACTTGGAATAAAATAGGTCTCTCCAAAAAACTGAAAACACTGCATATTTCCTCTGTGTCATCTCTTAAGATTGAGGCTAGGTCTCTTCCGATGCTTAGCATGTTACGTGTTCCATCGTACTCAATGCACTCCATCAGGAGGTGTTGAACGATAAGTATCAAAGTGAACTAGGAGGGATCTTCTCTCCTTCACAAAATAATCCCTATTTCTGCGTCGTTTTTAAAAGCTCGCTTTTTCATACGGCACCAGCGGGCCTTACCTCATCCATCGCAGGCTGACGTGAAAAATCGAGGAGGGAAAAAATTTTTCAAAGGGGTTTTTGTCCTGCTTGGAAAAGTGAAAGTCTTTTGCGTCGGAAATTAACCCAAATAGAAGAACCCGCCTGAGACATCCGAGGCGTGAGGAGGATGGCGATTTCGTGCAAAAAGCACTCGACACACTTTACGGTTACGTTGTTTACGTCCCCTCCGTGGCTATTATGGTGCCGTAGAAATGCCACGAGATTCCCAGAGGAGTTAAGCCGTAATAGCCGCCGCGATAAACTGGTAATTCCTCTCTCATAGATTGACAATATTGCAGGCTAAATATCGATGTGAATCATAGCTCAATTTCTGAGTCTGTAAAACATTTCTATTGCCTCACGGCATGTCGGGCACAGTATTAACTTGGAGAATAGGGAATATTTACTAAATTATGATTTAAATCAATATGAACAGGATGAGATAATGTGGCAATGGCTCTGGGGATATACGGATGAAAACTGATAAGGAGTCGTCCATATAAAAATATAATCATAGTCAGACAATTTTTTTAAGAGATCAAACTAATTGGAGGTCCAGTAAGGAGTCTATAGGAGCATCTTTACAATTATGTCTTAAGGCAAGCATTCCTGAAAGAATCCAAAGAGACTATTTTTTGTATGTGAAAGTGCTATTATAAATCTATGGAGCGAAACTGCTTCAAATGAAAGAAGGAATATGGGTAATATGGGTTTTCAGTTTAACTGATACCCAACGATTATTCTGGAATCTCAAGGCGGTAAAAAATACGTAATTTATGATTGATTAGTTAATTGGAGAAGATTGATTCTGCGAAAACAAAAGATTATTAATTTCCTAAACTGACCCGGATTAGGCCTTACCGAAAACAATGAAAGAGTTCAGACAGAGATGCTTGTAGTTATTATAATATAATTCATTGAAAGGTAATATTGTAATTCATTCCATGAATTTTTTGTAGTTAATGTATACAGGATTTTCTGTAATGCACCGGGGGTATATTATGTAAATTAAGTGTTGTTGTAGACTTGCAGAATTCTAATACTATTTATAATCTATACTTATCTGTATAAGACTTCTGGTGTAATGGATTGTGGACCTATTTGTATATTAGGTGTTCTTAGACAATGGTTGGGCCTGACACCTGAAGGAATCCAATCTGCAGCATATGGGCCATTCCACGCCAAACCGAACAAGAAAAAAACAGTACATATTCAGATTTTCTTCAAACTCGGGCAAAACATCGATAAGGACATTAGAAACATGTTTTCGAATTCCTAGAACAATAGTCCGAATATTAACAAAATGACAGGCTTACAAAGTTCGCAAAAAAGTCCGGATTTCTCTCATTCAAACGCCCGTTTCTCAAAGTATTTTAAACATAAATTGTATTGCATATACAATTTAAAAGCTCTAAAGTAGGTCTTTATTTTAATGTAAGATTTGATTCCATTTATGAGAGATGATGTCTATTTTTAGGCGAAATAACTATTTATACCGATTTTAAACTAAAAACGAACCCTTCTACAGCATTGGAAAAAAAATCACCATTAAGTTTTCTTTCAATCTTGAAAATAAAAAAGTGGAAATCAGACGGGAAGCATTATTGAAAATATAATTTAATGATTATAATATTATATATCATAAATAAATAAATAGATAATTATTTTTTACGTCGAAATCCGTTCCATCAGCCACTCAGGCTGTAGTAATGTCATAATATTTTTGTGCCAAAGTTCATGGGCCATTCTTGTACACACATTCCTAAATCAATGCTTTTCCACCACGCTTGAGGTGACTATAGAAGCTTGTTGTGGATGCAGGCTGATGGGGAAGCTGGGTCCCGGCACATTCGGCGTTCTTCCGCCGTCGAGCACACCCGCAGATCCCGTAGAAAAATGCGCTCGGACGGCAGTTGCAGCGTGAAGATGGAAAGGGGAGAAAAGCTAGAAAGAAACGAAGAAGGAAAAGGAGAGAATTAGAGCTGTGGGGTGAGGAGGAGGCGTGCAGAGAGGAAGAGGTGAACGAACTTTGCGTGACGTCAAGGTATTTCCTCTTCTCCACTTACACAGCCTCCGCCCCCGCCTCCCAGACCCATCAAGGTCGGTCGATGGCAGCAACAACACAACCAACACATGACCTCAACTCCGCCTTCTCTCCCTCCTCACATTATCTCTTATGGATATTTCGACCCTTCTAATCTCTAATTTTCACTATATTTTCCATCTGTCTGCCCTTCGCGAATGCTCCCTCTTTTTTGGCGTATTGTAAGTATAATTGCAAGGAGAAGGGTAAAGGTGGTTTTGCACGTAATGGCGTGCATCCAGGAAAAATTCCAAGGAAGAATAGACTTGAAAAAAGTCTGACGGGACCGGGATTCGAACCCGAGTATCCCCATTGCCGGATGGGTGCTGTGTCCGTTGAACTTCCGGTTCCGGCGAGATAGCTCTATGGACAGAGCACCCAACCGGCAATTGGGAGATCCGGGTTCGATTCCCGGTTTCGTCGGACTTATTTCAAGTCTATTCTTCCTTGGGATAAATATCATTAATCAATGTAAATAGAACTTGATAAATCATTACGACCAATTAGCCGATTGCTTCAACAGGTCTCTCAACAACAACTTACTATAATTACTGTGTCATTCGTGAATTCGTCATGTAAACATTGCTAAATACTGTTTCGGCTGCTGTTTACAAAAATTTTCTTTCCTCCGAAATAGAATTTTCAGTATATTCACCCTGCGTTGTTTACAGAAATACCCGTCTGCAATATTCCAGTATTTATAGATGTGCGCATATCTATAGAGAAATAAAAATAATTAATCCAGCCTATACTGATTGGCATGTTTTAGGGGGAAGTCAACGAACCGAAAATTTTCTCGTAAGATTAGAAATCGCTAGAAAAATGCACGGACCTTAGGTAATATCTTTCCTGGCGGAGATACCTTGTGGTGGAGATTAGAAAGAGGAAAAGATGTTTTGGAGATATTTTTGCTAGATATGTACGCAATTTATAGCAGCTTATTGTTTAAGTAAAATATATTTGAAATAATTAAATTATAAAACTTTTCAATATTTTTCAGATATTTAAAATATCATATTGATCACGTGTTAATTCAGTGAAATTATTCATATTATATATATTTATATATTATAACTTATTCTAGTCCGCCTTATATTGAATTTTTGTCACAAATTTATACTTCCATGCAATGTATTTATGTAATACATATTATGCATCATTGCATTTATAATGCATATTCGTATTGCATAGTTGCAGTGTAGGATATTTAAATGTTCTTTAATCTCAGATGCATGGACTAATATATATCCGAATACATTTTCAAAGAAATGCCTACTCTCCCAATTTCTGCGTATCTCTCATTTTTATTTAAACTTGCTGCATCTCTCTTTTCAGAAGCGTCCTCAAATTTACTATGCCATAAAAATGAAGCTAAAATGCATTAGAGTAATGAATATTTTTCGCTAAATCGCGTTAATTTAATTGGAGAAGCCTATATGGAATAGGAGAAACATGTATGTAATTATTGTTCATAGGAAACACCTCGTTTTTCTTTCGTACAGATTCCTATTTGATCGCATTTATAGAGTTTTTAATAGCAACTTCGATCATTTAGAAGGACAGTCTATAACATGAGAGAAGTTTTGCAATATACTATCACATTTTATCATAGCTCTTGCCAAAAAGCCTTACTTATTATAAATGAGAATATTCATAGGGTGTCATTTCCCACAATGACTGCTTCGGACTCGAACGATAACTGGAATAAATTTGATCTTGCTTGACAAAGATTAAAGTCATTATAACTATCACAAATGTGACCTCAAAGTTCAACAATAATTAAGCTTCGTGAGCCTCAATTCGTAGATCGAATATTAAATTATGGAATTCTAATTATATTCCTTTCGTTAGTTTGATTTGGGTTCGTGAGTATATCACTTATCTGAGTTTATTAGCAATCTCGCTCGAATTAATTTCTGGTGTTATATCTCTTTAATTCACGCCCACTCTGCTCTTCTTATCCCTTTAAAAATTTTGACTCATCTCTTCCCACATCGCCACCCTTGGCCTTCCGACTTAATTCCTCAGGAGAGGAGAGGTAAATGCGCGCTGCCATCGTATCTTATTTTTCTACTTCTTCGGAGTTTGGGGGGAGATGGCAACGTGGTTCCTCGTCTTTCGACGCACTGATTCACCCTTTTTTTCCACTCGCCACATCTGCCCTCCAAATCTCCCCTTTTTAATGATTCGGAGGAGCGAAAGATACTCGGACCTAAACGATATCCTTGGGGAACTCCCGAGTCGTAGTACTCTCGGAAATTCTACTACGTTCCTCCGACGTTCCTTTTTTCCTGTTTATCTCTCTCTCCCGTCTGACGTCGCTCCTCGACGTCTTATGAGCGTAATATTTCGGGAGAAAAATTGTTTCGATTCGCTTTTGTTTTCACGAAGGGAATCCTCAGGAAATGAGGAGATTATCTTCGGGATTCTCGGAAGCGTTGTTCGATCTGGGTCATGTGTGGAGCCTCATAAATTCTTCGAGGCGTGAAAATACGCGTCAGAATCCTATCGGGAAGATTGCGCGGAGAATATTTCCTGGCGGACCGTAAAGTAATGACAGTGAGATTGGGCTGGCGGTTGATTTTTATGACTCCAGATATAGCCATCGTTTATGATTCAAATTATTGAAAGGATGGAATTGTAATCATAGATTGATTTAAGTTTTAATCACTTTTTCATTAAAAAATCGAACTATTAAAGACTTGAGAGCTATAGTTAGGATTAACAAATTTCATGAGGAAATAGTAGAAAGTAAAAAAACCGTAATTTTTCATATTTCAAATAAATTCTTAACTATATATGTTAAAAAAATCATTTTTAAAGGAACGTAAATGAAAATATTTTTTCAAGTCAAGGTAAGCTCGCTATAAAGAAATGTTTGTATACAAAATAAAATAACGCATCAGCAAAGCCCGCTATATCGCATTCTTGGTCATTCATGTCCAGTCTATTGTGAATTAGGTAATTTAATACAACAGATTAGGTTGCAGATTGGATGCATAATTTTATTTTTTATAATATTAGGGGAAAGAAGGCTAAAAGATATGGGCAATATTATTTTCAACGTTAAATGTTTACTACATGGATATATTAATATATATTAAGAATGTATATAACATGTAATTTAAATTCTATATTATAATTTAATATTTATATAATATCAAAATATCAACATTATTATGCTTAATCCTCAATATCTTCGCTTTACATATTAAAAATAACATATGTGAATAGATTATTTTTGATTATTGATAATAATTGATATACAATATATATGACGAACGTTGGTACAATGTGGTACAATGTATCGAGCGAATATGGTTCTAATTGGAATATGTATCTAATTTAATAAGGAATTGCCAGCATCTTTAGCTTATAAGGAATCAGTGTCATGTTACAGATCATGAAACTTATTTTACTCATTTTAATTCAACTCCAAAATTTGATTCCTGAGCACGAAAGAGATGCTAAGCAGGATTATAGGCTCTCTTAGAATGATCTTTTTTGAATTCCTTGTTCTTCATCATGTGCTTTTCCTTTCACCGAATTATTCTTATATTATAATTCCAAGATTTGTTCAAAGTCTACATGGCACACTACCAAGAGATTCGGCGAAAAATGCGTTTTAATTTCTTTTCACTAGTAGTGGACTTCTCTTCTCATAGATTCTGTTCCACACTATCCTTTCCTTCGCAAAGATAACTTCCCGAAAAAATCTCTCTTCCTCTTTGGATCTATTCGCTGTGAGACTATTTCCTGCTCCTTCCTCCCCCATTCCTACTATCCTCTCCCCTTCCCTACGCTATCTCCCCAAACCTCGTAGAGTTCGGGCGAAAAAGAACTTCAAAAATAGACCGGGAGAGAGTAGCAGGTTTCTTTCCTCTCTCTCTCCCACTCTCTTTTGCTCTCCTTCTCTCCTTTTTCTACTACGACACTCCCCTCCCGGGTGACTCCACGGAGCGCCGTGACCGTTGGAGGTCACCGTGCATTTGAGGCCAACACATTTCTGCTTTCCTCTGTTTTCCGCAGCTTGAATGAGTTACAGAAGAAAGAGATGTCGGGAGTGGTTATCCTTTTACTTGACTTACGCATGCCTCTGAATAAATCCCTAAATTTTGGAGGCATCTCAGCTGCCGTTCTTCCCTTGTTTCATTTGTGCATTTCGGAAACGGTAGAGGTCACAGATCTTACGTCATGGAAGTATTGAAGGTGTGAAAATCGTCATTTATTTCATCCTCCGTAATTTGAGTTCACGGAGGGATACATGTGAACGTAAGTTTCATTTTTATAATTTATAATAATTGATTGTGAATGCGTAATAATTGAGGTAATCGTTGAAAAAGTTCAAATCAGAATATACATTTTGGTAATTTATAATTTTAAGTATCAATATCTATTCATATATCATCATTTGCATGAATAAATGAATAATTATGAGAAAATACGATCAAATAAATGAATTTGCATTCATATAAATAAATATGATGTCTATACACTCCTTGTACATCAAGTATTAGAAATCTTTTTCAAAATTATTTAGCTATAACTTTGAGGCTGAAGCAGATAATTGTAAATATGATTCGAATTGCAGCAAACATGAAATCCAAAAAAGCAATAGTTCATACTTCAATGAAAAATTGTATTCGGAAACAATAAAATAGACTATTCCAAGACATAATAGTTCTTTACTGTACAGACTTATCATGCTATAACTGCAAAGTCGATTGTTGGAGAGTTTTAAGCCAAAATTTTTATTCTGAGAAAGCTTTAAGGCAAAATATAACCTCATTGTAATCTATTTTACTAATATTTCTACTTCTACATATGCTCCCTCTCTGCTATCCTTCTTCGGTTTCCCTTTTCGATACATCACAGATATGCAGCTTATGACATGTTTGAAGATTTTGAGAAGAGTCTCACCTCAACGTTCCTTTGAAAAAGTGAAATATGCTCCCGAAATAGCGTGCCGTCATTATGATCTATGAAATCCTCTGAAATAAAATTTGCGTGTACGTACACGTGAATAAGACAAGTCCAGACTTCGCTCAGCTCGATTTCGGATGATTCACCATTTATGTGCACCGATGGACTGTGATTCATTTTTGACGTCGAGTGAGTCTAAGGAGTTTTCAATATCACTTGTATGGTCTTTAATGTTTTTTGGTAGATGTGAGCTGATCGAAGAATATGTCTCATGTTGTAGGGGTACGTGTTTTCTTGTATTTTAATATATACTTACCGTTCGTGTTTGATGGTGCTGGATGGGGAATTGTATGGGTATGTATGGATTGCTATTGAAATCTCAATTTAAAGCTAATACGATTATGCAAATAACAATAAAATGTCTGAAAGAACCTTGTCTCAATTAATTAACATGTACATAACTAAATGAATGAATTTTCGCGGAATATAATTTTCCTTTATGATCGTCCGATGGAAAAAAACTCAATTCAAAAGGGTTGGATTTTTAATAAGAAGAAACTTATTAGTCTCAACATCGCTCTAATAAAAGTCATTATTATTATTATCTTGCATTTATTTGTTTCTTTTAACCTTTAACGGGTCTTCCCCAATTCACTCATCCCTACATAGTTTTTTTTAGGGATATAGTTTATTGTGTAGCCTCTAATCATTGAGAAATGTTCTTGTGATTGAATTGATCTCCAGATTACCTGAATTTGTTGTTGTTATTAGTATTATTATATCGTTATTAATTTCTTTGAATATGCGGTACGTGGTCTCGCGAAGAACGATTTGAAATTCATAGTTCGTCCCGGCACTTTATAAATGGATGGGAAGGGACTTTATTAGTGACGGAGAATGTCTCTAGTTATAGTTCAAAAATTATAATAATACTTAACAGCGGATAAACCGAAAAGTTCCTTTTTTCATTTCTCTTCGCCGAGTTCTCAATCAATGAATACATTTTGGAGTGCATTAGTTTTCATTCCCTCATATAATATTCAAGGCAAATAAGGAAAACGAGCAATATCGCGCTGAAGGTATTACGCAATCGTAAGAATGGATTTCGTCATACTTCTATATGAGATATAGTGAACTATTAATTTTCGGGCAAAAACGTTTCACTAGGAAAACACGATTTACAAATGCGCTCGAAAAGTCCGTCGGAGTTTTTTCATATTGATATTCCCATTCCAATGATTCTCCTCGAGTATTTCCCATCCAAAAAAACGAGACAATATATATATTACTGAGATTTATGATAATTATACGAGGCTCAGGATATCACCGCTATGGTCCGTTAGCATGTTCGCCAGTTAAAAGTTTTCCGATGGTCCCCATTCGTTCTGAGCGAAGGGAAGAGCATTCTAACCTTCCTTTTCAAGGTTCCGCTAAGGCGCTGAGAACGCCTCCTTGGGTTGAGAATAGTCGAAAATTTATGTCCTTATTGTTTCGAGCTTATCTCTCCACTGACATCTGTCATCGCCGACGCTCATATTTGCTTTAACGGTTCATTAAACCGGTTGTTAAAGTAATCATTGCCTCGCCTCTGAATTCGTCTGACGATATGCTGTCGCTTACATACCTCCACGGACACTATCGGCAGCAGATAGAGGGAGTAATTAATCTTTATTAGTCTCTCTGAAATTAGAAAAATACTCCACTGAAGGTATGATAACAGAAATGTAGAATATGTCAAGTCCATGTTTGAATGCTGTATCAGGGCTAATGCATCAATGTAATTTATGTAGGATGGAGGTGATTTTCCTCGTCAGCAGTCCGCTAATTAGGGTTAGCTAAAAGGATCACTTGCATATGATAATCAGGGATATAGACATGTATTTATAATTTTAATAATTTTATCTTAAAATAATATTTTGAAAATCGATTTAGGTATTTCATTGTTCACGAGAACGACATCACATCTTGATTACTATTACACATGTTCTAGAGAAGTCAACTCGAAATTGTCACGTGCTTTGAATTCCACGCTGATTTTTCAGATCGTGATATTTTTATCTGAGATGGCATCTTTGATATAATCTAGTATCATTATCAGTATTAAATCAGTTAAATAAATACGAAACAATCTATGAACAATCAACGATCCTTAAGGAGTCCTTATCAAAGAAAGAATTGTGTGATAGCACCAAGAGAGTTATGAAGGATTTTGTATAAGAAAATAAGCCAAAGATTACCTACAGAATACTATCGATACACACAGATGTTAGTAGTTTAAAGATGAAAGACTTCAAAATCAACAACATTAACGTTTACTACCAATTCAAAAGCAAATTTCTCAATGGGAAGTCTATGCTTCTTACTTGGTATATATTATTAAGAATTTTCAATCGATTTTCATCTTTAGTGGTAAATAATTTAACTAATAATGAGAAATCATGAAATATGTGATATCATTCCATAGCATAATTAATAAAAATGAGCTTTTTTAATGTAATCAGCTAGGTACAGGATAAACAAAATTTAAATCATAATGAGCGAGAAAATCTACGGGCATAAAAACTCCGTAAATTAATTTTCCAAACCGATATAGTAAAAATATTCACACTTTTCAAACAATCGCTTTATTGAACTCAGATAAATGTGCTAGATTTCACAGGTGCGCATTTAAGGCCGAGCAAAAAGCGATTATGTAAGTATTAGAATAGGCACAACTCGAGAAATTTTGATCCATTCCATTCCGCCATTCATTTACCTGTCTCATCTGAACTCTTTTATGGCCTTCCAGTTATGAGAGATCTCAACTTCACGTCATCGCGTGGTTATAAACCTTCACAGCTTCGTCTCTCCATTATCTCTCCATTAAATCTAAACAGCTTTCTTTCAAACGTTTTTAGGCAGTCACTACTATACTCGGCCCAATGAAGATGTGGGCAGCGCATCGCTCCAAAGGAAGAGATTCAGAATGCCTTTTTCCACGGTTTGCGCTCCTATTTAGGTAATGATTTAATCGACGGATTACTGTTGCTTGTTAATTACTTATTCGAATCAATTTAATAGTATGTGATTTATATGGTTAAAAATCGAATTGCAAGATAATGCGATCACCTAAGAAAATTCCCAAGTAAGAATGACATGAAAAAAATAGAGGTGGACTGGGTCTTGAATCCTGATCCTCAACTTTCTGCCAATCTCCCAAATTTCTAATTATTCTTCAAGGTAACTCAATTGGTTATAACGGCCGCCCAGCAAGTGAGAAATCCGGGGTTATTTATGTATAGACTTGAATAATTTATTTCCGATAAAAAAGTCATTTAACTTTCAATGTTAAACAGCAAGGGACTGGATAGCCAAAGATGGCTTGGAAAATTGCGTTCTGCTCATTTCGATGAGTAATCAAGGTTTACGAAGAAATGAACACGTACGTACTTTTTTCCAGCCTGCAGAACTAGTCTCACGCCAGGTCTCCATAGCACGGATTTTTTCCGATTGTATGACGAAAATTCGATTCACTGACTATAACCATAGATTAATATTTTAATTTTGATATAAAGACTTAAAATATAGAAAGCAGTGCGAAATGTACAGGTAGGAAAATCGAACTACGTGTCACTTACAAAAACACCATGAGTGTTACCGTATAATACAGCATGATACACCAACAGAGTGCATACAGTAGAATAAGAGTAACTAATTTCTTAGTGAGAAAATATATGCAAAGAGCACGAATTAGACGTCAAATTCTCTAAGCAAGAGTCTTTTTAAGTATTTAATGTAATTAAAAATTCTATTGTCAATATGAAACAGTCAATATTTTACATATTAATTTGACGAACGCGTTATCTTTCTGATTAACTTGTTATGCGATGCAAGAGACGCCAAATTTGGCGAACTGCAGTAGATTCAATAACAAGAATAATTTAAATCATCATAAAATGAAAATTGAGCAACAAAATAGCAAAAGAGGAGGACATGCTATAGATTGTAATACACACAATAAAAAATTGAAGTGAAAGGTTGTTTTAGAAGGCTAAAGAGTTAAATGTGTAAGGTTTTAAGAGAAATTTATCTGTAGAAAAGGATGGTGGTGATGATGATTTAAAAGGCGAGAATCTGTTAGAATGGGCACAGTTGTATAACATAAAGAAAGACAGGTTTTCAAGTGGATCAATAACGGATATCGAGGAAAGATAGAGCTATTGTAAGAAGAAATCAATTTAGAAAAAAATCCGAAAATTATAAGAGAAAATGAAGCCTCCTAAGAATTAAGCGAATCTCATTTTAACCCAAAGCTGCGAAGGAATTAGTATTCATGCACAAATAAAAAAATAAGTAAGCCGGGCGTATTGTGAGATGAAAACGATCCTCACACGTTTAATGCGTGTGAGAAAAGGGAATAAAAGCGTTTATGCGTCGGAAATAACGTCTCTAGACAATCCGATGAAGGACAAGGAGGAATTCTCATTGAAGGATTCTCGTCAGGAGGTCATGAGAAGGGGAAGAGGCATGAAGGCCAATCGAGCGACTTCTATGGGGATGCAAACTGCTGTGGAAAGATTCAGATATCGAGGAAATTCTTTTGTCTGAATGGAAGTATGTGACAGAACAATACAAGGTAGAGGACCGTGAAAGAGTAGCAACTCGTAAAGTAAACGCATCTGAAAGAAGGAACAGGTTTCTTGGTAACGTTTGCTCCCTTCTTCTTATCACTCTTTATCAGTGCTCGATCTTTAATTTCCCGATTCAATCTGAGGTGGTGCAAATGTGTGCAAATGTATTCTTTGAAATGGTAATTGTGAACATTGGATGAGAAGGTTCAGCCTGATAGCTGCCGAGGAAAATAAATGTTACATTTTAAAGTCATAACAAGAATTGAGAATAAAATAGCACGTAAAGAAAAATCTTATGTTAAAAATTTGGTATAGGTACATACCATGATTATCGAAAATGAAAGTAAGAACATTGAAATAAAATTACATTCGCAGGAAATTCAAAGATCATAATGTCTATGGAAAATAAGTTTAGAAAACTTGTTTTATCGCGTTATTTATCAGTCATTGTATCGGCCTTCTTTTTATCATTCTCAAAAAAAGGATAATAGGTACGTAATGCTTTGAGAAAAATAATTGCAAACATAATTCATGATAAGGTTTAAGGTTTATACTTAAATTTCGTCATCTATATATCGAAATAATAAAACAATTGAATTCAATAAAAGATCACTATAGAGATGGCAACATTTTTCCCTTCACCGATTTAGCTTGCGGTTGGTAGAAATTGAATGGCATAATAAGAAGAAAATTTGCATTATGAAGTTCTAGAAATATCTTAAGGTAGAAAAAGCATTTTTCATACCTTTGATCGGGGAGGGCGAACCTTTGGTGGCAAGATGTTTTGTGAATATGGAGGACTTGTAAATATGGTGCCAAATAATGTAAATAGTAAGTATGGTGACAAACCATCGAGTGAGATGCACATATAATCTGTTTTTTTTATATCAACGAAGGATTTTATATACTATAATTAACGTGAATAATCATTAATTATCGATAGCAATGAATATAATCCACAATTACTAACTCAGGGGTTTCGTTTTTAAGTGAAGAAACATAAAAAGGATAGTACAGAGACCCGCATGCCAAAAATATTCTCTCACACACCACTTTGGGTATGCGTGTCATAGTTTCCCTAACCATAACCTAGGGCAGGAGTGAGGAAACTTTTTTACAAGTCCACATTTACCATTCGGTTGCATAAGACTGGCCACTCTTGAGAAGCGTGTTGCCTACATTCAAGTAGTTTAACATGGGAATTTTATTCGAGAAAATCAGTAAATTTCCTGAGTGAGCCAAAAGGGAATGTTTTCCATTCTGTTTTTCACTTGATGGCATTAGCAAGACTGAGAAATAAATAATTTTAATACGGGTATTTGTTTCGAAAAGTAGCTAAAACCGCATCGAACGACCAAAAAGGCCACATTTGGCTTGTTGGGCCAAGGTTCTCCGCCTCCGCCCTAGGGTAATCGGTTAATGGTGTGTAGTGACTTAATACGAACACTTGCAGGCAGATCCGTAACCTGCGGTCTTACCATGGGATATCTCAAGGGATGACATTACAGTTTTTTCAACTGTTTCCTACGCAACACTTTCTTATGTAGCGAATCAACTTTTTTGAGAAGTATTATATTATTAAGTAGAATTTTATTTATTTATCATTAAAACATCAACGTACAGCATGAAGCCAATTACAGTTAACAATCGAAAATAGTAATACAAAATAAAGGAACGATAACAATAATAATTATGAAATTAACGAAATAAACATCACAAATGAATAATATACAACAAAACAGTCGTAGGTATAATTTTATTGTACCTCGTCTTTTTATTGCATATTCTGGATTGATTTCGGTGGTAAGAAAAAGGGATCGAAACGATTATTGGAAAAAAAGGAGTTGGACATTGAAGGAATACGAAAGAAGGTTATCATACTCGTTTGTATTAAGGTATACGTTATGTCACTCAATGGTTGAAAAATGGAAATATCATCGCCCCAACCTCTTCAATGTTGCTGTTACTCCCTCCCTATCAGTCGCCCCACCCACGCCGCCCCTCCCCCTCATTGATGACCACTGAGTCATACCATAACTTTCTAGGGTGACGCTTAGGACGTCTGCGCAGTTAACTTGTCAATGGTAACCACCTGTGGATGCAGGGGGAGTGGGGTGGGGGATGCGGCTTGCGGAGCGGCGAGACGAGTACAGCTGCACCCAAACACACCCGCACCGGCGTCATTCGACCGCGCTCCACTACGTGGAAATCAATTTATTCCGTTCCCCTTTGAGGAGCGACCTAACCTACATTCTGCATCAAAACAAACCGGGATTTCCTTCAAAGGTCGAGCCTTCCCATCGATGTTATTCTTCCGACTTTACGAGCGAACATTTTTGAGATATTTTTATTGCTGAACGGTCGAGGATTATTTAATTCCTGATCATCTTAAGTTACGGAATAAATCGGGTGGATTCGATTCAACGTTGGGATGGATTAAGATAGGACAATGGCAAGGTCTCAGCGTCGTAATGTTAACATGATCGTAAGCAAATACGTTCTGTTGCCATTCTGACGTCGGCGCAATGATGTATGTGAGTGCATATCGTTGCCAATATAATTCCCGAACGTTTATTCAGTCTCTCCTCTTTTCCTCGTTCCGTTGGAGACAAACGCAAATACAACATGGATGAAATTATGTTAAGTTGTTTATTGTTGATCTGATGAAGGAATATGTAATGAGCATCAATGGGAATTTTGATTGATGAAGAGATAGGTGAATGAAATTGATAGGTTAATGAAAATTGACGTCTTCCGAAAAAAGCAGCTAGTAACGTTGGTTGTTGTTGTTTATAAGGTTTAACGATGTTTTGCTACCGTTGTGGAGACCATGAAAAACCAACTCTATACCCTATGAGAAAACTATAACGTTGTTATCCCTAAACCTAATAATGAAGTTTTTCGCCCGTCATTTCTTTATCATAGCCCTTAACTGTTTATTTCCCTACCTTTTTTCCCTAACTATGGTTGATATAGATAAAACTTTCCGAAATTTTTTTAAGTAATAATCTTACGAAAACAAGGAGGTGTATACGAGGAACAAATACATAAATGAGTATATAAATAAATAATCGATATGAGAATGAATCACTTAGGTTTCCTGGTTCATAAAATATGTTTTTGGAGTTTTTTCCTAGCAATATTTCTCTAATACTTAGTGAAGTTCCACTAACAATAAGTCAAAACCTAGTCATAACATTGCCATTTATATGTGTGACGATTCTTGACCTAAAATACTACCTTCAGAGGCTGTAATGCAGACCTTGCACCTGAAATATGGTTGTGAGTAGCTTTCAGGGTAATATTGCTCGTATTAGTATTGATATCAAGCTACTAGTCCCAATAGTTCGTTCATTTGTCTCTGTAAACCCTTTATAGAAACTTAAGCCTTCAGCTTTTTTCTCAATGACGCACAAAATTTTCCACGCAAAGCTAAGGCGAAGGAAGTTAGACAATTTCATTGGCATGCACCTTTGCATGTCTATATATGTGCTTATGACTATTGACGTATCAATGTATGCTCACAATGCGCATGGATGCGTTATAATTGGTTTTAACCACTAGAGAATCAACTACATCTAATTAGGTAGAGAACTCCTTTTTCAGCTAAGATATTTAACCTCGGATTTACCATAGCACGTTAGAGAAATTTTTAGTGGGGTCTACTGAGAGTTAAAAAAATTATTCTTCCTTTTTTACTTTTACATTATTGCATATTGTAATATTGCAGGATGCGCTATAATTGGTTGCCTTAACCACTAGAGAATTAACTACATCTAATTATGTAGAGGATTCCTTTTTCAGTTCAAATATTTAGCCTAGGATTTACCTTAGGACGTTAGGGAAATTACTATCGGGGTATTCTATCGAGAATTAAAAAAAATATTCTTCCTTTTTTACTTTCTCATTTTATTTTGTAATATTACAGACAACTAAACAGCTTTAGGGGCCAAAAGCTTCAGTTGCTCTTTTGAATTCTCTCTCTGCGTTGTTTTCCCAATAAACCTCAATATTAATGGAGCTAAACTTGGTCTAATCTCTCCTCTCTTCCTCGTAAGCTAGGCAACATTGCTTTGGCAGCCATTTTAATTCGGCCCGAGGGCACTACTAGACTTTGAGCAGCATTATGTGGAGATACACAAAGCAATGTCACTCGCAATGGCCTTGGAAGCCTCAACAGCGACTCTCTCATGCACGAGTATCGTGTGGATTCCATTACATAATAGTCCCCGTGTTTTTATTCCTATCGAACTAGAATGCATGGCCTATATATACCGTAAAAACAAATTTGTGGATTGGGATGTTTTTCCGGCGGGGATGTCGCGTAACGTTGGACCCGAAAAAGCCGAAATGCATCTCGGGAAAAGATCGATCACGTTAGCACTCGTCGGAAGACACGCATGGAGAATTCTATTTCCTTGTGAGAGCCGGATCATAGTTGTTTGTCTCCTTAAGTACCGAGAAAGATCAATTTCATCTGCGAACTATCCTATGGGGAAAATGCTGTGGGAATCCCCGTTTATTAGTGCCTCCGTTACGTCATTTCATAACAACGTTTAGTTTCGATCTAATCTTATTTGTAACGTATCCACCTTAAAATCGGTTGCCTAGCATCAGGAGAATAAATCATTAAGAAACTGTGATTAAAAATATTTGAGGCTATAATTGGTAGGATTTTCCAAAGAGAGAGGAATACATTCGCCTGAAGATGGCACGTCCATGCTGAAAGAGATCGAACATGAAGGGCGTCACAAGAGGGAAAGGATATCACACGAATCCGAAAGAAAAATTAATTTTAATTAATTCACATTAAAAAGAGGCCTAAAGGACAATTTATTAATAATCTAGGATAGATTTAAGAATATATCTCTGATTTCAGGGAATCAAATTACATTTGTAAGATTTTTACATTACAAAATTTTTTATATTTCATTAAAATAATTGGATTCTGGTGTTAAGATTTGTTTTATCCAGCATCTGTATTCGAGAAGAGCGAAACATTCAGCATTAACCTTTAGTGTACGGTGTATTGAAATATATACAAGTGAAAATACAGTTTTTCATCCATTCGTGGTATTAAACTATCTGTTAAGGGAGATGTTAATTATAACATAGATAAGTTTTCCTTAGAATTTCATTGATTCATTCATAGATATTAATTTATTAAACTTACTACGAATCACGAAAGTACACTTACACGAAATTTTGAAAATTTACGTAGGGGAAAAATTTTATCTATGTCTTCAACTTTTTCTTTGTCTCTTTAGGAAATGCTTACGGCTGATTTAGAACACCTTCTGTTAAACTCATGATGAAAATATCTCTATCACCACAGCTTAAAATATTAGGAATCATTTAAAAATTCTCTACAAACTCTATTCCTTTAACAGCATTTTTCGCTCTGAACTCGGCTGTCTGCTTGTATGAGATGGAATTTTTATATAGTAAATATCTTTCTCATCTACATTCTCATATCCTCTGAGCAAGAGATTTTCTACTCTGCTAAACAATTTTAGTAACCAATAAATAAGTAGAATGCATATTTCCGTTGATAATCCTCGTGTTTGAACTCGCCCAGCGAAAATTCCATCTTTTCCTCCCAAGATTTGGCGAAAATTTGTATACCAATGATTTCTTCCATTTTTGACAACAGCTTTTACTGCTCTTTCTAGGATAATAATGTCAAGGCCTGACTCATTTGGTTTATGACGCTGTAATCCTCGGATTTGATGCATTTTTCTTTCTGAATGTTGCTGGAAATTTGGTGGATTAGTTTGTGTCCTTTTTCACGATGAAGGCTTAAGGTCTTTGGTAATTTTATGAAGACCGTCCGCTTAGTTTGTCCTTTATAATATTTCCTTTATATTTTTATAATTACTTATTTGATCTTTCATAATTTGTTTTCTAATCCATTACTGTTGATAATTTTATGAATTACTCGAGCTTGAGTATTTACTCCGAATGAGTTTCAGTCCAAAGAAGTTTGATAACTTCTTTTTTAATTTTAGGAACACCCTCCATTTTATTTGCCCGTCAGTTAATATATCTTTTCATCTTTCCGAAATTGTTTTTTCCGTTACTGATGATATGATAATTTCATTAATTACTCGTGCATGATCATTTACACCACTAAAAATGGTCGTTTCTGAATTGCTGTGATATGCAAATAACGCAAAATTGTTTCCTTCGAGAATACCGTGGTTTGGGCATCTACCAAGAATTAGACCTACTAACGAAGCCATAATTTAAGGAAATCTGCCCTGAGAATCTGCCTCCATTTTTCTCTATTTAATCCCCTCGTGAATCACCTCTCCTACGGAACGGACGAATAAAAAACTTCTAAGGTCTAATAGGAAGATTCGTGATGGGAGATAAGAGGATCATGTGGCTCATCACGACAGTGGGCGTGCATCGAGAATGCCGCAGGAGAAAATGGCCGTTTGATCGGGTGTGGCGACGGCAATATTTTGGGTGCAGCATTTCGGGGCGACCCCAGCGGAGGACACTGACTCTTAGGTGACACGTGACTAGGAAATGGAGGGAAAAATAATGCAGTGTCGCACGAGAGACCAGTTTTAGGTAGGAAAAAAAAGCCCGAGATAGAAGAAGTCAGGTTTCCCGAGCAATATCTTAGTATTTCGTAACCTCTTCGCGCCTCTTCGGAAGCATAAATAATTCAGTCACTTTGGGGCATTTCGGTCGGGAATTCCAAAATTTTGAGGGAGATAAGGATGCTCGTTTGAGGGGGAGGGGTTAGTTTGTACAATTAGTCCTCGGCATCGGTTTTATTTTCGTTCCATTATGTGCCGAGATTGAGAGTTCCTTTTGTGAGGTCGGTAAGGGAAGAGTCAACAGATGCGCTCGAGTAATGCGCTTGTCAACTGTCTTTCCCGTATGATAATTTGGGGCTGATGTTTGAACTGAGATAAGGGAAGGAATTCCCGAAATTGAGATAAGCGCTGAAAAAATCAACGTTACGATATTTGGACAAATTTAATGAGGGATGATTGCCGCGATGAAATTTCTCGGATGCCAAAGCTTCCGAATGTAAAAAAATACAGATTCGGAATGGAGAAGAATGCAGAAACTTTATGATAAAAAAACAGGAAAATCCCGCTATACTATATATACTGCGTTCCAGTTTTTCTAGCCAGTTTGTAAAAATGTGGTTGAAATTTTCTAGTGTAAGCCGCACTAATTTACGGCTTAATTAATAATTTTGTTCGTAATTTTATTCGTCAGATCGGGCAAAATCATATAGAGACTACCTGGAATGAGGCTACTCTCGCAATATGGAGGAAAAAGTACGTAGAAATTCATTTCCACATAATCCATCATTACTGACGGGAAAAACTGGATCGCATTATAGAAATAGGAAAGTGATATGAAGTGAAGAATATTGGTGAAGATTTGGAAGGCCATGCTAGTATCATGCAGGAAATGTGTATTCGTAACTCTCTGCACAAAAGGGTCTCATTTTTTATTTATATTTATCACTAATAACAAATCATTGCTCATTGGTAAACATTATATTTAACTCGGTGGAATGAGTTATGCTTCTGGAAAATTCCAACCCTTGCTATGCTTCCAACTTGAAATATTTTCGGTCACAAAATGATGTGCCTGCCTACGGTATTGCAGGTTATAAGCAGGACGAGTGCATTTTAGAGAGGGAAACGAAAAACGCCGCTTAATTGGAGGTGATGAGATAGCAGGATTCTACATAATAAACATTGTAAGGCAAGCACAATCTACTGAGATACTGGGTGATACACAACCCATTATTAGTCTCCCTTGAATAATTTAGTTCCTGTGTGTTTGAAAGCACAGTAAACATGATAATGTTAACCATATGAACTAGGCTAATAAGTAGGTAAGTGAACTTAAATTCATGCCTAGCAGAAGTGGTATCGGGTTCGACTCCTCATTGCTTATCTGAAAATGCTGAATAACCGACTTTCGTCACACGTATGTGCTTGGTTTCATGTAGATACTTGAACTTGGAAAATGGATTTACATAAATATGCATATTATTGAGTTTTATTTCTATTAATGTGGATAGGGTTCGACTCCTTATGGTTAGTGTGAAAATGCTGAATAACCGACTTTCGTCACACGCATGTGCTTGCTTTCATGTAGATACTTGAAATTGGAAATAGATTTACATAAATATGCATATTAACAATCAATTTAATAGCTGAAATGTACCATCGAGTGTCATTTATGAGGTTATATTGGGTATTATATTAACACGCGGGGCATCAATTACCCCTTGAATTAGGCAACCCTTCTTTCATGCAAATATTTCACATTCTCTAATTTTTATTTTAATGCAAATTGCTGATGGGAATAAGTTCATAGACGTGAAAAAATACATAATTGTTTTTGAATTATACGTGCAAAAAGCTTAACATTCAAATTTTCAGTGCAGATATAAAATGACCTTCTAGTCGAAAAAGAATTCATTGAGAATGTTCGATAAATTACAGCTCCTTAATCTATGGATACACGTTTCTGAGATAAAGGTTTACGTGGAAAAAATTAGGAAGAATAGTAGGTCGTTTTCATAAAATTTTCAGCAGGCCGTAATGTGGATCGCGGTGAATGATAGAAAATGGTTTTTGGACGATTAGATAACCATTTATACTTTTGGACTTTAATGACTTAAGAAGCATTTTATTGGTCATCAACAAACTAAATCGAAATGGAGTGATGTCTTTGCTAACGAGTAGCCTGGATTAAGAACTTTTGGCTTTAATTAGGAATATTTTCCCTAATTTTCAGACTCATCAAGGGAACATGGATTAGGCTAAGGAATGATTTAGTGAGTGCTCGTAGAGGTGAGAATAACAGAACGAGAGCAATTTAATAATTCGATTGATACTTTCCTTTGAATAATTCGAATAGAACGCTTTGATTTTTCACTTATTCCTTCGCACGCCTAGCAACAGGATGATTCTATTCGGTATTTACCCGCTAATTACGCTCGAGTGAACCATTTGATGGATTCGATGCTTCACTTCACACTATCGAGCGAGCCATTCGGTATTTCACTCATGTCTTTAAGTAGTGGCCAGCATTAAGAGCAAATTAAACGATTTTCTACAGAAGCCTTTGGTAAATCGCGTTTTAGCTGACGAAGATTCGGTGGACGAATGTGATTCCGGTACAAATTATCTTCATCGGCTGAAGTATCACCGTATTAAATTTACCGTTACCAATTTAGAATTTTGGAGTAATGATCTTCGCTGGCTTAGGTATCACCATATAATATTGACCTTTACCAGCTTATAATTTTTGAAGGTAAAAGTCATGGAAGAAAACACTTTCGCTGAGTTATGAAACAAGAAAATTCGGGCCCGGTGACGTCCGACGTTACGACAGCAGTAGACGGTAAAGCACCCCTCAAAATTTGGTTTAATTTGCTTCTAGATGGGGCTCGAAAAGTGGTCGGAATAAACTTTTTCTATTTTTTTGTCGTTCGCAAAACGTAGTGCGCGTGATCATTCCCATGACGCCGACAAAAGGAGCGCCAACTACTGCGTCGCCAAACACCCTTCAACTGTCCCACGAGCGGACGCCTTTTTTTCCGTTCCCAGCGCTCGGAATTGCCGCTGGAAATCGCGATTTCGTGAGAAGGACGAGGGCTGCTAAAATGGAGACAAATTACTGGAAGAAGGAGACTTGGGAAGGGTTGACGAGAGCGAACAGGTGGTCGCGTTTGGAGAAGAGAGAATTTCGCACGCTTGGGGACAGTTACTAAGCGAGGCGTTGACTCTGGGGTTGAACGGCCAAATCTTTTACATTAGTGGTAGTTTTTTCGTTGATTTCTGACATGAGAATATTAGGGATGACTAGATTTAAGATTTCGAATCTGGATATGGTTTCGCTTAGAACTACAGCTGATAAAAGTGGTGTAAAAAATCTGACGCAAAAAACTTCTCTTAATCTGCTCTCGTAAAAAACACCGCTGTAGGAAAATCCGAAGGGAGAGAAAGGCAAGCCTGCAAAATCTACCGATAGCTAAACTAATATTAAAACTAAAGTGATTACGCTTGTCAAGAAAATATGAAAAATATTAATAAACTAGGTTAGTTTCATGCCTTACATTTTACTAATGTATTTAGGAATGCTAATTTAATATTGTAGAGTTGGTCCTAAGTTGGGATGTCTTTTCAAAATAGCCTGAAGTTCCTAAATAATATGCAAATTTTGTTGTGCACTTATATATAATTTTAGAATCAAATGTGCGAGTTTTATACTAAAATTAGTCTTGTCTATTGCTCATGATGTTTGAGTTTAATTTATATTAATTAAAATTATTTACATTTTAAGACTTTATTCACTAATTTCCATTAATTGCTTCTCTTATAATGGTTTTCTTTCAATACTACTATCTCCTCATGAATCTTTATTTGACGTTGATTTCAAGAAAAAATTAAATTTAGTCGATTTTCTTTAAGACGATATTATAAAAATTTCTTTAGATTTCACAGATTCTTGATGAGTTCGTAATAATCACTTTGAAGAAGAAAAAATTCCCTTTGGTCTCCTCTCGAATGAAAAAAATTAATGTAGTGGGGTAGTTTCGTTTGAGTCATCAGCTTACAAATTTTATTAACACCTGTAAGAAACCGCAGTTTATGAAGTTCCTCAAGGATAATTTATGAATGTAGAAGCTATTGCTTGGTCATAAAAGATATATTTAGGAATGGTGGGCGATCGGGCGAGATGAATAGCTCAATGCAGCGCAACAGTTTACGTGATGAAAGATATGGAAGACAATCTAAAACTCTTTAAGTATGACATTTCAGCCAAAGTGGTCCGGAGATGATAAACACATCAAAACCTCACTGAGATGATAACGGAGAAACTGAAGGAACTTCTCCATCAGATAAAGTTGAAATGCTACTGTTGGGTCTCCTCTTTGAAATGATGCATTGGGAAGATGACAGAGAGAAATTACGAGTCCTTTACGGAAAGAACTTGAGAATAGTATTTCATAATCAGCTAATACTCTTCATCACCTGCTCACAGTGCGTAAGAGGTCAAGATGACGCTTTTGAATACGTCGATCTCAACGTTATATTTTCACAGATAACGGAAAACGAGGAATGACACGGATTTGAACATTTCTATTCAAATTTCTTGAATTTAATGCAAAATACTAAAGCAAATTTTTTTATTTTAATCTCACAGACATGCATTTTCATGCGAATCAGTATGTTCCAGTCGTGTAACCTTATCCAAGGAATAAGCAATTATTAACCTACTTCCGTAAGGAAATAGATTCAAAAGAAGTTTTGTCAATATAATTTTTAAAAGTCGAAACAAATTTTAATTAGAAATATTGGAAAAAGTTGGCTTTAAAGTTTCTTTGGCTAAATCCGTATTTATCTCAAATTAAATTTGAAAATTCAGAAATTACCGCGCCCCTGCAAATTTTCTTATAGTAACTACAATCGGGTATTGAAGTTCATTTTGAAGCAACCCTGGTTTATCTAAGACATTAATTTTCTTCTTGATGCTAATGGTGTGGAGTGACTGAAGATACTACGCAAACATTCTACACAAATAATGATTTAATGCCTTACTCTATGAGAAAATCACAGATTTATAAAAATTTCGAATATTAATCCATTAAACTGTATTACAGATCGAGTATCTTAATTCTGAAATTCCAAAATCAGGAAATTTCGGGTATATAATACTATATACACAATTTGTAATCGAAGACATGAGTGGTGTGTATTTAATATAGGACGAGAAATAATGGCAGGATGAAAGGAAAACTTCAGAAATTAAAACTTAAGCAACTGAGGAAAATGAAAGCAGGAAATACTAATGAAATATATCACATACGATGTGCATTCCTCCTTCCTGAAAGATTCGATTTACGATAGTCCATTAACCTCATTACACTTGCATCATTTGCTTGTTCCATTCTTATTCACGTTTTCTGGTGCAACATGAACATTATTTGGAAACTGGAATATTCTCAGCTCCCATAATTTCAATCCTAGTATAAGTATTCCATAATCCGGTAAGTCCAAATCCGAGGCACATTCGGTAATAAGTTATTTGGGTTAGAGATATTCATGTTGAATTCTGCGTCATACATAAAAATACTTCAAAATTTAAAATTGCCAACTGATAGATTATGACATAATTCATTGTCAGTTGTACTTTTATTCCTGTAAATTTAACTCTAAAGCTTCATAGATTTATAACAATATACGAGGGTTGTCTGAAAAGTTTCCGACCCCAGATTTTTCAGAAATCCTCAGAAAACATGTCGAGAAATGGCGAAGTGTCGGAAACTTTACAGACCACCCATGTAAACAACCTTCATTAGGTACATATTTATTTTCAACGGGAAATGTTTTGTTAATTGCCAGATAGAATCAATATTCAATTACTGGGCGTGTTAATTTCCTTTTATACACTATTGGAACCTCATCTATCTACATCTACATATGTACCCTGCAAGCCGCCTTTCGGCGTGTGGCAGGGGGTGCAAGCACCACGACTCTATTTGCCTAGTCGATTATTTTCACGTATTGTTCTCGGAAAAAATGAATTCTTGAATCGACTGGTTTTAGCTCTCAGTTAATACTCATGAAGAACTGGCAGTCAAGTTGGTGCCACTTAAAAATTAAGTAATCGAATCGACCGGTTCGGAACTCCCTCAGTACCCGGTTAACCGTCTACCAGCCAGTTACGTAACTCCAACCCAAATCCAACCGACAACACAAACATCGTAGATCATCCATTTCTCCTTTGACCTGGAAGCAAATCTACGTATTAAACTCCCCTCCTCGTTAGAGAAAAACCAATTCATCCGTCGAAGAAAACAAACGATTACCGGGTATCGTCTTTCCCCACATAAAAAAATCGCCTCCGGAACATACCAGATTCGTCCGGGAAAATTAATCAACCTCGCGCTTGGAACCTTCTGGAAGATAGTCGCTGGATGCTGAAGGGGAAGCCACCAATGCACGCCGTGACCTTTCATTTTCGGCGGTGGGGAAGGGAGATATGGCGAGAGCCCCGCCCCCTCACGGTTCAAGTTCCAAGAGCGACCGATAAAACGGCGGAGACGGTCACCGACAGTAAAATATATGGAGCGGCGCTCGGGATGTGGGAGAAAGGGATGGAATGCGGAGGAGATGCTGGAGGAGAGTGGTCCATCCATTCCGGTTGCTGCTCCACGGATTACCAGAAGACCGCTGTCCTTCTATCGGTAACCTTCCACTTTTCGGCTCTCCTAGATTCCGTAATGTATTTATAGGTTTTTGTTTCGAAGATTCGGCTGTGAAGCTGTGGTCTGGTGGGATGTGAATCTTCGTCTGTTGCAGGTGGTTACTGATGTATGTGTTCTATTAAACTTTTCGCCGATGCAATGTATTTTTTCGTTCTTAATTTAGATTTATTGAAATGATTTCGAGCTGCTTTTCCTACGATTGCCCGTTGATCTATCACATGACCATGGTTTCCGAAGAGTATGTGTTCTTTCTATTTACATGTGGTTCCAAAAGTAAAGTTGTTCGGAGTTCAAAGATCTAGAGTCTACATTCCGTCAGCATTTCTTGGGGAATAAATATTGATCTAATTCTAATTAGTCTTCACTTTTTCAGAGGTATGGTTCTAGTAGTGGAATATCTTGGGGTTATTGGAAACTCCAAGTTTATTTATTCTCTATATGTTTATATATCATGTAATCTTATTAATGTACTCATATATAATTAATGAGGCAATGTAACTGACATCAGATTTTAAGAGGGCAGATTCGTTTTCCTGATTAGGCACCAATAAAAAGATCCGGTAATTGAAGGAATATATTCACTTAATTCAATGAAGGTTCATCGGATGAATTGGGAAAAGGAAAGAATCATTACATTTTTATTAATGATTATAATCAAGACGAATAGAGTTTGTCTATATTATATATAATAATGAAATTATTGGTTGTTTGGGTTGAGTATAGTTGTTCCTGTATCGATTTGGTAACTTAATGATTATTAAATTGATATACGGAAAAATATACTCATGGAATCCTAAATCAAAGGCTTTAAGACGATTGCATGATTTTGTTTATTTAATCGATTCAGTGTTGGATCCTCTTTCTACTCATCTTTCTTATAAAGCCGCCTGTTTTTAAGTGTGTTATCGATATCATATTTCTTAATGGTGATTTTCTTGGGAAAACGTTTGAAGATTAAGATGTAACCTTTGAAGCTTCATGTTCCTTCTATTATGATGCCCAGATTTATCGTATTTGTAATACGCATTTGTTTACGATTGATCCATAATCTGACACTTCAGGGATGATTGATGGATGATTTAACAAGAAATGTTATGAATTGAGCCATATTTCGGGCTAAAGAACGCAAATCTTAAAATCATTCAGGTTCTCCGAACATTTTTATGTGGTAATATTCCTACATTTATTTTTTAAGCGTTTCAGAGGTCATTTTGCGATCTTAGAGGATGTTTTGATTCTACCGAATGTCTTGACCCTGCTATTGGGAGTCCACCAAACCGTAATGCTCAACTATTATATTTGACACCATAACAGATGATTGCGTATTTATTTATTTACAAACTGATAAGGGTTTGTTATTCTCAATTAAATTTAGCTTAAGCCTTTTCATATAAAAATTGAAAGATAATTTCATTACGTCTTAAGTACGCAAAAGGCTTAAAGTATTCTAGGTCCTTTCGAATTGATGATGCGAAAGAAGCTACTTATTATTTAGGAGGAAATTTTATCGACAGCGATAATAATTTCAAAAATTTGGTTTATCAAGCTTTGGAGATTCAATTTGTCAGTAGAATTAATGAAGTAATTCAAAAGCAGGCAAGCTGGGGTGAGAGCAGAAACTGGCACAAGAACGCATCCTTCCCTTTATTTCCTATTTATGGTAATTTCTTTTATGCTCAGTCATCGTCTCTTCTTTACCTCTCGTCACAAAAATGTTTTCCTTCCTTAACTTATCAAAGCAAATGATAAAGATTTTCATTCTTAGTATTATCAGCCAGATAATCTTTTTTCTCCGATTTTCATTTTTACGATTATTGCATTCTGAAATCCGACGTTTCTTTCCAACCAAATCACTTGTTTAAGCGCAATACAACTTTGTCAGATGATTCTTTTTCTCCGATTTTCATAAGTATTTTACTCTAAACGTATATACTCTAAATACGTATTTTACTCTACTCCTTTCCCTAATCAAATCATTTACTTGAAGTACCAGACAACTTTCTTGCAAGTAGAAATCGGCACGCAGAGCATCGCAACCCTTTCAACCATCCAATTGCATTGAGATATCGCGAATTTACGTTTAAACGGTAGCGTTTTCGAAGCGCACGCCGAAGGGCGGGAGAAAGTGAACCGGAACGACTTTTATATGGGAAAATAAAAGCAAAAGAGCTGAAGAGAAGGTACGACCTCGCGCTATCGAGGTAATATCGTCCTCCCGAGTGCACGTAATGTCATGGACGAGAGAGGCAGGCGAAAACTACACGCACGTACGGGAGGAAAACCGGAAACGGTCATCTTAACGTGACTATTCCAGCATATATCGTGTTTTAATCTCCTCGTAAATAAAGTAGTTTTTTCATTAAAGTATTATATTATTATACATTCAAATATTCCGTACATTTCATGTACGCTGCGATGCAGATGGGCTTTTTTACATCTTCTGGAAAATCGTCAAAAGTATGTTCCAGTCTAATTAAGTCCAGTTCTAATAAAGACCAAAATTACGGCTGGTCGGTATCACAAGTGCTATTATGCAAATGTTATCTGGTAAATTTAGAAATGATTCCTCACTTATTATTTCTCAGAATGTAAATTTAGTAGTGGATTGCTTTATACATAACCTCAATCTGTTTTGAATAAATGAATCCAATATTTACAGTTTATATATTTATAGCCTTATGAAATTATACTATTATAAGGGAATTATTAATAATTTGCATGTCTCAGCGTGTGCCTTACAACCTAATGATATACATACGCGTAGCTTATCGACGTGACTGGGACTCGAACTCGGATCTTCCTCTAAACTAGGTGTAGATTCCCTTACAAATAATAACGCGGAGATGGGACTCTTCTGAGAACTGAGTTCGACTCCAAGTCCGATATCTTCCTTTTCTATTTATTCTTGAGCCATGAAGTCATGTATTACATATACCGAATCCAAAATCTTCCTATCACATGCAGTTTCTGGTTGCATCAAGTTATCCGGCCACCAAATCTGTACTCTTGGAGCTTATAATTTCACCAACTTTGGTGAAAAATAGCCTATAGATAACATGTTATAAATAACCTGCGTAGAGTTCTATACTTATGTTACAATGTTTTCCTAAAATCCGTAAATGTGAACGTATGTTCTCGGATTGTGGTTCTCTTACTACAGATATTTGTCATTAAATTGCGTTACTTTTCAGCAATATTCACTGATTAGGAATTTAGAAATGTTGTAGAGTTAATTTTTATGATTTATTAAAACATGATAATAAATCATTTCTATTAATACATACAAGAAAAATGATCATACTTATCGGAAAAATAATTGGGTAATAAACTTGCACTAAAATTCTTACTGTTCCTAAATCTATTATTTTAAATACATTCACTTTATTGCTAAGACTTCATCATTTTCAAAATAACATCATTATATCATTTTAAATAGGATTTTCTTCGAACCTTTTAAACTACAGAAATTCGTACCATGTACCCTCTTTGTCAACCTTCTCTAGATAAGTTAATAAACACATAATGTCATTTTGATACATCTAGAAGTTCCCTCTAATACCCTCTTCTCCAAGGAATTCGAATCGCATTTGTGTTTTATTTTTGCTGATAAAAATCTCCTCTCCCCACGCGCATCCTTCGACGCATGCAAACTGCGAATTCGAAGAAAATATATTACTGAAGCAAGCGCGAATACTGGTTGGAGCGGAAAAATCGCGATTGTTTTATCGCCTCGAGAAACCGACTCATCAGTATGCATTCTCTGGAAAGCTATCAAGGCAAGGCATTATTATGGCAAAAGTTAAATCTTAGAGGAGATATTTCTCCACGGACTAAGATAATCTAACATCGAAGATCTATGAAAAATACGCTCATTTCTTCCTCTTGAGCGGCTGCCGTCGATGCTTTTAATGGAATGATTTAGCAGATGGCAGGCAAAGACATGGGTGGCAATAAATCTGTAGGAACTTCGATCAACGATGGCATAAAAATAGAAGCTAGTTCATGTAATGCATTCACATCAATTGTATGCGTTGATTCTTACGCAGGTATGGATTACTGTTTTATTTTTGAACGTTCGATACCTTAAGAAGTGAAACCTTGTTAAGGGATTCGATTATTTACGTAATTTTCCATATTCAAGATTGTTTTGGCTGTATTTATCGTAATCGTTTACAATTAGACAAGTATGTTCTTCAAGTAAAAATACCGATATTTTTGAATTAATTTTTTATTCATTTAATTACTGTAGCCGTATGACAAAAGTCAAGTGTCAGCCTTAAAACAACAACTCTTACAAAATTTGTCATACACATTTAATTTAGGTCTATCTTACATATTTACAGTATATATTTAATTCAACTTTGCTAATTCCTCATCAATTTTAAAAATTTTAGCATCAATCTATCTATTACCCTGTTAAAATAAAATTACGGATAGATTTAGAGTCATAAGTTAACATTACTTCCAAAGCAAAAAATTTGAGATCCTGGCAATCACAGTCATAATTACTTAACTTTATCTATGAAATTTGAAAATTTTCAACTCGAGTCTAAACCGAAACTGTTATTAATTCCGTTCTGATTTTCGGATCAAAACAATATTATTTTACTCACACGTAAATGGAGGAAGTCTAATAGTATGTAACTATGATTTGCAACTAACTACTATTGTTTCATTCTAAAATGTATTGCACTTTAATGCAAACAAAGAAATCTAGAAATAATAAAACTAAATTTTAGAAAGATATAATCTTAAAATGATCATAGCGGAAAACGATTCGAATCTGTTGATATCGGCAGAAGCGAGACTGAATGGAACCGAAATTTGGTTTGTTCGTTTAACCGTAGTAAATTCAAAATATTAGGGTTCGATGCCCTGTTATTTAGCCTTCGGTTAGCCTCAATGTCATCAACGTCTGAATTTCGCTTATTAGGAATGAGGGAGAATGGAATGTCTCTTCATGCATGGCTCAATCAATTTTCATTTCTGAGCCCTCTGTGAACCATTAGCTATCAGAGCGTCTAACTCAAGAGAGATGCGATAAAGTTTGTAGAATGTGTGTCGCGCTCTAATCTGATACTTGTATCTCTGTTTTTCCCCTCGCGATAACATTATAACATCCGGATGCATAAAATCTGCACAGATAACGGATGGACAAAGTTCGGGAGTCGTTGAGTCTAGGAAAAACGGTTTGATTGTTGAAGGTAAAGGAATGAGTCGTCGAAAATATAAGGGTGAATCAGTTCATTCATTCCTAAAAAAATCTGTCGTAAATTCAACAAAAAAACTCAGTCATGACTATACCATAAAACCACAACTCGCGAAGATGGGAAAATTTATTATCCTCCTTATTTATAGTTAAAGTATATATAGTTGTGAGGATAAAATGTAGCCATAGATTGATACTCGTATGCAGTACATTTCAATACTCATTTTCTTATGATTTGAGTAATTACATTACCATTATTACGGTATTGAACACTACAAATCCACATAATAATTATTTATTATTTACTTATAATTAAGTGTTAAGTAATTAATATAAAATGTTAAGCATCACGGAGCTTTTAGATTTTAGTCGCTGTATTAAATGCAATAACAATTAATTTTAGGTCTCTGAGTTTTAATAAATCCTAACGTATTGCTTCGATTCATATTGCTAGTAATTCAAGAAATAATATCAAGACTGTGTTAAGTGATTTTTATGAATAGTTAATTTAGTAAAATTTTGTTTAATATTTCTAAGCACAGAATGATGCCATTAGCTTTTGGGTCACATTACAGTACCGAAAAAGGAAACCACCAAGTTATTGTAACCCCTACCACGACTACCGCTGTGAGAAAACTTAAGCTAATGTATCTTTTACTTCGTATGAAATCTGTGAAGAGTATATCAATAGAACATTCAGTAGTATTCACACATTGAACCAGCAAACATGTAAAATTTTAAGAGAAGAGCAGAATCAATGTATCAATAAAATGTATATGGACCACGTAGCACATATATATCATAGATGAAAATTTAGATAGCGTTAAAGTAATTAGGCTAGGATGCTGGTGTAATGATTTCTCGGAGAAGTTTTCATATTGAGACTTCATATTTACGTTTAAGATGGTATATTTAACACAGCCACAAAATTTTATCGCTATGATTCAGTTCAGATATCCTTTTATTTGGTTCGACGTGTTTGTATTTTGACTGCCTCACGAAATGAAATGCTGACAAATAATGAATTCACCATTAATTAATGAATAATTATTAAGAAGAGAAGATGAAGCGTGGATGAAAGATTAGCTTCCAATAGTTAGACACGCCGTGATACGAAATGCCGTTAAACATGAGAGGTGAATCAGGAAAAGAATGAACAATGAATCGAATTTTTCTACACAAACCAAACGAGATAATTCCCGGCGACCTATAGACTTCAATCACTTGGTTAGATAACGGAGACGCTGCTCAACGGGAGACTATCTGAGTGTTGTCTTTGCCTTTCAATGATCTGCGATTCGTGGAAAAGAGCCTTTGTCGTCTTATCGCGTCCCCAATAAATAAGCGACCTAGAAAATCCGAGATTGTGACCCTTTCTTGGGGAGGTTTGAAAAATTCCATATCCGAGATGATAGGGGGAACACCAGAGGCCACGGACCTTTGTAAAAATTATCACAATTCCTTGCTCTGCGCTGAAGGAGCATAAACTTTGGAACGTCATTTTCTTGTCTTCTGAATGGGCTACGGAGAGAGACCAGTACCAATTACCAATGATATTCTTCTTGCCATAAGAAGGGGTCCTAATGAGTCATTAAGCCAGAGCCCTACGCTTTTAAGCAGGGTCGGACAGTGTGACAATAGCCTCAGTGCGCAGCTCTCTACATGTTTGAACGCGTAGTAAATTACAAGTGTCTTTAAAATCGTTCATTGAAACTTTGGACCTTTTCATAGACTTCAAAAAAATGACGATGATAACAGAGATTGAGAATGAGATAATTGAACTTAAAGTCAAAACAGAAAATGGCAACAACTAACATAGCCGAAAACGTCAACAATCAAAAAGCTCACAAGCGTCTTATATTAGCGTCTTTTCTAAAGCTTATGTCAAATTGCACAAATGGGCTTCCTCCGGGAATCGAACCCAGGATTACTTTTGCCAGAGACGAACGCGCCCGCTTTTTACCTCCATCGAATCAGATGCTGTTTAAAAGACTCTTTTGTTTATTGAAAACAGCTAAATTTTATTCTGCGTAGTACAAAATAATTATTTACATTTTAGAGGATAAATGTGGTGTACATGCTTTGGTGGGGGTAACAAGGAGGTGTTTCAAAATTGGGTCATGATGTAGTATTGTGGTATTCGAATACTGTCTGTGGGTAGTTACGTTATTTTAGGAATTTTTATCTGTGTAATGTCTGGTATGAGGGATTGGGGTTTGAATTGTGTAGCTTATAATCAATAGTTGGGGCTGCCACCAGAAGAAATTCTACATGCAGCATATATAATAGTAAATGAATAAATCTGAAAATTTCGAGCCGTCGGGCTAGTACTCAAGTTTCAAAAACTTTTTATTTATCAACATGAGTCTCCGGATATAATCTCTCCCTTACTCGTAAAATATCTTGGGCTACCCTTGGCTAGGGACATCCTTATTTCAAAGGGTACAACCATCATTTCGGTGGCACTTTCCATCTCCATTCCCTTTTCACTTCGCCTCCTTATCAACGGAAGAAAACTCGTTCCTGCGCCTCTCGCACCCCATTCTCCCTCTTAAGGCTCTCTCTTGAGCACTCTATTGGCAGGGGGTCAAAGGGTCAGGAGTCAGAAGGCCAAGGCAGATAGTGTGGGATCGGAATCGCAAATGCCCTATGGAATACCGAAGCGACGGCAAAGACTTTCAACCGCTTTGAATTATTTCTAACGAAAGGGAAAATGCGAGGAAAAATGTATACGGGAAATTAATCGCTTTTCGAATACGGCGCGATTTGTTTAAGGCAGTTGGGTCTCCGTCGTGACGCTGATGCGGAGGATTTACAATTCCGATTATCTGTAATATATGACGGTTTAAGACTAGAATTCTAGGGTGGGTAAAGAGTGCGCTTAAATCACGGGAGAGATTTCTGATGAGGTTCGCTTACCGCATGCGGCTGATCTGCAATTGTTCAGCACTATTTCTTTGAAGGGATTATGGTAAGCGAAAAAATAAGTGTTTTGAATTTTTAGAGATTGTCTTTCCTCATTTAGTTTGCAAATTCATCCATTTCGACGTCGAAAGGTACCTAAAATAGGAAAGGAGGGTGAGCGTGTAACTTACTGTGTTTGAATTTATTATTTTACATAAAAATTTAACTGTCCCATTCTTAAATCTACAGGATTTTTGATTTTTATACTAACAGGTCGCAGCATGGGAAATTTTATCAAGTTTAAAACGCAAGAATTCGCTGGAAAAATTATTTTTTTATTGTTATGATTTAGAGCACCGCGAACGTTATTAACTAATAACAATTCGAGTCGAATTTTCGACTTTCCAGTCTTCCAATAAATGAGTCAGAAAAACTGCTCGACAAAATATAATGCACACTTTTTAAAGAAAATATTTTGATCCATCATAAAATCATATGTCCATTCCATTTATTTACATTTAATGCATTACTAACCAATGACCACTCAAATATTTAATCACATTCAATTTTATGTTCTCAATTCTATACCAGAAGGTGTAGGTTGAATTCCGATGAATTATAAACCGTGAAATATGTATTTGACAAGGATATGGAGTGTTTTTCTTTAAGAAATTAATAAGAGGAAGTGACACGTGAAAAATGTCTTAAAATTTCCACGGAAAGATATTGTAGAAATTTCAAGAGAAGGAAGACGTAGCTAAATTAGATTGGATTAGATTTTATAAACTCTCTATCCCCGTTGATGATAAAATCCTCGAGGATACTGCAAGTAAATACTTAGGGTTTTGGAAATATCCTAAGGATTTTCAATCTTTCACTCAGAAATAACTGCATCTATAAAGGTCCGTAGGGAATTCAAAATTGCATCTGTTGATGTAATGGACGACGATTTAACCATGCCCTGATAATCTAGTTCCTCCATTTCTTGCGATAATAGCGACTTGTATCCAATCTTTTCGATACTTAAAGAGCCTATGCTAAAACAGGACACCGCGGGACATCGCATGGAAACATTGGACGATCCTGCCTAAATCGGTACAGTTGCGTTCTCCATAGATTCCAAACTCTTCCACCAGAGGCCTCCCAGATCGCTCGCTCTGTGGCGAACTTGCTCATAGAGAATAGAATAGAGGAAACGGAAATGGACGCCGCTCCTGTTTTTAAAGGAGAACACTCAAGAGGAACTTCCAGTGATGCGAGTCTGCTGCTTGCCGGAAAATGCCGTTTGGTCCATAGAGCAGATGCCAAAGGATCGTAATCGGATCCGAACTAAAGTACTTCTTACGTATTCATTAATTCATACGTATTAGCTAATGTAGTACGTATAACATTAAACGATGAGACTCTTTCATATGGCTCTGAGAACAGGTAGTCCTTGACTTGGGTCAGGACTCCTTCCCATGTCTATGCAGCTCAAATAGGAATGAATTACTGCCTATCGTCCGCGATAGCTTTCTTATTGTGTTCTGGAAATACAATTTGAAGGGGTGACGTCACGACTGACGTAGATTTAAGTTGGTCGGTTCGGCAGCTGCTGTTTCAGGTAACGAAAATAAGTAGTTGCGGAGACATAGCCTCTTAAATTTTAAATGTTCCATTTGAAATTATTCTCTAAATACTAATGAATGATTAGTTAAATACCATGAAAGGGGATAGCTTCCAAAATTATTTGATCTATCAAGGAAAGTTAAATCTAGAGGAGAGAGAGATGGCCATTTCCGATTTGGGTTGCAATGAAATGTTCTGAAAAGCACAGCTGTTTCATATGAAATTATACGAAATATCGTATTACTACACAATTATGAAAAATTAATTAAAAAATTGGTTTTTACCATGGCTCACCTTTCTTCAGTTATACCGTTACTAAGACATTGCAATAATGTTAAGATGCTACTATTAACTCATTAATCCTCCTGAAACGTACGCATATTGATGTTCGTAACTACGAAAAATTCTCTTAAAGTCATGCAATTTCTCATAATAAGTAATACTCATTCTCGTTTCGTTTAATTGTGATCATTTATCACTGTAATGAGGACTCAACATTCACTTATCTGCTGCTCTAGCTTATAAATATAATTCATGTCTTAGGAATTCCTATATTTATATTCCTTTCAGTTTTCATCATCAAGGGATAGGTCAAATATTGGGAGGGTTGGGATTGCTGAGGAGAGCAACTAAGAATAAATGAAGGAAAATAGGCATAGGGGAAGACAAAGATAAAATATGTTAGATAATATAGTATAAGTGTGACAATTACCAAGAAGTGAAGGAAGGAGCATTGAATAGGGAATATTAGTAAGGCACATGAAACTACCGAAAGGTTGAACACTTATGAATGAATTAATCTCGAAATTACAGCGAAAATATTGCCATAGGAATTCCTTTGTGATAATCAGCAAATATTTCTGTTTAAAAAGAAAAAGCGTTCTGGCTGAATTATGTGGAACGCCTTCTAGAAACAATTAAAAACAATAAATAGTATTTTCCAGTTTATTTTTTTTAACTTCTGATATCACTATGATCATTATAATATGTACCGGTAAATTTGAGGATAATACTAAGCATTGCTTTTATTTGTTTTTAGCTGTATTATTTTTATGAATTGTAGGATTTTTACAATTTTCATGCCAATTTTGTCGAAGGTCATTTTCCGAAAAACTTTCTTCCGGCGTAACTCACTTAAGTACTTCCGAATATCCACTCGCGAAAAACATAACAGCACATATCTTCCCATTCCCTCAACCAGAGTGGATAGTACGCTCCGACTCACCTTCATACTTTGTAGCAGCGCTAGCATAAACGGACTTCGCAAGGAAAGAGAAAAAAAGCCATCCCTTAGTAAGGCAATGATGTTCGTCTTGAGCGAGGGAATGTCGGTAACCTTCAGCTATGATTGATGGCGAGAGGAGAGGGATTTCCGCCCTTCAGGTGGAGCGGCTATTTTCTCCTTTCTGGCTCCAAGTCTTGGTGACACACACATGTACACACGTGTGTCACGCGCGCGGGCGTGTGTGCTTCTTTTTTTTCGCCGCCGACGCAACTAAAGAGGAACCTTTATCGCGACCAATAACTCACTTCCGCTTTCCCCGCGAATTATCTCAATTACCGTCCCTCTCCTCCGATCGCTTTGTCCCCTGCAATGGCGGCTTCCGTTCCCTTCCCTCTTTGTTCCATTTGACACTTTGTTCCATTTGACACTCAGCTATCTCTCCTATTTGCATTCCCCCGTGCCCTTGTTTTCGGAAGAGTTTTCGCGCGAAAATCTTCGTTCGCGAAGGAGGGATTTCTTCGCCTTTCTTCTTCGTGTTTTCCGCGAATCCCGCGTCGTACGGAGTCTTAGCATTTCGTTCGCCTTCCCCATCAAATCTCGAATATATTTCTGTATAGTACTGCTTTAGTAATTTCCAATTCATACACAGTTTTCTATTATATCTTTTGGCATGGACTATCAGTAGGTTTACTATTTATTAATTAACTTTTAAATTTCTCATATGTTTTTTTAGCATGTTTCTTTCTCATAACAATTTTTATTATTTCAATATTTTATTCCATTATTTTTTGTGATATTTATTATTTTCTCGTAGTGTATTCCTGCAACTTCCTCTTTTTTGATTTGATTTTATTATTTCATTATTATTTTTGTAATTTAGTTTGAATGTTTATCTTATGTTTTTATCATATTTTTATTTTCTCATAGTTTATTATTGCATTTTTTTTTCTTTTTCTGATTTTATTTTATTACTTTTTTGTAATTTCCTTATAGTACTGCTTTTGTAATTTCCAATTCATACACAGTTTTCAATTATATCTTTTTAGCATGTACTATCAGTAGGTTTTCACAGGTTTTTCACGCCCCCCTTCTTTGCGGGTTTTTCCCCGAAGTGGATTTTTTCCCCTAAGATATCACCTTAGGTTTTTTTTACATCCACTCCTTCTAAAGTTTTCCTCTCTATTTCTATTCACCTACACAAAACGTTTTATGTATGTAATATCATTGACGAAAGGTTAGACGGAAGAAGAGACTTTTCAGTCTCAATCTCGCCTTAATAAAGACCTTAGAGACCTTATGTTCTTTAAAAGATAAACCACTACTGAACCTAGCTCACTGTGCGTCGTTTTGAAAGTATCGTTATTCCCGCGCAGTACCAAATTTCAGGGCATCCCTTAGAGTTCGTGAGTCACAATTAATATCTAGGAATCACGTTTAGCAGTAGTTTATCTTTTGAAGAACATATTCGAGATGTGATGGGGAATGCGAATGAAATGCAAAAGCTAACAGGTAGAACGCTCAAAGTCTCAGATTTAGAGATGGTATAAAGTAGAGCAGTTCGTTCCGTTACAGATTTCAGTTTCGCCAGTAGCGTTACGTCCATGATAGAATCCCTCGGTTGGAATTCGCTTCAGGAGAGAAGAAATGATTACCGACAGAAACTTTTCGAAAAGTTCATCGATGTTGAACTTTTGGACGATGTGAGTAAAATTTTGATTCTAGTTATTAACGAGCGCGACCTCCGAGAGGCAAAGCATTATAAGGAGGAAATCGCAAGGACGGATAGTTATTTTTGTCGTTCTTCCCCAAGCTATTAGAATAGCTAATAGGGTCGGGTCAGAAATTGATGATGGTATCATTACATCTCCACTGGCGGCTTGCGGGGTACAAAGCTAAATATAAATCTAAAATTTAATCAATTGGATGTCCTCGAAACGGTTTCATTCTTCACGAATTTATCCTGACGACAAAATGTGATTTATTATTATTACTTACTAAAATATTCTATTCCTCTCCTGAGTATGAGAAGCATAATAAGTATAAACACAGTTGATATTCTCACGGATCAAGCAATAGCTAGCCGCTAGATTCTTGAATCTTGCGGTTGAATTGAATGTCAAAAGTACAGCGAGTGCAATTGAATGTAAGGTCATGGACCGAATTCTGAATAGTTCTTAGAATCGATTTCAGAATGATTTAAAGTGAAAAACTCTTCTATTAATTATTATGCGAAAGCTAGTTGTCGTTAGTTTAACGCTTAGTGGAGACCGTGATACTTAGAGACTATGTTGAAAGCATTAATCATTATAATTCAATTGCTAATAGACTATACTGGAGGTATGCTCTGGTTACGGCCAGGTAACGGATTTGGTTTCATGGTTGGTACCAGAGAAACAATTAGGGAAGAATAATATTCATCGTATTCCATATAAGGGATATTGTCGCTGTCCATACAGCTTAACTGTTTCCGTCAGGGGACAAATTAATTATTCGGTCCTCACCATGTTAAAATTCTATGTCACAAACAGAAGTGTCTCACGGGGAAATATATTCCTTGTAGCCCCTCAAGGAAAGAAGAATTCTTTATTCAAAGAAGGAAGTTATTCTGTTAATGATTATTGAATTGAAAACAAATATTTGCCTACTTCCGAGTTTCCCTTTAATAGATAGTTTTTTTGCCAGGCAATACGAGCATGGAGATAACTGCTCTCTATACTTGTCCGACCTATAATTACTGACGATAAGAAAAGATGGCCACTAGATTTGTTTATTTTTTCACGTCATTGATATGTTACATTCTTTTGTTGCGTTCTCTTTTGTTAGAGAATATAAGTCACATATCTATGATAAGTAATGTAGAATTTGAAAAAGGCTTGAAAATGTCTTTAAATTTGATATTGTGTTTTGATTTATTTACCTCCTCTGTTTTTTTATTCTGCTGTTTCAAATTTATAATTGATGGCTGTATTCGTAAAAAATTCATTCATTCAATTTGCTTCTTTTCGTGATTTCGTTCGATTATCATTCCTTCTTCATGAATTTGGATTAGGTAATCCAGTACAACCTGCCGTATTTATCAAAATACCATAATTATTCTCTTGAATGCGAATATTACCAATTGCTAATTTATGCATCTAAATTCATTTTAAATATCTGTCTCGAGAGCTTAATATCCCTTCACGACCGTCATAAAAAGCATGTTCTTGCTCTCACGTGTAAGTGACATTTAAGTATCGAGAGCCTGCCTGTCAAGCCCATATTTTTAAACGTGTCAAGGACCGCTCGTACTCATACGACTTGCTGGAACTGCCCAATTCCATGGAGAAGTCGGTTCCAACCGGATCCCTCGTTCTCAACCCGCAATGGTTTTTCGATATGTGCAAAATGGTGGAGGGAAAAGGGGTTAAAATTAAAGGCAGTTTGGGGCGGAGTAAACAGCTGTGTCCCTCGAGGGCTTGCCAAAAGCAATCCAAAAGTAGAGTTACATAACGCGGCGTCGAATGAGCTTCTCACTGCCAAGCATTCCGCTAAAGTTGCCTCTTAGTTTGTTTCCCTCCTGACATTGTCCTTTCTTCGTTGACTGGCGAAGGTATATCATCTGCTTCGGGAAATTAACAGCGATCTCAGAAGATGCATACATGTACCGCGATGTTGGGGCTGCCAACTCCTGGATAATTGATTCAGGGAGTTTTCCATTCAAAGATTGGTGAATTCCGAGGGCTTCCGGGAGAAGCACAACTCTCATCTGCCGTAAAATTTGTATTATTAGTTAATGGTTAGCATAAATGTGCTATTTGATCGCAATTGTATTAGCTATACCCGGAGATGTAATTTTTGATGAGTTACTGCAATGGAATCATGTAAATTTTTATATATTTCCGAATATCTCGGTATAAAGATGGAGAATGATTTAGATTACGATGGAGGACTACTGAAATTATGCTTTAAGAAGAATAGGTCGCGAAAAGTTGTCAACTTCGGTTAATTGGTTTATGAAACTTAGGAAGAATGAAGTGTTTAAAAACGGAGATAAACCACACAATCCGGGAGATTTTAAAATCGTCCCAATGAAATGTACATCTTGTATATCTCTCGCGAGTCAAAGAATCATTACTACCTTATCAGAAAATAATCTTCTGTTGTAAAAAAGACTTTTCAAACAATAATCAGAGCTAATTTCGATAGACTATAGTTTTTTTATATGACTAGATCATGGCTGATCATGAATCGCGGAAATTTATGCCATTTATTGCTTGAAGTATATAATGCCAAGTGACCAACTAGCCAAGTCCACGCGGTGAAGCCCTCTGCAGTTTGTCCAGTATTTGTCGGAACAATTGGAAAAAGGAAAAGCTCATTTTGTGTTTAATAGAAACGAGACATCAACCTACATGAATATCCAATCGCCAAGCTTCACATAGAATAGCATCGTCCTTTTTTTGGGCATCATTAATTCCTTTAAACATTCTCATGCTTTCGCAGACCTCGCTTTTCTGATTTATTTACTTGAAAGTGATATCGGTTTACAGATCTTTAATTTTGAAAACCATTTATTATTTAATTATAAGTTCGATACAGAATTCTCTTTAACTAGTTAAATAGTATGGAGATTACTGAGACCGAAAGCTGTTTACTCCTTAAATATGACGCATCAAATTCTAGGAATCAACGACTCATCGGTAGGGAATCACTGGTACGAAGGTGGCAGTCAAGACTAATAATAGGTTCCTAGATGTTTGGCTGATTAGCGCTTCCGCCATTGATGTAAGCAGTACCGGGTTCGACATCCGGCGGGATTGATAAAGTGCTCCAAGAAAATTAAAAAAATGGTACATCTAGAGACAAGCACCATTAATTCATGTAAAGTCGAACTAGCAATTTATGTTCTACTCGGAGTAAAATGTCTGATGGAAGTTGGCGACTCTTGTGCCTGCTTTCCTCTTATGTCTATTAATGAATTTTGCTTACTAATCTGAAAATATAGAACAGCTTTATCGTTGGGGTTTCAAGGGAGGGATGTAGATATGGGGAAAACATCGAATAGAGTATGATACCAACATAAAGGAACATAAAAGAATAAATGAGTTATCAGATGATTAAGTGGCTCCAGATAGAATAGTTAAGAAGAAATGAAACTAAGTAAATGGGTTAATCAGAAGGTTGATTTATACATCTTTCATGTCTAAAGCGAGTCTTAAATCACTTCATGGCTTTGAAAATTCTATATCGAAGATATTTCAATTCGCATCCTTCAATATTTCATTTGCATATTTGGGTACGTGAATGTGATTGTCTTATCTCCGAATTGCTTCTTTCCTCTTGTAACATCATAGGCGATTCTTTCGTCAAAAAACAAAGAACTACTGTAAAACCAGACCGTCACTCGTCTTTGTCTCTCTTTCGAATTTGAGTAATTTAAAGAATGGAAGTCCAAGTATGTGAAGAGAGACTTGGCGGAGCTGACGAGGTCCGCTTGAGTAAAATGGGATGCTGTGCATGTTAGAGACAATTGTGCTTGCTCACCTCCTAGGAGAACAGGGTGATTGGCATGTATGCACGGACGTAGATTAATCTAGCTAGCTCCGGAGGAAGTGACCCGCCAAGTATGGAGGTCGCGGGATCGAACCCAGCCAAGGACAAAGGAGACGGTCTCCTTTCCTCGAGTCCTATTTCATTACCATTTAATGAGGAATAAATCAAGAATGTGACTCACACGAAACTGCTCGCGTTGGGAAGTGAAGGTCTGAAGATGGATGATTAGCAAGACCAGTATATATTAACATTATATTTGATTTTTATTGTTGTTTATTATAGGTCCACTGAGATGGACTTTGGATATGTTTGGGTAAATCAAGTGAACATTTCGTTTTGATACTACACGGATTCTCAAGCTCTATCCATCTCTTGCTGAGTTCAAAATTAATAGATCAACAGTTCTCAAATTTTGGAGGAATTAATGTAATATAGTAGAAAACACAGTAAGAGAATATTCAACAATTTAATCTAATATTTTCTGTTAAAGTTCTATGTAAACTTTTGCTACGTTTGCAGATTATCAGCTGTACAAATAGAGATAAATCGAATTTCTTGGCTTCCAGTCTTCATGCAGTTATCGTTCTAAATGTTAAATATCATTTCTTTGATGTATTATCTTTCGAAAAATGTAACACGGTAGACAAAGTATTTCTTGCTATCAATATCCGAAAATACCTCAGTGGAAATAGATAGCCCTGCCCCTTCAATCCCGCTGCATCTAAAATTAAAACCGGGTCATTTCCGTTGTCTCACAAATTAATGTCAAAGATAAAAATAACTTAATCAGTGGAAGAAAAAACATTTGATCGAGAATCCGACCCTATAAAAAACTCTTTTTCGAATTCCTTTCATTACGAGATTATAATGGATGGATATGGGTGTAATGCTCCATTTCTGAAGATAAAATGTATTAAATGACGATGTGACCACGTCTGTAAGAATTATGCGTGTCTTGCTTTTCCATGAACTTGATCCTGCGGTCGCCGTAGATAACGTTATGAAAGTTCTTATTTTGTTTTCCTTCCTTTCGTTAAAAAGAACGTGATTGGAAGATCACGAGGCAAATTAAGATAAATATATCCAAGTATGAGTCAACAACGAACCTTAAATCTTTTTATTACCAAAGTACAATCACACTACAAATGAAAACTTAACCTCACTTTTCAACAAGGTCCACTTTTTATTTAAAGCATAAGAGCCACTGCTTTTTCTGTGCTTTGATTTTATAAGAAATAAATCATTTGGTTGACTCTCCAGCCATATAATCAGCGCAGTTTTCACTTCGTCATACATGTTGTAGTTCTACCACATAGAGCCTATTTAAATCGTCCAAAACTTTGATATTCTCATGCTGCTAGATCAAGAAAACAAGGGAGAAGTGTAAAAAGAATTAAAATTTTAGATCTATATTATTAAATTCAGCCAAAAGATAAGATCTTTTCCAAGATAAGATAATCTTGTTGTAAGAGTAAACAAGAACGAAACGAACAACATTATTTGGAATTGATCAAAGGTTTCAAATCTTCCTGAAGAGGTCAAAACGCGATTTATTGCTTACTGTTGAGCTTCTGGGCATATAAAGTTCCAGAATGAGACCCTCACAGTCCCAAGAAAATTTGGAATTACTTTTGCTGGCCGAAGCAGTAGTGCGAAATTTATATAGCCACTCTTGCACATCCATTTTTAAATATGTCTACTTTTTGCGTGTATCAGTTTGTTTTCATCGCATCATTTTAGAAATTGGATGACTCCACGCTGTTTTTTGAAGCATTTCTCTAAGGGCATCGCCATGTTTGTTTTGGTCCGCTGACGTCAAAGTTCAAGTGGCATCTAGTAAAACTACTTGACAAGATTTTGTACGCTCGAACACACAATACTGCTAACCTATAACAGCTGATTTATAAATTTCTTAACTATACAAGTTTACTTTTCCGCTCATCCTCTTAGATTCTTTTACTTCTACGAAACAATTTTTTGCATTAAAAGAATTCAAAGTCTTGACCTCGCTAAAATACTCGACTATCGTTTTACAATATCCGGTTGAAAAAGTGCAATGCAGATGTAAAGATTTTCATTTGTACCTTAGAAGCAATATGAAAATAGGAAGATGGTCAGGTGGCGAGTAGGAGGTGGCGGTATCAGTGGTGGAGGTGGCGATATCAGTGAACAACGAAATATTCGAATCATCAATTTTACTAACAGAAACGAGTCGCCCCTGTATGATCTATATTTCTGTATATATTTTTGATGTATTCCCGAAATAAGAGCACGTTTTAATAAATCTTAAGAATTTCATTATATATCATAAGAATTTTTTAAATTTCTCTAAAATGACATAATCCGATGCTCGAAAATATACAGCATACTAAAGAATTTAAAAATATTGAAATTGCATCAGACAAAAAATGTTCATAAATTAAATTAGGAAGCTGTTTTAATTCTTTAGTATGACCACTCCACAAAGTTGAGCTTGACCACATCATATTTCTATAAGGCACACTTTTGATCGAATGTAGCGGATGATATATTTATAAATCAACACCCCAAGCGCATTCGTATCCATAAAAACCGGACCAATCACGTGATAATTATAATTCGATCCTCTTAAACACATCCCCGAGATTAAAACGAGTAAAACTCATCCTTGAACGAGAATCTCAAATCTGCAAGAGACATCGGTGTTTGAATAGCCTCGTTGTATTCGCAGTGGTGCAGTGTGGGAAATGGCGGATTTGTAGTAAATGTGTGCGGATGCGTAGGTGTATCGGGGGGCAGCGGAATGCATGAGAGCGAGTTTTTCTACGGACCCATTTGGTGTGTGGGGCAGACTGGGATGGCGGGTGCACTTGGGATCGACCTAGTTAAGGGGATGCGAGGAAGAGAGCCAATGGGAGCAAGCGAAGGGGCAAGGGAGGGGAAGCACCATTTACAGGAATGCATCTCTGCCCTATTTAACCACTCATCTTTCTCTCCGAATAAGTCCGACCCATTTCGGCCCCATTCGATCAATTGAATCGAAATTCGGACTTCGATTGATCGAGATGAATTGAAGATTTGTCGGGGTTGATGAATGTGAACCGAAAAAAGTGGTTACTTTTCTGTCTAAATTGTTTCTTTATTAATTTATTGATTATCTTATATTGTATTTTTATGAGAAAAAGATATCTTATTAACCTCTTGATTGTTTCACATACTTTAATGGTGAAAAAGATGGGAGAGAACCGTTCAAGGATGCTGTAATTACGTTAATTGTATTTAATTATTACATTATTTTTCTTGTTTTTTATGTGTATCATCTTCGTTTCATAAAGATACTGAGGAAATGGAATTTCAAACGTTTGATCATTCGTTCGTGGAATGTTCCTCTTGAACATTTTCACGTTACTAGTCTATTTAGGATCACTATTTTACCATTTTCTCTTAAACCAAAACATATCAATGCATGGATTGCGGGTCTTTAATTTCTTATGTGAGAATATGGCATCATAAAAATAGGTCATATGTATATATTTTGAGCATGGAAGAATGGACCATTTATAAAAAGGCGAGAAGATATGAAAAAACGAAAAAGAAGGATATGTGTACGCCATTTTTTCGACAAGTTCCTGGCTCGTATCTGAGAAGCACATGAATTTCAGATTCCCTCACATTGCTGACTGAAAGGTCATTAATTATCGGTAGCAGAATCGTGATGATGATGTGTGACATTTCATCGCTCTAGAAGAATAAACTGCATATTGCACCGATACACATAATCATCCCATTTGAATACTTCTGATTAAATTGACAAAAGTTACCCACTTTTTTCTAATACGCCAAATTTACCGGGAACTTCGTCGACGTTTTGTTTTCATTCGAACCCTTTCTATTTCACATGAAACACATGTCAATAATACCACTGCTATCTGCTTGCAAGACGGGTTTTCTACGTCCCCAGATGCACTGCAACCCAACGTGCTAGTAGCTAATCCTCCATCTCGGTCGATAGATCGAAAAACAGTTCAAATTATTCTTCCCTAATCGTTTCTCTGGAATAGTTACTTCATTTTAAAATGAAAAATGACCTAAATTAAGAAACGGAAGACGCTCTATTTCTATGTAAAGAAGACCGTTCTTAAAAAAATGTGACGAGAAAGCAATCGGCATTACAATTAAAGCGGACTAAAGAAGATGTTTTTCAGTTTTTAAGAGGTATAGCACTTATTTAAAAATAAATGAGCCAAAGAAATATTCCCATTTGTATTATAATCTAAAAGAAATAAAATTTGTAACATCCCGGTTATAACGTCATCCCACTTATGACGCTATTTTCACATTATCTCCTGAAAAGCATAAAATAATTAATAAAAACTGAGTTTTTCTGTACGCAGCGAATGCATTTTAATTAACCCAGAAACAAGCTAATAGTAAAATCTCTCGCAATTCCTCTCTGGAGAATGTATATAACGAATGCACACGCATATTAAACGCCTGACTTGAATTCTATCGGGGTAAAAGGCTACGGAGGAAGAATTTAACGTTCCTAGTTTGGCCGGAATGAAGTCGCCTTTCAGTCTGTCCTCCTCTTTAACTTCTTCTCTGTGCCACGATTAAAAGCGTTCCTCTCCGCGACCTATATTGGCATCGGCGGAGGGGTATCTGGAGGAAGGTGGTCTAGCCGACTCTATTTCCAGAGCGCTGTCCATAATAGAAGGGCACCCACACCAACTGTACCCTCCCACATACTCTTATCTGCATGCCCTTCTGCACTCCCACGTCCCATAGAATCTGCTTATGCTGATACGGAAGACCCTTTCAAATCTACCCCACTGGAAAATGAACAGCAACTACTAGTCTTCCGGTGGGGGTGTGAATTAATTATCCTCCGAAGAAACGGTGTTTTTATATTATTATTCGTAGATAATTATTGGGATGGGGAGGGATTTGTGCTAATCCGATTTGAGTAAAGAAAAAATCCGTTTTTCTTTAAAACAGCGGCTTGGTAGCAAGATTCCGAGATTTAGCGCTGATAGTTGGCAGCCCTGCTTATCAAAGATAGTGGCCTTTGATGTGAGTTCAGGAGTGTTTGAGAGCTGAGCTCTCTATTTGGGGCGTACGCTTTAAATTTGCCTGAAAGGGTATTAAAACAAAATTTAAAGAATGGTTAAAGTTCAAAAGTTGATAACTCTAATGAGAAATGCGTACAATTATATGCCAGTTTTACAGTTCAATTCGGCTTAGCTACAAACTCTCCTTTTGATTCTAAAAAATTCAATTTCAAGGTATACGGTTTTCCGAAAAATCAAAATTAGTTTTTGGGTTCATCAAACAGCCTAAGAACTATTTATATAAGAATGAGGCTGTGCTGCACAAATACTGTGGGCTTTCTTCTACACGATTTAACCCTTTTGGTTCGAGTCAATTTTTCATCTTCTAAAAATTCAACTGAAGTTAAACCTTTATTTGACCGTCGTGATAGATATAGTGATTATAGTGTTTGATCAGTTTCCATTAATTAAACCTCTTTTACACTAGATATCAAAGACGTAATAGTAAACAATAAGCAATACATAAGTTGGGATAATTATTCTATCCCATCGTGCGAAAAACTGTCTGGATAGGAAAAAAAACATCGTAGCTGTATCTCCAGGGTTCAACGCCAAAAATAATTACAAGGAAAGAAGAGATAAAACTGATAGGCGGTTATGTCTACACATATTGCTTAAATAGCGGATTTTATTAATTCAGAACTAAGACCAACTAAGACACTGCTCGATTTAATGAACGCTCACTCATATATAAACAACCAAGTTAATTAGCATCATTAATTATATTATTTATTTACCAAATCATCACGAAATTTTTGTGTGACAGATAAATAATTTTAAACTTCAAAATTTAGAATCATTTAACAATAAGGGATATACGTATATTCGAAGTTTTATTCAATTTTCCTTCTTCATAAAGAGAGCTAACTGTCTCAACGAATTTTCTTCGAGTGCTAATTATAGAGGAAACATTTGGTCTCAATTCTAATAAGGCCACGGTTCGTAGGCGCCGGCGCATGCTTTCTCCTGCTCTTATTCCTAAATTTATCGTCTAAACTTCAGAGCCTTTTATCAGTAAAATATCCCGCTTCATGTAACTCACAATTGTGGCTTTTATCTTTGGAAAGTGAAGTCTTGTTTCAGCCCTCCAATTTATGAATCGGAGAGTGATTCCATCAAAGGAAACCGCGTGTTGAGTACTATTTTAAAGTTATATCATAATCACCAATTAGGAAAGTGATAATAAGAATCCACTGAGTTTTGTATTTTTTCTCCTTGGAATCTTCGAGTATTTTTATTCAGAAAAGGAAGACAATATATAATAATCACCTTTTTAGCTTTTGATAAAGGGTAGTTGTATTAGGACTAATCCTTTCATAAATTTACAAAGTAAAGAAAAGACAGGAAAGTAGGAAAAGTGCAGCAGTTTCTACCGAAAATGTTTCGTTAAGTCGTTATTGAGGTATCGAAACTCACCTTAACACATTGAACATATAGGAAAGCTTATTGAGAGAACAGGTATAGGATGAGTCATATCACCGGTCCAATGATTTTAAAGCTAACTAACAGGTAAGGTTATACTTGTGTGTATATATTTTTGTATATGAAACGGGACTCATAATTCATTAACAGGACATTGCAAGTTGTATACGTTTCAGGGGCAATCGGGCCGTCCTAATCTATATTTATTCAATTGCTGAAATTTAGTTCAACACCTTATTATGCTGCCCTGTAACTTCTTAAATAATGATTTTGAATACTGATATTCGAGACTTAAAATTCTCAGGAATATTATACTCATGTATGCAGCAGAGATTGTGCTTCCTAGTTCCGCTTCGAATGACCGAGGGTTTACTCGTTTGCTCGATACTACCTTTGATTGTCTGAGTTTTCCGATGCTTTGCTTAGCCGACATTTTCGTCTATTCTCACTTTCTCATACACAAATGTTTCTACTTTTTCCAATTTCATAGGGTGAAAATTTCAATAAAATATAAAGAAACACTTTACAAAAAGACGATCTAAGGGAGTATGTCTTCCTCAAGAGAGGAATTAAGCTGTGCCGAGAGATTTTCCTTTACTTTCAGTGTAAAAATGATTCCTTTTACCAATTTTACTTCAATCTTCCTCGCATAGATTCAATAGTTATGTAATTTAAAAATACACCACATGAAAGACTTATTGACTGCTAGTTTATTAGCAGATATTGAAACTTGTTGTAATTAATAAAATTATTTCATAAAATATTTGCTAATATTATTTTGTTAATAATATTAAAAGATGACTGATGAGAAATATTAAAAGTTGACTGATGAGAAATCAATGTACTCCGCAATTTCATTAATTATCGAAATTCACGGTGTATTAATTTCTCCTTCTTCGTAGAGAAAATTCACACAGATCGTCAGACTCTCTCATTGATAAAATTAGAATAGCTTTTTTAATTTTAAAATTAGAATTGCCTTTTCCAAAAGCTACCTAAAATCAATTCAAAAATAATTCCAAAAATATTATATATCTCATAAACGTCAAGGACGACTTGTCGGTCAAACGTGTTTCTTCGCGTGGGATCAAACGAAAGGATCCCACACTTAACCCATGGAATCATTAAACCCTTAACCCTCTAAAATTCTCGACCTTACACATTTTACGAGCCCATTTCCCACCCTTCGCAAATCCTCCAGCGAACCGCGAAAAAAGCCCGCAAAAATCGAGACCTTCGAGTCGGCGGGGAAAAACAAAGCATAACTCCCGAGAAAACGAAACTAAGGCCGCGTTTGTTGTCTCCAGGGAGAGAGAGCAAACAACGACGCGGTGCATCACGGGTAAAAAGCTCCCCCCCACCCCTTCACCTTTCCTCAATTCTATTCTCGCACCCCTTCCCCCACTCTTGCACAATTGCAACACTTTCTACGAATCGCTCCCACCCACGCACTCCCCCCATCTCGATTTGGCCGCCTTTTCAGTCACCTTTATCTCTGCAGACCGAGTGGCGTCCCACCCCTTTTAAACTTTTAATTCGCACGTGTCCTACCCAAAGGACGTGCGCGTGCAGCCCGTGCACTTTTAGAAACGCCTTCTCCTTCTCAATCTCCTTCACACGCGCTTCAAAAATCCGCAGTTTCGCTCTCTCGCCACCCGCGCCGCTCCCGTCGCGGAAATATTTCCCTCCCGAGGGTCTTTCCGGGAATCGAAAAGTGGGCGTTTCCGCGGAAGGAGCTTCTCAAAGGGTTCGGCGTGGGTGTCCCCTTTTGACATAGCTTCCGGTGCCGCTTCATTGAGGGAGGTGTGAAGAGAGAGTGTCCTTGCATTCACTCGCTCCGCCCGGAGACAGTGCGTCGGTGTCCAATCCTTTCTAATTGATGGACCCTTTGAGCTGTTTCGGATATCTCGCTCGTGGTTTTTTCGGCGGTTGCTTCTCTCGCGTTTCCTGCTCGTCCTGACCGAGCCACCTTCTGATTTTGTCGTTCGCACAGATTCCTTCGTTGGTTGCGTAATTTATTTTTAAACACCAAGAAATGGTCTTTGGGATGTTTTAAGGGATGGCAGGAGATCGAACTGTATCCGAACCGAAAACTGAAACCAAATCCGAGACCGAATCGAAAATCGAAACCGAATCGAAAACCGAAACCGAATCGAAAAACGAAACCGAATCGAAAATCGAAACCGAATCGTAAATCGAAACCGAATTGAAAATCGAAACCGACCCGTAAACCGAAACCGAAAAAATCGTTATTTTTGTCGGAAAGAAAACCGATCTCGAATAGAAAATAAAATTCCTGAACCCAAATCTTAACCGAAAACCAAAATTCAATCCATTCCGATTTTTCGATCCCAACAATGCTCATTTTACTTAAGTTGGAGGAAGGTTCTCTAAGCTTGTGTAACTACAAATTGCGGCTAAGTGTTACCAAATTTTAATCTAAAATTTGAGTAGTGTAATGTAAATAAAAAAGCAAGAAATAATCTTAATAAAATATACATAAGAATTATTACAGCAGTAGGTTTCCTTGTTGGGAAGTTAAAGAATTAGTAATCTATAGTTAGGGATAGATGTGAAATTTTTCACATAATCTTTCATTTTCTAACTACCGGTTTCGACACAAGATCATCGTCAGGCTCACAGATATCCAAATCCCATCGATTGTAATTCGTAATCTACTATCTTTCCATCAGGGAAACCGACTGCTTATTCCTACCGAACCGACCGTATTATTAATTCGTTAACTTCTCAACAGATTTTTTCCTGAGTTTGTTAGGAGTGATGCAATAGGTAACTAAGCGAGGTTGTGAATGAATTACACGAGCTGTATATGAAAACAGAAGAGACAAAACACGTCGGTGACTTGGTGATGCATGAATGTGGGCCCAAAGTAATTCTGCATCAGCTGTTCGAAAGGGGTGTTTACGTCGCTCGGAAGAGGTTTAGAGGGTGGACGGAAGTAGAATGGCAAAGATGGTCTATGACATAATTTGAATGGACCGAATGGAAGAAGAAGTCTTGGAAACGTTACTATAATGCGTAAATCAGATTCACAAGAAAAAAGAGTTTGCGGGAAGATGGAGAAGAAGTATGCAATAAAATTAAAATTTCTGTTATATCTCTGTAGCGAAATAAGCATCTGAAGTATGAAATGTAGAGGAATACATTATCCAAAATAGGATTAAAATTTGCTGAGAGGGAAGTAGAGTGCATTTTAGATGCAGTGTATAAGAAAATAGAGGTCTTCATATCAAATAAGGTAATTGAAATTGGGAGCCATGAAAGCAAAAAAGCAAGACCTTAGAATTTCAAGCACTAGTACCATTGAAGATCAGTTTTTGTGTGAAAGAATTGGTTCGCACATGAAAATGAATCCAATATCAGATCCTCGATACCTCTCTTAAAATTTTTCTTAAGGCATAAATACGATTAAAAAACATGGGTTCGTAGACTAGGTTCTGACAAAAAAAATACTGGTATGTTTAAATACACTAACTATACAAAACATACTATTTTATTAATCATGAATTTCATTCGGATAATTTTCAAGATATAGTATTATTATTAATATTCTATTCTATCTATTAATAAATTGACCTCTTAAGATCGTAGCAAATTTCTTATAAGCTTAGAAGATGGATAATCCGTTGCCCTTCGTTTTACATAATTAATATAAATGAAGGATGTTCGATTTTCATTGTTTTTATGGCTGTTTAATACATCATTTTTTTGGCATTTAAAAGACATAAACTAAAATTTCTGTCACGATAGGAATATATGGCGCCACTCTGGGAGAGAACTGGCAAAGATTTAAGGAATAGAAAGTTGAATTTGACACTCTGGAGACAGATAGTAGAATGGAGATTATAGAACTATCAATCCGGAAAAAGGTTGTACGAATTTATCGAATGAAAGCATAATGCAGCCCGGTTATGATTTGGAAAGCGTGACAGTGTGGTGACAGGCCGAGGCACTTTACGAAAACGTGCGTCTTTGGTTCCAAAAATAGGTTACGTGAGCGCAAATCACCGATCCATGACAATGGTTTTTTTCTTATTCTTCCTTATGTAATTTTTCAGCTCATTGCAGCGTATATTTTGACCTCTACGGAAATACAGTCTAACCTCGATGAAGCACCCTTCAGTGAACATAGAAAAAATTACAACATATACTCATCAGAGTAACTCTTCTATTTAACACAATTTAAAGATTTTAAGCAAAGTTATATCTCTTTATATCTTATCCTCGGTTTTTCCGAGAAAACATTGTTGAAATGTTTTAGCACTTGAAGTAACATTCGAATGATCGAATTGAATCGATGTATCTAGCAGCTTGTGCTGTCTCTTTATTAATAGAAGGTCGTTGATATAATAAGATATAACTTGAAATTCAGGGTGGAGTTCTCCCTAGAAATATCTTGCATCCGGGCGCCAAGCACCCTATGCGCGATTGTAAGTTTATTTTTCATTATACTGTAATATTTTTGTACTGTATTGAGCTTTCCGTATGATGTATATACGTCTGCATTTATCTGATATTAAGACGTGATCTTGGGCAAACGCATTGGCATTAGGGTCACAAAGCTTGGGATATGTATTAATGAAACATGTGCATCTTTTATTTCAATTTAAGAAACTTATTACTTTATTTTCAAAACAAAATTTGAGGAGTAATTTTCATCTCAAGATGCAAAAAAATTAAGGCGAGTATGAGAAACGAAGATGCAAAATAATACAAAAATAGTAAGCAATAGGAAAAAAGAATAGAGGGTCAGATAAAGTGGCTCTGAACAAGGGGCATATGAATCGCTGGAGGTTCTAGTCGCTTTTTCATGGGGTGCAGTCGTTTTGTCAAAAATTTATGTCGGTACTCCTCATATCATCTGAGCCATGAACAAGATGTAGAAAAAAGTACGTCTTTATTTATCTTATACTAAAAGACATAAAAATATTCCATTTATCAACATATGGTAACAGGAACGATTCATCGATCGAAAAATAAAAACAACGGAATCAAACCTCGGCGAACACTTTTTCGCGAAAGTTACCTGTCTTCGGGAATCAATCATATATTTTTTCTTATCTTTGCATCAGAAATATTTTATTCCCATCATTAATCAGCGTCCAATTCCCCACGTTCCTGATATAGAGGCCACTAATTGGGGCCCGTGCAGACCTTTACAGCCTCTGTCTTGTCCAATTGGCTGCTTTAACATCAGCTGGAGAGTGCATCTCGAGAGCGATTAATACCACCTCTGTTTTATTTCTGATGGAGCCATTTGGAGCGCTCTCGTCCCTTGTACGACCTTCCTAAGCACGCGTCTCCCACACTGCAGATATATTTTCCTCCTCTGCCTGGTAACACACGTAAGCACTCGTGCCATCTAACTCTCCTTCCTATTGCATTAACCAAGCTCACCTCTCATTCTTCCCGTGATAATGTCACCAGTTTCGATACCAAACCCTCACCCTTTTCCCAACATTACATTTATGTGCGAAAACTTCGATCTTTAAGGGGAATTTCTTTTCAGCTTTGAGATTTAGCTCATTGTGTTTTCGCTGGTATTTGCTTCCCGATTTATAAATAGTTCAGCCCTCACGCGTGTGCCCCTGGTGCAGAAAGTGGAAGTTATGGATGGAGTTTTAATGGCAGCATGCATTCTTATGCCCGCGGGGTTTGTCGTGTGAGTGATGCGGAAACGATGCTCGAATATACGTCGCCTATGCATCTCAACCTGTGTGACATATGTTTTGAATAATTCATCCGCGTCGGCTTGTCGACAAGGAGGTTTATTACCTTCAGAGTCAGGGTGCCGCTGTGTATTCTCTTTTATTAAATTGAGGCATAGCAAATGGAACTAGTTAACTGATTCGCTCTTTAAGTCCTCTCGTAAATATTCAAAATATGTGAAGGTGAAATGCGTTTTTATAATATAGTTATAAGATATTGTTTTGGCAGCGCTTCCGGATAGCCACGTGGGCAGCGCGTTCGACATCAATGGAAACGGTCTTGGGTTCGATATCTGGTGAGAGCACACGTGCAAAATGACCTCAGCTACCACCTTAGCAGTCGAATCACTTTCAAATGTATTATTTACTATTTTTTTGGTTAAATAGTTGGGATAATTGCAAAGATAAAGTGTGAGAGGAGTTGGGGACTGCCAGGTGGGGTGATGTATTGCGGGGACTTTCTGTGGCCCGTGACCGCCATGGAAGCCGTGAAGTCTAACCCTGGAGGAGTCCTGAAAAATCTTGCATGACCAACCATATTCACGTTATTTACTTTTAATAATATCAATGAAAGAGTAATGTGGTAAGAAAGAATATTAAATTTTACAATTATTTAATATTGTAATGATTATTGTATAATGTCAGAAATTGCTGAATTAAGTGTTACGGAAATAACCTGATCAATTTTACATAGTAAATAAAGTATTGTAATTATTAATTTTGTTCTATATAAAGCGATTGAGCTGCCGCCATACTTACTGCGGTGGAAGTTTATAAATAAATAAGTTCTAAAATTAAAAATGATGTCATAGAAACAACACTGAAATGGATACTACTTACTATTAAGGAGACAAGGATTACGTGTTCCTAAATTGATAGACCCAAACTTTTTACTCCTACGACAAGGTATATGTATAATGTTGAGTTATGAGCAAAAAGGCTATTTTGTCCCTCATCTTTTCTTCCATTATCAACAAGGAGGTATAGAGAGTTGATGAAGCGACTAGACGAGGCAAGGAACAGGGGATCGAACCGTAATGGAACCAAAAACCGAAACCGAGAAAATAGCGTTAGTAATGCTGGAGTGAAAACTGAGCCCAAACCGAATAAAATTATATTCTGTAACTCGAACCGAAACTGAAATCCGTTACTATCCCGTTGATAATCCACTTTCAACGATGCACATTTTACTCGAGTGTAATCCCATCCATCCAAAAAGTAGGATGATTTACTAAACATGTGCAACTAAGACTCTGAAGTAACGGTTAGTAGTTTTTATTAAAAAGATGATGTAGGTGACAAATGAAAATTTCAGAAATAATAAAACTAACTAACGGAGGAAAATAACATTACAATAGTTAGAGCGATAAAAACCATTTTGACGTTGATTGAAGGTAGGAAAATCAGGACAAAAAATATTATGGTTCGATGCTCTGGTGTGGAGTAAAGTAGTTTGTCATTGTTTTCCTCATCATTGGCAATAGTGGACGAGAGGAGTGCTGCATTTGGCACGCCACCCCTGAACGAAAGCATATGGAAGATAAGAAATTCAAAATTTTTCTTTAAGAAATAGCTGATTTAGCCAATACTCATGTTTTTCCTTTTCGTATATATCAGAGAAATATTCCCATTTTCGTATCAAGAAATTTTTCCTGTTAGATGTCGTGGGATAGGGGGTTTTTCTCAGCACCCCTCATAGATGAAATCATATTTACGCCCCAAAACAGAATGTCATATAGCGAAAGTTCAGATACTACAATTCACAAAAAGAGAAAAAAGCCTATTTGAAACTCGTTGTCAAGGGAGCTAAAAATCTTATACGATGCATGAAACAAAAGCACAACAAAATGCGCTTTCAGCACGTTTGCATCGGTGTCTTCAGCGAATAAAATCATTCAATTTCGTATGATGATAGGTATGAGATTCACTTTTTTATGATGATGAACTATACAGTATCTTAAGGAGCATCGATATCTAATCGTAATCGACCAGAAATAATCGATATGTTCATCGTAATTGACTGAAAGTTCACATTCCAATACACCAACCACGATCAGCTTATAACGATTCAGCAATTGACATTTCAATACTGCTCGATAGGTCGATCACGATCGACTCATAGCGGTTCAATCATCGAAAAATCGATCACGATCGGCTTTTAACGATTAAAAGATCGATGGGTCGATAGTGATAGTCTCGTTAACCAGGGGCGTTATTTACAAACACGAGGTGCAGCACACAATCCATTAATTGCCAGATTTAAAATAAAGATTGGCGAGGGGATGAGTCGTGGAAATGGCAGAGAGGAAAAAAGTAAAGGTTGAGGAGCAGAAATGGAGAAGTTGGAGAGGCAAAGAGATGGGAGAGGATTTTGGCAGAGCGGTAAAGGCGGGTGTGGGTGGCAGGAGAACGACTCCAAAATAGAGAGGCATGGAAGTGATAGAGGAAAGTTGGAAAATACAGTATTGATTCTAGTGCTTTCCCAAAATACTTCTTCGCAAATTTAGGATGTGCATACGCCTTAGAAGATCCAAGGCAGAAACCCAGATTAGTTTATTCGTATTGTTTTCGTATGTTGATTGTCAAGGTCTTTCCACAATTTTTGGTGCCACCCCAGAGTTGAACCCAGTATCCCTTAAGGTTGGTTTGGCCGTTACACGTATTTTGTGGCTTCTTTGGTTGAACTGAGAATCGCATTGACACTTTTATATTTATTTACCTGCAGTAATTTAAATTTTAAAGTTTTCCGACTCGTTTGCCGAATCTTTTAAAGTCTTATGCACGTAGTATAAGACATTCTCTGGATGATTATTCTTATCTCTGTATTTTTTCTCAAGCTCCGGCTAATAGAATTCTTGATCAGTACTGAAGGCTATTTCGTAACGCTAATATTTATTTTAAGAAAATTCAATCTATACCTAGGAATTTTAAGACCGAATACCCTTTATTAATTACTCATGGAAACCTAGTAGTAACTCTCTTATTATCCAAACTTTCATTTCTTCATTATAAAAAATATGCTGCTAAATATTTCTAAGCCGAATCCCCAATAAATACTTATCGCGAGGGCAAAAAAGATAAAAATACATTAAAATGAATAAATACTTCTGAAGAAAAACAATTCTAAGAGTTGTTTTTAATCTAAGGATAAAATTATCATTATATCATTTCAAATAAACTGGATTATAAATTTGTTGTTCAGAGAGATAAACCTTCATCATTCACTGAGTATAAATATTGGAATCTTTTTCAGAGGATGAGACAATACATGTTGAGTATTCGGAGGCAGCCAGCGGCCGAAGAGGTTAAGAATCTCTGCTTTAATCAGTTTATGTAATATGCAGTTGACGTTAAATGAAACACGGTCATAAAACGCCTGACGTAACTATAATGACAAGAAGCAAGGTAATCTTACAAGGTTAGCATAATATTGAATCCTTTGAAAGGTCATAAGGAGAGTATTGTAGAGAAACATCACAGACCTCTGTCTCAAAATGCAGTTATATTTACTAGATGACTACTTGCCTACACAGTTAAGCTTTTACCTTCGATTACCTTGATATGCGATTCCAGCGTAACAGAATAGCTTTTATAACTATCATAGGCAAAACTCTTTTACATTTCAACTTCATAAGTAGGCCCATATATTCCTTGCTTCTTTTCCCGCAACTTTCTTTCAAATTAGAGACCTTCCTATTCTTGGTTTCAAGTTGGTACTCATTGAATTTTTAGAATATTTGTTCTCGTTAAAGTCTATGACCATTATTTAGGTTAGAAACGATTTGGATGATTGCCCCAATCGTCAAGTCATCAACCCATTCCACCACTTCACGCCATTGTAATCGTTATCGTGTGTTTTATGGGTTACCATAGTCTTAGCTAATTTGGCGCGAATCCAGAATGAAGGAAAACGCTATTTTCTCTGATATGTTTTGTGCTTCGAGACCGGTCTCAGGTAATGTTCCCTCGGTGATGGCGATCGGCTGTTGGAAAACTGTGATAGCAATTCGCGAAAGAGATTTTCTTCCTCTTCTGTCATTACGGTCTTTGTTTATAAAGCATGCAGTCGCACGAGCTCGTATTTTCTCCTAAGATAAACGATAGCAGGAGTATGGGACACACGTGGCTCTTGGCAAAGCAGACGTTTTAACGTATTTGTGTAATTTTATGAAAACGTCCTCCAACAGTATTTCTGAGTTATTTATTTGTGGATGAATATTTCTTATTATGTAAGCTTAAAGGTAGGGTCAATGGTACGTATTTAATTTTTAATCTAGGAAAAATAAACATTTCTAAAGGCAATGAAAGTTGAACGTACGAAATTTAGAATCTTAGAATCACTTGTGGCACCAATATACTTCTATCTTTTACTTAAAAATATCCAGACGTTTTACAAAGCTGTGACGTCAAAGTAGTACTTAGGTGACTCAAATGTCAACTAGTTACTGATTTTAATTACTCTAAACAATTATCTATATGAAAACTCAATTAATATCAATAATAATCGATAATTATAAAATTTTATCCCTATCAATGTGTTTATATATGTACTATGAATACAAGTTCAGGTGTATTGTATGGATGGATGTAACGGATGGATTTATAATTTTCTCTAAAGAAAGGAAATCGATGGAAGTAATATGAATGTAGAAAGTCCCAAAAGATAACGCGGAAAATGCGCTTTCAGAAGTAATGACTGAATAGGAAAATCGTTCAAATCATTCAAGTGATTCCTAGAAGTATTAACATCCGCTGACCACCAATTCGTTGAAATTGCCTCCCTGTTATTATAATTAAACGTTAGCTACACAATTGCATAGGAACTAATCACCCAGTCTCAATTCGTGGTAACGTATAATGCGATACTTGTAATGAAGACTTCGTGATCTCCTCACCCAACAGTGTAATTTGGTACCTTTAGAAGATGGAGTGAATCATCAAGAACAAAATGGAAGACTATGACCAAGGAGGATGCAGTTGTCGGAAGAGATGGATTAGTTGCAGCGATAGTGCATTTTCTCACGTTTTCGCCAAAGACAAGGCTCGCTAAATATAGCACCGGCGATCTTTCACTGCACTCATCACAATTCATCATTTTGGTTGCTTTGTTCAGGTGTGATACAACTCGATGCACGGATATCCTCATCTGAACACTAATGTCTTCTGCCATTATGTCGCTCCGAGATGAGAAGAACCAACTTCTCGAGAGATATACTTTGGTATATAACATTACGCGTAAAAAAGAGTCATATCAGCGAGTTGTCACGGGATACCGTAGTTTACTGTCATCGGTGTTCCAATTGCCCACGGTAATGGAATTGATGGCTATTGTCATGAAGGCAATAGGAGATGTGGGCGTTTGGTGCAGTTAGCGGATGTGAGAAGGTCCTCGAAGAGATTATTCTAAGTGAATGTTGCAATGGAGGAAACAAGGGGGAGAGACCGGCTAATTGCTTGGAGAAGTAATTGAGGAAGTTATCAAAAGGTGATGAATTTACATCGATATTTACATATTTATGGTGAAGGTGATTTACATGTTCATCCATTTGCTACATTTTGCGCAGTAGAACTAAAAATAACTCCACATGCAAAGTATATCTGCATATCCATGCCTAATTCATATTTTCATCCATGGCTTTAAGTATTTTCATATAATTCTCATTAAAACTCTTTCAAAATATCTTCAAATAGTATAATATAAATGCATAGTATATATAAATAGTGTAATATATTTAAATATGCTTGTACACCAAAATTGCATCAAATCATTATCAACTGAAAATTGTTGTCCTTATTAATTTTTTTAAATCATTTATTATTACGGATTTTTAAAACGGTGAACTACAAAATAAGGAAAATCATATGATTTAAAAACGATTACCTCGATGGTTTCCAAATGTTTAGAAGAACCAGTACTTCATTAAAATTTTATTACATACCACATAACTTCACAGCATGGTTTTCTCTTTCGCATAATTATGAACCAATTAAATAATGGATAAAAAGTATTTTCAATTCTTACTTTAAAATCGAATAAAAATCTCTGGGGGTCGAAAAATTTTCACAACACTGCTGTGAATTTCATATTCAATTTTCAAAATTCACAATTTGTGCAGAATCGCTGATTTTAAAGGATCTCAGAGATGATGCGAAACTTAAAGAAGTTCCTTAGGTGAAGCTTATTAAGAAAGGTCTGGAACAGCAGGTTTGGAAGTCTCTTGTGAAATTTTTTCATGAATATTTAAACTGTGCAAAAAATGATAACGGTGAACTTAGTAAGAGACGAAACATTATCTTTAGGTCCAAAAAATTTAAGGTTGGTTACAGAGAAAGTTGTTTGTAAATAACCAGCGAAGGAAGCCTGTATTTAAATAGGCCAAGCATATATCATGAAGAAAAAACTCCCTAATTATATTGGTCGTCGTTAAAAAAGTATATTCTCTCAAAGTAGGAGCAATAGCGAAGTAAAACCGTCACAGAACTTTTGAGTCGTCAGTTATACGAACCTGTTTCAAAGATCAAAGTTTCGGGACCAATCCAAACGTGCGATAAAAACCAGTCTGAATTATACTTTGTGGACTCTTTATAGCCTCTGTATTGACAGAGCAAGTAATTTAGTACCCGACGAATATTCAACCGCGGTGAAACCGGTTCGGAAATAATTGATGACTTCGAAATAAATAAGAACCAGGATTTACCCCCTGACTGTCACTATCTGAATGACTCGAATATTTGTTTTTCTCTCCTTTTGCATACACCTTTCTCTTCGCGATGGTTAACACTTCTTTTGATAGCCAATGTGGACGACAAGCTTAAATTACTACTGCGCTTATTATGCAGCTAATGGCAGTATATATCGTGTATGAAGTGCGAAATTACATGTGACCGAGTATGGAGGTGAAGTTTGCTGGATGAAAGAACTCTTAAGATGTGGTTTCCTTCTTGGCCAAATGATACTGGTTTAAGATACCTGGAAACATAAGGGGAGGAGGTGCACGATTTTTTCATTAATTTTTTCCATTGATGGGGACCTAAAATTTTCGATTCCTGATAAAAAGTGTTAACTTTTTCAATTAAATTTTGCAATTCACATATATTAAAGATAATCATAATGGGTAAACTATCCAAGAATTGGTTTGTTTCAGCTCTCTAATTTGTACTGTCCAGCCAATTTTTACTCCCTCGTAATTTATATCTTTAATGTCAATCTTCATATTTCAAATACTACTACTACTCTTCATACTCAAATGCCACCATAATTTAAACTATTTATATTTCTTATTTCAACCTAACTTTTTCCATTACTGATTTAGGAGAATACCGCACCTGTTTGATCCTTCCACGTTTTTCATGAAGTCTCTCTTCTCTTGCCATCCGCATGACATCTTTTCTAGCTATACTTCTGTCTCTCGATGTAATTGACCCATTCGTCAACCCGAGAATGTTTCCTGTTACGACAGTAGAAATATACTGAATTAATTTTCGTCATATTTTCAGAGGAATTCAGTCTATTCTCCTAACTCAAATCCTTTAATTGGTTGCGATAATTTGCTAAGCGTTATATGTATGAAGAATTAATCTTAAAGAGTAAGATCCGAAGCAAACGAAAAAGAGCTTGTGGAACGGTTTTTTTATATGCTTTCCTATGAAGTAAAATATATAGCCAGTATTTCAAAATCACGTATCAATTAATCGTTTAACACTATAAGGTTGATTGGTATTAGTATTACAGGCATGGTTTAGTCTAATATTTTCACCTTTGGGTAGAAAGATAATTGCTATACGCTCTAAGATCCCGGAACCACGCAGTGATTGTTGAGGAAGAGTATAAATCAAAAGTTTTGAGTTTTCAGTTGATAAATCGCAAAATTAACTGCGATGCCCAATTATAGCATTCATAACTGGCAGTATCATAAAGAAATTTATGAAAAATTTTATTTGATAATTAGCTAACGGATTTCAAACTCCTCAAAAAACACCGGCTGCTTGAAAAATTGGTAAGGCGGCATTAGGAAAAGTACTGGTAAAAAAGACCTCCAGGTTAGAGAAATATGGGATTCACAGGTAATTGCATACAACATTGTTCGCTGCTGTTCTGTGCCTTACTATTTTGATACTTGCAATTAGAGACATACTTTTCTTCATGGTAACTGTGGCCACATTTACTAATTTCGAGCTCTTAACTAATCGATTCGATTAATCGAACAGAGACAAGATGGCGCCCCTGTAAAGCACCACTACACGCACACTTTTAGCCCTTGACCTCGGTTCAAAAGCGACGCGGGGAGAGAACAGACGTTTCCCCACGCCAAAGTATGAAAGATTAAATAATTAACGAGGGTAATTAACGTAATAGCTCACGGGTTCCTCTCCATTCGACCCATCGCCTCGCATCGATATCGCGTAGGCAGCGCTAATTGCGGCGATATCGCGAGACAAACTGATGGTTATTAAACTCCCCCATATGCCTTTCTAAACCGCGATGGACTGAGGGAAAAAGTGGGAGACTCATCGCGGATCGAACGCGTGTCTCACGGGCGTACATCGCGGTAATGCGACGACATATTTCATCTCGAGAGGCTGTGAGATTAACCGTCGATGCTCTCGGGATTTTTTTTCCTCCGCGGATAGAGTTGAGTGATGGATCGGGCGACCTTCGTATGCCGGTGTAATGCACTCGGGATTTGAAATTACGCAGCTTACAAAGGTCGGGAAGGTGTGGCTTAAATAGCTCCTGCGGAGGGACGCTGGCGTCGCGACGCTGCGGCGCAGGTATTTTCGTTCCCGGCGTCGTCAGAGAGGCTTGAAAATCGTGGGGAGACCTATTTGGAGAGCCGACCCTGTCGAAAATGCTGTCAACAAGTGACTCTCGTTCAAAGGCATGTGCCTATCAGCAAATGACATTTTTCATGTCCCCGTGCACCCCGGATGACGTATCTCGTATCCCCTGGTGGTATTAGTATATCGTTAAGTTATCTCCGGAAGCATTGGGATTAAGATTAAGATGTTTGAGAAGATAGGGGTGAACTGCATGGATGCATGAGTATTTTGAGGATAAGACTAAACTATATGAATAAATGAGCATCCTAAGTGGAGGCAGGGAAAACCCTTGGCTCACCAAACCAAACTCTTTGAGAAACAAATATTTAATGATTAACAACGATTGTTTATTAGGAAAAATTTAAAAGAATAATTAATAAACAATCTTATAAAATGGAGTATACTTTCCTTTTAGAATAAATCGTAATTCATAAATTATTTGGAAATGAAACAAACTAGAATTAAAGAACTAAATAGAAATTTCGAAAATTGGCTAAAAAATGGAAGATTCCGTTATTTTTAACCGGAAAAGTGAATTAAATTGACATTAAACAGCTTTTTTAGGATCTATAGATGTTAGTTCTACTGATAGATAGTATCAATAATCATATATATTTATCATAAGCTCCAGAAATGTAAGGTTGAGTTTTAAACAAAGAAATTCGAGTAATTGTTTTCGAATCGGAGATTTAGTTAAAAGCTTCCGATACTGATCCCAAGTACCTCTGATACTCTCGATATTATTCAAAATAGTCCTGATATTCTCGATTTCGATTAATCGTCCCGTCATTAGTTAAAAGTAAACTGATCATACGTCACGTTTTTGCCGTTTGAATCGGGGTTAAGTATTCCAATATTTGCGATTCGGGTTCGGTTTTCACTCCGAAAAAATAACAATAGTTTGGATTGCCTGTTCTTTTTTTGGTCTAATTTGTGTTTCCGATACGTTTTTTAGTTCGGTTTCGGTTTCCGGTTCGGTTGCGGTTTGATTCCTTGTAACATATTTTTATATTTAGAATCAAATCTGTTTGTCAAAATCTCGATAACGAATCTTTGTACGTAATCGTAGTAACTCTCCTTTATTTGGGTGCTTGGGTCAAGAAGAAAATGAAAAATACACGAGGAATGGACGGAGGACGACGGAAGAGAAGGAATGTAATCCTGAATGGCGGAATCCTAATCGAAACAAAGCGTGATTGTGGCGGAAGCGTGGTGAGATTCACAACGAACTTCTGAAAGATGAGAAGAATGAAATTGGATAAGAGACGATGATGAAACATTGGAAGAATGGCGGCGGGAAAGAATCGCAATGATGACGATTATTAAACTTTTTTTCATTTCCACGTGAAGAGGATTTTACGACTATACTTGGTACTAGTTTTTTGCGCTCCCAGTACCTTTGAGAGTATAAAAAAGTTTTCACAGTCGTAAACTTAAATCTAGCCTCTTAAGAGGTTCCCATGCAGAATAAATAAGAGAGGCCTCAACTTGTTAAGTGTTCAGCTATCTTGATGGCCGTTGAGACTGGTCGTTTTGTGAATAACTGCATTACGACAACTGCATTTATAGTCGGGTTTCCTGAAAAAAATTAATGAGGGTTTTATAATCTCTTTACTAAAATTTAGAGCTATGATCCCCAGCAAATCTACCTCAGGGCTGAGGTTCACCATTACGATTTTGATATTCCTCTACCATTGGTCTTAAATCTGCAAAAATCCAATAATATTATCTTAAAACCAAAATTTCGCCGAATGAATTAAGCATTGATCATAGATTCTAAAATTTATATTTGCATTCTTATCTATTTTATGTATCCTTCAACTGGATAACCTGTATGATACGAAAATTTTTGTTTTATTACTCGAATGAACCTTGTATTTACGGTTTTATGCGTTTATAATCTCATCAAAACCTACAGCAATTACTTCCACATTCAGTACTTTCTACAAAACTTGCCGTATTCAACAGAAAGACAATTTTGCTTCTTAGAAAACAAGTTCTACGATTTAAGAGTATTAGAAAAAGAGGACAAGAGCTAATTCTACTGTTTAAATATTAAAAATTCCACATCTCCGTCTACGTATTTACCATGCAAGCCACCATGCGGTGTTTGAAAGTGGGTGCATACATAAGTATATGTATTATTTTTAACTGTCGCGTATTCCAGGAGGAAAATGAGTATTTGAAGTGACTAATCCTAGAAAATCTTTTCCGTTCGAATGATGCAATAAGAAGGGCGAATAATAACAAATATGAACCCTTTATTTCTAAATTTATTGATCAAATTCAAACTAGAATTTCATCTCCTTTATTCTAAAGGTTCCCATGCAATATCAAGAAGCATCTTAGCGACCATTTTGTCATAGTAATTCCTGACAGAAGTCCGATTTTCTGAGACTCTTCCATTTCACGCATGCAAAGATTGTTTGTATGATTCCATATGCCCTAAGGTTGCTTTTGTAACGCATCTTCCGACTAGTATATAGTGATTTATCGAATAAAATTTGCGAAAAAGCAGGATCGACTGCACTGCTTTAAGAGACATCTTGGCATGCTCAAATATTTACGGTGGTTTCTAATATTTGTAAAATAAAGTTATTCACGTGCCTATTGCAGAGTATTCCAACAAACAGACAAATTATTTCGTACCGTTTGAAATGGTCTATAACCATGCTAGGCGTGAAATAAATGATGAAAAATCCAATTTACTTGGTTATGAAATTATTTTGGCTTATTATTTATAGTTTGAACTCTGTTTATTTATGAATGATGCATGTATTGACATAAGTACATTCTTTCTGATTTACTTGGGTATACTAGTCAATTATTTTTTTTGCTGGAATCAACATGGAAAGATGAAGTTTTAAAATCCTCTGTGTACCGCCAGTATCCAGGTATTTCCTGATGTTGAGCTGCGCAAACTTTGTTATTTACTCCGCAGTTTCTTATTTTCCTCTTCATACGCTATTTGGAATTCCTAATGTCTTCTGAAGTTGAATGCTAAATTCAGGGATTGCTTACAAAATTAGTTCTGTGCATAGTTATGAGCTGCCCAAGTCACGAACTTAGAAGAATCTCCTTTATCTTCGTGACTTCCTCATCCTTGAGGTTTTCAATACCTTTAAATATACTTCCAAGATAGGCTCATTGTTTTAAAATGTATTCGCCTATGTTGAAGCAGTAAAAACATTTTACGGCTGAGGAAGGTAATTTCTGGGTATATGAGAGCTCATTTTCAAAGGGAATAAAATTAATGGGGATAGATGCAATGAAATTGAAACATGGAAGTTGTTACTATAGTAACTGTAAATAAATAAAAGAATTTAATAGCAAAGCCGTGACTGAATACCGTGAAAGCTTGCCGACAAAATACCATGTACTGGATCACTTGATCTACTTAATGAAACAATTTTATGTGGAAAGAAAATCGAAAAATTGTACCGTTTGCACTGCGTTTTCCAAAAAATTCTTTTAGTTACATTTTTTTAGTTTCTCTCCGTCGTGAGTTCCCACAGTACACTGCCTGATTCTGCCAATTTTATGTGATTAAAATCCGTAACAATTTTAATACTACCCAATGATAAAGTATCCGGTAGAAACTAAATTTAGAAGCAGTGTTACGGGTGGTGGTAAAAGTGTTTCTAATAAAAGAAGCGGCGATGGAAGAGGTGGGTCATAATAATAATAATGATATTTTATTGTTATACGTACTCAGGGCACAAAAACCCGAAGAAGAAGAAGGAGCATAATTCGTAATGTGCATACACGAAAAAGAGAAAGTTTTGACATCAAGCTTAGGTAGTTAATCTAAAAAAACGGAACATATCATACCCAAATGGTTACAGAAAACGAGAAATAATAAAATTACAGAGTAATAGGTAATAATTAATACAGCAAATCATACAAATATGTAAATCAATGCAAGTGTAGGCAGGTTATAATTTTTGCAACGAGTATTTATATAGATTCACCTTGAATATTTACGCTATTTTTTAATTTCTCTGGTAGGGAATTCCACTTTATTCTGGAGTTAATGATGAAAGATTTTATGGAATGTTAAAGTCTTGTGCGCGGGCTGTAAATGTTGGACGGGTTACTTCTAGTCTTCACAGTTCTGATTGAAGATGGATGAGAAAACAGATCAAGGGGAGTAGGTAGGTAAGATATTGAGAGAAAGATCACAAAAGAAAGTAACTGAAAGTAGGATGATTGGAACAACTTAAAGAGGAAGATATTAAATTCTATGTGATCACAATGAGGGGATGGTTTTCCAAATGCAAGAGGAATTAGTATGAGAATTTAAGGCTCGTATACTTACCCAGAATTTGAATGTTGAACAGAGATAATTAACTTTACCTCCATTAATTGCGCTCTTAGTTATGGAATCGGCATTTAATCTGATTAACTGTGACAAATCCTCTTATGCCTCTAACTTTATAAATCGAAACTATCAGTGGTATCATTCATATTTCACGCTGGAGTGCATGCAGTAGATAAGAGATTGACTGCATCGATCTCTTTAGTGGGGAATCCAACCTTATCTCCATGGAGATAACTGGAAGGAGTCGTCCTCGATTCTCTCACCTTGCACATAAATTGCAGATGTGGAAGCGAGCGCTTATGAGATGAATATAAGAAAACTTTATGAATTTCGTTTCTTCGCTCCGTGAGATATTTGTTTGGGCTCTAACGTCTGAAGCCTCTTATCTTTATGGAAGTGGGGGAAGCAGTCACTCAAGAGATAATTCCAAGCTTTACTCTCGCAGACTGTCATTAGGCTCCTGTGATTGCCATCATTACCAACATAACGGAGTTTGGTCATTCTTGGAAACGATTACGGGAGATATAGGCGGATGGAGTACAAGGAATCAATCTCAACTTTTAGCCCGATCCGCGATATATGATTTATAAACATTCGATTTCGGCGCTTTTCTCCCTTCACACTCCATCAAAACATACAAATTAAATTTGAGGAGTAAAGTCGGATATAGAGGAAAGTGCTTTAAATATTGACAACAAAAGTGAAGCAGAAAACATATAACGTTCTGTAAGAAGTTTACGAATATTAATCGATTATGAGTAATGAGTGATTTGTTTGTTAATGTATGATTAGAGCATTGAAGGAGCAACTTCCATTTGCTCCTTCAATTTTCATTGGAATCATTTCCCTGATTCGATTTCTATCAGTGATTGTCGATTCAAATCGGAAGATAATTTGCAATAAGCGAGAACATAGGGTACACCTAAAGCCAGAGCAGTTTTGACCGGTTATTCAAGTTGTGCTAGACACACCAGCGGCAGAAGGAAGCTTTCAAAATGTATCCAAAATATATGACGCAGATCTTCAATTATGCTATCGATAAAGACGGAATGAAATCTTTCACAAGGCCAGATAAGTGGGACGTAATAAAAAAAGATGAGGCAAAGAGCTCGGATTTTATATTCATAATTCAGGATGCCTAACTAAATAAGTAAAAATTTTTTGCATAATATTTGATCACGATATTTTCTAAATTCTCTCGACATAAAAAATATCGAAAACAAGCATCTGTAATTTGAAAACTCACATTTTCGCGCGTGTTAAATGATTTTAGAGACACGCCATAGTCTCAGTAATATTATCCTGAATGATATACTACCATGTGATGAATTCCTTCTCTCCGAACTGGGCGCTTTGCCTTAATTCGGCACACGACAGGGAAGCTTTCGCTTGCTAAGAATCTTGGAAGTAAGCCGCTGAGAATTTAACGTAAAAGATTAAAGTAAAACATTATCAAAAAACAAAAATATCAGAGAACAAATAAAGCTGCTTAGCATATGCAAGATTAAACACCAGTATTTTTGAGTGACTAGTTTCCCCGCGCGAAAATTTCGTAGACGGACACTTATTTTCTCACCCTAATAAATTTTAGGTCTAGGTTTTTTAGGTCTATTTTTTGCAGGAAGTGGGAAACTTCCTCTATAAAATGGCGTGTCATTTATGTTTTGATGGAGTGCGAAGGGAGAAAAGCGCTGGTCACCGAAAACTGATGTTTAGAAATGATATATAAAGATACTTACATTAGATATGAAGAATGATCTACCGATGAATTCTGGACATTTTATGGATATAGTTTATGGTAGATTATTCTAATTTGTGGCGCATCATAGTAGTTGGTTCGGCACTTCTCAAATAAAAATGAAATTGATGTATGAAAACAGTAAAAGGTTAGCCACCAAAGACACCAAAAGCTAATCTTCCCATAGCGACAAAAACTCTCCTGCCCCATGTCATCACCACAACTTTGGGTCTGCATATCTATATTTCCATAAAAGTGATATTTCTCGGAAGTGGAAACCTACAGTAAATCGCATGTCGACTAGCGAATGATTCCGGGACAAAGTAATATATTATTAATTTCCTCAGCCGAGGTACAGATTTTAGATTTAGATTCCCATCCCCATATGTTCTTAGAAACATAAAGAACTACTGAACGTGACTCCTGGATATAGTATTTATTGTGACTCACGAACTCTAAGGGATATCTTGAAATTTAGTACTGCATGGGGATGATGAACACCTTCAAAACGACGCACAGTGGGCTAGAATCGAAAAAAATCTGGCCAAGGGGCCTAAAATGGTTTATTGGAGTGCGGGTCTTGAAACTTCGCATAGTTATTATAAAATAATTGAATTTTATGTTCCCGTTTATCGTTTTTCGATATCTTTACGCGTTAAAAAGATGCTTGGAGTCAAGATTAGATCGAAGGAGGGGAAAATAAGCTATTTCCCTTACTCATGATGAGCATCCTTTCAGCGTTCTACCTTTTAGTCTCTGCATTATATTCCCCTTACCTATTACATCTCGGAATTGTTCTTTAAAAAATTAACTACAGTTAAACGTGACTCCTATTGTTGCGTTGGGCCATTTCTACATCTGAGACCAAACCTACCTCGTGTGGATTCCAAATCGCGCAGCAATATTCAAGATTAGGTCGAATAAGGGAAAAGCAAGCTATTTCCTTTATTCTTGTTGAGCATCCCTTCAGCGTTCAAACCTGCTAGTCTTAGTGTATAGTATTAGTGCTCTGGGTAATTCCAAGCGGACTCAACTGTGCTTGAGCTGACCATGGCTCCTCTTCATTGTGATAAGAAGACCCCCGTAAGAGTGCGATGCATGGGAGACGCTCTCTTCCTACGCCTTATCTCCAAGCTGCAGAAGGGGGAGCTGCATGTGCCAGGCGAGAATGCATTGTGAGAAAGAGTGACTTGCCAATCCTCCATTCGACCTTGGGTGAGGGAACGAGCTGGATCCTCCTCCTCTCTGCCCCCCGTCGCCGCCCCCACGGGCGCTCTGCCCCCTCTCGCCCCATTAGACCAGCACCGCCTTGTCTCCGAGAGTGTCATTTGGGTGGAAATCCTAAAGAGACGCCATCGGCGCATGCCTCTTCAAGGTGAATTGTGCACGAGTGTAAAATCATCCATGCGGCCGTAGTAAAAAAAAGGGACGCTATCCTTGAAGTCGCCGAGGATAAATTATTATTATAAAACTTGGATCGAATTTAGAGGGATCTTTCTTAGGGTTCAAGGCGTGCCATTATGTGAATTGGAGCAAAGAGGCCAAATTATCCGTGTAATTTTTTTGTTAATGTAAAAATAATTAACTTCCAATGATACATAATGTCAACGTAATGCATTTAAGGTGAACGTAAACCTTAAACCTTTTCTTGAAGACAAGGAATGGGTAAAGGGCGATTTTGCATGTACAAAAGTTACTTTATTAAAGTACTATTCGTATTATTAAATTTAAAGATATAGGAACTTAAAGGACCTAGTCACTAAATACATACTCGGATCCAGCCCAAGGAACCCAGGATATAATATAGTTAGTTCATTAATATGCACATTAACTTCCCCTGATTAGCATCAAAGCTTTAGAATTCCTTACGATGATTTACTGAGAAAAATTCGTGTTTGAAATGGAACAATTATTCATATAATATCTTCCATGGCTTTCTACCTTGCTGATAGGTAAAAAATAATGTAAAACAATTTGCAATGTAATAACATAAGGTGCGAAGTTATTTCGGGATTGGTCACAGCTACGCAAACTTAAAGCTGGACTTTAAGTTAACGTTTTATTTAAACACTTTTTTAACGATTTATTTCTCCACACTTGTCACAACGAAGGGCTTAACTTAAGTAATAAAATATTTTGTATAAATCACCGTAGTAGCTCTTAGTGGGGTTCGGGAATCACCCAATGAAAAATCGCATATCATTTTGGACTCTGGAAGACTTAGTAACTCGTGGAGAGACTTTTGAAGTATAATTTACAGATGATTCAGTATCTATGCCATTATTACTCGTCGTCAATCAATGACTTCTCTATAGAAATACAATTCTTCTGAACATACCGTTATGTACGAATCAAAAGATACGGAAGCCTAGCTTAAACACCTTTTGATTTTGAGATTCGTTTAAGTGAATTATACGGGAAAACCTCGACAAAAACTGCACTATAATCTTGGAATTAATGAGTGAATTGCAGCCTACAGAGTTCGTAACAAAAACCTCCATGATCTTTATATATACCCGAAAAACTTAATGCTACGTAGAAGCGCGCGGTTGTATAGATTACTAAATGTTCTTCCAAGATCGTACGTCTGTTCGCAAACATTATGTGAAGCTTTTAAATTATTCAGTTTTGAACTCTTAAATATGTGTACATCGTACCTTCTTAATCTTCAAAAACTTTCCACGAGGAAAAGATTATAAGGAAAAACGGCTTGTGTGCTTGTTTAATCTAAAATCAAGATAATCAGGAAATGGTTAGCTTCGAACATAAATCCAGGCCAGGACTTCATCCGACCACACCCTTCTTTGCGGTAGATTAAGTCTACCGTTCTCACCTACACATCGATTTCCAATTTAAATTGTATTTAGTAGACAAGATTTGTATGTTAACGTTCAACGATAATTTAGCTAAGAAGTGTCCTGATTTTCATCCTTTTTAAAAATAGTGAAATTCATTTTTCATCAATTTCTAACATAAGAGTAACAGCAAATAGAGAGAATATAAAATTTCAAGTTGATAAAACCCAGGGATGACCTAATTTTGCTCTGCTGTGAACCATAAATTGCAAGAGTATTTTAAACTCGAGAACCACAAGCATCCTTTCCGAACGCTCGAGAATGTTTCCAATCCAGATTTTATGTATCAAATAAAATTATATCAACAGCTAATACTATTTCCAGATGGAATTAAAGTGGAAACATATCTTTTCCGTCTGTCATGAAGAAGCGTGTAATTAGTGAGAAAATGAACTCCCTCGTCATAATCAACGGAACTTAATTTAACTTATTTTAAAATGTATATCTGTTTATGCATATGATCCTTTCTAGCTATAATCGTAAATTGCGAGTCAATGAAATCTTTAATGCCCTCTTGTGTCGAACTCAGGATATTTTAGTAAAATTAACGGAGAATTTACGCAAACAATGAACCTTCTCTTGGATCCTGCAATTTCGTACATCTTTCTTACGGAGTTGTGTAAAAATTATAGAATTTATGGGAGAATTGTTAAAACTGCTTCAACAGCTGAGGTCATTATGCCCCATTATACTCACCGGGAATCGAATCCGGAACTGCATTGACCAGAGGCGAGCACGCTACTCTTGGCTATCCGGGAACCTAGTACGTTATTTTATGAATCAGTTTCTTAGTTCATTTCTTATAGATAGTTTACTTTTTACACTCTTAATTATATGTGTATATCAGTAGGTTGTAATACCGATAGAAACAAGATATGCTAAAAGCTTGTGTAATTCACTTCTTTGAAGGTACTTAGAGAATTCGGAGTGATTTTCTGTAACCAATAGATTATTTTCTGGTTTGGAACGTTGTCAATCTCTTCATGGTCTTCTTTATCACTTTATACAACGTAATAATGTCGGGATACCTAGTTCCGATCAATAGGGGATGACAAAAAACCGAGTATTTAAGTAAAATTTAGGAGGTTTGCCTATAGACAGAATTTATTCTTCAATAAAATATTATTCAATTATACTCATTTTCATAAAAGCTGAGAATAAATTATTTCAATTGGAAATTATCAAGTTATAGTTAAGTCATTACAGTCGTATGAACAACGTCAGGGTGAAATTTTAGAAAGAGGTATCTCCTCCAGATACATTTTCGCTATAGTAATGAATATTTTAGTCAAATTAATTTATAGTGTAGCATATAAAGAAATCTTATGAAGAATTAAGAGGAAAGGATTTGAACAAAATTCGACTCGATAAGGTAAATAGGACGAGTAAACGCACTGGAAGAGAAAATTCAGAATCGATTGCAAAAACATTTAGAGGTACTAAACAGCGGAAACAATGCATCAACTAAACTGTCCTGTGTTTTGTCTTATACGGCGATCGTTAAACTAAAAATGAAAGTGAAATAGCTCGAAGATCGAAGCATTTTATTTCTGATTGATGGAAAGTAACGCGGAACTCGTGGAAAAGGAGAAGGGAACATAAAGAAATAGCAGCGAATGTACTTTTTATCGCTTAAAGATACTCGTATACTGTGGAAAGTCACGTTTTGGCTTTTATAACTTTATCTTGTTTCTGTTTTTATGAATAATAAGAAAAATTATCTTATCTACATCTACATGAATAGTATACTAGTCATCTTTCAGCGAATGGTGAATAATGCTTTTATAATATATAAAGGGGTACCTATAGTTTTACCATACATAATTAACCATACATATTTTACCATATATATATTTTACGATATATATTTTACCATCATTATTTTACCGTATATATTTAACATAGATTTTACTGTATATATTTTACCATACATATTTTATCATAAATGTTTATTTTTACCATATACATTTCACCATGTATATTTTAAAATTTTACCATAAATATTTTGCCATATATATTTTAATATATATATTTTACCATATATATTTTACTATATATATTTTGTCCTGTATATTTTACGTTATAAATTTTACTATGTATAATTTACTCGATATATTTTACTATGCATATTTTACCACATATGATGAGCTTTTATTATTTTCCAAATTAACGTTTTAAATTACACGATGACCGAGACAAACTTCTTTACTCTTAAGTGGGCCTGAGAAGCAAGTCATCCGACTCACAAGGCCACCGTGTTGTTTTTCTGTTGACTACGTAACGGGAATGGTAAAAACATAAACAAAGCCCTTTTATCGCGGTGCTGTAAAGCGACCTCCGAGGGTTGCCCGCGCTCTTGAGGGCGACTTTCGCGGCTCGAGAAGGTGCAGAGGAAAGATGCATAGTCTCGGAAAAGATTTCTTTTTAGGCCCTCCTCAGAGATGCGCTTTGAAGTGAGACACGTGGCGGGAACAAAGGGAGTTGGCCGAAGTAATTTTGGATTCTCGTCGAATGACTCGAAAATTCTGGCCCAAGTACAAACGAAACAGTGCATTAGTCTCCTTTGGTTTTTAGCACGGAGATTTCGGGAGCTCGGCATGAAGGGTTTCGTGCTTGCACCTTGTTTAAAATTGAAGACTTTATTTTAAAGGCGTCACGTACGGGTTATTTCCAGAAATTACTTCGGTTGAGATTTTTAAATGACATTCATATCGGAATAAACCAATAAAAATGAACGTGAAGAATTACTATATTCCCAAAAATTCATAAGACAGGTTTTCAAATCTCGTTTTTTATTAAGTTTATTATTTGATTGGTAACAATTCAATGATATAATTTTAGTATATATTTTCGTAAATATTTATCATAAATTTTATTATGTTAGTTTTGTATACTAATGTTATTTTAAATATATAATTCTCACATTACTATAAGTTTAGAACGTTGTAGCAATTTTAAAAATGCTTCGACAGCTGAGAAATTTTGCTCGTGGCATCCACCGGTAATCGAACTCGGAACCCCTTTCTCCGAAGTCGGAAGCCCTCTTGGCTCTTCGGAATCCCTTGTTTATTTTTATCTTCCCTTACATTCGTGTTTATTATATATTATATTATACCTAGATAAAGGTAAATGCACTACGCCGTCCAGCTCTTTGCAGATGCATTTTCTCAAAACACGCCATTTGCCTTTCATTTGAAACCTTCTAAAATCCTCATTTTCACAAATAATACTGGTCTAAACGTTCAAAGTCCTATTGGTATTATACATACTGGGTCAGCTTAGTTCGAGTGGTAGTCTTAATGAACTTCAGAGCTTATAGAGCCTAAAAATATTGTGGATGGTAAATCCAAAGTAATTTCCAAAAGAATAGCTCGTGTAGTAGAGTTGCAGGATGCAGTAGGTTATACTACTACTACTATACTACATTGGGATTAAAATTTAGAATGCTTAAATTATCGAGAATCCCAAATCAGGAGTAATTCTCCAAGCGGAACCAGCGAAGTTATTTCTCATTTTCGCTACAAATTATGTATAATTTACTGTCGGAAGATCCAACGAAGCCAAACAAGGAAATTCGAAGTGGAATTCAGTATGTATGCTTGTACGAGAGACACGTGAGTGACAACGGAGAACAAATAACGAAAAGACGTAAATTAAGAAAATGAAGGAAGTACTTGAGCTCATTACACTATAATACCCATCTGAGATGAGCAAATTTTCTTTAAAAATTTCTGTTTCTTTGTTCGGACAAAATCATCAGTTGTCATCAATTGCAATAAATTTAGCATAGAAAGTATTGGGAAGCGTTGGAGATATTGAGGGTTACATCCAAACAAATGAGTTGTAAAGTACGGAAGCGCAAGCTATTAATCGTAATGTCTAGGCATAGAAGCGGCGAACGTGAGGGTGACCTTCATTTTCAAGTTCTTGCATTAACCTTGAACAACGTCGACTATCTCAAAAAGAGAGGATTTAGATGCGTGAAATCTAGGAATCGTTGCGAATTTCAGTCAATCTTCCGTTTTAATGCTGAGAACACGCGATTTACGTCTTTCAGAATGTTCCATGGCTTGAAAATGCTCCATGGTAACCATTTCCAGTAAGAAATTTTCAATGAAGTAACCAATAGCGCGTTTGCTACATTGCTACTGATCTAACACAACCTAACACTTTTCGAAAATGGGTAACTTTTTCGGTATAATTTGAAGCTCAGAGGAGATACATTTTCCTATGGGAAACTGTAGCGTAGTACCGTAAGTGGATGATGTAGAGTTGTGAGTTAAATCACGCAAAAACATCTGAAAACTTAAAGAGCATTTTTAATTGTACATTATGAGATTGTTTATAAGGTGAACTATTTATTTCCTAGTTCTGAACAGTCTATTTTGCAATAACTAATCGCTCAGCTTAAACTAAGGGTCACAATTACAAAAGCGTCGTTGATCCTTTAAAGTTAATGGTAAGAAATAATAGTATAAAGTAAAATTATTTCAAGCTGTTTTGTACAATTCAAGGGGCAAAATATTGCTTTAATTAGTTTGAATATATTTAATTATGCCAAAAAAGTTGTTTTTCAGAGATTTGTATCAATTAAGCTATAAATTGTTTACCCTAGCAACAACGAAAGAGCGTTAAAACGACGTTTTAAATATCGTAAATATGTCTTAAAATTAGGATAAATACGCCAAATTGTCTTTAATACTTTCAAAATATAACGATACTCAAATTTGTCAAGTGAACTCTTATTCGCTGCAGAAATGACATTGAAGCCAATAAAAAAGGTTAAAGAAGTGAATTATGTTTGCTTGATTTGAAATATTTGACAAAACCACGAGGACAGAATGTGATGGTAAGATGTAAGACCACATAGAGGATGCAAATGCTACAGGAAAGAGGGATTTGCGAATGATCGGGCACGACTCATTTCATCTATTTTTAAGCGGACACGAGTCTTTCCAGCGTGGAAGCCATCTTGAGTCGAGGGATGCATAGCAACCGCTCGAATTGAATCCACTTCGCGGAAAACGCATCCACGCCTTTTGGAGGGAAGAGAATAGGACGAGGGAGTTTGATAGGAAAAATGAAGATGAGGGATGGGCCTGGATTCTTCGTCTCTGTGAAGCAGATAGTCGTGAGAAGCTGCACTTAGCGTCATGAGATGCCTCAGTAACACAAGGAGATGAGACTGGTTACCATGCGGACACCGAATGCTTAATTCATGCTCCTACCAGAGCGCTTAGCCTATTAGTTGTGCCTCTTACTCTTTCCATTCAGGTTCTCCATGAGAAGCGTCCTCTTGTCGAGTAATTACACGATGATATTACGTGTGTTACGTGGGGTAAACAGTATCGAGAGCATTCTCCCGCTTGATTACTTGTTTTTCTTGCCAAAGTTCTCAAATTCTTGCCGAAATTCTCAAATGATTTTACTGAATGTCTATTTAGAATCCAGTGAACGGCACAGGAATATATGAATCAAATATGGAATCCAATTCGCAGAATTTTGCAAACCAAAAATTGGACATGATAATGATATATCATTCGCTCCATAGCAACCTCCTGACGACACACATAAACAATTTCAAGTATAAACAAAAAATCTTAGGTTAGGTAAAAGAAAAAGTTGTACGATTCACGGCTTAAAACCTCATGAATTTAGTAAACGCAACATATCAATCAATCTCGAATATTGTTTTTTCTTCACCATCGCAAACCTCTCTTTCTGAAACAACATCTTCTTCAGCGAACCTCCGACGAGTAATGGAGAAAACTTCAACAATGGTACAAACTGTTAAACCAATTAATCAAGCTATCAAACTTCGCACTCAAAGAATTTTTCACAAGCAAGGCCGACTGACTAACACCATGAAGCAGAATATAAATGCATCTAGTACAATCAGGAGAATATATGAGTCAAGGTCGTTGCAGTCAGTTGCACGCTCAAATGTGTATGAAAATCTCGTTGGCTGTTCGAATTAACATGGCGCCAGCAGTCTAAGAAACATCAGGGTGCATATCATCAGGAAACATTTCTGGCTTTTGCCTGCACACTTCTGCCTCAAATTTTCCACGGGGATTCGAACCGGAGATAGCTGCATATCTTTATTTATAGAGTATTCTATCTAGCGAGAGATCTTTCTTTACATACACGAGGGAATATTTTTGAGAAAATAAACGGAATTTCTCGATCTCTGAAAACGTTTCTAGCGTTGTCGAAGTAAATAAATTTATTATTTTTACTATTTATAATAAAATTTTATTGATTTCATTAATGTTAGTTATTTCACATAATTTTATTTATTTTAACTAATTATTTATATTTTTTCCTCAAACGATGCTTAAAAGTAGTAAATTAATCATATAGTTGAATTTGCTAGTGTTTACATTACGTTCCGCATGCCCATGGGCTACTCACAGGGTACAAATATAGGTGTAAATTTTCCCGTATCTAAGATAATTCGCCACAACTATTTGGCGGCTGTATGAATGAAGAAAGAAATACTCTTCGCTCTTTTTGTTTCATTCTTCAAATTTGGCGAATTGAACATGTAATAAGTAATCAATATCACTAAAATTTGGGCAATCATACGTTCCATTCTCATCGTAAAAGTGTGTCCTGTCCCGTGTTAATGTCTAACGCAATGACATCACGATTTTTTAATTTTGAAAATGTGGAATGAATAATGTGTATATTTTAGCGAAGAACTTCCTCAGTCTGAAAAATGATAATAAGGCACCTCTTTAAAGAGGAAGAATGTATGTCTTACGAATGTGTGTGCTTTTGAGATACCTGTCAGTTGTTGGGCTTACTAAATAACCTGCAGGTATGTCTTCGTCTCGATACCACTAAAATGGTCTCTATATTGAAGTAATAAAAGTGTGACGAGCATTCCTCGTTTTACTGATGCAAGATATTCCGTTTTGCATATCTATTCCCCTTTGGATAATTATCCTGCAAACATGCATACTCTCACTACCATAATGGCGTGTGGTAAGTAGAGTATCAACACCAACTTCCCTGCCTAAATATCTATAGTAACTGATAAGTTAACTTCTTTAATTTTCTGCGTCGATAATGTAACTTTCTGCTGTGGTTATGTTTTCCATGTAACACTGTAAATTCTTCTGTTTACTCGCTCGTCGTTAACCGAAATTACGACAACATCTACATGGCCATAACTAAGGCGATGTTTTCGACTTGCCGAGATGTAGTCGGCCGACGTATAAGTAACACAGTGTAGCGAATTGAAGAAATTGTCCGCGGAAGACTCGAGGTTTTCTCTCTGCCAAAGTTCCTTCGTTTCCGCGAAACTAGGGACGCTTTTAAGACTCTACCCAGATCCTAAATTTACTACGACTGACTCCCTTATTACGCTCAAATGAGCTCGGTAATGCAGTTTTCCTTTCCCTTCTCCAGTTCCTCCTGCGCACAATGTATAACACATTCAGGATTATATGGGGTTTCAAAATCATGTTATGCTATATGCTTACCATTCGAAGATTTGATTATTACTATCCTCTACATCTTCTGTGTATTATCTACTTATATATATTATCTTCTGCATTATTAATCTTGTTCTCCGTGGAGATTCATCTTCACAGCCTTGTTCTCTCTTCTGACCTTCATTCATGACCGGATTCGATTCATCAGACAAAATAGGAAGGTAACCTTCAATGGAGTAGCAATTCATCATCATCAGTGCTTTTGCAGGCCCTAAGTGTCATTTTTCCGGCCATTTCTATCCTTTACCCTTCGTTAATGCAACGTTTCTAACTTCTTAACTTTCGGCCAGTTTTAAATGAACTGGAAATAACAAAATTTCGACTGAAGACTGACTGACATTTTTCGTTGTTTTTAGTACTCGGCTGATAAACGCATCGTTATAATCTGGATAATATATGAGCTAGTGAATGTTTCGGAAGATGCCTGCTCATTAATATTTTACATGCCCTATAAATTCAAGAACAACTGAGACGAAATGTTCACAGTACATTCGGAGATGGAAATAGTGCTTTGGGTGATGTTTACGATTACATTAGGATTTGGCAACTTAAGGTAAATAGATTTTGGGTTAACAAAGATGACTCGAGAACAGGAACGAATGTAAACTTTCTACCGCGGGGGACATGGAGGACCAATGTAAATCGATAAGGGGAGGGAGGGTGGAGCAGTTTTCCAAAGTCAACAAATTCTCTATGGATGCGAGACGACGCGGATTTTCCTAGAATGGAAGAAAGAGGTATATTCATAAAAGCGAAAAAATCAGATATAGATTTAAGATTATATTTGATATATGATTGTATACTATTTAAGATATTTTTTTAACCCATAAATACCCAGAGCTATTTTTATAGAATTGCATATTATTTTGAACTGATTAGAATACTTAGAACATACGATATAATTTAGAATAACACACCTCAAAACTACGAGCATTTTTGAAAGAAATGCGCGTACTTAAATATGAACATTCCAGCTATAAGGATATAATCATCATAAAAAAGAAAAATGCTTACATGGTAATATAGGTAATAGGTAATATAATAATAGGATATCTAAGGAGTATTTCGCTGGGATCTTGAAAAAAATATCTTTTGATTGTATGAAGAATTTTTAAATATTGACGTACATTAAGTTTCATCTGTGCATTAATGAGTTAATATAGGATTTAAGACTGTACGTGTTATGTATACGTGCGAATCAAATACAGCCAGGATCCAGAGTAAGCCGAGAAAATACGAGGGGGGGCCCTGCCACCCCATTGTTTACGCCCCTGAAAACAAATTAGTCTCACAAACCGAGTTATCGCCGCATTTTGTCACAAGAGATACCAAACGGGAACCTCTGGAACACTTATTCTCATCCGCGCTAACGCATCATCGCCTTTAATTCACCAACCGAAAGGAGCATCACCTAGAGAGAGGAGAAAGAAAACAAGCGCGTTGCGGAGGAGCGCGTGCATGAGTGAGTGGGGGTGGAAAAATGAAGACGGAGTCGATTTTTGCAGTGTTGGGGTGGGTAATACACGTGTAAAGGGGATGGAGGTCAGTGGGTTGGATAAGAAGAGGGTGCATCCTCACGTCCACGGAAATAGATCTCGGGGAGGAGCGATCGTGTGTGTGTGTGTGTGTGTGTGTGTGTGTATGTATGTATCCGGAAGAAGCTCCTCAAGGTCACTCGCAGCACATTTCCTGGCAAGTGGTGCTCAGCTGGTGTGGGGAATGCGGCGGGGGAAAGGCCAAAGGGGAGATAGGGGAAGTTGGGTTTTCTTGAGGTGCCCCCTTCTTCAGATGCTCGGTTTCTATGCACCTCTCTTTTCTATTGCTGTAAACATTGAGAATAAACTTTCCTTGCGTTCTACACTCGTTGGATGTGCCGTCATAAGGTTGCTAGGTCTATCGCGATGTCGTAGTAGATTGGGGATATAGATCGTTGTTCTTTCTTTCAGTTACCTGCTCTTGTAACCATTTTGTTGATTCACGGGGGCATACTGGAACAATTATATAAGTCGTGTTTTCGCGGAAAAAATAATCATCTACTGTATCAACATATTATAAGGTTGCTCGGTCTATCTTGATACCATAGTAGATTGGGAGTGTAGACAGTGCTTCTTTCTTTAGTTACCTGTTCTTATAACCACTTTATTGATTCATGGTGGGCATACTGGAAGAATGATATCAGTAGCGCTTTCGCGAAAGAAACAATTACCTATCCTATCAACATCCTATCCTAGAGATTACATAAGGTTAACTAAAGCACCTGTAAAGTTTTCATGTAGAAGAATGGTTGGAAACTCACCCCCTCTACGTTTAGCTACCAAGAGCCAGCAAAATGAAATGAGGAATACTGGGCAAGATGAGGCGTGAGGTATTACCTATCGTATTAGCATATTAAGCAAGAGATTACATCGAGTTAATTAAGCAATTGCCCGTTAAGTGTACATCCACAAGGTTGGAATTCCCTCTATCATTAGCTACGAAGAGCTGGTAGAATTGAATGAGCTTACTAAACAAGGTTATGAATGAGATTGTTTGCCTTTGCTTTCCTCGCAGAGACAGAATGCTAAAAGTGGAACAAGTCCAAATAAGTGAAGCACAATGATTCAATGATTAACACCTTTATTAGTATTCCATAAGGAGAGTCCTTAATGTTATTTTTCAGCATAACTAATACCTCAGTAACTATCTTGTCATCAAAGTCATGAACAAAATTTGGACAGTAGTAAATGAAAGAGTCATTTTCTCTCTCCTGCATCAAAAGATTAATGAAAACTATTATTAACATTATGATAGCAGGAGTAACTTTCACAACTATCCCTATAAAAGTTTCTGTTCATTATTAGCAGTTTGGTTTCTTCGAAGTGCAAGATACAACAACAATAATATGTATGTGAATGGTAATTTCATATATGATAAAATAATTTACAATGCCACTGAATGTTAAATGCAGTCTTCGGATGAAAAAAGGTTCCACCCCACTACTCAGAGGTAACCTTTTTATAGAGGAAATTTCGAATTTTAAAAAGCCATTCCCCTATTCTCCTTAAAAACTTATTAACGCCTCCTATATAACACTCAGTTGTTTCTTTTTATATGTCATTTGGACCTATTTTTCAATGCCCTTGACAGTCTTCACCTATAAACTTATCTTGATTTAATATCTATTGTTAGTTGCTGATATTTGAGTTAGAATTTTTTAAAATGTTCAGGGTGATTTCTACCTTAGAATTCTCTTATATTTACTTAATTTATGTAGTTTTTTTTACCAAAATGGAAATGGCCATGAATTTGACGCGAGAGGAGATTTTTATTGTCAGTCTCCCCATAATACGGGTGTAATCTCATATAATCTTATTCCATGCGTGCACACAAATTTAAAACTTAATATCCCACTTTTTGCACACAATTGATTATCCTAATTTTATTTAACCTTATATGCATTGAATTTTTTTATTCAGATCATTCAAGCATGAAGATTGAGATGCATGTAGCGAGCTGTTGCGGTGAAGAATGGGAAGCTGAATCTACCAATCCACCCAGACCACGATCTATCTATCCACCCATGATCTGCCAACCGTGCCCCATCCACGGAGGATACATCCCATGATTTGGAGACACTCCCTTACGGTGTGGAATTCGCTGATTCTTTCATCAAGTAGGTACTCGAAGTTTCCCGCGGAAACACAGGTAGAGCAATGGCGAAGCATATCATCCCTGGATATTAGTAGTAGTCGTATTAATGTATGAGTGTTAGGTGCATACATTTTTAATACTACTAATTATTATTATAGATTCAAATATTGTTGTGTTTTGTATTGAAATGGGTGACTATTAAATGGATTTTGGTGTATTGCAGTTGTGGTTTGATAGTGTTTTTGTGGTAATGAGATATCCAAAGGACCGATCTAAACCGCAACTATGTAGTAAATGTAATTATGGGATATTCGTATGTGGTGTAAATATGTATTATACTTCGTTCAGTGTCATGAAGGGACCACGTTAATCTTATGGCACCGTGTATTTCTTATGGGAGAATGGCGGGCGCTCTTCGTACTGTTCTAGCACAAATCAATTTTACTCTATGCTGTATGTCTTCAAAATCATTTATCGTCAACTTTCTTTTTCTATGCAAAAGTCGCAATAGCTTACACCATTCCTCGCAGGTAATATACGGAGCCATAAGATTTACGTGGTCTCTTCATTAGTTAGATTTAAGAGGAGACTCATCAGTCACAATCTCGCCCCAAAATAAAGTCGTTTTATTATTATTTTTATTATTCATGAACGGATTATAGAAGGGATACCAGGGAGTAACTCTTGTAATTATGGTGATGATATGTTGTATATTTTGAAATGTTAATGCATTTAGTGTAAAGGATCGTGGAATGTTATAGCGTGAAGTGTCACATGTTTACACAATGTTTAGAGGCCGCAACCTAACGACAGGCAACTGCAGGAAGTAATCATAATGATATTACCCTAATACCCGCGAACCTGAGCCTTCAGAAAGGCGCTATTTCTGACCCTTATCCCTCTTCTACGCATCCTCAATAAGCTTCGGAGATCGCCATGCACTTCATACGGAGAGATGAGTTTCCTTGACGATATATTCGCGTTGGTTATTTTTACCCCTCTGGAAATGATTCTAATCCGTCCGAGTTTTTACCCAGACTTCAAACTTTGAATCCTAAGCCCGGTGCAAGAGCGGGGGGCGGTGTTTTTTTTCCCCTTTTACTATATCGCCATCAAAACTAAAGATTTCCTTCATAGGTTCGCCCACGACGTCCATAAGGAATTAATGCATACACTCGTCCTTGTCATAGTCTCCTGAGTGGTCCGATCAAAGTAAAGAGTGCAGTAAAAACAGAAGGGAGTCGATTTGCTTAAAGCGTCTGCATGACGACCCGCGGGGGGCCTCAAAACGATTCGCAGCGCTCTGCCAAGGTCGCCCGTGCACCGTGCAGCGACAGTTATTAATCGAATAAATTTCCCACTCCATTGTGCGAAGTATCATCCCATTTCACCTGAGCGATTAACTGCGTCGACTCATCAGCGGAGCCGTTTTGGATATGCATTACGGTTGCATAGGCACCCCCTGCCATGCGCTTTCTTGGAAAAACCTATTTGCTCTTGTGCTGGGAGGTTTGTTTCATCTCGGTGGGGTGGAGGGGGAGTGAGTGGATGTGGAGGGAATGAGGGAATGGATGGAATGGGAGGAGTAGCTAGAGGAATGGGTGATGGTAAAGTAAGTGAAGTGCGGTGATACAAGACCGTGCAACAACTTCATCAGGAGATGCAGAGGTTTTCTTTGAATATTAAACCAGCCATGAAGGAAAGATGTGAGTTAAAGATTCAACATAACATATAAAAACATAAGTCTGAGTGTCTATATCGACACTCACAATCAGAAGTCCCCTTTACTTTCAGCCAATCGTCATAAAAAGGAAGTTGGAATAGCAGCCATAGAGACTTAACAGTTACTTTCTTCATTGAGCCATTCTGCTGAGAGGAAGATAGTTAAAAATTCTGCAGAGACTCAAAAGTTAACTTTAGCATTTTTCTCATAGTCTGTGAATGAAATTGAAAAAATCCATAGTGGATATCTTGATATTTATTTTCTTCTATTACCAGCTGAATTAATGGAGGATTTTATATAGCGATGAAGATTTTTATAGGTAGAAATCGCAAGTATTCTTTGTCAATGTTAAGAATGAGTTCGACTTTTAGTAGCGCTTTCAAGAAGCTAAACTTAATGAGAATAGTTCGTTCTGAAATAGCATTTGTTATCCTAAACATGGTATACATTCATAAACAGGCTATGGAAGCCTCCAAAGGTGTATGAAAGGGGGTGCAAAACCCCTGTATCCCTATCTAATTCTAGCATATATTATAGTCTCTAGTGCTCCGCTGAAAGAAAAACCAGAAGTAGCAGTAGCTATCTGAATGGTTCTCAATAGGTTCTCAAGTCCTCAATTTACTAGAAAGTAAATTTCATAACTATTACCTATTAAATACTCTGCAAGAATGGGTAATAATGGCATAAATTTTACTCTGAACATTCTTGAATCTTATTTCTCGCAGGTGTCCGTCGTAACTTATTTCAGCCGAGTCCCTATTCCCTCGAAAAGAAAGGAAAAAGTGAAATAGCTTCGTTACTGAAAGCATATAGATAGTTAACTCGTCAACTAAAGTAACTTTTCTGTTTAACATGAATTAAACAGTGTAATATGTTAATGTCAAGGACCTATTTATAAGAACGAAGGCGTCGTTTTCCTCGGTATCGCTCAAAATGGAGGCGTGCACTTAATTATAAATTTCCCAATTCCACCAAACGATCCGTGGTGAAAAGCGACCAACTAAGAGGAGAAGAGGGAGAACTGACGTTGAAAGATAGACGTGCATATGGGATGAAGAGATTGTGGGTAGAAAGGAGTTGAAGAGGAGGTTCTATTGTTCATTTAAATTTTTCCTCAATTTCGTTATATCAGCAAAGAAAACTAAAATATTTTGTGGATTAAATTTCATTGATCTTGCCTTCGTAAACGTTTTTCGGAAAACGTAATGAAAATATTCATCAAATGATGATAAAATATTCACACGATGATGCCGTATTAGTTAACAGCACCTAGCATCGATTTCTGTCAAAAAGTGCTTTATTAATTTGTTTCCTTCGATCGGAACCTGCTGATTGTATCCTCAGCACAGGATAGGCAGCATTTTAAATTTAAAATGTAAGTTTCTTCGTTAGCTATCGTATTTATACTTTTATGCTCAGAAAGATAAAAAGACCGAATTTCTAACGTAACACATCACGCCATTGTTTATTCCGGTACATATGTGGAGAAAAAAATAGTTTCGATAGAACATTCGCAGCTCTAATTACCCCTTGAACGTCTATGACGCTAAATAATTTGCCAATTTTTCGCCAATATCCTCTCCACAGTTTATCATTATACAGCGCGCAACTTTAAGAGCTTAACCTGCGCTCTAACAAGGAATGCTTCCTCGTTAGTCACAATCCGTTCCATTACGGAGTCGTTTACTGATTTAATAACTAGCTTACCGCATCTTTGAAGGAGCCGAGATAAAGACAGCAGGACGTTGATAGGATGGGGGAACAGATCAAATGGTAGTATGAGTAGCAAAGGGGAGGCATGGATAGGGTATGGGAGGTAATGAGGCAGAAATAAAGGAAGGGGAAGCTGAGAGAGAGGAGAAGGTCCATGGAAAATCCCCGCCCGGAGGAAGGCCTCGCTGTTGAGATAAGAGCATTAAAAGGTCTTAAAATTAGAGTGGGAGCGCACACGTAAGAGCACGGTTCGATCCCCGCCGGAGGACGTTAATTGCGAGGCGATGAAATGTTGGCAAATGGAGCGATGGATTTATGGCTTAGTTGTTGAAGATGATGGGATTGGGTCTGAAGGAATGCTGGGAGGAAGGTGAGGAAGAAAGGTGATTCCGAGAAAACTGGTCAAAACAAGTGACTGTTGGCACGCATCGCTACCAATTTCCTCTCGATTACGGTGCTTTTTGTACTCGGAGTCTGTCCATCCATTTTCTAATTATTTACGGGGTCGGGAATACGGTGGAATTGAAAATGGTTGCGTTAGAAACTACGAGGTCACTGTGTAACAGCGAATTTATTAAGATATTAGAAGTTTACTGTAGTAATTATCTTGCTTTCTTTGGTTTGCACCATCAGTTGGTTCCCTTGTTGTAATTTCTCGTCCTTGTGATGTAGTATTATCAAGTAAAGTATAATCGCATGTAAATAAAATTGAATACATTGTGATTTAATCGAATTTTTCCCAAAGCATCGGAACACAATGGCAAGTTTTTGGAGGCCTAAGAAATAGTCTTTTCGACCAATGCTATTTGTAAGAGGGTCTAATAACAGCTTCCAAATCTACTTATATTACAGTAGCTATAATTTATGTATCCAGGGATATCAGCACAGGGCTTCGAACAACCAACTTTTTGTAGTTCTGTATGTGCCATTTATCAAAGACCTTTTTTCTTATTTAATAAGATTCTTAATTTAATATAGTCTAATTATTTGTACGAAGTACATAGCCTGGAGATCATTCGAAGAAACAATCAACAACAGGATAATATTCGGATTTAAGCAATCAATTTGCACACATATTTGACCTAATTGTTTTATCTATATTATAATATACTTTTGTTGATATTATGTATGATATAAAATGGTGTTATGTACAAAAATTTTTGGATGTACTGTGAGTGAAGTTTCTATTTCCTGTCAATTTTCGGTCTTCATCAACTACTCAGTTGTTTTCATGTGTATTCTTTACCACATATTCTCTTCTTTCGTAAAATATTTCTGGTGATCAGTCACTCCTGTGATTTCAAGTTCAACCGAGTTTCATAAAGAGTTACTTATGGGTACAATAAATAATAGAAAATCAATGAAAATTACGTAAATTAAGTAAATAATTGAAACTTGTCTCGGTTTTACAAACTTTTTCAGACAAAAGTATTTCATAAATAATCCGACAAATGCTATACTTGACAATGCCCCCAGGCTGTATGCTGATTAGCTACTGCATGTTTACAGAACTAACAAACAATTTCAAAAGATGTAATTAGCGATTACACTAGGAAAAGGGAAAAAAGAGACTTCTCGAGTTAAGAATTGCGTCTGGAAAACTCACAGGATTAACTAAAGTAAGCATATCTACCGAAATCGGCAATGTCATTACCGTCTTTAATGAAAAGAAATTTATTTCTGTATTAAGTACCAAAATAAACGCAAACACATTAAAATACACACAATAATAAGAGTTCAAATTTCACGAGAAAAGCTCTTTCATGTAAAACGTTTTAAGGTTCAAAAGTTGCTTGAATTCACTTCCTATGTGATGCCAAGGTCAACAAGCATATTGTTTTATATATTCTGTAGCTTTTGAGAACGTGTGCATACAAATAGGCCAATGGTGGACACAAAAGGCACAAAGGTACATAGGAAGACATTCCGGTGAACACAAAGGCAGACCTTCATATGGATATAAACAGGGAAATAAAAGACCTGAATACGACAATTATGGCGGCCACAGAAATGCTTGAAGAATCACAAACAGAAATGCGGATGTAGGCATTGCTGGTTTACATATAGACATGAAAATAAATACATGTATAATATTGGAGATGGCTATGTACTTACTTATTTTCAAAGAGCTCAATTCATTTTAACCTTGGAAGCCGATATATTGGAAATAATAGCGAATTATTTTTGATAAATTTGCATTTTACAATTTCTTTTCTTGTGCCAATCAAAGCAACGTCAGATTGATGGATACCTAAGTTAATTGTTAAAATTATGAAATTCTAGCTTTTTATACTATATATTAAATGTGATTATGGTTACTCAGGTATACGTTTTCAAGAAAAACACCCTGCGTAAGAATAAATTATTTCCGGTCTTTCAGTAAGGTAGGCAATAATCATTAGAATTATAAATGTAAGATCATAACACTCTATAAAAGTTCAGTGTAAGGTGGCTGTTTACGAATAACATACAATGGAAGTACAGCCTAATAAAAACCTCCATATTCCATGAAATGAAAAAATGAAGCATACAAGGAATATACTACTAATACTAGTAGCTGGAAAAGTACAGTAAAATATTAATAAGCGAAAAATAGAAGCGTAAGCCAAAAAATCTTAGGGAAGGGAATTAAACATCTTTAACTTTTACCAGCTTATAACACTTGATATTATACTTAAATTTTCCTTTAATAACCATTAATATAAATAGGAAATTGCTTCTGCCGGGTTTAACCATTAAAATCAATAACTTTCGATCAGTAATTTGAATTTCTTAGCAGTATTTTTAAAAAAGCTTCAACAACTGAATTCATTTCGCTCAAATAAGCCCCCACCGAGAATCGAACCCAGGACTGCTTCCACCAAAGGCGAACACATAGTCCACATGGGTCACGACAGCCCGAATTTAATTGATTTTCTTTGCAAATATTTGTGCTTCCGATTCATAACGAGCAATTTTTAATTTTGGACACAATTTGAGATTACCGTTGGAGAATCAGCACTCACATTACATTTTCGACATAAGTTATACTGGAAAATACTATTTTTCATATACACCTGATTATATTTTCATTTTTGCCTTAGAGTTACTATTGGGAATCGAATGAACCACTCTTTGCGAATCCCTGTTGTTAACTTAAAAATACCAAGAACCCTTTAATATCTATCAGTAATCTCTGCTCTAAAGTGACCGATTGTGGGCAAACCTAACTATGGCAACCTCTAGATTTCGAGCAGCACTAAGACTGTATCATATATTTTTAAAAATTTCTCTTCCTCAACTCGTGCATTCCTCCACTTTAACGTTTTCTATTCCATTCAGTTTCTCCTTGAATTGCTCCATGATAGATTCCCCTTATAAGGACAAGAATCGACTTCGAAGGCGGTGTGTCTGCGATTGAAGTCCGTCGGTTCGACCGTCAATATCCGTCTGCGGTCTTAATAAGCAACGGTGAGGATTGAAGTTATTTTCGGGCACTTCCTGTTTACGTAACGCGGCCGAATAAATATGTTTTCGAATGTCGCGCACCGTAAATAGAAGAGGCTAACTGTTGCCGCGATGCACTCTTAACAGGTTTGCATATGCTTTATGACTTTGTGGGAAGTATCTATGCATGACTTTGTTTTCTTATGGTATAACTAGCAGTTATTGAACTTTTCACGAGGAATAATTAATAGAATAAAATACTACGTAATATTTATTAATTATTAATACTTGTTATAATATAATATCATTAATACTTATTATATTGTAATTATTAACATAAATTTAAATCTGATATGAGAAAGTTTAAAAATTGTAATTTACTAACTATACTCCATAGATCAGCGGATAGGTAATCAATGTAACAATAGTTATTATAAACGTAAAAAGAAGAAATACGAATTGCAAAGAAAAAGTCTGAATGAAAATAGATATGAAGTCGAAAGGTGGCGTGTGAAAATAATATACTAATACTACTAATAATAATACTTGAAATAAAAAGAATAATTAAGCAACACATATTAATTACCATAGCAACACGTTTCCTATTTTTGAGTTATGGGATTTTCATTCTTGCATGTATATAGAAGAAAAGACCTTGAAAAAATATCTTCTGATGCTACTTTACGCCATAAAATCTTAATTAAATCGTGATTATGGTTATCATTTCAACACAGCTGCAGATCATTTCAATGCATGGCATGATTCAAAATTAAAATAAGATATAAGGAGAGTTATGATCTATATACAAAGTAATTATTTCATTAAAATACTACTTTGTGTCGTTTGTTAATAAGTTTCTGTAGGTCTTCCCTTTAAACTTTCTCGCGAAATATTTTATACTCTTCGCCTTGAAAATTATTATTTAAATTAATAAACAACTCATACGGCGAAAGAAATAATTGCCAATGGAAGCATCTGTCTATGAAAAGACGGTGGATAAATGTGCATGGAAGTAACGGAAAACAATTTTTAAGCAAAACTTTAGTTTATTTTTCAGATGCATCTTTGCAGATGATAGCAAAGTTAGACGGAATCTCTCACTCCAACATCGTGAGTCACCTTTCCCATTAATTTTCGCAGTAATTAACTTTTTATGAACAAATGCAACTGATGTCATCGGGGAATTCCTCCAATTTATTTTCCATGCGAATCTAAAACTTCGATCAGTCTTTGTCACGTGATGAAGCACGGTACTTTATCTTTCGTAGAATCCATCGGTGGAGAAGGGGAAGTAGTAGATTAAGAAAACAAAAAAAAGATACAAAAGCTATGAAATATTGATTAGTATATAGAATTTAGTTTTTTCATTAGGATGAGTATAAATTTTAAACAGCATAAAGTAGCATAACTCTATTAGACTACATTATTTTATTTCAAGTTAGTGTATATACAATTTATTTTTCAAGATTCATACGTAAGAGATTATGTACAATCGTTAGTTTCAGTCTGACTACAGCTTTAAACAAAAAAGAGTTTAATAAGTAAGTATGGAATAATTTATAGTTCAATTAGTATGAACTCTATTGGAAAAAATCACTTGTGAAAGCTGACAAACCACAAGTCCTGATAGTTTCGTACGGCATATTGCATGGGTCAGGAACCTTCTGGCCGCACTTTTTGTATATTCAGTTTGGCATTTTCGTTAGTTCATGAAACTAATTCTTGTATTTGAAAGACTTTTTCCCAATCTCGGGAGTGATTTTAAGCAAAATAATAGTCGAATATACTTTCTCTATTCAAGAGGCGAATAAATTCGTTTTTGAACGTATATAATATTCATATTATTATCATAACGACACTGAATGTATATATGTAACTTTTTGTTCTACTTTGTTTTTTTTATACTTTTGGTATGTCTTCTTGTGTTTTATAAGCTGTTTTTATGTGTTTTCCCTAATCTTAGCTTTCCGATCTGTAGGTTTCGCATGTTTTTCACACCCCCCTGCTTGAGGGTGTTTTCCTGCAGTGGAAATTTTTTCCTAAGCCCTTAGCTTAGGTTTTTAAATCCACAAATTAGTCTTCTTCTCTGCTCTGTTTTTTCAAGCTATCTCTTTTTTTAATCTTATATGACGAAGGGTTAGATGTAAGAGGAGACTTTATAGTCTCAATCTCGCCCTAAATAAAGTCTTTTTATTATTATTATTAATCTGCTTGAATGTAGGCAACACGCAACTCTAGTTCGACCGCATGGATTCACATATATCCTTTCTTATATAGCCGGATGATATATACATTCATATATGTTGCCTGCTGACCGAAAACGGTTGACCTAGTGGTTCGATGGTTACTAAAAACAAATCGCCATCATCCTGCAGATGGAACACATGTGACTATGAGTCAGAAGATGATTCAAACGTTTGAAGACGACCTATTTTCTCGATCCGATTAGCATTTTGATCCGAGTGCGATTTCCCGCCTGCGGGGAAGTCCGTCCATGACCTACCCCAAGAGCCACAAAAACATATTAGTGCCGCCCTTCCATTAATACAGAGCCCGTTTGACCTTTCTCTCCGTCTCCACTTTGGCACGTTCTGAAATTAGGAGGGCCTCGAAAGCAGGTACGGACATTAAGGAAGAGTGGAGACAATCAACCGCACCGTGTGTTGAATCAACTTCCTCTAACGATGCATCGTCTGCACTTTTCTTCCTTGTTATTTTCTCGGGCTATTTCTTGTCTTAAACTGTTCGTTGTTTGCCTATTCCGTTATTTCCCAATGTTCGCTTAGTTTTTATCAACTTCGATCTGGGATTTCATCTTACTCTATGTGTTTAATATTTTCGTTTTTACTTTAAGACTATGGCCGACCTTTGTATTTGTCTTTATATTAAGTTACACTAAATTTTGTTGCCAATATTATGTATCCATAATGTTTTCTTACTATTCTGTGATTCTATAATATTATCTTTTTGAATTTTTACGCGTTTATATAGATTTTACGCTTTAGTTCGTCACAAATTTCGAATTTTTACTCCATGGGTATTACTTGGGTATTTTGTGCTATTATTCTATTTGTTACATGTATTTTCATGTTCTACTTGGGATTTCCTACTCTGATCACTAAAAGTCTTAACTCATTTGTGGTTATGCGAAAATTCATCTACTCTTTCTCGTGGGTGTTTTCTTGCCGTGGATAATATTTAAAAGCGACATTATGATATTTTTCAATCAAAAGTTTAGCTAATTTTTTCCTTATCAATCCATGTTTGAATATATTTTTGAAATTTATTGACACTGATCATGTCTTAGAAGTAAGAGCGGACGTCGCAGTATCCCTTGTTCAGAATAAATCAATAATATTATAAATTCTATCATGTATATTACTGCCCAAGATCCTTAACTAACCTTTGCTCAATTTTAAGCTAAAGGAATTATTATCGGATATCATATTGGATATATTGAAGTTGATTTTTTTTAATATGTAAGTTTTTCTAAATGTTACGAACAATTTGGGCCTGCAAACTCCAGAGCAAATGGCCGCCCCACAGAGCAAGTTTGGGTATCATATCAGTGTCTTAGATAGAAAATTATACTAATATCAATATCGCCGGAAGTAATACATTTTATCAAATTGTTGCTTATCAAACTATTTCCTCTCTATAATTCTTTCAGCTTCAATCTCCTCGATTCAGTAGAAGGAATGTTTCTAGGTTTCCATTTTATGCACACGTGGCAAATGAAAAAATGCAAGAGAGATAGTAGAAATACAGAGGGCCGTCTAAAAGTATGGAATATTTTGTGTTTTCTATCAATATATGCGAGCAGTATATTTAATGTAATTTTTTTATAGAAAGAGCTTTCCTATTCGAGCGGATGAAAAGGTGAAGATCGGGGAAACTTTCTATTTTTCTCAGCAAAATGTTTTCGTCTACCCAATATAATTCCGGTCACCCTCCGATAAGGGTGACCGGAAATAACTTATCGATGTATTTTGTCTAAATTTCTGTGGGAATATACTTCCTGAAGATCGCTATTTTCCTAGAACTTCCTCATCCAACTCGCAGTTTAAGAATTCCCAATATCTTCACGATTTGCATCCACGATTTTTGTTGAAGGATGTATTCCACAGAATATATTGGACATATTATGCCCAGTATCAAAATAGATATCTATAAGTGAATTAGAGTTATATGGCCCATGCTTGTAATATCTAATTCGTTAATGTTTATCCTTTATCTATCTACTTTGTCTTCACACGAATTGATCCTGTCTCATGCACTGACTCCTTTAAATTCTTTCAATTTTACAATCGATGAATGCGGCCGTTATGTTGTGGAAGGTCTTAATTATAGTTAGAGATAGATGGAAAGAAGAGAGAGAGACACGGTCGTTAGTATAAACTTTAAAAAATAAATTACTCCTAAACCGTTTAAGGACTAAAAAGTACACTTACTTTTTGTTGTGAATCTTATGCTTTGGTGATGTCCAACGTTGTAGGGAGACAATCACACGTCGATTAAGTGGCTAGATACGTATTTCGAAAGCCAAGCTTTCATCTTCAGTAGTATTAAAGCTGCACTGAAAACTTCGTTTATTGGATCCTGTATTTATATTTCTATGGAAACCTGTGAGTCTCTTCTGATCCTTCTGCAGGGTCTCTATCACATGAGGAAAAAGGGTTGTTTGTGTGTGTTTGTAATTTTGTCTGAGTCGAATGGATGGTGGAATTTTCAGATATGAGTGAAAATAATGCTGAGGATGGAATTATGCCTTTGTCACTATTTAGTTTTGGTTTTTGTTTGTGTATGACAAACTGTACTTTTTAGTCCTTAAACGGTTTAGGAGTAATTTATTTTTTAAAGTTTAGAGATAGATGTGTACTTTTCCACATAAACTTTTATTTAAACCGGTAGTTTGATAATAAAAGTTTATGTGGAAAAGTACACATTTAACTATCTTACAATTTTATATCATTCTTCTAATAGTCAGCTGTTTCGCTTCACCTCATCCTTTTTTCTTCATTTTATTTCTGCTCTATGAAAACCATAATCTTTCATTTATATCATTTTCTTGGTCATACTTTCACTTTAATCGGTTGAACCAATTGCTCTCTCCATCTATGTACTTCCTTTCACTTCTATCTTATCCTTTTCTCTTCCGTATTTTGTGTGCGAAAGGAAATATAAATTTTATCTTCTCACTCGCACTCTAGTATGCAGCACTTCTTCAGCAGCAACATTTGAGGTGCACCTTTATATTCAAACAAAGTGATCAATTGATTTCACCTGTCAAGTTTTCTTTTTCCCTTCAGTTTTTACACACCTGCTCATTCCCTTTTAATTCTTCAATACCACTTTGTTAAATTGGGATGTTTGATATCCAAGTGGGCAGCGAGTTTGACTATCGTGAAAGCCGGGTTCTATTCCCGATGGGGGCCCGTATGTGCGAATTACCGTAGATGTCGGTGCACTTTTAACACTACAACTAAAACACAATACTACTAATGTTTCTAATTAAATTACTGCCTCATATTTTGTTAATGCCAAAGGAATGTGTGCTACTTTCACAGAGTAAATGTTTACCTATATTGCTTTTAAAGATGCGCTTCCTTTCACATACTCCCCTCCTTTCACATACACGCCTCCTTTCACATAATCTGCTTTCACATACACAATTCCCTTTACACACGCAGTCCCATTCATTTGCATGTACTCTTTTCCACAGTCTAAATGTTTACCTCCATTCTTTTCAAATATGAGCTTCCTTTCACCTACTCGTCTCCTTTCACATACGTTCATATGCGCTATTCCCTTTACTCACGCATTCCCATTCATTTGCATGTACACATTCCGTGGTATAAATGTTTACCTCTGTTCTTTTCAGCTATGAGCTCCCTTTCACACACAGGCACCTTTCACATACAGGCTTCCTTTCATCTGTAGAACCCTTTATTAGCCCTTCTCTTCGGGAGGCATGCAAAGGCGCGTGCTGATGCGTGGGTGTGCTCTCCCATCCCACATCCCTCTAACCAGAGGGCACGGACTCAGCCCTTGGAGGAAGACGAGCCAAAGGCCCACGCTTTTCACAGTGATTGATCGAGTGTCGTTCCCAGACTAGCCTCCTCACCTCAAACCCCCTCTACCATTTGCGAATTCATTTTTACAATGCTTTTAAATAAATGACCCAATTATGAAAATTCAAAGCTCGTGCATAATGTACCCTCACTACCATTACTCAAATAATGCATAAATAAATTCCAGGGCGAAACGAATTGAGTTGACTCAGAAAATGTCGTTTTTTAGTACTGACAAAAGATCATTATTTTCAGTATCGACACCTGAAGACTATCGACACACGCTATCGACAACCCGGGACCGCTTTCATCAAAGGCGAGCGAACTACCCACTTGGCTACAGGGGGCCCAAGAAAGATCATACGATTCAATTCCCCTCATATAGAGTTGCGAGTAGCACTAACAACGAATTCCAGTGGTATTTTTCAAAGTACTTCGACAGCTGAGGTCATTTTCGCACGAGGTCTCCCATGGGGAATCGAACCCGCGACCGCGTTTGCGAAAGTCGAACGCACTGCCAACTTGGCTATGCGGGAGTCCTGCTGACAAATATGTCCCTTTTATAAACATTAATGTTCAGGAATATCAATCAATACAATCAATCACCATGGTAATGAATGTAAATAAAGTAAACTTACCATTAGAAATGAATGGAGAAAGGATAAATAATATAAAAAATAATTTATTACACTTCCCTGTAAAAAAGATATATGGAATTGCAGTATTCGTAAGGCCTGATTGCCTATGAAAGCATCCTGGGCTTGACTCAAGTAGGCTTGAAGAAACCCTCATAAGAAATACACATAAAGTTCCTTTTTTTATCTCTTTTAGACTTCATTTCTCTTACAAAATTAAATTAGAATATCGGTCCCACTAAATCGAGATAAGTATCAAAAGAACGGAAGTTGACGAAGATTATTATCTTAAACGTAGAATATCGTTTCCGATTCAAATTTTCGGCAACTATGATAAAATGGGTGAATATTTGGTGAAATTTTGAGGTCGTAAACAACAAGTGGTCCCCCGACGACCAAAGAGATTGTTGAATCTGATTTCATTTATTTCCGTTAGGAATGCACGGAGAATTTGAGAGTTTAACAAAAATGCATTTAAATATATTCTTGACTTACAATTAGAAGGATCATATTTATACCATATTTATACCATATTTATACCATATTTATACCGTATTTATACCGTATTTATACCAAAGAAAACAAGCAATTAGTTTTAAATAAGTTAAATTAAGTTCCGAAATGTTTGACGGGGGAATTCAATAGTATTATTTATTTATTAATTTATGGTTTATTGATACGGTTTCAATCTCTACTGAATTTTCCGATTATGTGAAATCATAATCCGAGTTTAGATATATTCTTGTAAAAACTAAGACTATGTAATGTATTATGATCTTCATTTATTTATTCAAAAGAAACGTGATTGATGATTTAAGTGGTAGCAATTTAACTCCAATCATCAAATATCATTATACGTATACTGTCTTGATGTTGGAATGTATGTATCTATAATATTATGAATCATAAAGAAATAATGTTAATGAGGTTTACGATGAGTTGAACAATCTGTCTTCTGTTTTATTATACAATCTTTTTACTTCTTGGTTCGAATCTATGTTTTGAATTTCTAAAACTTTCCTTTTCAATGTTCATTCAGACACCCGTGAATCAACAACTCTGACACTTACTTTTTAACGATTCTTTAACACTGAAATGTGGCCAAGATAGAAATATCGTTTATGATCAATGTAATCAATTCTGCTTTCCCTACGAGTAAACGTTCCAAGCATTCTCGATTAGGAATTTGTATTTACTATATTTTGTTTTGCAACATATGATAATTTAATGCTATTAGAAAATCTTATGAGAATGTTTATTTATATTGTGCCTTTTTTTATGCATTTGCCATTTCGTTTACTTTACATTCTACTTAGCAATGTAAACCAATTTTTAGTGCCTGTTGAATGGAAAACCAATCAATCTATTAATGTATGTTAATTGTACCTAATCATAGCAGTCCTTCTGTTAACATTGATTTCATACAATTAACAGTAAAATGACAATTTCGTAACTGAAAACACTATGAAATAAGATCAAAGATATTATAATAAGGCAGCATAACAGCAGTGGCGCAAAAAGAAATGTAAGATATTAAACAAATACTTCAATCCTGTGCAGTGTTATTAGAAAACAGTGCGATGGTACGATGAAATCAGCACTATAAAATAGTGAAACTACTCAGCAAAAAAAAATAAATAAAAACGAACGATTTTCTTTTTTATCTATTTAGAGACATCTTACAGAGTGATATTTCCATCAGTAGCGTTTCAAGCTTCCGTGTGGTATGATTAACAAGGTTTTCATTGGAAATGAGAAACACATATATGCCTAATTCTTTCGGAGGAATCTATTGAGTCCGATGGAATGAATGACACAAGTCACTGAGGCAGTCCCCGCATGATGAGACAAGTTTGAGCACGTGAAATGTCGTCTAGTTCGTTGGGAAGGTTTTCATAGACATGGTTTGAGATCGGGGAAAGGTGTTTGTCATCTTAATTCCCCGAAAGAAATCGACCGTATGAAGACTTCTTAAAGGGATTTCGCTAATTGAGGACCTAAGCATTCGTTCATACGAGCCGACATAGAATTTAATTAGTGAGTCATGCACGATAAGGGAATCTGACGAGTGTATCACGAGGATCAGAGTTCATGTGATCCGCAGCATCCGTATTATTGCATCAGCTGCTTTATTTTTGAATTGTGACTGAAATTCCTTCTTTATAGTTGCAGTAGATTACGATGAACTTTCGATTATCCGTGGGTGGATCATCCGGTTTGCGTATTATTCGTGCATGATTTTTTATTATTCTTCTTATATATTTATCGTGGTCTTCTTCTTTATATATTTATCATGGTCTTATCAATACAGAATTTAAAAAAAATTAAAATTTTTCCAGTGTTTTCACGTCTCATACAAGCAGGATTAACAAAAGACTTCTTCTATGGAACATAGGGGATGAACCTCATTGCATCGCTGCTAAAAAGATAAAAAAGAAATGTAGGAATATCTGTGTTTTCTGATTATTAATATACACTAATATCAGTTTGGATAATAGAATGTTCATTGTATTTAATCATCCATTTATTTACTATTAATTATGATTTATACGTAAATCATCCATATTTCCTGAGCTGGGAAGGCACAGCATGGTGGAAATTCATCAAAACTAAGAAAAGTGGCAGAATATTACTTTTTTCACAAATTTATTTTAATCTTCAGGGGAATGATGGTGGCGATCATTATTTGAAATCCGTCATGTGCAAATAACGTTGGGAAAAAGTACCTTTCTGTCTATATTCTTAATTCATACATAGGTTTGGCTTATACTCATAGAAATTTCGATCCGGATTAGACCAAATTTCGTTCCTGAAAAAGTAATATTTACATGAAAGTTGAAGAAATGAATTGAAAAACTCGACTACTATTTGAGTATGTATAAGAGCATTTTACGCAAGTTCTCACAGAGTAGAATATATTTCCAGTTTGAACTTAGAGAAGAGCACTGATAAATTTCAGTTGTATTTCATATGTTTCCCTTTCTTTTGAATCATTTTCATATCAATGCCAAAGCATTGTTTGGTTCGATTTTCATACGGAGATGAAGGAAATTAAATGTGTCAAAGTTAAACCTGTTTATAATAAACATTAATTGTCGTGTAATATTTATGCAGCTTAATTGATTCACTCATTTGAGAAATTACTAAGATATTCCAATGTATTCTTAATGACGTTTAGCTAGTCTGGAGAACTCAAGCGATTCCAAACGAAATTGCTTCAAGGGAGTATAGAATCGTTATGCAAATCAAATCGTTCACCTTATTTATCATGTCCAAGTTATGGATTCGCAGGAACTGCATTCCGTAAGAAAATGAAGTTCATAGAAGACGCAGGGGAGAAATATGTGCTACAAAACGAAGATAGGACATCATACCGGTTCTCCAATACATCGATATCTGTCAATACCTCTAACAGACCAATGTCACTGGAAACTAATTTGTAACCTATAAACTCAAAGATCCCGAGACTCATAATGAAACAGGATATAAATTGTGAGACGTATAACTTATCTCTTGCATAAATTTTTCGTTAAGTTACTCTAGTTATGCAGCTTGTACAAGAAAATAATAGTAGAATATTGAAGGAGTACATGATAGACTAAACTATTATTACGCAGAGTTGGTTTGTCTATCCTTTATTAAGAGCTTTGGGGATTATCTCCATTGCCAACATCATAAGACCGATCCAGCATATTGTAGACTTGGATTCGATACTAGATGAATTCGAAAAAATCTTAGAATGTCTAAAAATCGATACTGTTTCATATTTCAGTTTCTATTCACGATGATAATTTTATAAAAGTCTGATATTATTCAATAAGAAAGTGAATGAGTTTCAGTATCTTACTTTATAGTCCTGACTTTGAATCGAATTACTAATAAATGTCCCTCCTAGAGCAAGATATCATATTCTCCCCTTACATGGTTTCACACGCTTTTAAAGGTTTTATGTGATTCGTTATTTATACTGATTTATTTTCTGAATCGTATGTGTCACCAGGTATAGAATCCGCCTGTAATGTGGCATTTCACTATAATAATAAGAACTCAGTACTCTTTTACAATTGAATTATATCATATGTTAATATTAATTAACAAATATTTCTAGCTTTCTTATCCAAGATCTAAAACTTTCGGAATTATTTCTGGTGCATTTGTGACTGATAGGAAAAGTAATATATATTGGTGATAGTTCCGCGGTATTATTCGAACATTCGCTTTTATTTCACCAAACACATCTGCATTAAAAATGAAAATATTGATCTTGTATGGCCAGTCAAACGAAATAAAATTGGAAATTTTATTTCGTATGGCTGAAATTCTTTCGCGAAATAAAATTGGAAACAATCATCAGAAATACATGGAGGTGCTACAATCATTTTAAAAAATCCAACAAAATTATTATTACTTTCATAGAATTTTGTGATGGAATAGAACGACTTAGCTATTCGATAAGATATACCAACATTTTAGGATTTTGTAATTTTGTTGAACCATTCCCTTAGCAACCCAAGCCGTAGTTGATGTCAGCGTTTGTAGGAATACGCGGTAAAGGGCGTATGAGAATTCAAAGGGGAAAAATACATAGGAAAGCAAATTTCGTAGAAGGAACGAAATGTAGTGAGCAGAATGAGGAATAGTAAAGGGGCAGTCCGAGAAGGAATAAAGGAAGGAGAAAAGCGAAGGACACGCGAACGTGTGGTCTGTATTTATGTTTTGTGAGACAAATGAAGGTCGAGGTGAGCAAAACGAAGGGGAAAACGGGAAATAATACGTGATATCCTCCGAGTTAGACAATGTTTTGGAATCGCGTGCGTTTTAAAGAGCTCAAAAAGCCACTTTCAAACCTATTTCCAGCCACTTTTCTCTTCCGCGTTCGATCTTCGCCATAACAACGCGGTGCTGAATTCAAGTTGGGACCAAAACAAGGAAACGACGCAGAGTGGGTTACGCCCTAGAGCGTGTAAATTAATTATACCGACCCATGAGAGAGAGTGTTTGTGTGAGAGGTGGAAAAGATAGAAATTGAAAGGGGAGGGATGAGTTTAAACGCAGCTGAAACGAAGGTCGTATTGGGGACTTTCGCCGTGGCTAAATTAAACGTGCAGCATTAACTCGACTTGCGAGCTTAGATTATTTTTAATCGTTCTAATATTAGAAGCTATTATTTTGTTTGGGATTCGGATATTGGATTCCGTAAAATTTGAAATATACATACATATCATGGAGGGTTGTCAATCCATGCATTGGTATATATATTGCTTCCCAATCTCCGATCCATTGCTTCATTTCCTCGTTACTCTTGATTTTAATTCTAGCCATCACTTGTATATATATAAATGCTGTAAAATAATAATACGAATTATTTATAATATAATTGTTCGCGAGTTAGATAGTAATCTTAATCCAAAATGATAAATACAGAATACATTTTATTCTGTTGTAAATCGTCGTCTTGATTACTGGGGGACTCGGATTTGGAAAAAATATATGGCTTATTAATATTATCAAAAACATTCCTCACAATTTAACTCACGTCAGGTAACAACCTTTATCCCCCATTTCCTGGAATAAACATATGAAAGCCTTTAGAAAAAAAGGGTTTTCAAATTGAAACGATTTTATATTATAGCATGATGATCTTCATCACGAAGAAGAATTTAGGTACCGCCCAGGATCAAACCTGGAATGGAAATGCAAACTCTACCTTGTAATCTCTGTATTAAAGTACAAATTATAATTAGTAATAGGACATTTAATCGAAGTCGTAAACGGAAATCGGAGAAATAGGAATAAGAGAAATCGCTATCGGAAGTATCTGACATATTTTGGGAATTGAAAAATTCTTCAAGCTATTTTTCGATTCAAAGAAGGTAACTTTGGAAGATTTGTTTGAAATTTAATCCTTTATTTCTGGTGCTAACAATAAATAGTGTAAATATACTTACTGATTTTAATTATGAGTGAATCTGAAATCTATAGATATTCATAACGTCTAAATATGGTTTCTGATGTAAACTTATGTAACTTACTATTCTTTAAAATAATATAATCTTCCAATCTTTACCCAATGCTCTAAATGTTTATGAAGTCCGTTACCTCCACTTTGTTTCAGTTCCAACTAATATTTGTATCGAGACGATTTATTTTGAATAAAAATATAATACTATATTTTATATGCATTTATATTAATTATTGTGAAAATATTTATTAATAAATGTATTTTTCATGAAGAATTCTATACCAAAAATAACAAAAGATAAAAGAATTTTAATCGTTTTAGGAATCTGAATTGGGAATGAAATTGGAATCGGTATACATTTTAGTATCGTCCCCCACTGATTTTAATCCATAAAAATCGAGTTAAATTTACAGCATCGATATCTTAGAAGTAAGTTTATTATTTCGAATTCTCTTTACCTTATCGATAACATTTATTTACCTGGCACATTTTATTGTCGGCGTTGACATCTCTTTATCATCTTTACTTTTAATAGCACAACCATATAAATTGTTATCTTTTTCCTTCTTAAATGAACCACTCAAGTTTATTTTTAGAAATCAGCTCAAGTTTATATTTGGAAGCTACTTTCAAAGCGACGATAAGGAGAGTTTACGTTGCCGATAAGGAATTTAAGGCCTCATTATTGCACTTTAACCGAGTGCCTGTGAGACTGAGAATTGAGGAGTATGAAGATTTGAAATCATAAAGGTCGTTATTAATGAGCTATTATCTACAGTAAAATGTAGTTTTATCACTTTGTATTATCGTTTTTGCTGTTCCAAACACTTTTTAATTATTTTTGTATGCAAAAAGGATCATTTTCAATATGCTTACATGAAAATGGTGGCGTGGTCTTATTTTATGAGAGTGGTGGAAATGAATTTCAACTATGCACAGGGAAGTGCGGATCTTAACCCAAGGTTATAATCTTGGGCTAAGAACCCAAGAAGTGAAAAATAGTGACTTAACTGGGACTTGAACCCAGATCCTCCACTTTCCAGCAGTTGTATACTATTATTTGAAGTTACTGCTTTGATTCGAAGGTCCATGGTCGAATGTTTTTGATTACTTTATTCTCTCACTATCTTTCCATTCTTTGATTTTTTAAACAATTGAAAACTCTCGATCGTAATATTATTTTAATTAGTAAGTTTCCGTTCTATTCCTCACTTCAGAGAAGGCTTTTAAGGATTCGGTGAGGATGGAGTATTTCATAGTAACGAATAATACTCTGGCTTAAAATGGTACGGCAAAAAGCAAAATTTAATTTTATTAGAGCATAAGTATATTAATTTCTGTTGAAAAATTAAAAAATAATTAAAATAAATTTATGCTATCCTTCCTACGTCATGTACTATTCTTCCTGTTTAACAGAGATAAGCCGACTTCAAGGTTTACCGGCAAATAGTTTCGATATTATTTGACTTTTCTGGATATCATCGCAGCTTTTGTTTCATTTTGTGTGCCGCTCTCCTTACTGCTTTTAATTGCTTTCGAAGCAGATTCCTTTGATCGGAAATGACTCAACACAAGGCGATCAGATAGGATGGACAGCTAGAATGCATTCACAAAATTTCAAACTAACCCATTCCCATGAAGTACACAAAAGTATGTAGTGTTTTATAATGGTCAGGATATTATAAGGATATGTAGAATACGTTTTATTAATATTTAAAAATAAATGACCTATTTAGTTGTCTTTGTTGACCTGTTTAGATGTCTTTAGTTAACGTAAAAGCGAAATTAAGATAGAAAAGCCATTTGGAATCATCTTTGACGTTCAATACTCCCAATGATAAATTCCTTATTTAAATGGCTTCAATTTAATTTTGATAGTCTTCCAGATTTGGTTAGTTATGATGGTAAATTTAGGACTGAGGAATTTTCTTGCTGACGTTGTTCGAAGAAGTTTCAGCAGTAGTTTCAGGAAGCATTTTCATACGATAATAATATATTGTCTTTACGGACATAACACGGAAATTTTCTCGTCTACCGAAATCGCGAGCAATTTTGCGTAACATATTGCAAGAAACAATATATATATCAGGTCTATGGTGAAATACATTTAGTAGGAATTCCTTTCACAAAGAAATAGGCCGCAACAGGTTATTCAAATCTATAGATTTCCTTATCCCGGAAATGAAAAGGATATACTTCCGGTCGAGGGGATCCATTCACGATATTCCTATATTGCACAATACAACTTATAATAAGGTTCCCAATTATAGCACGCATCAATTCTTAATTTTTCGGGGAAATGGGGAACTAATATACTGGATTGTTTTTCCCGTTCTGAACACGGACGTAGATTGAAAATAGTTTCTATCATGTCGGTGAATGTGAGATTCCAGACTGGTGTGCTTAATTTATTAGGATTCAGAGAAAAAGCATCTCCATTATCTACCCTTCTATTTCCTCAGTTATGGAGGATATTTAGATTCAAATTTCATATTTTGGAAGCAGAATAAGATGTTACTTACAATATATCCTCTGTTTTCAAATTGATCATCCTTCGGGATCATATCCTGAAATTTTGTAAGATATTTTTCCTCCATTTATTTGTGTTTTCCGAAGATTATTACTTAACATTATTTCCTTAGACAAATTATAAGCCTTAGACAAACCCCTACCGCAATGGATTTGGAACATTGGAAACCATTCTATGTCCAAATTTTTTAATTTTCATTGATAAATTGGAGTATTTAGTACTTTTTTCTCTCTTTTATCTGTGATATTGGTGTCGTTGAATATGGCTATTTCAATTATGTATGTTTTCTTGGATTTTTTGTCCATAGAAGTGAGGTCTTATTACTACGATTATCATCATTATTATTACAGTAATTATATACTAATAAAATAATGTTATTCATACCATTATTTGTAGCTGTATTCATCGTATACATTACATTGTAGGCTCAATGTGGCTTTATGAAGACCAAGCTCGATGTCGGTCGGACTTCATAATCATATGCCCAGCATCACAAAAATGAAGAAAAAATCAGCATAAAAATGTTGTTTCCCAATATAATATCACAATTTTTTTATTCTAATGATAAATGTTCTTCCTTCTCGTGGTGCACCCTGGATAACGTTTTGTACGTGAACTAAATGAACTTACACTTGCTTACGAACTCTTGACTCTTGGTCATCGAAACATTAAAAATGGCCATACTATAAATAAATAAAATTATATAAGAGAGCAATCATTTTGGCTTCAATAGCAATCATCACTAGGCAGAGTTAATGGCGTTCTCCGAAGCAAGGACGCAGCACATCTTACGTATACGTTTAAGAGTCGAGATTTTGCGATTCCGTGGTCAATCCTAAGTATTTGTTCGGCCATTGCTCCCTCTTTTCATTTCTATACCTGTAGAAGGGTCAACTGCCCTTCCACCCTCACTCCACCCAATTAGCGCTAACGATTAGTCTGAAGAATGCGGTTCCCTCGTATTTCCAGGAAAAGGATAAGGTTTTCCAGGAAAAAGCCATTAAGGAGAGAGAAATTAGTTAAGGGGTCCCCAATAATGTGCAAGGTGCGTGCAGGAGAGTGGAGGGGATGAAAAGGAAGGGGTTTGTTATTACCAAAAGGCAATAAGTGGTCGTTTAGGGGCGCGAAGATCCGGAATCTAGCGACAGGAGGGAAAGCTGTGAAGGGAATTCCGGAGGGAGTGTCCAGGTGATTAGCGGGGGTGGGAATCCCAGGGGATTTTAAATTAACCTCTCTCTTTGTTATGCGAATGTATGGAAAAGTGAGGATCCAGCGCCAAAAACATTGGCGGGGGATCGAATCGGAGCCATTATATTCTCGTGCTACTGCACTCTCGATAGCATTAGTTAAGAGAGAATATTTCGAGATGCGTTATGAATTTGAGACGCAGAGTATGTGAATTAATTATTCGTTCATCAGTTTAAAAAAAATCATTAATTAGTAACTTATAAAAGTGTTAAAACTATAAATATATAATTACATAAAATTTTATATATAGATAAAATGTATTGTTTATGTGTATTTATAAGTGTAAAATTTATTGTTTATTAGTGTATTTTTATTGTTATAACTTTTATACAAATTTTTAATTGTTATAAATTTGAGTCACATATTTCGTAAATTAATTACCAGTTTATCAGTTTTAAAATGAAGTCATTAATTATCGTCTACAAACAAGGATATAGGTATCGTTAACAAATTTAATATAAAATATTCATCGGTGATGTAGTAGTTTTTTAATGTTAAACTAATGAAAAAGTATACGATTTCGTTGAAAAAATTATAGGAATTGTCACGTGGTCTTCGTAAAATTGAGGACAACATTTTATAGCATATCTCAATATGATCTACAATATCTCACATAGAAAAACATATTAATAAAATATTCCCTCATCTCAGAAATAGGATACAATCAAGCCAATATTGTCATAATCTTAGGTATAGTGGGTAAGACTTATGTAGAAAATTTAGTGATATTAATCCATTGATATCACTAAGACAATCTCAATTCAGTTAATATGACTAAAAAATTCCTTCAACAGCTGAACTGTGTTAAATAGTCATTAATGCTCCAGAAAGTTCTCAGGTTTAAAATGCGCATGACTGCAAAGCATTGATATGAGTTTATGGCGTCACAACGAGGCTAATGATTAAGGGATTTTCATGGGTTGGTAATAGAGATATTTTAAATTGGAAGTTTCTTTGCGGATATATTTACGGTCAACCAATATCTTCTGCCTCACATGGCTATAAAAACATCAAAACCTACAATAGATTGAACAATAAGGAAATTCTCCTCAGAGGGAAATGCAAATTTTATGGCCCTTAGAATTATACGTTCCTGACCTGCTCCTACATTTTTTTTTAATTTCAGCTTCGCAAGTTACTCCCTTGATCTGAATACATTTTCTCCATCGTATGGCAAGTTAATCTGTTGCTCTAAATTATTCAGTGGCATATGATGAGGTCATGCGGTTCCTTACCCGGGAATAAATTCATGGATTCATTGTTTCTTTCTGCGTCACTTTGATAATACGAGGACTGCGGTTGGGGAAAACGAATTTGAATCGGCAAAATGTATTACAACGTGCACATGAATGAGGAATTTGATTTTACGTCACTTCAACTCATAAGTCATTCCAAGTATGAATGAGGTCATGACCACCTATCATTCTTTATCGTTCGCATATTTTGATACATATTACTGTGAGATGAGCCTGTAATTAGAAATCGTACTTCATTTAAGTAAGATAAGTATCTATGCGTCACACAAGCAAGTTCGTACACGACCGAAGTTGTCTGACAAGGCTTCACTATGAGGTTCCATGTACATATTTAGTTGGTACTTTGTTCTGTCTTTTAGAGATTTTTTTATATTTTTAATAATCATGAAGGGAATGAAGTTGGGAAAATTGCATTTACTTTGTATACTTCCCATTTTTCTTACGGGTTTGAAAGCACCTGATTTGAGGTACGGTCAAAGCAGTAGTTAGCAGCCTCACATGAGATAATTATTAATTAGTTCAAACGAAGTGAACAATGGTAAAGTGGCGACCTGCCATGAAGAACATTGTTTTTAGACGGGCTGACACTCGATTGTTACTATTTGAGGAATGGCACACAGCTAATTCAAAAGTTCTCGCGTGCAAAGAAGGATTTAATGTTCACCTTATAAAGAGAGAGTAATAGATTTTTTCCGTTTGAATGTTTCATAGGCCATTTGAAGGTCGAGTAATGCCTTTTCTAGCAAGGAGCTTCATGCATAACCCTGCGATTGGATTCTTTCCCGCAACTGGAATGAGAATGGATTGTCTGTCTGCATGGAAGTAGGCCGAAGATTGAAAAAGGAAACGGGACATATTTGACGTTAGGAATCCATTTGCGACTAGGAAAAAGGGATGAAATAAAGACTGAGATGGAATAGGCAAATGAAAACTGAAAATAGTTAAGGAATTGGAATTTAGGAAGGAATTGATTCCCTCTGTCATTAATGAAGTGTTAATGAGAGAAATATAAAGAATGAGGACTTGAGCAAATACCGAAATATTGAGGAAACAGCGATATAAACGAAGGTAAAATGTCAAGAGAGATTTATTACTCTCGGAGAGATTCGTTTTACAGTGTTAAGGTAAAAGTCAAAAGTGAAAATAATTTTGAACGTTGAAGTGAATACATGAACACCCCTAATGGATACGGTGTTCAGTTTTATGAGCGATTTACAACAGTATAAATTATTTCCTTGGTGATTTTACAACAGGAATTCCTTCATTTCTTGTCGCCAAACCTACTATCCAACTTATCGGGGCAATTGAGCAAAAATCATTTCCCAACAACTAAATCAGATTTTCCGGGATTCGAACACAGGCTCTTGGGGTTGATGTGCGTTCAACGTTAACCATTTCGCTATTTACGATAGAATAATGAAATTTTAGTGAATTACTTTTATGTGTTTTATTTTATGCATTTTACTTATGTATTCGTTTCGACAACGACGGACAGAAATATAATTTCCTAAATATTTTTAATAATTAAAATTTATATATTATATATATTAATTTATTTCCTTAGGAAGTTATATGTTAATGTGAGTTGACAGTTAAATAACAACAATGGGTTGGGTGGTCAAGAACTTGATCAAAAGTTGTTTATTATAAACAAACGCTACGCAACAACATAGTAAGGTTTGCCAACTTAAGATACAGCTTCTCTTTGTATTGAATCTGGGCCTTCATTACAGCTTTAGGCCATATACATGAATATAATGCGTTCCTTTTATCGACCAATAGTGAACAAACCTTAAGAATAACCATAATTATATAATTGTGTAAGTGGAATAGAAATTAATCTTTTCAAATCTATCATCATACAATTTTTCATATCAAATCTATTAGATATCTGATGACATTAAAATGTGGTCATTCTGCTTTAAGGTATGTATTACATGACTGAAACGATTTGCTCTTTTTTCATTCAGATAATTGCTCAGATGAATTCTGCAATGAATAGTTGGCAGGCATTGCTTGCAGTTGTTGTTCATTCACCCGTTGTCGCAGTAAAATGCTTGTAATGAGACCAAATTATAGAGTAATTTGCTCTTGAGACAGTTGTTCCCTAAACGTTTCAGAGTCTATAATATAGAAATGCTCTCCAATGGCATACATTGTATCACATTTATCTGATAATTGTCTCCCATTAAATAAGGCTGTAATCAAAATATGTTTTACTGCGTTTTAAGAAACTGCACGCATAAAAGTGAATGAAATTCACGGATTTACAAAAGATTTCATCTTATTCATGAGGAAGTTCGAAATTATGAGCTATCTTTTTCGTGGCGATGCATTTCTTTCCGTATTTATTTTCCAATGCTGGTAGTTTTCCCTTTGTAATTATGAAGGATTACGTAGTGTTACCGGTTTCTATTAGAGAGATCTTCTAATAAATCGTCGACTCAATGGTAAAGCCATAAGATAAAGTCAGCATATCCCAAGCTTTTTAGCATTGCCTTCCATATTATGTTACCTAAGAGAAAAGCAAGTCATTTTAACCTTCCAATACTGGTTTGAAACTGTATGAAATGTTTTGTACACTTTCAATAAAATTATATGATTGAATGTTTCCTAAACGTTTCTTCAGGGTGTGAAAGAGAGCACTTCTTCAAACAATAGCTCGTATCCAACAAGTGCTGACGTGATTTCGTTCTTATAGACGATATTTTACACTTCTGCTTATCCGTGGGCTATTTCCTTTGCTTATAGTTACATTTATTTCCATCAAACTTATAATCAAATAAAAATTATTTAAAAATTCAACGTAAAATTAATAAATGAGAAATAATAAAAATGTCGGCTAACGATTAGAGATTTTTCGGCATAAGTTTTGGGATTTGCAATCGCTAATACTAAACAGAATTGAAAATATAACGAAGAAAATCGGATACTGCCAATTTTTTCTTAGTAGAAAAAATGAGGTATTTCTTGTTGTTTCTTAAATATTTTAAACCCAATTTTTCTATCGTTCTATACATATTTCTGAAATTTGAACGGCATTTATTGTTACATAATCTTCCTTTAATACTCATTTCAAACTACCGTATGAGAATGTAATAGAGATTCTCTTTATAACGGAGTGATATTAATAATTTTAATGCATTAATATTTTATCGGATTTCTTAGACTATTATGCTAACTACCGCAGGAACAGCCATTTAAGGCGACCTTTGTCTTTATGGTATGCTAGCCTTTACAAATTATTTATGGGAAGAAGTAAACGTAGTTGCAGCTTTAGCGAAGATTTCCCTGCCTAGTTTTATGGGACACTTTCTTCCTTCTGTAAGCTCCAAGATCTGATAAAATTCCTGGCAACCACCGTACGGAAAGGAAAAAAATTTAAGTGCGGTATCCTGGATTCGATACCGGTCCGCCAGAAGGAAGAGACGGCTTCCGGGGTGTGGACGCTCCGCTAAGTGGGGGATTGCGACACTTGGACGCTTCGGCTAACTCTTTGTGCTTATCTGACAATTAGAGAAAGCGAAGTGTACCAGAGGATGGGAACCCAGAGCCGTATCTCTAAGACATATGCTTTTGGATTTTCTTTCATTTATTTACGAAATATTAGGGGATAGGAGTTGATCACCGTCGTAATTCGATTTTGTGGTTCATTAGGTAAGTTTACTATACATCAAGTTTTGACCAGGGCTATCACGGTTTAGAGATACTATCTCGTTCAGTGTTCTTTTTTTCCCGATTTAAGAGTAAAACTTCGATGGCGTAAGTATCGGGAATGGAAAAAGAATTTAATGGCTAAAATTGAATGACATTGTGCTACTACACACTTGCTGAAAGCGTCTTAAAAATTGTGGGAAAATTTTTCAAGTTTCCAACCGTTTCATGAAACCAATTATCTAACCAATATCCTCGATAAGAGGATGATAATACAACTATCGAAATGCGTTTTGGGCTTTTCCCAGAAGGTCGTTGATCCGGAACTTCCGTTTCCATCCCGTGGAACTAGTCAGTATACCGACGTTTCGGCTATTGAAGTCTTCCTCAAACCTACTATTGTCAGTATGTTGGTCATGTTAAAAATTTGCTATGGAATTGTTTTGTTTTTAAGAAGGTTTTACTTTTAAAAATTTTTATTCCTTTTTAAAAGATCGCAGGAAATTAAACTTGAATATGAATTTTGCTAAATTTTCGAAATATTTTTCCTTTTATAAGCATACGTTTTTTAAATTTGTATATTATTTTTTAATAAATTCCGTATACATATTTCGAAGAAAATTATGAGGGAGGTGTTTGAGTAAAATTCCATGCCACGCTATTGTGAATTGTTGCTGGATATCCATTGACACTTATAGATATATAGTGCTTAGGTAAAACAGCTAGGAAATTAAGAGATAGACAAACGTTAGTTAAGGAAATAGGGGAAGAGGAGTAAATAAGCTCTTAGAAACTCAATATAATGGGTGGAATGTATGCTATTTTTACTATTTATTGCTACTTGCGGGATAATTGGATCATACTTCCCTCGCTAAAAGTGAAATTTGAAGGAAAAAACACGTAAACAAACACCCAGGATAAACCCAAAGGTATCCAAACCCTATAAATTCCCCCATCCTTTCTTTCCAGACTTCATCACGTAAACGAAGGCCCTGCCATCTTCCGCTCTTCCTCTGAACCTATGCACGAGGAACGAAAATACGATCTTGTGTATGCACATATCCGAATTACGGCGCCTTGGGAGGTGCATTGTGGGTAGGATGTCTCTTCTTGGCGGCATAGCGTGCAAACAATGGAGCGGCGCCATTCGACGAGTAAAATGGGGGGGAGATCTTTATCTCTAGCGCCCCTCCCCATCCCGTACGATAAAGACACGTTTGGGGAAGAAGCGGAAGAATGTTGGGGACGTGATGTTTTTAGCGTGATGCAGTGGTGTCTTGGAGGAAATGATCCAAAGGGCAAAAGAGAGAGAGAGAGCAAGTTTCGAATTCCGATGTTATGCTCCGTTCTCAGTCCTCTTTCCCGAAATATGGGGAAAACTTTGCACTCGTACATTGCCAAGTTTTCTATACGTGTGTGGTCCGGGTAAACAATTCGAATGAATTTCCTTCTTTGAATCTGGATCGGGATTTTCTGGCCTAATTTCCCTCTGAGAATCACTTGCATTAAAGCGTCGCCTTCTGATTATTTTGTAAACACATTTGTTTCTCAAAAAATCTCTCAATAGTCACACATCAGTCATTGAATATCGATTTTTATCGAAAGTAATGAATAAGAATTTATTCAAAAGAAGTTTTTGTTAAGAGTAACTTCATAAGCAGGTCGTTTTTCTGATTTTTATTTGCTTTCCCTCTCAAAAATCGGAAACTTTTACGGAGATACCATTGATAACCAGTAATCAGTTAAGGAAGTTTTCGGATGACAAATATTTCTTCTCTTTTTTTCTGAGCTCGGCTAACGAGTTTTACCTTGTGGAAAATCGCCTTCAGATGAATATAGGACCGAAGTTGCTGCTTATTCTGCTTTTACAGATAAATCATAAAATATTTAAACCTCCAAATTTTACACTTTTCTTTGATCTGAATTTTAATTCTGATGATATGATGATTGAAAATTTTATAGCAAAGATAATGTAAATAATTAATCTTTACGTCATGATAATGCTAATAATTATACATAAAAAATTAAAATTTGTCATCAATGGAATAATTATTAGTACCAATGCTGCCATAATAAATTAGAAGGTAACGTTTGCTTTATCGTTGAGTCTTGCTTTACTGAAAGATATTATACTATAAGTTGGCATGTGTTATAGCGAATAACGCATGTGTTCGGAGATAAACATTGGGCAGGTATCTCCAAAAGACTGTTTGCTAACATCTTGGGATGTAAGTCCAAACTTCATCACTCCGTTGAGGAGATATTTTGTGAATTTGAAAACCTCTTAGGTGGAGAGATGCTGAGAAAATTGAAGATTCATGCCTTAATGACTAAGAAGTGTATCACGAACACACTAGCCTCCTCACAATTTCGTCCTCAGGCGTAAACACGAAAGATCCATTAAACTTCACAAGTGGTAATGGATTGAGCGAAATTTACTCAGACGTATGCATGGATCCTCCTGCTGTTGATAGTAATGTACCGTTAATTGCTTAGTTGAAGGAAACAAACGTGAATCAAACGATAAAATTTTATGGAGTATTATGGATTTTAACGGCATTAAAATTAGAGGAAAAAATTTCCATAAGGTATGCCCGTTTTAAATGTAAATCTATCGCAGGAAAGTCTTTAGATACAGTAAAGATTCATAGTTTAATTATAAAAATCATTTAAGAAAACCTTAGGGATTTATATAGAGATAGGGTACTGATTCTGCAATAAATAATTACTGCATAATTATCTTCAAGAGAATAAATGAAACGTCCACAAGCAGAACTGCATCTTATCATTGATCCATGATGATATATTCTCACGTTGGAGGAATTTAATGCAATGTAACTATTTAAAGAGAAGCGTATCTGATTTAATATTAGTTTTGATTTCAATGATAACAAAAAAATTGGATGTATATTTTATTATTATTATTATGATTATTATTAATGTTTTACTCTCTCGGAGAGATTTGACCAGAATAAACTCTCTTCCACCTAACCTCTGAAGTCATTATATGGTATAATTTAAGCCATATAAAGGCAATCGAATACAGTAGCTTACAATTAGAAAAATATTTCAATTTTTAAACTAAATTTAAAAGTTCAGAAAGTCCGGGTTACATTCTTTGAGTAATAAGTAATATTATCTTTGCGGTTGGTTTTGAGGAATCATTCTGAGATTGCAAGGGTGTCGACAGCTGAAGATGAATAACCCTTTCTGTAGGTGCATGTCCAAAGGAGGATGGTAACCACTAATACAGACCACATAAAAGTTATTATTGATCGAAGAAACGTAAAACTTTAGGGGAGACCATTGATTAAATTTGTAGTTATCATTTTACTTCTCCATTGGTATCTGGTCGTCACTTCACACGCAACTAACCTAGGATGGTCTAGGCTCCATAAATAAACAGTGTACTATATAGGTAAAAGTTTCATCTCTTTCCTCTCTTCTACAATTATGTTACTGCTTATTTTATGAGCTATAAACATAGGCTAACACTCAAGTACATGAAAATTTTCACGATAGCACGAAAGAGGAACGTATGTGATTGAACTCTCTAAAATAATCCGAACCTCATGACAAGATAGTTAACCTCTTTATCAGAATGCGAGTGAATGTAACAAAGAATCCCTTTGTACATTCTGTTACATCTCCAGCGCGATTTCCCTTACTCTTCAACATGTCCTCTTTCGATCTCATCCGCCTTTTCCTCTTGTTTTTTTAAAAAACAATTCCCACGCGGTATAAACCGACTAATTTATAGCCGCAGATAACGTCATGAAACGATAAGAACGATGTTGAACTGGGCGGAACGGAAGAATATCCCTTCATCATAAATGGCGTCGTTATCCAAGTTGTCAAGAAGAAGGACATGATGATGTAGTCAGTGGGTAAGGATTCACAATGGAGAAGGACATTCGAGTACCCTCCTTATCTGCCGGAGAGGCGGACAAGGGTTGAAGGAGCATATCTAAAGGGTTGGTACCCCTCCGTTGGGCTGTTTATCGTCCTAACGGAGTTTATCTTATTGCTTCCGGGTTGATCCCGAAATGCCAAACTCGCTGGAGGAGAAGTGACCTATCTCAAAGTAATGCGGGAAGAACATGTCCGACGCGTGCTACCAACGGGCTATAATTGTCAGCGATGGAGTCGGCACTGAAAAATGATACTCAGTTGCATATCTCAATATTAATGTTGGTGTAAGTTGGTGTAAGTTCTCCCTTAAATTGATATTATATTATGCCGAGATTGTATCGGATCGAATAGTAAATCAATCTTATGAAATGTATCGAAATTAATTTAAAACAATTTCACTTTTACTTTTTAAAATGTTACCAGAACACTTCCTTCGATTCTTTGTGTTGAATTTTGCGATCAGTTGAAAGTTTCATTGACAATATAATAACTATCATTAAAGACTCTTAATTTGGGAATGATCTATGCAGTGAAAACCCCCTCATAAAGACTTATTTGTTTAATTTTTTATCGTGCTTTCATTCTCCTTAAATATTGCATATCACACGATAGAATTGAGTATGGGGCGATGGATTTTCTATTGAATCCAAAGCTGACGTGAGTGAGTATTATTCCACGTGAGTATCATATATTTTTACTGTTTCACGTAAATTTTCTTACAGACAATCATTTCCCCTTTTTAACTTCTAACTTTTACATCATCTAGCAACTTTTCTCTTTCAGTATGAAGTAAAAATCTCTAATTTTCTATAGATCTTCATTTCACTCTATAATGAAGGAATTAGATCAAGTTACATCTGAGAGAGTCCCTTTCAAGTCTTACCTGCGCTAATCTTTTCCTCGATTTAACCGATGTTTCATCATCAATTCCTTTTGTTGGCAATTTATTTTCTCTATACCTGGCGCAAACCTTTCTTAGTTTCAATGAAAAATAAAATTTCGTTCAATTCAATAAGTTAAAGTAAATTTAGCTATTCAGTCACGATGAACGATGGCTGATTGTAGTTACTCGTGTCACTTTTCATGAAATCTGCTTAATATTATTCGTTACATAAATTCAGAATGACCCACCGAGATCTAAAAGGAAAACAATGCTTTGGAAAGGAAAATTTTAATTTATTTTGATAATCGATATGTTTAGCGTTTACTTTATTCTCAGACTTGTTCAAGGTTCTGTTGATGAGAAGTCTTTAAGATTTGTATGATGCTGAGAGTGAAATTAATTTGGCCACCTTTTATCGATGTTGAACGAAGTCTTGCCGAGCCGAGCACTGAAACCGAAAAACAGTTATTTTTGCCGGAGTGAAAACCGAACCAAAACCGAAATATTGAAATTTTTTAACCCGAACCGAAAAAGAAAATTGTTATTTATTCAGTTCCGATTTGAAGTTCCCGAGGGTGAATTTAAAATTGGATGGAGATGTGATTCATTTTGATGTTCTTTGATAGCATTCTGGGACAGAAAAGCAAAAGCAAACTATCTCTACCATAGTAAATCCTATACCTTTTCCATTTAGAAAATATACTTCATTACGATAATTATTTACTTATCATGCTACTTTATTTATTTACTTATTAATTTATACTTCTCTACCTTTATCCATTTACCAACTATGTTATACTGTAATTTTTAATGTATTATATATCATATTGTAATTTTGATTGTATTATATCGTGTATTGTAATTGTTTAATGTATCATATTTTATACTGTAATCGTTTTATTGTTCCATATTATTGTCATTTATACAGAATAATTTTTGGAATTAATAATAATGTGCTTTAGTGTTATGTCACTTGTTTGCAAAGGTATATCCCGTTAATTGAATAAATAAATAAATAAACTAACAACAGGGATGACTAGAATATGTATCGCTCTTCGGCACTCGAGTATATTATAATTAATTATGTAACTATATATGATTGATAATGTATTTATGTAAAATTTGAGAGATCCTTAGGCATCTAAAGACATCGGAGAACCATAGTCAAACATTTCAAAGAAAACACTGAAAAACAGCATAATACGAAAGTGGAATGTAGGTATCTCATAGCGTGAGGGTAGCATGAAGCGGCACTCGAAAAGTATTCCTCAGATCGCATTGTAATAAAATTCCAGAGGGGAAGATGGGAGTGGATGGCAAGTGGTATGGGTGGAACCCTTATGTTGTGGAATGCGTGCGTAAGGCGGAAGGGCAAAACAGTTGCATGAGTCAAAGCGCAGCCCAAGGCCGAGCATCCGAATGCCCCTCCGCCCCCAACTGTTCCATTGTCCTCCTTCCCCTCCCCCTACACCGCTTCCTCCCCCTCCTCAGCTTCCTCTTGTGCATCTCACTCGCTCCCTCTATCAGCTCCATCTAAAAACACCTCTCTATCCCTTCTCAACCCATCTCAATAGCTCATGGCACTGGGATGCGCAAACTGCCGCGTTTAATGCAGGAGGTTACATGCGCATCTGCCATGAGCTTGCAGAAGTATTATATCATAAGCTTTACTCTCACGATTTACGATATTCTAGTTTATCTTATACTTATATAGACACGCAACCTCAATTATCGGCGTGCGATTTTCTGCAGGTGAAGGAGAACAATGGTTTTGTGAGAAATGCATTACTCACATATCGCTGATAAATATCTACATCACTTTGTAAATATAATTAAAATCGTCTCACTTAAGTGGAGGTGAATGATATGATTGCTATAACAATAGGGTGCATCACCCTTTTATCGTTGATTTTTTATATAAATTTAGTGTTTATTATTTTGAGTAATTAATTATAGCTTTGAGCATGAGATTTAAGTGCAAGAACGTAACCTTGTGGTACTCCCTATGTAGAATAAATGAATTTGTGATTGAGGCTCTCTTCTGTTCACCAGAAAGGAAGAGGAGTACTTGATTAATTCATTCTTGGTGTTGCATTTGGTTTGTATTATACAAATTAATTTCAATGTAAGATGAAAAATAGACCCTTAATTAAATTTAAAAAATTCTAGAACCTGCAAAATTGGATTTTCTATAACTTTTCCTAATTTTCTGGTATTGTGAATGAATCGCACAAGTTATTCTAGATGGACAGGTTCTTATTCGGCTGGTTTGAATCCGACATTCTCAAACAACTTGCTATGAAAGTAAAATGACTATCGCGATTGATAATCACAATCCAAAATCATAAATTGAAAAAAAAATCGGACCCTCTTTTTACCTTAATGTCCAATTGAGAGTATTTAATAATTGTAGGATGGTGGAAATTGAGGAGATCGAATATTTAAAATTGAGGAATATAACTTGTGTGCAGACTGGTTGATCGTGGAGAAGATACTGAATATTTAAACATAGCAATATAGAAGGAAACTTCGCGGCCTCCAAAGGTTCTGCTGGAAGGTTCTAATAAACCTGATGGCATTTGCCACGGAACTTTGAGGAAAAGATCCCGTGAACGTGACTAAGTGTGCTAAAAGTAATCGCTAAATTTCACGGGCAAGAGCAATTGGTGATTCACTGTTTTTACGCTTCTCTCTACCGAACTCAATTTTTCGGTTGAAACACTGTATTCAATTCCTATAAAGAATCATTGATTTGATCAAAAAAATAAATTTATGTAATGCTGCTATGCATTGTATTTTTATATTATTCAGGTGCCTATGGAGATCTTACCTTTTATCACACATTAGTTCTTAGCGGGATAGATTGCCGATAAGCAACATAAATTATAACAAAATCAAATATTTCCAAAAATGTTTTAACCTTAACAGCAGATTGAATGACTTGGTAATGTGTAAATTATATATTAGATGCTCCATCAACGTAAAATGCTAAGGAAACACTGGGGAACTTGCAGCGTATACATGCAATTGTCAGGAAGCAATATATTCAGGTTACTATTCACAAAATGAATAAAATATTTAACTTGGAGAAATTTCTATATAGTGCTTATCTACCGTTTTCTCCAAAAGTAATCAAATCCGTATCATTACTCAAACCGAATATTAAAGCATCGTAGTTTCCTATTTTATGCACTCTGATAGTAGAGCTGGAAGAAACCGAATGAAAAATCGAATAATTCGATCGTTTGCTTTCATCGAATATTTCGAATAAAGCGTTTCGAGTTTTCACTCTATCTAACCGAGTTAGTATATTTTATTGTATAAAGCGAGTGATTACCAATTTGAAAGGAGTGAAAACCGAATGGATGTATTCGATTGTTCAAAGCGAATAATTAAAACATATCGTGGAACATTATAAGATTGAAGAAATGAAGTGGAAAATCACTTTTTCGGAAATGATGACGAGGAGGAAGATTCAATAAATCGAGCAAAACCAATGGCCCACGAAAGCGACTGGCTTCATTTGAATAAGGTGTTTTACACCCTACAGTTTTTACAGGGTTCGATGTAAATGTAAATGAATGAAAACAATCGATTAAGTGCCAAAGCAATCGAACAACCATTCGATTATTTCAATAGATTTTCCATTTCTATCTAGTAGGATGGATTCGAATGAAAACGCTGCGTGTTACGTCAAACCCCAATAGGAGTAGAGCAATGATGACCATTTCCATTTACTCCATTGCAATGCCTATTATGGATCCTAAGACTCCTTGATTGGTGCATTCTTGGCTTGGGAGTTTTCTCAGTCCGAACTCGGTCGCTCGTTTCAAGGTGGCGCGCAACAGATGCAAGAAAGCCGCTTCTTCAACTCTTCTTTTGTCCCACCGCTCTTCCAACGATAACAAGAGAGCCGGAATGGAAAGCATTCCACTCTGAATTTACCACCTACGTAGAGGAGGATTTAAATGCGAAATCAACGCGTTTTCCCCCTCGCTGTTAAAAAATGGAAGAAATATATCACTCCAATTACATCGTCCTTAACTCTGCGCTGAGTGGATTTAAACTCGATTCGAGATAGTCTTCCCAGCTTTATATTCCTTCTCTAATAACATTAGCTATTAGCTGAGAGACTAATAAAATTTATTATTATCAGTAACGGCATCGGAGGTAAGGTCGATAGAAATGAGCTTATGAGCTATCTTAATTGTTAACTCTTTCTGCTTAGTTTTACATTTCCAAAGTTGCCAGTGGTTATTTTCAACACTGATTAGGGGTATAAATATAAAATACCTTTGTTAAGTCATATTTTTCCTTAAAAGGTGTAACGATTTGGAGAATTTCGTTTCCGAATCGATTGAAAATTTTCACGAATTTTGTCACTCTTGAAATCTTCTTCGGAGTCAATCTCATCATAAAATTATAGCTCTTAATTTTCATGATAAGTGACCAATTGCAGTGAAATATAAATAAATGAATTAATTACCAAGCAAAAAGTTGAAAAATAACAGAAAATTTTGCAATAACATTAACTCTTATTGATAGTAATATCGAATCATCAGTAATATTGACTCCTATTGATATAGCCCTTTATTGTATATTTACGAAGATACCTTTCCTTCTAACGTTTCCTGAAGCATTTTCCTCCTTGCTATCGCTACCCCTCGAATTGGTTTTTCATTATCCTCTCCACCAATAAAATCGTTTGAAGCTGCTTCCTGAAGTAGATGATGCGAGTTTCCTCAATCTTCAATCTGAGAAAAGTACACTCCATAATTTTCCTCCTACTTCGTTACAAAAGGAGCTACTGTAGCAAGCATAGGCATATCAATTTTAAAACATTTTAAACGAAGTGATCCTTCAATTTTGGACCAATGAGGGAATGAGAAAATTGGCATGGGGATGACGTCTTGAAGAGCTATGATAAAACCTATCCTTCCAAAGGAAAAAAAGATATAAAAAAGGTGTCTGACATGACCGGGACTCGAACCAGGATTTCCCAATTAATACCAATAATGGCAAGTTGGAGCAGTCAGGTATATTTCACCTTCATTTCCCCTTGGAAATTTTCCTAGATGCACATCTTTACGTGCAAAGTCATCTTTAACTTACTGACTAGTGTTATCATCAACGGGGAATTCTCCTTTCCACCTTTTTGTATGGCCGGTACTTCAATTAGGACGATACCGCTCTGTATGACGAAATCATTTGCACTTGTCAACAAAATCTCCAGTTGGAAGATCCGGGTTTGAGCCCCGTTCCTGTCCCTATTTATGCTAATTTTTCTTCAGAAAGGATATGTGTATTATAGCTCTCCGAGAAGTCTTACCCCCAGCAAATTAACTCGTAGTTTCTTACCCTCTGCTGTCTCTCATAATTCAGTGTTTTTCTTCTATGGTATAAAATGAAATAAATATCCATGTTCACATCTACGCACTTGGTAGAATTTAAAATTAGGTATCTAGGAATAGTAAGGAAAATAAGTTATAGAAGAAATTGAATTCTCGTGCGACTATTGCATTCTAAGAATAGAAATTCCACGAGGGAGATGGAAATAAATGCTCTTACATCATGACATGATCGTTCAGTAACAGAGTGATCTGTGTTTCCTTCCACCACTTCTTGGTAGGATATTTTCTTTCTCCCTTGATTGTCGCAAATGTATTACTTTGATAAATAAGAATTGCTATTACATGATTATTAAAGGAGAAAAGAGCTTGAAATATATTTTAAATAATACGTATAGTTAATATGCAACATTAATCGAATACTCTCACTCATTAATAATGATTATGTATTCCGTATCCTTTAACTATTTTAATGCCTTGATATTAATGCCTCAATCAGATGACAAAATTAAAATGAAGGATCAATAACAAATAACTCCTGTAAATATTATTATTTCCTTTTATTTATACATAAAAAATACAGTAACTCTCGATTACCCGTGCTAATGATGGAGAGAAGGAGCACGAATATTCAGAAGACAAGGATAATCCAATATTTTAGCTTATATTTCTTATAATTTTCGTAATTTACCTAAATATACAAATTCATTATTATTTGCGCACTTACTTTGTTATTTTTGATAGAGACGTGTCATACTCATGACTCATGAAAAATTTCCTTAACCTGACTGCGGACAATTTTATCAACTAAAATCTATTGTATTCCTATACTATATCCAGTGGAAGAACCACTATTATATAGTAGTTGTATTCCCACTGACTCAACAGAAAAGGAATTACGTAATTCCTGCTTGTATTAGAAAGTGAAAATAGCTATGTGTTTGAAATTTCCCAAAAAGACAGCGGAAAATATTGACAAAGATAAGAAAATAATGCACGGAGAATCCTCAACCGGAACATCCGCCCACGGATAATCGGGAGATCACTGTGTTGAGTTTCGTTAAGTCTTAACTGGGAAGAATAATACCACTTTGTTAAATGTGTTATGTTTTTTATATGTGAATAATACTATTTTGGATTATGTTCATAAGGAACCTTCGACAACGCACTACAAGGAGATGAATTTTGTTGTACACAAATGATGGTAATGAAATTTAACATAGCCCATTAAGTTGTGCGACTAAACCCAAGGTTGTTAAACCATCGGGAGACCTGGGTTCGAGTCCCAGTCACAATTTTTCACTTCTGGTATAACCCTGGATTTTGTTATATCTTAGCAGACTGACCGAGATCTTTAGTGACTTTTTAGGGAGTATACAAATTGGTACACGGCCTTAATTTGACTAAAAGGAGTTCTTATTTGAGGGGTATTTCCATTTGATAAGTTCTCTATATATCTACCCGCATCTCTTCAGCCATGCATCTCCCGAAGGAGAGCATGGAGAACTGCTCGTCCTTCCACGAATACCACTTCCTCCTCTGCACTTATTTATCTGACATACAGTTCCGATGGCCTCGCCGACGTGTCTGTTACGTGTTAACCATGTTACCGCGCTCGTTCCTGCATATCCTCCCATCCCAAGGTTTTTCCCATCCCTCTCACTGGGTGCATACCCCCCACACCTCAATACCCACACCAGCTGCATCCAAATTGCTTCTAGCAGTGCGATCGTCGTTAATTCGCGTTTCACATGTTTTTATACGTAATGAGATCAACTTAGACTTTGCGAGAGTGTTTACCGGGAGTGTTACGCAGTGTTGCGTATTTACGATGACTGGGTGCGTAAGAATCACCGCATTCTTTTGTTAATTGGCTCAGGTCTTTTTTATGCTAAAATTTCTCCTTAAAACACGTTTATAGAATATGTCTCCTCTGATGATTAAAATAAAGTCTGTAGTATTTGTGATTTTTCTTCAGCAAGATAACAATGACTCCTAAAGAGCAATTATTCTCGTAGTGGTAATTTTAAGGGCTTCGATGGTAGACCCTACCATTTTGCGCTTATATGTCCTCAACCAGGAATCGAACCTTGTATCAAGGGAAAAATTCAGTGATCAGAGGTCCTAAACACAAGGAGCGTTTTGAGGCCCCAACATGGCATCTATCAGAAATTCTCTTTTCTTCCAAACTTTTCATTCATTACGGTTTATATTTTAATCTTACTCTGGTGAGCAGCTTCTCGAGAAGCCTTTAAACTTTTTCTGGTTTCGGTTTTTACGTAAACTCTTTTCGTTGTCTTTCATAAGAAAACATAAGTATGGAATTCGGAAATTTATCTCTTTCCGAGAGGTTCCAAGAGGCCTGCAACGACCTAAGATATTTTTGATTATCGTTGGAGGAAGATTTTTTACTCCATATGCCATTACGCATCAGCTTTTTATTTCTTTCTTCTAACACACTATCTACCCATCGCAGAAAGATTTTTATCATTCGCCTATCACTGGATAACAATAGTGTTCTATCTTGGGTACATTATTCTGATTTATATGTATTCTTGGTTGAACTTACTGTTTTATTTTCAACTTATATTTTCTAACATTTCCTTTGTTATCGTCGTTTAGTTTTTGCGCTGTTTTATAATTCTTGCCAGTTATTAGCGACTCATTATAAAGATCTAGTGTAGTTTTGAGTAGGCTGACCATACGTCCTGTTTTCCTCGAGAAAGTTCCATATTTTAACCCTTCGTCTCGTCCTTTTTGTGAACAATACATATTTTGTCCTGTCTTGAACTGTTTCCATGAATTTTGATTGACGTGCACATCGGCATCGGTGTACTGGGAATGAATGTATTCGGACATAGCCAAATCTTAAATAGTTATACTTATGGTGGAATTGATGCCTGGAAAATAACAAAAGATTTTCATTGCAAATTCACATCAGAATTATTATCATGTTACAGATCTAATAAGGAGGTAAGAGTAAAAGCATTTCAAATGTGAGACAATTCGTGTTGAAAACAATAATATCATTCTACTCTTGAGCTAAGAATCGCATAATAAATAGTGGTAAGACAGAATAGTTGGTTTAGACAAAATAATCATCTACAAGTGGCTCAAATTCTTTCAAATGATGCGTATAAATATTGAAGAATAAAGTTACCTTTTGAAAATCTTACGAAAACGTCCCATTTAGCTTGAAATTTCCCATATTATATTCGTTGGGATATATTGAATGTATTTTGGGATTTGTGTTGATAAACAAGACTTTTTCCTACTGTTCGAATGCTTCATTAGATGCTATTGCACTCTTTCACTTAGAATTACCGCAGCATTTTCGTTCCCGAAATTTCAGAGAATATATTTAGCGGGAAAACACGAAGTCGCAGCACTTAAATACTTGAGTTTTATATTTTAGCAACGTTTATGTAAATTTAGTATATTTGAAAGTTATGTTTTGCACGATTTTCCATGTAGAAGTACTTGAAACATTTGTAGCAGTATTTGAAGGGATATACAGCTTATAGTACACGTATACATGGAGACGATTATAGCATTCGCTCCAAACATAGTCTAAATCGCGTTCTTCCGATCATAGGTACCGCTTATGGCAGCCTGCTTAGTAGTCTGGATAGCTTAACAGTTGTTCTTTTTTACTGACTAGTGCTTGTCATGCTCTCTTCGTTTATTCTAGCATGACCTCTATCCAAGGACTTTCTTTGAGTAAAATATCTCCAAGGGATCCCTCCACACGCCACCTATATTTGCAGAAGCATTTAAGTTTGATTTCTGCTTTGATTCTTTTGATGCCGAAGTCAAGATAGCTCCATGGCCGTATTATCGGGAAAGGGATTCTACATGTCACCTTTTTTGGTGATATTCTTTACATTGATGATCTTTTAGGAGATAAATTATCTTACCATTTGTTTTTATACATTACTAAGTGATTCTCATTTCTGTATTATTATTTTTTGGCGCCTGTTTTTGTATCCCGGACTACTTTTGTCCTTGAACGTAATCAGTATTTTATCGTACGTGGAATCTTTTGGTATCCACCGTATCAGCGTTTGCTGCTTTTTGATTGTGCTTATCTGAAACTATGAGAGGGCAAAATTTCAGCGATAGAGTGATAAATTTTCGCGATTGAGTGATGAATTTGTATCACTAACCATATCTTGAAAAATTATATATGAGTAATTACATGTAGATAAAGATATCTACTAATATATTTTCTATCTCAGTCTGAGAGGCAAGATGAGATTATAAACAAAGGATAAAGTACAAGATGATTATTACTCCTAATTTGAAAATTATGTTCGTCAGCGATTATTGCTGAGATACAAAAACAATGTTTTATGCTAAGGTGAAACATATTAAACTGCGCAGAAAAATTAAATAGGTGCTGAGGATGGCGTAACATCTTCAATACTGGTTAACCCGAGCACTAGTGCTTATTTTCCTAAGGGCTTACCCAGTTAATTTAGGTTGAGGGTTAATTTCAGACTCGCATTCTTGATTTTATGTTTAAAGTTATTTATTTTCAGGGAATATATTCAACCGTGAAAAGTTATTAATGATCGTAAGAAAAATAGCGGCGAATGATTTTTGAAAAAAATTGAAAAATTGTTTCGATATAATAAGTAAACGAGTAAAATTCTCTTAAATGGCAGAATTATACTATCCTTACAAGTACTTAGCGATTCTCTTTGAAAGTTAGAAAAATTGCGTTCGACAATTGTTTTGCTATATCTGCACGTTTTTTAGCATTACTCCATTTAGCTCCATCATATATCGAAAACTTCATACTGTCGATAATGAGTGTGTTAAATTAAAGGATTGCATTCTGGAAAATATGTGTATTTTCATCAGATTCAATTTTTGCAAATTTTCCATCCCAAAATCCCTTTTTATATGGGAAAAGGGTTTCAGTAGTGTGCCGAGAAAACACCTGATTTGCTAAGGAATGTTTATGTTATTTTTCAGACCTTATCACTTAGTTATCAAAATTATAGTATAATTAATGTAAAGTTTACAAAATTTTGCATTAAATTGGTATTTTTAACCGTGGCCTTGGAATTTAACAGCAACCATTTTAAAAATGGCAACACACTCTGTAACTCTCTCTTAGCAACACTTGGTTTCTAATTCTTTATTTTTGTCCCACCCACCTCCGTCCTTCCCCAACCTTTCCATTTCCTTTCTAATATATAAGTCCTGAATTTCTGTACATATTCACCTGAAGATATCCATACGTTAAGAAAGCGGTCAAATTAAAAATCTGCGGTAGGAGCTACTGAGTGTTTTTTTCTTTTTAAGGGATTTAAGCATAATTCAGAGTCATTGTTGAGAAATATGCCAAATATATCTCCAATGACATGGATTAGACACGCAAAGGATATAGATGTCATAAGTCACCGTAGAAATACTAAAAATTTAATTGAATGATAAAATCGGCCTAAAAGTGCCCGTGGAAACGACTCCCATTGTGGCGAAAGTGTGCAGTTCAAGGAAGACTTAACAGGCTGTATGTGCGGTTCTTCCATCTCTACCCAAGGCGAGGGAACACGCCTGGAGATATGCTTCTCTTTTGAAAAGGTGTAATCGTCACTTGTAAATATGTGCACGCGTGTTTAGAGCATCTCGAGACGTGTGCACGGCTTTGAACAAATAAGGTGATTTGAGGAGGCGTTTGGTGAAAGGCATGACGTGTGGGAGCACGTGCACGGTCTAGAAAGGATGGCTTTGGCTTTTCGCTGCTAGAAAAGTGAATAGAGGAAGGAAGTGGTTTGATTGAGTATTTTATCCTAGAAAAATCTATGGGTATCAAAATTCCGTACGTTCACTGAACATAAGTCGAGCACTTCGCAAAGGTTAACATGACTGAATCGATTTCATTAGAATCGAAGGCTCGGTTCACTTAATTTATAAAAAGCAGTACCGAAATATTCCTATTCATGTATATTTATTTTCTACTCAGTTTCATGTCGTAGCAAAGCCAACTCAACTGGACCGCATATATGAAGGAAGATTTGTCGTCAAGGGTATTATGCTTGATTATGTTCAGGAGATCATTAGATAAGCTGCTATGATGCTCGACACTAAGTAGCACTGGTATTCAGTTAAGACAAAGTTTAAAACATATACTACGTGCTAATTTGTTTTTTACGTTCTATATGGATTCAGCTTATTTCATTATATGTGATTTACTAACATTTTTTTATGAATTCTATTTGTTTTTGTCCTCATTCATTTGTCCAGCATTAATTGTCAAATTAAATCTAGTATAGACTCAAATAGTTTTATGGAGTATTCCGAGAAATTTAATTATTACCACTGAGTTAAGTTAGTTTGTTTTACCAATAGAATGTAAATGTTTCATCTATGGTTTTACTAAATTGTAATGTAAAATTGCATTTCACGGTGATAATCCAATTACATTTTAAATACTTACGTTATTTCATAGAGTTTTTCGACTCTGAAGATCACAGTTTCATGGAGATAAAATAAATCCCTTTCAAAAAACTACTGTTTCTTTGCAAAATATTTTTGCATGTATTTTGAGAGTTACCACTCATTTTATTATTTATCCAGCTAATTCACTTTTGTTGGAACAGAAGACAAAATTCCCTTTATTTTTCACCCATGAACGATTTTCATGCGAGGATCAAGAGTAAAGAGGCCAAAAAATTGTCCTACGATTCCAATTACTTAAATCATCCAACTTCGGTTTAAAATAGAGGCAACATTGACCTAATTTCCATCTTGAAAACTAACACTATTCCTTCATCGGTTGTAAAAAATAATTCAATCCTCCTTGTTATAGAACATGGGATTGGAATTAATGCTGGATATTTAAGATTTCAATAGTAAATGCTAGGAGGAGAGATATGGATGAAGTGAACCAAGCAACAGGTGCGGAAGGTAACAATTTACGTCTCATGGCACGCAGAATTCACATACATCCTTGATTTTCCTAATTACAGTAAGGGTTGCTTGTAAGGGTTTACGGAGAGGATATCTTTGATGTATAATATACCCTGCATTTCATAGGTTCGGAAAAGGAAATATAAAAAATATTTACTAAAGAATAATTTCAATATTGTTTTAATAAATTGTTGCAGTTTTTTTATTTATTTGGTTCTAAAAATCATATCCATTAGGTGCATCAACTGCCTCAATTTGCTGTACACTGGGAGGTGTGCTTCCATATCGAAGATATTTTTTTGCAGCCTGTATAAAAAATTAGAAAATATTATAAGATAACGATAACCTGGGTGCGCTCAAATTTAAGTTGTATACGAAAAAAGAAGAAATATGACGATATTCATCAAGAGACATATACTACGTCAATAAATGGCAGTTCCAAGGGCAGGATTCGAAATAATGACAATAGCTGACAATTATGGATAATGACATTACTGACTAATAGTAAAGAGCATTGAATTTTCAAAATTATGTCACGGTATTACGCCTCTAAATCATAAAATGTGTACACTGGTGATGACATGAGGTAGGATCTCCTCTGATATTCGTATAAGAATAAGCAGATGGGGCGGTTTACTATTTCATAAAGGCTCTCCAGCTTCTGGAAAGAAGAAAAAATACAAAGGATTGCATTAGAAAGGGAAGTCTAAGAGCGGAAGGGTTGAAGAGGAACTTCTCTCGTGTTCCATTACATAGTAAACAGTTAATCTTCCGCTCGTAATAGCCGGATGTCCTTGCTCACACTTCCATCCTCTCTCATTCCATTCCTCCCATTCAGTACCTCGTTCCTCTCATCTAAAAAAAAGCGTAATTGAGCTTGACACCTTCCTTCAGCATTCATTTCGGTCCAATGTCAACGTATACACTTCTGAGCGGAATTCGCCGACAGAATAAAAAAGCGGAAACGTTTTCTCCCTCTTTTTAACCAGTTTTCTCCTTCATTCCATTCCATCCGTTTTACTTCAACGTATGTACATACGTCACTGTAACAATTGCTCTCCTGCGTCCAAAATTCCGTTCTTACTTTGAGTAATTAATTTTTCTTTTTTTCATTTCAAGGAGTATGTGAACGGTGTTGCTAAGGGGTATTGCGATAAATTGCAGTTTCATTTAAACTTCGGATGAATATTCAGTGAAAGTGTCTATAGGATTCAAAGCCCGACTGTCATATTATTTAAATTATTCTCTTACTTTAAATGAAGGATTTAGACTGGAAAAAGTGCAGCATTTTGAGCGATTCACCAAAAACTGCGCAGTGTTTTTTTCCGTTATGGATAAATTCCATAAAGTAACACCTGCGATAGTTTTCTTTAGTAAATAAGAGGCAAATATTTCTTAGCATACCATTTTCGGATGTATATACTCGTATAAGCTAAACAAGGTATAGATTGGGGCCTCACTCTCTTGGAGCCCCCAAAAAATTTTAAGGAAAAAACTAGATGTTTGTCATACTAAAGGGTTTTAGATACATATTAGGTTAAATTACCACATAGCAAATTTTATGATATACTAATAAAAATGGGCGGATTTTAATGAAAAGTCTCTCCTAATTTCTTCTAGATAGTATTTGCTACATGTTGTTTACAAATTTCATTGTTTTCCAATTAGATCTGCAGCCTGAATTGATTAATGGATTTCTGACTTTCCTGCTGATGTTTTTCATTTTATAATACAATCATTCAACACAAAGTAATATTATTATTGTAATATTTATTATTATTGTCATTATAAACATCATCATTTTGGCAATACAATTATGAATACGATTTTACCGTATAATTATTCAAAACATAAAAGCTGCAATTTTTTATTGGCAATGTACAGCTGTACATATGTATTATTAACCCCATCATCTTCTCTAGCTAAGGGACTCATCAAACCTTAATTCAGCTCTGCAGGAAATGACTTATCAAAGATAAATAGCGAAGCAAATGAAGTTGTTCAAAAATTACGCCTTCTATTCCAAGATAATTTCTGATTTAAATAAGTGTATTTCACGAGATTGGTTGTTTTGAGTTTAAATTATGCTCAGAATTCAACATTTTTCGAAATATATGGAATTCGTCATTCACTGCTACAGCTATATTATTTATTATATTATATAAAGTTAAGAGTTATTTCTCTTTAATAGGAAACATTTCAGATCGGATGTCGAATTTCAATCATTTGTGTTTAAAAATTTAAGCCATTTTGTTAATTAATGATTTTTTTCATTATGAAAGAATCATCTCGTGTCGATTAACCAAGTACGGACGAATCCCGTTCATTTCCACTGTGAAACTTCATCCTTCTTTATAATGATCTTCGTATATAAAATATCAAGCATTACCATATGGGAATATATGCCTAATATAGGAGAAAAGGTATGGCTCCAGGTGTTTCAGGCTCCTTTATAATTAACAATATCAATATTTGATTCTTAGTTAAAAATAATATACAATGCTTTCATTTAGAAAGATTGCACGAGGAAAATCAAAAGCTATTATTACACCGTTCATTATACTATAATTAGATGATGGACTACAATGTCATTATTAACAATATAGTGGATTATTTGTTATCCAATTAACAAATTAGAACGTTTTGGTGCAGCAAAATTAATTAGAAAGAATATGTTTACCATTCAAATACTTAAACGATGCCCTTTTATCATTAAATATTATATTTTAACTATGACCTTCCTTTCCACAATAACGAACAACTTTAATTTGTTCACATCTCATTGTCTTAGCTCCCCTTTAATTTCAATTAAGCCATGAAAAGTCTACAATGTTGCAAATGTAGGCACGTGGGTATCACCTATCTTATCCGCCAGTTCTAGACCATTGAATCTGTCTCTACACCTCGCTGTGAAATGCAAATGACGTGATGTATTAGCATATTGTTTACCTCGTGTCTCTCTAGGTCAAGTGAAGCCCAAGATAAAGTGAAGGTGAATGGACCAACTGAAGTGAAACTTCAAAGCTACGTCAAAGTGAGAGATTCTGTAAGTGCTTCATGTTGGATTTTATCTGATTAATGTTAAACGGTGGCTATGGTTAATTATGCATCCGAGTTTTCACAAACAGTACTTTGTTCCTACCAAAGTGGAAATGAATGATGATGAGTGAAAGTTTAACAAATAAAAATTATTAAAATGACGTACATAGTATTGTAGAAGTAAAAATCTTTATTATTTTATTAAAAATAGTAATATTATCTTTTGAGAAAACGAAAAATGATATTTTACTTTCGGATACTTTTGATTTTGAGTGTTAGTCGGTGTCCTTCTGTAAAAAATTCTAATAAACATCTAAACTTTGCACCATTAATCGCCAGTTAATTTAATTATTCTGGTTTAAGAAATATATCAAAGAAATATGTTGTTTATCACTGTGAAACTAAAGTAAAATTGATAATCATAACATCGTTAAAGTAATTTAAAAAAATTTTATTTGTATATGTTTTTATATTTTTCAGTACAACTTCAAATGATATTTACAATCGGAAAATTTCGATTCTGAGTGTTAGTCGGGATACTTCCGAAAATATTTGTGATACACATTTAAACTTGTCACCATTAATCGCCAATTAATTTAATTCTGGTTTAAGAAATAAGTTGTGTATACTGACTCTAACAAGACGTTAGAATTAAATGTTATTAAGGATTTTCATATTAATTAATTCATATAAGACTATTAAATGTAATTGAAGATATTCATATATTCATATATTTTATATTAATATATAATTCATATATTGAGGTACTTAATTCTCACGGTAGTGATAATATTATTTGTGTAGTGCCATAACTTGGTAATGATATATTCTCTAGTGTGAAAATTCAAACATTTACCACTTTCTTATGGAAATTTCCTCTTCCCAAATGTATTTCATTTACAGCTTCTCTCCGAATCGCAGGTGCTACGCAGTGGACAGCCAACTCTTCTCTTGGACGGAACCGCGATTTGGAGGGTTAAATAGCAGATGCGGCAGTTGAATTTGAGGGAGAGGAGAAGAGAGGCATTTCTCTCACTCTTTGGCATCAGCCTCCATCTTGAGGTTGCCGCTCAAAGTACAAGCAAAATGCACTATCACATGGGCTGCCTGCAATTGGAAGAGTCATTCGAGGAAATAATTATTTCGCATTGATCCTGTTCTACATAATTATGAGGAATGTTGAGAGCTACATTTAAATTCTTCTCATGCAGAATATTCCTCAGAGTTAAAATCATCTTCACATTGAAGAGTAAAAGATAAGGAGAAAAGGTCCGCCTTACCGGGACTCGAACCCAGATCTTCTACTTGCCGGACTGAGTAAGCTTCATCCAATAAAGCTATCAGGACAGATCAAGGAGTTATTCTGTCGCAGTAGCATAATTGTATAAAGGAACCGCCCGGAAAGTGGAATATCCGGGTTCGAGTCCTCCTGAGTCGAGATATAACGAACTTTTTACATTCTTTACTGTCTCTATTTAAGTATGAATTTCATGCAGTTTTCATCGTTTATATATTGAAGAGTATTGAATAGTTAAAAGCGAAAGAGAAATTTATCAGTAAATCAACATAATTTTTGTAAATCATTATTCTACAATTTTATTGCCTGGTAATATATTTCAATTAATTTAGATCAATTGGTAGTTTTTAGCCTTAAAATCTGGATCTCAGTTGCAACTTAAATATAGCTCTGATTTTTATAAAATATTTTTCTGTCCATTGTTAAATTACAATTCAATATCTTAGACTCATTTGGATAATATATGATTTTTCTGTATTTTATAAATGTATACAGTATATCAGAAAGTTTGCAAATATATGTTTATCATCAGCCTTTTATTATAAGCAAGCTCTGAGTCAGAGACCAGAATTTATACTTTCAGAATCTGCTGTGTCTTCTGGAGTGATTGCCACTGCATCATGGAATCCATAGTATTTTTTAAGCCTCTTCACATCTGAAGTAAACTGAAGAAATTGCATCTAAGAAGAATAAATTATATGATTTTAAATATTTGAGAATACTGAGAGTTACGTGGATGAATATCTTAGTCACTTAGAAATATGAATCTTCCATATGAAGGAACAGAATAAGTGAACATCATTCGATTCTTTTCAAAATTTAAAATAAGGTTAATTATCTTACTTATAGCTCAAAGTAAATCTCAATATTTAGAATATTTACCTTTGTTTTCTTCTTAGGAGAACAATTTTACTAATCTTCCATTAAAACATTACTAAATGCACACCCATGAAGTTTTTATCAATGTATCGTTGAATTGATGTAACCATACAAGTAAAGTGAAGTTATTAATGAATGAAGAAATGAAGCAAACTTGAGGAAATTCATGAACCGATATTGTTCTTACATTACTGCTGTTGAATTCCGAGTTCACGTTTCTCTCATCAATGTGGAGTTCATGTGAACCATTTGTTATAATTTTATGAAAATTATTTGGAGGCCTCACTAGTGGAAAATGTTTCATAAAATATCTTAACGACCATGAAAACCATGCCTATTTCATAACACGGTATACTTCTGCTCCTTTTTCGTCCTTATTTCTTTTTTCCGTCCATCCCTTGAATTTCCATCTCCTTCCTTCCTCTGTCCCAGTTTTTTTCCTTTCGTTTCCTTCTTTTAAACACCTTTTATGATCTAACCACATCCTGGGCGAAACTCGATTCGACGCAGGCGTGGCCGCCGTCGAATTAAATCGTTCGATTTCGTGCTTTTGCAAAGAATCGGAAGGGTGTTTTTGGCTGTCGGTGCAGTCGTCGCATTTGCAAGGTCTTCTCCATCTATCCATTGAACATGCACCAAAGGCTGGGCGGCTGGAAAAAGTAAGCGATACCGCAATTCTAATGGATGTGTCACACATCCGTTCCATCAAATACATAAAGGCCAATGTCCAGCCGCATTTTTATAGCGTAATGTTTGAGGACTATTGAGATCTGTCATCATTCAGACACTCCCATAGTTACGTTCATGATCTGTAGCCAAAGAAAGCTTGAACCATTCTTACGAACCATTTTGGGACTACGTATCATTATAATGAGGGGAAGAGATTCTGCAGTATATTTATCGATTATTCTGAAGTTGATTTCAAGAAACTTTGGAAAAATTTTAATAAGAACAAAAGATTTTTAAGTAGCTTGTTATGTTTATTCTCTATGGGGTGCAGAGTAGTTGCAAAGCTGATGACATTAGGATACCCAATTAGGAGAGCAACGCCGGTAGATTTATTTTGCACATCCATTACATGCTGCACTACTATTTTTAGAAAAAATTAGATGTGTGTAAACACAGCGTTAGATGAAAGTTGAGCCTGAACTATTGAAATGTATGCATCCGATTGTGCCTCCACAATTTTGGTTGAAGATTTTGCGAGGGAATACGTTTAAGTGATTTCTATTGTAGTTTAACTGATAAAATTATAAGTATGCGTATCATGTGAATAAAGAGGCTCAAAACATTGATTTGGGAAATCAATTGCCGGTGATCGGTGACTTTACACGGCGGATTTCCTGTAGAGATATATACATCTACTTCTAGTATCCTTGAATATATGCTTCACTGCAGCACACACGTTTTTCAGCCCATATGATTTCGTATAAGTGGAGGCACACCGTTGCATATAAATTAAGTTTCGTTTAATTGGAACGAAGGACTAACGAAACACTAATGTAGAAGAAATATTTCATAAAATAGGTGTTCTTTATGGATATCAATGCAAAAAATTATAAAATAGTTACGTAAAACGAAAGTACTTTCATGAAGATTGCTTCTTAAAATCTGTTAAACTCGCTTAACAACACAGTGACTTCTTTTTCTATGAATATTTCTTCGTCGGAAACAAACGATTTTTTAAACCATTAGTTTACAGCCATACAGCTCTTCGTTGTAGTAGTTGATTCTTTATATTTGAGAGACTTTCAAAATTTATCCGAAAGCTTCTGCCAATACTGAAATTGCTATGTGCTCTTCTGGTGGAACCGGGTTTGAAGTGTCGGATACGTAAATAACGTTTTGTTCACGCATCTTTATGAGCTCACCGATTATATCTTTGGCGAATGCAACAACTCGTTGAAATCATCACCTTCGACTTCCAAATCTAATTGTCTGGTAAAATCGACAGCTTCTTTCAAAACATGAGCGGTACGATCAGTTTCTGGCGTTGTTTTCTTTCAGCCAATACTTGCCAATCACAGAAAATTCTCTCCTGTTGGTACCAAATTGCTTCTTCTATAAAAAATTTCAACTGCATTCAGTTTACTTCGACAAATTCTCGGAACACACTCAGATTTTTACCATGCAACAGTATGGATGCAATTTATGAATTATAGCAATTTATAATTCAGAGTGATGTCCCACGGCCGGAATAAGGATCTTTTTCTACTTCCTTTATTTATGGCACCTGTCCAAAGGACTATCATTTCCAATTGGAAAGAGAGAAAGAAAATCAGTCTGCGATCGATCAAAACAAACTTTACATGCATTTCTTATGAGAATATTTTTCAGTCATCTAGAATCGAACCCATGATACTTTGGGCAAAAATATTGATATGTAGCAGTCCTCTAAATTTCATAATTCGAAATTTCAAAATTCTACCTCTTCGGAAAAAGCATAAAATTAAGTTTTGAAAATTGCTTCCACACATATCTCACGGAAGTTATTGACATCAGATTAATACATAAATACATACACAACGGTGATTATTTTATAAAATGTAGAGGAGTATCCCTCTGTAACTTACAAGAATTTTAGATAGAATTCGATCTGAATAGCTGACTCTTTTTTGCATTGTTTGGACAAGGAATAGGAGGATGTTTATCAATAATTTCCCAACACTTCCTCGTTCCCCTTCTTCTGCTACCAATTAGCCGTCTCTCTGAGCAACGTGAGCAAACGGAAATCCGAGCCCTCGCACAGGCTAATCACCCAAGGATTTTTTATTTCACGAGGAACACGTTTCGGATCGCAGTCAATAGGCGGCGATAAGTTGTCAGCACGTGATTCCTTTTCGATCTAACGTCTCTCCTGACCCAGGATGAGAGTCGTTCCATTGAATATCTCTCCTTTCGACAGCTGACAATCAAAAGGGAAGAAGATTCCCGGAATCCGTGGACATGTGTTTCGGCTCTGCGTGGGTCAGGTCGCATGTTCATGCACGAGGACCTCTGGTGGATGCGCTGAAATGATACAGAAAATCGGAAAGTTCTCTCTCTTTCACCCCCTTACAATTCTCTTTCATCCCCCTCCTCACTTCTTCTTGTTTTCCCATAGCTTCTATCCACAGTTTATTTATTTATTCATTAGTATACATGTTGCGAGTAGAATTAATTTTGGTGGCAGCCCCAACCATTGTCTATAAGCAACATAATTAAAACCCCAAATCCCTACACCACGCGTTACACAGATGAATATTCCACAATTTACGTTACTTCCCACACAGAACAGTATTCAAACACCACAAGATCAAGAACCAATTTACAGACACCTGCTTGACACCTCCCCAAAAACATTTACATTTATATATATACTCTAATCACAAAAACTACAGTTCACTGTCACAATTTAAAATGTTACTTTCGAGTCCAAATTTTCATTTTCATCATTTTCACTTTGTCACGCTAACAGATATTCAAGTAATACAAAGCATAACAATACTAACTAAACTTAATTAATTAGACTAGAACATCTGCTTTTGAACTCCTTTCTGTTTATAGGGAAGGGTTTTTGAAGACCTCTTCCGGCAACAGATTCCATTCTTTGACCCCTCTATTTATAAGAGAATACTTCGCAACATCAGGTCTTTGTTTCCTCAGTTTTAACTTCTGTTTATGATCCCCTCTCGCTATATAGTGTGGTTCCTCTATTCTGCTCTCTAATTCCATCCATGCCTCTCCTCTGTTTCGGAAAGAGTTCAAAAGAGACGAGTGAAAAAGTTAAAAAAGAGTGTTGTCGTAAATAGAAATTTACAAATTTGTTTGCTATATGATATGTACAATTTTGATTAAAAGCATGACTCAAAACACCAACTTTAATTCGCATTAAACAGTTATACTGGTTGAGAATTGGATTTGTTCGGAACTTTTGAAAAACATGATTCGGTGGAGTTAGAGAGGATTGAGACAAAGTCGGAATCTAAAAAAATTACTATTCATGTGACATAAGGGCATCTACATATGTATAAATATCCAGCATCATGCCCTTCAGTATGTGGCAGTGGAAAAAAAAAGTTCCCATACCGGGAATCGAACCCGGGCCTTCTGGGTGAAAGCCAGATATCCTAGCCACTAGACCATATGGGATATTGAGTATGAGTTAAAGAATGTAAACAAATATTTAATTATCAAATTGGGTTGAGAGATGAGGAAGTGTAACCTCTAACGATGAGGAGGGGAAGGGATTTTAAGGGTCTTTCTAAATATTTCTGGATTTCAAAATAAACGGCTGTCGATGTAAGATTGAATGGAAGAGAGAGGAAAATGATCCTATGGCCGTTGTATACCAAGGCATTTAAAAACACAGAACTGGGATCTCATTTGTTATCTAAAATATTACGTAGCCAAAACTCCCGCTTGAATAGTTTTGTCGGTACGCATAGTATTGTAGTCGCTCTTTTAGTATAGGGTGTTTATCTACAACGTTCTTTCCCATTTTCCGAAAAATTTTTTGAAAAGTTTGATCATATGTGCTATCGATATTCCTTGGAATAGTGGTTAGGAGCATTTACTCTTTTACTAGGCAAAAAGGTGTGCGAGGTGACTCGGATCGTTATCGGAAATTGTCATGCTTCCCAAAGATCTCTAATTAATTAATAAGCGATGAATAAAATTAGCGTCCTAACCTTCCGTGTTTTCAGGCTTGCTTAAAATTTAAGGCACTTGGACTTATGAATTATTGACATTGCTTTTTTATGTTACCGGAGAAAGCATTTTCAGCTGTCACTTGTTCGAACTACGCCGGCATCTCCTCATTCCTCTCATACCCAGCTGTGTGTGTTTGAGGCAATAGAGAAGTGAGCCTGTTTGACCTAGTGGTATCGAGCAATACTCTGGGAAGGTATTCTCATCTTTTTTTCCTGCAAAACAGTGCTACGATACAATTAATTGCTAACATTGGAGAGGACCGTTGCAGCATATTTCGACTGCTACTAAGGTAAGTCAAATCCTCATAATTTATAGACACGGAGAAGGATTCATTTTGAACTTCTTTTTAAGAACTTGTTCTTTAACTTGAGACAATACTGATTAAAATCAGAATAGAAATCTAGAAATTTTCCATTTTGGAATACTGATTTAGACCGTGTTCCCAAGTAGATTCCGCATTATAATGATAATTTTCTTCCTTAACATCGCTGGATGTAAATTATTATTTAGACACTATTACATATTTACATATGAAATTTTTTTAACGAATGATAAAAACTCTGTTCTAACTAAGATTTATTTGTTTTCCTTGCTTTTATACCCACTTTTAAGGACAATTCAGCATGGTGATTGAAATTGAAATTCGCGATGTAAAAATTAAATATTTATTCTACGTAACCTTGACGATAACATAAATATACTTCTGTTTTGGATCTGCTGAAAAAGTTTCGAAACCCACATTAAGTTTCCAGTAGTTGATTTTATTTTAAAATGTGAAATTTTATTAGGATAGTGGAGCTCTGTCACCTAAATTCTTTATGCTTAATCACTTTGGCTCCATTTGACGTACCTCCCTTCACCGTCATTCAAGTTATCTGCATTATCAGAGAGAAAGGAAAGGACCACCCATACGCTGCTTGCAGACAGAAATTCGACTTCATTTGATGAGCTATTCTTAGTTCACATTTGTCCTTAACCTTTTACCTGTTGAGGACCGCTGCAGCCCCGACCTTCGCTCAAAACAGGAAAACAAAACTTTTCCCATGGATCACAACCGTTCATTCTTGAGTGGATTGATTTCCTCAAGCTTAAAACGTCCGTCTAGTACCATTTAATTCTGCGATCGACTCGTAAAAGTTGTGCATCATTAGAAAAGATATCTCTATGTTTTTTCTCTTTGCCAACCTCTCTGCGAACGAGTCGTTTGATTTGAAAATAATTTGTTTAGACTCCATAGCTATTAAAATTATATTAATTATACACAGGCTGTTATAGAATAACATGTAAAAATGACTGATATTGTCTTCGAGTCATCGACGTAGCGACCATCCTGCGCTAGCCTCCTCACTTCCGAATAACTCTTGGATCCAATATTCAATATAATTTCTATAAATATTGGCGCCTACGTCTTCTATTATAGTTTTCCTTTACTTTTTCCCCAAAAAATTGAAAAAAGGCCTACCTTTTCGCTCTAACCGAATACTTTTAGGATGATGATGACCTTTCTAATTGTTTGGAGTCTCTTCATCTGGTATGTTTTTATAGAATCACCTGACTCCCTACATTTTTAATTTACACAAATTTAAGATATAGCTATTCTCTTTTTTAGCATAGTACTTGGGAAAATTACCAAGGAAAACTGAGTATGAAAAAAATCTGTCAGGACTGGAACTTGTTTCATAGATATTAATACGTAACTATATGAAAATGTATTAAGGACCGAAATCAAGTGAAATACATCCGCTGAATCAAGATATCTACGTTCTTGGAAGACGGAATGATTATTATGTATCCACTCAAATCTCGATCAGTTATCGCGAGAAAATTCAGACAGATAACACTATTCGCTTAAAACATTTTTTTTCCGCGAGAGGTACGTGATATTAACCGAATACTAAAGCGGTCTTCGGTGTGTGTACATGCCATGCCTCACGTTAAAAACTTGGCATCTGGCTAAGATAGTAGATGTAGAGGTAGGTGAGATATTACTTTCAAGGCATATCTGATGGAGAAAGTTTTAGGCTAGGATTGCCTTTCAAGGATATGGATGTGTTTATCCCGAAGAGGTGAATATTCATGGAGTTGTGTCTGGGTGAATTGGGACCGATCGCCGGAGCGAGTCAAGCAGACAGCTTTCAAATTGTTTTGTGGGTGAAGGTCGGTTTACAAGAAGAACGAATCTTGGGCGGTCACTCCTAATCATGCAAATTCTCCACACCGAGGGAAAAATCATGGCCATTCCTCGTACGAAAGTGGCCATTTCAGCAATTAAGATAGGTTGTGAAAGCATAAGCGACGTGATTCGGGTGATGGCAACTTTCACTGTATCATTCGATCAGAAAATTTTCGACGCGTGTTGAGTTTTTTTTCCTCGCAAAATTGAGTGTTTAGAGTCGGTATCGATCGGATTTTGACGTATAAAAGATTCTTCAAAATGTGAGATTTTATTGGTATATAGAAAGTAGGTAGTTATTCGTTGTCTTGTATTTGTTTACTTTAAGTAACGAATATACAATTTACGCAGACATTAAATATAAAGATTAAAATCACAATTTGATCGACTCTGTAAAAGTATTATGTTACTTGCAAATAATGTTTCCCTAGTTTTCAAATTTCGAAGGAATGAGGACTTGCAAGCGAAGAAATACTTATTTAAAACATAGCAATTGTTCTCATTACTGTACTTATATTTCCGCTTTTACATATACAAATTTAGATTTTCTTTTCTTCATCAATAATCTTAATTTAAATTTTTGCTGGCGTTTTTGGGACCTCTTCTGTTTACGCTTCCTTTCCTTGTGAGAGGCTTTTCCTTAAATAAAAACATAGTACCTCCTTATTTTATACCCTATCTACCTAAATTTTCATATTTTTCCATTACCTAGTTATTTATGTCAAGTGTTTGAAAAAGAGATCAAGAGAATAAGGGATTTTACTGGGAGGGACGGCTTTTTATTGTTACTATTATTAAAGAAGGGATTCTGATTAAAGAAGGATCTTTATTATTATGGTTTTATTCCCGAGGTTATTTTCTTAGACATCTTTACTTACAAATCACCTTGAATTGTATTAGCTTAAATTACGCTTTCAAGAATGACCCAAACGTATCGAATTTATGTTTGAATAAGCTGAGAGTGGGCAGACCTTGTGCCTCGGGAGATCTCTCCTTATTGGTGTAATAGGAATATTTTTAGTTCCGTCGCTCATCAACAGCAAAATTCAACAATATTTCTTATAAAATTTTCATTGATATATTATACTTTGATAAAATTATATTTAAAGTTATATTAAAATAATGGGAGCTACAAACGATATATTGCAAAGGAACAATTGCATTGATCTTTTCAATGACACGCTGCATTAATTGAAGATAAAACTATGCTCATTATTACTATATCTATTTAATTCTTTTTATCTTTGCTTCTCTATTTTCCTCTCTCCTTTATTTTTACTATTATTATTTTTATATTTTTCTCTTGTGTTTTTGGTATTATTTATTTTATTATATATTTTATATATTATAAAACATGTTATTGGGTTGAAAACCTATTTGTTATTAATAAACTATTATTATTGGTTATTATTATTTCTCTGAAAAGAAATAATAATCTGATATTAGCATCGTAGAAAGAGAGCAAGAAATTTTAGAGAGATGGCTTACGTAATTAATTTAATTCGTATTCGAGACATTACAAAGATAGCATAATGAGTGTTATGCATAAAAACGGTCTGTGGACACGCACTTATTCGCACGAGAGATTTTGACACGTGCGGAAAGAAAACAGTCAGTTTACAGTCCCTGGGCCCTTGAAATGTGTTTACCCATCCGGGAAACCGGAAAGGGATTCCCAAAACGGGGCTCGTAATATGGATTTCATGAATTCCGACACTGGAAATCTGACCTTGGGGACATTGTGCAGGTTGGTCCACGGGATGCTGGGACACATGTCCATCCCAGGAATCACGGGCAAGCGAGCGTAATGAAACCAAAGGGAAGGTAAATTGACACTGCGCACGATACAAATCACGCAGATGAAAATCAAAGGAAAAAGTATCGCGTGCCACCGTGGCGAGAAACACGTGCCACAGGCTGCATGTGCCATTTTCCGGATATCGGGGGATGCCACAGGGGACCCGATTGGGAAGTTCCGCTGTTCGGGGGGTCCCTCTCCTCTCTTCCTGTATCCCTTTATCTTTTTCCTCCCAAACACGATGAATCCAGATGCTCTCCACCTTCCGGAAACTCTGGTGATTCACGGCTGATTGTTGGGCACGTGACTCTTATCACGTGGAGGGCCATTCGCTACATCACGACGTCACATCCACCGTGATCATCCGGACCCTTCTTCCCATTTCGCTCCACTTGAGCTGACTTGGTGTTCTGCTCGCATCCACACGAGAGGGTTCATCTGTTCCCTTTTTCTCTGCTTCGTTCGCTTCGTTTCGTTCACAAATACGTCATCGACCGCGTCACAGCGATCGGAAGCCCGGATTTCGGGGCGAAATTTTCGAAGCGCGGGGCACAGTCTCTTTAGATTTAGATTCCTATAAAATATAGATTTATATGAAAGTGGTATTTTTCGGAAGTGGAAACCTACAGTACATCGCATTTCAACTGCCGAATGATTCTGGGACAAAGTAATATATTCTTAATTTTCCCCAGCCGAGGTATAGATTTTGGATATAGATTTGTACCCGGAAAGTCGAAATTGGCGTATGGCAGGGGGTGTCATGACATCATCATCGTTTTCTAATCGACTATAGCATCGACATTAGCTTCTCTAATAGCCCGCGGGAAGAACGACCAGAAAATACTATATTTCCTTGCGATTTCCTCCTTATAACGTTTTTCTGATGCCTCTCGGAGATCTCGCTCATTGCTTACCTGAATCAAAATTTCATTCACCAAGTTCGGAACCGAGGAACTTTTCGAAAAGTTTCCTTCGGTAATCGTTTCTTTTCTCCTGAAGCGAATTCCAACCGAGGTATTCATAGACGTTACGCTTCTGTCGAACCTGAAATCTCCTGCAACAAAACGAGCTGCTCTGCGTTGGACCATCTCTAAATCTGAGACCAAACCTACCTCGTATGGATCCCAAATCGTACAGCAGAATCCATATCTAGGTACAGTGAAATTGAAAGCTTATGGCCCCTGCACAGAAACTGTTTACCAGTCTAGACAAGTATACTGTCAAGAGATGCAAGGGATTTGGGTGGCTGTACACATCTAGTGGTGATAATGTATCGCATTTTATTTTCGAAAAGGAGGCATAATAATCTTTTATCCGCTAATATTCTTCCTAGAGTGGGGCCATAAGCTTTATGTTTTAGTGTACCTACTACTACTTACTATAACGTGGTGTAAGAGTTTCAACGCAATGCGTGAATTTATAAATACTTCATCTCGAAAATTTTTCGAAAAAGGTGTCCGTCACTATGTTGCATTAAACGAGCGAAAACTCGTATTTGGAAGCGGCAACTGCAACCAGTCGAAAGATAATGAATTGTTGTACATAACTGCATCGTTGATTTTCCAACAGTATTTTTTCAAACCCTCCACAAACAAGCAAACTTGAACGCTTCTCCGAAAAATCCGAGATTGCCCATTTCTGTGAAAATTGGTCAAGTTCGACGCCATGCATCTTCTTAACGCGTAAAGATATTGAAAAACGATAAAAGGGAATATTAAATTAAATTCAAGTTTCTCGTTCCGCACCCAAAAAAGTTATTTTTAGCCTCTTGGCCAGCTTTTCTCGATTTCACTGTGCGCAGCGGGGAACGAAATTAATCCATAAGTTGACGGAATTTTGGAATTACATAAAATTGAATATGAAATAAAGTATCGTAACTTTTCACTGCCATTTAAGTAGGAGAGAAAACAAAAATCCTGATTTAATAGAAGCATTAATAGAAGCAGTAAAATTCCCCTGACATTACCGTAGAACCTCAATGATTCGGTAACAGATAATTTGGTGTGTGTGTGTAATTCTAATTCTAAGTCAACACATTCACTCCGACAAAAATCATCGAGTGAGAGTGACTTAAGTTGCTCTGCGCATCAGTGGAATTACCTGAGATTACATTCATATCTTCCAATGCCTAATTTTCGTGTTCCAGAGATTAATCGTGTACTTTATTCGGGTCTTGTTTAAGACGCAGTCACGTAACGAATGCGGGAAGGACTCGTTTTCGGAACACATCTGTATCATTTTTTTAATCACTAAAATATCAATAATTTGTAAAATAACATAAATATAGACGATAAAGTAGTATTATTCCACCAGTAAAGGGTTTGTAAATAATTAAATTTTTCATAGATAGTTTAATTTGAACAATGATAATTAGAAGAAGCGTTTTGTAGTTCCCTCAAATCAGGAAACAACGAGGATTTACTGCATTGGTCATGGCTGAACTCCTCCAAATGGTATAAATTATTTGTGAATTAAATTTGAGGCATTTCGTGTTCACCTGCATCCCTAAATTTCCATAATGCATCTCAACGTCGCTTATGGAGAATCAAATTAGTATGTATTTTGCTCTGTGCCGAGAAAATAGCCTCTAACCGTGTCTCTCGAAGTAGGAATTTCAGCACTCGGGGACAGAAAATCACAGTCCGTAAGCTTCTTTTGGTTCTTAAGCACCTGTTTTTAACTAATTTTGAGAATAAAATCTCTGTGGAAATTATGTGGAGAATTTATGTTATCATAGAATAAGCAAAAATTCTTGAACAGTGATAATATACGTTTTTACATAACCAATTTTGAAAACTGTCATTACTCTCTACAATTCGTAAATGAAAAGCAAGTCTTACTGTGCATCCCTTTTTTCCTCAACATGCGGAAATTAGTTATCTTTAATTGAGGCTGACAATATATATTTTACTGATCTAACTAATATATTTTTTCATGTCAAATTAGATTCACTTATATATCGTTTAAATAAAAAGCAATTTTATCAGCATTGGGAATAACGTGGAATTTCTTACCCTATAAGCGCGAATAATGCCTGGCTGGGTTGACATGGACCATAGGAGGAGATTATTGAGTAAAAAGTGGATGGATCCGTCTTAAAGCAGGGAGTTGGCCCTGAATGAGGTTGAGAATTTTTCTTATTTGATGTTCTTCATGACTATTTATAATGTTTTTGAATTCCTCGCCTATTCATTAACGATTTAATTTCATCTTCAGATATTTGGGGGAGGTCTCAGGAAATTCGAAACGTTGAATCCTCCAGTTCCGGGAAATTTCTGAGAACATCATTGTTTACGTTCGCTCCTCAAATAAAAGATATTTTGGATCGAAGGCGCGATATGGGATCCAAAGCTTATCACATGTTTGGATTTCCTGCAGACAACTCTGTTTGCGCATGGCAGATTGCGATACGGAGTATATGAGGAGTGACGCCTCCGTGGCTTCGCTAGACGCCCTTCACTTTTTTTAGCGAATTTACCGTCGACGATACGCAGAATGAAACGGAACAGGAACACAAATGCTTTCAGTTTTACTACGTATTTGGAGGTATAACAAAGTAAACCAGTCTACGGGTATAATTTTTTAGGTACCGTATATTATGAGTGTAATGTTTTTCATTAGGAGGGTTCAAATTGATTGAAATACTTCGTTTTTTCATATCCACCCTAGAAGGGAGTTATATGAAGTCACGGCCTATTGCATCAATACTACTTTTCATTAGTTTTTGGAACAGTATAAGAAAATTTGTTCATTTTTCCAGATAAATGGGATTATTATTTAAATTTGTATGATAGATTTTACTTTCTCACTTGCTTAGCGTGGTAACAGTAACATACTCATATCGAAGTATACTTGGTAATATTATGTATTTATGTTTATCGAGTAATGAAATACTGTTAATAAAGGTAACTATTTTCATAATTTCATTTGTTTATATCTTTGCTCGTGTTTCATTGCTTGATATCTGCTAAGATGGAAAATTTTCAACATCTTTATATGCTATTTTTACGCTTTTAATTTGTTACTATTATATGTAAGTGTATTTAATATTCCTCTATGAAAAACTTCCATTAAAAACAAATAACCGTATCTTCCTTTTAAAGACATGCATCAAAGGGACGACGACGGCAGCAATTACATGATTCATGCGACAGTTCTTATTAACCTATTTGTCCACGGTAATCAGTGGAACTGAAAACAATTCCATGTTATTTACACTTGAGTAAAAGTAAAGTCCATGGCGCGACATTCCTTTGAGGGATAAGACCTATCCAGGCGGCATGTCCGTGGGTGACACGTGGTCAGACTCCCACGCCGCCGTATTTGGCTTTTCCTAGACCGGAATTGGTATCTCGTTATTCAGATAAGTACTCATATTCCTGACGATGTCATGTGGATTCTGATAAATTTTGGAAACCGGAAATCGAACCCGGAATCGCTTCCACCGAAGGCGAACGCGTTGCCAACTAGGCTATCTGAGACCATTTGTACTTGAGTACAATTCTAAATCCCTAATTTTATAGCATCAACATCATTCCCGCACAAGGAATGTTTTAGGTTTAACATACAAGATGAGCTTTTTCATTACGCTAGTCTCAGCGTGGAATTATATTTTCACTTCGTAAATTTGTTATTATAGTACACGCATACTGAGGCATTAAATGACTGTTGGAGCCACCATATTTATAGATAGAATACGGATACTCCAGAAGTTAATCGAAAAGTTCAACAATGTTATTTCAAATGTTCAGGATAATAGTCTCTTTAAGTCGTTTACTAGTCGCTATGCAGCTAAAAGGCTTCTTATCGATCTCTTTTTTGACTGTGCAGTTGAGAAGAGAAACAGGCTCCCTAGAAGGGAGATATGTTGCTTGAATATCGTGTTTTTTATTCATAGACTTGCTTGAAATAGTCTTCCTCAGATCCATTGTATTGATAAATATGGAATATCCAATTTATCATTGTAAATAGATGGAGCAAAACTCCGTTAGAACCCTTACCTTTGTCTATGATGTCATAAAACACATGCAATTATTTTTTAGAAAATTCATTCATGTATGATATTGATTATGGTCTGCTTTTTTTAAAGTTTTTTTAAAGTTGTTTTTTTTTTTGAAAGAACGAATGGTGTTTTGATGATGGCTCAAATCTGCCGAAACCGGTCAACGTTTTTGTTGGTGGCTTTTATACTGTGTGGTATTGCACATACATAATTATAAAATTTTATTCATGGTATGCTCTACCAGGTATCGCTGGAAAATGTTCATTTAATACTCTCTACCTGTTTATATAACTCATTCTTCAAAACATCTTCCGTCAAGGGTTCTGGTAAACTCAAAGTTTCTATCATTTATACCAAAACTCTGCTTTTGTAATTTCAAATGCTCTGATTTTACCCAATAAAACTATAACCGTATAACATATCTGCATGGTATGATGCTGATGGTTGTCAATAAATTAGCTACGCGAGAGTTAAAAGTGACATATATTGTTGCTGTGAACATATCCAACCAAGTAGGATGTTTCTCTTTTTTTCAAGAGCGTATATAGAGAGGAGTCATGAAGTGAGTAATTGGGTATGAGTGGATGGCGAAGGAGGGAGAAGGAGAAGCAAGCTAATCATTGGCAAGAGGAGGGTGATGATTAGAGATTGATAGAAGAGAGATGAATTAGAGTAGCTTAGGAAGGGTGTAATTGGTTAATGGTGAACTATCACGATTACCTAGGAAACGTCTAATGTTTAGCCGTTTATTGAATATGTTGTAAACGAGCTACCAAGTCCGAGGAAAGACCGAGTTGAAGTATTATATGGATAAGCGTGATTCTGAAGAACCGTCTTTCAAAATTTGATTGACTTTGATTAACTCACAAATATGAATAAATTCCACAGATATGCGAGTTTCTTTAATATTCCATGACAGGAGAAATAAATCAGGAAATTTTTTCACGAGGAAACTATATCCTGTTTTCATAAGCTTGCAGCATACTACACTGTAAGGACACAACACACGGCTAGTTTTGATGTCTAAGCATCTTTTAGTGGTCATCGATGCGGAAGTTTCGAAAAGTCTTCGGTGTGTTCTTACTATGTAGTATGTTGTAAAGTTATCAAAATAGGATATAATTTCCTCTTGAAAATTTTCCTGATGTATAACTCCTCTTGTATATGAATATCTCCCAATATTAACTATAATAATTAAGAGATTAAACTATATATATATATAGGATACAAAGGATAATCAATAATTACATGGAACTTATGGAACTATGTGGAAGCCTCGTAAATTATGGTATTTAGAAATTAATATGCACCTAATTACTGAGGTGAAATTTACATAATGGACTAGACTCTAGAATGGTGTGCACTGTTCGTACAGTTCTTTAAAGCACCAGTCTCATTCTAAAATGCAAAAATTGCAGCAGCTCGTGCCATTCCTTCGCCGGTAATACATGGGTATTTATTTCATCATACCCATAAGATTTGCAAGGATGTCTGACGAAGCATACGTAAAGTTCGCTGCAGTCATCACATATTGAGTTATAAACACCAAATTTATGAGGCTGGAAACTTAATTTTCTCCCATCATTGAGATTCACGTTTGATTATCCTCAGCACGTGGTCTTCTCTCCCATTTGGAATATTTGTCGAATCCCAATTTCAATTCTCCGGAGGTAATCACTCTGATTTAGAGCCCTTACACATTTTCGCTCCCGACGCCTCGCTGCAAGTAAATTTCGAACAAAACACTCGGTTGACCTACTTCTAATAGCTCCTCTGCCGTCTGAGCGCTTCTCCTTTTTATTCGGGGTTAATGAAGACCAATTTGGAGGGAATGGATGGCTCAATTTTTTTTCTGCCGCGGAAGGGTATAAAGCACTTGCCAGTAGTGCGTTCCCTTTCCGAGCGAGGCGGGGGAGGGATCCTCCCTTTAAATACGAGCGTCCCATTACGTTGATTATTCCACATCGCTGCCTCACTCTGCCCAAACACTTGAGAGGGTGCTTCGGTAGGTTTTTTCACAGCATCGTCACGTGACTTTTGACTGGCTTTCACGCACGCGCGCGTGAACAAACACAAAACACTTGAGAGGTCGTTTGCTTTTGAAGTCACGGCGGCCTCTATCGGAAGGTCGCCGCATTAGAGGGAGAATTGGGCCCTAATTTGGGGCTGCTCTTCACGATCCTTGCGGGACACTTGTTGGACCTGGAGGGAAGAGGGTGGCGCCCCGGTTAATTGGTGCGGATACGTTCGGAGATGTTGCGAAAGGGGTGATATTGCAAAGAGGGTGGATTTTTTTTTAACTGTGGGAGAACGAATTGTGCAGAACAGTATACCTGGGTGTCCTATCGAAATATCGCGAGATCATCTGGTGTTTTATTCGTCGATAATGAGAATTTAGAATCATGACGTTGTTGATCCATGCTAGAAAAGCATTCTATCAGTGGCGTTTAAGCCGAGATTCTTTTTACACCCATCTATTTTACAATATGGGCATGACACTTCATTTAGTTCTCTTTCGCAACTACGGAAAAATTTATCTCTTAATTATCAGCTATTTATTATGTTTTAATTTGGATGAGCTCAATTAATCTAAGGTAACTTGAATGAAAAATTTACTCAAAGATTAACTTCTGCAAAAGAACAAGGTGAAACTCAAAGTAACTGGAACTATTTATCTCACGATAATTGTCAGAAATTATATATATATAGGAGTTATTTTAGTAATGAATTTCTTAATGTTCCCTGTACATGGGTAGATCACCAGGGGGCTCCAGTGCATAAGTAGCACATACTATAAATATTGGTACGTATCAGTGAACTCTCTTTCAACTTAATAATATCACTTAATCATTTTTCATGAAAAGATAAAGTTTTAGAAGTCCTTTTATCGCGAAAATGATTATGTCAATCCAGGTTGCTATAAAATATTCAGTAAAGATATCATATTTTTTAAAATAAATTTTCGCTGTTATACATTTTGAAGTTGCAAAAACGCTGTAAATGTAAACTTGATATCAGAAGATAAACAAGATTTGTTTATAGAAGTACATCCTATGGAAATATAGGGATTAAAGGAGTACATATCTACAGTCTTTAATGGAAAGAAATTGCGAAGCTAAATGTCCAAGTAATGTAAGAAATAAGGTACTGCGCCATATTAATCTTGTGAAGTAAAGCTAAAATGAAATCTTAAGAGCTTCGCATATTTAGCTGTCATTCTCTTCTTATCGGTCTTTAATGGCATACATTATTAAATTTAATAATAATTATCATCTGGGAGTTTAGTATCAAAGCTTTGATGGAAATCTCTGATCATCATTACCCAATCGATACGGATTCGCAAAATTCATTCTACATCGTATATTTCAATACCCCTTTACGTTAAATATTCTGAGGGATACAGCACTTACAAAAATTCCGGAAACCGATTCAAATGGCGCAGTGGGCGTCAGCCGTCGAAAGGGGCACCGCGTGGGTGGCATCCAAACACCCTCTCCGAAATGATGTCACGGGATAGCGAAATAAAGGTATAATTGCGGTGGACGAGGAGAAGGAAAAAATGAGATAGGTGGCGCGGCGATAATTGGGATGACAGTTATGGGAGTTTCTTTTATTATTCGGACAGTGCACATTAAGGGGCCCCGTAATTCTCTCAGGCTTTTCTGTATCGCTAATGAAAGCCCATTTTCCGCACGAATCCACTTCTCCGTGACCCGCGTCCATCTCTCTACCTCTTCGTGACCCTTGACCCAGATTGCTGTGTTTTCCAAGAGAGTTCCCCCTCACACTCACCCTTACGGTGGGGGAGGATATGCATCCCTACTCGAGTGTGTCCATCCCAGAGGCTATATATACTGACCACTTTCCGGAGCAAGTGGCTCACGGGGTACAGCACTTATGCGCTCTCTTTTTAAAGCTATTTACGAACAAAGGCTACCGAAAATGCGTCACTCCGATCGCTATTTAGCGTCCTAATGATGATCGGATTCGGGGTCTGAGTGGTCGGATAACGTCAGTGTCTGTTGCATGCGTTGTCTGTGGTTCGTGAATTATGCGAAGATCCTCAATGTTCTCTTCGGGAGGTTTTTTGACTCTTAAAAGCTTTGATGATTAGAAATGCTAGTTGTCCCGTAGAAAATTTCGCGCAAATGGTCACTGGGATTAATGCAATTTAATTGAAACAAAGCGGCAGTTAAATTTCGATGTAAGCTGTCTTAAAGTGTTAATGAAAACGAAAATTTAGACGTTAAGAAAACATGAAATCTATATAGTACAGCTCTTGGGGAAGATATGCCTGAAAGCGGTTGGTAGGAAAGTGATAAGGTGTAGATAAAATATTTATCAAATTTTGAAACCGTATGTGAAAATATATTACTTCAGGTATCCCAAAAATAGGGTCCAAATTCGGTCTTTTAATATTTTTTCCGTAGCCCACGAATATAGAGCATTGTTCATAGGATTTCAGTAGGATATGACTCATTATCCATACTTATTTATTTCCGTATATATTATTTATATTTATTATTTACTTATTCTTTCAGAGGGTGCAGTAATAATCCATATAGCGCGGATAACTTGTTTTTGAACAGTCTAATACATTTTTTATGACGGGTTTCACTGAAATATATTCTACATTAGCAGAATGCTGCATGAATAATAAGAATGAATTCGGGTTGCCAGACATAGAAGGGATGATAAAATGTTTTGAAAGATTCTTCCCTAATCTTATTTTCACATTCAAGTACATGGAAGTAATGATGAAAACATAGTGAAAAAGATTGTTACTTGGATATACCGATCAACAAATAACTGAATACCATGAATACGAATACTTGAGTCTGAATTAATTTAAATCACCCCTGCAGCATATGTTAAATATCCCATGCGAATATTTAGTATGAATTCATTTAAATCACCAGTCTGTGAGGATATCAGATATTTAAATACCCCGTGAGAACACTAGGATCTTAAAACCTTTAGATTGAGGGTTGTAACAGATATTTAAATACTCCGTGGGAACCCTATTCCACTTAAACAGTTAAAAATCACCTTTCTCGAGCGATATTAAATACCCCCTGTAATCAATGGAATACCTTTAAATCACTCTCCCAAGGGGCAGAAATAGCACGTGCTACGGATAATTATATGTATCGATGTACAATGTGTTAAAGAACCTTCTTTCCTTTTAAAGAATTGGGCTCATTATTTAACTCAACCTAAGAACTGTTAATTTTAATGTAAATATATGAAGTCAACCATTGAATTTAATGCAGTAAAACCCGTTTAAGGCGCTCCCGCTTACGATTCTTAATATGCGTTTTTTAGTCCCTCTCATACAGAACACATGGTAGAGATACGACTTAAAAAGCTTTCCGAACCGCTTAAATACAGATTTTTCCCTTCCCTAGATGCAATTTAACCCGCTAAATCCAATCGTACGCCTCATTCGATAGACTAATAAGAATGAAATCAGGCTCTCAAGCATAGATGGTATGATAGATCAATTTCCATGAAACGTGTAGGTCTCAGAAAGGGAATTATAACGTTAAATTAACGCCTAACCTAAAATTCTTCTTTGTTGAAGCCAACTGCGAAAGTTGGGGTGGGCCAAAATTTTCACAGTGCTGGTCAGAAAGCGTTATACTCTGAGGAAGTCGGGGCACAACTCTTGAAATGTATTTAAAGGACGATATATTTTCTAAAAAATTCTTCCATTTTATCCTTCATCGTTCTTAATCTGTTGATTATTACTTCAAAGAAAACGATTGCAAATTAAAAATAATGAGTATTAGTAGAATACGGTTACTCTCGATTATTCTGGACAATGATAGGAAGAGGATACAGGAATAATAAAAAACTCAGATTCACTTATATCTCTTGTAATTTTCATGATACTCGAGCCATTTTGTTTTGATATCTCACGACAGTGGTTGATACTAATCTAATGAAAATGCAATCCAACGGTTAGAACAATGTTTTGCACCAGGTCAGCTTTTCGCAAAGTTATCATCTTTAGAGAGGAAAAAGTTACTTACTCTTAGAACACCCCTCGTGCATTTCTTTTTGGTTTAGTTAACTCTTTCCCAATATCATTAAGTATACTTCTCGTTTATTTTGGTTTTATAAGGGTAATATTCATTCCTACATCTCTTTTTCGGTTTAGTCCATTCTTTCCTAATATTTGTAGGTAAACATTTTCTTTTGATCTTATAGAAGTAGGATCTATACGATTTAATAACGATTTCCAGCACTTTTACCCGTAAACTTGAGCGTACGTGATGCGCCGACATTTCTATGAGATAGACGAAAGCAAGGGAAACTAGGCCACGGAGGCTGAAAGAAGATTCGGAACTCTGTTTATGGGCAACACGGGCGTCGACAACTACTACTTGGCATCGCAATACACGAGGAGAGCCACCTGTTCGAGTAAATCCCTGCCCTCTAGCGAGAAGAGAATTTCATGAGCCGAGATCTGGGTAATGAGGAACATATCCTCAGCTCCGAGTAGGTGGCGGAATAATAGGAACCGTACCGTAAGTGGATCTTCTAACATTCAAGTCTACGAGGATACGCAGCTGCTGCTTAAAGGGAAATATCGTGTTGCTCGCACACGCAGAGAGGGGCTAATGGAGATAGAACAAGGGCATATGGAGAAGGGGTAAATGGAACAAGGGAGAGAAGGAGATGGAATTGGGAAAAGAAGAGAGGATATACGGAAATAAAGAGATAAAGATCGAGCCTTGGAAAATCTCACGTGATAAGTGACGATGAAAAGTTGTGTTAATGCTATTTCAAATGAAATTCAATTCAATTCATTTCAAGTATATCACATATAAGAAATACCATTATAAAATGGTGTTAGTGCTATTTCAAATGCAATTCAATTCAATTTTATTTATCTAAAATATATCACATATAAGAAATACCATTATAGAGTGGTATTAGTGCTATTTCAAATGCAATTCCATACAATTCAATTTTATTTATTTCAAATATATCACATATAAGATCACTATTTACCCATTTACAAAGAAGTACGAAAGAAAACATATCAAATACATATAACTCTCGCGACAGCCAAAATACCCGATCCTGTTCGACTATCTGTGATTTATAAGTTTGCGTTCATGAATTACGTACAGTACATATGCTATATATAAGGGAGATATTAATCAGGAATTTTCGCTGAAATTCACAAATGAAGAGGCAAAAGAAGAAAGACAAAAATATATGTATGTAAGATTATTCATAATAGCTAAATGAATTTAGGGATTTTGCATGCTACATATATATAAACTTTTATAAATGTTTACGTTAGAGTACAAATGATACGAAACAATAAACTTTGAGGTAATGTGTAAGGCGTAATTATAATTATATTAAACATCTACTTATATGAATTAATTTATATAGATTAACATAATAATAATTTAAGACGGTCTTTTTAAGTGTATGTGTTCTACTCACATCTTGATTGCTACATGTAAGTTTTCTAGGGAATTGGTTTAGTAACAATGAAATTCAAATGGTGTTTGTGGGGGTAGAAGATTTAATTTTGTACATTAAAGATGTTTTAATTGTAAATTAGTGTAGCTTGTGAAATATTTTAGTTAATGAACGAGGTTTTTGAATAGTCATATTCCCTAAAAGGTGAAAGATGACAAAGACATATTTGGAATGGCAAGGCACAATATAAATGTTAGAGTTGATAACACTGTATTGATTTTATGAGCAATATTCTGATGATATAATATTTAATCTTCTTCCAAGGGAAAAATAACTAACCCTATTCCAATTTCTAATAAATGAAGACATAAACCAAAAGACTGAGGTCAGGAGCATAAAATAGGATGGTTACGTAACTAATACAATTAATGCGTGATAATATATAATGAATGTATAATTAAATGTAAGAAATGAGGAAATCCTGCATTTTCGCTCTTCCTTTCAAATGCCTTTATAATAAAATTCCCAAAATTAATTTGGAAACTAACTTCCGGACGATTTATTAAGGGAATGAGGAAAACTAAAGTCTCAGTAGACGAAATCAATAACGAAGATGTTCTAAAAAAATTAGCTTGAGTTGGAAACTGAGTAATACGGATATGATATTAGATTGTATGGGTCGACGTCTGAAAATATAGTGCATATTCGGCGAATACAAATGTGGCAGAAGGGATATTAGTGAGAATGATAGTTATATTGTATTTCTAATGGCTGATGAGCTTTGAGAGATAACAAAAGCTCATCGGAGTCTTGGCAGAGGTATAGAAGATAAGGATCGTTGGGAAGTTACTATAACGTAATGACAGTTTTATCAAAAATGTTGGAAGAATTTTTATGGTCACATCATATCTATATATCCATGATCATATCATAAATTTGACCAATTTTCACAGGAAAGGGTAGTTTCGTTCTTCGGAGAAACATACAAGTTCGCTGTTTGGTAAAAATGACGATTCAGTATTCTAATACTGTTCTTTATCTTTTGATTCGTCATAGTTTTTGCGCTCAAAGATGATTTTTTGCCCATTAAATGGCGGACATCTCTTTCGGTCAATCTTTGAGATAAAGTAAGGAAAACAAATAGGAAAAACGCGCTAGAATACCGAGTCTCTCATACCATGTCAGTGTTTATGGCCTCTGAATGAAGGATCTGAAGAAACTGTATCAATTCACTTGCTACCCTGGGAATGCGATGTGTTTTTCTGCAGCGCGGCAGAATCCTGGTAAGCGCCGCGGACACCCCGAGTTCAGTCGCAATACCTTTTCGGAAGTCTTAAATCGGATTTTTAGCTATTATCATACTATATACCGGTTAAAAGGTTAAAAACTAAATTCCCCTTTCGACGGCTAACGCCCACTGCGTCATTTGACTCAGTTTCCGGAAAATTTTTAAGTACTCAATCCTCGGTATGTAACATAGAGGCGTATTGAAAAGTACGATTCGGAGTGGTTTTTACGAATTTAAATCAATTGGATAGAGATAATCACAATTTTCTGTTGGAATTTTAACACTACGCTCCCAAATGACCATTATTTTATTAAATGTATGTCATTAAAGACCGATGAGAAGGGAAAAAATAGAATAGATGAATTCGCGAGCTCTAAAATTTCCGAGTAATTTTAGGCCTTTAGACTTGTACTAAATGCAGAAGTATTATAGATGGTAGTCCTCAGTTGGAGATCCATCTCTGATAATGATATTCACGCTCCCAAATTTCTTTGCTTGCGACTTACCATTGCCAATTATCCATGCTGCCCTTCCTTCTGAGCATTGCAGGGCTACTTTAAACCAAAAGGAAGCGGTATCAGGCTTTAGAAATTTTCGAAATACAGCAGTATTGAAGATGGCATTCCTCAGTTGAAGATGCATCTCTCTATCATGATCTATATGTTCCCAAATTTCCTCATTTAGAACCCACCATCGTTCATTGTCTTATACTTCTTGTGGGGAATTGCAGAGCTGCTTTTAACAGCAGCGGAATCGAGAAAAACGAAGCAAGAGAAGAAGGGGAATGCATGTAATGGGAGAGATGCTGTCGGGAAGGAAGAGGCGAAAGGTTAGCTCGCGGGGGCGGAGAAGCTAAATGGACGTGACCCACTTTCAGGGATGGCTTCCGAAGTGTTGGAGAATATCGGCTGCGATGGACACCAAATGGAGCGATGCCCCTCCTTCTTCCGTTCCCACGCCTTATGGAAATGTGCAGAGAAAGCGAACATGTCCTCCGATGGGACATTTACCGCCGGCCCCTGTCTCTAAGAACGTCGTCTATTATGGGATTGCCCAACGCGGAGACAAAGGCGCGATGTGATTTAAGTTAAGTTAACTAATTGACGCGCTTCAAGTCCCCAATCGTGGGGGTTCCTGAGAGGCGACAGTCGGTAATTCCGATGGAAAACGCTACGTCACTAGGCAGCGGCATTTCCTCGTTCTTTCATTAAATGATGCCTCGGCATGGTTCCGGAAAATTTGGTGAATGACACGCTAATATTATTTAATTATATCCATATATTAATTAAGTTCTTCCCCGAAATTATTTTTCCGTCAACAGCGACAAAAACTACCGTTTATGTTTACTGTTAAATGAGAATTTGAAGTAAACATTATTTTTGTCGTTATTATATATTGTATATACGTATATTATATATTATATATGTTATATGCTATATGTTATATAACATATGTTATATATTATATATACATATTGCTGCAGTTAGCTAGGGACGGTGGCGACATCAATTTAATCGAAGAACTATTGAATAAAAATAGTTTTAAAAAACAACAAAGTAACTTTTACTTTACAATTTTGACTTAATTTATGCTATAACACAACTAATACTAAAGATTTCTAATTATATAATCACCCAACATTAATATTTAAAAATCCCATCTCATAACTAAAATATGTCACTAGCACCACTAATTTACACTAAATTTCTATTATATACAAAAATAAATAATTAATAAACATAAATCTACAGAAATCGTAAATAACATGTAACAACTAAAAGAATTTCGGAGAAAGCTTCTGCACTTTCCGAACTGTGGAAGTCTAAATATGATATAACAGGGTTAAGGTAAAACTTAGCACGAGATGGCGTGCACTCAGGGAAAATCCCTAGGAAGCATATACCTGAAAAAAGTCCGAATTAGAATCGAACCCGGGTCTCCTAATTGCCGGTCCCGTTGGACTTTTTTCAAGTCTATTCTTCCTTTGGATTTTTTTATACAACAGCTTATTTGGCATTTAATAGTCGTGTAAAGTAAGAAAGCATGCATCGATTCTAAATCCAACTGAATACACAATATTGATACAAACAACAATAGTTCATATACATATGTACCCTGCAAGCCGCCTTTCGGCGTGTGGCAGGGGGGCACTCATGATAGTTACATTAATACCAAGTATTTAACCATTACTTGTGAAGGTACCTTAAAATAACTAGTGATGAGATTGAATAAGTTATGTAATTTTTGTCAAATTATGATTTAAATTTATGTGTAAAATATGTATATATGAAAAGTATGTGTAATGAATGAAATGGCTTTCGAAAAAAAGCTCAGAATGATGCATAAAGACAGCATGCAGGAGGAAAATATCATTTCAGTTGAATTACACGTAATGAATAAAGTGGCTTTCGAAAAACAGTTCAAAAATACCTTCAGGGCAGCTTGCAGAAGGAACTAGCTAAAGTTAAGCAAGCTGAAAAAAATTAGTGTGTAGATATAATTTTCAGTGCACAATGAATCACTTTTTTCATGGCTTTGTTGTAGAGTCAACAGCTTCTGGAAGCTACTTTGTAGATTTCTCTCGACTCCGCTTTTCATCTCGGAGTGTCATTAATTTAAAAGGCTGAGCGCTTGTCGCCGCTTGGGAGTGAAAAAAAATTTCGACTGGATTGTTTTCCACTTCTCAACCGGTTAGACTTGGAAATGAACTACACAAAACTGATATCTGCTGGAGAAATCGCCGCTTTTTCTTGCACGTGGTTTTCGAATCATTATTTCCATTTATCAACGTCTAAGGTCTGGAGAGGTACGCTACGGGGAATATCTCATGCATGCATTTATAGTATATGTGGGTGAAATTTAGTTGTATAATACGCACCGTAATAGTATATAAATCCATAGTGTAATTTTACAATGGCGTTGAAAAGAGCGTGTTTTTTATGTTTGTATTGGAGTATCTTTGAAATATTCATTTATATGTTTATTGTTTTACTTATCTACCTTTTTATCGGAAAATAACAGTTTTGGTTTTACCTTTTTTAATCCTGTAAACATTTACTTTATTGTATTTATTGCTAATGATATGAATCAATGATTGATACATGTTTTGAAAACGTATTTCATGTCCATTTTCGACTGCATTTATAGAAAAAGGCCTCTGGAGTTAATAGTTCCAATTTTTAAGTTACCCAATTGCATTTTTTTTCTTGAAATAGTTATAAATCTTATTCTAAAAACTCGTTTTATTCGATGCATATATTCCAGTACATCACTGCGATAAAAAAATTAAGTCAGACAAATTTGATTAATAATTCGAAAGAATTCGAACCAAAAAATGAATCTTAAAATAAGTTAAAAATAAAAAAGATTGTAGGCACTCCTGTGTTATGGAAATCTTAATTTTAGCAATCCTGTTACTTTGTTTTCTGTACATGTGTATGATCCCTACGCTGCTTTCTTTAATAGTGAAAATTTTGGATAACTGTTTGATAATGATTCGGTTGCTTTGCCTCAATAAATAAATAACTTACTTCTGACCATTTATCATTCTTAATACGGTAGGGAGCATGATGATTATTTGATTACAGGCTTCTTCTGAACTTCAACTAGTACTGTAAAATATTTCCTAAAAATTTGTTTTGTCTCCTAACCTCATTCACTCTATCCTCGTCGGGAAGAGTATTTAATAATTCTATATTCTCTGAAAATGAAAGCATAATAACTTTGCTTTTTCTTGGATCTAGGTTCATGAAAACTAAAGTATAAATGGCACGCTAAGAACCTCTTCGTGGAAAACATTTGAGAAGTCCCAAGGTAAATGGAGTACTGGAAAATTTCCTCTGATTTTCATATAATAAAGGCAATTTCCTGAATATTTGAACGTGCATTATATTTTCAATTAGATATATACACATAATTAATCATAATAAAATTCCTTGTTACTCTCTCATTACCATTCCTAAGCGTCTCTCACTTAAACACGAAATTTATTCATCATCATCAAAGATCTTCCCACTCATAGAAATCCGTTTAATTTTCCTCGTTGCTCATTCCTTATTCTAGCGCACGCACTTTCTTTCTTTCCTGATCGCTTTGTGTGAGGAATAAGCATTTTCGTAGCCTCCTTCCTTCAGGTGTTCAGACCCATTTACTCTCTCCCCTAATGAGCTTCCGCACCTCGGATGCTTTACGATATCTCGGGGTAACAATGGAAGAACCATATTTTTCGTCGCCTTGGAGATTTCTTTTCCCTCTTGTAATCGCGGTAACTCGAGAACGGTGGCGCCCAGCGAATGAGTTTCACGTGGAGTCACGACACTAGGAAATGTACTCGGACTTATCACGGGTGCTGTGATCTTTAACTCGATTGTTCTCTGAACCGTAAGAGGGTAATGCAGTTCGCCTAGATTTCTTGTGTTATCGGATGCACTCAGCATGCGACCTAAAAGGTGCAACTTTTGCGCCTTCTTAATTACTTGGGATCATGGCACAAGTAAAGCTGGAGGTGCAGTCGCTACGGACCCCGCACCTATAGGGGGGCCCGCTCCTATGAGGGCCCCGCGCTAATGTGATGCCCGCGTTTCTGGGTGTTAGAGTCTTAGGTATTCTCCTAGGGAAATTGTTCTCGAAATAATTTAGAAAGAAGAGTACTCAAAAGATAAATAATTTGCGGTATAATTCTAATACTGGCAGTAGCCAGTAACAGCGGCATCGATTGAAAGGTTCTTTATAAAGTTTAAGATATAAAAGTTACTAAAGTTATGTTAATTACTTACAAACATTTCATAAGAAAGATGGGCAGATATTTGAATCCTGCCAATCGAACATGAGAAGGATTAAAAGAATGAGAGATCAGAAAGTATCAACAAAATGTATGTATGCTTGGCAAGTAAATCTTTAAATTTAAATGGTGATTATGTAATGGTCTTTTCCATGAATCTGTATAAACCTCAGACGATAGTTTCATCATATATGTTTTTCCGTTTTAGAAAAAAGCGAACAAAATTCGGGACAGTTACAATTAAATTAGAAAATTTTGTTTTTTAGTAGGGCCCACTTGCCCAGGGTCTCGCCGATTCTACAGGCAGCTCTGAGCCTAATTAAATGGCGTCCGGCCAGGGTGGATAAAGAGACAGATAATTGCGTTGAATGATTGAGCAAATTCTCCGAAAAATAAACCTATAATTGAAATTCCGAGGGGAATTATTGATATCCATTTGCTAGGAGTTTATGTTTATCCAATGAGCTTAAAAATATGCTGTATTTTTTATTGAAGAAAAATCCCATTTTCCTTATTCATAAGGAATTGAATCATTCTCTCGGGACAGTAAATTTTAGGCCCTGGATTAAAATCTAATATTATTGCTTTACGATTACCGCAAAAGTATGTTAAGTATATTACCTCTCTTTAATTACCATAAGAATATCATATAATTAAGTAGTAAATCCAATGTTAATCCGAATACCGGGTATTTGTTGTAAAGGTTTCGTATGATACGGATATTAATGTCACTATGTAGATGTTCCTGATACCTGCCTAAAATACACATCACATAGAATCGGTTTATTAAAACATATTTTCAATATTCATCAATCATTACATTTTCCGACATATATCAAAGATTACTCGCCGCCAATATCTTTCAGCACGATTTAGTTGTATCGAAATTTGAATTTGCTATAGCTCTTAGAATGAGAGGAGAATGTGTGAAAATATTCATTTTCACTCATATCCTCATTACTTCACACCAGGCAAGAACTAGGATGTACGCACACACGAGTTATGTAAAATAAAATGCAAACAGTCGTGACTCTTGCCGCTACAGAAAAAGGAAGTAATCTCACTAATTCGTCAAACTAAGAACATGCGTCACAATATGGTTTTAGTGTTATCATTCACTTTTGTTTTAACTGCGTTCTTGTCCTGGATAAAGAATAGATCGAATTCTAGGAAAGGTTAAGTCCAAACTTTTTCTGTTTGGAGCGGATGTTTGTTAAGAGGAAAGATCCAAATGTTTTGACTGCACTAGATCAAAGGTCGCACTTATACCAATCATAGCGATCTTTGTATTTCCGTCTTCCTCGAAACAAATCTTGTTTGTCTCGTGTATCGGTCAGATAAGCTGAATGGAAAGTTCAATATTCATGGCTTCCATAGATAATTTTTTAGGAAGAGTATGTAAAATCAACGCTTGATTAATCAAAGGATATTAAAGGAACCATCTTTTCATATTAATCCGAATTTGCATATAATTTTCAATGTTATGAATGTGTATCCATGCAATAGGAATATAGACTATAATTTAATTATTTTTTGGAATTCAAGGAATCAGATCATGAAAATACGACTGTTCCAGACTCTCTGGGGCCTGCATATGATTCCTCCTTCAGACATTCATCATCGTAGCAGATAACTAGAAGTCACTCAAACGATACTCATAACAGCATTAAAATGATTCATCAATTGATCATATTCTCATTCGAGATGACGCATAACAAGTGTTGATAGTTCACCAGTCAGTATCGGAAGGCAAATTTATTTTTAGAGTCACTTTAATGCCTAGTCTTGTTAAGATACATTTCTGAATGGGACTTTAGGAAAATCCCGAAGAAGATTTCGTGATTATTTGCGATACCATATACACACATCGAAATTATTGCAAACGTTGGTTACAATAAGAAGATATGACTGCCTGATTATGCAAAATAATTATCATTTATTTAATGTCTGCTACCGCATAATTAGCAAAGATATACCAACTCTTACTTCAATTTAATTCGATTGTAATCCATCTCTTCTCATCACGTAATGTTAGATAATTAGATTCCATACTTCTTCCAATTTCTGCTATGATGGTTTAAACCAAGGAATTGAACAGTAATGTTTATTTTTCTAGTTTTCGCTCCGGTTAAACGAAAAATTGGGTTACATTTAGTACCTTAGATCAGAATTATTGCAATCCTAAAATGAACTAGTATATGCATTTAAGCATCTCTCTCATACCCATAGGGAAAATCACCTCATCGCTTACATTCTATGCGATGGATTTTTATCTTCCTTTATAGAACTTTATGGAAGTACTTCAACCCATTATGATACGTATGTACCAATTCATATACTAAAGTCAGGTTAAAAAATACGCATAAATTTTTAATTTAAACTACCTTTTCCAAAAATCAAAGATGTATTTCTATGAAGACACATTTTTTAAAACTTCTTCGGAACTATGATAATAACAGATTTATATCGGTTATAAAATTAAAGTGGTTGGAAGGTGTAGCTAGTAGGAAGTGGTAGCTTTGGAGAATTTCATGCTGAATAAATTAAAAAGTTGGATGTACGAAAAAATTTTCACCAAGCGAAGGAATCTCCTGGAATACATAACCATTAAAGTTATCATTACTCAATAGCTTATGTGGTGAGATTTAAATGGCTCTTGATGTTAGTCCCAATGATAGTTACTCAGATGCATTAGGACGCGAATCTTTAGAAGAAAAATTGATTTAAAGACAGTATCAATTTACTTAATAAATTATAGAGATGATATTCTCTGGAGATGTAGCCGATATTATGCGTCCTCCCTGTTACATAGGCCTTTCTGATACTGCGATATGTGTTCTCTAGAACCAGTCAATCCACGAATTCTTCTATCCGCGAAGTATACCAGAAAGTAATCAATCAGGGAAGTAGAGCCTTGGTGCATGCACCGACTGCCACAGGGAAAAAGGCGACTTTCTGGGTACTTATTTAGATGCAGATGATTACTGATTTCGAGAAACCTAGCGTATCTAAGGCTGAGAGCGTGTTTCTTACAATGCTTTTGGTTTTCCTACCTGAAGAAGGTAACTGACTGCTTTTCCTGAGAGGGAAACTAATCTTCATACTTTGACGTGTGGTGATTGGGTTACAATAAAATTCAGTGGCTTTCATAGATGATTTCTTTGTTCCTTTTTTCATTCAATTTAAGATCACGTAAATGTAACTTTAAACTCCACATGGGAAGGTGGTGGAAGGCCATCATAAAGAAAGTTTTCGTACACTTCCACAGAAATTTAATTAATGCGACATATTTCGCTAGTGAACTAGCATCTTCAGGCAAAATTTGATTAATAATAATATTTAAAAAATGTAGAATAAATTTTGTCTGAAGATGCTAGTTCACTAGCGAATCATGTCGCATTAATAAAATTTCTGTGGAAGTATACGAAGTTCTTTCTTCTTAGATGTATCTTTGTTAAACATTCACTCTATGGTATTTTTCACAAACTGACAGTATTTATTTTTGAGACGAATAACTTCGCATCATTTGGGCATTCAAGTATTATGGTGAATCCTGCGCTTTTGAATTCGTGAGTTCAGTCCTCTGATGTTGGAATTCCAGTGGATTCACAAGGGAACGTCCTCAAATCGCGGATTGTTTATCCGAATATTCGGGGTGCTTCGGCGTATTGAAAAACGGAATAATCCATCGGAAGAAGCTCCCTAAACTTTGCGTCTATGCAATGGTTAAAGGCGAAGAAAGTTCCTTCGCTTTTCACCTTTCATTCGGAACGTCTCTAACGGAAACGGAGAGCCTTAGCATTGGCGATAATTATAGTAGAATCAATTTATCGCTCACGGACGCTTGCATGGCACCGCTCGAAGAAGAAAAAAAAAAGAAATACCAGTCGAGCGCCTTCAGTTTTTCTCTTCCCTTTTAAAGTTTCCGGTTCAAAGATACGCTTCCCCTTGGGCTGGCTCAAATCCATCGGAAAATACTTGGCCGCTGCGTAAAAGAATCGAGCGATTATCTTCTTCCATGGCTTTGCAGCGGCTTAGCTCTTTATCGGGTCAATGCTAAAGACAGCGATGTGATCCGATCATCAATTATTCATCAGCATATGAGGAGGCTGTAAAAAGAGCAGTGGAGAATGAAAGGAGAGGAAGAGGTGGTTATTCCCCCCTAAAGATACGGAAATAATCGGGTGGTAAGATAAAATTTGAATGGGAACATAATATGGACTTCTCATTGAGGACCTGATTACTCATATATATTGATTATCAAATAATACATACATGCATACAAAGGTCTTCATTATCGGGCGAAATTTAGACTGGACAGTCCCGTCTTACATTCAGTAATATATATATAAGAAAAAAACAAAAGGAACAACAACAATTATGACAGCATTTTAGATCTACACAAATGAAGGTTCTATTCATTGCAAATGGAAAAGATCAATTACAATTTAATAAAGTTTTATTACAGCCTAAAAATTATTAATTAAAAGTCTAAAAGGAAAGATAATAAGCGCAGAAAATGTATCAATTACAAATAAAAATAATAATACAGTATAAGAATGACAATAAATAATACAGTATACATGTTCAGACAAGATAAACGTCTTTGAAACACTATATGCACGTGCTTTCGGCGAACCAAGTCATTACCAAGAGTAATTTGAGCGAATCAACTTTAAAGATTATAATTACATTTGGATAAATGCAATCCGAACTACTAAGGAAGGGAAACTGTAAATTTCCACACTAAATTTTTAGAGTGGAGATTTACAGTGTTTCTCTTCCTCAATAATTATCTTTGGAGATTATAATTAACTTAACTGGGTTTCCAGCCGCAAGGCTAATCGTGCTAAGCATAATACCTTACCCTCATTCCTAACTTTGAGGAGGGAAATATTAGAGAATTTCTTGCTTATTTTCATATAAGTACCTGGCAGTTTAGTTCATAGTAGGCCTTATGTGTAAATAGCTTGATGAAACAGGTTGTAATTCTTAGAAGGGCGGTAATCCGGGATTTCCCTTTTCCATCCCTAGGAACTAGTCCGTTTACTGACTTTTGGCTATCGGAGGGTTTTCCAAACCTCTATAACAGGTTGTTGTTCCATCTTTCGTACGATTCTTGTTAAGTCTCTATCTACTATCTAGTATATAATTGAGTATTGTATGTAAAATGAGCTTATTAAGTGGAACCTTATAAATAATAACACATTTTTTCGATTCAATTTTAAATACAATATAACTTAAAGAGAAAACGTTCGTTAATAGGATGGAATGTACATAATAATAAATAATTTCTCATACGTCAATGAATAATTTTGTACTAATCATCTCAAAATGGATATAATATAGTGTATAATATGCAAATAGTATATGTAGTACACGTACATGTAAATATTATAAGTGTACTACGTAAATAACTTCAGAATGCTTCTATCTTTCTTTCATATAATAGACAAAATAGATCACTTCACCTGAAGAAGCCAACGGTAGTGTTGGCGAAACGTTGTGTTGTTTTATTCTGACGACGCTGTTGTATCCCGCAAGACGACATTTTCCAATGGAAACTCACAGCGAAAGCCTTAGAGCCAAAATAGATGACTAATTAGAGACATTAAATTAATGTTATCGTCTTAAATTAAAAAAATATAATTGTATGTAACCATCACGAACAGAAAACTCATATAATTTCAAAATCAAAAAGATTTTTGAATTTTGGACTTTTCGTTTTAGTATTTTACGTAATTGATAGCTCATTTTTTTGGAGTATCCAATAATCTTCTTATTGTAATACATTCTTTCATTAGGAAGGGGTATAGAAACTTCCCGAAGGGCGGTGGAGGCATAAGGTAACACCTTATTTATCCATTTTCTTAGGGAAAAAAAATTTCTGCCACAGTTATATCTCGTATTTTCTTCTGATGTGTTGTTTAGTTTCGTAAAAACCCATTAGATGTAAAATTATCGTGCATAATATTTGATAATTGTTATCAGTTTTCGGTCTCGGAAAGCCGAATAGAAAGACATAGGAGTCGATGCTCTGACCACGTGTCACCAATGGTTATTGCCGCAAAGGCCTTATCCTACAAAGGGATGTCTTACCAAGGAGTTTAATTTTTACTTTGTTATTATCAGTTGTTCCTCACTGTCCTGCCTTAAGCTTGTTGGCAAATTGTAGGTTTGGAAAATCATCGAGAGGGGGGAGGGGCGCGCTTCCCCATCCCTCCCCATGGTTCCATCAAACCTTACATATTAACTACCTATGTATCTGCCCACGTGCGTATTGATTCATATTTAATACCACTTCGCTCCTCCACGGTTCAAGGAAAATTCCCTTCTAAACATGGCAACACTCCCTTCATAACTTTATCATGGATTCGGTAGTACTTGCTGATGGACGTAAGAGGGCCAGTGGATGCACAGAAAAAATGCACGATGTACAAGAGAAGAGGCAATGGAGGTGGAGCGCATTCATTATTCGCTCGTCCTTCAAGGTCCTCCAATGAATCCAGCGGTGACGTCGCGAGCGAAGGAGGAAAAAAAGCGAAATAAATGAGGGGTGGATGCAGGAGGGGGATGGGGACGGCGCATGCACCAGTGACGTCACCTCCGATGGGAAGAACGGTCCGTGGGATGTGACTCTTTGCCCACCCACTATCGCCCCCCCCTTCGGAACGTGTTCTGGCAGTGAATCAGCTGGGATGGCAGAAACAACAACAGGCTGTTCTCTCGAGGAAAAAATGGGAGGGAGGAAGAGTGAGGGACGAAAAGTACTCGCGCTCTATGACGTACTTGCGATTTTTTTCCATCTTCAATGTCTGCGCCGAATCGAAACTAGGTTTGTGCTAAGGACGATTCTCGTTCGTTGTTTTCTCTATTTTATTTGCGCCGTTTGACAGTTTATTAGTGAGTTCCAGAGGGCTTATGTCGCACAAACCCCTATCGCTTACCCTCTTTGCTTGTTTAATTCTTTAACGGATACTGGTTTTCACCAACATATCCGTTTTAATGTATATTAACACACACATAAACATATATATGGCGATCACGAACACCCATGCCCTAGCCCGGAAAAATCCGGTTAGCCGGACTCGAACCCGGGACCTAAGTGTTAGAAAGTTAGCACGCTAACCGTTTCTCCACCGCGGTCGGTTTGACTTAACCAAATCGCAAAATACGTGATAATTTCTACATATTGGTGTTTAAAATGGACCAGCTGAGCCTGATAAGTAGCAGTTCTGATCCTTACGGAGGCAATGCTTTCGTATGGTGTATGCATCGTGTTTACCCTTGTCGCTTACCCTTTACACTTGATCAAATGGATAAAATACACGATAATTTCTATATATCGGTATGTAAGAGGGGTTAGCTGAGCCTCACAAGTACCAGTTCCGATTTCTAAGGAGGCAAAACCTTCGCATAGCCATATTGCGTTCAAAGTTTAAAAAAGCGGTTCCAGGTTCAATTCCCGATGGGGCCTACTTAAGAAATTGCCTCCAATGTCTAACCACTTTTAAATTTACTATTACTAATTCTTGGGAAGCGGTCTCGGGTTCGATCCTATTGAGCTCAATTTCCCGACAAGTGCTGCAGAAAGGGAACCCGGCCGTAGAAAATCATCTGAACATCAAATTCTTCATTATCGTCATTCATAATGATTTTTAAATAAGAGCCGAACCAGCAGTGGCATTTATTTCGCACGAACCGGAACCTAAAATAACCCGAGTTTTCCGAACCGGTTCCTTAGTCTACCTGATGCTTTCCGACGGTAGTGTTTCGGGTGTGATAGTCCCTCGCATATCACTAGAATGGGAATAAAGGACAGAATACTCCACTACACCGGCGATGGTTGTACGAAAAATCTATCCGTATAATTCTTGCCGACGAGATAGTCGATTTTGTTACTAAAGTTGTTAACGTACGCGAGCTCCGAGAGAAAACGAAAAAGTTTTACGAGGAAATAATAGCGAGAACAGAGAACCTCTGGTAGTTTCTTTGCCGCGGAGCATAAGAGAGTATAACTGCAGCTAGAGTTGGATAGGGATATCTGTGATTATGCACCCGCTGCCAACCACCTTTGGCCTCTTACAGGGTTACTATGTAAATGTAAATGATGCAATAGTAGAAGAACGTCATAAATATCGATCCTACAATCCACCCCTACAACTTGAATACAATTTCAAATTAGGATCATGAAATACCTACTTATTACTTCATCATTCAAGTTTCGAAAACGATTTAAAATATAAGCATATTAAGGGAAATTAGTGCTAACAGTTTCAGTGCCTGGTTGCATAATCCTTAGGGATAATGTTGCTAAAATTTTGGAATCCTACCGAGCCGATCTCATAAAAGAAGGGGGGGGGGATAATAAAGCTAAGAAGAAACAAACTCGGTAGTAAGTAAGCATGCGTTTAAACTAAAATGTTCGATTCTTTCTTGACTCTTTGTGCTTGCATATATCAGCGAGAATATGCGGGAACATTCGTCAGCAGATTCCGTATTCGTTAGTAGAGGACGAGACGCCAAGAACAATATCTTAGTAAGCTATAATAATTCGTTAAGCGGATGATTTGTGGTTGAGATAAAACTTTATTTTGTGTTAAGAAAGAAGTAGTAGAAATCAGAGATAGTAGTAGATATCCACCTTGCAGAAAACATCATCGAAAAACTGGGTTGAAATCTAGGGAAATAAAAACAATGCTTTACGCGCCATTTTTTGTTTTCAGTCAAGTCACAGGCACTTCTACGAAAACATACATTGAATACGCAAGTAAGTTGAGAGAGCAATCTACAAATAAAAATAAATATTCAAAATATAATTCATAAATATACTTGCGAGGCACTTTAAACAGCTGAAAGCATTTGTCAATCTAATTTTAAGTATACATTGCGTAAAAGTTTACATGCACTACGCCAAAATATGCCGGAAGACGGCTGAGTGTTGATTTAAGTTTGAGGTAAACGTTTATAGAGGGAGGGGCTTAAGTTGGGGTAGGTAGCTGATATTCAATAGTTGAAGCTAGCTACATTTAGATTTCAACGAAAGGCAAGATGATATCATATAGAATATCAAACTTTATAACTTGTACCTGCATATAGCAAGACGTTATCTGAATCTTAAATTTGGATAGAAGGACGTGTTGAATGAGTTGTGAGGTTTATCCTTCAACTGTTACAAGATACACAATTTTACTTTACGGGATAATGTGACACATCCTTTGTTGTACTCGTGCGACCTTTGCAATGGTGAGCCTTTGCAATATGTTCCATAGACATATTTATACCTTATTTAATATGTTCTTACTCAGAAAGTAATTTCTAATTCACATAATGTATTTGAAATGAGGGACATGCCGGAAATCGGGCGAGAAGAGTGTTAGACATGTGGGAAGGAGAGATGTTATGCATTAACCTTTTCAATATGACGAAGGAAAAATAATTAGATTTTTATTCACGTGGTTCAGGACTAGAAAAGATTGAACATGAGTCAGATGAATTACTAGTATCTACTATGAAATGTAAAGCACATTATCATTTTTGTATTTCTTATTTTTGTATTATCATATTTGTATTTTGTATTGTATTTTTGTAAAGTATTTGTATGTAAAGAATTGATGTTGTGAATTCAATCTGACGATTTTGCCATGACATTAATCAAATAGGTTGAAAGTGATTAAATTAATAAATGTTCCAGAGAAAGAGATGAGAGTGTGATTAATTAATGCTGACTCCTTTCTAACTGGGAATGATATGCGTATATAGCTTGGCTGTATGCTACAAATAATCAAATTAAATTAAATCAACCGTAGTTCATCCCATTCACAAAATGTCCTTGCTCTTTCTTCTTCCATTTAATCCACATTCTTGAGTAGCTTTTATTCTGTAATAATTCGTGAAAGTGATAGCTAATGAGAATATTAGCTCTTAAGAAGTTTAGTCTCAATGGAAAAGTAATGATGAGGAAAGGTTTCCAATGAATACATTAAATTAAAATGACCGACTAATCAAAGAAGGTAAATAAAATTCAGTTGAGAATCGAAAGCGATCAGCAGTGATCCGATTAATTGGAATTTAATCTCTAGTGACTACTATACGACTCTCTAATTTCAACTCATTTCTTTCATAAAGATACTTACAGACATACTCCGATGAAGATTATGATTATTTTTGATGCTTCAGGACATTACATACAATGCCTTGAGATTTGTTTGTCTAATGTTACAATCATTATTACTAAGGTAGGGTTAATGGTGGATTCAGAACGTTTCCCCTACCCGTGATGACTTTGTAATTCTAGAAATTTGCCTAGAATCTGATATGAAGGCTGCATTGAAGTAAGATATAATTAAGTAAATTCAGCGATACGTGGTGGAACTTATCCATGTTTAAATGAAGTGAAAAGCAAGACTTTATTAGTAGTCAATAGACATGAGTAATAGTTTTTCCACGGTAGCTCTATGGAATTGATTACGGAAAATGACATTACAAGGTAAATTGGAGATGAGTTCATTAGGAAATTGTTTTACACCACTCTCTTGGCAAGTTCCTAGATCCGTTGAGATCAGACTCAATTTAAATTTCAAGGATTGATGAAATAGATGAGGTGATAGTATTATGATGAGACCAAAAAAATAATAAAATAGTATTTTCACGAGAAAATTCCGCCCAACTAAATTTAAAGTAATTGATTTATTCTCATACTAAAATTAAAACATACCTGAGAAACATACGCGAAGGTGTGTTTTAGCATTAATTTATAGGGATTGGAGTGTTTGTTAAAATGTATTTGGGTGGGAAAATAGTAGTTTAAATAGTACTGGGAAATAAATAGTAGTGGGAAATTTTAGTTTTAGTAGTTAGTTAATTAGTTTAGTTTTAGTTTAAATAGTAGTGGGAAAACAGTAGTAGAAAATAGTAGTAATTAACAGTTTCCGTTTCGACATACCCCGTTTGTACGAGGTATCATTATCAATAGATAACGATATCTAGACATCCAGTAACGAAATTCCAAGGGCAAATTCAAATTTCAACTCGATTTTTTGACCAATTGGTGCATTTTTCATTCGTTGATCTATTTTCAGCAGGAAGCGGGAACCACTTAAAACCATTTCTTTAAAATGAAGTGTCATTTATTTATTTTGATGCAGTGTTATGGGATAAAATCGCTGGTCACCGAAAATGAACGTTTAGTAATAATGACATAAAGAGGAGAATAAAATAACAATTGAAATAATTAGATTATTTTGAAACTCATACTCATAATTCGCCTTTATCGTGTGCTAAATGGCCTTGGAAAATTGAGGCTCTAGCTTCCTCATACATCTTCTAGTCCACTCCTGTTAGTATGGAATGTATAAGGCGTACTAAGAATGCATCCGCACACAGGAAGTGACGGCTGGAAAACAAAAGAAGGCGGTGGAAAATACAGTTCGCACTTGTGTCATTGGGCGGTGGATGTGCGAATGAGGCGTGAGGAACAGACTGTTGAGGTGCGAATCTCTAGTCCGTGCATTGGTGCGAGGTCACATCGCCACCTCGGCGACCTTCCATCGATGCCCGAAAAACACACTACTTAGCATATTCACTCCAAGGAAACTCAATATTCTCCTATTGTTCCTCTCAACGCTAATTTTTGCATGGATTCGTATAGGAGATTGATCATAGTTTGTGTTTTCCTTGCATTTATTCTGCTTGCCTTTTAAAGTATATACATTTACCGAAAACATTCATTTTTGCGATCGTGCTCGCAAATTTCTTCTAAGTTAAAGGAAAACTATTAATTATGGTCTCATAGTGTGAAAAGTGTGATCCATTCATCCATTGGGCACTCTAGTAATATCCTTTGTAATTAAATATTACTCATGATCCAATTTATAGTAAAATTCTGGAACAAAGAAAGCGGCAAAACCTTTACCTTCCACGAAGTAACAGCTCAAGCAGTTGATTCTAATCAAAATTTTATTTTCCCTATTCTTACAGTACTGCTGTTTCTTCGTAACTATGAAATTCATAAAATATTGAATTAACTAAATTTTTTGTGTTTTGGTTTTTTATATTAATGAGCAATGCTAAGAAAAGAAAATTTTATAAATATTGGGTCCCCTATTGCTTAGAGCCAATGCTAAATAGCCTCCATGTTCTTGGGCTTAGAGTATACTATGATTTAAAACGGAAAATATTGCAAATTAAAATCAATAAATTAGGAAAAGCTCCATATTAACTCATACAAATAATTAACAGCAATTGCTCGATCCGATTTTTAACTAAGTCAAGTAAATAATTATGACGAACTTCGTCGTGAACTTTCTATTACCATTTTTGTCCTGATATTTCTTTCTTATCCAATACTTCTAGGAAACTGGCGTCTCCTTTAACATTATCCGGAAACTTCATCCTTTCTTCTATCTTATGTTTTACTTAGCATTCTACATTCAGTTAATCTCTTTAGTAATCCCTTCATTCTTAAGATAGACCCTTATATATACTTATCATTTCTCTGTTTCATCTCCTTTATCTGAGTGCTTTGCTTTCCTACCGTCAGCGTTTGTTAATATTAAAACCCAATTATCTTTGCCAAAGCAAAATCTCAAAAGCGGTTCTCTTTCAAATTCCTTCCCTATTCAACGTCCCTGTTTCACACCAGTTTTGCAGAACAGTCCAAACTAAAATTTTTATTAGTCCCTTAGGGAGTAAAAGATAGATCTGTGTCTTAGAAACTTTTCATCAATGAATACCGTTGAATTATTTTGGACACGCTAGACATGAAATATGTTAGTAAGGAAAAAAACTAGAAAATTTTTATTTATACATCTCGGTGGAATGTGGAAGAAACTTAATTCGGAGTGGGAAGAAATCATTCACTAGAAAAAAAACCTAGGAAACTGTGGAAATTCCGTTCAACTTCGGATCGCTCCTTGAAGTGCCTTTGCCCCTGTGTTTTGTTTTGGAGAGAGTAATTTGCCTCAACTTCACCGCTAGGTACGAATGTGCGTTTCCGCTTATTTTTTGAAAGCAAACGACTGACTGAACCACATATCCTCCTGTCTCCCAAGACGAGAGGCAGAGGCACAAACATAGTCCGACATTGAAAAGCTCGCTGAGTGTCTTTTTTTCCTAGACTTCCCTCCGAGTTATTTTTTCTCCCATACGAAAAATGCGTGGAAAGGTAAATAAACAAGGTGAGGAGTGAAGAACGATCGCTTGCCACGTTCGAATGAGAGGTCAATTCAATTTGTAAAGGATTTCGAAACACGAAACGACAGCTAAATGTATAAATATGCTTGTGTTCGAGAGCGTGGCGAACTTGGCATACCGCATTCGATAAGTGACCGCGTATTATTTATTTACATTGCTGTTGGAGCCGATAGAACGCTGACGATAACAAAAATGTAGCGCAATCGGAATACAAGTTTCTTTTCTCGATAACACAATGCATATTAGGAATAAATAACGAGGGTTAATCGTTTCGTTGTTGAAACTCAATCAATCATCCGATAAAGAAAAGTGAGAGAAGTTTTAGACAGCCTAGGAAATGTAAGTTTCATCCTAGGAAACAATTTTTATTCTACTAAACTGATGTTGTTTTGTCCATTTTTAATAGGAAAAAAATTTCCTCTAGCTATTGTATGAATTGACTCCTGCTGATGAATCTTACTTGGACCTGAATTAAAATGAAAAGCAATTCCTGCTATGCTTCATCCATTACCTGATTCATGTGGCTTTGCAACCACAGTTTTTTATCGTTTCATTCATGTTACTAGACTCATGATATTACCTAAACTTTTAGATTAAAATAACGATGGCTTAACTTCTATAACAGATTCTATTGATGTGGTTTCCTTTTATTGACATTTGAAAGGAGGGAGTTTTTCTAGTTAAAATATATCGTCGCCTTAGAACATCTCTATCCCTCATTTATCAGAAATATATTTTTTGTATTTTTGGATAGACCATGCTACTCTTATTTAATCAGCTGAGAGGATGTCATTTGCCCTGTACTGACTTCCTCTCCGCTTGTTAATACTTGATATTCAAGGTATTCCATCTAAAAAATTAATGAAACATTCTTTACATGAAAATCAAGGTATTCTTGTTAAGATACTATATAATGAAAATGATAAACATGTCATTACTGAAATGATTTAATAATTTTCTTAAATCTTTAATTTATCTATCTACTTTGTCTTTAATTCATCAAGCGAGATTCTCTAGTAATAGTATGATTTATGCGAAACACTCGATGTCATTCCTCTATCTCTAACTCGAAAGTCATTACTTTAAATTATTTTGCACCAATCCAAAATGAAATAGTGTCGTGAAATTAGAAAATATATACTGTACCTTATCGATAACTATGAATCTCTCGAATTGATAATCAATGTATTATCATAAGAACTAATACTATAATTATAATAATTAGATCAATTATAGTGGCAATTTTAGTTTTATTTTTAAATCCATTCCAATGAATAACAAATATAAGCTCTTGAAAGAGTGAGCCTTATAAAAATTCACATATTTCCGTACGACGATTGGAAAATTCTTGGTTCTCTTATTTTTTTAACATTTACAATAAAATGATTTAATTTTATAATAATTCTTAGGATTAGTTAGTTTTGAGACGAAGTTACGTATGTTTAATAAACTTAACTTAAAATAAACTTAAGTAAAATAGGCATTGTTGGGAACCGAAAAACCGGACAGAATAAAGACTGTTTCGGTTCGGGTTCAAGAATTTCGATTTTTCTATTCGGTTTTCACTCCGACAGAAATTCCGTTTCTTTCGTATTTCATATCTAAGTTTTTATTAATGAATAAGAACAATTTATACCTTTTCCACAATTTTTTTTATTATATACAATAAAAGACAGTAAAACACGACTAGTTTCGGAGATTGATCTCCATCATCAAATTCATTTTTGTTTCGTTTCCGAAACTAGTCGTGTTTTACTGTCTTTTATTGTTTATTATAAAAAAAATGTGGAAAAAGTTCAATTTGTTCTTGTTCATTATGGCATATTTCCACAAGACATCGCCGGAGACTGTGAATTTTATAAGTTTTTATTTTCTTTCACGATATTCGGTTAATCAGTTTTCGGTCCGATTCTGGAAATACACTGGTAAATTATATTCATGTACGCTGCAAGTCTTTTAGCCCTGCACGCCAACACACCTCGTCCCGGCCCTGACACATAGCTTAAAAAATGAATGGAAAAGTGAGCGGGAAGAGAGACGAAAAAGAAAGACAGAGACGGCTATTTTAATGAGAAGAGTTAGAGCAGGAAAGAGGCAATGAAAAGAAAGCAGCAGTAGTAGTGCAAGAAGGAAGAGTAATGAGAGAATGTCGAGATGCGTTGGCGGTTTAGACCTTGAAAAGTGGGGGAAAGGCAATGCGCAGCATGGAGGGGCAGCGGTGAGAATGGCACGAGGCTAATGAAAACACAAAACAGGAGTGCTCAAGAAGACTGCTTCGCCTAAATATACTGACTAATGGCTCGCTCCTTGTTTGCGACGCGTCGCCAAGCAACGATTGCAACTTCACCGAAAACGGTTTATGCAAAATCCTCCGCAAAAAAATTTTATTTCGGTTGGAACGAAGGTCGTTTTTAACTGCTCCTGCACTGCGAAGTTTTTATGGCTGTGCTAAGCTGTAAAAGATGCCCTTCCATGAAGTTTGCTGCAAATGTCTGGTGTTTAAATACGGCTGAACTTTGTAAATTTATGGTGAAAACATATATCTCTGGTTGGTTTTTAACTAATGTGAGAATGAAACCGATCGCTTACAGTGTAAACAAAATAGGAGGAATCTTTAAATTATTGCATTTCACTGTAAGCAGTCCTGTATTGACTTATTTCAGTGGGGATACTACAAGTGTCAACAAAGGACAAAGGCAAATCACGAATTATTAGCAATTGCTGATGTGTGCTGCTATTTTACTTCGCTACTAGTTCAAATGTTTTTATTAGTTACTTCTATCTAGCCATGCGTCGGAGAAAAAATATATCCTGTTTTATTCAATGTATCGAGAAAGGCAATATTTATCTTAAAGGTCTTCGCTAAGATTGAGATTGAATAATCTTTTCTTCCATCTGTCAATAATATTAATAAAGACATAAATAATGTATGTAAAATAAAATAGAGGGGATAAGGAAGACTTGAGGACGTTAAAGAAACGAACGTAACATCTCAGAAAAGAGATCCATAGCAGGAAAACACTTACAAAGAAGGAGGGCATCAAAAACCTGCCCAAACCTGTGCAAGCTGAAAATTTTATAGGAAAACTGTGTCCAACATGTAAGTGACAAGAGTTTCACTATACGAAAATTAAATGAAATGAAATCACTAGCTATCCACATCGCAAGAGAAATTACCACCCTAGAAACTAACACTCTAGTAACGGCAAAGGTTGGTGAAATATTAAGAAGAAAGGGATAAGGAAAGTAATAAAGAAGATAGGATACGGTGCAAAAGCCAGGGGAAGATTAAGAAAAATTTAAGATTAAGAAAAAAAAAGATATTTAATGATATTAAGAGCGAGATAATGTATCAAGAAATGGAGATAAGGGAGTTGTTTATGAAATATTATGGTGTATGAACCTACTGTCAGATAGAAGACATGCATATAGCATTTATTATATTATAGCAGGTATTTATATGGATTCGTGACTTTTCAGCAGAAAAATGTATTAGAGTAAATTTTATCTTTAATATTTCAGAAACAAGAGAAGAGATTTGAATCTTAAGATATTTTTAAGTTTAAAAACGTTTGAAAGAAAAAAAAATTTCACTTTCTTAAAGCCACTTGTTCTACACATACTTCCCTCACAGTATAAGAACGGTCTGTGTGATCTGCAGGACTCATATAGTATGCATCTTCTTATGACTTATACTCTCTGGATTTATTAAGTAAATAAAGGGAACTTAAGCTTTTGTAATTTCGTCTAAGGATTCTCATTCTTTGTCCTGAAGCATATAACAAATAGTAACACTAACTCGTAGCATTTCTTGACCAAACCTATAATCTCTCATTATACTTTTTCTGATTCATAAATACAAGACTTGTCGGCAGGGACCTGTACTGTGCATGCAAATTTAACGTGAAACCTAACAACTGCACTCTGTTCGTGTGCTTTTTCTTCATATCTCCTAACTTTTCTCTGAACGAAGTCGAGTTAAGAGCTCGCCCACATACATTCACAGATGTTGGTAAGCCATGTTAAGTTATTGGCGAGGGTTACTCCAAGATATCTGTCCAATTGTTCTGACCAAAATCTGACCAATTCTACTGTTTATAAATTTTCCTTTGGAGGCAGTAGGAAAATCGTTAAGAATAGATTATATTCCGAAAAAGTTAACGAACATTAAGCTCCAATGGCCAATAATCGTATCAGTTCATAATTCTAAATCATTCTAAAAGGCTAATGTGTCCTCTCTACTTTCTACATTCCTCTCACTAAATCACCTTGTAGTCCGCATATATCCTAACATTATCATCCAAGTATCTGTATACTATTTACTATCATTTATTGATGTTGACCTAAGCTAGAGGCTTGACTGCAGCATCTTACTTCAACAGGACTCATTGAAACAAAAAATATTGTGTCTAAGGTCTCTTTCATATATTTTAGGAGCTCAACGGGCAATGTTATAGTTTCTTCGTCATATTAGATCAATATAAACGAATAGTAAATTTTTCGCTTCTTTTAGATTTATTACAGTAACAAAGTAATCTATCTAGTAGTAGCTATCAAACCTAATGAAGGAAAGATTCACCATCAGTAGAGTTTTCATCGTTGTTAACCAGTATGCATATGTATGGATCAATGATGACTTATTCGTAGAGTTCAGATCAGAAGGTTAATTTTTAATAGTGATTTCGATAAAAGCATAATGGAATGCATGGATACAACATATAGTAATGTTTTGATATATTTTTGTCATATAAACCGTGTTTGGACTCAATTTCCAACTTAAAACTTCACATGGAAAGTTTTAAAATGTGCAGCAGCTATGAAGCAAGTAATTGGTAACATGTAAATAACTCGGTATGGTTGATTAAAATGAAAAAAAAATTCAAAGCCTAAGAAATGAAATGATTGATCATCATATTCGATTTTCTCTTAACAGAATTTTTTAAATAAGTTCCAAATTTTGTGATATGATCTTCATTTTAATGTTCACTTTATGCGACCAACATTTTCTCAATGGAAACCGTGCGCGAGTTAAAAGAATAGAAAACTTAAGGCTAGAATTCAACGTCGGAAGTAGCATACGTGTTGTTATCTCATCCTTCTACTAGAACGACCATTATCGAAATGGAGATAAAATGTTATAAATTTAATAGCATTTGTGGTGGACGTCAGAAACAGAAAGACAAAGAAGTTTCTGAGAACCGTCGAGATGTTGCAGTACAACCGCAAAATACAAGTCACGAAGGAGGGGAAATTGCAATCTTTTGTCTATGATATGGCTTGAATCTAATTTCTAGCCTCACAGCTCTTGCAGATAAGTATACCTCGGAAACAATGTATCACAAACTTGCGGAAAAAATGTAACAAAACGGTGATATTGTTCAAACCTCCCTCACATTACATTCATTCAAAAATGAATCGGAAGAATTTGAATTATATAAGGACTTTAAGTAGTAACAGTATTAGTATTTTAAAAAGTCATATATGAATTAATATACATATGAGTTCTACCTTTCGGTAGGTAGATGTGCTTTATATTTCCTATCCAATGTTCTTTCCTTTACTTCTTGGAAACATATCCCACTTTTTAATTCATCTGACATCTTTTCTCTTTGTCTTACCCTTTGCCTATTCACTAATATTCTTCCTTCGGTTGCTTTCTTTAGTAATCTGTCTCTTCTCAATAATACAACACCGATTTTCTCTGTCAATGACTTCAACTTAAACCTTCTTCTTCCCAACCGTCTCTAGCAAATCCGTGAATATTAAATTGAATATGTCCTAATCATAATTTTTAATTTCTTCGATTTTAAATAAGTTCTTTCTATATTCCATATTTCTACTTGATATTTTTAATTTGCGTGTACTTCTGGAATGTTCAAAATGTTAAATTTCTTATGATTTCTATTGTTTCCTCTTTCTAGGAAATGGAATATTCCAATGCTTTATACTTTAGAAGAAATCACCAATCTTAAAAATTATCAATTTTCTCAGAAATAGTACATTATTGATTGAATTTAAAGCGCCATCTATAACTTCTGCCGCTTCTAGACATTTTTATTTTCATTTATTCTCGCAACGTCAAATTATGCACTTCTTAAGCAGCCATCGCGGTTTTTCTCCCGACGTACGTTTCCCGGCATATTTTCTTATTCTTTTGAAAAATTTCTTTCACACTTATGAATGAGACACGCGTGGGGGACGTCACGAAGAAAAATGTAATCCGTATTGCGAAAACACTAATATCAACCGCGATTCCAGTTCGGCGCGGAAGGAATGAATGGAATTCGACGCATGCGTACTTTAGGTGTCGAGTATTCGAGGAATCGATATTGTCTCCAAAGAAGGGAGAAACCGGAAGCGGAAAGGCGTAGCGATGTCGGGGGATCCCGGAATGGCGAGACTGATAGGAAAACAACCAATGGCAGACGACGCTGCTTCTCATGCCACTGCGGATTGGTTCCTTCCGTTTTTTAATACGTTGCATTATTCGCTGCTGAGGTTTCGACAAACCGGATATAGAGGAATCTCGGTATTCTATGAATGAACGTTTCCTCTTGCTCAATAAGTTACACTCGTTGATTAAAAAAAGGAAATATTATAGCTAGGAGTTTATCTGATGAGGATATTTAGGGTCTGCACGCGGTAGTACGTGCATACACGTGCGTCTTTTAAAAAAATGAATGGACGATATAAATGAAACACGATATCGTATACGTGCATTTTATTCACTTCCCTAGTTTTTTCCTAGAATCTATTTCAGGATTGTGTCAGGATATTTGATTAGTCACACGAGGGAGAGCGTGTGCTCCTAAATGTTGGCAACCCCCATTGCATATAAGTACGTATGTGCAGAGAACTCCCGATTATCCGTGGTCGTATTATCCGGTTTTCGGATTATTCATTCATGATGCTTTACTCTTCGTTGATATGTTTCGGTCTTTTTAAGAAATTTGACCTCAAAAGGCGCATCAGTTTTTCTTTTACTAAAATGTGGTTAATTAATAGATGGTATGTTGTAGTATAAGGAGCAGTGGGAATACGTCTGCAATGTCATTATCGCTGCTAACACGATTCGTGGTTGTATGAAGAAAGCTCTTAATGACTCCATAAAACAATCAAAAATAAAGGACTTTATGTACTAATAATACTAAATTGGTACGTTATGTAAATGATGAAGATTATAAGAAATGTAAGTGAAAGTTTGGATTATCCATGTCTTTCGATTGTTCGTGCATCATTAGCCCGGATAATAGAGAGCCCACTGTATTTCATATTTTCGCATGAATGGAGATTCTTTTTTTGTCAACGAGCACCTATAAATGCGTCAATATATGTGACAATAGATTATCTTACTATTTATGACGTAAAAATGCTTTAGTCAAAGCAAAAGTAATTTCGTCGTGTATGGTGTATTTATATATATGGTAAGTTTATCGAAACTCAACTTCTTTATTCATATTTACAAGTTCCTGACATAAAAAATTTACCTTACAAAACTTTTGAAAAATCGGTGTAATGGTGAAATATTGAGCGCTAAGCAAGTCAAAAATCGTATGTAGAGCATAAAAAACTGGTTAAGGTGATGTAGTTATGCGGGATTCATCGAGAATAAATTAAGATTGAGCACTTGAAAAATTTTGAAATCTGTAACATTTACTGGTTGTCTCCCATTATATTTACGAAAATGACTCAATCCTGCTTGATCTGATGAGAGCTGAGGAAACTGATCTCTATAAGAGAGAATTAAAGCTTCCCCGGAATTCTTGTATCTAACAGTTTACACTCATAAATTAATATTTCTTTACTTTTCGTCCTATGTGGATTAAAACGCATTAATAATAAATATGAACTCAATTTAATGATGCAGTATGCATTCAATATCAAGGTATTGTCAATTTCAAAGAATTCGAAATTTTACTGGGGGTTATTAGTTTGAAGTGAACTCTTAAAGGATGACAATTTAAAGCCTGGTCGATTCGGTGGAAATGGCCATGTACTACCTGCTCTCAGTACTATAACATTGGCGCCATGGTAATTGATCTTATCTTGCTGACGTCATTGTAGATTAATTATGAAATTCATGGAAGCCCCTCCGATTAACTTTTCCTTCCCAGAATTTCATTAAAGTAATAATTAGCGTATAGATAATGTGGATACGCAGAAGAATACAGAGAAAGGTAGAATCTTGCAATCATATGTAAACTACATTAATTTAATTTTCACTTTTTATTATGTGTGGGAAATTCTTTTTCCAAACCTGCTTCTAAAATTCATCAGGTTTGAAGTTTTTATCGGAAAAATATCCTATCAAAAAATACAGTAAAACCGAATAAATACGGTGTTATAAGCAGGTTAACGTTAAAACAGAGATATTATAAATGTTTATTTCTTTAACATTATAAAATACAAGGGAAGAGTTTTTTTGTCTCTATAGTTTTTAATTAAGTACTTTACACCTTAAAAACGAAAATGAATCTTATTTATTTTGTTGTACAGCTAGTTCCAAAAAAAACTTACCACCTAAGCCGCAACCCGCATAACAGGCAGTGAATTTCCTCCGAGCGAGCCTTAAGAAGTGAGAGAGAGAGAGAGAGGGAAAACATGGAGGAGATGGTCTGCTTCTGTCCTGGCTCCGCTTGCAGAGTTGAAATGGATTTATTTGCATTATTGATATTGCAAAGATTTATTAGTATCCTTAGTTTGGTGGCATTGGCGTAGCAGAATAGTATTATAACAATATGGATGTTGTAATGCAAGAATTCAGTTATTATAAAATGGTTATTACAAATCAGTATATATTCTAGCTTTGCTTCTTGCACCGAGGGAACCGGCGCACACGAGGTCCCGTTATTCCTAGGAAACCGAGGCAAACCCCCGTCCCCTCATAAAATTTGAGTCTGAGACGAAAGGCACAAGCAGGACGAAGGAAATTTTTGCAAAATCTGCCTCTGAGCCGCTCTGAGCTTATGTTTAGGACTGAGATGGGAGGAAGAAAATTTCCGCGCAGTTTGAATCAGGCTCGGACCCAAAATGTATAGACCTCGAATTCGACGCCTTCGTTTGCAAAACTCTGCGGTTTTAATGGGTCGTATTATATATTATAATAGTAGATAATATTATACATCGTTCAAGAGAAGAGTTATTAGCCTTTAAATTATATACCTAAGGAGTCCATATCGATCACCTGTTATATCACAGCCTGTGTGAATGCAATCTACAAAAGTTAAAGTAAGGCGAACTCATGGCCATATCTACGCTATTACTTTAAATATATAAAAAATCTATAAGTAAATATGTAGTATGAAGTCTTGAGGCATTCTCTGCGTATTTTAGATAAATTTTGTTTCATTTGATAAGCATCAAAATTAAAACTCGATCGGTAAAAAATCAGTAAATTTTATCATCTATGCAGTTGGTATTTTTAATATACCGTCCAAATCAATTGAGAGAAAATGTGCTAGGATCGATTTTCCTGAAGTAATAAAGATGACGGATACGAGACAACCATCTTTCACATTAATTTTGAATCCAAAATGAATTTTTTTGGTGTCATTGAAGTGTGAATCGAATAAACGTGATTTCTTCTGTGGATTCCTCTTGAAATGGTTGCAGTCACAAACCATTACGTTCTTAAACGTTCTTCCCTCGTATTTATCAAGTTCTAAAATACACAAAAAGATATGGCGAATGAGGTTTTGTCATAATGCTCATTGAATGCTACTGTATGCTATGAATGTGAAATTTCAATTAATTTTGAATGCATACAAAACTACTTGCATTGTTTATATTTCAACTGTTTATTATCACGTTTACAATTATTATAATGTAGAAAACGTTAAAAATACGCGAAATAATAGGGACTTAGTGAAATAGTTTTAGGGCCTTTTTACATGTAATTCCAACCCTGTAAGTATCACACGGGGATAAGAAGCGCATATGAGGCTCATGTTGAAATTTTGCTCCCCTCGGTTGATGGCTGGCCCTACGTAACTCTCATATTTTTCGACAGAATTTTAATGATTGAGATGAATGGGCGGTGGTGTGGTATGAATAGTCTATCTACATATTTATCGCTCGGTGATATTGAAAATATTCCTTCGTATTTAAAATGTATGGCTATGAGAAACTTTTCATCTCTCCACATTCCATGACAAATTTGAAAAGCAAGATAGAGGAGTGATTGGAAGAAGTGGTTAAAGCAATGAATTCACCAGGACTTCAATAGGGGGACTGTTTTGATAGATATAGGGAAGTGAGAAACGACGGCAACAGTAATACATACACTCACATGAATTTAACAACCGAAAGGGTAAGAGGTATGTTAATTCCAGATTTTTGGATAAATCACAATAGGTAATGGCATTTCTAGCGTTCCTCGTTGACCAATTGGTTACTTTGAGTAGGAACAACGACCTCTTTTAAAAGTATAACCCACTCACTCACCTTCTCAATTTTCTCACCCAACATATATTTCTTCCGTTTATGACAGCCTCCAGAGAAACTACTCATTTATCCAATTTAAGTAATATCTTAGTCAAACATGGTTAACATTCAAATATACAGGATATAACGCCCATGGCTTATCATACTTTCAGAAATTTCCTTCTGATGCATCAGTAATTCCCAGGATCTCCGAAATTGTATACAATAGTGATGTTCAATGTATCGTACCAACCTTTTAATTCTATAAGAAAGTTCGAGTAGTTTACTAAGCCAGAACCTAAACCATCTTCTTATCAGCAATTTATTTTGGAAAGAGAGTTCGGTTTTTTCAAACCGATAAAAATTGCTAACATTGATATTACTATCTATGCAAGCCAATGGTTTATTCTAAATCTTACCTAACTTTAGAGATGTAATTTATCTGTAATCGGCGTATAAACTTCAAGTTTCTGCGACACTAAATATGCGGAGTATCTAAAATTCCATATTTACGTTTCAATTCATATTTTAGTGACATGATAATAGAAACTTTAGTCGATGTAGTAAGATCATCTTCAACGCTCTATCTATTTTGTATCATAGATGTTATAAGAGAAGTGAAACGATTTGGTTCTCGTAAGCGTAAGGAATAAATATTAGATGGCATTTCTCTAGTTCATTGTTCATTTCTCAAGTTATTTCAAACTACGAAATTTTTAGCTCAATGTAGGGACAAAATAAAGCATAAAAAACAATTTATATAAATAAAGTAAACAATCATTGACGAAGAGCTTGATTGATATAAATTGACGATAGGCAGCATTACTTATTTTTTCATTTTTGTTGTTGAATTAGTTATTTAGTATAAGCTAATACAGTTTATACCATTCACTTTAAAAGCAGAATATAGAGATACTAATTCTGATATGATGCACCCAAACATTGTCAACTTTATGTTATCGTTCAGATTTTCCGAAGGTCCTATTTTAACTGGAATGATCTTCCTTGAATTACTATTTAAAAATACTATAAAAAATTAAAAAAACATCTTCGCAAAGTTCGTAGAGACTTATGATGTGCCTAGGATGAGGGTGTTACGAAGGTCCTTGGAGTGAATGTTGGAGTAATAGATTACATATAGAACCAAGAATATTTTAACAGCTAGCGTATGAATCATGAGAATTAGAGGAATATTCTCATGTAACTATTTTTAACGTGTTCTTCCATGACTCCTTTTACCCATCATTCATAATTATTGATAGTGAATTTCCTTTTAATTATTATACATATTATGCACCATTCAAACAATTCGGGTTATATAGCTTACTTGAGGCATTCAGAAACCGAAGCAGCAATCATTAATCATTAGTCTTATTAAACATTAGTCTAGCGCATAGTTCTGAAAATCACTTCAGTAACATTGGAAATCCTGTTGTGGTTGTTTTCACACCCCCTGACATACGTCATACGGCGGCTCGCGGGGTATTGATGTAAATGTAAATAAACCAGGTGTTAACGTGTAAACCTGCAATATGCAAGTATAGGAAACCTGGAGTATATATGCAATATGCAAATCAGTCTTAAGGTTCTGATTTGCCATACTAACTGTTGTTTCTTAACCATCCTAAATTGTATTCCTTGCAAGAAGTCCTGAAAGGTCGTCTACCTCAAAAATAGAGTTGAATATCTTCATTCCCTAAGGGAATACCCGTGGCGAAGATTACAAATCGCGGATCCACCATTTCCCACCTTACTTGTGATCGGTCGCCGCCACCATACCCTAACCTTTGATACCTGCTCAGCAGGGGTGCGGTCAGGAATCCTCATTAGCGCTTTCAAATTCGCTACCCCGGATACATACGACCATCCACAATCTGCCGAAAAGGGGGTTTTTCTTCTCAGAGCGGTGTTCACCTTCACCCATTAGCCGTTTTATGGTTCCTTTGAGAAAATAGACAATACCTTTCGATGGACGCAACAAAAGAAAAAGAAACAACAAAGGAATGAATAGGGGATACTCCTAGGGCCAAGGTGGAGGGAAGGAAAGTTCTCCTTTCTCCATGGAAGAATTAGTAAAACCTCAGACGCGAATTCGTCAGAAACAGCAAAATCTCATCTCAAAATCATAATGCTTCATCTGATACCGTCACCACGAATGCCTGGTGGAAGTAAGAACAGAATGACATGTTGATGCATATATTCTGAAATACCTAATGCTCCGTTGTCGTATCAAGCAAATTTTATACTTCTCTGTATTGCAGAATAATTCAACTGCGAAAAAATCGAGTCAAAATTTGCACCACGGTCAAAATTTGCATTTAGCATCAGATAAAAGTTGGGACAGCATAATTTTGCAAGTAACATGAACTTGATTTAATTAAAGGGATAGTTTTTCTGGGACTGGCAATGAACAATATTTTCGGAAAAATGTTACGAGATGCTGGCGTTAATTTCGTAGTAAATAAATTTTTTATTCGATACGTGAAAAAATTTTGTAGCCCTCAGTATTTAAATTAAGAGTGCTACTATTCTAATATCTATGTTATTTTCTAAAATATTAAATTAGCAATTTGAATTTTAAACAATTACCTTAGAAAATGATGAAAGCACACCAATAAATATTTTACTTTCTATCATATGATTTGGTGGTATTTAAAATTTTTATAACATTTGATGTAATTATCTGATGAAGTTGATCGTAATTTACTTGGTTTACTTTATTGTAATATGTTTTGGGTCTAATTTTCAGAGCTCTCTTGAGGTTGACCAGGTTGACTTAAAATGATTCTTTCTCGGTGCATTCGTCCAGATAAAGTTTCTTTTCATCTTTGCTTTCTTAAGTAGGTTTCGAAGTTTTTTCATACTCCCCTTCTCGATAGCATTTTTCTGCAACATAAATTAGTTGACATACAGTTGATTGTGTTCTTATTCGTAATTATTCTTTATCTCCTTGCAGAGTTTTCGTTCATTTTTCTATTTGAGTCATAGTCGTGAATTTCCTCTAAATAAATTTAAAAGTTCGTCCTGTAGACGACAAGAGCATAAAAAACGTAATAATATAATCCTTTTTAATCTTGCAATGACATAATTTTTTATTGGATAATTGAAGCAGCTAAAGTAAGTTTACCCGATGCCTCTAGAAAAAGGTGAATTACGCAGACATCTCTGGCCGAAATAAGGAAATCCGATTTTCATTCATTTTTTAATACTATGCTGCTGACATAGTAAAAAGTAACACTAAATCTAGTTTAACTAGATGCTAATAAAGACGGTACAAATACGTTCAACGCGTTTCACAACGGTTTAAAAAGGCGCCTTCCTTCCAAGAGCCAATAGAATGCGTGGAAAACTCTAGACTCGCTCTCATCGAGCTTCACGTCTGTTATGCGGGTTGCGGCTTAGGTGGTAAGTTTTTTTTGGAACTAGCTGTACATGCCACAAATGAAGATATACATTCCGCGACTTTTGTTACGTAATGATGATGTCTTCTGATTATATTTTTTTAGAATGGTCCGATTTTTATTCGTAGGGACCGTCTTCCATTGTTATATACAAATGTTGGTAATTTTTAACTCTAAAATGAAGAAAATTTTGCTAGAGAGCCAATAAGGGAAGAATGTTGTAAGCAATTCTTTCGATCTATCGACTGAGACGGAAGATGAGACATAGCAGGTTGCAGCTCATTTAAAGGCGGGAGAAATCCATGTTATATGTGGGAATCAGACCCTCTTAAGCGGTATTTTTACCATATGAAAGGGACTGGGACCGAGATGAAACCGCATTTTAAGAGAGAGCGTTTTAAATGTTTTTGGTACGAATCCGGTTAAGAATGCTGCAGGAAGAAATGTCACGGAAAAATGCCACAGTGGAAATATCACATCATTTTAGCTCCGTTTCTGTATCTTCGAGTAATCTTGTAGTAAGCAACTTCATGGCTTTACATAGCTATCGTCATTTACTCTCTGAAGCGGGTAGTACATAGTAAGCTTTATTTTGGGCGTAAATATGATTAAAATCAGCAAAAGTTATTGCATTCTATACATGAGTAACAGTAGCAATAAGTTGTGGAGCGAGTAATAGCCAAAACGATGCCAAAACGGTTTAAACCTTAGACAACACGGTTTTAAACATAGCCAACTTGTGCATGGTTGTATTTTATAAATATTTTGACATATAACAAAAATTACTGCATGTAATAGAGGAGTAACCACAACAATTAATTACGGCGTGAGCCATTGCCAAATTATCGCCAAAATGTTTTACCTCCCCGTAAAAATTCTACTGCGGCATATTTTCCGCCCACCGAATTCCATCGATCCTCAGCGTAACAATTCTTCCGTGGCATTATTTATATTAAAAGAGTTTGAAATTCTTTCCGTGGTTTATCTTCGTGAGAAATTTTTACTTTACATCGTTTTGTACGAGAGCAAGGGAGAAATATTCTCGGTGAGATTCATTACACGACCAAAGGATAAAAGCACAAGTGTTAAAAACAAGTACATATGGAACCACACCATCCTACATAGGATACAACGCGTGTGAATTGCGTGAAAAAAATGTTCATTTTTAAAGGAGTCAATGCTCGTTAGGATTCATCCGAGTCACATGGCCAAAGGATAAAAGCAAAAGTGATAAAAACAAGTACATGTGGAACCACATTATGCCCTACAAGATAAAACGTGTGTGAAGTACGTGAAAAAATTTTCATGTCTAAGGGAGTCAATGCTCGTTAGGATTCGTCCGAGTCACACGACCAAAGGATAAAAGCAAAAGTGTTAAAAACAAGTACACACGTATGGAACCGCACCATCCTCGACAGGATACATCCCGCGAAAAAAAAACTTCAGTTGCGCTCAACGTCACTCTCGTTATCACTCCCATCCATTCCAGGAAACGGAGAGCAGTTCGCGGCTCTTTGATACAATCCGAAGACAAAGGAACCGCGAATCGCGTCACGAGGCGACCTATTTGCTCGTTTTCGCAAACATCCCCAGCGGAAAAACACGGGCTTAACGGCGCGTGAACGTGGAAAAAAGAGAGGAAGGAAAAGAAAGCGAAAAGGGCAAAGAGGCGCGAATAATTCGGCAAAATAAAAGGGATTTTCCTTTAAGGAGAGCGAAAGTAGAAGCGGTCGTCCTTCCGGAGGTCGAATGCAGCACGTTTAACGGGGAATTGTTTGGGAGGATCATTTCGCTCTCCGGAATTTATACAAGAACCGGTTCCCACGTGCTGGAGAACGGGTTGATGCGTGTGACTGGGCTCGCAACGGAACTCGTCACGCGGCCTCTCGATGGGATGGGAACCGATAGGGTTGGAGCGGAAGAGATACGGAAATATTTTACTACGGACGATCGGCGCTTATCTCCGCGTTCGGTTATATAAATTAGTTTTGTTGTTGTGTTTCACGGTTTACTTTGCGGTAATGGTGGAAGGAACGGAATCATGAGATTGGTGTATGTTGATGAGTTGATTGCATTTCGTTGAACGCTGTTTAATTACCTTTATTTTCAAAACTTATTTTTGAGTGTTTTAAAAATTGGAGGATTAATCTTTTATATAATTTTTATTACATTTTGTAAATTTTTATGCTTTTTTTCCTAAATATTTCGTAAGTGCTTGGTCTATTGAATACTCCCACTTATAATTATTTTTCCATATTTATATTTGAATATTTTGTAATATATTTGAAATTAACTGGTTTATTGAGAATAATCGAGGAGATGGAAAGGAATATTTCGAGAGCAAAGTCAGAATTTCTTCGGGAAAATGTTTGATCCCAGATTCCTATTACCAAATATTTGCAGTATTTGTGCCACTGGTGCTCCCCATAAATTTTCTTATAATGTGGATTGATATATTCCAAACCTTATACCCACCCTGTTTAATTGATCTTACCGCCAAAGTCTGAATGAGAAGGTAATTCCTGCAACGGGATCGATCTCTGTTGGTAGCAAAATTTTCTCAATACGTAATGGCGATAGAAAGACGTTTTGTGAAAACTTACTCATAAAATATAGAGCCAAGAACCTCATAGTAGACTTAAATCAGAGGCTGTAATGTAGAACTTCTAAAGAAAATGATGATGACAACGGAGAAAAGATTGTATATTCCCAATTTTCAAGGTCGAATGTTTATTTATGCATCTTATTTCGATACAGGTGGACGTACTGCAGGATCTCTTTTAGTCATCGCGTCCTTAGTACAATCATCATAGCATAGGTTCTGTAATCAGAGAAGAGAGGTTCACTATTCAGTACCCAACAAAAGAGCATGGCAGAGTAGTTTGAGTCACATTGTTTTTATGCCAGTGCATGAGTCACCCTCTCAGACTGTTGTTTTGTTGAGGGTGGACTCGATAACCTTGTCTCAGTTATCCATGGACAGTGTTTTCGTCCTTTTCTGTAGCTTGTGTGGGTTCCTTCTTAAGCATTCCTAACGGTTGAGATTGTTTATTTGTTTGAATTTGGGTGCTTAGTTTAGTAAGGCAAAGATGTTGGACTAATGACAAGGTCTAGGTTTGAAGGAAAGAAAAGGATGGAGTAAACAATGAGAGATGAATAGAAGATTGTTACTTTGCAGAGTGGTGTAATTGAACTCTTTTGAGGCAGACATCATCAGCTGATGTTTATGACTCAGGGTTGGGGAACCTGGTGCGCGGTAAAAATGTCATAGATAAAAATGTCACGGAAAAAATGTCACACTTTTTGGTAGGTAAAAATGCCATGGTAAATATGTCTCACTGAGAATTATCAGGATTTTTGGGTGGTGAAAATACCACAACAGAATTTTCACTGGGGACCAAATAATTTTGGCAATGTTTAAGACCACATTGGTAATTCTTTGACAATGGCGCTATAGTTAATTGTTGTAGTTACTCCTGTAAAAAAATCTTGAGCTGCTGTGTAAAAACATTTTAGGGATTTGAGGAACCTTTTTTACCTTAGAAGACCGTATTTAAGTTTCGGTCTCATAAGAAAGGCCGCATGTGAGTGTCAGGCGACTCTTTTGCGTGTATTCAAATAGTTAAACACCGAAATTTTAAATCAGAAAACGAATTAATTTGCTGAGTAAACTGAAAATTAAACTGAAAGAGAACGGTATCCATTTTATTTAATAATATTTAAATAAGAGTATTTTTTCAAGAAGACATTAAAACACCATAATTAACGCCAGAAAAGGTCACTTGTGACATAACTCATTGAGGAATTTACATATGCTGAAAGATGTTGAGGAAACAGACGATTCCGAAGCAATCAAAATCTGACTAAAAGAATTTAGGAAAAGTACCATATTGCCAAAACTAAATATGACTGTGCAACAAAAAATTTTTAAATTTAAATAGACAATTATAGCTTTGGAAGAAGTAGATGGAGGGGATAGATGTGTTGGTGAAATAGCAGATTCATTAACGTATAATTTTGATAAAATAGTGAACTAGTGAATAGTAAATTGATCTACTTACTTAATTGAAACGAAAAACAAGACTTGAATAATTCCACTAATAATACATAAGATAAGTGCTAAAGTTCTAAGTTTAAGGATAAGTTACACCACTTGTTGCTGGATAAAGCTAATGTTGTTGATTATTATTAGAAAAAATGATACTTCTGTGTAATTATATATATCAAAAGAATCATTATCGCTGAATAAAAATCACATAAAATCCTTTTCATTGTTAGCATTATTTCCTCGCTGTTTTTTTTCCTAAAATGTGGCTACGTAACTGCTTACAACCATACTCATTTGGACCTCAGTGTAAATAATCAAAGTGATGTATGAAAAAGCTGATCATCAATTTTGAGAAGGATCATGCTGAATACTATGGTTTGTTTACGTGATCTTTAACTTTTGTAAAATTAGGGATAAGTGGACGAGTAAACTCTTTCGTTATATTCTCTTTAAAATTACAACTCACTCTTCAGATCCCATATCTGAAATGGTCAAATAATTGTTTTGGTCTAATCTAAGATATTTGGCGAGAGAGAGCCCCGCATTCTTCCCAAGATCGTCAACGACATCACTTTTCCTTTTCTTATCTCCTAATCAGTTTGCATTCCTCATCACGATTTCTCTTACGCTGTTAGAATAGAGCTCCTTAAACATTTTTCCTTTGCACGCCCCTTAGCTGGTAAGCCACACCCGCGACCTGAATGCATCTCTAAGCATTCCATTCTCTAGGCGAGAGTGCATCCATTAGAAAGCCCTTCGCGAAAGAATTCTGAATTACTTTGAACGCAAGCTAAGACGAATGTTTTGGTGCGGATACTTGGGGTCTATGCTTTGTTCACAATGCCTACTTACTAATATTGGATTAAAGTCCTGCTACCTATTGTCAGATTTAAGGTCACTCAAGGATTCATCGTTAACGAGGCAGAAAGATTCAGATGGTTTCATAACATTGAGAGCTTAGGAAAAATAAGTTCTGTGATAAGGAGTTCAAATTTTCATCCTTTTATGTGGCCAAGCTCAGCTTTGTGGAAGGGAGTCATACTAAAGAATAAAAAAAACGTAATTTCCATAGAAAATAATTAATTTTTTACAAGTAGATATCTTCAGGCCTGCTTGTAGACGATATTAGTAGTTACAAATATATTTCTCTGTGGAAATCAGTTTGATTTTAAAAATTCCGTAGTCTTCATCCTTTATTTTATCGTTTTCACTATTTTAAGTTGCATAGTTAATGACAATTATATTGTTATACAATACCCGAATTGCTTTTCTTTGGATACCTTAGTTTATTAATCTACGAAAGAGATTGTCTCAGGCATAGCTAGCTGGTTTTCCTTCATTATAACGCTTAAGAAAATTACCTTGTATATCATACAAGATAAAATTGGGTGGATGGATATTTTTCTTCCATGTTATATTACCTATCCACAAATTAAGTTAATTATCAAACGATTTTATCTGAGAGTGTGATTTACATGATACTCGCTTTTACTTATAACCGGAATATTCGCGATTCCCAAGGATCATACGATAAAACGTCCTTCGATCGAAGGGATTTTATTCAGTTTTAGTTACGACGAGGATACGGGTCAATTGATGGTTACACCATAGACTTTGGCTCTTAATTCTCATAAATTAAATCATTTAAAAGTAAGCAGATTTGACGATGACATCCGAAGGTCTCAGAAAGCCAAAATAAATTTTCGAAATCGAATTTATTATTGCTCTAAGAACTTGAATATACAGAAAGTAGACCTCCCGGATAGTCGTGTGGGCAGCGCGTTCGACTTCAATGAAAACGGTCACGGGTTCGATTCCCGAAGAGAGCCCACGTGCGAAATGACCTCAGCTGTCGAAGCACCTTTCACAAAACTAATACTACAACAGAAAGTATGCCTAGTATAAATTTTCAATTGCACTTGAATGTTTTTTGGTCTCCGAAAACATTTCCATCATAAATGTTGTAGTAACTCTTGCATTTTATATCGCTAAAACATTTCAGATCTGAATCAAGCTATGGGAATTCCTCCCATGGAACTGAGTGAGTTTTACTTTTCATTTGGAGTGATGTCTAAAATTCTCTTTGAGTTACGAGGGACTTCATAATAATTTTGAATGGAGAAGGAATGATTTTAACTCACGTGTTTTCACTAATATATCATTTCTGAATATCAGATGTCTAATCAGTTATCTTTCAGTCCGATTAGATAATAACCGAACTGGAGAAAAATCAAAAACTTGCCGTAACAAACAATTCCGCTGAAGATAGAAAAACGTTACATAATTATTTAACTCTGAACTATTGGAAAATATTTTCAAGTGGGAAACTCTCGTCATCAAAGAGACGAAAGTTTCCTAATTCTGAATAGATTAAAGTATGTACATACATCGATTCTGAACTGACGTTGACAAAATAGTATATGCATACATCGATATAAATCTAGGTTTTGCGTACTTTTCAGGTGACCTTAGATAAGATTGATTTTTAAGCATCGTGCTCTCGGATAGCCAAGTAGGCTGCGCGTTTCCTTTTGGTGAAAGAGGTCCTGGGTTCGATCCTTGGTGAGGCCCATATGTACGAAATGACCTTAATTGTCGATGAACTTTAACAACTACGATTTAATCATGATTTTCTATGAACTTTAAGGCGTATTTTTTCGTAGAGTTTAAATGATTTATGCGTAGAATTTATCCTAATTTTATACGTATTTTATGATGATTTTATATTCGTTATATTCGTTAATCATCTTTAGGCAGCTGTTTTAAACTAAATTTTTAATAAAAGAGCTAGTAAGTGTATCCTTCATGAAAATTGCATATACGTCCTAGATAGATATTTATCTTAATCCGTGGATAGAATTTTATTACGTTTATGGATTCATTCGCACAGGATTCCAACGTTGACATAAACATCGCAGCTTCTTACCAAGTTACCGATCTTTGCCCCCTCATTGTGGCCGCGATTATCCCAGCCGTGAATCATTATCAACTTACAAGGCAAAAGGGAGTGTCCGTGAGTTTTTTTCGCTCTTCGAAAACTCGACCAATAAACGTGACATCGTCCTCTCCCCGATTAGATATCTCTCATCATAAAGTCGTATAAACAATAATGGAGGGCACACGAGTGTGTTTGAAGAGTTAATGGGTATGCGTTCACTGGAGAGAGAGGGCTCGCAATGACGCAGAAATTAAGCTGGAGGGGGATGAGTAAGTGTAGAATGAGACGGAATGTATTCGAATTAATGCCTTTTGATGGCAATGCCGACTAATGGTGTACCGTCTCCGATTCTCAGAACCGTAACGAGGTAGGTTTTAGTCGGTGATAACTGTTCTTCTTCAATTACTCTGGATGTGCCTTAATTATATATAATATCAGTCGTATAATGTTGAGTGTTTTCCGTTGTTATCTCACGTTCATATATAAAGATTACATTCCGTATCTCTTATCTACCATTAAAGTAGTTTTATTTCTTTTATTATGAATCAGGTGTAATGTTTAGGTAAATAAGTAGATGTTACGCGCTGAAATGTGCATCTGTGTTGAAATGGTTTTGCCATAATTATTTAAAATTTTACATAGTGCGCAATTTTCACAGGGGTATTTGTGTGAAGTTAATTTATTTACTTACAAACTTTACAGTATTGGTATTATTTAAAAGCGCTTCGACAGCTCTCGCTCGCTCGCTCCGACGGGACCGGGACTTTTTTCAAATCTATTCTTCCTTGGGATTTTCCTGGGTGCACGCCCTTACATGGAAAAATCACCTTCACCCATCCCTTGTATGCTGGTCATTTTTTGATGAAAAAAGGTTCCTCACTCCTGGCTTAAGGCCTCATCAAGTCTAAAACCGGCTCTTCTCAGGTGATAGCCCTTCTTGTATGTCACCGGCTATACGGACGAGCAATTTCCAACAGCTAGTAAATAATTTCTTATCTAAACACAGGTCTTTTACATTTTTCGCGACCCTTTCCCCTATTTGTGAATATCGTAAATTCTGCCAACAGATTTATAGCTGCAGCACCAACAAATATTTTCCTCACCAAAAGAAAAGTGCATCTCCGGCGAACCACCGAGGCCACCCCGTCGCCATCTGTTAAGACGCTAAGGTATTTTGAGTCTTGCGACGTCTGCAGCACGAGTAAGAGCACTTCGCACGCTTCGGAAGGTGCTAAAAACCAGAGACATTAAAACATGCCGCAGTTCGCAATACGACGCTTCCTTGTTTCTCGCCTTCGAATTATGCGCGAGAACGTCTCCCATTGTTATCCGCCGGAGATTTTAAATTCCTAAATATCGCGGCGTTAATTATTCCGACATTCGCATTTCCGGTGATTCCCAACGCGTTAAAAGAGGTTTTTACGTCTTCGTGAACGACGTTAGCGAGAGGATGAAGGAGTATTCGGAATTACGAGTCGAATTTCGAAGTGCTCATAAAAGTTTATGTTCTCCGCATGAGATTCCCGTAGTGGTAAACTTGGATACGGTTGCTGAAATTATGTGACGCTGGTCTTTGGGACGCTTACGTTGCAGGGAGCAACGGCTTCGGAATGATACAGTTGCGCAGGTTAGGATGTTTGACGTAGAAAAAGGCGGTTAAAATTTCCCTACCGCTGATCCTCTGCCGCATTTCCGTATCTCTTAATTGATGACTCAGTTATGTGGCGCCGTGCTTAATCGTTAGTCACCCAAATTTATTTTCCACGCCAGCTCATTTGGGCTAGAAAGACTGTTATTGATGAAAAATATCGAAATGGTGTATATATAGAAGGTTATACGAGAGAAACACCGAGAATCGGATCAAATACAACTTTGTTGTTTTGCTCAACAAGCACAACTTCTACCTCATCAGCAGTCGTGTCTCAATTTTATTGTCTTTTTACTTTAATATCTAAAGATATCCTAAAAGTATTTGTCTGGTAATAATTCATCACGACATAGGTTGATGCATGATGGTACTCTCCTATGGTACAACTACGTGATAGTACTGCCGTAAAGAACCAACTGACTATATGATATTCAACCGTTGCGGCCTTGATTTTATAGAAGTCTGAAATTTTATTCGAACGACCGGTTTCGGTGATTGATTGCCATCATCAGGTTTTTCACTGTCTTTCGAATGAAATTTCTTGTAAAAGAAGTACGATATCCCTTTTATTTGTTGAGACTATTTGATTCTTTATTGAATATTTTTTATTTTATTAAATCATAACTATATTTCTGTGATACTACCACTGTTATCCATCCTTATACAGGTGTAAATTGAAAGAGAGGCTATAAATCTTAACCTAATAAAATATTATCATAACCATATTTCTACAATATTATTGTATCATTGCTGTTGAATCTTGTCAATCCTTATACTACTGTAAAATGAAAGAGAGGTAATATATCTAAACCTAATAAAATATTATCATACAAGACTTTAATAATTCAATCATCCGGTTACTCGAATCACTTTTCCGGCGAAGGTAAATTAAGATCATTTTTAAAATGATTACCTTACGATATAACAGTCAAAGTACGCAGCAATACACCAGATTCTCTTTAAATTTGATAAGACCTGCCTTCGACTTCGCGAAAAGGTTCCGCCTTTTATTCGATTAAATGCACTTCAATTTATTTCCGTAAAATGCTCATCCTCCTATCTCACACTTGCTTTTCTTTTTAATCCACTTTCACCTCTTAGAATTCCTTTCCTATCCATTTCGATAACCACTCAAATCGTTACAGATATTCTTTGGAAAGTGACCATCGCTGCTCCACCCTCAAGCAGAAGGCAGTCGGCATCGAGCGAGAAGTAATGAGAGATAAAAACAACTTATTTTTTTCGGAGATTATAGAGTGAGAAAACATCCGTTTCAAACAAGCGAAGGATGCGCCCCAGACGTTTATTCCCGCTTTTTTTACGAGGACATTTCGCTTTATTTTGGTAACTGGGCGCCGAAAAGGAAGAGCGGCCGTTGATCCCGCTCTAAACATTTAAAGGGGAAGCATTGGGAATCGATTTCCACCCACCTTCTTTTTCTCCTACGTATCTCACTACGTCTTTGCCATGCCCAAGAGTTTTCCATCACCTCATTTCGTCCCATAAGTCCCTCTTTTATGCCTTAGAGGCGGCTATCTCAACCGAACACTTCACCCTTATGGTTTCTTTCCCCTAAGACAAAAAGGAACACAAGGAGGGGACGATATGGGTGGTTATCCCCCCTTTCCTGAATTATCCGTGCAAAAAGGTATTTCTTACCTTATATAATATTAATCACGACTATTAAACGCCAATTAAGAACGTTCGGGTTCGAAACTTTCGAGCCGATTTCGAATCACGATATAGACTTTTCGGCTTGAAGAAGTCCTATTCGCAGATTTACAGTCTTCACAATATTAGTTACTAGGCTAACATTCATATGATTTGGCCGAGGTAATCTTTCTTACTGCAATACATTCCGTTCGGGGTTACACGATGGATATAATACGGAATGAATTTACCGAATTCACATTTACCAATGGTACTATTGCTGTATTTTTCTTTCATGTAAGTAGAAACTAAATAAAAAGTTAAAGAAACCGAAATACTATCGAATTGAAATTATATTATGAGAAGAATATTAAGTAATTATACATGTACAATTCAACAAAATAAAAATCGAAACAAACAAGTTAATCGTTAAGTAGACTAATGAGTCCTTCTATACCGATTAACGCATTTGTTTTTGGTTTTTATTTTGTGGAATCGGGCATATATAATTATTAAATATTCTTCGCGTCATGAGGTTATATCAGATATCGCTTGACAATATTCTTTTTATCAGAATTTTAGTGTTGTTTAAAAAAATGGATGCCATTTCACCTATCCATGCTTTAATTGAAATTTATACGAGTCATTATTTATTTAATTATCATATCAGATAGTAAAAATTGTGGCAATCATTTCAATACATTATGATTTTAGGGAATACTTTTCATTGAAATCATAGAAATTTGTATAATTTAATGATTTAGTACCGCACGGCGTTTTACCTAATTGTAATGGCATCTCAACATATTAATAAAATCACAATTAACCTCTCCTTACCATTTATCTGAACCCATACTCTGTTCTTTCTTCTTACCGCTGATTTCCCTCCTCTCAGAACGTAACCCGCACGCACACGCACGCATACTCACCCGCGCTAAAAATGAGCTCTTGGCTGTGATCATCCCAGGGTCGTTCGTTGTTTCTGTATCCTTGGGAGGTCGAAGCGACGGTTGTGCGAAAAGACGGCCGCTGAAAAGAGAATCCGCGTTGTGAGAGGTCATGGTTTGGGCAGAGCGATAAACCGTTTTGCGAGAATTAAAGGGGAACGACCCGGGCTGAATATAAATGGCATGGCGCCCTTTCCGATCACACGGATTTATTCTTACAGTAAAACCGGTGGGGAATATTTCGCCAACGTGAATAGCTATGGAAGGGGAACTCTATTCCCTTCCCTGCTGATCTTGAAGAACAATGGGCCAAGTGCGGCCTGTTTGTACGTCTTCTGCGGCCACAGAAGTATGCTCTTTCCACCCACTATTATGATAGGTTCAGAGGAACCAATAAACAAACAAAATATGGATTTGAAAATTAGATTTCGATGGTTTATTCGTTTCTCTGATTCCATAATTCTGCTATCAGTATTTTATTATATTCTAAGCACTATTAAGAATGGTTTTTAAGTAAAGTTTAAGTAATTTACAGAGGATCCTGGATAACCAAGTAGGTAGCGCGCTCGCCATTGGCCGTCCTCAATTAGATTCTCGGTGGGGCCCCATTTGTGGAAAACGATCTTAGTTCTTGAAGTAGTTTTAAAAACACTAAAGTAAATTAGGGTCCTTATTTATTTCATTGATTCAAGAATCTATTGAAAATATTATTGTAGCTACAGCAATATTTTCAATAGATTCGATTACATATAGATCATATATAGTTTTCCACAATTCGGTACACATAGATCAGTTTTCCACAATTTTGAGGGATTGATGCTCAAAATTTATAGGTTATCATATTAATCAAATTATTTATTTATTTCATGCAATTGTATTAATATATAATGAATGAATGAATTTCTTCGTAAAAGGATCGAAAAGTCACAAACGATAGGGACTATCACGTGTGATAGTCGTTCACAAATGTTAATATCTAAGTAAAAGAATATCTGTGATTATTAAAGTACTGTCGTCGCTACTTATGAGCAGCTTAAACTGTTTCTTTTGTGTCCTTTTTTATTTTTTTTTATCCCGTATCGTGAAAACCATGCAGAATTTTGAAGAGCAAAGAATAAACATTGATGAATAACGGAGGAACTGCGAGTTTCCGTTTAAAAATACTTATATTAAGCCTAGTCATCCAAGCGTCATCAGAGTACACTTTTTCCTGAAGGAAGAGGTAATCATCCGCATTCGAAGAAATTTAGAATCTTAATCGATGATGATATTTTCAGGGGAAGTCTAGCCTACGTGAGTACGTTATCTCGCTACTAAACGGCTTCTTTGAAAGCATAATTTTCTATTTATAGAAGGATCAACTAAATGTACACCATACCTCGGTTGACCGTGTCATTTCTTGTTGAAAATGGTATATTTTCCATCAGCGAATGTGGATAAAATGGGACAAATTTTTTCGTCCAAACTTTTTTTTCGGGATATGCTTTCAACACTTCGATTGGAATTATATTTGAAAGAATGCTTCGAAATGTTTTTGTGTTAAAAGTTTTCTTAACCGGTGATGAAGTATCCGTATTTCCAGCGCGCGCAAATGAATATAAATAAAATTGACCACGAAAATGTTTGATTCTTGTCGGATTTCAATTTACTATGTAATTTAGCTCTTCGCTAATCAAAAATATTGATTCTTCGTATCTTGCTATTGAATTTGATCAAAAATCAGTTTTTGGCTAAAGTTTTAACGGGGAAAGTAAAATATATAAAGATGTAGGCGGGAACAAGGGATGATAATGGGTGAAAACGGGACGTATGGTCAGCCTAATTAAAACAATATCTTTGATATCCAGAATAACATACAGATACCTACCAAGTGTGAAAAGTAAAAGGAATTAGTACGAGTAATATGATTCTATTTGAAGGGGAAGATGTATGCATGAATATATAAATATGGGGGATAATTGTACGTACACACCTTTAGGGTACGTATTACGAAAGAAAACTGATGTATTGCTAATTATTCCGTTCCTAAAATAAAAATTACATTGTACGAAAGAGAGAGAAGGTCCATTTTCAACTACTACTATCATAGACGCGTTGTCATTTTCGAAATTAACTAGATGTCTAAAAAATTGGCCGTACTATGTGAAATGACCTCACATGTCGACGCACTTTTACCACTACCACTAAAATCAGTCGATTAGTTAGGAAATACACTTCTAAGCGATGGATGACGGTGCGGAAATCAATGGGATATCCCAGAAATCTTATCTAGCAGTGCTGATCGACGACCATGTTCTGATAGTATTTATTGATAGAAGAAAACAATAATCAGCAATATTATATAACTGTCAGGTGTAAACAAAGAAAGCTATTTAAAACTTCTCTATCTCTTCAGTCAACTTTTCATCTGTGGATACACGTAAAAACAACAAAAAAGGAATCTTTCCAAATTACTTCATGAAGTGGAAGTTTAAGAAAGATAATCGTTGGTGCATGTATAAAAGTCATTTAATAATTTTTCGCATCATTGTTATCAACTTAACGTAAACTTTGCTATGAGCTGCACATTGATTACTAAAGATTATGCCGCTTTTGTGCGAGTTATTGTCCCAAAGAGTTACAGATTATAATTCATTCGTAGATATAAAAAATTGCAGTCGTAATTTTCATTTAATTTTCTGGAATTTTCATACTTTTATAGTCGGGAGTAATGAATGATAATCAACATTTTTATTCAGCATTAAGTAAGTTTACACATTTCATTGAAGGTAAATCAAACATGGAAATAAAAATTCATAATTTTTGCAAGACGATGAAAGAAACTATACTGAGAATTTAAGAAGAGTCTTGAAAAGGGTTGGAATCGCTTATAAATAAACGAGTACAAGTTTTCAGTGTAACCGAAGGCGAAATTCCACTGTCTGACGACGGATCTCTCGATTTTGCCAACGAAATTATATAACATCATGTGAAAACGTGCTTTTGATTTCAAACTGCTGTGGAAGATCTCAAAGCTACACCTTCGGATAAACCAGAATGGAGTTTTATCATGTTTTCGTTCCGATACGGCCTATCTTCAGTCTTTGACTTAGAGGAGCGATCTGGAACGTATCACACGTGCGATGTCCCGATAAGATAATTGTTCAAACCTTTTTCTTTCGAGTTGGAATCGGAGATTGAAGGAGGCACATCAATCGACCGCGTGACGCGATATGTGGGCATCGTAATTTGTTAATTTTTTCTCTGGTGGCGAAAGTTATTGATGCGCACCCATTTGGAAGGGAAGTGGCTATAAAGAGTTTGGAATCTAATGGACCGAGGCTAATACATAGGACGAGGTGATTGATCAGCTTTCGCTCGGCATCGTGGGACGAAGATGGCGATGATGAAAAGTTTGCTAAAGTAGAGAAATGCAAATGGTGCTAGGGTGGAGGGTGGCTCGTTGATGGAAGACCTGGAAGCAGTGAGATTGGAAGTGAATGCAGCAGAGGATAGGATAATACATCTCACGAGTTCACTCAACCATCACTACTTAATCTTGCCGAGGAAGTTACAGAGTGTAAAAATCTGAGAGCTCAATCTATTTACGGCATTTGGAATTTATTTTCATGCATTTGCCTCGCAGCTTGTCGAATAGGCTTTCCTATGCTCAACCTTAATTTTTTCAGGTGGAAGTGAAGTTAACGTTAAAAATGACCTACCCATTGATTATCATGTGTTTTTCCATTACTGGATCGGTGTGCATACATAGAAGTAACGTGAAGGAAAGGCTAAATTTTAATTCTCTTCAGTCTTCAAACAGGAAGCTGTGACTCATTCTAATTTTATGTATGTGTGATTTTTATATTTTCCATCAATCATAAGGTTTTCAAAATCGAAATTGACTATCATTTTATAGAGACCTGTTTGGAGTACCTTTGAAGACCTAAGTTGTGTCAAATGATCTTTGAAGCGCACACGAAATAAGCATCTGATCTTTCTTTTTGCTGTTTATACAAAATATAGACTAGAAAATTATTTCGTAAACATAGCGAGAGAGTGCGGTAACTCGTGGTGCTCTGTGGACTAAGCTATGGATTTTCAAATTGTTCATTTATAGATGCTCAACTGCATTGGAAATAATAGTTTCAAAGTTCTTAAAGGGGAAGAGAAAGAGTTATTGATAGTATTTTATAAACGTTCGCACTTTGGTACTGCAATAGGGTTTGACTGTCTCATAACAATTCAACAAGAATTTTAATCGCCAGAAAGATAGCTACTAACATTGATATAATGACATATTCTGAGCTAATGTTAATCGCAAGCTTATTTTGATAATATTGTGATGTTATTATGACATTCTGGATTTTAAAAAAATCGAGGGTCAGTAGAGCTTGAGATACGATACTAGCTAGCTGTACGTTAACTGCCCTGAGTTTGGAATGACTTTTTATAAAATACTTGAGACCTACTAAACTGATCAGTTTAAAACGATTATCAAAAGAATTTCTGAATTTTGTAATGATTATATCATGAATTGAATGAAAAATAAATTTTACACCTGAGGCCGTGAGGGTCATATTTCTCCTTCACAGAAAATGGTGTAGTTTCATTCATAAATACGATAGAATAAAATAATTAGAGCAATATGTATGGATTATGTAGTAAAATGATACATTAAAAGGACATTACAACCATAGGTATCTTTTAGAAAATTTTGAAAGGGTATGGCAATTAACTTGATACCTAATTCCTGCTCGATGAAGCTTTTGCTTTAGTTACTAAATGAAATAATTTTTTAAAAAGTCTCTTTAATTTTTAATTCTAATATAAATTAACTATTAAGGTATTTATAAAAGTGATGAATAATTTTGCAGAGGAATTTTCAACTTTGTAGTTGATAAAAAGCAAGAATCTCTTGAAATTTCGTTCGAGTTACGTGATTTAATTAAAAATCGAAACTTAATTACAACTAATACTTAAAGTTATATACAATAAATGCATAGGTGAAACTTAATTGATTCTATAACGCGCAACTAGATCAAATAAAATATATAGAAAATGGACAAATGTTTAAAAAACTAGTATGAGAATTCTCATCCATAATTTTATCAATTACATCACCACGTTAATGTGCTTTACGTATGATTGTTTGTGGATTTTTATCTTATTTCGGTAAATCTCATAATTTTTATTGTTATTGACACTTTTTATGTAACGAATAGGTTAATGATATCACCATTCTGATAAGTTGCAGTTGAGTAGTATGTGTTTATATTTAGAATTTGATTTTAGTCATCTTTTCATTGAATGAAATAAAGAATAACTTGGTAATTTCATTCAATGAAATGGCTTTCCACGAATTACGGCTAGAAACTATTGATTACATTAGTCATCTTTCTAATAGGTTGCAATTAAAAAGTATCTTGATTTAGTTGGAGCTTAGTCTTCCGCAAATTAAAAGGCATGTCAGATACCTGTACATAAATCGATACTAATAATAATTAATATTAATCGATAATATATATGCTTTAATTTATGATAAGTTTTCCACAAGACGTGATAGAAAATATTCCATTTATTAAATTTTTTTAAAAATAATAAATTATTGATATATTGGAGCAGAAATGGAAGGTTGACGTCAAAATCAAGGTTAAAATTTCGAGCTAACACTAAAAACCTATAGTTTAAATACTAACAATGATAATAAAACCGCATATTTTTACACTTTTTATAAACAAGAAATGATTGATGCGTATGTCGAATGAAACCTGATTACCTCTCATAGATTAGAATAGACTGCGAGAAATATGAAAATCCCTGGAGATATTGAATCCTATTCATAGTCCGGCGTCACCATAGCGACGAATCGGGATGTGTATGCAGAATGGGTGGGGTGCAGGAGTGAGTGAGTTTGTTGAACGTATAACTCAGCGGTGGGCGCTGTCAGATGCTCTTTTTAAAACCAAGAGTAAACATTTGATGAGATTATAATTAGGACTGCTCCTTTCCGTCTCTCGCAGATGGGGAGAATTCAGTGTTTCTCCACGTCCTTCACTGCGCGCAACCACTTTTAGCATGCCGACTTTTTTTGCCTATGTCTAGATCGGAGGTTCTCTAGAGGAATTCTCGTTTTCCTCAGACATCCAGATTTCTTCAACGTGATTAAATTGAACCGAAATGCATTGAGCTAGATTTTTGTTCATAAATCTCTTCAGTGTGAAATTAATGATAGCTTCCATTTTTAGTATAATTCAGGTGAGCCTAAGTGAGGTCCATAACAGGTATTAAATTGGCCCATCTGCTAAAACTTTTTGAATAAATATTTTTTTTCATAAATAAAGTAGACTTAACATCCCAAAACTATGCTTAACAAATACGCCATTAACAATTTTTTTTAAGTCTCAGCGTTACTTACTAGATACCGTAGAATATCTCCAATTAAAATTATTCTATCTTCGACCAATTCTTTATCGACAAGAACAAAATAAAAGGGGATTAAATATACTCACGTGAAGCTTGTGAACGTGGTTTATATAAGGACAAGATTACTTGTGACGCTTTACGTCTGAATTGAATAGTCATCAACTATTTAGAAGTGGGCAATAGAATGATTATGTAATAACGAAACTGAATTTTTCAGGCCTATTTATAATCAATAATCCAATAGACAAGAGGAAAGAAAATGTTAAGCAAAGGATATAAGGAAACTATCTTTAAAATATTTTTTGTCACCAGTAAAATGAGTTTTAGTAAGATACGGGTTTCGTCACCGGCACAGTCTTTTCTTGCAAATTTACCAGTTCGGCCAAAAAATAAAACAACGGAAATATAAAATTGAATGGGAATTCATTTAATTTATATCTACATCTACATCTACATTTGTACCCTGCAAGCCGCCTTTCGGCGTGTGGCAGGGGGTGCAAGCACCATGACTCTATTTTCCTTGTCGATTATTTTCGCGTATTGTTCTCGTAAAAAATGAATTCTTGAATCGACTGGTTTTAGCATCTATTTCTCTGATCTTTCTCGCTGGATCAGAACGGCCTATATAGCAAGGAGGGCGCATAATATCGGCTACATCTACTATGAACGTGCTCTGTCTGAATGTATCTAGTAATTTAAATCTCTGATTGAGCCTTCTTTCTTCTAAAGATTCCCATCCTGCCTCCTGAAGCATCTGAGGATCTAATTTTGATTTAAATTTAATAAATAAAATTGATTTAAAAACCAATTAGAGGGATATTCAGTAATGTTGAGCTCATCCACAGAATTTACCTTAGAACTAATATTTTAATTCAAAATTTAATTCAGTACTTACATCACTACCGTTTTTGGTTATTACAATTTTCATGTACTACTCGAACAGCCGTCTCTTTATAAAATTAATCATGCTTCTGTAAGTCCACCTTGACCGCATTTGTAAAACGCTATTCCAAGCATTTTTCTCACCTCCTTCTCTCCGTTTCTGATCCCATTAATTCGTACTCTACCGGAAGGATTGAGAAACGAGGATGAAGCGGTGGAAATATATTTGTCAGAATCTGGGAGAACTACGAATCACCCGTCCAAGTGGGTGGGAGTGGAGATTCGGAGTCAGCTGTTGATTTAATGAGTTCATAATGCAAACATTTCACGAATCATTTAATCATAATTCACTGGAGAGCAGTTTTACGAGCAGAAGGTGAGCATGCACTCTTTTCCGAGCAAATTTGGTGCTAAAAGTAGATTGATTAATTCGAGGATGGCAAACGTACCGCGTCCATGAAATCGAGCAATTCCATGATACTCGATTAGTGTTTTCACGCGTGTGATTTTCATTAATTGCATATCATGTCGTGTTTAAAATTTACTCTTCTTTTTATGGAGTAATATATAGAAAAAATCGTTTAAATCCAACCAACAAATTTTAATCTTAAATGTTTTGATAGCAGAGTATACGGTGTGTTAATGTTCCTATTACTAAGTACATTTTGATGTTGCTGAACATGATGGTAATGGTTAATTGATTTAGAAAGCTGTAACTATGGAAATTAATGGAAAAATTGCATTGGAAATCATTCCTATAAAATAGGCAGCCTCATCCCTATCATTACAGAATATTATTTGGATGTTAATCAAGAGACCACATTCTCATGACTTTAAATTAGTGCAACGAAAATTGATGATGTCACATATTTTTCTTGTTAATCGATATATTTTATCAGTGACTCAGACACGATGGCTCATAGTTTATTTCTTACGTATAAGAAAATAAATGTAATTTCCCTCAATCTGAAACTAATTCATTGACTTCGGAACTTTATTAGCATTATATATAGAAATAGCTCTGCGTATTCATTTTTTCATATTGAAATGGTTCACCTACAAATGCTTTTAAATTTTCATCCTGTTGCTATTGCTATACATATTTAGTGAATAGTCAAATGAAAATAACAAAATGAAGATTGCAAACCAGGTCGACGCTACGCTGGCTAAACTCGGGATTGGAAGCCAAAACACCTGTCAAGTCGATGGACCACTAACGAAGCTGGCGCAAGGAAAGGACGTTGTATCAAGGGAAGAGACAGCAGTTGACAGTGACATTGTGCATTTACACATCGATTCTCTTTAGAAGTTCTCACCGCGAAATAACTATGGTTTCTCAATATCCAAAAATTACTGCACAGTTGACAAGTCGAATATCTATACAACATGAGTTCCTATCCTTTTGTCCCCAATGCCCCCAACCTCAATATATTCAATTCTTATCTTGCACACTTTTGATAATAAATATTTTAAAGATTAAAATGAGCAATCACAGAGCAACAGACAGTGCCAGCATGAAATGGCTCGGATTTATCACCAACACCACTAATTTAAATACTACTGAAATAGAATGATATACCTAGATATACTGCTTGATATTAACCGTACTCCTGGCTTTATCTATGTAAATAGTATCTGTGATGTTGGTCTACCTTTCAGATCTGTTCTAATCTGCATTCTCCCTTAAGTTTAATTAACTATACGTAGGAATCACAGCTTTCTTACTCTCCTATTCTAGAAGGCGTCTTTTAATGTGACATATATTTTTCTTAATTAAATCTTAGGCTTTTAAACCCACAAAGTAGATTTCTTTTGTACACTTTTTGCAAGCTAATTCTATCTTTAAATTTTAGGAAAAAACGGGTTAGATGTACGAAGAGATTATATTAATTATTATAGATATATATAATAATTATAGTGGTAGTATTATTTAGTTGTTATTTTATTTATTTGTTATTAATTTACATAGTATTGTTACTTTGACAGCTACGATCATTTGCACATTTCGATTCCCATCGAGAATAGAACTCGGGACCGCTTTCACCGAAGTAGAAGCGTTGCCCGCTTAACTATCCTGGATCCTGAGACGTATTAGCATCAATCTCGCCCGAATAAAGTCATTTTATTACTATTACTACTCCCTGGACAAGCTTTCCTCACTCCTCAAGTAATACGAAGCAAGAGACCCCAACATGGGGTTCGAAAGTTCTAGTCAAAGAATAACCATGACTTTTTAATCCCCAAAAAGCACTGCGCATTTACTTTGGACCAATCCGATGCGAAAAACGGTTCCTCGAGTCCGTCAGTCTTTTCTCACCTGACACACGCGTGCCTTCAAAGCTGGCGCATAGTGCGTGTTACACGCTCTCCATCCTTCGCTTTTTTATCGCCAGCTGATAAGAGAAGGTTTGCGGAGTGCTTATCTAACGCGCTATTTATGGTCTCTGCGAGATACGGAGCGGGAGAGAGGCAGGAAAAGGATGGATTGAAGCATAGGAAAACATAGAGCAAGGATGGAAAAATGAAGGGAACGGTTGGGAAACTTTAAGGAATTGGAAGTGACTGCATAAAACCCGCTCTGTTGCGGGATATTTGAGAAACAGCTTCAATTTTCGTACCCGTCAGGAGAAGTCTAAAATCGAATAGCTCAAGAGATGGAAAGAGTAGTGTCTTGACACCTTCGTAATTGAGTCGTGAAAGTCGCATTGGTGAAGTGTATGTTTGTCACCTCTAAAGTCATTTGCCGGAGTGCAGTTTAAATCTTCGGAGAGAATGAGCGGGAAAGGATGAAAGAGAAGTTTCACTCTTTGCAAAATTTGCTCGTTCAACGTTTTTAAAGTAAGGAATAGAGAAAGAGAGATCAAATTTAGAAGGCTATTCGAATCGGTGGATCTCAAATTGGTTAAAATGAACCAATAGGGTTTCATAGCAATTCTTAGGGTGCTCTTGTAGCTTTGGAAGCTTACTGCCTTGTAGTATAAAGGCGAGCGTAATTTTACTCCTTTAGTTGGAATCACATTTAGAAGTACAGTCTTCATCCTGAAGGCTGGTATGAACTTCATCCCTCACAATTAGCTACAAAAAGCTCCCTGGAGAAAGAAAGAAGTGACAAGGCAAAATGAGGAGTGAGGCTACTTACTTTCTTTACTTATCCAGAATGCTATTAGCGATTTTCGCATTAGAATCTTAGGATTATGAATTTTCCTCGTAATTTTAAATTAATTTAATAGGTAGCCTTTCCTATTTTTGTCGAATACGTAAAAGCAATAAACGAATATATCACTTATAAGATAATTAAGGATAAATTTAATTATTTTGCATAAAAACTCTTATTAATTACCATAAGGCCCAATAATAAGTTGGATATGTATGCTAAGTAATTTGGAGAGCAATTGTTTTGGAATTTTCGATAAATATCTTTAAATTTAAGAGGAAAGTGTTACTTCTAGATTTTAATCCCCTGACTTATAGAATTATAGTATTAGCTAATTTGTTATCAAAGTAAGAGAAACCAGTTTTCGCCAACCAAATCTTATGCTCTTCCTTCGAATCTGATTTACATGATTAAATCAACTGTTTAATTTAGGTAGTCTTAATTCTTGGGAAGGCATACGAATTTTTGAAACCACCGGCAATTTAAATTTGCATTATGGTAAACGTTCCAGAATTCTGCCAATATATATTCCTAGTCACGAAAATATTTCCGTATTAAAGCCAAATTCCGTAATTAAAAAAAAAATGACGCCCGAAAATCGCACCAACCCCGTTATTTTTCCATCTCATCACGGTAGAAATATATCCGACCCTAGAGGAGTGTATTTCACTCCACAGGTTAAACCCGCTTCAATTTTTCACGCCCGTTCGGGGCTACCTTTCGACATTCAACCAATTTGCTCCGCTTAGGGGCCAGCGGGAGAAGAAATACACACAATTATGAAATGCGAATAATTGAAGAGCGGGGAGCGCGCTCGGAAAATTCATTGGGAGCACGGCAAGTATGCGTAGGAGAGCCATCTGTAAAACGTCGTAAGGAACAAATTGACAGCGCCCAGGATTTAATTAAAAGGGAGGAGGGAAAAAGAGGGTGGTGATGGGCATTGAAGCAATCGAGGAGAAAAAAAGTCATTCCTTAAGATGCACCTCATCCAGTGGCACTTATCCAAAAAATAAAATCGAACCGCTCTCGAAGAATAATCGAGCATCCAGACTAAATAAATCTCGGGAGGGTGTAATCGATGGTAGGATATGCATTATGGATTCGCTCAAGAAAGCCCTTTTACTCCGGAGGAAAACAGAAGAGTGATGGGAATGCATTTCGCTGGCTGACATCATGATCTGCAGAAAACGTTATCCCAGCGGCTGGAGGCCCTAATAGGAGAAGTTCTAATGCAATTATCGGGCCGAATTCCATTGCGTTTGGCAGCAAAATCGTTCTTTCTTTTTTATGAGAAAGATGGAATGTAGGAAGGATGTATTTTTATTGGTGCTTGAAGGTGAAAAAATTAATCAATTATGGGGAAAATGGTTATGGAATCTTTGCACACAAGGACTTGCACTCAGGAAAATTCCAAAGACTTGAAAAAAGTTCCCAGCCCCGTTAGACTTTTTTAAAGTCTATCTTTCCTTTTAATTAATTATATTTTTCTTTTCTTTCAAATGATCTATTTCGCTAACTTTAAGGCATCAATACCCCGTACAAAATAAATACATTTCCAGGCATGTCCTTAAATTTTTTACCATTTAGAATACATAGTGATTCGCTATTTGTAAACGTATCAGATAACGAATATTTGTAATCTATCAAGGACTTTCAATCTAATAATGATTAATAAGTTTAGTATTTAAGGAAAGTAACAATTAGTGTAACAATGAAATAAAAACTCGACACGTCTAGAAAATGATTTGATGTTATTTGCCTCCTGTAAACGAACTAGTATCTACTAGAATCATCAAGTTTTGTATTTAAGAGAGTAGCAATAGCTCAATAAAACTACTGGTATAAAACCGAACTCTGACGTTGATTCCATGCCATTTTCAGTTCTTTTCTGAAGGATCCACTGAAAAGGTTTCATTTTATCCCTAAGGAGCTTTTCTAGAATTGTTTTGTTAAATTCAATTTAGTCAATCTTCATTGAACATTGTTTACTTGTTTTACCAAGATGTCATTATGAGTGGGTCCAAGTTATCTTTTATGTGTAATACCCTGATAAAATTTGCCTCTTTCCACAACTCTAGTCATGAAGCTTTCAGGTAAAATATTGTAGGTAACCTTTAGATAAGAAAAAGCTATTGGGCCCCACAGAATCATACGAAGGCCCTTATATGGCACGATTGTTGGGAGAAGGCCTCCAAATAGACTCATTACGATATTGCTGGAAATATTAAAATATGAAACGAGAGGATTTTGTTTGAATTACTTCGTACCACTTTGCTTAAATTGAACAGCCGTGTATTGGAAATACTTGGGCGGAAGTCGTTCCAGGAATGCAAGTCTATACTCTGGACTCTTCTGGAATTATACCGTAGCACATCAGACATTGAAAAACTCATCTTTCTCCTCCTACCACATTCGCCCGTTAAACAAAAAAACAGACACTCAGAGGAAAAACCAACACAGTGAAAAATGCGGAAGAAATGTCGACTTACTGTCGACCTCTAGATAGTTATCCGAGCAAATCGTTCTTCATTTGTTTTACTCTTAGCCTTTAATGACTTCCTGTTCGATCGATCACTTCCACTCCTATTTATTCCTTCCAACATTACTTAAGATGACCCGCTGACCTCTCTTGGTCTCGGCAGTGGCATTGACCTTTTTCCGTCGTCGATGATCGCCAATGGTTCGGACCCTCAGCGGGCCAAGTGCTTCCGCAGGCCGTCAAATGGGACCACGGGCCTATTAACGTGCAGCGGATGACGGTCGAACGTCATGACGGACGTCCATCAGCAGAGGCAAGGAAATCGCTACTTAAAGCTTGAGCATATGTAGAATCTTTTTGATATGCGATTTGATCAAGGTTTCCCTCAGTCAATGTGTATTAGTTGTAGTCATAGTTGCAGCATGATAGCCATTACTAAATAGAGCAATTGTCACCAAGATAAGCAGAAAGTAGGACATAGTAGAAGGCTAAGATGAGAGCAAAGAGGAGCTTCGGAGTCAAAGGAGTAAGAATGAGGATCGAATATGATAAAATATGCTTAAAGAGCTGTATTTAGCACAAGAAAAGTATGGTTGTTTGTCACGTGATCTCCTTACAGCGATGGATACTTCCGTACTTAAATACGATTGGAGGATTCGATCATTTGTTGTAAAAATTACGATTTTTCCTCAATTACATTTTCCATTGACGTTTTTTCGCCAAGGTATACAATTATTTCTATAATTACTAACAACCATCTCTTGATTCATTTAATTTCCCTTCTTGCCTTATAATTGTTTATATATTTGTTTCCTGTCATTTTTTGCAATACAATTTTTTGTTATTCTGATTTTTATGGTATTCAAAGTAGTTTGCCAACCATAGCCGTTGTTGGATTTGTTAAAAGTCGTAGAAGAGGTTAATTAAAAAATACTTGATGACAATGATACTCAATTTTGTACACCTTAAATAATAATAATTCAGAGTAAGATACCCAGAGCAGGCATCATACCCTTAAAAGACATCTTGGAAAAGATTTTTCTTGTCAAATCATCCGAATTAGATAAATCCCTAACTTATTAAAAGTGATCTCTTCAATTTCTTCATGTCCATTCATCTCCAGCTTGCATTCCTCAACTTCAAGGATATCATATAAAAAGAGGATTGTGGAAAGGCTTAAGGAAGAGCTAGCAGAATTTAAAGTAGCCTATGAGGATGTAAAGAAAATTATTTTTTCCTGGCGGAAATTTGGTAAAAATGCTCTGGAGACAGTTATATAAACAACTTCACCATCCAAAAGGCTATTCAGTATCCTCAAGAAGGAAGATTGATTTGGAGAATTCTTACGCTGGAAATTAAACTCATTAGCTTTTGGAAGTGGGAAAAGTATAAAGGATTGGATTATATACTAGACAAAAAGATGTTTACTTAGACAGCTGATATATAATTTGATGATATATTAATTTGATGAATGCAAATTACTCCTATAAAGAATGCAAAGAAATCCCCATCTACCTTTTTGGTTCTAATTATAAATGGATAAATACTTTCACCATCAGTAAAACTAAAGATTCAATTTCAATCAATAGATTTTAAAAATGACTAAATATGGCATTTAATATGAATTTATTTAACTTGGTCGGTGAGTTCTACTTTTTTTCAGTTTCAAATAACACTTTTATTTTTGATCAATTTTTCTTAATTCACTTATTCAATACTATAAAATATTTAAAGAAATGTCATAACTAAAATTATTTTTGTAGGAATTGAATGAACTCAAACTGATGTTCTACTGGCTCTCTCTTAATACATAATGATGAATTTAAATCAGTGTTGGAATCCGAATTGAGAATTGTATCGGATATGAAGTTTTAGAAAAGTACTTAGAATCGAATCGGAATCGGTAAAAATGTTGGTATCACCGTATCAGTACATATGATATGATTGCAATAAACAATTTAGCATCGATTAAATTTATTGATTTGAATATGGCAGTTCGTTAGCAACATTAATAAGGTGCAAAATACGATATTAATTACTCGAGAAGACTTCCCCCGTTGTTATTGACGGCAAGGGAAGCTGGTGTGTAATAATAGAAAATCAAAAGAGCGAGAACAAAGGGAGGGGAAATTCTTGAAGAAGCAGTCTCCGAGAGGAACTGAAGGTCTTGGGAGCAATGAGCTAAATATCTGCGTCTCGCTATAAATCCGTTGGCAATGACGTGGATTTTTCCCTGTTTTCTAAGTAAAAATACCCAACGAGAAAACAATGAACCTCCAGCTTTCTGGTCGTGAGATTCGTACATGTTTTCCGAGGTACTTGCCAAGATTTTTAGGAAAAGGTATTGGACACCCAGAATAAAGGAGTGACCTAAGATTTTCGTTTGAACGTCTGCGATACCGAAGTTGGGACTGGTGTAACTGACCTCCATCAATTTGAATCATTGCCATTTACTCGTAGAATGGAAGGAATTATTCCGATTTTTTATAATCGTCCAAACTAGTTTTCACTTTTTATTATCTTTCTTTGATAAAAATGGTAGATGGAATATTAAAAAATTATTACCTGCAAATAGTAAGATTCATAATAATTTTTCCTAAATAAAAATATGGTATAAATATATGGTAGAATTGGCTAATTAAGATATAATGCATTATAAACAAATTCATTTTATGTGTCATAATAATCAAAGTAATCAAGCGATTGATTAAGGTGAAATGGAGGCTCATAAGTCTCTTCTTAGATCCAAACCTTCGTCGTATAAGATCTTAAAAAAGCTTGTAAAACAAGGGAAGAAGGTAAACAGCTTTGTGGGTCTAAATGACTAAGGTTGAGGTTAGAAAAATATACCACAGCAGGTAAACACCTGCAAGAATAGGCGAGTGAAAATCTTCAGTCAGTTAACTAAATTATAAGGAAAAACAGGTTAAACAGATCGGGAAGTCAAAATATAATGCAGGTATACTTTCAAATAGATGTAACAAGTCGAAATATATTAGTTTAAAAATAACCAAAAAAGAGCAAGAAATTCAAATTTTATGTTACAAGAATGGTTATAATATATTGCTTATAAAAATAATAATAATCACGTTTTGAATTAATTTTTTGTGCCATTGCTATTACGTGATACACATACTATAGAGTTATCATCATATCCAGAGAGAAAGACAGAGAAAAATTAAAGAATCGGTATGGATTGTAATGAAATAACCGAAAAGACAATACTTGAGCGGATGATGACTCTGAATATTTTTCATATCTTGTATTTTTTCAAAAAAACTGAAAAATTTGACATCTCTAATGGGAATGATAGATATAGAGAAAAGTGTCAGGATATCGGAATCACCTTTTAGAGTTTACCTTAACGGATTATTATTTTCTGAATATATCAAATGCTAAAGTTATGAGATAAATAAGTGAAGTATCAGTAATAATATGATATGAAAAATACACCTACCTGTTGTATTTTCGCGATACATTTTCTTTATATCCAGTACAATCGTTTTGCCATCATTTTACTCGTTTTATCCATAGTCATTGCCCGACAATTTCCATAGTTTCTCTTAATTATTGAAGGCATTTTTCTCATAATCCCGTTCTGAAATTATCCTGGCTGAATCTACGAAAGTTTAATAACAGTTGAACAGTTTTATACTCTCTTTTACAGCGAATAAATGGAATTATTCGATATTTATAGGACCGATTATCGGAATAATAGTCCAACCTATAGAAATCCGCGTGCGGGGGAGTCTTCCAAATGTAGCGGTGATGCCTTCCGGGCCGGATGAGACGGGGGAATTTAAATCTGGACGGCGGGGGAGGAGGTGTGGGTGGAAGGAAAGTTCGACGCCCGCCCGCTTGGTCCCTAACCTCCTCCAACGTGGAAAATAGCGCCCTCTTTCCTGCCCAGCTTCCCTCCTCTTCCTCATTTATCAGATCCTCACTTATAAACACGTCCTTCGACTCAACTTCAAGACTCTCTCTCTCTCTCTGCATGCCACCCACTTCGCCTTTTCCTCTCCTTCATTTTTCTCTCCTTATTCCCCTATCTTCCCCTTTCATCTTCGATGCTAATGGATTTAAGCGATCCCTCGATCGATAGTGTCGAATCCTTTTGATACGCGTTCCATAAGAGGCTTTAATAGCCATCCTCTATGTCTATCCACTGGATAGATTGCTTTCATCTCTTCGATATTTTCGAAAGCTTGGAGGATCGATGTATCGAATCTTATAAAAAGGGTTGTAATTCGATTATGAAGATCGAATTTTAAATATCGTATCATACACGTGCCTGTCTTGCTCGCGATGCTGGCTCAACGTGCAGTACTCGTTTATCTTCTTCAAGATTAAGGTTTGAGGTTGCTGTTCGTTAAAAAATGAGGCTTAAGGAATCGCCATAACATTATCATTTTGAAGAAAATTATGATTGTAAATGAAGGAATTTATAAAGAGTAAGAATTACATCTATAGAACGAACCCCATTATCCGGGCTATAGATGGGGAGAGGATGACGAATTATCAAAAAACATGGATAATTCAAACTTTCCCTTTATTTCTTATCTTGATCGTAGAGAAATAATATTTAAATGATAAACATGATTAATAATAAATATTCGGTGAAACTTGTATTATTTGTATTACATGGGCTAAGGATGGGGAAAGGAGGCACGAATAATCAGAAAACACGGGTAATTTACTTTTATTTCTCATAGAGATCACGATTTATGTTAATAAACAGCTAATTATTATTTGCGCACATAGTAATCCACAATTTTCTCCATTCTTTCATGGACTCATTAACTTTTCTTTAACCTATCGCGCATCATTTTTTGCAACTGATTAGGCAAATGTAGTTGAATATACTTTGCTTCATAGGGAACATCTTGCGTAAGACCTGTTTGCATTAGAACGCGAAAATATTGTGTTTTAAGTGTTCGATTTTCTTTAAAAAGACCGCGGAAAATATCGACTAAGAGTAAACATCATGCACGGAAATCCGCCCACTCATAATCGGAAATTCACTACATTTTGGTAAGGGAGTTTGTAATTTGTTACTCTTTAATATTTCACGATGAGATGCTTTCAGATGTAATAACTGATACAATACGGGATAGCTGTAGGGTAGATGTACAATATTCGAAGCAAAATAAACTAGTAGATATAAATGAGTATGCTCCGTTGAGGTTAAACATGTTTATACACATACTTGATTACATTCTGAGCGTTGGTACAGCGAGGAAAAGCTTTCCTTTTTGGAAGATTTTAGTCGTAGTATGAGGTTTGCTTGATATTTTCTTTTTACGAGCTTATGCGTAGAAACCTGCCAGTTTGTTGAACCTGTGTTTAGGAGCTTGGTTATTTACTTTATCCATAGATAATAGGATCTGATTCCATAAGTAGAAGGAGGAAGTAGTAGATTATTTATATATTTTTAAGGTTGTAGAGACGTGGTCTTTATTGTACCGAGTTGCTCATTTATTACTCTAAACTTAAATGTGACATTAGGTGTACATGGCCAAAGTATGCCATCATGCTATTTTAAGTAATTTCGGTTTTTGAATATTATATTCTCTTAATCTCCTTTGTGACTGAAAATCTGATTCTGATTCGTTTCCAGACTCTCGATTTTATTCACAACTAAGGCGCCGATCTCATTTTCCCAGATACTCATTAGAAAAAAAACATCTTTCGCGACGGTGAAATTGTGAAATCTTGATTCCAATCAAGCCATTTTTAGAGGGTTTATTGATGATTCATTATACAACCATTTTTCGAATTTATGGCTGTTATTTCCTCGTTCGGTTCCAGGAAACGTCTAAAACTGGATTGGAGTTTGAAATGGATATTTACGGATTTCCAGTTATAGAAGCTTTAGAGATCCATTTTATTTGATCGGAGCAAGGAGAATTACCATTGGGCGTGGCATTCAGATTTCCTTACTTTTGCAGTGGTGTATTTGTTAACTATGCATAACCATATTTATGAAGACTGGTCTCATCAATATAATATATTCCATTCATCATTCATCGATCGAACTTCTACCGCCTAATTTCGGCACACAACTTATATTTATAATAAAATTTAAGAGTTTATTTAAAATCGGTCGTATTACGCTTTTATGTAGAATTTCAAAGGGAGTTTTCTTTCATCTCAATGCTGTAGTTTTGAAATATTATTATTTTAATACTAGTTACATATTCTAATACTTTATTAATATTATAAGTAATGAACTGCTGGTAGGCTGTAAGCCTGGTGGCAGTTATTTCTACCTACATTTACATATGGACATAATTATATATATAATAATCACAAGTGAGGAAAATAAAATTATCATAAAGTTATTAAATATTTACTTACGTATGTAATATTTACCTACCAACCAAGTATTACATGCAAAATATTATACACGACTGCTTTTACTGAATTTTTCGAGGTTCATGATTGGTTACTTTGTATCATAATTTTATTTTCCAATATGTGTAACGAAAAGATTTAAAAGACTGAAATATTGAGGGTGTTCTACTTTTATGGCTTCAGTCATTAATTCTAAAGGCAAATAAATTCATTCGTTTCACATGTAAATACGAGATGGAGAAACCTGATTTTCTTGCTCTATAGAAATATACATCGAAAATTCTTCGGTTTCTTATCACCAGTTGAGAAACTCAACTTTCCCGAATCCTGGAAACCGCATCCTCACCCACGTAATTCTTTTTCACGCAGTCATCCTGCGCAATTCCCATATCCCCATAACGCCAATCCAGAAACTTCGTCACCTCCTTATTTCCCGTTGGTCCCCTTTCCCGACCAACAGAAAGCACAAATGACACTAAATCACTGCCTACTGCTTCTTCTCGGCTCCATGCGTCTTTATCCTGGATTCTTAACCCTTTTCTCCTTGCTCCCATTTTGAATCTTGCGATTTTTCTACCCCAATAAGTGTGTCTCAACTCTCTCTCCTTCCACCGCACTATATTCCTCTTAATGCTTCTACCACCAAATGAATCAAAGGCCTCTGTTATAGTACATGTTCTCCATTCCAAACACTTTTTGCTGCATCTTTTACCTCTCCCATTTTCTGTCTCGGAGGAATTCTTATTACTGATCTTGTAAGGTATTCTGGATTATCGCCAGTGAGGGTTTTCTCAATCGTGAGTTTTCTAAGTGGGCAAATGGGGTTTAAATCTCAGGTATCATCATGAGCTGCTTTTAACTTCTACATTACCTCCTCCCGAATCGCCTTCCTCACATTGGTCATAGGATCTATCCATAGAATATAGCAATAAAATTTAATGATAGCATGTGTGCTACTGTAGTTGCAAAATACGGTAGTTCTCCATCGTAGTCCCCGTTGTGAATTTTTGCAAAACAATCAGCCAAACGATACAACACATGCATGCATTACACAGTATATGTGAATGTACAGCATGAGCCCTTGAGGTCAGCGTTATCCTGTGATGAATGTTAGAATAGCATGGTCTTCAAAGGTGTCCTAATACCCATAAATTTTTGATTTTACAAGAAAAGAATCGTCTATTTAGCTACGCGGAATTCTTAATTACGATGAATTCTTCTTGTGATAAAATATATATTTATAATATTGGCGTAGGTGAACTTAAAATGGAGTTAATCTTTCAAAACAATTTTGTGTTATAATGAATTGCCAATCAAATAAAATCCAACGTCTGCTTCTATTTAAGGCCACCACTCAATGACTGAATCAGAGACAGAGAGATATTTGGCGTGGAGAAAGTATGGTGAATATAATAGATAAGTATTCAAAATGATACTACTGCTAAGGCTGATACCAAATGATAAATGTCAGCTGTCGAAGCATTTTATAAGTATCATCAAAATTGCTTCCCATATCATATTTTTGTTTTTGAATGTGCTGAAATATATGTGGAATTATCCTGAAGGAAATGATCTGTTACATATCTTCCCGAAGTGGAAGATCAAATATTTTGAGGTAAATATTAATTTGTATTCATTTATCATATCGTAAAGGTTACTTGAACAGTCATAAAAATGCTAAAAAAATGAACTTCCTTTAAGTTCCAAGTGGTCTTTCCAACTTAACTCGGTGATAAGCTTCAGTCTAAATAACACAGACTCCTGACTTCTGCTACCGTCTTTTAACTCTGGAATTTCGACCTCCGGAAGTAGTGGTGTAGACTCCTGCGTCGTGGGCAGAAATCGCCCCAAAATCTGACACCAGAGAGCAGAATTTCTCCCGTTTTCTTTAGTTTACGATCTGCTGCAATTTCAGAAATTAGGCCTCATGTTTGATGACGACAATATTTTCCAGACTATATTTTTTCCAAAACCGAAAGCTTTATGCGTCATATTCCACTGCTAAGTCATGATATAAAATCTCCCTGACGTGCGCGACTTGTAAATTTATGGTAACTGTAGTATCCTCGTGTGAATTTCGAGATTTTTGAGGAAAATTTCCCGAATTCCTCTCATTTCAGGTTAGAGATATAATACATAAATTATGAAAATTCTGAAAGAGTGAGAAATTTTTGACACGAATGAGGGGGCAAGAAAAAGTATTAACTACAGCGAATTCCCGATATTCCGGCATTAGTTTTTACCCTTCGTTTATATTTCCTGCTATCTTATCGAAAAGATTCAAATGTACAAAACACATAAGTATTTTCTTATTCTAATACAAGCAGGAATTACGTAAGATATTTTCTATGAAGTAGTGGGAATGCGATTACAGTATCCTTATCCTGAAAAGTGCCTATAAGATCCACGGTCGGGTGAAGGAGACTTAATGATTCCAAGAAACAATAAAAAATAATGGACTGCGTCTGCTATGATGATCTTTGGAGGATATTTATGTGGTACTTTTTATTTTTAGGAAGAAACTATTACATTATCAGATCACACTTGTAAGAATTTTCTTGAATGAGCCAGTGATTTTGAAATGTTTGAAATGATGAAATTAATTTGGACCACGCGATAAAATTACGTTTATGACATTATGTAAGGATAACGCGGAGTATTATGCACTACACATTACGTTCTCATCAATTTCATTATATTATAAATTAAATTTTGAAGAGTTAATGAATAAATAGCTGGATCTTTATATAATGGTAGTTTTATGTCTATTTCAGATTTTATTATGTAAGCCAGAAGGAAAAAAGTGATTTTAATTTTAAAGTTGAATTTTTTAACAAGAAAAAGTATCATATTTGTTTAATTTTATGTTTTCTTTTATTATGAATCAAAGGTAATAAAATGAGACGTTGCAAGTGAACTGTTTGATCGTATGTTATTGAAAGAATCTCCTTCTCTTTCCAGACCACAGTATCGTTATAGTAAACAGTTAATGAAAAATACCCTAATTCTCCATTGAGGGACAGTAACTGTATCCTCGAATCCTTAGAGAGGAAGGAATATTTCATATCTGAGTCTCATTAGAAATATCTGTCGCATGTGCTCAAAATCAAAGCTGTGGTGCTGAAGGAGGAAATGTACAGCTTCTGAAAAATAGCAAGGAGGTCATTTTACGGAAACACTGAAATGCGATAGAGGTCCTTGCTCCAGTATATTTCGAGAATATGTCCTCGCTGGAGGATTGCGACTCCAGCTGGATGGAGAATTTCCCAAGACGCCTGAAACGGAGACGTCACTGAAGCAGAAAAATTGTTAAACGATCTCGGTGGCACCGTGAAATAATGTCAACGAGAAAACTTATCTGGAAAAGGTGGCGAAGATCGCTAAATATACGTATACGCCTCGTACTTTAACAACATGTGAAATGATGAGAAATAATCCCTGGGTTCCTGTTTCTGAATTCGTAAAATGTGGTTACGAAAATGATGAAATATGGCGTGTTTTCCTCATACAAATCTAACATATTTTGAGGGTAAAGTAAGAGGTACTCCATCATTACATTTTTTTAACATTGAATCCGAACAAAGGTTAGGAGTTAATTTTTCTGTAATTTTAATTAATTTGTTAACTTAATCTGCGAAACAAGGAATTAGATTTGTCGTTTCTCTTTCATAACAAAGCTCAAAAAAAATTCAGTGCACTTTTTTTTCTTTTCATTCATCCTTCTTTCCTGTATCAACGGAATCTATATTATTAGATGAATGCCTCTACTGCTTCTTCATTGAAACATTAAGTCCACGTATTGCTGAGAGAAAAAGGAGGTAGGGCACTATAAAGTGGTATCCTAAAGAGGGAAAAATTACCACATGCCTGGAATCTTTAAAAATGAGAAACAAAATAAGGTGACCCTGAGTGGATGGTTTTATATGGAGTAATATTGTGAAAGACAAACAAATGAAAAAAAAATAATTATGTTACACAAAAATTAATTAATTATTAAACGTTTATTTATACGCATTACATTGCACTTAATTTTAAAACGAGAAGTGGTAGTTGCAAGTCTTAGTTACACTCGCTTAGTAAATCTTCCTCCAATTACGTTTCAGTTTTGCGCATTGGAAAAAATCTCAGAAAGTATAAGACAACTGTTTTTAGTTCTAATTCGAGTTCAAGAAGTTCAATTTATTCGGGATGTGTTTTCAATCCGGAAAAATGACTTTTTCGGTGTCGGTTACCGGATGGGTCCCTACTCGACGCCAAGTTATAATAAATCAGTAAATTAATAAACTCTCTTAAGGATATCCCTGAAAAGTGCGAACGAAAAAATAGATGAGGATATTAATGTGAATAAACAACAATTTAAAGCATCAGGAAGAGGAAAAGAAGAAGAGCTTTTGGCACGGGTGGGTAGTAGTAAGGAGAGAGGGAAGGGCTGCAGGGCGAGAGAGTAGCAATGCAGGACCACTCACACCTCACTTCTCCCCAAGGAGAAATATGGTTCACGTCATAACCGAATAAAATATTATTCGCACGCAAATTACCCTCTCATCTTCCGTTCAAACCCCCAAACATCCTCATTCCCTCATCCTTACCAATCTCAACTCCTCCTCATAAATTGCCACATCTTCTCCCGCTCTATCATCCCCTTCCATCCATCCCTCCCTCTTCTTCACTCACTTCCTATTTTCTTGCCCTCTTTCTGTCTTTTTCATCTCTCCTCACCATAGTCTCATCCTGCATGCTTTCTTCATTTCTCCCTTTGCCTATTCTCCGTGCTTTTCCCCATAGTTTATCAGTGGGAATGTTGTCTATCGTTCAATCTTACAGCAATTAATCTTGTTATCATGAAAGTCATCAATGTCAGAATCTAGAGATTAGCATTTTTTTAATAAACGAATGGTCGCTTCAGGTACTCCATCATGGAAATTCATTAGATACAGACTAGGGACGAAGTATTCATTTCTACAAGGGAAGAACTATGAGAATACACAGGAACGATTTATTACACACAACAGTGATGCTATTACTACAGGCCATCGAAAAGAATTTATTTTTCCGGTTAAGTGAAACAAAATTTGGTTTAATTTCGGTTTTTCTCATTCTGACGACGCCGAACCGGTTCAAGCCGGGTATTATTCATTCCGACCATTGTAATATTATAGCCTATTGAGAGTTTCTTTTATTTTTCCAGATTTGTCATTTAAATTAAATAACAATCAACTTTAGAATAAACAGAATGGTTATTCTCCATCACCAAGAAACATAATGAAAGAATGTATAAATCATTGAGAGATTGCATTTTTTTAAAAAGACACCTTATAGTTCGAAATAGCATAATAGTTTTATAAAATACATTTAATGCTAGAACATAATAAGTAGAAACCCAATAATAAACAAATGAAACCAAAGCAAGATATGGTGGTCTGGGTTTATATATGAAGGCAATAATTAACATTTATTTAGATGAAACTATAACTGAAAATTATAAATTTATTACGATAAGTAACTCAAATAAATGGAGACTGTTATTTATAGCGTATGAATTAAAATATATTTAACAAACCAAAAATAATTGGTAAATAATATATGGAAGTACGATTAAAATTTCAGTAAATTAAATTATATAATCAATCATCTTTTTGGCTTTTTATTCAATATTCAAAAAATACTAATTAATTATCTAATTAATATTGAAAATTTTATGAGTACTCATAATTATAACTCAATAATTCGAAGTTTTCTAACGAGATCCAATCAAGCGTTTTCACTGACGGAGATAGTTTGGAATAAATAAGAGTCGGAAAACCGAATTCGTTAATTTCGAAACGAGGTTTTTCCATCATGCCCAAATGAGTGTATCTCATATCGCTCTCTACGCGATACCAAAAAAGGTCGTTGAGTGTGAGTGTGTTTCTATTTCCAATCTAACAAGCGACCCAATCTGCAAAAGGGCGCAATGGGAAGGCACCAATGTTGCGCACTCTGGATGGGAATTCCTGGTGGCACTTCTTCCTTCCTTCTATTGTGGATACGGCCAAGTGCAGTTACGCGGCGAATTCCCATGTCGAGCCGAATTGAATAAAGCAGCGATGGGAAAGATTTAAGGAGTCCACTGCGTAGAAAAGCGTGCTTATAATTGCGATGGCACACAACTGGCAATTGTGCACCCGTGCGTATGAGATAAATCACGGATCTCTGGAATCTCGGTAGGACGAAGTTCTTTTGGGAAGAACTCGATGTATCTAACCAGGGATACATAGGGAGAAATTTTCTCGTGGGTTCAAGATTTTATGACGATAAATACCGACCGCGAAGGCGGAGTGGTTTGAGTGCCTGCGTTCTATCGTTATAACACCAAGGTCCCGGGTTCGAATCCCGGCTAGCCGGATTTTTCTGGTTAGGGAATGGTCTTGTGTGTTCGTTTGTATTAAAATGGATGTAATTGGGTGATGTAATTTCTGTTTCCATTAAATTATTATTATTGTTATAAAAATCTTCCGTTAAACTGTTGGAGTTAGCAGGTATAAGTAAACGATTACTAGTCATGTTGCTGTTGAATTAATTTTATAATATCAATATTCAGCCACTAAATATCATATAATCAATCGATGTAGCCTTCATTCTATGGTAACTTATGTTAGCTTTAACACCACGTGGTATATTTTCAGAAAATAAAATTTATAAAGTATTTCCCTTATTTTTCTGACTAAAGTTGATCAGTACTTTTAAACTAAAAATAATCCAGCTATAATTGATTTTCTGAATAATGATTGAGGATTTGCGAGGGGGCGCGAATACAAATACTGAAATATCAAAGGTTGCCAGAAAATTAAAAGGTTAAGAGCAGCTATATTAAGCTATACTTCTGTTTTACATAAGTTATTATTTTTTATAGCCTTCAACAATTTTTCACGTACGAAACTATCCTAGTGCTATCTTAATGGGAGTATCGGGAATGAAGAAACACTTCTTATGGAGTAATGAAGATATTCACATTATGAATTCATTCAAAAACATGATACTTAGGTAAGGAATACTTAGAAATAATGTGAAATCACAAGGATGTCCCCGTCAAAAACTTAAACTAAAAAAGATACACGAAGTCGGGGATGGCGAACCTTTACGTGTACCTACACCACCGGTGTAGTGCCATATATGTAAAAATTAAGGACTTCAGTGTCAATTTGGTGATATTCCATACCGTGAAATGCTAATATTATATGTGTTGTAATAACATATATAGAATTAATATGTTGTTACAAATGATATTAAATACAAATATATTAATAAATACGAGTGTAACATCTATTTTTCGTACAATTGTGTTAGAGAAGAATAAGTTAGTTTCATGTTTCCAGAAATTTTTCATCTTCCGAAAAAAATTTACGCGAAAGGCAGGCGAGCACTTAATTTGCCTTCCCTGCATTAAGTGCTAACTGAAAAATTCATCGCATCATGCTTTAGCCTTTTTATGCTATTTTAGTAACAATGTAGTAAAACTGGATATTTTTTCTAAATTTTAGAAAAAGAGTAAATGGAACAGTTGAAAGATCGTGGGAATCGAAAAAACATTGTCTTTACATGCTGAAAGTTTAAATTAATTTTGAATCAATTCACAGAAGCCAATGTTGATTCTTTCTGTATATCAGTTTAGAAGAAAGAAATCAATTTTTACATCGTGTTTGAGTATGTATTTAATAATATATTCCGTATCGAATAAACAACGATCAAAGTAACGTGTTCTATTCCGCTATCACTCTATAAAAAACAGTGTTTAGCAGTTTAGCACTTTCCAGCCTAAGTTTTATTTTATGATTATATCTTCTTCCTAAAATATTTGTCACCACGATTAATATTTTAAAACTTCTCCATCCTTTATTGGCAGATATTAATATAAAACATTAATTGCATTAGCATCACTCTACATTTCTACGTCATTAAATATTATTTTATTTATTCAGTATACATTATTGAAATTATCAGTATAGATATCATCCTAACCCCTATTCTTTACACCAGAATATAACATCAAAACGAAGGTTAAGTTGAAGTTTTCGTTGAAAATACGTGTCTCCCTTTTTGATTAATCAGCGATGAGTTTCTGCAGCGTCTCGTGCGCATTAGTTAATTTTAAAGCATGGAAGATTTCCGCATGGCGAATCATTTCCGTTAAAATTTAATAATGGCAATTAAGCCACTAGTTAGTGGTTTAGGCGTTATAGTTTTCACAGAAATAATTTAAAACGTAAATATTGTGGGTGATAATGCGTAGGCAGCTGTGTGACGCACAGCGGATGCATCAAAACTTTAAAATGATGATTCATTTATAAAAAAGGTGGTCATCGTTTTTCCCTACAGTAGACAAATACGAACATGCGTGATTCACGTATTCCAATAACGTATTTCCTCTTAGAATAGCTCCTATTATTTTAAAGTACCATATCGGAACTTCCGCAAAAATATTTTATGTATTATTATATTTGTAGTAATTGATTTCATTTGTATAAATATGAGGAGACAATGTTAGATAGCTGATTCATGGATGGATCGATATATTTCTATTTTAAGGATATTTTTTTTTCATCCGCATGAAATTTTCTGAACATATATGGTGGTATAAATTGTTAATGTTAATTAAGGTATTAATGGGCAAATATTCCAGTATATACGGAAATATTGTAATATATTAGAGTTAATTATGATTTAACGACCTACAATATTACTCAGAATTGTTTTAGTGAATGGTAATTGATGTATTAATCAATTATTTTTCAAAAGGAAATGTTGGCAATATTTCCAATGCAATTCTTAAAAAAATTCCATCTATAGGATATGAAATTGTTGCTGAGTACTGCTCAGCTATAGGAGTTCTCTTTGCAGGTAAAAATAGCATTAATTGGGATGCTATTCCCTCCAACATCGAATTTGATATATCTATTAGTCACTGTCATCTTTCAGTCTTCAATTGTGAACTAGGTCACATAAATTGTCTTATTTATTTTTCGACGCCGTGTTATTCACTGTGTTTCTGGAAATAATTTTCGCTCGTTTTGATGGAAATTAGAAAATCTTTGCAGAAGTTTATCGCATTGAAATAGAGTCGGAAAACATCACCGCTATCAACCAGATTAAATTCTGCGTATATTTAATGGCCCATAAGAACTCAATTACTTCCCAATAAACAGGCTTTTCCATTAGAATCTCTTTCTCTCTTCTGTATTTACGCCTCAAAAAGGTGAACGTATTCCGGGAACATCTTGTGCCTGCAATTTTATCCCCTCCGTCTTAATTTTAACCACGATGGGCCCTCATTAATTTCTCATTAAGTTTCACACGTGGCCATCTTCCACACACACACTGCTTCTTTTACAAACATCACTTATTCATCTCCTTTGAAAAAGAGACCTTCGCGGGACACATCATCCAGTTCTCCCATTGCAAATTCACTCTTTTCCTGCTTATTTATCCGTCTCCAAAAACCTTTTCTTCCCCTTTTCCCTTCCCTCTCTGCCCTTTCCTTTACGCCCTACTTGCTCACGTCTCTCAAAGCAATGGCGAAATGGGATTTCCTAAACTTCTTTCCACATGCACTACCTAATAAAATAAATAATAATAATTGCTGCGTTCTATTTTTCTTATCCCTTCTTCTCCCCCCTTCACCGTCCTCGCCTCTCTCCTCTTTTCATCAGCGTTTCTTTTACTTCCTTTACTCTCTACGTTTTAATTTCTATTCTGATAACCTACTCACAATCCGGATACGAGGCTGTACTTTTAAAATGGCTGACTTCATATTCAATATCATAACAGATTTGGACTCTCATAATTAAACAATCGGTAATGATAATTTGGGTTCCCTGATAGCCAAGGGGGCAGCGCATTCCCCTATGGTGTAAGCGGTCCCGGGTTCGATTCCCGTTGGGGGCCCATGTGTGCGGAATGACCGTAGATGTTGAAACACATTACAGTACTACTACTACTGATGGTAATTTACGATAAATGTAAAACAACAAAAATTCTAAAGAAAATTATAAAAGTTTCGAGATGTTTAACAGTAGTAATCACCGCTGAAAATAAAAAATAACCGAGTTTATCTGCCAAAAGTTAATATAATAAGTTCCAAATACATTTTCACGATATACGTTCCAGGATCCTCCGAAAATTAAAATTTTAACTCTTTTGCTTGCAACGTCCATAACACTCATTTTAGCTACCATGTAAGAACTTCATTAAAAGCTGAAAGATTTACTACGCAAATTGTATCCATATAATTACATAGCATACATAGAAATCGTTGTTAACGTACGTCATCTGATCTGATCATCTGATTCTTAGAATTTTTAATGCTTCTTAAAATATCTAGAAGGGATAATAACCTTACGTAAGCAAACGGTGAATTTGATTAGCAGCCGCATCAATCAGGTTTTGTCCTTTCTCAATCAACTACATAGCCAAAATAATTTGAATCGAAATGATGATTTTATCTGAGTGGTTTCGTCATAATATTTTTCTACCACTTGCAATCAAATTCAGATCATATTGATTTAAAAGCATATATTTTCATAAGTTTCTGCGCAATGTATCTTCCTTGAATAAATTGGCAGCTGTCCATTAGAAAATCTTATTTTCCGAAATTTTTTAACCATTTCTCTTCGAATAAATCCTTTCACTATGGAAATTATACACAATTTGGCCAGGGATTTCTTTCACATTACGAACAAAATAAGTTTTGGAATTTTCGTTGAAGATTTATATCTTCTCCTTGTGAAGATTTATATATCCTTTGTAGAAAGCATTTTAGAGCGATATTTTTAAGCTTCCTTTTCTTCCTTGCTGTAAATTAATTTATTTTACGAATATGGAAAATAAGCGGTGAATTTTAACTCCGATTAAATTTGCTATGACTATATTGATAATTTGCGAAATTAAAAAAAAATGCACGGACATGATTGAATCACATTTATTCATAGGGCAATCTCTGTCTAATTAAGCTAAACTATCAAAATTAATAGTATTTCTATAATTTGAATAATTTCAGTTCTTTCTTTGTTTATATTTTACATTCATGTAATATAAAGGAGTTTATTTAAAATTAATGCTTTGATAATTCATGTGCTTTATGAAATTTATGAATTTAGTCATTTAATTACCAATTAGTTAATTAATAATTTATGTAAATGCAGTATTACCATAAATTTTATTTCCATGGCATTTAAGTAACAAGTGCGATTACTCCCAGCTAATATCCATCCCATTGTTAAATTTGATTGAAAATAAAATCATACTTAATAATTCCTAGAAAATTTGAACAGCGTTTCTAAAAAAAAACGAGGAAAATTTTCAAATTTAAAATGATGAAATTACCCTGGTCAGTCGCATAGATCAAGCCAATTTATTCGATTGGCAGAAGTCCAGCAAATTTATTCCTTCCTCTTATTTGTCATCCCTTTAATCTTTTTGAAGCTGCTTCATTTCCGACTTTTCATCTCCTCGGTCTCTCGTTGTGGAAATCCGGGGGATAGCGGAAATCAAGCGTACGTACACTTGGTTCAAGGACTCTCTTTTCATTTTGAGAAAGAAGACCAGCGAAAATAAGATCAACATGTTGATCGATGATCTCAAGCGAACACCTCTTTTTTTCTTTTCTAATTTCAAAGCGTTTTAAGTACCACGTTACAGGATTTTCCCCTATGTCAGCGTGTAAACTAAATTCTTTTTGAATACGTATCCTTATAAATATTTCTTTGGTTCACATATTTCTCTATAAACCTTTATTCCCATAATATTTATTTTGTTGGTTTCTCCTCGTATGGCTTCTTCCTTTCGTTAACTATCAAATATTTTGTTTGAGAAATTTTTGCATATTTTACCCTTTATTGTGTGGAGTTTTCCTTCCATTCCTCGTATTCCCGATTTCCTGCATATGATTTACCATATATGGAAAAGCATCAGGCACATTCTTATACTCACTACTCATATTCATGTTTTCAGTTGACATCTGGTATTATATCATTTAATCGCTCAACTTAATTTTTATTTGCGTTCTATAAACTCATCCTGTGGGTTGTAATAAACTATATTTACGTTGGTTACATTAGCAATGAGCTCTTCTTCATTCAAAATTTAAGCATGATTTTCAAGCTTTTAACACAATTTTGAATCAAGGATGAATGGTATGATTTTTATGAGCATGTCCATTCTCTGTTCAAAGTGAGAATTAAAAAAAAAAATCACTCGATTTTATGCATATTACTTTCAGAAGGTCAGATTCATTTTCCATTTAAGATTTTGCTAACTTTAATGTATATACTGCGAATGACTTTTAAATCAATCATGGTACAGCTTGCACTATTTAATTTTTCGATTTCTAATTTTATGCCTGCGTAAAATATGAAGTCATCAATTTCTGAGGAATATGCAATGTTCTCGAAAGTCCTCTCATTAATTTATTTCTCAAATTAAATCTTGATATTTAAATAAAGCAATGTAATTAAAAATATTGAATATGTTCTCAGCCACGTTGAATCTTGTGTCATTTTTATCTTGGTTTATGGCGCAAACACCTGTTATGCTTTTGTCACGTTTCTTAGTTAATCTAACATGCAATCTTCTTTTATAATTAGATGATATCAGGGATAAGGAAGATATTTATTATTAGTTACGGAATAACATTCGTCAGTCGAAATCTTCAAATACTGTAACTTAATTTCTCACAGGTTTCTATAGAAATTCTTTTCGATCGTTCTTGATCCTCTCTAGATTTAAAATAAAATAGAGAAACATCGCATTATATGGTTCGTTCGATGGGAAGAAGTAAGTAAGAAAAATTCGTTAGTTTGGTTACTCGTTAGCCAAGGTGTCAATGTATAAGTGTTCCATCTCAATGATTGTTTTCAAACATTCTTTTGTTATGTTTAGGAATTATTTTGTATATTCTTGCTCCATTATTCAGCTCCTCTCCGTTAAATAGCCAGAAACAAAAACAAACTTTCCTCTAATTCCTAATTACAATCCCTATTGTTGCAAGCTTTCCCGTCCATTTTGCGCTGTCTCTCTGCTTTTCTGAGGTATTTCTCAATTTCTTCTCCAAATTTTCTATGACTCTTCCTTAATGTTGCAATTTTCCCTTCCACATTGTTATTTAGTTTGCTCTTCCTCGACTTGTTTCTGTTTTCCTGCTTCCTGAACTTCTTTGTTCTGTCTTCCCTTGAATCTCTTCTTTTGCGCTTCCTTCTTCCTCTTTGCAATTTTTTTTCTTCTTTTCCTTTCTCTCCCTTTTCTTTGTATATTTTAGTTGTGACTTCAAATTTTTTCCGTGACATTCTCCGCGTCTTTCTTATATATTTGGTACATTTCTTTCGATTAGTTTGATATCTTGGCATCCTATCGCTCATTCATGCTTTTATTTTCTCTCTACTCAGAAAAAATCTTACTCTCTTCTCTCATTTGAGAAAAAAAAAGATTCTTATCTGCTTTAATTAAAAAAATTTTCTGAGGTCTTAGTTTGAACTAAATCGTTGCATATTTTACGAACATAGTTTCTTTCTATGATGTCTTAAATGATTTTTCGACTCTCTCTTTTAATTGTATTTGAATTCTTACTTCTCCTTTCTTTTTGATGTTCTTATTATTATTGTGTTTAAAATTCGCGGAGGAGGCCGTATCTTTGGAATTCCGGCATAACTAAAAATTATCAGATAAGAAAAAGATTTAGAAACAATTCAAGTAGCTTCAAGGGTAGGTAAAAGTTACTTGTGTTGTTTATAAAACTTCTTTTATTAAAATTTTTTAAGTATTATACATTCCTTACATTCAAACGCCATTATTTTTATTTTCGTTCACTTTTCTCCATTTTTCTGTTCTTTTTCCATCCCTCTGGAGCATTTTATTTTTCTCTCTCCCTTGTCATTTCCCTTCTCCATCTCTTTCCCTTCTTTTCCATCCTCTTGCTCTTTCACTTTTTCTTCTTTCCCTATTCCCTTTACTGTCCTCTCGCGTCTTTCCCCTTCTTTTACTACTCCTCTCCCCCCCTCCTCCACCCCTTCCTCTCCCACCAAAAACATTTGAGAAACCAGTGTCGAGATCGACCTTCTTTCGCTGGAAAAAACATCGGAACCTTCTCAAACATTCCTTCTTCTAGTCCACGTGACCCGCGCGCGGAAAAAAGCCCCAACAACGAAACTCTCGCGGCCTCACGTGCGAAATGCAAACAACAAACGGTTTTGCCCAACGAGAGGTGAAATATCTCCGGGGGAAAAGGTTGACAGAGAAGCGGTAGAGGGAGAAAAAGAGTCCCCCTTCGAGATAAACCTCTCTTCCCTTCTTTTTTCAACCGGACCGCCTTATTCTCTCTCTCTCCTGGGATTTGCGAAACCCCATTTTGTGCGGCGCCATCTCGAGGGACCCCGCCCCCCTTTTCGGGTCCAGTCGCCTAGCAACGCGGCTTCGGATGATCTTTTTCTGGTCCACGCATAGGCGCATAAGAGTGCGTGAGCGACCTCTGGCTTTTCGTAACCCTTTATGATGAGAGGACACTTTGAGAGTGCTTTTTGGGTTGCAAAAGCGGAAGACAAAGGAGTGGTTGATGTACGTTGAGGAAGGACCGCGAAAAAAAGGATGACGCGTGTTTAACTCGTAATCAATATTAATTAAGGTTCCCGAGCGAATTTCGGGTGTGCGGCGGGCGTAAACACGGTGATAGAAGCTAATCTGCGCGCGGATTCGGTGAGATGGGCTGGTATTATGAAAGTAACGATGCTAAAAAATAATTATAAAGAATTAAATTCAGAGTTCATAGCTCTTGAGATATAAATGATACTAAAAATAAAGAATTATAAAGAAGTAATGCAATAACTTAGTAAAGTTCTACAAAAATGTTTTAATTACAGAATGTAGAACTTTACCAAGTTATTGCATTATTTCCTGTAATGGAGTTCTACCAAGTAACGGCTACTTCAGTTGAATTATAAAGAATTACGCGTACAGAGTTCATAGCTCTTGAAACTCTTTATTTCATTATGTATGTCCTTTTTCCTTCTATAGTTGTTAGGGAGCAAAAGCGGTACTCGCTTTCCCCCTTGCATACCCTGGGATATTGGCGATTGAGTTTTATTTTCACAACAATCCCAACCGGTTTTACGATACGTAAAAATAAATTTTAATTTTGTTTCATATTAATTTGTTTTTAATTCAGGGGTAAAGTAGGTTTTATCATATTATCAACAATAATTTTTATAATTCCGAATAAGTATGCACGTGAATATCTGATATAATAAAATTTTAAATTTTATTTGTGGGACTAAAATAAGCACAAAAGAAAATGTTTCCTAAATTGTGGCATGAAAGAGTTATGAGAGAATTCTTTTTAACAGATATACCCTAGTAGCCAATGCAGTTTTGGACCCTCTAGCATCTGAATTCTCATGTCAGTAATAACTAATAAACATAGATGTGATAATTCCAATATCATAGATATGTTAATTTTCGATGTGATGAAACCAGACGGTATCATTTCCTTGCATACGGTATGACACCTGTGGAGTGCGGCATGAACACGTAGTTCCCGCACTCCAGATATGGCCTTGTAATTTGTAATGAAAACAGAATTCGCTCTCGTTTTATGTACGAGTATTTTATTTCTTCAGCATATCATTTTATATCAATTTCCCTCTGCCACACGCCGATAGGCGGCTTCTAGGGTACGTATGTAGATGTATATATTTCGTCTCAAAATTCTTCCCGGGGAAACGATAAAGGTCAACTCATACTGATACCTATGAGTAATTAATAACTTATAAATTATTTGGAAAGGATTCTCACATCGCAGTATTAGCAAAATGGCTTTATTATTAAATTTATTCATTGATACTTTTACTTCACTAATTGATATATCTCGTATGTTAAGTCTCCATTTAACGTCGATTGAAGTGAATTAAATACTTTAATCTTACCAATCAAAGATAATCATGGATGTTAACTGGATACTTAGCAAAATGATATTGCTGTCTCTGTCTTCATCATGTATTTTAAGCTTTAGCTGACGAATATCAATCTCACAGATTAAGTTTTACACATTCAGATAACAGTCGGGCGCGTATGATAACAGGATAACTTTGTCCACAATTCGTTTTCGTGCAAAATTTGTAATTCAATTCACCCAGTTAAGAACCAAAGTTTATAGATATACTATTTATACGAGTTCACTTGCAGCTAATTTGTACTACTTGCAAAGAACTTTTGATCGATTAAATTTGAATTTCATATTTGTTTTCTGTATCCAGTTTGTTACATTACCATACTTTGCTGCCTAAAATGTGGCTAACTTTATATTCTGTATCCTGTATTCGAAACTTTGAAATTTAATAAAATGTTTATTCTAACGTTTGTTCCGCTTTTTAGCTTCAACTATTATCATTGCTCCGTAAACATTATCCATAATCTATGCCGGCATTCGATCCATACCTATTATCCATACCGTATCCATTATCCATTTATTTATTTTACTTGAAATATTTCTATATATCTGTATATCACTGGTCTGCTATAATAACCTTTACACTTCTGCCCACTGCATATAGTCTAATATACCAAAATGAACATTTCATTTGGAAAATTATTCACCGGCACCAAATCAAGAGTGCTCTGAGGAATGCTCAATCTCCACGGAGGTCTTGGCAACAGATGTAAACATTTCAATCTCCTTTCAGCAGTCATCCGTTGATTTACTCCCGTGCTACTTACGGGCTTTTTCTCAGAGGTGGTAAAAGGCGTTCTCCTCATGATGGATGTCGTCCTCAAAAAAGTCGGAAGTTTTCCACCGCTCCATTCCACTCGCATTCCTTAGAATCCCAATTCTTATCCACACTTGTTCGACCTTGGGCTCCCCCGTTTCTTCCCTCGAATCTCTGGAAAGAGGCGTTTCGCGAATTTCTCGCAATACAGTACCTCGAGAACGCTTCCTTTTTCCACGAGTGCATCCATCTTTCGACGCGAAAGGCTGCGAAAGACGTCTGCATCCACGGAAGATGCACTTCCAGCATCTGGTCCATCGTGCACCTCCGTAAGAAACGGGTGTTCTTCGAAATGCATCTACTAGAGATATTGTAGAGCGGGAGGAGACTATGCGGAAGATGTTGATCAAGAAGTTTGGATGAAGATCGGAAAGAATGGATTAGCTCATATCTTACGTTCCCTGTCGCCTGCTTCAAAATATTAACTGCTACCAACATCGCGATTTATACCGTGATCTAAGGGGTTGGGTATTTCACATTTCATAAACTTTTTAAAAATGTACAGAGAGGGTATATTTTTACTTGAAGAGATCATTCTGATAGATAGTATCGTTTAGGATCGGGACATCAGATAAGGGGATATAATTTGATTTAATTTGTATTTACGTTTATTTAAATTTTATTAAGTATTTATTTTTGCTTCGCAAACTGCACCATTGCCGATCGAACAACGATAGAAACACCAGAAAGTCTTGTTGAATTTGAACCTGGGACCTCGGTTTTGGAGCGTTAGCATGCTATTACGCTAACCACTCCGCTACCGCGGTCGGTTAAATTTATTTAATATCGGTTGTCGGTTATTTATATTTTATCTATATTAATTAGTATTTAGTATTTAATTATATATTTATTTAGTATTTAAGAAAGATTAATTTTAGAATATATTAGACCACTGATCGCAAACAATGACAATCTAAATAACACGATAAAGCCATCAAAAATCATTTATGATGTTTTAGCGTTTAATGTCTAAGTCATTTGTTCTTAATTGTTGAAATGTCTCGCCAACGTCCTCAGAAAAAATGTATTAATTTGACGGAAATCCCTCTAAAATTAGCTTTTGAGAAACTGTAGAATTTTTCAAAATAACGCATGGAAAATTTGGTTTTCCTTAATAAATTCACAGAGCAATTTCCAGGTAGATATGCATATGTATATTTCGAATAACTTTATAACTCGAATGTAGCTTCATCAGATATTTAGCAAATAGTGTCACGCATTTATTCTATCCCCAGGAATAAGTGTTAGCCAAAGTTTAGTCTCGAGACAACATTTCGTGGAATTATACCACTTCCAAATGGAATAGAATGAAAACAAAACCTTTGCTAACGAATATGCAAATAATGCCCGAAAAATCCCAGTATTTAGTCTCTCTTCACAACTATGCAGAAGAAACATTCTTTTTCGCGTGAAATACGGAAGGAGAAACAGACACGATGATTTGCTATGTCTTGGAGAATCACTCCCCAATAAATATTGTAAGTTGTGTATTTTCGTATCTCTCTTCATTACCTTAAGCTATTTCTGATTCTTTGACAAGGGGATCTCCTCTTTATCATCGAGCCCACAAATCGCCATGATCTCCCCCACCCAAACCTCCCTCTCTTGGATTTCCCCTTACTCCCATCTCTCCCAAAATATCACCACTCCTTTGTCAACAATAGAGAAGGGAAGAGAGGTGGCGAAAATTTCCGCACGAGTCTTTGCATTTCTTTCTTGCGGAAAATCCCGATCTCGCATCTCTCAAAGAGGTTTCCCGCGATTAAGTTTATACGCCTGACTAATTGCCCGCGGTTAAAAGGGCGCCATGAGAACGAAATGGTCGCAAATCAGGCGCCTTGACGACGGAGAGGGCCTCTAGCGCCACCTCGGGTCCATTAAGGAGAAATAATATGCGTTTGGAAACTCTTAATGCAGCGTGTGAGTGATATACGCGGAGAGGTGGTCAAATGGAGCGGAAGTAATAATAATGGCGCCAATTCCGCGATGGCGCGCGCGGGAAATGCTGTTGCAGGCGGCGAAGAAGAAGGGTTCGCTTCCATTTCAGAAATACGTAATTAAAACCCACTGAACCGCCGGGGGAGGAAGGTCCACGTCCGTAAAATGTCGTCGTCTCTCACGTGTTTGAAAGGGTTAAGTTTGCGGAACGAAGTCTTTAATAACCAAGATGAAGGAAAGGTGTGGGGAAGAATAAGAAGAATGCTCGGTCAATGTTTTACACTTCGCAGTTGGAGATTGGGTTGAAGCCGCTTTTTCCGTTATCCTGTGAGGTTGAGTTCCAATATTTACCAAATCGATGGCGATGGATATTTAGAGTCATATTGATTTTAGTTTTGTGTCCTTTTATCTAAATTTATTTTTCTGCTTAACTTCTCTATTTAATGATTTTTATTCTTCCTAATACAAAAACGATAAAGATTATATCATATGAAATCTTTCAACACTTGAAAACTCCTGCAATATGAATAAAAAGCCTTTAATTATATGATTGTCTCTATTTTCCAATCTCTCTCTTTAATTCAAGTTCATTTTTATCCAGGTGATCCTGTTCCTAGATAGAATTTATATTTTCGAATAATTGTAAATAAAATTAATCTCTCGTTAATTAAATATAATAAAAAATATTAATAATCCTATAATTCGATAGCTATCCATTGAGTCCGTAAAACATGTGGCTGAATTATCTGGTATGATTTGCTCTGCTACTACATTTTTGTGAGTGGGAAATTAAAATGAAGAAAGTTCCCTAAAATTTGGTATTTATATAAATTGAATATAAATGTTGCTACATCGCATTTCGATCACAGTTGTTCTTCAATATATTGTCTATATTTTTGCCATTATAGAATCTAACTATGGTTGCAATATTCTTCGGAATCTTATACTTATATTCCACCTTCTTCTAATCACGTAATTAAACTTAAAGATCTTCGACTTTTTGCGAACGATTATGACCTTATCTCCATCGAATGTATGTTTCATACTATGGCCTCTACCAACGTTTTCATCACGTCTAGTCTCTTACATTTTCCGGAAATAATTCCTCTTTCGCGAATCTTTTAATAGTTCGAATAAACGGCCAGTGATATCACCACAAAGTAGTAAATCAATGCTGGGAGGGAATGCGAGCACTCGGATTCAAAATAAAATCAGAGCTTCCCAAAAAAATATCAGTGTTTGAGAGAAACCAAACTCGACATGGGAGTTATTTCTCGCGATTTATTTAGCGCATTTCGTGCACGTTTCCGTGATTTACGATTTGTTTGCAGTCGGAGGATGACTCGCTTATTACTCTTCGTCTTCTGAGACAGTTGAGTGTTAAAGCGCGTTTCAGCCGTAAAGCAAAGACAGCGAATAACTCCATTTCTTTTATGAAGTCTCCCTTAAAGTATAGATTCATGGCTGCGCACTTGAACTCTTTCAGTCGTTTTAGTGTTGTGCGCAAATGGCCACGCAGCAAAGAAGTCATCCGCAGAGTAATAACCAATGTAGAACTCAATGTAGGAAAGAAGGAAGCTCTCGGAAATGGAGCTCGGGTAACAAAGTAATTTTTTGGGAAAAGTTCCTAAAGTTCTCTTTTGAAAAACGTGACTTTGGGATGTATTTCAAGGCTATACATAGACTAAAAATCAATGTATTTGGGCCTTGAAATTGTGAAATGATTCGCACTGAACTAATATTGTTTCAAATAAGGAAGTAGCCTAGTTTATTTTAAAAATATAACTGAATAACTTATTGCAATACCAGAATTTCAATGCCTTCTGTTGCTTAGTTATTGAAATGAAACCTTGGGCCATTTCGTGAAAGTTATAAAGCAGTATTGCCTACTCTTATCCCTAATTTTGCCAGCCATACAAATAAACAGAGCTTAAGAAAATACTCTTTTAACGATCAATGATAACATAAAAATTTTCCAGAATACATGAAATTTTATAGAAGTCCTTCGAATTTGGCAATTATACAGTAGCATCAGATAAACAAAGAGGATGCTGAAATTAAAGGAAATAATATAGCACGAACATTAAAATGCGGCTTACTTCTTTGCTGTAATAGTATGAATATAGGATAGCGATAGGTTAAGAGAAATGCTCTGAAAGTTTCCGTCATCGGTTTGTGTCGGAACATACAATGATTTTTGTTTGGTTGTATCCAAATCTTATATTTTCTTTACTAAATCCCGGCTGAATTTTTAGTTTGATTTTCATAACGAACCGTTCATATTTAATTTTAAAAAACTCATTGTTCCACTGTGTTGACGAAAAAACTAATCGCTTAAAACTACTGACATCTGTGCAAAACCTCTAGCTAAACCTATTATAATAAATGGTACAGGATTTAAGGTAGCTTATGATAAATTCTTTACTGTTGCTTACTTCTCCATCCGGTCAAATGTGTTTCAATATTGCAATATGCATGCAAATGCAATCGCAATATCCATTGAAAATACAGAAATTAAATCATCATTAACATATGATTGCTAGTTTTTCTCCAAAATAATCTTAATTTATAAATGAAGAGGGTAAATTTGTATATTAGGACGTGCTCCCTGAAAACATCTCAAGTCCGTTATAAATACATTAAATATAATAAATCCTTATAGAGGTTATTCTGGCAACTGTATTATCGAAACGCAAAAAAGTCCAAGAAATTTTTATTCATTCCGGAGAATCCAATGAAACTCCCATTTCCTTATTGCCTGGATAGCGTTAACAAACGAACAAAAAATTTTAAATAGAACCCTGATATCATCTTCGCGATTTAAGCATTCGCGAAGAGAAGTGAGTGAGTGAGATTTTTCTTTGAAGTGAGACATGGAAACCTTGCTCCTCGAGCGAGGAAAATTAGAGGAAATGCTTTCGCTGAAGAAAAACGAGTTGAAATATGATGGCACCGGATTGATGCAGAGAGGGGAGGAATCGGTAAATATGCGCGCGCGAAATGGCTGAAAGGGAGTGGCAATTAATCCATTTCCTCGACACGAGCGCCCCGACGGAGGGAAGAACAAATAAATGCCAGCGACGGGATGAGAAACGGCAACTTGTTATACTTCCGCATCCTCTGCCGCCGCCGCATTTTCCCATGAAGTCCCATTAATGCGAAACCACAAAAAAGCACAAGATTGAAAGGGTTGCCTAGGAGACGGGAGTTAGAAGCAATGTAAAAGATGAGGAGTGGTGATTAAGGGGAGGTCTCCGAGTCACTAACCTACTGAATCATGCGGTTGCTTAATTTTAGAGAACATAGGTGTTTGAGGAGAGTTATGGGCGAATATGAGGGTTGATTTGCGACCGATAATGGGGTTAGATGGGCTGGAAAATTCTATCTCACATCCTTAGTTTGTTTCTGGACCTTTTTTATTGAGACTATTCTGGTAGAAAGAAAAGAAATTTTAACTCTGCTGTTAATGAATAAGAGATTTGAAAAACTCTCCAGCCGCTGATATACCAGTGACCGTAGGAACAAGGAAACCGCGGATTACCAACCTTCTGGGGAACACCCAATGCGCATTTGGAAGACTATGTCTCCATCCTCAGGGAGTATTTAGCCTAACGGTCACAGGCATATCAGCGATTGGAGAGTTTGTTGAACCTCTTACTGTTTTATAAGTTGATTAATTGAAATTAAGATGTTTCATAGTCATTTTCACGCTTCTGCTGTACAAAATTTATAGTTAGCGGATTTGTATTTATGAAATTAGTTTTATTGGTTCTGTTAGGCACCATTCTGACTGCTGCATCCCGTGATACACCCCGATACAAAGAGATTAGTAAGCTCATCCTCGGAGGAGATTCTTATTCGAAATTTTCCGTCCTCCGCTTTACTATCGCGAGTGATGGAAGCTACTTCCAAGTTGTTCAAATTTATGGTATTACCTTTCGTAGATATTAATCAGATATCTAACTTCTCCTCAACCCAACATCTACTGATATTCAAGCCCAAAATTTCTTTCAGATCATGCTTCAACAATTACATTTTAGCTATTCCTGCTCCATAGTAAACTAACAACTATTACATTTCTGCACCACATCATTTTTTATTTTTAGGAAAATCAGATTTCAAGATTTACATTCCACGATCGAGTAGCGGAAAAATCATTCGAATTAGTTATACATACATTCTTTTCGGATTTACAGGCACGTTTAAGGGGTGTATATTGGCACCATGACTAGGTGTTTCCGCACGGCTCAAGAAGGCGTAAATGTATAAATGATGTATTACTATGGACTCATGCTTTAATTTTTTTCTTTAATTTTATTCAAAATTTTCTTTAATTTCTTCAACGTGAATTTTAAAATTCTTAAAATTCTTTTACAGGGAATATGTCAACGAAAAATTGAAATTTTAGAATAATATCTACACATTTCTAAAATTTCTGCTTATGTTCATTACACTATGTGGCTCTTTTCTCAAGTGAGAATTTCTTCGAAAAATAAAAATCTTGAACCGAATATTCCGTCAAAACTTTCGATAATCGATACCGGCGACGACGAAAACGCTCTCAATTAGATTCCTGTATAAATTTCATCCGTTTTCAAGCATTGGGTCTATTTCGGAAAGTCCTTGAGATAAAATAGCTCTGAAGACTTAGAAAAAGTGCCAAAAAAGATGAAAGAGTTCTTAGCGTCGTAGGAAAGAGCGGCAAGGAAGACATAAAAAGAATTCTCGAGAAAAGATAGATGTTGGGATAGGTTAGGGGCCAGAGTGAGGCGCCGTGGCGCTGTGGAAAGAATATGGGGAAATACGGAAAGAATTTGGAGATGAGAAGAGGCGAGAAATCAAACATCAGCTGGAACGAACAGCTTAATTGATACGGCTGTAATTTGAACTGTCTACATCAAATCATTTTTGGGTTAACGCGAAATCCGTTAGGCAATTGCTTGGATTTAGAGCGGTAAATATTCTGTTTAATGCAAAGTCATAAAATAGTCATTCAAACTCGGAATAAGGTAACCTCAATAACCGTGGGTTTTTCGATGGTTACCAAATTATCGTTCATGAATCAGCTGAGGAAATATTTATTTTCCTTTATAGCAATCGAATTTTAAGAGATAGAGCATTTTTAAGGTTACCATGGATATAAACATTAGAATGTGTCCATAATTCATCAATCAATTCCAAATTTGATATCTAATTGACATTTATGTAATATTTGTATTTTTTCCCAAAAAATATTCTTCACTTTTTACTAACTTTTCACACTTTACTACTCTATCGGACTCTACTCCAGAAGATTAATTTAATTTTTAAAATGTAATATCTGTGGTTGAAATATTATAATTTCAATTGTGTACATATAGTATATGTGTACATATAGTATATGTGTACATATAGTATATGTGTACATATAATATCATAAACCTCTCTGCAAAAAAAATTCCCTCGTGGAAAAAGCATTAAATGAATGGGAATTCTTATAATTAAAGTAAGGAGATTGATTATTTTTATTACCTTTCATATAATTTCCTCAAACTGCATAACTGAATTCCGAAACTGAAAATTTAGCTTCTTCAGCTAGGAAAAATACCACTTAACGTCAAGGGAATCTTTTTCATTTAAAATTAACAGCCAACCAGAGTAGAGTCATATGGCTTACACGAAAACCAGAGTGTATATTCATTCCTTCCTAGAATTTAACTACCTGTTTCAAAGGAGAATGCCGGACAGATAAGTTATTCCGGACGATTTTTTAAATAAGAATACCAAGATCTACTAATGTTCTTATCCTGCTGTTACTAGTATTTTTTTGATAATTTCCCGTACATCCTAATAAGTAGAACAAATTAAATTACGCATTAGTGTACCATAATTTACCTTCAACTTATTTGCCTAGAGCTGCTAGGTGATCGTGATAAACTATTACGTGATCTGGATAAAAATTTTACGACTTGTTATTTCTCGTGGTAAAGGATAAGTTTTATTAATATACGACTGCTGGTGATTGGTGCCTCCGGCTATCATGGTATGTAAATTTCCGATCCCACTCATGTTGTTTTCGCTTTATTACGGTTTTATGGCCCCCTGAGATCTCAAGAATCGTCCTCGCTCCATTTCACGAAAGGAAATCAAAAGAGGTTAAGACAGATATACAATCATAGACACCACAATATTGAGTGAGCTGTAGCTGTAAGAGATAAACTAGGATGTAAAAGAAGTTTTGTTGATTTGAATCCTCGTCATCTTCTTGAGCTTACGTCTTCCATTAAATACCTTTCAATTCTCACCGAAGTTCATTGCAGATCGAGATTCGTTCTAGAACTTCTTTTACCAACTATTCTCCAGTTTCAAATTTCTTTAGCATAAAATTGATTCACAAAATTCTCTCATACATCATGTAAAATACATATAATAACGTGATATTATATGGATACATGATGCCCATGATGCAAATCTAATCCTAACCGCAATATAAAATAAGGACCTGACATCGATTCATTTTTGCATACAAACCCAAGTTTTATTTCCAAATAATGAAATTCCTATTGAAGAAGTTGTTTATTGTGGCTTAAATTGCTTTGCAATCGGTCTGAAATTAATAATTTAGTTTAATTAAATGATTAAGTTCTAAAAATAGTTCTGCTACATTCGATTCGTGATGTTCGAACAATTTCCATGTTCTTAACAGTGTATCATTTAATGATATTCTTCTTTATCTACGCCATGGTACTTCGTGAGTTGTGAAACTAGTTTGCTAGTCACGAGATCCAATTTAGAAAAAGCTGTCTCATTTTTCATTGCCAGAAGTACTCGTTCTAATTAAAATCTGCTTTTCTCACACACTTCCATATTTTATCTGCCTGTTTATCACTGACAAATATGAAATGAGACCCATCCAATCCCAACCATTTTGTCGAAATGCCATATTTCTATCTCGTGGATGCATTCTGAATGAACTCTACTCGTTTCGCAACCTTTCAAGTGGTTCAACGTGAGACATATTGTGGAAGGAAGGAAGCTTGACCTCCGACGTCCCACATTTAATTGATATTTTGGCCACGAAAGACAATGGGCGCATTGAGATTTCACGCCATGCTTCATTTTTTATGGCTCTCTGGGCCAAAACAAAAGTTAATTTCGTCTCTGGAAACTGGAATGCACCCGCCCTTAAATTTCAGGTGTTACACATTCTCGCGCATAATGAATGCGCCGTGAGATTTTCAGTTGTTTCAGCGGAGACGTGATGCAACGCGAAATTATCGGGGCGTCGTTCACGAGTAATTAAGGCAACAGATGAGGAAGATAAGTACCATTTTCACTCACTCCTGCGTCTATTTTCCTAATTGGAGTGGTTGGGAAGGAAACTTGTCTCTGGACACTGCTACTGCACGTGGTCGAAAATGGAGTGCAATTCAAAATGGCGCTGTCCATCACGGGGAGAAGAGGAATGAGTGGTACCGAAAAAGTTTGAAAGATGCCTCAGACAGGAGGATGAAGTGTGAGCGGAATTGTGTGCACGTGCCCATCTTGTTGTGTGGCATAGAGATTTGGGTTTGTCAGGAGAGGGGTGCGATGAAAATGTATACTGCCGAGTTAATTTTATGACAATTATACCTTTAAAATATATAAAAGCTAACATTCATCATCTAGTAACTAGTTACCCTGAAATTTTCTCAGACGGAAACTGTTACTCTATTTCCCCACCCAAATGCGTCTCAACAAACACTCCAATCGCTGCAAACGAATACAGAAACACTAAAACATAGCTAATAAAACAAATCTTTATATTCTCCATCAGCGTCCATGTCGATATAACTCATTTGATATTGATACTGGATGGTAGATATCGATTGTATACTGTATAGATATCGATATCTACACATCTAGTCATGAAACTCTACAGGTTAAATCAAATTTTAAATCGTTTATTTTTGGCCAAATGGTGCATTTTTCATTTGTTGGTCTATTTTTAGCAGGAAAATGGAAAATCTCTTTAAAAGGTTGAGTCATTTATATTTTTTTATGGAGTGTGAAGCGAGAAAAGCGCTGGTCACCGAAAACAGATGTTCAGAAATAATATGTAAGGGTAACTAGGCGATGTGCGTGGAATGTAAAATATACAGTAGCAATTCTCAAAATGATTTTTAAACAACGCTCTAGTTCGACTGAAATCTCCAGGACGTCAATGATAGCTTCGATGTCTATAGAGAATAACTTATTTTCCGTTATCTTCTATAAATCTATTTTTTGAAATAGTTATAAGTGAGCTCCATATGCATTTTCGAGCAATATTTGTCATTCCATTAGTAAAGATTGTAGATTATAGAATAGAAGGATGCTTCTAAGTAATCCTGGATCGGATCTTGAGTCCCCTACCCACGAATTCCCACTTCTTTGTTGAAAATTTTCGAGGGGTCTCTCGAATTCATGTGTTATTTATTTTTATTATAATCTTAGGCTACAAATAGGCATCTAGCCTGGTATAGGTATATTATAGCCTGGTATATTATTGCCTGGTATATTATAGCCTGGTATATTATAGCCTGGTATATTATAGCCTGGTATATTATAGCCTGGTATATTATAGCCTGGTATATGATAGCCTGGTATATTATAGCCTGGTATATGATAGCCTGGTATATGATAGCCTGGTATATGATAGCCTGGTATATTATAGCCTGGTATATTATAGCCTGGTATATTATAGCCTGGTATATTATAGCCTGGTATATTATAGCCTGGTATATGATAGCCTGGTATATTATAGCCTGGTATATTATAGCCTGGTATATTATAGCCTGGTATATTATAGCCTGGTATATTATAGCCTGGTATATTATAGCCTGGTATATTATAGCCTGGTATATTATAGCCTGGTATATTATAGCCTGGTATATTATAGCCTGGTATATTATAGCCTGGTATATTATAGCCTGGTATATTATAGCCTGGTATATTATAGCCTGGTATATTATAGCCTGGTATATTATAGCCTTTAATAGAATCAAATCTCTGCTTGGCGTTCACCCAAGTCGGGAGGAAAAATTTTAAAAAAATCCAAAAACCTACCGAAAAAAAATTTTCCTTGAGCAGGATTTGAACCACTGGAAATTTGGAGTATTTGGAGCTTCGGAGAATTTCGAACTTTGGATAATTTTAGGAACAGGATACCACCTGATCACTTTAACCACTCGGCCACCATAAGACAGATTTCGGGATAATACATTTTCACTCTTATACAGAAAACAGAAAACTGAAACTTTGAATGCTTGTGATTATTTATTGACGAAATGTATTTATTGTCTCTGATACAATATATGCTGGGATACTGAGTAATCATCTTACATAATAATCACCTTTTTATATATATTTATATCTTTATATATTCAATCATCCGATGTCATCAACTCCTGTTAGTAATACCTAGGAGGAATATTTGAACATAAATCTCACTTCTAGACATGACGGGATTATAAAATATAGGGAGTCATTTAAGATCCAATGGAGTTGGGCGCAGTGGCTTATAAGTATGCCCCTGTAAGCATAACAAAGATATCTATACACATTTATGTATATGATGCATACACTCCCTGCCACACACTATGGCTTGCGGGGTAAATAAAGAGGTGTTGATATATTTGGAAAATTATGGGGAAATTGGATACGGATGGATAGAGAAATAGGGAAGACATAAAAGGGAATGGCGTGAAGAAAGGACCAAGAAGGAAAGATGAGGAGTGGTTGAAGGAGATAAAAAGCAGCTTGATCACGAAATGAGCGCAACGCGGCCCAAATACCGAAGCTGTCCCATCATCCAGCGCGGGGAGGATTGTGGAATTAAGAGGCGGGGTGAAAAGAGGGGGATTTGGGGGGGCACACTGAGAGAGCGAGGTCGTAGGGGTGGGGAGGAGAGAGAGAAATTGCGGGAAAATGGAGGGGGAAGGAGTTAGGATGGGGTGGAGGGAGGTAAAAAGATGACGAAGATGCAGAGGGAAAAATGATGAGTTAGTGAAGGTGGAGAAATGATATAGAAATGAGGATAGAAAGAGAGAATGAGCATAGAAATAGAAGGAAGTAAAAAGGGAAGCAAAAGAAGAAGAAAGGAAGTATACTTTTGGTAAAGACGTGCTCATATATGTTGATATGAATGAGATATGCTGAGTATAATTGAGAAAAAAGATGGAGAAAGAGTAGATAAATATATAAACATATAAATATATATATACACATCCATATACACGTGGTTGAGTCGTTAATTAGTTACCATTTGTCAAGATCCTTATTCAGATTTATGTGCTTTCTCGTCTTCTAATTTCGCATATAGTCGTTATAATTATAAGCTTCTTACCATCATTACCAACATTATGAGTTTACGCGCCGTATTTAATTTTTAATATACTGATACGTACTTAAGCTGTGACAAAAGATTTCTAATAGGAACAAAGAGTGCAACGAAAATATTAATCAGAGTTGATGAGGTGAACGAAACGTTTAAACGTTTGTTTAGATAACAGCAGAAATTTTTCATTTTTATTTTATATACTTAAGCTTGAATTTAAAATAGATATGTAAGACGAATAAAAAATGTCGAGCAATTTACAGAAATTGGGGAATCCTAAAAATAGAGAAATAAAAAGTCGTTAAGTTAAATAATTAATATAAATGAGTACAGCGATTGGTAGAACAAATGAATATTAGGAAAGAAGATTCGAAAATGAAAGAAGACAGATTAAATAAAAGAGAATATTCGGTAAAGATTATTTACCTTAATTAATTCAATCGAGTATTATGACTTCCGCAGCTTTAGCAATATTTAAAATTCATTATTATTTAGGTTCTAATTTGGTGTTTACATCCCCTCCCACTCACCGAAAGACGGCTTGCAGGTTATTAATGTAGATGTTGATTTATCTGGATAACACTGCAAGGGTAAGGGAAGTGAAGGCAGAATGAGTGTTTCATAAATAGATGAAGGCATATAAGACAGAACGTTCAGCAGATAAAAAAAGAAAACCAAAATAAGCGCATGGGAATGAGGAAATAGAACGTAGAGTTGAAGTGAGATATTTGGGGATGGAAATGTCCCCTCTTCCCAATCTTCCCGATAATCATGGTCCAGTTGTCGTGGCTCCAGGAAGACGAGATGCAGAGGGTATAAAATCGAGGAAAGCAGTGCATAAGACGTGATTTGGACGCTGGCTCTTGACGTGGTGATTTCGTGAGCAGGTGGACATGTGAAGAGGCGGAGACACCTACGGCTGGAGTCGGAATTAATGGGATAGTTGTGATGTAGAGGACAGGTGCCAGAATTGTTTGAATGCGGTATGAGTAGCCGTGCATAAGTTACTCCATGCAATTCGTCCAGCGTTTTATGACGAATGTGAGGCACCTAATTAGGAGAGTAATTGTTATTACGTAAGCGTAAAAATATGAGTGGTTTGTTTTATTTTGAATTTCGCATAAAGAGATTCTTACGATTACGAAAGAGAAGAATAAATCGCTAAAAATTAGAATAGCGATATTACGCAATTCACACCTTTAGTTGTCATTGGTATTGTATCTTATATGGAACATAAATTAATTGCAATGCATCCACCAATGTATTAACTATTCATTACAAATGCCTTAAATAAATTGTCAAAATTTAAAAAAATGGAGAATCACTCCTCTTTTCTCTTTCACTTACTTGATTTTTGAATAGCTTCATTTGGGTACTTCAATGAAATGCCGCTGTAAATATTCATTCAATTATATCCATAAATTGATTACGTATTCATTCATACATTACATAAATTCTTCTAACAATGATTTTAGAGCCTTTTTTATCACAAAATATCAGAAAGAAATTTTTAAGTATACGAAATTTATGGAAAGGTTATATTATTTTATGAAAACGAATATTTGAACTTTTTATTTCTGTATTGCCATTTATTTATTGATCGTAACTTAATAGATGAATGATAGAATAATTCCAATGGACACATTTTTGCTGTTAACAATAAGTATATTTTTTGCGCATCTTTGTATAAGTTTTAATTTAATATGTATTTAATTTTTGTCTTCATCGCTTTCTACCAAAATGTTCAAGAATACATTTAAATTAAAGCAAAGTAAACGCGATGTAAACCTATTTGCTGTTTCAGATTTCGCCAATAATGAATACTTCTAGATACTAATTATTTTATAATACTCGAAAATATTATTATAAGTAAAAAGTATTATAATACTCGAAAATTCACTCAAGAAAGTGGCAATGCCGCTCATAATTATAGAACTCCGCTCATTATCCCCATAAACCCAAATTGCATCACGGTTTCACTACCATTCAGCAACCACCATCCTCGAGACAAATCTCTGGGGAGGCAAACCGCCGTAATTTGCCACCTAAAACTCTCGTCACTTGCGAAAATTCCTGAGTTACGCATCCTAAAAACCTTCCGATCCCGAGATAATTTTAGAGATCCCCCTCTGGAGAGAAAAATGAAAAGATAAACATTCGACCGCAAAAAAGGCCTCTCTCGGGGCGAAGAGTATCTCAAGGAAAAGTGCATTTTCAGCCGCGATGACGAGTGTGTTTGGTTTGGGAGAAGAAGAAGTACTTGTCGTGCTTTGGTTGGGAAAGGGAGGAAGGTCGATAGGAATGAGGGTCAGGTGGGCGTGACGCAAAAGAGGATTCGAAAGAAGTCGGTGTAAAGGGCCTAATACCACGAGGGAGTAAGGTTATATACGATTTCCTGAGAGGGACATAATGCCCGCTTAGGCAATGCGGCTCAAACAGGAAGGCCTCCGGAAGAAGGATCGAGGCCGCATAACGCCGAAATAAATGGGTCGGATAAACAAACGAAAGTCGTCAACCGCATCTTGTCCCTCGAGGTGGATGCCATTATGAATATGGGAGGGGAATGAAGGAACGGGATGGAACGAGATGATCTGAGAGAAATTGATTGGATGCTATATGGGAATTAGACGACCCGCATGCATTTTCGTTTTTGAATCGAGGGCTTTATGGGGCGATTGAAATGGGGACGTCGTCGATTCAACGGGGTGAGTAATCGGGATATGTATATTTGACGTGAATGAAAGGCATTGGAAGAATAATGTAACCTCGTATGTTTTACTGAACAAAATTAAAAGTCACTAATACAAATGTTACCGGGAAACTATTGTAGATCCTGCATTAGTAATTTTCACAAAAAGATTTCATTTTCATGTTTTCCTGATGAAAATATGGATCTCGGTCCTTTATTTAATTTATCATCTAGTCTCACTGAGTTAGCCCATCTTCAGTGGAGTTTTTCCACAGGAATCATAAGTTCTTCCTTCAGCGCATTTTTCCAGCTGATTTACTGCTTTCCTTATCAAAACTAAGATCCCAGATAAGAAAAGCATATTAACTAAAAATGAAAGTTTGCTATACGACAGATTTAAAATAATTTGGCGCGATTATAAATTTTAAGAATACTTTTATTTGCACATCCTTAGTCTTTGCAGTTTTATCTGATTATTCACTGCTAAGAAACCTAACTACTCCAGTATTATGTAGGTACATACATTTACTACAACACCATAGATTTGTTTTAATAATATTTTAAACTTCGAATATTTTTATCTAAACTTTTCAACCATACCCAAAAGGGTAACTCGAACATGAGTATCTTTAACTCCGGAAGATGTGACTATTTGGAAATCTCTCTTAAATTTCTGCAGGATGATAAATTATGATTCTTTTTCTCCATTACCTATGTTTAATTTCGGTGTGGTAAAATACCTTGTTATTGAAGATACTTTACTGATTTACTTTTACTTATTATGAGATTACAGATTGATTGTTTCGTTACTTGAACTGGTTAGAAACAAATTTTATTCACATTCCAAGGTTATCACTTCTATTGCTCGATTCCGTATCAACCCGGACTGATAGGCGAGAAAATCAAACGTCCTTCGAGCAATATTTATAATTATCTTCAGGGACAAAGGTAGACTATGATAAGAGGAAGGTATCCTTGCATTTTCCGCTGACACAGAAGAAAAAAATTTCGCATACCGTAGCATTGAAATGTTTAATTAGAATAGAACAAATATATAGCATATATACTAAAAAGATGAGCTGATCATAATTAATGCCGAAGCTAATAGTCTGATGAATAAACACGCGATTGGTACTTCATTATGCTTTGCTCCATGACTTTTATAATTGGAGCAGAATTAATTGAGAACGGCCGATATCAAAGAAGCTCTTCCTACACATGCAGCGATCTGCATTTTCATCGTATGGAACGAACAGAGAAAGCGCTCGTTTTCCTGCAGATGCGCTATTCTCATCAGAAACGCAATGCCCCGATGAAAGAAATAATATCCAGATTGTTGTTTCACTTATGGGCGGCATTCTTCTCGGAATTTATTTTTCCATCGCCTCCGTCTTGTACTTTTCTCGGTGGAGAAAAAATCGACGCGGATGAAAAACGCAATTTCATCACATTAAAAATACATGTACGCGACGCATTCGTTGCCCTTTCTGTTTGAAATGGACGGATCATCGACCCGAACAACAAGACGGAACTCTACTGAGATATTATGTCGGGTGACAGCTAACTGCCTGCGCTCGCCCGTGCATGCGTGCGTGTGAATGCGCGCACGTTTATGCATGGTGGTGCTAGGGAAAGGGTAACTAAGGGTATTTCCCATAAGGCAAAGAAGGGAGATAGCAGATGGAGAAGAGATGGAGAAATTGCATGTACTTTCGCATGGCGGGTCGATGAAAAACTAATTTGCTCTCTGGGCTGGCAAAAAATAATTTCCGTTGAAGTTGAAAAAATTTGACACTCTCATAGCTTTGAATATTTTATAGAGAGTGACTCATGGACTTTGAAACGCTCAATGAGTAAAATAATTTAAAGTTTATAATTTGCGTTATAGATTCCACCAGTTCGGCCTTAACGTTGTGATAGTTCTCCATTATGGATATGAGAAGAACAAGCTTATACTATATCACAGGGGTGGCCAACAAGTCGATCGCGATCGACCGGTCGATCGTGAGGCCAATTTTGGTCGATCTCTCTCAATGTCTGGGGTAGAATTCTGTGTACTCCTTGGCTTAGTGACTTGGCATTTCTTACCGATTTTATTTCAATATTAAGTCATTTAAATTTAGAATTACAAGGTAAAAATAAAACAGTAATTGATATGATCAGCTGCATAGACGCATATAAAACAGAATTTATTTTGCTAATAGAAGATCTGCAACAAAATAATCTGAATCATTTTCCAAATATGGAAATAATCAAATTATCAGCCATACTGTGAATTTTTATGACAACTTTTTTATATTTTCGAACAAATAATACAACAACTTATACATTGCAGTTGATAAAAAATTAAATTGCATTTTAAGTTAGTAAAAATCTATCACGAAAAGTGTCGGAAAATCGAATTTTTTAGGTACCGCATGTACGGAATGCTGCTATCAAAAATTGGGTCTGGAAATTTATTTTCTTCAGGAGCCTATATCTCGATAACTCAATAAGTGATTTAGAAATAAAAAATAGTTTTGAACATATATTTTACTTATCTACCCAAACCTCGCTGAAATGCACCTTATGCTGAAACACAGTGAATAAACATAGTATGCATTTCACACCCCTTCTTCCCCCTTAGACTACGCCTATGACAATAAGTCGATCGCGACACACTTTTAAGATAAAAAGTAGATCTTATATACAGAAAAGTTGGGCACCCCTGCTATATCACAAAATATATTTGCCTGATGATGACCCAAAGGGTCGAAACCTAGGTTGCTGATTAAATATATTTTGTGATATAGTATAAGTTTGTTCTTCCCTTTTCCAATTTGCGTTATATAAGGATGAATTACAAGTAATGTATCAAGTATCATAAAGTAAACTCTTGGGCAACAGAACCAGTTTGTTGATGATATTTCAGATATCCCCAGCGTGCGAATTTTTTCCTGTACGTTTATTATCTCTCTAAGATAAGTTACCGATTCCTTTAGTGTTTACATCCAATCAAAACATCTGCCTCTAGATTTCTCTTTTTGAATATCAACCACTCCATGTCACGATTTAAATCCTCTGCCTCAGAGTTCGATCAATCACTTTCTTCATGTTAGAGTATGAGAAGAACCAGATAAACTGATGATTCTAAGAAGATCATTTTATTTAACCGAATTTTGTTAACTGTTCTATTGCTTTGCATTACTTTTCTCGGAGTTTCTTACCATCTAATACCATTATATAGATAATAAATTTTACCTTTTATACCAAAGAAAACGGAATATTAAGAAAAATTTTCAGTACCTATCGCAATACTCATCTGAAAATTACAACTAACCACCAGGAATGTAAATACATTCGTTGCGCGAATAATGTAACAGAGAATCGGCGGATTTTCTCCATACCTCAACAGCGCCATGTGAAAATCCCGAACGCTTTCGGATAGGTCATGAGAGGAAAGCGGAGGAGATTGATTTGAATGACAAAAAAACCTGTTGAGAACCGCGGGACAAGACAGTTGGGTTGACAAGTTATGCTGGAGGATAATCGCCCGCGCTTTTGTGTTAGAGAAAGGGTTGGAATCCGAATAAGGAGGACAGGTGAAACGGTGGTGATGAACCGAAGGGGAGGTTGCAGAGGAGGTGGGCAACAGGAATGGAAGACGGAGAAGAAGTTGGCATGGAAGACCCACGTCTGTTTATCGCTGGATCCATTCCAGAATCCACCCCTCCACTCCCCCCTTTTCCCAAAACTATCCCTTCGCCCCTGACTCACCCTCACCGTCCCCCTTTTCTGCAGATTTGTTAAACCCAAAGCGTAACGAACATCCGACAATGTCGACGCAAGAATGGAAACTTTCCCGGGGGTAAATTACCACAACGTGACGTGATTCATCTGTAGTCGCCGCGACCTCCCTGTAGATTAATGGCTGCAAAACTTAAACGTCGAGGTAAAGAGAACAAAATGGATACTGAGGCGATTTTTTACTCCGCTCAGTTTAAGGAGTATTTTCAGGTCGGTATATTCCGCGAGGGGTCCTTGGGAAGCTAGAGGGATTAGCCCGGGTTTCGGGATCCCCTGTATAACCTTAATTTTTCTTTTCTTATAAATAAAATAATAATTTAATCTTTAATGAAGCATTATCACGTTCTAAAATCGAGAAGTAAGCGACGCGTCGCGACGCTCAGTAGTTGAAGTCTTCTTAGTAATTATTACTAATTACTAACTATTACTTGTAATTATAACTGGGAACTTAGTAATTATAATCAAAAGCGAAAAAAGGTGCCCTCTAAATGAAAAGGCGGTTAGTGAATTCATCTTCGTAGTTTGCTAGAAGACCTAGAGAATATTAAGTTTTTAGACCACTGTTTATTCATCCATTCTCATTCTTTTATCACACAATTTTAGAATTATTTTCCGATAACACCCAAATCTGAGTAGATTGCAGAAAGGTTCAAAATTCCTGGCGTAATTTTGAAGCAAATATCTCTGTTAAATAATAATTATTCCTGGAAACGAAAACTTCTTGTGTCTTCGACTAATGTCAAGCACTATATTCTCTTGCAATTAAGGCTCTCTTACTTTTCGCATAATTTGGTGATGGAAGTAAAATAAAACTATATGACAGTTTAGATCTGTGATATAGTTTGTCCGGGCTAATTAAATCTGCTGAAACCTTTATTCTTATTCAAGATTAATTTGAGGATGTTTTATTTGGAGCATTTAAGCAGAGAAGAAGGAATACATTATCCTGTCATCTCTCATGTGCGTAACAATAGGTACCTCAATGTTGAGAGCTCGTTATAAATTAATTTAATATCCTACTAAGACATATTTAAGTTTTACATTATGAGCAGGAATCCTAAGATTTTAACGGATAAATTATCTCTTACTCATAGAATATAATCCTTGAAGCAAGTGAAAATTTTTGTAGTAAATGGTCATAAATGAATTGAATATGAATTTCTGTAAGATTTTTGCTGTTTTTTCCGAATTGTATTGTATTCTATTGTATACATTTCGAAAAAAATTAAAAATGCTATAAATTGATAGACAAAATTGTGTCAATCTATTAATCATGGCATTTTTTGCAATGCACACAATTAAGGAACAATAGGAAATGGAAGACGTCGATTAATCCTCTAAATCATAACTTCTAAAAAACTAGTTTTCTGACTTAAATTTTCTTTAACGATAACGATATTTTCTCCTTGTTATTCAGAAATAATCATACAACGAGATGATCATAAAAACAAATCGTGAAGATTAAAGTGACTAGATGGAATAATAACTGTGACGTATAATGCATGGAATCGTGGGTTAATTTTCTTTATTTCTTTGTGCCTGACCAGCATTTTATTCTGCTGATCCAATACTTACTTACGACTGATTTACTGATGTGATAATTGGCCTCGCATTTTGAATGCTAAAGGTAATAACGGCTGAATGACTTTGAATTATTTGTGATAGCTTTGTGCTAATCAGCTATTCAATCAAAAGGCTCTAAATAAAAGGGAAATAATCAATAATGTGTGAAAGATCGCTTTCCCTTTTATTGAACTGCAGATTTATGTGCATCCAAACCCTGAAGGTGCAATTAAACAGTAGTATCTAACAGTTTTGTGAATATATTTAATTTGAGCTTATTTTGGATAAGTCGTCATATCTCGAAGGGATAAACATTATGGTTGCTAAATTCTTTTGAAAACAGAACAATAAAATATATTGGGAAAAATTTCCTGAAAGTGTAAAATTTTTTGTTCCAATAATCGTTGCTATAAGATCATGTTCAAGGAAAGGAAGTTATCTAAGAATTGATTTCGAATTGAAAAATTGAAATCATGAATGCGAAGCCGATAGTCAGTCAGTACATCATCAAGTATAGTAAATCGAATAGTTCTGTGTATTTATATTTATTTTAAATAAACTGACTCTGATCAGGAACTGAGAGTAAGACACATGAACGTAGGGCTGTATTAATTTATTTAATAGCTAATTCTTTCGAGATACCTTTAATTTTAGATGATATTTAAGTGGTGTCTTAGACGGAAGAAAGAAATTTATCTATATTCCAGAATGAAATTTTGTTCGCAATAAACTGAGAAATGCTACATGCCGATGAATTTCCTGTGAAAAGGATCCAGAAAGAATCACTAGGGCTATGAAATAAATTTTAATCGAAAAATCCGTTCTAAAACAATTCATTTTATGAATGAACAAATCAACTAAATCTAGTGTTGCTATGGATATAAAATCAAGTGGTTTTTAAAAGTAGAGATGTCTAAATAAATTTACATATAGTTACTCAAAAGCCGTAAAAGAGAGAAAAAAATGTTTATGAAGTAGAGATAATGATCTATAAATAAGAAAGATCGAACATGTTAGAAAAAAAGAAAAAACAGGGGAAACAGGGAAGGAAAGTCTTTAGAGAGTGGCGGGCAAACATAGTGAACCAACAGTTCAGATTTATTAAAAACCCTTTCCAATAGATAAGCAGAATTCTTCATTGCTTTCCCCGAGAAACATGAGGATGTTTTAACGTAACGCATGTTATAGGAAAAATATTATTTGCTTTGATAAACTAACGATATGATAGTCACAAATATTTGACCTTTTACTACAACTACTTAAATAAGACTGAATTCAAGATTGAAACATAGTTTCGATCTAGCAATGCGGAGACCTCTGAGTCGTTCCCTTACTCAGGCTAAGATAGGTCCAACATTCTGCCTGAAAATCATTCTTTCCATAATAGAGAAACGTTGCTTTGAATGCGGTTTTCTTATCCTGCCTTATCTCTTACTTTTTGTCCGAAAATGGCTGACCTCTGTGCCGAGAAGTCGGGCGCCCACTTCGGCCAGAAAGACGTCCATCAGGCATGTCCGCAGACCTTTTATACTGTCAGGATAAGACTCCGACAGGGAAAGAACTTGGAACTAGGTATATTTATTCTCTTAACACTACCTTTGGTCTTTGAAGGTAAACCAGAAAGTAAAATAAATGCTTTCTATGTTTATGGTGTGATATATCAATAGATCACGTCTATGCAAACTATTTGTAATAACATCTTTATGCTTACATTCCTCTGATTTTCCTTGATGTATATATTCTTATTTAATTCATCTTATATTTCTCTTTTCAATCCACAGATATATTCATATTTTCTCTATTTCCATGGGTTGAAATAGATGAAGAGACTATCATACATGGGTGGTCTGAAAAGTTTCCGACATTTCGCCATTTCTCGACATGTTTTCTGAAAATTTTCTGAAGATTTCTCAAAAATCTGGGGTCAGAAACTTTTCAGACCACCCTCGTATAGTCTCAATTTCGCCCCAAGTAAAGACGAAATTTATCTATTTATTTATTTAAAATTAAGAATAAATTTTGCTTTATTTCGACAAATTAATTGAATTTTTAATCCATGAGGCATAAAAATATTTAACTCTAAGAATAACTCAATTAGTTATCTTAGCCTTCCTTAATGAAACAATGTTGCAATTCATGGTATAGGAATAACATTATGAAATTAATTTTTTAAGTTAACATATAATGGAAACGTAGAATCGTGCACTTGTACGATCCATTTAATTTTCGGAGAGAACTCGTGAGTTGGGGAGGACCACTTAGATAAATTACGGATTAAGCGATTATAAGTCTCACTTTCGCCAGCGTCAGCTCCTCACCGAGTATTTCGCCTCCGAAGAGTTAATTAAATAGCCGCGGAGGTAATCTATATGCTTCTCCACGCTGCAGTAAACATCCCGAACCTACCGTTAAAGTTTAAAGCTTGGGACATGCGCATCTAAAGATAGATAAATTATTGCCCAGCGCAGCTATTGAACTTCCTTTTCCGTTTTCGAAGGTTTCGAAAGCGGCGGTAATGAAGCGCTCCGTTTACATTTATTCCGATTAAAATATCTTCGCTCCCTGACACGCTCTTTTATTTAAAGGTACACAAACGTTTTCTATTTGTTCAAGCGCTTCTTTTACGTGAGCTTTCATCTGTTTCGGCGCACAGAGAAACTCAAAACATTCCTCCCCTTTTCTCCCTTGGCAACTCCTTACTCCAGTCGTTTCTTCCACCGTTCCTCTCACACCTTTCTTATATCTTTCTCTCTAAACTTTTCTTTGCTGCTCTCAGCATTTCTTTCCCTCGGTTAATTTCTTCTTCACGCCTTAATTTAAAGCGCTACTCACTCAAATATTTCTCTCTGTTCCCTTTGTCTTCCCAGGACTATCATCCTCTCCTTTATTATTCCTTTGCTTTTACTTTTCCTTCTCTACCTCAATCTTTCTTTTGTTATCATACATTAAGGAGATTAAGCACTTTTTGTTTCAGCCCTAATGAAGAGAAAGGAGTGCGTAGATTCTCCTAGTTTTTCGTACTCTCTTGTTCAGCACTGTTACTATGCCCTACTCTACTCTACCCTAATAACTCTATTAATTATAAAATTCTTTTTTATATTCATAAAGAAGTATAAAAGCTAAAAACCAGTACACATACAAAAGATTTAACCACTAAAACAATAATTTTACTTAGTGATGATTAAAAAAAAATATATCACGGAAATGAACTACCACCAAGTCAAGCCTGAACTAATTGAATTTATAACTCTACTAATTTCTGGCCATATATTTTTTCTAGCTATTTTTCAAATTCAGAGAATTACATGGATTTGGTTTAAGAATATTTTGGTGAAAAAGTATGCATGAAAGTTAGCAGAAATAATTCAAATTCACTTACACATATTGAATACTTTCGATTTTGTTTGCTCGTGAAAGATTTATATTCATATACAAACAATAAATTAAGTCATAATAATTATGAATATCATAGCAGTTATTATGTTTCTTTTACGATTTGAAGAATCCTCCTATTGAAACACTAATTCAATTAACGAACATTTCGGCTTACAAAGGTGATTACGAAAAAAATTATCAACGTCGGCCGAGTTACTTTACTTATATGGACTCATATCAGGAGCGTTTACATCTTTTGTGCTTCATTTCGTACAGGATGTGGAAAAATGTATCTTTCATCTACTTTATCTCAGTTCTCTTCATAGCTGTGATGATATGAGCGCTACTGGGGTATGAGTGATACTGAAAAATGGTATCGATAATGGTCTCTCTCCTTATGGAATACTGTGAGAGGTTTTAATCATAAACCTTCATGGATAATTATTGGAAGAGGTGGACGATTTATACCCTGCTCAGGGTGCTAATACTTCTCGGATCTGCCCTGGTAGAGGGCTTAAGGTTATTATTTATTACAAAAATTATTATGATAAGCTTATTACAAGAAATAAAAGGTATATAAATCAGTAGCATTCTTACATACACGCTTTGCAAAAGATGTGTTCATGAGCAAAGTCCTAACGAGCTAAAAATGGTGATAATTCTTATCAGAAGGTGACTAACTTTACATAAAATATAAATAGTTTGGAATTTTTAATATTAAATATTTTGACATTGAAAGCATAATTTATACCACACATATAATCCACAAAATTTCATATTAACTAATTTACCATATGAAAAATTACGAATATTGATATTCTGATATTAATTAATCAAAACTTGATCTAGTTTATAGTTAATTTTCGTACTGTCCTTCATAGCAGAGGACCGCTTGAACGAAAATGATCGATTTTTAAGAATGTTTCCTATTTTTCCCACGACATTCTTCCACTTCATCCTTTAAGTGTCGAATAGTGAAAACGTAGATATTTTATTTTTATTAATGCCTACATGGCGATTTCAGAACCGACGGTCCGAAAACGATTTTTGGGCGAGGTATCCAATCCCCTTAATGACTCAGTCTTATGTCTCTTGTCGTGGAATATCACAAAATTATGAACCAATATCAATATCATGATTATATGTCATAAATTTATGCAATCTAATAACTTTTAACCATGGTATCAGCCAGGGGAATTCCTTAATAGGGACTTCTGCAAAAGCTGATTTTTACATCCCCATGTCCAACCTTCCGTACTTGTCTTCTTCGTCCACCCCTTCAGTTCCTCTCCCCTCAATCAGTAGGTTTTCTGCACATCTTTAGCGGAGTCGATGACCGGCCTTGTGTGCACGCCCGTGCGTGCGTGATTAGCGAAGGAGAAGAGCGATCGTGCACTCAACACCAATCCGTCCACGAGCACGAACACACGCGTTAACACGCAACCCATCAAACAGTGCCTCAGGTTCCGATAGCGTCATGCTGTGAACAGCGGCGGGAAATATGACAAGAAACCTAATAAACACTATAATACTGAAGATTATGGAATTTTCTGCTAATAATGGTATCATAACGCGAATGAAATTAGCATCCCGAGCGAGGGGGAGTTATTACACTCGATTTATTCTCTCGGAATCGACTCATCTTTCACAAGCCAATGATACATTACGCCACGTCCTCCGATAGATGTTTTTTTGCTCTCCGTGATAAGGTCTGACCTTGCAGAGAGGGCTACGGTGATAATGGAGTCGCAGACATAATAATGCATTCCGTACACTCAAATTAATGAAAACAATTATGAAATTTAAGGAGATGAAAGTCAACATACAATTAGATACGTTAACTTATCTTTTTTGCTCTCTATTCGCGATATTTTCTTTTTTTATCTCTTATCTCGTGGAGTCATCAGCCTTTTATCAGGAATGCTAGAACAATATTTCAATACCAAACTATTGCACCAATGTATAGAACGATTATTATAAGTAATGAAAAGACCGGTGATAACTTTACTTCTTTTTTAACTACACAAACCAACAGGATAAGAATCATTGATTTTTAATATTGAATGTTACTAGAATGTTGTATCACAAATAAGGCAATTTGTTATATACCATTTAATCGCTCAATTTACATGCTTACGTCATGCTCATGTCGAAAGGGTTACAGCTACCGAATTTTGATGAATGAAATACTGCTAGATTATATTCCAGTTAAGAATAAAAAAAAATATTCGATTTACTTGTTTTCAGTCTCATGGTTGTGATGATACGTAATATCCCCTTACGTATGAATGATTTTGAATGGTGATATTTTGGTCACAATTGAACCTTATTGAATTCCATAGTATAGTACAAATATCCATACGGGTATTTTTAGTTTTTTTTCGTAGTATTTTTCCATAGTGACTAACATAAGGACAAACTACCTCAGTCATCATCTTGCCTGGTACGCCTCATTCTTTCTTCAAAGCATTCGATGAAGTATATGGTATGGTTTCGAATTTTGGATGACTTGGAAAAGAATTTGAGGTTCAAACGGGCCTTCAGAATGTATAGCTCTGTGAAAAGAAACATTTCCTTCAAGTGAGAGATCAGTTTTGAAGTGCACGGAAAAATCTAACAGTTTCAATGAAACTCTTTCATCTCCGCAAAAACAATTCACTGGTATGTGTATTCCAAAATAACCTAAAGATTTCCTTAATTTTTGAGGCAAAGCCAATAGATCTCAAACATGCTCATGCCTTTTAGCAGCAGATAAGACGATTCTAGAGTACGCTAATGCCTTCTCTTTACTTAATCCAGAGAAAGTAGCATTTTCCTTGGTATCTCAAGTTCTTTCGTTCCAATGAGTTTCTATAATATGTGAACAATGGACAATAAAAGTATCGTCGCCATTATTATAATTAAAAGCCATGGCCGAGAACCACAATGGAGCTGAGTCACCACTAAGAAATCTGCATGAATATTCTTCACGAGTCAATGAACACTGGCCTCAAAGAAAAGTAACTCTCCGTCGAACCCTTTGAAATGCCTCATAGAGGCTGTGTGCCAATTTTAAGCTTCTGTTGTCACCTAAAGTGTCTCATCCTATCTCTTCACAGACCACCGTTCTTTTGGACATGCCGTAAAGGAGAACAGTATTTTTCTGAAATGAGGCTCTGAAATATCCTGTCACTTCGTAGAATACTTTTTTTTTGCATTTCGGTATCGCTTAGTAAAGAGAAATTTTGTTTTTGGCACGTTCCACAAATGCTAATTGGGGTTTAAAAATTTGACCTTCTTAATACCAGTGTACGTAAGTATCTGTAATCCGGGGAGGGATTCTGAAGCTTGGCTGAACTGAATCGTACTTTTTTATTAAAATGGAAGATACGTACTGACTTTTCTACATAATATGCAAAGACAAAGATAAAAAATTTAAAAAGTAGTAGCATTTACACTTGTATCTCAAATACGAACTTAAGTAGCATTATAGGCGTTTAAGTATATTCTTAGCGATTAAAAGGATTATTGAGTTCTTCTACTACTAAAATGGTATACTTCTAAAAGTCATAAGACAAAGCATTGGGTCTCTAACATTGATGCAACAGTAAATGTAATTTAAAGAGGAAAAATATACCTGATTTATTCTATTTTCAGTTTTAGTTTTTCTTAGTGGTTCTCATACTTTATAATTCCCCTATTTATGGATTAAGTTTGCATCGACAATAATCAGATAAAAATTTAGGTATACGGATACAAAAAGGGATACAAAACACAACGTTTTATCGTTATGAATTGCATTGAATAACGATTTAGACTTTTAAAATTCAATGCAGAGAAGTCACTCATTTCTTGTCGGCGAGTATACCCACTCTCAGGAAATGAATGAGTATATTTACAACATCTCATGGAATTATTAAGCAAAATATACAAGAATGTTTTCAAAATGGATCCATACAAAGATATATTCAGATAGAATCGCCTGAAAAGAGAGAAACAGAGGAAAAATGTGCCGTAAAAATTAATACCTTTTAATTATTAATAAAAGTTCTGAGTGAGCGAAAAGTTCTTTGCAAACAAAATCGCAATATGTTAAAATTTCAAACCATTGATCTGATGCAATAATAATTTTTATTTCACAGTTTCCTTTTGGAATTTTGAAGAAATATCTTTCCAAAAATACAGTGTAGAATCCTTAGGAAACAATCAGTGCTTTGGTGTATTTCAATGTATTTAAATGGGCATATGAATAAAAATTTCCAAGGCAGTATCCATACAATATCTCAGAAAATGCATACTTTATACCTTAGACTTCTTAGCTGAAAAGTATGGATTTTCCTGTGCTCGTAAGTGGGAGTTTATTTCCCAGAAAATGCTATTAGAGTTAATGATGCCATCATCATCATGATAGTATGTCCGGGGAGACCTCCGTCATATTAGGATAAGCACGATTCTTAGCAATTTCCCCTCCATTTTCCTAACTTTTTCTTCTCAGTTCTCGGTAACTACTTTTCCTTCAATCCAAATCTTTTTCCTTCCTCATTCCTTTTCGATTTCAAAATTTTATGCGCCGTACGAAATAGAACGGCTCGACACGTGATCTCGAATTAATTAATTCATGGAGAGAATCTAATCAGAGAAATATAGGCCATTATAATTAACTGATTATGGTCGTGAAAATCTTCCTTATGTCATCACTGGCAATAAAAGAAAGTTTCCAGAATTTCCCCCGTGGTTAACCAAAACTAATGTTATTTTAATATTTAAATTATATTATTTCAAGTTAAATTAGTATTCCGAATTCATTATTCATCTTACAGGAACATATCTTGAAATTTTGTCTCATGAATATGACATTGGGGTACTTTTAGAAGCAAAGGAAGGAACAGAATAGGAAAAGGTTTATATTAAATTGGTTAAATGTCTTATGATTATTTGAACAATTGAGATAATTTGTCATTTTAACTCTACATTACTTAACAGAGGACGACGGCACTACATGTTACCTGTAATTTTGAATCCTTCAATTTTATTATCAGTCTCAAACTCAACAAAAAACATTTTCAAAAAAGGAAAGTTCTTGGTGTGCTATCTTGAAATCATTGGTCAAGACTTGGAAACTATGAAAAGTTTGATTTAAAGTAAATAGTTAGTTAGAGTTAGTACTTGATGACTTTGAAAAGGGGACTTGAGGCCGAGGGCGAAATTTTTCGTTCAGCACTAAGCGTAAAGGACCATTTTGGGGTCCTATCGGGAGATAATTCATTTAATAAAAACAACAAACGTTTAAATGCTGTATTATAACGACTAAATAACATAGAAATTGTTTCAAGGGACCAAAAGGAAAATCGTTCAATGAGCGCGGTTATAAGACCGGAGTTCGTCCAAATAACGACTCCCTAGAAACACATAGACTTCGAATTCCGCCTTGAGACAACTAGATTATATTTTCCAGATGTTAAACTAATTTTCTAAGCAAGAAAAATAAACGTGAAAATTTTTAATTTTACTTGACCCTCCCCCTTAACGTCTTTCTTGGTCTAATGCGTCTAATGGTAAATCCCTCTCTGAATGAAGCCAGAAAGATACAGTAACAATGCGTTGCTTTCATGAATACTTCTCGTTATAGAGGTAGCTTTTAATATTATTCTTAATTGGATTTCTCAAAAGAATATTTAATCGCCACATAGTAGAAACTACACAGATGCATAACAGCTTAAATTGCACCTTTTTTTCGAGCAAACAGAAAAGTACACGCCTAACTTCTCTCCAACGAATACCAAATATAATTCTCCGTTTGTAAAGCGACACCATATGACCCGAATTAATTTTTCTCATCACTCCAGCGCTTAGAAAAACCCCCTTTATGCACCCGTTAGAATATAACACAACCGAAATGTACCATAACGTTTCGTGGATCTTCCACATAAAATACAACGACCCGTGAAATTCCTCCGCGTCCTCCACTCCGACAACCCCTCCAGAAGCTTCTGCACGGCTGCCATTATATTATAAGGATCGCCATTTTGATCAATCACCGGGTCGAGTTACTCACTGCCCGTGATTCTCACAAAAGGAATCTTTCAACTTCCAAGAAGCTTATGGTTGTAGAGGAGGAAGGACGCCTCGGTGGCGCCTCAACGGCCGACGCCCGACGGCGCCCTCGGCGGCGATTTTCGGATGAGTACGATGGAAGCTTGGATGAGTGTTGTTTCGTTATCCAGAAAGGCGGAGTGGGGAGGGTCGTTCAACTGTTAGAGGAGAAGGAAGGGAACTGGAGCGGGCAAGGCCCTTTCCTTCTCGCCCTTGACGAGTCTCATAAACATTGGTTGCAATAGGAGAGGAAATATAAGCGAGGGACATAAAGCAATTAAGGAGCGCCTCATCTGCTCTTCGAGGAGCGTGCAAGCTAAGTACCACAAAGAGAGCGCTGCTCATCAAAGGAAACGGTGGATATAAAACATCGCCACCTGAGTCCCATATTCCTCGGCCTCTTTTTATTAGTTTTGATGTAGTTGTGTCGTGGTGAGTGATGTTCAGGGGTACCAAGGTCTCGGATTCGGATGTTGGTTGTTGGTCGGTATATTTTGTTCCTTAGAGTTAATATTAGAGTGCTCATGGCGCTGTTATGATTTGTATTGTTTATAAATGACAACCGCCAAATAGTAGTTAGAGCCAGTTTTGTATGGAGGAGGGCTGTAGTCTTTTTGGCGACTACGTCGGGAAAGAAAATCTTCTGATCTCAGCCCACCGTCAGTAAAACTATCTATTTTGATTCATTATAATGTTTTATATGGCTATTAGTATCTATTCCATCGATTGATATCATAAAATAAGCTATTAATCGGCACATATCTTGGTTGATGCAACTGCCTTGCCCTATCTTACGTATACGATATACCTTGCAATGTCATCCTGCAATATAAACTGGGAAATTATTTCAATATAGCGCCTGTAAAGATTGAATTAGGAGTAATAAATGCAAGACTACTATGACATTTACACTATCAATATACATTGTTATTTTTAAGCTGGTTACAAATGAATGCTATTAAGTCATACCATTTGTCATACTTTATATAATGGAAGTTTAAAGCATTAATCAATTTGAAAAATGTTCTAGCGTCAAAAAATTATTTTCATACTTTGAAGCCGTAGGAATAAGTCATAATTATTATTCTCGCGCAGAGTTTCACGGGATTGTATTTAAAGATGACAGATATTTCCATCTCAAAGCTTAAGAGTATTACATTTGCGTATCGAAAGCATATGGTAAAAATATACAATGGATATCGATGGTTGAGTATCAGAATTTCATGTAATGGAGTGATAAATATTAGCAATAGTAACTAGAGTAATATCTCTATGTTTCGATATTTTTACTTTCCTTGACTTACCTTACATTGATATTGTTTACTTAATCCTGAGTGGGAGAGGAATTTTAATATTCCGAATCAGCTTTGATGTGATCGTCAGTCATGGCTGGAAATTTCCATTTTATGGACATTGCTTAATTTCAAAATGATTAGATTTGACTCATTGATTGTTCTTAGTCGATATCTAGCTGGGATCGTTTCCGAATTTTATGGCTCACTTATACTCTAGGAACTGATTTACTTTTAGTTCAAATTTTACTGCCATCAAATAGGTGACTTTCATCGGTATCCTCCATCTTTCTTGTCACAGACGAAAAATTCTTGTTTCCCATCTTTACTAGTTCTTCATGACTTCAAGAAGGTAGTAAAACAGTAATCACTTCCTTGATTCCATTCGGAGAGAAATGCGTCCGTATAAATCAAATAATTACTCTGCGATGAACCAAAATTCATAGCGTTGTCTACTTTTGTTTTACGACCGCGAATGGAGTAAATACGCGATTAAAACGATGAAGAAGAAAAGATAGGTTCTTGCACAAACTTTATGGCTTAAAGTACTTAAAGATCTGCTATTGGAAAGGTACTCGAACAGTATATTTCTTCCTTTCGGTGATATTTGTGGAATCTTTGAGTTTTTGTCTCTTAATTCCAATTATACGACTTATTTTTTGAGAAAATAATACAAACTCAGTTTAATATCTTGTGTTAATCTTGGAGTAGGAATAGAAAAAATATAGGGAACGGGCAAGAATTGAAATAATTATATTTTCTAATCTGTAACCCTTCATATAAATAATGATTTACTAGAGAGGCCTACGAAGAAATTCATGAATTTCAACTAAATACTGTATGTAATTTAGCTGAAGGCACAAAATCCATATATCCAAATTGAGAATGTAATATAGTAGTAGTGAAAATTAGTAGTAAACATGGAATATATAAATGCAATGTGGAATAATGGCGTGCAACGGGCATGGATGCAGGAACAGGTTGTTAAAGTTATTTAAAATATTTGGTCGTTTACAGTTATGGATTAAATTAGAGAAAAGCTTAGCAATGAATACTTTTAAATCAGCAGGAAGATTGTGGTTAGATTCGGAAAGATTTGTTCTTGTCATAAGCTACACCCCTCTTTACATTCTCCATACTTTTAAAAGCAAAGGGACTCAGGATTTCCGCGTCTTAGGAAATCGGATATAGGATCATCCGACACATTATAAAGTGCCATTACTTTCTCCGCATCCAGGATGGGGTATTTCTTTGGAAAAAGATAACCATAAATAGAAATTTTCTAAAAGCGAGTCACTCCAATTTGAGGAAAGGAAACGGATGTGACGTAGACGTCTAAGGATTTAAGGCACATGTGTTTTTTGACGTCATGCGATTATTACCGTTTCTCTCTTGATTCAAGGGTCTTTCGATAATCAATTAAAAAACCGATAGTTTTACCTTGCGAGACAGAGTGCTTTTAGAGTTAATGGTAAAAGTCACATCTGATTGGATCAAGTGAAATTTGATGTAAAATCATCCTAATTTAATGAATTAAACTAAGGGATTTATACTATTTGCAGTTAATAAACCAAATATCCAAATTACCTTTAGGATCTAAAAAATTTCATGATACTTTAACTAGAGCTTATGTAAACACCAATGCTTTTCCAGAGACTATATCGGGGGAATTTAGGACTCACCAATTGAATGCTCGATTTGGCAAAGATAACTGGAAATCAGACGATAATGAATTCATAAATAATATAATCATCAATTCATTTAAAATTCACAGATTAACTCGGATATTCCGGTGAAAGTATATTTTAACAGGCAATACAAATTGCTTTGCTTTCTTGTTGAGGGACGGATTTGGAAGTTTCCATAATAAGAGAGAGCTATTATTTATTAAAACCTCGATTATAGCTTGATTCGTGGAGTTATATCGGTTTAAACGCGTGCATAATATTTTCTGTTGACAACAAATGTTACCGAAGATAAAGTCACTTTCGAGGCTTTTATTCACAATTGGAGAAAAAAATAACCTAGATTACCGGTTTCAAACGAGAAAAACCTTTCAAACAGAATTATTTGACAGAATAATTGACAAATTAGTAATTTCATTGATAGATATAGCGACATATAATTTCTTTTGGCGCCTATATTTCTGTTTTAGCAAAACTCGAACTTTATTTAGCATGCTCTTTTATTTAGACCCTTCACTACGAACTTGCTGCATTAAATGTTTGAGTCACTTATAAATCAAAATAATGCTTTGGTGAGTAAAGACTAACATTAGTCTTTTATTTTCTCCTCCTTGTAAGACCATATTATACAATTAGATTTTAGGTAAATTTATTTAAAATATTTAGAGCTCTAACTCCGACTTTTGAAAAATATTACTGCTAGTATTTTTAGATTGCTTTCCACATATTTATTTATATAAGATCATAATGAATCATTCATCAAAATGTATTAATAATATTTAATTGTTTCTATAAAAGAGATATATGACTATCAAGCTACAGTCAGGCTAATAAATTTTATATACATCTTCATAATTAGATACACAATATCAGATTTACCTCGTTTCTTTCGAACAATCCTTGTCAGGGTCCTTGTCTTTATCCAACTTTTCTAGCTGAAATTTGATTACTAATGAATTTACGTGAAATTTCTGATCGTATCCAACCTAAAACTCTCTAAAAATATATTTCAAATAAAAATTCTCATTCATAGCATTTGTGTCCGAAGTGTATTCCAGACGGACAGCTGCATCCATCGAAATGTCGAGGTCACATTTTTCATTGAGACAATGCATCGTCTACGCTACGGATATGGAGAAACTAAGAAGCAAATGGAAATGGGACAACGGTAGTTGTGATAAGTAAAGATGAGATTGAGATGTAAGATAGCGGCTGATGCATCCGTGGGGGCGCGTGAGCGTGCATTTGGGAACGATGGATTCTCCTCGACCGCGTTAAACCAAGACCGTGAGTTGACTTCGCGGCTATTCCACGGCCTTGTCTCGGTGCAGCGTTTAAGTGCACCAAGCAGCACTATTCCATAGGTAAAATTAAAAGGGATGGATATTCTAAATGAAGCATTACAATTAAGGATATATAAATTTAGCAAAACCAATGTCAAGTTTAGTGCCAAAATATTGGATGCCATATAGTAACTTGTCATAATTGCTAATATTTAATTTCGTGATGTATAAGTGGTGATAATTGGAAAATCTCTCTATATAAATTTCAAACTTACTAGCTGTGGATTTTAAATGCAGGATGAAAGGTTTTGTCTGCATGTAAAATTGGTTTATCTCTCTGATTGAATGTAACAGTCAATTGTCAATAGCAAATTAGATTGCAACTATAACTTGAAAAGAAATTCATTTATTATTACTCAGAAATGATTAAATTAATTTAGCCATGAAGGCATAATGTTAACGTTCTTTCTTATCAGCATACAGAAAATATAAGAGTATTGCTGAATGCAGATGTTTACTTTTCCACAGAAGGTTTTATTTAAAAAAAATATATTTTTTATTTGAAAAATAAAACCTTCTGTGGAAAAGTAAACATCCGCATTCAGTTATGTATTTCCACCACATCTCGGCCGAGGCTATAGATTATATTATAAGAGTATTGATGGATTGATATGAAATTCGATAGAAATTTATGTAGAATGCTCAAAAACTTCTTTGACCTCTTCTTACCTTTAGTAGGGATGAAATGTTTCTTTCGATATGAAATATATTTAAAATTTCGTAAACAACTGGTGATAACTCTGCTATAATGTTGTATATTAAAGGAGAGTATAATTATCAGAGAGAAATACCCCTAATTCATTTAAATCTACATTCAGAAAGGATTTGATAATTTAGCTTATGAAATAGGGACAAGTATTCATTTTTGCGTTGATTTAGCCAAAGAACTTATTGCTTTAAACTAAAATTTATATATTTTTACAACGTACTTAAACCCTCTTCATGACCAGCATGGATTTAATGTGTCTTTTTAACGTGTTCATTGATATGCTTCTTTTACATCTGTTTTAAGTATTTGTTGAAAATATTTTTTAATTTTGCATTTAAGGTACAATTATTATAAAGGTTTCATGAATTCTGAATTCATGATCAGAATTCTAAAAAAGTATCCTCAAGTAAATAGATTGAAGTTCGCTGAAGGGTTACAAACTTATTTGTTCTCTCCATATTCCGAGAAGCTATTTATTGCTTTGTGATTTTTCCTTAACATTTCAGTGTCACATTTACTAACTTAAATTGGCGCTATAACTTATTCGCCCTGAAACTTCTCAAGTATCTAGGGTTTTTGATTTTACTACAGCACGTTTCAATTTTGTGCGAATAATTGGTCGTCTCGGAATGATTTATCACCCTGGAACTTACTGCGGAATTTATATTAATATTCACCGATAACCCGGAAGGTCTTACGCTGGAATGCACCTAATAAAAAATACTCTTGGACGGTGTTCCCCACAGTACTTGTCTGGGTCCGCGATCGTTTTCACTTGTGTACTACAGGAGGATCCCTTTCATTTGCACCCTGGGCTTGCATGCACGTACAGACATTCGAGATCGTCCGTGGAGTTTTCGTGACGCGTGACAAACGTGATTGGTATGAAGTGGGCATCGGTGTGGCGGATAGGCACGGGCGAGGAAGGAGACGCGACTCGCGTGCGTGATGTTCGGGGAATGGTATTGGCGAAAGAATCTCAAGAAGCGCGAGGACAAGGAATATGAATTCAACTTGCAGCGATCAGAAAACGTGTCCAATTATCCCCTCCGACATGTTTCGCAATCCCTATCTGGAGAATTCGGAAGTAAGCTTTGATGAGGGACCGTATGCACCTTAATGAAGGTACTCTTTGCCTTAGAAAATGGATGGAATACATGTAGAATTTTGCTATCCTGAAGCCTCTGTATGCAATGATCTTAAAAATAACTTAAGCTATGGATATGGGAATGTAGGAAGTCTTATAAAAACACTGGTGTTACAACTGTAAAAGAGCGTTTTGCAAGCATGAACTCAATGCCATGTTGATTTGATCCAAAATAAGTTGCCATAGAGTTCACGGATGCATATCCTATAGCTTCCGGGTTTATTTTTCCTAGATGACCAAGGAAATTTAATGCATTTTTCCTATTCTTACCTTTTGTTCCTCATTTCCCAAACGTATTTCCATTGGCAATATTTTGCGATAAAATTTTCATGACTATTTTTCAGAGCCAATACGATACTTTTATTCATTAATTTAGTTACCTTTTACTTTCAGAAAAACTTTGATATTAAGAAGCAAACAGAGTTTCTTGTCTTAATTCCTATGTCATCATTGATGATACTCCAAATGCCAAATCATCGATTCAAAAAGGATTAGTGTTAGATGTGAAGTAGTCAAGCTAATTCTTATGTTAAAGCAACGATATTACTACAGTTATGCTACAATATTAATAGAATGGCGAATTTAAAGGATAAAATAATACCCAATTAACTGAGCTAAGGCTGAGTGTTCTTAATTTTTCATATCTTATCTGATTGTGAATAAATCAAGCAAGTTTCCACTATTCATTGAGATCTCAATTACTAAATTATCAAGGAATTAAAGGTCGATTTCCAATGTTAGACTTCAGTTTTTTCAGTTTAGTTTAGTTCACTAAGATTTCAGCTCTTCTTAATCGAGAAGAAATATTGATTTTTACAGAAATCAAAAGCTTTCAAATTAACTTTCGAGACTAGCTATAAATATATGTTTATTGAAGTCCAATGATTTATTTCTGAGTTTTTCACTTAACTCAGATCCATTCATATGTATTATTCATTCATATATTTAATTGCATTATAATAACTACCTCCTAGATCATTTGAAAATTAGATCATAAAAAATTCTTATAATTTTATGGCATAGAAGATACAATTTGACCCGGTACGAGAAATACTTCAGTGACGCACGTACATGAATTATCTTTCATGGAGAATAAAATTAAAATCAGATGATGACCAAATCTATTTGGAATTTTGCCTAGTGGAATTTGATCAGCCCCACAAAATCCTACCCTTCCCTTTGTCGGCATGCACGATAAACTGCCGTTTTGCATCTTTTCCCGCTACTGCTTTCCGGGACAAATAAATACGGTTGCAACACTTAAGTATTCGCATACCAAGTGCCCGAAAAATGCGAGCAATGCGCCGAGTGTCTAGAATATTTGCTCTGAAGCAGGAAGGCTTTCATGCAGGGAAGTACTCATGCAAACTGGGATCGAATCTAAAAAAAGGAAGTAAAAACAGGAGATTACATAATCAAATCTCATTCTGTCGCCGAAGAACTGAAATAGATGTGATTCATAAAAATGATCTTTATTAATCTACTGTTATCTATTTTTTGACTTTCATGACGGACGAAATGGAAGTACTGCGGGTTTTACGAAGTTCCTGGTTCCAATTCAGGAGAAATATCTTACAATAAATATATTACTACAGAATTTTTAGTTTGTAAAATAATTGTATAGAAACCAAATTTTAACTAAAATAATTTATAGAAACCAACTTAAATTTAATCCGATACCTAAGTACCTTCTTATATGTATCCAATACTTGGAACCACACCTGTAACCAACTTCTTAGATCTAATTATAATCACATTATAATACTTTTACATTGATTTCATTTTACTACTTCCGGATTTTGTGACTCAGTCATTTTGACCTAGGGAGTTTCATTTAAGCAAACATCCACCACGTATTTTATTAATGGGAGAAAGGTGATCTTACACCTAGTAGAAGGTTACCGAGTGATGGATATTTATATGATTAAAATTTTGAGGGGAATTAAGAGAAGCCCATGGCATATAACTTTTGGCTGTATATCTATTAATTAAGGAATTTATTTTCTATCATTCAGTAATTTCTGATTCAACATGGCTAGAAGATCTTAATAACACTCCGAATTTAAAATATCCGTTTAATATACTTGCATTGTAAGGCATTCTTATTGATAAATCAGTATCATTTGTAGAATACGATCTTAAAGACGGTAAATTTCTTGAAGACTTTATTACTTTCTTTAAGATTTTGTAATTTCTTTTGATACTTGGCTTGTGAAAATTCTGACGCATTATCGTTCTTTATAATCGTTCTTTTAATATCTTATTTTTCAATATTTTTTGAGATATTCTTCAGATAGAATTAACATTTACATCTATGAAAATTAATACAAAATTATATTTCTACACATGTGACTGTTTGTACTCGATAGAATTTGTATATATTTGGTATTCAGCATCGTAAACTCAATTTATTTCGGAAAATTCGTTTGGATATATTTTTAACCACTCTTTAAAAACTCATTTCCTGCCAAGAAAATTTGCTGCTCAATATTTACTAGTAAGAAATGTGTTTTTGTTAAGAGACAAAAGGTATCACGAACATAAAACCGTTTAATCCACATAGTATTTGATTGCAAATAATATAGTTACAGACATATATGCCTCCTACAGCTAAACTGATAAACATGTGATAACTAATGTGATATATCTATTATAAGTAATGATTGTATTATGCAGATGTTATAGAACTATTTCCTATTTAAATTTAAAACCTTAACTTTTTCGTCGCTTCAATAGATTGATGGAATTCTACGTCATTCGGATGTCTGAACCTTTACCCTAGAAATTTATTATGTGCATATAAGTAAAATGAATGTATGGAATAGAATTAATATTAATTTCATTACTTGAACTGAATGTATTTTAGTGTAACCTTATCCCTAGTGTATCTTTTAAGAGAAATGTTTCAAAGATTTTATCTGAAAGTAGGTTTATGGGAAATATACCTCTGAAATTAATATAAGTAATTAAATAAAATTTTAAAGTAAAATTAACTTAGAATAAAGAAATGAAATTCGTGAATGTTCTTGAGCCCATCACAATCAGGGATTTTTATATCAACCTCTTCCATACTCAAGACTATCAGTAAATCTCATGAATAATTTTTCTTTTCTTTCGGAAATTTTCACCAACTTTCTTTGCCATTTTTCACTAGACGTTTATTGCGTACGTTTTCTGTAATTGACAGCTATGTCCAGCTTAAATTCAATCCGATACCTAAGTACCTTCTTATATGTATTCAATACTTGGAACCACACCTGTAACCAACTTCTTAGATCTTATTATTGTCACAATATAAAACGCTAACATTGATATTATTTTACTACTTCCGGATTTTGTGACTCAGTCATTTTGACCTAGGGAGTTTCATTTAAGCAAACATCCACCACGTATTTTATTAATGGGAGAAAGGTGATACGGAAAAGTTGGAGGAGACATTAAGAGCAAGTGGCATTCCTGAGACGGCAGAAGGAGTAAATGTAGAAGTGAGGAGAGCTTATGAATGCCCGACATTCCTCGAGAGAGGGTCTTTTGCTTGGGAAGGGAGTGGGAGGGGGAAATGCAAGGCATTTGGAAGAGGAATGTAGGCGTGAATGGGGATGGAAACTACTTAGTGTTTCTATGGGGAATCCATTTGCGATTCTCAAACGACAATTTTACTGTAATCATGACTACGAGTTGAATTCTCAGGTTTTCTCTCGCTAAAACACAAAAAAAGAGAACGGTTCATGTGAAATTTTCTTATGATGAAGATGCTTAGGTTTTTCATCAAAGCAATTCTCTCGGCAGATGTAACAATTGATGAGAGTTTGGAGTAGGACACAAAGGAGTGGTTGACATGTTTGAGGGATTAAGAATTATGGTTTTCTATTTGTTTCGCTCAAAGAATCTGCGATGAATTTGAGGTTCGATGTAAGATTGACTGGTGACTTGCTAATAGTAATCAAATCATTGATAACATCATTCTTCATTCTAGATGCTAGTGAATAAAATTAAAATTGTTCACTCTGACTTCCTGAGAATGGGCAAAACCACTATTGCAACCTCGTATTTTTCTAGCGGAAAATCCACCATAGAATTAATGCCTCCCCTCAGTGTAAAATGAATCCCTAATGGAGGGTATCATCAATATTTATAACTTCAGCATGAGTTTTCCTTTCAAGGGAATATACACTTAGTAAAATATCGATACAATTGATTTTCTTAGTTTAAATTTCAATTTCATTGATTGTTATATTTTTATTATTAACTGTAATGAGTTGGAACGGTAATTATGGAGATATTTGTTGTAAAACAAACATTCAAATGTTTTTTTACCTTAACAATACTTTGCAGAATGTTTAACATATAGTATAAATTACTCCGAGCTCAGCATAATATGAAGAAATGAGTAAGTAACTACTTTTACGCTTACCAATTAAATGTTTTATTATGCTACTCGGATTTTGACGCTTCATCATCAGGCAAAGCTACTGAAAATTTTTGTCGATATTCCATTAAACAGAAGGGGGAGGAGAAAATTTAACCTATCAGATCCTACAACTAAAGAGAAAGGAAATGAAAAATATATATTCACATTCCTCAAATTTTAAATAAAAATCATTCATGTATTACGTCTCTTCAAAAACGCTAAAGGACTTTAGGTAACCCAGCATCATGGGGATGTAGCTCAGTGGTAGAGCGTTCGCTTTGCATGTGAAAGGTCCCGGGTTCGATCCCCGGCATCTCCACATTTTTATGAGTAAATACGGTCATGAATACTTCTTAAAATGAAGTGAATACTAATGTGAGAGCGAGACATCTTCCATGAAAAGGCGGCCTACTTATCTACCTGTTCGACGTTTGATTCCATTTATTTATAAATAAGGATTAAAGTTTGCGAGTTGGAAAGCGGCTTCAAACTCAAAATCTTCCCTCAGAAGCCTTTAACAGACGGATTCAATTCGAAGTTCTGAAAATTTTTCTATAAATATTGTCCTCCTCCTTATTGCAGCAATAATTAAGCTTAAGGAGAATAATGTCCCGCAAAACCTTCATTTGTATTTATGAGTTAACCTGATGAACAAAATAATTTGAATTTTGCTTCTGAAAGAAAAGTAAAGTCGGCTTATGGAACGCCGGTATATTCCTCACCCAGCAAGGGAAAGTTAAAAGAAAAATAAAAACCAATAGATCAACAGGATATGTCCACTGGTTTATGATATTATTAATAATTAATGTCGTACTCTTACGACGAGATTAAGCCAAGTAGCCTCTCTTTTACCGAGCCTTTGAAGTTATAATATGTGATAATTTCAAAGTATTACTAGAAATAAATAAGCTAGAGAAATTAACCAATGCATGCGAACAATATTACTAGATATATATAAAATTAAAAGCAGAAAAATTTCCGTTAGGGGGAAAACTCTTTAACATCAATGTTTACGGAGAAAAACCAACCATACGGAAAACTCCCTTACATTAAGGTGGGCGAAAATGACGCAGAAACACAGGAGTAATAATGAAACGCTAATACATATTAATCAACAATTTTTAACGGAACTTCGATAAATAGTATTCGAAAAAAAAAACGTTTGTGGCCGGAAGGGGATTTTGGAGAAACCGTAGGAGTAATAATTACATATTAATCAAAAATTATTATTAGAGCAAAATTCATTTGAAATTTCCATCACCGAAAAAAGATCGTTTCGCTTGTAGCCGGAAGGAAATTTCGGAATCGTTTTTAAAGCCCTCGACGCGGAAGATGCTGAGTCGCATAAGAGAGCTGAATTTCCTTTAATTGCCGACCTTTGGCCTGTGACTCTTGAGGCACGCGACGGAAACTGCAGATGGAAGGAGTTTTTTTAGCGGATGAGAAAGTGTGGCGCCATACTGTGCATTGTGTTTTATTTTCGCCAAGTGCTGACAAATGCATTTTCAGACTTCCTCCTCCCTCTCCCTCACTCCAGACCTCTCACAATCACCTTTACCTTTACCTCTCTCCCCTCTCGAAGTGGTCCTTGCATCATTTAAACGCTCTCTCGCTTACCACCAATTTTTATTTTTTTCTGCCGATGCAGCAGTGCTCTTAAAGAACTATTAATAAAGGTCCGATTGTTAATTATGTGCCGGGAAGTGAAATTTGCGCAATTCGCCGCCGAAGATAGAGCACAAAAGGTGTTTATATGATTGAGTCACGTTCATTGTCACTCTGGTCGAGTGTTATGTAAATAAGAGTTGTATTTTCGTGCGGCTTGCATAAATATATATATATATATATATATATATATATATATATATATATATATATATACATATATATATATTTTTTTTTTTTTTCTTTTAAAGAGACAGATTTTTAGGAGTGAAATGAATGGATCTTTTGAACAGCTTAAAGTTATAAGTGTAATTTGTCATAGAGGTTTTCTTATCGGATCAAATCGACATTCACTATCGGATCAACGGACTATTTCTATTCACCTACACAAAACGTTTTATATATGTAATATTATTGACGAAAGGTTAGATGGAAGAAGAGACTTTTCAGTCTCAATCTCGCCTTAATAAAGACCTTATAGACCTTACCTTCATGAGAAATCGTTAAATGTATATGATAGACTTAGGGTAAAAGATAGTAAAAATTTCCTAGAGGTAGCTAAATATTGAAATGTGTCATCTGAAATCAATAATATCAGATAGCAAAGTGTGAAATACCTAAAATGAAATTTGATTTTATATAGGTAAATTAACTTAATGGTGCTTTCATCAGAATAAGTTGTTATTTTAGTTATGAACAATGTTCATTTATTACTCTTTTCCATGGACGCTATCCTTGAATCATTGAACAAGATTTGAATTTTGCCTTTTCTGCCAAGCACTACTTTATAAAGGTGACTTTAAAAATAGAACGATATCGTTTAGAATGTACATTTAGTGGAGTAATAAGTGAACCACCAACTGATATATATCAGAGGGAGATTATTTTTTATTATAAAGGATATTTCTAAAGTATAACCTGGGTTAATGACACACTGGATATTGTGTAAGAACGGGGATGTAGCTCAGTGGTAGAGCGTTCGCTTTGCATGTGAAAGGTCCCGGGTTCGATCCCCGGCATCTCCATGTTTTTTTGTAGTTAATTGTGACGATGAAATCTTATTTTAATTGAAGTGAACAGTATTCCTGGAGGAAGGAGCATTTTTATCGAAGGTCACCGACGTAGATGTCTTTCCAAACTTTAATTGCCATTCGCTTATGTTTAACACTCGAAGTTGTGTAGTTTTGATTCGAAAAGCCTTTTAAACAGGAGGTTTTTCATCGATGGAGATTATTTTAGATTATGCAATCTAGATCTATTTCCTCAAATCTAGATCTTATTTCCTCAAATTCTATGAAAGTCATTTGCGATTTTTTAAGAATTAAGAAAATATTAGATAAGTTAAAATATTTTTACTTTACGTATGAACTCTATAAAAGTTAATAGTTCTCCTTCATTCACTTATATGACCAAAACTAACTTTCTGGTGTGACAGCAACTCTCAATTCCGTCGAGATATTTCAGAGTTCTTAAACAATTTTACTGGCGTAGTTTCAAGTTGCAAGCGATGGATTTTTTGAAAATTTCAATCATCAATATTAGATATAAGTTAACCAAAATATTCACCCTTGTCACTATTTATCGAATACTACGGAATACCTTATTCTTAGGGTCAAAAGCTGCAGTAACATTGAAGTTTTCACTCATACTATACATCTTTGTATCAGTGAGGAAAGCAAGGGCGAAGTATCTCTCTCCTCATCTAGATTTAGCGATTAACGTTTCTCAGAGTTTTTCAATACCAGGATTCCGGGATTCGCGTTATCATATCCCGGGAACCCTCCTGAGAATCCATATCTTAGTAAGCCTCATTTCCTCTCCAAGTACCCTAGTAAGCCTCATTTCCTCTCTAAGGTTTTCGATGGCTAATGGTGGAATGGCTTCAACCAGCCTAAGGACTGATGAAGATACTCCCAAATTTCACTGAAAATGCAATCTCTTTCCTTAGGACTGTTGAGAAAAATGAAAATATTTCAGTGGAATAAATAATGAATGAATTAAGAGATATAGTGACGTTATTGTATTCCGCGAAGCTTTGAAAAACCAGATTCATTTATTTATATATTTTCCGAAGCCCTCAGACATGTCCATTTACTAGGCAATTATCGTGAGAGACGTAAACAGTAACAAAGGACGAACACACAGAAACATTCCATAATAATCCGATAAGCCGGGACTTGCACCTCTAGACCTTGGAGTTCCAGAGTACCCTAACCACCGCAGGAGGTAGTTATTACGAATATACATACCCAAAGGGAAGGTTCACGCCGATTTTCTTGAAAGTTCAAAGTATGGAGTCGAAAATTCGAGAATCATAATCTTCGCCGGAAGTGTTTGAGTGTGTACATCTCTATCGTCTAGCCATTCGAGGGACCCATTATTCTTCCTGGTGCCGTACCCTTGCCCCTTCCGAACGCACCTTCGAATATACACGTAAAAGAGGGTTTTACCATCCCCTTTCCTTCTTATCTCTCCTTTCCACGTCCAAAAAGCTAATGAGTCCCACTCAAAGAGACCTTACACTTCCTTCCCAAAAGGACTGCTTTCTCCTTAAGGACATGAGCCTTGTCTCGCACCGCGGGTGACCGTCTGCAGAGGACCGGAACAATCGCGGAGGACGGTTCAGCTTGCAGAGGCCAAACCCCTTAACGATCCCTAATGACTTTTTCCTGGAAATCTCTCCGTATTTCTTGGAATTGCAGGTACTATTCCGAGAATTCTCCAACGAGCACGTGCTTGGGATTTGCCTCCGAAGCAGGGAATTCCCACAGAAAAAAAAACAAAGAGGGAAATTTGAACGGGCGAGAGATGTGCGAAAGATGCCTGGGAAAGGAAATGGAAATGAGGGAACGTTGGGTAATGGCGACTCACAGAATGGGCATTTTTCTCGCGGGCATAATTGCGACGGTGCTCAGAGTGGCAGCCGAAAACAAGGAAATTTATTTTTGGGAAAGTTCCCTAAGCCCTGACTTTCCTTTCGTTTTCCTTAAGATGCCACTAATGGAATGGTTAGGACGAATTTCTCCAATTTTGGATTACATCTTCTTTGGTTATCGGTTTGACGTCAGAACTCGACTCCAATCGCAGCGATTTTCTGAGTGTTCATGGGTTTTCGAAGTTTTAGGGGATACATTATACAATTCGCAGATCACAGTTTCAAACATCGATTATTCGTGGTGCATGAGGCGGATTCAAAGAAGAATAATTCTGATTTGAACCCCTGAGAATGATAGTATAGCTATCTACATGAATACCCTGCAAGCCGCCTTTCGGCGTATGGCAGGGGGTATAACACCAATCTATTGAGCTACTCTTTTAGCCTATTACTATCGCGTATTGTTCGCGGAAAGAGTTCTTAAAACTACTTGTTCTAGTGTCTATTTCTCATATTTTTCTCTCATTATCGTATCGGCCGAAGTAACAGGGGGGTCGCATAATATCAACTACGTTATGGGAAAACGTGCTTTCTCTAAATTTATTAAGGAGTCGCAACCTAGCTTCTAACCGCCTTTCTTTCAATGATGCTCAACCTGCATCTGAGAGCATCTTCGTGACGCTTACCTTTTTCTCGTAGCATTTTTTAACGAAACGTATCGCTTTGCGCTGAATTTTCTCAAGTTCGCGGGTACCCGTTTCATCCGCTGGGTCCCATATACTTGCCGCTATAGCAATCGAAATGAACATTCGGTTACATTAGAAAGTCGGTATTCCTGAACAATTGCTCTCATTCCCTGGACTGTTAATTTTAACAGTCCGTACCAACAGACGGCTATCGAAGCGTTTTCAAGCCTCTGATTCATGAACATCAATCAGTTTTACAATTACTTTACTATCTACAAATATCTGGTTTTCACAATAGCATCCAATGAAGGCCAAAATAAAAAGGTTTCGAGAGAAAACTCTCGAAGGAATAATTTACTATCATTATTGATTTATTTATCGTCATAAAAGAGGGTTTCGGATTTAAATTCACTGAAAATATATATTCCATAAAATTCTATTGGGTAAATGATTCTACAGCCGTCTCTTGCGTACTGCCAATTAAACTTTGGCCAGACCCACGAGAATCATTTACTTGCTTTTCTTCGGCTTATTCAAAAGCCTCTTTCAGACAGCTTTCTCTTCGCTTCCTAGATGTTGTTATTCTTCATTAGCCCTTTTCTTCTCGTTATCTCCCTCCTTACGGCGCCTCCTCTTGCGACTATGTTAAATATATGTAGATAAAGGTTATTTTTAAAGGCTCCGAAGCATCTTCACCCCCGTCACACAAATACTTGCAATTATCTGCAAAATCTTACATTCAGTTTTATTTCTTGCCTATTAAAGCTTGCTGTCACCTCAAGATTTTTTTTAATTTTAGGACTTAAATTGTTAATGAGCTAGGCTCATACTAGTAAGGTATCTTGTCCTACGACAAAATATAAAAATTTGGATTGGGCTTTCTTTTTGTAAGAAACGAAGCTGAGGAGTCTGCTAAAAATATATATGCCCTTTCCTTACCGAGTCTAAACGAGGAAAATTTGTATTTTTACTCCCTCGCTTCTAATTCAATATTTCAATTATTATCATTTTATTCAATTATTTTTTCGATATTCAATAATTTTATATAATTAATATTCAATTGTCTGTACGTATATATCTCCGTGACGAAACGACCTCCAATGAAAAGCTTGCTTTTAAGATTTTAAACTGACGTAATTGGCAAGGAAAGCCACAAAATCTAATTTCACAGTAAAAGATAGAAAATTAGACGCTAGTGCAGTTAAGGAAATGAATGGCTGGGATGTAAATTCATAGAAAAAGCTTCCTCAGAGATAGGAGAATAGACAAGGAAAAGTGTGCTTTTGTAATTTTCCTCTAAAAGCCCTATTTCCTCCAATAAATATTCTATTTGATTAAAAAAATATGACGAAAGATTTATTTTATCGCAATTATTCATTTTTATTCGTTAGTTTTCCTCTGCAGTCAGACACAAGCTTGGTGGCAGCGACATAAAATATTCTTTGTTCAACCTGTATGTTCAAAATAATCAATAATTGAATGATTCAATAAATTAAAATAGAGAATACTTAATTAAATAATATAAAATAAAGTTTAATAATACAATATGAATATAAATAATAAATTCAATACAATTCGTAAGTGAACAAATAATTAGGTAGCAATTTATCGTTTAAAACGCAAATTCAACATGTTATGGGGTTCAGCTGATAGGACACTGACGCTATGTACGCAAGGGTAGACAGTCTCATGTCTAAGAGGTGGCTTATTTTGTCATTTCGTCCGTTGATTAAATAATTAAATAATACTGTTGGTGCAGAACGATAAGGATTTGATCTTAGAGCTAGAGCGCGTACGAAATAGAGCGGTTCGTTTCGTTAAGGGAAATCGGCTAAATCGGAAATAATCGGTTCGGCGGTTCGATCGTTATCTAATGTTCACTTGATAGATACTAGATATTTAGGCTTCAAGTAGTCTAACCACAAAAAATGATGTAAAAATATCACTTTTTTATTTAAGAACTTACCTAATGTATCGTAACTTACGTAATAGAATGTGGTTGTCTTTCCATTTTATGTCAGTCGAATATTCTGGCAGGAATATGATGCATTAGATTCGCTCCGGGAAATATCGGGAAGAAGGGAAGAAGTTAAACCGGCCCGTGACGCAAAAAGTGCTTCAAGAAATTGTTCAAAGAAAGAAGAATGCTATGAAATACTTCTCGAAGGTGTGTGCGATTAGCTATCGATCTGAATCTATTTTCTAAAACTGCAAACAGCTAGTGACGTATTTCCACAAAATTTTGGAGACCTATCGCTCATTTCCCTTCCAGTGTTTCTGCTGTATGTGGCCTGTGTTCACTTGAAGTTGGGAATATTTGAGGGTGATATTTATGAATTGAATATGTGCTTCATTGGTAGAGTGATGAGTTTCTGCCTATTACTATTTTAACAATGACTGAAAATACGTCTATGGAATGTATATATCGTGTGAAATAGTGGAATTATGTTGTTTTAAGTGATCTTTCTCGGAGTTAAAAGTTTTCTTTCGGGAAATCGGCGATTTTTCAGTATTTTCAGTGGCCGCTGAAAACTTACATTGACATTCTACCACGCATGTGAAATGAAACATTTTTTTCTGAATGAATTGTTCAACTCAGTTTCTATTGCAGCTGAAGATATAGAGACAAATAACTGGAATTAAGAAAGTCCGAAATTCCCGTAAGTAACTCAATTGTTTATCGGTATTATTTTGCAAACTTTGATATCATTGTTGCTTATTTGATATCTTCTACTTCTTCCAATTATTTTTCTGAGGTTCCCCATTTCGATTGATTATCGTAAGCTGTGTCATTGTAACTCCTACTTCAATTCCGTATGTGACTCTTGATCTAGTTATAATTAATACATTCTTACATTTATTTCCTTTGCTATATTTATGTATCAATGGATCTTCGATATGATTTAAAACGGATGATGATGATATATATTATGAGGATTCCTCGAATATCAACTGCCTTTTGTCATTGGTGAAACAAAGGAGAAAAATGTCAAGAATCATATAACACTTTTCTTTGCCGTTTAAGTAATAATAACTATAAACTGAACGGTTCCGTCACGTTTATTTAACCGTTTAAATCTATTAATAGGATAGATCTCAAGCACTCGTAGGAAATTTGGTTTGGCAAAAGTTACCCCACTCCATCTACCGTCCATTTTACGAAACTAGAAACATTATATTTTTGAACTTGAGATATGCTTGCATTTTAAATAGAGAAACCAGAGCAATTAAAGTGGAGAATAGTTAGCTATGTTATAGCTGTTAGAAACTCATATGTATGTTTACACGTATGTCCAATGAGCATATGTACATTTACATATGTACATTACATTTAAGCAAAAAGGCTTTACTTCTCTCTATATGGAAATTTTCACAAAAGATATTCCCTCGATTACCTGTCTTCCTTTAGCTACTTAGATAGTTAATGACAAAGTACATAAATATTGATGAAGAAGCATTTTATTAGTATAAATCCCGTCGCTGTCTCATAATTTTACTTTCTCCATATATTTGGTATAGTGAAAGTATAGTGACTGAAAAAATTCACCTCCAAACCAAAAAGATTTCACCGGAAATGTGTCTTCCGCGCCCATAGAATTCGCTTCGAATAGTTATGAGATGATGTCTGCCCTAAATAAGCACAGTCTCTTTGCTATGATATTTCTCAGATTTTTAAATTAGAACGATATGATAGAACTTAACTGATTTTGAAGCTAAGATTCATTCAAACTCGGAGGAGATTAATTAGAATATTCTTTTATAAAATCTATCTCAATAAAGAATACCTCAATTTCAATTTTAATTCTTAAATCCATAGATATTACTTTTTGGTTTTCTATGAAAGATTACGTATTATATACAATACTATATCAGTTATTGATATTATAAATTCGTAGTTAACATACTCTTACTGATATATATGTTTAGTTTTTCAGCATTACTAAAAGATCATACAATTACTTTTATTATACAGTGATACTTCGCCTATTGAGTAATCAGATTAGTGAATTTTCGGCTAACGAATACTTTTTCCACCTTTTTTTTTACATACTAGGCTCACGAATTTAGATTCAGCTAACGAATATGTTAGTGGATTCGTGTAGAGGTGGGAAGAACTTTCATATTAATCGAATAGTTCGATTGTTTGCTTTCTCCCATCAAATAAAACGTTTGTATTTAAACTTTTTTCTTAGCCGAAGAAAAGAATGATCGAGTGAAGGATTTGATGAATTCGATGTTTCACTCCCTCTACGCGTTTGAGTGAGAGAATTAATCTAAAGATCGGATAAGAGGAATTGATTTCTTGGTTAATCTAAATATTTTTTCCAATATTAAAATATGATATTGATGATATGATATGCCATGCCATGATATTTTTCATTCCGTTTTCCTAACCCCTCATTAAATGTAGCAGTTCTTCAACTCATCCTTTGGTGACATTTTGCTCTTTTATGATTTGACTTTTTAAATATTGGGCAGATTTCAGAACGAATTAAACGATTATATATATAAAAATATGGGAAATCACTTTTCCGCTAATGAATGCGATCTTCGTTAGATGATATATTACTTATTATGTATTACCGTGCAAATTCCTTTGAAAATGTCTATACATGAATGATATGACGCATATGCATGTGCGTAATGTAAAATCGTTTTATTTCCAATGCAGTTTTATTATTAATTTTACTATTTTTCTAGTTACGTTTTTGGAAAATGTGGTTTGCACATTAAGGATTTTTCTTTCTATTCTGATAGATTTTGCTATCTCCCGTGGCCACATCTTCCATCATACGTCATTAGAGATTTAGAATGTCATTCTGGAATCTTAGAATTAATGTACATGTTATTTATTTGAATATAGCTTCAATTTAGATCCTGAGACAATTGAGATCCTGAAGAAAGGATAAAAACTGAGCTTTATATTTTAGCAATTGCACATCGATTCCCTCATCCATGAGATGCTGATTGTTTAATATATCTCCACGTCCTAGCATTGGGTTGCTGTGCTCTATTGTACTTCTAGCAAATTCATCATTTCAAAATTAGCACGGCTGAAATGGCAAAATTTTACCCTCATAAAGTGATGTCCGTGTCATATTATTTGTGTGCAGACGTGTTGCGTAATTTTTTACTATGAGGATCAAAACATTGCCGCAACTTCATCGTAAATCATGACGTCGTGCATTCGATCGCGATTGCAGACAAAACAATGGAAGGCATCAGGAAGTGGGCAAGACGGACTCCTGAAGATACAAATCTCCGTCTAAGGTGGATGGCGCCACTGTACGGCTTAATTGTCTTCATTAGAGATGGGCACGATTGGTCTGACAAATAAAACATAACTATGGGGAACAGAAAAATAGAAGTACAATTTAGGAAGAAATAAATTGCCTGTCGTCTAGTATAGTATTTAAAATTCGAGGCTTTTTAATTGAAAATTATTTCAGGGAATTATGACTTTTAATTCAAAAACCAACTTACTAGCATTGCCACGTGTGGGATGATGAGCGTTAGAATTATATGTTAAATTAGATATTATGACAGTTAATTAATAAATAAATTCATTAATCTATTTATTTTCATAATACATTCAGTCCGGTCCCCGCTTTTATATTTTCAACATTCCAAGAAAATTTAATGTCAATATTGGAGATACGTTTCGCAATGTGATTCGTATATTCGTATATTTTTTAGAATAAAATTCAACCAAAAAGTTCATGTGCCTTAAAACAGACGTCGCGATGTCTGGCTTCTATAAGGTATGAATATATTTAACTATGTTCATAAAAATCGAAATTCATGAAGAATAAAAGACAGGTTTGTTACATGAAATTATACTTTACCCAATGATTTTCTTAATATGTATTCCACATCGGCTCGAAGTTGAAAAATATTACGAAAAATCGAAGTTGGGCATTTTTCGCGAAATTTGATCCAATTTGATATACAGACAAAGAACAAGGGTTTGAATAAAACGGCACATTTGCTTTTATTTTATTATATACTCAATCTTTCAAGTTAATCGTAAGACGTGAGCGGAACTGAGGATAGTTGTAATTAAAGTTCATTTTGTTTTAGGACGTTGAATAAGTTCGTTAATAATAATAGAATAAATTAGATAAATAACTATCGACAAAATCAAAAATATTTCGAGCATCACCTAGGTAATTAACTACGAAAACAGATATCTACCTCATCGCTAACTGATTCTACTACAAATGCTTCGAAAAGACGAGTAAATATTGTAGGTTCTAGTTGTTTACGTTTGCTTTCCTCAAATTAGCGTTGTAATTATCACCTGCGAATGTCCATGTGCCCATAAAATCATATTTATACAGTTTGTTTTTCAATAACAAGGTTCGCAAAATTAACTTGGAAGGGACGCCGAACGTGCTAATATTTTCGGCCCTAAAGAATTCGTTAACCTACATAACTGAAATAATAAGCATCTACTCTCTTCACTTTGGGCGAAAACAAAACTATTTGAGTTTACATTTTCTTGATTGATATAATTTAATTTGCCGTGCTCGTGGATTGGAACTTAACTAGGATTGCTGAAATGTGTAGGACAAACTCAAACAAAGTTTTAATGAATTCGAGCTTACATTTTAGCGGAGCCTACTTTAATTTCCACGGATGTTAATACATTTTTTTGTTATGGGAATGTTTTTCTATGTCAGGAGTTAGTTGCGAGTTTTTATGCGAATATTTTAATGTTAATCTTTGTTCGCTTACGTTATATTTTTAGGCTTGACGCTACTACACCGAAATATTGTAGGTAATTACTTAGAGGATATAATATACTATATACTATGTTAAATATTATTATATACTATATAATATTATAAGCCTTATTGTCATTTTACAATTATTTTTATGGCGCCAAGTACTATCCAAATAAAATCGTGTATCTCTGTAATAATGGTCATGTGTATTTAAACTCGTCGGAAAGAAGACATTAGGAAATTATGGAAATTAATTTTGAATTTGCATAAGAAAATGTGCGACTATCCAAGGTTTATTAGGTAAATATTACAACGTCGATAAAACTAGAAAAACTATCCCAAGAGCTCGGTTTAACCCAAAAATTATTTTACGAAAACATAATTGAAGAAATAACGACGGTGAAAATTTTACAACTGCTGATAAACTTTGTCTTCTAACAATAATGTCTTATAAAAAAATTCCGAAAAATATCGTTGGTGTTACTGATATTGGTGACCTAAGTGGTAAAATAAACATGTTGGTTGCACTTCGTTCTGCTCAATTGGAAAAGAGATAGCATAGGGTACGATGTAGATGTTAGTAGCTGAACCTTATCAATTCGTTGCCTTCGAAATTGGGGTCACGTATAGATGATGTAAACGTTGGCTGCTATACGTCATCTCTTTCGCGTTTCGTGGAATTGGCACCCGTGACGTGTCTTCGATTCAGAGTACTTTCGGAGTTGAATACGTATTTCCCGAATCTTCGTGCAGTGTCGCCTCTGTTATTCATACCTTGATATAGTGTTATTCATCGAGAAATTGACGTATTTTCCCTTTTATCCATAAAAAAATGATGGATCCAAGGAGGTGGTGGCTAAGGGGCGATCTTACTCTCCTTAGGAACTTTATGACATTGGTAATTTACCTAGGATGTAACAAGGATTTTCAATTAAGGTTTTACCATGAAGTCTTTCATCACATTAAAATGGCATTTTTAGAAGTTAGTTGGAGAAATTTATAATAAACTCTTAAACTACCCCTTTCGGCAAGTTTGCCTCTGTATTGCTTGATAGGTTTCTAGATCATTCCCTGATCTTAACTTTCAGCTTTTAAAATATTTTACTGACATTGTGAACATATATATGGGAAATAGATGAAATATTTTTTTCTGTTCATAAAATATTTTGAACCACAGGGGATTAATAGTTAATATTGAACAATGGAAAACTCGGAAATATGCAATTATAGTAATATACTAGCAATACTGATCTATCGAAAACAAGCAATAATTGATTGAAACGCCATTGATGATATATTAGCGTTGAAAAATGGATTCCCTTCTATAATTACCAAGAAAGTCATACAATATCATCAAGAAAATGACATAATTTTTCTAAGGGAAAACTGTACTTTGCGCATTTATTCCTACTTTTTATGCATCTCTATACCTAAGTTTTTAGAAATAATCTCCTCTTTGAATTAAAATTTCCCATTGCAGCGTTTATTTATTTATAAGTATCAAATAGAATTTCTTCAGTTGGCAGCCCCAACCGTTATCTAACAGTAAGAACAACTTAAAACACAATCTTTAATCGATGGAATGGAAAGAAACTTTGCACATGAAGTTGTGCGGCTGACCCAAAGTTATAAAAGAAGTGAAAAATTGATTTGGCTGGGACTCGAACCCAGGTCTCCCACTTTTCACCCCAGGTATTCTAACCACTGAACTACCGAGCCACTCAACCTCACTTCTGTAATCGGGAGCTTTTATGAGCAAAGGTCCTCACACCTGAGGTCTTATACAGATAAACATTCCAAAATATCATTATTATTTACTGGTAGTATCGGATCACCACACTACATACTTAATTTACAGAGCATCTCCCTGGTACCTCTACCAAAACACGTACACCACATATATTCGCTAATCACAAATACTACATTCCTCAGTCACAGTTTGCAACGATACTTTTCAGTCAAAATTGTCCCTTCATCGTTTTCATATCGTCACTTTCATAAATATACAAATAATTACAAAAAATAACAAAATTCACTCCACTTAATTACATAAACTGCTGCATCTACTTTTAAACTCCTTTCTATTTTCGTTTTCTTTCATACATATAGGTATTTCGTATCCTGTAAGTCGCCGAGGGCCAGACCAATATTTTTTCGTCTCTCAATGCTACGTTAGGAGTATCGGCCCTTCCTTAGGGCCCTAAAAGCTTCCGAATACATTCCTCATTGCACACCCACTCTCCGCATTCCTCACAATGCCGTACAGACGCTGACTCACGTCCCTTTTTCTGCGGATGGCCTCCATCTTCGAAAGCGATCACGTCTCGATTAGCATTGGTAATATTTTCCCCCGATTTTATCGCCTCCTCTCGATACATCGCGGATTTTTATCTCTCGATACCTGAGGCGCGTGTATTTCGGCCTTCTTTTTTCTCCCTCGACCACTCTCACTTTCTCGCTAAATGGCGCGTCATACGAGCACGCGTAAAGTGACGTCAGAGGGCGAAAATTGAAATGGGTACGAAGATCGGCTTATTTTTGAACTTCCTTCCATGCTCTCCTTAGCGAATTTTTAAATTCTGTTCATTCATTTTGTGAAGTTGGCAATTTTTCTCAATAACTTGATGTCGTCTGTAAAAAATGCGGCATAAATGTGTTGCGATAATCTGTAATTGTTTATCGGTCCAAATTCAGCAAATTTCAGTTGAAAATTTGAGGAATAAATTATGATGCATCCGTTTCTGTCCGCAGATTGTAACTGTGTCTCGGATTGTTTCGCCAAGTATTCACGTATTAATAACCGTCATGCGGAAACAACACGTAAGAAAATTCTTTATAAAAAGAAGAAAGAAAAACTCATTCAAGACTGTATTATATAATATATAATTCTTTAAAATCGTTAAGACTGTAACCTTAACTTCAAGGAAATGACTAATTTTATGTGCACTATCCACATAAATAATATATGTATAATTCTTTTATACCCTCCTTTATGATTCATATGTGTATTTTTCTGCTGTATAAAATAGCAATATTAAACTGAACTGGCATCTGAGCATTATCTTTATTATGCAGCCAGCTTGATTATAATTACAACTTCGTGAGTATTATTTATCATTTTTCAATGTCCTTAACGTGCGAATTTGAAAGATAACATCAAATACTACAATTCTCACCGGGAAAAATTTTACAATGGGGAAAACTAGATTCAACTTAAAGAGATTTTGACCATCCGCAGAAAAGATACGGAATATAAACTTCTCGATATATTCATAATAACCTTTATGATAATTAAATAACTCTTAGATTCGTATAAAAATGTATCCTTCATTTAGTTATTCGGCCCGTGATTAGGGTGGACAGGCAAGCGGATAGCGCAGTCGTTCTTGATGAAAGAGGTCTCGCGTTCGATTCCCGGTGGAGGCCCATATTTGAGGGCTGACCTCAGCTGTCGAAGCACCTCAAAAAATATAAATATTATTAGTTACTTCTAAAAAATTATGCTAAATACTTAGTGCCTCATAATCTGGTAGCTCCGGATAATGTCATAAAAATATTTAATTCAATCTCCCGCTTTTCCAAACATACGAAAAGTTTTTAAAATTATATTAAATGCATTTCCGCAACCATATCTAACTGATGAGTGGAAAATTTTGCATAGAATTTCCGGTTATTCTCTCAATTTTAGGAAGTCATCTTTCCCCATATTGTATAATTAAACTCTCTTCTTTCACAAATTCTTGTCACTCATTAAAGGGAAAGTCAATTCAATGTGGTGATAATAGAATGAGGAAGTTCATCTATCCATCTTAGAGGAAGATAAATTACGTGCCTCCACGTGGAGGAAAAATCTATCCGAAGCAACCACTACGCTCATGACCCCTGTAATTGAAAGCGCGGTGAACATCCATTATCAGGTCCTGAAATCCCCTTTTATCGCTAAGAAGAGTTTTTCCCGGAATTTCTCCCGAGATAAAAACCTTCCGGATCGAATTACTCCCTCTGGTCCGCATTGGTGCAACAGTCTCCCGTCATTTTCCTTACTCAGGCGCCATCCTGCACCACTTCCTGAGGACATTGTTCCTACTTCCGCATGGATCCTGGATTTCCTCTTCTGATAAGGAGTTATGTAAAATTTTGCGGGCTTCATTCATAATTGCGAGAGTAAATGAAGGATTGAGGAAAAAGAGACTGGAATCCGCACCTCTCCTCCGCACTTCCAGGATGTTTCGGAATCATTGATAAGATGGACTGCTCTTCCGTGCTCCATTCGCTCCAGACTCCTTATCACAAGAATGTGAAAGAGGATGCTTGTGGTTCTGCATTTGCGAGCTTTTTTTAAAGGAGTTCATTGAGACCCGCCGAAGAAATTCATCAAGATGCTTCCAGAAACTATACCATTTCTTGCTTGAGCGTTGATATTCCATCAGTATTTTATTCAGTTTCAGTTGGGGCGTAGAGCTCCAAGATAATCGTGTGGGAAGCGTGTTCAACTTCTGTGAAGGTGGTCCCGGGTTCGATTCTCGGTGGGAGCCCACGTGCGGAATGACCTCAGTTGTTGAAGCTCTTTTAAAAATACTACTACAGCTAGTTGGAATTGGGATGAGATAGATATATCACGAAAAATTGGAATTTTGAAATCCTAGCAGTAGTAATTTTTTAAAATTATTGCACATCTGAGGTAATTTGGCACGTGAGTCCCAACTGGGATTCGAACCCGGGACCGCTTTCACCCAAATCGAAAGAATTTCACACTTGGCCATCCGAAGTCCTCAGTATGTTACACGGATGAAATGAAAGAGAAGGGTACCAGTTCACTCGAATTTATTAATAATTATCAGTACCATTAGTTTTCAAAATCATCATTAATGTAACTCTTAAAGTAAGAATAATGCCTGAGCGTAAATTTTTAAATTACTTACAAATAAAACAAAAATAAGAATACAAATTTTGGCTTACATTACTTACTTTAAATTATTTCTTTTGGACTAGTTTGAGATTTACATCTTACGATGATTAAATCCTGAAGCAGATTAAACATAAATTCGTTCGGAAGATTTTCATTCCAGCAGGGCATTGAGTTATAACGCCCTTCCAACTTTTTGAGCATCTTATTAACAGCTTAAATTCCATATTTTGTAGGTTTATAACTAGTATTTTTCATTTTAATGATATTAATTATCTTGTTGAATTAAGCTCCATCCGATGTTTCCAACCTTGGACTTTCTCTTTTCCCCTTAGGCTTTGATTTATGGTAATTTGCGTCATTATCTCCCGATGACGTGACTTATTTCCCCTTATCTAGGCTTTGGTCTATGCAGCCTATCATCATCTGGAATTGGACCAATTATCTGAGACGATCAGACTGGTGAAATTCTGTAATTAGCTCATGAGATCATCCTTTCTGAATTCCTTGACATCGAAACTCAATGTTTGCTATTTCTTACAAGATGACATTTATTTTCAGATATTAATGAAGTATAGCATTTTTTGGTATCGGCAATACATACGAATCGTATAGCCTACATACTTTTTGAGAAAATCTGAATTTCAGTCAACCCGATGGGTTTTATTAACCCATCGTCCTTCTCTTATGGGTACATGGTGATCCATAAATGTAACCATTTCACCTTTCGGAAATTATTAATAAGGCAATTATATTACTTTTTATTAAACTGAGATTAGTAATCAGGATCGGCACATGGTTTCGAGCAAAAGACCCTGTATGTGTGTTCACCTTCTTATCATAAAGACTAGGGGTCTCGAAAATGTAAAAAGAAGGGACCAATTAACATTAGACTCAATGTAGACGTAACAATTATAAACTTACATTCACATATGGATCACCTGTGCCTTTCCATCTTCTTCCGAGAAAATTCCATATATAGTCCAAAGAAGCAATTAAATCAAAAATCCAGCTGTTCGTGGTGGCTTTATTCAATATAAATTATTTCTATTTCACGCTACTAGTTTTTAAAATCACCACGTAATATTTAAAATTGCTTTAACTTACAATTAGCTGAAATGGATAAGGGAACAGAAACCTGATTTCACAAAACTTGAAATTGAATTTGAAATTGAAATTGAAACTTGAACATACAGCTGTGTAAAAAACATAAAAAGTTCAACGATGCAAAGGTTATTAAACACAGCATTTTGACCGTAAAACTGGAGAAAGGAAAATTTTTACCTGTGAATTATATAATATTTTCTTCGATAGGAACCTCGAAATGGCTCCTTAAAGTTTTTCTTGTAATCATGTACAATTGGGAATTCGAAGGCACTCGATGGAGACCACCCGGGGGGAATATTTTTAACCTTTCACGATTTAAATGTATTGAACTTTCGTATCGAAGGAGCAATCCGGGCAGAGGTAAAATCATAACTCATAGATCTATATGGATAATCACATAAAATCTAGACGTTTTTTAGGGCTTTCAACATTCACTCCAGTTCAGAGTAAGTTAGGTTACCAGCAAACAGATATTTCTTTAAAGTTATCATTTGATGTTTTCAATTTATTATGAAGCGCTTTTGTCAACGTTACCTTCAGAATAGATAGATTATTTTATTCTAAGCTGTTTGATTGATAGAAAAATCAAGTGAAAAAGTCAGAAAACGGTATGTGAACATGAATTTTCACAGGTATATACCTGTGAAAACCTGTAGAATGGACTCCTGGGTAGCCAAGTTGGCAGAGCGTTCGTATTTGACGAAAGCGGTTTTGGGTTCGCTTCCCGGTGAGGTAACAGTATGCTAATCACATTTTAGTTTCGCTTTCAAGTGAGAAAAATTTACCTTATTCCCATTTTCAAGCTTTATGTCGAAAAATGTATATATTTTTAAAGCATTGCGAGGTATAGAGCATGCGATATCGTTCAGTAGAAAATATTTTTATAGCAAAAAGGCATACTTTAAACCGTTAAGATTACTTTATTTATTTATGTATCTATTTATTTAAATTATATCACACACAAAAATACCATTCACAAAAAATAAAAAATAAACATTTCAAAGTTTATATAATGCTTAGATAACCAAGAAATTAATAATTAGATCTTGTCCGGCTATCTATAGTTAAAATTTACAGTGATTAATCGCATAAAAAAGACATTGCATAAATAAAATATCATAAAACTATTTCTTAAAGAAATTCACTCAAGTTTACAAATAATAAGACAAAAGGAAAAAAACATGTATATAAAATCATTCTTCAATAGTTCATTAATTCATCAATAATAGAGAAATTTTAACATGTTAGTTATTCTACATATTAAAAATATATTTGTTTTCAAGTGTTTATATAAGAGTAAAAATTATGAAAAGAGGAAAGAAACAAGTACATAATTTTTGAGTTTGAAATAAAGAACAGTCCTTACATAATATTGGGTTATACTTTTAAACTGTACTTTTGCTTGGGATCATATTCTTCCTTCGTTTGCTATAAGGGTCATCATGAGATTCTTGTAACTTTGTCACTCAGGCATTTGGAACATCGATATTTCAATGGGAATACCCTGAATTAGGTTCCTTTCTCTTTCTGGAAAAGGCTATTGCGTCAAAAAGAGATTTTTACCCCGTATTCTGCGTCACAGTGGATAGTTTTTGGTAGGTGTCGTGAATACGCTTACGAATGTCTGCGAATCCTGCATTGAATAGGAAATGAGGCTCGAGCATTCGAAGGGGTCATTCGAAGCAAACAGGTGTCATGAGGGAATTCATATATGGCGAGGAAGCAACAGGAACTCAAGAATGAGTTATCGGCAGAATGGCGAAAACTCAGCTATAGAAATGGCAAATTCCTTCACAGCCGAATCTATCATATGTAGTTCACACCGTTAAATTCACAGTTGCTCTGCAAATAATGATGGTTATTTTCCCCGAAGAACGTCTTTTTTGTATGTTTCAGTTGAATCAGTTCTGAGAAAGGTATTTCACAGGTCGTTCTCGCCGAACCCAGTTTCTTTTTTTTATCTCGCCATCCAATCATATGAGCAGATTCGTACACATTCTCTGGGCTTAGTTGTATATCACTATAGGAATATCTTAAAGATATATCTGATAGCTAATGCCTCGATACCCAACTACGCCTTTTTCATAAAAAATCCGTCTTCTACAGTAATTATGAGGACGTAGAAAGATACTACATAATGTTCAGTAAATCAATATACAATCATAAGTTAGTGTATCAATTATTAGTAAATCAATTATTATTAAAATTAATATTAGTAAATCAATATACAATCATAGTTACTCGGTACTAGTATTTAGCAAGTCTCTGGAACTCTTTCAACTAGAAATATTGAATCAAATATTTGATAACTTTTTATTGACGAGGTGAAATCTGGTTTTTGTTAGTTATTAGATGTTAATTTAGGCTGAGAATGCTAATTATAACTAGAAGACGGTTTGATTGATATCAGATTTGAATTAATCCCCGTCTAGCAGTTTCGTTGAGCTAAAAAATTCGCCTCGTTTTCCATTACCTCAGAAAGATGAATCCATAGCTCGTTACTTTATTTCTGAAGTATTAACGCTACCTTTTTTTCTACTTCTGAGAAATATTAAGCGTCATGCATTCATAACATGCATGTAAATTTCAATGAAAATTTTAGTTGTTCTTTCATCAAAGTTTTTATTACGGTCGGATCTTTACTGAAGGAAATTCTCTGAATGAGTGTTTAATTTAAAAGTTGGATAAGGATTTCACATCAAAATATGACATTTCTTGATGATTATTACATAAATACATAAATATTATAATTTTACGTCCGAAAGACTCATTCACCAATATTTATCCAAAGGAAAAGATGTCTTTCATTTATATTGCTCATTTAGGAAAATTTGAATCATAATATTTCCCTGAAATTGTACTCACCCAAAACGTTCTCACTTTCACCATCCATTTTATGGCTGATGACAACGCCATATATTGAGGTAAGGCTTAAGAGAAGAGTAAATATTTGGCATCGAAACAAATCGGTGGGCGTTAACAATTTCACTTTCTTCGAATAGGACTCCTTATCCCGGTCGTATCTCCCGCGGCTGCAATCTCAAGGATGACTGGACGTGCCAAGGTCGTTCTTAGTCCTTACCAAGAATTCCGCTACGGAGGGCTCGAATGCCGTTATGTTCTTTTGAACTCGTATCATTCTGAACCTCGTCCGAATTGCCCGTTAAAACATTTTGACGCAACCGGTAAGTTTTAATCGGCCTTGCGAGTAATTGGCTTATGATGTTTTTTTTTCGAACTTTCACGTCTTTCACGTCACTAAATTCATCTTTATAAAACCACCGTCCACCAAGTATGTACGATTTTGTGGTAACTCGGAGAAATAATCGCAAGTAATAAAAGTAACGGTGGTAAAAAGAAATGGCTCCCCGACTCTTATCTTTCTCAACTCTCCTCACGTACCTATATTATGACTCATTTTCAAACTAGTACTTACCGTATCACCGTTGTCTTGTATTCTATAATAGAGATTTTATGATATTCTTGCATGGAGATTAGTCGTATTTAATGTATTACGACTTTTCGGGATCTCTCCGGCTGTATTCTTTATCCAATGCGTTAATCTCTTTGGATAAGTTTTGCCGTAGATAGTAAAATTTTATTTTTTATTTAGCATATGGACGCTTTAAAGTCCTAAAAACAATTTCATGTTAGCATAGGTAACAAAAAATATGTATAGAGATGTATATGGACATATCTTATACTTAATGACTGACTAAGAATCAATGTCAAAATTACACAGCCGTTCAAATACAAACTGAGAACAAAGTCTTCGAGGTCTCCAAGGTATGGTTCGGCAGTCTGAGACGATATGGCTGATATTTTGTCTAGGTGACTGGCAGACTTTCGGTGCACATTTAGCACCGATAGGGTCGTGCCCGTAGTGTCACATTTTGTAGAAAATAATTCCTTATTCTTATAGCTGCGAGCAAGTTATTCGGCAGAACTGATAATTTCTTCCTCTTTCATATAACATTAGGCATAAGTTCCAACAGTTTCCCCCCATTTATTTTACTTTTACTTTTGTAAAAGTTAATAATTCATACTTCATATTCATACTAGGAGCTTCACTATTAATGGTGCATAATGTTTAATTACAGTGGAAATTTAGGCTATATGTTCAGGCAAAAAGTAAGCCTAACTTTGTATGCAATTTTATCGAAAATTTCGTAACGAGAAACTTTTTCATTATAATTTTTTTTTCAAAGTCGGAATATAATATATGGAATATAGAAAGCATATTGGAAGGATGCATTATAGAGATATCTAGTGATTGACATTATGAAATATTCTTTAGTATCATGTTATTTCTTGTGCTATGGAGGAACTATTCCATTAAAAGCTATAAACTGCTGAATGAAGCATTAAAGAAGATGTTCTAGTAGCTATTATTTACGGACAAATTAATGAAGGAATAAATTATCTGTGTAAGTGCTAAAAACGGTGAGAGCTCTCTACTTTTAATTGTGTATGCAAGTAATGTAATATATGGAATGTAATTTAAAGAATCGAAAGGTTCTTTGCGGACTTTTAACTGCAGAAAGAAAACAACCAGTGAAAGCGACATCCTTGAGGAATGCAACCCGCACTAAATGCCAGATCGTTACCAATCAGACCACGTTTTCTGAGAATGTGACCCTGACGTAATTCGGCGTCCGTCTTCTCGAGAATCACAATGCATTTCGAGAAAAAATACTTCTCAGATGAATGATGACAAGTTCAGCCGATAGCTAAGTAGCACACAAATGTGGGACAGGAAAATCTGCAGGATAAATTCCTAATGTTTTGCTTATGATGTAGCGAAAACAAGTCACTCAATCTGAGCGTTTTGAGAGTTGAATTTTATGACATTTCCGAGAATTCTTTTAGGGTCTAAATGAGATATGAGAACAAAAAATGCCAAGAAATTCACGTAAACTTCTTCGGTATGATATAGAAATGAGCACATTGTAAGCATTCAGACAACTCTGCAAATTATGTTAACAATAAAATATACTCAGATATATTAAACCATTGAATGGAAAGCTTGAATTTTTCGAATTAATATAATATTCCGTGTATTATCTATAAGATAAATTATTTCTCACGAAGATTCTGTTTTTATTTTCATTCAAGAATTTCGCTTTGGGAAATTCGGATGTTGAATATTTGCTATGCTGTTATAAGAGTTTTGTAGATTTTACATAATTATGCGATTTTAATATTACATAGATTCCAAATGGATACTTTACGAATATAGCAAATTTTCTGTTCCTACATTATTTAAATCGCTATTAAGCCCCAATGTGGCAAATTGTAGTATTATTCCTTAACTAATTACACTTTAAGCTCTTTACTCTAAGTCTTCTCATCATACAATATGCAATCGATTCAAAGTAATCAACCTGATTAAGCGTACATCGAAATGCGTTCTTTTTTATATTGAGTATAACTGTAAATAGTAGATGGTTAAATCCAAACGAAAAACTTGTATGTTTTTAGGTACGTGTATTTAAATCACGGACGTTATGGAGTATGAAAAGTGTGATACGATCCTCACCATTTACACCCATTTATCCATTTACAAATTTTCTGAATAACCTCGTATTGAGACTCGTAAAAGTTAATTTACGGTAAAAAGTTTTCACGTTGATGCAGTGCGTATAAGGAAAGATATATAAATTCACCGGATCGGGCTGGTCCTTTGGACCAAAACCGTTTGCGGAGAGTTTTCCTTGTTTGTCCAAAGGGTTTCTTAGAAGAGATTCTCTACATTTTGAGTTTGAACGATCACGAGAAGCAAAGATGTTTATCCTCTCGTGCCAATCTCTTCCTCCGTACCCTTTTGATAGATTTTCGCCGTATTCGATGCAGCTAGGTAAAGATAGAATGGTACGGAATTTGATCTGTTATTTTTAGAAGGAACTTTGAGGTAATCCATCTCCAGCTATGATTTTCAACAGCAGGAGTATTTCCGATTTAATATTTCCTCAAGTGAAGTGGAAACGGTACTATAGAAGAAGGACATGAGATATCTCTCAGTCTCTCTGTCTTTATTTTAATTCTCCATTTAAATTTAATGGAAATGAACTCGCTGGTATTCATTGTATAGAATGCACTTTCTCTGAAAGGGAGATTGGCCTTAAGTTGTCGAAGTAAGTCGATTCATTGTACCGAATGACTTTCAGGAAGAGGAAGTATTATTAACTTTTGATTGGCGTTAAGACTAGAAATTTTATCCTTTCATAGAGCTGTCCCACAATTGTGATTTCATTTACATGAATGCTTCATCAAGTGATTGAGAAATCAGACTTCGGAAAATATCACAGTATGGAGACATATATACTTTCTTGGAACAATCTAGTTGAAAATGACCCCAAATTAAAAGAAAAAAAGCATTTCAATCAACGAGTATGTATTCTTAAATCTATCGATTTAGTATTTTTATTTTAAAAAACAGATTTCTTCTGTCAGATTATTAATTTATTTTTTATGTATGAGAAGAAAAATTTCACAGCAACAAATGTGGAATTCTAAAGCAAGTAAACTAACTGCTTCATATAGAAAAATTTATTTTGAGAGATTTGAGAACAATAGACCACATGAACCACACGGATTCTATGTAATTATCCACAGATTCATATTTAGTTTAGATAAATGACATCATGACACATTGGCGGATCCAGGAGAGGGAGAGACTGAGGATCGCTCCCCCATGATGACTTTGTCTAATAGTAATTTATTTAGGAACTGCCAATGAGCTTTAATCAAAATTAGATTGTGAAGTATTTCCACAATCACAATACCTTTACTACATTTACCACGACAAAATCGCATTTTAAAAATTCATAAGGAAACTACTTTATTGAATCGCCCCCTTCGGCAAGTTTTCAGATCGGTCATGTCAAAATACGACAAAACTTGCATATCTATATTCGTTTTGTCGCATTCCAGGTAAAATTCAGGAGCAAATTTGCACAACTAAGAACTATCTATACGCTAGTGCTGTAGTATTTGTTGATTAACAATGGAAATTCATGCAGAAAAGAATTTTTCTCTCGCCATCATACTTAAAATTCTTATTCACCGAAAAAAATGTGAAAGTCTAGTATTAGTGTAGAATTTTGAAGAAATATACGTGCATTTTGATTTTAGGTGGCAAACCGTCTTTCAAAATCGAGAATGATTTGCAGTTGCAGCCAATACTAGGATGCATCTCACAAGCGTAAAAATACATACGGAATGAAAAATAAATGGTATAAAAAATGCGGGTGCATTATATGCCTATTAAGTTTTACTTTGATAAAACATACCCAGATTTTCGCGCTGAATCGTAACTTCATTCGTTACACTTGAAATTTTTTTCATTCATCACAACCTCCTGGACAACCTTCAAAGCATCATCGCCCCTGTTCACCTCTATCTACAACATCAGTTCCTATTCCGCGCTTGCGGTTAGTGAAGATAAATTCAAAACAGATTCGCCAGGACGAGGGACTGCCGGTTGGTATGCGGAGTTCCCCATTAAAAAAAATGATAATCTCCTCCTTCCACAGCCTCGTTCCGTTCGCCCACATCCCACCCCAAAGGATCTCTATCTATGCCCCTTAACAACGTCAAACCGCCGGTCCTTCCCAGTTCCAAGAATCCCTTTTTCCTCATTGGGTTTTCTTCCCGGATGTTTGGACTCGGCTGCCCTTAACCCTTCCTCTCCCTCCCCTACCGCGGCTTATCGTCTCTCATTCTCCGGCGCTGTAAACTCCGATCATTCTGTCTAGGAGACCCTTTTCTCAAAGTGGTGATTTGAGGGATCAAGGGTCTGAGCTTGCTTGCGATCAAAATATTGAAGGATGGCGGAAATGAGAGTGATTAACACGTGAAAGGCTCTCTATAAGGCGGCGGAATAATGTGTTTGTATCGAGAGTGTGGTCACTTAATGCGTGTTATGATGCCCTCAGAAGGTCAAACGTGGGGGAACTTTGAAGGAAATTCCAATCGAATTTTTGGGTACAGTGTGATCCCTCTTATTCGGCCGCCTCGAGACTGCACTCACCTGGCCGGTTGCCGCTTCGGTCGGTTGATCCGACGTGTACATTATTTACGTAATAATTTTAATAGAATAATTATTTTAATAATAAACTTTATTCGTAATATAATTGAAAAATATGTCCATTATATTACGAATTACATAAATAATAGAGAAAAGATTGTTTTTTATTCGAATTTATTTTGAATTCAAACATGATAATCTTTAACAATAAAATCTAACATTAATCAAATTTAGTTTAGAAAAATTTTTACTTCAGCCATACAATAAAATCTAATATTTATAAAAAAAGGTTTAGAGTAAGTTTTTAAAAAAAGTCTGACCGAGAGGGAAACACCATTTTTCTCATCAAATAATTATTGAGTGGGTAATCTCTTCATTTTCTCATCTTGATTACTACATATTTCTCTCTACTACATAAAATAGAACATCAAAACCGAAGCCATAAATCTGATAGGAGAATAAATAAATAAGAGAACGTTTCTCTTCTATTTTTTCATTCATGATACCTAGGGAATATTTTTCCATGCGGAAATTCATGCTTAAACACGCAAAGTACGTTGATACACGTCTAACCGTCCAAAATGGTAATGGGGCAGATGCGCAGTCCCGAGGTGACCGATTTTGATAGATTTTTAATATGTACGCAAACTTATTTTCCTACCACATGGAGATGAGGCAAGTAAAATTTTAACTACGGGCAGGCCTCAGAAAAAAGGAGTTTTACGCTAAACCTTAAGATATCACACCCTCAAATCCATTGGGATAGCCCTCTCGTATATACGAGGCCGTTCAGCCAATTGCGTGGTATCAGGATGACTTGTAATTCTGGTCGACATGCAACATTCCCCCAAATTCTCGATGGCCCCTTTTCCAAGAACGCTCCTTTTCCTCTTCCTCCGCGAATTACGGCTCCTTTGAGCATCTCGCGGCAAATACTAAGTGGAAATTTTTCCTCCCGTCTCAGCATCCATTTGTACAGGTGGTCCTTTTTGCTTTACGTCATCGCTTAGGAAGTGGGGGAGTGGCGTCCTTGACTGAATTCCCTTCTTTCTCCTGCCATTTCTCCTCTCCTTTACTGGATGAGAGGAACGGAAAGTTACGCTCGGTATTTCAGATCTACAGGAAAAGGATGTAATATAAATTGATGTCTTTCGGAATGTAAAATCTACAGGAAAAGGGTATAATTTACTTTGACAAATCTTGAGAGGATAACATGTAAAGTGGATGAGTATTTCCCGACCTCCTTTCTTTTTCAATAACATTAGATTTGAACAAAGTTAAAGGTATTGACAGAAATTTTGTGGAAATTCATTTTAAATCTAATGAGAAAGTGAAAATTTTAATTCTCATTTGATTAGATTTGAGCTCAAAATTCGTAACGCACACATTCGTATGTTTTCTGTATTCAATTCTCGTCTGCAGTTCAAGAGGGAGAAAACGTAAAACGTTGTGTGAAAGATTTCAAATTTAGCATTTTAATTGTAAGAAATTTTCAATATGTAGCAATTGAAAATTTCTTTGAACAATAAAGTATCGCGTCAATGCATTCAAAACGTAAATTAAAAACCATCGGCTACAGAGGAAATACTTTTGAGGAACCCTCGTTTATCGGATTGACTGGAATAAGTTTGAGTGGATTTTTATGTTTTTGTGCAATTAAATATTTTATCTATGCAATTCCGGTAGGCGAAATCGAAAATATAGGTGAGCAGCCTCATCGTGAACGCAACACGTTGATTCCAATGATTATGTTTTTCAACGCATCCTCTGATAGGTTGGTTGGCTCACGAGGGGGTATTACAAATTTCATGGTTCTATTAAATATATAGCTCTGCTGCAACTAGGCTTCAACCAATATTTTTCGTTCCAGTATTTGCTTCAGTTCAGAGAAAATATCAAATATCGGTTCAGCTGCGGTTTCTTATATAATGCCGAATTGGTTTCAATGACTTCCACCATTATATATTCTATCCTTTGAAATGTTTGATTTATCATTTGTTGCTTTTATATATTCAAACTACACTTTAGAATAAAAATTGGTGATTTTTTGTTGAAATCGGTACGGAATAAATATCGGTTTCGGTTCGTGTGCAAGAATTTCAATTTTTCCGGTTCGGATTCGGCGAAAATAACAGTTCTTTTCAGCTTCGGTTTTCAATTCCGGTTCGATTCTCTCATTACAGCTTAACATGAAAAAGTCAATAAATTTCTAATCGCATACAAATTAAAAGTTAAATTTTTGATTATTTCTTTCATTTTCTGAATTTCTCATGAGTTCTCAAAGCTATGGAATGGTTCAAGTTCATTTAAAATTGTTATTTTGCCGCGCAAATATTCTTTTGAAAACGAAGTCGACATGGTCAGGTGTTACTTTATAGAAGGACATAGCACAGAATGAAAGAAAGTTATAAAATTTCCTTCTGTGTATCTCTTTTAATTCCATTTAGCGTGAAACCCCTTATTTCGCGCCAAATACCGACGTACCATTACAAGAAACTCTGAATCACACGACGTAACTACTCAAGGTCTCCTCTTTGTTTGACCTTCGAATGTCATAAGTTTACCATCCCGTGTTTTTCCCCTACTCCCAGAACACACCCACATCCGATTTTTTTTATGGGAAGGCGAAAAGGTTGAATTTATATATATGGGTGGAACTGAGGATGACTCTTAGGAAAGCTCGGAGGTTGGTATCACCGATTCTTATCGGAAGGGTGCGTCCGTATTATAATATTTATGGGAAGGTCAAAGGATACGGAAGGACCGTCGATAACGGAAGGCACATTTTACGGTCCAAAGTATTCTTTTTAATTAGCTTTAGGGAGAGTAGGGAAGGGACCGCAAAGAATGCTGTCGGAATGCACAGGAATTCACGAGGCAACAGGATGAAGTTCAGTTTCCCCGCACTCAGCGGATATCTCACTCGGGGTTTTCCCGAGTGGTATACCGAGTGCCGAGGCTTCCTGAGACAAACAACAGAAAGATATGAATGGAGAATGGACGTCATGGATGGTGGATGTGGTTTTACTCCATCTCCGATGTCCGAGTTCGAATAATTAAACGAAATTTTCGTTGATTGAGATAAAGTTCTCTCTTACTTCCTTCTCTTGTTATTCTCTCAGTTTTCGAGTGCTTATTTCATCATCTTACATAATCAGGAGAATAAGTTTCATTTATATCACTCGGAAGGTATTTGCCCAGTGAGCCGCAATTGGCGTATGGCGTTTACACTAGTGATGGGATAATCTATAGGAAATCGGAAATATCGACTATTTTCGGCATTGGAATCGGTAAATTTTTAACCTAATGTCCAATTCAGAAAACAGTTATTCGGATATCTCTGTTTAAAACTCAATCTTCCATTTTTGGTACTAATAATGTATAGATACATACATGTTGATATTCTGTATCAGTAAACATTTATAGATGTCAATAAATATTTACCGATCTTAACGACTGGAAAATGGTATTTATTGTGATGTTTTTTTATTCTTATGTAAAGAAAGGAAACTTCAAGTTTCTATCCAATCCTCGAATTATCCACAGCTTTCCGCAAGAAACAGCTTTTTAGTATTTTTCAGCTCCAAATAAAATTTTATCTTTAATATCCTTTTGAACGCTGTTAATTCACTCATTGAGTATAATGAAATATTTTATAAATCTAAAGATGAAAACTGTAAGAAATAAAAGTAAAATGAACTCGGGAAACTGAACAGAACTGAAATTCCTGCCCAGCTAGGTCTCTCGCTTAATACATATAATGAATGTTAAATTTAGAGAAATATCGGGAATTGAATCGGAACCGGTAAAAATATTAATATCTCTACCATTAAATTACAAGAAAGTACTATGAATGTATCCTTTTATACCTTTTTTGTGTTTTCCGAAGAGCTAAGCTATTGTGTTTCAATTCGTTCTATAGTCCCTGCTATTTCTAATTACAATCCATCAATTCCTTTTAGCTGAACCCAACGCTTTAGTTTAATTCAACGATTTTCGACTTCAATTTAATGCATAAAATTTTATTTCATATTTTTAGATGCAGTTTTTATATTCTAATGGAAAATTTAAAATTGTGAAAAAAAGAAATTTTAGCCAGTTTTCTTATTTAATTTAATTCAGTTTCTTCAAGAGTCTGGGGAGAAATATACCCCCTAGTTCAGCAAAGGTTCACAAAGGTCACAAGGCTCTTTTTTATTTTTACATTTCCATGGTATACAGATGAGTATTTCAGAAAATAATGGAGTGATCCAAAAAACACGTAAGCGAACCTCTCTCAAGGATGATATCTTAATGAGGTCCCTTTTGATGACTCAGCTAACATATCATGAACGAAGGTTTTCGGACCTTTCCAAGCTCCATGTCATTAGTGGCTCAACGTGAGTGATCGCGCTTCCCAACAAGGATCGAGTATGAAAAATAGGAAGGAGTAAATTGTAATGTTATCTGAGGGAATTTCTTACTAATCTCTGGTTTCTTACTTTTGTCAATTACTCTCCTGTCACATTTGCTGCGCAGTGAAATAATGGAACGAATTATTTTAACGATTCATATACATTCAATTGATTTATTCGTCTATTTAAAGCTACCATAGAAAATAATTAAATTATTTTTATGTTAAGTGAATGATCTATCATCCATGCTGTTTCTTAGTAACGACATGTTTTTGGATGAGAGTTGTTGCTTAAAACATTTTATTGAATGTTTTGAATTATAGCTAATACTTTCAGATGTGATTATTCCCATTCTTGAGATTAATTCAGAAGAGAGAGAGAGATGACACAACAACTTTGTATATACTCGGGTAATAGGATAAATATTAAATGGAGGGGTTATTCTGGAAAGACTTTTTTATAATTATTATATGGAGCCAACTTACGTATATTGATATTCTTCTCTAAGGATTTCATCGAAAATTTTTAAGGAGATATCTGTGATCTATAGGATAACAATTACCTATATGAATTAAGCACACAATATAAATCCTTTACTCGAATGGCATTCAGTAAACACGATCAAATTTTGAAAGTATGCAAGCGCTTCAAGTGCATTGAGTAATTAGTCTCAATTTCAAAAAACAAGATGGAAATGATGTAAAGATAAACAACTATGTATAAGATTACATTAGATAACGTTGCTGTACCGCAGCTAACGCCAGCTGTGTACCAAGTATAGTATGACATGGTAATATCAACACCGATCTGTTGATCTGCCCCACAAAGAAGCTCCTCATCCTTAGCAGCATTCTTTTGACAAAACTTTCTTTGATGGACCTTGACTTTTTCCGCGGGTCTTATGTTTTCCCTACGATTATCCTTTGGTATCTCGGAGCCAACGTGCATATTTCTACTCTTAAGTGACAAATAAAAAAGTACATTTGCATATAGTTATTCTTGACATCATTCGATGCTAATTCCACAATAAAAAATTACCTTATGATTATCCATGATCTCATATGAGGTGAGAAAGAGTTTGATTTTATGAAAGTATTTAATTTTTTTCTTGCCAGAATAAGGGCATTTTTTTGTTTACCCTCGTTTAGAAACGCAGAATTGAGAGAAAATAAATTGCGATTACTAAAGCTATGAATGCAATGGCATTGAGCTGCAGCATTTAATCAAACATATCTACTTGCATTGGTCAATATTCCATTGTGTTGATTCTTGAAAGGGCAATGGAAATAAGTAAAAATAATTCTCCTTTTCTTTGAAAAATTTATTTTGGTGACTTGGCTGCTCGCTAAAATGTAGATAACATCATAATTTTGAACTCAGTGATACACTGTACATTTAACTAACTACATAATTTCTTCATGTGACACTAGAACCATACGTAACGAAGATGAAACTTTAAAAGTTCTGTATCTTACCAATTGAGTACTGGGAAGCATTATCTATAGGCGGCATATTACCGCAAAACGTATGGTGCATTGAAAACTATTCATAGTGTAGCTTTCTGGAGCCTTTTTTAAGAAAGGATGAAATGAAGACATATACCTGAAATGAACGTAACTAATGATGCGAGATAATGATAATGATTACCCTTTTGATAGGGATTTTATTACCCGTTCATATCTTCCCGTTTCATATTAATTAATTTCTAAGTTATTAAGGACGTTTATATGACACGATAACCACCTCGAACAAGAACTCGTAGTAGAATTCTGGAGCCCATCACGCGTCCGAAATCAGCCAAAGGATCGTTGCTCGTTTAAATCCCATAATTTCAATAAACATTCACTTTATTAAATTAGCTCCTTTGAACTACATTTCTGACGTCATCATCACATTCTGATGGCTCCCGTTTAGTCTACATATAGGACGCGTGGTCCATGATATAACATTCACTACATTTACATAGGAAAATACACATCGTTATTTATACTGAAACAAATGATCCTTCTAAATAAGAGATTTGGCTAAGTTTAAATTATCTTGCTGGTAATATGTGGTACGCACTCATCATTAATTCAAAGGATATTTTCGGTTTTTAAAAATAAATAACACGGGTTGTCCGCTTTGGATGTATGTATGTACCTTCTCGTAAAATGAAATGCTAATGATTCATGGTTAATGAAAAATATAATTCCATTATTCTACTGCAACATTCTTCTACTGCAACATTCTTCTACTGCAACATTCTTCTACTGCAACATTTCTCAGCGCACATTTCGAAATCTTATTCCCTCCAGAACTTGTATATTTAATATGAATTACTTTGAAATTTTAGCAATAGTATGATACCAAGATCAACGTTCTAACTCTATTATTATTAACAATGTAGAATGAAGAAATGAATTAGTAGAACTGACTCAGTAAGTATAGAAATAAAAGAAGTTTTGAAAGTTAACACAAGTTAAAATTTTGAATTATAAGCGATTTTTCTTTTCCTTCTTTGTCACATTCTGGTAATACATAAGAAAATGAAGAAAACCCTGAAACATGCAAAGATTAAGTTGTTAAGATTGCGTTAGATCACCCTTTTAGTTTAAAGGGAAGAGATCTGCATGCACTACAGTTATGTATGACTTCAGAGGTATATACATAGTTATTCCATGTGATAATTTCCATTCCACGTCGAAGAGATAGCTTAAAAGCATTCTCTCACTTTATTGCCCATAAGAGATCTACATATCCTCCGGCTATCAAATGAATAATATACGTTACGGATTGTTTATGGGGATTATTTCGGTGAAAGTATGTTTTATAGACCGCGTATTGTAATAATAACCAAATATTATGTGGTTTCCGGCGTTAGTCTTTTCCCTGCCCCCATTCCTTTCGAGCCACTTATCAGATACGTGCTGGAAAATAAAAGCAAAAACAGCTACTCTGACTTTTACATTTTTCATCAGGGAAAGTGGGCAAAGAAAATTGATAGGGATATTCATATCGACTTTCCCTCCTGCCGAACACCCCCTGCCAATCACTTTGGCAGTTGGAATTCACGAGTCACTGCGATACTCCCACGTTTCCGTCACTTCCTTATTTTCTCTCACCGTTTTTATCTCTACATTTGGCGTTCCCGTTACATTGACATGTGTTTTACGAATCTCATTCGATTACATTTATACCTAAATCTCTTCTTAAGAAGTACCAAAGCATACTCCATATATTCAAATATGCAGCTTATCCTTCAGAAAGAATTTTATTTCACGTCTATTATAATACCGGTCTTTTCTCATTGCTTCCCTTATCTGGTCCAATAGTAATATTTCCTCCTTCAATCAAATCTTCAACTTTCTAGCCTATATTGTAAAATCTTGTGTGCCCTATCTACGAAATAGCTCTGCAGAGTCTGTTTTAAAACATCTATCTATAAGACCCCAGAAAGATATGATAACAAAAGCTTATCTTTCCCTCATTTATAATATAATAAACGCCTACATCGATTCCCGTGAAATAACTTCATTATTTGGTTATCATATTCCACCTACGGCAACCAGACTAACTCCTCTTCTACATGTCCCTAGATTTAGACTATCCATCGTGCAACGTTCCCTATTATACAGACTTCCTAATCTTTTAAATTCCCTTCCTCCCTCCATAGACCCTTTCAGGCTTTCACTTGTTGCATTCTTGAAAGAATTCTTGTAAATAATTTCCTTAGTTCGTATTCGTGTACATATTTTTGTTGTATTTTTTATTTGTTGATTTTCTCATTTCATATTGTTATGTATATTTAGTTTAAGTTTGTTTTTTGGCATTCACTTTAAACTGGCGGCACCGCTGTATGTGAATCTTTTGATAAATAAATAAATTGGTTTAAAATGGAAAAGTCGAGCGGAATGCAAAGATTAACCAATTTAAATATGAAGGAATATCCATCGAGAGTCAAAGTGATAGAGTACAATTTCTCTTAACCGTCAACTTCGGTAGTGGCATCACGCAGGATACATACATGTACGATACATATATACGAATGTATTTCCTTGTAGAGTAGGACTTTATTACTTTTTCAATACGAATCCGGTTCAGAGGAATTATGCTGCAGCTTCTTTTTTCTCTTATTCGACCACTTCTCGATATTTCCTGTTCGGTTTGTGATCCATGTAAAATACGGTTGACTTCAGATTCAGAGATTGTCCTACCAGGAACAGCTCGTTTTTTTTAGTGGAGATTTCAGGTTCAACAACAGTGTTACGATTAAGGCAGTATCCCTCGGGTGGAATTTTTTCCGGGAGAGGAGATCAGGTTACCGACGGAAGCTCTTCGAAAAGTTCCTAACTTTTTGAGGAAGTAAATGTCGTTGTGATTTCAGTTATCAACGAACGTAAACTTCAAGAGAAACCGACAAAGCGTTACAAGGAAATAATCGCTATAATAGATAGTTACCTAAAGTCTTTTATCTGCATAGAGTATAGAAGAAGAATGAATAAAGGGGTATAGGTATATTTATGTTAATCTGTCTTATTACACTGGTGGTTTTCGGGGAAATTGTGCAGATATGAGAAATGTATTACCTTCCCAATTTCTTCCTGTCCTCAACACTTCCTTTCGAAAATTATCTATAATCATTCCTAGCAATCTAGATACATATAGTTTAGTATATAGTTCCGTTTAGTATATAGTTTTACCATATATACCAAAGTTACTATATTATAATATATAGCCGAAAAAAATATAATTAAGAAGGAAATTCAATGCATATTCATATTCTTGTCATGAATTATAGATTCCAAGTTCGTTTCATGTAATCTTTGACAATGTATACCGAAATTTCGTCAAAATAACCGCTTTTGAACTTAATAGCCCTCGGTGGCCGATGTCATTACTGAATTCGAATTTTTGTTTTATTACTCATCGTTCTCATTAGGTTACATTGGGAAACAGCCCTATAAGTGCTAAGCAGTGAAGAATGTGTAATCTTTAAAGATATCAGACTTCACATATTCAATTATTACATTCCATTCATCAGAATACTGCTTCCATACATCACACATCGTTAAGTGTCCCAAATGGAGCATTAAAAATTGAAAAATTAATTCAAGCAATATAAAATTACACAGGTCTGAAAGTCTGGGATATTGAATAAATGGCAAGATATTATGAAAAATTAGGTTGAACGATAAAAATAATGAAAGAACTACCAATAAAATGGGCGGAATGAAGTAGAAATAAGCAAAGAATAAGATACAGACAGAATTTAGTAAGATGGATTACTTTAGACTCACCAGAAACGGAAGTTCTACTATATATGTATCTATCCATTGAATACCGCCTTTCTCTGTCTTATCTAAGTACCGTTTATTTTATATAATAAAAATTGTGTGAAGAACGCTATCTGCTAGAGTGTTATACATTTAAAAAATATAATCTATTACCTATCCTTGACGTGACAATTCCTAATCTGGCTAAGAGAGTGTCTTTCTTATTAGTAGGGCATTTATCAAAGACATTCCTCGTTTCAGAGAGTTCTTCCGAGATGGAAAGCACAATGCACATTATAGACGATTCTATAGTTGTTGCTTAAAAATGTCAAAAATCTCGAATTCCGTCGGTTGATTCACAGTCGACTTGCGTTTAAATACCTGATTCTGTACTTATTGGGCGTTATCGAACTATTCTCTCGTTTATGGAAGCAGGTATGCACACAGCCTGCTATTCGATTCACACTGTCAGTTTATTAGTAAGGCTCTAGTATTGACGTCATCATATAAGCTCGTACGCACGTGCATTCTCATTAAATGCGAAGCACTAACAAGTATCTCGAGCAGTGCAGAGCAGGTGGTCGTTGTCGAGCTCAAGTTCAGCTTATATATGCTTTTGAGGGATGATATGAAAGCAGGGCTAAGAAGGCCTTCTATCTCTATCCGGTTCAAGGCTTAAATGTTTTAGGAATAACATGGGAATCGACGAGTTTAATTTTATCGACTCTTGAACGATTGAATTTTTAATTTATTAATGAGATTTAGATCCCATTGAGTTGGGCATTGGGGTCGAGGAAATAAATTACGAATGGAATTACGTTGGAATGAGAATGAAGAAGACGTGGTACTTTTTTATAAAATCATAATTGTTTCACATTTTTTAAATTTTGCTGATTGTCTTGTTACCATTCCGTGATTGCAGCTTAAAAATGGAAGAAATATATCGTCGATGAATTCAAATCCATGAAATGAACATTTTAACTTCAGACTAGAGATTTTATGGTATTACCAATGTATTAATGTTAATGATTAATTACAGCAATTACTGCATTTTGCTTTCTTGCTTCTTTGCTTTTCCAATTTCCCCTGGGTCATTCCTTGCTTCCATGCATAAGTTAACTTTGATTTGGTTGTAACTTCACGATGGTGATCATTCGCTGAAAACGGTAGATTATTATGATTATTCCAGAAAAAGTATTACTTCTTATTTCACATTTCTACGCTGCCGAGTTATTCTCTCATTAATATCTGAAGGTTTTAGGCTTAAAATTGCTATCCCTTGCAAGTATAAATTAAGTATGAAGAAAAGAGGTGTACTTTTGCAATGACGTAAAATTATACTGTATTTAAACGTTAAATAAAATAAATTCTCCGTGTAGATACTCATTATATTATACTTACATTAGTAAGGTCATAAGCAAAGAATTGAGTGGCAAATGCAAAGGCACGTTTAGCTAGATTTCAATGAAAGAAAATTAAACAGACTGGATGAGAACTTAAGTCGGCGAAAATAAGACTGGAATGTTCCTTCTCTATTAGACTAACACAAAATAGCATAAACATTGTACAAAATGACAATAAAATTAAATAATCAGAATAAAAGTATGAGATGCTGTCAAGTTTTTGAACACAGAAAATATACTAATTTACAATTTACACATTTAAATCGTCATCATATATACGTTATCATTTCAATTGCGGGTTAAATAATTTTTACAAAAGCAATTCATCGTCAAGGCAAGTACGTTTGTAGTGCATGATTGAAAATATAATGATTTTCAAGTCAAGTAGCAGGAGTTGTGGAAATAAACAATATTTATATAGTTAATATGAAATATAAATTGACAAAATATTTATCCAACAGGTAACATAAAAATCACAAGTGCGAAAAGCATGAAAAAATGATAATTTAAAAAATTTTAAATACAAATAATAAACTAGTTACTTTTGATTTAAGATTTTTATCTCTTTAGGCAAGCAGAGTCCATTCCAGTAATTTATTATTTTTATTATATTTTAGTATTATTTATTATTATTATTTCATTATTATATTCTGTGAATGCAAGTAGTCATCTACCCTTGTGGCAGTCATGAAGAAAACTGTCGTCAAAAGAAACCAATTGCACAGGATTGTGCATAATTATCGGTTCTGAGTTCCCTTTTCTTGGCTTCTTTTCCCATTTGCATCCTTCCCATCTTCTGTTATCTTTACACAGGAGCCTTTCCCCTTACTTCCCCCATTCCCTGATTCCCCTACCACACACGATAAGGAGTATTGAGGCCTTCCACGCGACATCGGCTCCACCAATAGCGATTCACCTTCCAAATGACGATCTCAGTGACGTCCGCACCGCAGTCAGTAATTCATTTGTCACGTCCTTGTGTGTCACCGCTTTATTCCCTGCACCTTGTACTTACGTTTCGGAACAATGGACAAAGGGAGCGAATCGTTTCTGAATGAGAGTCCCTTTTTTTAAGAGGCCTACGTCTTTTTCTGCCGTTCCTTTACCCCATTATCCTATCAGCGCTCCTCTTTGAGTATTCCTCGTAAAATTGGAACTGGATGTTGATGAGGGTGGGAATATAATATGTTTTAAGAGCTGAGATGGAAAATTTTATGAGCGGAGGAGGTGATAGCGGTAGGGGAAGTTGGGAAGGGGTGATGTCGGAATGAATAATGGATGGCTGCTAACGTCATAGCATTTTTTTGATGAGTGCTAATATGGGTTGAGTAGGTCGTTATGGGAAACCGATGTTTGATTCGCGAAATGTAAAGATAAATTTTCATTGCCTTTTTATCCCAGAGATTTTGTGGATCGTTGTAACTGGAGAGTAGATTGAAAGAGTATTTTTAATTTAATTATTTGAATATGAGGAATGAACCTGAACCAAAGTGAAAAAGTGCTTTTCATAAAACGATTGAAGTAAAATCTGTTTCTCTGTAGGAAAACAGCTTATAATTTTCATAAAATTGGTCGATGATTATATTACTTCATAGTGAAATATTCCATCTGATAGAGAGCAAATATTCTTACACTCGGTGGTGCTATAATAGACCATATAAATAAGAACGATTTAACTTAAATTACCATCAGTCTGAATGCATTTAAAACCGAGACCTGACTGCGCCTATACTGTTCTTTGATTTCATTTGTGACACTCAGCAAACCTTTAATCAGGGTGTTAGTGAAATAGGATGAAATTTAGATATTTCAAAATTTATTGGATAATTTAATTAAAAGATGCATGGTATATCGATGCTATTATATATATCCTAAAATGTTTTTGTAAATTCAAAATTATTTTGTGAGTTATATATGAATATTGCATGGTAAAAATATTTAACTAATATAACTCGTCGGTCAATGGAGATTATACTCTAATCTGACATGATTTATAATAAAAAACTAAGATTAAGACGTTTTAGAAGTCCTATTGAATCAAAAAATATAGTTTTACATTTTCATACTAAATCTTTTGAATATATCTTTATTTAAAACCTATTTAATATAGGCTTCTACCTTAATACAACAAATACTAAGTCAAAGAAATCTTCCTCAAGATTTTCCAAACTTATCGCTGCGTTCATATTCCTCTCTTCCGTATCATCTGAATCTTAAAAGCAGTCCCGAAACATATTTTTCCGATATAAAAGTGTTCTTTCAGCATAAAAAAGGACGAATTAAAAATAGCCGGCGTGCGATCTTACGGGAGATACCATACACTCCATGAAAATACGAACACAATGTCATCCCGTGACGCAGATCATGTACTTACACTCATTTCAGCTCTTTTTATTGTAAATTTCCATCGGCATGGACACGCTCAAAGGAGAGGCACTTCCGCACTCGAACAAGGGCTTCCGTGACGTCATTTGGCGAAGTGCACAATCGCAGTCGTCCTCTTAAAACGTGGACGCCCAGCTGAGTTCCGTACGCGAGATAATGCAAAGAGATCATAAATGCGTTCGTTGCACAACTTTCGATTAAGATATTCGACACTTTTTCAGCGACCGCTCATCCCGACGGGACAATAAACATCTTCGAAAAGAGCCAACGCCTTTAAAGTCCTTTGAGATATAAATTTCCAACGTCCGCAGGTGGAGGAATCGACGTTTTTTACATCCCTGGCTGAAGTCTCTCCTGCATTTGTATTCTGGTGAGGAACGCTGGAAGGGCGTACTGGTTGCGCTGGGCGTGTTTTTATGACTGGGTTTCTAATAATAAATTACCGATTAAACTTTCTGCGAGCGTGTTCGAGAAATTTTTCTTTTTTGAGGGGCGCGCGAAGTGGATTTTGTGGCGGGGATTCGGGTGGAACCACATCTTCATCAGTATCATTCAAGATTCCTCATAATGTGTTTGATTTATTGACTGCGAACTTGTGGATGATTCTGGACTTTAATGATTTGCCCTTAAGTTTTCGATTTAGGGTAATGGAAAGCTACTTTTTCGCGTCATATTCAAATCGATTGAGATGCCTCGACTAAGAGGCAACCCTGTTAACGTAATTTTTAGCTTATTAAGGTTTTTATTTTCTATTTTCTGGATTACGTAGACGATTATTCATTCGGCGTACGAATACTCACTTGGATTTATAGGCTTTTGCGTTCGCTACTGGAATAACGAAAGTGGTGGATTACTGCCCTACTCACCAGGGACTTACTACCACGTCAAGACTCGGATAGGAAAAATCAAACTAGAAAATAATGTCCGAGTCTCTTACCGTAGTAGGAAATTAAATGAAGCAAAATGAAATGTAAAGAATTTGTAGTATGTGTTGGTAATTTGAGAATAATATGATTCAAATATTATATTGTAATTCAACGTGACATATGTTTGAGGTAGTATGGCATGGTTAATTTTTCCAATATCCTGAATATTAATTAATATTTATCAAATAAACACTTTATAAACTAAATTAATTTTTCAGTTATTTTTAAGGCACCTCAATCCTCTAGCATTTGAAATATATTTCTTCTTTAATTTTCGAATCAAAATCTCTCTGATTTTGAATATTGTCCGTCAATAACGAAACTATACATTTTTTCTTAAACTTAACATAACTTATAAACTTTTTGTCATATTACGTACATACAACTGAGAAATTAGTCAGTCGAATTATAAATACATTCAATGATACACGGTTAATTAGATAGCAGAATATAAAATATATACGTGATAAAGATTTGTCATTACCAGAATTAGCTTCCCTCCATTTTTAAGAAAAATCATCCGCCACATTTATGAAATTATAATGTCATAATAATTATGTCCCATGATGGAAATTACGTATAACTCAAGCGAAAAATTCGTTCTTTAATTTGCTCCCATTTACTACATTTAGACTTTGTATCATGTATCTCATGCAAACAATTTAACTGTGGAGATACATTTCTGCAATGCTATACTCTACAATCACGTCGAGAATAGGGTATTTTCCATTTGAAGGGAAGAAGTGGAGAGAGAATGTTACTTTGTATGCGGAGGGAGAGAGATAGAGGGAATTTTCCATTCAAAAAGATAACACTCGAATGATTTCTTATAATTGCTGCGCGAGCAGACATATCTGACTGCGAGGGTTTCAGCGGTCAACCTTTTTTCTTTTTATTCTTGTCATCTCAAAGCTTTCTCTTTTTTCTGCTATTCTAGCACTTCACTGAGGAATCGTTTCATATAGTACGCATAAAAGATCGTTGTTGAGTAGGATGATTGTAAAGATATTGCCGATATTTGAATCTTGAAGACTCTAATCAGAATTGTAGATCTTATATAGTTAAAAAGAGAATACAATTGCATTAAAACCCTGCTAGCCTCTTCGGCATTTGGCTGAAGTTTATATAAAATATAGGAGCAGGAAGTATTTTCTGAGGTACATGATGCATTATTATTTAAGAATAGTTAAAGTGAATATATTCAGTAAGTTTGGTGAGAATCTTTTTAACGGTTATCAAGCTTAAAATATAAATTATGAAATTATGAAGCTTGGAATGAAAATTGTAAGAATAAGAAAAAACTTGTAAGTAAAAGAAGTTATAGGAATTATTTTGTACGAAACTCAAAATTGTAATCAAGTGCGATTTGTAAAATAATGCCTTAGCCAGGATTAAATGAAGGAAACACTTTAGAAATTCAGTGAGATGTATTTAACCAGAAAGTAAAAAATCGAAATAGATTAAAATTGAGATACTATATACTTTCGATGAAAGTAATGCTGCTGTATTCAGCGTTTGAAAGAGCTTCACATAAAACACTTATCATCTCGGAAGTTATAAATAATGTGCTCGGAGAAAAATACGACGTTAAAAATCTTATTTTAAGCGTTCTCGTTCCCTAGATCGAGAGTTATTCATGCTCTTTCCGACCTAAATATACATCAATGAGTGATAAATCCATGAGAATTAATGCTCGAATCTCAAGAAATATGTCTCAATTCTAGGAATTAATATTAAGCAGTTAACAGCCGTGATAGAATGAGGCAGCTGTCGACACTTTTAGTAATACTACCAATTCTACTCTTTTGCGTTTTAAATTTAGACTTTAAATGATAAACTTGTTGTTATCATTATAATTATTACTAGTCTTTCCGTGCGAAAATTTTGTACATACATGTGAAGGTGCATGCATTTTAATAAAAAAGAAAACGATGGCTGAGGTCCATGTATTTTAATAGAAAAAGAAAGAGAAAGTTTGAATGAAACGACAACCTAAGCTGTTTTAAATGTGACACAAACCTCCGCATTCTGTAATGTTTCAGCGGTTTTCATTCTCCTCCCAAAAGATGCTAGTTTATGCTGGTTTATTAAAATTTTGTCATGGTTTCGTACAACGTCGAGATCTTCGTTTAAGGAGAACATAACATTACTTACGAAAACTCTTCGGAACGTTTTAAGACCGAGAATAAATATCACTGTCCGATGTGAGCAACTATTCATTTACCGAAATCTACAAATCCAGAACGGAACTCGGTGATTCAAATATTAACTCGAGTTTTTGGCCAAATGGTAAATTTTTCATTGGAATATTTTTAGCACGAACCGAGAAACTTTTCCTTTCAAATGGTCCGTCGTTTATATGTTTTGATGGAGTTTGAAAGGAGAAAAGTCCCTGTCACCAAAAATGAATGTTTTAAAATAAAATATACAGGATTATTATAGAACACATTAATTGGCGAAGTTAGACCTTTCTCTTACACTTAACCTCTAAAGACATATTTGATGTTAGATGAGGATGGAAAAATAAAGTTGCTGAGCGTGTAGCGAATATTTATGGAAGTCTGCTGTGGAATACAAACAATTGGGTAGCAGTTTTAACGGTCCACTTAAATCTTTGATCTCTCACCGACTCCGAACAACTCACCCTAATTCTGAAACGTCAGACGCTTCATTACGTCCTTATAATTGTCCCAAGGGTCACGGAATCAAAAGGCACAAATGCAGCGAAGTGACGCGAGCCCTTAATCAAACCCAGCGTCAGTATTCCACTCGTAGATAAGAGAAGTGGAAGAAATCCGTATTTTATGGAAAGATCACATCCCCACAGCGCGATAATAATGAGGCATAGATAAGAAAAACTAGTGCAAGGCCTATAAATGGTTTGGGATCACGAGTTCATGTGCGTCGGTCGTCAAAGAAACGTTTCTCCTCCTTCGGTTTGAGGCTTCCTCTCGGTTGCCAGGCGAACAGAATGAAAAAAATGCATCGCACAGACAGTGGCACTTGTTCTCTTGAGATCGAAGGGCTCCGAGAGGAACGGAGCTTCTTCGCAAGCGGCGCTGTCAATTATTTTGAGGATAAAGCGCAGCTGAAAAGATTTGCAACGGGGATTTCGATGGACGACGAAAAAGTGGAGATTCCGCGTGGAGTATAATCGATCATGTGTCGAGAAGTTTATTTTTGAAGTTTTACTTCAGGTTTTTCTCTCGGATGAGGAACTTTGAAGTGCTTCCGTTAATGCGACGCGTCTGAAGGTCCCTTAAAGTATTAAAAGCTAATATCACTAGAATATTGTGCACTACAAGATTCTAATTTAACTGCATTTAAACATCAATAAATTTGTAGTGTGGGGTTGATGAATTGCTTTAAATCTCACTTTTCATTCCCCAAAGTACAGAGATAACTCGCGATCATCCGGGCTAATGATGGGGAGAGGATGCACGAATAATCAAATACACGGATAATCCAAATTATCATCTTATTTCTTATGATGCTCATAATTTTCGGAAATAAACAATTTATCTTTATCTGCCCACAGATTACATTATTTTCGATTGTATCATTGGCTCATTAAAACTCAATAAGTTCAGACTTGAGTTGTTGGAAGCTCATTTCCGTGATAAAATTATTTTTTTTTTTATTTTCACAAATTAAAATAAAAAATAATTTTATCGTGACTCATTAAGAGTTTACTTCACCAGACTGCGGATCTTTTTAGCATCGATAGTGTCATTTCCATTGCTCCATATAAAAGGCCTTTCACATCTCCTGTTTTAAATATAATGCGAAAATACTTACGCGTTTTTGTTTTAATTATTATAAGACCTCGGAAAATATCGAGGTAAAGTATCGAATTGAAATAAAGAACAGCGGAATTTTAGTTTAGTGACGTTGAAATTTGGATACTGAATGATATCGAACTTTGCGAACCTTTACGAACTGTCAAAGCATATCTTACCTAATATATGATCGCTATACAATTTAATAGCTAAGACATCATTCTATATTCGTAACTCCAAATTAATTTTTGAAAGTAGAGTTGTGTTTTAGATGGTCTCCGATTTGAAGACCAAAAGATCTTGCGAAAAATGGAAGATGTAAAATAATGCACTTAAATACTAAATGACTGTAATAAATCTGAATATCTAACACGCGCATAAATAAAGATGAATGTCAATATATTACGCACGCCCGATAATTACCAGGAAGAAACTATCATTCTTGCTCACACTTTAGTTTGACTTAACTTTACCATGAAGGTTCCTATATAGCAATGCGATCAACTGCACACCACAGCTTAAACATCTAAGAAACATCAATTTCATCGATCCTTATATGTATGATTAGCAAAATAACTCACAATCGTTGGATGTGAATCGTTCTCATTAAGTTGCTCATAGCGAAACTGATGGCGATATTTTACCCGTAACAATTGCCTTTCGAAGTATTCTGTCTGTTTCTCAGTCCATATATATTGCAAAGATAACAAGGAATTCTATAAATCTCGACGCATTATTTGATCATTGAGTTTGACTTATTCAAGGATAATAGAGCAATGCGTCGATTCCACTTAGCATCAAACGGCTTGAAGGTCCCCAAAGCCAAGTGACATGTGTGACATCTATCTGCTGCACTGTGACATTTGGATTGATTTTTCAAATATCATTCCAAACGACAACTTGAAACTCGTACGATCGATTGAAATACGCCATGATGATGATTGATTACCTATTTCTTGATTTATGGCTTTTTTTTGCTGGAATTGAGGAAATTACTTTTATTTTAATTCCCTCGTTTTCTGAATTACCGCAATTATTTCATTATATTTTCTTTCAGCGAATATAAATTAGGAATATACGGTATAGTAATAAAAAATATAGGAATATAAAAATATAGATTTGGGACTTAAATCCATTAAGATGTAATTAAACGGTCTCTTCTTGCCCAGATTAATTTTTCTCGTTTCAAATTCGGTCTTGAAAACAAAATCAGGGTTTAAGGAGCTTATATTTTTCCAATTTTTCGCACGAATGAGAGTTGCAGCTTGTTTTTATATATACTCTGCACTTCCAAATACTGAGAAGAACAAAAAGCATGTTTTATTCATACTGCATGCATCATAGCTAGAGGAGACAATTTATTTTTTGCATATCGCTAAATAATACTGGAAACTAGCTTAACCCAAAGAAAAGATTATTTCGCGGTAGTCAAACTTATAAGTGATTAATAGTTCTTTGTGACGATAAGGTATTATATAAATAAACATGAGTAAAATGAATAATTAAAGCAATAGATATATAAATTTATGAAACATAATGATCTAATTCTACAAAATAATTTATAAGTATCGATACAAAGAAATGTGCTCATAGAACGCTTATTCACTCAAAACAGGTTATTTGGAGGGTGTTTTCATAAACAGAAATTTTCGCAAGTATGTGTAAGTGGCTAAAACACGAAGATATATCTATTTTCAGACGTAAATCTATCGATCTGTTGTATGTAACTTGTACCACAAGATCAACGTACCGATAATGCAAAAGTGTTGCATAGCTCGTAAATCGCCTAATCGTTGATCTGCAATATTCGATTTCCCTATCTGCGTTCCACCGTAGGATTGTGTTTCCGTTCCCAAACATGAATTCTGGGTCAGGAAACACATTCCTCATCCTATACCTCACCCTATCCGTCGCGAAATTTTCCCTTCATTTCCAATTCCCATTGGTTTTTCCGAACTTTTCGGTGCGAGACACAGTTGAGACTTTTTTCCCTCCGATTCCTCTACATGAGGATCACAGCAACAGAGGCGAGGTCGCCGAGCAAACTGCGCATTGCTCTTTTCCTTCTTTTTCGTATAATTTGCGAGCTTCGCGGAGTCACGGATCCGTGATGAAACGTATTCTGGATGAGGACCAAATGGGTCAGTGAAAGGGAAGAAAATCCTTTTGAACGACTTGTTGTCGATTCTTGGTTTAAATGCGCTGGCTTTTGTTCAACTCTTTGTCGTCCGTCGGCGAATTTAATGCTGAATCAAGCAATGCGTGGAGCACTGAAGGATGGACTCGTCACCGAGTTACTGCTGGATGGAGCAGATGCGAGATTGCTTAAAGGAGCTCCGTTTTATCCAAACATTTTTTGTGGAAGTAGCCAAGAACCTTGTCGCGAATGTTGCAGAGCTTTGTTTTTTCTAGCTTTCGTCCTAACGTGGCAAAATATTATTTTGTGTCAAGCCCTTTGTAGTATTTCTCAAGCTATTTTTCCTTTGGGCCCCTTATGCTTTACTAATCAAGTGAAGATGCGATTTCAGTCATGTCAGCTCCACTCTAAATGCCAAGGAAAGTATTCTGTGGCCTTGTATAAATTATTGAGCTAAAAAACTGAAAATTGACATTTCAAGTTGAAGATAACTCTGTGAATTTACATTGGTCAAAAACTATTTATATTCATACTGACCAATTTTTGAATTAATATTTTTAAACCATCTGGATTATTTATTGCTTTGTCTATATCAGTATAATTTAAGTAAATTTTTCAGTGTAATTCATAAGATAATTTTAATTTGAGGAATCTTAGCTTTAACTTTGAAGGAATTTTTTTCATTCGCCAAAAATTACTCCTTAAATTCTAAAAAAAATACAATCACGGAGTATCTTACCGCACAGGAAAGTATTTTTCAAGCAATTATTTCAAAATCGATAGAAAATGAATAAATTTCGATTAACTCGAATGTGTGTGCATAAGTGTACTGCATATCACTTACTCCCTTACTTTACCAGTTGTTTAGACTCAGCCATGGAAACTAGGTAAATAGCGATGTTTTTTGGTAACATAAATATTTTGCGATGCAGTGCTTAAATCGACCAAATAATACGTTTTCTTTCACGCCTTTGAATGGCTCTAAGGTAGATGAACGTTCTCGCACTAGATGACTAATATAAATGTTTAAGACATAAGATAATTACTTGAAACTTGCTGGTAAAGATTCAAATGTTAGCTTTTTCGATCCTATTGGTCTAAGAAAATTATGAGTAGGAAATGAGTCTCTGACCATTCAGCCGAAAGCTTGATCTAAAATTAATTTCCTTTCCTTCCTCTCAGCATTCTAGACTCATGCTTGAGATCATCTCCGTTCGCTTCCACACATCTTCGGAATCAAAAAAAGGGCCCATCGCATTATGACGTGTAATGAAATCTCTCGGGATTGCATCCAATTCTCCTAAAAATTCAGAGGAGATTTTATAGTCAGAGAAGTTTATGCGCGATTCAAGCGATCGCAGGCATTTCAATTACCCCCTTTGGCCGCCTTAAAGACCGATAATTATATTTTTGGGGAAGAGTTATTTCGGATGAATCTTGGCGAAGGATGGAGATGTATTTAGGGTTTCCGGCAGAGGGAAGGAAAGTCTTTGGGAGAGGTTAGGGATCCCTTGTCCCTATTTTAACCCTTTCCTTGTGTCCTCTCATGAACTGATGGAAAATGTTTTATGTGATTTCCACTCTTTTCAACCTAAGATCAGGTAGCCTTAAGAGAGTCATATGTTCTATTTCTATAGCTCAATAGTAATTTCTGTTAACCCTTGAATATTTTACCAAGAAATATTTTACATTACATATTAATTTCCTCAATATCTTATCCATTGAAATTTATCCTTATCTACTGATTAGTGTTTTAAAGGTAAAATTCAGTATCAATGTAATTCAGTATCATTCATTCCTCCGAATATCTTGTACAGATGTGGATATCTGCTATTTACTTCAATAGGAAATACTATTATTATATAAGGAGCATATCATGGAAGCCTTAAATATACAGTTTTATAGGACCACAAATTCTATACACATGTTCTTAATAAGATGCAATTTTTATCGTTCTCTTTCTCGAAAGTTTGTATCATCTATTACATTTATACATAATCTACTTGCCTGCCGATGAAAATTTTACGAAAATTTAATAATTACATATAAATTTATAGTACATCATTTTCATACTTAATCTTCCCTAAAATAAATACAGACCCATTCGTTCCGCATTTTCTCTTTTCTTAAATGTTTAAATATTAGTATAAATTATTATGTTTCTATTCCGCGAAATCCTACTTCATTCCTTATGTAAATATAAATTTATGTAATGATAAATTTATTCAAGTCCAAGTAAAAATGATACGTTTTTGCTGAATATTATCTGCTATGGTATTATCTTTTATCCAAGAGGAGGCAGGGTCACTTCTTGACTAAGCCTTGTTTCCAAAAAAAAATACTGAACTCCTTTTATGAATCCCTAAAAGCTGAAAAAAGGTGGATAAATTTCTATATCCACCGATTAATATTGTTTCTACATGAATTATTTGCGGAAGATATTGATAGATGATAGACTAAATCTGCGTAAAATAGAAGACGATTAACGTTTAAGCAGAAATTTAATTTAATTTTGACGCTGAAAATAATTCATTTGAATAATAATGAGATGAATGTCATTGAATTGTATAAAGTCTACATTTCTGTTTGTTTTTTCGAATAAATTTTAATTTATCCTTATTCTTATTACACTTTTTGCTTCCAAATTTCGCAAATAACTTCGGAATTCATCCTTCTCTTCCATCCCAAATCCTCTTTTTCATATCTCTCAGGGATTATAAAACGGGAGTCGTCACTTAAAGACCCTTAGCTTGGCCCTTTAAATAAATTAACATTTCTGTCCCTCTCCTCCCTCGCGACAACTGCGAAAAGGGGCAGCGCCCTTCTAAATATACCCGTGTCCGAAAAACACGTAGGCCCGGCTCCACCCCAACCCTCGGCCGCGTGAGGAAGGCTTCAAGGGTGTAATGCTCGGAAAGAGGAGTCGGAATTAAAAATTGCCAGAGGGGAACGCCCCGGGAATGGAGGGAGTGTCGAGTTTCCCGACCTCAATTCGCGAGTGTTTCTCGAGCCAAACAAACGGGCGAAGGGGAAGAGGAGGGAGTGAAGGGAGAGAAAATAAATAAAGGGATTCGAGAGAGGAAAAAGCGTGGGAGTGACATGGAGGGAGATGGCGATTCCGATGAGGCTGGATGTGATTTCCATTCGAGTCTTCTTCATCCTTCAGCTCCGGAGTTTTGGTTCGCTGGATTCGTCATCGAGATTGTCAGCCTCTTCCGTTATTGAGGTCCTAGGTTCGAGTGCGTCCGACTGGAATAATAGTGCTTGATCTTCTTAGTTCTTGGTCATGGTTTATAGCATGATGAATCATTGGTCATAATTCGAATTTAGAAAGGAGGTACACATCTGTGGTGAAGGGATTTAGACCATTATCGATAAGATCAGACTGAAAATTTAATTCTTCCTTATTTAGACATGTCCAATTTAAATTCACATATATAGCAACTTACAAATCTCGAGCGCTCCATTAAGGAGTCTTTTATATATTTACGCAAATTTTATGGTACGGTAGAGAAAATATTTGGTGGCCTCAATTCTCATTCTACAAGGCTGTTAAATCTAGGAAGAGGTGGAGAATTAAAAAAAAATATTTCAATGTGCTCAAATTTAACAACTGAACAAAATCTTTTGAGAACAATACTCGAACAGCTTGCCGGGTTGCGTGGCACCCCAGTCTATTGTAGTCTAGAATAAATTTTGGTTAGAAGAAAACTTTGGAGGAGGCCTCAATTGATGATGGATGACAGAACGAGAAAATTTTCAGAGGCAAAGAATATATTATTATCTCTGTTTATAGATATAGTTATTGAGCCATTCCAATTCGCTCGTACAATCTTTATTACATTTCAATAGTAAACTATTAAATGAAAAGCGATTCATAATATTTCCACATAACTTGATTATTTTATGACTAGTTTCGGCTTTACATAGTCACCTTCATGTCAAGAATTGCTTCAATTGTAAAATAATGCTTATAAATTTATGCATCTCTTTTATTCTAAATAGTAATTCTATGGATTTCTACGATATCTCGCCTACATCCGTAGATTTCATTTTGATAATGCTTACGCGAAGTTTCTTACCGAAATACGCAAGTCTTACACACCGAGTTGGATGTCACATAATTATTTATTATTTTATCCAATCACGAAGATAACTCTAAAACTGTACATGAGGGTGGAATTTCGACTGTTAAACTAAAAAGATTAAGAAAACATAGTTAAGATTACCACGATGAATGTTGAAAGAAATGAAAGTCATATTTATTTTATCTTACCATTTTCTTGCCATTATTTATTACTCTTGATACTTACTTCAACTATCTATACCATCCATATAAAATTAAAATATTAGGCTTAGCTATTAATTTCTTCCGGTATATACAAGGTAGAATTTGTTATTTGGGGAATTTCAGAAAGATTCAGGAAAATTTTGTGTGAAATTGGCAGCTATAGTTATGAAATTTTACAATATTTCCCATCCAAAATTTTTATGAGACACTACCTTTACCATTCAGCGGTCAAACATTTGAATCGATTCTTTCATTTGAAAATATTTTGCAAATTACAAAATACCTAAAATTTGCAAATCCTATAAATACAAATTTGTAATTAAATATTACATAGCATTTCCTGCCTAAAAGGTTACATAGATTTCGTCGCGAAAATTTCTTGAAATTAATTAAGTAAATAAGTTAATAGATATTCTTTTACCATCAATTTCACACTTGGTTATTTTGGTGTATTGATTTGAGCAGATTGTCAATTTGTTATTTGAAAGCTATGGACTTATATCGCCGATCATCTTAGAGAATAATTGCAAATGATGATCTCTGAAGGACAATGGATTCATTAATTTCATTTGCCACGCCGTAAGAATATGGATCGATCTCAATTCGAGCTAACCGGTTGATGATGAGTCAGAAGGTATTCATTTGCATCATCCCTTGACGGACGCAATTTCTCATATTATTTAGACAGGGAGACCCAAGAATATGTATTGTCCGCGTCAGAGACCTTCCATTACGTGTGGGATTCGCATCCATCATGTGTTCCTCAGGTGATGGAAGTAGATCTCTTGAAGACCTAATACGAAGCTGGTATAATAATTTATTCGGTCAACATCTAGATCACGTGTTGTGGCAGTTATAGCCAGTTTCTGTAATATTTGCTTCACTTTACGAATATCAAATATATTGTGCAAAGGTTACGGTAAAGTCGTATAAGACCCCTGACATACGTGACAAGGTGCAGGTTCTATAAAACTATGGCGTGAGAGGAGATACAGTTGATAATTGGTAACTTTTCTTAAACTAAGTACCTATCAACTAGCAGTCTTTTAGATACATTCCATAACATTAATTTTGCTTTAAATCTTTCAATGATGCTCTTGAAATTTTATTGATTAGAAAAGGATGAGGGCAGTTGATAAAGAATCTATATCTTAAGATAAATTTTACAACGATGAGGATGTTGCCCTCAAATATTCTGGATGATTCTGATTTACTATCAACATTAAAAGGAACGAAAATTTGAATTTTTGGGGAATCAGAGTTGTGATTTCAATGATTGGTCCCAGGTTCGATTTCCGGTGGGAGCCCACTTTTGAAATGATCTCAGCTGTCGAAGCACTTTTTACAATACTACTACTATACTCTTAAACCCGGACGGAAACCGAAAACTATAATTTATTTCACTTTGATTTTGTATTCTAAATAATCCACATTTTACTCAAGTGTAATTGGAGGAAGGTTAATCTAAAGTACGTAAATTAGATTTGCAACTATCAATTACCAATTTAATCCTTCAATATAGTGTAAATGATAAAGCAAGAAATAACAAAACGAACATTCAGAAAGAAAAAATATTACAATAATCGGAGCGGAAAAGAAAGGTTCGAACCGGTTCGACTTAAAAAGAAGGGCCGAAACTAGATTTGAACCCATATTTATTTTTTTTCTCGTTAAACCAGAGCTAAAACCGAACGAAAAATAATTCAATTCAATTCAATTCAATTTATTTTATCCATAGGCGATTACATGCGAGGATATGTCACAAAAAATACAAAGTAAGTAGATACATAATCGTTCACATGATAGATATATAAATATTCATGTATAACCTTGATATACCTTTACAAATACAGAAACTATATACATTTACATAATATTTAAAGAAACAGAGGACATTTATACATTTATACCATATTTTACATATTTGTTATAATCAAAAAATTCCTTCACTGAGTAAAATGATTCTTCTATAAAAAATTTTTTGAGTTTATCTTTGAACAATTTAGCATCCGAAATTATTTTCAGTGACAGAGGCAGATTATTATAGAACTTAATTCCGTTATTATAAGGTCCCTTTTTATTCAGTTCAGTTCTAGTTTTCGGTACATGAATGTCATTCACTGCTCTAGTAACATGACAGTGAATACTATACAGTGAATACGATTCCATGCCTCAACTTCAACATCCCGTTGAAAACATGCGCTTCAGATCGCAGTGGTCGACTCCCTTGTCGAAGCGGCTAATTACGCTCAACTCGAATGCATGGTATAAGCGTGCGATCCGTACCATTCACCTACGCTCACGTTATGCGATCGGGCTGAAATGACGCGTGTGTCAGTCCGCGCGTAAATCCTCAAAAAACATTAAAAAAAGACCCACGTCACCTCGTTAAGCCTTTGAGAAACGCGAGAACCGTAAGAGATTTTTTTCTCTCACCTCTCGCTTTACATCTAAACCGATAAAACTCGAGAGCGTACTTTCTTTCGTAGGATGTTAACCGCCTTAGGAAAAGTAGCAAATTGCTTCTCTCTCGTTACAAAACTCCGAAAATCCCTTGTCGCCGTAGCGAAGAGTGTTTTTCGAAGAGGAAACTTATTCTCTTTGTGAGAGAGGGTTCTCGGAAGGAGTTCAAAGAGGACTCGGGATCAAAAGCTAAGAAAACTTCGCGCTACTTCGGGAGCGAAAAAAAAGGAGGAAGAAAAGGGAGGAGAGGAGTGAAGGATACGTCGAAATGGAGTGAGATGGGAAAGAGATGAGGGAGAAGTGATGGGAGAGAACGTTGCCCCTAAAATAAGGGGAGGAAGAGATGCGGAATAGATGCAGAAAAAGTGGGTTGAGATAGGGAAGGGATTGCGGTTTACATCGATTCTGTTTCCTTGCTTGATTCGGCGGTGTGTATAATTAGCCATCTCGTTTACTTGCAAAATTCATTGCAGGGCTGCCGTGTAATAACTATTGACCTATTTTTGAAATATATACGACGTTTAGGTGATGATTTAATTAGTAAGATGTAATAAATGCGCAGAAATGAGTAAGTTATAGACTCGATGCTATATACTCATCAATATTTCCTAGAAAAGTAATAAAGATACTTCATAGAACCGTGAAAAGATAAAGGATTCCCCTTTTTCTCTTCGTAAAGGTTGACTTATTAAACTATCAAGGTCACATCGGTAATTTTAACGCATTTTACTTCTGTTTAATTTTGAATATATATTTTACGACCGTTACTTTCTCTGTCTTATCCAAAAATTATTTTAAACTACTAGTATATTTGCCAGCTGACTTTGTAGAGTATTTAGATAAATATTGTAACTTAACTTTCCGTTGAATTTCTATCCACCAATGATTGAACATTTCATAGTAAGGAGGAGGATATTTTATAGAACCAGTAGTTATCATAAGTTCTATTTACAGAATATTTAATAAAATTTTACAAAAATCATACTGCAGTTTCAAACTATTATAATCTATTTACTGAGGTATTAAAATTCCATTAAATGAAGAAGTTCACTATAGACTGGCAAATACATTAGATCGTTGCGGATTCTGCAAATGAACGGTTAATATGAGCTTAAGTCCTAGCTTTCCTGACGTAAAATTACCTAAAATGAATTTATAGCAGTAGAATCCTAAAACTTTTATAATATTGAAATTAAATATTTTTCTAACAAATATCATATGCGGGTTTATTGTCAAGCATTTAAGGTGGATTAAATTATGAACATATAAAATGGCAACCATGGAAGGCTTTGGGAGGAAGAAGAAAGAACAGTGGAAGATGAAGTTCGCATTTGAGGAGAGAAGGAAAGACGCCTTGTATAGGGAAATAGGGTTACACGAGAACGGGTCGGGGGCAAGGGAATGGTGTACTTGAGTCTGACCCCGGTAAAGAGAAAGATAATGTTGCTTAAGTTATCGGGACGAAGGAAATCCAAAAATAAAACCCCGAAGAAAAGATGCTCCTTAAGAGAATATTCTTAGTGGGACGAAAGAACGAGGAACGATCCTTCATGAATAAATCTGTTTGTCCAACTGTCGTACGGGTTTCTCGCTGCTGTTCAATTATTCTTTTGTTCGAATGCGAAACTAAAGAATTTTACGCCCGAATTCTCTGCCTTCTCGACTTAAAACTATTATTTTTCTCACCATAAACTTCAGTTATGCAGGTAACAATGATTATGTTCACTATAGGGTTAATGGAGTTGATGACCGATTACGAAGGAAATTTCATCATTAAAAATAATTCTTTTCATGGACTTATAATATTAACGAAGAAACCAGAAATGACGACTTTAACGGAAGATTTTGATTTTTAAGTACCGAGTTTCTCAAAATTACATTCTTATGGAAACCCAGAGAAATTAACTTGTAACTTTAACTAACTTTGTAGATATGTTTAGTAAAGTTCCATTTATTTCATCTGAACTATGTTTTTAAAAAGGACTGAGTATCTCAAAACATCTTATATCAATAAAACATTTTAATAAGTAAATTATTAATATAGTTTCATTTTATTATAGATTTTATCTCTCCGAACATTAGAAAAGTTCGATAAAAATAAAATTAATTAAAACATTTCATTAAATAAAAATTTTAATCAAAGTTAACCGAGCGTATGGTACCTCTTCTACAATCTCTCAGATCATCTCCTAGCATTAGACCTTGGATCACATCGTTCTTTATGTAAACAAAAACAAAAGCAAGCATTATTATTCTGCATACATTTTACCACCGAAAAAAGCTGAGTGCTTCTAACCATTACTAGAACATGAATGATCATTAATGTGTATTCTGAGGCTATACTTTGCGTTGTAATGTGAAGAGTCATCGATAGGAAAATGACTTGCATCAAAGGTACTTTTTTATTAAATTTATTCCAAGCAGTGGAGTAGTTGATGATATTCAACATTCATTTCTGCTAGACCACGTCGAAGAAAACGTGATATCTTTTCCATATTCATGATATCAGAGTGTATCTAAATTCAGGCACAGATGACATGGCATGATATTAAACTTTGAAAGATATATACGCCGTATAGAATGGTGATACTTATTTGACGGAAGGACATTCAAAATCTAATCAACTGAGAGATTATTTATTTATTCTGGTGCTAACTTTTGCTTCCGCGTCGCTATGGAGGCGGTGAGTTTATTGGTCGGAATTTTCTCTAGAAATTACTATGATATTTAGGTTTACTAAACCATATGCATCATTTATTCACTTCATCTATCTTCTTAAACTGAATACATTGATGACACTTCGAATTGGTAAATCCTTCGATAGGGTGAAATCAGAATGTACTTAGAATTAAATTATTAGCTCATCCATCAAAATAACACGTACAAGAAATCACATGTGGATATTTACTTCAAGATTTATCGCCAGATTGATAAATTAATTGTTAAATTATAAATAACGCTAAATTTCAGCTTGGCTGTAAATAGAAATTTTATATATACCTTATTTTCGGATTAAATTAAAATAAATATGACATATATTAATGGGTATTGATAATTTTACTGTATATTTATATAGATTTTACTGCATATTTACATAGATTTACTGTACATTTTCAATCAGGGTATAGACCAATATGCTCATAAAAACCTACAAGAGAGCACATATCTTTACCACCAATATATTGGTTTGGTGGTCTATCTTACTCATAAAGGATTAAAGAAAGTATGTCATTTATCAACTTAATCATCAAATGATCATCCAACGAAAAGATTTCTAAGGAAAAGTTTAGTAGCAATGGAATTCAAACGTACTTATATTTTATTTTCTGGGCATAGCTATGCTTCCATCCAAAACGAAATTTTTATTTATTTATTCATTTAAAGGTTCACATACAGTACTGATATCATTTTATAGCGAATGCAAGCCATAAACAAAAAATAAAAGAAATTTAAAGGAAGTTAATATGATTGCACGAAATGAAAATAGAAAAATATCAGCAAAATTAACTGATAAATATATACAAAATAAAATAATTACGATATATAAATGCGATAAATTGTTTCCTTAGCGGAGAAAGAATTCTTGCACTTCAATTTATTTATTTCGCTAACCTAAATATTTCAATTATCAAGCGGAAATTCTCGTCCTATAAACCGCGCGAATAATCTTCGCGAAATTCTGTTTCACTCCTCTTAAAACTTCTCCGCGGAGATCAACTAAATTCGCACGTTCCCAACGGCTTGGCCCGGAAAATTTTTTATCCACGAAAATCAAGCACGCAGTAGTGCGCGCTATGAATAGATTTCCCCCCTTGTGTTATTCACCGTCCGTTTAGCCACCTAAGCCCATTCCCCGAAACAATACTCGAACCCCCCTTTCTCCCCCCAAACCCGGAATTCCAAAACCCCCTCCCTTACTCGGGGGCCTTCCACAACTACCGAAATACATGCGAAGGGATAGGCGGGGGCGGGTTGGGGCAGTCCGCATTTTGGCGCGGGGGCGGGTGCGAATCTGGGAGGCGCCAAGGAGAGAGGGGAGGGTAAGTGCGTGCGGGGGCCTTGTGCGTATCTCGCTCGGAATGGGGTTATGGCAGGTCATGACTCTCCCGCTGATCTCTAAGGGAGGCCGGCGACGCTCGGGCCATCTGCGCGGGAAACTGCGGAACTGATATTTTTTTTCGGCGGGGTGGGTGTATTTTTCGGAGGTGGGATCCCCTTTCTCGCGTTACCCCTCTTCTCCTCGTGGTGATCAAGGCTCCCGTAGGTCGGCGACCCCATATATTCGCGGATTCGTCTTGAAGCGTAAGCCCGAAATATTCCGGGGGACACGGAAAGAATTGGGAACGTTATTATGCTCTGGGAACGTTCAATCGTGTGTATAGTATATGAATTCCTGAAGCGAATGGTGGTGTGGGACTTGTTTGGTGAGATTCATCACCCAGCGCGGGTGTCTTGTCTTATGAGATGTTGATGATGAGGGCACGATTTATTGGGCGGTGATGGGATGTATATTTGTATGTAAAAATTAGTATTTATTTGAAATTTTGATTAAATTTTGAGCTATATAATCAAACGCACCCTTCATTTATCCCTGTTATCTTATGGTTCCTGAAAATAATTTTTCAACTTTATTTTTATGTATAATATACATATTAGTATATATTTCAAATTTTGATGATATTTTCGGATTATATAATAGAAAGAACTCTTCGTTTCTTCCTGCTATCTTATGCTTCCTGGAAATAATTTTTCAACTTTGTTTTTAAGAGCATGAAAGATGCTCAATCTTTTATCTAAAATTATACTTGCCATCTTTTCTTCTAAAATTTTTCCTTTCTTACGGTATTTTAACAGGGAAGTATCGTTACCGAAATTCACGTAAACGACGAAAGAACCCTCAAACATTAATAAAAAGGTCGCGCCGTTTATATTATTGTGTCTATATTGTGTAATATAAAATCGTGAAATTTGCATCGAAGTTTTCCTCTGTTGAGGTAATGGAATCAGTTACTGTAAAATGAATCTTATGGCAAAAATAACATCTTGTTATACATCCTAGTAAAGTTGCTACAGTAGTTTTTATATTCTTGAGCTTTCGTCAAGGCCGATTTTTGAAACTACTTTTAAACTCTGCCTGCCTAAAATTTCATACGCGATTTTTCTCCCATGCAATATATAGAGAAAATTTATAACAGTTAGATGTATAGACAGGGTCAGCCATCAAAACTTCGGCTACGAGTCACTTGAACTGGTGGAGAACCCAATAGGCTTTCATTCGTAGAATTGATACTTCTTACTTCTACCAGAATTTTTATCAAATAATATGCACCTTTAGAAAATAAATTTCTATCGAGAATGTTTATTCGGCGGTTTCCCAACATTTCATCTGTCACTCAGGCACTTGACTAATGCAGAACAACTTAGAGTATAAACAAACATAATGACGAACAAATTTCTTCGTCACATGGTGTTGAATATTTCTTCCACCACAACTTACGGAAGTTACTTATCAGTGGACGACTCAGCTCGTACTTATCATAGTGCCCCATGGATTTGTTTAATAAGTTATTTTTTGCATTCTTGTCATCTTCATAACAGAATAAAACATAGATAAAGACAAGCAGTTTACATTCTATATCTCTTTGAATCGTTCTTCCTTGGCAGAGATAGTCTTTTACGACAAAAAATTTTAGAGACCTAATTTCATAACCAATAAATCTTAGAATGTGGAGAAGTATCGACGATGGGGCGTAGTACGACGTACTAAGGCTACATCTGAGTACACACGCACTAAAAATAATCTTTCGTACATAAACAAGTAGGTTACAGCGGAAGCGAACAGCTATTAATGACGTTTTATCTCAAAATACGCATTCGATCGATTTTACGCCGCGACGCACTTGTTTATTTATGAGTGGTTATTCTTGGTGCGACTGTACCGTAATGTGTCGTGTTTTTATTGAAGTCTTTCTGCGATATCTTGCTGCGATGGAAACTTGCTCAGAATCAAAATACGACTTTACTTTGTAAATTCTCTTACGTTGACTGACTTACTTTGGCTTTTCTGAAAAATTGTATCAGTAATACGTCGATCATATTGTAATTTTAGTTACTAAAAGAACAGAAATTTTCATTAGAAAATAACATTTGATTCATGCCATTTTCTGTAAATTTCCTACGAAGTTATCTACAAATTCATGAATAAACTTCATGAGGAATCATTCATAAAATTCTGGAGATAGATAAAGCTCGTCAGCCTCCCTCATTAGTTGAATGGAAAGGACACGATGAAGTTTAGATGTAGTTCGGCACGTAGATTTCAATTTACAAATTACAAACAAGGAATGGGTTATCGGGTGAATTTGCAAGAGATGGCGTGCAACCAGGAAAAATCCCAGGGAAGAATAGAGTTAAAAAAATCCAGGTCCCGTCGGACTTTTTTCAAGTCTATTCTTCTTAAAGATAGCATATAACATTAAAAAATTAGGATGATCAGACGTATCTAAGAAAGTTATTAGAAAATTTATCAGTACAGAAATCGTCGTTGAGATAGTAGATAGTTACTCCAGTCAACAATGTTTGCAGCTCCTAAAGATAACTTAAAATGGTTACAAAGAATTAATCTTATGAAAAGCTACTTTTGGCCAATCTTTCCGAGAAGAATTAGAGAGTGTAATATTACTTAGAGTTAGTAAAAGATATCAGTGTTCTGCACCCTTTTCTATATGCCTTTGGCGGCTTGCAGTGTCAGTATGAAAATGTAAAAAAAAACTTCTTAACGTTGTTTCTCTAAAGTGAAACTTTTCGGTCATCATCCCATTTACGTGTACTGAGAATAACAGTAACAAAACTCATTTCTCCTCCAGCTTAAAATTCGATAATCTCAAAATAAACGCAACCGGGGAACGCTCGAGACGGGTAATGCAAAAAGGCTGTAATCGTTAGGTCTCTTGTAACGAGCTACGGCGTGAGAAAAGAAAGCAGATGAGTTCTCTTAGACGCCCGTCCTTGTCTCCACGGATATTTGGAGACATTAGTAACTCCTCTATTCGCCGCGAGGGGTCGTCCGCTGTTCGGTGGCGCCTTGGGGTAGCTTGGGGTCGCAGTTTAGAATGGGGAATATGGCGCCTCGACTCATTCCGGGCCGAAATAGTGGGGGAATAGAGTACCTCAGAAACCCTTTCTCTCGCATTCCTCGTCTCCCAGTCATCCCGAGTGCTTTCGTGGGAAAAAGACTCGAGTTCTCAGAAACTCCCTTCGGATAGCCTCCGCTTGCGAAGGGTGGAAAGTTCGAAATGTCAAAGGAGACGCATATGGAATCCGTTGGGTTATTTCCGAGATGGATTTTTTGTGTAGCCGTGCGAGTTGTTCTCTCCGAGATAGCTTATTATTATGCGTGGTCCAATATTATTGTACTTGAGGGCATAGATCCGATGTGGTATAGGGCAATGGTTCATAAATCGCTCTTGAGCTCTTTGCGTTGAGCTTAGCGATAATTTATTGCTTGCTAAGCCTCAGATTGGCCTATTTTCTTTTTAAGTATCTTCCTACAGGCCTTCTGGAGAGAATTGAAACTTTTGTTATTAAAGTAGAACTGTGAGTAAAAAAATTTTTCCATGTTTTGGCATTGATAAAGAGATTCATGTGGCTCACGTAGATAGAGAGTTCCGCAGCTTGAGTATTGGAATCTTTGTAGGAGAGAAATTTTGATGAATAACTGCTATAATGAGCTATCTCAAACCTGTTTATATCTGATAAATATTGTCAGATAAAGAATCCTTGAGCTCTCCAAAAGTTGGTGCCTGGATACACCACTGATGCTTCAAATAAGATTCATTGAGGTAATTAAAGAATGTTGATAGATTGATGCGCTATATCGACGCGATTAAGTCTTCCACATATTTCATAACTTACTTAAAGTTAAGAATTTCCTTGTCTTTCGTCACATTCCCTAAATATGCTTTGTCAGCTGCCAAATACGTATTGATCAAAATTTGAGCTGATTTTCTCAAGGAATTTAAAGAAGTCGAAACAATAAACATGACTGGGACTCGAATCCAGAGCTTCCACTTTCTAAACGAAAGATAAAGAATTATCACTTTAATGTTTTTCTGCATTTTTTCAGAATCGGACTAAAAGTGGTAAATTTATTCTCCATCTCTTTCCTTGTGAAATTGGTACTCTCTTCCTTTGGATCGTAATATTACAATTATATTCCGTGTTTTATTAATGATAATTCAAATGATAATAAGGTTTATATATATTAAGTCTATCTTCACCTTTCTAAATTTCCAACAGTAATTAGTTCGATTAGCAAATCAAATTACTTTTAACCATGTATCTAAAAGCGAACATCTAAATAAACCGTTGAATATGCCTTCCAATCGGCTTTAGAATGATAAGAAAAGTTTCCTTCCACGACCGGCACGGTTGCATATATGAATATTTATATCTGGAATCCAGAATAGAACAAGTTGTAGCCAAATCAGATTATTCTCCCAGCAAGAATGCTCCTAAGGAATAGCAGGTCAGTCTGTTGGATGGAGCAGCTGCTTATGCGCTTGAATGTATGTCGCTATACGGTTGAACAAAAATGTCATCAAGTTTAACGACTGCACAATTATAGTTTGAGCCAGCAGGAGTGAATTCAATTGAGAGTTAAAAGGGTTAATTAGAGCTTCTTCGTGACAATTTGAAGACGACCTGATTTATATATATTTATAGCGAGTTTTAGACGCGTCAACAAGGGAGATTCTACTCCATAGACTATTCTATGAATATTCGTGTCGGGTAAAGCTGTTGAAATTATTTATATACGTCATCTACTGCCATCTCCATCTTTCATTTAAGCATTTTAAAAAAATTTAATTTTTTAATTTTCAATTTCGAGTATTTTCCGCGGTCCTTAGTATTCCATCAAATTTGCCTCGACAGGTTATTGAATTGGATTCAGACTTCCCGTTTACCCAAACGGGTTACTTTTGTTATTTGAAATATTTGAGTTGGAAACCCGAGAAGTCGTCGTCCATAAGATTTACTGGGAAATCACGAGATGACTTCTAAATTACTGAGTTAATACGAGGTGTTTATCATAATGTACTGTGCAAAATCTCATTTTTACGTATTTATGCTCTGGTTTCATCCATTTAACGAATAAAAGTCCAAATTTATAGGGAATATGATCGAATTCTCTCGACGGAATACATTACTTTGCACCTATTTTTTCATCTTTCCAATAGTTAGTTGCGAATCTTTCGCATATTTTTTGAACTATCCTTCTGGATCACATTTCTCTAATAGTGATCAGGTGAAACTCTTTTCCTCAGCAGTCCTCTTTATTAACTTTCCATCTGTTTAGCTACCGAACTAAAAATTACATCTACATCTGCATAAACATTGAGGGTGAATGTTTGAGAGGGGCCAGGGGTTAATTAATGTTGCTTGTGATTGAATGTCTATTGTTTCTGTGGGAGTGTCTGAGTTTTAACTTTCCAGAGAATAAGTGTTGTAGTAGTAGTAGTAGAACATATTTTTTTGCAAGTAAATAACAATGGAGTTGGGAATTGTGTTATATTGGAGTTTTTTATCATGTAAAATATTTGTATGTAAGTGTTTAATCTTGTGAGGGTATTATGTAATTTGTTCTGAGTTATTTAATTATGTTTGTGAAAGTTACCGTAGTTGTTTGTAATGTTGCCACCAGACTAGCAGTCTATCTGCAACAATGTACTTAATAATAATAAATACCCTGCAAGCCGCCTTTCGGCGTGTGGCAGGGGGAAGTTTCTTCCTGGAGTTTACATACATAAATTGCGCGAGGTTCTGAGAGTAAACTTGTAGTATTGAATGTAAAAAAGTTTAGCTTGGCCTCGCCTGGCACTCTCCCACTAGAAATTACATAGACACACTGTTATGCTGTCTAGGAGACTTGGCAGCAATATTAGTCCGTCAACGACCTTCACCAATCATTTTTATGACGGCTTAGCTTTGAAATTTTGCTCTCAAAGAAGGGAAAAGAATTTTCAATGAGATGGTGAGTGTACAGCGAATAAATGATCATCTTTTGTAAATAATTAAATTTTTGGAATGCCAATGTATTTTTTTCAAATGTAAGTAGTTGAGTCTCATTTGATTTTATGTAATATTATTGAGAGGTTTCAAACGTCCTAAAAGCTTCTTTATTATCTTAATTTCGATCGTCAATCATAAAACTTAGGAGATGAGAGAATTCAATTGAATATTTTGTTGAAATGAAGAGGGAATTTATCGGGTACACTTGGAAAAGAGTATTATTAGGAGAAATGAAGTAGGATTCAGTTTTTCTTGAGGAAGATGGATCCTTTTTAATAACTAAGTCAAAACACCACGCTGAAATATCATACCTCGTGACTACTTTAGAGGGTTCTATAAGTTAAGGCGAAGAAGAAATTCAGGATCCTCTTAACTAAACTCGAGCATTACTTGATCGCTTCCTCATTTAATGATAGTTTTTTATTAGGACATGGAATAAGTAATGGTATACTATTAGCTGATGATAAAACAATTGCCAATTAAATATAAATGCATTGAAATCTGAGTAGCATATTCAGTTACTGGGTAATATTCAATGAAGTTAGTCTCTTTTTCTTACGCTCCTCTGTATTGCTCGAAAAACATATTATTCTATTAGAGCTAGTTTGTAAGTTGATGTATTACACTATTAGAGCGTTTCATCATATGTTTTCAGCTCACTATTCGTGACGTATTTAATTTTCCATTCCAAAGATAAAATGCACACTCTTACAGATTTTCATTGCAAACCTTTCTATCATAATGTCTTGATAAGATTAACTATTGGAGCTCGTGTTTGTAGGTGCTTTGCTTTGCCCACAGCTACATGTGACCAATAACGATGATGTGAGCATCTGTTGCACTTACGCTACAGAATTCGAATACAGAGAAGTCGCGATGGGAATGAGAGCGAATCTTCCCGAAATAAAAGGAACACACCCCTTCCCACTCATTTTAATTAGGATGCACCAATACCGCATGCCAAAACAGATGTTAAACTGGGAAAACTAGGAGGAAAAAAGATTGGCAGAGGGTCGAATCTGCACTCTTAAATTAAAATATCTCGAGGAGCTGCCAAAACGACGTCTAACCCTTTAAAGCGAGAGAGTTATTGGGTTGAGAAGAACAAAAAGTCTCTAAGGAATTCGTAGCAAAAACTTCCATGGATGCAGTTAGATGCGTAGCAAAACTATGACGAAGTGGTGGCTCCTGGATTTTTCTAACCTCTATACTTGAGAACTTTCGTTTACATTGAACTAGAAGTATGTACGGATTAGCATGGTCTTCAATAACACACTTAGTAAAGGAACAATAACTAAGTCTTTGCCGTCTTGATGTTTTCCAAAACGTTTTTGGAACCTCGTCTGAAATCAACCATTTCAAGAAATATTTCTATAACTTGGAAAGTTAATCTCCAGTTAGAAAATGAATATGAAAGATTATAACCGTTTCCATTCGGGGACGAAGATGTGAAAATCCGGATGTCTAGAGATTGTCATCTCCACTAGTCATGTAGAGTTTAATTTTACTCGCCAATTTCACTTCCCATTAATGCAGATTTAAGCATCCATCGTTTTATCTTATATTTTTCAGTTAGAAAAGAAATTAACTGGTAAATTTACTTTAAAGGTGTTACTGTGTACTCAGGATAATTCTCCTCCTCCATCTTGTTTACCTGATCTCCTTCATTTGTTTTTTTATTTTGGTTTTCATCATGAGTTCGAGGTGGAATTACATAATTTTGTAAACTGGGAACAAATTGACAGTTTATTTTATCATACAAATAGAAAAACAGGATTAGAGACAAAATTTAGAAAATATGAATCACACTTGGAAAGAAAAGCATGCGATTATATAGTAATTCTCGAAATATTGGAATTCGTGAGAGTAGGAGTTACTAGATGTAAGAAGAGAGTGAGACGGTACGGCCCCACTGTTTCCTTGTATTATATAAGGATATACAGTTGTCTCTTTGGCCTCAGAGAACGAATCGTCACCATGGGAATGCCATAAACAAGCAAATGAGAAGAGAAAGCGTAGGTAATTAAAAGTTGAAGATAAGAAAACAAGGAAACAGGAAAGTTTTGCTACGCCTCCGGGCATTCGCAACTCTGGAGTCACTTTTACTCCTTTTCAAAAACTATTTATAAACGAACAAGCTCTTAGTCTTAAATTAAGACCACCTCTAATTTCAGAAAAGCGGTAATTGACTGTAAAACTCTTCGTGTACTGCCCTAGAAAAGTTGCGAAAAGAGGTTATTGTGAATTAAAACTGATTATTTATACTATTATGTAATAGGTTCAATTTAAGTCAGACGAGGACAGGTTGCCGTGGTATTAATCCTTAGTTCAAATCAATAAAAAAATAATGTCTCTTTCATGGATGAGAAACTTTTCAAATTTCGTTCGCTCTAGAGTTTTTCATTCGATTTTAGGCATTGAAAATGATCGTCACCTTAATTACCTCTTCTTTAATTCATTCGTACCAAATTATGATGAATTATTCTGAAAGAATTAAATGATGTCTTATGTAAATTTAGTTTTCATAATAATATCCAATGTTTCCGGAATCGATTCCCAGTTGAGCCATAGTATTAATAAGAAATAAATGTCATTTTACTTTTAAAGTAAGATTCCGGTTACGTAACTCATGTCATCAGTCCTTACAATATTTCTAGACCTTTGAACGTAAATTTAGCTGTTTCTGTGTCGATCAAGAAACGCATATTCGAATATAGGTAGCCTGAATGATGATAGGAGTGTTTAATATTGTCTGAAATCATCAAACTCGCCTAACCCTCTGCCACACGCCGAAGGGTACTTGCAGGGTATTTATTTAGATGTAGATGAAGGGCATTTTGTGACGCTTTTTTTTGCTAACGTAACTAATCAACACCACTTTGCATTAGTGTCAACCAGCAAAAAGTAATTATTTTATTTTCTTAGCTTTCTTAGAGGCGAATAAATATTTTACATTTTTCTTTCCATGGTTAATCCTCTTGAATCAGAACAAAAGAGATCCATTATTTGATAACTGAAAAGTCTTACGTGATATTTTGCGAGTGTGGTGAGATGTACGCATGTACAATGTATTGTACATTGTACATACGTTATTGCGTGTTTTCAAATTCTAACAGATTTTATTATCTAACGAAAATTGAACCCTATTGATGAGCCTACTGAATATCGAAAAGGACTTTTTCCCTTCAGAAAACCGAAAAATTAACCAGCGAAACATCTTTCCGATCGCTTATCGGCCGCTTGCTTTTGCATTGCACGAAACGCCTTTCCCTTTCTATTAGAAACTCGTGAGGGAAACGGGAGCGTTATGATTAAAAATGGCGTTTCGATAACAATCCAAACTCTGGTTTTCGCGCGGCGATGTCATCGGACGTGTTTAATGGGGCGATGACGCAACAGTTGCCGAGATAGGCTCAGCTGGAAGAGGGGGCTTAGGTGTGGTAGGTCAGGGTGGGCGAACGTTTACTTCTGTTCACGCCACTCTTTCAAATTCTTGGACAAGTTCCTCGTCATCCGAGCAAATCGTTATCAATTCAGCTTTCTTGCATTTTCATTAGATTCGCTTAATGGATAAACTTGAGTAATAAGTGTATTAAAGATGGAGTACATAACTAGTGCTAGGTCTGAATCGCTTCTCATGCGAATTATTTCGTTTGAATCCAGGGATAAGGTCGCAGAGCATAAACTCCTTCTTATATCATGATTTTGAATTGCAGTAAATCAAAATTAAAATTATCCTACACCCTGTATATTGCTTACAGTATAATTGTAACATTTCCGCTGGAAAGTTGTCCTTAAAACAGAGGTTTCGCCAACCGTGGTTTTAAGTTTGCCATTAAATCACTTCGGAAACATCGAAAAACCATCAGAAAATATTTTTGACATTTTTTCACAATTTAAAATTTTGACTAAAATTCGCAGCCTCAGGACATTCCGATCGAGCTGAAATTTCTTATGGTTTATAAGGACCGCCAACCACAAACTTTTAGCACTAGCCGTATACTGATTCCGAAAAAAAAAGTTTTTTTGATCCACCCTATTATAGATCCTTCCAGATACCTAAAACTGGAGTAGTTAAATCTTTAACTTTGATTTGTGCTATTTAAGAAAGAAATCTTACGAGCATTAGGGAGTTTTTTTTATTTTCTTGGTACTCTATAATAGGACAGGATGTCAGAACATTTTTCATTTTCCTTACTAAATAGGTGATGATAAAAATATAAGAAATGAGATATATGATTTAGAGAGACCTATTAGAGTTATTTGAAATAGAGATAAAATGCAGTAAAATAAATAGATAACATTTTTGGTGTATTGAAAAATCTTTCCATTGCAATCCCTCCAATTGTCCTTGATCTCAAAATAAATTCAAGAAATTCAAAAGAAATCAAGGTCACTAAATGAAAGAAATGCACTTCTTTAAGAAGATTAAGTAACGTGTCAATTCATATAAAAAAATCTTTCGGGAATAACAATCTACATTTTATTTTTCCAACTTTTGATAATATAGAAATTGTATAGAGGGAATAGAGGGGCCCAAACCTTCAAATATATCTCACAATCAGCCTGCGATGTGCTCTTTCATGATGCAAGAAAAATACATGGGATGAACGAAAATTATTTTTGATCTGCTGAATCTCTCACCATGACATTACCAAGCCCTGGTCTATCACCTATCAGGTAACCGCCATGTACTCAATCCAGGGATTAAAGCTCCTAGTAACAAAGCTAGTCGGATAGGACGCAAAACCCATAGTCAGTCACTGCGAGTATGGGGTGGAAACTCGAGTGGGTACTAGTTGAAGTAGCTCTGTGCAGGACGGCTTATGGGCAGGTAAGTCCGGATAGGTACGTACTAAAAACGCCCCAGAATGAGTAGGTCCGAAATAACAGCCCATTCACCCCGTCAAAGGAGGTCAAAGCCTTTGGCTTCCCCTTCTTCATGCCCGCTTTAAAGTCCTCTCCCACGCAGCTAAAGAGTACAAGCCTCTGAGCTTAACCTACGCCAACCTCTCCGCGCTGTCTCGGCCGCCCATCCCTCTTCATCCCTGTAATGCCATTCTCCACTCCCACGTCCAAGTATCATTCATCTCAGATGCGAAACCCATAAATAGCGACCGTGTCGTTCAAACACCGATCACTCGGAGCGAAAAACTAAGAAAACGATTTCGTCCTGTCATCTCGATAGCTTTTCCTCTTCAGATGCAAATCCATTTTCTGTTTGTTTTTTTGTCGACTCGTCTCTGTCTGTGGATGGGAGATGAATTGCTCTCTTTTCTTTCTTTAAAATCCCCCTGGAGCTATTATTATTTTCGACTGACTTCACCGTGAGAAAATAACAGGTGAGGCGAAGGGCGAAGCTGTTTCATGTGGCGAATTTTCAAATTTAATCTTGCTCCGCGCTTGTGAGTTATTCTTCAAACGAAACGAAATGATCAGCTAATTACTTTGGTGAAGTGATTTTGTAAGAATGTATATTTCGTGTGTTTTGGTGTAATCTGAATTTATGGAGGTGATTAAAACTTATTACGAATATAATTACATTTTCAGAACACACTTGTGGCATCTTCGCACAAATTTAAGCCAGGAATTATAGCCTTTATAATTTGGGAAATGATTTTTAAAGCCTATTATATATCAGTAGACATTAAGCTATGAATTATTTTTACATATTTTGCAATATATTTAACTACTATGTTGGCTTCATCTCCTTTTGGGTATTTTAAGAGAGATTTTACTCTAAATATTTTGAAAATACACTTTTTGTAAAGATGGCAAATAAAGCATAGAGCAGCTATAAGGGAAAATTCTTAGTAAATTGTAAAGTAAATCTGATAATTATATTTTATAAATATACTACTTATAATAATAATTGTTTGTAGAACTATTCGGTAAAGTTCTATAACTAACAAAAATATTAGTTGTAGAATCATATAGAACAGTTACTATTTCATATTTAAAATGCTTCGTGTTCAAGCTCCAAATCTAGCAATTAATTCAGAATTCGCTTAATAAATAATCCTTGCTAAAAATAATTGTTGTATATATTGTTTTATGAGCTTTTTATCATACGCTTTACGTAAAAATTGCTGCAAAATGTAAAAACCCTTTATGTATCTTACATACTGTATTATTGTAGCGAATTTTCTATACTCTCCTAAAAGATCTTATTCAAATTTTAAACCTTCGTAACGTAAAGAAAGTCTTGCTAATTTGAGTGAAAGATCGTCCACTAAAGGATAAAGTGCAATAAAAAAGATAACTTATAGGTAACACCGCACCGTTAAGAGTACCTTACGTTCACGACCAATGTATCAAACAGATAGTAAAATTTTCAAAAGAAATTCATGCGTCTTATTTTAAGAAAGATACAGGAGCTCGCTTGATTTTCTTTACCAAACATTCATTGGGCGAAAAGGTATTCAAGCCCACCTGCCCAGATAAATCACGGCGTTTGAATTAGTATCTCATATCCGCCGTTAATCCCGCAATCGCTTAATGGCCAGGAATGAACGTTTATGAAACGAAAATGAGACTTGCTTCTGTGTAAGAGAACGCACTTAATGAGATTGCCGCGCAATTAGCTCTTGAAAATTTCACGGGCGCCAAACCGTGACCCCGAGGCACCTCCAAATTTCTCCAGCTTATCGACTCAATTCTCTCCTCCCACGCCCGTTTTTATCTCTTTTAATTTAATTTCCACGTTGTTTATTGCCTCGCGAAAGAGAAACTCGTGAGCGGGAACAGGAGATGGATCAGCCGGGAGTTGATTTATTAGGGTTTCCGAATGGAGAAACGTCTCTGGAAAGAGTTTCGGATTCCACAGGTAATAACTCCTCACTTCCTCTGGATTACGCTTCTTAGCTCGCATAAATGAATCTGTGACCCAGATCAACCGTTTCCCTTGGTCGAGCGATCAAGATCGGTTCCGTTATGGTGCCAATATGGAGATTTATTGCGGCATATTGCGGAATTTCTCAAGGTGTTGCGCCGTTCACGAATTTAATTAAAGGTTTCTTTGATCTATGCCATTGATTGCTTAGGGTTCTGCGATGGCGGATTCAATTCGAATATTACCTCCGACGAAGTGTGGCGTTCAAATTGGATGTTTCGTCACTTCTTTGGTCTTCTAGTTAATGGGAGAGAACAATCAGAGGACATGCAAATAAATAATTTTGACCAATATTCTGCGGAGAACCTGCACTCGTAAGTGGGATTATATGTTTTTCATAAATTTTGCCGAGGTATTTTATGACATCGGAAATGGTTATTTTATTGAAATGAAATATGATAAAATTTAAGTAAATGGTTTTCATCCGAATTAAATATTACTACGATGGGCAAGGAATTAGTTTGTCTCGGAGAGAATTATAGTTCTTGTAATACAGGAATAAATATAAAATATTACTCGATACAAAAGAATTCATTTCATCATGTAATTTATTTATGAATAAATTACGTAGTTTAGAATGAAAGTTTACTTTTATTTCTCTAATATGAAGTAGTGGATATAGATTTCGTAATTTTGCATAATAAGTTTCAACAAATGCTTTCCTTCTACGATATAGTAGCAAAAAAATTAGTTGCACATTTTGATCTTCAGACTCGTTCAAAAAATTTTATAATAAAATGTTTTACGTTCAGGGGATGGTTAAAGATACGGTTAAAATTTCTTGGATACGTTTTAGTGAGTTACCTTTATGCTAATGAAGACGCAGTAAATGACATATGAGGATCATAATTTTTAATTAAGCATCCTCATGGACCAAAAATTTAATGGAGATGAATATTTAGGCAGTATTTATCTCTGGACAGTAATTCATTACGCGATGTTTACACTGTGTTCCTACAAATTTTAACAGAAACGAATATTTATAATTATATCCGAAAATGAGGCGGTGCTGGATAAAAATAAAACGTTACAATTTTTATCAAAATTTAACAGAATATCTATCATTTGTATATGAGTTTCCTTTCTTAATGCAACCGTTCTCCATTTAAATTTCATAAATTTAACTCATAAGAAAGGTGTTGTTTGAATAGAAGTCGTTATCAATTAGCTCCTTTTCTCAATTAAAGTTATGCTCGGAAGATTATTTAGTATGTATACATTTATTATGTATACATATATATAAAAATATCAGTTTATATGACGTTAAAATTGGTTCAAATATATAGAGTTTTGAAATTTATTGATCTGAATCAGATAAGAAATATCTATCAAGCAAGTAACTCTGCTGGTTGCTGTTGTAGGGGTAGCGAAGACGGTGTATAGAAGAGAAGGTGTATATAATTGAAATTTCACAGAAAACTGGACTATGTGAAGTGATGATCATAGGATGGCATATGAACCAAAACCGGTCGGAAAATATAATCCTTTCGCATGGAAATCTGCGAACTTCTTTTTCTTTCCGTTTAGAATGTCGATCCTATTAGTATAAGTACTGCCGAGCGTGATAGAATTTACTAGGTACTTTTAATATATTGGCTATATAGTAGGTATAGGGTGTATGAAAATGTGCAGGCAAAATTTTTATGAGTTGATTTTAAGGGGTTAGGCCTCGAATCTTCCTTTTGCAATACAGAAGCACTATTTCAATAAATAAATAAAATGTGATTTCAGAATGATTTTTAAGCCAATTCACGCCAATTATTTTGTCGCCTATGCTCAATTTATGTTATTTCTCTCCATATTTTTCGGGCCATTATTATTCTTAATATACATTAACGATCTTAATGAACACATCGACAGTAACGTTAGAATATTTGCGGACGACACGGTTATTTACAGAGAAATAAAAAGTAATGACGATAGATTAAGCCTGTCGAATGACTTAGATAAAATAGTAAAATGGTGCGACGACTGGCAATTGGAGCTCAACGTAGATAAATGTTCAGTAGTTAATTTTTTCGAAAGAAAATCCTTTGCCAATCATAATTCATATAGCCTTCGAGGGACAACATTATCAACTGTCGATTCGGTAAAATATCTCGGAATAACCCTCACGAATAACTTAACTTGGGGTACCCACATCCATAACATATGTGGGCGAGCTTTTAAGAAACTAGGCTTCGTCAAAAGAATAGTCGGTAAAAGCGAAGAAAAAGTCCGCGAGCGATGTTACTTTGCGCTAGTGAGGCCTCACCTCGAGTACGCATGCAGTGTATGGGACCCTGCTGAAAAGTGTTGTATTCGCGAGATAGAAAAGGTACAAAGAAAGGCAATACGCTTCGTAAAAAATTGCTATGATAAATCGGTAAGTGTTACTCGGATGCTTCAGGAGGCAGGATGGGAATCTTTAGAAGAAAGAAGGCTCAATCAGAGATTTAAATTACTTGATAAATTCAGACAGAGCACGTTCATACAAGATGTAGCCGAGATTATGCGCCCTCCTTGCTTTATAGGCCGTTCTGATCCAGCGAGAAAGATCAGAGAAATAGATGCTAAAACCAGTCGATACAAGAATTCTTTTTTTCCCAGAACAATACGCGAAAATAATCGACTGGGCAAATAGAGTCCTGGTGCTTGCACCCCCTGCCACACGCCGAAAGGCGGCTTGCAGGGTACAGATGTAGATGTAGATGTAGAATTCACCTCAAAACCATGTAAAATATAATTATAACAAGTATTATAATAATACAATTGATATTATACAGTCGGTATAGTGATAAATATACGCTCAGTATAGTGAATATAATTAGTTTTTATCAAAACTTAAATCTTTACCTACCCTAAAACCCGCAGTAGTTACTGAAATTTCCTTATCGAACTTAATATGCTCTTGAAAACCTATGACAATTTTGTTCGATCTTCAATGCCTGCACACATTTATATACCGTATACAAGACCTTCGCTGAGTTATAGATGAACAAAGATTGAGTATTAACGATTCGAAATGCTGTAAATTTACATAAATCACATATCAGAGTTACTATCTTCTCCTAAGGTTAATAATCATTATGTTCATCCGATCATATATTTTATCTTTTCCATTTCATTTCTCTTTCATAGCCTCTAATTTCTAGACCACTACACCAATTGTAACCATCTTTTAGTACTCCATAAAGGCAACTCTGTGAGAACCCCCGGTCTAGATTCTCCACCCAGAAGATAAAATTGGCGAAATTAGGACTTTCGAAATACATAATGCACTCTTGTCTCCGGAAACGGCCAAATGGAACAAACAAAGGGATAACTCAAGGGGAACGGGTTTTTTAGGGTCCCTAAAAATAAATGTTGTCTCCAATAGCTTCCGAAGCGGTGCGGGGATATTAAGAACGTGGATGCGAAGGGATGAAGTCTCTGTACCGGATGGAAAGTGGGAGGCGGAAGGTAAATAGGAGGAAAAAGACGCTTGTAGAGGATCAGAGCCAGGAGATAGGGAAGGACAGATGTACGGGGAGAAGGGCGTTAAACTCGGAAGCAAGACGAGGTCGCTAAAAATATATGTTATTACCATTTAACATCTTAATTCGCGGTGCGCAAGTCTTGCGAGGGATGATGTTGCTTTTATAAGAGGCAGAAGGATTGAGGGAGAGACAAAGGGCTCGATACAGCAAGAGTTTAAGAAGGAGCTCTCCTTCTATTCAGTGCTAGAATACAAAATTGTTAGAGAATAGATCTTTGGAGATGTGAACGGAATTAAGATATGCGTGCATGAATCATCAATGAAAAGAATTTTCTCAAGGATTTGAAAGAGACTGTATTTGTGAAATGTATATTAAACCTTTGCAATTGGAGACGTCGCAAATACAGACGTTTGTGTTATAGACTCAATTTCAAATACTAATTTAATATTCGCATCTTTTTATATCAAAATTATAACTAAGAATATTGGAAATAAAATTCGATGTAGAACTGGTGAGTATTAATCTCCACTTCCGATTTAGAACTGAGTAGCTTTTGTTAGGAACTATAGTATTGATTACTTATTATAATGGCTTTTATAATTTAAGTTGTATTAGTAATACTCATTAAATATTATTATTAATTTATAAATAGTATTGTTTTATTTTAAGGAAACAAAATTATAGAATACATACATAAAATTAATCTAAAAACCGTTCACCTATGAGTGATATCCTTAGAAAAATAGTTGAAAAATTACAATGAAGTAAATAATAAAATCTAAGTATATTAAACTAGGGTCCCCCAAAAAAGTTTCTTACATCGTATTATTTCCGCTAAGAATTATGACAGAACTAAACTTCATAACTTCGCTTCAGACTTGAATATGGGAGGTAATTTTTGGTATTTAGTAGCTCAATCCACTCATGGTATATTTTCTTCACTGCGTATCCGAACTGAGATTAAAAGGATAAGGTTTCATGAAAAAATTTAATTTTTCCATGAAATAGGAAATGAATGGTAGTAATAAAAACATACTTGTGATTTAAGAATGCGCGTGTTTCAAAAAGTTTTCTAATTCGAACTTTTGAAATAGAATTAAGGAACATCGTTAAATTACTTACTTTCAAATGATAACGAGCGTTTGACTGAAAATTTATCTTCTTCGTCTTAAACATTCAATTTAGATCTTTATGCTTGAAAATATATTCTTTGTAAATTTTAGAAAAGATCTTTATTTTTCCCAAAATTTTTCAGCTACGACCCAAGGACATTTCTTGTTACTTATGGGTTGTCTTCCTCTCGCAAGTTGCGCAGGTCTTGTATAGTAAATCGCTAGGCCTGAGATCACAAGTAGATGTGCCATTTTGAGATAATTACTTACCCTTTAAAGCAATAAAATATATTTCAAACTTCACTTTAAAATCTGGAACATTTTAAGATAGGAAGCCCATCATTAAATAGGTGTGGAAGCAGGATGCCACTCTTGAAACATAGGATAGCAAACATAAAGAGAAGGGAACGTCCTCGTATCTCTGCCCAGGAAGAGATCTACGGTATGTGGAGGTAAGAGATGGGAGAAAGACAAAAGATGCATGGTGTTTTCGCAGCGGACTCAAAGGATCTCAGTGAAGAATAACAATAGGATGCAGCAGGGTAAACAGATCTCCCTCCCTCACGAATTGGGTTTAAATGACTTTATCCACTTAAGAGAGTACGCCATGATGGTTTCTCCGGACCAAGGAATGATGGACGTATATATTTGCTGTTTGATAGATGCGGAGAATATGATCAGTTCTTTCCTTTACAATCCTAACTCAACTCTTTGGTCTGACGAGGAACTCTGGCCTCCCTTTAGTGCTACATACCCTTTATCACTCAACTTAGGAAATCACTTATTATTACGTATACTGTTCGTTGCATTTTATAAAATTTGATATATCAGAGCACTGTTTCTCAAAGAAACTTAGTTTCTGCCAGTCCTGAAACTATATCTGCAAGTACTATAAAGTCATCGTATAATTAGTTTGCTCATTAAAAGTTATAGAATAAATGTTATGCACAGTATTCCTAAGGTCAGTGCCTCTCTCAGTATCTTTTACTTATCAAACCATACGCTAACAAGTTACAGTATTAATTTTAATCAGTAAAGCATTAGGTGCCATCGCTATGAAGAATATGCAGTTCCTTTCAGTTTTCACATCCATTAAACAGTAACATATCTCAGCTATAAGCTCATGCATTATGCATAGTAACGAGTAATAATCTCCATCTGCGTGACAAAGTATAATTTATTCGCTGATAATCATTAGAATATCTCTTTAGAATCTGCTCATATGCTCTCCTCAATATCTATATGCTGTTTTCTCTCACTGGAAAAGGAGGAATAGATTAATAACAATTACTTGAAAAAACAGAATTGCTACATGGAAATAAATTTGCAAATGGAAGGTGTTCAAAAATTTTGGTAAGAGAACAATTAAAAGATCTCCAATTTCATCAAAATTAGTTATAATTTATTAATTAGAATTATTATACCGAGTCATACTAATAGAAGATATAACTTGTCTATTGAATATATACAAACAATCATAGCACGTTTTTTATACGCTGTATTCGTTATTTATAAACCAAAAGTTCAATAAAAAGATTATGTTAACTACCATTGAAATACTCATGTCCGCCCACCTACTCTTTGAAATATTATCTTATAATAAACTATTGGAGTATTTTATTTTAGAAAAGCGTCCCTTTTAAGTATAAATGTCTAACAAGTACAGGGCTATAACGTTAGGTTATTTATAATGTATTTATTTTCTCATCAAGATGTCTATTAGCACAAGGTCATCTCTGATTCGTGACTTGAAGTTGCCCATCAAGGTTGGATTTAGTTTTTAATGGTAAAAACCATGGCTAGCATTTGTGGAGACTTACCTTACTGGCAAGAAAATTGTTCTAGCGGTAATGAAAGCCAGAGTATACAGTCAATCGCTAAGTAATCGCCGGAATGTTTTTGAGCGGCTTATACCCTTGAAGATATATGGTAATATTTCCCTACCTCAGTTCTTTTAGTCTTTCCTATGATTAACCTTTTTTCGGCGTTGACTCATTGTGGTGCTTTCGTATATAGTTCCATACTTTAACGAATAGATTTATTTTTTATTTGATTTTCAAGAGTCTCTTTTTTAATATAGAGACCCAAAGAATGTAATCCACTTGAATGAGGGAATCGTTCCTGAATGATTTGCTTTTCGTTACAATGAGCTCCGATATAACTGACCTTTGTGGTGAAAATGTATTTAGATTGAAAGACAAAGGAGGAAAAGGTTAAAAGGCAAAAAGGGTTATAAGAGTTGAAAGACAAATAGCCAAAGTAAATAAGTACGATCGGTGAATATAACTGATGTTACGAACATGATATTACGGAATTGCCAGCCTTAAATTTCTCTTATATATTTGCATACATTCTTTTCTGGTTAAAAATACTCGCCAAATGATAGGATGAAGCCTCAACGGAAATGAGTACTTAGGCATAAGTAAATTATCGGTTTAAAATATGCGTGGAAGACTCAGGAGCCAATATCTAAAATGGTAAGCGACAGGAATGTATTTCCGTCCGGAGATAATTATCTTCAGGTATGCGAACAAGTGAGAACACTGCTTTTCTGTTTGTCGGGGCCTCGACCGTGGTCTTTTGCGTCTCTCTGAGGTCATCGCCAGCGGATCGTCATCCTTTTGTAAAACCCTTTCGGTGACAATGGACGTCCGCGGACGGAAATAGATTTTCTTCAAAGTGACTGTTAGTCTTTCGGCTCATCGCACAACTCGTTGTCGCCCCTATCTTCTTAATTATGGAATCAGTTCCTCAACGTTGTTAAATGTGAGATTTTTTACATAATAAAGAAAACTTCATTCCATTTACCACTTAGGAACTAAGAGAGTAAAAAAATTATAAAAAGGAGACTGAGAGATATTCATAAATTAATCCTCCCGAAACTCTCACACTATTGATTTAGCATTAATATTTTTCACCTCATAATGAAATAGAAACTTATTTTGAATTTCACGTTGTATGTAAACTTTTCTGATCCTAGCAAAGCGCAGGTCGCAGAAAGAAATGGTTTCAAAATTTTAAAAGCGAAGGTTTAAAAATTGCAGCTTTCTGAATTAGTAGCGGATTATATATACACCTATTAGTATCCATAAATACATCTGCTTCAGTACAGAAGTACATTTGCTATCCTTTACGTTCAACCTTGCTAACCGCAATGTATGTAAGTTTAGCAAGGTCGAATGTAAAGGATAACAATTATCATATAGATTTCCCAATTCCAAATCTAGGTTAATCCGAATAAATGAAGGCCTTATTTGGGGAAATTACTCAAAATGTCTACATTTTCTAAATTTTTCTAAATGTCTTTTAGAGACATTTAGATAAATCTTGTTTTATTCTTCACATAAGGAACATATCGATGATTAATCTTCAAACATATGTGTTATTCCAATATCTATAACAGCTGTGACTTAAGTTTTTAAAATACGGATGAAATACAGCGATGCATGATTCAGTATTCGTCCCTACCAACGGTGTATGGATCAATAATGTTGTTGAGAAAGTATTACATGGAAAAACTATTTCATAGGACTTATTAGATAGAAGTATAGTAAAAAAAATCCTTAAAAAACCACTGCAAAGGTAATAAAAGATTTTCAGCAGCTGAGTCAGCAAAATGCATACCCAAGCGGAGGCAATGAAGACTGTAATATTATTAAAGGTTCTAATTTATCTTTATCAATCAGGTGCAGAGCATCGAACCCGAACTGAAACCGAAAATTCTTTTTTATCCGTCCCGATTTTCAATTCCCAATAACAGACACTTCATAAAGTTTAGGAAGAAGATTAACTAAGCATATATAACTTCGCCTTGAAACTAACTATTCCATTTTTTCTAAAATTTAGTCAATTATTTGTAAATAAAATAGAGGAGAAACAAAACCAAAATTTAGAAGTATATAATACTACAAATAGTATTCTATACTACAAATAGTGATCGGAGCAAAACCTGTTCGAACAGGTTCGACTTTGGCAGAAAAGTGAAACTGGAACTGAAGAAAAATTTCTTATTATGTTGAACAGTAGCGACAAATATTTAGGTTCGATTTCCAATAAGGATGTGGCGGAAATTTTGGGTGGTAAAGAATATAGTCCGTTCGTCAGTGACGGAAAGACAGGAGACTTGTCTCATCACGTCGGAAATATCACATCATAGCGGAATTATGACTCTGCCTCCAATAGCAAGAGAAAGAAATAATGCAAAACCCGCACCCCTTAACAGTTCCGAGAACCCCGTGAAAAATCCGTCACACGTTAAAGCCGATTTATTTATACATTCGGATGAATGAACGCTTCAAATATAAACCACGATGGAGGGGAGACGGTGGTTGGACTCCAAGGCGTGGGTGGCGAGAAATGTTAGGGGTGGGTCACGAGACACATTCGTTCCCGCCTAATCGCCCGTTAATATCGAACCAGGCGACCTATCGATAGAAAGAGCGCGCGGTCGAATGCGCCCACACGACCGCCCATCGAGAGAGAAAAATATGTGGGTGAAGGCCCACACCTCCCACCAACAGCTTCCTCAAGCGCCAGCAACCGACCCACACCACCACGCGCGCCTATTTTTAGCCCATTTTGGGCCAAACGAAAAGCGACATCGCGTGTTTGCGGAGGAGGAGCGAACCCTTTCTACTGCCACGAACTCACTCCCACGGCCTCTTTTGTCGCCGTCGATATTCGCTTGTTTAAGGATGGACTTTGTAGTCCTTATGGTAAATGGTGGAGAATGAAGGGGCCTTAGACGTAAGTTATGGGCGTACGCACTCAATAACGTAAAGGAGATCTAATGCGTATCGCTAACAATGTAGACTGGGAATTTATGGAGGGATAGCCGTTTATTAGAACGGGGTGGGGATTATGGAGTCTTAACCCTCTATGGATCGCCGTAATGTCAGGATGGCAGGCCAAGATTAACTTTTAGGTTAATCTGAGTCTATTTTAGGTTCTTTTATGAACCTTGCCTTCTTAAAGTTAATTGTGGCCAAAGATTAAGCGCTATATGGCAAGAATGGCTTGAGTTACAAATAATTTTTTTCCCTTCAATGAAATCAAGTCAATAAGGATATAAGTCAGATTAAAACTAACTGAATCATATCTATATGTATCTATATGCATACCCTTTCGATAACTTTTCAACTTATGATAAGGGATTTCATGCACTGGTCTGTCTATATTCTACTTGATTACTGTCCCTAATGATTCGCGAGAGACGAATTTAATACTATCTAATACTATACTAATTTTATAATTTAATACTATAATAATTTAATACTACTACTAATTTAATTTTATACATACTATCCTTTAGATTTTATTTTCCTGGTTTATCTCACGAAATATTTTCTGCCTAGTTGATAGATTAAATGCACTTATGTGATATTAATATCTAATGTTTTTCCAGAGAAATTTTTTACTTTAAAATTTCCCGAGCTAGTTTAATTTTTTATCCCTTTTTACTTTTACGATTAATTGACGGAGACATGAAAACCATAGAACGATTGCATGCCGGTGAAAGACAGGAATTTTAAAGCGATCAATCGATCGAGTTGGAATTGATTATTAAATTAAAAATTACCAATAAGTCTTCTGATTCTCATCCACGAAGTACCCTCGATAATTGATTAACGTTTCCAATAGTCAGACAGTATCATGCAAGTATTTTTACTTTCCTTATAGGTGCGAGATATGTGAATGATTGGAACGATAAATTCATGACTGTTGGCCAACAAACTTAACTTACCTTCTTTGTCATTATAATTCCGATTTGTCTAACATTTATTTCATGATCAATTATAATAATCTGCAATTGAAGATGAAAAAAATACGTGGAAAATCAATGGTAGATATAAATTAAAACCGTCGTAATGTTTTCGGTTACACAATGATATCCACGAAATCTTTGAAATGACTTTATCAAAATATTTTAAGTAGGATATCCCTCAATTCATTCTTGGGATTGTAAATTCTTACAAAATTGCTTCTTAGTTCTCTATATCATGCTAAAAGCAAGGAAAATTAGCCTAAGGAGAATTTTTCCCAACAATCATGGATACGACATTCCAAAATAGAAAAAATGGGAAGATGCAAGAATTTTAAGAATAGTAATCATGCAGATAATATGCTATGTAAATATGCCTATAAGTAATTTTAATTCCCAAATGTATCCGATTTCGGCCACATGTTCACTAGCGTAAGTTCGCATTAATATTCATGTTGACAATGTAAGGAATGCTGAGCCAGTGGTGAAAATTTTTGTTTCCTTTATTATGAACCTCCATAAGAGAAAAATATATGTAGTAAATCCAGGGTAGATTCCACCTCGAGATTACTTAAAAACAATCACGAATAATCCAACTCGAGAGAGGCCGCAAATTAAAAACTCGCTAATTAGTTAGATTTAAGAACGGCTCCCAGGAGAACGACAGAGACGAAGATGCAACATCACCAAAAGGCGGAAGATTAAGAGGGAGAAATAGAAAATAGAAAGAGATAGAGGAAAAAGAAAGAAAGAGAGAGAGAGAGATGAAATACGTACCGCGCTAAGATCTCCATTTAGTCTCGCGGCGACGCCTATCGGAAGTCCGAGGTACTAAACCCGTTGGCGCCGCGAAGCAGCCGACCAATCAGAGTGCGGGAAAAGTGGGACATATGAAGCGCAAACAACGAGTTCCCGCGCCAAGCGACGCGGCGAAGGAGCTTAAATAATTTTGGAATGCCGTAAAGAAGCTTAAAAGGAATCCGTGGAGGGGGAAATATTTTAAAAAATGGGAGTAGAGAAAACACACTGGAGTTATGCTCCTGGAAACTTCTAAAGCCCGTCTCTCCTCCTTCTTGGACCAGAGAAAATCTTTTGGTAGCCGTCTTTTTTGTGACAAGGGGAAGCGATTTCGCTGTGAGCGTTTATTTTTCTAAAGCCAGGCTTAATTCCGTTGCTCTCATTCCTCGTTTAAATCTATTCCTCGAATGCTAAGTCATCTCGCTAAGAGTGGCTTGCACGATTAATGGAATAATTTTGCGCCGAGATTCTCGTTCCTCTAATAAAAGATTTGGCGTAGTATCATCGTAGCTCTAGAGTAAGTAATTATGAAACACTTTTACTCTAAATGAAATAAATGTAGCAGTGATATATTCAATTCAGAAAAGATTTCAGGAATTTGCTTAGGTATTATTTACGTGTTTAATACTGTAATGTAATACTGTACTGCTGTCAAGCAACATGACAATTTGAAATGCATCACTTTATTGAACGCTCTTATTATGGAATCGCTACTTATAGGTTATTGTCATAAAAATAGATAATATTAATGAAGCCTTTCATTTTAAATTTACTCTGAAACTGCAATTACCTCTAATAGATGTATAACTAAAAAATGGTAAGAAAGGCTGTAATTTTCTCCTGTATTAAACGAAATCACAACATACGTTCAAAATGTAGTCGGCAGCAAATTTAATAACATAACAACTGCTGCGGTTAATAGGTCTGCACTTCCAAGATTCCCCTTGGAATAACATGAGTAACGTTCAAATAAATCCGATTAAAAAATAAGCAATATTGCACGATAAATTAGTGAGAATGCATATTTAAGAAGCGCATAAGGTATTATGCGACCAGTCTGCTGTATAGGTAAATCTAATATCGTAAAGATAATCATGGAAATTGAAATTAAAACGGGTATATCATAAACTTCATTTCTGCGAACACTACGCGGCAGTAAGATGAGGAATAATAGTGGCTCCATCGCAATTAAATTGGAGTTAGTTTATATTTATGCAGATATTGATCATAACACCACTGTAGAGGACAAAAATCCATTTAAGATGTAAAACAGTACTCTGAAATTCTTTCTCTTCTCAATACCATAACTAGAAATTCCGTCAATATTTTGCTTTGAAAATTGCGTTAATTCCTGATAAACCTGTTGTCTATGTAAATTTCATATTAATGTCTTAACTAAAGAAATTTTTGTCATTTCGTTAATCAAATACGCAACACAAACGAGAAAGACTTTTTAAGCGAAACTATTTCCTGAGTTTATTGCCTCAGATTTCATCATATGATTTAACATGTAATTTCGTCTGTACGAAATCAGTAAACTGAGGTTTGTCGGTACTCAGTTTATGGAATCAATTGCTCTCTATGCTCATTTTTTATGAGACACTGTGTTTATTAAAGGTATTCCACAAAATCTATAAAACATTTATCATAAACAGAAATTATTGGATTACAAAATTAACAAATATAATACAAACCAAAGCAGACTATTTACAGGTTTCCATAAAATATAAAATAATAACAATACAATATAAAATATGAATAAATAACAATGATACAATAATAAATATGAAATATAAATAAAAATGAATCTTAATAATAAAAAGAAATTACCGCCTAACGCAAATTTTTCACAAAATTTTTACTTGCACCGTCTGAGCTGTTTCTGATCGACAATGCACCGAAAGATTACGCAAGAAATCTAATCGATTATGCATATCAGTTTCCGAATAAAGGAGGATTTGAGCGGAAGAAATTACAGAATAGCGGCACAGTACGGAGATGAGAGGCGTGTAGTTCGTCGAGTGGATTCTATTTTCTACGGCCGAGGTTTTTGCGGTCGCCGCGTCTTCCTTCCTTTCAACGCTTGCGTTTCTCGCGCACTATTTGCAGCCTTATTACCCTCATTCCCAGTCTGAGAGATCACTTCAAGACTCCTCTCATTCCATCACAACGAATTCAGACTTGTAATCCTCATAGCCGGAATGCATAATTTAGGATAGAGTAATATTTGTTCTCCTACAGTCAGCAGAAATGATAATCGATTCTTATACTGAAGATTTATATTTTTGGAATCGTTAATGTCTTGTAATCAAATGTGCAGTGCACAGAATTACTCAAAAAATAGTTTTACACTTTAAGCTTAACTATTTGAAATATTATCATGTAATTTAAAGAGATGGATCAATAATGTATTAGAAAGTGCAATATCGTCTATTCATTTTGTTCTTGGTGATAAAAAGTATTTATTATTAATTGGGTCATCATGTTAAAATGAATAGTCTTTAAAATGTGATAACGGTATGTAAATATTTCAATTCAGAATCCATTAAAAGTATGTTACTAATGAAGTCTTCCTTGATAAGTCCTTAAGAAAGATCATTCTGGGCCTCACATTCAGATTTCCTTCTGTGTATTTTAAATCTTTCTATCCATCTGCTACTAAAATGATCGGTAAGAACGAAGTCTAAATGTAGTTCTCGAGAACGGTGTTTTGATGGAAAAATACTCTCTTGATTCCCAGAATCGATTTGTATTGATAATAAAAATTAATTTAAATCTATTAAATACGCCCTCAGTTTCCATTACCATTTATAATTTATTTAAAAATATTTATTTTTAAGCATTTACAATAATAATTTCATGAACGTTGAATTTCTTAACGAAGCGCATATGATATTGTGTCCAACTTGTTTAATATACTTCCACCGATTACATCCATTTTCTTTGACACCTTGTACTTACCATACAAAATAGACAGAGTTTAAATTAGTGCTAGAACAAAAGAATGCGGTAGAAAAAGATCACGGCAGAAAAAGAGTGGATGAAGGAAGATAGAAAAAAGGAAGAAATGAAATTGGGCGTTAAAAGCGAATTTGGCTTGGGAGAGAACAGAATCTGAGATAGCTTCTGTAAGGAATCAACCAAAAGAAGGAATTTTCATTATATTGAGGTGAGAATGTTTCAATGTGATATGAAAGGGATATTATTAGAGAAACGTTCTCCAAGAAGGAATTTCTAATTATACCCTTGACTGAATTTTTAATAATTTTATCCGGGAAGTCGTGCGGATCAGACAGACTCGTTCGAAGGTAGCTCTACTAACTGCTAATTTGATATTTTAAGGGACACAATGGGATTGATTAATCTAATCCGGTAACATTGGTCGTAAATTAAGGTATCTGTCACCAATCTTTACACTTTCTCTATCTTATATGATATTGCTCGTTGACTTTTTTATAAAGGAAACAATTGGTTTTCTTAAACTGTAAAAGCATAGTAAATTAATTTATTTAGGATATATTCTTAAGATAATACATTTCGAAAGGCGTTTCTACGAGTAAGGTTAGACAAATGAAAGTTAACAGAGTTGCTGTCACGGAGGAATTATAGAATATAGGGATATTTTATATTATAGAGGGATTAGCTTAATACGAATTTGTAGCCTACGTCGAGGAAAACTTTAATATGTCTGATTAAATTCTTGCAATATCACTTGAATTTCGATTTCCTTGCCGTCGGGGCTGTAATCGTTAGTTTGGAAATACATTGGTTCTAATAAATTCAAATTCAACGAGTGACTTCTAGGTATTCCATGATGATGGAAAAAATGGAAAGGAAAATTATTTTTCTTTATTTTCGCCCATTTTTTCATGATTTTCGGTGACCTGTCATTGAATATTTTATGATAGTTTTGAATGCATGAAGTCATAGTTTGGAGAGATACTTTGAACTAAAAAATTGTAAGTAAAATTGTATGGCTTTATCTCAAACTATTATCCGCAACGTATGGCATTATACAACGGATCATACTTTGAGATTCTACGCATCTTTATTCGGGTAATTAATAATCAAACTAATTAATCCTAATTACCGCTGCATTATTCTACTGAAGGTGAGTTTTCAAATAAGGAAGAATTGTCGGAAAACATTGTTTGATAAGTTTTGAAACTTTTGGTGCTCTTGCTAATGAGCGAGCATAATTTAATCCATTCATATTTCGTTTTCCTTATGCAAGTTCGGAAGACTGCAAACATGTTCATAGGCAGAAAAATCCTCAGCTTGCTCCTCTTGGTAGTATTAACTTTTCAAAGAAAAAAAAGGGCTGAAATTTATTAAAGACATGTAGGTAGAAGTGATTCGACAGCTACGACAGCTAAGGTTATTTCGCTCGTGGATCCACCGGGAATCGAGCTCTGCACTGCTTTTGCCGAAGTCAGTCGCGCTGCACACTTAGTTCTTCTAGAGTCACTGGTCACTCTTCATCCGAGGTATCACAGTAAATAATTTTCTAGTCACAGAAACAACATTTTACAATTTTTTCAACGGAGTAAAACCCAGAAAAATTCATCAGCATCCTCTCTTTTCTCTGTAAGAAGTAGGTTAATGCATCATTTCTTAACAAAGCCGTCTCGTTACAAGAGGATGCTAACTGGTAGGTCAGAAAGCAGCCCTCTTATAAGATGCTCGGAATGGGCAGAGATGAGGGAAGATCTCACGTGAGCATTGTTGGGAAAAGAGGTTTATTGGGTGGATGAGGAGGCGCTCTTACGGGAGATGCATAGGAGAGGCCTTTATTATTTGCGTGCATGTGTGGCAGAGGGGGTGTGAATTTGGAAGAGGATGGAATGGAGGGAGAAAGGAATGTAGGACACGGCGTTGTGGCGAAGAGTGGGTGGAGAGGGAAGATTGGATATTGGCTGTGTGCTGGAATGAGAGGAGGAAAAGGGGAAACAGAGATTGGATGGAAAATAGAATAGAGGAAAAAGGAAAACGTCCATGTGGAGGAAATCCGATGCGAGCGACGTAATTCATCCCTTGCGAAGAAACCGCCTTCACTGCCGAGTTTGGAGCATGTTATCAATAGGGAATTCTTAAAGGAAGTATTGGACGGGAAATCCTCTTACGTATACCTATTAGCTTCGTATTATTAATTTATATTGATTGTAGATTGTTTTATAATATTTAAGTTATTAAACACAATAACATAATCCAAGTTTTATTAACAAATAAACAAATACGATAGCATAACAACAAATAACAAATACAAGAACATAACAACAAATAACAAATACAATAACATAACAACAAATAACAAATACAAGAACATAACAACAAATAACAAATACAAGAACATAACAACAAATAACAAATACAGGAACATAACAACAAATAACAAATACAATAACATAACAACAAATAACAAATACAGGAACATAACAACAAATAACAAATACAATAACATAACAACAAATAAACATATACAAGAACATAAAAACAAATAACAAATACAATAACATAACAACAAATAAACATATACAAGAGCATAAAAACAAATAACAAATACAATAACATAACATCAAATAACAAATACAAGAACATAATCCAAGTTTTTTAGGTATTTATTATTTGATGTTTTCGGAATAAATATAAATAAATTACGTAAACATACATATTCTAAAATCTCAAAAGGTACAATTAATTAAAACAGCATCCCTGTTAAATATATAAACTACGCTTAACTATCTCATACGAATCTTTTCTGGTTCGAATTCAATACTGCTGTATTTATTTCGTGTACCATATAAGTTCTTTAGAAGAGTTCTCTCAGGACTTATAAATTCTGTAATGATTTAAGAAGAAATATGGTTCATACTAACCAAATTCTAGCACGAATAAGATGCTTCATGCTAGTTTGAGTTTAAGGAAATAGTGGAAGAAATGCAGTTAACCAAGATAGAGGATGTTGTACATGAATCAAACGAGGAATAAGATCGTGAAAAAGTCTGTTGGTTTGGCATGTATGCATATATTTATTTGGCATATGTATAATGGAGAAGTGGAAACAGAGTTTCAGTAACAGTAAAACATAGCATATTTAAAAGACGATTAATAATTATGTGAATGAATAGAGAAGCGTATTGAAGTTAACTTATTGAATGAATTTTCTTTTTTTGCAGTGAAATAGCAGAAAAGATTGAGTTACTATATTTTTCTTTATGGATGATTACGAAATATGTTATATATTATAATTAAAGTTAGAATATTTATTAATTAAAACTGGAAAATTTTCAACTTTAACAGTACACAAGAACATAATCATATAGAGGAGAATGTTGCTTTCAGAGACCTCCACTCTTTTAGCTCCATCTATGATTTAAGAAGTACATAATAAATTCTCACAATATCAATAGAATCGAGATTTATTCAAACCGCCGAAATGGTATGATTATTATTCAACCGCATTTGCCCACAATTGCTTAATTGCTTAATCGCTCAGTATCGAAATCAATATTTATACTCATTCATGAACCAAATGGCCCAATTATTTACACGAAAAAGGGAGGATAGAAGAAAAAACCGCGGAAGAGGACGGAGAAAACTTTTAGAAAAATTTTCTCTCACAGAATTTCCCGATGACCTCCTTTACGCCGCGGTTTGCCTGATGGAGATATAATTATTGCCGTTTCCGCTCATAAATTCCTCAAGTAAAAATACCCTTCTTGCGGGAGGTCGTTCTTGAATAGCAGATCCTGTTGTACATGCGCATTAATGGATAACTTGGATGCAGTACCAAGAATATACTAAGGGGAAAAGTTGTTTTAACATACTCTCCGGGACAGAATATATGCAGTAGGCGATGAGACAGTAAAGGGAGAGTGAATCAAGCTGAAAGAGCGCGAATACTTTAGGAAATTTATGCAGAACCATATTTATTATGAATACTATTTTACTTTCATCGCTCTTTCAGTGTTTAATATGGTTGTTTCGTTGAAAGAGACATATTTACATGTAGGTAAACGTACAGATATGAATTTGACTACTTAGGTGAATCAATTATCGCAGCTGACAGAGATTATTATGAGCTACTTCTTTATAAGCTGTTTAGGCACAGGTTGAACTTGGTGACCACTTAGAAAAGAATCTATGAATGACTAAATGAGTCTGCCTTATTATATTAAACGAAAAAGTGGTTCAATTTCTAATTTTTCTCAGCTTCCATATCTCACAGCCCACGCATACGAGTATATATTTTATATCGTACAAGATACGATTAAATGAAAGATAAAGAAAACTGTAAAGGGCATCTAAGATTAAGAATTTGATTTGAAATAGACAGGAAGGAAGACATTTTTATATATTAGGCTACCCTTTACAAGAAAATCAACTCCCGCCACCTGCTTCTTTAAATTATTTTTTCAAGAATTTTTGTGAGGCAGTAATAGAGATATTACTTTTGATCAAAAATCTGCAGATTTGGCCAAAGTTTTTATTACATATATTATGTATCAAAAATAGTACTTTTAGAAGTAATTTTAGACACCCAAATCGTCTTTTGCATCAAAATCTAGTTTTAAGAGTCTTACTCTCACCACACATATTCAACCATTCACTAGTTTTCTTTTCCCATGAAAAATTATGGATGATATTTTAGCATAACTCAAGTGAGAGAACTTATAAACCGCGGTACTCCTCTCCTTTACTCTCTCCTAATTCGGTTCACCCCCCAGAGCGCGTGGGTAATGGCATTATAGCGGGAAGATAAGAATTTGGGAGGGGACGCGCATTGTGTGTTGCATAGATACAGGGTTTACCCCTGAATGCCCGCAGCCCACAATACGCCACTTCCTTCATCCACTTAACCTCGTTACTCTTACGCCCAGAACAAGGCTTGGATGGGAAACGGAAGGAATGAGAGAAGATCGATGGGAGAGGAAATGAGGAGGAAACGGAGATGAAGGGGAAGGGGAAAAGAAGCGAAGAAGAGAGACAGAAAGGGAAAGTAGGTCTTTTGGTTTCCCGCTTTTTCTCAATAAATTCAGCGCCGAAATCGTGAGAACTGCCGGGAGTTATGCAAATCATTTGAGGGTCTGATTTGGTGAATGAAACTTAAAATTAAGGTCCCCATTCATTACCGATTCGGGAGCGAAGTTTCGTAAATCTGCGAAAGGAAGTGTTTTTATACTCTTCCTGCCTTCTTCCACGCGTTACGACACATTATGTATTTATAGAATTTGCTGTTGGATAAGTTTTTCAATCGATGGAAATTCTCGTCGAAGTCTGTTGAAAAGATAATGGATTCATTACAAATTACTCGAATTGGTATTTTTATACGTACTATACGTTAAGTTTTAACTCGCGTGAATACGCTACATACGGGGTAGTCAACAGGTCGATCGGTCAACTGGCTATCGAAAATATTCCTATCTTTCGATATTTTTTTTCCTTTATAGTAAATGTCCTTTATAATATAATATAATATAATATAATATAATATAATATAATATAATATAATATAATATAATATAATATAATATAATATAATATAATATAATATAATATAATATAATATAATATAATATAATATAATATAATATAATATAATATAATATAATATAATATAATATAATATAATATAATATAATATAATATAATATAATATAATATAATATAATATAATATAATATATCGTGCAAATAATATTGTTCATATTTTAAATTTATAATTTTTATTTTGTACTTGCAATATTCTTAAATAACATTTTAATCTTTAAACATTCCTAATTGATTGATAAAAATGCAATTTATTCTAAATCAAGATACTGGAAAACAATAACTATCGTATTTCATTGGGAATGCGGATAACAATTTCAAAGTTTATTGTGATACAAGGAAAAACTTTAAAATACGTTGAGAAAAGATAGGAATCGATGTCATGAAATGAAACACCTGGTTAAGTCCGGGATCTGCACGTATTAATGGCTTTTCTAGTTTAAATAACGCTATGCTATGCTAAATATGCTATCCCGTTTTTATAAATTTATCACGGTATCAAATTAGTTTTTCATGAATTTCAACAAATGATGCGTTACGAGTTGCGTATGATTAAACTATGATTACCTCACGAGTTCCAAACTTGTAGAGAATCGCCCAAGCGTAACGCTGTTGAGGTTTTGCCAGGACCGCAAAAGGATGAATTTGAGAAAATTTGGCGAAAATGTTCCAACTCTGGCCGGTAGGTGTGCTTACATCTGCTTTACCAGAAAATACTGCATTACGGACGATGTACGATTAAGATGGTAACCTAGTCCATTCTATTCTTACTTATTAAATCGTTTTTATCATGAATAATTCTGTACAATTACGAAGCACGTAGATTACTTAACTTTATAATGCCTTGTTTACGCAGCTTTGACTTAAATTTCGTACGGTATATCATTATAATTAACCGAATACCGAACAAAACTCAAAATTTTCATATGATATTTTGAATAAGATAAGCATTAAATATTGTATAAATAATATACGATCTTGTATGATTTATTATAAGGTAAGTTAAATCATGGTCATACTACTATCATCAAGAATATTCCTAAGCACTTGTACATGGCTATAATAAATCTTTGTTAACATGAACAATTTTCGACATTTACGAACTTCGTAATTTACTTAACTTTAAATTGCCTTATTTTTCTCTTTGCTTTTAATTTCTTCCGATACATCATTATTATTAACTAGATACCGAACAAAACTCAAAATTTTCACACGATATTTTGATCAAATAATGTAAATAATGTAAGACCTTATAAGATTTAATTAGAAAATAAGTTTTATTAATTCATGAAAATACTACTATCATCAAGAATATTAATCAAGCATTTATACATAGCTGAAATATTCCGGATGAATATTCTATAGTGATTAGCATCTCCCTTTATTCTCACCATCTTTATTTTCTACAAGTATCCTCTGCGAACTTAGAATAGCCCTTACGGAAAGGTATAGACCGAGTCTCGTCAAATGTTAAACATAGTGTATTCGAAGGGGAGGAAGAGCAAGGAAGGACATAGGATCGCAGTTGAGTGCGCGTGCATTTAAGAGTCCGCCTTTTTCGCGTTGTACGGCGTCACGATGCTCATCCTTTTGTGAGGGGGAGCACGTAACTCGCTTTTTTCCGCTCTCACTGCGGACTCTCGCTTTCACCCCCCCCCCCCACTCCACGTAATCGTGGGTTATGTGAGAGAATCTATGCCATTGTGGGAGGGGGAGGACGCTTGGCAGGCGACGAGGAACGCCGAATGGGGGGGAGGAATAGAAGAAAGAGAGAGTGGAGATGGGGCGAATTACGATCGATTCGTGGCGAATATTAATTCGGTGACGTATTTTTGCTACCACGGCTAATTATGCTCACGATCGAGGAAATCCGCCGAAAATCCAAAAGCTATCCATCCAACTGTAACCCATTTATATTTCAAAGCAATCTAACGTTGTAGATTAATGATGATCGCGGTTCTGAATTTCCTGGCGTGTATTTCTTAGGTCAATCATAGATTAATATACAATTATGTAATTGACATAATGAATTCAAAGTATATTTTAAGTGGAACAGGGAAAAAATATAAAGAAGTGTTGTGTATCGATGGATCGATTGGTAGGGAATATTAATTAGGTGAAGTACTTCAGCTACCACGATTAATTATCATAAAATCCAAGAAATATCCATCCAACTATAGCCCAGTTATATTTCAAAGCAATATTACGTTTCATATAAATTATGATCGCGTTTTCGAATTTATTGGCGTGTATTTCTTAGGTTAGTCATAGATAAATATACAATTATATAATGGATTTAACGAATTCAAAATTAAATTAAGATGAATAGGAGATAAACTATATATGAGTGTTATAATTAATCTTCGTAATTAAATCTATTTTGTTATTAATCAAAACCAATCATAGATGCATCATGAAATAAGTAAATAATGAGAAATGAAATTAAAATTGAATAAAGAACTGATACATAATTGAGGAATTGAGACTGAGAGCTGTATTTTCCCATATATCTCATCTCAAAGCTAATAGATTCAATGAGTAATAAATATTTTGAATGGATTTACTCTGGCATATATTAAAAGATTATACCGATGCAAATTACTCAATTGAAGATAAATGCAGTATCTACTGTGGAAGCATATATACAAGGAAGAAATGCACTTGAACTATACCTTGCATTCCTACTATACCTGTTTCTCTGATGAATCCGTACCCATGCAATTTACTACAGTAATTGTAATAAGTTTTATATAACCTCTAAATGACCCTTACTTTGTTTTTCTCATGGTGAAAAATATAAATCAAGAATGGTCTAGGAATTTTTAAATATGCGGCGCTCCTACAGCAATAAATGAATTCACAAAAAAACAAATGTATAAATAATTACATATTCATCTTGGGATAGACTCATTTTAAAACATGATGGATTAAGTTAGCCTGATAATATTTAAAAGCTTGAACGTAAAACGAATATTACATTATTATTATTTTACATGACACGGTTAAGCTAATTTTAACTTTAAATGATTGTTACCAACGCAAACGTTGAGAAAAGCAGAACTGCGAATAAATAATTGACTTTTCCGGAAATCAATTAAAATAGTTTTTCAGGATATTTTATGTAATCTTCCTCTATCCATTCCTACCACATCGTATTCTAGAATAACATAATCCTTAGTTAACTTCAATCACTCTTCTGGAGTTTGTTTAGCTTTGGTCTAGTCTTTTGACGTTGTGAATTTTGATTTAAAATTTGCTTTCCTCAGCAAGTTTATATAAAAATATTACATGAATTTATTACTTAATGGTTAAGTCTACGTAATGTTTGACAATCTGAATTATCGTTCAGATTCTGTTAACTTTGTTACGTTTTCCTCGGGGGTAGATAAATTTTGAAGACTACTAGAGGCTGATGCATTTCATCTTAATCATATGCAAACTATCTAAACCATGTTTGACTTCAACATGCGTAACAATGCTCGAATCCCAATGGAATGGAAACGCGAGAGGCAGTTTGCTTGTGGAAATCGACGTCATTTTGCGACGGAAGGTATCCATGACGTCTCTTTTTGAACGGTATTTGAATATCTAGGCCAACATAGATGGTGGAGCGGTTAACGCGTCACTTCAGTAACTTTGAGTTTGCTGGATCGAATCTTTGTCAGGGATTCTTATCTGGTGAGAAGTTATCTAAGAATGGAAGCTGTTGAGGCAACTGAGGAACATTCTTGTAAAATAAACGATTAGCAAGATACATCACGCCTCGTGCGAAAGAAATAGAGCAGACATCGAAGACAATCGGAGAAAACGATCTCTCTGCAAATTGAGATGGAAATGAGAAAAAAATAGTGGCTGTGATTGATAGAATGGTTTATATAATGTGAAATCAGAACTGATCGAAAGTAACCGTAGTTGAAAAAGGAATGTTTTGTGGTATAATATTTAGTTCTCCCCTGATAGCCAAGTGAATACTGCGAATTCCCGGTTACAATTCCCGGTGGGGGCCTCAGCTTCATAAAAAATAAGTAATTTACCTGAATTATTTCGTAGAGGAATAAAACGGACCAATACGGAGGCGTGGGAGTCGATATGCTACCATATGTACCATACCATATCTACCATGCCATATGTACCATACCATTTGTACCATACCATATGTATGTACAGCTAGTTCCAAAAAAAACTTACCACCTAAGCCGCAACCCGCATAACAGGCAGTGAATTTCCTCCGAGCGAGCCTTAAGAAGTGAGAGAGAGAGAGAGAAGAAAAACATGGCGGAGATGGTCTGCTTGAGTCATAACTCCGCTTGCAGAGTTGAAATGGATTTATTTGCTTTATTAATATTGCAAAGATTTATTAGTATCCTGAGTTTGGTGGCATTGGCCTACCAGAATAGTATTATAACAATACGGATGTCGAAATGCAAGAATTCAGTTATTATAAAATGGTTATAACGAATCAGTATATATTCTAGCATTGCTTCTCGCACAGAGGGAAACCTCGCACACGAGGTCCCGTTATTCCGAGGCAAACCCCCTTCCCTTCCCTTCCTGTCATAAAATTCGAGTCTGAGACGAAAGGCACAAGCAGGCTGAAGGAAATTTTCGCAAACCCTGCCTCTGAGCCGCTCTGAGCTTATGTTTAGCACTGAGATGGGAGAAAGAAAATTTCCGCGCTGTTTGAATCAGTGTCGAACCAAAAATATATAGACCTCGAATTTGACGCCTTCGCTTCCAAAACTCTGCGGTTATGATGGGTTATATTATATAATATAATAGTAAATAATATTATACATCGTTGATGAGAGCAGTTATTAGCCTTTAAAATTATATACGTAAGGAGTCCATATCGATCACCTGTTTTATCACAGCCTATGTGAATGCAATCTACACAAGTAAAGTAAGGCAAACTCATGGTCATATCTAGGCTATTACTTTAAATACATTAAAAAATCTATAAGTAAATATGTAGTATGAAGTTTCGAGGCATTCTCTGTGTATTTTAGATAAATTTTGTTTCATTTGATAAGCATCGAAATTAAAACTCGATCCGTAAAAAATCGATAAATTTTATCATCTATGCAGTTGGAATTTTTACTATACCGTCCAAATCAATTGAGAGAAAATGTGCTAGGATCGATTTTCCTGAATGAATAAAGATGACGGATACGAGACTACCATCTTTCACATTAATTTTGAATTCATTAATTAATTATTTTCGGTGTCATTGAAGTGTAAATCGAATAAACTTGATTTCTTCTGTGGATTCCTCTTGAAATGGTTGCAGTCACAAACCATTACGTTCTTAAACATTCTTCTCGCTATATTTATCACCTTTAAAAGTTCTAAAATACACAAAAAGATAGTGCGAATGATGTTTGGTCCTACATTATTTATATTTCAATTGTTTATTATAACGTTTACAATTATTATAATGTAGAAAACGTTAAAAATACGCAAAATAATAGGGACTTGGTGAAATAGTTTTTCCCAGGGCCTTTTTACAGGGTAATTCCAACCCTGTAATATCACATGGGGAAGCGCATATGAGGCTCATGTTGAAATTTTGCTCCCCTCGGTTGATGGCTGGCCCTGCGTAACTCTCATATTTTTCGACAGAATTTTAATGATTGAGATGAATGGGTGGTGGTTTGGTATGGCTAGTCTATCTACATATTTATCGCTTGGTGATATTGAAAATATTCCTTCGTATTTAAAATGTATTGGCTATGAGAAACTTTTATCTCTCCACATTCCATGACAAATTTGAAAAGCAAGATAGAGGAGTGATTGGAAGAAGTGGTTAAAGCAATGAATTCACCAGGACTTCAAGAGGGAGACTGTTTTGATAGAGGTAGGGAAGTGAGAAGCGACGGCAACAGTAATACATACACTTACATGGATTTAACAACCTAAAGTGTAAGAGGTATGTTAATTCCAGATTTTTGGATAAATCACAATAGGTAATGGCATTTCTTGCGTTCCTCGTTGACCAATTGGTTACTTTGAGTAGGAGCAACGACCTCTTTTAAAAGTATAACTCACTCACTCAGCTCAATTTTCTCATCCAACATATATTTTTTCCGTTTATGACAGCCTCCAGAGAAACTACTCATTTATCCAATTTAAGTAATATCTTAGTCAAACATGGTTAACATTCAAATATACAGGATATAACGTAGATGGCTTACCACACTTTCAGAAATTTCCTTCTGATGCATCAGTTTGTCCCCAGGGTCTCCGAAATTGTATACAATAGCGATGTTTAATGTTTTGTAGCAACCTTCTTTTAATTCTATAAGAAAGTTGGAGTAGTTCACTAAGCCAGTACCTAAATCATCTTCTTATCAGCAATTTATTTTGGAAAGAGATTCCGAGGTCTTTTCAAACCGATAGAAATTGCTAACATTAGTATTACTATCTATGCAAGCCAATGACTTATTCTAAATAACTTTAGAGATTCAATTTATCGGTAATTGGCGTATAAACTTCAAGTTTCTGCGACGTTGAATATGCGGAGAGTCTACAATTCTGTATTTACGTTTCAATTCATATTTTAGTGACATTATAATAGAAACTTTAGTCGATCTAGTAAGATCATCTTCAACGCTCTATCAACTTTGTATTATAGATGTTGTAAGAGAAGTTAAACGATTTGGTTCTCGTAAGCGTAAGAAATAAATATTAGACGGCATTTCTCTAGTTCATTGTTCATTTCTCAAGTTATTTCAAACTACGAAATTTTGAGCTCAATATAGAGACAAAATAAAGCATAAAAACAATATTTATAAATAAAGAATCATTGACGAGGAGCTTAATTGATATAAATTGACAATAGGCAGCATAACTTATTTTTTCATTTTTGTTGTTGAATTAGTTATTTAGTATAAGCTAATACAGTTTATGCCATTCACTTTAAAAGCAGAATATAGAGATACTATAATTCTGATATGATACACCCAAACATTGTCAACTTTATGTTATCATTCAGATTTTCCGAAGGTCCTATTTCAATTAGAATGATCTTCCTTGCATTACCATTAAAAAAATTCGAAACATCTTCGCAAAATTCGTAGAGAATTATGATATGCCTAGGATGAAGGATGATGCTACGAAGGTCCTTGGAGTGAATGTTGGAATAATGGATTACATATAGAACCAAGAATATTTTAACAGCTAAGGTATGAATCATGAGAATTAGAGGAATATTCTCATGTAAGTCTGATTACCATCCGTTGGTTTCTGTTTTTAGCGTATTCTTCCATGACTCATATTACCTATCATTCATAATTATTGACGGTGATTTTTCTTTTAATCATTATACACCATTCAAACAATTCGGGTTATATAGTTTACTTGAGGCATTCAGAAACCGAAGCAGCGAATCATTAGTCTCACTTTCACCTAGCGCATAGTTCTGAAAATCATTTCAGTATAACAATAGAAATCGTGTTGTGGGTGTTTTCACACCCCCTGACATACGTCATACGGCGGCTCGCGGGGTATTAATGTAAATGTAAATAAACCAGATGTTAACGTGTAAACCTGCAATATGCAAGTATACAAAAACCTGGTATTTATCTGCAATATGCAAATCAGTCTTAAGGTTCTGATTTGCCATACTAACTGTTGTTTCTTAACCATCTGGATTCCTTGCAAGAAGTCCTGAAAGGTCGTCTACCTCAAAAATAGAGTTGAATATCTTCATTCCCTAAGGGAATACCCGCGGCGAAGATAACAAATCGCGGATCCACCATTTCCCACCTTACTTGTGATCGGTCGCCGCCACCATACCCTAACCTTAGATACCTGCTCAGCAGGGGTGCGGTCGGGAATCCTCATTAGCGCTTTCAAATTCGCTACCCCGCATACATACGACCATCCACAATATGCCGAAAGGGGGGTTTTTCTTCTCAGAGCGGAGTTCACCTTCACCCATCGGCCGTTTTATGGTTCCTTTGAGAAAATAGACAATACCTTTCGATGGACGAAACAAAAGAAAAAGAAACAACAAAGGAATGAATAGGGGATACTCCTAGGGCCAGGGTGGAGGGAAGGAAAGACCTCCTTTCTCTATGGAAGACTTAGTAAAACCTCAGACGCGAATTGGGCAGAAACAGTCAAATCTCATCTCAAAATCATAATGCTTCATCTGATACCGTCATCACGAATGCCTGGTGGAGGAACAGAATGACCTGTTGACACATATATTCTAAAATACCTAATGCTCCGTTATTTGTCGTATCAAGCAAATTTTATACTTCTCTGTATTGCAGAATAATTCAACAGCAAAGAAATCGAGTCAAAATTTGCACCACGGGGCAAGAAAGAGATTTAGCATCAGATAAAAGTTGGGACAGCATAATTTTGCAAGGAACATGAACTTGATTTAATTAAAGGGATAGTTTTTCTGGAACTGGCAATGACCAATATTTTCGGAAAAGTGTTACGAGATGCTGGCGTTAATTTCGTCGTAAACAATTTTTTTTATTCTATACGTGAAAAAATTTTGTAGTTCTCAGTATTTAAATAAAGAGTGCTACTATTCTAATATCTATGTTATTCTCTAAAATACTAAATTAGCAAGTTGAATTTTAAACAATTGCCTTAGAAAATGATGATAGCACACCAATTGATATTTTACTTTCTATCAGTTGATTTGGCGGTATTTAAATTTTTTATAATATTCGATGTAATTATCTGATTTAGTTGATCGTAATTTACTTGGTTTACGTTATTGTAATAAGTTTTGGGTCTAATTCTCAGAGCTCTTTACTCTTTACCAGGTCGACTTAAAATGATTCTTTCTCAGTGTATTCGTCCAGATAAAGTTTCTTTTCATCTTTGCTTTCCTTAGTAGGATTCGCAGTTTTTTCATACTCCCCTTCTCGATAGCATTTTTCTGCAACATAAATCAGTTGAAATACAGTTGATTGTGTTCTTTTTCATAATTATTCTTTATCTCCTTACAGAGTTTTCGTTCATGTTTCTATTTGATTCATAGTCGTGAATTTCCTCTAAATAAATTTAAAAGTTCGTCCTGTAGGCGTCAAGAGCATTAAAAACGTAATAATATAATCCTTTTTAATCTTGCAATGACATAATTTTTTATTTGATAATAGAAGCAGCTGAAGTAAGTTTACCCGATGCCTCCAGAAAAAGGTGAATTACGCAGAAATATCTGGCCGAAATGAGGAAATCCGATTTTCATTCATTTTTTAATACTATGCTGCTGACATAGTGAAAAGTAAGACTAATTTTAAACTAGATTTCGTGGTTATAAAGACGGTACAAATACTTTCAACGCGTTTCACAACGGTTTAAAAAGGCGCCTTCCTTCCAAGAGCCAATAGAATGCGTGGAAAACTCTAGACTCGCTCTCATCGAGCTTCACGTCTGTTATGCGGGTTGCGGCTTAGGTGGTAAGTTTTTTTTGGAACTAGCTGTACCATACCATATCTACCATGCCATTTGTACCATACCATATGTACCATACCATATCTACCATGCCATATGTACCATACCATATGTACCATAGATAGCAGCCCATAAATAATGGCTATACTTTAGCCGTCGTTTTAGTTGTTCTGCTAATGATTCATTTTTAATAATAAGTAGTTATAAGGCAAAAGGACGCTTTAGGCATATTCTAAATAACTTTCGACCTAAATAGCAAACTGGATTCCATATAACTGCCAATATTATTCGAGATTCGATTAAAATATTGCGCGGTTAAGTGATTTTTCGAGTTTTATACATAAATGAATATTTTACTGTACGGATTACGTAAGATTTATTCAATAACTCGAGCATTAAATTTCGTTGAACTGCTACCGCTACGTTATGAACAAGTTACAACCTGTTGCATACGACATTTTCCGAATGAAATAACATATTATCGAACAGAACTCATAATAACCCAGAAAATCCGTTTTTAGTTCCCAATTATGTCATTTTTATCAAGTTTCGACGTCGCCCAGTTTCTCTTCCTTAATCGAGAGCTTTATCTAAGTTTTCAATTTTCTTTGGATCCTTTCTCAATTCGTGAAAGTCCGCCGGAGTTTTCCATCGGAAAAAATCAATCGATACGTTCGAAACGGCGCTCATTACCATATCTTAATTAACACTCGAACTTTAAACCGCCCATCGCATCGGAAACAGGTCAACCTCCGCATATCTATGCCCAGATCTCGTCCTTTTTTTCCCTAAGTGAAACGATCGGTTGATTAATGTTTCGGGCGTTAAAATAATTTATTTTCCGAATGTGAGATGGATGGAGTTTTGCCAATTTGAGGTTGAATCTGGCTTCAAAACGTAGGAATGGTACGTAGCGCAAGTAAATGTGGAGCATGGAAGGGTGAAGGGTAATTGGCACACAGAGGTATATATGCATGTATATATAGAAACAAGTTTTTTACGCGGTCTTTGGAACAGCTGAGGCGTAATTGACACAATAACCCACACACGGAGAGAGCGTGGAGAGGCAAAAACCAAGAGGGAAAGAAAAATAGAGAAACCGATGGAGGGTTGCGAAATAGAGAGATTATTGTTTTAAGAATTATTAATATGCGCCGCAACAGAAGGGATCGGGTGACACAAAAGGATCGGTGTCCGTAGAGGGAGCTATTTTTGTTTCTCGTGTGCCGAAGGTATGCATTTATTCCTCCAGATAAAGGCACGGTTTGTGGAGATTTCAGCGGTCAATAGCTGCCGATTCTTTTCTCAGGTGGATGTGGAATAGATTTACGGTTTGAAAAATTGGTACATCGTTTTTTTCCATACGACAGCTTCATAAATGTCCTAATGCTATGAATTATACGGTGCTGCAGTTTACCTATATCCACATATACGAACTTCTAATTATTTTATGGCGTGTGACAAGAGTTTATGCACCACATAGTCTATTTTCCCAGTCGGTTACAGTACCGTAATGTTTAGGGAAAATAATGAAATTTTGAAGGGACTACTCCTGGCTCTGTCTTGTTATTTTTCTATTAGGTGAATAGCTCTATTTCATCTTATGAGGAATTATATCTCTCTCTCTATTATGATTATAAAGTAACTTTTGCATTATAATTCTGTATGTACCTTATTTAATCTGTACCAAATTTAATCATTGACAGATTTCTTCTAAGGATTTCCATCCAATATCAATAAAATACGTCCTGGTAAGATATATCGCTACAATTCTTTCCAAAACTTCTTCTGCTGTATTCCCCCACTGTACTTTTACCAATTTATTTTATGTAGTATTTTTTCAGTGATTTTTCTAAGGAAATCGTTACATGATAATACTATCTATTTTGCATTGTTATTCGATTACATTTCCGGAATACATAATTTCTGACATATTATAAATGAAACTATTACTGATTTTCTAAAATCAGGGCATATTTTTATGACCAGTGCCGTTTCTCTTTTACCTATAAAACTAATTGAAATCCATCTCGTATGTTCATGACTTCAGATGCACTGCTAAAACGAGATTTAATGTATCTAATTGATTGAATGCAACTTTCCAGAGAGAGTGTGAATTTTGGGGTTCAAGGATATTATGAAGTTATTTTATGCATGCAATTTATTAAGAAATGCATTTCATGTATAATTGTTAATTATAATTCTCATATTTTTTGCTCCATGGTTTTTGCACCAAGAGAGAGAGAGAGCCCACGTTTAGTGCATTAATTTGAAATTGACTACAAATCGACAAATATGGAATAAATTACTATTAAACTTTCACATTCGAAATTTATCCATTCATCAGGTAAACTCATGACTTTCCATTTGCTATCTGCAATCGTCCGCGTTATTTATTATATTCCCATAGGGTCTGAAAATCCGAAGTTGCTGTGAGATTATCTAAGAATCACAGGGATTTAATGACGTGGTAGATTGACTTAAGACTAGAATTCACCAAGAAAGCAATCGATCAATGGTGGTATAAAACTGAAATATTTAGTGACACTTCAAAAATGTAAGTTTCGCACCGAATCAACTATAATTTTTTGCGGCAAACTAGTGAGACGTGACGCACAGTTTGGCACTAACTGGTACTAGTGGCCCACCCAAATATTTTTTTCGGGGCATATACCCAATCTTTGGGACATATATGTAAGTGTAACCAAAATGTTATTTTAATAAATTAAATTTCACTTTTATAGCACAGATAAAAGTCTTTATCCTTGGTCTATTATATATTACATTTGGTCTGTTTTTTGGTGCACTCAAGTAAAATGATGTAACACCTTTTTCCTATTTTTAGAACGCTGTCACCATGTGACTGTGACTTTCAAATTACAGATTATTTGGGTTCTGTTTAAAGTTAATTGGGGGGACCAATGCCCTGTGGTACAATACACTGGTGCATGGGTTAAGAGTAAGCAAGAAATAAATCTTAATCGTACAATTTATGCATAGGGCTTCATTTGCTTTTTATTCTTTCACCATATGGTTTGAAGTAATCTGCCAATCCTAATCGCAAATGCAACTTGTTCCTGTGTTTAGCTTAGCTTATAGCGTTTGATAACAACACTTTCCGCCACAACCACACTGACAGGCGGTGGGAATCCTGCAATCTTTGTAGGTAGAACTTATCGTTAACGGTTACTGGCAGATCGAAACTCCCACATCGGAATTTTCTCACGAGGGAGACATCCTGCATCCTCCGGAGAAAGAACATTTTAACCATCCGGCAAATTCCGCGACCCTTCCTTACGTCACATCTTTGCCCGCGCCCCTGCATACGAAAACGATTAACGGCAAGGTCAAAAGCGCGGAATTTCCAATGTCTCCTCGAGAGCAGGCGTACCAATAAAAGCTTCAAGTTCAGCAATTGCATAAGGCGGTAAGTGGAGTGCGGATCTGCCCGCAGGCAGTCTCAATCGAAGATAAATGGTTGCGGAGTTGAGTTCAGGGGAAGGAGAGTGAGGGAGAGAAGCGCGTTCCGAATCCACGCACCGTTAAACATCCCGCCCTCCTCCTTGATTTTTTTTTTGCTCGTCCAACTTCCTAATATTTTGGTCCCGCATTTCCCATCCCTCTTCCTCCCCTCCCTCCCTCCCCCGCGGTACGAGCTCCCCCTTTTTCCCGCCCCCCTCTCCATTGCATGCCTCGTGAAATGAAAGTGAAATCTAGGCTGTGCTCACGGGAGTGTTTCTTCCCCCTCTCTCAGCAACTCCAATATCTCCACTCCATTCCAAGGGACTACTAACCCACTCTCAAAAACTTTCCCTTTTTCCTTCCCGCGCACTCAAAATGCTCTTCAGCGTCTGCAGAGAGAGAATGAGATGGAGAGAGCGTGATGGCGAGGGGGGCTGAGGTTGTGGTGGAGGGGGGGAGCTGTGTTTACTCTCCTACACACTTGGAGCTCTCGCTGGCTCTCGATTTATGGTCGTTGCGAATAGAGGAGCTTATATAATAGGAGAATAGGTGTTATTATTCGCGCGAAAAATTAACGTCCCATGCGCTAATTTAATGAGCGGGCGTAACTGGGTTTGACATAGATACAAATGGTATCTCTAATAAATTTCAACTATGTGGCTTAAATTTAGCTTCAGCTTCATCAGGAACTATTTAGTCGTAAATTATGAATACTCAAAACATTTTATATTATATAATTTACTCTCTTATTTATTTATATTATATTCTATACTCTCAAACATTAACCAAATTTCTGATCTGGGTATCACCTTTGGCATAAAGATAGGCTCAGACGTATATGAATAAGATAACTCTGAAAGCTTTTAAGATATTAGGCTTTAAATGAAATAAAACACAAGACTTAACTAATTCCACTAAAAAGGTTTCATTAGACTTCCTTCCATGAGCTAGCAAGGATTTAGCAACATTAAACGCATCAATATTCAATATTCAACCCTAGTTTGCCCAATTAAGGGCAATTGAAGTATTTTTTTTAGGATACCCTGTTACTTATTTGATTTTCTAACGTAATATGGCAACTGTTATGACCACGCAAATGTAAAATAGCATGAGCTCAAAAGTTTCTTGTATTAGCCCCTAATAATAATAGATAGAATACGAGGGAAAAATTACACTACCCACTTAGTACATACATTCAGAATTATCTAGTACAAATAATGAAACGTCACATATCATTGAAATACATAATTTATACTGATATGAACGTTCTTTTGATTAGCACTATTTAAAGTCAGTTTTACAAAAATCAATAATATTTTTAACGCTGTGCATCCCCTTTACAAATATATAAGCACGTTTCGTTTAATTTTCATCTTCCATCTGTGGACCATGTAGGGAAATTCGACTTCGTAGCCAGTGGGATGGTCAATATTCGTACGCCCGAGATAAATGTATACTCCCAGCAGTAATTCGTCGACAGAGAAAATAAACTCCGAATTTTACGAATATAGAAGCGGCGTGACACACAATCTCCTACGAGCTCCTCCAAAAGAGATAAGCAAACTACTCCAGTTCTGTTTTGAGACGATGGGTTAACCAGACAGTAATTTTTTATCGCGTGCGTATGGAGCTCGCGCGTGTGCTTCAGGTTTCGCCGGCGATTGTGGAGCGAAAGCTTTCGAAGTCGCCACCCACGACAGCCATTTGCACGCCGGAGAGCTTAATCCGTGGCCCAGTTTCTCATCCCAAATGCCACTCGCTCGTAAAGTATATTTTGCTCCCTTCGAAATAATAGAGAAAAACCCGCGCCATTATTTTTGCCTCTCCGAAATGTTAACCGGATGCTTAGCGGTTGCAGTCTTGGGGTTCGTGAGGCAGGACTTGCGCCGCGGTACGGTTATTCGTAAGTCGGGTAAGGTATATAAGGTGAAAAATATCGCAAGGGCTAAGCTTCTCTGTAAATGCTAGGGAAATCTCGGCTATGTTACCTGGTTCATCCTTACATAGAGAGGTTCTCATGAGATGTAAGATATGGTAGTTCAGGCTAGCAGAAGCTCTTTCTTCGATGATGTGTAATTGAAGATGCCCAATGCTATGCTGAGTTAGTCCACTCTTCGTCTGTCTGCTCATAGTGGGCTTATTATTTATTTTTCTGCATTTATTTTTCAATCAGGAAACATAACTGACTTTTGATCTCCGAAACAAGTGAAAAAACACCAACAGAAGCTGGTCTAGTCAACTGACACGGTCATCTTAATTATTTAATATTTATTTAGAATTATAGATTGAAATTCCATTATGTTCTTACGTCTGTGGTCTTTAGCTATGAAATGATTTAATTATTTACAAAAGTAATAGAGGTTTATAGTTGATTTTATTTCAGAATTATTCCTTATATTTCTTATGCAAAGCCTCCCTAAAAGAGAGGAGGTATTATTTAATCTATGATTTTTACATTGAATTTCTTTCATTAACAGACGTTCAGTGACACAAACGGATAGGGTTTCACTTTGAATTGTGTATTCGAATTACTTACTGTTTGATGAAAATGGATTACAAACTGATGGGTCCTCGAATGGGAGTAATGGGTTTGTGATTTGACCAGATCTGCCTTTTCGTCCCGTTATGGCGGATGATTCATATCCTAGATTCTCCTGAACGTATGTACTACTTATTCTTGAAAATTATGTTACGCTTTACATTTACTATAACAACTTTTAAATTACAGTACATACTCCCTTACCTTTTGATAATTAATTGCTGATTATAAATTTTTATTGATCTATTTAAAGATACTATTAGTTAAGAGGAAAGAAAAAATAACAATAGCGAAAAACATCGAAATGATTGGGACTCAAACCCAAACAGATATTCTAACCACTATACGATAATACTATGTCATGTCCATGCCACTGTCAGCTCCATACTATTATTAAAACTGAAGTTGGTGAGAAATGTTATACTATACATATTTATTCTACTAGTATTTTTCTCTTTTTCGTTATTTTTATTTTAACTTGAACCACAATGTATAGTTCATTCCTTAAAGGAAAACGAAGACAAAAAGTTACACAATAAATAAGAAGATAAATTACTTAAGACCAGCATCGGTAAGTGTATCCACCAACATTCTGGCCATATTTATAGGATCATTATCCTCATGATTGAACATCTTGAATCAAATTGGCTTTCCAAATCTGAATTCCAACGTGATTGCATTTTTTTCAATCCTGGAGAAATAATTAACTTTCAGTAAGGACCATTTTTTCTTTCGACTTTCGCGTAAGAGTGCTAGATGAAATATCGCTCGGAGTTAATCCCATATAGGCATTTTTAACCCACATGTATTACTCACCAAGAGAAAGTACTTCTGTTGTTTCGCTCTCGGATTAAGATGGATCATGCAGCTCAACGTTATTCATGACTCGAGAAGTAAAAAGGTTATTCGGCCAAAATTGAAAACATCCGAGACTGCATTAGAGATAATTGATGTCTTCATTTAATACTTTGCAAATTACCTGCTCATAAATGAATTCATATGTGAGGTATGAAAAATTTCTCGGAAAGCATGATACGGCTAATGAAGATATCCTGTGGAGATGATATACTTATGCTCATTAACTTCTTCATATTTTACGTCCATGCATTGCATTCCTGTTCCTCTGGTTATTTCTGGTTATTTGCAGGTTTGTAATTTTATGTTTTTGTGATTGTACATCTCTTTTTATACATTTTTCTCTATTTTATACTCATAAGTTTTGTAATTTATTTTCCCATTTTAGTTTAATTACTTTAAGCTTTTACGCTTTTTAGCTATATTATATTGTTTATTGCCTTCATACTTCTATTTTATTTTGTTTTAGCGTTTTTTTATTCATCTATCTCTATGGGTTTTTCCTGCAATGTGAGTTTTGTCAGAAAGAATATTCATAGCGAAGCTTTGAAGTACACTTTTTCTTAAAATGAAATTCCTCGAAGTATTTGCGGAATTTTATTCCTTATACTTGGGTTTTTTCATTATGAACCATAAGTTGCAAACATTTTTCCCTAGCTTACTCTTCCTTTTGTTATTAATTAATCTTTCTAAATATTATAACCACATGCAAAGTTAGGTAAGAGAGTTAAGGCCCACATGGGTTAATTATATATAACTCGTATCCTTATCAAATATAACGTGCATATAATTTTCTACAGATTCCTTTTTCTCTCATTCGTTAATCGCTGATGTAACAATTTCTATAAGTCTAGGCGACTGATAGCCCATCCAGCTAGAGTAAATATTGGCTCAATCGTTTCTGCTGATGAAATGATAATGTAAAAAACAAACGAAAAAAAAAACATTCGCATTTTTTATTTGCAATTAATACATATACTTACATCAGTAACTTATTATAGTGTCTATTATTTATCCAAAATATATGTTGATAAATATAATAATGGTGCATCTGACCCATTTAATAGGAGTATGGGCGTTTACAATCATTTATGATAACATCACTGAAAATCTTCCTTTATTTGTTCTTTGAGAGGGAACATACAATAAAAAATGTAACTTAAGGTTATAATATATAAATATGAAGTAAATGAAGAAGAATTTCGAATGAATATGGTATTAATATAAAAGAGAGTGACTTCAATTTATATAATTAATTTTATTTCATATTCATTTTATATTTCTTGAATGTAATAACTATGAATATTACATCAAAATAAATTAATTCCAAGGATACGACCGGGTGAACTCAGACATCCGTCACGAATTTTGATGAACTTTGCCTAAAAACTTCGTAGAAAAGTTTTATTTATTAGGCTTATTATTCCAAATAACAATAAATTTAGTACTTAGAGATAAATAGAAATAAAGTATTAATCCAATGCTTATTCTATCAACTTTACATTACGAACGTGAGACCTGAACACATGAATGCTAGAGCGGTAGACCTGAATGTTGTAATTCTCCTCTTAAATAGATCGATTATATAACTAAAAAATTTCTATAAAATCCTCTTCCGTATGATAACTTTAAGTGATTTGTCATATTTTATAATGGAAACTTTATGTACCTCTGTGGACATTTCTATCAAAGTTGTATAGAATTCTTTCACATATGATAGGTATTTGGTGTTCGTAAATAGATCGATTACATAACTAATACAACTTTCATAACACTCTTTTCCATATGATAGGTTTTAACGACTTTAAATATTTTATAAATGAAACTTCGTGAACCCCTACGGGTAACTTATGCATTCTTCATGTATTCCTCAACCTTTTTTTGCATATTTCTATCAAAGTTGTATAAAATTCTTTCACATAAGATAGGTATTTGCTATTTATAGCATTTTATATATGAAACTTAGTGTACCTCTATGGGTTTCTGATGCATCTTCATTCTCCCTATATTCCTCAACCTTTGTTTTTACATATTTCTATCAAAGTTGTATATTTTTTGCATATGATAGATATTTGGTATTTGTAGCATAATATAAATGAAACTTCGTAAACCATTATAGGTTTCTTACGCATCTTCATTCTCTTTATATTCCTCAACCTTTTCTACATATTTCTATCAAAGTTGATTAAAATTCTTTCACATATGATAGGTATTTGTGCTTCGTAGTATTTTATAAAGGTAACTTCATTAACCCCTATGGGTAATTTACGCATCTTCATTCTCTTTATATTCCTCAACCTATTCTATATATTTCTATCCCTCCCATACCACGTCATCCCCACCCACTCCATTCCCGTCTGCCTTCAAAGGTCGCGCGGATCTTTACGCTCCAGCCGCTGCGCCCTAGTCCACTTTTCATAATCAACTTTCGCTCTTATTCAGAGCCTTATTGAGGTTTTGCAGACACTCTCTCTTTCACTCTCTTTCTTCCGAAAATGGGACACATTATTTACTTTTCCCTCCGCCGCTAACCGGTGCCTCAGATTAACGATTATGTTGGCTGATGATAAGCAGGAAATAAGTGAAGCGCTGCGGGGGACCCATTGGCCTTGGTGAAGAGGTGTGAGCCTCGTTGATCGCTCTAGCTCATTAAAATTTCCCTTGTGGATGGTGCGATTTTTCGTCGAGAGAAGTCTATTACGGTGTGAATGATTGGGAGGTGCTACGTTTATGATTGTGGTGGCAGTTAAAAGGGTTAGACCACGGTCCGGTTTATCGTTTAATGGTTAAAAAATGCAGATAAAGAATACGAAAAAATAAGTAATCCTCTAGCTCACATTCCTCTGGATATGTTTGCATAATCAAACGCTTATTTTATTAGTTTTTCACGTTAATTTTTCTGTTGAATGCTCTTCTTGGTGGAATACACAGTTCTATCTAATTCTAGTACTCCATTGAAAAGAGCAAATGAAGACATATAGCATACTTGCCACTTAGCACTTAGTTGCGTTATCATAAGTGTCTCAGTGAGAAACTACGAGTGATATTTTATTTTGCCAGTCGATTTGAAAGTTAAGGAATGGGTTAAGGTAACTTCGCATATTTTTCAAGTCGGTTTCTATTTAGAATTTAAAACTTGTTTATTTCATTGCAATCTATAATTTGATGCTATATGTTTATCTAAATGCAAAAAATCATTTTAACTCTCTGAAACTGATGAATTTTATATATTAGGATTAGGATTAATTTTCAATTCTCCAATGATAATCATGATATACAAAGAAATCAAACATATTAGTAATAAGTCAACTATTGTGGGATCAGTGATGACCATGATCATAAGTGGCACTATAATTATCATGGTTAATCAAGGCTTAATCAAGACTGCAAAAAGATGAATGATACACTAAGCGATTTAAAGTATGTCATTCGATTTTAAGTTCTGCAATCTGTTTTTCAGTAAGAGAAGTAGGACGTACCATCTCAAAACGAAGCATTTTTAGTTACCATAATTCATAAAATAAATATGAATTTCTAATGCATATATTTACTTGAAGATTAATTCATACGTCATATGAACTATTTCCACAGTAATGTAAACTAAAAGGGTTCATTTGATTCATTTGTGTCTTAATTCAGATTTTGTTATTGTTGAATGAAAATAACGATGACATTAGATTGTTTCTGATGGAAAATTGCTAATTTATATGGAAAAAGGGTCATTAATATGGAAGCGAATAACTTACAGTCAATGCGCTAGGAGAGTTAATATTTAATATAATCTCACTAGACATCTATAGAACCGTAATAGACAGCCCATATTGTTACAAGCATTCAAGTCGTTGCTACCACTTGCTACGTTATACTCAGTGTTTTACTTATTTTCCTCCACAAATGCTATGATATATTGAGCAAGAAAACGCATCGAGCAGGTAGTTTATGAGTTTTTTATACATTATTATTAATTTTTAATCCTTAAGTAGACACAATTTACATTTATTAGTAATGGGTGAAACAAAAATTTTAAAATGAAATTCAATTTAAAATAATGACCCCAAGTCGAGTCATAAATATTCTTTTCAACGGTTACTTTTCAGCTTGAACTTTTGCCAGAAAATCGTTCGAAGTCATTTCATCTATCTTTTCTAAAGAAAAAGGCTGAGTATAATACTTTCCGAATGTGGGTCAATTGCTACAAATTTAAAATTTTAATTTACTGCCATGAAAATTTCGCTGCATAGCTTTCAAACCTTTAATTTCAGCGCAAGCGCAAAACCACTGAAAATATTAAAACTCCCTATGTCGCTTTCTAGATTATATTCCAATTTTCCATAAATACCAATAAATCTTAAAGAGACATAAACGAGAATTCGTGAGAATCATAGAATGAAACAAGATGCGTTTTTAGCATATACTGTTCTTACGAAAATTTAAAATTTACGGAAATTCCACTGATTTTTTTACATAATGACGGAAGGATTTGCTGAAGAAACGTGAGAAAAACTTTCATTTAATTGAGAATTCATCTCCAACTTAATTCTTGCCAGTATGTTGTCAAATTCGAAGCACTTTCTCAGTGGTTCATCGAATTCAATTGCTTCCCCTTTCAACATAGCAGTCCAAATGTTTTATCATTTAATTGGAAATAGCTATTTTGTAGTCAGGAACATTTTTTAAGACTGTGCATAATAATCAAAGCATTCTTTTACATACATATTTAGCCCTTGGTCAACAAGTTGAGAGAGCCTGAGAGTATTTTATGGATTCACCAAGTACCCAACACAGCCAGAATACATTCTTTGATCTTTACCAATAAGCAAGAATAGACATTAACCATAGTTTTCTCTAATTTTTTTCAAGAAAATTACCATGGACGCTTAGTTAACAAAGATGCACCACTGTTACCAAGAAGTTGCAATTTTTCTGATCTTCCTCCTTTGAATGACAGAATGAACCATGTGATCATACTACGCAAAATATGAAAAATCATTAAAATAATTGTGAGAACTATACATAAAGAATCTTAAAATTACGTAAAATTTCGGGTTTCGACAAATTAGTTGGGAGGCAATCTACATCTACATCTACATCTACATCTGTACCCTGCAAGCCGCCTTTCGGCGTGTGGCAGGGGGTGCAAGCACCAGGACTCTATTTGCCCAGTCGATTATTTTCGCGTATTGTTCTGGGAAAAAAAGAATTCTTGTATCGACTGGTTTTAGCATCTATTTCTCTGATCTTTCTCGCTGGATCAGAACGGCCTATAAAGCAAGGAGGGCGCATAATCTCGGCTACATCTTCTATGAACGTGCTCTGTCTGAATTTATCAAGTAATTTAAATCTCTGATTGAGCCTTCTTTCTTCTAAAGATTCCCATCCTGCCTCCTGAAGCATCCGAGTAACACTTACCGATTTATCATAGCAATTTTTTACGAAGCGTATTGCCTTTCTTTGTACCTTTTCTATCTCGCGAATACAACACTTTTCAGCAGGGTCCCATACACTGCATGCGTACTCGAGGTGAGGCCTCACTAGCGCAAAGTAACATCGCTCGCGGACTTTTTCTTCGCTTTTACCGACTATTCTTTTGACGAAGCCTAGTTTCTTAAGAGCTCGCCCACATATGTTATGGATGTGGGTACCCCAAGTTAAGTTATTCGTGAGGGTTATTCCGAGATATTTTACCGAATCGACAGTTGATAATGTTTTCCCTCGAAGGCTATATGAATTATGATTGGCAAAGGATTTTCTTTCGAAAAAATTAACTACTGAACATTTATCTACGTTGAGCTCCAATTGCCAGTCGTCGCACCATTTTACTATTTTATCTAAGTCATTCGACAGGCTTAATCTATCGTCATTACTTTTTATTTCTCTGTAAATAACCGTGTCGTCCGCAAATATTCTAACGTTACTGTCGATGTGTTCATTAAGATCGTTAATGTATATTAAGAATAATAATGGCCCGATTACGCTTCCTTGTGGGACGCCTGAGGTCACCTTGACTAGGTTGGAACTAATACCATCTAATACTACTCGTTGTTCTCTATCGGACAGGAAATCTTTTATCCAACTTATTACTTGTTCGTTGATGCCCGCAAGTTTTAATTTGTACAACAATTTACGATGTGGGACTTTATCGAACGCTTTCCGAAAATCCAAAAATATTGCATCGACTTGTCTTTTACTTTCGGCCGATTTCAAGATATCGTGAATTAATAACGCTAACTGTGACTCGCAGGAACGTGTCTTACGAAAACCATGTTGATTCTTAACAATGAATTTAGAGGTTTCGAGAAAACCCATTAAGGAACTAGTAATTATATGTTCCATTATTTTACCACTCAATGAAGTTAACGAAATGGGCCTATAATTCGATGGATCATCTTTTACGCCGCTTTTAAAAATTGGGGTGACATTTGCAATTTTCCAATCTTTTGGGACCTTACCTTCGCTTATAGATTTTTCAAATATTACTTTAAGAAAGGGGCCTATGCTCTCTGCTAATTCTTTAAATACTCGAGCTGGTATATCCTCAGGACCAGGAGCTTTATTTGGCTTAATCTGCCGTAAAAGTTTAATAATTCCGTCTTCCCTGAATGTGATAATCGACATTGTTTCTGCTTTATTAACTACTGGTAGGGCGCCTAATGTAATATCGGACGTAAATACGCTATGGAAATATTCATTTAAGATGTTCGCTTTTTCCTTAGAATCGTTAATTACATTGCCGCTGTTATCTTTTAACGAACTTACGGTTTGAACTTTACCTTGGACCTCACGCACGTACGACCAAAAAGCTTTTGGGTCCTCGTCTAAGTATTCGTATAAAACTTTCCTTTTAAATTGACGGAGGGCATCACGCATTATTCGTTTTGTTTCTGATTTTACTCGTTTATATTCGGCCTTTACCTGATCCGTTATTATGTTGTTAGGAAGCCTCATAACGGTTTTTAATTTCAAATGCAATCGTCTTTGTTTCTTTAACGCTTTCCTAGTATCTCTATTATACCATCTAGGCTCATTATTTTGGTTAGAGTATTTGGAGGGAACATATTTATCCATATTATTACGCATTATCTGTACAAAAAGGTTCCAAGTTTCTTCGGTATTTAAATGCATCGCGCGCGTTTCGTAAAACGTAAAATCGGAATTGAGTTTATTACGAAATCCTCCAAAATCGGCTTTAGAGTAGAGATAAATTTTGCGCTTGGGTTTTTGGTGCCTTGTCAAGTTAATATCGATATCTATAATCACAGCTCTATGGTCGGATAACCCATCGCATACTGATGCGCACCTTACACGCTCGGGGCTGTTAGTTAAAAAAAGATCTAATATACTTAATTCCCTAGTTGGCTCCTTAACGATTTGATGTAAGGAATTTTTTTGCATAACACTGAACAAAGACCTACAAGAATCGCTATCCCGAGCTCGTTTCTTAATTACGTGATTCGGCCAATCGATATCCGGGAGATTAAAGTCCCCTCCAACAAAAGTAATGCTGTTATTATTTTTACGAGAATAAAAGTTAATTTCTTCATTCAGGCAATGTAAGACTTGACGTGGAGAGTTGGGTGGTCGATAAAAAGCACACACATTTAAACTCGGCTTATTTGTTTGAATAATTTTGCACCAAACGCTTTCGATGCTGCTATTTGAAAAAGTGTGTAAACTACTCTGAAGGAAACTTTTAACCGCTATAAATACGCCACCGCCCGTTCTGTCCTGACGATCCTTACGATATATTTTAAAATCTTTCGGGAATACTTCATAGTCGCAAATATCTTGCAATATATAGCAATGAAAGTAATAAGACGCTGCCAAGTAACATAGCTTAGAGGTAGCCCTTGCGGCAACTCTTTACTTCTAATCAACTTCAAAACATTGGCGAAAGCGTCTATGAACTGCGAAGACCATACTCTCTAAGATATTCCTAAGCCAGTCTAACAAAAGAATATACGATCCTCGTTAGCCTAAGCATTCGTTAGGTTATTAGTTATCCAAGGATTTTTTCTAAAATTTTGCAAAGTACGATTTAATAATGCTATAATCGTTAAATCTACTACGCATGTTTCTGTAAGACTTAACAACTTAATATTTTTTTTGCGCTTGTAATGCATTCAAATCACCGTGTGTTCCCAACCGAATAGAAAGCTGCGCTTGTATTTACATGGATTCGTTAAAGAATCCGGTCCATGATTCAACAAGATTCGCTTTATTTTTTACAACGCCCTTGGAGACTTCTTCGGTACACTCCAAGTTTTATAAGCCGCTTTGATTCATTCGACGTCGTCTTTGATGGCGCTCTCGACACCCACTCATCTTTCCGGCAAACCAATCGTTTTTCCATTAGAGCAGTAAACATCTCTCACGAGAACATATCCCCGAGAGTAAATTCGCCCTGTTTTACCCTTTCACCCGCCGACCCCCCATTAAACATCCCATTTTTCGTGCAAAAAATATCCCATCATCGTAAGACTTTCTAACGTCTTATTCGGCACTTTTACCCTCGCCTTTCTCTGGCGGGACGTACCTCATCTTTGCAGTGACGTAGCTCATTTCGTCTCATTCTTACTCCGTGTCTGCCTCGGTACTTTTTTCGGGATTCTGTGATTCACTCTCCTATTCACAGAGGGCCTAACAATAAAGTCCGTTGTGGGGAAAGCGGGCATGAGAGGGGGGCGTGGTGATTTCGGGGCCCCGACTGTGTTTTGTGGTTCCTCTTTTGCACATGGGTGCGTGCGAGGAAGCACTTCCGGGTGAAACTGCCTCCACTTATCCCCCGGGCCACTCTCTCCCCCGTCCCACAGTCTCTACACTCCACGAATTCTTCCAAACCTGTAAAAGCTTCAAGAAATTCGCATTCGTCTTCTTCGTTGCCATGTACCCATACCGGTTCCGCCGCCGTCAGAGGTAATCGGTCTTAATCCAGACCGTCAAATTTGAAAACGGTACTGTCTGGAAATTGAGAGGAGACTTCACGTGGTGGATATGAAAGCGAGCGATCCGAAGGCCTATCTTTGAGACGTCTACATACTCCTGTGTTCCGCATACGTTTTGCTGGAATTGATAGGCTGAACTGAGAGCTGGATGTTTTCTTTTTTCCAAGAGATTCACTGATGGAAAGCTTTCTGAATTTTACTTGCTGTATTCCATTTTTACTAAGTCACGAGACATTGGGGAGCAAGTCTGTTAAGAGGTTACTTTTGAAACTACTATCTCCTGACTTCATGGAAATGTGTATACCTTTTCTGCCGTAAGCTGTTTTTACTAAATCATGAAACTGGAAAACATAGATTGTTATAAGGTTACTTTTGAAACTTTTTCTTTGCTAACTTCATTGAAGTGTAAATTTTACTATACATTTAGAATGTAAATGAAATTCGACCCCGAAAATTAGGATTGAATCTTTATTAGCTTACCGGTTTTAACCAAGCAAATGATTCAGTATCACCCTGATTCGAGCAAGTAACTGCAGTCATAATCATTACTACTATAATCAAAGAGTTGGGTTAGCAAATATTAGAGTAAAGACGTAAAAAGAAAAGGCTAGGAAATACATAAAAACGTAACAGGAAAGGCTCCCTTGAAAGAATTCAACGGTAGAATTGCAGACTCAGATTATCTCGGGAGAAAGGATCATGAATATAGAGTTTCTACTCTGAAACAAAGGATGGATATTTGTAAATATTCATTTCTAAAACGGGGATAGTTGGAATGGAACAAATTACCTGAGGAAGTTTTCGGATCCTTTCCCCTTTACTAATGTTTTCATGAATAGAGTGAAAATGAATATTTTAATATTAAAGCTGAGTAATGAGATTTGGATCATTTTAAGAAAATCCTGCATCTCTATTCTGATTTCTAATAAGCTAATTAAAATATTATAATAAAAAATCGATAATTATGAAAATAATTTACAGTGTTGCACTCGAAAGTTGAGTATTCATCTAATTAACTGTTTGCGTAACATTCTTGTAATTAAATTGTATTTGAACGATGTACTGAATTGTATTGAACGGTGAATTCCGTGAATCCTATGATACACATTAGATATAGAAATCTTCTATTAGAAAATATGGGAGGTAGTAACATCTCGGGTAGACTTTGGGTCAGCATAGAGTATTATCATGACACTCTTTTGCCTAAATTAGGCCAGAGTGGCTTCTTGGGGCTTATCTTCACCAATTATACATGAAAAAATATAAAAAATCCAGTACGAGAAATATCAATAAAAAACGACGGATTTAAAAATTATATAAATAGTAAAATCTAAAATTTCCAAACTAGTAGAAAAATAAAAATAAACAGTTTCAATCTAGATCTAGATATAAGTAAATATAGAATGAGTCGGGTTGTAGGAAAATAACTTCTCAACTGAATGTTTACGGAGAAAAACCCACGAATCCAAAATTGTAACATTCAGAATAGTCTTAATATTTCCTCAAGTCTATAATTCTAAGTGATCGTGTTCAACCTAGCATTGTTTGTTGTGGAGAAATAATTACTAGATCTTGCCCTCCAATTCAAACGATTGGTGCTAAATCCTTGGAGGTATATACGTTCAAGAGAGTATATCAAACGTTAAGTTACAATGTCCCCGACTTAAATCACGGCTGATTAATGATAATAAGAAAGAAAAGATAATTCATTTGCTTCTGCATTTCGATTCCCTGACAAGGCGTGACCACTTCCCTAGTTTTCCGAATGAAACCTGTTTCGGGAAGCAAACTACTTCGTATCTCCAGGGGAAACTATGTATTCGGTTTCGAGTCAAAGAGAAACGTCTTCAAGATTTCGCCCGATAAAGTTCAAGTCGAGAAAATTTTCATCGCCTACGGACTAATACATTCAGGTGCAGTACTCGTTTAGGGGTTTTAATGGAATATTTTCCGACTGAATTCTATTATGAACTCGAAGGTGAAAGTGTTATTTACGGCCTTTCTTATCGAAATTTATGGATCTGTGACGTTTCCCTTTGAAAACTTTTTATAATCATCTCTAAGACGGAAAGAATGTCGCATCTTGACGAATGGAATTTTAATTGATTTCATATCTAAATTCATCCGCTTTAATGTATTTCTTAATATATTATTTCTATTGGATCTGGAGTGGAATCTTTTTTTGATCAGAATTCCATGAAAACATTGAGAATTTATTCCGCTGCCTTTTAGAAAGGATTTGAGTTGATTGTTTCCTTTATTCAGATTGGATTAGTTGCCTTTTTGTCCAAGACGATTTTATAGGAAGGGAAAAAGAAAACTTAATTGATTTCCACAAAGTTATATACAGAAAGACCAGATCTGACCTCTCTGTCAATACATATTCCCACCGTATATTCCCCCGTATGGGTATGAAATTGTGTAATAGTGACAATTTTCAGACTAATAGAGGCAAATATCACAAGATTCGTGTTCGTAATTTTCGGCATCTAAATTTTGGCTAGAAATTTTGGTGTTATTTAATACTCGGTGGATCTACTTTTGCTTACCCTATGATAAATATTTTGGGCAAATCACATATTATAAACTGGTATATCACAAACTATGTGTTTCAGCACAGACAAACCCGAAGATAGTAGTTGTTCTTTTGAAAATTATTGACTCTTCAAAAAATCTTAAAAAAATATGTTTACTATTCTTATGAAATTAAATATGCAAAGTATCTACTTACATGGGTGGTCTGAAAAGTTTCCGACATTTCGCCATTTCTCGACATGTTTTCTGAAAATTTCTGAAAATTTTCTGAAGATTTCTGAAAAATCTGGGGTCGGACACTTTTCAGACCACCCTCGTATATATGATTTTATTAATATTAATGGATTTAAGAATACTTCGTGTGCCGCCAAACTGATCTTCTCTTCCCCAGTGTGCTCTGAGGTTAATAAGATTGGCAGACACAGCTATAAACACAATTTTAGAAGCTCCCATAAGACTCCTTATTCACTATCTCATTTATTTTGAGGCTTCTAAATTAAATTTCTAACGGTAAATCATGATAATAATGCTAAATCTGAAGGATTATCGTTTGCGTTTGCCCATAACTCAGAAGTTGCTATGCAAGTTTCGTCTCTGGAGCAGACCTGAACTTCTATGCGTCACGCTTACGCGTTATGAAACTTTGTATCACGAACAATGACTAATCCAATGCGATTGAAATTAATTGCAGTTGCTGGTAATACGTTGGTGAACATGATTTTGGTATCATGGTCCAGTTACTTCCTTGCAACAGGAGTGTTAAAGGGTTAATAGATTAATCTCAGTGCTAAATTATTGTATATTTTTGTCTGTTAAATTCAAAAAATGGCAAAATGAAAAGATGTTTTGCTTTTATATACAAAATATGAAATAATCTTATTTAGTATCATTCAGTTTCTTATCCGTTTAATTCACATTATTGATAGAGGGGTTATAAATCACCAATGAATACGAGTATATAATTATTTTATATCTAAATCTTTATTTATTTTTATTCAGTAATTAAGTTAAAATAGTGATTTTATAAGAAAAGTGTAATAAATCAAACATTCGTGTGATGAATTTTTATCTTTGTTTTCGTATATAATCAAGTTAAAATAATTTCTCTGAGAGTGTGGTTGGATATTTTACGAAAAGTATCGTTGGAAAAGAATCAGATTGAAGAAAAATATTTTGTTTTAACTATTACTCTGTCGAAAATTATGAGTGAAGAATTGTCAAAGAAGTCTTATTTTTATATTAAGGGATGGAATAATATTATAAAACTGCTCTCGGAAGAAGTTATAGATGACTTGATTTACATCCTGATATTTCCTTTAAAATCTGCGTATCCCCTCAAACAGCTATACGGAGACGTTAAAGACTTTTAGGGATATTTTATTTATATTGTGTATAACTTACATCATGACAAAAATTGTGGTATATATCTCAAAGATTAAGTTGACATTATATTTAAGGAAAACATCGCATTTTGTAAATTTTCTCAACTCGACAGATACGATGACAAATTTCTTCGAGGCTTATAATCTCACGGTGATTAAGCTTGATACTTTCAGAAATATATTTCTCATGTGGTTGATGAAGCGAAGTCAATTAGAACTGAAAAGAGAGAACGATACCTCATGACTTTCCATCTGAATAACACTAAACATCCTAAGAGTAGCAATGGTCGTGAACTTTCTAGTCAGCTTGAGATTTCTCTCAAAATAAATATCGGTGCTAATTCCCTTTTTTCCGCGCAGTTCTGGAGTTCTCCAGGGTATTATCAGCTGAATATTCATTTTTGCTCCACCCTTAACGGCATCCATAGAATAATAATCATATTCATTTCCGGTGTACTCGCAAAAAAAAGACCCGAACCTACTTTCGCACAACATTTCCCATAGTTTTAAGTGTTTGGATTTCGAATTTTAGTGTTTTCTCGACCATCGGGCAGCGTTCAGACTTTCGCCCGAGCCTTTTCACTTCAGGGGGAATTATTCGTCGTGAATTCAAAGACGCTTGACAAGTGTTAGCAGAAGGAGGCGTTAAAGTGACAGAATGTTGATGGAATTTCGAACGAGTGAGTGGATGTTTCCTTGAGGCGTTTAGATGCTATATGCTCAAAGTGGAAGGAGGGACTATGTCTTGTTTCATTGAGGTCACAGTTTTTCTCTATCAGAATTATCGCCACAGTCTTTTCATTTCGGTTTTGTGCTCCTGTTCTCCGCAAAAAATACCGATGCTACAGAGTCGTGTGCAAATTAATAAAATGTTTTCATGAAAAAGAGAGCTAAACTTTTATCTATCTCTGACTGTTACCATGGAAAGAGGTCGACATTTGCTACGTAATAAATTTTGTTAATTATCACAAAATAGTTGTGAATTCAAATTTCTCCATCTTGAGTAGTTAAATATTTTTCAAACTATTGATCAAGACAGTCATATGTTGGTTTCTTCTAGTAATATTTCACCTTATTTGGCAAATATCATTAAGTAAGCATTGATGGTATAATGAGGAATAATATATAATGTTGACGTGAAAATATTTAGATAGCTTAACAGAAAATGCGTGGATTGCAAATATAAATTAAATATTCAAAAATTTTCTCGCCTATGATGAGAGACATTAAAGGTGTTTTGGTAATTTGCAGAAGTTGTAACTTTATTCCTCTCTCAACATAGAGAACTAGCCCCAAATTAGGGCCAACGTAGTGGATTATGTTCTCTCAGGTGAATGATCAGCGCTACCTAACAGTAGATTTTTATTAATTTGATTTATTTTAGAATGTCTCTATAGTTGGACCAAGGCTAGTGGAGAATGTAATAAAATATCCACTAACAAAAAACAAATGCATCAACTTCACACTTCGTACTTCACGTTCATTCTTTGCCTTGTTGGGGCTGTACGATTGTAGTTACTCATAGCCCATCCGACACCAAAATAAAAAAAAATTTTAATTCCCCTTGTATTCTTATCGATTAATACTTCCGTCTTGGTGATAATTTGAATTTCAAAACCTAAGAGGCGTAATTAGTCATCACTATAAATATAAATGTTTATAAATATTTCCATTAAATGCATAAGCATTATGCGTTGTATGTATTAATTAGTAGAGATGCGTTCAAAGAACGGTAATACTGTACTCTTGCGATGAAATTGATCTTTAAATCTTAATCAAAAATTATATATCTTGAGTTTGATAGAAATTTCTTTATGGTAAATAAATAGTGAATGAATAATTTAAATAGCGAAAAATATAGTAATTGTTCCCATAAGATAGCTGCTTTACCCTAACCTCTCATCCGTTTATTGGTGATCATCACTTATTGCTTAATTGAAAGCTTTTGAGTTACCAGGCGTAATAATTACTCATGTAATGTAACCCCTTAAATCATAAAAAACCGTAAGGCATGCAGCTGGGACTTTAGGAGGCTGGAGCCAATTAGGTAGCACGTTCGCCTTTGGCAAAAGTCCCGGGTTTGATTCCGGTTAAGGGCTCGTATGAGTGAAATGACCTCAGCTGTAGAACCACTTTTAACTTATTATGCGTACATGCTTACAGCCATATTTTTTCGGTGAATATTTTTCGGAAGATTTAAAACACGCTAACATCTTGTTAGTCTCGTCTTGTAAATTCAGTTTCAAAGTCTCTAAGTATTTCTTATTATGTAGCAGCTTTAAAACAACTTTGTAGTCATGGTTATGTAACGAAGTGAAGTGAGAAGACATTACAGCTCTGATTCATCTCGAAAGTCACTCATTTCACGGAGTGTGCTTCAGAGTCGCGGTGCTTTGTGTCGTCACCCAAGTACAAAAGTATTCTAGCTGCTCTTTGAATGCGTGCGTCACTCTCACCCCTTGTAGAGTCTAAGCAGCTGTGCTCTAAACATTTCAGTTAGTCATCAGCCATTGTTTTCTGAACTACCTCTTCACCGACATTCCAGAAGCTGCCTTGCTCCCTTTAACCCATTTTCCGTTCCTTCAATCTTCAGAAAACGTCTCTTCAGAAACTAGCCCTCCAGAAACGAAGTTATTACTGTTAGTATCACATCGCGAAAAAGTTATTACACAAGCAGGTGTTACCTCACATAATCATCAAGCAATGGGCAACAAATAACTATTATTTTTATCACAATATATTTGAAATAAATCGAGATTGGTATACAAATTCTTTTCTCACCTACACGAGTTTTTCTCCATTTCATTATAATAAAAGAAATAGGATAATAAAAGAAAATTCGGTTATATTGTTCGTTATCGTTTACTTAAATCAAGAATGATTCTATTACTCTACTAGGTGAGTTTGAGGGAATAAGTAAAGACATTGACCACGATAACTTATTTGGCTAATATCTCCACTCAACCTATCCTAGATCAATAGTATTCTCTCAGCATCCGTGGGGATATGGTCCTAAAATCGGCCGCTATTTACAGTTCGCTTTCACTGCAGTTCACTTTTACAGTTCGCAGGTTTGCAGTTCAATTTTAAAGTACGCGTGACTCTAGTTTTGCGTAAAAGGAGACGTATATGGTAATGTAAATGAAAAATACCCAAATAGCTTCCATTCTAGAGAGCAGAATCCTATTCATTTCATTGCAAAACCTTGATTTAATTATGACTGTTCAGTGAAGTATGATGGACAAAAATCAATGAGTCCCAGGTGCCTTTTCTCAACCATTCGTGAAATTTATAATTATGCTCATTAAAAAATACTTTTCTCGTCATTACTGTAGTATATAACATTTTTGGTGTCCGAAATCAATGACAAATGAAAGGATCTATGAATTCAAAGACCGCGTCAAGGTACATAATAGTGTCAGATAAACTCGGACAAGAATTTAGTACGTAATATTTCTCCATTAATTGAAAGAGGTTCCTGGTAGCATATATGTATGCATGTACATAAGTAATGTGAAGCAAACTGAACTCTAGATTTGTACTACATAAGTATGTTTTACCCCATAGGTCAATAGATAGTATCAATTCGCTTGGTTAAATTAAATACGTAAATAAATAAATAGCTTTGGTTTTTGTATCTGAAGAACCATTTTTATGAACTGTAGCTTTACCAGAAAAAATATGAGATATTTCGTTTGTTCGAGAAAATAGTGGCAATAGTAATGACCAGTGTCATATTATCTGTCTATAATATAAGAAGTGAGAAAGATGCAAATGAAATCGCTGCTATCAGTGTTGTTAATAAACAGTTTCACTTGCTTGCTAACTTGTGTAATATTATAAATGAATATCAACTGATACCATCCATCAGACTTTTTTGGGAACATATTCTTTTATGATATATAAAAAGTTTTATTATTTCGATATTTTGGGCACTTTTACGGAGCCTGTCAACCATACAAATAGACGGTTAGCTTTATAGCCATATAACGGCCGAGTTCTTTAAAGGAGTTATTTAAGAGCAACTATAAAGCGACTCGGTATCTTTCTCGAAAATTCGCTTGCGGTGAAACAAACAGGAAGTATTTAAAAGAATCTGCCTTCCTCTTCCCCATCCTCTTCCTTCTCCACTTGTTACACTGCTCCTTTGCTCATCGTCTCCTCCATATTCATGTTCCTCCTATTATCTCATGCTCCTTTTATGGACAGCCGTTTATTTTTCAGCTGAGATCGATGTTAGCATCTTCTTATTACATCTAACAACAGTTGCAATAATAATGTTTTGGTATAAATCACTTTGTATAAACTAGGATTTTCCAACTGAATGTCCTCTGAAGGTTTACAAAAGGGCTCCCAGTCTTCCCAAGGTTTCGAACATGAATTTAGATCTCAGTCATTCATGACTTCTTCTTTTTACACGTTACAACTGTTATAATTACAATGTTTTGATATAAATTACTTTTTATAGACAAGAAATGTCCAACCCACTGTCTTCGGATGGTTTATAAAGAATGCCAATCTCCCAAAGTTTCGAAGATGAATTTCGATCTCAGTAATTCATATATGTGCGTAAGAGATTTGTTACTAACAATCGAACATGTTGTCATTTTACATGTACCATCAGTTATAATAATAACTTGATATGAACAAGGTTTGTCCAACTTACTGTCCTCTGAAAGTTTAGAAAGAGCTGCAAATCTCCCCAAGGATGAGTTTAGATTTCGCTAATTTATATCTTTACTTTAGAGATTGCTTACTGAAAATCGTACATAATTACTCATTGAAATTATCCTTGTTTGAACAGAGAACATGTTGTTTTGTGCTAGATCGTTTATAGATTAGCTGTTAATCTGTGTACATAAATAGTGTGAACAGTATAACAATATATTCGTTCGTCTACACGTGGTCGTTGATATAAACAAGGAGGTATTTTCTAATTTAAGGTATAATTGTTTAGTTTCAAGGTTCAGTAAACTTCTAATCATGCCCACCGGCTAATTAGTTCGACAATCCATATTTGGGCCATATATTTATTTAACGATATTTAACGATTTGAGGGGTAACTTTTAATAATGCTATCAAGACACTGATTTACCATGTATACGTGAAATGAATTACACGATTTAGGTTCAATAGCAAAGCCAGATCATCATTAATTTTTTACCGAAACACAGTAGTTAATTCGTGGATTGAAGCTGTCATTGAAATTTGTCAGGTATAGGTATACACGGAACATTGTGAATATGGCATATTTTTTGCGAGTATCTGGGAATATTCTACAGTTTAATTTTTCATTAGAATTTAGTAACCGCCCACAACTGAAAAGTTCATTATCGTAGATTCAAACCATGTTATAATCCACACCATGGAAGTAATATAAATATAAAGGTCTTAGAAAATGAATTAACCCTAAATCAACCACGACTCTACGTTCTGAAGACATTTTGCCTTGGATCATTTTTAGGATCATTTAGAATATTAAAGTAAACATACAGTTTTGCGGACCCCAATTCTTACCAAATCCGAATATTCGATTCGATTACCGAATCTAAAAAGATTCTTTGAGAGATACACATGAATGATCTTATCTTTTCCTGTTTTATTTCTCGGAGATCTTGAAAGTTCCGAGCAAAAATCCCTTGCAGCTCCATAATTTTGAATGCCACGTCTGCCTATTATGGTATTATGCGACGAAGACCAGTTTCGAGGCGGAACTGCTACCTCAGTTCCTGATTCCCGATTCGGCTTTATCACGCGCTTTAATAGACCTCCGAGACTTCATCCGCAGATTAAAATCCAATAAGTTTCGATAATAAGGGTTTTCAGAACCAGTTTTGCGAACGATTAATTTTTTTGCGGGAATCAAATGGCCCGTTGTCGAGCAAGAGTAACTCCGAAATTTACGGTGAAATCTGCTTGCGGCCACCAGTTATTTCGAGTCTGTTGCTCTGGTTGTTTATGTGGGTGGGACGATAATTAACTCGATAAGTAATTTTCTGGAAAATTGTCATCGGAAGATTTCTTTTTCGGCAGCTAGCTTTCTAAAATATTTCTCTTCGCCTACTCATAAGTTAGCTCCAGATTATATGCAGTGCTTGCGTATAAATGTATCCAGACTTCCACAGTGTACTACATCACGCGGTAAATGACAACCTTTTCCACATCTATGCATCTCCATGTATCGAATAACCGTTATTCGCAGAAAATTGCGACGAAAGAAAAATCATCCTTGACAATAGTAAATCTACACCGTGATTGTGTACATGGGCTCCAATGAATTAATTGAAATTTTTAATGGCTTTAAATATATGCGTATGCGAGTTTAGATGAAAAGAGTACAAATAAATACAAATAACTTCAAATACATACATATAACTACATACATATAACTACAAATAAATAACCAATTAAAAATAATATTGATCCAAACGTGATAAAGGTGAAGAAGTTAGGAAAGGCAGAAGTTGGTGAAAGGCAATCTTTTAGAAAAGTTGATGCTGCCTTTGATTTTGGATAAAAGTAGATAGTCGAGAGTATGTACGAAAATAAAAATGAATGACAAATTTGTTGCTGATGATGAAAATGATAATGATAAATGTTTGTGCATTTACACCTCTAATTAATATTATGGGGTGATATGCCAAGAGATTAAAGAGAAAAATCTTTTATCGGAACTTTACTCCAATCAATGCATTAATTTCTGTAAGTAATGGCACACAATGAACTTAACATTTTGCAAGTTACTGTTCGATCTACAACAGCATACCATAAAATTCATCCTGAAGTTTAGAGATTGCAATTTTCTGAGCATTGCTTGGTAATTATATGGTGTCAGATAGGAGCTTAATGAATTTAATTCTTTTCTTTAAATTACAATTACTTTTGTGTATCTTTTACTCCCACTCCATCCCCTTCCTTCCCGTCATTCCCTTCTCACATGGCCCTCATTTCTCTGTAGCATTTAAATACAAAGGGATTCCCTTTGGACTTCCATAGCGATGATTGGGCAACGTTCGCACTTCCTAAGCTCTGGTATGGTTCCCACGGTGGCCCAACTCTGCATTTCGCCTTACTTTGGCTCCTCACACCGTTCCATAACATCTTTAGCTCTCTCTCCTCTCCTCAGTCACTCTCGTATTGTCGAAAATTAGACTACTTAACATTTTTCTTATTTCCTGGTTGTCCGTGTAAATGGAATACTGTTTTGCCCCTTCGGTGGCGGAAGTGACTTCGTTCTCTCGCTTTTCATAGCCCGATCTACAAATCAAGAGTTCCCAATGTCGTTAACTGTTGATGGATGTCAATTCAGTCGTTTCCTATTGGGAATCGATCGACTCAAACTTCCGTCCGGAAGCAATGAGTTGAAAAAGCACTGAGTGGGAAGAAAAGCTCTTACGATTTTCCGGAAACGCTATTTTAAAGTCGTGAATTTGAATTTAGATTTATATCGCAATGATGATTCCTATACTGGGGGATCTCTACGAGTTAATTTCTCCCAAGCTATTTTTGATATGACAAAATTCGACACCTCACTCTACTCTTAGCAAGTGTGAGACGATATTTTAGATTTTTTTTACACGATGGAGACTTCCTGACGTGTACCTAAATTTATGTATGAGTAACAATATTTATTTGAAAATTTCTAGTTGTATTGAATAATCTCGGAATCAGATCTTATGGTTTTTTTTAATCGACACCAAAGAGTAAAGCTAATGCCAGGCTCTCTTTCTAAATTCTTAGGAAAATATAAATAGGAAGGAATTTCTTTATAATTACTCACATAATTAATTATTTAAAATTAATTAATTACACACATTATTAAGAAATAACACACATAATTAATTATTTAAAAACATAGAGAAAAGAATTGTTTCCCCTCTTCACAATATAATTGTAAATGAAGAACAATAACCCTAATGGCTACATTTTGTCCTTAATAAACGATGGCAAGAGATTCATCTATAGCCGCGTTTTGCAAGGATTTTCTTTCGTGGAAAATGCCCCTAATTCTGAAAAAAAATAATGAAACTCTTTAGCTGTCACGTATTAAATGGATATCAGTGATAAAAGCCAAGCAAGTAAATATGCAGGCTCGGTGCATAAACTTCATGCTAGCAATAGAAGCCTCAAAGTTTCAGCATGTTATGAGAAGCTTTAATTTCTGTTGGAATTTGATGTCATACGGGCTTTACATTCTTGTTAATAATTTTCCATGAAAAACTTATCGGCTTTCCGCGGAGCACGAGCGATCCGCTGGAAAGTTTTGGAAGCGTTGAATTTAAGAGAAATTCTAGGAATTTCTTTTTAGAAATTTCGGATACAATTATGATGGATGAATAACGTTATCCTACAATTTTTGTAGAAACTAAACAGTATATGTCTAACGTAACATATGTAGTTGGTTTACCTAAGATTCGATTGAGGCGCTGCTGCAGCAGATAACCGATAAATTGTACTTTTTAGATGTTTGTGTATTGCCGTGAATATAGTAAGCTGACCTTCATAGAAAAACGTAGAAAAAATTAATTGGCGATAGTAGCTCAAAGACGGAATATTTTTATGTTCCCCCGTAAAAGTGGAATCACTCAAACCTGACACTTAACCTCTATTGGCATAGGTACCAATGATCAGAATCTGACATGTAGATGTTAGGAATCCAGCTATGTCTTTGGACTGGCTTTTTTTAAATCACCAATAAAATTAAGTTTATGCGGTGGATAACGACCTTAATGCTAGCTCACGGATTAATTATCACAGATCGACCATTAAAATTATCCTAAAGGTGATATTTTTCCTTTCGCAATATCTAGCTTTTAATGGCTTTAACACCTTTTCCACTAAATTTTAGTCATCCAATAGTAATATTGTATCTTGTTTATACGACTTAACACTTTCTAAATAGAAATATTTATTAAGCCATTCATTGACATGTCCTCGTCAATCAACCAGGATTTAATCACTGTCAGTATAATCTGTCATTTTGAGACCTTTTAAAAGCTAATTAAGCAATTACCAAGAAACTAAGTAGGTAGAGATTTTTCTATCCTATCAGGATGCATTAAATTTTATTTATTAAATTAATGTACAATTTTGCAAGGAAATTTGAGTTTGAAGTGCGTTTGAGCATGAGTTTTGCATCTGAAATTTAGATATCAACCAAGAAGACCTTCCATCGGAGAAATTGTACAAATCAACCGTACATTTTAAACATATGTGCATTTGACACATGAAGAAATTTTTATATTCATAATTTTATTTCAATTTGTGGACATGTATCAGATTTATTTTTTACCTGAGGGATTAAAAATAATCTTCTTATAACATGAAATTTCAAACGGTTATGCCTGAACTCAGCGATTTTAATATTATATAGTTGTGTTTAATATTTAATTTTTGCTTTCATTTATTTGAAAAATATCGAAGGATTAAAAATAATCTTCGTATTATATGAAATTTCGAACAGTTATACTTGAACTCAGCGATTGTAATATTATTAGTTGTGTTTAATATACTCAGAGATGCAATCGAATTTCATTTATTTGAAAAATTATCCCCAGTTATCGAAATAACATTTAGTCAACAGTGTCATTCTACAGTTGACGAAGAGTTTGACAAATTCAACCAGGTAAACAAATGACGTAACGCGAGAAAAACGAAAGTGGTCAGGGGAACTCGTTTGGGCGAAATATACAAAACGGAAACTAGTCCGCATCCATTTCCGAATCCCTAGCACGGGGAGAGTGGAATTGAGCCCGGAATGGGACAGAGGATAGGTCCATAAAAGGGATGTGATCTTGGTAATGGATAGGGTGAATAGATGGAGTAGGTCGCCGAAGCTGTATTCGCATAGGCGGCGGAGTGTACTTTGGAAAAGGCGGAGAACGAGGTAAGGAGGTCAGAGAGGTGCGTAGCGCGGGAAGAAAGTGAGGGAAACAGTGATGTACTGTCTCGGAATCGCACAGCCATTTCTTTCATATTGCGCGAATAAAGATACACTTATGTTCCTCGAAATCGGGAATCAAAGAAGAAACTGAGTGAGGGAAATTATTGGGGGAATTGATGAGGGAATGGTTAAGTTTAGAGATGAGATGTAACCACGTGTTTCTCAGCTGGAGCGTGTATCCAAATACAGAAAAGGACGTTGGAGGAATTATTTAGCGTTTGCTTTCTGGACAAATGGGGGTGTCAGAGTTAAGAAATGTCACAGTTTTTCTGAATTATTTATCATTTTAATTCTTCGTTTGATCTGTAGATAATGACGAATTCTATCCTTTGGAGGTATATTTATTTATTTATATTTAATGCTACGATTTGGCTATCTAGCAAGGTATCAGCGTTAGTGGGTAGCGTAGTATATTAATTACAAGAATGCCTAGGATTCGCCCACGGACGGGAAGGAAAACCCTCTGAAAACCTTCCGTACGCATTATAAAATTTCTCTATAAACAGGATTCGAGCCACTGAGGATATAGTTGGGATATTTTGGAAACTTGATTGGACACTTCCGTTTTGATATGCATCAGTCCTTAGAATAAATGTTACGAAAATTGTCGCCAATCATCTGAAGCAAGCATCTTTCGATATTTTCCGAAAATACAGCAATTTAAAATCTAAATTAATCTAAAGTCTTCCAGTCAAATCATTCTAATCCTAAAGAAATGATACCAAGCGACGAAGCCGTAATTTTGTAAAAATCCATCACAAGAATGGAAATAAAATAAATTGGTGTATTGCGTGGAAATTATACTACGTTATTGTATATCAATTCCCATGGAAAAGTCTAAACACCAAACAGGTTCCAACGGAGAATTATGGGCTATTATCAAGACGTGAGATAAAAAAAGACTGAGTATGGTAGGTGGGAGCGATTAAACTTACAATAAGTTGTGTTACATTGTAAGCAATGAGAACTTGATACATTGAAAAATACATTGTATAAAATACATTGTTTCAGATTTATTGAGTTTTAACGAGAATGCGATTGGAATAGCTGGAAGCGATTTAGTGCAAAAAAGGAATATCTAAGGCTATAATAATTTTATAGATAAATTCTATTGAACAGTAATTCCAGTTTCATAATATTAGGGTAATTACAATTCTTTTGAAATATCCATCACAATTACCAATTATGTTCTTTAGCAACAACGCTTACTGTAAAATCCGTCTCAAGGTCTTGTAGTAAACGTCTTTCAATCCCAGAGGTATCATTTCTTGGAATTGCAAAAAGAATAAAAAAACATATTTGCTACTTCTTGTCATTGGACTGGATTTAAAGCTAGAAAAATCCACTCCTATATAAAAGGTCTCAAAATATTTAACCTTCTTAAGTGTTTAATGTTTGAGTTGATTTCGAATTTTCACTTACCCCATGTTATCTCAAGAAAGTGAGTAGCTGTTTCGAGAATCCTCAGAGAGCTCAATTGTATTCATATTTTCATACTTATTTTATATAAATTTGATAACAAAATCATTCTTAAAATGTCGCTAAAGATCACATTGCTTGAATGAAAGTAAGTTTAGCCTCTTGTAGGAAACATTCGTGTGTGACACTTCACAAGTGACTGTAACTTGCGTTTTTAGAGCCATAAATGTAACGTGATGTATATTTTAGTGTAAGAAAAATTGGAAGGAGAGACAGAATCACAGTTTGATAACAAACGATATTCTTTCTTTACTACAACTGATTTTAAATAAAAGATGAATATATAAATTATATATATTCATCTTTTAATATATATATAATTTATAATAGAATAATAATTCATCTTTTAATATATATAATTTATATTATAATAGAATATACCTGCATATCAATCACGCTGATCCTTTACGTGCTAATGGTCACGTATTCTCCCTAAGATCTTCTATACTTTCCTTCAACTTCCGCTTCAGACACATCAACGTAGCCAATCATCTTTTCTTTCATTTCTGTTGCTTATAATAGTATATATCGTACACTCCCTTTTATAAAAATACATATTTACTAGGAATGTCATCTGTTATAATTTTCCCTTCCACTATTCATTACAAAGGAGAATTAGGGTATTACAGAGTTTTCAAAATAATTTTCTTCGCCTGACATCGATTTCAGTCGTTAGGAGTGATAATAGGGTTTCGCGGGCGTAACCCGGAGTATGTACCAAAATTTAAACTAAATGCATTCAAGTTACAAAATCAATTCGTTTTCCATCCCTTTTCGAGAGAGCCAAAAGTAAGAGTAAAAGAATAAGAGGATTGGGATGAGGGAAACAGTGGCAGAATGCAAAGAAGTTTGGCTCGAGATTAGGTCTTCCCGGTGGCAACACTTTGCCCTCCATTCTCACTCATAAAGTCAACGTGGGGTCTTTTCAACGCACGCAAGCCAGAGGTGTCTCCTCCATGTCTGACCGCAGAATTCTCCGGAAGAAGAGGAAGTAGCGGGACCGTACAGGAACAACACTTGCGGAGTTTACTGATAAATGCAGTTGATTAAAATGAACTAATGCAGATCCCCAACGTCTTTGCGGTGTTCTACATGTCCAACTTCGCCCTTGACGATGAGACCAATCCTCATTCTCCGGAAGCCTCAATTACTAGGTTTTAGCTCCGAAAAATTAAGGAAAGTTACGCTTTATTTTAAGAATTTAAAAGGTATAAAAAAATTCACAAAAATTCCTTACTGAGGAAATCGGTTAGTCTATGGAAATGGACTCCGCGGAGTCTATACCATTTTAAGATTGAAAGACAAGTCATAAAGTTGAGTAAAGTTCCCCTCGATTGATCAATTGATCAACGAATCATATAATATATAGTCACATTTACGACTTTTAGACTATAATTTTCACTAACATTATTTTTGTACTATTTTTCTCATCTCTTTACTAACTTAATATTAAGGTTGTTAATAATAAGGGCTGTTTGACTATGAATTAATATATGTAAAGATTTCCCACTGCCACCAGAGGTAATCCACTTGCAGGGCTTATACCATAATAATAATAACGATAATAAATTATGAATAATATATATCGACCAATCATATTTATCAGCAGGAAATATGTTTTGTCTCAAATTTTCGCATTGTGATGGAGGCCGTTTATGGTGCCATGCCTAATGTTTTGAGTTATTTGTGAGGTAACCTACCATCCTGGGTTATCAATCGAAAGACTGGTTTTTGCAGATCTCCTTACAATTTTACCAATTCCAACTGCTTTATTTCCTCAAATTTCCCAAGTTCAACGCGTCATATGCATCTCGTAATTTAACCCACGTCTTCCACTATAATTCCTATTCCTCTTATTTCATTCCAGTACTGTCTTCAGGGAAGTATAGTTTCTAAATGTGTGCTCAATTAATTTTTCATAGCATCTAACTGCATGGATTTCCTGCATTCTGCACCCTTGATAGCCGGTAGTAAATATTTAGTCTCTTATGATGGAAGAGTGAAAACAAACTCCTTACCTATGTAGTACATCGTTGAAAAAACCTCGCGGTTAATGAGTTTGTGCTCTTTGTTTTAAAATCTTACTCTAGACTCATTACACTGACCACTTAGTAATATTAAGAATATTCATTAGCATTCTGACAGATTTGTGAATAATTTCTATAATCAAAGACGTAATTTCAGATTATTTATCGATTCTACTCCTAAATGATACGAATATTTTATTGATTTATAATATTTATTATTTTAATTTTCAATAACCGATAGATGAAGGATTCCAAAGTTTTTATGTCATACATATTGAGAATTCGGAAAATACAGAATTGGTTAACAACCGATTGGCTTAAATTAAAAGTGCAAATTTATCACAGCTTTTCTTAAGGTTCATTTCCTTTATCTGTCATTAGTTTAGGAGAATCCTGAATTTTATGAGAGAGGAATAAAAACGACACTTTGCTTTATCACCAGAGGGTGAAGCAAAGAGTCAAAACCTAGAACGTGGAAGATTCATGTTCTTTGGTAAAGGGCAAAAGCTGTATTTATAATGCCCCTCACCATGGAGAGCTACCACAAGGTTAAGGTCAAAACAGAAAGAAAAATTTTCTCCTGGAGACTATTATCTATGAAGGATGAATAGGCCCCATAATTCGGAATATATAGTCACTCTCTTTTGATGGAAAGGTACTGGATCAGAGCTCAAACGTCTTTTTTTGCTGAGACACAGCTATCGCGTGATCCTATCAAAAAGTAATCTGAAAGTAATCGAGAGACAGAACAGGATTTGGCAAGGCTGACTTTCTCATTGATTATTTAAATGCTCCACCCTTATTTATGACCCTGCATCAGGAGAGAACTTTTACCTTACCGCAGTCATCAAGGGAAATTCAAACGCCCTTCATGTAGGACCACATGAGACTTTCTTACGGGCGTGGACATGAAATCCCCTCCCACTATCGGTTTCCTTTCTCTTTCTACAATATTGACGCTGGTGAGCCATGTTTGACGTACGAAAATTCAGTATCCGAACAAACTACTTCATACATCATCTTTAAAGGACAAAGAAATTTCAGACTCTCGAGTGATATTAGAGGCATACCTAAAAGCACGTAACATAGTACTTTATCGAATCATTCCATGAAATTTGGAAGGAATAGGTCAATTCTGTCTGTACTTTGACAAAGAAACATTAAAAATTCTTCCTATTGAATGTTTATATTAACTTTCTTATGGTGACAGGCATTTATTCGTTTAAATTTAACCTAATGTTACTAAACGCCTTATTTAAGACCAAATTGATACCAAAATGATGATATAACATAATCAATAATTATGTGAGGCAGTATACTTTGTTCATGCGATAATATAAATTCGTCTTTTTGTGTATGCCTTTGTAATTTTGATGGAGAGCCATGGTTGTGACGCACAAGTAAGAAGCAAATTGTATGTGCACAACTTTCTGGAAAAAATGTTTTGTTTTAGAACAACCTGTATAAGTGAATTTATAACGCGGAATTTCTTTTCATTGCAATGTTTAAATAACAGCCATACAATTTCTTTTCGGTTTTTACCACTCACCGCTTTATATCTGAGCGTCTTTTGATCCTTGCAGGCTGTTTAGTCGCGGAGTAAGCTAAGCGGGGAAATATATCTATGGTGTCTATTTTCAAGAAGTAGAATAAAAATTCAGAGGTATCCCCCAAAAATAACTTTGATAGAATCTTCCGGTAAATAAGAATCAATTTATCCTTTCCTCTGTTCAGCTTTTCTATAAAGATCCAATTACCCAACGAGTATTTCTGTATATGTTTACGCGTCCGCAAATATTTAAGAAATTAGCCAAAAAATAGATGAATTCATCGTTTCTTAAATAGAGTGATAGCTTTTTGGCTCTTTCATTATTTTAGGATTCGAAAACCAATGGGAAATGACTTTTCACCTGATAAATATGATTCCGGAACGAGCCTTCGTTGATAAACGAGTTATCACCAGAATGCGCGGCACGTCCATTTCCCGAGCTTCCGCTTTGTTTTGTTGGTTTATTGAGGTTAAACAAATATGAAACGGGCAGTCAGGAACAGTGAAGGGCCAAACATCGGGGAGACGGAGTGAAATCGTATTTCTTGGTCATGATACGCCAGACACAACTGCCGAAAATTTCCAGTCGTCCAGACAGAAAGGGAGAGAGAGCTTTTGGCGAAAAGTAAAGAGAAAAAAATCGGGGTTGGGAGGGTGTGGTGAGCGACTCGGAAACCGGAACATGTTGTCTCACGTTGAGGTAGAGCAGTGAGGGCAGTTATGAAGACGGGGGAGAAAGGCGTGGGTGAAAGGAAGGGAGCATATTAAAACACGAAGCCAACACGAGAACAAGCTGTAAAAGTGCCTATCATCCTTCTCTCTCTTCCCCTACCTTTTTCATTCCCATTTCTGTAAGCTCGTGCCATGCTCTGAAAATATCCCGATTTTTATGATTTACGGTACTCGTTACTCCTGGTTGTCAATTTTTCTTAATGGTTCTCGAATTTCGGTCGTGATGTAATTTAAAAACCCAGAATCGCATAAAAAGTTGGCTCTGGTTAAATAAATGTGCTAGTAGACGATCTTTAAAATGTCTGCATTTTTTCGTAAATTTCAGTGGAAAAAAATATACTGAAGGCTAAAGATGTATATTCTCTCCAGAATGTCTTTCATTAGCTGACATCTTCATCAACAGGTTTGCTTTTACCCGTTGCTTTCCCTTGTAAACTACACGTGTCGACTTAGGAGGGGAGAATAGTTAGCGTGATAGCCTAAGGTCATTGGTTATAGTCCCTGCTCATCGGGTTTTTCCTGATTAGAGCATGTATGTTGGTGTACGTCCATATTACATATTTCACTGTAAATGAGTATTTATTGCTATATGTGAAGTTTTTATGAAGTAAATAAATACAAAATATAAACAAATAAATAATAAAGATAAATAAATAATAAAGATATATAATAATGAATATAAATAAATAAACTATCCATATCAATAAATAAGTGATAAATATTTGTAAATAAACAATTAATAATAATAAATAAATATATTATAAATAACTGTAAGTAAACAATAAATATTAATAAATAAATAAATGACATACTAAAATACTTTAAAAAATATCACTATCAAGGAATAGCTCGCAAGAATGGTCAACATTCGGTATCTTTGAGTCTTTGATTTTTGTACCCGTGTGCGTGAGTTTCTAGTAATCTTTCGTTGATCGAATCTTTAATTGTTAGAATAGTATAAATATCAGCGAAATATTTCTTCGTCGAAAATCCGTTATCAAGCTTACACTTTAGCCGAGAGATCACTGCATGACTTTCTTTATTTTACTCAGTATTTGAATATTTTGGTTTACCCTCGTCCATTTTAATAAGAAGATTTTTGTCTCTAACCAACTTAAACAACATCGAGTCGAGAAATTTAATAACATAAGACGTAGAACGCGATCGAAGGATACTTGGAATATGCATTACGTAGGAAGGTTGACGAAAAAAATGGGGTGAAGGATGTTATTGGTCGAAATGTTATTATTTTGATCATGGTTGGGTGAACAGAACATAAACTTAGCGGTGGAATAAATTTCAATATAGTTCCGAATTTTGGCCAAATTATGCATTCAATTCTTGTCTTAATCGATCCAAATTAATCAAAACAATTAAACGACGGCTCTTTTCGAATGGCCATTATTTTCTACGCATCACATCGCCTCTGTGACCTTCCCCAGGCATTCCAACCAGTCTTCGGGTCCTTGATGAACCCACTGGTGAGGGATCTTCACATAACAATCCCAACTTCACCACCCTCTTGCAGCCCCTTTAAGAAATGATATGAGTTTATAATATGCGGTTGTCAAGCAACGGACGCTGTACCATCATTAACCTCTCACGGCAGATCTCACTTACGCTTCGTTTAGGATAACTAATGATAATCCTGCGAGAGTTCCGTCATTTTACTAAACGATCATCTGAAGGTCAAAATATGGCTTTGTGCTACACTCATATCACGCCGAATTTGCATTTTTATGAGGAGCTTGTTAGTCACAAATTATCTAAGGCTTCTAGGACGTTTTCGACGGCCTTCGCTCCTGATACGCATCGTGAAAATCAGAAATGGATAATTTACGGCGTGAGCTAATTTCCATATCGTGATTAATTGATAAATTATCATGGACGCGAGGGAGATACCTTTATCTCAACGGTTGATGGCTTATTTTTAACGGCGGTGTTATGATTTACCTTATTGAAGGTTCCGTCGGATACGTTGATGATTGAGCTTACGTATAGCCAAGTGGGCAACGCGTTCGACTTTGACGACAACGGTCTCGGGTTCGATTCTCGGTGGTGTTCGTATTTGAAATGACCCCAGCTGTCGAATCACTTTAAAAATTATGATTACCATTAATTATCATTAAATTATTAGTTGTTAATTATAATAAAATAATTAGTAGATTAATTATAATAAAATAATTAAATTGTCATTAAATAGTATTAACTACAATATTACTGCCTAATTATAATTTCCTCTTTGGGAATCAACGGGCACTTCAGCTACAATATATCTTTGTATTATCTTTTTGCATATAAAGAGACATCAATTCATTTTCAGTAGTCACACTGAAAAATACAAAAGCATTACGCGAATAAACTAATATTGCTATTACTTAGAATCCTTTTTATAAGGTTCCAATCCGCATTTACTAGTTTTATTTCTGGTTTCCTATAACTTCCGGTTTACTCACTCGTTTGTCGTTGACCATCGTTGTTATGACGGTTGAAACCATGAAACATATCCGAGCGTAACAAAAGCGTAACTAAGGCCATAATAACAAGTAGGTAACACTATTAACAATAATTAGAACCCTTTATCTCAAGATTAAGGCTGAAAATGATAACAAGACTCCAAATTATCATTCAATGTATCCCAAAAATCAGACCGAGACTGCTGAGTTGGTTTAAACGTCCGCTTAGGAAATGGAAGACCTATGGTGGAGTCCATTTCTCGTCAGAAGTTCCATTTATCCTTACGTTTCAATAATCACTGAGCGTACTAATGTTTCCAATTGGGAAAAATTATAAAATAATGCAATTTTATTCAAATGTAACCAAAACTAAATTCTTGGTGTTTTCCGCAAATTTTATATAAACGACGGTTTTGATCATGGAGATAATCTTTCTAGACCATCAAAACTCAACACACATAAATACATTTACGAATACAGTGTACCTGACGATGATCGTGAACATCGGAATCGGTGGTTAAAATAAAAATTGTGGAAAATACTTAGTATTGTTTTGACTTGGTATTAGATGACGCTCTGTAAAGTTATGCCAGAAAATGTGGAGTTAAATCTTATTTAACATTAGACTGTTTCATTACAAGATATAGTTGCAATCAATGATTAAGTAAAAACAATTTGTTTAGAATACGTTGAGAGATTACTTATCAAGCTGACGACAAAATAAATTTTGCTTTAATATCCGTTTCACATCCGATTTTCCTCTGAATCCTAAGTTCTATATTATTATATAGCTAATGATTATCGTATCAACATCTCCAAAAGGAGGTCCATTACTTGCAAAAATTACCAATACCTTATATTTGGACGATTGCGTCGTGGGTGCTCCTTGAGTAATGGATGCCTCTCATGTTTAAAATTCCTTCCCGAAGGCAATCAGGCGATATGCTTAATCATCCTCCATAGAATGACGATTTTAAGGTCACCATTAATATGCATCACCACCTCCATCTTACCGGTCTCCATTTACGATATCAGTTTCACGTGTATGTTACGAGGAATTCAAGTGCTCCATCATTAAATATATGCAAACCAGTGTTGTGGTTTTGATGACAGCGGTGTAATATAATGATTTTATGCCATATATGCAAGCGGATATTTTTGGTCTTGACTTTCTAGGAGGGATTTAGGTTCCATGGTTGAAAAGATTTCTGGAACTTAGGAAAAATTTCTGCAACGGGACGCAAACATTAATAGTATAAAGCAACTATAATTTAATAAAATGTCGAAAGAATTTGAGTGAATAGGTAATTTTATGATTAGTTGCGGCAGAACTTACTGGAATATCAGTTCTTTTACTGAATAAGAGCAAGTAAAACTTCCTTAATACAAATAACGATTCTTTAAAAACCTTTCTGAGTTTGTACGAAAAAAAATTAAACGGGATAGTCATAGTATCGGTAAATAAATCAACTGAGAACATTTTTAAAAAATTTACACGAAAAAACTTTGGAAACCTTTAAGAAATCAAAGATTAAATTTATTTGTGGCGATTCAATTTTGGCTATCCAGCCCGAATTGGAAGACAATAATTAAATATTTTATAACGCAACAATGCGGAGCTATATTTTGACCTAATTCAATAATGAAAGACAAGACGGTGATCCACCGGCATTGTTAAAAATCTCGACTGATTTCAGACCCCAAGAACTATTTAATATTCATCCCGGAGTCCAATTTCATTCCTTTTACCAGTAGCTACCTATAGCTCTGGAGAGGGAAGGGAATTATTAGGTAAGATGAGGAGTGAGGTCCACTACCCCTTTTATCCTTACTTAGCCAAATTTACAATGGAAAAAAGTCTATGTAAGCATGACAACCCCGTGAGAAAAAATTTTGATAGCATTCAACGAGAAATAACCATCCGAATACCATAATTTATGATAACTCATACATCAGTAGATTTTTCTATCACAGGTAAAGTAATGAACAAGGCGGGGGTAAAAGTAGATGAAAGATATATTTTTCTCTGAGCAAAAATGAAAATGTAAAACATGTCTTTCAAGGTATGATTGCAGAAACACAATTCCATGATCGGCAGGAGATCAAAATTAAAATTTTATTTGTTGATACGAAGTTTTAAGTGATGGTATGACATAATTTTATATTTCGTTCTCATTTTTTTTATCTCCGCCGCTCTTTCTTTCACTCTTTCCTAAAACTTTCTCAGGTTTTCCAATTTTTTAAAACTCTTTGTGAGTTTTTTCCTATTTTTTCAGTGGTCAAAAATAACAGCTTTCTTTCCTTCACGAAACCATTCTTTTGTTCTCTATATTCTCACTATTGCTACCTTACTCGTTAAATAAACTGCATATATTACAGTTTATATAATAGTTTAAACTCTGAATTAATTTTATAGCATTCTTACAAGAATTAAATGGAATATGAAACTTTTTAACTCCGTTTGAGATAATTGCATTCAATTTTTATATGGGTGTTGCAGTGCTTGAGTAAATAAAAAAACTGTGTTCAAATACTACATAATTACTTGTAAATCTATGGAATTTGAACTTAAGAATACCCTACTTCTTTGTTTGCCGTGTATAGAAGATATATAAGCACTTTAAAAACCTAATTCATAAACGACCATATTTACATTGTCCTTTAAGTGTATACAAAAGCTATTGTATCCAACTATTCTCTTTGTCATTCTTGTCAGCGCCCATTTTCTCGAATACTTCAGCCATCCATCTCGACGTGTCCCTGCCACTTTCACAGTCTCTTTTGCATTTCTTCGATCAATATCCTTCTCTCTTTTTGCCGAATATCACACTTCCTCATACTTTTAAACTAAACCCCGCACTAACTTTCTCTCATCTATGCCACACCCAAGTCTCAAAAATTCTCCGGCCTTTTTTTTTTGTTCTCTTTCTTTTCTTGCTTCGTGTCCGTAAAATTACACACTCCAGATCTAGAGTTCTTCTAAACTCTTCCTCATTCTTTTATCAAGTTACTTTTTACCATTCCGTTCCGTCTCATAAAGCCCTCTATTGTTTTCTCCGATGTTATGTCATCGGCATTTCTCCTTTACAAACTAACAGTGCTCGCCAAATCGAAAAAATCTCTGATACCTACTCATTGTTTCGATCCTTTACCGCCACTTTTTTCATTATTACTCATAGAATATGCGGTTATAGTTATTGCCGACGGGTTGACATTTATAAATGTATATTAGTTTTAAATATCAATCATTTTTTATATAATTAGATAATAAGGAATGGATTATGGGTGGTTTTGCACGTAAGGGCGTGCACCCAGGAAAAATCCCAAGGAAGAATAGACTTGAAAAAAGTCCGACGGGACCGGGAATCGAACCCGGGTCTCCCGATTGCCGGTCCCGTTGGACTTTTTTCAAGTCTATTCTTCCTTGGGATAATTAGATAATATTATTCACGAAAATTAAAAAAGCTTTATCAGAAATAAATATAAAAGAAAATAGTATATAGTATAAATAGGGTATCGTTAGTCATAGTACTGGTCTTAATGAGAAGGTTATCTATTGGAAATACTCGATTTTTACAATCAGGCTCAAAACAGTAAGATCTGGAGGGAAATATTGACTGGACTCGAGTTCGCAGCTCAATTTCATCTCAATTCATAGTGATTGATATGGTGAGGGACCATTGATCAATGGCTTCTACGTGAAATACAGGAAAATTATATTGCATTAAGAGTTATTTACTCTTCCAATGTATTATTAACCGCATCATATTAATTCCATCACGTGATCTACCTCCTCAACTCTCTATCGGAGAACTAGAGAACTGTTTTTTCGTGTTGTTATTCATTATGATTTTCATCTTTTACTTGTATTCTCAAATTAACTTACTTACTTATTGTAACCCACCCAAACCAACCCTACTCAACTCGTAAAAGAGGCACCACCAGTTTCGAGTAGTATTTAATAAAATCATGGTAGTAGTTCATATTCTGGTCAGTAGGCCACTTATTAGAATAGTACCAGTCATAAGTGCAATTCAAACGCGTTCGTGTGTTCTAATTTGACAGTAGCATTTCGATTTCGATCCTTGTCAAGTTCGAGAAAAGGTACACAAAAGTGATTCACAATGAATTCTTTTCTATGCAAATCTCTCATTTCTGACTATTATCTCAGTATTTCCACTCCTCAAAACACGCGCAAAGCTTCAGCGTTCTCTTTCTCTATCTTTTTCTAATCTCTGAGATTCCGCATATGAAATAATCCGCAGGGGCCGCATAAGTTTTCCCTTTCTTTATTCGAATCCCTGCATGTACACCTTTCTCCATCCATTCTTGGCGAATATCCGAGGCATTCGCCACAGCCATGGCGGCATAAACGGATCCTCACGTAGGCGCGAAGAAAGACGTAATTTGGGAAAGAAAACGAGGCGTTTCGCGGTGGCTGAGTCCCGTATCGGGGCCACTTAAGAGCAGCGATGCATTGCCCTCTTTTGGCGGCGGTCTTGTGGGAGCGGCGGAAAAATACACGGGAAAAAACGGTTTTTTGAAAAGTGAAACGTCTACAATTACGGGGGCGGAGGGAGAAGGAGATCTGGGTCACCGAGATTAAACGGAAGATTCGGACGGAAAAATGGGGAGGAAAAACACACGTAACTGCGGACATAATGCGAATGCATGCAATTACGCGGTAATACGGACGCGGGTATCGGGCTTTTGGGATCGGATTGGGATAGAGTCGATCGCTGGGGAAACGGAAATCCAGATTATTAGCGAAACGGAGCTCTTTTCACCTCCCGGCGGAGATGTTATGTAATAAATTTTTTTTGTGCGTGAGATTTTCTCGAGATATATTCGGAGTGATAGATCCTACTTTTTTCTATTAAGTGAGGCAGCGTTTGTAATTTGTGATTCCAAACCATTTTGCGGTATTATAGACAGATTGTGCTCTAATTTAGCGGAAAATGAGTTACTTTTTCTTCGAGTTTTGCTACTGTGTCGTAAAGCTTGAAACAAATTAGTATATAATGGACGAATGCATGAGAATTTCAGATTTAAAAAATGATCGGAATAAATTTTCAGTTTTTCACCTAGGAAAGTTGGTTTCATTTTCAAATGCATGAATATGACATTTTCACGTGATGTTTCTGTTCTTGATACATATTAAATTATTTTGTGATTTTTTATTTTTTTTTACTATTTTCGAACATGTGCGAATGGCCTCTTAACGGTATTAAAAATCAGGCTATGTATCACGAAACTGAAATTTCACATTTTATATTAGATACTATGTTTTGAAAACGAGATCAGTCACAAATAATGATTTTATTTCCCAATGCAATGAAAAAATAATTAAATAATTATCTTGGATTGCAAATCTTCCTGTTACAAAATATATGGAATTAAATTTAAAGTGAATCGTAACATTTTTAAGATAATAATATATTTGCACATGAAACCTGAAAACAACTAAACAAAAAGGTTAAAATAATTTGAATGATTAACTATTAAATATTTTGGCTTGATATGGTTGAATAACATGATAAAAAACAAAGCAAAAACCTCATTTCTGTCTATTAGCTGTCCAGGGGTCTAGAACCTTTTTCCATCGGAAGGTTACATTTATAATTCTACTTCATGAGAAGGCAGCATGTAAAATCATAAGGCCACTATTGTATTACGTGTTACTTACATTCTATTAGTTAGACCTAGAAATTTTCTATTGGGAAACCGATTTATTCGCTGAGTAAAGTGTAAGAGAACATTTTTGCACTTTACTTTTAACTTTCCGTCATTAGCTAGATTAGAAAACATAATTATTTAAATAGATAGCATTTGTTTCAGACCATCAATAAAAGACCGCAATGAAGTACTAAAAGGCCGCATGAGGCCTAATTTATGAAATATCCTATTCATATTTACTATATGTTATAACTATCATTTGGTTAGTCTCCCTCATGATATTAGACTCATTGTACAACCATTTATTCAACCAGATCATATCGACATCCGTATTTTCTTTAAAACAGAGTATCTCTTTTATATTCCCACTTTATTATATCATCCCACCATTCAAGTTTTATTGAAAAATTTCATTTAAATCGCGATTTGCATTTTCGAATTTTTATCAGTAGCTTTACTATTGCCAGTACTCGGCTTGGGCCCCGGGCAAAGCCGGTTGTAACCCACTCCTCTCAGCGAGTCTTTGCCTTGCTGTTCAGACACGTTTCACGCTTCTCGTACAAGAGATCGGTCGCCTGATATTTTTGGCTCCTTTCTGAATACTTAGAAGATTTGCTTGTATCAAAGCGATTAAAGATTTTGCTGAGAGGGGAACACATTTTTGGGTCAATTCAAAACTTGGATTCCGGTTTTTAGCACCTCGAGGGTTTATTCCATATAAATTCTACGTATTTCTTTTTTTTAGCAAACCCCAGTAGTGAAACCGTGGCTCATCATTGAACACATCATTTACCTCCCTGGAACTACACGCTATTAAATGCAATATTTAGTATTTGCGCCAAGTGCATTACTTTACGCAGTTTTTCCTTGCTGAGAAGTTCCGAGGCTGAGTCCATGGAATAAATTTCCCTTTGCAAAATTCTTAAAGTTTCATTGCCACTTATTTTTAAATCACCAAAGACGTAATGCCTTTTAAATTACGGAATTCGAGTTCCCAAAGCCATTAAAATTGCATTACTTTCTTACGAAGCACCGGAAAAACGAAAGATATTAAATCACAACGCTGCATTTTTCTGCATCTTCTGTTTCGACTAAATTATTGAGCAATTCTGAACTTACAATTTTTTCCCTAAATTTGTATTGCATGCAGTTACGTTATGAAAAAGGAAAGCAATCTGTTTTATATCGCTCATATAATACTCTATGGCGCTAGCATTCACTATCTCGTACGCATAATTGATTTCCATGGCACGGTTTGATAACGTTACCTTCCCTATTCAGGCATATGAAAAACTCTTCCACTGAGTGAAAAATAACTTTTCCTTGATCCTCGCTTTCTTTAATCCATCAAGTCAGGAACCTTGATACCTAGATCTGCAAGCATGCATGCTAAACTGTATATGTATAAATTTACAAGCAACATCAAATATGAGAGCCATATCGCAACTCACATGTCCTGAGAGAATAAAAGTACAACCAGGTTAATGGGTGGCATACTACTGCCATGACTCGACTTTGCCATTCTTTACGATCCATAAATCTAACAAAAATTTAGTCTGGAATTCATGTCGCCATGAAAAGTATTATAGAGAATGAGACGGAAAAAGTCCTGAGGATATGAGGTGAACATCAAATGGCCCGACTTTTCATTAAAATCATTAAGGATAGTCTTGTAAATCTCGTTTCGTAGACTAGGTTGGCATGTGATGGCTGAAACTCATCCGTCTTGGGCACATTCGTGTCCAGCGACGATAAATTTCAGAGTGTATACTAAAATATCTTTGCTTGAGTACTCTCACAACTAAAGTAGTTCGAAGCAGAGGTTTTCAGCCCTCTATCTTTGGAATAATCTCATTTATGCTATCAGTTTCGACTAATGAGCATTCCTTGCAGCTGCAGTGTGCGCGTAAGTCATAAAGTTTATCTCCTTTAATCTGATATTATTTTTTGTTGAAGCTTGCCCTAAAATGATATTGACCAATTATAACCCATGTTCGAAAGTACAGAAAATATATCTCCTTACATTGTTTTTCTGTGAAATTTGTTCTTAAATAATATTCACCAATCATAACCTATTATCGAAACTGCAGAAAATATATCTCCTTACATTGTTTTTCTGTGAAATTTGTTCTTAAATAATATTCACCAATCATAACCTATTATCGAAACTGCAGAAAATATATCTCCTTACATTGTTTTTCTGTGAAATTTGTTCTTAAATAATATTCACCAATCATAACCTATTATCGAAACTGCAGAAAATATATCTCCTTACATTGTTTTTTTTGTGAAATTTGCTCTTGAATGATACTGAGCCATAATAAACCATTATCGAATGTGCAGAAAATATTCTTTGATTTTATTCGTCGATTTTAATCCAGAAAATATATCTTCTTGCATTGTTTTTGTGAAATTTGGTCTTAAATGATATTCACTAATAATAACCCATTATCAAAAGTGCAGAAAATATCCCCTCTACTTTGTTTTTTTGTGAAATTTGTTCTTAAATTATATTCACCAATTATAACCTATGTTCGAAAATGCAGAAAATATATCTTCTTACATCGTTTTTTTGTGAAACTTGTTCTTAAATGATATTCACCAATCTTAACCCATGGTTGAAAGTGCAGAAAATATATCTCCTCTCATTGTTTTCCTGTGAAGTTTGTTCTAAAATTATATTCACCAATAATAACCTATTATCGAAAGTGCAGAAAATATACCTCATTTACTTAATTGTTTTTTGAAATTTGCTCTTAAATTATATTCACCGATCATATGACCCATTATCGAAAGAGCAGAAGATATATCTCCTTTTGTATGTTTTTTTTGTGAAATTTGCTCTTAAATGATATTCACCAATAAAAACCCATTATCGAAAGTTCAGAAAATATATATTCCTTACTCTTTTTTTGGTGAAATTTGTTCTTAAATTATATTGACCAGTCATAACCTATTATCGAAAGTGCAGAAATATATCTCCTTTACTCTGTTTTTTGGTAAAATTTCTTCTTAAAAAAATACTGAAAATTCTTAATCCATGTTCGCAAGTGTACAGCGATGCCCTACTGTCTTAGTACTGCTCAGAACGGTCAAAATGAGCTAACTTCTCATGTAAGATTCTATCACCGAGCAAAAGCGTCGTCGAAGCATTGGGTTCGAGTCATTTAGCTCACTTTTTCTCGCCAAAGTACTTCACCGTGCGAAAATGTCTCTAATGGAAGAAATTAAAGGAGACCAAAAGGAGGAACACGTCGATGGTTCGCGGAGGACAAACGTGATGCCGACACAGGCGTGACCGAGTCACTCCTCCCCCGCGAGGCTCGAAAAAACTTATGCACGGAGTTATGGGATAGAGTTCAGCAAAGGTTGGCCGGAGGCTGAAGCGTGCGATGCACGGACGTCACGAACGTGGCCATGCACGCATTCACCGTGATCAGATTCCATCCACGCGCGCCCGCTCTTTGTCTATTCCCAACACGCCTCTTTCCCCTTTCCTTTCCCCTTCTATTATTTCATTTTTTCCCTCCCTTTTTTCACTCCGTTCCGCTCTGCTTATTTTCCTTCCCTTTTTATGATTGTAAATGGGTCCGCCATTTTGCGTGTGTGCTCCCCGTGCTTTAATTTGCCCGTTTTTTTTACTTGAACACGTGATTCCCTCGTGCGATCGAATGATTTGCTTGCAAAAAATTACGGAGGATGGGAGGGATATAAACAAATGCGTGGAAATGGATTTTGAGCTTATTCACGGGTTTTTCTTGGTGCGTGTAATTGTGTATGATGCACAATTCGATGCGGTTGTTTTTATTTAGGAGGGCTTGTATCGTATGCGATAAGAAAGCAGGTATGTCTCGATGCCTGTCGAAGAAACAACTGGTTGGAAACCATAGAAAATTCATGGATGATCATATCATTATTAATATTTTGATTAATCGTATTCACTCACTAAAATTTGTTTCTATTTATACAACAAAATGTCAACAATTCTACAACAGCCTATAATTTCAAATACCTAACATAACAGCATATTTGGGAATAAACTCAGTAATACAATTTTACTACACTAATATGATATTAATGTCACGATTTTGAATTTAAACATGAAAGTATAATTTATAAGTAATAATTTATGTGACTCAAGACAGTAAATTAGTTGCAAAGAATTTTGCAATTTGTGATTCATGGAGAGGTCGATTTTCTTAAAATTATTTTTTTAATTAAACATTTCTTAAATCTTCAAGAATTCCGATTACTGGACTTTTGTTGTGCTGTATGAATAAATTAATTTTAGTTTCTTGCTTTTTTCCATAATGGAATACCATAAAGTTAATGCCCAAATTATCGATATAATAATAATTTTCCTTGCTGTTTTGGAACATTGTGACACTCACATTTAAAGCAAGTGTGATATTTTAAAAGTATATACAAATAATTTTTCTTAATCTTCTCCTATACGGTTCTCTGGTTCATTGTTAAGTTTGATTGTTGATGATGACTTGAATATCTATGAAAAATGTCGAGACTTTGACTTGAAAATCTCCGGAGAGTAGAATATAGGGAACTTATCCATATTTTAGATTGGTGATTATTAAATTATATTAAAATTTAATGAGTTGAAAGTATGAATTTTCGCATGGTATTAAAACAAATCTGGGGCGAAAGATACATAGCAACTCATTGACAAAATTCTTCTAACGTATTAGTTACTGTGGATATCTCTAAATCAGTCATCTCGATGCCCTAAGACTTGAAATGGTAAATAAAATTTATTTTTATATATATCGGAGTAGGACTATTCTAATTGTCTTCAGTTAGGTGTAGTATATTTTGAGGAAATCGAGATATCTGGAGAGAGAAATGGATTTCAGAGTGCGTAGTAGTTTTTTTACATCCTGTCAATGGCTTTTAAACTATTTACCGGGTGCCCTGGTTATTTAAAATGTATTTGATATCTAACTGTGAATCGTAAGGAATTCATCAAGTTTTGTATTTTTTTACCATTGAATTTCATAAAAATCGAAATCAAATTTTGTAATTTTCAGAGATGGAATAAGGATTATCCTCGTTATAGTAAGTAAATTATTAAAAATTTCCAATAATCGCTAATTCAACTCCTACATTTTCTCAAACTTGAGCATTATAAACATAACTCAATCAAAGGAATAGGTTTACTCATACGAAAAATATCATTTCTAGCTCCCGAGTCTGAACTGCAAAATTACACTCCTAAGTTCGTAAGAAATAACGAAAAGCCAACTTTCACATATAGCTAACGAGCTAAACAGAGTAGTATTCTTGCAGTCCGAAGGTGTTAATCCTATAATTTGCATAGACGGGCCTTTAGCGCCCCAAGAGAGAATCCCATCGCGTTTCAAACAAACAGAGCCATCTGTGAAACACTTTCTCTTCTCCAAAGTGTATACTCTCCTTTAAGGTGGAGTAGCGAACGAACCTAGATAAGAGCGTTTATTTTTCTAACTATTGGTGATACGACATACTTTTCCACGCCTATCCTCTGAGTCTGTTCTATTCTTAACAAATTTTTGCGGCGATAACTGTACTGAGTGCTAACTCGAATGTAAATGGTAATCTACGATTGCTGAGTCGGAGCACCGTCAACTGACTTCTTTTCCAAATCCAAAGTTTTCTGTAATAAGTCAGCTAATGCAAACCTCTAAATTTGATTTCAGTAATGTTGTTATCAGTTACATTTTCGCTGTATATTGGATGCAAAAAAATATCGTTTATCGTATTTCGAGGTTTTCATTTTTAACTATAGATGTGAATTTTTCACGAATTAAAAATTTTGAAAACTTACTGATAAGTAAGTAACTTAAGATTCATAGCTATGATATAACAAAATAATGTTACTTTTGCTAAAGAAATGAATCAATTCCCACTGACTTTCAAATGAGCCTAAACTTTTTCGAAATTTCCTACATGATTCATTGTCATCGAACAAATAATAGCTCATTTCTTAATAATAGTTAATAATTAAATAAACTTGCTCTATTCTCAATATTCTTCGTAGACGCAATGAAAAGTAGATCTTTGAATCTATACTCTGCAGATGTAATTAAATATTTTAATATGAAATTAATTTCGTTAATATGTGAAAAGAAAGAAAAATGTTCATAATATTTTGACATATTGAAATATAATGTGCATTAACCTTGAATATTAACAGTATGAATGAATTCTGTTTTGGCATATAGTAACATCTATGAAGGTACCTTTTATTGGCGTTTACAGATGTGCACGCTGAAAAGAATTACATATGGCAGGATATGTATATTTTTCAGAAAGTAACTTAATATCATGATGAAAAGCCATTAAATTTCTCTTCTGATAATTGAACGTTTTTCTATGAAGTGAAGTTCATTAGTTGAATCGTTACAAATCATTGGCTCCATGAAATCCAAATTTTGTTTTCCATGCTAACATACAAGGCTTGAATAGGGTATATAAAACTCATGACTTTTCTACATGTTGAGATTGATGAATTTTTAGATAAATATGTACCAGAAATATCTGTCATGAGATTTTTTAAATAAAAGAAGAAACGTATTTTACCGCGAGAAAACGTTGAAATGAAATTTTGATTTTCATGATTCGAACGAAAATATTTAACGAACATTCCAGTATTGTCCGAATCCAAATATAAAAGATACCAAAAATCTCAGTTCAGGCTAGCAAGAATAAAATTCTTAGCATTTGATCGCCGAGCTTTCCTTCCCGAATCCAAAAGTGACTGCGGCTTCGCCAATCATCTATCTTATGCTATAATGTCTTCCTCTACTTTTTGCCTCAACATTATGCCCGCCTCGAGGTTTTTTCTTCAATTTCCTTTTTCATGTTCTGACTTTCCCTCCTTTGTCGAACCCCCTCTTTCCTCTTCCTCCCCCTCCCCTCCGTGCCATAATTCTCTCCACGGCCGAAAGAGCGCGACAGTGAAAGTGGGATTGTTGCGATGATGCTGCTTTGCTGCGAGGGCGTGGTCCCTACTCCTCCCCCTCCCTCCCCTCCCCTCCTTCCCCTTCCCCCACCACTTTCTCCTCTCCGCTACTATTCTTCAATTACTCCTAGTCTAATTTTAGCGATTTTATGCCCAACGTAATGCATTAGTCTGTTCGAATGCGCTTCACGGTTGTTAGCATAGGAAAATATGTAGGCTCTCAGATATGTCCTATGAAAGTACTTCGCGTATTTTTTCTGATTTATTGGTTTGAATCTAGGTCAAGTTGTCACGATAAATTGTAGAAAAATCCCGCCTGGTGGTGAGCTTGAGAACTGAGGTGCATTTCTGTACTGAATTTTTCATCTCATTTTGTTATTTTTTGTTATTTATTTATTTATTATTTTCTGTCTTGACAGACGTTTCTTCTAAAGTTAAAGGGTGAAACGTGACTCACAAGAAGGCGTGCGCTTAAGATAAATATCAAGGAAAAATGGACGTGGGAAATGTCTGGCAGAACCAGGACTCGAACCCGGATCTTCTACTTTTTGGGCGAATGCTTCAGCCAATTTAGAAATTTATCTATAACATTTTAATGCCCTTTTGTAGGACCAGTGCCTCAATGTAGACGTTGACAGTAAACTACGCCACTTAGTCGGACGAACCACAAGTCTTTGCCTATATAACACCCAAAATTTGTTTTCTTTAGAACCAGAACTTGTTGTCAGTTGCTATAAAGCTCAATTGATTGTAGCATTTGCTCTGAGAGTGGAAGATCCAGGTTCGAGTTCTGGTAATGTTCATTTTTTAACGTCCGCTTTTCCTTCTTCGAATGTTTCAAAGTGTAAAAATACAGCTTCTCTACAATTGTGAACCATCGTAAATCATGAGTACTTTTAATTTATTTACTACGCAATGACACATTTAAATAATAAACAGCACTGTTGATTTCAGCGCTTGAAGAACCCACAAACAAATATTCTCTACAACACCAAAGATTGATCTATGATAAAACATTCTTTATCGAAGATCGATCGACTTGAATTGCTTTAAAATAACGCAGAATTGTAGATACTGGAATCGCTCTTTCTAAGAACTCAACATTGTATGAGGAATACGGAGGAAAGAAAGAGCAAGGTGTCTCTTTTTTATTCAAATATTTCTCTACTGTCTTTTCCTTTAAATTTCCTTCTTCTTTCCTTTCTCCCTCTTCCCATATCCTCCTAACCTCAAATCATAATTCTTTCTCCTAGTTTATTCTCTGTATTTTATTCCTTTCCTTGAATCCCTTCGCCACATATTTCTTCTTTATGAGGCTCTCTTCTTACGCTCCTATTTGCTTGTATACGCCGCGGATTTACTTTCATCTGCAATGCATATTGTGAAGTCTCCTAATATATCGATGCCAAGCAATAAAGAGAGCATACCAATCTAAGCTATGATAACATCTTTATGCTTCATCAAATTCCTGATCGCAGTCATAAAAGAGAAGGATGTATTCTATAACTCTCGCGGTCGTAAATATATTCTGCAAAAGGAAACGCGTCAAATGTTTTATTATTAAAAAAGTATGCGATAGGAATATGTTCCATAAATACCTATAGTACATTTCCTGGAGCAAAGACACTTACTTTATTTGTTCTCCTCACCCAGGAGTGAAAAAGGGAATGCGATAAGGAAGCAGGGAAAGTTCCGAGAGATAAATTACCCAAAGAAACTTGTTTTGAATGCGGTTTGTATTCAAAACATACTTTGATATTGGTAAAAGTTTGCTTCTACACAACAAGGGAAAGGTTTTTGGTTTTAAATTAGCGAACAAAACAAATTGAACATGTCAGAGTTTCTAACTGGTTGATCGGTAGAATGTGATCCTAAGCTTCCACGGGGATTTTTTTCCCGATCTGCTTAAGTGAATTGACACTTGGTGACAAACGTCTTTCAGTATTTCTAAGTGATTTAGATCAGGTCTGCGCTACTTACAAATAGGGAAGGGACGCATGGATGTGGGAAAAAATTATCGCGGGCCGCAAAAGAATAATCTCGTGATGAATAAGGTTATTTTTATAAATAATAATATGTATAATAAAGTTAATCATACCAGGACAAACAGATGTATGTACAGGACAAGTCGTTTACAAAGATTCATTACAAAAATCTACCTAATTAAAATATTTAAATTCATAATTTACATCCTGTAAACTCAGCTTCAGTTTTAACACTAATACAAATACCACATCCTTATAACAATTACAATGGCAAAATACTATTATAATATAGTTTTATGAAATTTTACATTAATTAAAAAAACAAGATCTCTTAATCTCTTTCAAATATAATTAACATCAAAAAATTCATTTACACTTTAAAAAGTCTTGCAAAGCAAGTATTTTGTAGACTTAATATTCTGCTTTAATATTCTTTAATTCAACTGGCAGCGTATTACATAACTTCAATGCCATTATTTCGGAGCTCCAACCAGTCAATATCAATATATACGATGGTTTTCTCAAAAGAAACCTAATTCTAGTATAGGGTTCATTGATCTCTTTTTGTTTTCATATATATAATCTAGAAATTCTATATATAATCTAGAAAGAACTTGAATTTATTTATTTATATTTCATGACTGCAGCATAGGTATGTAGTCTAGTGTCAGTCATTTGAGGGTCAAATGGACAAACGAAATCCCTGCATTCGCCCCAGTCGAGAGCAATACCACTTCAAATACCTTCCGAAGGCAGTACGTTATACAAAGTTATCTCACAAATATTATTATTCTATCACAGCAACATCAACAACTCTACAATGGGGCTTACAATTTCAAATACATTGCATAACGATACAATTATAAGCAAACCCAACAATAAAATTATACAATACTAAAATGATTTTAACATAATGATTTTTTAACAAAATATATGATTAATGATTAATGTTACCCACGAACTTTTGTCGTTGTAAGAATTTTGTAATTTTTAATTCATTAAAAGGTCGATTTTTCCAAAATTATGTAATAATTTCTTAAGTCTTCAAACATATTTCCGATTACTTCATGCTCAACTATTTCATGCTCAACTTTTAAAGAATTGTGAACTTTTGGAATATCTTCAATTTTTGTAACACATCGCGGGCTGCACTATGAACCAAGGTGGGCCTCAGTCCATATGTTGTGCAGGCCTGGTCTAGACACAAGTGGACAAGCTAGAGGATTTCCATACTTGAGCCATAATATTCCTTGAAACGAACACAATGCTGACCAAAATTAGACGTAGGGATTATCCTAAAATCCTAGAAGTTGCTACATTGGATTATCTACACCATTAAAGAAAAGAATTCCTTTAACAATATGATGTTAGGATATCTTGTTCTTCAAATGAGATAGCTATAGCTCTTACGGACTCCAATTTAACTACTTATGATACATAGCATACCTCTAGATTTTACGGAATTTCTACAGTAATTAATCACTTCTAACAGGTACTAGATAAAATTAAAATAAATAATTACGATGTTTTGGAATTTATTACTTGCAAAATTTAAGTACTTGATTTACAGTGAAAAATATTTACATTTAATTACCCTGACGAAGGAAATTTCTGTGAGTGGTGGCTTTTGCACGACGATTATCAATTACTTCCAAATATTTAAATCACTTGTCAATCGTTATAGTAAAAATGTCATCTTTAATTTAAGAAAAAATGCTTAAGAGTAATGAGACCTTTCCAAATTCCCAAAACTCGACCAAGGTGTCAAGGAAAATGAAGAGATTATGGGCAATGGGGGTATGAAGACATTGAGATGGAATAGGTTACCTCGAATGATCAATCTACTCTTTGTAGCTTTTAACCACTCTTTCAGTTTATCCTCAAAATGGAGCAACTAACTACTCTTACGTTATTCATAACATACAAGAAATTAGCTAAAACTCAATCAAATGATAAAGGAATCTTTCGGTATCAGGTAAAGTGAAGTGTAGACCTGCGAATAATACGCTGACCTCTTTTTGGAAAGATATTTTATCGATAACCATCCCTTCTATTGCTAATAAGCTCTGATGAATGGTTATGAAAATTTTTCACTTCGAAATAACAAAAATTATCTTACGGATACCGTTAAGAAAGAAAAAAACGCTGCAAGCATCTTTGGTTCTCGGAGATGTCATCAACATAAGCTACTAATGCGGGGGATTTAGCATCGATGAATCACGTTCAGCTGTGATTCAGGGACAGCGTGATTGAGATTCTACGAAAGTGTGGTGAATATGGAAAAGGGGAATAACTGTGTCGGCCGAACAGTTAATCTCCTTCTCTGTTTTCCTCTTTCGGAGGCCAGATCTCTCTTTCGTGAATCTTTACTTAGCGAAGTCTCGCGAAGTGCGAGACAAGAGAAAATGAATGAGGTGGAATAGAATTGAAGGTAACTGGAGAAAAAGAATATATTACGTCAACACGATGCCCAAAAAAAAATGATGGTCGAAGATGCGACTGCTTGGAAGAATTGGGTTAAACGTGACATGACGGATGGAACACGAAAATATTGTCATTATTTTGATTACAGGTGATGCTTTTGTTGCCTTGCTATGTCTTACATGTACTGTATCCTGTAGCTGGTAGGCTATTAGATAACCCTAACTAAGTGATATCTGTAATGGATAAACACGAAATAATCTTTCCATTCACTATATAATTGGAATCATTTTTGATAGAATTTTGATTTTAAATATTTTTTTCAACTAGAAAATAGATAGTAACGACGTGTGTCGGGGAATGTTGGTGTCACCGAATCAATTATCTTCAATATATCAGCGCTAATTTTCCTATTAATAGTCTTGAATTAAATGTGTTTTATATTCAAATATATTGAAATCTATAGTTGAAGTCACCAGGAATCTTTCACTCTTCAACTCCTAGTTTGATATCTGCAATAAATTTTTTCCACAACTTTCTGGAGATAGGTATAATGCACTCTATTTAAAAGTTACTGTAATAGGTTCCTGCGGTTCTGTTGCAATACTCAGAGACCAGTAAAGATATACAAAAACCTTTGATGTTCAATTTTGATAACCAATTTATCGATGCCAGATTTCTCAATATTACGCATTGATATATAAACTTAAGTATTTGTTTGAAATTTTCGTAAAAAGTTTATTTTTAACAAAGTTTATCACACAATGAATCAATCATACAAGCAAACATGGGTTCTTCGTAAACACAATTCATTAAATTTCTTGGTGCTGCAACGATGGACTCTATCATATGAAAACAGGTATTAGAAGTGAATATTCAACGCATTTTCAGAAAACCTCATTGATTAATGAATGCCAAGGTGGCATTAAATCTACCCCATGGCCAAATTTCAACTCCATGTCTTATTTGCTTGCAAATTTTATGTTGAAATGCTTATAATCGTCCATTTTTTTAAACCTTTTGGGTTTTATAAAGAGTATTGCCTGGTGGGGTGATGTACGGTGGGGACTTCGTGTGCCCCGTGGCCGCTTCGGTAGCCGTGAATGCCTACCAGGAACCCTGAAAAGTCTTACATTATCGGTATTAACAAGGGCTACTGCTGCCCGAGAGTATTTTTCTTTTCTTTAATTTTACATTTCAATTATGTTCATGTTGTTGCAGTGATCTAAATAGGTATTTAAATGTTATATCATCTGGTGTATGTGTAAATTGAATTCTTTTAGTGTATATCATGTAATAATCATGTACCGTATAAACGTCGCCACCTGACATAACGTCTATCTGCGACGGTTTTGTGTAATAATAATAATAATAATAATATTTATTTCTACGCGCATTCAGCTCGGTTCGAGCTCGATGATTCTAAAAGTCGGTTGTACTGCAGTTGTGAAATTGAAGTCCGAAAATTTGAAAATAATACGGGTGCACGAGAGTAGAATGTACCAGAAATGACCGTTTGGAAACGGCTATTACAATGAAAGTTCTTTTTCCCAAATAGCACGTATTGGAGTAATTCAGATTGGGGTTGAATTAAACATAAAATGATAGATGATGCCTTTGAACTTTTGCAAAGTCTGCGATGCGATACACGTTAGAAATTAATGTTATTCGTATCAAATTATCTTATATTTTTCGCTCCGATCTCATCTACGGTGTGTAATTCGATAGATTTCTCTTTTCTTTGAACCGATTAATAAATGTATTGCTGCGTGAAATAAAGCGGCTCACACGCCCACTTAAATTGTATAATACCCACGTATTTCTAGCGGCAAATGCTCCGTAAAGGTTTCAACTCTTTTTTTTTCATACACTACTTCGAAAATGTGGATTCTGTACCCAAATGCTCTCTAATCTTAAAATACGATGATTTTAACTAGTTTCTCATAGCTATTGTAGCATTGGTATATGAAGTATATTTTAATACGCATTTACACTCATGCTGAAATCTTTAGAGTTGCCAGAGATAATAATTATACCTTAATTTAAAAATTATACTCAGATATGCGAGCAGGGAAATTATAGTGTGATAGGTGATATGTATTTCATTCTACTTAAGTTTCCGATTTAATACCGGTTACAACAATTTTATGATTTTCATCTCATAAAGGTTATAAAAACCCGTTTATATATGATTGGTGTGAATAATGAATATATTGAAGAACGGAACAGAAGAGGAATATCGTAAGGTGCACCACTCAAGGTAATATGTTTCAAATATAACTATTCGCTTTACTTTTATTTCTCAACATTCATATCAGCCTTCGAATTATAATGTTTCTAAGTACATTTCAGGCGGTGAGAAAAGCAATAAATAAATAGCTGGTAAATGCTTCTGAACACCAAATTCAAGCATCATTATTCAATTCAATCATATCTTCATGTAAGAAATTAGTGCTGTGATAATTGTCGAGGGTAGCTGATCAATGATACTGATATGATCAATTCTTTTATAGCACTGAAAATAACTAGAGTAATTCATTAGTACTATTCCATACTTTCGCTCTTATTACAGCATATTTCTTAACAATTATTGAATTATTTAGCCAAACAAACAATACCAAGCTGTTATGGAAAACACTGTAAAGAATAATGCGAAAGTTATATAAATCTTGATGTATACTTCTGTGATTAAAGTGGTGCGATGAACGGGTACATATGGTTTTATTCCTTTTTTATAACATACGGCACAAGAAAATCCAAAGTTTACTTTTGGTAGTAAAACACTGATTTCTCTTTGGTGTCCTTTCCATTTATGGAAGCGTCTGTTTTATTGACTCTTTTTTATTACTCCGAGCTCCCTTTCTGTTTTCTCTTCTAATGTTTTACATCGCGTTTAATTGAATTTTAATTGCACCGAAATAATTACGTCGAGCTAATGGATAAATCAGTGCATGCACTTCCGTATCCCAAGTTTCTATCCATTGCAATGAATTTCATTCGATTCTATAGAAACATTAGACATATGCTATACCGCGTATTAGCTAGCCTAAGTAGAATCTGCAGAATTAAATTCATTACACAAAGAAAATTGGGTTGCTAGGAAATGAGTGAAATAGTGTTTGAATTCCTACTTCTCGAATGCTTCCTAGATGAGAATCCATCGTTCTAGAGTGGCCGTAAAAAAGGAAAAAATAGGCTCTAAACGAACTATGACTTTGCCAATCCGTTCCACGAGTGGCCATCTGTATTCGGAGAAACTCGCAACGCTGTAATAATTGAAGGTATCGGCGTCCGACTTTCGAGGCGAGGAGTCCGTAATGGTCTCCACGGAACGCTAATTCCGCTAATAAATAAGTTAAAAATCCGCAAATAAACAATCGCGACCTTGGGGAAAATGAAAGTGAGACCGAGCACTTTTCAAGCAGCTTTCGATTAAAATAAACCCGCAAATATTTGCTACCCGCATGTAGCTATATTTTCTCCTCTCTCTATTCCCCCCCATTTCCTTGGGCTTTTCATTTTTAACATATTCCTCTAACGATGATTTTCTTGGTGCTCCTCTCGGAGTGACATTTGGTGCTCCCCACTCTCTCAGCCTACCTCCCCCGCTGCTTTGCCCACTTCTCACCATCACTTTCACTGACACAATTCCTCCGCAATGGCACACTTAGACAGCGGAAGGGTGAGCAAAAGTAGTGAGAGATGAGGGCAGTAAAATAGAGGCGGTGGGAGGTAAAAATGAAGCGAAGAATTATCCGCAGACATTGCTGGCGCGCGGGAGATATTAACGCTCGTTCATGATGAAACGGAGGAAGTGGGGCAAAGAATTATTCGGACCGAGCTCAAATTTACTGAATGTACGGAGAGAGTTGATCACCTGATTCAATATTCCATGCTGATATTTGTACACGTACGTTATTCATCGTTTCAGAGGGCCGTATTTTCAGGGGGCGAAATTATGAGATATCTAATATCGTTGATTAATCAAATTAATCCGTAGATGGGCTGTCAGAGAAATTAGATGTTGACAAAAATCTATATTGATGCACATGGAATGGATATATTTAAATTAAATCCTACCTTAAAATAAGCATAGACATATCACGTCACCAGTAGTATCATTGTCAATACACCAATTCATTGGAAGTATTGGTACAAGTACCTTTACCACTGCGGTTTTTTCTACATAGTTACCCATGATTCAACTTAAAATTCAGACACACATAACTAAAGTTGTTCGTAGCATTTGATGCTTGACAGGTTTACGGCTTATCATAGTTCTCACAGTGCATTTCCTTAAAAGGAAATGTTCTTGTAGAGTCCAGAAAAATCCCCAACGACAAATTTCACCATTACGCTAATCCATATTTAAATTGCAGCTGTCATATAATTTCTTAAAATCCAAATCAATTTCAGGAAATTTTGAAATTAAGGATCGTCGCTGGTATAGCTTCTCAAAGACCCCCAGATAGCCAAGTGGGTAGCACGTTCGCCATTGGTGAACGCTATCCCGGGTTCGATTCATGGTGGATGCCCACATTCGCGAAATGACCTCTAAGCTGTCGAAGTACTTAAAAAAATTCCCAAACTCCTCAATTTAGTATATACTGCGGTTCTGTGATTAGTAATTATCTTTCCCGTTCCTAATCTCTGGATCACTTTTTGTATCACTCGGCTAGTAACTGCAATCATTTGTGCAAAGTGCAATACGAAGAAATTTATGTAGGTCATGTACTCGCAAACCCTAAATTATCTCGGCTAGGAAATCAGTGTTGAGCGAGGGAGTGGCTTTTTCTAGTTAGGAAGTACAAGAGGAAAAAGCAACGGCGGCTGACGTGGGAGGAAAATCATTCAGAGAACCTCTTTACTGGGAACATCTCATTTATTTAACGCACGTAAGTTGACCGCCCGGAATGCGTAGAACATTATTTATTGCGGTGAAACCGGTCGAGACTAATGATATTCCGCTAATATCGCGCACGGATTGCTTAGGAAGTTTCCATCTGGTCAACGAAAGTCCTAATGCCGAACGATTTACCCGTAAGATCAGACACGCCGAGTAAAAAGATCCGAGGGAACTTTATACTCTGCTTTATCTCTCGCACAACATGTGAGAAAAGACTTTAACGAGAAAATTATGCGAAATCGTGAAGGCGGGATGATTTCAATTCAGCCGCATATCGGTTATAAATCGACCTCTTCAAGGAAGCTTCACAGAGCACGAGCGTTCTGATATCAGTTCTCCATGCCCCATTTGTTTGCATATAACGGGTTATGCATCGAATTCCTCCAGGTTATTTGTTTATCGACCAATGTTTATTAGTACTCCGATTCCATATTTTCAAATTTAATGTCTTCATATCTGTTCAAAAATGGTGTAAGTAAACATGCAGTCGAATCCATCAAGATAAGAGATCTAAGAATGATATAATCAAAGAAATAGACTTCTTTCTAATTTTCATATGCGCCTTTGTGAAAATGAATAACGTTTTTAAAACAATTTTTTTTCCAAAAGTCTCTCGTAATCCACTTTTTTAGAGATGAAACGTGTATAAATTAAGCACCAGAGTTTTATGCTAAAGAATACCTCTTTTTCTATCTGAAAAATCTAAAATTCAATGGCTAATTATTTCTAACAGTCCTTCAGATAAATGATCTTTTTCTTTCTCTGTTTGGAAATCGAAATTTTCCGTTTGATAGAAAAAATGGCTTTCTATTACTTTTTTCTCATTTAGCCTTTTGCGTGACACATATGCTGTAGATATCATGCTGAATACATCGAAGAGAATATCAAATTGCATTACTGCCATCCATTATTCTTCACCAGGTCTGCATTTTACTGCAAACTCGGAAATATAAAACCAAAAATATCATGTATAATTTTGTACTTTGTGTATACTTTTGTGACTATAGACCCGTACTCCTGACGATCAAGGTGATTATAGAATTCAATCTCATCTAGTTTCACATAAGAATGCTCGAGAAATTTTGGCTCATATCAGAAATATACTAGTTCGCGCATTCTAGGTTAGAAAGAATTTATTCACACAATAGTAGACTTGCCATACGAAATAAGATAAATTAAGTTCCATCACTTTTGACCAGAGACTTAACTATTACAATCAATAATAACGTGCATAAAGATATATATACTCTTCACGATAGGAGATGGTGTTATGGATTGAAGAGCATGATCGGTTATTTAAATAAGTGCCGTTGAAGGGTTTAATAACCATTTTATTTATTGTTTCTTCTGATTTCAATAGCACTACTGTTGATCCAAAAACTGTTTTTATCGCACGAAAATTGTATTCGTTACTTTTAAGTATAAAATACAGTCGTCCTGAATGAATCACATCGAGGAACTTCCCTTTCGATCTCATTCGTTCTCATGGGAGTTCTTTAACTTTTCGCCCGTTTTCTAACCGCCTTATCTCTGGAAAAAAAGAGCGGAATGGAGGAAAAACACGATTCGGCGTTTTTCGATGATGTAACAGTTGGAAGAGAAAGGAAGAACCTTGACGCGATGAGGATGAAAAAGCACCCCTCCCACGTCACGGGCGAGCTATTAGGGGATACATCTCTCTCGGAGTCGAAGCCAGAACGCGGGCACCGAAGGCCATGCTTAGGCGAAAGAAATGGTGAAAGGGGAGTGGAAGATGGTGGAATGCATTTGGAGAAACAGCTGGATATTCACGTTTGTATTAGTAGGGTAGAACAGAAGTGTCTTGAGGGAAGTTTATTGAAGGCACAAATCCTGAGCACTAGAGGCATTTTCTGGGATGGGAGAAAAAATTCGAAATGATACACACGTTTAATTTGCTTTCACCTAACATTAATCTGGAATATTATTTATACTAGCTAATCGTATGATGCACAGAAAATATGCTGAGGTCAAAATGCGAGCCGAAATAGATGCAGCTATTTCATCAGGTAAAGAGTAAAACGAGATTTGTGTAAATATAAATTAACTTCAAAATGGTAAAACGAGAGCTGTGTGTAAATATAAACTAACTCAAATATGGCAAGATTTATCGCGAAAATATTTTCGTATATTTAATTTCCCCAATTCCAATATTAGACGATTGAAATTTTCAAAACAGGAGTAATTGAAGTAATAATATTTCCACACAGTTGTGTATCTTTCGGTGTTTTGATTTCATTAATTATGCTTAATATTTATACAGTAATTTCATTTTTTTCTAATTAAATAGCTTATTCATTAACGGTTTCTCTCTTCAGTTAAGTCCCCATCATTTGCTCTCTTTAAGTATTTCCATGGAATCAGAAGTGAGAAGAAAAATATTATCGTAGCTTACTCATATTTCTCATTTCATACTTATGGCTTCTTAAGTAGGTTAAATTTAAGTCGATACCGTTTTATGCTTTGTTTTTTCTTTTTCTAGGTTTTGTCGCTGAAAAAAAAAAGATTTTCCATTTTACAAAATAATTTATTGCAGTCAATAAAGAGCATAGTTATCCATTTATTCCAAGAACTTTTATTTTTTTAAAGGAAGCACTTGTTACTATTTAAAGCAATAGTTCTCCGTGCTCCATAACTAAAACATTTAAATAATTTAAATTAATCATATCATTTTATGATCATAATAAATGTATATCTGCTTTTGCATAAATTCATATTGCGTTTCAGGAGGATGTTAGGTATAGTATGAGACAGCTATGATAAACCGAAAAAATTGTATACTTATAATAAATTCTCCTGCAGAACTTGCGATTAGATATTTCACCATTCTCCCTAATATATTTGAATTATAACGTTACATGTATTTAAAAATTTCATATCAACTCTCTAATTCATATTCCGCTTCCCTATGCATCCAAATACTCTCTAATGCTAATTCGAACAAAACAGTCCAATCAACTCAATATAATGGCACTCCGTTCTTCTGTTCATTTACGTATAACCAGCGTATCAAACATTCAATTAACCGCTAAAACAGGGTTTGATTGGTAAGGGCGAGAAAAAAGACAAGGATCGAACCGATAGCCTTCCAGTTAAGAGGTCGTTGCGTAACAGGCAAAAAAGACTTCGTTTCTTATACCTGCTCTTTGCGAGATGAATTCAACGATAGTCGCTCCGTTGGTCGTCGTCACGCCCTGAATCCCATGGCAACCACGAGCTGCACTTCCCTGGGAGATTCGCTGCGTATTCTGTTGAATAGAGAGGAAATTACCTGGCTCGCTTGTTTACACCCGTAGTATTGCAATACCCTCCATGCGGACATTGATGTACATTATTGCTTTCCCAGGCGAAACTGATATACATACTTTGATACAACAGTGCATTATCAGCGTTTGGCCTAGTGTTTATTTACGAATGGCAGCGTTCTTCCACACACAATTACGTCTGATTATATTTTTCTTCTATTTACTTTTACTTTCGGTTCGAGAGTTTTCTTTTTCGGATACTTTTGATAGACGTAGGGTGAAGATGAGTGCAAAAAAAAAACGTTTTTTTCTGGTATAAAATTATATCAGGGCTTTAAATTTGCGTATTTTCATATTAACCAATGAAAACTATTGGAAAAGTCGTAGATTAAATCTTCCGTTCACGCAAAGTGCCTAAAGATTGGAAAATATTTGGACAAAAACACTATATTTTTTCTGAACGCTAAAAATATGCAGGTAATGTTCTTCAACTCCTAGCGTCAAAGTCCTTCACTTTAGATGAATAATAACGAAAAAATTACTTATAAAAACCATGAAAAACGTTTTGAATTGGCACAGAGGCCTAAAATTTAGGGATTGAGATAAACAATACGTACATTTAAATCTATTATAAGTAATTTTACCTTATTTTGATGGGAAAAACCTGGGACATATTTTGAAGAGAGTTATAATGGGTAAAAACTAGTGTGTTGCTTTAAAACCTTGTTTAATACAATTGTTTCAATCATTAACCTGCTTCAGTGTATGTGTAGTGTCTCAAAGTCATTTAATTTCACTGCTCTGACCCTTTGGCTTTTACATTTTTGAATCTCTTCTTTAGTCTAATTTGGAGTTTTAAATTCAAATCGGGATAAAATGAAAAACTGACCAGAACAATTCCGCTAATACCGGACAATCCCTGACAATACGGGACGTATGGTAAACCTAAATAAACTCTCTATTATCAGCATTTTAAAGTTGACCGCTGAGGCTAAACTATCAACTTTTTAATAAAATTAATGTATAAAATCCTCGCCATATCTCAAACTTCGGAGTTAAAATTCATTTTGTCACAGAAGCATGAGCTTTAGATTGAATCACTATGTCACCAGACGTCATAAGAGATTACGTAAGACTGCGTGATTCATAATATAATTTTCGTCATCCTAAACGGTTTAAATTTAAAATAAATTACTGCGTATTCAAGTGGATTGTTAGATTTGAATAATCCATCGGATTCCATTGCAGTCTATGCACAGATAAGTCAATAGACATTATATATCAACTTGTAAATGTTTATCTAGCTCGAAATTATATGTAATGCGAAGAGGTTTCATTCCCTCTAGCCACTTTCGAATGATTCTGGTTATTAAATTAATTCTTGATACTATTCGGCATTTGGATACACAGTCATAACTCATGGCATTCACTCTCTCCAGCTAAATTTGTAGTCTCGTTCTTTAAATGTGTATTTAATTCCATCCATTATTGCCCCTAAATTTCCCCTTTATAAATATTCTATAGCCACTCCATCGTAATCAGCGCCCTTTACAGGTCTAATCTGAATATCTCTTTGGAAAGTTTTCGGGCTCATATAAACTACTCGAGAAGGATTCTATCGAGCTACTTCTAGATTGATAACTACTGTTATTAGATAGATCTCTGAAAGATGGCGATATTTTATCTTTGTCTTGTTTGTCTTCCTGTTAGTAAACTTAAAAACCGAATGACGAAGTAGTTCCATGCAGGTAATCGATTAACGATAATTTCTCATATCTGCGCGGACAATTAAAGCCCAATTATGGGATGACAACTTATAAAATTGTTATTTTATTAATATCTTTATTATTATTCAATGGCTGCTGCTTTCAGTTGTTTTAGCTATTATTTTGCGTTGTTCCTACCTCCAAATCAGCTCGAGGCGAGGTAACCTAGATACAGTTGGATACAATGTTTCATCCACAGGATGCGGGCTGAAAGACATTCCTTGTAAATCACCGATAACGTCTAGTTTTCACTCATTTTTGAAATTTTCTTATCCTATGACTAATTTTTCTACCAAAAATTCAGTATGAATTGAAGGGAGTTGAAAAACCCAAACTGTCAGCATATACTCAATAATCGACTTGATGATTTAGGTTCCAGCTTAAAGGTGAACACTTGATGATGTAGCTTTGTAGCAAAACGTTATTCCTAATGAAATTTTGTTCGAAACGTGAAACTTCGTCTTTCTTTTTTCATAGAGAATTACCGAAAGTTCACGGTCTACCAGTTGATTCTATCGGGAATGTGAAGATATAAGATGATTCATTATCCAATAATTTAATATTATTAGATTTACTCAAGCAGATTTAGACGCACAACTTAACCAATAAAAAATCTCAATGGCATGAGAGAATAACTGAGAAAATTGTTAGGTTATACATAATTTTTCATAATGACAAATATCCGAAATACCATAGAATAAAAAGAAAAATTAACATATTGCAAAAAAAATTCGGTTAACATGACGTCCCAATTTTTAAGAACCTATACTGATTCTAATTTCAATAGCTATCATGAATGGTAAATAATATATAAGTGAAGAGAAATAAAAAAGATAATCACTGACAGCACCAAAAAGAGTGAATAAATATACCAAAAATAATGTCGGAGAATTTTACTAAAATCTCTAGGTTGACATAAAATAGAAAAACATTGAGGAGATACGAATTGAGGCTTGAGGAATGCCAGCTACCAAAAAGTGGTTTCTCCAGTATTAATGACAACACCACTAAATGGTTCTTAGAATTCCTACAAGAAAACACCTTAATTACGAGTAATTACCGATAGTTTTATGTAAAGTAAGGTTCCTTGGCGAGACTATAATTATGCACAGAGTATTATTGAGAGTTATTTTGTAATTATTAGTTTATAAAATTATATATTATATTATAATGAATTTCAATTGAATTCTACGATAGAATCGAATCATTAGTCACCATGGTTTACCGTGGAGAGTTAATCAGCATTAGAAGAGGAAAAAACCATAAATTGGAAAGGGGAAACCTGAAATTCCATAAATGGCGAAACATTGCTTAAAAATAGAAATAATATCTTGTCCTGCAGCAAATAAATACTTGGGAATACTCTATGAGATTTAAATTCCTTCAACTATTATTATAAATTTTCATCCATATCTCATTATTTTACCTCATCTTACGAGTATATTTCACACATATTTCATCCTATTTTGTTATGGTATTGCTATAAATCTGATAGAAACGGGTTGGAAGGAAGAAGAGACTTACAGGTCTTGCTTTCACCTAATGAACACGTACATTAACCAAGTAAATATTTTCGGTCATCATGGACAATGTAACATCATCAACCTCAAAAATTTCCTTCCATAAAGATGAAAAAAGGGACGGGAATCCGCAAACGGGTTTCTTACCGTCGGACGATGCGGGGAGAGCAAAAAAGAGACGCAGAAGAGGAAGAAAGAGGGGTTGGGGTTTCGCCGGCGGTGGGATGAGTAGGAAGTGTAGGAATGCGTGGAGGGACGAGGGAGAAATCGTTAAAATGTTTGAGTTCCACGCTTCGCATAATGAAGTTGGTTGGAGGACGGCCGTGCGTGATGAGGGTGTCCAACTTGAGGAAGTAGGTCGTCTCGCGAGTGTACCTGGCCTATTATTCGACGCATCTCGATACGAGGAAATTAAAGGAAAAAGTGTGGCGCCTTGCCTTACTCATGCCGGCCACTTTTTTAGGAACGGCACCCCTGAAGGTGACGATTTCGACCCGCGAAATTGCAAACCGTTATGTAAAAATGCGTAGTGACCCATATTCGCGATCTGTAATCGGGATTGATTTTTTTTATTTCTCTGAGAGCTTTCGAGAACGTTTTCCTAATCGTTTCAGGAAGGTTAAGGGCGTTGAAATTCCCTAGAGGCTTCTTTTGAGATGAAGGGGAAAACATGCGTACTCGATCCTGTTTCTTTCCTTGGAAGTTATGCGGAGGAAACGAACTATTACAGTTCATTTGGAATTGTAGATTGAATCTCGGTTCGTTTTTATCAGGGCGTGACCGAATCTCGCCCTACCCTGATTATTCCTCCGCTTGTTAAAAATGATTAGATAACCGAAATTATAACGATCGGATCTATCGAGATCTTTTCACTGTTTTGAATTATGCGCCTAGAGAGAGACGTGTCGTAGATTCTTTGGATAGATTATAAAAATCTTAGATCATAGTTATAAGGGCGTGATAAAATCTTACGTAACATCGGAAATTTCGTAACCTCAGTCAAGGAACGCTGAACAATCGAAAATATGCTAGAAAATAAAAAAAAGGTGTGAAAGTTATAAAATAGATGGACAAGAATGAGTATATACATGAGAATATTAGTTTCCTGAGGATATTTTTCAGAAATTTGCTCAGAAGAAAGTTACGAAGTTTCTAGTAAGGAAAATATATTTGTGACAGAAAAGTTAGGTATCAATTAAAGTGTGGTGCAAAACATAACAGTTAGCCAATTCTAGATAACACCATCATTTTCAAATCTGATATTTCCGATTTTAATCTAAATTTTTATTTGATATCATCTTTGAGGAGGGTAACTGTTTCTATGTTTTATTGAGAGATTATACAATTTTCTAAAGAAATTATCGAATCTCGAGCCATTGTTTGGAAATAATTTCCTGAAGAGGTAGCTTACATATAAAGGTAGATAAAATGGTTACTTTTCAATGATCAAGTTCACTTTAAAGCCGAATTTCCATTGAAGAGGGAGAGAGAGAAACAATCAACAATAAACATAATAGAATGGTGAAAACATAATTATTATCTTTGATAAATTAGACTTTTTTAGATCTTCAATAGCGCAAGTAGGTGATCTGAGTTTCAATACTGGAAATGATAAGTGCTAAAGAGCAACCCTCTAATCTTACCACGTTCAATATTCGATTCTAGGTTTTCATAAATCGAGTGCAATCTCACCTTCTTTCCAAGGGGAGAAAATGCAATCAGTAAATTAAGGGTGCGATTTACAGCCTCCTGCTAAAGAAAGTCAACCTGATTATAAAACACGCTGTTCAATGAAGTTTCTGATGCAACATTCGTTGCTAACGAGTGAGAGAGATTATAAACCAAACTTCGATTTCCATGAAGGGGGGGTCAGCATGTAGGTCGTTATCAGATACAAGAGCTCATTTCCCTTATTTATTACTCCATTACTGTGCAAGACGAATTTTCCCCCCACATACATGTCGTGCCCATTTGCAGTCACTCCTAAATCTCCAGAACGTTTTGCGTCGGAAATTCTGTAGCCCGAAAACCTCCTACTTGTTTGACAACAGTCATAACGCCGTGAGGCGACGCAGAGGTAATTTGTTTATCAACCTCGTTAATTCGTCCCTTTTGGTTTCCATCGTAAACTCCGAGATATGATCGACAAGTTTGGATTCGGCCATTTTATTTACATATAAAAAAGGTGCGGGTCCCGATCGTGTTTTTTTCGGCGTTAAATTTTAAAGAAAGATGGCTGGGAGAGTCGTGATAGCCGTCGTTTCGTTTTCGTTTCTTTCGTGATTCATTAGCGTGCGAGAGTGAGAGTGAGAGAGACACGGTCGCCAAAAAAGTGAAAGTTGCCGCGCGCGCGGAGTAGTGGTCAACCAGAAAGCGCCACGTCCGCGTGACGTAGGATTAAAAAGGGGGATTCCGTCGTCGAACATGGCGCCGCGGCGTCACTAGGCCAATTCGATAAGCATCGCTCTCGATCGACCTACATTTCTGTGATGAATTACGAGCAATGGGGTTTTTATTCGCTTCGCTTCAAAACATTGCTCGCCGTAATCTTTTCGCTCCTCGATGGCTTTAGCTTTGTTGTTGGAGGGTATGAGTTACAAGTTTCCTCGTACATTTTGGCATTTAAAGGTGAAGATTTGGTTCTGATTTTTGACATGGTATTATCTGATAGTGTACGAAATGACTCATTTAGGTCTATTACACTGTGTTCGAAATAGATGAATGAAGATTAATGCAGGTGGAACTCTTATTATTTTAAATGTACACATCCGTTAGTATTAGATTTCTATACACATTATTCATAAAAATATTGTGATGATGTTAGGCAGCTAAATAATAATTATTGTTTACATAAGGAATGAGACAAAGATATTGCTCCATTGCAAGATGTATAAATTTAAGGAAAGTTAAGAAAAATTTCAGTTTAATAAATTATCCATCTTCAGTATATGATCACACAGACAACGTCCGGCGCAAGCGGTAATTTTCAAAATTAATAAAATTAATTTTGTAAATTACATGCTCAGTTGTCATCAAATCCCATTATTTAATCAGCACTAAAAATGTCAAGTTTTTGTTTTTAAGAATCAATCGGCTTTAATCACCATAACAGGCTTTGTAAACACGATAAATTATGAATCACTGGGCTCCCTGTTATGCATTACGCTACTCATATTACGTTCTCCTGAATCTTGCATTATATTTGACCTCTTGCTAATGGTCCATACAACTTTGAACCCATGATCCAAATCTATGGCAAGCTATCACAGGGGCAAAGAGGGGACCCACCCCTTTATGGCTCCGTAATTCTAAACATCTGCCCAGTGTGTAATGAGTTGCTTGTATTAAACCTGATTGCGAAGTTTTTCTGTGATTAATATACATCCACTGAATTCACCACGAGAAAACTACATTATAAGAGTAAATTGGAGATAAATTCATTTGGAATTTATCTTAAATCGCTTAATTTTCATGTTTTAAATCAACCCCTGCAAAGAAGAATGGACTTACATTTCTTGCGTTTTTGAGATCACGGATTTTCCTTATTCTTCATTGTCATCAGCCGGATTCAGATAATGTTTAAAAATGCAGATTTTGAAGTTTGTTTATTTACTGAGATTAAAAACGGGCAGAAATGGCGACTTACAAGGAATCATAACAATAATTAAAAAATCTAATGATATCAAGCAATCATCACGAAGGGATTGATTGGGCATTTGCCATCATCAAAATGGCTCACAGAATAGTCGAATATTATTGTTGTAAAAAACGTAGTAAATTTCGTCAGTCAGCTTCTTTTACGAGCTCGTAATTAGCTTTATTGAGTTGGGTATTCGATTCGGAGGTGAGAATTTCCTTTAGTATATGAAAAACTGTAATAATTCTGTGTAATAAATTAATATCTCTATATATTTTGAAACATAGACATCATTCATATTTTATATTATTTATATTATACGATAATACTCGTAGCGAAAAAAGTGGCGGTCGCAGCCGCTTATTACCCTAGACCCCACAGAAAGGCTACAGATGCAGTAGTTAACATGCATTTCAAGAACTGTGGCTAATTTGTATTTCGTGTAATTGGATAAATTAAATCGTCACCTTCCTCAGAAACACACAGCACAGTAGTCACAAACGCAGCGATAAAACACTTGGCGGTCATTCGGGCGCCGGGCAAAGAAAGAATCCCTCTGCCAAATACAGAGGCCGAAGAGAAAGACAAAAAAATGCTGCCTTAAAAATGCCTCTACTTTTTGATTTGTTTTTTCCTTCGCGCCCCGCGACGTGATTAATGTCCGGTCCAGCCGCATTTTTTTCAAACGGGATCGCTGACAGATTTTCGCGTAAACTGTATTCGGAAGAATAATTAGGTCGGGCGGTTAACGTCACGAGGGAAAACTAATTCGTTTTTGAATGGCCGTCTGGCGACCGTGGTGTGGGAATCCTAACGAATCAGCTTCACTCGAAACTAATCCGGAATGCTAATCGAGCCCGGCGATCGTTCATGTATAAAAAAATAAGAAAGATATATCCTTCCAGAGTTGTACGAGAGTTCCTAACGATGTCCGGCGGTGAGGATATTAATCAAGTCCGCAGAAAAAAATTTTCTGTTGGTTTATTTTTTTATTCCGGCACTTCCACGGTTGTGCCCGCGTTTTTGATTAAGATTTCATACTTTCGAATCTAAAAAAATTGTTTCTGAAAGTAGACGGTAGCCCCCGCAGTTTGAGTTTGCTCGAGCGTGATCTCGTAAAATTGATTTGATATCACGAGGAGCTGTCGGAAAAAGCTGGAGATTTCGTCTTTATCGGAAAAGATTAAGATCAAAGAAGATTACCTGTATTCAGGGTCGTAATGAGAGCGGCAACCAGGGCTGCAAACTCTCATTGAGGCACAAAATGGAAGTTATATTTCACTGAAATCGTAAGTTTCTCATGTAGTGTATCATCTAGGGGATCCTAACGAATTTTGAGTATTACTACAGAATTTGTAAATGCTGTTGTATTAACAAGGAGATTAATAGTTCAGCAACACCCAGTATATTATATGTTACCCAAATTTTTACTTAATGATATAAACAAACGTTCTAACATAGTTGCATCAGAATGCATACGCAGTGGGCTTTTGATTATTCGGGCTAATGATGGGAAGAGGATGCAGAAAAAATCAGAAATCACGGATAATCCAAAATTTCACTTTTTTTCCTTATACTGATCATGATTTACGTAAACGAACAATTTATAAATATTGACGCATATGATCCGTCATTTATGATTGTTTCATGGACACAAGAGTATTCTTTACCCGACCGTACAATATTTTAGCAGCGATAATGTCATTTTGTGGTAAAAGCAAGGCAAACTACCTCACTCCTCATTTTTCTAGTGGTCCCATCCATTCTCTAAAGCTTCTTGTGGCAAATATTGGGGGATTAAGGTCCAGCCTTCGTCCTGAAAACTGTACGTACATACATACAAGTTACTGTAGTCGTGTACCCAACGCTACATAGAAAAAGTCTTGTTTAAGTCCTACTGTATAAGACCGCAAAAACACTTATTTGTTCTGTGTTTAATTTAAAACACCACGGAAAATATCGGAGAAGTGTAAAAATCGTAAAAAGATAATCCACCCATAAGATAATCGAGAAATCAAAGTGTTTAACTGTCAACGTACGGAATACTCGGAATATAAATTGATACATTAATACCATGTTTACTACGATCGTTTTCCCTCTGAAAATAAAGGAATAATGCAAATCATTTATTTGATAAACATCAGAAATAGGCTTTTAAAATATACTCGGTCGGTCGGCCTATAACTAGTCTAATCCCCCGTCTAGTTAGTTGTAGGTCGATAGGTCGACAAGCCCAGATTGTTTCGTGACCATATTTTGGAGCCAGTCCAAATAAGTAAGCGCTAAAACCAGTTCACGCAGTGGCGAGGTGGGTGATTAACAGGAAAACATTTTTATGAGTTCCACGCCAAGTGCAGGTAACTTGGTACACTCATGAATCTGGTCAAGACCGTAAAGCTGACAAATCTAAATTTTCGCTTGTGATCGTTGGCCTTTATAAATGAAAAGGGTTAGAAAATTTCATTCATGTTATTACTATCAAGTGAAACTGCATACTATAGGCGTCTCTGACAACATTTGTTTATCTACACAAAGTCTGCGAATTTACTTTGCCTATAAAATATAAGGCTATCTGAAGTTTACATAATTTACTTAGTGTTTAGATAAAGAATGAGCCACAGTGAAAATCACACAAATCTACAGTAATTTAAATAAAAAAAGGTCGTTGAACAAATACCTTAAAATACTGAGTTGAGTTGACTGGTTTATTTTTTCCTCCTAATTTACAAATCAGTTCCTTTTTCATGAATATTATTTCTTACTCTGTGACTTAAAACTCATTCTTTGGTTAGATCCAAATTAGGCTTTAGTATTCTCGCAAACAATATCTTCATTTATTTGGATTGCAAACAAATATAAGTTTGATCACTAAAAGTGTGCGCAATATTTTATTTCTTATAATTATCTTCTAATTAATAACTTCTTATCGAATAACTAATCATAAATTTACTTTATTTCTTGTTGCAAAATTCGTTTAAAATTTAGAATTTGACCCTTGTTTGATTCAGATTCTGTAACTTCTGAATTCATGTATTTTTTATGTTCCATAACTTTTACATCCATAAGTTTACATAATTTACTTAGTGTTTATATAAGAAATGACCCGGAGCGTACATCACATAACTGTACAGTAATTTAACAAATATGGTTATTAAACAAATAACTTTGGGTGCTGAGTTGAGTTGAATAGTTAGTTTTCTCTCCTTTAAATTCAGTTCCTCTTTTATGAATAATATATCTTGTTCTGTGAACTTTAACGTTTTCTTTTATTAGCGCCAAATTACACTTTCATATTCCCGCTAACAATATCTTAATTTTTTTCGATTGTAAACAAATATAAATTCGGTCAGTAAAGGTGCGTGCAATCTTTTATTTCTAAAAATTCCTTATTCTCGTATAATTAATTAATAATTTATTTTATTTCTTACCGTAGAACTTGTTTATGATTTGGCACATTACCCAAGCTTGATTCAGATTCCGTAACCTCTGAATTCGTGCAACTTTTATGCTCAATAACTCTTACGAATAATTATATATGAATTTCATGTGAATAGAAACAGTGAAGGTAATACGTCAAAAATGGCTAAAAGAAAGGTTATGTATTTTATTGAAGACTATGTTACATTAATATTAATTAATTCGGCTATATTTAGAAAGGAGTAGAAACTGCTTAAGGAAATAAGATAAGCCTATGACTTTTTCTGAAAAATCGTGTTTAATTTCCATTTAATTAAAATACCCCTAAATGACACGACTGGAATATCAATCAATAGCATTTGTAAAATGATAATGTAATTTATGGTTTGAGTTAAATAACAGCCAATAACGAAAAAGATATCAACACATTTGCTGTCGTTAGAGTCAAAATCCTGTAGTTTTACAAACACAAGATTTTTCTATATTAAATGTATAATGAACTCACTTCAAATAGCACGTGCCTAATTATGTTTTTTTCTCTGCAATGATGAAGCATTCAAAGATTAATGCTCGAGAAGTTTTATAGTTCAACAATGTAGTCATGGAACGCCGTCATTTGTTTATGATTACTTCGACTTTTATACTGAATTGTTTACAATCTGCATCGCATGCTTAAATGCCATCGAACGTCCGATGGAATGGGTAATCGCAAGTATCGGTTACGAAAACCAATTTCATATAGAAAGTTAGGTGAATTATTGGAGCAATAAAGAGAGACCTTGATGATCTTAACCATTCTATTCCTCGGCGTTGAGATAGTCGTGGGAAAAGGATACTGGAATGGAATTATCAGCGCCACACCGGATGACGAGTTTCCGCGTTCAGGATGAAAGGGAAATAGCGTGGTCATAATGGATGGGGTCCGAGCAGAGGCATTTACTTTATCTCAGAATCCTAAGTTGTTTCTTCCTTCTTCTCAAGTTAATGTTAATTAAATATCCAGGGCGGAAACCCAACAAGGAGTGTTATTAGGCCTAATGATGTCTTAATTGAAATGCAGAATTTTGTTAACGCACAACGCTTTAATTGTGATCTTGGATGCTAAGTTGTCCTCTTTTTCTTATAAACAAGTAGGTATTTTGTTGTTTGATGTTATGGAAAGGATAGTAAAGAGAGAGAAACATTGTTTATAAAAGTTATTTAGGAAAAATATAGCAGAAGTCTGAATTGATAGAATACTGATCCGTTACAATGAAATATTAAGTGGTTGAAATTTCTTTACAATTACAACGAAATCTTACAACAGCTCAACAGTAGAATTAACCGAATAACCATGGATGAATGAATGCTATATAATTGCGAAACTACTCATTTTCATGTATATTAATCCAAATCCTGTTATCTGTTACGACTGTGTTATCATCCTTCATATATTTCAGGATTCATCAATTACTACTTATTTATTTTCACCACCATCATAACATTTTTTAAACGATTCCCCATCAGTCTTCCCAGATTCCCCCAGTTGTTTTGTCAATGGCTATCCATTTTCTGGGTACTTTTATTTCCTTGATTATAGTTCCTATTTTCTTCACCCAATAACAGTCTCACTTAGCAATTTTCCTCATCTACTATACTTCCCGTCATTTGAATTCCACAAATAGCTCAATCCTAATTTAATCTCTTTTTGCTTAGCAGTTTATAAACTTAGCCTTTAAAAGTCGGAGTTATCTTATTCAGTTTGTGGCCTAGGTCTAATTATAAATTTCTATAAATATTTAGCAAAATAAAAATAAATACTGTAAAAATGTCTTTAAAATAAAATAGACAACTCAGTCCTAAATCAGATAAAATCATGCATGGATGAATCTATTCGGCCAGGAAACTGATAGTAATAGAAATTGTCATATTTCTTCTTCAATTCTTTCTCTATACTAAAGAAATATATCATTATGGCATTCTTCTTATTGATGTTTTCTGAAATTTTAAGATGAAGTAGACATGCATTTCTTGATAGGTTGCTGGACAGCTAGGTATTGTGAATAACGTTCAAATTTCAGATTATTTTGATGCAGCTGAGCTATGATACTACCGTGGAAAACATTAATATGAGACGATATGTATTTGTATGAGAAATATGTCATTTCCACCTTTACTTAATCATTGTAAACGTATCAGTTGATTATAAGACTTCTGACGTATTTACCCATCTCATTCTATTTGCCTCAAAATTTTTCTTTTATCGATGGGTTTTGATAAGGGATAATTATGTGGTCACCGGAGCTAAAACTATTTTTAGTTTCATATCATGCTTAGAACCACACATTTCTGAGAATTTACGTGCGGTAAAAGAAAGGCCTTTTTGCGCAGCGTACCTATCCAATTAAGAGCACGTGTGCAGTAAATGTTATGGAAGAAATGATTTAAGATAAGGAAGGGGTTGTGGTTTCGGACGGGGAAGTGGCGGTTAAGCTCCTTCTAAATGGAAGCGAAGTCAGGGTGAAGGTGACTTTCTGCCATCTCATAAAAATAAAGCATAGAATGCCTCTTTTACAATTTATCATAACCAATTCCAGGCAGGAATTAGAAAATTACACGTAGCGCATGATAATGTTCTTTATCCAAATGATAACGTTTGTAAACGGAATTGCAAGAGGTAGATAGAGACAAAAAATTATTTCTAGGCTAAAAATAATTAAATTCGGAAATAATTATGACTGAAGGTATTTCTGGAAAGTTAAGATATCATGTATCTTAATTAATGATTATTTTGGGGTGAATGAAATACTCGGCAACAATTTTAATTACGGACGTATCATTCGAAAATTATCTCGGAAGTCTTCAACTCCTGCTCGAAAAGTTTTATAGAACTTTTATGCTGAGGACGGGAACATTAAAAAAAAATACCCTTGAGGCTGAAAAATATGGTTTCATAGACATACATTGATATTCTCATTCCCTTTTCTCACATACATCGTGGAGGATATTTTGAATTTGGTGTCTATTTTTCATTATAAGTTTGATCTAATGTGAATATATGCTTCTGGATCTTCGTTAGTCTAATTATTTTTTTTTTTACTTATTGACTAACGAAAAGTTCCCCTTTTCCGTTCTATTCTCAGATTTTAATTACTCCTCTTCTTTCTGTTACGTTTTTAATGGACTAGAAAAGAATATTCTGCGTATGTAAGTATATATATTGTTGGAGGAGAGAAATAAAAGTTTGAAGAAATGAGGAAAGCTCCTTTTGGCAGGTTAATGTGATTTAATGGTAATCAGTCATTACGAATTCCCACGAATCCTTCTAAGGAGTACGAAACACTTTCTTTTATGATCATTTGCCGTGGTATAGTATCCTGCTAAGTTGTTCCTCAAGCTATCGTAGAAATCAAACATTTCTAGAATAAAACTACAGTCCAGAACTGAAACAGAAAACATTTCCTCCGAAACAAACCTCGTAGCTGAACCATTTTATCTAGAATCTATTTTTTATGTAACATTTTACAGCCACTCACCGTCTGTTTTACCACCTTGGTGCCACAAAAGAGTGAAACTCGCAGGCTATTGGAAACTAAAGGTTACATCGCTTCCTGAATCAATAGCTTAGATTCAAATTTATTACGGTCGTCTAATAAATTGATCGGGTCTCAAATTCCGCAACCAAATCGCGAAGTCGAAACGCGTTATTTAAGTTGAAACGTCGCCGTAACTTATGTCACGAGAGCTACTTATTTAAGCTAAAACGTCGCGGTAAATCATGTCACGAGAGCTACCATCTTGACTCCTTAAAATGGGACCACAGAGAGACTCCCAATCAGAATGTCACGCAGCTTCCCGAAAACCTCATCTCGTCCCACGCGACACCCGTCCCACACTCACCTCGGCGCACAATTGGGCAACTCGGCGGGGGACATTCATGCAAAAGGATAAACGGTGGAGATAAGGAGGCGCTAAACGGACAAAGTGACGAGGCGTTGTCACGGGAACAAAAGGAGGAGAAACGGCGGCGAAAAGAACGAATGCCTAAGTATTTTGGGAACGTCGAATTTTTTTTTTGGAAATGTGAAAGGATTCAAGGGAGCGGTCCTCTTGTTTAGAAGATGGTTCTCTACTTCAAAAGCGAGCGAAAACGGGAGTGGTTGTAACTGCGAGAGGAAGAGCCCTACTGGAAGGAAATCGACGTGTTTTTTTTCGGCGGGAAAATGTTTTTCATGCGGACTTTCTTTTTTCGCGGAGGCTGTTTGTTCAGGGATCGGGGCCCGTTTTGCGGCGTAGTGTGGGAGGTGGGATTCTTGAGAACAATGGAGGGAGAGAAATATTGAGAGAAATAGGGTGGCAGAACGTGGATATGGAATAGAAGGGAAAGGGGTGAGCTAGAATTCTTCGTTCGTTCCTAAGTGACGAACCTAAATACTCCGATATTTTCCGGATGGTGTCGTGCCTATTGCTGATGTCTATTTAGGATCTAGGTACTTTCAAAAGATGGAATTAAATTTGGATGAAGATTGAATGTAAAAACTTAAGAATAAATATTGATTCGTGAATGAGCCCCTTTGTAAATCCGTAAGAATCGCTTTATGTTCTATAAGGTTTCTGAGATCTATTGATGCTAACTAAGATGGTCTGAAGTCGACAGGCGATTAACTTAAGGAGTTGCTTACATTACACGGACTCAGTTGCATATTTCAATATTCTACGAGAAAGCTATTCTTTTACCGTAGAACTTTGGGTCAGTCGCACAACTTCGTGTGCAAAGTTCCATTGAATTCCATCATATTTCAATATTGTTTCCTTCTGCTAAGCTAACAGCTTTACATCTCTAACTATTAAAATTGACTCAGCCTGGGACCTTTCTAACTTTTTTATGATGTGGGTTCTTTCGTTTTTTTTATTAGTCACCACGTCTTACTATTAGAAGTACTTTATTCAATAATGTGGATAATGTGGATATAGAAAATGAGACTAAACGATATCGTATACTCTTTGCCTTCCATTTCAATGGCTAACGTACTCTTTTCTGTTACGTACTGATATTGTTTGAATAATTTTATTATTTATTACATTGTCTTTCCAATAGTCGAACAGGTCTTCCCTTCTGGTATATACATGCATAGATTTATATCTTTTGTCTACTTACTTTTTCTAATGTCTGTTCAGGGTTTCCATTCTCACTTCTATTAGCGATATTTATGAATACCTTGATTAAATCTACCTTATCAAGTAATGGAATACTGTTTCGTAGATTAATCGATAATGACTCTGGATAAATGGTTCCTTTATCGCATGAATCCGTGACATCAATTTAAATTTTCAAGCCAATTATCATTGAAGATAAACGTGTTATCCTCTTCAAAAACTTTATCTCTGACTTTATTGAAAAGAATTAAAATTCGCACTTGTTGAGTGTAATCAGTAACATTAAATTAGATTATCGTAAACCTCATTAACTATCATTTTGGAAGTGCAGCATTATGTGAATTATCGTTAAAGGTTACTGGAGATGATGGAATGAATGGAAGTAGATATGAAATTTATTATAAACAAGATAGCAAAAAGATTTCCAAGAAAAGTAGATTATGAGATTTACTGATTAGCAATAATAATGGGAGTAAATATAATTCCACTTTAAATCCTATTTATTCAATTTTGAATTCATATATTGACACATTATCTACCATACATTAAGATATGCCGTCTAGTGATAGGGAATTATATGATGAACTTCTTATACGAGTTATTTTTTTCGTGTTAGATACACGAGTCGAGTTCTCTTCAAGTCTACTTTTTCAGCATAGAATCAAACAGGAGTATAGGCAACTGTTAGAAGGTTTCAAAAAGCTTGGTTATTATATAAATCTATTGATGTTGATCTTCACTGGGTTTTAATTTGCCTGCTGAGAACACAAGAAAATATTAGTTGAGACCACCATTTAACATAAATCTGACATAATAACAACCAATCTTTATTTTTCGATAGCCAAGTTTTCACTTCCAGAGCTTAAGTATATCTAAGTATCACAGAAACCATTGATGTTGATCTTCAATTTTACCTCCTCAAAAATAACAAAAAATTGGGTAAGATTCTAAAATTTAAAATTTAGTTAAACTAACAAAAATTTAGTTGAGATTATCCTTCAATTCAAGTCCAACAGGATAGCAATAAATATCTATTTTTGTCGATTACCATGTTTCCTCAAACTACGTGATTGCGTACTTCGGTAATGCGAAATCCAAAAATAGATATTCCAACTAAAGTAAGACGCTTGTCATCCTAGAGATAGATTCATAAGAAGAAAGTCTCTCAGAAAACCTTTTAAGACATGACTCCAGAAAGGCAGGCAGCCGTGATGACTTGTTAAGTCAATCGAGTTCCACTATTCATATACACACATGCACCCCATGAGTTCGCATATTCAACTCACAACGGGGAGTTTAGATCCATTCTCGACGACGCCCTTTCCCACACGAAGTCTCTCTATTACATTTCAGCTACTGTTCTAACTCTTTCTGCGATTCTATTGGAAGCATTCATCGGCGGATCCATAACATCGAATCATATACAAAGAGAGGATTCTAAAGGATTTTCTCTGAAAGGATAGGATTTCAAATAACGGAAGACCCTCGCTTCTGTAAAATATTTAGGTACCTCCCGTATGAAAGATTCCTTGTTTAAGTCCGGAGTTTACGGTAATGCGATATGTTATCTGTCTGTCGCTCCTTAAATGTATACCAAGAAGCACATCGATCATCAGTGACACCAGCGTTTGAAGAAGATGAAGTGAAATTAGACTAATAATTCAAAAATTGGTTGCAAAGTTAGCGTGATTAAATCGGAATTTCTGTGTAGGATTAATCAGGAATTGAAAATCCGGAAAAAAACGTACTTTTCCGTGCATACGCTCCGCTCTTTCAAAGAAATTTGGTTCGGAAAGTGACGAGGGGAGCAAGTTAATTTTGGCAATCAATGTTGGAATTAAAGTCCCTCAGAATTTTGCTGTCATACTCAATGTTATTTACAATTTGTTAGATAAGGCGATGAAGTCTGTGGGAACATTGGGTGAATACGAATACTTTTTTTTACAAAAATGGGGGAAAATACACGAAAATATACATTCTTTTTGGTACCTATTTATCAATTGCTTATCTTATGTTTTTATATCAAACGTGAAGAAGAAAAATATCTAGGGATATATGAACTTAGTTATTAAATTCCAGGACTGGAGGAATTGTACTGCAAGTATAAGGAATCAGTTTCTATGATCACTTCACGCTTTTACAATGCTTCGAAAAAGAGCCATATTATCATACAATACACAGTATAATGTAATTGTAATAATTTTCAATTTTTACTTAATCATTGATTATTTATACAAGTGTCCATGCAATATGCATCATCTTCTGGCAGCAATCTTCTCAGATGATATGCAAGGAAAATTTTTCTCTTAGGAGAGTGGTAAAATTTCGAAAGTAAAGCAGGTAATCACCAAAGATTATCAGAAATCATGAAATTCCATTAAATACATACTAAACCTTATAACCTCAAAAAAAATAAAATAAAACTGAGGTATTTACCGACCGGCCGAAATTTATTAAATGCTGTCATCTTAATGAATTACGTACAGTACGAATATCACCTTTACTAACTACCGAAACCAAGCCAGCGTTGATCTGTTTATTTTTATGCCTCATAAAAACAAATTACCAGTCATGATATCATATATTTAAGCATATGGTGAGGGGATTTATGAATGCATTGGTTAAAATTTTCAGTTCTGCTACGTTAGACTTAGTTTCAATTCTTTTGTTCCGGGCTTCTACACTTCCATATTTAAGCTTTCTTTTCCAGATTTTTTTTAAAGCCCATCTTTACGTACGTGCGAAATTTCGTGTGTTTTATACATTTTTATCGAATTCTTAAGAAATTCAGACCTTTTCAGACGTATTTGAATAGCCATCCTCTTGAAAAAAATCAGTATCTCACTCATTCCCAAACGTTTTTGATTAAAATATTCTATATTATAATATGACCCTTCGAGAGGTGTGCTCTGTCTGTCTGCCTCTCTCCTTAACTCTTTCGCCGAGAAGCAAATGTAGGACACGGGAACTTGTTCCAACTCCGTCAGTCCGTGATATTGTGACGCATGATGTGGGCATTCGCGGTGGGCATAAGCGTTTACGTGGACGGAGAGAGTGAGAGAGAGAGAGGGAAAGAGTGAGTTAAGGAGAGGGATCCGAGTGCCGGCGGATACCGTTCCTTGCCGGATACCACCGACTTCCTCCGTTTTCTATTTATCCAATTTTCTGGGGTCCTTAAGCAAGGCGGAATCATGTGCAGAATTGAAATTGTTAGTGTATGGCGGAAAATAGACGCATTTTAATGGGAGATTCAGGTGAAAAATTGAAAGTTTTATTTCAGGAGTAGATGGATACTGCTATGCTCTCAACGGTTGTTTTATTATAGTAAATTAGAGGTAGATTTGTTCTTTTCCACAAAAACTTTTTATTTTCAGAACTACCGGTTTCGATATTATATCATCGTCAGGTTCTAAACTAAATCTCTAGATAATTAGATTTAGTTTAATAACTATTAACTAGATAACTAGATTTAGTTTAGAACCTGACGATGATATAATATTGAAACCGGTAGTTCGGAAAATAAAAAGTTTTTGTGGAAAAAGTACAAATTTATCTCTAATTTACTATAATAATGACGTTCCACAACATCATGGCCCCATCCATCGATCGTAGGTTGTTATATTTTTATGTCTTAAGTTTCATGAATTTTATTTTTGTGAGCGAATCATTTTCTGCGCATAAAAATTTGCTTACATGTATATCTTTTCGCATATTAATCATTTACTGCACATAGCAATTTATTTATAAATAGATCCAACAACGGCCATGACTGGCAACTTACATTGGATACAATAAACTGCGGTATAATAAATCAAATCAAAACAAAATAATAACGAATAACAATACGAGGTTTACATATTTAAGTATCGACATATTTAAGTAAAACTCCTGATCTCTCATCCAGATGGCAGAATCCCAAACGAAATGGGTCACAATCGTTGTATGCGAAATATTAATTTAATTGAAACGATATTAACTCCAGAATTTGAACAAGGATCTCAAAACTTATACCCAGTTATCTAGTACCTCCAGATAAATTCATAAGAGATTCAGTTCCCTCCGACGAGGAAACAAACCCTGATTCTCATCTCATTCGAAAGCTATATAACAGAATTAATCGAAATTTCTCGTAAAAATTTCGGCCAAAACACAGTTGGGTATTTCCAGTCGAAAAGTAAACCTGGTTGATTCGTAGAATGTTTCGCAACTTTCCTGGTTATTGTGTTAAAGAATAATTCTGAGGATTCTAACCAGGTCAAAGCGTCATATCCGATACCAACGTTTCGGAGATAAATTCCGACGCCATCCATCTGAACCGCTGAAGATGGCGACAGAGTTTGTCGCCGAAATGTCGGCCTCGGATATCCCGCTTGATTTAACTTGGTTGGAATACCTAGAATTATTATTAAACACTTTGTGATTCCCATCAACATTTCTCGCCAGGGACAAAATTTCTCAATAATTTTCGAATTTCCGTTATTTCTTTTCCATGTAAATTTACAGCGCATATCTAGCATTCAACACCGGAAGCAATCCGATGCCGATTTCGCCTGAAACCTATGGTTAAAATTTTTAAAAAGACTAAGCTTTCCGCATGGGTTCCTTAAAAGGCTGACTTTTGGTGCTGGTGTCCTGGAACATGATTCTGGTATGAATAAGGTGTTTTAGGGGATGAGCCAAAGCTGCACTAAATCCATGAGGCAGGGTATAGGGGCCTATATAACTCATATGTATGTGCAGATAGAAGCTGAAAAGGAGTAGTGTATGTTAAAATAAAATGACCGGCAAAATTGAGGCATACACCGGTCAAATAGAAGATGCCTTATGATTAAATCCTTGGACAAGCTAAGATGGAAATAATCCAAAGTCTCTCCATTTGGAAGAGCTGTTGTAAATCAATGGAGCCAAATATTTCAGATGGAAGCAGAGATGGGGTCAGTTCACCAAATACACAACAATTACCTTAACATTGTAAGGTGACTAAGAAATATTCAAATCTATAATTAATTTGTTGGTGAAGCATTTTTACATTATTCTTAACAGAACTCTATTCAAAGATATTGTACATTATTCTTAACAGAACTATTCAAAGATAGAGTTCTGTTAAGAATATGTATAAATGCTTCGACAGCTGAGGTCATTTCACTCGTGGACTTCCACCGGGAATTGAACCCGGGACCATCAAAATCTGCGCAATTAGCTTTCTGGGAGCTGGAATAAATTTTTCCGCGACGTTTTAAGCTTTTGCTAAAATTTAAAAATTTACACTGCCATGCTTGACGTTTCTTAACACGTATCTATATTTTTATCATTATTTATGGCTGCATTTCTGTGAGAATGAAAATCTTCATATTTAGATTCCGATTATTGTCAGATGTGAGCGGTAATTCCCCAGAATAGGAAACAAGCTGATCCTCTTGATAATAATTATAATATGCAATATCTCTTGCAGCCTCTGTCAATGTTAGACGACTCCTTCGTAGTGCAGCAAACACATCCAACATAATTTAATAATAATAGTTTGCAGTATCTCTTGCAGAGTCTGCCAATATTCGGCGACTCTTTCTTTGGTCAGCGATCATCTTCGCCCGGCTCAGTGGCGCCGGAGAAAGCCATTCTTTTGTCAAGGAAATATTACGCTCGTGATTCCCTCCCGCTGCGAGATCGACAGTGACTGAGGGAAAGGGAACGCGAGCTAAATGAAAATTAATTAGCGCCTGCGACCTGATTTCAGCCATTAATTTCGATAATTACCTTTACGATCCGACCGATCGTTTCCTTATCGCGGAAGAGAAAGCAAAACTTAATGGATGGGATGGCCGTGGAAAGAATTTTGGGAAGCATTCGAAAGGGGTCTTTTTTAAACAGGTCTTTTTCTGGGCAAGTTGATGGATGAATCGGAAATTCTCATGTTTTGGCCTTTTGTTTAGGGAAGGGAGGAAGGTCGCTCTAAAAATATTATTATTCTTTTTTTTAATTCGCCATAAATATCAAGGTTCGATTTTTTTCGGACGCGTTAAAAGCCCACCATGCGTATAATTTGCGATGTTTTGAATAACGAATGCGCGTATTTTTTGAAACGCCATTTCCTCCTTATTGAAGTAGAATTTTCGGAAACGAGATTGTGCTTCGTTTACGGAAATGTGGAAGGCAAAACAGAGATGAAATTTTGGTTTTCTTCTGGGTTTTCATTTGAATGTTGTGACTTCTTATATTCACTGGGACGTGTTTCTTTCTATGTCCCCGTTAGGATTAATTTAAATTAATGTGCGTAATCAAAACAAAAGAACCAATTGAGCCCTCAAACCTTCTTGGAAATTAATGCTTAAAAATTTTTATAGCTATTATTTTGTTCACTATTGCCTAGCTTTCTTAGAGAGTTACATCAACGTAAAATACCCTTACAGCCGCATAATGGAATGTGGCAGGGGATGCATACACCGTTCTACACTTATGTTTATACTATGTCTAATTATGTCAAATGAATTTTCAAGATATTAGCATTAATTTAAAATAGCTACACCTAACTGACAAAAATACTTGTAGATAACCCATCAGAGGATTAATAGTTAAGGATATGGATAGATTCTACGTAAAGAACTTATTACTAGGTTTAATTGCCCATCAAAACTAATGGTAATTCAAAAATAAAAATACACTATTAAATTTGTTTATATATAAAGATATTTGTAGATTCATATCTTTTTCAAAAAAATTATAGCTAGAAATGATGAAAAGTACTATTTTTATTATTTTTCCATTAAAATTTCTACAGCGTTTTAAGCGTTCCCTTCGTTAAATTATAAATTTGAGTGCAAAATATTTTCCATTATATCCTAGCATTTCTGCAGAACATTGTTAAATAAATACATTTTGATCAAACGTTATTTTATGCAATATTTCGACCATATTGATACAAATCGCAATAATTTAATCGTAAGAATTTTCCTAGGGAGTGCTCTTAAGGGAATAATTTTGCTCTTCTTAGAATTAGTAATAAAGTTACCATTAAAACGAATAATTTACGTTTCTTAGACTCGTTATTATGTGAATATATGGCATTGAAGTGTCTTGAGGAATTTACAGTGAATATTTTTACCATTTTAAAAGGTTCATGGAGTACTTAATATGAAATCGTTGTCCATATTTTGAGCCCCCGTTCATATTCATGAAAATGCTTCATATGCGTGGATCTCCCTTTACAAAAACGAAAAAGGTGACTGCAAGGCTTTCCGCTATCCGCTTTGCCAAGAAGAATCCTTGGTTGGCCTCGACTGAGGCGTTGTAAAGGAAGGCATCTCCTCCAGAGGGCGTTCGTAATTCCATTCTCGGATTAAGTTGACAGGCGTGACTGATTAAAAGGCTCTCCATAATATCCGGCTGAAGATGCCTATTTACCATCTAATGGGATCAGTTTTACTAAGGTCAATACTTACATCCTTTATTTATGTAGAGCAAGGATGGCTGATCTGCCCTTCTTGGTAGCATTTTTTCACGATTGTCAATGGAATCTCGTCGGAATTTCAAGTGATTTAATACGAAATATTTAGTGTGTAAAATGACGCGTTTTTCGCCAAATTTGTTACGATAGCTACTTTTATCCTGGAAAATTACGTAGTTGAAAGACTAAAATCTCGTATATTTTAATTCATAGTTAATTGAAAACTTTTATTATAAAGGTACTAAGACTATAGTTTCCAAACGAGAAATGAGGAACAATCCATCGTTGAGACTAATTTATTACGACGATGAAATATTATAGTCTTATTGATTAATGAGTCTTTAGGCCTATTTAAGCAGTAGCTGAAAGCTGGATATATAAATAATATTACTCAGTTTTGAAGCTATGCAATAAAATATTGTATGAATTACAATACTGTTAATTTTATAAAACAGTTACCACTAACATTAGGTTTTAGAACTATGTTATAATATTAAAATTGAAAAAAGCTAGATGATACAAAACAGAAAATTAATATGGAAATAACCCTGAAACAATAATACCAATCGCCCATCAATGATTAGGATCACAATGTTGACTTCTGCATTTGAGAGAGACTGAGGGTTATAATAAGTGATTAAATGAGAAATAACCAAAATCTAAGTTCATAAGTTAATCATGAATCAGTTCCACCAAATATCGCTTGAACTAATTAATCAGGTTCTGATAAGGTTAAAATTTAGGAGAGTAAAGGTTTTTAGGACATTTCTGTCATCATTTTCTCTAAACGTACAATTTTCCTTTAACTGGAAGTTTATTATTCACCTACACTCATAGGAGTAATTTTTAAGCAAATTATTGCCCTTGCAGCAAATTATTGCTCTATCTCAGTGACGGGACACAAAAGTTGCTTGAGGCTGAGGAACTTTTCACTAACCTTATCTGATTCTTGCGATGGTTTGCACGCGAAGTAAATTAGAAAGTTGATCTCACTGAGCTAAAATTAAATATTTTCAAGGATAAAAGGTCTAAAACCCGAGCTCATGTCTCAGGAAAATTGAGGAAATTCCAATTTTAATTGTATGACATACGTCTTAAGAATGTTTATTTTGAGCAAAAATTATTTCATACTTGAATAATTTTAAGATTTCTGAGAATGTAGAGGCATGCAGTGCTCCTATATTATCGGTAATGAAGAATTTTCTGTTCTTATGCCTAAAATAAACAATTTTGTAAGAATTCATTTAGCCCTCACGGAGAATTAGATAAATGTTACACGATTAATGTTTATGCTTTGTAATTCTATGTGCGCTATTCTCTTAGGAAATAAGCTATAAGGAAATGGGCTAAAAGAAGCTATAAAGAAACCTAAGGAAGTAAGATATCCTTCCATTAATTTTACTTAGAGTGGATATGTTAGTTAACTTTTATAAAATACCTTCCGTTGGTGAATGCAAGTAATTTATCATTTTCACATATTAATCGATGCATATTATTTAAATCATAGTTATGACTTGATAATTGTAATGAAATTAAAATGTAAATTTACATGTGCCGCTTTAACACTGTCACGATATGAGTGATGAATTTTCACTTAATTAATTTCCTTGCATGAAGGCTGTCATAGCGTTCAGCTACTCAATTTGTGTGCTATAGCAGAAATAGTGATCCGCATAAAACCCAAGGTCCACTGTGCTTGTTAAATTTCTTGCCAGTTTTACTTGATATTTATACACGATTTGCCAATATTTCACTATTAGAGTAAGACACCAAAGAACTACTCCAATGCTATTCGATTATGATATATTTTGGTGTACCATATAATTAACAAAAAGGTAACGTATATTCTTCTTAATAGATTTATTTTTCGTTTAATTAGAATAAACAGCAACTACTATGTGAAATTTTCATCTTAATGCTACTGTTTCCTCTTTATAGGCTAAATTAAAATAAAAATAGTACTGTTAAATCTTTCATACCAACTAACATATAAATTTTCTGTCAAAGAAAGAAAGATTAAGAAAGACTGTAGAATTAAGCAAGAATTACATTATATTGAGGCATATTTCAGTATTTGCGCGATTCTGGTTATAGGTGACTATAGTTTACAGACTATAGGCTACAATACAATTCTTTTATAGAATGTAGACGGGGAATTTCCTAATTATGTCATGTATTTCTACATTAGTTTGCTTGCTACATTTTGGAATTAAATGTTATGGCTAGAGAAAAAGTAGGAAATAGCGAATATAACTATCTAATGTTATTTAAATGATAGCGAATGTAATATATTAATATGAACTATTAACAATTTTTATTATATGCAAAAAAATTGTTGCAATATCTTATCATAGATATTTCTTGCGTTTATTTTTATAATAAAAATTGTGAAATGATAATATTATCTTTATATCATGGATTAAACCATAGTAATATAAATGAATATAGTATCATACTAAATCTACTGAAGTATTACACCACTATAGTATTAAATTAAACATACTAAAATCTTGTGCCTAGGATAAGATTTCTTCGACAATCGACTTACACCGCCATCATGCAGTGAATTATCAGGCGATCGAAAACCACTGCAATAGGCAGTGGGTGCTGAAGATCCGGCATCGTTTCCCACCTCCGCCAGAAGTGCATTCGGGCAAGAGTGGGTGTGTGACCCAGTTGATGGCAGCGCCAAGAGCGGCGCCTCGGATCGAAAACATCTGTCTCCCACCAACTGGAAACAAAAGTGATGGAAATTGAACTCCGGACCCAGAATTCTATAAATAAGGCTTACGGATATAAGGACCTTCTCAAAATATTTCTCGGATGACGATGAAAATATAGGACGGTTATTCCGAGGGTATTTTTCGTACTCTGAAATATTTTCTTAAAGCGATCGGAGACAGCGCTGTATCCTATTCCCCAGTCATCGAAATGTATTTTCACAGTCGATATAGATTCAAAGATAATTTTGGAAAAAACACAGCATGAGTTTTAAGTATACAATTACTATTATCTATAGAGATATACTGGTCTTTATAATAAAAATTACAAATTTGTGGATTCATTGATTGTTGAATTATAGCGACTAGATTTCTTAAGGAGACAAAATAGAATATGGTAGCTGAAAATAATAAATTAGACACATTAAAAGATCATTTCAATTGTTAAGAACCTTTTTCTTTCAGACTTAAAAGATATGTTAGTTAAATTTAATCATCATGTAACAGTACAGATATATTACAATAAATTAAATGTTTTTCGGCAAATAAATATAATTGAAATAACTAAAATTTAATAAATAATTCAATCATGCATATTAAAATTTTTATTTATTAATTTATTTTTCAAAAGATATTGTTTGGCTATCTTTCATACATTTCACTTAAAAATGTTGAGATTTTCAGGATGATTTATTTTAATATAAATCATAATTAAGAAAGTATGGAGCAATATAATAATTACGACCTCCATATAGGTTTCTAATTACCATTTAAAATTGTTTGTTATTAGAGTATTGACCCCTACACCGCCGTGTAACGGCCGCACTTAAAGTTAATTTTTATGATGAATACAGTTATTTTGAGTTTTGTGAATGCTCCCTGATAACAGTTTCGTCAATAAATAGATAAGAGAAAGGGTTTTTTTTAAATAACTCCTTTTACTTAATGAGCTGATAAAAATTTGAAAGGTTGCTGATAATCTAGGGGAATATCAATGGCACATTCTTACGTATACCTATGGATTGGTTATTTGCTAGTCAAGCTATCTCTTATTCAAGAGAAATAACACGGTGTTCACAATTTCTGGAGGAAAACTGATTTAGAAACTGTGACTATCTCTGATTTTAGTGGTGGAATATTCACAATGCAACTTTTTAGGGGATTCCCTCAATGTGACCTAAGGTTAGCACTCCTATGGAGCATTTGTATTTCTTGCTATTAGCGGATGATTGTCAGAAGTCACGTAAAAGATGCGTCGTTTTTCATCTACCGCAGGCATTCAAAAGCTGCGTGCGTAGGTTGGAAGAAAATGTCATCTGGAAGGCAATTCGCTGTCTGCAGAGATTTATAGCCGATGCTCCTAAAGGCCAATGGTGGAATTCTGCAGTTGCCTAGTGTGTTTGCGATTCTCTACTTTTTATTTACCTGTTACTTCAGCCGTTGCGCTTTTTCCTAGAATTTCACTGAAGGTATGACATCAGAGGGGCCTTTAGACTGGTGCTAAGCCCCACCAACTGCAGACACGCCATCATATACACCAACTAGTACGTTGATGAACTAAGATCACAATCATTCCCGATTTTTTCATAAATATCCAATATCTGATGAAATTGATTGCTAGCTCTATTACTGATACCTTTCCCATAGCAATTAACAAAAATTAAATTGATTTTTAAAATCTTAAAATTTTAATAAAATCATAAAATTTTATGCATCAGTTTTTTCTATTGGCAACATAATTTTGGTATACTGATAATAATACCTTATCATACAAACCGTATGCCTTCTGGTTGATCTCGCGGCTCCACATAATCTCTATTGTTTCACTTTAAGTTAAATAATTATCCAAATTCAGTAATTGAAATTATTTAAACTGATACTAAAAAACGCTATTTTAAAATAGATATAATTTTGATATTTTTTCAGATGATGTACAGTTTTCTTATCCTTACCTCACTGAGGCTGATGGAGTCGAAGAAATGAATCTTTGGTCAAAAATTAAGAGTTTTTTATATTTTCTCAGTGTCTCTTCTCAGTTTGTTTCATGCTTAAACACTAATCCGAGACTTCTCAAAACGATTGTTCATTTATATTCTCGACATTGTCTTCTCTTCATCCCTCCATTACAATCTAAACTTAGTTCACTGGAGTTAATAATAATAATAATTTATTTTGCCTATACAGGAGGCCCCAATTACATGAACTATAACAAATGGATACATAAAACGGAGCAATGATCATGTAATTTCTCAGGATGTGTTGATAACACCCTTCTCGATATTTTGTTATGATAGCATCAGAATAATTTTATTTAATACATGCTCCATGGTTTTAAAGTAAATTTCCATGTGGTAAAATCTAGAATAAATAATGCACCTTCAAATTACATTTGCTATTTTATGCTATTAATAATTATATTTTTACTACTGTATTTTTTATGTATTCTCTCTTTTTATTCTTTTAATTGTCTACCATTGTCTTTACTTCATCATATTTATAAGCATATGATATTATTAGGTATTAATTTTTATTATCATAATGATGATTACATGAATATTTTATATATTATAATATTTTTTATAATTTTACAATATATTGATCTTCAGTTCCACGTACGTGTTTCACATTTCCTTATTATTGTATCAGTAGTACAATACTAAGCAAATGAATTATCTTGAATCTGTCTTCAGAAGGCCTAGCATTTTAATGGGTAATAAGTATCGGTAAATACGTTTAATTTAACCCCAAAACTTCCTTTACTCTCCTCTTTACCGGTGCGTTGTGCACGAATTACTCTCTCACAAGAGAACACTTTCTTTATCGGCCGATATTCCCACACAGCAGCCTACCTCGATAACGCAGAAACGTAGTTTTTACGTACTTCTCTTACGGAAGAACAATGCGCCGCGGGGGGGAAAGCAAACTGCGTCGCAAATACGACCCCAAAAGGGGTGGACGATCGGAAAGGACAGGAAATGTCGCAACGGAGGAAGGAAACTCACGCCGTCGTGGGAGTGCTGAACACCCTGGAGAATTCCACAAGTGATTAATTAACCTTATCGACAATTTTCGCGACTTCTCCCCCGTTTAGGTAATCCTTCTCCTGCTCTTCGAAATCAGGTCACACCCGCACTTTCCTCGAACACTTCCACTACGTCTTGCTCCTTTGGAGAAAAAGATTTGGGTCACGTGACGCACCCCCTGCCGCATCCTCCCCCGTGCGTCTGGAGTCGAGGTGTCTGCATCCGGTGGTAGCGATTGTCGCCAATAGCTTCCTCTAATCGGCAGAAAAAAGTTGGATGGGGCGAAGTGTGAGTGATGCTCCAAAAGGACTCCCGTTTTCTCCGAAGAAAATCCCCGATTTTGTAACCGTCTGGTGATTCCGATGACACACTCCCTGCGGTTACATGTATATAAAAAAATTGAGTCATTCATCGAAGTTATAATTACTAAGTACTTCTAACAGGGTCGGTGACCTTGGTGGGTGAAGTGATATCGCGGGTGGCAATTTTTATTCAATGAGTAATAGTCACACTTCCCGGTTATATTTTCATTTCAAAACATTAGAGATATAAGTTTGCGGTTTGATAGAGCTGTGGCGTGTATTCTAGAAAAATGGCCGGTTTTAATGTGTGATCATATTCCGCTGTGACTTAGTGAATGAATTCAAAAGAACAGCCCTCAGAATAACTTTCAAGTCCTGAAGCATCCAAGAGAAATGAGCTAGATCATATTCGTAAATTCGTCAGTGGATGTAGCTCAAGTTTTAGTTGATGCTTGAATAAGATTTCCCTAATATCTTCCATGTAGAATTGAGAAGGAAAATTAACACACGAATTAACACAAAAAACACACATATTAACACCTCACAGCTTAAAAAAAGTAGAAAGCAACGCTAACCTATAAATATAATTCTGTTAATATTGTTTACATCAGTGATCACCAACCTTAATACTCTTGTTACCAGTATAATTTTCCTACCTTTTCAATAACTTAATTTAGCGCTCATGGATATAACCTTATATGCTTATGATAATAGTGCTGATCAATACAATTAATTTACATAGTATCTCCATTCGAAAATTCTCTCTCGTTGGTAAATTCATGTCATAATCCCTTGATTGTCTAAGAAATACTCACTGCCCTTCCGATAAATTAAATCGCTCATGAGAAAACGCCTAATCGCCCACTAGCCTGCTGAAAAGATCAGTTTGGGACCACTGGTTTAGATGTGTTCGACCTTATGCATGTTTTACCTTACCGACCATCTGAGAGGCTACCAAAACCCTTGTCAACGATATAGTTCTTCTCTTAATGCATCTAAAACTTAGGGAGAGCTTAAACCGTAATAAGTAGCTTTTAACCTCTGCTGAGGCATCAAACTTGCTCTGACAATAAACTGAAAAAGTTCGTGGTACTAAGGTTTGAAATTATGTGGACCATAAAATTACTATTTTCATGCAGTTTTTATTCATATTCAGAAAGTTGTTATATGTGAAAATGTCTTCAATTTTAAGTTTCTAATGATTTGGTGCAACCAAAATATTACGCTAAAGCTAAGAAAACAAGAACATGTTATTTAAAGGCCTGAATTTCAAATTCTCTTCGTTATCCGAGAGGTTCGAAGGTTTTGATTTAATGAAAACGCGTGTTAGTTATGCTTCATAGGGAACATTGCCAGTCAAAGTAGAAATCCAATATTGACCCATTTCAGTGGCTGAAAGAGTTATTTGCTCTACTTTTGGTGATGAAGGCTTTGAATTGGCAGAAAGATTGTTTTTGTTTACTTTTACTGGAATCTCTTTAAGACAGAAAAATGATATAGTGTTTCAATTTTTATCTTTAACGGTCTAAGAGATTGAAATATACACGTATCTAGCAATAATATTTATTTTTACTGCACGTGAATCGTAAGTATGTGATGAATACTTTGAAAGATACACGAACACAAAAGCAATATTTTTCTGAATATAAGACCGTTTTGGTTATATAAGAATGTTAAATAGGTTTTTAAATATATCCTTCAAAACTTTCACGTCTGAGTCTAAGTATTTTAATTGAACAAATGTCAACTTAACAATCTAATCTTTTATAACTGAAAAAATAAATACCAGAGAAAAGAAAGAAAAAATACAAATAGTTAGTAGTAAATACTGCTCAATTTTTAATCTCTGAAAGCTATTTATTTGCCAATAGCAATTGCATTCTGTTCTGCAAATAGTTCTGCATTGTTTTCATCGTGTGTTTGAAGTATCTGAAAAAGAGAAATAAGTAAAAAATAACCAAAACAATATTAAATTATAAAAGTAGTAAGCTATGTTAGGCTTATAAATTAAATAGTCATCACTCATATAAACTCACATATTTTAAGGCTTTAATATACATAACATTAAGGTAGTGGTTTATTTGGTACCATGACGACATAAATTTGGGTTAATATCCTGGCTATGGTTTTTGATTGATATTCCCATGTACCCAACGGCATAAAAGGAATCAAAAAAGTAAAAATAGCTATGGTAAGCGGATAAATTTTCTTGAATATAAAAATAAATCTTCATAAAAAAGGACGAAAATAGCTTAATATTCACCAAAAGATTTTCCCTTGTAAACCTGATTTTAATTTAATCGTAAAAGTCATTCAGACTCCTCTACATGTTATGTAATAATTCCATCACACTCCACGCGACAAGCAAAGGAAACAGTAACTGTCGCGGAGTCGAAACAAGACTCAACAGGTCCAGACTGTCACATCCGAAACATGACAAATCCATTGAATCGAAAGCAAACGCATCATCCCTCCCTGGGTTTTTCTGCCACGTCACTTCCGAAAGTGCTTCCAAAAGAGGAGTTTACATAAATAGGACAGTAGGTCGCGCAAATGGCACCCATAACTCGGGCGGGAAGTGCAGGATGGAAGCGGAAAAACTTTATTTTCTAGAAGGTGAAAGTGTAACCGAAGGGTGTAACACGGTCGTGCGCAACTGGACAAAACGTTCTCTTTCCGATGAATTATCCTCCTGGCATTTTCAGTCACGAAATGTCGGCGGAGATTTCTTGAGAATCGCCCCCGGACGTCCGAAGGGTAATAATACACCTCAGAACCTTCTTTTCCTGTCACAAATGTTTCGTCTCAGTTTTTTCTGTTGCTTCCCTTTCTTCCCGTCATAATTTACATCGATTTAAAATATTTTAACTCCATATAATCTGAATTATGCAAATGATAAAAATGTGTTATAAAATGAGATGGAGGTGTAAGGTATAATAAAATCCGTTACATCACTGTCATTATGTTCTGTGCATAATTAGTAACACCAGTAGCTAAAGCCTAACTTTTAATATGAGAAATTAGGGTTAGGGAAAGTCGTTTGAGTATTATAAAACAAAGATATCAGACAAGAAACTTCTCCAGCGAGCTTTGGTGGGATTTATTGATATCAACTTTTTGAAAAATAAAACGGTACATACATAGTCGAAAGAAAATCTCTTGAGTTTTTAGTGAATCAATAAACAATTTACATTCAATTGTTTAGTCATATTTAATTATTAGTTTAAATAGAGAAATTCATTCCTTATATTCCTATTCTTATCTACTTACGTACGTCTTTTGTCTATGTATATAATTACTTTTATTTTTACACCCGTTTCATCCATTACTCTAAGATATTATGACGTAATTATACATATGCAAAAGTTAAAACAATCAAAAAGCAGTCCTCAATACATTCAAAAATATACAGAGTTATCTTAGGAGATTTTCCACAAAAAGTTTTTTTTTCGTTTAGTGCTATGGCCTTCCGCAGGCTATATCGACATCATAAAATGTGAATTGATTATGATATACATATTTTTAGTTATTTTGTGATAGTTTAATAAATTAACGCAATTCCACCGTGGCAAGGATGTTCAACTGATAAATTATCATGAAAAAGCGCAGGGAAATTTTTTCATAAAATAACGGAAACTTTTCACATTAATATCATCTCAACTAATATCACAAAAGTTCTCCATTGAATTTCAAGTATAGTAGAACCATCCTCATACTTGCCTTTTGTGAAACTTTCCGTTAAACTTCACGCATCGTCATCGGGAATACCTGTTTATGACTAACCTGCTAGGCTAACCGTAAATATTTTGGTGCTTGATTTTAGAAGTGACTGAAAAGTATCCCATGAATTTGTGGCAGCTGAAATTTTTAAAGAATGCTAGTATATTCTCTCACTCATTGAGTTTCCATAGGAATCTAACTTTAAGAATTTTTGTACGTGCACCCATGCACGTCATTTCCACCCTTACCTGTGACGTTTGGTTACAAATCACGTAATTTTTAAAGTAACATTATAAATTCGTGTTGAAAACTTTAAAAAGATTAGGATATGATTTATCATTTTTGTCTTGATTGCAACCAAGCATTCCTCATTTTATTTGTTACCCGTTGTATACATAATAACCGTCATAATAAGTATATAAATAAAAAATTAAGTATTCGTGCTATAATGAGTGCTTTTTGATGTTGATAAATGTAAATTAAGATTACTTTTATTTATAACCAAATTATTGCAAACAGCAATTCGTATACGACAGGCATACTGATCAAGACAGAGCCAGTAAGTATACAGCGATCAAAGTCTACTACTCGAATTATCTATAAAATAATTACATTATTAAGACCATGAAATATCGTTAAGTAAGCGCGTAAAAATTTCATCATTTTTCCGAATCAGCCACGGTTTTCAAACCGCTGGACTTTTACCGTAAAATCGGTGGAAAGTGGGCGCATAAACGCCTTGCCAAAAGTGCTTGTTTTTCTTGGCTTCGGGCAGGACCAAATATCCATCAATTTCCCCTTTAATTTGGCAGGAGATTCCCTCGCTACTTGATCTCACACAGAGACGGAGATGTATCATTCGTCCCATTTTCGATTTCCTTTCCTTGACGCCTTAATGGAGAATCACTTTGGAGGAGAGGGAGGCTCGTGCGTGTGTGGGATCTGCGGTCGAGAAGTCGACCTACTCTCGCTTCTTCGAAACTCTTGGAGACGGAATTCCCTGAGTAAAACAGCTGACAGCCGCCGGGCGTGTGTAATTGCTGTAAGGATGTGAAGGTCGAGCGAGGCGTCAAATATGAATCACTTGACTCGACGCCTTAAGGCACTCCGTTTCCCCTGATGCTATAAATGCGTGGGGTAGTGGTTTGACCGGGGGTGGATCCCGGGATACGTGGAGGATTTTGTTTCCTGAGGACGATGTTATCTGAAATTCGTTTCCGTGATTTTTGTGTTGGAGAAATGAGATGTGATTTTTATTTTATTTGGATACTTAATTGTTTCAAACGTGCAAAATTTTCTTGCACTCAATTATACCTTTCTCTATTATACTTTCTCCAGGCTTAGTGAAATAAATAATGTTAACGTTGAAATTCTATTCAACATATTTTAGTAATAAGAACTGATGCAAGTCATAACTTAAAATGAGCTGAAATTATTTAATGATTATAACTTAAAATTAGCTGAAATTATTTAATTATTATAACTTAAAATTAGCTGAAATTATTTAATTATTATAACTTAAAATTAACTTAAATTATTTAATTATTATAACTTAAAATTAACCTAAATTATTTAATTAGAATAACTTAAAATTAACTGAATTATTAATTCTATCAATAAAGTCTAAGGTTTGATAAAATTCATATCGTTACGCATCAATTTCTTTTCTGACAGAACTTGAAATCCCGAATAAATGAGAATTCTACTGTTTAAAACTTTCCTTTTAAAATCAATCTATTTTCAAAACAGCAGCTTTTTACGTCGACCATATTTTCTAATTGACATGATTATCACTTTTTATTCCGCATGTTTATGTTACACAATTCTAAGTCGCTGTTAAAATAACTATACTATAACACTTTAACAGAAACTGTTCAATGAAGGAAACAATGAAGCTGTACTTACATAAAATATCTTTAAATTATATTTCCTTAGCTTTTGCTTTGTAAATAATTACCTCAAAGGTTTAGTTTAGTTTGACCCTTTATTGGCGAGGTTTGGCCTATATGGGCCTCTCTTTCATTTAACCTCCTGTGTTGATAGAATATGTACAGATATAAATTAAAACTAAAAGACAGAGTATAGTGTGGGGAAACATTTTTGCAAGTATAATGCACTAGGTAAAGTCGTGATCATATATAGCTAAAGATATTTAAATAAAAAAACTCATTTATCATTGATGAGATTATAAAAATCATATTTGGAAATAGATGAACGAAGCCTTTTAATCAAATTGCTCTAATTTTCTGCTTGCAACGCAAAAACTCCAGGAATTCAGTAAAAACATATTCTAGGGACCCGAAATCGTTTCCGTTGAGATTTGGAGGCTACAATTAATCTACTTTCTCTGTATTAATCTGAACGTGGAGAAAGTATTAATCGAAGAACTGCTCAAAATGTTTCCTTATAATCGATTAATAAGGTTTTTTTGATTCTTCGAAATACATTTCTTAGAATGTCCACTCATTCTATTACTTTATCAGTAAGATTTTATGATATTTCCTTCTGTTTGGGAAGTGACTTGACACTAAAGGAAATGAATTCTAAAACAGAGTAGAGAATGACTTGAGGGTTTTTAACTAACTTTTTCAAAGTATCGTTATGCAAATTTTCGAACGTAACTGTTCTCGCGAAGAGGGTCGAGGTATTCTATCGTATCATTAATATATCTATTATCAGTGAACTCTTTACATTGTTATCATATGAAGTAATAATGTTTCGCTTGATTAATGTGAAAATTATGTGTTGAGAGAGATATCGTTTACTTCAGTTTCTTTCTCTGTTTGGAGCCAAAAATTGAATTACGGTTATTAAATTAATCCTTTAATATTTACCAATCCTTATTCCAATCAGAATTAATTCGATTCTTTTAATTACTTTGACAAAGCTGAAGTATTCTTAACGTTCGTAAAACTAAAATATTTACTGCATCAATTACCGCCAGTAAAGTTTCAGTCACCTAAAGATAAGTTCAAGGAGATATCTCTTCTGCTGTGAATGAAATACGTAAACTTGTATCTTTTAAACGTATTTACTAATGTAAATCGTGATTTTTTTAAAAGAATTTAATGCAAGTACTTTTCTTACTTTACATGCTCAATCATTGTTGAAGATATCATTAAATCTGTTTAACCCTTCTTGATGTATAATCATCATGTATTAAAATATATGATTGCACTGGGTGAGAAAAACGATTCACTTTTAGAATATATAGGGGCAGGAAAGATAGGTTTGAGAGTTCTCTATCGTGATCAGACATTATTACCTCCCCATTATGTTTCTTTAATGGAACGAAGTTACTGGAGAGGGAGGGTGCGCAAAAATCTTCGTTGCCTCACAAGCTATTAGTATTCCATCGTCTCATTAAGGCACCAGAAGACTATTTACAAGGAGGAAAATATCTTCCAGAGACGAGTCCGAATCAATTGGACAGCATCATTGAACTTAACATCGTTATTCAATGTTTTAATCATCGCGTTGTGTTTCATTAATGCCATTGATTATAGCGGATTAGGAAACGCAACATTAAAGATCCTCCCCGCTCGTAAGCGGTGATGCAATGTGTTAGAATAGGTTTCATAAAGTATCACATAACTTAGGGATAAGACATGTGGGCTGGGATGTGGGGAGGTTTTCCGAGCAAAGGAATTTAGCATCTGTTTAGCGAATCTAATGGCGAATCTTTCGATCGAATCTCTTAATTAAGTCACTTCCTCCGCTGCTAATTCATTCCTGGTCTCTTATCTCTTTGTCTCCCAGGCGGCATCATCGGGAATGAATGGTCCTTACGTGTCAGGTCCTCGCACTCGCGTGTTAAATATTCAAATAAGACTCGAATGTTCGATACTTCGCATTCGTTCGGAGTATGTCACCCGAGGAAAGGAGATGGAAAAGTTACTTTATGAGAGATAGGATCGAGGGTGTCCTCTGTATGATCGGCGATGGGCAAAACATTTTTGTCATATGGAAAACTACATCATTTTTGAAATGATTTTTCAGCATATCTCCCTCGTATTAACGTCTCTATTTTCTTTGAGACCTTGAGGAATTGATATAGTACAAGATACTCCTTGGGGCTATGAAAGTTTGGATATGGGATATGAAAATGGAATATGACTCAGAAGAAACAAACTAAATGATTATTCAATACTTAATAATAATCATTAATATATGTAACAAGTTTGTAAGCGCGTAAAACATACTTTTTCTTATTCGACACCGTCAAAATCTAAACGAGGGTTGGTTTTCGTATTTTTCTGAAAAGATTCAATTAGTTTTGGCATTTATTGGCAGCAACAAATATCATTCTTTTCATTTCATAAAATTTTAATTTATTGCAGGCCAAGAACATTTCTCTCCAAATCATCATAATAAAATATAATGGAACAGTACATTTTCATTAGCATATATACGTGTATAATATTAGATACATAAATATATTTTTCAATTTCTTTAATACATACATAAAATATGACTTTCGGATTGTATCAATGCTTGTATCTATTTGAGAAAGTGAACAATAATATTAATAATAACTAAAATTACTGAATTAAGTGCACAAACAGTGAGCCTGTTTGTAAACCGCAAGGATATGAAAGTTTAGGTTATTTGCGTGAGGCATCCAAGAGAAATTCTCTTCTGTAATTATCATTAAGTAATTTATAACGATGAAAGAAATAATAATGCATACATATTATTAAACACATAATTTACAGATTTCTTTCTCCTATTTATAATCATAAAGCAGAATATAGATTTAAAATATTATAACTTTGGATATAATGCCTTCGCACGAGTTTCCCCTTCTTGAAATTACATTAATGTAAACATAAAATTGACTTTATTTTCGCCCCTGTACTCTGCAGTCAGTATACGGAATCCATTTTAAAACACGTCTTCGGATAATGCCTGTTTTTCCTCACTGTAGAAGGTAATCTAGTACCACATAAACTGCAATTTGAAAAATAAAAAGTATAAGGAAAAGGACTAATCGTCTATAAATCGTCTTAATAAAAGGAATATCCCTTCAAATTTCCCTTTATATCTTTCCGATTACCGAGTCGTTAAACAATATTTGAAATGTTTAATATATAGATTATTGAACATCAAGATTTCAGCCGAAATTAAAATGGTTGGGGTAATTTTGGAAGCTTTGTAAATGAGTTCTTAAAATATCCTAGAATATTAATGATATTTATCATTATTTTCAACTGAAATAATGTGATAAGAACCAACATCAAGGCCAGTTCATTTGGTCAAGTTAATGACATCAGCATGGTAAATTATGGAATTCGTTATATAACTCAGGTATGGTAATTTTGATAGACACCAAACGTTACGAGAGCTAAAAGAGTCACAGATTCTACCGATTAAGAATCGGTCGTAGGAGAGCCTTCCAGAACCTTCGACGCCAAAGATCCATTTGCAAGAAAGAGGAACCTCCAAAAGGACAGTTTAGCCGTCGCATCGATACATAAGTCTAATCTGGCATCATTACCCACTCATATTTTTAGAACCCATTTGCAATTCCACCCGAGGCAAGACCACACGTTTGTCCTGTGAAGAGAAGCCACCCGTAACGGTGAAAACCATTCGGAGGCGAAAATTACAATAAATCTGTTATGAGCGATTGGGAAGAGAATATAAGAGACTATTTTTAGGGTTCGTGTGTCCGCAAGTCGTTAGGGAACCGAATGGTTTATTGATGACGATTTAATTCGCAATGAAGGGAATCCGCAGAAAGGCAAGGAAGGACCGTATATCTTAAGGTCTCTCTTCTGGTTGCCTTGCATGTATATGAGCTATCTGCTCGTCGGTCAATTATAAAAGAGAACACTCCTTCAGCGTCGCCTTCTGTACCTTATCACCCTTCTTTTCGACCCTGTTTGAGAGTCCTCGTTCCACCACGTCGATGTAACGAATCTCTCCATATATATCACCCATCCTCCGTGTCTGTTTTATAACATGTGCACCAGATCCGCTGTACTTTTCCAATGAATCCCATGCAAGTTATGGACGCAAGAGGAAACGATTTCCTGAGGATATACCCTTCTAAATTTGAAATATTGACATGGCCTATTCCATTCTGAGGACAGTGTCCTGTCCTGTTTTCCGATTGAAAGTCCTGAGCCGTTTTTGAAATATATTGTACCATCGGTCCTACTTGATTTGAGCTGAATCATCTCACCAGTGTTATTGCATTATCAACTTTAATCGACCTGTATCAAATCCTCTCTGGTTACAAAGTGAAAATTGTCATTAATGTCTTCCATTCATAGGTTAGACTAACATGAGGTCATTATGACTAAGTTCAACACGAATGATCAGTACAGTCAGAAAGTGTGAATCAACGCAAATGTGGATGACCTATGGAATTCTAATACATAAAATAATATTATAGGGAAACTTTACTTCAAATTGCATTAAATATGAGTAAAATTTGAATATCTGCTAAATTGTATCATGTCAGACTCAAATTATCGGTTCCATACTAATAAACGATCTTAGAATAAAGCCTCTAAAATTTATTCCCCCATAATTGCGTACGCAATTCTACAGCTGATTTCTATTTTAAAACTTAATCAATTTTTTGTAATTTCTACCTAATGATCTTAACCAGAAGGCGAAACATTTTTGGGTGAGTACCATTTTTAATAAGCAAGGGATTTGCATTCCGAACCTTAGTGTAAGAAGCTAAGATTATTTTCATAGATGGCTTAAGATGATTATATTATATAAACTTATAATTAACTAAGAAAACCTAAATTTTACTTTGATGGTTAAATATTTAATTGAAGTTATATAAAAATGCTCATTGGTGCAAGGTGAAGATATTATGATATTAAAATTATTCATGAATTTTTTAAACTAATATAAGAAATATTACCGTATCCTTCAGAGAGCAGCAAGTGATAAAATAGACTTTAACAATGTCATCGACGATTTTACCAACATAAAAGTGGTATACATGCATTTATATTAGGGATAAACATTCTTAAAACGAAAAGATCCTATATGTTACATAGACATTTTGTTTGACTGTACATTTGATGTGTACTGAATGGGGCGGAAAACACAGGCACCGCCCCGGGCACGACTAAGTGTTACTACGCCACTAAAAAAGCGCTGTCATAGCTTCCATGCCTCTTTGGGCACCTGTGGCATGCGTTTCCCATCTCCGATCTAAACTATTTCTGATACTGCACCAAACTTAAAAGAGTTTTGCTAGAAAACCATATTTTTAGGAATTACTAATTGAAAAACTGAGAAAATCTTAGATTCTGTCCCGATCCAGAGTTTTGTTACTTTTTTGTTCAGTAAGTGTCGTAAGAAATTAAAGAAAGCATTTTTTTTATTCAGGCTCAATATTCAATAAATTTTCTTCAGGAAAGATCCCAAAACGGTACTGAGGAAATGCTCCTCATGACTCGTTCATAGTATTTTGACTTCAGTCTCACGTGATCCGCAATATTCAATAAAATTCGATTAAGCTGACTCTTATGCGTTCCGTTTACATTTTCCGTTTTCCTAAATGTTTGATATTCACATTTTTTTGTAAGTATAAGTCATCGTTTTTTCTTTTGTATTATAAATTATAATTTCATACTTCAAAATCAATTTCAATCCCGTCATTTCAGACAGGAGAGTTCAATCGTACAATTATATAATGGGATTTTAACAGTCACAGCGTAAGGTGTGTCTAGTTCGAGGACACACTCATGCATAGTTGTCAAGTCCATTTACGTATCTCTTTTCCTATTTTCGGCGGCGGTCAAACGAATGCGAGCGAATTTTTAGTGAGCGACTGTCCTTCGTGCGATAAAGGTCAGAGAAAGGTCAAGCTGAAAATCGAGTGCAAATGAGCGACATTGGTGGGTCTACGAACCCAAAGAGATAGCATCTCTATCGAAGGGACGACGGATGAAAGCTCGGCTAATGTAAACAAAGAATAAAGTCGCAGAAGGAAAAGGGGACGGAGAGACAGGTAATCTCCCCAGAGAATATGCAAATCCTCTTCGATTAAAGTTTTCCAAGCGATTCCTAATAATGTGACGGACTTGGTGTGATTTCTCTTTCGCTTTTGAGCTATATTTCGGTTTGTGTTTGAAATGAAGTCTTATTTATGCCTTATCTAGGATGACCATACCCCATCTAGCTGAATACGTTTCCCGTTACACTGATGGGACATTTCCAATCAGTGAAACGAGAAAATTTATTTTTTATCAATTTATTTATTATTTATTCTTATTTTTCTTGGCAGTTGTTTTAATTACTTCAACAAAGATACGATTTGAAATGATTCTTGGCAATTATTTTGTTGAATTTTCTTATCTTAACAAGAGGTAAAGTACCTTATACTTCGTCCAACGTCATGAAGAAACGAAATAAATCTTATTTCACCGTATATTCTTCACTGAAGAATGGCGCGCGCTGTTCGTACTGTTTTATCGGAAATGAATATAACTCTATGTTGAATGACTTCAAATCAATCATCGCCAAATTTCTTTCTCTATGCAAAAATTGCCATTCCCGTAAGTAATAAACGAGGCCATAAGTTTAATCATTCACATTATTTTAAGTGAGGGACTTGGGATTGGAGAGGGATTGATATCTCAGATAAAGAAATCATATAAGAGCCTTTGCCTACCTGGGCCTCTTTCCATCACGAAACAAGGCATTCGTTGAATCATTGATTGTCACAGCTATGTAAAAAATATTAGGTGATTATCTTACAAAGTATTGTGTGTTGAGGGATGATGGCATAGAATGCTGCTACAGTACGGGATAATCGAGAAACTTTGGAGAGCGCTGTTATTTTTATTTTTCATTTTTTAATATATATGTATATCCTATTTCCTATAAATTCTATTAATGCCTCGGATTTGGATTTTAATAATTTCAGCAACTCTGTTTCCATGATGAAATCTTGTTTTAGAGTAATACATCGACGTTAAATATAGTTATGATTTAATTTATTTATACATTATTATTGAATGAATTGAAATTAATTGAATTTAGCTCGGTTGCAATATTCAGCGTTTGCTATTTTTACTTACTTTTTGTACTATTTTTAACTTTATTTAATTCCATATATATCTGATCTACCGTGAGTAGAGTTTTACTTCATTGTATTAAAATGCTTATTATGCCTTTCAGATATAATGCTCGATTATTTTTCTATGTATCCGAGTTATATCGTTTTGGGTGAATAAAAATCAATGAAAGATATTACGATAGGTAAATTCACTCTGGGAATGAAGGAGTTAGGATTGAATAAATCTTTCTAACATTTTTTAAAGTTTATTAAGATCTCGTATTTTTAACGCTCCTGTAGCTATATGGAATACCTGATGTTTTAATTTTTAAAGATTCATTTCTTCAAAGTTGTAGAATGAAGCCTTTTACCTATATGACTATTATAATAACCCAAAGATATCGCGTCAAAAAGAAAGAGAAACTCCTAGGACACCTTCGAGATCGTTTACAGTTGCTAACTGGACTCGGTCACGTTTCCGTGCAGGATTTTTGAAATGCGAACGAATAGCCTCTCGATCAATGCGGATCCTCCGCGATAAGGGTAGCGTCCGGATTCAGGGCAGAAGAGAACTACTCAATCTCCCTTTCTTTGACTCCTCCAATTCATTCCTTCCCAATCCGTATTCCGTCGAACGCTCCTCGAATCCCAAGTCTCCCGACCGCGTCATTTCGAATCCCACCGCTTTGCTGTCTACGTGACGGACTTCCATTTCCATTCCATCACATAACGGATTCCGCAAAGAAAGAAAGAGAGATGGGAGTTGTGCCGATGCACGCCTGATCACTCCCGAGAAATTCGTCAATGGGAAGAGACGAAGATCGACTCTTAAAAAGAAAATACAGTCTTTTTTAACGGACGCTTTGTAGACAGAAATTAGTATTAATTAATGTCCAACAATATGTAATAATAGTGAATTGAATTGAACAACTATAATAAAAAATAAATAATATTCAAAATTATTATTAACGATAAATAATTAAAAATAGATAATATTAGTGAATTGAATTGAAATTGAAATGTACCATAAAGAAAAATTTCTAAAAGCACTTAGACAGTTGCTTACAATACTTATAAGTATATTTTTTATTAATTAGTTCTTACAAAGATGCACTCCATCAGATTCAAGTCTGTCGACAGAACGTCAATAGAGCAAATATTTTAAGCAAAGTATTAAATTAAAGTACTTTTAGTTAATAGCTCACTATATGAAAATAAGCAATACAAATAGTGCTAAAGAGGGAAAAAAAGGGAAAAATCTATAAAACATCACGGAAAAGTACATATGCAGACAGTTAAATCTTAACTACAATTTTAGTATACGAATTATGAAAAAAACAAAAATATTTGCATGATAAGAAATCATTCAAAATTGAAAATAACAATTAAAATACAAATAACCATTTTTTTCTGTTTGAAGTTAACATGGATCAGTTAGTATAACAGTACAAAGAACAACCACTTTTCAATAATGAAAATGGACGTAAAAATACGTATAATATACACGTACTGTAATAATAATTTATTCCACCCAATTACATATTTATTACAACATATATAACTTAAACCATAATCATATTTAAAGGAATGAAATAAATTCAGAAAAAAAGAAAGACGAAAAGGAAAAGAAGAATATAGGAATCCCAAAGGAAAATAAATACCTGTCAACGCATAGGCATGCAGCCAAAAATCTAGTTAGAAAAATTTTACAAGTACAAAGTAAAAAAAGAAAGATAGGAATGTCTGTATTTACGACAAATTTTCCATTTTTTATTTGAAAAGAGCCATTTCCTCTCTTAATAACACAAATTTAGAGCTTGTATTAATCAAATTTCCCGGGAGGAAGGAAAATAATTTTGGTTCTAAATGCATGTATGTAAAAAAATTCATATTTTGATAGAGGTTAAAGATCTAAGAATTGTTGCAAGTCTTATTTATATATTTATATTTAATCTTATTACCTCCCATATTGTAAAAAGATTTCAGGACCTTATTTACAAATAAATTTATACTCTTTGGTATTATTAAAATTTAAAAATTGTAGTAAAGAATAATTGCTTTTCATCAGTATTCTTTATAATGGAGACCTACCACAAAGTCGAGACCAAATTAGTAGATTTTACCAACTGTATAGTTAAATTTTTCCTTATGCAGAGTAAAATTTACAACAGTATTAATGCTCCGAATTGGTTTGCTCAAATAATAAGAGTGATAGTGATGCATAAAAGTTAGAATATATATCCTAAACATCGGGAACCATTCCTTCGAAGGAGTCAAGGTCTCATCCCGAAACTCAACTCTTTAAAGTGCTCTCTTGAAATTAAATATTTTTCATTCATCTAAAGTCATGGATTTTGAATGGCAAAAAGTAGAAAAATATACGTTTTTGAATAAAAAGAAATGAATTCGTGCTTTTTGAGGTCAACGACGAGATTCAAGACTTGCACGCGGGAATATCTCGGTAAAAGTAGTCGGTCAAACGTTAGCTCTCTTGCTAGCGAGAAGATACCACTCTAAATTCAGAATATTTTCCAAATGCACCTTTTGAATCATGGCTGAGATTCTCCAATATCTTCAAATATCTTGCTATTTCTCCTCTGACTTGATATATATATGCGTTAATCATGATACTTACAATGTTTGTTAATTTATGAATTTTTTAAAATCGAACCACCGTGATATCACCACTTAAAAAACGCTCCTGCAATACGATTAACGCTGAGAGTTCCACCAGTTTTTATAAATCGACTTCATTATTACAAAATATAATTTTATTTACAATTTTCATTTGGTAAAATTTTCTTCCAATTCTCACCTAGCATGCTGATTTAATTCCACTGACACTATTGCTTTCCTAACAGGGTTTTAGAAATCAAGGAAATTATAATACATTCGCAAACTCAAACAATCTTACACATATATGGAAATACGGTTGTTATGAGATTTCTCAATTTGTCACGATGTCATTGGGTCAATCAATATGCTAAGGCTATTCTTTACGTCTATATTCGGGATTTACATTTCAACAGGAGGAATGTCCAGAAAAAGTCTCCGGAAGAATGCATATGCAGACGTCGTGAAACTTCATGTTTTCCTAATGTTTTGATTTCTCCTCCAAATATCTGCATCAGAGTTTCAAAATTGGCATTCGAGAGGAACGATTCATTGGCCCACGTCATATTGCGACAACTATCTCACGGTATAAAATGAATTTCGACATTAGGGAATGACGTCCATAAAAAAATTTGAAACATTGAATTAAGGTGTTAATGACCCACGTTTTGGAAATGCAATCACGTGGGTTTATTTTCGGCCCGATGTATTCAGGTGCGAAATCTGTCGGCGCGTGACTATAGTAGCGGTGCAACGAAATCTACGGGATTAAAATTTAATACGGTTCTCCTTTTGATTTCTCAAATAGCGGAAGAGATATAGCCCTTGATAGCTACGGAGGCTTGAGCTTCAGTGAATTATTTTTTACTGTGATTTTTAACATATTCTATCAGAGGATAGGATCCATGAATATGTGAGTTTCCTTTTCAATTCAATTCCCTTTATCATCATATAACTGCTTCCTGATTTGGAAGTATCGAAGACCTGTTGATCGATATCTCATATCCCCAGCCATCTCTCTCTTCCATCCTTCCGACATTCCGCCAATCTCAACGAATGTATACTATCTTGAATTCCGAATTCTAATTTATTACTCACGTCAAAAACCATCAATCACCTCGTCAAAATTTATAGATTTTAAAATTTATCGATGCTTTTGTGGGCATTTCTCAACGTTTTACTTCCATTGGAAGTTTTAATGGATCGTAATTTCTCCCACAATAAACAGCTTTTTCTTTCTGTATTTTTCTGAACATTTTCTTGGATATAATACTGTAAATATTTACATGACACCAGCATGGAATGTTAAGTGAGAGAAAAGGCCCACCCAAAGCTTCACCAATTGCAGTCCAGTCAATCCACGATCAGTTGACTCACGGCGTTCTTGCATTTTCAGTGGTCAGTCAAACGTAACCTCTCTTCATTCTTTCGTAACCTGTTATTTTTAGACCTAATCGCAATTTTATTTTCCTAATTTCCTAATAGTAATAACACTAGTAGTAACAATTAAAAAAGCGACTTCAATCCATGACATTCTGTCCACTTGTATGTAGTTCGCTGGGTAAATTGAACGCAAAAATTTCGCGGAGCTATTTTGTTGAAGACTTATTTCCGTCAAAACTTAAGTCCATAAAATTTTTTCCTTGATTTCCCCACCAGATCTTAAATAATACTCAACTCAATACGCCACTTAAGAATCACTGAGGTGAGTTTAAAGTTGATGTGTCCCCATACACGAATGCATGAATCGGTTCTTAGTATAAGTTTCTTCAGTAATTTAAGAGGAAGAAAACTTGTACTGTTTACTTCTAGGCTTATGGGATTCCCACTTTTCCGTGAGTGGGAACGATAATAGCATTTCTAGGTCAAAGATTATAGAGATTAACCTGATCAAGTACGTTACTGTGATAGATTTATGATTTATACAGAATAACGGTATAAGGTTAATAACTGCTCAGTCAGAGAAAAAGGAAAAGGTTAGTTCTATTTTTCCACAATTACTTATAATATTTTACAAGTAGGTAATTATTATTTAATTGGCATTGCAAGCTCTGAACTTCTTTAATCATGGAGAAAAATCTGAACACTATGAATCACTGTTATTTAAATCGAATAGAGTAGGAAGACTAGTCAGGGAGAGAAGATGTTAACCATTATTTAGGAACGTAAGAAGCTCAGAGTTAATAATTTGCTTTCCCCTGTTTAGAATAATGCCCAAAATATTTTGAGAATCGCATAAAAGGTAATATTATTTAAATGAACAAATAGATTCGGGTATTGTTGATATAAACTAAAAAGGAAGTATGCAAGCTACATACTTTAACTAACATCATCGTTTCGTTGGCGAAATTTTTGTTTGTCCGGAAAAGCATTAAAGTTAAGTGAATGTACTTGGAATAAATAACAAGAGGAGGTTGTACTAAGAGACACTTTAAGAGGAGATTGTCTCGAAAAACCAGGAAAGACACAGTAATAATAATAGGATAAAGAATAAATATAGCCAGAAAGAAAGTGTATATGAATACTATCATTTAAGATGGTTTATGCAAATGATACGGACGGTTACAGGAAAATTAGCATAATATATACATTGAATTGATTTGAGTTGCCTACAGCCTTTGGGCTGTAACCACAGTGGTAAAGAAAAACTAAATGGTGAGAAATCTGTTCGCAACGAAAAATTATGAAAGGATATAGAAAATATTGATCGTAAAATAAAATTTCTAAAGCCCTGGCAGAGGGAGAAAAGAATTAAATAGCAGATTTAAGCTCAGTTATTAAACGAAATCATCCGGAAGTTTCTACTAAAGATAATGATTGAGTGAAGAAGTGGTACGGAGGAGAGAACATGAGAGATTATAAAGGAAATTAGAACTGAGAAAAACCTTTTTAAATGTGATGAGAATGACCCTGAAGAGATGAGTTTTTTTTATTTTTGGTATAAGTAAAAGTTTAAAAAGATGTATGGAAGTGTTTCAAAGAAATTGACGTGCAGGAAAGTATGGAGAGGCACAGCGATAAACAAAGCAATTAAGGTAACTATCGGATATAGGATATAGCCTAAGCGTACAACATAATGAGTAATTTATCTATTTTAAATTGTTCAAACATCGCTCGGGTTATCTTATAGCCACACCACGTACATTTATGTACGTAATGAATCGAGCAATAGGTCAACGTAGAAATTTGTAAACCTATGTAGAATCCTCTATATATTATTTCTAAACATCCGTTTGCGGTAACCAGCGCTTTTTTCCCTTCACATGCCATTAAAAGATGTAAATGATAAACTATTTGAAAGAGAAAGTTCCCCGTTTCCTGATAAAAATAGACAAACCAATGAACAATTTTCCATTTAATCAAAATTCTAATTCTCTAATAAATTTGAATATGCTCATGGAATTTCGTCACTGGATGTGTAGATATCGATATATTGAATTGTTAAATTGATCAATTAATATCTATGTATCTATTGATTTATAATTTTAATGTCTGACAATGTACAAATGTATGTATTTAGGGTCGCACCACTGCCACTAGATTTTTTTCTACCTGTGGTGTTTTTTTAGTAATAATAATAATATCCATCGATACAAATGAGGTATATGGAAACGGAAACTGATAATGAATATCAATGTGTATTCATTATTTATTTTTAGAGTTTGTGTATTCGTTTTTTACTGATTGGAGTCTTTGTTGAAATGCATGAGGAAATGGAGTACGTGTCCCTCTGCGAAATTTTCGCACGTGGCAACCAGTTCCTTTACATTTAAATACGTAATCTAAGTAAGAGGAAATACTATAATATATCCCTCGTTAGCAGAAAACATAAATTTTTCTCCTTGAACATAGCCTTTGTTTCCACGATCACCTTCGGCCCTTATCTTCCCTCAGCGGACTACTTTCTAAACCATCACGGGTCTCGAATTCCAAAGCAATGTTTCCAAAGGACGATGTGCCGTTCTTAGACGAAAGTGCACAAAGTGAAGGGCCACGGAAGAGTCCTTCGTCTTGCACTTGGTCGGTTTTAGAATTTCTAATGGCGGAGGGAGAAGGACGCGGGAATCGGTGGAAACAGTTGAAGGGAGCGGAGCGGTAACGAGTGGTTGAGGACGAAGAGCGAGTGCATTGGTGAAGAACGGCCTCGCGCCTTCCGAGGCTCGCTAAAAGGATAATGAATGTCATTAGAAGTTCCCGAGAGGTGGCGTATCCGCTGGAAACGGTATTAATAAAGATGCTCTTTTTAAAACAGTCCCCCTTGAGGTCGGTTTCAATGACGGAGGAATTTATGGTCAACGCCGGATGCGCTGAAAGGAACGGCTGAATGACTGATTTCGACCTTAAAATATCTTTCGCCGTGGGTTTGGTTTACCTAACTATTCAATGGGAGAATTGCGGGCTATGGTGGGCTTTCAGGATATGGAAAGTCACGTTTCGGTAAGAGTTGTGAATTTTAATTCACGACTCATTATGGAAATTTAGGAATAAGAACGTACACGTTAAGAAAGTTAAACCATGTATATTTTCCGAATAAAAACGCAACCGAATCTTGAAGTTTTAAATGATTTAGTGTCGATTTGATATAGAAGCTTTACTTACGAGAATAAAATTGAGTACTATCATTGGGAAGGAGTTTGTATTGGATAACAAATTGAAGAAATCATTAAAGTTATGTGAATATCGTATTAGATTCATAAGTGCAATATAAAATATTTCATACATGTTCATTAAAACGAAATTTAATTTACAATATTTAACGCAGATTATGATTAAGAGAAAAAATAATTGCTGAGTAAAATTCAGAGGTAGATAGGGATTGTATAACTAATATTTAAATATTTATCAAGCCTCGATATACCGTTGGTCTTCACTCTTTTCAGTGAGATTATAAATCACTAACCGATTGCTCCAGTTATATTCTCTCCTTCTTAAGTTTTAAAATACAACAAAGCGAGAAAATTTAAACGATAAATCTCTTTGATCCAATACCTTCTGCTAGGAAATAGCAGGAAGAAAAAATACATAAAGAGCTAAAGGCTGTAAAACTCCAGGGATGAAATCATACCAATTGCATGATTTAGAGAGATGCTAAAAATCAGATCTGTATATTCCCTTTCATGATTTTTCGATGCCTCCTATTTTTTTTAATTAGCACCTTATCGCCTGATGTTAAAATCACAGGGAGAAGACGATGAACATATTAAATAAATATTAAATTAAATATTTCAGTATTTTTAAATATTAAAATATTTCAATATTTTTAGTTATATTTAGGCTAAGAAAATACAGTAGTTCATATTCGAACGATACACACTTTTTAAGTAAAAATTTATTCTCCATATTCTCAAAGAACGGTCAAGAAGTACTTTCTCCTTATCTTTCTCCCTATTTATCTTATTTACCGCCAGAGTGCCAACCAAACCGCTGAGTCGAATCAATGAGTCGACCATCAAGATAGGACAGCAAACGTTTTACTGAATCCCGACCCAAGTGTAAAACCATAATGCAATATCAAGATTCCTTTTTGCGAACTTTTCCGGATCGAAAACGCTAAATAATCTCATTCCTTTGTGTTGAATATTCTTCCGAGTAAACGAAGAGGATTTGTTCACCTTATATTACATCTATCTTTGACTACATAATTCTAGACGTGTGAAAATCACCATCGCTCTTGAGGACATTTACGACTGTTGAATGACGGTGTTAAATTCAAATTGCTAATATTTCATGCAAAATCCCAGGCAATTGAAAACCATACAGTTTATATAGCTATTTGATCTATGATATGCAAGTACGCAAGCTCAGTGTATCAACGTGACCCTCGAAGGCCTCACATCAGGAATTTTCATACTCAATGATTTTGAACCCGAAAATGGCCTAATCCAACCTGCCCGGTTTATTTAATCTTTGATCTTTAAAACATAATTAAGAGTTAAAATGACTGAAGCGGCAGAAATATTTTTGCCTATAAAATCAGAGGTTTTTTTTGAGCATTTTTAAAACGCATCTCAAAAAGAATCTTATTGCTTAAACTTGCAGTATAATATTGTTCGATATCCAAAATAATGAAAGATAACCAGGTAATCTAAATTGTTATCGAATGTTTAAGTCGGTTGTAATCAGAGTCAGCTGCTTATCAACCCTGAAATACTGGTATTATTTCAGCACAATGCAACAATTATGACGATGAACTTATCAAAGTGGTAGATATGATAGCGTAAGATATAGATAATGAATAATAAATAGAGATAATACTCTTAATTAGAAGTTTTATGATCTTTAGGTATTCGAAGGCGTGACTTTGTGGAAAACAATAACGAAAGATTTGGTTAATTATCTTTGAGCCTTTTTGGTACTTACCTTAAAAATAGAAACAAAAGAAGAAAAATAAATGCGATGATTTACAAATTGGATGGTAAAGATCTTCTTAATTTGGATTATGGTAATGAAATAATGTATTTTTATATGTAGATGATGTATGTATTATAAAATTATATCATTTTATGGCTAGTAATTTTATAGCCAGTTAAATTATATTATTGTAGCTAGATAATATATATACCAATATTTTGCGTTATTGTATGTAGCTCTGTATCCAGAGACAGTTTTACAGAGAACCAGGTACTAGCTGAGGATCTCACCTATAAGATTAGAGCCCAATGAGAGACGTTTTGTACAGTTTTTGTGCGAGAAATCTTTTGGTGGGATCACAAAGTGATCCTTGTGCCTAAGGCCCCTATTGCTAAAATTCACCCCTGTTTTGTATCATTGTGTTTGTGTGGAAATAGTACTTTAATTATTTTTCCACCGAACTATTACTCCATCGGAAACGAAAGAATTGATAAGAAAGAAGCATTCTAATATTCAAGTTGAAATTAAACGTAGTAATTTGCCACAGAAAAAGCTTTTCTGCTCCGTGCTCTATGGAATGATGCTTGATTATATTACATTTCGGTATCACCCAGTATTTCATACATTAACATCCAAACCTATTAATGTAATTAAGATATAACTGTTGATTTATATAAAGAAGAGGCTGTATTATATACCTAGTACCCGTATTCTTTCAAAAACTAGGTACCGGTGATTGGAAATTTAATGTTCACTATGATACGTTTTTAAACTTTCCAATGCATGTGTTGTATGATTACTGAGAGATGACGGCTGATTCAGAATTTCATTTCTGATTTTCTGACAGCTTGTAGATAGTGATCGGCGCATTACAATTTCTCGTGACTGCAGTATCTCCAGGCAACAGTCCCTATAAAACCATGACCATAAGAATAATGCTTGAGTTTTGCATTAATTCGTAATCATTCGAAGAGATTCACATCGTCCGATCTCGGCCGAGTCTCCCGATTAGTCAGTCAAACAAGTTACGTGATATCACCATGGAGAATAATTCAGATATAGAAGAAGGAGAGCGTGTCCGAGATGGAAAGGAAGCAAAGGGGTATCTGCATAGGTGAGGCTTTGGGAAGTGGGAAAAATCAAAGGAAATGAATGGGATATGAGTCGAGGAATCCCTCACCACTTCCCTATTCCTAAAATAATGAATTAGCCCTGATCCGCCGCACGTAGCTTTCCACGAATTTTTCATGCGAAGAAGAGAACGCCTTTCCTTTCCTTGAAAAGCGTTTCTTATTCCGAGCGATTACCCCCGTCGCTCTCATTCTAAACGAATCGAGATTTGCAATTAAAGGGGATGGATTGTGCGTCACAACATTCCTCATTTGGGTTCCTCAAAGATTTGGGGAATGGTTTGAAAAGGAGTAAAAGATGCTGATTCGGTCTCTGAAGAGATGGAGCGCTAAAATATGTCTCCTGATTCCTTTAATTTCCGCATTCTCCATTCTTTTGATGCACCTGATATGGAAAGACGTGACTTAAAGGAACCCAATGATATTCAAGATAAAACTTTTAAATTTTCCTCAGGGTTTCTTTTGTGTGATGAAGGCTGTTCCCTAATTTTTTCATTGAGAGCTTATGGATTTAGTTATCCTCGATAAGTTAGTATATTCTACAGGGCGATGGTCTTGAGCTACTGGGTTAACGGGTTCGAAGATCTCATAGAGCAGAGATGGACAAATTTTCTTAGGACTGAGCCAGAGAGAAGAAAAATTGGAGGGAAAATATAAATTATTACAAAACATAATGAAAACTAAAAAATAGAATTTTTCGAAAATTCTTTAATACTTATGAGGAGAATGAAGCTGTATTGTACACTGTGTACTGTATTTCTCAAAGATTTAAATCATAAATTAAAATTAAAAAATATATATATATATTGTAAAATTGTTTCAATCTTAGATCGGTCTTCAGTCTGCCCATTAGTCTCATAAAGTATTCGATATAGTAATAATATCAAATAACATATTGCACTAATTAAAGTTAAACCTCATTATATCGGCTTAAATCTGTGCCCATAAGGTAAAATATTATCTTGTTACTTTACATAAATCTATAATATATGCGCCATTAGCCTCTGTATCGTAACAGATGCAAGGTATTTACTGATGATTTGAGTCTTTAATTACTTGAAAACAGAATATTCTATGTTTTATTTACGTCCAATGCGATTCATTATACACTGAGGCATTCTTACTCATTCTTTGCGTAACTCTACCATGTAAATGTGATAATTTTATAGATTCTCCATCTTAGGTGAGATCAAAGGCAGTGAGACCTATTCAATTATCAACGGAATAATTTTTCTCTTCCTAAGATTAACGTTTGAGAAATCGGGAAGCGTGATCCACATAAAAACTATTAAAATAAGAGGAGATACTATGATCATTCCAAACTAATTCCAAAAGGAGACAAGTTAATAGCTGCTAAGTTAATTCAATGGAACTTTACTGACATCATAAATATTTTAACAACTTTTTATTTTCTGTTTAAATTATTTCAAAGCAGCCTTGGAAACTAACAAAAGTTAAGGCATAGTAAAATGAGGATATATATATTCATGTTTGGTTGACGTTTCTTGCTTTAAAGTTTAACGTTTAGTTTTACATAAACTAAATTAATGATTTATATCTTTAATCGATCATAAAAATTTTAGATATTTTCTTTTATAAATATTTCCAGTATTTATTCTCAAGAAAACTTTTTTAATAGTTAAAGCGTAGGAAACTTTCGAACGTAATCCGCTATTAAAATAAATATTGCCACCTTACAGATAATGAAACATATGCCAGGACAGCTTTCGTTATATGTACTTGATTTACCTACGCATTTTTCTTTTCGGATAGAAAACTATAAAACAAGTTTTCTATTCGATCACGTGATAGCAGACGCGCGTTAAATCATTCCATTGTAAGTTCGGTGTGTCGCTTTCAGAGAGCCGGCCTCACGCCTCGCAGATTATGCGTTACGTAAAAGAAAAAGGTGTCTATTCTTTAGCCATTGGACACTCCTCCGATATCGAATATCCTTTTTGTAAGATTCAATCTCCCGATTGAAACAATGAAATCCATGAGATACTATTATGCACCGTGGTTTCGTAATATTTCGGAAATATAGCCATAAATTATTTCATTGTCTGAATCGAATGCGCATTCACCTAGATAAAGGAATTAATAAAAGTTAGAGATATTTCACAGATAGACCAGTTAGCCCGTTCGGTTATCAATTATGAAATAGAAAAGATACCTGTTTAATCGTTAGTGTGGTTATTTCGATATACAGTTGAAATACTGGTCTATAATAGTGAACGTATATGATGGGATGAGAAACGTTGATTGGTATTAAGAATCCTTTTTCTCTCCTCACCAGATGGTCTACTCATTCAAAAGAATGCCGCAATAAAATAAATTGACTAAAATCTTATTAAATGAAATATAATTTCATTGAAAAGAAAGATTTAATATTATTTCTTACGGAAAATATTCATCTGCTGCAGAGAGACTATTACGAAGGAGAGAAATATAAAATATGTAAAATTAGATTAATAGAAAAGAATTTAGACGAATTATCAATCATCTTAAAAGAAATATAAACTATGCAGAATTGAATCCAGTATATTAGAATATTCTCACATCTTAGGAAAAATTAGGAAGAATTTCGACATTATTTGCCAAAATAAATATCATTATCGGTAGCGTCCCTAATTCGGAAATATTTTCTTTGAGCACCATTTGCTGTTCCCCGATAAAGACTTGTTTAGATGCCCTCCTTTATACGTAGTCCACTGATCCCCTAACCATAATTTGAGAAAGGGGATTTTGTAGTTAACTACAGCTACATATCATTGTCAGTAATTATTCTTTTAGATCTGGACCATTATCAGTATATAATTTAAAACTTTAATGAAAATAATGATAAAAATATTAATTAGATAATAATAGAACCCTTATTCTACACTTCCGTGGATGGAGGTCTTACCAGTTTGTTCCAGCTGTTTCTCTCTAACGTCTCATTGTCTCTCCTCTCCTCTACCATTATATTACTTTAAGAGCCTAAACAACATCACTGACTTATCCATCCTGAAATACTTGATATCTCTTGGTATTCCTTTCGCCTCATTGTATGCTCAGCGTTTGTTATTTCATCTTGCAATCTGACCAACTCAGACCAGTATGAATTATCTTACCTTCCTTTCTCACTGATTTCTCCTGCCTTACTCTTTTGCACCTATTCTGATATCTATTCTCTCAAATTTTCTGCAAAGAGCAGTTTGGAGTAGTATTGTGAGAGCCAACGTCCTTCATTCGAACGTGAAGACTTGGTTGCCACGTATTAAAATCTCCGAAAAGCTTTTTTCCTTTACCGTTCACCATGGTATCTAAATCGACTATACTGAAAATTGAAATCAAGAAATCTTTCGACCTTTTAAGGATAAGTGTTAGCTGTATCGATACTAAATATCCAGCGATCAAAATTTTTGAAACCGTGAAAACATGGCTTAGATAGGTGGTAAAAAATTATAATAATACAATAATTTTGTTCGAATTTATTTAACATACCATCTCAGACCTTAACTGCTTGAAAAAGTCTTAAAATTGGCAATTTTCCTTTCCCCCCAACGATGACGGAGATGGAGTGGAAGCAAAACTAAAAATAGCATACAACTTTTACCCGATTTTATTGAATATACCATCTCACACCTTCTTACACGTCTGAAAAGGTCTTAAAATTAGTAGTCTCCCTTTCCCAGACGATGTTGGAGACGGGGGATTCGTGTTCTGGGTGCGAAGCATTGTTTTTTATGTCCTCCCATCTTCACCCATAGTAAGTCCGTTTTGGCGAAGGGATGGTTTCAAAAAAAAGGGGGCGTTGGGTTGACGGCCGGTGGAAGATAATTGAAATGCAGCGTCCGATGCATCGGGTGTTGTCGCCGTGGGTGGAGTGGGCGCTGGTGTCACCGTGGGCGGAGTGGGAACCATCCGAACGGGTGTGGGAGGGATAGGACACAATTGCTGTGACACACAAGCCGGTCTTGGGATAATACAAAGGCGGCCTAGAGGACGAACACGATGGGCGGTGAGGTACCATAAGAGAGAGAGAGAGAAAAACGCGACTGGCGGAAACACTTTCTCCATCGCGACTTGGCAACGTCGCTTAATGGCCTACTTTGCATCCTCCGACTCCCCCTCCCCCTTTTCCATCTCCATCACGAAAACAATCCCCCTCCTCTCCCCTCCTCCCCCCCCCCCTACCCCACTTCGCTTTCAAAGCCAACGAAGCACTACTCTTGCGAGGAAATGTCTATTGTTCCCTTCTAGACTATTATGGTCTAATTGTTTTCGAAAACAGAGTTTTGCTGCATTCTCGCGAATAGAGTAAGGAGCTGAGGAAGGTCTTGAGGGGGGAATGTTTCTCGTTGGAGGGAAGATTTTTCTGGTTCCCGAGAGGATAGGTTGTCATAAGGATGTGTGAAGTGGGAAATTGATAATTAAGAGATGTTTTGGTGTAAATATTCAATGCATATCTTAATAAAGTACTTAAGGGAATAATGAGCAGCATTTTGGTGTTAGTATTTTAAATTACGCTTATAATTTTTGCTCTTCTCTAGTATAAAATATTTATTTTTAACTAAAACTCTTTATTGAATAATATTATACTCATAAAAGAATTTTATTTTCGTGTATCATAAATGTAAATTTATGTATAAATTGTCATATACGTAGTTTAGATATATTTCTTAAGATAGTATGCCCTTTTCCGTATACACTAGTATTTGCGTTCGCCGTTTTAGGTAGTAGTATAGTTTATAGCTGTTTTGTTAAATCTAAAAGCACATAAACTCTTATTACAGGAGAATGTTCTGTGATTCTTGGGTTTTGGGAAATTCGTTTGTGTTTTGACGTCTAAAATGCATCTCAAAATTGCCATTTTTATGAGACGGTTTATTGCCGAGATCAATCGGTTAATCAAGATTAATTCGAGGAAAGGTTCAAAATGAAAACCAGCTACCATTCCTTGAATTTTTTGGAAAAACTTTTTAAAATGTTATTTTACTTAAAGAATTAATTTCCCGATGAAATTTGTGTTTCAATTCAGGAATAGACCGCACAGCATAATAGTATTAGTTTCTACATCAATAGACGTGCAAAGTTAGCTTGATTCTCTATTGACTAATTCCTTGTGAAGCTCCAAGATTCAACCACGAAAGAATGACATTTTATTGAAAGAAAAACATATTTTATTTTAAATTCATCCAAACTATTATCTATTTAGAAAAATATAGGAAATATTAATTTCAAAATCTTTTTATTCGGTGTTAACTTAACCATCTTATCATCTTGGTGTTTAAGATGCTTATGTGTGGATAGCAGTGCCATTTTGTTAGGCTCCTTTTGATAAATGTTACATCATAATTTCTTCTGCGTTATTTATTTCTTACAAAATGTTTCCTTTCGTGACCATCAAATTCCTTACCTATGTTAACTTTTTGTTACGCCCATTAAAGTTAATTTGAAGATTGACTACGATTCCGACGGTATCTGTGATTACATATCATCAGCATCTCTTCCTATTGTTCAGATCCCTGCAACCTACTTTAAGCGAACAGTCATCGTCTCCAAGTTCTCTACCGTCACGAAAGCAGTCGAAACGACTAGAATGAGACATAATAAGTTAGATTTTTAATATTTAGCTTATTATTACTGTGAAATTGGGCTGAGTTGAACCATAGCCATTTTTGCTGCTGAATGATTATGCTTCATTATGTGTAGCAGAGTGATTTTGCGTTATGTATTGCTTTGATATGCGTAGATTTTTAATATTTTTACCAAATTAGTAATATTGTTAAAATTACTTCATTAGTAGTTCCTTTTTCAGCTTCAAGACTACTTGGAAGAGGGGACCCAAGATACTCTACAGGTGAATGAAGAAATTTAAATTGAAAAAAGTATTGCACACATTTTAAGGAGTTATTAAAATCTCATTCTTTCAGTACCTTCATGAAGCAATTACAAGAAATTTGGTTTCGATAAATAAATCGTTTTTAATCGATTTTTGATATCCTGCATTTCTTAGCCGACGTATAGGTTCCTCGGATATGTTTCAGTTTTCTGAGCAATAGAACTGTATTTGATTTTTTTTACAAATTTTTGAAATATGATCGAATCTTCTTAATCTACTCAGTTTTAATCTTCTTTTCAATGTCTTTTATTAAACAACAGGGAGATTTGAAAGGACCCTATATATGCGCTTTATGTATGGAAAATTTATTTACCTACATATTTTATTTCATTTTCATTTCGTCTATTTTTATTCTTAATTTTTTAATTATCTTTTATTCGTCATTTATTTATTATTCCTGTTTCCTGATATCGGAATCGTAGATATGTAACAGCGGCATATTAGTTGAACTATATATGTTATCTTATATATCGCTCCCTTTCGTTTTCTCATTTCCATTCATTTGCGATATATTTATCATTTATTTGTTCTCTCGTGTTGAAATAAGGCCGGACTCGATCGTCATCCTTTTCGACATTGCTAAGGGTGTGGCTTTGGCTTATCTCGTTCTCAAATTCGCCCTTTCCCCCTCGCGACACGCCTTTTCGTTACGTTTGGCGAGAGAAAGAACGTCTCTTCTCTGCCTCAAGTTTCTCCTTTGACGTGAGCAGCCGCTAAAAACGATTCTCCAAATGTTGAGGCACGTGTTGAACTTTCGTATCACTTGGACCAAAGTCCGATGGGAAGGGCTCCCATTGAATATTTTCTCACGATTTATACTTTTATTCAGATCGACCTGAAAGGGGGCAGTCGCCACGAGCCATGAGCCTATGGGGGTTAACGTGACTCTTGAGTATTAGAGAACCTTGATGGAAATTGCTATCGAATTAGTTTAAAAGGAATAATCATATAGTCAGATATACTTCGTAGAATAATTATTACAATTCCAGTGACAGAAAAATCAACTGTGTTAAAATTGATCAAAAGTTACTTATGATCGAGAATTTCCCTGGAGAGGGTAACGGGTTTGTTTACTGTCAATCGAGCACGAGAAATTCAATAAGATTAATAAATAAAATACTATAGTTAAATTTGCATGTGTAAAGCTATAAAGAAATCTTTAAATTCCAATGGTTTTTTGAGTGCTATATAAATCCAACTACATTTTAATAATTAGTTTTAATATGTTTAGAAATTTATTAATACATTTCTTGCGCTTTAAAAATCTACTAACAAAAAAAGATTATTCAATGATTACTTATTACTATACACGCCATGGGTAATATCATTTCGATAGCCTTTTTAGTATCAGTATAAGCAATAACATAGATGTCATTTCAGGTCAAGTGTCAAGCTTCATAATGAAAAAGTTACAAATTCAACATGACTTCAATTTTAAATTGAAAGTGTTGATAAATTTATCTACCCTTGTATTAATTCACTCCTAGTATTGAAATTTTATCTATTCATATTCGTAATTGATTCCATTATACTTGAATACTGGAACAATCCGTTCCAGTCCAGGATTATAGTCCTGAATTCTTTGTTCATGCAAAACTTTATAATTGCTTCATAATTTTAGAGTGAATTAGGCTGGCTTTAGCGGTGTATATTCATATATAAGTATATTCAAACATACCTTTGAAAAATATGTGTGATTTCTTCTAAAAGTAATAAAATAATTACTTCTAGAATTCCGAAATCTGTTTTATCAACGTTATTTTGAAAAATGCCTTTGTTTAGAAGTTACATAGCTAAATCTCGTCTTCCCCCTCCAAGCGACTTCGCTGGGACCCTGTTAAGCCATTGGAATCCCTTCGGTTTTGCAGTATCCCAGCTATCAAGGGTTGTGGGACCTTTCGTTAAGCCCCTTTTCTTTTGCATGAATTTGTGACTAATATCTGAATGAAAACCGAGTTTGAACTACCTCTAATAGACATGATGCTGTTGAGTTGATACATAATACGATATTATAGCCAAATAATGAAACCTGTGGATTAATAATAATGAACCTGTGGAAATATTCTCTTGGTTGTCCTTGGAGGAATTTAGCCGTCCTCTAAAAGGTTAACACTCTTATGATCATCTATCGAGAGTAAAGAGATATCTTAGATATTGAAGAATGCGATGGATAAACAGGGGGTTTATTGTTCCAATGGACTCTTAAATCGGCGATATAACAAGTGTCTTATCTTAAAAACGATAAGTAATATTGAAAGAAGAACCTACCGCAAGGATATTTACGATCATATTGGTACGATACGCGCTACGTGATCAAAGAATTTCATAGATTAGTCCTCCGCATTACGTAGAATTGAGTTATAGGATGGAGATATAGCATTTCTGGAAAACACAATGCAGCAGAAATTTCAATTAAAGGAATTTTCATTACAGAGGGATAATAGAAAGTTTTCCTGTTACGTACCCTTTCAAAACTTTTCGGCGTGTTTTAAAGGTCATTGGATTTTCCCTATAGCTGTGACATTTCTACCTAATCCCATATCGCCGAGGGATTTTTAATGAAGTCTACCTGAATTGATTGATTTTGATCTTTTTGCTTGAAAAATATGTGGTACCCGAATATATTAAAGTAAGTCCCTCCTGTCATTATATAGCTCGTAGGCTTTAAATTTACTGATTTTTACAGATAATGGAAATATTAATTACATTTCTATACCCAATTCTCTTTTTCAGAGGATCGGAACCTACCTTTGGTACTTTTTATGAAAATAATATTGGACGACTTTCAAAGAACCGAAAATAGTGCAATCTTTTTAATACGAACTTTTACCTTTTTCGTGAAAATATATTGCCCTTTTCAGGATAATTATTCTTATATTTCTTTCCATAAGTTTGTAATCTCGCCAACTGAGCTCGAGCCAAACATTTCTAGAAAGCGTAACTTTGGTTGGAAGGATATTACTGTGTAGATATGTGAGCTAATAAAATTAAACGTCTCAATTTCTTAGCCTACTATGCATTATGAATGCTCAAACTCTCGTATGAAACTTTCGTACGCCAACTTTCCGATTTATATTAAATACGATTAGTGGGACAAGATACCAATGAAATTCTAAATTATAACACTGCGAATTAAATGGCATCGTTTGCATATAAATCTCCGAATCTATCTGTATTTTGCTCGAATCTTGCTATCTCCCTCAAGTAGCGTCGCATATACGCTTCGTTCCGTTTTCTGCCGCAAGGAGACGCAAGCAATCACAGCCCGTTGTTCCATAGAGAGCTCTGGGACTCACTTTCCAACGGCCAACTGCTTTATCGCAATGTTTTCGAACTTAGTACGCTGATTTAGAAGTTCGGATAGAGGCTCATTTCGTATTAAAATTGGAATGAGAGGAAACAAATCGTACAGATTCCGCATTTTGTATTTATTTCCAAAATCATGAAATTTTATCCCTCAGAGATTGTAACGAAAGATTCATTTCTTACCACGTCTGTAAGAATTATTATTTTTGAATTTTGATGGGTAAGCGAAGTAAGAACGTACCGCCAAATTTATTAATTACCAAAATCATAGTATTATTTTTCTAAGAAAGACCAAAAGTGCATTAAAATCTCTGAGAAAAAGTCACTTAGAGTAATTTTATAAAGATCTTCAAAGTTTTGGACCAGAATCTAAGTGAAGGGTAAGCTTGTCTTGAGTAGTTAGTCATGCGTAAATTACTAGTTATTAATTACTGTTAATTTAAAAATAACGGGCTCGGCCTAATATCAGTGCGGAATTAGGTCTTGAGATATGAAGGAGTAAGGGGATTAGAATATCGTGTTAGCTTATCAGTTTACTGTCAAGTTACAACTAGCTCAACTTTTTATGGGAGATAATGCCAAAAAATAAATGGAGTAAGAGAAATAACCTGAGATTATCACTTTTGACGTTAAAAACTACAATCCTCAAAAACTTCTTCCTTGGGAATAGATTCCCTCATGTTTCATATAGCAGAATACAACCTGTACTCCCTTGTACAGGTTAGGAAGGCCTTAACCATAAAAAACTAAATTAACTTAACCTTCCCGATGGTTCGTGTTATGGTTGCATAATTCTTATACCATTCAGAACTCGAGGGAAACTTGTACACTTCATAGTTCGAATATTTTACATGTAATGCCATTCCATCGCATCAATTCATAACGAACCATTCAAGGAAAGTGGGTATGGAACTCGCGCTAAGGGACATGAGCGGTATTATGAGATTCTCTTAGCTCTTCCGGTTTGCCAGCGAGAAAAACCAGTATTCAGTTTATATTTAGCTCCTTAACCTTTGCCTTCCTAAGGCTGTCAATATCTTTTTTGAAAGCGAAATAGAATCGAGACATTTCCAAGGTGTTGTAGGAGAAAAGACGCGCAGTACGCTGGCTGAATGGAGTGAAGAGTAAACAGAACTATTTGTTTCCTGCGCTAGTGAGATAATCTTATCTCCGGAAATACCGTTCGCGCGGCTCGCTTCATTCTCTGCCCTGACAAATCGAAAAAAAACGAAAACTGATAATGGTTAGAGATATGCCCTAATGACAATCGATGATCGACCCAATTCAACCTTCCACAGTCTGCATTTGACCACCGGAATCGTGTATAGCTTAAAGATTTTCAGGAAGCTGTAACAATGACGGAGGCAAATCATGATGAGTTGCGAGAGTAAAACCTTTTCTTGTAGTATACATCTATTAGAGATGCTCGTACGTTTTCCCTTAGTCATGCTAAAAGATCATAATTGACTTGTAGCGTGAGTTTCAGAGGTATACCAGTGCAGAAGCCTATGCTGCTAGAAGCCTAAGCCTATGCTGCGATAAGCCTATGCTGCTAGAAATCGGTTCAGAGGTAAATAGATAGTTTATACATATAGTATAGAAAATTTGGTCCAAAATATTTATATTTTCGTATCTTCTGTTAAGATGACAGCTAAGAATGCCTTTTTGGAAATATATTAGTATGTTAAAGAATGGAATATTATGGAAATTTTTCAGCTCATAATCGAAAAAGATGGTCTGGTGCGCATAGTGTTAGTACTTAATAGTAACTATCATTGATCTGAATTTCTTCTAAAGAATTCCTAAAAATATCGTAAACAAACTTTTCAGTAAAATGCTTGATTTGACTGCCATACTTCGCAAAACCATATATCTGTGAATTACTGCTTCAGTGACTTATCACCAACAATGTAGAAATTGGCAAAGGAAAAAAGCAATTCGACATATTTTGAGCTCTTATTAAAAAATGAAACATTTTACCTTTCCTATGCTCAGCTATCTATTCATCATCACTTTAACAGGTGTCAGTGAAATAAAGAAGAAATGAAAAAGTCATAAAATATGATATTTTTCCACTAAGCCAGTCGATCCGTATTATATGTTTGATAGTCCGTAAAGTCAAGATTGCAAATTGATCTCTGATTAGGTGTGAGAGAACATATTCTAAAGTATCTCCAAAATCTGTAGAGTATTTTAGCTCTTTCGATATTCAACAATGTATCCCACTTAATCTTGAAAACTCTAGTACCTAAAAATCTGATGTATAGTAGTTGATTAAAAGAAAACCATTTTCACCGAATATGTTTAAGCATAAACTCGATCTCAAAAAATTCTTCCGTATATTTTTCACCTTTGATTACTTTGCGCCAAAATATTCAACATTTCGTTAAGGTGTTGATTTCCTTGACGACCGGAAGTTTGAGTAGCGCAATTGTTGTTTTTCCTCGTAGGACTTGTAAGGACGTGTGAATATTACCTTAAGTGTACTTCCTTTATAAACTTGAGCCGGATGTAACGAGGTTGCTCTAACGAGAAGACTTTGATTACCATTTTCTCATTTTATTTTACGACCGTTTTTATTTCACTCCGTACATCTTCATTGTTTCACGAGAATGCATTTTTTCACGCTTTTATACTTTTCGTTAACATTATATTCCTATCGCTCAACATATTTCTCCGCAAATAAACTAAAACAGTCCGACATAAAAATGGAAAAGAGATTTTCGTCCCTCTGGAATAATTTAATGGGTAAGATACATATTAATATACTTTAATTAATAGTGGTTAATACTTGTACTCATTTTCAGAAAAATAATATACATTTTAGCAGCTTAAAGTTTATTTTACGAAATCCAAGTTTAAAAGTTTCACGAGTTTTCCTAATCAGTTGAGGATTTTAAAACTTAACATGAATTTCTTATCAGCAGCATGGAATGGTGAGTATACTTTGAAACATTTTTTATACACTCATGCTCTCGATTACATATGTTTGTTTTTGCTTAAATATCAAGATTAATTCGCTCAGAATTTCTTGCCTTTTTTGAGATATAATTGCAGTTCAGTGTTTTCAGTAAAACGGCAGTGATGATGCAAATTCTGGACAAATCTGAGCAAATAAGAATAGAAAAACTATAAGGTATGCTAAAACTAAGGTTTATGTTGATTTCTTAAATCAGGTTGCTTTGAGAATATTTTACCTTCTAGAATATTGCTTTAATTTTCACGATCCAAATATTATAAATGCCCTCTCCTGTTTTTCTAGAAGAGCAATGATGAATTTCATGGGTTCAAATGCTACCACGCTATCTACACTACAGGACAAAACAATCAAAAATGTTCTAATTCAAGGGTGGGTAATCAGGAAAGGTTCCAATTATAAGGAACGGAAAATTCATTTCCATCCAACAGAAATGTTTCACAAAAAACATCCGGAACTATGTCTTTTTCATAGAACGATATCTTCCGCGGTGATTCTTTGACATCATAGTCCCTCCGCGCGTAACCCATATACCTTCGAATGGAAACATTTGCTTTTCTCTCGAAAAATAAAAAGTCGTCGGAAAAGTACTCCAAGTTCCGATCGTCACCACCTTACGTCCGTTTTCTTCGCGGTTTTCTCGCTTGTTTAGTTCTCGCTTGAGAAGGCCTCCTCAACAACGGTGCGTGGGAAATTTCGAAGCGGCGTAGGAAAGGGGGATTCGGAGGGGAAGGGGATTTTCCGGAGCCCCACACCGCCGTGCGTGGATTGGGGTCACCCACATTCTTCGACGTGTTCACGCGCGCACTATGCGTGTGCACAAACAGTGTCCGTGTTTACATGCTCTCGCGGAAAGCGAAGACAATTTCCTTTCGTCCCTACGAAAGCGAAAGCGAACTCCTGGAAAAGACTTCCAAAGCGTTTTCTAGGTTATGCTTCCTGCGCTCATTTCCTCTCTCACACACACAACTGATTGAGAGCCAGCTTTGCGTTATTTTGTTAATTATGTTGCATTCGTTTTCATATATGCATTCTTGTGTTAAGAAATGGTTTTATCGTTGAATTGAGCATTATTTCATATTTTAATTACTTTCGTTTTCATCATTAAACCCTTCAGACTACTATTCTTTAGCTTATGCAGTCTTTTTGTGTTGTTATCTTTCTTTGGTTTTGCCTTTTGGTTTCCTTTTCAATATTTATTTTCCCTTTCCATTTCTGTTAAGATTCGTCATAATCTGTCAATTTGAGTTTTTTAATTTTATTAAATAAATAAAAAATATATTTCAAACTTTAAAAGACCATCATAAAGAGAGAATATCATCGCACATTGTCGCCCATGGGCTTAATTATACAACTTATTTACTTAAGTACATAGACTACTTTTACTTAAGTACTTATACTACTAGATACTATCAAATATTCAGATATAATGTCGGTTTAGACACTAATTACTCGCCTGTGGGCGACTAGATCGACAAAATTTGGGATTTACTTGGACAAAAATCTTGGAGTATCCCCATAGTAATATCAAAATTATTTCATTAATGCTTTCCCATATTCATTTCTAAGTCCAATTTTATCAAATGGACACATACCATAAAGTTAGCTTTCCCCCAGTAAAAAAAACCATTCAGTAATTGGAAACATCTGATCTGCTAAAAAAAAGACCTAAAAAGCGAAGTATGAGATACTCTTTCACCTTTGCTTTTGCTCATTTCACTTTATTTAATATTCAATCATCCTCTTATATTCCAATATCTCTTATGCCCAACTCCTCCCCATCAGATGTTAACTTCAGGAAACGTCCCAACAGCTAACGCTAAGGAAAAACATAGAGTTACATTACGAAAGAAAAGGTATCATGATTTTGACTGATTTTTGGTAAAAAATAATAATGGAAAATCGAAATCCAGCTTAACTTACTCTCCATCAATATTTCTACTTAAGCTCAGTGATTTCGCTGACAATTCTATAATAGGTCTGAAACATAACATTTGTTATTTTCCATGCGCAGAAACCAACCTTATTTTAAATCTTACCCTATTCCGAACTATAATTACGTATGTTCTCAGTTGAAATTGTACTTATGCCATGGTTTCACACACACATAACTACATATATCTAAAATGTACTTTCATACCATCTAATTAATCTATTTAGATCGAAAATATTGTTTGTTCAATAAAATCAAATCAAAATCAAAACTGCTTGGAAAGTAAAGTATGCGTTCATTTCTTCAAGGCAACCAAATAGAAGTACCTCGACTTAAACACCGCATAGATTATGAATTAATGACGATCATGAGATAAGTTAGATGGAAAGTTGTAAATAACTTTCAGATTATCAAGTATTGGTAGATTAAATACGGCTTTTCCCTAAAGAATGTTTTGGAAATATATTAGAGGGCATCAAGAGAAAGAACAGCTATGTCACGATCCAAGTTAGCTTTCATTGAATGAGCTTGTATGACGTGGCACAAATTTGTGGAATTTTCAGAAGGTCGAAAGGATCCAAACTAGTCATCCTTGAATTGCGTTTAATATTCGAGAATTATACTCAAATTTTAAAGGAAATGACGCTCTTATGTTATGTTTGGCGCTCTCATTATCAAAGAACCACTTCCTTTACCCAAAGAAAACCTTAAAAATCTTTTCATCAGCGTATTACAATTTCTACCAATAATTCCGGTGATTCGAATTACCTTAGTTCGAGGGTTTGAAATATTAACCATACCTAGATCTATTGTGAGAAAGTAACTCTATAATGAACTAACCTGAAACGGTCTTTAGAAGACCTCTTTCAATATCATCACACTCTGCTTGCAATTTTTATTCATACTAATAAGTTAGTGAGCAACTTAGTAATGAAATTTGGTAGTGACAAACAAATTTTAATTTATGGGATAGAAGGAGCCTTTCCACCCTATGTTGATGCAAAAGAATTTGATAATTCTCGTCCGTCAATTGGTTTTTTTATGAAAAACTAAAAGATGACCTTGCTTGATTTTAAGAACTATAACTTTTGACTGCAATTTTTACCTATATTTTACTTATATATTTAATATCCCGAATTTTTAAGTGAAATTTTCGATTTAAAATTTGTTTTTGTGACTGTAATCATATGTCTTTATCCATCAGTAACAAACGAGATACCTCCTTGTAAGCAGACTTGCTTTTTTTCTCTTCTAGTGGTGCAAATTTACGTATTAATTAATTATTCTAATCCATATTTTTTACCTTACCTCCTATCTTGACGTTTCTCTTATTTTATTTGAGTTCTTAATTTATCATATTGTTCTTTAAATGTTCCATCTGACCATTAATGTTTCAGTGAGGTAATGAAGTTAAGGTCACTCTAGGACTTCACTAACATTGCTTCCTGAATATGAATAAACTCAAAATTTTGCCCATTCAATTTTTTTTAGTCTAAGAAAGACTGCGAATCATAAAGGTGAACAAATAGAATGCGATTAATTGATATTTTCACATGCATTCGAATAATGCCACTTTAATAATATCAAGCGACTTCGATGAAACCGGAATAGTTTATCAACAGAAATCATTTGAGAAACAACACGGAGAACTTCCACTAAATCATACCTGAGACGTTTTTATTTACTTGTAGTTTATCAATTCACATTTACATTTGTCATGCCTGAAGGTGTATTAGCGTGTAAATAGCGTGAATGCAGTAATCCCAAACATAAATAAAGAATTGGCATGGGTGAAACTCAACGGAAATAATTGGATGAGTTTTGTACTTTTGTTTTCCAACAGTGAGTACCACCAAAAAGCTTCTTAATCACCTTGGATGAAATCTATGACAAGGATAATCCGTTTATTTACGTTTTGCTGCCCTATCGCCATTCTATGCTGGTCGTGGACGGAGTGAAAGCCTCGAATACACGAGGGAAATCACGTAGGTTTTCGCCTTCGGACTCACTGAAGGGAGCGCTGTGAACGAAATGGCGCGCAAAAAAACTCAAGACGTGCTCAGTCAAGGAATGTACGCAACGCAACAAAAAACTGACCCTCGACAGTTCGTGCTTGACTTAAAGTTAGGACCCATAGCGCAGTATTACTTAACAATTTATTTAAGCCATACAAAAATTTCCCCTGTAGGTCGTGCACTACTTCTCTACTACATTATTAACTTCTCACCTAAGAAGAGAGATTGGAAAGTTGGAAAAATCGTAATTCTAAAGTGTAATTACCGTCGCATAAGAAGTCTTAACTCTCAGATGCTCGTTGTTTAACCTTCAAATGTAGGCGCGTGCATGCATTTGAGTCTGAATGCAGAGATGGCGAGCAAAATTAAATGTAAATTATATTTATTACTGCGATTTTAGAAGATATACGGAGCATCAAGTAGATTTCTTCGGCTGTTTCGAGGCTAAGATGAAACGTGACTCGGAAAAGGAATTGAACTCGGACTTAACATAATGAAAAACTCATATCAATAATGTGGCCGAAGGAGCGATGTTCTTTGAAAGGCCAATACTGAATTGTAACTAAAACCTTGGATTCGAATATATTATAGGTATACAATATTTCTAGGCTTAGGTTCCTCAGGTTCAGCCTACCGTCTTTTTCACTAAAGTCTTTTTTTATTTTACATTCTGTTAGGAAACAGTACACAATTTATTAAAGAAATTCCAATAGGAAGCGGATCGAGAAAATAGATAAGTATCTCTTGATAACTAACCTAGGTTACTAAGAGAAAAGATTATCATTTATTTTGTTAAACATTAAACAATAAAATATACCAAAAGGTACAATTGGGACGAAATGGATTGTTCATCTAGTCCAGGGGTGGGGAACCTATTTTTATCGGAAGGCCGCCTTTTCTATTCGGTCGATACCGGTTCTATTCGATAGGCCGCATGTGAAACCATCCGTCTGGTATCGAATTGCTTGTTGCCCACATACAAATACAATGCTAAATTCCGATATAATATATTAAAAAATGATTCATTCGCTAAAGGGAACAGTTTCCAATTTGCTGTCAGTTAGAGTCGATAGCGATTCGGAGAAACAAGATAATTTGAATACGGGTTTATTAGTTTTAAAAAGTGACTAAAAGGCCCCACTGCACGCCGAAAACGCCGCTCTGGCCTGAAGGCCTCATGTTTCCCAGCAGGAATTTAGTATGTAGTGCGGTAACAAGCTATGAATATGTACTTATGGAAGCTTTGTTAGTTTTTCTATAGCGCGTATCGAGAATGACGCTGATAGACACGGTAAGGTGCGCCCAAAGCACTGTTGTCTGCCTACTTTCACTTCTAGAGTGGTAAGGCGGAGCCAAGTTTATTTTTTTCGCTATCAGGACCCCTAATTCGATGCTACCGTGCAAATTCGGGGAGTGGCGGAGGTTGTATAACGTTCAGGCGTTTCCCAAATTTTTAATGGAGAATTTGCAAATACAGGCTGTTACTGTTTCCTTCGGAAGGATGGCTTGAACATCAACGTATATTGAGAATCTACTGAGAATCACCGTTTTCTCGCTTAAAGCTACTTGGATGCTGGATTTGACCAATTTCAAAGTGGTGTGCGACTTGTGTTATGAAAAAAATGGATCTCTTTCGATAGTAATATGAGAATTGCAATGATAGCTCGACTTACTCTACCCGAATTCGGAGTTACGTAGTTCCTGATTCAGGAGAAAACTTTGCCCATCCTTTACAGAAACGAGGCTAAACAATGCCATATAATTAACATGTCGCCCGTGTGACGGAAGAAGTTGACAATCTTGCCAGGCAATTAGATTTGGTAGTCGAAAGTGATGATGTCAACGAGCTGTTGGTTTCACGTAGAAACTGACGATTGATGAGATCATTTAGATGCGTGAGCAAAACGTCCGACATTTTGCGGATGCACCAGGTAAGTTGATGGAAATTGCAAGCTTGACAGAAGCTCTCAGCTCATTTGAGAAATGCTTACATGTGTTAGAAAAATTCGACTCGTAGAAAGAACGTCTTATAGCTACAAAACAAAGAATACAAATTAATGTAAATTAACTTTATAGGAAGCAAATTTAAATGAAAAGAAGAAGCTATCGTGGTTACAGACGAGTTTGTTAAATTTTATGAAACTGTCAATGAAAGGAAAGAAACTAGAACTCGGCTGTTAATGAATTAGATGTTAAAAAACTCTCCGTAGGCTGAAAACGTCAATGAAACGTCTAACCTTTTACCGAATAGAGAAAACAACCGGCGAACCACTGACCTTCTATCATCATCCAATGCACATTTCGGTAGCTATAGTAAAATTCTTATCTTTATATGAGTATTTTTATCATCATACTCTTTACTGCATAGATTAGGCTTCTTGTTTGAGTGATATAAAAAATTTCAATTCGTTTTTTCTTTCATTGGCTGACTTTTGAGACTCGTCCCTCTTAAAATCTGAGATGACTGAGCATCGATCGATTGTTAATATAAAAATTTCACTATGATCTTATTTAGTCTGCAGAACTAGTATTTTATAGCCATAAGTTTCAGCTAGACTTTAGGCTTAATCCATAGGTATAAAGCCATGTTTGCGTTTTCTTCTCTAAACAGTAGACGAACGTAATAGCCTGGTGTTATTCCTTTAAGGGAAGTTCTTAACAGACGAATTCTTGGAACGGAAATACTACAGTGTTAACTGTATACAAGAATCCAGCCACGTGCCTATTTTCTCGCGTACTAAAAAAACACGCGTAACACAATGATTCATCATGGTAAAACTTTCCTTTCCCTCTTGTCGAGGGGATATTTTAAAATTTTCAACAACATTAGCGTTCTTTAGAGTTTTTAGAGCACTCTATTGCCTGAAAATTGATGTTTTTTCTATATATTTCACACATTCAAGTAAATTTGCAACTTAGCTCGTTTTATTGTCTCTTCGTAAAAGAAGGATAAATAAATGGAAGTAAATCTGAAGCATGCTCTTAGTCGTAATTCATTTCGGTGAATGCAGATTAACTATATATCAGTTTACTCTCTATTTAGCCTTATGATAACTTCTACAAATATTTAATACAAATTCTACAAATTTTGCACTTAAAGATAATGCAATTGAATTTAATAATCATGTAAAACAGCTACAATTTACTTCCTGTTCCTTATAAATGAAAGTAGTCAAAATAATTTCTGACAGTTGGGTATTATTGAACGAGTAGTCAACTGATCTAAAATACAGATATTTTTAAGCTTTTAAGCGTCACCTTACTTCTTAAGCTTAACCACAATATTTATTTTTCTAACTATTCATTATCTTAAATATTTTTCAAATTTACAAAATAATTTTTTCACAATGATATACTATGATAAAATAAGAGTAACTTATAGAGACGTATGTAATGAGAGAGCCCAATATCAACCTCAAATTGTTTTGTTTATCGCCTGCAAAGTGTTATACCTGCCTTACATTTGTGTAAATTTGCATTCATTTAATCTTGATTCATTAAATCTTTAGTTAGAGAACTATTTAATCCACGTAAACTCTCCAAGGTACTCCCTCGATTTTCATTTCCTTCTCCTAAACTAATTATTGTTTCGGTAACTAATGAGAAATGGCATTAACCTTAAAGATATCATTATTAAACAACCAATTTACGTTAGTTGTGAGCCGATTTTCCTTCAGGTAGACTGTTTTATGAGGACCTTTCAAAATGATCAATCTCATCTATTCCAATTTTTAATTATCTCTTAGACCAGTATTTCCTCACATTTACGGTATAAAGTCCCTCTTTCCACACCCTATAAGAACAGCCCACCAAGACTCGATACTTTTGTTTCTCTTATTGTTACGAATAATTAGTTTTCTAATGAATTCCCGTATATCTCGGAGGATTTCTCCCGATGTTTGAAAAATAAATAGATAAAACGAATAAAATACACAACATCAACCTTTTCGAGCCCCAACTAATAGGGTAAAAAGTCCGGTAGGACGCGTCCCACCGATTGAGAAACACTGTTTTAATTGGATAATCTTTTCCTTATTCGAACCTTAAGTTATTTAATTGGCTTCGGTGTATGTAAAGTAAATTATAGATATCACAATTCATATTTATACGTTTTAGACTACTTACTAAGCGTCTTAACATTGTATTTCGGTGATTTAGGTGTGTGTAACGTAATTCTTTTCATTTCAGATTTAAGAAGAGAAGATAATCACCAGAACGCTTCCCATGCATCATATTCTTCTGGTTATGTAAGTGACAATTTATTTTTATATCAATTATTATTCATCTCCGATATTTATTTGCTGTATAACACAAAACATATCATTTATTTATTCCTAATTTAATTTTAGATTTGAAGATTGTCTAAGAGTAAAATTAAATTAGGAATTACTAAATATTTAATAATTTAATTATTGCTAATACTTTAGTTATTGTTTACTGCTAGACAATGATAAGATCTAAAATTTTTAAATGTAAAATATAATTATTATAAATTTAAATTCGGATTTAAATTCAAAATTAAATAAGAAATTAAATAAATAATCAAATTACGCATTAAATTAGGAACAATATCGGTATTTTTCCAAATAAAATTGTAATATTCAAGAGGTTTATATAACAGGATGTTACGTATTAACAGGAAGAAGCGATCTTCAGCGAACGATTCATTAACGTCATTCGCCCAAAACCATTCCGCCCACTGTCTTAATGTCAAGACCGCGACCCAAATATTTTGCAAACCGTCATTTCCGGCGGCCCGAATAAATCTCCACATCCATGAATCTGGATGTATCCGCTATCGCACATCTTCAGATCCTCTTCACGCTGCATCCATTCAAATGGGTCAGGTGATCACCTGCAATTTCCATACGGCCCTTCTTCGAGCGCATGCGCCATAAATCACAGGGGATGCGATGTTTTTTTTTCCGCACGGGAGATGCGTGACCACGTGACCGTCTCCGTTTCCCATTACCGCGTGCGCTCCCATTTCGAGGATAATTGAGCCTCACGTGCGTCGAGGAAGTGTACGTAGAGCATTGAGGGAAAGGGTTGTTTTTCGCAGAGAGAGCGCGTAACGCAATTGGGACCGTAAGTCAATTAATTAGGGTCGGGTGCGTGGGCGGGGAGGATCCTTCCGCGCGTTTGACCTTTGAATCTCAAGTGGAGTAATTGGACTTCGTTACGGAGGGTCGTGAGAAAACGTTTTTCCCCCCGCCCGATTCGCGATGCCTTCCGAAAGATGCAATTATTAGCGGATTACCGACGCACGGGTGAGTTTTATACTGATTGGGGGAACTTTTTCCTCGAAGTCGTTCGGTCGTCGATTATAATTAATTGAGGATTTTTTCCGCGGGGGGAAAGGGTTGCTTTACGGAGATTTTTCCTCTGTTGACATGAAAAATTAGTCGGGTTGCTCACGGAGATTTTCTCCCCTTACTCTGAGAAATGAGTCCGTAATCTGCACCCTTTTCCGAAGGAGCTGGAATTATCTGAAGAGGCCAATTAATATCTGAGTTTATCGAGAAAATATTTCTTTCGTAAGCAGCCATCGAAGATTTAGGTATTTCTCTCTTCTTTTAAGGCCTTAAAATTTTAATTACCCGCTTTTACAATTTAACATTACGAAGTTTAATTTTTACTTCCTTACTACTTTATGGGGATATTATTCCTTTTTTAATTGCTTTATTGATGTGATAATTTTTAGTGGCAATATAATTATAATTAGCTGTCTAACCTCATGAGAAGCAATAAAAGGACATCTCAAGAGAAACTACTCTTACTAGCAAACTTAAATATCTTATCATATTAGTGTGTTTTCTCCCATAAGGCAATACTAGTCTTACTTTAAATTGGGATAAACCGTAAAAATTCCGCTTATAGACTTTTTGAATCACTTCTTGTTGTAATTAACTCATTATTTCACGTTTAATCATGTAGCATCGTGTATATAAAAGATTATATTCATGAATCATTATACTTAGGCAAAAAAAGATTTCATTTCATCAAATGATTGGGAATAGAGATTCGAGATCTTTCCTTGGTGATTATAAACATTTTTTGCTTAAGAAATTCTCATAAGGAATAAGTATCGTTAAAAGGAACGTTTTCATTATTTTTCGCGTCGATTCTCAAAACATCACTACACCATTAATTAAAATATAATTGCTCCGCTATAGAGAAAAATAGATAAGAAAATGTTCTTCTTTATTTATCTTTCCGATTTAATCCAATGAAATTCAAAGCGCTCCAATGCAAACCTCTTTCCGTAGGACTAATTAATTCCTCTCAGAAGGTCGTTGACAGGAATTAAAGGATAAAGTCTATGTAAAAATCTTCATTTGCTCAAGGGAGGCTATATTTTTTTAATAATACTTTATGATTTCTACCATTTGGTCGAAGCTGAGGAGAATCCTTGGTATGTGGGCATTTGGTATATATTAATTAAAATTTATGATATCGTGCATCAAGCACGCACATCAGTTTGAATTTTCATGGTATTAAAGTAATGACAACCTTTTTGGTATCAGCCGTTCAATGATATGTTCTAATTTTCCTAGATAATTAAGTATGCTACAAAAATCAAAATCGGTAATTAATAACTTACCAGCAAGACTCCAGTCAAATTAATTTAAAACTTTTAATTTAGTATTCGCATATGTATGATTCTACATTACTATAAAGGTTTTCATGGTCTTACAATATACTTATGTTAAATTAAATTTTAGTCTTATCTTCAATGTTTTATGTATAAAGAATAAGTACAATTATAAAAATGTTGTGAGATTCAGTATCAAAATTATTATATCTTCTATCAAAAATATTTATATTCAGATGGTCGATACTGCTCTAAAATATATTCTGTTTTTGTTTTCTTTAATGCTGGATATAATAGTGTGAAACAAAAATTGTAAATTTAAATTTCAGAAAGATAGGATATTTTTCTGACTAGTCTGTCAGTTAAAAATTTCATCACAGTTTTCTGATTTGGAATGCTCCATATAAAAAGCAGAAATTACTATAAATGTGTTCTTTTCAGATTAAAGTTTAAACCAATTTATTCGGACTCAGAAGAAAACTCGAGAGATTTCATGCATTCGGCATTTACGGTATAAGATATTCAGAACTGGACCTTAATCCATCCACTATCCACCATTGGCTATCAGAATCTCTGGAAAAGGAATGCATCTTGATGAGGGGTGAATTAATTTTCTTTTGATCTTATGACAGAATACTATAGAACGAACGAATTTACGAAATTTCTGCAATGCGTAATGACCCGATGAATAACATTTTTCATAACATTTAAGAACGAGTAACCAGGATGAAAGCGATTTTTCAGAATCACTCGTGCCTCGATAATTTTCATTTAACACCGCTACGAACAAATCTGAAGCCAAGATAAATAAGGTATATTTTTCTCTACCCTTAACCAAAAGGCAAATGAAAATGTTTCATTTATCAATTATATAGATGGCAGGAGCAAAAGCTAATAGTTCAGCTACAGCCAACCTCAGGATAGTTCCTCAAGGATCTCTAGAAACCATTTAAACTTGTAAATGAGCCTTGCACTTTAAAATAAATCACGGTAGGTAAGGACGCAGCGAATATTCACTCAGAAACAAGTCATTCCTCTTCGTTTTCTTTCCCACGAACGATTGTTTCCTTTTGCCTCTTTTCTGCGATACATCACGCAACAGCCATGTGACCTACACCAGTTCCGAGAGCAGCAACTAATACACGAGAAGAGAGAGAGATGATGTATTTGGACAGACAGGTTTCTAATGTGGGATAGAGGAATTTATAAAGGGAAGGAATTGCTAATATTTCAAACGCAGAGCTATCCTATGCATTTTACGTCTCAAACGTGTCCTTGGGTCTGGTTCTCTTTTTGTAGTCTGTGACCTCCGGTGCTCCCCATTCGGAGGGAGAGTGGTTGGGGCATTTCCATCGAGAGCTATCCCCTCTCTGCCCTGAGGCCGTACTCGTCTGCACACTGTTTTGCGGAGAGAAGCAGACTAAACAGCTGCGACGCCACTGACCTCCGAACACCCTCTATAAGGATTCCTCTCCGTCAAAATCTTCCTTCCTCATCATCGCTTTCCCTTTACCTTTTTTCTGCATTATTCCTTCGTATCTCGATCATATCCCAATGTTTTATTCTGGTGCTTTTGAATGTGTGCTCCGTGGACCTTACGGGAGATCCCGAAGTATCGTAGAATGATAAATGTATATGTAGAATGATATAGCGAATGATTATAAAAGATCAACACAGATTCAGGTTTCACTTCGTGGCATTCGTTCACACAAAATTGCTTCATGTAAAGACTACTTACTACATCATAGAATAATCACTACAATACTACCATACCACATAATTATTGTTTGGTGTAGTAAACAGTCTTGTCATGAAGAATATTTTTTGTTATTCTAAAAGGTTCGAAGAATCAGAAAAGTAAAAGATCATGAAGCTTATTCTTATTTCTTTTTGAAATTACCTATTACTTTTAAATGTTAGTAATTATCTTTGGAAACACTGAGCATTGACGGAGGAAAGGGGTAGGAGAAGGACAAGATTAAAATCATAATATAAGGAAATAGGTCGAAATATAATAGACAGAAAGTCTCTTACACTTAATTAGAGACAAACTAAACGAGGAAATACTGTCTCCAAGATCCATATATGGAATGGAGACTGAAGAATCGAAAGAAGAAAAATGTACCATGTTGTCCTTCCAGGTTATATGTATTATTAGGTTATGCCGTATTACCAAGTTATATTTTATCTCAGTTAAAAGTCCAATTCCAAATTTGTTGCCTGAACATTCAGAATGAATTCAGAATTTTACAGAATTAACTCCAATAAAAATTGTCCCTAAATTTTCATGCCTTAAAAGGGGCAAATTTTATCAATCAGAGACCCTAAGGACTTCTTTGGGACCTCACCGAGAAATTCATCACCAAAAATAACGACAAAATGTTCCTCTTTTGGTCCTCTTAAAGGTGAGGCTCTCAGATCGCGCCTAAAGAAAATTCCGTCACTCTTTCTAAACATACTTTCAGCCGATTATAGCATATAATTTCATATACAACTTGACCCACACATTCTGGTAGCCAAAGAGCAGCCATTCTTTTTCTGCTAACAAATTCAGAGAAAGCAAGAGGGATTAAAGAAAAGTTTATGTACGTGGAAAGTATCGCCACAGGTTATTATCGGAGGTTTTGCGTTTACAACAGCATGTCTTCTCCATCCTTTACTAAGCTCTGGCCTTGCATTAATTTCTTTTCTTTTATTTTCCATATTTTTATATATCATACAATTATTATTGTTTTATTTATTTTGCAGTTATTTTTCAACAGAAAAAAATGTTTTGATGTATTCAATCATATGTAATCCACCATAAATTTTACTAATGTGTTCAGTAATGATTAATGCATAAGTTAAGCTTATAACAACTACAATATCGACCCAGGTGAGGTATTGATATTGTCCTTAACAAAACATATCAAATTCGGCCTCTTAATGGAGGACCAAAAACTCGACATTATTTGAGTGCATATGGAAAGTGTATCAATATGATTCATTTTTTCCGCAAACAATACGCGAAAGAAATAAATTGATGTATGCATCTTCTGCCATACGACGAAAAGCAGATTGAAGGGTGCATATGTAGATGTATTTGGAGAATATCACGCCAGATTTCAATTCGAAAAAGTTAATATAATTTTTACACGAATGTCAAGGGGCAGTTTGGGGGAATCTTCCGGTATAGACAGCTTTACTTTACCAAATCAACTACATAAGATCGTTAATGGGGCGTTGATCTTCATTTGAGGATAAAATTGCAGATTTTTAGATACACGAAAGCTCGGTCCAAGAGGCGCGCAAAAGAAAACAGCGTTTGTTTTGGCTGCCACTGTAAACAAGCACTGATTATGCCCCAATGTATATTCGAGTGAACTGGAAGAAGCAATGTTTCGCTACCCCTTTTACTCTTCGTCTTCACCTTCATTTTGATATGCTCTTCTTTCTCTTATTATTCACCCCTCTCCTCTTCCCCTCACTCCGTTGACAGACACCGCTATCCTCGAATCGTTGACGTAGCGTCGCCGGACCTGCACACGACTCTTCCCATAAGTCACGTGCCCGACGGCAATGGACCGGCTGACGCATACGAACAGGTAACTCTTCCGTTCGAAGTGATAAGGGAAGTGCGAAGTAGAATGCTGATGCGGAAAAGTTCGGATCTGCAGTTCACACTCGTTTTGCAGTCGTCTCGATAGGTAAACGGCGCATTGTTCGCTGCCGATACTTTTTCCCCGACTACTCATAATAAACATCTACTATATAAAATGCTTAGAGAGCGTACTCACGATTCAAATGCACGCAAATAGATAGTCCTATACATGCTCTCCACTCTCCACTATCGGATAATACGGAAGTATGAGTTTTTCAAATTTTACGTCCCAGTTTTCGAAAAATAAATAGGTTTGTTTACCTTACTACGCAGATTGTTTTCGTTTAAAATTACAATCCACAATTTCCATTTCATGATAAACTATTATTGTATTACTGTTTAAAATGCTTCGAATTGAGGTCATTTGGACAATGAGCTCCCACTGAGAATCGAACCCGGGACAGTTTTTCTCGAAGTCGAACGCGCTGGCTAAATGCTTATCCGAAAATCCAAAATAATTAACTTTAGTCGTTGTTTATTGTCCCTATCGTCAATATTTAGCCTGTTTCAGCAGGCTTTTCAGTTAGTCTATTCACTTAAGGATCATCGGGGGGGGGGGGGTAAATGCTGAATTCGGATAGCTTTTTTCATCATTTCTTTCTTCTCTCGTTAACCTCAATGCTTTTCCGCTAATTCCTCACTCGCTGATCTTTTAACTTCCCTTTGTCTATCATGCATACATTTTCTCGAATATGCTATAGACAGTTTTCTTTATCCTCATCTTTCCAATAGACTTTCTACATCGTTCAACACTCCTACATAGCCTCAAATTTTTTTACATTTTCCGACTTGATATCTTACCATATTTTCACCATTCGCTGATTTAATCATCATCCAGTTGGTGAATCTTTTTCAGTACTGCGCGTATCTCTGCATATTTCATGGCAATGCTCTTCGCGGTGATTCCCCCCTATATAATTCTTATTCCCGAATCAAACATTAATACAAGCCTTTTCACGAATTAATGAAGAATCTCTCCGTATCACAAAGTACGTAGTAAGCTGATTCGAATATCGAAGAATCGTTCGCGCGCAGTATTCAATCAGAAAATGATGAATAGCCAACGGAAAATACCAAGATCTTCCGCGTCGTGATGAGACTTTGATTTGAAATTGCATTACAATGATCTAATAGATTAGCAAACCCCCTCATCACTTCGCCTAGTTGACCTACTAATAGCATTATTCAATCGCAATATCTTCTCACTTTCAATGGATGAAAGTTCCTATTGATTTCCTAACGAGATCAGAGTCTCTCTTGATAACTAGTGTCTCCGACGAGTTTGGCTAGCATAGCATAAAATCTTGCTCCTTTAAGGACAACAATTATATTCGCGTTGACAGTTATCAATCTTAAGGGAAGCTGTGTATGAAATAAAGAGAAAGAATGAGCCTACCGCTATATGGAGAAATGTAAGTTTTTGTAGGGTGTAAGTTTAGTTTAATTTTCAGAAATAGGTCTCATCTAAGTAAATCTTTCTACGTATTACTTGTTTGGAATCTGCCTTTTTTTGTAATCTCAATCCATTCAACTTGTACATAGACCATTTATAATCAGTCTATCTTAATTAAAATGCGATTAAGTATTGGTTTCTTATCTTACATCTGCGTCTTCTTACAGTTTCTCCACCACTTTTTGTATTTACCAAATATTACTTTTATTACCATTCCATAAGGGTAATATATTCTTATAATCTCATTGTTTGCCGAAAGATAATTAGTCTGCTGTACTTATGAGCGTCACGTGATTGTGGCATTGTTTAACAAGAGATAATCAAATTACTTTCAAAGCATTTATTAATTATATATTATATAATAAGTATTTGGAGATTATGAGGAGGTGTTTTTTTATGATAAAATTGTACAATAGAGGCAGTAGAAGTACGACTTCTAGAACAAGTAGTTAGTCTAGGATTGTAGGACAAATAGTTAAATTAAAAGTTTAATTGTAGTATTATACTGGCTACAAATCATCCAGAAGAGTACTCATAAGTAATAAGTTTGATAGAAATTCTCCTTGACATTAGACAAAATAAGTATTTGCAAGAGTTTTTCTCTGCATTTTCATCGGTATACCATCCCTGTGGTACTTTCGCCTTGATGAAATTATCTTTGAGATCTCGTTCGTAGCCGGCATTTCCATTTCAACAAAATGCTCGGAGATCTACTCGTAAATGTCCTTCTACACCTTTGATATCAATCTTCTCTTATACAAGATATTATTCTCCTCCCTTTCCCTCTAATATATGCGCATGATTTGATGATAGTATCCATTCTGAACTTCATCTCCTGGGTCATCAGGGCAAAGTTTAAATCAGTGGAAAACTAGGCGGACGTCACAAAGTCTCTCACATGCTATCAACATGTACGTCACCTTGAACGTTGACTTCTGCTGGGCCCATTCCCTTCCTGTTTACCTTTGTACGATCACTGTGCATATGATTGGTGATTTTTTCTATAAAATTAATGGGGTCTAGAAAAAAAGTACACGTAAAAAATCCGGGAGATAGAAGCTTCCAAGGAAAAATTTAAAATTAAAAAATATGTATTAGGGTTAAATAAAAAAACGGTTAGGAATAGGTATACTTTATTGATACATGTAAAACCAATTTAAAGGGATGAATGATATCTTACCGTAAATCAACTCAATTCAGCAAATTACGGCTGGTACTCACATTAGCTCATATACATGTCCAGTTCTTATGGCTGAGGAATACCCCGCCGCCCACCAAGACCAACTCAGCTAATTATATAAACTTATGTTTTTCTTTCCAAGGATTCTTTCTTTAGGATTTTTTTCCTCCAGAGCATTTTTCTGGGATGCTTTTTCCTGTCGAGGATTTTTCCATCGGGTTTCATTTCTCAGAGGGATTTCTTCCGGCTACCAATTAATCCCATTGGCTTCCATAGATGCTTTACAATCGCCATCAATAAGGCATCACATGCATACAAGGAGTATCCAATTCATATAACTTGAGATTTTGATAATAATTCACATTATCTAGCTTCCAGAACATCTACTGACCGATCCCAGATATAGTTGCAGTCAGTGTGGGCCTTCTTCCTATCATGATTTATTACCTTAAGTATCATACCGTCTGTGATGAGAAATCTCTTTCTTCCAGAGGATTTCAATTTGTTCTGCAAGTGGTACAAAAGGCGAACGAGATGAGGATGTATGTACCTCGTGATAAATGAATATTAAAATATGTCCACTGATAATAAAAGAAAGGGGAAAGATATGAATATAATTTGAAAACAAATTATGAAGACGCTTCTAATTGTAAATACTTTCAAGTACGGGATCAGCAAATTTCTACATCATTGGCTGAAGTGAGAGATGCTCGTTAACTTGTGATTAATGTGCATAAAATGATCCTCATCAAATCCTTACATCCTAATTGAGTTATCATCACCGAACAAAATATTATTAGGTGGTGAATCGGTTTACGTTCTATTTTACGATCGGATAAAGCCATGTCTTTTAGCCCTATTACTCAATAACCTGGTAGTTTTTCTATCGTTACCATCTCATTTTGTTTAATCCGATGTCCAACTAAACTGGTAATTAAATGCAGCCGACTGTTCTCGACTCAACCTTGGTATTCACCGTGAGATAATGCACACGTGCATCAAGGTTAATAAGATTTTCATTTCAGTTAAATCACTCACGGTTTAATAACGTCATTAATCGCGGAAAACGTCATCCTTCTCTTCCAAGAATCGATTCCATTCAAAGATAATTCGAAAACTAATATATTTTTTAACGAGAAAACTTAATTAAGAGAGGAAAATAGTAAATGTGCTAATGCAAAGGAGCGTGCGTAATTAAGCAATCTCTGTCAAATCGTACAGATGTAAGTTTAGAAAGTTAAACGTGATTCAGAGCATCGTTTCCATTTCTCGTGCTGTTAGTTGCTCCTGTGGTTTTGTATAAATAAATCTCTTCAGTTGTCTTCCACTTTTGTCAGTATATACCTTCAAGTTAAGTCCCACTCAAATTACGTTGTATTCAAAATATCACCAGATACAAATCAGGCTCTTTGTTTTGGGCTTTAAAAGAAATGATTTGATTATATAAGCTTTGTAAAATTGTTCTTTCATTTTATTTTAATTTACGAAGAGTCAATAATCACCACATTAGTTTAAAATTACACGTCACAAAATATGTTATAAATATATTTGATCCTTATCTGCCGACGATTCCTCCACTGTCTGACATTCCATCGCAGTGTCAGTAAAAGATTCTTTGGGAAACTAATCTGTGAAACATTCCCTAACTTATCCTGAAGTTGATCGAAAGATGATATGGTTTCTTTTTTAGAATATTACGACCGTTCAGCTATTTACCATTTGCAACACTGAGTGAGAACAAAAGCAGAGTTCATAACGTAAATCGGTCACTGCTGTATGCATTTAAATATACTGTATGCATAAAGCTATTTAAATGTTTCATGCCACCATGATAAGTGAATGTTTAAGAAAACATAACTGTAATACTTACGAAATAATCCGCGGCTCGTTGTAGACCCGATTTATTTCATATTTCCTTATTTTGGTATGTATTTACATTCATTTAAGAAATAATTTTTCCCTTCGTTTATAATGTGCAGGGTAAAGTTGTGTTCGTGAAATATTATCTAATGATTAAGGTTAAATACTGTCTTTAGAAACTTTGATGGTATTTGGAATTAGCATTTTAGTATATAAGTATTTTTTACCTTTATATTAGAAAGGATCACTACTGCTGCCGGCTGAATTTCAATTGAAACACGATAAATATGTATATTTAGAATGAAGGTCGTTAAAAATATAGGCGTGAGTGTACGAAACAATACGATTTATAGATAGGCGGAAACATTAGTGGATGTAAAAGGGAAAATAGGAAAGGATATCTAGTATAAGCAGGTCTTTTGAGATTCTACCCTCGCACTCCCTGTCTAGCTCTCAAATGTCGACATGAGGAAGGTAAAAAAAGAGATTTCCGCGCTCGATTTCAAGGATTTTCGGCTAAAAAGGAATGCTTTCGCGGGTTGAACTCCCTTTGGCCTTCCGTAGCGTCACTCAGCGCCTTTTCTTTCTCAATTCTCGACTAGATGAAGGGAATAGACTAAAGATTAAGAAGTGGAATACTCTTGACTATTCATAGAGAATCGAATTCATTTATAAAAATTATGAGCAAGAAAAATATAACCAAATAAAGTACTTCGCCCTAGATTTCTCAATATTAATCAAAAACAAACCTTGGAAATTAAATAGATTAGCAAAAAATTAAAAATATTCCAGACATTGAAAATAAGGGATGTTATCATGTGAGCTGACTATATTTAAAAATCGCTTATCTGTGACTACAGATATGACAGTTGCGACATCAGGCAGATGATGGGGTAGTTAGTAGAAGTCGTCAGTTATCATCAGTAGCTATTATTTGATGTACTCTAATACAGTTTAATTTTCTAACGCCTCTTGTTTTAGAACCGACCGAATAATATATCGATTAAGGAAGTCGTGTTAGGATATTCAGTTTTTATTTTAATGCAATTTTAATTTTTAAGTATCTAAGTCAACTTTATGCCCCGTGTAATTAATTAACCTTATTAATATCACCATAAATATTCGTAGATATTCACGAAACAAAATATCAAAAAATCCTCCCTAAAATATAACTTAGCTGCCTTGCAATTTTCAGAGGCTGTGGGTTATAGAATTATTGCATCGGAATTAAAGAAATATTTAGTCCATATAAATGATAATTTCTCTTAGAAACTTTTCATAAAATTTAAAGCGAATAAGCGGAGCTCTTTTGCTTAATTTAATACATTAATTCATGGTCTGCAGCATGTGATCTGTCATAGTTTTTACGGAGATGGATTACTAAAATTGTCTTCTGGAATACACTACTGAAAGAACTAAAATTTCTAATTCTTCGATCATTGTTTATATTGGCATCACAAGAATAGCAAAAATTTATTTATTACATTATTTGAATATTTTATAACTATGCTATATTTCATTCTAATATTCTTTCATCAATAAAACCGTAATATACGTAAGATAAATATAGTGTAACACGTCGGTAAAATACATTAGATAATTCACATCTAATATTTCACTTTCATAAATTCATATCGCGTTGCAAGTATACTAAAAGGCTTTCTTTAATACCGTCCAAATTCTTATTTCATTTTCAATGAAAAAATATGAAATAGAATTACGATGTTTACATTATCTGCAAAATTTAATGACTGGATATTGAAATCTAATTATTTCATAAATAATTATATATTTAACTACATTTTCAAAAGGTTTATCATGAAAAATCATTATTACAAAGAACGTACAAGGTATGTTATATGTGCTAAATTTATTCTGTGATCAATCAATTGGGGCCTGTGATCGGATTTAACGTGCAAGGATCCTTTAATACCTTTCCAATAAATATATAAAGTCCATCGATTCTTAAAAGAATTACTTAAAGAGAAAAATACGCAAATGAATAAATATCCAGTTAAAAAAAACGGACGAGAATTTCTTTTGATACGTGTCATAATGAAAGGACCTGCAGATGCTCAGAGAGACAAGGGGAACACCTATTGTAAATGATAAGCTGACGTAATAGAACGGAGAATTAGGGCATACAGGCTGAAATCATAAAAATGGATTAGATACGTTAGTATATAGCTTAAAATCAGGAAATTTTTTTACCCAGGCAATGATAAAAGGATATCTTATTTAAGTTAATCATTATCCTATAGTTACAATGGTATTTTGTTGAGTTGTTATGTAAAGCAAGCACTTGAAGCATTCACAGCATCCTCCCAGTTAACCAAAACAAAAACACCGGACCATCCCTGGGTATCCCAGTAACCCTGTTTGAATACATTCGGGGAACAAACATGAGCACGTTTTCCTCTGGAAGAAAACGTGCCGGAAGGTATGGAACGGAAGGAAGAAAGGACTCTGGGATGGGTTTCGATTAATTCCCAGATAGCAATCGATGAGCGGTCCCTTTGCAGCACCCGAAAGGAGGCATTCAAAGGGGAAATGCACGGTGTCGTCTTGGCAACAGTGGAGTCACATGGCAGAGGCGGAAATCCATGCTGAGGGCGGGAGAAGCCACGTGAGAAAGCGATTCCACGTGTCAAAGGGCGAGGAAGTGGAGGGCAGGCGGAAGTGTGAGTGGGAAGGAATGCCCTCTGTCCGAATCGCAGATTACTCTTTTAACATCTTCGCAATTTTCATGAGGATAACTGATGTCTCCCTTGTCCCACTGAAAATGCGCCATTCGACCTTTCTCCCGAAGTGTCCGACGACCTTTGCTCCAACGGCAGTTCGTCCAAACAAATTTCTTCCTTTTTTCCGATCAATACAAGGCAGTGCGTATCTGCTGGTTAGATTGGTATTCGTGCGATTACTAATTATTCTTCAGGTTAGAATGGTTGATTATGTATCCTGCTTACATAATCGTTCATAATACTTCAATATGCATTTATTTTCGGAGGGGTTTTTCCCCAAACTTGAATGACTACCAGGTAGAGGTCTTGATCCTCTCAATCATGTATTTGCTTAGATTCTCTTCTTTGCCTAAGATTGTAAAATTTTCAGAGATTTTATTGCGTAAATATATTGAAATTATCCATCTACATATGTGTTCAAGTTTCCACGAAAAAAATTATACTTAAAATTAAATTACAAAATTAATACCTTAATATGTAGAATGAAATGCTCTGAACAAGATAGGCTGTTTAATAACTATTAAAAATGTAGGGATTTATATTTTAGTAAATCATGTGTCAAGTTACCACCTGGTAGATACCTACGAGTACTTGTAACTCTGTATAATAATAGTAATAATATATACCCATCAAGCCGCATTTCGGCGTATGACAGGCCACTACTCTACTTTCTATACAAGTAAATATTTTCATGTGTCACACAGAGAAGGATTCTTGATACAGCTTTTCCTAGCATCTATTTCCCTGATCTTCCTTGCAGTATCAGAACAGCTTACGTAATAAGGGGGACGCATTATATCAGCTACATCTAAGAACATACTCTCTAGAAATCAGGTAAACTAAACCTTTGTTTGAATCTTCTTTCTTTTAAAGATTCCCATCTGAGAAACTCTCGTCGATTTCTCGTAGCAATTCTTCACAAAATATTTTGCCGTTAGTTATACCTTTTCTAAATCGTGAATACAACACTTTTCGGTAGGGTCCCATACACTACTTACGGTGAGGCCTAACTAGCGCAAAGTAACATCGCTCCTATCGACTATTCTCTTGACGAAGCCGAATTTCTTAAATTCTCGTCCACGTACATTAAGGATGTGAACAACCGATAATAAGTTTTTCCGGGGGATTACTCCAAGATATTTCATCGATATCATTATAAGTTTTTCCTACAGAGGCTGCACGGATAGAGCTCAAAAGATAACTTTAACTATAACATTCCCACAGCCATACAGCTCTTGCTTTAATGGTGAAATACATCGTCTTTTTCCTTTTTTCAAAATATATTAAGTCAATTTAATAGAAAAATTGTCTTTGAAACGTGGATGAACATTTTTCGGACTATTTGTGATTAGACTTGACGAATATATGTTTATGAGAAATCACCTCTGGTAATATTTTTTGGTATCTTTCTCAAAACAAAGACCTGTAAATATTATCAGAGCTTTTAATAGTTGAATTCTGATCTATGAACATAATTTCCGTGTAATATATCACCTTCGAAATCCATCCTCCATCTAAGGAAAGGGTTTTAAGATTCCTTAATGTTAAACAAATACGATTATTACAAACATCCCATATTGTATTTAATTTTAATACCTACCCAATTTAAAAATTCTTTTTCGTTCATCGAATCTGAGAAGGAACTCATTGTTATTCAATATTTTTTCGTTACAAATCTAGACCTATTGATTCGCTTACACCCTAGGTTCTTTGATTAAATTTTAATTTATTCATTCAACCGGAATGATTACGGGAACTGCAACCGTTATTCAAGGTTATCGGACGTGCTGCAGTACTTCCGATTTTGTCTCAACATTCACATCTTCTCTGATCCTATAAGAATCCCTTATTATCTAACTCAAATATTGTTAAATATTACCAGACTATGGCTGTTACAAAAGAGAAGAGGATAGTTACTAAGTAATTATATTGAATAAGTATGTAAAATTTCAGAGTTGAGTTGACTTTGAATTATTTTTTTGCCCCATTTAAACTGATATGTTTTTAAAGGCACATAGGAAAATTAAGAGAGTGAAAAGGGAAGGAAATTAAAGAGAAAAAATCACTATAAAGTAATAATACGAAAATTACTCGTTCTGTAATCACATTTATTAGCCACAATCCTAGTTAGCAAAACGTGATTTCCTGAAGGTTTCAATTGAAATACCTTTAATTCTTTGTAGATATCCACTGTTAAAAGGAAAGTTGTATGAAGTAGTGAAAAGTGCACCATTAAAAAAGAGCAAAAACTTGCCAAAGGCTGAGATATAGCTACTCGATAAAATAAAGGAAAATTGAGAGTAGAATGGAAAATACCGTGGAACGTTATAACATTAAAAAATTTTAAGGATCAATCTAGCAACCATTTTCCGGTTTTCATAGTCATTCTTTCACTTGAAGCCATACACCGAATGATACATCGAATCCATCAAATGATTCACTCGATAGGAAGAAGCGAATGAAGAACCAAATAGAATCACTCGTCTGTTCGAAGCGCTGAGGATAGTGTGGAAACTCGGAGCGTTTCATCCGAATTTCTCAATGGAAGCAAATAATCGAATTATTCCATTGTTTCATTCAGTCGTTCCCATCTCTACGCGCATTCACTAAAACATTCGATAGCCGAATCAATATCCGTCCGAAAAGCAGCGAAAAAAATCTTCGTGAGCCGAAAATGCGTTAGCCGAGTTAACGCTGCATTTTAAAACGAAAATACGAAGAATGACGAGCGTATAAATCTTTTTTAACGAAGGTTGTAAACGAGTCAAACTTATGGCGAATGAGCCTCATAATTATTCAACTCCTTTGGACTCTTCGTTACTCCTGGCGACCTAAGTTTATTTACGTTCGTTACAAAACAGTATTTAATATTGATAGAGGCTAATTCGATCTTCGAGTCGATGTCTGCAAATTGCGCAAGCAGAAAGGAAGCTTTCGTAAACAGAATCATATTCCTCCACAGAAACTAAACAATGCAACGTATGTGGGCCGTAGGTGAATAGCCCCTTTGGTGCAGTGGGCCCCGGTCTTTAAGGGTCAAAGGGCTGCAATAAGGTCGAATCCCTCTTATGCACTTAATCTCGGGAGCAGTGCTCTTTGCGGCCAACTGTTCATAAGCACGTTGAAAAACACGCATACACAGTTCATTTATCGATTAATCTCTCCTCTTCTTGGCTACGGCAGGAGATTCCATATCGAAGCCATAATTTAGTTACATCATACCGGAGATATCCAAGAATGCCGTAATTACAGAGCGGAATAAATGCGAATTTATAATTTGTTCTACACTTGGCCGTGTTATCGGGAGAAGTATTGGATTATTTATCGTTAGGATCATTAGCTTTTAGTTTTAAGGCTCATACCTTCATTTAAAAAAGCTAGAAACTGACATATAATGCATGAAATAAATTATTATATAATAATTTAGTTCAAACGAATTGACCACCTTCTATGCGATTCTATTTTTATTTATTCCTTATACTAGTATCATAAACGCATCTGACTTTGACTCTTATACTGCTACTATACACTAACTTAAATAGTTCCTTTTGTATTCAGTTTTTAATGAAAAATATTAGCTATGTTCTAATAAATATATAGTGTACGTCAATTAACTTTGTAATTCTTATTGTCTATTCATATTATTCAGTATGTCACAATCTGTCTCTCTTCTTCTAACACTCTCTAGTAAAAATTTAGCAGATTTTTGCTCATACCTACCCATTATGTTTTTCTTCATTGAATAGGTTTTTATTTGATCAAAAATATCAGTTTTTCCCCTCCGCGAAACCAATCTTTCTTTCCTTTTTCTGTATATACTTCATTTTATACTCTTGTTTAAATTCTAAATTCAATTCATGTATTTTTATAAAATTCTGGCAAGAATTAAATGGAGGATTTGTTTATTAGTCCCAAGTTCGCTAAATAATAAAGACGTTTAGTATTGTATTATATTATGAGATAATCTCCCGTTATTTCGAGCTAGTTAAGTCGAGCTGGCCTATTATAAATTCAATGGCATATTTCTTAAATTGAATCACTCAAGTACGGACGGTATTCTGGAAAGAAAATTCACAAAGGAGTTAATACCATAAATTTTAGTTTTTGATTCTTTAAACAGTGATTTTAAATGTTTAAAAGCGAAAGTATTTGAAAATTTTCAAAAATCATCAGAAAATCATGAAAATATATAACCATTTGTATAAAAATTATTATTTAATAATTCTATCTTTTGTGTTAATTTTTCGATTTTATTGATTTATTTCCAAGATGCATTTATAAAACCATAAAGCTAAAATTAATCCCATAATTTGTAACATTTATAGAAAATGAAACAAGAAAAATTATGAAAATACCATTATTATCATTGAGGTTATAAGGTGAAGAACAAAAACTGCTGAAGAACCTGCTGAGGAGAAAATCATCCTCACAGCTAGAGGTGGAAAATGACCTTTTATGTGGCTTATTTATTATTATTCCTCTCATCTTAACAGGAAATTTTAGTTTATAAAAATACCTAGGTTAACACGTAACAAATTTGTATTTAAATTGCTGGCAAGAGGTGGAAGTAGGTCGTCTCCAGGGAGTTGTTTATCTCCTTCGCTCATATCCGGAGGAATTCCAGTGACCGTGATGGATTCAAGAGTCGCCATCAACACTTGTGGAGCTTCCACTTACCATCGATCGTACAGAAACTTCTCAAGTCGTACGATGAGATATGGAGAGATGAACTTAAATTGAGCTTGCAAACTTCGGTAACTGAGGGGAGAGAAAAATATATTCAGGGAGAGATATAACCATGTTTCCTTTTTCAAGAAAAATATTTCTCTTTTCCGAGAGCCTGGTTAAAATTTAATCGATTTTAATCGCGATTGGTATTTATTTTATTTAATATCACCATGCAATGTCAGTGGGCTTAAAATTTAAATGATCAGGCAGTGTAGAGAGGAATCTAGAGAAATAGCCAGGATAAAAATTCGTAGAAATCAGTCCAAAAGGCACGTAGAAAAACCCCCTTGAAAGGAAGGCAGTACAATAAGCTAGTAAAGTATAGTATATGTATTTATTCGCTCGACAAACAAATCTTGGATAGTTAGTTTTCATTTTTATCACTCTTATCTTCAAGTATCTTAAGATGAAGGCTTCACTTGGTGGAATTCCATTACCCAGAAAATAAAATTCACCATGTGAAATTGCACTTGATAACTTTTTTCTTCCGATTTGGACAGTCCATAATCAGGTAAGTAACCACAAACAGGTAGTAAACACAAAAAAGCAGTGATTACATATACAAAATAGGAGCCAATGAGATAGTACGGCATATGCATTCTCTGTTAGTTTACCTGTAGAACTTACGTATCTGATGATGAGCTAAGGCTATTCGAAAGCGGTCGTCAAGTAAAGTTATCAAATGGAATTTTACGTGGTGAACTTTATTTTTCCTATATTTTAAGTAATTCAATTCAATGCAGTTTTCACTTTTCATTGAATGGTTTTTACTATTTTATTTTCTTTGAATTTTTGTATGTATTTTGTTAACGTTTTAATCTACATCGTCAAAAATTAATTTATAATTTTTTTATGTTTCTCTCATTCTTTAAGTCTACAATCAGTATTTTTCTCAGGATTTTCCCCCTCTTATTGTGTGTCTACCTGTTTTACTTTTCCAGATACACGCTGCTTCTAACTCATCTCAAGCTGTCAAATTTATAACTGTTTTGAGAGTATTTCAACGTCGACTGTTTTTTAAACATTAGAGGATTATTCCACCCATTTTACGTTTCCGCTTTGATTTCACCAGAAAAATAGATGATAAATATGATCGCCATAAGTGTAGCCAATGCGAGCGGATGAATTGGGTTGATCATATGCTTAAGGATTCTTACGAGATGAGTATGCAAAGGAGCAAATGAAAAGAGAAGCACTTTCGTTCTTTTTTTAGGATGATGAGGTCCTTCTCTATGCATTCTGCTCCTCGTATTTTTAGCTCGGCTCCTAAGGCTATCACGAAAGGGATCTTAATTTGCAAAATATCCACACCTGACCACAAACCGTTCCATTGTAAATTCAGAATCTCGCATGAATGGCATTTAGAGTGAAATTTTCATACCGCGCTTATGCAGCAAGGTGCTCGATTTGTCGGAGAAAGATGCTCTCTCAAAGGATAAATATTTTAATAGGTGAAAGGTGTGAATCCATGCATGATCTTAACCTTTTTTAATGGTCACGTTTGCTGACCTTAGTGATTTTTCTTGGATATCGAGACACATTGCTCTAGTAAACTAACGCCGTTATACGTAATATGTGAAAAAATGTTTTTTTTCCTTTCTTCTTCTTAAATTTTTGTCGTTATTGAAAATATCTAATTATGTTTCTAAAGAGGTTTTTCTTTTTTGTCTTTTTCTAAGGTAATTTTTTTCTCCTCTAAAGGTAAAATTTACTGGGCTAGTTTTGATTATAGAGAAATTAGTTCAGCTTTACTTATTGCATCGTTAATTTTCTTTTTTCATATCCTTTGTATTTCTTGTCACTTGTTTGTTCCTTATTTTATACGGTGAGCTATGAGCTGCTTTCAAAATGCATTTTATAATATCTTATGATATACTTCTCTTGTGCTGTTGACGCTCTGTCGACAGACCTTAGTCTGATAGAACGCACCTTTTTTGAATTAAGTAAAAAAAGTTTTCAAACCTTAAACGATTATACTGGCAGTTACATTAACAAATATTCAGGAAAGGTTATGATTGTTTCGCATCGCCTTGGTAATTTTATAGATCCAGTGGGTGGTTCAAAAACTCAAAACTAAGAACATCTGTTTCGGTAAGCTATAAACTAGGAACAGGAGTATCAATATGGAGCAGATCAAAATTTCTCTAATACAGTTATAACTGATTTTTTATGACGTTAGGGTTTGAAGGGGAATGTCTCTTCATTGAGAATTATAAAGATCTTAATACTTATAAATAAAATTCATTTAATCACTTCAATTTAATTTTTAAATATGTTGTTTTCTTGTTTTCGATCTATTTAGTACGAAACATACTGGAGGTTATAATAAAAAGGTACCGAAAATTAAATTATTTTGGAACAATTCTTTAGTAATATAACTCTATGAATTAAAATTATTAATAAAATATAGATTTATATGTTTCAAATATAAAAATTGGATATTTTTTTAATTATAAATTTTCAGGATTAGCAACCTCCTATCGATAAACATTTTTCGCCTTGATAACTAAATCACACGGATCGCATTAAAGCCATATCCTCCAGTCAATCTCCCTCAGGTGTTCAGTTGTATTCTATTCCAGATCTCCAATAAGCCTCCCTTTACTTCCGCGAAATTTTTCATTTCATTCGCGCCGTCTTTATTCCACCCCGCCGCTTTTATTGGCCGAGTTATATTTGAGGACGCCTCTTCATCTCTTATGCAAGCGCCGGCTGATGTCCCCGCCGCTAATGTTGTTAATGTAGCCTTCGTGATTCATGAAATAAAGATTCTCCCGCCGACGGGAGGACCTGTTGATTCCCAACGCATTACGTTCCATTAAATGCAAAGGAGATGGAGAAGAGGCGTAGAAGTGCGCATGCGCAGAGGAAGGGAAATATTTTCCTGGGGAAAATAAGAAACAGATTTGAAGAGCAGTAATCGGGGAAACGAGGGTGGCAGATGATGGGATTTGAAAGAGACAAACGAATAGAAGAGTCTGAAAAAGACACGAGATTTGTAATGAAAATCCTTCGACATCAATAACGAATGGAAAATCGATTGCTGATGATGATAAAGAAACCCTGTAAGAACTCCTTAAGTGTATTTTTTCCTTAACTAGGCTATGCGAAGCCTACTTTGATTTTACTACTTATGATCAGTGACAATTTTAAGAGGAGAATCACATCTATGTTAAGGTTTACAAAGCCAATAAGATATTAAATTTTGCTACAAGAAATTTAAGAAAATGATATAAGGATACCAGAGAGTTTCTTAAGTGAGGATTTTACTAGGATTCCTAGATAGCGTATGAGACCCACACGAAAAAGGCTTCATTGTAAAATTAGAGAGGATTCAATGAAAAGCGAGTATATTTTGGATGATAACGATAAGAGAGAGAAGGTTACAGGAATTATTAATAAGTTCGAATGGGTAAAAATGCAGGAAAGACGTAATATAAAACGGCTTTGTAATCATTATGAAAGTCTAATCGGTAGATAGTTATTTGGAAAACTTAAGATCAGGTAAAATGCATGTATCTATATTGCAAGGGAAGACACAACCACATATACAAAGTTTCTGCGGTGAAACAGAAGATAGATATACCCAAAATTTCCTTCTTAAATTGGCAATAAGCTATTGGAGCGATTTACAAGGGAAAGAGTAGGGTGAGTAGGGTGAATAATAGACAGAAAAATTTTGCACTCACGTAAGTAATTTAATTTTGATGATGATCGTAATTTAAGTGACTGTAAAGTATCTTTTGAATTGCGATTTAAGGTGTTATGTAGACGACTGATATAAACAATTGCTACCTGAAGCAAATTCCACATTGCAGATTCTTCACAATAATCACAGTGATTGTGATTCCTATTCTTTTAATTAAGTATTACCGTTAAGATATTTTCAATGTAAGGATGAATAATTTATGAGAGTAAAACTAAATACGCTTGAAAATACATAAAGTAGCAAATAAATTTTCTCGACTTTTGTGGCCAATCCGTCGCAATTGATAAGTTTTCTGGTATTCAAGAATGGCTACGAATACGTGGTTTGTTTACTTCCTCTTTTACTTGGATGACTGATACAAATTTTATCACTATCTCCATTCAATGTCAACTAGAATATTATATGATGAAATTATCAGAATTATGACAGTACAATTCATGACGAAAATTTCGGTATGCATGTCATCATAAAGTAAATACCAGTAAAGACCTGTTCCATTCTACGACATTCTTGGAAATCCGAGAGGAATTTCTTCCTACAACAATTATCTCAATGAAATTTTCCTCAGAATTTGATAATATTGAACAATATCTTTGTCATTTTTATTTCTTATCGTATCTCTCATCTTCGGTATCATAAATGTTTCCTTGAACAAATCTTTATCGTGAAGGATAGGAGTATTTTAATACCCATTTTAGGATTTTACATGCGTTTCTCACAGAATATCTGAAAATTTCTGAACATTTTCTGAAGATTTCTGAAAAATCTGGGGTTGGAAAATCTCCAGACCACCCTCGTATGTGTAATGAACCTTAATTGTCAGTATTGATCAGTAAAGCTGAAGTGCATCGCTTTTATCGCGATATAAGTCTGCAATAAGGAATAAGAGGAAATAATTATATAAATACTAGCAAATTTCTTAATGTAGGTGGACAGATTGCATTCCAAAATTTTAGAAATAAAATCCATCTGGTGATTAAATCACAGAGATGTTAATTTAACCAGTTGGCGTCGGAAGCTTTTGTCTGCAACTAAAATCGTATTACGATAATTAGCTTTCATTGGCTAAAATATTTAGCGAAGCAGCAGAAAGCAAAGATCCTTGTTATTAAAGGGTTTCATCAGAGAGAATACATGGGTGTTCTGAAAACTTTCCGACATTTCGCCATTTCTCGACATGTTTTCTGAAAATTTCTGAAAATTTTCTGAAGATTTCTGAAAAAACTGGGCTCGGAAACTTTTCAGACCACCCTCGTACTTACTATGCCCATCGTTTAACTGATGGAAATACTGAAATAAATTTTCTTATGGTGAAATATCCTATGCATCCGGCTTAATCGTATGATTATCGTACTCTACGCGTTAACGCATTAAGCTACAACATTCCGCCAACTTAAAAAAATCATTCCTTCATAAATGTCTTGTCTGAGTTATTCGTTTGATTACATTCTCAGTGAGTTCCACCAACTGATGCATATCACACATCGAGAAAGCGTGAAATTACCTTCAGAGTTACGAATACGTATTACACAAACCTGCTTTCCATTGAAATTCGACCTAATGGACGACATTAAGAGGGTAATGAATCGATAAGTCGATCGTTATCAGAAATTATGCTCGTCTAGAAGTCCCTTGACGTCATATTGTAAATAGTTCGATAGAAACGGTTACGCCGCGTAGAGCAACTTTACTGACTTCACATGCATTATTTAATGTTATAAATCCAAACCTTTGATTAAATATCTAATATATTTACTGAAATACGGAGCGAGTAATATAACTATCCATATATGAATTCCATATTTATGACGGAAAATACTCACTTATCTTACGAAGAATTGCTTCTAATAGTGACGAAATTAGATATATCTTAAATGATGTTTCAGTTTTTAGTGAAAAGACCACTCTAAAAGAAACTGGAAAATCGAAATTATTTGATTACAGCATTCCAAGAAACAGCGACTTCAGATAACCAGAAATAAAGCATGATTATACTATTAATTTTTAATAAATCTAATTTTTCAAGAACGGTGCGAAATATTAGGGAGGTCTAAACGTGCCAGCATTTCTCAATCACATTTCCGACCAGACAACTCCTATAAAGAAACATGACTGGTTTGCCACGTGTCTGTTTTTTTTTCCTTTTCCTTCCGAAACGGATGTCACAGGTTTTTTTCCAGCACTATCAGTGTCAGGGGAATCCCAAAACTGCATCATAGAATGGTCTAGTCCTAACTGGATATATGTTTCATAGGATGGGCAATATCCTGATAGGCATGACTTCACATAACATATATTAAGAATCAAACTCAGAGCTTCAGATATTTCGTTTCTCCTATGCTTCTCTTCATTTGTATATTTAGAACTTACCCCAAATTTTCAAGAATTTTTATTAACGATGCTATATAATTATTGATATTAGGTTAATAAAATAAAGTAATTCTAACTTTTCCTCCAAGCTTTTCGACGTTTTCGGATTTCTCAAATATGAAACACTCTCCAATTATTTGCCTATTAGTATGATTATTCATTTCAATTATGCTGCCAGCAGCGGAGTTTATGCCTCAATAGAAATTTTAATATATTATTTTATACTACTCTCGATTCGTGATTTACGTGAATATTACCTTATGCAGATTTTTAATTTTGTTACGTCAGCTAATTAAAATTAATGTTTATTGTAGGTAATCATTTTCTATTGAAGATCATTCCAAAGTTTCCGCAATATTATTCTCTCCACGTGCAATATCTCACAGAGAGAATATTTTATTCTTCCAGATCACTATACACTTAATGTCCCTATTTTTTATATTCTTTTATATCGTGTATATAGCAAACACGCGATTCGTGGTCAGGTGACATAGAAGATCATTCGAGCCTAGTATAAATAAATGTTCCGCCTTGTCTGATCTTATTTTATGCTTAGAAAACGTTGGATAATAGAAGAGATATCTAACATGACTGAGAATGATAAATCACAAGATATTCTTAAGTAGGGAGTAAGAAGTTGTAGGAGACACCAGAATTTCCTTATACGAATGTTAAATAATCTTTTCTCGCTCCTCGACAAGCTAATTTAGTAATGATATTTGATTACTATTTTAAATATTAATTTATCGCTGGGGAAATGAGACTACTATGTATGAACAAAAATAAAATGGTTTCAAAAGGAAAAAACTGATTCTATTGATAATCAATCAAAAATGTAATCTTTAAGTACAGATCTCCACGATATCACCTCTCTGTTCTAATATTTTTTCTTACAAGTTTCATCTTCTGCAATGTAATTCCTAAAACACAGAGAATTCCCGTTATAACGTTCATGTAACTGATGTACTATTAGTATTAAGAAATTCTCTTATATCAATGTATTTTATTATTCATTAATTTCAGATTGCATTTAGTGTTTCAGAAAAACCAAAGCAATTTATCACACTCGTTTTCTTTTCTAATTTGGTATTTTGATACAATAAATATCCATAATGTAACAATGAATGAAAAAAGGATTGCAGAGTAAATATGTAGATTGGGGTGGAAATTCAAAAATATTTACAATTATAATTTGAGCTTTGATTTGAGCCTATCAATTCTTGCATTCCTAACTATTTTCACATATTATTCATAACTTGGATATATTCTGGAATCCGTTTTCTCGCATTCCAATAAATATGCATTCTATCTGTTTAAAAATCTACAGGGCTAATTTCTGAATTGTATAAGAACTAATAAAAATTGAATCGAATGATGCTCACGTAAAATCTTTTAAATAAGAACATGAGAAATAAGAATATTTTCTTGGTTGCACGGAGATGGGAGTAATTCTTATTTTTTACCATTATGATATTAACATACACTAAAACATGTAATTCTCATCCAGAACCACGCATAAACATCAGTAATACAAACTTAAGATGGCAGGATCATCCATGTTAGACTCAAATAGATGGTTATGATGCATTTCTCAATTGAAAGTGGGTAGTTCATATGTTTGTGACTTAACGAGTTGTGTTAGAATAGATTGTACGATATTTACGAAGAAATGTGGAAAAAGGGAGGGTTATTTAGCTATTCGTAGGTAATAAATTAACGTGAAATGAAGGAAAGCCTCCGCAGTACTATATACTATAACAAGGATGGTATGGAGCAGTTGTTTGGACGAATGAGAAGTATGGATAGAAAGTTTGATGTATATGGTTTACAATGAACATTGGAGTAGTATGAAAAGAATAAGACTAGCTAAAAAGTGAATGAATTTGAAATAATATCCTAATGAAATGGAGCAAGATAATATACAAATACATGTATCATAATAGAATATTAAACGTATAATATTATATCATTATAATAAAATTTATACCGTCTTGGATTGCGGAAAAGGATGTGTATGGATGTATCTACGGGGAAACAATTTTGCAAGCACAGGGAAGAAATAAGAAATACAATGATAAATAGAATATCTGAGTATCCACAAACTCCGAAATAAATGGGATTAAAGATAAAAATTTATATATTTTTATTTTTATATTGCTAGTTACACATAGACGTATATTATACTGAATAAAGTTTAATGTAATTCGGAGTAAAAACGTCTTCGCTGGATAAAAATATACGTCTCAGAGGTCAAGAAAAGGTACAAGATAGTCGCTCTTTTGATTCGCATCAGACATAATCGCTTTTATCTAACCCTTTTCCACTTTACGCAAGCTATCCTTTAGCCCCGGAACCCAATGCAAGGAACAGTGGCGGAAGCAGAGGGGGAGAAATAATATCACATAAAACTCGTCGTTGAACGCCGCTCATGCTAGCGAACACGTGATTCGAGCGAAGGCAGATGATGACAAACATGCGATTCGAATTTGAAGCGAAATATTCCATTCCCTCCCTCTTCTCCCTTATCGAATGTAGTATCGAAAACAGCGCACCATCATCAGCTTTTTTCCTTGAAAAGGGAGGTGAACTATGACACTTATAGTATTTATTATCTTTGTATTACTTATTATTACTATGAACTATACAATACTCATAATTATTATTTGATATTTAATTTTCGTATAATATCACGTAAAATTCTTTTATCTAAACCCTTTTGTTGCTGTTTGATTGATAAAGATCTACGCGTAGAAAATTTAAAAGTGAAAAATTTGGTAAATGTGTCTACTACTTGAGCTTCAATAAAGACCTATGGTGAAAGAAAATACCCACACAAAAGGGATATCATAGTGTCTCGAAAATACAGGCACATGTTAAATTTTTAATGTTTCCTAATTTATATGAAGTACTTTATAATATTCTCTGCCTCATATTAATTGAACAATCAATATATAAATTGTTCCGACTTCGATCTATTCATTCGACGAGCTTGGTGATTTCTTTCGGCAATAAACGATCTGTGATAATATTCTTTGACACATTGCGTAGCTTTTCCTTACAGCACACATTGTTCGATATTACCATACACACTCTTATTGTAATTTTAAGTATGTTAAGTAGTTCAAATAATTCGGTATTTTAAAAGACCCTCAGAGTAAATTCACAATCCTCAATATATAGCGTTGATGATTTCGGTCTTTATTTGGTGGTATACCATAATAACATAAGATGGTAGAATTAATACTTCAGTTTAGACAATACGACATTAAATAGTAATTAAAGTGTTAATTTTTAATATTACGTCCTCAATATATACCTCGGCGGTCGATAGATTGACCTAGTAGCCACTTATGGCCTGTGCTATGCTTATAGATGATGCACATTTTTAGTAAATGCGATCATTAGAAATCATTCACCACCTTCGATGCGAATTACGTCAACGGAATTTTAAAAATCATTAATCCGCTCGTGGTAGTCAATTATTCCATCTCTCACCAAGGCACACTTCGTTCCCTCGGAGGATATCGGCACCTTATGTACTTCATCACGTAACAATGAATACGGCATGGAAAGGAGCAAAGGATGGTTGGAATAAATGGGCAGGGAAATAAAAAAGGGATGGAAGAGGAAGTGCGTCAAAACAGCTGAGGAGCGGAGTGGGAATCCTCGTCCGACAATTTTCAAACGTTCGGCTAATGAGCTACGCTGGGAGAAATGCTCTCAGCACAAAAAGAGGGAGAGGGGTGGTAGTCACGTGGAAGGCAGCGTGGTTGCAGTGGATGCTGCCGACGTCATGGCACAGGGAGGAGAAGAGGCAGGAAAAACTGTAAAAAGAGGTGTGTAAAAGGAAAGGAATCTCTATAAACGCTGCATTTCCTCCTTTACCAACTTTTCCCATTAGGATTTAGCTCCCCATTTCCTATGCGATTATTCCAGTGCGGTTGTCCCTTCGGCGATTAATTTTTCACGGTGAGAATATTAACGCATGCACACGAACGTTAATTACTCGGTGATGCAACGTGCAATCCGGAGGTGGCAACTCTTCCTTGACGTAGTCGTGGTGCACCGGTGGGACGCGGATCTTCTTCACAGTGACCTTCGAGTACCACCGGTGGTCCGCGACCTTAATCGGACTTTAATTTTTGTGGAAATTGCTGGAGTCGCCGACAAGTTAGGTCATTGCATATCTTGGCAGGAATTTTTGGCATAGAAAAAACTCGGTGCATTGAGATGAATTAAAATTTTGCGTATACATTTAAACCAAAAGGAAAGGCTATTAACTTTATAGTATTAAATGACGAATTGAGTGAGTGAAATACACCACTTTTCTAAAAGAAACCGGTAGTTATTTTTTCTGAAATAACTTAGCAAACCCTGAGAAAAAAGTAACTACCGGTTTCTTTATGAAAAATGGTGTATTTCATTCACTCACTTTACATATAGGATATGAATAATTCTAAATTATTAAATATGATCGCTTGACATGACTTTGAGATGAGAAAATTCATATTTTTCGCTTAAATAAGGTGTATCATGTATATCGGGGGCATTTATATTCTTCTTATTAGTACATAGACGAACAAGAATTAGTAATCGTACTAGGCTATTAAGATGGAATTACTAGATAATTGTAAAATTATTACTATATATTGTACTATTTCATCATTAAATGGTAATATAACTTGATTATAAATCATGGATATAATAGTGGAATGTTAGGGATAAATATTTTCACAAGATACCGCTTGTATAACACCAAGAAGCTGGTTTTGGCTCATGATCCGCAACTAGCCCATTTATGGAGTACTTGCTTATGTATATGCTATCTTTTACATCACAAGCTTGTATCCAACATAATGAAGAATATTCACAGTCCTTAATTTGTCATGACAATGATTAATCCCCATTTACCACCAATATAAACATTCACGGGCATTGAATAAAAGAATTCTTCTCTATCAGGAAACAAACTGCATAAACTAACTGAATCCCCAAACTTCCGCTATTTCCTCTTAGCATTGTTACAAAGTAGGCTAGAAAAGACGTTATGTTATGGGTTGAAGAGCAAAATTGCACATGAGATTAACGATTTAATACCTAAATAATATTTTTTTATAATTCAAGTACTTTTATTCATAATGGCACACAAAGGGATGAATCTGAGTTTGTGAATACAAGTGAAACATATAAAAATTCAAAGCAGTTATAATGCCTGAACGAACTTCAATAAAATTATATTTGGTTGTCATAAGAATCCGTGGGCACGAATCCGAAAATGTGTAAACAATTTCCCTTTGTCTTACGGAATTACGCTTTCCAGCTTCGCCGAATTTTCTCTGCTTGTCTACACCATTTGGGGTATATCAAATCCTGTCAAAGGCATGAATATGTTTGTTCGTTTCACAATTTATCAAACCGAGTCTTGACGTCAGATACGTCTACGGATGATGCAAAATGCGATTCATAGATTCATTAGTGGTTTTGGAACTTGACCTTTTCTACTTTATTTCGTAAATGTTCATTATGTATTTACCATATGAGAGCACATTAAGAAAGGTAAAAATTAATATTCGATTCAAGCTTGCGAAAACACGTGTTACAAAGTTAAGGGTTTATCTGAAAAATTTTCCACTACGCTAATTTTCTTTTTCACGGCCAAATCACGGGTTCTATCATTTTTTCCTCACATCACTCATGGTTTATGGTATTTTTTATGGAATAGAATTCTTCCTCAATCAATCTCAATCAAATAAAAGAGTAAGTAAAAATATGCAAGATCGTACTGAATATTAATCACGATGGTTACAGGGGGATATAAGATTTACATCAATAGGCAGTGGTGCCCCATTCTCCAATTTTAACTTCTCATCTTTCTGATTTTTCTTAAAAAATCTTTATGAACAGAACAGAAAATATATTAACATTTCACGACCTTATATCAAGGCAGTATCGCTGAGAGTTTATGTATTATTTTGAATCCCACTCTATATTTGATTAAATGTCTAAATCTCTTGCAGGAATTTGTTATCATTACCCCGATATAATACAAGGACGATAAGAAGATTTAAATCTTGATAATTATGTCTTAGCTTTCTGAAAATAAATGCTGTAATAGTCTCAACAGGATATACGTTTCATAGGCAATATCCTGATAGACATGACTTCGCATACCATATATTAAGAATCAAACCCAGTGTATCAGATATTTCGTTGCTTACAAGCATTCCTTCATGCATATACTTAGAACTTTCTCAAAAATTCAAGAAATTTTAATAAAGATACTATGAAATTATTGATATTAGATTAATAAAAGAAAGTAATTCTAACTTTTCTTAAGCGCATACTCTCCAATTATTTGCCTCTTTGTACAATTATTTTATACCCCGATATAAAACAAGAATGATAATAAGATTTAAAGCTTAATAATTTTGTGTCAGATTCCTGAAAATAAATTCCGTAATAGTTTCTCGAAAATCAGCCATTTGATAGGCTAAGATACATAAGTAAAACATCATTATACTGTCTCGCTGAACTCGAAGTAACCTTGTGTAGAGTAAACATACCATCAAGGTCGAGGAGATAGCACCTATAGCAATTAATCTGTCTCTCGAGTGACATTAATAGTCTTCAACCGTTCTCAACTCATAATTTCAACGTTTAACATTGTTACTATGCGATTAATTGCATTTCTTTCGGATATATCTGGGTCTCAGAGGTCATTAGATGCATGGATTATTGTTCTGTCAATAGCCACCGTTACCGTGGCGAATGATATTTACGTGAACAATTCTTTCCATCGGGTATTAGTTCAAGTGGATTGGCAAGCATCAACTCCATCTGTTCTAATCCGTTTGTCCTGTGAAACGCATATGTAATACGCACGGAAAATGGAACCGGGAACAGTCCATTTGAGACCTTGAAAATGCGTCGTTCGATTTGCAGTCGTTTCCTCTATTTGCTTCTCTATTCGCTCCTCATCTAAAATTGATATTCGCTGTGAATGACAAGATGTTCTTCTCACAAGTCCACGGCGCCGTGGCCTGGCCAGGAGGGATTCGCCGTGGTTGACACGTGGTCATCGTATCGACACACCTCCGTATTGACTTCTCTAGACCGGGCCTAAGGCTATGCTTGGAAAGAAAATTGGAAAAAAATACAAAATTGTAAGGAAATTGGTAGAAAATACAAAATATGCTACCCATAGTCATTATTGTGTTGATTCAACCCCGATAAATGTTCTTATCCACCGGTAATCGAACCTGGTACCACTTTCACCGAAGTCGAACACGCTAACGCACTAGGCTATCCTGGGGTTATTTTTCTCATAAATATCTTCCGAATATTTTGAGCGTTGTATACACTGTGTTAGAAGGGAAGAGTTTAACGAAATGTGAAGTGAAGAAGGATCTTTCTGGTGGAAACCTCGTTCCGAAATTATTTTTTGAAACCTTTGAATACATAAGAAATCAAAAAAGCTTTGGATTTCATTTATTTTCCTACAAATATCAATTTTATTATTACATTTCTTAAAATATAAATAATGATGTTAATATTTTCTGATAACAAATTACGCTTTTGAAACATTCACAGCTTATTTAAGAAGCACCATAGATGGATTGATGTTCTTTTATGCAATCATTCAAAAAAGAAAATAGAAGATTGATTTGGATTCAAAGTTAAAGCCTATACATATTATATAGAATTTCCCTAGGCATGTGTTTTAAATTTTTCGATGCAGAAAGTCCTAATCAGCAAGATGCTCTTTCTAAGAATTTTTGTTTCTTCGATACATTCAAAGGTTTTCAATTCTCTTTCATCCTGGGCACAGTTTATTTTCTTCTACGAGAATTCGTTTAAAATATGGCATCGATAGTGAACAACCGTAGTGAGAGAGTAACCCCGGGGTGAAATTTTCAGATAATTTCCTCTCTATTATATAGTTACATGTGTATTTATAATTTCTATGTTAATAAATTAGCTCTATTTTGTATCCAGGGATAATACGACAGCCAACGCAATCATAATAAAATATTACTAGGACCTAATTTCAAATGATTCAATAGAATCAGTCATGGAGTGATTGCAATCTATTTAGATATCCTTGACACGTCTCTGAAAAATTTGAAGTGAAGAAAGGAAGCTCTGTACTTAGAATTATACTTCTAGGTTCAAGAGAAGGAGGTAAGATTACTCATTCGTTCCGAAATCTGACCTTTCTGAGAATAGCAAACTAACAATCGCCGTTGGGTTCTGCGAAGAAACTTCTCCACTTCTGGGCGTCATCAGCTACTTGGAACAAATTACTACGAATTAATTCTACTTTAGATGATGAATATTTCCGGATTACATAGGGCTGTGATGTAGGAATTTTTTTTCATAAGCGCCTCGATGTTTGTGACCCTCTACACATCAAGTCACACTCAAGGAAGTTCACTACTGAAGCCCCAATGATACCATTCTATAAGCAGTTATGCGCCATAAATTTTGAACATATAGATGTCTAATCTATGTAGGTATGTAATAATCATGTATTTATGGACGGAGAAAGGTATTCTCTGAAATTTTATTTGATCTTTTATCTATACTCTACTAAAGCCAAATGAACTGAAAATATTCATTTTATCGTCTTCTTTCAGAAACGCGAGCCAGTGTTTCAGTAAACATTTATATTTGGAAAAATAAGAAAGAAATAGATCCTATGAGGAAACTGCAGACAATTTTTAAGAATGGCTATGTACAAAAATTACTTGAGCAGAGAAAAGGATCTGGAGCAGTAAGTCAGAAATATTTTCTAAGTTAAAGCACACCCCATCTACGTGGTTTTTATGTTGGATGGTTTTAAAAATAATTTTTCGCTTTTAAATTTGACGGATCTCATTGCTACACCATGAACTTTTAAGCCTTTTTGAAAGTGGGAATTACTTTTCATTTACTCTTTTGAGGTTGTTGAATCATTTCTGTGTCTACAACAGTCATGTGGCATATTTTCCTAATCTTGAGAGCTCACCCCGAATCTATACTGTTTGAAGATTAAGCTATCGGATAACTAACCCAGAAAATTATTTTCCTGTATTCCCCAAACTCGATGTCACAGTTGAGAACTGCAAGCCTCATTAATCTTTTCATTATTATTGCACTTGATTACATGCCTTGCCTCTGCATGGAACTAAACGAGATTTTTTTCTAAGAGCTAAGCCGTTCATGCCACTTGCCTAAATAGTAAATGAAATTGCATTTTGAATCTTATGGGAACTGTAACTGAGTTACTATTAGTCATTCAACCCCGTTTTACGCGACAATTGGTTGCTAGCAATAGCTGTGTATGAATTCAAATGCAGAGAAGTTGAAATTGACGGTAAAATTGAATTCGTAATGGACAAACATACTTTTTTCACTCGATGTTTTCCTTAAGGAATTGCTCAAAGATTTTATATTTAAAAGCCATAGTAGAGAAGATGATGTTATCTATTAGATCTAACCTCCTGTGGGATGAAGATTTGTAACATTTTTAAAATCGTTCAATATAACAAATAAGGTTGGTGATATGCTTTCTCTTGAAACTAATATTTTATCTTGTTGATAACATCAGAACACTTAAAAAATTAACTCTTCCGCTTCCGAAAAAATTAATTGTTCTTATCTTTATTGCTCCCAAAATTTATGAAGCATGTAAATAACTGCTAGAGTTGATCTGTTTCCGGGATATCACTCTATTCCTGTATCCTTTTAATGAAAGCATATATCTGGCATATAGGGAATCATACATACTTATCAACGGAGAAAATTTTCATCTCCATCCGTTCTTCATTCTTGTCTTCCGTAAAATTTCCAGATTTTAAGTTATAATCTTGCATCTGAATCACTATTACGCAATGAACTATGATTGGCTATATAATAGAAGCTAGATCTTCATAAGATTGCTAATAGTAATTGTATGAAATACCACATAAGAGAAATTTTCAGCTGAATCTGTTCAATATTCACTAATTGCATCGATAACATTCATTAGTAATATAACGGTATATTTTAGTATAATTTAGATTATTTTTAGAAACTACATGGAATATACTTCTAAGTCTACCTTTGAAATTCTTTATCTCTTAAAGATATAAATAAGAATATCATATAGTTTCGACGATTAGTTTTTACTGCAAATTGGTTTGGTCTCCACAAAGTTGCTGAGTTTTCTGCCTGACTATAATTAAAGAAATCTATAGAGTAATTCTCTGGAGGATAAGTTGCATCGATTACATTCGTTATCTCATAAGACTCTCTCAATCCAAAAGCAAAATGATACGTTTGAAATTTAAGTGCAAAATAATTGTTAATATACATTTAGAATTGACAGATTTTAGAACACTAACGACTTGAAAACCAATGCTACCAATATTTCATGATTTTAATGCATTCGAATTTCATAGATGATTGTCATTTCGCCCTTATTTCATATATTATTCTATTCTATTCTATTATCCTATTCACCTCCACAAAATAGACTATAAAATCTCTCTAGAATATAGCTAATGTATGTAATTTTGCCTAAAACGTGAAAAAAACTTTATATAAAGCTGATTGCAAAATTTGGAAGTACTTAAGATACAAAGAAACCTTGCAAATTAAGTGATGGAAATCCCTATTTTACCCCTAATTCATCTTCTGGAATGCCTAATTTCAATATTTATATGTTTCCTTAAATCTTCATATGTTCGTATAATTTATATTAGTGAAACATATACATTACTATTCATGAAAACAAACTCTATTTATTTTTCTTTGTACCGTATCGCAGCTTCTCCTACCATTCCCACAAACTCCGAGTAAAACCTTTTTCATTTCTTTAGTTTCAACTCTATCTTTACTCAACAATATTATTCATCCGAATACTTTCCATTTCCATAGCTCTTCTTGATATTATATCCATTGCACTCTTCTAACCCTCAGTCATGTCTGTTCCCAGATATTTCTCCTCGGGGCTAGATGTGCAAAATGACGTCAGTTGCCGAAGCATTAAAAAAATACCACCACTATATTTCTTCTTTATATCTTTTTAATCGCATCCACATAAACATTTCTCCCCCTTCCTTAACCTCTCACTCGGTTGAGGTAGAGGAACGTGAATATTCGATCAATTTCCTCGCCGAACAATTATCGGCACGTGAAGATGACTCGGCAATCGAGATTGAAATCGAGCGTGAGAGTCTCTTCATGACGCTTTTGAGTAATGAGGATTAACGATCGAAAAAAAGAATTGCGCGCGGCATCGATTTCACGCGATAAAAGGGAGAGGATAAAATGTGGAGAAGGGTTCTTTTTCATGGGGTCACTCATTCTTCACGGCTGGTTTCGTTTTTCCTCCTCCGTGTGCATGTAAATGAACAATTGCGCAACGTCCATTTCACTTTTGCTGTGGGAAGTGAAGATGACCCACTTGGGCACCTCTCCCTCTTCTTCTTCCTCATTCTGGCCCCGATTACCATCTTCTCTCTCTCTCTTTTCCATTACCGTCGTTTTCCGATGGTTGTTCTTCTAATTTTTCGTGATTATCCTCATTGATTGCCACCGTTGCCTCTCTCTTCGCCTGCGTATTTTATCCTAGAGTTGCTTACGTTTGTGGAAGGGTATTTATTGGGAAGTTGAGGGCCGTTCGTTCGGTTTTATTTTATTCAGCAACAACTTTTATTTCTTTCTTTTAATAGCACGATGGAGAATTTTGCACAAAATTTATGAGAATTGAAATAACGACTGAAATTAGTTTCATATCAGCCGTACTTCTCTAGTTGCTTCTTATATCTGTAAATTTATAATTTTTTCTCAGTAACATAATATTACTGACTCGATCAGTAATATTACGTTAGTTAGTTATTCAGTAATTTTATTACTTAGCCAGAATTGTTAGAATGCTGAGCTACTAACTATAGGTTTCTATCCAGGTACTTTCTTAAACCTTAACTTGAAACAACCAGTTCTTTACCAGGAAGATATGATTTAGAGGTAATTAATGGAAATCTAGGAAATCGTTAAACTATAATAGCACTGAATTTGGTTTTAATTTTCTCCCCCTCTAAGACTCACCAGTTCTTCGTAGATCATAACGAATTTATTTTCTATTATAAGTCACTGAAAATTGACTACTACGTCAATAGTTGAATATATCACAATTAAGGCAAGATTATACTACAGTTAACCTCCAAGTCGATCTACTCATCACATGAAAACTTCCCTTAAAGTGAACTTAACAAAAGATCTCTCAGAAGCACTTGAATTGTCATCACGATTGCAAAAAGAACATTTTCTGGCATAGGTAGAGATGATTTGCACTTAGTTTATTAAGCTATACTTATTACTTTTAGCAATACATTTAATTTTGTCTGATCTTTTCATACTTGTAAACATCACAGCATATTTATAAGTTCACGCTGTTCCATCTCTCGAAAATACTCCTGAGTGCTTCATTCTTTGCGGATTAGAGAAGGAATATCATCCCATTTAGCTCCATCAGGCATTCCTGGAGATTAGAAATAAAAATTCCTCAGTGCTTTTGCATCGAGAAAGAAATGACTGTAGAGAAATATTTCGTTGTGATTTTTTGTCTGTGAATTCCTTCCATATGAAATGATGAACGTTCCATCCTTGTATGAAAGTGGTTCAGGAACATGTAAAGAATTTAACGTACTATAGTAAGGACAAAGATATATGTGGCCATAATATAGTGTAGCTTATATTCTAAATTTATTCACAAAACAATTTACTTCTGAATGTCGTAAGTCGTTTGATCCTATTCGGGTCAAAACGGAATTTGATGTCTTGGCTCATGATTTGGACATTCAAAAGCAGCACTTATGAATCGGTCCTAATTAATAGTTCCAGAAATTAAGCCGTTCCTCTCCTATCATTGAAAGGAAATTTTTATTAATTTATGACTGAAGGATTTTTGTTATTTCAAGCTAATTTTGACGTTAATTTCAGAAATATGACGACTTTGTTAGTGAGCATAATCTTCTTAAGGAAGTCCAGTCAATGGATAACATAAAAATATGATCCTAAATATTCATTAACCATTCTAAATATTTTATCATCATACAAAAAATTCCAAAACCTTTCCTTAATATCTTTGGCTGAACACTTATCTAAGCTGACGTTTTTTTATTTCTTTACGGTCATGGTTCAAGTATACTTGCTAATTAAAATTTATATCTAAGGAAGATATGTTAGATAACCGATGAAAAATTTTCTTCGTCAATAAATATCTCACTTTCTCTTTGAATACTTTTAAGATAATCGCAGAGATAACTTATCGAAGTGAGACCCATCTATTGAGGCATTCCGATTTTCGCATAATCTCCAAGAGATTTGGAGAATTCCGAAAGTAAAAGGAAAGAAATCTGAAACTCGAGTGGGTATGAATGGGAAAATACTTAGAGATGAAGCGTTAAGTTCGCTCATTTCCATGAGGAATTCATTGAGCAGAAAATGCGAGCAGAGCGAAAAAAATGAATGTTATATCGGTTAAGGCGATTAAGGAGCTGAGGAAGGAGAAGCTGGAGAATGGAATTACGGGAGCGCTGCTCGTTCTGCACAGACGATAAAGCAGCAAGGGAACATTGCATCCGGTTTAAGTAGAGCAAATCGTATTTCCCGAGAGAAAATCTGCCCACTCTATTCGTAGGTCACGTGCTTAATTGGCAAAGCCGTTGCTTTATTTTTGCAAACACGTTTTGCCGCTTTTGGCTTCACTTGCCTCCGAGTTCTCCCCCAAATAAAGATATTGATCGAACATATATTTATTTTCAACCGTAAATTACAGAGGTTTACAGTAAGATCGAGCCGTGTTTAGAAACTTTAGAATGCCAAATTTCATGACGCATGCATTTGACGTATGAGCGAATCATATACATTATGAGTAATGGTAAAAGTCTTGGCTTACCGTAGTTGGAATATCCCTGTTACATTTTTGTTTAATGAATTGACAAAATGTAGCCTCTTTTGAGATTTCTCTGAATGTTTTGGAATGAAAAAGGTATTTCATTTTCTTTATTACACCGACCATTGGCAAGGAAATGTGTATAATAGTTTCTGTATCGTAAATCTTATTTAACAAGCGAGATATGTTTTGACAACTCAATAGCAAAGATAGTAATCTGATAGGAATTCGTCTTAATTTTAGTGTTTATTCTGTAAGTCAATTGATAATTAGAAATACAAAGGAAGAGAAGAAGGAGATATCACCCAACAAAATTTTGAAGGAATTTAAAATCATTAAACGGAAAATAAAATCATCTGAAAATATAGGAAGAATATAGATACAGCTATATCTGTGTTGTGAGTTAAAAACTGCGATATAGAGAGTATTTTAATAATTTTTTTACAAATAATCTGAAAATGTTCGATAGTAAATTAATGGAGATAAATGTTGTCTGTTCTACCTGTATAATGGCTATTGGTGGCGATACAGTTGGCGATATAAGTAATGAAACAAAGTAATATAACAGATATTTTAATATTGTATATTTTTCTCTGGATCTCGTTTGTTTTATTGATATATTTTATCTCTTCCTTCATTAATACAATGCCAAATTAAATGGGCAATTAAAGCCAATGCCGGTCATAGATAAGGGCGAGAGAGACTCCAAGGTTTCATGGGGGCTCATGACGTTGGATGTTAGTCGAATTTAAGGTAAGGCGCAGAAACCTTCGTGTATTTTTGGATAAAAATTACATAGTCTATCTAGAACTTCGTAGAGTCTTTCGCTGTTCAGATTTATCCTAAGATTAGAAGTGCAGGTGGTTTTATGATTAATATTTTCCCAGAGAAATTGTTGAGTTATTGCTAATGTAAAATTTAATTTTTAATTAAAAAAATGAATTTATCAATCGTAAGTGATGGTAATTGCCGATTATCACAGCACATTAGCTTTCTATAAAAAAGCAATTTCCTTAAAAACTGATTTTATAGAGATAAATAATTGAACCATAATAATAATAATAATACTTCAATAAATTTATTTGTAGTATGCAGTCTAGTGAGTACCAAAAATATTCTTAAATATTAGCAAGTCGTTAAATAATGAATATTTAAGTGCATGTATCGGCATATCTCTATGTAAGTTGTGCTTGTATGACATATTCGGGGCGCTTATGCACCTCGTAATGACCCTGGCAGCAACAATAGAATCCTTATATTGCACTAAATATGAAGTTACTTCAAATGTTTAATACTGAAAGGATATTCAAATGTTACTCATCCAAAAGAACCCTTTCCACGTTTCTTCTATTCATTAATATGAAGTTCGGGAAAAACTTTACAAAACTAAATACTAAAAATTTAACTAAAATTTAAAACCAGGAAGTATTCGTAATGAGCCCAGTATACCTTCCTTTGATAATATTAACATTTCTTTAGGCCCTTAAATCATATTTGAATCATATCAACGCATTATATATCGTAGAATATTGCTGGCATTCTTTTCCTGAGAAAATGCAAAATCTAACCGAGGTTTCTTTTTCAATACGTTTCTGGTTCGTCTCTCGAACACCTTTTCGTCCCCTCATAGGCCTCAATTCGAACGTCCGTCCGAAAACGTGCGTGATGGTCCGTCTGCCGCCCCCATCTTACTCAATCACCCCTGAAAATGAAATCATCTTCTATCGCGTGCACTCGAAAAAACTGCAACGACGCCTCGTGACCTACTCTCGGCGGCGACTCTTCCACGAATTCAAAGAGGATCAATCTGGAACCGTTTCAACCTGCCATCAACCGGGAGAGATCGCGTTCCCCGCCTCTGAGGCTCTCGAATTTTACTACTTTTACGATCCTAAGGTTGCGAAAACTCTCGTGGGACGATCGCTGTCGGGAAACTGTTGGCGGATCCGCTGAGGAATCTTTCCGCCGAGGAAATATTTTCCCGTCGGAAGGGCGAGCTTCGTCTGCTCGCCGCAGCGCCCCGCTGGCGGCGCTGCGATCGGCTCCAGGATAGGGCGCGAAGCCAATCGCCGTAACGGCAGCCCACAGCGCCGCCACCTTTTAGAAAGCGAGAGTGACCGCCTTTTGCAACGGCCGACTTGCGAAGTATGTCAGGTTATTGGGTTAAGCTCTCTCTCTCTCTCACCATCTCTCTGATACACACTCACTCTCTCTCTCTCTCTAAAAGTGCTCTTGTAGAAGGAGAAAGAGTCCTCATCGTAATGGAGGACGTAAGCTCTTACCCGAGTTACATCACTGAGAGAAAGAAGGAGAAATGAGAATCCGTGTGCACGCATTTAGAGGCGGGAATGTCGCGGATTTTCTCAGGCGTCCTAAATGATTGATTGAGGGGAACGGAATGAGTCATTGGAGATTGGATGCAGTCTTGCGGATGATTGGAGGAGATTATTAGAAGGAAATGAACCCTTTCGAAATGGGGAATTCTTCGAAAATTAAAATCCCCCTTTATTCGATTTTCCGCTTCCAGCATTGTTTCACATGTATCTTTTTTTTTGTTCCGACCTCTCGAAGCGGGAGAAGTTTTCCCACAGTCCTGAAGTGTTTTATCGGAATGTTGGGTGATGAGGGTTTTTCGGTTATTCTAAAATAACGGTCATTCTATTGCTCATCTCAGTAACTGCGTTCGATATCTACATATTTCTCCAAAATAAATAAAAAAATTATTTTTAGTTGATTAATGTAGGTTTACGATTTTTACTGTTATATTTGATTTGCACTATACTATATAATAAAAAGTATAATGGTTTTATGGGCAGTAAAAAGATATATCTGAAAGTAATTAGTGGATCAAAACAAAGTTGATCGATGTAAACATATTTTCTGCGAACTAAATAAAGAAAACTAATTATTATTTAATTTAAGGTGAATTGGCTTACAATTTACTACTGTTATATTTAATCTGAAATGCCCTTTATTATGCAAAAGTATAACGGTTTTGCGAATGATAAAATGCCAGAGACATGAGAAAATTCAGCGGTTTAAAACGAAGTTGGGAAATTGATTAATGAATTCGAAGATTTTAACACAAAGAAAGAAAATTTACGTTACAGCATCGAAATAAAAAATGGCAATTTAACATGTACGACATAGTTAGCCTGTAAATTAAAACTAGAATCACAGGGAGGAGAAAAATGTATAGTTTCTCGTAAAGAAAGGTGCAAAAAAAACGGAAGAGTGAATGAACGTGAGAATCTTATTTAGAATTGCTTTAATTTGCCTTGTGGTAGGAGTATTTGCTCAGTGGTAGGAATCATGTAATAGAAGGAGGAATAGATTATTCCCCAATCTGAGTTCCTATTTTAAAAGTAATTACCGAGTCGCAGAATGAGTTTCAGAATGTTGGCATCAGCCTAACTCTACAATCTTAACTGATACCCAGCTATAAACCATTAATTCTATTTGAGAAATAACGAATTTGCATAATCTATAAAAAAGAATATTTCTGAAATATGATTTTGATGTTAAATATTAACAAGATTATTTCCGAAGTATGATTATGACTTTAAATATATAATTTCTTAAATATAAAATACATTTTACCTCATGAACAAACACCACTGAATATCACGGTAATTTTATTTTCACTGGGAAATTTCCAAACATTTCATCAGTTTTTTTAATACAGAATCAATCTTCCTAACTAATTACGAATAATCCGTGCGATGAACGAGCGTCCCATTAGGACGTAAGAGCATTAATTTCCAAAACTCAACGCCTCGCACATCAAACTAAATGCCAGATGCTAACATTAATCATCGAGAAAAACCAAACAAGATTTATTCCCAAAACATATTACCTTATCGGCCAAATTAATTCCTCCAGACATCTCATTTGCTCATCTTCGAAGAATCTTCCGTTCTCATAACCGCCTTCCCAAAAGAGAATTACGACGAAAAGCCAGTATTGGTCGGTTTCGGCGAGAGATCTTCGGCAGATCTGGATCGAAAGTGAAATTCTGAGATAAGATAAAAATGTGTGTTATTCTCGGAATGATGCGGGAACGTGAGATGTGTTTTTAGGCGATTTTTCGTTCGAAAGGGATAGTGAGAGGGAGTTTGTGGGGGAGTGGAGAGAAAAAGCAGGTCAAAGGTAGGGGAGGGATATTGCGAGTAGCGAAAGCGGCCGTGTATAGAAGTTGAGGAGGAAAAGAGAGAGTGATTCAGTCGTGCTTTGCCACTTTCATTGTCGTGCTCGAATCCACCCCTCCTCTCTTTACCTCCCATTTCTCTTTCTTCCCCCCTTTTGGCACGTTCTTCGCCTTTTCCTTTTTAGGCTCCCTTTTCTTCGTATACGGGCGCGTTCCACGTCGTGACACCGCGGCCTAAATTTTGCCCACAGCGTAAATTTTTACCGTAGGTTTTTCTTTGCTCGCTTTCACCTTCGATGCGTTGGCTGCGAGTTTTTTCGGAAAAAAGGTGATATCCCAGGATAGGGACGTGACCTAATTATTCGGAAGGCGTCCGAAACATTGGCGACGAATTAGGTTTTTCGCTCGCGTTTTCAATTCCGAGAAGGGTCTTGCTTTCGTTTCTGAAAGGAATTCCGGGAAATCCCTAAGGTACTTAATATTTGATAGATGAGGATGGCCGATGAAACTGACTTTCGTTATGATGTACGTGATTTTTCTAGCCGAAAGAGAAAATCTGTGCTGATTCTCTAACGTAGTTATTTTGAGATTAATTTTTGAAATTCTCTAAAGCAAGTCATCAAAATATAGAGTAACTATACATTTTTTACTTTGAATAGGTTTCCTTACAGAATATGCAGAGTCCTGCAATGTATTTTTCCCGTTATTTACATAGAATATGTGTACGAGAATACGATCAGGCTAAATAAGCGGTTCGTATGAAATAGCAAGAATGGTAATATTATAAGAGAATTTGAATAAAGTGCATGATCCACGATAAAATATCACTCCTTCGTTATTCTTCTTCATTAAATTCCAATATAAAATATTTTACCTGTTATTATTGCTTATTACTTAATTAACTGGTAGATACAAGAGATGGTAATGTGTGGCACAAAATGCTCCTGTTACAACAATGATGGATTAAATTATTTTGAAATTAAAATATTTATAAAATTGGCTCTGTTCCGAATTATTAACCCTTTTTAATCGCTAAATATGTCATATTTTTTTTATTTGATTACTTAATGATTCATAGCATAGTATCGCCTCATTAGATGAAATCCATCATGTTCAACTAATTGTTAAGTTCAGATTTTTCTCATATATCAAAGATTCATTTAAGAAAAACACCATCTAAATTTGTTTCTGAATTACCGTCTTGAGAAACAAGTTACACACTTACCTGATTCCTTCTTGCTATTTTATTCTCTGTTCTCTGTTTTTCAAATTTTGTACCTCCAGTAAATAGTATGCAATACTCTGGCTGAGTTAAATGCAGTGATACAACAGTAAATATTGCAGCATACATTCCTTGAAGAATTATCGCTAGCAACAGCGCCATAAACTTTTCTAGTTAAAGTATCGAGGTATCTCTACCTATCTCTATCAATAGAAACGATAAAAGATACATCGTTTCTATCATGGACCGCATCCAGAGAAAGAGGTATTTACCTCCCTCCTTCCGAGAGAGGGATACGAAGATTTCTCCGCATTCCTCTGCGAAGATCTCTCACAGAATCGCATCATCTCTAACTTTTCGGTCCGATCCTTTCCTTCCCTCACAAAGAACCCGGAATAAGAAATAAGTGTGTCACTGCCACGTGCAGTCTCATAAGGTTATGCCATTTGCGCGGGGAAGACTTTCGGTAGGGACTGCAATCATAATAAAAAAAAAGTCTGGGGAAGACGACGGAAAAATTACGCGCGAGTTCTTTTTTGTGTGTCACCCGTCGTCCCACTTACCTTTCCATCAATTTTTTCCAAGTGTCAAACCATCCTCTCCCATTACCACTTCCCACATCTCCATCCCAAATATTTTCTCCCGCTTCCTCCCCCACGAGCGGGCTCCCACCCCGTGGATAAAGTGGCACACGAGCCCCGTGTTTCCGTCGCCAAAGGACTATGAAAGGCACGCCCCTATCGATACAGGCCCAAGGCCCTCTTCAGCGCCACGACTACACGCCCGGGAATATCGCCAAATCGAAGAATGGAAACCGGCGAAGCGGATCGTGGAACGCTGCAGTTTCCCTGGACGCCTTTGGGACTCCTCTGCATGTTTCGTAACTTAGAGATGCTTGAGGGAATGACAATAAAGAAGAGGATCGCTATTTACCTCCGGATGGATTATCGAACCCGTTTTTGAGAGTTGGGTAACGGAGATGTTTGCATTGTGGCGATGATTGGAAGATGTCGCTGCAGTTATCGAATGTCCACAAAATGATGGAGGATCGTATTAAATATGCTTAGTATTTTTCTGACTGGTGTACTTTTCTTTTGTATAGAAAAGAACCTGTTGAACCTTGTTACCTGTGTTTATATTGAAATATTGAAGATATATTTAGTCCATCTAACAGGCTTCATTCAACATAATAATAACTTCTGTTGACCATCGTAATGTATTTATTCAATATTAGGTATAAACTAAGAAGTAAAAAACGTACTTCAATGCCGAAAAAGAAAATCAAGTTATGATGACTGAAATCGATCTTTTACTGGTTTTTCAACATGCTGATAAGTAATCACACTTAATCATACACCAGTATTTTAAAATTTTCAGTGTAGCATCAAAATAGATCTCAAATCTCTAAAAGATTGGAATATATTATCACCATGCTTTTCAACTAGCAGGAATATGCATTCTTCCTTCTCCATCTGTTCTTAATCTCATATTACAAAACATAATATTAAGTTAATCTTCATATAAAGTAAATAGTACCACAAAGGAGCAGTTTTTGTTGCAAATGAGCAGAAATCAAAATCCGGAATCTACGACATTGTATATACTATAAATACTTTTGCCAACTGTCTCAACTTAATAATCAAATGAGTAGTAATTTCACCAACTATTCTCCTTTAGATAAGTATTCTCGTATGATTCGATTCTGTACCACCTATTCTTATATTTGCTACTGCCAATAAACTTCTACGTCTAAGTCAGGCCATTAAGAGAAATTGTACGCCTTTTTCTTTATTTTAGATCATTTTTAATTGTGCTCCTGATCAAGAGAACTTATTTCTGAATTCCATATAATAATCAACGTTTTGTTCTGTCTGATGAGAACGGTAGATAGATAATTACATTCAAGAGATAAATCAATTTGACCTCGAGTTAGTAATTTTATAATATTAATACCAATAATAATATAAGTTTAATAATAAGAGTATTTTCGTATCCTGTTCAAAGAGAATGTATACGCATTGTTTCACTAAAACACAATATACGCTCAAATCTTAAACTACTCATAGACATGATCCCTTCAAGTATTTCATGGCAGCCTTTTTACTTAATACTTAAAGATATAGATACCATATTATTTTAAACAGCATTGGGTGTCAGATGGTATAGAGAACTAACGTAACTAGTTTTTGTTCTCGTTGGCTTATCAAGTACACAAGGAGAAATAGTCACTCTTGGCTGAATTTTCCTTATAACTAGAATTTGGATGCTCGTGGAAGTTTCTCAACTATATTAAATGAAATTGATGCAAAAGTGTCGTCATTGGGAGAAAAATCGATACAAGGAAATCTTAAGGATATATTAGAATCTTCTCGGAATATTCTTGAGATCAAATAAAATATTAGGACTAAAATCCACATGGAAATTAACTGATCTCCTTCATGTGACCATGTTTTGGGACGAGGGCTAACTTCCTTCAATCGACTAAGGCAATTCAAAGGTAAATTTTAAAATAATCATACGATGATCATTCACTCAGCAAGCTTGTGTTCTTTTTCTAATCATAGAGCGAAACTACCTATTCTTTGTATTTGTTCTTTACATTACCTCAAGATTAATTTGCTTTCATCTCCTTATGCTCTGGTGGACGTCAGGACGAGCAAGCTACATAAAGCATTAGATGTACTCTCGGTAAACACAGGAAGAAAGCTAATGCTATAACACACTGGATATGGGTACAACGAAGTGGGTCACGTGTGCCATTATCACGGAGACCGTCGTTTTCTCAAGACTTTCTTCAGCGTCTCTCCCCCTCTATCTCTCCTTCTCCGCCCATATTAGTCTCTCTCTCTCCCACTCTTACTTTCTCTGTCGCAAACACAAACGCACCCACGCCCTCCGCTCGCCTTATCAAACTACCAATCTCTCAAACCCCATCCTACGCACACATCACTTACCTTTTCCAAAACCGCCTACCTTCACCTCCTCCCAAAAAACAACTTCCCTCACGAGCGGAAAAAAAGAATGAGGAACCGGAAGAAGCAGCGTCTATAGAAACGCCGGAAACCACTTCCTAGATGGCTCCAGGAGGCGCCGGAAAAAGACCGGAAAGAATTCGGTCCATCGGCCGAGCGTTGAAGTCTCCAAGATAGCGCTTTTGTTATGAAGCACTACTCTGGAGACCTCAACGCCCGAGTCCACAAATTTGGAAGGTTGACTGTCTTTTTTTTACCTTTTCATTTCCAGTATCACCATGGCCCATAACCGACGTACTCTCCCTTACATTTAAAGCTCTCCTTAACAGAATCTTGGGTAGTAAATTGCTGCCGTCGGGAAAGTGTAAGATGGCAACTAACAATTAAGTCCTCAGCGCTCGTGGCTCGCTTCCTTTCATGCATCTCCGTCGAAAATGGTCTTTCATCTCTCTACGATGAGTCACTGAATGTGACTAAGCTTTTCGTTAGCTGCGTTAAGAGGACATCCATTTATGCCTCGAGAAATATGAGATAATGAAGGAAAGAGGTACGCCCATTTTCTTTGACGGAGCGATGCCTAACATTATTTTTCTCTTAAAACGGTGAAATTAAGGTTTAAAAGTGGTTATTCTTTAAACTCTGGGATATGGAAAGTGCCGCTGTTTGATATGCTTCATAATTACAGGATTATATTAAGGTTTTGGCATAAAGGAGTGCCATGTGTTACTTAAAAACACTGATTATCAGCTATAAAGCTAAGCTAGACTAGGCTAGCTAAGCTTTATTAGTCATCGGGAGAATTTTGAAGCTTTCAGTTTTGAAAAGGAATAGCCGAGAGAAACTTCAAGTCAATCTTGATTTATTACGATTTTTGGAATAGATTAAGCATGGTCTTCCTCCCAAAGTTCTTAATACTTAGTGCATACAAAGTTTTGCACACTTTATTTAAATCGCCCCTAATTCATTACTATTGTGCTATCGCCAAAAGTGAGTTCACTTCTTCTTTATTAGAAATGAAAATTCTATTGTGTAATGTTTACCGTCCCTATTATGAATAATCGAAAACTATCTTTTACTTTAAATTAAAATTTAAATAGAATATAATGTTTTTAATCAGCTTAAGCTTTGGAATGTAGCATTATAATGATTTGCCTACTCTAAACTAGTTCCCATGTAAGGTAAAGCTTTCAACCAAATGATCTGAAATAATGATTTCTTCTGCTATGAAGCTACGACCTCAGCGAGTACTAAAGTCACGCACCCTAAATGCCTATACTCTCGTCGAATAACTAAAGATAGCACAAATATTTCAGCATTGTCGTTTCTACCATTTCAACTTTTTCATTGAAGAATAATCTCCTCGAGCACTAGGTGTTGTAATTAGATGCAACTGAGGAATTTCCTTGAAAATTTACGAGTGATACCACGCAGATTTTTTTCAAGATCAGTTCATTCAATGCAATAAATATTATATTATTGATTATTTAATGTAAAATATTTATTTCCTTCAACTATGTGATAGCCAGCTCAAAGAAATAATCTAAGGAATATATTTGTATCGTTAGCACATTTTTGTTGGACTGAAATTTTTAGCTAAATATGATCACCTAGAAGGCTGATATTTTCCTGAAAATATTTTTGCTAAAGTGATGATGATTCAGAGACATGAAGAGGAAAAAATACATTAGGCAAATAAAACGCTTTAATATTTTGTCGAATCCAAGAAAAAAACTCCTCTTTTACGAAAGAAAAATGTATAAATGATATCTCTGATGACTTTGAGTAAGATCAACTTAATTATTGGTTGTAAGGCTCTGAACCTTCATTAAAGAAATTAGTCATCAAAAACGCCGAATTAAAGTTTCTATAAAAAAAGAAAGATAATATTACTATTCATTTCAACACGCTACTTGATGACTTCAAATGAAACATTAGCTGTAGATAAGGTTTGGTTTCTTGCATCTTGCGGTGATATATATTCTCTCGATTGATTCTTCATTTATTTTTTTTCCTTATCTCTCTGATTTTCCAGTTTTTAATAACAGTAAATATTTTTAAAAATTTCTCGTGAAAAGTTTAGATTGAATTGATTTTAGTTTGAAATTGACGAAGATGAGACCATATAAATGTCATTACCTTACAGAATCTCTCTTCGGAGAACATTGCACTCATAGTACCAATGTCCCCGGTCATGAGCAAGGAGAATGCGTTGCCGTGGGAACTGTTATCTTCCGAGTCTACGATTGAGAAGGTTAAAGATGATTTTCCGTTTCATTTTTACGAGCGTGACATTGGGATGAAGCTAATAGATGGACTGCATTTGTCATTGACCGGTATGAAGTGATCTTTCCCTTTCTGAGCAGATGTAGAAATACGCGCAAAACGAGAGGTCGCAAAGGCCTTCTCTGCGACGACCTATCGGTTATCTCGGTAGAATCATGGCGCAAGATGTTTGAAATAGTGTCTGGAAAAGTTTTGAGTTAGCACTTTTCTAGCGGAGATCCGCGAGAAAAGGTTTTGTATAAATACTACAACAACAAGGGTCGAAGAAATATATCGGATAATCGCGGTGATGTTTAATTTTTTTCTGACAACTCTGCGATGGCCTTTGCACGGTGGAGTGCAGATAATAGCAATGTTTTTCCTTTTTCTGACTTTATTTACGTCCTTGAGATACTCACGTTTTCGATCTCTATCATTTTTTCTTTTTCTCTAGCATTTTTTTTCTGCGTACGATTGCTATAGTTCGGTTTTATCAGACATTGATCTATTCTTGAAATATACCAAGAAAGCAATAAGGCCACAGATTTTTCTTCGATTACAGAATACCATATCATAAAAATACCATATAATTTTATCCTTTGACGAGGCGAATTTAATCTTATAAATGGGCAAACAAAATAATGATGACATTTTAAGGGAAGTTAGTCAGTCATAGGGAAATTAAAAGTATCAGCAAATTTACGATTATAACGGAGCTTTCCAAACAGCAGACTGTTTTGATGTCTCAAATATTTTTTTCGAATCTGTATTTCATTTACCCTCACTCATGTTTGTAGATAAAGATCGACTAGTATTCCCGAGTGAAAATTTTGCATAAACGGTCACTGGGCTGCATGCAATTTATAATATAATAATTATAAGAGAGCGTTCGTTTGAATCAAATTAGCTTTTATTTTTATTAGCAAAATATACCCAAATAACAGTCGACGTTTTCAGTTCATTTTTAGGCTGACTTTAAGGTAGACTTTCGCGTGGATTTCATGGACAAAATTCATGTTTAATGTCTAAATTTTTGTAACCTAAAGCTTGACCTATGCATAAATCACTACAGAACAAAAATACAAAGATCAATGGTGAGCTACGTTGGATTATTTATTTCAAAGCACACCTCCTGTTCATAAGCTCTCAGTGGCAAAGCACTCCAATTGTCGATAAGCTCTCATAAATATTTAACCTCACTCTTTCATAGAATTAACAAACATTGTGTATTAGTATATACCGATAATTTCCAATCCCATCCAATATGTATGAGCATGTATTGATAGAGTATAATTGTCTGCACATTTGTATTTCACAAAAAATCTAAGGTTAAATTTACTACCGGACTTAAGTTAGACAATCTGGATTTTCTGGACACAAACTGTTGGGACGACTTTTAACTGGGGTCCAATATTATTTGGATATATGCGGTAACCTCATTTCTCCATCGATGCAGATTCAAAAATGTATGCCTCTGTTTAATCATTATTAGCTCCTTTATTTTAACCATAATGAGAAATTAAGGATACTTATACTTTTTTCAGCTCGTCTGTTACCTTGTGTAACGAGAAGCATTGTGAAAATATAAACAGCGTTGGAACATCAATCGCTAGGGATAAAAGAGGGGAGCTTACAATGCATGTACCGAGATATTGACTTAATGTCTCCTTCACATCTGTAATACTGCAACCAAAGTACCAAACTTTGCCCGAAACGACAAAGCTCTTGCAGACTTCTGGTGGCTTTGGAGAGACTGCACTTCCCTCTATCGAGAAGAGAAGGAATCCAACGATCAGAGGGAAAGAGAAAGCGAGAAAAATCTGTGTACACAAATGGAACGAGTCGAAATTTACTCTGTGAGAGAGGAAAGGGGAATCATGGGAAGGGAAAGGGCGGGAGAGTCTCCCTCTCCCGAGATAATTACGTACTTTAGGGCAGTAAACGGGAAAGCAGATGAGCTTTGTGTAGGGAAGCAGTCTCCGCTCCACGAATTATGGTATCGCATGGAGTGATTAAAAAAATGAGCTCCAGAACGCGTTCCCAAAGTAGCGATTAAGAGGAGCGTTAATCATGGTCTTAAGTGTCTCCAAATATTGTTAGAAAGGCGCTTCAAAAGGACATTTCACCAAAAAATCGGTCTCACGTGTTTCGGAAGTCATAAAGAGAGGAACCAATTTCCGAACGAATACAGTTTTCGGCTCCCAATGAAGACTGTCCTCATAGTTATCGATGGGGGAGAGAATATTGTTCTCTGAAAAGGTAATAACTGGTTTTGGGAGGTTTACGGCGGTTCTTCGTTTCATGGTTTGTCGGAAGTTCACTTCCTTAAGCTCGGAAAATAAACTGAAGCTCTTTTTCAAATCCTGACTCCAATATCGGAAATTAAAGATAGCCTTCTCTTGCTCATTTGTTTACTTTTCAACATTTGGATGAGTTTCAAACTGGAACCTTTTCGTAAACAGTCAAAATTTTTATGAAAGCCCGAAATGTACAAAAGAATTATTACTTATCGCTTAATTTCGGAAAGCATATGCCGGTCGCAACGGAAATAGGTTCCAATGATAAATAAATAATAATTAAAGAAACTAGATATTTACTTGCTTCTCCTTCTCAAAAGATCCTATTCATTAAATCAATTCATTTCGATTTATTTTTCTGAATCATATTTTATTACACCATGATGCAGCATATCATAACATTATATGTTGCCTCTATACTATTTTACTCTATCGTAATCGTCTCTGTAACCTCTGTTGTGACCAATTGCTAAAGGTTAGATTCAAACATTACAAACCTGAAGCTTACAGGTAAATACAACGAGCAGTTTTTCTTGCAACTCTACAGCTGTATTAGGAAATTACGCTCAAAAAATATCTGGTTACATTAATGCTCTTTGTAATATTGTTAATTTCTCTTTACGTTGATTGGAATTATAGCACGATTTCGAGCTATGGACTAACATCAACAGAACAGATGCTCTCGAAAAATTTATTTGTATATCTCTGAGGAAACTAGCGTTCTGCATCACTACAAGTATACCAAGGCACACTATCCAAATATCTTGCTAAAGAATTACGCGCCATTGTAAATAAGTTTCTATACTAGAGATCGCTTTCATGGTTTCTTGAGTGTTAATACTAGCCTGATGGTTAGTTAATATTTATAATAGACGCATCAGCCAGATAAAGAAGTCTTCATTATGAATTCTGCATTTTTGTTGGAAGAAACACAATGTTTCATTTTAAGGTTTTTTTAATCTTTACTTCCTCTGAAGTATTTTGACTAATCAGCATTTATACCTATGAAAATTTGTTCTAACCTTCCGACTGCCAACCTCACCTTATATCCTTATCTTAACTTAGATCCCAACTTTAGCAGATAGACGCAATAAAATATGCACATCTATGTCCTTTATAATCAAAGTTCTTTCTAATTATGGATAGAAAATCATTGTATGTAGCAAACATTGTATTCTGAGCAATAAAGCAAAGTTATCGTTTTATTCGCACATCTTTTGATTTATTCCGCGAACTGATTTATAGAATCCTGTTATACATGACATAAAAATGTAAACAACTACATGATAGTCATGTTCAATGCGTATTTCCTTCTTGGAGGAAAGTCATAATCTGATGAATCACATTTCATGCTCGATTAATCAAAATATTTCTATAGTATGAAACCGAATTGACTCATCCCACGTTAATGACACTGAGGATGTTTTTCTACCATTAAAACCACTTAGATTGAATTAATATCACCACTTTTCTTATTCACATTTCCCTCTTCCCATGTCCTTAAAGTGTTAAACTAAAAAAGAACTGCAAATGAATTTGAAATCATCAAATGAAAATTCCGTTTCATAAAGTATGGGAGATGGAAGTGGATTCACTGTTTGCTTGTATTCACTGTTGATATTCTTGAGTAAATGTAAGTAAAGCCCAAATGGGTATCACTTTCACAGCTTGCTTAGTCTCGTCATAGCACAAACAATTTTTTAACGGTGAAATAATAAGTTAATTGATGCAGAAAGATATACAGAAGAATAAAAATTTTAGTCATGGCTAACAAACCGCTCTTCCTTTTACAAAACAGAAATCCAACTTCTGTAGCATTGATCTTTTACTGCGTTTAAATTGATTTAAACTGTATGTTAAATGTAATAGTAAATTCTATTAGGGAACTCAAGCATGACTGTTTGTTATCAACGTAAATTCCCTTTTCTAACGAAAAATAACCAAACATTTCGTAGCAATAACAATTCTTTCGTTACTTGAACAAACAAATAGTAATTTATTATTTAGAACGAGTTCCGATGATTTCAAAATAAACATAGAGAATTTCACAAATAATTAAGGAAATTTAGTAAGAAAGAAGAGATAAATATTAAAGTTATCCTTATTATTTTAACTACTTATGAAACAAAAGGGGTTACGACTAACTAAAATAACTACTTTCTTCTAAAATAAAATAACTAGTAATAACATAAGGGTAGAGCCGGTAGTATATATCAGCCAAGTATTAATTTAATAACAGGCATCCATTTACGGCATATCAATGCCTTTGGGAAATAGTAGAGAAAAATTTCTTCATTGTCTATTAAGTATGTTTTACAGTGAACTATTACACAGGCTAATGATATGGAGAGGATATACAGATGATCAGAAAACACGGATAATCCAAAACTTCGCTCCTATTTCTTATAATGTTCATAATTTACATAAGTAAACAATTTGCGCACCTGTTCGTTATTGTCGATTGTTTTATGGAATCATATGGAAGAGTTCTCTTCATCCGACAGCGGATCTTTTCCTTAATATCATAATAGACGTATTCCCACATCTGCGTACGTAAATACTGCTTGTGAACGAGAAAATACTTGTGTGCTGTGTTTGAACTTTTTCAAGAGTCTGCATAAGACATTAAAGAAGAAAAAATTAATGAACGCAAATCCGCAAACCGAAAAATTCGCCTAGGAACAATTGGGAGTTCACTGCGATCCTAAACGAATCCGTGCGACTTTGGCTCAGTGAAATTTGACGGACCGTCTTCCCAGTCTTTCTAAATATTTATCCCTTCTGGTTTCTGGACCCGGGACGATTAACTCCGGGATGTATTTACATACAAATGAAAGGGCCAGGATGGAGAGAAGGGGAGATGACATAGGCAATCCGGCGGAGGGAATTTAGAAAGCCATTGTTCGAAGCAAATCGGAAGGCGAGCATTGAGATTACCTCGTACGAAAATGACATCTGGGAACCGGTTTCTCCGAAGATAAAGGAAGGGATGAAAGGGCAGGCGGAGCGTACACAAATGCGAATGGACGCAGAGAATATGAAGAATTCGACCCGGAAGAGCGCTTAGGGCGGAGTCAGGAAGGCGGATGCAGAGCTGATGGACACGAAGAACATGGACGTTCCTCCTTGGACATGACTCGAACACGCAGGATTCCAGAGGATCTCAAATGGGTCTATGTCGTTGATTTATAAGTCAAAGCTCCCAAACCGGCGTGTAAAGGCCAAGAGAAAATTGGCTCGCAGCAATAACATCGTGAATAACAATGTAATGAAAGCTACAAATGATTGTCCTTAAGCTTTTATATACGGGTAAATTCTGCGAAATATTTCAGTTTTGAATAAAAATTTACATTATTTTTCAATAATATCGGTATTTTCATCTTGTGCTTGATTTTTTCATTTATCGATTCAATTTTTTGACATTATACTACCGAAGCTTTGACAATACCAGGTTGAGTTTTTTTTCATACTTTAAGCTGACATCTCGCAAATTCATTCTTATAATAATACTAATAATGGTAATATTAATAAAACAACCTTATAAGAGTGAGATTCAGACTAACTTCTTACAACGAAAACCCGGAGCATTAGATAGCATCAAAGCATCTTTTAAATTTTATTTCCTATCCTTAGGTATATTTGCGGAACTTATCCTTTATTATATGAATAAAGTATTTGACGTAATACGAATGCTGACATTTCTCCGAAGAATTCTCATATTAATGCCGAAGATATTTGTGCCGAAAGCAATTTTGCCAAAAGAAATTCTTCTACATTGAATTTCCGATTTATTTGTCAAACATCCGCAAATGACAACGAATATTACGTCTATACGGACTCAATGGTCTCAACAGTTAACTCATGAAAGGTTAAATACGTCAATGAAAGTTTAAATACATTTTCCATAAGGTATAGCCTTCCCATTGAATGGGCGTTGAGTATGTAGACCACCTATGTTTTGTTTGGAGGCTCAATATTTTAAGGGTGTATCATTCCGCAGTAACTGGTCAAGTGACCTTCCTGACCGGTCTCTCTGCACAGCCATTCCATCAGAAGCGGCGCCGTACTCCCGTTCGAGACGACATAAAGGTCGACCGAGAATAGGAATGCCACAGCGGAAAGGACTCGAAATTAGTGTGGAGACCTGTTTCAGCGATAATGCAAGCTTCTGTTTCGTCCTTTGCCCTCCCATTCCATTGCCCTTCCCAAATTCCTCCGATGGTCAGCCGGTTCAGGGCGCCGCCAGCACGGGTCGACGCTTTCACACCGATCGCAGACGACTGACCTTAAGTTTATGCACCAACATTCGTAAACAAAGCGTTACGTCTCCCGAGTGGGTATTCATTATATCTCGAAGTGGTTATCTCCAAACCAACCAAATAAGATCACGGTACTACAGTTTTTCAGAGTAACTTACTATGATTAAACTATTTACCAGGGGCAATCTGCTGTGACTATTAGTTCGCAAAAATAAATTTAGAGTGTCAAGTATTCTTATGTAATATCAATGTATATTCAAACAAAATGATAAAGTAAAGTGTAAATCGTTGAGTTCCAACGCTCAGTGTTTATACATATACACTACCGAAAGTTTCCTGGTTATAAAGGTAGATATAAATCTTCATTTTATTTGTAATCATAGCGCTACGGCGTAAAGATTGATAATTTTCATTTTATATTTTGATAAAATCATTATAACGATTGTAAAACCTCTCCGCCACCTGATATATGTGCATATATAGTTGTAATAATATCGAGTATTACTACAGATTTTACGGTAAATTCGATGTAAATGATTGGAATATATATACAATGATCTCAGCAAAAATAGTTTAAAATACGAAAAAGCTCTTGCGCAGAAATGCCTTATTTCAAATCTGAATGGAAGAGAATCCCTTTTCATTTATAGTGACAGGAGATTCGCATAATAAAGTTTCGTTTTCCTCAAATTTCTCAACAAGCAGACGACCTCTCCACATAAGTGTCGAATAGCGAACATAACGAACATTGAAATACTTTGCTATTTTCGTTGCTCTATCAATCAAAATTTCTAGGTTGCGTGATGAGGCTGCGGTACTCGATCATATCTAGTAAACCTTTTCCCAATTCGAAATGGAATCATACAAAAAATATTCTCTGAAAATCGTCATTCCTGCGACTGAACTACTTAAATTCTCATATATTTTCTCGCCATTGATGACTTGGATTGTAAGATTAAAAAGTAAATAAGATACGAAGAAAACATGTTTTGAAAGAAACTGCAAGTAAAAATATCCTATCGACTGTTTAATAACAATCATCATGCTGAATAATTTATGTATACACATACAGCGATGGAAAATAACCGACCAACCTTTGTCGTCATAATGAAAGAGCCAATAAAATAACACACAAACATCACGAAATCAAAGCTTACAATGTTTTTATGATCAATGAATTTCAAAGTGCAAAAATAACATATCCTTTCCGTGTTAACATCAATTTATTCGTATTGGAGAAATAATGCATTAGAATGAAAGAAAATCGATGTCTTTATGATCATTGAATTTCTAAGTGCAAAAATAATGTATCGATACAGAAGATTTCACGGCGTTAATCATTGTTTGTTTACTTACATAGGTGACTTTCCTCTGTGACAGAGCCCGCTCGGAAGGTCACTTGACCAGTCGTACGAGTAGCAGAATACACCCAACGCGATTCCCCTTTTGATCTTTATGTCCATCGCCCAATTTGTCGGATAGCAGAGTTTAAAATGGGCGTTGTATTTAATGACATGTTGGCAGACCTTTTAAAAAGGTGTTCAGGTCCCAAAGGTCACCTGGGATTTGTCGTAATCGATAAGGGTCCCCATAAGTCAGCCTCACGTACGGAAGTGATCCAGGAGAGAAATTTCCTTTGCTGTGGATTATGAACGTGAAGAAAAGGTGATACTTTCCCTTTCTGGAGCATTATGAACTAGAGATAACAAAGACGAAGTAGACTATAATATGTTTTAATTAAAATATAAAACGGTTTTCTGCACCTAGTGCTCTAGATCTTATTTATAAACCATTTAATAAACGAAATTGGAATATTTTTCCGTAAGTTTGCTGTTTCAGTAGGATTAAAGAAAGAAGATTAAAGATATATTAATGACAGATGGTGTACGACCTCTTCAATACGAAGGGGAATTGTGCAAGAACAATCATGTATCGCTCAACCATACAATAAGAAAATCTAACGTTAGAAATGTTTAACAATATTCGAATGGTCACGATATCATATCCTGCATTTGGATTATTTGCTGAAAGTAATCGCTAAGATAACAAATAAAGAGCATTTGTTTTCAAAGTCATTTTCGGTTATATTTGGTTTCGCGATTGTTGATTATATTTCGGGAGTGGGATATATTTAATCGTACGGCTAAAAGTATTTTCTTTGTTATTTGATGACACAGAGAATGAGACAAATTGCGAATATAAAAGTGGTCGGATATTAAGCCAAAAAAATATCACCAAAAGTTTAATTTATTCCGAATTTTAAAATAGTGCCCTCCCACAATGTAGAGGCCAAACGTATAGATTCTAGAAATTCATTTTAAATAACCTGAAATGATTGAAATATAGATCATTTATAACCATTTTCACAATGAAAACCTTTTCCTGCTGGCTGGATAGTGTGGAATAGAACTTCATCAGCTCCCGGGTCTGCAATTCTCTTAGGTTCCGGTAGGACTAAAACAGTAAATCAAAGAGAGAAATCATTAATGTAAGTAAGTTATAGTCAGGTGATATTAAACAAAATTTAGACATAACATTATCCCTTTCCAACCAACCCATCGTATACAAAAATCAATCAATAAAATTAACGTAAAAAAAGAACGGAGGAAAAGATTGTGAATAAAAAAGAAACCTTTGAATATGAGTAAGAAAAAAGAGAATTGGAAAGGCTGCCTAAAAGCTACAAAATGAGGATAAAAGTAATTTAATTTGGATTTCAAATCGTGGAACATTTTCCCTCATACGAATAAGTAGTAGAACGGAAATTACAATTATTAAACGGGCGCCTGCCTTATGATTAGCGGGTCCCGCATTATCTCTCGACGCCTTATCTCCGGCACAATTGACTTAATGCTCTAGACTCTAACAAAACAGTGTAACATGGTAGTTATACCGCTATATATATTTTTATGGGCCCTAAAAGTGGCCTTTCGGGGCTATTCCGGCAACGGGTCGAAGAGTCAACTGCCAACCTTTAAATCCTCAATAATTCACGTTTCAAACGCACTCTTTTTGAGCCGAACGGAATGATTTTTCAGAGGAGCATGTTTTGTAAACGGATGCTTCTCTGCTTAGATGACAGCCCCACTTTTGAGGGAGCGATCCGAGTGAAGTGCTGCTAACAATTGGCGTCAAATAATAGGGCGGAGAAGAGCGGATGCAACCAGACAGCCTCCGTCGACTGACGGGATCTGGAGGTAACCGGCTGAAACTGCGGCGGCAGGACGTTGCCCGCCGAAAATTCCGGCAAACAATTTCATGAAAAGGCAGCGATTAGGAGAGAGAAAAACATCTCTCCGGGGACAAATGAATAATGAAGACTTTTGTCTCATGTTGGTCCGCTCTCTCGTTTTAGAGGGCGAAGTTTCGTAAACTTTTTTCTCGTGATAATGGTGGATTTATGTAAATGCGATAGCTAATCGGGAAAAAGAGGTGATTTGCCGAAAATTTGGAGTTCAGAATCATTCTTGGAGGAAATTCTGCGGGAATACGAGCTTATTCGGCTCGCAGATATTCATCTCTAGTTTTCTGTTACACCTGATTTGATTTACGTTGCTTGTGAGTGAGGTTTTAGATATGTATGATTAGCTAAATATGCTCCGTCTACTGTTGATTGAAGTCACGTAGTTATTTACCTAAAATAGAGTTTTCCAGTGTATAATTTTGAGTGAATATGTTTTTCCTTTATGGTGCATATGGGTGATATGTTTTGTGAATTACTCATTATCACTAGTGGGTATTTGTGGCGTTCATGGTGATTTACATAGTTCAGTTTCTTGTTCAGTGTTTAAATAGAGGTACGTATCAACTTTTCTCCATCGATTATTTACTCCATGCGATTAAATGTGACATCGAATAGATAATGGTTCTTTTTGCCGCTGTAGTAGCATTAATATTTCAAGATTTAACTAAAAAGAACGTTTTTTCAGTTACTATACTTGAGCGATTGTTAAAGTAGTCACAAATATCTTTTCCTGTATACATATATAACCAGCCTACGCATTGTTTCTTGTGCATTCATCTTGACTCTTGTCTTTCTAAATATATATTCTCGAATAACAGTCAAAGTAAGATAAGAAAGTAATGGGCATTACACATAATTTAATCTTAAAAACAATTGTACAGCAAACATTTATGCCGGTAGAAGTTTCACCAACTTTACTAATGCATTTGTGATAAGATATAAATAAAAATATCTCAGACGCAATGTTGCCGGTGTTAACCAAAGATAAAATTCTCGAATACAACCTTGTGATCGTGAATACAACGAGATGAGATGTAATAGACTAACTAATATGTTTTTTAATTCTAAATTTTGCAACCAACCGTCTAGGAAATAGGGAATTTTGGGGAATTCTTTTTAATGATGTTAAAAACAGACTTGATATAAAGGTGCTTGATAGAGTTAAGTACTATTTTAAAATATGGTTACCTAGGATCCGCTTAAGGTTACTATTGATTAGGTCATCAAGATCCCTAATTGTTTTAGTGAAACCAACGATAATTTAATTTTGAATGAGAAGTTTGTGATTCAAACGATGGTTTGTGTCATTGATCTCTCTCTTAGAGCAAAAACTGGGTTCTCTGTGTCTCCTTCACGTATGCCAAAAATTTTGATGTTGTCTGGCAGTTATAGCTCATCCTAATCTTAAAATTATAGGTAATAATATCTCCTGTTTTCGTCATTTAATTTTCACATATAAATGTATGAATCATTGTTTTTCCAAAGCTTGAGCTATGAAAACTCGCAGGCGTATGGATTTTTAATGGTATTTATGTAGCGGAATGATACGTGTGCTAGTGAATTAGGCATAAAAGGAATTGCTTTGTGATAAATATTAACATTGTCAGTCATTTGAGAGATTAAGCTATTCATTTATATTTAGATCGTAATGCTATTCTATTACTGATAATTTATTTATGACTTCCATTATGAGATATTAGATATCGTTATGTAATTTGGATGCAGGCTTCTAAAATAATATGAAGTGATAAATAGCAGTTGGAATCTTGTCTTTTCAGCTCGTGAAAATAATTTCTCGTATCTCTTGGAAGAACACTTAATTATCATAGAAGAGAAAATAGCCCATTCGTGGAAAACAGTGATCCTTCCTGACGTAATAAATAATGACAGAGCACTGCATCCAGTGAGAAACTGGCTTCTGGCTTTCGAGTCATGAAAGTACGCAAATTGATATCTGATAAACGCAAGAACTCCTACTCGAGGAAGGAGCACACAGCACAATTTCATACCATTTGGACTTACTTCTAAGAGAAAGGCTTCCGAGCCAGAATTGATATGTAGGACGGAGATGAAGCTGATATTTTATTTTGAGCAAGATTCTGCATATATTCTCATCCCTAGCATTATTCTTAGGTTAAAATTAAACTAGGAAGACTCATGATATATATGTTTTGACTCATCAATTCTTGGTTTTACCAAGAGAGCTCATATACTAGTAGTAAAAATAATTTGTAAATAAATCCCTTTTTGACTAATCCTAGTGAAATATTGAGTTAATTGATAACTTATCAACATTAGGAGAGTGTAGAAAGATGTCATTATTTAATTGTAATAATGGACATATTTACTTATAGAATTACTTCTTCTTTCGGAAAAATTTTAGTCTTTCAAAAAGACTCTTACAATTAATCCTTAAACAACACAACGCATACAATCATGCCTTGACCAGGATTCGAACCCGAAACCATAGAGGTACTAAAGACGAAATAATATAGGAATATGTGTATTAAAACATGGACACATTCCGCCATTAAAGTAGATGTAATCTGAAAACATTATCTGGGATTTGGTGAAAAATATTTTGTATGACGCAATTTCATAATTAGTCTGAAAACAACTTATAATTTCCATTTGATAAGATTCCATTAGGTGCAAATCATGATAATGAGACACGGAACTCCAGACCAATTATTACACATAATTAATTAACTTATGATTTATTGACTACCATTAAAACTTATCAACGCACGTGCCTTATTCTTTCGAGTTAATGTTTCCATTTTATAATTTAACACATTTCCGGGTACTCAAGGATTCCATTTGAATTTGGAGTATCTGAACCACAAAGGTTATCATTTACAGTCTGCTTCCCCATTTCGAGTTCAAACGAATTTTTCTTCAAAATGGCGAGGAATTAAAACTTGAATATTTTCTATATTCTTCAAATATATAAACGATTCGCTTCAAATTTCGTGTAATTTCTTGACATAATTTTCAGGTGTTTTAAATCACCAAAAGTCAGGGAAAGTATTACAGATTTGAAAAAAAAAAAACATTCTCAAACGTTTACCAAAACAATCCATGACTATTTTAATTGCCTTTAATTAATTGCCCTAATTACGAAAAACGTTGCTTGATTAAAATTTAGAATTTTTATGTATTTATTTGAATTTACACGTGCTGGAACGACGTAGAATTTGCGATACATTACAATGATTTTGCGCTTTTAAGAAACTTCCTCATTTTTGTAACAAAAATCGTTGTCACGTTTCAAAAATATTTCGTGGTGTCCAACGAAATTTTTTATTCACTAAATTTGCAGATCTACAAATATTCTCAAGACTTTGTAGAATAATAAATTATAACTCCTGTTTAGGAACGTGATGTATGTACTTTTTTTCTCATAAAGATTTTCCAAAAGATAATAGCATTCAAAATTATGAAACAACTTTCTTGGGTTTCTATGTGCAAGGGGAAGGAATTGAAAAGTATTGCTTGATCTAAATAATCACGCCGAATCAACCATACTCACATTATTCATAAAAATTTTAAATATTATTTTTTATTTATATTTTTTTATTTTTATTTAAAATTAATATCTTTTATTCAAACATATATTCCTTTACGTTTCCATCACTTCGAAAATTTTAAAGAATATCTCATAAAATACTCAATTTTGAGAAAAGTAAGAAACCGAGTTTCCTTCCCTTTCCCATTTGGCATAGATCGAAAAACCATACAGCGCATCGCATAGCAACCCAGAATAAATCAGATTTCCGCGTAGTAAACAAAGCGCGTTTCGCTGCAGTTTCGATTCATTTGATTGATTACTTGATTGTATGCAGCGTCTCTGGGAAAGCGTCTGGCTTGCGCGAACTACTTCCATTTGGAAGAGTGATCGGTGAGGAATGAGTCTCATTGTGGAAAGTCAAGAATCACATGTATATGCATGAGACCCAGTCGCCCTTTTGCTCAGACAGCTCTCGAGTCATTATGTCTCATCGCCGGAGGCAGCTCTGTCCCTCCGCTTCCAGAAGGGCGACCTCACACCTAACGACGCCGAAATTGTCCTCTAATGGCGGCGGAATATTTTCTCGCGAAAACAAAGCCACCCGTGACCTGCGACCTCATTTGCATATCCACTTCTCCGACCTTTGAACCTGTTTTTCATTATTCCTTGGCTTAATTTCGGAGGGTTCGTCTAAGATAAATCGATTCGTATAGATTGGAGATTGGCAAAATGAGATTTAGGACGTGGCCTTCTAACACCGTTTTCTTTTTCCGCGATGATAAAGAGCTTATTTCTATTTATGAATATATTCTGGGATAATGTAGCGATTGGATGAATCCATGTCTTTAAAAGGCCATGTTATGCTTACTTTACGTTAACTAGCAGAATTGTTAAGCTCGTAGAATTTTTTCCCCGTTGTCGACTATAAAGTATCTCGTGTTGAATGATATAGTTTTTTCTTTATGTTATTCGAAATTTTTCTCGATGGGTAAGAATTCCTTTACTCATTAAATTTGAACTATTACTGTGTCTTATGTTTCCATAGATGAAAGACTCGTACAAGACTTCCACGATCTCGATATTTGAATCGAAAACTGAAGGAAATAACGATAATTATTCCGGTTGAGAATATAAAATTATTGTAATAATAGTAAGGAAATTATTGAAAAGTGTTTGAGTTCGATCCTCGTTTATTTTCGGGACTAATCCTTTTTAAAGTATATGAGTTAATTTCATGCCAGATTGGTAAGAAAAGATTGCATAAAAATTTACCCCTGGCCGTCCTTTGTCGCGTTGTTTTACAAAGTTCAAATTGATTTACGCGAAAATTAACGAATAAATAAGGAAATAAGTAAATTTGTCCTATACATAGCTTTCCTAAAAGCAAAGTGATAAAAATTTAGATAGTAAAATATCATGTATTTCAGAAACTTATGCTATGAAATAATTACTTTGGGATTTCTCCAAATACAGAAAATTTCGCGAAAAATTAAAAAAAACTCGAACCTTTGATCTTGTCAAACTAATAGGATATCTCTAACCGATCCCTGCTCTGGATCACTGAGCTTATCCTACTTTTCAAATATACTTCCTACTTTACTGGCTCCACGTGGCGAATTGCGAAGAATTCGAAAACATGATCACGCGGTTATTGGCTGAAATTTTCCAAAATGGATGATTCGCTACTGATCCCGGACTCTTTTGCTGATTTTAAGGGAATTTATAAACCCTTAAAATTAATTATTTAAGCAAACAAAACTTCTTAAGATGGAATTGTATCAAGAAAATATTCCATATTGTTATCAAATAACTTATGAATATCGGAATTAAGAATTCTTCGACTGTATTCAAGTAAACCGTTTTCATTGCCCTTTTATGAAAAGGAAAATGTACAGTCATAACAGAAAATATTTGGGCATAAACATCTTCAGCTGTTAACATTAAATTGCCATATGACTAATCAATAGTAGTTAGTAGTAATAGAGAGTTAGGGTTGCAATTCTCGTCTATGATTTTAAACCATAAAAGTGTTGGAATTCGGAGAAAAGTATATAATCTCTGCCTTTAGAAATACATGCAAAAAGATAAGCAACGGAGGAAAGCTATTCACGCTTGCAAATACACAGGTGATTTGTCAACTTTTTCATCCAGTTCAAATTCCTCGTAAAGTATCTTGCAGCGTTAATGAAAATTGGATCGATAATTTCTAACTGCAAACAGGGTTAAAAACTTCGAGACCATTACAATCAATAAATGCCAAACAACCCATGTTTTTTCTCATTGAAATCGGGTCGTTAGTTAGAGCGAAAATTCATAAGTCCCTGACACGAAGCCCGTTTCACGAGAGTAAAAAGCAACTCGCAAACTACTTTAAATCTACGAATTCCATTGCAACATTGACTGCGTGATTAAAATATCAACTTCGATGCACGCCGGCGGTGGGGAAAAAATGAAACGCTTTCAATGGAGCGAAGAAATCGCGTATCGGTCATATAAATGAGGTTAGCAGCGTTTATTTGTGAATATGCAATGGGAGTATATCGAATCTGTAGCCGCTCATTGACACCGATCCGTCGCCCTGATTAGCTCTTTATAAGAGTCGACAAAAGACTTCCGGCCGAGGATAACGCTATTCAAAACGCAATGCCCCTTTTTTGAGATCGAGCAAATGTTTCGACTCCGTATTCCAATGTTTTTTCTCGTTCAGTAGTCTTATTCTTGAAAAGAAATTTCTGTTTCTGTTAAAATCACATCTGGACTGGAAACGCGCGTCGGTTGAAATCTCTTTGAATTACAAGGAAATCTTTTTCTGGAATCCATATCAATGAAAGTGATACTGAAACATAATACTTAAACCTCTTTTATAGAAGATATAATGCGTCTTTATTCAGATAATGAGAACTTAGGAATCGTTGATTTGATTTTTTAACTTATACGTTTTCTATCTTCAATAGTAGAGCATAGTTAGAAACGATAGAACTAGAAAGAAACAGGCTTTTCAGTTTTTAATTTGGAAAATCTGTCAATAAGGTATAGAAAAGTATCTAATTTTATCTATATTTAAAGACGTCTCTATCTGCACTTCATTGATATTTAATTATAAAAAGTATTATTATAATTAATAGATAAAGCATTGCTACACAGGAAGTAAATCTCTCAGTAGATCTCTCAGTAAATCTCTCAGAATATAGTGTTTATTATTCGCGACGGTGATTGGGATCTTCACATTCTGCCTCATCTAGTGATAATTGTTTTTATGTTAATATTATTTACGCTATTTCATTATTTGCACATTCGCCTAATGAGGAAGATTTCAGGGTTTAGAATTTATAGTTTGGAGTATCTAAGATAGTTCGGGTACAACACAGACATATATTGCTTATTTTTTGTGACTCTGTTCAGAAAAACCCTTTTGGTTTGCTTTAGTATGCTAGCTCATAATTTAATCGAATTTCTCAATGGAGCTTAGCAAAAATAAATTATTTGGAGAATATTCATATATCACCACTCACCATTGTATTCTAAGTTCTGGGTTCTTAAGTCTTTCGGATTAGGGGACTTCCAAACCCCCTTAAATAATGTAATAGTCTATTTCTTTGAATGTTTTCATAGTAGTCGGAAATCATCACGGCAAACGAATTATGGTAACCAACCATATAAATGACCTACCATTGACTCAATTATTATCGCAATAATATCATCACAGCTCTCCGGTGGCAATGTTTATATACCCTAAACAAACATCTGTGCACAATCGATTCGTACACAGAAATCCATAACTACCATCTCATCCAATAAAACTATACTTATCCCAATAGCCTACCACCAATAATCATTACTCCTCACCAACTTCTTCACTGTTTCTGTCCTTGGACTAGTTTCGTCGGAAATATGGCTCCACAGCAGTTTTGGGCCTCTCTCATCATAATTCCTTCCCTCTTTGATATCTGTCAGCATTCCTCTTCTTCCTCATCCTCTCTTCCCTTCTTTTATTAGTTTCTGTACGCTATTCCTTCTTGCAAAACGTCCAATCCATTTTGCTTTCCTCTTTTTAATTTCTGTGAAAACACTTCATTCTTCTCCAATCTTCCGCAGCACTTCTTCATTCCTATTTCTATCTTTTAATCTAATCTTCTTCGACCGTGGCGTCGCCAAAGACATGTTTCAAAGCATCCCAGGTACTTCTCTGAAGGTAACACAATCATCGATACTGCAATGTAGAAGGGACTAAATTTTGAGTAACTCTATCCGGTATTCTCTCAAAGTCGGGAGGGAAACCCCTCAAAAAACCTCCCGCAGGTAGGAAGGAAAACCACCAAAACCAAGAGATAAAACATCCCAAAAGATTAAAAGCTCGACTGTTGAATTCTACATTTACAGACGAATTTGGGATTATCTTGAAATTTACGATATAATTGTTTATTAGACATGTATCAGGAGCGTCCTTCGATCTCTCGTCGAAACCTTTCATATGTATGTATGTACTTGGAAAGGGATTAAGAATACCTTCAAGTAATTCGGTCCTATCTTTTACAGTTATATATTACAAATCCTCGTATTTATGTTCGAGAATATTTACCAAAATCATTTATCGGTCGCTCAACCAAACTTTTATAATGATTATCGTTTTTACCGATAGATATTTCGATGTTCTAATATCGCATTCCCTTTTTGGTTTATTTAATAAAAATACAATCGTTATTTTAAGCCGCGGTCTTTCCTCTGCTACATTTTTGCAAGGTATTCAACCAATAAGGAAAGTTTATTGATTTGGTTGAGGTCTTACACTCTTAACAGGTCAACGAATATTTAGACGATAAATAAATTCGATAAAGTTTGGATGCGATCAGTTATTCTTTTTCTCCTTTCTAGAAACAAAGCAGCATTCTATTCATGTAATTAGGGTAACAAAAGGGTAAATGTCATATTATCAATAGCTTCAGGTAGTGAATTTTCAATTTACCGTGAATTCAATTTATCGCGAAGAAATGAAAAGATGATATCTTTTACCTTTAACTTTTAAATATTTTACTTTGCTATCCAATAATAAAATTGGAGAACTTTTTATTTTTCCTGCACAATATTTATTTGGGACTAGTTTTGTGGTTTTGGTTGAAGATGTCATCAAGGTCGCATCTTTAATCACTGAGGATGCTGCCTCGATGGCAAAACTATTCCCAAATAAATACTGTGTAGGAAAAAAACAAATTCCTCCATTTTATTATTGATTTTCACAAGGTAACAGCCATATATTTTAATATACTGGATACCTAAGTTTCGATGCCTCGCGTCATCATTACCCGTACCACTTAAATGGTGGTACGAGTAAAAGTTATTATCTTTCCACTTCTTCGGGTAAATTCCATCTTTATAAAAACTCAATTCCTCGTAGCCGGAATATGGATCACGAGTTTTGCCGCTGACATAATTACCTCCTCCGCGATGTTTTTATGCCAATGAATTTCCATTCCCCCGACGTAAAATCGCTATTCATCCACGCCAATCAAAGAATGACCTTTTTTATGAGCCTATAATTTCCCTAGAAATTCCCATCCTCTTCCCGTGCGTGACCACGCGCCTCCGATTGTGACGCACGCCTATAGGATGTCACTTGTTTTCTTCCCGGTGGCAAAACAAGCACCCGCAGGAGTACCTCGGGTAGCCCACAAAGGATATGCTCAATAAGGCACTCTCGTGACGCATTCGGGAATACCGGAATCACAAGTCACGCCCCTTGGGAGCCCGATTCCATTTCCGTGGAAGAAAAACAACCTTAGTCCCCAATATGGCGACGGCGCGCAAGGTGGAGGAAAGACGAATCTCCGTCGTTAGAGCGGATATCCCGTAAATAGAGACGAAACTAGAGCTCGACTCGAGCTGCGTCGTAGATTACGAGAAGTGCTAATGCCGTGACGAGAAATACAACGTAAATCTCGGTGCTGTCGTTGCGAATTCGTGGGCGATGAATGTGCACGGCGTTGCCTTACATTTGTCTCCAATTATGCAGAACATCTGGGAAGTCCGGAATGCGTTTAATCATGTCTGTTGGCTTCCGATGTTATGAATAATATAATGCGAGCTACTTAGTTGCAGGTAATTCCCTCCGTTTTCGATAGGTGTTGACCATAAGATAATGGTGGTAGTCTCACGGAATGGAGTATATTGAGGTCTATGATTTTTGGTACAATCTCAGCAATCTCTGGTTCAGACCGATTTCAGCCCTCCAACCTTCCAAATCACTTATAATGTGTCTGATATTTATTTTTCTTTGCTTGAAGGACTTAGTCTATCGGGATGAATAAAATTAACACTTTTAACTTAAATTTAAATTGACTTTTAAGAACAAAGCCTACAACAGAGCCAACAGATCTAACGTGTGTTTAGTAGTGAATTTAAAGTATTTTTAAAGGTAAATGACTAAGACTAATGAAACAGTATGAGACCATTGCAGAAAGTAATTAGACAAAGAAAACTATAAAATGCATTTTTCACCTCAGCCATGGAGACCCTCAGCAGTCCCTGCCTATGCAGGAGCATTAATTCTTTCTGGAAAATCACCATCGATTTTCAATCCAAATCTTAGCTTGTAAAAAGTTCTTTGTATCTGTGGAAAAGTTATTAATTTTTCCACATTTTCCAATGATAATGGACTTCCAATTTCTCCTCCCACCTAAAGATGAATTTCATGCATGATTTGTTGGGATACATTCTAAATAAATCTCGATTATACTCAATTAAAGTCAACCGTCAAAATGAGGGAAAATAAGTATTTTTGTTGAAACCAAAATGGAGGAAAAACGATAATAATATAACCATGATAAATTCTTTAATTTAACATCACTCAAACGACACCAACTATCATAATATCCCACACTAACCACATGAACAAGTGCAGGACGACGTTAAATGAAAGACGCATTTTCTCTATCGAGGACCAAAAGAAAAATGAATGAACTCTATTCATATAGTAGCAGAAAGACCTTAAGGATATATCGCGGAAATTCTCCTGGATCGGAAATGCGCATAGAAATTCATCAAACTGATAGTGGTCAGCGTATTGAGGGTCGGTTTTTTTCTTTCCCCCTTTGATTGGACGGATTTACAGAAGTCGACCTCCGTTCAAACAAGGAAATGCATTTACACGAGTTAGTGGGAAGTCTCTTTCTTGTTTACTCAGATAATAGCCATTTGTGTATAGTTTGTAGCGAAATTCGAAACTGATAATGCATGAAAAGAGACCAAACGATGCCACAAATTAAATAACGGATCTCATGCCATTATTAAGGTTGATCGATAAGGAATTTATCTTTTAGAAAAGGTCAATTTTCACGAGCGAATGTACTTATGAATAACTGCAGTTTTATTTAACGCACTTCACGCGAAACTTCTATGTAATTGTATATATAAATCAAATATCAGATGAAAAGAATTATCTCTGTTGGGTTACTCCTCGTATATATACAGCTATGTAAAGAAATATATTTATACTCAATAAAGAACCCCTTAATGCTGAAAAGTTAAGGTTGTGAATATCCATTTGTAAATAATTACTTGTAGATATACTCAAAATGACTTTCGAAGTGGGTAAATACTATTTTCAAATTTACCTTATCATAACATATTTTAGTTAAGTATTTACTAATAAAATATCTCCTTTGAATCTTCCTCGTTTTATTGCCTCTAAATAAAGTCTTTTATTTTGAAGCAATATCCTAACTTCGCTTCACTAATTTTCTGATGATAACTGTTGTAGTTCAAGTTATATTGTTCTTAAGGTATCATTAAAATTCTCTCAGTAGACATAAAGGTTGTTATTTTGTTCGCAAACTTTATTCATGGATATAGCCTTCTGCGAAGTATATTTAGCGACAAATCTGGAGAAAAAGAGTTCTTTCATGTTTTTTTTCATTTTAAAAATACTATTTAATCCTCCATTTCTAAATCGAAAGCTTCATCATATCTTGCTAAGACATCATGTCCTCAGAAAAGTATTTGGGAAAGATAATTGATAGCGTTAGTCCAGATCCTTAACAATGCTTCATGGTATATGCATATACGTACATTCATTGATTGATTGACTGTGAAGACTAAGCGGGAAAGAGGTAGTTCTATCAAAAACCATCTGCTTGCATAGAAATCATAAATAAGGAAGTAAATGTGAATTCCTTAATTGGAAACAGATGTGATACCTCTTGCGAGGGTATTTTCCATTCAAACCCACTGATATGGTTAACAGTAACAATTTAGGTTATTGGGTTTCCCTCTTAATAAACGACAAGCAGATTGCGATATTGACTCTGCCATTGTGTTTTGACTTGAATAAGGATATAAACAGGCATTCATTCTCTGCCCGACTTTCTCCTGGCCAAATTTTAATAATGAAGTCACCCTCTCTTTGTGGGTGGTTGAAAATCGTAAGTGCTTTCTTGCACAGAATGAATGAAGAGATTGGATACAAAATGAGTAATGGATTTTGATACCAAAATGTTGATGAAGTCTTAAAATTGTGTAGTTTTCGCAAAGATAAAACTTATTAGGCTGCAAAAAACTGCAAAATTATAATTGATTTAAAATTTCTTGAAGCAATTCTCGGGTTGGAATTATTAGAAATTTGTCTTCAAATCTCCATATCTTAGTTTGGCCACTCTCAGATTCCTCAATCTTGATACTTGTATTTTGTTAATTTACCCTTTAATTGAGAATAATTACTCTATACAATTTAGCTATCCTTTGCTAAGATGCACGCTCTCTTTTGGTGTTAAAATTTAGTAATAATCTCTTTGAGTGAAGAATTATAACCCTACGATAATTATCGTAAGTAATACTTCCATTTTAAAATTGATGAGTATTAGTTGATTTTATATATAAATACAGTAATATAGATAAATAAGATTTAAGAAAATTGTGTATTTTAGCCTAAATCGACTTGGTACAATCTAAATTATGAAAAGAAACTAAATGCGCGAGGAAAGCTCATATATCCTTTGGCAGAAATTGGCCAAGTATTCCTTTTTAACTGCCATTGCATTCGTGAATATATCTCTAAAAATATTTTCGCATTAAAGTTAGCCCTTTTCTAAAGCATAAGGTAAGTGAGAGAAAATTCTTTTTTTAAGTAAGAGGTATTTTATGCAAAGGTAAAACCGTGAAATTCGTCCCAATCTAAAAGTACGGCTTTCATGATAGCACAAAATGCCTCGGTATGCTCAATCGCCAAACCACCATTTCACTTTATAATTCGAGATCAATTTAGAGGGTGGCAAATGGACGCGATTATGACTTTATATTTTTAAGGAACGAGCGAAAGGAAGTTTTGACGGCTTCGTCATCGGCTTTTAAAGCGGCTCTTTTTGGAAGCGTTGTAAAAGGAAAACATTCCCAACCTCAAAAGGTAAACGAAAGTCGCACAGTCATACAGAATTTTTTTTATTGCCGCGGCGCGGAAACCATTATTATCTTTTGAGGATATGAATTGAGGCGAGGATTGTGTGTGGGAAAGTGTGGGTGGAGGGGGCGGAAGGGGGAACAATCCAAGAAGAAGAGGGGAATTGGCGGAAGTTGCGCTCTTTAAGGGCAGTAAGTCCCCTCCCACACAACCAACTTCCTATCTATGCAATACTAGTTTACATTTGATCGAATGTTTTCCTGCAAGGCCCAAAGAAATCGGGTTTAAATGACTGTAAAAATGAGAGGCAGAAAAGGATGAGTTGGTATCACAAAAGATAGAAAATGTAGATTTAGAGATACGATGCGAAGAAATGTGAATGAGAGATGTGACAGGTCTAGGGGGATTGGCTGTGAAGGATTTTAAAATTGAAAAGTAGAAAAGGATGAGTTGATAACTTAACAAAACAGCTGGAAAGTCAAAATTTATTGGAGTGAGGCGGAGTAAAGATGAGTGTCTATATAAATTTCTTGCTTTTAATCAGTAAATCTGTTCCTCCACAGGGCGGCTGAATCTGCAATTTTTTAGGCTGGTCTTTCGGATATAATTATGTATTATTATGTATTATAATTTCTATGAATTTTATGAGCAGATACAGATGGAGTCATCAGAATATAGTCAAATCGATTCAAGAATTAAAATTTTCCGCTAACGATAGGCGAAAGTAATCAATTAGAGAGGTATATTCATGCACCTCATGTCAAACATAGAAAACATCTCAGCTATAAGTACGTACGTGTTTTCTCCATATGTTATGTTTCTCAACGTTGAATCACCGAGAAAAACTATCCTAGTAGCATTTATTTTTTAATTAGAACAATAATCAATTAAAAATACAATAATTGAATGATAATGGCTGTTTATAAATGCTCGAATCCCAGCTATTCATTATGTTAAAAAGATAATTTTTATTTACACGTGGTACTAATTGGTGCCTCTGAATGAGATAGCGTATTTTGTTATAATCATTAAAGGGGAAAGAAAATTTTTCTTTCCCCTTTACAAAGAAAATTTTTCTTTAGAGCATGGCTATCCAAATTGTGAGTTTCTATCTTGTTTATCTAAATAGAAATGCAAATAGATAATGTATTTCTAAGGTGTGAGAGGGATATAAAACCCGTCTTAGATGTTGGGTTTGAAGAGGGAGGGCATATGAAGAAGAATTATGTGGAAGAAGTACTCTAAGTCTTATCTTTCTCTACAATTCGAACATGCTTGCAGGAGGAGTTCAGATAAATCTTTCTGGACCCATTTGAGTATCCATATTTTAAGACACAATTTTCTGTGGAAACATAACAGACTTAATGCTTCACATCTGCAACCTTGGTCGTTCTGATAACGCGGGAAAAATACGAGAAATAGATGCCAAGGCCAGTAGCTTTAAAAATGATTTTTTCCACGAACGATACACAATAACAAAGAGTAAATACATCGGTCGAATCTATTTATGCCAATTTTTATGAATTTTCAGCCAGGGTTTTATAGTTGAGACGTTTTTTTGGCCGTGGAAGATCTAATTCGAAGAATATTTTACAAGTGTAGTACTTGGTAAGGATAAAAATAAAAAGAATAGAGCAATAATGCAAGAAGTTAGAATTTTGCTCCACATATTTATAATAGGATCCCATCTCTTATACTAATGAAAATAAGTTTTCCTCTACTTAACCATTTCCTTCTATCTTAACTTTTACACATAAATTCTTAATTAACTACCGAGTGAAAAATGCATACAATTTGGGCAACGGACCATAAGCGGGGTTTTGAAATATATTCTTCCAATAAATATTGAAATAACTCATGCCATAACTAACCGCAATTTCCCGAATTATGACTAAACATATTTACACCATTCAAGATTGTTTTTTTTAGAACTCTGCCAGTTCTGTGGTCTCAACATGGACATGATCTGTCAATTTCTCACTTCAATAAATTCCTTTCCCAGAAATGTTAACTCTGGTACTCTCTAAGACATCTATTGCTCACATTACATACAAAAGAATATCATAAATTTATAAATATGGAAAAGAAAGAAAATCTTTCCGTTACACAGAAGTAAAACTCATGAAAGAAGTGAGTTGAATAAAGCGCGCATAAGACCGCAAAAATTATAATTGAAATAATCAAATCACGCCATTATCATATTCCAACCACTTTAAATTATAAACATGTTCGATTCACAGACACATAAAATTAGCATCCAACTATCCACTTCAAACATACCAATTCTTTAATTTTGATAAATCTTGGGGCAGAAACGAGTTCCTTTAAGTTCCAGAAAGAAAGCCTAAAAATCGCGAATTCTACAAGGACAAAACTCAATAAATCTCGAAAGGTAAAAGAAGGAGTTTGCCCGAGTGACCTGACCTATCCCACGCTTCGTCACTTTGTCGATCGACACCAAACTGCCAACTTGCGTAACGCACTCGAAAAAGGGACAGGGGAGATTGGCATTATATAATAATTCCCACCTATCCTTCCCCAACTAATTTTCCCGCGTCTTCCACACCTTGGCCTTGAGCAAATTCTGCATAGTGCCTCCGCCATATTGTCCTAGGCGTTCGTGGATGAGGAATCCGAGGTCATCCGATGGGCTCCACGTGTCGAGGGGAGACGCCTACGAAATTAATCTTCGAATGAACATCAGAAGAATCGAAAGATACGATCGTTTCCCAATGAAATCGAAAGCTACAGTAATGCTACTACTAGCTGCGAAAGCTTACCACAGGGAGTAAGGATTTATTTAGTTCCATTTATTGTAGTTGCGCACAGTCAAAGGTACAATTACTGCTCCTGAAGCCCCACTGAGTTTGGCATAAAGGAATTTTCCTAGGTTTGAGATTAAACGGAAATTGTTGACGATGTACCACAGCATTCATAGCTAACATACAACCGCTGCATTCATAATTAACTACCTTCCTAAGGGAAATAAATGTTATAGGCCCCCTAAGAAGTTGAGTACGACATGAGATGAAGCCGAGTAAAAATCGTTCATTCTTGGTCTAGCATTATGATTATCATAGCTTCGATACTCGAATCCGAATAATTTTAAGAATTAATACACCTTTACGTAAATATTACCTAAGATTTATCGTATAAAATTAGCAGACTTATTATCCCGACGAGAAGGGAAATTTCTTTAATGCATTTTGATATACCTGTCGGATGAATAACAAAAGACAGCATGTAGATCAATAAAGAGGACAATGAAATGCAAATTGAGCAATATAAGAACTTACGGCTTAAAATTTCAATTGTGTTCAATCAATCAATGACTTGATCTACATGAATTTTAATGAAATAAAGTTTATGTAAATAAAATAGGAATATGATCTGCAAAAAAAATAAAAGATGCCTCGCATATACCTTAAGTTCAGCTGGGATATGCGAGAAAAATCTTTTTTATTTTTTTGGATTCACTAAGGCAGAATGTTGGAGTTATTACATGATCAACTGGATTTATTAGTATCCCATCCAATAATCCTTATTAATTTTCACATATTCTGATGCGATATTTCCACATCCACATCTGTAACAAAGGTCATCTAAAGAACATCTGCTTGGTGTCTTACATCTTGATCTTAAAAAGCAATCTCATCATTTGGAGAATTATCGAGGAATGCCACACCATCGCATACGTTACTGAAATTTAGAGAAAACTATAAATAAATGCAATGTCACCATGTAAATTACTGTAAAGATCTGCAGCTTTACAGCTTTCAGTATGACAATATAAAAAAATAAGGTCATGATAAAAATGCAGAGTTCAATACTGGGTGACTTAGATAGAATACTATTAGTATTACTCAAGATTTTGAAATGAAGCTCAACCTTTCTGTTACTCTCCTCTGAATGCCAGCTAAAATTATAACAAAATTAAATAATAATAAAAAAGTTAGTATTACGGCGAGATTGAGAGAAAGCCTGTAATGCATTTATTATGCCCATTATTATAGGATCCTCATGCTTTTAGCACCTCTTCATGAAAACGAGCAACACTCTAAGAAGACACACTGTATACAGTTTAGAGTCCACACAGGATTAGAAATATTGAGATTAAATCTCTTTTATTTAACCATCCTCTTTTCTGACATTCCATGAAAGACCTCGGCTCGAACACAGCCTGGAAAAACAATTATAATAGACGATGGATATAGCACACACTGAAAATACTCGATAAAATGTAAGAAGAAAAGCAAGAAAACACCCGGAAAGAAAGGTAATATACCAGTATAAATGTAATAAAATCAGTGATAATAAAACACAATGATAATAAAGTCAATAAATGACTAAATGATACCCTCAATAAATTTTTTATTGAGGCAGCAACTGGAATCGAGCATGCAAAAAAAGCAGTTTCGTTAGAAAATCGACAAGTGACACCTAAAGCGAGGAAAACGGAAACTGGAAATGAAGCGGACGGTGTCGTAATAGGAGTTGGAATTCATTTTGCGCTTCGCTTGGTTTCCGACAAATAATCTCTCACGACAAACAGACCCAATGCCCCGTTCGCGAATCCCGGCATCCTCGCCCACGCCGACCGCCGATCCCCCCCATTCATCGCCCCTTCTCCCTCCCCCCGCCATACTCGGAACACCTGTTGCACGCCTCCCTCCATTACCCATCTGCCCACGCGCCTTGCCCTTGCCGAGGTGTCGGAGGATGCGAAAGAGGATTTGTAAGGCGATGGGAATGGAGGAATTATAGCGTCGATTTCAGAGAGGCGAAGGGAAAGTAATTACTTCATTCAACACCCGATACAATGTAGTGTTAGAAGAATTCCTTTCCCTGGGAACTGGTCGATATATACGGGATGGTTACGGATAAGTTAACTTCATAAACGGAAAGAGTCAATGCTAACGCATATAGCATACAACTTCTTTGTTCTTAATGTTATACTAATTTTATTTTTATGCTAGTAACAGAATTAATAGTAATTGTGTAATATAATAATAGTGTATACTCAAAGTTGTAGTAATTAATTAGTTGTAGTTGTAATTGTAATTATATCTTACGCTGCCACCAAACTTGCATCTGACTGCGGCGGAAATTCATAATAAAAATATAAAAATAAGCATCTAAATTTATAAGTTGTCAATATTCATTCGAGTAAAATTAAATCAAAGTACTATCCATTACGCCTCAATTCGTAACATTCTTATAAATAAATTTAATGCAACATATAAGCGTTTACTTAAATGATGAAACAGTTCTCTCTCATGAATTCGGTCCAACAACCTTTAGCGAGAAAGAAATTTTAATCGGGGTGAAGTGAGAATTGGCACTAAGTTTATTTGAACTTTCTTTTTATTCATTCATGAATTTCAAATGGTTAGATATTCAACGTGGAGAATAAATTTAGGAATATAAACGGTAATAATCGGAGAAAGGTAATTGTCGACGAAAATGAAGCGAATACAATTCTCTGGGACATTCTATAAGATAAATTCCCTATAATACGTTTCAGCTAAAATTCTTGATAAGAAAGTCCTAGGAAAAATTAAAAGGAAGATCCAGAATTAATATAAGACAATAAAGATTAAAATGGGATGAAAAGTGCAGAAGTGAAGGAGAGACAGCCACACAAATAAGATGATTTCTTTAGTTTGAATGAGTTATTGCAAGAGTTCCTCCATGCTCTACTAGAATATCCAACGTAAGTATGTTTCCAAATTATAATGATAATTATCTTTTCCCAATTCAAGATTTCATCTACAGTAATTGAATTCTTGTACTTTCGAGTCTGTTCACAATTAAAATCAGACATTTTATCAAACTTAACAATTTACTGTTCCCTCGGAATTTCTATGAACTTTTAACTGTTTTCAAAATTAAAAAAATCCAGAATCACTTCCTTGACCGGCACAACCACGTCGAAATTAGTTCCGTTCCCCTAACTTTATTTCGTGACTAACTTACTTTGAAACGTCTCAAGAAAATTCAATTAATACTTTGTGATACTACAGTGGCGCTCAACAAAAAATTAATTAATTAAACTCGTGCATCAGTATAGCAAAACAATTCATCCACATTCAAAGAGCAATTCATCGATTAATTTTCCCAGGCAGGTTCGATATCGCTACTACAAATCCTTATAATTGTAGAACGTGACCAAAATTTCAAAGATGAAAGAAGTTGGAAATGTGAGCCGACTGGCTGTTCGGGCAAAAAAAGGCATCAAACAATCGCTCGCTTTCACTTGACATTTTGTGCCAGTGTTACTGTTCCCACGACTCGAATCAATTAATTTATCTACTTGTAATCGATCGTTCTACTAGATTTTACCCCTGCTGAGAGAGCCATGCAACAAGGAGTAACCTGAGTTGACGGGTTGATCTTTACGACTTCTAAGTAGTACGCATCTTAATTCGAATTCAATTAGCTGCATTGAATACATTTACATTGTATCAGTGTAAACAAACAAAGAATAAGGAAGTTTTGTCTCTCGTACTAATCATTTCTGTAACACTAATTGCAAACATGTTCAGTTACACTGATCTAAACAGTCATCCGATGAACGAGAGCGATTAAATGTTACGCATAACTTAAAATTCTACGTTCAAGTTCGAATGCTTAAATGAGAGTATAAAGATCTTCAATCCCTTATCTTTAAACAAAATTACATAATTTCTGAAGCGTACCAGTATGATGAATAACAACAGCTACGATTTTCTCACTATGATCAAACATGACAATAATTAGGAAAATATGATGTCTCATCTCCAGGATGTGGAAGTAATTTTTCACTGTTATTATTTTCCTACTACCCCTCAGTTACTTGCTGCATCAAGATCCGTATTCATACCAATTTTCTACTTCTCTCTTGAGATAATGATATTTATCATCACCTTTATCGGCTATTGATTGCTTGCGTTTATTTAGTTCCTTACTTTCTTTTATCTAACTTCATTTTTCTTTCGAGAGTACTTCATTATTGCACTACTCATTTTATCTCCTCCGTATAGAAAATACTCGTGAGTTCATGCTGTCTCCTATGACAGATTCATTACAACCGGAATTTTTTTCCATGTGTCACCCAGCTTTAATAGTTCTGATCCACGTTTTTTTGTAGTACGTTCTGTACTTTTTTTACAAATGGTACTTGATTATTGTTTCTCATCTCTCCTGCGGATCAAGGATGTTGTTGGTTATCATTTCTGGTTTAATTCTTTTGAAATTCCTAAGAACGCCATTCGTAATGGCTTTCTTATGGATACACAAACATAATATGAACGTTTACAGATGCGATATTAATTGGTGTTGCGGTAAGACATTCACACTGTGACAATATTCTCTAATTATATTGAAAATAAATAGTCCATATTTTTTAAAAGAGATGCAGGAATAAATTCCCAGTTGTAAAGAAATTAAACGCTGCTAATTTTTGTCAAGTTAACATTTAATTATAAGCACCATAACAGCCATATTAGTAGGCTTCGTGAAGGCTGTCCCGTGTTCAATTCCCGACATCCAGTATTTGTCATGAAGAGCCGTGAAAATAATGGAAATTAATAATTAATGGATTTGGTTAGGAAAAATAATAGATTCGCATGGAAGTTGATACTTAGACTGTAAATCACCCGCTATTTGTCCCTGTTGGTTAAGCCATGGCACATGGATTTGGTTTTATTCAATATAAAAAGGAAAGATCCGTTATCAGGTACTTGTTGGCTATATATGGACTGATTGTGAGATGAATTGCAGGATGTATCAACATTTGCCTGTATTAGCCATTCTTATCAAATACTAAAAAGAGTTATTTCAACTGTCAGAGTAGAAACACTTTAGCTGAAATTTCGTTGCAAGTAGTCACTTCTGTGTGTATGCTGGTGTCATTTGACCTTAAACATAAACAAACAGGTAAGTGTAGTGAAATTTTATAAATAAAGGACTTTGATATTAAAAAAAACAAACAATGAAATAGGATTCAATACATAGTCTCTGTGAAGTACTAAGATGCAGTACTGCCAAATAAAACCAGGGTCCTTAAAATGCAAATAAAAATATTTTAACGAATCATATACGTAAGATTTTAATGATCAGCGCATTATTTCACTCTCTACGTACGTGTCTGATTATAATATTCTCTATGCGCTGCGTAAATGGAGGAATAAAAAAATCATTATCGAGAAGGGAATTAAAAAGAGGTGGGAGCAGAGTTAAGAGGAGGGACGTGAGGAGAATGAGGGATGAGAGGAGGAATTAGGTGGGTGAGAATGGAGTGGGAGGAGGAAAGAAAGAATACGTGAGCGTTTGATAGGAGTGGCTGCAGTAACTCCCGTCTGACAGACAATCGACAGCGAACACAATTCCCAAGTATTGCTGCGACCACCGTTTACTGGAGACTTTAACGCCTGTTCTTGTCAGTCGATGGGAACTGGAAGATTTGCGGAAATTGTAATCCAGTAAGAAATGGGCCAATTACTATGATTCAGGGATACCAAATAACCATTGAAATCAGAACATCCACACTATTCACACTGTAAATTAAATACAGGTGTTTTATAAAGTGGTAGAAATGCAGGCTATTTTTATGCTATCGTGAGCATAAAACCCTTCTAGCTTAATTTTTAGTGTGTAATTGTCGGGATATGTAAGATTTTTGGTACACCTACACTAATGTTAAAAACTAACCATTCCCGTGTAATGAAGATCTTCTTATGAGTAATATAAGGGTTACAATAATTAAAATGAGAATGATCTTCATTAGAGTTTAATAAACTCTTCTTGAGTTTTCATATCCCATCATACAAGTAACTGATTTTAGCATAATGATTAATTTAGTTTTCTTGTATAAAAAGATGGAAATTATTGTCATTGCATTATTAAGCATACAAAACTCTGAGGTGCCTGAAGGGGTACTGGCTACATACCTGTTGTTTTCTTATGTAATTATAATGTTTAAATTATCTAAAGAAGGTTTGCCTAAAGTTTCTCACAGTTTCAAAGTGAAAGAGGATTGAAACTGTTGGCGAAGGTTTCTCAAAAATTTCAGACATGATGATAGAATCTAAGGCTCTTATAAGTTTCATCTCATTAAGCACTAAACTAAACTATTACAAAAAGTAATACGAACATCGAATTAATCTTGAGATTTGGTTTTATAATTTATAATGCCCTAAATGATAGTGCCGCATGAAATTACAAGGAAAATAGCAATTCTACCTTCATGAGTATACTTACTTATTTCCTTAACTTACTTCCGATTCCAACGTTTCCCCACATTTGCAATCTCGTTCTAACTATAGTTATGGTGAACGTACTGAAAGATTCGTACCATTTTAGTTGGAAAAGATATTCTTAGAATGTCTATATGGCAAGGTGTGCTTAACTCGTGATACTGAAAGATGACGTTTCTATGCCTATTCGACGGAATCAACAGCCTCAAGGTTAAACCATGAGTTTTGAGGTATTCACCCACGCTAACAACCGATTCATATTTGCTTTTTCTATAAATCCTAGTTTCTGCGAACTTACCTACAACCTCCTAGCTCCTCCTAGAAGCTTTCCATTTGTATCTAAAAGTTTGATTTTTCACTGAGACGGTATTAATCTGTGTATTAGAGAATATAAAGAATATAATGAGGCTAAATTTTAATAATATAACTTCAAATCTAGTGCGATAGATGCTGTGGATAATACTCTTCCTTTACAAGGAAGTAGTTGAGCGAGATCTATTACTACTTATTAAGGCCTGTATAATGGTTCTCAAACGATCATTCAGCAGAACGAGAAAGGAAGAGCAATCGCGTCCGTTTCCGAGTAAAGGAAAGATGACTTCCTGGGGCAACTCACGATCTTATCGAAGAAAGGATATCGTAAACCCAAAATTACTCGCTTCCGAAAATTTATGATCCCAGCAATGCTAAACGAATGAGAATGCTTGGTGAGCCCTCTCGACGTGCACGCATTAACGTATCGGTAAATCATACGTAGAAAGTGATCTGGAATTAGGAGAAATGGTTTTATTGGCATGCTGTAATTACAGCGTTAAAAATGGAGTTTTGTGAGTTCGAAGTGTTATATTTCCCTGTTATTAGTCGTATTTTTGGCGTTTGATTGAAGCTATGTTATTTAAGTATGTATTTTAGATACCTTGCGTTGTCATTCTCTTTAATATAAGTCAGTCGAATAAGTTAATACAATGCTAGAGAATGAGTAATTCTTAATAACAATGAAACGTTTATTATGACCGTATCGAGTGTTTTTGTATAGCAATACGTAAAGGAAAATTCTCTCACTATTGAGGACAAAAATATGTAATTATTTTTTATATTAATGATAAACCTTTCAAAGGGCGGATAGTGAAAAAGCCATATTATCACCGGAATAGGTCATTCAAACCTTAAAACGATCATAATGGATATCCTATACAATTTAGACGGAAACAAATTAGATATATTTCATTAACTAAAGACGGAGTTTGGTGAAATTAGTGGAGGAAGAGTGTTTCTACTCAGTTTAGCTTTCAAATTCTTCTTCCTGAGACCTGGAAATTGTAAGACGATACAGAATAATGATTTTGAAAATTTCGTGGTTTGTAAGTCAAAAATGATTTGAATGCAGGTATTCGTGATAAACGCATTTGGTCATTATGAGTGACTTATTTTTAACGCTTTGGTGTCCGGTGACACTATAATGGTATCATAAACTAATGGACTAAAAAATTTTACCGGATGACAGTATTAAAAGGGGAAGAGTAAGGTAGATTACGACTTAACTTGATGATTGTATTCAGATGTTCGGATATATAAATTCATACATCATACTTATCGCGTATCAATACATAGGTACTTCAGTCACGTCTTTTGATTCGATGGAAATTTTAAGACTTACTACATAGAAAACGGATATCATCCTAAAATCCTGATTTGTAATCTTAAAAATTAAAGGAAAATAACGTCTCACGTATTGTATAAATTGTATACTCTTTCTTAAGCACGACTTCAAATTATTACACGAGTATTCCCATGTCGCGTTTTATTTGTACGTGTAACAGCCGCACGGCAACTCAACCAAAGGTGATACGGGTTTCTGTCCGCTTCTGAACCTAGTCCCATTAAATGATACCGAACTCCCCGATGCGAGGATATTATTATAAGTGCACGACGGTGTGTATCATCAGCAATCGACTTGTGTCGGCGATAATGTAGGGATATGGAAAACACTCATAGCTTTCCAAAGGATCCTGAAGGCGCGGCCATCCATCTAGCAGTCGGGAGAAACCAAGAGCCGTGCTGCTACGTATGACCTCTGCTCACGGAAAGTTAAAAGGAGTTTCACCGGTAACAGATCGCGGAGAAAGTCGTAATCATAGCTCACACATGCACATAAAAAAGAATGGGAGAAAAAGAAGCTGTCAAACTGGAGTGCGTAGATTGATTCTTAATGGTAGCGAGTACTTGGACGAGAGGAGAATGTTTCTCAGAAGCCATTACCTCAAGAAATGATGTGATTGCAGTGGGTGCTGTTGAGAGAAAGAAGAGATGGAAAGAGGGAGTGGCACGAGAAAGTTGCGGGTGAAGAAGATGGAAATAACTTTGAAGAGGAGGAAGAGGATGGGAGATGGGAAGGAAAATGACTTCATTGGAGATGTAATTGATCCTCCACAGCCCCTCGTTTAATTTATTCTCTCAAAGGTTCGAAATACAATTACGTTGAACTTTCGATCTAACAAATACAATCAACTTATTCAGCAAGATTGGAGAATATACGTGCTATATTCAGCCGTAAATAAGCAGAAATCCAAAAAGTGATACCCTAATGGAGTTACACCTTCTAACGAAGCCTTTACCTTACCAAAACCTTTATTGATTATATCTTTAATAAATTTATCCTTAATTTCTTTACCTTCCGTTGGAACGTTTTTCTTGGGACAACAGGAGAATAACATTGACTACGTGACTACTTAAGATTTGGATTTGTTGCTACATGAATCCATCTAAGCATTATGTGATATCTAGGATCTAACAACGACACATTATATGAAAAGCGTTATGATGAGAGTTTATAGTTCTCCTCAGTTTGCTGGTCATAGCTGGTTGGCTGTTTCTGCTGGCAGCAATTGATGTAGAGGGTTCGAAATCCACCGAATTAATGTATCTCTGATGATCATAACAGTTCTAAAGCTAATGTAATTTGTCATTTGGATAAACTATTTAGGGGAAACAATAATATCGTTTCAAATTTCCCTTGTTGAATGTAAAATGTAATACAATATAGTCTACCGGAACCAAGATTATAAGTATGATTGGAGAAAATACGATCTATATTCCCGTCACTTGATGCATCATAGATAGAGAAATATGATATTATATTTATGCAAAATAGACGTTTGAAATTCTAGTTATGCAAATATCTGCATTTCCACGGCTTAGGATTCCACAACCTGCGACTAAAGACTACTTTTAAGTGTCTATTTTACATTAATAATTGATTCGGAGCTCGACTCAAATGGACTTGAATGATGACACAGAATCACTTAAACGCTTGTAATATAAGGAATCGTTTAATAAATAACTATAATCAAAGATCGGTCGAGGAAGGCACGGTAATTGTATCAATAAAATGGCACGATAGCTGACTGAGAAGTGAGAAGGTTTCAAACAGAAAGTGAAACTTAAAAATCAAAGGCGATGAGGAGCGTAGGGAGAAAACAAATTTATGAAAAGGATGAGCAGGTGTGTCAATGAGCCTTAGGAGAAGTCGTGAGAAACTCGTTCTATTTGTTTCTCTTCCCTGATATTAAATTTTTTCAAATGGATATTCGGAATGGGAGGACCGCAATAGAAAACATGAGGACCTCTTCCTGTGAGCAGTATTCGTGAGTTTTCCAAAAGTGATAGCGGAAAAGTTTTCTCCTTGAGCGCGCCACCGAAGGATAGATGTGTATTAAGTTTACTTTTTTTAAGAATAGAAAGCTGTTTTTCTGCCTGTCGTCCCCTCCATTTTTTCCACTCCAACGGTTCGCCGAGTGATAAATATTTCGTGCACTTAAAATTAAGCGAGTTCGCTCGACTAACACGCCTTTTTTGTCAAGGCTGTATCGGCCAGAAAATATATTGTTACCGATGCAGTGAGAAATAAAATTTTCTAATAAATGATGGAAAGCTCGCGCAGAAAAGCTCAGGTGATCGTGTAAACAGGGAGATACGATTTATTTTAAAAAATTATGGCATCCATTTCCTTTAGACCTAGAATGAGAAATCACTTTGTTGTTTATTACTTAATTCTCATCGTTTTATTTTTAAAACTGGACAATTTCGTTCAGTGCCGATGTTAGGGAACTTTGGCTTAAGTATCTCTTGCAAATAAAGCATATTTTTTCAACCATGTTTGTTAAAATAAAGCATAAGATATTAATGAAAGCACGAAATAATTTTTGATTCTATTAAACCGTGTCTAACATTCTAACCAGGAAAGGAATAATAAAGTATGTCCAGGAAATCTATCAACAGCATATAATGTTGCAGATAATGTATAATTTGGTATATCTATTCAATTAGAGTAGGCAAAGAAGGCTCAATATTGCATATAATTATGCTATGTCTCATAAAAAGTTTCTAATTTTACTGTCCAAATCGAGATCAAAATATAGCTTTGGAGAAGTATTTCCAATGATATCAGCAGATTTTTATTCATATTATCAAATAATTCCCGAATGTAATGGGATTCAGATGGATGAACGTTCGATATACCATACTTTCAGATAGTAACTTATGCTTTGATCCATTCAAAGGCTATGCACATTTTGACTTATAATATCCAATTATTGTGTACCAATTCAAGAAAACAATTTATACTTATCCTGTATCAAAATCAAATGAAAGATTACCATTTATATCCATTTTCCTTTGAATTTAAAACTCAATGGCTAAAGTTTTGGTCAAAATATTATCCTTCATGAATTATAGAATATTATGTGGAATACTTCGACCTTATTTGCATGTACGATTCAGGAGAGAATAATAAGTCCTGATGCCTCTTCCTGAAAATATATGAAAATAGTTTGTTAGAACGAAAAAATATTTTATTTTACGTGAACTTATGGTAAACGCTTAATAGTTCAACGTAGGTAATTGATAGAGACTGGCAGAAATATACGAGAAAATCTTATTTCTAGAGATAAGAACTAAACGAATATACTTTTGCGTTTTTTGTCAGTAACAAATATCCCTATTTCTTCAATATAGAGCGAATCAGATCTTTCATTCCCCCGTAAGGAATGGTTTTGTACAATGAGCACACCTTCGGAAAATCTCATTAAAGAAAATATCAGCTCAGATTAATAAGGCGTTCGGAACACGTGGAGCAAATTTGATTTTATCAGCGGCAAATGATATAGCCGTCTTTTTTAAAAAAAGTATCTGCTTACGAGCCGTCTTGACCTACTTCTAATCCGCACGGTGGCAGCTGGATGATTTTTTCTCAAAAATTCCTCCCCCGACGATTATAATTGCTCCGCGGTAACCCTTTTAAACCTGTTTGATTTATGAGTAAGGCATTTTCCCCCGGCGCGGCTCTCTTATAAACGACCGGAAGATAGTAAACCGTTTGCGCAACGAGTGAATCTGTGCTAAACAGGATCGAGGAGTCCGCCAAGCGAAGAAAGTGCACAAAAAATAGTGAATAATGGAACAGGAGTGGAGTGACATGAAGGCCGATGACGTACCTAGAAAATTAGCCGGACTAGTCACTTTTATTTAAGGACGGATCTTCTCTATGAGGGATAGTTAAGGTCGCTGAAAAGACTGGTAATTGGGTTTATTTATGCGTTACCATGGGTAATTACTCTCTTATTTATCGCGGGAATATTTTATGCAGATAGGTTATATGGCTGGCTTTAATATCTAAGTAATCGAAAGAAAACAGTCATGCTTTTACACTTATTAGGCCGCATTAGCAGTTGCTGGGGATTTGAAGGATCGCAAATAATGTCCTAGTCTAATTTTTATTTATTAAGAAGTCATTTTAAATAGATCGATTGGTTGTTTTATGAAAATGATGTATGAAGTGACCTCAGAGTATCAGGTTTTAGAGTAGATTTCAGACAATACTTTAGTTTGCTCACTTCCAACTCTTTCATCAATGAAAATCGTATTTCATTCTCCTCTATGCTTTGAATGAGAGTGACCAATGAGACCCAGAGAAAGACTAATGTTATTGATTTATTCTTTGATTCTTACTTTTCTATTGAAATAATCTAAGGAAAGTTTTCCCTATAATTGAGTGGGATAATGACATCTTTTTGTGTCTTTTTCTGTCATTTAATTTCCTGTGTTTTATATTTTTTTCTTGATTAATTAATTTATGATTTCCTTCACCTATCATTTATCATGTCACATGTAATTTGTGTTCGTATAATTCGTTTGTGATAAATAAGCTATTATACAAAATGAAGAGAAAATTTGGATTTCTCCCGCATTTGGCCTTTTTCACTGAATTTATATAAATAAAAACAATAGTAATTGATATTATAATTAGGTATCAATAAATAATAATTATTATTAGATATTATTAGATATTATAAGATCACATGGAATCGTTGAAAGGCATCATACTGTGATCCGTCGATCACGGTTGTAGAAGTCCAAGAAATATTAATCTTTTAGAGATTGTCTTACTACTGCAATTTAAAACGTCAAACTTAGTGCTATGTGTCTGATATAGCTACTGTTTTCTAAAGAAATATATTATTATCATAGTGCGATGAATTTACTCAACCATTTCCTAAAAATTATCTTTTATGCCCGAACGTCTTACTAGAGAAGAGTGCGATCTATTGCTTTATTAGCAATATAGTAATACAAAACGATAGTTATTATGATCAAACATATGGAATATAAGGACTAGTTAAACTTCTTATTCACAGCCTCCTTGACTATCCGACTGATTCTTGCATTTCTCTCAAAATATTCGGCTTTTACTTTATGATCTGCTCATCAGCATAAATGCTTCAAGCTGATGAAGTTTATATATATAACTAAATGCTATAACTAATTCAAATGAATAAATTAAGATTACTTAATTCATATGAATGAATTGAAACGTTGCATTACCTTTCACAAACTTTCATCTTGGATGATAAATCTTTCCTTTTACTGCCATGACTTATGATGTACTTTCACATCGACGAAACTTAGTATAAATTCTGGATGGAGATTTGATTTACATGAGGGCAGAATTGTCAATTTTGAATAATGCTAATTTTTAACGTGGCTAGTGGGTGGCTTGGACAAGTCTTTTCCTCTTGGGGGGTCTTTTAAAACATGAAGCAGTTATGAAGGCAACATTCTGCAGCTTGCACTCCGTTATTCATGCAAATAAATTCACTTCCTGGGAATGGGCTTACTGTATTAAGTAACGAATATAACTGGAATTATATTTGCATTCATCATTGAGAATCATCAGCAGTTATAATTTTCAATGAAATAAAATAAATTATAAGTGGTTAATATGGTTTTCTTACGTGGGTGAATCAAGGTATTGATTTGCGATTTCAAGGATAATAAAGCTTAAAAATAGTATTTTTCACATACAATAATTTTTAAAATGAAATCTTAAAAACCAAAGTATTTTTTAAAATCCATATTTTCGCAATACTTTTAAATGATGTTAAAATAGCGATATTGTGTCGATCTAAATCCACACCGTTTCTTAAGAGGAATATTTGATCATTTTATTCTGTATTTTTAATTATATAACATTTTCAAAATCTTTGAAACTTCAGTAAACCTGTTTAAGACGCTCCCGCTTAAGACTCTATGGAACTTAGGTGTTCTCTCGACCCCGGTCTCTTTACACTAAACGCATGGTCAAAAATACCGCTAAAGACCTCTGCTATTCGCTTAAAAGGCGGATTTTTCCCGTCTCCAGATGTAATGCAACCAACTGTAAGCTAATGCTTTACTTCAGTCAATATATACCGAAAATGTTCACATTATTCTGTCCTAATTGTCAATTGTAAAAATTGCTACATTACATATTGAAAAATGACCAAATTATGTAATAAAGGATAAAGCTTTTTTAAATGAAAAATCATCTTTCCTAAGAATAAAGACCGTGCTTCAAAAAATGACAAAAAGGTAATCAGCATTACAAAACAATAGTTCGCGAACTCTCTAGGTACCTACAGCTGTGGCAAGTAAATCAGACTTAAGAAGAATCATTTACGTTCCTATAGTGTAAAGCAGTTATTTAAAACTAAAGAGCTCAAATCCCTTCCATTTTTTCTAATAAAAAAGTAATAAAAATTTGTAATATCCCGGTTGTAACGCTGTCTCTCTTACAACTTAGTTTTCACTTGGCCCTCTGTAAAGTATCTTGGAACCTAAGGAGAAAATCAATCTACCCATGGAAGATATCTTTATATATAATATTATCAGGATATATTATCTTTACATCTATCTTTCTTGATAATATCTGATTCCCTGAATTCTACCCAATAGTTTACCCTTTGATGTCCCAGTCAATAAGTAACTAAAGAAAATCTAAGGTTATTCTTGAAAAGGAAAATATCATATCATATAACCAGGAACCAGTCCTCAAAAGCTAATATATTAGCTTTACACGTAAATGCTAAATTTAAACTTTACTTTAAACGCTAAATTTGTACTAACCGAATTATGAAATTCAATTATCACCACCGTTTGAGTAGATGAAGGTATTCCACGCAACTTTCTCCTAATTTCAAATTGAGTTAAAGAATTTTATGAAGGAGAACTGAAAATTCACACACAGCGGCGGTTCAAATTACAAATCTAATTAAACATCGATAGAGAGCTTTGCTCATTTTGCAACCGTCTTTTCCGAAAGTACATATATTAACGCAAGATGAAAAACTCGTGATGCACTTGCTTACTGATAGATGATCAAATTAAAGAGAAATAATAATAATAATTAAGAAAAAATTCGAGACTGATTGAGACGATCATACCCTTGAATTAATGAAGAAATAAAATGGAAAAAGTAGGTCGTAGCCGGTACTCGAACCCGGGTCTCTCACTTCCCGGGCGGTTGCTTTACCCAATTGAGCTACCACTACAGAACAATCTTCTTCAATTTCTGTTGCTATAATGGGACACATTGGAAGATTGGGAGATCCAGGTTCGAGTACCGGCTTTTTCTTCTTATCATTTCTTCATTAACGCAGAGAATATTAACGCAAGGTGTGTTAAAGATGAAAAACTCGTGATACACTTGCTTAATGATAGATGAAGAAATGAAGGAGAAATAGTCCATCGTAGCCGGTACTCGAACCCGGATCTCCCACTTTCCGGGCGGTTGCTTTAACCAATTGAGCTACCACGACCGAGCAATCCCTCCTTCAATTACTATTGCTACGATGGGACACGGTGAGAAAGTTGGAGACCCGAGTTCGAGTCCCGGCTACTTTTTCTTTTCATTTCTTCATTGACGCAAGGATATTATCGTCTCAATCAGCTCCGAATTTGGTACACGTGGTGGTCAGGTACTTCTAAAATTTCCCGACCATGAGGATAATTTACTTTCCGTCGGGCGGTTAGGGAAGGACCGGCGTTGAATTCGCCGGAGGCTGAGGGGAGAGCGGCTGAAGAAAGGACTTGGGCAGGCAAATGAGAGAAAGTGGGCCTACGCACTCTCTCCCTTCATTTCTTTTTTTTTCAATCCCGCCCCTACTCGTTAGAGGGCTTGTCCTTCAAGGTCGTCACAATGCTGACGATGAAAGTTGAGTAGAGAAGGCGGTGTAAAAAAAAATCCGTGCGTACAAAAAATTTTAATCGGGAAGGCAACACGTCTTGTGGACGTGGGAGCCCTGGAGTACGTGGCGCCGTGGGGTGGCGACATGAGGAATCTTCCCTTATCGAGAGAGACGAAATTTATGTGGAATGTTGAATTTACCTTGAGTTGCGCTCGAGGATGGATGTAATATGGAATTAAAGAGGATTCCCCGTTCTTCTCCCCGGTCTTGTTCTCGGATTCATCCGATTTTTACCCAGCACAATGGTCGTGCCCGTAATTTTCTCGGAGGCGGTCATCAATCAAATCCTCGTGTATTTGTTCGCACGAGAGCAGTTTCGGGATGGTAAGGATGATTGATGGGCAGCGAAAAACTTTCCCGGTAGCAAAGACTCTTGAATTGAAGGCTGGTTTCCTTCGGTAAGGACAGCCTACCAATCGGTACCCATGAATTTATGTATCACTCGTTGTAAATGAATATCCCTGATAAGTTTTTCGCTTTCGATAGCAATTCTGAGTTGAGTAATTTTAAATGGTTATTAATTTTTTTATTATTTTAATGGTTACGAATACTTAGAAAAAGCCTTCGATGCACCTCCAGGTTTCAGTTTTACTCGATTTCAATTAGGCGGAAGTGGATGCATTTAAACATTAAAGCGTTGATGAATTCCTTTATAAAGTATCGACATAACATGTAATTAGCAATCTTAGATGCCTAGCATATATCCTAAACCAGAAAAACAACAGCAAAACTTGGAAAACTATACCTATTTAGTGTACTACAACTGAATGCGCTGAGCACATATATCTTATTTTTGGCGGAGGTTGCATTTAGGTTATTTATTTACTTCTAAAGTGACTATACGTTCCGCCGAGTCATCACACAGAAGTAAATTGTAGGAAGAAATTAAGATAGAATTAGAATAGGGTAAGCCAGAATTAGAATAGGAGATATTTTTTAAGAAAAAGTATTTCCTATTCTAATTCTGTTTAGTGCATCATATATTGTTGTATCCGGCCCCGATAATGCGAATGAGTCTCATATCTTTTCTTTTCCCTCATAAACCCAATACACTCTGATCCCGCGAAAAAGGTGAAATCCGAAGTTTTAGTGTTTATATAAACCAGCACGTAAATGAAATTGTATAATCGTCGAGTTCTCTACTTATGCCAAGTTTTCCGTAAACATTATGATTTTTATGACAAAAATGACGATGCTTGAAGAGACGCGGAAAAGAATGTACGCAAGAAAACACCATACGTCAGAAAGTTATAGAAATAATTGTGGATGGAAAGAAAGAAAGAGAAATAAATACGTGGACTATCTTAGAATGGAAATTATATTTGAGATATGACTGATGGAAAGTAGTAAGTCGGAAAGAAAATTTATAGAAAATATCAATTTATGACATTCGGATACACTAAGAGCTGAGGAATAGATAGAAGTGAAAAATTCTGACTGAAAGATGACAATCAAAATTCATTAGCAAGTTGTAATAAAAATTCACTTCCGCATTATTATTACCTTGGTCTGTGTTCCTAGATAGATCAAAATTTTATGTAATCAGGAAGTCTCATAGATGTTATTCTATACTTTAGGTTCCTAGCGGGATAGTTTCTCTTATGCATAATTTTACCTTCTTGGGTCCAAATCCTTTCTCTCAACAAATCTAATTTTCCCTATCCGTATGCCTTTTCTCAACTTATTTCTTCTTCAGCCAACATCCTTCGCTCTTAGGTGAAATTCAATACTTCTTTTGCCATACTGAAGGCATAACTACTGTTTTCCTGATCGGCCTGCTCTTAAATCATTAAGGCTTTTAATTATTCGTCTTTTGTCAAATCAATGGATCAGAGCCATGCAATTACATACAAAAAAGGAATGTTCCTTAAATTCTTTAAATATATCCATTTTTCTTAATTTTATACGGATGAATTCATCAGGATCTTTTCCAACCGTGTCATCTCTTCTTGCTAAAATCTTCATCCATCGTTCTGACTTAATTGTATCATCTAAACAATTCTCAATTAGGAAACGATTTATAAGAGAGAGGATTGCAAAATTCTAATTTCATTTCATCAGACGATTGAATTATTGTTTCCTAATATTATAACAAATTTTAAAATAATCCCATTGAAACTCTGTCGAATGCTGGGAAGCGTCTATTCTTATACAACAAGAAATTTTCTCTCAGCTACCGGTTCTGACGCAAAGCATCATTATGGGAATCCTGTTCCGGAAATCTGAAAAAAGTCATAACATGTTAGCATTATTCCAATCAAAATTACTGTTTATTTTAATCAGGATAAGTACATTAATAGATATAATACATAAAAATTATTATAATGAAGTTAAAAATGAGCAATGTACGTTTCCAGGAAAGTAATCTATGGTTATCTGACATAGATTATAACGAAAATTTACAGAAAATGGATGTACCTTTTAAATATTTGAAGAATTAACCTAAATGTTTAATGTATCTGAAAAGGTAAAGGTAAGGCCTTACGGTAAAACAGTATTTAAAAATCTTCGGAACTACTTAGCATCAGGACAAATTTAATAATTGAAGAATGAATTTTGAAGGCATTAATCTTAATGGTTAATGTATCCAAGAATTATTCGTTTTAAAAATTCTACAGTATTACTGTAGAAGAGTATTATTTATAATTTTTTTTATTTCGGCACTATTTAGTATCACGTCGAATGTATCACGTCAAGAATGAATAACGCATGACTCTTAAGTTCAACGTATCGGTCTTTCGACTCACAAACGCGTTATCAAAATTCCCGCTAACTCTAATCAGGGTGTTTTTCCATTCCGTTCCTGCCGGCAGCTGACGTCACGGACAGACGTCACTTCCTCTCCATTTCGCATTCTTTGGTAACTGTGAATGACCACTCCTCCGATCTTACGCTTCCGATAAGGAGAGTAATTAAATCCGTAATACCATTTTTTTTAGAGATTTTGGATCGCATGGTCGGCCAAGAGGCAAGTCTTTCTTGCTTTCGGTGAGATTTTCTCCTCGTTTTCCGGCACAACCGAGAGTAAGAGTGATTCGGTGGGAATGAGAGCGTGGCCGCGTGAGCACGCATCAACAAACACGCTAATGTAGACGGGAGTAAGCGAACTTTAATAAACCTCCTCTGGTATACAATTAAATTCAGAGTGGGACCACTTAATACTCCCCCTTGTCCTGAGTTTAAAGTTTGACTTTTAAATTTTGAAAAAAATTGCTTCATTCGAAAGTTGATCTGATTTACAAGATGAGATATGGGGGTAAGATGGATAAGTACTACTCCAATCTTCTTCGTGAATGAGAATCTCTCAGGAGTTAGTTAGGACCTCCTAGATGTACACCAAATATTAGATTTTTTTATATCTATGTAGTATATTCATCATTTTTTCTTTCATTTATAGTTATTTTCTCATTCTAAACATTCGACCATAACGGGATAGATACTGGGAAAGAATTATCATGGTCGATTTTGCCCGGATAAAGACTCAAGCAAATTAAATTTTTGGTAAATGCCACCTCTGCGTATGACTGCATAAGAAACAGATAATACTTAAATGCGTTTATTTTATTTACCTGTGACGTAATTCGACTTGGTGCTGCATGAGACGTTCACAGAGTTTGACGCCTCTCTATATTTTCTTCAAACATTTTCACGGAGATTATACTGAGAGTACCATTCGGAGCGGTCCGGCACCCGGTTCCGCAATTTCTATTCTGTACTGTAAAACAATAGGAGTACATAGAATTATGGTAACCATATGACCTCTTCACAAAGTGATTATATTCATTGTATTCACTTTCATTATGTGAATTATTAGTAATATTAATAACTGAATCATAAATTTATTTCATCACAAATATAATAGATTCATATAGGTAGATGACACCTGCGTTAAAATGGCAACTAATCTTAAAAAAATGACCAGATTGCTTGGACAAGTTAAGCATAAGGAAAACATAAAAATAGTACCCAAGTATACATGAATAGAAGTACGTTGAATCATTCAACAAAATGTAAACAAATATATCAAATATTTGCATCTAAATCTTTGTTTTCCTTGTAATAATTATTCAAAAGAATATTTTATTAAAGAAAACCTCCGCAATTTTCCGAATTCTATTTATTCATTTCCATAGATTTCTACAAATCATTTTCACGCGTTAACATATAATTTAATGCCCACATGATAGTGCGATCCTCTTTCTTACATGCTTAATCTAAAAGTAATAATTCATTCCCTTTGCTGCTATAATGGTTCTATCGTTGACAATATTCAAATAAGCTCCTCTTCGTATAGACGTAAATAATTATTTTTCACCCACAAATACAAGAGAAAGGTATACCTTTGAGAATATATAACCTCTCCACAGGTTTCCACAAAACGTTGGCGCTGTTTATTAAAAACTTTCATTTTTGACTACATCTCGGCTCCTCAAAGAAAAATGACTGAGGCATCCGAGACCACTTTTTAAAACACGGATCTCTTCAGTGTACCCATGCTGACCGACGCTTTCAAGGAACGAGGGCAATATCCCCATTCCTGTAAACATCTCCCGTTCCAGTAATTCATTCCGCCGTGGAGCTTCATCGCACATTCTCAAATTTCGAATCTCCGAAACCCTCCAAGAGATTTTAATGAAGACCAACTGGTCACCTGAGGGGGACCGTTAACGTGTCACTTCAAAGGGCAATGAACGGATGCTGAACTTATTTATTTTCATGGTTATTACCAAAGGAGTGGAGGTAATGGGTCCTTCTCTTAATTGGATTGGTCATATATCGAATGCTAAGCTTGGAAGGAACATTTCCACGTTTCAGCATATAGCTGACAAAGTTCTAAATCATAAGGCCAACCTTTTCTTTTCGTTGACTTTTATGTATTCCAAACCAAATGAACCCTTCTGACACCCAAAGTTTGAGACTAAAACCTGTGGAATTCGTCTGCTTAAATTGAAAGATTAGTACCGAAGAAAGGATAGAAATGGAAGTCAGGTAACCCATACGAAGATGGGATTTTATCCAAAGGAAAGCACTCGTTTCCATCAAATAGTACATGCTTAGACACAAGAAAGCAGTTTGTAAGATTTTAAGAATCCTGTACATGAGAGAGAAACCTTCGTAAAACTTTGATGAAGAGAAAAGAAAATAAAGCCTGCAAAAATCTGAGGAAGTTCATTAATCATCACCATCCATTAACCATTTTTCCATTACTGCTGTTGATCGTATTGGAATTAATTTCCATTTTTTAAGTTTAAATTGTTTTCGACAAAAGAAATGGGTGGATTACTGAAGAAAGCGATCGAGGGAAGACAGAGGGGAAGACAAAGACAGAAGTTGTTCGTCGAAATAAGAGGTGGGATAAGTTACCGGGAATTGAAGTAGAGGGAACTGAATAGGGAATGTGGGAGCACATGAACCTACCGAAAGGTAAAAAACTTATTATTAAATTGTTTTATTTTCATTGGATTTAATGCACTAAGTTTAGGATGTTTTAGGATTTTAGGATTAACCTCTATCACCCTAACTCTGTCCTGCATTGCTTCAATCTTTCATATCTTTCTTCCTTAACTTCTCGAACATCCAGGGGGACATTCCCTACAATGATCAAGCAATGAAAAATCGGCGAACCAATATATGTGATTGATTGGCTCTTGTAAGAAACTCAAAATTCATCATTTATATCTTTGTATTTTATTTTTTACTACCATAAAATCTATAATCGGCTTCCATAGTTTGATTTGATACTACAGAAAGTTTGATACCGAGGATGCTGTGTATATCAATTTGAACGTGAGTTCCAGCAAAGTTACATCAATATTAGCTAGGTTGAAAATAAGAAGAGAAGATAATGTAATTAATTTTAAGAAGCTTTCTCTTCATCATGATTTTTACAGAAAATACAACCACAGCTCGCTGCAGCTGATTCAGCTTACGATGTAGCCTTGCTGCGAAACCTACGTTAAATCTTAAAAAATATTCGTACTAAGAACTTAAAACGATTTTTTTACTGCCTCTACATCGATTCCTCATATGAAAGAAAAAGTAATTGAGAGTTAATGTCCATATATACATTGTAATTAAAATTACCCGTCATAAATTTTCTTGACAAATCGTACAAACGGAGAAAGTACTCCAAGGTATATTTATTATCTGCAACAGTTTCCTTAAGTCATCAATTTGGCTAAACGATCCTTTCCATTTCATCGACGTACTCTCGAGTGGATAAACCGAAAAACTACTTAAATGTTACGAGGCGTTCCTCGACTTTCCGCTCGCTGAAGTTGTTAATGCGAAATAAAGGCATCTAGAGTTACACAGCAAAGCAATCCCTCGATAAAATAATCCGGTTCTTCTTGATGATCATAAAAGCTAAATCTAAGTGAAAACACATCAGGAAAGGAAATCCATTATAAGGAATATGTTTAATACACATAGAATGTTCACAGAGTAAGAATATTTTTGTTAATTATATACAAATAGGAAATTGCAGACGCTTGGTCGTATTGACAGAATTATTTAATTTTTTCAGACATCAAATTATTATGTGTTTTGATTAAAAACCGGTTAAGACGCTTTCCAGGGACCCGAGTGAAAAACACATTATCAGCGGAGTAGCTGGGATCTTCAATTTTTTATTTCATTTACATTAGGAGAAAGGGAATATTTTTTTGTCTCCTTAATTTTTGAATGAGTGCTTTATACCTTCAACACTATAATGAATCTACCTTAGTTTGATTTACTTGCCACAGCTACAGATATATGAAAATTCCGTTATTTATAACTATTGTTATGTAATCCTGGCTGCCTTATTGTTACACCTTTTAAAAATAGTGCGCTTAAAGTACAGAGAGTACGTCTTTCTTTGTCATTTACTTTTGTAATTTTTTTCTCTACGGTGAAGAAATTTTTATAGATAGACAAATAGAAACAAATAGATGTTAATAAGATAAAATAGATAATAAATGATAGAAACAAATTTCGATCCATCGTTTGAGACGGAGGATTGTCAACAGTGGGTTGCAGCACATCCTGAGACAGGAAAAATCCGCCTTATAAGCGGTAAGCAGAACATCTTAAGCAGAATTTTTACCATGTGTTTAGTGTGAAAGTGGATGGGATCGAAAGAAAACAGCTTCATAGTGTCATAAGTACGAGAGTTTTAAGCGGGTTTTGCAGCATTTGTTCGAGACAAAAGAACTGATAATGTCAGTTTGAGTAATGAGAGTAATTATGTTTTAATAATCCCGGTTTGGTATGGAGTATTACCGTGAAAAACCCGGAACTACCAACTCAATTGATCACGCTTGCCATTTTGCTATATGTTCCCCAATCCACCCTTCGGTCTCTTATTCATCTTCCGAAAACTCCCCAATAAAAAAATAACCTCTCCTTACGAGGTATAACTCGGTTTATTTCCCATAAAATTACTATTTAGTACCTTGTTTACACTCTCCGATCACAAATTAATCACCATAGGACGCGAATCCAGAAACAATGATCGTGGAAAAAATTACAGGCCTCGGGAAAATATTTATCGTCCGAAATGGAAAAATCCCAGTTTGGGGATATTCCCAACGAGAATCCTAAGTGGAGAGATGAAAGGGACAGCGCGGTCCAAACTGGTCTGGAGTGGGAAGGCGGAAGCGAGAGGGGGGTAATGGAGAGAGAGATCAACTTCCTCCTCCTCATTCCTTCCGTCCACCCCTTCCTACTCACCTTCTAAAGGCCGCTACACGTGCTCACTGCACCACTTCCTCCGCTCCCCTCCCTCTATCGGATGCAAGTGCGTTCTGCCACAACAATATCCCCCTCTGTCACCACGTGACGATTCCCCGTTTACGGGACAAGAAGAGTGCACTGCAGATGCATTGGAAGGGGAGTTAAGCGCCATCCAAGCCGTGGTGATGGAATGGCTGATTGGTGGAGAATCTTATGGTTAATAGGTCGAGTATGGTTATGGAGTACGATATTTTTACACCCTCGCAGTTTGATTCAAGAATGAAGACCAAGAGTGGGGTTTGGATTCATAAGGTCGAATTCAGAGTTTCCACGGAGTGATTATGTTCTGCGTTTCTGAGCTAATGTTCCTCCGTGGTTTATCTGTAAAATTCCCGATCCGCCATGCCAAAATAATATTACGAAGGGTGACCAGATTTGGAAAATTTGGTGGATTTTGGGATTTCTTTGTTTATATTCGGAATATTCGTAATTAATTTGTTGGGGATTTCACCATTTTCTCCGTTGGCATATGGATATTCTGCAATGATCTTTATCAGGGGTGTGATCCGTGCCATACAAGTTCACATAAAGAACTGGGTGGGCCGGATCTAAACATATATGCACAGTGATATTTTAAAATAATAGAAAACTATTGAATTAAAGTCTTTCTAATTTCGATGGTGCTGGCCTTGTTCTGGTGGTAATCAATTTTGAAAAAAAATTCTTTTCACGAAAAGGAATAAGGGGGTCATTTGTATGAAGAAGGAAAATCGTCAATCCAAGAAGCACTAACCAGCAGGTAGTTTGATTTTCTACAAGACGACTTTCTCATTTTTCGATACCTTAAATTCAAACTAAAATATTCCTTTACTGCCCTTCGGTGCCAACTGATGAGAACATGAGAAGTATGTTAAAGAATCGCGAATAACGTTTATATTTGTGCAATAAAGAAATCGATCGTGAAAAAATTAAAATCTTTCTCTATAATTGATAAGACGCATAATTATACCCATAAAAGGAGACTTTGTCGTGGTTAATTTGGGCAAAGAATACATTGACCGAATAGCGATTGAGTGATAAAGATTTAATCATAGGCGATTAAGTTCTCAAAGAGAAATCATGGACGTATAGCGAAAGGTTTACTTTTTAAGATCGGAATGATTAAAAGGCTGCTTAACTGGCTCTTTCCGTTTATCAGCTCAATCATCCGTTTGGTCCGCGGCGTTGCCTGGATACACACCAATATTAGGAGATACAGATCTCGAGGTGGACCATTCTCAAACAAAAGATCTTCGAGCCCAGTCGAAATAAGTGTAAAAGGATTATTAAGTTCTTGCGATTGGCAAATAGTGTTAATTCATTCCTCACCACCGTGAGGGAAGACCAAATAATGACCGATTGCAAGCGGAAGTAACTTGGTTTCCTCATTAGATACGATCCAAATTTTGGCTTCCTCTCCTTCTTTCGGGCCATTACGGTTATCTTAATTTGTATCTGACTTTTGTTTGCTCGATTCTTTGAGGGCCTGCATGATGTCTTAATGAATGAGATTTATTTCAGATTGAGCAATCTGGAATGCAGTTCTCAAATTTGATTTATAGATACTGATTTATTGTTGCTTTCAAAGTAGGCTATTTTCAGTATATTGAATTGTATGGTTTAGAATTTCCCAAATTAAATACCCAAATAGAAATTCCCAAATAGTATCCTAAACATCTGAATGAATTTGCCCGTTTAGTAAAAAAACTTTTTAGGCTAGTGGTAACAGCTTGCTTTCTATATCCAGTAAAGGTTCACTAATAACTTCACTCAAATAAGTAGCTCATTCACTCATTCACTCAAGTCACTCATTTTCCCATTTGAGGCTTAAATTTTTCCTTATGAAGTAAATAACCAATTTTAGTTAAACGGTCTTGAAAATTTGAAAAAAAAAGTTCTTTGACTCCTTGAAACTCAAAACACTTTTTAATATCTCTTACATACAGTATAGTTTAACAAGAAAAAGAGAAATTGCGGATGGAGGATGCAATCCTTAGCTTAACTTGGTATTAAAAAATTAGCGCTTAATTGCGCTTGAGATGAATCAAACTAGTACATATCACGCCCCTCACATCCATTCGGGATCTTATTAAGTACTTAACATTAATTTAAAACAAATTCATTTCGTTTTACTCTGTCTGATTTATCTTCCTCATTCTGCTTCCCTGTATAAAACATAAATATCATATCATCATCATAGGTCATTCAATCCGTAGATTGGTTGACTGCAGCCCTCCATTCTTCTCTATCTAAAGCTAACTTTACTAAATCCTGATATCTCTTCTTTCCTATCTCTCTCTTTATTTGGCTAATATATCCATCTCTTGGTCTTCCTCTTGCTGCTTTTCCTTCTATTTTTCCTTCAAGTACGTTCCTAACAAATTCATTGTGTCTGATGATATGTCCAATCCATCTGGTTCTTCTTTTTCGGATGATGCTCCATATTGTTTTAACCTCCTCTATTCTTCTGTATACTTCTTCGTTTCTTACCTTATCTGTCCATTTGATCTATATATTAATATCATATTAATATTATATTCATATACAAGTATAGTAATATCATACTTCCAGTTTCTCTACTCATTTTCCTGAAAATAACCTGTCCGCTACCGTAACGGTATCGGCAAACACTTCGATAAAATTTCAAATTCTCTAAAATCTCAGAGACCGTATAAGGATTTCGTATAAAGATTTTTCAGATCCACATCACATCTCCTTCAATGATCGAGGTAAGTCCACATTTCACCCAGTAAAAACCTAAAGCCACATTCACGAGTAAAACAAGTTCACACGTGCGAAACAACCGGAGCGATCTGAGACGAATCACAAACAGCTTTTTCCCCCGCCAATTAGCACGCATAATTCTGAAAAATTAGCTCCCCGTCCCGGTAAACTCGGTACCTTTCACCCGAGGCCACCCAAACAAACGGCGGGCTGCATTAAATCATGAAGACGCTCTCTGCAATAACGAAAGTGACTGTGATGTAAAGCCAATAATTTCCCGACGGCGAACACGAAACTGCACGAAACCAAACGGGTTTCTCGCCGAAGGGATCGCTAATGACCGGTCCGGTCTCGATATCTCGACTCACATAAAGAAAACATAAAAAAATCGGGAGATCGCTTCAGTCGATACCGGGCTATAAAACTCGCGCATTCTTTTTGCATAGCCCTCGGCCGAATCGGAGAGATTCAAAATGTATCCAGTTTAAAAGAGTGAGAGAAAGATAGCCTGAGGTCCGCCGTCAGCTGGGTGGCGCTGTGTTAAACCGCAGTCCCCAATTCGGTAACGAGAGTAAAAGTAAAGAGAGAAAGAAAGAGAAAAGGGAGAGAGAGCGAGGGATGTGAAAGTGTAAGTCCTGCAGGTGTGCGATGAAAAATTCCTTCCCCAAAATTTTAACCCGTCCCATTAGTTTCTAATGGTGACCAAAATTTTCCCCCAGGGGCCGGTTTAGTTTCTGTAATTACCTCGGAATCTACGATGGGGGTCTTTGGTGGTGATTGAACGATTAACCGTATATCGGAAACATCGGGACGTTTTTTTAAATATTGGGATCGGTATTGAAGAATTTTTAAGTCGATTTCAGATTCCAAAAATGATTCGTTAGAATTTCTTATTCAAGACTTAAAACTAAATTTATAATCACAATTTCCATTTCCGATGTTAAGTGGTTAAAATAGATATATACTTATTAGTTGATCTATCTGCAAAAATAAAATCAACAGACCTTAATAAGGCTTAAATATTGTATTTAATCGGAATTTAAAATCTACGATGGAAGGCATAATATAACTGTGGAAAAGTACAACTCCCTGTCTTAGTTTCATTCATTAATCTGAATTTATTTTACATATTATTAAGTAAATATGGAATCTTTAAGTTTACACTATATTCTCGAACTTCAAAAAGTTCGCTAGTTCTCTTTTTTTCGATTTTAAAAATATAATTTTTAATCTCGTTCTAAACGTTGTTAATTCATTTACTCCATCTTATATTTTGGTTAATGTCACATAAAGAAGTTGAATTTATGTTCAGGAAATTTTAGAAGTTCTGCTCATAGTTTTCTTTGTTATGATTTTAGTGGCATTTGGATGATTAAATGGCCAATTATGGTGTATTTATCTACCTGTTTGTTACAGATAACTAATGCATACAAATTACATTCATTCTTATTCTGATATATCGTAAAATTATTCATTCCTGTAGTAGCACCGTGCTTTTGTAGTTAGATTTTTGTGCTTTTTTGTTTGCAGCCCCAAACTAGAATTATTCTCATTAGTGCCTTTATATACATATATATCATTGTACTACAAGGTATACAATATACAAGGAATAAATAAAACATTTCACTTAAAATCATGATGAAAATAAAATAAATTCTTATATCTACTCGACACTAGACGTGAAATTGAGTAGATATATTAGAATAATCTATGCGCATATCCGAAGGAGGATCTGCCTTCTGTCATCATAACGCTGAATGAAAAGAACGACATGAATATTACAGATAAATGCATCTCTGCACTTGGCAATTTATGCAACATCTCAGTGAAAGATGAGACCATTAATTGCCGTCCTTTGCGAACGGAACACTTTAGACTTCTTCTTAAGGACAGTGCGTGATATTTCACGTTGCTGAGCATAGAAATTGCATCCTCCCCATTGATCCTGCTGATGAAAGGCTGTCCTCACTAACACTCATTTAAATGTGCCATTTTTCTATTTAGTTATAGCTCTCTTTACGCATGTTGAGAGCCATAAAAATCGTAATGACCGAGCAAGGAATACTTTAGGTCATATTTTAGCAGATCCCTATCTCCGCTAATTGATTATCCGAAGAAGGCTGCGATAATAATTCTCATTGATCATAAACAAGTGTTATTACAAGAGGAGATCCAATGCGACGATTTAGTGAACGGCTAATTTCCCCTTCTTTAGCAACGAAAACTCAAGCCTTAAGCGAAGCTAGCAAGAAGTGTTATTACTTCAAAAACGATCGATTTAATCTTTCTGTCGTAGCTCGGGCAGGGTATATCAAAGATGAAGTATTACGGCGGCTCTTAGCGCAAATGCAGGCGTAAATTCTGCGGTCATAAGAGAGTTATATGAGGAGGGACGTTGTGAACTAGATGTAGTGACCGTGTAATTGATCTGTCCATCTCTATTCATTACCTTATCTTTAGTGAAGTGAAGTATAGGATGTTTTGAAGTACGGGATGTTTTCATGAATGGAAAACTTAGAGGAAATCATAGTGTTTTATATTTATTAAGGGTATAGCCAAGGGGTTGTTACTATAGCCATACTCTAGGAGTGAGAGCCTGGGAAACTTTAACACCGAATCACATAGGGTAATGGAACTGTGAAAACTTGCAAAGCTCAACAGCTCTGAACCATTGCTGATTATTCGATGCTTGAGCTGTTACAGCAGATGTGTATAATAAATTGTAGCTCGTAAACTGAGTAGAAATTTTCGAGTATTTGCTGGTTTTTCGTTCACTAGGATTTTAAGCGAATATCCATCAATCTTTGTAAGGGATGTATTCCTAATAACTACACGACCGTGCCAATTTTGAGATCAATTATTATACTGTGATCATGATTCCAAAATTTAACATTCGACGTAGAGATTGCTTTGCATTTTGCGTTTGTTTAATAGTAAACCCAAATTAAATTTCGTTACTGTTCCTCAAAACAAATTCTTTAACCCCTTGTGGACCGCGGGATAAAATAGCTTGGTATACACTGATTTAGATAAATAATTATGAATAATTATTTATCTAAATCAGTATAATTAGTATTAAAGTAGTAAATCAGTAAATAATTATGAATAATTATTTATCTAAATCAGTGTGGACTAATACATAATAAATAAATTATAAATATAAATAAATCATATCAATATTAGTTTTCAAAGTAAATATCCATAATAATGAATTATAATCCATCGCATCTCATCTTTACATCTATTAATAGCGTTAATATTGTCACGCCCGATAGAAACCGCTTAAAATTCCTCTCTCGATTCGTATCGATCAATCGATCGCCGCCATCTTGCGAACTCGCAATCGCGCCAGAAAAACCGATTGTTACGCAACCCAACAATGGCTCTCACGACCTCTGCGAGATTCCTTAAACGCGCTTCCCCAAACGAAGACAAAGGAACGCGAATGCTCCCTTGTTTCCTGCGGAACGTTGTGGGAGTCACTCGTTCCTTTCGGATGGCAATGCGTTGCCAAGTAACCCACTTTCACTCTCTCTCTCTCTCTCGCTGGAAGTGGCACGAGCAGACCAAATGTTCCCAAGAGAGCAGCATTTTTTATTCTCTGCTTAGAAATAATCTCGGGGAACAGAGAAAATCCATCCTCTACCAGAAGGGATTATGGGAAAGGTTTCCGAGGGAACTTTGATGTTTTTTCGACAAGATTGTGCCGAAAAGAGAAAGGATGACATAATGGCGGAGGATTGGCTCGTTTATGGGCTTTTTTCACGGTTGATAATTCGTCCGACGTATCTGGCAATTGGTGCGCCGATTAAATGAAATTGTAACGTGTGGAGGATATGACGAATGCTTCTGTCTTCAGCAAAGAGTGATTGCCAGAAGTAATGCTTGCACGAAGTATGGAGGCATGAATTAAATATGTCATACTTTTATGATAAAGCGAAGTCGATTTTCCTTGTTTGAAGAAGGATTGTGCATTGAAATTTAATGCTATGATTATGCATGTCATTATCGTTCCATTTACCAAAGCAAGTACAAAATAAGCCTCTTAGAGTATGACGAAGTCGATTTTCCTTATTTGAAAAAGGATTGAACATTGAGAATTAATGCTATGATTATGAATGTCATTATCTATCCATTTATCAATCAAAAGTTACATTCGGTAGTTAAAAACCGGCACAGCTAACGAGTAACCCTGCAGCCAAATTTTTCGATAGTGGAAGTTCTTTTGCTGTTATTCGGTCTCGGTTAGCAGCAGCAAATTCGAGTAAATATCTTATGTGGATAGATGCTAGCTAACGTCCACCGAAATTCCTAGATGATAGGCAACTATGGAACATCGTATACCAACTGAGATAATGATTCTGGAACGAATATTTTTTAGTTCGTAAATTTCCGCATTGTTCGAAAAACTGACTACCATGCTATAAATTATCTGCCATTGCCCGAAAGTGAGTAGGATGATTCATAAGAATTGATACAATGGATACTTACCCCCCCCCCCCCTTGAAAGCTTATATTCGCGTAGGTAGTTTCCTGAAAACTTCTCGTGGCTCAGTACGATTTCATATTTGTATACTTTTCCCATATGCGAGAGATACGTTAATATTACGAATAGATATTCAAAAAAATATTGATCCTCGAAATTCTTTTAAACCTTATGATTACCATTATTTAGATATTCAATATCTCTGGCTGAATTCATTATTATTAGTTATTAGATTATCTTAATTTATGGGATTTGTTCACTCAACTCATTGATTTTACTGTTGTAATTTTGAGATTTGTAAAATTATTTGGATGGTAATTATTTCTATCCTTCAAACATTCCATTTTCCTCTGTTCTATACTTATATAATTGTCTTGTCTTTTATTATCATTATTTCTGCTTTCTTTATTCACTTCAATTATATTAATTATTAAATAACTAAATATATATCACCGTTTTATTCTCTTACTGTGATTTCGCACACTTTCTTAACCCTCTGAGGTTTTTTTACCGCATCGTGGGTTTATTCTTTGTCAACCTTCAGTTGTAAAGATTCCTTTCCAATACTATACTTTTTCCTTTTAATTAATCTTTTTGTGTATTATCGTTTGATATGAAATCAGGTTGAAGAGATTGGCCTAACTTCGCCAATAAAAGGTCGATCTATCCATAATCGTCTATAATACCTTTTGCATCTTACACAATTTCCGAATTTTGCCGAGTTTAGTCTGCAAATATTTCCAAACTTAGGTGAATAACTTCTACATCCGTCAGAAAATCATAAACTTTTATATAAGAAAATAAATCCGAAAGATTTCCTATATTCACTTGATATTCAAAAAGCCGCCCGAAAGATTGGTCGAATTTTCATAGCAGATTAGACATTCAAAATGTCAACGGACAGGTTGGTCGAATTTTCGCATCAGATTCGAATCCATACCAACTCGTTCATTATGCTAAGCCAAGATTCATATCTTTGCGATTCCAACGTCTGAGCCTTAGAAGTATAAATTGAATTCCGTAATTTTTATCTCGGCATCGATTCAAATCCCCCTCATTACATTCGAGAGAGATGTATGTATTAACCCTCTTTTATATAGCGATATATTTTTTAAATTGCCCTCGGATACTCGGCTCTTTGCATTGATTTTCAATTCATAGCACTCGTTCTTAAGTGTTTGAAAAGGTGGGATACTCATTAACATTTCCTATCTCGTGTCGCTTTCCTGCGTTTTTCAAACCTCATTATTTCCTATCTTACACGAAGCAATCGGTTCAAACGATTCAGCAATCACATTAAAAGATTAGATTTATGGTGTTGATCCGTTTATGTCGAATGCCATCGTCTTGAATATTATCGACGTTAGTAATCTATGCTGTTCTGGATAAGAGCAATGATGCCGCTTACTCAAAAAGATTCTATAATTAAAATAAATTAGAGTTTAACTGGCATATTCCTCGTAAAGTGATAATTTTGTCGAATTATTGATTCCAAATATATAGCAACCTTAACTATCCACTGTTTGATAAATATTCAATGCTTGTTTATAAGAACCCAGATGAAACTATCGAGTAAAGCATAATTTATTCAAATTAAAGAAAATATGTCAGATTTGTTAATTTCTTCTATAAGGAATTCCATGACATTTTTATTTGAATCTGGAACGTAATGTAAAAGTTTCTGTGTAAATGTAGGAACATCTATTAGATTAGATTTCTTAGAGTACGACTATATTTGGGCTATACTGGAAATATAAATATTTTCTTGTACCTAACTTATCACCGTTTGATATTCAGATTAGGGAAATGGTGGATTTAGAAAAACGCATCAAATACTTAAAAAAATAATCCAAATTATGTAAACACCCAACAAAGAGGACACATGAAAAACCGGCGATATAATAAGATTTCTGGAGTGTTTTATTTTAAAGCTATTGAAAGAGATTTTTTCAGCCTCCGAAGTCTGAACTGGAAATTATTATTCTATTTCATAATATTCCATTAATCTTTACAACATCATGTAAAGATTAAAAGGGGGGAATAACTGGGGTTACCGGATTTTTTGTGCCCTCAAATTACGGAGTAAATCACGCAGATTTAGCATGAAATATTTTCATCACCTGATCTAAACATACCTCGCGCGCACAAATACAAACGGAAAGTAGCATAACTGGAAAAGAGGAAAACTGACAAAGAGAGCTACAGTTGCTGTCAGTGTTCTTGCGGATTATTTACGATGTGGAAGATCCCTAAAGAACCACTGCTGACCCGAGAATGGGAATACGATAATCTCCGCCTAACAATCACTCGTTGCCATGACTTCCACTCCCTCTTCTGGAAAGCTGCTCTAATCCCTCTATTAGCACTGATCCACGTAATTACTCCACACTTTCCTTTCACCGAGACATTCCCTTTCGGAATCGGCATACACAAGCCGCACTCTGAAATAAATGAATGGGTTGTCTTTTGATGGAGAGCCTTCCTGACATCGAAATAATTGGCTGTAATTGAGTGAGCATACCTGAAGTTGCTCGTTTGCTCACGGAGGATATAAAATAGATTTTTACCTATTCCGGCATATTAGAGCAAATGAAATAATTTCTTGAAACGCGATGATTTACTAACACCCTACGGAACCTTAAGGTAGGTGTAGTCGGAACAGATTTGTGCTGGCAAAAAGTTCTAGTATGAGCTACGCCGGAATTTCACGATTAATAATTGAAAATTTCTACCTTCTTCGAAGTCCTTTTATAAAATTATTTACTGCGTGGACTAATGAAAGTAAGAGGAAGGTATTAACAAGCCTCCAACGTTATAGAGTGAAATTTTATACTGTAAGTAGCGAATGCAGAAAAAATCTGCATTGTGAGTTCTCCAAGTTCTCTCTCTGAAAACAGTTCCTCACCCCCATTATTTTCGATTAAAATATCTTGCTAAGTTATTGCTATTAAGTGTGTGGTAGGGTTGCTTACATTAATCTTCTTGTCTATTTGATTATTGCATATCACACGTATATAAGTATTCATAATCAAAAATAGCCTTTTTAACAGTTAATTCGAAATACTTTTCTCTGAGATCCCCAAATATTTAACATGTTTAACTAGGTATTAGTATAAGACTCAAGTTGTTCTGCCGAATGTTGTGGCATGCTATTTCGAGCCAACTAGAACGATACCTCGTATTTTCCACAATTTTTGTTACGATCGGTTTTAATTATAATCATAATCCTACAGTCAGGAATGAGGAAACTTATGCATGTATGTGGAGTTTTGACGGTGGGGAAAGTGGCGGGATAGGTGTATTGTATGTCATTTCATTTAATCATTTCAAAATGTATGGAAATTTCTCTAACCACCAACTTGACCAATGAAATGCTTTCCCCTCTCTCTCTCGCCTTAAGTTTCCGAAAAACATTTACCCACACCACTGTTTACTATCCAGCTTGCAAATCATACAGTGCCAACATATATTTTAAGTGCACTGTTTGGCCGCTAGAGCTGCTGAAGAAAGAAAATGCCCACAGACTTTTGCAAGTGACTGTATACGCAAAAAGTATTCAGCTACACGTTGATTATGTTTTAAAAAGTATATTGTTAATACAGTTGTCAAAATTTCTCTCTATTTAAGCGTTTGTGTGAATGAATGTCGGTCTTTCAAGCAAACTTAATCTATGAAACAAGAATGAAAGATGCAAGGTCGTTCGGAATGGCATACATAAGATATTCATATAATATTCGATGGTATCCCATACAGACTTCATTTAATTCACAAAATAAACCGAACAGACCAGCAAAATAAACGTTATTATTTTTATTATGGAGCACCTTCAGTAAACGAAATTATTGAAACAGAACTCATATTTTTCCCATATTATTTAATTTTCTCCTATTATTTTCTCATTATTTCAAACAATACTGAATTAACGGTAAGAATGTATAATGGAATTCTTTATTTCTTAATAAGTGTAACGCTAAAAATTGTTTTATAGCTCCTAATCAGAGCTTGAAATGCATATCTCTAATATCTCACAAGTAAATAGTCTGCCTAGTTACAGGTGTGGGGTCTTGTTTGATATTCATATGGCAGCGCCGCCGTCGGTGAGAGGCAAGGAGATTCTCATTGGGCACGGATAAATAGATGAAGACCTTCAATCGATGCATAAAGAGTCATTAGAGTTGGCGTTGGAATGTCAGTGTCAAGGGCGGAGTAGATCTTTCATTTGCCTCCCACCAAGAGACGAATAGGGAGAAGGATATCCAAGTGGAGCATTGGCTTGCATTTCATAATCATTCGAACAAAAACGCTGAGAAGGTGCCGATGTTTCTGAGAAGTATGTAAGAGGTGTCTTACGTATCGGAGTGTTTTTCAGCAAAGATGCATTTCCATAATTATGCAACGTTTCAGTTTTATGGATATAAAATTGAAATAATTCAAGGACACTTCGTTCATATATTTTCCGATGACGTACAAGTCTCATTGAACCCTTTTTGACATTTTATACCACATATACAGTCAATTTAAGTTCTCTTTTAGACATAAAAATAGCCACAACGAGCATTGCAATATTAAATGAAGTCAACACAAATTTCTGAATCTCTTGTATATACTTGTGTATAGAATAATTAAATTTATTTTAACTTCGTCACTTTTATTGATTCCTTTTTTCTGCATTTTCTGTTTCACTACATTGTTGTTTTGTAGACATGTGTCATTTCTTTCACTTTTTGAAGCATATTCCCTCCTTATGCACACAGTGAACCACTTGTATATAATTTCAAGTATATTGGCCATTAAAAGATTCACTCCGACGGCAACTTCTGCATAATACACTCACATAGATTTATCTTCGTAGAGTTTTCTGAGAATTGATGACGACCTGTTGATATTGTCGACAAATACGGAAATACGCCTGAGTGTTGAATGCAATTACGAAAGTGTGATCACAAGGGAGAAGACTAATAAAATTATTTTGTTCGTTATTTGAAATGCTGCTACTGCTACATGCGCTATATGACAAAAGTTAGATGATAATCCCTTACATCAACTAGTAAACATTTTACTTACACATGCTACATAAATATTTCCATACACCCTATGACTTAATTCCAGCCAACATATTTAAAAACATGCTAAATGCAACTTTACAATATTTATGATCATTAACAATATACATAACCATAACCCAATTACATAAATGTTTACGGATACTTCCAAAGTTAAATAGTTAACCATAAATTGCCAAGCAATTACAATTGGTAATTATTTGCTAGTACAAATACCACCTAATAATTTGTCTTAAGTCAGTCGTAATTGATTTATGTTCAGCACAATCACATTACTACAATATTATAAATGAATGAAACATTATTAATTATTTACATTCCCATTATAATAGGAACTTCTTACATTTTTCTCTTAACACCTTACTTATTTTCGGTAAGGACTTGAAGATCACTTCAGATAATTTATTCAAATCTTCTATCTCTCTGTTAATAAATGAGATTTTAAACTCATCGATCTTTTGTTTCCTTAAATTTAACTTTTTTTGCCACGGTCAACATTTTTTGATTTTTCCTCTCTGTAACTCAACTCCTTTCATGCTTCGCCAGCGTTTTTTACTTGAAATTTATCAGCTAGCCTATCGACCACTCTCTTTTTTCCTCTAACGATTCCCACCCAATTTCTAGCATTATCGTCACACTATCTTCTCTATTGTGTACACCTAGTATACGAGTATATACAGTAACTTTTCGTTGCCCTTATCAATTTTGTTCATTGTAGATTTATCATGCGAACCCCATACATTGATAGAACATACTGGTTTAGTTATTATTTCTGTAAATCCTAATTCTTTCGCCTCCCCAATACCCTTTACGTTGCCCATCATGTAATGGAGATATGTTACAGAATGAAAAACTATCAACTATTTTATAAAGTTGAAATATCAACTCGACTAAGCAGGAGTTATTAACACCCCAGTTGAGTGAATTGCAAGTCTCAGTGGTCGAAAGCTTTTGTTTTTGCAGCAAACATAACATCTAATCACTTATACATCACTATTTACATAGTATGATCTTGATGGTTATCTATCGTATAACAGTCTATTTGATTTTCACTCCGGATATTATTACGAGTTAAATTTTAAAAGAAAAGAATAGGGTATTACTTAGACGAAAACGTCTTTCAGACGAAAACAATTGTAGAAGAAAGACCTACGTACGAGCGACTAAATCCACCATTTCTTAATAGTAATATAGTCAAAAATATAGTACGATGTAACTCAGTGACCATTGCGATTAGCTTATTGTATCAATGGAGGTATTTCAATTAATTTAATATACAAGAAAAAAATTTTGAAATCCTTTTCAGATGTTACTCATCTCTTCCCAGTTCTTTGAAAGGTATCTATCAGCGTATTTTTTCATATTCGGAAGAAAATGCGTCACATATATAGCAAATATTTTTCAGCTTCCTTCTTTTTTCTCGTTCATATGTTTAACTATAGATAAATCAAATTTGCAGTTTCATCATTTTCCTGCGTTTTCTACTACGTCAAACGCTCTATTTTTAGTTTTTTTCCTCCATTGATAAATCTAATCTTATAGTGAATCCTTAGGCTGATAAGGCCTCAAACCGGGAATTAATTTCGTTTATACAAACTTCCTCATTAGTTGAGATATAGAGCAATGAGGAAGTCAAAGAAATAAATAAATTGCTAATTAAAGTAGAATAAACATTTACCTAAGAATGGAATCATGAATCCCATCCCTGCGTTGTGACACGTGAAAAGTTCGGAAAAACATCGAAGTTTACTACAAGAACAAAAATTCAAAAAATACTACGCAGATAAAAATGCAGGTATTAGAACGATCAGTTTATCCCACTGTATAACTTTATCTCACAGTTTATAACTTCATATCCAGTTAAAATAAAACATTACCTATCGCATTAATGGAATTATATTTTAGAATCTTATAAGTGTTACTTACGAATTTTAAAGCTAGTAACTTTAGAAAAATAGCAGAAGTGTAAATTGGGTCATGACTGGGACTCAAACCCAGGCTTCTGACCGCTAAACTACCATGCCGCGTCAATTCCATTTCTGTTAAAGTAAACTTTGAAAGCAAAGGAGGTAGCGCTCCATATAGTGGCACCAATTACCATCCGATCCTCCCTGAGGCAAAGCACTATAACTCTCAAATGGTTATAGAGAGCTTTAAACCGACTAACAAAGTGATATCATGAGAAAATCCTCCCAAGGAAATATACAGGGTTAAAGAAAAGGTGAATAGTTTAGCACAAGGAAGCATGAAGGAAAGAAAAAGGAACTCGGCGTTCAATGGGCCAAGAGACAAAGGTTCTCCAAACGCCGATAGCGTCAACCGTCGAGGGCAATTCCTGGGAAAAGGATAACTAGTGACCGCCGAGCAATTATCCTTTTCCCAGGAATTGCCCTCGACGGTTGCCGCTATCGGCGCTTGGAGAACCTTTGTCTCTTAGCACACGGAAGCATGCGTCTTAAAACCGAAAATTTGACAGAAGCACGAAATTATAACATACCTTCCTTATCCCTGCCAGTCACCTTTAAATATTTCTTTGGCCAAAATAAATTGATACCAAAAAGCTTTAAATGCGCTTTAAGCAATTAAATTGCCTTCATTAAACCATATACGAAATACTCTATGAAATAAAAGTTGAATTGAACATCACAAAAACAGTTGATAATATTTTTTATAATTCACCATGCGGTTTCCTTTATCAGTTTTAATAGTATCTTTATGTCTGTGTTGGGATTAAAAAGTCCTTAATTTATCAACCTATTGATTATAGATAGTGGATTTTAATTTGATATTATAGGGGATAAGTGAATGTAATTAACTAGGAATACTTATTCCAATTATCGATGATGACAACAGTAAAATTAATATTATGATATCTATGATAAGAATACCTAAATCAGCCCTTACCCTTATTAATTAAAGATTTTATGTTAGTTATTGTATATTTTTATGTTGGGATATTGTTTTTTAAAGATATTGTTAAATGTATAATATTTTGTTTTAAAAAGTGACCTTAACCTGTTTGACAATATGGTGGTGTTATTATGAATGTTAAATGTGACAATATAAGCGTAAAAGGATTTGTATTTTAACGATGCTTGTGGCTACTGGACTACTGTCAAACTGTAGCAATATATATTAATAATAATATTATTTTGATAATAGCGTGATCTGTATTTCCTCATAATCCACCATACTAGCAAATCCAATGAGATTCCCGAATCCGGGTGATTTCCGGGATTCAAGGGAAGCTACAGACCCGGAAAAGTAATGATGACAACCAATCAGTATCTCTTCCCAATACTTCGCGAGGAAGCAAAGTGCTTCGAATGCTTAGAAATGCAAAGGAATGAATCCTCCGCCCTCCTTAATTTTCTTCCAGCATTAGTCAGGTTTTGTGTATTCGAAATTGACAGGAATAATCAGCATTCTCTGCCGCTGAAAACGCGGAGTTTCACGCTCGATTGCCTCTTGAAGTGAAATTTTCCGCGAGGCTTACTTGCGGGTCTTCGGAAGCTATACAGAAACTATGTACCCAAGGCGTTCGTGCGAAGTTTCATGAGCTGTTTATGACACTCCATTCAAGACGAATGGGAGACCTTGAGATATGTGCGAAACCTCTTTTCAAAGAGGAATATTGTTTACCTGTCGATGACGGGATAGGAAACGTGAACGTTGAATTACTGCTAGTACGTACTCGGAAGTTGGAAACTTTCGATTAATTATTGATACGTATTTACGCAGCAGATATACATATGTCTGGCGGCAGCATAAGACATTATTACAATCAATATGCAATTGTATTTACAATTTACATGTATACAATTTGAATAATATACAATTAAAATTTTGTCAAAAGTATTAAGATGAAATTAGTAAACGACAACTATATATTTTTTTCAATGTAGATTGATAATAATTATCGCTCAAGAGTCAAATAATTTGCAGCACAAAATAATTTAAACGATATGGAGCATCATTAACTTATCATTATAAAAAAATATAAAATTTGAACAACTTCACCCACCAATATCGTACTACCATTTCATTTAAATAATTTTAAAAATTAATAAATACATTGTGAATCATGCAGGGTTTTTCAGGGTTCCTGATAGGCCTTCACGACTTCCGAGGCAGTCTCTCGGCTCGGAGAGTTCCCGTGGTACATCTTACTACCAGGCAGTCCCCTACTTTCCTCACATTTGAATCGGAGGGTATTAATTCGTATACTAATTCGCTCTTAATGCTTTTATTCGAGGAATATATACGATATACTAAAAATGATACATCATTGATAAATGAATTAATACTAATCCGTTTATATATTAATAGGAGTTTGTGTTCCCTTCTTAAGTACAGGTTTCCGAGGCCTTATGTGTCGACTACAAAAATTCATTATTTATATATTTAAAGTTGAGTTACTGATATTGATGTGCAATTTATTTGATTGAAAAACACGTGTGAATTTGCACTAATGATAATAGCTACAATTTAAAAGTTGAAAATTTCGTTAATGGGAACATAGAGGGATCGAATCATGAAAACCACTTCTCCAACTGTGCACGCTAGAGAATCAGCAGGCTATGTTAGTTCACAAATATGCGCGGTGCTCAAATAAACAATACTTTCCTATTTCCATTTACCTATTCCTTCACGATTCGAAAGAAGAAATGGATTCATATCTACAAAATACCTATCACCACATAGCAATATCGCGTTCCTTTGTATATGGTATGTATATCAAAGGAATTAAGGAACGAAAAGGTACTAGTTTCAAATTTCTCCGTCCATGAGATAAGACCAAAACCAAAACTTGCTGAAACATGCAGTTGGTTTTATCAGAATTGCCTAAAATTACATGATAGCTAAGGGTGAGAATTGTTAATCTAACAACTCCATTAAAAGGTGTCCTGACAATATTGGCAATATGTTTCTCGCAAAATTTAATTTGCAGTATCGATAAACCATTTTAGCACTTTGTATTTTGCTTTAGTGTCACATAGATATGATAGGTATTAATCACATAATTGAGTGCTTGAAACTTGTTCTACTTCCTATCCATATCTCCCAACGTAGTAGGACCCCTGGTATAATGTATTTTTATCAGTTGCTACGTTTTTGTTAATTTATGCGCAAATTCATTATTTCCTTGTTTTCAAGTTTTCCGTCTTCTCCTCCCGATATGAAAACCGCTTAAAATTGTGGTAAGTCCAAAATATCACGCGATTCCTCTTAAGTAGACCGGTTGAGAATTTCCGGAGAAATGCGACGAAAACATTTAACTTACTCCTTGTTTCCCTTTGAAAGTAAATATTGGCGATGTGAAATCAATTACCTGATAAGGCAGTCGATAATTGCACGATGAGCAATGAATTTCCTTCGTAGGAATGCATTTTATCTGTCACTTAGTTATTACTCATCATTTTCCTTTTCTTGTTTATGTCGCATGTCATTGATAAGTATGGTTATAGAAAAAATGAACATGTTGTGGTCTAGCGCAAAAAATATACAAATAATATTACAGGGAAAATTAAATTCAGTTGAAAGTTTCTCAATATAAAATTAACTGCATGGAAAAAGTGTGACCGATATCTCAAAATTTGTCGTTACGGGTGTGAAGAACCTTAAGGCTATGTTTATTTCCCAACGGCCTGATAAAATAGTTGGAATATTAATTTAAATGTCCTTCATTGTATACACAAGGCGCTTGCTTCTTTTTTAAATATTCGTTGTTAACTGAGAGTTACAGACATTCACATTTTCATGAAACTGAGAAAGGATCGACCGAAAGCCTTCTATTTATTCCCCTTTTGAAAGTTATTATCAATTGCTATGAAAAATACGTGTACCTTCAAGCATTGAAATCAATAGATATGGAATAAAAGTAGAATGAAAACATAATCCAGAGTTTCAATTTGCAATTATGCTAGAGAACCTCGATTCTAAGGTAGAAGAGATACTGAGAGTGACCACTTGAATGAATGGGAAGAATCATATCCCTCTCCTTGTGACCTGCCGGAATTTATGACTCCCGTATGATGTTTTTGGCCTCGACCGTCTCAGTCCGGAATTTCCGTTTCTTACTCCAAGACAAACTACCTTTGAAACCAGTATTATTTTCTCCTTCGAGCAAAAAATATTTAAAAAATACCGGCACTCGCTACGTAAGCCTCCTCAAAGACCTTGCTTCATGTTCAAGCTGATCTTCTTCCTCCGCACTCTTTTCTGGATTTGTTGTTTTCGAATGACCGTGATTCAACTTCATTCAAGAGAGAAAATATATGTCGAAACGGTCACAATGAAAAGCGAACTTGTTTTCTTCTGTTTACTACTACCATGTATTGCAAAATACCTTGAGGATTCCTTCTCAATGAATAAATTATATACAGTTAGTCTAGATTGACGCCTGACCTAAGTCACGGGCTGACGTCGCGTCATGAGCCTTTTACCATTCCGATAGCCTTTTGTTTGTCCTACATACCTTATGCCCTTCTCATCGCGGGAGCATACCTACGCGTAATCTATTTTCCGTGATAGATTTTGCTTCTATCTATTGATACGGTTGCTGCAGCGGCTACCTTACAGTGTTGTATTATTTGCTGTTAAGAAGCAAAAATTTTTAATATGTTGTTCGCATGTGTAAATGACTCATTTAGAGATGTTTAGCATATTATTAGATTTGAGGTTTATAATTTGAAAGTTCAATAAGCCGCAAATCTGAAACAAGAACATGAAGTAACATCATTACATAACGAAATAATATATAAGTTATTAAAACTTATTTCATTATTTTTTATAATCCATCAAAATATTTCATTGACCTTTCTCGAAGTCTTTCTTTACGTTGCGTACGATTCAAGCCTTTATATTTATTCGTAAGTTGATATTTCTAAATTAAAATATAGTATAAAACAATGATTATAAACCTTAATACGCCCTTCACTGCCAAATGAAGTTGAAGATAAGTACTTCGGTTCTCTGAATATCTGTATTCTCATATGAATGGAATATGTGTAATGAGGTTGTACTATATCTCAGGGGCAGGGCCGGCTTCAAACCGTAATCGAGTGAGGCAGTCGGTTAATAATGATGCCTACGAAAAAAAATGTATAATATAAATGGATTGCTTTGGAGTATAAAACGGTATTTTTTAATATCTCTAATTTCCTGATCTACGAATATATGGGAGATCGAATTACGCATTGCTATGGCGATATGAACGTAGAATCATCAAAAATTAAACTGTTTGTTGTTTCTACAATGCAGGAATGGGAATATTAAGAGTTGTGACGATTAAAATGCGTTGCCATGATGATTCGGAAAAATTTATGAGAAGTTTTAGAATAATAATTGATAATAACAATGCCTATGCATTGAATAAATGCACTGTTTTGTGATATAAAACAGTATTTCTTATGTTATTTCAAATAAAATGAGTTTCCACATGAGGACCACAAGAGGGGGTCGACCTAATGCTGGTTGTGGCTAGAACGACATTCCTTCTCACGAATTCAAATACCCCAGCTAAATCATTCACATGAAGAGACGGATACGAAAAATGAGGAACTTCACCTGATCCGAAAATGGTTTTATGCTACTATTAAGATTAGAAAATAAGTCTTTTCAAGCCTTTTTCCCCGAAGGACTCTATTTACGCTCTACTTCCTTCATAATACCAATTGATGACGATAGCATAAATTCATAACTTCCAATTAAGTCTTAATGCTGGGAAAAAAATTTCGAAGAAATGTAAAATTAATACAATGCAAGAAAAAATGAAAAGGCTCATCATACTTCTCACATGGATGCTCTTCAAAACCAAAGATACATAAAAATGGCAGGACGCATGAAACACTGAACTCTTTTAAGCAATCGAGCCAATAAAAAAACCTTTTTTCTCCTGTTAGCACAATTCCAGACAGAATTACCGTTAGTGACTTCAACTGTGAAGCAACCCGCTTATAAGCTTTGTTTTATTTATTTGTGAGTTTAAAATCATAGCATAATAAAATTTTTACAGAAGATAATATGTATATGTAATTCAAATTGGACATGCGTGTTGAATCTTCAGCTGTAAAAGCCTAAAAATACTAACATTGAAAGATAAGATCACATATTAATCAACATTCATTAGAACATTTCCTTTATATCAACCTGAGTTCAGATCACCTGTGAAATATAACTAACAAGAGCTCTGAATTACATGCTGGGAAGAGGTGATCCAGGGTTTATCTTAGCCAGCGAATTTCTCGCGTTTAAGTATGTAGGAAATCCTTTGAAGAGAGCCATTTTGTTTATTCTGTTATTGGATATTCCTAGAAAAGTGAGTTCTTTATTGCTCCGCATGACTGCCACGCCCTCTTTTGCCGGGAGTCCGTCGTCCAGAGCTACGTGGAGAATTCTTTTTCGGAGAGAAAAAGAAATCGTGCACCTGCGTGAATCGTCACTGCTCCACATTACTCATCGGAAAGTGAAATCACCCATCTGCCTTTCCGATTACCACCTCATTCGGCGCAAATGAAAACTCGGTTTTGAGCATAATAAGGGCTTTCATTGTGTTAAAATGTTTGAGAAAGGTCAAGTGTCACTGTTGCCAGGGAATTGGCGAAGAGGCACAATGAAAGGTCAGATGCCACTGCTAGCATAACACAGGGTTTAGGTATTATATGATGGGGTATTCTAAAAATACATCGTGTTCATAAATAAATGATATACGAGGGTGGTCTGAAAAGTTTCCGACCCCGGATTTTTCAGAAATCTTCAGAAAATTATCAGAAATTTTCAGAAAACATATTGAGAAATGGCGAAATGTCGGAAACTTTTCAGACCACCCATGTAAGTATGACAAAACATTGTCATGTGTATCTGAAAAAAAAATATACACTTGTATAATATATACTTGTATTAATATATACACTTGTATTAATATATACACTTGTATAATATATATACTTGTATTAATATATACACTTGTACAAAATCATTAAGAAATATTAACACGATAACCGGTTTCAGCGAAAATGACGCCATCATTGGATCGAATAAAATCACACAGAGCTAAGAGTTATACACACAGTTCTGTTGACTAGTTACATTAACTATGTATATAAAACTTTGCTCAGTTACAGTAAACGTGTATATGACTCTTTGCTCTGCGTTTTTATTCAGTTTTGATGATGGCGTGATTTGTGCCGAAACCGGTTTACGTGTCTATTCTTCTTGTGGATTGTGTACAGGTGTCGCTATCAAAGATTCTTTTACAGTAAAATTTCACCAAATATCGCTCAGTGATATTCAAAATTTCATCATTTTGTGGAAAAAACATTCACTGGCAGCGATGTTTTAGAAGAATAACCCTTGATTGCAATTTAACAGCAGGTTAATTCTTGGTAATGACAAGCGATTACTAGGAAGAAAATGGTTTTATTTAAACAAACTTTAATTTAATGGTTGGTATCTTAAGAAAAATGTTATATCGGTAATTTAAAATATGAATCATCTAGAAGTCAATCGAGATATCTCAGTGAAGAATACATTACTGAAAATACGTATGACGACGAAATTGTTTTCTAGCTAAAGAACACATAGGTTAGATTACTTAAGATTCGACCGTGCGAAATTAATACTGGGAGATTAAGTGATGGAATCTCGTCCTTTATTCTATTTTATATTTAAAATCAAAATTTTAATCATAGTAAAATCTTCTATCAACAGAATGGATTCCTAAATAATAATAATCAGTGGATTTATTTAACTAGAAAACAACAGAATAGGATAAATAATGTTTGAATTTTTCTCTTTGGGGTTAATTATTAATACGTAGAATATATTAAACAAAATAACTTTATTATTTATTGTTATACCGTTGAAGGTTCCCGATGTTTTCTGTTATCTTAAACCGTGTCTAATGTCAACTGGAAACGTAACTTCTCTCTTTCTTCTGCCCACAACGTACAATTACTCTTGAATCTTATTTTATGATTTCAATTTTAGTATAGAGCACGTTTCCTCATACAAATGTACCCTTGTTTATTGTTATAAAAATTAAATTTATAACATTGTGCATATCCACTGAAAAGACGCGGACTAATTGAGCCCCATAATTATAACAATCGGCGAGGTGTAAACAAATGCGAATCTAAGAGCGTCCTGCAACAATGATGCGCTACTAGCGAGTTACGTATTCGCTTTGAGATATGCAATTAGGCTGCGTGGATGGTGCGAGAAAGTTCTCAGTTTGGAGCCAAAATAAAAGAGAACTCGCCGTACGTACGGAGAGATTTTTTCCTCTCGGGAAGATTTATGTCAGTGCTCTTTTACGTGCGGAGAGCAACTCGGAAGTCACGGAAAGAATAAGTGGACCACGGGCGACACCTGTTGAAAAGTAAATTAAGAAAAGCGTCGCGTTCGAGGCATGTTATATAAATACATTGTTGGCATCCAATGGGATTCAACAAGCGACGCAATGCGCTTTGTTAATGAGTTAAAGTCGCTTTAATTCGATCCATTGTTGGTTGAACGAGGCTTGACTTGAGCGTTCGTTAAGCGATAGAAAAGTCCACACAAAACCCACGATGATAATTGCAATTAAGAAGCAACAATGTAACGGTTTATGTTTTATTTTGCTGATTCAGGCCTTCTAATTGCGGAAAAGAATGAGGTGATGCAACAGAGAACTGAGGTAGCTGAAAAATTGCATGTTTTTTTACGGAAAAAAAGCTAACTGGACGCAGCATTATGTTAGAATGGATCTACATGTAAATCCACATATAAATTAACGTCTATGATTATATCCAGATAACCTTATTGAACGGAGTTTTCAAAAAAAAACATCCTGGATCCTTATCATTTAACTGAGTATGAAGGAACTTACATTTGGTTAAAGTTAAAAATAACAATTGTTCTGTTTATTATTTCGATGACTGATTTCCGCGACAATGTCATCATCAGATAAGGAGTTCCTAAAAATTACCTTGTATTGTAGGAAACCGGTCGTCTAATTGAAATTATTTTGGAAATTGCAAACATATTATATTCACTCATCTCCTTCAGTTTTTTTAACGCCGTTCCACTATGTCATAGTTTAATCGATCTAATAGTTCATAAATATGAACCAGTTTACATAAGGAATACGTATACATAAATGGTGTAGTAACTAAAAGTGATGATTCTATTTGTTAAATGTGTTTGTTAAATAATTAATATAGATTTTCAAATTGTAGCCTTAGTTCCTTTATTTCTTCGTATTCTTCCTTACTAGTAAAATACTAGTAATAATACTAGGGAAGAATACTGTAGATGAAATATATGCATAACAATCTGTCGTAAGTCGTTAGTAAGTCATACATAAGAAGGCAGAAGGAAACTCAGATTTGTTTTTGAGCCTTTCCATATTCAGGATAGGAAAAAGAATATTAGAAAAGAGTAAAGGTTATTCGAAATACATTCCAACGCGCTACTCCGCAGATTTTTCCTCACGAAAATAAACATCTTTTGATGCTACAATACACAGCTACGAATTTCGATATGTTATAGAAACATCAAAGGTGACATTATATCCTCAAATGGTAAAATGCTGTAATAGAAATCCAGCTGTCATTCATAAGCTCATCCTCAGTTTTAGGGTTTCTTTAGGGGAAGCCATAGAAGTGAAACCTTTTTCTCCGCATCCTTGCTAACTGGAAAATCATTTGGAACGCTTTCCGAAGACAAACCCACCGTATATACACAGACAATTGGTTTCGAAGGTTTTCCAGCTTCCTCAACATTGCTGCCATCCTGGGAAACAGGCAAAGCTCAACGTCGATTTCATTTATGGGATTACTTGACATTGCTGAAGCGTAATACATAAAATAGAGTCGACGTAAGAAAAAAATATGTTCAGCGAAAGGTGAAAGTCTTCGGGAAACCCATGTTACTTAAGCATTTAACTCCGACTTATCGGCAATATTTTAGCTTTAACTTTCCCTTACTCTTTAGGAAATAAACGATTATAGCTTAACATGCCCAATTCAATTCTTCCATGAATCTCGCGAGAGGCCTCATAAAAGTAAATTGCAGTCAATCCATTACAAATGTTCTGTATCGTTTGTAAAAGATTGATGTAGTAGAAACGAGAGATAAATTATCATCATACGGTATACTAATTGATGTAAGTTGACAGTGCCGTAAGTTTACCTCCGGTGAGCTTGTTCCAATTACTTAAAGGATATTCAGGGAAAAAATATATACTTACCGCGTTTAAATCGAAGTATTACTTCGTTCAAATAAAAACTTTCGATTATTTACTGGGTTGATAGAGGAGCGGTCTCTTATTTATTGCTTTTACCATGATTGCAATGTGAACGGTCGTTCACTGAGAATTCCAATAATTTCCTGTCGAGAATTAATCGAGAAATAATGACTGAAAAGGGATATAATCGGTCAAACAAGCAATGGAATTTCAGCAATCAGTAAATTGTTCGCTATCCATCATTAATACATTCTCGCGCTTTTAGAGGAGATGTTCTTGAGGATGAATCCTCTACTAAAAGAGTTGGATTCTGTTTTTCAATAAGGGCGAATATAGAAATTTATGATTACTTTCGTAGGTAGGATTAGTTATTTAAATAAAATACTTCTCTTTCTCTCGGTACTTCTCACCTATGGGCCTTCAGAATAACCATGAATATCCATTATTTTTTTTTATTTTAATGGAGAAAAAGAAATTGGCTATTTTTACAGAAATATACAAAATTCTTGAAATATCAATTTTATTTTGAATAAAATTTTCAATAATTTCCATCAAATGTCGCTGGAGATAATTCATTAACTGCAATTCCTAAATATTCTTATTGGAAATGCTATTTACTTTACAGCTCTCCACCGCAAACCTGCTCATCTAGGAGGAACCTCTGGTTAAATGGTAAGCGTATATTTCTCTATTTTCATTGTTTATTTATAGCTCATTATTGCAGCTCTAAAGGTTATCTTCATTCTTTTCAGTATGCATTATACGTATATCTATGAGAGCTTCGATCTAATCATTATTTACCTCAACTATTAACTAAAGGAACCCCAGTTATTTTATGGTAAATTGATGTTGATTTTATTACTATGCCTTGATTTCAATCTCAGAATTTTGCTTGAAAAATCCTAATGTGAAACGTCTTCGGCCAATCATCTTTTGGTTTCAGTAACATTCAGATACCCAGTAAAAGTCATACATGGCACGCAACATTTCTAATTTCATCACTGCAAATATCCTTCCATAGAAACCTCCAGCGTATTAAAAAAATCCTTTTTCATTATACGTATCACATTTTCAAATAAGCCCTTACATTCACTATCCGTGCCTTAATTTTTCCGTGTCCGGGTTTCCTGAAGATGGCCTTTCATGGAGAGACATTAAAACATGTGTGCACCCCAAGATATGATCTGTATAAAGTAAAACGAAGCTAAATGAACTCCTTTTAAATTTCGATTAATTTACTCTTTCTCTATTACGTATTAGTAATGTTTGCGGAAAAATGCGTATCTTTCGCCAAGTGAACAATTTCGCTTTGATTATTGAGTAGTATTGCCTCCATTTAGCGCGCAAATACGTCCGGAAAAGGGGTGGGAAACAGGAAAAGTATTATAACGAGACATTTACGCCTCCATCGCTCTGATTGTTACGCCACAATTTGGAAGCTAAAAGTAGTAGGAAGCAGTCTTTGGGAAGCATAACACAGGAGGCGCTGGGAAGCGAGGATGAAAAACGTCTCATTACTTTGACGCAATATTCGCAGATTAGGGAAATGAATGAGAACAATGTCCTTCTTCTCATATTGTTCGCTGCGTGAGAATTGTGTCGTAGGCGGTTTGAAAGGAAAAGTGAAGCCGCACTGCGATCCTCATTTGTCAGAAGGAAGAATTTATTCGTAACTCGCACAATGGTACTTCTATAACGATCCCAGTCGTAAATCATAAGTGGAGCGAGAAACAGTTGTCTTATATATCCCTTAAATCCTTCTTTAGCTCCGAGAGGTGTCTTTTTTCATCTGTACCAGTAGACATATTAGCATTTGTTATTCTGTTCTCCGCGTAGAAGTAGCGGCGCTGAATTTATTAAAATCTTCTTTGGTTGGAAAGTTAACAAGAATTTCGCAGATAATGCACTGATCCGTACAAAAGAGAATGGGCTATTGGGGAAGAAATTCAACTAAAAACAGGGAATATATGTCATATTATATGCTTTTGTTATTTTCATTGTGATACATAGCTTTCCATTTCATATTTTGGCTTGTTCTATCAGTAGGTTTCCACATCTTTTCTAACATCCCCCTTCTTTGTGGGTGTTTTCCTACGGTGGATTTTTTTCCTAAGGTAACAAATTAGGTTTTTTTTACATCCACTTCTTCTGAAGCTTCTCCGCTCTATTTCTATTTACACCTACATTACTTTTGTTTTTATTAATATCATCGACAAGAGGTTAGATGGAAAAAGAGACTTTTCAGTCTCAATCTCGCCTTAATAAAGACCTTTAGATCAATCGAACACGTTCCAAAACATTCGTGATTGGTTTATTTAGTGTTTGAGGGTATTTAGGAAGTTAAATTTGATCGAATTCAAAGAATGAGTACGGTAATCGGGATGCAGATCTCGGTTGAAATATCCCGTAGAAATAAAACAACTGAAACACCATAAATTAAATGAAACAGTTGCGTCAAATTCTACTGACTGAGGTGTAGTGTTTGGTAGAATGTGAAGCGTAGTGTTGCAAAGCTCTGACTGCCTCTCATCACTGCTGTTAAAATGCTCTTTTCCTCTCTTATTGTTTTTACGGTAAAGTTGTTTCATTGTGAAGTGAAAATAACGGGATAAAGTTACAAACGAAGACGCACTCTTTTTCTGGGAAGATCACGATTCTAAAATTATGACGAAGAGGCAACCATTGCTACAAACGATAGTTCATCGCCCCTTTTCCTTTTAAGATGTAAAACACTTATTTAAAAATTAAAGAGCCAATAACTCTTATTAAAAATAACTTTTGTTTTCTAGCGCTCAAATATTAGAAGTTGTTATATTCTGGTTAAAACGCTATCCCATTTATAACGCGGTTTTATGGTCCTTAGTCCCATGGAAAGCGTATTAAGCGAGTTTTACTGTATTTTCCTAATTTTTCTGCATTATCTGATCTAACTATGCATTATGGTATACACATATTATCTAAAACATCTTCCAAGAACGTATTATCTCTCAATTTATCATTGAGAAACTTAAACGTACAGTATTATGTGCTTTGGAGCAATGGTTCATTTAGTAAATAGATACTATGAGAGATAGCGGTAGCAAGTTGAGGGATGGGATGCATTTGGTCCAGACTGGATCCCAGGGTGCATTCGACAAGATGTGAGATATTGCAAGGCGTCTCCATGTCAGGGAGATAAAAGGAGAAGGTCAGCGAAGGTCGAGCGATAGTTGGGGTCGAGTGATAAATGGAGACGCGGAAATGATAAGTGAAGGTGTATGGAGCTGGCTGATAAGGGTGGTGATTGAAGATGATGACACTGTCTCCACGAAGCCAAAGGCATCAAAGGGAAAGGATTGGATACGAATTCTTAGGTTTTTCGTTCCCGTGACTCATTCATGTCACCGCTCCTCATATAGTTGCGGGAATTTTATAATGCTTAACGTATATAAAGATGGCTCAATATACGGACTACGAGCCAGAAAGTGTTCTGCTATTTTTTTTAAACCGGTCCTCCGATATTCTTTAAATTTCGGAAATTAATTGTGACCTCAGAAAATATTATACAATAAAATTTACGTAACATGTCGATAGTCTTATGTTCTTGATAGTTTTTCCCTTTTGATTAAAACTTAACCAGGTTTTTGTGCTAAGTAACAGAATAGAACGCTTAACTGCTTCAATAGCATAATTAGATATTTGCTTATTCGTGAGACGGAAACAGAATTCGCACAAACATATTTATATCAAAATGGAAAATATTTTTATGAAATAATGGGAGTATAATATAAAATATTCCCATTGACTTGTGTGCTTGAGGACGAATTCCATTAAGAAATTTTTCTTATGTGACCCTCCGGCCTGTAAGGCTGTAAAACCCTGGAATAAATGTCAGTGATTTTTCAACTACTTGTAGTGTAGGAATGACAGGTATAATCAAATCATGGGAGTAATGCATTGTGATAAATATAAAAATACATTGCATATTAGTAGAGTCAATTTTGTTATTAATGTATTGGAGTGAATATGGGATCGAGGTTGACATATATGTTCACTTTGGAGAGGTAACAGCAAATATCTGATTTAAAATACAGGACTGAAACAGGACGTAGTAATCTGAGATTTTATGCTCTTAAGAGCAAAGATATGACGCTCTATTCGTTGTTTATGATCCCGATAAATAGAGGGATTAGAGTCAGTCATTAAATTAGTTTTAATAAAAACATTTTAATAAAAAATTTAAAATTAAACTGAAAAATATATATTACATAAATTTAAAATAGTTTTGAATCTAATTTGTATCTTTTTCTTGTAGTTAATGCAAAGACTAGGAGGAAAATAGGCCATTCTAGCCTAACCCTGCCAAAAGATTACAATAATAATAAACTACATTCATATGTTTAATGACGAAAAACATGAATAAATCTCTGCCATGGCAACGGTATCTATTAACGGAGTCAATTATATACTCAGTTTCCACCCTAATATCCCCGCTAGTCCAAACAAAACCACTCTTGAGATCTCCACTCTTTCGATGAACAACTCTTATCTGAGGGGTTGGAAATTGAGTGAGGCGGCATGGATACAAGGATGGATACATGGGAGAGATGCACCATCCGAAAAGGAGGGGCTGAGAGAGCGCGTGGGAGTATGGCAAGGAACGCTTCCCGCTGCTACCACCGCTCGTTGTAGCAACCATCTGGCTCGGATCTCCAAATTCCAGTAAGGCGGAGGTGGCGCCGTCGTGGGGAAGGGAAACTGGGGCACACGCCTCCCGCGAAGGGGGAAAACAAAAGGGTTGCGGGGTCCGGAAATGAACAAGATGGAGGAGCCGCGAAGGGAAATTGAAAGACTCCGGGAAGGGAATAAAGAGGATAACCTCCAACTTCATCCAATCTTTCCCTCCGACAGCAATTTCTTTACCCCTTCCTCGCGACTTCCTCTCCACTGAAGACCTTCGTTTCATCTGCAGGGTATACAAAAACACCTCCATTTCCACGGAGGAAACTGAATTTCATGGCTTGATGTCTTTTGGTTCGAAATATACGTTTTTAAGGCGGTATATAGCCGTTTATATTAAGGTGAATTGTGAGGGCTTCGATCACCGTTCGTTAGCGATATTTTTTGAGTTATTTGGTGCTCAAATGTTCCCCTCAATTTATAATATCTATCGATGAGAGATGAATACCGTTCAATTCTGTTTCTGAAATCATGAAAATGAAAAATAACCTTACAGTATCTCACAAAATGAGTTCGTATATGATATCAAGATTGAAAGGAAAGGAAAATTAGGGAAAATCTATATGATTTTCCCTATATGATATCTATATGGTTTTCGTCGTGTGGCAGGAGGCAATAAATGTTAATTATCGCACGACACGTCAAGAGCTTTCCGGTACAGCAAGTCTTCTGGGATCATCTATAGTAACTGTCTTAAGTATATTTTTAATATAAATGATATATCACAATCAATAAAAAGTAGCAAGCAGTACTCCTGAGTGGAAAGAAACACATGTTCCTGTGAGATTAATTATGATTATTGGTAAAATTGAAGAAGAAATTTACAGTCTTAAGAACGCCTAAATATAGAAAGCCATTATTATTGTAGACACATCAAGCCTACTTCGATGAGAGACCAGATATCTAAAGACACCCTATAAGGTTTCAACTCAAATGGGTTTCCAGTATTGCCTTCAGTAGAGATCCATGACTCGCTATCTTCAAGTATAATTATCGAATGAAAATGACCATCTCAATTAAAATCCTAATCTAATTGGAGATCAATAAGACATTATTATATATCATCAATCATACATAATTTTTAACCTTCGTTTGAAAATGATATTTTTTACACGTTCTGAAATTGCGAATTCTAATGTAACTTTTAATCTATGATAAAATACATTCAGAAGATGGTACCTTTGTCTAGAGATGGTTTCTTTCAAACCTGGCAATGATAATTGTTGTTCAATAGATGCTAATGCTGCCACAATTAATACTACAAAACTATTACAGTTGATTCGGCATTAACGAATTGGTCCTATGCGAGCCAAATCGAATCTTTGCCGCTTTTCGAAATGGTATTAAAGAAACTGTGATTTTCCCGAGTTGTGTAAATCGCTTCTTACACGTGTATAGCAAGACTAATCTCGTTTCTAATATCATTCCCATTTGTCATATTTATAAATCATTTCATAACTTTTGTTGCATCTTCGAATGATAAAAATATTGCGCGAATTATTTTCGTCTCATCTCTTGGTTATAAAGATGGTAAGCTTACATAACCTCATTCAGCTTTTAACATGAAGCATGAAACAGCATTTATTCATCGCAATGTTGTTTACTGCTTGGAGAGGATATATTTAGAACGAACTGTTCATTATTCCCATGTATCTGGTACAACTCGATAAACAATCCCATAGTTATTTATTACTTTTATGATCCATAATCATGAATCGTTGCGGGAAACTCTTCCATACGGCAATTTCTGAATAGTTCGCATATTTGTTTTATCAAATGTCCCCGCATTCCCAAATAAATGAAGCAATGGCGATTTAATTAAAATCAAATTACCTTATAATCGCTCTTTAATAATGAGTCATAGAGTTGGTCTGTGCTTCCCAACCGATGCACATTGGTCTATAATCGAAAAAAAGTTGGCCAACGTTATGAAGATGTTTTTTGTTGAGTCCGTAATTTGAAAATAAGCATAAAAATTCATCAGTAAACTCTACATGCAACTATGCTTGAGTTGATTATAGGGCTATGAAATTAAAAGAGGGTATAAATTTGACCAATTTTTGAAAGAATTTTCATCTATTACAAAATTCTTCAATTCAAAGCGATGCCGAATACATTAGAAGATATTCATGAGGCAGTCATGATATTGAGTGATAAAACGGTTCTGTATCTTTCATAATATTCCATTTTAATCATGACAATCGAATATTTGCAAATTTCGTATGAAACAATTGCGGACTCTCATTTCAAACAAATTCACTTCAAACGAAGAAAATGTTAAAAACCGACATCAATTTACTCAGAATAAGACATTGAAATGAACTTCTATTTAAGCTTTTTTTGCGTTAAATTAAATTTGGTCGCGGTGTTTTTTTTTTTTTTGATAGGACCGAAAAGCGTTGCTTAAGTTATTTTCGGTATTCTTTGAGAAATGAATCGCTTATATCTTCACTGAGTGTAAACAATATCCCCTCACTATATTAAATCTTAAAGATAATGTTTTAATGAAATCCTAGCAATCATAACAGCTATCTTGGATAAGAAACATTTCCTTGCACGCCCATTTTCCTCCTGTTTTACGTCACCTTTGGTATCTTTTTTCCTCGTACGTATCCCCTTTCTTGGAAAAATTCTTATCTAAAAAGGAGAGAGGGGATTGTGGGAGTTTCCATCAATAAGAAAGATCAATTAAGGAAGTTCATTTAATAAAATCCTCGCATGATAACCTCTCCTATCTGAAATACATGTCTGATTGTGAGTAACGTTCCTTGTAGAGGTCGTTGAAAGGCAAATTCATGCGATTCGATAAAATACCAATAAAATGCGTTGAAAAAGAAGTCTGCGGCTAGTGGAAGAAGAAGGAAACAATGTTCTATAAATGACGCTCTATAATTACTACGTAATAACAGATAATTTCTAATGTCATCTCTTTGAGCTGCCAGAATGATGGCGGCAGAGCTTTAAGTTATAAACTTCAATTCTGTTATTTCATATAGTTATGCTGAGCATGTAGATGTCTCATGTAGTTGGAGACGGGACATTCTTTATCCCTAAGACGAGACAAATCAGGGCAAATTCTTTCGCAAGATTTTTTTGTAGGGATGTTTCCCTTATTTCATTTCAGATATAATTAGAGAAAATTCTTGGCCTTTTTGTAGATAAATCTAATATCTTAACTATAAAATAACGTTTAAAACTCAGGATATTGATGAATTTCAAAGTTGAAATTGCGTCATTTTTGAAAGCTAACCTTTTTCACCGAAACCTCAGAACTTTTATTATTTATTTTATTTATTTTATATTTCGTCCATATTTGGCAATACAGACGAAATGAAAAGCCGGAAACGGGACCATCCCGGCGAAAATCTGGATATACGTTAATCCTACGCAAAAATTATGTCGTTGCATTTATTAAAAAGTGAGCATTTTAGATGCATTACTATAATTTACTCGAAGGTCTAGATTTCACTAGAAAATTTGTGCAGCTCGCGCTCTATCTCTCTGTGCTAACATGAGAAGTGAATTCAGCAATGAATTTGTCCCTGAAGCGATACGTAATATGATGATTTTATACAAAACACTACTATATTTCATCAAATTTTCAAGTTTTCAGTCCTAAATACTTAGTGACGCAATTCTTGAATTTTATTATTTTAAGGAATGAGTTTTTTTGAATGAATATGTGCTGTAAAAGAACAGCAAAACCTCTTTACACTGCTACACATTTTATGATGAGAATAACTTAATTTCCAACTGAAAGGTAAAGAAAGAAAAAAGACTTAGAGGCATGGTTACTCAGAGAGAGGGATCGAAATTATAAAACTTTTATTACACGGATAGCCTTGCCACTGGAAACCAAAAGAGAAACAGAAATATCGAGATGACCGGCACTCGAACCCAGTTCTCACTCCATCGGTAAACAGCAAAGAATTCTTTCCATAGTAAATATATAAAAATAAATTAAATGAACTATGCATTCAAATGCATCATATCAAACTCAATATGGGAGTAAAGAACATATAATTAAATTAAAATAATTTGATATTTTTATAAAATTAATATTATTCTTTGCTACATATATAACGAATAAAAATATAATAAATTAAAGGGAGCTTTCTTTACACCGATTTCTCTATTTCAGGATAGTATACTTTGGATCGACTAACAGTTGGCTTATATAATTCATGTCTTTGAAACATGCAATTCTAGGAAAACTCCTTAACAGTACACAAAGAAGGCAATGAAAACCTCACAATACGAAAAAGGCAGGAAGTCCTGACCTTCGAAGTACAAAACGTATCTAAGCCATAAAAGATCAAGGAAGAAGCAGAAACGTGTGCGGATATATCCTTGTGTTAAAAGACGAGGCTGGAAAGCTGATGAACGGGGAAAATGCTTCAAACGAGAGTAAATGAATGCATGTATTCATAAATGAAGGAACACCACATCATACGCCAAGCTAAATGAAACTAATAAGATTTGTGTTATGCGAAAATAGAGATATCGTTATTTGCGTGCTAGAGCAAAAATATGAAAACGAGATTATGCTATGTGAGTAGATGAATTTCAGGTCGTATAATTTTGGTCTTCTAGGTAGTATGGCAATGATCGTGAACTAGCGTTGCACTACATTATTTTTAAGGTAGAATATGGCTTACAATATCAAGAAAATAATTAGCAAACAGTTGTCATGCTCTTGGTGTCAGAGAAAAATGCAAGCTAGAAAATTATATCTCATATGTGAAAGAGAGCTTATATGACCGTTTCTTAAAATATGTCGATATAATGGATTCAAAATGACAGTTTTTATGAATCGTCATATTTTTATTAATTTATTTCATAAGCGATCCAACGATTTATTAGTAACAGAGAGTTTTCCTGGCATGAGATGGGAATGTTGGAAGAAAGATAATTAAAATCTTAGATTATGCACAATACACTTGGTAATACTCCGTTCCTGGAAGACGTAGAAATTTACTTCCAACTTTCTGCGAAGGCCGAACAAACACCGGGAGAAGAATCGAGGAAATAGCTGTTAGGAATAGCTTTTACGAATATTCTTCGTAATCAGAAATTATTCGCCAAATAGAAGATCAAAAGGGGGAATGCTTCCTTTAAAATCTGATTAAAATGAATTAAAAGATAAGTGAATTTTGGTCCATCAGATGGGATTTCCCAAAAGGAATAATGAAATTCCAGTATAGGAGAAATGATCCGACATTGTTTTCCAAAAGGAGCACTTAGCAAAATAGTTCGTTTTCGAAGCAGGAATATGAGGAATTAAGTAATACTGAAGAAAGTCACGGGAAAAAAGGGAAAGTCCTCTTGGAATCTAAACTGCTCATGGTAAGAATGTTAAATGGTTATGAATCAGAAGGGGTTAGATGACATTTTCTGATGAGGTTGATTGTGACTTTGGGTTAGATGGAAGAAGAAACTTGCAGTCCCAATATCGCCTAAATATAGACAGTAATTATTATTATAGCTAAAACGCATAATCTTCTTGGGCTTGGTGCCGTAATTTCTCTCAATTAACTGCAATGATGCCATGTTGTAGAGGAAAATCAGATAAATAAAAATTAATCGTGACTGTTATTATGCATCAAAAATAACCAACTTACAATACAACTTCCTGTTTCTTTTTCCTGCAATTTACATAATATTTAAGATGCATCACTAATACCCAAGAATTGTTATTAATTAAAAATAAGAAAATGAAGATGATAGAAACTGAAACCTAATGCTTGTAAGGAGAAGTAGGGGGAAAATACATAATAAAGAAGCACAAGCAGAGGGAAAGGTTGAGAATCTAAGCATGCGTCAATTGCTTTTTAATACTCAGGCTTAGTGAGCATCATATTGTGAGAATTTTCTCAGCGTATAGTAGGCACGAGCAAAAAACTTCCGTTCTCTAATCCTAAGTGAATTCCATTACGTCAACAGTCTTTCTTAATTGCCACGCCTTTATTTCTTTCTGTGCGAATGGAACTAACTCCTTAACAAGGAAGGAAACCAACTGATATCACGTTTGCTGATATTTTATTTCTCGGAAGGCGTACATCGCACGCCATTGGCTAAATTACTAAGTTCAGTTTCCAACGTTTCATTTTCAAAAATATCTAACTTTTGTCGTGAAATAAATTTGGATACTACTATTTTTTGGCACCATTTTATATTTGCTATTGATCGCATACTTAGTGTGGACATTTTATCTGGGTACTATCAGTACCGATTTGTGACAATGTTCGTCCGTATTTTATTCTAAGCAGCAGGAATTTATATGATGGCGTTAAAACCTTCGATCATTGTAATCTGTCAATGTTTCATTCTCAAAAATCTTGTGGTGTTGGCAAATATAAAAACCAACCTTTGTTTATACTTAGCTTCGCGAAATATCTACCAAAAGCCTAACGTATGTATATAGTGCCGGGAAATTGCTTTCGAAAATCCTGTTATATTAATTCATTCCATTTAATCCACTACGATTACACATCTATAATTTGTAATCATTCTTTCTTCGGGGATATCTTGGTTCGAGAAATGGTGCTCTAGATTTAAAATGTAGACATCCAGTTGTAATTCATCTGTAAGGGCGACAAAAATCACTTGTTCTCTTGTTTTTAAATCTAAATAGCCTCAACTTCATTGCTTGAAGCTTCAACCTGCGACCTCAGCCATGTTTGAAGGCCAAAATGTATTCCGGTCTCCTGAAGATGAGGTAACCTCGAAACCGGTCGTGTTTTTTAAATAAAATTTGTGGGCGAAGACAAATTGTTTCTTTCATATTTATTATGGAAAAGTTCCACCAAGTATGGTCAGAAAGCATCAACTATATTTGAAGGCCATGTTTGACCTGAGCAATCATACAGTACATCCCAAGCATATACCGCCAAAAGATGATACTACCACATCACTAACTCTTGAAGTACGAAGGGGAATTAATATCGACATATTACTGACAGATCGCTTATGGAAACTCTTAAGAATCAGTGGATCGATAGTTGGTATCTCTCAATAGATTTGTTGACTAACGATATTGTAGGAAAGACATTGACTGACATACTGCCGATATTCCAACCAAAACGAGCGGAAAAACAGTTTTGGATCATGATTTTGATACTTAGATTATTATGATTACCATTGATGATTGATCAGTACAATATAGTATTAATAATCAATAACTAAACAACGATCGTAAGAGTCGGTGGTTTATATTAATAATATAAAGTTATTTAAACTTAAAAAGGTTTCCCTTTTGATCAGAAAACCGTCTCTATGACAGTTTAGCATAATCGCTTTCATTCTCCTTATTGAGGTATGTCTCATTATCGCGTTTTGCACAATAAATGTTCATTAATACGGTTCAATCGGCCATTCGGCTTGTGGTTAGGGGAGTAAGCACCGAGTGTTCAAGCTACTTCTTTAATAAACACATTACATAAATCTGCTTTTTGTCACTCCTCTTAACCATAACCTTCGAAATTCATGTTTTCTCTCTCCTGCTTTATAACCCTAACTCTTCCTTTCTTTACAGTCACACAGATTTTCCCACCGGATGCGCGAAAAAGACAAAAGCGAAACAATCGCAATTTACTTCGATTACAGTGCCATTTCGTTCGAAGGTGAGGGGATCTGGAACCATGATTCCGGGACGTCACTTCCCAAGAAAACTTTTTTTACCTCCCTTCATTATTTCTGCACTTACATCGCTGCGACTTAAAGTGACATCCTGTTTTCGTCCGCTTCACAAAACAGTTTTATTCGCTTGTATCTCTTAATTCGATTCCTTATTATTAGCTATAATTTTTCTCCAATTCTCGAAACGCTTTCATATTTATTTAACTTTTTCCCCTTCGATTTGGGTCTGTCTTCTACGTAGCATTTTTATTCGTAGTATATTTATTTTATATGTCACCTTGGATTCGTCTCATTTTCTGTTTCATAGCAACTTTACAAGCAAAATATTTATTGGCTACTTACGTTTTACTTAATCAAATTGTGGCTCCTTATATTCATACGAAATTGAATGTCGTATTTGATGCCAACCTAATAAAATCACATTAAAGAAATAAAAAGATAATTTTAGTTTTTGTAAAAGTTGGTTTACACTCATTTTCTTGCAATAAAAATATTACCAAAAAAACTTTTTGTCTTTTCTCATAATACTCTTATTCCTCCATTCTTCATATTCATCAATATTAATAAAGGTTGGATGATTAAAAAATAGTGCATAGATTAGGTTGAATGGGGAAGGCAAGAAAAATTTACTTCACTCCTTATATTACGTTGTAAGCCTCATTCCCTCTCTACACTTCCAACGTCTTGAAGAGAACTCGTAAATCTTATGACACCATGTATTTCTTACGGGAAAATGGCGCTGTTCGTACAGTTCAAAAATAAGTTTTACTCTATGCTGAATGTCTTCAAAATCAGTAATTACCAACTTTTTTGTTCTATGTTGAAGTCTCGGCAGCTCACGCCATTCCCTGTAAGTGATACAAGAGCCATGAGATTTACATGGTTTCTTCATGACGTTAGACGAATTACATACCTTTGGGTAGCTAAGGGCGGAGGGTTTGCAGTTCAGATGAGGTGAATACTGTACAAAGTATCATCACAGCCTGACGAATCAGATGATTTCTGATTTGAAACTATTATTTTAATTTAGCAGAAAAATGATAAAATAAGCTGCTATAATTTTCCTTTCAAATGAATGAAATAGTTTTAGAAACACCTGCATGAATATTGGAACAATTTCTCCTAATTAATTAAAATTGTACTAGTTGCGGAGACATAGTGGTTAGCGCGTTAGCATGCTAACGCTCCATCCCTTTGGTCCTTGGTTCGAGTCCCGGGTAATCGGATTTTTTTGGTTGTTATTGTAGCATGTGTTTGTCTTTATTATATACTTCGCTGAAAATTGGTTGTAATTGCTTTATGAGTAATTCTGATGAAATAAATAATTAATTAATGCGTTGTTATCCTCTTAATCTTTTTAAGGCGTTGAGATAACATTTAGAAACAAGCGTTAATGCGCAATCATCGAAAATATTGACATGATAGTATATTGTCTCACAAAAGATTAGATTTTGAAAATAATTTCGTCTGGTGGACCACCTCAAATGACCTCCAGGTCTTATCAGAAGCGTATATCTGTATCTTTCATTCGTAAACACGATGAGCTGGCCTGATAATACTCCGTAACCTACGTGGTTGTTTACAATCGAGTTTTAGATAATTATACCAAGATTATACTTAAAGACGCAACTGTCTAAGTATGTGCGTCAATGGTGTACAATCATCCGAAATATCACCGATCGTATCTAAACAGGAAAAAAAGTTTCTTTACCGCCCCCAAATGTATAATTGTTGAGATTATATTTCACGATCGCCTCCTTTCAAAGCACATGTATCTGTATTGGATTTTCCCATCTTTCTTGAGCAAAGGCTTTCAAAAGCACAGCCCGTGAGCTTTATCCCACCCACGGAAGGTTTACGTATGGATTTCCAATTATGATGGAATGTATTTATGTGGTTATATCTGTTGATAGTATATTTGCTATCATTGTTTAAATACTTCTGAGCACAGGATATTTGAAATATTATCCCCAATTCCACAGGTTGCTCACCCGCCCTTTCCTTACTGGGTTTTTCCTGCGGTGGATATATCTTTTCTGTGATCACGGAAATCGATTTTTTTCTCTCCACAAAACCAATTTCTTTTTATTTTCCTGTATATCTTTTATTATATACTATTGCTTCAAATCTGAACTCATGTATGTATGTACTTTGTACGAGGGTGGTCTGAAAAGTTTCCAACAGCAGATTTTTCAGAAATCTTCAGAAATTTTCAGAAAACATGTCGAGAAATGGCGAAATGTCGGAAACTTCTCAGACCACCCATGTATTACAATCTGATAATGGTTAAATAGAAGATGAGACTATTTAGTCCCAATTTCACCCAATTGTAGTAGTATTGTTAAAAGTGCTGAGGTTATTTCACACGTTGGGAATCGAAACTGGGACCACTTTCATCGAAGTAGAACGCACTGCCCTCATGGCCATCCAGAAGCCCTTCCCCCAATAATAAAGATGCTACATTGTATATACTTTCATTTTATTTTGCTTGCTGATGAAATATTCTCAATTCATTTTTCTTGACATTTCTTAATAATTTTCGATATAAAAAGAATTTATACTCCGGTGGATACCACTCAAAACATGCCCAACACTAAATTCAACTGATGGAAATTCTTCTATTGATTGCAATGCTTTGCATATAAGCAATTGCAATTGCTTATGCTGCCCTTTCCTCAAGAAGGTCAACCATCCTTGCTCTTATTAAATCTGGCCCTCTTTATGATGCTTGTTACCACTTCACGCACTCTCTTGGCTCTCGAGGTGTATGACTAATTGGAAACGGATTGGTAGATTTACCGTGCGGAAAATCCAAGCTTTCCCCGCCTGGTTTGCATTCAGTTGCAGCGTGGAAATTCTTAGTTAATAATAGCATCTCCATCTTTTAAGTTTATGCTAGTTAACTTGACTCAAATGTATTGGGAATAAATATATAGGGAATCGACTATTTCATTATCATCAGCCCTTAATTACACGAGATTTTGGATTTAAGGATTCGCCTTTAGTTTTAGAGAAGTAGAAAAGTTAACGCATGCAGATGCAAGTTTATGATTAAACGCGCTTGGGGCATAGTACTAAGAATCTCGTTGGAAAGTGGTTCTCAACGAATAATGTGATAAAGAATTTTTCATAATACGTTTCACATCTTGAACGTCTGTAAATAAAGCAAAATATATCTAACACAAATTTCAACTTGTGTAAATTTTTATATTGATTCGAATCGTGTGTTATCTTTCCTCAGTTCAGAGACAATTTTACGATTTCCTGGGGAATATATTTCTACCTATTTGATTCAGAAATGTGAACAAACATATTTTATAAAATATGAAAATCTTCTGAGTAGAGGTTCGCCATTCTGTCAAATAAGGAGGAGAGAAAGAATTAAGCTGAAGATACACATGTAAGCAAAACATTTTTATGTCTATATCACGGAGACTTTCTATAGATCTTGGAATATCTTAGTAAATTGACTCGGATTCTTCGTCCGTTGTTTCCATCTTAGAATTGTATTTTAAAGATTTTGATGACATTCTTCTTTGCTGACGTGAAATGCATTACCTTTTCTTAGGAATTTCTCAGCACTTACAAAAGTGCCCTTTTCCCAAAGAAAGATCGTAAATCATGTTTCCTCTGGGGATAAGAACTTCAGTAATTGTTTTCAAGGAAGTGACCAACTGCAAAAGAATTCCAAACTATAACTTTTTTGCTACCGGTATAAAACAGATTTCATCCTTAACTCAATTTTTTATCCTTAAGGTTTGGATGTCCGCTATAATGCAACCGTGATAGAGACGGTGCAAAGTACCGCCTTTTGGTAGCCTAAGGAAAAAAATAATTACTCAAGTTAAATTTCCGTTCTCGAATGAGTTCTTGGGATTCAATGGTTATGATTTAAGTGACTACTGCAGTTCCTTCTTCATTCTATTTTATTTTTTCAAGCCGATGTCGTTTCTTGCAAATACTTAGCTATAATTGCATATAATATAATTCGAAAATATGATGTTAATTATGCCCCTAAGTGGAGGTGAATTGTGTTTCTCTGGATTTCGTAACTACACAACGATTGATGCTGATTCTGATGATATTTCATTTTATGTCGTGGCATTGATTACAAATTATTATCGAACTTCTTAAAAAAACAGCTCGAGTCGTAACATGGTTTATTTTTATGTCCATATTATAATTATTTTTGACAAGTCATCTCTCCTTTTTATCACTGATGTACTTCCACATAAAAATGATGCGACGAAGTTCATTTCGATTTTCTAGACTTATCTTGCTAGGAAATTTCTGAGACAGACATGATCCTTTCATAAAAATTTTCAAAACACTTACCTTTCTACAATCTTAATCAAAATTAAGATCATCCGCGCTTCATCCAAATAGATTGAAATCTCATGATTCTAGAGATTGTGTCGGTCTCGGGATTGACTATCGCAATTAACTGATCCCGTGAAAGAATTTTTCAAAATTCAAATAATTATGTGAGCTTACATACATAAAAATACATAAAAAACCATCCAAGTATACAATTGATGGAATGCAAAGAAACTTTGCACATGAAGTTGTGCGACTGAACCAAAGTTATACAAGAAGTTAAAAAAAATAGTATATTCAAGTATAACCTGCTCCATTAAGATTTCCATATTATTATCTTAAGGATACAGAAAGCAAAATATGAATAGCAAGTGCATTCGAGAACGATATTTTTCTAGCTACGTTATCGCAAAACAAAGCAATGTGAGGATACAAGTATCGCAGATGTTTAAAATCAAATGAAAGTATAATTCAAAAATGGATATGTATGTGTGTAAAAAAAGCATCTGAAAACCTGCTATTCATAAATTAAGAATAAATTAGTTTCTCTTCGAAAAAAATAATTATCATATTGACCGTTAATAGCGTATTTATCGTAGAAACATTAGGAGTACCCCAACCCTCCTGGCACAACACCTCTAGTTTGCGGGATTTTTCGCTGGGGACATACCCAGAACGGATTTCCCATACTTTATAATGACGCGGGCTGCAAAAAAAATCCACTTAAAACACACAAGAATCAATGAAAACAACTTCTTATCTATCCCGTGCATCATCAAAGAAAATTAGTCTCGTTCCAGCGCGCCGTATCATTTCGAACAATATTCCGAGAATCGGACACCTAGAGGCGAGCGCAGGAACTTAATCGGCTTCTTAAATGGACCGTTCTTCTTTTCCATTTGTAAGATTGAAGGCCTTTCCCACAAGAGATAATTCCGCAGGTGTAATAACCAGCGTAATCCCTCCGTCGTCAACATCGGCACCTCTGCATTCCTCACGTCCTTCCTCGTCCTTCGCAAGCCCTCCCCATGCGCTGCAAGTGTGTCACAGAAGAGGAGTTGGAAGAAGCCCAAGAATTCCCTCTCCGATGAATCAGCGCCCAGATATCGGCCTCAGAAAACCCCTTCGAAGACAAGGGGTACGCCCTTGTTTCCTTCAGATAAAGCGATACTCTCAGAGCCAAAGTAACTATCTGGTTAGATAATCTCAAAGGCGCCGACGCGTTGACTCTCTCTACAGCATTCGAACTATCCGATATGGAAAGGGCTTTGGGGAATCGTTTCCGTTTTCCTTTTCATCGAAGATTGTTGAAAACTCGATAATGATAGGGGTGGTGATGGGTGAAAATCTTCCCGAGTGATGAGTGGTGGATATTCTTTCTCTCGCTAATCCTTGCAGTCTCTCGTTTTGTAGTTAAATCTTTAATGGAAAAGAATGCCTTGCCAGGGCCTGTTTCAGATGGTATAAGTAGTGTATGGGCTACTAGCGGTAGACAGACATACCCCCACCCCCTCCCCCCACTGGCGCCATCTCAGAGTAGCCCACAAACCCAACCCGGCCACCCACACCCAACCCAACACCCCCCCTACGTCACAACATCGAACCCAGGACTCCTGATACGGATGCTCTCTCCCCACCCCAGTACAGGGTATCCCAACCCTACCACCCCTCCAACCCAACACGTCACACCATCGAACCCAGGACTCCCGAAACGGATGCTCCCCCACCCTCCAGTACAGAGTATCCCAACTCAACCGCTTGCATACGTCACAGCAGCTTCCCAAGGCGGAGAGGCTAAGTCCGGAAAGAGCTCCCCCCACTCCTTCGACGTCACAAGCATTTAAATTTTATTTTATATTCCGGAAAAATATTTTCTCCAAGCAGGGTTTGAATCACCTTACGTTCCGACTCAGCCAAATGTGCCATGTGCCAAAATCACTCGGCCATCACAGCGTTGAGTGAAAGGCGGTGAAATAAGGCATAAGTACTGATGACGCTGTGGTTTCAAACCGACTGCAGAGGACTCGAACCCCGAACTTCATAGTCAGCGCTTGTAAATTTTCTCAACGTTCTGAGGTATCTCTCCTGTCGTCACGGGTTTCGATCCCAAGAAACAGTGATGAAATGATTAGAAATTAAAGACATGGTTCGCTTTGCATTCAGTTTATTAAATGACCATTTTAGATGCATTACATTTTATTCACAGAATTTTTCGTTGTATACAGGATTGAAAGATACATCCAAAATCTATACATGGAGTATTGTGAGTACTTATTATTTTATTTGCAAAACATTTTACAAAAGCATCATTCTTGATGCTATCATAGGTGAAATATTTCATGATAGAAGTTTCATTGATACACTTCAAATAAAGAAACACCAAACAATATTGACCACATACACTTGATGAAGGGTTTTGTAACTGATAACTATTGTACACACATACTTTGGAATTTCTCTTGACAAACATTTGGTGATGTTTGATGATAGGCGGTTTTCCGAAACTATCAAAGTATTCACATATACCGTTATCACCGATGAAGAACGCCACCCAATGCTCGCCAGGTTTATTTTTTGGGTGTGTGTTTGCAATGTATGCACACGGTCGCTCAGCATATATTGGGAGAGTATCCGCAGCATAAACACCTGTGTTAATGTCCTGAAACGCTTCACACTTTCTCAACGCTGTCCTCAGCTGTATTGAATTCATGTTGCACTAAATGTCACACTCGTTAAACCAGTAACCTATCCGATGAACGTTTGAGAGGGCACAAGAGAATGGGTTGTTTGATAACTTATGATTTTTATGGAAACAACTAGGAGCCTCAAAGTTCAACTTCCTTATTGATGGGCACCCAGCCGGTTCCAGGTCGACAACAGGTACACCCAATAGTTTGGATAAGAATTTTACCTTTTCCAATCCTTTTGCATAAATGTTCTTATAACTATGGCAGATATTACACAGTGTCCTGATCAGAACTTGGAATGATATATCCCCATCATCCCAATTTATACCATGATGGTGTGTTTCTAACCAGGCGTTTTGCTTTCTGGCTTTCATGCCTAAATATTCGCCTGTAAAAGGCGCTTTCACGATCCAGTGCTGCTGTATATTATTTTCGTAGTCGAGTAGTGCCGCTTCTTTTATAACAAATTTCCCAGCATCATCTACGCAGGCTTGAAAGTCTATAAAGATATTATCCATGTTAACACCACAGGGACCGTATGTAAACTGATGACAGTAGAGGCGGTCATACTATTTATCCACCAAAATCGACCAGAATATTTCGATAACGGTCGATTTCGATTATGTTATCGAATTCCGCATAGATGACGCAGGTCAAAGTTTCAGGTAGCGGTTGTGCAAACCGAACATCGAGTCGAAGACTTCCCTGTCTCACGAGATTCCAATGAGAATGTGAGTTAGACGATAAATCTGGAGTCAGATCGAAAGCTGTGAGACAATATCCGTTAGGATACGCTTCTCTGGAAATATTATTTCCTTCATTGAGAAAATGGATGCCAGTACCGCTGAACAATGTATGGTATGCCGCGACATGTAACTTATCATTCGTGAAATCCGTTTGAAGAGGTTTAGAGGGTATCTGCTGACCATCGATGTAGAGAGACAAATGTGTCATCGAGAAATGTTGGAAATTAAATGGATTTTTCGTCACGTCACCATTAAAGGCGGTATTCGTTACGAACCCTATGATACAGCGTTTAGGCAGCTGGCCAATGAAAATATTGTCTATAACCTTACTTTGTATCCCCGAAGAGATTGTAAGGACTTTAACTTCTACTCTCGTCAACGGGTATTTTGCGGTCGATTTCTCGAGAGCCTTACTGTGTGCAATGAGAACGCTTGGGTTAATACAGACCCTCCTCACCAGCAGAGTTGCGTCCACTATTTTTACTTTTGCATATGGCGTTTCAGACATGAGACAGAACGCATCCCTCGAGCGAATCATTTTAATACGGAGTTCAACGCCATTCAATAAAAACTTGTCCTGATTGAATATGTCCGAATGAATACACCCAATCATGTCAAAAGGTTTGCTCAACTTTGTAAAAGCTCTTCTTTTCGCAAGCCCTGAATTATTATCGTCCAGATTATCCATCAATCCCGCTGTATCATCATACCATAGCGACATTGTTAAATGAGATTTTTTCGCCGCGGGACCGTATGAAAGTAAGTTTTCGATGTAGGATCTGTAGGCGTAAGTGTTGCTAGGTGGCGAAATCAATTTTTGATTCAAATAAACATCCACTTGAGAAAAGAGGGAATGTAAAAAGTTATTCACAGGTCCGACTTGGTTTGCCTCTACAGTATCGGTACCATCAGTCCTTACAATTTGAGCGACCACATGTATCAACGTATGACCGAGATCGATATATTCATCGCCAGCCCCGCTGACAACAAACTCCAAGGGCGAATCATCATTAATTGTAGAAATAGGTTTGTAATGAACCCATTGGGAATTACGAATGCTAGTTTGAGTGGGAGGGATCGCAAATAGATCCAACTCCGATTTCGCACATTCGCATGAATGAGAATGTAAGAATGACATCCTTAATCAAAAATATCCAATTCGCGTTTCGCAGACTGTCTCCTTCTTTTGATTTTCTTACTGCTTTTGATACTGCCCCTCTTCACTTTCCTCTTAGAAATCTTCTTCTTCTTCCTCCCTTTCTGAGACTTCTTTCTTCTCTGAGATACTACCGAAGAATGACGACGGTTGACGATTCTACGCTTCTTATAACCGGAACCTTTCATTAATTTGTCAATCGAATCAACTGCTTTCCTCTTTAAATTATCACCGGCTTCATCGACACGCCTCAGCACCGATTCACGGATAGGTTTGTTTTGAGCCACATCACCCAGTAAGTGAACCCCAGTGCGTAAAACCTCCTTACCGACAGCTTTGGCTCCCCTCGAGAGGATTGGCAAAGCCGCCCTAAATATTCCACCCAAGAAACTTCCAATACCATGTCCGCGCTGGTACTCGGCACCTCTATACACGTTCGACATCCCCATACCCGCTTGATTATCGTAATAATCCAAGTAAGGGTCATGAAGAACCACAGACTTTTCTCTAACCATTTTTAATTTGATCTCCGGAAATGAAGTTTCACGATTGACGTTCCAAACTCAAATGGGATTCGCCGTCCAGTGTCGTCCCTTAAATCAATCTCTATGTTATCAAATTCTCGTCGCATTAGAGGAACGTAATGGGGCGAGTCGAAATTTACTAATTTTTGCGAGCCGTAAACATATTTTCTAGTGTCCATATTAACCATTCTAAGAAGCGGTGCACACGTATCCCCAATAAACTGTTGTTCTATAATGTCGCAGTATATCAGTATTTGATGTGGGAATCCCAGGAATAAATTGGCAGGATGGTTTGAGACGTTACCCACTGAAATTTGTAATTTTGGATCGAATCCGAGTTGAAGAGCTAACTTCGGTGAAAAAGTCATGTATGGTTTCTTTGCCTTTCCTTCTATAAGATTTACGGAATCGCGACCGGCGTTAATAAAAACGTGATGGCTATTTATATCCATAACAAAAATGAAGTGAGAAGAAATTTTATCCATACTATTTAACTCGTGTAAGACGGACGAAACGCTTTCGTAATTCCCTGGTTTGATGCGAAACTTATCGCTTCCTCCCTGATTATTCCATACCCTTATGACATTGTTCCCATTGGTTATCGTCAGGAGGGAACACGGATATTGGAATTCAACCACGGCAACTTCCCATTCACCATTAAGTTCGATTCTCTGTGGTAACTGTGTTCGAAAACCACTCGTTGTATTGTCGGGAAATGAATTCATGCTACTATTGCTCGGCAGTGTTATATAGAATTGATCCTTCATCTCAACTTTTTAATATACTTGATATTAACCCAAGAGTTGAAACTATCAGGATATCCTTTCCACTTGACGAACGCCTCTCTTCTGATTCCTTTACCTCTATACTCAAGTATTTTATCTATTTTGTAATCGCGCGTTTTAGAAACTCTTACGCGTTGTAGTTCAGGTTCATAAAACCGTCCTTCAATCTCCTCACCTCTTTGATCTTCAACAACATAAACTACAGGTTTTCTATTTATTACTCTTCTAATTTTAAATATTTCCTCTGTCCAGTTGCTTTCGTATCCTTTATCAAACTTTGATTTTATTCTGGATAATCGTACCATGTCACCAACACGCAGTTTAGGTTTTGTAACTTTATCATTCACTTTACCATATAAATTTTTCCAAACTTGATAGACATTTTTCTCGGTAACTTCGACCGGTGCCATTTTAATGCTTGAATGGTAGGCATGATTGTAACCATGTAATAATTTCGGTAAAATATCTATGTATCGCCGTGTGTTATTTTCTGTAAAGTAACGCCACATTCTAGTTTTGAGTGTTCTGTTGAAACGTTCAACTATACTAGCCTTTACATCGGGATTTTGCGTCACGTAATAGTTGATACCATTTTCTTTGAAATACTTTTTCACTGTGTGTGAGGTAAATTCACCACCTTTATCGGTCTGTATGTTGATCGGTTTTCTTTTCTTAAATATTTTCTGGAATGCCGATTTAACGTTATCCCCCGTTTTTAATTTAAGCGGAATAACCCAGGCGCATTTACTAAAAGTATCAATCACAGATAATAGGTACCCATAACCGTCGTTGCGGTCTTTCAGATTACGCATATCTATGAGATCGCATTGCCAAAGATCGTCTATATTAGTTATAAAGTATCGATTCCTGGCAAATTTACGACGAACAGGTTTATGTAGAGTGTATGCGTCCAAACCTTCTAGCCATCCTTCAACCTCTTTTCTCGTATACTTCCCCTTGAGACTTTTTATTAATGGGGCTGCACCCGAATAGCCTGCTGGATTACTCGGATCGAGGTAAGTCTCACCAATACTCATTATAATCTATATTTTACCCAACTCCTCGTTTTATAAGGGGAATATCGAGCCTTAATCTTTTCTGGTGGCACTCTAAGCATAGGTTTTGACTCTTTCCATTCAGATCCTAAACCATGAATGAAGTTCCATCTTTTCTGATTTCCAATATATTCTTGCGGGATGTTAAGTTCCCTCAAAGCGTTACAAAATGCTTCCCAGCCATCGGGGTTAGTATTTTTGCGCGGTCTAATCACATCGTTGATGAGATCTGTAATGTTAGATTGCGGAATCGCTCGTCCATCAATAGTAACCATCCCTCTATCATCCCATGCTATTTTTCCGCTTCTCAAGATTCTATCGTATAGCAGACGTGCCTTTCTTCTAAAAGTTTGAGGAACAGAATTTAAAATTTCATCTCCGAGTTTACTCTCATTCCTCAGCTCTAAGTTTCTAGAAACGGGGGTTTCATCTGAAATAGACATACCCGGCATATCCACGATGGGTAAGTATGCGGGTTTCTTCTGTTTATCCGCAAAATTCAAATATTTTAAGAGAGCCTCTCTGTACATGTCCCATTTATCGTTGTCTGGAACGCTCTTGGCGTGTAATAGATTTTTCATTTCTTCATCGATACGTGAAATGTGTTCCGAATCGTGTTTATTTGGAAATCTTTCCATAACATCGCTCGGGACCAAAATCATTTTCTTAGCATGCTCCATTATTTGATCAACGATCCGATCAAACTACTCAAAGCTGCACCGATAATTACAGGAAGAAAACCGCCACCTTTTTGAACAATAATGCGTCTTTTCTTTTTCCAGCACCCTCCGCGCTTAATAATTTTCCGCAAGATCTTCTTGTAACGAGTTATTCTGCGTTTATGACAGGATTTCAGTTGTACGTTACCTTTTAAGACATTTAAAACACACTCACAGATTGCGTGAACCAATTTCTTATCGCATTTTTTCAATATGGCAGTTCTCTGCTCGGAATTCATTTTGCAGAGAGCCTTGAGCATATCAAGACAGCTCTTCAGCGCTTGAGACATTGTTGAAGACTGATTATCATTTTCTAAAACACCCGTCTTTTATTTCTGCTTTTAGGGACGTATACGTAAGTAAACTTATCTTCAGGGAATATGCTAGTTCTAATTCGATAATCATCAGGTGTACTCTGTTTCAAGTCAATGAACAAGTACCCATGCGGTTTTGAAGTCGCGTCTCTGTAAGCATCTTGAATGAATAAAGGATTTTCGGGGTGAATTTGTCTTGCAAGATGGAATATTTGGCTTCGATCGCGGGGGTTTTTAAAACATACTATATAGTGAGAGTTTAACGAAATATCTCTGCGCCCTTTTCCTTGATGAAACAAATTTTGCGTAATGAAGATTACGCTCAAATTCCAATGATGTGCTCCCTTTGTAAATAAATTTACTATAGAAGAATCTATTTCCATCATTAAATCATCGAGACAAATCAGGCGGTGAACTCTTGAATCTTTAGAAATTTCGGACATATCTGGGACACCTTGATGAAATTTTACTTTAGGATTTCCTCTCAGTTTCGATGGTATTGATTGATATTCGGAATAACACCAAATTATACTTTCAAACTTGGTGTCTACTAAGGAATCTATAGATCTGATAAACTTTTCCATCCATACTGACTTACCACTCATCGTTGGCCCGCTTACGGTCATCGTGAAAGGAGCGCTCAGAGGGAAGGACATGATGCAAATGAAAATAAATTAATCTGATTTTACTATATATATAAATTTATTTTAAAAAAGGGAGAGACCAATCATCAGCCCAATAATCTTTCATCCCCATCTGGTTGCATATCTCAAACGATACAAATGTTTCATCCGAATCGTCAAGTCTGTTCCATAGGAGTAAAGGACATGTAAGCGAAGAGAAGGGAATTACTGATGAAAAATTTAGAAATAAAAAAGAAAATTCTGAATCATCTTCATTTATTCAAGCATTGCACAATTCACAATACAATGGTGTGAAAGAAAAAACTTATAGAGCGATATTATGATAGATAGTGATAATGCATTATTAACAACAATAATAATTCGACATGTGAATTAATTGAAAATCATCACCATCATCATTGCCTTCATTCCTTCTCACCCATAGGGATCGCCCAAGTATGGTTCTGTAAGGTTAATTCAATAATAACAATAATAGTTTAATAAAAATAAACAATAATAATAGGGATGCTCAAATCCAAATAAAACAATTAACAGTTGCCAACAATAAAAACAGTATAAAACTATCAGCAATAACAACAACAACAATATAACACTGGCAACAATTATTAACTTTAAATACATGAATTAAAAAGAAAATCCAAAATGATTAAAATGAATATATAAATAATAAATATATAAATAAATAAAAGAGCAATGCTAGTTCTCCCACTTCACCCTTTGTACCCAAAGGGGAGCGTGTCAAATTGACCTACACGCCGCCTCTTCGTGTAAACTACTCTATATATTTTGCTTTCATTTTTTGTGACCACAATGTGGTCTGGCGTTCGGCGTATCTGGTTGGTCACCGGCACATTTAAAGGGCCCGAATCATTCACAACCATTTCCTTTAAATTCTTAAGACACACCAAGTCTTTGGTTACATTATTAATTCTTATACCTTTGGTTTTGCATACAGTTTTTACTTCTTTTTCATCACCACCACATGCGATACTGTATGCGTAATTCTTTGGCCCCCCCGAAATAAATTCCATGATATAACTCCCTTTGCCATATGAAATCAGTTCATCGGTCCAGTCACCCAAAAATTGCCCTGTAGCCGGCGACCAACCCCCTTCCCTCTCGACGTAGATAATGCTATCGGTGTCCCAATATAGAGCGCGATCTTCCAGCTTTTCCAAGTATTCATACAGAGTCAGTCGCGCTTGAGCCGTTGTGTAACACGCGATAGGTACGTTTACATTTGGTGACGGCCTGATAGCTTCTTTCCTTGTTTTTGTATTTATGAAGAGAACCTCTTCCACTGGTATAATACCATGCACTTCTACGTTTGGATCTGTTAACACTTTTGCCAACCCTTCAAAGTCTTTGACCACTTCTGTTTGCGGTAGATCCTCGCGTTGGCCAAACTTACCCCAAAGGGAATTTAGGGCCAACTTAGATATATATCTAAACCCGGGGTTTAGTTGTATCTTTTCAGGGTTGAGTTCAACTCCCTCCCTTTCGCGAAACCGTCGCACGAACTCACATTTTTCTTCTGGCGACTTGCAATCTTCGGGCCACCCGCTTGCCTCAACTTTAAGTTTGAGAAACTTATTGATGTACCCCCCGAATAGACCGCCGTCATCACCGGATTTGTTGTTGTAGCAGGTAATTTCATAATTCCACACTTCGTGAATCTTCACAATAGTGTAGCCTTTCTGCACAGCCTTCTTAACCTCATCGGACACCCAAGTTCCCACCAATACCCTATCCTCCTCATCTTCATGTGAACAACTTGTCTGCACATCATCTTCGAGACACCTCCGACAGAGAGGAAACGTAAGTTTCCCCATAAAGCGATATGGGAGTACCGGATGGTAAAGGTTTCTTGGCGGTAGAACCGTGCACTTTACAAATCCTTCACAATCTTTAAGTTGTGGGCAATCATCTCCGACATACACAGTTGGGTGTCCGATGGGGTACTTCTTCCATTTATTGACGAAAGGATATAATGAACATATATCAATATATTTTATTTTTTCGTTACCTTTTGCCTGGTAATATAATTTTCCGGCGTTCGTCCGCCCGCCATAAAAGCCGTCCCGTGGATCCAATGGTTTTTTGTTCATAAAAGGATGACTCGCTAGAAAATCACCCAACTCTGAATCCCTCTTCAATTGGCTCTGGAAAGCACACTCCCACATTTCCACTAGGAGGCATCCTGTTTGGAGAAGTTCCTCGCGGCGCGACATGGTACTCTCATATCTCGTGTCCATTGTCTCCGATGAATTGTTGTAAATAGGGGTGTTCCTACCGTTTGGAAAGCAGATCTTACACCCGTGGTAGAAACACCCGTAAAATTCGTATACGGTTTCTACACCGTTATTATCACGGGATATTCCATCTACTTTTCTCCCCCCAACTCTCACCTCCCGTCCATTACCGGCATGTTTGATGGGGACGCCTCTTCTTCGCTCCTCTGCGATCAGCCACATAACTCCGTTGTGTGACTGTTGATCGCCCCATCGATACCCACCCGTCGGCACGATACCGATGGTATTCTCTTTCAAAAAATTCTTTTTAAAGGTCAGCAAACATGCCCCTGCTATCGTTATAGCCTCCTTTAAAGGCTTGACTCCTGTGAGAGAATGGTAGAGAGATGAAAATACCGTACACGCCATCCTAAGAATTAAAACGTCGTTCCGACAGTACTCAACCATCTCCTTCCTTAAATTAAACGGGCTGCTTTTTCTTTCTTCATACCACTTGTCGAAAACACATTTCTCTTCACAGGACAAGGCTCCGTATCCGTAAAAATTTTTTGCGGGCAGTGCCCCCACATAATTTTTATTTCCCAACGTGTTAAAAAAATGTGGAAAATATCCTTTCTTTACATTTAAATCTAAATTCAGACACTTTGGTAATTTGGAGAGCGGCATCGGGAGAAAATTTAAAGAGTCAATAAACGTTACCCCCTCGAATTTTAGAGACATGATTTTCGTGCCAGCCATTAATACATTCGGCATAATTTTCAACTCGCTGACGACATGTTTTAGTATAAACTGCCCATCATATCCTTTGAGGTTATGAGCTACACAGATTATCTCCTTGAAATTACTTCTTGGCAGCAATAGATAGCTGAAAAATTCAGCGACAGGGTCCGACCCAGCAAAGTTATGTTCCCTTAAACCGCAACTGGAACAGTTATGCAGCGAGTCTTTTACATCCCAACATGTCATGCAGGCTTGTTGGATGACACACAAAACGGGTATGTGCTGGAAAATGTTGTCTTCACCGGGTAAACATACATCTTGCCGGCATTCAAAATCGAAAAAAATGAACAGAGTATTATTTCTCTCCTTTTTGCCGTCCTTCATTCTTTGCATGTAGCAAAAGTGATCGCTCACATAGTGAATGTCGCAATTAAAACAGTAGATCTCTCCACAGGCGTGATCTGATTTTCTACCCGCTGTTTTATAGACTTTCCCGCATGAACTGCATCTTTTTAGGTCTGAGCATGCTGATGAGGCAGAAGAATTTGCCCCCCTTGATTGAATATGGTTATTGAAACATTCGGGTCCATAAAAATCTCTTCCGCACTCGTCACAACGGATAATTTGCTTATCGTTGCAAGCGTTTTTAGATCCACAACGTTTACAGTGTTGAACTTTAGTACAGGTGTGGTCCTTTATATTGTTGTACGGCACTTTGCATAATATGCAATAGTAAGAACAACTAAATGCCCCGGTTAAGCTCGTGATTACATTGAAATGGTTCTCACCAAAAATTAGATTAATTTTTCTCCTGTCATTGTCATTATCCTGGTAGTTAGTTCCATCAAAGAGGACTTGACGCCCTTTTCTATCCTTATATACAATGATGGTCCAATCTGGGAGCCCTTCCTGAAACGCCCTGATTTCCTCAATCCCGCCCCCATTACTCAAATCAACCCCTATTTTTCGGCATAGCTCACGTGCTCTTTCGGATTGGATGGAGCCCGTATCTTTCACCACTCTTTGATAAACAGCATCGTCGTCTTCATGCCGTGACATGGCAACGACAATTCCCCGCGCCAAACACAGATTATCATTGTTATGTATCGTAATTATCGACCTCTTTTTCCTGCAGAAATCATGGAACGATATCTGGTTTGGCCTGCTAAACCTACCCGTTCCTAACGGCATAGAAACATGGTGAACAGCTATATTCATCACCGAGTTTGTTAGGAATTCATCATTACTCTGAACGATTTTTGAGACAGCGGCCATGATTGTATCAGTATTCAGCTGATCAGAGCGTCTGAATGACACTGATAGCTTCTTGTCAGGGTCCTCATCGTTATAAATAGATAGCCCTAAATAATCGTTCGCCTTCACGTTTTTTTCACGAATGTACTGGAGGATGGAATCCACAGTATCTGTGAACCATTCAAACGGGTTCACCCCGTCACTTATAGGAGCCAATGAAATCTTTAACTCCCGCCCCATCATGTGAAACCTTTTGAATTTTCGCGCCGATTCGCTTAGTACATGAAATCTAACTCGCCTTTCATCAGTCTCCGCCTCGTCATTCCTTGGGACTTCTTCAACGGCGACTTCATCCTCCGAACCCTCGAGCGTCTCTCTTTGGCCGTCAAACACCGCCATAGCATGCGAAGTTGTAGCGTTTGGTGGGGGGTTGCTGCTGCTGCTGTTGTTGTTGTTGTTGTTGTTGTTGTTGCTAGTCGTGTTGCCTGGCATGCCACTACCGCTGCCACCGCCAATCTGGTTGCCCGTGTACCCTTGGTTTTTACCATCTAAAAAATAAATTTTAATATGTCTGTAAATATCATGTTCCTTTTTGAAAATTACAAAATACAAAGAAAAATACATACTAGAGATTTAAAAATATAGCATGAACTTAAAATAACAGCATGAAATTAAATGATAAACACGAACTTAAACGCTTCAGCTTACCTTGGGAATTTAAAATTATGTCATCGTCGTTGTCGTCGTCGTCGTCCGACAGAAAGACGATTTCGATGGAATCGTTGTTGCATTCTATGAACGTTCCGAAAGAAAAAAGGTTTCATTAGTGAATATGTTAAATTGATTATAATAACACAGTAATACAAAAACATATGGAATATGTCATATAACTAATGCTGTATTGTTACCGATTAAGAGTCTATTTAAAAATCACTTAATAGCCCCCCCTTTACTAACGCGCAAAACAAAATGTTTAAAAAAATAATAAAAGTAATAAATTTTAAACTTACCGTGGTTTTTAATATCGCTGCCTCCGTCGTTTTCGGCTGTTGTCACCGTCGCCGTGCTCGTTTCTATGTAAATCAAAATTAAAGTTAATCATTTCACAAATAGGAACGGTTAAACAAAGTTGTAATTTTAACAAATAAAATTATTATTATTATTAAAATAATCATACCTTGAATATTACCGGTGGCACTGGTTGTATCCGAATTCGTGACCGCCACTTGATCATCATCTGTTTGAAACGCAGTAAAAAGTTTCATTAGTAAATACGTTAAATAGATTATAATAACACAATTATGTAACAACTAATGGAATATTTTATGTAACAAGCACTGCCTTGCCGCTGATTCAGAACCTATTTAAAAATCACTTAATAGTTACGCGTTCAAATTTTTTACTTCAATTACATACCGGACACATTCAAAGAAACATTATGATCACTGAAATTGTAATCAGAAAATAGTTGCTCACCATTGATACACCAATCATCGGCGTTGCAAAATAGTTCTTCTGCAGCGTCAATCTCCCTCCTTATCAGCTTCTCCTTCTTAAAAGCCGCAGCAAGATCAGCGGCTTTCCTCTTCCTCGCCTCTCTCGCTGAATTTCGTGCTGCATCCAGGGCGGACTCCATCGCCGAATATTTTAATATCGCCCTTGAAACCCTGGGAACAGGGGTTCCATTTCGCGCCAGCAGCTCCAGCACCTCCTCGGTTAACTTGTACACAGACTCCATACCGAACAATCAATGAGAAGCACAAGATCTAAAGTAGTCGAAGAACGTTCGCTCCTGAAAACCACTGTAGAAAATCGCCGAACCCTTCAAGTACATCTTCTTATATTCAACTTCGTCTCTCTACATTCGATTCGTTAGACGCATTTCCATTGGCTAAAGTAAAATCATTTTCGCCAATACCCATCCTGGAAACAAATATCCACCCCCACCAAAATAATATGCACACCTTTCCCTAGCTTCTTAGATAATACAATACATTCTTCAATATTTCATAAGACCCTCAGTGGTCAAGATTTCTCTTTTCCCCACATCTATTTTGTAAGTGATTGGCGACAGTATGTCGGGAGAAGACAAAGCTCAGTGCGATGCTACAGTCATTAGTGGAGTTGAAAATATTTCACGTAATGACCAATGGGCAATTTTAGCGTGGGAATAGGCAACCACGAGGCCCGATGGCGAAAATGGTCAACGCTTCAAGCAACAGAAGCTATTCACGAAGTCGTAAGGAAATGCATAATGAGTTCTTGTGGTTTCGAAGGGGTCATTAATGACCTATCTATCGGTGACATCGAGGCGCCTGTACGACGGGTAATTCTTGTGAAAGCGGTGGTCACGACGACGACGAGTCATGGAGTTTTCTTTTAAAAATGGTTGAAGTTGGCTTAAATACAATCACAAGTTTGTCTTTTCGATATCACTTAATGTGTGTCGGTTTATAGATTTTTTCTATGTTATTCTTATTTCCATATATTTTCCACACACCCCCCTTTCAATTACGATGCGTATGTTACACTGCATGCAATATTTTCTAAAAAATGGTTAATAAAATACAGCACAAATGTCGTTTTTCCTATATGTTATTGAAATACCATTTACGTCACGTATTTTCAGAGTCATATTTCCGATCAATATACCATTTTATATTTATGTATAGAATAATTATTCAAACGTCAACTCATTAGCGCATTTTTGGTTCCCGATCGAGTTATCAATGTTTATGCTCAAGAATTTCTTCTTCTTTTTAAATTTTATTTCTATTGTTTCTGTTATATCCCTTGTGGTTAATAAATTCTTATTAGGATCTACCAACCAATTAATAATTTCACTGTGTAAAATGCAATAGAGGATTTTGTTTCTCCTTGTTTTAAAATACCCTTTTATTTCATGATGTATTATTTCTTCAAGAGATTTCAAGTCAGGTGAGTTAGGCGCAAAGATTATCGAATTTAGGAATGTCTCTATGACTTGATTATCAACAAAGCCGTCACAATGTGACTTTAGGAACTCAACAAGAGAACTTCTAGATTCGAAATTCTTTTTGAATCGGAGGAGGTTAGCTCCAAAAATTTCGTCTTCAACTTCTTCGAAAGCGTCGGTAAGTTTCAATGTTACATCCCGGTTATCTATTTTAATTTCTCTCGTCGTGAATAGAATCAAATCCTTTAGGTTTTCATTTTGTTCTGGAAATGAACATATTGCCTTTCTATAAGACTGAAATAAAGCCGGAAGTCCGAAATCGCTACGCCTTTTACAGGACTTTATAGAGGCGACTGTAAGACGTTTTCTTAACGATTTATGAATTCTTAATCGAAATAATCGATAGAATGTCACACCATTCTGCTCGTATTGTATTGATATATCGTTTAGACCGTCGACATTCTTTACGTTGATTCCTAGTGTGAGCATTCGATTGGTTTTTAACGATCTTATAAAAATTAATATGATCATCCGTATTTCGTAAAGTAAATGTTGAAGATTATGATTCGACCTAGTGGTATACTGATCTTCCACAGAGTGCGATTCCATAGCGGTCTTTTATATCTGTCTTGATGCAATCAACGTTTGAAATAAATAAATAACTCGACAGTTTATGATAGAATATTAAAAGGTAGACTCTCATAGGCACTATCACTGAAAATCAACGTAAAACAAATGTGGTCTTTACCTGCAGCAACTCTGAGAGTAAAAAACAAGATCTTACACGTAGAAGTGTCGCTGAATGAATGAATGAATTCTTGTGCTGTCCGCATATCAACATTTTAACCAACACGTGTATACCCTTAGGGTATACTTAGCGAAACAGTTAGGCTAAGATTTATTTTTAGAGTTTTTAGCGAAAGTTCTAAATAAAAATTACGTAATAGTCTTCTAATAGAAGTGACCAACATCTTACCACTCATTTGGCTCTCGACCGTCGTGCGATCAAGATCGAAAATTGGAATGTCTAGTTTTAAAAGATATTCGCCGTACACAGCAATGTGTAAGAAGAACTACAGGGTCAACGAAGGCACAAGTTATCCGCCGTGTACTCAGAATAGAGACTTGGGAGAAGCGAAACACACCCGTCTAAGGAGATGGAGAAAATTCTATAGAATCAACCAAGAATCTTCATCAGCAGTCGATCAAACTTCATGGAAAGAAAATCAAGCGGGTGACAATGGATTCAGTGACAGTGTTAAAAGGTGTATTCTACATCCGCAGCGGTGCACTTTAGTACTGAGTCGGTGCTATGAATTGAATAGATCGGGGTCAAAAAAGATTTTGATTGGATTGAATCCCGAGGAAGATTTTTCGACAACTGTTTTCATCGCAAAGAATGGGAATAGTGGAATATACTTCCCAGGGAGCACATGGCAGATTCTGTACGCGCAAAGAGAAAACATTGATTTGTATTTTAAAAATAATCTTCCGACAACCGTGAGCAGCATGCTGTTGACTGAAGATGTGAAAATAAACTTTATAAAACTTTATGGTGAAAAAATAATTCAACTAGTTAAATTCGATCGATATAGCGTTTTCCTTGGTTACGATTCCTGGAATGGATTACTAAATCTTAGCAAATGCATTCATAACGCTATTACCGAGAGTGATTTATGGAGTGAACATGTTAACACAGAAATCAACAATATGGTGGAACAAATAAAACTTTATGTTAATTCCATGTGTAAGAGTTGTGTAAATCCATATATAAGTGAAGCTCACGAGTGTATCAATATGGACTTTGTTGAAAAATGTGTAACTGAATATTTTACGTGTGATCATGAAAAAGATGTTGTAAATGAACTGAGTTGTAGTCTCCCAAGAAAGAGAGTCTTATACGAACTATATTATTACAATCCTGATATGATATTAGAAAAACTTTCAAATTGATTTGTTGAAACAGTTCAAATAACTATTTTATGTCCGCTCAATAAATGTTTAGATGCATTAAAAATATCTGTTTTCTTATTTCAATCACCATTTTATGTATAACTTCATATCTCAAACATCTTTTTCAAGAAATTCATAACGAGTCCGGAGTATAAAGGGTTCGAAACCCGTGACGACAGGAAAGATACCTCAGAACGTTGAGAAAATTTACAAGCGCTGACTATGAAGTTCGGGGTTCGAGTCCTCTGCAGTCGGTTTGAAACCACAGCGTCATCAGTACTTATGCCTTATTTCACCGCCTTTCACTCAACGCTGTGATGGCCGAGTGATTTTGGCACATGGCACATTTGGCTGAGTCGGAACGTAAGGTGATTCAAACCCTGCTTGGAGAAAATATTTTTCCGGAATATAAAATAAAATTTAAATGCTTGTGACGTCGAAGGAGTGGGGGGAGCTCTTTCCGGACTTAGCCTCTCCGCCTTGGGAAGCTGCTGTGACGTATGCAAGCGGTTGAGTTGGGATACTCTGTACTGGAGGGTGGGGGAGCATCCGTTTCGGGAGTCCTGGGTTCGATGGTGTGACGTGTTGGGTTGGAGGGGTGGTAGGGTTGGGATACCCTGTACTGGGGTGGGGAGAGAGCATCCGTATCAGGAGTCCTGGGTTCGATGTTGTGACGTAGGGGGGGTGTTGGGTTGGGTGTGGGTGGCCGGGTTGGGTTTGTGGGCTACTCTGAGATGGCGCCAGTGGGGGGAGGGGGTGGGGGTATGTCTGTCTACCGCTAGTAGCCCATACACTACTGGTATATACCTATTGAACCGAAAATAGTGCGATGTTTTTTTCTACAACATTCACCTTTGAAAGTTGCATTCGCACTATATTCGGGTACTTCTAGCTTTAAAACAATAAGTGTGTATTGCAAGCCTCCACATGCACTTTAGCGCATGTATTTACAAACTATAATTTGTAAATAAATTGTGAATTCATGTCTTGATGCTACAAATGTACAGGAGAAGCGCCTTGAGGCAAAAATTTTAATTATAAAAATATAGGCTACATTATAAAAAAAAACTCGGAAAATTGTACTTTTTCCACAACTTTCCAAGCGTTGGGACAACTTAAAGTTTAAAATTTAAATGGTTAAAATCTTAGAATTTTTATGGTTCAGATAAGATCGAATTTCTGATTGTTACTCTCAAAGATACCACGAATCCCCCTTCCTCAGGACGCTTAAAGTCCAACGCCGGCCTTATGCATTGCTTAGCTATGATATTATAATTTAAAATGTATATTAAGGACACATTCCGGCGGCAGGACCTCCAGGGTATATAGCATTATATATCTATTAACATAGAAAGGGGCGCAATCAGGATTCTACAATGAGAGTCAAACTTTGAACCCCTTACCACATAGAAAACTCAAAATTGCCTACAATCCAGGGGCGGAAATTTTCGCCCAAAATGGGCATCTGGCGAAAAAATCTGACGACACGCTTAATTGATGTCACTATGACAATTTTTACAGAAAAGAAGAAGTTTATCCTCTCTCCACAGATATGTGATGCGAATAATAAAACTAAGAGGATATTATCCTTATAAAATTCGCGATGGTTGTGCCTCATCTGATGTGCTCTGTATGTTACATATGTTTGTTAACTAGAAATTATGAGCTATATTTGAGTCAAGTATGATCGAGATGAAATATGTATTTTTAATAATAGTTGGTGAATTGGATCGAGGACGAGGTCGATGAAATCTCACCAAAGGCGGTTTGAGATCTGGCAAGAAATTATGCAGAATTAATAGCTCTTTTATACCTTAGGATATTCAGAGTTTCTCATTGCTCATGTATTATTTGCTTCGTAAATATGTATTATATAATTTTGTAATGTACGATATCACCTGACAAGAGAGATTTTCTGGTAGTAGAAACAGTAAATAATCAATATCGTAGTATTATATTATTATAACACTATGATGCGAAAAAAACTTATTCCAGGGATGATATCTTTCCTTGAGATGTTTAGAGAGAATATTTACTCGTCCATCAGTTTATGGAGATGTTATACCGCTATAAGTAGTACTTTTCTGCACAGCTTTTTAAGAATTGGGTCCCATCAGTGAGGCATCTTACAAGTATCTTGGATTGGTGCCCATATTCGTGATTGCTACTGATTACTATCTTTTTCGTATATTTTCTTTAATTAAAATGCAAGAAATACAAGATTTCAGAATTGAATGAGAGAAAAAAGAAAAAACTTCCTCGGATCGGCTCACAAGTTACTGATATGATACGAAATTAATATATAAGTCAAGGTCGCAAATAATATATTAAAAACAATAATGATTATGAAGTTTATTTTCCATTTTACACCTTCAAACAGCAATCTAGACCTGAGTCTTTGACTTGCAGTAAACAGAAAATTATAGCAAAACATATCCATGAACGGCTAGAAAACATTGTGGTTTTTCTGAGCCAAAGTAAGCTCATCAGAGGGTGCTATGCTTTACAATGTAGCTCCATGCGAACTCCAACCAACAAATTCCAAAACAATAGCATTTATTTACAATAAGATTCTAGTACACTTATCAGTATCCAGGATTTGGTATTCTTTGGTATAGTTTCTTATTCTGCTTAAAACTGATACGCAGCTTTAGCACGTGGAATGTGCATTCGGACTGGAAAGAACGAAAGTATTACCTCATCAAATTCCTCAAAGTTCAGCTGTGATGCATAGCCCTCCTACATAGCGTTGAGCCACCTTTACTCTTAAGGAAAGGAGGAGGAAAAAAAAAGAAAAGCGAAGGGTTTGACCCACATCCTGTTAATCTATGAATATGCATTCACAAATGGGTAAATAGATCGCGGGATTCCGAGAAGAAAGAATGGAGTTTGAGATCAAAAAGATTTCAGCGTCCGGTTCGATAAGATAGCGCTCTTTGGCGGTCTCTTTACAGAAATGCGGTTGTCGTCATCAGTTCGATATGTATTGAGTTACGCACCCTGCGCAAGATAAATATTCTTTCGTGAATGAAGGGATTTATCTTCCCGAAAGAAAACAGGGCACAAGACGTGTTTACTGATAAATATTAAGTGAGAGTATTTACCGGAATTTTTAAGATGAAATTTTATCGCTGCAGCCTTTGATACGCGACGATCCTGATTTACTCGGAATCACTTTAATTCCGTTCTCACTTATCGTAAATTTTGTTGAGAATTAATTACCAATGCCTTCACTGTGTTTTCGCGGGTTTTTTTCGCCCCCTTCTTGTGTGGGTGTTTTCCCGCACTGTGGGTTTTTCTCTATCAACCTTCAGTTATGGAGATTTTTTTCCCACAAATCAAATCTTTCTATTTCGTTTTTTTTCTCTTAGTATTATTTTACATCTTGATAACCATGCATCTTCATACGATGTTAGGTGGAAGAGAGGCCCAATCGGGCCTAACCTCGCCTAATAAAGGGTCCAATGATAATAATAATGTTGGCTGATTGTTCCCTCTACATTAGTTACCAAAAGCCCTGGAGAGGGAATGAGTGAGACTAGAACACTAAGTATATTAAAAAGTGAGGTATTTTACGCTTTATATCCTCTTAGAACAATCACTAAAATAGATTAGTCCAGATAAGTGCAACAAAATGACCCAAACTCTTTTCATAACATGGAATGAGAAGTGACCAGTAAGAATGACATTACTCGGCATCTTTCGTACCTCAGTAGATTTCATATAATTAAGGACATGAAAATGAATCGGGCAAAAATAAAAGTCGTATTCATCTCTGTCCTGCGCCAAAAGACAAATGAAATATATTCCATTAATCTTTATTTCTATAATTATATATGTAGTAACTGCACAAATTATTGTATAAAAACCACTATGATAAGGATACTAAATCAATATATGTTATTCCTTCATCCGTTGTTGTAAAGAATTATTTTCTTTTGAGCGTTTTTTTCAACTTGGACATAATTACTTACTCTTTCTTTTCTTAATAATAATCTTAATTAATTGATTTTGGTATATGTGTATGTCAGTGAAATCGGGTAAAAATCTACCGAAGATAGTCGCTGTCAAATTTCACTCTGAAATTCCGCTAAAATAAGATAGAACGTATCAGTTTAATTCATTACATCTTAGAAACAGTAATGCTAATGTCACAAAATTAAATCATAACAATAAAACATATATATTGATATAGCGACTACATCATGGGCAAGGTCTTTCCTAAATTAGATACAAGATAAAATTACGAATAAATTCAAAATTTTATCTTTTATCTTATGCACGAGTTATAAAATGTACTGCATGACTGTTAACTAGTACCTCTATCCAAACAATGTGAGACCTATTCGAACGTTTTTTCTTCTTGACAATCGAACAATAGTAAATAATGAAGTTAAAGTTTATAAGAATCTAAATTAAGGTTTAAGGTCTATTTCCATGCATTCAAGAGGTAAGGAAAGACGAAATTTTACTAACTACAATCCGTATTATAATAGTAGGTAAAAGTTCGCTTTTTCCTTTTTCTTTCATGAAATTCTGCAACGAAGTTTAGTCTATAGCAGTACATTCTTTCAAGATATTACCGGGAATCAATGGAGGATATTTTTGAAGGTGTCGATGTATATTTTATCGATTAAAATAAAACCATCTTTAGGAAGATATCTTCTACATTTTTCTGCTTCCATACGCACTCTGTATTTGTTGCAAATTCTGATCCGATGTAATAATGTAAAAATCAGACCGATTTTCACCAACCGTAAGGTTGTATCATTCCATGGGAGCATGCCATATTGTAGGAAATGGGAATAGCAAAATTTCTTCTTAATAAGAAAATCAAAGGGAGAGCAGTGGGAAAATCCCTATGATTCCTCCATGAATCGCGCATCACGCAGTTAACGTATGAATTCACACGTGCACGCACGCACTTTCCAACGCGGGAGAACAGCGTTCGTTGCCAGACTCGCGCCAAAAGTGTCCTCAGCATCTCTTGTTTTTTAGGTTATTTACGCTGGCGCAGTACCACAAACATATCAAGAACCACGCTGAGGCATTTCGGGGAAATCTGTCAGCGGCGCGATATATTTCGAGAAATAGGAAGAGAAGAGGGAAATATGGGGCGAAGATGTAGTTGGAGTGGGGAGATGGATGGAAACAGGGCACTTAAAGGGAAGGAACAGATGGGATAAAAGCAGGGAATGGACCAGAATGAGTTGGGAGGGAAAATATCGAAGGAAAATGGGGGGGAAAATTGGGGCAGGATGTTAAAATAGCTGGTATCGATTCGATTAGTCGAACTCTTAAACAGATTTCGATACATCGATATATCGACTGCTACATTCATGAAAAGCGATAGATGGGAATGGTTCCATTAATGAATTAAAGGTTGCATGTATGTAGAGTACAGGCTATTTATGATGAGGACTTGAAAGAGAATATATTGAGTATGATAAACTACATCGTTACCTTGATTGTTAGAAATAGAATAACCATTGCATTCAATCCGATATTTTCTATAATATGCACCGTTACATTGATTGTGAAGTATATCGAATAGCCATATTATTTCGATCTGAGATTTTCTATATAATGCACCGAAAATGTACCACATCCCCTTATGTTAATTATTATTATTATTGGACCCTATATTAGGCGAGGTTAGGCCCGAGTGGGCCTCTCTTCCACCTAAACTCGTATGAAGATACATGGTTATCAAGATGTAAAATAATACTAAAAGGAAAAAAAGAGAATAAAAAACGAAATAGAAAGATTTTATTTATGGGGAAAAAATCTCCATAACTGAAGATTGATAGAGAAAAAACCCACAGTGCGGGAAAACACCAACACAAGAAGGGGGGCGAAAACAACCCGCGAAAAAACAGTGAAAACATATAATAAATAAAATAATTTTTAAAATTAAAAAATGATAGAGAAAAGTACAAAAGTAAAGTAAAAATGTATATAAGTAAAAATACAAAAAAATAAAAAATAATAAAATTAATTTTCATTATAAATTATTATACAACATCATTTGGAAAGTGATATTAAAGGAGATAATAATGGTTCTACTAAGCCAACAGTGTTAGAAGAGAATGATCAAAAATCGCTCGATGAATCAAATTCGATATTATGTATTCCAAAATTCTGAAGTATTCATTATGCAGCTCCATACTCGAAAATTGCGTCGCATGGAATTCATATTCCCCCAGAATCAAGTTCTTTACAATTTTATGCACCGAGTTTGAAGCTACGGATATCCACTCCATCGAATGTGGGTATTTTCTCGAACGAGTTATTGATAGAATAATGCGTTAAATTTGATCTTTCACAATTTCTGACTGTTTAAGTGAAAAGGAGTTATAAGTAAAAACAATCTGCCTTAAGAAGTAGTGTATATCGGGTCATCTGGGTGTGCTCTAGGCATCGAAGGATCGAGGAAGGCCGGAAATACCGATTTCCACCACCCAATTCGCATTTCAATAGCCATGCTATCTTTATCAGGGCCAAAACACAGAAAAAGTAATGGGAAACGAAAAAAACACATAAAAATAATGTATACGAATTAACCTTTTGCTAGAAATTTTAATCGTGTAATGAAATTTATTTCCCTAACTTTTCCATTTCGTTTTGTTCGATGTATCACGACCTCCGCTTGCAAGACGAAGAAACATTACAATAAAATGATGAAAAAAACCTAAATTTTCTCTAAAAAAAAAAATCGATTCCTTGAATGCGTCCCAGATTCTATTCCCAACAGTAAAACCAAGCCCCTAATTTAAGGAGAGAAAAGTTCGAAATGAATCATTCTCGAAACAAAATGGTCTATACAAAGCTAGTATTTACACCATTGAAATGCGTCCCGCTTCTCGTTTAGAAAGAAGGCAGCGCCATCAAAATATTTATAATCACCTAGTTAACCAGGGTAACCGCTGTTGGCAAATTTAAAGTGACGACGTCGTCGTAAAAGATTGCAGGCACTCTGGAAGGAGTCGGTGGGGGAAGTGGTGGAGGGAAAAGTCGGACAATGAAGGGAGTTGAAAGGGGTGAGTAGTGCAGAGAGTTATTACGGAGTGGAGTTGATAATTAACAGGGGGAGGTCTGAGTGAGTGAGGAGTGCAACAGCCTAGTTGGAAGGACGTGGTTCTTACAGAAGAGGGAGAAGAAGAGGAAGGTATTCAGGAATGAGAAGGGAGGAAAAGAAAGAGGGAGTGGAGAATCTGGAAGAATGTGGAACAGCGGGCAACAACAACTCCTGTAAAGGCTTCGTAGACCACAGATGATTAATGAACAATTAATAATAATTCATCGAAAAATATTTTTTTAATAATTAAATGTATTTTTCGCATTTTAATTGAATGCTTTTTTCACTTTTTGGTATATTTCACGAAGAGCTTACTTTTTTCGCACTCCGTTGATAAAATTTTAGGATAGAAAATATATAATGGTATAGTTAACTTTTGGGACGCAAGGAATCGGATATAGGAAAACGGATAACGTTTTTATGCATATTAAGATTCCACGGATCCTCTAAATGATAAAAATTGTGTATCATTTTTTATTTAGCTTGTTCCATTAAAAGAAAGAGAATAGTTGCTGCCAATTTCAATGTAATACTCTCAAGTGTCAGGTCGTATCGTATATTCTCAACAAAATTCTCCTCTTTGAATTTTCCTTGTGAGTTTTTCATAACTGCACACCTTCATGTGCCAAGTAACCTAAACTCTTTTACTTGAATTATGTGCAAAAATTATGATAGTGATAACAATGAAAAACGATAGAATTCTCTTTAACATCGTTTTGAATACATGTATTGGAAAAATAAATGATAATAAGAGATGTATTCAGACGTATTTATTACTCCTTATCAGTATAGAAACCAGTAGAAAAATGAACAACATAACATGTTCATTGAAAAATTTTCGCCAGAGGACATTATTTTAATTCTCAAAATGATTATTATTATTATAAACGGAACACTAAGGGAAATATTTAAATTAACCAAAGCTCATTGAAGTAAAAAATTTTGCTTTCGACCATCACATATTCGTAAATCTTGAAGGGAAAAATTTTAGATTGATGTAGGTACAGCATATGAAGGAATCTACGTGGATACGAAAGTATAATAGGTCTGCGGAAGAGTGGAAGTGCATAGAAGTCTGAGGAAGGTCTCGGGAAACCAGTCGTAAGAAGAAAGAAGAGATAAAGTAGATGGCAAAGCAAGATTGAAAAGAGATGCGGATAAGATTGGGGGATGGATGCTGCAGTGGTTGAGCGAGGAAAAGAAAAGAAACGGGAAGCAGCGGAATTGGGAGCAGATACGGCCTCCTGATTTCATTTGTCTTCTTTAAAGGGCATGCTGGGTGACCCCACAGAACGCTTTTGTCTGCAACCTGGTAAGTGGCGGATCCTCGCCTAGAAGAGCTTACGTCATCGCTGCTGTGGTCACCCCATCTGCAGGATCTCAACCTTTATTTCGACACGCGTTCGCAGAAATTGCCTTTTTTGTTTGGGAAACTTTTCCTAGGTGCCCTTCAAAGTTCATACTCGTGTCGTGTAAAGGTGGAGAACACAACAGTGGCATTGTAAGGCGATTCCTATTGTTGCATACGTTGTGGGCTCCTCCCTCAAGTGTACACAAACGAAGGGAAATGAACGCGAAGGTCCTCGTTTTCGGTGATTGTTTATTATGAGGAAGAATTGTTTATAATTTCACATGTATTTTATGTATTGTTTTCGTCTGTTAGAACATGCGTGACCCACACTGTGATGAGAGTACTAAAAGGTACTCTTCATTCATCGGGTGCTTCAGTTTCACGCAAAATTTTATGTTATTTTACCAACATCTTTAATTTCTGATTATTACAGTAGAATTGGTCGAATCTCTATTGATGTCCAAGTGACATTTTTATTGGACTTAACATCCAAAGCATTTCATCGAAGGGACTATTCAACGAAAAATGTTACATCCAAGAGACCCAAGGACCTTAGACTCGCTGAAGGATTTTTCATCTCAAGGGATAATTTACTCAGAGCATATTTCACCAAATAGCATTTTGAAAAGCGAGTAAATCACGAAAAATGATTTTGTGATGTATAAAAACTATAGCAAATTATAAACAGAGTTTCGTGATTTACATAACTTCTGAATAACAATAATCCAATACTAAAAATCCAATCATTTCTCTATAATGAAAAAGTCTGTTCTACTCATTGAACAACCAAATTAAATTTTTAGTTGCTTTGACTTCATAATTACTAGATAGGTTAAATATATGTACAACAGTATTTTACTATCGTAAGGTAATTCTCTTACTGCGTTTATTTTGATTGGAAATAGATATTAACCCCTTAATAAATCCATTGTTCAATTACGTGTGTATTGTCTTTACTGTGACACATGAGTGCGTAAATAAAGCAGAATGAGTTAAATGAGATTTCACTATAAATGCTATTGAATCTATAATATCGTTGAATCTGAAAATTACACGCATTTCATCACAAGCGAGTAAAATATATTGCAACCTCAAGAACCCTTCTACCGAGAGAAAAATGCTGATAGTCCAGCTTTCCTTCCTTTCTGCTAGAGCCAACGGTTAAAAATTCACGGTATATGGAAATGAAATCTATAAAATAGCCTTAAATACACACAAGAAAGTATTTATTGTAGTTCTCTGCTGTAACTTCATTACTGTTCTCTCATTATAGATGAAAGCGCAGCTATTTCTTTCAAACTAAGACTCCCTTATCGTATACTTATTGATCAATAAATCACTGCAAAAAATCAGTAATTCTTGCTGTAATGATACTGTTAAGCTAGTGATTTTTCAAATCTGGACCAGTAATATTTAATTCCGTAGAAACTCGCATTTATCTTCTTTTTACAGATATATTTGTATTTATTTTTTTTCTTTTTAACCTTGTTTGTAATTAACATTTGTACCCATAATGGTTAGGTGTAAGAGAGGTCCTAATGGGCCTAACCTAGCCGAACAAAGAGTTTATTAAATTAATTAAATTAACGCTATAGTTACGTCTTGTACACACTAAATGTAGATCGTCACAATATCTCATTTAATTGTGCCTTTCGAGCGAGTAAAATCATTGGTAATTCCGTAATTGCTCGTTACACAGCTGCGGAAGATGCTAATGTGGGCCTTTAAATGTTGGCGAAAACTCCAAATATTTCACTTTTCCGAAAGTTTGAAATAAAGATAAAAGTAATTATGAACAGTCGTGAGTGAGGGCATTACGAATTTCCTAACCTCACGTTATAGATCCGATATCTTAAGCCTTTCCATTCCGTTTCGGATGAGGGCTCACTTGATAACGGTCCCTCCGAAGACACGAGAGACCGTGACAATGTTCGGATGGTCCTTAATTAACGCCCTCTGGCGGTACGGAAAGGTTATACAACGCGCCCTAATTGGCTAGCACCGGGATTGAGTAATGATTTTTGGCAGGGAGGCGGGATAGCCCATTGGAACGGGAGGAAAGGAAAAGTAGTCCATTAGGAAGATTATTACCTTTATTCAAATATACTTGAGGTTGGGACCACAGCCAAACGTAGCCGATCGCATAAACAGAGTTATGAGGAAGTCCGTGGTCAGTCCGTTGGGCCATAAAAATCTGAAAGATGGATTTAGAGGAACCCAATTCATTGTGTTTGTTTGATGAGCTGAACTGATTTCTCTTGTGAATGAAAACATATAATCGAAAAAGTCTTTTTTATTTGATTGTAAATTATTTGATGATGGATAAGCTGGACTGATTTCTCTTGCAAATGAAAAAATATAATAAAAAACGTCTTTTTATTTATTTAATTGTAAATTATTTTATGATGGATAAGCTGAACTAATTTATCTTCTGAATGAATACATGTAATCGTAAACGTCTTATTCTTTGTTTTATTCTGAATTAATGTTTAAATTACTCTATTTATTTTTTATTTCCTTTTACCTCAGTAAATTAAAGCTTTTTATATTTAATTTTATGCATCGTAAATTTTATTTTGTATTCAATATGCGTATGATTACATTTAGCTTACAATTTAATACCTTTTACGAGTAAGGAGTGCAATCCAGGATCAAATTTCTCGCACGTCAATGTGAAATTTCAAGCACAATCGCTTAGAAATTAAAAGCTCAGTAAAGTCCATGAATTTTTCATATGGAAGTAATCACTTCTACTTTTATTACGCAAACTGTTTCCAATTCATTTTATTGGAAGTGTAAATTTAAGTGATTCCAACTTCGTCTTTATGATCCGTAAATGTAGATTTATTTTCAATGCTGATCACTTATCATTAAATGTTTATTAGCTTAGTAAAATGGTGAGTCAATTAATAACACATCTATAATAATCATCGATATTGTTACAACTTTTCTCTGTGGTTCCTTTGTGTGAATAATATAGCCCAGAAAAACGCATTTGGTTATTTCGAAACTATAGCAGAGAAAATATAAAAACACTTGAATAGAATTTCACCAATAAATAGACACTCTTTCGATAGACTTGCGAAAATTTACCAAACAACGATGACTAGTTTACACGCACGAGAATTCTGAAGAGAAAGACATTCGTCAAAATTATTTGCCACTTTTCGCACAGTGGAAATTTGCTAAATTTATTAAAATAGAATCTAGCTACCCGGTGAAATTTCTATTTATGTGTTTTCGTTTGATTTTTCTGTAATTCCACATCTTCATTGAGTTTCTTTGAACAAGGATATTCATTGCAATTCTAAAGGTTAAGGGTAATTGGCTATACCTACATCTTCCTGGGAACTCTTTCATTAAACTTTGTTAGGGATATGAATTGTCCTAATTATGTTACAACAGATGTTTATGCCTTGTTTTAATACTGCTATAATATAAAATTGAGCACACTCCGTGGGTAACTCTGCGATACAGAACGAGCTTCTATTCGCATCGTACGCCATTTATTGCATAGATGAATTAGGTGTAGATCCGTTCCCTCCATCCGACTGAGATTATATTTTGGATTATGTTCCTTGTTCTAATGCTGCTATAATAAAAAGTTTAGTACACTCAGAGGGCAACTGTTATACAAAACCAGCTTCCATTCGCCTCGTACCCCATTTATTGCATAGATTTATGAGGAACAGATCTATTCTCTCCTACTACATGGGCAGTCACACGCATCGTCACATTGTAAGTCCTCTCTTGACAAGCAGAAGACGTGTTGAGGGCGTGACTTCACATATCCATCCGCAATACACGGCGTATCGCGCTTCCGCGCTGCCTGACCGCCTTTGGAGAAGACGTGACTCACGTGGCAGGACTCCGTGCACGAAAAATCACGGCGACGCCCAAATCGCACGAGTCATATGAGTTGGGTGATTTGTTGCCCGGAGAATAAGGGCTGTCCATAAGTTGGGGTTGCGGCAATGTGTAACACACCAATGAAATTGCCCCTAAACCTCTCAATAAAGTCGTTGATGCCGAAAAAGTGATTTGAGCTTCGAAGCCGGACTATATAATAATAATAATAATAAAGACTTTATTTAGGGCGAGATTGAGACTATAAAGTCTCCTCTTACATCTAACCCTTCGTCATATGAGATTAAAAAGAGCTAGCTTGAAAAAAACAGAGCAGAGAAGAAGACTAATTTGTGGATTTAAAAACCTAAGCTAAGGGCTTAGGAAAAAATTTCCACTGCAGGAAAACACCCTCAAGAAGGGGGGTGTGAAAAACCTGCGAAACCTACAGATCGGAAAGCTAAGATTAGGGAAAAACACATAAAAACAGCTTATAAAACACAAGAAGACATACCAAAAGTATAAAAAAACAAAGTAGAACAAAAGGTTACATATATACATTCAGTGTCGTTATGATAATAGTTAATATGATATGAGAAGTAGCTTTCGTTTTCTTTGAATCTCAATTGCAGATTCTTTCTTCAGCTTATCCCACCGAATTCCCTTTAGGCTATCACGATTTTTTTTCCAATGCGCAGAAGCATTGTAAATCGTCTTTGTTGCCGTATAAGGACGCTTCGTGCAATATTCAGTATCACTTTATTCATTCTTTGGTTTTTGTTCATGCCACATATATAAAGATACCTCGCTATTCTCCCATAAGTATGGGTTCTCGTTGTCGAATTGCCGTTCTCCAGAAATATGCAACATTAATCTCCTTATATAGTATAAATTTGATAGAATTTTGAAACTATCAATGATATCCAGGTTTCCTCGATCGTGGTTAGATCTCTAGCTTACTTATAGTTAGATTTCGAGCTTTCAAAAAATTTATTACGAGGATTTTAGTGCCATATGTATTCAATGTGTATGCCATGTGTATTCAAAATTGCTCAAAAATATTATGATAGAAAATCATTCTTTGGAGAATAGTAATTGTATGTCATACTGCAAAAAATATTAGTCAACTCAAAAATTGATCCTTCATCCAGAGCAAAATTTTCTGAATAATAATTACGTAAAAATGATAAATTAATTATGAAAATATAAAAATCTACGAAGGAACCTTTTGTAAAAGTATTCGAATTCAATTCTATCTCAATTTATGCATTTCCACAAAAGCAAGGTAATAACACAGTAAAATCGACGTTAATCAAAACACAACTAAGTTTTTTTCATGTATTGTAATTCATTCAAATCTCAACGACGGTTATTTTATAATGATACAAGTATTGGAATTCTACATTTAATTAATAACTAGTATTTTAGCTCACCTGGAAACTAAAAATAGTTAACTAGGGGCCAACAATTTTGCAATCGATAATTTATACCTTTAATCATACTTTTAGCTTTCACCTGGTTTAAATATATATTGCGGTCAATCTTGTGTTTAGGTCAACCAATTTGCTTCAGAATTAAACAGAGAGAATTTTAAAATTAACTAAATAGAATACGATGATAAATATCCTAAAGTAAAAACTAGAGACTAAGGAGTTTTCAACGCGAAAGTATTTATTGAAAAATATACAACGATTTTTGTCATGGAAATATGGAATAGAACTATAAAATTTTCCCGAAAATTACTGAAAGTGACTCAAAAGTAGCTGATACCACAATGTTACCCTATGCTAATCTTGCCACGTCTCTGCTGTGAGCAAAGTTTCATAACTCTATATTTAGGCCGATTTTCCTTAAGGAAACAAGCTTCGAAAACAGACACAAGCACAGAGACAACGAGTGCATGACAAGTGAGAGGTTACAGAGAGGACCATTTCAATCAATCCATCTCCCAAACTGATGACCTCTGAAAGAACTTTCTCTTTTGCGATTCTTGGAACGACTTTTATGAAAGTATCCCTCGGTCTTGTTTTTTATGAAGTTGGATAAGAGCCACAGTTAGCGGTAAAGCTGGGCAAAAATCAGCAAGCAGCTCCAGCTTATCTCAAATCTTCGAAAGCTGAAAACGTTGGAGATTTTGAGCAATTCAATACTTTAATTTCGTCTAGGTATATATTTATCTCTGAGATGCCATAGTTAATATTATTATGTATTTGCCTTAATAGATAAATATACTTAATGAATTATTAGTGTAAATATTATTTATTATGTAAATAAATTTAGAGTTCACTGGAGGAGATAGTGATTGGTTATTCCTTGGTGTGTTTATAGTAATGTAGTGATTAGAATATGCTTAATTTTTTTCCCCGGGAAGATAGTGGTAAGAAGTTTAAAATATGATTAAGAGCTTAAACTTCTTTGACTTTCAGGCATTATTATTACTTCTACCAAAAGAAGCCATGGGTGGTCTGCAGATGATTCGATAAAACTTCCGAAATATAATAGCCTTATTCCCTTATGGATGGGAGCATTACATAAGAAAAGTTATGTTAATTTAAGTTTATGTTTATTTAAATACCGTGAGGAAGGAAAAAGAGCATCGGGCTCACATAATCGAATTTTGATTCGAAGCTAACATATTCGATTTGATCGATGAATCGAACGTTTGAATCTAAATGTAGGTAACATATACAAAATATAGCACTATTCCGTGAATAATTAGCTTTTGGTACAAAATCCAGCTCGACATTCGATTGATTTGCTAAATTTATATGAATAATAGTTGATTTGTGTGAAAATGGAACTACATAAATTATAATTATCTTCTCTGTATTTCCATCTCTATCTACAGTAGTCACAGGACCAAAAGGTAGAGGACAATAATAAGAATGAAATACAAACATGGATGTCCAAACTGGAATTCGAACCCATGGATTAGCGTGATAATCTTGCACGCTATTCCCTACGCCACTGGGGCCGGTAATGGCAAACATTTTAATAGATTAACGCATACGCTGAGTGATAGGGTTAACAAGATGTGACGAAAAATTGTCTCAACCGTCATGTAGGGTTGCGCGAAATTATTCGCTGCTAATTCCTTACAATCCAACATTTGATGGAATTTGTAACAGCATTGTATCCGGCATACTAGATGACAACGAAAGTGATGGTCTCAGACGTATCTTGGTGGTATCCCTTCATAATAATATGAAATAAAAATCAGCAGTAAATCCCACGCACACTTAATTTCAACTCACTCACTACAAATTTTTATATAATGCTATTTTAATTGGCCATAAAGACAATTTTGCTCGTGAGAATCTCGCATGGCTCTACACATTCTAGCACCTTTAGATGCGTAACTCATTTAGTACAAACTGATCTGAAGAAGACCATGTTTTTGCAGCTCGATACTTTACTTGTCAACACATTCCTTATCTTTTGTGGAACGTTTGTGAAGATGTCGCGTGAAAAAAAATCCGTGTCAGCGAACAAACTTAAATCCCATTCGTTGACACGTGTTACGAAGTTTACCGAGCAAGTTATGCGCTTGATCGATTGCCTTGCTCTGCGCAACTGGGCCAAGAAAACACGTCTCAGTTTAGCATCTTAAATCATGAACGCAACATATCTTTCCCTTTCCTCCTCCGTGTGAAGGTAGATGTTCGTAAGTTGAGCGCCGAATTGAATTGGCATCTTTCGAGAGATTATCTGCGACGAAAAAGGATTTAAAAAATATACATTCCTTTTGGGGAAAATTAAGCATTACGAACTTTTAATTTCTTCGGTGGCGAATCCACATAAGATAAGTTGATGTGTATTTATTGTGCATAAAAATCAACAAAAACCAGCGATAACCAGCATATGCGCTTCTCGCAGCAGTTCTCATAGATGCTGCAATCCATTCGACGAAACTATTGTTTTAATGGATGAAATAATTGCATTAATGCAATGTATTCTTAACTTAGGTCATGATTATAAGTATTATCCAGTTCGTAGTAAAGTATCGAGTTATATTAATGTAGTATCCTGTTCCTCGAAGAACGATATACGATATATTCTATTGCCCCTAATTGTTGTTTTTACTGAGAGTTTCATTTTTTATCAGTTCAGGTTTATCGAGTGGCATTCCATTACACGATGAAAACACTTGAGTTAATTCTGAAAATAAAAACGTTTTCATGTGTTTCTGTCGCCACACAAATTGGTTGGATCATCATCTATGCAATTACTAATCCAACTTTCTGCCTGTCGCTTACTTTTCTCCTGATTACATTTAGGTAAATTTCTCGTCTAAATATCTTGTGCCACAAATTATAAGTATGTATAAATTGTTGAAAATTTGGGTAAGGTATTTTTTGAAGCCTCTCAAAAGTGATTTAGGTACAGAAACTGGAAATTGTAACATTCAGTTATTTTTAAGCAAAATACAAATTTGAGTAAAACATTCGTCATTTCCTCTATGTAAGTGCTGTCATCTCGATAATGATACACGACATAAGCATGGCAGATCTAGAAACTTGCCAAAAGGGCTTCAGAACATCGCAAAAAAAGGGAGCGATTTAAGGCAAGTTTCATACTAATTCAACTCTTTTTAACTTTTAAACGCCTTTTTGTTCTGATGTAAATACGTACCGTGACAGAGGAAAAACTCACAATCTGATTTCAAGTCAAGCTCTTTATTCTCCCTAGGAAATATAACTAACAGCTCATACAAACACATTTTCCATTACTTTGAAGAGGGAATGAAGCTTAAGAGGAGAGTTGAGGAGTGAGGAAGTTTACCCTTGCTTTTCTCACATAGCTAAACGCTGCTGGTAATATGATCACGTAATGCTGCTTAATGACACTATGATTACTCTTTCCGCAAGAGTCAATAATGAATTGTTATAAGGATTGATGCTATTAGTTTGTAACGATTTAAGTTCAATTGCCATTTCATATTAACTCTGTTGGAACAATACTGAGACAAAAGTATATGAAAGATACATTTTTTCTGTTCCGTTCCAATTGAAAAATGAATATTATTCCACTCATCAAATGATTATTTCCTACATTTCTTAATTTGCACGACTTTGGATAACTATCTTTATAAAACTTTTACTTTTATTCATGATCGTCTGGACTTTTTCACCGAGGAAAACTGACACCGGAATTTTGGAAAGTTATGAGTGAAAACATGGCAGAAGTGAGGCTTGAAGATTTGGAGGATAGATTTGAAGGATGAGGAATCTTGCGTTGACGAGGTCAAGGATTAAATCCATTCGGTGCACGCCTCTCTCAAAACCACCGAAAGGCACTATCACACATTTGTGACTTTGCTGTGTCACGATGATATGGCAGTTTCCTTGAGGCTGAGGAACGGAAAAGAAAATAGTCCATGTATGTTTTTTTTCATGACTGAACCTAAGGTGTGCTGTATAAATGTTTCCATTAAATCACTGAAGTGTTGTTTCTGCTCACAGATTCTAGGATTTTCCCCAACGTATAGAACAATTGAATGCTTATAATAGGGATTATAAAAATATTTATTATTATTTATACATTAATCGGAGTTGGACTATAGCTGATAGCTATCAACCCGGTAGGAATGTTCAACGTTTATAAACTAATAACATGACGCATTATCACATAAATACTAAAGTATACACAATGCAACATAATTTTCAATCACAGATCATGCACTAATTACGTACAACAGTAAGCAATTAAGATACAAATACCTTGTGGAAACAATATTACAACATATACCAAAATACTACAGCAGATCTCACAACTTGCTACGACTATACAGTATTTTAATCCAATTACACTTACAAGTCATACACAATCACATAAAGCTAACTTACTACATAACTACATGCTAAATTCTACATACATTCATCAACTATTTTTCCTTACTGGACATTCCTTATTTGTCACACAGATTTTTTCATGGCCTTCATGGCTACCATAGCAGTCTCGGGGACAAATCCCCACTGTACATCATCCACTCAGGCAATTTCGTACTCCACCCACTTATCGTAAGCTCACTATTCCATGCATGATCAACATTTGTACAAAAAGACCTTGTGATTTTTTGGTAAGGGCTCAATCACTCCTGGAAGCACATTATTGCATTCTATATAATTTAAAAACGAGAACTTACTTTTATTCTTTCGTTGCGTCAGCAATTTAAGTTTATTAAAAGTAAACAACTATATGTATGTTTTACTTGATCTCAAAAAGTTAACATCGTGATGCAATACAGCAATACAAGATGCAAAGGATGTAATTTGTATTCATTTCCCATTTAGTGGTGAGTTTGATAGCTTTTACAAAAAATAATAGAAGCAATTAATGTTTGGTAAATGAAGGAAATCTCTAAATTCAAGATTTCATAATATTAATCTGTATGTGGTTGACAGTAAAGAAAAGCTATACGAAATTAACCATTCCTCCGAACTGAGGAAACTAACTGACAACAAATAAATAACTTTTTAAGGTAAAGCATCGTGATTCAAACTTTATAGCGGTTTTCTGTTTATTCGACTTGAAAAAGGATATTTAATCTCGAATGGTAAGAGCATTTATGTTTAGTGGATTTAGTTAGTCCGTGCCTTCTATGGCAGATGAATAAAGTACTAAAATGTTGAAATCATTGTTATAATAAATTATACAACTTTGTAATTTTCCACGTATTTTTTTAATATTGGCAACCGGTTTCGTAAGAGCTTCTTACATCTTCAGGCAATAATGAAAACTTTTGCAGCAGTATATATACTATAAGAGGTTGAGGGGACCTCTTACGAAACCGGTTGCCAATATTAAAAAAATACGTGGAAAATTACAAAGTTGTATAATTTATTATGGCTTTCCACCAAGTAACGCCAGAACATATTGATTTCGAAATCATTGTTCATCATCGTCGAACATTTAGGAGCTCTGTGATGTTGTCTTACAAAAATGCGATTGTTACAGAAAAAAATACAAAGGCATATTTTAAGGCTGGAAAACTGGGGGGAAGGTAAACTTCGTGGGTCACCCAGAAAAAAATACGATAATGAAAACTTTACGAATAAGGTGTGCTCGAGGACCTTGAATATAGCACTAACACAGTTCAGAAACATCCTTGTTGAGAATATGAAGGGGGTAGAAGGACAAAAAGAGGCGTGGGAAAAATGAAGAGAATTTTATATTAGATATAATGGAGGAAGTGTTTGGACAGGTAAATAATGATGATGGACGAACAACAGATGATTTGCACCCCCGCCATTGAAATGTTCTTTTACAAGAAATGCTAAAAAAAAATAATTAGAATAAAAGGAACAATGCTTAGTTTTGTACTATATTACGTAGGCTAATACACTGATTCAGAATCGAGACGACTGAAATTTCGAGAGCTATTTTATGTATCTTCTCAAAACTTTAAAATATACATTAAAAACACGGCTGTAATAATCAAACGAATAAAATTAAATTCATCGTTATTTATTAAAAATTTTTAGGATAGTCAATTTTATACGAATTTGAGTTTCAATGTTGAGTTTTTTTTATATAGCAAATAAATTTAAATATGTCACATTTATTCCACGAAAAATATAGTATGGTGATCAGGTTTCAATTACTCATAGTCATTGTCAGGCCACAAATAAGAATAGTGCCTGATACAAAAAACTACTGGGTTAACTATGATTAGTTGAAACCTGGTCACTATAATAATTATTTTATGGAACATAAAACAAAGTATTTTAATTTATTTGCCATATCCATCTTAATGGAGTACCACACAGTGACGGCTTATTCCATCAATACTAATAGGTTTTGTTATTGTGATCAACTTGTATTTGAAAGGCAAAACATTTAAGCACTTGGATGATTCTCTATTCACATTTTCTACCTCAAATTCTGTTGAACCAATCCACCTCCTTACAGTGGTAATCACATTCTTTTCTTTGAAAAAATTTAGATACCTCGCGCAATTTGTCAAATGGAAAGATACGCCGATCACTTTCGAATTTGAATTTCCTCGTGAAATATTAATTACTTCACTTCCACTTACATCTGTACCTCGAATCATCGTTTCCTCCCTTTTCATCGTATTAATTCTAAATTTTCCATTTTTGTGGCTTAAGAAAAGGACGATTCCCGGTATTAAAAATCACTCAGAACTCGTGCCAATTAGCGTGTCGTTGGAGCTAATAGGAAAGCGGTTTGCTACGACTAAAAGGTCACCATATAGGTGTCGTTTTTTGTTTGGGGTTCGCTTCGTTTTTGTTTTCCTTCTTTCTGGCATCAGCTGCACGCCTACAGTATTTCCCCGAGCATGGTTACCACCCTTACGGAATTCTGTCTTCGTTTCAAAACTTGTTCAAAATTTCCTGACATTATGAAAGGGAAATTAATATTAGCGTTTTTTAAGAGAATTTGTAATTAAAAACTTTTTAAGAGAGTTTATCCCATCTGAATTCAATGAATTATTACCGTCCGAGCATTATTTTTCTGGTATACTGATATTCTAACATTAATTCCATTTGAATTGATACAGAACGCTCGTAAATGAAAATTACATAATTTCTAATGTTATGAGGAACAAGGAAAAATTACTTTGCGGGATTCGTATCGTCGTGTTGATAAAATACGACGTTCCGCTGACAATGCCGCCCATTACTTTAGGCTTAAGTGATTGCTTGGTACTACTCTCATCTGACTTGACGATTTCGTAAAAAATTTCTTTAACTTCCTCTGAATATATTGAGTTTCTCAATTAATTCTGTTTCTGGCTCAGTGAAATAATTATAGCCACTCTGTCGAGTTTAGCATTATATCCAAGGGGGGTCTTCAGTTTGAACCTTTATTCGTAGGTTTCAGCGAATATTAATCATAAAACTGAGCCAAATATGACTGATTAGTTGGGCATAGTTAATGCGCATGTTATTCCATGCAGTATATTAGCTATGCAAGTCCATGAGGTTATCAAAAAATATTTTCGTACATTATGTTCTAATTTGGTAACTATGCAACGCAACGAAAAATATTTCTTCAGAGTCCCAATTTCCTTTAGATACTTTATAAAACTTGTTTATCTGGATATTTTCCTTAACTGTTTCTCTAACCTTCAGCAATATTCACTGGAATACATTATCCTGTATTCCCGCTCAAGATACGGATTATATAAAGAACCGCGAGGCAACATTTTACCGAATATTAAATCCGAAATTTTATTCGGAAAACATAACAATTTTCATTAAGGACGTGGTAATTATCCTCTTAGTTATCTAATTATTACGATTAATGAGCAAAGTAGCAAAATGAGTTGATTATAAAATACAGGTGGGCTTATGACATCTCGCCTCAGAAAAATAACCCGGCACAACCCTGATTTTGTACCAAATTATGATTATGATTATGGGATATATATTTATATTTAGCTTATATTATTTTAGCTTTAAGGAAACGTCCAACCGTTTCCATGAAAACACTGGGACATTATGCTATCGGGTAGAAGAAAAACCTCACTTAATCCACCGGAATTTCCGCTTCCTAAATATTATAGAAGTACTGGCATCAATCTCTCCGTAGGTGGCAACCCTTTTCTACCCATTTCTTTCCACCCCCACCCCTTCCCCTCCGATGAAGGATGATGACAGCAGTGCTTGTAAACCCCTTCAAGGTCCTTCTGCATTGCCCCCTTCGCCCTCACACCACCGACTAGATGCACACGTGGAGCCCTAGAGGGGGAAGGAAATGCGAAAACGGTGCATTGTGGGAGATTGGGAGAGAGGAGGAAACGGAGGCGGAAAGATCCTTTTCTCGCCTCTGGAAAACTACGAAATGACCAAGCGCTGAAAGCCAGCGTTGCCGCTAGAAATACGCTCTCTATTGAACTATAGAGCACGGCCTGAATATCGTAAACCGTGGGGTACGTTCAGCGAAAGATTAGGCAGGCTTTGCATTGATGTATACTGATGGAAAATGGCTCTTTGAGGGTCGAAAGTAAGTAGCGAGAAATTGAAGAAATATCTACGAACGAAAGCATGTTGATGAGTTTGTAAATGGTAGATGTCTTTGGTTAGAGTATATTGTAGAATATCATGTTGGGGAAATGTACTGGCGAGAAATTAAGGAAAAATCTACCATATCATAGTATTGATGGGTTTTTAAAGGATAGAAATGTTCAGTTAGGTTATGCTGAGGAATATCATGCTAAGGATATATATAGTAGTGAAATGTATAATTAGAATGAAGTGTAATGTAAAAGTATTCGGATAGTAATAGAATTTAATGTATTGTAGTGTATATACATCGCCGTATATATATATATATATATATATATATATATATATATATATATATATATATATATATATCGCCGCTCATAGTCTCTGCGAAAGATATTCAATCGAGGGGTGGTCTGAAAAGTTTCCGATTCCAGATTTTTCTGAAATCTTCAGAAAATTTTCAGAAAACATGTCGAGAAATGGCGAAATGTCGGAAACTTTTCAGAGAGATTACAGATTATCACCGTGTGATTCTTGTAAGAGTGGTATGAAATAGTGGTGGTATAATTGAAATCGGTGTAATGTAGATTTAGTGACGTGTCGTATACATACTTTTTTATGTCCTTGGATGAATATGATATTATTATTATTACTCAGAGAAAATCCATGGCAGAGATTCATTTACTAAACAAAAAAGAGGAAGTAAAGGCAGTGTAATTAAAAATGTATAAATGAAGCAGAAGCTAATATTCAACCAATGACGTATAAATATAAAACGGATTTCAGTGCATCATAATGGAAAATACCTTTCTATAGCTGCCGTCTATTTCCTGAACCACGGAATTGAAGTCGCGACGTTGAGTAAAAGATCTTTCATTGAAGATAAGCGAAGGAAAACTTAATGTTTATCTCAGGATTGATAGTAAAGGAATTGCTATGACTTATTTTGTTTACTGTTTACCACGTGTATGAACATTCATACATGTGGTAACGGTTTATTTACCTATGAAGAGAATCGGAGTCGCAGCGTCACGGTTGAAAATCGTGAAATCAACAGCAGATTTCAGTGTTTAAAGAGATAAAATTTAATAAACTGGAAGAAAGATAATTTTGATATTCTTGTAAGAGAAATGAATTTCATATCTAAAACAAGAACCGAGAAGTAAAAGTCGCAGTTTTAAGTTTTTGAATGCTTGTATAAAATGACAAACTTCATAACCGTGTCTACAAAAATTCGAAGAGAGTACTAGAATCCTATATATCCCAACATGCGTCGGATCATGCAATGAAAAGTAAAATCGAAATCGCATTCCAAATAAGACTACAATCATCATCGTAGGCCAACCAAAAGAATTCAAATCTTTAATTGTTGCATGCAACTCTTCAGGCCTGTCCCGTTCCCAGCCAATTACTTAGTTCCATCATAATTCTTTGCCTAAAGCTTTTTTTAATATCTTATCTCATGTTATCCTTTTACTAACTGTTATTCTTTTGTGGACTATTTTATATGCAGTTTGAAGTGTGAATATGTTCCTTGCTTTTTGATTCCGCCCTTTTCTATAAATTTCAGTTTCTTACCTATCTGTAGGTTTCGCAGGTTTTTCACACCCTCTTCTGGGGTGTTTTCCTGCTGTGGGCTATTTTTCCTATCCTAGGTTTTTAAGCCCACAATATAAATTTCTTCTGTGCACTTTTTCTCCTGCTATCTCTTTCTTTCAAATTGACGAAGGGTTAGATGTAAGAAGAGACTCTTCAGTCTCAATCTCGCCCGAATAAAGACGATTTATTATTATTATTATATATTATTATTATTATTAACGCTAGCCATTATTTGCCTTTAATTTTCTAGCCAAGGTTTTTTATAGTAACTCTTCCCTTCCAATACTGTCCACGGCAGACAATCGTGTCTTAGTTTATGCCCGATTAAGCTTACCCTTTAATTGAAATACATTTCAGTTGCCTGCAATAATTTCTTTATTTATCAGAAACTCGCATTTCCGTACAGTTTAGCTTTTTATTCAATGGAAGTTTGAGAGAGGATATTCAGTAGCAATTGATGTAAAAAATATTAGGATTAGGAATCCATGCTCCTCTAAAAATCATCGTAATGACAATTAAGTCGATGTAGATGAAGACGTTTGGCAATCCAGCACCCCTTCCCGTTGCATTTTCGAGTGACGTCAAAACCCAAACGATGAACGTACTCGAAAGTACAAACGTTTATCTCCGCTTATAGTCTCTGAGAAAGATATTCAATCGGAAAGTAAGATATTTCGGACTCTATCATTATCGTGAGCAAAACCATTGAATTATTCCAAGCTTCTCCTCATAGGTCTCACAAAGTCCCTCATTTTGAGCTGCGAGAAGATATTTGCTACTTTTTGTTGGCTATGATATGCGTAACACATAAATATGGGGATGGTGACGACATTTGCTTTAAAAAATATGACAGTTAAATCGTGTGTTGTCTACATTCAAAATCAAAATAATTCTTCATGCAATTCTCACAGTATTCATTTCCTACATATGAGATATTTCATTCTGTTGCGTTGTTAAAGGACATTGGTTTCCGCATTGTTGCGTCGTTTCTAGAATTAAAACAACAGTAATATGAATCACTGACACATCTGTTATTCGATTTTTTTTTAGTATCAAGTAATTACTTATTTTTCATATTTAAGGTCGATACAATATTTATCTAGTTAGAATATTACACTTTTCCATCGTATTAACACATAGAAATGGACATGTGTAACATACAACCACAGAGTTAGAGATATCCTTACTCTATGATACAACCAATACACCATATACGTTAAGATTATCATAAACTATTTTTCGATCTAAAGATAGCGATATGACAATGAAAATACGAAAAAAACTTAGCAAAACAGATCACTTCCAATGAAATGCTTTTAGGATAAAATAAGTAATACAATCAAAAGATATGAAATGTTTACATGAAATCGACTGATTTAATTAATCAGAATTTGATGAAATAATATTAGGCAGGAATAAAAATAAATTCCAAGCGTAATTAAGCATGCTAAAATGTGACAGAATATTGGAAAAAGCTTAGGAAGAGATTATAGTAGTTTCTCAGGAAGCAGCAACTCATCATATTCGTTTCAGAGGTCTTTGTGATTCCAGATGGAATAATTACTGAAGGAAGCAATTTCGTTTTCCTCAAGAGAATTGCTGCACGAGCTTCCTCTGTCACTCCCTTTCTTCCCACGCCCATGATAACTGTTCGAGTCGACGCATGTTTTGATTTCTGATTGAACAAAACGGCATGAGTTTCAAAGTCTTCATAAAGCACAATTTTGCTACAAAAATTGAGAAAATTTACGAGAAATAATCATTTTCAATATATGAAACAACAATATATTTTGGATTGCTAATTCGAACATTCGGGCTCTGTTTGTGTTTGATATCGTCAGTCGATGATGAGCTCCTAGCTAATCAAGCTAACCTCAGCATAGCTGTTAACTCCAATATCTAATGCAATCTGTTTGCTTCATCATTTTCAGGTTTCCTTCTCCTGCTTTCTCTATGATTTCTTCCTAAAATTAGCTTTATCAGTCCTTAATATATGAACAGAAGTTGAATGATTTTTAACTTGGTTCTACGTTATTGGTTTAATGATACTAAAATTTACATCAGTAACAAGCCCCGTAAACTTTGGCATCTTCCAGTGATATCTTGTTTTTATACAACTTCTATTATGTGCTAAAAGCTACTTATATTTTAAATATTGCTTCCATATGAAACCACCATTCAAACATGTCACTAGGCATGTCTTCGTAGCTGTTTATTATGAATTTGCAGGTAACGCTTTCTCCTAACAAAATCCAGCCATAGTAAGTAATTGTAGACCATTTAACGAGTCTATTGAATTTCATTTTAAAGTTAAGTTTTAAATATCAGTGCTCAAAATTGTATGCTTTATTTAGTTTAGAGGTTAACCACGAAATATCTCATGATATAATGGCCTAAATCGTTCAGGTTTTTATTCCAAATACGCAACGTAATCTAACAAATTATTCTTGTTTTATTGCGCTGATACTCTTCATTATGCAGTAAAATTTTCAGAAATACACATTTAGCGATTATAAACTTAAGACATACGTATTAGAGACCTTACAAGCATTAAAATGGAACTTTCAAATTTTTTATATTATTCACTCATGATTCATCATGAATCGGAGAAAAACGGAGTATTTCAATTAATAATTACGATATCATTAAGGCATCAAAGAGAATAATACATTTGTTTAATTCATATTATGTATATGTGTTTAGTTTCATAAGGGGGCTTGTTAACTTAATTTTAGCCAATAATAAGTTGATTTAATTAACGGCGCAATTATAAACAGCTTTACGGAATTTTTATATACTTAGCAGTTATTTTTCTTAGTTTAATATTTTACCGTTGCTTTTATCTCCTTTTAACCGACAAAAGTATAAATTACAGACTGGTTTTATGTTATCCTATTGTTTACTGCTGGTTCTATTTTAATAGATCGTTAATGTTGTTTTGAAAACTTTTAAAATGTAGTTGAGAGAGATTTCGCTTTTGCATTTACTGCATTCTGTACATAATTCTTTGGTATATATGAATAACCATGGCAATGATAATAATAAAAACATATAATCAATCTCCGTATTGTTTCCTAAAGATGTGTGTTTAAGGCAAGAGCATTCGTCGCCATTTCCCTAATGTGTTGGCATCAATCAAAGGCACACGTGTCTCCAGTCGTAAGCTTCATCATAATCCTGAATTTCTTTGTCACTTTACGAGGAAAAGCTTCGTCGACGGATTGTAATCCAAGGCTTTCTGCCAAATGAATGCAACGAGGAAGACTGTTTTGATTCGAACTCGGGTAAAAATGAAGCCAGCGTAATGATTCCTCATTAAGGTGGTAATCTTTGCAAGCCTTTTCATATTCAGTGGATTGATAAGCGATCTGAGAATTTTGATCAATACACCCCAAAGCATTTCATCTCGACGAAATGATTGATAGTCGAAGGAAGCGTCGCAAAAGAATCTTAATTAAGCCTCCGTGTCAGCTTATAACTAATTAAGTGAAATTCAACCCTGAGGCGGATGGCGGAAGGGACAAATTTGTCCACAGGATTATCCTGTGCTGTAGTGTAAAAATAGTTTGAATCGTTCGCTTCATGGATATCTAGTTTTTCTCATTTTTCTGAGAAGTATTTTCCCCCTGCAAAGAATGTAATTAGTTCTCTCATTAATTACCTCAAGAAGGAGTTTTCTTGGCCGTCCTATGCCGTTCTTTTCCTCAAGCGCAAAGTACGCATTCACTCTAAGATGACGATATTTTAATTATTCTTGATTCACCAGCTTTTTTAAATTACCATCCGTAAAAGTAATGACATGTAATGGTTAAATTAAGATATCTACGAATACTTAGGGTAGTACAGCGTAGGGAACATATCTGAGAATTTTTAAAGGAAAATTCTCTATCATAAAATTTTTATGGACAGCCTAAGACACAATGAATGGGGAAAGAAAGTTCGTGTATACGCGTTGAAGTGCCAGGAAAACGACTCATAGGTTCAGTAAGAGACTAAAATAGATGACTATGGGTGGAAGTCAAACGATATGAACTGATTGCAGTGATATTAAGAATAACCAAGACTTACATAAGAGGCACATTTGCCGATAAAAACATAGAGCTTAAAACCAAGTCATTACATCATGCCCTATCATATTTTACTTGTGACTTCCCCCGACAAAAAATGATGAAACTAAATTATCTAGTAAAAGTTGTACATGCATTAGATATGGGATAATACAGAGACAGATATGAGACTTTCTGTCCCATATGTTCGTATGTGAGTCGATTTAAGCAATATCCTTAGTCGTCAAGGAGACTAATTGTTTATAACCAAAAATATGTGCAAATTTTTCGCCTTTTTCGACCTAATTCTCGCGATTTTGAACCCAAAATAATATTAGTTGACCAAAATAAGAATCTATATTCGATTTCCTTTTATTTGGAGCTTGTCTCGATTTCGTGGTAAAATACTTCTGATTTAATTCTTCCTCATGGAGTAGGATTGGTCTCCGATCTTGAGATACTTCAGCATTAAAGGAGACTTCAGGCTCTATAACAGTGTTTCGGCTATGATAGAGTCCCTCAGGCGGGATTCGTTTCAGGTTGATACGGACGGATGATATAGCAAAATTTTATCAGTACAAATATCGTCACCCCTGCCACACGCCACTGGTGGCTATCAGGGATTGTGTGTAAATCTAAAATGTAAACTAATATGGAACTATTCTTAGTCTCACAAGTCTGCCATACTTAAAAAGCTTCATGAATCTACTATTGTGATGCATATATTCTCCACACGTAATCCTAATTGTAATAACCATACACATTTGCATATTTTTCAATGTTTTTCTTTTTTAACATTCAAAATTTTGATTGGAGAAATTTATTCAACAAACTACTCTTGCATATATTACTCGTATTTATTTTTGGAACGTATTAGCAATGACATTAGGTTGAATGGAAAAAAAGGATTTGAAATCGTCCTCCAGTGATGTTGTTATTTTGAAATTCATTTCAAATGGTAAATAAATTTGTTGATGCCGTTTCAAACTCACATTTTCTTGCAAACCTTCCAAACCGTCTTAAGATTTTGGCTTGGGGTGTATCAATAGCTATCTAATTTAGTCAGTTAGCTTCTATAATATTCTGTTAATAAACGACCAGAATTAACTATCTTTTTTATAAATTTTCCTTGTAACGCTTGTTACATCGGTTTTCATCGGAGATCGCGCTCGCTATATATTGCAATTATGATGTCATTTACTTCGTAAAGAAGCTCTACACCGATCAGTTTCTCGAAAAGATGTGCCTGTTCTAAATCACATCCGAGTAGCTTAATCCTTCTATTATCCACCAGAAATTCCTTATCCGACCTTATCCGATTCTTTCTCTTGCGAACTCTGTTATTTCACCAAATTTCATCAAAATCCTTATTGTAAATGTCTGAACTTCTACAAAACAGAAGTACTTCAACACTTTAAATTTATATTTTAATACAAGAATTTCACTTATGTTCTCACCTGATGATGATGCCAGGCATCGAAACCCGTGTTGTATATGTGTGTTTTCGCGGTAAAGTATAAATTAAAAGTGTTGCAGTCGCTTCTGTTGTTTTTATAGAATGAAACCACCACCAAGTAAAGACCGAAACCATCGGATTTAGCCAGAACTTTTATTAATCCGCATAACCAACTTCGTTGAATTAAGGAAAGGAAGAATGTGAAGAAGGATTGAGGATATTCAATCTTCGGGAGGGTGACAATCGTTGACTGAGAGTGGTGAGAGGAGAACGTGTGTGACCCCATTCTCTGAGTTAAGATGGAGGAGATGGGACTCGAGGCGCCAATGGAAGGGCGTACGTGTAGGACTGCATGCAGAGAGCAGGAAAAGGGACTCCCCCATTCGTCTTTATAAGGAAACACAATGGCTAAGCCCGTATTTACGTCGAAAAGTTGAGTAATGTATTTACGACAATGTAATGATTGTGGCCGACTAAGAATATGCTCGATCGAAAGTATATCTGTTTCTTAGCGCCGTTTGATTGACGTCACTAAGATTCCTATGTCATTCATTTAATGTTAATTTTTTAAATTAATAATTAATAGGTAACTTTATCTATTCAATGGGAAAAATTATATAGTTTTAGCATTCGAAAACAACTTGGTTCATTCTGATTCTTGAAAGTTGCCTCGTTCCCAATTACCCCATTCTGTACATGCATGTATCCTGACTCCGGCTTCTAATTTAAAAATAACAGTTTTCTTACGCTTTATTTCTGTATGTTTTATAATAATCAAGCACACTCACTCATGCTCGCGAGAATAGAGAGGAAAATTTTCCTTTTTTCTAAAAGTCTAAAAAAATACTCCCTATGCAAGACTTTTTTAGTGTAAATGATTTTTTATGTTAATATCTGAGATAGGTTAGGCAATATTTTTTATTTTATTTATAATGTAACATTTCATAAAACTATATTGTAACTGTAATTGTGATAAGGATGTGGTATTTGTATTATTGTGAAAGCTGAATGAGTTTTATTGGTTGTAAGTTATTAATTTAACTATTTTTAATTGGGTGATTTTCGTAATGTATCTTTTTATGACCTGTCCTATACATACATGTTTGTCCTGGGATGAGTGTATCAAGTATAATTATTTGGTCTTGCAGGTTAACAGAATAGAACAAGAACTTAGCTGAAATAAAAAATAGTTCGCATCGCTTTCTCCATTTTCCCAGAGAATTGGTCCCATGTTGAATTTTCCATTTCAACAATATTCTCCGTCTCAAATATATATATTGTTCACTTCTTCTTTGCAATTTCTATATTTTTAACAAATCTGAAGTTATTTATCAGAATTTTCTCATAAAATTTACATAATTTTTATGGAAGATATAGTTAAACTCATTTATTTTAGTTAAGTCATTTTCATATCATTCAATGATAACATAATTTCAAACGTTAATTGTAAAGTTTGTTGCTATAGTTTCGTTTCTTTGTGGACGCTATACTCGTTTATGGTATCGTAAACATTTCGAACAAAGGATCTTGTGAGAATTCCAGTCTCTTCCTGCGAAACACAATGGGGCTGTAAAAAAAAAAAGAAAACGAAAAATGTTAATTCAAAAGTAAGTGGACATCTTGCTGCGGAGTTTCACAAGAATAATTTGCTGAACCTCCCCCTATAACGATTCAAAATTGAAATACTAAAACGGTTTTTTTGCTTCTTCCATGGGCAAGAGAAAGTAAGGATGGATTGCTGACATATAACGCACAAGGTATTGTTCCAAAGAAGAAAACGTTGAATAGAATTAATAAGCTACAAAAAGCCTATCGAGTAATGTAGATCGTGTAGTTATTGGCTTTTCAATATCAGAATAACCATAGCCAACGTCAGTCTAAAACAGTTTATTATAATTGTAAATCCAATTAAATTTTAATTTTTATTGAGGTTAAATATTAATTCGTCTAAAGAAAATGTTTAAGAGCTGGTAATTTTCAAAAGAAACTCTTCTAAGCTGCATAGCTATTGAAATCATTCCTGCTTAACTTACATACGTTGGTGAATTCTATGAAAGAATACCAGAAATACATACGTTACCCTCGAATATTTCGTCAATGTATAGAACCCTATCTTGTATTCTATGAAAGTTGTAAATTAAGTGCATACAATAATAACACCTAATAAAACTCTATAAGGTTATGCTCCAGTCATTTCTTTCTAGCGAAAGGTATTCTTTATCACTATTTCCCAGAATTATAAAAATACATCTAGCCACATAGTTTCTTGCATTGATTGTAATTGGATATTAATGACCAATTGCGAATTATTTCCTTCGAAAGAAACAATTTTTCAATGAAGTACACGTTTGGCATTAACTCTAGCATAAAGATGTTGCATAGAGAGCACGATCTATCTTTTCAGCATTACCCAAAATAATTATATAGCATTCATGTTTCATCGTATAGCATATTATTTTATATATATTATGTCTTAATCGTTGTCATAAGTCCCAGAAAATTTGTGGACCGTATGATTCGTCCTGAATGAGAGGTCACATGCGAGAAAGTTGCAGTTTCAGTTTTCCTCCAATGCGATCTTCCTGTAATTAATTCTGAGAAGGAAAATTAAAATGTAAAAGGGGGTACGGGGAAGAACGACGTTGCGAGTACATTACAGATTTTTGGAACGGTTCCTTTTAAACCAATGAGCATGATGGGGTACACTACCTGAAATATGCCTTATTTACTGATAATTATAACCTTAAGCATTTCAGAATGGACTTTTTCCGCTTTTACGGAAGCCCTCAACTAATATTAAATAATTCTTTTTTCTTTGGTTCTGTACATCTTACAAACACGTAAAGCGGCGCGTTCATGGTTTCTACAATTTATTTTCTTTCCCATATTTCTAACCGTTCTCCCAATAGATAATTTCTCCCTTGGATTCCAACTCTTTCCTTTTCTGTCTTCTCCTGAAAACTTTAAAGGCAATTGATAATTTTCTTGATTTCATATAGGTTTAATTCTTCTACCTCAACATTATTTCCATCCTATTCTCTGTGAGTTTTTTTCCCGCAACGTGGGTCTTTCTTTTTGAATCATTAGTTGCAAATATTTTTCTCGTCGTATTTTTTTTCTTTATACTTTTCATCTACATCTACAAACGTACTCTGCAATCCGCCTTTCAGCGTGTAGCAGGGGGTGCAAGCACCATGACTCCACATCTCCTATTCTCCTATTCGATTATTTTCGCGTATTGTTCTCGGAAAAAATGAATTCTTGAATCGACTGGTTCTAGTATCTATTTTTCTGATCTTTCTCGCGGTATTAGAACTTTTAATTATTTTATATCAATAATACAATTATTTACGAGGTTAAGAGGAAGAGAGGCTCATACTGGCATAACCTCGCCGATAATGACTCCATCTATCAGGATTATAAGATGATTCCCTTCAAACGAGGCCAATCCAAGCTATTACATCCAGCAGGCCTTGTAACTCCTATTCAATCCTCGCAGGAAACAGAAAATTCGTGCAGTTGTATTATTAAATTATATTGTCATCGAAAAGTTATCTATCTTCATCGTATCATTACAATAATATTTAAAGTGAGCTTAATGTATTAGAATTTAAGCTCAACAAAAGTTTTCACATCAACCAAAATTTGATACCTTGGCTATCAATTAATTTTTAATGTATTTCTACATTTCTACAGCGAATCTCTTTTGCCCTTTTCTTATTAAGATAAGCAGGTTGTGCATATGAATGTGCGTTCACGTAAGCTTGCAAGGAAAATTCACAATTAATCGAATCAAATTGCAATGCCTATTCTTGGTTTAGAATAAATGAGCACAGAAGCTTTGGCAATGTCTATGAGTTTACTTTAGTTTTGTAGCCATACGGGAAATCTCGCTCTGGATAACGGATTGCGATACGAGCTATCTTCGTTAGCCGAAGATTCACTCCATCCTAATAGATAATATTTTCTTATACAGTCTCTTCTTTTGAAGCTCTCATGAAATAGTATATAATGAAGCTACTTAAAAATATATATCTCTGATAGGAAATCATTTTGTTCTCAGTTTTTTTAATAAAAAGGTTAGGAGTTCTTTGTGAATAGGCAATCCAAAATTGGTGAAGGAATAAAGAAGAGAATGGAATCAGGAAGGATCGTTCAGTAGACGAGTGAAAATGTAAAGAAAGTCGAGCGAAGAATCTAGAGTGAATAGGTAATTGTAAAAATAGATTTTTATGGCAAAATACTCTCTATAGAGAAGGGAGAGTTTGCGTGTTGGGGCGTGCATAATGCCTCTTCTCATGGCTTCCTCAAAGGTGACGGCAGATGCCTTGGTGAGAGCCTTTGGAACAGAACCAAGGAAGAATGTAAGGAATTGATGGGCAGAAGATAGTGCGTGCAACGTGCTATTTTTCATCGCATATCTCTGCACACTCTCGTTATGAAGCATTTTCATTACTTCCATATCATAAAAGATTCCTACGCCCTGTGAATCAATAGCTATTTCCTCGTTTTTCTTCAGAATCAGGCTCCTGAGTTAAGTTTAATGTTAATGTTAATAGGTCGTAGGTATTTCTATTATTAAGATCCCTTACACCTTTTCAGTGTTTGGTATGGTTTGGCTCAACATATTGAACGGTAGCAAAACCTGGGTCTCTATGAAGGAAAATATGAGGAAATAGAATTATGTTGGATTGAAATATATAAGGAACAAGAGGAAAAGATAAAGGGATATGACTGTGCAATGAATGAATGTGAGCAAAAACCAAGTTTGATATAAGTAACACTATGATAGGGGTAAGATTGGGGATTTAGATGCATGGAGAGGATGAATGAATCCAAACTACAATGACGGTATGAGATGAGAAAGCCAGTGATTCAAAAGCGAAAGAAGGACCGAGAGAAAGTAGTGTAAATGTTCACCGTGATAAAGAAACGGTATTTTTCCTCGGGCTTAATGTACGACCGGTTTTGCAAGCATGCTTGTATCTTCAGGTATAGGATTTCAAACTTTTCGAAAGATACAGGAGAAATTATATTTTCGGGAAATATTTAGAGAAGAGGATCTGTTTAGAGGGTTGGAGCAGGTAGGGATATGCATAGCAGATGTGGGAGAAAAGATCGTATGGTTTAATTGAACTTCCGATATATATCAGATTCTATGTGTAAAATCGGGGTTATAAATGCTAGGACCAAATGGCTATACCGCGCAAAAACCATCTGCCACACAAGAGAGGCAGCTATCAAGGTAGTTAAGTAGATGTACGATTGGGATACGCTGGGATTTCTTTGGCCATTCAGCGTAATCACCTGACCTTCCCCACCTATCGTCACCTATTCCCTATTTAGAAGAAAAATATTTTGGAGGCTGGCGATTCCAAACGATTATTAATTAAAAAAAGAAGTGGATTGTTGGGCAATAAAACAAGGAGGACTATGTTGTGACCTTAACTTTAAAAAATGTTACCAATGTATCAAAACTGCAAAGAAAAAGAAAATGATTGCGTTGAAGAAAATAAAGAAGTTATGAAAATTAATAAATTAATAGTTATTATGATATATAGACATAGATTTTATTCTCTGTAGCTCCGGGAAACTTGCTTTTTGGATACCCTTCTTACGATTACCCTTCTTACGACATTTTCTTTCTAGTGTAGAGAAGAACAGAAGAGTGTGAGGACAGGATTGAATCAAAATAAAAATGGCTATTTCTGATGCCACGTGAACCAAATCTGGAACTTGTCAAACCGTGAATAATCTTTGGTGAAGAGCGAGATTTGTAGTGTTTTCGGAACGGGATAGCGAATTCTCCATGCCCATCACGCCGGCCCAGATTCTAAAGAAAGTGAATATGGGACAAACAGAAGAATCGGTGGTGGGCGTAATTTAGAGAAGTGACTTTTCTCCCATTTGGCTAACATCCCACTCAGGCACCGTTCTTTATTTCATTCCCTCTACGTCACAACTACCAATCCCAACGCAAATCACGCTTATTTATGTCCGCTTCCCTTCTCCATGCAACGGATATAGCTCATTTCATAAATGTTGCTAACGATACGAAGGAAGTCTCTATTCAACTTCCTCCATACTAATTATACTCCTATTCTATTTTGTGGTTTTCAGATTTTTCCCTCTCTACCCACATGTGTTTCGGCTATGTTTTACGATTAACGCTATATTTGGGTGTTGAGTTGAAGGGAATAGAATGCTCTGTTTTACAATATGGATAGATATCAACAGTCTAAATCGCAGACATGTTTTGGATATAAAATCAATGACTTACATACTACCGCAACTTGCCCGCATCTGGCCAGTTTCGAGCTTAATATTTAATTATAAATAGAAGCTTGCTTATTTCCAGTCACTTTCCCAAGATACAAATTTGTAATCAATTTTCTTGATATTAAGGTAGCTCTTTCAATAAGAATTATTAATACTATAATTATCAATTCCATAAATCAATGATTGCTATCTCAGAATTCTTTCTGCTGAAGGTTTTACATATATTGTATTTTTTATCTTCTCAATTAGTGTGGTAATTTCTAAAGACTATACTTACAACTTCAAATAAAATAAATACATTAAATTGTAACATAATCACTATCTCTTTTTGAAACACCTCATCCTTCTTGAATAGCGACTTGAGAAATCTTCCGTTTACTCCTTCTACCATTGAATAAAGAGTAATAATGCAGGCGAATTTTTCCATCTCTCTTTAATGCTGCATCGTACTCATGAACTGGTCGCCCTATCCTCTTTTTCCGAAGTTGCCATTTTTGCAGCTTTAGGGGGTAAAATTTGTGACCATGGAGGACCAATTACTTGCTCAGTTTGGGAGGAAATCAGCGATTTTTGTACCCTTAACAATGGAGAGATTAAAATTTAGCTGTGAAATTAAGAGAATTTTTTTTAAGCTCTCCTCACGTGTGTTTTTACGACAGCTGTAGTCTCCAAGTTCTTCTCCGAATGTGCGATTCCCCATCTATGCAAATTAATGCAAATCAGTCCGAAATTCGCCCAAGAAAATGTCTCTAGCGTTAGACAGAGCTGTTTAAGCAATTAATTAACGTTTCGCTACATTTAGTGCTGGTGTGGGAATCTCTTAAACACACGCCCAAGTAGCCTAGCACAACGTGCACAAGTATATTTGGACCACCGCGATAATCAATGGACCACCGTTTTGACATAACCTGCGAGACTAGGATGAACGACCTCGAATCATGTAACAACTTAAGTTTTCATCTGAACTTTTGTGTATTACGTAGACGAGGTAAAAATTTGAAAAGTATTTTATTCGTTGTATACATTTTATACTTTATATCCAATTTATGTGTTTTATACGTTAAATACATTTAAAAGTACGAAACATACGAAAATTATGAAGGCTTTATGAATACCTATACGTCTATATAGTAATTGTGCGTTATTAAAATAAAAAATTGCGTTACCAAATTAAGGAATTTCTTTATTAAAACAAGCAAGCTATGGAAAATAATATAAAAGCTTCTTCTTGTAAAGCTCCTTAGCAAACCTGAAACTTAATTTTCCGGAAAAAAAAATGTCCATAATCAGGATTCGAACCACTGAGGATAAACTTTTGGATTAAGCTTTGGATATGTTGGAGATTTTGGAAGTTTGAACCAGTCACTATAACCACTCGGCTATTTTGATGATGATGAATGATTGCAGTTATAATTCAAGAAAAAGGTTGGTTGAGTAGACTACTACATGCCAGTTGATGACAGATACATTTACATAAATCCTTGGCAACTTTTGACGGAGTATTTTGACATACATCAAATATATGCGATAATATTAGAACATTTTTCTGTAAATTAAATTAATTTCCATCGTTTGTTCCGGGGAAATCACCAGTCTATTCAGATCAGTATTACTTGATTGTTTAAGAAATGAAGAGGCTCTTTATATAAAATACATTCTACTGTAACCCATGTATTAATTGTTGACATCAGTTCTGAATTTGTAAATATATAACTTCGAATCTATAAAGATTTACATCAAGCTGTTCTGGTTTCGATTCCCGGTGGGATGCTACATTCGAAATGACTTCAGCTGTCGAAGCATTTTTAATAACAATTATACTACTAAGATTTAAATCAGCTGCCAGGACTTCTCAAAATGAAACCGCAGAGGATAAGTATGATTAACACTTACAAGTCAAAATAACTGCAAAATCTGGTTTTAGGGAATAAAAAGCCAGGCTTTTTGTTGTTTCAATATACATCGTATATTATATCAAGTATATCATTGAAGAGTAATGATTTCATCGTACTAATATTTAGCAAGCGTCGGTAATATTTATTCTTCTAAAGACTCAATTAAAGCGTCGTGATGTTTTGGCATACGTAAGACTTAAGCATAATCTCATACAACACTATTTAATACAATCTTATCTCAATCAATCGCTTGAGCAAACTCAGAATACAATGCAGGAACTCTTCCCATTTATTATATATTTGGCATCGTATTGGAAGAGATGCAAAACTTCTCGAATCTTCCACTCGATCTCTCTCTGGATTCCTGTCATGTCTTACCACTCTCCGAAATCGCTATTGCCTTTCCTCGATTCCTTATAGCGTTCTCGAGGTTGAAGGACGCCTCCCCCGTTCATTGTCCTATTTTCTTTCTTGTCCTTCCTTGAACCTTTCCGCCGCTCAAACACTCATGTCCTCCATCAATATGATTCACGGAAAACCGATTTCTGTGCTTCATATCATGCGCCCACCACGTAATTTGATTATTCCAAAGTTATCGCTTCTTTTTTAATAAGTTAACGAGTTTCAAAACAAATAAACAACTGCAGAACTATGGTAACGTTAGAATATATACGGAGTTAATTTTTCTCTCCTGTATCTTGCTGTTTACCCAAACGTCTACTATAATGTATATATAAAGTGTTCTAACTTTCGGTAGGTTCATGTGCTCCCACATTCCCTATTTAATTCCCTCTCCTTCAATTCCCGGTAACTTATCCCACCCCTTAATTCGTCTAATAATTTTTGTCTTTGTCTTCCCCTCTGTCTTTTCCCTAGCATTCTTCCCTCAATCGCTCTCTTCAACAATCCCTCCCCTCTCAATATTTGACCCACCCATTTCTTTTGTCTATTTTTAATTACTTCAATCATTACCCTTTTCTCCCCAACTATCTCTAGAACCTCCTCGTTCATTTTTCTATCGACCCAACTTACTTTCTCCATTGTACGCCATACCCACATCTCAAAAGCCTCCAATCTTTTGACATCCTCTTTTCTTAACGTCCACGTTTCACACCCGTACAACATTACACTCCACACCAAGGATTTTACCAATCTCCTCCTGATTCCTTTATCAAGTCCCTTTGTCATCAGTTCCCTTCGTTTCATGAAAGCTTCTTTTGCTAATGCTATCCTTTTTCTAATTTCTGTCGAACATCTTCCATCCTAGCACATTTTATTTCTATCTTATTCCTATCTATTTATTTTACATTTGAAAATCCTACTCAAATAATCTTTGGGGCAGAGTTCAGGGAAAGCTATGTTCTAATTAAGAGTGAAAACATACTTGTAATTCCCTTGGTCCTCTTATAAACTCTAAGGCCATAAGGTACTTAGATTTTTCATTGGAACAGTAATACTTCGTAGTTAACATATTTCGTAAATGATTTTATAAGACCATGTATCTTTAATTTTTTATTGTTATAATTAATTTTTCACTAGGTGGCAGAAGGATTCGTAAATATCAATATTTTTGTTTTTCGTTCCAAATTAAAACTTTAAAAACTTGTTGATGTGATATCAAAAAGTTATCTACAGTTTCCAGAAAATTTATTCTGTAGTTTCAGAAATAATTTGTAGTTAGTTAATTTTCTTTAAACGAATCATAATCCAATTTCTCAGCTGCTCTTAGAAATATGCCTTCATAAAAATATTATATGACATTTCTTTAATTTTCATTTTAATTTTTATTTAAATTACAACTCTTATATTAAACAATTCCTAGTGAATATTTTCCGTTGTACACATATTCACTATCAGTGCTCCCCTAATAGTATTTTAGGCAGGGTTTTAGAGTAAATACCGTACACTCCGTGGCATTTACCATAAATGTTGTCAAGATTGGGGCTCGAACTCAGGTCTCCCACTTTCCGCACATAAGCTCTAACCAATAAATTACCATGACGACTCAATCCCATTTATTGACGGGATGCTATGCGAGCAAGGAAATAAAGCAAGCATAAAGCAGGGGACCTGGGTTCGAATATCTGTCGAGTCCACATTTTTCACATCTATTTCATCTTGTCTCTCTAGCCGCACGACTAAGTTAAATACCTTTCCCTCATCCTCCTTAATAGTGTTCCCTAAGTGATGGCACATGGATTTAATACCACAGAAACGTACTTAATATAATTCACCACATGTTGGAGTAATACCAATAAAGAATAACTTTCTTTCGATCGTTTCGTTAAATAATTTCTTTCAGTTAGTTAAGTCATTTACCTTGTAATATGTATTTATATTGGATCGAGAATTTATGAACGCATAAAAAAATGTATGACATATTAACTTAAATACTTATTTTCGGTTAATTCGGTAACATTATCAGTGCCAATCAACAACTTCTTGCAAAGCTTCTTGAGCAAACCTGAAACTTAGTTTTCCGGAAAAAAAATCCCGTAACAGGATTCGAACCACTAAAGACATTTGGATACTTTGAAAATTGGAAAGAGACACACTAACCACTAGGCCATTTTGATGGACTAGGTTATAGGGACTAGGCTAACGCACATAACATGTGCAACATATTAACTTAAATAGCTTATTTTCGGTTAATTCGGCATCATTATCGATAGCAATCAACCTCTGACGTGGTGTAGCGGTCGTGGGAGAAAGTGTCCGCTAAAATAGCGAGGATTCCCCTAAATTACATCCATACGGGTCCTTGAAACATCTCACCGGCCCTGACCGGTCCTTCGCGACCACTCCGTCTCCCCTACCATATTCATCCAACTCCTTTGTTGCTTCCGTTGCGCTGTCTTCACACAAATTATATTAGCTCCTTCCGAAACGCTTTCTCAACTTTTTTGGAAGAATCCTACGAAAGCAGAGGAACAGAAATATAATAGATTTAATATGAGCCAAAGGAAATGTATGCCATTCCCACTCGAAGAGTAGAATTAACTTTGACAGCCGCCCACTTAAGTGTGTGGACCTCATTTCCTCCAGTTATAAAATACTCAAACAAAAGATCCCAAAATATAAAAAAGGTCGAAATTAGCGCTCTATGCATGAGGATCCAGGCGACCTTGTCTCATTTTCTTCCTCAAAGCGCGTTAGAATGAAATTTGTTAAAAACTTTCTCCGAATTATTTTTACGGCGGATAGGGGATGGAACTAATCCCATAGAAATCATCTCAACTTTTATCGCCGTCGTAAAATTTTTAACTGAAGTGTTAAAAGACCACAGAGTGAAGCGTAAGAGAGCTTTGATTTACTGTCCCGATGAAAGGTGGAAGTGGAAGGTGACTTGGAGGCTCTTTTGAGGAGCTGCTTAGGGAAATGATGCTTTGAATCATCTCAACGCAAGAGGTAATAATTTGGGTGCCATATTTTACGGTCCATCGTAGCGGGATGCTGTGAATAGGCTTAGCTGATGATACCGATTTATAATGAAAATTAAAGAGCTGTTTAGAGATACACTTTTGTCGCCTGCGTTTTAGAATAGGGTTGTCGTAAAGAATGAATGGAGATTAGTTTTCTCTTTCTCATATGGAGATTTGAACTGCTACAATATGTTTTCTCAGATGGACCACCCTGAGGTATAAGTCTCCGCCATTGTCCTACCCTTTCTTAATTTTTGCCCTATCCCATTCTGAGCTAGAATTTCATAATTTAGCCGGAGATAATTTTTATGCAATAAAATCACTTGAAGTATTGCAAGTGCAAATGAACCATTGCAATTTTTTCCGGTCTCTTTCCGCGTTAGAATTTCATAATTTAGGATAAGATAATTTTTATATTATTACAATAATTATTAAATCATTGGATTTATGTGCTGAGTCTGCTTCAATCAAAGAGTTTGTTGCTATTGTATGAGAGATGACTCGGGTACGTAGGAGATGTTGAGTTTTACTGAAGTCGTGATGCAATGTAGGATATTAACAAAAGATTTATTATAGATTCTGCTCATACTTTATTACCATTTAAATAGTCTCCTTATTAATGTGAGATGCCTTGAAATGAAATAATCGACTGTTAGCACAAGAATCGTTAACTTATATTTCGAATTGAAAGAAGATTCCTTCACACATCGTTTCATTCTATTTTAAATTTACAAATATTTTCGTGTTTGTTGTTTTCCCTGTCTTAGATATCATGACATCCTTGAATGTTATTTTTATATCTTATTCGAATGATATTTTTTATCTTTTTGATAATTAGTTGTCTATAAACCATGATTATTTTTGTTCCTGTTTACAATTTTTGGACCAACTACTAATGTCGGAAAAAATAACGTTAACAAGTGCGAATGTTTGATTGCTAATAGTTTCCGGAACTTACTCTATTTAAAATTTTCTTTTAAATGATAACAAATAAATAAAGAAGAGTAATAATTCAATCTCGTTATCTAATGTCAAAGTATATATAACATAATAAAAATTTTTATTTATCCTAGGAAATTCCCATGGAACAGGTTGGCAAATACAAAATACAAAGAACTCAAAAAACAAACATTTTTACGGCCTATCAAAGATATTTTACTAAATAAATATAAAAGAATTATTTTAAAATTCAGTGTATTATTTATGATATTTTAATAGTAACACAGAAAATTATTTGTAGGTCTGCTCATTTAATCTCGAACTTTTCGGAAACAGATTATTAACACACAGCATTCTCGTCAGGCTATTATAACCGCTGTCCTGGATTCCATCAGAATTCCGCAACGGACAGAAAACAGAGTGAATCTTTTCTTTTAACAAAACCCCCACATTAGTCTCTCAAAACTTTATGTTAAAACGCATTCCGCGTATCGTTCTAAGTGCTAACTCCGATTCCATCCCACTAACGTATCAACAAGTGCTATATATTTGAGGGGGATATAGTTTCCCAACCTCTGGATTCCTCTCAATTTGGAAAATGGCCACGTCCTTCCCAAACGCACTGATAAAGCACGGCCGTCGTCAAAAGTGCCTCCAAGGACGACACGCCACGCTCGTTCCGCACAAAATATTTCCGAAGGTGAAAAAATAGAGTTTCCCCAAACAATTCTAGTTCAAGAGAGTTTGTTGCACCCGTGACCTCCTCAAATTGGCTTCCCAACCCATATTCCTTTATTCCTTGCTTCGGTTGCTAAAGAGGTTCGTATTACCTGGTTATCAGCCAAATTCTAGAAGGAAGATAACACGCGGATGAGTGCGTGAGGTCACTCGAAAGTTTTTGCTTGATATATATCCGCTTTTTCAATCTAGTTTTCTTTATAGTTAGAGATAGATGTGTATCTATCTATCTTTAGCTAACTATAATTATGACGTTCCACAACATCACGGCCGCATCCATCGATCGTATTTGGTTTTCTTTACTACATCCGCTGTTAATGATACATTTACCATAAACAACATCAGAAGAAAGTCGAAGTTTTGATTGTCCCTCAAAATCAAGCGATGGTAGAAATATAAACTAAAGTGAAAGAAAATTAGGAACAGATGGTCGTCCAGCATGAAAAGAAATGTTTCCTCAAGCTTCAGTCCTCGCTCATCTATAATGCTTATACATTCTATAGTGCATATAGGGTAAAATATATTTCCACCACTTAACAATAATTATATCAAATAATAATGTAAACTGGGTATTAAATTCAAAACTTATGTCGTAACATGGTCAAATTTAATTAATGTAAGGTCTCCTTCGCCAAATCCAAAATAAACATTTTGTATCTGTTGAGCATCTTTACCAAAGATTGAGTATGCTTCATTTACTTCCTTTTCGTTAAGCATGTGGAAATAAGATTGTTGAGTTAAACAGAGAAGTTTTCTGTTTATCATTGCGTCCTTTATTATGTCATCCGTTTAAAGATAAGCATCAGATTTATATCACTCATATTTGAATAACTTAATTCCATCACACTTGTTAACCCTTGATTTGTACACCATTTGTAAGCTGTTAAGTTGTTATGAGTGTAATTTTTCCGGATAAATTAATTTTGAAGAGAAAAGAACTTGCTCAATTACTGCTTATTCATTATTAAAAAGAAATGCTCTTGCTGATAATTTCAACAAATCTAATTCTCACAGTACTCTTACTATTTTTTGAAAATACTTAAAATAGGGATTTTGTACGGGGCCTTTTGAAGAAATAATAATGATCAAGAAAGTTCTATCGCATATTGCGTAACGAATTCCAAGTATTGAAACTTTGTGTTGTGTTCAAAACTGGTAATATCTTTGCTAAGAAAGTCGCAATCATGATTTACAATCTACGACACAGGTTCGACGTTTAACTGTCCATAATTTCCAGCGGATGGTGTTGAGAAAAGCTAATTTTCCTGTCTCTGCGAAGGGGAACCTGTACAAAGTGATTCCCCTTCTCAAATAAGGTACGCATTAATGTCATTGCCAATGACTCCGATTCTTGGAAAATCACTTTTTCCTCTGCCGTTTGACCGCATTTCACTATAGTTGTTCCCCGCTACTCCACCACTTACTTCCCTGTGTCCCTTCTCTGCCACCTGTTGTCACTAATCGCTCTTTAATTCCCCGTAAAAAATATCTTAAGTGGAAATATCCTCCTTAATTCTAACTCCCATTATCTTCATACTACTTGGTTAGTCCCTGGTTGTTTTCTTTTATTACCATACTTTAGCTTAATATGTAGCGAAACAAGACAAGTATATATGATAAATTCTCTAATCCTACAACAAGAAGCTCTGTCTTAAGTTTATATTGGAAATAGTGTTTAACAATTTTCCCAGAGAATTGTAATGCTATCGTGAATACCTTTAAAACTTTCCATGCATCAGAAAACAAAACGGATTTATAGTATAGAGTGGAATTTAAGAATGAAATTTATTTTTAATTAATTGAAATACTTGCGAGTCATTGAATCATTTTTTGAGAATAAAATGAAAATGTCTCGAAGCAGACCTACCAAAGTAGGGGCCGATACGAACTCTGAGATGGAGTGAGATCTTCTCTAACACTTTTCTCACGACTGAACGTAGATTAAAAAGTCACCTTTCGGTGTTTCCTTTTGTCACAATCTTAAGAAGTAAACATCGGAAAAAAACAGAAAAGGAGTGTTTTGTAGGATATTGAGCGTAGTCTCGGAGAGATCTTAATGCCTTCTTATCACAACTGTTAAAATTTCGTATGAAACCTTTCTCTATCGTATGAAAGTTCTCAAGCCGTACATCGTGGAACGACATTTAAAATTATATACAAACTTAGTAATTTCCACAGTAAACTATATTGTGGAAAATGCTGTTTATATATCATTTTAAGAATATCGTTATTCTTCCTGTCTATATGGTAAAATTTGCTTCATTGTAGAGTGAAAAATTACCAAACCTAAGTAACTAAGACGCTCTCTGTGCGAAAAGCGGTTCTTCAAAAATATGACGAAAAGAGGCAAGCATTATAAAACCCGGTTATAACGCTATCCTCTAAGATGCGACATTCGCTTAGTTCCCCGAAAAGAGGTATTTTTGTCTCAACCTTGCCCAAATAAAAACGTTTTATTTATTTTATTATTACAAAAGCGTCTTAAACGGGTTTTACTGTATTTGTATCCCCGCAACGTTAAAACATACAAAATCATTAGTGCGATGATTTGAAATGTACTGGGCGATATGAGAGGCAGCAGTTGTTTTCCTGGCCTACATATTTCCTGCTTCCGCATTAGTTCCTCATTTCCACCCCTTACATCATCAATGCTTCCCTTTGATCCCCGCACTTCGCTTTTTGTTCGTGTTTTGTTCTCTTTACGTCCTCTTTGAGTGCGTCCGAGTCATTTCACGCGTTCATTCACTTTCCCGAGAGATGCTTCGAATAAAAGAGTAACTGAAACGCTTCCGCGCACTTCGTCATTGAGTGCTCTCATAGCAAGAGAAATAAATGGAAAAGTGGAAACTTTAGATGCTTTAAATGTTCCCTTTGACCCCCAATTGCCAAGGAGATAACCTAAATAGAGCCGAAAGAGTTGGAACTAGAGGAGGGAACGATCTAATGAAAACAATCAATCGAATGTTTGCTTTCATCGAATAATTCGAATAAAGCGTTTCGATTTTTCACTCTAACCTACTGATAACTAACCGACTGAATATATTCGATTGTTCGAAGTGGGTAAATAAAAAATATTCTGGAGCTTTACGATATTGAAATTGCATTTAACAAGCTACTGACTATTTTCAAATCTTCATATGAACTATTTTTCAGCATCACAATCGGAATAGTATCTATTTAAAAGTTTGGATTTCTGTATTAGTATAATATTCTATTATCACTGCAATATTTTCATGCCTTATTAAGGTATAAAAATATTTCAGTTTTCAATCTTTACACCGTAAGAAAATTGGGAAAAAATTGGCAGCTTGTTAAATGACATTATCTTCAATGTTATAATGTCCCACAATATTTTTTAAAAGTTTGAATAATGAAAATAAACTATATTTTAAGTAAATATTTTAAACTACGTTATTTTCCTTGAATGAAAATTTTTCTTATCGTATTTTTGTTGTAATGCTCATTACTTTTTGGGTTTTTAGGCATCTTTGTAATATTTCAAATAGAGAAAATAAATTGACTTCTTTTTTCGTAAAAGTTACTATTCTCATTATAATATGAAAGACGTGAAGAATAGATATGGATGAAGATTCTATAAAAATTGCCCGAGAAAAACCACTGGCTCACGAAAGCGAAGGAATTCATTCAAATCAAAATAATAGAAGAAATGCCAAAACAATCAAGTAACTATAGAATTTTTTTCAATTGATTGTCCCATCTCTAGTTGGAACATTGCTATCGGATAGAGGGACGATTGCAGCGGAAGGGAAGGAAATGAATGGAGGAAAAGGAAGGGAAATTAGGCGAACGAACTGAGAAGGGAAAAGGAGAGGAAAGTTGAAGGTGTAGCTATCGAAGGACGCTCTTGTTAGGACTGTTAAATGAGAGGTCGGTCGATAGCCTCCCACAAAACTGCGCCTTAGAACATTTTCGTCCCTGAAAAAATCATAGCGCGATGCCATGAGAGTATAATAAGTTAAATTTACATTTATATAGTCTAGGCGTGTATTCAGGTAAACACAACATGTTTTCGGATAAAGAACCCTGCCTCTGTGTTTACCACCCATAATTTAATGCAAACAACAAGATAGTCAGGCGGGTTAGGCGTTCAACTTGCACAAAATCGGTCCTGGGTTCGATTCCCGGTGTGACCTCTACAGTCAAAACAATTTTAAATTACTACTACTAGAATTTGAAAGAGAACTTTTCAGCCTCCGAATAGCCAAGTGGATAACGCTTTCGAATTTTGTGAAAGCGGTCCCGGGTTCGATTCCCAGTGAGAGCTGACGTGCGAAATGACCTAGGCTGTCGAAGCACCTCTAAAAATTACTAATGAAAAGCTTTTCAACAAGCAAATCTAAGGAAGCTCTTGTGTGACTTATGATTTTCCATATTTATTAGTTTACCTTGGTATTCTTTCAATCTAAGAGCCATAATAGTATCAGAGATTACAGGAGCTGAAGTTATAGGAGCTTTTTTCCGCAGAGTATTAGAGAAGCAGCCGTAGTAAGATAGGGACATCGGTGTTTTTGTACCCCTATGCCACATGCCATAGGTGATTTGCAGGATCAATACGTAAATGTAAATGTATAGTAAACTAAAATTCAAATACACCAAGGGGAAATAAAGATAAGATTTTTTAAACAAAAATTTTTCATTCCTTTCTGTGAATTCATCGATATTTGAACTGTTTTAACGCGGTCGTGATTGCTTCTTTCCTACATACTTATTGGAAGAGCTTCGATATGCCTTAAAGTTCATGTTTGTCTCTCTAATGCATAGAAAGAAAGTAAATGAAAACAAAATGAGATCTTGCCTAGGCACACGACGTTTTGATTGGGAATGAAGTTACGCTTCTGAATAAGCGGTTGGCGTAAACCATCGCGGTCGTGAACCTAAAGATATCGATAATGCCTGAGAACTCTCTTCCTTTTGAGAAAGGTTACGTTTGGACGGTTAAGCAATGCAACGTTGGGTTTTTGTAGGTTAAATCGTTTTACTCTGCCGAGGTAGTGGTTAGGTTATTTCAAGCGGAACAACGGTTGGGACGCGATATTTGAACTGAGTCCTCGAATACTAGTGGGAGTAATTTTTTTAAGTGCCTCGACAGCTAAGGCCTTTTGCACGTGTGCCGCCACATGGAATCGAACCTGGAACCTTTCACCGAGTTTGAATGCATTTGATTATCCGGCAGCCCATGACGAATACTATATTGGAATTATTTTTTTAATTTTAGTGCTGAACTTCAATTTGTAGTGTTATGGGACGCATTAGCTTTTCACTTCACCACTTCTGGGATTTGCTGCATTCACCACGGCCCAGGAACCTCTTCCCTATAGATTTCGGCTCCATCCACACCATGTTGGTAAGTGAATTCATATCTTATATTCTTTACAGTTGATCACAATTATTTTCGGTCCTAAAATTTTCTCCTCAACGCCAAGATATTGACGGTGAACGGCTTAACTTTTCAGAATCAACGAAATTTTTCTATACGGAGTGAAAATTTATTTCAAACATCAATGAGTAGTAATTATAAGTAGCGACTATAAATCTCAAAGTCATTTATACGGTAGGCTTACCCTGGTCTACCTATGGAGTCTATCTGATGCTAGGCAAACCATTTAAATTAAATTCCGCCCTCGACTTCAGAATATTTGAATCACCTAACAAAATATATTCATTAAAATTTCTTAACTCTTCTTACAATTAGTAAAAGAAAATACGTAGTCCTTGTATGATTCCATATCATAAGGTTGATGGGGTATTCTATTTTGTGGAATTACTATCCACAAAAAATGCTCCAGAATTCTATTTATTTTAAAATATTTTAAGTCAACCAATAAACCAATTTCAATGAGACTCGCGAGTTCGTTTAGACTCTCCCTCATTTGACTTAAGGTTTAAATTAAGTATCTTGGTTTTCTAGAGCTATTCCCAATCAAAAACACTGCATAAATATAGGCAACCTGCTTCAAAAGTATGCGGCAAAACGTAATTGTATTGAATGAAAACGTAAGTAAATGAATATTGAATACCCTAATTTTATATACCCTACTCTCCCTATGTCATGATGGACGTATTCCAAAATGCTGACAAGATTACAACCTCTCTATCCTCGTAAGGTATAATCCCCAAGGTCAGAGGGACTTCATCATTATCTTCTTATCTTTTGCGATTGAAAATCCTTGTGTTCTCTTCTCATTCCTTATTAGGGCTTAGGAAAATCCCGAGTCGCAGACTAAGAAGGATGTTAAATGGAAACCTACGCAGTAAACTAAAATTTATTTTGTAGTAGATAAATAGTAGTGTAGATGAACTCACGGTTTTATATCCACCTCAAAGAGTCTTGGGATAATTTGACAAGGATAGTAACTTATTGTAATTCTACAGATTTTATTTGGTCGAATAGTTTCGGCTAATTTATATGATTTGCTATTTTCATAAAAGTATACCAACTCCGTAGATTTTAATATGAAAGTTAGCTGTTTGCCTTAGCAAAGAAAATACCTCATGGTTATGGACAAGATAGGGAATATGTGCCTGCGTAGAAGACACATACTTACGCTGCTATTCATTAACATAGACGTTCCCCAGGTTTGTTTTCCTATTTGTTTTCCTGTTCTATGTTATTGTACGCTAAGGGAATCGGTAAAAAGTTTAGAAAAAAACTTCCAACGTCGCCGTCCTACAATCTGCAAACCCCTTGTATTGGTACGACCTCAGACTCGTCGTTAGGAGGGCGAGTTCCTTATATTCGCAAAGTTACATGAATTTTTGGTCGATTTTGTCCGAATTCCCGAAATTTCGACTCATGAACGACATTACATGACACGAATCTTCATTTAATTACTTACTTTTACTTTCATTCTGAAAAATAAAATAATGCTGTGGACGATAAAAATCTTATGAGATTTTTACACGACAAGAGTTGAATCCATGATACTTTGGACAAACAAATATAAATGAGCAATAGTCCATTGGAACTTTGGCGAATAGCTAAATTTCATAATTCCATTTAGTAGGGAAATGCGTGAAATCAATATTCGAAAACAATTTCCATGTGTTTTTATGGGAGTTACTGACATCGGATACATAAAGTAAATCCCATGGGGCGACATCCATTTGTAGCGGTATTCACCGTTGGTGACGCATGGTCAGCGCATCGATTCCCTCACTGCTTTAAATGGCTTTTTCTAGGTCTGGACCCGTTATCTCTTAATTTATGTAGCTTCCCAATTGTTTCGATCCCGGGTGAAATCTTGGCCCTTACAGGGGTTCGAACCCGGGACCCCTTTCGCCGAAATCGAACGTGATGTGGCCCTCGGTAGCCATGTGGCACATCAGATACATAATCATATGGATATGCACACCACAGTGAAGCACCTTTACCTATTACTCTTATCTTTGTCATGGCAATCCTCAAATTTCGAAGACCCCGATACGCAAAATCGAGCTAATTTCAGTTAGCAGACTCATCCTCCCAATGTTTCCGAAAACGGCGACATCTGCCAAAGTGATTCATACGCATGAGTTGAATTTCCCGCGATAAGCAGGGGGAAGAACAGCGCCATCTTGGAGGCTTCTTATCAAAACCGGAAGTGAGTGCACTCGAATCGGTCGATGCGTCGCCATACGAATCGCCCACTCATCTCGGACGGACGTTATCAAACAGTGAAAAACCCAATGACGCCGAAATGATTTTGATGCATGTCATTCGGGGGTTTTAGAATTGTTTGTAGAGAGCGTTTCGTCCTAATTTGTGCGATTGCGAAGAAATGGGATATAGAATGGGATTACTACATGATCTTCCAAGGATGATGCGATAACACGATGGAAGTGTTTTTACGCACGTTTTCTAGAATTCCCTGAATGTTATGCGATAACAGGTGCATTAGGATGTTTCAGTTCCTGACGTCACTCTATTTAGCTCTCCTTTATCTAGTGTTCGAACGTAATTGTGAAAATGCAAGTCATTGTACTCCATGAATCTACTTTCCGTGAACAACTGGTTAAAACTGTAAATTAGTCTAAATGCTTTTTAACATCATTGCTTTAATTTAATATTACATTTGTATTAAATTAGTCAAAAGTTTCTAGTCGAGTATGTAAGATACGATAAATGAATAATAATTATGTACGCCTGCTTCCAGTTTAATTTCTACCAATCGATGGTTACACTTTTATTCTGAGCAAACTGAATGAAATCGCCTCATTTACCTGTATCATAAACGACGAATAGTTAGATAAATTTATACCACAGGTGTCAAATCTTTTAACTCTCTTGGGCTGCATAGGCCTCTAAAGACTTCGTAGGTCGCAGAAAATTGCTTTCGGAGGATTTTCAAACAATAATGAATCGAAAAAGGTTTGTTAGATCGTTTTAAAAAGCGTGTAATGTTTCACTTATTCTCTCTATAGATCCCCAGTGAAATTTTTCTGTTTAACTACTACAATTACTTAATTCGTGGCCCACGGGCCGAATGCAACCTTCAGTATATCAGCCCGTTGCAGTTTTCGTGGATACATCGATTGCCGAATTATCGTTATTCTTGCTCTAGAATCTTGTCGGCCCTTCTTTAAAGAGAGCACTTACTTTTGAGAGTAATTTCGTATCTCAATGAACAGAAGCTTAGTGATCTTACAGAAAATTATCTTGTGATTCAACGAGGATTTGGCCTTACTGGCAATATAATATCCTTAAGGTATTGAACGAATAAAGTATTGCAATACTTCATTCATAATGAGAAATTTGATTTGCATAATCTTTCCCAGCCGCATGAGTACCTTTTCCAGTGGTCCTTCATTTAATCTCAGCTACCAAATATTCCCCTGATCTTTGAATAGACACTGTGATACTTTACCACGGAAGCCCCGAAAATAAAGCACGATAGAGTTTCCCCTAAACTGACGTTGTTTTCGACGCATTTGAAATGAACGTCTGGTCAATCAACCGCTAAAGGAATAGCCTTGATCATTTCTAGGGCTTTAGGTGAACGTCCTTTGATTTTTTTTCGGTATACGCTCACTTTTCTAGTATCTTTGACCTCGAGGTCTACGTCTTCTTTATCCCTTTTGAGGGGCGGTTGGGTCTCGAAACGACGCTTGTCAATGCCGAAGAATCCTTCAGCTTCAACACCTTTTCGAAATCAGAAGCCTGAGCCACTGGCTGGTGAAGGATGTTTGTCATGGCAATGCCACCGATAAATATCAGGTTATTCCGCGAGTTATTCTTCTTTGTAATGGCCGGAAAAATACTAACCATTTGTTACAAGCAATTTGTAATCCATTCCGTATCTACCTATATATCTTCCGTATCATTCTCAATTATATTATTTCTATTATTTCGCCAGGCTTTCGATGCCCCGCATTTTAAAGCCTTTTTTTTTTATTCATAAAAGTTACTGATTGTGAGATTAATTTGAAGATCGATACAGTCTAGTATTTTCCGTCCTTCGGGTGATTTTGCAATTCTTTTTATCGTATAACTGAAATTAGTATTTTTAAGTAAGTTTCAATTTCATTCTACGCAAAATATTTATAATTTGTACCATTGATTGATGAGAGCGAATGAAATTATATTATTTATCCCTCAAATTACTAATACTGTTACTGTAATTTTTGCTAATATAAATCTTGACGATAAGGTATTAACTATTCATATTTCATCAGTTGACTTCAATCTAGTACACCCGGAACATTCGAATAAAATTGATGTTACTTTTAATAGAAATTGCGGAAAAAGGTAAACACTTTTGGAAGAATACGGAATAAATATCATTATGTGATTGAATGCGGATTGTTTTGTTTGATAATTACCGAGATTCAACCTTTGGATATATAGCTGAGTGTTACATAAGATTTGCGAGTCCAGTAAGAAGTAGCGTCCAGACAGATGTTATTGGATTAAAGGGAAAACAACAGTTGTTTTCTCTTAAAGTGCGATAGATGAACGCGAAAGATAGACTGCTATATAGCAGTTATCTCTTTTCTTACGCTCTAAATATTTGGATTTTTAATAAGAATCACATTAACTTCAAAAATTGAAGTGTTCTCATGACTTTCCCTAATAAAGAGCACACAGTCCGCGGCATTTTTCCGAATTTACACCAAAGTTTCATAATTTTACTTCTTGTGTTTACCAAAAGCGCTAGATTTATTAGCCTGATATTAAATAAAATATCTAAAAATTAAATTATACTCAATGAAATAACAACACATAATGTCCATAGAGGTAAAATAACTTCCATATTATACATTTATTCTGACTTTATCTTAACTATATTATTAATTTAATAGCGTGTACGTTTAATAATAATACATAACATAAACACAAAATTTAAATTTTAGATGAATTTTCCGAAGCTATCTTCATAAAAAAATAACTTGCAATCCATAGCATAGATAAATATTATTTTTATTATCTTTTTTAGATTTTTAGATTTTCTGTCCAACTTATGAAATTCAGTTCTAGTTCAGTTCTGAAATTCAGTTATATTTTCCATCCTCTTAAAATGTAAGAAGGTTATACAAGAAGTGAAAAATTGCGACTTGGCCGGGACTCGAACCCGGGTCTCCCACTTTCCGGGCAGGTATATCGCTTTGTTGGGTGGCTGCCTCGACGAGGACCTCTGGTGGTGGTTGGTGCCACTAAGTGGAGCACCATTACCTTGCCCATATAAGCTTCCGTTTATGTAAGAAGGCTTGCAGAATTTTAGTTTTCATTAAAACAGATATCTCATCGTCAAAGGTATTGGTGTTTAAACCGGGTGCAACACCTACGTCCAAATATTAATTGTATATTAAAATTTCATCAATCAAGCATGTGGGTGAAAATTAATGCTGGTCATCAATCGTTTATTTTTCATCCATATTTTCCTTCATTGTAAATCTATATTTTCCAACATTATTTGAAAGCTGTATAAATACAAACGCTTTCAATCGAAAATTCCTTTCAAACGATAAGTGATGATAATTATCTCTAATTAAATTAAATTGTATACTGAATTTTCATTAATCAAGCATGTGGGTGAAAATTAATGCTGGTCATTAATCGTTTATTATTCATCCATATTTTCCATCATTATTTGAAAGCTATAAATACAAAAGCTTTCGATCAATATTTCCTTTCAAACGATAAGTGATGATAATTATCTCTACAGAGATATTTTGAAGAATATCCTCCGATAAATATTGCTCATTAATATAATTCGGTCACGAATCCACGTATTAGTTAAGATTGCACTATAAAATTGACATTTTCCAGCCTAACTTTGTGAAATGGTGCCATCATGCAAAGAAAAAACACTGTAAATTCCACAGAAATTTCTTTACATACATCTCTTTGAATTTTTTTCGGCGCCATAAAATAAATAATTAACGCACTGCCGATACCCTCTCATTTGAAGTCTATATCCTTCAATAAGTTTCTAATGTAGAGGCGCGTCAAGCTATAATTTTCGAATAAATTCACTCGAAAGAAAGTAATTTATGGAAGCGCATAACTTCCCATATAGTGTCGCCGGACCATCGTTAGCAAACCCCTGTGAGTAAACCTTCAATTCGGTTACAGACATGAGGAAAACCTTAAAGACATCAATCGTACTCTCGATTTTCGCTATTTCGAACGATTATCTCTTGAATGCTGCGTCAGTGAGGATTGAATAGGCACATTACTGCAAAATACACCATTCAATCAGAGTCTTGATGTCGTATAAGTTAGGCCCTTTGGCGATATTGCCACGGTATGGAAGTATGCATTGAAAAAGGTAAGAAAGGGCCAGAGTGCATGGTGAAGGTATTATAAGAATTATTGTGAAACCTGCGGACAGGGTAACTTATGCTGTCGATATCACTAGCTCAAGCAAGCTCTAGAATTGGGACATAAATCACAAAGGGCTTAAACAAAGGTTCTTATGAATCATTCATTAAAATCTCGGATTAAAGACAATATAGTATTTTAGTGGAATGCTTTGCTTGCAATTTTCGCAGAGATTATATGTATGTATGAGAAAGATGACTAAAATAAAATATATACGTATTTCACGTGATATCTTAATTAATTTCATCTTTCCCTTAACTCATCAAATCCTAAAAAGCATGGACGGTATGAAAAGTTTCCGACATTTCGCCATTTCTCGACATGTTTTCTGAAAATTTTCCGAATATTTCTGAAAAATCTGGGGTCGGAAACTTTTCAGACCACCCTCGTACACTTAGGCACAACAGCAACTTTTTGTTTCTAGTAAGCCACATGGCGCAGTAACCAAATTTTCTAGCCAATTCCTTATTTTCGTCTACGATTATGTGCGTGAGGATTCTCCAAAACATTCGATAGTTCAGAATGAACAAGAGAGAAATCTTCGTAATCGGAAAAATTTCATATTCCCCATACGAAAGGAAATTTTCACCGCGATAATATTGAAATTGGTTTCAGGCTGCGTTTGCCGCCTTTTCCGCAATGCAACGAGGAAAATGAATCGAACGCAGTGAGGAACAAGAGAGCTCTTAAAAGTGAAACAGCAGAGCGGGAAAAGGGGAAACAAAAAATTGAAATGAAACGAAGGAGGAGACATGTTTAGGAGAAGATAGTAAATTTGCTCGTCCGTTAGCGGTGGTGGTTATGAATCTGGAATTCAATGCTTCATAAATCAGTGAGTCAAGGCGAAACGAGCTGCAGAAAGAACTTTCAAGAGATAAGGGAAGCGGGGAAACCGAAGTGGGATGGGAAATAGGCAAAGATAGAAAATCGCGGTAATAGAATTAGGTTGGGATGAAATGGAAAGGAAATGAATGAAGGAAATATCACGACAGAAAGGGATAAACGATAAAAGAGAAAGGAAGGGAAGGAAAGGTTTATTGCAAGGATAAAAGGAATTCAATGTAAAGGAAGATCTGATAGAATAGTGGATAAGAGGAAGGCGTGAGATGGATGAGAATTAGTGGGAATTACCAACACAATGAAATGAAACTTTATCTGATAGGTATCTTCTTGCTATTTAAGAAGTATTCTATTTAAATACTTTGAATTTAAAGAGGTGCTAGTTTCCATAGTGATAACTTTATCCAACACTAAGTTTGATGATAATTAAAAATGAAAATTTCGGATTCAGAAGAAAGTTTATTATGTTTAAAAGCATATCACTTGTAATTTTTAAGAAAAGAATCAGCCAAAAATGTTATTTCAAATCTTAGAAACTGACTGATTGGACTGGAATTTTCATTTTAAGTCCAATGGTTAAATATGGTTGTAAAGTATCGTTTCAGTAAATATGTTTGTTAAATTTGGTAAATTGTTCTAATATTGAATTTCCTCCACATGTAAAAATGCACTTCAAAGAATGATAAATTCATTCCATTGAAAATTATGCACTCGAAGTGATATGAACGAAGCAGTAGTGCCAACACAAATATTTCTCTGCATGTATCGTATTCTGCTAAGCAAAAGAAGTCAGAAATTTATCAAAATGAACTTTACATTGTGCATTTATTAAGAGAGTATGTAGCATTCCGTTAACTGAGGAGAGCTGAATTTCGATTTCCAAAGTTAATTAATTAATGCTTTCATTACCATGAACAGTCGGCTGTCCTTCCCCATACATTTTATACAGGCCCTTACTTTCCCATATATACTTAAGAGGGCTGAATTCACTATCATCTTCGTCGTCAGAGTGACTGGTTGTTTATAACCACAATATTGTATACATTTTTCGTCGTTTTAGTCCTAATTCTTGTAATTTCTAATCCAAAGGGAAGTAACACGACGAAAATAAGAATATTTACTCATTTATCTTTATTTGGTATCGATTTCGTATTACAAGTATTCTGAGAATATTCCTTCAATTTCCTTTATCTTGGTGTTTGACTCTAATTTCTATGACAATTACTTCTGATTTAATTGTGCCAAAGGAAGGAATTCTGCAATCAATGAAAATGAACTTCGCGCGGATTTCTTATGAGAGAATATATAGCATTCCATGAAGTGAGGACAGCAAGGCAAAACTACCTCACTCCTCATCCCAATTACAAAGCTTCACCAGAGCTTTTCGTTACTAATGGAGGAATTGATGATCCCGCCAGCCTGCGGGCTAATGATCCTACAGAGATGTTATTTCTGCTTGCATATTCAGTTACTCCTTACTTTCAAGAACCATGAGAAATACTAGAGAACTATTCATAAACTTAAGAAAAACGGAGAAGGAAATGCATGTGGGACGAGTAAAAAAGACGGACGGAAAAGCTAAGAGAGAGAGAAAGAGTGACAATTGGTGAGATTACTAAGTTTGAGTGTAAAGATAAGGGAGGTGAGAGCACGTGCGTGTGTATGTCAAGACATCCGCAGATTAAGCCAAGAGATGTGTTTACAGCGGAGGAATCGCGTTACCGCTCATGCGCCTACATCTCCTGTATCTTGGCCGTCGAGGAATCTTCAGCTGAGGGAAAAAATCTCATTCGAGAAGAAATGCAAATATTATCTCAGTTCCCACAGAACGAACAATTGAAGATTGCGCCGGAGACGAACGGAAGAAAACTTCTCGCCTGCCTGCCATGCTATGTTGCTGTTTTTATTACTTTCGCTGATAATAGCAGTGCATACGACGAAAACCTTAGTTGTAAAGTTAATTAAGGTGGATTACACTAGCAAAAGAAGATCAGGAAACTCCGTAAACATCTCGCTAGTTCGCGTTGCTATGTTTTTGTTTACATGCATTTTCTCTCGGATAGAACAATAGGTAGGAGTAGAGGATTCCGACTTTTGATTATAAACAGATTGTGCTACGATGAAAGATATCAGAATTATTCTTTGCTATTCTCGTAGTACCGCTTAATTTCTCATGCTGTTACAAACAAATCATAGGACTAAGCTTGAATTTTAAGCAACTAATTTATGATGAATGTAAATAAAATTTTGGATAATATCATAAAGTATCTACCAAATTCTTTCGTTGTTTAGGGTTTATTGGAAAATACATAAGTATAAAATTGGAATTTTCCATACATAGAAAACATTGATCGAATATAACGCAATACATCTGTTAAATGTCTGTGGTTAGTCGTGGTAGTATTCATTAAAGTGTTTCGACAGCTGAGGTCAATTCGCTCGTGGGCTTCCACGGGGAATCGAACCCGAAACCATTTTAGCCAAGTTCGAACGCGCTACCCATTTGGCTATCCGTGAGCCCCTAAATGACTGTGTTTCTATTCTTTTCTGTCTACTATTCTGGTCATTCGCCGCTGAAAACATAGTAAAAATTAATAAAATATGAAATTTTTCATATCAATAACTGTTATTTGAGTATTGTTTTTACAAATAAGAATGAAGCTACGAAATGAAGTTTTAATTCTAATTTTATCCGATCTAGCACATCTTTTTTTACCTGGTACCAATATTCTGAATCATTAAGATATATAGCTACAGGAATTATTTCTAGATTAATGCAATTCGTCATTTGATAACAGAAATACTCTAAGTTTACTATTTTAAGTTTTCCAGTGCTGATAATCAATAGCAGAGTGTATATCCTTTTCTTACTTCTTGTAATACTGAAGAAACCCAGAGATATTAGCAAGAAAATTGACCTCAATAACTTTTATAACGATAAAAATAATCTTGTGTAACTTTGCTTAACCTATTGCATCAGAAAATATTTCCCTGAATCGAAAAAATATTTATGATTTTCATTTGTTGTTTTGTTATTCATTTCAAATTATCCAATTATGAGGAGTAATTCGTTGCGTTAATACATTGCTCCCTTTACTGCTCTATGACAATAGAATATTGCCTTCCTTCAAATTCCCAATTTGGTTTTCGAATCTATTTCCCATAAGTTGCGCTATTTTTCTTTATTTCCTCATATGTAACGCTAAACGTCAAATTAAAACAATGGCTAAATGAATTAAACAGTAAGTTATTATATAATTCTACATATAGTTTGTGTTATTCCTCTAAATTACCATTAACTTGACGTGGTCTAGCTAATAGTGAATGAGTGGATAGTGCTTCTTAAATCCACTAATGAATGTGTGATGAATAATAGATGCTCTTTTTAGCATCTAAGATAAATATCATTCCTACATACATTTATATATCCACCCTCAAATCCATATATGAGATTAAATCTTGGGGAAATCCACGATCTGCATTATTTATTCAGTGAATATAATTACTGAGGATACAAACTGTAGAGAATTCATTACAATATCTATCAGAATGGAGGTGATTCGTAATGCTTGTCTCGGAGTGCTTCTTTTCTAGAGTACTTTCGGAAATATCTTTTTATACTTCTAATAATTAATATCTTTATATTGCAGGGTTGTAACACTCTTCTTCAACCTAATCTATAGCCTTTGAAAGCGTCGTGAATTGTGATTATTTAAGCCTAAGCAGATAAATAGAGATAAATATTCCTAACAAAAAAAAACATTCTCAAAGACGGGTTGGTTGAAAAGAATTAAGAATTATTTCTTCCTTTCATTATTTATGAATAATAGAATCTGATGCCTTGCAAAGGTAAGGGCCTCAACTTTATGTGATACTGCATTATAGTGATTTATCTATTTTTCCAACTCATTCGTAATTAATATATTTAAAATTCAAATTAGGCGTACAATATCACGTGAACCATACAGAGTTTAAAATAAAAAAAATAGTTATTATCTGAAATTAACGATCAACACAATAGACATAATGATAGAAAAAGCATTTCTTACCGTGTAGTTGTGTGATTTCCTCGAGAAATTGCTCCGCGAACATAGATTTCTAGATCATAACACAATAGTTCCATAATTTATGCGGGTTTTCATTATCAAGGTCTTAGAAACAAAGCGGAAAAATTCAGGAATTTAGAAAATTTTCGCAAGTCATGAACGGAAAATAAAGATACGAATGAATCACTCGGAAACTTTTAATTCCCACAGCGTGCGCAGAATAGAAGAGCGATTGAAATCCCGTCTTCGGAATGAACGTAGGCGACATCTGTGGAGATACTTCAGAACCGTGTAGAGAATAGGCGCCTGTAGCTACTCAACACGCAGTACAAAACGTTGAATCGGCCGTTTCTCCGAGAATTTTTACTTTGTGAAGAGAAAAATATTCTGAAAGGGTGTTTTATATAACTAGGGTCTAGCAATTGGTATGATTCAACTAATTACTTTGGAATTATTATTTGGATAGAAGTTGGGAAGGTTTTAAAACCACATAACTCTTTCATAGCGTTAAGTGGAAATTGTTGTAACTTATAAATGTAACAAATAGGAAATTATATCATCTCTTGTTTAGAATATTACTGTATCTTTGTGAAGTATTTTCTCTTCCACCAACCCTCTTAGTTACATCCTTCTTATAAATGCATTAATAAATTCTTATAAATAAATAAAAAAGAAGGAGAAACTGAGTTAGTCTGTTTCCTATTCATACGGAAGGCTTATTTGAACCTTAAACCCTTCACCAATAGCAATAAATCTCCGTGACAAGTTGAGGAATAAAGTACTTCGTCTTTGTATAATTCGCTGAGTCAGAAACTGTTACTCCGAAAATACCTCGACAGTATAGTGATTATCAAATTAATAACAGTTTTGAGAGCATCAATGAAAATGTATCTGGATCGATGCCATCGTTAAGAATCATTCATACTTCAGTAACTTTGATACAAACAAGACTGATTAAAAACCTAAAAGGAAGGTACATCATTCTTCGATAGAACGATAAAAGAATTAAAGATATACCTTTGAGAAATATTACATTAACTAAAAACACTTTTTAACTCTCTGGTCTTCAAAATTAACATTTTATTCAGAATATAATGATCCCTATAGTTTCGTTTGTCATTTTGGGTATTCTTATGGATTTAAAAGGATGTCAAACTTTATCAATTCACCCAAAAAAGAATTGTTTTCGATATATCAGAGTATTTTTTTATTTTTATTAAATATTAGCATATTTCACTATGACTTAAAAGAATTTCAGGATAATATTCTTCACTTATAAACGAAAAATATTCCACGTTTACTCCCAAAATTATTTATTTACGTATTTGTTATTGTCTATCTTAAATTTTATTCGATCTACTGTATACAGATTTTTCAATACGTGGCAGAGATATTTGACCGAGCTTCGAAGAAATGAGTCCATTCGTGGTAAATTTCAATGACGTGTCTCTTGTAAAATAAGGAAAAGCACCACATCATAGTAAGATAGCTATGAAAACGTAAAGCAACTATAAGAAAACGTAATATAGTGACATAAAATGAAGTGATCATAAAAACATGAATGACGAACTTCTAAACCAGGAACATGATAATGCATGCATGCTACGTCATGCGTACAAGATTCCTGCGTACAAGAGATTAAAACATAAATTTTTAAATTGAAAATTAAGAATAAGAACTGAAGAAATATTGCTCGTCAAACTATTTTCGCAACGATCTTGCCCCACCCTCCGAAGAGATTTAAAGTCTCAACGAAATGGAGATTTTTATGCAGCGTTAATGATTGTGAGCGAATAAGCTTTAACGAACTTAATCATGCAATCATCTTTGGCTCATTTTCCCTCATCTTACGCAAAAAGTAGTTAGCTAACTCAATTTTAATTTATGGAAAGCTATCGGCAGTAAGTCTACATCGGCAATAAACTAACCTTAATACAAGAGTGCCTTAATTCAATAATTATTAACCCAACAATGGTATGATGCCTCCAAGAAAATACCGATCAGAGTTTTTAAAAGCTCCGTTGTCATCAAATGAAACATTTACATATACATCTACATAACATACCCTGCAAGCCTCCTTTCGGCTTGTGGCAGGAGGTGCATGCACTACGGCTCCATTTTCTTAATTGATTACTTTCGTGCATCGTTCTCGGAAAAAAATGAGTTCTTGAATCGACTGGTTCTAGCATCTATTTCTCTGATCTTTCTCGCAGTATCAGAACGGCGTTTACAACAAGGAAGACGCATAATATTAGTTACAACTTCAAGAATGTACTAGGTCGAATTTATCAAGTAAATAAAATTTCTGATTGAGCTTTCTTTATTCTAAATACTTTCATCCTGCCTCTTGAAGCATCCCAATGATGCACACCGAGTTGTCATAGCAATTCTTTACAGAACGTTTTTCCTTTCGTTGTACCTTTTCTGATTCGCGAATACAACATTTTCCAGCAGGTTCCCATACTATGCATGCATACTCTAGCTGAAGCCTAACTAGCGTAAAGTAATATGGCTTGTTGAAATTTTCTTCGCTCCTACCTACAATTCTCTTGACGAAGCCGAGTTTAATCGTAAAAATATCTAGAAATGTAAAGGTATTAGTATGCTACTCACTGAAACTACACATGGCAACGAGTTGAACGATTCATGTTCTTAAGATAAGAGACGAAATGACTAATTAAAGTCAATTAACTTATCTGAACCTGAAGATAAATACGAAGCACGGGACGCCATCACGCTCATGGAGGAATGATTCGGCCGAGACGCAAAAAAAGTTCCAGAAAGGATGTCAATGCGAGAGATTCAGAAAGAGGATTTTAGGTCTGACGATCCTGGAAAAAAATCCGGCAAGTCCACTTTAAAAATCGTAAAGAAGACAGTTCTCGTAAATCCGGCGATTTTGCATCCCCGAAATTTTTTTAAAACCTTCCATAAAGAAGGGAATGTGAACCGAAAGCGGTCTGGATCGCCTCCTTTGAGAAAGGAAACGCAGAATTTTGCAACGGTCGGCAGGAGAAAAGAGATTGTGTGGGTGGGCAGAGCAAATATTTATAACACCCAAACATGATCAAGTCGGAGGAAACATTAGGGAGATTCGTGAAAGGTTAGGCGGACTCGCGTTTATATATAAGAAACGTCAACGTTTTACATGATGAAATTGGAACGCCACCTGGAAGGAATCGAAAGAAAGGACCCGAGATTTGTATTGAAAATGGTTGAAAAAGAATTGAAAAAGAGGTCATCCTACTATGATGATTGCGCGTATTTGTACTACTTTTTCTTAATAAAACACTAGGCCTAGATACGGGCGCTTACAAAGCTATCTCCCTGAATACTGATTGGATTCCCAACCCCATCATCAGTAGCTAACCCTAGCTTTGAACAATAATTATTTTCAGGGAATGCATATCAGAGAATTCATATAAAATGTAAATATATATCTTTGCAAGGAGAAATAGATCTTCCCTATCCCTATAGCGATACTTAGGCTCCTAGGGATTAGGGATCGAAGCCCAAACTTCCACCAAAGACACACTGAAAATAGGTAAAGCGGAAGCCTCTATGATCTATCATATTCTGGATAATGATATGAATTAAATAATGAAATTTATATTCTAAGCTTTTATCTTCTTACAATCAGTAACTGGATTCTAGATTAATCCTAGTTATTTTTATTATTCTTTTATCGTCACAGGGTCTACTGAATTTTCATTCTCATTTTGACCTTCATTTTGACAAATTTTTCCTTTTATAATACAACATGTTCTACGTTATTCTAGTCCGAAACTCATTTGTGTATCATTGCTGAATATTTCAGTCATTTTGAGGGAATTACGTATTTCCACTCTCGTGTCAGCATATAATTTTAAATCATTTATATAGAAAATCTGGTCTATTTGAAACTTGCATCCATTGCTCATTATTTCGTATCCAGTACCAATCCTATTTAAAATGCTCGAGAGAGAGTTTTGGCCTATGCAATATCATTAGGCTCTTTAACAGTTACCCTGGAAAATACCATTTATTATTTGTATGTTTTGCCTTTCGGAGATTTTAATAGCAGTTTTGAGCTGGAGCCTATTTCTTTACATGTTCGTATCGAGAGGTACTGAATAAAGGCAAAGTCTACGAATTCCCATAAACCATACAATATTCCCTTCATCCTTAAATGACTTTAAGTATAGTTGGGATAAATTTGGAAAGTTCATTCGCATAAATAGCTGTACCTAGCCTCCCTCTCAGGAAGGCACTCCCAAAAATCTATTCATTTATCGTATAGATAATGGGCATTTCAGCTAGTACTATTTATTCCAAGGTACATACATTCAAAGATAAGTTTAATTCGTAAGAAGAACAATTATGCCTCATGTGAGCATAAATTTAATCGAACATTTCAGAGTAAATCTTGTTAAAACACAGAAATTTCAGTCTTCTTCCATTAAGCACATCTGCATTTCCAAATTATAAATTTGACGCAAGTTCCACTCGTAAATCCAAGGGCTTTGCAATAGTTGTTGCATGCAGTGTTGCTTGTGCGACAGCTTGGAAACCAAAGTCGTCCTTCTGGATCTGTAAAAAGAAAAAAATAAATCCTTATGATATGATATCGTAAATTAGATTAGTAGATTCCGTCTAAAAATCCATTTCGTAAGAAAATTAAGGAAAAATCATGGTTCGTTGCAGCAATAAGAGATATTGTAGAGCTCGCTATAAGCCCGGAAATACGGAAGGGTATATCTATACAGGATCCGAACTTACGACACAAGGAATAGGGAAACAGAACACGTATGAAATTTTTGGTTAAGGATACATTTTCCCAGAAAAAGAGTTGTCTGATATTGGACATTTTTAGCTCATGTGGAGGAATCAATTAATCAAAACAACAGCTAATACAGTATTTGTTATTGATTATTAATGATTGCCTATTATTATTCACGAACATGCAAGATTCAATTACTTTCAAAAGCAATACGTTCATTTCGTCGGTCTACCAGAGCTTAGATAGTATTAGCGTGAACTATACTAATTAACTGTATGAATTGATGATGACGCCTGAATTTTAAGTAAAATAGTTCAAGAAATTCAAAACTTACCACTAGCACTCTCTTCATAATCAGCTACTGTGGAAGAAATTAGGAGAAGGCATAGAGTCAACACTCCTAAAAACTTATTCATCTTGATCCTTATTCAGGTCTCTCGAGAGATGGAATATCTACGAAAGGAATTAGTTTATAACGGAATTATATTTTATTTATAATGTTATACATTTCAAAATTCTTTCATTCGAAACATTTAAATTGAACAAAAGGTGTCTTAATCAATTTCATGCATCTTCAACTGCGTAAAAATACAAATATTACTTCATTAATTCGTCGTCAGTCAACATTTTGGAATTGGCTAAGTTTTTACCCTGAAAACGGTGTAGGATTAACGATTGGAAGCAGGGTCCCAACCAGGATTCGTCTATGGAAGGGGGTCCGAGACCATAGAGAGTACGAAAAAATGCCTATCTTTCAGGGGCCGGTATCTTTATGCACACTACATGCTACAATATATGTCAAACTCTTAAAACTAGTAATTGTATAAAAAAAAGTAGGAGATTGTATCAGTTATGTGGAAAAATTATTGTTTTTTCCGAAATTTTTGTATTTATAAGTGAAATAATTGAAAACTTATTATAAATGATGTTTACATTTCTAGCTTGGATAAGCCGTTTTTTCAAATTCTCTTCAGGTAGTAGGTAGTATTTTAGTCCCTTAAGTCAATTTAAGGCTTAGTGCATATTGAATCCTATACAATGATCGTCGATATGTTATGATATTTATCTATGGATAACCAAGTATTTCCATCTCTTAAACAAATTTTACATACAGTGCTTATTGAATATCTACAATGAATAGCGAAATTTCCAATACTTACTAATATCTTTTTGTAGGCTTAACGAATATTCCTCGTTGTTTGATCAATGAATAACCGAAGAAACTGTTATTTCACGGAAGATGAGCACCGCTTATATACTCTAAGAATAATTCATTCGCCAAGTCTGCGAAATGTAAATAAATTAAACGTTATCAATACTTTTCGCCATGTCAGCGAAAGATAACTTAAACCTTATCCATAATTTTTCACTGAGTCACACAACTTACATTTATACTTGATTGCAAACGCGAATAGTAAATAACATATATTCGATATGATTCGCTGTCAAGGTTAAAAACGCATTAGCCATAGAAAATTTTTGGTCATTTACCTTTCTCGAATGTAATTAAGTTAACTGCCTTGAAATTAGAGTTATCTTGGCTATTCGCTGACCAGATGACGAGGAAAATTTGGAAGAGCTCAAAGAAAATATACCTAAGAATCTGGTATTTAATTCATTATTTAAATTACTCAATTTGCGCTAAGCCTAAAATTGCCTTGAGGGTCTGAAATTTTAGTAAAAGAATTTTTTAAAAGGGCTTGAATGAGACTGAGGTCATTGCCAGATATTGTAATTTACTAAATTCCTTGAGATCAGGGTAAAAATTTCGCCAATTTTAAAATTTCGATTGACAACGAGTTCTTAAAGTAATACATGTACTTCATGGTGCATGAAATTGCATAATCCTCTATTTCGATTGAAATATTTCGAATGAAGGTATTTTGAAATGCATAACATTATAAATTAAAATAAAATTTAATTCCATTATAAACTAATTTGCTTCCTATCTTAGATGTTTCATTTTTCCAGAGACTTGAATAAAGATAAAGATGGATAAGTTTTTAGGAGTGTAGACTGTTTTTGTTCATCATATCTACTCACATACGTTAAAACCAAGATACTTAGGAACATCTTCACCCGTACACACTATCAATCAACAATAAACTTTTATCCATAGGAAGCATTACGCATATTCACAAACTAGTATATAATTAGCAGTATGTTACATATACGGCCATAATATAATTATCTTTTCAAGTAAGAACATCAGGGTTCCTGGTGTGGTAGTTATCAATTGTTGACACGGTAATTAGCACGGTATGATGGATGGTGTAGAAATTAGTACGGTATTTATCAATTATTACCTCCCGAGGATCAACTGACAGTTCAGCTATTGATAATTCATATTCGTGGAGTTCAACCCCTCATTATGCTTTATTATTTGTCATTACATCTGTAGGTACAGTTGTATTCGTTTTGCTAACAAATTCTCATTTGCGCTCATGCATCTATGGTTCTTATGTTACCTGTTTTACAAACGTTCTATTAGTTTATATCTCATATCAATTAATTTAATATTAATGAGCAAGAACAATTTGTACTTTTCCCACAAATTATATATATTTCCACAAATTATATAACTTGTGGAAAAAGTACAAATTGTTCTTGCTCATTATAGAATATTTCCACAAGACAACGCCTGAGACTGTGAATTTTAATTTAATATTGTTTATTCGCAAAACTTCTTCTACTAACCTCGTAAATAATAGCATCTTTCGTCATACACTATAAATTCATTCGCCTTGACGATGACTTAATTTTCTAACTGGTCTAACTGAAATGATAATGTCTTTCAATTTCATGCTTTGAATATTTAAATTGTAAATTTGTAAAATTCCTGTGCTCATGAAAGTTTCCTTCTATACCGCCGATTTAAATTTATTTTTATTTTATCCATCTTTTCCTATACTGAAAATTAAATGGAAGATGGGACTTTACAAACACAGTTTCTCCAAATAAAGTTCTTTGTCTTTGCCTTATTCCGAATTGTTCGATTGGTTTTCAAGAGGATGATATTTTAGAAAGATTCACTGTAAGCCTATGTAAACTAATTATTGTGACAATGAAAAAAATTAAATCGGAGCCGTTCTTATTTTCACTGGTTCTAAAAATTTCTCATTCATGTAGCTGCACAATTTCATAACAGCAGAAAGTCTTCAATTACAAGTATCACACAAAACATAAAAGTACAAGTCATACAATTACAAGTACAATAAACTATACATTAATAAAAATACAATATGATGTTCATTATATTAGTTTATCGTAATATGATCTGCCGTTTGTTTATGATTTCAGTTTATTATATCACGATTCTAGTTCACTATAATACTATTTTAGATTATTATAATACTATTTAAGTTTATTATAAAACGATTTTAGTTTATTATAATAGGATTTTAATTTATTATAATACTATTTTAATTTACTATGATAAGATCTGCCGTAGAATAGATATGTTGCGGCATGGGAGATGATTCAACAAGTCGATATTAAATTACTTTAATTACTCTCATATATTCCAAAACCTATATACTGGCCTCCTCTTCCTAGTCAGATGTGTACACTGTACATATTGGAGACTACCTCCATTAGCTCATACCATTATTAAATTAAACTCAATTTACCAGGACTGCATATTTAATTAAAGAGGTTACGGCTTATTAAATCAGAATGGTAGCAATACTACCTACTTACATACGTAAAACTTCCACTCAATGAGCTCAAGAAATAGAACAAGTTTTCTCGTTTACTCAATCAAGAGCGAAATTCTTTTATTCCATCCGCTGCATCGCATTAATTATACATTCACCCTAATTAACTGCGGCATATTGTTTGTATCCGAAAGATGCCAATTTCAGCCTCTGCACGTGTGTCTTTTACGTCAAAAGGATAAGTTATAAAAATCATTTGCTTATATCTTTATTTCTCAATACCCTTAGTAATTTTTATTGAATTCAACCACAACTATGGAAAAGCTCATGAAAACAGCGTTCTCAAACACAAAGATATATTTTCCTATTAACCATTGAATTCTTGCCCTGATGAGTTTACGGATATCATTTATTTATAGTAATTTTTCTACTAACGTTCAAAATAGGTACTTCCAAGAAAGATATTGAGAAATAACATTTATTACCATTTCATTTATATTATCAGGTTACCATCATCATCGTAATTGGTTACCAAACCTAAGATCTGTTTTTTACAGCATCAGTTGGAGTCATGCACAGCCAATTGCTTCATCACCTCACGATTCCTAACCATCTCACTAACTATTCCTGCCTCTAAAATTAGTAATCCATAAATGCAGAAAATTAACCCTATTGCCTTCGGCAGTAAGCAAACTCCATATTTTCGTAATAATTCTCTCCTTTAGATGCTTCTTATTCACACAGGAGTCATTTTTGATCGAATTTAATTCATTTCATGAAAAATAAAATTCGCTTTACAATTGCTGTTAAATAAAAAGGAATGTGTCGATGGCTGTTATTAACTGTTGCAATTCTCCAAATATTTCAAAGAACAGGGGTGAAAGTTGAACACTTTTTAATTTTTCATTCACATTTTATTTTGAATGTCACGTATCAACTCCAACAATTAACGAAATCTGGGACTTAAATCCCAGTCTTCCAAGTAAGTTAACGTATTTAAAAAGTTCGTGGAGTAAAATCTCAAATTCACGTCTGCTCTAAGTCATTTTGCAATGTAGCATGTTTTTGTCGCAGGAATAAGTAAGTTGGTTTAACTAGGGACAAGTTGGTGTCAGTTGAATCACAGAATGCCTTATCTAGTATATTCTATCTAAAAGCCAATCCTATCCGCGAGAAATCTTCTGAAACGAACCGATTTTTTGTTCATTTCCGTAGGCTGAGGGTGATAACTCTGTTTAATCATGGCGTAGTTAATCAGGCGGCTGCCAAGGCCGCTGTGATATATTAAGCGTTCATTGAGAGATTGAGGGGACTTCGGTTACCAATCACTCCCCCATGTTGGATCTTAAATGAGAGATTTCAAATATAGAGTGGATTAATACCATCATACGTGACACTGATTAGTTTCCTGGTTGAAAATTATCTTCAAGATACTCTTGTGAATCTGCAATTTCGCGTTTGATTTATATTAAATGAAATATGATTTTAATTCTTTTGATGTTGCTGAATTGCGGCGTCGCCATAAATGGATGTGAAGCTTGACGACAGGGAAGGAAAAGCAGGCTGAATTCCTTTAAAATGTGTTTTTATAGAAGAATATTCATGATTAGCTGGAAGGATAAAGTGACGAATGAAGGGTTTTATTGGAGGGTGATAGACAGCAACACAATCTATAAAACCATGAGAAACAGGAGGAGAAAACTTATCGGACATATTCTGAGCCATGAGATCTTAATCAAGACAATATAGGAGAACGAAAGGAAGGAGATCAAACCAGATCTTCTTACGTACTACCAAAGATAATAGAAGATGTTGGATGCACCAACTACATGGAAATGAACATAAACGTAGAAAATAAAGCAGAATTGAATACTGCTACTGACCAATCCAAGGATTGAACACTGAAAAAAAATTGCTAAAATTTTCGGCTCTTTTAAAATCCTGATTAAATGTTATCAACCTCTTATTTAATCGGATTCAAGACATTCTATTTTTATTCTTTTCCAACAGACTGGAAAGATAATGCAGTAAAATTTGATTCTGTAGTCCTGTAAGATAAAATTGTCCTCAATGTAGTTAAGACAGAATATCCTTGGAGGAGGAAATGAAGGAGTAAAATTCCGCCAAAGCTGGTATTCGAGCCCAGGTCTTCCATTTTGTATCGTATACTGTGCAATATATGAACAAAAATACTGATAGTAATAATAATACAGTAAATTATACGGATGCCTGGAAGCGAAACTTGCCTCCGAATACATTCGTCTATCACGGCCAAACCTAGATCAATGGAAATAATAGATGTTGTTTATTTAAAAGCTAAAATTTTTGAAGGAAATATTATATATTGTATTTAACTCTTAAAGAAACGATATTTAGAAAAGAAAGTGCAGTTCTCTCGGTTATTTACAGTTCTATCAATCAAAAATATAAGAGTGGATGAAAAGTAATTTATACTGGTTTGTTTGAAAGACATTTGAAATGTCCCTCCGAGTGTCTTACAGTTTTATTTACAGTTTTATTAAAAAAATATCACAAGAGTCTTATTGAACACAAATAATAGCTGGATAAACCGCAAAGCCGGTTGTAATTATTTCGAAATAGTGTTGTGTAATCTTTTATGAGTTCTTTTTTTGGTCCCTGTTGTTCGCTGCCTCTATTCTTAAGGATGCTCTTTTTTGCTAATTAACAATGCCAGCATTCAATGATAATAACGTGCATTTCGACCTTTCATAACCCTTCTCGCAGTCCCCTCCCCAAGTCACCTTTATCCCCATCACGCGTGCAAATCTAGCCATAAGACGTGGATGCTGTGTGAGATGTATGATTTCCCAAATAATTTATAATAGTCCATTTAGTTGTTTGAATCATCGGGTAACTATTTCAGCGGTCTATATTTTTTTCACGTTGTTGGAGGCTTTATTTTTATCTTTTGTGCCTATCTGCAAAGAGCTATTACTGCAGCTTCTCATTCGGAAACTACTTACTAGAAATATTATTTTTCATTATAAAGAAAACCCAGTTAAGAAGCTTTTTGGGGACCAAGCGAAAACCGTGACTTAGGTGGGATAGCATTATAACCGGACCGTGTAATTCTGTTTGTATTACATCGTATTTTTGTAGAATTGTCTTCTTTCGTACAATGTGAGCATCTTAGTTATTTAATTTTGATCATATTTCACTGTAAAATGAAGCAGATTTTACCAGACAGACAATTAGGGAAGAATGACGACCATTCAAAAGAAGTGGCGAGAAAGCATCATGATCTCTCCGAGACTACGCTCAGTAGCCTACAAAGCACTCCTTTTCTAGAATTTTTGCCATGTTTACTCCTAAATATTGTGACGAAAGGAAACATCGAAAAGCAACTTTTTTGATATACTTCTATCCTATGAAGAAAGCGATAAAGAAGATTTCACTCCATCTCTGAAAACCTTCAAGGCTCCGACGAGAGGTTATAGATGGCTCTACTTTGTGATATCTTCATTTCATTCTCATAAAATTAGTCATTCAAAGGAATATGATTGGTGTTATTCTCAACCATTACAAAATACTGGTTCTGATCGTCTTGTATTCTGCAGCAAGCGGAAGTGTTCATGCTTTAAAAACTCATAATATCTACAAAAACAGAAACAAGCTGATATTCAAGATCTAGGTTTTTAATAAGACTCTCTTCAAATATTGGAAACTTAATTCTCCTTTCCTTTTCTCACTTACTCACGTTTTTCTTTTATTCTACCCTTTTCGGCTTTGAAGTTCTTGCTTTAAAGATACTCCCTTAAGAAAGCAAAATATACATATCGACAGTACGTTTTCTGTTAATGGTTTTTGGTGAATTATTCTTTCCTATGGTTCAACCATCAGGGGCTTTATCATTCGTAGACTTAATTTGTGATTTGACCGGCAGAGAAAAATTTTACGATCCAGTATCTATACTCTTAGCTTTTCTCGATAAGAACTTTTAATGAATCTTAAGAAAAAAATCTTTTCCATGAATTATATTATCTCTACATGATAATATCATATTATCTTAACAAAATACTTCAGAGAGATGTTTTATTATCTTATTCGATATACGATATCCGCCAGCGTCATATGAAAAGTTCAAAGAGTTCGATGAAATATTTTTTTAAATGTTTAATTTTCTTTCTACTATTTGTACTATACGACCTGAAGTGCAGTTTTAATGACTCTTTAATAAATATATGTAATGTGTGTTAGAAAAGATTTTTAAATGCACATATGTAAATGGTATATATACGATTGTGTACATACATATGGAATATACATCTTTAGAAAGTTTTCTCAACAATTTGCAACTATATATTTTATTCAGCCTTAATATATATTGCTTTCTATGTCTGTATTATTTTATTGCTCGAAAACAACACATTTCCCTTGTATTTGAGCCTTTAACCCCTGGACTATTCCAGCAGGCCTTAAGACACGCATCATTTCGTGATTCACTTTTTCTCTTTCTCTCAGATGCACCAAAACATTCCCTTCCCTTATCTTTATATCCGTTTGAGCTTTTCGTTCTCTCTCGCTCTTATTCATCACCCTTTCTTATCTTATATTGCAATTAACCTCTTCATTATTATTTTCCTTCATTCTTCCCCTGCATTGTTTATTTTCCCTGGTAACCACTGTTTTCCAAGTTAACGACAAACGTAAACAGCAAACGCACGTAAACAAAGTCGATGCGTACGCCCCCTGTCCGTGCTTGCATTTCCTGTCGTGTACATCTAGGCGTCCTTGGCCTTTATAAGGGGTCTAGGAAAGATCGAAATAGAAGAAGAGAGGTTCGAGGCCAGAGCGGAGTAGATAAAGTGTCCACGTCGGCGTGAGGAAAAGGCATTTTGCCTTTGTGGACAGGGAAGGATTCTGTTGTGAGGCTGAGGAGACAAGAAGATGCATTGTCTCACCTCGCAGACGTAACCGATGAAAAAATACTGGTGCCAAAGGACACTCTGGCAAAAAAAGCCCTCTTAATGGTTGGAAATTAAAGGATTGTCTTTGAGATCTCACTGCCAGATATTCCAGATTCGGAGATGCGGAGGTTAGCGTCCTTGTATGCCAAAGTTATACTCGTTCGAATGTTTTAAGAAGCGATGATCTTAAATTTAACGAAATGAAGACAATTCATTTTCTTTTGTTGATAAATAAACAAACGATAAATAAACAAATTCTTGGATGAGTGGCGTAAGAAGCGATTGAACCAAACATTTTTCTACTCTTATGAATAATGAAGATTTTAATCGATATTCACATCGTTGAATTAGATTAGGTTATGCATTATTTAAGTTTAAAATCAAGCTGTCAGCGCTTACTGTATACGTGGTTGGATATGGATCTTGCCTTCGATTTAGAGATATTCGATTCTCAAAGAAATAAAGAGGAAGATTATTTACAATTTCCCTAACGCTCTAATTTTTCCAGCTATGTAGCTTTACTTTCTGAAACCCCATAGATAGGACGTTATTTTAAATTTCCACACACATTAAAAGACAAAAGTGACCTAAAGTCAACATTCGGCGGCAAATTTACTACTTTCTTACATCTAGGATTTGTAGTATTAAACATCTGTAGAACTCATCGAGTATTTGAAATCCCAAAAACGTGAGTAAAATCAGTAGTTTGCTGATTTTCTCCGAAACCAATGCTATTAATAATACTTTTGCATCCGATTCTATACAATGATGATGATAAGACGAAGTATTGAGACAACTACTAATCAGCCGTCGCTGTAGTAACTACCGCTTCTGCATGTAAGATCTTTCTATGTAAAAGTCACTTCTGATCTTCGATAAAGGTATTAGAAAAACATAACTTTAACCCAACTCACGGAAAACTAATTTATTTATGAATTCAGCTTGATCGAGATCAACCAGTTCCATGTTAGTACCCCGATGCTAAGGTAAATATAAATAAATAATCATAGACAAGCATGTGACGTTTTACACAGGAGTGGACAACATTCTCAGAAAAGGGCCACAATCGCAGTTAGTGAGAAGTGAAAAATACCGAAGCAATGTGAGATAGTAATAAGCTGAATAATATCATTGTAAAAACCGTTAAATTTGCACATGTTTAGGCAAAACTTCGAAATGAATTTTAGTTAATGTTCAGTCATTTAGTCAGTTCATTAGCGCTCATACTACACAAATTCTTTCGAAAAAAGAATTAATTATCGTGAACAATTTTGACAGTATATGTACATGGTGAAATTTGGTATTAGACGAATATGAATATTTCAAAGAAATTTTTTGTTTGATTTTCATTTCTTTAATTTTTTCGATATTACTCTCCGCCAAGTATCATTCTCCAAGATTCAGTTTATTTTGAGAAACTTAAGTCTGAAAAATATGAATTTGCTATGGTTATAGCCATTTCATATATGAATGTTGTCTGCCTACTTAGCTTTTCGTGACAACTGCAAAGCTATCCCCGCCCTGATTTAAATAACTTAATATTTTTTATTTTTTAAATAATAAATTAATATTTCTCACATTTCTGAAAGACCAGTCTCAGGCCATGTAATCCTCTTGTTAAGGCATCCACCATTATTTTAATTAGACTACAAGCGTCACAACGTAAAAAATAATAACTAATGCGATCGAATCCATTCTCCTCATATCTTTACGTCAAATCCTAATTAATTAATCTTTTATTCATTCTCGGAGACTTGGATTCGTGAGATCACCATTCACGCACGTTCACTTCATAGCTTGCCAGAACCTCTTGTTTAAGTGGACTTCTTTCATTAGGATACCCATTTAGACTTAATTATGCAAACGAATTACCTCATGAGCTTATCCACCTTTCGTTTTACGTCCATCCAATCTGCACAACATCCCTTGTCCGCTCGTGCCTCAAATTAAAGTAGGTTATTTACGTTTATTTAGCTTCGATAGTTATTTAATTAGCTGTTCCCCTGTCGGGATGTGGATATGATCAATCGCTCCTAATATATCCACTTATACTCTTAATAATAGATCTCCTTGCCTAACCTGCCTCACACACCACGAGAGATTTCTGAATACCTTTCACAATTTTCCTGACAGTTTGTAAATTTTAACGCCTCTTGCTGACGTAAGACAGCTAGAATTGCATTCCTTTGATTTTATTTCCTTTCGATTTTTACGACCTCGTGTCCAGAACGCTAGATATCGTGGTTATATAAGTACCTGCTACACGGCAGTAGAATCCGTGGATATTCTCACCTAGGTACATACATAGCAACCATATTTTCCTGGTTAAATTAAGTAGTTAATGGATATGAGTTGATGAGAAAAGGGAACAACTAATAGAATCTCTAAAGTAGTTTCATAAGAAAAATAAAGACGCTTTGTGCTTATTAAATTAATTTACAAAAGGAAATTTAAGAATAAACTATGAGAGATTCCTTCCAATTTTTTGTTTTTTTTTTTTTTTTGAGAGAATATTTTGAAATTATTCGTTCATTCTTTTCTTTGTGCTTAAATCTTGAATCAAATTTGTAAACAACTGAAAAATTTCGCCGTTAAATCAAATGGCATAGATAGCATTTTTGAAAAGCATATTTCTAATTCGCAATGCTTCTTATAGTATCTATGTCATTAACATAAACACTTCGTTCGCTATATTTCATCTGTTTCTGGCATCTGTTTCAATGTTTTGAAAAGGAGGAGAGAATTTCGCTTACCCGCTTCTGCTACCTGGACTAGTCGGACTGTAAGGGGCTAAATAGTTTTAGACCGCGAGGCTATTTCTGTTCATGCTGACGGACGAGGCTAATCATCGAATTGGTTTAAAAGATTCTCAAATTTAGTCTGTCATAGTGCTGTTTCTATAATTTTTTCTTATTGCTAAATTTTCGTCATGAAGTTGAAGAGATAGACAGAGCAAAATATGCAGCAAAAATGCTTCCCAAATTAAAATAGGATGCATAATCACCTTTTCAAACCTTTCAATTAATCTAGAACTCTCATCTTCCGTGTTACTTTAATTTGAGTGTAAAAATTAATTGTCTAAAAGATTCACTCTATCGTCACTTTAATGTTTAAATGGAAGATGGGACTGTTTAGCCCCACTTTCGACGGATAAGAAAGACGTTTTGATTTATTAAATTAATTCTATTAGGACGTTTGGTTCTATTCAATAGTATTTTTACATTTCTGTGACACAAGATGTTTTAAAGGATGATGTATAATTATTCTTAACCAGAATTTTAAGCTCATAATCAAGAAGTTCAAATTGAAACAAGTAAAGTTTTTATTAGAAGAAAGAAAAAAGGAACTCGGCGGTCAATGAACTAAGAGACAAAGGTTCTCCAAGCGCCGACAGCGGAAACCGTCTAGGGCGATTCCCGGGAAACCCGGAAAAATGATTTTTTCAGCATTGGACCCCCTATGAAAATGGAAGCATTGTTTCCGAAATGAGCATCGGGATTCTGAATAAGTGGTGACCGCTGAGCGATTATCCGTTTCCGGGAATCACCCTAGACGGTTGCCGCTGTCGGCGCTTGGAGAACCTTTTTCTCTTAAAGTTCTATTGCTTTTTGTTTAGTTACCTGTTGCATCGGTCATGCTTCCTAATCATCTAAACAAATTGATTAACTAATCCCATCAATCATCTACATTTTGCTGATTTTAAATTGCTGAGGAATTTCTATCAGGAAGATAACTTTTATCGATTCCTATTGAATCAACATCCTCTTTCTTATCGTTTGTTACCATGACTTTCTTTGAGTCCTCCATTTCGATTAATATGGAAGTAGTTATAAATGCGCAGGGTATTATTTTAGCAGAGCTGAACGCATACTAGACTCTTTATTAATAATTATACGGAGAGCACCCATTTCTGAGTAGGCTGGCCTTTTAGGTAGTTGATCGTTGAGTTTTAGCTCGTATACCTTTTCTACAATTGTAAGCTACCAGACGATCCTTTATGAAAGGGATAGCGGATTTCCTAGAGTAGATTTCCTGGTTTCCTAATTCCCGGTTTCCGGACAAACATGCTTTGCAACTTTCACACCCGAACTCAATTTAATTTTTAATTAAAATCTCAACTGAGATAATCAGCTTATGATTTATCTCCTTTCTCATTTGGTGTCAATAATCTTCCATTAAGGTGCCGCGATGAGGAAGTATGCACAGATTAGAGAATTCTTGGAAATCAGGGGACGGAGTTTCCCCGTCCTTTAATTGGGATTTCCTGATCTGGAATCTGGAGTAGATTGTAAAAACAAGCTGATTTTGAATGAAAAAAACTATTCTGAGAATCGTGGAACTCTCACAGTGCTATACCGATGAAATCATTTTGGATTTTCTTTGGAGCAAACAAAGCAATTTGTAAAAATTATCAACTCAAAAACTACATCTGAACTCCTACATTTACTCTGACGTAATGTGATGCAATTCCTGAGAAGAAAATGTAATTGACCAAATTTAAAATGCAACTGAAATTCATCATGAGTTTCACTGACGATAATTTTTACTGGTTTATTTATCACTGAAATCGTAGTGTTAGATATTGTAATAAGAAGAGATTTTGTAGCCTTAAACCTTAACTAAGTTAACTTGCCCAATTAGAAATTTTCACGGTTTTATTCAGGAAAAATTAGCATAAGCTCGTTTCCATTATCCTTTTCGACACCTTTCGAATAAATATATTTGGAAGAAGGTAATTATTTTGGGGTTAACTTCACAGGAGTCCTTAACATCCAACTTCAATAAAAAGATGGTCAGTGAAACCAATAGCATAATATAACAACTGCAATTCTGTTTTGGAAACTGACCTTTGAATGCACCTAGACTGTCTAATTTGGCTGTAACTGCAATTAGAGCTGAGATAATAAGGAGGCGACATCAATCTCCTGTTCTTTTTTCAAAATTAAGTTTTATTTTTCTGTGGTCTTTATACGATGGTAACGAAAAGTACCAAATATCACGATTATTTTTTGAGTAAGTAAGAGTCTACATATTGATATCTGATTTAAAAAATATATAAGGAGACTTTTACAAAATGTCTTGTAGAATCTGTCAATCACTTGAGTTTGAACCATATATAGGTAAATGTATACCTTTTGGTAGAGGTAATATATAAAGAAAAGCATTTAAGAAACTCGACTTCGACAAGAGAATAGTCGTTGGAAGCGATGAAAAATTCCGCGAGCGATGTTACATTTCGCTATGTTGGCCTTACCTTGAGTATGCATATAGTGTATGAGATTCTGCCGAAAAGAGATGTGTTCACGAGTTAGAAATGCAACAAAGTCCTGTAAATTATTGCTAAGGTAAGTCGGTGAGGATTACCCAAATACTTCAGAATGCAGGATGGAAGTCGTTAGAGGAAAGACTTATGAGAACTTCAGCGAGAATACGTTCATAGAAGATGTAGCTGATACTATGTGCCCTCCTTGTAATATGCCCATATGTAGATATGAAAATAACGGGATTTTATTGCTCTTTCACCCAATTTTACCTCCTTGAATTTTACAACTTTATTTTGTATGAAAAATTAGTGAACTTGATCGTTTATACCTCACCGGAGAATCCTGCTTGAAAACATCTAATGTCGAACGAATGATTAGAGGACAGCTAACAGTATCAACTTTGGACGAACAATTTTTTTAAAAATTATTGACAAATGATTGACAGTTATTTATTATATGAGATAAGTTATTAACTCAGAATAAATAGATATAATATACATACGTAACGTTAATTATTATATTACTTTTTCCATGGTTTCTTCGTGTGCAAAAAGCTATAATCCTCCTCGAAGATCACGCGTCGCCCCGCATGGAAATGCAAAGTGGGATCTTTGCCAACAAATCACTCCAATCACGGTGAAATTCCTTCCATAATAATTCAGTTGTAGAGAAGCCCACGTAACAGCCATTAAGAATCGTTAATCAATGACCAACCGCTCTTATCGAGCACCTGCTATGATTAACAAGTGATATAAGAGTATTTCCATAGGAACGGTAACGGTAAACGGTCTGTCATATAAATCAATCGGAGAATATTTACATGTTTTCCAAAACAACGAACCACTTAGATTTTAAATTTATGCTTTGGGATCGTACAAAAAAACACTTTTCGTGATTTTAAAAGATTAAAAACTTTCATTGAGCCACATTATGAATTAATACTTTTGCATTGCGTAAATATTAGATATCGTTACCCGAATGTAATATTCTACCTTGCGAAAGTTTGAAGAAAAAGTATCATGTAACCAGTAGCTTATTATCGCTATATATTTTGGCAGAATTTGATAAAGATATAAACATATTCTTAAATTATTCTTTCCGGTCTTTCCTTAACGTGAAAATACCTAGTCATCAGCGATCTATAAGCTAGATATTTATAGAAAAACATCACTTTAAAAAATTATGGAAATTATTAATGCTTTATGAGAATTTTGCAGCTGGATATTTATGTTAAAGAAATAAGGATACATTTTTATTCCCTGTTTTCTTTCCGAAGGAACTGAGAAAACAATTCCATCTGTGTTTTCGCGGATTTTTTTCGCTCCCCTTCTTGTGTGAGCGTTTTCCTGCACAGTGGGTTTTTCTCTGAAAGCCTTCAGCCGAAGAATTTTTCCCCACATCACAACACTTTTATTTTTACCTCTTCTTTTAATCTTCTTTTTATAGATATATTTGTATTTCATTTTTTTTTCTTTCTAACCTTGTTTGTAATTAACATTTGTACCCATAATGGTTAGGTGTAAGAGAGGTCCTAATGGGCCTAACCTCGCCAAATAAAGAGTTTTATTATTATTATTATTATTAAAACAGGAGATGAAGACGGAGATTTTTAAAAAAAATATGTAGCAGTAAAGATGCTGAAGAATTTTGTAATATTTGTAAGTAAAGTGCAATGACAAGGAATCTTGGAGACTTTGGATAAAAGGCTTGAATCGAGAAAATTTGTTTAAAAATACGGAAAAGTTAATATATTCGAATCAGAAACGAGAGAAGAAATTAGGTCGTGTCTCCATGGTTACATAGAGAATGGAATTCATTATTTACGACTTGAATTGGATATCAAGTCTCTCGTTATCATTTCCATGATAGTTTGTTAAAGTAAACTCTCCGACTTTACTCCGCATTTAGATAGAGAATTCCTTTACATTACTTCCCGACAGAGGAATTAAAATCCATGCAAATAATTCGTGTCTTAATATAATTTATTTTAGTATACAAGCGAAGGACTGCTTATCTCTTACTCTATAAATACTTTACTACTAAAATTTGGGAGAATTCGCACCTGGATGCAGTGAGGCAATGGTTTTCTTCATAATTAGTATCTAATATATATTTTTCTTGTGCATTTCCAGAACTTTCAAATTCCCAAAATTACTATGGACCCCAAGTTTTGTAATACGATTTATTTTGATTTCGAATTGTGAATTTCGCCCATCCTTAAATCATGGCTTCTCCACCCGCTTTGGAGATTGAGAGATTTTTGTCCCAACATATTGGTCCCAATTCTGTAATCATGTCATCCTTCTTTATATCGGTTTCTGACGAGTTTGTTGACTAGGTCATCGAATTCAATGTACTCAAGAATGAACTATTAAAAAAGTTAGATAAAGTTGCATTTGTATCGCAACTAGTAGGATTCAACACAGAAAGCTCCATCGTTTGAATCTGCGTATATATTTCATTCATTTTATGTTTTATGAAAGATCGCGTCACGATTACTAATCCGTGATTACGAAATGAATTTTGGATTGCAACTCATTCTGTCGAATATAATTTTATCTGGAAAAAATTAAGAGATAAGTCTGTTTGTTTTTGATTCGATTCCACTCAGTTTTGATTCCATGTTTAATAACTTTTATAGATTAGAAGTAAGTAGTCGGCCTGGCGTGGTAGGTTGCTTAATGCTTTCAAATCTCATTATTGGCCAAAAACACTGATAACACGACTGTTTACGAAACGCCCTCCCAATTTCGATCGAATCTTCCCAAACAATACGAAGAAATTATTCCTGCTGCGTTCACCCTCTGATATATTCCCTCAATTTTTTTCTCGACTATTAGGTAACACTCAGTCCCTTTGGCCCTTCGCATGAGCTCCCTTGCATCACAATGAGAGGCATATACAAATGGAGACCGTCCAAGAGGGGTCAAAGGGGACGCAAAACAGGTCCAGAACTTTGAAATAAAGAGCAAGGAGGCTCTGAGGACATGTGATCAGAGCTGCAAAACATGTTTTTGAGTCTGAGTAGTGGTGCATCCGACACGAAGTTGTGTAATTTTAAAATTAATTAATTAATATCTCCGTCTAAATCTTCATATAGGGGTCCCAGAAAGCAAAGTCGGTAGCGCGTTCGCCCTTGGTGAAGCGATCCCAGGCTCGATTCCCGCTGAGGGTCCTGTGTGAAATGACCTTAGCTTAGTGTTGAAGCACTTTTAAATATACTTTCTCTAAATCTACATTTATATCCGCTCCTACCGATGCAACGCTCTCTTCGTCTTATCTTAGGATATGCCATTTCTTCTCGGGACTGGAATTCTCTTCTCGCCCTTCGCATATACAGTATTCCCTAAATATATTTGTCATTTAGAGGTAGAAAATCATACATTTGTAATTTTTATTCTTCGTCAGAAATTATAACAGGCTCCGTAAAGTTAGCGCAATTAGCATAGCATTATCTTCCAAGGTCACGGATGTAAAAAATTAGAGGGAATCGTGGTTCTCATCTCGACTGGAGTCTTTATCTTTATTCCGATAAGTTTCATAATATCCAACTTCATCCCATTCCCTTTACCTGTGATTTTCCTAACTTTTGGTCCGCTAAGTTAACATATCTCCTTGCGTAAAAGTTGCTAAGAAAACTTCATTCTTCGTATTATGCCAAGGCAATGAGTAATATACCGAAATTCATCCCGCATAGGACAACTGTCAGGATGGCCGAGCGGTCTAAGGCGCCAGACTCAAGGTTCTACCTTGTCCGTACAATGCGGATGATAGAGTATTCTGGTCCTCGTATGAGGGCGTGGGTTCGAATCCCACTTCTGACAAATATTTTTGTCGAGTTATTTCGAAGTGAAAGTGTTCAAAATTTATGTGAAGCGCATTGTAAAGATTGTCACTTCGTTTTGTTGAAGTTAGTTTTATTTCTGTGCTCTTTATCGATGTAATTCAGCCAAAAGAAACTCACATGCCTTTTTTGGCATCTTCAAAGTACAACAGTTGGTATATTGCATAGATTATTCCACACAGACCTTTACGTCCATGCAAAAATATTACAACTTTAACAACTAAATAATAGGAAGGAAATAATACAAATCGAAAATCATTGGTCAATATAAATTAACGCTCCGATAACTTCACTTATATCTTCTATTTGAATATATCAAATTGAAATGAAGCATTTTTCTCCACCCTGAGAGTAAAATTGCTCGATAGAGCCTCTCGGGAGAACTGCCCTTCCGCATTGTGCGTTAAAAATAGATCGTAACTACTAAATTAGCCGAACGAACCTGAAATTCCCACACTTCCTCGGCGAATGCTGAAAGGCGGAAATGTCACTTAATCCGTGGTCCGACTCATTAGCGGTCAAGCGAACAGGAAGGAAGGTACTAATCACGTTTTGCGCCAGAAGGAAATCTCCGTAAAAGTATGGGAACCTCGAAAGTCCTTTCCTGGAGTTTGGGAAACTCAAGAGTTTGAATTTATCGCGGAAAGGGTTCAAGATCTATATCATGATATCTACCAAGGAAGTGTGTGAAGCCTCCTTGGGGCGAGAATAATTTCAGTGACAATCAGTCGTTGACTTCATTGACTAATTGTGAGTTCGAACTCCGATCGGCGTAGATTATGGATTCGTAGTGTTATTAGCGTTACGAAAGACACCTGCAGATCGATAATTTTTCATCCCTAGAAATGTCTCTTGTACTTCAATAGATGCAACATGGCTCATCTCAACCTTATTCTTAAGAACAAGGTCTTCTTGCTCCTAATTTTAATTGTTCAGAGAGTTCCTCTTTCCGGCAGTCAGTCAAATGACGCCACAGTGATTGATGTACCCACACCTGAACAGTAATGCCTCTGCAAGGAATCTATGGTAAAATTCTCGAGAGAAAGGACTCTGATTGAAGACGACCGTTCTGTGGATTTTGAATCGGACACTATTACTATTTTAGATACTTATTTATATTTTATTTACACTGAAACTTATATTAGAGGAATCATAGAGACACATCGATTGACAACCCGCGACATCGATTGATTTTATTAAATTGTATGAGAAAAGCATAAAATATTAGCAATTATGTAGAAAAATCTCTAAGAACAAACAGACATGAACCTGACACCTACCTGTCACTACCTCACAGGAACTCGAGCCCGTATCTGACCATTATCAGTCATCGCTCCTGTCAGAATATCTTCCAGGGAAACCGGACATGTAAGAAAATCTGACAAACTGACAAACAACTGACATCCGCGTTCGAGTTCCGGTTGTTTCGGGTTCTTTTCATGTCCGTTTCTGCTTGGAAATTATGCAGATGTTTATTTCAGAAGATAATCATTAGTATAATAAATTATTTGCTGTTCGGAATCTGATTCGTATTGAGGAAATCGTTTTAATTCGACTTATGTTTAGAAAGAAAATCATTGATTCTTGAGCTTCTTTTGAAACTAAATGAATTGATATACAGGTTGATAATACATATATGGATTATGAAAAAGATATATAAATTATTTCAATTATTTTTCTTACGCATTTCTATTCTACTTCCCTCAATTATTTCTTCAAATGAAGAGTATAAGAAATCATGACTGGACTGATTCTGAAACCTTACACTAGTCAACAACTACCGAAGCTTTTAATCCCATATAAAATCTCAAACATCAAACGAGCCCCAGAAAGTCTTCTTTCTGGATTCAATGAAAACCTCACCAGTATCATGTATATATTGATCTAAATTCATCATTTTGAAGACGTAAGCAAACAATGAGCATGGTAAGAGAGTGCTTCAAAAACGAAGCATTTTGAGCATGATACACATGCTACCGATGCCACGTTTCCTTCGTATTCATTTCAGTTTATTTCCATTGAACCGCTGTAAATAAATCAGGGGTGATTATGGTGCATTGAAAAGTTCCTTTTGTTCTAGCTCCGGGATTCCAGGTAGGGAGACGTGGTTTGCCGCAACGTGGGCGAGCGGTGGCCGCAGCCGTAAAGAAGGGTTATCAATTAGAACCGGTCCCTTTTCTCTCCGCCTTCAATACGAGCAAAGTAACCACTGCAGAGGAATGGGGCAGTCAAATGGAGCACGTGAAGCTAAAGAGAGTAGCGAAGAGTATGAGGATGGGAGGGGAAGGATGGAAAGCATACCTGCGACTATATTTGGGTGAATTTGTCGTGCACAACCTTTTCTTATCTTGAGGCATATTTCAAGCCGAACGGAAGTCGCAAACGCTAGCGAACGTACTCCTAGGAAGGGAAGAAATAACGAAGTAGACCCATAGGGTTGATATTCTATTCTTGAAAATCGAAATCGTTTCTCTAAGCTAGCGTATTCCGTGGCACAATAGAATTCGCTAAGGTTTTGTGCGGAGAAATGTAGCGAATACGAAACTTTGAATGATTGAAAAGTGTTTAAATTTTTTTCTGCGGCATAATTTTGCGAAAAAGTTCATCCAGAACTATTGATTAAAACAAATTTCGACGATTTTGAACCATTATTTTTGGTATTGGTGTTGTTGGATTGGTGAGCTGTTTTAATAGATGAATAGAATAAATAGTTGTATAATGACTTGAAAGTTTTTCGGCGTCTGCTGGTGTGTCGTTTACTTAGATTTTTCAGAGCAAATGCACCTTCACTCTTAACATTTATATGTGAAAAGTTTCCAATAACCTCGAGATATATGCTTGCCCCCCCCTGCCACACGCCCAAAAAAAAGGCTTGCAGGATACATATGTAGATGTAGATGTACATATCCAAATTTTAAGATTAAGCGTTATACTGCGATTGTCATTCGGCTTAAAAATTGCTTTATATGCTAAATTCTCATCAGTGTGCCGTAGGGTAAAATATTTTTCCAGACACGACTCTAACCGTTCTGGGTATCGAAGAAATTAGCTTGGAATTGAATGTATACCATCTAAGAAGAAACGAGAAATTTTCGCCATTTGATCTCGAATCGATCACAGATCCAGATGATGCGATACCTAAGTAAACGCAAATATGAGTGATTTTTGCCGTCGATACATCTATGTTGATATGGCCTATTAATTTTATGGCTGGTTGCATCAGAGGTCTATGGCTGCGCTAATATTGGAATACGCATACTTCTGCTTGAATATATCATGAGTATTTTCTTGTGACTGATTTAATATAATCAAATCGGTGTCCTCTAATGCAAATCCAATAAAAAATATGCTCTTATTGGAGGTCGAATCAAATCTCAAAGTTTAGTAAGTCATTAAAATTTGCTTCCTTTACAACTCTTATCTATAATGAGTTTTTTTTCCTTGGTAAGCATCTCTGGTTCGTTCTTATGCTAACTCATATAATTTAATCGTGAAGCTCTCAGTGGTAATTTGAAACTTCAAGGACTTCACCAACGAGGAAATGAAAATAGATTGTTCAAATCGTCATATCTTAATGGGAAACTGAGCGTTAATGAACTCTATGCGGTCATTTTCCAACGGATATTTAGATATGCTCGAAAGATTTAATACTATTACTAATTTGAACTTCCGTGACTCCGCGTCTGTTGTATTGACCTGTTTTCATAGGTAGTTTTCAATCCGGATAGTTGTAATAGATGTCAATAGTTATTTTCCATGTGGATTTTTCCTATTAAGAACATATAAAACCTTTTTATTATATACTATATATCTTTTACTTGTACTTTGGATACTACATAATTTTAAAAATGAAGCAAACCTGAAATTAAAATTTCTCCGGAAATTTTGCGAACTTTTTCTATCTTACTATTTTCTGGAAAAGATACTTTCCTCTCATTGTTAAAAAAAATTTGCACGATAAAAAATTTCTTTTCATAAAATTCCTTTCATTTTCATAAAATTATTTTAAAACATACTTTCAATAACAGGATTCTCTGGCTCTTGTAAGGATTTGAATAAAATATAAATGCCAATTAAAGAAGATGAAGCTTCATTTCGAGTTTAGGACGATTCAATTCTAATGAGACCTTCAATTTCCTATCTTATAAAGAAGTTGAAACGTAATTCTTAAAAGATCTCTCCATAATGGGCAGATTGGCAATAAAAACAACGGGAAGCTAAGCGATCAGTGCGGAGTGAAATTGTGCAGTCACTTAGATACTCGTTGAAATTCAATGTGATGGCGATAAATCAGCTGATCGGACCTTTTTATATAGAGCAAATATAAAAAGGGTAAATCTGGTAACTCTACAGAGTTGCTGTTTGATGTTAAATTTTCTCGAAATCAGGCGACTCATTCGTTTGCAATCAGCTTGGTGCTGTGTGTGTTCGTTTAACTAGTATGAACTCTCCTAAAAAACGAACTTTTCTTTACTTTTACCTTAGAACTGTCTCGTACGCAGTTTCTAAACCTCTATTTTCTGAACATGAGACTATAATTGCTAAGGTGATGTCTTACTTTTTACATTATCCTTCATGTAATAAAAGAAATTTTTATTATTGAAATGTAGCTTATGAAGGTATTTAAAATGAAAATGTATACTATATATAGGAAAGCCATCACACAATCGTGCAAATTGTCCTAACATTACAACGTGAGCTACTTCTAAAAGAATTTATCAAATAGGTGATATATATTTATGAAGAAAATACTTTTCAGAGTAAAATGTATTCCTTAGGAAATTTGGGAGCTGTTATGAATTCATCCCATTTTGGCTGAAATTCGTAAAGATCGACGTTAAGTATTTTCTATAAATTCTATGGTATCTTATACTAGTATTCTTATAATTATATCAGCATAGAATTATATCATCTGGTGGGATGGCAAGATGACATTAGCGCTATTTTTGATCTTCCTAACTCGACTGTTTGAAGATTGCTTCTTTATTAACGCTAGTCTCTTGCCGTAGGAGAAGGAACTTTCTTATGAAAAATCATGCATTTAATGCTAGTTAAAATGCCCTATTTATTATTGAAGCTACTAGTCTGAACTGATCCAAGTTATGATACGATTGACTTCTACGGTACTGTTCTCAAGAGTCACATTTTCCAGAGAAGGAAGACTCCTGTAAGGTAATCTTAAACTTTCCTACCATCATTCTCTTGGGGAAGAAATCAAATTTTATGCCAGAAAAATAATAATAATAATAATAAAATGACTTTATTAGAGGGCGAGATTGAGACTAGTAAGCCTCTTCTTACATCTAACCCTTGTAATATGAAAGAAGTAAAGAGATAGATTATGGGTTTAAACAAAAGGAAATAATAAAGAGATTTGTTTGCGGGTTAAAAAAACCTAAGTTACTACACTTAGGAAAAAATAGAACCCTGCAGGGAAACGCCCACAGGAAGGGGGGCGTGAAAAACCTGCGAAACCTACAGACAGTAGCATCTAAAAATTTTAAAGAAGAGGGGGAATAAGGAAAAGAGAAGTGACTGCAACATTACTGAAAAGAATTTAAAAAAGGATTATAACTGAACAATGATATGATAGAAAAAGAATCATTGCAAGATGATAAAAGAAGTGAGAAAAACATAATACATAGATATTTACAGTATCACCATTGGTTACCAGAAAAAGAGCGGCATTGAACGGATTACTAGAGGTGACTACTCCCTGGTTGCTAAGCAATTCGTTGAAAGAAGAAACTGGTTGGTCACTATAACTGTTGCTCTTTTTGTTTAAAATATGACATTTGGATACAGAAATTTTTTATGCTTTAATAAATCTGCATAATTATATTATAAGTTATAACCTCACTGAAAAATCGAGGCTAGCGCAATTGACCCTTTGTACCCCTTTTAAGATTGGTTGAAATATTCAAAATCTAAAGAAAAACGAGTTGTTCACATTCTAGATATAAGCAACTGTGGTGGCTTGTATGAATCAACTAGCAATGGGGCGATACCAAAACGATAACCGATTTCTATTAAATTCCATGCTCTTCTTTACATTTCCGATTTCGATCTTTGCAATTCTTAAAATTCGCTATCATATATTCAGAAAGGGACATAGCAGAACAAGTGTTCATTTTATTTTTGTTGCATTATTTGAATTAGAAGTGTATTTATATATTTTACGATTTATATGAATGAATTATCGATATTAAAAATAAAAATTTTATTTGGAACTGTTTCGAATTAGAATCAACAGATTCCTGGGAAATGTTGAGAAAAAAGGATTTTTAGACAAGAACAAGTTAAATTAATCCAAGTTAATGCCATATTCAGTCTTCATTTAGATCCGTAAGTTTTAGTTTTACTGATGCTAAAAATCAATTAGTATTAACATATTAACCATTAGTACCAGAAATAAGAGTTTAAGTTTAGATAAAAGATTCCATAGTGATTTTTTGGAATCGGAAAACAGGTTATAAACTCTTAGATCTGAAATAAAAATCCGATTAACCGTTCCTTCACTAGAATACATCTCCTATTCTAATTCTACTTCAAATTTCCACCCTTTCTTATCGTCCTCCTCTTCTATTTCATCCTTTTATTTACTGCTTCCCCCTCTACCCACCCGTCTCACCACTCCCCCCCGGGGGAGATAAAAAAGCCGACTTGTCTTTTACGCACGAGCGTTGTTTGTGGTGACACCGCAGTGCGCGGACGCGACTTACATAAGAAAGAGAACGCCCTATGACCTTCCCATCTCTTCCCGTGCCCTTCTTGCCCCCCGCGAAGGCATCTCCCACTATCGGAGACCTCCTTTTACAGCCAATGACAGAGGATTCGACGGGGAAGGTCATTTGGGAATATAAAAAATGCAGGGGGCGCGATTATGTGGCGTGAGGATAAAAAATTGGAATTAAAGTCGCGATTGATTTTCGTTCAATCTCACTCCTTGAGTTTTATGGGCCGAGAACTAAGGGTTATGCAGACTACATAAAAAGCTGATGCTTCGTTAAAAATCAGTTTGTCCGAATCAATATAGTTCTGACGCAAAGAGGGTTATAAACGGACTCCTCTGTATCTTATGTTCTAAAATATTTTCGAACTCTTGTTTGGTTATGGAAGTAAGAGATGCTTTTAGTTGTGTATATCAGGGCAAAGCTACCTCTTACTTGTAATAAGTACTGCTAATACAATGTGTTCCAAACTGTGATCCACTGCACTTTAGTGCCACGAGATGTAAGTGTACCGCGCAATATTTTATGGTAGAATCATACGAAACTTATTGCGCAGTGTTTTTAAATTTTTCTGCATAATTGTGATACACAAGAGTACTATTGACGCTTGCAAATTTCCATTTGTTTACGTTGTGCCATTATTAATAATTCAGTCGTTGAACTGTTGTAGTGGATGTGTAGAATAATTAGCTACTCAAAGACTGAGTAGATAATTTTTTCTGTTTTTTTTATGTTGGATTTTTGAGCGAATACAACGTAACCTCAATCTTTACTAGGGTTAGCCTATCTAAAGGTTTTAACTTCTCAAATGTCGTAATTTTCAGAATAAGCATTTTGATCTGATTATGATTCCAATATCTAACGTTCAGCATACCAATTACTTTGTATCTAACAGAAAAACTAAAAGACAATATCGTTTTCGTGCTACCCCAGTATGTCGTAAGCTAGAATAGATTGGCAGACACTGTGGTAACGCAATGAAAATATACATAAATTCACATTCTTGAAAGTATATTAACTTTTACGAGGATTTCGAGTTGGCAGTTCTTCGAAGACAAAAAATCAATCTCGATCAACATATCTTATTCCATAATGTGAATGCATATTAATCTCATTACAAATATTATAAAACTAAATTCAGTAGTGAATATGCAAGAAAAATATGCATTATTCTCTGTCTTTGGAATGGCCGTAATATTAAAGAAATCTTATATAATATTCCCCAAATCAAAAGAAAGGATACTCAATCGTCATATTGTAAAGCTACAGTTCTCTAATGCAACTAAGGAATTACGTTAGACGGATTGTAATCAATGTAAGAGTTCCATCAAACAACGAGCGAATTTACCATCACTACAATTGATCTATGCATATTCATACAAATGAAATGATTGCGCATAATGATTATCAATTACGTATTATGATTACTGAAATTCATATTATAGCTGACGTTTTTTTAATCAGTATCCTCGATCTTTTATACCTCAGCCAGGATTATTCCAAGTTTCATCATAACTGGAAGATGGCAAATTAATGAATCAAACTAGGCTTGACAAATAAAGCTGAATATGCATGGATATTATTATAAAGGGTAAACATTATTTCACAGCATCGTTTGTGATTTATAAAATAATTCTACTTAGCTATTTATGCGAAATTTTATTGATTGATCAGGGGTGCTAGATAGCCAAGTGTGCAGCGCGGTTGATTTCGATAAAAGCGCTCCTGGGTTTGATTTCATTGGGAGTTCATGCGCGGTATGACTTCAGCTGTCGTAGCACTTTTAAAATAACTACTAATTATAGATTAGATATTGCTGTAAAATTTATCTAAACAATTTGAGCCTAAGTAATGTTTTCGTTTTTGTTGACTTTAAAATTTGGCTACTTTTTAAACCAAATATTTTAAAAAATCGAATCATATTTATCGATTGCTTACATAATTTTTCAAACCTTCAAAGAAGTATCTAAACATTGAAATAATTTTGGAAAAAATCGGGGTAATAAGTCAATTAGTTACTAATTACAGCGGTATCAGGTAATTAAGTTATGGTAGAATATCATTTGGTAAATTATAATTCATAGAGGAAATTGTGAATAATAGAAGGGATCCATTCCGACATAAGCCCGTGAGTTATTTTAAATCGCGTTAAATTAAGGTCTTCCCACCGCGCGTGATAAATTCCCTCCGTCTCCATTCATTAAAAAGGTTTTATGGGATTCTTAACCCCTTACAATCGCCTTTTACAGTTCGCGGAAGGGTCAGCAGAGGCTTTTGATTGACTCTCCAAAGATTTATGAAGGGTAATAACGGAATTAAAACGACTTGGACTCCTTTTACTCGACTGGTTCTTTCCCTCAAACCACGTACTCGTCGCCATAAACGCGTCACTTACTTATCTTTCTTAGCGCGTTATTATAAGGCTTAATCGACCCGAAAAAAATGCTGGAAGGGCATCGTGTAGACAGCGTCTCTGCGATAGACACGCATGGTTTGTCTTCTAAGATCGGTTACGGGAAGAATCTTCTCCTCGCTGATGAAAACCACTTCTTTCCGGAAAAAGTTTGTTCCCTTAACGCATCCGATTGAGGTCGCCGATACAGGGTTGCAAATATGTCGCTGTTTCCTCGTTGGAAGCGGATTCTGGATACGTTATTGGTGCAGCTACAGCTTTAGTGTTAGAGGCCGAATTTTGAGGTTTTTAACGCTCTGTGGAGCCTATGTGAAAAGAGATGGGAGTTTTCAATGAAAAGATGGATTTCCCGAATCAAATTGAATCGTTTGCTCCGAATCGATTCAAGCAAGAGATTGTATTCGAAAGATCGATCGGATAGGATCGGATGATTTCGATTTTGATGTCTCTTATTGGTTTTTTGAATCGTTCACAACGACGTCTATTGGCTGGAATGGTCACGTGACACTGGATTATTAGCATGTGTCTTTAAATATGCTGTACATATTACTTAAGTTATAATACATCTATTTTAGGGGCGAGAATACTATAGTTCTCACATTAAGAAGATTTGCTTAGCACCTAAAGATATCAACTCGTTGACGAAACTAGTCAGTAATCAATTTGTCACGGAATTGTATGAACTAAGATTTCATTTCTTCTGCCACATGTGCGTTGAATTCATCAAATTTACGCTTGAACACATCAATTTTACCAACCTATTGGTTGGTTTGCAGCAGCTTGCCAGCCTTGTCGTGGTTGTGATTTTTCTTAAATTTTAAAATACGTTTTACATTCAAAATCTTCAATCATAACTTGTTCGATGTATGATAGTCTGGGCCTTCCTCTGTATCTCTTTCCTTCAACATATTCTCTTATAACTAGTTTTACTATCTTTTGTGTCTCGGTATATAACCAAGTATCACATCTTTTCGTTAGGCTTTTCCATTAGGAAAATATAGCTGTAGTATCAGAGACTAAATTTTGAATGTTTGAACTCTATGTGTAGTTTATGTGAAGCCGATAAGAGTGATGCACCGAACCCTTATATTACTTATGATAAATACATTCGTTATGATGTACTGCGAATTGGATTAATGTTTCGCAAAGTGTATCTTTTTAATCTCTCTCTATGTTGAACCTAAATGTTTATAATCCTGAGGTTAGATTAAACTACGCCATAGTCAAGGTTGCGATTCAAGTCCCGATTCTCCCTACTTGAATGTTTTCTTTGCCCCGCCTCTTTGAACGTCTTCCTTGGATTTATGTCCATGCGATAATTCGGGGAGCGATGGAATATTTGATTTTATGAGGGCTACTTAGAGATAAAACGGAAATAAACTTCCGCTCTTAAAATTAGAAGCAAACCTCGAGACCAAGCAAAACTTATCAATCAGTTAGAGATTATTTTGCTCTAGCTCGACTATGATGGTGACAAGATTTTTATCGGAAACGAGCCATCGAAACTTAAAAGTTGCTGGTAAATTTTATTATGTGGTAGAAAAATTAAATATTGCGCTATAAAACCTTTTCGAATTGCAGTTAAAGGTAAATTATTTCCTACTTTTAATTTCTACTTTTTCTATAATTTTCCTGCCTTGTCCCGAACTATATCAATCAATCAAATGATTTCATCAGCGTTTTCATGCTGATTTCCATGCTTGCAGTAAAGTATATCTGCCAATCGTGCTCGATACATTCAATTCGATCCAAGTCGGAAAGAATTTGATTTAAAATAGATGGAGACACTGAGAAGTAAACACATCGATATTCGAATGACAGGGAGCTTGATCTGTTAATGATCGGTGATGAAAACATGCGAAAATTATAGTTCTGAATTTCTCTGTCATTCGTAAATAAGAGTGATGAGACACCAATTAATCAGTAAATAATTTTACTACCATTTCCACTTCTCTCTATTATTCTACTTTGCTCTCCAAATACTATCTATAACCAGTTCCGAGATAATGATTATGTTTTTTTCCTACGCAATCACAAAGTTCACATATCAAGCAATTATAGAAAGCTAGAGTCCACAAAGTTTAATTTACGGCAAGCTTTTATTTATGCGCTTCAACCTCCAGTTTCTGAAAATGACTCGGAATCTTCGTGTTTTATTTCAGGTTTGGGTTACCAAAAGCCATTTCTCCTCGGCTCTTGTTACATTAACATCAACCTAGAAGATTGTAATCTTGTTTGCATTCTCTGCAACATCAATACTGAATAGTTTCTCATAGGTTGAGTTACTCTTTAGATATCCCCGATTAGCTATAACACAGCGAATTAATTTTTCCGTCTTTCATCTAAATCTGCATTTGAATCAGGGTATCATTTCTCCTGGGCTCAATACACGGAGTTCTATGTAAGTAACATTCCATTAATTATCTTTCAGATAACCCTTCCTTTCCCCATCTAAAGTAAATCTCTTCTTATCGACAATCGCCTTTAATTTATCTCTCCAATTTATCCAATCTCCATTCCTCGTTCTCATCCTCATTTACATTTACGCCAATTTAATTGAATAACCAACTGCTTCCTTGATTTTCACATAATCTTAATTTCACCTATAAATAGTGCTCGACTTGTATTACTTGGCTCGGACTCAGTTTACATTCTATTCCATAATCTGCTTTCAACCAGATTCTACATTCCGAATAATCTCTATCACTTGAGGAAAAGTTTTTCGGTTCTTCTTTTCAGAAATAATTCAAGACGATCAGGTGAGGCAATGTGTAAAGTGAAGAAATTCGTATATTTAATTATTTAATCATCCTTATTCATTCGCTATTATTATAAGAATATTATGATATTATTATAATATTATAGATTCAGTTGGCATTCCTTAAGATTCTATTGAATAATTCTAGGAGATTCGAAAGTTTACTCTGCAGCTATAATGGTTCTACGCATACATATAAAAAAACGTAAAATTCATTATTTATTGACTTTAAGGGAAATAATAATATTTCCATGCGTCAAGCCAAAGCCAAGTTATTCTTACGTAAATGGGAATGCTGTTGATTTGGCTCAGATGAGGAATTTAGATCCTCTTTACCACTGCTATAAGCAATATCATCTTCTTTTAAACATTCTCTCTGCCAGATTTCTATTTCTAATGAAGGACTTCCATTTACGATTTAGTGGTAACGTTCCACTTACTTCATAGTCAAATGAGGATGCATAGCAAAATAATCCATCGGCAGCTTTTCATGAATCTATATATAAGAAAATGATAATGTTAATTGTGACACCGAAACAAAAATTATAAGGGATGAATGACTGCTCTCTATACACAGTAAGATTGGTCAGATTATCACTCTCTTAACACAATTCTTCATTCTTTTACTTAACCATCCATTCCTACTCGCATATCCATGCTTTAGAGCGGTTTTGTGGGTAAGCTGGATTTATGTTACTAGTAGAAATAGTGCATTCTATAAGCAATTGATCCAGGAACCCATGATTACTTAAATGGATCCTAATCTTCCCATTTCAGATCTGAAAATGATACTGATCACGGCCAATCCTTGCTGTTCCCAATTTCTCATGTATTCCCTGTCGTCGAACCCAGGACATTAGGTATACCTCAAAATAATACTTAAATGTAAAGCTTAATTTTTGGTTTACATTCTCATGCAACATCATTGTGAGTAGCCCTTCTGTATCAAGGCAGTATAAGAATACTCATACAATGGAAGTGTAGGCAAAATTAGGGCTAAAACTCAAGCAATTGAGATAAATAACGCTCTCGACCATTAAAGGTAAAAGGACTATGAATTTGACATCATCTTTAATCAAAGGAACTGAAAGAAGGCGGAAGAATAATTCCGAACGAAGTCGGAGAGGAAATCCCCATCGAGATAGCAGGGTGAAAGGTCTATATTATGGGATAGCGTGAACTTTCATCGATAAAATTTATCTTTTACTCAGAATTTACAATAAAAGGGGAAACCCGAGATAAAATAATGCCTAAGTTAGGAGAATTCTTTTCATAAGGAAAAGGGAGCGTTGCAGATGAAGCTTTTGCAGGATTCAAGTAATTTTTCTCAAGATTTTAATGCGGTAATATTAGCATGGTCAAATAAAGATGATACTAAAATCATTTGAATGTAAACTAAGACTTTGTGGTATCTTTATTCGTTGGATGATAGCTTGGAATGACATCCCTTATGCACTGTCATTACAACTAGGCTCAAAGAAATTTCTTACAGTGATAGGATGTGAAATTGAGGCCATGGAATTTCATCAGAATCATCATTAATTTCATCATTATTCGTAATTAAGATTGAAGTCATTAATACGACAGTTTATAATATTTGGCGCACTACTCTTTGTCATATATTTCGTTGATGATCAACCCTATTAGCAATTAACCTCAATGTAACATAAGATATGAAAGCAGTATCTGAAATAAAAGCAGAGATCATAGGTTTCTGACCAGTGGAACCCTCTCAGATTTTTACTGACCTCCATCAAGTAATTTGTAATGAAAAAACCGACGAGTAAATATTTAAGTACATTTCTTCTCTTGCTGCCAATCTTAGAAGTAGATGTGTTAGATATAAGAGCAGACTTTATAGTCTCAATCTCGCCATCAAAAAAGTCGCTCTCTGTTCTATTCTATCTTAAAGAATGGAACACTTATCTGGTTATGTCAGTGCGGAATGCGGGAAACCGTATCTTTCATTTACTCATTCTAGTTCATGGCTGTGATAATATGAAAGTTGTTGAGGTATTAGCGATGGTAAAGGCATTCATTCCGGTCATTACTTACTGAATGTTGTAAAAACGTTATTGAGGTGACTCATCGGGGTTTACGTGAACTTTTTCCACACCATCCTCGGTCTCAGTGAGGGTGGCCATGTGTAGCCTCACTATCATTCTCCTTCATTCCCTCTCCAAAGATTTTTATAGCTAGTAGTAGAGGGTATAAGGATCCCTCGATCTGATGACTTCACGGACAAAATGTCTCCCATTTTTACCTAAAAAAGTATTGAGCATCCAGAAAACATTAGGGGAATTAAAAGATAGCAAAATGTACTACAGTATACTCTCGATTATCCGGGCTAATGATGGGAGGCACGAATATTCAGAAAATACGGATAGTTTCATTTTCATTTCTCGTGATATTCATAGTTCACATAAATAAACAAATTATTCTTATTTGTACATACAGTACTCTTTTTTCCATCGTTTCTTGGAATCGTTATGAGTTTAATTCACCCGGCAGTGAATTTTTTAGCGGCGATTATGTCAGTGAAGTAGTATTCTCACTGCTCAATAGAAAACGTCCTACGTAAGTCCTGCTTTTAATGGAAAGGGAAAATACTTATGTATAGTTTGTTTGAATGTTTAGAAAACAAAAATATCATCGAAGAGTAAAAATTCAAGCATGGATAATCCGCCCATGAATAATCTGTAGCTCAGTGTAATTCTGAAATCTGAGCATAGAAAAGATGAAAAATCATTATATATAAATGCCGCAAAATCATCATGAATTTCCGAGGGTTTACGACATCTTAATTCGGCGAAGTTCACCCAAATTCACCTACCTGTGCTTCTATCATTACTCTTTTTCTTATAAACTGCATATCGAAAGCAGGAGAGGAACTGGAGATTTAATGAAGAGATATGTATCATGCAGTTTCTTATCGTTATCTTACCTCTTATAAGAGACAAAGCACGACATGACAAGTGTTATCAATGATATCCAAAGAAATTAAAATGTAGGCGCAGATAGGAAATTTCCAGTTCCTTATCATTAACGTGACAAAGGGAAAGTTAGATGATAACATATGATTAATCAGATAAAGAGAAGTCACGTTACGATGAGTAAATAAATCAATGAATGGAATATTTTCAAAACAATTTTAATCCTGAGAATTGAGTTGTTGATTCAGGTTTGACCATGCAGAATTAACGTGATGATGATGTAAGTAGTGCCATTTTGCGAAAGACATACAAATATTCTGTAAAAATTCCATGAGAAAGTCTACATTATTTGCATCAATGATGGCCGAATGAAGCTACACCTGTTAATATGCTTTGGATTTGTGAGGAGATATTACATGTAAAAAGAAAGATCCTCTCTTCATACAATTAATTTTATTTTTCACAATATCAATGAGAATTATGGATTTATCATTTCAAATGCTCTTTCATGTTTAATGTCTGTCTCTCTTTTATTTTTAATATCATACCAAGACTAATAAGATAATCAACATTTAGAGCTAATGAGCCATTTTTAAAAGAAATCCATACTTTAAACTAAGTTTTTATAAACTATTTTTATAATACCTTTTGTTTAATGGAAAATAATTGCTTTTTCAGTAATACCTCCTTTGGGATCTGTAATATAACAATCACTATATAAAATTTACTCCTTGCGGATCGAACAAAGCCATGGATTCAGTGATTTTTTATACCTTTACTACACATTTTTGGGAAAATTTTTATTCCATAAGAGTTTGTTTAAATCATGAAAGAAGAAATCAAGCCGAAACAATCTGAGAAATACCTCATATAATGAGAGGTATCTTAGATATATATTTCTTTGAAATTCATCGAAAGTCTTAGCCTCTTTTATTTATATTAACCAAATTGTGTATTATGCATACATTCATTATTTGCAATGTTCGTTTATTTCATTGGTCATTTCTTTTATACAATACATTACATATATATTTATAAATGGAAATTTTTACAAACAGATCGATTTATTTAGAACATAGAAAATAGCTAGGTTTAATTGGACAGGTTACATTCGGAATTTTGAAAAATATGTATAAAAATGGTCGATTTTTTCTATTAATGTTAACACCTATCCAGCACGTTTATCAAAATCAAAGATAAGAGCAAATGCATAAAGAAGTCGCGAAAACACGTTCATAGATAGGAGAATTTCTTTGAAAACCTCGAGGGTGATACGATATACTTTTTTTCAAATTTCCTCCTTTAATAGTGGAATTTTTTAGATCTGTTGCGTTGTACACTACTGTCAAGGTCAAGAATACGATTTTCATCAGAAGCAGTTTCTTAGAAGCAAAATCTCGTGATCTTTTTATCTTGTTTACTTCAACCTTCCCATTCAATGATTGCTACTTCCAAATCTGTATTGAGAGGCAACTGAATGAAACACAGTGAGAAGGATGAGAAAATATTTTATCACAGCCTTTCATATGGGAATATGTTCAATACCCGAATGGGGCGTAAATATGGTCATCTGTTTCGACACCATTGTTTCTGTGATTTCCGGGTTTCCGAGTCCCTTACAATTATAACAATTCTAATAATTGATAAATAAAAATAATATTTTTTGATGAAATTGAAATGAGTATTATTGAAATGAAATGAGAAATGAGTATTGAAATAGTATTTTCTGTGACATTCTATATTATGGAGGCTTTATTATCAATTATACAAAATTGAGAAAGGGAAAAATCCCTAAAATATATAGCTACACTTGGACAACCGATCGCAATGAATTGGTTACGAACAGTCCAAAATTGAAAAAATCTCGTATCCCTTTTTGCCTCGTTTTAGACAATTATCCTTGAAAAATTGTAATTTTAAATTTTTTTCCCCCAAACAACGCTTGTATCTCTTCTATGGTTCCTGTGGGGGCCCTGATTATATGTTTCGAGTTGAGAAAACTCAAATTCTCTGAAAATTTTGGATACTAAGAAACAAAATTATCCTGATGTTAGACAAAGATTCCTTATTTTTTCCTTTCGATATTAATATTGATTATTATAGCTATTCGATGCTTATTTCTTTAGGTAAGTTTAGCAAATTTCAGTCACGCGTGATTCAATTTGGAAAATAAAATTCTTAGTTCTTCCCTGTATTAACCATTTCTTCGTTCCCTTATGAGTAAGTGTACATTTTTTCAATCTCATGCATAGCTTTCATTTAGATAGGGGTAGTGAGATTTTATGGTAGTTTATAAAAAAGGAAATGATATTTAGTGACGTAAAACGACAATTAGTATACCAAGAAAATATCTTGAAGATAGACGGGCATGAAAATAATCTGACGTAATCTAGCGCTCGAACCCAAAACTTTCACTTACAAGGATAGCGGACTTTAAGCAGCCGGATCCAGGTTTGAGCCCTAATCAAACTCATTTGATGTCAGTTTTCCTTTGAGATAGAAGAGTGATTTACTCAATGTTATTTACCCAGGAAAAGTTATTTAACAAATGCTTCACAAAATATCTCGCTGATTCTTTTCTAATTATAGTGATACAATCTGAAATAGCTTTCGAGTTTATTAAATTTGTAATTGACGCGCTAAATTTTCTTCCTTATATCCAATTAAGTATTTTATTAATATCTATATCTACTTCCTTCCTTTTTCTCAACTCCTTTAAGTTGCTATTAAAAGCACTACTTCCTCTAACGAACTCATAAACTCTAATTTAGCCTAAATGAAGCACAAAACCCTCCTAATGGTGAATCACGTGATGTAAAAAATCACTGTTTTTTATGGTTTCGTAAATGGGAATTCAAAAACGTTATTCCACGACCAGAATAGGAATTTTTATGCAGTTTTCCTCATTACGTACTCTTCTTGATTTTCTAGGACCATAATTTCCGATTTAATTAAATAAAGTCTGAAAAATGTAAAAAGATTGCATGCATTTCTTCCGGGAGTAATATCCAGTCGACAATAATCTAACCCAGATTTCTTTGTAAAACTACTCTTAGTACTCAATAAGGACCTCTTGCGAATCCTAAAATTTAAAACATTCATCTTATGTAAGCATTGTAGTGCCGCACAGTGGTTCAAAAGTTGTTGAAAAGTCAACTTCAACGGATTTTGAAACAAAGGAATTGATGGAACGTCAAATGTGATAATAACCCCAACAAAGAATCGTACCATATCTCTTTCAAAATTAATAAGGGGCTATGTTCACATATTATTGAACGCGATCACGAAATGATTTCTTTGCATAATTTATTTAGCATAATAATTAGCATAACATAATTTCTTTAGCATCTATACATTTTTGTTAAATTGTATTGAGAGAATACTTTTTTAAGAGAATTCTGATTGAATTGATGGTTATTCTAATTTAGAACAATAAAACAATTAAGATTGATAGTGAGGGAAGTCAGCAACCACGAAACTGAAATTGCCTTTAAATAAATTTGAAAAGATTTAATAGCAAGAAAAAATTACATTGTTCCTAAACCTGGAATGAAATTGAAGTGAAAAATGTAAAGAATCTGATGTTTAAGTTTTTCAAATGAATAGTTAGCAACGTACATTTGTGATGTAGCTTAGATGAGAGATTTTTCTTTCTGTGAAACCGATCTCAATGTCACTGGGGAATACCAAAAAAAATTTCATCGAATCGTTCAATGCCATGCGATAAGTGGTCACATTCTTCGTTTATCGGCAGCAGTAGATGTGTAACAAAGAATATAAAGCTTTTCCAGAAAGATGTAATAAACGTCAAGAGTAATTTAGAAATATAAACCATAATTTACATCACCTTTCAAAGTCAGGATTCATATAGTTATTGTTCTTAAATACAATCAATCTTTTCATTATAAGTGACATTATTGATGAAGAATACTGGATCTATCATTTTTAAAAGCATGACTATGAGCTCGCGCATTATTAGATATTAAAGATTATTAAAGTTCCCTAGATGTTAAAGATTATTAAATTTCCCTAGATAAAGACTCCTATGATTTAAATATTAGTAAAGATAAGATGAGGAGAAACTAATATTTTATTTTTTAAAGAAATGATTCTTAAATCGAACTCAAAAAATCATTTGACCCATTGTAATAAAGCTAAACTCTTCTACTTTACCTCGGATTCTTTTAATCATATATAATAAAAAAGATAAAGATATTTTAAATCGATCTCTTGTTTGATTAGAAAAGTCTTTGTTATGAACAAACAGGCCCAAACAGGAAAGAATTCTAGAAACTAATGTGCAAATTTATACTTTCATTTTATAAAAGTAATATCAGTTCGTGATTTGAGCTTAATTTAAGTATATATCATTAAATATATATTATCAAATCATCAAAATGTAATGCATTTTGATTTATAAATCAGTCAGGTATTTATTGTTACAAGTATATGGTGGAGGGTCTATCTAACAGAGTATGTTGTATAGTGTGCGATATGCCGCTATAACAGAAATTAGTTGCTAAAAGAAGGGAAAAGTGGCTATATCTAACGAAAATATCGCTAAATTGGCAACTACGACCAACAATTGTGATGATAGTCAGATAAAGGCCCTTCTTCAATAATATTCTTGAAAATAATTGTGATATCGTAATTTACGCTAGAAAAAATTGTCTTTCTAAATGCATAAAATGCGGTACGTTACATTATGCATTGAAATTCTAGCAAACTATGATTAAAAAGTGCAATGATTCGAATCTGGCGTGCAAACAAGTATGCAATTTTTTTACTATTTTCTACTTTATTCTAGGCAATTTTTGTACTATTTTCTACTTTATTCCCATTATACTATAAGGATGATTACTATTATAAGAGTTTACTGATTATTCCCCTGAAATATATCATAGAGAGAAACTAAGTCCAAGAGCAGTTACGCATTAAATTAGTTCGAATACAAATTTGATCTTGCTGCTCACATTGGAATTCTTTCCAAATAATCCGCACCCTCCCCCCATTCCTAAGCGTGAATTCTTTTGATATCTATAATGTGTTATTCTGTGTTCACTGTTTCTTCCGAAGAATCCCGTCATAGCCGCTTACATCCGAAATTGTTGACTTGTACAGTGTTACGCAAGCTCCATAATCACTCTGCAAAGGGGCGTCGGCCCCACCTCCCTCAGTCCACCAATCCACACTTCTTATGAAAACTGCGTCACGGAGGCGTTTTAAATCTCAGCAAACCAAATGGACGTGCGTCACGCGCATCTTTCCTGCTTCTTATCCAAAAAAGAGGGCGAGGTGATTTTATTCCTTTTCCGTTCCGAGAAATCGACATTAATGTTGAGATGTTGTAATCGTCGACGAGGAAACATTCTAGAATAACCTTATCTAATAGTATGTCTTCATCTCATTCCGAAAATTCCCTAAATTTTCCCGACGAACGTTACAGAGTTTTGACTAATGTTTTATATATGAAGTATGCGCATATCGAATGACTATAGACATCGTCATAATTAAACGCTTCCTACCGCTTAAACTGCCTATTTTTAATACGTGTATGACTATTGTATGAGTAAATATCTTGGTCATGAATGGGAAATACCTTTAGCGGTATTAAAAACTTAATAGAGTACTTTTTCGGTAACGTACTGTTCAACTCATAGACGATTAATTTGAAGTTATTTTATTATTGTAGTAGTAGTGTTTTTATTATATTAATCTCTTCCAATATTTTACTTAAAAGACAAAAAGATACAATAAGAAGGAAGTAGAAGAATTTTACGAGGAATTCAATGAACACTCGAATTTCTAATTGATATTATAGCATGAGTTCGCAGTGAATAGTTACCTCTGTTGAAACTTGGCTCTGACAATAAACAGTTATGAATATAAATTACTCGTACGTAATTCACGAGGATAACTCATACACCTAATGTTAGGCTGTCGCACATTAATAATTTCAAAGATATGCAATGATAAGTTCACAGAATGTGTATATATGTGCATTACTTGTTTCAAGAAATAGTACTCACGTACATCGAATTGCTCAGTTAAATTATTAAATCATAATCAAAGCATACTTTATAAGCCTCACTAAATCTTGTGTCGTATGAAATGATTATTCTTCATGAATAAGTGACATTCAATTAATTCATCGGTATGTCGCAGTCACCAGAATTAATTGTCAGTAACCGTCTCAATTATGTACATCGAAGAATATTCATTGATAAGGCAATGCTGTCATTCATTGATAAAATAAAACAGAATTAAACTAATGATATCATTTTACTGTAAACAAGAATGCAGTTCATTCTTATTGATGGGACGAGAGTCGGGAATCGGAGGATTTTTAATCTAACTTCCAATTTCCGATTCTTTGTAATTTTCTGTTTAAAAACTCAACCTTCCATTTTTGATAAGTATCTTCATCTCTAATAATTGACGATAAATGGATAAATACTTATTTATTACACTGTCCGTGTAACAAGAATCTTTAGGTCTTAAAACAGTATTTAATATGAATTTCTTTTACTTATTCTTGTCTAAATATGGAATCTTGGTGTTTCTACTCAAAATTCAAACTCCATGATGTCAGTTAGCTCTACTCTATACCAGTTCAATTTAAAGTATTTCCTTCGTTTCCAATGTTTAAAAGGATTCTTCCTTTTAAACATTGCTAATCCAATCATTTCAATCTAATTTGTTAATTATAATCAAATTTATTTAATATGCAAAATGAAATTGTTTCTTTCATTGTTTAGAGTAGTGTTTTGGAATTCGCTCTAGTTGAAATTAGATTATCAACGGATGCTTTCTGAAATATTCAACTGTCCAAAACTTTTCAGTTAAATAGATGAAATGTCACTTGAATTTCATAATAATCGAAGTTTACCAACTGCAAAATTACTCTTGAGAAATGCCCTTCAAACTGAGGGACCGAATGCGAAGCATTCTCAGTACCGCCTCTTGACTGTCCCAGAAAACCCCTTCAACAATAATATACAAACGAGGTTCTGATTGGTAGGTAAGACAACATAGTTTAAGTCGCAAGATCACCCCATGAGGTATCTATTAGCAGTAGGGCTGGATAATGGTTGACTTTTGGTATGTACAATCGAATAAATTTTGGGGAATGCGTTGCCCACTCGGTTATCCGGGAGCCCACTGGAGGACTACTGAAGGTGGACTACTATTATACTGGAGGTGTACATATGTAAAGAAATTAAAATGTAAAGGGGTTTAGAACTTCCTGGAAAGGTACACACACACACTTACTCCTGCACTTTCTTGTTTCGAAGGCAATAGCCCGCGACGCAATCGTAGCCGTAGTCCTTCCACGGTTCTCAGTGGATCGTGAGAGGATTTTTATGAGAACGCAAGGCAGGGGCAAGTTCATGCTCTCCTGCGCTTTATGTTGAGGAAGGGGAATGCTTGGGCGAAAAGGGCAGCGAAGGGTCTCCGGAAACTTATAGACGTGCCAGCCGAAGGTCAACTTGGCCGCGGGAGTGATTTTTCTCCGTTCAAATACCGGTTCATGTCATGCATTTTCACGGACAAATTGAGACACAGTTCACGACGAGGGGACGATCAAGAAGTGGCTTGTAAACTACCTTATCAATCAAGAGTGAAAAAAATACATGCTCTTTTTCGCTATCGTCCTCTCATCAGCGTGTCGTTGAGGTAAACACTTTAAATTTTCAGGTGAGTAACTCTGAGGTATTTGTCCCCGAAGGACATCTCTCTCCATTCATGCGAGTGCTATCAATTGGAGAATGATTCGCCGAACTGATATAATCCCCATTGAACAACGCAATAAGAAGGGTCGGCTGATTGCAAATACGACGCGACATCATGGGACTACGACTCATTGACTGGTGGTGATGAAAAATGCAATGAAATAGAATACGGAAAGAGAACTTTCAATAAGAAAATATGATATTCCCTGTATGATACTTGCATGGTCCCATATAATGTACTGATTCTCAATTACACCAATAATCAATTTATTATCTCTACTAGAGATTTCAATGAATGATTTTAATAGCATTGGAGTATAAAGGCTAATGATTTAACAAATCGATTATAATGAAATTATGAAAAAATGCACGTACTGTATTCTTCTTTGCGTTTTACGTGGATAAGTTCCACCAAATATCACTAAAAAGCTTTCATTTACTTCAAATGTGCTGTACAATCTTTTATATCAATCATTGATTTGTGGAACATTTTTCGTGACTTTAGAATAACGTAGAAGAAAATTTAAATTTCATTACCTTTTGTCTAAGATGCTGTTCATTGCTATAATGATATGAAAGCTGGTGAGATACGAGCGATGCTGAGTTCTGCTACTATTACTTATCCTAAACAAATGATTTGAAGTTTTATTTCTTGGATCGTTGTGGTGTACCTACGTGGATTGTTCTTCATACAGTTCGGTGAAGAAAGCAGGAAGAAATGATTAACTCCCCATTTTCCCAAGATACCTCATTCCCTCTCCAATGCTTTAGGAAGCTAGCTAACTAAAGTTTGAGATGATAAAGATCCAAAAAGATTTCGGGCTGATGACACAGACGGAAGAATATTCTACCATCGAATATACTCGGGAATAGAACATTATTTTTTGATCAATTTCATAATAGTTTTATGATAATTAACGTGCTAACATCCAATTATTTATACAAAAGTATCGAGTGGCTTATAAAGGATATGTGAAACTGAGAGTAAGACGATTTAATGCGATGCATGGAAGAAATTTCGAAGTATGGCGCTGCTCGGGTAAACAAACCCAACAAAAAATACTAAAAAACAAAAAAATATGACCTTAGCGATTAAAGATATAAGAGAAATCTGCGCGTTAGGAACGTAAAAAATTTGGAAGAGATCGAAAGAGTTCATTTGGCATCTGACCTTTGCCTTGGATGACTACTAAGACCCCCTGTGGCTTATCCACTTTATATAGCTTCTGGGAACATAGCGTTGATAATGAATTAATGACTTGCATGTTTTCCACCATCGACCAACGGAAAATAACAGCTCGGGGTAATTTAGATAAATGGAAAAATGGATTCCGATAAGGCTTTCAGATTTATAGGTTTAAAAAAAATCAGGAGACAGTTCCATGTCAGAGAGGTCGCGGAATGCTTTTCTGATGTACAGCATAAATGATTGCTTGATTTCTCTGTCTCATTCAGATCGCTTGTTTAGATAACGGCGATAGTGTTATGGCAGTGATGTCAATTTTGAATGTTTGATGAATTTTCAACCATCACACAATTATCGTTTTAGCCTCTATAGATCCTTTGCTACTATCCGTCACGAAAAAAATTAAAACCGATAAATTTATCAAATTTAATGATGCCTTCTTCAAATACGTGATGATATCATTTGAGTTTCTCCTTTTTAATGGTATTTGATTCGGAATTAGCTTCTTATTCGCACAATAAGAATGCGGTAGTGTCTATAAAACTGTCAACCATTGTTGACCACTCAAATTTTGGTGATAAAATTAAAGCGTTTGATTTACTGACAAATTCCTTGATTGATGTTGAATTGATCGAATTCCGTGACTTCGTTTTATTTCATATATTGTGCGCTCGCCTGCTAAGATGATTCATGGACGATGATGAGACAGTCATGGTACAAGTAGGTCTCAAATACTTAAGCTATCTTCCCTTTGGCAATATTTCTCATAATCAGGTGCAAATTCGATTGAACTAAGAAAGGGATGAGGGAAAAATAATGCAGGCCCTGAGGGTAATTCATACACTGCTGCTTGCAAGCTTTACCATCCTCATCTCCTTACGTTTACTATGATTTTCTTAAACTCCTTAAATTTCTTAATTATCATACTTGATATCAGATTGGCATACAGGTTCTTTACTTTTATTAAATATTTAACTCTTACCCCAAACGGTCTGCTAAATCTGGCCGATGGCCTCTGTGCATTTAAATCCCGCTCTGCTTCAAGCAGCGAAGGACAGTATCTTGAGATAAAGATATCAAGGACATTATAGTAAAAGTTATATCAGACTTCCAAATAGCCACGCGGGTAGCGGATTCGCTTTTAGTGGAAGCGGGCCCGGTTTTGATTTGCGGTGGGAGTCCAAATGCGCGAAATGACATAAGCTTTCGAAGTTCTTTTAACAATACTACTACTACAAAAGCTATAAATACCAATTATTACGTATGGGACTTTCAGATGAGCTATTCAAAAGGAATAATTCAACGAAATAGAAAGCTGCAGAAATGCGATTTCCAAGGTCGACGGTGGAATAATCGGGAAATGGAGATGGAAAAACATGAAAGATAGAGGATAAATGGGAATAAATTGTTCTCGAACAACTACGGAAAGAATATTGTGGTACGAATATCTGGAAAGGATGGGGTTAGAGAGACTACCGAAGATGAAAATTGGAAGCAGAAAAGAAGAAAAAGTCCTCGTAAAGAGAGATTTGGAGTATGATATCAAAGAAGACGTAGAGAAAATGTTGTAATAGTGAGACATATGAAATGATGGTGGAAAGACAGATAAAAGTGGAAAGAATGGCCGAATCCCCGTGAAAAAATGTCTGAGAGAAATAGTCACGAAAGATAATAAAAACGCGAAAAAGTCACGGTCATCCGTAAAAAGACGGAATCATTTCTGATTCACAAGATATTGGTAACGAATATATTAAAGACAGTTAAAAGACTCGCCTATTAAGAATGCAGTTGGAATCAAATATCATCGGAGAATATTATATATGATGAGTACACACATATCGATTAAATTATTTAAGTAAGATTGTTTCATATCATCTCTCAGGATGGAAAGTACGGAGTCCTTTTTGCCATTTTGTCCATGTTTTTTGTCTGGGTGAAATTTCCTCTGCATTTTACGCAGCAATGACAATAAGATTTAATTGCAGTGTGATGAAGTATGCTCTCTTATACCTTCCTCTGACAATTATTTGCCAAAATAGTGAGTTCTTTCCGTGAGCATGTTCCTGTGACTTTGTTACCGGTAAATAAATGGTGAATTTTTCCTGTTTCTTTTTCTTGTGGCATTTTTACCAACCCTAAATTGTGATTGTGACTTTCTTCCGTGACTTTTTTCCTGTCGCTTGATTACCGATCACCGGTTTAAACTCGTAATGAACTGCAGTTGCAGGAAGAGGAAAACGAGGAAGAATAATTGCCTGAGAGAAAGCCCTACTGAACACAATCTAATAAGCACAACACAGATCCAGAATTTATGAGAAGTTATGCAACGTTCATTAGTGCATACGACGTCATTCTCAGCATTTCATAAGGAGCCTAAATACATAAGGAACACGCTTAAACAAAACCGTGGATATCAAATAGACCAAATCCACTTTTAACGTCAAAGCTCGGGTGAGTAACGGAAGTGACGTCTTGCGGTGAGTACACATCTATCGCGGGGGAAAAACAATTCTAGGAAATATTTTCCTCTCGGGTATCTCTCCAAATACAATTGTGTCCTGGTTTCGCGATACTCTGGTCTGATTAAAGAGATCTCAAGGGATGGGACTTGAATGGAAGCGAATTGATGCTCAATGAACGTCAATCACGTGTTCCCCATTCATATTTTCCCCGCAAGCACCCATCGGCAAACCCGAATCTCATCGGAAAATTTTCTCGGAATCGTCCCGTGACCGGCGCCGTGCGTATCTCGTGCGTCTGTAATTTTTTTTCCAGTTCGAGCGTGACTGGTTGTGTTTTCACGGGAGATACGGTGATTTATTTGTCGCGTCATCATCGTAAACAAGTGGATTAATTTTTTCTCTTCCTCCCTTATCATACGTTTCCGAGAATCTTTTCGCCGATAAGGAAAGCTTCGCGACTCCGGCACCTTCCTGTTCCAAGGTAATTAACCCTCTCTCTGATGTAAGCGGGATGGCGGAAACTTTCTGGGCGACGGAAGAAAACGTTTAATTTGGAAATCTGATTTGCTGATTCCCTTATAAGGTTTGTCTGTGAAGTATTCGGACCGAAGCCCGGAATATCATTCCCTATACCAAGAGTTAGAAGAGGGGATTGAGGCCTACTAGGCGAGATGAGGAGTGAGATTGTTTCCCCTTTTTTTCTCACTGAGCCAGAATGCGGAAAAAGTCACGTATAGTAAGAGAAGCGTAATGATTTGAGTAAATTTGTTGGTATTATTCCATAAGGAGAGACCAATGCCATTATTCAGTATCACTCATACCTCAGTTGATTTCATACCATATTGGCATGAACTAGACTAAGAAATAAAGGTAAATGAAAGATACATATCCTGTACTGGGACAAATCAGAAACATTCCATTTCAAGTTAGTGTAGCAGGGAATATATGGATTGAGGATTTTAAGCGATGCGGGATTGATGGATCAGCGACAGTAGAAGAGCAATTTTAATATTTAGGGAACAGAATTTAAATCTGTGATGAATTTACTGTGATTTCTCGCTGCTTATAAATTGTCATAATGTCCTATCTATCGATGTAATTTTGGTGCACTTTACTATTTAAAAGTGAAGTTAACTCAATTATGTTGACGAATGCATTTCTTTTTGAAGAAATGAATGAGTGACACTAATCATAAAATGCTTCCTCTCCGTTTCATTAGTTGAATTCGACGAAAATCAAAGATAAATTTCGAGTATCTGAAAATTAAACCGTTGATAATATCTGAACATGTATTCATATTTTCATTCAGATGACAACTGATTAGTTTAATTTTCTCTTCTTCCCATATCGTTTTAATGATTGTAAGCTTTAATTCAGTAGGAGTTCCGGAAAGCCATATGGGCCTAGCGTTCGACTTTGGTGAAAGTGGTCCTGGGTTCGATTCCCGGTAGGAGATCACGTGCGAAATGACTTCAGCTGTCGAAGCATTTAAAAAATAATATTATTATTACTTTAGTTCACGATGAAAGGAAATAGCTTTTGGATCAACGCATAGAATCGCGAAGACCATAATACAGTGTTAATCCATCATGATGAGGAAGGAGAACAGATTTTTTTATACTTTACATCACAGCAAATTTATAATCGTGTGTACATCATAAATATCTTTGGCTTACTGTTCCATAAGCTTGAGTCACCACGTAAATCTTTAAATAAGATAAACAATGCCACATAAATGTCCTGCACGTTACCTGCAAAGCATGACTTTGCTATTTTCCTCTTTAATTGAAAATGCTCTTACTCGTGGACTATCAATTACGTTTTAAACTCGAATGGTGATACTCCAGTATGAATAAAATGTCCGACTTTGGCAACCATCATTAAAATAATTACATTTGCAGACAGAGCGGGAATGGATACAAAAAAACCTGGTGGCCTCCAGACTGAGGAAGATTACCATACAGTACTCCATATCTGTTCGTTTCGTGCAGTAAATATATTAATCTTCCCCTATAGAGTTTCTTACCTAACCCAACTTAATAGTCCATCCATTCTCAAATAAAATTCGCGGGGTGATGTCCAAATCCCTGCAGACCAGGAGAGTTTAAAAATTTCAGATATAACTACAAACATGTTCCGATTGCGGCATTCAAGGAATGGAAAACGGAGGAAAACAAGCGAGTGAGGCCATGCGTGGCGGCGACCCGAGAAGGAATACGCACACGACCTCCGCGAGGGTCGTAGAGTATGGCAGTTCATCCAGAGGATAGGGGAAATGTTTAAGGGGAGTGAGAGGGCAGGTTGAAGGCAACTTCTAGTGGCACATATAGAGAGCGAGAAACAATGGTCCGAAAACCGCGGTATACGTCAGGGGCGCAATCTGTCATCGCAGTGACGTCAACGAGTTGAGGACTATGGCCTTCTCAGACGTAGACACCCTCTCTCCTACTCAAGATCTATACCCATTCCCTCCCCACATGTCCACTTCGACATGTTGGCGTATACGATAGTGTAACAGGCGGTCGACAGGGGGCTGTACCGGACAGAGGTCCTGATGTAGCCGCTCTCAATTGATGCATGTAATGAACATTATAAAATGAAGTAAGCTAGATATTGAAACCGAATTAAATGAGAGGAAATGGACAGAGAAAACCTATCTCCATAAGCAACCAATACTTTCGATATAGGTTCATGAATTTCATCTTTCGTGGAGACATCCTCAGGAACGAGCTAGACAGCTTGCTGAGACAAGACCATGCCTTTCTGTGCTCATTTTTTTTATTTATTTCCTGCTATCAGTTGGTCCATCATTATTTAAAAATAACAAAAAACGGAGCTAAACAAAATGTATGCATATACAATGGCCCTGAAAGTGTGCAATATATGATAATGGTAATAGTAGAAGTAGTTATTTAAAAGTGCTCCGACAGATGGGATCATTTCACACGAGAATTCCCTCCGGGACCGCTTTCATTAAGGAAAAACGAGTTATTAACGGGTAACGATAATGGTAATATTTGATAATACATCATAATGGCTCTAAAAGTGTGCAATACGCTGCCTCGTACTTAAAAGAATAGACTTCTCGCGGACTAAGGGTGCGTCTCCATTTCCCGTTTTCGCTCAGGACGAGTCTATTCCTAACCTCTGCGCATCCTTAGGCCGCGAGAAGTCTACTAATGATAAACTATTCTCAAAAAAACTGAGGGACGTATCAAATTATCTGTTCATTTATGATTGTATCATAATGGAAAATTTGTAACTACGATTTAGCTTGTGCCATACTTACATGTGTTTGTTTTAATGGACCAGTAAAATTATTATTCCAGACCCACACTCGTATCTTACTTGCGATCTGATTATCGGCGCATGGCAGGGGATATGAACACTAATAGTTCAACCTAAAGAAAAGGCAATGGAATGCGATTGCGAATGAACTAGAGCTTTTGGATGTGTTATCCAAAAGCTCTAGTTCATTCGTGGGCGATTCATTCCAATGGCGATTTTGTTGGTGTATGAACTAATATCAAAAGGAGCGGGAAGTCCAGGATTACGGACCTTCTAGGAATCACCCAATGTTCATTCCGATAGCTATAATATCATCCTCAGGGGTTCAAAGCAGAAATAAAATTTCATTCATCCTTCGATTAGTTTGAATTCAATAACAAGGAAGTAATAATCTAAGAAGTAATTTAGGGAGTTCTAATAAATATGCTTCCAATAAAAGGAGAAAAAGTTATATGATATACGGTCTCCGAATTTCTGAGTAAAGGTAGTAGATCATTCAGCTGTAGCAAACAGTAGTGATGCCCCTCATAATCTGTGGAAGATCAAACATGGAAATTTTCCTCAATAAAATGTTTACTGAAAAACAACGTAAGCTTTGTCTGAATTGTATTTCCTGTGAAGATTATCAACTGCTATGCAGTTTCAACATTAATAGATCTACATACAGGTATTTATAAAGCTGTTTGTGCTGACCCATGAAAAGAAATTTCTTATCTGAATAAATGGGCTATTGTTAAAGGTTACTTAATATTGATATTTATTTTCCATCAAAATGGTATCAAAGTTGATCTATAATCTTAAAGATATATTTTTTTAAGGTTTGCGTTCGGAAGGTAATTAATGCGCTAAAGAAAGTAAACAAATTTAAAAGATTTCCCTTCCCAGACTAATTTTAGAACGATAAAAGAATAACATTATGTACTTTTATTTACTGAGAGACCAAGAGTAATCATTCAGTATTAGGCGAAAAGGAACACCAGCTAATGCAAATAGACACATCATAATTTCAGATTAAATTTATATTTTATTGGAACTATTATAATTTATGGAATGTAATCTAAGCTTTCCAGGTTTCCCAAGATATTTACAGTTCAAATAATTAAGGCAATTCGTTGATTTAAATTCTTATTATTATACAGGATACTGTATGACGCTAAAATCACTGTATAGTCATTCATCCGAAGAACTCGACTATTGGAGGCTAGAAAATTCCCAACTTTTATCTCTAAGGCGAAATTTTATGTGCTAGCGAAGTTACAGTATAATGAAGACAAAAATACGCTGATTTTAAGTTGAGCTTAAATGATTTGAGTAGTACATAGCGGAACGTTAGCACCAAAGATAGGTTTATCTACCTTCCTCCTAATCTAAACTTATTGCTTTTAAAATGATATTGGAGGTGTAAAATTTGATAAAACATCATGAAACACACAACGTGGTTACTTTCAACTCCCACGTATACGAAAATAAAATTATGAAATGAACTTTTTCTCAACTAGATGTAGATATGGTAGTTTATATTTGCGTACGATATAGGTTAAATGCTACATTCTGCACAATCTTACAGCCAAATTTCCAGTCTCCTATGATGACATAGGTTTACCTCTGAAATGATGATCACATTTCCCTTTATATTCTATTTTGAGTGATGTCTATTTTTGTAATTCCTATATCCTCATGTTTCCTCCTTTTCTATTACTTCCTCTTTCCATGCTCACGCCATGCCATTCACAGGAAATATTTCCTACATTTCTACAATTCCATTCTCTGACTGAATCATGTTTCCATTTCGTATTTCCTTCCATTCACCCCTTCAAACTCCTATTCAGCGTTTTACTGTTATTCCCATTGCAAACTATTATATTTATCTATTTTTCTGGTTTAATTTCCTACATTTTTATTAATAATGAGCCATTGAAAGATGAGATTTAATAGATCAATCGTGACAAAAATTATTTAGCGAGCCGAATAACACGCTACTTGAGGGTCTGCGGGAAACAGTTAAGCATGAATCATCTTTTATTCCTCATATTGATCAAGCATAATATATCTATGAATTATTATTTCTGATTGAACTAAGTAAAGGTTGGGACAGTATCAAGGGCAATAGTAAAATAAATAAAATTCCTTATCGATTAAAGATCATTGACCATTTAAGCTACTAACACTTTCGAGGACCAGATGAAGAGGGCCGAAGGCTCTTAGAATATTTTCGAGCTGTAGAAGTATGATAATATCACAGCATCGGGAACAATTTATAATAAAGAAACAAATAAACAGAAAATAACAGTTAGTGGAAATAAAGGGAAAAATCTACGCAAAAATAGGCAAGCTTACAGGAGCATTGTTAATCTGTTGTTTGCTGCTTATCCTTTGTAAACTTAATTGTCATTAATGCACAAAAAACCCTGCCACAAGCTATTAGAAATTTTTATAAATATATTATATGGCTGGTTATCTTCACCATTCTTCAAATCATCACACCTATTCTATTACGTTACTCATCAAAGTGCAAAACTTCATAATAATTACCTCTGTAATTTTGAATTCGATGGACAGGAACATCTGTTATGTAATTGTTTTTGGTTATTGTCGACTTATTATCCTATAACGATAGAGGTATTATTTTAATGAGGTCATTGCCCTTTTCTAAGCAATTGTGGGCGTCAAGTTCAGTTCGGTAAGCGTGTGACGAATTCCTTTCCATTTCGAGGAAAGGAATGCTCTCAGCGAGTTGGCATTGTCGTCAAAACTCATATCAGTTGACTAATTAAGTGAGTCAACGCCAGTGGTTTCTGGAATCGGCGGTTTGAGGGACTCACTAGGTAAAATGGGAAGTAATATTAATGAGGAAAATGTTGTCGAAATTACTAAATTTCAAAGTGAATGTTTGTGGAAGTTTTTTGAAAGTACTTCGACAGCGGAGATTATTCCGCAACGGAAACCCAAACCGGGAATCGGAAGACCACCAGGAATCGAACCTGGGACCGCCTTTACCGAAAGAGAACGCGCTACCCCCTTGACTCTTCGGAAGCCAAATACATATTCAGCGAGGTATCACAAAAAATCGGAGCTAAGGCTTATATATACGTTGAAGCAGAATTATGTGGAACTTATCTCCAGATGAACTCAATTGGTAAGGCGTTACCTCGTGGAAGGCCATTGCAATGAATGAAAGACCGTTTCATACATCTCAACTGCAATTTTTATTCTGGCAACATGTTTCGCTAGTGTCCTAGCATCATCAGGCGTGTTGATGCTTAGACACTAGCGAAACATGTTGCCAGACTTTATTGATTTCAAATTTAATACCGCAGCAATTCTCTCTCACATTGAGTCTAGGAATAAATCTAATGTAGAATTTTTCCTTCAGCAGTAAAATTTCCATCTAAATCTTGATATGAGTTTATACGTGACTTATTTCATTCAACTCACCAAGTTTTCGTTGTTTTAGTACCCTCATAGCGCACCCTAATATCTATATTCTTTTAAAACTCTGTGCAATTCTTCATTATCAGCTTGTTCATGATCACCTAGGGTAGCTTTTAACACGGGATGTTATTTTTCTTCGTCTACATAACCCTCTAGTCTACCTATCGTCTTATTAACTGATACAATTGGCAGATCTAGAGAATTAGTATTACTAGCAATTTGCCTTGCGTTTGATAAAGAGAGTTTGAGCTTTAATTAGAATCAGAATGAGAAGCTTTTCCGCGATCGTTATACATTAACTACATTCATCACGACAAAATGGCATTTGAAAAGTCAATTATACATGAGTTCATACGCGAAGTGTCTTAAATCCCGCCTTGGCAGGTACTACCTCACTTGGCATATTTCTAGACCAGCCTCTGATTGTTACTATCAGCTAGAAAACAATATAGTACTTGCTTCTAATTAGAATAATTACAAAGAATTATCATGCAAAGGTAACCTGCATTCTTCCCTTTCCCTCAAGGATTTACAAAAAATAGAAACGCGAGTAATTCTTAGAAGTAATACTATTACATACATTATTACAGCTACCAGTTTCAGTACCACATTGCAGTTTTAAAGGTGAGGCTGATAGCTATCTTTGCAAAACATGGATATCTATTTTCTATTCTAGAGGAAGGAAGACCTGTGATGGATAATCCAGTAAATACACCCTGAATGCGGAAACTTGGATACCAAATTTAGCCTCTAAATCATCTCACCCGAACATATCTCAGTGTTTTTTGCATCCAAACAACGGATTTGCGTGAAATCACGCTCTTATCAATTCTCGAAGACAAAAGCACGATCGGACCGAAATTAAAAATGCGATAAAAAGTTTAACGATGCGTGCCACTCTCTAGAAAATTCCGGCGAATCCAAAAATTCGACTCGATGGTGATATTCGCCAGTAGAATCCCACAGTGTCTTGTTCTCTCCGGGTTGATATCCTGTTGACAGCGCGCTTAAGGCTATACAAACAAGATATTAAAAAAATCAGTTTCGAAACGCCTTTTAGAAGTCATCTTTTATCTCCGTGATAAGAAACGCAGCGGATAATTTTTTTAACATCGCAGAATAATACCAAGCTGATGTCAACTCGCAACGAACGACCTCGAGCCAGAGGGATACCTTAAAAAGAATTACGTGTTTCCGCTTCTTGGGCAATGAGTGTGCTATGGTTGGGGGGACTCCTTTCTTTATAAACGATGAGAACTGTTCGGTAAAAATACTGCAGAGGGAGAAAGGCTACTTCCGCTTGCATGCTTCGTCATTAAGCTCTCAATGGCAGTCCATTCATGACTATTGTAAGTGATCGGAAAATGGACGATCTGTCATTTAGAACTGCCTGCAGCGCACTTTTTCAAAGAGCGGGGAGAATAGAAGCTCTTTGTCGCTTGTTAATGTCCGTGTCATTTGGAGACGGCCTGTTTAAATGATGGAATTTCAATGATAACATCGTTATGGTCACGGAAGAGATTAAAGGAGTGAATGGTAAGCGTTATTTTGAAGCGATGCTCATTAATTGGCTACCATGATGCATTTTGGTGTTGTCATATCGCTTCTGTGTTGGTACACACAAGAATGAATATAATTCCTGTAGTTTCGGATCGAAATTTTTGCGTATGGCTTTAGAAATTGTTCTCAATGATTGGATGGTATGGAAATTATCACTATTAATCAGGTATCAAGATGATTGGCTTATTTATGTATTAAAATCTTGTGGTAGTACGACTTTCGCCGGATGGCGGCCGTATCAACTCTTGAGAAATAAGAAAATATTTACAATAAAATTATCCAAGTAGTAAACATATTTTCATCGAATACCAAATCAGATACTTCATAAAATGAGAAAGTTTATTTCTTAAGAAAATGAGGATATTATCTCAGTCAGGCCGCCTATGCTGTTATAAAGACTAGAAAAACATTTGAAATCAATGATTCCTCAAAATTCTTAATTTATTTTTTTATATTCATATAATATTTAACGTGATTTTAGAGTTTCATATTTGACGGCAGAGTTCTATCTATGCTATGCAGCTATCCAACATTCTTTGAAAAATAGGAGTGTGAGTGGAGCATCCGAGAAAAAAATACCGATCGGTCCGTAAAAAATTATTGAAAAGGTCGAAGTTGTTGTTAAGTTAAGACCCGTATTGGACAAGAATAATCCTTGAAATTATACAACTATTATATGGGTTTGGTACTTATGTTTTGAAAGGATTTTATTATGAAAAAAATATGTAGTAAATCTCAGTTAATGAATAGAGGCAGAACTCCGACCTTTTTCCACCAAAATCGTACCTACGTACTTACGCAGACGTGGGAAATCTGCAGCCCTCAGGCTCAGATTCAGATATTTTATTTATACCTGACATTTCAACAGTCACATCACACTTTAGGATACTGTAGAGGTAATCAAAACTGTTTTGTTAAGCCCGAATGAATGTAGCGACCGCAGATTTCTTCGACAGATTAAAGAGACCGTCTAGCAGCAACCCATGCATAGGAGGTTCAATTCTCTCGCTAGACCGAGATATAAAATTAAATGGGCTCACATATGATCCCGTGCATCCAACTAGATTTCATTCATATTACCTCTCAGACCAAACTACAAAAAGTTTTTGGTTAGTTACCATCTCGAGACCCATACTCGAAAAAAAATTAAAACAGGTTCCGTCGGATTATCCCAAGATTTAAACCATTAAAAGCTTTAAAAAACCCGCCCCCTTCACATGACCTCTCTGCAACCATGAGACGGGATATTCCCCGTCTTTCAGGTTTTGCCATCAGAAGTTGCGTCAGCAGTCGCTCCCTGAGACTCCGATCTGCATAAACAGGTCCCATCCCGGACCAAAAAGAGCGAGACTAAAAATTCAGGCTGGACCTCGCAAGATGAGGGATTCCCTCGTTAAAATCCCTGGGGTCTTCGACCCTTCCCACCATCGCATCCCTTCCCGTAGCTCCCTTTTCTTCGAGGTAACCATCAACAATGCCCTCCCCTACCCGGTGAGCCTCCCCTACCTGAAGACCATAAAATATTCTTTATACGGAGGCCTTTCTGTTCTCGTTTCCCCTCGCCTCGTTATCCTGTCGTGTCTCAATGAAATCCTTGCCCCTTTTATGGAACTTGCTGCGAATCGCCTGAATGGGCCCACGTGGAGGCTCCTGGGAGGTCCTTTTCTTCCTTCCTCCGGACTGCTCACGGCGGAGAGCCCCTTCTGGACGGCACAGGAAAACATGCAAAGAGTAATTCGTAATTGAAATTTCAATGGCAGTTTCACGGGGTGTTTGTTCTTTCTGCAGTGTGTGCTACAAAGCAGAAGGAACTGTATTGACACATATTTTTGGATCGAAATAGTTCGATTCCGCTTCATCGGCTGGCGATGAAAGAAAAAGGCGACGGCCGGATTAAAGAAGCGTGATTTTTCGAAGCTTTAACCATATAGGCAGTTATTTACCTTTTTCATAGGTAAAGAGAAGAATGAATTCGGATAAGCTGGAGTTCTTTTCCTCATTAACAATTTTATAAGAATAACCTACTTGCATGATTAAAAGAAGTGACTTCAATGCTTGACGGATTGTATCGGTCTCCAAGTATTGGCATTCGCTATAAATATGACATTGATTGAATGGGATTAAGTTCTACAGACGACAAGATAAAAACTTGGTATCTCCCTTTAATAAATCATGGAATCATAGAGATGGTTAAGGAGAAAAGGGTTTTAATTGAAGTAATCAGAAATCGACAGAGAAAATGAATTGGTCAAATATTGAGAGGGGAAAGATTACAAAAGAAAGGGATCAAGAATGCTAGGGAAAAGGTAGAGGGGAAGACAATGACAAAAGATGTTAGATGACTTACAGGGTGGGATGAGTTACCAAGAATTGAGGGTTAGGGCACAGTATATGGAGTGTGAGGGCACACGAACCTACCGAGTAATTCTTATACTTTTTTTTCATTACATTACAGTTCATACATACCTCTAGGCTATACAAAGTTGATAATCGTCTCCAAAAACGTACATCCGCTTCGATTCAGCTCTAAGCCGACATTTCCACTAAAAATACTATTCTTATAAATTCGAAACCATTCTTCAGCAATCCTTTCCTACATCATTCGAATCTCGGTTGATTCACAAACGTCCCTTTAAACCTTACTACAACTTTGGGGTATTTAAATGTTTAAATGTCCTACTACAAACCCAACCTTTGTTAGTCCCTTTCCTTTTATACTGCAGGTACTACTACAATCAAAACATCGACCAAAAACCCTGCCGCAGGTGCGATTGTAGTTCTCAGTTAAAGTTTCGTAGGCCTTCAAAACAAAACTCGGCGCGAATGACCCGATATCCCCCAAGGGTTGTCCCTTGAGGGCGATGGAGACGTATTGGGAATGATTCTGAGCTACCTTTTTGCAAAGGTGCAAAGGGGAATGGGAAGGGCATGGTGAGGTTGGGCTGGGAATGGAATGAGCAGGAATAAAAAGCTACGTAGTTTCAATAGGGAACGGGATTCTCCCACGGTGATGAGTGGGAGAAAAGAAGGACAGGTTTGAGAAGGGGAAGGGATAAATGAGAAGGGAAATAGGGATATCGGGGCTAAAGGATTGGCGCTGCTACCAAGGAGAGAATTTTGGAGGTGTATTGTTTAGGGGTATTGCTATGGTAAAAGTTATTTCGAGTTCGATTCTCATTCAAGGTGTATCGATGACATTACATAATTAGATTACATGATTAGATAAGAATGATACTAATCCAATATTAACATTGCTCCAAAAAGAACTTGAAAGAATCGACATGAGCTGTAAAAATAGCTCAGAAGCACAATATATGTACTCAAGCGGCTAGTACCCTTAGTGTATACTTATTATACCACGGTCATGTATATTCTTACGTAGGATTTTTATAATTCATCAGGAGTGATGGATTTTAAGTTTTGGTTTTAAATAATAGATATTTTCCCTTCGCCTTAATTTAGATTGCATCAACATTTTTAATATCGCAAACACCGAAAACATGTATTTTAAGTATTTATAGAATAATGGCCCTTAACCATTTTGCATCAAACAACAGCTACATTGTTTACAAAATCGTCCTTTATACATTTATCGAACTTGTTTCTTGCCATTAGTAATCTTTTTTCGTAAAATTATCCACACAAATGGAGTTACTAGAGACTTTTATATTGCTGATTTTTGTTTATTTTCCACCGAAAGGAAACGAAGCAATCTTTATTTCCAAGCAAGTAATAGCAACCAGTATTCATTCGCAGAAATAATAATAAACAAATCTTATCTCACATTTAATCTCACAGTTGTGCGTCTACTCTCTAATTAGAATGTTCTTGTTGTTATATCACATGAAAAACAGGGTTGCGGTCTCACCGCATACTACCACTTGATATCTGATTAAAAACTATACGTGGCATGTTATATATCTCTGAGTATTTGCGAGCGAAATTAATATCAGATAACTAATGTTCACTAAATTTTAGTCATACATCGAGCTCTTACATCTTTAGAGCTCTGAACATAGGGACGAGGTGAGTGAAATTTTGTAATTAGCGTGATCTCCGAAGGCAACAGCAAAGCTTCATAAGGAGGAAATCGGAAGGACAGATGTTTATTTTTGGTCTTCCTCCTGCGGACTATTAGAGAAGCTAATTAAGGTCGATTGGAAAACGATGATGGTGTCATTACACCCCCTGCCATACGCCACTGTTGGCTTGCGGGGTACAAATCTAAATCTAAAATCTAGAGGACAAATCGTCTTTCATAGAACTTTTCCCGACTTCAATTCTATGTTACAGCCAGACAGCGCATATTGATTTGCCAACTCCAGAGAGGATGCTCATTAATACCGTAATTGTTATATTATCCCGGTATCTATTGCATATTTTAGTGGAAATATCGCAAAGTAGGCAGTAATGGTCTAAGATCATCCATCAAGAAGCCTTTATTTTTCCACATTCAAGAATATTTCGAGGAGAATAAGAACCAGCCTAAACAGAGGCACGGATTAGCGCCAAATCAAACAATCTTTCTGCTTCTTCATTGCGAAACCCCTCAAGATCGCCAAGGGAGGGATGAACCGCCGAAGATGAATGGAAAAAAAGATTAAGATGCAGAAGACTCACGGGCGCGTGCTTCTCAATAACTCGGGAATCGTAAAGAAAAGGCTTGAGCCTATGGCGCAACTTCCCACACCTCTCTCTTCTTCCGAAGGATTTTTTTTCCATAATTTTTTTCCATCCTCCTATTAACTCCTTACCCTCCGCTTCATCCCTTCCTCACAACTCAACTTTACGATCCTCTCGCACGTGGAGACTTCGGACCCCTCTCCAAGGAGTTTCCCTCCTGGAACAATTCCTTTTACTGCTATGCATCCAACCCTTCCATCCCTCCTCTTGGATACCCGTGCAGCCTCCGGGATGCAGTTCCTTCCGCATAATGCTGGGTCCCCAAAATGCATGTCTCAGCTATGGATGTCAGACATCGAGGGATCGATCGAGAAAGGAAGTTAATTTTATGACTTCAGTCACATCTGACTGAGCACCGATGAGTGACGTGAGTTGATATTACGCAGCTGTGCATAAAATTTTTACTGTGTGAAGATTTTCACGTTTTAGGTTTATGAATAAATTTCGGATCTTATTTATCGGCATAAATTGCTGGATCGAAATATATAACGAAAGATTTGGTCAGTAAAGTAATGAGAAACTCATTCAAACTGAATTTACATATTATTCATTATTTCCTCTATTGTGACATCCTAGTAAGACACGTTTGTTAACATTGGTATGATTCGATACTTCCTCAGAAACCTGTGATTCGTTCAAGGATCCTGGGTATGTCTAGTTCGTTTTAGATGTATCATGGTCTAAAATCAATCAGACTACATCACTGCAATATGCTTCAAGAGTTGCCTTCGTTTTAGGAGATCTGATTTATAAGGGCATATTTAAATTACGTCTTACTCTACATGAATTTACTGTATTATTTTTTCGTATATTGGCAAACATTTAAGTTACCAAGTAATCAGTAGTCTTTCTCAGCAATAGTTCAGATTTGTACCTGTGGATAATTATTCTGGCGAAAATTAATAATTTCCTATTATTCCTTTCTTAACATTCAAATTACCTATATTGGTGTGGTGTGAATTAACAAAATTAAGTTCAATATGAAAGTGGTGAGACAAATATTGATAGATATTTTTATTTCTCTTCGAAAAAAAGTAATTGCTCCGAGAGATATCATCTATGGTGAAAGAAGGGATGCTTTAATTACGGAAAAGGATGGAAGAATGGAATTTCACTTCAGTAATATAGGAATTGCTATCTTATATACCAACTAAATATATTAATTGCCTTAATCGGCTGCTTAATAGGTCTCATGAGATCATAGTTTCCACTATACGTTCTCAAAATCTAGATCCTGTCGCGGGACTGTGGAAAACATATAAGTAATTAAATAAACAACGAAATCTTCCTTGAGGCTGCCTGTATTTGGACAGGAGTTGCGCTCACGGTCCATCCTTTGTGAGACTTCAATCCGTCCACCCTGAAGAACCCGGAAGGGTTGGCAATCCCCATTTCAGTCTCCTTTCCCATCACTGTCCTCCCCTCATACCCAAACAAGCCGCTGCATCTCCTTGGTCATCGTTCCCACCCCTTCCCGGCATAGAGCACGATGTCCCACAAGGTCCAGCTCTAGGTCCCCCTACATTTCCACGCCACCTTTCATAATGTACCTCACCAATAATTCCTCCCCTTTGCTCCCTTCACCTTCTCCTTTAACCCTCTCCATCCCTTCTTCCTTTGTGGCTCCTTCAGGTCTTTTCGGGGCGGCGACCAAACTCCCCCAGGAGGCATTCCCACAAAGGCAGTCTCGCACGCATGTACTAGCGGTCCGAGAGAAGTTGCTCCCGGAAAAAAATTATACCCGGCTTTTAAATGGATCGCTATATGGACCCCTGCGAAGACCAGTTTCTATTCACGGGCAGGAAATTCGATGAGACGAATTTCCTCAATAAAAAGCTAACGTCAATGAAATTGAACGTGGTGTTCATTAAAGGCCTTCCACGCACATTTTTACGCACGGTGGGGTTGTGGAGGATGGATGCATCTCGGATGTTTCTAAATGGATGCGCCGGTGGGAATTTAATTCGATGCATGAAGGAGGAAAGGTGTGAGTTATTACTCAAGATTTTCTTAGAAAGATCCTCTGCTGAGAGACGGGGTTTTCTTACTCTCCAAGCAAACATTTCGGAGCAAGAGAAGACTGCGTTCTCTCTCTCTCTCTCTCTCTAATCCTTAATAATTTGGCATTAAAGTGTCATCAATGGATTACGGAGACCCCTGAGCTGATGATGAGAAGAAATAGCCCCTTCAGTAAGAAGTTATCTGATTTAAGAAACCAGGTGTACTTCTTAGCTCGTTGTCCTCGAACTGTAACTATGGTCCATGTTGGGTTTGCGTAAGTTAAAAATAAACAGCACAAGATTTAAATACTTCTTAACCGTGCTCTCAGAAAAGATTTCTAGCTCTATTAGGAATTTATTCCCGCGGCTTTCAATACTTCTTTAGGTTTGGGCTATATTCTTCTGCGATGGCTATATTTGTCAAAATAATAGTTCACATCCCTTATGATCAGCATCTCTCCCCTTTCGAGTGCAACCGCGTATGTTTGACTTAGGCCAACATTACTTTAGCTTCTATCCAATGTGTTCCGATCATTTTTATTCTCTTCCATACCAAAGTTTCGCAGAAATTGAGTGTGAGTTTCAAGTAAAATGTTACGCTATCTTTTAGTAAAATTTCTTCCAGAAGACCGAATGGAGCCCTCTACACCTTTCTCTTTTCATCACGTAATTATAGCTACGCAGTCTTTTCTTCCGCTGTACTTATACCCGATTCTGTACCAATTTCTTAACCTTTCATCGTAAAACTGCTCGAATCTCAGAGTATTTAAGAAGTATATTCGATTAATTTAAGAAGAATTTCCATTCCCATGCCAACCAATGAATTTGGATGTTTTCTCTTTTTGTTGGACTGATCATTCATTCTTCATATGAATTTGGTTATAATCACCCTATGTAATGTTTACTGACAATATTTTGATAGTTACGAACCTACTCCTTCTTGAATAACCAACAAATCGCCTATCCTATCACATTTTCCACAGTATTAAACATAAAATATTGAAAGGGAATTTTAATATTAAAGATTCTTTCTAATCAGCTAAAATTAGTTACTACTACTTACTATTTCTTCCATTGGGAAGCAGGATTCATTGGAATCATCAAAAGTATTCATTATCGCAATGGAGAACGTATTTACGACCTTTTCGGTCACAATATGTGCGTAAATGGATTTCGCGGAAAAGTTAATCAGAGAATTATTTATAACATAACGTGTTCGCCGCACCTGATGCCGATGACATTTCCAGTATTTTCCTCCACGTGCCGAGATCCTTGAATGTGACGAAATCTTCAAAGGCAGCCGATGGAGAGACGTTTTAGGATAATACTAAGTTTTATCTCTTCGATAGATCTGCAAAAAGAGACTCCCTTAGTTTCTTCCTTATGCTGATTAGTCGAGGCCTGCGTTGACATAGCGGAGTTTACGTCAATAATTAATGCATGTCACGTTTCGGCAAACGTTAGAAAAAAACGCAGAATTTTCCCATTTCCTCTAGGTCGCCTTCTCTAATTTAACGAAAGATAGACTTTCCCCTTGTCGGAATTGATGGTAGCATATCCTTCGGATGGTTTTGATGTTTCTGTATTCATGCCTCTCTAGCGCTTCGCCCACTTCGGGCAAGGCGAGTGGGCGACGGGCTTATCTGTTCTATTCCATCGTTGAGATCTCCTACGTGACTGCTGAGGTCGCGCACTGGATGGTTGCGAAGAAGTTAGAGAATGGTTAACGAAGGAAAGCGAGATAATGGAATGGAGAGGAAGAGTAAGGTAAATTTGAGAGGGATATGGAGTGTGAATGAAAGAAATATGCCGAAAATGCTAACCCCAATTTCTCATCGCCACATCATTATAAAAAGTACTTTTTATTCAGTATTATTTTGCGGAGCGTAAAGAAGTTTATCTCGATTACACGAAAATTTATATACAGATGTGATAGGCTTTCTCATTTGAGAACTTATCTTCAACACGTTAGATCGAACTTTCACTATGATAACTTTATTCCCCTAAAAACGGATGGCATTGTAGAACAATATAGAAATGTAGAGGGTGTTATAGAACAAATTAAGTACTGGGGATTTTTTATATAGAAAAGGATATGCTAAAATACTTTTAAGAATATATATTGTCTATCTATATATTGAAATAAGAATACCTAATATAAATATCATATTGAAATAAAGGGGAAAGGTCATCTTTTCTATCGTGTTTCCGTCAATATGAATGAGGAACACAACCACTTCTGTATCTGAAATTCATGGGATGTAATTACGCTCGACATGAATGTAGATCCAATGAAATACATTTAAAATTGCTTTAATATGCTTCTATTACTTTCCTACATATCGGTTATTATTTTGACTTTTTCATGAAACTCCTGCGTTGGAAAATATATATTATAGTGTCGGATTTTAAATGATTTCCCCCTTGATAGGGGTGGAATCTCTTGAGGATTCATTTTTAAAGCATTATGTTTGAATTAAAAGCAGATTTCCGTTCTAACACATATCTTTATAACACATATAACTCTGTATATCACATTTTTAGAAAATTTTAAGCCATCTTTTCGACAAATTTCATCCTAATCAATTCCTCAAACAATCAGATATTGTGATTTATCAATCTATAAACTGCAAACTGAGAATTTACCTTATGTTACAGCGAATTTCATTTCCATGAAGACGTAAATTTCAGCTACATCATGGAAACGCCCACTAAGCGCTACAGCGTCGCTAAACATCGTCACATAAACGACATGTCGAAAGGAAACTTCGTGAGGAAGACGTTAAATACTAATAACTTTCAAGCTTAAGAAGGGCATAAAAAGTAAAAAAAAAAACGTCAATTGTTAAACCGTTTCCCAGAACTTCTGCGGGCTCTTAGTTGTTATTTTCTTATGCTAGCTTCTATGGAAACCATGAAAACAGCTAAGTAAGCGATTCCCAGAAAATCCACAACAGAGTTCAGGTGAAAAAAAAGTCCTTAGCAACTGGCACGTAATTCGTTGTTTTATTTATAGCGTAATTCTTAGAGATAGCGCTTTGTCATCTCAATCAAGACTTTAAATTTAACTTCTTATCTCTGAACTTCATTTAGGATACGAGCTATTTTCGTCTTATTCGTGTTAACTGATGTTTTATGAGCATACGATGTTATCGAGCGAATAATTTTGGATTCAATAAATCGCTACCGAATGTTTGCTGAAGCTATTTCAAACTTGGTGAAACCATGCTATGTGAGATAAAAGAGGTAACAGAGTTCGAATGACGATATTTTTATGGTTTAGTTTCTTTTCTGATAAGAAGAGTTCCAAGAATAGTCAGGGGGTTAATTTAGAATTGGATTGGAGACAAACTTGAAATTCATCCTCACGAATGTCATCGGAGATCCATTTTCACCTTCTCTGTAATGTCACATAAGAAATCATACATAATTATTCCTTTCGAATGGTTCATAACCCCTAGTATACCATATCTAATTCTCTTTTGTTTCTTGGTTTTTGTTCCCGTCCTTAATGTAATTTATCCTCTTTTGTCTTTGTCTACCCCTCTGTATTCTCCCTTGTACTCTACCTTCAATTACATTCTTTAGCGATCCCTCTCCCCTCAATACATGTTCCGCTTCTTCTGCCTTCGCTTAGTTCCAATAACAATTAGTAAAGCAACTAAAATATTCTTTTATCTATAAGTAAAATTAAGACCCTTTCATACGCATTTAAATAAAATAGATAAGTAATTATTTATGCACCTAATGTTAATAGTAACCATGCAAATCCTTGGTTTCGATTTCATAGATCAGTGCTTTCCAACCACTATTTCGAACATTAGTGTACCGTATCTAAGCTCTTGATGCGCCCCGTAATTTAAAAGGGTGATGTATTTCTCAAATTCTGCTTTTTGCGCTTCAACTTAAAAATAGCTTTTCCTTGTAAAGGAATCCATCATTATGCCCCTGAATTACTAAATTCTACAGTTTCTCCTTTTCTTTATTTAGATTTAAATGAGCTTAAAAATAGTTTCCACGATTTTTGAGTAAATACAGATTTTTGCAATAGATTGTAAAAGGTTGAGAAGCACTGTCCTACATACGAGTAGTAGTTTGACATAACCAAGTCTTGGTGATTTCCTCTCATAAAATGAATTATAATTTTCCCTGATATGGTTTTCTGTCTTTAGAGAAAATTGATGAGAAAAAAAAGGATCTAAAGATACTATATGAAGAATCTAAAGATTTTTATTGTTCAAACTCATCAGTGAAGAAAACGATAGTATAAAGATAACAGTTTTAATTAATTATCTACTTCGATTGCAAACGTTTAGTCTAAATACCGAGAACTTTTTATTATTTGATGAAATTTCTTTCCCTAGATGAAAGACCAAAGTAATTGTCCTATGAAATATATGTGATATTGTGGTTGAATATTCTATAGTATATTCAAACAAATTTTAAAACTTGGCTCCCTGAAAGAAATTACTTTCACAATTTCTTAGATCTAGTTTTGCTAGTTTCGTATTTGTTTGAAAATTAACTGTCCGCAGCCAATGAGGAAATACCAACGATATCTCATCCAATTGAAGATAATGCATCTCTTCAATTGACGTCATCATACTGAAGTAGTGATGTCATAATTACTCCTCTACAGATCCGACTGCAATTCTGAGTACATCTATATTGCCCTATCCTCCGATGACTAAGTATTATTCTCCCAATGAATTACTTGATTAAACTTATTCTATAGATACTTTCTAATGTCTCTATCGTAAGAATGTAACCGTAAATTCTTACCCAAGGATGTTTATTATATAAATACCCCCTTTAAAAAGGACGGGACTAAATTTAACATTTTAAATATGCATAAATATCTGGTACTTCTTGATTTTCAAAAATAAAGATAATCCCTTTCAAATTTTAAATACCCATCGTGATAGAATCTGAAACCATATCAACGAAATGCCTAAAAATAACTTGATAAAATTTTATTAAACCTTATTTAATTACCTAAACCTAATTAATTATTAGGTTTAGGTAATTAAATAAGGAATGAAATGAATGAATGAATTACCTAAACACTTAAGTATCAGGTAACGAAGAAATGTTATTGCTGTTTAGCACATTAAAAACCAAAGAATACAAATTGAAAGCATCTAGAGCATAGGTTCTACTATTTGTAAATATATACTGCTGAATTTCGATTTTAAAAGTTTAATAATATTTGAAATATATCTGACATATTATCTGTCATTACCTTTCACACATTAGTCTACTTAACCAGCATTTTTGTTAAATTATAACCTGGTTCTTTTGTCATCATCCAAATGGCCGAATGGTTAGAGTGTCTAGATCAAACTTCCAAATATCCAACATTTCCAAAGATTAATCCAAAAGTTTATCCTCAGTGGTTCGAATCCTGTTTACGGAAAATTTTTTTCCGGAAAATTAAGGTTCAGGTTTGCTGAGAAGCTTCTTAAGAAGAAGCTAAGAAGTTTACATATCTTGCTTGTTTTTAATAAATATTTAATTCTTTACTTGGTTACGCTCTTATTTACGATCCCCTCCGTACCTAATAAATTAATTAATGGGATGCTATTATCTTATTTAAATATCCGTATATCTACACACTTGACCCTTTTGGGCGTATGGCAAGGTTGCGCGTACTCTATTTCATTAATATACTTTAAAAAATTAATCCCAGAACCGACTTGCTTTAGCATCTATTTCCCTTTACTCACTGTATCATTTCGGCGTATGTAATATCGATATTTCTATGCATACATTCTAAGAATCCATAAGCTCGGTTTCAACAATCATATTGGTCGTCAAGGGGACTGGTTATGTAGTACAACCGCAAAATCTCACTAAATTTTAATTTATTTTATCAACATTCTCGTAATTTGGAATCCAGAGCAACAATTTTAAATAATAAACTTTATTCAATTTACTTTATTTTGGCATCAATATCGATTTCGTAGGACCATTACTTCTAATTTAATTCTTCAAAAGATAAATTGAGTGCAATCGATCAAAATGACCATTACGTGCATTTCTTATGGGAACATTTTCCTCCAGAGTCGAAGCAAGGGTACTTTTGCGTTGAGCGTTTCAGATCGTTAAGCATTCCTCAAAACTTATGGAACCCATGACATTCCACTTACAATCAGTTATCTTCCTCAAAGGCTCATCTTCCTCACGATTGCCCTCGAAGTTCTTTCATTTTTATTTGCATTGTAGCAAAATATACTCTATCACCTAATTCATTTTCCCAATGGCTAAATTTAGTGCAGTTTTGGAGTTAAATTGTGCTATGAACATATGCACACGAATCTCGGCTAGAGAAGAAGCTACAAAGATAGAAGCTAGGAGCCAAAAATATGTCATAATTCCTTGCCAAGAAAATGTTCGTTTGATATGAAGAATTTCTTGTTCTTTATACAGAATAATAATACATAGTACTGAGAACAGTTACCTACATGATCTTCATTTTAAATCTATGACCTCTTAGTGCAACATTTTCAAAAAGAGCGTCTCCCTGACCTGAAAATTAATTCTTCCTTGTTCATAATTGTAAAATAAGTCTTAAGGATAAAAACAATGATTGAAATTCATTTTATCAGATTTAAGCAATATTCATTTAGCTATGTATGTGTGAATTAATTCTCTTTAGAATGTTTTAGAAAAGCCCATTCTACATACTCGGGAAGTCTTACGAATATATTATGTTTATTTCCTTAGCTCTTTCTTGAATGTTAAAGAATTCATGAGCATAAATAGAAAATAATTTGTAGTATCCAAAGTAATGCCAATTATCAATAGTAACAATAGTAAAGCGTAATTTTTTGTTATCACTATATATCATAAAAATTGGAAGAGAAAATATTTACTCTTCGCCTCTCCAGCGAAAAAATTAATTTAACTTTTTCTTACAACCTTATTTAGAATAAAGCAAAAACTCAATTGATCATCAATATTTGTTTATAATTATCTTATTTTATCACTGTTACCTCGATATTTCTATGTAATTAAAAAAATTTAGGATAGAATGGATATCGATGCTTTCATCCTTCTTTGATAAATCAGCAGTGAAATAAATGGTCTTCGAAGTCTGATAAGGCATTTAATCCTATTCTAACACCTTCGCCTGCCTACCAACGTATCCACAAACTGATGTTCACATTTACTCATAGCTACTCATAACCACTTAATGATTCCTTGTGGATGAAAGTGATATTAGTTTATCATAGTTAAGTTGATTAAAAAGCTATATATGTAAACATCGCATTATCAATATAGCTTCCACTGAATGTTAATAACTTATTCGATTATTTAATTGAAGCATAAGAAAGTTAACATAACTTTCCCAATCAACCTTGCATCAGTTATTGTATGAGAAGAGGTTTTTACTTTTACGAATTATCTATTCAAATTAGTATGAGGTTGCGTTGGATGACGACTCTCATGTTAGTTAGTAAAGTCTCTTTCTTCAGGAAATTCAGTCATCGCGAATAGTTCATAATTCTGAAATTTTGTACTTGTTATTAATATATCTTGTACTTTTATAACTCAACTTAGGCTTCAACCAATTAACCAATTCATTAACCTCAAAGACTATCTTTCCATCCCTATGTCGGCCGTCAAAAATTTCTTTTCCTTCCAGAGCACTGGTCGCTATCTATTTCAATATCCTCTCATCTTATCATGCGCACGCATATGTGATCCTTTCACATCTTTCTTTGCTCTTCAGTACGATTGATTATAAGAATAAGGGCTTTTAATCTTCAGTTTGTCATTGAGGAGAGGAGGATAGCAAGCATAAAATGTGAACTATTTCCGATGACTGATCTTGATAGCAGGGAGGATTTAGTCACCAGTAATTTTCGAGGCACAGAAATTTATGGGCTTAAGTCGAGTCGAAATTTAAATGGAGAATGAGAGATTCTGCTATTTAATTCGTAATTTAAATTATAGTTATTAATTCAGTTCGAAACTGCGAAGTTGAGAAATCTCACCCCTTCCTTCTACGGTTTATAGCTCAATGTATCCTTCAACCGAAATGTTGACAATATTCCGATCCGCTTAACAACGTGCGTTTTCTTATCTTTGGTCCCCATGGAAACAACAGCGAGTTGAATAATACGGCCGTACGGATATCCTTCCGCTCTCCCCTTTGCATCTATTCCGCATCCTACGCTGCTACTCAGTGTGCCAAGGTCAACTTGAAGACGTCAAATGGGCGAAGGGGGAGGGAAACAGCTGCCAGTCCCTCAGCTGAGTTACCGCGATGGGAAGGGGTCACCACCGGGGCAGAGGAGAGGATTTTCTATGAGTTTCTTATCTCTCCTTGGCGACTGGCACCGTCCTGGACCACATTATATCTCCCATGGCAACTCCCATCTCTCGGTTCACCCCTCAGCTTCCTAGATTCCACCGCATCCGTGTCTTTCCTTTCTTATTCCGCACGAGAGAAAGGTTTTATGCTCGCGGAAGAGGTCTTCTATATACTCCTCGGAAACCGTTCTTTCGCTTTGCATTCTCAGCTCTTCCTAAGAATCATAAATTGGAGTTGTCTTCGTGCGTTGTCTACAGGTTGGGAAGAGTTTTAAGAGTTGAGTTTTACCGTAGCATTAAAATTAATCGGGTGGGATGTTCGTAATTGAATTCCCAGGTGCATAGAAATCACGCCTATGAAGTGAAAAATACGAAGAGAGAATTAGCCTTTCTGGATACTTTCTACTCACAATCTTATACTCAATATCGCTCTGTGAATTTCTGGTGTACCATAATTCAATATCAAAGTCTACACCTGTTTTTTTCCTGGATAAACCCTCGATATTAATTCTGATTTTTATGGTTGGATCTCTCTTTTGATCCAATCAAAATTTCTTTAATTAAGGATTGTAAGTAAGTCATCATTTTTTTATCTTCATTCCATCACCCAAGTAGCCTGTAAGGAGTGTAGCTAACGTCTTAAGAAGAAGACTCGTTGGGGCCCCTGCGATAATTGGGCCCTACGGTGCTACAAGGGGTGCTAACTACACTCATGTAATAAATTTATCTCGCAGGAATTTTACAGAATTTTTTGTGGTATGGTCCATTACGTTACTATATTATGTCCCTACAGTACTCAAGAAAAGATACTCTTCATCTAGTCTTCTGCGAAATATTTCAGTTTATTAGTTTCCTTTGTCGTGTCCCTGCTCGTTATCATAAGGATAAGCACCCTCTAGGTTTCCCTGGCACGCAAAGCTTGCTGTGAGAGTGGTGAATAAAAGTTAAATAATTATACAATGATACGTTTTTTTTCAGTTAGATTTCCAAACTGCTTCATGCTCTCTTTAGCAAAATTTACCCGGTCATTCTATACTGGTATTGTGACTAAATTTTAAAATAAGTTCCTCATTATGATAAATTAGAGGTACGAGATAAGACTTGAAAGAAAGAAAGTAAGTGAACCAAAAAGTTTGGAGACGCCTGTTATGAAAATAGCTATCCAATTAATTTATTCATCTTAAGAAAATAGGTCGCTTTATCTATAACATCAAAAATAACGGTAGCATTATAAGTTTAGAGTGGATTGGGTCTTTTTTAACGAGGCATTGAAAATCAACTTTTTAAGTTATATAAAAAGTACCAGCTCGTATAAATACTAGTATCACCGTGAAACTTGGACAATAATCATGAGCATTTCGATATGTAAAAATACAGTTATTGATAATTTGATGTAATAAATAATAATAACTTTTTCGGGGTATTGCCAAATTCATCAGAGTCAATCCAAAATGTTGTATTATTATAATTATTAAATTTATTATTATTATTGATAACTTAATGTTTTAATTATTAATTATTCATAATCCTTTGATTTTTAAATCTCACTCATGTTAGAAGTCGAACATGTATTACCCTTCCTTTACTTTTTCGAATTCTCGTTATCGTCGTTTCAGACAATTACTGTTGACATTCCTCTCGCGATCTGCGAGACCCTTCAAATGCCTTGAAGGAGAGAGAAAAAAGTGGTTTCGTCTTTCAGGCACACGTGGATGCTGCGAACTAGATCTTCGGCGTAACAATTAGAACGTCTCCTTCGTCATTAGAGGAGCCATGCTTCAGAGAACCGATAGGTAGCGAACGACTCACCTTAATGCATCACGAGTAAAATAAGCTTTACTTCCATTATAATCTATATATATTGCGGGTTTGAGTGCGTACACGTGTTTGATCGTACGAGTCGAAAATATAGGACATATCAGTTGCCTTGCTTGTAAGGTATATGTATTTCTAAAATTAAAAATCCTTGGGAGAAAATTCTTCAGGTCTTCAAGTCTTCAGGTATCATGGATATGAAATTAAAACGAGAATGAATGAATGAAATGGGAACAGATTAAAGATGTAGAATTACGAATTTATCTAATTTAGAACCATGTTTGACAAAAGTATTTCTCGAAATCAGTCGCATTCTTTTCATTAATCTTCTGTCTGCTGCCTACTGTATGCTTCATTTATACTTCTCTGCACAATACCCTACCTAGATTTTACTTATAAATTAAAACTAAACTTTTTGAGAATATTTTTCATTTTTATTACCTGATAATTGCACATCTCAAAAAGACTTCACTTGATGAATGGTTTTCAGTTTATTCTTTTCACTTTAACAATGGAAATGATGATGATAAATATAGCTTTCTTCAGTTAGCTTAATAATCTTTAAATTTTATTACATGTATTAGTATATATGATTTTATTTACAGTCCGTGTGCCTCGAAAGTTATTTCTTTTTCCCTGTGTACCGTGGAGTAAACAAGGTTGGAATACATCGCCACAGAAAAATATGAATAATTAACGTCCGCTAGTACAATCAAATCAATTTGACGACGTTAATTGGTGCTAAAAAATTTTTTTGAAAGCCCTCTCAATGGCAATAAACTCTCCACAAAGCTAATAATTAATTTGCAATTCGTTAGAAGTCGAGGCTCTCATCGGACATTCTCGGATGTCTGCAGACGGAGATGAAAAAATTCAACAATCGACCCAATGCAAATTTAAAGGTGAAAAAATTCGTGTTAATAGTGACGATGGAAGGACATTGAAGATTCCTACCGAATCTCTTTAAAGTGTTTGTTATTGACCTCACCTCTCCCTGTTCTGTCTCATGTCTTTTCTAACTGCTTTTTCCTAGTCGTACCTCCTCACCTTTATCAGTTCTTGCGATTTTTTTCAGTCTATTAAATCTGTATTTAATTTCTTCTTCGGTGGCACCCGGATAGCCAAGAATATATATAAACATCCTATAACGTGTTAACATGGTAACAACTTCCTATAACATGTGAGTTACTTTCCTTAAAAGACATTTCCCTAGGGTTCCCGAATAGCCCAGTGGGCATCAAGTTCGGCTTTAGGAAAGCCGTTCCTGATTCGATTCCTTTGGGGAGTCCATGTACGACATGACCTAAGCTATCCATGCTCATTTAAAAATACTATTACGACATTTTCTATTCAAATTTCTTTTTTCTTCGTTTTTCTCCCGCATGCAGGGAAATATTTGGTAGGAAATAAGAGGTTATAATTCTAATATCTAAAATTTCCTATTATTTCTGATTTTTGGTGAACATTTAAGCACTGCCAAATGCTCACTAAGCACTTAACCCCGCTTGATGATGGAATCATTTTCTCCGAAATGCACATTGGAAATTTCTGAAAATCAGTGACCGCACCTGGCGATAATGGTTTACTGAGGAATTCCCGACGGTCGCCGGCATATGGCGTTTGGAAAATTCTTGATTCTCTTATTCATTAACAGCCGAGTTCCTTTTTATTTTCTTTCAACTTCCAAATGGGTTATAAGTTTGGTGGTTAATTTTATTTTGCTAAAAGTAACACTTGGCTGAAAAAAACCTCAATTAGCTAGTTTTTGAGCTACAAAAAATTGTTATTCCCAAATCCCAGATAAAAATGATAAAATATATGTATTACCAGAACTATCAAAAAGTATCAATCAAATCAAATTTACTCGATACTCGATTTCCAGAAAGTTACGCCAGAACATATTGATTTCAAATCAAATTTTATTTCATTATTAAATTATTATTATTATTAGATTATTTCATTATTAAGGCAGGTTGGTTGGTCGGTCACGGTTATTGAAAAATGATCTGCAATCATTCTTTGAGATAGTAATAGGAATATTACCACAGCTGCGATAATTCTCTTACGTTTTTTGAACATAAAGTAAAAAAGAACCTATCATCCTAATGATCTCCAGTAATCAATGCCGTTTACAAGGATATAACACAAATTAGCTTTGACACTCGATAGATATTGTCTAGGAGGAAAAAGCGCAACTGAACCAAGAAAAAACGCGGATCGAAAATTCGATAAATTCTATTGACGTCACTGGGGTCTATAATCTGTTTCTTGACACTATGATTCATATTAATGTATTGCTACGCAACCAGCGGCAACGCAAAATAGTTCGGGAGAATCCCCCAATTTTACTGCTGTTTTAAAATCTCCTAAAGATTTCATTTTGATTTCATGGACGTAAGCACTCAGTCAAGATTCTTCATTTTAATGAAATTGATATTTAATGTGAAATGTATGGTTTCACATTCAATTAAAGCTTCAGTGTTAGGAAAATTGGTGCGAAGAAAGAATTTATCAGAAATAAAAAATACTACAGTGTATATGATATAGTCTTTGCAGACGAATGGGATTTTAAATTACTCTGAGAAAGATTAATGGAATGTAAATCATTTTTTCATGAACATTACAATGATTTTTATTGTCTATTGCATTATCACCTGATAACGTAGCTTTGTATTTACTATTTTATTCTGACATACCTAAGAGGAAAGATTTTTCAGTCTCAAATAATTTGGAAAATCCCCGTCTTCTTCTCTTAAAAGACTTACTTTTTTCAATTTTAATGTATTAAGTATATCACGTCCCCAATATTACACCTCATCTTCATCCCTTCCTTCTCCACCATTCCTCGTGCCTTTGTCAAAATCTTTACATTCCTTCTTTTCCTTCATCACCTCATCTACTTACGTATGCATTTTTTTTAGTCCATAATAGCTTCCGTTACAGCCCATTAAAATCCCGCCGGAGTATATGTAAAAATAAGCTTTCGAACGTTTGTTGACAAAGAAACGGGGAAGCTGACTAGAAGAAATGACATTCGACGAAGAACAATGGCCACGCCGCAAGAAAATGGGGGAGCGCGCTGCTGCCATCTATCCCGCTGTCGAACAAACGAAGCGATCGGAAAAAAATTAACAAAAGACAAACGCAGTCGATTGGAAGACGACGCAAGGGCGCCACGATTCGACCCCATGGCCCGTGGATGGGGAAGAACGAAGAAAAAGCGGCCGAAAATGCTAATTCTGAACCCAGCGCATCATTACCTGGCACCTCTCTCAAACTCCTTTGAATATTTCCGTTCCGTCTCATCTCGCCTTTTCTTGCCACCCGAACAATTGAGCGCCATCGAGTTAATTATCGGCTGTGATCGCTGGATGAGAAGGCGCGAATCATTGTTTACACTGACAGAGAGGGGGAAATGACGTATTCTTTCGGAGGAATTTTATCGTGAACTCAAGAGGACGTATCAAATGATTGTAAAAAGATCCGTTTCCGTTGTTATTGTCGTAGGATTTTTTTAATCTCGATAACTTTGAAAAATAAAGGCTTGTGATACAAACAACTGTTTATATTGATATAAATAAAATAATTCTCAACCGGTGTAGCAACCGGTGGTGTATCAGGAAGCTCTTGGTGAACCGCGCAGTGCTCAGTCGTAACATATACATAACTTAATACATACTGCATACATACATACATCATACATACACAACATACATACTTAACATATGCATTCATACTACACAAAATGTATAGGTTTCTACCATGAATATGTTTTGTGTAATCTGTGATTTAATGAGAGGTCTTGGAGGAATTATTGCAATATTTTATTCCGAAATATTTTTATATTTTATATTTATATATATTTAATTATATATCAATATTAATATTTTTATATTTAGTTTTCTATTCTTTTTCAAATATATATTTAGCTAGAAGTAATAAACGCTCGGTTCCGCGAAGTTTATGTCGCATGTTAGCTTTCAGTTGACAGCTGAAGTTTGGAAGCCCAAAGCAAGATGAATCGAAGTAAATTAGCCCTAAAAAGAGAGAAAGTTTCGCACCCTTGCAAGGATAAAAGGGATAATTTCGGAAAATCTTCTCTGGAAACATCTTTAAAAAGTAAACAAGGGGCTGTTTGGAGAAGGGATTTGGGAAGCAATAAGTGCAGATGGTCGACGCCAACGAGTATGACGAGTGCCTTAGAAAACTGGTGTTGCGCAAGATGTTTTTCGAAATTTAGAAAAGCATGCTTTGGAAGAAAAACCAGTAGTATCCTGCAGGAACAGAAATCAAACTTTTGATAGTGAGTGACAAATTAAAATGGATAAATATGTCTGATATGCAAAGCAAGTTTACAAGCGTCTTATTTAGATAAATAGGCATTTTAATGGCGAGGTTAGGTCCTCATGGCATAATTACCAATTTAACAATTTTAGATCTGGCGACTTTTTCCCTTTTTTAGCGACATTTTTCTGCTTTAGCGACTTCTCTCACGCCAGAGAATATGTTCTATTACTCTGGGACGGATAGTTAATTTTGGTCGTTCTTCCCGAGGGCTATTAGAGAAATTAATAGGATCGATTAGAAAACAACGATGGTGTCATTACACCCCCTGCCATACGCCAATGGTGCCTTGCGGATTTCTAATCTAAATCTAAAAATCTCTACTAGATCGAACTATTTTCTGTTTCTTCTCTTCCTCTACCTACTATCAATTTTTTTGATTTTTTTAGATTAACGTAGTGTTTCATTCAGCTGAAAGAAGACATGATATTCATATTATTCACTTATCAGGTGATTTCTACTTATAAAAGCGAATGTAGCTATTTCATTTTTATCCCCAGTTTAGTAATACTGTTCCTGGATTTAGAGACTTTCACGTTACTTTGCAGTTTGCAGTGTCTAGTTTGAGGGGTGAAGCTCTTGAAATTAGTCAAAATATTCCCATGTATATGTTACTCGTGCATAAAGATAAAACGAATGTTTCATTTAACTTAACTTAAAGTTCAATCATAACCAGAAACAATATTGAACTCATCTCAGAGTATTTAACAGATGGACTTGGTAACAACATATCTAAGTTTGTTTATTTCTACCTCGTCTTTAATTAAGACCGTCGCTAACCATGGTATCACGTTATAGGGTGATATGGTGGCTTTTCTGTAATTCCATATAAATTGCAAAAGAAATGTAATTCTTAAAGCATTCCTCGGGGAGGTGGATAAAATTCAGAATGGAGCTGCTAGTGAATATCTATAAGATTACTTATGATTTTGTAGGTATACAGGCGAATGATACTTTATGATGAAAACAGCTCATTCACCAAAACAGTTAAACGTCACACTCTTTAATCACACATTATTCTTTCCTAAATGACGCTCTTATATCCTCATTAAGCGTTAGGATTCACGCATCCGAAAACACTGCGTCGGCATCTTTCTCAAATCCGCCAAGCCAACAGTTCTTCGCACCATTTGCGTGACGCTTTGGTTCGACAAAGCGGTTAAAATGTCACTTGAGCTTTCGATGACTACGTCAGCGCGCCAATTTATGACACTTCGGCCGTAAAGTTAGAAGTGCGTCATTGTTCTACCTCTCTAGCTAGACCATCTACGAGTAAATGTTGATAGTATTTCTTTTCCAATCATCAGCACAAAAATGCGGATTAGAGATAAGCGATTTTTCTCTGCAGTATTTTGACAAATAAGGAATACCAATCCAAGCGGTTAGTTTCATTGGATATTTTGTTTTCGTGGATAAGCCGAATTCCGCGTTCAGTATTAAAACGTCATTTCCTTTATATCGGACGAAAAACGAAAACAAGAGGTGGAAACTTTTAATCAAAGGAATGTCGCAAACCAACCGGAATTTCTCGTAAATGAGCGATATCTTGCCTATTTGAAGAAGGACTGTGGAGCCGAAAGCGTCAACAAGGAATGGTTGTGAAAATAAGGAAAATCATCAACTTTCCTTGTAATCAGTTACGTGTTTTGGATGCCTGAAATATTCCTGGAATTCCACCAAATACCGCCCGGTGAGATAATGATTCTCCATTGAAAATATTGCTGCGTTGCGACATAATCATAGTAGATTGTGCTTCTCAACTTTTTCTTGATCATATCCTTCTCTATAAGCATCTCTTAAATCCTGTTTCTCATGTGATATTCAATTCGAAAATTGAATGCATATCCTCGTGGAGGAAGTCTTGAAGAGCGTTAACGCGGTAAAACGATCCTTCAAAGAACGGCATCTATGAAAGAGAAATAGAAATTGTGGAAGGACAATTCAACTTCTGAGAAATATTGAAGATATGTCTCTCGCATAGCTATACTTAAAATCTGTGTAAAAATATTATGTGCTTAAACTATGAAACTACGCATTTAATTAGTCATGGCTTGAAAAAGATGCTATTAGACAAGATCGATATATTTACGAATCGTAGTTAAGAATTAATCATTATGGGCTATTGGATTTTATGGCTTATTGTTATGCAAATCGAACTTTTATGTATTTCGAATTGAATTGACTAAATATTTGATACGACATGAAATGGTTGATCCGTTGGTTTCTCGTGAAATTCCCTTTCTGGTTACCTTACTAATACCCTTGCATTTTTTTCGTTTTATCGTCATCTTCCGCTAAAAAGCATTGCAATTTAATAACTAAATTTTTAGATTAGGAATAATTTCGTAATTGTAGTCATTTCATTAGCATACATATTAGTTTCAGTAAACTTTACTTCGATAAAATGTGCCCTACAAATTTCACATGGGAAAAATCAAAAATACGAAACAAAAAAAATTAAAAAAAAAAAACAATTTTCCTCTGGTTAAATTTGTATTTGATTTTTGATTCGATTCGTGTTTTGAGTTCAACAAGGAGACGCTAATTATTCTCTCAATTATTCGAAGTATTTCGAAATAAAATAAACAACTAAAATTACTTATTAATTAAATAAACGTTGGCGTATGACAACTTGACACAGGCCGCAAGAATGTTTGGTACGTTCTATGTTATATATTTGTAGAGCATATACAGATGATCTTAATTTTCTCCCGAACATCTCCAAATTTGATTAACACGAACCCTCAACTTTACGATCCCTATGGATTCGTGTTAACGACCTGTTACTGAATGTGTGCTTTACTGAGAACAGCATTAATTGCATAAAGAGTTTATCAACGAGATTCAATGACATCATTTGCGATGAATTTTCTTCGGTAGCGACCTGGACAATTGCCAAGGCTTATATCTCCTTATTCTTAGTAACTGAATGTGAGTTTCATAAACATTACGGTGAATTCTACCATTCGTAAGATATGTATCTAAGAGCTAGATTGAGAAATTGACAAACGACTGTATTGTTTTTGTATATCGTATTAACATAAAATATACTTCTTGTATAATATAATAAAAGATAATTTATAGATGACCCCTTAGTCCTACTCCTAGAATGACAAAAATGTATCATCTTCTCATAATTTCTCACTTCAAATGCCCAGAGAGCTCAAGCAATTCTAGGAAATCCAGTAAAAGTCAAGGTAAGGTTTTAGTCTTTGATTAGATGCAAATTTCCGTGAGCCTTTCAATAGCTTTTGTCATTTGCCGATAGAAAAAGCTGAATTAGTATTCTAGTTAAACGTTTAAGCCATTTGCTTATAACCCATACTTTGATGTCAATTTAAATATCTTAGGCTGTAGTGACCTTGAATTAATGCAAAAACACATTGTGCAATTGATAATTTCTTAGTACACATTTCTTACATATGTACATACATGCGAATGACCTGAGGATAATGCATGAGAAACTAGGGCAAATTATTAATCCTTCCTTTACAAATTGATAAAAGAGCAATTTAACCTAATACGAACAACTAACAGTATTATTTACTTCAGTTTTTTTAGCCGTATAGCTATAACTGCATAGTAAAAATCGAAGCTATATTATCGTGCCAAAAAGTAATTTCCATAATTTTTGGACCGTTATAAATCGGAACCCTTCCAATCAAATGAACAAGTCGAGAGTTTATGTAATTTATTCATACGTAATTTTTATGGCAATAAACTTAAACCAATTGAATTATAACTGTTCTCTTTTTTAGATTAACGATAAATGGAATCCCTCTAGAACTATTCCATGATAATATCTGTAGAGAATCCGTGAAATCAACCGTAAAGCACTTAATACATTGGGTTATCAACGTAAATATAGAATACACTCTCACTTCTACGAATTATGCATCTAAAGGATCGACAGGCTTTAGAGATATCTAATTTAACAGATAACGAGAAATTCATTAACCTCTGAGAAACACTTTATTATTAAAATCCATTAATTTTCTAACGTTGTTCTAAATTCTATGAAATTGATGATGAGATGAGTTGGAAAACATGCATATTCGTATAAATCTGAAGAGGGAATGCAAGAAAAGGGAAAGGAAACGAATTCAAGATGAGAAGAAATCAGAAAACCTACGTCAAGAATTCTTTCTCAAGTCCTCCTTTTTCAAATTCATACGCATTTCATTAGGAAGAACAGAGAATAGCATATCGAGGCTTGATCAAAGGGGTCAAATGGGTTCGTTTCCGCATATTTAAGTTATGGGACGCCTTGCGAATGGCCGATAAGAGATAAGGATCGCTGCTAGTTATAGTATACGTTAATGGAGGGGAAAACAATGTATGCGACCGTAAACTTCAACACTAAACTCTCTTCGGTGATAGCCGTAGTAATATGCCAATAATGGACCTAAACTAATCACATTAGGTTGACGAGATACGTTGGGGAAGGAGTTTATATGGTTGTAGGTCTGAAATCGAGGATTTACGTACCCTGTATTGGATCTTTAACCATCCTCTTTTCATTAGAACAGGGGTCGGGAACCTTTTCGACACTTTTTATAGGGTACAGAGAGAGGCGTACGAATAGCCATATTACCTGATTCCTTCAAACTTGCTATAACCTTTGATTTCAATCCCGAATTCTTCTATAGAATGTTATATTGGAACATGAATTCAGCTAACTCTTCAATGTACCTCAGTTCGTTGTTTTTTATTTCCCTCTTGGTGCCCTATCATGAATTTAAGGAATAATATATCATCTATGGATTTCTGTGGAATTTGTCTTCCAATGCTAGCAGCAGGACGCAACTTCCTATATCTGTGCCTTAATTAAAATGTAAATTTGATTTTTTCGCTCGTTTAATAGCCTAGACCAGTGCTGACGAGTCCCTTACGGCATGAGGGAGATATTTGATAAATATGAAGGACTTGCGTGCCAATATGCTGCCAAACCATAGAGTGGGATGGGAATTTTATCTAATTTATTATGTTTACGATAGGATATGTCTAAAATATTATAATGAACTCAAACGATCATTAATAATCGTAAATAATGAACGAAATTAACTCTGGAGATTCATTTTTTAGTAAAGAATACATAGCAAGGATAATACCGTCAGAGTTCCGCGTGCCAATTTGGGTATGCGTGCCCCCCGAGGCTAAGAACATGCTTGGTCTATATGATCATGCTTCTTGGTCTGCTGACCATAGAAAGGCTGCAAGCTACGAAAGACCGCGAGTGAAACTATTCAGTCATAATAAAGTTGTAGAAGATGCCGTATATCCTTCGTGATTAGCAGGACGATCTGATGCAGCGCTATTAAAAAAAATAGAAAAATCTTGGAAACGGTGTTAAGACAAACACGCTGTAGGAATAGGGACGGTTTTAGTGGTTCTCTATAAAAAGTTAGCTGTATAATCTACATTATCCAGGTTGGGAAGGATGACATGGCAAAATCAATGGATTGTAAACCCTGATAAACTATCTTTGGAGTAAAGCTAAGAAATTACTGTTATGAAGGTCTTAAAATTTTTAGGAAAAATTTTCAGCGAGGCTCTACAGGTGTCATACTTACCTTCTCCATGAAATCATTTTACATTCCGCATGAAAAAATCAGGAAAAGGTCCTTCAACTACAAAAACACCTAGAAATAAGTTGGAGTATCGTCGGAAATAGGAGCATGTATATTGTCTATTAGCTAATTTTTTTCCTCAACCATATTTCTTGCGAGTAATTTTTTAATTCGTAATTAAACTTCGCGTTATTTGTCCCACATCGCACTGCTGGACGGCAGCATCTTCTTTCCGTCTCCATAGGAATCGCAGTAAACAAACTTCCCTTTCGCTGTTCAAACGCAATAATTAGCGATCTCTCACGCATCACGAGTTCAGGTAACGCTCATACGAAGATCATTATCCTCTTTGCTCAGTTTCAAAGGTCAAGAGGTGCTCACGGCTTTATCTTATCTCGCAGCCATATATTCAGTTCACTATCTAAGCGACGAATAGGCGCCAATTTTTATTCTTCCTCTGCGCCGCCTTCTTATCTGCGACGGATCCCCCTTCTGCCATTTTGCCACTTGTCGGAATCGGAGCACGTGGCCGAGCACGCATTAGCGTACGGCATTTGTTTCCCTCACATCCTCATTTCATGGGAGTCCCATTTGATAAACATCATCCTAGCTTCCTCCATCGATATATTTCTCCGGCGAAAGCCTCCGTTTTTCCTGATGTAGCATATTTTTCGCCAATCTCAACACATTGACCAAGTATGTTTACAACCTTTGCCGGCTGCTTCCTTCATTTACTCATTATGTACTCTCTCAAGAATAATCAGAAGAGTCTTGGGGACGAAATTATCTGGAGATTTCAATAAAGATTTTATCGGGGAAGATCCTCCAGGTTATTCCATTAGGAATCTATTAACGAGCTATCTTAAAAAAGATGAATGTATTTCCCGAAACGATAACGGAGTGACTCGTAAATCTCGAGGAATACCTGGCATTGTCCTAACTTTTACCGTCAGGGAAATTTTCATCAGTTCACATAGTTCGAATAAATCACATAAGAAATGAAAGAAGAAACATAGACGTGGGCCATTTATATTTTTCATGACAAGCGCTCTGTGTTTCTCTCGGCTTGTCTCTAAACTAAGAAGTTACCGTCTCTTAAGGTAGAGACACGTGTCTCAACAGAGTAAACTGTATTAGGATCCTTAATTTTAGCTTCAAGTTTAATTCTTGATTTTGAATCGCACAAATTACAGTATAATAACCCGCTGATTCATAAATTTCCATGAGCTTACTCGTCAGTAGCGTACGCTAAGGGAAATATATCCCCTCCTGATTATTCCAAAACTAAAATTATAATTACCAAATTTCATAAATTTTATTAATACATTTTTCAATGAGTACACATAAGATAGTTATAATTTATCTTGTTCATGCTCAAAATTCTTAAACACAATCAAGAAAATAATAAATTTTATGAGTTAATTTACTTAAAATATTTCTTGAGGATAATTATTACTTACTGAAATGCAGTGAGCATATGTACTATGTGATGTATGACCGCAACTTTTTCTTACAATTCTCCATTTGTGTCTAGCCCCCTAGATCATTTTTTAATTGCACCATTACCATTAAATACAAATCAATGAAATATCGCTCATGAAAACTTCTTATGCGTACGCTGTTGTTACTCTTCTTGTTCATTATCGTATTTGAGAATTGATGAATCTGGTGGGCTCCCAGAGAGCCAAGTAGCGTGTTGTCTTTTAGTTAAAGCGGTTCCGGGTTCTATTCCTGGTGGGGGGCGAGAAATTACCTTAGCTGTTGAAGTACATTTAAAAAATACCATTACGAAACGTATAATTCATTTTGTCGTAGCAGCTACGGAAGAAATTTTACTCTTACTTCGGTTTTCCTCCTTTTCAGTAATCTTAAACAATAGTAAAGGTACGATACGCAAAATCACACTGTTATTTTAGATCAGGGGTCTCCGAACCTTATATATAAAACTTAATTCTGATATTATTTTATAAGTAAGGTATATGTGTATGTTTGAGGACATTCCTTTAATTAATAATGAATATCCTTTTCTATTCTCTCCATCTGTGAACTTAACAGGACTTCAAAAGGCTTGGAAACCCTTGTTTTGGACCAAAAGCGTGCAAAATAAACAACTATGGGTATAACTGTCTTATTTGTGAAGATGTTACAATGAGGAATTACCGTATTGTCACTTTCACAAAACTCTGCTTAAAACATATCATAGACTATTCTCTAGTATCCTTATAAAGAAGCGCAGAATCATAGATGGCCGTTTCTCGAAAGCCACCAAATGCGTCAATCCTTCCTTATTCACTCTTTGCAAATATTTTCCAACTTCCCAGTTTCTTACTGTCTACGCCCTTTCAGATAAGAATGCATCGCTCGTATCGGCACGAAGGACGACTTTTCCATGTTTTTCACCCGACTAAGCACTGAGAACGATTAATTAAAAAAAAAGTCTATTCTGACGCCCTAAGCAAAGTGCACTATAATGACGCTAGCGCGAAATGCGTTCATAATGGAGATGCTTACACTTGTCAGCAGTAAACAACAGTTGAAAGATCACAACTGGGAAATGTTCTATTTACGCTGGAGTATGAGATTTTTCGCTTTGAATGTTGAGCGGTTTTTTGGTTTGATTGGAAACGATTATCATACCGAAAAAGATACTCTTTGATTGAAAAATTCTCTTCCGTTGATAGTATTTACGAGTTCAAATACCTGCGATAAAATTTTTTATCATCAGTAACATTTACGCAGTGAAAACCTGTGACTCAAAGCTTCCGCCTCGTAACTTCTCTACCACGCATGTATATGTTTTCGTTTTGGACGCGCTAATTAGAATGGTAGTGCATCATGTTTTCCTGTTTAATTAATACATACTAAATCATAGCCAGATTATTAAGTGAAAGAGTGTACATAAGAAATACCAACAAAGGAACTCATAACTTGCTAATGAAACATGTCATTTTAGACGTGGAAAGGTTGAATGAATGTGGGAGACCTGCTTTTCTAGCAAACCTGCCGAACTAACCCCGGGCCTAATTCAGCGGAATAAATATAACTTAAAAATCGCCCTCATTAACAGAATGCCATACATTACATGGAGCTATGTTGCATTATAACTCGGAACTAATATACAAGCAATTATAAAATTTAATGGCAGACATGGAAAATAGAAGCGTTTCGGGCCTCTGAATACAATAGGCTTGTTGCTATATGTTGACGTTCAAAAGTGTCATAATTCGATTCGTACTATTGTGATTATTTCAGGCTTGAGTTTTCAGCATTTACTGTTATTTGTCGGGCAGAGACTTGTTTTAAGACGCATTAGACGAGTAAGGCCTTATCTTTCCATAGTCACTTAGATGATTCTTCAGTCATCACGTTTTGTTAAACGTGAGGACTGAGAATTACTTCGCCGTATGCAATTTAATTGAATAATTGAGTAATTGTCCCGGACTCGGTTCCCGGTTGGGTCCATTTATGTAAAATCACCGCTGTCGAAGCTTTTTTAACAATAGCATTACTAATTTTTGTCATAGACGATAAAAATTTTAATGACAAATCATGGATGAATTAAGCACGTCAGGAAATTTCCCTATTTCGCTTATAGTAGTTTCTTCTGATTTTACTAATATTTCCCAAATAAGGTACAACAATTTATGTGAAATTAAAAAGGGAAGGAATAAATTTAAAATGCAGTACTCATATTCATTTAAGGATACATAACGATTGAATCAATTTATCATCAATCATTGTTTACAATTATCGATTCAGACTAACTTGAGATGAATGATAATGAATGTACGGTCAGGAAGGTATTTTCATGTAAAATTAACAGAAGCTTATACTTTTGAGACGGACATGAAAGAGAGAAGAACCACAATCGTCAGGCGCCATTATCTGTACATTTGAAAAGAATAAGAGTCAGTTCTCTTTAGTTTTTTATAATTAGCTCGAGAGCCAGCCTTAAGTTTTGGATTTCTTCGGACGTGCATTCATAATAAAAACTAAAGAAGTACCAGTTACGTATCCTGCGAAATTTACATACAAGATTGAAGATAAGTCACATTAAAAAAAACCTGTAATACCGCTTGTGGTGATACAAATATCACTTTTAGTCCAAATGACATTCTCATAGGGCTTTTCTGCGCACTCCACTGTTACTCTTCATGCTCGTTACCGTATTTGAGAATCAATGAATCTGGTAGGCTCCCGAAATGCTAAATCGGTGGCACGTTCGCTTTTGGTGAAAGAGGTCTCGGGTTCGATTCCCGAAGGGGGCCCAGGTGTGCGAAATGACCTTAGCTGTTAAATATATTGCTAACACTACGGCAACTCATGTGTTTTCATAGCAAACATAATGCACCGCGTAGTTATTACTATTAGATAATTCTGTTTCTTTAAAATAGTTTTATAAACACCTTCGTCTAGTTTGCTGAGCTAAGCTACGATTGAAGTCTTGGCTCTCCTCGTCTCGGTTAGTTTAACTTTGAAAATTGATAACGCCTCTATCATATAAGCAAACAACATTTATCTCGAATCGATTACTTCGTCTGTGAAGAGCTAGATAACTTTGACTAGACAAGGTCCCGTCAGAGGACATGCAACATCCGATGGATTGAGATTAGACGGGTGGATTGATATGGGAAATGTAGCAGTATATCAACAGTCGTAAGATGCTAAGTGAGGAAAATGAAATGGAATACGTAATATTGATACCAGTTTTTAATACTGGCGGAATCCGTAATACGTAAAGCACAAATAGGCTTATAATAGGGACTCAAATATTCTCCAGTGGAAAATCTGAAAATGACATCAGAGAAACTTACCTACAAGTCGCTACATTTTAGTACACTTAGTCTTCTACTTAAGTTTTCATTCGGTTTCAGCTGACCGATCATTTGTCGGTTTGAATGTTAGTTGGATATTTAAAAAATTTTGGCACATATCGATAGAATATTTCTGTGTATGCTATCTTGCTACAAAACAAAGGTCGTTCAAATTTTTTTACCGAATGAATGAATGGAATCGCTTCTGATAACATGAGACAGTTGTGAGCGCTCCGTAGTTACCCAAGTGATCAGTACCACTCGCTACCAAAAGCTTGTTCGTGCGTCAAGCCGACATATACCTGTAATTGATCACGAAGTAATAATCACTAAACATAGTTTCAAAGTAAATTTATTCTCGGAATCATACTTTGAGATGGTTTTATTATAGTTAAACTCTTTTAGATCAAAGGTGTGTACCATTTTTATTAAAACTAGACATAAAATTTCATTAAATCATAATATTAGATTAAAAAAATGAACCTTTTTGTTGCAATTTTTCTTTCATATTCAATTGCATTTATTTTATGATCACACAGCTGGTGGCTGATTGTCATTCCTTGTTAATTATTCATATTTATGCTATTTCCATGCTATTTTATCATTTACTACTTCCTTCCATCATCTTCCTTGTCTGTCTACGAAATCTCAGGAAAAAGTAGTAGGTAAAGCGGAGACTTGCGATACACACTATCCTATACCACATCTTTTCCTTCACTTGAGACAATTATCCCATGCGATGCAGCGCAAAACCTGAGTGATTTTAGCCGACGCATTCGCAGATATCGGAGAATTCGCACTTCTATTTTCGCATCCGAGTATGATATCGAGGTGAAGGGCTTTAATTGTCTTAAGGGGTGGCACATAACCCTTTTAGGGCACACGTGGATTGTGTGTGCACTCCGTCTCCAAGGACGACGCACGCTGTTTGCAAGGGCTCATTGCAGAGGGCGAGTGCATCATTTTGCGGACAATCTTAAACGCCCACTTGAAGGCAGTTCAAAGGGAGCGAAACTCAAAAGGGACCGACCGACTGGTGTTTGCCGAGTGATCTAATTGATGATTAAACTCAACCGAGGTCCATTTCGCTCGATGAAACAAATGAAAGGTGATAATGCCTGGCGCGATTTCGAGAAAGGGTAAACGAATCAAATGACGCAGTGGTGGCTCTAGGTCGAAGTGCTATTCATGGAGGTGATGTTGAATGTCGAGTAACTAAAAAGTTGATCCTATGAGATATTTCCTAGATGAGGTAAGAAAATTGTTTTTAAAAGGTAAAACCCGAAGTTTTCAGTCCCATTCATTCCATCGAAACGTTAAGTAAGAGCTCCATGAAGGCCCCACGCTGTCTATAGATTGAATCTGACATTTTGCCAGCTGCTCTTTGGTATCATTTATCCACTATCGACGGCATCGGTACATGAGGTACCGACCCAGATTTCGGAGCAGCCGGTGTACCACTTAGAGCTGCCTACCTAATTCACCCTATTACGCTTATTTATATGTTTTAATTTTCAAATTTCGACTGTAAACTTGAGAAAGGTTTAACCCCTTCCGTGCGTTATAAGCTATTAATTTTATATCCCCTGAAGGAGACTTATTCCTTTAACTTTGCAAGAAAAATGGTTCAATGGATCATATTTAACAGCAATACTTCGAATACATAACTGATTTTGTTCTGAAAAACAATTTTCTGTGCCTCATAAGAGGCCATCTGCCACTGGTAGTAAAATATGATATAGACAACGTGAAATTTATTATTTTCTATTTTCAATAAAGTATTAAAAGCTTGATATTATTGAGTCGTTGCAAGAATGTATCAACTGAAATGGTAAGGACATTTGTGATAATTTAATGGAGTATATTCTTCAATAATTTTGCAGTTTCATTTTTTATTGCATACAGCTTAAAAATAATAACGAGATTCATATTAGTTAATCAAAATTATTGCAGAACGTTGTAGTAATAATCTCGCACAGTATTTAGGGCGATTGAATCCTCCAATATCCATTTAAATTCAGCATCAGCATTTTGCTGAGCTCCAAAAAGCAGTACAAAACCTCACAGAATGAAAACTCGGAAAAGATTTCAGCAGTTTTAACTGGAATTTCTTCCCAGTTACGATATACTCGTGACTAATTTGACTTTAAGTTCAAGAGAACGTCAGCAAATCCTTTCAATCTCCATGTACTTCCATCTCAAGATGATTGATCGTCTTAAAGGGCGTTTCCGCATCCGCTCTTCTAATTAAGAGATAGAGTCAAATTAACTATAAATGCCAAATGAAAGGAAGGATTTAAATTCCATAGGAAGAGAGTCATTACATACTTTATACTAAGCTCTGAGATGGATTTTTCTAAATCTCAAAGGGTATCTCGGACGACCGACAGCTGGACTCTGAATCACTTGTCCGAGACCGATGCCGAGTAGTGTGATTCAACATCGTATATAATAATGCTTCCTTTTGAGCGTTGCCATTTCGTAGTCGATTATGAATTTCATTCTCTGAGTAAGAGGGGTAATAAATTTATTTGAATGAAATGGCTGTAAAGTCACCCATGAGGAAAATCGGCTTTCTCGCAAAATTCAGTGCTATAATTTTGCATCAGCACGGAGTTTTCGATATTTGTACCGACTATTCCCTATTTTGGTATATACTCGCATTGAACAAAGTTGGTTATGTTAGCTTCTTCAATTTCTTCTTTGTTAGCTTCTTCAATACCTTGAAGATGACTCGCGAGAGTCGAAACCGGTCGTGAATAAAAATCTTTGCTGTAGAAACTACGAAGTGTTACTTATTCATTCTTTCTTCAATTTCTTTTACTTTCATTCTACATCTATATCAATAATCTTTAGTTATTACAAGTCGATATCAGTTAATTCAGTTTGCTCTCCTTTGCCTACTAAATCGCCACGCCTTCTCTTAGCATTATTTTATCACTGTTTTTGCTTTAAATTTGAAATTTTTCCATATGCGTAGCAGAGTTTTCGCAGAAGTAAATTATCTTTTATGTCTAAATTCACTAGTTACCTTCAATTCACTGAAAAACAAATATTCCATGACATAACCGGTAAACTCAAAATCTTCGTTTAAGATTTTTTTTTAACTTTCAGATTTCGAGTAAATGTTTCTGTGTATCAATCGAAAAATCATGTAGCCACGTGACACAAATATATTAACCTTATTTATCATGCGCTTACGAATTTGGAGTGTCGCTGTTGGAAAAATGGCTGATTTAATAAATATCAATTTATCTCAATTTTGTATTTGTTCTCTTTGATTTGATTTGAAATTCAAGTTCATATGTTTATGTTTGTGCAGGTAATGCATTTTCACGCTACAAGCATATCGAGATGATAATATCTGACTAACTTGGGTAATGGTAGCTTTGTAATGTAGCTCGCATGTATCTTTAGCTATAACATAATTTGTTATTACGATCTTCGTTGTTTACTAAAATTTAAGAAAAAAAGTTGACTCAAATAAAAGAAAAAAATGTCACCGCAAATTTTGTTTTTATTTCATTTTTCTCTCCATTTATGATTTATAATTTGCAGTGAATTTTTTATCATTCACATATTGAAAGTTAACTTTTTATGCGTTTAAAGTCCGATTTTCTTCCATTCTCTTTTATCTAGATTCAATTTCTCGAGGAACCTCGTTGATTTCGATCGTTTCCATTAAATTGAAATCTGCTAGCCTTTCATTCATTAATTTGGCCTTACCTATGAGACAATGTTGAAATTTTTTTGAGATAACGTAATTATAACAATTCGCACTTCTAATTTGTGTGAAAAGGTAACACCGAGGTAGGCACAGAATGAGGAAATTTTCACTGTAACAATTTTTGGATTAAAACCAATGTTGCACGGTGCAAAAGTATACCGAAAAGTAAAGTTAGCCGATTCAGAGAAAAAAAATTCATTCATTAATCATTTTATATAAGCATAATATTCTAATGAATCTTGAGGAAGCAAAAATACTCTACGTTGTTAGTATCCAAGACGCGAAATGGATGAAAAACCTATGCTATATTAAAAATAAAATCCATCTATTTCTGTATATAATATTTTGCGCAATTCACGCTTACTCTTTGAAAAATCTTCCAATAATACATTTTATGCTCAAAAAAAGACTTACGACTAGATCACGACTGGACTCATCCACTTCACACCTTCCTATTTTTTTATTTTCACATATTTCCTGTTTTTAGCCAAACCGCTGGTTAGGCTTTATTCAGGAAAAAATACAGCTGTGCTGTCGAAGTATAGATTAAATGTCACCGAAATCGAAATGTTTGCTGCTCATTGGAACAGAACAATGCTCTACTTTATCGACATCGGTAGAGCTAATATTTACCCCGTCCTTGAATTTTTTGAAGGATCGTAAATCAAAGTCTATCCACCTAGAATAGCACACATATATAGCTTTACAGTTTTTGTACTCCTTTTTATCTAGCCTAGATGAGTCAGGCGGATTCTGATATATCGCCTGACCCCGTTGTACCCAACTGCAAAATCCGGCTGTATGACTTGTGGGTTCAAACTCCAGACTAGACTGCCTTATCTTACTTATACTTCTCATAGCGCCTATACTCCGAAATCTTAGACCGAATCATGTCTTGCATTAGTCAAGAATGTTTCACATTTCGCGCATGGCGAATTTAGGAAAATTCAGGATGCTGTTATAAATCACCCAGAACTAATTTGTGGAAGGTATAGGTTTTTCGTGCCAGGATACACATTAAACTGTAAAATATTACTCTTTAGGATTAAAAATATGGTAAAGTACTAACTTACGTTAGAGATTGATGTTCAATAAATGATTATTAATTAATAATCTCATGTAGAAGAAAAAAAGCATTGCAATTTTTCCACAATAAAAACTATTTAAAAAAAATAAAATTCAAATATTTTTCAATGAGTAATTGTCGAATACATGAGGATAAATGAGCATAATAAATGAATAGTATAAGTTAATAATTTATCATTTTTTAAATCGTAAACAGTAATATGTTACAGTTTTATGGATGATGGATAATGGTGCTACTACATGATGGATTTCCCACAACTCCTCGCCTCTTACTGTAAATTGTATATAAATAATCTCACTTATTAAAAAAAAATAATTACGGAATGAGCTACCCTTGCACCAACACAGCTGTTCTTCTGTCTTATCTATATTTTAGAGGGAATATCTTTCCAGTAGAGATGCACACGAAAATTTACGCCATCGACAGCCAAACTGCATGAAAAAAGTAATTCTTTCTCTACAATTCCTTTATTCCTAACAATAATACGATTTATACCTAAGCCTAAGCTGTCGCTCGAATAATTTGATACTCAATCCGTCCATCTATTAATGGTAGGAAAACTGAGTCAAGTTTACATCGCGTTACCATGGTAAATACCCGTCCTTTTACAGGTTAGATATTCCCATTAGATCCGTCACTGAAATACGTTAACTGGAATAAAATTGAGTTAATGAATAGGAACGAAAGCAGCGAAGGGGGTTGGGCGAATGAAAAAGGAAGTTAGCAAGGTCGGAAGATATGCCAAAGAGCCCGCTGATGCATAAACGAAGGGAGTTAACAAAAGAGCAGCGATGCAAACAGCCTTCCGGAAAAGGATTCCATATTCGAATGGCTGCTGTAAGCTCACCGATAGAGGAAACTTCCACGAGATACTCTTCTATTTTCGATCGCTTCCGCATGCAGAGTTGCGGCCGCTATCACAGAAAATGGCGATCCCGAGTTACCTTGGCCTTGAGAGCCTACGGATGTCTCCAATAAAACTTTCAGCCTTAATTAATAATAAATAATGGCGGTGATCTGAAATGGCCCATAAAGAAGGAATGCAGATAACGTGCGGTTATGTATTCCTTCCGGAAAAAAGTGCACGGTCCTCGTTTTAATTCGCGATTAATTTTTCAAATGTGGAATCGGAATGGAGATGGCCTTATCTAGAATACGATTCCAATTAAGCGGCTGATGGCGTCCTTCGATTATTTTCCACGATCCTCTATTCACGCTTTGGGTAATTGGATGATCGATTTTTACAGAAATTTTATCACTTGGTATCAGTCTGCAGCTTTGATATCACTCGGTCAATTTATGCCTCGAGAACGGAGGATGCTGCAAAAAGAAGCTTTTTCGAAAATAATGACATGCTAGATAGTTACGACTGAGTTTATTTCGCAGGAATTTTGTTAGAAACTTACATTGCAGAGCGATTTGTCTTTTTCTTAAATTCGATTTCAAGCTCTAGTAGTAGTAATAGTGTTAAAACTGCTTCTACAGCTATGGTCAGGTGTGGAACCTAACCTAACCGAGAATCGAACCCGGGACCGGAGGCGAACGCACTATACACACTTGGCTATCTTGGAGATCAAGGTCAAGTAAGCCTGTGAGTAAGAGAAATGAAAGAGACTTTTACATAATAAATTATTTCAAAATTTGGATATGATTCCATACTTTATTGGGAAGGTCAGTAATAAATAACCGAAAGTAATAGCGTGCAAGATATTTTTTGAAGGAAGTCGATATCTGTCATTATATAGTTCGATTCACTTCAATGAGGATTGATCTTTATCTGCATAGATGACTGTTAACTTTATTTACTTCATCGATAAATTCATCAAAAGTTCACGTAAGTTATTAAAATTATATCTACGGAAATGTTTCGATATTGGATTATTCATGACGTATAGAAAACTTTGAACCATTTATTCAAAGAAATTTTTAATGAATATCGTGTATTGTAAAAAATTTCTCATTTACGTTTTTGTTACCATCACTATTTTTATACTAGTTCCATCACATGATTTACCAATTTCAATAAAACTCCCTCAGAATAATTCAGTGATTGATTTAATCACGTAAGATTGCTCATAAGCAGTAGAAATTCGAATCTGAAAATATATAAGCTATCTGAAAATATATAAGCTTAATTAAGTCAATCTAATGCACCACCGTATCACTTTTATTTCATTTTCTATCTTGATTTCTTAAGGAAAAGTAAACGAGCAACATTCAAGGCTATGTCAATACGATTTCGGTGATCTAAAAGCTGAATTTACCACTCATGCAAATGCACTAAGTTAATTGCATGAATTTCAAATAAATCTGTGTGTAATGGAATCAGCTAATCTCTAATAACTCGGTGAGCGCATACTCTAGCTGACCTTATTTTCCATCTCTTTATGGCAGTCGGTAAAAGTTAGAAGCCAAAAAAATGTATTTTATCCCGGCTGAGCTGCACATTGAGTGACGCTGAGTGTAAATGGTAGAAAGAGATTTTAAAATGGAAATAAATGTGGTGTCTTAGAGGAAAAAACCTCGCGGATATGCGCGTAATTTTTCAAACCGCTTGCAAAAAAGTTCTCAGGTTCAGTTTAATAGCGATATCAAAAGACAAATTGTAATTATGGTCGTTACACTGATTTTATCATCATAATGAGTCATATATGGCATCAAAAATGCCAGCATATAAGGAAATCAACGTTAGAAGAGCAAAATAATTGTCAGGAAAGGAAGTACGGCAGTATAAGTAATCACACAAAAATTTCACCGTGGAAAATGAAAGTTTTTTCTCTGGTTTCATTTCAGACTTCCATTATATACCTCAAGGGAAGACTTTAAAAAGAGCTCATATAGCGCATGATAATGCCATGCGTTTTCTTATTTACACATGAAAATTTAATACTTTAGGCCTTGATTTTTCTCATGGTAGTTATTTATCAAAATACGTTGAGCTCTCGTTCAAACCTTCTCTTACATTTTTTTCACTTCTTAAATATTTCGTCGATATCCTTTGATATTAGCGAAAATTACTGGTCGTTTATGAACTAATCTTCCTTAACTCAATTTACATACCAACCAGTCCTACCAGACTCAATAGAAGCAAACCTTTCCCCAGGCTAACCCAAAAAATGCAATTGTTACTTGAATAGTATTTTTTTAGGAAATAAAGTTTATAATATCTTTGGGGGTTTCTGTTATACTTTTACTATGGTGCAAGGACTGTAGCATTCTTGCTGAATGTACTTCAAATAGTTTTTGCTACAAGATATTTCGAACACAACTATGTGAATAAATGTATTCGTAACTTCTTAAAGGTTGTAGGATGAAAAAGTTAGATCGATTTTCTTAGATTAGGGAATGTATCTGAAAAAAACGTAAAAGATCGACAGGACCGGAAAACTTTCGGCAATATGAAACAGAACGATAAAATCAACAATGTTTAGGTAATTGTCACATATCGTATCACAGTAGTGTAATACTTCGTAAGGATTTATTACCTAACAAGATTACTAAATTAAATTTTGCCGGCCTCTAGGAATGGATATATCGATATGATGTACGTTGGGTAGTGGTCCTCTATCATTTTAAATTTCCAGAATATATAATTTAATCGATTTAAAAAAGAAACAATTTCGTAGAAACTTATGCTTTCGGCAGAAGGCTCTTTTTATTCTCAGCTCAATGTAGATGGTGCTACGGGAGGATAAGGTTAATTAAATTTCATAAGCAATTTCTGCAAACCTATTTCCCTTCTTCAACCAACCCCAAAAAAATCTTAGGCCCGGAATGAAGATCCATAAATTTGCACCATTTACCAATCCAAATGTCCCTCTAACTCACCAACATACTTATCAAGCTCGCTTATTTTGTCACGTAAGCCGAGTAACAAAATTCGCGTCAATTTGAACCCTTGGTTTTTAAGTGCGGACGCTTTTATGGAAGCGTTAATCGCCGGGGGTTTTAAAGGCCACCAAAAATAGCTTTCGCGAGAACATCAAAAGCGAGATTTTTCGTGTCCGTAAAACAAAAGGAGTTGAAAAGGGGGAGAATGAAAGAGGCTCTCGCGCTCTCGTCCTTCGGCGAGAAAGGGAGAGGGGGAGAATGTTTATAGGAGATTCAGGGGAGGCTCGCTTTGAAGGTGACCCCATCTCGGCACTGCAAACACGGATGAAAGAATAGGAGGAGTGCGGGGAGAGGCAAAGAAGGAAAGAAGCAGTTTGAAAGAAAGCAGAAGTGGCTAGGGAAATACGAGATAACAGAGATATCGATGTAGAAGCTCTATTGCACGGTGGCAGACTTTTCAACCGCGATTTTGCTAATTGCATCGCCTTGATTTGCCTCTTATCCATTATTTAAGCGCTCGGCTGAAGACTACGGTAATTATGATTGGCGATTAATTTCAGTTTTGGCACCTTTTTACGGCCTGCCTTTCATACCAGCTTAAAATACAAATGAGAGCACTGGAATAGTTATTATTAAGGATGAATTTATATTACCCAACTTTAATTTACTTCAGAATGAATCATGTGCAAGGGAAGTATATATATTTTATTATTGTTGTTGTATTAGTGCATTGTTTTGCAGAAGTTTATCATGTGCTGCTACCTAACTATTCATCCAACTGAAAAATAAGGAATGTAATAATATAATAGTTACCCATTTCTGGAGAGTTGAGTTCTTACTGGGTCAGTGCCCAAAATTCCATCCCCTTAGATAAACATTATATTTTTTTATCAAATGATCTCAATTGTGACTATTTTAATGTTTCCCGGAAATGTTCCACACACTAAATATTAATGAAGATCCCCAAAAGATTTTCCAGGCGGAAAGTATAAACATCGTTTCTTTTTGTTGTTACCTAGCATTTACTCCAAAAATCGAAATGAAATATTAGAGTACACTTTTAAAGACGAATAATTAATGACTATCTTACAATTCGATTACAATTCTGAAAAGGTTTATTCGATGGCAATTGTCACATCTACTACAAACATAGAAAAAAAATATTAAGAATGTAAGAAGAAAGAATAATAAAATAACTTTCAGAAACGAGAGCATTTAAATCCAAAACAAAGACTGCAATTCTATCGAATGCATAACCAGTGCCAATATGCTTCGATGTAATCGATGCGTTCTAACGTTTTGAAGCATCGTTAAAGAAATTATGTAGGTCTAACGGATCCTATGTAAAGGTTTAGTGGACCGCCAATGGTCTGCTGACAGCTCTGCGCGGACTCGGGATGGTCTGATGGCCCGAACCGGAAATCAAGTACAAATATACATATACACCTGAACTTTAATTTGGGAAGCATTCAAATTTACTACCTCACTTCCAGTAAAATTTTCACTGTTCCTTCTCCTCTACAGGGTACAGATATTTCTTCTTGGAGATTATTTCAAGAATTATTCTCCTTTCTGTATAAAATAATAGGGAAAGATGTGGAACGGAGGTAACATTATAACTACTGCCCATAGATAAACTCTTGGTTGCTTGGGTTGAATTCGGGCCTACTTAATAAAGTTAGTGCTATTTAAATTGTTCCATCTTGCACGGAAAAATATGAAAATTGAAATCGTACGGTGTTCAATTATGGACGCAGATAAAACATGTTCGAAACTCAGAGACTCCGGCGAGTCCTCCTTGGGAGTAGATTTTTTTCTGTCGCTGAATTTAAGCTCTTACTCGCATAAAATATTTAATTATTGTAATGTTTATTTATTTCTAATATCTAACGTCACTGCAAAATAACCCAGGTAATTTCAAACTTTTCGAACCAAGGAAGTGTTCGGTTCAGAAATAAAAAGTTTGAGAAAAGCTGCTCTAGGCAATGGAGTAACCAAAAAATCTTCCTCTTTGAAGGAAATGATTATATTTTGGATTATCTGGAGTGAAAATTGGGTAGTTTTCGTAGTAACATATATTCCTATTGAAGAAATTCAATTTGCATATACTTTCTACATAGACGGAACGTTTTTGATAGCAATTTTTTCATGTATGGTAAGGTATTTATGGGCCATAGATATTCTATCTTTGAAGTGTTTATTGATATAATGCCCAATCCTATGATAGAAACCGTTATTTACCTTTCACTTTCTGGACTGTCCGTCGATTCTCAACAAGGAAATAAAACTTGCTAAATACGAGTACTAATTAGAGTTACTGGACTAAAAAAACCTAGAGAGTCAATATAACAAATATGACGCGGAAATAATCATAAATAAATATTTACTCAATAAAAACCGCATTTAATCTCTTTATTGTTCTGAAATCGCGGAGACAGCACACTAAATTAATGTGCATGCAAATTAAACGAAGCAAATGAAAGACTTTAAGTAGGGTTTGAGAGCAAATACTTGCAAAGCTTGTCAAAAATTTTTATTTTTTTACCTTATTTTTCTAAAAATCTCCCAAAATACCCCACAAGTTTTCTCTTTTCTCTCCCTGCACGAATAAACATCTTATTTTCTCGCCTCCTTGATTGTGATGTAGCAACATACCTATAAATGTATAAAATTTGACACACCTCTTTGTTATCATATGCTAAAGCAATAAATCAAAGAAAAAATACCTCCTACTCATAAAGTTTTTCATTAATCTTGTTATTTCTGTTAGATGGGCCGGAATTCTCAATCTACTGTTACGATAAATTTTTAGATTCAACAATCTCTTTGATCACCAAGAATACGCTTTGTTTACAAGCACAAAAATTCGCGATTTTGAATCGAAAACTATAATCCAAGCAAAAGCAAAACCTAAGCAAAACAAAAATGATATAAGGCTCAACTATTGAGGAGTAATGATAATATAGTTCGACGGAAAGGGAACAGATATGCATAGGACGCATCTTATTGAGTGGCATTAGTATTCAGTAGTTCGTATAAGGAAACAGTGAATGACTAAACAAGGAAATATGTGCATCTGACAGTTTTCTCAAAAGTAATTCGTGGTTTTGAAACGCACATCAAATATCATGCTGTTTCTCCAATGGAGGAGGATACATCAGGCAATGAGAGTATGTTTTTTTCCTCAAAAGTATTCTGCAATAGATTCAGAGAAGATAAGAAGTATGGATACTGCGGAAACGGGTGACCGTGAAGTATGAAATTAATTACTTCTCAGATGGATAAGATAATTATGAGCTGCCATTTATTCATCCTAAGGGTTGCTCTGACAGATCATCAAGTTATCGGCACAGCGGTATCCATGTTCTCTTTGACATGCCGACTCTGCCATCTGAGACATAAATCACAAGAACTCAAAATCCAAGAAATCTAGGGCAAGTTATACACGATGAAATTGGAATTTTTCACTCCTTATAAATTATTTCTAAACATAAGTTTTCAGTGCTTTTCTCTCTTCATACCCCATTGAAATATATAAATGATAAGCCATTTTAAGTTTCCCGCTTCCTGCTAAAAATAAATCAACAGATGATAAATGAACCATTTGGTCAAAGAAATTCAAGATAAAATTTGAATTTACCCATAGTTTCGCTACTGGTTGTTTATATATCAACATCTGTCGGTACGAACGAGGCATATCGAAACGATAACTGATACAAAATTTGCAGGTGTATTCTTGAGGTAATTTTTAGTATAAAATTGACATGATCCAGCCTAACTTTGTGGAATGGTGCCATGTTTTTTCTTTGCATAATTTTTAGTGCTTGTGTATTCTTTTGTGGTTATCGGAATGTTTTTGAAATGTATTTGGGTAGGGAAACAGTATCATTGCACATCAGTAAAATTTTCGCACGAGGGAACTTGTTGATATTTATATTATTATATATTATTTCCATTAATATTCACACACACACAGTTGTGTATATACATTCCAAAATTAGTATGAAGAGTTTAGGAATGCATCGATAATGTAATGTATTTAAAGTTGTAGTAAGTATATAGAAGGCATAGCGGTAGATGAAACAAAGCGTGAAGGAAAAAGAATTCTTTCTTAGAAAGAAAAAGGAAGGATATTAGATTCATATGCACCGGAAATGGAGGTGAGGCAATGGAATGAAAAAGGTGGATGGAAGTCAGGATGATACATTCGGAGAGTGAATAATGGAAGAGGAGAAGCTGATTGATGGTCTGATTATGCGTGGGAGGAGATCCGTAAAGAAGGAGATATCTCAGGATCTTGAAGAGTGAGTTGGATTTGATCAGGGCCGGCTTCTGGTCACCACAAAGCGAGATGACAATCGCTAATGACACGTTTATGTCACAACCTGATCCTGCGTTTTCATCACCTTGCCTTTGAAACCAGTCTATTGCTTCTTTTAAATCTCAATGAAAGTCTGCATTTTAACTTTATTTTTTCACTTTTGAGTGATTTACGGAGGAGTAAAAATGCTCGTATATTTCTACATTAAATCACGTTTTTCAAATGGAATAATTCTTGAAAAAATTACCATAGTTTCAATTGGGTTTCTTGTCGAATAGGGAATTCTATTCAATATGGAATTCCTTAATAATTCTATTCAATAGAGACTATTCAATAAGGAATCTTATTGATAGTATTAGGCATATTAATTGAGAATAACTGTCTCTAACTAAGTAGCATTGCAATCAATTGGACTTCCTGTCCTTTGGTAAGGTAATTATTTTATCTTGCTATATCTTCTATGGATAATCTTTACAGAGAAAACTCGAACTACATAAATATATTAGAATCATCATTATCATCAGCAATACAGTTTAGCATAGCCTGCTGAATTTTTGCTTCACAGGTACATTTAATTTATCTTATGTCCCTTTTATGTTAGCCCTAAGGCTTTTCAGACCTTCATGACCTTCTACAAAGGTATTTTATTTGATAGATTAATGAGGAAAACACGAGTCCCCCATTCTGTCATTAAGAGAAAAGAAAGAAATATAAAAGAAATTTATTTAGTTAAGAATTATTTTTATTGCCATCCATTCTCTTTTCAGCTATAAATTATTCCATTTATTTCGAATGTCTGACTGATACATTGTTGAATTTATTGTCTTCGAAGCGCATGGAGAATTTAAAACACTATCGTTTAAATAATGGAAAGCATGTGACTAAAGTTGAAGGAAAGCAATCATCCGTTTAAGGCCTCGGTTCAGTCCAACGTGTATATTTTCAAAACCTCCAAATCCTCACTAAAGTATCGGAGCTGTCTAGCCAGATGAATTTTAATTCATAATTATTCAGGTTTTTGAGTATCAGAACCAAGATGAGTTAAATTGCGAAAATTTGGCTTGATTTGTGGTTTAATACTTCGATGGCTAAGATTTTAAAACATATCTAAAAGTATAGCTGGATTCAAGATTCTAATCAGATTTGTATCTAAAAGTAATTGCATTTTATATTCAGATAAATCATCCGAAATCGAATTTATTATTAGAATTCGAAGAAAGAGTTAACCATGATAAATTATAAAATCCAAAGAATCCTTTTGCGAAAGAAATTTTAGGTTAAAAATTCTCCAATTTCAATTCCCAAAAAGGCCCTACATTGTCGATTTCGATTCATTCTCCCATCACTTTTTTAATTTCTTCTAAATTCATTTAACGATTAATTTGTATAAGATGATTAACTGGACGCGGTAAAGGTGCTAGTGAGTATTCTTTCTATGAAAATAATAAGATTGAAAAGTCCAGTTGAAGTAGTGTAATGTTTTTACCCTTTGTAACACTGACATATACATGAATCGGTATTTGAGATCACAGATTCGAGAGACCAACCTTTTTCTAGAGCTTTCCCTCTCAAATACAGTTAATTTCGCTAAAAAGAATGGACTCGACCTTGAGGAACCCGCTAGTTCTGGTCCCGCCAACCGTAACATCAATTTCAAGCAAAAGAACAGAAATGCATTTTCCTCTTCAATGGTGCGGATGAGTAGCTATGACTGTACGCAATTAAAATCTTTCGTTTCTTAAAAATGTTTCGAATAATAGGAAGAATTAATCGTTTATTAATAATCGGAGCGGATTCATCTAAAGAACGCGATCATTTATAAAGGAGCATAAAACTTAGCCTCTTCGTTAATAAAATTTACAATTAAATGTCTTAGAAAACAATTTTTAAGTGTTTATTGTAATATATTGCCATAATTTTTCCTTAAAACAATCAAATAGAGCTTCAATGATAATTTTATTCTTAAATGCTATTGACATAAGTTCTTGTTCATCAAACGTAAGGAAATGAATCTAAATTTCAGTGTCTATTAAGCATCGTATCTGCCAAGTGAAACATTCTTTTTGAGAATCCCTCAAAAACTCCTCAAATCAGTTAAAAAAAATAGTCAAAAATTGCGGGGAAAGCATCATGTAATCCCGAGTCTCTGATGTAGTTATTGCAAAATATCCCTCTAATAGGTATTATTCATGTAGCGTTTTTATTTTCACTAGTTTATTCATCGACACATTCTAAATGATAAAAGCTTCGATACTTCAATCTAATACCTCCAGAGGATATTTTTGGTTTTGTCAAATTTTCTGTTTTGTTTTTTATGTTAGTAAATAAGTTAATTAGAAGATTTTCACCCAAATATTAAAGCTCCTGAATCCTATCAATTGCTTTATATTTATTCCTGGCCAATCAATATGAACAACAGAGGTATGAAAACGCTCCTATAGACTTGCTTTTAGGTGTTCGAACTTGTATTGATGCCAGGGTCTGGAAACAACAGTAAATTCGGGATTACCGACCTCAGAAATGCCCAAAGCGCATTTCGATAGTCAATCTATAATCCTAGGGAATCAGAGAATAATTCATTATTATGTCCTCACAGCAATCGCATAATATTCAATATAATGATGAAATCATATAATAATTCTTATCGAGTCCTATGATGTTCAGAATGATTCATTATTCTTTGATCCCTGATGATTGTAGCCAGAATATCGAAATGCGCATTGGATGTTTCTCAGAAACTAATCCCAGACTTTATGGTATGTTTCCAGTTACATCCTGCATATGATTCTGTATTAATTACTAATGTATTAAGCCATCACTATACTGGGACCGTTCCCCAAGTACTATAAAATCCGGACATACAAGAAGATGGATTGTTTATTTTCCTTCGAATCGAATGGAAGAATCTTAGAGCAACATTTTTCGGTAGCCACGAACGCTAACTCATACACAAGTACAAATGTACACGCATCACGAATAATGAATATGGTAAATCACATAACTGACTGATGTTCGGGTTAACACAATTGTAAAGTCATGCAAAAGCCGTGGAAATCATAATAAACATCTTCGAACAGCATAAATGCTAAAAACCTTGAGAATAATAATGAAGATGGCTATAGATCTTGAAGAAAGTTTCTTCTAAAAACCAGTATCCCTTCCCCGATTCGAAACTGAATGCAATCGTAGATATCCATCAGTACATTTCGGATCAGCAGACATAAAAACCGAGATCCCAAGAGGTAAGGGAAAATGTTAAATGAGGCATATACTTTTCATTACCGCCACGATAATAAATTCGGCAACGGGAAAAGTGAGCATCATGCGCGACCTTGGGCTGCGTTGATGGAGGATGGTGATGAAGAGGAAAATGGCAAGGAATCTGATATGTGGCGTCGGGGAGGTGGAAATGAATTACGTGGGAGGAGGAAAGAAGAAGTGCTGTGGGAAAAGCGGAGGAGTCCATTCCTCATAAAGGGGAGGGAGTTTGCGCAGGCGCGCCCTTAGTACTCCCTCAAGGGCGGGTGCCGTGGGGCAGGTCGTGCTTCCCACTCCTCCCGCCCCGGGCGCTGCCACCCACCGGCTAAACAAAAGCGAAACGCATGGCCGCACCAACAGAAGTGGAGGACGCGGCATAAAATGCCACGGTGAAAGGAAAATAAAAGGAGGGGTCATAAAACCGAAAGCGATTTTTGATTGCAAGTTTTAAAGGAGTGAGCGAAACTTCTCGGACAATGGAGCGGGAGGTCTTTGCGGTTCTTCCTCTCATAATTTTCACTTCCTCCTGTTCCTTTTTTTGTTTATATGAGGTGTACGTGTAAGGGATACATCTCTTCTGAAGGCAGTGGGAAATCCTCATAGGTGTCCTAATTGGCCAGGCTTGCAGTTGCCTATCGCGTTTCCGTCCAACCTTAACTGAGGCTGCTCAAAGTGACCTTTATGCTTTTCTAGAGTCACCTGCATCGTGAATTAACTGTGGTGCTGAGGATGTATTGGAGGTTCTACGAAGGGTATACGAATCATATGGTGATCGCAAAGATTTTCCCTCATTTTTACTTAAAAAAACATAATTTCGCATTTTGGGAATTCACGCGAATCCTGTACAGCTTCCAAAATTAGCTTATCCTAGGTTTGAACATTGAAATAATTCACCGATTGTTTGCATGTCTACATAAGTATCTTACAAGCCGCCTTTCGTCGTGTGGAAGGGGGTCCATACATCGTGACCATCTACTTACCTAATAGATTACTTTCACGTCTAGTCTTCGGAAGAAATTAATTCTTGGATCTACTGGTTTTTGCATCTATTTCTCTGATTTTCCTTGCAGTATCAGAACGGCCTATGTAGAAAGGAGGGTGCATAATATCGGCTTCATCAGTATAAATACTGTCTCTGAATATATCGAGCAAATTAAGAGTCTGATTGAACCTTCTTTCTTCTAAAGATTCCCATCCTATCTCCTGAAGCATCTGAGTAACGCTCACCGATTTGTCATAGAAATTAGTTTCGAAAATTTTTCTTTACTTTTTACTTTCATTGCTTTCCGTTATATCTTTTCACGAATATAATCTTTTTTCAGCATTGTCCCATACACTTCTTGCATACTCAAGGTAAGGCTTATCTAGCTCAAAGTAACATCGTTCGCGGACGTTTTCTTCGATCTTACCGAATATTCTCTTAACGAAGCCGCGTTTCTTAAATGCTCGCCCAGATAAGTTATGGATGTGGGTAACCCGTGTTAAGTAATTCAAGAGGGTTATTCCAAGATATTTCCCCGAATCGACTATTGTTAAGTTTTTCCCTCGAAGGCTACACGTTATAATCATGATTTCGAAACTTATGATAGATACATGGAGGCTTACTATACTACTTAAATATTTGTTCCATAGAAAGAGGTATAGATTTACCATTAGACTCACTACTTGCTAGCCGCTCCGTTAAAGAATTTTTTTTCATTTCCTGAGGTGAAAAATCACATAGTGGAGGCTCAAGAAGGTCCTTGCGCCTCTGATTACAAAAATTCGCCCATGCATGAGGAGTCAATAAACTTACTAATGTGGCAATCCCTGACCTTAACCAATGGTATTTCCTCTTGAGCTTCGGTTCACATTTACCGGAAATTTGGTCACTGAAACATGAAATTTATTACATTTTAGTCCCTCTGTAATTAGGTCAGAAATCTTGATTAACACTTGAGTTACAGATTCTACAGGGTATTTCCCTTTTCACTTTTAATTGCTTTCCTTCTAGTTTTCTGTAGTAATAGTCCACTATAAGACTTAGAGTTCAGTGAATTTGTAGGTTGCGATTATATATAATATTTACTTAAATTAAAATTGTTAAGAACTCGAACACCACTTACGTTTTCTCTTTCCGAAGTAGCAACTCCGATATTTCTAACGTTCAAATCTTTAACGTTTCTTTGACATTTACGCAAATGGCTTCAACTCAAGATTAATATCTAATTTTATCAATTTATTTCTTATTTAACTTTATTACTGCATATGGCTCATATAATCTTACTTCTTAAACAAATGATATTCAAATAAATGGGATGTCAATGTATTTTTTCGTCTTTTCTGTTCAATAGATTACACACTCATAATTCGTCATTATTTAAAAAAATTGAGAAAACCGTCTCTAGCTATATTCATTTCATCAATATGAAATTGAATAAGAAAATTTAATACGAAAGAAAAAATAGAAGGATGGAAAAAAGAATATGAAAAAGAGCATAAATGTATAATATATGAATACAAACAAAAAATATACGAAAGATATGAAACTGGGATTGAATGAAAGGACAAGTTTCTTAGATTAGCTGTATAATGTTCTGATAGAAACTATTTGAAGCAATATTCTTCTTCCTTCTCATGTGATCGTTATCTGGATAGGTGTAAATGATTTAAAACCACTTCATATGTTTTACATTCTAAAGTAGCTTTTTCAAAATTTTTGTATTCGGTAGCACCGTATGATCAATTCATATTTCGCACTAAACAGCTCCTTCACATCCTCTGTTATAGAAACTACTTGATAAAGAAGACTAAATCGGGTGAGACGGAAATTCTGTGATATCATCATAATAAAATTCCGGAAAGATAAAATATATATTACAAAATACAAGGTATAAGTGATACGAAATCAGAAGTACATCCACTCCCTAATATTTCGCTACACACCAAGATCTTAGTCACTAATGTGATCCGGCACACAGGTTGGGAAATATTGTTCTATGGGTCTGTATTTAGTTATATTCGAGGGTAAAATGAATATAAATGATGAATGATAACATCGCTTGTTGAAGTACTTTCTGAATGGCGTTGCTCCATTCCATGCCAAAGAGGTTTCCTTTAACATATTACTTCCACGATGGATTTAATTATTAATTTGAATGATAATAGCACGGAAAGGTTCTTCTACACCGTTCAGTGGAGTCACATCTGTAAAGTAACTCAAGCAATTCACTCTACGTTGCTATGTGAGTCATAATCTCGAATGCAGAGCAAAAATTCGATTTACTTATCCTATGGGTTTTGCTCGAATTGCAATTCACTTAATACGAAGCCAGAAAACTTTCAATTTGAAATCAGTCTCACAAAAAAATACGATTGAATTTCAATCTTTTTGTTTCAGAATTGAATTTTTGGAAATCATCTTCATAGCTTCGCTAGTTAATACCTGGGAAGGTAGTAAATATATATATAATTTCACCTCGGAGATAACTATAATCTTTGTCTTTCTTTGGGCTATATTAAGATTAAACGCCTCCTTTGCCACCTAACCCATCGTTGTATTTTCCACAGCTATTAATTTTGAAATGATTGTTTGAGAATAATTAACTGTAATAAGATGCTTGAAAGTATGAGGAATAAGTTATACTACTCATAGAAATACAAATATCTAACATTCAATTAGATAGATAGATAATCTGTCACTGAATATTAATAAGAGCATCTTCAATGCAATACTTAGAAAGCACAAAGTCATTCATAATTACAGAAAATTTTGGACAATACGTAATTAGAGGTGAATACTCAATTGAGTAATTCTCTAATTTCAACGAAACCATTAAAAAATATATTAACAAGAGAATTGAAGACAAAACAAAAATAATTTCATGATAAATCGTGTATCAAGTTAGAGTTTACGAATCACAGGTTTTAAAAATTAGCAGTTTGTATCTGAGAATCAGGATACTTAGATATAAAAATTATAACTTTGAAAATACGTATCACACCATACACATCTCTGAGACCTATGTTAGTAATTATAAGTAAAGTAGGGAAATTTCATTTTAAAATCATTCCTAGCTTGTGGAAAAAACTTCATAGTATAGAAAATTTGCCCGGCGAGGCTCATTTTAATTTAATCATTTATTTTCCGGTGGTGCAATTTTCAGCAGATAGAATCATCTCCATCTTTTCGCAGGAAATAACTTTTTTTATAGCTTTCAAATTACAGTCAATGATGCAGCGATCATTAATTCCTCGTCATGTTTTCCTTAGCAACTGAAGCAAAACCTCAATTTTGAACCATAAAAATTACTCCATGACTGGCTTTACCTTCAACCGGGAAAGTAAAAGGTTTTATCGAATGATCTTTTTTACTCTTGAAGAATGCATGAAATTTTCCATGAATCCGAATTGCTCGTTATTGTTTGCATAGAAGCAAAAACTGTAATGCTATGTTTATTTTTCAATTTTTATGATATCAAACCTCACTGGATCAAACTAATTGAGGAAGCGAATGAATAGTATACTTATAGGCTCATAAAAATAATTACAATGATGGCATTTCTTTATGGTATGTTTGCTGAAGTATACGTATCTGATTAGAGGTGGAAAGATAGGATAATAGAAAGAGGCAATGGAATCGTATTCCATTTGAAGAAACCTTTAATTTAGCTAATATAAAATTTATAATTTTGTGAGTGATTAGTTTCAACAAAATGGCTGTCATAAACGAAAAACGTTATTACCCTGTGTTTTTACTGAATAAATAATTTGAATATATCGGTAAAAATGTATTGCTTTAGGTTATGATTTTCTAATAGCGAGATAAGAAACTGTAGAATTTATCATATACTTATTTTAGATAATATTATCACATTTTTATTTCTACTATATAATGGCGTTTGCGGTAGAAGGCTACCTTTGAAATTTTTCTCGAATACCATATCCTTACATTATTAATAAGGTCTTAGGAAATCACCCATTCAATTTATTAATAGTTTTCAAATTAGTTGTAATTGTAAGTAGCGATTGATCGAAATATATTTCCTAAAGCCCATTTGTCTGTTTAGGTGTACTCGTAGTAGTATGTACTCGTACTATGATATGTAGAATTTGCAATGATCAGTTACCAATATACTTTTGGTGAAAACATGTTCAGCTTAAGTTAATTGGCTTTAATATTGTGAGAGATAATCTTGATAAAATTTCGCGAGTTAATTAAAATAATTTTAATTCAATTAGGTTGGAAATGATGATTAGTTATTCATTATATTATATTACTTTTATTTTCGATATCTTTTTTGATTCTCTATATGGTAATATGGTATTGTAATATAATAGTAATATGGTATTCAAATAAAAATCTCGATGAAATATTTACTCTTAGCAAGATTTAGTGGTTACTGCTACATTATTTAAAAACCCAATAGCTTTCTATTCGAGAAATATCTTGGTAATTACTAAATACATTCTTTCTATTATATATTTTCGATCTTGCCTCAGACAATAATTTTATGCGTTAAAATTTAGTTTATACTTTCACTATTTGTAATTGCTTGTGTACATTACCGTACTTATAGAATAATTTCAATAGCAAATAACCGGAAGTCAATTTTATGAATGTTGCTAATGATTCAGCTATAGCCTTCGCAATTTCTTTCATGCTCTAAAACTGTGGCTACCGCCGCAGGTCATCTGATACTCCGATAGATTTTCTTTTGTCTATTATTTCCTGCTTATTATTTGATCCCAACCTTTCCCTTAGTATAACTCTTCGGTATCTCGTACGATGCAAAAACGCGATGCATCGATTCCAGCTGCGGCTGCAAATGATCCGGACATCGAAAGCGCATTAAGGATGAAGCAAAACAAAAGCTCTTCAGCATCCGTGACAAAGAGTAGATTCCGGAAGGCGTGAGTCAATTTTAACCCGGATTTGCGAATAAACGAAGGAAAAACACCGGTTGCCCCCGCTCACCTCTCGTTGCTCGATGACTGGTTTCGTTCCGCTGAACGGTCAGTACACACACAAACTCATATACAAACACATTCACTCACTCTCCCTCCACCTCTTTCCAAAGGTTTGCGCTTCCCCTTCGAGATCTGTTCAAGGATGGCGTTTGTTTCTCTGCCGTCGGATGCGCCGAGTGATGTCTCCTCGAGTTTCTTGCGATTTTCAGAATTTTCATGTCTTAGGTGAGCTTCACCCGCCGCTTTGGTTTAACGGTAAACAACGCGCAACAAATAATTTTTCCTTTGTTTGGTTCTGACTAAAGTGGTAGAGGGATTTGCTGCTATATTCTACATGGTTTGGAACGTGGCCATGAATTCATAAGGGAAGAGACCCTTCCTGTGTCTACGTATGTATGTGCATAAGTAGTTCACATAGAGGTATATGCAAACTATGGTCTTTAATTCTTCTTCATACAATCCTGTCCTTGCATACTTCCATTAATTCAAACGAATATATATACAGCGCTGCTTTCAGGTGAAGCTTCATCTCCCACCTTTTTTCCCGATCATCTTACCTTTTACGATTTTTACTCTTTTCCCTATTCTATCTTTATTATTTTCCCAATCCGAATTTTCCTCCACTTTCACCCATTCGTGTTTGAATTACTAGTGTTAAGTATGTACAGGACGCACCAAAAAAGGTAGCTTTTACGGAAGAAGTACTTTAAGACCAGGATCATAGATTTCAGAAAGCGTGCAAGTGGTGCTAAGCGTACATGTTGAACTCTCGTTATACAGTTAAAGGCAATTTTTGATAATTTATAAGTAAGAATCTTACAGCGGAGTCGCTCAGAATCTTTGTCTCCTATCTACCATATAAAATAGCGCGAGATAGCATCCTCTCCTTTCAAATCTATCTGTCTGCAATGGAAATTAATTTGCGTCAAATATGCAATGTACTTCTTATATCGTAATCACCTTTGTGTATATATTTATATATCCGATGTCGGTAACTTCCATAAGAAATACAAGAGAGAAATATTGGAACATTAATTTCACACACTTCCCGTCGAGATAAACGTATGAAATTTATTATTAGAGATTTGTTAGAGGACCAGTGACCTAACACTTTTCGATATTTTCCTATAAATGGTATCCTTGGTTCGACTCTGGACGAATCAAAAATGCTCTCATAAGAAATGCAAGTGAAGTCCATTGGATCGATTGCAGACATTTTTTCTTTTTTTTAGAATTAAATTAGAAGTAATGATGGTCCTACGAAGTCGATATTAGTGCCAAAAGAAAGGAAATTGAATTAAAATTCCTATTTTTGTTCTGAATTATTGCTTTGGATTTCAAATTACGAGAATTTTGATAAAATAAACCAACATTTCGCGAGTTTTGCGGTTGTACGAAATATACTATAATTATAATGTTATTATGAATACCTATGCATTTACGCTATCATTAAAATAAATTATTGCGTAACTAATTAGAGAATTACTTTATTAAAAAAAACAAGCTATGACAACTTCTTAGCATCTTCTTATGAAGCTTCTTAGCATGCCTGAAACTTAATTTTCCGGAAAAAAATTTTCCTTAAGAAGGATTTGAACCACGGAGGATAAACGTTTGGATTAATCTTCGGAAGTTTTGGAGATTTGGGAATTAGAACCAGTCACTCAAACCACTCGTCCATTCTGATGACATTTATTCAAATGGATTATATATACAAAGTTTGGTTAGGTAGATTACAGCATGAAAGATAATTAAAGATACATTTAAATTGATTCTTGACACTTTTGACGGGGTATTTTGACATACATAAGATATAGTAGTACATATCTCTCTAAATGGAAATAATTTCCGTCATTTTCGACGGGAAAATTCACTAATATATTCACTTTTGTTTGTTTAACCGTAATACTATCTCTTTCTTATTTTTAGACGAATGCTTTTATTGGGCGATATATTTATATTTCAATACATAATTTTACCCTTTTATGTCTCTGAACGCAATTTTTGGAATTCATCGTGCTTCTAATTCGAAATCTTACTCCCCGCGAAAAAAGAAGGAAAGATAATTTTTATTTAGCACTCCAAAAGAACGTAGTTGTCACATTATTGCATGACAAAGTACTTAAATTTCCCTTTAAAATTTAATTTTCGTGAATGAATAAATAGTTTCCAAATATATTTCAGTTATTATCCTCAGCATGTTAGCTAAAAACCCTAGTTGAACTTTCTAATATAAATTGTGAATTGAAATTCCATTCATGCGACAAAAAGACGATCTGGAAAGCAGCTAATTTTGCAGTATTGCAGTATATCCTGAACCATCATAACTGAATATAAAAACACACCATAGTTAACGTTATTTTACTCGGAAATTTTGCTCAACAGAAGTGACTGCCATCTTCTAATTGGAACTTAAAAAACTAAAATGTAAATCACACAAATGAAAGGGTTTTCTTAATTTTGTAAACAGCCATGGTAGCTTTAGGTGATACCCATGATCACTATCTTACATCTAACGTAATTTCTAAAGAAAACTTGCCGCGGAATGCTTTTCTATTGCCCTTTAGTGAGAAAATTTCACAAGAATTGTAAGAAAAGCTGTTCAGTGCCTCATGATTTATTTCCAGGATTTGAATGATTCATCGACATCGTTGAAATAAGTTTACTATATGATCATTGCCGCGATCATCATATTACCGTGATTTTCCATTTTTGAGATTAATCTAAGTAATTAATCCTCTGGATTAATGAATTTTTCAAATACATATTCAAGGATAAATCATCGTAATTTTCAAGGATTGGAAAATATCTATAGAATTTCGCTATTAATGATTCAAAATCAAATAGGTGATATAACACTTAAAATTTTAGACACCGGTATTTCAACACCTATGAACCCAAACGATATGCAGCTACTGAAAATTTACAAATGTCATAGATATGGAAATTTTCGCCCATAACATTTTTCGTCATGTTTCCTTTAAATGCATACTAGTTGCCCCGTGCGAAACTTTCGCAGACGACACTGATACTCAAAATCCCACACAAAAACACTTCAACAAACACTAATCTTTACAAACAAATACACAAAAACTAAAACATACCTAAAAATACACACCTTCATATTCTTTATCAGTGTCTGTTTCGATATACCTCGATTATAGCGATGGATATCGCCTTCTACACATCCAGCAACAAAACTCAATAGCCAAATAAAATGTCTTGCGTTTTCTAACGCCATACCATATGAACCCAAACAAAATCCCTATTATATTAGAGAAAGTGATAGTATAAATGTTATCGAATGTTTTAAAAATTTTCTTATAGTAGTATAATCACGAATGGTGCACGTCATCACTATAAAAATACATGTATCTTATCCTTCACCGAATACCTCAATTCACTCAATGCATTTATGAGTAAATGAATTATGGTAAAGATACAATATATCACTGCCAGCTTTACCTAAATCTGTCGTTATAAAAACCACTTCCTTTTATACCGGCAATGAAGTGTCACTTAAATAACCAAGATAAAAGAACGAAACATACCTTCTGCATCCACGTTATTGATTTATTTTCTATGTTCTTCTCTTCATACATGAAATTACTACTACTCGTCTGCAGTGATCTGATCTGGGAGAGGAGAGCTAGAGGGGAAGCTAAATGTCACACTTTCATACGAATACATTGTGTTACATTGTCAAAGCGCATAGCATTCTCCCCGCATTGAAAGTCTCTAACATCGTTAATGTGGCAAAATAATACATTCTTGTGCTTCGGAGATAGCGATTGGGAATAAAAGCTTGGGGCTTTCGTTAAGCTTGTACTACATGCTGGTGAGTTTTCTGAAATCGCAGGACATCCTTTTCTTTACTCAGAAATATGATTAAATGTTGAATACCACATGATATAACCGTGACGCAAACTTTCATATTCGGCAATGTTCATGTTTCTTTGGCTGTCGTTCTGCTCCCGCAAGATGCAATGTGGCTTGCTTATTCAACTGTTATGGTTGCGTACGACGTCGAAGTTTTCGTTCATGGAGACTGTAATGTTAATTGCGAATCATTTTATGCCCGAGAATAGATGCATTATCCGATTTAAAAATTTGTTTACACTCGTCACTAAGTAAACAAATTGAATCTGTATATAGCAACCCGGGCCTTTTTTCGTCCAGTAAAAAATGAGATGATTAAATATTATTTCAATTTGTTTAACAAATGGTGCATTTTTGATTTGTCTGACTATTTTTCGCAGGAACCTGACAACTTTTGCCATCAAACGGTCATTCATTTATATATATTGATGGAGTAATAAGGGAGAAAAGTCCCGATCACCAAAAAAGCATGTTTTAAAATAATATATAGATAGATTATATTTGCTATGATCAAAGTCCTTATAAATAAATTAGTTCTTACTGTCATTCAACACCCAACGACATTGGAAAGCGATGTTTTTACAATGAAAATAAATAGTACTTAACTTAAGAATGTAAAGTGAGAGTGAAACATTTATTCTCGAACGTCAGCATCGCTAGTTTATCAGGATCGTATTCCCAACGAGGATTGAGGTACTCATGTAGTACAGCATGAGTATGCCGTAAGTCTCAGAACCATGCGACTAATTCACTCCACACTTATCTCGATACATGAATTACATTCATTGAAACATATATTCCAGAATCACTCTTCCTTTTGGATTCTCCCCTGACTTAAGCAACGTGAATGCCTTAATTTATGGGGAGATTCAATGCACCGGAGCTGTAATTACTGCACCACTTGGCGGTGATAGGCGTTTAGCGTTGAAATTAAATGTTAAACACGCCCACCGATTAGCTACCAAGTCTCTTTCTGCTAGCTACACGATAGATCTATGTAGTTGAAAGAGATCATACCTGTTTTTATGACCCTCAATTTAGTACCGATATCCATCCCTTATTCACGCCCATGAACGAATCACCTTTATCACGTCTCCGCTTCCTTCTTTAATGTTGCATTTCCTGAATTATAACTGTGTCAAGAAATAAAAGAACCGCTGGAAATAGGAAAACTTTTTGAGCGCATTAAGAAAAGGATTATTGAGACGAAATTTAGAAAATTTGAAAGGAACGTGTGAGATTAAATGATTCTCGAGATGTATCGAACTTCGCATAAAAACATGAAATTATACATTTTCGCTGGTGTTAATAATGCAACAAATCCACAGATTTTTAAAATTTAAAAAAATAATCCTCGAGTACATGCTCAACGCGATTTCAAAGAAAGTTGAAAGGAAAACAACCAAAGAAATATTGACTAAAAATAATTATTATCTAACGTCATCGTAGAAAAGTTTGCTATAATATAATCGTCAGAAATATCGCCGCAATATTTTCAGACCTTATTTTTTATTTCATGTCACATAATCACTTTACGAGGTGTTGATTATTGTTATTATTATTATTGTTATTTATGTTTAAAACAGATTCAAACATGTTAATTAAATTGAGATTTTGAAAATCTGAAGCCTTCATATTCTGCATTAAGGAAGAATGAAATTTTCAGCAGAAGTTGAGTGGAAGTAATTTTGAAATACTTCGTGAGTTTTCAGATAGTAATCTCAGTACAAATGCTCCTAAGGAGAATGTTTTTAATCAAAGTCAGAGGGATGATTCAGAAAGTTTTCATTTGTCTCATATAACCATGCCAAAGTCGGATTATAATCGTAACATTCACCAAATGAACTTTTACTTTCCATTTAATTCCTACTATAAATCCCGTTTTTCCTTTCACCTGTTAGAGCATTAGTGAAATAACGTTAAATCGACCTTAACAGATTATAGTGGATTAAATTTATTTAGGCCTTAAAGTAAAAGCTCCCTTATAACATATCGCTCACGAATGGAAATAGTTCACGTTGATAGGCTGTTCGTCATGGTATGTACGAGTCTTTCACTTTTATCTTTGCCTTCCCATCTCCCCTTTCTCCTCAGAATTACCTTCTATGATGCATTACTTACATTACTTTATGTATGTACTCTAAAAATCAACTCCCTCTCAATATTCTTCTAACTTTAATTATGGTTATTCCATATATATGGATAGGCAATTAATCAAACACTCTGGTCGTCCTCAGCCAATATTGGCTCACCAGGAGGTTACATTAATCGTATTTACTGACCGAATACAAATTGAAGAGTAGATTCATAGCTCAATTACTTGGATGGTTAATATCAATATCAGCTGTCCTAATTCTGATCTCTTTTAAGCCCCTTATATCATAGAAAACACTCTTAGCATTTCATGTTACATAAACTTATTCGAATCTTTTGTCTTTCGACCGTAAAATAAATAAAACAAATAAAAACGGAACTTGCCCAAAGTCTACGCCTTTTATCCCTTTGAATGCTGAAGTTTGTGACTACTACTAAGTTTTCCCCTGACATAATTTTGAATTCTTACTACCATTCAATGATTAAGATTTGATATTCCTGATATGAATCAGGTTTAGTTTAAATAAAAATACTGAATTTCACATTACCTATCTCCCTTATTTATTTGCAATAGATGTTTCCTTAGTCCTATACCTTATAGCCTTACATTCTTTATATTCGCTTAAAAGTACAAAGAGCTGGAAATTGGCCTTATTCCTTATTCAAATAGATTTTTATCACTTTATATGCAAATATCATCAAACGATCGGATATGAAAAGTAATTATTTATATTCTATTTAAGTCATGAAGTATTTAAAAAAGCGTTACTAAAACAATTATATGTATAATTATGTGTAAGTCCTTGTTACATCGCTGCTAGGTTATTCAGTAATACATAAATTATATACATAAGTTCCTTACACTTAAATTTTTATATTTTAAATTTTTTTTATTATATTCATATGCATTGTATTAATATTTTCAAGTCTCCGTGTATACTTACTACGGTCCCAATTCACCCTCCAAATATACAAATGAACTCACAAATGCCGAGAAACATAAATTTAAACCATCTTACCAATACTTTATGGCATATTATAAAACTGAAAAAAATATTTTACTTAATATTGCGTTCTCCATTTCATCCGAGGTTATAGTATCCCGTGAATGGAAATCTTGCACAATCGAACAGCATCACTTGGTCATCAGCTTCCGTGACAGTAGCAGTAATTTTCTTTGTTCAACTGAGGTGTGCAGCTTTCCATATAAAGCCGACACGCGATTTATGTAAACAGAAAAATCGTGCCTGCATGCACGTGCAAAACCGAAAGATTCCCTCATCGAAAATAATATTACGCGGTCTCGATTTAGTTCAAAGGGATGGTTATAGGAGGCGTTTGAGTGGAAACAAAAACAGTCTAACCTCGACCCCTTTTCCCTTGCCGAGGTTAATTTGTTAGCAACAATTCTCAGCCTAACAATGAACGAGCGGAAGCTACGGTGGCGCTCCTTCGCTCGGGGCGGCGGCGTCTTGAAACACGCGCCCACGTGGTCGGGACTTCGTTTCATAGGTGAGTCTTTGATGGCGGCGAATGGTGCGGCGTGCTTTTGAATAGAAAAGGCTGTCGCATCAATTTCCTATTCTCTCGACCCTGTTGATCCCCCGACGCCCACCCTAAGCTAAGAAAGTTCAAAGACTGCGCACGCTGGTGATACAAAGTAGAATGAGTTCGTAGAATGATCCAATGTGCAAAAGGCAGGTGTCCGATTCAAGGAAAAGGAGCGTCACGATTTTTTCACATTTTTTCCCTTTTTTGTGTCAGTCGTTTGGCGGAGGTAATGAAGCTGGTGAAAGTAAGGTTTTTCTTTCTGATTCGTAGGTTTCATTCCCGTTCTGTATGGTGCGGCACTGAAGTCAAAGAACATGCTTTAATAGTGAGTTATACACGTTAAGCTCATATACTTTCAATTCTTTTCCATCTAACCCAGGTGTGAATATCTGTCTCACAGCAAAGGAATTTAGGGATAAAGAATATGAGAACGTGTGCTCTAAATTCAGTGATTTTCAATTAAATATTAATTTCGATTTGTTTTCTCGATTTGAAACTTTATATCAAAGAAGCACAGAGAAAGCGAATCGTGATTGGAGATATGCAGTTTAATTGAACTCAAATAGAGTTAAGCATAATACATTTTTTGTTATTTTTGAATTCAATTTTTAGGGTGCGCGATATAGAACTTTCTGATTCTATGGAATTAATACTTCATATAGTGATCAAATTATTCCTAAAATAATATACTTTCTTTAGTGAATATCTCAAATTTATTTTTTCTACAAATAAAATCATCCTATTTAATTATATCGGTTTGAAAATTACTTGTCCCAATCATTTGGTAATCAGTGACATTACATGAAGAAGTTTATCTGAAGGGAATAAAAATACCTTGCTTTAATATATTGCATAATATATAGTAGATTCTGTAAAAAATTTGATCTAATTTTATAATCTATGTATACTCTGAATATTTTAAAGCACTTCGATCTCTGAAGAAATTTTGTTCCTCTTCGTAAATTTTTACATGACCTATTTATTCACATGCACTTCAACTTCTTTACTCAACATTATAGCTTGTAAATACCGACGTTTAATTGAATTAAATTTCATAAATCTAAATCAGGCCATCACCGTCTACAAAAAAAATTCATTTGGTGTAGTATCTGAAATTAAGTATCCCTACATTTTCTGTTTTTATAATATATCATGAATCAATATTAAGCTCATTTAATAAGTCAGAAGAATAAAAATTCGAGCTTAAATGATGCTGTTCTCATTAATTGTGTACTAAGCCTCAGACACGCATATACAAATATCTTGCGTAACATAGAAACTAACGAAAAAAGGTGGTAAGGCGACTCAGAATTGAAAAAAAAGGATAGAGCAAATCCACTCCTATTCGAAAGCTTTTTCTTGTTCCATTTTCATCCGTGAGATTAACCGCTCTGTGAGCAACGGATTTAATCGAAATAGGAAGTAGCTGAGAGCTGGCGATAGAAAAGTGACGTGGTATAGCGCTTCTATTAACATTTCGAGCGCGAAAATGCTCTCTGAAATATGGAGATAATCCGGTGGAAAAAAGGAGCGAGCGAGCGTTGACAATCTGCAGGGAAGAGAGAGTGACGCGTGCAACCAGCCGTTTATGTTTCATTTCCCCGCCCCTTTTGACACTCGTGCCGTGCGCCATATTTCTTTCTTGTCCTTATTATTACGCAATCATCAGGGGATTCCCCATTCCTTCCTTCTGCTTGCCTAACCCTTCCCCTAATTCTAGCGCTCAATCTTGATGGGCGAAGATTATGAGAAGAAAGATCAACGACAGCTTAGAATCTTGTTGGGGTTACTGATTTTTTTCCCGTTCCAACATCTTTGCTTTGAAGATCTCTGAATATATCTTAAATTGATAGATCTCGATCTTTAATACCGCAGTGTCATTCATCTCCGCCTCAGATATTCTCTCAGATACATCACTTTGATATTAAGGTATCGAGGAAAAGCAAGAAAATAAATTACTCTATATGAGTAAACGACATCTTGAAAGGAAAATCTAGTTAATGTAGAAACCCAGGTGAGACAGAAGCGAAAATAATCGATGTGACTGGTAGCTGAACGGAAGTCTCCTAATTTTCGGGCAGGTCTTCTAACCACCAAACTACTATGCCGGGTCAATTTTACTCTGTCATAAGGATTCTTTGTGAGCAAGGCAAAAGATACTCTTCACAATAGCACCGAAAACCGTAACAGGTTCTCATATACGTATTCAACTCAATAATATTTGTAAAAGAAAATTCCCCCTAAGAACAGACACGAGGAATAAGAATGGTCATTATTATTTCAATATTTTCCGCTTCTATATCTCCTTTTAAGATGTTTCTAAGCCACACTGTTACATGTCTTAAGTTGTACAACTCATTCCCTGTATCTTAATGATTTAAAGTCAAATGTATTGTGGGAAGTATTTAGTTAGTTTCGTTAGTGTTTGACGTTACCAAATATGTTGTTTAAACGAGGATCAACATGTAAACGATATGTTGATTTTCAAGACTATAGTAACATTTATGGCAACATGTATATTACGCGTTACTTTAAAGAGTTTTATAGCTTCAGAACGATGTACCAATAAATAGGACTTGAGTTATCACGATTCCCGTGGTGAAAAGACATTCCTCGAGTGGGCGCCAAAATAGATATTGAAATGATAATTTATTCCACCCATTTACGTTTCATTAGTAAAAATTTCACTTGAATGAAAAAATGTGAATTAAATGAAAAATTTCTTATAATTTCCACAAAAAATATAAATATTTAAACAAAGTTGCTGCGGGCACTGTAATATTTTTTTTACATTTAATATTCTAATTTAATTCTGAAAGGTGTGGATGACTAAATCATTTCGCTGAAAATTAAAAGAACTAGAATTATCCTATTAATTAATAATTATGAAATTTCACAAGACTTCGCATAAACGAAAATATTTTTTACGTAATGAAAAATATATCAAAACCAAGTTTTAATCCTGTTTTATGCTGTTTTTGTTTATTTTTTATTTTATTGTTTTTATATCAACATACTTTTAGTAGTACAGCTGAACTCCGCAACGAGATACCCGGTGACTGTCCCATATTTCTACTTGAAGTCTCATATATACATAACGTATGTTTCCTCGACTTAACAAAATTTATAATTGAGGAATATCCACTCCATTAAACGCCATAGAATTAGCATATGCAACTTAAATGCTATCAATATACTCAACGCTGCATAGGCTAAAGTGTCAAAATTAGAGCGTGAAAATGGCATGATTTTGGTGCCCGAGTTAAATGACTGGAAAATGAATCCGCATTAATTCGGTTTAGAAAGCTGTCAAGTAAAGGATTTCCTCCATCTATTAACCATTTCCGTGAAAGGTTTTGGAAAAATAATCGAATCAGTCACGCAATCGGATGCTTATCTTTGATCAAATAAGGAAATACACAGGAACTGATTCTAACTTTCGAATTAGCTATTACCATTATTTAGTTATATTGGGTTCTTATCATTAGAAAAGAAATACATTTCCTGTTCTTCTTATATTATGTAAGAAAAGAATGATTATTCCGAGGTGTAACTAACATTTTAAGGAAATAATGCATAATTCAATAATGCAATTAAGGGTAAATGAATTAATAGCAAATCCACTCACGTCCATAAAAATTATTTAGTATGAACAAACTAAATCAATAGAACGAACGAACTCGTGATGCTTCTTGATTGAATCATAGTATATGAATTTGTTAAAATTCTTTCGTATCATATGAAAGACGTCTTCTGTATTTTCATCTTAAGTAGTTAAATTTGGTAAAACTCTATCATCACCGGAAAATTTCGAACTAAAAATTGGCACTAATTCATCTAATCATGATTTCCAGCGATTCGGGACGGGAGTTCTTAACGTTCATTCGTTGTAAGCCATTATTGTAAGAGAATAAGTTTGTAAAAATTATACAAATATTTAGCTACCTTATTTTTCAATTTTGACTCAATATTCTCTTTTGGACCATAACCCATTATTTTTATGAAAATGTTATTCCTGTTGTATACATTCGTCTTTTAAATAATACCTAATATGTTGCAAGTAAAAACATTCATATTCTCATAAATTTTTTAAGCTTCTTCCATAAATTCACCAAAACTCTACGAAGGATAAGTATCCTTGTTATGAACTTAGTAATGGTTGAGATAGTTGGATCCAATTATAATATTACCATGCCTTGGATGGTTTCTTCATAGAGAGTGCCAGTCAGATATACTGTTTTTTGTAAACGACAGTGAACTAAACGTGATATGTCGGTCATCGTGAGGTAGGACTCGTGAAGAAGTCATGATTCGCTCACCTGCACGTATCACAAACGTGTAGAGTCATGGCCAGAACCTCTGTGAAAATGGCCAGCCTACGCTAGGAAATGAGCAACAGGTGAGGAATTTTATTCCATGAAATATTGCTCCTTCTTTGACTTCGGGAATTGTATTACTCCTCACTCGCGCATTCTGCGAATATCTGCCCTTACAATTTTCTATTTTAAACGGTGAAAATTTTTCTCAAGAATTTCTTCATTTATTTAGAAAATTTTATCAGAGATTTTTTCGGATTTTATTCCTTAATTTTAAGCTATTTTTAAGCGAGATGATCCACCACTGATTAACCACCGTTTTGTAATGAAATTTTACGTGAACTAAGGAAGCTTTTTACCTACATCTTAGTTTCTTCATTTAGATGCATGACTATCATAAAAGCTTTAAATTTACAGATAGTATATTATCAATCAGAAAGTTTATTAATAGCTCACATAGATACTTCATAACATTTGTGCTAAATAAGAAAGGAATTTTTTATATCCTCAGCAACGAATCGATTCCATTAAAACATGAATCACATAAAAATTTTGTATTTATTAAACAGTTTCTTTATGTGGTCTGTAATATTTCCTGTTATTTGTACGTTTAAAAATTTTTACAAATTCCATTTTCCCCCTTATACTAGGTAACGAATTGTTAATGAGCAAAAGTATGTTTTTTGTTCCGTTATATTGTTTTGTTTTGTATTTTGGATTATAGTTTTTTCGTATTTGTTCTGTAATTATATTTCCTATTGTTAACAGCCGGATTATTCCTCACCTCACGTCGGCTTAGGGAAAGTCTTTATGCTTTTAATTTGTATAATTAATAAATTACAAAAGTTTTAGCGCTGCAACGTTTCTTTACAGCGATAATCTCTCATGTTTTAACTTTTTCCTCTTTCTCTGTGTTTATGATTGTTTGGTAAATCAACAATACTTCAACGGCGAAAATAACTGTTTAGCGTAATCTTTAGTAATGAGCAGCTGGCCGCATTTGGAAAGGTTGCAGAATCGTAACCGAAAGTGCCACGAGCTTTCCAATTACCGTCTTTTATTTGTAGACCAATTCTCTAGAAACTCCTCTCCCCCGACTTTTACATGCTTCTTTAATTTGCACCTTCAAATTGTCCTCTACGAATTAATGAAGGTACCATTTCATAACAAATGCATGTCACATGGGAGAGGAATTTAATGCGATATCTTCACTGATGATGTTCGACTTCGTTTTGATCAATCAGCGGTGTAAACCATGAAAAGAGGAGGCCTTTTCTATCTTCAAAGAATGTCCTTTAATTCAAACTTCTCTTCTCAGATACATTATTTTATCACTCTAATACTCTAAAATAATACACTCTTTTTTGCAACGCATGAATCTACTCTTTTGTATGATGGTTGCCTCCACACAAAGGTGCCTTTTGTGGCAACCTAATGCTTTCTAAGCCTTTTTTGTAAAATTTGATTTATTTTTTAAAGCAATAAACTGAACTAACTAAATAATTTAATAGCGCAAGTCTATGTTATTGACTTTTACATTTCGATCAAGATTTATTCTTGAATGAAAAGAAAAAAGTGAAGGTCTTATTTAAAATTTTCACCGATATTTGCTTTGACAGTTGTTTCCCCAACTCAGATTTGTTTTTCGACTGTATGATTTTTTCACAAGATTTTGTTGTTTAATTTTTATTTGTGAAATTGAGTAATGATGAAAAGCATTTATTCCACAATACCTATATAATTCTTAAGAACTATCTGTAAGAATGCCATGATTTTCTCTTCGTTAGTTTCTCGAAAATTATTGACAAGAATGGTTGGCGTGTTATAGCGTGTTATCTAGCCCTCCTATTAAAAAGTTAAAGAACTACTGAGCCTAGCTATTTAAGTGTAAATTCTTAAATCGTCTTTTTTTAAACACTTACATGTTAAATATGTTTTGAACGTCTTAAACACACACGTTACGGTTAGATCTACAGGATATTCGATGCAGTTCTATCCATTTCCTACTTTTTGACGAGTTTTCACTGAGAAATCAAGCAAATAAATATTGTATCACTAACGTTTCAGGTTTAGAGAGCACGTTTTAATTGCTCTTATCTTTAAGGAAATCGGCATGGCATAAGGATTTATGAGAAGGTTGGGGCGGGGAAAAGAAAAGGGAGAAACAGAGGGGCTACTTCTCCTCTTTCCCGCACACTCCACTGCGTGTTTTCGAACACAAGAAAGATTTTTGCAACGCAGTTTCTATCGTGATTGAAACCACTCGCATCTCACTCTAAATCAATGTAATAAGTGCCTAATCTTCCATTGCATCATGGTTGAAATGGAGCTAATCGATCGTAATATATAAGAAATTATTAGTTGCAACCTAAAGTCACAACCGATATTTCAACTTTTCGTTTTTAATTCTGGATATTTGCTAGAGGTAAATTGAGCGCATTTATTCAAAAAATTAATTTCCATTTCCTATGAATCTAAGCGCAGCGAGAAACTACTCTTTAAATCTGCACGATTCTAGACATTTCTCTAATCGACGATTACATCGAACACTCAAGGCAAAAAATTACATCAGATTGAATTATACACTGAATAAAGAATCCCGCGTTATTAACTGCATGTTGAAGTCGATTTTCTCTTGTATTTTCAGCAATTTTGATTACATTTACCATGAATGATCTGGTGCTCACATACAGTACATTTACCATGATTGTGATGATACCATTTACAAAATTTCTGGTTTAATATCTCCGCATTACATGTGATTATTTTCTAGAACACAAGAGAACATGATGTCATAAGTTATCCCCAAAGATTATGTTCATTTAAAGTTTAGCTCAATCAACTTCCGTATGAATTTCAAGATTCAATGACTAACTCTAAGGCATAGGCCTAAATCTGGTTATTATTCTAAGTACTATTTTCGATAAAATGAATTTTTCTCCCCTATGACCTACTTATTCGGCAAAATATTGGCCGATGCAAAGCTAATTTTAATATTATAAGTTGTTATTTCTATCCATTTTATGATACTGTGTAATTTAAACCTAACGCAAAAGCATAAATTTAGTCTTTATATGATAGAGAAACGTCTTCTTTATATCTTTCTTATGAGTTTTTAATATTCAGGTACAATTTCGCTCTCCTCGATCGAAATACTGAATCCGCATCAGATAGTAGTTGCCCTAAAGATCTTTCGTTAGAAAGAAACTTTTGTAGGTATTTACTATCTGAAATGAAGAATAAAAGACCATTATCCCAGGGATGATAGTTACTTCATTTTATTATAACGTATTTCATGCAAAACATTAATGTTAATTTTTTTCTTGATTCAGAAATAAATGAAAGAATAAAATATTCCTGAAAAATACTTCCTCAACTTATATCATTGTTTAACTTTGTGATGGTATTGAAAATAATTGCAATTTTCCATATCTAATATTATAAGTAGCTTTGAAATAATGTAGTGCGATAATCTCCACATGGAAAATAATATTTCTTATATCAAATAATATTTCCTGTATTCATATTGCTTATGATCTAAGAATCTGTTTTGGCGGATCGTTTAAGAAATTCTTAATTTTGTGGTACACCTTTGACGAAATTTAATGCAATATTAATAAACTATTTCATTAAATGATTCTCTCTATGTATTTGATATTACATTTCCATTCTTTAATGAAGATTATATTATACCTCTTAAAATATTACACTCTGGGCAAAGGATACTTAAGGAAACTCATTATATCATCAAGTAACTGTATGCCAAGAGTGCAAAAATGTTAAGGTATGATCTAAACTAAAAATCATCCTGACTGTATGATAAACTACATTTATATGAATTATTTCTCGAATATGTGATGCATATAAGATCTATTTACAGAATGTTATATAATACATTGGTTTTATTATATTTACTGAAGTCGTTTGTCGCAATCCCAAAATACTTATTTTAGAATCCGATTTCCTCACCGTTATCCTGCACTGTGCCACGTGTAAGAAGTCATATTTTTCTTTCGACACAAAAGTTTATTGATAGTTTTATGAGAAGTATTGCGATAAAAATTGCATTGGAAAGTTTGCCCGTCGTATCTTGGACATCCTATTTATAGTCTCGAGACCTCTCACCCGTCCATAGCGGCGTGATAAACGGAGAAAACAAGGATCGTGCAGGAGAAAACTCAATTCGCCACAAGACATACCGTCTATTTTTACGAGGGGAGATCGGGGTCACAACACTGGGTCCGGACGACGGGTGCTAAGGAAGATCGAAACAAGCCACGAATGCATTACTATGGGATCTAAGAGGGAAAAGACGATGATAACGACGAATTGTATACCCAGATACTAGTAATAATAAATGTATTCTTCCCAGAACATACAGAATGTAAGTAAACGAAACAGAATCAGGTGTAAATTTGTGGTACTTATTGACATTAAAAAACTACAAAGTGTATTGTAATTCTTGTCTTGTGGTTTAAAAGATTTGTTAAAATAGAGTTTTTTAGAATGTAGGTATAGGGCAATTCATTTACAAAGTTACGTTACAAAATCTACCTGATTAAAATTGTTTCATTCATTATTTAATACCTATAAACTCATTCAGCTTTCACAATAATACAAAAAACACATCCTTATCACAATTACAATAGCGAATTACAATAAATTCACGAGACAAATATTACCTGATAAATACAAATACAATTTTCTCGCAATAGTACACTTGGAACTTAATGTACAGGGTACTTTAAGTTCCAAATGCTCAATCTCTAACATGAAAAAAGTTTCTTACGGAAAAATGAGGTAGATCTACTAGATTAGCTCAAATTGAATTCCTTTCACTTTTATCTCTAATTTGATTTACTCCTAGTGCGCGCTACGTTTTAATTTCAATCAACGCGGTTCTCTTGTAAAAGTAGTTTTTCATTTCTTGATAAAAGGCAAACTAGAGTGGATCTTAAGTTCTTTTGTGGGATCAAAGAAAATGGAATGTAGAAGTGGCACGTGAAAAGAGACGATCTGAACACGTCTATGTTTTAATAAAAGGAAACTCATGATTTCGATTTACATATCATAATAATGAAGTAAAGCATACAAATATTAAAACATTCCAAATGTTCTATTAAAGTCTGTTCTAGTTAGAATGAATTGATGTAAAAAAATTATCAAAATTATGATCAGAGGTAATTACATTCAGTATTGTATAAAAATTTATTTCCCGTCTGCAACTTTTCTGAAACATGTGCATGTGCCGTAGAAAAATAATATATAATAAAAAATAATATAAAATTGCTTAAAATTAAAAATAAATTATTAATTGAATATATTTCAGACTATTGTAACGAATAGTTGTGGGTTTCTCAGGGTCGAGTTTGGAATCATTATATGTAATAAATGTTCCCAGTTATCAAGCGGACATTTAAGCGCGTATCGTAATAAGAGTGGTCATAGGAAACATTCTACAAATTAAGGCATAAGGGAAGTAAGCAAAACTAAAAGTGTACGCGATTCCAATTAATTTCCTAAATTGTCAAGGTTTATTACTGAAATTCATTCTGGAAAGAACTATAGAAAAACTAAGATATTGCAGATGATGTTTTGAGCAAAAAATACTCTTCCTCAGTTCATTAGGGTAGTAAACTGTATTTGAAGACAACACATTCACACCCACAGCTTCTGAATGATACTCGAGCGATGTTAAAGATATAAGAGACAAAAATAAACGAAAATTTTAAATAAGGGAATCGATACTCCAAGTACGTCGTTAGCTCACAATAATTAAATTAGAGAGAGAGTGAAGAACGTGAAGGGAAAGAGAGAAGAGAGCGTGACGTGTTCGAGTCCCCTTAGATGTGCGCGTGGGAGTGGGGAAAGGCTGCCGAGTGACCTAAATCGTCCGCAAGGCCGTCGAGGGACTGGCATGCCGATCGGATGGCGTTTTCCCATAAGGAGACCCATCATGCATTGGCGGCGCGAAAAAAAGGAACGCAGCCAAACACTTTCACTCGCTCGGGTCGATTGGGGTGGGAGGGTCTCCATACCAAGGGAAAAAAGGCGAATTGCAAAGCGCAGTTAATGCAGACTTCGGGGGCAATTACGAAAAAAGTTTAGTTCCCAATATCGTGACATGTTTCTTAATTAAAATATAAAATCAGGTCTGGAGTAGAAGGCTTACAATTCTAATAGCTTGTTTGGTTTCGTAGCGACAGAGTTTTGTTTATTTACATTTAGCGCTGCAGACAGACTGATCTTTAGGCTCCCTAGAAGGGCACGAAATATTTACAGGTTAAAATATTGGTGTATATGATTGACTGAGGACTATCCTGAAATTCTGAACCCAAACTCTGACTAAGATTTTCGAATCCAGGAAAGAATGTGACGGAAAAAATGTCAAATGAAAAAAATTCCACAGGAAAATATGCCACGGAATAAATGCAACAGGAGCAATAACAACTCTAACAGCGACGATTGATTATGGCGTGAGCCATTGCTAATGTATATCCAAAATGGTCTGAAACATCGAAAAAATGGTTTTTCCCCCGTGAAAAATATACTATGAAATTTTCCGCCCGCCAAATTCCAGCAATTCTCAGGATGGCATTTTTTTCAGTGACATTATTTCCTACGAAGAAGTGTGGCATTTTTTCCGTTCCGTTATTTCGTGGCATCTTTTCGTGTTAAATTTTTGACGAGCACCGTATTTTCGAAGATTAGCGTCCTTAAGCATAAGGAAAAATCAAATGCTGTGACCAGGAAAGGGTACAGGTTTGCTCAACCTGAGAGGCTCACCCAGCCTGACTGATATGAATCAGTAAATTATGACGTTTTCGGAAAAAGAGAAGACAGAAAATTTTGCTAAGATCTTTTTAGGCTCTAGTTATTGCATGAAGAGATTTTTTTCCATATTGTATCAATTAAAATTTGAACTGTATTTTCTTTGGAACTTGCTGAATATGGTTCCAAAATTTAAAATGAAATGTAATAACACACGCGATGCCATCATAGTTAGTAATTCCACAGATATCTAAGGCTTAATTCCGTATCTTTATATTTGGATATCCGTAAGCAGACGACGAGTCATTTCTCCATAAGTTTTACTCTGGGCGTATATTCAATTGAGAGAAGGTAGCGCTAAGATAAAAATGACCTCGGGTAGATTTTATCACAAAAAGAATTTCTTTAAGTTAAGCAGGAATAAACCCATCTTTACTTGATTAATACATTCCGAGAAGGTTGAAATAATAATACTAGCTTCGACAAGGATGAAAAGTTGTAAGACTAGGGTTTGTAATTTCCAACTTAACGCACGATGAATAGACATTTCCATGGATTAATGTTCCGCAGACTTACCAATATTCGATTGAGATTAAAAATCAAAAATATTCTTAAATTTCCAGAGACCAAGGTTCAGGCCAGAGTCGGAAAACCTGGCTTTCAGGCCAAATATGGCCTTATAGGGCTTTCATTACGGCCTTTAGGTCACTTTCTCAAACGATTACACCTATTTAAAATATTTCTTTCTAATCTTGCTTTAGACGAAAGAGGAAAATGTTCTCTTTCAGTTTAGCCAACGAATGAGTTCTTTTTCTCATTTAAAATTTTAATGTTTTACTCTTTTAACGTAGGCAACATGCAACACAAAAGTGGCCTGATGGTTTCACACGCACGAGCAGGGAGGGATGTGTCCCTCCGTTGGAAGGCTCTCCATCCCTGGTTTTGGGCGATAAATATCCCTCTGTGAGTAAATACCAGTTCTTCGAATTTGTCAGACAAAATTTATCATCAAAAAAGATGAAATTAAATTATCATCCAATTCCAACTCTTTTTAGCATTCACACCTATTAACTCTACCGATTGCTTTCTTCTAACTTTACTTCTTTTCTACTTTACTCACCTGTATGCAGTCCGCATTTGAATATTTGAGTAAAAGAAAATCATCTTGTAGACTTAAAGCATCCCGATAATATTTTGCTAAGGATCAAATGTCTTAAATGCCTTACCATACATAACTATTGTTTTCTCTTGTTACGTACTCTAGCGTAAATCGGGATCAGTACATAGTAGGCGTTCTCTCGATAGAGTATTCACGATTAATCTTCAGGCTTAGTAACTCAAATATATCGTAGCTCTAGAATATTAAACTACTATTAAATTTTTTTATAAATCATTGCGTTTTTCAGGTGAAATAACCATAACCTCCACTATTAATCATCTGAGAGTATGTATAATTTTTATTATATTTCGAGATACGAGGTTTCCATCTTAAGGCAAAGATATTTGGAATAATGGGTCTCATGTCGCTGTTGATTTATCTTATTATTGCGTCCGATCCGAGTGGATATTTTATTCCTCGAATGTGGGCCGCTTCTAGTCCACGCCCGCTACCACACCCGCTACTTTCCCCGCCAGATTTCCTCTCATTAATTTGAGACCTTTGATTCCGAACGACGACGAATATTGCCAACGAAGTCGCACCTGGGCACGGCGTCTTTCATTCCTTCAATTGGACGTGGGAGGTGACCCACGCAGCAGATAAAGGTGATGAGATGACACTCTCAGCAAAGAATGTCGCTCTAGAAAACTCTGATCGCCTCCTTCCTCGATTTTATCCTTCATGTAAAACTTCGTTACGCATTTACCTACCTACCCATTGAACCTCTCGATCTTCTTCGATTATCCAGCTACTAAATATTGGGTTGAGTGATGTATCGAGGTGTTAAGGGTCTATCATATCTGTCACTGTTCTTCGGTGTTCTGCCAGCATGTGTAATTCTTTCCGCGATAACCATTTCCACCAATGTTTTCCCTTGTATTCTGTGTCTCCTTCTTGATCTTCGCCCTACTCATTGAAAATCTTTTCAGCAAGTCAGTCGTCGTTGAACCACATCAGATGTCCGTGCCATTTTAGCTTGGCTATTTCCATCATATTTTGACTTCTCTCTGCCCCTTAATTTTTCTGACGTCTCCATTTTGTATTCTGTTTTTCCTGGTTTTTTTCATTATACTCTTTCATCTGCCTTACCATACATAACTATAGCTTTTTCTTGTCTCTCTTGTCTATGTACCTCTGGTGTAAATCGGGATCAGTACATAGTCTGGGTTGTTTTTCATTGGCAATCCCTCATTCCAAACAAGATCCTAAACATATTTATTCCGTCTTCTTTGATAGGGTATTATAACTTAATAACGGTAGACTAGGCGAAGGATTTTGGTTTAGTACCCTAATTTATAGCATATATGGTCTGTCTCTTACTGTCTACTCGGCCTTTTTCAGCGAAAGAAAAAGCTGTTAGAGTTATAAAAAAACCGCAAGAGATTTTACTATGCAATAGTACAACTTTATCTGGAGTCAAACATAAAGACCTAATATAGAAAGCGCATTGGAGAAAATAATAATGAGATAAAATATTTTATAAAATAATATATTTACTCGGTTATGTCTTTCCACGAAGTCACGACTTCCAATAACTTTTTTCCCATTAACTGTATTTACACAGTGAAGGCTACCCTGCAGACCAACACTATATTCCTGAATTACATATTCCACCGTAATTCTGTGATAAGATTTCTGTGTCTCTTGAGATAACTTGCTGCTAGAAGTCGCTCCACGATACTCCTTAGCACAGGATATGAGCAAAAGAGATTAAATGTTTGGGTCAGACTTGCTCGAGATTTTATGAAAAGATACAATCCTAGAAGACGTAATAAATATTGGAAAATTTTGGAATAAAATAAAATATTTTTAACCAAAAGTTTAAAAAATTTTAAATTATACCTCATTGCATATGGGCTAATTTGTAGTCTTCAGAAGTTATGATCAGCTCAAGTTAGTTTAGAAATTCGCCCGAAAAAGGATCTGTTGCGCGGAATACAACGCGCGGGTTTTCATGTTCCCATCATCCCTGGTTTTTAGCTGCTCCCTCTATTAAAATTCAATTCCTCAGCACTTTGCAGACTTTCCGACTCAATATTTTCGATGAGGAATTCGCATTAGCGGTGATTTAATACTTCCTCCTCCGCCTTTCCCTCGATTTCCGGCCGAACCGCGCCCGTGAGAACCCAATTAAAACTTTTTTCGAGTCCCATTTTACTGCCAGACGTGCTTCGTCTCTCTTCCCAGTAAGTAGGTCAGCAGTTATGAAAATGCAATACGTCTGGCGTGGGAGTGGAGCGCCGAAAAAAAAAGAACGAGGAAAAGCGAGCGTGCGATTTCTCGTCGTGTTTTTCCTTTTTTTACGCACTCGCCTACAAACGTCGCATTTCACGCCCGGTAGTTAATAAAAAATAGTCTCCGAGAAGGGAGAAAGATATTGACATTGCGAAGCCGTCGGATGGAGACCGTTTAACTCCCGAAAAAAACACCGATTCGATTACGACATCTTTATTGCGTCGCGAAGAGACTTTGACGTCAGCAAACTTTCATTCACCTGCAGGCGAAGCATAAAACATTCCGTTCGGCTACCGAATTTCTTTCGGACGATTTAAGAATAACGGGGTTTTAGAAATAGGTTTATGCGTCGCGAAACGTGGCAGGGAACGAAAGATCAGAAATATGCCTTCTTCTTGGAGGTTTGCTCTTTGAATTACCGATTGTTTGATGATTCAATTTGAATTCGGGAAGTTTCATGATCTCCTTAAGAGGAGATTATAAACTACCCATTACCTAGGGATACCTATTACCTAGTGATACCTATTACCTTCCATCCTCTGAAGATAACTTTCCCTGAAATTTCCATACGAAATCCGTAAATTTATATAAGTGAACCCAAACCAGGGATACGGAGTTGCTATAACAAGGCTTCGACTCCAACTCTGACACGACTCCCTGAAAATTAAATTTACTAAATAGATTTATTTCAGTAAAAGTCTAAATACAACTTCAACATATACAAAATAGTGCTGCTCACACCACATGCTGCGCACATTAACATATCTATTGAAAATTTTAAGGAACGAACTGAATGATATCCTTCAAAGAGTGTTAGAGTCGTTAAATTTTATCCGACTTCAAATATGTCGATCACGACTCCGCTTCCAAAGCCCTACCCAAAATATATGTATCAATCATACTCTACACCGTTAAGCGGGAATGGGTGGCTTCCATTTTGTTCTGATCATTTTGAATTTGTGCTGTCCATGCGCATATACAACGTAACATTCGCAGGCTGAATTCGAAAGCCGGCGGAATATATCCGTTGGCAAAAAAATTTGTTAGCTGGGTACCTTATTAGCCGAGGTATGCCTTAATATTAACAACAATCCCATGCCATGCCAAAATTCTTCAGTAAATCCAATTTTATTTTTTCTATTACAATTTCGAATGTAGCCCCTGAAATGGTTTTCAACAAAGCGGAAACTTCGAAGTGCTTGGAGAGATTCAGTAAGCAGTTTTATCTAGTTTATATGCAACTGGAGGAATTACCGTGTGCTTTCTACCCTTCTATTTTTATGATATCATAATAATTTAATAAATGTTTCAAAGGAAAACCGATCCATGAGCTCAGCTTTCCATCTTCAAAACCAGTCGATAGTTTTACGACTAGTTTGGGAGAAAAATATTTTAAGTAGCGTTGATAGGGAAAATGAATCAAAAACGTTTTATAACGTTTGAGCTATAAAAATTGCTCATGTTTATGTACGAGTGAATTAGCAAGAAATTAAACTCTTCCTTTACAAAGAATATAACTTAAAAGTAATGGTTTCAGGCGTCAATATGTTTAATATCAATCTATTTTTATTAGGCGTTATATAATTTAATAGTAATCTGTTGAAATTTAACTATAGATCACTGGCAAATAGCCTAGAGTATAATTTCATCACTAGAATTCCTTTTGTTGGAGAAAAAATAGCTAATCGTCTTATAAAAAATAAGGAAAGGGATTTAAGATAACGGAAAAGAAAGAACATTAGTGAATGAGACTAATATCCAAATGTTTCTCTTTCCCTGCGTATTCTTCAAGTCAATTGTCCGCTTAGCTTTCCTGAAACACGAAGTAAACCATCCCAGATTGAAGCTCAATAGGTTAGGAAACCATCCTTCCGGACCTAATAGCCCACGAAAACACAATTTTAAATCCCAAGAACCACTATTATAACGATTTTTATAAGACACAAACTCTCATAATAATAATAATAATTTTATTGGTCCGAGGACATGGAAAACATGTATAGGACAAGTCAGATCATCATATAAAACACTATCAACAACAAATATTGTTATGCATTACACATATCATACAATTTCTTATTAAATATTTTATAATACGATATACTCGTAAAAAAGTTACATGTATATAAAACCTTCATTAATGTCACATCTAAGATAACATTTACATAAAATTTACAATTTAATATAATATTTTATAGATCACACATACAATTTTTATTAGATATATTATAATAAAAAATGTTACAACTATGTACTACCCTCATTATTATTACATTTAAAATAAAATTTACATTAAAATTACAATTAATCATAAAATACTTATTCTATAATCATTGCAATACGGTTGTTGTCGCATGACTACCTGGTGACCCAAAAATGATTCAGAATACAAGGAAAGTGTATAACAATCTTAATAATTGCAAGCTAATCAGTTATACCCACAGAGAGATAAACGCACGACAACAAGGGTCTAACATCGTTGCGTAAAGGTGAAAGTGAAAGCTTTTTAATGACGCATCCCATGAGCGGTTTTCATTAGAGTCGTTAACGCACCCACTAGGAGAGACTTCTGAAGTTACGCCAATAGGTCACTTCCAGTCGGAAGTGTTTGAAAGCGAAGGATGAAGACTCACGCATCGCCCACGCGTTGACCACTCGAACAATGAAGTGACTAATGATGGAAGCACTGCGTTCACTTTAACCAACGAGTCACCTTTGTTTCTCTTTGGGGAATCCACGCTGCGACGACCTTCACACGTTTTCCTATCCCGACAGCGCATCCCTCTTCACTTCGCCCATAATTTGCATCTTTTTCATTACTTTTACATTAACACACCGCGTTTTGCATATAGCAAAAGAAACATATTAGATATCTAATTTGTGTACCTTATATCATCTGGAAGAAGACCTATGCCAGGAAACTTTGTAGAAAAATAATTTTTTAAGAAAAGCAGTATTTTGGAGTAAAAGTTCGCGACATGGCGATATATTTAAAAATTGGAATAAATGCCCTTAAAAAAATCTTATACAAAATTCGTCGGAAATGAAGTTCTTTTAGATTCAGATTGAAATTATGAATTTGAAAAACAAGAAACTTAGTATCAGAAACACGCACCTGGTTGTTATCAGAATACAGAATAGCAATAAAATTTCGAAAAGAAAATTAAAATATTCACAGGATACAAAAGCAATATCCCTAAAGCGCGAGCTTAAAATTTTCGGGAAGAATATTTTTTAGCTTACATAGCCAACGTGGAATATACAGAAGGAGAATGTGCCACCGTTTACATTGCCTAATTACCTATTTACCTAATTGCCTATTACATTTAATTTTTCTTTGATAATCAGCAATGATTTATTCCTAAATTATCTAAGAATTGTAAGGAGGAGTATATAAAGCAAATGCTACACTCCGAAGAAGTGCTTGTTGCAACAAATTATCCGTAAAGATTCGTGTAATTTAATCATTTAGGATTCGCTAGACTTCTTTCTAAATTTACAATCCACCCGCACCCTAAATAGAAAAGACTGCAGTCTATGTAGGATCATTCCGCAACAATATAATCGTTTACTTGAAAAGTAAATTTTTCATTATCTACTTTATGCTCACTATCTCAGCTACCTATCCGCTTGCTTAACTCACAATGAAGTTCCAAATCTATCAATTCCATTAACTTTTGTAATTTAAGAAGAATAAATGAAGTCATTAAAAATACCGCTAGTGCGACCTCTTTCTATAGATGAATATTCATCCACATTAATTACTAAATAATGACGTAAAAATGTAACTTTCTTTCAAAATACGGAAGAATTAGTATGTTATCACGATAAAATATGTACAAGGTAAAAAATCAAACGTGTTCCTCAAATTATCAGATGAAATTAAGGTCATGTAAAAATAAGTACGGAAATAATTTATGCTTCGTGAAGTTGTAATCGCTAATGAATTATTTGTCGAGTATTGCTCAAAGTGTCCTTTTCTTGAATATTTTCAAAACAACACTTCCAAATGAAAAACCATAAAAATTTGTGTGAATGTATTTCGAGATAGTTTCATTTGGGGCGTATTTTCGTTCTCTCTAAGGTTTTGCATCCCCCTACATACACAAATCCCGGCTGCGATCCTTATAGGTGTTGTTGCATTGAGTTACAAATGGGAACGAAAAAAATCACAGCAGAAATGAATTCCATGCCTAAGGAAAAACTTATACCTGAACGTATGTACTACGAGTACGAAAACCTTTCAGCAAAGAGTGGATAACCTTTTTACTCTTACCTCTTCTTTCGAAACTTTCGATGGGAAATAAATTAACGCCTATTCAGTTCCTTCATTTCCAATCACTTTTATAGTTTTGTAGTAACATCCATTGACTTCTGGCTTTCATTTTTTCCGATGAACCCGGAATAAGAGCGCGAAGCACCTGTTCGTGCCGTAAATAAAGAAACATATCCTTGCATTGTCAGGAGAAGGAAAATTCTATGACTATTACAGCGGCCGCCACTCGGTTTAACCGCGCGGTTTCCTGTCGATCTTGAAAAAGTATTATCCTTGCGTCGAAGGTGGTCTCCTCCCTCAATGTCAACAACCGCAGAAGGACTAAAAGGAAAGAAATTGGCTTTCAATGAATGGGAGGTTCAAAAAACTATCCGATAGCCGATAGTTGAGCCTGTTCCCCGAATGGAGCAAGGAAGCCGCAGGATCTGTATCGCCCTCCTACTCCCTCTGCTTCCCCTCTTCTCTAACAGGGTTCGTTATGACTCGTTTGCGGCAACTAAGTTTGTGAGAAGTAAGTGAAGACAACGTGAAACAAAACAATCCATCCCACTTTTGGAACCTATACTATCTCTGAGATACATTGAAACCCTCCCCACCAGTCACGTCTCAAGGCAGAGAGTTAAATTAAAAAGTTAATGGTGATTAATACTTCCAACGCAATCTAAAGGTGTAAACATCGAATAAACCGAGTGATAGTGCAGAGTTTGGTAGGCTGCTGAGCGTAGTCTTGAAGAAATCGTTCGTAATCTGTTGTGTTCCCTCATTACTACAGTTAAAAACATCGTTTTCTTCCCTCGTTGTCTATCTAGTAATTTTTTTCGTAGAGAGGTAACTGGCCAAAATTATGTAACAAAGAAAGGCGCTATCTTTGCCCTAAAAGCAGACGCTTCGTAAAAACTATGAACGGACGGAAACCAGTGTTATAGCTATACCATAATACTTCAGGGACACTAGATATCTACATCTGTGGCAAGTAACGCAAACTAAAGAGGATTCCTTTTCTCTTTCATGGTATAAAGCCTTTACTTAAAAATTAAAGAGAAAATCCACCCCTTTGGTTTTATTATGCAAAAGAAGTATACGATATTTATTGAATTAAAACTAAGTCCACAAAAAGCCTCTAAACAGGATTTTACTGTATTTTGTGGACATTACAATGTTATCCTTAACTTCTTTTTAAACTGAGTATTTGTTTCCCAAACCAACAGTAACTAAAAATAATGAATTATTTTCATCGTCTAAATTGAAAATCGGAACTACAGAGAAGTATCGGGAGTAGTCCTAGAATGGTAAAAATGTTGCAATCGCCTCATTCCTGAAACATGCTATATGCGCAAGCATGGGAGCGAAAGAAAGAAAATAAGTTCTTAATCCAAGCAATAGCATAGGAGAGAAAGAAGGGAAGCAAGATTGTAATTCAACCGATTGGCATTCTGCGATTACGCATTGGTGATAGATAAACAAGAAAGGCTCAATATTTTTTGTTGTCTCTCAGCAGTTTGCATAATTTTTATAACTTATTGCATATTTACATAATCGTTGAAGTTTATATAATCATAACAGATAATGTTTCAACTCTGTAGTATCGTAAGATTCCTAAGAGATTATTTCTTCGGTATGATTTAAAGACTGCATAGTTGAGCATTCTCCAAAGTTTCCTACAAAAAAATATGCATGACGAAACCAATCCGTATTACTTTGCCTATTAACTCCACATCAAGTGATTCCACATCAACTTTATCGACAGTTTGAAGTGTGTACTAAAGAAAAGAAGTAATCGTCTCATAGCCGACGATTACAAACGACAATGTCATCAATTGGTAAGTATAATGTTAGGGAAATTATCCTTCAATTAAATATGTTATACGATGTTGCAGATGATAGTTGCAGATAATATAACTCTAGAAAGCTCATACTTTATCTGAAATGAATGAAAAATTGTTTTTAACTTTAGCCTTAGGAATTTAAATGAGTATCTATAGATTACGACCTTAAGCTGCGATTCCTTATGCAGAACGTATTCAGCTCGTTTTTGAACGAGCATTCAAATGATAACATAATGAGGAAAAACTTAAGCTATTGATTTAAGCGCAATAGTAGCGAAATGAGAGAATCTTCATTCTGGGGTGGAAGCTAAAAGCTTGCTTGGAATAGATTATATCACAATATACTGAATTTATGTTATAACTAATTACCAACGGTAACTTCTTCCATTTAGCACTGTGTCCCTCTTCAGGAGTCGAGTTAATAACTCATTTCATTTTGTGGTACCTTGCTGATTTTTGTGATTATTTGCTATTTCTTGTGCATCATTTTCAACCTATATTGGAGATTGCTATGACTGTGAAAAGTGATGAATGAATAATTTAAATATTTCGTAATTTCCTAGTCTTCACTGTCCCGTTTTGAAATAAATTCCCAACTGTATTTAACATGTAAACAAACTTAACTTATTTTTTAAATAAGTTTACTTTCTTTCTTAATCTGTGCTTCGAAATATGGCTTCGGTAACATTCGAGTTTTTGACAATCAGGTGTCAATCTTACCTCAAGACTGTTGCTATTTTTATATTATTTACGCTTGGAGCTGTAGCATTGTAAAACATTTCGCGTAGGATTAACTAATTATTGCTTTAGTGAGCATATATTGTGCTCATATCTCTCAAATTACAAATGAATGCTCTAGAAGATGAACTAATCACTTGTATGTTAAATACTGGTTACATTTCATCAAATGGAACATGGTAAAGATGCTTTCTGGGATGTGATCCTTTGATTGAACCTTTCTTTCTCTCTCCCAGAAGAATCCTCGAATTCGAAACCGATTGCACTGAATAAAATCCTTTCGAAAATTACAAGATTTTATCTTTTATGCCATGCCTTTCAAGAGCCAAGGAATTTGAGGGTAGTAAATCATGGTTACGATTCCATATCTTAGCAAACTTTATCCCCATAATGGCGATGTTCATACATGACATCGGAGTTTTTATGAAATATTTGCGTACAATGAAGGTTACAATCTTAGTACGATATTATTATTTTGCATTACTATTGTATATAATTTTATATTATCATACATTATTATAATTTTATATTATCATACATACTATTAGTACATATGCATTATGTTAAGAACAAATACACTACATTACTCATACACATATTTAACATGTTTTTCGGAGATCTTAGTCATTAACAGCCAATTTCCAATTTCTTTTCTTTCAGTTTCTAATTCATTTTTCCATTTTATGCTCTAGGTAGAGCAGGAATGTAAAAATCGATGGAAATTAATGAGGATTATCTCTTTAAGTCATCCTGAAAGTTCTTAGAAAAATATTGTTTGACCCTTGACTTGTAATAAGTGTAATATGTCCATAATAAAAAGAGGCATCATTTAATTCTCACATTTTATCTTAAAGACTTCGTAAAAAACTTCTTGGAACGTCAATGACGTGAATGCCTTTAAATTATAATTGGCAGTATTGAAATGTAACAGATACAGGAGAGATATGTAAAAACAAAATGGGACAAGTTTTCTGGGAAAAAATTTATTGGCTCATAAAAGTATCATTCTAAGCCTCTTATGCAAATTTATCTTTAAAATGACCTATGCAAATTTCTTCAATCCTAAGTAAACACCATTGACAACTATGTTTTATGTTTCAGCACTATTTTAATTTAAAACCGCCCATAATTTTTTTTAACTAAAGAGAGGGGAATGAATGTATGAACTTGAATATTTTATTAGCTTGTTCTAGCAAAATTATTCCAGTTTTCGTTTATCTCTAATATTTCGTAACACTTTCACAGCTGTATAGCATGAATAATAGATGATAGATAGGAGGGCTTTTTTTAAGGCACAACTTCCTAATAAAGAACTCTACTCTTAATTAATAAATATATTATCATCAGAACCAAACTTTTCTCGTACCGTGTACCAGTATATTAAATCATAAAATGCGAGTGCTTAAGGACCATATTTTATGAACTCTAGATAAAAACATGGTGAACTGCCATTGCTTATAAGAATATCTAAGTTTGCATCCACCTTAATTCTTCTCCTTCGATGTACTCAGCACGGACGTAAATACCCATTTCCACATTTCAAAGCGATAGAGATTGAAAATGGTAAGTGCTGGTCAATAGCTAGTTCGAATAACCGGTCTTCCCTCAGACCACTTCAATGGCAAGAACCAATTATAAATAAATAGCTCACCGAGAGCGTAAAACAAGTTACGTTTCCCATTCTCCATTTGCATACTCCGGTCCGAATCGAATCACGCTCTCCGGGCTGCATAAGATTAAGGATAAGACCTTCTTAGCATTGAAATATATCTACATTTCAGATGATTTGTGGATTTACTTTCACGAGATCAAACCAATTCCAATACGGTCATGAATTTATATCGGATTAGGTTAATTGGAGTGTGACAAGAAACCATTTAAAGGCTGTCAGTCATACATTTTAGCTCTCATACGTGGGGCAGTTATAGACAATCTTGTACGCTCGTAAGAGTCTCTATGGGAATTTGAATTTGGGGTAAGATGACATTAATGAAAAGAGCACATAATAATGTTAATATTGAAGCTTTTAAATTTGCTCAAAAGTATGGTAACATCCTTTTCAAGGTGCCATCATGAGAAAACTCTGTATTTCCGTTGTCTGCTTCTTTAAGGATGGTTTTTCCGTCCTTTTTTACAGACAGAACATAATTGAATGAAAATAAAGCACTTTCTTACATTGAATATAATGTATATCTTTACAAACGACCATTTAGAGGAAAATTAGGGCTAAGAAGTCCCATTTGCCGTTTAATCCATTCTCTAAAATATTTGCAAAAACGCTTGTAATATGCACGCCTTACAAACTTAGCATTAAGAAGTAAAAATTTCAAGAAATAAATAAATTTTCGTGTCTGTGGAGGAAAAAATAGGTAATATGAGTTCACAGAAAAAAATTCACTACAGAAAAGTACGCGCAGAAATAAGGGTGTGTAAGAAACCTGAGAAAGGAAAATGATCTGAGAGTTTGTAACATGGAGGTTTATAAAAATCATAAAAGATGATATTGGAATTATAGCTCTAAAATGCCGTGTTTTGCAAGAAAACGTGTGGAAACTCCCAAGTTGATTCCAAGAATCAGCGGTGGTAAATGTTTTCCGTAGCTACTCCTGGCAAGGTTGCTTTTCCCAATAAGTATTTCCGGCAATTATCGCCAAGGGGTTAAGAGAGCTCTTTATTGCTTTACTTTATGCAGTAAGATTTCGTCTATCTTATTCATATAAGAGTCCTATTAAGCATATTTCAAAAGGGTTAATTTTTTAGTTAGTTTTAAATGTAGTTTAGGAAATTCAAATGAGCTTACTGTATAATTTGTATATTTTCAAGTATGCCCAGAGTTTTTGGCAGATAAATTACTTTCAAAAAACTATCGTGTTAATACATCCAAGTCCCTTTTTTCCTAAGAAGTAGGAGTGTTTAAAAATTCATTCTAGCATCCGATTCGATCATTACTCCAGAAATCATCATTTCTTATATATTTCTGTCAACTTTGGACCCCTTGCAATATTTTAATCCGTATAGGCCCCGGTATATGATATACAGAAGCGTGTTAATCAATTGTGAACAAATAAACGGAAATTCAAGTTCCACACTCCGAAGGAACTACTTCCGCACTTTGTCCAGCCTTTGTCAATTTTAGCCTACTGTGTGTTGTTTTAAAAACTTCTCAATCAATATTATATCCCAGCTTTTGTTCAAAAAACCCTTCTGAAGATAGTGCATCTTTCGTTGAAATTCTTTGAGTACCTATGAGTTGGAGTAAGAACAAAGCAATTAGTGCTTATTAGTTTAATTGATAGTCCATTATTCTTCACCCACCAGTCAAGATTTGCTCAATTCGATCTCCTGCTTTATCTCGGGGCTGAATATTTAAATATTTGCATGGATAAAACTTGATGTCGGGTTTAGAGAAAGAAATAACAATCTACAATTAAGAAAGCACTAAATTTGTGTTTTTAACTTCTCCTGTACTTATCTATCCAACCCGGCTACGTGTGTAAATTGGCTTACCATACGTAAACATATTTGGACATGTAGCCTACCGGGACTGTCCCGGTTTTAACGTATGGTTCTGGTCATATTTTCATACGTTCAATTTGATAGAAAAACTCGGAGAAAAAATATAATGTAAAATATGGAGATTTCAATGATAGAAATCATTTTAACGCGCATTTCTATAAAAGTTTTAACGAACTTAAAAGCACACGAAATTTACCATCAGAACTTGATAACCTATTACATAAATTAAAACCTATCCCGTCCTCAAAACCACAAGCAGGAACTCGGTCAGATATGACAGGTGCAACATTGATGGAGTAAAATGCGTGCAGTTCTTGCTTCTCTTGAGGCTATGGTATGACAGGTTGATGATTAACGCCCTGCACTTCACCCCCAGTGTGTCTAAAATATTCTTCTTTTAAACCCGGAACAATGTAGGCCACGGCAGAAGAGGGGCGTGTCTTTTGAATAATACGGAATACCCGTTCACACATGTAAGTCGCGTATAAGGGCTCATTCTAATCTAAATCAGCACCACCTCCTTCCTGGTTTGGCTTCCATTCTGAATTCATTCCGCGAAAGAATAGGCGAGATGTAGACCAAGGCTTCTGTGAGACCAATTGATGCCAACTCGACCGTCACACCTCAACCAGAAGCTGCGGCCAAACTGGGAAACAAACAAATTTTGTTTCCTGAACGACAACCCGATTTTTTCATCCACTTTCACATTCTTTTGAAAGCGGGTGAGAAGTTCGAAACCAAATCCATGCTAATGATGAAGTTTTCTCCTTGAGCTATGGATTGATTGGGGAAGTAAGTTTCGCTTTTTTGTAGGAAATAGCCTTCCTCATTGATTAATTTAGAACCTGCGAAAGTTTGGTGCTTCTTCCATGGTTAGATTCCAATTCGCAACGCCAATACATTTTGATCTGATTGACCAATAGAAGATTAAAATAAAATTCCTGAGTATTTTATCAGTTCATTAATAATGTGTACCCATTCTCATGTCGCTAGATGATGTAGATGTACGGATTTTCTTGTCAAATTACAGTAGAATCACTTTTTAAATGCCTGTCTGGGTCGGTCGAAAATATTCCATATCATGCATAGAGTAAAACCCGATTAAGACACTTTTCGGTGTAACAAGCGAATACCGCGTTTTAAGCGGGATAGATGGTAACCTGGTTATTTAATGCCTTACAACATATTTTTGAAGACTGTTCTGCTTTCCCCGCAAATTGAGCGTCTTTGTTACTTAATACTGGTATGTTTTACTCTAAAACGAAGCAGTTTTTACCATATCACTGCGGGAATACGCTCAACAGACACAAAACAGACACTCTTCTGGTATTTCGACATGTTTAATTCTAAAGATTATAAGGAAAGAAAACACCGAAAAGCGACTTTTTAATCCACGTTCTGCCTCAGCTCATCAGCTCCGACAGGGGAATGGAGATTTTTCTGCTTAGCGATGTCGTAATTTTATTCTCAAAAATTAGTCACTCCAAAGAAAAAATTCACAAGGAAGTATTCCAGAGATAAGGCGAAGCGTGAGAGGACGAAAGTGATCATGTAATATATAATTTTGGTCTATCGCATAAGGCGAACGATTGGCTAAAGTGGGTTGCAGTGCATCTGGAAAAATCCACGTCTTAAGCGGGTAACAGAGCGTCTTTGGTGGTTATTTCTCTTTCCAATTTCAAAAGTTTTCGTAATTCTTGGCTGACGGTTCTGGTACTTTCATTTAAGAGAAGGTAAAATATGGAAAACATAAAAAGTTACTTGGACCTTTTAGGAATTTTTTTTTAAACCCTTTAGAACTTTTAAACCTAACGATTCAATTTCCGCTTATACCTACGCGACACTGATATCTATTCGTGACTCCTTTAACCTTACTCATTTCAATGCTTACAGCTTTATGATATACATATTTCCATAGCATTTTTAACTGTCGAACATTTACACAATCTCCTTTTCTGAGGTAGTTCCGATTTCCTTGTCATAACCATATTTCACCAACCTCAATAACCGTCTTGTTAAAGCCATTTCCTGCTTTAAAAATTTACTACAGTTGATCTACCCAATTGGACTATGTTGTATCATGGCTTTTTTATCTGTACTTGATCATAGTATCTCAAGTCGATCATAAATCGGAAATTCATTGCGATTGCCTCTCCCTAAGCTTCACATTAGTATTTCATCAATCCAGAAGTTACAGGTTATGAGTCCATCCGTAGGTATTAAGAAGTGCACGAAGGGAATAGAAGGCCATTAGTAACTTCTGAAGGAGGTTTAGATAAAAAAATGTTGATTTTTTACGAATATTAAAATCCAACTGAAAGGGAGCAGAACTTAAAGACTCGACTTATTTACATCATTAAATAAATATTCCTCTACTCGCGCCAAATTGAATTCTGAAATGGTTACGTAAATAAAGTAGTCAATGAGAAGACTAACAACGGCGAAGTAAATATTATCCAATATAATTAATTGAAAGTTATAGTGCAAAAGGTTGCTCATATCATAAGTTCTCGAGGAAAGAAGGAATAATAGTTCTGCGCAGGGTTGGAAAGTTAATACAAGCGAATTGGGCATCTCTTGGGGCGGCAGAATTTTAGGAGCAAAGAACGTGATTTGAGAGGAAATATCCTTGTTCAGTAACGTTGGAAACATTCAGGAATGCAATACATCATGTCGATATCGGGTGGATGACTTTTAATGGATTAAATATATTTTGAGGTTATCGGGCCAAAGTGGATAGCTAAATGGGAATTTAAAACAACCGTATTAATGAACGAGATTCGAACTTCCACAACCTGGTTCTCTTGCATATATCGCTGTTTTCAAATAGACCTTAGTGGCCCAAAAACAAAGTACCATTTTTACCAAGCCAAAGTATACCATTTTTTGCTTGCGAGTAGAATTATGATTAAATAAGGATGCATGAAATTTAATTGATCATTCTACAACTAAAGGAATTAATTACTCTTTGAATAACCTGTATAAATATAGGATATATTGTTGAATTACTTGTCTTAAAATTGATCGTAAATGCTTCAAAAATTAGACAGCCTAGAGTGGCCAAAAAACATAACAGAGGCCGCAATTAGAACAGTTATACACCAGGTAATACTTTACTATAACAAATTATATACAAATACAATGTTTGAAGTAGCAAAGATAATAAGTACGGCTTTTTTCACATGTATGTACGGTTCGGGTTTAAAATCGAATCTAATCACGTTTTATCAGAAGTATCCATTAATTCAATAAAAATTTATATTTGAATGAAGCCTTTAGGCATTGAAGTATTGAATGATGTGTATCGTAATCCTGTTCGTATTTGTGTGCACCTTTTATAAACTTCTTTTTCTCAACTAATAGTTGATATGTTTCCTGATAAAGGCTTGCTAAGACATCCGAACCCTACCGTTTAGGACATACATGAAGATATTCCATCAACCACTATCACACAGACCCATCAGATATTAGAGCGCTGAAGGACGTGTGAATGGACCACGCCTTGTCCATTCCCACGGCTCTCCGGGACCGTCTCTTTCCCATCCTTTATTTACTTTTGCCTGGAAGCGCCCCATAGTCTTCCGGTTTATCCGGTGCAATGCAATATTCCTCCGCCAGCGAGACAATCCGGTTCCGGAGCCAAGTGGTGGAAGGAGCTCAAGAGTTCCTGCACCGCTCACGGACGGATTCAGGATTAGACCTGTTTCCGCATAGGATATTCAATCGATTCACCTCACGTAAAGCGGGTAGTTTTTTAATGCCAATTAACATTGAATTGATTCCACCACTTTCGATTCTGTCGTCCTCCGTAGTTTATAAGATCATCCATTTGAATAATGAGTATTGTTCCAGTTAATCTTTATTAACGCACGAGTTTGAAATATGCCGGCGAGTGTTAGATGAAAATAAACTTAAATAATTGTGATATAAATCCGTGATAATCAGGAAGCGTTTCAAAGTCATTAAAAATTGAATGTGCTACGCTCTCAGTTTTTTTAAATTACAGAACTTCCTGAGTATAGAGAATATTAGCGATAGATTAATGTCATTAGTCAATTTGTCAATTTATTATTATTATTAACATTAAAGGTTACGAATGGAAGGAGCGTGAGGAAACACTAAGGGAGAAAAACTGTACATTCGTAATCCTGGAACCCTTAAAAATGAAAAACATTTTAATTAAATGGATTTCAAAGCATATTTGTTAACGTAGATATTTCTTGAAATTCCTCCTTGATCTGTAATTCACACCACTTACTTTGGTGAGAGTATGCATTCATTTTCCAGCGATAGGTTGATAGAAAAACACCGTAAGAAAGATATTGTTAACTATGGGAATACGGTGCTGTTCTAGAATCTAGAAATAATATAGTTTAACAATAAAAGATACTTAGAAGAGTGATTGAAGGTGTAAAATTGAGATGAGAAATAAGAATATTAGCAGAATGAATTAGATGATAATCTTTGATGTACTAATGAAGACTGTTGTTACTTTTGAAGGAAAAAATAAAGAGGAAGGTTTGGAACGGAGCGTATAAGATTCACGAAGGAAAAGGTAAATGTGTACGATGAGGGAATGAATAAATACAGAGGAAGAACGGGTGATTGGGATGCTGGAATTACTGATCTTTGAGATCTGAGCGTTGAGATCCCAAATGTGCAAGATGATGCAAGCTAAAATCTAAAATCACGACAGACGCAGCGTCAAGATTCTGCAAACATGAAATTTTGACTAAATTTGAAGTAAGAAACTTGTTTTTTTGGATTTCCTGTTACTTAGTCTTCATATCCGCAGATAGAACTTCAAATTAAGATCCGAATATAGAAGAAAATTTTTATTTTGGTTCAACTTCATTCTCGACATATTTGTTCGTGACTGGTTTACTTATAATTGTGATCTGTTTACAAAAATGATAAAATATTAATGGCTTAGTAAGACAATTTTTTTTCGAAAATGAGATCAAACTGGGGACTGAAGAGAATTTCTTTGTGAGACGCTCATCACTGACCTAAATCTTCTGGAGTCATCCTTGCGAAAAATCTAATCTTGCAAACTCCCATTCAGATCATCTGTTAGATAACTAAAAATCATAGATTTGCGAACTTTATCACTAATTTCAGGGATAAGAAAGTGAGCCAGAGATATTTCCAAATTGTTAATTAGACTGTATCTAAATTTTCTAATTTACAGTCCCGTATAGAGACATACAGTTAATTACCGCTGAAGCATTAATATATGGTTATCAATATATCTATGAAAACCAATCTAAGACAGAGACATTACTATGACAAAGAGATGGAGATTCTTTCGAGCATACTTTTTTCCCATTGGCATGACGATTACATTCGTCAAATTTCTTTGAGCTGTCGAGTTGTGATTGACATCGTTTATAACTTTAAGATGAGTAACTTACAAAATGTAGTCCCTGATTACGTGGGTATTTCAAGGAATAGGACTTTTTCATCGTTAATTCCATAATTTTCCTTGCCACGTAACATCTGAATGATTGCAAGTAATGAACATATTTAAACTTGAGTAAACGATCAAATTCAATGTATCACTGGCATGCTGTCGATTTAAATATGCAGTTTCTTGGGAATATTAATGAAATAGATGGTATTTTCCTTCGGGAATTCCACCTCTTATATAGTAAGCTACCGAGAATAAGTACGCTTTCCAACTTTTTCTGCGGAAATTGTCACGTTTATCTTTCTATGTCCAATTATTATTCAACATGTTACCTGGAAGGAAATCAGTGATACTGCCTTGAAGATCTCTATAGACTCTTATTCTACACTGAATTCGATAGCATAAGAACACAGATATTTCTGGAAATCTAATGTAAATCCCTTGAAAGTTTCAGCTTTTCATCACAAACAAAGTTCCAGGCTAAGAGCTGCTTGCTAAAAAAAGAATAATATTGCTCGAAAAAAATTCTGTTATTCTCTCGATACCTTGATAGAATTTTTTGGAACACTTTGATAAATAATGTGAGCACTGAAATCCTATTCACTACAATCTTAACTAAAATTGGAAGCATTTGCTTGGTTGTAACATGAACCCTATGTTTCCAATCCATTGTGCAAAATATAGTTGTTAAGGTAAAGTTTGGAGAAATATCTCAAGAAAATTTTAAAGAAAGCACTAAAAGTATGCGTGAAATTACCTCAAATCCATCCCACCCCAATTGTTTGATATGGAACTTTATGGATTAGTTATTCTAATCTAAATTTCTATATTATCAATCAAAATTGATGTCACGTTACTGCTGTTTCCGCACAAAATTATTTATTGATTAAGTCACTCTACGCGTCATCTTTAGGTAATGAACCATAAAAAACACGGCATACAATTGAGAACTGGTGTGAAGAAGGTTTTGTATATAGCAAACCGTGATTAATTAATTAAGGAAGTAATTGACCCTTAATTAATTAAGGAACAGCGGATAAGTATTTTGGTCAGAATAGCTGTAATTTCGAGGATCGACAACAGTGGGGGGGGGTGGGAGATTGAAAGAAGAAATTAGTGGAGCTACCCAGGAAAAGATAATCTAAATCTAAGTTGTAACTAAGTAAGTATCGTAAGCTCTGGAGGATTTCCATTGCTTTCAAGGCGTATTCGGCCTCTGGCATGAGTATGTAGGGAAAAAGATCTGAAGTCAGAGGTGTGAGACTTTTTTCAAGATGATGTTGCGAAAATCGTTTATCAAGTGAAATAAGAAGCATATTCTATTGACCTAACTAAAAAGTTTCTTCAAGTTTATTCTATACAAATATTACTGCAACTGGTAATTCAAACAGCATGTAAACCATCTAAATCTTCTGTAGAATTATTATTTTATACTAATTTTGAAGGTATAAAATAAAGCAAGTCTCAAAGTAAACCACGACATTGAGGAATAAAAATTGCTGTTCCGGAATTCTCTGTATATCTTAAATATTAACTAACTTCAGTAATTTGAATATCGTTATGATATAAATATAAACGTTAAATATAATGGAGGAAAAATTATAATAAAATAAAAAATAAATACATGCTTATGTTCTTATAGGAAATTGTCTCGGAAAGCTTTGAAACAATTCTATATTTTTTACTATGGAAAACATAACAAATAGATAGAGACTTGTTAAGCTTTTTTACAAGGAAAAAATATAACTCAAATTACAGAAAAGGGGTATGAAGTTTCACAAAATCTTCCTTTTCTCAGTTTAAAAAAATGACAATTGGCATATTGATTAAACGAACCAGCAGATAGTATGTAACTTTATTTCTACGATAGTGATAATGATGACGAATGTAATTAGCGAATTTGAGTCTTAAGTGTAACAAATTTTACGATTAACCTCTTCGGTCACGTTTACAAATTATGCTTTAATTAGTATTTGAACCTAGGACTTCGGTGTCGCTAGGCTAGCACGCTAAGGTCGGTATGTCATGCGAAGTATCAAATACATAAATGAAGATGACAGCATTAATATAGTACTCAGCATTATTCCAGCTGTGGTCATAAGTTATATCATCTGAGAATCAACTGCGCAACCGATATCTCAACTTTTAAAGTGGTCCTGCCGAAAAACTTTACGCGCCAGTTGGCGGGAAACCGAAAATTTATAGAACGCGCTAACCACCGATTTTCTATGTACACACACAGTAGAAAGCAGAACCGTTACGCTTTGTCGTATCTTTTGATGGTCTCCACGGATTATGTACCAAGAAAACGTTCTGTTTACCCTGAGATATTGTTATGAAATCCGTTCCGAATATGTTCGATATTATGGAAACTATATTGAGGTAATTTCTCTGCGATTCCCGCTTCACACATTTCAAATGGATTGACTAATCTCTCAAAAAATACCTGCGTTCTGATAAATTTCCGTGTGATGAAAAGTATCAAGAATATTTTAACAAGGGTTATTAATTTAAAATTATGTATTACGTCTTCCGTGCTTATCAAAAAGTGATGTTTTATGGCTCAACCATTTTCCGCTTGCCTTTTAATATCACCGTTTGACGAAATATTCGTTAATAAAGATTAAATATTTTCTGGAAAAATCTAAGAGATCCAAAAGTCATCAGTAACTGAAATAGGAAGGTTCGGTTCTCAAAAGATATATTTTAAACGTCTTAATTTAAGGACAGAGATACCTTCCAAAAGGTCGTCCCATAATTACATTATATAATACTGATAACGAGATTAATTTGCTTGAACTTCATTCTCCACTAATTGGAAAAAGATTGTTCTCTATCTGTATCGCATTCATTAAGATTTCAAGAATATGTCTCCAAAACCAAGATGTCAGCGATGCCAAATAAAGGCGAAAACAAACAAACTTAGTTTCAGGAATACGAGAATCAAGAAAGGAAATCGATGCTTTTTTCGTGATCTTTCAACAAAGTGATGAAGCTCAATTTCAATATTTGAATGAAAATAGCAGTTAAATATTGTTTTCATATGAAAATTCGGAGTTTGTCTTAGAAACTAATAAAATAAGCCCTCAAAGAAGAACGCTTTTATTTTATTGAAGTTTAAATGCTTATTCTGCAACTAATCTGGCTAGATAGCCACCCTTGGTTCGTTGGTGAAGTCGTATGCTGCATCCCGTTCAATAAAATAATAAATTTCTTTACTAAAATAAGCCTCATTGAAGCAGTAGTTTTCTTGTCTGTAAACGAAATCTTAATGCTACTTTGCGGTTCAGACATAGTTAAATATTTCGGGTTCCTTCCCCTCATAATACGGCAAAACATGGTTAAGTCACTTAACTGAGGGGAATGGGTGAAAACCGCCTTTTAAGCGAGAAAACGTTTATAACCGGGATATTACAAATCTTTATTTCCTTTGCATCAGAAAATAAAAAGAACGGTTTTTTAACCCTAATTTTCAATAAACTATTCGCACATTAAAACGAAGATGCTGTACTAGCCACACCTATAGATATATAGTCCGCAAACTATTGCTGTGAATCACTGCACGTATCCTTGTTAGACTTTTTAATAATTGTCTTCGTTTCAGACTAAAATTAAGACAGCGTCTTCCTTTGCTACTAAATTTTGCTCATTTGTCACTACTTAACGGGAATAAATAATGTAAACAAATTTCGGCCTATCGACTGACTCGGAAGATTTGCAGGGTTGCAGTATATCTGGTGCAGGAAATAATCCTCATATGAAGCGGGATAGCGTATTAAGCGGGAACATTTTAAAAGGGTTTCACTGTAATTCGAAGAAATTAGAAACTATGGTACACAAACGCAACAGCAGTCCGAAAATATACCACATTAGACAGTAAAGTCTTCCATTACACGTGCATCTTCTTTGGAATACCTCTTATTCTTTCAAAGATATATACTAGCAGGCTCATCCTCTTAAGTTATGATATGCAAGACATATATGGATATCATCGTTAAACAGCTTCCCACTTAATCAACATGGTGAACCGTGTACATTCAAGCCTTTGTTTTCTTATTATGATTTCACACACTGCTTAAAATACCAACGTTAAAGACTTCTGGTCTCTTTCTGTTTGCGTACGACGAGAAATGAACCAAAGTTACTCCTTACTAAAGAAGTTCGGTTTACACTTTCACCAAGAAGAAAGAGGGAAATCCTCCTGGATCATCGTTGCTTTAATTTAATCTCCGGCGAAATCCACGCTGTACCTGCTGAGACGTAAGCTGAGATCTAAATAATCGTTTTAGAAGTAAATTTGAACCATAAAAAATATCGAGGAATAAATTAGATAAAGTATCTGTTTCTTACTTACTATCGTAGGAGTAATTTTTATCATAATAGGCACCATCCTATACACTTCGATACTATACTACGTTCCAGCTTTTCTCGTCAATTCGATCGATAAAAAATTTATTTGAATTCTTCTCATGTTTGCTATGAATAGTAATTTTAGTCACCAAATCGATGAACACCGCACAGACCCGACCTGGAATGAGGCTATTTTTGCTGTACGGAAAAAAACATGGGATTTCATTCCCATAAAATCCATCATTAATGACTAGATAAGCTGGAACTCACTATAGATAGATATGTATGATTTATGACTATATCTTCTCTTATATGAGTCTCCATCAGCAAATGGAGATATTGGATTCATTTACCTCCAGGGAGATATCGTAAAGATACTTCGGGGAGTGATGCCTAGATGTATTAAACTCAGAATGAAATGTTTCTAAGTAATTAAGGAGGATAAATTCGAGATGAATTGGATTGATTTACAACCGGAACTTCTTTCCTTATCTTATGAGTCTATCGGTCATTCGATTTGATGATATTATCTTCGGAATATGATAAACTCTGTAGTTCAAAACGAGTGTGTCTTAGATCTTATTTTCTTTCATAAGTACTTCTATCGAGTTTTTTTCGTTGTTTATCCCCTTAAGACCAATTGTGTGAATGAAGCTTGACTACTTATGAAGGCACAAACCAAGTAAATTCATCTATTTTATTTATCTGCAATTGAGTCTAATTCAACCTCGCTGAAATTCTTCCGTAATATTGTTAATCAGGCGCAGCCTCTCAAATCTTAGGTGCGAAGAATCTTTTAAATATCAATATGAAGAGCAATAACTTGAATCTCCATCGGAAGTGACGACAATGCAATCTTTGCATTGGTATCGTTTAAGAGGAAAACAAATATTTGTAGAGAGAGTTCTTGAGTTTCTCGAATTGCAACTAATGTTAATTTGTCAAGCTTAAGAGTGTATAGTGTCATCCTTAATGAACAATGCACTTAAGCACTGAAGTAAAGGAAGTTGTGAAAAACATACTGAAAAGTCTGTCTGTGAATAGAACTTGATGTTCATCGCGAATTGAACTAAGGAACAATTTCATTCAAACAGCGAAAACGTTAAGAATATTGCTTATCTGTATGAATACAGTATAAAACTTGAACAGTTCAAAACGCTATTGAAGAAAAGTGGACTCACTTTTCTGTTACATCTCCACCTTCCGACCAAAACAAAATCGCTGTGAGAATTGACCTGAATTGAAATTCTAAACTACGCCGCACACTTTTCCGACGATGGGACGAGGACGGGAGGGGCAGAAAATAATGGGAAAGTTTAGCGGGAGAAGGAATAAAGTATACACATCCTGGAGGGAAGACAGGTTGGGCGTAGGATTGATACTGTTTCTAAGGTAAGCACGCGATCGGAACACGACAACAGTGTACTTAATGATGAGGCCGCAACTGTGGAAGCGGCGCACTATACGTCTCCATTGTTGGTTGGCGCACTCGTCTCAGCGTCACGCAATGTGTTGTGAGTTGTACCACTTGTAATTTCAAGTCCTCCATCAAGGATCTGGAAGCTATTCCCGCAAATTTCCTGAGGAGCCACAGTCACCCATAGTGACTGTGGCTCCAGGAAGTGAAGAAACGTAACACAAAGGAACTGGAAGGAAAATGGTTATGAGATTCATCTTACGAATAGTAACATTCATTCGAGAATGCTTGAGGTTTAAAAATATCTCCTTTGGTAACAATGTTGCAAATTTTACTATTGTGGGATATGAATAGAGAGACAAATGAAAGATAACTAGTAGGAAAGGGAATTGAGCTTTGCAAGATCTACGCAATGAAAACTAATTGAGTTGAAATTTCTTCATTTCATTCTTCTTAGTTCAAAAAGATATTTACCATAAAAATAACTTGATTATTACAGCTTTGGTTGTCAAATCTGAGATAACATTATAATGATGTTTACCAAGCATCGAAACGATTGGAACAAATGTTATCTCCGATTTGATGTTTCCCCCCATCGAGGTTCAAACCTCATTGGTGAATCTAAAATTAATACTATGAGGAGTAAAATGCATACTTTGCCACTTCTTCCCAGTCGACCGGATAGATGGGAACTTTTTGGCAATATTTGTTATTTTCTGGTGACATACTACACAACATTAGACTCAACATTATGAATTTCTTTACAAAGCGTCCTTGTTAAATACAGCATTCCTGTTTCCCTTCTTACAGCTAAATCCATAAAATCAAATGACTGATTCTTTACAGACGAATATGCATAAGATTTGCATGAAATGATCATAAATCCAATTTGCTTACAAAAAACATTACCAATTTATGGTTATAGTTTCCAATTTATGGTTGGTCACACTATAGAGTTCATGAAGGAGCCAAACAATGCCTTTGTGTACTAATATAATTCCACTATAATTATCTACACCCCATGAAGGAAGGAAATCTTCAAATTTCAATTATACTTCAAAGTCACTCCAGTAATATCTTATAAGTTGTCATAATTATGTCATTGTATATTTTTTGATTCAATCCTGAGCCATAATTTCTCATCTTATTCTGAGAATAAGTCTGATTTCAAAACTGCCAATTCTTTGCTTCCTGCACTCCCTAAATGTGTTCACTAAGCTATGATAGTACAAAAACAAATTTTTATATGGATTACTTACATTCATAAAAAGCTTATTTTTGTAGGTTATTATGCATGTGTAACTTTAATCATCTCTTTGAGTGCTAATAGTCCCTCTTCCTGCTTACTTTAGATGAGAAATCATAGTCCTTGCAACTAGAAGGGTTTTGAGCATAGCTCAAAGCAATACTGCAATCAGGGGTGAATTTTAGCAATTGCCAGTCATAGTTGCCATAACAACTTTGAGGCTCCAATGAGAGGTTTTTCACAATAAAATCAACAAATGTCCTTTTTTGGCTCTCATTAATGGTAAGACCCCACTCAGAAAGTGATGAAATGATAAGTGACAAATTTAGTAAAAGTGCATGCATTAGTTTTAGATGGATATATCCAGCATATAATTTTGTGTTGTGAGGAACTTAGCTTATTATTATTATTATTAAGACTGATTTAATCTTCCTGAAAGCTTTGAAAGATTGTTGGCATCTTACACCAAAGATAGTTCTTTTGTGTAAGAAATTTGAGGACTAGGAAAAGCAACCTACTCACTATAATCTAATATTTTTAAGTTCTCTTAATACATCCTCTTTGCATTCATATGTTACAATCTCTTGAAAAATATTCAGCTATGCATTTTGATTTTTCTTTCCAAAGGGGAACTTAAAATTAATGCTCAATTTTACCACAGAGTACTATGCTTACTCTATGGTTATACTTTCACTACTCTATAATTAAACAATTTTAATGTTTCATTAATGCTTACAGATTGCAAGCTCTTTTTATTATTCAAGATTTTTCTGATTTTTAAAATGATCCGCTGCAGTGGAACTAGAATCCAAGAAATAAAACTAAAGTAAATATATTTAAAATGTTGATGTTACCAGTTGTAAAATATGGGTCAGAGGTAATGGTTGTTTATAATGTCTCACATCTCACTACTTTTGGTGGAAAATGACATACTGAAGGAGGTGCTGTAACCTTAAGGTTTAACCTTATTAGAGCATATTAGAAATGACTATGTGAAAGAAAATCACAGCATAGAATAAAAATTTAGAAACAATGAATGGCAAGCAACTGAAATGGTAGGGAAATCTAAAATGCAAGAAGGAAGAAAAGATACCATTGAAGATTCTTAAATGAACTACAGCCAGAATAAATAAACATGGAAAAACAAGAAAAAGGCAGTGAAAAGATATGTAGAGATGGAAATGAAGGAAGTAGATTTACAACCAGGACATTGGGATGGTTCAGAACAAAGAGGTTTGGATTGAATCAGCAATGATAGAGTTCTTCCATTAAGTGTGATGACCTATGTACCAGTCTCCTGTATCTCCAGTGAAGCTGTACATGTTGGATAAATCCTAAACTTTGGAATGAGAGAGCTCTTTAGAACCCTTTGCTCATGTCAAAATCCAAGTCCTAGTCAATTCCCTAGTTCTAACAATACAGGAAGATGTATGTAAAATTATGTGACATCACTCAATGGGAAATCCATCAGAAAATTTTCTATCATGATCATGCATCAAGAATATGTATTTCATCATCTATTATATTTAACTATGACTAATGAAGGGTTTCTACAATGAATTTTTATTCCATTATAAATATGAACCTTTAGCTTTTAATACATACTATCTTCATTTATAGGAATTGAAATGCATGCTTCAATTGGCTATCTTTAATGTCTTTGTCAAATAATACTGTATGAAAATAACAATATGGATTTCTCTACACTTCAGTTGCTATAACCCCAAAACATCTGTGAGGATCTAAATATTATTTAAACAGTTTGCCTACTACTGCCATAATATTATGGAAAGTACATACTGCTGAATAGAGAAAATATTGCATATTTTTTTTAGTTCTTTATTCTGAGTTCATTATAGATTAATATAAATTTACAGTATTGTAGAAGTAAACAAAGAGAATTTTACTTTCTGTTATGCATATCTGGAGGAATTGAAATACATGCTTTATTTGTCAATTTTTAATGTCTTTGTTGAATGATAAGTGAAAATAATAGAAGCTACATGAATTTCTCACACTTCAATATATCATCTGTGAGGATCTAGATAATACATATTTAAACATTTTGCATAGTATGGTCATGAATACTGAATAGAGAAAATCAAAAACTCATTCAAACTAGAAAAGCTAGCCTAGCTTGAGTCTATATAAATTAATAGTAAATAGTTAAAAAGGATTTTGAAACATTGTAGAAGTGGAGTATTCTTTATTTCTCATAATTGGACTTGAGGTTTTAGGTAAGTAGATGTCATCCTAAAATAATATTACCAAGGAAAATGAAACTGACCTTTGTAATAATTGATTTAACATATTCATTAGTACTCGTTTAGTTTTTGAAAGAGACTCTTTTAGATTCTTTCTAGCATCCATAGTAAGAAAAGATATCCTTCATGAAATTAGTGAAAATTAAATTTCTGTTGGAAACAAAATATGTGAGCATACTTTATTATGTTTTGTGATTCGAGAAATAAATAAAATTTAACATCATGTATAAGGTAAATATATTTCAACCTAAAACCTAGCCTAAAAATAACCCTTTGCTATTTCCCAAAAACCTAACACCATTCCCAAAATCTTCTTAGAGCACTAAGACATATACCCATTCTTGCTGAGAAACTCACCAAACATAGGAAGGGGCGACACCAAATACTGAAACCTATGAATACTTGTTTGCATATTTTGAAGTCAAATAAAAAAAGAAATAATGACTAAAATAAAATTTTACAGTTTAATATCCATGAAGAACTATACTGATTGGCTTAATTGAATGACATTATAGAAAAAGTCTATGAGAATATCATGTTGATTCACTTAATGCTTCAATGTAATATTCCTAGTAAAATTACTGATTTTCTATACATTGATAATTGTTTAGGCAAATGCTTTATTAAAGAGCTGCAGAGAGATAGCTGAATTATATGAGAATCAATCCACAAAATCCTATAGTAGAGCTGAAACTAGGTACAGTACCTCAAAATTTCACTCAATCTTCTTTCTTTACAATTGAAAAAATTGGAATATATCTTGTATTGAAATTTTAGGATTTCCTCCTGGTATGTACCATTTTTTCCAATTTTCTTACAAGAATGTAGACATATTTTTCATTACATTAGCTTGTAATATCATCATTTATAGGAATTGAAATACATGCTTTAATTGACTATCTTTAAAGTTCTTGTTAAATACTGTATGACAATAATAGAATCTATATTAATTTCTCTACACTTCAATGTATTGGGCTGATAATCTGTGAGGATCTATAAAACATTTTTTATAGTACAGTCATCTTACAGAATAGAGATAAATTAAAAACTTATCTAGAAAAGCTTGAGTCTATACAATATAATAGTAAATAGTTATAGATTATTATTGAAATATTATAGAAGTGTTTATTCTATATTTCTGATAATTGTACTAGAGGTTTTAAAGGAGATGCCATCCTTAAAGAATATTACCAAGGAAAATTAAACTGACCTTTGTAATAATTTCTGTTGGAAACATAAAATATGTGAGCATACTTTATTATGTTTTATGATACAAGATATAAAATTTAATATCATGTATCGTATATGTCAACCAATCTAAAACCTTACCTAAAAATAGCCCTTGGCTCACCCTATTTCCCAAAGACTTAACACTCTGATATATACACATTCTTGTTGAGAAACTCACCAAATATACCATTCTGTAAATTATGCACATGTAATGAATGCAGTGTCAATGCAGGTAAACATTTAACAAAATTGAACAAGGAAATAAAATCATGTTTCAAAAAAATAAGGAAGAAAATGAGTAATATCATTAAATATCAATGATAGTACTCCTTAAGAAAGATTCATAGCATTAATCAGGAAACAATTATCCTATTATCTTCTATTGTAAGATGAAATCTTAAAACATTTGAGCAGCAATTAGGAATTATTGTTCCATACCATTGTTGTATGCCTTTTTCCTACTACTACCTTAAACTCACTAAACTGATATCACTTCCAACAACTTTGGATAAATAAGAAAGAAATTACAGCATATATATTAGAAATGAAAAGGTGCTCTGTGAAATTTATAGATTTTGAAATCTAGAGTGCGTAATAATTATGTTGTATCTTGGAATGACACTGAATAAGCCCCCAGGAAGGAAAAAATATATTTGATAAGGAAAAAGTTTTAGCATGTATGTAGGTTAGTCATTTGCTGTTTTCATTATCATTTTGACTCTCACAGTACTTAATTTATAAGCTATTAAATTTCAAATTTGTATTCCAGCTCTTCTGTGATCAACCAATTATGGACTGATTTATTTACTCATTTTCATTTTGCAACTTCATTCGTGAGAAATAAATATATATGTCATTATCAGCACCCTTGATTATCTGGAATTGGAAATATATTTTATTAATGTACAGCAATTGATGATTAAATTTTGTAAATGTATAAAAATTGTAAAATAAAATTTCATCTTTAAATTCAACTTGAATTTATTTTTGATATTGATATTTTACTTCTAACTTACTAAATTTTACTTTTTGAGATATATATTATACTAGCTAAAAACAAAGATGTATTGAAGATGTTTGCTACTGCTTAGAAAATCAGGTAACAAAAAAAGGAAATTGAATAAATATCCTAATTTTGTTTATGAATTATTATTTTGAATTTGAAATTGGAAGAATTAAATCTACATCAAAAATTATGGTAACATAGTTGAAATTGGTGAAACATCATAATTCCCTAAATTACCAAGGTTGAAGCTAGTATTCACAGGTGAGAAGAAGCTGAGAACTTAATCTCATACAGATTCAATGATAAAATGATGATTGTCTATTTGAAGAGGCAATATCCTGCGATTCCAGCATTTGCTATTGGTGTAAACAAATTGCATGAATAAACTTATGACTAAGTTGCTTTGCTCCCTAGGAAGCAAACGAGATTCAAGCTATTCATCAGTAATGAGGAAAAAGCGAAAAATTGAAATGTTGCAGAGAATTTTAGAAAATACTAAGGAAATTACAATCTTATGAAAAGTAATCAACTATTTATGACGATGACATATGATCAAGTATACGTTCTTCTAACATTTAGTAGCCAAAATTGCTGCCACTATAGAGGATTTCTGTCTTTTTCTTGTTAAGATTGTGACTTTTTTCCCTGACTTAGTTACCATTCACCACCTCTGAACCTGCTAGTGACTGAATATTCAACCCAAGGTTAAAGAGAATCGTCATGATGATGAGAATAGATTTCAATTTCTTTATGTTGTTATTTCCGTTCAGCTCATTTCATGAAGTTTACCAGCCTCACGAAGGAAACTCACACAATATTAGAAATTGCCTTTCCCGCTACCGTTCATTTATCGAGGCTCAACTATCGCGCGGAGAATACGCAACATGCGGATTGACTGTTCCTTTGTGATGACCGAATGACATGTGGCTAATAACATTGGTAAATAATTCTTTTCGTTTTTAATGTAACGAATACAATTTGACGTTTTTAATATCTTTTATTAAAATCCTCTCCCAAGATTTAAGTTTGCTACGCATCCTAAATTTCTCGAAAAAACGTTTTAATTTTCAAGGAAAACTTTACTCTGTGTGAAATTGAATGACATGTACACATTACGAGCAATTCTTAGGAAAAACAGATAGAATTGAATGATCCAACGTATTAGAGTGCTCTTTGATATAATACTTTTAAAAGAAAGCGCTAAATTTATGACCACTGCGTATCAAAATAATCCTTTGTTTGGTACAGTGAAGTCCTATTCAAAATTACTTGATCGTATTTCGAATACCTTTTTCTTGTCTTGAAGGAAATATTTGATATTTCTTATATTACTATCATTGTCATCAACTTTTCTGTGAGTTCAATTATTTCTGTGGATATTTTATTTATCGTAAATTATTTACTTGAAATACTTGAGTAACCATTATTCATCTTTGATAATCATCACAATTTATAAGATTCTTGAAGTTTATATCATGTCGTACGAGCGTTTGATCCTGAATTATTCAAACTTACTCCTAAATAGGTAATATTTCCCTAGGAAATAAAGGCTAGGGGACAGTTTCGTCTATTGATTCCACCGGTGATACTGTTTAACTTTATGGTCAGTGTGTGCAGAAGGTAGACATTTATTATCAAATTCTTTAATGTTCACAATGCTTTTCGCCTTCATTGTTGTAGGGAAATCCAGCTCATGTCATTCAGTGCGAAGGAAGCACCTGGCTCTAGGAGGTGATTGAAAAGACAAGATTGATTGCTTTAAAAAGGACCGATTACATACCAGTCTACTGCCTCCATGAAGAAAAGTAGTCCACTTTATGGGTGAGTACATCTTATATTTTCGTAAAGGAATTGGTTTACCTTTAGCAGTGTGTGTTAAAGAAATTAAGGATTGAGTGTCAAAGCTTAAATTCTTTTGGTGCTAAACTCGGTTAGATCTTCACAAACTTGAGTTTATAGTTACCGTACATACTATAGAAGGCTACTTCCAGGCGTCCATATAGTTTTTTTGGGTCACTTCAGTGTAAGGGTTGTTTATTTGCATGATGTGTTCTGTTCGCTGAAAGGATAGTTTTTATTTTTCTCTATACTAATAAAGGGCGAGTTAATGAATTATTCGGAATGTAGGAGGTGCTCAATTAAAGAGAGGAAGTCATTGCTCATTTATATTTCCAGCTTACATGAAACTTGATTAAGAGAATTAATGCCTCCTTAATTGAAATGTTTTCTGTATTCATTTCAACAATCAGGAGCATCGATTAACCAATAGTTTAGCAACATCTCCAACTTCCATATCATTGAAATACTCTATGAAGGTTAGTCACATTATATGTACCATGTTTCTTCGTTTTTATTTCAAGCAATGTATAACTCCAATCTATTTTGAAAATCAATCATCATCATTTCAAAAAATCTAACAAGATGTTTTAATATGAGTATTTAATTACAGTACCCCAGTATGAGTATTTAAGTACAGTTCCTGGTGTTATTAATATGGAGCTGCCATTTTCCTCTCAATTTTATATTTCAGAATAACTGCTCATTCTCATGTCATTTCAAACCAATTAACCATTTGTCTGCTTTACTTAATAACTTACTTAATTCAGTGCACTTTAGATCAAAAAGCTGGATTCAATGTAAAAATCTTTCTCAGGTTTCCAACCAGGTTAATTCTGATGACATTGCTGTCGCCAATGTTTCGATGACACGCTTTTTCATCTTCCTTAGGGCTGCACTGAGGTAGATAGTCAAATATTCTTCCTAAAAGCATGAATATTTTGCACATCACGCTAGACTTAATTTATTTGGAAGTAGTACATCTGTAACAAGTTGGTTTGCCAATCATGACCATACCATTTCCTTTCTTGATTTTTTAGTATAATTCTTCATTAGCCAACCATCTTTTTCTGTCATAGAAAACAAGTCTTTTACAGCGGTCTATTTGTATAATGTTTTACATTAGATAAAGGTCATCAGTCCTTGTTTGATAAATAACTCTTTTACTTATTATAAAAAGCTTTACTTTCTATTTTTATTCATGTTTCTAGAATTTTAATTACTGTCATTGATGTTAATTTTATCAAAGATGGAGTAAAGATTGTTCACAGTCCTTCCCTAGCTCTTTGAATATAAGATTCTCTAAGAATCGCTCTATTTCTTGTTTTTCTTATTTTTTGTAGCATAAATATATTATCAACACAAGACACTACTGCTGCAAATCAACTTTATCTTACTCAATAGTTATTATTTGTCCTAGTGTCTCCTTTATTATACATCTGTATAGTCTTCCCATAGTAGCAGTTACACCAATATCAGGATAATGTTTGCATAATTTTATTGAACCTTATTTATTGATTGACGTCAAATGAGGTAGTTTTCAGTCCTTTGAGGGGATGCTTTTCTTATTTTCTTTTCCACCTTTTCCTTATACTGCTGATGGTCTTCAGGATTGATTGTTGCTAACCATTTTCTTATATATGAGGGTGGTCTGAAAAGTTTCCGACCCCAGATTTTTCAGAAATCTTCAGTAAATTTTCAGAAAATTTGTCAAGAAATGGTGAAATGTCAGAAACTTTTCTGACCACCCTTGTACATACATACCTTTTTTTGTTCTACACAGTCCTTCAGTTCCTCTGCTCACCAATAATCCAGCATGATTATTTTTATATTTTTTATTGCTTGCAGTTAGTTGTATTTTCATCTTTAAAGAACATTAAATTGAAAGTTCATTGGATGTTCAATTAAAAAGTTGTTTCTTTCTTCACAAACAGCAACTATAGTAAGCTAAATAAAATATACCTTACACACCCACCCTCTTTATGCCACCATAAAATTTTAAGGCAAAAAACTGGATCTTTGTCATGCACAAGTAGATTTAAACACTAATTTGATCCATAAATTATCATAGAGGATATCGCAATTACAGCGACAATTTGTTACTCTCAAAAGACAGCTGGAAATATAAATGTCCCCATTAATTCTAATTATGGTCTGATCAAATTTAAATCCAGTTCACAGCAATTGTTGGATAACAAAGTAAACATTTATAATTTTAAATTGCTTTACAGAAATTGATATATCTTTCTCACTAATAAAAATACCTCTTTTACTGCTTATTTCGAATTTGTAAGACATTCAGCTTAGGGAAGATTTCTCCAACGAACCTGTGTGTTTAGATCTTTGATCAATACAAGTGTAGTGCCCGGCACCGGGAAACGAGCGGCAACCCTAAGCCGGACTTGGTTCTTCCTTTTTTTGGGGTAATAAACAGAATTTTCTTTTTATTTTTTTGGCCTTGATTACTTGTTTCCCTCCTACCGTGACAACCAAAGGCAAGCACCCTTTTTATTGCGGCGTCGTCCCTTCTACAAAGGGCCGGCACGACACAAGCACCCTAATTTCTCGGATGGATTAATAGCCGATCCGTTTGATGAGATGTTTACCTGGTTAATGACCATAATATTAGGGAGTTCCATGAGGGGAGGAGGTAAGTGCAATTTTCATTTAATATTTTCACGAAGGAATTGATTTACCTTTAACAGTGTGCATTAAAGAGATCAAGGATAGAGTAATCAAAGCTTAATTTGTTCTGGAGACATAATCTTAGATCTTAGATAGATCTTTCACAATTTTGATTTAATAGTTAGTCATTGATGTTTAATATCGTGTCAGTAGAGTTTTTTTTGGATCACTTCAGTGTAAGGGCTGTTTATTTGTATAATTCTCTGCTCTTAATGTAGGAAGGTCATTCTATTACATCAAGGGATTGTTGTAATTTTACTCTATAAGATTAATAGTCAAAGAATGAAATTGTTTTGGAAAATAGGAACCAATCAAAAATAATAAGGAAAGAGGAAGTCATTGTTCATTTACATTTCTTACCTATACGAAATTTGATTAAGAGAATTAATTCAATTATACTTCATTAATCGAAAGGTTTACTGTAATCAATTTAACAACTTGGAAAATTAACTAATAATTTAGCAAAGTCTCTTATCTCAGTATCATTGAAATATATACATTTCATATACCAAGTTTTGTACTTCTTTCAGGGAAAGTATTACTGAAATCCATTTTGAAATTCATTCACCATCATTCCATGAAATGTTACTAGATAGTTATATAGAGTATCCCTGCAGATGTCATTCTAATGGGACCTCACATCTCTCAATTTTATATTTTAAAAAATTAACACACTTTCATTTGGTACTTTGCAATAAAATAATCAAGGGATGAACTATTCTGGCCTCCTCATGACTTAGTTACTCTAAAACTTAAGTAAGAATATATTGATGAACAGTTTAGACCACTCATAATTGGGAAGCAAACTTTCACAGGTGTGATTTTTCTTACTACCCATTTCTGATAACTTAGTAGGAAATTGTACAGGTGCTAGAAATTACTGCCCCGTTCTCAAAGTTTGAGTTTATTATTACAGATGTATATTTTATATTTTCTGAAAGACACACTTAAAGGTTGACTATCTGAAACATATATATATTTATCATTATGATTTCTATGACCTAGAGATGACTATTGCTCATAAAATTTGTTTGAGAAATTTATCCTGCCTATATTCTTACTTTCCATTTTCTAAATTAGACAAGATATATGGATCATCTTTTGAAGATCATCAGAAAAGGAAATAGAATTTCTAATTCTAAGTATATATATGTAATTATAATTCGAAGAGAATTTTTAAAATTCTGTGTTGTCTACTTATGATATCACATGGACTGTTGGGACTTAAAGCTACTTGAGAGTTTAATGCATGGAAAGATAGATGTTCAATCTCTCCACTCATATTTTGTACTATATTATGGAGGAAAATAGCCGGAGAAAGAGAAATATCCAATAATTTTGTATAATTATTATTTTTTTTGTAGAACTGGGAGGCACCAGTCAACACGAATGCTGAAACATATGGGATGCACTTCTTGTTTCTTACACCTCATACAGTTCGATGAATTGGAATGCAAATCACAGGGATATGGAATGGAAGAAGAATCTGGGTTTGATGATGGAGCTATAACCTAAGCCTATGAAGAACAGATGTTGACCCACTAGTGTCAATTTATTTTCTTCATTATTGGATGGACAATGCATAAATAATTATCTTTAATTATTGTGTAACTTTATGAGTTATTTAATTTTTTTTACATAATAGGGCACAAAAGTTATATAAAACAAAATTGATTAAAGTAAAAAGTCAAAATTAATTTTCTAATGTATGCCAAAGGTTATAGAAGGTATTATTTATGGTACCATGTAAATTGTATTATAACTTTTGCTCCTGTATAATCAATGTATACAAACTTGACCATTATTACCTTAATAAAATCAACTGATTGGCGGGTCACTTTGTGGTATTCCATGACAATATGGAAGAAATAAAAAGGAACCACTTTTCGAAAATGAACCTAGTTCCTAATTTATTTAAAATAACTATGCAAAATACCACACACAGAATACAAATTATTAAAATTCACGACATGTTTCGACGCGTAAGCGTCATCCTCAAGTGAAGAGGCAGCCAGAACCAATGTATAGAAACAAGAGAGCAGTTCAGGGATTGGAGGGGAAAACAATAGGGACAGGGCAGGGTGAAGGATATAATTTGCGGAAGAGATTAGGTAGGTAGATTCTTTGAACTAGGAGAAGGGCATGGAAAAGCTGCTTCTTCCCCGTTACTGACTGCATTACCTTATGATAAATGTAACGTCATAACAATGTGACCAGAACCTATGAATTGAAATAAATACTTATTTTTCTTCTTATTATTAAATACTGCATCCTAGGCCATAATATAAACATTTTAACGAATGTATAGACAATCAATATTGTAAGGCCAGGAAATTGATAATTCATTATGTGTGTATGATCATTTTCCTCCAAATGCCTATAAATAAATTTCATCATATAAGGGTGACAAGAAAAAAATAAAATAAAAAATAAATAAAAGTAAAGAATAAAAAGAGGGAAGGGTAATTAACAGATAGTTAAGTTTATAGAGAAGGGTAGAAGAAAGGTAGTATTAGTGGAAGAGGGGAGCTTAGGGATAGGAGGATGGAGTGGGCAAAGCTAAGGGTTAGGCTTAGGGGGAAGGGAAGTGTTAGCAGGAGGAAAACTGGTGAAGGGGAAAAGACGGAAGGAAACAAAGTAAGGAGGTGGTGAAGTGTAGGTGCAGAGGGAAAGGGTAATGGTAGAAGGGTGGATAGGTATTCCTGGATATGTGTGTCTGTATTCGTAAAATCTTCAGAATTAAGACAAAATTTGGTTCTAGAACCGGTTTTTTTGCACGCCATTCGTAAAATATTGCAATATTAGGGTGGAAATAGCTCATATATCGGCTTATTTTGCATCATACTCTTAAAATCTTCCAAATTAGTGCGAAATATTCTACAAAAACCGGCTTTTCTTGAAAGCTAATCGTAAAATCTTACAAGTTAGGGTGGAAATCGCTCAAATATCTGCTTCATTTGCATCCTATTCGCAAAATCTACAATATTAAGATGTAATTCGGTTCAAAAAGTGGCTTTTTTTGCATCATATTAAATAATCATAAATATTATAATAATAATAAATATTAAATACCGGAAGCAGGAATTAAGGTCCATGGGCAGAGGATATATAAGCTATGTTTTGCGGACGACTTAGCAGTCTTGGCAGAAAGTGAAGACCAACTACAAGAAGTGCTTAGGGAGATGGAAGTCACGCTGGCTAGATACAATCTAAAGTTAAGCAGGACCAAAACCAAGACACTCGTTGTAAGCAAAACAGGAATACCAGCACATATAACTTTGGGTAATACACAGCTGAACAATGTAGAAGAATTCACGTATTTAGGAAGCAAGATCACCACGGATGCCAGAAGCAAAAGGGAAATAAGCAGTAGAATACAACGGGCAAAAATAGCTTTCAACAAGAAGAGAAAGATATACGTTTCAAAAAACATGAGTATCAAGATTAGGATGAATCTACTCAAAACTTTTGTATGGAGCATAATGCTTTAAGGTAGTGAAACTTGGACTATAGGAGCAGCAGAGAAAAAAAGAATTGATGCTTTTGAACTATGGTACAACCGTAGAATGTTAAATGGGTAGACCGGGTAACGAATGAGGAGATACTGGAAAGACTGGGAGTGAAAGCAGACCTGTGGAGTATTCTAACTGCAAGGAGAAGTAAATGGGTTGGACATTTACTGAGACAAAATAATGGATTGGTAAAAACAGTTTTAGAGGGCACTGTGGAGGGGAAGAGCGGCAGAGGAAGGCCGAGGTTGAGCTATATTACCCAAGTAATGAAGGACATGGGCTGCAACAGCTACCTGGAGCTGAAGAGGCTGGCGGAGGACAGACAGAGATGGATGACTGCTGCAAACCAACCCAAGGGTTGATTACCTAGAAGAAGAAGAATTAAATAATCTTCCTAATTAAGACAAAATTTCGTTCATAAAAGGGCTTTTTTTTGCAAGCTATTCTTAAGATATTAAAATCAGAATGAAAAACGCTCAAAAATAGACTTATTTTGCATCATATTCGTAAAATATTTCGAATTAGAACGAAAATTGGTTGTAAAACCGGCTTTTTTGCACGCAATTTGTAAATTATTGCAAAAATATGGTGGAAAAGGCTCATACATTTCATCATGTTCGAAAAATCTTCAAAATTAGGACGTAATTTGGTTGAAAAACATACTATTTTCCAAGCAATTCGCTAAATCTTACAAGCTTACGGTAGAAATGACTCGAATATCGGCATATTTTACATCATATTCGTAAAATCTTCATAATTAAGACGTAATAAGGATAAAAAAAACAAGCTTTTTTCACAGCAATTCGCGAAATACTACAAAATTAGGGTAGAAATAGCTCAAATCTAGGCTTATTTTGCATCGTATAACGTAAAATCTTCCAAATTAAGACAAAATTTGGTTCAAAAACCGGCTATTTTGCAAACTACTCGTAAAATCTTACAAATTGGTTTCAAAATCGATGACATATCGGCCTACTTAATATCATATCCGTAATATTCACCAATGTAGGGCGAAATTTCGATCAAAAAGTGCATTTTTTACAAGCAATTCATAAAATCATGCAAATCAGAGTGAAAAACGCTCAAAGAACAGCCCATTTTTCAATCTTATTCGTAAAATTTTCCAAATAAAGCCGAAATTTCGTTCAAAACTAGCTTTCTTTGGAGGCTATTCGTAAAATATAACGAAGTATAAAGACGAAATTTCGTTCATAAAGTGGCATTTTTTTGCAAACAATTCGTAAATTCTTACGAATCAAAGTGAAAAATGCTAAAAATCGGATTATATTGCATTATATTCGAAGAACCTTCCAAATCAAGACGAAATTTCGCTGTAAAACCGGCTTTTTTTGCACGCCGTTCGTAAAATATTGAAAAATAAGACCGCAAAACTCCCAACTATTGGCATATTTTAATTCATATTCGTAAAATCTTCAAAATTAGGACGTAATTTCGTTAAAAAAACATACTTTTTTTCAAATCAATTCGTAAAATTTCAGTTTAGGGTAGAAATAGATAATTATTCGGCTTATTTTGCATCATATTCGAAAAATCTTCGAAATTAAGACGAAATTTTATTCAAAAAGTGGCTATTTTTGCATAGAATTCGTAAAATAATAGAAATAATAGTGAAAAATGCTTAAAAACCTGCTTATTTCTCATTATATTCGAAGAACCTTCGAAATCAAGACGAAATTTAGTTCATAAAGTGGCATTTTTTTGCAAACAATTCGTAAATTCTTACAAATCAAAGTGAATAATGCTCAAAAATCGGCGCAATTTGCATTATATTAGAAGAACCACTAAAATTAACACGAAATGTGGCTGTAAAACAGGCTTTTTTGCAGCCGTTCGTAAAATATTGAGAAATAAGTATGCAAAACTCTCAATTATCGACATATTTTACATCATAATCGTAAAATCTTCAAAATTACCTTCCTTCTCAAACTTCTATTAGAAGGACTTTCCAAATTAAGACGAAATTTGGCTGTAAAACCGGCTTTTTTTGTACACCGTTCGAAAAATATTGAAAAATAAGGCTGTAAACACTCAACTACCGGCATATTTTACATCATATTCGTAAAATCTCCAAAATTAAGACGAAATTTGGTTTAAAAAAGTTGCTTTTTTTGCACACAATTCTTCTATTCTTACAAATCAATGTGAAAAATGAAAAAAAATCGACTTATTTTACATTATACCCGTAGAACCTTCCAAATCAAGACGAAATTTGACTGTAAAACCGGATTTTTTTACACGTAGTTCGTAAAGTATTGAAAAATAAGACTGCAAAACTCTCAACTATCGGCATATTTTACATGATATTCGTAAAATCTTCAAAATTAGGACGTAATAATGTTAAAAAACATGCTTTTTTCAAAGTAATTCGTAAAATAGTACAAAATTAGGCTAGAAATAGCTAAAATCTCGCCTCATCTGGCATCATATTCGTAAATTCTTCTAAATTATGACGAACTTGGTTCAAAACAGGCTTTTTGTAAGCTATTCGTTTAATTTTACAAAATTCGTGTGAAAATTGCTCTAAGCTAGGCTTACTGTGCAACATATTAGAAAAATCTTCGAAATTAAGACGAATATTCGTTCAAAAAGTGGCTTTCTTTGCAAACAATTCGTAAATTCTTACAAATCATTGTGAAAAATGCTCAAAAATCGGCTTATTTTGCATTATATTCAAAGAACCTTCCAAATCAATACGAAATTTGGCTGTAAAACCAGGTTTTTTTGCACGCCGTTCTTAAAATATTGAAAAATAGGACTGCAAAACTCACAACTATCGGCATATTTTACATTATAATCGTAAAATCTTCAAAATTAGGACGCAATATGGTTAAAAAAACATGCTTTTCTTCAATGCAATTCGTAAAATAGTACAAAATAGGCTATAAATAGCTAAAATCTCGGCTTATTTTGCATCACATTAGAATCATCTTCGAAAATAAGACGAAATTTCGTACCAAAAGTGGCTTTTTTTGCAAGCTATTCATAAAATCGTACAAATCAGAGTGATAAACGCTCAAAGAACGGACCTTATTTTAATCATATTGGTAAAATCTTCCAATTGAAGAGGATATTTGTTTCAAAACTTCGCGCTATTTGTAAAATATTTCAAAATCATGGAGAAAAGGCTCATATATCGGCATATTTTACATCAAATTCGTAAAAATCTTCAAAATTAGGACGTAAAAACATCCTTTTCTTCAATGCAATTCGTAAAATAGTACAAAATTTAGAGAAGAAAGGACTCGAACAATGGTCCATAATGCATTGCATTTGCATAATCTTCATAATTAGAAGGTATTTTGGTTCAAAAACCGTCTCATTTTGCACCATATTCGCGAAATATTACAATATTAGAACGGAAATCGCTCAAATATCGGCCATTTTTTGCATCATATTCGTAAAATCTTCCATATTAAGACGTAATTTGGTTCAAAAACAGGCCTTTTTGTAAACTATTTGTAAAATCTTACAATTTAGGTTTGAAATCGCTCACATATCCGTTTAATTTGCATCATATTCGTAATATTCACGAATTTAGAGGGAATGTTCGTTCAATAAGGTTTTTTTTGCAAGCTATTTATAAAATAGTTCGAATCAGAGTGAAAACGCTCAAAGAACTGCTCTTTTTTCAATCATATTTGTAAAATCTTCCAATTTAAGACGAAATTTGGTTCAAAACCGGCCTTTTTGTCAAGCAATTCGTAAAATATTTCAAAATTAGGGTGGAAAGTGCTCAAATATCGCCTTATTTTTCATCATATACGTAAAATCTACCATATTAAGACGAAATTTTGTTCAAAACCGGCTTTTTTTGCAAGCAATGCGTAAAATATTACAAAATTAGGGTAGAAAGTGATCAGCATATTTCCATCATATTCTTAAAATCTTCTAAATTAAGACGTAAGTTGGTTCAAAAACCGGCGTTTGTGCAAGCAATTCGTAAAAAATTACAAAACTAGGGTGGAAAGTGCTAAAATATCGGCTTTTTTTGATTCAGATCCATAAAACTTTACAAATTAGGATGTAATTCAGTTCAAAAATCGCCTATTCTTGCAAGTAATTCGCAAAATCATACAAATTAGGGCGGAAATCGCTCAAAAATTCTCTTATTTTGCATCAGAACCGTAAAATCTTCCTAATTGAAGCGTAATTTGCTTCAGAAACCGGCTTTTATTGCAAGCTTTTCTTAAAATCTTACAAATTAGGGCGGAATTCGCCCCAAACCAGGCTTATTTTGCAAGATATTTGTTATATCTTTCAAATTAAAACGAACTTCGCTAAAAAACGGCTTATTTTTCAAAGTATTCGTAAATCCGATATTTCCGTAAAATACGATATTTGTAAAATCTTCGAAATGAGGACGTATTTAATTCTAAGAACAACTCATATCGAATGATATTATAAATTCTTCCAAATTAAGCCAAATACGCTTAAAAAACGGCTTATATTGCAAGATATTGGTAAACTCTTCCAATGTGTGACAAATTCGCTCTGAGAACGGCTTATTTTGTAAGATATTCGTAAAATCTTCCAAATTAAGACAAAATTTGCTCCTACTATATAACAGCTTTTATATCAAGATGTCCGTAATATCTTCCAAAGAAAAACGAACTTCGCTAAAACAACAGCTTATTTTGCATAATATTTGTAAGATCTTAAAAATTAAGAGGAATGTCTCTCCACAAACGGCATATATTTGAGGTTATTTGTAAAATCTTCCAAATTATGACGAAATTCGCTCCTAAAACTGCCTATTTTTTATGATATTCATAAATTCTTCCAATATAAGAGGAAATTCAAAAACGGCTGATTTTACTAAATATGCTTCAAATCCAAGAAACAGCTTATTTTGTATGAAAATCGTAAAAACCTACAGCTTAAGAGGAAATTCGCTTCGAAAAGGGCTTATTTCTAAGTACTTATATTCAAAAAATCTTGCAAATTAAGTCTTGAAATATTAGGCGTTTGGAGCGTATTTTGCCTTTATCTGGAAGGATTCACGAATAACTTAATATATTAGTATAATAGTAACTATAACATATAGTGTAACAGGCCAAAAAATATTAAGGCTGATAAATTGTTACTTCTTTGAAAAGTTTATTGTCAAAAGTTGAATTTTGTTCATTTTTGACCAATAACTTTAAGGTGTTAAAAAATTTTAAAGAAATACATATCGTTTGGTAACAATGGTTTTATTTCATAGGCCAGAGTGTACTGAAATCAATGCAGATTGTATGAAAGTCCTAGGGTAACCCATTGCTGAATAATTGAAGAATTTGTAGATACCTGCAAATGCAAAAAACCGTGCGTGGCCAGGTACAAAAATGGCCGCCATCTCCAAACAGTAAACATTAAAAATATTTAAAAGATACTTTTGAGCTCTAAAAAGTTAAGGGTATCTACATATCAAATATCAATTTTTTCTGAGTAGGTCAAGCAACCAGTGTTGGACCACTTGGTATGGATTGACCCTTATTTGTAAACCTGACATTGAGTTATTCCAATGCATAAACTATTCTGGATTTAATGAACATTAGTCACTGAATCAGCGCCAACAATTGTGAGTAAATAAATAGTTATCATCATCTACCTTAAGTTGGTGAATTCATGCAATGGAATATGGGAATTGATACAACTAGAGCTGCTGTTTGTGAAGAAAGAAACAATTTTTTAATGGTAACACATCTGATGACTTTCAATTAAATGTATAAAAAAGGTATGTATTATAAGAAATGGTTAGCAACAAACAATCCTGAAGACCATTAGAAGTATAAGAAAAATATGGGAAAGAAAATAAGGAAAGCATCTGCAGTAGAAGAAGCTAGCTCATTTGATGTCGATCAATAATAAAGGTTCAAGAAAATAATGTATATATTATCAGGATTTTAGTGTAACTGCTACTGTGGGAAGACTATACAGATGTAAAAGAAGAACTGTACAGAAGACTATACAGAAGTAAAAGAGAAACTAGAACAAATAATAACTATAGGGTAGTATCAAAGTTGATTCACAGCAGCAGTGTCTTGTATTGATAATATATTTATGCTACAAAAATTAAAAACAAGAAACAGATATACCCAACTTGAATTCACAGAGCTAGAAAAGGGCTATGACACAGTATCTATGAACAATCTTTACTCCATCTTTGATAAAAATAACATCAATGACAGTAATTAAAATTCTACAAACACTGAAAATATAGGGAGCAAAGCTTATTGTAATGAGTAAAAGAGTAATTTATCAAAAAAGGAGTGATGAATAATATTCCCTAATCTAATGTAACATATTAAACAAATAGACCACTGTTAAAGACTTGTTTTCTATAATAGAACAAGATGGTTGGCTAATGAAGAATTAGCCTAAAAAATCAAAAAGAGGAGTCTTGATTGGCAAACCTACTTGTTACAGATGTACTACTTTCTAATAATTTAAATCTAGAGTGATGTGCATAATATTCAAACTTATAGGAAGAATATTTGACTATATATCCACTGTAAATAAAACACATGTATGTTGTGAGGGTGTGTTCACATATTGATGTGAACTTCAAAAATTATTGAAAATAAAAAAGTGCTATAATTAAAAATTTAAAAAAACTCATGTCAGAATATTATTAAATCCAAAGTCCACTAAATTATATGGAGCTGGGATAGTTTTAAATGTAATGAGAGTGAGTACAGTTATTCTGAAATATAACATTGAGAGAAAAATGGCAGTCCCATATTAATAAATTCTGGAGGGGTACTGTAATTAAATACTCATCTTAAAACATCTTGTTAGATTCTATGAAATGTTGATGATTGATCTTAAAAATGGATTGGATTTATACTTTCGTTGGAATAAAAATGAAGAAATATAAAACATGGTACATGATGTGACTAAACCTCTTGGAGAAATCTGAGATTTTGCTAAACTATAAGTCAATTGATTTTTCTGATTGATGAATTGAATACAGGAAACATTTCAATTAATGAGGCATTAATTATCTTAATCAAGTTTCATGTAAGCTGGAAATATAAATGAGCAATGACTTCCTCTCTTCTTATTTTTGATTGAGCACCTCCTGTATTCCTAACAATTCATTGACTCACTCTTTCTTAGTGTACAGTAAAAATAACAACTATCCTTTCTGCAAACAGGACACCATTCATACATTAACAGCAAAAAATCATGCGATTAAACGATCCTTAAACTGAAGTGACCAAAAAAAACTCCTCGGACGCCTGATTTTAGCCTTCTGTGACTAACATAAACCCTGAAGTCTGTGAAGATGTAACAGAGTTTAGCATCAAAACATTGTTAGCTTTGACACTCAATCCTTAATTTCTTTAACACACACCGTTATAGGTAAATCAATTCCTTTACGAAAATATTAAATAAAAATTTCACTCACTCATAAAGAGTGAAAGAAAGAAAGGAAAGACTCATAGGCTACTACTCTTCATGGAAGCAGTAGACTGGCATGCAATCGATTCTTATTAAGGCAATCAATCTTGTCTTCTTAATCACCTCCTAGAGCCAGGTGCTTCCTTCACACTGAATGGCATGAGCTGGATTTCACTACAACAATTAAGGAGAAAAGAATTATGAACATTAAAGAATTTGATAATAAATGTCTACCTTTTCCAGAACTGATCATAAAGCAACATAGTTTCACCGGTGGAATCAAAAGATGAAACTGTCCCCTAGCCTCCATTGTCTAGGGAAACATTATCCATTTACTTTAGGATTAAGTTTGAATAATGCAGGATCAAATGCTCGTACAACAAAGTATGAAATATAGACTTCAGGAATCTTATAAATTGTGATGCTTATTAAGGATATTTATTGGTAACTCTACGCATTTTTAGTAAATAATTTACGTACTTACAATACAAAAATATCCACAGAAATAATTGAACTCACAGAAAAGTTTATAACAATGATGGCAATGTAAAAACTCCAAATGTTTCTGTTAAGTCAAGAAAAAGGTCATGTAATTTTGAACAATACTATGCTGTAAAGAAAAAACATTGTTTTGATACGCAGTAGGCATAAGTTTAATGCTTTCTTTGAAAAGCATTATATCAAAGAGCTCTCAAATACTTTGGATCATAAGGAAAATTCTCTCTAAGATTTTCCTAAGAATTGCTCGTAATGTGTACATGTCATTCAATTTCACACGTAGTTAAGTTTTTCGTGGAAATTAAAGTGTTTTTTTCGAGAAATTTAGAACGCGCGGCAAACGTAAATATTTGGAGATTTTAATTAAATATATCAAAAACGAAAAGAATTATTTACCAATGTTATTAGGCACATGCCTTTCGGTCATCATAAGGGAACAGTCGATGCGCATTCTCCGTGCGATAATTGATCTTCGATAGATGAACGATAGCGGGAAACACAAAGTCTCCAATATTGTTTGAGTTACCTTTGAGGCTGGTAAACTTCATGAAATTAGCTGAACTGAAATAACTACATAAAGAAATTGAAATCTTTTCTCATCATCATGATTTTGATTATCATCAATAAAAATGGAAGTTCTCTTTGATTTTGAACTAGAGAAGTAATTCAATGAAGACCTCTGGAGCAGCTTGGCTTCAGAGTATGAATGGGCTACTTTATGTTAGAAGTAGTTGCACGAGTTGGGCGGGATGACATGTTTTATGTACCAAGTTTGGCGATAAATGGAGAAATAATGACGATCTCTTTAACTCTTGGTTAAGTAAGTCAAAAAAAGTCACTACTTTAGCTAGAAAGAAGACGAAATTCCTCTATGGTTGCCAGCGATATTCACAATTTTGGCTATTAAATGTTATCAGAGGGTATACTTAAGCATATGCCATCGTCATAAATAGTTAATTGCTCTTGTTATTTTCTTTTCATAAGTTAATGCTGTGATTTTCTTAATGTTTTCTAAAATTCTTCCCAAAATTTCAATTTTTTTGCTTTTTCCTCATTACCAATGAATAGCTCAATTCTCATTTGCCTCCTAGGGGGCAAAGCAACTTGGTCATAAGTTTGTCATGCAAATATGTTTACACCAATAGCAAATGCCAGAATCGCAGGATATTGCCTCTTCAAAGAGACATTCATCATTTTACCATTGATTCCGTATAGAATTAAATTCCCAACTTCTTCTTATGTGTGAATACAAATAATAAAGTATGCTCACATATTTTATGTTTCCAACAGAAATTTAATTTTCACTAAGTTCATGAAGGATATCTTTTTTTCTTACTTTGGTTGCCAGAAAATAATCTAAAAGAGTCTCTTTCAAAAACTAAATGAGTACTAATGAATATGTAAAATCAATTATTACAAAGGTCAGTTTCATTTTCCTTGGTAATATTCTTTAAGGATGGCATCTCCTTTAAAACCTCTAGTCCAATCATGAGAAATATAGAATAAACACTCCACTTCTATAATATTTCAATAATAATTTATAACTATTTACTATTATATTGTATAGACTCAAGATTTTCTAGATTGAATGAGTTTTTAATTTATCTCTTTTCTGTAAGATGACTGTACTATAAAAAATGTTTAAATATGTATTACCTAGATCCTCTCAGATTATCAGCCCAATGTATAGAAGTGTAGAGAAATTCATAAAGATTCTATTATTGTCATACAGTATTTAACAACGACTTTAAAGATAGTCAATTAAAGCATGTATTTCAATTCCTATAAATGATGATATTACAAGCTAATGTAATGAAATACATGTCTAAATTATTGTAAGAAAATTGGAAAAAATGGTACATACCTGGAGGAAATCCTAAAATTTCAATACAAGATATATTCCAATTTTTTCAATTGTAAAGAAAGAAGATTGAGTGAAATTTTGAGGTACTGTACCTAGTTTCAGCTCTACTATTGTAGGATTTTGTGCATTGATTCTCATATAATTCAGCTATCTCTCTGCAGCTCTTTAATAAAGCGTTTGCCTCAACAATTATCAATGTATAGAAAATCAGTAATTTTACTAGGAATATTACATTGAAGCATTAAGTGAATCAACATGATATTCTTATAGATTTTTTCTATAATGTCATTCAATTAAGCCAATCAGTATAGTTCTTCATGGATATTAAACTGTAAAATTTTATTTTATTCATTATTTCTTTTTTATTTGACTACAAAACATGCAAATAAGTATTCATATGTATCAGTATTTTAGGCTTCCTAAAGTTACTCAAGCCTACCAATGGCATTGGTGGTCTTCATTTCTAACTGAAGAATTGATAAAATAGTAAATTCGGTGACTTACTTGGCTTGCGATTATCACTTTTATACCATTAGCATAATGGGAATATTCTTCAGAGAATGGAAAACTATACAATAAATCAATAACACAACATTCTTGTTTATATTAACTTCTTTATTTTCAATTGTTTATCTATATTTCTACCAACCTATGTAATGCTGGTCATATCTACATTATGCTTCATTTGTGTATGTTGCAATGTATGTACTCGTGTATATATGTAGGAATACATATATAAACTTACATAGGTATTTGTCAATACTTGTGTTATTGTTTACACGCCAATTTTGTATTTTTCTCAGAGGATTAATGTTATTTTAAAATTAAGCAGATGCTTGATAGGCATATGGTGAGCAGATAATGATTTCATGATTGTACATTATATGATTAAGTTTCTTTTATCAAACCCACTTTTATGTGAATAATAAACCAGATTTCTTGCAAAATGTAAAATTTTAAATCCAACCAAACTATTTTTCAGTTCACTTTTTTCTTCCTCAGTAGGAAAATAATTTGATTTCCTAGTCATTAAAAATGGCAGCTTATATACAAATTAAAATGGGTTTTCTATATACCAATCTGAAGGGTTTGAATGCAGGAGGATGAAATGAAAGAAACTTATGTATATATATATTTCTCATGAACAGTAATTAAAACATTGAATCTGAATGGACCATATGCATTATCAATCACATGCAAACACCAAAATATTTATCTTTAACATATGGTACAGTACTCATTATATTTTAACAGCTTGAAAAAATTCAATAATCAAACAGCATAGTAAACAAATCCAAAAAATACTTTCGAGACTCATCTGCACAAAACATCAGCGTGGAATTTCTTTGGTTGCAGAGGAGACTGATATTGTGTCAGCTTATCATGGGAGAATCAAACAGAACATCATTTCTATACTTAACATTAGACTCAGGGTGGTTACTGATAATAGGATAAACCAAAATGAGAGACATAGGCATTGGCTCAAAGAGGTCAAATCAACATGTGAAACCTTCGTCATTTTGAAGGAGTTTAAAATACACCTCACACTGACACACTCACACATACTCACATACACCCAATGACAATTCACATCTCCCCATCACGTGTTATGGTGCATCTAAAATCTAGCAACTGTGCAAATTTTTTAAATGCTCACTACAAACAATAGACGATACTTGGCTTTGTCATGGGGGCATGAGGGCGGGGAAAGTAGGTGTCGCTCAACATTCTTTTCTAGTGATTGCTGTCTATTGTATTGTTTTCTTTTTTAAATTCTCGTATCAAAACAGTTTTTCACTCCTATCCATAAGTATAAAATGTTCTTCCATGTGATAAGTAGTATGGCATCGGTGCAAATAATTTTTGCAAACGTGTCTTACCTATACCTCTGCACATTTTTCATATATTATATATATATTTTGTTAGATCAACATTACTCCATTTAAAAATCAATAACACTTTGCACATGCAATGAGCAATAATGTACCACCAAAGGAAGTATCAAATCATTTACCTTTGTCACATAAAATGGCACAAACATAACCACAAGTTTTTCACCAAGTATGAATAATGAGGTTCACAAATAGATGCAGCTGATTTTTTACTTTTCTTTCATAACAGGTGCCCAAAAATAAACACTTGGATGGTTCTTTGATTCAACAGAAAGTGCTGCCAAATTAAAATAGCATTCAGAAAATATGCAATAAAGAATAACTGTTTCCTTATGCAATGGTATGCTGGTATGCTTTTCTTAGCCATAGGTGTTTCATGAAACATATCATTTCAATTACTGAGATGTTGTTTGATCTATTAACAAACAGACAGAATGCCAAAAGTACATTCCACCGCCATGTACAGCTAACATACAGTAGCACTTTCATTGAACACAGGACTGCTAACACCACCTTGGCACTTGTTTAAATTTAGGCGTCAAATCTTGTCACATTAAAAAAAATAACATACTTGATTTGAGGACTTTTCACCTTTGTCTGTGATATATATATATATATATATATATATATATATATATATATATATATACATATACATATGGGTTTATTATATAAGTATATATCGCTATACGTGTGTGGGTTGCTCTAAATTACATACATAACCCACAACCCCAGCTACCATTTTTTCCTATGTATTCCATGCCAATATCTTCATTTTGCATGCTCATGTAGGATTATGTGGAAAATGATGTGCATGTTCATTGGTTAAAAAATGATATCTAGGGCCAGGACTGTTTTTAAAGGAGTGAGTATTGGGGTAAGGGTAAAAGAGTGTTCTTTTTATTGAATGGGAACAAACACTTTAGTAATGGAAACAATACACTGTTTCATAAAGCAGAGGCTGATACACATTACAATGCATCTATGCAATTGCACATCCCAATACTTAATAACAAATCCTCCACCACTTGATGCGACTGAAAGGATAAAATTATAGGTCTTTCCATATTTATCCCATTAAAAACTTCATTATTCACTAACAACCTTGGGGCAATGAATTCCATGAATCATTTTTTCAAAGCTATTCATGTTTAATCTCTAATCATAAATGACCTTGGAGGGGAAGGAAGTAATTCAGCACTGTTTCTTTCATGTCACATCAGTCATTACAATTATACAAGAACATTACGTGGGATGAGGATTATACACAGCTCTTTTGTTTCTGTTTCATAATCAACAACACTACATTTAAAAACTATTACACTACCTATATAGCTACATATTTACTAAGCAACTTTGTTAGTGAGGTTTTTTCCATTTTTGCAAGTTGACTGCACAAAAAATACTAACAAAATGCAGGAATAGCTACAATCATTCTTCCATGTGATCCTAAAAAGCATTTTCTTGTTCATTGAAAACTATTGCGTGAATTTCTTCTACTGCTATGCACTAATAACAGGAAATTATTTTTGCTAATGTTGTTCCATTTTCCCTCTAAACTATGCTGAACTTTGTACATGTTTTCACAGGGGACTTTTCCCTTCGCATTTTTTCTTTTATATATATATATATTTTTTTATATATAGTATTTATATATCTCCCGCTTCTATTGGCATTAATATCTGTTACAACAACTATACGTCCCACATGTCCAAATATTGTTTTCTGTTAAAAAATAGGCCCCATTCCCATCACAAGTAACTCTCTTTACAAATGCATCCGCTCAGTTTTAGCTTTTTGTTATACTCTTAAATTATAAACTATCTACATTAGAGAATAATATTTTTCATTGTTCACCAGGCAAGAACATCTGAATAGATAATTCATGCCCCCCTCCTGCCATCTACCTTTACAATTCAGTTTAATTAAAAAAACTGAGAAACTTGCAGTTTCTCAATTACTTCATACATGGGTACTCAAAAATAAAATGACAACTGAAAGAAACATCAGCACATATGTACATCATTCTTATAGGAATGTGCACAGTTCTCACCTGATTTCTACCTTTTCAAAAGAATTCTGACATGCAATGCATTATATCCAATGCCTACGGCATCCTATGGTAAAACAAGCATTTTTCTTTCACTAGATGTTATGGTTTCTTACAAGTTTTTAGTTACCATTGTCTTTCCGGCAGCTGTTAAATTTTTCTTCTCCAGAAGTGCACTCAAGAGCATTCTATATAGTACACAAGTCTTGTTATATTCTGCTATGCCAATAAAATTTTTTGTTACCAGTACCAGTGACTGAGTGAAGATATTCTTAAATTCCCATTCCATCCTTCATTGCTACCCATTTCAAAACACACTCACACATAAAAGCACACACTTATATATGATTACATTTTTCCACAATATCTTCTTAAATTTTGTGTCATCCACCACCATCTGTACCACCTCACAGCTCTTTTCTTCATTACTATTCATCTTCAACATTCCTCTAGCAGCCTGCAGAGGACCTTTACCATCAAACCAAAAGGCTTGGAGCTAGCCAATCTTCATCTGCCAGCTGTCAAATGGAACAAGGAAATTATTTAAGACATTCTTCTTCCCCCAATAAGCTTTGAAATAATGAACAAGAGAGAATAAAGTTACTTGTCAATTACAATATTAGCAATGAAAACTGTCTGAAATTTTAGATGGAATGCCTGCTGCAGGATTGAATAACTTCAAACTCGATTGAGGAATTAGAATTCTCATGATACATTTAGAACAGGAACATGTGATAGCAAATCATTATTAAATCACTTTTGAGTTCATTTCTTTAATAGGAAAAACTAATTCATATTTCCATTGGTGAATAATCAACACGCTTATTTCTAAGACATTTCACAGGTTTATGTAGCAGATACAAAAATAATATGCTTAACTTGAATTTATAATAATTCGTAAATGGCTGATAATTCACTTATAAGAAAAGCAAGATATGTGCAAAACATAAAAAGATAAAAACACTAGCAAATTTAACAATATTACAAGGCAAAGACCATATCCACACTTCACATGCATAATTATTTTAGATCTCTATCATAGCAAAATGATAAAAAAAATAACTTAGGAGCTGTGCATGAAGCAATAAACCTCAATTTAATAGAAACAAAAAAAAACCTGCAAACCATCCTTGAAACATTTTAGTTATTATAAGACTATTATTTTTAATGTAAACCACTAAAATTAGTATTAAACACTGACCTTTGCTTTCTCCCAAATGAAAGAATCATAGTAAATAAGCTTCTTCCATCTAAAATAGTCACTAAGTTCATCAACTAACTATTCAAGAAGAAGAATAAAATTTTAAGCCATGCAAATTTGCAAATGAAGTTAAGAAGGCAACAGTATTTAAATACAATTTTAATCCTTTATTAATTTTCAATAAGATGACAGATACATCATTAGTCAAAACAACAACTCCTGATATCATTAGATTCAGTACAGTTTAAAACTCCTCAATTGACAAAATATTCATTCAATAAAAAGAATAATAGTTAACAGAGCATCGACAAAAATTGCCCTTGTAATGGAACTAATACAAAAAACAGTCGATTCTCAACAACATTTCCTTAACACTTAAATTGTCTCCTCATGAGTAATACTCGTGTATATTTATTGTAATGTTCAGGAGTAAAAATGATGGTTGGGAATAAAATTGTTGACAGCATTCTAGAGATAGCACTAAAGCATATCATAGGGCCTGAAAAAAAGAAATACAGGCTTTAGTTTAGATCAAAATAAAAGAGAGAAAGGCTGCAGTGTTTGAAAATAACAGAAAGGATAAGCAGGTATGGAAAAGAATTGTCAAAAAGCAATTCCCATGCCAAAATATTATTGAGAATAAATAATAATACCAGGCCTTATACAATTCATGCTTATCAATAAGCCTATATACAGAGCAATATTGAAATGAAAATCAAAGACTGACATAAAAGCAATTCAATAAATGTAATAAATGAAAAGAACTGAAAAAATGCTATGCTGCCATGGTACAGATTCTTGAGAACAGAAAATTTTCATTGAATTTGCTTTGATTGATTTATGATAACAATTATCATTATTTAAACTTATAATTTAACAATTTTAAATTGAATAACAATTTTGTTCAGAGTATTTAAAATAAAATATGTTCCTCTAAGAATTCATACCAATGACAACCTGACTAATCACACCCAAAGTTAAAAAGAATCAAATAGAAATCCAAGTTATTATTCACAATGATTCTTATAAAATATCGTCATGCCAAAAAATGAAAAATGGTTTAACAAATACATGTGATCTGATGACTTGACAGAGTATTAATGTATCTGTGAAAGGTAAACTGAAATTATTTATCCAAACATTGACTGCGTACAATCCTGACAAGAAAAACCATTCCACTTCCAAAAATCAAAAGTGCTTTTAACTGGATAACACATATAAGGAAATTCACTAGCAAGAAATTTGAGATAGGTGACAAAATTTAGGAGCTCATAGCATCAACATCATCATAAAAAATTCTTATGCTGATCAATGAAATATATACAGACAAATTTTCCAATGAAAAGCACCCATCACCCACATGGCATGCATGTGTGAATCCAAACTGTTAAACCACCAATGAAACAAGTAAAAAATGAGAAAGAAACCCAAAGTGACTATGTTAAAACTGATAAAAAAAGACAGTATATTTGTTATGTAAAGTTTTACAAATAAAAATTGGAATTAACATAAACAATTATGACATTTAATGAACATTTATTTCAATTACAACCAGTGGCATCAGAGCTGGAGGTAGCTGCCTCCCCAGGTTTTCAGGTGGGGGGAGATTAAATGTTTAGTCCCTTCAAGTTTTAGATTGTCCCCCCATCTGTAAAAACATACCCAATGGCCATAATTATGAGACTGAGGATACTCCACTCTAAACTTTACGTAAAAGCAATTCTTTAAAAAAGATAATGCTGTAATAACCCAATACACCTAAATAGAAGCCAATCCAACATATTTTAACCTACAGATAAAGAAAAAACTGTGGATTTCATGAATTTTCAATGCAATATTTCATTTTTATGTTTAAAATGAATTATTTAAGATAAAAAATGCATATTATTTTTTTATACATATCTTTCTTTGAATGTCCAGGGAATAAATTCTGGTAGGCTATATGATCTCCTAAAAGAGCCAACAGGCTGTATAATTTAATAATACTATAATTATAATATTGTTACAGTAATTGGACTATAAACAAGATATTAAAAATGAAGATGGTGATTCAACTTTTTTGATAGATTCTAAACAAAAGTTTCTCTCTGACATCCCAGCCTATCATAGATATTGGCTATAATCTTTCAGAAAATAATTAGCTATTAGGTAAAACTAAATTGATTATAGTGCTAATATAAACCTAAGGGCCATGGGTTAGACACATCTGCTCTACCTCATGTCTCTCTTTTTTCACAAGTGTTACATCATTTTTTCATTTAATTACATGGGTTAGGGGATAGTAAAAATAGAACCGTAATTTGCAAATCTTCAGATTATATTTATTTCAATGAGAGCAAAGATTTTCTCAAATAAATAAATTATACGTAAAAGATAACCACTTAATAAAGTAGATAAAGAAGAAAAAGAATTTTTTGGCCATGAATTGATAAATACAAGAGTTAGATACGAATTATTCCAGAAATTTAATTGAATTTGGATTAGATATGATGTAAATAGACAATACAGTATATCCTGAGAAATGATGAACTGCGTCAGAAATAATGAATTGGCTTGTATTCAGGCAGATATGGAGCATTAGAAGAATTTTGAATGATATAATCCACCCATTAAGTTTGCATATCTGAACATAATCTAACCTTAATCAAATAATAGCTCCATTACTGTATTTAACACATACTAATTGAAAGGATAATCTACTTTATCTTTTCAATAGTTTTTGAACTTAGCTTTCCATTAAGAACTTTTCAAAAATTGATGTATTCAATGATACTTCACTTTATGAACTACCTCTGCTAATTAAAACCTTTGTAATACTAACATATATTACAGAGAACTTTGACATTAAGGGGTAACTGACAATCTCAAATTATGTTGAAGCAGCATAACAATAAGTAAAATATTAAAAATATTTAATCACTTTTTGTAGTGATTCATCCAAACTATATAATTAAATCCAAATCTAATCGCTTTGAAAAATACCAGAATACCATTGGAATGGTGAAATTCTGTCAAGCAAGCAGTGTTAGGAATAACCTCAGGTACTTTCAATATTTAAGTCACTGTACTGTAAGGAAAATATAAAAAGAAATACTTGCTGAGTGAAAAGAAAATGTTCCTTAAAAATCAAATTAAATTAATAAATAATATATTATCAAAATAGCATACTGATTTTTAGACTAGACAACAAACAAACAATAGTGCTCAGGTCTGGTACATGGGCATTTTAAATCCTAGGCAAACAATAATTCCTTTCATACAGGGTTCATGATCACAGAAAACAATACTGGATCTCAGGTTCAAACCCCAGTAAGAGCACTGACTTTGTTGTATATTTTTTCAGGTGAGAGTTTACAATGTTATCTCCTACATTGTAATTGGTTGCTTTGTGGCTATTTTCAGGCACTTGAAAACTAAAGAAATCACAGTGAAATTATTATAAACGAGGAGCAAAGAGGAGCGATCCAACAAATTTGTTTGCCCAAGTTAAAGTATTTGCCACTAATGCACCAATTTTTTAAACATTGACTTTCTGTAAATGGATAAAAAGATAAATAGAAACATGAAGCCTATGAGAAATCAGGGGCAGGAGGCAAGCAAGCAATCGAAAGGTTGGTTACCTGGAATTGTTGCATTGGATAAGCAGCAGCCATCATCCCAGCGGCTGCAGCAGCAGCAGCTGCTGCTGACTGTGGTGGTGGTGCCTGACCTTGGGACTGGGCACCAGACTGGGACTGGCCTGTTTGGGCCACTTGTTGTTGCTGAACAGCGACTGCTGCTGCCTGTTGGGCCTGCTGTTGCTGGGCGACTGCAGCAGCGGCTGCAGCAGCCTGTTGTTGAGCGGCCTGTTGCTGCTGCTGTTGTTGCATTGCTGCAGCCTGTGCTGCAGCTGCTGTGGCTGCTGCAGCGGCAGCCATCTGCTGAGCTGCTGTCATTCCCTGGGGTGGGGGTGGTGGTGGAGGAGGGGGCTGGTGTCCTGGTGGAGGAGGCATTCCTGCACCACCTCCTGCTTGTCCACCCCATCCTGCAGCCGCGGCAGCAGCAGCAGCTGCTGCTGCAGCTCCAGCAGATCCGGGGATCTGCATTCCCATTCTGTCCAAAGAGGGGTGACATCTTTGAAATTCAAAGAATAGTTACAATGAGTATTAGATAAAAAATGACAAGTAATACATGACATGACACAAGTAACACATCTCAACAATTGCAAGTTCATATCTACTCTATGTATTCACAAGCTGATATAAAATTTAATTATTCCAAATATAATTGTTTTACTAAGAATTGGTAAAAAGCAAGTGTTAAATAAGAAGCCACAAGTAGGCCATTATTGGAAATCTTTAATCCAACAAAATAATTAAAACTCATTTCAGTGAGTGGAAATAAATAGCCATAGCAAAATTACTTTTAATACTTAATCAAAATGCAAGTTTGAAGCATATTCCTTGCTTCATAAAGACTCATCTCACAAATATACTGATTATGTAAATTATTACTGTGAAAATAAAGATTTAAAAAAAGTTTGTTAATTACAATTTTTTCTCATTTTCAGAAACTGGCACTAGTGATTGAGAAAAACAAGAAAATAGAATTATAAAGATATTAAGCTGGATGAAAACAAGCACAACTATACCATGACAACATGTAATCCTATTATTCAGACGTTAGAGAATATACAATCTTCAAGTGTGGATCCATTCCATCATTGAGGGGGTGTTTCCAATGATTTCTTTGGTAACCCTTCTGAGCAATAGTTCACAACACAGTTATGTGAGGTAATACCAAATCGCAGTTATAAAACAAAACTTATATTTTGTATTTATTTATGCATGGTAAATATGAGTATTGATTCTATGGTAATTACGTATAATATAAGTTGAGATGTAGAGGTATTTATTTTGAAATTTACACATAATAAGATTTATAAATACAAATCTCAGATAATGAATATCTTTCAATGTAATTACTGCAGTGTATGTTAGTACAATAACCATGAAAAATATCTAATTATGGTCAGAATTCATTAGCCTATTATAATATATAATAGCAAGACAGAACTGAACTTTATCTCATTGAATACTCTGTTATATGTATAGTCATATTTCCCTAACTAATTAATATATGAAAGTCCTGCAGCAGAAGAAACTATTGCATGGCTAATGAGGAAAATCGTAAATATTTTGTTGTGGATAACAAGCTTTTTAAAATGAGCTCATTTTTAAGGCTTGCAAGTATTCTTCTTAAATAATGATTGGAAATTAACTGAGAACATCTAAAAGAATTCATTTCATATACAACACAAATGCTTGAGATTTCTCTTTATAAAGGTCAAAGATTTGGAACAAGTTACAAAAAGTAATAATAATATATATAATATCAAAAAAATTCAATATTTTAGATGGAACTTTTCTTAACTTGCATTTCTCCTTGGTTACCGATAATCAATCATCAAAACTTGAACTCTAAATAATCGATTTCTATTTGACCTTGAAATAACACAAGCATCTGTACATATTGTGCGACATTGATATGATAAATCTGCAAAATGTTATCATGTGAATATAATGACACGAGTTGAAAATGTTTTAAATGATGCTTACCCCATGTATCCTTGCTGATAACCTCCAAATTGGCCATATGTTGAGTAGCCTTGCATTCCCTGCAAGAATTGACCTTGCATCTGAGCTGCTGCAGCTGCAGCAGCAGCCGCTGCTGCTGGATAGCTCTGTGGATACCAATAGGCAGCAGCAGCTCCCATCTGGCCTCCTGCACCAGTGGCACCATATGTACCAGCACCACCAGCAGTACCACCAGCTCCATAGGGATACTGTCCAGTCAATGCCTATGCAAAAAAATTAAAACAGGAATGAGTCTAATTTCATTTTCAAAAATAAGATGGTTGGATATGCTGCAAGAGTCAGAAGAACTAAGCAGCCAGAGGTGAAGAAGGAGCAGTAATTGCACTGGGAATACGTTTGAGCAATGACCTATTCCAGCAGTCAAGGCATTCATTCATTTAGTTATAATAAATTAAATAATCCAAGTCAAACTATATATCTCATAAATGATGGTCAAGTTTAAGAAAGTAAGAATATTCTTTTAACTTTATGATAGTAAAAAATAACTGAATGTATATGCTCTCCCAAAGATTTATTCTGACAAACTCAGTAAAACACTTTACTTTGACCCTTTTTTATAAATTTATCCCCAACCTAGCATAATAAAATTCAATAATAGGCCAATGCATTTAAACAGTGATTTTTATAAATGTCACACTTCATTAACTATAAATACAGTTTAAGTTTTGGCTACACAAGCTATACAACTTCTTTTTTCAAATTTAAACATACCTGTCCTTGTACAGTGGCTGCAGCAGCTGCAGCTGCAGCGGCGGCTGCTGCAGCGGCAGCCTGCTGTGCATTGTTGGGATCTCCAGATTCCTTACCCCAGGAGCATTTTACAACACCCTGGCCTCCATTTATGTCTGTGTTGTGTACAGCAACTATGGCATGTGTTGCAGATTCCTTTGTGGAAAATCTGGAAGAAAAATCGAACAGGGATTACTTCAACGTCATGCTCAAATTAGTCAGAATTATGAACATCACTAAGTCTGAGATTCAAACATTTGTAAAAAGAGATAATTTAAGAAAAATGGACAAAGATAAATATCTGGCAAAAATGAAAATTCTTTCACAATGCTATCACAGAGAAAAGATTGTAAGAAACAGTATTCTGAGAGTATTTCATGCCCTTATGGACAAAGGAAAGATTTCAGGCTAATCTTAAAAAGATGAAAATGTTTCTCATGCATGTCTACAATATATTAACCAAAAGAATGTGCAATTCTAAACATGTTATACTGAATACATATATTCTCACTCTTTGAAGGTATCCACAATGACTATATTAAGTTTTACTGCTCACTATGCAAAGGAAAAATGGTACATGGATTCGTTCAAAATGATGGATTTAATTTTATACTTTTCAAACTTACCGCACAAAGGCATATCCCTTATCCTTAAATACACGGATTTCTTGAATCTGACCAAATGGTGAGAAGGTCTTCTGCATCAATTCTTCTGTGAGCCCCGAAGCTATTCCTCCACAGTAAACAGTGCAATTGTTTGGACTGGATTGGTTGTACACCTCATCAAATGTGAGTGGCTTGCAATTCACTTTAGGGTACATAGAGTTCAGTTTGATCAAAGATGGGGTAATAGGGGAGTTTCAAGGTTTCAGAGAGTAAGTTTCAATAGGATTTAGGGAGCAGAGGATTGGTTTCAGGAAAGGATGGGGAAAAGAGAGAAAAAAAACAGAATACGTTAATTACCTTCAAAGATGGGCACTATTAAATACACAAATTTAAATATTAACATATAGTATGTATATGTATTTTTATAGATTTATAATAAATATAGGCAAGCAAATCCCACAACCACAGAAGGAAGGTATTAACAATAGAAGGTTACCGATAGCAAGAAAAAAATTAATAAATTGAGTCTGGTGCACAGGACCTATATACTAAATATTAGTTTATCTGGCGAAAAAATATATAATGGAGGTACGATATAACAATCCTGTAAAAACTCACCTGTTACTTCACTTACCTTGGAATTGAAAAAGACTTGCTTTGAGATTTTTCTCTAAAATCTTAAAAATTAGTTTCTTTCATGGAAAACCTATACAGTGCTGAACTCAGATCGGTAGAATTTATAGAAAATTGTTTTGAGGAGAATGAAGTAACTGCCAATCTTTGAAATAAGGCAAAATTAGTCTAAAATGTTTTTTTTTGATAATTTTTCTGGCAAAAGGAAAAATACTTCCCCATTTGACCCTCTTGGCTAAAAGCTTTTTCTTTCTCTATGCCCAAGGAAAGTAAAAGATTGCAAGAAAAAATTCTGCCCAAAAATATTTTAATACAAGAAAAGTATATAGCAAACAAGAAAAAATAAGAATAAAGGCAGCTTACCTCGGTTTTTGCCAACAGCAGATAAAGTGTTTACATTTTATTTTGCTAACAGAAAAATAGAATCAACTCTGAGCGCTACTAGTGAAAGTTATTATATATATAAATATATATAATATTAGGAAAAAAGAAAAAACTGGCATAAAAATGGGATCCATACCTACTGCTTCTCTTAGGTTCGGATATGGGTAGTGGCACTACAAGAGGTTTGACATTTTTTATTTTGGGCAGTCTATTAGCATGCAGAGGGCAAGGGTTACACAACAGTCTATACCATGGGAAGGGTAGGTGGGGAACACAAGGGTTGGTGTTTTTATAAGGAACTGTTAAAAAAAGAGAAAGGTAGGTTTTGTGAGATAACTCACAGGTAAAGGATAATATAAATTATAAAAAAAGAAAAAAGAAAACCCATAACAGATTTTCCATATTAAAATAGAAGGAGGAGAGAATATAATAAAAAATTAAATAAGAAAAAACATTCTAATAAAAAACGAAGGGTTCCAACTTACACCGTTTCGTTTGTACGAGAGATTATGAGGCAGTAATCAATCTGAAACACAAACGTTTTGAAACTGAGTTCAGCATTTGTGGTCCTTGGAGTCACCATCGCTGTTTTACCACACCACAGCACAATGCCTCGTGTAAGCACATTAAAACAAAATATTCAGTTATTGACATAAATTTCTGTCATAATATTCAAAAAATCGTACTTGGCATTAATTTTCTTTTTTTTATTCTAAAAATGTATCAAAAGACATGATTTTTTTCAATGATCATTTTTTTTACTTTCTAACCAAGTTAGTCATTGTGCCATAATTCTTATGAAAAACGAACCTATGTATGTGAACTTTTAGAGCACTCTTTTCACGGAAGTTTTACACAGTTATTTCTATGATGAGGAGGAAAATGGTGGATGCTTCAACGAATAAATACATTATATACAATTCATTGCTATAACTATATGCCAGATTGAAGAGCACTTTAATTGATTTAGTAAAACCTATTCTCTGGGAACAAAACCGTAATTTTTAAAAAATAATTCTGATGTTTGATTCTTTTAAAATGAGGATTGAATGGTAAAATTTTCAGCCTGGCAACAAATAGTTATGTCAAGCTTTGAGGAATACATGGCCATTAGCTTTACATTAAACTCATTAATGTTAGTTTAGTGATATTACAGGGGTGATAATTATTTAATGTCATTTTAAAGTAACTCATAGTAGAAAATGAAAAATAAAACTAATTAACTCAATTGATGCAAAATCATCAAGAGTAATAACCAAAGGGAGTAATAAAAATAAGAATTATGATAAGAATTTTACAAGGAGGAAATATTTAGTAGAGGGACTAATTAGGCCTCTAAATTGGGTTTAGTGCAAAACAATATTTATTAGGTGAATTTCAATTGAATGCACATATATATAAGTAGAGAAAGAGGAGGCAATTGACAGCAAAGCTGGAAATTCTAGATGAGCCAACAAGGTTTCAGATGAGGTTGAAAAGAAAAGAGGATATTTCACCCTCCTCAGGGTCGTATAGATTCCTTCCATTCCATTCATTTAAGTTACTAAATAAACATTAAAATTTTGAATTCACGATTATTTCAAAATTGAGATTCATCTCTAATAAAAGCTGTAATGCTTGCTATTTACTAAGAAACCATTATGAGTTTGAATAACCTCACTTTTGAGATCATTACATATTTCCTTCAGAAAATATGCAGTAATGGGAATTTTTAACGCAGTAAGAAAATGATCTACTCCAGTTTACGTAGTGTTAAACTGAAATGTTGTTTTGATCTTTTTGATGCAGGGATGCCCATCTTTCCCCAATCTATTTTAGCACTAATTTTTTAAAAGTAAAAATGATTCAGTAACACAAATAGTATGAATTTACTGTGATATTGGAATCGAACCAACACATTCATCCAAATTATTCTAGGAATAACGATTCAAAGCATAACCTTGCAACTTTTTCATCACACACATGGAAATATATTATTCTTTTCATGAAGCATTTTAGTTCATCCTTCATAGATTACAATATTGGACAGATACTTCAAATAGTCAAATGATTTAAATATTGTGTATACTTCAAAATTAAAATTATTAATTTGGCTCTTGCAAACGATCCTAAAACCTTTAAATAAATGTCATGAGAATAAAGAGGATTGCTAAGAATGGTATTAGAGCACGACATAAAACTAGGATAAAATATAAACGATGTCTATTGACGGTTTTCAAAGACCAGATTTGGTACCTCTTAATTCTGGTCAAGCTATTTCAATTCATTAATGTTGAGGACTTGCAGTCATCACACCAGATGCCAACTACGTCCTGGATGACTTTTATCTGGTATCTCTTAATTCTTAGACATTTAGCCACATTCATAATGATTCAGAAGTAAATCGGAGTCCCTTCTGAACCACTTTCACCAAACGCGCTGCCCACCTTGTTGTCCGGGGACCTCCATCTTGTTACGCGAAAATACTTAATTGGATATTCATGCTGCAATTGTATCTCGCAGGTAATCCGCGACTCGCGTGGTTGACAACGTACCTGAACTGCCTTTCTGGCCAAGAGGTGAGACAACCTGAATCAGAGCCGAATTCAACAAAATATAGAACGAAGCTTGGAGAAGATGCAGCGCTACTACTCAATGGCATCCATTTCTCGTCCGTGTCCCAGAAATTCTTCAACCCAGCACCTCTCCGAAGCAGACCCTCCCAAGCGACGGCGGGAATTCTCCCAGATCCTCGGATAGCAACCGTAAGAGTGCCCCTTTTATCATCTCCCCTCTCTCACCCAGGGAAAAATACCACCTCCACACTCCACTCCCTTCGAGATGGCACAAATATCTCATTCATGCTACATCAGACACCACCGTCCCTCACTTGCGCTTTCCTTAGCCGAGACGAAGAAAAAATTCGTAGCATTGTAACCTAGATATCAACCATCCCACCCTCACCTCCTGATATAACCCCTTTGCTTCTCGCATCCCCTCAAACCTCCGAAAAAAGCCAAAAAATCCGCCCCTCCCCCCGCTTCCAGGCAACGTACGACAAACAAACATGAGAAGGCTTTCTGGCAACACGGGGAGCCCGCTTATCAAAACTGTGAGAGTGGGTGAAAGGAGAGTGGAGGGCGGCAGAGATGGAAAAAGGAGATAGAGAAAGGATACGTAAAGCAGCGTAGTTTGATAAGGGATTACGGTAATTTTCCCAGAATAATACACTTTCCTTCGGCGTACTAGGAAGTACTGAGGGTATCAAAGGTAGCAAGGACCGCAATCGATTATTTTCGCCCGAAAATATCCGTATTTTATTCACATTTCACGTAAGGGAATTATTCTTAGGAATGTTTAGGTCGCATGAAACTAAAAATGTTACAGATCATTATTTAATATGAATAATTATTTCCTCCAAACTCTGTTCTATAGCTGTAACTGGTCGTCAAATGAATTATCATCAAGTCAGTCTAAACAGGTGATAGGTAGCTAACAATAATAGTTTAAATGGAATAACTCGAAGAGATGAGTTTTATTCAAATGATGACCAGATTTACATTTTTAACATATATCCGAGCACGGTCTGTCGAAAAATCGTTTTGAATATTCAGGGGGAAGTAACAGTCCTTGTTGTAGAAAATAGGTAATGGGTAAAAACGTAAAATTACGGTAGATAGAATGATATTCTTCGGTTGGGGACATACGAAAGCACGAGCAACCAAAATACCTCATATTAAATACAGCAAACTTACACATTCAGGACTTTCTTATCCTTTTGGATTCTGTAAAAATGTCGAGGAGTATGATAGCTGTCTTTACGAGGGAGTAGCGAAAATAAAAATATCTTCGCTAAGCTCCGAAGACATTTTTGACTCGGCTACCTTGAGGGGACAATAACAGAGCCAAAAATGGGGGGAAAATAAGGAAAAGGATTGTTTGCGGAAGAAAAAGAGCGGGGAAATGCCGAAGGAACGAAGTGGTGGGGAAAGAAGCTTTCAGTAGGAAAACATCCAGGGATGATGGAAAGTGAACGAAAGGGTTGCTAATGAAAAGAAAAACAGAGCGGAGCAAGAATCGAAGTCGGTCGTTTCGTTGAGGAGCGGGGAGAGGAGACGTTACTGAGGACGAGAGCGTAATTTTTCGATCGAATCACATTGGTATCCACGTAAATAAAGGACAAGCGAATCACTGAGAAGTCGTTTCCATGCGACGTTTTTAAAGCTGAGCAAGACCAGCGGTATCTAATAGCTTATCGAACATATAAGTACTTATTCCTCGAATATTTTACAAGAGGACTCAAATTGTATCATCGCTAATTCTTATGACCCTTATCAATCAGGAATTTCTCAACTCAAAATTTCGTATTTCTTATTGGCTCCACAGTTACGATGATTAATAATAAATTTTGCCACCCAACGGTGCAAGCAGAGTTTGCTGTCTTCAAAGAAAGATCTGTGAGCGCGTCTATGAGCTAAAAGCCCGTATCATAATGTAAAATTGTATCTTGACACAACAATTACATAAAATGTATACTTTGTCGTCAGTAAAAATTATTTTTACCTTTCCCGCTTCTCCCTCTTGATTCTGTTACCTAAAATGTATACATTATTGATAAGACTTTTCCACGAGGTAACGCTTTCCAAAACTGAACAAAATGGGAGATTACAATGTAACATTGCAACGTTAGGAATCCCCCCCCCCTAAAGTGAAGTATGTTTTAAGAATAAGCAATAAATCTTCACATTCCCTATCAACGCAATGACAATGCAAGGCACGTTGCATGGATTTCGAGGGAATATAACAATCAGGATGACAACCAGAGGGCGTGCAGGATCATTGCTGATGAGGGAGATTGTCCATCCGGTGTCCGCCGCCGTTTGTGTGTGTTTGTACGCATATGTGTAAACTCCCGACGCATCCATAGCTTCCACGGACTGCCCCCGCACAGGAGATAGCGACCGCCGTTTCGGAAACGTCCACACGGTTCCCTCATATTTCCACTTCGCCCATGAGCGGAAATTGCTTTCCCGCTCATGGATTAATCGCACCGAACACTTTTCGGAACATCAATTGGCTAAGCCACGGAAATACGGTAATTAGAAAAAAGGTAATTTCGAAAAAAACTCATTAAATATTTAATCATTGTCGTATTCGGTAATAGATTCAAACTTTAATTCCAATCGGATCTATTTTTTAACACGCTAAAAATAACACATCCGCGACGACTACTCCATAAATTTACGCGGACCGGAAAAATAAAACAGCCCGATGCGCTTCATTCAACTTTTAATTTATCCCTCGCGCGAAGCAATTAACAGTGGCAACTTGATTATGAACACGGTTACATATTGAACCGGCGAACTGAGTGATTTGTTCGGAAGGCGAAAAAGTTTTGATTGATATCTTCCAATCAGCAGCGATAATTAGAGAACGTCGATACGGTTGCCATATTTCATGGCCGTGAAATAAAAGGATTCGATTAATTTAGGGAAAACGCGAATCCGCTCTAGTCGTAAAATAATAGAAATCGATGGAATTGGGCGGGACGCATCGGACCGATCTTCACAAAAATCATCCAACGAAAATGTCTGTTGATACAGCGGCTAATAGGTGGAAGGGAACAGTAAAAATAATTTCGATGCAAATTCAACATGCATACGAGCTTATGCTTCCCGTTTGATGAATTTTATAAAGACGGAAGAGTCCTTAATGCAATACATATTTGATACATGAATTAATTTTTTCAACTTAGGCAGAAGTATGTCGGCAAATTTGGGACATGTAAATCAATAATTCTATGTGTATAAATATCTGACAGGATAAGTGGAATTAATGGCAGTTGTAGGGAAAATTATGCTGTTTCACTGGACAATGAACAAACTAAGTGTACGCTTAAATATCTGTAAAATTGGGATAATCTTCCATATATAAATCATAGAATCATTTCGTATAGAATCTTCCTAGCACCTTGCGGGAGGAAAAGTCGATCTTGCACGATTTGTTAGAAAATAACGATTTATTATCGTTGGTGTCAAAATGTGGAAGGTTACGTAGGCTCACTAAAACTCGTGTAGTAGTCAGTAGAAAATCTAGAAACTCAGAGGTAGCGAAAACATTATTATTATTATCTTATTCATATTCGATTCAATGAACTTTCGTTGAAACAAAAAAATACTTGAGTAGTCAACAAAATGAAGGTTTTAAACTAAATCTTCATTACCCTAACAATGAAGATAATAAATTAATGAACTTAAATCGATAAAATGACTAACTAATACCACTTAACATTCGTATTTAAACAACTACTGCAATTATAAAATGGAAAATATTTCTGATTTATTCCATAATGATCATCGCAAGGACTTGTATGAACATTGATCCAAAAGTGACCTCTATTAACTTAATAGGGACCAGATGGTCGCAGTTACGGTACAAACCACTCCTAACACTCGGCTATAGCGTCAGCCAATACAGTTGCAACTCCAGTTTTCATTGTCTCTAACATATGCTGAACGCACCGATATCGTCAACCGAAGACCGTAGACAAAGGCAAGCGACTTATGCAGGGAGCATAAAAGGCAGGTCATGGAATCATACAAAAGAACAAGCAACGGAAGTCGACTAGAGTCAGAAGTGACTTCCATTCGCCAACCGATATCTCCAACGGAACCGACACAATCACGTGATCGACCAAGATGGACGACGCAATGCGTTTGACGCGCAGAAACCATTGTGGCGCCCTTTCGCTTTAAATCAATCTCTTTAATCGGGTCGAAGCCATCGTGGTTACACGCCGTAATCTGAGTCTACAAACACTCGAGAAGTGATCGGCAATCTCCAAGACGCAGGTGCTCAGATACATAAGGATATTTAGCTTTACACATGCGCTGAACATATATGCGGTTGCTAATTTGCGGGTCTCCGATCTCTCTCTCTCTCTCCTCCTGGAACAACGAGCTGTCACCCCCGGAGACCGGGGATCAAGCATTATGCGCATGGTAGGGACTGGCACGGAACTAGCGGAAGTTCCACGGCTGTGCCAAGAATTCAGCCGGTTTTCTTTTCCCCTTCCTACGTGGTCACGGGAGCTATTGTGTGCTGGAGCTAGGCTCGGACCCGGACAGGATGAGTGAGGTAGAATACTCTAATGGAGGCGAGGAAAAGGAAGTTGGTTATATTAACACGTTCATGAGAATATATGAGGATATCAATGTCAGCCTATATCGGACGAGAGCGACATTCAAAGAAATGTATGACACTCATAACCAACGAAATCTTTAATCTTTTTTGATAAATTTAGTGCGATGACTGATGGGTGATTTGAAATACAATGCGATTTTCCACGACTAAACTTAAATATCAACTTTTAAGGTTACCGTCGCGATCAATACTTGAGGAGCTTCATTTGATACTCTGCGTATCAAAATTTACATTTCTAGTACGAAGGAAAAGACGCTAAGGACGAATCTTATTAATTCAAAGAACTAACAAGAATTAAACTGAAAATCTGTTTGCGATTTGGAAAAAAAGAACAATCGGAGACCATAATAAAAATTAATTTATGTATTTCAGAACTCAATTTAAGAGATTCATTGCGATTGAGGAATAGACATTGAGGCTATATTTTTTGTAATTCTTGGGGATTTTAAGGGGTAAATTATACCGTCCCATTGGAACATCTTCGAGAGGGAGGAAAATGATTTCTATTAAATGCGCAAATACATCAAAAAGTTCTGACAATTAACCGCTGACGAAATTCAAATCGTGGGCGACGTAACCTTCAGAAAGATTTCAACGGCAAATCACCTCGTTACGTGGTGTGCAATGAGAACTGAATTTTAACCTCAATAGAAAGCAATTTCTCGTACATATAGGCACAGACAGAAATCCATTATCCTAAGGCGCAACAGGCTATCGCGTCAATTCCTCGACTTCTTTGTCGCACCTCATGCAAGTCAGTCTTTTCGATCTCCAATCTCGAACTACCTTCTCCTTCCGTATAGGCGTGGGAGGGCATCCGTTGGAAATTCATTACCACCGCACGAGATCGCTCTTTGCAACATTTACAACGCGACGGATATGGCCGAATGTCTTTTGTTGGATTGACGCGGTGGTATCCAACGCTTTAAAAGCACATTGAGTAAATACTTTCCTGCCTAACTACTATCAGGGCTCGTCTCCTCCCTTTAGACTTACAAACATCTCATTTGTTAACCACTAAATTATCATACATTAACGAGCCACTAGATGATATTTGTCAGATGTGAATGCTAAACCGAATGCAAACATTGAAAATTCTTGCTAGGTCATAAAAATCATAAGTATTTTAACGGGGTAATATTCATAAAATAGAGAAATATTTCTCTTGGCGCATAGTAAAAATAATATCTTATCGAGATTTAAACCACATGAAATATATCTTTGGAAGTCCTCGTGAAAATTATGAAGACCTTAGATGTTGTTGGAAGAAGTAAGGAGTTTGAATGAAGAGAATACGATGGGATAAGTGGTTGGGCCAGATATTAAGAGAGGATGTCTAGCTAAAGTAAGTGATTAAAAGGTAAAATACTAAGAAAAGGAGGAAAAGCCCACGATGAGGAGAAGTTCTGAACGTTATTAAGGAGAGTAGTCCGTCATTAAAGAAATGAATCGGCAATGGCATTTTACGCCGTATCAGCTCTCCGAGAGGACTTTCGTATGAAAGCCAAAAGGGCTGGTTTCGGGGCAGCTCATACGCATAGGGTAACACGTTAAATAATTACGTGAACATGCAAAATTAACGTTGCCAATCGGCTACATGTATGGCTAAATCTGAGGCGAAATTAACCTAACCCTCCTCCGAAGCGATACCCGTAACAAGGGATCGATCTGTTAGTTTCCGGATCATTCTAGATGCATCGAATTCCGCGTGCTCAATCAAACGCATTAATGGAAGAGGCCGAGTGAAGAGACGATTCGTAGAATAGATTCCTATTTCCTTCTCACGCCGACCGATCGAAGACAATGGTCCAAAATAATGGACGCAAAAGTTATCAATTATCCTGCAGGCGGAAATTGACGTCCCCCTGTCCTTTTTTTCATCCTGGTAGCGCCGCATTGATTGCAAACCTATACGAAAGGGCATCACTCACTTAACAATGGGACAATATAAATTACATGCAGTGGTGGGCGGAGCGACGCTTTGTGAGGTGGCCAAAAATGTCATTAACAAATTAGGTGCGACCGAAAAATGCCTTTCATGGCGTGAAAAATGCAATTCCCCAAAATATAGACTGAAAGTTTTTCGCGCTTAGAGCCTGAGCTTGATTAAAATGTTCCGATACTTTTTTTTTTAATTTCCCGACTATGAATGCGCCCGGGATGACTAATCTTTGATCATGAATAGCAGAGATACGTGTCGGCATTTAACCGGAATAACGGGTTCTATAAAAAAGGATCGACAACTCCGAAGTGTAAAAATACAGAAAAAATTTTATTCACACGCTAATTCTAAATTAATATTACTTCCAATGAATAATAATTCAGAATGACATCTACTTGTTTTTAATACGTTACCGAACTTTTTGAGATATATTACTCAAGGAATCAACACTGCAGACGATCGAGGGTTAAAATCAACTAACGATTAAAATTGTTTGACTGCAGGAAATACTGTCGCAGAAATAGATGAATTAATTCTCTTGTACGTGGTCTGGCAATATCACATTGATCCACTGACAATTTAAATGTGTGTGAGAGTGGATAAAGCAAGTAAATAACTTCGATAAAGCAAGGGGAATTGGTTTGGTTCTGGAAAAATGTAAGAAAATAATGATGCTCTGTTACCTAAGAGTTTAAAAAATGAATGAACAAGATTAAGTGGTAATTTAATAAAAAAGGATTCGAGTAGCCGCAATTTCCTGTGCACTATATTTCCTATAAACATTAAAACAAAAAATAAGTTAGACATAATGGTAGACGTAGAGGGCTATTTTGCAGGGCTTATTGATATATGGTAACTGGATGGAGGTAATATTACGTTTCTGTACCATTTCCAGTTTCCGTAATTTTTTATTAATTTCCTGGAACGTTATTCGAGGATATAATTCTTGATGGGGAATTGAAGTTGATGTTTAAGACACGGAAAAACGTAACAAAAATAAAACTTCAGAAGCAAAAAAAGAAAATAAATATTTGACTCTAGCTGGGACCCCAAAATTTAGAATCGCGGAAAAACGTTTAATAAAACTTTCACTGTATAACAGATAGCAAATGATAGGCATTAAATTCCATTTAAGTTGAAATGCAGAGAATTAATTTTATCAAGTCAGGATTTCTCATTTTCTCTCCCGTAAAATCAAAACTGGACTCGGTGGATATCCTTAATGTTTTGAAAGATAAGTGGCGATAGAAAATAAAAATTATTCCTTTCACTGATGTATCCCCGAGCTTTGCTTTGAATCAAAGGGTTAGAATTAGACACAAAAAGAATTTTAGCGCGTTTACGGGGAGAGCAAAGGTGACTTTAGCCGGCTGAGGAGGAATTTATTTCCAATTAATCGGATTACTACATTCGTTTTGAAAGTATTTACACCGGCAAAAGGTTATATAATGCCACTTATATAAATTACCAGATCAAACGATCCTTCTCAATTGTATCTTTCAGTATCTTGCAAAGACTTTAAAATTCCATTCAATTAAGATTAAAAGTGAAAAAAAAACTGGAATTTATCGCGTCAGTGTTTCTTGGATCAGCAATTCCAAATTTAAAGAACGCGATTACAATAATTTGAAAAAAAAATTGAAAACAAACAGAGTCTTCAGCGCGATAAATCAATTCATTACCAACGAAAACAATAAGTAAACAACCTGAATGATCCCAGCAGATATAAAACAAAATAAATAATAAAAAGACATAAGGAAAACTAGCCTGTATAAAAATGTATAATGATGTATCACTTACCCGCATTATTGTCGTAATAAGCTGCACAGGCGTGGCGTGAAAGTAGTCGGTACATGTGACAGAGATATCAAGAAAAATGGGGTAAGAGTTAGCAGGATGTACAAAAGGTATCAAAAGCTCAAATTAATCATAAAAAAGGGGGAATGCGCGGTAACGTAATAATTTGAATATGGATTTCGTTTTGACAAGGATATTGCAATACACAAGACAAAATGAAAGAAGTTTTGAAGAGAAAGATAAGAGATGAAGCAATATAATACGGCCGATGACATTGCGTTCTCCTAAAAAGTACACCAGCAGATGGAAAGAAGTGAAGTTCACAGCCTAAAATCCAGCGACTTTTCCATCAACATCTCATGTATTTACAACAATATTTGCCGCAATCAACGAAACTTTTACTAAAATTTGACGACCTTGTTTCACACCTCGACCTTTAGGAAAAGTCGTGACTTCTGATACATAAATAACCAGTTGATATAAATTTTTATCTAGGCCGCACGACATGGCCAATTAACGATACAAACAGTTAACTCGGTTTAAAATTATTATTAATGAATCGATGAGTTATTTCCCGGAACTAATACTGTCGAATCGAATTTACAGAGACGAAAACATCCCGACAGAATTTCTCGAAGATACTTCTCTAGATTCTTCGCCGCAACTTACAGAAACAATAATGAAAAAATAATTTAAACATGCGCCTCAATCAAAGGTAAAACTCTTCTCAGGTTGAATTTTTCATCTCCCGAAACCCCCATCGAGATAGATTCAAATGATCATCAAACCCACATTTCTTCTCACCACCGCGAATCGCAGATTAAACGAGATAGAGAGGGAAAATCAAAAGAGGCGGATTTTTCTTCTCCTAAATGACGTGGACGTGACACAGAAGCATTACGCTGAGAGTATGTTTCGAGCGGAGATATGGGCGTTTGCTTGGTCGACGCCCATATATATCGCGAAATCCATTCCGACGCTCTGCCTTATAATCACTCTTTTTAACTTGCATCACGCGATAACTTGACAAACTGGAAAGGAGCGATAAGTTTTGCACCGTCACTCATAAGTTACGTGAGTAAAACGATGCAATCGGGAGAAGGAGTAAAACGAAGGTGTTTCTAGGAATTAAGATACTATCTTGTCGTAGATTTTTCTCTAAGCCAGCATCCCGTGAGAAATATTAAGTTTCCGTACACACTAGTTAAATTTTATGAAATTTAAAAAAAATCCAAATGTTCCTGATAGTAATCCAAGCTAGCTTTACATTAAGAAAGTCCTAAAAAAGGGATTAAGACTCTCAACTACAACGCTACAGCTAAATTTCTAATGAATATGTCGAATTTTTTCCAATACTGTTGGAATATACTATTTGAAATGCATTTGAAATAAATGGATTTGAATCCCTTAAGTTGTACTGAAGGAATGGGGAATGATAAGCTGAACTAAAAGGGAGGAATCGAGTAACTGAAGTTGAAAAAAATTGCTGTAGAACCTAAAACAGTAAGAAGAGAAATGATTAAGGAGGAAACTAACTAGGCTGGGAAGGATTACATACTACTGAGTTAGGAATACTGTAATAATTCATGTTCTTAAAAATGAAATGAGAGTACAAAAATCGTGATTTTTATCGAAAGATTAATCTGCTATAATTTCTTCAGCTATTATAAATGGGTTAAACCTAGAATTGTGAGAGGGAGATAATGAAGAAAACGAAATCGTTATTTGTTTCTTTACTGGACGAGAACACGTAGGTCTGAAATCGTCACGGCAGCAGGAAATGAAACCGGCATGACATGAACTCGCGCCAATTTAAAAAGTTAATCTGTACTTCAAGTAATTCAATTTATTCTCCTAGGCCGAAAAGACAATTTAAAAGATATGCTAAAGAATTGGGAATGGAATCGTTTTTTCGGGCTCAGAATTACCTTGAAGTCGGAATTTAAATACATAAAGCAGGTGAGAGAAATGTGCCTAACCATGAGAATAAAAAATATTTCAAGATGGTCATCCACAACTTCAAAAGATGAATTAGTAATAATGAAGATACGGAGCTTTTGCGCGTTCCGACGGGAGATGGACGATTAAGAAACAAAATCACTCGCGAAAATAAATTCAATTTAAAGACATTAGCAAGAAATAGTGAGATATAGAACATCAAGTGTAATAAATTTGAATGAGAGAGAATAAAAATCCCTGCCTAATCTAACTGGTTGACGATACCGAATTCTCGACCGATTTTAATTATCAAGGCACCAAAATCGATACAGAAGAAAACCCCACTGGTGACAAAATTAAAAGAAGGAAAATTATAGCAAAAAATCCAACAGAATACCACAACTAATCGATGGATAAATTCACCACTTGTTCACTGCTTATTGCGAAACGCAATAGTAGTTCGGGAGATTAATGGCAGTTGTTTCTTTATTTTCAAAATAAAACCGAGAGATCCCGCTGAAAAGCCCGGGAGAAAAAAAACCAACACGTGCGACGCCTGGACATTGCTTCCAGTTGGACAAAAAAAAGATCCATCGACGGAAAAAGGCCCTCGCTTGTTCAATAAATTTCATCAACTCTTTCCAAAAACTCCGATGACGCTTAAAAATGAAGGAATGAGCGGTTCGCGGAAGAGAAAACCAACGAATTCGCCTTAAACAGATGAAAGTCCATTTAGAATACCTATACGGGACCCCATTGTGCTCCGTACATCAGTCAAAAGGTTTTGAAAAGAGTTTTGCCGGGGACGAGAACACAACCGTCAGCCTTCGCTAAGCGTGTTCCTGACGCTTTTGGCAAAAGGTTACAGCGGACACATCTCCACTATTAATCTTCCTTTCCCGAAGACGGCCGCCGAACGTGTTAACCCTTTCGAAAACGTCAGATTCACGCAACTGACCAACACGGACCCCCCTTTCCTCCATTCGGAGACTTGAATGCAGTTTTGTCGAAACATTGGCGCATGTGAAGAGTACGGCCGAAATCAATGCAGTGTGAGGATGTTTGTGCATCGTTTAGCTCGAAAAATACATGCCTCTGCTTCTCTGTGCTTCCCGCAACGACTGAATCCGAGCTAAAGATTTGACCCCCGCATCTTCGCTAAGTTGAAAATAGGATGCTAAACGTCAAGTACTTATATATTCTGGAAGAGTAATTTAACTACAAATGAAGCATTCAAGGGTGAACTTGCCGTATGACTAAAATATTTTTCGCACCTAAAAACTTGTTTGGAAATTTCTGTTTGATGACGAAGGAAAAACTGTACTACTTACATTGAAAGTACAAAATGCATAAAAAGCACTGAAGTAGTTCAGAGATGGGGAGTCAACGGCAATTTCGTCACTTGTTGAGAATATACATTCCTCTAACAATTTTGTTCACCAGTATCGTTTATTTCTTCCAATAAAAACACAATAGAAAATATTTTGCCCCTGCTCACTTGACTTACTTGAAGACAGAATTTCTTAAATATGTTTTAACTTTTCATTGCCCATAACTCGAGTTTTAGATGAATGTATCGTATATCCTGGCTCACGAAAACATGGAATATTTCCCAAAATGGTGACTGAAATCAATATGCGTCTTAAGGGCTGAGGGTTGGAACAAATAGTAAATTTAATTTAAACTTTTCCAGCATAAAAAAGAGAGAAGATTTTACATATCATTCAAAGTTGAGACTGTGAGAGGACTTCCGATTTCGAGATTTTCTACGGGATGAATAATTTCAAGTAGCTATTTAAAATTGAAGACGCTGTACAGTGTTCACAAAAATGTGGAAATCGGAAATGCTTTCTTTGGAAGGGAAATGGAATTTTGTTTAAAGAGACTGTCGTATCGTGAAAAAACTTTGAGAAATATTTTTAAAGCAGAGGTAATGATTTTCTGGACTTCAACGATGTGTAATTTGTAACACGGTTGCTGCTTTTAATATGAAACAATCCTAGTTTCTTCCACTAAAATTAAAAAAATTAAAAATACAGTCATAAGAACTTTTTTAAAATTTCCGACTTAAACAGCAAAGTGGATACTAGAGTAATGAATGCGGTAAAACATTCTGCCGCCTACAGATTTAATGCTGAATCCGTAATTTTAGGCCCTGCTTTAAAATACAATCACCAGATGATTACCCCAGTTTTTTCGATTTACCCATTCTTCGACCGCCTTGACTTTCAGCCACTTTTGCGCCACTTTAACATTTATTTAGGCCCAAGTTTATTTCTCCCCGAAGAAACTCCCAGCGGACCAAAGAGTTGAGTCGAAGTGTCATACGCCCGAACGTAAATCCATCACCCGGAGGATATATACTGGTCAATTCCACCCGCCTATCCTGCCGAAATCGACTTTAACTCCACCGTCTGAGCAAACTCTCTCTCTCTCTTCAGATCCTCCCACTTAAACTTTCAAGATGTACCCAAAAAACCCATCCCTCAAAAGGAAAAAAAGCCGATTCGAGTCTTTTCAGCAACGAAAAGACTGAGTCACCGGGAGAGAGATGGTTGAAGGGAGCATCCAGATCGAAGAAGATTGATATGGTTTTGGGGGCTCAAGAAAGAAGATATGTTAAGACGATGGATGGATGATAAGAGCGGCAACTCTTTCCTTCTGCTTCTTTTATCTTTGGAGAAAACCGAGTGTAATCTACCTCGCCTGTGGGAATATTATCCCCGGAGGAATATTCTGCGGCGAGAATATATATCGTAAGCTCGCCATTAAAACACTTGCAAAGTGATACATCATTGAACCATGGGATCAAATATGTGGAATTGTTACATTCTATTCAACTCAAATTAGAGAATAATTCCAAGGAACGGATAACTAATTTTAAGACTTGAATGAGAAATTGAATTATTTAACTCCGCATTATGCTTCATAGCCTAAGATTTGTACTACAACTACTATGGATAAGGCATAAGTTTGGATTTTCTAAAAAAAAGAGGAATCGTTCGTTTGATATATCACTACCGAAAATATGTGAAGTAAATTCTTGAGAAAATTATTTGAAAAGGATTTTTATTTTTATGAATTAGCTACAATCGAAGTCCGTATAAATATGTCTGCCATTTAGAAAATTTAAAGATACAAATACTCAAAGACAATGAAAAACAATTTTTATGACTAAGTGAGTAAATCGTACGAAGCCAATGTACTGAAGTCTTAATAATGTACTCAATGGATCAACTTATCGAGAAATATAGGGAAGTTAATGGTGTGTATACAGCTACTCTGATATTACCGTTATATAGTTATAAAAACCACTACTTTTTTCAATTAAGAATAACGGAACTTGAAAGAAAAAGCTGTAACAAATAACAAGCTGATACCTTTGCACAAGGAAAAAAAGCAGCTTCTTGACACGGAGTACGAACTAGATTGCTAATAAATGCTCTCTCAGCAAAGGAATCTAATAAAAGTAAACGACTACCCTCAACCAATCTAACTATTTTCTAAAACAACAAGCATTAAAAACAGTATTTTCACTCAGAAATGCTCTAATTATCATTTTTCGAGACACCCTAAACTTCCAGCTTAATTCTTCCACTCTTCCGTAGCCTTATCTTCCCCTAATTCCCATACTGCCCTCATACCTAGCAAAACTTCCAAAACTCCATTCCATTCCACGAAACCGCCCCGTTTCAACTTCTTGACACCTTCGGGCCGAGCCAAGCCGGGAAAACTTTCAAAACGTATGCATATGGAGTCTTAGCTCGTATGATTCCCCCCCAGCCGAGGCACAAGCTGGAGTTTAGTGGTGCCTTAAAATCCCTATGTGCTTCCCTCTCAAGAGCTCAAGAGGGAGCTGATTGTTACTCGCTCGTGAAGTGTCGTTAGGACGTCCACTGGAAGTCCTTCATTCTAATATTGGGATAACGGTGACCTCCCTCAGCGCTTAATCCGAGCAGTAAGCCGTACGCATCTTCGTTAATTCGGCTAATCGACGCCTGATTGCATTAATATGAGGAGAGGAAGCATGTCCGACCTTCCCCGATTATAAAATGTGAACTTTCTCGGGTGGTTTTGTCTGTCTTTCTGCAGGAAAAGCGCCCGGTAGACCCTCCGTTAATATCGACCTTCCAATTTAACTGCGCAGTTACCGAGTCATTGGGAGATTTCGGGGCGAATTTTGCAAATCACGCAGGAAAATAAAACTGTACCGAGTCGGAATGACGATTAGCTTAAGTTTTTGCTCCAACAAGGGAATTCGATCGGGAATAAATTATTTCTTTCTACGGTTAAATTAAACGGGAAGGGATGCCTCATGACTCGTAAGTGACAGTAAGGATAAAAAAAACAGCACGAAACATTCACAGAACTCTCACTTCACTGAGATGATTCCGCAGAAATTGCAGCTATTACAAAGCTACGCTAATTACACCAACATACATATCGTAACTACACTACAAAAACTACAGATATATAAAAAATAAGAAGATTTACACGATAAGCTGAATTTCGACAGGGTTTATAATAACAGCAAATACATTTCGAGGCCTAAACAAGTTTTTCAATATAGAAAGGAAAGATTTTCGAGAACTGAAAAACTTCCTCCAGGAGAATTATCAAGAAAATAATCTACCATGGGGTTTTTAGACTTTAACTACCATGTACTTGCGACAAAAACTCTACGATTTCTTTCACTAACAGAAAGTATGCGATTCAATAATCTATGGACGGAGAAATCCATAGAGCATTAATTCATGAATATCGTCAAGTGTATGTTTGCTGATCAAAGCATGATATTAAAAATTAGAACTTTTTAATGTGCATAACAAAGATACGACCTTAATAGCTGATCAGTGAGAAATCTATCTAAAGTTTTCTCTCCAAAAACTCCCTTACTAACAGAGCCATTTTCTATTAAAAAAGTATAAATTAACAATTTAGCTGGCGAGTTTCACGCATGTCACATCAAGGCATTACCATCTTACGATATACTTAAAGATTTTTCTATTTCGCAAAGCAAATCATTCCCTCGCAAACGTATATAGACGGCTGCTTTCAATTCGAGACACTGAAAAGAGTACCCTAAATAGGAAAACTGAATGCAGCGAACCAACCACGCGAGACCATACTCGTTCGATAGAAAACCAAAGGAGTAAATAAGGCATCCGTTCGCTGCGAATCCTCTCTTCGCCATTTTCTGTAACCATTCCGACCCATCTTCCCTCCGAGGAAAAATCCTCAACCCCTTGACACTATCTCCCTCATTTCCCTACAAACACTCCCTCCCACTCGTTCACAATCCCCCCCTCACCAATCCCCATAACGCCCGCTTCCCAATCTAGCTCCTCCGGCCTCTCCCGGAATGCCAGAAGCCTTCGGGCGACCGCAACCAACAGCTGTTCACGAGGAGTTGGAGGAAATGAACGGGGGGTCGGTCGATGGGGGGGGGAGAGCAATGCAAAAGGGCTGGTTTTCGGGCTGGAGATTTAGGAGGGTGGAGGGGGAAAACCACCACTATCCTCCCTTCAAACCCATTACTCCAAACTCCACCGAATCTTCACACCAAGTAGTCAAAGGGAGGGAGAGAGAAATAGAGGAGAAAGTGGAGAGAAAACGGGAAGAAGGACGGCGGAATCGTTTGATTTAATTTTTTATAGGTGGGAAAAGTGGGTGGAAGAGGAATGAAAAGGATGAGAAAAGAAAATGAATGAGGAGTACAGAAAGGGGATGGGAAAGAAACGAGGGGGAGAAATTAATAAGAAAAGCAGGGGATGAATGAAGGCTAAGGAATAGCTGTGATAGATGACAGAAACAGCCTAATAAGAGTTACTACATAGACGTAGGAAGAAGGACATAGAGAAAGAAATAAGGAAAAAGAAAGACTAAAAATCTATCCAGCTACAGTTCTAAAAATGAAGGGAATAAGTTGATTATGATTCAACAGCAGTTAACTTGTAATGTATTCATGTACATTCTTGGATTCTTTGACGGTAAACTATTGGCCACTTGTAACAGTTTACACTTATACCATAATCTTGAAACTTTTATCTATCGTTTCGAATATATTACAAGCGCCATTTTTTTAGCGTACTATCCTCTGAAATAGAAGTCATTTCTTGAATTTACACACTACTAAAGAATTCATTTTTCGGCCTTTAAGTTTCCATTTCACTGATTACTAATATTTTATTAATGAAGTTGATTAGTTAAATAAATGATGAGACTTAGTAATTTCAAGTTTGCCTTAGAAGCTTGCCTAGGAGGCCTTCCATGATTTATTTATAATATTTTATTGGTATCATCCAGATAGGTGAAATTAAAAATGGTTAAATAGTTGACTAGAAGTGATAGCTTTGTTAACACATCACTAACATACACACGAGATTTTCCAAATATAAACGTCGTCAACTAAGTAGCTTCAGAGGAAAAATTAATAGTACTCCGCAACGAGAATAATAAAACGAACCCTGAATAACTCTGCATGATCCAGAATATTCTTGATTAATAAGTAAATGAGGTAATTTAGTTCATAGTAGTTTGATTGCAAATTAATTATCACATTCCGAAGATATCTTAGGGGAAGAAAATCCCCTGTAAAAGTATTTTGAATTGATTAATTTTAAATTTATTTACACCGTCACCGACAGACTTGTAATCACGGCAGAAAATGAATAACGAATAATTATCAAAAACGAATCGAGAGAAAATCTTCCAAATATCTGTTTCTTTCTCACAAATAAGAATTATTAAAACGTCTTCGAGAGGATAATTACGCTCCACCTTCAATCCATCTTTAAAGGATACCGGAAGATTGGTGAGGAGGCACGGGATGATGGACGGGTCGGGAAGAGGATATCACCAAGGAGAGAGATTCAGAAGAGATTTCTAAGGAGAAGGATGATTTTTTCCGAAACAATAGGCGTGTTCCTATGCTAACGAGCTTCCCTCAAAGCTAGCGGAATGAGGAGATCCAATAATTGCCGTACTCTCGGTCACGGGGAGAATGCTCCGAGCGTTTCACATGGAGAAGTTTCGGTTGGGAGGCGGGGAAAAATCGGGGAAAGAACGGGTCCGAGAGATAAGACCGGAGGAAAAAACAATACCGAGTTTTGTTTGTTCGGACTTTCTCCCCTGGATGGAGAATGATAGAAGACTTGAGATGACAGGAGGGTATGGAGTAAATTACTTACTCGGAAATAAAAATCTCACGTCCTTCGAAAGCGATGGAGGGATATGCTAATAAGGGACAACGGCATGTTTTAGGGGTATTTTTTTAGATGATTCGGGGGACTTCGCACCTTCATTTCATTTATCTAACGTCAAACCTCAACATCTTGTTCCGGACGAGATTCTAGCCCGAGATTTGGTGCGATCACAAAAGGTAAAATAATGAGCTTCGTCACCGCTTTCTACGTATTTCTGTTTGGCTACAAAGGGAGGCTTATCTCGGAGAAACATGCATCCTATGGAAAGCGTCATTTTTGAGAAAGATTGATTAAATTGTATCCGTCAAAATATTGACGCGGCTAGCTGCTTTTGCGGTCTTCCAGGGGGTTGCTCACCGACTCACCTTCGCGTAACATGCGAAATGAAACTATTTCATTTTTGAAGGAAAAATAATTAACTCGGACATAACGCTTAACAGTAATACGAAATGGAAATGACGCATTAACAAAACAATAAGCTATTCTCTGACGAGATTTTTTAGTAACAAAAACATTTTGCAGGAGAACAACGAGAGCGAATAAAGTTTAGATTTAGCCTTGTGAAATCTCGTATTTAAAATGAACAGTAATTTTATTCACAACAAATTAATATTCATTTAACGTAAGAGGAATGTAACCCTCATTTTGGAGCCTCATCTTTACATCTTCTGACACTGTAAGGAATAAAACGCGATGACACTAAATCGAAGGACTTCAAATCAAAGAAATGAGCTTAGCATGGTTTAAAAGATGATAAATCTAAAAAGAATCGAAGAGCTTAATTCATGGCGGAAAGAAATTCTGAGCATCTCAACGTAAGTCTCAACGAGACGAAAATGCAGGTGGAAAAGAAGTTAATTTTTATACTGATGGATGAACCAGTTTTTCCGTACATTGTAACAGGCGTACTTAGGCGATGCTTGCGCAGGTATTTTTATACCACAATTTCCACTTAAAAAGACTCATGTAGTGTTCCCATTGGGATTCGAAGTCGGGGCTTTGATGCGGGGACAGAGAGAAACGAGCGAAAGAAAAGAAAAAGACACGAAGGATGAACTCACGAGAGCTTATTGGCATTTGGAGCGATAAAACTCAATCGACGCGATACGAAGAACAACTTGGGTTATCACTTTCCAATCAACGTGCGCTAGACAGTTTTGACGTCCGCTCGATACCGAGCGTGATCGAGTGATTAATTCGATTTCCGAGCTGTTTGAATTCGAAGCACAGCACCGCATTAGAAGGGTTGATAAGGGCCCAATATTTGACTCTTAAATTGGATTCCGCGTCACTTTGACAGTTGCTGATAAGCACTCCCTTCCTCTACATTAGGGAGTGGAGAGTCCTACGGAGTTAATGAACGGGACAGAGGTATCCGGGGGACATTTTCATACAACTGATGGTCCTCGTATGGAGAACGAAAATTCAGAAACTCAAGGAGACACGTGTGGGAGGCTGAATGATGAAGAGAAATGAGTTCCGAAAAAGTTTCCTTTGATCTTCTAGAAGCGAAATCAGGGAAGGATGGGGACTTTCCTCCTCTTTACCTTACGATCGCTATATTATTCTGGAGGATAAATGGAGTAGCATGATGAATTATTATAGAACAAATCAGGAATAACTAATAATGATAAAGGAAGAGCATTTAGGACAATGCGCTGTGTGCTTGGAAATACTCAAGGATTTAACGGAAGTGAGAAAGTCATACACCACTGGGATTCGAACCCAGATCTTTCGCTTCTCGAGCAGATGCACAAGCTATTATAGCAATCACCCTGTTTTAAGGAAGCCATTGTGATCCAAACGAATTCTATAAAGTGAAGAGGATAGAGAGAATGGCTTAAGAGTGATACAGTATTCCTAAATCAAGTTTAATACTGTAATAAATGAGGATGTGATGATTTACCAGAAGATTAACACTTTCTCTAAATAATATCTGTTTCAGACTTCAGCTGAAGAGTACGTAGTTTTACTTCAAAAATCATTTATCACTTTATAGAACTTGAGTCTTATTCAAGCAGAATAGTAGTAGTAGCAGTAGGGTAGAAATTAGCATTCTATTCTATCACATGCACACTACTAGTCGTCTTAGCTTCTTTCTCAAAGATGTCTCAAATGCAGCAAAGACTACTTCAGCCACTGAAAGATGCAGTTTAAACTACACTAGAGAACGAGCTAAATATTTCTCAGAAATCGATATTACAGTGCGTAAAAGTGATCTAATAGAACCAAGCAAACTAATTGCAGCCACTAATTTTGCAAATAATTGCAGTCTAAGCACGACTACGCGCTTTAACATAAATCAACTGGCTAAGAATTGTTGACTACAAGTTTGAATATGAAATATTTAAATAATCTTCGCATCGATGATAACACTATGATAACTACAATCATGTCTTTCGTTAATCTATTCATATGAAATTCAACATTATCGTTCAGGGCTGAGTAACACTAAAGGTTTCAGACCCGCCTGCCTAATTTTCAAAATTATCAATGGACTTCGATCTTACATATTTACATCGTTACTTAAAATGGAAGTCGAAAATCGAACATCTTAACTTTCGTCTACTTAAATTATTCCCGTTTCTACTTCACTCTGAGAATTGAATGCCTAGTTTATCTCTTATATCATATTTGAATGATATAATTAGATAGATGTTCGTTCATATATGTAAGATTTTGGGCTTTAACAATCTAAAATACTATGGATTGGCGAACGTGTATTGCCGTATATACGGAGTCCTTGCAAGCTTGGAGTGGAAGATTAAGTTGGAAACTCAAGCCAAAAAGGTTGACCTTCTTTGTCATTCACGGTTACCTCAAAAACATCACCATTAACTGTTTAAACACGCTTTTCTATTCCTTTCTATTAACAGAGAACAATATTAATTACTCGTTCGTTTTAATTTAAGACACATGCATTTCCATTGCCACCCCCGAAATCGGATTCCTCACTTGATTACCGTCTTCATCCAGTCCTGACGCATTCCCACCCCCGACGCAAACACGTTCTGACGGAACGGAGACGAAAAAACCAACTAACAAATATCTTTTCGCCGGTGAATGGGGCGACGTTTCGTCACTTGTACGCCGTGTCCTCGTGGATACAGAGCGTGGGCGACGCGAAGGAGTCCACGTCCGTCCTCGCAGCAGCTCCAATTATCGCGGAAGGACGTGAAAGACGAGACTCCCTCGAGAGAGACACAACTGATAACGTGAAATTCGAGGGTAATCATTTTCGACATCATCTGCAGAGGCGGAAGCTGCCTTTCCGACGGGATCGAATTCGTTTACAAGGAGCGCGGACTTAACGAGTATCAAGGTTGTTTCGGAATTCTGCCGGAGAATATTTATGCATGGCGCAGACCGAACGCAGGAACAGTTTCGCAAGAATTTACTCGGATAAAATCTTTCCGCTCGAATCCCACCCAGAGACTTTGAAATGAAAGCCGAAATAAGCATGAAAAAACGATGATGCCGGTGTATGTTTTCCTCTAAAATCGGCAAATTGCATAAGGGAGAGATACGAAAGGGAATTTTTAAACGAACTCGTTTCGGAGGATTGCATTCGCTTATGGAACTTTCCGGAGTATTTCCCTCCGAATCTTCGTGAAAATTATGGTCAGGTGAGCGAGATTTGAGATTCTTATTTCTTTATGTTAACTTTCAGGGTATTTCCTACAATAATAGTGCGATTGCGTCAATTGAGAATAGTGTTGAATCATTGGGTATGCATTCAAAATTACTAGGAAAAGACACTTTTTCGACCGTGTAGGATAGGGGTGGGGAACGATTCTCCATCGGAAGATCAAATTCGGCATTCTCTCTCATAAGAAAGACCCCAATCATGCTACTCTTGTGGTGCGTTGCCTACATTCAAATACTTGAACATCGAAATTTTACACGCGGAAGTGAATTCAACCCTGGGGGAAATTGAATGGGAATATTTTCCTCTTTGGTACACTTGAAGTCATTAGTAAGATTAGAAAAAATATTTAAACAGGGCTGTTTCAGGAAGTGACTAAAAGGCCTCAAAGAACGCCCGAAAAGGCCACATATGGCTTGATATTTTGGGATTTCCTCACTTAGAAGTTGTTCTAATATGTTAGGCCACAATGAAATTCTTTTTCTGTTTTGTCAAAAGTTACTATTGTTACGCTAAATTTGCGGAGATGATATTCTTATGCAGTTAACATGAGTGATAAGGTATTTAATTCAAAATTAATTTGGGAATGCAGTGGTGACATACGAAGAAAATGATAAATAATCTGCACTCATAATTCCGAAATTGTTTCTCTTACAAAAACACTTGCCCATAAATTCATGAATATACTGAATAATATACGCGATGTATGTATAAGGAACGAACGAACGAATAGTGTTTCCGTAATGCTAGTAATCACACGGTTTGTAAGCTATTTCGGTTTGTTCATTTCAGTCAGCCTGTTCTGATCGCAAGATCTACTCATTCTCAAAAAAAGTATGCATTTTTAATCTATTCATTTGGAGTGCGCTGCAAAGAAACGCGTGTTATAAGATACCGTCGGAAATAGAAGGAGGCAGAGGGAGTAAAAATGTGAAAGAGAAGGCTGGCGTAGGTGGAAAACCCTGATAGCAAGCGCGACGAATTCTCCAGGAAAATGAAATTCGGGAGGATGGGATTAGAACGAAGATTCAGAATGTTTTCGTTGGCCGAAGGAGGAAAAGGATCCTGAATCCGCAAATTCTTGAAGGAACGCGGAAGGTGTGAAGCTAGAACACGGGAGCTAACCCAAAATGTATTTTTCTAAAGGATTTCCGGTTCTCTGCAAATAGCCTTGGACGATACAGAGATAAAGCTAAAACCAAGCGGGCACCATGGGAGGCTGATGGGCTTTAGCCTTTAACCCACAAGATTCTAGTATCCCATTATTTTGATCGCCTTCTAGCTTACAGTAATACTATTTAGCACGTACAGTACTTCTTTTCTAAATTTTTTATCGTGAAAATTATTCAATAATTAAGCTCTCAACCAACTGAAATGGTAATTTTTCGGCTATAGTTTCATGGATATCATTCATGTCATATATAAAGAATGTTTAGAGAATTTATCGCAGTACTTCCACATGTATTTTATTTCCCTACTCATTAAAAAAATTTAAAATTGTATACAGGATGTTTTATATTGAACTAACTTCCAATAAGTGCTTAACTGTATTACCTTTAACTTAACTATATTATTTGTATATCAACAGTATCTTCTAATCAAATTCGTTTCTTCTTGCAATGTTATACGATTGCTGTATTTCTTCGAGCTAGAATTTTGGTTTGATGTACATAAAATGTGCACTTAAGAGACGCCAAAAGTACATCAATTTTTAAAAAATATAAAAATGTCGAAAAATTCTATGAGTATAAGAGTCAACGAAACAAATTTTTATCGCATTCCCGTCCGCTTAATCAATGCGGCACGCAACGCGGCGAAAACCTCCGGAGGAGAAATCCTCAAGAAAAATTGCGGAAATATTTCTTTCCGATATCTAAGGATAAACAAACGCGCCATCTCAGCGTTTCTTCCTCGACATTGTTGCGAGAACGCGGTCCGCAATGAGGTGACATCCACGGAGTCGTCGTTTTGCTCCTTAATCCGCGTCCCTTCGCTTCCTTTTGTCATCTTCTAAGGCGAAACAAACGTTGGGGGAATAAATTCCCTCGAAAAAAAATATAATGAAAGGACGTGGACATGAAAGTTGTGCACATTCCGAAAAATGCCCCGAGTGACCTGCGGAAGTCGAAGGAAAGAGAATGATGGATCCCACTCCAAACCCCTCTCTCCACATCGTCAACCAAATCCTCCCGCCATTTCTGGCCGAATCTTCGATTGCGGAATGTTTTTCCGCAGGAGAACGCGTTCTTTTTGGCCGTAGACATCATATATCAGAAAGCTAGCATCTGATGGGAATTTTTCCATTCCTAGGAAACCGTGTACCTGAAAACAGATACATGTGAGGAGGAAAAAATATCTTCGGGTGCCCATTTATCAAACTGCGTCTCCCTCGAAAATCATTCCTGAAAATCTTTCGGCGTCTGAGGGTTCGGTTCGAAGTGAAAATGTTTGTATCGAGTTCCCTTAAACGTCAGCGAAATTTACTTTTGAACACTAAACGAACGCTTCGCTACCGGTATATTTTCGAGTACTGGAATACAGCAAACTCTTTGTATCTATATACTACTAATTTTCACCTTAAAGGCAGTACGCATCGATCCACCCATCGACTCGTACTCAGACAGAATCGAACATAGGTAAGGTTATGTATTCTGCAAAATTTGAATTAACAAATGTGGCGGAAGAGGGTAAAGGCGGGTGATCTGAATTAAATTATTGACTAACTTAATGGCAAATAACATTTCCTATTTCATAACAAGATTATAAGATGCCAAAGAAGATGGTACGCCTAATTACCATCTCATTATCGCGCAGATATTTCTCAACCCAAATTCAAAATTTAGGGAAATCTGTTTGATTACTGTTTTCTTTTAAAATTCTTATAATGAAGTAAAACCGGGAAAACTTTTCCATAACAAGCAAAATTCAGAAGACAGAAGTTTTACATAAATTAAGACAGCGATTATGACCCAAATCCCTTAAGATTTTAAATAAAATTGAATGTGAAGGGGAAAATGCATGGGTTATGGTCCTCAGCTGTATGAAGATGATAAAACCCAGTAGTGAATACAGAAGCCGTCTCGAGGGAAGGCAAGAAGACTTAGTTTTTGAGGATGTTTATTGATAATGATAGATAAGGATTTACTCTCGTTGAAAAATTTTGATTTTATTTTTTTGAAATCGAAGAGAATGTCGTGAGGATGATCATCTACGCGTTTATAAGAACGGAACTAAAAAACTCCGTTTGAAACGTCTATAAAGTCACCAGAAAGCTAATTAGATCATCATTCCCTTCACAATAAGCAATAATGCAAACCTTGCAAGAAGGCATAAAGCCGTCTTCTTTTATTTTTAAACTGATTAGAATGCACCCCTTTCGCTCCGCCCAAAAAAGGCCACCGATAAAAGCGAAGTTCTAAAAACAACTGATACTTCCACTTGATAAACTAAATTCTCGGAATCTACATAGAAAACCGGCTTCGAAGGACGAACTTTACAACGTAGATATACGGATCGGCTCGCTTATCACGCATATTAAAAAAACAAACTTTTTCAGCAACGTCACCCAACTCGACGCAGGAGGGGATTACTCCGTCTTTCCCGCAGCCACCTACGTAGCAATCCCTTTCATTTCTATAGGAATGACCACCCGTCACACGGCGCCTGTCCTACCACTTCGACAGAATGCCCCCAATTTCAGCACCACGACGTCCATTTTCTTTTCCCCGGTCCCTTTTAAAACTCCCAGCTGGCCGTCCCACCTTCCGCCCGAGAGACCCACGACTTGACACTTTTATTTCCCACCCTTTCTCTCGTCAAAATGTCTCAATTGGCTCGACACGGCAACGGCGGGGACAAATCTTCCTCTCGGAAAATGTGCACCTGAAAAATTTATCGCCGGGACCTTGCACTTCGCTGCTTTGTTAGTGCATAAATACGTCCGTAACTAGAACGGGAAGAATTTTAAGCTGCCGTAAAAGATTCATTACTTGTCAATGTTTCCCTGGGATTATACAGAGAAAATCCCTCCGAATTTCCTATCACCGTGCGACGCTTGGGCGGAGGACAAGAATTATCTCCTGTCGTGCCACGGGAGAAAATATTTACGCGGACTTTCTTCGGCTAAATTTGGACGTTCGGTTTAAATCAAGTGGACATTTTAAAAAACTCCATCGCGACCAAAATTCCCACTACCCCTGGATGCAAAGACTAAACAACTGGGGAACCACTTTCAATTTTCAGAGTCAAATGAAAGTAGAACTAATATTCTTCTCTTTAAGTGCTGATTATATATGCCGTCATCATTCATCTGAATGTTGCATAATTGTAGAGAAAATTCTTTGTCATGGTTGAGAAACGCCATTATTCTACAGAGCCACTTTAGTATTTTTAATTAATTAATAGCCAGTATATTTAATAAATTATACAAATTTGTAATTTTCCACGGATTTTTAAGTGATGTAAGAATGATTATGTAAGAACTTCTTACGAAACCGGTAGCCGATATTAAAAATTCGTGGAAAATTACAAAGTTGTATAATTTATTATGGCTTTCCACAAAGTTACGCCAGAACATATTGATTTCAGTATATTTAAGGTAGAATTCACAAACTAGTATTTACACGGAATAGTAATACACGGAAAATTTCGCCAGAAAAGAACAATTTTAAAGCTAGGTTCTGTGGCACTTACAGAAAGAAGGGTTGAAGAAATCGTGAAATATTCCAACAATCACAATGAATATCAAGACGATATTGTAATCTGCAGATGAATGATGACCATATTTGGTGATCAGCACATCAAAATAAGAAAGTAACTCCATTTGGCTTCCAACTACAGGTTGAGTTTACTCAAAAGATATGAAATAAATTTTGAGAATGTATAATTATGGCCTTCCACGGACCTATAGAGATAATCACACAGATTAAACTGCTATCCTTCGAAATAATGCTACATCAGTATTTCATAATTCCCAGCATTAACTGTGTAGAAGTATTCAGTCCGGCAAGGAAAGGAGATTAGGAATTTCCTACATAAAATAAAGATAGCAGGGAAGAAAGAAATGATGCGAATCACTCGACTCAAAGCAGAACTAACAGCAATGGAAGACTAGCGTGGAGGTAGTGAAAGCTCGGCATTGCAAAGGGAGGCTACGAAGCCCAAGAAGAAAAACTAAAAATCTATAGCACTACCATAATAGAAGATATGAAAACATTATGATACATTTCTCCAAGGTTTACTCCATCGAAGTCTTGTAAGGAGCGATTAGCTTAAGCTGGAATAAAACAGGAACTACATTTACCTGAAAAGATTAAGGATTTCGGCCGTGAAGACAGAGAGGCTCCACCAGATGAAATGCACACGATTTCGGGTTATTACTGGGTACTGAACAGTAAGTATACTGGAGCATAGTCACTCTTTTCACGTCCGTGCAAAATTTTCCGCCGAAAGAAATTAAATTTTACATTTTCCTGCGGTTCTCGTTATGGGAATTAGTTGGGGAAATTAAATAAATTGCTGGATAAAGCCGAATCAAGCGCTTTTTGCCATATTTTTTCCGCTATTTAATTTAGACATTCGAAAAAATGTCGCATTACGGGGAAAACCGCATTTCAGTGAAACGAGATTTGTTGACAAATCATATCTTCCTTTTTTAACGCTTTCGGAGCGGATGGTAATGGACCACTGTGCTGCACATTGGGTACAATTCTCCGTTATTTAATGCCGAGAGAATTTCGAGTGAGGAGGCTCCGCAAAAATTGACTATCCTCCATTTTCATTTTTAACGTATTTGCGGTGTAAAAAACCTCGGCTGCGTTGCAACGGTTCTCTTCGACCAGAGATTTATGTATTCACGTTGAGAGAGGAACGAAATAACACCAGACGAAAAATGTAGATACATGTATGCATACGCTACCGAAAAATTCGGCAAAATTGATATGATCTAGAAAAAGCTCAACTTTGACGCAAGGGCTAGAACGGCAGGCACGCGCAATAAAACCAGGATTTCGTTTGCAGGTGCACAATTCTCGTCTGAAATCCTTCGAAACTTAAGTCTGAAACGATTACGGAGAGGGCGGTAAACCGGCTTCATTTCCTTTCATTTCAGGGATCAGTGGTTTTTTAATACTTACGTTTCCGTCTACGTATGCTCTTTATAGAACGTGCCTTCATCAAGAGCTGATGACAAAGAAAAGTTTTTGAGGGTCTAGTTCTTAAAAAAAAACGCAAGAGATTTTTCTTACTTCTAGCAGGGGTTGTAAAAGCTTGGAAAATGAAAATCCTACGAAAGCTAAAACAGCTAGAAACTTAAAATTGGTAGGTTTACATAAGTATCAAGATAAAATGCATTGCTATTTAAGATGCTAATCGTAAAATACCTCACCTTTGGAGGCTGACATCCTTATTCTCAGAAAAGAAAGGGCAATCAACAAAGCACTGTGGCCAAATGCACCATTTTCCTCCTCGTTCATAAGTTACCCACGCACTTTTCAGTTTTCACACACAAATACACTTTGTAAAACAGTTCCAAAGATGGGGCATTGTTTTCCTCAAGGGGCGAGAGCTTAGGAAATAAATATGCTTGGAGGGATTTCCCTACATATTGACAGTGAAATGGAGGGACTTCCTTGATCGTCAGCCATCACTTTGGGGGGAAACAAGGCAATTTTTTTGTTGTTATGGCACCTATAATATAAACAGCGCCTGGATAATCACGCAGCTTTTCATCTAACGCACGTCGGTGTACTCAAGTGGCCTTGAAACGCCGTTTGATCCTTCGAATTAATTGATTCCACCAGAGAGGAAACATCTAAATGACAAAGGTGAAGAAAACACTGAATAGACACCCGTAAGAAAACACAGAAACAGTACTCCATGCATTTTTCAAAGAGGACAGATTTGTGCCTGGTGAACAAATTGACACGACAATGAACAGAGATAACCACTGACACATAGAAGTGCTCAATGTAGTTCAAAAACACAAATAATGAACACCGACGGCATACAGGCACATTAAAGCATTCTTTGCCAAGACAATAACAGTTCCAAAGAAAATTGTAAGTTACTTCTTTTATATCCAACGAATAAAAAGTAAAACTGAAGAGGGAAGAGGGGGAAAGAAGTCTATCGCGAGGAGAGAAACGAAAATCCCAGGACCAATTGAACAGAAACAGCAGTACAGCGTGAGAAAGAAGATTTCTCGGCATAAGAGAAACAATATAAAGCGATGGCTGATATTCTTTTCCAAAAATATAGTCTTAACAAAAAGAAACACACTGACATCTCAAGTTTGACACTCAGAAAAGAGGAAAGCGAATAAAAAGTGGGGGTCTCATTACTTTCTGGACAACATTCAATGAGGAAACACATCACAATCGTGTGGGATACTTATACACATCGACACAGCAGTGATAAACAAACATCGAGATCGGACGGCATGGATTTAGGTCTCGGTTTATCATGGAGAATTCACAAGATTCAATTTTTTGATTTCAGTTCTTTCATGGAATGGGAAACTTCGAATCGACCGAAAGAGACCAGTTTAACAGATCTGAGAGATCGCTGATTTAAATTGCAATTTCGGGAGGGGGCAGAATAGTTCGGCCCCCGCTATGAATTATCTCCATGCCGTGCCGAAAGTGTGTGGACGTGGCACAGGGTGCAGCGCCTCGACCACCATTCTTCCTTACCTTCGTTCTTGGGCGCTGGCGGTTTGCGGGTTGCCCAGTTTGTTCGAATACTGCGGCTTCCTAGCCACTGGCCGTTCATCGCTGCAATGGCACTCTCCGCCTCCTGAAATTAAATACCAGACAAACGTTTAGTCGAGCGGAAATAGACGATTTAATTCGAGATTAAATTTAGACTATAAACATGATCATGTTATGAAAAGGGAGTACAAGACTCGCCAAGCCAAAAAATACATTGATTCTATAAACCTTTTTCTTGCGGAGGATAACTTGCAGGCAAACATTAAGCATCAATTAAGTGTAATTACACTCACTAAATGCCATATTTGAAGACGCTAGACAGTGGATAATGTTATAAATAGGGAATACAAGACTCGCCAAGCAAGAAATGTTCGATTATATTGATTTTATAAACCTTTTCTTGCAGAGGATAACTTGCAGGCAGTCATCAAGTATCAAGTAAGTGTAATTAAACTCACTACATGCCATATAATAACACAATGATGCGAATAATATGTACTCGGTGGGCCAGGTGAGAAAAAATACTCCCAGCCCAGTGAGCTGCAATAATTATATCCGTGTTTCAAGACAATAACTACATATTCTTAGAGTTTTCATCAACTAATTCGAATCATGTCTCATCTTCATTATTCCAAAGATGATCACTATGGATTAAAGAAGAAACAAGAGTCAGAAACGGCGACATGACTGGGAGTCGAACCCAGGTCATTCTTCACTTCTGTTTCTCCTCGAGTTCACAGCCGCACGGCTATTCGTGCCAATTATATGAAATGCTGTTCCTATTGAAAGCTTCTGTTACTTCGAATATTGGGCAGAATGTAGGTTTGCACAAGAAAGAAAAATATGGGCGATGTTAAACGAATAACAAAATGACGCATTAAAAAGGAAAGAAGATCTGAAAAGACGAGCGAGGGTGGGAATGGATGGCGCGAGGTGTTTGGACATAATGAAAAGCCTACAGACATTCGCACAAAGGACTTTCCGAGGCGAAAGGGTAAAAAGCCGAAGGGGGAATACGATGGAAAGAGGTCGCGTTGGATGCGATGGTGTTGGAAGGAGTTGGACGTGAATGGAGGAGGTGTGGTTCCAGAGTTGACTGACGTCCCATTTGCAATTCTTTCCCATTCCTCTTCAACTAACCATTCCGAGTGTGGCCTCACAACGCTGGACCCTTGGCGGAAACCAATCTTCAGCGCTTGCTTCATTATTCCCTCCCAACGAACACTTGCCCGCTTTTCCCCTCAGAGCGGGACTTTCATGTACGCTGAGAGGACCGCGTTCGATTCCATGCTGACGAGGGATTGTAGGGAAAAATACTGAACGGCTTCTACCTGATGAAACTCCAGCACGTAATGTTAAATATGCACGTATAATATTCTTTCAACGATTAACGTAGTGCCACCTTAATGCTGTAAAGATTTTATCTCGCAGTACATTAACGCAGGTCTAATGATGTCGAATGATTCTGTGATTATAAACGCAGATTCTCACTTTCCGGACAGAGATTGCACGTTGCGTAACACTTAAAAAAAATGCGGATTTTCACGATGCAGACTGAATATAGATGTTTTACTTCAATGATAGAATGAGACATTCTGAAATGATTAAAAAAAACTGAATGAGAAAACTCGAAACTGAATGAGACAAATTATTTAATTTTGCATATTTAATTCATCGTTCTCCTCATAAAGTGAATTATTCATCTAAATTACGATTGATGTCATTCGAACGCTGATTTAACCAAAACTTTAATACATTTATGTACTTAACTGTTACATCAAATGATTGCACATCAAAAACTCCGCCGTTGTACAAAATCACGAGCTTTTATTAATACAAATATTGGTAGCGAAAGAAGGAACAGATACTTTGAAAGCAAAAAATCTCAGTCTGTTCGGAGGAATAACAATCGACGCTCCTGATGTTCATTTACCGAGACTTCCGCTATTCATGAGGTTCGATTAAACGCAGCACCTGCACCAAAGCTCTCGTCTCGAGCATTCAAAAACGTCGCACCGAAACGAACGACTCATCCTTCTCGGCGTTTAGTGGACCCCTACATCTTCAGAAGCGCTGCATAACAATCTTCCCACAATTCCCTCTCTCCCGGAGGCCATAAATCAAAATCTACTCATACCATTGCCCTTCTCTGCTTTCGTTATTCCACCGCGCTGAGTAATTCCCCACCGAGAATTCTCTCCCTTTTCCGACGACTCATCGTATCCCAAATCAGGCCTAATATGCGCCATTCCAAACACCATTCCTCCCGATATTCCAGCTCCCCCTCCACGCACATTAACGCTCCTCTCCCTCAACACTAATCAACGGGGATGTCACTTAATTCATTCAACCGGCGCCTAGGTGTGGGAAAAACATCCAAATCGCAAGAGAGGGAGAAGAATGAGGGTGCCACGCCCACGTCCCGCGTGTCCGTAGGTGCGGTAAGCCACCCACTCCATCACAGACCCCACTCCCGCGAAATAAATAAACTTGAAAATTCCACATTAGGGCTAACGTAACAGTGGTGGTGCCAGAGCGGTACCCCGTGGGACTCATTTGCTCGCTCCTCGGTTGCTTACGGAGGCCTGGCGCAGCGAAATCTCCACAGTTCCCTTCACTCACCGCACGTACCGAATTTCGGGGAGAATACTTCGTCACTGCTATATACTTAAAAGCGGGTCGTTTTCTGCACGCGAATCATTGAAGGGAAATGTGCTCACATTCCTCTCGGAATTAATGATGAGAATTTCTGTCCTTCTCGGCGATGTGGCGCAAAGAAAATTGAAGTGATTTCGTTTCATGATCACTAAGCGGATAGTACACTGGTAATTCAATGCAAGTATCGAAGAAGAACCTCCAACTTTAATCACTGAAAAAGTAATTCTAACGAAAGCTATCAAAAACTCCGTATATGAATGCGTTACCCGAAAACACGGATATTTTACAAAGAAATTCTGTTAAAATCGGCCGTCGACTCCATTGATTCCCCCTACAAAGAAAAATAAATTAAGCTCGGTACCAATTAAAAGAAAAACTTCTAACTATAATCATTGAAAAAATCATTCCAAAGAAAATTATCGAATAAAACATGTATAAATGCTTCACCCGGGTGCACGGATGTTTTGAATTCTCAGAAATTGTAAAAATCGTTTGTCATCTCGAATGAGGTAGGTAAAATACATTAAGTACGGTTCGTATTATTTCTTCGACTATTTCCCGAGGAAAAACAAAAAAACATCGTGCAGCGTGTGGATTTCGTTTCGGCCACTCCCATTGCGTGAGAGCTATTAGTCGCCCTCTCCTCCGCTTGTTTCCTTTTTAATACATTTTGAGCATTTTATTTTCTCTAGGGGATTTTCCTACCTGTCGCGTCCTCTTCCCGCCTCGCCCACTGTGACCCAATAACCCTGACAAGTCCCAACTCTATCCGGTCCTCCCCGTGTTATACTTCCCTCTCTCCACCTGTGATAAGCCTCTACGACTGCCTATTCTATTCTAAAACACGCTCTCTGCCATCATTTTTTCCGACGTCCATTCCTGAGTCTCAGGTTTTATGCAATAATTTGAGTAAGTTCGTTATTTCCCGGAAGCTGTCTGCGCGAGTTGACTCTTTGCCGAGGCAATCTGCGTTTCCAGAGTCTCCTTTCCTTCATGTCATCCGCCACGATTTGCTTCCATTTTGCATGTGAGAAAGAATAATTAAAGGTGTGGTCGGCCGGTTTGTCTACTTTTTGAGTAGCTTAAGTGACAACTTGTGCCGACATAAATTCGCCTCTTAAGAATTACCTGTCACATTTCGGCACCAAAAAAGGTAAATCGAAGTGAGAATATATGTTACTGAATTCTGTTTCTAACACGAACATGGTGCTGAAGATTGGCATTTGCTTTAATACAAAGATTTCGTCAGCATCCCACGCTTTAGATATACATAATGAATGGCGGGTCAGAATCCGTTGCAGTGGAGAAGGTTCGGAGGAGTCTCCATAATTTTTAGGCTACTGCGGAAAGCATGACAGGGAATAATGTCGTTTTTAAATGAGATTCGCTCGGACTCAGAGTAACTATCATCTCATAGTGGTGACCAATACCAATGGCTATAAACAAAACCAAATGTACAAGTTCTCCTTCTGTTTCAGAAGATAAACCAGAGCGTAAATAGCGATAAATGAGATTCTCTCGGACTTTGAGTAACGAACATCTCGCACTAGTGACTAATACCTAATACAATAGCAAGAATCAAAACCAAATGTAAAAGATCTCCTTCTGTTTAAGAAGAAAAACTAAAGCATAAAACACGATTCTATCGGTGGCATACGTCATAACGTCTTAGCGCCGAAGGACTTAATTTTCAACATTTATAACACCCCGAGATCTGCCCTCCGCTCATAAGAGAGCCACTGAACGCCTTAATGATAAAGTGGGAGCCACTTCTTTCCCCGCAAACTGCGAAACATTTATAAGGAGTCCCTCTGCTGGAGGCCATCTTGAGCGAGAAAGACTAGCGGAATCACTAATGCGTTTGGATTGATTACGCAAACAGCCTATTTAACTGCCCGCTTGTTACGAGTGTCCCGTCAAAGAGAGCTTCGACAGAAAGAGGCACGAAAAGTGAATCTGAACCTTTTGAAGCTGGGCTTAAAGAGGGAGAGAGAGAAAAGGAGAGGAAGAGAACAAAGAGAAGGGTTGGAAGAGGGCAAGAAAGGGAGAAATGGAGAGAGACGAGGAGCCGAAAAAAAGAAGGGCAAGGAGGCGAAAAAGGCAAGGGCAAAAACCTAGGGCGGGATGAGGGATGAAAGAGGCGATGAACGAAAGAAAATGCGGAAGGGAAGGAGAAGGGGACTCCACTTCCGAACAAGCAGAAAGGTGGAGGATAAATGGTTGGCCACCCTCTATCTCTCACTCCGCCCCCTCTCCCCCTTTGTCTCCATACATCTTTCATGTCCTTTGCAGCCTCTCTCCCCAACCCACCGCCCTATTTCCTGTTCTTCGGCGAACCCCTTGTCTTTCAGGGATATCTGCCTCGAATCTCTCTAGGGTCTGAGAGATATCTACCACATTTTGTCCCTGAATATTTAGCTGCGGAAGCGGGAGGGCTTTTTTCATATTTTATTCGCCGCAAATTTAAACAGATTCTTCGCCGGAGATTGACGAGTGCTAAATTGGAGGGCTGCGAAATCTCGGTGCCCCGCAGAGGTGTTTCATTCGGACCGTTCCATTCAACTGGGAGTACATTTCGAAGCCGTTTCGTAACACTTCGATCAAATTAGGGAAACATCTGTCCTTGGAGTGCAATCTATGAGTGAGCGAAGTTTGAAGCGGCAAAGAAAACGGTGGATTGTATATTATCAATTATGATTTGATTCGGTTGATTCTGAATTAGACCGGTAGTTAATTATCCTTGTGAACATGACGAATTTAGGTGAGATATGATGGAACTCCTTCGTGATCACACAAAGAAAAATTCACTTGATAGAGTCCACAAAAATTTTTATTAATACCATTTCTACTAATTATACTTGATTGGTTCTGGAAATCCTAGAAGCAAGGATGAACAGCAAACGCTGAGATTTAATCCTGGTTTCCAACGATTACATTTTGGGTGAGATAAAAGTAGGGAATACCAGTAAAGCAAAACGAACCAATTGAAACCAGAAGTAACTTATCTATAAAGGCGACGGTGTTCATTGAAGATGTACTATAGTACCATTCGACAGAGAAAATAAATTACCAGACAAGGTAAAAGAGAATCTCTTTGAGTCGGACGACTTGCAACCAACTACAATTCTAATTATTTTCTCCACCATTACTTGACCCGAAATTCGAATTCGGACTCATTAAATTGATTAACGGCCACCAAATAAAGTTTCATTTTCATAAAGTATGAAACATCATTGGTGCCCTCCACCGCGGGGCATAATCATTATTTAAACTTGCGGTGCCACTTCCGTTATCTGTAAATGCCATCAACTCCCTCAGTCTTTTTAAAGGCCTCATAACGAATCCATTTGACAGCTCGAAGAGAAGAGTCAAATTAAAAACGTATTAAAGAGCCATCACGCTTAATACGAAATATATCTTTTTTGGCAAGCAAAGGGAAAGTCGGCGAAGGAAGGGGGGCGAGCTTTATTGGAGTTCAAAAATTAAACCTCTCTCCCCTTTTATTTAAGCAAAGAGCAAGATTGATGACGGTGGGCCAAACCCCTTCCCTCAGGGTCCTTTCCCCTTTCCCTCTTTCTTTAACCCTTCCGTTTAAACTCATCAAAACATTGGATATACTTAGCGTGCGAGAATATCGTTCGGCTGCGTTCATAAAACCATCAACTCTGAGAGAAACGAAGAATGAGAATAACAAGTTCGCCCTCTTTAAATGAGAAATATCCAGTGTTCGATCCAAAAACAACGCGTAATATTTTGTAAATATCATGATTGTTTCGATTGGAATGAGTTAATAAATGTTACGCTTTCGATCAATATTTGAACCACCTTCAAACCAATTCCCAGTACATAGAAAGGGGATCCTAACACCATCTGTAATGTTCTAAATTTAACATTTATTTGTACATTTGTAAAAATTGGCCCAAAGTGATACTATCTACTATAAAAAATGAGCTTCGATTTTTCTTTGATCATGCTCTATACCACATGCAATCCCCAAATATATCATTGAATATCTGAATTTGATACTCCCTAAATGTTCGATTAGAAATATTAAGCATGGCACTGCAAAGTATTCTCTCTGTCCCTACAGGAGCTGATAATGAAAATATACTGAAGTACATCCCAACCGTCAATAACTATAATCGACATCATTAGGGCCAGATTGAGTCCAGTGATACTCCTCTTAAATCTAACCTGTCCACGATTATAGAAGTTCAAAAAGTACCAAGATGCAATTCGGAATGATGGATAATCTTCTATCGATTACCAGAGAATTTAAAAAAATAGAAACTCATGCAGCATCTTTTCTAGGTTTTCCGGTCCTTGAGGAAACCTGTCTAAAGCTTTTAACTGCAATAGTATTGGCAATATCTAAGTAAGGATATGAATACAAAATCCTCCGAAAGGAGCAAAGTTAACTTTTTACAACGGTTTCGACATACTTGAAAGCACTACGAAACAAAAACCGACGCGAAATTATGCTTTTAGGGAAGGTCATAAGCAAGATGTAAGCAACCTCATAAGGTGTCATACAACTCAAAACATCTCGGCAGGAAAGACGAGCACGGTCGAACTCTCGGAAGTCTCGCGACAGTTGACACATCCCATTTTTGAAGTCTTCATATCCCGCACATCTCCTCGTGTTTTAACGTATCTGCGGAACTTCAAAGACGAACTTTGTTTGAAAACACGGAATAGTAATTCAGTTATAGCCCAAGTTATTTCGGACGGCGGCTGAAACGACTGAAGAAGTTGCGCAGCGCGCTGTAGTCTTTTACAACAGCCTTCGTCCCTAACACGATTCCGAATAAAGCGAATGGGCGAGAATATTTCTCGGAGTTATGAATGGGCTTTATACGTACGTACGCGAACGAGTATAATTACCTAAGAACATATAAAACCTGTTAGCTGAGATGCCTTATGGCGTAACGAGGTTAAAGCAGGGACGTGAGAGGGCGGAGCAGGCGTGAAAATTTATGCCATTTAGAAGTCCGCGACAAACAATTTTATGCAAATCCTAAAAAGTTCCTGCGGATGAAACGGAGGACTGGATCCGGAGGAATAATGTATAAAAATACAATTATCGAACACGAGATGGGAAAAGAGACTTGCATTCGGAAGATTCCGATGAAAAAAAGGTAACGGTCGGGAAGGTGGAGAGTAAGAAATGGAAATAAAGTTGTAAGAGACCCATTATTTTCGGTAGGCTGGGGAAGTTCGTTAAATTCATTTAAATCCCTCACCGTCGGTGGGAAACATAGGACGCCTTTGTCCGCGATATTACACGGAGTGACGAACATTGCCGTCTTTGTTTTACCTCGCAGGTAACGCAAAATATCACTTATTACAGTCCAAAAGACCAGGATTAACAGGTATGGGAGAGGGAAAGGATGAATGATAGGGTCATTAGCTGCTCTACGGAGAGGCTAACACGCAGGAAACAACATAATTAATAACATTATCATCATGAGCACATCAAGGATAAGTTTACGAGAGGCCAGTAAAAAGTCATAATGTTGCTTAATGCGCCTTTTTATTTCGCATAAACATAAAATGGTATTATTACGGATGTATCCTGGCTCTTTCGGCATAGATTGTTCACTATTATTACTCATTAACCAAATTTTTACAGAAAATAGAATATAAAAAAATAGAAGAAACACCTTTGATTACCGCGATGAAACACTCGTTAACTTTTAAATTCTACGAATGAATTTGATGAGATACAAAGGAAATGTTCCCTGATCAACCAGTAAGATTGAGGAATTTCCATCCCAACGACAAAGGTTTGGATCATTGTAGACAGTTAAGTGAATGTAACCTAACAAATATTTTCATGAATGTGAGGAGTGTCTTCTGTAACTTCTCTTACGTCAAACCCGAATTCCTTTTACGAAGAGATTCTTTCGACGAGAACAAATCCGAAGGCAACTCGGTGACACCAAACTTTTCTCGAGGTCCCGAATGCTCTCTTTCACGGGGGCTGGATTGCTTGTCTGAAAACCTAGAAAGCCCAAACATCGCGAGTAAAATGTTTATATTCCCAAAGACGAATAGGACGTCACCCGGGCATTGGTGTGACGCAAGTGGGCCAAACAGTTACCGCTAATCCCCAACTCCATCTTCCTAACCGCGATTTTCCGCAGAGCACCCAAGTTATAACGGGGTTAACCAAAAATTCAGGAATCTTTCGAAGCGTTCCTGCAGCCTCGAAATATCTTCCGGATGAACAAAAAAAGGGGGTCTGGAATAGGAGAGGAGTCACTTGGACATTCTTAGAGTTCCGAAAGATTTTTGCTTCCAAACCTTTTCTTTTTTACCTGCGGTCTCTCTTCCGACGCAAAATCCACGAGAAGGTGCAACCTACGCAACCTTTCGCGGTAGATTAAGTGCTTCCGAAAGAATTTTCAAACTGTCACCGCGTGCATCGCGGCAAAATGCTAAATCTACCCCCAAAACTGAGACGGACGAAAAATTCCTGAATTCCCTGTCTTGATAGACAGTGGAACTCGGGAACGGAAAAATGAAAATTTATCGATTCCCCTGCCTCTCCGTTGTTCAAAATTCGTTTCCTCGTGAGAGACGGAAGGTGAAGTGGGATAATCCCAAACGAATACGACCGATTTCCACGTTTGTGGCAGAGTTATTTGAATACGGTTAATCACTCAGAAGATGCCGTAAGAATATTGCGGGAGTAAATTCCTACAAGTTATCGATTTCCAAAAAAATTACCGATTATAGAACGGGAAATGTGCAGTCAAAGAAAAAATAATTTTATTTGATTACTTCCTTCACTTCGTAAAATCTTCTAATATTATTCATGGTGAATATATAGACCGATATATTTTGGTTTCCACAGAAAAAACTTTAATTTTACCTATTTAATTATAGCGGTATTAATTTTCTGTGGAAGCCAAAATATTTCATTCTTACTCTCCACGGAGGATTAAATTTTTGATAGATAAGTATGTTCGTGTGAAAATATAACTTGACAGTTCAACGTCAAGATTATAAAATAGGGCCATCTCTGAGTTATCCTTGAGAAAACGGAGCGAATAATTGAACCAAAACAACCTCCGAATTCAAAGAATTAGCAAAAGTAGCATATATTCTTATTCATGAGCAAACCTCAAGCCAAAGAAACTAATAAAAACCACCCGGAAATCAGACCAATAAAATCACACTAAAAATTTTCCGTCCGCAGACGTTACCGTCATTCCGTTCCGCTTCGGTGGTCGGTTTTATGCCCAAATCGGTCAACTTTAACGCAGAATTAGTGAAAAAGTCGGCAAGTCGAAGGAGGGGGGGAAAAAGAGAGTCGTTAAATAAAGGGACAAAGTCGCCAGCTTGGCAACCCTGAGAGAGAGAGAGAGGCGCGCGTCGCGACGTCGGATAGTTCGTCGGCACGTCGGAAGAGGGAGACGTATTACGTGCCCGTCTTCTCTCTTTCCGGCATCCCTCCCCACGCTGACGTTCCGTACGGGAAATTCCCTAGGTGCCGACTATATAAAAGTTTTGACTCATTGTCAGTCCGAAAAGCCAGAAACATTTTTTCCCTTCCTGTCTTTCCGAGCGCAAAATGCGTGACGGGACAAAGGAGGAATGAAAGATATAGGCGGAGGATTACAGCTGCCAAATTGGGGTGATTCTGTTGACCAGGAGAATGGACGCGGGATTAGGAGTTTTTGTAAAATGACGCCGGAAGATAGAAATGCGAGTAATTTCGCAATTCGCGGTAGAATGTGAGAATGGATGTTTTTTACACGAAAAAGTTGTCGTTTGTGAGGGAAAAGTACAAACGTCTTCTCTCGGTTTTTGCTGCGAGAATGGTTTTCCGCTACAGTTCACTTCTGAAGATTAATTCTGTTATCAAAATTGTTAGGATTAGTTTAGTAAAAAGAAATAGAAGAAACAGATTAGTAAAGAAAAAAAAATGACCGTGAGTATTCATCTAATGTCATGAGGTACACCTAAAAGTTATTTTACGTCATAATGAACCACACACGGTGAGTATTCATCTAATGTCATGAGGTACACCTAAAAGTTATTTTACGTCATAATGAACCGGACTGACGATCAAACTTTAACTACGCAATGAACAGGACAAAAGAAGAACTAAAAATGTACAAGCAGCTGATATTTCACATAAGATATATTTTAGTGAGACCTTAAACTGATACCAGCGCCTCTTACTGCCAAAATTCAGCCAAGCTAAAAATTAAATATTTATTTGGAGTTCCATTCACACCTTTCAAAAAAAAGGTGATGAAGCTACATCTTGCAGGTAATTCAATTAAAAACGAGGCTCAGTTCATAAGCTGAAGCTACTCTCTATGTAAATTGAACCCTTCCGTCTACATTACAAAATACCATCTCTCAAATTCTGCGCGATCACTAAATTTTGACTTAGGAATGAAGGTGAGCGCTCTTAGGCGTAGAATATCGACTGTGATATATCCCTACATGAGAATGAGAAATATATGAAAACAGTACCATCGAAAAATGGTCTTTTTTAAATTGCCCAAAAAACATTAAATTTTGATCAACACGAACTTGGTGAAGTATAAAATAAATTCTCTTAACCAAGTGGATTCCAGCAGCAATATTAGAATACACATTTATTTTTTCGCAGAATTATTTGTCCCATGTTAGTGAAGTATGAATTCAAAACTTCTTTAAGTGGTAGCTTATCCCGCACAGCTAATACGCTTAAGTAATGTTCAATTTTAATTATGCAAAGTCGGCCTGAATCTGAAACAATTGGTTCTAAAGAGACTGATTTTTTCATGAGTCCGGATTTTGAAACTTCGCATAGCTACTCCTGAATAAATTCCGCATACAACTAAGTCCGCCACTTATATTGTTTATTTTGTATTAAATCTACTGAGGTGGTAAGAGTTTATTAATTTTACGAAAAATTCTGGTCTTCAGTTTCCTTCGAAATCTAAGGTTCACGCCGAAGTAGATCCCATTTAAGGAAATTCATTGACAATATGTTACGAAATCACATAAAACTGTCCTTTCTTTTATTATGTACATGATCTACATAGCATAATGGCAGACGTTTGATGAAATTCTTATCTATGGTGAGAAACATAATAGAAAATGGCATCACACGTAAAAGAGTATGTTATACGCGAGAATATCTTAATCTTTTACTGATAAAATCCAAGGAAAAATGTAGTTACAATTAGAAGTTGATCAGGAGATAGCAAATGTTATGGCAAATGGAAAATCAAAACATCATCGTCGATTTCTCGTTAATCTTCTCATTCCTTGCTGTTTTAGTATGTATTAAATATCTGAGAAATAACGGGAAGATTGGCAAGAGAGGTTGACGAACCGCAGTAAGCAGAAGGCATGTTCTATTGTACATGTAAACCCAGATAAGCCTTACCGTGCACACAAACGTACATACACATATGTACATAGAGGTGGGGCTAGATGGTATATCATGACGAAACACGCATGAGGTCTCATGCATGAGGAAGCCTCATCAGTGCCGCCACATGGATCCTCCATTCATTTTCCCCGAGCGCCCCCCCAATTCCCCCCCAGCCCCACCCCTATATACCGTCCATCACCCAGGACTAGTTTTTTTCTGCCCGTGCGGACTCCGCCCTCAGAAATGCAGACGAAGGGCAACACGTGACATAAAATCCACACCATCATTATTCCGTCTGTGACGCGTGCGTGAGGCGGAGGAAAGAATGGAAAGGTGGGTTTGAAGGGGACCGAAGATGGGGAATATCCCGCTTAATTACCTCGCATACCTCTATGATTTATGCGTGGACGCCTCCTCTTATAATCTCCTTCGTGCATCAAGAATTTCCCCGATGGAGTCCGTGAAAAATCCGCCCCTTGATTTCGTCCTCGCTTCGGATTCTTCGCTACTTACGAATGTTTCCCTAAATCTCTAAATGGGAACGAGGATTCGGTCGGTCTTAGGTTCGCATTCACGGATCCGTCTCAAGAAATGTGGGGTGGAAAGAGAGTCCCTCATTTGATCTCTAATGAGTTAATTCTACTGTCGAAAGCTTACATTGATTTCCAGCAAGAAATATTTCATAAAATAATTACTAGAGGATATTCCAATGTGGTTACTACATCAGATGCATAAAAGTATCTATTCACCTCAGAACAGAAAAAAATGAGTAACAATAATTCAGAAATCAGTATAATTTCAAAGACGTTACATTGAGAAAGATTACTATGTACGAAATCTTATAGGAAAAACTGTGATGATTTGTATAAAATAAATATCAAGGGAGGAATTTAAAAACATGATACTTTTGTGAAAGTGTACACGATAAATAAAAGAAAATTTAACATAACAGAAATTAGCTGAATATGGGTTTCCAACATTTTAAAACATTTATAATGCACGCAAGAGAAACGGAAATCTCAATGATTTTCGATGAAATCAAAACAATACCAAGCTAATGAAGAATAATTTCAGGCATGCATCGAAGCACATCTAGCAAGACGAATATATCGTTGGATACAGCACTCATATACCTAAGTATAAAGCTCTTAAGATAGAAGTCTTATTATCTACAGCAAAGATACATAAGATACTTAAAAGACCGGTAAAACCGGTTCCCAAACTGGTGAAGCTGTGTAAGTTCTTGGTGTTCCGCATAATATGCGAACGTAGCGCATTCTTCATATTTTATAATCCGAAACAAAAGAACTAAAAACATTACATTTCATTCCCAGCTATTCCTTCTCCAATTCGAAACGGTACTAAAACCGACAAAAGTGTGGTTTGCTGTACGGCAAGTTTGATTTAACACGCACATGTGCCATGGAAGACTACGAGTTAGGGGGGGGGGGCACCATAAGAGACGACACCCCGGAATATTCACCACAGAAACATAAAAAGGTCATTTACATTTCGCTCTTAAAAACTTCCCTTATATATAAACCACTCCGGCAATATGTTTACTTGTCCGCATGCCCTCACCATAAACCAGAGTAGTATTCAACGCCTACTTTTAGAGTCGGCCAGTCATAACGCGGTTTCCTCCGACAGCGGGAATGAAAATGACGAGGAAGAAACATGAGAAAACGTGAGGCAACAATAAGCAGTCATCCCCGTTGCCCACGTAATGAAATGAGAAAGGGAAAACCATGCGCACACACACGGAGTGAAAGTTTCGAAGCGGAGGACGGGAAAGTGGATGTGGAACACGCGCCCAAGGAGCGAATGCGGGGGGATAACGAAAGCAGGATGTAAACGAGATGTGAGGCGAAGGTAATAGAAGGGAAAGGGAAGATGAGGAAGATTATTAGGCGGGGGATAAGGGGGCGAATACGGTATCGGAGATTGGATGGAGTCGAGGCGAAGAGTGAAACATGCGGGAAAATGAAGGAAGCGAGCGAAGTAAGAAAAGGCGAGCGAGAATTAAAGAGAAGGCGAGAAATTAAAACGAGCAAATTATTCGAGAAACGAAGCGAGAAAAACGGGAATTTCTGAGGGCGAATGAGCACGTGAGCGCGAAATCATAGAGGAGCGGAATTTTTCGAAAACAAACGCCGGGAGAAGAAAAAACATAAAAAAGTGGGACTTAATGAAGAAAAATGTTGAGGTACAACTGCGTGGGGGAATAAAAAGAAGTGGGGGCAGCGAAAATAACAAAAAGCCCACGTTGGAAAGGAAGAGGCAACCAGGTGGCGTGAAACACGAAAAAACATCGCATCGGGAGAGAAAAGGGGAGAGATAAAGTAAAGGTGGAGACACGCACAAGCCGCGGAGTGCGTTTTTTGGGGCAACCGCGGGAGGGAGGACTCACGCGAAGTTCAGGAGGACAAAAGGGGTTTTTAAGGGATGATACGTTTCCGAGACGGAGGTCATGAACTGGGAAATTTTCGGAAGCCCAAATTAAGTGGCCCCGAGAACGTGGAGCGGAGGCGATGCATGACAACGAACCTCTCGATCCTCCTTAAACAATTAGCCTCCTCGATCACCAATTCAAGTTGGGTGAGGGGGATAATTACGGCAATCGTGACGAACTAACGACCCAGAAATTAGATGGATGAAGATGGGAGAAACCATAGCGTACATCGGAAGGGTAGTTCTCAAAACAAGGAATGTCGAAACAGCGAATGTCACAAATGAACAAGAATCGTAACGGCAAGCAAACATGCAAGTGGGGCGCCGTTATGAGACTTAATTTTATATGTTGTAACAGGGAAGCTATAATTATAAGGCAAATACAATTATTACAAGTTTCCGGATAGCCCCGGTGAGTTTCCCATTTGCGAAATTACCTCAGCCGTAGCTACTTTTGACAGTACTATTACTACCGTTACGGTAGAGGTGAGCTAAATATTATTTCAGTCAAGACACCGACTAGAACTGTTTTTGCAATGAAAGCATGCGATGTGGATTCTAGAAAAGAAGGGCATTAAAAATTGGAATCCTTTGAGATAACTTTTGCAGGAAAAGTGAATTTGATTAACAGGAAACGAGGAAAATGAAGACCTGGAAACGGAGAAACAGGTTGAATATATACGGAAAGAACAGACTGAGTTTGGTCGGTATCTCTGGATGAAAAATTAAAACGGACGCAGAAAATTAGTCAGGTCAGCCATTAACAGAGGGTGCATAGCTAAAGAATGTGATTATAAGAAAATGCTACAGATAAGAAAGACAACGACAAAACTTCGGTGTCACACACTCAGATACAGATAACTACATTGACTCGCAGACGAGGTGCGACTTGATCATTCTTGAAGGCGAAAATTAAGGTAGAAATGCAAACTGACGCGTAAAATCCCAAGCATTTTGCAAAGACGGGATTTTGAGTAACAGTAAACTCTTCTTCGTCCCCGAGATGGGCCGTTAAATTAACCTTTCACGGATTTCTTTAATTCGAGAGTCAGCCGACCAACTGATACGGAATCGATTCCAACATTATTAAAGAGCGGACCGTGACTCGCCAAAGGAAAAAATGGGAGGACCCAACCCTTCTGGAAAGCGTTCTTCTTTAGACATCCACCCACGCAGAGAAAAAATCGCCATTTTCTCGGAACTCTTATTACACTTCCGGTAAAGTGCGAGGGGAGAGATGGGGCGAAAGGGAAAATATCACGCGAGAAACTCATCGAAATCAACTTTCCCATCAGCGGAGGAGAAGGGTGAATCATTCCGCGATTTCGCCCAATCGGATAATTAAGCCGAAAGAGGGAGAAAATGCGAGCAAGAAAAGGACTGCTTTTAAATGACCCGCTTCCTTAACTACAGTAATAAATTGAGACTGTTTTTATTCCCTTTTGAAAGAGTTTAAGGGGTGCCAAAGTGATTGTGCGCCGCGTGGTAATGCCTCACCAACCGCGATTTCTGGTGTATTACATATGAACATTTTAATATCTTTTCCGTCTGAGACCTCGACACGCATTTCAACCAGGGTGGACACAGGAAACAAATGAAGGATTTTACTGTTAAATTCTGCAGGGAAAGATCCCATGCATTACAATATATGGGATATTTTACTTGCTTATAAATTTCACCGATATCCATACTTCCAAAATATCCACAACATTCAATTGTGGAGATTTTTTCCCACAAACCAAACCTTTCCTTTTCTTTTTTCTTAGTTTTATTTTATGTTTTTCCTTTATTAATTACCATGTAAGACCATCATACGAGGTTAGGTGGAAGAGAGGCCCACTCGGGCCTAATCTCGCCTAATATAGATATATAAAGTGTTCTACCTTTCGGTAGGTTCATGTGCCCCCACATTCCCTAAAGGGTCAAATAATAATAATAATAAACTAAATCAATCCATCACCACAAACACCTTGATATTTATTTCAAAGTTCCATTCACTCCTTTAATTACAACACAGATCCCTTACTTTGAAAAATCAGTGTCAAAGTATTACGTAAGAGAATATATATTTTAAGGTAATATTCACAATGGTCGGAGTATTAAGGAGTAGAAACTTTCGGGGCTGCATTATCACCAGTACTTCATCACCAGAAAGTAACACACGACGTTTCATGGATTGCATCCAGCAAATCTCCGCCACCCCCTTGTCTTTTACCCATTACGCCTATATATTTCAGTCTCATAATTTGTCCGCGAACGTTTTATTTCTCTTCCAGAGATATATTATACTTTTTCTAGTCGACAACAATAAATCTCCGCAGCTTTTTCTGCCCATTACTCTCCTTTTTTCAAATCTACGCCAATCCCATTTATCAAAAGTCTTTACATTTTTAGACCATATTCTATTTAGGGCTCTATAATTTGCGGGTATGTAAACTACTGCTTTCACGGTTATATTTTTGTTTGCGACTAAGGGAGGGAAAAAATTGCGCATCTCCTAATGAGTTATTAGGGATACATTTTAGTAGCCGAAACGGTATATACGACAAAGCTTTTAAAGGTAAAATAATCTTCTTACTGCTATGACAGAAATAATCTGTGCTTTCCTAAACTTGCTGTTGCGGATAGAAAGAAACCTTTTCCATATGAATTTAGTTAAATATGTGTTTTCACCTATACAACTAAAAATCACGCTTAGGTAAGATATCACTTAATAACTACCGTAGCACTGTGGCGATACCTCGGCTAACGAAGATATTTTGCTTAGAAGTCATCTACGTAAGCAAAACTGTGAGTTTATTTATGTAATGATTCCTATAGTAGAGTTGAGATCCCAACCAGCCTTCGTGCTGATGACATACCGAAGTAACTTAATGATAGATTTAATGTGTTCTTAAAGTCGTCGCATTAAGATTCCGAGTCTGTGAATTAACGAGTTACAACGAGCTTCACCATAAAGTCATCGTGGCCAAATTAAGTTGGACTTAAGCGTAGGATATTGGGGATGGATTTCTCTATAAAATATATTTCATTAGCTGAACCTTTTTTTTCCCGTGAAGCGATGATTTCAACATCAATTTTCCATTAAGAAGGTTTTATAGGACTGTCGTCGTTATATTAAAAGAGTAATGACTTCGTGCCTAGTCGCCAAGCATGATATTCCCCGTTACTTTTGATTCCCAACTTTTTTCTAGCCGAATGTCGCGGGAGAGTGTAATTAATTTTCCCACTTTTTCGCTCGCATTTTTTCGCCGAGCGAGATTTATTTTTTCCGCGGAAATATTTGGAAAGTTCCTGAATGGCCCGAATTTTTTTTCCGACGGAACTCGCGGCGATTACTAGCATGGAAAAGGCGAATTAGTGAAGTTGGAAGAGATGTCTAATTGCTGTAGCGCGCGGCTCGTTAAAAGAGTATTCGGGCCGCAAGTGCGCCACCCTCGACCACTTCGCTTTTTTTATCGCTTTTCCCTATCTATATTTCATTCGGCGGCGAAATTAAAGGACGGGAAACGCGGTCCATAATTGTCATTCGCGGGCCGGAAGTTGATCGCTTCTCGTGTGTGCTCAAGTGAATTCTGGTGATCGGGTGAAGATTAGGGGAATGTCGATGTGTGAAGGCAGAGTGGGTAATTTGCCAAGTTAACAATATTCATAAGTGCTCTGAAACGGTTGCTCTTACAGAAAATGTTCAACAGGGACATATTGGCTATCTTTTCTTCCTTTAACACCAACGGTACATAAAGTGGGAAGTGCAGCTAGGTTGTGGAGGTAACAAGGTGAAGTAAGCCCCTAACTATCTTTCTGCGAAGTAGTCAGCACTGAGGTCAGTTTGAACCTCAACCCCTCAACTATCAACAGGGAATCGAATCGTGATATTTCGTTCCGTTTACTTAATTCGCTACAAAAATACTCCTTACAGCGCAATAAGATACCTTTATAATAACCAAAAATGTCACGATTATTTAGCGAATACTTTGATTGATCTACCAAACGGTGAGTAAGAACACACACAACAATTTTCAATAAGTTTCCTTATACTTTCCATTTTGACACCTTTTAAACGGAATCTCGCTCTTTTCCTCCTATTCTCAAAAATATAATCCTTCCGATTAAAATTTCGCATTTCGGCAATGTGTTCCAAAGAACCAAAGGCTAAAAAGCAATCTGCAACTCGTACTCGAATCATCTCGCTTTTTACCGTTTCAATTAAACGCAAGAAACAGACGTTAAATGAGTTAACATTCTGGAATGGGAAGAAAAAGAGATAGCATCATAGAGAGACTGAGATTTCGCGCCGTATTTTGCCCCTGCTTCGTCGACACATCCATGAAAGTAGAACGGGTCGAATAAAAACACCAAGCGGGCGGTTACTCCTCTCTTTTAGGCACCACTAGGCAATGCATAACAGACTGTAGATAGTAACCCCTTATGCTCCGCGAGCAAAATATCGGATGGATGCCAGAAAAAATATGAGAATAGAAAAAGAAGAGCTTTCAGCAAGTCCAGGAGACCAGAAGGAATCTACTTTACTGAGGATTTGAAGGGAAAAGATGGTGAATCTCAAGTAAAGAAAGCAAAGCGCTACGTACGGTATAGACAAAAAACTGTAAAGTGAAAGCAAATTCACTGCTGAGAATAGCATGGGATTATGGTACTTGATCCGTACATAGGATTTCTCTAAGGTATCCGGGTAATCTCGGTTGAATGTTCGTCTTATTTGAATAGTAAATGTAACGATTTAATGAATACAATCATATCCTAGGAATCCATCGACTTCTGCAATTACGAAACTTAAGAAAATGGTGCCAGAAATCTAGAACATTGAAACTGATCAATTATTTTTTTGCAAGAGATTTAAAAATCGAATCAGCTAATTAACACGAAAGTTACCTCAGTTATTTAAAACTAATCCAGCAAAATAGATCGACAGCCTGGAAAAACATGCATGAAGCTGGCCGACACTTGACTGGGTCTCACTTCATTCAGAAGTTTGTTTTGATTTCGAGCGCGATTTTGAAACCTTGGGAATAACAACACTTTAATAACAACACTTTAAAAACAACACCTCAAATTTTAAGAAATTATATCTTAAACTATCAAATACTAAATATACGAGCGAAAAACTTAATAGTTCAGTTATAGTTTCACTGCAACTTTAGCTTGCCGATAAAAATAAACAACTGGATAGGCTCACCGGAAAATTACTCGAATATCCGGGTGCCGAAAAATAGAGTAATTTGAAAGTACTACTCTAAAAGCACCCGTTATTAGACTGTAATGAAGATTTGAGTGCCACGAGAAAGGAAAAACGTCGAGTGGGATCCGGATGATGAAGCAAAGAAAGTAAATAGTGCGTATTAAAAAGGCTGGGAAAATCCTTATCCTGGGTCTACTGTTTCCGCCTCAGCACATGGATTGACGCGTAGAATTTAAAGTACACACTCTGAGCCGCATTTTCGCTGAGATAATCTCATGCGAGAGCGAGGTGAGGCAAGAAGAACGAAAAACAGCAGACGTCCTCCATTCACCAACGGGGAACGGAACACAAAAAAACGGCGGGGAACGTAAGGCTTGAAAAATTATTCCCGGCTTGAAAACTTCCACTGCTTTCCTTACGGTAATTTTCCATCCGTCTTTCTTTCCCGACCCCAATTAAAGTTTTTAACTAACACGAAATCCGGAGTTAATTCTGTCAAATTAACAGACAATTATTTCGACTCAGAAATCGCCGTGTCGCCCGACGCAGTTAACTCTAGCAGCCGACCAAACTTTTTCGTAATTCGACATCTCATTCTTTTCTTTTGCGCCACCATTATCATCAAGCGATTTATGAAACGCTTAATTTCTCAAAAACCCTACAATATAATTAACTCCACGAGTAAGTTTTCCCTCGCAAGGAAACTCCTTGTTAATGAGAAGAGTTTCCAAATGAATTAGCTGCTAAGGCTATGCGAACAAAAGAGTAATTATATTCTAACACAGTGAACGAGTATACTACATTCGCATTTTCCTTGGATTCTCCAATCGTTTCATCGTGTTCGATAAGTTAGCACGCAACTAAGTCTATTGAGGATAAATTGAGAGAGACGTACGTACGAGTAGTAACGTACCACTTTTTGTGAAAGCAATAAAGCAAAATATTTAGATGTACATTAAATTTATATCGTCTTGCCTCAAGGAATAAATGACCCCCTATAACATATTCCATCATAATCGCAACTCAGTCGAACTATAGGATGGAATCAAAACATCTTTTGATGGTTTACTGGAATCGGTATGTCCTATATGTATTGCTATCAGGGACCTTTTTGGTAAATTTTATATCATACAGAATACATTTTTCGAAAATAAGCAGCAAAACAATTTCTTCTAAAATAACGAAATTATCAAACCGTCAAAAATTAAATCCTTGACCCCGTAAATTATATAATATTCCGTACTGAAACAGAAATCGTTTTTTATTCCGTTTCGATTTTCGACTCCCTACAATGCACATTTTACTTAAGTGTAATTGGAGGAAGGTTTACTAAATATAAGTAACTTGGTTTTAAAACCAACGATCACAAAGTTTTATTCTAAAATTTAGTGTAATATAAAAGTATACAGCTAGGTATAATGAAACATACCTTCAGAGGATCTGATGTTACAGAGGTCAGAGCGAAAAATAAAGTTTAAACCGGTTTGAAGGAGCGAAATTTGAACTGATCCGTAATTTAGTTCTTTCATTGAAAAGGATCAAAATCCGGAACGAAAAATATTACCCTACCAGGGTTCTATGCCCTCCCAGGAACAGAACAATAAATGATTGAATTCCAATGGAACGAAATCACGTGAAACGTTGCAGCTATGCGACGCAGTGGACAAATTTCCATTCCAAGGGAAAAATCTCGCCTAAATTTCTCGAAACCGCTCTTTATGGCTCTCTTTCCCCTTTTAGAATCGGCCATTTCGACGGAAGACGATACTGATTCGGTAAAGGAAAAAGGTAAGAACCTTAAAGAACCCCGTAAGAGCCTTAAAAGAAGATTGCCAAATTAAGGAAAGAAGGATTCGTCGATTTCTTCGAGGAAGATGCAAGGCGAGGCAATGACGGACGAAAAAATATCCCGCTAATCCACGGACTGAGGAACGAGTAAAAATAATTGGAAGAAGATATGGGGATATAGGATAGGGCTAATTTTAGGAATGGCAATTCATAAGAAGAGCAAGAAAGGAATGATAGAAGAAAAAATGAGAGAAGGAATGATGTCTAAATGTAGCTGGAATGGTCGGGACGCAGAAAGATGAAAAGAAACGGGAATAATTTTTTCGCTCATATTCTCATGCTCGTTTTAGCTGCAGATAGTTTCGGCATCTCGAAAGGATATTGTGAAGACTCAGCTCTCTCCTAACTCCCATTGAGATCTTATCGCAGGCAATTAGTTCTTCAAAGAACCAACGAGTATGAAAAGAAGGAGAAACAATCGAGCCCATCTGAAACGTTTGGTTTGAGTTTGGAGGACCGGGAATAATAAGAATGGGATACGTGTCATTCCAACTTGTTCTAATTCTGAATAAGTGGGCATACAGAGTAAGCTGGACTCACAAAGGACCTAGTTCAACGATGGAGATACTCATAAGAAGAACCTCAAGTATCAAGTTCAGTGATAAGAATGCTCTACAAGCAAATAATAACGCATCAATAAAAACCAAATGAATACTTTAACGTGGTGAGGGAGAAGAGATATCATAATTCAACCCAAAAATCATTTGTAATGATTAAATTAATTATATCCCAATATTTATAGCCTAATATCTAGACAGGAAGGTAAAATTAGATTTCAGAAATATTTTACATTACCTAAGTTTGCTAAGGAATGCAGAAGACGAGTTAAGGAGTTTGTTACCTCACAGTTGATCAAAAGAAATCACTAAAATAACTGACTCCTCCGGCGTACACTTTTTCAGAATACCGAAACGTTGTTACTTCATTTGCAACGCTAGTAATTTTCATTCTTAAATAAAGAAGAAATCCGAGCGCAAACAATACCGCCGCAACTCGTTAACTCAGTGTCGAAAAAAACATAACCTATTGGCATATTTCCTCCAAGTACCCCGCTCAGCTCCAATTAAGCCTTTGGGCAAAGCGCGAGAGGAGCCATAGCGGAATAAACTTCCCCGGATTAATATTTCCCCGCGAGTGTGAGCACGACTCTACAGCGGGCCCATCCAATAAAATCGTTCTTTACGAGGATTCCCACTTTAAGTCCGCTTTATTTCCTCAATCGAAGAATGCAAACACTCCCATATCGACGCAGAAATTAACGCCCTTGCCTAGATAATCACATTTTACGGAGCCTTTCCTTACCGCTCTCTGACACCTCCGCAACCGCGCCATTTCCTTCGCCCCTTTCCAATAATACTGCCCCTTCCTCATCTGCCATTCCCGCCTCCCCCGCACGATAACGCCCCCCCCTTTGGACCCGAAACCATTCCACCCATTCCGGATTCTAACCGCTTCCTCAACGGCCCCCACCCTCCCTCTTCCATCCCTATCGGACCTAAAAAGTTACTGCCTTCCCCCTTCCATTACGGGGTCAGACCAGCATACCCCTTTCCCCAGATCACGTACCACTCTTCCCTTCCTAACTCACCTGCTGATTCCCTCCCCGTCTTCCATCTCGTTCGGAAGGGAGGGAAACGCATCTTCCTTTCTCCCCCCTTAATCTACAGACATTCTTAGCTATCTCCTTGCCGTACTTCTCTCTCCTGCCTTCCTTACGGCTCCGTATCCGTCCCGGCCACCTGCTACCTCCCCACCGGCGAGGTCGCCCAGAAAATCTCTTTCGTTCTACGCCATCGTCTCCCACGAATCCTACACGTTCCTATATCTGGGATTCGAAGAACTTTTCGTCTCCTCCCGTTCGAAATTTTAATAACGTGTCGCGGAAGTGGTTTAGTTTGCAGACTATCGGAGGAATGATATTCGAGTGTATGTGTAGGAGGGCGGTTTTTATTTCTTCAGCGAGGCGTTTTGATAGGTCTGGGGGGAACATCGAAAAGGAATTAAAAAATTTATAAATAAAGAAATTAACTTCAGGAATGTCTTAAAATACCATACTATAAAACATTCTGGCGGAGAAATAGAGGTGGATATACCTATTTATCTTGTAAGTAAGTATAGACTGAGATAACGTATTGATTGTAAGCAAATTGAAAAGACATGTCTTCGGAATAAATTAAATAGAAGATCTTTGATAAAGCTTGTATTCTTAAACCCTGCTTTACTTATACACAATACCAACAATACATTGGAGAAATTATCTTACTTCGTTATGACCAACTTATTGAAGAAATTATCTTAATCGGTACACCTGAATATTTATTTTTAATATATCTCCATCATTTCCATAATTATAAATTTTCAAGCATCGACATCCATTCAGCATTTAATCAAAATTATTATGAAAAACTAAAAGAATTGGAAAAACCTTCACTCCACTTGGTTATTTTATGTTCGTTTCGAAAATTTCCCTCTTCCACAATCTTCAGGCCTCCCAGACTTGCCATATTCCAAATGCTTTATAAAAGAAGGGAAACACAAATAAAATAAACCTCCAAACAGGTCATTCTGAGGGCACTTCCATAATTGTGCCATTGAGTGAACGTACTTAACGGTATTGGTTTCATCATCATCTCGATCCCTCACACCTCAACATCGAAAACTCTTTAAGAGTCGATCAAAAGTTACATCACCACAACAAAGATGGAAGGAACATGGAGAAGCGGAAGATAAAATAATTAAGAGCCCTCTCGAGGGCAGTGGCCCGCAGGAGTGATGAATGGCGCAGGGGTGCAACCATCCCCTCTTTCATCCCTCACAAATAAACCCACGAGAAAGGGAAAATGGCGCTGGAAGATTGAAGGATGGAAAAGGAAGGGCCCTAAAGAAAGAAATAAGGGACGGAAGAGAGCCGAGAAGGAAGAACATTCTCCCGTCCCTGCATTCACCTGCCGCACATGTGACCCCACCACGTGACCCTGGAGACGCCATCGGCCGTTACCATTCTCAGCGCCAACACCCGCTCTTCGGACGTGAAAGTCCTTTTCCCAGTGGCGAGAAAGGAACCGAGACAACAATGCCACCTTTTCCTTGCCCTTTCATTGGCTCTAACCATACCTCCACTTCTTCTCCCCCCTGGCCACTTTAAATTCTTGAGTAACCGCGTGATTTCTCCCCCGTATCCTACGAACCCTTTTTCTTCTCGTGGAAGCCTTGCGATGCCCCATTTCCCCAGCCCTTGGTCGTTAGCTCACCAACTGTTCCCAAGCGATCGCGACGACCACTCGACATATATCCCGTGTTGAAGGAGGATGGTCCGCCCACTTTTACTCCGCTGCTTTCTTTACGACGCGAGTCCCCGACCGAAGGTTCGAAGTTCGTAAACTTGTGAAGGGGGTAACATTTAAGAGGACGGCGGAGGGGGCGGATGGGTACAACATTTATACGAAACATTTATTATTCACCGCATCAAAAACATGCGAGCGGCGTCCCCCTTCGATGACTCACGAATATTCCCATAATTTGATCAACTTTACGATCGTCGGAATTCGGTTGCCATGCAAGAAAGGAAGTAAACCCAAGGGCAAACGAAGGAGGAATTTCTTTTACATTTACCGAATCTGAAGAACGGAAGAATATCTTGGGGGAATTCAGGTATTAAGTAAGTTGATAGATAAGAGGACAGGTTTTATTATATGTTTTGACTGTTATGTATGAATGTACTGATTCTAAACTGGCTACATGAGGGACTCCATGCTATGAACCCGCAGTCTCACGCAAAGTAAACTTTACCTTATAACCGAGGGTATATTGAGATAAAAATGGGCCAATTCTTAGATCGGTTTGATAGTTTAGTTCCCCAAATTAAGGCATATTAAACCAGAATTGATACTAATGAAGTGTTTAATGAAATCAGTGAAACTTAAGTCATGAGGATTTCCAATCATGATGAAGAATCCAGTGAGGAAGAATATTTAATAATGTTTAGGAAGAGTTCTTGTAGCAGCACAAAACTACAGTAATATGGATCACTAAATGAGTAATTTTTATAGCAAATATTTGCATTTATCGAAAGATTTATTGACGTCTCATTCAAAATCTCTAACATCGTTGACGCTTACGTAAGTAAAACTATAGAAACACTTTATAAACATTCTCTGAGTTGGTAAGTATTAGTTCAGATAATCCGCAGTAACTAGGTACCTCGAAATAGATGAATACTTCGAACCGATATTCCCCTATGCGTCAACGCACAAGATCTACGAAACATTCCCTTCCCAAAAAATACAGCCACGCACACGTACAACCGGACAGGAGTTTTCGGCCGCACGTTATCAACCCGCCATAAAATCTCGAAACTCTCCCGTTAACGACTTTTAACCCAATCAGACATCACACCCTCACCATTTCTACCTTCTAATCACAGAAAACCCATCCGAAACGTGGAAATAAACTTCCCGGGAACGGGGGTATGAGGGAATGAAATAAAACCCCTCCACTCACGCCATTAAAGGAAAAAAAAACCGGCACGCCTCTTTAAGAGAGCACAAAACAGCGAAATTTTCCAAAAGAGCATCGCTTTGCTAACGAAACGCAGTGGAGAGAGGAGGGCTGGAGAGTGTGGAAGGATAAAACACCGGGAATAGCGGAATATTCCGCCTTTGAGGACCGCGAAATCCTACCTTCTCACCCATCCTTTGCACACACACGCGAGGGCTTAATCTCTTTCCCATAGCTCTCGAGTTTCCCTTCAATCACTACCGCTCTGTCCATCAAGAAAGCCCACCGGAGAGAAATAGTCAAGGACCCTAGTCATCTCCCACACATTTCTTTCTCTGCATGTATACTCTCTTTCGTCTCTCCACCTGCCGCCTCCACCCCGCCATTTTCCTCCTCCTCCAATTTCACGGAGAAACGCTCACGGCAAATGACCCCGGGGCTTCTCTTCATAGATGTCCTTCTTTCCTACCTGTTCCCTCTCTTCCTTGCCCCGCCGTTTCCTTTCCTTCTTCCCTTTTAACCCCTGGGCTCGATGACAGGGCTTCCTGGCCGCTTGCCACCCTCTTTTTCCCCTTTGTTTTTCCCTCCGCGAGAATTCAATACTGTTGAAAGAAGCGTTACGTCCGGTGCGTCCGTTTGTGTGTGCGGGAATCTGGTGACCGATGGCCCGTGCAGATTCGAAGATGGCGGAACGTTTTCGCTTCGCTTTTTTTCGACCCCCCGGAGGCCCCGAAAGTCTTATTCATCGGGAACTATTCGTTCGGCTTTTATTAAAGTGGGAGAAAAGAAGGAAATGTGTTATCAAAAGTGGTTATCGAGGTGCGATGAATCAAAGCGGACTCGCCGTGAACGGGATGTCGAAAATAGAGAAGCAGAGAATACGGAAGAGAAGAATGACTGGACATGTATGTGCGCTCCGAGACGAGAATTTTTCTGATAGATGATAAGTGCCATGGACAAGGCATGCTATCACTGAAATGGTCTTAACAAAACGAGTTAAACCACCTTTTTATCTCAGCTACTTATCAGTCCATCAGTAATACGGGAAATGAATATTAACAAAGGAAGCGAAGATAAAGGGGAGTAACTCCCTAAACTCTGTAACTTCTTCACTGTATATTTTCACCCTAATGATAATACCGAGAAATAAAAGGCGTAATCATTTATCAGATTTTAAATAGAATTTTCTAAGGGAAATGTGTGGAGGGAATATCACTGGTATTAATATGCAGGAAATACACTCATAAAGAAATGGAAAAAGAGCAGACACTTGGACACTTTTCTTTAATATCTCTTCCTTACTTCGTTTTTGCAACCATTCTTGCACTGGGGAAAACGTCAAACCTTGCAGAAAAAAAAAACTAAAATAACAATACGCACTTAATCAGCGCTTCTCAACCAACGCATTCTTCTCTTCCTAATCTTATTGAAATTCGAAATTATCAGAATAAAAAATATGCTAGATTCTGTCCGTATCCAACAAACAAAGTATACTAGTCTTGAAAGTAAATTTCTACCTGAACTACTACGAAATCCAACGGAACAAACACGTCGAAAATCACGCGCGGGATCACGTCCAAATTACAAACAAACAGAACGAAAGACGCGGCACACCGGTCGGGAGACGACGTCGGGAACCTCCCTCGAGAACCACCCACGGGTTACATAAACCCCGTCCCCTGTTAATTCCACGCCTCGGCACGCCTTCCGACTAACGCACGCCATTCCGAATCGACAATGGCAGTCGAGCGAAATAAAAAGAAAAAACCTTTTCCTGAGACGGGCACGCAAAGCGGACGGAACCCTCAGCCCTTCCCAAACGACCCGACTAATGGCCCCGATCTCCCCTTACGCTCCCTTTATCTTAACTCCACGACAATTTCCTCCGCAGAGAGACGCCCGGAGAGAAAGTCATATTCAGCGGAGAGAGAGAGAAAATGCCTTCCAACCAACCCTTTCCTCGCACTGACCTCTCTCACGCGGAAGAAAACAAATGCGTAACGATCCCCGAACAACAGTCCTCGGAGAGGTGGATGCCGAGTGATGATAATGCTTTGCCCTCGAAAATTGGGTCGGGAAATGAGCAACCTTTACTTAAAATCGACCAGAATATATCCGTAAGGACATCGAGAAAAAATATTAAAATTTACGAATGAATGAAGGAGTTGTGTAACACATCTCGAAGACAAAAGGAGTAAATGGAGAAAGAAAGAAACTAGAACATGACGTAGGAGGGAAGCAAATATAATAAGAGAGAAATCATGGAAAAATGGACATACGAGTTAAAGAATAGGTAAGGAATTAGTTTCCATTCACAGCTTAAGGAGCGATAAAACATAAAAAAGTCAGGGAAAATATCTAAAGATGCGCATCTAAAACCGTAAAATATTTAGAAAATACAGGATTTAGTTGGAGATTATTTACATGGAAATTATTTACATAGGAGAGTATTTACACTGGAGAAGATACTACTATGAGGTTCGCATAGAAAAGAGAAGCGTCTTAAATCAAGAGATGCTATGTAAACGAAAAACAAGCATATCATGAGAAAGAAATTGAGTTTTTCTTAAATTAATTCTTAAACATTAACATACAAAAGTTCAAAAAAGCGAGATTTTTCTCAACGAAAACCCAAAATGTCCTATAAAACTTTCCTGTAAAGAACAATGGCACAGAATCATTACAGCAAGCGATAGGCTACAGTAGAGAGTTGATGCAAAGTTTCAGGGAGTAAGGAATGATTACTGTTTCGTTATTGACCAGGAAATATTGTAGTGGTATTGTTAAAAGTGCTTCCTATCGGGAATCGAACTGGAACCGCCTTTATCACAGGCGATATCTACTTCGCCGTCCGAAAGCCCGAAGTAATAATTAAAAGATTAATTACAAAAAACATAGAAGATAATCCCATCTTTAAAAAATGGCTTAACCGTACTAGTCTTAATAAAAAAATAAACGAAAACGTGACGTGACGCAAAAATACGAAACAACAGAAATACAAACATAAAGGCGAAATTTTCAAGGAGAGAGAGGCGCAAGATGTGGTAAGAGGAGAAAGATGAGGAAGATCGTTACGGAAGAGGTTTTGGTTATCAAGGGCGCACGATGAAACGGGGTCAATTTGGAGGGACAAAGGAATGAGAGAAACAAAGTGAACGGAGAAAGGGCGCCTTCTTCCCCGAGAACTCCCCAATCACCCGAGCGGAGTCACCCTTATCCAGCTCACGCATCCCCTCATTCGCTTAAGTGGAGTTTGAAACTCTCTCCGAAAGGACGCTTCACTTTCTCCCCTTGAAAAATCCTCCCCCCTGACGTCCTTCTGAGCGCTTTTCCACGGGAGGTGTTAATAGGTTAAGGGAGAGGAACGATAATCGAACATCCTCGATTGGGTAGGATTGAGGATTACGCCAAGGAGGGGAACAGGTGGGCTACGTCTTTTGAACGCTGGAGGACTAATTTGCTTGAGGTGGTACTCACTCCACGGAGGCGAAATTAAAATGTTCTCCACTCGAGAGAGAGAGGCGGGAATAAGGAGCAAAAGGCAAGAGATGCGCTGTAATTGCGCTTTTCATTTCGGAAGATTAACTTGCAATGATCGCTGCGGAAGTGGTGGCGCCCGTGGAATGCGATCTTCTCACCTCGCGGAGGAAATGAGATTGTTCCCGTTTCTGAACGCCTTATTCTTCGCGATTATTAAACTGGTTAGCGGAAAATGATCCGTTAAGGCGTTCGACTCTCTCTAGACGTCGGAGAGCTAGCGTCTTCTTCTTGAAAAGGAGATGAGACGACCGAGAATAGCGTGCTACCAAACCTTCCTCAACATATTTTAGCATAAATATAAATGATATTCTACATTTTTTCGAAAGATGGTGAATACAGATGATCCTAACCGTAAGTTCAAGAAAATGCTACAAATGATATTCTGCATTTTTTTCGCTAGATGGTGAATAGAGTTGATCCTAATCATAAGTTAAAGAAAATTCTGCAAATTTCGCAATAAGACGACCGCCTCACTTTCAGTATGTTGGTCATAAAAGAATATTCGTTTCGCAATCAATGATCTAACAACTGCACCATTTCTTCTACACGTTTGTTTCCTAAATAAACAAAATCCTCATTTAACTCACGTCTTCGACAATAATACATAGGGTCTGCGCTAACCTAAGAAAATTTAAAGCGTGGGAATTACATTTAGCAATTGAATTTACGTAAGAATTTAACAATAACATCGCCATTTTCACATAAGACAGGAGATCAACAATAAGAGAAATGTTTACCGTTATAGAGAAATATGCAGGTAGGTAATAAATATTCAATGACAATTTAATAATTCCAAAAATTGTTTGCAAGTATGTAAGTGATGAACGGGATAAAGAGAAGAAATATGAATAAGATAAAGAGATGGAGTGAACGATGAAGTTCTTCGAAGGGAATGAAGGGAATAACCAACGGAAAATATTGATAAAGTGAAAAGTTAATATGGAAAAACGGACGCGAACGAAGTCTGAAGAGCTAAAACTAGAACCAGAATCTTCCGATTGCCAGGAGAATACTCTAAGTAATTTAGCAATTTATATTCGAGACTATTTTCGTGTCAGTTTTTCTATGGTTCCTAATCAAACAAAAACCTCATTCACCTCGCGTCCTCGATAATAATACGACAAACATATGCCTTCTTGTATGTAGTCAAAAATATATTCTCTTCCTTGTAATAAGGCACACACACAGGCACGATAGTCCCTTTCAGTTTTGGTAAGAGGGGTGGGAAGGGAGGAATTCAGGAGGAAAATCTTGAATTAGGAGAGGTAGATGACAGGAGTTATAATTAGGGAATTGAATGAGGCGATCGGCAGGTAACGGATTCAGAGAACTCCAACAAACTAATTCAAGTATTGATGACCAAAGACAATTCAGACGTCTTTGTTCAGACAAGAATGAGAATAAATACTTTCTTCTAACATCTAACCCTTCCTCATATAACACTTCAGATAACATAAAAAAGTGGACAGAAGAAAACTAATTCGTGAGTTTAAAAACCTAAGTTGGTAGTTACGAAAATAATACCCTAGAGCAAGAAATGCCTACAAGAAGGATGTGTAAAAAACTTAAGAGATCTCTAGAAAGAGAAAACTAGACTTTTACGAAAAAGGTAGGTTAAGAGATCTAGAAGGAAGAAACAATATATGTATACTTTAAATTGTTAATACAAAAAGGAATAAGTTTGCATAAAAAAGGAATAAAAATAAACAGAAAATGAGCAATATGGAGGACAAAAATTGGCAACGAGATACGTCAGAAATGAAACACTAAAATGAATGCAAGACAAAAATAAAAAAAACACTAGCAATGACCAACTTCGTCAATGATCGTGACTTTCTAGGAGTCAAATGAAAATTTCAATGGAAAGTCATCATTTAATCCAATTAAAATACGACCAAGAGAGACCTTCCTTTCGTCCTTACAATTAGAATCATTTCAGTGTATCAGCACGTGGATAAGCAATATCGAGTCCGGAGAAATGAGAACTTCCAAATTTCGCAGTAAATCAAGAGAAACGACGGGAATAAAAACAAGTACCAGCCCCGACTTCATCCATCACGTGCAAACGAACGTCTGCAGAGGCGTACGGAGCGCCCTGCATGCGAGAAGCAAGGCAAAAATGCCAAAATCCTGTATCTTTCGACCGGGATTATAACGGTTACCATCGGGCGATGGAATATATTAAACGTAAATATTATCCCCGACTCTCCCTCGACACACGCTGAAAGTGGCTTCATCTCCTGGATCAAACGCAGGGACTTATCCGATGCCGGATCGAATGCTGCAGAAACACTAGTATGCCCGAGGCGTCTGGCAATATGGATTAATTTAAAGAGAGTGGGTGGAGCGGAGGCGTAAGGGGAGGCCCAAAGCAAACGAGGAAAGAGAGCAGCAGAAGGGGGGCGAGGAAATAAGGCCCGTGGAATGAAAACACTGTTGCTCTATCTCTATGGCAGAAAGGAGTGGAAGGGGTTACGTCACGGGTAGACCTATAATCCGTTTGCCATAGCTTTCTCGACATCAATGGCGGAGCGAGTATCGTTCATACAAACGTTCCTCCTATCCTTTGGAAAGATGTATTCCTGCCTCTTTTATTTTTCGAACAGCCGAGACAAGTGGGCTCCGAAATAAGTTTTTTTTTGGCCATTTTGTGCAAAAATAGCTGGAGTTTCATTCTCGCTTCCGCGATATACAAAATCCGTCCCTGAGAATATAATGAAGATGGCTTTCCCTCTGTTGACCCAAAAGGATTCGGAAGATAGAAATATTCGGGTAACAAACGAATTCGGACGTCCTATATGATGCGGGATGCATATAAATATGCAGCAGTAATGGCTAAAAAATGTCGTGAGCGTGAACTGGCTGGAAGACTATTCATACAAGTAAATTACCTCGCATAAATAAAAATGTAATTTACCTAAGACAAAATGTAATCGAGATTCTCTAGGTTACTCTTAAAATCATCCAGGGATATTCTTTTTTGAGATAGCAAAAAGCAAAGAATAAAATGGAGGGAAAAAGTAAAATGTGATTATTTCTGCGAGAAAATAATGGTCTTGACAACATTTCTTAATAAAAAATAACCGCTATTTATTCATCGCCGAAATTTTGCATTTACTAACTTAATCGGAAAATAAATTATCCACTTTTTAAGGTAGAAAACATTTTTTAATGTAAAAAAGAGAAAATCACCGAATGAATTTAAATCTTGAAACACACCGAGGACAACGAGAACGAAACATTTCAAAAATTAATTCACTTTCAATGGCGCTCGTAATTCAAACGGATTCATTTCACACGGCGTTAAAACGTTTCTTCGAGCCCACCACAATATATCTTATCTGAGATTACTTCTACATGATTTATGCCACGGTTTCCATCCCGCGGTGGGCTTCCCAGGACCGGCTGGAACTTCGCAGTCGACCCTTCCCCATCGAAAGATAATGGAATTCATCCCTTTCCTTTTAAACACGACAAATTTCCCGGCAAAGAATTATTCGCCGCACCTCGCACGCCCTTTGAAAGATTTATTTCCGCGGGGGGCCGTGATAACGGCAGATTACGACAGGAATATTAGATAAACAATCTCGTTCCCAACCCTCCGAAAACTCGGATTCGACGAGACCCCTTTTAATTTTAACCGAACATATTATTTTCCCCAACTTCTCAATCCCCATTTCGATTTATTCTCCTCCATCATTCTTCCCATACCAGCGCCGAATCCGGCGAACCTTCCATTTCATTCAGTCCACCCAACTGACTGCAACAGAGGTAATATAAAAGTTGACGATGTCCCTTAACGCGCCCTCTTTTTCCCATTATATTTTTATCCCATTATCTCCCTACCAACCTCTTCGACTCTTCCACGAGAAACTTCCCAGGCTCAAAAAAAAAGTCTCTTCCCCACATCGCTCGCCCCATTCCCTCTTTTTCCGCTTTTAATTCGTTCGATGCTCGCTCTATCAACTCCGGGCTCCTTGGAATTTCCATTCACAAGTAGAATATAAAACAAACCTTTTTCTCTTTTATTCGGTTCCTCCTTTTCGGTCCGGGGCGACTAAGAAGCTTTTCAAGTTTAGCTGCTTTCTTCTTTATTTTTAGGGCCGGGGATAGAAGTAATTCGGGAGCTGCTCCTTTTTATTTTATCAACTAAACTTTTTCAACATTTTTACAATCCCGTGACCTGCTTAGGGGGAGACTGACGAAACGAGACGGGATTAAAACAGTGAGAAAATGAAAGTCTACGTGTTTTAATGATGCCGGTTAAATTTGTCTGGGAATTCTTGCACCGGTTTTTCTCATCGGGAGTATGAGACGATGGAGCATACTTTGTGTATGTGACGATGTGCATTATCACGCCCAGTTGTGATAGCATTTCCATTTCAAGTACTTTAATGTAAATGATTTATTTTTCCTTTGGTCTAGGGGAGAAAGAAGTATAACGAACCATGTGATCATCCACAAATCAACCACGTGCTTCCGGAATAGCAGTTTTTATAATTTAACGAAACGCACACGATCGTTCAGCGGATTTTTGTATTACTGTTACGTACAAATGATCATGAGAAATCGTACAATTTTTAATATTCTCCCTATCTCTTTATTTTTTACTCGATTTAATAAAAATATACTTCGAATCTAAGATCAATGAACAAACTATTCGGGTTCGTAGTATAGTTACAGCAGTACAGTAAGGAGCGTATTTCTTGAATGAATTACCAACTCTGGATGGCCTTCTAAACGTAATACATTTTCGTAATTTTTATAATCGTGTTCTGTTCCTGTTTGAAATAATTATCAGGTTTCTCCAATTTTTCCGTACACGGCTTCGTTTTTAAGCTTAATTTCATATAATGCTGCAATAATGTATAGCGAATCGAACAAATTCTAAAATTAAACTGTTGGCTAAATATTAAATTCAAAATAATTAAAATTTGGTACTTTATGAATATAAAGAAATCTTTTCATTTTTCTGCAATGACTCCCTTTAGCAATTATACATTTCGGGAATCAAAGCCCATTTTCAATACAAAACTAGAAGTAATGGCATTCTTAGATATTACAAGGCACACCAGATTAAAAGCAGTACCTCAAAAATATACACATCTATAACAGAGAATCGACATGATAAATCATAAAATAGAAATATAAGATAACCCCACTTCATCTATAACGTTATAGACATTTTCCAATCCCCTCGTAGAAAACGAAACGACTCCGGAGTTTATTTCTCCGGAAGATAAGTCGCGGAACATGTATTTGATTCCACCCTTGTAGATGGCTCCAGTCTTTACAATTTTGATCACCGCGTCACGTCGGGATCGAATTAGCCCGTGAATTAACAACCGCACTCCAATAGCAACGCTTTGATTAACGGAAGACACAGCGCCGCTGAGATAACGAGATAATCGCTCAAAACTTCTTCCCGCCGTCCTAAGCGGCAATCTTTCAAAACGACCTCCGCTCCGCACTTCCCCTTGTAAGCGAAAGATGCTATCTAGCACATTCCCGATACAGAAACCAGAGGACATAAAATTTATTCGCGATAGCGCCACCCTCGAGACAGAACGGTGGCCATAAACTTCCTGTTTATGCAATCATTTTTTATAGGCCATCACACAAAAGGATACGTCAAACCTTATTAGCCGCATCAAATTTGACAAAGGGGAAGGGGAGGACGGGGGGAGAGGAACGCTAATAACCGGGCGAATATCACAACAACCACCTTTCATTTAGCGAGAGATACTTTATGAAAATTACCCCGCCACCCCAGCGCCTAATTTATGCTCACTGCCTCATCCCGCTCGACTTACCCTCGCTCTCGAGGTGCGGGGGAACCACCTCTCTCTAAGCTTCCACACCCATCACCGTCATATCGCATAACGACTCACTCACCCCTTTCCAAGGAGGCCGCCTCCTCTTTTCGTCGTCATCTCACATAACGACTTCCCATCATCACTAAACGGCCGCCCATTCCTCCGCGCGCATCTTTCCGCAGAGGCCGTGAGTAACTCGAAGACCGCTTCTACGGAACGCCGTACATCAACCGAGACATGGGAGTTGACGGAAAGCGCTGTTACGGTGAGGAGGACGAACGAGAGACGGCTGCATGTAATTTTCCCGGATTCGACGTAAAAAAACGCGTGGGAAGAGAGGGTGGCGAGCGGAGAAGAGGAGGCATTAGTCCACGACGCTATCGACACCTGCAACGCGCGCACGAACGGCGGAAAAGATACTGACGTGCCGCGGAACGGTTTAAAAGACCTCTCGGGGGGAATAAGCTACACGAGCGTTCCATCATCTTAGGTCGATGCTAAAAGCGGAAAGTTATTCAGAAAGAGGTGGTTGAGTGATGACGCTACGCCTCTTGATGCGCGTTCGAGTTATAAATTAATGCTTACGTATAGCAAAGGGAGAGGATGAATCCTAAAAGAAAAGGGTACTACTACTTGTGATGATATTACCGAAAAAGTCAACTGTAAGAAATGACTCATTTTAAGCATGCTATTTGCAGCAAAAGTCTATCAGAGGAAAGAAATATTCAATAATCAAAATAAAACAATAAAAATTTTACCTCCAACTGAAAGATGATAATCTTCAAGACTCATTTTAAGCATACTATTTGTAGCAAAACCCTATCAGAGGAAAGAAATATTCAACCATCAAAATAAAAATTTGACCTCCAACTGAAAGATGATAATCTTCAAGTACATCTCATAAAGTTGTCTTCCAAGCAAGCAAGCAAAAAATTATGATGTTTAAATAATTACTGCCATCAAGTTCATTGAGATTTATTTAGTTCGTAAAAGTTGATGATAATCTCACTAATTCCCTTAAAACTCAGAATTCCCAATGCGTGCGCGAGAGATTCTATCCTACTGTATAGGCAACTTGCCAAACATAAATGGAGTGAAGGCTGCATGCAGTGCAGGATAGGAGTTCCCTTATATAATTTGAGAATGTCCCTTCTAGTTTGAGACCGACGATGGCCAAGGGTGAGGGCCCCCAATGAGGGCCAATTAATTTGAAAGAATGCAAAAGACAAGCTAATTTTCCATTAAAAACTGAAATACAGAGCTAACAATATACATAGATAAACTGACTGGCAAGAGGTGAGGATCCTATTAAAGATACATAACCCATATCGTGATCTTTAATCCAAAGACAACGATTTCCTATAGAATGAAAAAAATCGCCCACGGTCAATGAAATGCTAGGCAATCAAATGTCGGATCATACATTCGGGTCCAGTTCAACATCCTCTTTTAGATATTGGGATGGATGCGCACTTGGTTTTCTCCATTATTACATAAAATTACGATAATGGTTTTAGATCCTAAGGTTGCTCATTGCATTCCGGTGTAAAATTCCCACCAATACTAAAACCACAACATTTAAGATTGCCCCAAACAAAAGCAGTCTTGTTCACGAGTGCACTAAACTTACAGATACTTGGAAATCAATGCCTCGGAGTAATTCATTTTGGTCAACACTTTTTGGGTGCTGTAAATACTGTAGTTCATGAGGTCATTGTGCCGAACGAATTTGAATAACTCTAGCTCTAAGAAAAGGAGGGTTTAACTACCTCACTCCTCTCCTTGCCTGCTAACCTCATTCCCTCTCCAGCGCTTTCCAACGCTTATGGCTGAGGGGCTGAATTCTTGGGGCCGAATAGTTTAAAAAAGAGGCGAAGATAAAGTAAAAAGTTCCCTCTCCTCGCAAGCACACGCGAGACAAATGTTTACAAAGTCGGAACGTAGAGTTCCATAATGAGCGGAAACAAAAAAGTTTTGATTTCTCCTTTCCCTCGAGCAAGAGTAATGGATTCCGGAATTTTTTCCGACGAGAGAATTCCCGGGGGAGCGAAATTGTCGAAGGCGAGAAAACTGGTCGAAGGAATGAGATTACCAGATGATGGCATTACGCGGCCCGAGAAGTTGCGGGAGGCAATCCTCCGTTTCCTCGCGGAAAGACGCCAAAGGAGAGACTGCGACTTCTTTTTCCCCTTCAAATTAATGGCCGGCTCTTTTTTTTAATGGTAAAGTGCACCCATCGGGATGTGGAATGCAAGGAAGAGTTCGCGCCTCTCCCAAATGATCCAATTTACAAGCATTATTCACGCCAACAGGAAAGAGCGTGGGAGGGAGGGAGTTTGAAGGATTTTCTCCCGAACAAAAACAACCCAGAAATTCGGCGGACCGAGACGCCGGAAAATTAAGTATAGGACTATGCTTTAAAAAGTAGCGTAATACGTCCACTTTGACGGAGTTTTCGGCGCTGGAGTGGAAAGATTAAGAGGCGGAGGAGGAGAGAGAGGACGAGTCGCGAAGAGGACACTTTTACTGCTTCAAAAGAGCTTCTCTTCCCGAACTTAAAAACAGTCGACAACCTCGCTTCCGTGACCCTAGAAGATTCGAGACGTCTGCATTAACTGCTTTTTGATTACGTATTGCAATTGCGCTGGCGAAAGAGATCATCTCCCTTCCGGGGTTAGGCATTACGCCTGTTCAGGCTTCACTTGTTCCGCGGAACTTTACCATCTTTTTCTCGGTCTTCCGACACTTCCCTTGCCTATAGGTTGATATTCCATCGCCTGTTTTGGAATTCTCACATTTGGCATTCGTAATAAATGTTCTTTCCATCTATTCTTGTACCCCTCTCAGTGATTGCCTGGACACCTATTTCATCTCTTACATAGGTACTCCTTACTTTATCAATTCATGCGCAACCTTTTACTGATCTTAAAAATTTCATTTTAGATGATTCTATCTGCCTTGATTAATTTTTTTTGTGCCCAACATTCTGACCCATACAGTAAAGTAGGGACATCACTTTATAATACTTCATTTCCCAAGGAAGAATAGACTTGAAAAAAGTCCGACGGGACCGGGAAACGAACCCGGGTCTCCCGATTGCCGGTCGGGTGCTCTGTCCGTTGAGCTATCTCGCCGGAACATTCTCTCAAGCCACTCGGGAGACTTTATCTGTGTTTCTTTTCTTATTTTGTTTTTTAAAGTTCTTTAATCATGCGAAAGAGAGGTGGAAGTAATTTCAGTGGCGAAAGAACGGTCTGAAGAGGAAAAGAACAAAGTTAGAAACCTACTCGCTGACGTAACTAAAGGAATGTTTGAAGACGACGCTATTCGCGATCACTTCGACAAAGGGCACGTTCATTGACGAAGGCTACGGGAAAAGCAAATCCGAATGGCAAACAGCAAACCCACGGCTAACCACAGAAACAAAGGAGTGAGAGAGGCACAAATAGGTTTAGTTTCGGAAGCTGGTGTATAATTAGACTGCAGAACAAGAGTGGGATTGATATTCTGCTCTGTCGAAACAGAACAGGAAAAGAGGATCGGAATGAACGGAGAGCAATCGATTGCTAAGAGAAGCTGGTTTGGAGCGATTCATAAGGTGAGATTGAGTGAAAGAAGAACAGTGGAAGAGGATAGATTGCACCTGAACTTCGAATGTGAGTGTGATAAAAATTAATAGGCAGATGAAAGAAGACCAAGGAAATGAAGAATTAATAGCAAATCGAAAGTAGCAGATGGTTATCTAAGAAGGCAGAAGACACCTAATGGAAGATAAGATTAAAGAATACAATCAAACAGAGAAAGCGAAAATATAGTTACCACCTTAAATAAGATTGTAACGGTACAAAAATTTGTCACAAAGGACAGATAAGTCAGCGATAAAAATATCAGTCCTATGGGACGTAAAAAGATTCGAAAGAGCTTGAAGTAGTACATGGAATCCTATTTCATAGGGAGGCAACATGTACCATTAGGCCGGATAATAAAGCATTAAGTCGCATACGAGCTCATGAAGCCACACTTGAGTTGTTTAATACCTACATTCAAATACTGTGGCATACAAATTGTACAAGGGAATACGAATATAATAGCTAATCAAACCCAGGAAGAATATTTTCTATTTTACGATCCTTGGAAACAGAAAAAGAAGCAGGAAAACGAAGTTGCATAAATGCGAGTATTCCTTTAAGGAAGCGAAGAAAAGGCCTATGGTTTTCTACATTAGCGTAAGAGATTAAACTAGGCGTTAGAAGAAAAGAAACGGAAGGACGTGTAAGATTAACTATTAGAACAATGAGACGCAAACAAGATATGCAAAAGAGAGCCACTGAAAGGAAATGCATATGCATTCCATTGAAGAAGGAGAACATAGAAAGACTCACTAGCACGGAAAGAAGAACCAAGAAAGGTGAGAAGAAAGGGATGATAGAAAGAATAGGGAAGAAAGGGCAGAGAGATACGGTGAAGAATCGAACGAGAAATTAAGGGTTGCTGGGATATAGCAGAGGATCCTGGAAAGAGCTGCTGCGGAACCAAACGAGGCAAGTTAAGGGAAGCGGGAAGCAAAAATAGCTCATACCCTTCGATCCCACACTATCCAGATAAGAAATAATTCCATTAGTACCGGAGGTTCATCCTCTTCCTAAATTTTATGCGCGGATGGTTAAAGCCAAAAGTGTCATATGCATTGAGATCTCCGCGTATGCTCTCTTCAACAAATGAAGCATATCAATCAAAATACATATGCTCCTTTCGATTTATCCCCACTCATATTCCTCCACGTGAATACCTCCGCTGCAGACTTACCATAGCCTCCCACTCATTATCCTTACTCTTCCCCTTACGACTTTCCCAAACCGAACCCCTCCCGCTAATGGGAAAGCATGTTCATCCCCCGGGATCATCGGAGGAATTGCCTCCAAACATGTCCCACCCCTCGCCCATTCTCCTTCCTCCACTCCCGAATATCACCGTTAGAGTTACCCTCTCATATTTCATACCTACCTTGAGGAAGGTAGCCTAGTCCTTGGGATGATCCCCAGGGTTTTGCCCCTTTTATTTTTTTTACGCGTCCAGATGAACGATTTGAAGAGGGAGAGAGAGAGTGAGGAAGGCCCATTTGGGGGATGCACCCGCCGCTATCGCATACGTGAGAGACGAGTGCGGAATTCAAAAGCATTTTCCTCGGTGAGGAAGAGTTTTCGAGGGAAGAAGTCACTCTTAGAAGATTCATTCACCCGAGGGAAGTCGCGAGAAAGGAGGAATTAAACAGGTGGAAATGGGGAAAATGACAACAAAGCGCAAGTTTTTTACTTTAATATGGGCGGTTATGATGGTTATCAATATTCGGAAATACAATATCGGTACAAAATAAAATAATGAAAAGAACTCAGCGAAAATTGAAGAAAGCCGGTAATCCGCGGCTTCTGTGATCCTTTCGAGGAACGGTCACTTGCATATCGACGACTGGAGAGCTTTACTATCCTCTTAGAGTTATAAGAAAAGAATAATTGCTCGCAAGAAAATATTGCTAATATAATCTCTGTTCCAACGGCCTGAAAACCTACTTAAATCGGATGTTAAATGAATAAGAAATGAGGAATAGAAACTGTGGATTCATAGGATGATGGTGTGCTTATGCCGAGGATGTCCATCTATCATGAGCATTTATGATTTACGCACGTACAAAGACTGTATGACGTGGGAAATATTTTAAGCCAATCGATTGTGGACATCTTTTCCTGTTTCCCCGTAAAAACCACGACGAGATATTTCAACTTTAAAAGATCTTTGATATGTATGTACGTCAGGTGTAAATTTTAACAGATGTAGAAGCGATGTAAATTATGATAACTGAAAAATTAACTAAATATTTAGGAAAATAATTGTAAAATAAGAAAGAGGGAAAGGAATAAATGAAAAAACACGAACATCGAAAAATCTTAAAAATGAGACGTGTCATAATAATCGACGCAATGAAACAAGCACACAGAATAATCAATATGACACATCGAATTCACGAAATATAGACCTACGTCATAAAAAATAATGTATGCACGATTCCGAGGCTTGGCAAGAACGTAACACACGCCTCCGACCACCGATAAAACACGGCGAAGGCATCAAAGATTTTAATTCGGCATCAACACACGCATCGGGGCCATCAAATCCCGAAACCACCGTAAATCGATGTTTAATTTCCCCGCGAAACGGTGATACCAGAAGGAGAACCCGGCATGAAAATTCTAACCTTTTTTACGGCGACTTCCGGATGCTTTCCTTCCAGATTTCGTCGTCTTTACGACACCACAACGCATTAAAATCTTTACCGCGCCATACCTTTAATTAACTTCCTCGGCTATAAGATCTCTTATTCTTCCACTCTTTCCGATCCTTATACACCATCACCCGAACTGGTATTAAGTGGGACTTTAAGCTTAGAGACAACAAAGCATAAAATCCGAAAACCTCAAACCACAACCGACAACCTCCTATATCCCCACTATAATCTTCCCTATCAAAATCCCCTTCCGATCCTCCCACTTCCTTACACCTCTTAAAATGTAATCAAAGTTTCCAAAAATGCCTCAATCCCCATCGCGCCCACACCGTGCAGCGGAAGAAGCAGTAAAAACACACGAACCTCTAACATTCTCCCATCATTCCATGCATATTACGAATCTCGAGCATTATTTAATTCGAATCGAGAGCCATTGAGGATATTAGCGACCTTCCTTATCTACCGCCCCGTCCCATCGCAATCTAAGTAATAAATTCCCGACAGGGGGAGCGATCTTTTCGCGGAGTTGGAAGAGAAAAAAGAAAGGGGGGCTCTTGCGTTATTAACTTTGATGAGTTCTTCCCCTGTCTCTCATCTTTCTAAAAGAGACAAAGGTGATTGATGGCCTATTTCGTTAATGTAACGGATACAGGTGGTTTTTAACCTTTTACGCGTGAGATTTTTTCCTCTTTTTTCCCCCGGACGCTTAAAATCGAGCAGACGGTGATTGGGTGCCGTGCCCGAGATCTAATATTAAAAAAAATAAACGAGAAGCGCTAATGCTCGTCATTTGTTTCGTGGGTGAAGGGACTTGGGCTGCGATGGGCGAATCTCCGAGAGTTGAACACCTGGAACGTTCTTAAAACCTCCTGGGATAGGGTAATAATGTGCACTATCTATAATTCGAACCACGTTCGGTAAAACTACGCCGAGCGCCCAATAGTCCATGAATACTTCCAACGGCACACCATCGAGCGAGTGATATCTGCTCGTTACTGCGAAACATGTTTCCGCACGTGAAGTGTGGTTCACAAGTAAAAGGTCAATATGTAACGACTTAGTAATCTGTAACTGTAGTAATTCAAAATTAGACGGTAAAAAAATAAAATTCACTATTCAAAACTTCCATAGACGACTATAGTTGTGTTTCCAAACCTCAAAACACTCATGAATTAACAGTAAATTTGTATGATGCTAAAGAATAAGTTTCTCCAATAAAATGAATTGATAAATACTGATACCAAAAGGTTGACGCAGTTCACAGGTAGAAGAGTCCTAATCTAGACGTATAAAGATAAAATAACTCAAGAAATGAGTCCAACCACTGTAAGTGCAAATAGATTATCTAACTATATTTTCAATAGCAGAATGTGAGGAATCTAGAGGGAGAGTCTCATTTCTTCCACAAAAGATTTGCTTCGAAAAATTGAGTATGTGAGATGTTTACTACACATTTCAAAAGAACATTTTCATCTTTCGTCGTACAGCAATCAATCTTAGTATGCAAGATTTAGAGGAAGTACGAAAGTATGAAGAAGTTTAAAAAAATTTATTTAATTTAATTTGGGTTCTGAAGCAAACATTCGTACAAGGATTTGCAATAATAGTAGAAGGGGAAAATTCCCAATCCGAATCTAATAATTGTAAAGGGACCTACAGTTGACATTCTTGTGAAGACTAAAAATATCTTGTATTCAAGCTCCTCTGATACGCTCATACAATGGCTCAAACGTGAGGAAAGGTCATACGAAAGAAACTACGCAGATCTTCCGAAAGGACTCGAAATGAAAGAAAGCCAATTCTCCGTTACCTTTAGAAGTGGAAATATCAACCCTTTCAGCATCCCAAGAACTTCCGTAAAAAAAAGCTGGATCTCTTTTCCACTTTCCTACCGGCACAGAACCCATCCTTTCCCCATTAACCTTTCCGAAAACTAATATACTGACACAGCGAAAGCGACTGAGATTATTTTTCTCGATTTCAACCCGATCGCCCCCAAAACTCTGAGGAGATTAGATGATGGCAATGTTGATCATGAAGGACCAAGTAAGCGATTCCACATAAAAAAGCCAAGCATGCTTCAAAAGCCCCTTTCTCTTCCCTGTGTACTCTCCTTCGTTTTCCTTTTGCCTCGAGCTATCCCCTCCGCCCCGGTGAAAAACACTTCCAGTTGGCCCATGTGAAAAATCAATTCAAATCTTTTAATCATCTACGAAAACCGTGGGTAGTGTTTACCCTTCCAATCCCGGAGAGCTCTTCCGCTTCCCGTCTTCTATCCGCTAATTACGGGATAAACATCGCAAATACTTTTTGCGAAAATCCCACTTTTTTCCGCGGCAAAAAGTATTCGCCGGGAGGGAATTTGCGTTACTTCGCTGAAAAGTTTCCTAGTCGGAGGATGGTTACGTCTTCTCCACTTTTATTCGCTGCGATGAAAGTATTTGCATGCTCGCGAGCTCTTTTTTTTCTACCTTCGCGAAAGACTGCTTTATTATTTCTCATTTTTCCGGAAAGACCAGGGATATTAAAATTCAAGTTTTTTTCCCCCCTCTAACTTCTTGATGCAAAAAGATCCTCCTAAGAAAACACCCGGAAAAAATAACGCCGCGAATATTTTCGCCCGGCCGTTTGAAAAATAGTGATTTTTTTGCGAGGAAACATAAAGGCATGACGTGATCCTCTCTCTCTCCCGCGGAAATAGATGGAAAAGGAATAAAAAGCACACGGCATTCCACTTTAAGAGCTCAGACTAGGTAAGACGCTAGGGCGGGAGTGGAATTCCTAAGAGTTCATGAATTTCCGAGCGGAAAAAATCGAACCAGAATTTTGTGCACATTTGCTTCTCTCTCTTTCCTAGGGGCGGATGAGAGGCGCGTCACGGAGGTATTTCTCGAAAGCGTCGAATGACGGCCGCGTATGTTATTAAGCGACGACGGAGCAAGTGCCTCGTTAGACATCACTTTTGTCAAAACAACGAGGATTCCGCGAGGCTCTTGAGCGTATTGAAACTATTTCGGAGACGGAAAATTACGAAAGTGTGGGCAAAAGAAAAGGAGACGAATTTAACGCGCTTTCTCACACAAAGCATGGATATCACACGTGCGGATGATTTCGACACGGGGACGCGAAACGAGCTTCTTTGGCTTGGCGAGTGATAATTAAAAGCCGAGAGCGAAATGATAAAATGAGATACTCACCGCTTTCTTGACGAATGACACGAAGCCATAGCCTTTAGATTTCAAAGTCTGTGGGTCTCGGACAACTCTGCAGTCACTGTGGAAGAAAAGAAAAAAATATATTAGCCACCGCGTGAAATGAGGAGATTCTGCAATAACAACAATGACATTGGACAAAGCAGGAAACATAAGGATCGTTTGTGGCTGAGGATTAAAGCTGTGGTATTACAAAATATATAAATGCCTGAACAATGTTTAACTGTTTTAGGATTGCTTGAGAAATACAAAACTATTTCCTTCCTACACTAGTGTGAGTAAAAATATTAACTCTAACTTGATTCATGCTAGTATTAGATTAAGACATGGTATATTAAATATTATATATATGGCATATTATATTTCCACCTGAAACACTTAGTAGACATGTAAATGGAAAGGTAATAATATCTATATTGACCTACGTCAACATGAGAAAACACCCGAAAGTACTTCTTTAAAGGCGTTCGACAACGAATAATTTTGCTACTGGATAACAACTGAATAGAACGGAGTTTAGAACTTCTCACTACCAAAATAGTGATCAAAAAACATCTTTAACACGTTGATATCAGATTGCTGCAAGTGGAAATAAGGAAATTTGGAGTGATAACTCAAGAGATTAATACGACTATTTAGGCTTTGGATGATGCTGAAACAAGTAATAACCAGCTAGATTTTTTCGATAAAATTATTGCCTCTAAAATCAAATCTTCGAACGCTGACACTTTGAAAATAAGCTCCTTATCCAGAGAAAGGTATTTACGCAAGCCGACGGGTGCACTGCCACAGCAACGCACATAAACAAACGACTACGAAGCGCGCTTCACGAGCTGAGCGACACTGTGGCCATCATATCGCTAACGTGGGGAGAAAAATGGCTCAAACCGACGAAAAATATCGAGCCTACGAACAACGAAACCAGTACATATCAGGTAATAGACGACGTGCAAAACTAGACGTAAAAGGTATGGCTAGCCTCGTGTGGTTGAATTTTTTCACCACGAGTCTCCATAAGGAAACGTGGGACACATGCATAAGGTCTGAATAAAAAGTGTGGTGCAAAAGGGAAGCACGAAACGTGGCAGCAATGTGCACAAGGTTTCATTCGTATTAAGTCCGCCGTCGCGAGGGCATCTCGTTAAGGAAGAGAACTTCGTTAATAAGGGGAAACTCGGAGGGGTTAGCGAAGGGAGAGAAATAAAGAGTCCGCGGGGATGAGATGGAAAGTTAAGGGAACCAAGGGGTGTTTGTTTTAAGGATTTGGAGGGCGTGCGACCCTTGACTGGTCGGCCATGTGTATCGCGGACAAAGAGGACGAACAATGACTGGACGCTATCATAGCCTCGTATTAATGAGGACTTGCTTCCAGGCGAAAATTAAATGTGTGTCGCAAAGCACGTTGCGCAAAATTCTCAATTATGGTTGTCCTAAAGCGTATAATGTTGCAAATGGAGATACGACCAAAGACTTTCGACAACTACGAAGTCACTATGATGTCACAAAAGAACAATTACGATGTTTAAAATGAATCTTCTAGGTAATGTTAGTGGGGAACTCTAAGCTAAGGTAATACAAATGTTTTACGTAATAATGGCATTGTAAATAATTAGTTGTATAAGATATTTAATATGTGTTAAAAAATTTAATGACTTCTAGATGAGTGAAAAAATAGCTCCACGAATGTATGAAAGGACAGTGGAAGTATTTCGAAACATCAAGTCATATTTACCAAGATAAGGTTAATAAGGTGTACTCAAGCGTGCTTAAGAGATGTATGCTGTTTCACACTTTTTCAGTCAGTGAATTTTAACTCACACCATAAAATCATAAAGAATACTGCTAATTGATCAATATTTCTTCGTTTCATCAGATATGTTTTCAACAATAGTTTGAGATCTAATGCAATCATACTAATCTAATCGTTTCTGAATCTGCTTATCATCCGACCTGCTGTACATCCTCCATTTGGTTTGGCACTGAGTATAAAACGTTGATTTTAGAGATGTAAAAACGAAATGGTTGTCTGTTATTTGAATCACTTCAAATCCGTAAGACTGCACTGCGAAAATAAGAGGATATTTTCCAAACGAGAATGAAACAAAGATATTTACTATCTTTGGAAAGGAATCATACAAGTTTATCAAGGCAACGAAAGTAAATCCAAAAATAATTCCGAAATTATGAGCGTGAGGGAGATGAAAGACGAAACCACTTCGATCGTAAAACTAAAGCGCAAAAAGAATGCGTTGCCGCACACATGAAGGGTCGAGGAACCAAACGGGCGTCAATTTTCAAATGATTCTCTCTCACGAATAAGACGCTTCGGTAGGTAACTACTGCGTTTAATGATACCCTTGAAAAACGAGTCAAAATTCTCTGCGCGTTCGATCATCGTCGATTCTTTATTTTTTTAATTCGGTTCGGCGCAGAGAGGAAAATAAAAGCAAGCTCTTGAAAATCAAACCGCAAGGTCCCAGAAATAAAAACTTGTGAAGAGATGAAATAAAAAGATCGATACGAGAGAGAGCTGAGTAGAATCAAAAGGAAATTCAACCACCCTCAAGTGGATCGATATCTTTTAGCCTCGCGAGCTCTGCGAGGAGAAACATTGCGTATTTCAATAAATCCCAACGTTCGGCTTAAATTTATCCGTGCTTGAACGATGATAGTTTCTTTTCAATGAAAGATTAAATTAATCGACGTGTCTATGAGGGGCGGGGGAGTTAATTACCAATTCCGATGAGTATAACCCAAGATTTCATAAACTGTAATCGACAATCCAGAAGGATATTCTATTTAGATTCTTAAAGGACCACCTTCTATAGGTTTAAATTACATCTAATGTAAATTTCTTCGATAAACTTAATAATTCAACCATAAACGAGGAGAATGGGGAAGTGAATTTAAGTGCATAGTTAGAACGATCACCGTAGCAGAATAATAGCATTATATCAACAACTATTTAGTATTAGATATCACGCTACCTTCATATACTTAATCTGCATTGCCTCGATATAGCTTCAAATCTCATCTCTTAAATATAATCCAAAAGCAAGGCAGAAAACAGAGAAAAGAATTATAGGCCCATCGCAGAATTGAATAATTTGATATGATACTGATAAATACTAAATAAATACAGAGGGATTTGCGATTCGTTCGGCTGAGCAGAGAACGAAGGGATTTAGACCCCGGCTACTGTAGCAATAGATACTTAATTAAAATGCCTACGAAACAAGTAAACCAGATCAGTCATTATTAACTTTCACTTTAATTTTATTCACAATCTTTTGAATACCGCGAATTCTACAATCTTATTTTCTATCATGCAATCATTACGTTTATTAATCATTTTCTTAGGATACAATTATTACTTTCACGCGAAGTACCCCCGACAAGACACAACGACACTAAAGAATAATTATGGTGCGATGTCAATAAAAAACAAAAAACATCCCTAATTCGTCTCCGAAGACAATGAACCGGCACGAAATCGTTTCGAGAAATCCTCCTATAGAGAATAGGACATCAATTTCCGCACCCGCAAAAGCTACTTTCCCACCCTTCCCCCATTCCGCTCCTCTATTCCCCGAAAGTGCGGCGATGAGAACTCGTAGAGCTTTCAAAAAAGAATCTCCCGGTCCACCTATGCGAATAAGCGAGACTGGGGGTTTAGAGAAAAAAGCCCTTTTCGTCGGAGGTGTCGTAAGAAAAGAAGGGAACGTGTGCGGCGGAGGCGTGGGATAAGCCTGCTCTCAAAGCCGTGAGTACGGGTGGTGGCGGTTATCCTCAAATCGATCCGGGGGCAAGCAATCTGTTCGGGCTGTGGATGGATGTGGAGGGATGGTCGAGAGAATGGGCGGAAGGAGGCGCACGTGAAGGACGGACTGGAATAACAGATGGCGGACGCAGCAAGAATCGGTGGGGGATACACTTCGTGAGGTCGAGAGAAATGTCAACGGCGATATTTCTGCAATGCAGCGTGTCTAATTTGGGAAGATTTACCGACCGTCCCTGCGTAATTCCGATTTTCTTCGCGGGCTCTCACCTTCTCCCGGATTTCTCTCGGAATGATTGAGGGGGAAGGAATGGCTGTTGGAGTTCGCAAGTTGGAGGTACATGCGTTGCTATTGGAGGTAAGTTTCCGATGAGTTCCATCGCGGTGTTTTGCGTCCTGGAGGAGAGGGGTTTTTTCCCATAGTAAAACGAATTGGGGAAACAAACGTCGAGTTATGTTGTGACCATTCCTTTCTGATATAAATCCGATATGTTCAAGCTTAACATTGTGGAGAAGAGCTATAGTAAGTGAAACAATGCACACTTAATATCTTCCACGGATATATTTATCAAGACTACTAGTTTTGTGAATAAATTGAAATTTTTAGGTATGAAGAATGCATTGTGCATTACTGTGCATTGTTTCATTTATATTCCTGATATGCTTCCCATCAAAGTTAACAGGCTATATTTCAGTCCTCAATTTTCTGCTATCTTATGTATCTTCTACCTCTCTATCTATCTTATGTATGCTGCGTTTTACTTAAGATAAAATGTATTTCGAGCTTATTTCAGGACAGATTTGACTGAACATTCGTGATGATTCGAGAGAAACATTCCTTTTAACCAGCTCTTAAAACCTTAACCCGTGAACAGGAAAGTAGATAACCACTTAAGTCAACACAAATTTAAATGGATACGAGAAAGAATGACCCGCAAACACTCCAAAAAGAAACGCCTTCTGCTAATCCAACGACTCAGTTTGGGTATCAGAGACGCGCAGAAATTCAACGGATAACTTAGTGAACACGAGAGAGAGAAAAAAGTAACTTGGCGCGATGGAGTCAAGACATGTATAACTGGCGGATTTCACCACTTGGAGAGTAGCTCCGGAGAAGGGGAAAAAAAGCCAACGACCGCCGCGTCACTCAATTTTTTCCTTCGTTTGTTGTTGCTGTGGGAGAAGAGGACAGGAGTGACCGCGCATATAGAGCGTCGTTTAGACGGGCGGCGCTGGTGCGGCTGCGGAGGCAGAGGGAAACACCCGGGCGTGGTTGTGCCGAGGGAATGCAAACTTACTCATTTATATTTCCATTCGAATTAATTTAAATTGAAATCCTTCCGCCGGATTCCCTCCTTTTTTGTCCCGTGAATCATTGATTTCCCATCGCGCGGCGCGGTCTTTTTCCTTTCGTCCCCCTCGCGAAACGCCGAACGGAAGGGATTTTATTTCGTCGTTTTTAATTTTTACGTTTCCTTCGCGCAATCTCCATAACGAATGCACTCGCCATTTCCTGTGGATCCCTCCTCCACACATCCCCTCTCCCGTTCCTTTATCTCCGATACACCTACCCTTTTTTTCCCCGAACCTTTTCGCCACCCAATCCCGGCCATTCAAATTAATATCGGCATTTTTCTGGAGGAAAATCGCGCGCGATTTCATCTGCTTTCATGTGCCGCCGACGCCTCGCCGACGAAAAAAAGAAACCCTCGTTTCATGCAGCAATGCGAACGGATATTAGTTATTGGTAACATTATGCCGTCCCGAATGGAAGTAGCGACTTTTAATTTTTATCTCCCTCGGATGCTTTTCCCAAAGGATTGTTTGCCCCGTCATATAGTTGTTTTTCCGCGTGCGTCATGTTACGCCATGAAATAATGTCTCAGGGAAAAGCGGAGCGAAATGGGTTGTAATATTTGGCGATGAAAAATTAATTTCCTGCAATTATAATGCGAGGGATCCCTTTTATTCCGCGATCATTATTGATCAATCGAGCTGGATTATTTATGGTGCAGCTTAAATGAATTTGAATTGGGTATTCTGAACGAGATGTAGTAGCAATGACCGCATTAATAAATTATTTTGAGTTAAAATTTGAGGGAAAGGTTCGAAAATAATTTAAAATCATAATTCTGATCGGTTAGATTCATTTTCGATTTATTTTTATCGTAAAAACCATAACTTTTCGCTTTATAGACCTTATGTTTTTAGGTGGGAATTTTGTTTAAGGTAGGTAGTTTAAAAAATTAATACCAAAGTTAATGAATTTAAAAAGTACATGGATAAATCTGCTGCAATGAGGAATAAGCATGAAGATAATAAACTTTTTTATAGCGAGTTATATGAATTGTGAAGTAGAATCTATATAAAAGATAAAAACCGTTAGGCAAGAGGGAGATCTGTTCAGCAAAGGACATCGTTATCCATCATAGTATACATATTTGAATGTCAAACAAATATTTTATTCCACACATACGGCAAACTATAAGAATCGCAAGAATCAAACATACTTACGCAACATGATAAGAAGGGATATTACCAAAAAAAATCAAGAATTAATCAGGGATACTTTGTTATTAAGCCCTACATGGAAACTAAAGGAAATCCACAATACAGCAATGAATGCAACAGATATGAATATAAATATATCTGACCTACTTCTTCACTCAAGAGGATATGAAATTAATTGTAGAAAATATAAACAGACTACTGTATATACTTCGATAAACCAAATTGAAAAAAAGCACAGAAAATTTCATCCCAATGCATGAAAAATCTTAAACTCGACAGCATAAATTTTGATTATCCTCTTAGAAAAAAAACTATCTTTTAATATTTCCAACCCCGACGACAAAACACGCACAGAATACTGGATTTTGCGAATGCACTCTGCAGACCACAGCCGGTGACCATTCCGAATCTCCATGAGACGGACGTTCCTCCGACAAAAAGAAGAGCCTCACGATTAATAAAAACACTTCCGGAGGGACAAATTAAAAAACCGACGTAGACGGCGAGGGATATAAATACAAACCGGAACGAAAGCATAAAAAAGACTGCGAAATTCTTAAGCGGAGAAATGCATTTCCATCCCATGGCTGCGATAAAGATGCGAGACCATAATAAAAAGGAATAGGCGATCCCGCGGTGGAGGGAATATCAATTACTGAAATACGTCATCGGGAAGCGATGGACCAGCGCTAGCTGCAACTGAATGTGTAAGGGAAAGATATGCAAGTATCCGGTCACATAAAAATTTAAGGTTGCTCCAAAGCCGCGCAAGAATTGGATAGAGAGGAAAGTTTAGGTATGTGGTGGAAAATACGACTGGTGAGAAATCCATCGCTTTAAAACGCAGAATACGGAAGGCGACGGGATTAAGCTCTTTGGAGATTGGAAATTGGAGAGAGGGGAGTGTCCTGAATAACGGAATGGTCTAAATTTGTAGGTGGGGGTGGGATTTTAGGAAATGCACCGTAGGATGTGGGGTATCAAATAGCAGATAAAGGCGTGAAAGATAAACAGTTCGACGCTTGAATCTGTCCGAAATTGGGCGCGGAACGGAAATAACGACGTCGGGACATCCTGCGCCAGCTGTGGCCAAAAATCTAGTCGAAAATAATAGATCACGATCCTAGGCAATATCCCTAATGAATTCTAGGGATGGAACGTGACGCTAGCTGTCTTCTGTTTGAAAAAACGATCTCGCAAATTATGAGCAGCACATATCACCCGGAAGTAACAAGCTGATTTCTAGGGAACCCTTTAAGTTATAGAAAATAAAGCAATTGTTGACCTTTTCGGTAGCGATTTATGAATCCATGAACACCGTAAATCAGGGATCACAGTGCTTACTGCGATGTCAGTTCTAACAAAGAATTTTTGGGGCTAGAGATTTCAAAAGCTTATGGAAACTTTAGTTAAAGATGCTTAATATAGATTAAGAATGAGCTGTTATATGCGATTTATTACTATTTACTCAAGGGAGAAATCCGAAACAGTCACCTTTTACTAGAGAGGAAAATAAATACTCGTATAAAATCACAGGCTCTTGCAGTCATAATCGGCGTTTTCCAAACTTTTCCTCAATCAAAACTCCTTACAATATATAAAAAATTAACACCATGGTTAATTTATAGGGTAGGTAATGTCAAAGCTAAATTAAGCGACGGAAACAGTAAGGAGGTCCTAGGGAACACACTAAGCGAAACACTGATGTAAATTAAGGATATAAATTCCAAATGGAACTCGTCATTATTCCTCCAATTGCTACAACTTGTCCTGGAAATCGTCCATCTTCGAAAGATCTCCGGAGTTTATCTGAATTTAATTAAAAATATAGCAAGACGCAAACTATCACCTTTCAAGAGTATAGTCTTCTTGGAATTAGCACACTTAGTTTTGGACGCAAATTCTCCCTATTTCTATCAACTCCTACGACAACATTAAGGGAAGCTATCAACATATATTCACACGGAGACACTTAACTTGGGTTTCGACGTATTACGCCCCCTACTAATCGACCTCCCCAAACACCACGTCGACCCCCAAATAATTAAGGGCATTGTCGCGAAATAAAATACCCTAATATATCCGCCTTTCCGGCTGACGCCCCCCCGAAAACGGCCCGAACCCCTTAATTACAGACGCAATAAATAATCTCCGGGCGCAAGCGGATCCGAAGGAGGGAATATGCAGAGAGGAAAGGGGGGAAACTTGGGAAAGAACGCTAATATTTTTTCCGCGAAGATTTTCGGAACGACTGCGAGGAATGGGGATGCGAGTGACGGGGGAAAGGGATCGCGACCTGGGGAGAGACGAAAGGAATGTGACGGGAACTGAAAAAGACGAAGAAGCGGCGGTCTCGAGAGAAAGAAAAGGGGTTGTGAGAGTCGGAAACGGGAGGGACAAATTGACACGGGGACTGATCGACGGTGAGTAGACTTGGTTCAAACAAAAGGAGAGGAGGGAAGCGCGTGGGGATCATATTTTTCATTTGTGGAAATGTAGAGAGAGAGAGAGAGAGAGAACTGCGATGTCGGGAGCCATGTCCTAAAGGGGATACTTTGACAAGGAAAAGGAGCCTGGATGTTTCCCTCTGCTCGATTCCTTACCTTCCGAATAAGTTTGCTCTAGAAATTTTCGGTCGTCACAACTACATAAGTATTAAAATTGTAACGTCAGAATTATTTCAAGGGATGAAACTTGTTGTAACGGGATTATGAATTTTACTAATCAGTAATTTATGCTATATCTTACGTGATTCGTACTTAAATAATATCATATGTAATATATAAAATAAGGAATTCCCGGGTTCCCTGATGGTCTAGGGCAGCGCATTCGCCTAAAAGTGAAAGAGTTCCTGGGTTCGATTCACGGTGGGGTCCATATGTCCGAAATGACTGAAGATGTCGAAATAATATTTAATATAACTACAACCGATAAGAAATATAACGATTTTAATAGCTTATGAGGTATTTTCTCGAAACGCGCTGCCTAATTATCACCGTATCAATATATAGAAGCCGGAGAAATTAATTACGACTTGTACACCTCAACGTTCTTATATGACGTTCTACTACTCTTGCTTTTGGAGAGCAGTAAAATACCACGTTAGAAAAATAGTTTTCGCATACTGTGACAGAACTCAAAAGACTCCTCAATTCAGACTTCCTAAACTTAACAGATTTTCCGTGCACTATCATATCTTTTGCCCACTAAAAAACCACTTGCAAATGGCAGAAGGAAAATTCGACGAAAAGGAAACACTAAACGGCGAACCTACGATCAATCCTACCGTTATTAACATCGAGTTAGAACCGTTCCGATAAGATTACATCTGCGGAAATAAACTGGATACAGATCTCGCAGACGGTGGAGGAGGAGCTATTGAACCGACATCCTCTCGTCTTTTCCACGATTCATCTCTCGGAAGAAAGGATCCGCCTCTCCACCAACCAAGACTCATCAATCCGCGGAATGAAAAATTAAACAGCCAGAGAACCTACTACCAATCCGCCGAAAATAACGCAGTCGCAATTCGAGCGAGATAAAACGAATCCGTGCTCGTCTTTTGTTCCCCGGGAGTCGGGGTGGGGAGCAACTGCGGTATCGAAAAGGAAATCAAGACCGAAGACTCGGAGAGAGGTGACAAGTTAAGGCCCGCAGTAGGACATCCGTTCGCACGAAGATCTTTCCGAGATTACGTGAGCAAAGGAAGAGGCCCGGGGGAAAAGGGAAAGGAAGCGATAGAAAGAAAAAGAGAGGAGCGCTCATATGCGAAGTATCAACGAAAGAGACGGAATCATGCAATGATGTGCAAAAGCTTCCAGAGGCCCAAATTGACAAAAGAACCCTTTAAAACGCACGATAAATCACTGGTTTACTAACGAAACACAACATTAGTCACTTTAACTTTCCAACGCTCTTCCATTTTTAAAGGTTCCTCTTTGTTCCTCATTCTATCTAGCCTACTGCATGTTTCTCCAAGGCTGTCAAAATTTTCTAGATTTTTAAAATCTCTAAAGATCTTGCCCATGCGGAATCTCAACCACCGGATTGGATGAACCGGACAGTATTTCAATAAAATAATCATATAACTCATAATAATCAACAACCGGGGTAGGTGAACGAGCCAAGAATTTCAATAAATTAATATAGTTACTTACATTAATTATCTGAGAACATTTGATTTCCGACAGAAGTTACTCGAAAAAATTATCAGTGTAGATCCTGTTAGGGGATAGTTGATTTCGTTACTACAGTTAACAACGTTCCCAACCCACGAGAAATAACGAAAAAGCCTAGTAGGGAAATAATCGGGAGGACAGATAGCTACTGTAAGTTATAATCTAAAAATAATTGATTCGCAACAAATAATATAAACTACGAAGCGTATAGTTCATAGGGCAATAAAATCCAACGGCTATGATTGAATAAAGGCAAAGGGAGAAGGAACGGAAAGAGATAAGAAGGGACGGCGAGAGAACGAAACTAAAAGCCCTCGGAAGGAGGAAAGGGAGATGCCGAGAGAGACAGAGAACGGAGACAGACGCAGACAATGAAAGACTGCGCGGTAGGAAGGAAGCAAATGAAAAGAATGAGGACAGGGGAACAGAAAGGAGGCGAGGGAGGTCGGAAATAGAAGAAATGCATTGATTTCCGACAAAAGCAAAGCTAAACGTGGAAGAAAGGAAGAGGGACGTTTGGAAAAGAAGCTTTTTATTCGGAAGAGAAAGAAGAGTGGCGTGTCGCCCAGTGTTTGATCTGGCAAAGGAGGAAAGAGGTCGTATAGACAAAAGAAGCCTACAATTTCGGATGGACTCGGCAGAGGAGGGACAAGGCGCGGAGGTTGCTGGGGAAATCCGAGAACGGGGATGAGTGACGCTGGCGGGAGATTTCTCGTACTATCGGAACGACAGAAGCAAAGAAAAGGATTGAGGAAATGGGAAAGGAAACGTCCGACATGACAACGAAAAGGAGATTAAGTGGTCCCCCGCCAACTTTATATAGACGCGAAGTTGTTTACTTTTGGGTAGAAGGAAGGAAAAGATATTTCCCCTCGGATAAAAATATATATACGTGCCCCGAGAGTTTTTTTTCCGATCCCGGGGAAAAGGAGCGATTTCTGGATTATGACGCGACTAAATGGAAAATGAGCGGAGGGGAATAAATGCGAGCCGTGACCCAAATATCCAAGAACAGGAAAGTTTGACGGTGGAATAAACGGATTTTTTTTGCAAAAACGTTTATGAATCTCGATATTTTGAATCGATCGGATTTCGAGGAACGTACTGCTCAGAAAATTCATACGGGGAGTGAATGAAGCGGAGCCATTCCGGAAAATTAGTCAAGATGGACTGAGGGGAACAGTTTCCAGCGCGCCGAAATATCTCGTAATGCAGTTTTACGGCAGAACCAAAATAGACGATGTCAATCAATTAGAGAGACCATGAAAATAAAATCTCTCGAGGTAAAGAATAGCTCGATCTTCGCTCCGTGTAGAGTCCAGGAGAGAAGCACATGCGAAAAAAATATAAGCCGTTGGATATATCGCGATTTTAATTAAATCCCCCTTTCGAGAGAAATAAACGACCGCGGCATCGGAAATATTTCCTGAGATCGGAGAAAAGAAATCGGCGGTTCTTTTTCCATTAGTGGCGCGGAACATTGCAATCGCATCGAAAACAAACGTCGTCTCGTTCAGCAGAGAAATCGAACAATTAATCCCGCGCTCTCAGGCAGCGATTCTTCCCGAGGCGAGAGCCTGTCCGAACTAATCAGGAAACACCTTTAACGAGAAACTCTCGCGTATCTCGAACCGATCGAGATCCTTAACTCGATTATAGAAATGGTCCGTTCTTTTTTTTCTCCCTCTGCTCAAGGAACGCGCGCCGAATTTATCTCATAGCGTTTTGGATACACAAACAATGGACGGCTATCGGTGGGGAAAATCTATCGAAACGGTCTCGATAAATAAATTGGGATCGGAGAAAAGAAAATGTATCGGGGAAGTCGAATGAAGAATCTCAATTGCGTTCGTGTGTGTTCACCCATCACTAACACATTCGAATAGCATGAACTAGCTACTACATTCTATGATGAAAACTAAAAAGGCTGTTTAAATGGTTAAGCTCCACCAAAGGATTCTATACTTAAATATTTCTCATCATTAATTTCTGCACAAATAGAAGCTTGAATAAGGGGAATTAAAGGTCAAACCCCAACAAAGTGAAACGTAAGTAATTCACTTCACCTTTGTCACAATGAGCGCTAAAGATCCACTTTTAATGTTTAACCATTAAAATAATATGACTTTCCTTTATAATACATCCATTTCATTAAAAATTTACACTGGCATACGGAAATAAAAACATTGAGCTCCCCGATAAGTGAAAGATTATTCATTGAACCACATACTCAAAGATTATCGTTCCGCTCTTGGTAGCAGGAAGGAAAACCAGATATGATTTTTAGTATAGTTTGCAAAAAGCTGATTCTTACAATTTTCACGGGCGATAATTTAAATGCAGCAGGATATTGGCTGAGCTAATCACCACAATAAATACTTGTTTAGGATAGTTCGGAAGAGACAGCGAACCAAAGAATTAGAGCGCATTTTATGTCCAGAATTTGAGTACATACAAATCAAATATACTCATATTTTTGCAGCGAGCAATTATACATTATGTTACATTAAGTGTGCAAAATTAAGCCGTTATCGACCTCCATTCAAGCATACCAAACGGGTGATATATATCTTCATATCGAGCACCAAAAGAATAAAGATTCCGAACCCCTGATGATGGGAGTATTTCTACAAACCGACCACTGAAAATAAACTTACGTTGAATAGAAGTACTTTCCATCCCCTTCTAACGGCTCAGCACATAATCAGGCCAGAACATTTGGATTCGGAACTCGTAAATTCATTTCGACAGCGGAGGCAATTACGAGAGGTAGAGTTAGTCTCGCTGCGAGGAATCCAGACGCGAGAACCCGATAACTACGGGCAAAGTAATGAAGCAAGAAAGCTAGGATCGGAGTTAGCGCCTATGCAAAAATATGAATATAAGCGTACGTGGAAAAAAATGAGGGAGACAACTAATACCCGGAGGCGGAAGCTACAGCGGCGCCATTCGATAAACCACCGCACGTCGTCGAGGCATGCGAGAGCTTTTGCTCGCTGGAGGAAGCGGGAGTATTTTCCGTTATTGTTTTATGCCTCCCTTCCGCCCCATCCTTGTTTTCATTCTTTCCAAAGCACACCGTTGCCGTTAACTGAGAGACAAGGGGGAGATGTGGGAGGGGCTGGGAAGGGAGTGAGTTAGCCGGAAGGATTCAGGGTGATGTTTTCCCAGATAAAAGTGGAGTAGAGTAGAAAGGTTTTTCGGTGAGGGTGATTACCCCGCCCTTCCGTTTCTTTTCATTAGCCCAGCCAGCGAGCGCACTCTACGTGAACCACAGATACTGCTTCCCCTTCCCGATCCACGTTAACAAACATTAATACCATACAGCCCTCCTCCTCTCTCCTATGAGCTATTCCATTCTTTGTTGCCAGTACTTGCCGCGCTTGATTACGGACGTGGTTCCGGAGGAGTTGCTGGCCAACGATGCCCGATTTACCTCGAATTCACCCCGCTCTTAAAATAAGGACGTTGGAAATATCATCGAGGATTGGAATCGAAAGATGGCCGAGATGCTGAGCGAGAATGAAACAGCTGAAGGAAGAAATGCGTGCTAGGGATACGAACGACTTGATTTCGGCAAATATGACATGAATTTCAACACCATCGAAACCAACGAGAGCCGAAAAACGCAATATATAGATTATATAAAGTATTGTATTATTAATATCATTTGCTAATTAGATAGAAGTCAGGTGGCAGCCCCAAGCATTATTAATTTACCCTTTCACAAGTAAGAGACATATAAATTCTCCAAGCGACGAAATCGGTCAACCATCGGCAGTAATTCCCAGGAAAAAGGTTATCACCCACGCCAGTTTTCAGAATTGCCCGATGCGCATTTCAAGAGCTAGAGAATTTCTGTGTCTTACTTATTTTCCTTTTCTTTTCTTTTACCCTTCCACACTTAAATTATACATTAACACTCCTAAATAACATAACTATAATAACAAACGGGATTAGGTCTCGCTTTTAACAAAAATCAAGACTAATTTAGCCCTATTACTCCAACTAATACATTTAATATAGACAAAATTATAACGTCACAGATAATTCGGAATAGGAAAAGATATAACGTAATTCCCAAGACGTAAAGCGAAGCACATAAGAACTCCCACTTGAATGTCAATTTAATTCCCTCACGCCTTTCACGGGGAGAGACGAAAAGAACTAGAAACGCGTCACTCAAAACGTAGACTTACCTAAACAACGATTCAAACGACATCACTCCGAGTGACACATCCTTTCACTTACATCCACAAAGGACGACTCGTAGATTCGCACAATGTGACGGAAAATCAACGCCACTTTCATCGCCGTCTCCAATATGTTGCTAACAATAGCCAAAGGCAGCGACAAAGAACTCAGCGACCTTAAATATGAACGGAGCACAATGACTCGAAAAGGTAATGTTGTGACGAGCGATCCTCGTTCAGAGACCAACGAGAGCAAAATCCCTCCGAAAAAAATGCGACTCAATCACAAAATTTTATCCCGCGTAATAGAATCCCGCTCCGCTGCGCTAACCGCGACAGCGATTCTGCCGACCTTGTGTTTGCGGTAACGTCGTTACAAAGTAATCACGTGGGACTTCCCCGGGAAAACAAATCGAATAACTAGCGGGCTATGCGAATAGGAAAGACGCAGACAAATGCTTTTCATTCGAACGAAACCGAAACTATAAAAGCCCCCTCGCGCGATGAATTGGTGCTTTGTGGATGAATTAACGAAAAGCGTGACTGATTTCGAATAGGCAGAGGAGGATTATTATGCTGTGGAGTATTATTATGCTAAGTTACTGATGCCGTAATGAGATGAGGAAAGTACTAACGGCAGAGAAAATGTAATCTTTGCCGATCAAAATATAGACGTAGAAGACTGGCGTTGGATCTACTTCATAACTACGGTTTGATTGCTTATGCCACTAATAATTAGATAATAAACGTTTCACTTTCCATTGCTATTATTTGGTACGCTATGGCTAAATCTACAAATTGAGTATCATTGCGCTTATTTTCCAGCATTTCGGTATGCTATGTAATGAACTTGGAGGTAAGAAAAATCACGTACGGAATGAATTATTTTCGTCCAAAAATTGACATGTTCCCCCTAACTTTGTGGAATGGTGCCTTCATGCAAAGGAAAAATACCACACACTTTGTAAATTTCACAGAAATATATTGAATACAACTAGTTTCGTCTATCAGACATCATCAGGCACACATTCAGGTCAAACACAGGTCACTTATACAAATTATTTAGTTAAAATAAACCTCTTGGATTTAAATCATACATATGCCTGATTTATGATTTCCCTGCGAGGGTGATGAATGACTCGTCATGGAAATAGTACAATTGCAGATTATGGGACGATATTACTCAATCCACCATCTTAGAACAACGACTGGCATGAAACCATGATTAACTTAAGCGCAAACGAAAACGCCGCATGCGAATCAGCGGGCAGACGACGACTGGAAAGCGGATAATGTCCAGGTTACAAAAAACCGAGAAAGTAAACGAGTTAGCTTAGGATGCGAATCAAACGGGTAAAAGAAGGTTACGTGGCCGGTGCAAACAAAAACAATGAAAGTGGATCGAGGGAGGTAAACCGGGGGAGAAGAAAGGGTCTCTCTCTTCACAACCCACACAACTCTTCTCTCGATCGATTATCAAGGCAGCCGAATGCAACCGTAGCCCGGCTTCAGCACTCCTTGTGTGCGTACACTCTTTTTCTCTCTACAGGTGGAGGGAGTTAGAAGAGGTTTCCTCAACTGCGTCGCTTATTTGAAGTCGGAGTCGGAGACTTTCAAGGGAAGAGAAAGCCCACGGAATTCCTTTGTCAACACGGAATGATGACAATTTTGTGAAGAGAGAGCAGGTTGCGACTGGTGAATAAATTCGGAGAAAGTGCGTTCAAGAGAGGCGTAATAGGAATTATAGTAACTGCTATTTTGGCCGAGTGTAAAATTCGAGAGGCGTTTAGGGGAATCTCAAGGAAACCTCATTCTATCCGCGAAAAATCCGTAATGGTGATAAACAAAAAAAGGGCCAAAAATTGCAGTTTAAATCCTATGAAACACACCGAAAAAGCTTTTAGAATACTAATGTAGTTGAGAATATTCGAAGAAAGGTCATGGGATGCCATTCGAAGAAAGATCACCGACGGAAGGGAAGCTAATAGACGGAACCTGAACATGGGATAGTGAAGATACGCGTAATTTTTATAGGCGAAGTATTCTCATAAGGATTCATGCATGCCATTATAAAACCAGATATTGATCTCGGGATATGTGTTTCCTCCGAACCAGTGATCCTTAGAAAATAGTAAATACATTGAAACCAATGATCATATTTCCGGAATATTTAAGTAGGAATAGTGAGAAACGAAAATTAATTCTCGGATGCATTCGAACTACTATCAATTTCATCTGTGATCTGATATCTCATCCCTGTAAAATAAGTCAACGTAAATTTCTCTTATTCAAATTTCCCGTACAGCCCGAATCAAATTTCCCTATAACCTAACAGTCTTATATTGGTTTTATAAGCGACGTTGGGTCACAGAAGTAAATGTTACAGACACAGACTTTTATTGCATCATAACCTTGACACCACGTGAGAAACAAGTTCTCACAAGATGTGCATCAAAAACATCGCAAATACTAATGCAATAACTGTAACAGATGTAAGCAAGAAATTCTTTGGAGTGTGTATTCATTGCGAAGGAACATAATCCTTGACAAACTACAATGAAATCTCCACGTCGTTAGATCCACCATTTAATGAAATCAGAGAGAGTGGTTTTAGAAAGAAGGATAAAATCGGGATGTTTAATCAACAAAACGACCGCATCAAAAAACATCCTACAATGAGAAAAATCGAACATCTCTCGATAATTCTCGGAAAAACTCTTCCCCGTGCAAAATGAGACGGTAAGAACTTCTTGACAACGGAAAAGAGGGAGCTTAACATGCCACCAATCGCAGGCAAACATCTCAGGACAGAGAAACGAAAGAAGTTCCCGACGAGGGAAAGGGGAAGATAAAGCAATAACTTGCGACGAATTTCCGAAAATTTTCCCTGCCGCTCCATCTTCCCCGAAAACTTGTTCGATTCGCATCCAGTTATCATTATGTGGGCGTCGAGATAGCTTCCGTTTCCTTATCGACAAAGGAGCGCAACCCGCGGCCTCTTCAGGTGGGCGAGCTTCACTCAAATGATTCCCCAGTTAAATCCCCTTCATATTTAGAAAGAGGAGAAATAGAGGAGAAGCAATATAAATCCTAATTCGCTCGGGGCAATATAAATCAAAGCGACCCGAAGGGAAGAACGAGATAAGTTTTACGCGGTGTATTCCGGAGGAAAAAAGGAGGGCTGGAAGAGCAATAGAGATATCGATCAGGTAAAAAGAAACGAGTGAATGAAAAACACACAAAGAGGCGTAATGAAGTGAGAGAGGAGCGTGAGAAAAACGAGAGAGGAATAGTATCTGAGAGGATTTGGAGGAGGGTGAAAAGGGGACAATTTTTCGAGAGAGATGAAAAGGGAAGGAGATGGGGAAAGAGGTTGAAAGCATGGGGTTAAGAGGGTTTGAATAGAGGGCCAAGTGGAGCGGCTGAGGTGGTGCAGCACGTAAAATAACGAAATTTTTCATCTGAGTCGATCGTGAATATGGTGACGATGATTTGCGTATTTGAAACAATAAAAGAATGTGATAGACGATAACCATTTCACATTAATTACTGTAAAACACTCTTTAATTTATCTAGCGGACATATATAGAAAAATCCTAATTTCAGAGGCGGCGAGCTTAGTGTAACTGACTGAATAGAAAAGAGGGATAATGTAGCATATGAATTTTAATGACCGAAATAGAAAATGTAAACCATCGATGCTGGTTTCTACTCGTCTGAAGACCGTCAGTTGATATTGACGGTATTGAGAATATTATGCAAGTTGAGGTAAAAAAATTCTAGAAAACCTGCCCGATATCCTCTGATATACTCGTATACTTAGTTACCATACAAGATAGAAAAGAGAAAGGTTTTTAATAAAACCAAAGACAAACTTAAAAAGGAATTAAATAAGATTACCGGTAAATTCTTCAGAAAACTTAAAGAGCGTTTCAATACTAGGAAATGAAAAAAGAGATTTGAGATAAACATTTTTAACAGTCTGCTTGGATAGCAAGTCTACACTTCAAAGGAAATAATTAGTATCACCAGACCAACTTAAGGTTTCACCTTTTATAAAGCATCACGTTTGTCATATACAAGATGAAATAGAAAAGAAAAACACTTGGACATGTTTTGATAATTAAGTACATCAATCACAGGGTTAAACTAAAAATATAAAGGAACTAAAAATCTTCAAAATAGCAGAATTTGATAGTCCGTTTCTTACCCTGAATCGCACACTCAAACACCATAAAATTACGAAACCAAATAGCACCTAAAACCCCTCAAACGCAAACCAGTCGAACTCACGGAAACTCGGAAAGAGACCAGTAAAATCGGTCGATAAAATATTCGACGAGAAGACGACGGCACTTGGGGAAACCGAAACAGGCATCCGGTTTCTCGAACCATTGCACAACTCAAAGAAAGAAGGCAATCGCCCCTTCCAAGAAAGCCATAAGCCACCGTCGATCGCGGCGAAGAAATCGCTCGACTTCTTTACCCATTCTGCGAAAATATGGTCCGTCGCGTGCGTTGAGGGGAAAAACGAACCGGAGATGGAAAGAGTCGCGGATAAAGGCCGGGGGAAGATGTGCGTGAGGAAGAAGAGAGGCAGAAGAAGGTGGAGAGAAGCGAAGGAGAAAAGGGGGAGAGAGAGAGAGAGCGGAGAACTCTAAACCGGTCTGAGGAAACCAATTGAAAAAGTTTGCATTCCATCCGCGCCTCGCATCCACGGAGGTAATTTGAGTATGAAGGAAAGTGAGGGTGTCGGGTGGGGGTATGCGGTAAAGAGGTTCCTGATATTGAGTTGGAGTAATATGTAAGAGGGGGTGGGAGTGAATGAGATAGAAAAAAATGTCGGATGTGGTAACACAAAGGGGTTGATTAAGGAACCGATGGAGGGGGAAGATGAATGAGAGAAGATCATAGCGACCGAGTGGCGGGGATGTTCTCGTAGAAAGTGAGCTCAAATTGTTTCTAACTCCTTCGGCTTCTTACGACGCGTGTTTGACTGGATTGAAATATTTTTATTAAACTAGACTGTTGTGTGACTCTTTTTTCAAAGATGTAGCATGCTTCCTTCACATGCATCTACTAGAACAAAACTTTTTCAAAAAGAAAAAGTGAGTGATTACTGAAAAACTTTGAAAACAGTGCAAGAAGATCCTCAATGTGTAACAGGATTAAGAAATATACAGCAATACTCCAAACAGTTACAATCATTTTTTACAGTTATACTCTATAACCAGTTAAAATTATTCCAGAATTCGTAAAACTTTCAGAGATGCAATATATATTCTAAGCAAGGTGTAAATTTATACCTTGTGTTCATATCTATGATAAAATACTCAATCATATACCCTATTAGGATGGCAAACAAGTGACGAATGGTACTTATTACGGTTTGCGGCAGGAAGACTTCCATTTTGCTTGAATTTAAAAATTAATTTGCTTTTGATAAGATATTAGAGTGATACGACAACCCATAAAAAAGACTTTTATCGTAAATTTTCATTTAGAGATACACATAAAATTTAGGAAAATGTTTCCAGATGTCGAAGTATCGAATATTCGATGGGAAAACTTAAGGAAAATAACGAATAGGGAATCGAAACAGCATACCGTCGACAAGTTGCACATAGCAGAATACTACCGGGAATTCACGCTGAAGTCATCTTATTCAAAGCTTAACAAGCGTGTTAAGACATGTGTGATCAAAAGATTGTGAACAAATACTCAAAACATGGAAGTAAACGAAGTATCTACAGACGAAGATACGTTTATTTATCGCGACGGAAGCGACTAATTTAAAGCTTTGATAGAAATAAGAGGCGCGCTAGATATGGGAGCAAAGAGTTAAGGGAACGCCATCTTGCGATGAGGATCCACTGGAGAGATGATAAAAAGTGTTCGGAATCTGCCATCAGTTGATCGAACTCTAAGAGGGCAAGAAACTCATGAAAGGTAGAAAGGTCATCGAAGCATATCCATCTCAAAGCGTAAATACGAGCTTACATACGACTGCGTCAATAGAAATACCTTTCTCAAACAAACGTAATTCTCGTATGATGATGAGTACGAACTACGGATCATCAGGTATAGAAATCACATCTCATAACATAACATTTGTTCGAATGGGGTGAGCAAATATCAGAATTCTTTTGCAAGGGCATTTTCATTTCAAATTATATTTTTATTAAAATAGGAAAAGAAGTAATTATGTTTTGTTCTTGGAATTCTGACAAAATGTCACACGTCGAGCATAATCCTGCAGCTTGGCATGTCCTCACAGATTTCTTCCGTTTTACACAAATTAAAGACTTCGCGACTTCTTACATACCCTCCGAGTAACTTAGACGACAAAAAGTTGCTTTAAGAAAGAAAGGGAGAACAATGTGAAATTTATACTTGAGAGTGATTCCAGGAAACATTCCAAACCATACGCCATCCAAAGTGATACCAGGAATCACATAATCACTAAAAACGCTCCAAACAGAAAAAAAATCCCAGACGAAGAGAGCTTCGAGTAAACAGATCTTCGAAAAACCTTAAGAAAATCCCCAGAAAAATAAAAAGCCGACCTACAAGAAACTCCCCTTTAACTCGAGTCCCCATACCCTTAAGGCCGCCGACGTCCTTCGACTTATTCCACTTTCCAGCGAATCCCTCCCACGTCTCTAAAAAATTAATAAGCCGCGGAAGAAGGAGGTGAACCTGGAATAAAACTATAACTAACTGGTCACCTTCAAAGAACGGGGGGAGCGTAAGAAAGGCACGAGAATCGTCTGTGGTAAGAAAGGAGAAAAAGTGGGGTTCGGCCGGAGGGGCAAAAGAAGAAGAGATGAAGTGTAGACTGGGAAAATCGATGGTGATGATGATGACGATCCCGAGGAGTGGTCCAGGGAAGGCGACTGGGGGGATGAAAGGGAGGAAAGCAAAAAATACTCGTCTGGGGTGGATGGGAGAAAGGCTGGGGGTGAAAGTGAGGGAGGAATACGTGTGCGGTGAGGGAAAAGCGATGGAGAAAGAGGGGGAATAAGGAAAGGAGTGTGTATATAAGGGAAAGGGGAGGACTGATTCGCCGGTTTATTAATGACTCTTTGGAAGCGTTGGTTGAGAGCCCCCCCTCTTCTTCCCTTATGGGGGAGCATCGCAGGTTGGTGATGGGAGACGGCGCTTCTTTGTGAGGATGGAGGGAGAGAGGAAAAAGAGTCTCTTCGAGGAGTGATTAAAGATAAGACGAAATGCCATAGGAAAACCTCGGTGAGGAAGAAAAAGAAGTGGGGTGAGGAAAAGGGTCGTAGAGCAAACTTTAAGGGATGATTTATAAGGAACTAAGCGATGATTATCCTCCTGTTTCCGGATTCCCGATGGGATAGGAAATACGAATTTTATCAACCAAGATGGATTCTTGGAATCGCGCCTCGGAAAGAATGGGAAGAGGAGGGCAAATACGCCATAACGTTGATTACACGAGTCGAATCCAAAAACCTAATCTCATTCGCTTTATGTATCCAAAAATGATCAGTGGCGCATTTTAACACATTTAAGGTGAAATAGCTAATATCGGGAGAAAATAGAATTCTAAAACCTTACTTTCTGAAACAAAAGAAATAAGCAGATTCTTTTTGTGGCGGATTAAATTTAACAAGTGATTACTACAGTAATTGACACGGAAACAATTTTAGTGCGGATCTTTTATGAGATATTATAAAATAGGAATCATTCCTTTAGTAGACTGATAAAGAGGTAGATAATGCGCTAATAAGCAAATAAACGAATTCAACTAATCGTCTTTAAACAGAAGAATTAGTATTAATACTCTTATTTACAAATTGAGAAATTCCGTGTCTTCTCCCTTTAGGTAGGTGCATGTACTTTCAATTCCCTTCTTATTGTCCTGTATTTCTTGATAATTTGTCCATACCTTTATATAATCCAACATCTTTTATCTTTCTCTTTTCCTTTAACTTGTCCCAATAAAGCAAGATCCTCTACACAAATATCATTTACCGACTGCTTTCCAAATAAAGGAGAATGAAAAATGCAGAAAAAGGGAGTATAATGATTATATGAAATACGCTAAATACATATTCTAAAGAAAAGTTTCATCTTTGGCGTTAATGTTTCATCAATTGAGATAAAGTACACGGAAACGCTAGAGCGTGTTGCACCTTATAAAATCGGGTCGCAGAATCAACTACAAGAGCACTTATAGAAAAACTCAAGTGGTTCAACTTGGAGACATCCACAAACGCCTCATTTGTATTCCAGAAAAAATAATACGAGACACAAAAAAGGGAACTCATAAAATAGCGAATATAAACTTCCCCAAACGGAACAACGCTTTCGAGGAGACAACATAAAAGAAGGAAGGAGATTAAAACGGTCCATGCGCGGAGAGCAAGCGTCCTCTTCTGGAGAGTAGGGAAGAATCATGCGAGAGCCCTCGCGGGGATTACCTATTTCTATCGAAAAAGGCCCGAAGGCAATTGCCCTAGAGCAAACGATGTTCCTTTCGCCTCAGCGAGTCGCCGAGATAGAGTTTTCTCACCTGCAGAAGGCATTTCTCCACTCAGCATTTCGCCAAACGCCACCTGGACAGGCGACGCAGTGTGAGAGAAATTGCGAGGGGCGGTATAACGATGAGTGGAAAACAGAGGCGGTTTGCGAACCTTTAGAAAATGCTTCAAAAAATGAGCGTAGGAAGAGATGGCCTTGAAAATTCTATCAGATGTCTCCATAAAAACACGCACGTATATGGATGCGAGATGTTTTAACTCCTAGAAGAAGGTGGTCCACTTTCCGTATTGAAAAATACTTAAATATTAAAACAAAACAAGACGGCTACAGAATATCACGTAAAGAGTAATAGCAATAATTACGATAACAGTAAATTAGTTACCATAATATAAGGATGTTACACTTGCTACCTTACGTTAATTAATGAAATAATTTTCAATTGTCCTTTGGTACAGAATAGGGATAAGTGCATCTTCCATCGACTTCTGCTAGTTTTTTTACAATAGCGATAACAAGAAAGCTACTTAGGTTTAGCAAACTTAAATAAAGACATTTATTTAGTTAACTCAAAACCAATGCGAGGAATAATTTAATTCATGTAAATGCAAAAAAATATTTTTTTAATGAGTCATTACGCTACCTTTACCTCTAATTATTCATCTTATCCACAGTTTCAGCGAGGAAAGAAAGGGCAAACTACTTCACTCCTCACCATACTTATAATGCCTCATTCCCTCTCCAAAGCTTCTGAAATCCGACGGTGGAGGAGATGATATAATAATATATGTGATAATATAATAATCACCTAGTTTTTATAATATATAGTTTTTACAATAAATAATCTTTAACTTACCAATGAACTATTTATAAAAACATTCCATTGATCGGCATCGCAACAAAAATCATCCACATAATTTAGACTCGTCTCCTAATGAACAGCATTTTCTTTTGAAATTAAAACAACACAATAATCCTTTCCTCACTCGATAACCTCTAAACACGAAGAGGCAATAGAGTCAAGTCTAAAACAAGAAAGATTTTCCACCGAAAAGTGGGCCGACGAGGGGGTATTGGTAACGTCGTAATTTACAAAGAAAACAATTTCCATCCCTTTTTAAGAACGCGAGAGAGTTATCGAGGGCTTTCGCCTTATGCTCGATCGCTCGGAATAAAGTTAAGAGTGGCGCGCACAATTCATCCCTTCTCGAGGGTTTAATCTGGGTCGTACGGCTCTTTACGACGTCAGTGGTCTTATCGGGATCAAGCAAAAGAGTAAAGATTGCAACGGGAGATGAATGAGAGCAGCGTCAACTGCACCCGCGGCGTCCTACGGCGGCGGGGAAACGAATTACGGAATGAATGCACTCCCCGCGAATGGACCCGTCGGAATAAAAAAATCTGAAGGCTTTGTCGTCGTCATTTCTACTCGGGCGTTTTGTGAGCTCGTTAACGGTTCGTAAACAACCACTCGTGAAATCAAAGGGAAATTTACAACAAGTGAATGCGACGGACGAGAAAAGGCGCTCGATTTCGAAGCCACTTCCCAATGATAATCGATTCGGCGGAAGTGAAACAAAAATGTCGTTTTCCGAGATCGAAATTGAGAAGACGGCGTTTAGAGTTGTCTGTTAAGTATTCATGATCGGCAGAGTTGACTGTTAAGTATTCAAGATTTGTTTGAATCTCAACCCCTTCAGTAATATTACCAAAAGAGATGGAATGAGGATTACTTGTAATAATGAGGAGTGAGGCAAGGAATATGGTGAGACATGAGGTATTTTGCCCTTGCTTTTCTCTCTCAGCCAGAATGACATAAGTGAATAACGCCCACGGAAGTGCTACACAAAGTTGAAATTTTCATAATTTAAAAAAATCTTGTTAATAATGGATGACACTTTTGTGACTGACTGACTAAAGAAAGCCATTACTTAGCATCAATCGTACTCAGAAACTTTGATATCACCACAGCTATAAACAATTCTGACTGACAGACTAAGTAAATTAAATATAATTTATCTTGTCCTATACTAATATGAGTAGGAAAATCATTACATTTACCGCATCATTATTATTATAACATAATAATTAAATTATATAAAAATTTCAAAGAAGAATAGACTTGAAAAAAGTCCGATGGGACCGGGTATTAATTAAAATTATAATTCTTAAAATTCTCAAAATTTGTGTTAAATAAATTTATTGCTGTAGAAATAATATCTAGAGATTTTAATTTTAAGCGATAAAATAATTCGAATGTCCTTCGCATAACCGACACCAAGTTAGATTTCGTAAAGTAAGTAAAACTTCCAAGAATCAAGATAGGCTGAAAAGTATAATAGATAGAGTATTTCAGTCCATTCATCAATCGAGTGAAAGAAGTAAGAACCTAGAAGCACCGTAAGGAATTCAGAAAAGCCCCTAAAGAAAACCCCAGTAGACGAACGACTCGGTGGAAAGCAAAAGCTCTCAGGGGGAGCAAAATTGATCTCCGCAAGGTAACCGCAAATTGTGTAAAAACCGGTGGATCGCTCACTTTGTTTTCACGAGACAAGGAATAATGGAAAGTGATTTAATTAAGGGGGCTTGATCCGCGAGTTTCCTCGCAGAGTTCCCTCGACTTAAGAGAACGAGAGCCCCGACTCAGTGCGCCATCAGTTTTTCATTACTCATCATCAAAACGAGGCCTAATAGACAACCGATGCTAGGGGAAGATGGGGGAGCAATCCCCTCCAAGAATGATCAATCAAAAAGAGAAGACTGGAGGCGGCTGGATTGCATCCGATAGAGAAAAATGATGCTACGCCAGGAGAAAAGAGCACCTTGCTTTTAAGGAAAAGAATCAAAAATCAATCTCGCATCTTTAAGGTCTGCAGGGGTTCGGGCCTCGAGCCCTGGCCCGAAGGTCGGGCTCGGTTGGGGTATCAGAATTCATCATCGGGCTAGGATGGGTTTCGGGCCTGATTCCGATCATATCATTCTAGCACTATATACGTAATATCGGAATCGAACGGTACTTCCAGGTTAGTATTAGTATAGTTAAATGTACTACGACATATGAGATGATTTTGTAAATGAGCTACCACCGGAAATCGAATTAGGGACCACATTCATTGAAACGAGAATACGCTACCCTCATGGCTATTTGGGAGCCGTTTTCCATGTTTAAGTAAAAAATGTTCATTTCATTTCGATTATCTACCATCTTACTTTGATCTGTACATTTTGATTCGATATTTTTACGTCTTATTTCAACTTTGTTTTTATAACTTAGGCTGGAAATAAAACTTATTAGGCACTGTTATTTCATTCTTCACCGTTCACTCTCTCACAAAAGCTTTCGCGTTGTTTTTATCAGAAAGTTTATTTTATTATAGTTCTATGGATATTTTGAATCGAATTACCTTCACTGAGATCTGCTTAATTTAATAAAACAAATCAAAACACGAGCAATAATTTCAACGCAATGCAATCTAACGTTAACTACTCAGGAATAATCTAGACCGATTTGCAAAACAGTTGGGTTATGGTCAGGATTCGGGCCTTAAGTGCGATGGGATCAACCGGGCAAGAAATTTCGGCCCGTGAAGACCTCTACTTCACACACTGCGTAGACGAGGCTTAACCTTAGACGCAGCACGTGAAAGTTAGGCGAAAAGGAAAGAATACAAGCGAAAGGATAGCGAAAACGAAGCCGGGGAATATTTAAAGTGACATCTGTGAGTGAATCAAAGGACAGGTGAGAAGTCTGCATGGAAATCGATGGAGCGAGGCGCATTCGGATAGCGACAAAGGACGGATAAAAAAGAATCCCAACCCTACACATGAAACGAAACAAGCAGCGACGAATCTACGGTATCATGACGCTGAGGGTCCCGATACAGAAAAAGAAGAACGCCGAGCGATGCGCTTCATTGATGCCTTGAATGACAACGAGGGAAAGTGCGAGAACTGTTTTCATTGAGCAGATTTCTCCTTTGTGATAAGGCACAGCTTAATCATATCGTGTCGCGACGGAAAATTTTACCTCCTCCTCGGTCTTGGAAAATCCTCTGCAGAAATCGGTAAGCGACTAAGAGAAGTCGTGCTTTAAGAGCAGACTAGCAGTGCAAATATGAAAGGTGGCCAACATTGAATTTAATGTCTCAAATACCCACCACAATGTTCGAAATTCAAGGCGGACATAATGGTAAAAGGAATCGAGTAGGATTGAAATCTATTACCATTTCAGCAAGCAGTTACACGTTTTCTTAAGTGGGAGATACTTGTTAACATGATTTCCGACAGAGGGAGAGAGAAAATCAAATTTGAGAAACAACTACCCTCTAATTGCCAACCAAATACCAAAAGGAGTTGATTCTGCGAATGAGAGGCTAGGCGATCTGATATATCCATCAATACTCAGGTTATATAACATAATTCGTCATGCATTAATACAAATTTTAATCAAAATTTCATATATCAATAATGTAAATCATAACGATACTGAGACTCTCAATCTGTCATACATCTTTTTAATAGATGTTGATAACACTCCGTTAGTCGTTTCCTGGGCCAAGGTCTTCCTAGAAGCCTGTAATCCCGGCCTTCCGGGCTCTTCAGTACCTCGAAGATTCTGGTCCGACAAACGACTAACGGAGAGCATCCTCACTCCAAGAGAATCAGTCAAACGCTTATACCAACAGAGCTAAACACACGGACCAAAGGCTATTTGAAGAATCTTGTCGTAGCAAATGTGCCATGATTCGCCTCCAAATAGAACAAACATCCCATCTGTTTCACTAGTCTAGCAAAAAACTCTCCCACGGACGTTGAACGGGCAAAAGACACGGCGTGGTAACACGCGCAAATCTCCCTTCCCGATATAAAAAGTAAGGAAGGTACTTTAGGCATAAGAAAGGGAGTAAGACCCACAAGTTTTCCTTCCAAACCCCCTCACTTTCTCCGCTCATTTCGATTTCCCCTTGAGCGTAGACGAGAGGTGGTCTTAGGAAACAAGAAAAGGAGGGGGCACAAAATCCTGGCAAAATAAATCGCCCGAGGGGGGGATAAGGGAAAGGAAAACGATCCTACAGGAGAGCGAAGGAGTAGTGAGAGAAAAAAGAGGAGGAAAGAAGAGGAAGGGGGTTTAAGGATATTGATTGATTAATAGCTTTTAATGGCCCTTCTGAGGCGGTTGATTCCACTACGGCACCTAAACCGAAGCAATCAGGTGGATGAAGTTTCGGGGAGTTGGTGAGTGATAGAGAGGGGTTTGCTCCGGGGAGAGAAGTGTACAGGAAGAAAAGAGCCTCTTCCCTTCTGCGGTTCGCCGAGTAAAGTGTTCGCTAATTAAAATAGATGCGGTGCGGAACGATAAGAAGGATAATTCGACTATAAGTCACGCTTTTCGGAATATTAATGAGCGGAAGAAAGCGATGGAACGAGACGGTCGGAGATGGGACTCGGAGAAGATGTTGATGAGGGAAGGCAGGTGTGTAAAGTAATGGGGCTATTGTCAAAAATATTGTACAAATGTGAAGGAATTTAGGTGAAGATATTACTGTGGTAGTACGTTCGCAATTAACATATAAAATTGCGACCAAATGAGGTAATATTAGGATGAATTCTATTTTTATTGTTCAAAATGGACTTCAGGAGAAGATCGGCAAGAAAATCATAACGGAAGAAGATTTACTAAGTACAAAAATAATGACAAATATTGTGACTACGATGGACACTGTATCAATTAAAAGACTGCAGCAGATGGGAAATGTGAGACTTCCTTTACAGTTGTTTCAGCGCTACCCGAAAGAGAAACAGAAATGGTAAACATGGAGGGAAACTGGACGGGATGTATAAAGAATGATTTTGGAATGATTAAGACACAAGAAGATCCATTATGATAGTATTATGCTGTGTCTAAAATCTTTATGGATAGTATTCTTCTTTTACGTACTTTTCCTAAGGATAATTTTCTCTTACATGTAGAAATTATTGCATTTGAAGTAATATTTTTTTTTCTGAACAGAGATGATCAATCTCACCTAGTAAAGTAACCGTAAGAGTGGTGAATTAATCGTGGAACCCGCTGCGATATCCTGTCATTCAACTGCCCGAACAATGGATTTTCCGATAAAGAAGAGCATGTTTAAAAGAAGACGTCATCTTAAACCGTTTTGATTGCTATGCAGCGAAAGTCATGTCACTCACGTAGTGAAGACTTTCTTTTCTTTCTCCGCAGTTCTCAACAAAAAAGTGGAAAACACAAATTCGCCACCTTTTCACTATTAATAATCCCTTTACCTTATTAAACATGCTTAAAAAGTTTTAACCACAATTTAAAGATGCTCTAAAAGATGGCCCAGCCAGCGCATCCCAAGCACTCACGCGGCTTCCTCGAAAAGTTAGGGAACCCTGCGATATGTAGGACAATGGAGACCACACGGCGGAAAAATATAAGATAACTTAAAGCGCCAATCGTTGCCCAGTCGATACTTGAGGTTCCTAAACCTATAAAAAGATCCCTTTGATCAGCAGTATGGGCAGCGAGAAAGATAAACAACGCTGTAGCGATGAACCCTCGGATTATACAAACGCCCCAAAATAATTTTTCTTCTTTATTACGCGATATAAAGCCATTTTTCCGATCGCCCGGACAGCTGATGATCGATCCACGGTTATCGGACAAAAGGACGGCTTGTGCGCATCTTCCCAACGAAGCAAAATAGATGCAGGAAATCCGGAAAGGGCACCTCTCTATACGGCATCAGTTCATTATCCCACCTTTAAAAAAACAACCACGCAGTTGGCGCAACCTAGAGGAGCTAACCTCAATCACATTCTATCGAAAACCTCGAGAACCGTAATACTCGCGGTGCTCGCGCGGCTTTGCCCAAAACCACAACCAAGTTACGCGCTCTAGAGCTGGAGGAAATATGGGAAAAACGGCCGTGATACGTTTAATTCTACGGTAAACAATCGCTCCTTCATCGGCGACGACTCTCATTATAACCGGGAGAAAAACGGAGAGGATGAGAAGAAGCCGTACATGAAGATGTATGAAAGGGATGAATCGGCGGAGGCAATGAGGGAGAGAGGGAATGGGGGGGCGCTCTCACTCCGTTGCTTGGCAGCGGTCAATTCCCTTTCCACTCTGAAAAGTTTTGGGAGCTATAAAGGTAGACGGCGGCACAAAGCTTTCCGGTAAAAAGGGATGGATGGATGGATGTTGGAAGGAGAAAGAGAGGGAAATAAACGTGGAAAGGTGGGCGGATGGAGGGAAAGAGATACGGGCTGTAGGGGGAGAATGGAATAAGGAGGGAAGGCAACACGGGGACAGATGGACGGATAGATAATATACTTTATTCCGCGAGACCCTTGCGGTGCCTCGTCTCCATTGGGAAAAAGTGAAATTCCCAACAGAAAGTTTGAAACGTTAGCGGTGGATTTAGACTGGCACACGATTCTAGCGATGTTGGTTGCTATCATGTTGAGCTAATTTTCTGGGTTATTTTACATTTCCCTCGGCATCGCACTCTTGGAAATGGATGAAGAGCTCTCCAAAATATATAAATACGAAATGTACACGGTAAATAACAGGAATAAGGATGTACTACGTGTTGCGTATTGGACCAAATCTTTTCGTGCAGTAGATACATATATAAGATATATACGTAATCAGTAATAAAGCTGGGAATTCATGGGCATATTTACAAGAAAGAATAATTGAAGCCAGCCTGTAAAAGTTCAAAAGGAGCAAAGATGCCCAACTTTGAGTAAGGGAAGAGCAGCAAAAATATGACCAGAAGTTCGCGGACCAAAGATGAAGAATTTTCGGAAAATTAAGGTAATTTGTAAAATTTGTAACTTTAAATTTGTAAAATATATCCACTTAAATATAAGGCACGAATAAATAATTTACCTAATACCTTAATTTACAGCAGTCTCTTGTCCCCATAAAACTAGTTTAGTTTAATAAAAATGATGTAAATGACGAGAATGTTCTTTAGACCAATCTCAGAAAGGTTAGACGTTTGCAGAACGCCGACAATTCCTCCCCATCTCGAAGAAAGTATTACATTACGCACAAGAAACACCAATTAAACCACATTTCGCTCGGGTAATAAGAAACGCTTCATTTCAATGAAGAAATCAAGATAAAAATCTCACAAATATAACAGAAACCATACTACTGCCAAGCAGACCCAACTCGGTTTGCGCTGCGAAGATAGAGGGCGGAAATTAGAAGAATGAGAACTCCTACCATAGACATCCTAGAAGCGATTCGACCAATTTCAGAAGCCCCAAAACATTCACTACAGAGAATATGCGAGTGCGGTATGGAACCCTCCGGCTCATCCATTCCTAACCCCCTTAGCCCAATCAACATACAAACTTGTAATTGCGGGGGGACGATGACTTTAAAAATTTCGGTTGGGGGAGAGAGAAGGAAATAAGGGATGGAAAATTTGGGGCGGAACGGGTAAACGGATATCAGTTATAGGAAACCGGAAGTGGGTGGGGGCGGTGCAGAAACTAGAGGCAGGAGCGAGAGGATGAAATACGGGAGTCAGGTGAAAAAAGAAGCGGAATAAAAGGGGAGCCCCTAAAGGGGGGAGGAGACGCCCTTACTTGGGAGCATTTTATTAAAAGGGGCCGAAGAGAGGTAATTTAGAAAAAATATACGGAAGGAAAGGGGAGATATGGGATGCAAAAAAGAATAAAACCTTACGCTAATACCGCTTCTTCGACTCGCGACCTTAATCGACATCTAACGTGGAATGGCATAAAGGTTTCGCAGAAATTGAAAATAATGATTTGCAGGAAAAGATTGGGAGCAAATTCACAATGACTTAAGGTGGCCAAATGAGCGCATTTGCTGCCCTCGAGAGGTATTAGCGGTTTAAATCGACCGGCGATGAATATTAAGGCGATTCTTGACGCGCGTTTCGGGTCATTTATCGTGCAAGTACTGTAATTTAACGCCTTCTTGATGGACGGGGATTTTTAAGAGGGTGAAACACAAGGAGGCCAAAATAATGAATGGCCTGAGTGCCCGCAACGAGAAGTTGAATAAACATTTACGTGTTCAACTTCTCGCTCGATCCGAGATTTGATGTGCTCTTGTCGTTACGTGGAGAAGATATATTTTTCGTCCGAAACTAAAATGTTCTTCAGCCGAAGTGTCGCATAATGAATGATCTTCTCATGAAACTACATAAACAGTTTGTATGTACCACTTGATTCACACACAAATTTGAACGCTGTCAAACGAGAGTTAGTATTTCCTCGATGAAGAATCCCTATCACCTTACTGGTAAATAAAATAAATTTCAAGCAAACGCGACTGTAGAAGTTCAATTTTCTGTCGGTCACGTCCAAAATCATGAAATAAAAACTCATTCTTTTCTTGAAACATGTATGTTTTCTGAAAAAAGCTACATGATGATGTAGTTATTGCCGAAAAACTGCTATTGATTAGAGTAGTCCCCATTTATTTAGTTTACAGTTAAATTGTTTACGTGAAGAGTTAATAATGAAGATAGGGCCTTAAGACACCTGCATGACGAAAAATTATCTCGCGTGCCATAGGTTCGCTACCGGCGAAATAAAAATAATATGAACCCAAAACACCTTCAATGTGGTATAGAATATATCGGCACAACTGATAGGAGGGTTTTACCGAGCAAGACTAACACATAAAAATTCTGAAAGATAAAAAACGGAATTTATACATGAAGACTCAACGAAAGATAGAAAATTTAGACGGAGATGGAAGTGAGACTAACTACCATGAACATCGTTGAAACCCTTCTCTTACCTTTAACGCTCGAATGTTCATACACAGAATACGGTGGATGTAGGAGTCCGATACAAATTATTCCCCGTCACTTATTTCAGTGGATGCCTTATTTAGCAAAGAGGAAAAAGATTATTGGGAGGAAGCGAAGGGATATCATGGGTGAGAAAGGAGAGGCGCCGGAGTGGGCGTCCGATTCGGTGCTCTCTGAGGTGATTGCGAGATCCTATGTCTGAAGGAAGGAACGAATGTGACGAAATAAGAGACGAGGAGAACAAAGGGAAAGGAGAGGCGAAAAATTCTTCGCCGATAACAAGTTCCGTCGCCGTGAAAATCGATCTTGAAGGTTAACGCGACGAAATAATGAAATGAACCACGCTAAATCCAGGTGAAAAATTTACAGCACATTTATTTATAATATAGAATGATTCATGTCCTGATTATCTTCTAAAATTGATGATTACAATGAGCTCATCTTGCTCTTGTAATCTTTAAAAATGCCTTTATTGCGAAATTTTTATATAAATTCAGATTAGACATTTGTAATTTTTTCATGAAAAATTATATTGCGTGAGACCAGGTATTGGCATATTTAGGTGAACATTAGATGAAAAAACAAATGCAAGAGCATATATACGGAAAAATGACAGAAGGGGTACGAGGAAAAAATCACCATCCACCAAATCTCTCCCTTGTACCTTTAAGACTTCCCTATTACCTCCTCCCTTTACTGGATGCATGTGCTCTGGTATTAATTTTCTGATCACCTGATGATGTGGTGAATACACCGAAACCTGGTCAGGTGCAATAAAATTTTGGAAGAAAAGTACAAATATCTATCCTTGCTTTTTTAATATGAGGATGGGGTTCCACCAGGATTCACTTCAGAAGATAAATTTTGAATTTATTTTAGGGACTCGAGCATTATGAGAAACACGTTTTACAGCGCAACTACCTGTCTCGAGTACTTCATAGTTATCATCTGGAGTAGGATAAGGGCATTATACAATGAAATATATGCAGAACAGGGATTACGGTACATTTTTTATATGCGCTGCAACTTCTTTATTCTATACCCGAAAAAGATTCTAAACCAACCTAAACCAAAGACAGAATGGAGGATACAAAACCTCTAACAAGCATAAGAGACATGAGGATAACTAACTCTAGTTGCAAATAAACAAAAGTAACAAAAAATAACTTCTGCACAACCTATTCCTCAAATTAAAACGCAATAGATCCCAACAGAAACGCAGAAATCCGGCGGAACATATTGAGCGGGATTCCTTCATCCGGCAATTCAGTCGCGCCGAAAAACTATTGCTAGCAAAGTTCGTGGATGAGACCAAAATAGGAAGCGGGAGTAACTTTCAAAAGCGGAGATAAGCGTCTAGCATTAATTAAGGCGAATTACCGAAATAAGAGATGTATTTGGACGTGAAAAGGACGGAAAAGGAATTCCGTCGCAGCACCCAACCTTTCATTATTTGAGGAGGGCACGACAAGAAAGAAACTTTTAAGGAAATAAAAGGCGCTTCGGCGAAATCTCTGTCTCTCTTTCGAGATAAAGAATCGAGAGAGAGGTCGACAGGACGTCGGGAAACGTATCTCTCGGAGTGAGGCAAGGAGATGAAAATTTGGGACAGGGTTGCCACGTTGCCATCAGTACCTGCCAGCGGAGGATCTCGCAGAGAGAGGAGACGAGAAAAATAAAATGAAGTCTGTGGAAAATGGAGGACGAGGAATACGACGTCAGGGATAATTAATGGTGCGTGAATAATAGGATGGCTGAGAGTTTTTACTTATAATGCTGTTAATTGGGACGTTTAATGATTATAACAGTTACGCACTATCGCGGAAAGAGAATAATAGGTTAATGCAGGACACGATGGAAAAGAGAATAGTTTCTCCGGACTGAGGCTGGAGAATAGATTCTCAGGTAAAGGGGAGAAAACTCCGAAAGGTCATATAGCTAGTACCTTAGGAAAAGTCTAATGTAATAAAAGAAAGATAAAAAGCAATGTTACAAGGAGTAATAGGAATCAAATTCTAATTTTTGTTTTTTGATTTTGTTATTTTTTTCACTATCACGACGACTATCCAAGAATGAGTCATCCCTAAAACTAAAATGATCAGCTCGTTTACCTTAGATAGCGTCCATATATATTCACGGATATTGTTGATATTATTTATTAACTATTAGTTTATGTCAAAGGCCACAGATTTTTCTATTCCAAGAAAAAGACTGAATTTCAAGAATCGATGTTTGCTCACAATGCACCCGAGAAAAAATTTAAAATGAAAATGTTCGATTAGCTACGAAAGGATACAATCAATCCCAATTAAAAATCCTTTTCCCTCTGAGATCAAGGGAATAGATCATTAATTCGTAACGTTGGAAACATTGATACGCTAAACGCGTGCGCTGCATCTTTCAGTAAGTAAAAAACACATTTTTTGATCCCAAAAAAGTTTCCCAGATTTTTGGTAACTGAAACTATGCCACCAATCGCGGAGACGTTCTGTAAACAAGCTCCACCCATTCAGCCATTTTCTCTTCCCCACGGACCTCCGCTCGCTCTTCTCATACACGTGCATATTTAAACCCATCGCCGCGGTGATCCAACCGACAACACTCCCTCAAAATCAAACGCGCTCATTTTATTTATCCAAATTACACACGTTCATTCGTTTCCAAACTACGCACCTGCCATCGCCCTTTTATGCGAGTTTTGTTTGTACACGAGCATAAAAAGCAAGCCTCTCTCGCTTTTGCCCAACGCTCCCGCTTTAATTTTATTAAAAATTTTCATATTAATATACTCGCGAAACTCGCTCCGCGCCATCCATATTTTAGGGGAGAGCCCGCGGAGGGGAAAAGAGCAAGGTTTCGAAAGTTTTTCAAAATTTAATCCGTTAGCGCGCGCATTCCCCCTTATGGCATAAACCAATTTTACGAAGCGACGACACAAGGGAGCGGAGACAATGAAATTTAAATGACACCTGAATATTTTTACGGCAATGCATACCTTTCCGATCTCAGTAGGCACTCGAGTTGCGTGAAATGCAATCGATTCGAGACGAAAAGCGAGCGCTCGATTTGAGAAAACGTGTTTCGAAATTGCTCGTCCTAAAGATTGACTGCTTCCAGATACGCTCTTCCTATAGCAAACCGGTGAAGCCTTCAGAATTAAAATCAAGAATTTCTAACTGAGAGATAATTGTGTACAGACACTGGAATGTAACCTTTATTCTTATGCACATAAACAACGCTCTCCTGAATACAGAAAGCCAAACAGATACGTTTACGTATGTTACGCGCTGGCTGAAGACTATCCTGTGTAACACTGTTTGTCGTAGAACCACTTAAAGAAGTTAAACAAGGTATCCTCATCGGTGTGCGGTTTCTGCTTTTTAATTGAGACTCAAATACTCGAGGATAGCTGCTTGATTACTCGAGTACCTACTCAAAAAAATACGAGTAAAACACCGAGGACTTGAATGCTCTGTAATGGTAACAGAAGATAGAGTACGGACGTACTTGTCGATATAACCTGTCATACTTTCATGTCCATAGTTTCAAGTGATACTTCCCTCGGCTGGTTCATATCAGCGCATCCATTAACCGTCACTGAATTGAACTATAACGACGTAAATTAGGCGATTCCGTTGGAGATACGCGCGTTGTTCATGAAAGCGAAACACGCCAAAGAAACTTCAGTGCACAATTCGCTTGTCCATCAAAGGAATTCTATAAATGAATGAAATTAATCGAAAGCGAGGGTCGAACGCAAAGAAAAGTTCCACTCCGAAAGATTCCCCTCCTAAAACTCAAAGCGTAAAAGAATTGCAATCCCATATTCGCCGTCTAGTTAAAGCCGATCCAATCAATAGAACGCATCAGAGAGACCGGAAAACATCTTTTTACGGCCTCACAGCCGATCCTTTCACAAAACTCTATTTAACAACAATTTCTTCTCAAAAGCGATCCGAATAAGATAGGAATGTTTCATTTGCGTCCTTTTGAGAAACCGAAACGGAAAAACCGAGACTTTCGGAGCCGTGACGAGGGCGTTGAGGCTTTTCGGCGCGGTTTTTTTCCCTCTTTTTAAAAGGAGAGAGAGAACGGGAAAAGAGAGAGAGAGGAAATGTCGGACGTGGTGGAGGCACGCGGGAAAGAAAGCATGGGAACAAAGGTCCCTCCCTTACGGAGAGAAATTCCAGACAGACAATATAAGCAGTTTAAAAAAGAGGGGGGTTTTTGAAGGGAAAACCTCGGAAGGAGAGCGTGACGGATTGTGTTGGATCCGCGAATGAAAGGGGGTGGAGGCCGTGTCCGAAAATGTTTGACCAATCGCGAAAAGCAAGCAAACAAGCGGCGTAAAAGGGGATAGGAAAGAGGGTGGTGGGTTATATTCAAAGTCGAGTAGACTCGTACGCTCGATTTGATTCGAATCGATATGGCGGAATGAAAACCTAAATAGGAAAAAAATGCCCATTCCGATCGATTGAATCGGCTGAGGGGGAAAAGGGCCGATGGGATAGAAACGGAGGAACGTGTACTTTCACGCATTTCAACCCCGACGTGCGATGACACGTCAAAGGCATCGTTCGGTACGAGATTATGGAGAGCTAAGATATATATTTATACGCTCAAAGGGTGAGCTGCATTGCGTAATCGCCGCATCGCTAGATAATCGATTTTTATATTTAATTCTTTGTGCTTTTATTCACTATTCTAAGTTGACTGCTGTTACCTCGCAGATCCTGGAAACCTTCAATTCCCTATAATAGAGTGGGATTCGCTGTGTATGCGGAAGATTAGTTGGGAGAGCGGATTTGAGGAGAAATTCAAAAAAGACGAGCTTCGATTGATTTCGACATCCGATCAACAGAATTTCAAACTCTGATAAACGAGTGATTTTACCGGATACTTCGAAAATTGGTTTCAATATTTTTATTACAATAAAGAGGTAAGGCGATAACAATCAAGCAATTACTTGTTAAATCTAAACCATAAACATCATCGTATCGACAGTTCAAATTATGATTTCTGAATTTATCCGAAAGGAAATTACGGTAAATTTCATCCCTAAAAATTCATTACCATCAGTGCTGGATAAGCTACACACGCTATTTCAGAGCTTCAAAAAAAAAAATTAAAGAAAAAAATCTGTTTTTATCAACTGCAAATAGCTTCAGATACATATTAGGCTCAGAAATTACCATATAGCATATAATAAGCAAAGCGCAAGGTTCCTCCTTCACAAAAGACAGATGGGAAAATAAAGGGCTCTATCAACTTCAATAGCTTAGGTCCACATCAAACAAAATCGTCTTTGATAACCATCTATGACAATATAGGTTTGGAAAAAATCCAGGGAATATTACGTACAAAAGTTGACATATTTGTCTCATACTATGAACAGTATGAACATACGCAGTAGAAGAGCCAATTCAGCACCCCTAATGGAGACCGTTCGACTACCAAACTCGCGAACTACCGTTCCCATTTCGAATTCCATCGTGCTCCGAACGAGACTTAGACGATCGCAAAGAGGAGCTATCTTTGATCAAGGGCCTTCGAAAACAGAAACGAGCCTGTTATTCCATAGTCAAACAAGACCAGCTGACAGTAATCTCATAGATAAGACCTCCCGATTGATCTATCCAAGCCAAGTTTTAACCGAGGGCAGAGCGCGATTCCTCACACGTAAAACCCCCGATAATTAAATAACACCGTTCCCCTTTCAACTTCGACCGAGCGACAAGACTAATTGCGGCCCGTAAAGAGGACTTAGGGAAATCTATGTGCGACGAGAATAAAAACAACAAGCGCGCCCCTCAATTATCGACCGGCCAAAAAGATAAAAACGACAGCCGAACGAGAGGGAAAGAAAACAAAAGGTTGCGAACACCTCCTCGCCATTTTACGCCTTAGAAAACAACGTGGGGAAGCAAAGGGGATCATCCCTTGGAAGGGAAATCTTCCCTCCATCATAATTACCAACGCTTGTGCCGAGATAAAATGAGAGGGAGAGAAAGAGAGATGGGTAAAGTGATAAGGAAGAGAGGAAGGTGGCGTGAGAGCGCGAGAAAGGATAACCAGACGGACAAACGATCAATCTTGGATCAGACTAGACTAGTCCACCTTTGCATGAAACTCGAAATCAAGCACTATGGTGCTAACATTGATAGCGCAACAGAAATGACGGTTTCTCTCTAAGAATAAGGCAAACTCCCGATCATCCGTTCAGCGAATCATCCGTGCAGGATGTTTATTAATATTCACGGTCGGGGGTAAAAAACTTATACCGTGAATCGAAATAAGGAGGCATGAGCGTAGAGAAAAATAAATTGTTTTTACATACATTAAGAAAAATATGAGGAATTAAAGTAAAAGTCTGGACTATCTATGTTTTATGATTATTCGTGAATCCCACCATTAGCCCCAATATTCAAGAGTTCACTGTACTGAGAGTGAATGATAAACTCAGATATCAGAAAATACTGATTTTGAAAAAATATTGATTACAAAAATGCTTATTATCTCTTCTCTACAGAGAATGTTGATAACGGCCACATTTCAACTGACATACATTGGTATATAACTAAAAATAGGATTTGAATAAATTATTTGTTCATTTTAACAGCGTTTTCACTTTAAGAACGTTTAACACGATCTATCAATATTGCAATGGTAAAGCCAAGCCTCCTAACTCTCGGTATAATCGCAAGGCCAATAGATACAAACTTTTCCCATCTTGAGTACAAGACAGGAGAAAATTCGAAGTAAGGCACTTCATTGATATGTAAAATTTTATCTCATGAATAACTCAAGTCGTGAGTTTTCAAACAAACACGTTCGTTGCTAGATTAAGGGCGAATTTCAACTGTTTGACGAAAACGAGAAGCAAAAATAAAGGCGAAAAAATAAAATCAATTTGAACAGAAACATAAGACGGAGATACTATGAAGAATTTCAATTAAAAATTATCTTATTTTTTTATAACGAGAACATAACGATATCCTCACACGTATCACCGTCTTCGAAACAATACCGAAAAAAATGCAAGAGACCAAAATTTAAGTAAGGCAAGAATTGAAATGTGCGGGAGGAATACTACGGCAGTCGTAGATGAAGGAAGAGGGGTTCACTGACATTGCTTCCACGAATGGCAGAGAAAGACACGATATATGGGACCGAGATTTCATTGAGGGATAATGAGGGGGCGCTTGGAGAGGAAATGAAAACAGGATGAGCAACACCTCATCAGAGGCAACAAAAACATCCGACTTCTCGCACCAACGTCTATTTTCGTACCATCGCACGTTTCTCGTTATTCCCCCCGTGATTTTCTCCGATATACCTTCTCGCCTCCTTCTGCATACGGAGATGCGCCCGACCAATCGTCTCCTTTGAGATTCCGCATTAACTCTTCTCTCCTTTCTCTCTCATTCTTAATTCCTTTCCCACTTATTTCTTCGTTCCGTCTGATTTGCACCGCTTCCGGGATTAATAAGGGTTAAACTCAGGGGACGAGTACGAATTTAATGTAGAGGATCCGATGCTCATTTCCGAAATGCATTTCGATTCCGAAATGTATATGTAAACACTTTCCAAAGGTTTACGGTATCGCTTTTAACATGGAGGGTAGAATTTTGAATCAGAAGATACACCACAAATTCTTTGAAGAATATCTTGAGTAGCTTAAGAAGGTTGGCGAACTTTTTAAGACTACGGTGCCATTTTTTATAGATATAAAGAACTTCCGTGTCAATCAGGAGTGAAATCAAAGACTGAAATCCTATTATTATCTATTTGATTACGCTATGGATGTGATTAAGATGCTGTTATTGTCGTAAATAAAATTAATGATGAATATAATCCTCATTTATTTACTATGTCGCTTTTTAAGCGGAGATTACATAAAGGAAAGTGCCGTCACAGTTCCGCGTGCAAATAATTCTCAGGCGTGCTACTTTAAGCACGTGTGACTTTAAATGTTGGCCTATAACTAAGGGAAATCTATCGCTTTCCTCCGAAAAACCTAGACAGGCCTACATTTATGGGAAAACGGATGATTAGAGGGTTTTGAATGGGCTTTCGACCACCTGTACGGCTAACTTCCTCGTAACTCAAGAATAAAATGCATAGTTACAGATTAAAAATTAGTAATTCAAGAAAAGAGAGGTTTATCAAGCAAAAATGAGCACAAAATCCCAAAAAACTTGGTGATAAAAATTATACGGAAGGTATATCACCAATGCCGTTTGCGCAAATGCGGGATAAAAATATTTCTATTGGATTGATTAGGGCAGCAATCCGAAGGAACAAATTTCTTCAACGTAAACAATACATGAAATCGTCAGCTCTCAAACAAACCTTGTGACTTTATTATCGAACTAGGTTGCCTCGATAGGAGCTATAAGAAGAAAAAAATCGTGCAAGGCTAGAATGTTTCATTATACAAATTAAAAAATACATATCCTTGGGAGCTCAAAAAAACACAAGGCGATATGAGTACCTGTGATTCATTCAGAGCTGGAATTTATCTCGTTCCAATTTGCTCGGTGCGGGGCAAAAAGGGATAAATAAAAACGAGCTTCGAATCTTAATTTTTTTTTCAAAACAGCCTCGGCTGTAAAAATGAACTCGCGATCAAATTAATCCTGAAAATAAAATTAAAAATTTCGATGCAAACAAACCTCTTTGCAGCGCCTTCCCGCTCAAGGGTTGCGGAAAAAGAGACTCAAAGCAGATTCTCGGATGGGGAACACGGAGAAGTGGGAGAGAGGAAAGGAAAAGTTAAAAGAGATAGGAAAAGAGGATGAAAGAGACACGTGAAATGAATGGGGATAGAGACACAAAGGAAAAAAATGAATTAGATGAACAGGGTGTCCATATAGGAAGTTTCCGATTTTAACAGTCTGTTATTCAGCCCTGAGTTACACATGTAAAACGCATAGCAGCTGAAATATTGATTCAACACATTTTATTATAAATGGCCAAATTTGGTAAAATTGATGAGGAAATAAAGCACAAGCTGCTGAGGGAGATTTGAATACCGCTATGATGTCATTCGAGTAACTCTACGAGCCCACATTGAACTTTACCAATGAATTTATTTACCTCAAAAAAACTTATTATTTACATTATTTATATACTGATATATAGGCTGGTATGTGTTTTATGAGTAACCTTAAGTATAGCTGAATAATGAAATATCCAAACCGGAAAAATTTACGTACACCCTGAATATATATATTGTATAATGGGTAATTAGTAAACCCATAAACTAAAGGGAATCGACAGAAAGGAAGCCAATCAGGAGATTCCGTACATAGCGATCCGAAGCCGAAGTCGCAAACAACGTGTAATGTCAAAGTAAAACTTGAGACTTGATCGTCTCCTCCCCCGTACCGCAAGGATGGAAGCGAAAGAAAGCGGGGAGAGAAATAGGATAAATCCAAAGAGACGAAGAGGGAGTAACGAAGTAAGAGAGCGCGGAATAAAGAGAGAGAGGGGGGGTATCACTAATTAGAAGTTCACCTCGACGTAGCTCTATGAAGCATGTGCTTCGCAGTTTTGATCTTTGACTTGGGTATCTCGTCAGATCCCCTACTCCCTCATCAACTTCCTCACCTGCTCACGAATAAAAAACTCCGAGTAACGAACAACGGCGGTGTGGCATAACTGTACCGTACCGTTGCCCCATTGCACGACTGATCCATATAATATGAACCTCCGAAAAATCCCGGCGACTGCGAAAGAAATAAAAAAGGCGTGTTTTTTCCATCTGTTCGCCGTATGCCCTTTTTGGTTTCCCGAGCGGATCCCGTTCGATCAAAGGGAACGCGCTGCCGACAATACGCCGATCGAAAATCTTTCACTTCGTTACCGTCGACGGCGAAAAAGCCCGGCGATAATTAAGGGATATGTAGTAAAAGTATCGAAGTTTTTTCCAGAAATCCACGGCGAGGAGATGCAGGTATTTAATTAGACGAAGTATTGCGATAAACGTGGGTATTGTGGGGAATTCGCGAGAGGGAATGGAGGAAGGAAAGATTGGTCTCCGCGCGCTCTATTAGGAGGTTATAAAAAGCATCGGAAAAAGTGGTGTAAGAACATCATATGGACCTTTTATTGCCAGAAGGTGGTGAACGATAAATCACGGCTAGCTCAGAGACCAAATAATTCACCCGCAAACCTTTGCTTACGGCTTATGCAATACCTTACCATTTGATGATGGAAGTGAAATAAACCACAGCAAAGGAGGGACAAATTGAAATTCCGGAATCAAGCTTTATGACGTTTAAAATATATTCATAAGTTTATATCTTTTTTCTTCATCCATAAAAAGATGACAATTTATTAAAGATTCGTATCCTTGTCCACTTTATCAAAACACTGTTCGAGATGTTACGCATTTTGTATTGCCATTCTTCTTTGATCCGAATGAAAATAAGGAAAAAAAAATTCATCAATTCACAAATTAAAGTCAAATTTTAACGTATCAAATTATATGGAAAAGAGCGGCCGCAGTTTCACTAAATGTTCAATGAACATGATAGTAAAGCAGGAGACATATTTTCCTTATGGAAAGTCTATACGAAACCCTGTTCAAATTTATCGATCATCAAAATAATAATGAATACCAACAGATTATTTCTGCACGCTTGACAATAAATAATCCAAAACAGAGAGCTGGCGAGTCTAATCCTTAAACCAGCAACGGCTGCAAGGGATTGAAACACCCCCGATATATCCCGTAGAATTTTAATCGAGGGAAAGAAAGAGGTTCGCTAAGAATCCTGTTAGGGGGAAAACTCTGCACAGATAAAAGGACAAAGTCGAGGGAACAGTCGAGGGAAGCGAGGGCAAAGGGAGACTGGGGACTGAATCACTCGTAAACATGTGCAGACACGTGCGGAGAATCCCGAAAAAGGTCAAGACGAAGGAGAGCCGCCAACCGTCTTATCTTTCTCGACCGACCTCCTCTTTCCGAAGAGACCCCGTGGTCTTCCCTTTTTCAGGGCCAAACACCACCTGCACAAGCCGAGATGGGGGCCTAAAACTCACCCGAAGGAGACGTTTCGAGTGAGCCGAGGTCATCACTACCACCCACAAAGAATATATATCTTTATTCGCAGGTATTCTGGCTTCTGACGATTTGAACTCCTACTTGACTCTGCTTTTATAAACCTTAGATTCCACTTCCAAAGGATTTCCAAGTCGGTATTCCTTGGAGAAATACAGCAACGTTATCCCCGAATGATGTTAAACCCCACAGTTTTCCAAGTCCGTCTATAAAATTTATTAAAGAAACAAAACAGCATTATCTCAAAGTTATGTTAAACAGCACGGTTTTAGGTGATTAAATACTGCCAACGAATCTAATAAATTTAGGTTGTAAAATGGTAAAAGTATAATTGTCTGCATGACTGCGAATGATAATAAACGTAATGGCTGGATTTTTGCATACTCACGACCGCTATGTGGAAAAAGATTGTATTTTATTAATCAATATTGTTTTCCCATGAAACGAGTCGAATCCTTTTTATTTTCTTGGATACTTCCGTATAACTCCATCAATAATGATTCATTTTAGTGCCATTCTTCACCTTACTTGATCACTCCCTTTTAAAAGGGGCACTTTTCCACTAACTTACTACCAAGCTGAATCATGCCGGGCTAATTAAGGACTTTAACGGGGTCCTAATTGAAGCAAACGTTTAAAACCAACCTTCACACATTATTATCATCGTCCTATCGCTAACCCTTAATTTGATGCGATATCAGAGATTCACAATTATCATCCCCACGTCCAAGATCATACTCCAAAAAAATACTTAGACCCGAACATTCATAACCACGAATTCAACAGTCCAAGATAAAAAAAGATGAGTAGCATCCTTGAAACAATCAATCTTAACATCTTGAGAAACCCTCCAGTCCTTTTAGGAAATAAATACACCCAATCCAATCTAATCATCGAGGCATTCCATCAATATAAAGCCCAAGAGGAAATCTGAGACCTTCCTGTGCTCCAATCCTTAAACCCAACCGCTGGCAACACAGCCCGTCTCAAGTAATTTTCCATGGTTTCCAGCAAAGACTCGGGAGCAACTCCGAAGAGACCCTGCTAAAAAGGATTCCCAGGGGAAGGCGCACTGGGAGATGAGGGAATAGTGCTCGGAGAGAAGAGCGGTGATAAAAAGAAAGGCGATAAAGGAGTGGAAAAGGGAGGGGCTAAATGAGGCAGAAAGAGCGGGAGGATGCACAAGTGAGGACAAAAGGGAGAGAAAACGCAAAAGAAGAAAGAAGTTTTCGCTTATGAGAGTGAAAGAGGCATCGTCCCCGGTCCGTATGTCTGAAAGTGGTGGCAATAATCTAAAAAGGTGATGAAGAAACGTACGTTTAGCGGGATCATGGGCTAAGTATCCAGCTTTGCACAATTAGAACATTCTAAATATAGTAAGCGAGGTTGTTCTTGTGACTCAACATTTTTATGTAAACCTAAAAGATAAGATTTACATTTGTAGCCCCCGTCGAGATACCCTATCCTGGTGGCTGGGGTATCTCGATGTATCACCTAACAATGACGCATAACAACTATAATCATTCGAACCTGGTTGGGCTGGTATAAAGTTGCAATAGCAATAATTTTATTAATCACATACGCCCATGTAAACATCTTAAGGATTATCTTGTTTTTGTCATGTATTTTATACGTTTATGTGTCTAAATTGTTAATACTGTATACACAGAGGCGTACACACCTAAATGCTCGATAATTTTACATATTACTGTAAACATATATGTACAGGTATCTATTTCCTCTATAATCTTACGGAGGATAGAGTGATCTCGAATATGTTTTACATAAAATCTTTAAGCCAAACAGGTATGATTAAAGACCTCAATTCCGCAGAAACGTAGAAATGTAAACATTGCCTCTTAATAAAAAATCTATAAGGATCAAACATCGATGCGAGAGGGAATGAAATCAAGGGAACGACGGAGAATGAAGATGAACGAAAAGACAGGAAGTGGGAAGTCGGACCCGAAAAAGAGAGGATTCTCACAGAATTTTGGAGATGTGTAAACTGACAGAAGCGGAAATTGTGGAGCGGGGAATTTTGAGACGCGAAAATTGGATGATGGGAAAACTTGAAGGAGAAATTTGAGGGAAAGGGGAATTCCGATGGGGAAATATTGTGATAGGGTGGGCACCGGGGAAGGAAAGAGAGGGAAACAATGGGAGAGCCGGTGAAAGAACTCCGAGGTACGGAAAACATAGAGGCGAAAGAAAGAGATGTCGAAAGGGAGAGAAAATAGAGGCGATAGAGAGGGACTGAGAATGGGTTGAAACAGCATTGGTTTCGGAGGGCGGAATCGGCGGTGGCGGAGCGCGATGGGGAGTCAACAACAAAAGAGCCAATCAGTTTCCATCTTGAGAGGGGAGAAGAAAAGGCCGTTCGCGAAAGGGAAACAGGAGGAGGAAGGAATGAGGGAGATAAATATGAGAATGCGAAGGAATGCGGGGCGCTTATGAGGGAAGGAAAAGTTGGAGGATTATGGATATGAGGAGAGGGATGAAATTGCTTCGACCGTTTGCCACATCCCGCCGCCCTCTTTATGGACAGAAATCTTTGATGTTATATTAGCAACGCTCCGCTGCCGGATACGCATTCGCTAGTGGACTTGAAATTCACGATCCCATTCTCCCTTCCTTCGCTACACTAATTTCTTCCCTTAAAACTTCCCTTTGGAGGAAAAACGACCGCATGTTACGGACGTAGGGATCGATATTTATTTTAGGCCTATTAGACCGATTCTCCAAAGATTGAGCACCATGGAGAACATCTCTTTCACTCAATGATATCGTTAATACGTTAGTTAGTAGTAGTTTTTTCATAAATACTAGCAAAAATTCATCGCACTGCTAACTCATTAAACCATTTGAATGGAAAAATGTCAGATCGTGCTCCAAAGGTTCTTGCGCAGTGAAGATTTGTTATAACCGAGGTGTTTTTAAGATTAATGTTGTTGCTTCCAAATGAGGAAAGGTTAGAGGTAACTTAGCACGAAAAGCGGTGAGGGTAGGATAAATCCCAAGGACAAACGAACACGAAAAAAGCCTGACCGAATCGGGACTCGATCTCGGGTCATACAATTGCCAGTCGGTCGCTCTAACCACTGAGTTATCCGGACAGGACGTTGTAACATGTCCTTCTGGGAAGTTTTTTTCATGTTCATTCTTCCTTGTGATTTATCCTATCCTCACGACTTTTCGTCCAAAGTTACCTCTAACCTTTCCTCATTTGGAAACAACAATGTTAATCTAAAAAAAAAAACACCACGGTTATAATAATTCTACTCTGCGCATAAACCCAATCCGACACTTGGGAATAGCGCAAAACCCGACGGAAAAGGCTAAAAACCTGAAGAATGAGAATTAATTTAGCAACGGTACCTCATCCCTCTTACATCTTGCCCACGAGTAATCGATCGATTAACTTGATACGCAGGCTCCTTCCCGACGTCTCCTTTAGCAAGATAAATGTTCGCCATATTTTTCCGCGGTATTCAATTAGACCTCTCCCGTAAAAAAAGCATCGATCGGACGCTTCGACTTAAAAATTTCTCATCCCCCATCATCCCCCCAAGAACAGACGCGCTCCTCTTCGAATTTCCCTTCGATAAAAGTTAATGAATAGGAATTATTAACCTCGGAGCAAATTTAAGACGATTATTACGAATGGTTTGAGGGAACTCGAGATTACGGAGCCGGAAAAAGAGGTCACATTATAGAAAATCTTCCGCGAATAACCTGATCGTGCTCTGATACCTTATAATTCTTCCGACAAAATTCGGCGAGAAGAAGGAGGGAGGGGCGGTAATAATAAAACTTCCTTTTTCTCCCCAAACTCCCTTCCTACGCGCAACCCTTTTCATCGGAGATGTTAAGGCCCAATCTCTTTTATTTTTTTTTCAACGGAATCCCACTCTCCACCACACACCCCCTCTCCCCGTACAAAGGAGGGAAAAAATATATCCGAGGGAAACTTTCGAATACACTTTCCAGCCTTCCTTTTCAGACGATCATCTCTGCCGTTTATCGGCTAATGCCTCTCGCGAGTCGCGCACGATTTATTCCGCGACAAATCGACGGCGAAAACAAAGACGGGGAAAATAAAATGCGCGCATTTGCGAAGGTGGGCTTATTTTGTGTGCAAATGGAATGATCGTGAGAGGCCATAAAAGCTGGGGTAAGAGAATCATTCATGAAGAGATCCACTAGTACATGATTAGTGTACAATTACTTAAGAGAAGTTCACCAAACGGTCGTTAAAATGTGATTTTCTTGCACGGATGAAGGGTTTGAGTTGCTACTATTATACGACACTTTCTTATTCAACACGTAATTAAGGAGATCATTACATTACAACAATGATGCACTCTCTTTTGCTCATAAGTAATTTTTTAACAAATACGGATAGTAATTTAGCGAAAGAATTCCATTATCTTGAAAGGAAGATACTAAAAACTAGCGAACACATTCTCGTAGTATATAGCTAAAAATTATCCATCAATATCTATTCATGATGTACGTATGGAGTAATAAATAGAGAAAAATTCTTTCATAATATGATCAGCAATACCGCATTGCAATAAAGCTAAAGGAAAATTAGTGAAAAAGCACTTTTTCTACAAAATAAACTTTATTGGAATTCTAAGATACTTTATTGAAAGCTTTAATATTGAACAGACATAACATTTTTTTACGTAACTTTCAACAAATCATGCGACTACTATGGAGATAAGAGCCCAGACTTGAAGGTTGAAACAAAGTTAGATGCTTAAGAATTATTGCTGAGGAATGAATATGAGATGAAACATCAGTTTCTTACAGAGTTAATTTTTCTAAGCTTGAGAATCATACAGTTATTCCTTCACTGTCAAACACTGATGAACTTTCCTCAAGTGAACGGCAAACAACGAACAACTGGAGACTTGTCGGCGAATGTCTTGAAAGAAACCTATGCAACCCAACCCTCTGAGTGAAAGGATGAAAAGGAATCCGAAATCAACCCTCACAGCCCTTCCGTCCTCCCTTCACGAGAAAAACTTAAGTTTTCTAACTCTCTACAATCCCTTCGGATCGACCCATAGAATTCAGTCTCTCGTAAGGCATAACTCTACCCTGTCGTCCTTTTTATCTACTTACTTCTTCCCTAATACTGAAATCCACTACTCATTCCTCATAACCGTTTGTTTACCTAAACCACATTTTATCATCTACATTCTAAAAATACTCAAATGCAGAATCAAGGGGGGCGGAAAAAAGAAATAAAAGGGGAGGTGAGACCAGATTATTTAAGTATATTTAAAAATAAATCCTCAAAAGTAATATTTTAAAGTGTATTTTCCTTTCTTACAAGTAAAATGCAATGGCGTTCCGAAACTCTTTAAAGTCATTCAGATTTTTAAAAGTCAAGGGTAATGAAGTTTTTGTTCACCAAGTGTGAATGAAAAATATAGAGAAAAAATTAACGAAAATTCAACCACTACATACAAAGATGTGAAAGAGATAAGAAGACAAAGTTATAAGTAACAGCTGATGAGAGAACTTTACGAATTTTGTTTACGCCCTCGTTGCATAAATTTAGGAAAAAAGAAGGAAAAGAAAAGCTAAAGTAATGAAAGAACAAGATGAAGAGAAAGGAGCTAAGACGATGAGACACGAGAGAAAAGCAGAATATGAATGAGAGGAGTAAGGGCGAAATATTACGAGGGAAAGATGGAAAGAGAAAAGGAGTTGGAAGGAAGGAAAAAAGTTTCTCTCGAGTCAAACTTCCTTCTGTCCGATCACAGACCTCCACACGGCAATCCGCCCTCACAAAAACCATTCCGAAAAATCTCTACCCTTACGACAAAAATAACCCATTCATTTTTGATTCCTTCCACCACCCACCGAGAGAGCCCGACCTTCCCACTGGCGCAATCACCGCCGATGTGGGCAGAGGTGTGGGACTCCCACTCCTTTCCTCGGAAGTGAAATCTGGGACCATCCGGGGAAGAAGGCCCACCTCTCCCACAAAAGGGAGGGAAATTAAGCAGTCATATACAACAACTGTCAAGAGTTGAGAGTGGGAAGGGGTTAGACTACGGGGGTAGGGCGGGAGGGTGAAATTATGGCGCGAAAGAGGGTGTGAAATTAACTCTTTCGGCAAAGGCCTTAAAAGTTACAAGGAGCGAGAGCTCGGGAGATTTTTTCATCGAGAGAAAGGCATGATTCCTTCACTTCTTAAGTTCTTGGGGAGTTTTTAATATTTATGCCCGTGTATTCCGAAAGAAACGGGGCATTCTTTGAATAAACATCGCGTCGCTTGTGTTTTCGGGATCCGCCGAGACATCAGCGAAAAATTTTCAAAGGAGCGGCAGCTTCTTCCATCCTTTCAATATAAAAATGCGACGCCGGCGCGGGCCGACAAATATTAATAAAAAAATCCCTCCTCTTCGAGTTTAATGGAAGCGGAATGTTAATTGCCGAGTCGAGAACGCGGCCCACGATCCGGAACATCTGCAACTAGAGGAAAACATTTTCACCTAAAACGTAGGTCCAATTTAAATGTAAATAAGTCGAAATATAATCTCCTCCTCGTCACTTTTTTTCCACCTTAATCCCTCTCCCTTGATCTCACTTCCCTTCAGCACTCTGGCCTACTTAAATGGGAACAATGAAACTTCAAACCTCCCGTAGGAGAGGAAGAAGTAATAACGGCGTCGATCGATTCATTTCCCGGTCGGAATATGAACCGCGGGTATAAGAGACGAACCGCGGCACGAAGATGGATGGCGCAACTTGCGAGACCAACTTCTTTTGTTCGGAGCCAATCACGCCCAAATCGCTAAATCTTTCTGGACGACGAGCGAGGTTCTCCGCGAGCGTAATATAAAAGGTATCTGTTTGAACGTGCGAGCAAGTCTGGGGTTTGAGAAACGTTTCGGGGGCTTCCAGAAATTTAATTCCGAACTCAATGGCGCGCCGAAGTTAACGTGAGGGGATGAATGATGGCCACTCCTGCGTTCGGATGAGGGAGTTTGTCGGATCAGCTATTTCTATGGACACACGAGATTGATCCGGGCTATTAAATAATCACACCGCACGTAGACAGGAATGGAGACGGAGTTTGAGAGTTGAATCTGTTTTCGGGAAGGCTAACTGAATTAAAAAGTGGAGTACAAGGATATCCTTGCGAATGAAATATAGTTATGGGGCTTTAACTTAGAAAGATACTTTTAACATATGCCCTTCAAAGATACATTATTATGATAAATAGTATAATTACAAATTAAGTCAGAGATATTTTCATAAATACGTCAGAAAATAAGAAGTGAAGAATAATTAAAAAGATTTCAGAGGTTATGTAAATAAGTACAGTAGGGTCCACGAAGCATGTTAAACTATATATATTCACACAAATATTTACATTAACATATTATTAAATAAATAAAGCAAAACATTATATACATATAGTTACTATTATATAAATAATACGCATATTTTATTAGGGATAAGCAAACAGAAAAATATATTGATAAATAATACTTAAATACTTAAGCTCCCAATTTAAAATGAATTTTACAAACTTGATACCGATATCAAAGATTAAAATCGTCGCGTCCGTTCAATCCATAAAGAGAGGAGCTAGTAAAAATAAATCAGATTATATATTATAATTCTCAGGCAGGTTACTGAAAGAGGAAGAAATTACGCGTAGGTAAGGAGTTTCAATTTTCAGAAAAGAGGAGGAAGATTTTTTTCTCAAAAGGAAAAAGGGACGGATTTCTTTGAAAAAAGCACCAAATCCGCGCTCGGATTTTCGGAAAAATATAACCACCGAGAAGAAATCGGCCGAGAGATGAACATCTAAATAAATTTCCCGAAGAATACTCAGAAGTGCCATCGAACACTTGAGGGCACCCGAGACTGTTATTCTTAATTAGTGCGGAGCCTCCGAACGAAAGTAAAAGAAAACCCGGAGGATCTATCGAGTGGGACGATAAAGCAGATTTCGAAATCCGAAATAATTTCCATGCGTTGACTTCCACTGGGAGATAAAAAGGAGCTCATTTGCAAGCCTTACTCCAAAACCTCCCAAAACACTTGGAATTCTCCTCGATGCAAAAATGCTCCCTTTTATCCTCTCGGAACTCCCGCCTCCGTTAGTAATTCGAGAAAACACGACGGGGAGAGATTCCGTAGCGATGGGAGAAAACGAAGAAGAAAAAATCATCGATAAAAAAAGAAAACGCTCTTTCCCTCTCGATTCCGCAGCGGGATATTTAATTTCCTTTGATTGAAAAGCGTAATTAGCGGCCATAAATTACTTTGGAAGGTAAGGGCACTCGGCCGAGTCTAAGAATGCTACTCGCGGAAGGATCTGAAACCGAAGGAGAATATTTCCTGTATTGCAGGAAACGGCTAGATGTGCGAACGCAATGAATTAGCAGCAGAACGTCCGAACGAGGCAACGAACGAAAACAATGGAATGCGGAATGGATTTCGGAAAATTCGGCGTCGACAACGAAAGAATTTAGATCGCGAGGGGGGTGTGGAAAAAGAAGGGAAAAAGGATAATGAAAAACATGAGATTGAAGGGGATCAGGATGGAGCTCATTAATACGGTTCGCAATAAGAATACGGGATTAGCGAAACATTTTAAACTTTCCCGGAATACCTTGAAAGAAAGGGACCTTTCCGAAAGGGGGTGGCTAAAATGAAAGAAGTGCGATGGAATAATAAGGGTTCCTTGCAAACATGAAAACGGAAACTGAATGGAACGGGAGATGGGATGAGCAGCTGACGCAGATATCGCACGCGAAAAAAATCCGAACGAACGAGGGCCCTTGGAAAGGATTTCCCCGTGGCTGAATTTGTGGATATGCGAGGTACGGCGTCAGGTAACCGTTTCGAACCATGACATATTTCCATACGCAAGGATGGAAAAAAGGGCGAGGAGGCATCTCGCGCAAATGAAATGAGACAACGCCTTCCTAATGAAAGCGAGACGCCTCTTTCCGTCTCTTTGCTAATCACCTGATGGGGAATAAAAGACGTTTCTCCGCGTGTAAAAATGAAAGATTTTTTTTCGAGGTTACGAACACACGCACGGAGATAAATGCGTGAGTGATGCTAGGAGAGGCAAAAGGTGTTCATATTACCAGCCTAGGCTCGTTTTAGCTATTGAAAAGTGGGGATGCACGTGTTTTGTGAATTGCTGTGACATGCAGTTGGTGCCGATGTTTTGGTTACGACATTTTAATGAGAAACGTTATTTGATGATTGTTTTTTTTTGCTTTAACGAGTGTTATAAAGTTTGCAATGGGACGTTTGTGGTTTACAGAATAATTTAGTGCATCACATTAATGTCACGAGATTTCTATGGCAGTTGCCATTTCAGCGTCAACCTTACATGAATTGTTAACATTTAAAACTACTGTATTCCAAATACTCTTTTTTTGAGTAATATTTCATAGTAGCTACCACTTCATATAACCACTAACAATTTTTTTAATAATAGAAAATGAACCAGAATACTTCGGCATTAACGTAAGAATAACTACATAAAATGGGGTTAAAATGGCGAAATCACATTGAATAATTTGCATTCATCTTACTTCTGACTCGTAACCAAAGAAAGGAAGAATAAGAAAGCAATAAATACAGGAAATATGAATATAAACAATGAAGAATACAGAGTAATATTAATAGAATGCTTCGAAGAAAGCAAGAGAAATATTAGAACGGGAGCTTGAAGTGTGAGAGAAAACGAATAAGATGATGGAAATAAGAAAGATATCAAGGAAAGAGATAAAACGATGACGGATATTGAAAAAGGATAGAGAATCTAGAAGACAGAAGATTTAAAGATGAAAGCAAACGAAAGAGAGGTAAATAAAGCTGAAAAGGGAGAAAAAAGAAAGAAGGAGTAAGATGAGACGGAAATTGATAACGGATCGCCATAGACTTTGGCGATAAAAAGGGTTAACAACGGCGAGGGAAGAAGTAGAAAGAAAATATTGCTTTAAAAAAGGAAAAAAGAGCGGAATATAAGAGAGAAGTGGACGGGGGAGGGGGCGTAAAGAGAGGAGGGGCAAAAGAAAACCAGGATGGAATTTAGAGTAAGGCGGATCGGGGAAGGAAAAAATATCAAAGAATAAATTGGATCATGCCTCACCTCCCCATGTTCCAATTTTCCCTTACATAAAACACTTTTTAATTCGAAAGAAGTTTGAGGGAAGAGTATAACTTTCCCCGAGTGAACTATTTCTCCGTCGCCATTTAAACATTTCCAATTAATGCATCAAATATGGCGGATCGTTTTTTCCTGTGATAATTTCTTCCGTGGGGGGGGGGGGGTATGGGTGAAAATTTGAACACCGCTTGAGGAAAACTTCGTGGGAGAGACAAGAGTGCCTTGTTTCAGTAGAAACAACACGAGGGAAAACAAAGATTTTTCTACGTTCCTCGACTACCTTTTCTTTGGAGAAAAATAAATTCAGCCCACGGAGGGATGGCGAGGAAGAAAGAGGAATGGAAAAAGAGAGGGGTAAAGGGATTGAAGGCAGGTTTCGAAGATGAAAGGCGAGAGAGAGAGAGAGTAAAAATGAAAGGGAGGGGCAAGTTAGAGAAAGCTTCCGAGTTAATAGCCCTAATGATGAATGGTTGAAACTCGAGAGAATTTGGCATCCACTACGTTCTTCATTTCGCTTATTTTTTCCTCTTTCTTCCAAAAGAGGGAGATAATTGAAAAAAACATAATTGGGGAAGAGAGGCGGCGGAGAAATAAAAATATCACGGGAGAGAGGGAAGGGCTGGAAAATATTTTCATTCCAAACCCAGCTTTCGATAGGACTGCGGAAGAATTGAGTTTAACAGAAGGTCGGAAGGGGAAGTGGAGAGGTGAGGAACGAAGTACTCTTTGAAAACTAGCGAAATGAAGAACCCCGATTGGAAGCTGTGTTTGTTTTATACAGCATAAAAAGTACGGCGATGAAACTTGCAGAAATCAACGATTAGATACTACAGCTTACCACAATATTTCATGCGTTATTTACTATTCCCATTAAAATATGGAAATGATTTAAGAACTGATTTTTAAGTGGTGTGATCTCATAAACTGTTTCAATAAAAAAGTTAACAAGAATATGTTCTGAAAAAGATTAATATAAAAATATCGTGGCAATATCTTCAATCCCTGCGCTGAAATATGTACCCGAGGGTTTCACAGAAATAGTATAATTCTTAGATTTAAGTTACAAATTAAATGGAAAATAAATTATGAGCTTTAAAACGCCCAGAGAATTTATAAACACGCTGAAAATTCAAATTTATTCTAAAAAACAGTCATAAAGATGTAAATCGATAAGACTCGCGCAAATGGCTGTATGCTTCCGTGACCATAAGGATACTACGTAACTGAAACCGTTCAGCTAAAGTCTTGGCTGGTAGCATATATGTATCTTATTCTTATAGAGAAATAGGTTGAAACAATGCGCAATTATACCACCAATAAACTTACGTCGAATCATTACATGAAGATTTTCAGACAACATTAAGCGAAAAATGAGGAGCTAAATATTAAATTTATCTTAAAAGAAAAAGATAACCAGACAAAATGCTGATTTGAAAACTCATATAAAAGGTTAAGCATTTCAAAAAAACTACGCCGATTAGCTACAGCAGGTTTCCTTCATTTCTCAAAACGGATAAAAGGAGTAAGAAAACCCCGAAACTTAAAATATTACACAACAAACCGCCCATTGTCACCACCAAACGTCCAGAATCTGCAGACAGAAAGCCATTCACTCGCTCACAATTATGAATTACAACTTAATTAAGGCGGAGAGCATGAGCGCTCATTTCGAAACGACATCTCCAAACACAACGAACCTACTCCGGTTTACGTTCTCCATAGGGTCTGAATAAAAAGGGTGGACGATACTAATTCTTTATTGTTTCCACCCCGATTCCGAAAAAAATCCGACGCGAAAAAATGTCGAGAAACTCCTCAAGAATGCCGGAAAAGGCTCGTGCAACACATGCATTTTCTCCTTAAAAAAAAGAGGAACCTGCAGAGTTTCCTTCTTTCTTTCCCTTCCCGTGGGGGAGGCGGAAAAAAACCTCCCTCGGCAAGAGCTGAAACCGCACCGTAGCCGTTAGGGAAAAAAAGAAACGATAGTCCGACAATGAACAGAATGGAGGAATAAAAAAAAAGAACCTCAATTCCCGCAAGAGTGGCGAAGGAAGAGGACTCACGAACCCAGAGACAACAACTTGGAGAAAAAACGAATCGCGGGGACACTTCACTTTAATTATCATGGCCTCGGGGGCTACCAAATGCCGCGGGGGGAGGGATGGAAAAGAAAGGAGCGCCGTTCTCTGCTATTCAAATTCGTTTGCTTACTCCTCCGCCGTGATAAATCTTAGGGAATGCCGTCGCGAAATACCTTCTCCGCATCTGGGATTTCTATGTATTTTAAGAAAAATTTCGGGAGGAACGAGAGATCCGCTATCCCTTAAATCTTCCGAGGGACTCATCTGAACGGAGTGGCTTAACGGAGTAGATTGAATATTCGGAGAAAAGTTGGATGTCATTTTTTGCGACTTGAATCTCAATTATGCGAATAAACGACTTTTTCAATTAAGTAACAGAGAATGCAAACCTATAACTCAACTAAAAAAATGTAAGAGTAATAATATGGAGAAAACGTATTTTTAACTTCGAAATAATCGCTGTTAGAATGGTAATTGGGGTTTTGAAAACTGAACTGAACTGCAGTATCCAACGCTACAAACTTCATGAAGCAAAAAAGATATTCCCAAAGAAGAATAAAAATGGATAAAGGATAATAAGAAATAATCTCAATCTCAGTTATGCAACACAAAGATTTGATGAACATTATGACTTTTTACCGATAATTATACATTTTCTGTATCGATATCAAACATAAGAATCATGTTATTTAGTTATCGAGTTACTTGAATAGGGACAATGTTTCCATTTCATGTATATCATAAATACTCCAAGAATACTAAATATTGTGTCAATCTATGGAATGCTGATATCTCACGAGAAGCATTTCACACCTCTTGAATGAGTAGTAGGCATTAAATGAAGCATTCCCAAATTTATAATCTTCCGCATATTCTTATACGTATATCATTATACATTTCATCTCCAATCTTGGTGAAAATGAGCTTGAACTTAATCCTTTCGTTAACTAATATAACCTCATGACCGAAGCCACGAAGATATCCCCACCACATCCCATTCCGCTTCCACGGTTTTTCCTCACCCATCTCACCCACCGTCAGCGCAAACAAAGGCACCTCTTGCGAGTGACGATCCGCACCTTATTAGCGATGCCCAACATGTCGGCTGATTAAAAAGAAAGAGAGCTTCCCTCGTCTTAACAAGATAACGGCTTTCAATTCCATTAGCCTCCTCACCCGCTTGCAATTCATCCAAAGACGTCCTTCATGCTCTTCGCCACCGAAAACTTAAACTCCTTCCACGGTCACAGACGCAATCGTAAATCAATTCCTTGACTACCTGTTGATCTGAACCGAACCGGCGCTCCGCAGATTTTCTACCGAACAGCCCTTCCCTCATCACACACGCACACATATAAAATCCTGCTATCGCTACACACACTCGCCTTATTCCCAATACAGCAATGAAAGATCCGATCTATCCATTCCGTGGAAACGATGGGGAGATATTCTTTGCTCGCTCATGACAGGAGATGGCACGCAGAAGACAATAATTACTGAGTAACAGTAACGACGAAATGGGAATGATACTTCAGTTATTGCAATTGCAGGCGATATATTCACAGACAGTGAGTTATTTCGTAAAGTGAAATTACAAAATAAAAAATTTGAACTCCACATAAAAATCGAAAACTAAGACTATATAAGTAAAAGAATAATATTACCCCAAAGACCGTATGTGTGTATGGTAAGAAGGATCTTTTGCTTTTGATTAGTGAAAATATATGCAGAATCATTCTAAAGCACCAAGCTCAATAAAAATGACACATTTAAAGCTTTAAACAAGAAGATTAAAAAAATACTAGAAGGAAGATGATGCTGTGATACAAAAAGACTACTCAGGAAAATAGTTCATGATTCACCAGCCATAAAATAAACAAATATACATTAAAGCTCCTAAATTAATAATACGATTTTCCGCACAGATAGAGAGTGATTTTAACTTGCGACTGCTATAGGACACACGCCGAACTAACTCATACATCTTTCCTTCCAATCAAAGAACAGAAATCGTGACATTCATGCGTTTAAATAACATTAAAGATCGGGAGGATTAATTACGACATCGACGAACCATCCTCATCGCACAACGCCTTCATTTCGAGACGCTTTGGGGGGAGATCCCCGCTGAGAACAGAAAGAATTCGAATCCCTTTCATAAAACTTCTTAGCGGAGTCGGGCTACACTTCGTGGCCGTCATAATATACGGTCGATTTTCGAAAATTGGCACCTCAATAAAGTAGAGCAAACTTCCCCGACGAGTTTCTCCTCTTTTCATCGCAGAAGAATCGGAACGGACTTTTCGCCGTGGGCTTAACGCTGAAATTCTGGTTACGAAACTTCTGCTCCACGACAGCCCCGCTAAACTCCTAACCGCCCACACCCCGGGAGCCGAACAACAACAATGTATTCCCGTGAGCCTAGCAGGATGTATTATCAAGTCAATTAAGGAGTACCATCGAATTTCCTCATTTTGGCTCAATTATCTTCAAACGGAATTCGCGGCAAAGTTTGGCAATTTATAGCGAGAATATACGGCGGCAGCCCGGGGAAAGCAGTCATGCCCAAAAGCCGAGCTGCAGAAAAGGGAGAGAGAGGAAGGGGAGCATACCGATCGTTATATAAGTGATGGAGGGAATCCTTTCGGATCCCGGCAGAGGTTCTAAGGGGCGAAGATGGATATGGAAGGCACCCATCAAGCGAACAATCGCATGTGAGAAAATTTGGCATATGTTATCGATAAGCCATAGGGAAGTGGATATGGATTATCGAAAATGAAACTACAAAAGTTCTGATTAGAAAGTAACATATATATGCATCAAGCAAAGTCGAACAATTATAGTCACAAAAGAGAATTACCGGATGAATAATATAAAATGCCATGCAACTTTCGTTCTTCAGTAGCCCAACTATTATCAAAAAATAATGGAAATATGCGAACTGAAGAATAAAATAAAGGCATAACTTTACCAATATTGGTTATAATGGACTATTATGCTGTGATATCAAATTCGCATGAGCCCAATTATGGAAAAATTCGAGCTGAATTGAATAACTAATATGGAAACCTAAAAAATTTTTAAAATGAAATATAGGAAAATCGGGTAAATCGCAAAACATGTATATTTCAATAGATATTGGTGTTTGATGTGTTGGTATTAGTAATGAAGGTATGCATTTTACTTTGAGGTATTCTATTCCTCTTTAGATTGCTTCTGTAAAGTGCTTCGACAGCTGAGAGAATTCTGCACGTGGTGAGGGTTCACCAAGCAATAAAATGAATGCAGAGTAAATAGGTGCCAGAAATGTTTCACTTTCCACTACTCTATTATCCACAGTCTGAATCGACTTAATTATGAAATTAATTTACCGTGAATATACTCCGGCAACCGTATAAACCATACGAAGTTTTCTTCAGGTGCAATGGTCTTTCAAATTTGGCAAAAGGACTTCCTAGGAGTCGCATCACGTCAAAACAATTTCCCCGACACTTTTCGACAGGAGCTCATGTAGCACCTCGACGAAGAGAATCAAAACAAAGAAAGAGACCCGAAATAATATGCGAGGCTATAGTGAGCGAGAGAGAAAAGAGTAAGAAAAAATATAGACGTCGGAAAGAGCTTTAAACGCGAATGAGAAAACGATGGCATTCACGGAATGCCTGCACGTCATCTGGAATAAAAGTTTGAAAAAACGCCAGCAAACGTCGAAACAAGAATGCATTCGCAACGTTGGGTCTAGAGACGGGGAGAAAAAAGCGGTATCCAGCAAAAGAGTGGCGCGAAACAGGAAGAGGAGTGGATGGAGCTACATCTAGCGGAAAAGAATTCGGAAGGCGCCAACTCATGAGAGAGTTACTACGCGTTAGCACGGAGAACGAAAGTTGAGAGAAAGCGAAAAAATGCCTCTCTCAAGACGGGTGAAAAGATAAACGAGGAAGATTCGCTGCAGGAAACAATGGAAACAAAAGCGAAACGGCTGCATGTGTTTGTGAAACGTCATCTTCCAAATGGAATAGCCGAGTTCATGATCTGTACGCGGGGAAAAGAAAATCTTCCCAAAGAGTGGAGGGAAGAGCGGAAGGGGAAAATTACACAATCGGAGTTGGGGAGACATTTTTTAGCAGAATAGAGAGAGCCCCGGTGGATTTATAATTAGGTGAACTAGGTGCTAGCTGAAGGCCTCATCCATTTGGAGGCGTTAAAACTGCTAATAAGAAATTATAAAACTTTGTTAATGTTAATGAATGTCCAGTGATGTACCACTATTCTTTTCAAATTTTTAAAGGTATTTCGCTTCAGAAAATACCTCATATAGAGTTAGTCTACGTAATTATGTTTAAGATTTTATGCCTATATATTTACGGAATAACGCTATATGTTTAAGGAATTTAATATTTAATTCCACTTAATAACGTAAATTCTACTCATCATTCATGATAAATTCAGGATAACAATTAATGATTAATAATTAGTTTATCTTTGCCCTCAAGAAGCAACTGGGCATTCTTCGGTATGTATTTTATCTATTTTATGTAAAAAATTGAATTTTTATCCTCACAATTCATATCGGGGGCCTCGGTCTGACCTATGCTCTTAGGTCCCCTGATAGCTTAAATCTGTCCCTGCCCGTACTTCAAAATTTGGCATTCTTTTGCCAGATCAAAGGATGAACGCCCCTTCAAAAGCACGCGATGTGAGAAAGTATAAGAGGCATGGCGTTAGGAAAAGGCCTCACAAACCCAGGGTGCCGAATCGCCCGGGCACTCATAATTACAATCGACGACAGAAACGATACCGCACACGAGCGACTATGAGGTCGAAATGGCCCTCTTTTATTCCGCGACCGCAGGATTTAACTGCGTTATTTATGGACTCCCGTAACGATACATCAAATTACCCGTCGGACACGAAAATATTTGGGGAAAAAAATATCGGATATTCCCGGTAATTCGTTATGCATGACGAGACTCGTAAAAAGCTGTCATCCAAAATTCGCCGGTAAATTTCGTAATCTACGATCTGAAACGCGGCGCAAAAATCGCATCTCTCACGCGCCGCGACCGAAAAATTATAAATATGACCTATCTATGAACCTCCAGCGGCGGTAATGAGAATCGCCGGGACAAAAGGAAAAACGCACCGCATTAACTTGCGCGCGGGAAACAAAATAAAACGTAACGTCATTAAATACCTATTAGTCGAACGCGTTTGAATAAATTCGGCGGGGGGAGGAGGAGAGAAAACTTGTTTTTCTCTGATTAATCACCGCCGGATTCCAATTATTTTAGTTTATTTTTAATTAAATCCCGGGAGAACGGAGTGGGCGGGGTCGGGGAGATATTTCAACGAGCTCATTTTAAGCGACATCGATCCCGGGGCCGCGGAGCGTAGAAATTGGCAACGCCGCCCGCAGGAATAACAAAAACAAACGTATTCGCCGCTGTGTAAACCTGGACAATACGCCGCTCGTCGATAAAAGAGCGTGAAAAGTATACGGGTCAAATCTGAGGGGCGTAACCCACGCAGGAGGTGGGGAAACGTTTACCGATGAGCGGTGCAGGAGCGGGGATGAATAAGACCGGGAAAACAGAGGTTACGGTGGAAAGAAAGGGAGTGAAAGAAACATCGAGTGGTCCCGAAAAATGGCCGCTGGAAAAAAGTGAAGATCGGGTAGCGTTGCCCAAATTCACGGAATTGTCTCCGGGATGTGCACCGCACGCAGCCTAGAGGGGTTATCAAAGTTTCATTCCCGGAGGAGGTTTTTCCGGGCGGGAGGGACACATAAATGAGGACGGTTTCATAGGAGGCGGCACTTACGGAGGAAGGAAGGAAAAAAGTATGCGAGTAAGTATTTCCGCGCCATTTTGTTTTATCTTTAAGGTTGCGAAATAAAATAAAACGCGCCGGTCCGTGGGCGAATGCGGAGAGGGTGACCGTAAAAATAAGTTACGACCGAAAAGGATAACTTCCGGGAAAACGTTCCAATTTTATTGTTTTCGTATTTTATTTTTAAGGTCTTTCCCTGCATCAGACCCTCCTCATACCTTCCATGCTCATACGAACGAGGTCAGTAATGAATGAAGGGTAAAAAGCGCTCCAAATTTTAATAAAGCAAGAAACACGCTAGCGCATTTTGGTGAAAATTTTGAGCGTTATCGAAGGCATAATGTACTGATGATAATATTCCTAACATTATATTCCGATACTTCCTATCAAATGATAACTATTATATACGGTTTATGATGAACTTACTCAGAATCAAAGTATCTTGATTTTAGGGATAGGATCAAAATCGAGTTGTTCGACCTTGTCTGATGTACAAGAAGTGGGAAATATTATCAACCACCATTAACTCTCTTGTCAAACAATTATACAAACCATCTTTCTCACAAGCAAACATTTACATAATGATTTCCTATTCTCGCGCGAACAAGCTCATCTATACACGTGTATATATAAATATACCATTATAGATGCACATAAAACTGTCAGTACGTTGATGAAGACTTGATAGAAATAAGAACCATATCAATTGGAAACTATTGATGAGATTAGAGAAATTATACTACTCCTATTAATGAACACTTACTGTAAATAAAATTGTATTCACTAAAGATTGGGACGATTAGCGAACTGACCTAAAACCTTCAGATGGTCAAATCTCTGCGCGCATTTAAAAAGCCTTATACAGCTGAATCAATCGGTTCTATAAATTATTGTTTAATTTTTATTATTACGGTGATATACAACAAGTGGGTGTAACCAAAAATGAAATAAATCATACTTTGAATAAGCAACTCAAAACCAGGTTATCCATACGTCAGTCAGCGTCGTAACAAACAATAAAGTCGCTAAAACACAACGAGAACGGAGTACAAAATTCCATTTGTTTACGCCTACCGATTCCTTAAGGAATTCCACCTGTCTCATAGTAAAACAGAAGGCCATTCTAGAAAACTTTCTACAGCAGAGATAAAGTATCTCTCTAAGGGAGACATTCTAAAACTGCGAAGCATCCTCCTAGAACTTCTCCATATATCCTTTGAAACAATATCACTTCGCGCGAATAAATCGCACTAGAGACGAATGTGAGGACCGTAAATCTACATCCGAAGATACTGCTTAGGAATAAATCGCCAAAACTTTAAAAGACACAGACTCTCGTACGCTGAGCTAGGGAAAAGATGCTTGAGATAAGATGTGCTCCAATAAATAAATTATGCAACAATATCGATCGACGGGAGAGAAAGTTGGCAACTAAAATTTTGATGGTAATTTGTGAGCATGGTCGAAGATAATACTGACGAATTTTCCTCGATAGAGCTCACAATTCTAAATAAGGTATACGAGAAAAATGGTCCTTTCCCTGAATTCAAGCCTCTATGATGACGACTGTTGACCGACGAAGGCAAATACAAAACAATTCAGTTAAATAGCAGTGACAATGAATAAAGCCAACGAACGACTCTGTTTTTCGACGGAGGACTTCGTTATACGATGATAAAAATTGTTAAACCAATGCTTAAAGAAGCAGAAATTTAACACGGTTTTCATATAAGCCATTTTCCAATTGGAGCTAAAGGGATTTAACACCATTTGAAAACGTCCAAGAGAACTGTAAGCCCACATTTCAGCTATCAACTGCATCTGTTCTTATAAACATTGAATAATTCTTTTTTCAGAAATCTTCCTGATTTCCGAGTACAGAAATATGAGTCCAACTTCCTCATGTTAGTATGTCTTCTTTAGTCTTTCACCAGGGCATGACCCCCAAAAACGAAGTCCCCATACTTCAAAAATACGCTACTGAGGGATATCAACATATTATCGACTACTTGTGAAGAAAATAACTAAGTAAATGCAAAAGAAAGCATCTCGAACCACCAATAGCCATTCAGAAAAAACAACAGTAAGATCGCACGAAGTTCCAAAACGATACATTCCCACCAAAATACACGTACAGTTCACGGCATTGAGTAAAGTCCAACCCGGTAACAGTTCCGCTGGGGTGCCCCCAACACCAAAAGAGAGTTATTCGCAGACCCTCAATGCACCGTGCATGTTATTTTTATCACTCCTTTTCCAGCCCAGCAGCACCGAGGAGAAAAGCAAGCCTCAATATTTTCCTGAGGGGGAAAGTTTAGAGATAGGGCTGTGGGAGCATAAAGACAGCGACCTCTATCGCAGTCCTCTTTTCACCTGAAGCCGTCGCCAGTAAGCACATGCTAACAACCGGAGGAAAACGAAGAAGGGAAAAGAGTAAGGGATTCAGAGAAAAGCGCTCCCGATGGGAGAGATAGATAGAGAGAGAGAGAAGGCGGGTAATCCGAGGAGAGAGATGAAGGAAAAACAGTGCGCTCTTGTGGGAGAAAACTAGGTCAATAACTAACGCAGGTAGAGGCGATTTCAAAAATCCCGATTGTGTTATATTTTTCTCCTTTTTCATCCCCGCCCAGATTTTTCCATCCTCTTTGCCGCCGTTTGCGATTCCGCAAATGCATGCCCTATCGTATAAATTCTCACCTCGAAATATTTTTCCTCCGCAGCTCCAACGTTCGTTTATTTCTTCTGTTGGGAATTTAAAAGGATTCGGCAGCGAAATGAGATCAATCGCGGGGGATGAGAGGGAAATAAGGAATTCCTATTGTTTCCGCGGAAAATCTCTCTCCGAAATATAAATGACGGTTATGGCTTCCGCCCATTTCCGAGATAATTTATGTAAATAAGTATACCTATCCCCACGTGGAATCCTTTAAAAGGGAGAATGAGCCATTCGGGACTCCTTTGAACAAAGACTCACAAAGCTGTGATGAAACGCGATTCTGGGAACACGCAATTCCGAGGCGTGGAACACAACTTTTCTAGGAAAGGTTCTATCGATTGAACTGGCAGGAAATAATAATGAAAGGGCAGCGATACTTCCAGGGAAGTGTACACGAGAAAAAGAAACATAACACGAAGTAATTCAGTAAAGTATAAAATCCTAGCCGGATGATTGGATTCATTAACGGATGTGTCCACTATTTCGCTGGTGTATTTCATAAAAATTTCTCAGAAAAACCATCACAGTGCAATGTCACAGAGAACGAAATCCCGACAGCTTTTACACAGCGTGGACTTGAGCATGGATCGAGACGGTGCGTGCGGTATAGACACGACGCTTATAATTGAAAGTAAACAGCGTTATCCTTTCATTCCTGGGAATAGGATTGCGCGGCCTTAGACGCAAGTCCCGACTCGATCAAGTCAACGAGAAAGATAAGCCGTACTTTTCCTCCCAACTCCAAACAGCTTAGCGTTTATCTTGCGAGGTAACAGTAATACGCGGAGGAAAATACAGGGAAAAGTCACGGAGCGAGTCGGGAGTGACCGCAAACTTGGGTCAGAGGCAGAAATATGAAGGACGCCAATGAAATTTCATAGGTTTCGTTTTCACCCGTGTCAACACAGCGGGACCGATACGAAAATAAACATTTCCCGGCCGAGAAAAAGCATGTCGGACTTTTCTGCATCCATTCTTTTAATTTCCTTCGGAGACCTTAAGTCACGATGGGAAAAAAAACCCTACCGCACCAAAGAGTTCTGCCAAGTCATTCAGAAGGGAAAATAAAAAAAAAGAAATCATTCCATTCCGAAAAACCACTTCAACAATTTCTCACCCGGATGCACTCGAACCATTTGTTAAGGATTGCCTTTCGAGAAAAATTTTTATTCCCTCCATCTCGTGAAAAAATACCCTTGACGCAAACCCAACCTCTCCTCGACGATGGAAAAAACAAAATTACTTCCTTTCCCGCGCGAACCGGAGCGCTTTCCCATTTTCCTTAAATGCTCACCAACTGCATAAATTACTCCGACGCCGCCCATTGATGTAAAAAAAAGAACGGAACGTATAAGGCGACCCACTCGCCGTGGGAACGAATCAATTTTCGCCTAGACCCGAGCGACACCTTATAAAGCACGTCAGAGGACGAAATGCATCTGAGGGAGGAAAATAAAAACAGATGACTGGCGAAAAAAGCGTGGCGAAACGGACGAAAGTGAAGGTGTGATACGACGCAAAAAAGAGTACCATTTCGAAAAGGGAAAACGAAGAGAACCACGTAAGATTATATAAAAATATAGTAAAAATAAACCGATTCCTTGACACTCCTTAGCTGCAGCGATGATCAAAAAGGCAACTTTAATAACAAACGGAAAGCATCGCGTTACTTAATTTTATCCTTTCCAGGCGGCACTCCAGCCCGGAGAAAATATCACTTCTCTCCTCACCCAAAGACATTTTTTTCGAAATTTCGAAAGAGAGCCCGAAAAAAACGAAAATCTTCACACATTCGTGCACGTGCTTCGACGCAATGCCCTCTCTCACTCCTAATGTACACTACACCCTCATTTCCCACTCTTTCATACCCTTTCAATCTCTCTCCCAACCCGACTTCTGAAATATCGACCCGGACCCCGTATTCTACCTCTGCCCCTCCACGACGTTTATGCCCGCTCTCTCTCGCCAGCCTTCCCAACAGTCAGGCACAGAAAGTGAAGAGAACGAGGTAAAACACAGAGAAGGGGACAGAAAAGAGGCTTTAAGAGTGTTGGTGGTTTTATACCGCATGCCTATTCACCTTTACCGCTTTTATTTCATAGGGAGAGAGGACTTCTACATCGAGATAACGAACGGTGGATAGATGTAGGTTATGTATAAGAGAGAGGAGAAATACTACGGCTGCGTCGTTTATGGGGCGATCGAAATGCGGCGAAAGCGTCCTTAACGACTTTATTTTCATATGATCTTCGCAATTAGATCACTTTTTCTTTCCGAAAGGGAAAATATGCGAAGAGAGCGAATTTAAAAGCGAAGTTACGCGACGTAACTAAACAACTTTTGCTCGCTGGAGAGTGCCAAATGACCAACTGCTGAGTTACTGCAATATACGTAGCCAATGCCATCTACAGCCGCTCGATGAAGACCGAGAAACGAGAAGGCTGTGTAAAGGCGGCTTTTAAAGCAACGGTCCAAGAAAACAAACGCTAAGATCCTGGTAGTAAACTCGGATGATTTAAACTATTCTGCGGGGCATCGCTACGGTATCATCCCGGTGGATTTAGGAGGGAATTGCTAGTTTCCGAGTATCACATACGAGTGTTCCCCAACCTCCATTCAAGACCTAATTCACATTTTTCATCAATGTTATGAACCTCAGATCTCGTAAGTAGAATGCAAATGTTCAATAATGAAATTACGATGAGCAACATATTAAATTTATCTGTGTTTAGAAACGAATTTATCGGCTACCATCTTGAAACTCCTTCTGTAACGTCTTGTTCACGGCATTTACCCCTTCTAGAAGCATCCCTCATTATCCGATTTTCCTTGAGAACTTGGTCCATCTGTTGGCTGTTAAGTCCCTTTTTTCTTTCCTCAATCGATATCTTCCACGTTAGCCCTGCATCATTTGTCCCACTCGCGGTCCAATTAACTCTCTATAATCCAAGACCTACCTGCTCCTCCTTTAGCTTAGGGAACCTTTCTTTGGAACGAGCATTTCAAGACCAGAGTTACACATTCAAATTTCCATTGATCTCTTGGGATTCCTCATCCGGATATTTGCGGCTAATTAAACCTGAAATACCTAATGCGATGTCAACGAGATGGAAGGGAAATAGCCGTAAGAAAAGAAAACTCCAGCTCTTAGATATCATTATTTCATAAGCAAATACTTTGTGATTCTTAAATTTTAGGATACAGAACCACATTTGCGTCTAAAAGAAATAAAATAATACTTCGTAATTCTTAAATTTCAGAATACAGAACCACATTTTGCTCTAATATTATTAATTACCCATTCGAAACTAGAAAGAATTGCTTGTAAAGAAGAATATAGATGAGCCCTTACTCGTACATCATTCATCTAATAGACAAAAGGAATATAGATAAATGAATGAAAACATTTACCAACTATGGGCAACCACCTCAACTTCGGTCTAGCGTCAGCGGTCACATCATGATAATATGAATTTGCATATCTTGAGGAATAACCAAAGAAGGCTTGCATGCAACCCTAAGAATCTCCAGTCTGACGTAGAACATCCGTATAACGCAACCTTTAATACAAATGTCCCCGAGTACTAGCCTTGGAAGGCAATTCCTCACATCCCCAACACACCCTTGCCCACCAAGATAAACATCCCCCTACAACACCCCGAACTGCATCCCGGCGAGAAAATTAAAAAGGAGCAACGAAAAAATACCACCACTCCCCAACGCTACGAAGAATCCGTTAATTGGGACGAAGAAAATCCTTTCATGTACACACCTTAACCCCGTCTCGCCATTACCAGTTTTCTTCGCAACCCAATTCCGCGTCCCGCCGCCTCACCCCACGGCAGCCGCATGACCTCGTGAAAATCGAAACTGTTCGCACTCTTTTTCCGCCCTCAATCCCCACACTGCGAGTAGAACACACGGTGGAGAGTACGGAGGGAAAAAAATGATATTTTTCGACCGGAGAGAAGATGAAAGAGAGAGAGAGAAGGACGTCTCAACCCTGCAAATGGTTCGGTCGGGGGACGTCCACCAACCATTCGCAGGGGGTTGGGGATGCGCCCGGGGAACATGAAAGGTGAAAAGGGGTGGGCGAAGAACGGACACAAAAGGCGCGGCGGGGAAAAGGAGCGCGAGAAATTTCTCTCGGGCAATTCGAAATATCGATTCGGTCTAATGAGCGGGGAGAATTAGTGCATTCGGAGGGGGCGCGAGAGTTGAGTCCGGCTTGTCTATATAAAGGGCGAAGGGAGGGAATGCAATAAAATTCCGTTACACTTTAAACAGATCGTCCGAGAGCGGGTTAAAAGGCCTTAATTTAAGGCGACCAAACAAAATGAGGCCGAGGATGTTTTTAATCCGAAAAAAAGGGGAAATAAAGAGGATGAAGCGTTCGGCGGAGGGAGTTCTCCGAAGGTGCGGATTAAAAGATTAAGTTCTCCTCTCTTTGCGAGTTCAACCTGACGGAAGATGGAGAAATATTCGTTGACTAAGATACCACCCTGACCGCGTGAGTGTAAATAATGAATGGAAAAGGGTAAATAAACTGATTAGCTTCTCTTGTGGAAATTACTACGGAAGACTCTGAACGAATATCCAGAAGCAATCACTATACAAACGCAAAATGTTTTCATAGGCATACAAAATACCTATTTAAGTAAGCACCAGAATACAAATGAACCTATAAACGAAACTAAACAAATGTTACCTCTCCTATCTCTGATCTGAAAACGACTGACATAACAAACATCTAGATTGAACTGCCAACGTAAAGGTAGGTAGAAAATTGAACAATAAATTACCTAATTTATGTTGCACTGGACCGAAATCTATATGGCTCAGCGTATGGTTCATCCGGAAATTCTTGGCGAGTTTTCGTTTGTTGCGAAAGTCAGTAAAATGCTTATCCCATAGGCGGGTTTATAACCCCAACCCTTCCACTGTTACCTACAGAAATCCCTGGAGAAGGAACGAGGCTTAGTAGCCAATATGAGGGGGAGGTAAATTGGCCTGTCTTTCCTTAATAAGCGGCAAAATTCCATGTGTAGGACAATGGCCCAATGAATAACACATCGTAGTATCCAGTTACCAGTAATCCAGTATTCAGAACCAGCGCTCACCCAGAGGAAGGGGGCTTTAGCTCCCCCCATAATTCTACATGTACACCATGTAATTTGATATCTAAAAAGCTTAAGGTGAAACCTTTTAATGCATACAGTAAATTGTACACCATTCACTATTTATCATGAGAATCAATTAGTTCTTCTAATATCTAAAATTATAAGAAGATGTTAAACATATTATCACATCCCTTGGCGAAAAACCCTGGGAACGCCCTGCATCACGCATACCTCGATAGTTTTAATATAATCATAGCCATGAGCCATACTGAGGCAAAAAATTAATTACTATATATTTGTTCCTATTATTTACCTAGAGCCAATCACTATATATTCTTTCCAAACATCCGTTTTCGTTGATCAGCGCTTTTCTCTCTTCACACTCCATCAAAAATATAAATGAGACACCATTAAAAAAAGATCCGCTTCCTGCTAAAAATGGAACAAAAAAATGAAAAATGCACCATTTGGTCAAAAAATCGAGTTCAAACTTGAATTTACCCATAGACTTTACCTATAGATATCTATCGATATAAACGACGTGTATCAAAACGGACTCTGATACTCTATTTCCCCACCCAAATTTATTTCAACAAACACTCGGAACAGTACAAGCATATGAAAAAACACTAAAGCTTACCTAATAATCACACTCCCGCAAATCAATTCCATCAATTAAGGTGTGAAAAATCGTCACACGGGGAAACTAACGTGAAAGTATTCTCCTAACCAAAATATAGTAGAAGAATCATCAATTGTACTACAATCCGCGAAAACACTTAATTCATCACGTACCCTTGCTATCCCCTTGAAGGAACCGAGCGACGACTTTGGCTAATTTCAGCGAAAATTATATGTGAGCGAACGCGGTCGAAGACAGCTTGCAAAAACGGAGGCGAATTTGAATGGAGGAATAGAAGAGGAGGGATTGAAAAGCAACGGCAGCAGCGCAGAAGGAAAACAAAGGGAAGATAGGAGATCTCATCGAGGCTCCATTCATCAGCGTGACAAGCCGCAATTGAGCCGCGGAGACAAATAAGTGATGACTAATGCAGAAAACGGCCAAAGTTAAAGATCCCATAAGCTTGTGACTTCAGTGTGTGGCGGAAGAATAGAGGGAGCCGACGAGCAAGGTAAGGGCTCGGAATGGAAATGAATTTCGCCGGATTTACTTCGATTTTAAGTTTGGAATTTCAATGTAAAATCCAGACGAATGAAAGAGCTTGATTATTAGGACAAAATCGAGACATTAGGGTCTCCACCGTGTGAACTTCAAAAGGAAGCTATACTGCCGTATAAAAAGGGATATTTAGTCCCGAAAGCGCAGTCTAGAGGGTTAGAATCGAGGAATGGCTTTTAGTTCCTTAGGTAAAATGAAAAATATATATGGTGGACGATAATATTTTGATACTTACGTTAGGTAAATACAATACGAAATTCGATAAAACTTACGTGATAACTTATTATTAATGCAAAGCTTAGCATAGTGCCTACTATTATGTTCAAAAGCTTAAAATTAGAAAGAGCTCTAAGAAATATCATTTTGGACTGAGAGTATAAGGTTCTGCTAATTGCACACTTAAAGGTTAAAAATCTGTAAGCAGAGCAATGGTCAACAGAAATGACAAATGAATCACTAAATATTCCTTTGATATCTTAAATTCTGAAGCCCAACACTTCCTAAATTTATAATCAAAAGATTAATCCTTGAAATTTTTATATGAGACCATTATTGAGAGCACAAATAACGAATGCGCAGCTAAATAAAGAAATTTAGTGATGCGACTGACTTTGACTAATTCTGTCATCTTCGAGCTGATATTTACCAAAATTTCAAATTAATAGCCTTCCAAATGACCATTCTTTTCACCAAATTTCCTCTTCACCAGGTTAATATTATACTCATATTTAATTCGTAAGTAGGGAATCGAAGATTTAAAAAAGTACACGGGCAATTAAAATTTTGGGTGTAAAAATATATAAATTAATCGCAACCTTCCACTTATTTTTCAAATTTGGTAGAAGGAATTTAAAAGCCATCACTTATTCCACCTCATCCCATATCGACATCTGAGAAAGTACACAAAGAAAATTACCATGAGTGAAGGCTTAGAAAGTATAAGATACAATTTTAATAAAAATCGAGCTATAAATAATTTCACACGGAGATGCATAACGTAAAGGATTGCATATATATGGAGATATGGACAAATTGAGAGGGAGGAAAGCATGATTACAGAAGGGATTGAAGGGGCAGGTGGGAATTCGCTAATCCAAGAGATGATGACGAAACGAAAGAGGAAAAGGGAAGACGCGAGAGAGACCAAGCGTTAAATTGGCTCCTCTTCATTCGCGAGGGAATGAGATCTGCGCCCACGAAGAAGCGGGATAGATAAGAGTAGACGGAGTAGAATACGGGGGAAAGAAAAGCAAGAGGATATCATGGAAGCAGTTAGCGAGAAGAAGATGGTATACAAGGAAGAATTTGCTTCGGACGTGATCGACTTCAATCCGAGTGAATTAAAGCGAAAATGTCTCGATTCTCCTTCTCGAGAATCCTGAGTGGATGAGCGTCATCTTATCAACGGGGAAATTGGGACGCATACTTTTCGCTATGAGTATATGAGGATGATATAGACAAATATTATTTGAAGAGAGTATTCTTACGGAACAACGTAAGTTTTTTTCAGTGAGAAAAGAGCATGTAAGGATAAGACAAATAGATAGTACTTATGCTATCAAGTCTCAAGGAGGAATTATTGATAAAAAGTGACTTAAAATAAGAATGTCAAAGCCATATTAAGCTCATTTAAACCGTCTACAAACATTTACGATGTAAATATATCTTAGTTTCTTTGTGATGTTACACGATTATCGGAAGTCCAAGAAATAGAAACTCGCCGAAGTTGCAGCGGAGGTTAGTGAACAAAGTTAGGGAATTACAAATCATAGAATTCACTCTGCGAAGTCTTTATCGATAAAAATATCCCTTGAGAAAATCAAATTTTAGAATTAGATAGCGGCTTAAAATCATTACTTTAAAAACTATTTATTATAAAGAGATAAACGCTAAGCATAACACGATGATATGATATATTGTAAAATTGAATGGTGAGTACCACAAATACGAGGTAAATCTGAACACTATATCAAATTATTTCCAAAAAGTGGAGGGTAAATTTTAAATTTCCAAGAGTTATTTGCTCTAGAAATGACGTCCAGCAAAAATTTCAACGAAGAATTTCAAGAACTTTAGCACGCAAAATGTTGAACTTGATTAAATGAAAGAACGCTAAACATGCGCATCGTGTACACTACGCTTACATATCCGATAGCTCTCTCAGATTCCTAAAAGAATGCCAAACATACATTTATTACGATCGCAATACGGAGGCCTGAACGCTTGTCCAGCATACATCATCGGCGCTTTGATCGCCAGCATAACAGTAAAAAAACTAAACGTCACAAAGAGAGTACAAATTGAACTGAATTAAAAAACAAAGCAACGCCGTGGGATTCAAAGAGAGAATCGAGAAATGACGCGAGGTTGGAAGCATGAAGAATTTCTACCTAGCATAACCTCCCGAGCTTCTGTAAGGTGTACAAAGAGAGAAGTATTCGTGTGAGTACGGCTCCGGAATGTTCCCTTGTCCTTCCATCATCTACCGAAATAACTCCATTGTCTTCACAGCGGAGATTTTCCGGCCGCCCTCCTCGGGATGTATGGAAATCTTTAATACGCACGCGCCTAACCGGGAGCTTAATCGAAAAACAAAATAAGGAGGAAAGCGCAGGGGGATTGCTTCATTTTTCACGGCCGCCCGCCATCGTGGTTGAGTGGCGCACCGCGATGGGAACCGGGACGGTGGAAAATGACGTTTCACGGAGACTGGAGTTGTCTCTGCCATAGTAGTACCCGACGTAGGAGCGGAGTACTGCAGTATGTATGTACTCGGGATAGAAATTTCGCGTACATGCACCCATCTACATTCTGTGTTCCCGGAATGACGTCTGGGAGGGTGAGTGGTTCTTTATTAAAAACAGTGAGGGCGATGCAACATTTTGTTTGCCCGGCGCACACCCACAGGATGACGGGAATGCAGACACTGACAAAAAGGGAATATCTGAAGGAAAAATTACTGTCTCGCGGAATACGTTTTTTTTTGGGGGAGAGGGAGAAAAAGGGAATTGTAAACTCCCGCTGTCGGTCGAAGGCGAGCCCGAGCTGTGGCACGTTTAAATTCATCAAGTGGAATTCAGAAAGTACCCTTTCTTACTAATGTGATTTTTAATAGCTTCTGCTCACGAAACTACGGGCTCGAAGGGATCTCGTTATAAAAAGGATATAAAACATTCATCTGAGAGGAGACATGAACATTTTGAACATAAAAGATGATGATAGGTCATGGGTCTGCAAACACATCTGGCTATTTGTTAGCGCGCGTGTTAAATTAACGGTGCCTAAACATGTTTGTTCCCTCGGACCATACATCAACCGGTGAATAAAGAAACGCGTTGGGTGATTTTTATTTGGGAAGAGACGCATATAATTTATAGGCTAGAAAATAACCTCCATTTTTAACTCATGCATACCATTACGGGAAGTTCGAGGTTCCTTCATGAATACGAAAATATCAAGATGCAAGATTTTATTTTTGGACAAAATGATTCAGCAAGGAAAATTCAAGAAATTTTAATCTATCACCATTTTGTACATCTAAATCTACTTAAATATCCTGCAAGCCGCCCTTAGAGGTGTGGGAAGGGGTGTTAACACCGAACGATTGAGCTGCGTTTTTAGAATGTCATTATCGCGTATTATTCACAAAACAATTATACATTGAATTTATTACATGGTAAATATGATAACCATTTGTTTAGAGGGGCTATTACATTATTCTAATTTCGCTAAGTGAAGTACATTTGTCTGGCAAACAAATACTTTAGAGGTTAAAAAGAAAGGGCGAAAACCATCCGAAATCGTTAAGGGATTCAAAGCAGTAAATCCAGGACGGCAATAAAATTTTTTCCTCCGCCCAGAAGTCAGCAAACGAAAAGGACGGCAAAGTGACCGAGAAAGGTATTTGCATAAACATCTTCCGCGGGCAAAAGGCTTTACGGAATACACTCGTTTTTTATTCGCGACGAACAAAAACATACCTCATTTGGCCTCGCGTACATTTTTTTCGCATAAATTAATTTTCTCGATTCTCTTTTTCGTGAAAACGTTCGTTTCCCAGGTGACCAGAGGAATGGCGCTGCGGAACATAATGTGCTTTGGGCGTGTTTTCCCCCGAATGTTGGCGGGGTAGAAAGGAATGGTGGGAGCGGACCTTTCCCCAAGGTATGCATGTTTTCCTGCCAGTTCTCATCTATTTAATATCCAACCTTATAATTTTAATCTTTTCCTTTTATTCGGCTCCATATATCCGGGAGAACGTAACGGCAGATGCTAATGGCACAATCAGCAGTATCTTTTTTTTCCGGCGGATTAAATTATCCTCATTTCCATTAATTTCGATCTCGGGAGGTTTTTTTTCGGGAGAAAGAGCTCTTAAGTGATACCTTGTTGATTTCTGGAGAGCGAATGAAAGGGCAAAAGAATTTTGGAGTATTGCGTGGGCCTCGAAGATAATATTTATCTTACGAAAATACTGTTCGATAAGTTCTCGGCGGACTAAATGAAACTTTCTCGGAGGACTGGAGATAAGAAGGATTTACTGTTCAAACAGATATACTTTAACAGCGATAAAGCGAATTACTTTCTCACTGGAATGCGAAAGGGCTGTTTGTCGAAACTACCATACTAATGGTAACATTCAGCGTCAAGGAACTCCTAAGTTGTTGCTTTGATCCTTTGGTTTGAAATCACCTTCTATCAAAATATTAATACAAATATCACGAATCGCAGCTCCTTCTTAAGAACTATGATTTCTTTGATGAAAAAGCTATTAATTTTCCCGATAAAAGCTTGATTCAATATATCATAGTATGCAATAAAATGTTTCCGCTAAGGGGTCGATTTTTCCACACCTCTGAAATTCATCGTGTTAAGCTTACAACTTTAATCTTATCAGAGTGATTCGCCAAATAATGAAAAACTTATAAAATTATTTATGAGGAAAAACATAATGTGATTATTTCTTAGGTTAAATGGGTATGATCTCTAGCTAATTTTCAATTAACCTCGAGACATTCCCTTCATAGCGCTTTGGGCTAGGATATTTAAGAATTAGGATACATGTGAACTACGCAACCTATGGCAATAATGAGAATAGAGATATAATCCAATAATGTTTACCCAAAACGCCATCTAAACCTAGCTCCTCGAACACCAATAGAGACTTCTCCGGCTATAAAAAATCCACTATCTGACCAATTCGATCTATCGTTCTACTGAACGGAAGAAGAAACCTGCTAAATGAACCAGGGAAGACAAAACAATCCTCTGAAGGCACGAGAACAGCGAGCGATAGCGCCGTACTCTCACTTCGCAAAAGCAAACTACGGCAGCTATACGAAACGGATGCCGTATAGTACTGACAACTTCACCCACTCCCGTTCAACCCGATCCCGATGAGGATAAAAACCCACCTCTGTACACGGGGAATAAAGGGGCGAAAGGATATGAAGATGTAACGTAGCGCGCGGTATAGTAAATGGCTGCGAACAGGAAGGACGTAGTAACTAGAGAGGGAAGAACACATTCTCAGAGCGCGCGGAAAACCTAGAGGACACGACAAGCGTGGAATTGCTTCTGACCACACCTATTTACGTTTCTACGGCCGGACACCCTCTTTCGCCCCCATCCGCCCACACATCCTTTTTACCCCTATATCTGTCCCGCCCCCAATCCTATACCCTCCCGTCAACACGCTCAGAGTATACAAATTGTGCAAACTCCACCTTCGGCAACCCTTCCGCCCTCAGAAGCAGAAGAGGGAAGGAGAGAAAGGATTGTAAGAGACAGAGAGAGAAAGATGTTGAAGATGGGGCGAAAGAAGAGGAGTCTAATTATAAAGAGGTCGTTTCTACTGATTTTACTCGCAATGATAAATGCGAGAAATTTTCAGGTAATTTTGGGAATCGGTTTTGGGTAACTAATATTTAATTCGTAAACGATACCTATTTGATTTACATTTACTACTGCTAATACCGAAGACACTCGAAAATATTCCGTAGAAACGGACTTCATTTAAAAGTGAATTTCCAGAAAATTTAAATAATTTTGTAGGATAGCATAGTAAGGCGAATCGTAAAGAAAGCATATAACCAAGAAATATATCTAATCTGAGGTTAATTAGACATTGATAGTTTGGTTTAATTGCAATATCATCACATTAAGACCCGATTTTTTTGCGTATTATGATTCCGGAACTTCATGATAAACCAAATTTTGGGTAATTAATCGAACATTTATCTTTTATGAAGTGGTAAAATAACACTAAGATTCAATGAATTATTACACTAATACAGTTTACTTAAACTGTATTATTTAGAATCATGGTTTCAGCACATAAGGTAAATATAGCCCCATTTCCCCTTAATTTGCCTCTAGTTTATCTTCCTTTATATTTCCTTTAATTCTAGGATTATTAGTATCTAATCTATTTTATGTCAACTTCCGTATTAGGCGCAAAAATCCAATTGTTTACTTGAGTCCTTTAACTTGAATTTCGTACAATCTCTTATCGACGATAGCTTCAGCCCACAAACAACTTTAAAACTTACGATTAAATCTTTAATGGTTTTAACTCTCACTTCCAAAGAGAATAATTTATCGCATCGCCGACAGGATGAATTTCCACGGTAGATTCGGACATGACACAGCCTCAAGACTCGAGTTATGTTGCGCAAGGTAGTCTGCGAATGGAAAGCAGGGAGAGGAATGCTACTTGTGAGCCAAGCGAAACGGGGATGAAGAGAAGGCAAATGAAGAGAGATGGAGAGAGAGAGAGAGGTGTATTTGTTCGATTCGCCCGGAGAGCGCGACTCTCTGGATTCGTCAGCGCGAGTAGGTTATGCGAGGAAAGGGGTGAGGTTCCGCTACAGCGAGGTGATTCGGTAGACCCAGATTGATTCACTATCCTCGTCTGCGACGAAAGAATGACGAAAAGGGGAAAAGTAGGCGTAAACCACTCGCATGCGGGGATTACAGTTCGACCTTATTTCGGGAAGCTGAGATCCCAGAAATAATAGAAATATCTCGAAGATCCATTGCCTGTAATAATTACGCTGACTGTGTCATGTACAGTAATATGTATGTAATATATTGAGATGTTGGTACAACGATCTCCCTGTAAGGAAATTTGAACAAATCAAATTCTCCAGGAATGGAAGATGGGATACTTGGGGGATAAAAAATAATCGAACGTCAAAAATCTTAAAGAAAAATTTAAATACATTAAAGATAAGAATCACGTAGCTTCCACGATAAATTTTTATTAGACCGGATTTTCCACGTGTTAACATCTTCAGGTGTCCACTTTTACGTATAGATTGCTCGGAAATGGCGAACTATACACGAAATAACAACTTTAGCCTCGGATTAAATTCCACGTGGAAATGATGAAAATTATCTCCCACTTAAGATCTCAATGTTTAATTGAATCCTCTTCCATGCAACCGCTTTTTCCTCGTTTATCGATATCTCAATCGTCCTTTGCAGAACTGTAAAATAGCTAACCCTAAATAATTAGCACAGCCGTAAACACCCAAATGGGGTTTTCCAATTCATACACATCAGTTTCCGTGAAAGATACGAAAAAATCAAAAAAATGAGAATGAATATTGCGTTTCATTTCAATATACATCCCGGGAAAGCGATGGCTTGCATAGGGAAAACAAAAACGTGGAGAGGAAATTAAATTTCCCTGCTTGTGTGATGAGACGAGTTGATTACGTTTCTAAATGCACTCCTCCAAAACCTACGGAAATGATTTGGCATATCTTTCGGCGGAAAACCTACAATCCTAGCCAGGGTATGGAGCGCCACTGGGCTGAGTGACTTCAAAGCGAAGCGACTGAGGGTGCTACAATCGTGATAAACTACGGATTAAAGAAAAGATGGAAGCCGTCATTAAAGCAAACCGCCCGAGGCATGCTCATTCGCAATGGCGACGAATGGTGACTGGAATATACGGATTCTAGGATGGGATCTCATTCTGGACCACGATAGAAAGTACTTTAAAAGGCACAAAAAAGCAGCTGATAAGACCACTTTAATTTCCGCGTCTAACCATGAATATATTTTAACGCCTCTCTGCAAGTATCGTTGTTAAACATCTAACAATGACTGCGTTGCATAGCGCAGGGCTACACAACGTTCGCCCTCATGACGAATCCAAACCCACAGCTCATTAAATATATTCTCATTGATTTCCGTTTCAATTGTCAAACTAAAATTGAAAAATGTATTACTTCGTTTAATTAATGATATGTTACCACTAATAATAGAATAATTCTCCAAAATATATGATAATCGTCCTCATTTTGGCCTTTCTGTAATTTATTGTTCATATAAAGGCCTTCTTTTGCTCAAAAGATATCCTAAGTAATGCTTTAATATTTATATTCAATGACTGATTCCTATTTCAAGTCAAAGTTACTCCATCAAACTAATATTTTTGTGCACACGGCAACGAATAAAACACGCGGAAGATGATGAAATTATCAGGACTTGCGGACGATCTATTATACTAAAAAACAAAAAAATAGAGTAAAATATAAATATTACTCTACGAAAAAAACTGAAAATACAGCAGGAGAAAAATAGAATGAATGAAATACAATTCATTCCTATTGCCATGTGAGGACATCTAATCTAACAAACTTCGCGCGGTAGAAATTTACACAGGGCGTCTACTTCGCATTCCCTCCGCGTAAAAAAAGCGTTCCGCACGTGCCGGAATTCGCGCAAACTGTCCTGTGCAGGTCGCTAAAGTAATGACGCGAAGCAATCTCCGTTAAAACAGAGCCTCATCACACCGAAGCGATTCGTCCCCCGAAAAAAAAAATCCGCGAGACTTTCACCGCACTTCCCGAAACAAACGACGCGGAGGCGAAAAAGCTTGCCGAGAACGACAAAAAAATGAGAAGCGAAGTAAAATCGCGCGCACAATAACCCGGCCGAAAAACCGCACCACCTCCCGTTAAAAGGGGTGCGTTTCGAGTGCGGTTACGCGATGAGAAGAAGCGCGGATCGTCTTCGACCCCATTTGGGATGCACGAGTAAGTACATGCATCTTGGGCGGACTCCCCCCCGATTTGTCCGGCATTGTTTAGCCGGCGGTTGAGATCCATCTCGCACCGTGCACCGACCTCTTCCCCGGCAAGGAATCCTTCCGCACACTCCCCAAAACTCATCCAACGCGCACCTGCCCACCGATTTCCACCGAGAATCTCATTCTGCGAACCCCATCAGCCTCTCGCACGCATTTCGCGAGGCCAATCGCTACCCCTTCCAAAGAAACAATCCAATCTACCGGCGCGTCCGGCCTCTCTGTTTCTAACCTTCCTCAGCAATTCTTACCGGCGCGATTTCTCGCTGGTGATCTCGGGAAAGAGTCCGTTTCTCCAGCGCCGTCCTATTTAAAGAAAGCGTTGCGAGAGAAAGGAGGTCGGCCTCTCAACCGTTGATCGCTATACGTAGGTCGAGTGATTCACTTTCGCGTGCAAGGGAAATGCGCCAATGGAAGGATATTTTGTGGCAATAAAGGTGGAGAACGTAGATTGCGTGCGATTCGAGTAAGGAGGCGCCGAGGCTATTCGCTGTACGAATGCTTCGTTGGATGAAACGCTTTCCATGGAAAGAATGATTCAAGCGATTCAGGAGAAGGAATGAAATGTTACTGAATGGGTGATTGTTAACCATATTATTTAAGATTCAATTATTTACATAATTTACATTCAATTATTGGTTTATTGTATTATTGAGGATTGTTCCTCCCTGCAAAAATTATTTACAAAGTTACCCTTAATGACCTTATCCTTGGTAAATTAATTCATTTTCGGAAGGGAAGTTTCACAGTTTAAATGCGTCGTTTCATTTTATAAGTCACTGTTTATCCGTTAGAATCTGTGATTCAGTATTCTTTCACCGAGAAATGTTTCCAAGAATATAAACAAGTAACATAATAAGTGATAAACAATGTGACATTTTTTAATGATACACCAAAAAATTATTTTATGAAAAAGGCTCGAGACTCGCCCAATTAGGAAATATCCATTCTAAATCTTATCCGCGAAGTCTTTACATACCAAAATTATAGTAAAAGTAAACACCTCTCTTATTGTAAATAATACATATCTGTAACATTAGCTGCACAATACCTGCGATGTAACTATCAATATTGTAATACGAAACTTAATTCAAAGTCACCCGTAAAACTAAAGTGTCCGCAAAGTTGACCTGAGTAGACGAAAACTGGTAAAAATAAAGCTATTTCTCCTTTACTTTACAACGTCCAGAAATTTAACCGAATGAAACACGGATGTGATAAAATTTAATTAAAGTTCCATTTCACCAAGCAACACAAATCTTTACGAAAGTTTAAAGGCTAACAAAGAAGCAGCGTAGGGCGTACACTTTAAAGATTTTAAGCTTCAAAAGCAATACTGAAGCCAACGTCACCTCCATGCGAACCTTCGTAAACTTAACGAGGCCCCGGTGGAAAAATCGATTAGGCAAAGAGAAGTCGGTGACATTTAGGTCCAACAAAAAAAGAAATTTATTCATTTATTTCTCGTTAGGTTTATCGCCGCAACTTATTCTTTCGTATACCTAGGGCATTAATCCAGCGTATTCTGGAGGGAATAGATTTGTATCCCTGATAAGTTTGTACTTTACTAATCCTAGATTTGAAGTTTACTCATTGGTGACTTTCCACGACTATATTAATGGTGTAATTTGTATACATAAATTAACTTTTCAGAACGTTAGAAGTAAATTTATCCTACATCAATTTTCATACACATACCATATGTCTATGGTATTTTTTCTCCAACAATCAACCTACTTGACTCTCTTTTTAACAGATTTTTTCGTCGTAAGCTTATCATCTGCGAGTTTATTAGATCCTCATATCTTAGTGGAAATTTACTCTATATGTTACTGTCAACGAAGAGTTATAGAGCCAATTATAATTTCCTTTCTCCTTGAAATTCATTCATGCAAAGCTTCAAGGTGACCCACACGGTTTCGTGCGTCATATTTTATTAATTTTGAAGCCCAAGTCATTTTGACACCCGTAGAAATAACTAAAAAGATAAACACATCCTACTTTTGGTTATCTGATCGAGTGTACTGGCATTAACATAGCTCCATTAGGAAGAAGGTTAGGGAAAATTTACACATACGTATGAGCACCCAGAAAAAATTCAAACGGGCTTAAAAAACGTTTGATGGGACCGTTATGGATTAGAAATAAATTTTATAATTTAAGCTCTGAAAATTTCCCACCAGAAAATAAATTGATTATATAATTAACTGAATCTTAACTATTATTATTAACAACCAAATATTCAACGATATTTCGTAGTTTCTCCGAAAAAGATTGAATAATTTTTTCCAGTTCTTTTAGACTCTACTCAGGTCACTTTCCCTTCGGATAATTGCTAATTCATGCAAATTTCAAAATTCACATAATATGCAACATAGGCAAAAATAAATGCTTTCATCGCCAATTCTAACATTGGGGCACCAATTACCTTTTAAACCCATCTCGTAGACAGATATGTTTACGCGTGTAGATAAATTAAGACAATAAGTCGCTTTAAGAACATACTTCATAACGAGAGCCCAGAAAACTCAGACAATTGGCAAGCGCGAAATCCCCTCAGCCGTAGATCAACCTCCCAAATAGTCCGCACTTTTTAATGGCCCCAAAACCCTGAGTGCGATGAATTCACGCCGGACCATTCGAGTCGTAATTCATTCTTTCGCACCACAAAGAATCCTCGTTTAGAGAGAGAGAGAGAGAGTCCACGGCATCCGCACCATTTTCGGCCAAACTTCGCTTTCGCGGGAGAGCTACGGAGTGGAAGCAGATGAAAGGAAGGGAGAGGAAGACCATTGGACTGGAAATGGTTTCGAATACTTCTCCGCACACCCACGCCAAGTGATCGGCCGGACGCTTGTTTCCCGCAGATGGAGAAGAGATGGCGTGTGGAAACGTCCTCCGCGCACACTAGACGTACATTATGCGAGACAATCGTCTGCAACGTTATCCAGAGCCCTTGATGTATTGACTGCAACATCACGTGACTGGCTCGCTTTACCGCTCCGTGGTGACAAGTAAAGGATTGGTCCGGGGAAGATAACGGACTGAGTTTGGGGCCGAACAAGTTGCCGCTCTCCACGCCGGTCTAATCGTATTCCGAGCGATATCTTTGTTAACAGGCAATTTGAGCCGCCGATTTCGGCGCGCTGAGCACGCTCCCAGAAGTTTACTCTCTTTTTTTATCATTCGAGGGGAGAAAGAGAGAGAGAGAAGGCTAAATCTCGTATGTTTTCCAATAACGCCGCGCCCCCTTTTTTTGCATTTTTCGAGCCCGGCCGAAACAAACGAATTGACCCAAATTACCGGTTGGCGAGAAGTCCTCAAAAAGACTCGGAGTCAAAATAACGACCCCGCATATCCTATCTCTCGGACGACTCGATTAGAAAACCAATTTTTCGCTGCGGTTATGTAAATTTCGAGCGGGGAATTAAGGCCACCGGGGGGAAAATATTAATATGGGATATGATTGATGCAAAACGAATCGGTTATTAAAAAAGTATGATGGCGACTGGAACAATGACGAGAGGAAGGGGTGAAGGAGGAGGAGGAATTTATCGCGGTTATGGCGCGAGAATGGTCCCAAGGAAAGGGAAAGTAGTCGACGAGAAAGACGAGAAAATGAAGCGAAAAAGCGAAGGGTTTATTCGAAGAAATTTGCTCCGATGAATAAATAGCTCTCTCTTCATTCACTATCTGACGTTTAGAGGATTTATTAAGCAAGCGACGACGAATCTAAAGGTAAGCCTGATTTGAGAAATATTTACCCATTCACTACGCAGTCACAGAAAACAGATATTTACGTTTCAATATCCATCACTTAGGAAAAAAATTTTGGATTTCGACAACTTCCACAATCTCGTATATTGAGATGGGAAATCATAATATTTTAATAAATAACGTTTACATTTTTACCAAGTCTTTGTAACCAAAACTTCTCTTCTATCAAGAAATTCAATAGATCCCCAATAAATAAGGGAAATTAATTTTAGGTAGAAACGATTTAAATGATATCTCGGAAAGCTATGTGGGCAGCGCGTTCGACTTCGGTGAAAGCGATCCCGGGTTCGATTCCCGGTGGGATTTCACGTACGGAATTACCAAGGATGTCGAAGCACTTTTTAAAAAACTGCTAGCTAACTAGCAACTAATAATATATAAATATTAACAATTAATAATATACAAAGAAAGAAAGAAAAATCGAAGGAGTTTGTGGATACAACAACCTACAGGAGAGTGTTCTCCGAAGTAAAATAAACATAAATTATTAAGGGCTCTATTGTGCTTCAAAAGTGTTAAAATGAAGCTTACAAAACAAATATTCATCGACTCGCTTCTTTCTAATCAAGATATCGGCGTAACTTATGAAAGAGACACTTCATTTGCTCCATCTCGACCGAGATGACATCAGATAAAGAAAAAGGCACGACAAATATCCTACTTCCCGAACGGCGAGGGAGGAAACCGGACGTATGGTAACCCTGACTGGAGGAAGAGCAAAATAAAGCAGAAAAAAAGGACGGAAGGAGTGGATCGGGTGCGAAATGAGAGAAAGAACCGAGAGAGAAAATAAATATCGAAAACTTTTGTCGTTAGATTCTCATTTGTCCGAGCCCTTCCCTCTTTCCGCCATCATCTTCCTTCCTCTCTCTCCGCTAAACCCTCATCTTTCCGCATTTTTTCTAATTTCGAAATCATCCCCAGCGCTCTACCCTTATAACCAACGACTACCGCGCGTCCCCCTGTTTTCCTGGCCGCCCGACCATAAGCGTTATGGGGGAGCGAAAAAGGACTGATTGGATTGGCTAAAGCCACCCGTATGTATTTCGTCTCCATTTAAGCGTTTCGGGATTCAAAGGGGAATGAGGGGGTGGTCGCGAAACATACAAATGGCTTGGGGACGAATCAAAAACGTTGTTAACAAAATTACCCCTAGCGACGGATAAGCTCGAACCCTTGTCGATGAAGATCCTTTGTTTCGTGACATTACTTGATTCGCCGCAAGAATGAGGTGGAAGAGAGAGTTCACGTGGATTACCATAAGGGAAGATACATCAAAAGAGAAGAAACGGTAAGGGGAGAAATACTGAAATTAAATGAAATCGTATGGAAAACAGTACTGAGATCATTATAAAAGAGCCAATTTGTTACTATTACAATGGGATATATTCCACTAATCGATGCATAATGCTTCAATAAAATGCTACCCGGAAAATCATAAATTGACAATCCTAGACGAGACAAAAATTTATATTTTCGGGTTTTTATGCCTTTCATTAAGAAAACAGTAACTACGAATGATGGTGCTAACCTGATAAAAGAAAACACGAACCAAGTCAAATTCGAAACTGATATTCATCACCGGAATGAGCAACTTTTCGTCCACGACGACCTTACTAAATAAAATGTCACAACAAGATGCGCATAATGCATCCATTAACCTGATGGGGCGATGATAAAATTTCGTTTTGGATATCGTCAGGGGGATTCCGAGTCATAAGTTTTCTCTTGAAAAGAATATAAATCCAATTAACTAAGTGCTTCAAAAAAAAAACTGAAAAGAACAAGAACGACGTCTACGGCACTTACCGTCATAAGGGAGGAGGCAATGAAGTCCTCCGGCAAACCTCCTCTCTTACAAAACAAATTATTTCCGTGAATAGTAATTGAATGAGGCAAAAGAGATGAAAATTTCACTGCGCCGCAGAACAATGAAAACGCATGCTTTGGAGATGCAACAATTAACCTAATTTTGGAGAAGAATCATCCACTTCCGCGAACTGAAACAATAAGAGGACGTTTCCGAAATGAAACTGAATACAAAGCAGCGTCAATACCGATCGGTAAATAAGAACAAAATAACACGGGTGTCGGAAATTCATCCGTTTTAACAATCGTAAACCCCAAGTATATTTACCAAACGATTTAATGCAACCTCCCGGTGCAACATTAGGGAACTCGGGCAATTTTTTGCGTCACGCGCAATCTAGTTACACACTCAAAAAGTCCGTCGGACTTTTCTCTCCCCTCCGAAAAAAAATACTTAACTCCGCTGCAAAAGCAACCCCCTGGGACGAGAGAAAGACGGTGAACGGCCTGGGGAGCGAAAAAATCCCCTGCGGAAACCATGAGTTGTGTTGCATTTTTTCATTATTCCGCGGGTGTGTTAGGAGAGATGAGGTAGACGGGGCGGGGAAGTTTAGCTGCGCGAGATGCAAAGGAGAAAGGGAAGGAGGAAAAACGGGTACTTTGGGGAGTGTGTGGAGCGGGGGTGGCGAAAAATTTGCATAAGTCGCTTGGGCCTCCCCAATGAATATTTATGGCTTGTTCGGCATTATGGTGTTCCGCCGCTCTCTGCCCGCGGGGCACTGCCAAGGGTTGATGGGAGTGCGGTGGGATATGAAAGGGAGAAAGAGGGAGATGTCGGGGCAGAGCGGTCAAAATGAGAGTGTGTGGCGCGAGAGTTATTATGGAGAAGGAGACACAGGGGGGAGTAACAATGTCGGCGGGGATCATCCTCAGGATGTGCGGTTTGGGGGTGAGACCGGAGCGCTTTTCTGAATTGTGGAGAGTCCCTTTTTTACCCGTCGATGAAAGGGAGGAATAAAAAAATTCGGAATCAATATTGAAACGCCACCAACGGCCCCGCGTGATCGATACCGTAAATATTATCCTTGGCGAGATATTACGGAACTTTTCCATATTTACGGGGATGGTTTATAATTAAGCTGACTTTAAAAATTAATCGCGCGGGATTGCACGACGGCTAAATGACGGCGCTAAGTATATAGAGTAATATCCGCGGCTGAAACAAATTCCGCGGAGTAGATTAGATGCGAACGATTCAAATTCGATTCCGGAGAGTATGATTCCGTAACTACATTTACATTCATTACTTGCGGAATTTCCCGCCCCGAATTTTCCGTTCGTTTTTCACTTCTCGGCCACGCATTCACGTTCGCAAACAACTAAAATAATCCCATCAAAGAGCGATTACTTGTGCTCAAAAATGTAAGTACCAATTTCGGGTGGAATCAACGGATGTAAAACGTTACATCGGCGAACAAATGAGAGAGCCGCAAAATAAGATATTTTTAAAGCGCCGCCAGATGCTTCCTTTCCCCCGCGCATGTTTCAATCGAATATCCCTTCATGAATCAAATCATCATTTGCGCCCACTTTTAATTCGCCGGAGTGAAATTCATAAATTCTCGAGGCAAACGCCAACCAATTTCCATAACAGTCAATAATAAACAATCATAAATAAAAGCGAGCGAAATAAAGAGCGACGCGTCGAATTTCCGGACCTCGTCAATTACTATGCCGGGAACATTAGCTCGACACGCATAACACGTCCGATATGCCACGATAACAAATATATATACATGCGCAACGTATAGATTAAAGCTCATCAATTATCGACTCGCAATAAATTATTTAATCAAACGTCCGATAAAAAGGAGGAAAAGAAGGGTGATGGTGGAAATGAAGGGAGAAAAAATCCGATACCGTACTTTCCTTCGTTGAGCAGTATCCGCAATAGGAAAGTGGAGGAGAGAGACTAAAGGGAGAAAGCGCACGAAGGATACATTATCAATCCGTTTTTATCAATCAGCACCGTTGTCTGTGGGGAGAGAATGAAGAGAAATGGAGGAGAGAGAGGATGAGGAAGATGGGTGAGAAGAAAGAGGGAGGGGCGAAGGAGAAGGGGAAGTGTTGATAGGAAGCGAAGGGGAAATTAAAGCGGGAGGGATTGGTGCTGATAGGGTGGATAATAAATTGCCAAAATATGGGAACTTACGAGGGAAAGGGCGGCGTGTGAGGGGGAAAATGATTCCAAGGAGGAAAAAAAATCCCAATTTCGGCGAATTTAAGGGAATTCTATATTCGAACGAGAAAATAACTTGTCACACTAAAGAGATACTATAACGTGGTTAAAAAGTGTATTATTTGGATTGAGAGAGTATGAACACAAGTAAAACTGTTCGTAGCTGAGAAATTATTCCAGAAACCCTGGAATGGTTTCTCTTGATTAGGTATCGACCGGGGCGTATGCGTTCGAGAATGAAAACGGACACAGTGGTAAGGTCTGTTGATTTTAGACAAGGGTAATGCAAATTAGATGAGGATAAGATAATATAACTATAAAATCAAAATAATGTATAAAATTTCAGATAAAACTTTTAAAATATCGCTGAAAGTTACTTTGACTTATACGTTGGATTTTCGAGTGCACTGAAGTAATTCTGTCCTACCTTTTTGATTTTGAATTAAAATTATTTCCGATAATTGAAGGCAATATTTTCACTAGAATCGGATGACGGATGAAGCCTAAAAAGTATGAAATGGGACGAATAGATGTTGGGAGGAATAGTATAACAAATATCGCTGACATAGAATTACTACTATTCGTTTTTCTATTACTTATTCGTTTTTCGGAATGTAGAACGGAGTCCAACCAATGGAACCCTCTGAACTCGCAGTGAGAAATTAACAAAGATATAAAGAGAGAGGCGATAATGAAATCATTGCCGCGATTAGTCCTTGCTTAGGCCGAGGGGAGAGTCACAAAAAAGTCACGCATTAGGCCAACCGAGGACACGAGAACATGGAGAGGGCAAATGGAGACACATCGCGGATGAGTTGACAGATAGCGTCGATGAAGGAAAGGCGGCGACGTACATGTGTTCCCGTACGAGCATTTATTAATTCATCGCCTCCCTTGCCAAACAAATATTTATCGCCGTGGATTTCGGACGGCGACTGAGCAGTAAGGAAATACGGCGAGGCTTTAACACATACGTTTAACCGCTCTTGGGACTCGGGCATATATCTCCTCTAAAGCATTTATAAAGAAAATGCGTTCACGTGAGCTTTAAGATAACCTCAGCTTATGGCGCGAGGTGAATATACGGCCGGACACGCGCGAAACCCAAACATGCCCTCGGTCGCGGGGCGTAAAAGAATTTATGGCGGCGTTAAAGTTAAGGGCGGCTCGCGAATCTCCGGTAAATAAAACAGACGAGGAAGGCGCTACGGAAGTCCACGGCGAAAGGGAAAAATATACTTGAAAATCGCTCCGTGACGATTACTACCAGTTCGTTCTGATTAAGCGACGCATGACGCATCGACAACAGGTAACCATAATAAATGGAATTAATCCACTAGCACATGACAAACTTATTACCCGCATTAAGCCGTCCGAATTTCATTGATTTTCCCGGCCGCTGCGATGGTAGCAGCCGAGTCACAATCGACCAAACACTCGCACCTAATCCTAGAGAAGAGTTTACGCCGTTTTCTTTGTCAAAATTAGAATTATGAATAACCGAACAGTGATCTTAGTACCTGAAATCCAAATCTATCAATGTTGCAGAATGGTGAAACTGAAAATTAAACAAATAATAAAGCTAAATCCTTGATTTAGTCGTCTCTGTGATTTTACGTATTGAATTAATTTAAGAGATTGTAAATTTTAGAATGACACTTTCGAATTATCTCAAAGGAACGATAAGTTTTGTGATTCAACTCAATACCAATAGCCACTAAATCAATATAAACCTCAATATAATACTTCACTATCTCATCTTAGTAACAGGGCCTAATCTTATCTTACACAAATCGCTTTGCCTCAGAAGTCATTTCAAGGGTTTACCATTCCATTTACTTCGGAAATTTCGTTTGTTCTGGATCCACTATGTTATTCCATTTTAAAAGTATACGATCATCCACAAATTTTCTCCAAAACATTCGATCTTTATCGCCAGCAAAGTCAGCCACTTAAAGAGCTTGCTTCAGAAGGCATTAAATAAAGATAAATCATCATTCCACTTCCTCTTGAGAAAACCGGCTAAAAAAGTAGGCATAGGCAGCTGAAGCTGCGGAAATTTTTTATTCGAAAACGTCCGAAACAACGTAAACCAGGCTGAATACTCTTAGGATGCAAATGAGGAGGACTACGTTGGTAATGGAGGATAAGAACGGGATGGAGAGAAGGAGAGATGCTGCTCGTTGCAGCGTACAAGGGAACTACGCAACACAACAAGCGAAACTTTCGGGGGAAAAAGTGGAAACGATGCTGGGAGGTAGAACCCCACACAAACGGCTAAATGGAGGCAAGAAGGAGGCTGAAGATTGAAAAAAGGAGCGCCAACAGCGGAAGCATTTCGTACGCGAAAATGCTCTCTGGTGTACGTACACATCCTGCAACGTACGATGCAAGTAAAGCATGCGAGAGTTTCACGTCTACTTCTGGAGAGAATGGGAAGGGTAGAGAGCGTGAAAGGCAAGGTATGACGTGAGATTTCACATCTCTCTCCCTAGCGTAAACTGAAGGGACTGTTTAACCTCCTTTATAACTGGGGGAAAATCCAAGAGATCCTCCGTTGACCCGATTGTGAAATTAGAGAGAGGCGAGGAGAAAGAGGAAATTGACACGCACTTCCTCAACTACTCGATTGTATACTCGTTCCACTTAATCATCTCTCTCTCCGAGTCTTGTTTTACAACACTTACGACAATCAATGGAAACGGAAAAAAGGGTGATCGCTTCTCTTAAAGCTGCTAGTTCTAATTTATCTGAGTAAATACGAATAAAGAGATTCTTAACGTAGGAATCATTGTAAGCAAATTATAACCAAATAACACGTTTTATTCCCGAAAAATACTGTTAGCAGTTGCTCGAAAAATTCTCCTTCTACACACAGCTAAGCAGACTTCCTTCCAGACACTTCAGATTGACATATGCAAGCATTTGCTGATCGCGAGTTAAATAAGTGAAAGACATCTGATCTTTCATAAAAACCCAATTAAAATGACTAGTTGCCCCGTGCGAAAATTTCGCAGACGATCAGTAATACTCAATTTCCCCAAACAAATACATTACAGCAACCACTCTAATCACTACAGACGAATACACAAACAATAAGACATGCCAAAAAAATCGTACCTTGATACCTATTGAAGCGACTAACGGATTACAATTGTAACCAAAATGCGAGTGGGGGACAAGTGAACCACAATTTTCGCTAAAATATTTAAAATCATCTTGGATATTCGTAGATTACGTTTAAGAAAATTAGTCTTCTTAAAGGTTGTAATGAATGTGATAGCTGTGAAAACATTGAAACAAAAAATATCTCATCCAGAGACTACTCAGCTGTATCTAACTTGTTCGTGCTTCAATACTCATTTTACATCAATTTAAAGAATGAGGTTGCTAAGAATAAAGGAAATCCTTCAAACGCCTTTGACGCAAAGAATACAAACATTAATACAACACGAACATTTTCTCAGAACATGATAAAGGACTGCGACATCACACCAACCCAAAGAAGTATCAATTATTTTCCAGGAATAAACTCCAAGAAGCATACTTTCTACGTTTTCTTCCGCATTCACAGATCCTTTGTCCTTTAGAGATTAATCCGGAGGCGGAGCGTAAACGACGACACAAAAACAAGAAACGAAGGAAAGCAAATGTACGGCAATTACAATCGCAGCATAGGAAATAAGTCAGAAAAAGCTACCTTCCCGGAGTTTAAAAGGGTGCTTCATCTGGGCCCTTATAAGAACACCACACGCATCCTTTAACCAACGGTCGTTATCCACCATCTTTTTTCCTTCGCCCAAGGGAACTCGAAACGGCCAGTGAGTGTTCATAACGACCTCTTATCAATTCAATGCAGAGACTCGGCGTAGTCTCCCAAATCGTGACACCGTTAGGGAAAGCACATCTTCCACTCCGAGGGCACTTTGAAGAGAATTATCAATATCAATCAGTCCCTAATGAGGACGTTATTTAATCCGTGCGACTCGATGCTTGTTACTCTTCAAGGCTATCCTGATATCACGAGAATTACTTTAAATATTCGTTGGATTAACATCCCATTTTAAAAGCATGTGCTGCGTTTCCTCATAAAGATTTATTCTGCACTGCTTTAATCCCTGGCGCATTAAAATTAAAAGAAGTCTTACACAGAAAAGAATGGATAATATTTAAACTAATCATTATCTCAGCACCAGAAGTTGAGGATACATTGACTACTGAAGTTTTGCCTATCAAGAGATACTCATTTTCAAGTTTTTAGGATGGCCAATAAACAAATACGAATGTTTTATTAAATGAAAAACCCATAAACTGCATGAGGCCCTTATAATGGATTACTAACAGTAAGAAAATTAGAACGTTTAACAGCTAGTCAAAAAAGCAGTACATAGTCAAAACATACATAAAATATCACAAATTGACGAAAATAACAGTTGTAAGACGGAGTCTAAACCAATTTATTGCTCGGTGGGTATTATTCGTAAACCGAGCCGATTCGTAAACTGATTTTCTTTCTTCCTTCATTCTCAAAAGGCATTCCACTACGCCTCGTAATCTTCTGCAACGTTTGACTCAACCGCTCAGGCGAAAGGACGTAGTTAAACCCGAAGATCAGAGTCGAGACTCGATGGGAGTCTTTAACAATGCTTTCAGCAACGATTCACAAGGTTTCATCCTTCCACTGGAAGGAGCGTTCCTTTCCAATTCCAAAGGGGAATTCCGAATTTCTGGGAGCATTGGGAAGGAGCGAGAGAAAGGTGGTAAACGGCTAGTTTCCGGAACGTTTAATGCCGAAATTCCCCTCGAAAACCCGAAAAAATCTAATAGCAAATGGCCATTAGGAGGGCTATATGTTCTTCCAGACGATCGTGATCACGTAGCATTCCACGACGCTATAAAGATGTTTACCGCGATTTTGGGGCATTTTCTACCGATGATCGAGAAAAAATTCGATTTCTTGCCCTCAAAATCTATGCTCTTTAATAACCACTAGGTCCCCACCCGAGCAATAAATATCAATTCATTGTGGAAAAGTTATAACACAATGGAAACCAATGAAAATATCAACGGAAACGAAAGAGAAAAAGATTGAATTATTAAAAAGATTAAAATATTAATAAAATTAAAAGTAGTTAAAGTTCGACTAAAATATGCCACGCAAATTAAACGTTTACATACAAATATATTCAATTGCCGAAAAACTCAAATAATAAACAAAATACTATAGTTATATTAAAATTAATTAACACGGTTTTTAATTCCTCTCATTATTCACATAATTATGAAATTTCTACTTGCTGCTGTTTTTGTTCTAGCTCTATTATCAAAATCATTTTAGAAAATTCAAGTACCCGGATGTATCACGAATGATTAATCATCCATCCCAGTGGCGGAGAAGCCGAGCATTTAGGATTCCCTAATTGCAGCCGAGGATTGGGGTGGATGTGATGATATTCCACGCAGAAGAGGGATGGGCTCTTCAAGAGATAGCCCCTGAGTTATAGGCAACCTACGCATACTCCCGTGAATTTGATGGGTTGCCTACACCTTAGGCGCTAAGCAATTTCCAATCTATATGCACCGTCATTATATTGTAGTGCAAGCTGTGAAGATGGATAAATTGAATGATTAAAAATGACGTACGAATTAAATTTCCATTGTAAATAAATGCATCAAAAACGACAAAGAAGTTTTCCGGGAAGTCATAAATTTCTGAGGATATTGCAAACAATTAATGAATGAAATCGCTCTGAATAGCATCAGATCACATATTTAAGTACATATTAAACGATAGAATTTATGCATATGATTCTTGGCAAGCGCAATATATTTGAAATTTGCAGCTGATTCTGTGAAAATAGCAGTCGAAACCTGAAAAATTATCACCGGTATCACCTTTCATCAGACATCAGCCAAAGAAAACACGAAGCAATTAAAATTTCGGATGCAGTTACTGCCTAAAAAACTTAACTTAAACGAGTTCGCACATCCATAAAAGGTTATTATTTGCGGACCAATGTTCTCACCATTCATTCAAATTTCATCGCGGCAAACTTTTCTCCTCGTATAACAAGGGTGGCCATCGTTTCAAAGGCTTCCCCATTGTGCCAATCTCTTCATGAACAAAAGAACAAATTCCGTTGGAGATTTTTTTCGGGCCAAAAGGCCTCCTTTCCGATTCGCAGGGAACGCCTAGTAGACAGGATCAATTCTCGGCAATGGAAGAGAAGCCTCCCAAAATGAAAAGAATCGAAATCCGGAGCCGCGATACATTTCACCATTAGCAAAATAAATTAATTTCCCTTTATCAAACGACGAGCCCCGGGGGAATTCCATAGCCTGGATCGAAAGAGAATATTCACAGCGCAGACCAAAGGCATCAAATGAAAAGGAGAGCAGATGCTTCAGAGAAGCGATGCTTAAAATCTTAAGGTCATCTCTTCTCCTTCGCAGCATTATTTAATACCCTCTCTTCCTTCGCCTTTTTCAGTACCGCTTCTACCACGTTTCATCCCGTACTTCTATATCGATCTGCAAGTACAAGCAACTTTTAAGTTCTCTCCTGGCATTTTTCAACTGACTTCAAATTTACATTACTTCTTCTCTTCTTTCAATGTAACTGTACGCAAAAATTTGGTTTCCTTGGAAAGGTAAAAAGGGCATGAAAAAAGTCTGAAGCGCCGGTACTCGAGTTCGGAGCTTCCACTTTACGGGCGGATGCTTTAACTATTTAAGCTATCTAGCCTGTTCACCCTAGCCGAAACCCTTCTACCCTTTTCCTTGATATCTCTCCTTTTCATTCTTTGGTCTCCGTGGGTGTGCAAAAATCTCTTTCACGCGATACCTAACGATAAGACTAAGTCCGATGATAGAGTATTTTAATATTAATATAGAGCTGTATCCCAGACTTTTTTCTCTATTGCCCCGCATAGGCCTTGATATTTTTAACTTTCTCACGTCATAAGCGCTATATTTATACACGCATCTTAGGTATTTCATTTGTAAAATCTCTTTTAGATCTCTCACTCCCACGATAATATTCCTTGTGGCTTTTCCTTTACCCAAATGTGTCATAAGATTAGATTCTTTCCATATTTTAATATAATTCACCCGCCCACCTTGCAAAAACGCATATGCACTTCCCTCTCCTTCGGAAACACTCCGCCTTCTTCCTCTGCAGCTCTACCCACGCCTCCCGGAGTCCCACGCGCACACCAATACGGTGTCCTATCGCACCGCCTCTTCTCCCTTCTTTCACCACCATCTCCCGCGCAAACCCTAAGTCCTGCCGATCCCTAACACCCACCATCCTCCTATGAATCCCTCTCCTCCCACACCCGCCCTCTGGGACTTATACCCGGGGAAAGGGCGAGACGGAAACAAATTGCCCGAGCTAGCGAAGCAGGGGCGAGAAGAGAAAAGAAAAAGGGATCTTGCACGTCTGGCTTAACCGGATCTGAAGCCAGGAAATTCGCAAAAGGGAGTGAGTGGGCAGGGGATGCTTTTGAGAGAGGAGGGGAAATCGGAGATGGGGATGGAAGAGGGTGACGGAGAGGAGGATCTGAAGGGGAAAAAATATCTTCCGAGAGATCTGGAAGGGTTGTCGAGGGGGGGTGAGGGAATCCGTGGGTGGGGTCGAAACTAAAAATGTGAGGGGTGTTCAAAGAGGAGAGAGGCTGGGAAAACAAAGAGGGGTTAATTCGGAACTGAAGAGCGAGACAGAAAGAGGAAACCGAAAAGAAGGGGGGTGAATGGAAAAGGAGAGATAGCTGGAAAAGTGACTGAAATGTAGGGAGGAAGAGGGATCGGTGGGGAAAAGGCGAGAAAATCTTCCGCAGATTGACGGAGGAGTTTCTTCAAGCGGCCGGGGTGGTTCAACAGAACGATAACAGAACAAGACTGGACATAAAGAGCTTGAGATTGGTTAAAAATCACAAAGGAGGTTATATTCCCGAGCAGTCTTGATAAGTCTCCGTAGTAGAGACCTTTTCTCTAGTTCCCTTTAGCTTTTGCGCAAACAATAAGTTGCTGGAGGAACGACAGGAGTCCCGCGAGACGAAAGGAGAGAGCGGAGGGGAATAATTAGGTAATTAAGGCATGCTTTCTCTCATTATCGCCCGAAAGAGAACTTCGTCGTATCTATTCTGAGGAGACGAAAGATCGGCTTTGATTAATTCAGACGGGAAATGAAGGGCTACGGAATGAGAAGTGCATTAAAGTACGGAACTTGCGAAAGAGATTAACGAAAACGGTTCGCAATAAATGTAGTTAATTTGCAATGTGTTACACTGGGAAACTGGTAATGGCTTGCGAATGTATGAATACGGAATTACAGCAAGGATACAAACTTTTATCTAGAGGTGATGTAAGATGAAAGAAATACTGCCGCAGAATATTCAATGGGCTCACTTCTATAGGCGGTTTGTCTGCTAAGGTTAGCTGAATGATAATTTCCTAATAAGAGAGAAGCGTAATTGTATTCCGCGACTAAGAAATAAGGATGTGTATTCGAGGATTGAGTAAAATTAGATATAAGAAGCTTTTGTGGCTTTATAATGATACAAGTTTAAGACTAAAGTCTATACTTTCCCATTCTCTGTTACGCCCGACAACTTATGAACTTAAGTTCTTAAGTTCCGCTCTTTTATAAATGAATGACTGACAAAGCAACAGTCTATTCTGCGATAGTCACCTAATCAACCTTCGACAAACAAGCATGAAATAGTGGATAATTGGACAGATAACCTTTGTCCATCCCACGAACATAGCTCTACACCAGTGGATAAAGGAGTAATTCTCCTTCCAAGACACCTTCGCCGATCCTTATCAAAAACTGCTCTCAGCTTTATACCACCTCCTATTTCGCCAAAGATATTTCTGAACTATTACGGGTAACTTCCTTTTGACTAAAATCCGGAAAAATCCTCTCTTATCGGGTTACTAACATCTTGCGATCGAAAACCCCGAACTGGATATCCCTTAGCTACCCTATCGGATGAGAATATCCGATTCGACAGCTAACCCGGAGCGGATCGTCTAAAAGACTGGGATACACCGTTAAGAAAAGGAAAAAATCAAAGCCTAAGGAACGGGTCTCGTACGCCGAAAGATAGAAGGGAAAAAATATGGTTGGAAACCTAATAACGGAAGCGCGGGGAAAAACGTTCGACCAGTGGGGGAAAAATTGTTGGAGGAGTAAAAAGAGGTGGTGTGGGAAGAAGGCGTGTCTAGAGGAATCAGCTGAGGAAGACGGCGTCTACCCGTTGGGATACGAGGGGCTAAAGGAGCCGAACGAAATAAAGGGAAACTGCTCACAGTCCGCGGCTCATGTTACAGAAAAGAACTGGGTCAGTCGGGAGACATATTAGGCGAGATCCGAAATAGGGGGAGATGATAGAACAAAGGGATGACGTGGGAAGGAAAGCTCTAAAGGAGATGTGCGAAGATTGGGATACGTGATGAATCGGGCGGAGATACGGAGCCAATAATTGGGGAGCGTGTGAAATATATAGAGAGATAGAGTTTGCGGAGATGATATCAATTTTACATACTAATATATTCACCAATTATCCATGTCTGTAAGGCGAGGAGGATTTAGCATTAAGCCACCTACATTATTATTTAGCTAACTGATCTTTTTAGGGCAAGATACTAGTTGAAAAAGGATTCCTTAATGTTTATAAAGTAAGGTTGAGATCGCAACGCTCAACTACAAAACTCTAAAAATTACATATTACTGGAGGAACTAAGGCGCAGGAGGAACTAAGTTAACGCAGCAGATTTTACATTATCTAAAATAGGGTAATCATTTCAATATAATACTTTCCACTTTCAGTGTGATGACATGAGGGTACTGTCAGAAGGTTAAGTCATCAAATGACATATGGACTCTATATTTCACTTATTTATATAAACTGTATTATTTTTAGGTGTACTCATTGGTATATAAGTACCTATTAATTTATTACATCGTATGTCATTGGGTACTTCCTATTTGTGATAAATAAATAATAAAAATTATTTGACATATATTCGAAAAGTTGAGATAAAATTAATACCGGAGCAAAATGAAGTATAGAATTAAGGATGACAAGATCATAGGAAAACTGAATGAAGTGATAGTAACACTGAAGGAAAATGAATCATTCGTGAGATAAAGAAAAGTCACAGCTATATCAGATAGATATGCATGTAAACCGTAAAAAGTATGCGCGCTATAAGGATAAAAAAGATAAGAACAAAGCTACAAGATAAAACAGAAAAGATAATCTCGAAAGTGGTAAAGGAACAAATCCGCGATTTCAAACATCCGCAGGAGAACGAATAATATTTTAAGATCAGTAAAGGTAAAAAAAGGAGAGAGAAAAGAATATTTAAAGAAAAGAAGACGAGCCAAATGGGAGGGGCAATAAAAAATTATAACAAAGAGAAGGGAAAAGAGAGGCTAAGGGAGGAAAAAATGCATCCCGAGAGGGAAGGAGAGAGAGAGAGGACTCGGTTTCAACCAGTAACTTGCAAAAACAGAGTTAAAAAAGGAAAGGGGGGAATAAAAAGACATGGGAACCTAGACTTAAAAGACGAGAAGTAGAAAAAAAAGCGAGGTTTTTGGGGAGGTGGGGAAATACTGAATTCACCCGAGGAGAACGAGGTCTCAGAGAGAGATAAAAGATAGACGGAAAACTTACACGAGAGGCGTTATCTAGAGGTGGGTACGGAGAAATGGGAAAGAAAAAAAGGAAGATTTTTAACGGAAAGAGGGCTTTGTGACATGGCGGGAAGGAGATTCGACGGTTGGAAGGGTGATATTGCGAAGAAAACAAAAAAGAACACGGCGAGTTCTTTGAAGCGAATTTCCTCTGCCAATTCCGAATTAGTGGAGAACCCGCTGAGGGACGGGGAACGGAGGCGGAATAACAGAGGAGTGGAAAAACGTAGGTAGCTAGGTTTTCAGGGGTTCCATAAGATGGGGAGCAAAGGACCTGGATGGGAGTAACGAGAGGGCAAAAAGAACAGAGGGAAAGCCGAGGGAAAAGATCGGCACGAGCCGTGTTGAGAGAAAGGAAGTGACTTAATGTTGGAGTTGTTGAAAGCGCAGTTGGAAACGGATGATTAAGAATCCTGTGGGCGCGGTCTTTTGAACGGTCTCTTTGTTGGGGAATAATGAGAGCGGAAAAAAGGAAAATTATGCACGTAATCAGGGTTGATGCAATAAAGCCTTGACTTGAAAGCAAGACACGCCATACAGGGAGAAAGTGAGAGAGAGCTTTGCTGTGCAGAGCGACTTGTTGAACGCTCCAATTCAACAAGATATATGACCATGATTAACTCCGAACGCAATTACCTCCTCATGATACACTAGGCTGACCATGTGGATGGACGAAGAATAATAGGAGAGGAAAATCTGAGTCAACTGAAGGAGGATTATAAAAAAGTATGAGTCCTTGGAAATTAAGAAAAACTCAATGTAGTTGGAAACTGAGATTTAAAATGAATTATTGCCTCAAAGATTCAACAAATACTGCAAAATGAATTTAATACGGCAAGATCAATCTACTAGAAGAAAAAATGAGAGGCACTTCAAAGAAAAAATCTACCGAACCTAAAGAACCTCAAATCTAAATAAAGATCTGAATCTAAACGAACAAGATGTTAATGCGTTGATTAGTATGAAACTAAGTAATACTTTTAAGACATCAGTAAAACCCAAGTCAAGAGTATATTAAAAACGATTACATCGGAACGAACGAGATGTCATTATGTTGATTTCCATGAGACTAAATAATATTTTTAAGACCAGTAAAAGCCAAGTTAAGAGTATATTAAAAACATAATTACATCAGAAAATGCCTTGATAGGTTTTCACTGAAATAGTATCGATATTGATTTTGGTTTCTACATTCCGTTAAAGCATTAATCTACGCCATCAAATTAAACCTAAACTACACCATCTAGTTTGTATAAGAAACTATCTCTCACAGACCCGTTCTACAGAGGACTTATATTATACCACAAACTCCAAATTTTAAGAGCGCGGAATAACTACTGTACGTTACCTGACGTAGGTCATAATCCGCCGCTTAAAATGCACGAGGTTGGCGATCGAAGAAAGGGAAAGAAAACGGTTCGAGAAATAATAAAGAGATTAGCCGTCGCCTAAATTAACTAGGTCGTTATCTTGATGAAACCAGCGCGAGTCGGAAAAAATCGACGCGAGGCCAAAAGAAACGAAAAGAAAAGCGAAAGAAGTGGGCGGGACAAAAAGAAGAAATAAAAACAAATGGCGGCGGAGATGGGAACGGGGAAAGACAGAGCGCGTGGAACTTGGGTAAAAAAGTCGCAAATGACTTGGGCAAGAAAAAGAGTGACCAAAGGGGGGGGAATTCGAATCGCTAAGGAAGGAGAGGAAAGGGAAGGATGAACGAGGGAATTAAAGGAAGAGAGAAGATTCTGAGACGGAGAAGGGGTTGGGGGAAACGACTGAAGGGTAATTGAGAGAATTAATGCGGGAACTGGCGGAGAAGAAAGGGAAGTCGGGGAAGGGGAAGACGGAATGGGCCGGGGCGCACCACCTCCCCTCCCCCCCATTTTTACCCTAAAAATAGTTTCCGACTGAAGGGCATTAAGGAATGAAGGGGCGAGATAAAGGTTGGCGAGGAAAAGATCGAAATGAGATGGAAATGTAGAGGGAGGATGAAAAAAGGGGAAATAATAAAATTCCCCCCGAGGCTGGAAAAAAGTAGAGACGGAGCTATATGGGATGGATATTATTATTATTATTATTCAAAGGGATGAAAAGGGAATTGGGACATGAGGAAGCGCAAAGGAAATGAGGACGAGTGAGAGGGAGTAAAGCTATGAAGAGAGGAGAGGGAAGAAATTTCGGAAAGGAGAACTTGTGTATCGGGATTCATATTAAGGTTCCGAAACAAAGGCGCGGAAAGTGTCGCTCCGATGGGAGTATTCGGCGCCTGAGGGGTTCCGGGAAGGCGCGTTTAATGAAATGCAATTAAATGGCCGTAAATATACTTTCGATTGATTAGAAAACGGCGTGTGAATTCTTCCGTGTCTAACGCAGGAAGAGGTCGTATCGAGAGATTCGTGTACGTTCCATCGATCGGGTACCAATCGAAGCGATACCTTAAAATTCAATTTCTCGGGGAGAAAATAGAGGCGCTTGTAATTTCGTTCGAGGAAAATTAAGATTTCGAAAGTGAAGCTACTTTGAAGACGCCCTTTTGATACCGTTTCGTTATTATGATAAGGCATAATGCTAGCTGACGACTAATTTGAAGGTGGAAAAGAAAAATAATCCGTACCTGAACAAACATTGTAAAATAAAGAATATAAAATTTCGGACAATCCTTACATGATCGGAAACTTTATTAAGAAAGAATAAGAAAAACTTTATAATAAATTAATTATATGATAATTCACATTGTTGGGCATCTCAAAATTAGCAATAATCCTCAAAAAAGGTTTTTCAGAAAATAATTATCGTTAATACATATCTAACAACAGTATTTCACACCTTATTTCCTTCCACGGTATAGTTAGCCAATCATTATTAATTCAAAATTATAAAGATAAGAGACTTGGATGTTATTCTGCAATGAAATCATTTATTTGCTGTACATTTAAGTACGCAGCGCGCAGGTTGAGAAGGTCAACTCTACAATCTCATAAAATAATGGAAACCGGACCTTCACATCCACCTGTATGAGAAATTTTCAATGTCCTAATAATAATTGGAAAATAAAAGAAGCGTTAAGGGTTCATTTCGGCACCGAACTACCAACCATCGTTATAAAATTCGACATTCAGCATTCTATCATCTTTTATAGATATAGTTATATATAATAGATACCGCTCGATAAATTTAACATCAGGACCAATAAAACTAAAATCCGGTTACAAATTCTTCAAGCGGAATCATTCCTAGAGGAACACGAAAAAACTCAGCTCAAAGACGTAGGTGGAAAGGTTGACTAGGTGCTTTCTAGAAGACAACAGTAAACCGGGAGGAGAAACAAAGCTATCAGAGGACGAAGAAGGAGAAAAATGAGAAAGGCATAAAAAAAACTAGGAGCGGTGTACCGAATCCATCTGTCCCCAAAGCTCTTGGTTACTTTCCCAGGGGGCATCGGCGAGATTTGAGGGGCGATGAACAATCAGGACAGAAAGAGGAGGGAATCAGTGGAAGAACCGACGGGGGCAACGATTCATAGCTGCCGTGAGCGAGAGAAAGGGCGGGGAGAACGAAATTATGATAGTCGGAGCGCTTTTGACAAGCGGAGTAATGGAACGTTCCGATATAAGATTCCGACAACAGGATGAGGTACTTGAAGGTCTCATCTCGAGTCTGCATTGTTAGGCGACGCACTCTTTGTAAAAGATGGCGTGAGAAAAATAGCTTCCCTGGATATTATCGATCGACGCTCAGCGGGTCCTTTTTGCTTTTGTTTCGAATGGAGGCAACGGATACAAAGAAACTGGATTTGGATCGCACCGAATATTTCTCGTTTCCGATTTTTTTGCCTCGGCGTAATCGAGTGGCAATGGCCGTGATCCGAAACTTGCAATACGCGGCGACCGGCCGAAATGTTCGAAAATAGAAGGCCACGAATCCACTCTTACTAAAAACACGCCCGATGGGAAACGTGGCGATAAAGTAAAATAGCGTGGGCGGAAACTAAATCCTGTTTTTCAGAAAACACTCGGGCGGGTGAATGTAAAAAGCGGATCAGACACCAGGAAGTAAAACGGAGCGAACGGTAGCAACGACTTTGCAGAAAGAGATCCTTCGCCGCTAATTGCTCGAAATGCTATTTGTTTTCGAAACTTCTACGCCGTGAATAGCTTTTCTCGAACGTATGAAGAAGAGATTGGAAATTTCACATTAGTTAAATGAAAGGACTTACTAGCGCGAACCAAATAAAGTTTTTTTTTAAAGGAAGCAACGCTCAAAATTACTGTTACAAAACATATCATGGAGATATAATTAACGGATAGCAGCTCATAGGACGCGTTTTTGCAATCATTGATAATCATGATCTATCTTGACGCCTAAGACAATTCGCTAAATTTAAAATAATGAAAATATTCAAATATTAAAATCGCCGAATAAATAGAACTCTGGTACAAGAGGAGTGTTGGGTAATATGAATACTTTTGCTCGTTTCCAGGAAAATTTTATTTTCTAGGAAAATCTAATCATTAAAATTTTAGTGCCTTTAGTTGATTTTCAGCCAACAGAAAATGAATTAAATGAAAATCGCACGGAATGTATTAGAGAAAAAGTCAACCAATGATTTACCGGCAAGCACAGCTCCATACTTCCGTAATTTTATAACTTAAGGTACTACTAAGGGTTATAATTGGCCTTATATAAAAAATAAGGGGCAATCATGCTTTAGAATATTTTCCATAAAATGAAACCCATGTCATTAAGGGAAGTACAGCGATAAGATTGCACTACCAGTAATCCTTAAGAAATTCGCAGAAGGGATGATTCCACTTTGGAGGCCCGGAGAGATACGGTCAGAGACGGAGAAAAAGCTGAGAGGACAAGGGATGAACGGGATCGAAAAGCGGGGAGACATTGAACATCGGAAAGAAATAATAGGGAAGGAGAGAAAAGACGGGCTGGGGCAATTGTTGATGTCGAAGGGAGCAGGGTTACTAATGCGGGCGAGGACAGGTGGGTCCGTCAAGAGGGATTCTACGGAGGTTGGGCGTGGGACGGAGAAGAAGGGGCTCAAGACAAACGAGGGTGAGCTTCGAGGTGGACGACCCGAAGAGGGAGATGTTAAATAGATGGATCGCATTGGACGACGGGAAGGGGTCAAAAACTCTTCTCCGAAACCCTTCCATCGTACACATCGCCGTGGGAACACCTGGTCGGTTCCCATCGAAAATGTAACTGCTAGTCCGATTCGAAGCAAAATCGACCATTAAGACTGCCTATACTTTCTCCCTCGACGAAAAACTAAAAAATGGAAGGATCTTCGCTATTCCCACGACCGAAGTAAAGATGGCCGGAAACTACGGCGTGGACGATTTCCAGTGGAATTAATTTGGGGCATTCGAATGGGATGCTCAATATGTAAGAATGAAATGCTCACTTTGAAGCTTGAACGACCTTCAAAATATTCACGGGTTACGGAAAGATTCAAGCAAGGAAAAGTACAACTGGAATCGGAAAAATTGAGGAAAATGAGTCATCTATACTAAGTCAGAATTATTTATAAAGTTACGCAACCTTCAGTTTCCCATACTCAGTTTTCATATTCAATTATATCAGATTTAATGTCTAAAATATTAATCATTTTAGTCAAACTTTCTAGGGGTTTCAACTAACTTGTCTTCAAGTATATATTACGAAAGATGTGAGACTGAAGAAGCTAAAACGTTATCCATGTATGTAAATGTTGTACAGTCTTGAAATCCTATTTATTTGAATGATGCAAACAGATGGGGCTATAAGCACCTGCTTCGGAGTTTTGTCGGGCTAGCGATATCCATATGATGAGAAACTCCAGCCAAAAAGCTAAAAGTTTCCTAATTATTCCAAAATATTAAATTCCAAATTATTAATTAATACTTCAAAAATATTAAATTCCACATCATTCATAAGCGAAACCGTACTAAAATTTTGGTACAAAACTTATTTACTGAGATAAATGAAAATCACACTGAGCAATATTCTCGGGGCGACAGTATCCTAGGAGTCACATATGTACTACCTTTACAAACAAACGTGGAAAATTGCAACCTTTCATAAACAAAAAGACGGATCGCTACCTCCGAAACAACCATACCATCGAACGTCGATCGATCGGGTCGGAACTACGCGTTCATTTTTCTTCGCAAAAAAATGTATCCAGTTAGCCGTGACATACAGTCGAACTTACAGGATGGGAGATAAGATTCCGAGTCGGCTACAAATCATCCGCTATAGCGCAGCTGCAAAAGGCCGCTAGTTTACTATATTTCGACGATTCGGGTGAACACCGTTTTAAAGTCACCTAGACAAAGCGATTGGCTTTGGCGAAAAAACATCCGCCTGACATCCATTTTGTACGCGAGGTGATATCGTCGGGGAAAAACTAAGCCACCAAGACGGCGGGAAACTGTCTGCGCAATCCATACGCCGTCCATCAAACCCGCGGCTTAAAACGGACGGAAACATTGGCTTAGCGAAGAAGCAGAGACGCGGAGAGATATGAAGCGAGGTCTGACCCATCACGGCATTAACGCGTGGGGAAAGGAAAACGAAAAAAGTGACAAGGGCTGGGACTCTAGAGATTTGGACAACATGAGGATAGAACTGCAAAACCCCCCACTTTATTGCAACATTTTATTGAATTTCTATCGTTCCTCGTTTTCGACGGATGCTTCCTTTCTGACTCTGGATACATTTAATCACGAAATATCTATACGCAAATATCACTTAAACTATTCAGATCATTATCAGGGTGAATTGAAACATCAAAGGAATGAAATTCTTAATCCACAAAATATAATGATTGCGAGTCCAAATGCAAATTTTAACAGAAAACAAAATGAGATGATTTATCTACCACTAATAGTACTTCCATGGAATTTACAAGAAATTTTTAAAAATTTTGACAAATATTACATCTTCAGCGAGTAGCAGCTACGAAGATGTACGCCCAAGTAATTCTGTAACATCACCTCATAACCAATAAAGTACGTATAATATTTTATGTTTTCCGGTAGAAAATGCTTTCAGGGTATCAACTTTACACAAAGTTGTTCGAATGACAGTGATGCTCTTCCAAATCAAATTTCAACAAAAAATTTCCTTGCAAATTATTCTAGAGCGCCATGAAAATTGAATGATATTCATAAAATTTTGGGCTACAACGATTTAGATTAAATTCAGTACTATCTAAACATGGTTTGGTTCCTTCATTCTTCATTTTTATTAATCTTTATCTACCTTATCCAGGCACTGATGTATAGGGAAATTTGCAGAAGCGAAATGTGTGGAAGAAATTAAAGCATTAGGATAAAGGGTTAGGAGATAAATAAGAGAAGGGAGAGGAAGTAAGTATGGCGGGAACAGAGATAGGCGAATGTTGAAGGGAACGAGAGATGGAGGCATGACTGATACCTGACGCTGTGCAGCAAAACCTTATCTCGCCTCCAAAATGCAAATCCCATCACGAACAGTCAAAGAACGTCGGATTCGCAGTTGCTGTGCGATAGAAAAAAACTCCACGAGTAGGTCACGCGAGTGTCCGATGGGTGTCGCGGGACGACAAAAACCCCACCGTCGGAGGAACCGGGGCAACGAAGGAAAATAAATAATCAAACATTTATTTATATACGTACACACATGCTTAAGTTGGGATTTTTTCTCCTTGCGCATGTGGTAGGAGTCCACTTTGTTCGGAAAAGGAAACAAAATTATCGATCGTCGGCCATTTCACGCTGCCCTAAGGTTAAATGGAGGCGAGGAAAAGGGCCGAGGCAAGTAATGATTTTTTAGCGAAATTTTTCCCGATCCCGATTTTCATATGCCATCCCGTTATGAGACGAACCGTGCCTACGATTCAAAGCATTCGAAGCTTTTCTTGTGGAATCGAATCTATTTTAAAGCCACAGGTACTTATCATGCCGTTGTGTTGCGATGGAATAATTTATCTTGCTTCAACCTCAGCATCTCTCAGAGTTCTTTTTTCCGAGGATGAATTTTAAACTAAACTCGTGAGCGAATAAAAAATTTAAAGGCGACTCAGATAAATATAACATTACGCATTTAACGCTCCGAAAATCTGACGAGGGCAAAGATTTAACGTTCTGTGACAGTTTATTATAACTTGCATCTTCCTAAGCAGACCAAATATACGCTCGGCCAAGCGAAGAAAAATCTGTTTTTGTGGTAAACTGAGTCAAGAGCACTATCAAATTAAGATAACAAACTATGCAAGTAACAAAAAAAGAACTCGTGCATTGTGTCGGATAATACTTGCGTGCTATCTGACCTATATACTACTCTCTTGTGAGGGAAATCATGCTATCATGGGTGCACAAAAAGGTAGAAATAAATTAAATTCATTACTGTAACGAATGCACTAATGATCTTAGCGTGAAAAAGGCATGATTTCTTTCTAAAGCACCAACCATCCTTTCAAAAGATACCATCTGAATTTAATATACGACAATACATATGATAGGGAGATTTCAGTCTCCACCGGTTCATCCCCACACTCCTGAATAGTATCTTATAAAATTTTATATAGATATATACATTAATATCCAGTTTTCATATTCAATTTAAATCAGATTAAATGTCTAAAATATTAACAATTTTTAATTAAAATTATGTCTAATATAAGACCACGGCTCAAGGGGGCCTAATTACACGAAAAGGCAAAGTTATTCTCCCATTCGAATCTGCAAGAGCGGAGAAATCATATTTTACGGATTTCGCTTAAAGAGGACAAAATCCGGAATAGTGGAACAGAAACGAAAAATTGCTTTCGTTAGTGGACGGGGAGGGAAAGGTTGGAGTAGTGCCGCTCGGGAATTCATCCCTTTGCTCGAGGCTCTCCAAGGAGTGGACGGGAATAGAAAAAGAAAGGACGCAAGACAAAAAGGGGGAAGAATAGATGAAGTGAAATGTGCGGCAGCTGGTGGGAATAAAGAAAGAATAGGTTTGAGAAAGATAAGGATGAAAAGTCGAACCCTCTTTGAGCTGCGAAAATATGACGTTTAAAACTAAATGATAAGGAAGGGATGAAAAAGGAAAAGTGAAATGGTTGGTATATCAAAAGGAGGGATCATACTTAGACTTCGAAAATTACATAATTTGATAGCAATATAAGACACATATGCATCAAAACGAGCAAGAGTTCGGAATGAATAAGGAAAGAATGACTCTGTTTTAGTATAAACTTGATTCCATGAAAAAAGACGGAGGAACAAAACTGATTAAAAGATTGAGTTTCACAAATTTTCCATAAAGGAGTACAGCGTATTAATTAACGCTACAAAAATATCGCTACGTAGCGAAAATTTAAAGAATAATCTAATCTCGGATATGTATAGCATACCACGTAAAAATAAAGGAAAATTCAGCTCACTTAAGCGGCGAAATGATAAAAAACGTCACCCTGCATGAAGTACCATAACGAACATAATTCTGCATTTGACATCGCTTTGCAACCTCAGAATAAAAGAACGCGGTCAAGGAAGCGGAACTCCGTCCGGGATCAACGCATGAAACACTATTCATAATCATACCCGTAAACACATCCTTAAAAATCCGTATCTTTTGTGTAGTTTTAGTCCTCATTTTCTTCATCCCATCATTATTAATAATTCCGCTTTAATCAACAGCCCTCGCAACATTTTCATCTCAGAAGTTCCGAAAACGGGTCACCTTAAAATTCCCGATGAAATTTTCCACCCGGATTATAATTATCAACGAGCTTCTGCCTTCCCCTGAAACTGTCATTCACCAATCGCGACAGGATATTACGCTTCAACAACAGCCGAACGCGGAAAAGCGGCGGAATTAAAAATTACTATTATTTCGAGACGACGAATAAACCGTTTCCCGATCGAAGACGGGATGAAAAAGGACTGAGAAGATATGGCGGTGAGAGAGAGAGAGAGAGAGCGAAAGAGGTTCCGCAAGAGCAGAGCTGGATAACAGGTTGGCGTGGCAGAGTGTAATTATAGCCAACATATCAATAGAGAGAGCGGAGGTGGGAGAGGGAATTGCTGTCTGATTGATTGACGTATATATTATTTGGAGGAGAGAGGCGGTTCTGTTGATCCCTTAGGGAGGCGTAAGGGTTCCAGAAAGATCAAGGCGAGAGGAGATGACGGCAGAAAGAAAGGGTTCTGGAGCACAATCGCGGAGGGGCTGCGAAGCATGTCCGGACGCATACGTAGGAGAGTGAGGGAAATATTGAGGAATGGAGATGAAGACAGATGGAGGATTCGGCGATTATGAAGGTGGGGAAATAAAAGGAGGTTATGCGAAAACGAAATGGATGGAAAAATGAAACGAAGGCGACGTCCTGTGGAGGAGCCCGAAATTTAAGGAGGAAGGGTTGGAAATGGGGGTTCGCAAATGAAAATAAATTAATAAGAGGCTCAGTTTCTGACTGGTATCCCGTCTGCACTACTGCGATCGAATATAGTATGGCTAATCATACTATCTATGATACTATTCATAGTGGAAAATCATCCCTTTTCCGGAACATCTGAACTCTGAAAATAACTACTAACTAATAACAATAACTGATAACTACCGGTGATACATAAGCTCCTAATTGCATCACTTGTTACAGTGACCCAAAATTACGGATAAGTCGTTTTCAATCCAATGAACTGCCATTTCACTTTAAGCTAGTCCTTGAACTGTGAATTTACCGAGAAATAAAGCCCGATAACCGAGCTATCGTGGGTAGGTCACAGTTGCTTAGAACCTAATTGTAATCGTTCACTTTAAGACAACAAACGGTAGCGTTAGCACTTAATAATCGGCACTAACTGAAGTTATGAGGTCACAAATACTACCAATAAGGTAAAAAACCGAAGCTGATGGTAGAAGCCCTCAATCCTATTCCTTGCAACCGACTTACGAACCTTCTTACTTGGAATAGAGAAGTCTTCACTATATCAGTTTTGATCCCAGGATTCTTCGCGTCAGTTAAAACCAAATAAACAATATTCCGGCTGTGACCAGCAAGAGCGCGATTGATAAACTATTTCTCACTGAGGTCCCTCGTGGGTGGGCCACCTCAAAGGCATTGACGGATTGGATAAATTAGACGCGGGGACAAGAAATCCATGTAGACGAGAGAATGGCAGAAGGGTAAAACCCAGGGAGTGACAGGACGGCGGTTTGGATGACGGGGGAGGAAGACGGAGCGACAAAAGTAGGAAAACTCGGACGGGGAGAGAGGAATGAGGGCGAACGGGGAGGAAAAAGGAGGGCTAACTAAGCATGACAGATACCTGCGTGAGGTGTTAGAATCAGGGGAGGAGGGGAAATTAGTACTGATGAATAGGTTATGCGGGAATTGGGTTGGAACAAGCGGTGAAAGGGGAAGGAGAGAGAGAGAGAAAGGGCCTAACAGATGGGTGAAAGGATTAGGACCTGTAGTGAGCGTCTGCGGAGGCCGACACTCGATTGCAATATCCCTCGTTTTTCAACTTGTCCCGAGTTCGGTGGCCGTGCGTCTCTCCCCCCAATGTTTCACTTCCGACTCGATATAATCCTGAAATAAGAGCCGTCGGGATAACCGGTGGACGAAAAAAAATAACAAAGGGCGTCCGAAGAGGATAATCTATAAATCGATGAGTTCGTTGGATAAACGAAAGTGAAATGTTTATGCGGAGGATTAACCCGTTAATCCTTGGAGGTATCTGAAAAATATGGGAATAAATTAAACGGGCTCGGATTTAGTTGAGGGTTTTTGGGGGGGTTTTCCCGGTGTCGGAGGTGGGCTATCGGGAACGGTGCTTTTATTAATATGCCTTGAAATTCGGCCGTAAAGTTCGTCGATGAAGTAACCGAACGAAATTGAGAATAATACGATTGTTTTGCCGTTGACAATGAAATAAATTCCCTTATCTGGTTCAGAAGGTCTCGATATTATCTATCTATATGAATAAATTAAAGGAAATGATATTATATCTGACAGGAAATGATAAAAATCGAGTCCTGTTCCATATCAAATAACGAAAATGTTTCCTTAGTGATCATGTTTGCCTTTCATCTATTTTATTTAGATTGCTAGAGTTCTAAAAATTTTTAATTTACAAAATAAACAAGATCTAATCCGGTGACAACAAAGAGAAAAATTCAAACTGACTATCGGCAAAATAAATCCAGCCTTTCTAGGTATATATTAATTAAAAACGTCGATTATATTTCTGTGTTCCCTAATGACCTTTACACTTAACAAATTACAAGTCCCGATAAAGATATCATTTTCCACATTAATGCTACAATCTCTTTCTTACCACATACGAAACACACAATAACGCACTTAAGACGAATATCCTCGCCTCTGCAATCCTAACCTCCTCATATTTCTCGCCTTTGACTTTCAAAACCTTGCCCATAATCCCTTACTTCCCCGACCTCATCTTTCCCAACCAATTCCCAGCTTCTTTCTCCATCCTCCATTCAGACACCACCGATTCGCCTCCCTTAGCTCCGTATTAAGTGTCGCGTAGCCCGTGCTATCGATAAATCACCCGAAATGTACAAGACTTGTTCTTCCTCTGCCCTTCCTCCTCCATTCCCCAGCCCCACCACGTCATCAGACCCAAAGCGTACATTTCCCCAGCTTTTCTCGCAATGTTCACGAAGAAGTCCCCACACCTCATTTCCTTCCCCGTCCCGTTATCTCCCCGCTTTTGCGCCTGTTTCTTTAACCGCACGCTTTTTCCACCGCGCACTAATTTTCCGCACGATTATATCCCTCCCGTTTCCGCGACTCGTTCCAGAGGTCTGCCGAAACCTAAAGAAGCGGCACGAGTTAAAGGGGAAAACTCGCACGTCGGACCAGCGCGCGCGCCGAACTCTGCGTAACGGAGATCGGGAACAAAGTGTTCTTCTTTGTCTGGCCGGCGTTTTTGTCACGGAAGCCGTAGACGCTTTGGCGTTCCAAAGATGATTTACTTTTGGGAGAGCGCAGACGGTTTTTTACTCCGCGTGGGATACAAAAGGACGCACTAAAGGGGGATGTTGCGGGGGAAGAAGCAACACTGCGATTGGACGAAGAAACGTTGGTTAATTTATTATTCGTACTGTCGCCGCATTAATCGGATGTGGATTCTAGGGGGGGTCGGCGTTATCCAATTAGGGCCATTGTTTGGGGACGAATTCCCGTTTTTTTCGTTGAAGTTAAATTAAGTCCGCGCACATGCGTAGCATTGCAGAGTATGTATGGGAATTCCTTGGAGGAACAGCAAAACATTATGAAAAGCTAGCGAATAGTAAACGATGGCTGAAATGCATAAAGTACCCAATGTTCGCGAGGGATATAAAGGAGGTTCTGTATATCTAGGCATAACATACATTCAGTTTTGACCTGGACTGTATCGGTTTGGAGAAATGGTACTGGTCAAGTTCTAATCCTATCATTAGTATGGTTGCAAGAGATTTATTCTTTGCCTTATCTGAAGAATCCGCTACAACCTATTTAATAAATTCTGTAATTTTCTTTTGTTTGTTCTTTCTTATACTTTACATAATTGTTTAATTGTGATTTTATTTATTTACTTTTGCTTATCGTCAGTTATAATTGACCTCGTGCTCTATGTTAATGCTTTCTTCAATAAATTAATTTTCATTTTGTGCTTCTTTGAATTAATGAACCACCGTAAAGTAAATTACGATACATTCAGAGGTGTGAAAGGAAAGGATTTCAAAGATTATAATAAGGTGACCTTCCGACGCAGCTCACAGCATAACAGCAAGCTACTAAAACTCGTAAAATCGCCCAAAAGTAAAAGTAGATCAAAGTTCCGATTTAAATCCCTTCAAAATCCTATCTTTCCCGGTTTCTGGCATTCCTAATATAGAAATCCTACGTATACTTCCATATCTCCACCAGTATATACTCTGATATACTTCAGAAAGATGTGATAAATTAAGTTCGTTACTCACAGCAAACACCCAAAGCCACGACGCAGAGGACCAAACTGGGTACTTACCTAAAAGAGAAGAAAAAATTTCATTAAAATCATAGACCAATCATAGATACAACGAAATACAAACATCATACACCACCAAATTGAAAACACCCACAAAATGCAGCACGGGTTCCAAACATTGATCTTTTCGGCTCTCCATATGCATAACCCGTAGAGCCGACTTAGTCACCCGACTCACATAAACAATATAAATCAATATTAAACGCTCTGAATTTTAATGGTATTAATCTCGCAGGAAGCAAAACCCACTTCACGCTCCAACCTGTCAAGTCTGGGAGAAAGATTGATAACAATCGCCGCTCAAAATTTTGACAAATACGTATTAAAGACATAATCCCGGCGAGGCAACATTACCCCTCCAATTAGTTCCTCTAAAGCCAAGTCGACTCATCAACGGAACATTCCTCTTCTCCTTCGACATAGCGAATTACCTCTCCTCTAAAACCACACCTTTCTAAATGTTATTGTTCGCGATAGCACTGATCAATTTAGCTCGAATTCTCGGGAGGGAATCCTTCCTATCCACTCTTTTTTTACGATTTCTCTACACTACATTCCGAGCAAAATCGGTGCGGAATTCGGGAAAATTACTCTCTTTATCGAAGAGTATGATTGACATTTAGAAAAAAACACAGCCATTAGGAAATGTTTACATCAGTTATGAAAACAGTTGAATTAAGTTTCCCAGGGTATAGTTCTGAAGTTGGTTAAAGAAAGTTCTGCAAAGCATTAGCTCCACTTAAAGCCTTCATTGGTGCCATATTATAATAAAAGCCAATTTTATCACGCTAATCTTTTTCTATACTGCAAGTTCTTATCAATCGCGATGCTTGTAGTGCTCGCTGCATTAATACAGATCCAACATTTCTCTATGCCAACTACTTTTCTAATTTAAACAAACATTAACGCTTTTATACAACAGATGAGCCGAAACAGTAGCTTTTGAGATATGACGACTCAGTTTAACGCCCAAGGCAAGGTATGTGACAAAGTCATATCGTACAATGCAATACCTAATTAGAAAATACTGGCTATTTACAATTACTACTATTTAGGAACAACTTCTAATTATCAACTACTGTTAAGTAAACTTAAGACCTTACGGGGGAGTCTCCATCCCCCATTCCCCCCTCTCCCCTGTACCCACTCTTAGCAGCTTTAAACGAATATTCTTCGGGACTAGTTATGAGAGAATTTTAAACTAAGAACTAGAATCCGTAAATACTCTATAATCACCGTGAAAATACAAGAACGGGCTCTCAATTATCCCAGGTTTCCGAATTTTCGGGACTTGGAAACCCCTAAATAAAGCATCTGCGAAAACTACTGATATTTCCAAGTTACCATGATTAGCACCCTTCCGCGCGGGGGAACAAACGCTAGTTCCGAACAGCCATTCGAAAAATGCACTCCCCCGCACACCCCCACGGCGTCTGAAACCGCACGAAACACTCCCAGCACTAATGGCTTAGAGCCACCTCTCTCTAAGTTTCCAGCCTCTCCGGCTACACAGACAATTTACCATTACTTACAGATTCAACTCCAGCTCTCTCTCTCTCTCTCACACACACACAAACGGGATCCTCTCGCTGATGACTAACAATTGCTACTCTAGACTTTCCTCTCTCTTCCCGGCAATTCCCGACCTCTGGCCCTTGGGATTTGGGAGATTGGTATCACCCCTCCCTCCCGCTCTCTCAATTTACGCGACTATCTCAAAAACTTCCGAGACTAGTCCAGAAGATGTCCATCCCACGCCTTTGGCCTTGCAGGAGTGATAATTAACACGTTAAAGAGCTTCGGATTGCATCAAAGGCTAATTTTCGGAGCGGAGGGCGGTTACCATTGGCCACAGTTCGACGGCGGTGGGGATGCCGAGAGGATATTACGGCTTCTTTCGGAATAGAGAACATAATTAAGGTGGAAAACCCGGATAAGGGTGGATAAAGGCCGCGATGCGATCGGAAACTGGTTTTCCAGAGCTGGATCCACGGAGATATTTTTGGGGCCGAAAGAAGTAGAGTCGTAATCGAGCCACAAATTTCGATCTTACTCCGCCGATTTCCGGAAAACGGATCGACTTTGAGAAGGGGGGTGTATATTTAATTCGTTTCGCTCTGGAGTCAGTATGCGGAATTTCATCGTAATTTGGAAACAAAATTCAACAAAATTTAAGGTAATCGAAAAGGAGGAAAGCTCCCTGGAAATCGACTGTTAGTAAAGAAATTTTTCAAATAATTTAAGGCTCCCAATAGATTACATAGGGGACGGCGTCATTCGGTGCATTAAGACTAGATAAAAGTAAGATTCTTGGCGGGGTGGAGACTCATTTGTTGGAAGTTTAAAGCTTCATTAGCTCACTGTTATAATGTTGAGCTCTTTTCCAAGATGTTTCATCACAAAAGAACGTAAAAGGCATGATGAAACAAATTAAAAAGACCGCTTTAAGGCACTAGTGAGACTATTCTATCATGTGTTTATCCTAGAGGATAGATAAAATATTCAGGTATTGAATTGAAGCAAAATATCTACCGCCTTTTTCGAGAACGTGGTACTTTTATTGCAAAGATATTGCAGACATTTCTTCAACAAATAATACACTACGAGAGAAAGGGAGAAAATTAGATATGGTACAGCTGGTCGCTTCGGAAATTAAATTTTCTGTCTAACAATACGCGACGGTGAATTCCCCTCATAACAAACGCAAAAGATTGCTTGCTTATCACATACGTATATACATGGACAAATGAAAGTAATTCCTATGAATACCATATTTCCTTAACTCAGCTCATTTCACGAATAATACGCCGCATTTCCAGGGAATAAATCCTCATGAAGGAGAGAAAGAGAATGGGAATGGGCTCTACTTGGGAGGAGGGAATATGTTTGAAGTCTTGATGGCATTCGAAACCAAAAACGTTAGTGGTAAGGAGACGAGAAGGTATTCCCGAGCGGGGGCGTGATCTGTTGCTTCCCTTTCGAAGTGACTGGGTTACACAGACGAAACGCGGACGCAAACACACTCGACCTAGCTCCACATCCTGGTGCGGACCCACATATCCGCCATATTGTGCCGCAGTTAACACGGCGATTTTTCCCCCCACGGCAGACTCACGTAGGCGAAAGTAACAAGCGGGTTAAAGGAAGTATGACGCGGTGTAGTTTGGAGCGTAAATCTTCTCCCGTTACGCTTCTGACGGCAACAAAGTGCTCGCAGCTATGTATCGCGCCACCTGCCAAAAATTTCCGCACGCACGTCGGATAAATTTTCGCCGGATCGTCTGAGAGCGTGAAAGTCGTTAATTTCGCGGGACGGGAAAGTCGCTTAATAGACGATGAGCTTTGCTCTTGTAAAGTGTTTTTGATGTCGTCGTGCGTCGCGTTACTTCGACGAGTAGGAAAATAATGTTGGCGTTCGAAATTGGGAGAATATTACGAGGTCGGAATGTTACCCTGGGGATGACACAGTGAAGGCAAACTTTGGTTTACAGTAAAGAATCATCAAATTACAAAAAACCTTCTGTTATTTTCAACACTCCTGAGTCAGGATTGTATACTTGGGTACACAACTGTAAACGATATGTTCTTAGACCGGTGATAATCAAGACCTGAGATAAAGATATAACCTAAGATAAAGATATTCAAGTCAGAATCCCAAGCTATTTATAATCCCTCGCAATTTTACCAGCCGCCAGAGATAATAACGAAGAAAATAACGAAAATTAAACCCAGAACTTCAAACAAAGGGAACTACTATTTACTTAGCCCATTGGGATCTAGTCGTCAGATTTCAGTTTCGAAAAAGGAAAGCAACTTGGTAATAAGAAACGTGACTTAGCATACGCCATATTTTGGCTTCCATATCTATGAAAGTAGCAAAATATTTTAACAAATGAAAAAAAAGAATCGAGGAGAGCTTCCTATTTTATAGAACGCATAAGGATTAGAAAATGTCAATTACCTCAACCTATTTAAAATTCAAAGCGATATAAAGAAGAGTTAAATTCCGACACTTTGTAGTCATAATGTTTATAATTCTCTATGACTAACACAAGATATTATCGCAAAACAGTGAATGCGTTTTACTTCCCACTGCTAAAACATTTCATCTGTTCACATCCAAATAACACCGTACGTTCCAGTTTTGCAGTTCAACAAGCGAGAGCGATTGGGGATTTCCGACGAGTGATACTCCTTTTCATCTTACCATTTTTAATATGCAAACGTTTTGTTCGCCCGAAAGTCTCTTAGCTTCGGAGCCAAAACTTCTCATTAAGGAAAAAGAGCGGCCACCGAGGGAGTTGAAGAATCGAGAAAGAAAAAAAGGAGATAAAAAAAAAGTCCTTTTCATTGCCACCACCTTCGGCATCACACTTGGATATCTTCCGAAAGAAATTGTAGCAGTATGCCCTCCAAAAACTTTTTCAATACTGTTGCCAACTTAAGAGAAAGAGTGCCATTGCAAAGGGACCGAGCGGGTCTTTATTTTTACAGCTCTCCTCAGGAAAAAACATCCGACAATGCAAAGCAACCTCACTGAGAAACCAGCCGTTATTTGTTGCGCGGTCTCCCTTGAACATTGAGGGCTCTGTTAGCAGAATTTTCCACGCTCTTGATCTCATTCATTCCGACCTAGATACCAAATGAGGGATTTGATTTTGCGCTGATTCGTACTAAATCTATTATTCTATAGTGAAGAAGTTATTCCTTGGGCAAACTGGGGAAAATCTCCAGGGATGACGACCGATGAAAGAGGATAAAAGTAGCTTTGTGAATTTTTCTCGGGAAAACGCTCGTTAAATTTTGGAAACTTGAAAGATGGTTCAAATAATAAAGAATTACCCCAACTATGAAAGGGATTGCGAGCGTGAATGACAAGTTTGTGAGTTGCGAAACAGAATGAATACTTATCTAAAAAGAAGTCTGCTACGTAAGCATTACTTTGATGAGTCAGTATGAGCAGAACTTCTTATTCTAAATCCTCCTCCAACTAAAAGCTCCACTTCTTCCGGGATTCCAATTTAAGCTAATGTATTCCTTCGTCTCTTAAAAGATAAAAAATATATATTTTTTCAGGCGAAGAGGAGAGTTCTAGTTTCCTTATTTTTATCGGCATTAAAGACATGATTTGCATCACTTCTTAGTATACACTTACGACATAACCTCTACAAGTTGGACGGCTGTATTGTTCATTTAAATACCTGGAACCGAATTCAGCCGTAGAAAATGATTTTTTTAGTTCGCAGAGAGTTTCTGGAGTGAATTGATCAAATTATTTGAATATAGATGACAGTGCATAGAGAGACATACAATAATGCAGAGTATAAAATAATAAGGGTATAAAAAATAATAATAATAAAATAATAAGGGTATAAAAATAATAATAATAAAATAATAAGGGTATAAAAATAATAATAATAAAATAATAAGGGTATAAAAATGCTTCGAATCAGCTCTGGATATCTTGCAAGGAGGATACTAGATGTATAGTTTGTATTCATCAAAGGAATTCATAAAAGTATGCTTATAAAAGATGCAATAGGCATTATGAAGCTTATCTACCACTTTGTCTGACCCATCGATTACAAGAAAATAAGTGAGGTATACGCGAAGACGATTCATTATAAAAATAATCCTTCTGCGAAAGATAGAAGATAAAAGAAATCTTCGTCTAATAAGCAGAAAACCTAAAAGATCTGGACCAGGAGATTCGGCATGATTAGTCCACCCATTAAGGAACCAACCACGCCATTAATATCCCCACGTTTTTTTTTTACTTCGAATAAATTCCCGTCCCAACATCGATGTTCCCATTTACATTCGTACGAAAGCGGATTTACAAAACGTTCCGTCGAAAGATGATAATTCATTCCCACCGTTGTTTCCGCTGTAAGGGAACGAGTTTTGGGGAGAGTTTATGACAAATCGCGTAATAATGCTCATTACGTATCGTGCGGTGGGAAAAAAACACGTGATCGACGCCGGGAGGACATTACACGTTCCGAACAAAAAACAACTTCCCGCGATGTATCACATCCCCAATGAGTTATAAACTAATCGTAGCTTCGTCCCTCCCACCGCAGGAACTTCTCCCATCCAAACTCTTTAAAAAAAAACAACTCTCCGCGCTTGGGAATATCCCCCCTGCCGCCTAGCCATTATGCTACCGAGCGAAAACTTTTTATTTATAATTTATGAAAGGGGAGAGGGCAGAATGAAGATTAGAGGGAGAGGAGGAAAATGAAGGGTAAATAAGAAAGGGGATGGAGGAAAAGAAAATGGAATAGAGAAATGGGCGACGGAGCGGTGGGAATGGGGAGGAAAGGGATCATTAAATCAACTTGCAGGCCTCTTCATTGATGAAAGAAATTTGAAGTTTGAAGAGGAGAACGATATACCATTCCTTGGATTTCGCACGCATGAGCACGTCTTCAGTTAGTACAGCTAACGTTATGATTTAGTGAAAATGTTGTAAACGTATGCACAAATTATAAAAATACTTCACTGTTCGGAAAAAATGAGTAGAAGCTAGTATGAAGGAAGACATGATAATATATTTTATGTACTTTTTTCTTTTTATCTTAACGTAAGAACATCATGCGAAGTTGGGTGAAAGAGAGGACCACTGGGAACTAATCTCGACTAATAAAGGGTGAAAAAATAATAATTACATTTATTATTATAATAAGGCTGGCTAGCATTACGACACTATTTTAGCGAGAGAAATCATAGCTTTATTAAGATTTTCCGAAAAAAATCTTTGCTTGAGGACAAGTTAAATTTTCAAAAAGTCTTCAAAAACGAAAAATAAACCAGTTCAGAGCGCCAAAACGCAAAAGAAATAAACCCGAAGAAGTGGAAAGTAATTGCAAATTCACAAATAAACCGTTGAGAATAAGACGGAATGCGAGGAGATTCGGAGGGCATGACTAAAACGCAACAGAGAGAGAGAGAGAGACGATAAAAGAAAACCTGGGGAGTCGTTGTGGAAAAGGGAGGACATGAAAACACTTCGGTGAAAAGAAGTCGAGATAAAAGAAAGACGGAGGCGAAGAGCGTGAGAAGTAGAAAAAGAATACGGAAAGGTGGATGAGGGAGCGAACATGTCGAGTCTTGGGCCTTGAATTTCAAATCAGATGAAAATTTCCTTACTCCTCTCCATCGTTCTGCACTCGGAATCTTCTCGCTCTTGGCGCACACTTCCCCTCCCTCCGAATCATCCCCTAACAACGCCCCCAAGACGAACCAACCCCTATCGCATACAACTTGTGCTCTCCTTACCCACCCCGACTCGAACATAGCAAGTTTTCCTGCGAAACACATTTCTCATCTCTCTACCCAAACCATTTCATAGGTGTCCCATGTATAAGTTTCGTTTCACCAAAATCAAGGACCGGCTCTTGTCTCCCTAGCGCTTTCTTTATCAACTCATAAAAGTGCACATGTTGTGCACCTTTCGACCCAGAGGGCGATATACTCCACTTCACTTAATTTAACTTCACCTCCGTCTTACCCTTCCCCGACATCGCCACCTTAAGAAAGTCCGTCGAAAACGCACCCCACTTCCAAATATGAAAAAATTCATCTCTTAATCACGACCTTTTTTTCCTTCCTAGCGGTTTTTAATGCCCTAAGTTTTCTGCTTTCGAGTTTCCTTAATCCCCGCGACTCTCGAGGAATGAATTCTTCAGAGTGAATAGAAATTCTATTTAAGAGAAGCTTTCCGAGGGAGGGCTGCTTTTTTCCCCCTTTTTTTGGACCTTTTCGCTACGTGGCGATGGTAAGTATTTCGGGGAGTTGATTTCCTGCTCGCTAGCCATACCAAGATTGCCGCTCGGCTTAGCTCGCTTCGATACCTCCTTTTAATCTTGGATTAATGGTTTTCTTTTTCGGAAAGCGGCGGAGTTTCTTCTCCGGGGACGATTCATCTCATTAATGAATGGCTCGGATACGAAACTTAACGAAACAAGTTCGGGGAGACCTGAGAAGTAACTTAAGTAAGGAGAAGAGATCCTTTAATTCCGTTAATTTTATTCTCGCCTTTATCATTGGAACTTAATACAATTATATCGGAGAGAAGGAGAAATCTTCAGTTGTGCTGTGCTGCGCGTAAAACGAAGGCGATGAGCCTAATCGTCATGCTTTAGCGAACGAGATGTATGACTGATAACGAATTTCGGAGGAACTTCCTTTCATAACGTTCTAGATATGATGAACTTAAAAATATAAGCGTAAATAGGGTCTAATATTAAGATTCTAACAAAGAATCCATCATTACCGCTAAGAAAGGCAGGTATGGAAGCAGCAGATACACTGACTGTAGAGATTTATTAGAGTGAGGATCAAGTTAAACCAGGAGTGAGGACCCTTTTTCCATTGGAGGACCGCATACATATAACATTCGGCCGCAGAAGAGACCAACAGATCGTTCTTAAATCGCGTAATAAAAATGGCGGTTGGCATCAGGTTCTATATAGGAGGAAACAATTCATTCGCTAAGTGTAAGGAATATTTTCTATTATATTTTCTCTGTGCAGCACTATAGAGATTTGGGAACGAATAAATTTAAATAAGGGTATCTACTTAGGAAGTAACGATAATTCTGCCTTTAGTCCGAAGGCCACAGGTTCCTCTAGGTTAGACCATGATGAATTAAGAAGCTCATGGATAGCCATCTGGGACCATCCATCGACAATGATGAAAGCGGTCCGGGGTTCGATTCCCGGTGGGAGCCGCGCACGAAATGAACTCAGCTGTCGATGCACTTTCAATAATACTACTACATAATGGATTAGGATAACAGAAAATAATGCATATCCCTATGGATAAGATAATGATGAGAAAGAATGAAAGATGGTAATCATGTAAGATAAAAACATTCCAACTCTATTCGATACAGAGACATTCCTTGTCGAAATGATGATGATTTGTCATGAAAACATCCAGGATTGCTGAGGAAAGGAGACAAATACAAAGTCGCCACAGAATCCAACCAGAGAGAGAAAGACTTTATCGAGAAGAACCGAAAGGTCGCCGAGAACTTCCGAGGCGCAAAACGAAAAAACCTTTCGAGAGAAATTTCGTAAATTCCGCAAGGGAAAATACGCCAAATAACGCGAAACTCGGGGCGCGTTACAGATATAATCTGGAGACAAAAGCGGCGGAGATTAGATCTCCCCTTTATATATCTGCGTCTCGCGAGGACGGATCCCGAAATTACGACTCCCCCAACGCCGCTAAGGAATCATCGCGAAAAAATCTCTCGAAGGGGAAAACTCCTCGGAACCGATCGGATGGAAGATAACGGCTCCCGTAACGAAGCGATTCATCTTGTTCAAACTTTCCACGGGGCATTCCGATGAGAGGGGCTTTAAAAATAATGCCGCGTGATGAATGAAGGAACCTCCTTTATTATCCCGGCTAACCCCACTCTTGCGAGCTCTCGAATTTGCGACGACAAAATGATGTCGAAAAAATGGAATGCGTTAAAGTTCGGAAGGAAAAGGCTGGGATTTGTATTCAGAAACGCAAAGTTGTAGCCGCGATATTTCTCGTCGATAAAGGTTGCGCGGGGAATAGGAACCGTCGCGACGCGGAGCAATATCCTTCCATCGCCATTCCCAAAGGCGAGGAAGCACCCAAAATTTTTTCCTTTCTCTCCTATCGAACCCTTACAGTTTTCCCTACGCGCCATACCTCATGATCAAATATCCCATCGCGTACATAACAATCCCTTTCTATTCGACCTTCCTCTTCCCATTTCACTACGCAATCTTCTCCGATGCTTTCGCCCATCCACTTTCCTCATCATTGCTGCAGCTTATAAAGGAGAGGATGCATGATTTGCCGCCTGCAATCATTCCTCGCTCTCATAAAAATCATACGTTTGGATTTGTAGCAGATTCTCTCTCGACTAAGGAATGTGTTCTTCATTAACCTACTCGTACAGTCAACATAGAGACCTGGTTTACAATATAAAGCTGCGGAAAAAATATATATTTGGAGGGATATGGATATCCAAGACTTGAGAATTATGACTATTATGATTTCATTTTCCGGAAAAGTTCAACAGGATATCCTTATACACAATTATGGTAAACGATTAGCTCTACAGTTTCTCAAATATAAGGAGAATATGGTCATTTTTTCCTTATTTATATCTCGAAATGAACACAATGAGAAAGTGGAGATTAAAGGAAGACGTTAAATCATTCTCATCAGTATTTCCCCACATTTTATCTTCCAGTGCCTACCTACATCCTAACTGTAATAACATTCATGTAAACGCGCATTAGCACGACACAAATGCAATTAGTATCCAATAAATAAATAGGAAGAAGCAAAATATTGAACTCTATAGAAACGAGCTAAAATATTATAGAATATCTCGAAAAAAAGAGCTCAAGATATATGTAATGAGAACTTCCATATTTTCACCAAGTTCATCGGTGAACCGCGATACACAACCAGAGAGAAAGGCTCAAAACACATCAAATTATAAACCAAATCTAATATAACCGACTGTGACGGAAGATAAATAAAGAAAATTCACGCTCTCCCATAAACCCAACCCAATCTACGCCTTAAAATTTCCTCGACCGATATACGCCTCGGATAAGGCATGAAGAGGAGAAAATACGCGAGAAAATAACCGAATGAATTCAAAAGCAACGGGAAAAAATCCGAGAACTCCTTTCTCGCAAGGCGCCTCACAATTCCCATTCTCCTCTAGTCCCAGAAATATCCGAACCACGGTAAGCCTCTTGCCCTCTCCTGAATTTACGCCCACCCGCAATCTCCCCCATTTCCATGTCTTCTCTCTCGATGTGCACCCTCTTTTTCATCCCTTTGAAATGGACCGCGATGAGGAGCTTAAACCCCGGTTGCGGAGAAAAGTTGGTCGTGAAGAAGTAGCGCGGAAAAAGAAACCCTGGAGAAAAGTTGCCAGCAAGAGTCATGCGTCGGGAAACGCCTAATATTCACCTCTTTCATAAATGCGCTTTCGTTGGCGCAAACACTTCCCGGAACTCGAAAGCCGATTAGGGGAACGAACGTGGTTTCCGGTTTATTCAATACTCGCTGCAAAGTACGTCCGTGTATAATTTATTTTCATAGTATAATATCTATATATACTATTGTATCAAAATAAATTATACACGGCGAGTTGGTATTGACAATCGAGAGGTATCAGAAAAGCTGCTTATTAAAACAACCGGTTCCTTAAGGAGATCCTATGAACGAGAGTCGGTGACTATAGTTGAGTATAAACCATCCGGATAAAGCACGATATTTCAAGAAAATAAAATAAACTTGAAATTACAGCGTAATCTTGGGGAATAAAGTAGTTGAAAGAATATACATATACCATACATAAAAGATTCTACCGAATATCGTCCACCAATAGATATTATGAAGGGAAATATGGCTGGTGTTCATGTCACTGGACACCACTGAGATAAATCTACAATAGAAAGCTTATGCAATGGCCATGTGTTTCTTAATCAATCTTCCACCCTTTTCTTATACCATTACTGATTCATCTCTTGATCACCCCCTCATTCATAAACAATCAATGGGCTAAACACGCCAACAAGTCTACGAGACTCCATCGTATAAGTATTGATTTTTCTCATTAGTAAGGTAGCTAACATGCTGCTTAAGCATCATTCGTTAAAGATAATAACATATGCTAGTTAATTACGACAGAAAATTATTTTCAGAAGTATAATTAAAAATTGTGCTACTGAGATACTTGACCTGCACAATATCACAAGCATTTACCCTCAAAAAGTAGGATCAAAACGAAAGTATTCCATGTACTACTCTTTATGATCAACAGAAGATATCGGATGAGACAAAAGTAAAAACAAATAAGCAACCTCGATATGATTCAAAGAAATATGCATTACCATATTCCATTCATCCATATCCAACAGCATTATTACTTGATTATACATATTTCAATTCTCTACGCAACCTTCCTTATAATTTTCTTCCTTCGCTTTCAGATATATCAACTGTGGTATATAACGTTTAATATACCATGATTTACATGTAGATAACAACACATACAGACCACACTATACGATAGACAACTTGTTACCTTTTCAGATTTACTCCTTTCTGCGCGTGTTATACGGCGGCAGGTTGTTTGAGAAGTGTTAAAAATCCCGGAAGAAAATTAAACCTCTTTTATACTATTCCCTTCTCGGGAGATACTTCTGAGCAATAAAATATTTTCCCTCCATCGTCAGATAACGAGGGAACGAACGTTACGGAAAAGATTTCTTCTTTGGAAGAAAACCCTCCGAAAAACAATGCCGCTCTTGGGCTAAAGGAGAAACTGCGCGTAACGGCCATATTAGACCCACCTCTGCCACCGACTTTGCGGATCTCGACTCCTAAATTCGACTTCTATCCTCGAATTTCGGAAAAAGAAGGTCTCTCTGCACAAAAAAGGGGGGGAAATCCAAATGGAGTAAATCCGCGAGAGAATTAGACAAAAGAAGACGGCGGCGGGGTTTTTATTTAAGAGGCCATGATTCTAAAAAGAGGAGGCAGACGGAGGAAAAAAAATTCTTTCTTTCATCTCCTTCCTCTTGCTTTCCATTAGGCAAAGAGGTAGCCAATGATTTGGCAGAGTTTGAGATTAGATGAGCGTGGCGTAGGAGTTTTGGGGGAGATAGAAATCGTAAAGGAATGAGGAGGCTTAAAGACGAATTTGAAAGAGGAAAATAAAATAGAAATGGAAGCGGGAAGATGTAGATAAGAGCGTCGGACAAGAGCGAAGATTTGTAACGAAGGTTTACGTGTTATGAAAACTAAACTTAACCGGTGAATGTATATAAGTGTATAGATTACTCTACCATAATAAATCGCTTGCAATCAATATTCTTACAAAATAATTTATTTCATAATTTAATAAAAATTAAATTTTAAAGCTGCGGTAACTTTGGAAACGTTGGGCTAGGTGATAGTGCTATCAAACACAACTGTATGCCCTTCGTAGAGAAGACTATAGTTTTTTAGATGATGATATTTTAAATGACCGTACTCATGATCAAAATGCATTGGTTATTAAATATAAACGGTGCAATTTTGTAAGTAAAAATATTTTTTTAAAGCATACCTGAATCATCGTACCTATTGAAGGTAGTGTCTGATAAATATCCATTATGCATAGAGGAGAATTTATTGAAGATCGAGGAGTAAGGAAGCCTGGAGCTATTAAAGCAATAAACAGCAGTACATTTGCATTGAACAACATTAAACTAACTAAAAAACTAGAGTAAATGAAGAGACACTTAATAAATAAAAAAATAAAAATCAGGAGAAATAGATTGAACTTAAAAAGAGTAGCGAAATTCAAGAGCAGATGCTGAGAGGATTCGCAGATAAATTTATGTAGGAACGGAGATCAAAAAATTAACTTAAAGGGAGATTTTATGATAGCGCCGATCATTCTTATTTAACCGAGATGGTATGGGACGCCAAAGGAAAATGGTTCGAAGGAAAAAAGAGAAAAGAAAGTTAGGGAACCGAATGGAGAGAGAGGGAGGGGGCCGAGACATAAGCCCCGAGCGATGAACCAATCCAAAAGAAGAGGGAAGAAACCGTCTCAGAGAGAGAGGGAATAAAAATAATGGAACTTTGAGAGAAACAGAGGGAATAAGGCAATAAAAGGAGTGGTCCCAGGACGGATGTAAATGAGCACGTGGACGGCTGTTGAAGACGTATAAAAAAGATGCTCTGTTTGGAAGCTAATGGGGACATTTTTGAGTAGGACGACTTCTTGGCACGTGATTGAAAACTCCAAAGTGTGGCAGCCGTGGCAGAAAGGAGGCAAAGAGGGATTATTTTCCTTAAATAAAGGGAAAAAAGGGAGCGATCCTTGGGAGTCAGCACAGCTTTTTTCTTCATTCCCTACCTTTATTAAATCATTCGGCCGCCCTACATTCGGAGGATGAAGGAAATCCGTTACAAATGCCGCATCCGAAGATTCGATCGGATTTCAAAGACTGTGGGATATGAGGCAAGGGCGAGCACGAATCGACTATTAATATCGCACTAATATCCTCCAATAGGAATTGGCTTAAAACCTCTAATAGAACTTTAATATAAATTTACAGGTAAATAAAATTCAGAGATGTAAACTGAACATTTATGCTCTATTGATAAAGGCGAGTTATATTATGATAACACCTCCTCGTCGAATTTTTAAGGAATTCATTTTCAGGTATAATGCAATCATGCAATTAAGAAAGGAACGAAAATGCTAAAATACTGACTAATAAAAAACCATCAGAATACATTTCAGCGGCGGATTACCTACATTAAAACACTTCATCATCGAAAATTCAGCAAAGAATACGAATCTAATCACTAGTGGACCTATGTAAAAGATTTGTAATTCTATTTTCACTCATTTCTTAAAAACCTATATGATAGCTTAGTGCTATTATGGAGTAATCTAGAAATGAACCAAGGCTCATTTCGATAGTAAGCTATCATACTCTTGGGCTCAAAGATAACTTTGAGTTTTTCTATTTAAATACCTTAATCATTTCCTAAAATATCTGCCGGAAAATAAATTTCAATTTTACACAGCGATGAAACGGTTTATGAAAGTAGAACAGCATTATGTTTCATGTGCAATACTTTTACGCGAGATGACGAGAGGGACTATTGAAAATGATTATCAGAAGGGAAAATAAAAGTAACCTGTAAGATATAAAAACTAGCGATGATAAATAACTATCGTAGGAATTAAGTTTTAGAAGTTTTTATCGGCCACTCCTACATTAAATCGACGGTAGAAACAGAACACGAAAATTTATCGGATAAATTATCCGCGTTATTCGAGAGAGTACGCAATTTCTCTATCCGGATTAAGAGCGGCAGAGGATAAGGGGGGAAAAAAGAGAGATTTGAGCGAGTTGTCATTTATCAGGGTGTGACTCTAACAGCATTTTTCATGTCAAAGAATGTCTGCGTGAAGCGGAGAGGGCGATGAAATTTTTAAGGGGAGCCTCTCTTTGTAGAAAAAAAAAGGATCATTACTCATTCATACAGATGTTTTTTTAATATTACGGAGAAAATAAATGGACATTTTTAGAGGGCCGAAATAACGCGAAAACAAACTTTTCGCAGCGGAACAATAGTTTGAGTAAATATGTCCGCGGCGCAGAGGACGTTAATGCCCTCGGAAAACAGGTGAAACTACAGATTAAGTTTAAAGAATGACCAGGGAGGAAACTTTGGGCTGGAAATAGCCTAGAAGCGGGACGCAGCAGTAGTTTTTACATTAAGAACGGAGATTGATGATAAGTGAACACAAGCACCGTCCGCTTAAAGATTTTAAAGAGAGATATATTGATAGATAAAAGAAGTCTGCGAGGATTCTTATCTGCAGCATAACTTTTCTCCACTCCATTTTTTAGACACTCTCTATATTCATTCGGAAGGTCGCAAATTAAACCGGTTTCCTTTCCGAAGGCTATTTGCTGCGATGCTCTGGAACGTATTCTCACATTAAATTGCCAGATTATCTAACGCTTAAACGTATTTTAAAGAAGTTCTGCTATTCTTTCTTCTGTATATGGCGCAAACTGATCGATTAAAAGGCTTAATACTGTAGTAATGACTTTGTGGATAATTAGCGCACCATATTTGTCAGTTATAATCCTGAAAGTTCCAAATTACATAAGATAGGATAGAACACTTCGGAAACTAGTTAAGCAAGTCGAATACTTTAAAATAGATTTTAACATACGAAGTAAGAAACCCACGACAGTAAACAACACGGACACAAGTATTTAAAGAACTTTTATTGATTACTTGCTATCATATATTGATATATAATATCTAACATATATATGCTAACATATATTGATATATATCATACTTGCTCATCAAATTGGTGAGGCCTTAAAACTCGTTAATTACACCTTTTCTTGATATCCCATATATTTTTAACATTTGCGTATCAGAGTAAATAATCAAGCAAAACATATTATTCGCAAAAACTGAAATTCTACGATGATACTGAACACAATCCCAATCATATAAGCAAAACAAGAACAGTATAAATGCAAGTTTAGTTTTAAAACAAGAAGAAAGCCTATTAAGCTGAAATAGGTTCCTGTGACACCGGAAGTCTTTCGAATTGCTAATGCGGGTCCACTGACAGTAACAAGCCGCTCGGTAGCTCCCGTAATTAACCTAAAGCATCCAGCCTGCACTTATACTACACTTCATTCAATGTCATGAAAAGACCACGTAAATCTTACGGCACCGTAAATAATATTCTTAACGGGGATGTAGCGCAAGCTGTTAGTACTTTTCTGTCAGAAATCAGTTTTACTCTATGATGAATATTTTTCTAATCGATTATCGTCAACTTTCTTATGCAAAAGTCGCAACAGCTCGTGCCATTCCCTCATAAGTAATTCATGATTTACGTGGTCTCTTCATGCTGTTGGGCAAAGTATACATCGTAGTCAACCCGCCATTCAAATATGGAACTCGGGGAAGCCTAACATTAAGGATATCGGCTGTATTCCCTATTGAATCACATGGGAGCTCTAACCGTTGCCGAGTCGGAATAAAATACCCGACAATAAATCCCTTCCATTAATACAATCAATCAGCGCAGGCTTAGGTCTTATAGAATTTAGGGCTGGATACGTACACTTAAGTGGAAGCAAAAGAAAGTCTAGTGGGGACAATTTACCTCTCTCAGCCGTATCAAATGCCATAAACACTATCAGCTGAGGTAGTGGACTAAATGGATAAATAATAGCCCATAAAGTTTTTATGTGACAAAAGAGAGTTGGATTTCTGAAATAGGTTAAAAAGAACCGAAAGTCTATGTGTAGATGGAATATATCTGAATCGCTTGAGCAGAAAGAGAAAATGACGTGTAGCTGGAATGATATTGCTTGACCAGAAAGAGAAAAATGAACTGTAGGTATAAGCTCAACAGGGAGTCAGTGTCACAAGACTAGAAAAATCTTAACTTAGCGCCTTCCTCAAAGCACTCCATTAAAAACAACGGCATGCTAATCTTGGCTGAAACTTCTAGCTTAAAATAGCCCCCTCCATAACTCAGGGAAAAGGCATTACAATTTTCGACATTAACCACGCACTCGGTGAAGGAAGAGAGTAACTATTCCCTCGCAGAAATCTTCAAAACTTGGAAGGTTAAGTGGATAAAATAAAGTAGCGCTTTTCTCTGCAACGGATACGACAAAAATACGAAGGAGGACTGCAAAGGAGGGAAAGAAAGAAATTTTCTTTCGTTTTTCATTGTTTCTGGACGAGTTGGAGGACTCCTTTTAAAAAATGAGTGCCAATCCGTCTCTGCTGCAACTTTAAAGAAGTATGCAGAGCAGCCGAGTAAGGATTCAAGTTTTGCATCTTTTACGCCAAGTGAAACTGGTGTACTGGGGGGCTAAATGCTACGACCCAAGTATAAAAGGTTTAGAGAGTTGTTGGAATGGATGGCATTAATGAAGCCCTTCTCACAACCACTGTTCCTGGCTTTAAGTCCAGCGCATGCAAGCTGCAAAAAAACAATTCTGAATCTTAAATGAGTGCATACGTAGCCGTTTGAATGCTGGCCCGTTTGAACGAATAAGCCGAAGAAAGACATCCCAACTTTTTCCGACCCCAACTTTATACTCCCCGAAACAGTCCTAAGCCGGGGATAAATCTTAATTAATTATGAGAGGACGGTGATTAAACGGATTTGAGCGAGGGAGACAAAAAAGTGAATCGAAATAAAATTCGCATCATCCTAAACTGAAAAAATCGACCTAATCAAGCGTACTCGTAAAAAAAACGCCTTTTCATTAAGAAGCTAAAGCGAAGTTTCGGTAATGGTCATTAGGGAAATTAAAGCATTGATGGCGAGTAAAATGAGTAAACAACTTGGATGGAAATCGATTCGGAAAATAGTGGAAAGAAAACTTTCGGAGGGGATTAGGGAGTAAAGAGACGGCCGAATTCCCATAGACTCTTAGATTTATCACGAGAAAGAAGAATTCCATTCACAACTGAGTGGAAACAACTCTAAAGACAGGACTTTGATGAGTTGTCGCAGGTCATAAACTGGAGAGATCTTCGATGAATAATCATAATTTTTTACTAAACGCCCAATTTACTCAATACACACGTCAGGTTTTCACGTTAACACTCCAAAAAGGGAAACGAGAAATACTTTTTAGAAGAAAAAAACTAAGAAAAGCCTAACGAGGAATATCAAAGAATTTCCAGAGGAAAAATTTAAATCCATGCACAGTTTGTGAACCTATAAAGTTCCGATCAGCATACCAGTGATTTCTTCTACCAGTACCTAAGCTTATCAGATGGATGGTATAATTGACAGGCAAAAGTAAGTACAAAATAATACGAGAAAAGTGATACTTTAAATGCATCAGGTCCAATAACTTTCTGGTAGGACTACAAAACATAAAGAATGAAAAAAAAACCTTTTACTAGAACCACAATATATTTCATTTGGCAATCAGTTTCGAAGCTTCAATGCATTATCAGACCTGTATAAAAATTATGTATGTATGATTTGCGAAAACAATGATCAAGATTCAAATAGTAGTTCATGAACAGCTCACAATTCCAAAGAGAACCTCACGATTCAGACGTCAGTCTCGGCTTCGAGTAACATTACGTTCCCGCGCTCAAAAAAAGATTAAAGCCAACCGTATATCCCGTAAAGAAGACTTAAGCATCCCAACAAAAGCAAAACGACCGCATTTACCAAACTACTCGAGTCGCACACATATATCCGGGAGGAGAGCAACTCTACGCGATAGCACACATACGAAATTCCCAAGGTTTCCCAAACATGTACTCCGCGCTCCACCACTCCTCTGGCGATATACCGCCCTTCTAAATCCCACTCTTCTACGGCTCCATTTTAAAACTGCTGCCCGCAATCCCTTGATCGTATATATACGGTCCGCACCCCTTCTCGTTGCCGTATCTACTCCTTCTCAATGGCATTACTTCCGGGTGCTAATACCCTTTTCTCTCCATCCTTTCTGATTCTTACCCGTGCCATCCGCATTACACGACCTGACCGAACGGAATGGTCCGCTGGGAGGAGAGCGACATTCACTGGCCGGAATCCCAGCGGTTGTCTGACTCGGCTGTACGTGGAAATGTTGGGGCCCACTCGCTGGAAGCAGTAAGTCTCCGGGAAGAAAAAAGGGGAGACTTTTTCACAAAGGCGGAAAGGTGGGCTTCCTACACCTGAAGAATGGATTATCGGTTGGGAGGCCGTTTGAATATCCGAAGGTCCGCGGAGAATGGCGTCGTTTCAGGCGTGAGTAACCCACTTTTATTGGGGAAAATTATCGGCGCGAGTGCGGAGAAGGCTGGTCTCCAAAGGATTTAGAAGTGCGTCTCGTTGAAGGAGTTATGAAAGTAACCGATTAAGTCTGGGGTGACACAATGGAACGGAGCCAACGTGTTACTTGAGAGGAGAATACGGCAATTTATATTCAGGAGAGTAAACTATCTCGTAATGAATGAGTCGGAGAGGATCACAAGGATATGGAATGTATAATCGACTGCGACTCGTAGAGATTTATACACTAAAATAACCTAAGGATTTGCATGTTCACCGGATAAAATTGATGAAATTAGTTATTTATGAACTGCTCCATTCATAGCTTTGCTCGTCGAGTCATTCTATTTAAATTACGTGGCTTCCACCGCTTCTCAAAATTCGCGTCCTGCGAAGTGACGCCCGTTGCCAACTTGCTCACCGCCTCCGCAGAATTCGTCTTCCCAAAACCCACGCATTAATCATGGAATAGAGGGAGAGAGCTTTGACTTCTGAGATGGGATTGGTAAGTTTGTTTTGCTTACCGAATCTCGATTGGATCGCGATGATTTTATCTCGATTTTATTACATCTTCGTTCCAATACAGAAAAACATTAAGAGAAAAATGTGCCAGAGTAAGATATTAACGTGCCAATAAAAACAGGAAATTATGAGAAAATCGGTGGTAATTAGATGTTGAGAAACAAATCTTAAGCGATTATGATTCCGAACCATGTATTACGCAGCGGAAACATTTCGACGCACGTTCCTAAAGCTATCTTTCAGTTTCTGCTACTACAGCTAAGCTTATGTTGCACCCAAAGAAATAATCTTGAATCAATTGCACAATCTCTTCTCTTCCATTGACAAATTGAGGGGTGATAGTAAAATTCATTCGAATTACACATTACGAATGAGTAGATGGCTATCCAGGCTTCCAAATCATTCACAGCATTGCCTTAAAGATTCAGCACTTGAAGAAACTTACATAGTTCCTCCTGAACGCAGGTATAAATATTTGAAATTACTTTCAGCTCTACTTATGAGCTTGTAATACTCGTAGGCATAATTGGGAGAATTCTTTTGATGTAAAACAAGGTTGTTGCAATCCCAACGGAAATTCCACGATCTATTAAACAAAGGGTAGATTTTACAGTTTAATATCTTATAGATTGAGATTCTACAGTTAGTCCCCTCGGGGAAGAATTTTAATATCGATTCCAAATATTTCTAAAATACGAAAACCTGATTCATCAATAAATAGATATGCAATTAACTCAGATTCACAATTAATTTTCACGGAAAATTTCTCTCCATTTCCTAAGATAAATTCAAAAATTCAAGATTCCTAAAATCACCCGCATAGGATTCTCGCAATGATAATCTTCCCCCGCATTGATCCATCGGTTATCGGAACGATTCCTTATAAAGAAAAACACCGATGCCGAACTATTCCTGGACACCTAAATCTCGCTCGCGAAATCATGAAAAATAGAATGCCGAAGAATCTCGATATCACTATCGTCCCACGTTCACCAAATTATGAGGAGGACGCAGGAACGACCCAGAAAGAAAAAAAACCTTCCATCCTTCATTGTTCGACGTAAAAACAATACTAATAAAAAGGACTCCCGAAAATAAACCGATATATCGGACTGAGAGAATCCCTCGGAGGAGAATCCTCAGAAAGAAGGAGGTGCGAGAGGGAAGAGGTTTTTTCGGAGGACGCGATTAGGGGGCGGAGGGAAGAAATCCGCGCTTGCCGGTCACTCCGATTTACGACCCTGCCGTACCATCCGACGCCCCCGGCACATTAATCTACAAAAAACCCGTAGTTCCTGCCCCTCTCGCATCCTTCTTGCCTCGCGGTAAAAAACTCATTTCATTCCCGGCGATCTTTTTTAAACCGAGCCCCGCATACAGTATAGACAACTCCGGTACAGGACGGTGGCTTAACTACATATTTGAGCACCCGGAACCAACTTTGAAATATGAGACTCCCGCAAAGCAAATTCGGAGGATGAGGGATTTTTTTGGGCGCTTAATTTTTCGCCGAGTGTCGCTAAATAAGTTGAAATAGATCTTTAATCAACGATATTTTTATGGAATGAAATATAAGCAGAGCCCATCATTTGCCGCATAAAATATTGATTTTTCATGTAGACGTGCTATCATCGGCAATTTTTAGGGAGTCAACGATTAGTCATCAGCATTATTTAGATGAAGATTTATTCATTTTTCTGAAAATTTTTAGATGAAGCCTCAGCGTTCAACACCTTACTATACTAATATCTGAACAACCAATTATCATTGGAATTATTGGTATAAAGAGATTGTAGATATAAAAGAATAATTACGCTATTCAAAGATCAATCCACAAAACGTGGCTAACATCCGTTCAGAAAATAAAGTAATAAAATATACAATATTCATTTTATCTGCATAGAATAGTTTGATTCTTACTCGAAATATATTTTAAAACTGAGTTACAATCAAAGAATATGGATTAAATCTAATATTCCCCAAAATTGCTAAAAATAACAATAAAGCAGTGATAGTCGTTCGTGTAAGAAAATCATCTTCTCCGGAACTTTACACAACATCTGTCTTGGATCAAATACCTTAGCCGGAGACTAATCATAAAGGACTAAAAAAACTAAAGGATACTATCAACATCATCTTATTAAAATTCTGTAGTTGAATATCTCAATAAATTCGAGAAACTCGAAAAATACGGTCCACTAGCCAGCCGAGAATCCAGAATTCTTGATCATGAAACATTCTGCACCACTCCGAATACGAGGCCTTATTTCATCCGTGCATATCTACGGGTCGGATCAGAAAAATCTGTGGGTCAATGAGGATTCCGAGGTGGCAGCTCGAATCCGGAAGGAAAATAAAAGACGGGCGAAAAAGTTCCGATCGTAATTGCCGCCTCTGTTTACCGGAAGAGCTAAAGAAGTGTACCAGTGGAGCGAAGAAATTGGAGAGAGAAAATTCGAGGCGAAAATACTCTCGCGGGGATCCGATCTAAATCCCTAATCGTTAGATCTATTTATCGATTGGGAGCTTTGATACCGGCGCGAATTAATTATTCCCGGGAGTTAATTTAGCCTAAGCGATGGGGAAACATGGTGGAACGACCTACATTCTTGAAAACTTTTAAGGACGGCGAAAAACATGTCACCGACATTGGATATCTGTTTCCAAGCGAAAGAGTCGGAATAAAAATAGCGAAAAAAGATGGTAAACTCGCGAAAAAGAATTGGGAAACTGTAGCCGACTGAACCGATTGAGAAAAGTATTCGGCGCTCGAAGAAAATAGGGCGCGCATTCCACCGGAAGAAAAATTATTGCGGGAATTATGCTGTGTATGAAACTTTCTTGTGAAACCTCTCATGGAACGCCTGGTTAAATTTTCCGTTCATCATAAAGAGCAACAGAGCCTCCGAAAGACCTATAAAAACTTGCTGATAATTAGCAATTTAGATACCAATAAAAAATGAAACTTCACAAAGATACCAACTTACAAACAGACTTTTTCCGTCAATTACTTAGGAACACCGTATTAACAAATGACTCTATTCTATTTATCTGTCACAGAGGTCTCCGACCCGAGGCCCTTCAACAAATTCCGTTAAGCCCTAAATTACGAGAAATCAAATTTCTCTCTTTGTTTTTCAAACTTCTTATTCCATTTATGATTTATGAATAATGCGAATAACGAGTATATTTACCGTATATCGCGTTTAGCAAAAATGTAATCAATAATTATGAAAATATCTTTATTTCAGGGCGAGATTCGGACTTAAATCTTTGGTCTCTTCTTAAATTTAATCCTTATACAGAACACTGTTGTAAAATTGAGGTAAATCAGATACAATTTATTGAAATTTCGGTAGGTAAAACTGAAATAGGTTATCTACAGCACCCGAACCCTTTCCAAATGCTAATGTAGCCCACTGGAACTATAAGCTTGGGAAACCCTGATATATTGTACTGCGGTTGTGTTCGCCGAAATCGACTCTCTCGAATATATCCATATGGATATTATGACTTACCTTTTAAGATTCACACAGTGTAATGGCTTCACCAGTTAAAACTTTAATTAATCTCAACTTTCCTATGCATTTGTCACTACCTTCCCTCACACGAGACCTTCCCATTTGCCACATACTTCCCTTCGCAGGCGATAACTCTCCGCCTCCGAGTAAATCCCACTTCTTTTCCTACATTTCTTCCGTTTTCCCCTCTAAACCCAACCTATTCCTGACTGGGAAAAAGTGGGAAATCGGATGTGTGCGAAATAGCCACGCCCCAATCCACAGCCTAATTTTTTATCTTCACAACCGAAAGCAAATCGATCGCAGAGGAAAAAAGAGGAATATAACACGCAAAAGGGAAAGGAGGGAATATAAGAGTTTGGGAATTACAGGTGAATTACCGCAATTCCCTTGAACCCAATGACTTTTCATTTAAATCGAACGGAAAAATTGGGTCGTATTTTTCTCACTTGAGCAAATTACTCGCACGTCATGGCTACGCTCAAAACCGCCTATGATGGATCCTTGCTCATTGAGACTAGAGAAATCAAACCTCATACAATCAAGAGGCTAGTTGAGCTTTTAATACTGTTTTTACTGTTACTATGTTCATATGTTACTATGTTCTTAGATACTGTTATTGGCAGAAAAGTATTTAACTAAGTTTTCTATGTTATGATGTAAGAAACAAAAACTGTTCAGTTATGCTTTCGAAAAATTTACACGCATTAAATTGTTTTGACGACGAATTTCAATTTGAAAGATTATAACTACTATCCTGACACTCAGAACAACAGATTCGGTCACTTATAGACTAGAAACTTTTACAATGAAATACCCGAAAAATGAGAAGATAGAGAACTATTTGGCAGAATAAAGTACAACTAGATCTGTGACGAAGGACCCAAAACATAGATGCATAGCATCTTTTTATAACATAACGTTTTCCTTTTTTTTGGTATTTTAAACAAATTAACAAATCCAAAACTTGAAACGTTTTCTTAAGACACAACAACGCGTAACTAAGTTCATAAAACTCAAAAGCAGCGAGTGAACCACACGGCGTATGCACTCGGCAACAAACCTAGCGCACGACTAATATTTAATCAACATCTAAACACACCCGGGCGTCCAGCATCTTTGTGTCGAACTTCGCAAAAGGCTCGCTAGAAACAAAACGGACACCGCGATAGAGAAATGTGGCGAGGGATCAAGATGGAGAACCGGCGGAGGTTAGAAAAATAAAGGCAGCTCGAACGAGGCCTCGTTAACTGACTAATGAGGCTCAAAGGTGAAGGGACGGAACCCGCCTCTGGCCGACTTCAAAGAGTAGAGAGAGAGAGAGAGCTTTTCGGAAGGAGTATGAGAATGCGACGGCATTTCCCAGCCGTGATTGCTGAAAAAAAGGAAACGCACCCAACCACGCGCCTCCGCGAGGATTTCATTTCATCCGCCAAGGTTTAACACGTAGGTAAATATTTCTCTCGCTAGCAACGGACCAATAAACGAGCACTTTTCGTGCCCACGCACCGAGAAAACAATCGCTTCCGCCGGTCGAATCTACTCCGCTCCTTTACTCTCCACTTGAAGCATCGATCGATCTTCATCGTTTCCTTCTATGAAGATTTGATTGCATATCTCTGTGCATAAAAACGCCCCGAGCGAAAACTCACATTCCTTTAATTAGATTTACTGCTGTGAAGATTGAGAGTAATTAAGGGCTGGGTGGCCTGGGGACGGACTGAACTTTTACGCAGTGTTTCTCCGCCAAAAAGAAAAGTCATGTCCGGTAAAAAAAAGCAGAAAGTCTTAATCAGACGAAGGCAGTAAAACCCCTTTAAGATATGGAATGATATTAAAGAGAGGGAATATTTAGGTGGAGGATAACAAGGTGAAGGAGGATTAGGTGACGAATATGGGAAGGAGAAATTGTGAGAGTGGAATTGGAGAGGTACCGAGGAAGAATAAAAGCTGGAAGGAAGGATGGGATATATGGAGTCATTACCACGAGCTACGCAGTACCGCGGCCTCTGTGTTGCAGGCACATTTAACCTATCACGCGAAGATGAATGCGGGGAATTTCGGAGCAGACTGAAGGAAAGAGGATTAGATATAGCGTACATTACGCAGACGGTACATTTTCTTCCCTGAACATCAACTGGCCGAAAAGGGAGCTACAATTAACAGGTAAATATCGCCTACGTGTGAATAATGAAAGAACTCGCCTACGAGGTGGGAAAATTTAAAAATTGAGATAAATACTAAAATGAGAGATCCATATTAGTTTACTAGATTCCTAAAAAAAACGGTAACGGTGTTAAAATTTTTCTGAGTTTCATTCATACCTTACAAAGTTTAATCTGAAAGAAGTCCGTTTCGATCGATCGATGTAATTTACTGATCCCTTTATAAGTAAAGAGACTCAAAGACTGAGGAAAAATCAAATCTATATGATAACAAACCTTTGCAATGTACTCAAGGTTAATTTAAATATACAGTTATGATTTATTTCTACCTTAGCTTAATACAAATACGCTCACAATAATTGGAAAAATATGGGACAACTTATTCAAGAAAGTTTTAGTCTCAATGGTGACAATAGATCACAGAGAAAGATATAGACATAATCGATTTTTTTCCGATTTAAAGGTAACTAACTATATAAAAAATTAAAAATCTCGTTTTTAATTCCACTCGATTTTTCTGACCGTCACGTTGGAAATAAATCCTGCAGACGTAACAAAAGTTGAACTTAACATGTATCCCCACGGAAGTTACGAACATCGGATGTATAAATATAGACACGACTATGACTATCATAAAAGTAGAACTAATAACTCGCTGTATAAAAAGCCTACAATAAGTGATATTCGAGCATATTCTTTGAACAGGAATTAATGAATACAAGCAGACTGAGTAAATAATACCAAAAGTAATCTAAATAACAGTTATAACGAAGGGAAGCTGAAAATCAGAAATGTCAAAGCTTACCATAAAAGTGATTTGCCCTTCAAAATAAAAAGATCATTGGGGAAGCGCCTTTAAGATTAATATACGAGTACATGTAGTAGAAGTATGCTAAATAACGAATTACAGAGGAACAAATAAAACAGAAAGCAATGATGACATTTTTCAGAAAGCCAAGCATATCCCGGTGCAATTTTAAATCACATGCAATATAAAGACTCCAAGGAAAATAAGAATCGTGGATAATAAACTACAGAAAATTCACATACATACACGAATATCCGAATCTACGGCATAATAAAGTACACGTCCAAAGAAACCAAAAATATGAGCTAAACTGGGGTTGCTACGAAAGTTGCATGTTCTAACTAATCAAGAGTAATTGCGACTTCAAACGTGGGAGAGTACGAGAAGAGGGAAGTTTTAAAATGTTGGACGGGGGAAGTTATTTATAAATATGGGTTACCGGAATGATTAAACGAATAAAAAACGGGGGAGACGGAAGGCCTCGCGATGCAAAATGCGACCTTAGCTCTAAAGGAACTTCGCAAAAATTCCAGGAATCGCAGATTTAAAAAAGACGCATTGTTCTTACATCTCGTTAGGGTAAAAATATTTTCCACCTTTCACTCCGTTACAGCGGGACTCAAAGTGAAACTCTTGGGAAGAACTTGGAAATCTACCAAAACGGATTTCTACTCAATAGACGGAGTAATAAATATCCGCGTACTTAATAAGCGGCACAAGAAAATGCAAACGAAATCCGCCACCGACGGATCTTCAAATGAACAGGTATAAATCACTGGGATTCGTTCTAAAGGTACCTGTTTTTTCGAAGGATAATCTAACCTATGGGAGATAAACTAAAAATACATGTATATACGACTACAGAATTCCAAAAGCACGTAAGAAATAAAATAAGTGAATTCGGTCCCTTAAGTTTAATTTAATCAATTTCCGCAGAATATTTTTATAACATTGAAATGAAATATGACATTGCTCGAAGAAGAGGAAGAGCGCCGAAAAAAATCGGTTTAAACTCTCTTCTCCCTATTTTATTTGACTCTGAAATATAGAAAAAATTCGTGATTCTAAAGAAAAAATTCAGCTACAACAAAAACTTACTAAAAGTGAACTTACTAATGGATAATAGGTATGAGAGCCAACAACCAGCAGATAAATATATTATGAGAAAACTGTAATACACATATTAATGTAATACACAGATTAATCACATATCAACTCAAATATTATTAAGTAGAGGTAACGGTGATAGCTATAATTTTAAAATATCAAAAAGTCGATAAATTAATACAATTGTTCTAGGCCTTGCGTTTCTCTAACTGAGCAACAAGAGCAACTGAACTTCTCATCGGTCAATCGCAAATACATGAACGTAAATTACAAAACAAACTGATAAGGGAGAAAATCCCTACATTCATCAGAGATTTAAAACAGATGGGATGTACTTCAAGTAAGATCAACGCCTTTAGTTTTCGAGCAGTTCGGCAACTGAAGATATCAACGAGGGTTAAGATTCTCCCCCGAAAAAGAAGCGCCCCTCCTTTTTATCTGATTTCCGAAACAGAGCCTGCTGATCCGGGGACTGTTACTCCAGAGCGGCGAAAAGCGGAAGCCGCGTATGAATATAAGCTGCTGTCATTTGCATCCAAATTCCTTCTCGCGAACTCGGGTAAAAACCGAGGGGAAGATAAGCGAATCCTAGCAGCGAAGTTGGAAGGAAGGAATCATCCACTTACGTCTTTTTTTTCCTTAAAAATTCAATGGCGTGGCCGTGTTAAGGGATCGTCCCTTCTCCGAGCGAAAGAAGAACATCGAATGATGGGAATTGAAAAGAACGAGTGGGATCGCTCAGGCAAACGAAATGTTAGGATTTGGAATGAAAAAATAATCAAAACTTGCGACGCGAGGCATGGAGGAGATTTCATCCTCACGCCATCCTGTCACCCCGTATTTCCTCCGCTTTTCATTCATTCCTCGAAGATCGCGGAAATGTTACGGGGGAAAACATTTGTCTGGGAAGCTTTTTAAATGACTGAGGATATTCCGCAAACAAATTTTACGCCAAATCTCAATGGGGGCTTAATTTTTGCTCTCATTGAAGCGGAATATCTCGATCGACGAAGCATGATAATGTCGTCATGTCCTACAACGTGAGTCACACGAAAAAGAATCATTTAAAACACAGCACGAAAATTAAATGATTAAGATCTTCTTTAAGACAATTAGTATCAGTTATTGAAAATCACGTGGGGCATATAGATAAAGCTGGATTAAGCGTAGAAAAGAAAAACGTGATTCCTAATGAAAAAGTATTCGATTTCCGTCTAACAGATATTTCTACTATGAGAGGATTTGCAGATTAATGAATGAAGAACATTTATTTCGGTAGTGAAAACAATCTCTAGAATTACTACATGTATTACTCCATTTCACTAACTTCATAAGTGACTGCAAATATATAACTATTTGTACGTATATAAAGTATGTATTCCAGGCGTGTTCAGGTGACTCATGACAGAAAGATAATCATCAAAAAAATTTAAACTAGTAAAGAAACGCATACAATTTTTTAATCGACAGAGGAAAAGCGTTCTGCTCTATTTAATAAAAAAAGACTAAAAATGTTCAAACCATTGTATAGAAGACGAACTAATAAAAAGTCTAGCAAATTCGATTACCTAAACGTGCGATGAAGTGTCTATAAACAGTGTCTATACAGGCGTTATAGCGTAAATATCACAAAGATAGCAAATAAAAAACTAATCAAAAATACACTGAAAATTGGAAATAAAAAGAAGGAAATAAAATGGAAAAGAGGGATACTTCATGGAAAAACAAACCCTTAGACCATATTTCAATGAAAAAGTTTCAATTCTGACAAGGCTAATTAAAACGCTCCGGATATTTACTCTTGACGGAGAGTTCCCATTCCCTTGAGCGCTGAAGGCGCTAGACTATCCGCTCTCTGATTAAAATGAAGTAATAATCCTATCAAAATCGGTGAGCGCAACACAAACGTTAATCGCTCAGAAGCCCGGCAAATCCTCTAGAATTACATATTGGCCATTTCACCGTAATGCTACCGCTTTTAACAATATAAACCGATGTCCGTTTAACTTCTATCTAGGTCAGTGGATGTTTAGCTACGTTCTAGGCCAGTGCCTATTTAACTACGTTCACCCGGCGATTTATGACAATTGTGGAGACTTAGAATCTCTGTTACTTCGCCGTCCAGAATTCGGCAACGATTATCTCTTTGCATGGGAGAATTCCTTTAGCGAAACCGTGCACTGTCACATTTCCGTTAGGCAATGCACAGTCCTCGCTAACGAGCATGAGATATTAATTCTCCCAGGAAATTACTACACTGGCACTCTATATCGCCTCTTCGGCAAGAGGTAAATATTTTACCACAATTCAAAAGGTAGTTATCGTAATTTAACATTCACTAAAGCAACGTACTCCGAGATTACTGGGCAGGATGGAGGAAAAGTTATCACGACAAGAGATGCATTCCGGTTGAAAGATGCTAATTCATCCTGCCGACTCATTTAACGTTAATATTAGAGATACAGCAGGAGTGGTTGAGAAAGACAAGCGAGAATTAACTAGGATCTTGGACATTAAACACGAAGAATTCGTGCATGATATTCAAGTTCAGGAAACGATGAAACTATGCAGATTAATAATTAACAACAAGGAAGGTGAATATAATTTTGGAGGGGAAAAAATGTCTCATTCTTGACACAAAAGTTAGTGAATTACTTATTACAACTTCAAAAAAACACTTCTCAGTGACATGAGGAAAGTTATAAGGCTGCTTATTATAGAAAAACATGTTGAAGCAGCCTTAAGAAAAAGTTTTACTTGAAATGAATGGAAAATAAATTGTACTTTTTCCACAGGTTTATGTAGAAACTTATGTGGAAAAAGTACAATTATTTTCCATTTATTCCACATGATGGATTTCCACAACAACTCGTCTGACTCTGTGAAAATTTTACACATTAAATTAATCCAGTAACAATTATTTGGCGCAAATATATATCAAGCCTTAAGCAGATGAAACATGTTAATTTCCTAATATAAACAATAAATAAATCGAACATTTCAAGCGGTTATGTATGGAGAAAGATTAGACGATTTGTGAATCCAGAAAGAAAAAATACCAGAATTATAAAATATAGACCGTTTCATAATACGGAAAGCCTGTTAGTGACCTTTCTAAAAACATCAATTCTTGCGTGAGCTGAGGACAGTATTTCAGAAACAACCGCCTCGAGAGGGACATTGCGTTTCGCAACTGTAAAAACATATAAAGACGTTGGAAACAGAACGGTTTGATCCCAATTTCCCCGCACCTCTCGGCCGACGTTTCATCTTCATTGGCGGAGAGAAAACGTCGCGTAAACATTTTCAGCGATTAAGGCAACGGGGAGTGGGCCTCAAACGCCGGTATTGACTGCATTCGACTGTTTTGCGAGCGGGCGCTTGTGTACTCTGGGCATGCACCGTCAGGATAGAAGCACCTGTGACTCGGCAGCGCTGAAATGTTTGAAGATGACCGGCTCTGCAGTGCTTGACACTGGGGCGAGCCCAACTCGGCGCAGAGATGCACCTGGGACCCCTCTCTATCCCTTTCTCTACCTCTTCGGCCACTCTAATTGTCGGCCCGAAAGATACCACCGAGGTAGCGATTGCTCTTGGCCGGGTAAACAAGGCAAAAACACATATGCAGCCATATGTCCGAACCATGCGCCGAAATGAAAGACACGGCCTTTTTCGTGTGTATCATAGCATGCAGCTAGGCATCGGATGTCGGATGAGGGAGGGTTGTAAATCACTTGGATTCCTGTGGACGCCTGCAACTGTGAACAAGGATTATCTAACAGGAATCCGTTATTAATATTATCACTGCTTCCCAAGAGGATGCTGTCATTGTAGTGGAAAGGAGATAAAACACACGAATGTGACTCAATAAAATAAATAATAAATCATCAAAGTGGAAATTATATCTCAATGCGATATATAAGGAGCAAAGATTTCTTTCGGCTGAGAGGAAAATTCTTTCTATAATACTCGCTGACATCACGTCACACTAGGCATAGTAATAGCTTAAACTAGATTTCCCACACTTTAAAAAATCGTACAAAAGTGAAGCGCAACCATTATGTACACAAAAAAACCAATGATAACTTAGTTATAGAGCTGCACACATGTATTTTGTGGTATTTTGTGTTGCACTACCATAAGCAAATATGCACTGCAATTCATGAAGTACGCATATTTAGCCAGGGAAACTTTTGATGTCATAATCATGAAATATTAAAAGGTTAGCAGATCAATCCTTTACACCTTTATGGAAATATTGAAGTCACTACACACTGAAATCACCATATAGTCACGACGTCAAATCGGCAAAAATAACCATTTCAAAACCGAACACTAACAATGAAAAACACACCCCAAAAATCTTCAGAAAAGGACACAAAACTTGAACCGATGTAAACATTTCAGCGCCTATCCAAAATCCTCGAAAATTAAATACCTATACCCACGGTTTTAATCAAAAAAGATAACCGGGTGTTTCCCACCGAGCTCGATGGTTACCGCGGAAGGAGCAAAAAGTAAGTTGGCCGAACAAGCAATCGAATAAATTCCCAAGCCAGAGAGAGAGAGAGAGTCGGAAAAAAGGACGAGTCGACGGCATTGGCGAAGGCATCCACTAAATTCCGCAACAACGACGTCCTAATGCATCAACGGCACTGCAAGCATACGCATGCACACGGCCGCCACTAAACACCTGGTACCCTTTTGCATTAACTCTCCCGAGTTTCCAGCAACTCCACGGACGCTAACAATTGTCCGATGCCCCAGGAATATGAAGGTACATAGATACCCGTCCTACTTCCCTCCATTTTTAATAACCAACCCCTTCTTTCTAGTCCTTGCCTTCTGATACCCGAGGCTATGGGGTGAAAAAAAGGCTCCCTCTTTTTTTCCATCCCCTGCCAATATCCGAAGAACTTTCAATATTTCACTGCCAGGCCGCGAGAAGAGAGAGGGGAAAAATAAAGGGTAAACAAAAGAAAATCGAGAGACTGGGAATAGATTGAAGGAGGGGGGGCGGGAGCAGGAGTGCCAATAGTGCGGCTATGTGGATAGAACTCTCGATAGTTTAACGAGTCATGAAAACGGGGTTTTTTCACCGGAGTTAAGTAAACACGTCTAACGCAGACCGGAGTACTATCTTAAAACTGAGCTTTCCTTGTTTACCAACTCTTTACGTGTTCTTGCGAATGTGATAGTGCTTACAAGACCCTTCTTTCCAACAATCCCTTTAAAGCTTCCGATGAAAAGGAGAAAAAGAGTTGGTTATCTTTCGCATACACTCCGAAATTAAATCGCATGTTACATGTATGTATGTATATATAAAGTACAGATGTATATACATAAATGATCATCAAATGAAATATATTTCATGAGAATTGAAATGAAACCACGACTAGATAACTCACAAAACGAGAAATTTATTCTTTAAAAGGCAATGTTAATTAGGGAAATTACCAACGTGGATTGCTTTCTTTCCCGAAAAGCTCATTTATAAATTATATACAGTCATTTACAGCAACTTTATTAAATAAAATACAGACAATGATGGGTTACTATACATATCACTATCATAAACTCAATAATGAAGACGTTTCTCATATCATGTTTCTCATCCTTCCAACAATAAAAATTAAATACTATATTCATCCAAACGTGACCATGGAATGCTAGGATAGTGTCGATTAAATACAATTAGTAGAATACCACAAAAATCTGACAAAAAATAACTAAAAAAAAGCAAAGCTTTTCCGATGGACCCTTCAGTTTAATTCCCAAATATAAAAACAAAGAAAAAAATTATACGCTTCAATTTAGAAGAATAAATAAAAGAGAAAAAGTCTCCGGCATCCAGGACTCGAACCCCGATCTCTCAGACAAGTTTAATTCATTCTCCCAAAATAAGTCCATCTTTCAGAATAAAATAGTTTATCTAATGAATTAAAACGCTAACCAGCATAAGAGAATTCCTCATGAGAAGCATGATTGCCCAGCTTTAAACAATGCGCGGATGATTAGGTCATCCCTTTCACACCGATATGCACTTCCGCCAGTATATCACGTACCTAACCTAGCCCTCCACCCTTGGAAATCCCACGTGAAATTTTCCAGGGATCGATTCAATCTTAGGCGAGCAAGCCGAAATAGGAAACCAGCGGATCGCTCGCGATGGAACCAACCGGGATAATTTCCGCCATCTTTCCCTTCATTTAAAACTCACCCCCTGCGCTCCGTTGATGAAGTACTCTCAGTTTATCGCATCAACGTGCTCCCCGTTCAACCTCCATACATCGACGAGCGCATTCCGGAATCATAAGAAAGCGAAAAATGAGAAGGATGGAGATAGGCGGGAGGGAGGAAAAGGTGTTTTATTAAAAAAATCTCCTCATTTACCCCGCACGCTCCTTTTTCCCGGCCTCCCTTTCCCTTTTCATTAGGTGGCTCCCTTCGTAGGCTCTCTGTCGAGCAGTGAATGAATGATTACTGGCACTCCGAGTGCCAAAATGGAGAAAGGAGTTGAATGGAGAGGGGAGTGAAGCTCTATATTTTTCGCCGCGGGTCCGCTATAGAGGAAGTGAGGAGTATGAACGTGATTTTCAAAAACAAGCCGAAAAATAATTCCGCCAAATTCTGCATAGATCGACCCCGTTGGTATTTTTTTCAAAGGATACTATTTGGGCGAGTATTTTAGTGGAGCGGGCCGTCGATAAAGTGGGCACGGACGTGGGCATAGAAAGGCATTCTCTTGCCTTTGCGAATCCGCAGGGGAATGTTTCAATAAAATATTGCTGGATTAATTGAATTATCCACCCTTTCGTGGTTCCCCCTGTAATCACGGGGCAACGGGACGTGACCTTGGGACATCGGCGATCTTTACGAGACTGGTCCATACGGAGGCTGAATAAACTCCATTATATGCTCCAAGCGTTATTTAACTAGATTTTAAAATTAATACGGCAGCGGCGATTCGTCGGGTTAAAAAAAGGGAGACTGAAATAGAAAAAATCCGCTTCATTCATATTCCGATCCTTCGTTCTCTTTCCAAATAGAATCTAATTCTTCAGCACTCGGAAAAAAGAATTAGTTGCCAGACGATGGTCCGCGTGAATTCGCAGCTGCAGTGAAGCATGCCTCGTCCTCTACACTTTCATCGCTGGAAATATTTTTTTCGGTCGCTGAAACGATGACGGAGGTCCCTTAAAAACACGAATCTCCATCAGAACCAGTGCCAATAAAACACTTAGAAAGGGCTTTCAGAGGTGAATTGTCCGAAATATTTATTTACATGGGTGCATATCTATGGTTTAGGCTGGGCTGAAATCATCAGAGCAAGTTCAAAGGAAAACTTCCGACGTGTAAATTCTCCCAAATATACAATTCTGGAGGTAGACGCCCATTCAGTCGAAATTTCACGTGAAAGTAAAAAAAGCTTCAATTATATCACGTGCGTAACAACTATTTGTATTGTTACTTTGCCTTTCAGATCTGCTTTCTCCTTAAATATTAACTGACTCTCAATAGGATACGCAGGTTTTCAAACATCCTTCCAGCGCACTTGTTCTTGCTATGGTGTATTTTTCCTATATGCAAACTTAGGCTTTTAAACCCACACAGTTTTCTTCTGCATCTTTTTTCTGTTCACTTTTATTTTCAATCTCATATAACGGGATTTTTAAAAAATGAACAAAAATATGAATCAATTAGACCAATTAAATGTTAAAAGATTATAATTATTATTAAAATTAAAGACTACATAAGAACTTAAATATTTTATTAATTATTTATTAATTTTTAGTATATTATTTTTTATTAAATCGTTTAGTGAGCCGAAGTAAATACAATTAATAATCTGCGGCATATCGGGTATTCGGAAAGCGCATGAAACAATTGCGTATAAAGATAGTGCACACAACAGGTCTTAGCGGGAAAAGGCAGCTTCAGTAATACACAATACGCCAATTATGGGTTCACATCTCTCCATCAAGTAACCAATACCCCCGCATGGAAAATTTTTCTATGCAAACCCTCGTAATATCGCCTCGAGACGCCTCCGACCGCAGGAAAAATTACGCGTGTCCCGACTGGAAAAAATACGGCGAGCAAAGGAGGTGATGAACGAGAATCCTAAGAATTTACGGCTCTCGATTCAAGGGATCGCCAAATAGAAAAGGAGAACGCGTTCGCACCCCCGCGGTGAGCACTCGGAAAAATTAATTCCCCACCTTCGACGCCAAACAAATGAAACGCGAAAAATAACGAACCTCGCTCTCCTCAGAGGCAGGACTCCTCGCAACAAGATAAATAAACGCACCTTTTTTCGTTATCCCTTTTCTCTTCGGGTCGATGCCGTCGAATTTCTAGGGAAACGCAGCTGGTGGCGCTACCTCTTGCTTACCGATAAACCCGCGCTTTCCCCTAACCCTACGCGGCAAACCCTTGCCGCCCCTCAGGCGAAACCAACCCCTTGGAAAGAAAAAAATCTCCTGCTCCGAAATTCAATGTTCCGATAATCCCTTTGGTTGAGGGTGTAAGAGTTGCGTGAACAAGAGGAGAAAATGGAAGCAAATTGGGATGGGAGAGAAATGAGTTTTGGACATGTGTGGGTTGAGAGACGTGTCTTTGGCTGAAGAGGGGAGGATGAAGGGCGATGGAACGAAGGGCAAATCAAGTGTGAATGCAAACATCTTTCTCGGCACACTACGATTCTCCACGTGTAACGCGATGCGTGAGTGAATCTTAAGTGTCGAGTATTAGAGAGGTCTCAAAAACTTTCAAGTTCAATAACCTCTTATTAACGAGACAGTACTAATAGGATAATTACGTAGTAGTAACAGCAACATCCTTTCAACTAGGCATTCGAAGTATACAAGAAGTGAATTCAATGAGCCCTTTTGAAATATTCAACATCTTTTTATGCAAAAAGACTTTCGCAGAGAACTTAGGAATAGATGTTTCGAGCAGGTATAAACCAAGAGCAAATGAGTTTCCGTTAGTAATTAGAATATTAATTCTTCAATAAAAAGAAAAAATAAGAAAGCAAATGCATTTACAATTAATGTAGCCCATCGTCATTGGTTGCTTCGATAGTAAGAACGCCTTATTATCATTTTCACTATGGAACTTTTAACTTTTCCACAACAAAGCTTAGAATTATCTATGGATCCATTTCATTGAACCTTCACATAAAATCAATTCCATCTCGGTGAAGACCACGAATATTCAAGTAATAGAAAATAAATTATGGTAAAAAATACTACAAAAAAATTAAACTTTACACAGAACAAATCGCAGGATTTTTCCCTGGTACCGACTATGAGCAAACAAACCCACTGTTTCAATACACAACAAAAAAACAATACCTCAGCAATTCCCAAAAATTTCAACATTACAGCCATAAGTAACTTCCCAGGTTAATCAACACAGCCTCTCCGCTCATTTAATAATCCCAAACTCCATTCGGACATTCCAAGGCTTCCATTCATTCCCACAAAAGATGAAAACGCCCCACAAAAAAAACAAAGGGCGAATTAAAGAGGGAAAGAGGCAGCCGACGGAGAGGAAAAAATCCCCAATCCCGTGGCTTCCGCGAAAAGATGGGAAACAGGTAGACGAGTTTACGGGGGATGAAGAAGTTGGCGGCGAACGAGAGATGAAAGGCAAGATGGAACTCCTCGGGAAAGGCAGCGAAGTATTCCCAAACGAGCTCAACAATTAGCAAATTAAATCGGAGATAAATCAGAACTGGGAGGCGTTTTCTGTTTATTAGTCCCTTAAATAATTCCCGACGGAGAATCGCGCTCAGACAAGGCGGCGCGGGAAAGGAGGAGCTCGGGAAGAAAGTGGCATAAATAACCGGCGCGAAATCGTTTGAATACCAAAGGAACTCGAGTTTTTTCCGCAAAAAAATAAGGAGAATTTCGTCTTAGCCATCGATTCGCGGAAGGGAAAAGTCTCCCGCGAGAGAAATCAAAGAAGTGAAGGACGAACGATGTTTTATATCCACACTCGAGCCAATGACGTCGTTTCAAATGCAGCTTTCTCCCGACAAGCAAGTAATGAATCCTATTTATAGCCTAACGCCTCGATTTTTTTCCCCCATCTGCCGGAGACTGTTTCTTTTCCATCGCTATCGATTTTATCGTTCAATTAACGAGGAATGACGTGCATGGGAAGAGGCGTGTTCCCATTCGATGAATTCTTAAATCGCGGCATAAAGAATGATCGCGCTCACATACGTCGAATCCGTGACGCTGCTGAGGCGAATGATTGGATAAATAGTAGTTTCTCTTGAGAGTCCTCAAAGCGTATATTCGGGGTTATTAAAATCTAGTAAAGTGTCACACTCGCTTTCCGTTTGAGGAAATCGCAAAATATGAGAGAACACCCACTAGTCTCCATTCTAACTTAAGAACCTGAGCCTTCAGTTAATTAGGATTCTTTTCTTCCGTAATAATATAAAAAGCTGACGAGACTATTTCATAAAGCTATTGAAGACAGTTTGGTAACAATCATAAGATATAAAACGAACCGCAATGAGGTTTCCTTAAGTAGTAAGTGCAACAGTGCATGTGAATTATCACGACCTGCAATGATGACAATAACCGGATACTTCTAAATTTTGTAATTTAAGGTATGAATTTCATTTTCCCTCACATTTACCGTTTATTAATTTCAAAATCGGTAACTGCAATCGAACAGAATATTCATTCCGCTATGTAAAGAACATTCCGCTATACAAAATATTCCCCACCTAGAATTCGGATTAGAGGATGTACATTTAAAAGGTCTTCATAACGGCCTGACCGTTTTTCGCAAGTGAATAAACGAATAGAAAAGATAATATATAGGCTGATGACTATATTTTCACTCCTACCACATGCTGATAGGCTTGTGGAAGGAGGATTGAAGGGTTAGGGTGATAGGGTTTTCCCGGTACGAATATAAATGGACGACGGTCAGATTGATCCCGATTTCAATCCGACAGGAACGAATTAAAATTTCAGATCGTCCTCGGAGAGAAATAAACCTCGAAGAAAGTTATTCCACGGGACAATCCCAACCCAATGCAAATGAGGCATCCCTCTGAAACAATAACACCGATCTTACGGGACATCCATCAAAAACGCCTCGTTAAATTATCCAGCCGGAATGCCGCGAGATAGATACTGTATAAGCAACAACGACGCCGAACCATTCTGAAGGAAATTACGGGAAGGGATCACTTTTCGACGGGTCAAACGCCAATCATCCTGTAGGAAAAAAGGCGCCCTCTCACTTCCTGCTCCTCAATTATTCCTCACCTCGAGAGAAGAGCATAACCGCACACGCACAACTGGCGCACGCCCCGCACCATTCACAACCCTCCGCTCCCTTAATTGTTAACTTCTCGTTCGAGTTAATTTGCCCAAACCGCACCCTCCTACGCGAGAAATATGGAGGGGTACATATCCCTCCATCACGTGCTTTCCGAGCGCTCTCTATAGTTAACAGATAGGGACATCAATACATCACTCCAATGGAGAAGAGAGTCGATACGTGAAGATTGGAAAGCGATGGAGGAGCGGTATTCGCAGCAAATTACGATTTCAGGCCTGGTTATCGGGCCACGTGCAATACAGGCAAGATGCTGCTAACTTAGTCGCCTATTATCAAGTGATGCCATGTATGAATTGCAATTAAACTACGCGCAACGATTGCGTTGTTGCAAACTAGAGGGTTCGCGAATAACAGGTTGGTTTCATCGATGTGATCCTCCACACTTCCTACTAACTTATTTTACTACTATATTGTGTACTATACTACTATACTGTATTATTTGACCGATTTCCATTTTATTTTATTTTTACTTTATTTGTACTCCACTTGTACTTTTATTTGTATCTTACCTGTACTTTTATTGGCATTTTTTATTGTCTTTCATTTTATTTTCATTTGTATTTATACTTGTATTTTTATTTGCATTATTGGTTAAATGTAAGATAGGACTGTCCAGTCCCAATTTCGCCAATAAAGACGTTTGTATGTATGTATGTATATTAGATAATTTTTAGATACAACGAATTTTTACACTCACTTCACTTATCGATCGCAAATATAGAGTCGGTGCGATGTGATTCGTCATCGCTTTGCTTTAAGGAATGATTAAATATGTGTACTAACTCTTAATTAATGCGAAGAATACAGAACTGAAATCTGCAAAGAAGCTACTTGAGGAGTAGGGCGCTGTTTCGACCCATTTGTGATTTTGCAAAACAAACCATTTTCTTAGGACGAAGAGCCTTAGCTACAATACTAATAGAAAAGCGTTTCTTCAATAACTCCACATCTATTCCATTTTCATGATTACACGGTATTGTAACCTTTAATGGGAAAACTTTTAAGCGCTGTTTCAGACGTTATAATAAAATAGACATTTAATGGGAACTTTTTAATCGTTATAGTAACTAGACTACTACAGGTATTACCGTAACCCGTGGAATCACAGCCTTAGCTTGAGCTGAATTTCACATTTGTAAAAGGAGGACGGAAAGCAGAGAACACTATAGGAATAACTTCCGTTTGAATCGCCGGAAATACATCCACACGGCGAGAAAGAAAAGGGCGTAAATCGAAACCTACAAGGAATTGACTTGAGGCAAATGAAAGGGGAGTTAATGAAGGGAAGGAGGAGGAAAAAGGAGGAATAAAGCACGACAGAAAAGAGAGGAGTGGTAGTAAAAGAGTCGGACACGCACGGCCATTGAATAGTACGCACGCACACAAAACCGAATCCACCTCCAGCATACACACACACACACCAGTTCGGGCTGTCATATTCCGCGCGCCCTCTCCAATCAGAAACTTAATCAATCGATCATTCAAATCGACACGCGTCGATCCTTTTACCCTCCTCCGCTCATAAAAAACTCCACCAAAAGCGAACTGGACGTCTCCTCATCTCTCTTACACACTTTTAATATCTCTCGCACACCCTCTCTCTCTCTATGGTCGAATAAATTTCCCCATCCTTTCTCTACCCCCCCACCATCTCTCATCTCGTGCCTAAAACCTCTTTTTCCCTTTTAAGCCCTGCACATACACACGCGCTCTCTTTCTCTCCACCGCCGGTGACATTTCCACTCTCCCGACTAATAACGCCCCGGCGATTAATGCGAGCCATACCTCTTCAGTTTTATACGAACTAATTGGGATATGGCGAAAAAAATTTATTAAATTCCGGCGAATTCGTATATTTCTCCCTCTCTCTCACGCACGCCGCAACCCGAATCCTTGGAGGGAAAAATGTTCGCTCGGACACGAAAAAAAGTTGACAGGTGTAATCGTTTCCCTCCCACAAGATAGTTGGAAACGTTTTAGACGAGGTGAGAGCTAATGAACGAAGTTTTTGGCCCAATTATCGATGCGGATGATCGATGCGATTGGGAATGAATTCGGAGGGAGAAGGACGGGGAAATTCGATCGAAACTATGGAAGATATCGAACTATTACTTCCAAAACTGTATGATTTACGTGAAAAGAGCATGAAATTGTGTGGGTCAACACCAATCAAGTACCCGGCCAACCGGGCTGCGATGCCGAGGGGGTTATTTAATTCATCGAAGAAGGGGCCGCTGAGTCTGACAACATATCTCGATTAGGAATTAAAATAATGACAAGGGAATTCGACCACACACAACAGGATCGTATGCAGAGGTTACATAGCTTTTGAGGATCGTTGACCAGCAATGTATTTTATTTTCACCCAGGAACCATTGCCATTGTAGTCATTGTGCTTTTGTGAACCCCGCGTAACTTCATTGTCCTAAGTTCGCTGACAAATTAATGACTCCTAGGACAAAATAATAACTCCATTATTTAATGAAATTTCCACAATGTCGATACCATAACTGACTAGGGAAGTAATTACAGGGATATTGAATTACCAATTAACAATGGCTTTCTATCCCACACTTCCCTTTAAAAAGGCTTTTAAACTTTTCATTATCCTTTCAGATTGTACTTTGTAGCCCATGAATTCCTAGTCGAATATAATATAAAGTTAACAACACCGAAAGGTATTATCAGCAACAAAAAATCAGCGTAGCGAAATAACATGGATCAAACGAGAGAGGAAACGGCCATGAACTCTCGAAAAAGGAAAGAATGCCGGGAGGTAATGTAATGATTAAAACTAAAAAAAAATAACGGGATGGAAGGACCTTACTTTTTTTAATAAAACATCTCCGACACCGAAAATAGACACAACCCAGGCTAATTAATATCACAACGGTAACGGCTCAGCAGACGTTCCGGGAACATCGCGATGAAAAAGCAAAAGACGTGTCCGTTTTATGCTCACGGAAAACCCAGATTAAATTCGCCAATCCCAAAACTCATTTAAGGGAGAACCGATGGGCAATGAAAATCCTCCGCGGAAACACTCCCACAAGAATCTTAAATAAGTTTTCATAGCCCTCAAAAACCGTTCCCGACGCCTGAAAAAAAATAACGCCAACAACTTATATAATGTCCCGCCTTAATTACTTTCCCTTAGGTTCCCAAGAGAAGGCTTAAAAAAGAATCGACCGGCTGCTTCAAAACTGAAGTCCACCAATCACGTCTGACTAATCCATCTCCTTTATACACCGTTTTTTCCCCCTGACATGGCCCCTCGTCTGATACAGCCACTCGGAATGAAAAAAAAACATACTTTCTCTCCACTCATCTCCATTTACGCACCTGGTCTTACCCTCAACCCCTCGTCCCGGCAAAAAAATGATAAAAAATTTCCATCCCCGTACCGATTTCCCTCCTACACTCTCCGCGCAATCTCCTCACATAACTCTCTATAAATCCAACCCTCACCACACAAATCCCGACTTAACCCTCCCTCCGCCCGACGCCCTTAGCAACCAGAACTTCCAACCCAGACACGCCCTCTCTAACTCAACCCTCCACCCCACCGACTTCCACTGAGGGGAATCCACGGGGCGCCCGCCCCCTCCCTTGCTTTCGATTCGAGATTGCCGAACCAACTTCGTTATGACGTACAACTTGAGGAATAATTTTTTTGATTATTCATATCAGAGACCTGAACAATACTTCCCCGAATAAATCGTTCAAGCCTAGGTAATACTTTCGTCACGACGCAATAGTATCCAATAATTTATATTTTTAAATACGCGGATAAATTAGGCATCCGAGAGAATCGTTTAGATCAATGAGGGCATACGTGTTGAATCTCAAAGGTCAAAGAGAGAGTCGTTAATTTTGAGAATCCTTTTTATAGGATAGCAATGGTGCGTTAAATATGCCTCACTTTTTCTTACCTCACATTGGAGGGTGTTACTTGGGACAAAAACTACAAAAAGTACAGTGAAATTGAAAGCTTATGGCCTTGCTCAGAAGCAATTTTCCGGTGTAGGCAGGTCTACCTTCAAGAAATGCTAGTGATAAGGGGTATTGGTTGCTCTAAGCATATAGCGATTCCAATGTATAATAATTTATGTTAGAAAATGAGACATTCTCACTATCCACTGATCATCTACAAAGATAGGTGCCACAATGTTTCAATTTCGCTGCAATTATTCTCTTCACGAAACCCAAAAGCGACTCTATATGCCTCACTAATTACAATAAGTATTGGAAAGTAGAGAAACTCTATATGCATCACTAATTAGAATAAGCATTGTAACTTGAGTCATAGAAAAAATAATAAACGTTAATTGGGAAAGAAACCCGCATTTAACGAACGCTGAATTTTGCACACAATACCTCGCGGGATAGAGAGAGAGAGAGCATCCGCACTTTTCCCACTCCTACTTCATCCTCCTCTTTGACCATCTATCCTGACTCACTCCAACCCCATTCTCATCCCTTCTCTTCCACTCCCTCTTCGCCACCAGATACCCGATCCCCGTCCCTTCCGCCCCCTCCTACCGAGAAAGGGGATGAGTTTTTTGAGGAGGAATAAGAGGGATGAGATCCATCCCCAGAACCGGATCTCACGGCGGCTCGAGTAAAAGGGTTGGGCCTCAAATGGCTCCGAAAACACCTACAACCGGAGGGCTTATACAAAAGGGGAACCGATGAATCCCCCCTTCCCTCCCAACTTCCTATTCCAAGCCTTAATCCAGACGGAAGAGGGGGATAAAAAATTCCCGGCCTTAATCAAAGTTTGGCACTGTTATGGACACACAGGGGGGCGTGATGTATCCGCGAGGAGAAATGTGGGCAGTGCCTTTTCTTGTCCTCCTAGAATAATTACGCCAACGGTTGGTGGAATGGAAAGAACCACCGTTACCTATTCATAGGGGATGCAGTCTGACGCTATCACACACCCACTCCCGTCCCACACAACTACCGTACTTTGGGATTCGAAAACTCAACCTTTGGCGTACACAAATAGGAAGATCGGGACTAAATATACCATCCGCCTCTACAAATAACTCTCATTAATCGGTCGCATCTGCGGAGGGATCGAAAGGAACCGAACAGCTCGTTTTAGCGGCGGATTAGCAGCCTGCTCGGGGACTTTAATGGCGTCGTAACAAAGGGAAATTAGCGCCGTCGTGCGTCGAGCCGGGGAAACTATCGTCCGACGTGGGAGATGAAGTAAAAAGAAAGGTTCGGAAGAAACCGCATTCCCTTTTCGCGGAGTCGGGAAACTCGGTCAAGAGACGAATGCTACCACGCGGCCGTTGCTTCGATCAGCAACTTCCTCTCTCACGAACTTCCGCGGGGAACACACGCCCCATCCGATCACGAGCGAGGGTCGTGACTCCTCCGTGTCTCGTTCCACTTTGGCCGGGGATACAACGGGGAGCCCCGCGGGGCACGGCGGAGACAATGCGACGGGCTCTTACCTCTGCGACTTAGGTGTGGTCTGACGCTTGCGAACTCCCGCGCACAAATCATTCACGACGAGATGAAACAAAGAGATGCTGTTTTTTTCCACGGGAGAGACGTATTCACGCATTCCGACTTCTCCGAGCTATTTTGCAAAATGTGAAGTGTTTCTAAAGAAATACCTGGGAATACGGATTTCAATCTCTTACGAAAACTTAAATAAGCACATGATTGAAGAGGAAACCCGAACATTTTGGATGCATAACTCGTTAAAGATTTGGTGTTTCCCATGAAAATAATATTTCGAATATTTTTCTAAGTTAACAGATAGATAATTGTCAGATGGAAAAACAATAGGCAGACTGTAAACTACCACCAGGAGTATCATTCCTCTTAGTAGTATTCTTTCTGGTGATGTGAGATGACGTTGGAAAATAGAACGCAGAGCTAGGAAAACTTTCTTCAAACGGAGAGAATTGTTCATGAGTGGAATTTGTAGATATATCTAAGAAGATCGCTAAGATATTAGTGTGTTTTGATGTAGGTGTGTGAAATGTTGGCTCTCGGAAACAAAAAAATTAAAAACTTTTAGTCATATTAGATGTAGGAGTAGCTAAGAGTGAAAGAATACGATTGACAGAATATTGCTGAGCGTTGATGATTATTAGAGAGAAAAGCTTTATTAAAATATTATGTGCTTGATTAAATGGAGCGAAGTTACACATTGCTACAGATTGTGCTGAAGGTAGACTAAAATTCACGAAGGAAGACGATTTTATCTGAAATTACATCACGCATAAAGAAATCGGTTTCTTTTCTTTCTGTGTAAAAGTAAAATTCTAGGAAAGGACGGATGGGAAGAGAGAAACATACTACTGAATAATATTGAGATAGGATTCGGTCGTTAAAAGGAAAAGAAAAGGACGTTCAGCAGCTAATAAACACATAAACCTACCGAATGGAGGCAGATTCATCCATTGAAATTCTACCTCAAACTTTTTGGAAAGGTTGTTTTTAACATTCTAGTTGCTCATGAACAGCTCATTTCATTGAAAAATGGGGAGAATATTAGGAACGAAACAGAAGCAATTGCGTGTCCGCTTAAATGGCGAACAACACTCAAAGGACGGAGAAATGGAAAGACAATCGAGGAGGGAGTTACTGCGGAGAAGGAAACGGAGAGAGAGATAAAATCATCAAGGGGATGGAACACAAGGGAATACGCCGGAGCGAAGTGCATACGAAGGGGGAATTTCTGCCAATAATTACAGCTAACTCTTGAACCACCAGTACCATCCAACCGTGGCGTTCTCAGGAAAATTAAGGTATTAACATCCAGCGACGAAGACTCATTTGAGCTACGCGGAATATATTTTTAAAGTCTACAATTGCACTTATATCTATTCTATGATTGCACATATATTGGGTCGCATTATTTTGAGAAAGAATAGCAACCTTTGATCTCATTTTCTTCACCGCACTCGAATATTTAGGCTCATAATGTTTCCACCAATCTTGGATAGGTTTTATTTTAGAATGATATTTTTCTTTTTAGTCTTATTCTCAACTAACGGACTTGGCTAATGATTTTTGACGACTGGATATAAATTGAATTTGGTAATCGTAATGATCTTATGGATATCTTTCCTGCCCTATACGAGAAAACCGGACAATATTTTGAGAGAACCATTTGGTTAGAGGGTTCTATCACTACAAAATGTGAAGAAATGATCCTAAATAATCGGAATTTATTTTGTATTAAAAGGCGAACATTAATACTAGCATGTTTGTAAATAAGTTGAGTGAATTTTTTCTCCCTTTAAGAACACAATAATTCTTGGAAAATAAAATATGTTAACTGAAATCACATAGCGCCGATTATTTCAATGTAAACCTGCCGTTATACACATACATACTAAACAGTCTTATTCATCCTTCGGCCAGTTAATGCGAAGCAGGTAAAGAAGAATTATAATATATCTAGAAACCATGTGGTAGTATATGCATAATGAGTTCCTCATCACCACCAACTGATTCTAAGAAAAAGGGGCCTTAAAATAACCTGAACTGACAATTTTCCATATTACTACTGAATTAATTTTTCTCCCAGAGCTCCCAATATAGAAACCACACGTGACATGCACCTCCAACAAATACCACATGCATCTCGGAGTGAGAATTAAGCAATAGAGCGAGACACGGTCGCCGAAGTACTCTTATCCGAGGGGGGAAAGGGCGCGAATCCGAGAATATAATCCAAAGGGTCAGTGCGGATGGGTCTGGTTTTGCGCCCAAGGTTCGAGAGATAGAGAGATGTTGAAGTCAGGCAATTCTGCAAATGGGGCTGGAAAGGAAGTGGTGCGGGGAGCGGCAACGACTCCCCCGGGCTAATTACGCAATATCATGGAAAGGTTTACGTACACATATGGACGGCGTGAGATGAAGGAGATTGCGAGAGGAGCAGAAAAAGTGACAAACGACTTCCGTGGAAAGGAATAACGAAGGGGAATTGGCATCGTGTTCAGTATCAATCACCCGAGTCATCACGAAAAGAGAAATAAAAGACGTTGCGTTCGATGACCAAAGTATTACGCGCGTCATGTGAGTGCAGGTCAAGAGGGGATTATAGAAAAGAATATGTGTGGATCGTTTTCGATCGAGTGCTACGAATGGAAGAATTTCTCAGTTAAGTGACACGCTCATCCGTTATCCAGTGATAGGCATCTGTCAATTTACACAATTGTCTAGCGCTTATGTGGGAGACCTGCTGAGTTTCCAGACCTTTTCTTCAATTTACTAGGAATTAAACTTTAACACCTTGTGTTCATTACTTCTGAAAGCGGAAATGAAATGTTCATATCCTCCATGGACACTTGAACAAGAAATTTGTTTTTGTTTGATACTTGAACAATTGAACAACCTTGAATATAGACTACATCTACATCTACATATGTACCCTGCAAGCCGCCTTTCGGCGTGTGGCAGGGGGTGCAAGCACCATGACTCTATTACTAGACTACACTCAAGGACGGACTGATTGTTTCACAAGGAAAGGAAAAGAATGATTGCCTACTCCTGATCTACTTCATCTTAACTATTTCACGTAATTAAAATAATATTTAAGAGAATCCGATTTAATGAAGGAAGGAATATTCGAAAACGAGAGAATTCTGCTTTTCAATAAAAATTTTCATGAGCAAATCCAAATTATAAGTAAGAATTTTTCAGTCTACCAACATGTCTCAATGAACCGAATTTCTAACATTCATCTTTAGTTGCATCATTTACATAAAAGTAAGGAATCTTGCAAAAATTCCCTCATGTATTTGTTCACAAAACAAGCCTAACCCTGCAAGAGCTAATTTATCTCCCCATTATCTTACACATTAGTAAACGATACAGCTCGAAATTTTGGCATGAGAAAATAGTGAACCGAAAACGCATAACGAAATCTAAATCAAAGGAGAATTAGAAGGGAAATCGAGCAAGGAGAATGAGCGGGAGAACGAGACATTTAAAAGGAGGATAGAGGAACAACATAATTACAAAGGACGGAGAGGAAGGCAAAGAGGGAGAGAAGGAAGTTAGCTCCGCTGCAAGCCGTGCGTGCTTGCATGTTACAAGTGTGCTCTGGAGACTGCGGCCTATTGGACGAGGGGGCAATGAGAAGCGATAAGAGAACCGAAGGATGGATAGATAGAACGTGTGGTGGAAGAGCGCGGTGAAGGGAGAGGGACACTCGGATGAAAAAGACCCACTCAAGCTGCTTTTTCGGAGAGAAATGGTGATAAATAATCCTTCATCGAAGTTCCTCTCACGCCCATAATTCGCGCGAGAAGGTAAAAACAAGGGAAGCGCCATTAGCAAAGCAATGCTTATTAAGAAGCACTCGGTCATTCAGGACGCCTTCTCCAAGTTTTGAGTTGAGTGTATCTACTCTAAGTAATGAGCGTAAAACGCTTAAAAATCGAGAAAAAACTAAGTGGATCCAGATGAACGGAATTTCTGGACACGGGAATGGTATCGTCAGGTGAAAATCTTCAGCGGATGAATTAACAATTAATGTTGCTCAATTAAACGCCTACCTATATAAGGAAGAGGATGCGCAGAAAATGGTGACTTCAGAACTTTGGAACAGATTGTTTCCTTTCCGATCCTTTCCCTAGAAATACTTATCATTATCAGCTACAATTAGAAGTTTTAATTGCTACATCTATTCCTCTTGATGGCATTCTAATACGAGGGCTGCGATTCCTGATTATACAAGGGAGAATTATCGTAAGTTGTAAAAAATTACACATATCCAACGTATTCGTCATCTAATAATGCTACGATATACCAATCGATCGACCAATCGAAAGCTACTTTTATTTCCTCATAGAGATATTGAAATGACTACCACGAAAACACCAATATCCGCAAATGTCAGAGGAAAAATCTCACATAGGTAGATCAGAATCCGCCGTAAATATTCACCTAGAAAACAGCAACCTCAACGCTCACCTTTCGACCAACCCATAAGACACTCGCCGACTGCCCCAGAATTCCCGCAGATGCGCCGTTCGCACGTACACTCCCCGTACTCTTGCGACCGCTTGCAAATTTAACAATTCCTCGCACAAGCGACCTTCAGGATCACAAGAGCTGAGTCGAGATGGTACCGATACTCGGCCTCTCTTTGAGACGCACGCAGAGCTTATGCTAATCCATCTCACAGATCGCTGTTTATTTCGGGAGCCAACCAAGGCTTCCGTGGAGAGGCTTCCATCACGCGCGATTTGTCAAAACTCGTACAATCTTTCCGATTTCATGGTCAATTTCACAGCAACATGCGAGAGACTCGCTGAATTACAGACAAACACTCATTTGGGTGCGTTATTTCCGCTGATAGCTTACACACCCGGAAATTGGTATCAAGCACATCATTTTTATGCTCTCGACATTGATGTATTGCTTTAACTAATTATCATCTACCCTCTTTCGAAAGTTGTCGACATAGTAACCATTTACATAACGATATGTAAAGAGAATCAAAAGAAATATTTCTCTGCTCGAAATCAAATATTTTGATTTTAAACAGTGAAATGGTATGATGATTGTCAGCGTTACTGACGGATATTTAAGAGCGCAAAAATTATTTCGCAATAACACACTCTACTGAGCAAACAGCGCTAAAATAACACAGACTTTTACTCGTGTGGAATTGAAGGGATCGCCAAATATGGCTAATGCCTTTTCATTTGATTAAAATCGCCATGGCGTGAAATATTCCCTATGATCAACTATTTCATAGTTTTCTATAGAGAGATAAATATTAATATGATGAAAAGCTATGTGATGTGCCAGTTTTTATCAAATAAGAACAACGGCGTTTCGAGAACTTCACACAATTGGGACATTTACGAGTTATAACAGCATGGAGAAGGACAATTTTAACAAACGTCACGAAACTAAATTAATATCTAGAAACGAAATTGAAAATGCTAATTCGGTCCGTTTTATAAGCCCGTATTTTATGCGACACAAAGCGCATCAAAGCCAAAAATGTAATAATAAAAATTAGCAATGATAATATTCGTCCGCGACACACAATGAAACTAAATATTCCCCCACGATTGATGAATAACAAACGTTTTATGAAGCGCATCCAGAAGAGAAAGCGCAGAAAGAATATCAATGGATGCACAAAAAAATATCACTTCGTCGCTATTTCGTCTCATAAAAGGAAACAAATTTTGGCTCCGCATTTCAGAGAAACGACCTGAAAACGACTGCTGAAAGAGTCCTACGTGACGGAATAGTAAGCGGTACACGAGGTTGAAGGAAGATTTACATGCGCTTGGGAACCTCTTTTTCCCTTTGATAAAACAGAAATGAGCATCTTCGCCTTACGTAACCAGCAGAGACATTTACAGTTATGAGAATGGACGTGAAACGAAGATCTGAATGCCCTTTGAATTCGGGCGAACCTAACGTTCGAAAACTTATTCAAAATGCATGAATTTCGAAAAGAGCGGCGGAATGAATTATCGAAATGCATAAATCATTTAATACTTGAATAAAAGGTATGCGAACTTGTCGGGAGCAATCGCACCAGCTACAAAATATGAAATGAATCCAGGGGATGTATAATCTACTCAGCGGGCTTGAAATATTAATAACTAATCATAAATGGAGGCAATTAAAACCAATAACCACGTATATTAAGCTTTAACGATTTATTCGCATTAAAAGTATATGAAAAAGATTCGTACGTATCTCCCAAAAGTGGACTAAAAATGCGAGTGACGTTATAAATTCATGACTCTTATTATTATTTACTTTGAATTTCAATTATTTGATGCGAATGGCTGCAAGGTTACAATTGATTGCCGAATGTGTTAATATTCAGAATACATTAGAATTATTATTGCATGAGTTTCTCCGTACAGAAATATCTCTAAAATTAATCGAAAATGGCCAGCATGTATCGCAGCTTCGTAACTAAGTTATAGAATACACGTAACTTTTACGTAATACTTAATCGTATATAACCGCTTAGACAACGAGATAACTTTGGTTATAAAAGAAAAAAAGATTAAAGATAGCATAAATCCCACTACGGATAAATTCAAGAATCCATCACTACTGCGGCGTTTGAGGAATCAGAACAGGATAATTATCGCTTCAATCGATTCCATAAAGAATCCAGTGGCCAAACATCTGCCAAAAATCAATTCCAAAGGACGTATTGCTAGCGCCATCTATTAGGGGCATTAATCATTGAAAAAACTGGCGAGGGGATATTCCAAAAACCATTCCCTCGCAAATTACCGACGTGAACATCACCCCCAAAACCCCGACACATTCAAAAAGAAGGAATCACTGACCCGAGCCCGATGATGAAAAAAAAACACCGATCGGAACCGAAGAGAGCCGTCCAGCTTGTTTTCTCGGCACATGCGAAAAAACCACCGGAAATCTCAAAGGGCAATAATAGGGAGATCGAGAAAAAAGAATATTTTGACGGACTCTGACTACGTGTCAGGAGAACCGCCGCCAGCAGAGTCCGTCCGATTTTTGGCAAAACTCCTCCCGAGGATTGACCTACTGGAAACGGACGGACACAAAACTGCCAGGAGTTAAGTGATGCCGAAAAATCGGATGTCGGTAAAGGTTCGATTGGATGAGCAACGGGTATACGTCAGTCGGGAGGAGTGCAAAATCCCTGGGAACGGATAACGGGAATATTAATTCTCGCAAATCCTGAGATCGGCGAGCCAAAGGGGCTTTCTGAAGCATCCGCTCTGGCAGTGACTATGGGGCCGGACATCCGATACCGCACGCAGCATTTTGGATCTGCACGAATCGCCTGAGGAAATGGGAGTGTGGCGTGATGGACACACCGTTTTGAAGGAAGGCGGTGGGCGGTACGCACCCATTTCAACTGTCTCAAGGCTGCATGAGGGCCGTAAATGTAGTCGGGGGGAGTTTTCGGCACGGAGTATTAAGCATCGGTAAACCAGACTTTGCATTGCGGCAACCGTAAATGGCCTTCTGGTCGGAACGGCAAATTACTCGTGAACGGCGCCGCGCGTGGGGGGACCCGAGGGCGAGAACTGTTAAGACCTTCTCTTTCCCCTCTACAATTTCGAGTTCCGGAAAAAACAAATCTGCTTCCCGCTGACATCGCGACGGCTAGTAGAAAGGAGCGATCTGGCAATGATATTGATCTAATATGTTTCACAACGAGTTCAACTCTGATAAATTGATACTCCCCACCGGTGCGTGGTAATTTGATGTCTAACATTGCTCTGTCGGTTATTATTGCACTAGCAATGATTAACAACGATATAAATGTATTAATGTGACAAAGAAGGATAAATTAGACAGGGTGGATTTAGTATGATAACCTGTCGAAAAGCTTCAATACCAATCTGCGCGCTGCAATTAGAGTTAGAATAACACAGCAACCAGGAAATACTTCTAATTCAATGTATGCTAAATTTCCCTCAGTGGATATAAGTAAGAAAAAATTTCAACAGCGATTTTACCTCAATGAGTCCAAAAAACTTTTTATATAAGGCTTCCAAATTACTTACGTAAACATTTAACTAAAAATTGTAATGGCTGTCTGTACATTGCAAGGCATGTTTTCAGCTTAGGAATTCAGAAACACACAACTACATTCTACAGCAATTTCAATGATGATTATTCGTTTTGAATTGTTTGCCTTCGTTAAGGGGCCAGCAGAATAGAAAATGAAAGACATTGAGACATGTAAAAATGATGAAATAATGGAAAGAAATTTTAATAAGTTATCCTATCTTTTTTGTCTCTTTTCTTATTTATTTTATTTGTATCCTTGTTTGAAATGCTTTGGTCTGTGAACTTGTAACTTTTGTTGTTTCAAACGGATTTTCTTTTTACGTGGATATTACGTAAATATAAATATTATAATTATTTCTAGATAAACTACCACATAGCGGTTGACTAGCAAAAAAGAGGATGGATAACATTTGAAACTTCGCTCGAAACTTCTTATCAGGCCTAAAACAGATACCAAAACAATAAACGTCTATTAAATACTATACTGATGGAAAATTAAACGACAAGAATATAAATGTCTACAAAATTCTATGCGCAAAGAGAAACCAAAACTCAATCCAGCGCTAATCCATAAATATCTTTGACATTAACCCCGAAATATTTTTCCTCCGCGCTTCGCATACTCAAGGATAAAGAATCTCTTTAATTTCAGGGATGACCGTACATTGATTAGGCTGAAAAAATATGCGCGGAAGCCCATAAAAGAAGTACTGAAAAATCCATGGACGTTACGGGGATAATTACAACACATTCTGGCTATGTCCATCCCGAAAAGAACCACCTCACGATTATATCCCCATCAACCAGCAATCTGAGGAGGTACGAACCAAGCAAAAATGTAGCACTTCAAACGAAACACGACGCTAGGAAAAAATCGAAAAATTTCCTCTTCAAGTGGTTACCTCTACCGAAGTAGAGAGGGGATTCCTCGCGGATACGCCTCGCGCATAACAGAGGGATATTCCCTTAAAGAGTAGTGACCTGGGCTGGGAATGGACGCCGTGGGGGAGAGGGGAGTACAACGGGCATACGTGTATGGAATGAAGAAGAGGAATGGTAGGTGGGTCATAAGGGAAGCGGGCTGAACACGCAAGGGTTGCGCTAATTGTCTTCCCTCACACTACCTACGGGGCGATGCAGAGCAAGGTAAGGACGGAGGGAGATTGGCAAACGGAAGGAAATGGCGCAGGAAACGAGAAGAAAGGCTGCGTATGTGTGAGAACTGTACGCGATTTTTCTTGGGCGAAAAGTTTATAAGGGAAATGAAGCGAGTTTGAATGAGAGAGAGAAAAAGGGAAGAGTGGGCTTTTACGATAACTGCGAAGGATGTGCGAGGAATAGAAATTAATAGTTAAAAGAGCTGAAATAAGAAAAGTCCTATCTTTGGAGCTTAAACAATGTAAGGGGGTGGAAAAAGTGGAAATTACACTATGCCTAAAGTTATGAGGTTAATCGAAAGAGAGCCATTAAAATGCTTTAGAAGCGAAAGTTAGTCTAAGGTGGCCAAATGTAAGACTAGTACCAAATACCTGATTTTAGTAATATTTTTCGTTTACTAGTCAATAAATCTTCACTACAGAAAGGATATAAAAGACAAAAAAGTTTTATATGATAATTAGGGTTATGAAGTTTTCATGTAATCTGTTAGATGACGCCACAGAATGTGCTACTAAAAATCGCATCAATCCAGAAACATTTCCGTTTCTAAATGTTTACGTAAACTCTAAAATAAATTATCATTAGCATCAAAAGCGGTTCCGTCTTAAACTGAAATGCTTCAGAAGCTTGCTATAACATAAAGCTATATTCTGATTCTAATTCGTCTCCCTATGCCAAGGTTCATCTAGCAATGAATCGAGTAAAGTTAGACGCAATGATACAGTCTCGCACAGATCAACTGATAGCAGAAAACTATTCTTCACAATCAACTTATCACCAACACAATCTTCAAATTAAATCGAACATTTAAGTGTAAAATTATAATTATGAATCAGAGGTGAACCTTATCATTCATTCTCGACGAACGTCACTTAAATTTTTTCCGCAGTAAAAATCCGTGTCCGAAACTTACGCGCTTGTGGAAACACTTCCTAGGAAAAAACGAGAAACATATTCCCTTTCTGTCGAACCGATCCTCTGTCGCATGATGAGTCTGGGGGGAAATATATAGCACCTGAAGCATTAATGAAAGGTCGTCACGCATGAATAAACCTATGAGAGCGCCCTCTGGACGTTCTGGAGCGAGCGTGTCGTGGGTGGAAAACAATGGAACGGGCTGAAATAACAATATTTCCGGGTTGAAAAACGACTCGCCCCGAAATAATTTTTTCCATAACGTAGAGCGACGCATCTTCACCCAAGTGCCGCAAAAAGAAGAGAGAGAACTCCGCGCAAATTAAAAACGAGCATACGTAGGCCGGGATATTTCCTTTGTGAACGTTTGGCCCCTATTATTTGTATGGAATTATCTATTCAACGCCGACCTTCACAAAGGGTAATACGATAACTTTGTGCGGAGGGAATGTCATCAGAAGACTAATTTATGCCTCCCGGGATGTGGAGCCCTTTCCGCCCAAAAATATACAAATACATATCGCGCGGGAGAATATTACTCTGCATGAAAAGAAACGGTGCATTTTATCGAACGTCCGGGCGGTAAAGTTAATTTAATAAACTATTCAACGAAGGTAATTCAATTAAAACGCTGCCGGCCCAAAACGCGCCGTGTAGCCAATATAAATTAATGAACAATTAACAAATTCAAACGAAAACCCGGCCGATTCCCCCATTGGAACGCGCGCGAAAAATGTCGAGCGGGGGGGAAAAACTGCAGCGACGGCATAATGTTTTAATCCGGATGAAATTTTCGAATTGACACAATTTCCCTCTGCCTTTAAAAAGGGATTTATATGCATTAGTCCTGCCAAATCCGATGGGCATGACGAACCGAGCGTGTCAAAATAACACCTCAGAACATCGCCCGAAAAATATATATACATATACACAGATCTGCTGCAATAACGAGGTTAATCGCCCTCCCCCGATAGCACGAGTTAAAAAGCGAACGGGTAGGTATTAATCCGCTAAAAATCGGGGTCGGAAACCCGTCCGGGGGCCACGTAAAAATCTTATCCACCCCTATCGATGGGATGGTTATCTCCGTCGGGCCATTTTGAAGAACCGCCGCTAGACTGGCAAAAAAACACCTCGATAATGGGGGAGAAAAAAATGAATATCGCCCCGAGAGCCATGGCACCAGCCCAAATGTTGCACCCCCTTCGGACGAGAGTGAAAATTGCATCGGTCTCTCCCACGACCTTCCCCCGCGATATAAAAGGAGATGAAATTTGATCGGCCGTGTATTCGATTGGCAAACTGCACCTCCAAGGGGTGATTTCGCGTCCCCATTCCCCCGGCCCACGGAACAATGATGCCGGATTTGCCCTGCGAAACGGCCCTGTGCAGATGTTACATAAATATTCCTTCTCTCGTCCCGAGATTTTCACGGCCTGATTGGGGCCGATGATCGTACCCGAGGGAGCGACTTTTTTTTCCTCGCTTATAAAATATAACTTTTATGCGCCGGGGTCCCGGCATACGTTTCGTTTTCACTTAAGTCGAGCTCGGAGCCGTGCCGAAAAAAAGGCATTGAAAAGCGTCCGATGAATGATGGGATAAACTTCTACGAGCGGCTATTTCACACGCTGACGATTGGCATATGCGCAAGAAAGCGAAAAATTGGCCGTAAAAAACTCCCCGATGCTCGAATAAAGGAGGCGAAACGACGCATTGAAACCCAGGAGATAAAAACCGAATTCTCTAAGTCCCCGGGAATTAAAGATTGAAAATGAAACTCGGATGCGACTCCCGATCTTTCCTATAAACGACTTATGCGAACCATCAATTTTTATTAGCAGGCCGTTTCGCGAGTTTCTTTCATACTAAAATCATGCAGCCGACGAAACTGTGTGCGTGAACGAAGTAGCAAGAATAAACGTGTTAAAAAGAAAAGGCTATTTAACTGAAATTCGTACAACGATGTTTAATAAGCTTCAAGGAAATTTAACATTCTGTGCACATTATACTCGCTCACTAATATAGGTGATTTAAACTGGAATATTCGAAACACCATACAACTCCACGATATCATCATTAGTAGAAATGTATGCGTCAGCTGAATGTAAAACACGTTTGGTGATTGAGGATTAATAAAAACGTCGTTATGATATGCTCGGAATATAAAATAACTTTCATGCTGAGTAAAATGAATCACGAGAATTCGTCTAGCCAGACTACAACATACTATATATTTCATTATTAGTCGAACCAATTCCAAAGACATTTTTAGAATGTTAACGAACGAATCGAATCTCCACGTCCAGTATATCAAATGTTCTTCTAATAGACTTCTAGTATAACTACATAAGATATGCTGATTTTCCCTCGCTTTTCATGCGACAGCTTCGAAAAGAGACATCACAAGCTTCTCCGCGTATACCGACTCCGTACAAATCGCAAACCCCTTTCTCCAACAACTATTTCAGCACGACTAAAATCAATCACGTCAAACAGAACCAACGAAAAAAAATCCAACCTTCTCTCGCGTTCTTCCACTCCTTAAAACAACGATAAAAGTGATTTATCGAGAAAGGGAAACGGTGGAAAGCGAAATTACGCCTGGAACCCACTCCCGCATTATCATAAATTTACATGGCGGAGGAGTGTACACCGTGCTGAGGGTAACTCCGCCCAGAGGATAAACAGTCCCGAGTTCATTGAGGAAACCCTTCTTAGCAGAAAAGGGGCAGTTGTCTATCAGGCTCAAAACCCTTCGCCATGCCCCTGCAGACATCCCGGCAGACCCATGCAGCAAGTCCGAAATAAACCCCGTTAGTATCCGTGTCAATAGAGGAAATGACGTCGCCCAGGAGTTTTAAGGAGGAGACGACGGGAGGTCTCCTGAAACTCAAATCCCCTCACTTCCCTTAATTTCCTGATTGATTCTAAGCCTCGTGGTTTTTTTTTCCTCTCCCTCTTTTCCATTTACTCTGCCAGCCAGTCAATCTCTTAATTCTGCGGGGAAAAAAAGACCGAGAGACCGGAAAGAGACGAGAGGAAATGACCGACCACCTGCAGTGAAAAGCTTCCGAGAAAAAACAACCGCTGCACCAGAGATTTTGTACGGAAAGGAAGGGAAAAAATGCCCGGAGAAAAGTTTCTTCTCCAAGTCCCTCCGCGATTTCCCTTGATCAAAATGCATGCAATATGCTCGGCAGAAATTTAATTCTCCCCTCCCACAGAGTCTCGGAGACTTCCATTCAATAACTGAGGCCAAAAATATTCGTTTACAAATATGATACGGTCGTAATTATTGCGGTCAGAGGGAAAAATCATTTTGGTGAGTGACTTGAGGCTGAGGGAACCGAATTGAAGAAATATTCTCATCACAAAGTGGGAATAGATGAAATAAGAGTTGAGAAACTATTTCTAATGCAATATACATGTTGGTCGAGGTTATTTTAGATTAAATGCGAACTGGACTTAAGCTTTCCTTTCTCGTGAAAAATCTACCAATATCTGTTTGCAAGTTACCAATCCAATTTCAACTAAAAACCTACAATTTTATAATTCAAAGCTTAATTAGAAATGAAGATTTTAACCGGTATATTCAATTATTGTACAGGACATGCGAAATAAGTCACCGAGAGGAATCTCAAACCTCTTGGCAGTGGATATAATTCACAAAATATACTGATAGTAAATACGAGTTGGCATTTGAACTTATATAGATCTAGGGGGAACACTTGTCATCTGACTGACATCTGAACTTATAATAGAAAGAAACCCAACGAAAAACCTCCCTGAGAGCAATTTTAAGGCTCCAACCACATAGGAATATTTTATTTTCAGATGAACAGAATTTCACAGAGCAACCAAAAGGAAGAGCAAACAATATTAAACGATGAATATGTAATCTGAAAAATTGACTCGGAAACATTTCCTACTACTGATGAGTACATGAAATACATCTTCTGAGTTTATGCTTAAAATTTGCGAATTAGAGATCTCTGTTACAGCCACGCGATTCGTATATATACTATATTTATATATATACGAAAACTATAATTTATTAAAATAAATAAAAATACTGAGTGCTTCTATACCGTTTCCTACTTGAATGAATCTAATGTAAAGGCATAGTCCTTAAAATTTCCTGCAGCACATGAGGCTATTCATTTACTCCATCCTAGACTATCCATTGCGGCAAAACAGTCTCATTTTACAGTATCGATCCCACAAAGAAAATTTGCATAGTAACGCAAACAGATATGCGAGAAAACTTTATCCGTCAAAGTCACTTTAAGCCAAGCATAAATCTTAGACTTATTTCCCGGGGCAATAACATCCATTAACACGACGGCTGGAAATTTCACCTCGAAAATTATAAAATAAACTCGAGTGGCGAAATTCGTCTCCGTCATTCCGTTTGCTCCCGAGGAAGATATAAACTTAGCGGAGAATCTATCATGATAACAAGAGTGCCGCCTTTAATCCACGTTTCGTAACTATTTTAAATCCCTCTCTCCCACGCCCCGTCACTTCGTGCCTCTTCTCTGAAAAATCTGGGTCGGGATGGGGCGGAAAGGGATGAGTTTAAACGAGGAAAGGGGGAGATAAGATAAATTCCCTCTGATCCTAGATCCAATTCCGCTGGAGAAAAGACAAGACTTTCTTTTTCGGGGAGGGAGGTGGCCGAGGGTAGAATCACTACCCCTCTTTTTTTAATGGCAAAATCTCGGACGGGGTATCCGCCTTGGAGACTGGGACACAGTAAATGAGTGGGACAGAGGGAGATGGACGGATTTGTTAGGGCTTGGTGAGGGGAGTGGGAGAAGCTAGAGTAGAGAAAAGAATTCCAAAAGCCGATACAATTACGATACTTATGATTTACATAATCTTCGGAAATGATGCGCCGTTAACGAATTATGAACGATTCTAAAACACTGCAATGTCATTGAGGAATCCAAAACAAGGCATATCATTTTCATATTATTCACGATAAATTCATGAACCGCTAAAGCTGACAACAAAAAAGTTGTAAAATAATATTGAACATGAAAATGAGAACAAAATACAGTTAAACCGACACGTTTCAAACTATATTATTGGTCCAATTTTTCTAGTAATTTTTTATATTTACGCTGGAAAACTATATCTGCATCTTCCTATGAATAATACTTAGCGGTAAAAATTAAGAGATAAAATAAAGCAAAAGGCTTAAGATTGTAAAATTCCCAAAAAATATTTATTCAGAAATATAAATTACCGAAGAGAAACAAACAATTATATCTACTATGTTTCAGCCGCGTCCTTCTGAAATATGTATTTGGTATATTGTATTAATAATTTTAATATACTTCAAAGTATATGACCTTTGCAGGTTAAACATATTATACATTTTTAAATACGAGAAGGTAAAGAAGACTCTTCATGGATTTTCATTTTTCAGAAAAAAAATATCATTAATAAAGGCCAACATCTTCCTAAGTACCAAGAACCCTGTGTAGATCAACCTTTTACAGTGTACATTGTTGCTCACATACATGATTTTCAAACCCCGTTTGATTCCTGAATACCCAAACGGATTTCCGAATACCTCCAATATGTTAATGTGGTATCCCCGCTTAAGCCTGTTCCAGGAAAGAAGACATTGAAGAGAATGTTTTTCTGAGACTCCTCGCTGTCTCATTTTTTCCAACCCGTAGGGCTATCGCACAAGTCCACGCGAGAGATATAGTCAGTTATAATGAGCGTCGCGTTTTTATCGCCGGAGGCGTTTTCACAAAAAACGAAGACATTAACGGCGAAAGATCTCGCGAGGCGATTGAAAAAAATGCATCCGCGGGACTCCGTTATTTTTTACAAGTGCGACTGGACTCCGCCGTGCAAAAGATTCGGATTTCAAGCACCCGTGAGTTACTTTTTTTTCGTTTGGCTTTTACGTGGCGAAGAGATACCGAAGAGATTTTAAAGGTATTTTTTCATCGCCAAATCCGGAAACGTATGAAAATATATATAGGATTGCTGTAAGGATGTATAAGGGGAGAGGGGGAAAGAGTATATCGGAGAGTTCGGGAAGGAAAATTTTGGAAAAAGGGAAGAGAAGTGGAGGTTTTGAGAAGTTAGGGTGATGAGCGAGGAAGGAAAAACTCGCACAAGACTATGAATAAATAAACTAAGGCTGAAAAGGTAAGGATATTCGAGGTGGTAAATTTCAGCCATGTATTTTTACTTCTTATACTTTTCAATTCAATGATTTTGAATCAACGCGGAAACTTTAACATCTCCGGAATAAGATTTACACCGACCTCATTTTGATCGCTCATAATTTTGTTTCACTTAAACATAAATCTTAAGTAAAACGCATGTTGGTTGAAACGCTCAAATTAGGATTTAAATAGAAATGAATTGTTCTTACATATTCATAAGTAACTGTTATAAATTTATCGCATCGATAAATCGTACTGAAATATTCGCCACGAAACTGTGCTTGTACTACGAAATTGAGTAGCGATTTGAAAATCCCCATCTTCCGAGGAAAGGCAATATTCGTAAGAAACAGATTTCGGATATAGTTGTAATTTAGGAGAGGATGCTTATTTTAAATACACATATTCATATTGAACTGTATCTCAAGACGAGGGCTTCTCACAGAAGAAAATACTGAATGAAAACTAAAAATATTAGTTGGAAAATAATAAAAATAATTAGTGTGAATGCCTTTAAAGGCATTACAGCTGATTTGGCAGCATACTTAACTAAAGAACTACGAAAGAGGCGGTTCGAAATTCGAAAACGTAACGGCTGCAACAATTACAATCGCGCAAGAAATCGCTCGGTGAATCGCGTTGAAAATTCACCGAGTCTCTCTTTTGTGCTAACTTTACACAAAGTAATTCGGCACTGATTTCAAAAGCCGCAAGTTTTTAAATCCAATTGATAGAGCTCTCTCGTCTAAATTCTAAAACTGCCGCCTCAAACTTGTAAACTATCAACAACGTTGGAGCTACACTACCCGCCGATGCGATTCCAAACAAAAAACATCAAGTATCGATTAGGGGAAAGGGGGCGAGCAATAACCGAGTGACGGGAAGATTCCGAAACTCTCGACGAATGGGGCAAATAAAAAGATCGGAAACATATGAAGGCGAATGAATGAAAATTTGGAAACAAATGCGTCGCGATACAGAAAACGGGAATAACGGAGATGCGCCGTAAAAAGCATCTGAGCTCGCGGAAAGGATGGCGAAAGAGATAAAAAAAGGAGGGAGAGATTACGGAAGGAATTTTTGAGATGCAAATTCGGATTGAGATAACAGCGAGAGCGAAAGATTTCCGTGTGAAATTCCACTATTCATTTTCGGAATGCGGAAGGGGGGAAAAGATGTTTCCGCCATCTTCTCTTCCCTTGAGAACACTGATAGCGGCTTCACTTACCCTCTCCCGGATGCATTATTAACTATCGCCGATGAAACTCGAGTTCTGAAGGAAGCTAAAGACATTTCGGAGGTCAAACTAAAATCGGAGTTCGTGGGGAGAAGTAAGAGAGATCGGGAGGAATGATGTAATTACCCCATACGTAATTTTTTATGTATTAACCTATTTAATAATATGTACCTCATTTGTAGAGAAAGGATGAAAGTCCTTAATTTCGAGGACATTGAAAAATGATAACCCATTGACTTACAAAAGGTATTCTTTCCCTTAGACAAAGAAGCTTCGTCCGGTGATGCTCAAGTAAAAGAGCGTCAAGGGATATTTTCGTCAAAGTAGAAACATAAAGCGAGGGATAACATTCGATTTTTATGAAACGTATAAAGTTGGGGAGTTGTAAGCCCTTTCATGGAATTGATAGATGAAGGATAAATAATGATATAAAATTTATTCAAATTCCATCTTTGTCGAATTGCAATGTCAAAGTTCATTCATGTGGCATTCAAAAATATTCTCACTATATAAATAAAAATTCGGAGGAAACAGTTCGAGAAACAATATGCTAAACCCATAAGATGATGACAATGTGACAAAAGGAACTTGTGACGAGTGAGAGAATAATTAAGGAAAACGGCTAGACAATAATTACCACACAAGAAATAGTTTTATACACATTAAGATCAGTTTCATATTAACACCATAAGATAGCGATAAATTGCCGAAATCGTGCGCTTTGTGAATAAAAATTTCCTGAAGAAGAAGATATCCTCATTATTTACTTTTAAGATGGACTTCTATAAAATTAAGGCCGCATAGGCTGAATTTATCTCAATAAATATTGTGTTAGGAGAATCCTTTTATTATATTTTTCTCCCAAAGAATACTGTAATATCATTTTTATGATGGTTACAAATCCAAATAAATTACTGGCGAGGGTACCTGAAGCAATCCTCGCTATGGTCACCAAAACACCTTGGGCCCTCTTCTGACAACGCTTTCAACATAATGTTTTCCAGAATCGCATAAATGATACAGCTCAGATAAGTTATAATTTCTAAGGAAGCCGCTCCTTGCAACGTAAAAAAAACAAGAGAGACTGGAAATAATCGATCCCAGCAAACGAAAAGCAGTCACACGCGACAGACGGCTCCAGCTAAAAGAAATTCCGACGAGGAAAAAAATTGATACACGAATCAAGGGACAAAAGACAGTCAAAAGAAGAAGAGGGGGAGAGCCCAAAGGGATTTCACGTTTCCCACGGCAATCCGGAGAACTTTAAAAAGAATTAACGTTCGCGGAAGAAGGGATCGAAAAGGGGGAAAAATGAAAAAACTTCCAATTTTACATGGAACTAATTCGGAGCGGAAAGAAATAAGGGAAAATTTTCGCCTCGCGCTTTTTTATGACGCCGGGAAGGAGAGTGAGCTGCTAAATCGTTAGTCAACGTCTCGGGGAAGAAAAAACGTAAGAAAATCGCTATGCGGGAGAACCGAGAAAGAAACTGAGAGGAATGGAAGTCGGTAGAGAAAAAAAAATAAAGCAAACAAGAACGCCATTAGCGGATAGATGGTGAAAATAAAAAGGGTAGCGAACACTATGGGCCCATAGTGGGAAAAGATACGATCGAGATTAAGTCGCCAAGATTCGAGTATTTTCGAAAGAGTTACCGGGGTCGTGAAACATTGCGCAGATTAAAATAAAAACTACGAGAGGTGAGCCCGAAAAGTACTGGGGCCATTCGAGAGGTATTATTGCATTGTTACGGGCGGTAATTACAACGGTGTTGGTTTATTTCCGGAAGAAAAAAAACAATCGCCGGAAGGCTTTAATACGAAAAAACGACGACGTGGAGGAAAAAATCGACGGATGAAAACGTCTGGCGTAATCGCTCCGCACTGCTTCAACGAAACACGTTAAAAAGAAGGAGTCGGAAATTACGTGGGGCACTATCCACTACATACCGCAAATGGTGACCGAAGAGAAATATGTAGCCCCTGCACTTCGGAATAACGAAAATTGAAATACCTTCTAAGTATCCAATTTAGGTCTTGATTCCGAAATTCACTGTAAAATTAACTTCACGACTAACTACGTGTGATTGCTAATGATACTATACTACAAAAAACAACGTTCGGTTCCAGTACATAAAGCTATACGAGTACCTCCGCTGAAACTGTATGAACTACAGCTGAATGTTATCCAACATCAAAGACGGAACTAATTCAATAAATGAACATTTGTGCACAATTAGAAGGAAAGAAAGAGTGTTTTATAATGTTCCAAAATCGTACATGAGTGTAGAAGATTACAAGCGATTCTGGTGATGGGAAAGTATAAGAATAGTAGCTATTCTAATAGATAGGTACGAACATAATTAAAACGAAGTTTATTTAGGAATATAAAGAAATCATAATGTTAGGAGAATCATTGCTCTTAAATGGCTTTGTCTATTCATTAGTGATAATTCCACCTCCGGTGAGGCATTAATCATTAAACATTTCACTCCCTAATTAGCAACTATGCTATTTTATAGAGCGGATCGCAAATCTCGCCAAAGTTTTAAAATCCGAAGTGACATTGGCTTCCAAATCCCTACGTTTCCCCGACGGGAAATGAACATTCATTAAAAAGGCCTCGTTAAGGGAGCGTGGTGATTGTCGGAATACTTAAGTCATCGGAAAGGTAGACCGTTGCAATAAATCCGCAAATCCAAATTTACGGCGAGACCGAATTCCCCTCTTCCTCGGAAGGAAAGAAAGGTTTCTGCCGTTCTTTCCCGAAACCATTTTCAGAACTCGATAAGGCTCGCAGTTCTAAGATGAGAGTTAAGTGGATAGAGGAGGGAAGGATGATTTTAAAATATTCCGATGATGATTGTACCAGAATAGAAGAAAGTCGGAGAGAAGAGTGAGGGAAAAATTCAAGGAATCGATGTATTTTTGCAGAACGAAGAATAGATAGAATACATCATAGGACCTGAAGGTTTTATTAATTTAGTTTTCGGAATGATAAAGGTTGGGCAATGGAAAATGAACAGGAGTGAAGATAGCAACGTCACTAGGACTCGAACCCAAGGAATATTTTTGGAAGGAATGCCTCAAACATTGCTTTGTGACTCCGGTGACTCCTCGATGAGGACCTCTGGCGATTGCTGGTGCCACTATATGGAGCGCCGTTTCCCTTGCTCACAAAGCATCCTGTTAACAGTATAGAACCAACTCGACATGGTAATTTAATGGTTACTGTGCAGAACCTTGCAGATCTGCATTCAAATGCAAGTCATGCACTTATCTATCATTTTTATTTATCCTTTGATTTTGGGTTTCACGCACCTCTCTTCAAACTTAAACATATCTTCATCCTTGGTTAATGAAAGAAAAAGTCAAACAGACTGAATCCAAAGAATGACGCAATAATAATATGGAGAAGAATAGGATATGCGTACAAGGTAGCTCGAAGTTCAGGTCAGCCCATCAGCTGATTACACTAACCAAGTAAACATTGAACAACAAGAACCCTAGGGTTTGGCGACGTAGCGTAAACTATGGCAGATAATAGGAACTGTGTCACAGAGAGTCAATGGCCACCTATTTCAAGTATGAAAGCCAGATAATCCAAAATGCACCTACAAAGTAACACGGGAAGCCATATCGGCATGCGTTATGAAAGGAGAAAAACATATTACAGAAAAAATCACGTGGAAAAACCAGTTGAAATTTAGCGATTCAGTCGACCTATTCATTAAGATTGCCATGAAATAAATATAAGGCTCCTTCACCGGACAACGTATTGAGATTAGTGCATGGTGAAATTTTGCAGCCAATAAAGTAGGACCTAAGAAATTCGTTCCAAAGATGACGGTGATAATCAGAATGGATAGGATTCCAGACGGTTCGTTTTTCCAATAAATCATTAAAAATTCCAAAATTCGATTCCCAGACTTCCTCATAGGCACGATATCCTGTTGAACAGCATTCATACCATTCCACAAAAAATGCTAAAAATTTTAAAGCCCCCTGATCACTCTGCCCCGATAAACAGCCATGGCTGGAATCCAGGTGAAATAATACAAGCGTCAATCGTAAACGAACTCATCTTGATGAAATTCAAACAAAAGGAGAACGTCGCTCGGAAAGGAAAAAAAAATCCGAAGAAGCCCTCCATGCCTTTAAGGGCGTAATGACTCGAAAAATGAATAACTGCTCGGGAATGCGAACGAAGTGAAAAACGGAGAGAAGAAGAGCGGGAGAAAGGAGATGGGCCGAGAAATAAATAGACGAGGGGAAGAGAAAAATAATACGGGCTCGTTCGCTCGTCGCTTTTAATGGCTGAAAGGCAATTCGTTGACAAAAGGGGGCGGTGGGGACAATCCACACAGTGCGCGGGTGGGGATTTATCGCCTCGGGGGACGCACGGCGCATGCGCCGCGGACCGAAATAAAAAATGAGCTCGCATGGGAAACAGAATAGAAACTGAGGCAGACGGGGGGGCGGAAAAGATGCGAGGGGATGCAGAAGCCGGGGACGGAGGAAGAAAACATTAAATTATAAAATCCCACCCCCCTCTCTTTATCGTCTGCATAAAAACGAGCGCACCTACTACAAACGCCCTCACACACGCGGGGAAACAATGCAACAGTGCCGGGTTTTGGACGGGGCTCGCATGCGACTGCAGCGGCTGTTTATTATTTAATCCATTCGCGGAATTAATTACTCCTACGCTCCCGCGATGGGATCCCTTTTTTTGCTCTTTTCATCTCGCTTCTCTCAGCCCGGCGGATGTGCCGAGGATTTGATGACCCCGAGGACGCGAGAGGTGGAATTGGGAGGCGGAGATACTCTTTTTAGATGAACAGAGATCCAAATTTAGGTGATAATTGATGCTTATGTCCAGGATGAGAGCGTGGCGAACTCCCAGGACACACTTCTGCGCCGCACAAAAATTGAACTTTCATACATCATGGAAGACTAATGTCGCCGCTGCATGAATTGATCCCCGAGGAGGAATCATTCTCTGGCATTCTAACTCATATGCGTCGAGCGATGAGTAATCTGAAAAAGCATTCGGGACGGAGAGGCTAAACTAGATTCGGGCATCGAGGATTCATAAATTTTGAGATGCCTAGCCAGCGCGGCTTCGAAAATTATTAAACATCCGCAAGCCTTTTCGTCAGAGAGCGATAATCTGAAAATTTCACAATCACCGATCACTATCGAGAATTTTTCATCCAATAATGGTAATTTATACGTTCCAATTGTGATATTATTTTCAAAACCAACATAAAATTTTAACTTCAACCGATATTAAGAATTTTCATCCATGGATGGCAATTTATACTGTCGAATTGTGTGATTAATTTCAAAACCGGAATAGATAAAATTTTTAGACCAACCTATACTATTCCCATCCCACTAAACTTCATATACCACTGCCACCACATGTAGTCTACTTTCAGTGATTATCCTATACTAATAATTTTAAGTTGCTTCCGATGAGCATCAGAGATCCTTGATTTATAGCAAAAATATAATCATAGGTGTAAGAAGAGATTTCATTCTTCCCATTAAAGAAGACGCCCCTCAGAAGTCCTGTAACAAAATAAGTTATTTCTAGTTCGAGAATACAGTAATTCTGAAATGTTCGTTTCCAGCATTATCCCTCGTTCACAAAGAAAGCGGAATTATTGAAATTTGACAACTCAACCTCGCATCGTACGCTCAGGAGCGTATAACCACATTTCCGCAAAGTAAAACAATATCAACTTGCCCACCAAAACTATGAAATTTTAAAACGCAACGATATTTCCACTAGCACATAACCATAACCCAAAGAGAGCAACTCGCAAACGTACCGAAAATTAAAAAAAGGGCAGAGAAAATACAAGGAGAACTTAGAAGATCGGGATCCATATACGACACAAACTCGATGAACGCGCCCAGAAGTACGGGAATTCCATAAAACCGAGTCATTCGTTGAACGCGCGAAAAAATTATATCCGGTCACATTTTCACGGTCGCACTCCATTGACTACGGGACTACCCTCTTCATCTAACGCAATGCACTTCGGTTCCCGAGGAAAAGAATGGCGAAGGGAAACGGAGAGACCATCTCGGACGAGGAAGGAGATATGTCCGAGTAACGAAGCAAGGATTCGAGCTCGCACCTTCGGAGTGCATGTCCATTGGAACACGTACGCCCAAGTGCGCGGAAACCGGATTATATGGAGCGTGGATAATGTGAGCGGTAAAGAAGTGCAGGAGTGGGAACGATCCCCATAAGGATTGGATCTCCTGAAAGCTCTCCATTCGCACGCCGGAGACAGTCGTATTCATTCGCATCTATTTCCACGACCGGAGTCTCAATTCGCGGGATCAAACAAAAAAAGAGGAGGATTCCAATTCATTTCCAACTTAGAAATTTTCAACGCTGGGATCCTCGAATGTAACCTTTCAATAAACAGTCTTTATCGCGATTTTCGAAAATGGTAAGAAACAGATCATTTGATGATATTTATGCATTGAAACTGTATTCTTGTAAACGATAAAATAATGGTAAATCTAAATGAAGAAACGTACTTGACCTTCCAACACGTCATGTAGATTAAATTAGCTTCAACGACTGTTGACTTAATTGTGATTTGTTAATGAGAAAAAAATTTCTCATCGATTATCATTGAAATTCTACAGGAAGCTTATTTAGGCATTTTCCGAATTCAAATCTTCTTGAAACATTCAATTTCTTTTTCTATAAGTGACACGGAAATGAAACGCCAAAATTACAATATGAAGTCATAATTACTATATGAAATCACAACATTACTTCCGCGTTATTAATACCATTGACCTATACTCGGTAAAGTTTTATAATCGAAGAATTAATAAATAGAGATTCTTAGAAGAATAAATAAAGATTCTTCTTTAATGTAAAATTACATAATGAAATTTAGTTGAATCTTTAATTAAAGATTCCTCTATAATACTTCTACCTTCCACGAGATGACACCTTCAGCTATGAAAGAAGATACTTATTTTCTAGGCCGATCACCGTAAAATTAGATCTCCACAGTCTACACGCATCTAATTCCAAATCACTTATCCCTCAAATTAGACTTGTTTACATCCGTCCTTCCGCAGATGGGATCCGATTGGGGGCGACTTCTGCTCGAGCGCACTCGAATTGAAACCGCGGTCGCCTAGCGATTCCGTTTCGACGCCTCCTTCGAGACGCCCCCGCCCACGGGGTGCATGACCCACTTCGGTCCAAGGCGCGGCTCGGAAAATAGTGGCGAACTGAAAGCCGTTACTGCCAGATCGATAAATATCGATAATGGAAAATCAATGAAAAGGTGGAGGGATGATCAAGGAGCGGGGTGGCGACGGTCAGACTCTGGATGCGGATGGGTAGGGTTGGGGGGAAGGGTCTCCGGAGGTCCGAAGAGATGGATTCGGTGGTGCAGAGGCAGGGATTGGCAACGAAGGAGAGAGAAAAAGGGGGATTATATGAAAAAAAAGTCGGGGAGAGAGTTCTGAGGGAGACTGGATGAGCGCCCGCCCACGCCGTCGAAAATATTTTACCTTCGAGTGAGCTGAATGTAATGTCAGTGGGCCTGGGCGACCCGCTGGGGGCTGGAATCCAGCGTTTTCTCCACGAAATGAATCAGTGACTTCAACGGGCGACGGAAACTTCATCAGGCGGAACGGATTGTGGGCAAAAACTTTCCTGAATTATAAGCGTGGGTTTGGAAGCGACTTTAAATTCCGGACGAAAGCTCCGAAGGGAAGTTTTTCACGACCTAGCTCGCCATGATGTAGTTTTCCTTTAAGGATTAACCGTGCCAATTTTATCTCGAGGAGAGGTATTATCGTTTTTTCGAGCATTTCGTACCTGAATCCCAAAAAGCGCTTCTTATCACGTCTGATTTGACTGCTCAGGTCACCGAGGTTACCTATAAATTACTTATCTTGATGATACAAGATACCAGAACTAAGTAATATCTCAAGTTCCATCAATAATAATTACATCTTTTGAATCAATTGCCTTAAATTTTAATTTTGAAATTAAGTACAATTTTTTTCGAACTCTCGAATAGCTACATTTTTTACATTCAGCAAATCATAATCGGTTTCCGATGACAACTCGAATTTTAAATATTTCTCCGTTAAAAATATCTGAAAGCGTAACTATTCCGCTGTAATAAGCGAGTCGTAATAGGAAAATTCAGAAAAAATATGCACGCAAATCTGACATCATAATGAATCTCGATTAAAAACCACTCGTATCGAGTCATGAATAAAAACACGAGTTCGTGAGCATTTTCTGACACGTGCACACCGCGGCACCAAAGCCGACTGGATGTGCAAATTTATGGATGAAATGACTACTTACGATATTTCTCCAAACGGTGCGAATGCTTCCCGTAGCGTCTGTGTCTCTATCTCCGGACTCAAGTCTCCGACGAATATGTGGTAATGCTCTGCAAAGAAAAGAAACAACATCACTCAGCACGTATGTCACACGTGGGTAAAATCATGCAAAAGAACATTCGACCCGTGAGCGAGAAAGTCAAAGGAGCTTCCAAGCCGCGTGGATCGATCCCGCGATAAATCAAGAGCTCTCTTAAGCACAAACCTGACAAATATATCGCAAAACCCGAGAGCGAAACAGAAATAGAATTTCTATCGGCTCGGTTAAGAAAACTCCGCAAACGAGACGTGTGTACGCTCTTCCTTCTAATTAGACCTTTAACACACTTGTGAATGTTTATATGGGCTCAAAGGAAGGATGGATGGGTAACAGACGCAAAACGTGAACGAAATGAGGGGTTTTGGAAAGGGTGATAAATCAGTCAGGGAAGCATTAAGCGGACGGGATTGCCAGCGCGAGCATTATGGTAACACTGATAATCTAATTTACGTCGGTCGAGATCCTGCAAAACATCCGCTAACTCACGGATCGATGCTGATTTACAAGGCTGGGGATAAGAGGGAGGGAAACATGTACGTTAAATATGACGTCACCAAGTAATTACATAGTAAAGGGTATTGCAGTTAAAGCGGCCGGCGTTAAAAAACGATGGTAGAAAGCATTTAGAACGGAATACGAGTGTGATCACAGGGAATATCGCTCTAGAAAAGGAAGAGCTTAAAAGCTGTCAAACATTCGATGTTTGTGGTTTTGCAATGAAACGCAGTGACTGAATAATGGCTGGAATAGTGATTCTAAAGGCGTTAAAACCTTCAGTGGGATTCAATTTTTAATGGGTATTTTTTCACCAGGTCGAATACATCAAAACCTTCTCTTTACGATCTTGGATTCGTCGTTTTATAGGAAAAATTTTTGTGCATAAATTATAAGCATATTTTCATCCCTGATTTAAGTACTCGCTTGATACTATCGTTCGTCACAAGAATATGGGAATTAATGATGATGATGCTGTTGCATCAGTTCAATTTACAATATTGAAATTATTGTATAATTATCTAAAGTAAAAATGCAACAAAGTCTCATGCGCCTCACGTTCTAATTACAAATTCACAGGCTAACACTTTCAAACTGACTGTAAAGAGAAATTTAAAAGCAGTGATAGAAGCAATATGAAAGAACTAAAGGGTATCGACTGTTTGAAGAAATGGAAAAGTCGGAATTGCCTGTCTGCACGGATGCAAAGGCAACCCACCCGAAAGATTGGCATTTTATTGCTTGAGGTTTGAAGGTGAGTTGCATTTCTTCAGCAGATGATTTGCGAAAACGACGTGAAGAAATACATCGGCGAAGCATAAAGAGAAGGGAGATCTGTAACGTGGAGATATGACGAAAAAGTTTTGAAGAACGTGATACTTAAAATTCTATAGATACTGTAGCAAAACATTAAATATATTATAAACTACAGAAAAAGATGACTTTTGCAATAACATTTGAGAAACTAATAAAATGAACTGAAAGGATAAAACTACTAATAATTTTAAGAGAGTTATAAAAGTTTTTTTCTCGCTTATGAAAAGTAATCTGGTTTTAACAGTCCAACAATGGACAGAATTGTCATCCTCCTGATGGTCCAACACACACTCATAGTGGGAAGCTTATTTATTATTTCATTACATATAAATATGTTCAGTTTGCTTTATAATAGATAAATGAATTCTGTATTCATCATTTGAAAATGACATTAAGATCCAACTGGCAATTAATAATTGTTCGAAAATGAAGTCCTTTCACGTCACATAGTTGGGGCTATGGATAAAAAATCATTTCCGTAAACTATTAGAAGGCTATTCACAGAATTCATAATCAACGCCTTTTTAACCGAACAATAAGCGAAACACTAATGTCATTACAAGAGAAATGTCATATTAACAGAGACATTAATTAAGGATTACTTCTTTGAAAAGAAACCTCATCGATTCACTTATAGATTCCAACAGCGCAGAATCAATTACCCCGCAGGAAAGAAGCAAAGGAAACGTGGCAAACAAACGCCTTGAGGAACGCGACTATTCTTACCATGCAAACCGGGAAAATACGCACTCCTTTTGGGGAAATTTATTACAAACGGCATTACGATAGGAGAGACGGGATAGCGAACCAACCCCGCATTAAGTCCGCACGTGTCTTCTTACACCCTTCGCTGATGAAAGCTTTGGTAATGCCACTATGACTCTCCATCCACTTCCCCGTTTTCATTACGTATTCCACGCGGCACGGCTAATGCTACGCTGGAGTGCTACAACTTCAAACGCAAGGTGACACCTCCGTCTTGACGCACGCCCCCCCACACGTCCTCTTCCTTTCCCTCTCTCTCCCATTTCAATGGTTATTCATTAATTCAATGCCGTGATAACAGTCAAGCTACTTCGAGCTTAAAAGGCTCAACAGACAGGAGACTAAATCGAGACATTTCCTCGTTAACCCTTAGTCGCGAGGAAAACAGTTCATCAAGTAATCGCGTGGGGTCAGTATGACCCCGAATTTCTACGAGCCTTAATGATAGTAATTCCATTCAATCATTCATTAGCAATCCAAGATAGATTAAATCTAATTTCTTCCGTGAATTTCTATTAGCCTTAATGATAGTAATTCCATTCAACCATTCATTAGCAATCCAAGAGAGAGTAAATCTAATTTCTTCCTTGTATTTTAGTGAATTAATATTAACATATTAAAAGAATTTTGTTAAAGTTTCTGAATCTGCATTCGTTTGAATCATCAAAAAATGTTCCTCCTCCATGTCGAAGCCATCTATTAGATAACATTGAAAATAACTTTCTCCACTACAAAATACTTAATTATGAGGAAAGAAAATATTTCCTGTTTCGTCTTGAATTTTTCTAATCATGGGATGAAGTATAGTGGTATGACCAACGAATGCATGTTCATAATTTTAAATCCTATTTTAATTAATTTTCAGTTAAATTTCGAGTACGAAACTCGGATTAAGAACCAATCACTATGCATCAACTAAACTAAACCCGTAGCAACTATTAATCAGGTCTGCCAAGCGTCATGACTAATCCATTAAAATGTTAGTAACTGCTGTTGTTTTGTAAGTATCATTATCTGGACCAAACGCTGGCTAAAATCACAAACAGTTATCCTGTAACACAAACATTGCTCCTTCCTTCACTAGAGTGGAATTCGGTTACTGAGAGACACCGAGATTTTAATGATAATATGGAAAGACTTCTTAAATCAAACGCAATAAAGGCTATAGAGAGTCTCATGAAGATTTTCCTAGGATACTTGATTTAAAATTGTCTGTTTTTCGTTCAAAGGAATGTGGATATACTGCACGCATCGACATAGCTAATATTTCTTGCGGGATAGCAGAGTAAAATAAATAATGGGAAAACAGACCGAAGAAAAAATTACAAAACTTGTGCATTCTAATTAATCAGGAAAACTGATTAAAACTCATTCAACAGTAAAAAAATCATTCTTTCCAAGATTGGACACAAGAATTTTCTTTCATCCATAACACTTCTTCCTATCAGAGAACTCGTGCATGAAGCCAACTGGATTTCTTGCCGAGTTTTAACGCATAAAATCTCGCCAATTACTTCAAACAAAGACAAGTTCATCCATCGGATACATTCCTATGATGTAAATAACAATAGAATCAAAATCGGACGCAACATTCTCCTATCAATTAAGACCACGAAATTTCTGATCCACCTCTGAAAATTTTCCCACCCTCCCTCTCGATGACCCTCGTTGAATTTCACGCGTCGAATCAACGCAACAAAAAACACCGACGTCTTCAGGAAGGAGAGATGCATTCTCCGAAATAACAAACGAATAAAAAAACGAGGGCGCAACGCCGTGAGAGAGAGGTGCGATGCGCCGAAATTCCCCGAGGGTGTTTTCCCCGGAAATAATTATTAAGGTAAAAACGCTGCAACGAGGAAAAATTTCGAAAAGAGAAAAAAATGGGGGGAAGCAGAGTGAGGTTGCAAGGAAAAGAGGGGAGGTGTCGATAATCCGCAGCGATCAATAGACAAACGCATTCCGCAAGGTGAGGACGTGGCTGATGGGGAGGGATCCCAGATTCCCATATACTCCCGCAGTATACCCTTCTCTGCGGAGAAGTTAACCGAGAGAAAAATACGGCCGTGATTGTGACAGATTAAAGAGACGGACGTTTCCAGCGAGCAAGTCGCACGTTGCAGACCCGCGCCATCCATTCGACCAACTACTTCCGAACTTACGTGGGAGTGCGAAGGAAGTTTGAGGAATGTTATGAATCGTATGAAAACGCTTGCATAAGATCCGACGCTTCCGAGTGGGATTATTCAAATGAATAAAATTCGAGGGCTAAATTACCCATGTCTCGGCCCTGATTTCGAATTGATGCAGCCATTTACATTATCGAGAAGCGCATCAGCAAGCAGTTTTCGAAAAATGTGAAAACCCAATTCCTGTCTGAAATTCTTGATCTTTGATGAGCAAGATCTGCATTCCTTAAAATCCTACTGGAAGCCATAAATTTCAATTCGTTATCACGGTCTCACAGCTTAAATTAGCTCAAAGTTTTAATTCACAAAGAAAATTTATTAACTTAGCTCAAAGTTTTAATTCAGCAGGTTTATTTGGATAACCCTTGGAAAAGAAAATTTTATGTCGGTTAATATTCATGATAATCTTCAATTCATAAGAAATATTATTTATTATGGTTCGAAATTTACTTCCAGATAAATATTAAAATTTAAGGCAAAAAATTGTGTTTATAACTCTAATAATAGCTCATTTAGCTGCAATAAAACCGAGATTTGTTTACCATAAAATTTGATTTCGCTTGGTGTATTTTAACGAAGCGTACGTACTACATCATTCAAATGTCTAAAAGAATAATTGAGAAATGATTACTCCTGTAATGTGAATCCCATGGAGTGCCTAGACATCATCTCAACTTCCCAATGAAAAAATAATCGATCGACTTCCTCTCTAAGAATAAATAGTGAGATACATCAATATAGTCTGACTTCCTCCAAGTTTATCAACATCACCTGATGATTTCCTCAACGGGAAAACATCTTCATCCTTCAGCCATACGTTACATAACAACAGATACCATTTTATAACACGTGTACATCGAATCCAAATTTAAGTTACCCCTTCGTCGCGGATAAAAACGCAATACGAGGGATCCAAACCCTTTCTTCCATTCCGTCCGTCTCGATATCGCCTACGCGAAAACTAATATGTGGCAAATAGAGATTTCGTTTTCGGAAATCCTCCTCCTTTCTCTCCCTCCCGAGAGATTGTATGCAAATCTTGTCCAAATTAGTTTTTAAAATGAAAGGGATTCCTGGGACATAAATCTTTTCTCGGAATTCGTTCGAAAAAAAGCCCGTTCGGGAAGAGCCGACTTTATCTCGCGAGGGGAAAAATGCGTGAAATGCGAACGAACGAAATTTCGTCGGCGGCGATAAGGATCTGCCGACGTGGAGAAAGAAGAATTCGGATCTCCCAACGCTGAACCGACAATATTCATATCGTTCGCGGAATATCTCGTAATTACCGAGGGTAATCCCGTAACATTTGTCATCCCGGATTGAAAAGGAAACACTTGCGGGAATTTTACAAGGAGGCGACGAGAAAGGATTCCGATAGACATCGTAGGGGAAAAAAAAACAGAAATCCGCGGACGGGTATCTCGCGAATTTTCGCCCAACAAAGACGCCACCGATTCTCTAAAAGAGGAAGTCGAATTTTCCAAAGGCGGATCGGCAATGCGGTCAAAATTGTCGCCTTTCGCCACCAACGTGGAAACGGCGACTCTTCCATCCATATCTATGCAGACGCACGCAAACACGCTGCCGATCGGGGAGAGAAAGGAAATGGTTCTGAGAGATGCAAATTCCGGGGAGATGCTCCGACTGAGAATAGGCGGAACGGGAGAAGATCATGAATGCTCATATGTATTACAATGTCTCGGAGATCGTCATTTGAGGAATATTTGTAGGCGGTCCATAATGCTTCGAGCTGCAAATTGACCGCGAGGTTACATCTAAAAATCTTTAAATGACTGATTCTTTAATGATATATTTTACAATGGAATAGAATACATGTACTGACCTGTAATATTTATATTCATAATATATTTTAATTCGATAATCTCATATGCATACCGAATAATTTAAACGTCTCGTATTGGAGGACATATTGAGTAATATTTTCGTTTATCGCCTTTTAGTTGCAACAATTACTTTTTTACAAACTTCAATTGTTTCCAGTGCTGAAGAAATGACTTTATTTAACAATGACATTTAATAAATAACTCTTTTGAAATCATTATAATTTTCGACCTTACATGTGAATGGCTGTACTGCTTGCCTTTCCCTCTGTATGTATATGGCGTAGATTTTTATTTAACTAGGTAAGGTACGTACATCGGATACCAGCGAGTCAAAGTAACGCAGAAATAGATAAATTTGGTGATAAGTAACACTTATAATATGTGATCAGGAGAATGTTAGGGATGGCAGTATATATCCAAATGATATTAGAGGTATTTACTCTGAGACCAAAGAAAATAACCCCCCATATGCCTCCCGAATAACTCGCAAATATAACCCTAAAATATTGAAACACGCGTTGAACCTCGCCTTACCCATGCATTCACATGGGTTGCTTTCTCCGCACCGCCTTCCCACCCATACTTCGAAACCCAAAGTTGGAATCAAATACCCATTTCCTCCCCAACCCTCCGAAACCCTTTTTCCCTCCGCCGCATTCCGCAAAGATCTCACTCCACACCTCCTCCTTAAACAGGCAGACGTGATGCCGAAGAGTCCCAACGAAGAAAATGTTCTAAGTGCGGCTCTCTGGGATGACTACCCCCCAAAAGATCCCTCCATCCAACTCTTCAATGAAATCACGTCCGATTCTACGGGGACTCGGGAGATAAAGGGCGCGGGGTTAGAAAGGGAGATGAGAAGGAAGATTATGTGGGGGAGGGCGTCGAATCTGGGGGGAGATGTGGAGAAGTTAGTAGAGAATTCTACTCGAGAAAAGGGGAGATGGCGGATTCCGGAATGGGGTGGTATAGAAGTTGGGTGGTCTTGCAGAGGTATAAAGAGGTGGTGCAAAGTGGGCGTATATGGGACAGACTTCAAAGAGTGCTAGGGGTCGCTAGGGGAGGGAAGACGATGGCTGAGGAAGAGTGCTTCTAGGCTAAGAGATAAAGGAGAAGCCTAGGAAAGGCGGAGGGGGGTTTGTAAAAGGAAATTGGATGTATTGGCCGAGGAAGAGATCTACACAAGTTGCACGTTTTTCGAACGCGAAGTCTCCAAAAATTAGTTTCTCGATCGATCTTGGAGTTATTTCGAATCCTGAAGATTTGGAGACACTTCAACCATGACGAAACCTTTCCAGAGAATACCTACGTACCTAAATTACTTAAATAGTACGCAAACTTGGAATATCGTAACACTTACAAAATCTGATAAGATTTTCTAATTAATTCGTCAGGATTTTGGCAAATAAAATTCGCTTTCCTCGACCCGAAGTAATCTCAACGCAAATACAGCAACAAAACGCACTTTTCAAGCACTTAAATTACATCAACAGTGAAAGTCATACTCGAGATACAAATGTGAGGTATCTCAAATCAAATCTGAATACAGTATAAGGTACGACAGCGTGATTCTAACAAGTAAAGTAACTGTCAAAACTTTCGGGAAAAAAGGAGAGACCATCTCAAAACATAGAATTCGTAAAACAGCCGCTTTGGAGAATCTTTCCTTCGGAATCAAGCCCTCTTACGTATGGAGGAAGAGATTCGGCAATAGTCGAAGGAGGAGGAGAGGCGAGATTGTGCGAATACCGCCGCTTCAACAACGGAAAGGGTAAAAATGGGTGCATAAGGCGAGGAAGGGAAGAAATATCTTCGTTTTACGAGGGGGGAGAAGACCTTTACGGCTGGGAAGGAGGATGCGAGAAATGGCGGAATGGGAATCGGCTGGTAAAAAAGGGATGAAAACGTCGTGCGGAGGAGAGGGAATGAGAGAGAACAAAGGGTGGGTCGGCAGAAGAAATGGTCCAGCTGTAAAAGAGCGGTCGAGAGGAAGGCGGAGGAAAATATATAAATGATCGACTCCTGCTAAAAGTTGGACGAGTGGTTGCGAGAGACCTCCTGCGGAGTGTGGTTGGAGGAACGTCTGGAGGAAAGGAAGTACGCCTTTGAGAAGTGGTGAATACATTGCGGAGAAACGCTGCATTGCAAGAAACTTTTTATACCAACGGATAGGAATGCATTTACCATACGTGGTTGGAGTAAATGAATGCTTGCAGAGCCAAGATTTGCTATGAGTTGCCAGAGGTGAACAAAGGCCGAATTAAGGTAATCGTGAAACCGATGGCATGCTTGGAATCGTGAGAATAAATCTGACAAGAGTTGCGATAAACTTGAAAGCGGTAAAATGTTAAAGATAGAGAAATTTACAACAAATGAAAACCTGATATGAAAGGCCAGAAATCGAAAAATTTAGTCCGGCTGAGAGAAGAGAACGCTCTACATTATAAATATTGTTTATATATTATTTATTTATTTATTATTTATTTAACGGGATAAATAAATAAATATTGTCCTCTTATTTAATGTAGAGCTGACTATTCCTGAATATCACTGATTAATCCCTGAAATTGTATACAAAACGTCAAAAGCAAAGATATTTCACCCAATATTCAACAACTTATCACATTTCCTAATTTTAAAAGTAAATTTCTGAATCCACACACTACTAGTAACGATAACCGAATCCATTCCCAATGTTAAAAACCCCAATAAAATAATAACCGCCATAATCAAGCACATTTTTCACAGGAAATGTCCAAGCTTAAACTGCATTAATAAAATACAAGAAAGAAAATTGTCCCATTGAAGACTAGAATTGGGGTTTGAACCGGAAAGATTGACACGTTGAGGGAGAGTAACTCCTGCACTGATGACGCCATGGAAAAAAAAGATAATTCCTTCGACTCCGTTCAAGCAGCGGGAAAAGGAGAGAAATCCGAGGCTGGTAAAGAAATCAAGTAACACGGAAGTTAATAGAGTCGGCAACGAGAGTAAAACGAAAAGTTTCACAAATAAGGGCACTTTGACGAAATAGAGGATAAAAGTGAATCAAAGACCTGACGAATGTCGGAAGAAGGAACTTTTCGAAACTCCGATGGAAAAAACGTCGCTTATGCGGCCATCCATTTCGGATGAAAGCGTAATAGAGGTGGTGGTAGGGACTCAACCCGATATTCTCTCAGCTCCACAAAAGGCCTGAAAACTTGTCAAAGCCAAACTTTCATCTCCATGCCCACTTTGAAGTAAGATTACGTAATAAAGAGTGGAAAAGATTTCGGGCCGGAACCTATGTATATACATAGGTGGAAACTAAAACTTCCAAGTTTCAACTTATTCTCTACATCGACCGAGGATATGCGGACTTTAGTGAGAGGAGAATTTATTTTCCTGGATTTTCCAAAGTGAAAAAGATATCTGATACGATAAACTAATAATAAAATACTTCCCAAGAATTGCTAATTATACGTTAATTTCACTCGGTATGACTTCCTGGAACAACCATCGGGTTTAGAGTCGACGAAGATTAACAATTTGATTAAACTTCTCTATCACGGTAAAAGTGAAGTTGATATCCCCATTAATCTTTTCGTATATTTCTGTAATCAATCTGCATTCATGCTGAAATAATTAATAATTATCTTCTGCGAACGTGCATATATGCCTACTAATGTAATAAAAGAATTTTTGATTTAATCATTTTCTAAAAATTTCAGAGGGGCAAAAAGATTCATATGAACTAATTACAATCTAGTTATTGGATTATAATTAGTTATTGAAAACATTCAAATTCACTTCTAATTGCTTTATAAAGGAGACAAATTTTTTAATACAGTTTCCTGCTTAAGTGGAAGAGCCGGGTTCGAGTCCTGGTCCCGTTACGCTCTTTCAGAGACGTATTTCTTTGAGAGCTTCTTGTTAATCATGGTCAAATTAAAATATTCCTCACTAAGAACACTAATATATAAAAATAATTTTTTAAAAGCAGTTTCTATAAAAAATACTTAAATATAACCAAATCATTTCTCCCTAAACACATTAAAATTTTCAAATTAAAGAAGCAAAAATCACTAAAGGAGGGCCAACACCTTTGGACGCAGAGGGCGCTAATAGAAGGTGAAGGGCATAAAACCCCGGAAAGTGAGAAAGCAATGGAATATAAAACGGTGAAGGACGCAATCCGCCGTTTTTTAAGACAGAAGTTAACGGAGGCGATTGGTATGCAAGAATCAAGCTCGGAATGAATAGCTGATCGATTTGGCGAGACAAAACGACCAAATATATCGATTTAATTATCTTCCAGGGGGGTGGACGGATCAACTGATACGAATATCACATAAATTCCTTAAGAGGAGTGCACTGAAAAGGATGGGGCGATGCGGAAGGTGGAGTGAAAGGAAAGGGAACGGAGGTGAAAGAAAGAACACGGAGATCGCAATCTTACTTTGTTCATCTTTCCCCACTTCCTCACCCCAAATTGACTGTAATTACGTCTCGTTCGCGGTTTATTTTTGGCACGCGAAGCTCCGCAATTTCGATGCGGACGAAAAAAAATCGCCAATCCCAAATGCGGAAGGGATATAAAATGCCGACGAATTTTCTCCTTTCGGATAAAAAAGGCGAATTTCTGTATTTTCGCGAGCCGCGCCACGAAAATATTTTTCCGCGACCTACTAACTCAATCGAATGAGGGGAACAAACTGCGCATTGACAATGCCGCCGCATTTCGTGCCTACATAATAATTCAATTAACATAGATTGCGCGCAAAAGCCCGACCCTTTCCATTCTTCCTGATAGGAGAACCGATCGACCGATTCCACCCTCATTGCGAGAATCGTTTCCCTCCGTCTAAACGCAAGAGAGTTGCAGGACACGTTCACCATTAATTTTTGAGCCAAATAAGCGAGGCAAAACGTGGTGTTAATTAAGGACTTGGGGAAATTTCTCTAAAGTACATACATTGAAAACGTGAGTGACGATTGCTATTCCTCATTGGTCATTTAGACTGTGATGTAAACTCGATCTGAGGTTTACATATTTAAGTTAATATGTTCGTCCAAAAGTAAAAAGAATTCGTTTCAAGTCATATACAGCAATAAATTTTTACATCTTTATGTACTCAACAGAAGGTTAAATTTAAAACTTAATAATTTCGACGATACTGATAATCAAACTTCTCTGGCATGAAAGGATTCTGTTTTGCTTAACAGAAGAATTTTTTATGATAAATATAAATATTACAGATTGAGCACACCAATCAAAGCAGAGTTGGTGAATTAATCTTACAAAAAAATATTTTACTCTACACAACATTTGTATCATATGTGGCAAAATATTATACTTAAATATATATACTTGCAATACTAAATATTATATTAAATTCCTATTAAACATTTGACATATAAAGCGTATACAGTCTTTATAATATAATGTATAATACAATGTTATTTGTTATAAGTTTATATTCATTCGTATTTATATATGATGATACAATAATATCAATATTAATATTTGATTATAATATTTTGATTTATGAATAATAACAATAATATTAATATTTGACTGAGCCAATTTTTTACGCCACTGAATATCGCCTCCGGAGGAGAAAATCCTGCACACGCTCTTCCCAGAACTAATACAGACAACTTTCACATACTCTAAAATTCTGACGTGTCTTGAAAGAGTAAGCGCTCATGTTAATAAAAGGAGAGAGAATTCATAGGTGGAAAGGAATCCTTCCTCCATATCATATCTCCGGATGCACAAGGATGAGCAGAAAACCAAAACGAGTAAAATGTGCACCGCTCGATACACATGCTTTTATTTTCGGAAAACGTGAATTTTTACAAAAACAGAAAAAGAAAACCGCAGGAAAATCTCACCGAGAAGCTAAAATGCGGGTAAATGTGAGGAAGCAGAAAACGAAAGGCAGCCTCTTGAAAAAAGGAAAATGTTCTGCATACGCAAAAATGCGGATCGCGAATGGGAAAATATACGAATGGAAAAATTTTCGGGAAATGTTCTGTGGCAAGTTAAAAAAACGGCAGGTTGGGTAAATAAGAGAAAAAACGCGCGAAAACGAAGCGGGAGATTATTATATGAACGTGCATCGAGCTAAACTAAACACGCGATTTCACAGATCGCATGGCGCAAATCGATCATTTTCACCTTCGTAAAAGAATGAGAAAATCTCATCGACACTCTCTTACGTAAAGCATTACAGAAATTACCGCATTTGGTACAGTAATTCACATTTAATTAGGGAAGCGATAAAGAGTCATTCGGCATTAACGGGAATAAATGTTAAGCAAGTCAGATGTTTACCACATCTGTCATACTTGTTTGAGATTACTATAACATATCCAGTGACCAAAGAAGAAGCCCCACATGTAGTGAATGAAGAATTCTAAAAGTTGATAAAAAAGATTATAATTAGATACGAATCTCTTGAAAAACGTTTCAGAGGTGCAGTAATATAGGGAAGACACTGAGGTGTTAGAAGCAGTCGATTGAAGATACTTAAGCTAGAAATTATAAATAAAGTAAGTGACAGATCATAGAATGGCCAAACGAGAGTAGCAAACCAGTCATCGGTTTTTTACCTAAGGAAATATATCAATGAATCTTTAAGTGTACTGTACACAGAATTATTCACATTGATAGAGGTTTTAAGATATATTTGTATTGCGTGGAATCAACTTTCTTTGCCTTGAGAGAGGTAAAAGGACCTTTTGAATCGCATTCCCAAAAACGACACCCTGACGTTTAAAACCCACCCTCAGTATAAACAAACATTCCACAAATCCGACGTTCATTGCCTTTCGTCAACGGAGCTAGAAAAGTCATTCCGTTATTAAAGACTCATCTGAATAAGATATGTCATAATAGGCGACGAGAAAGACACGGAGCGGAACGAGCGTGATGTAACACTTTAGTGAGGGCGACAGACTTCTAGGGCGTGGGGCGATGGAAGGTGCAGAGCGTGGGCGTTAAAACCTACGGATGTCGTATTGGGTGGGAGTTCCGATTTTTCCGCAGCCGACTCAAGGTGAGATGGTTTGAATAGTGAAGCAATGAGGAAAGTTGACTTCGTTGGTTCGCTCTAAAAGCGGAGGCTGATGAACGCTGGGGTGGGAGGGCGGTGGGGGGGCGGACGGGGGGGGAGAGAATGGAATGAGATTGGTTGAGAAAAGGAGGTGAGGGTGGATGTGAAAGGAGCTCCCCGGGAGAGAGGGGGTGGGAGAATTAAGACGGCAGTCCCATTCGAAGCTGAGAAGGAGGAAAAGAGAACTTGGTTCGCAAATTATTACATATTCCGCTTTTCCCGCTGCCGTGGACTATTATGGCTGCCCCGAGAAACTGGAATTAGAGGAGCGCTCGGAATAAACGGAACGAGAGGAGTGGCCCGAGAAAAAAACGAATATCGAGAATTCGCGCGGCTGAATTTTTCATGGGGGAAGAGACACCGATTCGACTCCCGCGGCGGAAAAAAATTCTCCTTTTAATAGCATTATGAGACTAAGATCCGTTCTCGGTGGCGGAACAATGAAGTCTTTAAAAACCAAAATCATTTACGTCAGGGTAAAATACCTCCATAAAAATACCCCGTGCGCTAATTTCAAACGCTGAATACGCGTGTTTTGGCCGTTTTCAAACCTAATGTGGAATCCACCGAATTACAGACGCCTTTCCATCAAGTCTCCCACCCCAAAAGGTTACCAAAAACAATTAAAACAGAAGGCTCATCCTAGCAAATACAAACAGAAAAGACGAATCCACAAATTCGAAAAATATCATTCTCTCATGCCCAAATGAAACGGCCCTTTTAACGAAGCATTCAGGAGAGGATTCAATCGCGTATTTTACCTCGGGAATTGTTAAACAGGATGGTTCCTGAGAGGATATAGATGCGCTCCGGGTACTGCGTACTACAATAATGCACGTAAAGAGAAGGGCTGCAGAATACGGAGTCACCCCGCAGCCAAAAACTCATCTTTTTCTGCTCCCAACAGATAAGCCAACCGATGGATCCATTATTGTGATTAAAACTGCAGCCGTGACGGGGAAGGAAGGAGAGAAAGTGAAACAAAAACATAACGGGGATTGAAATCGAGAGAAGCAAACAACTGCGAACATGGCGAAAAGGGCATGACACCTGACGGCGATCGAAAGACAAATGAAGATGGAAAAAGAATATATACAGTTTAACGTGAGAAATTACGAGGTTATGTAATGATGAACTTCCTTACCTGATGAACGTGGATAAAAAATTGAAGTGGACGTTACCTTCCTAACTTAAAATACGTGCGACAATCTTTGGCAGAGGCTCTTAAGGCGATTGCAAAAGGTGAACTACGAAAAACGTGACTCCGTCCTCTCAGAGTATCGTGAATTACTCATCATTGAGAAACATTTCAGTAATTGAAGCACAAGTAGAAGAAAGAGCTTAAATGTGACTTAAAGGAGCATCGGAGTCTCTCAGAAACGGAAATGGAATCTTTACAAAACAATTTTTCCCGAGTTTACAGATAAGTTTTCACTGAGTAAAAGTTTCAAAGGATTAATTCGTTAACGTTATGAGAGTTTGTCAGAGAACGGAAAGCCTTATTGTTCCGACATAAATCTAGAGGCAAAATTACTGAGTATCGCGATCGATTACCACAACACAGGAAGTCTAGCAGATATCAAACAGTCAGTGAATAATTTGAAATGAGTTTGTCCACTAATTGTGACTGAGATAAAAGCCTAAAGGCATGATATTGACCAAAGAATTCGAAGAATCGCCCACATTTTAAAAAATTTCTCCGCAAAATATATTTATTTTAGAGTGAGTTAAGCATCCCACAAATTGTACCCTTAAAACTGTGTACCCTAAGGATTAAAATTATCACATCCTACAGAGAGGTAAAGCCAAAGTAATGATAACAGTGTTGCAAAGATACATGTTATTTGTCATTAAGATAATATGGAATACGACGATTCACGGAATCCACATACAAATTAAGCACGAAAACCGACACGGGGCGTTGATTTCCTCAATAAATTAACGTTTTAAAGTGCAAAGAGCTTATGCCTCAAACAAATGATTGTCGCTTGGTGGCGAAGAAGTGGCTCTTCAATCAGCATTGTCCTTTCCACATTTCAACGAGCGAAAAAACATTAATGCGACCATACAAAAGAGTCTGACGAATCCAACCTGTAATTACGTTCATCGCAGCAATAGCCGTCGGTGAAATTTTTTCGGCCAGCAACATATCACGCTGATTAGCAGGAGACCGCGTTTTATTTATTCTCATCGCCAAACAATAAAAATACTAACTCGCGACAGCCCGAAATAACAAAAACTCCCTTTTTTTATTTCCGCCGGCTCGTCAAGCGGAGAAAAAGTAATAAAAAAAACGTAATACGAAGCCATTCTGAAAGGACGAGTGAATGCCCTTCAAATTGCCGTCTCGCACACGCACCAAACACACGGATTCGACCGAAACGAGGCAAACAAATGTGCTCTATTTTTACCCCGCTGATTACCGCTGCGTTAAAGAAAATGAGGGAAAGGATCCCGCTCTGCCACGAATTCTTTCTCAACTATTCATACCGACCTGAAAATTTCCTTTGGTAATCTGGCTTAGAATGGAGCATTCTCCTATTGAGGATTTGGTACAAATGCGCAGAATAAACCGATTCAATCCATTTAGAATTTTTCATTTATTAACAAGTTTGGTAATTTCTTACATTCAGGGTGTATAGAACTCTCCCCAATTAGTACACATCTCCATGCATTTATTAGCTATGATTTCTTACCAACAAATTGCCTTTTTCACTTCGTGATGCTACGCTTCCATTCTATCGGTTTATCAAACTACTGCGTACGAAAGCAGAACTTCGGGCTTGATAATTCGACTTAATGCAACCTTTAGCGAGTTAGATCGTAATTCCGTCCATAATCGACAAAATTTTCCGTTCCACATCACGGAAAAAGCGGTGAATCATCTCGACACCATAAAGTTCCGCGGCGAAATTTTCAAAATTCGACCATCTAATTCATTAAATTACTTCAAAATCCATCGGGGCTTTTTTATTTCGGAATTTCCGACACTTTAAATTACCTGCGTTCCCCGGCATAAAGGGAACGCTCCGCCGAATTCGAAAACCCATTAGTCCGCTTCTAATAGATTCAATATTCTCAGCGTTCTATCGGGGGATAATCGGAAACCTCGCATTTCTTCCCGAAATCCATATTGAATCGGCCGCTCGGATCGAGTCGATGGCCAAATGCTTCGTGGATAAGTCCGCGATAACCCCTTCAGGACCGAGATAATCTTCGCTTCGCCCCACACTTCAGAATTAGATTCCAACGTTTCCGAATGCAATTCGAGGAGGGGGAGGACGATTCGAAAAAATTTTTCGATTCTTTAATTGATGGAATCGAGTGAGCCGTTCGTAAGGGTGGGAAGATGTCAATTTCTCCTCGCGGTTTAATTCGCTGAATGGAAAATATTACAGATGACCGCGACGGCGAAGATGTCGGCCACGGAGGCACGGAAGCGGAAACGGGGGCGGGAAAAAAGAAATTCGTCGGAATCGAGCGAAAATGACTGCGACCGCGTAATCGAGTTACCATCGATGGTCGAAATTAGCAACGGGGAGGGACTCCCCTTCACGGAAATGGAGAAACACGCGGACTTCCAGAGGCCGTAACTTCGCGCGCTGGAAAAGATATGGAGAGCCGAAGAAAAAGAAGCGAACGGCATAAATCGACGCGAAGAAAAAGAAACGAGAGGAATGGCGAACGAGTTTTTTAGTGAGCACTTTTAAGGCAACCGTTTCCGCTAAAACGATTTATCAAGTCATGCTGGAATCCCCTTTTGGGATTGCGTTGGCACGTTAAATGCATTACTCGCCGGAGAAGAAAGAGGTGGGAAAATTCCCGCACCAGTTAAGAGAGAAAGAGAGAATATGGAGAGATGATAATGGAGGCGTCGTGTTAATTTTTCTCCCCTTCGCGAGGGAATTAACATTAAAAAGGGCTATCGATGGAGGTGCCTGGAGGACAAATCGCCGGCCTGCGCACGACGACCGGCATGTATATTTTTGAAAGCGGAAATGGAAGACGTTGGAGAGGAGATCATTCAAAATTAAGGGGAATTCCATGGAAAAATCTTCGGGAACTGGATGAGACGCAACGAGTCTCACTTGGCGCATGAATTACCCACATGTCAATAACAGTACAGTACGATTCCCACACATCATTTCATTATAAAAGATTATAAATCCCACATGTAACGCACTATATCTTCCTCTATACACTTTTTTTGAGGTTATCCAGAGTTCAATTCAAACATCCCGATTGAAAAATTGCATGCCAACTGCAGCGATATTTGAGTTCCAAAAAGCACGAAATATAGGTAAAATACCAATGATTACTTATATTCTCGCGAAAAAGTTAATAATTTTGATTAGTTTTACTCTGCGGTCCGAAATCTCTTGTTAACGCAGGAAATGCAGTTTTTATACGAGTTTCAACGAGTCCGGGATACAATGAAAATAAAGAGAACGGCAGGAGGTAACCGAACGTCGGAAATTAATCAAAACGGAAATCGCCCGCGCAAAAAAACGTAAACATAACAGATCGATACCGAGTTTACCGGAATGAAATACAATTTCGATGCATCGGAATATGAATGTTATTAATAAGCATGGGGGAAAAACCTGTCATGCACGATAGTGGAAAGACCCAGCCTTCGGGAGCAATCACCTGGCTAACAAGAGCTTAGGAGAGGTAATTTATGAAAAGGTTGAGTTAGCTTCCTTCGGACAATATATCAAGCGAAGGAAAGAGACCTAGGCCAGTGGGTTTTCGTGCTACACGAATTCAGTCATCCGTCCGCTTCAGCCATTATTCCCTTCTCTTATCGTACGGACAAAAAGGGGAAAAAAGCGACGGCGCCGAATGAAAAATTTCAAGGCCGAGATAACGCAAAAAAACCGAGCGATAGAGGAAAAAATTAAACGCGTCGAAAAATCTACCTGAGAGGAACAAGAAAAGCGTAACTAGGAGAGAATTTCGTCAGGAGTTAATAAATGTAAAAGGGAAAAAGTTGGGAAGCGATCCCAGTCTCAACCTTTAGCGTTCTCGGGACAGCCTCTTTTTCTGGAATAAACCCTTAATTTGCATATAAACTCAAATAAATGCCTCCCTCGGGAAGGGAAAGAGAGAGATGGGTCATTATAAAAAGGAAAAGAAACAGAGTCGGAACTCATTCCCGGCGAGAGTTAATATTTGGAAAAGGTAAATCAACTGAGCATCTTACATCTCTATAAAACAAATTGTTAATTATCTTCGGTATCGGAGAAGTGAAACATAACATTGATTCAAGGGTTGCAAAGTAAATATGAATCCACCCAACTGGTGATATCCTGAAAGGAAATGAGTCTCCTTGAAGAGAGATTTCGCGACGCTAAATCGAAAAGGAGGCGAAACCAAACCTCAAAGTTTGGATGTTCAACCATCTCATAAATGAGCTGATTAAGGGTGACTTTTCAACAAAGAACTACTGAAATAAACTTTTTTATTCCCTCTTGCTTCTTCTAACTTCCCGTTATACGTTTGCAAAGGGAATGGTTGATAGCAAGGCACCAAATTGATCTAATTAAACTGCTTTCGTAATAGTAAGTGCTAAATATATTTTGTTAAGTAAATACATTATTAGGGTATATAAGGGGGTATCTATATGAATAATACATACAGATATCTGTATGTACATGTATATAATCAACAGAAAACTAATGTATAACAAATAAAGTAAATAATTAGAAAAAGTATAGCTGTGCTTTTAAGAATTACCAAAATTCTCGTCATGAAAAGGCAGAGGTGATGTGGGCATGACAATAAATAACTATGAACGAACTTAAACAAAATGAATCGCATAATTGTATTCGCGTATTTAAACTGAATAACCGAAACGATGTCAAATCACTTTTAAGAGAGTTGTACATTAAATAAGAAGAAACTGCATTAAGACTGAATAAAATCGCCTACAATTATAATAAACATATTAGAGGAGGTGTAAGATATAGAAAGCAATTCCCATGTAAATGAGAGAGACGTCAAAATAAATATGATTGAGAATGGGAAGGATAGAGAGAAATGTAAAGGGGGAAGAGGGAAGAGGTTTGTAAGGCCGCAAACGGTTAACATGCTTAAGCCGTTCACCAGATCGATCTGGATGGCAACAGGATGACACCAATGAGTCCCTTGAAGGACACAGGAGGAAGGGGAGAAGAGCTAGAAAGAGGACTCCCTAACGAGCCATCCAGGATAGACTTCTCATCAAATCCAATGGGTGCTGCTTACACACACAGCAAACGATGGCCTTCTTCCTGCTTTGCACAATTTTGCGCTCTTTCGCTTGGTCATTTTTCCGAAAAAATGGTGGGAATTATTCCTAGATGGCAAATTCTCTCCGTGGAGTTTCTAAGTGAAGCCAGCAATTGGCTAGAATCTCTCCATGAAAGATGCAATAACGTTTCTGCTAATCCCATCCATTTTAATCTATAGGTTACCCAGAAGAAAGATATTAGAAAATGATCACAAGGTTCTCCATGACACCGAATCATCGTAAACTCTTACTGAAATCGGAATATACGAATTTCTCATGGAAATAGTAACAGTAAATTATGTTTAATACCAATATTTTTTGCGATGCAGGATAAGACATACAGGAGAAGAAATATAAAAAATAAATTATGGGTAGAGTGAGTTTCTTTAGCAGATAACAGTAGACTAACGTAATCCAAAGGGGACAGGACGATACCAATATGTTAAGCTGAAAATTCTCCCGACGAAGAATAATTAGGAGAATAAAAATCAATCAAGAAAGTAGCACTAATTTTCAATTCGATAACTGAACATGCAATTCTAAAAATTCCTCAGGAAGAACTAAGTTTCACTATGTTAACATAAAAAGAAAATCACGAGAATAATTCAATGCGCATGGAAAGGGGATCTTTTTGATTCAATTAACCACTGGTCTAACCATAAATAATGCGTTTATTCTCTTAGATAGCTTTAGCATAATTTCCTTACTTCTACTAAAAAATTCAACTACAAAATTTAAAATTTCCATTCACTCATCATGTGTATCCATTTATGCCGCTAAAATGTTTATTTTTGCGCTTATATCTCAACCCACCCACTTATAAGTTTTTTCCAACCATACTGCCAACGCGAATATCGCCCTAATGAACTAAAAAACCGAACAGAATGGCGAATTCCGAATAGGCTCCTGATATTCTACCAACCAGCCACGGTCCTTCACGTTTCCACGCCTCAATCGGAGATGGCACCACTAATGCCATAAAATTCTGCGACCGCTAATTGGATCCCCGCAACGCGGTCGTCTGCCAATCCCTACCGATGGATCCTGGGAGTTCGACTTTGATGACCGATGCACGCTCCCTAGGTAATTAGCAAGCCAAAGTCTTCCGAAATAATATTGATTGATAACGGGAGATGAGATGGTTGCCTCAGAGCCGACCAGCGTCAAGCCAATGACACGATGAAGGATTGATACAATGTGTCTCACGATCACGCGGTCGCCAAGACCACTTCCATTAGCTCTGAATGTTGCCAGCCCTGGGGCCTCAGGGGAGCGTTCTCTAGAATATGCGAAACACGATCCCTATTTCAACGGTATGAATTTAAAGAAAAACGGACTTCTTTTCAAGAATCTTAAAGGAATGATGACGCTTATAAAAGAACATCTACTTAGGGTCATCACCCTCTGACTTCATATTAAAATAAAGGTAAAGAACAGTGTGTGATTCTGTGCAGAGAAATTGAAAGCATGAATATGAAACAGACAAGAAAGTCTTTATGTAATCAAAAATAACTAGCTTAACTCGGTGGAACGCAAAATTAAATAAACATTATAAATAATAAATTACTTTCCACGAGAAATTTCTTGTGAATCTACCAAGTAATTTCATATTTAATGCATTATGGGAAGACCTTTTCAGTAAAAAGGAAGAGGAAAGGCTATCAGTCCATCAAACTACAGGAATCCTTTGATAAGTATACTCGCTCTGACCGAAGAATAACCTCTGCGCAGACGGTTTAAGTCACTGTATTTTCTGCTCTGGAAGCCAAGAAGATAATAATCAACCAATTAATAGCTTAACTTAGATAAATAGAACGCTCCTGCCACGAAAGAAGACATCAGTTCGAAAGGCCTACCTTTCATATGATAGCTTCATTTCATTGATCCCAATAAAGCAAACTCCTCGTCTTAACATGAGTTAGCTACTAAAACATCCGCAAGAATCACCGACAACCTCCTTAAAGAATTCCCAAAGAGGAGCATGCAAATCCGCGATCATTCAAACCCCGATCGGACGGCCTCAGCGGCAGATTGCGAGCAATTGATTTTGTTTGAACCTTTTTATCGTGGCCTAGGGAAAACATCCTCTTCGGGACGGGAAGACGCCCGAAAACATTTCGTGATGCCGAAAAAAAAAGAAAATCGATAGGTCAGCGCACAGAGAGAGAGCTGTCTCCGGAAAGAAAATCACGCATTACTCATCTACGAGTCATTAATCAAGGGATCGCAGGAGCCTTTCGAATAGCCTCGAGGGAAGAAAACACGGGGATAAGGTGGAAGGCAATCGCGGTGAGAGTGAGGCTAAAAAAAGGTTCGATCGCGGGAGGGCAATTATTTTACATTAGGGCGCCATTCACTAAGACGTTCCCAAGACCAACTCCGCCTTGGTCCACGCGCTCCTCCAATTAGCCGGACGAAAACAATCGCAATTGAATTAATGGTGATCGATCGGAGGTAATAAGTGACAAGAATGGCGTGGCGCTGCGGAGGCAAAAGGTGGAAATCGGGTAGAGCAGATTCTTATTAGACGACGAGTGATGGGGGTTTCACTTCCTGTGGGAATAAATAGGGAGAAGGAATTCCGTCCTGTACATCTTGTGACAGTGTAGTTCGTGTAATGCGACAACTAAGTCTTTTATAGCGGGGAATAAGTGAAAAGGGAAAAATCATTACAGTTCTTACGACATAATTTTATATTTCTTAAAGTGCTTATACCGGTCAATAGAACTGTAACTTGATCTAATAAATATTTTAAAGTAAGGCTTTAGTATATAATAAGGGAATCACTAATACACACCTATTTAAATTTTACTATTTCAGACTATATTATCCTATTTTTAGGTAAAAATTTTGTACTCTTTCGTCTTGCTAAATACAATTCAGATTAGGAATACGTTAGACATGAGTTACGGAGAGCTTGATGAAGTAAGGATGGCTTTCATTAAATCATAGTTTTCCAGCATACGGCCGACAAGCAAGGGTAGGTTGTACTCTTAAGGAGTTCTCACTAGCCGAGGTGAAATTTCTAAAGAGGCTCTCCGGCTCAAAAATCTTTGAAAATCCTGGATGAATTCCATTGGATGAACTTCAACATGAAAAAAACTCATTTGATTCTCATAGACTAATAATTGGCTATTCATTCCTTAATCTTTTCTTCAGAGCGAAGTTACCTGACAAACTGATCTGATTTCTGGGCGATGCTACCTATACTGGAGAATTTTTCAGAATCTACCCATTAGGTAGCAACATTGAAACTTGAAATTCTAGATTTCAGAGGGCCATTAAAATCACCGAATTAAGAGAATAATACCTGAACACGGCACAAAAATATCCTTATAGCTTCTGCCGCCAACTAACTTCAACCTTAACAAAATTCTCGTAGGAAGACCTTCCTTCTCATTTGGTGCCTTCGAGGCCTTCAGACGAAAGAAACAAATTCGTTCGTTAGTAGACATAATAGTTAGCAACTCGTTGGAAGGGCATAATAACACAATCACGAAGCAGAAAGTAACGACTTCGGAGAATTTTCCCATACCCACCACATGTAAATACTCGATAAAGGAAATAGTTCGGAAACGTCATCGAAAAAAAATCCGCCGATTAGCCAATGGGAAATAAAAACCGATCGAGAAAGAGGCGAAAGGAGGAAAGAAGTCTTAAAATAAAACAAAGGGCGTAGAGGAGGCGGATTTACAGCGCCTGGCCCACTTTGTATGCAAAGGCTGTCCGCTGGCAAGAGGGCGCGAGTTTGGATAAAGAGGACGCATGCGCAAGGGTAAAAGAGACGAAATAAAAGAAAGAAAAGAAAAAATCGGAAGGAGAGGCAGCGTAGGAATTATCGCCGCCGGCGAACGAACACGCGAAGCAGACGAGAGGGAAAGAAAAAGAGTTCTCTTTCTCAGGAGTCTCGCGGAAAGGAGAAAAAAATGATAGGAATGTAGCCTATATATACTCCTCCATTAAAGCTACTGCTCGCCTAAAAGTATTTTATTGAAATTGTATGCATAAAGACAATCTAAATTTATCTTCCGGTTTCGCATGAGGCAAAGCGACACCGGATGCAGAACTGAAGATTTCCTTACGGTCTTCGCAGACTGCTGTACAAATAGACGTTGCAAACCAGAGTTAAGTTGAAAGAAGATATAAGGCATTCAAACAAATAAATAAGCACGAGGAAAGAGATATCAATAATATTATTTCTTGAATGGCTACAAATGCACGTGGGAGTTCTAAGGTGGAAGAACTACCACGACTTTCGACTGAAGGAAAGGTAGATGTGGATGAATCATGGGAGGGTAAAAATGTACACCTGATTATGTAGTTGAGCAGAATGTACATCGGCTCAAATGTGCGGAAGAGTGTGTATTTAGGTGTAAAGACTGCGTATGAATGATCGGTGCAGTTGTAAGAAAGATATTAGTGATTTTCACAATCTAGGAGTTTAAAAATTGCAACCAGAAAACTTGCGACGTATTCATCAAGCATTACTAACTCAAAATGACCCCCATGAACAGAATGAAATGTATCATCAGAAGAATTAAAACTGACAACGTATTTTCTACCTTCTCAATCACTAGTTTCTTGAGGATTCAAAATTTATCGACTGCTTAGACGAATCTTTGGAATGGTTCATATCTATACGAGGTATATTGCACCTTCTCGGAAACGATTCTTCAGAACACGAGACACATATTTATTTATTAATGCCATATTGATTCCAATTCTGAAAATTCAACCACTAAAAGTATCCGATCGACCTACAGCGTAGAGATGTCATTGAATTCCTCGTTAGCCACCTAAATAATTTAAATAAAAAACGAGAGAGTCCGTATCCTACTAAATAATAAAATAAACCTGCTAAGAGGATGAACGCAAAAAAATATGGAACGTGGATGTGCTGAGGAGCGTTGAATGAAAAGCGGGAAGTTTCTATCGGTAAGAGAGGACATTAAAGGAGGCCATTCAAGAAGGGTCTCCGAAGAAGAGAGAGAAAGAGAAAAGACGAGGGTTTTGGGCCGTTAAACGGGATGATACCTCCCCAAAACCACATCCCATCCATATCAACCCTGGACGTAACAATCGGAATCGGTGATCGGAAACGGTCCTTATTTTTTTACGATCCTCCCCTATCTTCGACTAATAATCTTTATTACTCGGGAATCATATGCTTCGTTCCCCTTTCGCGCCATAAACAATAACGAGAGGCGCGCGCGACAATGACCGCCAAATGCGCCGCCACAAGCCGCATTCGATTAAAGTCGTCCCCCCGCAAATTAAATTCTTCCGGACGAATGGCCACGCTTCAATAAAACGTCTCCTATTGATTTTCATCCGACTGCTAATATAATATAAGGGCGAGAAAGGCGGGATGAGGAAAGTCTCTCCGAAGATTCCAAGGAATGATGAAAGACGAATGGCTGTTTGGTGGAATATTCGATGAAATACATTTTAGATGATTCTAAGACTGCCTCCTCAAAAGATTTCTGGTATAATATAGAAGCTCCTTCGAGGAAAGTGGTAATTAATTCAAGGTGCTTTCAAACAAAATGTTACGAGTCGCAGCTTCCTCATACCTGCCACTTTAAACTACGAAGACATTATAAATATAAAAATCGAATATAATATGCATGATATTTATGGAATCGACAGTGGAATGCGTTGAATTTTGTAAGAGTCGTGTAATGTGAACAGCATGGTTTAGTGAATTTTGTAGCTCCGTTAATGAAATACGTAGAAACATTGAAAAATTTATAAGTGAAGCATACGTCACAATATTAATATTGAAACATTCGTATCCTGACTCTAAACACAATCGGCAGCGGTGAAAGTTACATAATTAATAACCCTAAGGCATCACACCCTGAATATTTCGTAAATATTCATGAGAAGTTTAAAAGTGGAACCAATCTTACACTCACGAATACTATCATGGATTCCAGTCCATCTCCACGATAATAAATTAATTATTATACAGTAAAATGGATAATCGATTAATTACAACAACAAATGAATGGTGTTCGTGCAACCATACAATTAATTAAAGTAAGATGTTGAATATCCTTTCAGAAATAGTGATTAGTCAATTTCGTATCGTCAAAATAGCAGAAAAAAAATGAAAATCATATCTTAGAGTATTAAATTTAGTACCATTATTCCCTAGAGTATCAAGACTTCGCCTGAATAAAACTATATATTCAATGGTTCCGAAATCCCTTATTTCGACCGACAGCAAAATCTAGGCACAGGCCAAAAAAATGATCTCAATTTTCTATAAACTTTAACCAGTTCCCTTCCGACACAATGTTTTGATTCACGTCCTTTATCCCATTTAATCTTCATGTACGAGGAATTTGGCAATAAGATGCTTAGATCTATAAATTTATAATTATAAAAATGGAATATTCTGCCTAATTTAATCCTAGAGGATTAAATACATTCATAACTAGACTGACTTGGCAATTCGTCTCCTAAATAAACCTCAGTTCATTTTCTGTGTATAACCAAAGTATAAACCACAGCTATAAAATAAAAACATGCACAAAAGAGTGCTGAAAATACAACATCGTTTGTACGTTCACCCACCGAAAGTACACGGGAACTCTTTTTGTGACAAATAATAATAAGCATTTCCGCTCATTCCTTAATGTTGGGACTCCATAAATCATCTCGAACAAAAATGAGGATCCATTAATTAAAAGTGTAACATATTCTAAACAACAATTCATACACGCTGAGATAACTACAAATAATTCCCAATTTAAAAAATAAATATCGCGTGCATTCAACGATATTCCGCGTAACATGACGGAAAGCAGTGCTTCGTGCGACCTCGAAACGAACTTTTTATCGAAGCTGGATATCACTCATTCCTAATTTACCAAAAAAAATTCCGTCCGGCCCAATCCGGTTGAAATATAAATATTTTTATTCGCCGATAAATTATTAAGCTCATTAATACAAGAGTTCGTTAAATATTTAATGAACGTCGAGCACAGAGGAAAAAAGACATTGAAAATGGAACCAAATTTATTCGGGCTGCAGCTGACGTTGTTGCATTAAAATACATCGCTAGTTTTACAAAAACATAATTAAATTCTTAAAGCTATTTTGAGGATGGAATTCCGACCAAAATTTGGAGGATGTGAGTTCAATGACTATCAAATGAAGGAAAATCTAGCTGGCTGTAGTAGTTTAAGATAATGGTTAGATATAATAGTCACAGAAAGGAAATAGAAAAAAATTACTGAGAAAGATAAAAGAGGTTTGCTAATATAGTAAAGTGAGGAGGATAAATTAAAGGGAATAAAAAAAGCTGAGATCCCATTCCATATCATAAACGGAACAAGTTACAAAGAAATATAGGAATCATGACTATGACAAGAAACGATCGTAAAATTAATAAATTTAGCAAAATGAAGGTTTTAATAATATACGATGGGTCTTTCATCAAAATTTATATGAGAATAGTAATCGAATTGGTATTTTATTATTTTATCATTTTAATAATTTTCAGTAAAAATTCATTTTTAAATATGAAATTCAATTATTGCTCGAGTTTAAAAGGTTTTCGAAAGTCCGTAGAGTAAAAATCCCACCAAAGACCACCGAGAAAAAAGAATAACTCATGATAAAATCACTGACTCTGAACACGATTGCATATAAACTTTATATCATAGCTTTGCTAAATAAATTATTTATTTTAACTGGATTTTATCCTTTACCAAACAATATTATCAAGTGTCAAGAGTATGGCTCTGTCTGCAGGATGAAACTTAGAGCAGTGTTTTGTAGACGGAGAGACGTATATCACTATTAATTATTTTATCAGAACTTCACCTGCAGAAAATTTACAGAGAAGTATGAGACCTGGAAGAAGACTACCTTTCATGACCTCTCTCAGTATAGTATTTAATTCTAGGTTAGTTAGTTATTCTAATTCTCCACATTTCTTCATAAAGCGAGAATTACTAGAAATAGAATTACTAGCCTGTATGGCGGAAATAAGACATATGGATGCTTAATATTATTCAATTTATCTATTTTCCTGTACTACTTGAATGAAAACAAACCATCAAATAGTTTCACTGCTACTCTTCATTACATAAGTCTATATACAATATTACATTACATCAATCAGTTACACTTGCACATTGGAGGGACTTGGCCGTGTACAGGACACGTAAACCGGGACTTGAGACCGTAAAAGTATTGAAAAACTGCCCTACGGGATGCGGGCCATACGATGAGCAGCCCCGCCGTAATGGAACGTCGGAAAATTTATTTATGAACGTAAGAAGGTAGACTTTGGGGAAGTGAATTACGACGGTTTTCGTTTGAGATTCCGCTCCAGATTTGGCTATCGCTGCAAAGTACACAGCCCCCATTTTCCGGTAACGCCGTCCGAACTCGCCACCGTCCGTAACGAGATACGCACCGAGTTAAAGGTCGATCCGTAAGGAGGGTACGCACGCATCGAACGCACTAACTCGGGACCATGACCATCCGTCTTAAGTACGGCACGAAACAAAGGGGACGGAATAAAACGGGAAGCACGCCGTAAAAAAGTAAACAGCAGACGGGGAGCGGAGGATGTTGGGGAAGGTTCTCCGGGAGATCGGAGCCAAAGAAATAAAAAATAATGAGCGTAGAAAAATGGCAGACGGTTGGAGTGCCTCAGGTAGCGTAGCGAGTCCATTTGGAGAAGCAATGTCCCACCGAGAGCACTCTCTTCGCATCCGGAACAATGCTTCCCTTATCTTTGCCAACTGAAGAAACTTCTTATGGCGGGCGTGGAAAACAAAGAGGGAGAAATCGCCGTCGCGTAGAGCAGAAGGTAGGAAAAAAGTTAAAAACTGAGAGTGGCGGAAGCTATGCTTGGGAGAAAGGATTGGGAGAGAGGTGGACAAGAGGGAGGGGGGGAGTGAAAGATTGGATTGGGGGGGGGGGGAGAAGGAGGGATTGGAATCAGGAACGGAGGATAAAGAGGAGCAAGAAATGGAGCAGTTACACGCAGCGCTCCTAAGATGGCGTCTTATGGTTGACGGCAGAATGGCGGACGCTGGAAAGCGTGGTTTGATTGGTTTTTCGGAAGACTGGGGAAAGAGTTGGAAGTACTACAAAGAAGACCAAAACTAAGAGAGGACGAATGAGCTACTACAGATGATCGGTACGGTTTTATAGCTAAGTGGTACTATTATGCCAGAGTTTTCTGAAATCGAGTTCGTAGTGAGGGCTCTAAGTCCCTAAGTTACCGTTAATTGCTTGCGCACTTGAGAACATTTCGAAACACGAAATAATACCTGATATCATGACAAAGGGTCTACAATAGTTTCTTTCAAGTAGGTGGTCTGATATGAAAAAATATGGAGGAAGAGGCAATGACGTTATATTCTACCCATTATTGCATTCACGCTGGAGATAGGAAATAAAAGAGTATAAGATCGAAATGGATGTTAAAATGGACGCTCTTTATGTAATAAGTATTTTGTAAGGGTTTAATAAATATTGTACAGAAATATCTTCAAGTTCAACATGCTAATCAAAGGAATTATTTCAATTGAGCAATATTGCTGAAAATGTTCAATGACAATGTTATTTATATTCCGATCATTGCGAAATAACTATAAGAATAAATTAACAAGATTCATTAAAATCATTCCAATTTCACTGCAGAACTGGGTTGATGTTTAAGAGAGTTAGCCTAATTAACACTGGGTTATAAAACAATGATATAGAAGTGACGAAAGGTACTGCGCCAACTAAGACGACCGAAGAAATACAGATTTATTACTAGGAAGGAAGAATTTAGTATTGAGTGGCTGATTTTCACAGGTAATAAAGGAGCAAGGCGTCGTTTCTGCAGCATGCGTGCAGTAAATCAGAGGATTACATGGCTCTGGGCCGTTAAGAAAGCGAGCCGCTCTCTCCGTCGGTGAAAGATGTTGATCTCTTAGAATTGCCATCCTCGACTTTTCACGCTCCGGACTGAATTTATGTAACGCCAAATATCCCATACCTGAACCTAAAGGATTCGGCCATTGGCTTCCGTCGAACCTTAAGAACATTTCAGGATGAAGAAAATAACCTCCTTACCGCTTTATTATCGGAAAAAGAATTCCTTCCTTACATAATAATCAGAGTTTCGAGGTGGAAAGAAGGGTAAAAATTTACAGTATCCAGGAGAAACTGACGTGAGCTAAGATTATTTCCCTGAATTAATCAGCCTCGTGCGCCTTATTGCCCAAGTATTGCAAGAGATTTCATTAAAGTCTCATAGGGAAGTTTTCCGCGTGACCGTCGGTGTTATTTTTTGAAAGTATGCGAGTGCCATGAAAATCGAATTAATTCCTCTCTTTGCAGCGAGATTTCCTTTGTAGGATGCAATTTAAAAGGAGACAAATTTACGAGCGCGGATACATAGCAGAGATTAAACGCGGAACTCTCTTTGATGCATCGTTTAGAATATCTTCCTAACTAAGCAAACTGACAAACATACGGTAATTGAATCTCCCCTGGATTTTAACAAACATTTTCACTATTCCTTTTCCCATCCCGACATGATTCCGAACTACGTTTATTACGGCCATCGTAAGAGCGTCCAAAGAAAGAAAAGAGGCAATTAAATGGTAAAGGAATCCGAATTCCTTGGTGAGCGCCGCGCCAAATTAGAAGACAGATTTTAATATCAGAAAAACATTCCACGGGAAGTTTCCGGAGGATAATCAAAATGGTCTACGTTACAAGACGGTGAATCTGAAGTATTGTAGAGACAAAAGCAGGGATAAGGATATCATGGAAGGATGGAGATGCTAACTATCAAAGGGCAAGACTATCGCTCAGGAGTCTATCTAGAATTTCATATTCCCCGTATTAATCATGATCTCTCTTTAGAGACGTTTGTTTTGGACGAAAGAGTTAAGCCGTGAGATAGACTTCCTAAATTTCAACCGGTAGAAAAAATTAATCGCGAAAGGATGTGATTCTGAACTGTGATTCTGACAGCAAAAGAGATACTACATTCACTAATTCACACTCATACATACACTTATTCACCACATAATACAAATCCGATAAAAACTTAGATGACTAACGTAAAACTGGTTTCAATTTTCGTCCCTTTGGCAAATCAAGCGGAGCGAGAAAGAACATGATGTTCTTAAATGTGGTGTCACAGGATTTGAGGGATTTCTGAACTCTCCACAATCACAACATGATATTGACCGTAATGTCGACCCCTAAGTAAAGTTCACTAAAGATTTAAATCAATCCTTACTGGGCGTACTTCGTGGAAAGACATAATGAAATAAGAGGACTTTGTACTTTCTACACAAATATATTATGATTATTCACTTTAGAAGGAATCAGCCCGCAATCCTGCAGACATATAGCACAAAATAAAATGGTTTGGAAACAAAACGATGCAGAGGAATGGGTAGTTCGACGAACGATTTTAATTTTCGAAATTTGCGATGGAGAGAATCGGGAAATTTAAGAATGATGCCAGCGGGAGAAGGTAGTAGATTATGGCGCCATAACACAGCGGATCCGGAGTGGTTACCGGAGGCGGTGAAGAGGAGATAAAAAAGGAATGGAAGGAATAAAATAGCGCCCTACGCGAGAGTGCCTTCAAAAGGACAAGGAAAACGAGGAATGGAAGGGATGCTTCTTTTTAAGAGAGGCATGTGAAAAAATTCCTGACTGGAATGAAGCGGATCGAAGGACAGTGCGTTAAGCAGTGCCTCAGCATTAAATTTTTCCCCTGATTGAGACAATGTTGTCGCGGGTGACGATCAGGGAACAAGTAAGAAAGAATGACGAACGCTGTCTGGGGTTCTTAAGAAAGAGAATATGGGACAAAAGGGAAGAATAAAAATTTGAGATCCGATAAAGAGAAGGAAAGGATGTAAAATATTTATAATCAAGTGTTGATTCCGCTACTTGGTATAACTTCATATAATGAACGGAAAGGAAATAAATATGTTCTAAGTGCGACTAGTTTCCACTAACGGAATCATCATCGAGGCCTTAATAAAAGGAGAACCTAAAGCTAAAATAAATAGCAATACCAATACAGAAGTGGAAAGGTAGATTACGGCTGATTGAAGATAGGAATTGTGTTATGAGGAGGAAGGGGAGACAAGAAGGAAATCGTTAAAAACGATGGAGAATGTGTTGTTAATAAATAAATATTTGTGAAATTATAAGTACAATGCATGCGTAAGGAGGTTTCTGTCTGCTCAAAGTAATTAAATTCTTTATGATGACAAAGCAAAAATGATGACATACACAGTGGAAATTCAGGCCTCGCTCACTAACCAAGCTTTCTTACGTGCGTACTATGTCAATTCTTCATACATTCTTGTCGCTAAAATTAGAAACGGTCAATAACGTCGGACAAAACAAATAATTAACATGTAGCACTCAACTCCGACGCCGTGCATGCGGCAATTTCCCAACCGAGAAAACGCTTTATACATTGAGCGAAACGTGGATCTCGGCCAATTTCAACACAGCACGGACGTAAAGAGCGGGGCACAAAGTTACAGAAACTGCGTCCAGAAATGGTTTCCCCTTTTACTTAAGACACCTCTTCGCTAGAAAAACTCGTGACATCCTTCACTTTGACCCGCAGAATAGGAAAGAAAACGGAAAAAAGTCGCGGAACGATTGCGTCCGAAATCGGCGTAGGGGAAGTCGATTCGAGCACGGAATTTCGGGGGAATCTGAGGATGAGAAAAGTGGCTGAAGCTATAAGCGGGTGATTCGTGGTGTTGCTTGATAAATCGCGCGAAAAGAGGTTGAGAGAGGAAGAGAGTTGGGTCTGCGGAAGAGCGAAAGTTCTATGACGAGTGCGGAAGGAAAGAGGACATATTTAACGGGTGGAGAGGAAGACGGCAAAGGGGGAACGAAATGGGAAGTGAAGAACGGAAGGAGGAAAAACACGCGATAGACTGAAAGGGGAGAAAACGAGGTGTCTCCGAAAGCGAAGAAAACAGGAATGTGAAAGTCGATACGTCTATAAGACGGCGAATTTGGAAAAGAGAGAGGTGCTTGACAATTCCAAATTAAACTGAGCGTAGGTTTAAATGCTAAGGGAGCTCGGGTTCGAGATCTGCTTTGGAAAACGATTCCCTATAATAAACAAATTCGAACCGCATGCTCCGCCAACCGGCCGTAAAAGCATCATAGTATTAATAATAGAAGTGAGATACTAATATATAAAACTAAATGACAGTTATAAATTAAAGAGAAGACGGTCAAACGTCACAAATCGGTCTTTATAATATTACTTGATGCGGTTTGAATCCTTTAAAACAAACTTGCCCGCTCTATTTGCATCAAATATATTTTATTGATAACATTCTATCTCCAGTGCAAAAAACTCAATCTTTTCTCCATTGTATCAATGTCACCCTGCAAAATTAAACGCAAAGCTATTGCATGTTCCAACGTAAATTTCTCGTAAAAAAAGGACTGCTTTTTCCCTCTAATCTATAACCAGAATTATCTCAATTGCTGGGCGGTATATGGCAGAATTAGGATAACTGATTTATTTTTCCCGGGAGATGATAGAACACTATGTACGCAGCACGAAATTTCTAAACCAAAAATACTTCGTTGAATGTCAAATGGGTAAAAATTGGATGAAATGAAATTGATTATCCTAAAGTTATGCTGCACAAACTAAAATTTCAAAATGCAGCGAAAAACGCCCACTTCAGATTTAAAACTAGAGCCACTTCTGCGAAGACCATAAGCAACTAAAAGCGAATTCTGCCGATTGCTCACTATACAATATCACATATGTACAAAAAGGATTTGCATACTGTGACAAAAGCTACGTTACTTCGTTGTGGCAACGAAAACCATCACAAACCACAACACACACTAGGACTACCATTACGAATGACAAAAACCTTCAAAAGGTGACGATCGTATATTGTTCCAAACCACAAACAATTCTTCATCATCCGACGGAAATTACATAACTCACCGTGAAAGAAAGCATAAGGACCGAAGACTTAGTCTGCGGTGAAAACCCGTAAGAGAAAATCCGAAATATGGGAAAAAGGGCAACGTAATGAAAGAAAAAGGGGCGGAAGGGGCAAATCCGAGAGGGTGTTGATATGGATAAAGAGGCCTTAATGAGCCAGTAAATACTCTCGGGATCCCACGCACAGAAATCCTCTTCATCTTAACCCTTTTTCCCCTTTCCAGTGCGGTTAGCAATACAAACAATCAAAAAAGGAAGAAGATTAAGGAATGGAGTGGGGGCTGAGCAAGGATTGAAAATAACGGCGTCTGAAGAGAAGGCAGGAAAGAAAGAGACCGAGGATTAACGGGGAAGCGCAAAGATTAATGGGAGAGATAAATGAAAAGGAGAAATGAAGCGAGGGGATGCGGAAGGGAGAGGAAAAGATAGAAAATGACGGTAAATATAGGAAAATAATGCGAGGTCCGATTACCCGGGAAAGAAAACTCACATCTCTGTCCTCTTGCGATTCCCTTCCCCGAAAAGGTGATGGAAAGGTACAGATAAATGGATGAAGAACATGAGTGGTAGGACAGATACAATGTTAACCAAAGAATAGAGAAATAGTAGCTCTCATCTATCATCGGAAAACTTCTTCATTAGCATCCCTTGTTAACTGTCCTTATCTAGCAAAATTGACAAAGTCGATATATTTATGCCCAAACGATAAGGCCACGGGAATTAAATCGTTCTTGAAAAATGTTACGCAATATTTTTAGGAATAAAATGGATTACGAGTAACTACTAATGATATAACATGGCCTGATGGTAACTATATATGAAAACAGTTTAGTGGTGGAGAGAGTTGACTGAGCTAGAGTGCCGATTTTATCTGTTCTGAAATGAGGAATAAGTGTTCACGATAAAAATACATTAACTCAAAGAATAATAATAATAATGCTTATTGAAGCCCTGTGTCAGGACACATCAAGGCAGTATTACTAATTTAGAAAAATATAATATATAGCAGTCGAATATATACAAACAGAGACACAGGGCAAAACTGAAATGACCCTTTTTAATGTATGAAATGCATAGCTAATGTTTTAACAAAAATTCGTACAAAAAATATTAAAACTTCTCGACAGAGTTTACTTCCCTAATTATGGTGGGAATGAATTTCTAAAACTTAATGACAGCTACACTAAATGATCATTGTAGAGAAGTAGTAGAAGAAGACCATTAAGTACTCTGGGAGGGGAGAAATATCTGCCGTTTCGTCTTAGGTCTGGGCGATGAAGGACATAAAGAATGAATAAATAGGTAATAAATCTCCAAACAAATAGCCGTGCGAATTTTACATCTGACTTAGGTCTCTTTCCGAATAGTACTTCAGGAGTACTTCAGGAGGAGAAATATCGGATGAAGAAAACGCGCTAGTATTCAGCCCTTCGGAGAGGAAATTCTTGGGGATTGGAAACGAAAAATCTCCTTTTAAAGGCGACACGTTAAGAAAACATTCTTCCGCGATAAAGGAGATGCGTTTCACAATCTGACAAATGAGCGTCGAGCTGCGATGCGACCTCCGCTCCGAACAAAAACGAATCACGTTCGTTAGACGAGTAACGCGCCGTGTCAAAAGGTGTTCCGCGCGCGCTTTTGACGAATAACTACGGGAAAATCCCCGTTCTGACTTTTTTCCACCATCCTGTGTTTGACCTAATTTCGCCCGCCATGTTTACCCGTGATGAAACACAAAATCGCTCAAAGGGTGCCGCGGGAAAAAATATCCCGGACTTTCTAGAATAACATAGACTTAGTAAAGTGAAACGCTAAAAGCTACGGAAAATGTGGATTGAAACGAACCTGCACTTTATCCGCTTCCTTCAAAGAAAAACAAAAGTATGACACTCCGACTAAAGTAACCGCTAATGATTCGGCACGACCATGTCATCGTCGTGAAACAATTATCTTCCATTCTCCTTTCGAATCTCCGGAAAATTTCAAGGAAAAATAAACCAACAAACACATCCATAGCGCTTGAATTTTTTCGCATATACACGAATTAATAAGAAGTCTATAAACTTCCTTAGGTTAACTAAGAATTTATGAAGGAATTTTTATCTTTAAATGTCACTACTCTTCAATATTATGAATAATTTAACCTGCGCTTAAACTGAAATTGACATTCTACATAATAAAGCTGCCCTTATGGAGTGAACCTCCCTTAGATGCAGTGATTAGGGATAAATCACAGATATCTTTTATCGGAAGTGACGAGCGAAAAACTATGATAGAGAATCTTAGAGCTGGACAATGGAAATTTAAGAAAGCTACAGCCTAGCTACAGAAAGCTAAATTCCTATATAAAGTTAACCTCCTTTATATTACTCCTACACGTAAATCCTAAAACTCCTAATATTCTCTTTAAAACATCCACGCACAAAAAATTCACTTCAGCCTCAGCTATAAAACATAATGACAAACCAAACAAACTCCGGTAATTGACTTCGTGCCTTGGACTCAAATGCTTTCACCAGAAAATGCCTCAACCATCCCCTTATGTACGACCAGAAACTGCAAAAAACTGCCTCCAACTCTAACGTCTCGGAAAAATAGCCACGTAACCATCCCGAAGAAAACCGTCGTGACAAGATCAGGCGTCTTGTAGACCATTACGCGACGCATGCGCCCAAATTTATACGCCGAGTTATGTGGTTAAACGGCCCATGAAACCGAAGACAATCCTGGTAGGAAAAAAGACGGTGGAAAAGAGGCGGTGGCCAAGGACGCAACGAAGACTAACGGACAAACAGCGCATTACCAGCGCACTCCGTCCGACTCCTCCAGACCATCCATTTCCACCACCCCCACGCTTTTTCCTCAATCCCTGCGTCCGTCCCGGAACATTTCTCTCCCTTTCGCAGATTCCCAGGCCGGCATCCGAAGGCCATCAAGCTCCCACGGAAAATAGTAAACACGTAGCCCCGATTCTTCTTCCCTAATCACCGCTCTTTTCCATCTCTCCGTAGAGCGTTCTCACTTGCACCCTCCGTCTTTTTTACTCTTTACCGGGGAAGGAAATGCCTTCCTGGGCGCGGATGCAGAGAGGAATGGAGTGATTAGGCGAGATGTTTTTTCGGTAATGCCCAAGCAGGTTTAAAGAATACAGTCTCTTTCTTCGGATTCTTTGCTTCGGCGAAAACGTGTACGGCTCCTTCTGTTCGATTTTCGAAAGTGAGGTCGCAAAAATTTGCGGGTCCCATGATGTTACAGGGGGTAAGACTTTCATATCAACCAAAAGGGATTGAAGATGTATTAGCATAGGTTATTTTAATGAGGTTTTCAAGATTATCTTATCACTCAAATTTTACTTTTTACTTTTAGCTGTCATAGCTTCTATCTTAAATAAATACGGAAAAGGTTCTAGGTAAAACGATTCAATTTCAAGTCATTCTTTCATTAAATTGACCATCGAAAATATTACTGCAGCTAACACTGCTTTCTGCGATTAGGCTTTAACGTTGGAAAATATACTTTTGTCCTTATCATTGCATTTATCGAAACGAATCGCAGTCCTCATTAAAACGAAACGAAAAATGTTATATTTACAGGAGTGAAAACCGAACCTGAAAACCGTTAATGATCGTTTTCTGTTACGATTTCTGTTTACAGAATTAACACTTAACTGTAACTGGAGTAAGATGTACTAAACATATGTAACTGCGACTTGAAGAAAATATTTAAAATTTAACGAAAATTAAAGTGATTAATGAAAGCCCGAAATAATAAAATAATAAACTTTTAGGACGATATCTCATTAAAACAGAAAAAATCGGTATAAAGTTGGCCGGAGCAAAACAAGAATCAAAGACAAATTTCGGTTTTTTTGTTGAACCGTAGTGAAAGCAAGAACGAAAATTATATCACGTCCGAAAGTATTACATCCGAAACATAAAAACTCCGAGATAGCCGAATTAGAGGACCGAGCAGGTACGTATGGAGCACCCAAAATAAGAGAGTAATCACGATGAGACCTCATAGACTCCCAAAAGTATATTACCCCAGCCAACTAAACCTTAACCTTCTCCACGGCGTTACACCATTTTGGCCCTCTTTATCCCATAGTTCCCGGCGTATCGATCGCGCAACGGGTAAACCTTTCTTGTCCTCGCTGAAGAGAAAGAGAGAGAGAAAACAAGCATCTCCCCTACGCGTGGCATCATCGATTTTTGCACAACAAAAACACAGAAAGCGAAATCTTGGGAGGGAGAAAGAAAACCCTCCATTTTCTTCCGTGAAAACCCAGAAGAAAAAAGAGCGAATGGCGACATTGCAGGGGAAAAAATAACGGAAATAAGCGGGGGGTGAACGAAAGGGAGAAAGTTTCCAGTAGCTAAACGACGCAACGAAAGGCAGATGAAAAGAACGCAATGATAACGCGGAGAGGGAACGTGACGAGAGGAGAGGGAAAAAAACGGGAAAGAGAGTAATAGCCTGGAGAAACCTCCCCTTTCCATCAACTCCGTCGTACATTTTCCGTTCCCACTCTCACATCGAGTCCCTACACCGTTCCATTCCTCACCGCTACACGAACACCTTGGCCGGCCCATCGTCATCCATTTAGCGCAAGCCCTGACCAACATTTCTTCCTCTCTTCGTTTTTTATCCTCCCCTATTTTTTAGTCCTTTAGCGCGAAAATGCTTCATTTGACACCGCGCTCATGCACGCGAGACCGGAAATATAACGCATAATTCTAAATTCGCTGCGACGCCGAGACTGATGCAATTATTCCATATCCATATGCTCCGGAGAAATACGTCGGCTCGGGAGTGACCGCAGCGAAAAATGCGACTGTTTTTTCCAAGTTTTTATTTCGAGGCTAATATGGAAGCATTTCGCACTAAAAAATAGGTCGGATAGGGTGGGATTCGTATTTATTCCCAGCACAATAACAAACGCCCATAAGAATAATCTAGATGACATACGAAGAGAGTTAGAAATGTTATAAACGATAAGACATAAACCTCACGCGTTCATGACATATATTACAAGTTGAGTGAATAAATGACTCTTATAATTGGAAGAGAGTAAGAAAAAGTCTAAGAAATTTCCTCTTCTTTCTGATATATTTCTAGGTTACTGATTCCGATAAGAGAAATTAATTTAAGTAAATAAATTAAAAATAAAGTTTATATTTGCGGAACTAAAACCCTGAGTTACTCTTGTAACCTAAATTTTTCTATTCTTTTTCGATTAAAGGCAAATTAAAAAAAATATAGAAATATAATCGGTGTATATCAATGAATAAGCCGGTGAAGAATAACTCTAGAAAATATTGAACCTCTAAACTACTTCCAAATTTTCCCGATTCTTGTCTTCTACCTCTCATGATCGGAACGTAAGGCGGTACTGTCTGGATATACTCTGAGGCTCTCCTCCATCCCTGTTCGTGGATTCAATCGGCGGAGAGAATGGGCAGTTGAAGACGAAAGGAGGCTAACGACTGGGTTCCACACAGGGTGACTTTGGGAACGGCGGTCGAAGCCGAGGGAGGTGCAAATGGTAGGTGGTTTGGTGCTTGGGTGCAGAGAGTAGGAGGGAATGCGCTGGATTGGTGTGGGTGCAGGGAGGTAATTGTGTTAAGAGCTCGGGAGTATGTAGCCTCCGTCGGCGGACGGAATGAAGGAGAGCAGTCGCATGAAAGATTCGAATGAAACATTGCGGAACTTGTTCTCCGGTGAACGAGATGTAGCGAAGGATTACCATCCGTTCTCGGCTGAAAGGGATAAGAAATCGAATAGAAAACGCTGAGAGCCGTCCATAAATAAGTAACGGTTACATGCATTCCTTTGGAAAGGAAATAATACAGCAATAAGATCTAACTGCATTATTTCGAACGAAAGTTGTCATATAGGAGAAAAAAGATGCTTGGCTACTTTAACGGAAGGGAGGAAGAAAAACAAAAAAATTGGATGTATATTTAAGGACGATATCATGAATTTTATGAATATGCAGCGGATAGAAATATTAAGAAAAGTAGGGTGATTGATAGTACACCTAAAATGGAGAAATAATTCAAGCAAGAGAGAGAATAGCTGAGAATAGAGAAGTGGAAAGAAGACACAAAAAACCAGCGAAAAGAAATAATTTACGGGGAAAACAAACATATAGAGCTTAGATCGATTTAGGATATCTTGAAACGACTCCTTTGAACTTATACTCGTATGTAAAAATGACGGAAGTTAAGTGGTGAGGATTACGGATTACTGATTAAAAAATAACCCTAAAAACAGCTCTAGTTTAAGCTTTTGAGGAGTTGGCATTTTTCTCTTTGGAGGACACATCTCTCTGTAATGTTTCACGAAGAATAAATAAATTTGACCAATGAAACGGAAAAATAGTACAAAGTAGAATACTTCCTTTGTTTTTGCTCCCCAAAGCATTGATTCACAAGCTGAATAATAAAAACCTCAAACAAGCATTAAAATTAAACGCTGATATCCACACAGACAATTCCAGAGGAATCCTTTCTCGAAATAAAATTCTAATCTATTTCTTCACTGAGCAGTTCACAAATAAAAATTACGTTAGAGAATACTAAAAAATAAAACAGTCGGCAAATACTCTACCAAATACATACGTAAACCATTCCAATACTAAAAAACCATGAAAGGTCAATTTCATGGATTTTAGAAGATATCCCGCATCTCACCAATGATACAGCACCGCGAGAATACCGCGGCATTCGGGATTCCAAAATAAGTAGACGGGCAACCACGGACTACAACTTCGAGGGGGGAAAAAGATCTTCTTAAAAGCGTCCAGTAGATGATTAAAGAGGGAGAAATACGGACACTTTCGGTTTTCAGATCCTCCATTTCCTCCGGGGACGAGGAAGAAGAAGGAAGGCAAAAAAATGGAAGAAGAGGAAGAAGAGGATTAGGAGAGAGAGATGACGGAAGAAGTCGGCTATGATGACCGTGGGAGGAAATGGTACGTGCATGCCTGGAGCACACGTTTTGAAAGCGAGCTTATGGGAAAAAGAGTGATGGAATGGGATGAAGAAGGCGGGAAAAAACTATCCTCGGGGTGGGAGATGAAAGTGCGGGGGTTATTGACGGTTGCGAAGAAAGGGGAAGAGCCTTGGGGGATGGAGATGGCGGAGGAACCTGGATGGATACGAGAGAGAGACCTAGTTCGGAAGGGAGGCTGAAGTATCGCTGGAACAGTATTATGGAGAATATAGTGGGGCACTACCGGCAGGAGGTCACGAGTTACTATCCAGTAGAGGGCGTCAAAGTGGGGAAAATCGCCACCATTCCATCGAGATGGGGAATCTGGTGAGTGGGCGCCGGGATACACATTTAATATTGCCTCCCCCGAGCACCTCATCCTTCACTTGCACTCTATTTGACCACCGAGTTCGCGCTTTAAATAGATCCTTAAATAACCTTCCAGGTTCTAGGAAAGATGGGTCAATGTATCACCAATATATATTATAGAATAAGGAGTTTCATAACTCAGCTAACATTTGGTCCTTGGCGTTAGTTTTTGAAATTAACTTGGTAACTACTGGTTTTGATGAATCTGTATTGAAGCAAGTATAAAAACTTCTCCTTTTTACATTACCTTTACTTCGGAAGAGAGATAAAATCATGAAAATTTATAGAAAAATCGACGTTTTTCATCAGATATGGACGTAGATCCCATAATAAGACTATTATTACCATATGTGATGATCGGTATAGATGTTATTCGGTACTATTCAAGGTAAGGCTTAGTTAGATATTGATTAAACTGGAAGTTACAGAGGCTGAAGAAATTGACGTGTTCACCAAATGTTTAAACCGTATTCTACCCAATTATCAATTCTAATTACACCACAGTTAACTCAGGGAGAGTGGATTCACTTGCAATTCTTTCATTTCAGTGTTTATCGATCGATTCAATGATCAAAATCTCCACACACAAATACATCTCAAGAGTGACCCAAATAAACGCAAATAGTATCAGAATCAAAAGCACAACATTTTCCTTCATTTCCAGGAATAATATAATCGACTGCTAAATCCTCGACGCCGGTCAGTACATTTAAAATCCAAACAAATATCGCAAGTCTTACGTTGGGAAGGCATCGACGCCAACGTTTCTGCATTCTCCCGCTGCGATAAGCGATGCGAATTTACGATAAAGCGGTACAACAGTCGTCCGTAGCCAATTTCGAGTAAACATCCAGGGACGAAAAAATATTCATGAGGACAGCAAGAGTCACCGACACCTCGTGAAAAGAAAGAAAAAAAGCAGTCGAGCCTCGATACACTGAAAGAACAAACAGGAAGCTTTTCCGCACGACGGCACGCGATAGAGGGGAGATGGGATAAGTTGCCAAGTTCAAAATAGGAATTCCGCTAAATCGAAAAGGGTCGAAAAATGGATTTGGAGGTAAAGTTGTGAAGGGGAGACAAAAAAAGAGCGCTCTCCGAAGAAAAGGAGGGAAAGCGGGGTAAATAAAACGTGCATGGAGAAATGGGGGGGAATAGAAGAGCGGGACGTAACGGTTCGGCGCAATGAGAATATACGAGGATAAAATGACACCGTAGGTTTTTTATACGCTGGAGATGGCAAGCACGGAGAGAAGGTGAGCTGGCTTAAAGAGAAAAATAGTGAGCGGGAGAACAGATGGAGTTGGGTGTCCGGATATGAAATAGAAAGAGTTAGGTCCGCATAAATTTCCTGGAGAAGGAAAAAGGTCAGTGTTTAAAAAGTGTGAAGGGAAAAGAGTGGCGAAAGAACGGCGGGAGGGCGTGATATGAGTAACTATAGAATGGGCGAGGAAATGAGTATGTGACGAGATTACCGAGCAGAGGAAGCAATGACAATGCTCATGGACGGAAGACGGACTGTCAAAGCTACAAAGCCATTAGTATAAATGCATTTACATAACATCCATTCTTCCAAATAATCCGTATTATGTAAGTGTTATAAAACTTGAATTTTAATACGTGAAGCGGATTTCAACCCTCTAAATTAAACCATTTAAATTTCCGTTCAAAGAGAATAACAAATTTTAATGAAATTTAAATCATCTAAAAATACGTAACAGGAAATTTACAGTCACGAGTTACTGAGGTAACTGCATGTATAAAGGGGTTACATCAGAAATACGTCAACTTCAATGAAACTACCTAAACACAATTAAAACACAAATTCGACTGCATTAAGATATAAAAACGAAGGACAATTCTAAACGATTTTTTTAAAGGTAAGCACTAAACCGTCCCCCCTGCTTTTCATGATATGCTACATTTTCCATATCGAGGTTATGCGGAAGAGCTCATAGATTAGATTAGACCCATATGGTGGCTCAGCACATGAAGGGTTCAACTGGTCTAACAAATAATATAAAGGCCTATTTATCATCAGCAAACTGCATAGAACTCTCGATTTAACGCTAATTATATAGCCAAAGAAAATTTGTGAAGGGAGAAAACTTTAGATACCGTAATAAACATTACAATATTTGCAATCATGCTCAAAAGTTCAACGTTAGATACAAAAGGTTATAAACGTGCAAATTGAAAGAAAGAGTTCACTCTATTTCGCTATATAAATACTTTTAAGCTAACGGTGTAGCTAAAATAAATCATAAATAAGGCTTAAACACGCTCAGTCGAAATCGACATTAATCGAACTAAAGACGCTACTCCCGAGGCGAAACCAGTCACAAATGAGAATATGAAGTAAATTACTAAGTTCTGTATTCCGCATTAATAACTTAGCTCGGAATATAACGCAAAGTAACTATGGCCGACCAAGTAGTTGACCGCACCATGGAAAAAAATGTAAACCTTCGTAAATGTAATCAGGCCCAGGATTCCGTCCCAGGCTGAGCTGGGTCCAGCCAACGATGCACGTATTCTTCAAAGAAGCGATGGGAATGTATACCAAAACATGAATACAGATGAGAAAACACATCAGGCGCACCCATAACTCAGCGCCTTCCCAGCATACATCATCCCAAAGAAAAAATTACAAAAACGGATGGGAGTTTGCACTTAAAAACAATCCGAGGGTCACCGCTCTCTTGACGGCTCATAAAATCCGCGGTGGCGAACGTAAAAAATATCTTCAGCAAAACACACGTCCTTACTCAAGCCCACGATAAACTCTTGCGCTTCTACCACGGAGGCGCCGTAGCTGCAGCGTACACGGACATAATCTGAATATATAATAGAGAATACCGTGGCTAAATATAACTGTGTGCGAACCCGTGCGAACTGGAGTTACCAAGGCTGAGCAAACGTTTCGAGAAATCGGTGAAATATCACTACATTTCCTTGTCGGGAGTTTGGAGAAGGGCAGATAATCTCGCTGCAAATTGAAGAGGCATAAAAACAATACGTTGCATACACGGCAGGAACAACACGCACGCTGGAGAGGTAAAACAATGTGGCAATACAAGCAGAATAGCTCTTCGGAATCTCTGTAACACGACCGTACTCAGTGCTACTCAACCAAGTTGGTGCAATGTAAACTCTCTTAATTCAGGATATATTTTGAGAAAAAATATGAATATAGGAAGGTGAAGCCATAACAATAGAGATCTGAGACTAAATGCCATTCATAGAGCTTATTTACTAATAGTGGATATATTTTACCAATAAAACTTTATTTAATGCATGTGAAGAAGTAGGCTGGCTGGTAAAACCAAGAAAAACGGTAGGCATGAAAGTCATTCAAAAATCATACGTTGGGAGTGTACGGTATATGGACTGAATTTTTGTCAGTTATTGCGCATCCTAAAACTAAATACTGAAATACATAATTTATTATGTAATATATATTATATTTTTCATTACAGTTAAATTTTATATCGCTTTAACTAAGGATATGGGTATTTTACCCTACCATTATTCATGCATGCGCACGTACTTCTCACTTTACGCCGACTAACTGTAATCATACTCGAAAACTTACACAGACGCTGAATTTACAATGCAAAAACGTTAATAACAATAAGAATACTAATTAAAGCCCGCTCCACACCACTGGGACTTAAGATTCAAAGTAAGAACATAAATCTACCTGGGGCCACTTCACTGGAGTTAACCGTTACTTGCGACCTCCGAAAACAACTAAGAGTCTAAGCAAGTAAGTCGAGGGCAGATGCCTTGCCACGGACATATTTTGGTTACCAGACGTGAGCATAACTCAAAGAGCATATCTCGTTTCGCTCCTTCCTCGAACATTCATCTCTCTCGCACTCGGAAAAACAAGGCGGGAAAGCCGGACGAAGAGGATGAAAACACGGGAGAAAATATTTTCCGGAATGAAAAGAAAAAACGAGGCGAGGAATAATCTCCATAATCGAGAACACGTTCCGCATAACCGACGCCCCCGCTCGCATTCTCTCACTGACTCGAAAAATACAGCTCAGGAGCATGTAACGTGCATTTCCCTTGGAAAATTTAACCTTCACTCTTTCGCTTCCCTTTTCTCGAGCAGATCCATCCCTTATCGGTCGTCGATTCTTATTTTGTTTACGCCGTGGAAGGCGAAAAGGTAAACGATGTGGGAGTGGAGAGTTGGCTGCGCGGGATCACGGCGTTTAAAAAACAGACAATCCGGGGAGAACTACGGAATGGGAATCGCCAATCGATTAGAAAATGGAAGATTTCCAGGGATATTCCTAAAGTTACTGAAAGCCTTCCGATTGCCAGGCGAGCTAGTGTTGACGCGTGCTTTTGTAGTTGGGCAATACTACCGTTGTCTAGCAGAGAGAAGATTACAAAATACGCACGTAATCTCACTCTAAATTTAAATTCGGTATTTCTACATTTGATATTATACAATTGGCATTCGGCCGATTCTCAGTTGGATCTATTTAAACGTTGTTGGTGTGGGTGTTAGCTTAGAAATAGACCCTAAATAGATGTATATATTTAACGCAATTCATACGCCATGTTATGTAATTTAAATTATTAAGCAATTGATATTATTTAAGATGTTTACAGCAGCTTAAAGTCTACAATGGTGCCTTTTAACGGAGCCCTTACATATTACACTCGCATTCTTTTTGCAACAAAAATATCATATAGGCTTCTAAAATAATAAACAAATCAGCAGTTGACATTCTCATAAACTTGGAAATCCTATTCTGATCATAAGCGCAATTAACTCAAATACACCATCAAACAATTAATTTTTTCGCTTCATTGGAGTTAATTTTGCTAATTGTAAATTGTACTTGGACGTCAGCTTAGTTCTTCTCAATAGTCATTAGCGTAAATCATGCCTCATATTTTTCACATTTAGTACTACGAAGCATGAACAATAGAAATTAAGCTCACTCACTCTCCTGTCATATCGCCCAATCCTTTAACCCAAACGTGGAATACCCCAAGTACCCCAAATATCTTTCGCGAGACGACTCCGAAAGAACGGCGAATTCTTACCTCGTTCGCAACAATACAGGCAAAACATATACTTGAGGAGGAGCAGGAGTTCACTTGTTTCAATCCGGGCACATCCGTTTCCCCGCCGAATTCTTTTTTATGATTTTCTCCATCGAGCTGCTGAGATGGATCGCTAACAAAAAAACGCGGGATTCGGAAAGCTGGAGCGCGATGAATTGCGCGTACTCCTTTCGATATGAACCTTTCGTACGCTTCCCCCGCGAAACAAGCGAGCCCCGGAACCTGCGTAACAATTACGGTTTGTACCAGGCGAAAAAAAGTTTGACAAACGAAATGCATTCGCTCGAATTTCGCCGTTCCCCCGACCGCTTCCCTCGAAAACAGAAAGCATCCCACAACAGATGGGAATATTTTCTTACTGACTAACACTCCCGCGAACACCGCACCGAACCGTGCTCTAAAAGGAAGAAATAAAAGGGATCGAAGGTAGGAAAAACTCGTGGAAGACTAGACCCATTTCGAAGCAAACCCATATTCCTCACTTCGATCGGAATCTCCGATGAAAAGAGCTACAGCTCACGGTGAGCAGCTTCTTTAATCCAAATTAAACAAAACTAAGATTTACCGATACGGCGTGGATTACAAAAATTACATTTTCTAATCATCGACAGCTCGTTCTCGTAGACTGAAAAATTAAACCTAGTTCTGTATTAAACGAGTATGAAACGAGTCTCAAAACAATACGTGACATCAAAAATACCTCTTCCATCCTTTACTGAAATAAAGCAGTTAAAATTTCATTTTAACCCCGATTTCTTTCCTTCAGCAGCCTCTTCATCTGAGATGAAGTTCTCGATTCATTTTCTATTTGCAGTCCGCTCAGTTCTAGTTACAGTCAAAATCTTCAGTATAAAAACCTCTTGGTATGTTAGGATGGAAAGAGTAATCTGAGAGGAGATGAGTGATCTTTCATCCTAAGTGAGAGGATGCCGATGACGTTGGTAGAAGTAGATAAAATCCCTTCCATATTCTCGCTTAACGATCAACTTAACGACCAGTCCACTTCCAATATGTAACAAGCTTAAGAGACCTTGGGAAGACGAAAGAGGAGCTCCTTGAACCCGAACATATTACTTTATCAAAAATCCAAAGATTTGCAAAAGTAAAAAAAAATTGGAAAAGGCTTTAATTGTTATTTCAATTACTTTACACGATATTAAGGAATTTAGATGAGTGAGAACCAAACTTATCCGTAAGAAAGAAAATATCACAAAGGTTCATGGAGCCCACCCATTAGCCTTACTTAAGAATATGTAGAAGGAATATTCCAAAATAGAATATTCTTATACTGGGAGCATCCTAAAACTAGACATTGTGATATTTTTGAGTTTTTGGAGGAGATAATAATGAATATTACATCAGAAAGATGCATGAAAAAATAGTCATAAAAATAATCAGTTACATCTGTATTTATCAATATATGTTTTTTATTCTTTCTCCATACTTTCATCTCTCCCATACATTCCTCACCTTTCCCATACTTTGTACGTATATATATTTTTTCATACTTTCTCATTTATGCACATTCGTTGTTTTATAAGCTAAATTTGTATAAATATCCCATTCATTTAACTGTACCAAAATAAGCCAGAAAAGCATGTGATCTGCTTGTTACTAACCAGGAGGTTAAGCCAAACTACTAGTTAGGGATCGACAGTCGCAAGAGGGGGCAAAAGCCGGAAAGAGGTACAAAAATTCAAGTGGAAATGAGAAGCGCCGAAAGAACGAAAGAAAGCATCCTGAATGCGAAAGCATTCCGATGGAGGAAAAAATTAAAACGTCTCAGACATTGTGGCGGAAAGGTAAATGTAAACGGAGTTCGGGCGGACGATAATGGAAGAGAGCTTTAACTTCCGAAGCATTTATAATAACGCGGGTCTTATTTGAATCTCTGAGGCAAAAAGATCTGCCTCATCGAAGTCGCGGAAGAAAAGGATTCGATCGGAAACATAAAGGTCACAGAAAAGCAAGAGCAATACAGTGGCGTTTTTTTTTGTAACCGTGACTTGTGCTACTAACGTTTAATAATCAAAATAAACACATCCGTACATTAGCTATACTCAGAATTAAGAATGATATGTCACATAGCATTAGAGTAATGATACAAAATATTTCTGTTACCCAGGAATTATCGACTCTTAGCGACTGGAACGCTACATAAATAGAATTATTATCTTCGCTAGAGCGCCAAAAAACTTTTGGCTCACAAAATATAGCCTTGGTTAATTAACAACAAGATTACTTAATTAACTTCTTCACTCTTTTTCCTACTACTTAACGACGACAATATGAGCTAAGCAAAAAACTACAAAGTCAATCGCAAAAGTAATCGACCATTTGCGGCACATGAAGTGAACATCACCAGAAGCATATTGAGAGTAAATTACGCGATGACGACAAAACGAAAACATCAAAAAACTCTCAGTTCGAGAAAGGTTTTGAAAAGGAACACTTCACGACTCCCGACAAAAAGAAAATTATCGGGCGAAACTCGAAAACAAATTATCAAAAACCTCCCACCAGAAACGGCGTGAAAGAGGGCTGGGAAGGAAAAAGTGTTCGTGGAAAGAAAATAGCGCCCCCGTCCGAGAGAATAAGGGAATTCCCTTTTCAGCACAAACGCCCTTCACACGGAGATCTCAAGAAAACCCAACGAATCCTTCTTTCCGTCCTCTTGAGCCAGCCCAACCCACAACCCAACCCATCATTGTATTCCGCTTTATTCCACCCAACGTTACGTTTCCGCCATTCCCACCCTTTCTTAAGCACCGGCACATCCGTTTTCCACTATCACTTTCCCTCTTTTATTTCTCTTTTTCCCGAAAAAAAGAGAAGAAAACGCCTCTCTTAACTGCTTACTTCCCCTCTCGAGCCACGTTTTATGATCGAGTCCAATATCGCCGCAGTTCACTTCATTGTTTTGTGAAATTGACGCAATTCATTCATGGCAACAGTGCCGCCTTCCGATGAGTGGCAACCATCGGCCGAAAACGACCGCTCTCTTTATTGTTGAATTTCGCTTTCTACCATTCAACTTTCGACTTTTTCGGAATCTCTCGATATCTTCCGTGGCGTTACAATTGTTGAAACAATCATACATCATTTTATTCAACTCTCGTGCAACCTTATTTGCGGTTATCTAGTCTGTAAACATTACATTTAATACTTATCAGTGCTACCGCAACGCATCTACCTTCTCAATATTCTGAGTTTGAATCATTCTATATTCAATTTATCAATTTTTACATATTTACGCCATTTTGACTTTTACGCCCTGAGATGGTTGCCTCACTATTCGAATCAGTCAGGAAAGTGCATGGAAAGTGCTGCATTACACAAGAGTCATACTGACATTAAATAAAGACATTTGAACAGAATTTTAGAGTTGATCTCCAATAGACTAAGATACCTATCTAAGTATAGCTGGAATTAGATGGATCGAGGTTCCTTTTGAAAAAGTTCCCGGACAAAATTTTCAATGACTACGAGAAAGAATAAATATTGACTCTATAAACAAAATTTCAATAAAGCGCTCCCATAGATAAACAGCTAAGTCAAACGTTAAGATATAAAAAAAACTGAAAGAGGTAGGCAAAATTGAGTCCGGCCATATTTGATTGGCATATCCTAAATTATTTGAAAAACTATTGACGCAAAAAAATTCACTTAGATGAATTCTGAAGTCGACTGCAAGAACAAAATTTACAAAAAATTTTAAAAAAGGAACCTATCCCCTCATAATTCAAGGCTGGTTCTGCCGATCAATGGTAGCATATGCTAGGATATTGTGAGTCGTCTCCGTAAGGACATCTCACTACCGAAATCTAGAAACAAAATTCCGAAATAAAACGGCGAAATGCGAACGTCAGCGCTTTAAGTTAGTAACCTCATTTCTGGACTATCCCCAACACTTCTCCGAACCACCCCTATTCTCTTAACCCACGCCTTCACTACTCTTTCCTTCCCTTTCGTCCGATTCTTCGGAGAGAGAGAAAAAGAACCCTCACTATCTCTCCTCCACGACGACACTCATTATACTCTTGAAGCACAAAACCTGGATGTTGTGGGGTTAAAAGGAAGGCCGCCAAACGCAGGCAATTATCCCACATCCCCTTTCCTTCTTATTTCCTCTTTGTCTCGATGGCCCGTTATCTCGGAGAAAGAGGAGATAACACACTTTTGTGTCATTGACTGCCGTGTCACTTGCAATACGCGCGCTTATCCCCGTCCTATTCCCTTGCACTTGGCGGTGAATTCTCATTTCTTTCCCCCAACTTCTCGTTTTCCTCCGAATGCCGATGAAGCGGAAGAATTGTTGGGCACCTAACGTCGTTTAACCCTCTCTCCCTGATGATGATATATCCGAAACGGACTTCATAACAAGGGAGAGATTCATGAGTAGATGGGGTTGACATGTTAGCGGTACTTATATTACCTAATGGTCAAGATTTCGTTTATCAATGAAAACTAATTAAGCAATGAATGGTTAGCTGGAAGTAACAGAAATCTAAGTCATGACCTTAGTCTGATTGCTATGAAGAATGTAAACGTCAACAGATGCAAAGAGATTTAACGGAAATTCAATGATTAAAAGATCTCTGCGGACGATGATATGCACTCAAATAATCGCGCGTACCTTGATTTAAATTTCTATAACGTTCACAAAAATTTCACTGTAAATATAATTAACGAAATTGAAATCTTTAAACTCTTTTCCACAACTGTAGGGGTTATATTAAATTACAAAAAATAAAATTTCGAGCTAATTACCATATTACTTCACTGGAAAGAATACAAATTATCCGTAAAAACACTCAGATAAATATTATAAAAATGAAGTTATTTTGTACAAATTAAAATATTCAACAATTCTTTAAAGTAATCAATTAAAAAGGAATTAAATTTACTTCCTATTAATCTACCGAAACGAATGCTGCAAACACCTTCAAAATCAAGGCTTCCATAATATGATATTATTAATGCACCCGACTCGACTTAACACCTAAGGTTTGGCCAACAACCATCCTGATTCAAGTATAAACACTCCATTATGTACACACAGTTCGGGTCGGACGGAGGCGAATCGTCTCTCACCGCAATCCGCGGCACTTCAAAGTATGCATACATAAACGAGGCGGCTGAAAATCGAAACCCTATCAGCGCATCCCAGGTTCGCATAGTTTATCTACGGCCATCGTCCGGATTCTTATAAGCCAAATGGACAGCTTTCGTCGAGGAATGGCGCAATGAAAACAAACCGCCGCGGCCGCAAATGAGAAACGTCCGCGAACCGCGGTATCACGTGCTGCAGTGACGGACAGTTAGGACTTGCGCGTGTACCGGGATAATGCCTCAATTAACTCAACTAGTTAACTTCAATTGGACAGTGCGTTGATACATCGGCGGGATTTGCATCCGCTCCGAACGAGATTAGAACTAAACCCGCATATTATGCGACGCTAAATGAACGATCATTGTAGATATATTCCGCGCCACTCCGTTTCCATTAAGTCGACTCGGCGAGCGGTGGGAATTCCGAAAGACAAAGGAAATCGGCAACGGATATCGTGCGGGGAAAGCGACATCGGAAGAGACGAATTAATCGGAGAACGCGGAAAACCGAAAAAAAAGAACCGATTCGAGATAACCGCTTTTCGGAAGGATCATTTTCCATTAAACGCGAAGATTACTGGAGCATACTTCGACACGCCTCAACGGCATTACCCCAGTTTTATTTTCCAAACACGTGGAGGCACTCGCTCCTGAGAGTAGAGAAAGAAAAATAACCCGGAAAGGAAAAAAAGGGCGCAGAAATAACAATCTTTCGAGCGATGAAACCTCTCGTGACGCTCGACCTGCCTTGTTTGCAGTGCACTTTCGGGGAAAATCTACATCTAACTTCCCTCCGCATACTAACCTCTCCTATGCCCATTACGTTCTCACCTGGCCCCATTTTTTCTACTTCTCCCTATTCCTCCCCTATCTCCGTTCCTTCCCCGCGAGGGAGCGAACGAAAGAGAGGGAAAACCCTCTGGATTTCCAATAACCTTTTGGCACCCTTCCACATCCAGCCTCGTTCCCCTCACCCGTGGGAGAGATGTAGGTAGAGTTAGAGGTGGATGCTGGGGGTGAATCCGAGGGGGGGCGTAACCCCTTTCCTCGCTCCGAACATTCCCAGCTTCCCTGGACCATCCATCCCTCCGCCATTACGTCTCCACATTAGGATGATCTTATTTCCATTTCCACGGAAACTTGCGCCATCCTCCGCCGTTCCGCACCACCCTTCATCACCACTTAACAAAAGGCAGACACCTCCATTTTATTCCGGAGCAGACGATCTCTCTAATACGCTACGTACGATGAAGTGACTCTAAAAGTGCCCATTTTCCGCCGAATGCGAAGGCGTCCCTCCCCCACTCGAAACCGAAGAAAATAGTACACACATCCAGGGGAAGTAAGAAAGTATTCGAACGCTGGCCATGGTGGGTAACGCGCGCTACATAAAATCAGCAGAGCGTATGGAACCGAGACAAAAATAAGAGGACCGAAAGGATGGATGCTTCTTTTTGAATTCCACGCCATTTTGGAGAGCGGGGCACATACGGAGCGTGTCGGGGGAAAACTTTTGGGAACGAGTAAATGGCAGTCCTTTTTCCTTGGGAAAGCTACTTCTTTGACCGAACATCTCTTACCCTTTTCCTCCGTCCCAACGACCCCACTCTCTCGGAGGGTATTTAAAACAGTCACGAGAGCAAGAAAGATTAAAAAAGTTACGCGGGAGATGATTTCTTTGTATTGAGGATGGATTGCGGTGCAAGTCTGAACAAGCGAAGTGATTTCAAATCTTGAAAGGACAGGGTAAACTGAGGGTATGCAACGAATATCCGAATGTGAAATATAAAGTACTCATGATACACATGCTTAATGCTAGATATTCCCCAACACCAAAGCAACCGCCCGGGAAGTGGGAGATTCTTTTTCTCATTCATTTCTTCATCTAAAATATCCGAATGTTGATTAAAAGAGTAAAATACTGTCAGGACTATCTTAAACGTATTAATCTAGATGAGACTATGTAATCTTTAAATGTTTTCCCTCCACAGTGGAGTTAAGGTAGAATCTAAGCACTAACTCACAGTTTAAGACAAAAAGTAATGTGGCCGCAAAAAAAGTTTAGTAGCACTCATAATATTGGCTGATAAATGAAAAAGCACCCTTCGACATTCGCTATAGGTTATCTATATTAGTGAAAAAGGCATGTCTCTTTGCATAAAATAGTAAATTTTATTTTATGATGCTGACGCAAAGCTCGGGAGAGGCTGAGTTAGCGGAAATAAATGCGGAAGCTGCTGGGCCCATCATTTTTACTGTCTACTACATTCCGGAGAAATATACGCAACTAAAATGGAAGTACTGCAAGTAAAAAAGATCACCGACTGCAGGAAAGGCGTAAAACTCAATGCGAAAGTACGAACTATTCCGAAGGAACTTCGTCAAAGGCGTCTTGGAGGTCGGAAAACAGATGGACTCTAAATCCGACACTTTAAACCCGTTAAAGAGCGAAAATTCTCGCGCCGTGGCCTTTTCCTCGAAGCACGAAACATCCGGATTTCAAAACAGGTGAACCACCCATCCATTGTATATGTTTAGCAAAATGCAAGATTACCATCCCGGCTGGGGCGACACGGGTTTCCAAAACTCCTCCCCCGGAATGGTGATGCGGCGCCATTAAAAGACATCAATGGCCGAAAAGAATCCGACGGCCGTAAAAAACGTTACCGTTAAAATGGGAAGGAAAGTAGAGGAGGAATTGCTACGGCAGAAAGCCGAGTGGGAGCTGAAGGGGAGAAATACGAGAGGTGTGATGGGACGATAAAAAGAGGAATCGGACAGAATGCGCGTCTTAAGAACCCTTAAGGACGGTCATGAGAGAGTTTTGAGAGGCTGCGGGGAGAGGAGGAAATAAAACAGCCGACGCCGTCATCTATTCCGACGACCGAGACCGTTTTGGCAGCGAGGCGAGTATAAGATGGCCAGAAGAGAAAGAAACGGAAGCAATTACGCGTTTAATGCGAGATACTCTTGGGGGGGATGGTTCGCAATCCATGGGGTGCGAAACGTGGTGGGGACGAGGGCGGTAGGTTACCAAAAAGTCGTTACCGAGGCCATCGGAGAGGGCGCTCGAACTACGAATGCGCTTTATGCGGGCATAACTCAGCCGCCTAAACAGTTGCCTCCGTTAATGAAACGATGCGAACGCTTATGAACGGCAATTGCGAGGGGGTAATTTTTCGGGGAATACGCGAAACAGGAGCGGAAAAAATGACAATTGTTCCGCCGGGGGAAATAAAGGCGGCCTTAAGGCCTCGGAAAACCTACGGCGCGGAATCTCCTGGCTGAAACGTACTCCTTAAATGACAAATGGAGAGTTTTTAAACGCCTACCTTCCTTTAACGAGGAGCTTATGTAAATGGCGAAAGAAAAGGGAGTTAAATTATAATTTTTCGCGCGGAAAACGAGCGACTACCACCACCTTGACGCGCGGAACAACAGGCGTGAAATACGCGGGCGAAGGAGATGGGGCAGAGTTATGCATAGCGATGGTCCTAATCAAACTCGCATGAAGAAAAGAAGCGAATTTAAGTTAAGTCGCTTCGTTAGAGGCCGCGCTGGAACAGCTGGCTAATGAGTAGCGGTCGGGGACGGTGATCACGATTTACCGCGCCGATTTGTTTGAGTCAGAAAAAGCCATATTTAATCGGAGGTGGGAAAAGATTTCGGGGGAAAAGCGGCGTTAAAAGGCTTCCGAAACTCGAATGTGCGGGGAGACTAGCATTTACGAGCGATTACAGTAAAAAGGATGACGCAGTGGGAAGAGAAAGTGAAGTTTTTTGAAGCTGTTATTAAAATAATTTTAAGCGGTTAACATGTACAAATATTTTATCACCTTTGGCTCGAGGGAATGACATGTTCTGAAGGAACGAAAATCAAAAGAGCCCCATATCAGTAGTAAAACATCTTCAAAACTTTAACGCAACACAAGTGACTTAGGTTGAATGATATTAATTCGGCAGATTTTTAAAGATAACAGCTAAATTTCAATTACAAAAATTACTCCCTGGTGATGGAATGATTAGCATGCTAACTAACCAACCCTAAGGTCCCACGTTCGATTCCCGGATGAGCGGGGTTTTCCTAGGTTAAAGTGCATAATTCATTGTAAATTCGCATTTACTGCTGTGTGTGAAGTTTTGATGGCATAAATAAATATATATGAGCAAGACAATGTTATGATTTATAAGCAGTTAGTCCTGGAGGGCAGTCCTGCAACGGTAATATAATTCAACTTGCATTGGCCTAAGCTATCATCAGAATGGGTAATAAAACATTTCTCAAACCTGTGATAATTACTAACTTTACGATTAAAGAATTGATCCGATTACTAAGGATAAAGTAATGCAAAATTAGCCACCGTCGACGATAAAAAAGAACATCCACCACCAACGCCATCGACTCGGCCAACCACCAGAAACCCATACGGAAAAGCCCCATTACAGAAAAGGGAAGGCAGGTAAAAAACGAGAGCAACCCGCAATTTTTAAAGGGTCGCGTAATAAAAAAGGCAAGAGCAAGAGTAGCGCAACGGATGAGCACATTTTTTCGCATCGGACTGCGCGACAAGTTTCCGCCCAAAAAGCCTCTCTCTCTCGCCCTTTTCGAATATGTATCTCAATGCAAGCGAGACACATTGGGCGCCGTACAAACACCACTTCATTCTCATTACCGCTGGATCCTCGCGAATATTACTCTTTCTCAACTTCCCTCGCGCGCCAAGAGGCATTGGAAAAGATTTGGTTTGGTTTGTGGCGTGGCGAGAAACGCAAAAATAAAAAGATCCGAAAATTAAAAAGACGAGAGGACGTGTTTACACACGAGCCGTCCATCCGTTTTTCGTCGTGGCCTTTTTCCCTCGGGTCGATAAATCGATTTGTCCTCGCAATTACAAGGAGACGGATAATTCCCGCTGAGATGAATTCTTTTTTTCCCCGACCGTACGCAAGCGCTAACTGAGAACTAATGGGTACGGGAGCATCGGTTATCACGGAATCTGTTAAAGCGGATATTTTTCCAAATTTCGGCGATTCCGATACACGTCATCATAGAAGGGATACTCCAATTCCGAGCGATATCATGCACTCAGGATTCATCATTGAGAAGAATAAATAAGCGAGCTCAAGGTAGTGTACATAAGGTCTTCCCAACATTTTGTGTACCGTGACACATAAACTACTTGACTCGAGGGCCTGGCACTTACACAAAATATCCATTTAAATTATAGAGTTTAGACTATTTTAGAGTAATATAGCCTAATTTATTTCAGCATTATTACATTCGTCTAAATTAAAGCTGAAAAAGAAAAGAAAACTAATGTAGTTTAAAATATCTTAAAGCTCTTATCACGAACTCTAATTAAACAAAAAATATATCGCAAAATAAATTGCATACTTAAAGAAGCTTTAAGAGCATATTACAACCAATAAGACTGCTATACTAAAAATCTATCAACCTGAGCCATTTGATGTTCACATAAAGGTATTCCATTAAAACTTATTATCGTACATAAAATTATATCGGGCTAAAACACGAAAATATAGGTGACAAATTCCATAAATAAAGAACAGTATTTCAATAATATGCTTTAAATATCCTGATTTACGTTCGCTAATTTCTAAAGTTCCCATAGAGCAAATATTTATGGAATGACAAGAGAATTCCAGAGCGCCTCTCGGAAGTTAATGTCAAACTTCTTTCTAAGACGCCCCTGTGTATATTGCAACGAGGTTGACTGCATATGCGCTCGACGCGGCCCATGAACGCTAACGGTTAAGTTCTATCGTTAATCATAGCTAATCTTCGCTAGATAACCGGCGCTATGAGTTCAGCGGCGGTGCGCCATATCCAATTCCTCTTCTCTAGCGCCGCACACAATGCAACGCACGGCGACTCTTGTGGTTTACGCGACTGAGATACCTGTTTCATTTCCCTCAGAAATTAGAGCATTAATTGCGCAATAAGCCGATCGGCACCAATACGACGAGTGATTTGCAAGGTATGCGATCCGGAGCACGGGAAGGTCGTAATTCGCGGGAAAAACCAACGGATACCACAGGGGAGGGAAAGAAGAAAGGGGAAAATGGGTCGTAAGTCATACGAGTACTGTTTCTTTCCGGAGTAATGGCCAAAACTAGAGAGGCTTCATCATAGGAAGAGGAAACTCGAGGTAACGATGAGAGAGGTAAAAACAGGCCAGCCTTTCATAGTTCATGCGTCGATTATTTCGTTTTTATTTCAGATGCGCCAAACAAACTAATATATATGCCGTAAAATACGAAATTACTAATTCAAAAAAATAGAATAAATTCGCTACATATATTTCATCGGTAGATTAATATATAAGGCAAAGGATCGGTATTTGATTGCATACATTAGATTATGTAAGATTTAAATAACATTCTGGATTTTTCTCTAAATTAAATTATGCCATAGTTATGTCTGAGCTAAAACATAAGACTGAGAATAAACTTGTGTCCACATCGATTTGACAGCCACTTCTGAACATTTCTCTCTTCCGTTATCTCCTGCGTGATCATTCTCATGCATCTTACTTAAAAATAAAGTCCGTTTAGAAAATATTTGCCAAATAAATTCCAATAAACCATAGTGTACACTAGCTAAAAATTTCCCCCTTCTCAAACACTTCTCCGAATTGCTACAAAAAAGATAGCACCGAACTTTAAAACGCGACAAGGAGATAAACTCGATCACAATTAGACACGATAGTTAATCATCACAAACAATAAAAACGGCCAAAAAGCATACGTACATCTGAGGGCTAATAGTGTCCGTACAGCAATATCTTTAATTTAGAGGATAACCTCCCTTCGCGTCATTAAAATATTCAAATTAACCACAGTAATTCATGACGATAGCATCATCAATTAACGACGAGATCACCTTAGCACTTAATGCAAATTAACGGTCCGCATTCTCTCGCTCCCATTACAGAGGTTAATATCACTAAAAGAGCCCTTAAGCTGTGAAGTGGCCATTGTCCGAGTTAATTCACGGAATTAAACGCCTATTTGTAAGCAAACTTGTGATTATTTATTTCTGTTCATCGCGATTGCGAGGAAACGACATATTTCAATGAAGAAGCGAATATATTTCTTCGAAGTAATGGGGGATAAAATAATAATATAAACTATATACGTTTGTAAGGAAAAGAACACTTTGTCTTAGATCCACAAGATACATATATATCTTGTGGAAATAAGACAAAGCGTTCTTTCCCTTACGAACGTTATGGAATTCCACACAGTGTCTGCTTTGTCAATTGATTTAATAAACTATATAGCTGTGAGGTATCATTGAAGATCATTATTACCCCTTCTGATTTCGCAATGTAGGCGTGCAAGAAATGCGATAAATTCCAGCAGAAAAAGTTGGACGACGTCGTTCATCCGAAGAGAAAATGAGCGAGCCTTTGGTTTCTCGGGTAAAGAATCTATGAGATGTGAAAGATTCAAAACGCGCCGCTTAAACAAACGATCCTGCATTCTCAAACACTTTCCCACGGAGGTAATCAGACGTCTAAGAACTCGTTCCGAGGAGTTTCGGCGGACAAATGACAAGAGGAGGATAATGCATTGGAGAAAAGAAAAAAAGGCCTTCTTAAAGAAGGACCGCGTCCATTCGAACAAACGGACTTGGAAGGAAAAATAATTGCGATCCATCGGGGAGGGAATGAGCCCGCGAGCTATGGGATAGCAAATGAAGAGAGAGAGGGGAGAGGGAAAGGAAAAAGCGGGGTGCCGAAGAGAAGGTGGTGCCATTTTTTGAGTGAGATGGACGGAATTCCGGATTTGGGGAGACACTGGGAAAGGGGGCGGTATAAATGGAATGAGCATATGGAGAGGATGGGGGAAATGGATGGAAGGGAGGAGAGACCTCACCCTCTTCAAACTCACCAGCCTAATTGATTGCCGCTATTAGTTCCCTGACACTGAGGCATAGTTCCTCCTTAGGAACCTCTCTCACCCTTTGCCCTCCCTCTCTAACAAGTAATCTTTGCGCCAGACTCCCTTCCAGAAAAGCTCCTTACCGAAAACTCGGCCCTCCCGAATAACACTTCGGAGATATTTTCGCCGACTCCACTTTTTTACGGCGGCCGAGGGTAAAAAAAGATACGACCCTAGGTGAGGAATCTGCAACCGGCACACACCACCCCTTCTTCCGCCACCATTTAACCGCCGGAGCGGGAAATTCTTTTCCCAAAAATTTCGACCGTATTCGGCGACTTCATTCGCATCCAGGTGGCCCGAAACCCGTAAAGCGAAGGACGAAATAATCCGCAATTTTCCATGACGTCGCGAAGATCGTATCCCGCGCCCGAATAAAAAAAACCTCTCTTCGCCGGAATCCCTACTGCATTTCCCGGACCACTACCGATCTCAACGCACAGGATTTAAAAGGCCATAACCTCCAAAACTAGTCTGAGGTCGGATTCGACCCGGGGAGGTTTATGTCTCCTTTCTTGTCCTCTTTCTCCCACATAAACCTCCTCCGATCCAAACGCCACTTTCAGTTTACAAGATGGTCTCGGCAAGATCTTCTCTCTGGAGAACCATCGGATGCCGCTCTCCGGAACCGCACGACGGGACAGGAGGAAAACGGAGAGGATTCCCGAAACCGAGCTTACTACGGGCAATTATTATTCCTCGGGAATTAACCAAAAAGCCCCCAAAACTTCCCCGACCCGAACGCCATCAATCGATCCCGAAGAAAAGGGAGGGAAGAAGAAAAGGTGATTAAGTTCCCGGCCCTAATAAGACGGCGACCCCTCCCAGAATACGAGCCAATTGCATTTGATTAAAGGTCCGTAATAAGACTTTTAACTAGCTAAGGGTTCAGATTGGCGCGATGATTCCGTTACGAAATGTGATCAAAACCCATTTCTCGACCCCTTTATTCCGAGAGCTGCGCTATGGTCGAGCGCATATTTCCCGCCGATGTATTTTTATCGATGGAATGAAAAGCCGCCTCTTGGGCCGGGGAGATGGAAATAAAAAACAGGATCCGTTTTGACGCGAATCAAATTTTTTCTTGAGGGATACTGGGGTTTGATGGATCCGATGAAAAGTGTACTAAAAATTCTCAAAGCTAACATTCTTCCATCGTTTCGCTTTAGGAGGACCGAGTGATGCAGATGATAAAAGGTAGTGTGGCACCTAAATGCATTATTTCGCCTAAATTTACTTCCGCTGTCTAACCCTTAGAAGATGGAAACGGAGGACCAAAGTGTCATTACCTCAATGGGGTAAAGACTATTGAAGTAATGAATTTTTTATGGACTGAATGTGAAAGAGCAGGACACATTAAAACCGGAGTTTTAATGCATTTAAGGTTCATTGCATGATGAAATCTGCTGTTAAATTTGTAAGATGAATTTATTAAGAATGCATCGAATTCAGCATCGAATTTAACTATGCCAATACCAAAATCCTGACTTCATAAAATTAGAGGTTTAGTGAATATGAGGAGCTGATGAGCATCATTAGAGAGAACGATCTGGACCTAACATGAGATGTTGATGATGAAACTAACTCTAAAAAACATTAGTATCTCACTGCATTTACAGTTCCCATATCGTTATCTCTATGGCTTTTAAATACCTTCATATACTAATTAAACAACAACTAACTAAACCTCACAATAGTCATTACAGCACCTATTTTCGACTTACACATGTATTTTTTCATACAAAACAATCCTATGAATTTCAACGGTTAAAACATTTGGTAAGAGTAACTAATGAGGTCAAATCATCCCTGATAAACTGACTCAAAAACGTGTCGATCGCTTTAAAAATATCGAAAAACACATCCGCATTCGAGATATCCTCTCCAAAGATAGGTCACCTTGGATTCCTACTCAGGACTCAACGGTAGCTACACATAAACCTTTCCAAGTAGCATCATCCACCACTTGATATATCAACGCCAACGGAATATTAATACCCGTGGAAAAGGTTTTATTCTCATCAGCAAGCAGAAAACGAAGCGTGTAATTTGCATAGGTGCCATTAGCGGAACAATGAAACTCAATCTCAGCACATGGCGGAATATTTAAGGAGCATGCAAATAGACGTAATTATATCACCTCGCGGGAAAGGGAATCCAGGAATGCTCGTCGAATTTATAACGGCCATGCGCAGCGACTGCGGATTCCGCGAGACCATGAAGAAAAGAACGACTTGGAAATATGGTTATCCGATTGGATTTAACTATCAAAGCGTATTTGGGATGAGGAGCGGAGTTAAGGAAAGGGAAAAAAATGGGGAATAAAAAAGGAGGGAAAAAATCATTTGCCTTAACGCCAACAGCTGATGCTGGGAATCTTCCCAATTCTTTTGCGCTTATTCAGATCTGGCTCCGATGGCAACGGTGAGAAGAGCGATCCCCGCCACACGCCATCCCTTCATCCCTCTGGGACGGAATTAAATAAAAGAGATTTTCCCCATCCTCGTCCGATCCCTTAAACATCCCCAACCCTTTTTCTCCCCCTTTCTGGATTTTCCGGAATTCATCTCTCAACGTAATGTCGAGATCCTTCATTTCTAAGGGCGATCCTCACTTCCCTCTCCCGACGCTCCGGACCTATTCAGCACTATCTTCCCTCCGCCCCCATTTGGATAGAGCCAGTTTCCACTGGAATATTCGGATCACCTAAGACCAATTTACTACTTTCTGGAGATTTTGACCGTAATACGCTCTCATAAATTTTTCGACGACTTTGGCACTTAGCCGAAATTGGATACGGATTTAATTTTTGTTTCGCGTCGGAGATTCGCTGACTGACTGATGCTTTTTAACCGAACGAATAATTACGACCGCCGTCGGATTATTTTTCCGGGAAGGCGGATAGAATTTTCTCGTAATGGAATCGATATAAAAACAAGCGGGTCCAATTTCATGCAAATTGCATTCTTTCGCAAAAAGACCTAAGTCTAAAATGCCCCTTTATAGGGCACCTGAGTCAATTGAAGGTTTTTCTGCTGGCATCTTTTAAAAGTATGCAGCCAAATAGGATTCATACAAAAATATGACTGTAGCATACAAAAAATAATCAAATTCAATCATCGTATTTAAGGACTTTAGTTTTTATTAATATGCAATAGGAATAAATTGATGTATTTATTGCATAAATAGGTGTCATGGAATACCTTCTTTCATTTGATTATCACGCAGTTACTATTTAACTAAAATCTTAGACTTAGTTTTGGCTGGTCTCAAAAGTCCTATAATTTATTATCAATTAACCAATTTGAATAATATATTGATATATTTACTGTATGAAGAGGTGCCGTGGAATACCTTCTTTTTATTACGCGGTTACTATTTAACTAAGATCTATTGACTTAATTTTTACTGATATCAAAATCCATAGAATTATTTTGAAATGATGATTTTAAGTTACTCAAATACCGTTCAACTACCATATTTTACAAGAATGGTCACTATATATTTACAAGGATGATCAACGATCACGTAGCCCGTCCATTTATTTCTCTACAATTCCTACACATGATGATCCGCTCTGATGGAGCCGGATTAGATAAAAATCCCTCCACTTCATCTCCAAGATATCCACGGAGGACTCGTTAGCCTTCCAGCCAGATCCAATAGCAGACGAAATCCAAATATCAATACCGATCCAAATATCAATACCGAAAATACCCCCATCTCTCCTTTTCCATTTCTCACGCATATTCTTTTCCGCTCCTTCTCCGATTATCAGACTTCCCCTTCTCTCTGATAAATGGCTCGGGTTAAATCGCGATGGCGGACTTTTTAGTCCAGAAAAAACCCCGCCAATAAAGAATGCAATCAATCAAAACCTATCCTCGCCTCCTCCGAGACTTTCGAAACCCCTTCCCAACAACCCCTTTTGCAGATTTACTTCTTCAAAATTTTTCCCTCCCCTTCTTCGTCGGATCCTTTCGGAAATCCCTCCCCGCGCGAAAACTCCCCGATTCTCTCATCTCATTTCTTCCGCGTACTTTCCAGTCTCTCCGCTTACGGGACGAATGAGAAAAATGATGGGAGGGTTTCTTTTTATTTCACGAGGGTTTGTTTTCGGGAGGGAAAGGTAAGGAAAGAGGCTCGGGAGATTCAGTTATTTCCATGCTGATAAAGAGGTATTGGAAGGGGAGGATCTCCGAAAAATGGCCCTTCGAGAACCTCTTCGTAAGACGTAGCGGCGGAATCGTTCCAATTATGCCCGGTGTCCGAGTTGCTCTCCGCAGGTGATTGATTGTGCCGCTGACGGCAGCTATTCCAAAGCGCCTAAATAAATCGCTCGGACGAGGAATGTATGGTCTTCCGAGATGGAAAAAATGGCGACCCGAAGACAACTTGTTCGAATGGTCATTCCCGTAAGAACGCTCCAAGACCGCTACTATTTTTAAGTAATCGTTCCGAAACGTCGCTGACCGGAGAATGGTTTTTTTCCCATTAGCGACGAAAATCTTAAGTTATGGGTGGTACACAAAGTGTAACGAAATTCGGGTAACAACTCTGCAATGCTGCCATGGTATCAATTCTAATCACATTTAGTAGGCTACATTCCTCCAAGATATAACAATTTAGTGTATGAATGAAGACTTAAAATTTTGATTTTCAACCTCAATTCTTGGGTTAACTATAAAAAGAGACACACTCTTATGGGGATTCAATGTAATAAGAGTCGAAAAATGAAACAATTGCCTACAATTTAGTTATTTTGATAAAAACCAAAGGAAATCTTGAACGACAGAGGAATAACTACACAAAGGGTTTATTTCAAAGGCATTACAAGAGCATCAGTTTCTTTAACGGAAACGGCTTGGTTAGTAGTAAAGTATGGAAGTGAAAAAGAAATTCTTTAATTAACCATAGCTTTAATCGGAAGACTTTGAAGAAGTACCGACTCTTTTACGTCAATGTAAGATTTCCCACTCTACCCACAATAAGAACACCCAAAGAACCAATTTCAACGCTACTCATGCAGAATGTTCGCGAGAGTCCCGTAAAGAAGAAGTATTTGCTTGAGTACAAAGGTACGCGACTGCAAAAGGGAATGAACAACGGCACGTACCTCATTGCGCGGGTATTAATGTGCTTGAATAGCTGCTTCGGTAAGAGGATCGGAAAATTTCCACGTTTTTACTCCGATAACAGCGCACTGAAGAAGCGAAACATACAGCGGTCCATTAAAAAAAAAACCGAAAGCTTGTTACCGTGGATGAAGAAAAGATTCTAATGGAAAAAGTTTAAGCTTATTTTTCTCGCGATTCAGGTCAGCACAGGTGTTTCCTTTCCTCCGATATTTACGAACGAATGCCTCTCGAAAAGTTGTGACGCATGAGTAATCGTCGCACCTTTTCTTAAACCCGCTAATGCAAAACTGTGAGCGCTACTGGAATTTGTAACAGGGGAAACTTAAACAGTTTGAGTATTTTTTCGATTAATTAATATACTTATAAAAGAGAATGGACACTGGAGCCTTTTTCGTGAAAGTTTCTACAATTTATAGAGATAAAAACGTATGATTAATCATTACATAAAAAAGTACTGGATCTGAATGAGCTCATGATGTTGGGATTATCAGTCGCGTACAGATTGGCGTAATGTAGCAATACCAAGGTCCCGGGTTCAAATACCGGTTCGACGATGGATGTTTGTGTTATAAATACAGGATTAGTTGTAAAAGTTGTCTGAGAAGGCTAAAATTCTCCCTAATAAAGTCCTGATTATTATTTGATTACTAATAAAATTAAAACATTGGAATAAACTGATATGGAACACTAAAGCATGTAGGTACACACATCAATGAATACATGACTATCACATCCCGATTAAAGGTGGTGTTACTGGGGGTAAATTAAAAAAAATGAATCAATCTTCAACTACTACTACATTATTTATGTCGCACTAGCAGTGTAACATAAAAAACAACATTCTCCCAAAGAATGTCAATGAGGGGACTTAAGTCAAGCGAAACTATAAATACATAAAAGTCGTACACTAAGCAAGCCTGCGATGATTAAGTCTTACAGACGAGAGAAAACAAACATTATACGGATCTTTTATTCATCAATGAAAACAGCATGCAAAAACACCCTTCGGATCAAGAAATAAACTCGTCTTTACAGAGGCAAAAAACATGACATAGCTCCTGTCGAAAGCGCGAATTCTCTCCGCCTCACGAACTTCATCCCTCCAATTTTTCGCCTCAATCGATAATCACCTCTTAATCACCACCGGAAAAGAAAATCCTCCCTCATCCATCCGCGTCCATCGCAAAACAAATGCCACGGAGGAGCAAAAAAGGAACCGTTGGGCGGGAGAGGAAAGAAAGAAAACCCTTTTTCGACCTACGCGCCCTTAACACTTCCAACCAACTAATCTCTACCCCATCAGTTAGGTCGTAAAACCGCAAATAGCCCATCGCCACTTTAATCGAGTAATGGCAAGGGAGCATTCTCCGGCAGACACAAAAGAGACGGCCTCACTGCGCCGTCTATGTCGGTGGGAGAGATGGAGGAGGAGAGGATAAAGACAGAGAGAGAGAGAGGAAAAGGTAACGCGGACGGAACGGGAAAGAAAGAGGCGAAGTTTGGAGCGAAAAGGGGGGAGAAATTCGCGGCGCAATAAGAAGACAGTCGCGACGGCTAACAAATGAAAATCGGGAGGGGGGTGTGTCTGTAAGCGACCGTTTGAACCGAGGCTGCACAAGCAGCGGTGGCACCGCTTCCACCTCCCTTAAATTCCTCCCCAAAGCGGGGGCGCATCCATCTGGATGCACATCGTCCTTTCCGAGCCATCCGCAGCACCCACACACTCCAAAAGTTCCCTCTCTCCCTTTCAGAAGCGGCGTCGGGAGGCACTTCCGCCCGGGGAAGTCAGTCATCGGGATCGAGGGCTATAGAAAGAGTGCAGCGCGATGTGGGAGGAGAGAGAGAAAAAAAGCATAACAATGAATCTCTCGCGTCACCGCATTCCGAGTGAGAGGGAGAAAACCTTCCCTTTCTTCGTCCACCTCCACCCTTCAAACAGCTCGTTTCACCACCATTGAAGCGGCCTTGCACCGCTTTACTCCCCCACATTCTGGGAACCTTCCCCTTAGCCGTTTGCCTGCAATCCTCCCGCGGAGAGATGCAAAGGGAGAAGAGTGGAAATGCGGACTGAACGGAAGAGAAGACTGAGTACATGCAGGATAATTAAACAATAATCTTTGCTTTTTTGACCAGTATTAACGTAATATGAGTATGGCAACGGTGCCTTCACATCATTATCAGAGTGCAATCTTAGATCAGCCTGAAGTAAGGGCGTCGAAGTTATGATCGTTACAATTACGGTGGAAAAAATATTATTTTTATTAATGTGGGTGAAATATTTCTTTCCCCTAAATGCGAAAAGCTTGAGAAATTAAAGAGTAAAAAATATAATTTAAATAAAATAACGTTCCCTAAGTAATTCTAACGAACTGAGGAGGAGAAAATCGACAAATTTCCCATTGGAGTAATTAAGAGAGAAAGTGATTTAATGATTCGAAATTCAATAGCTCTGCACTTAACAGAACATAAACTAATCCATGAAAATTCCACTACGATTAGTAGGTCCTTCCAAAAGAAAGGAATTTTGCCAGTTCAAAACTCGAACCCTAAAGTAACCACCTCGCAAAAAAATTGCTTCATAGTAAGGTCCTAATTGATGAGTAAATAAATCATGATCAATAGGATAAAATGAGGAAGAGCTGCTGTACAACCACTCAAAGATGGATACTAACCGCTTTACGATAGCCAACAGAAGTGACTACACAAAGAAAAAAATATAAAAAATTAGTAAATTAGATAACAAGAGGGAAAATTTTGTCATATTTATCGCAGCGAATGAAACAAACGGGGCGAGAAGAGTTTGAGTGGACTAAGAAGAGAAAGAGTGATGAGGATTAAGGGTGAGAGAACCGAAAAGAAAGATACAGAGAGAAAGAGCCCAAAATAAAAATCAACCCCTCCTCAATTCGAGGGAATTTCACGCTCCGCCGGAAACGTCATTCTCAACTCTATTCGACATCGTGTGGGAGGGAGAGAAAAAAAATTCACTCTCATCCGACACCGAAAATTACATCTCTATGTAGCCCCCTCGAAATAGAAATGAAAAATAATAAACTCTCCCGTCATCAAACAGAAATTTTCGGAATCGAAAAATGGGGTGAAGTTTCCCTCCCTCCACTTATCTGCTCCCACATGTATGTGTGCGGCGGAATAGCACCGACTTAGAACGTCCGTCGCGCGGGGGAAAAAGCTAGAACCAGATCCAGAATTCGCAAAAATCGATCAGAGCGCCGATTCCTGACTCCCACGGTTGAGCACCACCCGTTTTTAGCTACCCTTTTCCAAACAAACCATTGCTTTTGCTACATCTCTCCCATTCGGAACGATAGATTTTCTAGCCCCCGAGCTTTTCCATTACGAATCTCTTCTCCGGGACTATTCAAAACAATCCCTTGATCCGGAATCTTCACTCCGCGAGCCATCACGTTCTCCTTTAGCAACCCCGGGCGACGGAACGGCCACTGCCCGCACCTCCGCACGTCCTCCTGGCCACACATGGCGCGCTAAGCTCAAATTCTAAATGCATGATCATACTTGGCTATTCTGCACGGATACGTCTAATCTCTACGTCTGCGAGTACGTGAAACGTGGAAAGGTTAAACGATTTCCTGACCGTTACTTTCTCATTGATCATTTACACCGGAGGGGTTCTCGACCTCTCTTTCCATAATTACTTGACGCTTAAGGTACCTGAAATTTTTGAGAGAAGAAATTACATGCAAAATGCTGTGCGGGTGGAATTTGACGGAGCGACTGTTTTATTTTCTCAGGATTATGATTCGCTTCAATAGAAAGTAAAAAAAAGACTGCGATAAAAAAGACTGAAGCCGAATTTAAAGGAAATTGGCAAAGAAAATTAAGTAATGCGGTAAATGGACTAAAATTGAATTAAGGAATCATTATTATAATCGAATTCCTTCAACTCTATACTCTCGCTGGAGAATCTTATACCACTGAAGCCGAACGTAAAGGAAATTGCTATAGAAAATTGACTGATGCGGTAAATGAACTAAAATAGAATTTAAAAATCATCATTAGAATCGAAGAACTTCAGCTCCATATTCTCGCTGGAGAATCTCATATCTAAACAAGTAGATACTAGTAAACAAAAGTTGCTCTTCACTATCGCGTACGGTCATGAGAACAACAGGAAAAAAGGCATATACCCTTATGAATGTGAAGATAGTTTACAAAGAGAGTAATAAAAATGGAGCAAGACGTAACTAGAACAAGAAGCAAAAAGTATTAAAAGTAGGATATTCTACCGATCACCCCCTACCCTACCACTCGGGAACTTCAGGACGGTTTCAGAAAGAAACAGAGCATCGGCAGAAGCGCATTTTCCAGAACTTAAAACAGCATATCCTCATCCATCCATCGCATACCTTTGGCAAGCATCGCAAACATGCACACATCAGACGGACATCGGGAAGACAAAACGATGATGCAAGCCCCCTTTTTTCCTTAAAAGAGAAAAACCCGTCTGAAAACCAACACCGACACATTACGCTCAAAGGAGCACGGTGAGGAGGAGTGCAGAAACCCAACGCTGTAAAGAGAGATCCCGGTCAACCCATTAACTCAGATCAGATCGGCATTTTCCCTCGCTTTACATCGGTTCTTCGGGGCCTCCTCTGGCGTTAGATACCGAGCCGCCGGGAGTGGGCGGTGGGGAGGGCTTCGCTAACGGATGCATTTCTAGATAGAGAGAATTTGCGAAGCTGTAAAACGCTGCAAGAGATATCTCATGCCTCATCTAAACCCTTTTGATCTCCCTGCCGTTGACGGCGTTCTTTTTCCTCCGGAGTGGTCAAGGCAAACCAGGAGGTCAGCGGGGGAGAAGAAGGAAAGCAGCATCTCTTCCATTTGACCAACTCCCTGGAAAATTCCGGGATGGACGAGAAGCACTTAATTCCGTCCGATATGTTAGTCTTATCGTCCGGGGGAAAGAAGTTGGTACTCGCTATGCTGAAATCTTCCTCGCTAAATATTGGGCGCTAGTTCCCACGTGCCACCGAAATTCCATGGAGTTTAAGATACTGCCGGCTGGTTTAGATTATCAGAGTCGCACGAACATTTTGCTCGGATTTCCCTAGGAAAGGAGGAATTGCGGAAAAATTATGTTCGTCTCACCAACTTCACCGGTTTTTGCAATTGAAATAAATAAAACATCATTTCGGTAGACCAACTAATTTGCAGAGACGGGAGGCGTCAAGGGTATGAACTAGCGTAATCAACACTAAAATTTCCGGGTAATGCTTCCTGAATTTCTTCTCGAAAGAAGAAAGACAACTTATTAAGTGAACAAAAGATTTACATCAGATATTAATCTCCGAAAGAAAACGAAACAGTGGTACTAGGAAATAATCACGAGAACAGATAGCTGCACCTGGAATTTTTCCGCGGAGCGTTAGAGAATATAACAGTAGCTAGAGTTAACTAAGGATATCAGTGTTTTTGAACCCCTGCCACACGTTTTTGGCTTTATGTAGGGTTAGAATGTAGATGTAAATCTCTTTCCTAGCCATTATCCTCTGCTACATTTACATCTACATGAATACCCTGCAAGCCGCCTTTCGACGTGTGGCAGGGGGTGAAAACACAGAAGGATTGAGCTAATTTTTCAGCCTCAATCTTTTGGTGTTTACACCCCCTGCCACACGCCTGCGGTCGATCTGCTGTCGATCAACCTGTTCTCTTCCCTTATCCTAAGCATTCATCCCTCTGTTATTTCTACCTCTAATATACATGCCTTCTTTCAAGTGCTCTTTTGCATGGTTTCGCGACTGATGGTGAACTTCGAAACCGGACATCTGATTAAATTAGTACTTCACTAGGCACTTCAGATAGTCATTTCATTGCTTACCAAGGAAAGAATAGAATTCCGCGAAAGAAAACATGTTAGACAAAGGATGAAATACTGTAACAAAGGGGAAAAATGTGTTAAAGAGATGAATGAGATTCTGAGAAAGGAGGCGTATATTTATAGGAAAATATCCTATATATAGTTATATGGGAAAATTATATTTGAGCAGATGTGCATGAAGCAAATAAGGTTTGCAGAGACAGGAGAAATGTAAATTGACGGAACAGCTTTCTTACCCAGAAAAGGATTGCCATAAAAGTATTATAATGTTGAGTACGTAATAAAAACGTTTGTATGAACATTTCTTTCCAGATTTGTAACATAAATAGTATAAAATTCACAGTCTCTGGTGATGTCTTATGGAAATATGCCATAATGAACAAGAACAATCTGTACTTTTTCCACAATTATTTTATTATAAACAATAAAAGACAGTAAAACACACACGACTAGTTTCGGAGATTGATCTCCATCATCAAATAGCATATGTATTCCAGCGCAATCGAACAAAACAGCGAGAGGTTAAAATTTCATCGAAAGAAAATTAAGAGAAAAGACAACGTTAACTTATTAGACCAGATTAGGAATGAGGATAGCTGACATACATCCACCAAGCATTGCCTCCTCATTTAAATTAATCGCGTTTAATCACGGAAATTTTGGGAGGAAGACTTAATCACGACGAGGTAAGCTTAGCACAAGTTCTCGCTGTTTTCAGTCGCCGCTATTTCAATCCGCTATTTGCTTCCTTCTTCACTCTCCGCCCTCCTAAAATATTGACTCTCCACTCGAGGGTTCCTAAAATTGCCACACCTTGAGAAATTCCGCATCACTCGATCGCATTTAGCCGTACGCCGAAACGAACCGAGTTACCCGCTGATCACACTTACATAATCCTCCGTCTTACCGGCAGGCGATAAAGCGGATTTTATTCCGAGTGCATCGGATCGTAGGCGAGGATCGAGTGGGAAGTACAGAGGGAATTTTTACCAACGGCCACCCGAGTAGAGAGAGATATTTTTTCTCTCGGAGATCCGCCTCTGGTAACGTGACATAACGAAATGATAGTCTTTTGTACATATCTGAGCGCGAGAGACGGAGGGAATGGGGGTAGCGGTAAGGAGTCTGCAACTAGGATGGGGGCACGAATACGACTACGTGAGGAACGGTAAAAAAAGTTCTCCGCGAGGTTTTGGCTGCTGGGCAAACAGGATATATGTGTTTTGCCTCGGGTAGGAATTGTCGTTAGCGAGGTGCAGTGAATTAGTAGACGGAGTGTAAAGAGACGGGAAGGAAAGGCGGGGTGCAGCGGTGGTGCAAAAGAGGGAGTATTTGTGTTTTCGAAGCCGAAAGGAATCTGTGAATTAGGCCGAGCGCGGCGGAGTGAGGGAATAAAAGGAGAAGAGCTGGTTAATGTTCGGGAGGGGGGGAAGGGTTTCGCTCGGGAAGAACGAATTGACTGGAACCATGGAGCGATTTTATGGTCCAGTTTCTTCTCCGCGGTGATCAGGTCGTTCGCGATGGAGTAAAATTCCTCCGCCGTTACCTCGCGATTAGAAAAACTCCACTCTAATGATCTGGAGTTCGGCATAATTTTTCTCGAAACACTAATGCGTTCCCGAAGTTGTTGTTTCGCCGGATAATGTTCGCGCGAGGTGAGACGCCCGAGAAGAATTCGCGGCCCTAAATCTAGCGTGCGCTGGGAGGTTACATTTGCGCTTTGAAATTATTCGAGCATTAACGTTTCTTTTGTCTTATCCTTCCCGAATGCTCAGTCCATTTACCTCCTTTCGTCGGTATTTCGGGAATTTCACGGCGTTTCCCTCCAAGAAACACGAATTTACGAGGGCGAATACGGGATTTTTTTCGGTGATTCCCGAAAATTGCGGGGTGGGGTAAAGGAATTGAATGGAGTACTAGTGAAAATTTACCGCTATAACTTTGGAGCGCTCCCGGATTTTACTTCCGGTTTAATGGACAGTTAAAATTTAAAGCTCCTACTTAAGGATACCGAATAAAGCTATGCCTATAAATCCGTTGGAATATCTTTCGTGATGCACCCATGTAATTGATACATGATTGACCTTAAAAGCAGGGTTTTAATTCATTACCTCCATCTAAACTCGCCTAATAAAGGGTCAAATAATGATTATTATAAATATTGAAATAAAATCCCGTTGTTTGGCTATTTATTACATAATCGATAGTGAAAATTCGAAAAACTCCTGCACATTAACAAAAACATTCATTTTAAAATATCTCAACGCCGTAGTTTGCAGAAGTCACCCCTTTTCTGTACAATTCCACCCGATTTATGTACACATAACATGTGGCACCTCACTTTTAAATTTTAATCACCTCTGCCACGTGTATGGTAACGAACAAACACCAAACCCTCCACTTCCACTTCGCCAAGTATCGTAAACCGATCCGACTAATATCGCCTGGGGAGGGTTCCTAGCGAGGGTGCAAACCCCAAAGAAAACGACATATCGCCTGATTTAGAGAGCGCCTGGAAAAATCCTCTTCTCCGATGTGCGAGCATTTGAACTCCCTGCACTGGAAACAGTTCCCTAATTTGGCGGATCCCAATTCACGGGCGGAGCATACAGCCCACTCGGGCCGTTCTCATTGAGCATCGTTTCTTACAATACGCAAACGAAGACGAAGCTATTTCTGCATGCGTTATCCAACCTCGTACTTCCCCGAGGAGTAACCAATCATTTTTTTGAGGCCATTACGTTGTGTTGTTACAACGATTTAGTTTTTTGACGTAATTTCTAAATGTGGTTTTTAAAGCATCGACCGAAGATTCTCAAAATGAGTGCTACCGGCTGCATTAAAAATAAAAACTAGAAATGGCATTTCTCATTATGATTTTCATCCACGACGGTAGTCGGAAGGTGGTAATCACGTTTCAGTACAAAGGAGGTGGTGACTATTGAAAGATAAGAAACAAAGGTAAATACTGTATTCAACCAGGAGATAGGTTTGAACGATAAACTTTCAACCATAAGCTACCAAAAGCTTTGAAAAGGGAGGAGGTTGACTAGACAAGATGACAAATGACGTAGTTTACCTTTACTTGAAAACCACTGATATAAGAATTCATAAAATATTTTTAAACAAAAGGCGTAACTCCCCTTTACTTTACGAAAATATCTCTTTCAAACGCTCGATAAAAATACGCGCCAATTCAGAAAAAGAAAACAAGACAAAGCTAAATGTAATCGCATTCACTCGACCACGAACTGTTAGCTCCCTACGAAACGACCTAAGTACTCGCAATTGGCATCGCAACTAGAGGAACTAGGTCTGTTGGCTACGGGCAGACCTCCCTTCCAGAGAAGCCGCACGAATTTTCCTTCACCCCAAACCTCCCTTCTCATCGGTCACTGATACCGAAATTTTGGGGCGGTGCCCAAAACAGGGATGCTCAAGGGAGGAAGGGTAAAAGGGCAGTGGGAATAGAGAGAAACAGGGGTTTCAGGGGGAGGGAAAAAAGGAAGAATGGCAAGAAGTGAAAGGGGGAGGTTTAAAAGTGGTAGGGAGAGAGAGGTGAGTTGGCCCGGGGTGAAGGAAGACAGGAAGGAAGGAAATCGTGATGGAGTTGGTTGGATGGAGGGGTGGAGGATTGAAGAAGAAAATAAAAGAAGCGAAGGATGTGGAGTGGTATGGTGAATAGGACGTGAGAGGAATATATTGAAAGGGGGTAGGGAAAAGGAGACGGAGGAAAGAAGAGAGAAAGGGGTGGCAAAGGATGAAGTGAAGAGGAAGGAGAACATCGAAGCTCAAAGGCGTACGAGTGGGAAGAATTACAGTATGAAAGTCTAAATGAAGAAAAGAAGACGTGACGAAAGTCAATAAACAATTGGCGGACAAGGGACGAAATAACAATGGCAGAAATCACTCCCTGAACGTTCAGCGTCACCTTACGCCTGAAAAAAACTATGATGTGGTCATCATCTTCAGAAGTTTATAGAAATATTAATCATTAAAGTTTATTTATTTAGTTATTTAGTGGCCTCACAAACATCCACTTTTGGACAATTACAGTAATAAGAAACAACATAAGCACATACATACATACATACACTCCCTAACTAGAAAAATCATCTTCACCGGGATCCGAACCTGGGACCTGTGTTGGAGCTATAGCCTGCTAGGACGCATACAAATCCGCCACCGTATTCTCTAAACGTTACAAATGACTTCACCAATATTTTATAATGGCGTTCCACAACGTTAGCCTTGAACACCTTGAGTTTATAAAGGTCACAAACTTATCTCCCTAATTGAAAAATATTCAACTGATTCTGAAAGTGCGAAAAATATAAATAAACGCCGTTTTAAGAGACACCTCAAGAAAGAGAAAGCCTGCACAAGAAAGCACTGATTCACTTAAGAAGTAGGTAGCAAGAGAGAATATATTGGCAAAGCTGTCTCAAACATATTAGTCAAAGAAAGGATAGTCGAGAAGCGCTATAAAATATCAAAACTCGGCTCAGTATGGTAGGACGTGAGATAGTGGAATCGAAACATGGAAAAAGCGGAGAAATTAGAAGCGAGCCAAGAAGTTTGGCCTTAATGTTCGCAAGCAAAAACGATCATTAGAGCTGCGAAGTCGGGCTCAATGAAGCAATTGATTTTACGAATTGAGAGCAGCGAATTAGTGTGGCTAAAATGATTCCTTTTCACTCAGCGGCTAATAAACCTACCCAGATTAAGCGCCACACCTGAGCTTGGACTTGACGAATATTAAAACTACATTAGTAAACGAAGTCTTTGGTATTTTTACATGCTATTGTGTGCTCAAGCAGCCACGAGGCAACGAAAAACGCTGTTTACATTGTTGAATCTTCAACGTAAGGTCATTACAATATTTTAACCCAACTATAAATCCATAACTACAAATTTTAACAAAATCGCAGGATTAATTGTAGTCTATTCCTCTTTTTTTTACCTCCTGCATACACAGTAATGGCGTAAACAATTGTTGTGCATTTATTTGAAGCTTAATTATGGTAAAGTTATCTTTCTTTGGCACCTTATATGTTTACTCTACACAGTGAGCAGTTCTACAGTTACATTTTTTTCTATGAGGCATTCATTCAACAGAAATGGACTTCTAATATAAGAGAACCGAAGCGCGAAGATGGGATCGAGGCATATCAGGGAAAATGCTAAACTCAAAACTGAAAATAGAAAGTTTAATCGGCACATTTTGCCAAGAATAGCAAAATTTAATTCAATTCAAAGCAAATCAGCCCCACAAATTTTAATGATTTATCGAAAGATCTTTCATTTGATATAAAAAACGAGTTACGTAGCGTACTGTATAAGATTCCTTACCTCATCATTCAATGAAACACAATTCCGGCATTCAGCGAGCCTTACAAATCCACCGCACCATTCCAAGTAATCCTGAAGTTACTCTTAGCCATCTAACGTTACCTTACAACACAAATCCGAAAACATAATGACTCCAGGAACGGCCGTAAAAATCTCAACTCGTTCCACAGACTTCTTCCCGTCCACAACCACACAGCGAAAGCAAATCCAAACAAAAAATAAAAAACACGGTCACTCTCCGATCTTCGGTTATCCGCGTCCTCCTCCAACAGACGGGAATAACCACCGCTCGATTGTACGCATCCGAAGAAAAGGCGGCCGACATCATCGAGAGAGCCAAGTTCATAAAACTTAACCCTTTGGAGAGAGAGCCGCCGAGAAACGACCGCCTCCCCACCGACACACGCTCACACTCGCACACGGCGGAACACGCGTAAATATTTACGTACATGGCCTTCCCTCCCGAACCGTGGATAGAGGGAGAGATACGGGGCGGCAGTTTAGGGAAAAAGGAGTAAGGAAAAAGGGGATCTGGGATCGAATTCACGTCCCCATGAGAGCGATGCGGTTTTGTGCGCGGTGGACCATAGGGGAGCATTCAGAATCAATGGAGTCGGATCGCAGAGAGAGAGAGAGAGATCTGCAACGGAGAGGGAAGTTGAGAACATCGATGGGCGAAGAGAAAGGGAACCGAGAGATAGCTTAGCGAGGTGGGAAAAAAGAGGGATTTCCAGGAGGAAAGGGGAGTTGGATGAGAAGGCAATTTCAGTGGGATGTAGATTGATTTATCGATTGATTAAAGCCTACATTTGGCAAAGGGAATGACGTTTCGCAGATTCATATGGCGGGAGGGGAGGGAAGGAGAGAGAGATGAGGGGGGATGAAAAAAATAATATTAATAAAAGGCGTGAAAGAGAGAGACCTGGGGGAGAAGGGTGAGGAAAATGAGGGCGAAATGGAGAAAATGCGAGTGGGGGGGAGAGTAAACGAAAAGTCACTCCCATCTCGTTTTCGAAGAGTGGACGGAGGGGGGGTGAAGAAAAGGGTGGGAGGGAAGTAAATTAATTACAAACAAACGATCTCGTCCTCTCGAGGGTGGCGCCCCTTACATCCACCTTTTTTTTCGATCTTCTCCGCGTTTTTTTTTCGGGGAATACTCCGAAAAAAATTCCGCCGAGGCGCGTGTAGGAAAAACAGGTTATAATGAGAGGGCGATGGGAAAACTCTGGGCGGTTATTTTCCGGGAAATCGATGCCCGAGAGGGAGGAAAAAAAGCGAGACCGATTCGCACTTTATTATCGACTACGTAACGCGCAAATATTTTTCCAAAAAGGCTTCGGAGAGCGGAAAAAAACAAGCGGAGGGAAAACGGTTTCCCCCGGGAAAAGAAACGAAACCCCAGACCCTCACCTTTCGTCTCCCACACCCTCCGAATTGTTTACGAAGTAACGCTGTACTTCCCCGGAACAGGAATTAAACGGTTCCTTTAAAGAATAAAAAAAGTTCCTCTTCCTTCGTCCGAGAGAGGAAAAAATTCGAATTCGAAGTAATGATCGGGGGGTGTGTCGAGAGAATGGGGTAACTTACCGGAGAAAACGGAAACAATGGAGCGACGAGAGGGGCAGCTGATTGGTTAATCAATTTTAGTCCCTCCCGCTTGGAGAAGTCCCATCTAGTGGATGGACAAGGAAGGCCGCATGTGGACCACTTAAGCGAACCCATTACCCACCGAGTCAAAGGAGAAGGGAGATGAACCAAGTGAACGTGGGAGAGAAGAAAAATATTCCCAACTTACGATGTCCTTCAACTTTGAAAGGCAAAGAGGTTAACTGCGCCTTTCGGTCGGAATTTTTTTATTTTAGTTAACAAGTAATCTAGATCAACTAATGTTTCCAAGAAAACGGGTAAAACACTAAATTTTTTCCATGAAAAAGTTTAGTGTTTTTTTGGCAAATTGGTCCGCTGGCCAGTTTGTATCGCTCATGTTTTCTTATTAGTCAACCAATTTTTCAATATCGGTTAATTAGGGGTGACCCTACAAGCTTGCTACCATTGGTAAGTAAGAGCAAGAACACCTGAACATTATGCTAGAGATCATTAAAAATATTCTACCTTCGACTAAAGCTTAAACTGTACATTGAAAATAATCTTAACCATTACGCATAAATACTTTTAGCCACGAATTTAGATATTCCCCTATTCAGAGTCGATTCTAGCGGATTTGAGAGTTAAGCATCGGGACCTTTGGTAGTTAAGGATACCCTGATCAGCTTTTCTTTTACTATTTGTACCATAAGATGGACAAAATGGCACCTACGAACCACTTAGCACCGGGAAGCCTCATTATCAAGAGTTGCTTCTACCTTTGCTCGTAAGCTTGCTCAAACTACATAGAAATAGTTGCAAATATATGAAATTATCATGAATGCCGATTCGAGGGGATGTAAAAGAATGAAAGATTGTCTGATTTAAGGCGCCTTTGGAGGCCCGTGAGGCTGATCAAATTTCCATTAGCCTACATTTCTGGACAACTCGGGGTTATTCTTAAGCTTAAGGATGTAGCCTCTTTTACCAATTTCGTGAAATGAATTTAGCTAACGAAGGTAAGAAATTGAAAAAAAAATACAACCTTTAATTACGCCTTCCAAATAGTACGAGTATATCTAAAAGTTTTCGGTTCCTTCAGTCTTTCGATGGTTAACGCGAAAATTACATACGAATCCAGCATCTTGAACCGCATTAGATAGTTTAGGGCAAGCATAAATGCTATGGAACTATGGAACAAATGCTACTACCAGACAGAAAAAAATTTCCCCGAGGATTGTAAAAATCGATCGATAGTTTTGTTAACAACATCAGGAGAAAGAAAAAGGACGAAAAGATAAGCAACCCGTCTGCAAAGCAATTAAGTATCGAGCAGGCTGGAGAACTTACGGAGGCTATAAACTAGTTAACAAAACAAAATTACGTTTTGATCTCAACTAATCGCTGAGAAGGAAAAAGTTAGGGCGAGCGAGCGCCGGCTAAGAATAAATGATCCTAACGCTTCGGACTGCGCCCACCATTTGTTACACGTTCAAGCGAGAAAAAGTTTTCAAAAGACGGCGATAAAAGCAGCTCCAACTAAATATCGTCCGACTCGTAGTATAACGAAGGAAATTCCTCGCGTGGAAGAAGCGAAGGAGGGCAATGAGAATGGCGTTTTACTCACGGTCGCTGAGGGCACACACTGCCAGAATTGATTTTATGGTAGGATACTCACCTGAAAAAAGAAAAGATTGCAATTAGTATATGAAAAAAATTCCACATAAAATTAGAAATACATCTAAGGCACAAATAAGCCCATCACGACGGAAAAATATAAACCATTTATATTTATTACAATCTTTGGCGATCACCCATTCCCCTCGATAATTTTACCAAGCAAACTATTTACTTAAGGTATGCCAAGGAAATCAAACTAGAAGCTAACAGAAAAGCATTTCTGCGATAAATTTACATCTATTGCATCTTTCACCACAAATTGGTATTTTAACTGTTCATTGAAGAAAATTATGGAACTAATATTATTGCTGTTTCAAGACAGGTAAGTAAGGTATTATCCAAACCGCGAGTTTATAAATCCGCTCTCGCTCTATTCATCATTCGTAGGAATAATTATTTTAGTAATAAACCATTAGAATGCACCTAAACAGTTAATTATCGAAGTCATATCTCAAGGAAATATGTCATATTTCAAGGAAACTGTATAAAGTAGCTAAATAAACCCAGATAAAATATTTTCCCCTTTATACACACAATGTATAAACGAGACCGGGAAACAAAACTACTGAAAGAATTGCATTTGAAAATGACAGAAAGGCCAAACTGAGCAACAGAAAAGTCTGCAGGTTCTGTAAGTCTGGCATAACGAGTAGAGTAAAATCGATCGGTAAAAGTCGCAAAATTACGACACCCAAAACTTAATGACTCATAAACTTATCTTATTTTCGAGAAACATAATGCATTTCTTAAGGATGCCTGAAAACGATTTGAGTACTACAAATACCTAAACTGAAATAAAGAATAAGGACTGAGAAAATTGGAGGATAAAGATAGGTATCAACAGACGAGAAAAATGCACCAGACCAATGATATAAAGGACATGCACTGATGTCCTTCACAGCTGAGACTCATCCTAAATTTCCAATCGCAGTAAAAACTAAAACGAGAAGAAGGTGCAGACGGAGAGCGAGGAAGGAAAGAACCGGATAAAGGAGGAAGAGGGAGGTTTTACAAGGCGATGGGAATTCCGAGCAGGCAGCAGTGGGAGATAGAAGTGGGGCGCTGTTGGAGATGGATGAGACGGAAGGAGAGAGAGATCCCTGGCCACCCAGGCCACACCTGGCTCCGAGCCATCCTGGCAGGCACCGGGATCGAACCTGAGACCTCCCCACCACACAACCCATCAACGGCCTAACTCGATCTGCACGCTATCTTAACTCATAACCCTTTCGTACCCATTCCTCCTCTCATAGTTTTGGAATGTGGATGGGAGACGCTTTATCGTGGCGTTTTCTTTAAAATACAATCGAACACCGTCACAACTACATCAGAGAGGCATGCTTACTATTTGCTTTAGAACTGTGTTTTTGTAATTTAGAATGAAATCGACAAGTAACGAACGTGTAAGTACACGATCGATTGTCTTGTATGACGCCTAATTTACTTTACAGCGACCAAAAGCGTTCGATGGCACACAAATGAAGCTAAAAAGCAACCAGGAACTTGTTTTTATAGCATGAGCTGTAAGATTTACACAGGACGTCAGTTAAAAGAAGAGTCCGACGGTTTCGATCGCTCCGACTACCTTGGAAGTAAAAGAAAAGAAGCGAAAGACACAAGGTGTGTTGACTCGAAAAAGGCAAATGCCTAGTGAAAATGGAAAAGAGTTGGACTTGGAGGAAGCCGTGAAGGAATGCAAAGTATCCTCTGAGGCAAAGGGGAGCCTAAAATATATGTAAAAATATACGTAAAATACGACGGAGTAAATCTGGCCAGAAAGATCAATGATTAAGACGCAAGAATCTTAGTAAAATCTTGCAGATACAATCTACTGTGGCAGCTGTGGAATAACTAATTTATCCTACTTGAACAACAAAAGAGAGAAACTCATTTCCGAATATTTATGAACATTCTTCATTAAGATATTTACTCCTTACTATTGAAATTATGCAATAGCGATGTGATTGAGGATCGACGGATGAATACTAAAACCATCATGAACCACTGATAAATAAAAATACGTTACCTTACATAGAGATGATCATATACGACTAATTCACATCATTTTCAACGAACCACTTATCCTTAAAATAGTTTCTCAGTAGTACATTAAATCAGAAAAAAGGTTCTTGACGATAAATTCACTAAATTTGCTACTACGCCATAGGAAATACATCACCCTCACTGGAAGATACTACTACACCCTTCAACACAGCAAGAATTTGGATACGTAGTCTCTCCCAAACGTTGCGACGTAGAATACACATCTTGAGGACCCGACACCAAGGTAGGTGAGACACTATTAAGAAGCGAGAAAAATCCCAAAACAATAGCCATCCCTCCAAGTCAACGGGATGATTCCCTGCGAGACGCAGAATAAAGCAGCAACTCACCGAGGAAAAACCCCCACGAGAAAAAAAATCCCCAACTTTGATGCAGTTATTTCCGACTCTTCCGAGTGCGTGACGGACAAAAGGGATGCAAAAAGTTGCTCCAAAAAAAATCCCCCGAGAAAGATACGGCCAAAATAAAAGATGGGGAGATCGCGAGGAAATATCTGGCTACGGGAAGAGAGAGAGTGGGACCGTGGAAGATATTCTAGGTGATATTCGCTATTTTATGGCTAGATTGAGGGTGTTGACCCTTCAAATATGCCTGCGGGGATGAAAAGGAGTGGAGAATATCCTGGATTGGAGAGGAAGGATTCGGAAAGAGGACACCAAAGAAGAAGGGCAGGGCATAAATAGATGGAACTGCGGGGAGGGATAAGATGAGAAGGGGACAGGTATTGTGATCGGAGAGAGGGGAGGCTGGATTGAATATGAACGCGGGGGAGGCAGAATGAGGATCTATGGAGTGGAAAGGGGGCGAGAAGAGGAATGGAAAGAGGAGGCGAACGAGAGGCAGTCGACGGAAGCTACTGGAACGCGTCGTGAATTTCATTCCAAAAAACTCCCCTCTCTCTCTCCATTTGCCGCCCCTATCTTATCTACCCACCCCCACTTCTCTCCCGGAAACCCGATCCAAACTTGCTCCCATCTTTACGACGCCCTACCACAACCCCTTCGCCACCTACTCCCCCATTTTCTCCCCCTCAAAATCTCACCTTTCCATCATCCTCCCCCGCCATACACAAAAAAATCCCTTTTTATGCTACTTGCCTCTTGCTCTCCTTCGTGACATTACAGCTTTCCCTCTACTTAGGGGAGGCTTCCTTATTTCGCCTACTCCCCCTTTTGTAATCCCTTCGCACCCCCTCTCCTCCTCTTCAATGGAAATGAAAATATTCCTTTCCCCGATACCGGAGAAAGGGACTCCGCTCAACGGTTTCAGTTTCTTCCCCATTAAAGAAATATCAATCAATCAAATCCGCTACTCCTTTTTCTGTCTCGCAGATTCATCTCGAACTTATGTACCCATCCCTCTCTCTCTCTGCGCTTCAATTCTTCTCGAGGGGCCTCCGAACACATCTCGAGGCCATACAAGCCTCCCGGCATTGCCTCCCTCGTTCTCTAAAAACAATGAAAAAGAGTTAGCGCATCCCCATTATCGTGCACGTTTTATTTTTCGCCGGTGCCCAACCTTCGATCTCCATGTGAAAACGTCCTTGTTTTCTTATCCCAAGGATTATTCTTTCCGCTTCGTGTTCCTCGTGGTGGAAATTTCGCGACGGAGAAGCTAATGGAGGGGATGACTGCTGCTTTTTAGGATGATGTTTTGATGGTGAAGCAAGGGATCAATTTAGAGTAATGGTGATATTGATTGGATTTATATTAATACACTTATCGAATAGCAAAAAAGGAATTTAGGTGTAGTTGTTAAAGATTGGTGTAAAATGATGGATTGAATTTGAAAGTGTAATGATTGACAAAAGGATGAATGGATTAGTGGCTTGGCAATGGAACGATGTAAACTGTGAATAACCTTAATAACGTTATATTTATGGTGTAAAAATACCATAATATAGAAATAATAGAAAAAGATTTTTAAAGAACAAAAATATAGTAAACTTAGCAAAATTAATTATAAATATATGATATGAGGAGTATAACAGCCAAATTCCTGTCCAATAACAAGTAGTTACGATTAGAATTCTTAGCGTCTTAACATGATTCCAAATATAGCGCTCTTCCAGAACGACGCAATTGCTTCTATATGAATAACGTGTTTTTGTAGTTATCAAAACAGCAGCGAAGAATAGTGAATGGAAAAAGAAATTGGAACATGGGGTCAAGGAACAGCGATATACAATTAAAGATATTTATTTATAATACCTCAAATTAATTATGACGCAAACACTAGTTAGAGGTCAAAACGCGTTTTGATAAGCATACATAATCACGATTTTTTCCTTTATAGAATGATAGATAGGAATAGATAAAAACATTGAAATGCTCTCGTTTTCCTACTAATCCTCCAAGTATAAAATTTTCGCCACAAAAATTTCATTCGGGCTAACAAGTCCCGACGCGACTACTTAAGCAAAGGAACACATCGCAGAGTTGACCCACAATCACAAAGACGACCACTTGGACCCATCATCTCGCTAAAAAGCAATTGATCTTGCCGTGACACAAAGCTCCAAGTAACCAGACTCGAGCTGACCCCGGACGACTCTGAAACCTAGCAACGTAGAGAGAGGCCCTGGAGAGAGTCTCCTTGGACTGGCGCCTCGAGGTACATCTGCATCCAGCGTGCCACACAAAGTAGAGGAATCCCAACCAGCGCTTCCCTCGTCACCTGGGGCACGATGCCTCTGGTATACACATGGAGAACGCCCGCTCATTAACTCCCTCCCGGCGGGCCCGTTTCCACGACGGCTCGATAACACGCCGGACGTTGGAACTACACATAACGGACGCTCCACTATACCGGTTCCAATGGAGTTAGGCATTGAAATATCCTTCAATGGCATCCCTATTTCTTTACCATTTCTCGAATCCAATTTTCGCAACACAAAACCGTGTCAGCCCATTCATTCATTTGGTTCTTTCATAGATTTGGATTTCTTCCAGTAAAAATTTTGAACGGGAGAAAACCAATGTTACGTGACTGCTATTGGGGTCGCCATTTTCATATTCAAGCTATTCCCTGACGCCTACTTAGAACAACGATTTGATAGATCTTCTAAGAAAGCTTCAAGAGAAGAAACAACCGATGACAACCTTCATACCGAGAGACTCGAGGCTCTACTCTAGTTCCATGAACTATAAAAATCTAAAGCAGCGTATTACTTTATCTCCCAATGGTACCGCAAACATTCAGTTACTGTTCAATCTCACTGAGGGACGTAAACAGGGACAACCGAGGATCACACACTACTACGCTTTAACCAGGAATAACTTAAGTCGTCCCGGGACCTTGGAGTCCGTAGGCTAGACTGGCGATTTCCATATGCTGGAGATCCCGATCACGTTCCCCATTCCTTCACTGTGGTTAATTAAAAAGACTTACCATCTTAAATTCAAAAATCATCCGATATGAACTTCATAAATAAGAGAAGATGGAATCTTAAATGCTTAATACATGATTCTTGTCACTAAACGTAAGCTATAATAGGAATGCCGACAAAGATAGGGGGTAAAATAGGAGGAATGATGTGAAACTGTAAACAAAATTACAACGCAGAGTAATTCATACTCATGGTATAAATATTAACCATATTCATCAACCTACTATCAACCTTATAGAATGAAGGCAGAAAACAATAATAATAATTCTTCTTAAAAAAATATTTTTTGTAAAGAATTTCATGTCTGATGGTTGAAGAGAGTTGAACAAGGAGAAAAATGCTCAGGCTGCAAATAGGAGATATTTACAGTAATGTAAACAGATAAGACGAAGTAATGAGAAATATCAAGACGAAATCCCAAAAACAGGATCAAATCTAGAGTGTTACTTTACATAAGACATAATTGTAATACTAAATGACATAACTTGTTCAAAACAAGATGTAGAGACTCTAAGCCCTAAATTACTCGAAAAAAGACAACAGACAAATCTGTTGCAATGTGAACGCCGAACATTCCCCAAGTCGAGGCCAACTTCATCAAAAGATTTAACGGTAAGAAGAGAAGACCAGAAAAGAGAATGAAGCTAGCGAAAGAGAGGAAGACAATAAGAGGCGGGACGTCATCGCTCCGAGGGCGACATTTCCGAAATCGGATCGCAAAAAGAATTAAAAGGAAATGGAAGATAATTTGATCGAAAGAAGTGCCAATCGCCCGATTTAAAATCACTTCCTGCGCTCGAAAGACGCGGTCACTCCAGCTGGAAATAAAAAACTGCGGTCAGCTCGTCACGTTTTTAATAATTCCTAAGGGGCGAAAAAATAAATGGGGAACGTAAGGGAGGAAATAAAACTAACACGGACTGAGGCATAAAATGGCGGGCAAATAGAAGGAAAAAACATCCCGATATTTTTTTTCGCGTTCCGCCCCGTACTGCGAGAATTTCGGCCTACGAGTTCACCCTGAAGCACTTCCTAGATTCTATCTTAAGCTTGACCATTCCAACCCAGTCCATTTCGTTCCAGACCTCTACCGCTGTGCTCCTTACCCTTTGCCGCCCTTCCCCGCTTCTTCCGGACCCAGAATCGATCTTCGGCTCCTTAACCCCCCCCTCTTTCCTTCCCACTCTCTACTTATGTCACTTCCTCCCTCTCTAACCATTCTCTTTCAACCCCCACGTCATTTCTCCGGAGTAATGGGAAAGGAGCTTACTTGCTCCATACCCTCTCGATTTTTCTATCTACATTCCGTACTAACACCCTCCCTTGCTAAGGCTGCCAACTCTTCCGGATTCGTCCGTAGTCTCCGGGAACGGGACTGGATCTCCGGGTGCTTCCCTACTTGATATAGGAGCACTTTCCATTTCTCTAAAATAGTGAGTGCTTAAATGAATTGTAATCTTCTAATATGATTCAAGGAATACTTGGGAGATGAGATGAAAGACGAGGGAAAACCTCGACGAACTTCACTTGTCCTAATGCGCAGTATGCTGGTTAACGAAACAAATGGATTGTATAGTTACTGTGTAAAATTATGTATATACATAAGCTCCGAACTAATTAAAGCGATCGCAGTTACATATTATTTAATTGCGCAAGAAGATTAAATTACTGACTTATTCCGGTGAGCTACGTGATTGATTTCTTTGCTAAAATGCCTACAAGCAATCATTTCACATACTTGGAGCACTAAAAAATTACCTCAGTAACGAAATGAAACGCTGAAGTATCAAGAAGTAAGGCAACCAATCCTAGAAAAGGTGCGAGTATTCACCCTTTCAACTCTTCAAATTCTGTTTTGAGAGAAAGGCGCAGTAAATGTTCCCACCCTTTTCTGCCATACACAGGTTCCAACAAAAGAGAACGCAATTATAACGAATACGTGCCATTAGCCAGACGATCTGGTGCCTCCTCAGGAGATATCTGCTGTTAGCTTCTTCGAGACACATGACGACACATTTCAACGGATCCATTCCACTGGCGTCCCACTTCTCGACAGCCCCAAGATTTGGCAACACCTTACGAATTTTTCAACCAATCGATAAATTTTGTTTCACCGACACATATATACAATTTCACGGCTCGCTGCAATCATCCCAGCCTCGACTAATCCTCCCCGAATTGGCTCTTCACAGAGCGAGCGCATACCGGCTTCGAATCCCTCAAGTTGGCAGCCATGTTCTCAAACCCTACTAGATATCCCTACCACTCATCCAGCAACCCCTTTTTCTACGCTTCGCCACCCCAACCATACCTACTCCGGAGGGGGGGCTCTTAGCGACCCGATGAGGTTCGAGGTCCCTGCCAAAAATCCCCTTCCACGTCGGCAGGGAAAAAAGTGATTCTCCTTTGAGCCCCTCTGAAGGCAGAAATCAAGTGTCGCAGCACATTAAACCATTCCAATTTGTCATCCCATCTCCTATCTCTCGATGACTGAGATCTCGGATTCAAAAACGATCTCCGTGCGAACGCCGCAGTTTCTTTATTTTCCCCATGGCTCATTGGCTCGGGAGGGCCACTCTGCTTCGCTGCTTGAATCTCGAAAAAGGATTATCTTTTCGGACTCCCGAATTTACGCCAACGTTTCGGAAATTACTTAGCGTTTGATTGGCACGCCTTTTTCTTCGTGTGCGAGATGAACGGACTGATTAATCGAAAAACGGACTCCGAATCGCCCGTTCTGATGACGCGAGTATCTGTCTCGAATGCGAATGGCGAAATTTTATGAGATACATCACGAGGGCTCACGAGAATTTCGAATCTCATTAAAAGATAACCGATTTCTTATTTCAAAGGAATGACGTCGTGGATTTCAGTGCGAATAACTCACCTCGTTAACATGAAGAGTTATAGCTATATCCGAAAAATATAATCTATTCTTAAGTTCATTATCAAATTCATAGATTCCAAAGAAAGAAATTTTACGAGATGAGTAAAATTACTTACTGAAAGAAATTTCCGTATTAACTTCAAATTCCACAGATTCGAATCAAGCCTAAGTAGTAAAAGTGAAGAAAGAAGATTTTATTCTCAAGAGAATTCCCAAAATATGGATCCCAATAAGGAAATTCCGTTCTCTATTTTCATGATCATAAACATCCTAGTCCCTGCAGAAACACTAGGAAAGCATAGTTAAAGGAATGACCCGTCAATATTTTATATCTCCAATACAATGATTTTATCTCAAACAAACCGCGATATTTGTAATAGCATTATAAGAGCAAAAGCTATATAGATTCGTGGATTCCAGAGTGTTTTAATTAGTCGTACATGTATATAATTGTACATGAAATTAATGTTTCTAACTAAAACTGAAGAATTATAGCATCTATGAAGTATATCGTATATAGTATAAGAGCATATCATTTATAAACTAAACGATAATAATAGATAACAAGTCGAAAAATCCTAAAAAGCGAGAACGACCTGTAATTTTCTATATTTGTTGACAACGTTGCGGTGGAGAATCATCACGATGACACGATTTCGAATAACTATTCAAAAGCTCTCCGGAACCTGACAGATCAGCCCGTTCAATAAACGTAAAAGGTGGCGAGAAACAAGAGTAAGAGACTGCCGAGAGCAAAGCCGGTCTCTCGACATTCAGAGTGTGTATACTGACAGCGATTGTGTCTGTCGAGAGAGATGCGATAGCTCCGTACGTTCCCACAGAGGATTCGGATGAGAGGGAAGAAAATATCAGAGGGAGGCAGACAGGCAGGGGGGGTCGTTCGAGTGGCTACCAGCGCAAAGGGGTTGTTTATTTTTCAGGAGTAAAGGATATAAGGAGGAGACGGGATGGGTTGATAAGGCGAAGGGGTTGGAGAGGCGTGGAAAAAGGGTGAAAGTATAAAAAAAGGGGAAGAAACCTTCGGGAAAGGAGCCTCGAGGCATACCTCGAAACCCCTTTAAAACGTCTCCAGCATCAGCGACGGCGAAACGTCCTCCGTCAATTTCCTTCTGAAAAATACTTCCTCTTCTCTTCCACCTGCCTCGCTTTCTTTGAGTGCTGCACTTGGTGCGAAATGAGCCACCCTTTAAAATGGAGCGAAACTAGGCTCCTTTACATCCCTTCGGCGCGACCTTTTGTGATTTCGGAAATATTTTCCCAGTCGAATGTGGCGAGACGCTATTTGTCCGCTAGGCGAGGCTTGGGTGACAACACGGTCCGACTTAAAGAAAAGGACGTTGATCCTTTTATGAAGATCCTTCGATCTCCGACGTTCTGAAGAAAGGTGGTTCACGGATGAAAGAAGTGTAAAGGCATGATCCTATAAGATATTCACAATGAAATTAATGGTCTTACATGAGCACAATAACAGCAGTACTTGAAAAGAATCATGGAATACGACAGTAGTATGTACAGAATAAGTACGCCAATTCCGAATCAAGGAGTTAAAAAGACACACCAGGAAGTACTCCTAGGACATGTCCAATATCAACGAAAATGATATTTGCAAAAATAAAAATAAAATCCAGTTTGTTAATAAAGCAAATAAAATAGTCAATTACCAACACAATGATGACTAAAATTAAATTTACTAGTTTTCTATTTTTAAAACATTACATAAATTACAGTGTAAACTGTTATCTATGGTGAGAAACATATATTAAGAGGGAGGAGTTTATAATTAGAAGAAGGGTCACAATGAAAATGGTATTTGTGAACATCTAAAATGTTTATTTTTAATTTCCACTGTCTTCACGGTTTAAAATCTCTCCATGACGAAAATTATTTCCAAGCATAAATTTTTCAATTATCATAATACTTATAACGCGTTGCTATTAGCAAAACATAGCGAGTGAACTTCTTATCGTTTTGCCACTTTTTATATAAGAAAAAGCGTATTTTTCCACATTTTTCTTCGACATTATATGGAGTAAGTTCATAGTTCCATATACGTCTCGAAGATTCTTGTGAGTCATCCCGAAATAAAAAAAGCACCACCGCGATTGGCGAAATAAGGCGATGACGTAAGAGCGCTTATTAAACCTCACCTGCTCGACCACAAGCCAAGTCCCAGACAATGTCCATTTAGCGTCTTAACACCTCGACATAGAGAAGCGAGACTCGGCTCGCCTCTCCAAACTCTTCCCCGGCGAAAAAAAGAAAAATAACTCCCCCATCTCTTCCTTTCTCATCCCAGCACCCCTTCAGAAACCCAACCACGTCTCGAGAAAATGTGTCATTCCATCAACTCTTTCCACGACTCACCCAGAGTAGAGTAGAAGACTCTTATAACCACAGCGAGGCAACAGAGGATCGACACTTGCCAAGCGCCGCACATCAAAAATTCAACCCTCTCCCTCCTTGCCTATATCCATAACCCCTCGGGGGATTCTTCGGCACTTTGGAATTATTTCCACGACCCTCTTCCTTCTCCCCGTACATACAAAAACACCTCTTTCGTCACCCATCCCCGCTCATGCTCTCCACATCATCTCCGTCGAGAAGCGGGGCTATTTTTATACAACATTAAGGCATCTTCTGCGACGGTTACGATCCGCCTCGTTTTCTAGTTCCCGATTCTTAGCGAAGGGAATGCTATTTAAAACAAAGCATTTATATTATACGAAATTCTGCCATTCCAGGCATTCTGACCCTCGCTCCGTGCACGTTCTTTTCTTCCCGTAAAGTTATCATTGCGAAGGAAATGCGGTAAGTGGATTGATCCGTTCCCTCATTATGTTTATAATACGAGTAAAAGCATCAGTCTCATCTTTCTGAAACTATGTTTGCATAATGATATGCCTAAAGTAAGCTCTATAGTTAGAAGAATACATTCCAACGTATATAGCATAATAATATACTTCTACTTTTACTTTCAATCATTCAATGAAATTTACTCTCAATATATAAAATCCAGGCTCCAGAGTAGCCAAGTGGGAAATTCGTTCGCCTCTGGTGACGGCGGTAACGAGTTCAATTCCCGGTGAGACCATATGTGAGAAATTACCTGTTGAGGCACTTTTAAAAATGATCATAGCATTGAATTCTCCATTCTGCACTCAATTTTTCCTTATTTAATTTTCATACTTTATTTTAAGCAAAATTTATTTAAATTACTTGTGCAAAAGCTAAGCACGAAGGTCATTCAGCTACAACGTTTGCATTAGTTCGTCAGAGTGCCATAGAAATCGAGAAAAGCTGGACTAAATAAACATTTTATCATATAAAAGTCTCAACACACGACTCATGCCTTTTGATACAACTATGAAAAGGGACTCCAGAATCTCCTTAAAGGATCACAGACTTCGATTTCAAAAGGACGGGGACTCATCAAAATGACCACGCGAAACTGATTTATTTCACACTGAAAGACACGTGCGACCGACGGAGATTTCATAAATGCCATAAAGTTACCATATTCCATGTCATTTCGCAGTGATGCATATGGAACGGTCCTGTATTCTTTGATGAAGTTCGCAACACAACGCTTTTAAACGCGTTTGCTTTACAAAAAAAGTAGTGCGTGCATCATGAATTAAGAATTTCATCGACAGACCTGCGATGACCAATCCAATTAGCCGATTTGAAACGAATAAAAACGTTTCCTATTTTTGTCATCCATCTCCGATAAACCCATTTGGCCGTACGCTTTCAAAAGACAAATCTATTAGCAAAATTGAGTAAACAGAGTTAGCTTATTTTTTTGTTGACGGCGCTTACGAAATTGCTTTCCTTTGAAAACGCTTCCATGACGTATCCCGTCGTTCTTTCATTCTTTTTCCAATCAATAACAGCGTTCGCAAGACTCCGCTTACAGAACGGCGGTATAAAATTATTCTCGCCACATCGCCTGCGTTCGATTGTAAATTAACGGTTATACATATATGATTAAAAAGCTGATAGTTTCCGGGAAAAGCGATTATAACTCAAATTGATAAAGGCAAGGTTTTCCGAAAAAAATGAATTGAAGATATTAACGAACGGCCGCAGTAATCCGGTAATGGAAAATTGAAAACACTTAAAAATTAATTAAACAAGAAATAGCCAAACAAGATCATTTCATTATCTCGTGCGCCGAAAATTTTAATCCAATTACACGAAATAAAATGGCGCACACAATCAATACCGGGTGAATTTTCATTGCATACATTGTGTACCTAAATTGATATCAACGGAATGAAAATTTGCACCAAGTTGAACAACGCTACCGATGTTTAATCTTCAGCCAACATCATCCGACAAACCACTTACATGGAAACTATTTCGCATAATAATTATTAAATGAAGATAATGCGTCTTTGGAGTTTCTATAAACAGAAATTAGTTAGCAAAGAGTTACATTTATTACAAAAGGATTCGGCGGGACCAAAAACCAAAATTAGACTAAAAATTTCATAACTGTCCTCATTTCACTAGATATGCGGTGAAATTCTTGACCGGCCAATTGTATATTTGCGCTAAGGGCTGGGAAAAATGCAGGTGTTGATTACAATAAAGATACACATAAAATGTCCACTACTTCAAGATATGCTTCTATTAAATATTCCCCGTGCACCTTACAAATTGTCTAAAAATAATCTTCATTAATGTTCTATCATTCTTAATGCAGAACTTATCACAATAGTTTTTTAAATTAAAAAAATAGCTTGTTCATGATAAAGTAAATGCACTGTGACAATCTGTCGCAAACGAATATGTCATTAAATTTTATATTCTAAATTAATTCAACAATTCTAACATCTTTTACATATAAACATATATAAATTTTTAAACAACAAAGAACGTTACATGCCGAGCCGTAAATGGAATAAAAAGAGGTGTTACTTAACAGACCTCTAAATTTCCAACGGAATAACGCAAAACTATCAAAAAAAGAAGCGAACGAGCTTGCCATGGGATGGAGAGAAGAGAAAAATTATTCCTTCCTTTAAGATCCAACTCTTCATCATTTATAGTCTCAGAAGCTCCCCTCATCCTGACTACCTCAACTCCTCATGGAATATTTTTCCTCGATCTTTCAGCTCGTTTCAGATTGCATTTACGACATTCACGGAGGGAGCAAAATCAATTTTTCTCTTCCCCTGTCATCGGAGGGGCCCATGCGAAAGCGAAGACAATATAGTCTCTTTTTCCCCAAGCGTCTTAAAACGCCCTTTGAAATGATTTTACGACTTTCTCGAGAGCTTGTCCGCCCGGAGTCCTCATTGAATTTCCTCCCTCGATAATCTATTACCCGGATATGTGAGGTCAAGTTCCCTCAGTAGCAATATACCGAACGGAGGACTTAAAACATACTTCGTGAACCTTATACGAAATTCCGCTCGAGTTTTTCTCGGAGCCCGATTGAAACTTCGCTTAAACGAATGGTATAAATTTTGAGTAACCGTTTCCGATCACGCCTGACCTAAAAATTGGAATTGTGGAAAAAAAATAAATGCAGATTTATGTGGTAGGGCAGGTATGGACTTCGCGAAGTAGATATTATCCTTGATGCGGCATATTATAAAAATTAAATCACGACCTTAAATATGTTTTGATGGAGCATCTAAAAAAGTTTAACAGTGCAGAAAACGTAGCAGTTGGAACCAATTAATGACTTCTAATGAGGTAAAAATCTCAGCTAATTAAGAGTATGTATTCCATAACGTAAAAATCCAATGGTCCTTCGAAGAAGGCAAGTTCTATCAAAATCGAGGAAAAAAGTCTGATTTCCTGATTTCCTCCAATTTGATATGATTACAACACTAATGAGCATTTTCACACGACTGAAACAAAATTGAAACCGATTTGAAATTTCATGATGATAAAATTCAATCGAAGTGATATATGTAGCTACCGTTCTTATTTATTCTGGCCAAACTCCATCGCATTAGAACCGAAGAAATTTTACAAAAACCAAAAGATTCAAATAAGACGAGCAAAAAACATCTTCCGGAAAGTACAAAAAAGTGAATATTCTTCAGCCGGAAATCACAGTCAAAACGATAAGGAAAAACATAAGTCAAATAGAAGGCGAGAGAAAATCCGCAATTGGCAACGTATTCCACAATCAGACACCTGCATCATTACCACGACACTCTCCTTATAAAGATCTCACCTCTAGCAACAGATCCTCTACTTAACATCTTCGCTAGAAGGTATGTGTGAGGGAACGGAACAAGGCGCTCCTTAAGATTTTACTCCAATAGGCTAAATAAATATATAAGTTCAAACAAACACACTAATATAAACGTCAGCGATAGGGACGGAGAGAGAGAAAGAGGGGGCCCTACGTCGGATAAGAGGTAAAAGAATGGGGAAAAGATGCTCGCTGAACCATGCACATGCTTCAGAGTTTGACGGGCTGTAGAAGACACGGACAGAAGGAGCGAAAATTAGAGAATAAAAGAAAAAGGGTTGGCTGGAGAAATAGAAGGGGAAGCAAACTTTGAGGAAGTGAAATTGAAGGGACGGAATGAAAACAATGATAGGTGAAGGAGAACTTGACGTGAAAGAGAAATTGGGACGAATTGAAGGGAACGGAAACGGGAGGTAGACGGAGTAGATGAAAGGGATTAGACGCAACAAAAGGTGTTTCGACATTGGGAATCAGGGGGGTTTAGAGGTCAAGGTGGTAACAGGGAAGACAAAATAAGGCAATGCAAAAGTTAAGGCTCATGAAAATGATTATAAAATGAGTGAGCGAGAAAGAAAAGTTAACGAAAATTATGAAAATGAAAGAAAATGAATGGCGGATGAAAATGTAAATAAACTATAAGTCGAGTAAAAGCTGGAAAAGAAACTAAATGACAATAATAGAATAATTTTTGTTGGAGTAAGATTGAGCCTAATGAGTTTCTCCTTACATTTAACCTTTTGTCATGTGAAATTTAAAAGAAATAGATAGCTTGAAAAATGTAGCCAGAAGAAAACTACTTTGAGAGTTTAAAAACCGAAGTTTACACTAAGAGAAAAAGTAGTAGAGTGAAAGCATCTGCAAGCATGAAAACCTCCACATTAGTAGGTGTGAGATATTTGCGAAAACTGCAGATAGTTAACTGATATTAAGGAGAAAGCAGGTTAAAGAAAATCTGAGAGGCAAACACACGATACAGATACATATTGCAAAGATTAAAAACAACTAGAAATATGCTAGCATAAAGCAGAAAAAGAGCGTTACGATAAGCAACGTGATTATCAAGAGAAAAGATATAAAAGCACATTCGTACAAAAATGCAGCAAATAACACAGGGTTAACGCGAAATCTGAAAGGAGTAAAAGGATAGGAAGAGAAGGAAAGTGGGGAGGAGCGGGATTAAAGGGGAAGAGCAGCAGAAGTGAACGGGGGATAGAGAGGTGGAGATGAGGTGGTAAGATGAGAAAACGAGGGAAGGAGAGGGTTATTTTTTTTGAGACGGGCTGAAGAGGAAGGTAGAGCGCGTGGGGATGAGATACGGAATGTGGAGAGAATAGAGAGATAATTTATTTTAAACGCAGGGACTGGGTTGGTGGTTTGCGAAGAGGAGAAGGTAAGCCCGGGGGGCACTATTCCTCACTTAGCCGAGTTCCCTAGAGACGGAGAGATAATGAAAGAGAGAGAAGAGATAGCGAGTTTAAGAGAAGAAAGTAAAAGGAGAGATACAGTTAGGGAAAACTTGGGGGAGTAAGTCAAGACAATTCCCGGATAAGGAAGAGCAGGAGTGAGATGTTCTCGGGGAGAGTGGAATGATTTACGACGTCTACGGGACGGAAAACCTTGTAACGGCACATGACGATAAAGAGGCTCCGATAGATATATTAGCGGGCGCACGCATGCTTCAATTACCGCCCGATGTGGAAAATTCACGACTCCGACGAACCTTTTAAAAGGAAAATATTGAAAGGTTTTTAGATAGAGAGATTAAAAATGAGTGAAGAGCGGAGAAGTTGGGGGTTTCAGGGGAGACTAAATCGATCGACCGAGCTCGATTATCGTGAAATGGCGGCTGAGGAAACCTCTTCCACTGGCAGCAATCCACCTTGCTCCTGGAATCCGAAAGAAAAAGGACGCAGACGGAACATGGACAGGATTGTGATGAACAGTACCTAGTTCATTCGCAGGCGCGAAAAATACTCTTAATTTCAGGAATTTGCGCATCTTTGCTATGGAAAGTGGATATTAAATCAATTAAATCTGGGAACTATTGTTCGAAACATGGACAGGATTGTGATGAACAGTACCTAGTTCATTTGCAAAAAATACATTTAATTTCAGAAATTCGCGCATCTTTGCTATGGAAAATGGATGTTAATTCATTTTTATCTGGGAACTATACTGAAGTGAAGGTTTGGAACATGAATGTTCGTTCTTCCTTGTATTCTATCCTAGCCCTAGGGCTTTTCGTGCTAAGTTACCTCTAACTTTACCTTTGATTGTACGGAAAACTATTTTCCATTCATCTAGCATCGTAAACGGCGCTTAAAAACTCTGTAAAAGGAACTTAAAGGACAAATCTAATGAGCTATGAATTTGAACATACAGTTGTCCTCTATATACATGGGTGGTATGAAAAGTTTCCGACATTTCGCAATTTTTCGACATGTTTTCTGAAAATTTCCTGAAGATTTCTGAAAAATCTGGGGTCGGAAACTTTTCAGACCACCCTCGCATATATTTTCATTATAAACTTTTCTATATGGATGAATAGTCCAATCACAATGACCACGTCATAGTTGATAATCTACAGCTAACAATTCTTCTCTACAATATTACTATTCCCCACCGTACTTCAGTAAATCCCCAACTCTAGCTACAGCACGTAAACGGTAAATATGAGCGTTCAGAGCAGAGTTGGGGAACCTGCGGCCTTCAGCTCATATGTGGAATTTGGGGCGTTCATTGTAGCTTTTCATTCTTTCTCTAAAACAAATACTCCTGTATAAATATTTCTTTCCAGCCTTACTGATGATACCAAGTGAAAAATAAAGTAGAAAGGTTCTGCTTGAGTTTACTCAGCAAATGAATCCGTTTTCTCTTATAAAATTTATAGTTTTATCAATTTGGATGTAGCCAACCCAAAAGTAACCTGATGGTTTCATGGTGGTATTTCTTATGACAATGAATGCCTTTCTGTGGTCTTCTGATCGAAAAAGTTTCCTCTGACCATTGTTTATACTTGCCAAGAAATATCTGCGATCGTGTATCTGAATTATAGTTAGCCCTATAAGAAAATATAGTGCCAGGAGCCGATTCGATGCTCAGATACTAAAGAAATATCTCAGAAAATAACTTCTACCGCATGTTTATTATAGGCCCCAGAATTGAAAATACGTGTTTACAAACGTGTCTAGAAAAGCAACTACAAGACTAATTTCTCATTGTTTTCTATTACTTAAATCTATTAATTCTAGTAAAACGGACAATAATCTATTCTAACTTTACACTGCGAAATTTGAGATTAGGAGATTAGCTGATATAAAAATAAAGCAATAGAAACAATTATATTTCTAGTGCTATGCCGCAGATTCTAATCTAACTTTGGGAAAACTCAGTTCCACAGATCAAACCAATGGCGATCAACCGATTTGTAAAAATAGGAGCCATAACAATTCCTCGAATGGCACAAAAACATTCAAACGAGCGCGGTTTGTAAACTCGGCAACTTTCTGGCATGCAAGAAATATACAAATTTATCAAAAAAGTTACTTTAGCTACTGAGTAGCGTTGCCATTCGACTTCTACAAAAAAAATTCATAGAACATAACGGAAGCTACTAACACAAAAAATTAATAGGTATAAGTAATAACCAAAAAAAGCAAGCATGTTGATAGAAGAAAACAATACCTCCACTGAACTTGGCACCTTACTTAACTCGTCCACAGCTACCTCAATAACATCCAGTATATTTCATCATCGACACACACATGGCTCACCGTAATAAATAACAACATCAGTAACGCTTTCCTTATCGATCAGCGAAATCAGCACAACCAACAGATGACGGTGCACCGGAATGGAAGAGTCGATGGAGGCAACTAATTTACCATCAATAAACCACCCACTCAACAGCACTTGTTTATCCCCAACTAGACTCGTTGTTTATCTTCCCATCGCGCACGTCTCGACTCCCGCGACGAGCGGAAAAATATTTCGCGCCGATATTTGCCCGCGACGATACGGAGGGCGGAAAAAAAGCCGGACGACACACAACAAAACGAACAAGCATTCCTTGGGTTGCGAGAAAAAACCCTAAGAGGTAAACCTGCCTGGTCGGTCGTGTAGCGAGGGATAAACAGAGCCGCGGGGGAGGGAAAAATATACGGTCTTCCGCAACAACGTCCACAGAAGAGGAGGACCGCGTAAAAATGCAACCGAAGGTACGAAACGTGAGCGCAACACTATGGGGATAAAGAGCAAAAAGAACGGCGACCGCTGGAGGGGAAAGAATGGACTGCGGTCGGACCTCTTCCTTCATGAAAAAATATTTAGCTCCCTTTCGGACGGAGGGGGGGGGGGGGCGCAGTCGAAACACGCGGCATCGCGCTACACCGCGAACTGCAATGAAAAGCGGCACGGAAGAGAAAAAATATCGCGAGTGTCTGAAATGGAAAAAATACACTCCTGGGATGGTGGGGTGAGTGGAGGCGTTATAAGGTAGAAGAAAAATAGGACTCGTGCGGGGGAAAATGGGGAGAGAAAGGAAGCGGTGGAGGCGGGACGGGCAATGGTCGCCGTTAATCTTTCCCCCGCAGTAGTCACGAAGTGCACGGACACGCCAACCTTATTGGGACGCTGCGTGGATTAAATGGAAGACATAAAACGAAAGATAATAAAAAGGGAAGTAAAAGGGGCGGTCGGGAATGGAGGGAAAGAGGGAACGTAAAAATTAATTCTTTATTCGAGAAGACAGTTCTTGCTGATTACGAACGAGATGAATGAAATGCTTCTGGGAGAAGAAGGTTTAGAGAGGAACGGGGAAAAATAATTGAGAGCGGTATCTTAGAAAATTTCCGTGAACGACCGTCGTAATGAGCGCGTGCATTACCTCATCGACTTGATGTCGAAAAGCGTAGAGAGAGGCGGTTGAATTTGGGAATTTTTGAAACATTTACTGGAAACCTACTCTTAACTCAGGATAATATAACAAACGTCATAGGTCATAAAAAGTTTTAGGCCCGAAAGAAAGAAATAAAAAATAGGAAAATTAAATACACTATTACGAAATAAAAAATGAGAATTGAATATTCTTGAATCTAAGAAGGAAATAGAGACCTAGGAAAATTAAATACAATATTTCGAAATAAAAAATTGAGCACTGTATATTCTTCAATCTAAGACACACCGAGTTTTGGAAGTCATGAAGGAATAATCGTGATTATTAGACGTATGCTACCTTCATACCGATTACAGACAATACGATAATGATAGCTTACAAAATGGCACTGGAGAAAATTTTATCTTTAAACGTTACATTCGAAGTAACTTATTTCCGGCATCACCTCCCGACAATGCATTTTTGATCGCGATTCTAAGCCGCACTAGCAACTAAGAGACATCCAATTTCTAGAATCTCTTAAAACCGCAAAAAGGACGTTTTAGATCCCAAAATGTACGAAAATGAAAGCAATCATTAAGGCATCCTTCAAATACACCAACGGGAACAAGCTTCGTCTCGGGATTCGAGTCCCTTTTTCATTAAAATATTCTAAACCTCCTCTCTCTTTTAACTAATAAGACACCTTGTAAGTAAGACGAAAAGAGAAGGAGTCGAACGTCGACAAAGCTTACCTTCGAAGCAAAGAACACAATAATTAAAGGGGAAAGAATAAGAAAGCTTTGAGGTTTTCAAATCAGGAGGGGGGCAAAAAGGGATTGAAACGAATGATAGGCTAAGTCGGTACGAGGAAAACCCGCGGAGAATAAATATGAGAAAGGCGACCTTTGCAGGATGACGAGAGAGGAAGTTTTTCGAAAAGAACGGGAAAGTCAGGAGGTGACAGGAGTAGAGAGAAGGTGAGGTTGTAATGGGGGCAATAATCAGACCCGAGGGAGTGGGAAAAGCAAAAGGAGATAAGGAACCGTGTCCGAAAAAGTTGGATGTGGGATAAGAAATGATGATGTATAGTCCTACGGGTTCGGAGGGAAAGGAGAGGGCGAAAGGGGATGGAAATAGCAAACAACGCATGAACAAGTGGAAATTTCAACAATTAGAGAGATAAACATCGCTCTGAAATAGTGGAGCGTAATGTGATAAAAGGGGTACAAAATTAGGGTGGGAATTTTTTTTTTAAACAAGACAGAATTTAAGGAGAGCGATAATTTGGAAAGTGAGGGAAGAAAATTTTCTAGGTGGCAAATATCATATAAAATATATTGCTGGCAACAATAAACTGAAAACATTTTTATCTCCTTAAGATAAAACTTACTGATGAAGTACATGAATAACAGGGGCAAATTACAGCAACCAAGGGTCTTGGGCGCAAGGACCGCATTGAGGCCACCCCAGGAGATTATTCATCTTAAAAATAAAGGGAAAATGTCTATTTTTGGACTCCTTAACAGTAAGGCTCTCAGCCTGCGCATAATCCGTCCTGAATAAAAGTCTAGAATTGATTAAAAATTAAGTGAAATAGTTAATTCGCCCCTAGAAAGAGTGTTTCAGCTCTCCCTGTTTTTCTTCAAGTTTCGGACAAACAATTACCAAACAAGAAAGAGAAAATAATCCAAACCAACAGGAACGTGGATGAAATAAAATGAAACGCTCAGAATTAATTCTAGCAACGTTTACCACGCTGACGGAAACCCGAAACAAATGCCGGCTCGACAGAATAAAAATAAGAACAATTACCGAACCTCATCTCTTTCCCCTACCAAGGAGTGGGATTTGAGGTCTACGGCAAAAAGTAGAAAGACTGCTGTTAGAGACGAAGGGAGGCAAAGGAAGAAGGTCGGACGTGAATAGACTAAAGGAATAAATAGAAACGAAAAGTGAATCTACGACGGGTTACCTTACACTTATAAAAGGAATCGACGAAAAAGATAATGAGAAAGTTGGCGGAAATCACTGACTCCTGCCTAAGAATACATATGAGTAAATAGGTTTGGCAATGCAAAACTACTCCCAAGAAGTGTGCCTATAATTAAAGTAATACGTAAACTAATATTTAAGCATTGCATAGAGCTAAAATGTGTGGGAATATTATGCGATTAGTAGGTACATTTTTTCCTTCGGAAGGCCATATTTAGCATTATATTTCATAAGAAAAACAGCATGTGAAATAATCCGGACGCTTTTACGTTGATTTTTCCCTACATTTAAATAGTCAAACACCGAAATTTTATGTGATAAAACGAATCCATTCGCTGAATAAACTGCGAGAGAACACTTCCCAATCCTACATTGGAAAACAAGTTTATTTCAATAAAGGTATTTGTTTCAGGAAGTGACTAAAAGGCCGCAATGAATGCCCAAAAAGACCTAATGTGGCCTGAAGGCCGCAGGTTGACCCCGTATGGCTTAGCCTAAAACTGGTATATTTGGTTTATGATAGAGCTAGAACTGCTAAATCTCTTAATTAAAATCAATATTTGGTTCTATCTAGATGTAATGTCTATCTATGGAGGGGACCCTGGTAGAGATTATTTCTAACACATAAAAGGGTGACGATTGAATGTAAATGAACCATCCATTCTGTAATTTTCAGTAATTACTATACTATGATACTTCCGCTCATTTATCATAAAACCGAATCCATCTCCTGGAGGTCATCATTAACGTTGTGAATTTTCATTCACTAACCAAAATGCTAAGGTAGAATTAATACACGAAAACACACGAATTAAATACAGGAAAACAATAAACAGGAACATCTCCGTGCATCACAAAAATCGAAAAAATCCGAAAATTTTCCCCAACTCCGCAGCACAACTCACGAAAGAAAAACCCGGGATTCGGAGAAGAAAGGAGACAAAAATTAGGCCGGAAGAGGTCTCGCAGGAGAAAAAGGAAGAGAGAGAAGGAAGGAAAATTGCTGATGCAGCCAAAAGTGGGGGGAACAGGTGGAAAGAGGGAATGGAAGAGGACGGGGAAATCAAACGGTGCTAGTTGGTGCCTGTCTTCTCCCCCTCCGCCGCTATCACAAATCCTTTCTCGCAAAACACACGGTGACTTCCTGCCCCATTCTGTCACTACCTTCCCCCGCAATACCTCCGACCATTTAATGCCCGCCCTACCGCCGGTGCACGACAAATGCTACTCCCCGCACACTTTTTCCGCAGCGAAATAAATTGTGGTCGGGAGGAGCGGTGGGAATGAGAAGGGAGGTAGAAAGAGCTTTACGCGGAGGGCACGGGGGGGAGCGAGAGTAGAGAAAAATAGGAAGGTGGGTGGAAAAAAACGTTCCTTTTAAACCCGAAAAAACAACCCTCTCGTTATGGGATATGCCAAGGAGATAACGTATAAGTTTGGAACATGCTCCCTCTTCCTCGAGCCAGTTTTTTTCTTTTCCACTCCCGCACCCTATATTCCCTAATTTCGTGCTTTATGAAAGGGTACACGAACTGAATGGTCTCGGGGGGCAATTACGTTAGCGGCGGATTAAACCGGTGTTTAAAAGCGAAAAGGAGGGGTCGGATGAGGACGGCTTTTAAAAATCTTAAGTAATGACTCTGGCGGAAGAATCCGTTGACATTCCTGCCCGCCCTCGTCGCTCTTTGAAATTCCCACGCAAATGAGGCGAAATCAGAAGGGTCTGACGAAAATATCAGTCTACGAAACAAAACCCTTGACCTATGAGGGGGTGAGAAAATGTTCCATATTTTAACGAGGGATTCTTGCGCGTGATGGGGTGCCAACCTCCTCCTCGACGGACATCAAGCCACGTTTAAATACCAGAACCTTCGACCTTAGAGATTAAAAGATAACGTTAACATTTCATTTCATTACTTTGACGACCGCATCCGGGTGAAAGAGGGGATCGTTTTAATAGCATACATTTTTGTGGAATCTTCACACACAAAACATATTACATCTACGTCTATATAAATACCTTGTAAGACGCCTTTCGGAGTGTGGCAGGGGGTTAATAAAAGGATCTTAAATATAGGATGCTAAATAGAGAATTTTGTGAGGAATTTTATAACATTCAAAGAACATATATTTTCTCATAAAATTAATTGCTTCTTATCATCCTACTTAACCTTAAAATGGCTATAAATTAATAATTTTTCCAATGTTTACAAGTCATTCAATACGGTGGTAATACGTACATGGAGGTATAAGAACTAAAGTATACAATGACCCACACAATGATGATTTACATTGAATACCTGCACGCATCTAAAACCTGTCTTGCGTGAAATATGGGGCACGAGTTATTCCGCGACATATAAACACGTCTGCGATATTATTATTAAGACTAATCACTTACGTCGAGCGGGGAAAAACCGGAGAGGAGAGAAGCGGAACGGGAAAGACCAAAATATCGATCCGGAAACCTTTTCATACCTTTTTCCAAAACGAGACTGCCTGGGACAATTACGACTCGTCTTTATTGGTCCCGGAAATTTACGCCTTTTCAAATTAATAAAATAAAAACGAGACGGAAAAACCTCTCCTTCTACCCCCTCCTTGCATAAATATATTTTAAAGCGAAATTTTCGCTCCACTTTTGGGGCCCTTCATTGCGAAGCACTCGGTGCAAAGGGAAAATAGGAAGAAAAAACGAGGAGAAAATAGAGGAAAAATAAGGAATTCCCGCGATAATTAAGGAAACAACGTATTGATTCGTTCCCAGAAGTAGGCACTTTTGTGCGTAACGGGTGCTGAATGCTTAATTTGAGGAACCGCCGTGCCCCACACTCTCCTCAACATCTCCCATTCCTCTGGAGGAATCGAACTGAGAGATCCGGCAAAAGACGCTCTCTCTCCTCCGAAGGTGAGATGAAATAAATGAGAATGCGCCGAATGGTATTTCTCGTCCGGAATACTGAACTGAATGGAATACCCAACGAGGATCGCTTAGCTCATAGTGGATGTAAAAACCCAAAAATAAGTTTCGGAGTATCCAAAGAGAGGCGGAATCTTCCGAATGATATTGGTTATGGAATGAGAAAAGTGTGGCTTCTACTCTCTCGGAGAATGTTTATTAAAGGACTTCCACTATTCGAAACTAGCCGTCCTAATAGAAGACGTATTTCTCTTCGCACTTCGTAGTGTACAGTAGTAATGGTCCATATAATCAATGCGATATTGATACTGCATGGCCATCGGCATTTTATCACCAAAGCGAACTCCCTTCAAATTCAGAAAGATGTAGCTGAAGAAAACCAAATTTGCGTTGTTTACGAAATTTGAAATCGACGTAAATTAACTAAGTTGCTAATTGGAAACCGGAATGGCCTGTGATTTTAATTTCGAATTTTCTGAAGTTCACTTTTCTCAGACCAAAAAATGAAAAAATAATATCTACGAGATAAGCAATGACCTAAGGACTAAAATGTAAAAAGACAAATATACAAAAGATGCATACATCTCACTGATATCTGACTCTCAAGATAAGGAGTAAATAATGTTTTGTTATGATTTGATATGAGAAAATAATGATTTATAGAATATTATGAGTATTTCAGGGAATTTTCTGATCACGTAAAAATGCAATGCATTTATTCGTATAAATAATGCCACGACAAATCGGTTCTGAAATTTAATTGTGATTCTGTGCATTTCTTGTATACAAGCAGAAACGTTTACCACAAAAAAAAACATTTACAAGTTTCTACACTCTTTACAGATATTCGATACCTTATCAGAATAGCATCATCTCTTACCGTAGTTGCAGAATTTATTTTCATGGGTTATAGGCGCAAACAACAAATTCAACCTCACTCCGCGAAGCCTAAGACACCAAGACAATTTCACCTAGGGATAGAATCCTTCGCGGTATACGATCGGGACGAAGAATATTGAATTTAGCGGAAACTACACCGAATGTCTCCGTGATCAGGGCGTCTCTAGCGCAGCCCGAGTTAGAAAGAAAAACAGAAAAGGATGGGAAGCGAGAAGAAAATAATAAATTTCCTCCGGAATGGTGAGATGGGGAGGAAATAAAAACGAAGAAAAAAAGAAGCGGTGAAGGAATCAGACAAGATGAAAAACTTTGGAAAGAAATGGAACGCTATATTTCCGTTCTTGTTTATAGCCTACGTCGACACCCACCCCAACCCCTGGTCCACCCACACACGCCCTCAATAGAGACATCCTCCTGCACTTCCCCTCTTACCCCGACCAACCTTTTACGCCCGAGAACCCTTCCAAATTCCACCCTTCCTAACCTTCCCGCCCGCACTCAGTATTCCAACCTCATCTCACCTTTCCTTCCCACGCCTTTTATTCCTCTCTCCGTCCCCTCATCTTAAAACCCTACCTAACATTCCCGCACTTTCATCCCTAACTCACCCTTCTTTTCCCCTTCCTAACCGGCGAGTCATCCCCTTTCTTATCTCTACCCCATCTCCGCCTTCCTGTACAACGTTAACATCTATAATTACCGTGCGACGCAATCGTACCTTGATACGGCGTCCTCGGGGCGAATCGAAGAATCCGGTGACCGAACCGTGAGAGAAGGAAAATTACTTCTCTAAAAGAAATAACTCGATTATCGCGGGAAGATTGCCATCGTGTGTTTCTGTCTCGTAGGGCGAAACGTAATAGAATCTTGATAAAGTAACCCCCGTGCGGAGAAAATGAATTCATTTGGTAAGGGGTTTTTGTAATGGATGGGACCTTCCCGCTTAACAAGCCTCCAAAAAATAGTTTCGGCTATATTCATCTCCTGAAATACAACTCCAACCACGGCTTGAAACGTGAATTGCTTTTGTATTAAACAGATACACGTGGACATCAAATCTCAGAAGAGGGCAAATGTTGGAGATGAAAGACTGAATGGAGATTATAGATAAGTATTCCCTTACGGCTTAGGAAGCTACCTTTCTTTACACAAGCACCTTCACCAAAAACTGGATTTCCTATCCTTTACCCTTCATTCTAAAGCAGTGAGTAAATCTACGTATTGCAGTCCAGCGAATTTTGCAAATCTCATATTCCGGATTCTGGGTAACTGAATGATGAATAGTCAAAGCACGTGCAAATTGTACAGACAGAAAGAATATCGAAGGATGGCAACCAGGAGGGTAAGAAGATACTGAGATCAAGTACATAGGTAAAGTTTGAATGAAGATAAATCCGTCCGAGGAGGGGATTGGAGAAAATTTTAGCGAGTCATTTCCTACGCGGCTGAACTTTAGAAAATTGTTCCAGAGGGAAGATGAGATTGCAAAGTACATAAAAATTAGTTCATAAGATGTTAAGAAATCAGTATAATGGAGAAATTTACATTATCATAATTAGATTAAGCAATCACGTACCAGCGGTATTTCTCGTTTTCGTAGTTAAATATCAGAGCATTAAAATATTTTGTAATTTATTCAAACACTTTCTTAAGTTTTTTATATGTGAGAGATTATAACAATAGATTGAATTTATCTGATTGAATCGAAACCTGAAAATTTAAAAATGTATTATTTTACCGTCAATTAGACTCAAAATTTTAACCCCCGGAAACTCCCAGGATAATTCCAGATCGACAATTTTCATCCCGGAATCCCGGGATAGTTAAAACTCCGGAAAACGACAAGCAGTAATGTATCCAAGAGGAGTGGATGCGAATTAACTTGAGAAGCGTAAGCTCCGGAAGAAGATCGACATGTTTCCGTTTGCACCGCGACGGTAAGCTTCGAAATCCGGGGACGTACCTTAAGTTCCGGAATCCTAGTCCATCAATTTCCTGAAGCCTTTCCCATCCGAACACAGACAGAGAAATGGAAAGAGTATTGCGAAAACACTCCAAATAATATTTCATAATCCCCTCGCCTTCTTCTCACGCCCACGCCTTCCTCCTCCGCGATATTTCCTTTGCAAATCACTTCCCGTTACTCCCTCTCGTTCCGCTTCTATTTACGCAAATTCCCTCCTCGTTCCCGACCTTGACTTATCCCGTCGCTGCATCCCTTTCCCTTAAAGAAGACCTCCTTTTCCCGGGGACTATTTCTGTCGCATCTCCTCACTCGGAATTGACGCGAAGGACGTGAAGGTGCTTCTTGGGATTCATAAAAATGGGCGAGAGAATAGCAGTGGGGGCGAGTGATTTATGGTATAATCGATGCCTGCTTATCAGATCGCGAGAGGAGATCTTTCGCCAACTTCTTTTTTTCCTTTTATTTTTTCGGGCGGCGCATTTACGCGTTTAAGATGGCTGTCGAGTAGCGTCTCTCCTCTTCCAAGATTTGCGGCGAACTGATATTCCTGGAAGGCTTGCCGTTCGCATACTTAAAATCCATTCTTTCCGCTGTCGAAGGACGATGTACCTCTTGGACTAATCCTCCCTTTACTTTTTAAATGCGATATTCAAAGAGGTACTTGCACCACCTTTACAGAGTTGGGATGCTTCTCAACCAAAAACAGAAAATTGAGTGGATGAAATACACGGCTTTTCGTAAAAAATCAAGTAGTTTTAAAAATCTGAAATAACTTAGTAAAATTTCAGATTAGATTAACTAACAGTTTCTATTTTAAAAGTGGTTTATTTCATTCACTCAATTCGTCATGGAATACTACAGAATGAATCGCCATTCCGGCGACTTTAAAATAGAATAGTTGTGTTTGACAAAAAATATAGTCCTATCCCATATATTAAATCTTTGAATTCATATTTGCTCTATGAATATTCCTTAGGATTAGGCAGGCGCATAAGAATATATACATACAATTTATCTATTACATTTTTGACAATGAAGTATTTAATGGAATACTCGGAAGAACAATGAGACTTTAGAATTAACAGTCGTGAAATTGAACGAGCATTAGTAAGGACAGCCCACTAACGCACCGGATACCATAATGTGTACTATTTAACAAGAAAACAATTCTATTACAGTCATCAAAGGTTTTTTCCATTCAAGTCAACACTTATCTCCCAGATTATAAGGAAAATATTCGAGCAATCCCATCATTCAGCGAGAAAGAAGGCTCAAAGACGGAGCCAAATTTCCTCAATTACAGGAAATATGTAAGGGAGTCTACAAAAGCGGAATGGGAGGCGAAAAAGGAATAAAATTATGCTCGGGAGCTCAAGCGTCTCTCGTATTCGCATGAATGCCTGGCATACTTCCGAAACTTCTCGTCATACGTGTCTCTTTCTTTCAGACGATAAGCGAATGAATCGTCCTCCTGAACATTCGCACACATATAAACTTCCCAAAGTGCCTGATATAAGGGTGTCTGTATGTGAGCAGAAGAGACGCTTGGGGAGGCGAGGAAAGTGGGCTTTTACGGCCAACCCAGTGACAATAACACTCCTTCCTTCCTTCTCGCCCAATCATATTTTTCGGAAGATTGGTGTTGCTCGAACTCTCACTCTGATTGCGCCTTTGCTTTACGCGATTCCCTACATCTCCATTTCAACACTCCAGACGTCAAAATATACAGCGCATTTAGAGCGGATTTCTTTTTTTCGCAACATATATCCATAGCCCTAAGGATATAAGCGGGTCTAATATAATCATCTCTAGAATTTCTAATATATTTAGCTCTGATCTCTCTATCCATTTTTATAGTTACCACGTGCGAAAATTTTCCAAACGGACACTGATACTATATTTCCCCACCCAAATACATTTCAAAAAACCTTCAAATCACTACAAACGGATACACAAAGACTCCTTCATATCCTGTTTCAGATTCCGATTCGATATACCTCGTTTGTATCAATAGATTCCGGTTTCTACACATTCAGTAGCGAAACACTATTGCCAAAATTCAAATTTAAACTCGATTTTTTGACGGAAAAGTACATTTTAATTTGTTAGTCTACTTTTAGCATGAAGCGGGAAACTTTCTATTAATAATGGTGTCTCATTAATATATTTTGATGCAGTGTGAAGGTAGATAGGAGCTTTTTTAGAAATAATATACAAGGATTATTATTAGTTAAATAGAGCTGACATATAATTAGTATAGTAATGAATGATTGAGACTTCTTTGAACTCCGATCGGTAAACTCGAGCATCATTACGATAAGAAACATTACCACAGGTTGAAATTTTAAGATACACCTATCTCGATTAAAAATCTCGAACTAAATTCCGCACGCCGAACATAAAATCAGCAACGAGATCTTCTTTTCGAAAAGGGATTCAGGTAGCAAACCGAACCGTTCCGCGAAAACATCAAACTTTCCGATAGCACATAAAAATTTCTATTCCACAAAGCAGATATCTTGGAGGTAATCGGGCACGATCCAATCACCTCTCGGTTGAAATACCCGATCAGATCGAGCACTGAGTAAATATCACATCCGAAAAGGAATATCTCTCGTGAAACTACTTCCAGAAGGAAAAAACGAGAACCTTACCATTTCGGGACACGCGTTATCCTTCGGGTAAACAAGAGACGGCGGGGGATCGGACGCGCACATTCACATCCCCCGCAAAAAAAGGCGATCCCGGTCGGGTGATATTAGTCACTGCATTACGCCCACCGGAATGTCCCTAATCTGATCAAATCTCGCTAAGCAACGCCGCGCAAGTACGCCCCCGGAATTGAAAGAAACAAAAGAGAGTAAAAGCCGTGCGGAAAACCCCCACAACTCCACGCCTACGTCCCCGCTAACGCATTAAGGATTCCGAAGACGCAGTTTTGCGCTTTTTAGACCGAAATTGATACAGGTAACGGCCTCCCTGCGGCCGCTCCCGATCGCTTCTGCTTGAGCGTGATGCCATAAAGAGATCACCTGGGCATTTTCCCTCTGCAGACGATCTCTACGCTCCGCCATTTCACGTCACGTGAAAAAAAAGTGAGGCATGTGTGGCGCGGCGGAGTACTGCGGTGTAATTGCACCCATTTTTCCCCACTCCGCTCACATTTCCAAGCTAGGGAAATCCGTTTAAATCTCGACGAGCCAATCAGTTAGGGTGAGGATGAGACGAACGTGACATCCCCAATCAGGTCGCATGAAATGTGCATGTAGGCCAATCTGCTGCTCTGCAGTGTGGATTCAGGGTAGAATGAGCAAGAGGAGGAGGTTTAAGGGCCTTCAGAGGGGAGGATACCTAGCGGTAATGAACCGACCGCGGAGTGACAACAGTTTGAGCGTCACGGCCATTCTGAGCGAATACAGAGGCCGTGAGAAAAAGGGAATGAGGCGAAAAAATCGAAATCCCGACACAGAGGAGCGGCGGGAATAAAGCTTAAGAATCATGAGGCCGACGATCGCACGGAAAAAGACCGATGTTTGAGTAATGGAATGTGGTTACGGTCGCCGGTGCTGTGATGTAGTCGGAAATCGTTTCTCAATAAGTCACATGAGTACGGAGTCGAATCGATACCTTGGGAATAAACATTCGCGGTCGTTGCGAGAGACAATGGTGGAGCATAAAGTTGCACCAGGATATGAAAGTTACTCTACGCATCATTAAAAGTAATAAGCATAGTTGCCAATTTAGTTACCTTGTAGTGACTTTCTTCTGTTTTATAAATATTTAGAATGGATCGTTTTGTTACGTCGATCCTCCTCTGAGTATTCATAGCATAAAGTGTTTGACAAAAAATCTTAAAATTTGAATACCATTACGCTAAGTTGATGAAAGAGTTAACATTCAAATCATACATTCAATTGGTGCAATTTCCGAACTGATATTCTATTTTAAGAACTGAATATAAGCGATTTTCTATTTCGATTACTTTTAGTAATTTCTTTTTCTGAGTTCAACTACTTTTTAGATACAATTGAGGGTGGTGTATCTAGCAAAATTTTCGGAATTGGCACCTCTGCTAATAAGCCTTAAAACACTAAAATATTTTTTCTGGAACATTTAAGGTTATATCTATATATTTAGGTATACACAGATCACATTAGCAATCTGATGATGATGAATCTACAAATTGTAAAGAAAACGAACCACAAATTTTCACTCGGCATTGTACTTGACGCTTCTAAGTACAAAGGTATTTAAATTCCTGCAAACATTCTTATTAGCATTATAGTATTTTCATTCTTATACAGAACTAAATATCTCTGAATATAAATACAAACAAAGAAATACTGCCTTCATTGTAAAAATAAAAACATTCGAAATATGTTAAACCCTCGACGTAATAACGCGAAATTCACGGCATTAATTACAATTCGACAGCTGTACCCAGAGCAATCCCATTAGTAAGAAACCACTCCGAACTCAAACAGACTCTGGGCATTAAAGGACCGGAGGAACGGAAAAAGAATCGACGACGAGAGGAGACAGTCGAACATCACCACATCGGAATTTCCGAAGAAAGCACTAAAAGCGGTCTTTCTCATCGATTCCCAAAAAATAAAAGCGATGGACGACGAGAAATATCAACATAACGATTCGCACACACTTGAGCCGTCCGAAAAACCGACCGGAATGGCACGGAAAGACATTCGGAGAGAGGAAGATGTGAGAGAGAGGGAAAAAGATCCGAGTGGAGATGGATTTTCCATAGGGGGAGGGAAGCTGTAGAACCGGACACTATCAACCTCCCGTATATGCCTACCTTTAACCGCCGTTGGAGGGAGATAAGAATCGGCCCCACGTGACGTGGAACGCTAAAAGCTTCTGCGTGGTCTCGAATAAAAAGAGGAGGGGAAAGAGGTTACCTGAAGGCCGGAGCGACCCGCTATTTTTCCCTCTTTTTTTAGTCGAGTTACTCCCTTTGCTGCTATGTTAAGAGCGCGGCGTCATTAGCATGCAAAACAAATCGATGCGACCGCCAACATTAATTCGTAATGCGCTTTTGGTCACTCCGTTTGAATTAAAGTGGTCGCGCGGCACAGGGAATTCGCAAATGCGCCGCTCTTTTACTTTTTTTTTAAACAGAAAAGCTATAATACGCGCGAGAAACCAAGGCACTCATTAGACATCTTTTATCAAAAGTTGGACCTCTGTGAGCGGTATTGCTGAAACGTGGACGCACTTAAAATCCCATAATGTGCCGTGAAGAAACCATAAGCCGCTGATTTTGACAGGACAGACAGGGGGGTTAACCATCAGATTTCGTAACCTACGTCCTCGAGGAGAAAAAATAGAAATTATACATATTAATGGGTAAAAAGTTGTGTTTGGACCTCTTTGAGCGGTTTCGCTGAAACACGTGGACGCACTTAAAATCCCATAATGTGCCGTGAAGAAACCATAATCCGCTGATTTTGACAGGACAGACAGGGGTGTTAACCATCACATTTCGTAACCTACGTCCTCGAGGAGAAAAAATAGAAATTATACATATTAATGGGTAAAAAGTTGTGTTTGGACCTCTTTGAGCTGTATTGCTGAAACAGTGGACGCACTTAAAAACCCATAATGTGCCGTGAAGAAACCATAATCCGCTGATTTTGACAGGAGGTTAACCATCACATTCCCGTAACCTACGTCCTCCAGGAGAAAAAAAATGGAAATTATACATTTTAATGGGGAATATAAGGATGTGAGCCAATAACTTTATACGCCGGATACAGAAATGGGTATTTCCGGGTCGTCCGCGGGTGAAATGTTCAAACAGCATCGTTGAGAATTAAATTACCTCCGTACCAAGAATTCCTGAGCCCCTTTATGGCTTGGTCTCCGTTTTGCGGAATCAATCTCTGCCAAAAACATCAGATACCAAGCCAATGGAGTCCTCAGTGCACGCTCTCATGAAGCCGCACTTCTGTAGTTTTAATCATCCGGGGATTAATTAAGATAACAGGAATGGAGCCGTAGTGTACGTGGATGAGATAAGCTGGAGAGTCACTGAAGGTTACTGAGACATTACAATATCGAGGGCACATCGGTTTCAATAAAGATTAGAAATCGCAATCTGAATTACGTTCGCGGAGATAAGTCTCCTGATGCATCAGCGGAACGACACTAAAATTCAGCCCTCAAATTTATCACGGAGATTCAACTTCTCATAGGATAACAACAGGGCACAACATGTATGTTAGTGTGTACACTTCCCTTCCTTAAAGATATGGCCTATATTTCAGCGATACAAACAATTCCGAAATGTGGATTAATGAGAGTTGTTTTACAGAATAATACAATAATATCCCACGGCTAAATTTACTTTCCAATCTAATTTAAAACATTTAAATCGTATGATTCATTTAAGAAATGAATTAATTGAATTGTTGAATTTAAATTCAACAGTTAAATATAACTTTAATGATCCATTTCTATCATGTAGCATCGTTTTTCTTGGAGTACCAATATGATATTAGACTCATTTCATTGCCACGTTAAAAGGATATTCTATAGTTGATTCATAGTAATGTAAGAGTAGATTCATAGAGGTAAGAGAGTGCTGGAAAAAGATGTTTGGCTTGCTTCAAGAAAGGCCTTAGATTCTTTTTATACATAACGTGGCCCGAGAATGCAGGTAAATGTAGTCATCTGAATAAATCAGATCTCATGAAAAATCAATCTAATGAATTAGTGTACACTATTCCCATCTGGAGGAATTTATATTTGCAATCCTGAGTGGGAATGCTATTCAATCCTTCCGAGAAGTAGATATCAAATGGAGGAACCAGTAACATTTGCATCTTGCATTACTGGATATATATTACAGGACCATGATTTTTTTGTACGGTGGAGGTGGCTCATGGCACCTGGTAATAATAAAAGCAGTTGGTAATGGCAATTCTCAATAAAGTCAGAAGAACTGAGAAAAATCGCTTAAAATAATTTATTAAATTTACTTTTAACTTGCTATACACGGCAGGAGTCGAAGGATAAGAATGAGAAATCTGGCGATTGGTTTCTTGTGTTTGCTGTACGATTCTCTTTCGAATTCCTGCACATTCTGATTTTATTTCTTTTACGTCAAGAATATGTCTAGTCACCTCCAAGGTTAAACCCTCGATGTTCATTGGATTCTACCTTAAGGCAGGTCCAGACGCCTTAAAAATTTATCATCCGAAGCCATTTCTTTAATCCCGTCATAACTCGCACCTCCTTAATTTCATCCATAAAACATTTTCTGGAATACGGCAGCGTAAATTTCTTTCGCTCGTATTAGGTAACGACATCATAAGCGGGTATATGCGTTTCGGGAAAGAATCCCCTTAGTCTTTCCGAAGGAACTGATTTTAAAGTAACGCGGAAAGAACCTTTCAGATGCCTACGCTGTCCCCGACTTCGTCCGCTATACAACAAAATAATTGCAAATTACGACTTTCTTGGAGTGTTACCCACAGTAAATCTTTCCGCATTATTACTTTTCCGAGACTTTTTCTTGAGATTTGTTTACACGTTCTTTAACAATATGATTCCCCATACAAAGATGCTTTCGCAATTTCTTGAAGATATTGTATTTAAATAGCTCGCAGTGCTTCCATTGTATTACTATCGAAATTAGCTAACTTCTTAATATCATGAAGCACTACCTACAACAAATATCTAACCATTATTACCTTGCAGTGACTTTTCTTGATATTCATTCCAAAGCTCCTAGACAAGATGTTTCCCCATCCAAAGATACTTTTGCGATTTCTTGTAGATAACGTATTTCAATTGCTCGCAGTGCTTTCATTATATTGCAATCTAAAACAGCTTCTGTAACTTCTTTGCTTTGCTATATCATTATATATATATTCATAAATAGCTATAAGGGATTATCATCCATCCAATACCCTCTCCTCACCACACCAAATCATAATTACCGCATTATTCCCCACGTAACCTCTCGAGCACTCGTGTACACAGATGCAGTCGGCCAGATGAATTCATAGGACGTCGAGCGGAACGAGGAGATCCTAAGGAAATTACGGGATTATTCGTGGAGTCTTCGGATATCTCAACATTCCCCATCACTCCGTTCACACCTTCTAATTCACCTTCGTCACTGACCTCACGCTCCAGTCCGCGTTTCCTCTTGCGGCTTCACTCCGTGGCCGCAAATGGGAAACCGTGGGTTATGCCACCCCGTCGAGAGAAAGGCGCCTTTCTCCGCAGTCCCTCAGTGTCCCTACTTTTCATTCAGACAACGCCTCCGCTCTTGAAATCCTACGTCTTCCACACACACGCTTGCATCCGCTTCCCTTTATCCTTCCCTGTGCACACGGCTACGGACGCTTTTTCCGGAGAGTGATCATTGGAGAGCCTCGATGGATGATCGATGGGCGAAAATCCGCGTCGGAAGATGATCCCAAAGTCGGACGTCATAGTTTCTTCGAGGTCCGAAATTTGTCGCTTTGGCTATTGTGATGGAACTCCATCGAGAATTCGCACACCGCCATTTGCGAGGATGACCGTGGTTTTTTACCTTGAACTTCGCATCACAACTACAGGAGCAATGCATCAAATGTGATCAAATTCTGAGTGGAGCGAGGAGACGATGAGGTACTCAATAGAATCAATTTCTACTATATCATTGTCACATATACTCCCTGGAATTTAATGCAAATAAATCGAGGACTCTAATATTACTTAGGACAATGATATATAAACTCTGATATATCTTAGGACGATTTTATTATTCCAACGGTAAGGTAAAACAACGCTTCTCAGTACATCTGCCTAATTTTGATTCAGCTGTATTCTTTGAATACTTTTTAATAATATGATCCTACGAAATTTGAAGACACCTAACAAAAACAATTAGGTAAGAATTTCTTTAAATTAAATGGAGGATTCTTATATTCTTTATTGATAAAAAGAATGAATAACGCAATGAAAAAATTGTAGCTTACTTGCACAATTACCAATGAAATGGCTTCTATAATAATTACATCTAATGATCATAAAACTTACGTAAACAACATAAGTACGGCTTTGAAAATATTCCGATGAGTAGTGATATCAGCTTTACGAGTATATCTAATTTCCAGCTCATCTAAAATGAAATCCTAACTCCCAAACATTTCGGCTAACACGCTGCAATCAACACAGACATAAACTACACGACTTTCGTCCAAAAATATTTCCTTAATTTCCGCTCTCAGGAATAGACCCGACCTTCAATAGCCGTAAGGAACTGGGGATCGATCCGTAGCATCATCAGTCGCAATAAAGCCCCACAATTCGAATTTCATCCTTCATATATCGCTCTCGAGGAAATCCTGGCGCATTTCTCATCCCCGCCTAACTTCCTCCACGTGTGGAGAATCTTTCCGTCGTTAGGCAATTGTTTCTGCGACTGGGATGGACGTAAGGCACGCCATCTCCAGACCCTTCCAAATCGCATCACGCTAACACTCCGCACCCATTCGCACGGGGTCTCCTCCTGATCCGCACACGAATGGCCCATAATACCAACACCCACGCACCTACCGATGTGTGCACGAGGAAAGGTGAGAGAAAGGGACGTATGCTTCACGCGAAGAGAAGAAGCCAAACGAGGGAATGGCTACTCCCGCCCATATGAACGCGGTAACCGTTTAATTTAATTGAATGCCTTCGTGCCTATCAAGAGCTCCCCCGAAAACCCCCTTTAACTCTCACCTTTTATCCTTCTGGTGTTTCTTTCGCCGGCTTTACTGGGAGCGTAATGCTGAGACCACCCTTCACGTATGTTGCCTTTGAGGGTGTAGCTGTGACTCACAATTACATGAAAACTGTGATGATGAGGTTTAACCATTCGCTCATCCCTATTAAGGTTCGCAGCGGGAGTGATCAATAACTACCAAAAGAATAACTTCTCGCATTCAATTAAGAAGTATGCAAAAAAGTCACAATTTGCTTGAAATAATAGTATATAAGATTCTCAGATGGGTGTTATAAATCACAAAAATACCAAGATTCGCACGATAAAATAAGCACTTATGAAGAATTTTGTATTAACTAATGCAAAATATCCGTGGTATACATTCTTTATAAAAATTATATTTCTTCATATCATTTAATCAAGGAATTCAAGCGCAAGTATCTTTTTTTCTTTGACCTAATAAACTACATGGGATCTGGCAAGAGAAATAGTGGTTTTTGGATTATAATACTGTCCGATAAAAACAAAGTGGCAAAACCTTGCATGTAGCATACTCCTGAGTAATAGTTGCACAGTTAATGAGCAAGGAAGCGAAGCCTTGGGATTATTTAGTAAGTAGCATTAAAAAGGCAAAATTAAAACGAATTTCTCTAAAAAATCCAATAAAATTCGACGAATAACTTTCCGAGAGAAGCAAAAGCTGGTCATGAAGTAACACTTAAATAAAAAAAGATTTTTCCTAACGCAGCACATCCATTTTCTTTTCGGCAATGCAAACGAAGTCTCTTACGACCGAAGCCTTGTTTAAGTGTGTGAATGAATGTCAAAACCGCGCACGGTTGCAGGAGCCATAACTTGAGGGAATTCGTTGAACTTGCCTGAGATTTTATCGCCTCCGGAGCACTTCGCACAGCATGGCTCTACTTCGAGCCCCATTTACAGCCCCCCTTACCACATGCTCTTTCCACACCACCGATGACCTGACCGTATTTCCTACTCTACGTCGCCACCTGACTTTGCCAGTTCGCCGTCTTTCCGTTTTACCGCTACCAATTCAATGAAATCGTCCTACTGCGAGTCTTTAACTACTGCGTCTCATAAACAGGACTGGATGAACCATACCAAAGGCGCAGGAGACTGTTACAGTCCTAAAGCTATGAGGAGAAGGATATTAGGTAGCAGGAACGCCGTATCTAATGATATCACGGGCGTGGAAGAGACACGTGGTGATAAGGGAGGAAGCATTCCTGTTAAAGATACTATTTCCCTTCATTTCTACGCAATATTAGCTACGTGACATTCACTGATTGTGAACCTAGAACCTAAAGTATATATTCCGGTAAGTTAAAGAATCCTAATGCTCTGATTCTTCGAGTTATGGTGTAACTAATTACAAAAGTTCCACAAGAGGTGTATGAAAATGACTAAAATAGACAAGCAGTGAATTTTCAACATACTAAGCTTATTTCCCTTCATCTCTAAGTAATATTAGCTATGTCACACTCACGAATTGTCCTATAGTCTTAAAGCATATATTCTGGTAAGTTAAAAATCTTAACGCTATGATTCTTCGAATTATGGTGTCACAAATTCCAAAAGTTCCACCAGCGGTGCATGAAACATAAAAAATAGACAAGCGGCAAATTTTCAACAAGTAGAAAGCAAAAAGAACTCACAAAATATACTGCGGAATGGAATAGGAAGAAGTAGACAAAAAAAAACTTACTTCAGTCGTAATCGGTCTTAAGTATCACCAGTGATTTTGGATGAGATTCCGCAAAAAGCAAACAACCAAAAAAAGAACACCTGAACCCATGGCAAAATACAAACTTAAAAAAGGCTCCATCACCTCCGTTTATTACACAGTGCTCATTTCAAACCGTCACGATGATACCCTCAACTACACCTTCCTAACTATAATCCAGTGAAAAGTACTAAAGGAAAAAAAATCACTTACTTCCCAACCCGCCTCATACCCAATATCTGGGGCTTACATGGAACGAAGGCCCAATTTTTTATCGCCCTCTCCAACTTCCACCAAAGAAAGGGGTAGAAAAATCGTCTCTTGACCGCCATTCATCACTTTAAGCGCGGCTTAACCGCTCCTTAATTCCTTTTCATTTTTTTCCCGCGCACCACCTCCTGGAGACTCATTTAGGGAAGGGAGAGAGAAAGTGGAGGAACGGAAGGAGACTAAAGGACGGGGACAAAAACATACGAAAAAAGCCAGAGACGGGACAAAAAACAATCGGTACAAACAAAAGAGGCGCGGAAGATCGGAAAGGAAGCGAAGAAGGGGAGAAGACGGAGAAAAAAATCCTCATTGAACCATTTTGGCACTTAAACCGAAGCGATTTGATCCACCGACAGGTTCTGGCACCGGACCCACCCGGACTAAGCACTGCTTCCCCCAGCGATTCCCGCCAATGAAAATTGCCACCCTTCCCGCACCTTCCGCACCCCCGTTTCCTTCTAACACATTCTCCTTCTTCTCCCCCTCATATTTCCATCGAAATCGCCTCTAACTCTGGAGCGAACTGGCCAGAGCTCAAGAGCTCTGGGTGGAATAACGTAGTCCAAGCATATTCAATGGAAGTGGGCGGGGAGGGGACGAATGTGTGAGAGGATCTACGTTTAATGCATATTGCGGGCTCCGCTAGAGCGCCTAGGTTAGGAGATCCTTCATTTGGGAGAAAGGCGAGGGGAGATCCCCGGGTCCCAGGGTAATTTGGGGTAGTAGTATACGTGCGAGAAGGCGAATAAAGATATTGGCGTGGGAGGAAGGGTTGGACTATCTAACGTGAGATTCCGAATAAAACCCCACCTTCGGCCCATCTCTCATCTCCGGCAAGGATAAAAACAAGCGTAGCTTTCGGGAGGGAGGCGACCTAATCTGACTCGCTATCGCATCAATTTGCAATAATTTCTCCAAGTTTCCGATCTATACGTGGCGACTTTTTACGTCCGCCCGCCTCGCCCCATAATTTATTTCGGAAATCTGCGGGAGAGGGATCCCGAAATATCCAAAAGTTAATCCTTCGGAGGGGTGGGCGGGTGGGTTACGTTCCCCGGTCCATTGACGTCCTGATTTCTCTCCAAATTACCTCCGCGGATCTTCTTCGCCACGGACAAAAGGAAAACCGACGGACGTTAATAAACAGGACCCGGAGAGGTTCGAAAAACAAATATCCCGTTTTTTTCGGGAGGGCGGAAAACAAAATAGCGTCAACTTTCCGCAAATACATAAAAAAAAGAGGAGATCCCCCGGCGATGCCATCGCTCCATTCAGTCACTCCACGTTACATCCCATCTAGATCCCTTACGGTTTCAAAAGCGAATCAACATTTGCATTTCCAAAAACCCCGAGCGTTCACATCCCCACACATCTCCTTAGCCGTTTGGTGACTTTGCAGCGCCAAAATACCCTCTCTTCCTCTTTGCCCGGCTCATCTTTCCCTTCCTCCCGGGGGTCCGTTCCCTCTCCCTTACGAGTCCATCCACCTCACCCGTACTCTTCACTGCCTCATAACTATGCCGCTCATGCATACGACTTCCACCCACTCACATGCACACGCCCCAAATCCCTAAGAGCACACGCGATTCCATGTGGTTGAAGAGCGCGGAAAGAAACGGTGCGATAAGAAGAAGCATGGCAGGGATTAGACAGAAGAGGCAAACGCCTCAAGGTGGAGCAATCACTGGGATGTCGATACTTGCATATCGGAAAATTATCTGAGCGCCCCGACCTTAACATAATACTCAAATATATCATGAGAGACTCTTACAGAGAAAGCTACGGCACAATTTCATTTCTCTCACGTGAGAAACAAAGACGGAATCGATAAAAACGTTAGCAGAGGGAGTAGAAGTGTACTTAAGCACTTAAATTCATCAAACTCAGACTAATCCCAAAATTCGTAACAAATACTAAAAACGGGGAAATAAAAAGCTGCTATTTTATGCTCTCACAGGAGAAAGAAAGGACTCAAATAAACAAATAAACAAAGGACTTAAAGGACTATAATAACTTGGGGATTTAATAGCATATAAAATAAGCAGAAGTATAAAACGCTTAAATTCGCGAAACTCAGAATTATTCGCAAATTCCGTAATAAATAATTTAGCATGAAGGAATAATAAATTCTGAAAAAGTAGAACCCATTGGACACAATGATGACCATAGCCTGTTAAATTAAAAGATTATTAATTCGGTTCTTGAGATTACTAGGAATAATGTTACATTTGACATGATTGCAACTTAAAAATAAAATTTACAAAAATTTATGAAACTAATGTGGCATTAGGTGACGATATTCGAAGCCGAGTTTACAGGGGAAATCGAGGGAGAGAGTTGTATTTTCTAAACTTTAAGTCGATTTTAAAAACAATTATTGATACGAAAAATATAGGGAGAGTAAAAGATTTAAGACATCGCGAGTCAGGGCGACCATACTAATGCACACGAGTCTTCGCACCTTCCACATCAGATTCGGTCTACACGCTGATACTCCCCTTTAGCGATCCTCCAACGTACCGAGAACGAACGAAGGAATCGATAACGATCCGAACAAATATATTCAAGGGCACTCGGAAAGGAAAAAAGCATAAAAACGTGGCCGAGACGTACCATTTTCCACGCCCAGGTGGACTGCGAAAGGAAATGAGTTTGGGGAAAAATCCGTAGAAATTACGGCTCTCCCTCCTCCACCCAGCTATTTTCGGATGTGTAAGCGTCAAAAGCTGGGCTCTGATAAACGAGATTTACGGATGAGGACGAGCAAAGTTTTCGCGTACAAATGGGCAACTCCGTGCACACAAGAGAAGCAGAACAATTCGTTATGACGGACGTAACAAAGTCCCCGCCATAATGCTCCTGAGCGATGCGATTCGTCCGAGGAAAGAAAATCGGGTTACATATGAAAGCTCGCGGTGGGGCTGCTTTTACTCCGCAAACATATAATTTTATCAATCTTAATAAAAAGGAGGAGCTCTGCTTTCGCGCTCGCTAATGAAGAGAAATGAATTTTCCGCCTGCGCTAACAACTCGACTGAAAGCGAAAGACTCGGAGGAATAATTAAGGAGCGTAAAGAAAAGCTTATTAGAGCTATGAAGAAATCACACTTATATAAATTTTGCCAGCGGTGTTACAATTTTCGTACTCTCTCTTTTGATTATGATATTAGCTCCATCAATGTAGTGGCTATTTCCTCTGCATTCGCTTAACTGCAGTCTCCGAAAATGTATTGTCGACATATCACTGTTAATGCTTACTTCTTGTTGATAAACGCATAAAGAGGCAACTATTGAAATTGCAATCATATCAATGGAATAAAAGTACTGCATAAGGTTTGAACGTTTAAGGTATAGATAAGATTCTAGGTCAAGATCTAAGGCAGATAACTCATTCACAATCTGTTCTGCGAGGCAATATAATAGTGTGAGATAAAATATAGAAGGGATTGAATAACTTTCTCCACTAAAGTTTGTTTTCATATATTTAAGAAATTTTGGCGACAAATTATTTCGGATAATTTTAAGAAAATAATTTCCATGCAGATGCGATGAATAGTAGCTGCACTCAGAATAAGAAATTTACACACTAGAAATATACTGAATTCAGTATGTTATGGTTGATGGCAATCAGATAAAATGCTGAAATAAATAGTACTTACAATTACAAAAAAAAAGCCTTGAAAGACAGATTTCTTTTTTGTGAGGGTTTCATTTTCCTAAAGCCAACATGAAAAGATGGGCTTATAATTGCTATACCTCGGAATATTTCTGAAATTACTAAATCTTAGCAAAGAATTTCTCCAGCTTCAAGATTTACGTTATTTGTCTACCAAACCTTCATTCGACTAGCTCTCTATCATGCCTTTCAACAAATTTTGTTTCTGTTACACAATAAGTCTAGCTTTTCCTTTCATCGATTAATTCCCTCCTTCTTTCTTCCACTCTCTCTAGCAAGGCCTTCATCCGACCATTTTCCGTCTACCGGTGTCCTCCAACACCAATCTCAAATGCCACAACCCCTTCATAGCCTCCAGGTATAAAATTTCGCGACCAAAAACAAACCCACCATAACAAAAATTCTCTCAATAAGTTCCCGAATGTTAGAAAAGAAAACCTCCCAGTCGATGAGCGAAGAACACAATCGAGAGCATAGCTTCAATTTGAACATCCCTTGGAAGGGTTTTGGGCGTTAGGAGAGACAAAACAAATGAAGACGAGGCACAGGACAAATAATCAATTCTTTGGAAAACAACCCTCCGCACGGTGAAACCCTAGCAGTCCAGGAGGAGAAAGCGGTAACAAGGAGAGACGTCGGCGGAGCGTGACGAAAAAAGGAGAGATGAATGGGAGTGTTTGAGGGAGGAAATGAAAGTTAGAAGTGAATTGCGGCCGGTTGTGCGGACTTGCGACGGACTAGCCCCAAAGCCATCAACAATATGAAGAGGATGACTCGGCAGACTTCTACGTAACCTTCGACCCATGCTTTAAAGAAAGCCTCCTCTGAATTCGACTTGGAAATTCCCCGCCGATAGATAGTTTCGATTTTCCGAATGACGGGTAACGAGGGGAGTATTTACCCAAATTAGGACGCCGACGGTCTGAAATGAAATGGAGGAGAAGATTCGGAGAATAGCTGGCGAATTATATCCGAAGGACGGAAAGTGAAATTCGATCGTAAAAACTATTTTACCTCCGAATGATGAAGGCCTTTCGGATACGAATGATTCCGTACCCGAAGCCATTCCGAGAAACTTTCAACTAGGGAAAGTAAAACGGAGGTTCTGGAGAATAATGCACTGTGAATTAGAAACATTACGATGGCGTTTCTAACATTTCTGATACTTTTTTCCTCATCCGTGATCCTCACAGAATTTTTACATTTTAATTTATATATGTTCCCGTTTCTGAGACATATTTGTTTCTGAGAAAAACAGATGCGATGACAATTACAAGCTGAATTATGGCAAATATTTAATGTCGGAATATTGTATTTAAGTTAATGAATTTTACCCTGGAGTAGTTGTTAATTTCAAAATAGTTACGAATCCGGGGAATGTCCTACAGGATGACATAAGTAAAAAAAACCTTAGCTTAACGTCTAAAAGTGTATTACTCACATAGCTAGGAGATTTATTAAGCTTTTATATTGCACGACAAATTCCATTCAAGAAAAATTTTTCCACGCTGAAGCAAATCGAGAAACAGGGTAAATATCAAGACATGGAATGCATCATTCTATTTCATATTTTCATAAAAAATTCAGGTAGATGATTAATCACAAAAAGTAAGAATGCTTTCAAAATCATGATTGTAACGAATAATTTCCAAAAAGTATTATACTATAATTAGAAGATACAAATACAAGACATATCCAAATAATGAACGGTTTCACTTTCCACAAGGTAACTCTACGGAGAGCTTCAAAAATCATAGTACGTATACCCTACTAAACTAGAACAAACATGTACATAAACCTAAAAAACACTAGCCATCAGAACGAAAAACGCGCCTAAGAAAGCATAAAGCACTGAAAATCGCCCCGAGCGACCGCCAGGATGAGTCCATAAATAAGGGGCGGCCAAAAAACGGAAACCCGCACGACGGACAACCGTGCTCAATTACGACCGCGATTTAATTTCCCCAAAACCCAAACGATACTACCAATGGTCTGCATCCCCGAGGGGGAATAACAGAAATGGGGGGTCCAACAGGAAGTAACGGCTTTCGAAGGCGCAGAACTACGAGATCAAGATGACCGTCGGAGAGGAAAGCAAATTCCCGGCCAATCAGCGAACGAGATCGAAAGGGGTGGCTTAGCCTGCGGGGGGATGCTTAATCGTCGAGAGGAAACGCAGGATAAAGACTGGTAATTAAGAGGACAGCGGGGGTTTGGGGTGAAAAACAGATATGGAGATAGAGAGGAGGATGCGGGAAAAGGGAAAGAATGGAAGGAGCGAGATAGAAATGGTAAGAAACTTAAATGGAGAAGAGGAAATGCACGGAAAACAGAAATCGTGGTGGGTAAAAATGAGGGGATGAGAAAGATTTGACTTTTAAAAGATGGAAAGGATTGCCAAGATGGGCTAATTCATAGAACGCAGTCATTATCCCGGAAAATGGGGTAATGCGTTGATTTACTCTTAGGAAGTACCTATCCTTAACAATAGACAATCACAACTAACAGAATACATTTAAATCATTACTAGACGAACTTCTTACCCCCATCATATAGAAGTCGAAATTAAAAATCTCAGAACGCAAGCGAAAAGCAAAGAATCTAGAAAAAAGAGATTTCAATTTGGAAAACAAGAAACAAAACATTACCGATAACAGTTTTAGTATCAGGAAAAATGCCACCGAATATGACGTTACAAAATTAACACTTGAAAATATAGAAAACGGCATATTAAAACATATAATGAGGAAGCTTAGACCAGTGAGTAGGAATAATAACAGAGAAAATAATTGTATGACGATAAAATAAGAAACAGTACCGTAGATTTCAATTGATAGATTTGTTAAGTAATGGAGTATGATAAACTGCACTGGAGATGTTAAGTAGGGAAGTATAGTACATTCCTTTGTCGAATAATGGAGTAAATCCCACAGCGAAGAAACACGGATAAAGAAGGAAGCGAAACAGCTAAAAGAAAAGTACGCAAGAAAGTTGAGGGAATGGAGGAGAAGGAAGAAATTAAATGAAGAGGAGGGAAAGATAGGGTGAAAGGCTTGTTACTCGATTTCCTGATGCCCCATCTATCGGATGCACTGTGGGGGTGAGGAGAAGTTCGGCTGGAATGAAAAAAAAACGGGGAAGAAAGCCTCTGACGATTCCAAATTCGTAGTCCGGTCACCGCATTAACGACGGCCCGCCGTAAAACCCCCGCCTTCCTCCAAACCTGCTGCAAAGTAGCCTATCATCAGGAGGATCGGAATTTCTGGAGAGGACTGGGAATAAAAATCGAGCGACCTTCCGAAATAAAGGTCTTGTTATAATGGCGTGCTTAAAAATCGGCCGATTCTCCCGACGGACTTAATAGCCGATCGAAATTGTGTTTCATTTAAGAGCTCCGCACGGCGCCGTTATGAAATGGTTCGTGAATTTATTTCCATTTAGTTACACGTTTTGATGGCACGAAGATGAACCTGCCAATTGCCGAATGAAAGTCAAGCTTCAGCGATAGAATGGTCTGAATTTCCGCATTAATATCGTCAATACTAACGAGTCGAGCCGGAATGTTTCTTGCAGAATATCACCATTGAACTAGTGTATAACTATGCTATATACTGCATGTATGACTGTACTGTATATATAGCTATGAATACTACTGAAAGCTGATTCGATGTGCTGAATGAAATCCTGGGAAGAATATATGAAAGGAGCTACGTGGATGAAAGGATTGCGTAGGAAAAAGTAAGGATATTTTTAATGAACTATTTAGAGGTAAGCATGGAGAAGTTATGTCATTAAAAGAGGCCATCCAAATGCTAATTTCGAGAATAAAGAACGTGATTACAACATGTTTATGTAGCACTTTAGAAGTATCAATTTCTCATTCCGGTTACGGAGAACCAGTAAATAAAAGTCACCACCAGATCTATCTAACTTAACATTCCACGAGTTCTAAAACCAAGAAGAGTCTTAAAACCAGGAGGGCATTCAGATTAAACTACATCGGCGAGAAAGAAGAATAGGTTACAAAAGACACTCTTCTTAGTTTCAGCCAACAACGCACTTTCTTAATTCCAGATACCAAATTAACTAAGGGGCGGAGTCTTACATCTACATGTATTTACAAAGACTACTTCCTTCTGTTCTGCCAAGTGCTACAATTCCCTTTACTATTCGGATAATTCAACAGTTATGAATGCAGCTGCATCTCCTTTTCATCAGAACGAAGCCCGAAGAGATGAAAGTATTTAACCCGAAGCTACGCAGCCAAACACACCTCCCAAAAAAATCGAACTGGGGATTTTCGAGGGATTCATCAACTTCAGGGTGTTTGACATTCGCGATCGACTTTCAAAAAATATTCGACAGCATCGTGTCGACTGAGACATGCGCTTTAGTGCGTAACATTCGACGGGAGTGAGACGAAGAAAGAGCCCTGAGAGGAGCACTCCGAACACCCTCACTGCGTAGGGCAAGTGCGGAAACATATAGGGAGCGAGAGAGAAAGGGGAGCAGGTTATACGAACCTGATCACGCATCATATGCTATAGGTGTGACGGAAGGTGCATGGAGTGAAGGGTGCGGAAGACATCTGGAGGAGAGAAAGAGGGAAGTAAACGGGAGACGTGGTGGAAGGCAGGACACGGGAGAGAAAGGCGAATGGATAAGTTATGTCTCCGCTATCGGAGAGCCTTCAGAAAATCCATATAAAAAATTTTTCCCACGACCTTTATCGCCCGGACCTCTTCCTTCTCCAAACTGAGGGGGGAGGGAATGTGCCTAACTCGCTAGACGCCCCCGATTACGATTTCCTAGGGAGAGTGATGGATAGAGAGGGAAGGGCTGAGAAAAATGGGAGGAGGAATTGAGAGGCATATCGAGAAAGAATGGAATCATAGACAGAGATCTAGATTTGCAGTAAGGCGCTGAAGGAGGAGCTGAAACCACACCAGAATAGGTAAATGCAGAGAGTTTGTAAGACAGGATGAACTGAGAAAGAATATTAGGACCAGGAAATTCAAGTTTTTTTATGGGGTAGAGATACTTGAAGTATGCCAAACATTTGGGAGAAGGGGGAATGGAAAAGAGAGAAAGAGACCGAGATGAATACTGACAGATTTGTAAGTAAACCAATTGGGATATGGGAAGAATGAAAAAGAAAAAGACTGAGATGAAGAGATTTAAAGAAATGAAAGTAAACTAAATCTAAAGTCAGTTGACACAGGTGCAGCAGCGTCCGGTGATTCAATTACTACAGAAATAAGGAATGAGATAGCAATAAATTTGCTAAAAATGCCTCAAATGTTAAAATTTGAAAGGTTTTTCATGTAGCCCACGGGCAAATTGCAAGTTTTATTCAGTAAATTGTCATAGTGAGACATTTAATCTCTACTATGTTATTTCCGAACGCCCTCAGGTGCATTTAAGTTATGTGTATCATTACTTATAAAACCTATTTCAATTATTACCTTTTAGGCGCAATGCACATTCAAAGACTTACAAAATGAAGATCTCTTAGATACTATTCGTCAAGTGAGCTTATGCGGCCCAGCTCTCAAGAATATTGGAGCTCCCAGTAGATAACAAAGACTGCGTTGGTTACGGTATTCGACGGCGTCAAATTTTTCAAACGTTAGACATGGCTAGATTACATGAGTTATTCGTTGCATTTGTGGGAGCAACCTTACCGCAGAGCATAAAACCGTTTCCACGAACTATGACGGCACCCATCCACTGAATGATATCCCCAAAAGGTGACAGAAAAGGTACTATTTATAATTCCAATGTCCCTCCCGATTCACCTTTTCCCCGAGAACATTCCGAACCCACGAGAAAAAACAAATGATAGCTGGTGTCCGAAAAAATGACTGTCGTAGACAACGGCGGAAGTGCCTAAAGCAACCCTAATTTTTATTCCTCACGAGATCTCTAATGCAGACAAAAACTTTTCCCTCCCTCTAAAGCATAGCAGCTTGAGTAAAAACAGTAGCGAGGGTGAGATTGTAAGGGAGAAATGAAGGGGAAAAAAAGCCCAAAGGTGGACAAGAGTGGAGGAAAAAACAGAAACCGAGAAGGGTGTCCAGAAACCTTCGCAAGAGCTTTCGCCTTATCTAATAACATTAAAAAAATCCTCGCGGGGGAAAAAAAGATTCCCCCCATTTTTTGTGAAATATTAAAGGATCCCGACCAGACTAACCTTTGGTCCTAAACCCTCTTTGCCTTGAAAGCGTGCCCACCGCCCCCATATCTCACGCGCCCCCATCCTTACCACGACCGTACGTCCGAACCCCTCTCCCCCAAGCTCCCTTCCGCCCGCCGCACGACCATTTACCTCGGAATTCTTCGTAATTACAAAATTTTGATGGGGTAAATTGGGATGGCCCTGCGGTCTCCGGGAGAAGAGGAAGCGGAGAGGAAAGACGGGGGAAAACAAGAGAAAATATTCGGTCAGCGGCCTTTCTTCCCTCGCAGAATCGGGGAGAGACGGATCCCCGGAGAAGGAAGGTTTGCCGAGGAAGAAATGTTATTTTTCGTAAAAATACCCTCGCCGCAAGATAACACCGAAATAAAAGAACGGTATAATGAGGATGGCGAACCGGAACAAGGAGGTTGGAAATGGTGGGACGGAAGCGGGCGGGTAAAGAACCGAGGGGACAAAGGAAAGGAATGGAAAAAAAGGAGGAGGAAACGCATTAGGCGTGGACGAACACCGCTGAATGGAAAGAGAAGAAAGAAACACGAAGGGGGGGAGGTTCCGTGCGTGGAAAAGGCAATGGTTGGATGTTATTAGAGCGATGCTGAAGAAATTGGTGAAGGTGAAAATATAAGTGGGCGAAGAAGGGGAGAAAAAATGGATGAAGTGGGAGATTGCGTGATGGAATGGTTACGGAGGAAATGGGAGAGAAGAGGGTGAAAAAATGGGAGAGGTGGATGCGAGGGTTGTAAATGGGGAGGCTGGATTGAAGGTAGGGGTTTGCGTACGGGAACGAAACAAAGAGAAGATAGAGCTATGTAACGGCAGGCAGGCAGGTAGATAATCCGATGGGGTTAAGTCTGGTCGATAGCCATCGAGAGCGGAAACAAAATTCGAACGAGGACGGCGGTGAGTTCGGGAAGCGTAGGAGTGTGAATAGAGGGAAATTAGAAAAATAATACGGCGGCCGTATCCAATTTACAGATGTATTGAAGAACGGATTATAACTAGCACATCCATTTTAAAGCGTTTAACTAACTATAAGCCACGATGCGAGCGTGGGTGGGATCGGCTGATTGATGGAACTGATTAGAAGCGGACGGTACGTTCAAAAAAAATGTATATTTGACTTCTGTATTCATAGAGAGATTGGAATATTCGCCCATCTAACACTTTTTGTTAATACTGTCGGAAAAGAACGTTAAATATAAAAATAGCTCTTTAATGATCGTATGTAAAAGAGGAAAGGGTTTTGAACAGTTTTCCATCCTACACTTTCAACAGAAAGGAAAATCAATTTCAAAGAAGAGAAAATTGCAACCATAAACTTGATAGAATAGAGATGACAAAGCGCCATAATTTTCTATATGCATCCTATGGCAATAGAGCAAGCCCAATAAAAGAAGGGATATATTATAAGAGTCAAATATAGCATTAAATTATAAACTAACCCTGCAAAACAGGTCTCACAGTTTCAGGCGAGGAAAGTCGATGTACGAATTTTTATATTTCGTAATAACGCGTGATAGAGAACTGTCAAATCCGATTTGCAGCAATAATTCGCATTAAGCGATACATTTCCAGCCCTCCCTCCGGGACTAAAATATCTCATTATAATTCAAATTCATACAAATAATGAGAATTCAATGTGCGGGGTGGTGAAAAAAAAGTCCACCCGGATTTGATGCTTCAGGTTCAATTATATAATTCATCCATCACAGCCGGTTATTATTTTTAGGAAACAGAAAATAAAACTGTACCTCCGCAGCACGCGAGCGCACGAAACTTTAAATGATTAAAATTCGACTAAATTAATTTGCTAAATTTACTCCGACTCGCCATTTCGTCATATGCGGGCGATCGTGAAAATTTCACCGTCGGATAGCATTTTAATGAGGAAATGTATAAACAGAGCCGCCTTTCCTACGGATGCGATAAAAACGCCATGCCCTATGGGGGATAAGGACCACGTTATGCTAAAAAAAAACAGCCCTGAATTATATATATGCACCCAAAGTAGACGTGGTTTATGAGCTACGGGGTGGAGGAGGAGGAAAAATTTCGAATTCGTGCAGATATGAGTAGTAATGTTTAAGCGGGGAGGCAGGCTCATCCGGTCACTTCGCTACCATTATCGAACCTTCCGCTTTGAAATAGAATTATTGACAAGACTCCCCCTCCGCCCCTCCAAACGGTCGCATAACAATATGAATAAAGGATCGACCGAGAAGTGACCCGAGCGAATACTTTCCAATTGACGGAATTACTGAAATGGTAGGTTTTTAAGCGCTGGGACTAATGCGCGGGGGAGGAGAGAGAGAAGGGGTGGGGTCGGGGAGAACGCGGCGATATAAAGCGAAAAATAAACAAATGACGAAATAAATAATGGCGTCGAAGTGAAAAAAAGGCGGAAAAAATTCTCCGGCGGATAAAACGGAGGCAGGGGGACGGCGGCGGTACTGCATCGATTAATGAGCCTAACTAACCGCAGGCCTATTACGGATACGGTTTGATTAAAAAAAATATATATGCGAAAGAGAGATGGAACGAGGGAGATAGAATACAATGAGCGTAAAAATTATTCGCCGCTGGTGGGTGGAAAAAATATATTCCGGACGATCGCGATGGAATTCGTGTGTTTGTGTGCGTGTTTGCGCGCATACATATTTATATATGTATTTTCCCCGGAGAGTAATGGAAAAACGATCACGTGGACAACACATGTCCGGTAAAATTTTCCCTCCGTGGGACTTTTTATTCTTATCTACGAGCGTATCTCTTGTGCAGGCACTGTCCCACATTGTCCGAGTGACTCACTCGTCAATCCCGAGCTCTCCGACGCCTACCACAAGCTTAAAAAAAAAGAAACGCGCTTTGCGACCCCCAGAAAATGTACCCACGCTTCCTCAATTATCCTCAAAATCCCTCGAATAACAATATAACTCTTCGATTTCTTCGAACTATACCTATACTCATATGTATATCCCATATTCCAATGGATTCAAATCACACACTGCTATCGATTCTCATTGTTACAACACGGTAATAACATTGTCACATACAATTAGATTGATAACAACACATTAATGAATTGAAATAAGAATGCTACTTATGGTACCTAAGAAACACATAATAGCTATGTATGAGTTATTATTCACCCAGGTTAGCGCTAATAGGAACTTCTGCCACCAGAACGTAAATCTCTTCTTTCATCAATCAAGTTTTGAAAGACATTTTGAGTACCGTACATCATAATTAAAATTAAGGGCATTCATTGAAAATTAGCATATCCGCAGTATCAGGTCTTACTATATTTTACGAGAAATGGTGTATTATGATCAGCAAAATCAATACAATAATCGTAAGCACTGCTTTGCACAAGTATTTACCATCGCCTACATCATGGTTACGGTCGAAATATTAATTGTTAATTCAGTCATAAAAGAAACACCTAATATTCGAGAGAAGACCTGTATCAATAATGAGTATCGAACTTCTATAGAGAAAAACTATGACACAAAATCCGTTTTTAATAATTTCTAATACGTTTTCGCTTGTACCTTTGTTGCGATCTTTCACTTAAGCCTTGTGATTCGAAATTAAACTCAATAAGTTTCAATTGGCAAAAATGGATCATAGCCGCAAAATACAGAAGTTATCTGCAAACAACCCGACAGGTGTCGAAAATCCATTCACCACCTGCTGACAACTTCCTCGGTTGGTCCATTTTTCGGTCTTCATTTTAACAAGTCATCAATCAACACCTGCTTTCACGAGTGCGCTGGGTTATTTCAATAGATTTAATCTCATAAAAGAGCCACTTTCGATGTTAGCATTCTCTTGCGAATTCTACAATCATTTACCTTCGTTTTTTGTTGATTTAGCTACTAGTTGTGCCACTTCTTTTCCAGTCCAAATTGTGGCATGAAATAAATTTTAGAACATACCCAATGGTGATGCTTTCCGAGTCGCAATTCTGCAATATTAAGCCATCGACATCATTTTTTTTACAGATTCTATGTATTCTATACTCGCAAGGTTATAGTAGTAGTTTTATTGTGAAAAGTGCTTCGACAGCTGAGGTCATTTCGCACGTGGGCTCCCGATGGGAATCGAACAAGGGACCGCTTTCATTGAAGTCGAACGCGCTGCCTACACGCCTATCCGGGAGTTCCGCAAGTTAATAATAATTAAAAAGGTAAATTATTACAGCTAACAACGCAGATGGACAAATATGAAAATTGATGGAAGTGGGATAGATCATGAATGTACGAAGACGGATTGAAGCGGATGTGATAAAAATTACGTAAGAAAAAACCAAAGGACTTGATCAGCAGAGAACACAAGAATTGACAGAGCAAAGGACAGAACGCAAATGAGAAAGAAAGGGATGAAGAGATGGATAGAGAAAGTGCAGGTGGAGGCGAACGAAACGCAAAGGCAAGAGGAGTTAAGGATTTTTAGCGTCCGCCGGAAAATTGAATCCGAAGTGACGTGCATTCATATTAATACGCCGATATCCCGGGAAAGGTACCAATAAAACGCTAATTACTTATTAAAATCGACGTTATGAGCACTGTCGAAAGGTTTTGCAGCGGACGTGGTGGGGATGGGGAGAGGGGCAGGCTGATGACGTACGATGGAAAGAATGAGTTGGAGGGCGGGGGAGATGGACGGAGGTAAATGTTTTTAAGGTAGGGGAAGGGAAAAACGGATTTGGTCCCCCTCCCTCGCCACACTCCATGGCTTTGGCAGATGGGGTTATAAACATGGCCGACTAATAATCCATCACCGGGCGTGCATACACTGCACGGGAGAAAAAAGGCGAGTAAATATTCAATCGCTTCGAATAAAAAAGTTTTCTGTGGGATTTCCGATTCGCTCATCCGTGCCGTTAATTTATTTAAGCGGATTACAAAGTTTGAAATGGGCGGGGATGAGAAGTTTGACGGAAAATCGTGACTCCTTACTGACCGCAGGTCACAGGTCATCACAGTTGGGTCCTTTCGGAAATTGCGCGAGGTCGCTGATCGACTATGGGCTGACTCCTTCCGTATCGCAGATTCACGTTTGACCACTCCTTGAATGACCCAACAGAGAAATTACGGGTGACTGAAGTAACGTCAGCACAACTACTTCTGTAATCATCTAACTGAAAACATCCAACCAAAACTAAAATCTCAATAAAAACATTTAGTTTCCACCGATTGACACAATAATTTCTTTACCTGAAAATTTATGAAACTAATTCCTCTACAACCATTCAGTAAAACATTTCACAGTTACCTTGTAATCGATGGAAGAAGCTCTCAATGTTATATTAATTTCTCAGAATAAATAGTATACGTAATAGTAATTTTAAAAGTGCTTCGACAACAGCTTATTTCGCACGTAAACCTCCACCGTGAATCGAACCCGGGACCAAAGTCGAACGCGTCACCCACTTGGCTCTTCGAAGGCTAATTTCCTAACATTCTTTTGCATCCCGTATAGTAAAATCACGACTCTGAAGATGAAATTGAAAGATCCAGAAATGCTGGAGACCATAAACTAAGGTACTAAGTTTTCACTACGATTGCGTAACTTCAACAAACGGAAACCCCAATTATCTCTCGAAGGTCCCCAAGGTTCATGCACGCACTGCTTACATATTCACCGTGGTAATTCGCATTGCCTCCGGAGTTAAGCGATATAGGTACATGGCACGCAAATTGCACTCCACTGGGGTAAATGATGGGGGATATTCTTAGCATTCAGGATGAAGAGGGGGTTACTCCGGAAATAAATGCCCAAACGTGCATCCCGTGAGCCATTCTATGTCGTGGCGGTAATTATCGTACAGTTGTCCCAAATGGTAACAATTAATTGCTAAAGATATTCCCAAAAAGAGCAGTCATGTCAGAATCATTTACTTTCTACTGCAGTGCCCACCGAAGTATCAGTTTGAGGTGGCTATTGAATGTCCACAAATCTGGGAAGACTCGTAGATGTTTAAATGACATTAACTACATTATATGAATTCCGCAAACAATATTATGAACTTAATGCATACAAATATTATAGCCATGGGGCAAAATGGCAAGATATAACGAGGACAAAAATATAAATTATCGATTTAATGACGGATTTAATATCACTCATGGATATTTATGAAATGAACTGAATTAAATCATTTACCAGCAGCCTAAATATTTACTGTTTCAAATTATATTAGTTTCATATTAAACAAATCTCATATTCGGAAATTTCGTTCCATATTTTAACAACAATTACTTACATATAGTCGACCTAGCAATTAATTTGTTTTCCTGGAATGCGGAAGTTTTTTCAGATTCAGGGAATTTAGCATTCATCGAATAAAGCGATTACACAAAATAATAAAAATTATTAATTTCAGAGAGTAAAATCATTTCCTTACGTAATGAAACGAACAGCAATTCTACGAGCCAACACGGCGATCTCGAAAAAGTACAAAAAACACTCACGAAGAGCTACTCAGAGTTTAGCAGCTGAGACACCAACCATCTCCTCGAGATAAATTATTCAAATACGATTAATCACCCGGAAATTTTCGATTCGCAGTTCTACTACATCTTCCGAGCAATGCGCGAGTATGAGAAATGCTCCGTTGGACTGTTTAAGAAGTACATCCATCTCAGCCGTGGGACCCATCCATCAACCCTGCATCCGAGAGAGAGAGAGAGAGAGAGTACACGCACTTAATCCTAATAAGGAAACAGAGAGCGAAGAGAAAACTTTGTCAACCCGCGACTCCGTCCCGTGTTTACCATTAATCAACAGATTCGGGAAGTGCGAAGGAGGAAAGAGGACACATTGACCCGGGTTTTTGACGACGGAATTTTCGAACTTGATCCCGCCGCTTCGGTTTTGTTCCTTGGGGGTCCATAATGTACATTTCCGTATCAAACCCTGACGACTTTTTAACGCGGACGAATGAGAGCTGTCGCTCGTGTGAGGCCGATCGTTCGGATTTGAAATATTACGCCGATTTTTCCACCGAGAGCCGAGCGCTTTTTTGACAGCCCAAATAACTCCCGCAAAAATGAGGTTTCGATAAAAATATTCTTTATTTAATGCCTTCGAAATAATCAAACGAACAACATGTCATCGCGATCGACGCCCTAGGGTATTGTAGGGCGATTCCGTTGATAATGGAAGGGGCATTTCCCGATGTATCCGCGATACGTAGTCTGACGAGGCGAATCGGTAATCCGTAACAGATAGGCCCGTTTGTAAATTTCCAATGACGCCGTGATTGTTCCCAGCTCGGGAAATATAACTTAACGGACGGGATTGATATTTTTTTCCGAATCGATGCGATAGACATGAAAGATTAAGGGGGTTAAATTATTCGCAAATCCCTCGGGAACGTAAAAATTACGAGAGTTTCGCGATACAAAGGAAACGCCTCTCACGCAAAAATTTCCAATTGCACGTCCGGAAGTCAATTACTGAAACTAAAGCGACAGACGAATAGTTTTAGCGACTCTAGAGATATGAGAGGACGGAAGCATATGCATTACGTCGTCATCGGGCACATAATTTTCAAAATACTAACGGAAACTAAAATAAGCTCTCACCCCCCTCGCAGGCCGATATTAAAATTATGTACGGTCATCCCTTAGTTCCTGGGTTAATAAACATTAATGGAAATCCGAAACAATATGAGATATATATTTAAACGCGATTGATTAAATGTCTCTGTACCCGAAACAGGAATCGATTAAATTGAAATTAAATCACGGAACACTGGATAAATCGCCGGCTTGCGTAACTCTACCGTGAATATGTATTCCCTACAATTTAATATGCTCCGATAGGACAAACAAAGCGTTGGGATATTCATAGAGCATATAGCTTCATATAATCCCATAAATATCCCCAGATAAAAGCATATAGATAAATTATATCTCTCTCTTCGTGAGATATGGGACAAATTATATGGCGTAGCTGAAATTTCTAATGCTATGATAAATTACTTCATGATAGACAATAATAACCTTAATCGACTTTTAAGAAATTTAGATGAGCTTCAACGCATACAGATTCAAGTTTTCCTAGCGTTTACGATTTCTATACTAAATATTCAAATGTTTCACAGAAGTACTGTCATTCTCTCTTATAAGACAAGCGAAATACAAAGACTCTAAGTCATTCCATAATATTTAAGCATTCATATATGCAAAGATCTCATCGAAAACAGACAGAAAACCTTGGGGGTTAATCCAGAGCACCGTGTAGTGAATAAACAACTGAAGAGAGCAATCTACAGTTCGCGTGAAATCTAGATGTTCAGGCGTTAATATGTGGAAATCCATTGAAGTAATAAAGAAATAAACCTGCAAATTTTCCACACCATTTTTTATTTACGATTGGTTTCGCTACCCGGAGAAGCATCTTAATTACTTTAATCTACAGTTCTTTCACGTACGCAGCTATTCTCTCATGAACTGTCAGTAGAAAAGTGATTCCACATTAGTTCTTCATAAAAAGTCAACCAATAAATGCGATCCCAATGAACAATGCAATGAGTTGAACCCACAGCAGGATTAATTACGAATTGAACACTAGGTTAGGATATCTCCAACCGTATAAACAGCAATCAGACTCTAGGGCAAGCGCTCATTCCAAAAGAAGATCCTACTTCAGGCCACCCAAACGACCTTCCATTTCTGGATCCCTTCCGAATGAGCTCAACTCCGATGCAGTGCATTAACGCGTTTCCCGAAGCGCAGGGCGAGAGACACGCGGAATGCGACGGTACACGCGCCGGCCAATCGAAGGCACGCGCGTAGTACTACGGCACGGCCGCATAAACTCGAATCGCTCCGCCGAAACGCATGCGAATTCCTGAGTTTCCCCACGCATGAATCATCCTCCCACGCGGGCCCGGCCTTAATGAACGCGGCATACCGGAGAGAGGAAATTTTGAAAGAAGTTTATACGCACAGCGGCCGAGTATTTATCCACGAGGAATGCGGCGGAGAGCGGCGAGTCGTTTAGTCGTTCCCCGGGAAGAGTTGCAGGGATAAGGAAGGACGGTAAGGTGAAGGGGTGCAGGAGAAGAGCCTGGATTGAATGGAATTAGGGCGGGAATTAGAGGTGAAGGGTATGTAACGAGAGGTGGCGAAGGGCAATCATTCGCGCACGGAAGATGGATGGAAGATAAAGGGACAAGAATGCGAATAGCGTCCTCTTCTGCTAATGCGCAAAGCACCTACGCTTCCCATTTAACGACTTCTGCAGCGAAATAACACTGAGATGATGCATTCGAAAGAAGGGAATTCAAGACTAGTAAATATTACGTGAAGAATAATGTTATGACAGGCAAGATTTCAAGGGTACAAAATTAATAATTACTTCCCTAGATGTTCTCGTGGTATTTGAAACAGGTCGGATAGAAACCTACTCCAGCGCCTCTGCCGAAGATTTTACTCAAGTGATGTGTACTGCGGGCTATATAAGAATTAGGGGCTTTATTTGATAATATCAAAACCCAATGCATGTATTCTTTCTTCCAATGATATCGGTAAAATGAAAGGATATTTAAATTTCCCGCAGAGATTATTCATTCAAAATATATTCCTCTTTAACTTGAACGAAAAATAGTTGTTATTCTTATGCTAACCAAGCTAATATCATGATTCCTTCTGAAACGTTACAGACACTGTTTGGGCGGAAACACGTGTGAAATGCAAAAATCTGGAGGTGTACGGACTTAATACACTGGTAATTAAACAAAGATGTCATATTTTTCATAGCAACTCTTGCATGACCACAATTTCATGTTGGACGCTGCAAACAAAACGAAGAAACGGCAATATTGAAGGGGAGATGACGCTGAATAGCAAGAAAATCGTGCAGAGAAAAGATAATACGAGAGTTTCAACAGAAAGGGTTCATATGTGAAACATAACTAATACCTTATACATGTATATGTACAAGGTGTCCAAAAAATAGCGCAATGATTTACTGATAATATTGAATATTGAAAATATTGCGCTATATTTGAGTGAAATTGGCAGATTTATATGCTGGCGTTGTAGCCGAAATGTTTTCATGCGCAGTAACGTTAGCACTGGTTTCTGCGAATTTTGCTCAAATACTGCGCGATTTAGCGGCTACAAACGATGGAAATTTTGAAAATATAGTCAATTAGTTTTTGCAAACTTCATTCTAACATGTTCATACCGGATTTTGAAGTGTTCCGTTTAGCACCGACATCTGCCGGCAAACTTTGGAACTAATTTTAAAATTCTCTGACCAAAAATTAACTGTTCTTCCGAATGGAATGCAAAAATCGGCACATTTCTATTGCTTTCCGTTTTCATTTTATTCGATATCCAAATCAAACCGTTGTACCCTGTAGGTACGGATCCGATAAGATTTACCACAGCCATCACGAGTTAGGGCTAATTAAAAAGGACGAGCGAAGATCTTGAAGGGAATAAAGGAAAGATCAGAAGATATAAGAGGAGAAAAATAGAGGAAGGAAAGAAGAATGGAACGTGGTGTAAGGGATGGGTAGTTTAAGACGACGGCGAAATAAAGACAGATGCAGGTAGGGGAGGAGATAAGGAAGGACATTTATGGGCAGAGACGTGAATAAATAAGAGAGAGAAAGACCGGAGGAAAAAAGCTTTGCTGCGGAGTCTTAATAAGAAATGTAAGGGATACAAAAATATAAGGAAAGCTCATCCATCTGAATTACCGTTGAGTATCTCAGAAGGTATATAGAAATCGGATGATCGGTGACAGACATAATCCCCTCTAAAATAAATTAAATCAAAACTGCATTGATCAACATGGATGCAGAAATCATCTCAATTTAGATCTACGTAAAATGAAGGAATATCGCGTGATTAATCATATAAAGTTAATGAAATTTACAATGAGTTAGAGTCACAGAAATTAACATACTAAATTAAATAACTAAGTTATTTAATTTACTATGGCTTTCCACAAAGTTACGCCAGATCATTTTGATTACAAAAACGAAATTTACAAAAGGTTAGTAACAAATTTTACGAGATACACCCAGTGTAAATGGAATCTTAGGCACATATCATGAAGAGAAAACGGAAAGAGAAACTTATAATATTCCAAAATAACACAAAAAGACGCTTCCTTAGTAATACTTGGACTGAGAACACAAGTTTTCTCCGAGCAATTTGAAATTTCTTTGTAATGCGAAAGGATCCGAATGCTTGTACGTCACGGTAGAGTTATTCCCGTTGGCATATCATACCCCTTTATCAGTTAAACCATCAAAAAAATGGGGAAGACGTGAAGCGAAAAACGTGGCGCCTCTTCGAGAGAATTCCAAATATGCACGGAAACACTCATCCGCTGCCGAGAAAAGAGTGAATTAAAAATACTGCACGAAAATTTTACGAGTCCACGGCAGACTTTTTAGAGGAAATGCACGGAGCATCAAGTGAATAAAAAACCCGCGAAATAAACAGAGGATAAAACGTAATCGGAGAAAAACATTAACAAATAAAATTTTCTTTATCACTCACGAAAAATAAATTCAGACGCTATTCCCCAACAAAAGCGCGGAAAATAAAAGAGATGAATGCGGTGAGCTGACAAGCTTTCCATTTTCGTGGAGAGGGCGGGCCTACGGGGAGATCTTTCAGAAAAAATGCGGAAATTGAAGAACGAAGTTTAAAAGAGAAAAGCAATGAGAAAGGATGGAAATTACGGAGGAAAAGTAAAGAAATTCTCAGTTGGACCGAGAAAGGGAATAAAGTGATTGAAGAACAAACGAGGAAAAGATATTAAACGAACAGAAGTAGAGGATGATGCCCTTGTATTTCATAGCTTAAAGTAAAATGTCTTTAAGAAGTGGCAAGAGATGTACATCCGAAGAAAATTCATACTCCAATAATCATCTGGTATAACTTAAGAATTTTATTCGACTCCCGAAGTTTTTCAACTACCTCGATTATGAATTTTTCAAAATCCCAGTCAACTGTCTCACATCAGCGTTCAATATCTCCGCCTCGAAGAATTAAGCTCAGAATTCAGTCTAAGAATCATTACTGCATATTTTCTTGGATTGCGGGATCGCTTGGACTAACCTCAGCAATTGCAACATTCCTTCACCCACCCACTAGAGAACTTCAAACTTTAATTTTTCCGCTATCCTTTTTAAAAATTTAAACCTATTTATGGACGTCTCTTCCAGCCTAGCGAGGGAAACAGCAGATCATTAGCACGATAGTGGAATCATGTACACTCTTGATGATCCACGGAATGGTTAAAATTACGATTCGACGACAAAAAATAGAATAGGAGTAGAACACGGCATGTAAAAGAGATGAGCGAAGTGGGGGGAGAGAGCAAAACGAGATAAGGACTCGAAGGTAACGCAAATGGGACGGTGAGAAAAAATATCGGGCGCAGGAGGACATTTTAAGGAAGGGGTGGCGACAAAAAATGCTGACTCAATACCTGGCAATTTTGTACTCTTCCGGGAGACGTAAATTCCTCTGCCGTTACACGAAGGGGAATAAAAAATTAGAACGTGTAGGAAAAGGGAGAATGGCTATAGAACGTCAATCAAATTCGTGAATTCGACCGCTACGCCCTTGGACGAGTAGACTGTATCAATCAACCGCCACTAATTAAACTAGTCAAAATTCATTTAATCATGTTTTCACGCTAGTATCGAATCAAAGCTTCATAATATAAATTCCTCGGGGTCTAAAACAGGTTCAATAAATGAATCTCTAGATTTTGAAAGACAGCCTCAGCGACATATTCCAATTAGCATCATCCAGGGAAGGATATTTTAACTTCTTTTATGTAAACGATATTATGTATGTATGAAATCAAAACTATGGCGTACGTAATTTCGTTTGATTTCCTTTCATAAAGGAAGTATACAAACAAAGACAAATCAATTAACAAAAGGCAACAGATTTTAGGCAATTATACAATTAAGCTGACAGACAAGTAAGTTTTTGATGCAAATCTTTGAGTGAATTTTACTCAGTAACCAATATGGTACAGATATACTGGTATATAGATAGATACCACCAATTCTTTACGATCGTTCTGTAATTGGTTTATTTGATAAAAAAAAGAATACAATGAGCACTTTTCTGCTATCATGAAAATCGAATTAGAACGTAAAAACTGCGCTACAAGAATGATGTCAGAAGCTCTACTAGTAAAAAAATTAACCTAGTTAATCGATCCGAAAAATTCTTCTTATTGCACACAACAGATTAGCCAAATTGGTAAAATATACTTCTACAAAAAATCCTATAATCTGCATGAAAATCCGCGAAATCAACGTAACCGAGAAGCTTAAAGCAAAACCTCTTGTGCTTCCCCTGTAAGCATTTTTCAAACAATCCCTATCGAGACTAAATCAAAAACACTCGATAATAAATACCGAGAGCCACTCCCATCGCACACCGCTTCATTTTTTCGCGCACCAAAATAAAACAACCCGATGCATCGATATCGAAACATCCTCGACTGAACGACACTGTGAGAACGCGTGATGAAATAGAAAGATACTGGAAAAACTCCCATAAAAAGAAAAGGAAAATCATTGTGTTTATATGTGCGTGAGGATATATATGTAAATATGTGTATAGAGAGAGAGAGCTAATGACAACAAAAAAAGTAGCTGCGGGCGAATACAAGCGTGACTGAGAGAAGCACAGGAAGAAAAGGAGGAAGTGGTGCGGGGGTGGCAGATGATGGAGGACCAGAGGAGGGAGGGGTTGAGGTTCGCCTGGATTTATGAGGCCGGAGGCAGTAGTAATGGGTGGGACGGAGCAGGAGAGCGCGTGGGAGGCTGCGGGGAGGGGCGGATATGAAGGGGAGTCGAAAGGGAGGAAAATTTTGCAATGCAAGGAGCGAGGGTGGGTCGGATACCTACGAGGGTGGAGAGGGATAAAGGCCGTAAAAAAAGCAGTGAAATGAAAAAGTGGAGGAATAGGGAAAAGCGAGATGGAAAATGGAAGGGTGGGCGGGAGACAAAGAGAGACAAAATGTGACGAGGTCCGACTCGATTTACTCGAAGAGAAGGCTAACCTAGGGAGAGAGAAGGGGTGGCATCCGGCCCAAACACCCGGGGCCCTGAGGTGGGCCCGTGCTCAGCTAAAGTTCCTTGACTGAGACAGAGGGATACGTTGCCGGGGCTGAGAATTTCTACCCCCGGGCCCTCGCTAGAACTCTTCACGGCTTTGGAATAAATAATTTTGGACGGGACCGAGCCGTAAAAGGACAAAGGAAATGGAGTAAAGAACTTGTAGCATATGAAAGAGAGGAGGATCGTATTAGTCACGAGGTCGGAATATACCGACGATGGACATGAACTTTGGGAATAATGCATGGAGAGAATGAAGACAATAAAGCAGGCTGATGACGCTGAGGAATGTAAATACTATCAACAGATTCTGGCAAGACATAGGGATAGGAAGCCATAACGAACTGATAAAATGAAACAGAATGTGACTAAATATACTAGAAAAAAGTGTTATACATTTCTTGATGATTTCGAAACCTGGGTCGCCTAATATTTTTAACATTCATTTTGTCAGAGGAAAATAAACAAAATTGAAATACAAGAATGTTAAGGTTTTAAAACCCAAAAAGTAAGTTTTACCAATAACGAATCTATGCATTTGCATCGGATGAACCCGACTAGAAATCGTGATGATTCTATATCCCGATAACATACTGTGATTCCAGATATATAACAATACAGATTAATTTCACCGAGAAAACCAACCGTTGACTTCCTAAGACGACGAGGACGAAGGAAAGCGAACCGAAGAACAAAGACGAAAACGGAGTTGAGATGCAAGTGAACGAAAAAACAGGAACAGCTAACCATGAAAGGGAGCCTCGAGGCTAGTTTGCATAACTGAGGCGCTGGAGGAATGCCCGTGAATCCCGAATTATATATATTCCTCCCTCCAACACCGCCGCTCCACCCCTCCGCCGAACCCACGAGCTGGAAATATTAGGATCTCCGAACGGCAAGTACGCAGATGTAGTGATATAAAGGCCATCAATTAAGGTCCGTCGGTGACTAACTCTTCCCCTATTCCAACCCTTCTGTTGCCGCACCCCCTACTAAAACCCGACGAAACAAACCATCCCCACCCGGAACACTACTTTTCTCACCACTCCGCCTACCCTTCCCTCCCTCTATACACTCATTATTGATGGTTTCCAGGGTTACACAGCACGAGCTCAAAGAAGTATGGATGTTATTTCTGCGGCAGGAAATTGGGTTCAAGATCGCGCTGGTGGGGAATTTGGCGGAGGCATTAGACGAGGATGAGGTGGAAGACATTCGGAGGTCCGTGGGAAAGGGGGACGCGGTATAGGACCAAAGCTCAGCGGGTGAGAGGAGCACGGTCTGGTAATTCGACGAGAGGGTGAGCAAATACTGTGGAGAGAGAGAGAAGGGGTCGAGAGAGGGAAGGGTAGAGAGTCGACTGAAGGGAAAACGGCTCTGTTAAATAAGGTATGCAGCGCGAACTAACACACAACCTCTTCCTTCCAGGCACTCGGAGGGTGAGGAGAAGGAAAATCCAGAAATGTCTCTGCCGCGGCTTTACCTGGCGGGCGGCAAATGCTTGCGACTTTGTCTAGCGTGATGGAGAGAGCGCGTGCAGTGTCTGCTGCAGGAACGGAGAAAGAGTGGAAAGGGAATGTGAGATGGGGCGAAAAACAAGCCGGAAAAAGAAGCGGGGGAGGCGGATTGATGAAGAGGGGAATGAAGGCAAACCTTTACTCCCTCCGCTCGCAACTTTGAGTGCGTTTTAATGGAGATATATGTGAGGAAAGAAGAGAGCAGATTCCGGAGAAAAGCGTCGCATGATAGTCAAGTTAGGGCCTAGAAGGGGTGTTCATTCTTTCAACGCAAGCCGTCTCTCTTCTGCCTCGATGGGATAGGATAAAAATAATAAAGAAAACGTCCGATGAGGTTAGAGACTCTGAAGGGTATTATCCTGGCTAACTACATCTATATCTTTGCCCGAAAATCCACTGAGAAAAGAAGGGGAAGAGGCAGCTGTAACAAAACGCTTACGGTCTCCCCCTCTATTATTCCATTCTGTCAATCTGGGTTCTTCCTTTCTCCGCAATGTTCATTCATTAGATTTAATGGATGCAGCAACTCCTACGTATTCCTGATAAAAGCGAAAGGGAACTTAAAGTTCAAAAACTTTACGTTTTTCGATAAGAGTGACATTACAGCGTTAGGAGGTGCATAGAAAGGAAAAATACAAATTTAAACAATGCTTTGACCATCTATGCTTCTGACAAAATTTCAATGTTTCTTGCTCGAGATTATGAACGAAAAGTATTAAACTATTTTCCAGATACTCCGATGTTTCTTGTGGTAGATTTCGGTAGAAATACTTTTTATGTGTGCCATCTTGTTCAACAATGAAAGCTATTCAAATTTTTCGCTTGAATGAATGGCTGAATAAATTAAGTCATTATCGCTTATGAAATCATAATCAAATTGTGAGTATTAGAGCTAATATAGCACCCTAAACATAGCTTTCAAGCTCTCGGTCATACGTCGTACCGTCTTAAGTAGATCGTAAGTCGACCATTACATACATATTGCACATAATCGGATTCATTCCCAGTGATTATAATTTACCACAACCGCATAACAAATACACCAGAAAACGATCACTTCACGGTGCGCTGGTAGGGTACACCTACCTTATAATAATACAATCCCTTCACAGATTCATTCCAGTTTAGTGAACTTGGGGAAAGAAAGCCGAGATGAGCTAAGAACCGCGCTCCTAAGTTGATACATAATACAGAGCGAGACCGTGTAACGAAATAAATTTGCGCAGACTAAAAAGCAGTATACCGCTGACGCGATAGAGGCGGAACGGCGAAACGAAGTGGAAAGATGGAAAGTAAGGGATCAGAGGGAGTTGAGGATACATAAAAGGAAGGAACTTTCCTAGGAGGTAACGTCTCCTCGAACTACTGGTCCCAGAGCGTAGAATCAGAGGCAGGAGCCTAGGAAAAGGAGTTTGGGATCAATTAAGGCAGAGACAGGAAGGCGAAGAAGGAAAAGAAACGACGTAAAGGAGGGAATCGGGAGGGGAAAGGAGTTTTCGAAGATAAGACGAGAATTTAGAGTATGGAAAAGGGAAAAAGACAGCACGTTTGGGAGAGATGGGGTATCATTGAAGTAAAGTACTGTAGCAGAAGGAAACTAAGGTAAGAAGGAGATACTCTCATTGGAGCACGGGATATTAAGCATAAACCCAGTCCTCTATCCAATCACATAAACTTACAATTCAACATTTATCTCAACAGCCATAATTTACCAGCCAACTTTCAAATTACCACAAAATTCACGTAAAATACAGGTGAATGAACGGAAATATTACACGGATATTAAGGTTCAACGAGTTTCCTAATGATGTCTCTTTTTTATTTAGCTATTATTAGCCCTATTAAATATCCATTTTTGGATAATAACAGGAGATTCGTTAAAAATAGACTAACACATACCACCATTCTCTAACCAGAAAAATCCGGTGTGCCGGGATTCGAACCTGATATCACGATGTTGGACCGTTAGCACGCTAACTACTCCACCAAACCATCCGGTAAATTGTAATTTATACAAACTAGAAAAAGCAACAATATTTTGCATACAAATATTGGAAAATTAAGGGAAAGGCCAAACATAAACGGCTGTTAGAGTGTAGACCCTGAAAGAGAACACCGGTCTCGTTCAGTAAGCACGTATAAATGAAATTAAGGCTGTATCCTCTAACATTTGTACTTCATGTAAATATGCAAAGAAAACCTTGACGCAGAACGAGAATATGGCGGCATTGACATCACAAGCACCCTTTCTCACAAGCCACACAGAGACAACGTAAGAGTGGTCGTTTCGAGATGACACACTTTAAATTAATGCACCGCGAGGTGATAAGGCGCATCCATAACCGTGAAACGTAATCGAACGACCAATTAGAATTATTCACTCCCCCAAAGCAACGCATGACCCGAGCACCCACGTTGCCACATCTCAAAATAGCACCAAAATAATTCCATCCACGCACACAAATCTCCAGACATTAAGACGGACACCGCGACGGAAAAAAAGACCGAGAGGACGCGGGGAAACTTTTTCTTGTTTAAAAGAAAACTTCGCCGGGAAAATGCGCAAAAAGAGGCGGGAGAGAGAGCGCCGTTCGCTCGGATAGATAATGGCAGAGATAGGGAGGGGTAGAGAGAGAGACAAGGTGAATAAGGAAAGATGGATAGTGTGGGGAGATGAATGGGGGAGGGGCGGCTACGTCACGAGATAAGCCGCGATGGCTGCTGTATGAGGAGAAAGAAGGGTAATGAGAGGGGAGAGAATGAAGGATTGGAGCGGGACGGCAAAGTGCATGCGGCTAATGGCGCCATTCGGGTGAGAATATTCATAAAGGCGTCAAAAGATGTTGGCAAACAATGGAACTGATGAGGATTGGATGCTGTAGGGAATATTCCCAAAGTTATGGCAACAGAAATTAAATTTTATTTACGCTGCGGGAGTGAAGTACGCGTGTTTTTAACGCTTTCTTGCGCCGGAACACACGGGAGGGAAAACTTTTGCGGCCTAAAAGGCCCTTGTTTCGTCCTTTTTTTATTCCAACTTTTGAGCGGCGAAAACACGTTTTACGAAGGGCCATTGATAAATCGCCGCGAGAGGATGCGACATGGCTGGCGGAGGGACGGATTTTAATCTATGCCACGAATATTAACGCCTGCGATGGATGAATAACGTCCGATTGAACTTTCGCACCACTGCAACCGAGTGAACCTGGGATCTTTTTTATCCATAAAAACTGCATTTACATTTCTTGAACCTCGAGTTTTTCTTGTAGCTATAAGAACGCTAGTTGTGAACTTTTAATTTATACTTTGGCTCGATTTTGCATACTCGGAAGCTATGATCGACGATTTTATGATATACTGGATATAGTAAAACAAAAGAGAATAGTAGAAGGTGCAACAAAACGAATGGTTCTTCACCTAGTTAAACTTTGGTCAGAGCTAAAATGATAGAACTATTTGATCATAACCGTGAATCGTAAATGCGCTTTTGTCGAGTACAAAATAATTTTCTAGCCCTTTTAATGCAGAAGAAACAATCGAATTGTTCTCTTTTGGAGTTAAAGTTAACAGAGCTTATAATTCCATTTTCTATCCCTCCTGCGTGAGTAAAAATGAACGGTTATCAGAAAATAACAAAACGTTCCTGAAAGAGAAAAATCACGACAGTAAAATATCAAGATTAACTACGGCCTTCCAGGGGAATTATTATCCCATCGTAACGACATTGGGGTGCATAATGATCAATTAGAACATTTTTCACTTTCGCGAGATTTTTTCATATCGATAGGCTTCGTCCGTCCTGTAGGAAATCGAGGCGATTATTCACAAAAAGAGAATACATGGGCGCGATCAGTGCCGGAAATAATATTAATACGGAATTCTGTAACGTTACAAATGGAAACGCTGCCGGAGGATTTTTTACGCGGAACGATAAGCAAAACTTAATTGATGAGCGATTAATCGGGCGATCTCTTTATCCCGAGGGATTTCCATCTGGACAGGAAGCAGCTTTGTCAAGCCGTGGAAATGAGAGATGGGAAGAATGCATCTCTCCCTTTTTACTATATCAAAACCCGTCACTTTCACTTCTCGCCAAATTAATGCCCTTCCGATCATAATCCACTCTCGAACGTTCCTGACGCAGGCTTCCAATAAAGCAAAGAAAAACGCTCCGCAGCCAGTTACGATGGCAATGATATTCAAAGGATAATATTCCATTATTATTTCGTACGTAAGATACGGTGAGATCAAATGTTACTTATGCACGTGTTGAAAATAGCTACAAAAATAAACCAAGGCTAGGATTTACTTGTGGATACCTCTACCTGATACTGAAAATAAACGTAGTGTCCGATCTGCGATTATTAACATTTGTTGGCATAAACGAAGATAGAGACTCGAATAGTTGGAACCCTCCTGAAGATTATTTTCATTAGATTAGATTAGTTTCATTATTTTTCTCGAGTTTAGTTCCATAATATATAAGCTTTTGATACCGACAATGTTTACTTCCCTCCTCCTGTATGCCCATGCTATTTCCAATCAGTGGAGTTATTTAATTACAAAGGTTAAACATTACAATTTCAAAATATTATGTTAATTTTGATCAATAAGCATATCAGAATAATATTGATAGGTTAAGCATTTTATCAACAGAAAATTCATTTGACTTTGACAGTTATGGCTAATCAATACCGTCAATTACAACAGCACGCATTCACGTAAAGCCTCAAGTTTCAAACCAAAACATTTACGCGAACTCCAAAGTATTTACATACTCTATCAATCCACCCAATCAAACCAAAACTCAAACCTCTCCCGCGGTAGAGAACCGAAAAGAAAAAGCAGACCAACTTCCCCGCGATAAATCTCCACCACCTAGCAAGGAATTTGGCACAAAACTGCTCCGCAAGCTTCGGAAATAACTCACAATCCTCCGCGAGATCCACGGAAAATTAACCGACATCCAGTTCCGATACTCGCAAAAACCGCAGGAACTCCTCCTTCGAAAAATTCGGAAACGCATTCGGCCGCGAACTGGGCCACGCCGCGGACTATATGCGGAGGAATCTTAACAATGCCCCGGCATAAGTCAATTAATCCCTCCCAATCGACTTGGGACTGCAACAGATAAAGCGTGAGCACCGGCGGTCCTTTAGGAGACGTAAAACCGTGGGCGGAAGCAGACGAAATCCTCCAGTAAAACATCCACGGCAGCGGTGACGTCGGGAGAAGAATGGGATATGGGAGACACTCATTGGTGGCCCTCGACCGCGAAGGTACGATTCCGGGGAATTAAGCGGTACTATTTTCCGAGCGTCGCACAGGAATCCGCGAAATGCCGCAGACCTGCCGCCGCCGCTCCCCAAATTCAAATGTGTATTCTGTTGATGGTCATTAAACTCAACCCTGGGACACACCCCGCGGCTGCGGTTCCGCATAGTCGACCGCCCGCTATGACATTCTTCCCGAAAACCAGGACGAGGTAATGTCGGTTGGAGTTGCAGACTCCGGAAGACCCCGCTGCCGAAAGGCATTTTGAGGGCGATTTCCGGCGGTCGGAGTGGGACTATTAGGAAAGAAAGGACGCCTCAGGAATTGAAAATGGTAATGGGAAAGAAGAGGAGGCAAGGATCGCTGTGAGGGAATGAAAATTAATGGAATGGCTACGTGAAGGGAGACTGATTAAGTCCACTTAACATTTTCGTCAGAACGAGTGGATACTCGAATAGAATTGATTCAACAATCGGACTAATTAATCACTTCCGGAACATGACCACAGAGAGAGATGGGAGGAGGGAGTACCTTTGTTACCATGCTAACTCCTGTAGCGTAACGTTGCAATTGGTTCAGGTGCGCGATTGAAATTCCGGCATCGAATCTAAGATCAAAAACATGTGATATTAGTTCACGGAGACTTCAACACTGATTAGGAGAGCATTGACTAATTTACGTAACGGCAATGCACCACTTCCATTCTCCATTCTAATCTAGCGAGTGAGAACTGCTTTATAAGTGACCTTTCCGCCCTAAGAATACAAGTGCGATAATATGAGTTACTACTGACCTCATGATACTTATAAATAATCCGTTTAATTGCAGTGCACTAGAGAGAAAATTGATATAGACGGAACCAGCGAATCTAAAAATTTGAATAGCGATGAATTCATTTAGTTGGTGCCCTCACAATGATGCACTTTCGGGAAGTTACAGGAGAGAGACAATAATGTGGGAGAATAATAATTAACGAACATCTACGATCATTCCCTTAATAGAAAAATTCGATTAGCCGGGATTCGAACCCGGGACCTCGGAGTTGGAGTGAGTTGTATCTTTAGCCCTTAACCGTATCAGCTAGCTCGCAAACCATTCCGGTAGGTTTGGAAACAATTTAACAACTTGAAAACATTTATCACAAATTAGGATATACATTTCCAAAAATAATACCCGCAGATAGAGGAAGATGTTTCCTTTGGAACATTTAAATTTTGTTATAAAACCCAAAGTTAGGATAAGGCGCCGGATTTTGAGAGTCTAAATAAAGAACGGAGAATCAGATTTACCCAGCGGCTTCATAAGGTGAACCGTAACAGCGGCGGAGAAGCACACGAAATCCACACGAGGAAACACATCCCACTCCGCTAGGAATAGACCTATCCAAATACACTCATTCAAGCGCATCCCTTCTTATTTTTTCTCAATATTCCGCCCACACAGGAAGGGATAATTCCCAGCACGGAGCCGAAAAAGTAAAGCGAAGACGGGTGGAAAAGTAACGGGGTCGGATAAAACGAATTTGGATTACCGGACGGTATTGAACCTCTTGTATGACCTCCTCTTGTCTGCGGAAAGAAGAATATAACCGTAAAGAAGAAAGACACTGGTAAGTTTCCACACTTCTGGTACTAACTCTAGCTCCAAGGTCCCGGGTTCGAATCCCGGCTAATCGAATTTTTCTATTTAGGGAATGGTCGTAGATTCTCTCCCACATTATTGTCTCTCCTATAACATCCCGTGCATCATTGTGAGGGCACCAACTAAATAAATAAATAGCTATTCAAATTTTTAGAATCGCTGGTCGCATCCATTTCCATTTTCTCTCCAGCGCACTGCAATTAAATATATTACATATGAGTATCATTAGGTCATTACTAACTCATATTAAATAAAATTCACAGTCTCAGGCGATGTCTTGTGGAAATATTCCATAATGAGAACAATTTGTACTTTTTTCACAAATTTTTTTTATTATTATTAGATGGAGATCAATCTCCGAAACTAGTCGTGTGTGTTTTACTGTCTTTTATTATTTATAATAAAAAAATGTGGAAAAGGTACAAATTGTTCTTGCTCATAACTCATATTATCTCAGTTATATTCTTAGGACGCAGAGGTTACTTATGAGGCAGTTCTTACTTGAAGATGCTACTCCGGGTAGCGAAACCGGTCGACAGCAATAAACAGTGTGGAAAATTACCAGCGTCTTTCTTCTTTACCATAATGGCTTTCCACAAAGCTACGCCTGATCATGTAGATTTCAAGAATATAACCGTAAGGACCTCTTTTGCCCCCTTGCAATGTCTCCTTCCAGTCAAATACCCTGACCTCTATAGCAAAACTCATAGCGCGGTCTTGTTCTCCATCACGTGTGTCATGAATATGCATTCTCCTCCGCCGCCCTATTTAATGAAGGAGTTGTATTTCATTTACGTCGTTCGAGGTGAGAGAGGGATGAATTATGACTCGCGGAGAAAGAACCGTGTTGCGGTGCCTTAAAAAGACGCTCCCGATTAAAAATGTAAGAAGTTATTTCTGGGAAATTTTGAGTTATTTCGGCCCTTATGCGGGAGGAGACGGCGCGTTTTGTGAATGGAAATGAACGTGTGAGAGAGGCTTTAAGGATATTGAATCACCTCTAAATAATAGTTAAGCTCTTAGTGGCGGGAAGTATCGGTGGAGGAAGGGTTGATGGATATCAACGTCGTCGGGGAGATTCGCGATTGGGAATCTGAAGACTTATTGAGCTAATATCGCAGCATAGAAGATCACGAGTTATAATTTCCTATCTGAACTACCAGAAATTATACGTTATTAGAATCAATTTTTTTCAGTTTTAGTATTTCCCTAAATACTATAATTTAAAATATGCTCCACAGTTTAGAACCTCCGTTTCATTTTAATTCTCAAAATATTAATTGAATCAATGAAGGCAATTTACTAAAAAGATGTTCGCAGTAAATACTCTGGGTCCACAGGCTCATAATAGTTAACAATAGTTGATTACTCATTACTATATGGTTTATTACATTAATAGTTTACGACTATAATGGCATTAAAGTACCGTATATGTACTTATATTCTTTACGTTTTCTAGCAGTAGCTTTTAACTACTATCATATTGTAAAAAATAGTTATAAGTATCATATAAAATTGCCGTTTTTATTAATAATGAAGAGTAGCGCTGTACTTTTTCCACAAGAAACTCTTCCGAAAAAGTGCAACGCCTCTCTTCATTATACATGAAGGAATTTTACGATACCACGCCCCTTACTGTGAGTGTTGTTTAACGAAGATCATTTATGAAGTAAGAATACTACGATAATATATATTTAGCTTATAAAGTTAGTTATACGTGTCTGGTCCTCCCACTTCGCTAATTTAACTTTAACCAAAGCAACTAAGGGAAACGAGATTAGAATCCAGAAACCAGCTCTATTTCACAGCGATTTAATTTAAGGATAACGAATCAAAACACCCTCGTGATAAAACAAATTAAACGAGCATAGTATGACTAGATCGGACTCAAACGTCCTACGCAACCCACGCCAAACAACACTCGCTCTCAACCGTTCGATTCCAACGTGCACCTTTGAAAAAACATCTCGAGCGCCGTCAAACGCCTGCCAAAGAACTACGAATCCGTTTGCACGTGTGATAAAAAAAGGATTCGCCAAGCGGTGATAATGGATGCGCAATCTTCAGCGCAGCCCTTTCATCCATGGGCGCATCGTCAGCGCGCGATATGGAGGCATAAAAAACTCCCTTTTTTCTCCGCCGCCCACACATTCGGACATCCAAGTCCGTGGCCAGGTGACGCCACTCCTCTCTTATCTCTTCCTCTCTTAGAACACCCGGCCCTTGGCAACAACGCCGCTCTCCCCCGAAGAATTCTGCAGCGTTGGCTGAATCTCCATCTAAACTACCGGAGAAACGGTCGCTTTTAACATTGCAGTGGCCCCTGGAATCCCTCCCGGTGTTATGCAATGGGAGGAAAATGCGCCGAAAATTGGAACCTCCGAATTATAACTTACTTGTTACGGCGGCGTTGTTTGGACGAATCAATCCCACGGATTGAAAGCAGACGGCGCTGTTTCCGAAGCACTGCACTGAATGTGAATGGGAAATGGTGGAGCATATTTTGAGATATAGTTATGCGCCGTCGCATGATATCGATCTGGTAGCGAATAATGGGAGAACAATACTTTCATATTTATCAATGGATGACAAAGGTAGGGATTGTGACTCCGGTGAGATTATTCATTTCAAGACTACGAGAGTGTGATTAACTCAATGCCGGGATTGACGATAAGTGATCTATCATTATAGGTAAACAAGAAACGTTCATTATTAACAATAATTTAAATCAGGTATCAAATGCAATCATGTATCAACATAATGTATACAGGTTGCCTATGGTAAACATACTGAAGCCATATTTTCAGTATAGCTAAACCAAAAAAACACGATATATGAAAAGTTCAATTAAATCCTCTCAGCTAAACCGAACGAAATTTTCTTATTTTACGAAAATAATCAGAACTTTCGATTTCTATCCTCCTTAAAGAATTCCGGGAGTCTGCCACACCGAGACTGCAATCCTTAGAGGTGGATCACGCAAACTCTGAAGCTAGAGAAAATTCCAAATGAACTAAATTTATTTTGAACCTTCGCTTAAACAATACCTGAATGAACATCAAACCTACCAAAATGCTACCGAATACTCACATTATAAGTGTATGCTTTTGAACGCTCACTGGGGAAAACTAATCTTAAGTAAGTCTGTCTTTTAAGCTTCGAAGGAGAAACCCTGAAATTTCTCAAGGATAAATATTACGTTACACAAAGAATCTATAAGCAGAAGAGAGTGAGTGGGCGAGTCAGATATTGTGGGAAGACGGATCGCTTTGGAAAGTATATGAAGCTGCGTGAAAGACAGAGAGGGAGACAAAAGTCGTCGGATGAAAGGCGTTTAAACGGAAAAAAATAAAAATTACTAAAACAAGTAACTTTCGGGCACATGAGCCAAGAGACCGCGAAACATAATCAGGATATTACAGTCTTTCGAATATTTTTCCAGCGGATAAACGATTTGCGATGGTGCAAAAAATTACTCTTGGAACGTTCCGCGTGAGAAAATTACGGTAAAAGCGACGTAATCACTTAGATAGCGAGCTATTCGCAAAACGACCGATTCCCCTCCATTTCATTCATTGTCACATCTGAGACTTTTCGACGCGAATAAAGAATTTCCCTCTCTGCAGTCCGCACGTTGGCACAGATTCCACGGCAAACACTCCCCACGAGCCAAACGTCAATCTTTCCCATTCTAGCATTGACGCTCATTTCCAATGAAACCAATATCCTTTTAAGTAAATTTGCGCTGTTTACATAGTTACCGCCGACATTATGCCCTGATTCACGAAAACCTTTTGACACAGACTCTGCGAGAGGAAAAGCACTCAGTTGAGCGAGAAAGTGCCCAACGACCCGAACCATAAAGCATATGGAAATTTCTCGCGAGCCGCCTTTCCTAATAAAGTCGACCTTCCCGGGAAAAAGAAAAGAATCCGCCCGCCGATTCCGCAAAATAAATCGCACCGTTTGAGGCAGAAAAAAACCCGCCCCGCAGTAATGTTAATTACATTCGAGAAATTGCATTGCCCGTAATGGACGCTTTCATATGCTCAAAATAAATAGCGCTTAATTAAACGACGTTATATTCGCGGGGGATGTTATTGGGATCCTCCCCGTCATCGCTGTATCGTCCGAAGTATTGCGGCGTCAATTAATCAAATATTCGGACCGAAAACTTCCCCGAGGTTTGTTTGTGCGTCAAAAACGATAGCGTCCAGATTAACTTTCCCACACCAGATAATTGCCTCCCGTAAACTAACGTCATTCACGAGCCTCTCTCTCTCTCACTCGACATTTCTTCGCGCGGCCCTTTTATTCTTTTTATCTCCGGCATATTGGAGGGGACTCGAGTTGATTGCAGCGACACATGATTGACAACCCTCTCGACAAATAAAGAAAAGCACCGATATTGTGACGCGGGACCGCGGTGGAGAGAGATGAATCGTCTGTGCTCGACCGCCGATACCACAAACGCATAGAGAGAGGGAGAGAGAGAGTTGTTTACCCACAGTCCTTCCAACACACAGTCGAAATCGTGGACGTAATTGGAACAAGTTGCTACACAAACAAACGCACCCCCCACGAGCAGGGCAATTACATTTACTTCTGGAAGTACGAAATCGCATCGATCTTAAAAGGGCGGAGCAGGTGTTGGGGCAGGTGTAACGATGATTTCCTTTTATGATCTCATGGGTACGGAGTGGAGATTTTAGGAAAGGAAATAGAGGAGGTTATGGAGTGAAGGTTTGCCTCAGAGAGAGGCATGCGTCATGACACGTAGTAAAACTTATGCAAGGCGATTGAATGTGGAGGAAGGGGACGGAGATGCCAAAAACCGTTTTAGCTACGCTTAGGACATTAATTGTTGGGAGATAAATGAGAAAAATGAGAATATTTTCATGAATTGAACACAGGCTGATCTAGAAACTTGGCAAGGGGGCATTTATGAGAATATCCTCATGAAATCACCTTAATTATTAACTTTTAAAATGCCATTTTGTCGAGATAAATGTAATATATTTATAGTTATCGCAGAGAAATTTAACAATGTTTGTAATTCAAGTTCCTTGTCACATCTACATCATGGCTAATTGTTAGAGAGTTATCAAGAAGGGAGACTCTCGACCCCTACCCGTGGGTCTATCAATAAATGAACGAATTTTCACTTTAAATCTTTGTAATGATATTCAAATAACTGCTAAACATATAATTATGCTAAATATACATACAGGGAAGACTTTTTCCAAAATATTACCACCTTGCTTCCGAAAAATTCAGATATAATTTCCCTTCCGGCACCTTATTTATCGCGATTATCCTTAAATCACGGAGAACATTCGAAAAAGATGGAAACAAGGCGAGGTTTCAACTCACATTACAAGACTTCTCCATTTCCACGAAGGAAAGAGCAAATCCGATCTTATGCATCACCAATCTCATTACCAAAGAAGCGGATAAGGAATAGGTTTGTAGCCAAGACCTAAATCGTGTTTCGAGAGATTGGTCAATTTTCCGTAACATTCAAAGGAAATGGTTGGAGCGAATCCCAATATTCTCCATCGACTAGACGACGGCAAGAGTTAGCATTCCTCTTCCTCGGCTGTGCCAGAGTTTAGGTCAGGGGTCGGTAACCTTCTCCGAGCGATTCGAGCACCTCCAAAGCCAAGACGCCATTCCGCATCAAACATAAAATGCCAAATTAATTAAGATGCAGCCATAACATCCGACCCAAAGAATAATAAACCTTGACTTCCTCATAACGGATTAATCGCCCCCGTATAACTTGACGAAATGTTTCCTATTAACTTTAATGGATTGCTTCTTTACACACCACGTGCTCTAATCTGACCTAATTCAGGTTTCCACGGTGATTAACAGGAGATGCCTCTCTGTCGTGTATCTTAGCAACACCTGATTTAACATCGAAACCCTTAAGAAAGTACCGTAAAAAATATTCCTGAAGATCCCTCAAAAAGATAGACGTGTTGCTAAAACTTATGACGTACAAATTATATCAAACAGAGTTCGAACACGAGTAAAATTTATTCCATTAAAAGTCAATTGACGAATGAAATTATAAAAGTCGTTCGAGAAAGTTTTAGTCTTTCACATGATATACCAAACCCATTGTGATTTGAAAATTTAACATCTCTCTTATTTGTTCCTAATCATCGCTATTTTAGCTTTCTCAACAGCTTTTTCTACGCCTTTTCTTGCATTAACAAATAACAATATTCACCGAGTCGCTAGCAGAATTAAATCAACGCCTTTCTCATGTTAATACTTGTACTTCTTTCAGTTTGAGAAGTTTCCCAAGGTTATATAATTTTAGGATTTTCCCTTAATGAAATTCTGGCTCTATTTTTTTCATGAATTAAAATAAATTCACATTACGAGAACTTAGAGTTAATAAACCTGCAACCCAAAATTGTTTCTTCAAAAAGGTTTGGCTGACAATTTTCCAAATATCAATGTCAAAGACTTGAGTCGTGAAAATTCTCAAACATATAAATTTCAAATCCTTTGCTGTTATTAAAATGACATAAATATAAAAGAGCAAGACGAAGATAGATGACGGAACGACAGAAGACACCCACATCAAATATCAACAAGAACAATAAACTCAGGGACACTACCTTTTCATTCGCGTACGCTATCGAATAAACACATCCCGGTATGAAAACTGGCGACACTCGTTGTCAAAAAGAAGACCGAACAAATTTCAAAAAACCACCGCTTTTAAACGCTCGAAACGACACAGCTTTCGCTGACGGTCGCAAGGAAGAGAGAGCGAATTACACACCTTTCTAAAACGAATCACTCGTTGTAGCTACAATCCTTTATGTTTTTATTGCAAAGATCGACACATCCAATCGGTCCGACAAGATTGACATCCGGCAAAAAACGCGCTGTAAGAGGAAACCGGGCGACGGAGTAAAATAATTGCGGACCCATCGCATGCTGGTCACAAAAGAACGACGGTCGGTAAGTTGGACTCGCCCAGAATAAGAGAAAACTGAAGAGAATAATGGCACAAAACGAGGAGATGGAAAAAAAGCATCATTCCCGTCGGATAAAATGTATTTCCCTACATTTCTTCCGTGTACTCGAAACGTCTGCCCCGTGAGATTATAACATTTATTGAAAGAGAAGAATACGAGCGTGGATTCGAATGGCACACGGCTCGCGCGATGGGAGATTTTTCCACTCATGCAGCTTCCGCGAAGATTTTCGACGAGAAAGTGATGGGGAAAAAACCAAGCGCCCTCTCGCTCGCTGGCGAATGCATGGTAGAGTATTAAACTACGTATATCATGCACTGAGATAGACTTTTTAAAACCCTGCATAGACGACTTTTTAATACCCTCTCTCAAAGCAATAATACATTAACTTGTTTTGAAAAAGCCTATATGGGCAGGAAAATCATCAAATGTATATATTTCAGTTGCTCTCATACGGAAAAAATTTATAAAACATCTTTGACTACGATAAATGTTCTTGATCGCTGTTTAAGCGTTATAGGTGCCAATTTACCTAGAAACACCCACCGAAAAATAATAAGTATAAAGAATAAACCTCGTTAAAAAAAGCCTCACAAAGTAAACTTCGAAGGTTTGAAATGGAAAACAATAAATATACTATAACTACGGAAAACGCTTCCACTATACAAATTTGGAATTTTAAGAAAATTGAAATGTTTACTAATATTTCCTGAAAATCTGAAAAAAGATAGCGGAACAGTGATAATATGTGAAGAAAAAAATCAAAAATATTTAAAAAACCTGCTAAAAAAGGGAATAATCCTGGAAAAAGAATGAGCATGAATAAGGAAAATCGGTGTAATATATTAGGAAAGTTACGATTCACGAATCATGAAATCTCCTCCTACGTGAGACCGAGTCAATCCAAAACGTCCAGACATGATCGAGATGGAAAAGGCGATAACGCGAGCAAATCTCCGCTGAAATAAAAACGCGATAAAACCTCCCGATCCTAGATTAAATGCAGCGGAAGGAATACACGTTGAAGGCCTTTGTGACTCCATCGAAATAATAGAAAGTGTGCACGTCACTTGGACGACTCGCCGCATTCCCTTTATTTTTTAAAAAAGGCGAGGGAAATTACATCCGCGTCTAGGACGCGAATGAATCCGCATGCGGAAAGCATTCGAAAAAACGTCCGGAGAAAAGCGCGCAATCGAAAATTATTGAAAGGAAGGAGATGACGGGGAACTAATAAATTATCCGCGACGTGGATCCGCGAGTTGTCTCTTTGTATCTTACGATATTAAAAATCGGGAAAAGAGCGCCGCGAAGTGTGCACGCGTCGAAAACGGCGTCGGAATGAAAGAGTCAGCGAAGAGCGAGAGGCGTGAGCGCGCGAAAAAAGGGAGAAAAGTCGCAAAAACCGCGGAAAACATTTACATAAAAATTCGAGGCGAATTCTCGAAGCACTTCTCGGCCGAGAGAAAAAAAAAAAAGGAAAACGTTTCGAGATGAGTCGTTAGCAAGGGTTTATCCAACTTTCCTCCACATTTTCGCCCTTTTTGTGTGCCAACATGTCTGAGCTCGAGCTGATGACATAACAGACACTCCCACTTGTCCAAATGCCTCTCCTAGAACATCCGAGACCCGATCCACCCAATCTCCGGCTCCTCTACAACGCCTGCCTTCCCCTTCCACACGTCCTTGACACCAGCTTCTTTTCCACAGGCAACAGACTGCTTCAGAAAGGAATAAGCTCTCCTGTACTGGCACATGGGAGTTACTCTGGCGAAATACGAAAAAAGGATGTTTTGAAGCATCGAAAGAAACCAAACGGAGTGAGGGAAAGATTCAGTAGACAACATTAGGCGTGACCCCGTTTGGGAGTCCTTATAACATTTCGAGCTCAACTAATTCTAACCGGCGCCTATTCATTCTTTGAATGTTGCGACTAAGATAAAAAAAATCTTTTACGTTATTTCAATCGTGAGAATGTGTTTCAGGCATACGTCACACACTCCTTCAAAACTCGGAATTTTTACAATTAAAGGTGATTCGTAGCATCAATATGTCTACTAATCACTGTAGACATGTGGCTTATCCACATTTCATCTCTCTTTTTTTATATCTGCCCGGGAAAATATTACACGGAATTACAGACATTCTGGGGTGGCTCACGATTGGACACAGGGGGCTTCGGACCAGCCTGACACAGGGGGCTTCGGACCAGCCTAACACAGGGGGCTTCGGACCAGCCTAATTACAGAAATATTCTGTAATAATAAAAAACATTCGTCGTTTTATGAGGTAGCAAGAGATTCTCATTGATGTTTAACGTTTTTCTATCCAACTGCGTCAACCAACGGACTTAATTTCAGATTAGTCAAATGTTAAGTAAAATCTACATTACAAGAATTAGGAAGTGTGTATCGTTAGGTACAAAAGGAAGAATTAAAACTATGCAAGAATTTAGGTGGGGAGAACATTTTAACCTATTTTTTTTATTAAACTAAATTTTTTTATTAAGTTATTTTTAATTAAATAACGAACGAATCGCGAAATCCAAATAATTTCCTAGAGTAGGCAAGGTGTTGCTGGATCCCAGAATTAATATGAAAACTATGAATCGTTTCTCGCAAAAATTATCATTTTAACAATACGATAACATTCGCCGAATTATCGTCCTGATGATGAAGACCATTCTTCGAAAGCGATCCGTTTCGTTAAGAAAATAAATCCCGCTGAGCTTCCTTTTCAAAACCCCTAATTGTCGACCATCGATCCCACCAACGATCGACGGCGAGTATCGATTGTCTCCACGATTTTCCTAATTGTCTTTCTTAACCATCGCAGAATGAGCGCCGTCTCGAAAGCTTCCAAACGACGATAATAAGGCTTTTAACGAGGAGAGAGGAAAAAAACAAGCATCGAACAACCGGCTGAAGTGTCGCGACAATGTGTGGAAGTAAGACGTGGCACACGCGGCAGATGAGCCCACTCCACGAGGGTTCGAAGCAATAAGAGACCATATCACGGTCATAAAGACCGGGCGATAAAAATGCAAATGAAACGTGAGAGAAAAAAGGATTCCCTCCCGTTCTTAGCTTCCTTTATTCTCGAAGTGCGTTTTCCCGTTTGCTCGCACGTGAGAGCGTGTCTCTCGTGAAAAAAATAGCGTTCAACGAGAGTCATGAGCCGTGGAGAGAAGCTGCAAAGGAGAGAGAGAGAGAGAGTGAGCGCGCTCTCTCAGACAATCGCTCGAAAAGGTGAAAATATGAAAGGAAGGAGTTTTTGGGATCCTCGAATATGACAATAAAGCCAGTCCTCGGACTCGAGCCACGGCTGCGGAAATAAAATGAACGGGTGAAGAAGTGTATTAAAAACAACGGGGACTGCTATAAAGTGCGCCGTGTCTTGCGGATAATGCTTTTGGGTCGCACCTATACAATAATATTAATATACTATACAAAGAAGTAATTTGTTCCGCGTAGATAAAACAGATCGATTTTCGTCCCAACTTAACTTCCTTGAAATATTCTCAATTCCTTTATTTTTATCCTTTTTCCTTACGCTTAACTTACTGAACACAAGGAGATATTAAATGCGGTAAAAATCGATAAGCCCTTGAGCCAAAATAGGTGAAGTCGAATCTATAGAACAAAACGTGAAAATAACGATTAACATCCCATTCTTATTATCTTTTTCTTTTCATAATGCTGAATAAATTTTACAACATATTTATAGAGAAAGGTCGCAAAGATGAATAAGTAAACACGAGAATTCTAGAAATTCTAGATCTCTCAAAAAATTTCTTCGAATCGCTAGTTCATCAATTAAGTACATATCCAACCCTCAGTAAGGAGGTTCTTTTACATTAATGACATTCTCTGAACATAATTGAAAGTATTAGAGCTGAATGAAAATTCATTCATTCAAAGTCATTGATAACCTAACTACAAGCCTCGAACAGCTAATTCGCGAACCGATGATTACAACACGTGGACTTAATCCGCTACATGCTTATTTCTGGTTTATATGCCTTAACACGAGCATACATTTATACATTATACGAAGCATATATAGCGCCATTCCCCTTTTTCGACGTGAGAATGAGTACCCGAAAAAGGAACGGATAAAGACACGTCCCACCGCACAAAAGATTACGATAAATGAAAAACCCACTCAAAGGGAAAGGACGTGGGCGGAGGTATCGTCGCATCTCGAGTCGTTAACAGTGTGGGGACGGAGGGATCAACAACCTACGCTGACAAAGCCGCTTGAATTAAGTAAAAATTTGAGACTTACGCATGGGCGATACATTTATTTCCCTCTTATTCAGATCCGAAAATTAAAGCTTTAAGAGTATACATTTATGCGTGTATATATATGTTAAATAATATCCCACTGCGATTTCCAATTATAACACTGCGATAACTTCCACTAAAAGTAACCGCTCCTCAAAAGCTCGAGATTTACTTTTGAAAATCCCCAAACCTCTTAACCAATTACGACGTTAAATATGGGCGCTTCCGAATAATATTTCGGGGCGATTTGATTAAACATAAACAGATTAAAGCTCGCCATTACAAAAATTAGGGAAACGTAAAAAAAAGCGCCGAGGCCCTTATTTTGGGCGAGCGGTGGATGGATTCGGAAATCCCGGTCTTGGCAAAGATCCTGAACGGCCATCACACTTAATCTCGTTAAATTGGTACCTCGCACTCGAAATTATATCAAAAGGGGCGAACGGAATTTCGGGAGAGAAATCCCCGTAACACTCTCTCCTCTCATGGCCTATCTACTAACGCAAACGAAGATTTCGGAGATATCGCCGAGTAAATGTTTAGCCACGGGGACGATGATGGGACAGAAAACAAAGACAGAAGATGGAAATAGAAAAGACGGACATTCCTTTAATATGAACGGATAAGAATTTTCGGAGGTGGAATTTTAACAAGCCAACTGTGTAGTCTAATATTCGATCTACTGAAAATCTTACGAATCATCAAGGTGTGAAAATCTCAACACTTGCTCTGGGCAAAACCGTCCACAGCATTTATTTTTATTCATGCTGTACCAACTGAGTAAAGGAATCCAAGACGCAATTCTTAAACTAGATGCGTAACTGATAAAAATCTCGCGTGTCTAGTCACTCAAGCGACTGTTGTGAGAAATATTTTGCACGTCTTTATTAAAATAGAGAATGAAGACCTAGTTAAGTTTAATTAAAATATACCATAAGCCGTGAGGCAGGAGGCACGAGGGTATACGCTGGGTCACTTCAGAGAAATCAGCAAGAACTCAGGAAAAGCCTACCATTTTGAGTCGTTACATATTTCAATAGCCAAATTATCATCTTCAGAGGTTGAAGCTACTCTAACATTAAATTTATCTTATAGCTGATAATGTGTGATCATTGAGCAATGCATTTATGTAGCAATTTTTACGTTTTTCATGAAATTACATTACATTTACACGAAAAATGGGAATGATGACAAGCAATTATTTTAACTAGTTCGAGAATCATTAGACTTCATTGGCAAGCTTGAACAGTGTTTGTGCGATATTAGAGATTTTAAGCACCGCGTATACCATAGACTTTCCGAGAACGTGAGAACACCTAGATTACACGTGTATACGAGTCAGACCAGGACATCTTAAGAATTTCGCATGCGCATCGTGGTTTTCGGAATTCATTAGTTAACCGCTAAGCGCCAGCTGGAAGACTACTAAAACTAGGGGGGCACAGAATATTGTCTCCTGAAACTTAACGAGGAAAAGAACACATTTCTTTGAACATCCTACCAGGAAAATAATGTCGATCAGATAATGGAGAAGCTGAACGGAATTTACTTCTCTTGAAGATGACGTAGAATTCATAACAACGGTGACTCTACTGTCTCGGGTTCCTTCGATAAGAAACTTCGATCAAAAAAAGAACCGTCCCGCAACAGATGAACAATAACGGATGTCAATTGCTGGCGCGGGTGGCCATGGCGAAACTACTTTGAGGGAAAAGACAATCCGCGCGCGAAAACAATAAGAAATGACGGCACCGAATGAACGAACAAGCGGAGGAATAAGTGGTAATCCGTGAGGATATGAGTAAGGGAAAACAATGCTTAATATCGCGCTCGGGATTCTCCCCGAAGTCGAGAGCACACCGGTTCAAAGGAATCGTTCTCTACTCACGGTCGATGATGGACTAGTGCACGTATTAAGGCCCCAGATACTCACCTAGAAAGAGAGAAAAAGAAGCAATTAGTTTCGCTTACAAAAAAGTACATATCACACAAAAATACTGACATCACATTCACATACAGACACAGATTACATAGAATAGTTCACACGAATGGGCCTTCCAGAGAATCACCATGGCCCGGGAATTCCATAAATCAAAACCCCGAAATGAAGGCTGAAACTTTGGAAAACCAGTAAGTAACCAGGTTTTGTGTATTAATTATACCATATATTATGTTATATATTATAACATTAAAGAAGGTAAGGAATTATAATTGGTAATTTTCCTTTAGATAAGAAGTTTCCATAAAAACGCCAGATATTTTATACTATCACCATTTACCGTAATAAATGTTTTATACAATCATCATTTACCAAAAACCATACGGTGCCCGAAATCAAGTAGAGCCTGCTTAAAATCTAGCTCCTGACGTAGCAATTCATCTCAAAATCCATCTGACGCAACAAATAAAGATCTCATTTCTTTTATCGAGTGACTTTGAATTCAGATTTAAATCGACGAATCCGTTAAAAACGAGTGCTGCAAGAGAAAGGTACATAATCTCTCGCGAAGATGTAACAAAGAAAATAAGTTTCCTGCATCTGTTGGTACGCTGGAACGTTTGCTTCCTTCGCAGGACGACCAATGAGGAAATCGCCGATGAAAAAGTAAACCTTTTATCTATGCTGAGCCATCACTCGTTCCGCGGAGAAAATAATGGAATTTCCATTCCCGTTCCAATAACGCATTTCCGTCCGCATTCGTAATGGAAATCCACCAGGGTTTGGGAATCCATTCCCAACCTCCTTTCGTAAGTACCTAAGGACTTTCTCAAGGGCTCCGGAAACTTAACGCGATTTTCTTCCGATTACCAAATCATTCGATGGCATCGCTTAATTCCACCACCGCGCTTGGCGACTGCGGATTATATTATGATAAAATTCCTAACGAGCTGGAGACCATGCCATGTCGCGCATCGAGATAAGTATCGTTCACTCTAAATTAAACATTACGAACGGGTTTTCGCCCATCAGAATGGCATCGAGGGAAAAAATCGCACGCCGTTCTTGCAGCAACATGAAAAATAAGAGTCACACGGCGAGGAGAGACGTAGGGTGATGAGGGAAAGAGATGAGTGAGGCCTACTTTGCTAGAGGATTCCCTATTGACAAGTGCTCGTAAAAGACCTCACCGACGGGATCCATACTCATAGGGGCAGGAAATAAAAGGAGAGGGAGGAAAAAGTGCATGGAGGGAGCGAAAAGGGGGGGACGAGTGGGATGTTCGAGAAGCAAAGCAGTCGACGGGCATGGAGGAGATGGGAGTGGCAGACAGGGATTTCATACGTGCTGCACACGCGACTCCATAAAGAACCAATTGAATCTGCTAGGAGAGTGGCGGAGGAGGTACGGGGGCGGTGGAAGCGAAATACTCGGAGGAGTATGCACAAGTGGCACAAAGGAAAGACGGAGGGGGGCAAATAACGCAACCGGTGCTTCTCGGGGGTAAAAAAAACATCAACATTGGCTAAAAGGTGGTAGGTGTATTTTTGCGATTTATTTCCGAAAAATTTCCACTCGCTCGCGACATGCAGCGAAATTTCTCTGGCGTTTCCTTCTGAAAAATAAACAGGTTTATGCCGTGGAGGAACGGTGGCACTTAAGGAAATAAAAAAGCGGGCATCGATGCTTGATGAAATAGAATAACCGAATAGCGAGAGCTGGGGAATTGTTCCCCGGGTTTACGTTATGGAGACGAAAATTTCGATGCTGAGGAAAACATTTCGACGACATATATACAGCGACCGTTGTTTTAATAATCGACCGATTGCACAGAGAAAACAAAATAGAATCAGTTCAAATACCTGCATTAGTTTTTGTGGCCTCGCATCATATTTAAAGTGCACCTACTTTTTGAAAGATATGACCATTCCATTCGGAGATATTACAGAACAATAAATACAGAAACATAGACTGCTATCAACCAATATCAAGGCAATCTATCTTTGGTATTGGATCTAAATAGTGTTTTGTATCCAAGTCACGAAACTGTGATAGCATCGCTAGTCGGGAAAACTATATTAGGAGAAGGACCACTCCAAGTGGGACCCCAGGGTCCGCTCCAAAGCTACCGTAAGCTGTCGCTAGAACAAACGAAAATATTCCGTAAAGAACCCACAAAGAGGAATAATTCATCAAAAGGAAAAAATTAAAACCCTGAAAAAAGGGTCCACCATAAAATACTTGCTCCTACAGAGGAAGGCCGGGGTACAGAAAAACCCACTTCTATAAGAGAGAAACATTGGAGAAGTTCGCTGGTCCTCTATCGCCCCACCAAAATCTCACGTCAGACGTTATCATAACGGGGTGCTGGGGTATCCTCAACAAACTCAAAACCTCACCTCCAGAAAGCATGGGGAAGAAGAACTTGACCATAAGAATACACCCATGGACAATCCACAATTTCGGCAACAAACCAACGATGGATGCATCAACGTCCTTAATGTTTCAAGCGAGGAAGTTATTCGGGGAGTAGATCAACGAAAAATCCTCCCATCAGACGGCAGAAAAATAATTCTCCGATCGCCGAGGGGAGGAAGGGAGAGAAAACCGGCAACAAAAGGCAGTCTCCGCCATTGCCCATTTCTCGAAAGAAAAAAATCTCTTTTCCTTCTCATTTGTCACCTTTAACCCGATCCTCGAAACTCCTTTTGTTTTCACCCTCGGGCCTTGGAGGAACACCTCCTCCTCATTTCAATCCCGCCAAAGATAGGAAAGAAGGAGAGCAAAAAGAAAAGAGGGTTTTCGGAGGGTTTACGGAAAAAATTGCGAAAAGATGGGCCGAGTTTTAAAATGGGAGAATAAAGGGAATGAGCGAGGGAGAATATGACGCTGGTTCGTTTAAGGAAGGTTAAAAAAGAGATACGGACGAAAACCGAAATGGCACATTGAAAATGGTAGGGTAGCGAAAGAGATAGACGGATGTCTCCAATTAGTATAGTAGTTTTCCATTTCTAGCGAAAGATTCCTACACTAATGCTAAAGTTAGCAACTCCTCACTCTATGACGGCCGCTTTCGTGATCAGAAAATGAGAAGTATCCTAAAAAAACGTCGAGCTACGAGACTTTTCTAGATAGCCAAAACTGATAGATGAACATTGAAATATGAACGTTGTTTAAAAATACGAATGCTTTCCCGCGCAGGAGGGTTTATGATCGGTTGATCCAAACAAACTAACAAACCTGTAGCTTAGAAAACGACTATCTCGGAAATTTTTAGTACATCCCGCCTTCCTTCGAGTGGTACTCTCCCACTCTTTTAATGTACTTCATCCTAGTACCTAAGTATACCTTCATTGTTCAACGTTACCAGCTTAGTTCTCCCTGGTTTGTTTACACGTGATTTGCCCACCACTAGTCAACCATCGTGATTTTCGAGAAACCGCTTATAAAATATTTCCACCAACTGGACACAAGCACTTTTCTCACGGGGTAAGATGATAAAAATGGATTGAAAAAATTTAAAATTCGCCCACATGACAAGACAGGAAGAAACCACTGGGAATAGGTATCCCTGCCACTGAAGAGCAAAGGAATACCGAAACTGTCACCACCAAATAAACAAGAGCAATATAAACGAATTCTCCGGTAGCCTTATCTTCGGAAGAATTCCCACGTCGTCCCTTATCTAACATGCGAAATCTTTAACCTCCACATCCATCAACGTCTCCATCCTTTTTCCTTCGGCTCGCGACAATTCCTCCAAATCCGAGAACATCCGAAAATAAAGCAAGATCATAGAGAGAAAAGTAGCGAGATCAGCAACTATCCGAAGGCAATCCCAGCTACAACCACGACAAGAGAGAATGATTCAAAATCTCCTCCCATTCTGAGGCGTCTCTCATGTCCACCCCTCTTGACTTAAAGGGAGGACCCTCGGGTGGAAATGGAAGAGCAGATATTTCACTCTGAGAAATGGAGAGAGGTCCAAGTGAAGAGATATCGAGTCTTGGATGGGAGTGGAGGGCAATATATACACAGCGGAAAACCTTCGTGAGACGTTTTATTTTCATCAGGAAATCTAAGAATTCGGCCTCCGGAACGGAGAGGGAATTACAGTTCTGTCTAAGCCGTGGAATCTAAGCGGTGGGCGAGTAAATTCGCTACTGAAAACTGCCTTCGCCGAAGAACCGTTCCCGCGGATAGTCTCATTGGAAAATTATCTCCGTCCATAATGGGATGTTTGATTGTGTAAATTCGCAACTTATAATGGAGCAATTAATTAATGGAACGAGCCGAAATATCCGGGCGGATGGACTGCTGGACGGTGATGCGTGAAAAATAATGCATTCGCTAAAAAAATAAACTTTCAGAACGGTATCACAACATAAATATTTACAAAACCCGACACAACAAAAACTACCTAGTTGTCTCGATAAAAATGTTAGACATGGTTTCAAAAGTCGCTCCAGCTACGCACTTATGCTACTCGACCAAATGGTATTTACTCAATGATCTCATCGATTCTATCGACGCTCCCAAAAGCTTTTCTAGCGACATTAATTCCATTGAGTGGGTAATTTAATAATGGCTTCGCCATTTCCAACACGCGGCGCTAAATAAATCAAACAGTCAAACAATATGACATTTGCTCTCCGCGAGGACTGGCGTCACAATCGCCGAATTACTTATTGAACTTGCCAAGTACATCGAATTTTTACAATTCGTGTCATCCATCGCGGAAAAAAAACCAGCAAATATGAAAATTCGAGCGCGTAAACACAGACGTCCGACTCTCGGTACTTGTAATTTTTCGCACGCGAGTTAATTAAATTGGCATCGATGCTATTCCCGCTGCTGAAATAAAATTTCGGAGATTAAAGACTAAACACGGGATGATTGTAAACCGGATCGAATTAGAGGCTGGAGGACACTTATAATCATACAAATGAACACAATTTTCGGTTCCGCTGCTCGCAAAATAACTGCCGACAAGTGCAAGTTTCAATTCGGAGGCGAATACGCAGTGGAAAAAGAAAGCAATCCCAAATAAGCCGAAAGGTGCACTCCGGTCTTAAAACAGAACCTTCGGAGCGGCCCCCGGAAAACTTTCCACGGCAACTACTCGCTTTTAATGAGCAGCGAACAAAAAAATCTCGCCTTAAACTAAATCTCTTCTATGCTCTCCGAAGGATTAAGAAACAACGACCGAGATGGGGGCGAGCTTAGCGGGGGGACAGAATGCGAGGGCTACGCTACGCCGAATGGGGAGGGACGACTGAAGACGCGGCTTAATGGAGGGGATTCGTGAAAATGGCACAAAAGGGAGATAAATAAGAGGGGAGAGCGAAATGAAATGAGAGAGAGAGGGAAAATATGGATCACCGCCATTGTTGGCCGAGTCGCTTAAAACGGGGAATCGAGTTTAGAAAAGGCTGAAGTTACAAACGTGGACTAAACGTTGAGAATGGCGGAGAGTTTTAAAGGAATGTCCTGGAGGTTTATTTTTCGCGGAAAACAAAAGCAACCTGAAGAGGAGACAAAAGCTGCTGGGTGCCAAAAGTGAACAAATGTAGGCGGGAAATAAGGAGCAGTGTCGAAACAATACTTAGAGCGTTCCATTCAGTTGTACTTTTCTAATTATTCGCGCGTGTTCATACACGAATAATTAATTACCGAATAAAGTTATTTTCCCGGAAAAAGTCAAAAATAGACTCAGAAATCGATTTATATTCGCGTGTGTTAATAATTAATAACAGAATAAAGTTTTGTTCTCGGAAACAGACTAAAAACAAACCCAGAAATTGATTAATATGTGAAAGGTTATCAGCGTTTACCGCTGAGTCTGAGTAAAGTCTGAGAAATTACTGTGCAATGAACTGGATGTAAAAGCAGCATGAAACGGAGTTCTACATTGGTTTGAACTACGAAAACAATGGACGAAAGCAGAATGACATACATGTTATACGAGAAGAATTCGGTGCTAAAACGAGATGAAAAATCTGGATGTATATGGTGAATGAGATACTGAACAGAAAGACGTAACAAAAGAGAGGGAATGTATGAAGAGATGTATATGAGTCGGAGATGGGAACTGTATGAAAAGAAATGAAAATGTGGAGTATGGCGAATACACGAGGCCTTTAGGGCGAATACCCCAAAAAGGAGCGTGCGAATGATACGCATATTCACGCGACATATATCAATTCATGTATGTGAAATCATTCCCTTTGTTACCCATTCAAACCAGAACCATTCTAGTACAAGTATTTCAAAATTTCCCTATTGGGAATACAGCAGGAGTAAGAAGATAATACCGAAGCGCTAACCACGATCTACTAAATCTTAGTAAGGAGATATTCCGAACAAGTTTCTAAACATAAAAAAATCTTAAAGAACAATCAACATCAATGAGGCATCCATTCGCCAACTCAAGCGACTTAAACTCCCTTTAAGAAACCGACACACCCTCTCGTGCAGTCCTAAGGCAGGAATCGACTCCCCTAATACTCAAAAGATAGAGGGAAAGAGGCGTATTAAAGATCCCCGGCGCGGAAAGCGGACCTAGAATCCCAATCCATTACGGAAAAAGGAAAACAAACTCCCCTCGACAATAGTCGACCTATTAATTGAAACTGCCACCTATACAACGCAAGCCCTTGCGTCGGATTTACGAAGCATATAACGCGACGCTTGGCCACATCCCTTCAAGCGTGCGGGGGCGTAGAGATAAAGGAGGAAAACAAGAGAGGATGGATGGAGGAGAGGAAGCACGGAGTCAGCATCGGACGATGAGGAAAGCTATCCCAGAGATGACTAACGGGCCAAGGAAATGGAAGGAAGGTTTTCAAGGGTTAAGATCCACTTCTAAACCTATCCCACGGAGTGGGTGGAAGGAAGCGGAGCAGAAAGCGATGGAAAATCGAAGAGGTGGCTCCCAAAGTAGAAATGATCTAGAACTAGGTTTAAATGCGTTGAATCCTCCGGAGGAATTACTGCGACTTGAGACACTTCCAGTTCTCTGCGGCTTATCCGTGGATGGGGGCGCTTGAAAAGTGAGGCGGATGGAGATGATCTAGTGCGGGACCGCCCAGGGTGGCACCTCCCCACTGAGAGGCACGTCGTACTTAGGAACGTTGAGATAACAAAATAAGAGCTGAGAAATCAGCGGACTAGTGAGCAATTGCTACCCTCGCTACGTAATGCTTTTCTTTCCTGAGATTATGGGTAAACACGCGATTATGCTACTCAATAAATAAATCAACGCACTAACATCTGGCGAGGAATCATTCTACTGGCTGGAAAATCGTTTCCGATTCGAAAGTGAGAGAATTTAGACAACATTTTCTAAACAATTCTTAGATTTTGGAGTATATATTCCTTTGCAGAATTAAATTATAAATACTGGCCCTATGAAATCGAGACGAAAGAAAGGAAATAGAATCATGATTTAGGTTGTAAAATATCATATTCAGTTCGGCTTTTAGCTACCGTATCAACGTTAAGCGTGTAATTAGAATCAAAATTGTTTACTCTTGCCACTCTTTCTCCTTATAAATACATCAGTACTCAATGAGGAAACAACATCCACCTCCTAAAAGCAACAATTCACAAATTCACGAGTAAATCTCCCCATCGTTGCGAAGCGCTAAAGCGATCGTTTATAACGAATGAAGATCCGCGCGGCAAAGGGATTTCCAACTCAACTTTCCCGAAAAACGCCGAGCAATTTCCACAACCTTTCAGCGCCGCCGAAAACGTGCAACAAATCAAGGAAATCTGCAGCGTTCATCATCGCGAGCGCCAATATTTCGCCATGAATGCTAAGAACTCCAGCCAGGGATTAAGAGCGACCAAAAACGAGAGCAAAGCCGGCGGGCGTCTCAAAAGAAGCGAGCGAAAAGCCTTTTCTCCGCCGAGCACAAATACGAGGAGTGACACAGAGAAAGGCAAAGAAGCAGCAGCATAGGTTACCGTCAACAACTCATCTCCAACTAATCACCGCAATGCATTCGTGCGGAGGAGGAAATTTGCGATTCCGGCGAAACCGTCGTCCCTGGCAACCGGAGAGAAAACCAGGGGGGGTAGAAGATCCTCTTCGCGGATTTTCTAAAAGGCGAGGATTTTCATTTCCTTCCTCTCTCTCTCTCGCTGCAGCAACCGGTCAATAAAAACACGGAGCCGAAGGAAGTGGAACGTGTGTGTGTGTTTGTAAGTAGGAGCGTGTTAGTTTGATTGCTTTGCAAGGAAGGGCGCCGTGAGTAAATGTTTTAACAGAACGGGAATCGGGAAAACGCGTTCCGCTTCATTGTTTCCTGCCCGGATTTCTTTCCTGCTAAGGCGGCCTTCTCTTCAAAAACCGCGTCCGGAACATCAGATATCCGACTGGGGCTTCTCGTGCAATTAATTTCGGGCCGAGGGAGGGAGTTTGGCGTTGAATCGAGAGGCAGCGGCTTGAAACCGACTGGAAATGTCAAGCTGCGGACATGTAACTTTCTAGTTAGCTACGGAGGCGAGCGCTTCTTAACACAGTGACCAGCCATCTGATTCGAGGAACGAATTCAAAATTGATCCGAATGGCATTGAGCGAATTTCACTCGAAAATAGCCAGTATCGGCCTTACTTGATAACTGTTATTACTTAAATTATAATTTAATTGAAAGAGGAAGAGCTACGCGGACGGATTTAAATCTTAGATAGGTAAAAAAATCGGAAATTATAACCAACTAATTTCTCGAAATTCAGTATATTTGACAAATTAATTAACTACAATGAATAAATGTCATCAAAACTAATTCTTTCATTATACACGGTAAAAATAAGAAAATCGATTTGAACCAATTCTACTGTGAAGATAGATTTCCACCAGAATGGTGGAAATCTATCTTCACAGTAGTTTTGGTTTTTTGTTAATTACCTCGGAAGATAAATTTTCTTACACTCCTTTTATTGCTTTACGTAACTCTTACTTACATAGAAAATCAATAAGGAAAACAAAAATCAAATTATTCTCAAGAACTGGGTTTAATAATATATAAATTGAAATGGAGATCTGCAATAAATATTTTTTCATTAGCTCGTCCTTTTGAGGTCTATGCTATGACAATTTACGCCTGAACCCTTAGATATTAAAGGCAATGAAGATGAAATTCCTCAGTATAATATTCATCTTTTTAAAATTTAACTAAAAAGACATGAGGAATTCATAGAATATGACCTACGAAGGTGTTCTTATCCGGCCCGAAATCTCACGGCCCGCCTTGCATGGGTAGTGTTAATAAAAAGTTAACGCAGCTGTTACATATATATAAAAAACGAGAGACATACAAACACTCTTTAAATATACCCTAAAAACGAAACGGCGATAAAACCGACATTCACGCCGCAATAACAGAAACAATAATGCGAGGGCGACGTCCACGGAGAAAGAAGGAAATATTTTTTTTTCATTCCGAGTCTAAAAATCATCCGCCATAAACGCGAGAGAGACTTCCACGATCTCTCTGGACCGTCTCCAGCGACGTGGAAGAGTGAGGCCGTGCTTCTCCATCCCTTCCGCAGACGAAAACGGCAATTCGAAACCGTTACCAGACACTATTCCGAGGGGTGGCGCTTAATATCGAAGAAAAGAGAGAAAATTAGGGACGTTTACCATTCCGTGGAAGGAGACGAAGTCTTCAACCGAGCGTAGACCTTCCACCAAAGAACCGCCCGACAGCCGAAATCTGCCGCGACTCCTTTCATGAAAGGTCACCGGGATTTCACGGTCGGGACAGAGAGAGAATGGTAATGGATAAAATTTTGCAGCGACTCTGGATATCCCCTAAAGGTTTGGAAACAATCGGACGGACCATTTCGAGGGAATGGGGTCTCTCCCTCTTCCCTTCGATACGTCTCTAGAAAAGGCAGGCTTGCCAACCCTTCGCTTTCCACCCTTAAAGACTATTCAGCACGGAATCTCGAAAATTGATCAAGGTGCTAATTTAAAGACAAGGTATGCACTGTGAAACTTTATCAATTGCGTTATAATGCGTGTCCTAGTACACACTGTGATACATAACTCTTAAATTAAATTCATTAACCGTTCCGACGTATTATACAATCTGAATACGGTTACTTAGTGAATGAACGCCCTTCTAAGAGACTATCATTCTATTCTAAACGAAAATTGAAGCAGAAAACAATAACGAATACCGCAATTTAAAGATAAAAGTAATACATATTTAATTCTTAATTAATTTATACGATCATACTACAAACCAATATAAAAATTTTTATTTACGTAAATTACTTTTTTCAAGTATGGTAATGATACCGTGATTGCATACAACCTCTACTCCACGTTTATACCTATTGAGACATCAAATGCTATACCGAAATAATATAAGTTGCGTTATTCCCAAAGACATTGTAATTCGGCAATTAACATGCGACTGGAGTAATACAAGAGAAGACGAGGAATGACATATAAATCGAAGATTTTCATTTAATTTAATATTTTAATCTAATAAATTCACTAACGATTTTGACGTACTATACAATCTGAATATGGTTACTTATGAACGCCCTTCTAAGAGACTCATTCTATTCAAAATTCTAAAATAAAAAACAATAATTAATAACGCAATTTGAAGATAAATGTAGTTTAAGTCCGACAAAATTATACAGCTGGTTGAAAAATGCCGATTATTTTCCTAATAATTTATTTATCCTCCAGCCAATTCTATACATACATTCAAACTTCAAACAAACTCGCTTAACTTTTACACTCTCCCACTAAAATAAATACTTCGGGGATGGAAATTTTCCTTACCGCCGCAAATTTCCCATGCATACTTCATAGTTATTAAATTTAAGTTTGGGGTCGAAGTAAACCGAAACCCTAGAGAAATAATTTTTCTTAACTTCGTAACGGGGAGAAAGTTTCCGATCGTCAGAATTAGATCGGAGAGAAGGGCGATAGGTGGCGGACCTGGAGAAAGGTTGGGAAAGATGAGAAAAAAGGAGCACAAATACTTCCGGACGGCACGAAGAGGTGGGGTGGAAAAGTCACCGTCACACCAGAATACTTGATTCTTCACCCCAACTATTCGAACCCCCAATCTCGAACCACCCATCTCCATCTCCGGATAGGGAAACGTGACCCTTACTCCTCTTTCATAAATTAATTTCGCTCCTCGCGGACGCACGTCTTTAAATCTCCGTTGGTTTTCCTTCCACGTAATAAAGGCGACCTTCTCCGATGATCGAGGGTAAATACGACCAAAGAAATTAATTCCTCCTCAGACGTGATTTGCACGTGGAAATCATTCTTCCTCCTCTAATGCCGTAAATTATTACTTATCGGTTGCGCTTCGCCGATTCAATAACTCTGATTCCTACCGGACTTAAGTGCAAAGCCGTGGTCTTCATTAATTACGATCCCCGGGAAGAAATTCGGCGGGGGTTGCCCGAATAAGTGCCCGTCTCCACACCCGGAATCCCCGCGCATTCATCGACGAATCAACAGGAAGACTCCTTTAATTACGCCACGAAAAATATTCTGAGAGGGCTGAAAAGTATTTTCTAACGGCGTAAATACCCTTAAACCTTTAAGACTCTTTCTGCCATTACTCATCAAAACCATTCCAACCCCTTTCACTATCGGTAAACCCTACAGTTAAGGCCCGCCGTCCTTCCCGCGCCCCCTAAATTAGCCTTTCCGAAACCTTTCCTTAAAAATATCTCTTGTTTTTATTCCTACGAGTGTCCTCTTCCGCAGAATTTATCTGCCTTCTTGAGCCTTCCAACGCCAAGGTGACCTCCCTCACTCTGCCACGGGTCTATCCCCAGACTAGCGAAAGGAAGCGTAGGAGCAATTTTTGAGCTGAAATTAAAGACTGGAATTTAAAGGGACCCTGGGAGATATTTCTGGATTATTCGCCCTCTCATCGGGAATTTGGTAACAGTTACTATTCAGTAAAGCTCTCAGATCTCAGCTGTGACTCGAATGTGAATTTTAATACAATTGACGAATTTCGTTGGCCGATTATTTTCCGTAACCATTCTTCGATCACGACTTGTTAGTAGCGCATGAAATATGGAAAACATTTTTTAGAATGAAGAGGGTAATTTTGCACATAAGGACGTGCATCGAGGAAAACTGACTTAAAAAAGTCTTGACCGGGAATCGAAGCCGAGATCTTCCTCTATTCGAGAGGTTGCTTTATCCAACTACGCTACCCGGCTAGAATTGTTCTGCTGCTGTTGCTTGAGGAAGATCCCGGGTTCGATTCCCGGTCCCTTCATAATTTCCTCGAATCCGTTTCTATTTTAGAATGGTTGCCTTAGCAATCTCTACGGGGAAATTTCCCGAGAAACAGTCCGTTTCATCTATCACATTTTTTCACCCCGGAGGAATCAAGTTATTCAACACCTTAGTATCCGAGTCGAGTATTTTCGGTAAAGAATGTTCTCCACTTCATTCACGCACATTCTCTAGGCTTCACCTAGCCGACCAAGAGAATACTTCAAAAGCTGCACCTCACTTCAGACTTCGAGCACACCGTGACCTCTTCCCTCACCTTCCCATCCACACTCCATCACCAGTTCTCTCTGGGCAGTCGCCCACTTCTCCCGGGCACTTTCCTTGTCTACCTTCCCCTTTCTTTCCTCTCTTACACCACCCACGTACGCCTACCACTCCGCCAACTCAAATCCTAACTTCGTCTCAGACCTTCTTTCTTTTCTTCCCTCCTCTACGTCATCCTTCCTCACCCGTCTCAATCACGCCATCAACGCACATTCTCCTCCATACCTTATACTTTCCGCAACTCCCCATCTCTTCGACCCTCCCTGCACCAACATCTCTATATTCGCAACCCTCGTTAAATCCTCGAGAATGGGGGAAAGAGAGATGTAAGGAGGCCGCCGTCACCCTTCCCCGACCGAAATCCCATCATGTCAGAGTATTTCACCTTCTTCGAAGGGAAACTCACCCCCGCTCGAACCCCTCCAAGTCTTCATTCGACCGACGATTCCCGTCCACACGCGCTCAAGATCCTTTTTCATCTCGCATCTCTTACTACTATTTCACTTACGCCAGAATAACAAAGGATGCACGGCGTCCAACATTGGATCTCAAGCGACGACGTAGAACTTAAAACACAGACGGATTGTCAATTCCCATAACCGAATCCGTGTTGCCGATTGGAACCTTTATTTTCAATGCCCTTCCAACTAAACATATCTATGAGTGTATTTGAGCAGTAGATCGCAAAACCAATCAACGCAGATTTATTTCGCTAACACCTTCCATCATAGGCTAACACATTCCATCTAAAATAAACATCCCATTGAAGCTTTGTTCAATCCTCACCGATTCCAGAAAATAAATCATAGCATCTATTTTTGTATCCTGCTTTCGGAAGGATATGTGTGACATTTAGTATATTTTCAAAGCTAGTTACTGATCACCAGGCACGCAGGAAAATGAAGTATTTACTAATGCAATCTACTTCCTTTATTATTCACGTAATACCTTTGGCTCATACAGCAGGGTGGACCTGCGTACTATCTATGAATTATGAACATTATAAAATGTACATATATTTGTGAGTAATTAATCTGTAAACAGAAATATGACGAAAGGTCTTAGCTTTTCCAAAGTAAACATAAACAATATTTATATTAAACTAAATAAAAAATTCTCTGGCAGTAAATTAGTTAGGTAGCAGGATTGCAATAACAGTAACTTAAAAGTATAAGTCACCTTCCTTTCAGTTACATACTTGAAGGAAAATGAACAATATGCAAACCTAAGATAGGGTTGCGAGAGAGAATTTTCTCCAACACCTTAGTTATTACTACCCACGTAACATAAAAAGATTACGAATAAATTGTCACACATTAATGACGTTAAGGGATGAACGTCTCTTTGTCAACTCGCGCCCTTTCGAAATGGACTATGTAGCATTTACGAGTCATTGCGTGCCCATAAAATTGATAATTCTTCGCTGTAAACAGACTTTTGCGCATTGATGCGCAATGAAATCGGTCCTGTTTATGCTCCACCTAAATCGCAGTCTCATCTTTCTCAGACTTTCATGCGCAGTCTCCTTCAACACTTATAAGAGGATTTGTATCCTCACTTTCCATACGTAACGTCGCCTCTATTCTACCGCTCTGTTTTTCTCCAAGGGGAGGAGGAGAGAGAACAGTTATCGTTCCCTCAGAATATTCAAATCCCCTTTCCGTTACTGCTAAGGAAACGACGCGTCCTCCGAGAAAGGAAAGTGCTGAGCCACTCGCTCGGATTTCGAGATAATAAAAGTGAAAGTGGTCCTCATCGGTAATTAGCATTCGCCGAGAAGCGATATTTTCGTGAATTTTAAACTCTTCGCGCGCGCGAAAAGGAAGGAAAACGTATAATTTTTCGCGAGCCCCTCCACCTAATCGTTTCCGAAAGAAGACCTTTTCATTCCGATCGATCGATAAGTCGATTTCGATAATACGCCACGTGGACTCGAAAAATAAAAAGGCATTTACAGCGGGATGGGATTATCCGACGGAAATTAAGCTATGAAAATGTTTCCCGGATGACATTAAAATACACGCTCTTTTGGAGCGGCGGAGGTGAACGAGAAAAACCGATTCATTAAATCGAGAAAAACTGAGCGAAGAGGCTCCTATCCGATTAAACAGGTCGGCTAATACAGTTTTAATTTTAATAGGCCTCTCTCCCAGATGATACAATAGATATTGACGAAAACGTCGACGGGGTGGGGGGAGTGAAAAACGATCGCCCGAAAGCATTGCTTTTTCATTGGCGCCCCACTTCATCAGCACGTGCAAAAAAAGACGCCGCTGCATTATTAAAATCACTTCGCTCTTCATTCCGGAACCTCAAAATCCCTGCAAACAAAAAGCCGTTATGCAACCCGCAAACCTCCGAAGTTATCGCATCCGAATCCATAATCACTACCAACTCGCTTGGTGAAATCTCCTGAAAGGCAGACCAATTCGAATTCATTGAGGACTCAATCCCTTGTAATATCCAACTACTATCCAACGTTTACTCGTGATATTCACTTGCTTTTCCCCCTTTTCATTCGATCCGTTGACCTAGATAACCATCTCTCGGCAGCAACACCACCATCGCCAACCAACATTATACGCCACACCCTCTCATCGCACACTCCGAATCTTTAACTAGCATCTCCCTCTCTTCCGTACCAAGACCCTTTGCTCTTTCTCCGTTTCCCCCTTTATGTTCCCCCCTTCGATGCAACTGGGTTCACTGAACTCGGGCGACAAAAAAATCGCTAGGAGTTCCACGCTACCTTTGGGCAAGCCAAGTGCTAATTTTCCTGCCACGACGTAAATAGAATAGGATTTTCAAGGTTTTCAGAGCCAAGAAGTGGGAGATTCCATTTAGTAATCCCTTCCTATCCAAACGTTATTCAAGAATATCAAGCTGATTAATTTTGCGAACAGTGTCTATCATTGCAGCTAAACGTTTAGAATGTTCACCATTATTTTCTTCGTGAAAACATCTAAGAGAATTGAGAAATACGAAAACTTCATTGAGACTCACCGTCTAGATTAACAACTCCCACTCTGGCCCGCCTCAACCTCATCCAACCTCAGATAAAAAGGCTGCCTAAACCTAAGCTAAAGTGTGCAAAGCTTCCTCGGACTAAGCGAATGATAATACGTTGGTAACAATCTTTAAAAAGAGACGATCTACAGAAGAGATTTTAGCCAGAAAAATATTCAGTATAAATTTAGCAATGTTCATCTGAAACGAATTTAAAATAAGTTGAGGTAAAAACATATCTAATAAAAACAAAAGAAATAAGATCCTCGCAAATTTTGCGTCTCAAGGCCCCCATCGAATGTCAGTCAGTACAAAAAGAAACACTGAATCTAAAATGAGACGAATTTCCATGAGATGAAACCGAAGAAAATATGCAATTCTAAATCGTAATGTTTCCAAGGGAACAGCTACAATCAGAAAGACCGTGAAACAAAACCAATCGTAAAAACGAAACACCATTTCAAACAAGAGACGAACCTCTAAAAGAGAGATTCGAGGCAACGAGTTTTCCTTAGATGCCATTCATTCACGGCGGTGAGTTCACCTGCTACTTATTCTCCGGAGGTGAATAATCCTCCAGCGGACCACCCTTCTCCCACACCCATTCTTTCGCCCTCACATTTATCCATCTTTCCCATCCCACCCCTCAGCATCCGCTGTTTCCAATCTATCTCACTCCACTTCTCCCTCTTTATCCCTACCTTCTTTGAAAAATCCCCGTTCCTTCCTTCCTCCACCCCCAATACATCTTCCACCTCTCTCCATTTAACCCCGATCTCAACCCCAAATTCCCCCAGAAAAACCTCCCTCCTCAATCCGTCATCCCTCCGCACGACACACATCCATCTCCTTCCCCGCACACATCTTTGCGGCTCCTCCATTTCTCGTCCTCCCAGGACACGCCCACAAACACTTGGCCCAGCGCAAACAAAGTCACAACCCTGGAGTCGATTGGCCAAGTGCCAGGGAAGAAAGGAGCCGAAGGAAAATAGGAAGCGAGGCAGCGGGGGGTTGCGAAGGGAGGAAGACTTTCTCTTTAGCGGAACTACCGTTAATCACCCGAATGGGTACGATGTAAATGTTCGCCACGGACGGGGGATAATTGACGTCTGCGCTCATCATTCCATCCTTCCAACAATGCGCGACGACGAAGTATTCCGTCATAATTTTTTACATTCATCCCCATCCGATCCAGACAGGGATGAATTTTGAAAAATGTTGCCAGTCAACCGCTTTCAGCGGACACGGTGAGGGGGGCATTCACGGCTGACTGGCTCATTTTTCAAATTTACATCGACCTGATTATCCAGGCGCTATTGCCCATTTCCACAATAGAATGTTTTCGACTTGATAATGCACCGATGTACAAAAGGGTGGAAAAGGAACATGATTCCACAGCTTTTCCGCTTAAATGTTAAACTTCCTTCCAAGATAAGTACTCTCAGCGCAAATACAAGCACTATAGTGAGGATTGAAGTACAACTGTTTGTATGTAATCCTTTAATTATTTTACCTTACAAGCGCGGATATAGAAAGCTGATATTACATAGAAGTCACGAATAATTTGTGAACGTGAAGCAGCAGGATTGAATAAAGTAGTGTTAGCTTGTTATTTCAATTAGCAATGGGTGTTCTATTACCTATGCTATGGATGCAGTCTTTCTAGTCCACGACCAGGCTTTTCTAACTTTGTCCACATTATTTCTTCATCTCTGAGTAGAAATTCATTTTTTTCTTACGATAGTTGCCGATATTTACTTTAGAATTTTTTCAGCTAATTCATATTTATTGCATTAATTTTTATTAATTCTCAATGCATATAGGTCAGCCGTTATGAGGTATGGACAATATGACAAACAAATAAAATAAAATAATTATTATCAGACGGTTCTCTATGAACTATAAATAAATATATGAAATGAAAAAAACATTAATTATATTAAAACTGGAGCAACTCCCCTGCCGAAGTATCTCGTACCACACCGTGCATAGAATGATAATCTTCCACTGGTGATGGGAATCCGTGACAGATTCCTCACCGAAAAAATTTCACTTTCTCCAACATTTCCGTCGCGACTCGGTACGGTATTTTCCCTAGCAGAGAATCTGAGAATAGAAGGAAACCTCCCCAACCCCTCGAGTTCCGAACGGAGTTGGGCTCTCTATTTACGACGCTAAAAGCGACGCAAACTTTTTGATGCGAACGGAATGGAGAGGAGCCTCCTTACGACCCCCATCATAATGTGGGAAATCATTCGGCGATATATTTTCCGACACGGGCAGGACGCCTCGAAGCGAGAGTAATCGATTCCCCAAACCGGTTCGAACTGGGAAGAGATAGAGATGGGGCCGGAGAATCATTTTATTACACGGTTGGAACGAAAAAGAAAATAAAGGACTTAAAGGGGGTCCGTTCGGTTGGGGAGGAAGGACGGGATGAAACGACAACGTTGTTTTGTCCCGACAGCTGTTTGCGTTCTTCCTCCTTTCATTATTTTCCTTCCTTGGAGAGCGGTAAACAGTCGCGAAAGACTGGCGGCTCCTTTGACTTGGGATCCACCTCGGGGACGATACTCACGGGATGAACTTCATAACTGTTTCCATCTACGTGTTTGCACCTTGCGGACCTGCGATAGGATGGCTCTAAAAAGCCCGCCCGACCTGCAGTCGTTCCCTTAATGCAACTGAGGGATGAAGGCATTCCTAGTGAAATCACACTCCCGAGAGCTGATTACCCTCCGGAGGAAGCTGAGCCTAACTAAACCTTATGGACGTGTAACTTTTATTTCCTTTCAGCTTTTCTGACATTGCGATAATAAATGTTGCACCTATACGAATCAAAGTTTCTACATTTCATAATTATATTAGTTTCACTGTGTGTATTAGTATCACATCCCTTCAAGTCACTCAGGAAGAATTACATACAACTACTGTAACGGAAAATAATATAGTGCTTTCGAAAGAAAATTAATTTTCCATAAACGTTTAAAACAATGTCTAAAGGATCCTCTCACTAACATTACACTTTACATTACTGGTTGATTTCCACCTATTTAAGACTAATTCTGACGATGCTCTTAGAAATAAGGATTTGAAAAGCACCAGAAAATTTTATCATTCATTTCGTTGATACGTAACGATTGTCACGGAGAAGCTCTAGCGAGTAACACCTCGGTATTTTAAGTTTAATATAATTCTATAGAAAATTCGGTTATGCAAGTCTCTTCAAACATTATTATTCATATTTTGGTCATTTAAAATTAAGGAAAATAAAGGGAGTTTTGAGGTAAGGGATGTCTCTGAGAATAGTAATTATTCTTAAAAACCGTTGAAAACAATTACGTAATTACCAAAGATAGTATTATCTATTACAGAGTAAGTTGGAAAACGTTGTGATAACGTACGAAAAATTAGAATTCTACGGAAAATCTGAAGGAGAAAAACAAATGGAAAACGACAAAACTACTAAAATATTAAATAGAATTACTTCTCACCAAACATTCCTCGCAATTAAAACGAGTAAGAGAGCTCCTTTTTCGAGAAATATGCAAGCGATTTCCCGGAGAGAAAGTTTAACAATAGAAACGAAATTCAAATTCGTTCGCGGAACGCAGCCTTGCTCCGTAGAGCAAACCTAAAATTCCCTGAGAACACAACGAATTGAAGTAACGCAAATATTTACCCATTAAATTAACTAGACACCGTCCCGCTCTTTCGTGGAAAAGCAGGATCGGACGGTATAATAAGCCCCGAGCATAAATACATCCGGAAAGGAAAAACCTGAGGTAGCGCGAAACAGAAGAAGATGAGGAGACGAAAGAAAAACATAACCGATGCTTCAAAAGGATGTGTATGTATAGGGCTCTATAAAGGACGTACGCTCCCGAGATTGGGTACGGATTACTTGTTTACCTCACGAAATTGACAATTGTTCAAACAATAAACGGGCGGATATGGGATTGAGGGTATATATGATGCTACTCGACAAAAAAAGCCGCAACAACGGCACTTTAATCTCTCCACAGACGGGTCCGATTTAACCCTTGGCTAATCTCGTGGAATTTGATCACAGGGAGCGAGCAAAAGGAAGCCCCAGTGTTTTCCTTCGATCTCTAACTAAGATGATACGATCTCGGGAGATGGGATGAGGCATCATCGCTCCAATGACTCGGACCACGACGTAATCGCTTAAATAACCAATTTGCCCCTTAACCTAAAGCAATGTCGCGCCGATTACCACGATCGCAAAAAATAAAGAAACACAATCGGACCCGAAAATAAAGGAACGCCCTTATAGACCGACAAAAAAATTATGAGAGGGGGAAAAAGTGATGGGCTAAAAGCTTTGCGAGAGAGAACGGCGGAAGAAAATTGAAACTAATAAGCGAGAGGATTCAAAAAATAGGCGAAAGAGGAAATTAATCGAGACAAGCGAAGGAGAGTATCAGTCGCAATATGCCGTCGCGATGTGGGAGAGGAAGAAAAGGAAACAAATGACGGGGTGACAGCGATACGAAGGAGCGATGCGCAGCTGTCTCACGCGGAGAGGAAAAACTCCTAAAGCGAGGAATTTCTAAGGGAAAGGGGAATTCTGAAATGACATAGTAATACAGGGGCAAAAAGTGGACCGAAATGAAGCGTTTGGGGAAAAAACTTCCATTTTCTATGGAGAGCGATATCTAGAATAAACAGTTCCATAACGGTGTACGTAGAGGGATTATAAGTGAACATGCGGGGTATAGTTGAAAAATAACATTTTAACCTCTGATCCAGTAGGATGTACTCGATAAATTGCCCTTAAAATTCCGTAAAAATAAGGCTATGAAGCAAACTTTTCTACCAAAGATACAATCCATAGCCGATAGAAAGGCAACCAGTTACTTACTTTTTGGGGAATCAACAAAATTATTATTCGTGACGTTCGAATACTAACTCTGCGCAAAATTGGGAGAAAAATTCGAATTACTCACAAATAAGCAACTGCTAACTCAAATAAAACGTGGCGTCTTCATATTTACGACCTCCAAAAGTCGATCGTTTCTTAGAGTTAACTTTTCAAGTCAAGTTTTTCCAGTAACTTTGAATAAACAAAACCTAACAATATGAAGTAGTAGCGATAATGTTGACCTTAATAGACAAACGAACTCTCTATTGGATATAGTGAGTAAAGAAAGTTATTATTAATCACTAAGAGCAACCAACAAATCCCATTACACTAACAGTTTACGATGAACGGAGAGTAACTATCAACAAAGACTAACGAACGAATTGGAAGCTATAGGATAGATATAGGAAGCCTTAGGATCTTCCGTAAAACAAACGGACAGTTAAAGTGTCTTGAAGGCTCGTCATCAAAATTTGACCACAAATAAATCATTTGAAACAAAATTCGCCTATTCATGAACACCAAGAAAGATTCCCTTCGATTAAAAAATAAACGAAATTTCCGTCTAAAACACTCGAATTTCTAAGACCCGAATTTTGGGTCGCGAAATTCGAAAAGGCTGCTAAAGAGGATTTTTTTGAGGACATAATACTTTCCGAGTAGTTGGTTCGACGAGTTTTATCTTCAAAAATAAAGAGGGAAAACGGTCACTCGAGGGAGATGAAGAGCGATACCCCGGTTTGGCCATCACTCAATGCCATTTTCTCGGATTAGACTAAAAGCTGGAATGAGTGGTCGTTCTGCACGCCTAACTGGAGATAAAAAAGAAAGGGAAACTCAGCAGATGAGACTTGACATTTCCCTGGAAGGAAAGTCTCGACTTGAAAGGAATGGCGAGCAAGACCGTTCGTGGAAATGTACACGTTTTGAAATGCTGGTCAAACGTAGATGAGAAAACGTATCTGCGATTATCTTTTCGGTGAGGTTTATTAATTCATGTCTAACGTCCATCACTGAATAAAACACGAGTAGATTTGGCATATTCCTCACTGAGATCCTTTACTCTCGTAACTTTTATTCTTTCTTATCTCCTCCTTCAGCGAAAAAGTGTCAACTGCTTCCTCGTAGACATTTTATATCACTTCCCGATCCTGATATAGTGTTTCCGTACATTACTTATGTATTTCTTTTACACTTCTATGTTAACTGTCGTATTCTATTACAATAATGAATATCTTAGCAAGGGGTTGAGAAGGGACGTAATGGATGCAATACGGAATTAGTACAGGACGTCTCAATTCCGCGCGAACTAAGTGGTATGCGTGTTTGTATTTCGTCTGAATGCTTAATCATTGAATTCCTCTCCCAACGAAGTAATCAGAGATAGAGTTCGGCAATGAACGCATACACACCTACACATGCCCTAGTTCAGATATGACGAATAGATAAGATAACCATCAAAGCCATTGAAGGAGCACATCTCCTACTCCTTAAATCCAACTTCGATCTCGAAGGATATACGATAAAACGAGGATCCTTTCTGAGCCATTTGCCCCTTCATCATGGCCTCTCATTCTCAAGATAAGAAAACCAAAAAACAAAACGAGGAAAATCAAACGCCCGGAAGAGACACTCAAGATCGAGGAAACAAGAGGCTAAATTAAAGTACCGAAGGCGAAAGAAGAGAGCGAAGAAAAGAAACGGACGTAAAACATTTTCGGAGGAAATGGAGGGAGAAAACCTTCCCCAAGGGAAAAAATGAGAATATTAAGCGAAGGAAAACGAGATTGCCAATAAGGGAGACGTAAAAACGAAAGGATTGAAAATGGGCGAGCAGGAACCGAGAAAATTTAACACGTAAAGGGCAAATTTAATGAGAAAAGAGAAAATATATTAGAGGTCGATACGAAGGAGCCGAGTCAAGAGATTGCGGGTTGAAATATCACGAATGAAAGTCACAACGTCTCCGCTATTTTCGGACGAATCGAATGCCGTTGGAATCGCGATTAATTGCGTCCGAATTCGGGAATTTCGATTTCTCCTTGTGGGGCAGTAAATAAGAAACCTCGAAAGGAAAATTGGATAGAGAAAAAGAAAACAAACACGTTGAAACCAACTTAAATATTTCAATATACACATAGATGACTTTATTAAAGATGAATGAATGTGAAAGGCTCAATGAAGGAGAGATCTATGGGATTTTTTAAATGTATGGGAAAATCAAAACGATTCACGATGGACATTCCAGATAAAGTTCGTGCTACATGGAAGGAAGGAATTCTGCTTTCGAAGGCTCCACTCAATAGTTTCTGAATGAGCATGAAAAGCATTTTCTGAAAGTACTATTTATATACACGAATGTGAGACTCCTTTGTTAATTAATTTTACAATTAAAGTGGGAAATACCGGTAAAAATAGCTTTCGAGGCTCTTTCAAATAGCCGTAAGAACATTATGGACATAACCAATATAATCAAAGAATATATTCATCCGGATAGGTAAGGCCAAGTTAACTCTTAGACCCGGATGCCCATACTGTTGAAATATTTGCAGAGTAAAACAGAAACAAAGATTCGAGAGGATATTTTCGCTTCCTAGGGTTAACAGCGAAACACCAAACGTTGTACTATGACGACTTACAGAGATCGTAGAAAATTATCGGAAAGAAACAGGGGCTGAAGCTGAATATGGGCACGAACTTGTCAGGCACTCGAAGAACTTTATAATACAAAAGTAACAAACGATAAGGATAGGAAAGGAAATCCTAAAAGTATTCCAGATAAAAACAAAGGCGAATAGAAACAAATGAGAGAAAAGGTGGAGAAAAGATGAAGGCAGAGCTAAGGCGAAAAACGTCGGAGAAGATGGGCTCGACTGCGCAGAGATGCAAGACGTAGGAGGACGCTGAATTGAAGAGTGACAGAATAGCAAAGTACCTTGTCGTGTGAGATGTACTCAGTACGGCCGGAAGAAGTGGTAGAGGAAGATATATAGGAATGACAGATGATGACTCAAGCCGAATGGTACGGGGAGAAAGAGGGGAATTTTCGGGGGTGGAAAAATGCAGAGAACGGGAGGGAGGAAAATGTTTGCCTTGTATGGCTAGTATAACAACAACGTTTGCGTGAGAGAGCGAATGAGTCGAGGACGAATGTGACGATGCAGAGTTTTTCTTTTCAAGAGTGACAGCGTGTGAGAGGCGGAAAAGGTTAAGGGGAGAGGGGCAAATGATGTTTCGCTATGAAGAGAGAGGATGGGATGTAAAGCAAGGTGTGCGAGAGAGAGAGAGAGAGAGAGAGAGATCTTCAATTGTCATCGTGCTCGGACTCAATAATAAATGAAGAAGGGGTAGAAGAGGTTGTCACTGGAGGAATTTAAAGAGGAAGACGGCTTTGTGAGAGGAAAAAAGCGTTTCCTCGAGGAAGGAGGAATCATTAAGGGAAGCGGAGGAGCCGTAATGACTGAAAGCGTTAAATCCCGTCAGTGCAGGCGTTATTTTCGAGCGGTTTTAATTTGCATTTATGCATTCCGACCCCTCGTCTCAAGAACGTTTGCTTCATTTACTTTAATCCCACGTGATCCCGGCTGGAATATTCCCAGGCGATGCTAACCAGTGTTTATAATCGGCGGAAAATTGACTTTTTTCCCCGCACCGAAGTATTCCGCGATTCCATTGGAGCAATGAAAGAAAATGGGCGTCGAATTGGATAAAGTAGCAATTACTCCACTTCTGCGATTCCGGTCGAAGTTGCGAATCGAGAACTCGGAGTTAATTAGCTCCGGATTTCGCCAACGGTGTCCGAAGCTATGAAAAAATATATTCCGAACGGAGACGACTTATGTAAAAAAAGATTTTCGCGCCTCCATTACGAACTTATAATCACGTCCGATTCCTCCTTTTTTTCTTCGTCTGACTCATTTAAAAGGGCGCGCGTTATGGAGGTGGCGTTCCCAGAAATTAGTTTTACAGCTTGTCACTCGCGAAGTCCCGACCTTGCTCGATCGATACCACTGCTTTAAAACCACTCTCCAATTAACGCACGCCGAGCCTTTGCGTTCATTTCCTACTCCCTCGGAGCAAAAAGAGAAGACCCATATCTCCTCAATGGGTCCACAAATTCTCTTCTAATTGTGTGCACTGCCCGGTTTCAGAGATGAAGACCACTGCATTGAAGCATTCTCCCTCGACCGAAGAATAACAAGGAAGATGGCAAACGACAAATATTTCTGAGAGGCAAAATGAGCAGTGTGATACATTTCTGCAGACGGAAACATCTCTGGCGAAATGCTCCGAGACTGAATTGTCAATCGGTGAAAATGAGATAGTGTATATCCACTTATTTTGAGTGGAATATTTATAATAAAAGAGTATGAATCCGATAGTAATGAGGCAACTCAACAAGAATTAGCTTGGATCATCCTAGCTACCTAACACCCTCCGAAGACCTAAGCTACTAAAGTTAACATAAATAATTATCATCTTCCAACGACGGATCAAGAAGCAGGTGATGAAGGTGATATTTTGGCTTAGGTGATATTAGGCTTTGAGAAGCAAGCACTTTGTTTCTCAAATTTGTACCAAGACGACCTTATTGGAACTGATGTCTTACTACTACACATTTACTCTGATCTCATCAATAAGTAATCCTAGAAATCTAATTCTTCATGGCGAGCGAGAAATAAAACAATTCATACGGAGAAGTACGAAAGAGCGCATTCCTCCGAGGGCAAGCGTCTGCAGAGACGCGAGGGCCGCGGAGGGCGTCGCGCGGGCGGGTGTGAGAGGCGTAATGGCGCCGACTGAGGCATAGTCCCGAGATACGCCGCGGTTTACGATTCGTTTTATTAGGACTCTTGTGCAGGGAGAAGGAGTAGAAGACCCTCGTCCACACACTTCTGTCCCAAACCACTCCTACCGATAGCAAACTAACACGTTGGCACTCTCCGTCCCTCTTCAGTGCAATTCCCTTCTCACAGTAGGAACCCAATTTCCCCAAGTGGCCTCCTTCTCCGGAGAGGGACATTAAAAGGACGGGTCCGACGGAAAAAAAGCGGAGTTTTCTGCACCCCTCCCGAATATGCGCCAAAGCATGGGATTCTGGAAGCAGGGAGCCTTCCAGATACTTGTTTCCACGTAACATGCTCCTTCCTAGACTAATATCGGTCAGTCCTTTCACGTCTCGCCTCACGAACCGCCCAATTCTTACGATTTGATTTCAAAGGAAGGGTCGGGCCAGCTACAGGACGCGGGCATTTACATGCACCTGGCAAAGAGGAAGGTAATTCTGAGAGATCGAAGTGATGTACTTGGAGGAGATAACGTTTCGAAACACCTACGTCGTTCGCTGAAAGTCACGGTGAAGAGCGTCTTACTTCATTACCAATCCGATCCCGATTTGATACCATCGGAAATACATGACACTTCCAAGAAATGAATTCAAACTGCGGCGACAAACAATTACTTCCAATTATCAGTAGTTTAAATAAGAAAGTAGACACGGTAAAACCCATCTTGAGTTAAAGAGGGTTGTCCTGTATTCTTCATATTCTTTAAAGCACAACTAAACCCTAGAAGTTTACGTCTCACCAATATGTAGAAGACTAAATGTTTGCATATTTTTCCCAATGATAGTGTTATGCATAAAGATGAAAATGTATGACTTTTAGACATTCACAGACAGACCACGATGGCGTCAGCGACTTGGACATTTCCGTCCAATGAAATAATTTCCAAAAATAATGACTCATTCGGAAACTTACACAAACATTCGTCGTTAAATTTTAATCATAGAGAGAGTACTTAAAATATTACGTTTCATTCGATGCATTCGAAGGTCCCCTCTTCCGCAGGGTCTCATATCCGCGCAAAGAACATTATTGAAGCAAGTTTTGAGGAAACTTAATAAAAAAAACCCTCCATAAACAACTCAATCTCCCGGATATTAAAACTTTCTCCTTAAAAAAATCCCATCCGCCCTTCTTGCGATAACATAAACAAACAATAATAACGGAGGACAATAAAAATCTCGAGGGGTAAATTAATGCATGCGCGCAAATCGCAATGTTTTTTACGAGCCTTATGGCCGTTAAAAGTATGAAATGAATCCACTTTCGAGAGGGATCCCTTGTCCTTATTTTTATAACGTCCTATTTCCACTGGAAACGCATTCTTTTCTAACGGTCCCCCCCTCGGACAAAACTGCACTACTTAACTTTGAAGGAGATGGAAAAATCCTTTCGGAGATGCCATTACTGGCGGTTAACGGTCGACGGCAGGATTCCATAAATATAAAAAAACCGTATCGCGAGGAAGAAAAAGGGAATCTGTGTCCATAATTACGAGCTGACATCTACTCACAGTCGCACGAGGGTGATGTTCGAACCGAGTGCAAGCTAGTCGACAGAAATAATCCGACTTGAACGTGCTTTGCGGGAATCAAACCAGACGTCGCGGGGGGTAAAAAAGAAATATTCCTCTTCCTCAATCAGAAGTTGCGGATCTGTTCCTTTTTTATTTGAGAGCTCCTCTCAGAAGGGAAGATGGGGCTTAAGATCGAATGCTATAACAAGGGGATACTTCGCTGCAGGAGAAGGAGAGAGAAAAATGCATGAAAACGCTTAAGACGGGAGGAAAATGAATCTGGAGCAGTTAGGCGTCCATGTCGCTAAAGGCTTATTGACTTTCGAAGAAAAAGAAATAAAAACATAATGACCGATTCCCAAATGATTATTACCGAGAGAAGTTATTATAGGGATTGACGAAAATCCTGCACATTTCGTTTTATGGTTTATGAGAAGTTATTACGATTGCTAGGTAAAAATATTTCACCGAAGAATCCACTCGTTCGCGACCGCAAAAGCACTAAGAATCACTCCATTCTGTAAAGCCCTATCTTCCAAAGAATCTTCATTGACTAATAGCCACTAAAATTAACCTAATAAATAAATTCATTTTTAGCAAAAATGAGCAAGATAGTCGTGTGGAAACTTGACCACTCTATCAGCATTAACTACCGGAATGGTGAAAATTTCTTCTTAAGGAGACCATGGGAAATTCACCGAAAAAACAATACGAAAAATACCTCAATCTAGATTAATTCTTTGATAAGAAAAAAGAGAATAGTAGCCGTAAAAGCCATTTTTCATCGGCCGATAAACCGAAGAGAGAAAAAATATGAACAATCTCGGGAAAGCAAACACGCGGTGAATATCTTAATAGGCCGTAATGCTTCATTATAATCGAAACCCGTTTCGAGGCTAAATGAAACTATTTCATGAGATATTTAACGACTGGCAATCACGAAGGGTAAATGCATATATAATAGGATGGTAAAAGTCTCCCTTTAAGGACAAATGATTTACTGTGGAGGTAAAGAGGCCGAACAGTAGATAAGGGCAAAATATGGAGTAAGTGCAACTTACGTTCTACCCGATTGTCATGATATTGTTTATCCTGCAAGATAATTGCTTAAGAACCGCCAACTGTGCCTAATTACCCCTATAAAATCTCAATTCATTCGTGTTAATCACAGAAAACGATAATTTAAGGATAAAAATGACAAATTAAATACACGACACTTCCTCTCTTTCGCGTTTACTTATCGTGCAACTACACTGAACCAGCTTTCAAGCGACTTAGCATTTATCCTTTCATCACAGACTTTTCACATCTAGTTGGATTAAACCGTGAGTAGGAGCTGAAACTAATTCCATGCCTTTTTCTCGGTACTAGTTTACATTGGATAAAATGAAGAAAATAAGTCTGCGATGGATCACTTGATAACAATAAGAACTGTAAGATGGAGATCGTTTAAAAAGAATGCGGTAATTATCACGTGAGCACACTCTTACAATCCACCGCTATAAAGAGTACTCGTCACGAAGAAAGCCGATCGAAAAAATACATCGAAAATCTTCGGCTGCGAAGAAGTCCTTTTCTTCTTCCAGTGGTAATCGAAGGGAGAAAGCAGCGGTCACTTCGCGCACGCAACGTTTTCCTGAGTAAACAAAAAAAGGAATCGCCATCGAAAATGGGAAGATGCGACTCTTGACGCGTAACGTGGAGGAAAAAATCGCATCTCCAACGAGCGGAATGGGGAACAAAAAAAAACGTTCGTACGAATAAATCGGAGACATAATGCGAAAGTGAAGAAGACGAAGAGGGGCAAGTGGAGCGGAAGAGGATCCCTGAAAGTAGCCGAAAACAATCCGAGGCAAAGGAAAATGGCGAGAAAAATAAGCGAGGGAAAAGAAGAGGGAGTGAACGTGGAAGGTGGTGACATTTGAGAGGACCAATGGTCCGCTATGGGGAAATAAAAAAGGTTCTTGACGGGAAGGCGAATGGGGGATGGGAATGAGAAGAGACATGACGGGGGGAGAAAATGCAGTGAGGAAATGATGGAGGGAATAAAGAATAAGGAAGTGGAGAGATGGAAGAAGTTGGGGGAGAAAGGGGAGGAATGAGAACTGGAATGGAAATGAGGAGTACGAGAGAGAGTAAAAACAGGAGAAAAAAGGGGTGAAATAGTTACTCGAATGCGAGGGTATGGATAAGGACTATTGAAAGATTGGTGAGATACTACATGACGAACTGTCGTGAGATAGTAAGTAAAATATAAAGTACAAATGAGGGGAAACATAGAAGATGGTCAAGAAGATGTGAAAAAAATTAATAATTAGAACTAGTTGCCTCGTGCGAAAATTTCACAGGCGGACACTAATTCTCTATTTCCTCATCCGAATACAATTCAACAAACACTTCAGCACTGGTCACCGAAAACAGATGTTTAGAAATAATAAATAAGGATGGGCGAGATGGTCGAAAAGGGATGAAGAAAAAGAATAATTAGAACAGGATGGACTTAACTTCTGAGTACCATAAGCTTTCTCGATAGACACGTGCAAGTTTTTATAGAAAGAGGAAAAAAGAGTTGAACAACAACATCGTACCGTACTTTATCCTCTCCATTCTACTCATAAAATCATCCTAGATTTCGGTTCGGATTCAAGCCTACTCTGACCGTGAACATCGATTTATTCAGATCCCTGTTTTCGTCCCCTATTCTTTGCCCTGATAAAAACGACAAAATGAAGAGTAGAAAAGAACACTGAGGGGAACGAGACGCAAAATAAGAGAGTGGGAAAGAGGAATAAAACAAAACTCGGCCGTGAAGAAGAGAGCACGAGCTAGAGGGAAGAGTCGAAACTGCAATTTTCCTGTTCAATTAACTCAGCTTTGAGACGTGGTCAACGCCGTCTCTTATTCTACACCCATTCGCCTTTCTGCCCTTCGTTCGGCACCTCCTGACCCAATATCAACGACCTCCGCACTCCAATCTCCTTTTTTCCCATCCCTTAACCAATTTTCCTCATCACTTTTATGGACTTGCCGCCCACCCATAATTTACGAATGCTTCGCCGGGCTACAGAGAGAGAGAGAGAGCAAATCGACCCGAGAGGACAAAAGTGGCCCCTCCACCCACTCTCTCAACACACATACACTGAATCGCCTCCTGCGGAATCATTCGGAGTTGAGTGGGTAATTAAAAAAAATAATATTAATGGAAGGAAAAATAAATGCCTTTTGGAGAGAGAATTAACTCCTGAAGACCATGTGGATGATGAATACATGAGCGATAAAAATGGGACGGGGAAGAAGGAACGAGTTAACAAACATGTTGTGTTTACCGTTATTGTGTACCGTTTATATTTATATGTAAACAGAGCTGTCCATGGATACGGGCGATTGCCTGGGGCAAAAAGGTATGGAGCGCTTGATGTTGCTCAAGACAAAAAGATATAAGCTTCTGATGATTTTTCTTAATATAAATTTTTGAATTGATTTTGAACATTAATTTCAATAAATTAAACGATCGAAAGAGATAATAATACATTGTGATGATTACTATTTCAGTAAATTTCATTTACCTTAAGAAATATCATTTATTAGATTAATTCTGAAGAAAGGCTAAAGCATTCTCTTGGAAAAGTTAGCAAGGCTCAGACAGTATGCATAGCATGAGTGTGATAAATGAGAATAAATAAAAAGCCCAGTGATACGGCAGATGGTCTATCGAAAACCGTCGACTTTGAAATTACAAAGGGAAAAATTACACGCTTCAGAAATTTCATTCATATAACAACAGAAAATCAAATCACTATCCTTCATAGGCCAGGGAATAGAATGGAAAAGTGAAATAAAGCAATGGCGAATGATAAGAAAAAGTTCCATAACGTTACGAAAGACGAAATTTTACAAGCAGAAAGAAATTACCGCAAATTGATGATATAAACGGACGCGATTCCTCGGCGCCTTCGATTCCAAAGAACATAAAATATAAGCACCATTTTACCAATGATTGGATACTCCCTTAGAGAACAAGAACGACCTCTTAATGACATCAAGATGGAGTAAATTCGTGCTTTTGATTAAGACATGAAAGAAATGATAAGTTATATGATGGATGAAATTTTGTGATTACTGGCCAGTTCTTCGGACGAGAAAATAAAGAAAATTCGGAAAGAAATCAGAAAAGAAGTCTCAAATAATCTGACTTTTTGGAAAATGAAGCGTAATTTGCGAACAGTTACGACCGCTTCGACTGACGAATATCATATAATAAAAAATGATTACATCATTACTGTGTGGGACAACCAATTAAAATTTTCATTATTTGAAACTGATTAGAAATACCTTGTGGGGATGTATGAAGGCACATCTCATTCTCGTAAACTCATAGTCTCAGTACATTATTAATTAGCCAAAATTCTCGCTCGCGAGAGTTAAAAAGTAGAAAAATAGATTATAAATAAAAACTTGTTAAGAGATTCATTACAGGTAATGACCTCCGGCAATCAACTGATATATCATCGAACAATTACAGATCACGCCAGGGAAGCACGTGAAAGCAAATATAGAAACGATCCAAATGGAGTGAACAATCCAGATAAATAAATCAGAAGAGAGGCCGAAATCGGGATGCATTAGTTTCGCTCCGCGCCTACCCTATTATTATAAAAGAAATACGGAAAAACAGCTGATCGCCGAAGCGTTAACATTTTCAAAGTCATTTCCGAATACTAACGACCTCATTATAACCCCGACTTTTTCCTAAAATACGCTATCCCTAATCCGTTTACATGTGCCACGTACATCAATTAGCTCGGTAACGGTAAATAATCTCATTTGTATGTACCCCTTCTATTAAAACCGTTTCCGGTCGCATTAAACCGGTCGAGTATTTTATATTCCGCTTTGTTTCCGGAACGATCAACGAGCGCAAGAAATGACTTCCACGGGAAAATGATATTCAATTTAAATTCACGCTTTTTCAGCCAACTCCAAATCTATCGCGGCTCATAGTGAATAGGATTTTTCTCCGCTATTATCTAGGCCAAAAATGGAGGAATTACGTTCGTCACGTACTGGCGAAATTCGACTATTAAAATCAAACTGGAATATTCATGGTAAAGGAAATATGTCCCATGAATAAACTGAAGTGGGTTTTTCCTGTGAATCTTTACGCACTAGTTACGATAAAATATTTACTTCTCCACCGAATAAATAATTAAGGGCTACCATTCCAATTCGTGATTTTCTGGATAAAAAATTGCCATTTTATCTGCGAATTTTTATGCCTTTCAAGTTCAGTAACCAGAAATATTTTTTGCAATTCTTATTGCTATTCTTGAAATGTTAACCCATTCCTTAAGAACAAATTATGGACACGAAATTTAACTTAGCACATTAAATTGTGCGACTAAACCCAAAGTTATACGAGAAGTGAAAAATCGTGACTTGAGGGCTCGAGTCCCAGTCAAGTCAAGATAAACTTGATAACGTCGGAAAGAAAGGAAAGTGGCTAGGAATCCAGTCAGCTAGCGAATGACATCAGATCTATGGTGCGTGCCGCACTGACTCTTGCATCATTCGCCCTCAATTACTTTGGTGGTGCCCTTTGAGCCTTCCAAATGTGTTACAAGGAAGGAACTCCTTGGGCAAGCAGATTCAAACCACCGATGCCTTAAGGTGAGTCAAGCTTATCTGTCATCCGAGCAATCTTCAGTCGGTCGGCCATGTTTACGGACGATGGTCACTCCGATCTCTATGTTGCAATCCTTTTCATCTGCTGACTTAATAAAAATCCTAGGCTAAACCTGTAATTTTCAATGTCTCTACGAAGATGCTACACCAAAAATCAGAATCAGCTGGGTTATTAATTCTTTCTATGCGCTCGAATATATCTAAAACATTAACTGGGTAATAGATGTTCGTAAATTTTTATATTATATAATTTTAGTAAATGCAGAATTTAAATTTCATATAATATAATTTACAACAATGCTACACCGAAAATAAGAATCAGCTGGGTTATTAATTCTTTTTTATGGGCTCGAATCTATCTAAAACATTTACTGGAAAACAGATTTTCGTAAGGTTTTTATGACAAATAATCTAAATATATACATTATAATTTAAATTTTTACATTATATAATTTTAAAGAACGTTAAGAAATTGAAATTTCTCTGGGACTTTTTTCATGAGATGCTGAAAGTAAGAACTGCATCATATCCACGTTTATAATCAGGTGCTGATGCTATCAGCGAAAAAGTTCACATATTACTCTGCATTTTCGACTTGGACAACCGCCTTGACTGGATGTCTCACCACCTGCCACGAAACCAAAAACAAAGAACACGAATTCCGAGATGTTCTCGCATTTTTCCATACGGAAGAGTCTATTTTAGGAGTCTTTCCTTAAAGGAGTCGAAGGAAAAAATTTCCTCACTGCCCTTGCATTGGCCCTCCTACTTTGTGATTTCCTTTCAAGCGACTCCCGTCCCCTTGAAGAACTCTTTCGCTAGTGTTCTTGACATTCCTATTAGGGATACGTCAGGGAACATGCAAATGAAGTTTAAGGATGAAATAAAAAAGTTTTCGACGCAAGCGGAAAAATGGAGAAAGCTTAAAAAATGAAAGGGACGTGGGAATTCGGTGATGAAATAATAAACCCGAGGACAGGAGGAAAATATCAACAATGTGCTGAAAGGACGGCGATTTTCACTTACAACTGTCGTCAATTACTGATCGACAGATTAGTATGTACTTTCACTTGCCGAATCGAAAGACGTCAATCAAGACGTAATCTGTTTTCGGGATAAGATTTCCCACGCTTCGAGAATTCAGCAAATAAGACGGAAAATTATTTCTATTTCATTGACGATTCCATTTCTAACTGCACTATATCAACATTGTTTACATTGATGACACCATTAAAATATCTCCTATAGCGATTTTTAATCCTTCCGGAAATTATATAACGTCCAAAAAAAAACGCAAATCTCAAACGACTGCAGATACGGGTAAATTTGATATCACAGGAGATACTGAAACCGAATTAAGAGTAAAAAATCTTAAATGTTAAAACATACGCCACTTCAACTAACTGCTTCGCCTTAGGAATGCCCGAATCACGATGAGCGCTATTCAATATCTTCAGGCTTTCATCAAACAGAAAATTTGGATGAATTTATCATGATGTATCACAGAACCCTGGTAAATATTAGTAACTATCAAAATTGAACCTAAAAACAATCTAACCAAATAAGGATTCCTTTTGTCGACTGGTGGGACATAAGCCAAAACATGACCGAGAGTACATCACTTCCTAAGAAAGTATCTAAAAAATATTCTGCTAACCTTAGACGCATAAGTGCTGTGGTTCAGAAGTGAAGTTTTTGGCACGCTTCAGATTAAAAAGACAAGCATAAAACGAGGCGCCTTGAGAACAATTGCATTCACTCGACCGAAATTGAGCTGCAAAGAATATTTAAGCGGACTCGACAAATGGTGTGATAGCACTTCTGTTAAATTACGCTCTGCCCACACAATTTGAAACGGGAGCATCTTCAGTGGGTTGGCATCCTAATTTTAAAAGAAAGTCGCAAAGCAAACGACGTTCCATTCTCGAAGATTATCAGTACTTTTCCCAAGAAAAATAAAAATATGAAATAAAAAACATTGAGGATCACATTTACAGTTTTACTGTGAGCAATAAAAGGATGGGTCCTGTATACTTAAGCACACGGAGTATTGCGATAAATTTCAAAATATCCCAATTAGTTTAAAACTTAAAAGCTTAATGCGGTACAAAATGGCGTGGAAATGTAAAGAATATAGATGAGGAAACTCTTTCCAGTTTCGATGAGACCAACTACTCAGTGAATGAATTGAGATGAAAGAGAGTCATTGTTAGCTTCTTCATCCTTTCGCTACACCCATTTACTGACAGAGATAAAAAGCAATCTCCCAGGATGGCTACGAAATAAAAGACGGTTTCCTCTACGAACCGTCACCGAAGGAAGAATCGTATGAAATACATTGCGTGAATTTCTCCAAAAGCTTACAAAGACAGTCCTCTACAAACAGTACGTGACTGTTGAAAGTTTTGGATGCGCATCATGCCGTGCACACCTCGGCCACGCACGCTTAGTCACGAGTCACGAACACCTTCGTTTAGGGGAGAACATGTTCAAAATATCTCCACATTCCAATAGCCACAACAAACGAAGGGACAAGCGAATAAGAATATCCAACAAGACGTGGGATGACTGGATGCTGACGCAAATAGACTCGGTCAGAGATCACGATAATCTTGATAACACTTCGAGCGGAGCAGATAAGCTATTGGGATAATGATTATTTCATCACATTCGGAATAACATAAATACGACGACATAAATATCTTCATCTCAAACATTTGGTATTAAATAGAAGGGATACTATGAGCTATCCACGAGTTAAGCGTTTACCACGAACTATGAAGCTGATTCAGAACATTGCATTACAATATTGCATTTTGAGTTCATCTTCGGTACATAAAAGACATATAAGTCAAGTGTTATGAAGCAGATTCAGAAGATATATGAGTTCATCTTCGTTACATGATAGACAAATACATAATTTAGACTAAGGAATGAAGGCACGTTAATTTTCAGCGTTTGCGGAGATTTGCAAGCTATAATAGTAATGTGGGTAATTTACTTCCAAACTAGGAAATACAATGCGGAGAGATTGAAGTTCAGATTACTTATGACTGATTAATTCCGCTCTTTACATAAGTTCTGCGATTCTTGGCGATAATTTCTCAAATTTCCCACATCAAAAACTATTCCTACTCGCCATGAGAATCCATCAAAGACCTTGCTAAAACAGCCGAGAGAAATAAATACAACATTAAAATGATTAAAATGTTTTCCTTTAGCATAAAAAATATTCTCGACTATAACGATAATAACACTTTCAAAAGACTTGAAACAAACTCCGGATAGAAAACTATCGGAAGAGCTAAATCATCCGGAACAAAACGCCGACGCCAAAATCGTTCAATTCCATATTCACCTACATAAATCCTTCACTCCTTTCACCCCTCCGACGAGTGCTACTGCTTTCACGCAAGCGACGCTCGCTCGTGAAAAACAATGTCGCCGTACATCCGCGTTCGCCAACCCGCAAGTTCACACCTACCACCACAAAGACTCCCCGGAAAATCAGGGAAGTTGGCATGCGGAATCTTGCGACTCCAGGGACTGGTTTCGCTCGCCGAGGAAAAAAAACACCTCTAGTCGACAGAATATACGGCACAAAAGAAAGAGATGGCTGAAGAGGGAGAGATGCATGAGAATCTTGGCGGGTGGGAGGAAGGAAAACGGGGAGGTCTAGTGAGACTCCCGTCCCCGACAGAATGGGGGATGCATTTGCGAGATGGATCGCGCCGTGCTGAGAAAGGGATGAAAACCGGGGTGGGATATATAGTGAGAGAATTCACGCGTATAAAAGCCAGCGACTTTTGCGTGAAGCAGCGGCGGAGCGAGGAGGGGGAATATGGGCAAATCAGGAATCTGATGGTCGTGCAAGGACAACGAAAATGGGGAAACGGCGGAATTGCTTTGCTTTAAACTAAAAGAGCCACTCAGGAAGATGACGAACGCACGCGAAAGGGGAAAAATGTATTCCCAGCTACGGAGCGGAACGTCAATGACTTGGCTGGCGGAGGTTCTCAATGTCGACGCCACTTACGTATGAGAAGAACTTTGCCGAGGCCGGGTGAAATAATACGGATGGCGGAATGAATGAGCGAGACCCGGGGGCCCGGGATTTATTTAAATGAAGCCCCGAAAATGATATACTTTGCTAGTCTTTCGCAGCGCTGCCGCAAAAATTTTGGTGTTTTACGTGATGGGGAAAATTTATTAGGATCAAGGGCAGATACTTCCCGTGGAGGTGGCGATGTGAAAATATAGCGCTTGCCATTTGCGACTTTTTCCTTAAATCTTCGCCTAAAATAAAATTGAATTACTGCGGAGTTTTTTCGTCTAGCCACCCGAGCACGCCGAAAAAAATATGCTGAGTTAACGTTTTAAAGCGAGCCGGCGAGAACTTCCGTCTATGGCAGAAGAGTCATAGGTCAACTTTTTAACTTTGAGGGGTCGAAATTAGACCTATATATGATCTTTGTATAATAATTTAAGATGAGAGATATTTAAAAAAATATACATCCCACTAATTATCTTAGGAAGCGATGAAATAACCTTAATTCGTTTACTCTCGAGTTAAAGATGAAAATTCTTAACGGTAATATTTAGTTTTAAATAAAAGTGTTAATTTAGTAATTCCTCTACAACCTAAATTGCAAAAAATATGCTCTAGGTATGGAATTTGTTACCTTTAAGTTCGCTCGCAACAAACTAAAACTAAGTTTAGAAATGAATTTTCAAATCGATTGAAATGTATTACATTTAAATTCACGCGCAGTAAACTAAACAAAATCTGCAAATGAACTTATCGATTTCATGGAAAACTAACGCTAGGATTCGTTTAAAGATGACAAAAACGACATAATGAGATCCAAATCAGCTACAGTGTCTATACTTTAGCAACTTAAGCAGCAATCGATATTTAATATAAATACAAAGGCGAAAGAAACCCTTCCGACCGGAAAATTCACTCCTCGAACAAATCTCGTCAGCTTCAATTGCGCACACGTCCAAATTCCCCGAGGAAGAGGCCCAAACCTCCGCTGAAAAAGGAATCTCTGAGAGCTTTCTTCCCATTATTCACGTGTCATAGGCCTCATTTTCATGAGAGCCAGAGATGTGAAGATATAGATTACATTCTTGCCGCAGACGACTCGTACGGGGCAGAAACACAGGCGTAGGAAAAGAGAGAGGCGGAAGAAGTAAAGCGAGAAATCAACGACACGGTAATTAAGGAAATCAGGTTTAATTTACGCGGCGCAATATTTGAGACAAAAGGTAGTCGTGGGAAGGGAGAGAGAGCATAAATACGGTGGGAATTCAGGGAGCGCTTTCTGGAGCGAGTTTTTGAGGATTCAAAAGGGCTTCGATTTTTAGTTGAGTTCAGGGGTTTCCCAGACTTCGTTCCAGGGAGTGCTGCTACGGCTCCTCGAGACAACTTTAAATGACACTGACTCCTTACGACTTTCTCTCTAAATGTCAAAAGAAACTCCTCAAATCATCCGAGTCATTATTTTCGTGTTCTTGAAAAGGATAACTATTCGTAATTCGCTAGCTAAATTTCCCCTAATCCTTTACACTCTTTACTATTAACAGTAAACAATGCTCGTTTGTATTTCTCTACACGAATTTCATTGCTTCAAGACGAGTTTGCAGCCCTTTTGAAAACTACGTAGAATACAGAGCATTGATACAGAATTGTTCAAAACTTATACAAGGGTGAAATTAATACAATAAGAGCGAAACAAAACGTGGGAAGCAAGTCCTCGAATACAGTGAAATATTCATGAGCAAATAAGTTCCTACAATATTAAGAACCACAGTATGAATAACCACCTAGGTCCAGATACACATATATAGACATAAGGTACAAAAACATTGTGACCATTCTTTCCTCAATGGAATATCTATATAAATGACCACATATAACATCGAAATTATATGCTACGAGATACTTTATAATAGTGCTTCTCGATATGCTACGATATACTATATCTATTCCTATAATAAACATGAATCGTTAGCTCAATTTTTCAATTCATAAGGTCTAATCCTCCAAATAATTCACATCATAGACTATTTCCTATAAGTCACCCTTACGAGTGTATCACTAACGTGAGTTTCGTAAAGGTTAGTGGCCAATTCCTTTTCTTTGGTATCTCAAATGCGGCCACTTTGCTACAAGAGCGTCGGACACATTGTGCTGACTCCCCTTCCTCCGTATCATTCCACCGAAGAAAGTACCGTCCGAAAAACTCGGTAAAGATGGACTGGGAAAAATAGGAAAACATCATCCTTGGCTCCATTATGCCCCGGAATAGAAAGGTACATAAAACGTCGTCGTTTCATTCCTGAAGACCTGCCGTTAAAAACTGACTAGCACGCCAGTAAATGCAACCGAACATTAATAAAAATGCTTCCGTCTTGATCCAATCGCGCGCCGCGAACGGAGATTCCGACTACTCTCCCCAAATTGGAATCCTTTTCCATCTACAAACTCCCTACACCTTGTTAAATTATCCCTGACTTTAACCCACTTCTCCCACCCGGCTCTTAGATCCCATTCGGCAGCGGCCAAATAGAAGGAAAAAAGTGAAGAAGCAGCAAACATCATTTCCCTGAACGAACTCACGATCTCTCGCCGCCATATTGTATCCGATATTCATCCATCTCTGCCCACCTACATTCTCCTCCAAAACGGCACTCTCTTTTCTTCCAAACCCACAGTAATGTCTTCCTCAGAAGCAGTGGGAAATCAGCGAGAAACGACGCGGATTGAGTAATACCTACATAATAATGTTCTCTATCCTGTTCATCTAAACCTAAGACGCATTTCAAAGAAATGGCAGAGAGCTTAAGACGTAATCTTCTTCTGCCTCTATCAAATAGTAACAAATAAACGAGAAAGAGAGGCAAAATACGGTACAGTTTAAGTTATTTAATACTCCTGAAATAGTTACGAAGGGAAAAAAAGCTTTCAAGCCGAATTCGTTGGAAATGGGATAAGAGTGCTATCGGAAAAAACCTGAACTGCAGGATTCCCTGACATATTTGGTAAGCTGCTGTCCAGCTGTGCGATGCAGAAGGAATTTTTTGCCCTTCTCCCGAGTCTGCTGAAAAATCACCTGGAAACATCACAAAGATGTCATAAGATCGCGTACTGCTAACGTAGACGCTTTTTTTATGAGAACGCGGCATCTTTTGCCTAAAACCATCAATTACCTTAAACGAGATCTGCATTGTTTTTTTCCATTCCCCTGCAATATCTTTAACAATTTTCGGGGACTTGATCCATTCGCTGCACATCCCGAAAGACTGCCTTCTCGTAAAAGCGCACTGTTTCTTGCTCATTAAACCCTACTTCAAGGCCCTGCCAACCCCATTCCAGCCCGTTTTTCCATCAGCTACACTCTTGAACCTCCCAACGGCCATTTCCTCCCAAAATCGCAGTGGGAGTAGCAGAAGGGAGAAGATTAAGGAGAAGAGAAAATAAGAGATTAGGGAAGCATGAGTAAAAGGCATAAGTGAAGTGGCTGGAAAGGAGAGATTGAATCCATCTGAATGCCCAAAACGGTTCTCTCGGTCGCAGATTTTTTCCATGGGACATTAGCTCCGACACTGAAGGGTAGAGGACGTCTCCGTCATTTCTGCTGATCCATCAATTAAATACCGCTCTCGGATAAAAGAGAAAACGCTCTCTAGATGATCCGATCGCGACGGTGGGGATCTTCTTTACATTGGAACATTAAAATCGGCGGCATATAAGATGGATACTTCAACGCCTGGATTATACACATTACATCATTACTTACGTTCCGAGTAACATTACGACTCTAATGCACAAGGGGTTCATGTAAAAAGTGTGAATTATTTGCCTTAAAAATATTAGATTAGGATTTTTAAGCTCTGATTTATCCAGTACATCGAACAAAACCGAAAATTACCGCTATTTTTGCCGGAGTGTAAACCGCACCTTAACCGAAAAATTAAAATTATTGAACTTGAACCGAAGCTGTCACTTGATTAGAGTTCCGGATTTCGTTCCTTACTAAATGATTTTTATTAAGTGTAAATGAAGGAAGCTGAATCAAATATGTGTAAGGGAAACTTGTAATAAATCATTTCATTTTAAATTCATTTAATCTTAGATAACTGGTTCGACATTGGTGGGAGAATAACAGGAATTGAAGCAAATTATTTTTCATTAAACCGGCGTGAAAATCGGAATTAAAGAAATTACTATTCCTATATTATCGTTCGATATCCTTGATTAATCCTCCACACTGTTACGTTCTTTATCGTTACCGAAATCAAACGACCAACACAGAAAATCATTTTCACCTATATACTTGACTTCGAATTCGACTTCAGTAAAATATTAATCAGGGATTAATGCCTTAAAACGAAAAACCGCAACGATCCTTATCGTCCGAAACTCCATCCTTTGGCGAGAAAATCACTTCCGGATGAAAGAAGACTTGCATTAATTCGGAGGACAAAAAATTCGGAGAATCCCAACGTCGCGGCCACAACGAGTAAAAACGTAAAATTCCCAAAAAAGTACGCAGAACTATTCAGAGAATCGTCGCATTAATTCTCGTAATGAGCGAAAGTATTAATACTTTTTATTCCGCGGAAATGGTAAAGAAAAGCCTCGAATTGCACCTCTCCAACAACGTAAACACGGAAAACGGAGAATTCCGCTTGCAAGACAAGGACAAGGCGGAAAAAAGCACAAACGATTTCCTGAGAATTTTCCGAACCAAGCGGTCTTTTTTTCTGCGGAAAGAATGCTGCTAGTGAGCGCCCTAACATACAGCTAACGAAATGAGAAGAAGAGAAGATTTCCTACAGCGCGAAACTCATTCTTTACCAACACATCTCCTCTCCCAATTTCATTCATCGAAACCTTAAATCAGCGAATCAAGGCCCCCAATAGGATGCTGTTACTTAATTATAGGTGAATGATCCAACAGATTGGAAGGACAAGAAAATATTAGGCTTATTTGTGCTTATCCTAACATTACCGGGAAAAGTTATCAAAAATAAAATGAAAATAAATTTTAAATATTGGCTATAAAACCTAGACTGCACAACGGGGAATGCATTCCACTTTCTTTAAATGAAATAGTTCAAAATTTTTGGTCAAAAATTGGCCATATAATTATAAGACTGACAACATTTAACACAATCGTTTAATGTTGCAAATTCTACCTCGATCTGGAATCAGCTCTACACCATGGTAGTTTTCTTCGTTAAAATGGTAATAAAACCATAACAGATAATCAAAACGTTTGAATGAAAACATGAGCTCAATATAGCTCCACTTCTATCAACATGGCCCGCTAAAATAACAACGATGGAAATACATACCGAAACGAAGGAATGGAATAAAACGAGAATAAATGAAAAAATAACTTCCTTGGGGGGAAAATTCCTCGGCATATTCCGAGACCGGATGTTTATTTCCTCGGAATAAAGAAAAAAACCCATTCCCTGACTACCACACAACCACCATCTAACCTTTATTCCCATGCCAACGGAGGGCTGCTTTCTGGTGTTACGCACCCACAGCCAATCCATCTTCTTCACCTCCTGTATCGAATGTCTGCTCACTTCCTACACCCACCCACGTCACCAACCCTCATCCCTTTTAAAACCCAACAATGCACCCTCCGCCTTCATTATCCCACCCCTCTCTCTAATCCGCACAAGGGAAAAAGGACGCCGCCCCCCCAGAAAAGCGGGGCTTCGGAATTACTCCTGTAACACGCTAATGTCCTCACGCTAAAACGGCTCCTTTCTCACTTTCTTCTTCCCCCACGCCGTGAGCAAATCGCCCTAATCTAATCTCTTCCCGCAGGTTAATCCTTCAGATGTAATAGGTCCATTCATAGGGGAGCTCGTCTGAAGTTTTGAATGCCGAAATTAATGCTCCGAAATTGATCTGCCATCCCTCTTTCCCATCGTTTTATCCCCCCTAAATTATGTCGGATGAAAAGAGTACCTTTGCTTTCGGTCGATTTTGATTAAATATTAGCGCCAGCGGCAAACTATCGCTCTAACTCGCCGAAGCGGAGGGAAAAAATCTTCTCCATAATGTTAATAAAACGGAAGGTGTTTGAGCGGGGGCTACGTTAATCGGGTGGGAAAAATAGAGTACTATTTCACGCTAGACCCGTTCCGCTCCTCCTCTTTCGAAGGAACGGATATTTTTTCCCGCGAAATGGCCAAAGTCGAACCAAATATTTGACTCTTCCCTCGATACATTACTCCGGCGCAAAGACGTGGGCGAATTCCCTCACACACCACCGCGCAAATTAAACATTTCCGAGAAAATTTAATCATCTTAAAAGGTTTGCATTACGTGATATAACGTTTTATTGATCCAATAACTCCCGACTCCGATAAAAAAAGTCGCAATGCTCTCCAGCTTAACGAGGAAACTAATATCCACGTAACACCTAATCGTAAACCGCACTATAAACGTGACTCGACGGACGGAATAATTCCCCTGTTTATACAATTTATAGGCGGCGACCCGGTGTCGGAAAAAAAAAGAGGGGCCGACCATGTCCGAAATCAAAACTAATCTCGGATCGACCTACTTTTCCTGAAACGTAAGAAAACACTTGATAAAACTCACGGAAACCTTTAAAAGAAGGGGCTGGTGGTGCCTTTAAGGAGAATCCCGGCGCCGCAAATATATCCGAGACATTCCAATCAAGGATGGGCTGGCCGGATTACGCCCTCGCGGTCAGACTGGCTCCTTCCCATAACAAGAAAATTTTACAACCCGTCTTAATCCTCAGTCTCCGAGAAAAGCGTCCACTACTCGATACAATTTCCGTGCTTCCGGGAATCAAACCCTCTCAACCTCCTTTCCTCGGAACGGAAAAAAACGCACGCAAAACATGCTCGAGAAAGGGGCGTGCCGCCTGGTTCCACTCTCTTGCATTCCTTCCATTACAAGGGAAGGAGTCCACCCACGCAGGAGATATTTAAAGAGAAAGGAATGAATGGGATATAACACACATCCAAAAATATTTATTAGATTAAAACTGCGCATTTTTGTCATAGGACTATCTTAGGTGCATGATGAAGAGTACTTGATGATTACTAGGGAGCAAGGGTAATATTTTTATAAATAATGCTCCCACTAAACTGCGCCTTTAACGAGACCAATTGACTTAAACCAACATAAATAGACAAAAATGAAGCACTTGATGCACTCTACATGAGCGTAAGAGATATTTAACTTTAATTACTCTATGAAGCGAAACGTATTTTATTAGATGGGTCACCACACAGTGGATTGAGAGCTGAGCTAAATACGATTATTTTTATTCGAGACTTTGAAAATATGCCTTCGAATAGTTTTCGTTAAATGTATTTAGTGGATACACGGAACTCTTGTATAAGATAATTTTCATTGTTGTAACCCCTAATTGCTAGATATTCAGAAGATATTTCTAGATCCCAAAAGCGATACTCTCTTAATATATTGCAAAAACCGAATTTAAAAAAGTAACAGTTGTTCACGTATATAGCGGATGTTTTGAAGAATTTTTGTTATTACGGCAATTTTTTGACGAGTAGAAGTCCACAGAATTCTCAAAAAGTAAACTTGGAGAGTATGGAGAATTCTTCCTTTCAAGAAATGCTAACCCTTTATTGAATATTCCTGTTTGAGAAGAAAAGACAGATGGGAAACTTCCGAATTAACACCTTCCAATGAAATTTAAAATAACAGTAACTTAAAAATATTTATATATCTTAAGCAACTTAAAGTTTGTGCTTTTCTTCAAACAGTAACTATACGATTAGGAGCATACTTTCACATACTACAAGCGAAAAGAGAGCCACTTAATCGAGAGAGTCAACAACGAAAAATCATTCCGCACCTCTGAGAAGAGAATCTAGACACTCTGGGTATTGTAAAGCAGAGGGAATCCTGAGAACGCCGGAGAATGAGTTTGATAACTAAAGACAAAAATTTTACGATATTTAATAAAAACTTTTTCTCCGAGCGAGTCAACTTTCCGTATTACGTTTCCAACTTGCACGCCGTGGCCCTCTCGATCCGGATGCGGTCCCTCCCGATCTTAGGTTGCATGATCCTGCACATGCCCATTCTCCTCCGTTTCGGTCACGTATAACAGCCTCCTTTCCACTATCTCCTCTCTTTATAATCCCTCTCTCTCCATACTTCCCGACACACTCCTTCCTAAGCTCCCACTGAGTGAAAGAACCTTCCCCCTTCTCTCACAGACCATAGCAGACGTAGCGATAACGACCTCTCAGGGCAATAAAAATGAATGGAGGCAGTGCTGGTGGAGAAGCGGGCCTCGGGGAACGTCCACCGAGATGGTTTACCAAGAAGACTATATTTTTTTTAAGGGAGAAAAAGATTACCGCTGCTTAACTCTTTCGAACACGTAACAAGGCTCCCACAGGAGGGCACACACAGAATGATGCACTGTCTCAAGCGAAAAAGAATTAATCGAATCTATTTTAATTTGGTATAATCATCGGCGCTCTATCTACTTTCGACTCCGAATTTTTCTCTTTTTTTCGTTCTGATATGTAGCAAATCTCTTCAATTACTCGTGAGCTTCCCTCTGCTCACAACTCTCCTATTCTCTGAAATCCACTCGATCACGTCCTTAATCGCACACTCTATTCTCTGATGGTGACCTATCCACTTTGTTTTCCTGCTTCATAACCTTCCCATCAATATCCCATTCTCTCCAATTACTCCATCTCACTCTAGATTGTCTTTTCACTCTAAATCTTCTTTCCGAAATCACATCTGTAAGTGTTATAGTTACGTAATAAACTTCTCTGCTTCATATCAAATTGTAATATTTTACTGGGGTTCTCAACCGATTGATACTGTTGACTCCCATCAGGGCCTTTTCCATTTCAAGTCAACCTTGAAGAAGGCAGTTGAGTTTGTAGCCGAAAAGTCGGTGAAAATCACCACTATGAAGAATTTCTTCACAGCAATAAGAAAAGGAAATAAGTTTTCATAATATTTTATACACGATATAAGGGATACTTATCTTAAAACTTACGTCGGATTTTAGAGGGATGAATTCCGCTTTAGAGCGACCAAATTCAACTTTTCCTCATCCTCCAATGAACCCAACTCTGCTCTGAGCTCATGTCTAAAGGTAAACGGTACACAATGATAGATAATTCGCTTTACACTAAAACGCGCATCCGTTTCCACCGGGGGCGAAATTTTACGACAAAACACTGTACATGTTCAGCACGTGGAGCCGACTCTATTCCATAAATCCAACAACCCGACCTATCGATGGCACAGAAACTTCTAAGTTCGCGTCACTGTCCATCGCTACGCCCCCGACAGTGCTCGCAGATTAATCTTTGAGACTCCCCTCCAGTACGCCGTCCACGTGTCTCCGTGCATCCTGGGGAGATTTATAGGCGAAAGAAGACGTTGGCAACGAGATCCTAATCGCGCATTCCCGTCTTGGAAAACGCACACCTGGGAAATCTTATGATCCGCCTCCCACGTCCGCCGCATTTAAAAACAGATGAGCACGAATATAGCGACGGAGTAACAAGGAGGAAACGGAGGAAGGAAGATGACAAATCGAGAGGATCGGAAGATGTGCTAGATCGCGCGATATTAGGCAACTCGAGTGTTGACGTGTTGTAAGCGTTACCGAGGGTAGAATAAATCGCTCTGATGGGTTGCTTGTTACTTGCGATGATAAAATACGAGATGGAATACAAAAAGTGAGATGAGTAATTGATCACTAATGATGTTACCAGATTCTTCGGAGGAAATTTTCGAGATAAAACCCCTCTTTTCAAATTTACATACAGAAATTTGTCAAGACGATTTGGAAATTAGTTCACGAGAAATAAGTGCTTAGATTCCTTCTCCGAATTGACAGACGCGGTTGAGAAATAATTCTGGGAATTAAATCCCAATAAAACTGCTATTTATTAATTAATTAATGTTAGTAAGAAGAAGTGTGCTTTGAAAGCTGAGGTTATTCCTATGCATGGACTACCACCGGAAATCGACCGCTTAATTAATTCGCTTAGTAGAGAAGAATATCGACATCTTTCGGAATTTTTATTTAATTGAAAAAAATTCCACGTAAATTAAAAAAAAGGGACAGCGAATCATGGTTCAGTTCAAAGGTAAAATTTACACGCATGATCTCTATCGTCATCATATAGGGACTATATAAATATCTCGATATCTCAATCACGACCTAAATAAAATCCATTATTATTATATCACACAGTTACCATTTAATTAATGAACATTTTCTTTACAGTAGGTTTGATTCTTTAACCCACTTTCACAAAATAATTCGAGACAAATAAGAACGATCCCAAAAAGTACAAAATACAAATCGCGCAAAATTATTCGAGGTGTTTCTTTGATACTATCTTTTTTCCACTGGCGAGACAATGCGATTACTCCGCTCCGTAATGAAACCCCGCAAATATTTCCGAACAAAACCCTTCCACGCTAGTTTCCTATTGATCAACTGAATAATCACGGAAAACGGATCCGGAAGAGAGACTCCAAAGCTCAAGCGAGAGGCGAAAAAAAAAGAAAAAAAGAATCTCCCGGAGGTGGAACGAAAATCAACAACTGAAGAAACTCGCGGAGCCAATTAAGGGAGGATTCCATTTGTTTTGGTCAATTCTTTCGCTCACAGCGCAGGTGTTGCCACAGGCGGATCCCAATAGTTTCGGATCTTAAAAATAGTCTGGGGGAAGAAACGGAGCAAACCGTAAACACGGGGGGAAATAACGGGATAAAAAAGAAGTGAGTAGAAGAGGAGATATCCCTCTCTAGAGATGGTGGGCAGGTGCCCATTAAGTCCTCAGCTGCGAAGAGAGACAGAGAAGGTCGTCGGAGCGGGAAAATAATTATAAAAAGGAAGGGAAATCCCTTCGGAGTCGGGGGTGAGGGGGAAGGTAGACAGGGTCCAATATTAAAGAAGAAAAATAAGAAAGGAATAAAAATTAGGGTGGAGGGAAGAACGTGGAATAGATTCGGTGGGATAAGACGAAAACGTTCTGGGGGGAGGGGTGGCTAAAAATTCGCACCTGCACCTTAAGAGAGGAAACCGCTCACCTTTTTCGGTGCTAACTTGAATCGAAAATGCCACGCCCACTCACAGATTAGAGCCCTTCGTTTCCTAGGCGAATGGGGATATTCGCAAAGAGGGCGCAAAATTTTGCAACTTGAGGTAAGATTCGGCGATGAGTTAAAACCTAAACCAACCAAAATACTATGATTAAATGTATACTTGACGGATAATAAAAGTGAATTCCTAAACGTAGGTATATATAATTTTTGTAGAATGTAATTAAAAATCCGAGAAGCACTACTACTCAAATAAAACTACCGTAAAAGCTAGTGCACCAATGTGAATCGATTTCATACGCAAGATATGTTTCGGAGAAGAGAGCAGAGGCATATATAACCAGGCTAAAAGTGATTAAAACATCAATTACGAAAACATAGAAAAATGATAAGTAATTTTTCTATGGGTTCAGACAAATAATAGAAAAATCCCTGAATTTCATCTTCTCCGAATTCATTCATTCCCTACATATTATTATGCATCTCGATATGTAATTATAAAAACCTGATCTGGATTCTGAAGAATACTAATCAAAGACCTTCGTAAATTAAGAACAAATAAACGTTATCCTCTAGCCAGTGCTTGATATATATCTAACGCAATCAAAATAAGGCTTCTCATGGGCTTCTCTAGCAAAGATGAACCGTTGAACAACTTCGTGTTTCGACGTAGCGAATCGACCTGAACAAAATTACAAACATCAGGCCCCAGTAAGTCTACAAATTTTTTTTCTTCTCTCCATTCAGCTTATGATATAGTGAAATGGTGATCAGTGGAACTGTTGAAAAGCAAACGACTTTGTAGGAAAATACTACGACTTTGGAAGGAACTGGTAGTGCCCAATTATCATAATCATCTTAGGAAGAGAAGAGACATGTATTTTGACTAATGTAAGAAAGGCGAAAGTAGGCGGCGTCAGAGCGTGAAAGAGAAGTAGAAGACTGGAGAATGCCAGAGATGAGAGATGGGACAGCAAAATGAGGTGTTTCTCGAAAACACGCAAGAGGAAAAGGGTATATAGGCCGACAGGGAGATAAAGACGAAAAAGAAAAGTTGATAATAAGATAGATATATCAGTGCACAGGGACGAATTTTATCAATCAGTAGTCCTAGGCGCAAAAAACATATGAGACCTCTCCAAAAGATTATTCATATTCATTCACCAAGAGATTTTTCATATATTTATAAATTCATTCGCCATAGAAAACGAAAAAATGTCTCTACTAATAGTAAATCCGTCCCTGTCTGTGCAGTTGAAGAGCATACGTAAGATTCAAAAAAAGAATAGAAATTTGAAAAAGAGATAATTAATATAATATGGAAAGTTAAACAAGAAAGACCATGACGAAGAAAAAAACCAAAGATACGAAAGAAAGAGGTAATTATTAAAAAATGTAACCATGGACGATGATTTGAAACATTAGAACATATTCCAAGTGAAACATCACAAATCTCAGAATGTCCCAATCCAGACACTTTACACAGCGAACGAAATAAACATGCACAAAAATACTTAATTAACAGACCCCGAACGAACGACGGACGTTCTTGCATTTGCAACACTCCAAACTCGCAGATAAAAAAAAACACCGGAATTAAAAGACAGGCTGAAGAATAACGAGGAGAGAAACATAATTAAAACAATTCAGAGTGCTCGAGTCTTAAAATGTACACAATTAAAAAAAGACGATTTAAAATTGCCGTAATAAGGACAGCGGAGAACACAAGACGTGCTGTTTAATTATGACACCTCCCAATGGCTGAACATCACGTCGCATTGTTTATTCTTGTACATCTAATTGTTTCCGGTGAAAAACCACATTTTCCGCGCAACGGCAGCGTGTTCAGCGACGGGGAGATGGAGAGCGAAGTGAGTGCACGGCGAGGAATGAAATATAAAAAAAGGAGAGAAGTGCGGTGCGGCGATGAGGGTATGTTGTAAAAAGAGCGAACGCTTTCCGAGAGCGAGGCAGTATGAATACTTCTTGAGGCGGCGTGAAATTTCAAAAGATGCAGCGGTTTGGCAAAGGAGCTTGCGGGGGAGGGACACGTTCAACTTCAGCGCTGCAGCAATTTCCACTTTCCCATCTTTTTCTCTCCTTCTCTTTCCGCCGACCTAAGAGACTTCTTCTCCAGACTCTCAAATAGAGTCTTGCATTTTTGGTGGCGTGCAGCGCCGATTCTCCCTCCACGTTTATCAGCCACCTAAAGCCGCTAATGATAAATGCAGGCGAGAGTTCCCTCTACAGACGCCTTATTACTTACTACGTTTTAACGTGATTATCTGCGATGGAATAACTTTTTAATGATTCGCCGACCTCGTGTTCTGAACGGAAGAATGCTTGCGAGTGATGGTAAATACATTACCAAGGAATGGTATGGAAATATATTACCAAGGGATAGACAGTCAAGTGTAAATTGTAAACAAATATGATTGGACTACATAATGAGAATGAAACAACGAAGATGATTCGCATTAAAAATCAATCTCATGAAAGGTTTCCAAATTCCGCGATTGAAATTGAAGTATACAGGAATCGAATGAGCTACATATCCTTCATCATGAAATTATCGATGCTTTTAAGCGCATAATATCTTTCTCCTCTTAAATTTCAGAAATTTTAAATTTAACGAGATACACATAGCAATCAATGCTCTATTTTGCATCAGGTAAAAAATTAAGCAAGAAATGTGAATATGGTGAACGATTATAAAATGGATAATGAATCCAAGAAATTGTTTTAAAAAAATTGTAGATTATTTAAATGGAAAATGAAATTGCTGGTGAAGACTAAAAATTATTTACAAGGAATTCTTTACAATATGGAAAAAATGGGACAGGCGTATAAATTATTCTAGGAATAAAAATGAGTGACTTAAGGCATGGACAGTGAGCGAGGGTCGGTACATAGGTCGGTATCGCATGGGGATAGTACCATACTTGAGTGATATCATTGATTAATACGTTATATAATAATGCATGAAGTGCTGAAAGTAAATACGACGCTTCCATTTAATGCTAGCTCAAATAGTAATAGGGAACTATTGACGATGTTTATACCTAATGATCAATAGCTTTGCAGCAGAAAGACTTCACGATAGAGAGACTGAGAAAAAGGGGATGCAACGAGAGAGGACAACTAAGAAGCAACACCGTGCAAGAAAGGGGTTATGATGCTGACCACAGGAAATCCGACCCACGCTACCTACTTCCTTATAAGAGGGAACATGCAGCAGGAGTCGTCGACTACCTTTTTACCTTCCCACCCGAGGAAGACTTCCCATTCCCTCCGTATCGCCGCCCTGAGGAAGTTCACTCCAACAATGGTTGGCTCCCCTTCAACTTGGAGAACTTTAATTGGAGATTGGTTCCACCCACATACGCCCAACCCCCGCTCTTTTCTTCTCCCAACCTACTTCGAAGGAAACGTCCAACAGGGAAACTACCTCAAGTGCCAAACCGACACACGGACACACATACTAAGCATGAAAACAGTCCATCCCCACGTACTCGTCCCGCTGTGCAACACCGTAGTGGGAAAACTCTGCAAAAGTGGGTCCTCGTTGGTAATTATCTTAGTAACATTTCGCGACCACAAGGTGAAGCGGGAGGGGAATCCCGTTATTTTCTGCCGAAGAAACGTGGAGATCCTAATTTCGTCTCGCGTAAACCGGAGAATATCCTAACCGGAATTTTAATCTAACTAATGATCAGAGAAGAACGCTTTCATTAATAACTTCGGTGCAAAATATCGCATGCAATTTATATGTCAATTACGTAAGACGTGACGCCTAAATGCAGTACTTTACCAAGATCAGCCCTAAGGCATATTTTACCGATAAACTTTGTAATTATAAAATATATATCGCAAATTACGAACAATAGATATTTAACGTCCCAAAAAAAGGTAAAAAATTTCTACCTAAACACACTTTCAGAACGGTAGCCGCTTTCTTAACAAGTAAAACAGCAAGTCAAAACCTTGGAAATATTGAATACAAATGTTTAGCAAATGAATCACTAAACATTCAGAAAGAACATGAATGAATATCCATGAAACACTTAACATTCGACACCATAAACAACAACTCATGCTTTGCAGACGCATGCAGATATTTACCGGATAACACCACTAATCCAAAACTGACAGATGTAACTCAAAATATAGACATTCTTTAAGAAACGTAAACCATCTTTTGTGTTCCATCGTCTTCACTGGCTAAATAAAGAAAAGGAGAGAGAGTAGATCATATAAGAACCAAACAGAATCAAATTAGCACATTTACAGCACATCGAGGAGAAAAAACAACAGCCAGTACTAAAGTCTCACAGATACCACAACATTTGTTACTCTCCTTAGAGACATCAAGAACAGCAAACATTTTCGAGGGAGAGGAGACAACTTCCTGGAAAAGGAGGAAAAACAATTTTCTGAAGAAAGAGAAACACCAAAAAGGGAGGCGCGCCGAATGGAGGGCACTACGAAGGGAAAACGGGAAGAATGGAATCAATACACGGAAACAATCATCGACGAGGAGATTTGAGTGGCGGTCTTGAGTTAATTGTAGTAAAAGGGGAAAAACGCTTGCCTCCTTTAAGCTGAATGATGTTCCAAAGGAACAGAACGCAGTGGACGGAGAAAAGGAGGCGTTTGAAGAGCGAGATAAAAAAGTGAATGGGCGAGATGTGAGCAAGCCGGGGCAAATTATAAATCAAGAAGTGCGATTTTGAGAAAATTTTGAAATAAATACTGTTGTTGACCTTCGTATCGGTAATTTAGAAACGGTATTTTCTCTGTTCAAGAGGATTTTATTCCAAACAAAACATTTGCGCAAGCGTAATCATTGTAACTCTCCAGAACTTCATGAAATATTACATAGACTGAAGTCGATCACTCAAAAATTACCAATTGAAAATTTTTACTTTTTAAAACTGACTTGAGTAAAAGAACATTTAAGTTTTGGTATTAAAATCAACGCTATTTTCAGTTTTTAATCTTCTTGACCGTTATTTAAACTTTGACATTTGAACACAAAAAAGATATTTTAACCATACTTCACGGATTTACTCTAAACAGAACCAAATCGAAAACTTTTAAAACTTACCAAGAATTATTAGCGGTTCATAACAGAAAATTTCTAAGTTGTTCAAGTTATAGGAATCGAAAAATACGAAAATTTACCCTTTACGAGGAACCGTAGTTACATCTTCAAGAACTTAAAAATAATTTCATTTAAAGAGATAGTTTTAAGGAAATTTAAGGCTTCGAGATAGGTCTCAGTTTTCCGCACCACGTGAACCACTCCCTACGGAAAAACAAAATTAAATCGACCGTACATCGTTGCGAAAATAAAACAGGATTCCTACAAGAGAGTGGAAGATGGAGGGGGGAGGCAGAAAAAGTAACAAAACTGGCAGAAGTTAGCAACCCAGGAAAGGTAATGCAAATAAAATAGCGACTGAATGCGTGCTTCACGATAGGGTGGATTGAAGAGAGCACATCAGAGAAGAAGCAAGAAACCAAAATTCCTTCCTGCACATCCACATCCTCCATAGAAAAATCCGGGAGTGATAATTACCAATCCGCGGAGGTTGCACTATCTCCCGTCCTCGGATATTCCACCCCATTGGGTAGGCGAGGAGGAGCTCCCTCCCGTCATAGAACGGCTCCCCACCGAGAAAGACTAAAAGAAGAGACTTAGAACATTAGGGAAACTCGCAGGGAACAAATATGCAATGGCGATTCTCTCTCTAACACGTAATCTGATAAACAGAGGCAGCACATAAGACTGGGATCTTTTGCCGAGGAACAAACAGGATACTCCGTATTTTTCCCACGGGATTTATTTAAGCATCGACGGCCCATTAAATAAATCCCGGGAAAGAAATGCGAAGTACGCTTCTTATTCTTGTCGGTGGCCTTCCACCGAATAGCGTCTGACAACATCGGCTACATTTTTCCCATTATGCGCTGTCCCTGATAATTTCCGGGTTGCCAGAAACTCTTGAGACACAAATCGGCCTAACTGAAATTAAGCTGAAAATATAAAAGATTCTAGAACAAACGTGACATTTTCCACAGTTATTATTAACACGACTTATCATAAGTGCTATCTAATACCAGGAGCTACGAGGAAATACAGAGAAAGATGAAATAAGAACTGCATTGTGCGAAAGATGAATTGTAATCTGAATTGTAAATTTGTACTTTGTAAAAATTGAATTGTTAACGGCCATACTAAGTTAATCTGAGAACAAATGTTAATCTTCGATCATAATAACATACCATTATATGGCAAGGAATGTGGTTGCATTTCTCTGCTTGTTTTACTTCGGAGGTGGTATCGTCGATAAAGAACTATAAATTGGAAATACGTTACTTTAAAAGTCAATACCAAGTTTTACAGTATTAAACAGCACGGGATATAGGGTAAACTTGGCATAATCCGTCGTACACCTGAAAAAGAAAACAGGAGGAAAAAATAGAAGTGAAAATATTCCAGGTGGTTGAGGATCGACCCCAGATCTTCCACCAGTACTTTCTTACATTCTCGTACTTTTCGGGCAGGTGCTCAATCCAATTGAACTACCACACGCATCAGTCATAATAAGTTAGAGCGGAACGAGGAATAAAGTAGTACAATGTCAGCAAACGACATGAATACGGTTGAAGTGCACCATAAATAGATTACAAAAATCAATAACATCAACATATCAGAGGAGAAATCGTAGAGAAACGAATGTAAAAAAGAGTTTAACGGTGGCGGTAACGGAAAAGATGCGAAGAAAATAAAATGAAAATATCTCAGGAACTTTAGGGGGGATAAAGCATAAGGAGAAATATAGCGATGAAAAGAAGGGAGGGAGAGATTCATACAGGGCAATAATGGGAAAATAACAGTGCCTTTACCAGGACGAAGAAATAGGCCAATGACGAGAGAATGGCATGGTAAAACGAGAGAGGACAGAAGGGGAAAATAGAAAGAAGTTTACATAGAGTGGGCACAGGAAGAACTATCGACTTGCGAGGAAGAGGGAGAACAGAAGGAAAGGGAAAACACATGTGTGAACTAAATAGAGAATGAGGAAACGGGAAAGAGAGAAGGAGAGGAGTTAGCCAGCTCCCTGCCGAGATCGAAATGGAAAAGTTACTCTCAGAATCGGAGCTAAGTTTCCAGTGGAGCTCAGAGGAAAAGATTGTCCGGGTGGGTAGCAAGTGGGAGAGGAAAAAGACTGCCAAAAGGTGAAAAGAAACTCAAAAAGGGGACGAGAAAGGAAGGGACGGCGAATTCAACGCAGAGAAAAAGCTGCGTTAAGGTGAAGGATAAAAAATGTGTGGAATGGCCTATTGAGGAACGAAAAAGAGAGAGAGGAAATAGTTTAAAACTTTCAAACGAATTAGAAACGAGCAGAAAACTAGCCGTAAAAGAAATAAGAGGTGCAATTAAGAAAAATATAGGAATAAACACTGAAATGCCAAAATGAGCGGAAAATGCTCAACATACAAACGATGAAAATAAGACTTAAAATTAAAGAAAATGAAATTGAAAACATCAGGTAAACATTGATACAGACGTTGAGAATGCTGCTATAACAACGTTGACATTCATATCCTGAAACCTGCGTAAGACCATTACATTCACTGCAGTCTACTTCGTGCTCTGTTCCCTGCAATCTTACGTCCACCAACAGTGGGTAAATTCTGGTTTCATAAAGTCAACTGATTAAAAAAAGTTCTCACATGTGAAATTCAGTTGCTATGGCATAGCATAACGCAATACCGATGTCTGAATTTCGCTCTGTCAACCACTTCTAAAATTGCTTTGCGCAACGGAGAGTCATAAGCTTCCACTCAGTTGCTTACCCCGCGGTCAATTTTGGGATAGCGCTACGTAAAACAGTTAATTTACCACACAAAATATTTCCAAAACGAGCCCAAATGGAAAGACAAAAGAAAGGAGCTACTTAAGCGAAAAGGGACAGTATACAATTTCCATTCGGATAGGATAAAGGTGAAAGTGTGATATGCACGAGTTAAAAAGGCTGATCGAGAAAGGGTATGAAGAGAGAGGGAACGGATAGGAGGACTCTGAAGGTGGGGATTAAAGCCCAATAGGAGGAGAGGTGCGGGGCAGAAAGGTATGAAAGGAACGAGGAAATCGGGTTGGGGGAGTAAGATCTTTAAGAAAGGAATTTACGGAGAGAGAGAGAGGAGAGAGAAAGGTGGGAGAGAGACAGAGGATAAGGGGGATATGGTCGGGATTAAATGGAGACGGGCTGAGAAGGAAGGTTTCCACGGGGAGCGGTTGTCATGGGTGGGAGGGTTCCCAGTGGGAAAAGGGTTAGCACGGAGGGGATAAGAGAGCATGGATTAGGAGGGAGTTAGGAAGAGGTGGGCAGAGAAAAGAAGAGGATGACGGGAGGGGGGCGCCGGTGTTTGTCACGTTGAGGGCCACTCAAGCTCGACCGGGCATCCAATCAGAAAGTCGGTGGGGAAAGGTATTGTTTCGGAAGGAATTGCGAGATGAAGGGAGAAAAGAGAGATCGGAACGACTGAGGAATGGAGAAAGTGAAAGAGAGGGTGTCGACTGTGATAACTACCATTCAAGTGGGAAAACATTTCATTTCCGCAGATACCTTCTCTCTCGACGTTTTATTTCGGGACTGCGGCAATGATTACGAGGGCCGCGGTTAATCACTTCGAACTGCTTTTGAGGCAAATATTAAATACCTGAAATGTATACTGAGAATTTCGTGGCTTTTGTTTCCATGAAGAGTGCTTTGAGCAGCGGCGTGTCTGGGGATTATATAGCGAAGGTTACGATGGTAAAGCCTTGTATAATCTTGTACCGGGGGATGACATTCGAACATTCAAATTTTCGATTCTTTATCAGAAAACCAGGATATTTATAACTGAGATAATTAAGTGCAAAATATTATCCTTTCCCAGCCTAAGATTAATTATAAAACCTATATCAAAATTGTTTAAAAGACCTATTATGATCTCCTCCGAATACAACATCTTTTTGAAGTTCATACGAAGGAATTAATTCCAATACTACAATAAAACTGGTAACAAAAAATTACGAATAATCCTGCGATCATGTCAATTAGACTCTCGAGATATGTTGAACCTTAGCTGGAGCTGCACGGTACATCTTGATGGATCAAGATGAATCCCTCCGTGACGTGAATTCACGCCAAAGTTAGCAATCACACTTGGGAATCGTGGTTTCCGTAATGACAAGACCTAAGTCCCTAACATTCCGAAAATATTTCGAGGGACTTATTTCATAAATAACAAAGAGTGATGAATCGCATACGCTAAGACACAATAATTTCCACAATTCGCGACATCGAGTTCTTAACGATCTGATACCCTTTCATTAAAAAACAGCACAAATTCGGTACAAATTCAGGCAAAAAGGCGTTTTCGTATTCCAAAAAGGGAAGGAAACGCAGGAGAGAGAGCGTTCCGCACGTACCCGAACCCAACGCAGAACCGGTCATTATCCCGCGAATAAAAGAAAGAAGTAACATCTCCGAATAAGTTTTTCTGGGGCGATAAAAATTGAAGAGCCCTTTTTAACGTCGTCTCGTAAACAAGGCGAAGAGGACTCTCCGGAATTGTGGAGACGTTAAGAATACACGCGGAAAAGAGACGGCAAGTGTAACCGAAGGGCGGGGGGAAGCAATAGGCTGATATACAAGAATGCGAAGCCGAAATGAATGGCCATCATTCCGGTGGAGGGCGCGTTAAGAGGAGAGATATCGATAAAAAAAAGGGGGAAAGCGTGGGTGGAGAGAAAATGGGGGAAATGTAAGGGAGAGAAATTGTTGAAGGGCTCGTGTTTTGACAGGACAGGCGATGCGAGGAGGAATGGAGCAGAATCTGATCGATTTGAATGGCGGGATTAAGATAAAAGAAAGGAACGAGAAGATGGGGAAGGGATAAAATCAGCTTAGTACCAATAACAAGGACTGTTTAAGAGGACTTCCACTCCGAAAAAGGGATTCTACATGTACGAAAAACCGAGCTCTTTCTTCCGCCTGGGTAAATTGTGCCATCGAGGAAAGAGTTACGCCCGACCTTTCAGCTTCCTTTAATGGATAAATACGAAAAAAGTACACGACTCATTGATTCCCAGGGATCACTGATCAATATTCATCCAAAATCAATACGACGCCCAATCCGATATATTCCAAAGCCAAATTTTATCTGGGAATGGGAAGTCTGAATACGATAAATGAGAGATGTGTCTCTTAAAGAAGAAGTGCCTTTAGATTCAGATTTCGCCGTTAGAAATCTTTCTTCGAATCTACTTCGGAAATATAAAAAAAAGAGTAATTGCCTTACGATTTATAAGACACTATTATATTTATAATAGTATGATAATCATATTTATATACTTTATAATATAATATTCTAGTGTGATTATACTTATATATAAGAATTAATCATACTAAAAAGAGTATTAATATCATACTGCTGGAGCTGAGTTCATCGATAGTTTTCTCATGATTTTCCCAATCCTTGGGATTTAGGCATTCTACTATTTATACATACTGGAATTTATATATTAACTGGAAACGATAATGTAAAAAAAGCTATATTTATAAATTAACTGGAGAATGAGCAAAAGAAAGAACACAATAATACACATTTCTCCCTAAACGAATCCCGTGAAAATGTTAGGGATTTTGGCAGCAGAAGAACAAACGCCGATTCTTAAACACGCAACATAAAAGCGGTGGATCGGAATAAGGCAAGATAAGAACAGCAATAAAGACGGAATCATCCGGAATTAAGAGAAAGAAAAGAGAGACGACATAACGATCAAAAGACGTGACAGATAACGGCGGAGAACAAAACCAGTTTCATAAAAGTCGCGCGAAGAATGTTAAAAGGATAAGGAGGAAGAGCCGTGGGGAGAAGAGGGATAAAAGAGAGGAAGATGAGAGAAAAGGAAGGGGGAGAGACGCGCGCCAGACGAAAAACGCCGAAGGAGAGGAAGAAAGTCTAGTGCAAGACGTCTCATCAAACAGAGAAACTAGCGAGCGGGAGACAACACCAATATTGACGTTTAGCGACGGAACAAGCCGAACACTTAGCAGAAATGCCAAACCCTTCCCCAGCAGAAAAAAAATTACGACAACCGTCTTGACGAACTGTCGCGCTCCACCCCCTTCATTTCCTCCCCCTCGTTAAACCTCCCCGAAAAACAAAAAAATAATCCCGTCCAACCCTTTTCACGACCTTCGCCCTCGTTAACAATTCCTGCGCACCCCATCTTCCTCCCTCTAGCGCCATCGAACGCTATAACTTACCCTTCGGTCCTCCCCTCGCTCTCCTCATTCGCTATTCCAACCCTCGCACGGGCCTCGTTACACCGCGAATGGCGTGTGCTGCCTCCGCCATTGCTGCAGAGATGGTTGAATGGATAATGCAGGAGAGAGCGGAGGAATGGGGAGGTTTTTTTTCTGGGAGGGGAGGATGAAGGGGCGTGCGTGACTTCTTCCGGAGCGAGCGCGTGATGCGCGCCTAAGGAGAGGTGAGGGTGACACGTCAATCGAGGAGAACGGAAATATATCCTGGATATCCCGCTCCTCTCCGCGAGATCTATCGACCATCCTAGGTACAGGAATTCGTGAAAAAGAAATTGCTGGACTATTTTTAGCTAACAAGTGAGTTGCAAGATGCAGGGACTACGGATCGAGTACGGAGCAGGGATGGACGAAGGTTGGGAGAAGGGGTCAGAGTGGGAAAAGGGAGTAATGCTAAAAGAAAAAGTGTTGAATCGACAGGGGTCAGTAGAAGGCTGAGTGGGAATAGGAAACATTTCCTAGTGAATGAGAAGTTTTCAATCAATCTAAGTGAAAAGAATCTAAGTAAAGGTGCGAAATTCATCTTTGATTAAAAGCATTGTAGTTAATTTTGTACGCAATAAAAGATAACTACGAACAAAACTCAACTGTATAAATGGACATTCTTCTTGACGATGTAAAAACTCGCATTCAAAGGATTCCTTGGGATTGAAATGATGAATAATACAAATCTGTTCTGTAAACGACAACTCATTAATTACTACCTACATAAAGATTTATGATAACTAGATATTAAAAGGAAAATTTTTTAGCCAAATATCAGTACCTCAAATATCAATACAATTGAAGTAATGGAAAAGAATAATTATTTAAAGTCGACATTATTATATTAAAATTTCTTGGGCAAAAATAAGCGAATCAGGAAAAGTTCAAACATCGAATCGATCCATAAAATTTCGAATGAAAAGACAAAGATGCTAGAACTGCTCATTCAACTCCCAAACATGAAGCTATCCAGCTGACCACACGACTCCCAGCGATTGTTTACATTTCTCCTTCTAATTTAACCATCCTCCGACATGCAACTCTAGACAATCAACTGCGACGGGGTATGAAAGCCGAGCTTAATAAATAGTCCATCCAGCAACGGCAACAAAAAGGTGCTAATTGTAAGACGGCGTTGTTTCGAAACGCCGCAGTGTCATCCCTTGTTCAAGAGAGCTCGACAAACTAACCACCGCGCGGCCACGTGCAAAAAGGGGTTTAGTTAGTAGATAATTCCGAATGTATGCAACGTGCCACTTCCCTCATAACGCGGCCGCCGAACTAATGCAAAATTCGACGAGTTTACTTCCTACCCTCTCTCCGTCGACTAGTCGTGGGGTGGAACTGAATTTATCACCGCAAAATATTGCGAAATGTTTTCAATCGAGAGTTCGCGATTCCCCCATTTCATTTTCGAAAGTATAATAAAGGAAATTTTTAGGGCGAGCGAAAACTCGCGCAATCGTGTATAATTTTAGCCCCGAGAGTGCACACAAACCCCGCGCCTTTGTGCTCCGAACTGAGTTATGCAAACCCGAGCCTTTTCACTGCAAACCAAAAAAATATAATGAACCTAATCGACTCGGGGAAAAAGAGACGGCGGAAAAAAGGCTAACCTACTTCACATTTGCGAGATGATGTAAAAAAACAACGGCTTTAACTTCGTTCCGAATAAAAATGGAGAACTGCTCATTCGGCAGAGCAAACATTTAATTCATGCAAGTGAGAGTTGAGTGACGTAATTTGCACACAGATGGGCGTTTTCTCACGTAGTGGTTCCGAATTTCGCCCGTCTAAGCAAGCTTTCGCTGCATTTTGTTCGCATCTTTTCTCTAGCTCGATTGAGAAAGAAGCAATAGAGAAAGCGTCTCAAGTATTTAGGATTCGAACCTGGATCTCCCACTTACCTGGCGGTCAATTCAACTAGCTCTGAAGAGTTCTAATCTATGACTAAATTAATTACTTGGAATTCTTATAATATTTAACTGTCTTCGAATCTATAAATCCGTGCTATAAATAAATAAATATCAAGCCATGAAAAGCAGCAGATACAGTCTCAGTATATTTGGGGAAATAACTTGAGGGTTTCTGATAATAAGTCTACATAGGATCAGCCAACTACATTTTGCAATAAAATAATGCTATGCAAATAGGATCGATTCTATCCGATTTCTCGAATCAAACAATAAATTTCTTAGAACGCTCTATTAAATGCAAGCAAATTATTTAACATGGAATAAAGTGAAATCTCTACCACTTTCTTTTCTTGTTTGGGGATACTAAATTTTTCCCAATCTCTTTCTAAATTTTACATACAATATCCATATGAATTATTCACCATGCTTCGAACTACATAACAAATTCTATGGATATAGTTCAACGTTGCAGAAGATAGCTTACGGGACAAGCTAATACCACACTGGGCTCCCAAACACAAAATGGCGACCTGGATAAAAAAAACCTTTGGGTCAACAAGAGACCCAATCCAAACTCTTCATGTCGGCCCGAATATATTAAGCTCCATTCACTGGCTGTACCCTCACATAGGTGCATCACTGATTTGCATCACTTCCATTATGGCTATTTATTCGTTACTTTCGCAGTTGTGTAACTTTGCCTGGGGATGCTAATATTTCTATCATCGTATTTCTCATCTCTCCCAAGGCATAATAAATTCCACCTCAAAAATAAATGCTTTTTACGTCACATGTAATGCAGTTCGGTGAAATGAGCTGTTTTCCTTTTACAGAGTGCTCTCGATACAACTTTTGTCTGCATTTCAGTCAGAATGTTGGCTTCTCAACTTCAGTTATATATTTTTCCCGCTTCCCCTCAGCGCTAACAATGTTACTTTTGCTTCGCTATGCCCTATTTAGTTACAATGATAGCGGATACGGACACTTCGCCTCCATTGAATCACTATCTAAATTACTGCAAACATTGTGAGGCAGCTGATTGATACATACATTGCTAAACCGCTGAGGTATCAAACGTGTTACATTCCGAGACAATGTCTCCATTTCCACTTCCAGTTTTCCCGCTTCCAACTACAATTTGTCTGGCAAAAAATATTACATCGGAGATACACCGTACTCAGTTTCCACTCTCTTTCCTTAACTAACATGTGAGACATCGATTCCCAGAAGCGACCATCACCCATTCCTGGAAATTCCTAGCGTCTGCCCTTCAAATCTCCGTTGACAAGGACGAGGGATTAAAACATTAACCGATCCGAACCGAGAGACATAAAAGGGAAACCGATTCAGAAGAAATGAAAAGGCGTCCGACGAAAAACTTCTTTTATCGACATCCATGAGCATTCATCTCCATCGCACTTCCTCCCATTCTTATATTCCCTCCATCGAGCCGCTTTCAAAAAAAAAAAAAAAACTCGGACCGAATAAAAAAGTACACAAGCCATCTCCTTCCAGTCCACTTTCCCGAAGCTCCCAGCGAAAAAAAAATCCCTCTTCCTCCTTGTTTATCCCTGTGCTCTTCCTTCCCCTCGTCACGCATTCTCCCCAATCCATTCCCCGCCCACGAGGCTACTCTGCTCCTTAACTTCCATGTCCCCTAACTCAATTCTCCGCTCTTCCTCCACCTAGCGCAACTCTCTCAGTGACCCAAGTCACTTCCCTCACTCTCACTGCCTTTTCCCTCTCCTCTTCATAGATTTGACATCCCGAAGGAAAGCATCCCTCGCGAAACTGCGGTGTATAAAAAACATGGGGGAGGGAGCTTTTGTGGACGTCGTCCATCGACCGGACTGAATTTTAGGGGCAAGTTCTTTCTCTGCTAGAGAAGTAGGTCTGCTTTTTATGCACCGAGCATGAGGCCTCAACGAGTTACTCTGAGAAGTTATGATGGGGAAAATCCATGAAAGGAAGATGGAAAAACGGCGCCACGCCTTTCTGATTAAACGATCATGATCTTGATTTTCTCGCATGATCTCATTATTTATTTGGTATGTACTGACTTTAACTTTCACTAATGTACGACTTACTTGAATTTTCTAGCATCTGGAGTACGGATCATATCAATGGTAATCTATCTAACGCTAAAGATTTAAAAATTTTAATTTAAGCTATCACGTTTTTACTATCGTTATTTTTCGATCGTTTTCACTTTTCTGAGTATTCCAGCAGTGAGTTTATTTGTGAGTCCTGATTTGTATCCTTAGACGCTTTTACAAAGTGTTCTAATCTAAATCTAAATCTAAACCTTTCGGTAGGTTCATGTACCCCCACATTCACTATTTAATTCCCTCTCCTTCAATTCCCGCTAACTTATCCCACCCCTACATTCGTCCAACAACTTCTGTCTTTGTCTTCCCCTCTACGCTTATAAACTGCAAATTCATTCTTCGTTCCATCTTCATATTATTTTAAAATTGTATTATTGCAAAATTCATTCAGAAGACGGTTTCATGGGAAGTTGTGATTAGTCTTACCTAATAAAAACCAGCTAAATTTACTATGCTCGGTAGTTAATTGCAAATTAAATAGTAAAATTACCCCAAAACAAATTGAATTCCTTCAACAAATTTCCATTTATCGTACGATCAAGACACGAGATACATAAATCTAATGAATGAGATACTATCAAATATTCAATGATAAAATATTCCATTTAAATTTGTTGCGAATTTGAGCCTCGCGGAACGGAGATGAATTTATGCGCGACAATCCTACCTTTACAAAAGAACTTAGATTTGCAGTGAGATGGTAGCTTTAAAAGTGAAACGTCACGAGAGAGGAGGCAACCGTGACAGAATGGCACAGCTTAACTGCTGCACTGATAGGGAAGAGCAAAACGATCGGCTAGAGAGCGATTCCAACGCCCACACACTAAGACGCGGAATGTACCCGCATGCTAACGCAAACAGTCAATACATCACCGTGGTAATCCAACAGCTACAATGGAAACGGCACTCGGATTAGAATTTAAACCACTAACGAGAACTATCGAGACAGGAGAAGTGTCGTTTCTTTGATTTGCTGATCGAAAATCGAACGTGAATGACTCGAAAAATTTACTGATATAATTTTACTATCATGTTACATTTTATTTCAGGCAGAGAAATTGATCCGAGTTTTAATAATGTCACACGATTAAAAAATTCCACAAGGATGAAATATATACATCGAGAAAAATAGGTATGAATATATGAAGAATTTCGACAATATTCCTCAGCGTTTGGGGTAGTCAGCCATTACTTAAAACTTTGATTAATTCTCTAAAATTTAATACTATTCCAGGACATTTTTTACGTAAAACTTGAGATACTCCAATATATATGGACAAGGCTAGTTAACAGCTCAATGAATATTTTGATTTTACTATATTTTGTATACTTTTCTATGTATAGAATTTCCTTTGTTATACAAAAGCAAAATCATTAATCGCTAACCTATGCATAATGAATAGAATGTTCAGAAAATCATGAAAATGACGTACTCAATAACGGATATAATAAATCCGAATTCGAACAGCATCGACAAAGAAACAGCTCTTTCCCGAACGTAAAATCCGAAAGCATGGTGAGTGACTTCATTTCGTAAGAAATGATTTCCAGGGGATGTGTCGAAACGGATTTTCGAGCTAGCATATCTCCTCTATCGACATAAATCAACTTATACTAGGCTACTTTCATTCCAACAAACGCAACGGAATAAAAACCAAAAGAGAATTTCTAGAAGCATTTCCTCTCGTAGAGCCTTCAATCTTGCGCCCGTTTGGCATCTCAACGTCGCTAAAAATTTCCGTCCGATAGAGCGGTGGAAGTATCCCGTCAGCGAAGCTACGTAGCCCGTGACGGGACACAGCCGCAAATCGATCCATCGACCTTTACACTGGTTCTACAGATGAACGGGATTTTTTCTCCATTTCGTTAATGTATCTCCTCTTCAAGTGCAAACCGAGTCAACTACTACTGTGAATCCGAAGGTACTGATGAGCATCCTAAGGTCATTAGTAGGAGTAAATTATCTCACAACGCTTTCTCATGAATAAATATTTATAGCTTAACTCCATTTCTAGACTGACAGGAAGAATCGGGATTTATGTTACAAAAACAAATGATTATAAACGCACGAATTTTAATATATTTAATGTTAAGAAAAATTTTCGTAATAGATTCCATCGATTGCCATCGTTATAATATGATGCCAAATTATCGCACTAATTTAAAATAAGTTAAGAAGTTAATAACGAGTACGAACTAAAAACTGAAAGCAAGATATTATAGATGTTTTATTGTGCACGGTTTACTGCAGATGTGTCATAATATTTATTTTATATAAGTATAGCTACAATATATTGACTGGTTATAACAGCAGAGCGATATTTGGTTGAAATAGATCGAATGGCCTGGGAGAAACAGTCCATAAATTTTTCATTTGCGGTATGTGTTATTTATGACAGATAAATATATATTTTTTGCCAACAGACCCACAGAAACAATGCGATAACTATATTATTGACTTCGATTCGATTCATCGCATACATGACAATTTCTACGTTTGATGGTAGAGGCACAATGATCATTTTTCTCCAAGGTTAGTATATAAAGAATTTCTCAAGTTGGCCCCATACCTCCTAATTCCCCTGAATTTAGATTATCAATAAGAACATGCTATTTTCATACGCAAGATGATAAAGATGTATATAATTTACCAAAGGGAGAACAGTAAGATAGAAGAACGACGTCCCGCAATAAATTTACGTCTTAGCCAATCCAATATTCAGGTCCTCGATTCCTGCCGCTCATTCAAAAACACAGCTTTCACGTGCATAATCTGACTTAGCAAGGATTCTAGCAATCAACACGGCAAAAAATCAAGAATACGAAGCGAAGTGCTATGTATAGGTACACATGCATCAGCTCACATCACTCCCTCCATTTTACCCTTCCTCAGACTCAAAAGGTTTTGCTCGGCTCCAAAACCATCTCATTTCGTAAGCAAACCGCACAGACCCGCCTTCCGCCACTTTGACACTCGGCCTCGACCCTTTTCCCCGTAAAACACCGCACTCAAACCATGGAGAAACACCTCCAGTGTTCCGAACTAATCCGGAGAGTAATCTGCTCATTTGGAGATCAAACCAACTTCGCAGTGCCCCAATCGAGGCCCGCATCTACAACACCGCAACTTCGGCCCGACCGAGTTATCCCAGACTGTCCGATGCCGCAAGTTGTTTGGTGGAACAAGGCGCTTTTATCGCCGCGCATCAATCTTTAAAAGCCTTCGACGAAAATTTGTCAATGCGACGCCGGGGCGCCTATCGAATGATCTCGCAAAAAAATATAGGAATGGCAACGCCAGAGATCTAGGTTCAACAACACACCGTGATCGATCTGAAATACACTTTCCGGGGACCAAACACAAAAGAATCCCGCTTATCTGCGGGAGGTGACGAGGTCGTACGTCCTCCCAAACTTCTCTTATTGCGATCCTAGAGATAGGATGGGACACCCGGTGGCTGCAGAAATAAGCTCGTGAGACCGATAGAAATGACACGCGCCTCTCAAAATGCACCGATAATTCTGCGGCCAACAGAGAGGCTGATTTATCTTTGACTACATCCATATTTCAGCGATAGGTAGCCACAACAGTAGCCACACGATTTCACTTAACATGGTAATACCTCAACTGGTAACGGGATGACATACAATAAGAGATAAATTAGTCTAATGATTCCATCACAAAACCACCGACCATTTTTGGAATTTACAAACTGAGTCATTTTTCAGAAAGAGAAGCCAACGACCCAATTCAAGGCAGAACCTCCGTCATTAGCAAACCGGAGAGTTACTGGAGACAGCAGTTAGAGCAGGTCCAAACCGCGACCAATGGCTCTTGGACAAACTTCTTGAGACCTATTACATTGCTACTTTAAGAAGGTTTAATGCAATTTTTTTCAATCCCAATAACTAAAGGTGATAAGAAATCAAATTAATAAACTAGTCAGAACGTATTCTAATAAGGTAAATAGCGCACCTATACAAAATAGAGCAAGAATTTTCAATGAAAATCGACTGAATTCAAACTACAGAAAGGCACAGTTTTTGCGGCTCGTGAATCCTCATTAAAGCTCCTACGACCCGCTGCGAGTAAAAGCTAGGACACTTATGATCTAAATAGATCAAGGAGAAAGTAACAGTTGATGTGAGGGAAAAAGATACAAACAAACGACGCACCGTTCGCAAAATCGCCCGGTTTTCGCGATGAGATGAGACTTACTTCGCACACCATCCTTGCGGCGAAGCCGTACGTAAAGAGATTCGGACTATTTGTCTTCCGCAATTCAGGAAGGCCAACCCGGAAAATTTTCAAACCCTTTGAAAAGCAAGGTGAAAGGGCGAAAAAAAGAGGGGGAGACACCGACGCCCACGACACTTGCGACACGGAACAGATGCAGCCACGACTCCGGAGAAAACAAATGACGGAGGAAAGAATACGAAATGTTTTCGGTGAAAGGAAGACAAAAAGCGAGGTGAAGGGGAAACGCCGAACAGCGGATAAAAAAAAGCGATGGCGGCGGAGAGAGAATAATTTTTTCCGCGCGGATAACTAGAAAAAGGAAAGTGAAAGATGGCGGAGACGGTTTTTGGATGTGGGACGAATGAGTGAGAGATGATCTCAGAAACGGTGCGCGTGAAGGGGCTCCGTGAAGGTTAAAACCGGCGGAAGAAAGTGAACAGAAAACACTCCTCTTTTTTGCCAAAGTTGGGACTGATGAGAGGGAAAAAGAAAAGAGGGACTGTGATGGATAGCGGCGACCACCATGATCCTTCCGCAGCGGCACCTGGCACAATATGCAGAGCAGCTTCTCACGGTATCTGGGAGGGAATACGACGTGAAAGGGACAGATAGGAATAGGGAAGGCAAAGGAGAGATGAACGATGACAGAAATTCCAGCAGAGGATAAAGATGAAGTATTCTGCATCGTAAAAGAGCGGGTATACCAGTGAAGTACTTCTAAAAGTTTGAATAGGTAAAACAATGTGATTGACAGAACCGATAATATTGCGTACAGGAAAAATGCTTGATTCAAGATTTTTCTACTAAAATAAATCCTGATAATCTCTAAAGTGGTAGAAATCTTGCAAAAATACTCTAAAAGACGTAAACCAATTCCTTTGATCACTGCGATTCTAACACTGTCGGATCAATGAAGGTAAACCCTGGCGAGAGTTTGAGGGAGTGATTGCACTGATGATAGTACTTCGATTGAAAGGAAACTAGCTGAGGAGAGTCGTAGGCTGTTTAATCTAGGCGTGGGGTTTCCGTAAGATAGGGGAAAACTTTTTAGTCAACGGGCCAGAATACGTACGTAGCTGCTTAAGAACAGACACTTTTTTTGGAATTAAATTCAACTACCTCTAATTTCTAGATTCGTTTTTCTAATTGGAAAATTCATACGAATCTTTATACTTTAAGTATAGGTTAAAAATACAAAATTAAAAATTAAAATAAAATATTTACTATAAGAAAAAAAATTCAGACATCATGGATATTATCTGCGGGCTACTTCAAATATGAAAGTGAACCAGATCTGACCAGAGGGTTTTACTTAGTTTACTCGAAGATAGCATTGAAAACAAAAGTGGCCAATAAAGAAACAAATTTCCAATATTTTGCAAACTTCCATTCTCGACTACTCTAAAATGTTTTCCTTTTTTTTGGTATTGGAGACATAAACGCACTATCCTCCTCAGCATCAATACATACACGCATACTATTAATGCACCTTTCAAAATTTTACAACGACGTCCAGCCACCGATAGCTTCTTGTTCCCAGGCTGAAATGGAACGAAACACGCTATGAAACGGGCTAAAAACCGGAAACGCTGTTGCCAACTTGGGGAGATGAGTCGTGGATTGGAAGGGCAGAGGGAGGGACGGAGTGCACTTCCACGACCTTCTGTCGCAGGAGAAGGGGAAAACAAGTCCTGAAAGGGAAGGCCTAAAAGGAGTGTGAGTACCAGCAGATTGTATTCGCTCGAAAACTCGACGAGTATTATTCGGAGGAAAATGTACAAAGAGAGGAGAGTAAAAGAGAGTAAGAGAGAGAGAGAGGCGCGAGAGTGCGGTAGAGGAAGGGAAGATCAGGCGTGTAAGGGTCCGGGGAAGAGAGGAGTCGGATTGCGAAAAAAACGGGGATGATACCAAACAATGGAAAGGTATATGCGTCTCCTTCTGGAAGAAGTGAGGTGTAGGGGAGGGAAGTAGTGATTTTCTGAAAGGGAGATGAAAGAACGAAGTGGAGGAACGAGAGAGAGCAGATAGCGGACTTGTGTATGTTTATGCATTTTTCACCCTCTTGTTTGCCCCTCCTCGCGCACCGAGTTGCCACGTACATAAATGAGCGAATGCCGTAATGAGGTGAGAAAAAAAGGGAGTGAGGATGGGATTAGAAAGGGAAAGGGACGAGGAGATGTGAAGAGGTAGGAAAGCGGTGAGGTTGACTAAATGGGGGAATCCGAATGAAGAAATGCGAAATCGAGCATAGGAAAGATTGTGTTGATGACGTCAAGTGAAGACGTAATAGGATTCCAATAAAATTTAACGTAGGGATGAGAAATTGGACGAACTACGTCACAACCATTTCTTTCGTAGAATAACCACCTATAATACAACAAAATATTTATTCTATCTTACTAAGTTAAGGATTAGGAAATAAGTGTTAAAACATCGCGGAAAGAAAATTTTAGAAGTTCGCCCATTAAGTTTCGCCCAATGCCTGTCTCTAGAAAGTATGAAACTGTAAAACATAAAATAGGATAGAGTGTTATAAAACCGAATGGTACCGAGGCATTAAAATGAACTTTAACTGAAACTTTGCCGTTCCGATTATCAGCTAATATTCCAATCGAGAGTAACAGCAGTTATATTTAATTTCATAAAATATATATAGTACAACGACGAATTACGACCAACTAATTGAAATTTCAATTTTAATAACTAAACATATTTCTAAGCCTTCCAAAACGGCTCATCTGAATCTTCAAAACTGAAATTACTCTTTGATTCTTTCTCACTGATTAACAGTTTTATGCTAAATTTAACTCGAACAAATTATATTGGAATATCACGTATAATATAAACCTTGCACAGGGATTAATGCATCGGAAAGAAAAAAATCTGGCAGTAACCTGGTAACTGGTTCGAACCCGGAACCGAACTGAAATTCGGATTCAATTTTTATTGAATCGGGTAGAAAACCGGAAGGAAAATAATCATTATTCGAAGCCCTTAGTTGAACCCTTTCGTGCAACGTTAATCAAGGAAGAAAACCAGCAAGCGAAGTAATAATATGATCATTTCACAGTCTAAACATCGCGAGTGACCGGAGCGAAGTGGAAGAAAAACATGATCCTATAAGCGCCTCCATTCTTCCGTCATTTTCCTCTAATGTTCGCCGGAAAGAAAAAATACACCGTGAACCCCTTTTAATCTTTACCAGACTCTTATACAAAAAATAAAGCCGCTACAGCTACGAAGCTAAAAAATAACCTATATAAAACTCCTCCGGGCTTAGCAAAATGGAGCTAGAGAAAAGGAGGCAGAGAGTAAGGACGGGAGAAGAATGAATGTAGGTGAGGAGAGAGATGAATTGAGGAAGGGGAGGTGGTGATGTTTGAAGAATGCCATGGAAGGGTATAGGGAGGTTTGGAGAGAAAAAGTTGAGGAGGAAGTGGGAGAGAAAGGGTAACGGAAATGGTTCCATCCAAAGTGCACGTAGGCTCTGCGGTGCTGGAGGAGGAGCTTTTTTAATCCCACCCAAATAATTAGCGCCCCATATCTCTACGTACTCGTAAGGAATGTGCGAACCGCGCATTAGCCTTCAAAAACAACTCGCGGGTTCACCTCGTACGTGTCAAAAATTGGAGGGAGATGCGGACTATGAGAGAGAGAGAGAGAGAGAAGGGGATGAAGCAGAAGAGAAAGAGGATGGGATTTTCGAATGATGTGTGGGCGTCCTTTTCTAGACTTTTACCCAAATGGAAGGTTAGTTCCTTCCAGGCCTCCTCGAAACAACCCCCAGTTCCGTGGACGCCTCTCCTCCCCACTCACGGATATTACTTTCCAGAAAGCATCCCCGCATCGGAGAGAACCAAGTGGAGAGAGAGAGAGAGACTTGGACTGACAAGAAAATAAAGACCAGGGGGATAAACCGCCCCACTCCTCCCACAGAAAGAACAAACTGCTTAATCTTGAGGCGGAGGTTATTCCTCCGAAAAAAGACGCGATTTTCGCTCTCGAATTTATTCCAGTAATACAGGGTTATTCATAAATCCCTCCTTGGTTTAAAACATTGATATCGCATACCTCTGGCGAACATAGCAAAATGAAAAAAATTCTGTCTCTCCGGCGATGTCTTGTGGAAATATGCCATAATGAACAGGGACAATTTTTCCACAAATTTTTATTACAAACAATAAAAGACAGTAAAACGCAACTAGCTTCGGAGATAGATCTCCATCCATTTTTATAATAAAAATTTGTGGAAAAAGTACAAATTGTTCTTGTTCATCATAGCAAAATGGCCCAAAAAAAGAGAATGTTTCAAAGTTTACATTACCATAAGCGCCATAGCATTAACGTTACGTAAGTTAAGCTCTAGATCAACAATCTACAAAACGTCAGCATACACGATTTTTCCTTACAAAGTTGCATCCTACGTACGCCCATACGTCATGCGAAAGTAACTGCATAAGGATCGCGGATGAACTTATTGGAATCAAACCGGTGATGTTGCATCCTAAGTAGAAGGTATTAGATTAGACGGTTGAAGTATCTCCAAGGATGCACAAAGCAAGAATCTCTAGGGTGCAGAGAAAACTTAGAGAAATCCAGCCGTTGAGTCGTTCCTGTATTTATGCCTCAGTCATTGCGCCATCTACGTTTAAAACACCCTGGGGTCTTGTGAATAACCCTGCGCTAAACTCGCCTATTTTTTCGCCCCGGCGTCGACGGAAGTTTGCAGGTCTGAAATCCTAGTTTCCGCACGTAAACATTAACGAGTGCGGTTGGAAGTTGGGGAGGGCGAGATACGAGGAATCTGGGCAAGAAATTACAATTTGGTAGCGACTGAACCGTGAAACCAGATAAACTCGACGAGAGATGAATATATCTCCGAAGACGGAAAATTGGCAATTCGACCAAACAAGAAACTCTCGCAGAGGGCGATGCTCATCTGATTAACGCCAAAACAAGCCGCGTGACGGCGCAAAAAACGCTCCTACAATGGAGAGAATGCGAGGAGCCATTTCGTGATGCGGAAAACATGCACGGACACGATTTCCGCATTCAACAAGTAAATCTCACGCGTGGGGAAAAGGAGAAATATTCGTGAAATTGCCCACTTTCGGTGACTTCACTGAACTGGATTGTGGACATAAGTTCATGCACATAAATACGCATGGATGCATTCGAAAAAATCTACTATTTTATTGCGCGTATTTGTATGTGTCGTGCAAATTTTTTTTTCGACGGCGACAATCTCCCGAAATATTCTGCAGACGAAAATTAGGCATGCGTTTCTAATTTCTTATTTTAGCGGAGTTTGTGAATCATCACTGCATGAGAAAATCATACTAATAGGCATAGCATTAGATGAAATTGCAAGTAAAAGATTGCTTTCAAATTTAGTGAGTAAAACGTGCTTAATAAGCGACCATAAGAATGGATAAAGACTGCATAAAACGACATCTGTTTCTAACTTCTTATTTCAGCGGAGTTGGTGAATCATAACTGCAGGAGAAAATCATATTAAATATGCATCGCATTTGATGAAATTGCAAGAAAAGAATGATTACATCTTAAGAAAGTAAAACGTGTACAATGAGCTACCTTAAAAATGAATAAAGTTGCTATAAAACGTGGCTTACCTCGTCCTTTTGAGCATAAGACTTCCAGAGTTCCTTCATGTATCCGAAAACTAGAAGCATTAACCCACGCTTCGCGAAGTATTGAATGAAAGCGCGGCTTAAACTCCGAGCACTGCTACTTAAATAAATTCGGGCATTTTAAGGGCTTATTCCAACATCATCGGGGAGCGGGAACGGGGTCAACAATCTCCTTTCTCGTCGGCGGCCGTATTCCGGCGCATCTCCCGAGGAGTGAGAAATGGAAGAAAGCATAAATCACGAGAACCTCCATATCTGAGAAGACTTCTCGATCGCGAGGACTTAAAACCGTTAGCCATCCCGAACTCTCCCGTAGCTAGAGCCGCTTACGTCCCCTCCGCTTCTTCCCATCGTTTCCTTTCCATTAAGAACATCCCATCACATTCCTTAGCGCCGCTTACGGTGGGAGGAGGCGTTCGCTTAATTTTTTTCGTGATTCGCGAGAAAAGGAAATGAAAAAGGAACTTGGAGTTGAGAAATGATCGCGAGGAGAGAGAGAGAAAGGGTGGAAGTCGGATAAAACGGGGACGAAAATTAAGAAACAAAAGAGATTGCAGGGGAGGACGAATTATCCGGGATGTTTCGCTGAAGCGGTGACAGCGAGCTCATGCACCAACTACTCCTTTAAATATATCGCCGTGGACGTGAAATGCTTGGGAGCACGTCTGCCGAAAATTTCTTTCAAAAGATGGAACCAATGGGACTAATGACTTTCACTTTCGGGAACAGCGAATTCTCTCGCAATGGAAGCAGTAAGGATTGAAACAAATACATTCACTGCTGTCAAAAGATACTCAAGATTCCTCGTATTGAACGAAGTTTTTTGAAAATGGTTTCGTGGGAGTGTCACAATAGGCATCTACGTGATGGGGATTCTCAGAGTCCCGGGAGAGAAGTCTTAAAACCACAATTTATGGCAGTGAAATCACCTATTGAGGGGGTGGCCAACCTTAAGCACCCATACCCTAAGGGGGACGAAATAGTTTTTTTTTCTACACGCGGAACTATCACGACATTAAATACTCCAACATTAAAATATTTTAGCTCCAAAACAGATGAGTCTGAAATCAGTTGATTCAGCTTCCTTTCGGTCTCTAGAAACTTATTAAGCTTATAATTAGAAAATAAACTAAAATGATTCCACCCCACCGCATATTTGAGGTATACAAGTCAGTTACGTGATGAAATAGACACTCATTCGATCCTATGTTTGCCATACTTGATCTACTAATGAGAAAGACTCCATGCGAATTTACTAAGTTTTTTCCCGAAACGCATTTTCACTATCGTCAGTTTGCTATCTTTCCATTAACAGTCTTTACTCAACCTTTCGTTGAACTAAAAAAAATAAAGCCCACATAGATAGAAAACATTTCCGATCCATCGTCTACAACTGTTTGAAACTCACTGTAATAGATTTTCTCATAGGGGGAAGCAAGAACGAACGAGAATTCGTAAAAGTCAAGAAAGAAAATTAAAAAGAAAGCAAGAAAACATTTCGAGAAAAAATATAACAAAGAAAAAACAGGGGACACTTTAACGTGCATTATAAATAAACAAGTCGGAAGAGGTAAAATAAGTATGCTATCTGGGAATGCGCACGAAATAACTCCCGACAAAACGAGAGATTCCGGGAAAACTTGATACTGCGCAAAAAAGAGAAGTGAAACGAAACGGGAAAATAGTCCGCAAGGAAAGGAAAAGGGAGTGGAAAATATATTGAGGAATTCTTTGGAGAGAAAATGAGGGTTTCATTAGTGAAGGGGGTTTATGACATGGCTGAGGAGAAAGGATTGATGCGAAAGTGGAGTGAGACAGAAATAAAAACGAAAATATTGACCGATGCAGTGGACAAAAAGTATGAATTTAAAAAAAAGATTAATGACTTTGCCATCGTCGAAGACATATTCGCTGTTTAAAAATAGGCTGCTTCAGACAAGAGGAAGACTTGGAAAAACTTTGAGCAGTTTTAGAGCTTTCTTCCATTCCCCTCCCACGAACAGAATCGGCAAGAAAACATTTGTGCCCCCTTAATCATCCCAAAGGAAAGAAAATAAAAGATTTCATCGGTAATGCAGCTCTAATTCCTTTGCGAAACTTCTCTCTGAAACGCTGATTCGACGGTTGCAATCCTAAAGCTGTTAGCTCTTTGCGTACGATAATTATGTTACAGAGAAAAGAGTTAAAAATGCGACAAATGAGAACTTGGTCCCATTTCCGCAATAAAGGGAGACGAAAATATTTTTAATGAATTTCGAAGCCGTGTCCTTTTCGCTTCCTTGACCCATAATTACAGAAACGATAAGGCTATATCTATAATTGTGATCGAATTTTCACTGCTGAGAGAAACTCCCGCTGCTGATGCGACTTGATAACTTTCATCACACAACGGACATTAAAGAACCTTTTACTACCGGCGAAACAAAATTTCGGCTAATCATATAACTCTGCCGTAAAGCTCTGTGTTGACGACATCGATCTTTCTTTCAAAAAATGTTTACAACGAGAATTTTCGACGAATGCTTCCGCCATGAGGTATAACGTTTGACTGTTCGTGAATTATATTCCGCCAGATAAAGCATCGCGAAAATTGGATGAGTTGGTGATGAAGACTGGAAAGATTCGACACGGTGATTCACGCTCTGATAATTATGTCGCAAAAATAAATTCGAAAGGACGACCGACGTGGGAGGATTTCGAAGAGGCCTTTGGGGGGGATCCGATTCACAAAATTATATCAGAAAAATTTAAGGATGTTTACGTAAACGTGCGCGAGTCATATCACTTCTTTCCAAAGAAATTACGACGGAGATGAAAATCGCGACTGATTACTTTTTCAAGTCCATACCAAAAAGAGACCAGCGACTACTTTTATAACTCATTAAACACGGGCCACAAAATAAAGAGATGCTTCTTTCGTAGATCGAGGGATATGTATAAAGCATCAAGAATTTACGGCAGAATTACACCCGCAAAAAGGAAGCAATCAACGAAAGCGATAACGCACGCAAGATTAAAACCCCCCCAGAATATAACGGATATAAAGACACGCTATATCATCCACAGACAAAGGGAACCGATTGAACCCTTCCTTTCGACCCGGTAACAACTTGGGCCGAAACATCTACGTGTCTTTTTTATCGATACGGTCATATTTTTCACCTCAAAAACCCTTCTCATCGCTACCGACATGCCCGAAATGATTCCCGCCCTGCTCGCATTTTTCCGGGCACGGCAACGAAATTCCTGCGCCATTCATCGTGCACCTCCCCGCCCCTGACGCCGGCTAACCTCCGGGGCAAAAAAACCTTGGAAAAGACGACACCTTACCATCACTAGGTCTTCCACCTACTTGGCTCATCCTTCAACACCCGTCCTCTCACCTCGGCGCTATTTGTCACGCACCGCATTTACGTTCTTCGCCACCTCAAACAACCCATCCTCTTGTTCCCGACTACCGCCGTCCAACTCTACCCATCCCTCATAAGCCGTCCAAACTCTGGCCCTTCCATCGAGTCCATCCCTCCCTGTCTCATCAACGACGGAGCAAAAATTCCGACGAGCAAATAGCGCCTTCCCTTAGCTCCTGTCTCCCGGTATTTTTTCGGACCGAAATTTCCGAAGGAATAAAACTACAATGGGACACTGCCGAAGAGGATGGGAATCGGCTTCTACTTGCAAGATTATTCGAGCTTGTATTTTTTGATCGATTGAAGTTCGGTTCTCAGAAAACTTCCTCTCTTCGGAAATTCATTATTTAAAACTTATCTAACTCGATGAAATCGATCCCATGATGTGCCCGAACAAGTAGTTCCGAGTAAAAGTTGTGTTTCAATCCTCTTTTATTGTTTTATTATGGGGAGCTCCCACAAAGTTGAGGCCGACATACACCTTAACGTTACTTTACCTATGCTATGGTGGTTGAACAGCAAGTGAACACGGTCAAGATTGGTGTATTAATTCGCCACGATATTTCTCTCCTCGGAATAATAAATAACGATTCGGCGATGAAACTGTCTGAGACCATGACGACGCAATGAGCATCACATGAGATGAAGAAATTCGGTGGGGATACTTAGGAAAATTTACAACTTATAAACAAGGGGAATTTTGCGAATAAAAATAATACGGTTCCTTCCGAGATGGAATATTACAAATAGGAATTTATACTTTCTTACAGACTCAATGATATCGATCAAAGATTGTTGAATCATAACGGTAACTTATCTCTTTCGTTCTATTATGTATATTATTTCCGATATTTTTCACTCTTTTTATCTAACCTTGTTTTTGATTCCATTATAATTAAACAAATTCGGCAGCTTTTGGGTTTAACGGTAACAAAACCAAACTGAAATCGTTAATGCCACCTAATTCTACGAGAAATGTTTCTATACAAAATAATTCTTGTATCTGTAATCGTAAGCTGATTACGTCTGTATAATGCTTACTCGGCGACATTCGAAAATATATTCATTAAAAAATTTACTTTTGAACTATAGGATTCTTTTCGTTAGAACCATCGCGTAGGTAAATGGTTATTAGTCATCAACAAATTATCCACAGAGTACGAGACGACCATATAGTAAAGAAACCCACGCCGAGGAATTGCTGGTAACAGAAAGTTTATCCAGTAAAAGTTGAAACGCTGGAAGGCAAAAAGAGCTCGGACTGGTGCAAGGTAACTCCGGTAAGAACGATCCTCCTTTGGGGTGCACGGGCAAAAGGGAACGACGAAAAATTGAATCCTTTCATGGATTAGCGAGCGAGGCAAATGGGAGAGGGACGAGTTGTTGGGGGAAGAGAGAGAGAATCCCGTGTGTGTGAGAGGGCAATGGGTACTCTCTCTCAGCGAGAACCCTCACTATTTCCCGTTTTGCCTCTCCGACCCAAAATCATCGTAGTTTTCGCTCTCCCCTTCGCAACCCCTTCTGGACCCTCGGGTGAATAATGTCGCTCGACGAGGTTCGAACCCAAAATGGGGGGGAGGCGTGGAGAGGTGGGGATTGATGGGGGGGGGGGGGCTTCCATTATGCCGAGGGTGAAAATGGCCGCAGAAAGGAAGGGATGGATGCAGAGAGAGGAGGATTCTGGGAGGAAGAGAAAGAGAGATTCTTTTTTCGGCAGATAGACGCTCTATTTTCTTTAAAAAATGACGGTTGTTGGAAGGAAGGGCCCGAGAAATGACCACCGGGTTACGGTTCGGAAAAGCTAATTGAGATTAATTCCGCCCTCTTTTATGCGGATGGAGATATCGGCGCTTCCGGCGAAATTGCGTTACCGACCGAAATCTAGGATTATTGGAGAAGATTCGCTTGCCGTCGATGCGCACCTAGGGCGAGTTCACGCTGTGAGCAATCGATGGAAAATGAAAATAATCCATTCCTAAAAGAGGAAGTGCTATCTACAAAAATATCAGCGACTGAACATGAACTTGAAAGTGATCGCTTTTTCTTACGAAAATACCAAATGTTTCCTCTACGGAAGGCACATGTACTCAAAATGAGTGGAATGCTAAACTATGTTTGCTAACATCCATACTACAAAAAAATCAACTGAGCATGAACTTGAGGGTAATCACTTTTACTTCGTTACGAAGGTAACCAAATTTTTCCTCCACGGCAGACATATTCATTCACTCAAAATGAGTGAAATTCTGAACTAGCTTCAATGAATTTCATATTTGCATACCACGGAAAACAAGGCACAAAAATAAAGAACGACGCGGTTGAGAAACATCTTTGAGTTCAAAATAATCTCATAACGCAAAGCAGACACACAGCGCAAATACGGGAGCCTACGGTAATCTAAAATTTCATGCGGCGCACTGTTTGGTAAGCACCGCCATAAGAGACTGAAAGACGATGCTAGCAGACCGCAAATCCCCAGTTTACAGAGTGAATGCAGACGCGGCGATGGCGCACTCGAGGTATCTCGGGCAACCTGCCAGTCGAGTACACAATGTATCTAAATGAACCGAGGTAAGACCACGAGACTCTTGAGATATACCTGGCAAGATGTCCGCACGTTTCCCGAGAAACACACCACTGCATTAATTGAACGTGCTCGGAACATATACAATGGTATCCGATGCATTCAAGTTATCCCGCGGCAGACGAGCGAGCATCGACCGAGCACTGATATAGGCAATGACATCTGCGTGCGTCGAAGTCGAATCGAAAACGCGGGATTAAAACGCGTGTAAAAATCCCTCCGAGAAGACGTCGGATACGTCGGAAACCCGCCGCGAGGAAGGATTATCAATATTTATCGCGGATGATGACGAAAGAAACTGCCCTTGGGGGCATCGAGGGGAAGGTCTAGTTAAAATGATCCTAGGGGAGCGAAACTGGGGGAGCCATAAAAGAGATCTGAAGAGGGAATGGCCTTAAGATGGCGGGTGAAAGAAGAAGTGGTGAAAATGGCCACAAAAGAGGAGGAAGAAGGGTAGAAATTGGGGTAAGGAGAGGATAGATGAGAGGATTAATGGAGAAAGTGGCCTAGGGAAGATGAAGAGAAACAGGAGTGATAAAGAGCACTCAACTCCGGGATAAAGGGAACTAGACTGAACCGCTTCGAAAGGATAGGCTTTAATAAATGTGGTCCTAAAAAAAGGGCAGCGGTACTTAAGCTTTAATTATTAGGGGGGGAAACCTTTCTCAGACAACAAAATGAGCGACTCTTTTCGCGACCTATCGAGAGGATGTGCACGCATATTTTCGATGCGGGAAAACTGTGAGGAGAGATTACGTCGGCTTAAAAAATACGCGTGAAGGTGAGGGATGATTGCACGTCATGTGAGATTAATCTCGAATAACGGAACGTTATTTGTACGTATTCAACACACCTTCGACGTATCCTGGAGGGGATGAACTATTAAACGCGATAAAATTTACAAATATTTGAGATTTATATCCCTAGGGCATTCCTTGTCGCTTTCAAAACTAATGAAAAAGCCAGGATTGGGTTTCGTTAAATAGTGCAGAATTTACTTCTAGAGGATCCCCAATATCTATGTATCACCCTTACAGCTAAAGAATATATGGATAATTTTCATCCATACTTCTTTAAAAAATTTTTACTACTTAAAATATATTTAACCATCACGAATACTTAAGTACGATTCCACAGTTCATTAATGCAATTGAACAATTAACGTCATTTTTAAACACCGTTACCGGCAATTGCGCAGTAACATTATCTACGCGCCAGTACTCGAGTCCTCCCAAACATTAAAACAGTTGGGAAGAAAGCCCAGCAGTGCTCAAAATTTCAAGACAATGAACATTCGAATCCTCTAGTTTCACAAGTTCCGAATATTAAATCTCATCCGATTCAGAGAATTCACTTGAGCGAGCAATACGAGCGCTCGGTAATATCTCAGGAACAATGACAGAGAATGTCATTCTTGGATGATTTGAAAAGGGGGCTATTTGAGCGAAAATCACTTCAATATCCTTTGATAAAACGTTTCAATCGGTTCTCAAATCGCGTATAGACTTTAGTGGGGCTCTCAAATGAAACTAACTTTGACGACACTTCCAAAAATTTATCAATCTTTCAAAAGGCCATTCTTCCCCGTAGTAAGCACCAATAACAGCGCCACTTTGGCATTTATCAATAAAAACTAAACACGGCCGTAAATTCGCCGAGAAAAACATTCCGACGGAGGTGAAATGCAGCGCTAAAAAATTTATCGGGTCCCGAAACGCTCGAATCAAAGCGGCATTTACATTCGTGCAAATTGATTTGCAGCTTAAAAAGGTACGACATTTGCATGAAAAACGCTCTCGATGGCGATAAAGATACCACTTTATTACAAAAGAAACGTCTATCTTCGTTTTTTTTAGTGCCGCCGACGCCACGGGGAAATAAAATATGCATGCACTCTGAGTGATCGAGATGTCGCCACACGAACGTTTTTGAAAAAGGCGATCGTACCAAACTCAAAAGGGACTCTGATCGATTAAGTAATTATGCAAGAGGTGGTCCGATCATCTTTAGCGGCGGGGAAGAGCTGGAAAAAAAGGTCCGAAGGATTCGCAGGCCGCAAAGAACTTAAGAAAGTAGGCCACATTGATAGATTGTGCATCGAAAACGAGGTAAAGTGACAGGAACAAGATTCCGATAGCGGAGCTGGGGGGAGAGAGATGAATTTCCGAAGAGGTTACGCAGAGGACTGGTGTGGGAGAGAAAATATTGGGAGAGTGATCCTGGAGATTTTTTCCGGTCGGGAGGGATTTACCAAGGTATAAGACGAGTTTTAAAAAGAGTGAGATCCGAGTGATTGAATGAGGAGCGTTCGCCCAGGAAGTTGACCGATGGCCGGACTTTGGAAAAAATTCGACGCCGCCCGCCCACGCTCCGCTGACCGAACCTCTACTTGGAATAGCGCTTAAGGAGAAAAATATAAAAGGATTTGAAGGGGTGAAAGGAGGGAGTCGAAAGAGAGGACAAGGTTTACGGAGGGAGTAAAAAATATGGGAGAAAAGATGGAGAGGCCGTGTGGAGGCGGCATATTTTTAAGGGAGTATGCGGGCGAAGAGGGTCATGCGGAGGGAGGATTCCTCACCTAAGGAGACGGACTGGTGGGAGGAGAGTTACGAATTCACGAAAGAGATGAAAAACAACTGGAACATGGCACACTTATGAAGGACAAGACCATAAGAGTAGCTTAGAATATTGTCGGAGGAGTATATGGGAAGATAAAATATATTTCGAGATCGAAAAATACAAAACAAATGGGCGTTACCCATTGAGCTAATACAGAGGTTATATTGATATTTGGACTTAACTGACCACTATGCACCTGAAGAAAGTATGTATAGTAATACACTAAAAGCCTATTTCGATTCCAATTATGTCTATTTTAATTCTGAATCAATTAACTTTTTATATTTACCGAAAATTTTAGTAAATAGTCATGAAAAATTCAATGAATTAATACTACGGAACAGTAATGACTCCAGGAGTGGCATCAACGTAAAAGAATAAGTAATGTTACCTTATTCCGGTTATGTTTATTATATATTTAAGTCAATGAATGTATTTTATATTTACCGTAAAATTTTGGTAAATAGTCATGAAAAATGCAATGAATTAACAATAGAAAATTCAATGAATTAACATTATGGAACAGTAATGGCTGCACGAGTGGCATCAATGTAGAAGAATAAGTAATGCAACCTTAATAATATTGTTTGACGCCATATGAAAGGATATCCTTTTTATGCTTGATAAAACTCTGAGCACGGAATGAAAAGCAGTGGGCAAACTCAGACGTGCCGATGACAAGACACGAACCCGTTTCGCTACCGTAATAAACAGGAATGCCATACGATTTACCGCTAACGTAAAAGAAAAGACGTAACAAGTAGGACTTAACCGACGCCTTTCATAAAAGATTCCCATAAAGAAAGTTAACCCATAAGGAAAGTGAACAGGTACAGCAAGGTGTTACCCACAATGCTTTACGATGACTTCGTGATCATTTATGATTGCCGCAGAGAAGATGAATCTTGCTCTGGATTCCACAACGCCCACCAGAAGATTTTCGGAAATCCAAAGAGGAAGGAAAAGTAAGATAGCTTCAACCGGTACTATACAGGCTAATCGGTAGAGGTTTATCTTTCAGAAGAATTACGCCACCTGCTCTTTCTATACCAAGTTCACGCGTGAGATTTATGCTTCGGAGGGTGGTAGTAAAAAGGTGGACACGATCACGTACAGAGACTTATTTCCGCGTGTTGGTGCGCGGGAGCCGTAAGTGATAGCACGCTGAGAGGATAGAATTCTGTTCACGAGCAATAAAAACCGGAAAAAAAGAGAGTTTTATCTCCATCTTTGCAATATCTTTCCTTACGACATTTTTTACCACGAAACCCTTCCTTACACTATCGGACGTCTGCACAAATCCCCATTCCTTCTCTATCCCCTTCACGTCTACCACGTCCTGCCTCTTCCTTTGCTCTTCACGCAATTTCGACGCTCTAAAAAACCTGGGCGTCTCCCTCTCTTTCCGGAATTGCGGATACCTTGAGGTTTAACTTCGCCACCAGACAGAGATCGAATTGTTTGAGCATGAATGTGTTGGGGATAAGTTGACCGAAAAGGGTAATGGAAACGGACTTGATTACGTTTGTGAATGCTGGATCATAAACGGAGCTGTATATAAGCAGTAATTGCGGAGGAGGATAAAGAGGCATACAACAAGCCTTCCCAACCAATAAGCCGCGGTGCACTCATGGTCCGTATGATCATGGTGCGCCGAAATTCACCGAAGGCAATATGATCTTCAAAGTCGTATACCCTTTATACTGCGAGATATTTTATCATTCACAATGGGAGATTTTCATATTCTTTAAAGTCGTGAAACATATACCTTTCGTACTGAGAGGTATTTTGTCATTTTCAACGGGAGATCGTTTCGAAAATGTTTAGAAATCTTACGTTAAAAAATTTTCATTCTTTATGAGCTTAAATTCTAGTTGAAATAGCAACCTCAAGGTTAATTGTAGCATGAAGTTATGCGTACAACAGAGAAAAAAATGTTGAAAAGCATTTCTGCAGAGTTTTCTAGGGCTCCCAGATGAAGACGTGCAATAAATCACTGAGTGGTGTAATAAGGGAATAAGTACTTCCAATGTTTTAGCGCCATCAAAAGCAAACAAGCTCGTACATCGATCCGAAAACGAATCAAAATTTAAACGACGATTATCTACCAAGCACTCAAGCTCGCATTCCTTATCTTTGCCCATAGTCGTAACCTATGGAATGATTGCAATTTATACCTCAATCAAAACCTTCTAGATGATCTGCATCACCAATTCCACATACCAACGCACTGATTCATTGAATATCTAGTCCTAGCCGAAAGTATTTCAAAGTTCATTTTCTAGGCCCCCGTAGAAATCGACTGTTGATGCCACTCCAATTACCGGAAGGAAAGTACACCCCAAGAACTCAAGCCCGGCATGTGGGAGCTATACCGATCTTACTGCCGCATAAAGAGCCGTATAAACGACAACAATCTTCCCTGGTAACTGCACCCGGCCACTGACCGAACCTGACGACTTCCTCAGCCAATAGAAACGTCCCAAATGCCTTCCTCCTGCAAAGCTTTCTCTTTTATTTCCTCAGATCACACCATTTCGCCTCCCCAACTCCACCTAGCGGACCAGCCCGAAGACACACAAACCCTCCACTAAATCCCACACAGGCACCAAACACCCATAAGCCGAAAAAAAGCTGGGCACCCTCGAGAAAAGGATCGAGGGCAAAAAAGGAGGAGGAGATGGCTCGGATAAATCGCTTCCGGAATAAATAAACTGAATTAAACAATCTCCCCCGAAAGGAATGAAAAACCCCAGCGAAGGTTTACTTTCGCGTTCCGTGATGTCAATTCCCAAATGTCCTTCTGCATATCCTCTATATATCAGTCTCTCTCTGACCGTCGAAGGGTGCGGATGTGCTGACTTTCGTTTTAAGAGCTCTCTTCCTTTAACCCCAACTCTCGATCCCTAGCGGATGTGCTAACTTTCTTTTTAAGAGCCCTCCGTTTTGTACTAAAATTCACCCGAGAATGCCGAAGGCCCGTCGTAACGTCGTAACGGAAGAGGTGGCTTCAATTGCTGCGAGCGTCGAGGACACCCTGGCCCCGAAGATCCTCCAGGCGATTAAGGAGGAAGTCCGACGGACGGCCTCCCAAAACTCAAAGGAGCCAGACATCGACGAGATACACGAGAAGATACTCTTTGCATTTAAAAAGGAAATCCACGAAATCGTGGAGTCGAAATTGAAAAGGCTCCGGGAGCAAGTAGAGGAGCAGGAAAGGAGGCTTGATGCTCTCGAGCAATATAGCCGCCGGAACTGCCTCCTCTTGCATGGCCTCCCGGAGCATGACAGGGAGGATCCAGTGCAGACGACATGCAAATTTTTCGAAGAGAAACTAGGCGTTAAAATCTCTAAAACGTCCATCGACAGGGTTCATCGCCTCGGTCATCGCAACCTAAATCAACAACGACATAGACCGATGATAATAAAGTTTACATCATATGTGGATCGAGAAGTCGTTTGGAGGAATAAGAAGCGGCTTCGGAACACCGGGATGTTGATCACGGAATCGCTCACAGTGTTCAGGAAAAGGCTTCTCGATGAGGCCAAAGGAGACTTTGGCCGAGAGAACGTTTGGACCTCTGATGGGCGAGTGATTGTATTGCTTCCCAACGGTACCAAGATGAAGGCCACTACGATGGAGGACATGGACAAAGTAAAGAAGACGTTCGCCACCCAACATCGGCATACTCCGACGGACAAATAAATTATCATTTCCGATACTCATCGATGCACTCCGGCCATAAGCTAAGTAGAGCTCTGATTTTCTTTTTTTTTCCCCCCCCCCTCGATTTTTTTTTTTTTTTTTTAATTCTTTTTTTTTCTCGATATATTATTATTATTTTTTTTTCTTGATTATAATTTTAATTTTCTTTCTTGCTTGCTTCGTTTTTTTTACGTTAGGTTTGTTTTCCCCAACAAAATATTATCTATTATATTTTTATTTGTGCAATCTTTTTCCCTACTTATTAATTTATTTTCGCGCTATCATCCTTGAAGTGAGTAGCAAAATCGACTTGTGGCATATTTACGAAATATCGTTGTGCACCTCGCACTGATATTGTTATTTTATATATATATACATATTTTTTTTTTTTTTTTTTAAATAAATACGGTTCATTTATAACTGCGTGTAATTGAGATGACATTAGTTTCCACTAATCCTAAGACAAAACCATATTACACTAGTCAGGCATCAAGAATTTCGCCTCTTGCGACATCTTATCTGAATCATTCTGCTACACAGTTCTTTCCTTACCCATCTAGCAACGTCCTCAATCCTGAGGCATGCCTATTCTTTCCAAACGATAGAACACACATTCACTCTCCTTCTGTTTTTTCTCTTTCGGAACACAATATAGTCGACAGCACCACCGAGGGTCTTTTAAAAGTTGCCTCTCGGCACAAAAAATCTCTTTTAGCTATTCATGTAAATGCTCAAAGTTTATTAGCACATATTGATGAAGTCAGAACAATTGGCAAAATTGATGGCATTGATATTATAGGAGTTAGTGAGTCGTGGCTACATCCTGGTCTTTCTTCGTCACTCGTCAGTATTCCAAATTTCAATTTGGTAAGAAATGACAGAATTGGAAAGCGCGGTGGAGGGGTTAGTGTATATATTCGTGATGGCTTAGATCACAAAGTGATTTCTAAATCTGAACAAAATTACTGCTCTCGTCCTGAATATATTATGATTGAAATTAAATCCAACTCCCGTAAGCTACTGTACTGTGTTGTTTATCGGCCACCTAAGGTTAGCTATCTATCCGATATTGAAGATGCTATATCTGACGTTCTAAATCATTATGAAGATATCATAGTTATGGGTGACTTCAACACTAACCTTCTCAACGACAATGTCGAATCTAATAATTTAATCCACTTGTTCAACTCCTTAAATTTTAATATACTCCCTGCAGAACCTACTTATATAACAAAACACTCTGCAACGCTATTAGACCTGGTCATCGTAAATAATAAAGCTAAAGTACTTAATCATGGGCAATTAGCGGTACCAGGAATTTCAGCACATGATCTGATCTATGTTAACTACGCAATCCATACGAAAAAGCATGCCCCTAAAATTATAACTTATCGTAACTTTAAAAGCATAGATACAAATAGATTGCAGGAAATGGCTTCCAATCTACCTTTTCAGGATATATTAAGTGCAAATGATATCGACAGTAAAGTAGAGCTACTTAATGAACTGCTCACTCGCTTAATAGACGTGCACTCGCCACTTCTAACTAGACGCGTAAAAGATAAGCCTACTCCATGGATCACTGACTCCATCTTATCTCTAATGCGGGAAAGAGACTTAGTCTACACCTATTATAAAAAATTTAAATTAATATCTGATTATGACAGATTCAAAATTCTTCGTAATAAAGTCAAAAAAGAAATTCGAAAAGCCAAAGTCAAGTTTGCTAATGATCTTCTCAAGCGCTCCAATGGAAGAGCCTTATGGAATGGATTATCTAAACTTGGAATAGGAAAAAATAAATCTTTCTCCATTCCTTCAAACATAAATTCAGAGAGCTTAAATGACTATTTCATAAACAATCACACTCAAATAAAAGGGCAAGACAAAAAGGATTCACTACAAACAATGATGAACCAAGCCCTTCTAACGTACTCTGAGTTCAGATTTACTCCTGTTTCCTACAATGAAGTGAAAAAGACCCTGTTATCTATTAAATCTACAGCCACAGGTGTGGACAATATACCTATCACTATTATTCACAAAATTCTTCCTTTGATACTTCCTTACATTGTACACATATATAACTTCTCTCTCGCTCATGGCGTCTTCCCTAAGCAATGGAAAATTTCGATTATACATCCTATTCCTAAAACCTCTTCTGCATCCACTGTTAAGGATTTCCGGCCAATCAGTATACTTCCTTCGCTATCTAAAGGTCTTGAACGTCTCGTCAATCAACAAATTACACAGTTTTTATCGGCAAATAATCTATTTGATCCGTTTCAATCAGGTTTTAGGCGCCATCATAGTACCTCTACTGCTGTAACCAAAGTCACGGATGACATTAAATTTGCAATGGACAGCAAGAAAATTACATTTCTAGTCCTGCTTGACCTCAGTAAAGCCTTTGATTCGGTGGATATAGATTTACTCATAGCAAAAATAAAAGCGTATAATTTCTCCAGTAGCGTTCTCTCGTGGCTTTCCTCTTACCTTGCTGGAAGGTCACAATCGTGTCTCCTAAACAGGACACTATCCCCCGTTCGAATGAATCATCACGGTGTTCCCCAAGGATCTGTTCTTGGGCCTTTATTATTTACCCTTTATATTCAAAACTTATCTTCGCAACTAAACCATTCATCTTACCATTTATATGCAGATGATTTGCAAATATATCTTTCCACTGAGCCATGTAACTATCATAAAGCCATCGAAAATATAAATCAAGATATCTGTAGGCTAAGTGCATGGCTAAAATCTCTAGCGCTGGAAGTAAACCCTGCCAAATCCCAAGCTATGATCTGCGGACACTCGCGAATTCTAAAGAATATTAATCGATTGAATATACCAAAAATAAAAATCTATAATAAAGAAATAGAATACAGCTCATCAGTTAGGGATCTTGGCATCTGGTTGGACCAGTCCCTCACCTACGACACACACACCACTTCAATCTGCAAGAAAACTTATGCAGCGCTTCATAGCATGAAAAGATTAAAACACATACTACCCTTTCAATTAAAAAAGACTCTAGTACAATCTCTTATTCTCCCTATTTTCGACTACTGTGACATTATATTAAATGAATTGCCTGCCTCAGTATCTTCTAAATTAGACCGTGCCTTCAATCAGTCTGTTAAATTTATCTTCAATGCCAAAAGGTCTGATCATGTTTCCCCACTTCTAATGGAACTAAAATGGCTTCGGCTTGATGGAAGGCGCAAACTTCATACACTCAGTCTTGTACACAAAGCTCTTAATCAATGTTGCCCGAATTATTTATTCTCATATTTCCAATTTTTAAACCATAATCATACACAAGGAACTCGCCCATCTGGAAAGCTATTAATCCCCAAACACAGAACTGAATTATGCTCCAGATCTTTCATGGTACTAGGTGCGAAATATTGGAATCAATTATCTAGTACCAAAATGAATTCCCTACCATTTTCTTCCTTCAAAAGAATGGTCTATGAAGAACTTTATGACCATCAAATGTCGAGAAAGTAATGGAACTTCATTTCTATATTGATACATTCTGACCTATCTTCAAGTCGATTTTGATTACTCTCACTTCAAGCTTGTTCATTTTTAGATCAGCTTCCCACTCCAACATTCTCAAGCAATGATGCTCAGGTAGTCTGTGCCTTCTGCTCTTTCTCTTCTCACTTTATTTCAGACGGTGCTCAACCTCGACTGTTGTTGATGCGGAGCATGTCAGCTGAGAAGGGGACAGGCATATGGCATCGGCTGCTCATTATTATGTTATAATTATGTCATTACTCCATTTTCATTATATTTTTATTACTACTTTTTTTTTATTTTATTTTTTGTATTTTTGCTTATGAATTTTTCGCTTTACTTTGATTTGTGAATTATGGAAATTTCTTTTATTTATTATGTGTTTTCACTGTGTTTTCGCGGGTTTTTTTCGCCCCCCTTCTTGTGTGGGTGTTTTCCCGCACTGTGGGTTTTTTCTCTATCAACCTTCAGTTATAGAGGTTTTTTTTCCCGCAAATCAAATCTTTCTTTTTGTTTTTTTTTTTTCTCCTTTCTCTTTTTTTTTATTCTCTTATTATAATTTTGAATCTTTATAGCGATGTAACTTCATACGAGGTTAGGTGGAAGAGAGGCCCACTCGGGCCTAACCTCGCCTAATAAAGGGTCTATTAAATTAAATTAAATTATATACCGCCTTCTGGAAGTACCTCTTTCGAGCCCGTCCCAGGGGCGAGCACATACACACAGGGTAGAGGGAGAGAGCGTCGTCGAGTGTGGCGCCGCCGGCGGCCGCTTGGTGAGTCACGGATCGTCTAGCCCGCTGACCACGCTTTACGGGAGAGGAAAAGTTCGTGCGAGATTAGCGAGCGAAACGTCCGTCCGTGATGCGAAAAAAATTGCGAGTGACGCGGAGGACGGATAATGAAGCATAGCGGACGGACGGACCTTTTTTTGCATGGAAACAAGGACTTTGTTCCGAGATGCGTTTTCGAATTTCGGTAAGTACGGTAAATAATGGGACGAATGTTTATTTGGCTCATTCCATGAAAGTTGTACATAAACATTTAGTTTGTATAACATTTATTTGTAAAATTGTATTATAAATACGATTATGAATTAGGAAGCATAGTTTTGAAAGTGACGATATTATGCGCCATTATTATCTAGGCTGCACTGATACAGGGAGATTGATCACAGAAATATAATCATTGACTACCCTAAGTTTTAGTTTTATTGCAGTTATGACAACTGTATTATAAATACGGTAATGATTTATGAAGCATATTCAAGCGTCGGTATAATGCGTCCTCTTTGTTACATAGACCGTTATGATACTGCGAGAAAGATAAGAGAAATAGGTGCTAGAACCAGTCGATTCAAGATCTATTTTTCCACGATAAATACGCGGAAGTAATCGATTAGGAAAGTAGAGTCATGGTGCATGCACCCCCTGCCATACGCAGAAAGGCGGCTTACAGGGTACCAGTTATGCAGATATGTATGCAGATGTAGATGAGACTGTGATAGTTGATACATAAAGTTGATCACATGATTCCATTTTTCCCTCAAAAATTTCTCACTAAGTGTTTCAGGCTATATTCGCTAATATTCCTCGATGTAAACCTCATTACGAGAACAACAATATGTTGATTACTGAAATTACTTTCTTCGGTTAGTAAAAGAGTAAACGAATAGAACATATTCAACCCTGAGTTCCTTCATGAAATACGAAGTGACCCGGTAAAATAAATCATAGAGGAATTGGGAAAAAATCGGAATCATTTAGATATAATAAAGAATGACAGAGGTGTTCCAATCGGCGGCAATGATCGAGAAAATTCTTATCTTAAACCACTCCGATTACGAAATTTCGGAATAAATCGGTCCGTCTAACATGCAATCCGTCATTCGTTTTGTAAAACATACTTCGGATTCATGAGATAAGACTAATGGAAATAGGCGCGATGATAGAAATCTTAGAAGAAGAATGTAAAGGATTGAATTCTCGACAACAGCCGCCGGCACTGCTACTTAGAAACTTATCAATTGTTCGCTACAGCTCCTGCTGTCGAATCAAAGTTTTATAATTATCGCACAGACATCAGAAAAACCTAAGCAATGACTTGCGTATTGAAAACATGACTTCGAAACCACTGCTGAATTTTTAACGTTGCAGGCTGAAATTTCAGTTTGTGAAATTATCCTATTTGCAGATTATGGTTGCATTGTTACATAAAATTCAGAGTTACAGTTGACATTTTCTTTCTCCCTGTAGCAATTCCTAACCAGACCTATGCGTTTCGAAGGCTCCTTTTCATTATTGCTGGAAATACAGTATTTAGACTCACAAAGTACTTTTGAATCTCTTTGGAAAAGATACAGTTTCTATCATTTCAAGAAATTTTCTCCTATTGCTTAAGTTTGTCGATCCGGAAATAGCTTACTTGCAGCTTTACACACAGTATTATATCGTGGCAATCACTTTATTTCTTTGCGATTTATAACTTTATAAATGTTTAAAATTTATTCTTTATCTTCACTTAAAAATGTTTACCTCTTCTTGATAAGGATATCAGAGAAGGGAAAGTCGCAAGTATAAAAAGATACTTAAATGTGGCTTCAGTAATGAAACCGAAATTTTATCAACTAAAAGCATTCTGCCCGCCCGAATTCATCATTTTCTCTAAATCATCCTACAGGGAAAAAGGGCATAGCTTAAACACAGCTTTCCCACATTTGGATCATTCCCTCTAATTCAATAATAATTACCGACCTCCCATTTGATGAAAACCGTCTCCCGAAGACAACCAATGGACTAAAGGATAAAGAGAAAGCACCTTTCGGAGAGGAGGGCTTTTTCCGAAAAGCAACGAACATCCCAGCTTATGAACTCAAATCCGCGTCGCCGCCCTCCCATTTGATAATCCTAAAACAACGATTGATTCGTTACCGCCCTGGCAACCCAAAAGCGAAAAAAAAACAAAGAAAAAAAAGAAACACCTTCCGCACGCCCTTCTTCACCGAGAGATAATTTCGATTAAGATTTCGATACACCTGCAACGACCGAAAATAAACTACGGCAGGGAATTCACTCGGCCGAAACAAAAACCGCAGCGTTAGCACACCGTTCCCACATCCCGCCTTTGTCACTTTCTTTTTCGCCCCCGCGCCCTTCCCCAACCCCCGGCGCCCATCCTTTCTCATCGATTGTCGAGGGAAAAAAAACCTCGGGTTGTCACCCCTTCGCACAAACAGAAAAAATGAAAATAATAATAAAAAATAACGCCCTTTTCGGAGTGGCTCTGGCTTACTACCAGCACATTTTGTTAGTATTGTGATGGGGTTTTGTCCGCGCTGTCGGGGAATGGGTGTGACCGAGCCTTGTTTCGGACATAAAAAGAGGAAAAAAGGAAGGAAGAGGGGCGGGGCCAAGGTGGACTGATGAAGGAGCAAACCAGACTGACGGGGCTTTGCAAAGAGTGATGCGGGGGGCGTTTTGAGGGAAGCAGGGCCGGCGATGACCGGCGCGTAGCAATCGAAGGGATGGCTTCTTTTAAATCTGAGACTATGCAGATTTAAACTGATGTTCATGTCTGTTGCTTCTGTTGTAGGACTGGAATGTAAAAGCATCGCGGATCTGGGGAACCATTTATGCGGTGCACAACACCCTATTAGCAAGAAAATATACTTCGGTGCACAACACCCTTTTAGCAAAAAAAAACACATATATACTTCAGCCCTTAGTTTTATCAAATAATTCGAGCGATTCCATGGCTGAAAATACGCTGAATGAATACATTTAACTTCATGAAATAGATCCAAACAATGATAAAACTCTATTGTTGTGGCATATATACCAACTGTCTTAGTCTCAGCAACAAAAATACGCGGACACATGGATTTAATTGTGAATAAAACCTTAGAACACTCCAGCTGAAGTATATAACTAAAACATACGCGACCGCGAAACGACATATTAACTCCCACAATAGGAAATGTTCCTCCATACGTCCCTAAGCCATCAGGCACGTTAGATGCATGGACAAGACATCCATAAAATTTATATGACCAGCAAATGAACCAAACACGAAAATCATTCAAACGCCGACAGCCGATAATGTGAGATAAACAAAACTGAAATATGGCAAACATTTCAAACTGGGACGTATCTTCTGGTTTGCCTCATATTCAAACCGGCCCTGGGAGGAGAAGATAAGTGCGGTAAACGAGGTGGGAATGAAAGGAAGAAAGAAGGGAAAATAGGATGAAATGGCCAATGGGAAGCGGAAAAATCGATGGTGAGAATAGGGAAGATGGAAGGGAAAAAAAGGAAGGGGGAGCTGGGCGGGGGCAGAATTCCTCTCTGGCGTGACTGACTGTCCTTACGTCATCTCTGATAGTCAGTCTCCCTTATCGCGCCGAGCCACACACGAACGCTAACAACAACACGGAGGAAAATATATGTAAAAAAAAAGAGACGGCGATAAATATTAAAATTTTTGGACGCCGATGAAAAAAATATCTCGTGTAAGTAATAAAAACGTCAGGGGGACGTGGAAGGGAGAAAGGTGAAGCGGAAGAAAATGAAAAGGGAGAAGAAAGGCGGATTCGAAGGGGAATATATTAAAGAGGGAAAAAAACACGGATGGAGGGCGTCGCGGAGCGGTGACAGTATTAAATGGGGCAATAAAACGTATGCGAAGAGAACGTAAACACGCATTAAATTGAAGCAGAAATATCGCGCCTGAGAAAGGGAGAGAAATGGAGAAATCAAGGAATGAAAAATCTTCGGAGGCGATCCGATTTATCACGTTTTCCCTTTTGCAGCGCCTTGTCTTTATAATTCCAGCGAGATCCATATCGAGAGGGCGGCGAAGAAAATCTGCGACGGTAAAATCAACACACTTGAAAATGTCCGATGAAGGAATCGATACGTGCTTCCGCCCCGACGCCTTTAACAATTCGCCTCGAATCGCTACAATCATCTGATATACAAAGACTGGGGGTGGATTGATGAAAATATAGCGACGACACCTCTTATGACCCTAAGAAAGCGTTTAGTGAAAAATTAAACGAAAATTTATACGCAGTGTATGCTAATTATAAGAGTCGTGGAAATGTACCGAGACATAAGTAACAAATCATCTCCTAAATTAGACAGGTAAGTAAGCCCGTAAGACATTTGTATCTTTCAACAATTTATTTTCATCATCCCCTGAAATCATTAGCGAAACCAATAGCAGAATAACTCGCAATAAACTAGAAACATCTTATTATTTTCTACTTAAGTATGTTTCCACTATATCAATCAGGTAATTGCCTGAATTCAGGTGGTAAGGAGGTTAGGTGAAACCGAAGTCCACTCGAGTCTAACGTCGCCAAATATAAAGTCAAATAATATCACTTGATTCAGGCGAAAGTTTGTGGAAGGAAGCCATTAAAAACGCTGAAAGGAATGCAAAACACATATCTATATCGCTATAACCAATTACTAATAATAATAAATTTAAAAGTTGGACAAAATGGACATCTCCCCATATTTTGTAAATGCTTATTATTTGATGATTCACTTCTAGTTCATTCATATTTGCTGTAAATTTATTGTATTTTATGGCTTGGAATACACTCTAACATGGTGGCCTCAGTGTATGTGAATCTACCAATGAAATAAATTACATTGATTGGCATCAAAGACGTAAGAAAAAGGAGAAATACGTGAATGCAAAGGAAACGTGCGCTCATATCTCCACCCACATTTCGCATTACATATTACTTAGGCACAGATAATGAGTTTCTCCGGCGACCCAATAATCTGATAAGTATTCCCGAATGCCTCACGTACATTCTAAAATATGCTTCACCCCCACTGTCATGACAAACCCCCGTATACTTTACGGTCCGAGCGTCCGCCTTCTCCTACAGTACGGCCACGCGACCTTTTTTCTGGCCAAACTCTGACCGTAATTTTTTACCGCTTAAAGTCGTTTAAGCTCCACCAAACTTCAGCTCCGTGGGAGGTCCGCAAGGCGGGATCACTCAACTTATTCCGGTAATCAGCCATTAGAACACGTGCGCCAGAATCGAGCGCAGGCATCTCGACCCATATGCAAGTGCGACGGATGGGAAAAGGCATAAAAAATTCAAGGAGGATGCGGAGGGACAAAGACAGGAAGGGGAACAAAACAGCGATTAAAAAATTGCGCGGATGACGAAGGGATGAGACGGAAGGATGGAAGAGACAGGTATTGTGTTCGAAGGTGCGTACATTTGTCACCACTTTCCTCCGAACCCTAGCTGCGTTCCAACTTTCGCCTGCCTCCCTTTTTTCCCTCCCATCGATCCATCTCAATCTCCATTCAAAATCCCGGCTGAAAAACAAATACTTGCGCTCCTTCCCGAGGATGGCAGTATTTATAAATATCCGGATCGACTCTCCCGTTGCGCAAATACGGAAGAGTGGAAGCGGCGGGGAATGGGACCCCGGACAGCGGTCGTGGGATCGGCGGCGAGATTCATTCACGGAAAACACGGAACGAGGCCTTCACCGACGGAAAAAAAGATGAGAGCCGAAATTACGGCCGGAATGGGAGGAAAGTAAATGGCGCGGAGGACGCCGGATTAACTTTCTCGTGCACGAGTCGCCGACCGAAATTGCATTTCCCGAGGATTATGCGAGTTTGCTCTCCCCAATAGTTTTTTTATTTATAAACCTATAAATAAGAAATGAATAAACATCGACCTCCATGAATCCGGTCGAACGCTGGGAGTAGTTTAAAAATCTCGATTCGCGTTGATATTTGAAAAGTAAGAACGTGAGTGAATGTTACGATGAGTCTATGTTGGTTTGCGACGCAGCGCGGTTTGAGTTATTGACCTTCCACTCCATCTTAATTTTTCGTAGAGTTAAAAATCATCTGGGATAGATAAGTACAACGAATATGGTTGCAAATGTGAAGTACGCTGATATGGAATATGGGAATAAATCCAGAGAAACCGATTATAATTACACGAATAAACCTTCACTAATAAAACTGCTGCTCGTAAAATGTGACGGATGATAATAAAGATAAAAATGAGATTACATAATATTATGGGAGCAATGTGTGAAACTGTATATTGCGTCAATCAGGTACACGTTCAACTTTAATACTGCATCCATTAAAAATTTACATTTCCTTGACATCTGATAAAAGCAGAAGGCATACTAAATCCATGATTAGAATGGACGCAACTTACAGATTCAATGGAATCAGCAAAAACTTTACGAAGGACATATGAACCCGTTTTCTAACTCCATACTCCACTTGTCTAATTTCAAGTAAATATTATTATAACTTATATGAAATATAAATTCCTTAAAAAAGCATAATGTATACCTATCATAGTAGCTTGCAAGCCGCATTTCGGCGTGCGGAAGGGAAATTAGTCGAGCATTCGAACTAATTTAAATTATTGTTATTTTACAATTAACTTCTATTTCTATTATTCAACGGTCAATTTCGGTACGAACGAATTAGCAACGAAGTCGAAAACGGGCTTTTGTTGAATTTATCAAGGAATCGTAGCCTAGCTTATGATCATCTTTCTTTCAAAGATCCTGCGTCAGCGAGAATATACAAAATTTCAAGTGCTAAACGTCCTTAGATTAACTATCTTTCATCTCAAAGCCACTAACTTAGAATATTTTTAATTTTCTTTTCCTAGTCTAAAAAACCGTTCAGTTTCTATCACTGATAAAAAAAACGGTACAGGCATTCTCCATTCCAATCATCAGAACCTATGATATATTCCACGGAATGCGAAATGCTTCCCCCGCAATATGCACACCGAGAGCTTTTAAAGGGTCTACGTGCGAGACGTGAGAACGCGTGGAAAAAGCCATCTACGGGCAGGTGAGTTACGAACTCGCGGGGGATGATTCAACGTCCCAAACAATTCTAAAATATCGCCGCCTCTGGCTGAAAGAGAAGGGAACGCTCGAAAATAAGCGTAACCGAAATGCAATATACCACGGAAGGATTTTCGGAGCGAGCGTTCGAATGAACATGAATACAGAACCGAAATAAAAAAAAATGCTGCGGGTTAAAGCAGCGGTGCTGAAGGACCTGTATGTACAGCGGACTGATTCCACCCGGTCAGACCCGGTAAACCCATTGCGCACCGCGTTAACTCGCTCAGGGTTTTCACCCGTCGCGACCCCACCCCCTGCCGTTTGAAAAGAGAACCTCCCTCGACAGCCCTAAAAGTTCCACCACCGGGGGGAGAAAAAAGAAAATGCGTTGACGCCCAATAAAAAATTCGCATGAACCCGCACGACACAACGTGTTGGGGAAAATAAAAGTGGGCGGGGCAAAAATCGCGGGATGACGAAAAAGAGTAAAAACTTATGAAAATGGGGAGCCGCGAAACAACTGACGAACGAGGTTTCGCTAAATAATTCAGAGGAGAGTGGGAAAGGGAGAGGATGGCGAGAGGGCCCTTTTCTCCCGACAGACGATTAGTAACTGAGAGCTCGGGAAGCTAAGTTAAAAGATACGAGGGTAAAGAATGCACGAATTTAATGTTGGAGCGATGCGATTCTATCTAAATGAGGCTCATTTATTTACTTTAGAAGTTGGCTTAGGAAAAAGAAAGAGACATTTCGTAGGAAAGATGCGAGAAAGGAATTCCGATGAAGAGATTCACGGAAATGACACAATTGGGAGAAGTACCGATAGTAGTTTTACTGCCTTATTTCCTCAGCTGCAGATGGAGGTACAAACAGCTTGTTATTTCTTCCAATGATACAGTTTATATCGTTCACAAAAATCGGTTTTAAAAATCAGGATTTCCCACCAATTACGGCAAAATTTAACGGAGCTGTGAGATGTACGGGAAATTAAAGAAATGTATTCAAGCAGCAATATAATAAAAATATACTCTACGTTTAGCAAAATCTTTCAGTGAAATGATTTAATTGTTGACAAGAACCTCTTAAGGTTGCCTGGACCCCTTATAGCCAAGTTCTGAAACATAATATATATTTTATTCCTGTTCAGTGAATAAAACGGATTTCGGTTCATTTCCGGTTTCCCTCCTACTGAGAATGCCGAGCCGGATTTTCGATCCTAAAATTAAAATGTTGCTTCTTACAGAACTGGTAACAGTTTTCAGTTTGGAATGCGAAAATTTTATCTTTCTCGAATTCGGTTTTCACCCCAAAAAATATTTATTCACTAAAATCAACTCAAAAATACGTTTTCTTTGGGTTCGGTTTTTCGTTTCAGACAATCGATTTTCCGCACATGACCTAGCTAAGAGAAATTACGCACTTTTAAGCGAATTTTCTTGGTACACAAAACGAACATGCGTATATAAAGAGCCAAACTTTCTCGAGACTAAACAACCAGTAAGCGATATCGACTTCTAATTGACCACGCTACGTAGACCTCAACTCTGAAGATCAAGTTTTATCAATCCTCCATAGAGTCCCCGACAAGCGGAGAACACCTTTCTCTTCGTAAGAAACGATCCGGCCAACTCGAAGCAACGCGACAGACGACGTTGCGTTGAGTAAACAAGGAAGCTCCGACGGGACGTATTACCGAGCTAGTGATGCAGCGGAGTTGGAAGGAGAAGTACGGGGGGAGTCGCAGGGGAGAAGGGGAATTTTGATGCCCTAAGGTGAAGAGAGAAGAGAAGGAGAGAATGGGGCGGAAAAGATGGAGAATGAATGAGTGGTGGGAGAAGAGGGATGAATATCAAATCGATACCCATGCTCCAGTGGTAAAGGCGAGATGGAACTTCGCTGGTGTTTCCATGACGAGGAGACAAGGATGGAGCCAAGTGGTGACGAAGAGGGGCGAAAGGTAAGAGATGGGATAAAGGACGGGTGCAGTGAAAGGAGGATCCCCTAGTGGAGGGAGAGACGCTGGAGGTATACAAAAAGAATGAGAGCTTTTTTAAGAAAGACAACTAAAACCCTTCGCAGAAAGAGATGGAGAGAAATCTTCCCATTCAACCCTTCAGCGTTTCCTAAAGCTCTCGCCATTCCTCCTTTCCCAATCCCCGACTAAAGCGTCCCACACCTCCCGAAAAAACTCCTACCTACATCCAGCCTCCATAAGGACGAGTGGAAAAAGACCGAGTGACCGCTATCGTGGAGATATTGACGCCGGGAAAAAAGGGAATATCTCCCCCCCATTTTAGAGGGCCGTTGTCCGCCCTCTACAGCTCTTTCCCTAAGGCCCCGGTAATGGAGGAGCCGATGGTTTTTCGGGATGGGGTGCTCGCAGGATATTCCTTGAGCTCGCTTGGTGGTAGAGAGGGGGAGGATATTCCTTCGGTCCGTAAAAATCCTCGTGCTGTTCCGGAGAAATTAATGTCCGTGGGAGGAGAGAGGGGCGGCGTTCCATTAGCTGCCCCCGTACCGCCCTTCCCTTCCGCCTTTTCGAGGGATTGCAGCGAAAGATCATCCGTGATGGAGGTGCGAGAGGGGGGTTTTCTTACTCTGCCCAAGTGCGACCTATTTGTTACTCTTTTATCCGCTGAGTTATGTTCGACAAGGAAGATCCAACTTTTTTTTCTTTTTCGACTTGTTCTCTGGGATAATTGCTTTGCGATCCCTTACTCCGAATACAAAATTAATGATGCGCGTTGAGATTGTTGTTGCATGACTATAAGAATCTGACAAGTGCATTTCTCGATTCTAAAATAAAATAAAACCCATGCGATTCAACTTGCAGGTTGAACGACGCGGATCCATATCGGATTCAGAGGAGCGATAATCCATCGAAGCATAAATACAAGAATGAATCATCAAGAAAAACATGGCAAATATCTACTGCACTCACATATGATGGTTCACATATATCACGATATAATATAACGGCCTGTAAATTTCGAAATGACCTCCCTGTATTACGAGTATGCATCCGGTTAATGTTACAGATATTGTTATAGTATAGATACTATAATTAGTGATATAGAGTATATATAATATACTCAATAGTCTCGGCCGTGATGTGGTGGAAATAACTAATTGAAAGCTGATGTTTACTTTTCCACATTATGTTTTATTTGCGAACTACCGGTTTCGGTGTATAACCATCATCAGGTTCGAGCAGACTGATGTTCGAACCTGATGATGGTTATACACCGAAACCGGTAGTTCACAAATAAAACATTATGTGGAAAAGTAAACATCAGCTTTCAATTAGAGAATATATAGTTAGATAAGACTTATCTACTTACACAAATCTAAAGATGGTTAAAATATCAGTCAAAAACAAATCCTGCAAATGCATGTATTATTTCTAAGTTCGCGCTATAATAACGAAGGACAAAAACACATCAATTACGAAAGTTTCTCACTGCCTATCAAAACGGAAATTAATTCGTAGGGATCCATGTTAGACCGGTAAACATAAGTTATCCGGAAAACGTCCGAATAATGAACCCCGAATCGATACCAAACATCCCTACCTCGCGCTTTCCCAAAAGAAAAGAAATGGACCTTTTTAATCACCCTCTCGATGGCGAGAAGCTAACCTTTCCTCGGATTACGGACGACGCGAATTTATTCACCTGAAAACTTTCCGAAAATTACTTTCGCGACCGAGGCATTAAAACGGCCAAAATGTACAAATACTTTTCCGTGACGATCCTCTATCTGAAAATCTTTGACATTAAGAACCGCGACATGAAATCCCATCCCTTATCTCGGAAAAAAAATAAACCTCCGGGGGGGGGGAAATGTCCCAACAGTGAGGGAAATAAGCCAAGTAAAACCGGAGACAAAAGGAGGTGGAAATAAAATTCGAGAGAAGAAAAAAGAGAAATGCAAAAGGGGCGAATTTTAAAAACGAGCGAGGGATCAATCAAGCAGTCCCAACAAGATTTATCAAGCCTAAGTAGCCTCTTTGGACGGATTAATAATGCGAAAAACGGGAGAAAAAATACAACTGCTCCGCGTACTAATACTCCCCGCCTCCTGTTATGAAAAGCCTAACGTAGGAGGGCATAAAAGACTCATTAATTTTATTCCCACACATCCCTTTTATCACCCGCCACTCTGCTTTTTCCGATTCAAACGAAGTCATCTCTATTCATAGTTGAAAATTAGCAAAGGATCATCCAGGACAGAGAGAATGGGGTATCGGGAATTGAGAGTTGGAGGGGATAGGGTAAATGAAGGGGTAAAAGGCGAGCGAGAAAATGGGGAGAAAGAAACGAAAAAACAAAGGGGCCAAAAAGCGAAAAACTGAAAAGGAGGAAAAAGGATCGAAAAAGGATTGAGGAGAGATGTTGAGCGATGATGATATGAAAGGAGGAAAGTTAAAAGGCAATGAAGAAGCAAAAGAACCAGAGGATTAAAGAAGTTTGAAAGAACCACATCGACAAATGGTTATGAGCTTTAAAGGATTGAAATTAAGATGCAAAGGAAAAATCACTGGTAAAAAATAAAATGTTTCATGGTATATAAGAGGAGAGGTACGGACAAGAAGTGTTAATTAATGCGTATAGCAGAAAAAATTGAGAAGGGTGATAAAAGTTTCCTTTTTCAAAGGTCGACGAAATAATTCGGCTGTTGTGACGGCTGGAATGACATTGATTGCATGATAATTTCAAGTTTGCCATCCTTTATAAGTGTGTTACGTTAAGGAGATGTAACCACGAAAGCTTCTACACGAAATTAGCAAAACGGATCAGCTTGTCATTACCCAAGGTACGGGGATATCGAACAAATTTACTCATGAAGAATAAATATTAAGTACTTTTCTTCCGCAACCGAAGTAGCCTGATTGGTCCGCTGTCTCTACTCTAGCAATGGGAAGAAAACGAAGAGAACGGAAAGATAAAAAGGGAACACACGAGAACAGAGCCGTGATATTGGTCGCGGTACCATCAACTTAGCAAGTCTATAAAGAGAGAGGAGAAATAAGAGGAGAATGAGCAGACGCTTGAGTGGGCGGGGACAGCATCCGATAGGAGCGAAAACGGAACTCCGAGAAGGGATGCACTAAAGAGGAATGCAAGAAGCACTCGATGGCGCTCAATCAAGAGCCGCATTAGCGTCCAAGAGGGGGGGCGCTACTACACACGACCTCCACACCAATCCCACCCAACAATCCACCCCGTTTACTTCCCTCCAGCGCCCCCCCAAACCACCTACGCTCGCGCTTTCCGGTCTCCTGCATTAGTAATGGATGAGGACTGGAAAAACGAACCCTTCGCGCAAGTGGGAGGGGCGGCGGGATTGAACCCACCCTCAGCGGGAATCCCGGACCCGCTGGGACTCCTTCATCCCTCTAGGGCCCTTCCGGGAACACAAATTCCGGGATCCGGAAGGGTGAATAGAAAGAGGAGAAACGAGGGTTGCACGGGGACGGTTGATGACCTATGTGCTAATACATCCATTTCCGCCGCGGCCGAGGAATAAAAAGGGGGCCAAATCGAAGGTGAGGTGGAGATTGTACGGCATACTGAAAGGCGTAATGCTCGATTCCGAAATCGAAACGGCTTCGGCCACCTCATTAATGATAAGCCGAAAAAACGGAGGAAATTATCTCGGAGATTCCCGAACGGATGACGTTTTGCGCAAACATGTACCGCTCCCTAATCCTTCGATCGTGAAATATTCAGGGGCGCTGTTACGCAGTCAGTGACGGCAATTACCGGCGATTCCTAAAGCGCTGGCGATACGTAAGCTTCCTACGCTTAGATTTATTTTTCCGAGCGATTTTACGAGCGGGAATTTCTGATTTTTCCACCAATAGAGTCCCATGAATGCGTGTTCCGTGGAATCCGTTTATACGACCCGATAAAGAGTACGCGTACTCTGAATTCATACCTTTTTACGGTGCATTTATGGAATCAATTCAGCGAAATCATCCCGAGTATAGGAAGAAACCGGATCAAATTCTATGACTTTCGATACGAAATATTTTTCGATACGAAAAAATTTCTACGACTTTCTTTCGATTGGTATATTTGTTTACGATTTCGAATGTTGTTGTAGAGAAACTTCCGGAACACGTCGGTGTGCTCGGAAAGATAATCTTTACCCTGGAGAAAATAATAAAATGGCTCCGTCTGAACCTACCTTCACAGAAGCCAACGTAACAGATGATAAACACGAAGGAATGAGAGCGAACGACAGCTATTTTCGATTTTACAACGTCCGCTATCCATTACACCTGAAGCCGATCGGAAAAGGGGGCGATGGAAAGCGGTAGCAATAGGTACGTCAAAAGTCATAGATTAAGACGGCGTTTACTGATTTCGGAAATGAGTCGAACCGCTATCGGAAGGGATTTGTCTCTCGATACCGAAACACTAAAAGTTTCCTTCGACCAATTCCCCATGAATAGGAAATTTTCTGCGAAGGGAAAGGAAGGAGATAACCTTCGTCTTGTATTTATTCTTGTTTTTCGTAACCTTCGGCCTTTTATATTTTTCGAGAAATAGAGAGATCGGACCGAACCCCTTAGTCTGGGTAAATAAAACGTCGAAAGAGAGGAAACAAGCACGTGAAGTTGGGGCGCCTTATGGAATTAAGTCATAATAACGGATAGATCCGAAAATTGGTCGGCAATTTGTACCACCTGGAGGATTACATTCACGGTCAAGCGTGTTCTTCGGGGACTTTTTCGGGGAGGAACGAAGGGCTGTAAAAAAGCTTTTACATTTAAGGCGCCGTAAATAAGACGTTCTCTCCCAAAGTGGCCCCTTCTGTGATGTATTCACGACGGGCGTCTCATTTTTACTACGAGAAAAAACACGTGAGTAATCGACGACTGCTAATAAGCCACTCCGGTTGGGTTGCGGGGGCAATCAGGCGGGGAAAGAAATTTATGCTCCAATAATTCCCCAACACAGTTCCGGAGACTTATGAAATTCCCACCGTCTTAACTCTCTGCTTGGGCGATTAAATTTCGGTAATGAGGATTCGAATCCAAAGTTGGGAGATCCTATCGTTCCTCACTTGGAAGCGGCAGACGATAAGCTCGGGGCCCCCCGCAATCACCAAAACGCCCACCTTAAAGCGCATGAAAGATTCATGCAGCCTTCGACAATGTATTTCCTGAGTGGCTGATGGAAAACACACTTTTCGGAATGAATATGCCATATGCGCTGTTCGCCCCACGTCCGTCAAGGCAACGTTTTAAAGGAAAGGGAAATTAGTCGTAAAATATAAACGGGTTTTACGAAGAAAACTGTGTATAAAAACTGGTGAAAGCAAAGGAGAAGACTTTTATCACATTAAATAGACCTTTTCATTAAATTTCATTTAATAACGGGGTAAATTTACTGGATTGTATTTCCGAAAAAAATCTCATTGAATTAACATACCTGAGTAAAATAAAGTAAAAATAACCTCGAAATCAGGGCATCGAACTGAAACCGAACCGAAAATAACTGTTATTTTTCCGTAGTGAAAATCAAACCCGAATCAAAAATATTAATAGCCTGGAACTGAAACAAGAAACTGTTATTTCTCCATTCCATTAATGATTCGCTATTTGATCACAAATAACAATTGTTATATTTAATTAACATACGCAGCTATGACTTGAAACTCGCCGATTAACATACAAATTTTAATAACTGAACATATTCATAGACTACTTTTTATAGCAATACTTTTATTCTAACCTTAAATTAGAGGAAATTCGATTTATGAGTTGTGTATAAAATGAACCTTGCACATCGTTTATCATTCGTAGCGAAAAAAAGTGCAAGCAAATAAAATTCAAATGTGACTCACGATACTTTAAAATTACGAGACCCAGTTTCTTTGGTTAAAATATTAACAAAACAAGATCATTTCCGATAATTTTCAGTTCATCCACTCAATATAGCTTGAATCCTAACTATATTTACGAACGTACCGACCCCCATAAGAGCATAGACAGAAATGTGGCTGGCAACGTCTAAAATCACCACTCGGGCCTGAATCCGGCCCATGCTACGTAAACATCTATTAGAAAAATATAATTAGAGGACAAGGTGGAACGATACGTAGAGCAGCCGAAGGTAATCCGCCCTCGGCAGCTGCTTCCTTAACCCTTCAACATCAAACGCTCAGAAACCTTTAATACCCATATAATATGGAGGCAGATATGCGGGCGATAAGAAGCACGGTTAGGTGAAAGGACATAAGAGAGGGAAAGGGCACTGAGCTTTTTATCGCGCCGTGCGGAAGAAAAACGCGACGCCCGATGAAAAAAAAATATATACACCGATGCGGAGAGATAAGAGAGAGGAAATACATTAAGTGGTCGCGAGAAATTAAAATTCAAATCAATATGCGATGGACGGGGAAAGACAAAGACTGCTGCTGCGGAAGTAACGGTCATTGCTCTGGGCCGGTTTGTGCGAAGTAAAAAAACCCGGCGTAAGTTTGCAATTATGAGCAATGCGATATCTGTTGGGTAATATAAAGAGTTGAAGCTCTGAATTTCCATTAGCGCCACGAAAATATTTTGATAAATACTGAAGTTACGATAACAATCAGTTCAACATACTTGTCCACCATTTTTCCACCACGCCATTTTTTTTCCGCGAAGTATTAGACAAGCCAACAGCAGTCGAGGGTGGACAGGGTTTTCGGTATTTTTAGGGTTAAGATGTAAATATTTCACGCAGTATTTTTGTTTCTTAAATCGATAGTACGAGAGAACGTATTTGAGAGAACGAGCTGAATTTTGGGAAAGCTACGTAAAGAACTTTAGTTCCTACACTTGCATAAATGAAGTTGAGCTAATAATAGTAGTAATATTTTTTGGAGCGCTTCCATAGCTGAGGTCATTTCGCACGTGGGTTTCCATCGGGAATCGAAACAAGGACCGCTTTCAATGAAGTCGAACGCACTTTCCACATGGCTATCCGGGAGTCAATGAAATAGAACCGATAATACGCTCATGAAAAAGAATCTGAAATACTAATTTAATGCTAGCTGAATCGGAGGGAAGAAGAGAAGTGTCATAAGAGAGAAAGATAAACAGTGAAGAGAAAACAGAATACGAAGAGGCAGAATAGGATAGATGGTGAAATAGAGGGCACTGCGGGGGTGGGCAGTAGATGGATGAAGGCGGAAGTGTGTCCGGGGGAAGCCTGAAAGGGGGCGCGGAGGTGTTAGATTTGGGAACTGACGAATGGAATGAGAGAGACATTGACAATTAGGCAGAAAGGAAACGGTGGGAAAGATGTGGAGAGAGAAAGGCGAGAAGACAGAGAAGGATAGCGGGAGTGAGTAGGTGGATTGATTGATTAACGCCTGCGTTCGGTGCTTAAGCAAAGCAGGAGGAATGTTCTACGAGAAGCCCTAATACCACCGCTCGATATCGAGCTGCCTTATTTGGAAGCGTGCGCTGGGATGATTTTACACCGTTGAACAAAAAACTGAAGGAATCGAAAAAATAATCATTGAATGTCGTCTCCGATTCGGAAGAGCCTCCCAAATTTTACTCTCTAAGGACATATCATTTTTGGATTAAATGGACCAGGAAGTGTGAATCTCTGCTACGGAGATATGATGTTTACGTTAGTGATTTAGCTCCGAATCTTAATCTAATTTTCTCGATTGTTTTCATTCTTTCGGATGATTTTTGGAGTTGCGAAATTTTCCTAAGAATTTCATTAACAGTGGCAGTAAATAACAAATTGCCAATCCAAAAAGAAAAACTTCCTTTGAAACATTTATTTGAGTTCTTTGAAACATTTATAAATAATGTTCTACTTTGCCGATTATATTTCATTTTCAAACATATAGGTTACAAAGAAAGCAAGGAATATTATTCGTACCAGTAAATAATCTATTTGTCAATTCAAAAAGAAAAAAATTGAGTTCTCTGAAACATTGTTAAACAATGTTCTACTTGACCGACAAAATTTCATTTTCAAACATAAAAGTCACAAAAAGAAAGGAAGGATCCCTATTCGATGTTTAAAATATTTGCCCGACCCAGTTCAAAAACACTATATAATAACTTCATTAAATTGCTGCATTAAGACATCATTTAAAACGTACAAGTTTCTGTGCGTAACTCGGCTAAAAATCAATTCGAAAGCGCTATAGGACGTACAGAAAGTGGGCCTGGTAGGGACGATACGGGGAGGTCATTAAAATCGCTCTTTCATGAAGCAGGTGGCAAACACAGCAATGAAAATATCTAATAAGAAGGATCACCGTGTATATAGCAAAAAAAAGCATCTTTATGATAGGGTGACGGGCTCTCCCTTTAATTTGAAGGTTGATCTACAGCACACGTGGCATGCGCCCTACAGATGTAGGCAAACTTCAATTTTAAAATGATTGATGCCCGTGGTTAGAAGCCCAATCCATATTCATTAATCAATTTTTCGGCATAGGAGCTTGGATATCTAATTCCGGAGAGTCTCTTCATCCAATGCCAATTATGCGAACTTCAAAATTTCAAGCTACCGGTAACCTAGCCAATCAATCAAAACAGCCGAATTAACATAATTTATGAGACAAATAATTAGGAAATAGAACGCTAGGATCAGAAAACATAAATTTTGTGTACGTAAAAGAAACTTAGATAGCTCAATGTGAACTTCATTTGTGATGCTTTACTTTAAGTATCGTATCAGCTATACGAATCGCGAATTTTTTTGCTACCGACCAAAACCTACAATTCTGTATCTTCCTTTAAATAGTGCACATCGCATCCTTTAACGGCTGCGGCAGAGATGTTGGAGGCATGATTTTTAAAGGCGCATGCCTCTATCGGAGAGAGGGAACCGAAAGCTTTTACATCATCGGTTAAAACAAGACGCCCGCTTATTCGCGCAATTCCTGAGGGACTAGCAGAGTGTTAAACACCGCCAACGAACCAAAATTTAGGAGGCGGGACGGGGTTGGCAGGACCGAACGGATAAAATAGAAGACGGGGAACAAGGGAATCACCGGGAAGGGAGATGAATGCTGCGTCAGAAGGTGACAAGGAGAATAAAAAATGAGAAGGCGAAAAAGGGATGGGGAGAAAGGAGAGAGAGAGAATTAGGGAGTCCGAGAGAGGATCGTAGCGTGAGTAATAGGGGAGCAGGTCGTGGCGGTAACAGCCCTTGATGGTATCGGCCCGGAGAATGCATAGAAATAGAGGGAGAGAGAGAAAGGAGCGAGATGATCCGAGAGCAAGTTACTGCAAAATGAGGAAGGGATTTCGGGGAACGGTGATGGATGTATTTGCACAATCTCTGCAACTCCATAATTACTCGATTGCTGGGATGCGTCGATTGTTCTTGAGGCTGGTAATTGTATTATCAAAAGACTCAAAGCCGTGGATCGGAAGAACAACAAGGGATGCCGACGGATTCGGGAACTAATGATGACTTATTTGAATATCCCTCTTGTGGAGAATCCCCATCGCTACAACATAGAGAATCGTTCCTTTCGCAGTTCATCGAACTGGCTTGAAGCTGCGCGGAATTAAAGGAGCGGCTCGGATCGGCAGGATACGAACTGGTTAAAAAAAAAGCACGCAGCTTGGTGCACGCTATTTAGAAATTTCTCCGAATTCAATGGGAGGGAAACTAATAAATCTCTTCCGCAAAAAACTCAGACAGAGCATTGACTTCAATGGTAATTCGGAAGAAACAACTTATATAAATTGGAAAATACACGTTCCAATTAATCTAAACCGGACATTTCAATAACCAAAATATTTAAAGCATTCTATTTGCATACAAATGCATATGATGACATCTTGTTTTAAGAAAAGATTTTCCAATTTAGATCAGCACAAAAATGAACACTTCTGAAAATTTTTCATTGATTAAAGAATGTTTTACTGAGTATCCTATTTCTCATTCACATAAAATTGTCACTCTTCTCATATACTTGTAACATATTTCACTACTTTCAATTTACATTTACTTTGGTTTATACAATTTTTCTGCGAACATGAAACACACTTTTGAAAGAATACGACAAATTTAAGATTAGATGGGGATAGAAATATTTCTTATTTATTATTCTTATTATTCTTTCCATAGAAAATTTACGCGAAAAAGATGATCCAAGTTGAAACAAGTAGTTAATTTCTAAATAGCAGTAAACTAAATACCGTTTAATCCATGCCTTTTTCTTAATCTAACCAAACTTAGGATAATTCCTCTGTTAATAATCCACAAACATCATTCTGTAGTAATCAGTAATGTAATAAGTAAGTAATCAATACTACTCTGCAATCATGAAGCTGAGGATCATACTTAAAGGGAGAAATTAAAAAAGTGCTCTCAAATACGCAAATACTATAAGGTCCAAATCTCTCCCCTTGGTTGTTCCATTACAGAGAGGCAAGTCTGTTAGGGTAAATTAAATGGCGGCTAGAAAGGGGAGAGGGCGTTGTCCACAATGGAGTGTTAGAGGGAGGCTCATTGTAAGGGCATCCCGTTCCTTGGGGAGGTGTGTCCTCTGGGAGGGGTCGGTGAAGAAAGACAAGGGAACGGAGATAAAGAGAAAGTTGGGAGGAATGGTGAGAAATGTGGAGGGTGCCAGAGGCGAACAATACTTACAGGGTTGCCAACCTTTTACATTCAACATATTTACTTCCATTACCAAATAAGTTATGGCACCGCGACTGTTTGATGGGCTTCTATGGTTCAGCACTCTAACTGAATGACTAAACTAAAACTAAACAATTATTTCACAGCGTAGACAAATGATGTTAAATGAAATGCTACCGGAGAGCCATCGTTAGGTATCGGAACATTTACTGTTATTACCAAAAGTAATGGCATAGAGCACAGATAAAACATGTTAAAGGTTATGAAAGGTTATGCTTCCGGATGATTTCATCTTTCGATTGGATATAGCAAGAAATATCTGGGAAACAGATGATAGAACTAATCGCTTCAAAAATGTACTGGTCAGCGATGAAATTCTTTCAAATAGCAACCATTCTTTTAGTACGTATGTCACAATCTAGGTAATTGAGTACCCATACTAACATATTGATTCATTAACCAAGAGTTAACTGTTACTCGAGTGAAAAACGCCATATTTTCAATACACCAAATTTTAAAATTGAGAAAACCAAAACTTAAGGAAACCTGCATTAATTTTTCCGTGTGAACTTGTTTTCAATGCACCATAAAAATATTTCTTGCTTAAAATAAAGATGATCTTCCTCATTCAAGAGACTTGCACAATCCCTTCTCGGTTTGGTCTTTTCTCGAAAATATTTATCCTCATTCAATCTCTCCTTTTCCACTTAATTTTAAGTATACGCCGACGACTTTTTCTGAATTTTTTCGGAGGCCAAAACGACCTTGGACGGTGGCCTCCCGCGAAACCCTTTAAGTCTGCCTAACGAACGACTTCTATGGCATTGGACCTGTAAAGATTACAGCCGTCAAGGCCGCCGTCGGCTACCTTTCAGTGTAAAAGAGTCATCTCTTCCGGTGCTGAAAAGCTAAGAATATAACATTCAAGGTTTGAATAAATATAACCGGAAGTTTTCTTTTCAGAAAAAAAATCACTTCGGCTTCAACCGTGAGAAAAGTACGAAAAACTTGGAATTCATTTTTTATAACTGGTCGTACTCCTTTTTTGAAATATCCCTCCTCCTACGATACCTCCTTAGTTTTCTGAGTACACGGAGCGTGTTGATACTGTGCAGATATAAATGAGTAAAAAGTAAGAAAGTAATGGCTAGGTTCGTAATTCTCGGGTGTCTATTAGATTAACATGGTCACAAGAATCATAGAAGCTATGATTATAACTGAAGCTCAATCCGCGGCAAGCTTATTTGTTACTTGAAATTTTGCGGCGTACTTAATGACGAAGTTGATAGTTTCTAGTCTAGTGGAAATAAAGTGAATAAAAAGTGAAAAAAAAATAAACGTCTCAAATGGTAATTGAAAATTCTCAAAAAACAGCTCTCGTATATCTGACAGTACATGATTCCTCAAATCGATCAGAGCTATTTGAAAATTTAGTTCTCCTGATGTGAAGCTCAATCCTCGAGAAAAATCTTTTGTCTTCAAATTACGCTCCTAGCTAGGCAGGCTCAATTCCAGTCGATCCCCGAAGATGAAGAAGGTCAAACGAGGATTACGTACGAAGAGTAAGGATACTGGCATTGAGGCGGGCAATTTGCGAAAAATAAAGCATATGCATAAAAGAGATCCGACCCCATCGACTCGAGCATCAAACTCAAAGGATTACAATAAAAGCCTTATTTTGCACATGGAAAGTGCAAAAAAACTGAAGGACGAACCCAGGCGAGGGAGAAGAAGAGAAAGAAAGAAAGAGAGAGAGAGAGAAGGGAGGGAAGATGGAGAGAGAATGGAAGAGAAAGTGAACGGTGTCAGAGCGAAATTAAAACTCTCGTCCTACTACCCCAAAGGGGATTGGAGAAAGAAAGGGACACGAATGGCGGTCGAGTAGATAGTAAAGGATCCGTTTTTGAGGGCGGCCTAGGGAAGGAGAAAACGCCTTCCAGAATCGGAAACCCATCGGAAAAGGGATGGCATCGTAAAATGAAGCGAGACCTGAGGCAGGATGTAGAGAGAGATCCCGCCTTTTCTCTGCACGGAGGGAAAACATTCCCGAAGACGACTGAGCCACGGCGCCTATCCCAAAATCTTAGCGTCCCGCTCATTCGACGCGCCCCATTTGACCGCACGTCGCCATCTTCCCACCTTTCATTACCAAAAGGTGCAACTGCTACGGAAGACCATGGTAAGAGTGCCATCCGGAGGCAAAACACCGCGTCCTCCTCGGTCCGACTTCATGTGCTCATCGGACTCGGTCCATTAGAACGCGGGGATTCCACCGCGGGCACCGTGAGTCCCGAAACTACCTCTCCGAAATGCCTTGCCAACCGTGAAGGGAGGGAGTGAATGGTGGGGCGGAAAGAGGCGGAGATCCATTTATTATTCGGCGCCTGCATACCGTTGGGGCGCAACGGGGTGGTTGGCTGAAGGGAGGATGACTTCGGGTGTAAAATTTCGAGCGATAGTAACTATAAAACGGGCCGCACGCAAAGCGGGTAATGGCCCAGGGAAAGATATGGGGAGAGCGGAGTAAAACTGGGGGAAGCGGCTTTTTGAAGAAACTCTTTCCGAGGTGAGATGAGGATGCTGCACCGATGCCAAAAAGGGGATTATCCCAGCACCAACAATAATAATGTTTATGCTCCGCGTAAACAATCGAGTGAGAACCGAAGTCGTCGTGGAGCGCGGATGGGTCGTTTCTGCCCTCCCTCCATCCATTCCGAACAAGTTATGAAGGTTACCGAGGCGATTCATAAGCTTTTTACTAAGATCTTAACTCGGAAGAACGGCCATCACCGGCGTGTCACGGTCCGAAAACGCCCGCCTTTCGAAGGCGAAAAGTGGGCGAACTTCTCGAGCGGTTCGAACTTCTTTCACCGCGTGAATCGCGCCCCTCGGAAAAATGCTCTCTTTAAAAACCGGAGTTATGGACTCGCTTATTCAGAAGCGATAAAAGCACCGTGGCCTGATATTCCACGAGCGTTTTTCAAAGACGAGAGTCACTAAAAGAGGATGCGGAAACCGTTCTGAATCCAAACAATCGCCTTCGGGGAATCGATTGGACGCAATTTTCGGCCCCAAGAAATTTAAGGACCTCTTTCCGAGGGGGGCATTGCCAACAAAGGCGTGAGATATAAAAAAGGCTGCAGTTTAAAATAACGGCGGACTTAACCTCGAGAGTGAGAAAGATGATCGTACTTGCGATTACGCCTTAAACAGATTCAATAGCATGGGTGGGCGTGGGAAGAAGGAAGATCGTAAAAGGAAAGTGCGGATGTGCTCGGCCGAGTCGAAAGGGGATACATCTCCCCCTTATGCAATACCGTCGGCCTCTCTGCGAAAATATATAAACGTCCAAACGCATCTATGTTATCCCCTTGGTCATCATGGAAAGAAAGATAGGGCACATCTTAGAAGAGGATGGATGCGTTCCCATAGTGCAACTTTGAGCGAAACCGCAAATGAGAGTAAGAGGATCCGTGTAACTATTGGTGAGGGTAATGAAATACCGTTGATATCGAAAGTTACGGAAGATGCATGAATAACTAAGCTCCCTAAGGGTGATCCTAAAATGTCCGCAAAGTAAGATAAATAGGCAAGAAAACTGAAATTAGATAGTATGTTTCAACAGTGAATCTTCATTGAATAAATCACTGTGGAAAAATATTGTATCTACCTTCAGCAGCGGATTTCCACGAAGTCACACCTTCGAATATCGATTTCATTATGAAAGAAGGCTACTGAAACTTCAATCTTTCCATGACAAATCCACGATATTAATAAGCAAAAGAATGATTGGTAACAAATCAAGCAATAGCCGATAGGTAGGTTCAAGGCTTCCGATGTAGATTTTGAAAATATATATTAAAACTCACAAAAAATTCGTTGGTAATAACTTTGTAATAGAGAACTTTTATTTACAATCAACCTGTACTTAAAACAGTAAGATACGCAAAAAAAACCGTTTTAGGGAAACCTGAATCAGGTATTGTAATGTAAGAACGAAAAAATATCGGCGGACAAATAGAGACGGTCTGATGACAGCAACAGAGTTTCATCTCTTTCTTAATCATAAAAAGAAAATTTGTTCGCCTCGTGAATATCTGATATATAGGGCATTAGATTAAACCAATCTCATTATTTTACGCGTTTTGAATCTTTAATTACGTTCCCTCACGTCAGAGACAGGACTGTTTATAAGAAATCTCGACCTAATGCAAGATAACCTCCTTCCTTCTCTCTAGTTTATTAAGGTGCCACTCTCCTCCTTCGCTGGAGATGCAACCGCAGCACAACGGCACTCCTTAATGCAAGTGCTCAGGTAAGGATCGTTACAAGTACGACATCTCTCAACCGAATCGGAAAACTGTAAGGAAACAAGAAGAATGGGAAGAGATACACGGTCCCGGGAGGAAAATGAACGGGCAAAAGACAAACGGAACCAATTTCACCAAAATTAACATTTGGTGTTGATTCAGATGCGCCGCTGATTGCTATTTTTCGATGCTTAATGAGACAGAATCGGAAAAATTCCGATGACAATTGACGCTCGGAACGGAACTGTCCTATGTTATTTTATCATCAACTGCAATTACCCGTCAACAACGCCTACGAAGTGACGTCAGCGGGGAAAAGTCGATTCTTCGGAATCGATTTTTACTTCATTAGAAACGTCACATGAATCACATTACAACTCGAACGGTTGATTAAAATAAACAAAGACGGATGGGAATGGAGGACGCAATTAGTTCCAATGTGAGATTAATATGCCCCGAAATTCAAGGATGGCACTATCGCACTAAAATAACTCATACTTTCGACTGTTTCATGATAGACAATTAAAAACAGTCTCCCTCTTTCCTATACACATCTAACTATAAGTAATGTTCCAAAATTCAGCCAACATTTAAAAGACAAGACCTGTGATAGAAAATGCGAAAATTTCCTGGCAAAAAAATAAGAAATGACGTACCTGTAGTAAAATATATATCCAAGGACATATGAGCTTACGAAAGAAATGCTAATAAACGAAGCAAATTATGGCAAAAGTACTGCTAAAAGAAGCAATTTTATATGATGAGCAATATCCCTCACCATGAATGTTGAGGAGAATTTTTACTATAGTTTTACGAAAATAGCAGATTTTAATTCTGCACTCGTTAGCCGGGAATTCTAAATGCGAGTTGGGAGTAGAATTTTTGAGTGATCAGCTGGCATTAGCCAAAAACCGGTCTTACCGGAAGCGAACGAATAACCAGGTGCTTGATCACCAAACAGGTAACCAGAATAAGGTGCTACCTTGGGCTGAATTCTTTTGATCGTCAAGTTTTCCGCACAGAAAAAAGGAAAGAAAAATAAAAGACATTTCCTTCCTCAAATGTGAGCAGAGGTAGCATAGAAGGGGACGTATTCCCTTTGTTTCAAAATTATTCTGAACGACTATGTTTTCGTGGTCGTGATCTTGACTAAGTAGAATAATCATACACGGACACATAATAATAAATAAATAACCCAAAAACGGGCAGAATATTAATTTTACGTTTACTATATCCTTTGTGAATTGAAAACGAACCTCGAATTCTCGCTCCATCCTTCATAAAACATAACATTAATTTTCATCCATATATAAAACACCTTTATGCGGTGAGAAATGGAATATATAATCACATCAGTTCCAGCATTAATTCGACAACGCGTAACTTATCTTTATTCCACATGAAAATTACCAAAAATATTATTTTCAGCTGGCAACGATTCCCATACCCCAACTGATATCAGAATTCGACAACTCTCTCCTCCAATTACAGGGCAATCATTCAATTCGTCACGATATACAGCGTGGTCTTACGCATCGAAAACTACCTTCACGAGGAAAATTTCAAAAAGAAACGAAACCGTAAGTATGAGAAACCTCGCGGTCATGATCTTGAAAGAAAAGTCACACCGTTTGGTCGACATCTGCTTTCACTCCAGACACACCCTCTTTCGGAGGAAAAAATAAGAAAGTTCGGTTGAAACATATAAAAAGTGCTCCGCGACTATTAAACGCGGCTAAGGCGCATTTGGCAGTAACGTCTGCCGTCATTCACCTGCGTCAGGTGGTACAGGGGAGGATGGAGGACCTTCCAGGCAAACACCCGTAAAACCAGTAACGAGCAATCCATATGCAACAGGATCGAAGGGACGAGACAACACAGCGCAGGAATACGCGATACTAACGTCGTCCCTCTTACGGCCCCTTCATAACGCACCAACTCTTCGCGTCCGACGGAAAAGTTCCCCGTAGAGGCAGAGGTAAAGTTTTAGTGGTCTAACGAGAACCAAAATTTAGCAACGTAAATGAGCTTCCGGACAGGGGTGGGAAAAAATTTAATCACGGAATGCATAATTAACTGAAATTAACCGGTGTATCAGTAAAGCCGAAACATTATCGGCGAAAACCGGTTAATAATAATGAACGATTTCTACTATTGCCATAATGAAACATTTGTATAACTTATTTACTGCTCGTATTTCACTGTCTGTAGTTAACGTGGTACTGTCCTAAATTACTTTTACCATACTTCCTTAAACCAGTTCATCAAATCATTAACAACTCATTTTTACTCATGCCTTGTAATTCTGCTCTGAAGTTTTAATACACCCGCATAAAAAATGCAATATCCCGAAAGTATTAAATCGAATTCTTGTCCAATTAATACACTCGAATTATAAGAGATGAAAAATTAGTTATTCCAGTGCCCTAAAGAAATCACTAAACCCCATTTCCACCTTTCTGCAAAATGTTTCGAGTATCAGCAAATTCAAAGGAAATGAAACATAAAGCTTTAGTTCAAGACACCCCACGCTATGAAGCAGTTAATCACCGTATCAGAGTCTCGAGAACATTACTCAAATCTCAAAGACAAACACATTTCCGAAAAGTTAAACATGAAACGTTAGAGGATATAGCAATTGAATTTTAAATATGAGTACTAACAGGCAGACTGAAGCTGTAATCATATATTAAACGTAAAAGAATACGTTCCACTTAAACCAGTACTATCACAACGAGGCCGAGGAGTACCCATATTGTCGTGAGTTTTTCTTCTTCCATTAATTCCGGAGAAAAATAAACGAACATGTGCATGACACGAAGCAGTTAATTGCTTCGGTCTGCTATGTAAACGAAAACCACTATTTTCAACGTGGTTCGGCGACCGAGAAGATAAGCAAGGTGTCTGATAAGCCCGTGGATGAACGGCGATTCGGATCATAAATTTTAACGGGGAAAAGAAATTCATAATTTTCACGCGGAACGCCCAAACATAAAACAAATTTTGACAGTTACATCTGAACATTATTGAAATAGCTATCAAATGCACACCAATCATCCCCTTGACAACAAAGAGAGCGGATATCATATCTGGCTTCTGTGAGAATTCTCTTAGAGCAAATATGCGCACGGCACCACCGATAACCCTAATAAATGTGGCGGCTGTATCAAACGGTAACTAAATTTAATATAAATCGTCCAATCGCTCCGTATTAGAACCTTAATGATAGCTATCTACGAGAAGTCGAATATTTTTCAAACGATTCATAAACTGAAATGCGTTGTATTTTTAACAAACGTAGATGACACTGTATATTAACTAATACTAATGAATTAGTATATTTAAGAGACTTTGCTAAGATATCTATAAATAAGTTTCACGCTGGTGTTAACGAATAGTTTAAATAAAATGTTCCTGAAAACAAAACTATTAGAATAGATTCACCACGATCTAAAACAAGTAATGTTAATAATTTTGACGTAAAAAATAAGTAGAATATTTGATATGATCTTATTTATATAAAACAATAATTTAACTGTTACACAATAACTGTAAATATTGACACGACGACGACCAAAACTAGTAATTAATAACTTTCTTCCTGTTATTTAACAGTAACTTTTGCTTGTACCTAAGCAGTAATAAATTACAATCCTTATGCCATAGAGTTCCATCGAATTAACCGTTTAATAATTGCGTATTCAGAGAAGTCAAAAAGTTACGAAAATAAAAAAGATTTAAATTTGGGTATGAAGGAGCTTTTCTTACTATATGCGCAAAAAACTTATCTATTTTATTATTATTATAAAAATATGGAACCGATCACAAGAACATAGTGGTGGCAATCAACGCAAACAGTATTCCTAAATAATTAGAGAAAAAGATAAGGTTGTAATAGCCACGCATAAAGGATCAAAATGCCTAAAAATTAGCACGGAGTAAAAATATTCCCAACTGCAGACAAAAGGATAAACGCTATGAAACAATTCTCAAAACCCTGCAACTGATGAAAGAGACCTAATAGAGCGCGGTTAACGAGCCACGGTAATAAAATCGAGCGAAAGCTAGATAACAATTAAAAGCCATTTTTAAACACCACCTTGAGCGCTTCAAAAAGGAAATTGCATCATGAACCTTCCGCCGATGAAAGCGGTGAATAATGAGATCCGAGACTCCAACAACAACAGAAAAGTCGCTCTTTTTCGGAGAGATGAATCTGGAACGTCTGCCCCCCGTAGCACATTCCTCCTTGTCAAGCTTTGAATAGTATTAACCTCGGAGGTCTTATGAGCAGGCATCTTCCCAGAAATATACGTCTCGAGAGACGCAACCTGGTCCGCGTATAAGACAAAAAAGGGAAATCACGGCAGAAGACGCCCATACGTTATATCTTTACGTTCATTACTCATAAAGAGGAAGGATCCAGTCTCCTTTAATTAAAAACGGCCAATTTATCACGCTCTTTTAAACTGGCGTCGTTCGAAAAAGGCCACGGAGCGTGATTTTGAATATGGAACGGAAAAAAAGGAGCCCGGGATGGGAGCACCGCTTCCCAGACAGACTTAAGATGAACGGGGTGCGAGCGTCATTTTTTCCCAAAGCAGGTGCGAGAAGAATCAAAGTTAAGCGAAAACCGATATAGATTGCGAAATAATTGCCGCTAGGAAAGCGTGCGGGAGACGGGGAAAAAAAGATCGGCCCACGCCGAATCCCGATGCGGGGATAAGAAATAGGTTGGAATAATATTACAAGGAAAAATCGCGGATTTCTGGAGAAGGGAAAAAAGCGGAAGATGCAAAACGACGCGCGGCTAAACGTTATCTATATCCGGAGAAACTCTTCCCTCGAAAGAATCCGTATCGAATTCTTTAAAATTTTCCGGGAGGTTCTTTTATAATTCGTTTTTAAGCCTTTAAGTTATGCAGACGAGGAGGCCAAAAGCGATCGCTTCCACATTAATTGGAGATTTTGCTCTCTCTCTCCCGAGGAATTAAGAGCGGATAAATTAATTCGCCCCGAGTGGAAAAAATAATCCGCGAATGTCGAATAACCGGTACTAAGCCGCGGAGCGTTAAGTTTTTGAAGTACTTTCAAAATTAGATCGGATCATAGTTAATACTTCAATGGGAACTATCGAACTTGGAAATTCGCCAGCTACAGTGGGTGGGACGGAGAGGGAGAAATGTCGCCGAGAAATAAAAGTTAAGAAAATGGTTTCAGTTGCACGGTGGAGGATTAGATAGAGTAGGGACTACATCCATGCTACGGCAGGACGTAGTTGCGAGTGGATACAAAAAATAATTCCCTCCACAAACACGTAACTTCTGTAACTGCTGGGTTGGGACTGCTTAACAAATTTAAGGAGAACGCACGTTTACAGAGGACGTAATTGATAGTATGCGACCCCCCTGCTACTTCGGCCGATCCGATAATGAGACTAAAATAAGAGAAATAGACGTTTTAAGGACTAACTCTTTCCGCGAACAATACGCGATAATAACAGGCCAAAAAAGTAGCTCAATCTTTCGGTGTTTACACCCCCTGCCACACGCTTAAAAACGGCTTGTAGGACATTTATGTAGATGTAGAATTACTGAATACTGAAAATATAACTGAATTTATTCACATTTGCTTCATTTTTTTACGCTAAAATCTCACGAATGTTTTCAGAGTTCGATTTCTCACGCAGCAATGTAATCACCGCTCCACCGAGAACATCCAGCCAAGCCTTCAAAAGCACTAATTTAATGGATGAATATCGCGGTAAGCAGTACAAAACCGCCCAAGTGTTCGCTAGTTACTCACATCAGCGACGTTACATTATAAGGGCGGGGGAAGACGCTCTAAGCTAATTCGCGCGACGGCCAACGGCGGCAGCACACGATATGCTCAGACGCAACACACTTGCTACAAGGCACTCGGATGGCCCCTCTTAAGTTCGGTTTAACAGAAGACTTCTGCGGCGGGAGCTAATGAAGCCAATGCACAGGAGCTTAGATTGAGATTAGGCTTGATTCGGAGGTTGCGGCTATCGGCCACAGAGGCTATCCCACACGGGCCACAACCACCTCAGCCACAGTTCCTCATCCCTTCAGTCACTCCCTCAATCGCTATATCCCATTAAATTGCAAGGGGAGATCTGCGATGGAAAAAATGAGGAGGGAAAGGTATTGGGAACGGAAAGACTGCGGCGGGGATTAAGGCGCATTATTAAAGAGGGGATTCCCGAAAGAAATTTCCATTCTTTCGGAAAATGGGCTGGTGGTAAATCCGCCGCTTGGGAAGGATGGGGAACCTGCGGAAGACGGACGGAAGTCACAACAGGAGAGTCTGGCTAAAAAACGGTGCGCAGAGTTAAGAAGTCATCGGAAAACTACGAAAGGAATTCAGGCTAGTTGCTATCGATGACTTTTTTAGATTTGGTTTTGCATGATTAACGATTTGCGGAAGATGAATCTTTAGAAAAGACGAAATTTCAACATTCCTGAGAATGACGTGTTGCAAATCTAAAGTCGTGGGCTTCGTAAGCTGAGGGAAGAAAAATACTAAGCTAGGATTGATTAAGTAGAAAAGGCAGAAGTCTGTTTGGAATTACTTAGAGATAGGCTAAAATGAAGAAATCTGACATACGAAGATTAAAAAGGGGGCAAAAGCATCTCTAAAATCTTTAGAGCAAGTTAACTGAAAAACACAAACTATATAATAAATAAAATATATTTATGCCCCACATAAAAGTTCCAGTCACAACTATCACAATTACTCCAGTTTATAAGAGAAGTAACTTCAGAATAAAAGATGTCATTAGAACGACCTAACATATCATATTCATTCTAGTTGTAACTACACCTCTGACAAACTATCCAGAACGATAATTCACGTGCGATATTAAGCACGAACTACAGCAAACAGTAATGTCTACAACGAATAACAGTGATCACCGGAGGACAGTCAGCGTATGAGAAACTTCTGAGCCAATCGGAAAGCGTAGAAATTATCCCATTCCGGCGAGGGAAAATTAAGTAATTCCCCACGTAGTGCTCAAAGTACTGCTTCATGAACGGGATAAGAATCAAACGGGAGCAATCACACAGTCAGTAGAATCGCGGCGAAGGTGGATTCCAGCGTCATCAAATTAAATGAATAGGATTTCTCCTGAAGCCGATTTTTGGGTATTTAACTCTCTCTTCAAATTTTTCGTCTCCCGAGGATTTAATGCATCCGAAGGAATAAAAGAGCTCAGCCTCCGTAATCCTCCGTCGCAGCGTGGTTTTTTCTTGATTATTGCATCAAAAGGAAGAATGGGAAGATGGTATATGGGAATGTGAGGGCACACATGCAAAACCTAGGTTTGGAAACTTGACTTTTAGGATTATTATCGACGCTAAGAAGAGAGCGATGAGAGATGAGATAAAGAACAGGAAGCATACTTTTCAAGACAAAGACTTGATTTAAAATGATTTATAGTACTTCTGGAACATAGATCATCGGAAAATCATTCTCCCAAAAAATATTCCAATCGTCAATTCTCTTTGATACTAACGAAGAAATTAATGCAGTTTAATAATAATTGTTCAAATCATCGCGAATGCCATAATTTAAATCATATGCTACAATACTGGGTAGATCAAGAAACTTGGCAATGGGAGTTTTAACTAGGCAAGGAAGCTGTTCGATACATCATCATTATCTACAAAACGCCATTCAATGTCTAAAAGAACATACACGGATACGGAGAATTTTCTCCCGTAAAATCAGTTCATGAAACTATGGAAACTGATTTTCGTACCGATTTGCAAGACGAAAGCGATCCGAACGCAAAAATGTGACTTGCACGAAACGAAACCCGAAGGATAAAAATTTTCCAAATGGTTTGAGAAAATTATCTGGAGATAAACACGACTTTTTAGCAAGTAATCCGGGTCGCAAATTAGACCCGAACCATTTCGAGAGAGCTCTTTAGCAAGACTTTGAGTGCTAAGTGGTCCGCCAAGAACGGTCGATGACATGTTGAAAATGTTTCATGAAAGAAATGCTGTTTCCCGTGGACGTCAAGCTCTTTCGGCGGGCATAGGAGCATAGCATAAAACTCAATACAAAAGTAAATCACAACGTTTTTCCTCCATTAATGTCCCAACCATTCGAATGAGGATAGACAAAAAGATACCTCTACTTCCGTTAATATCCAAACTGCCCTCGGACGTGGAGGAAACATTGCGAGCTTCGTCTAATTAAACTAATCACGTTAGATTTTAACTTCCTGTTTTATGAATGTTTTTAGTTTCCAAAGATTCGCGAGATAAAAAGAAAACGATGTAGAGCGTGGTATTTGCTGTGATGATATGAAACAAAACGTTCTCTTCGAACTCGTGAGGAGGGCAATCGCAGTACGTATGAGTGTACGCGGGCTGCGGTTCACTGCAGAACGCGGTGAGCTTATGGTAACGCGAGATTAATTAGTGAAATCGATCTGAAAGCTAGCCTAGCCAGTTTATGAAAATTTCAAAATGAAAGCCTTCGTTATAATGCGGATCCAATAACCACGGAACCACGAAGGTACAGCTGCAAACCATCAAATCACAACCACTGCCCGAGTCTATACTCATACATGACGGCTTGTAATTGCCCCACTACAAACTTTGGTACTCGCGCGAAATGGAGGTACGATTGAATGTAGGAAATGAAGACTATTACTACATGGGGGAGATTTTTCATTCAGAACCAATTTCGCATACGCTTTTTACTTCATGTTATTATAGCTCTCGAGGAAAATACATTTCTATAATTAACACAATATAATTAACGAAACTTCTCAACAAACTGCGATAAGTCGCATTATATTCATTTCTCAACCATGAAATAAGACAAGGACCCATTGAAAGTCAACCGAAGAATAAAAATAACAAGTTAATTTAAGAGCGATGAAAATTTTCCCGTACGCTTTTCTATACCCCATCAAGCAGTCGTGCAGAAAATACTTGGTAAATTTGACGAATCGTACAAAATTATCCCATCAAGAAAAACCTGAGAAACAAGAGCAAACTAGCTAACAAATTAAACTCAAGACGCATAACTCGAATATTAATTAAGGGGAATATGTAAATACCTGAGAACCGTAAGCTCATTTAATAATACCAGTTTTTATATGTTAAGTCGCTTTGAGATATTAATTGCTCAGGGTAGTGAAATGTTGAGGAAATCTTGAACCCATTTTGAAGCGAAGAAAATTCTATGGCTGCACTCATGCTTACTGCAACGTTAATTCTGCAATATCGGGAATTCTGAAGCAATCCGCTAGTTCTTACTAAATTAACCTTATTGATACGCTGAACTATCCAAACACGGAAAGGCTCTCCGAGGTATAGTTTCAAAAATATCCTCTGGCATACGCACCGGTATTACCTATTAGCTTTTTACACCAGCCTCGCTGGACCTGAGAAGACGAGCGCAATAGTAAATTCCCACGAAATCTGAACCCACGCAAGAAACGGAGCAGGAAAACGTTCCATCAGAAGCCAACCCATCACGAGTGAAAAATCCATACGCCGGCAAACGAACTATCGCACTCGGACCAAGAGGAAACCGGATTTTTGCCTCAGAATCTACGTCCGATACGATCCGGTCTACCTCGATGAGCCCGAACCTTGAACAAACAAATGCTTCCGGGTGATATTCCCTATCAATCCGAGCGAGCGCAGGTTCCCCAATTTCCCGCTGATATTTAAAATATGGGAATTCTGGACGATGAAAAAAGAGTTCTTTCCGCCGGAACGGACGAGAATATTGACCGATTGCGAGGCCGTACTTGGCGATAAACGACCGCCGGTTTCGCAGGAGATTATTTTATTTGATGGAAGGTTACGGAAGAAAGGAAGTTCCACGACGGCAAAAATTATGGGCAATCGGGAATGAAACTGCGCCGTAGCTGCGAATGGATGCGCGTTAAACGTTGAAAAATATAACAATCCACAGGAGATGCGGGAAACGAGTTCTTACAAGAATTAGAAGTTCCAGGTTCGCATAAACCTTCTAAAGACCGGTGTATCCCATAAACAACTCGGCATTAAAAGTTAAACATCAAAATACACTTTCGAAGCCGTAAACTCTGCAGGGGCCTTAACCATCGGCGGGAAAGAATATACTATCGGAAACTTGGACGGAGGAGAAATTCCGAGAACTAATTTGCAGGGAGAGAAGAAAAAATTACCGTCGGATGAAGCTGTTACGAGTAAGGGGAACATCTACCTGAACATTCCTTTTTGATTCTTGACAGCGGTGAGTAAAATGTTTCTGAATTTATTTTGTATTTTACAAAGTATGATCTTCCCTGGGGAAGACGAGGGGCGAGGAATATGAGGTACAAAGAATAAAACTGCTCCGATCTAGTGCAACAGAAATTTTGCCTCATTTTTAGAGAAAATCTTCTTTTCTCTCGCAACTACCATAAATTGGTTAACAAGTAACGCATCAAATTAACCACGCATATGTGAATTATTTTTATCTTTTCGGTTTTTTTACAAAATTTGCTGTAAAGTTACTCGAGGAGCTCCAAGTTTTAATGATATAAATTACGGTTGCGTCATAACAAGCAATAATCTATTTCTCATCCTCCCCAATGAAGTTGAGGCTCTATGATAGTAATAATAATAATTGTACAGGGAACCGATGAAGAACATGATTACTAGATGAGTTTCGACTTCAAAACTGAAAGCAGGAAATTTTAATCTAATCTATAGCTGAAAGGAAGGTCAGCTTGTAAATATAATAACCCCAAAATGAAAGCTTTCGCTTGATCATGCACAAAAAACGAATGAGAACATGAGTCTGACATGAAAAGCTACTCATATCTAACATAATGCGCACCGTGCAAAAAAGAGCTAAATTAAAGCATGAAAGAATAAAGCGTGCGATTGACAGAGCACAAAAATAGTGATTCCATTGAAGATATAATATAATAACGCCAATACTTCTTCCACACTGATGGGAATAGCATATTCATTTCCTAATAAGAACCCTAATAACGGTAAAATATATATAATATATTATAGAAACATCTAAATTCTCTATTAGAACGACTTATGTATTTAGTACTACGCATAGGACGACCCCTACGGAATCCGATCACGGTCAGGACCGGATCTTGGGCGTTTTATTAGTGCGAAAAAGGCGTCAGAGAGGAAAGGAAAAGATGCTGGCGAGATGAAGGAGCACTCGAAATGAAGCCATGTGACGTGGTCCGAGTCGGAAGGCGGAGAAATCGCATGGGCAGGCACCACCAACGCGACGAGCGGAAAAAAGATCTTTTATTTCCTTTCCCGCGATGCACGGCAGTAGTCGACTGGAAATTGATGCGGGCCAAGCGGTATCTTCACATACGGACCGAAAGGTTTTTCCCCCTTTTTCTTCCTGCTTGGAATAAATGTGGAAGGAATCCCTTCGCTCCGACGTCGGTCTATGAAAAACTGTTTTCATCTGACGGTGCGCGGCGTCCACAAGGTGTCAGTAAACCCTTGGGAAGAGGAAATTTATTCTGCTGCTTCACCTACGCGCGGAAATGTGTGAAGCAGAGGAGAGGAAATACAAAAGGAATCGTTTGCGGATAACGCGACGTTGGATCGAAGTGTTTTCGATTCTGAAATTATGGCCAAAAATGTCGCCTATTAATCGTTAAAGACGAGGGAGTTCAATGCTTGGTTTAATTTGAGGAGGCGTTTCGATCAGATTTAGGATGCAAATGCAAGAGCAAAGAGTTGGTGCGTAATAACATAAAGTTAAAGTCAATCAGTAAACTACAGTTTACTTAAGTGATGGCTGCATCTACGGTAAATGATAATCATAGCTACAACTAAGGAAATGTTAGAAAAGGAAATAAAATTCAAAATTCAAATTCCAATTCAAAAACCTTCGTAGTCGAATTCTGGGTTGGATAGCTAGCGGCTACGAGGAAAATATTCCTATGTATTTATTTATTTCACAATTCCCCGATTCACATGCATTTACAGGGACAATTACCGCAAGAAAAAGAAAGAGTAACGATAGACAAACATATACAGTCATGTCCTAACCACGTAAATCCCATCAGCCGGGACTCGAACCCGGGACCTCCGCCATAGTAAGCAAGCATATCTATCCATTTCGCCACCGAGTCATCCTCATCAGAAATTCGCGCAAAATCTAAATTTAGCCAGAATGCCAATACAGATCTCGGTATGAAACAATAACTCCGTACCATACTTCGTAACAGGAATAAGAAAGAGTTGGCAATTTTAACTACGCAGAAGTGAGTCAACGCATCAGCCAAGATTAATAAACAAAAGAGCTTCCTCCAGCGCTTCCCTTCCGTGCCTTCTTGGACTCGAAACAAACAAACGAGCTTCATTAATCACCCTCTCGGTAATGCTGAGCTTCGAAAATTCATCTCGCTCTTCGCTCAAGGATTCGGATGTTTACGAGTCATGCGAGTGCTCGCATTCTAACAAAGGACCCACATCGAAAGATCTAAACAGGGGGCCACTTGTGGACATAAAACATCAAAAGTCTCCTTTCTGGAGGACGCGAATTGGCATTCGGGAATGGTAATGCAAACACGCACTCTCGGATCGGTGCTGCCAAACCGACGGCAATCCTCCGCGGAAGAGCCATCGGCCCAATGGAGATGGAAACACCTGATTGATAAGACGCTAAAAAGGGGAAATGAATGATAAATAGCAGCGATGCTTCGTAACGCGCATTTGATGGCGCTGTCAAGGAAAGAACGGAGTCGGAAGGCGAGAAACGTCAGGAAGTTTTCTTATCTTACGCACACGATAAACAACCGGCTCGTTGAGGCCTACTTGCTAAGAATACGGGTTTCAAAGCTGAAAAAATAGCGCATTGCCAACGAGGAGAGGTAAATAACCCTTTTGGTGCGATACTACGATGGAAAACCACCCAACTGTTCCGAAATGATGGCTAATTAACACGTTGTAATTTTAGCGACGGCTATACACGAATACGTCCCGCCTGAAGCCATGCATACCTGCTTCTCATACATTATAAACCGAAGAAAGGAACGGATTAGATAAACAAATGGAGATATCCAGAAAGGAATAAAAATAAACGGTTAAGCGAGCTAAGTTAAGAAAAGCAAGCGCCAATATTAGGAGGGAGATTAGCTTCGGGCATGTGAATTACCAACACAAGTAACGGAATTTCTCCGCGATGAACCGCATGTACGGCAAAAGAGAAAATCGAAAAATGTATGAATATAAAACTATTCTGCGAGAATATATATGAAAAGATCAAGTGATAAAAATTCTAGAGAGAAAATACGTAAGAAGAAAGAGTAAGCCTCCCGAAACCAGGACAAGTTACAAAATCTTTCAAGCTCACCGTTTCACCTATCCGATACTTAACAGCTGAGGCATACATCCAACAACAACAAATTACTCGACACTATATTCCGTGGAAAGATTTGAACACCACATAAAAAACCACACCGAGCACGTGCGATATATTCCACTGCGACATAAAGCACTCTGAAGCACAAGATTACGGACAGAACAACACACAACAATGCACAAATACAGACACGCAGGCAACACTTAAAGACGCGCAAAACACACACACAGCGATACATAAACGTGATCCCCATCTTTCGACTCGTTATAGCTTGCCTTTTCCTTTCCTCATCTTCGTGCTGTACGGTTCGTACTTCCAATTGACCATTTTCGGATCCTTGCGAGTTCCCGGAGCGGCGAAGGAAGCTGGTAAAAAGAATCACGCCGCTCCAAACACTTCTTCACACGCATCCACTACTACCTACGAGTTGCCCGTCCGCCGACCGCCGCCCAACTGCCTGCCTTCCGAGAGCCGAGGAAAGGACAAACCAAAAGCACGTGCAGCGTAACGCCCCGGGGCTAGCGGGAAACTGTTTAGTGGGACAATTTTTCCTCGCAAGAGGGGTGGAATTTTTCGGTACAAAGGAAGATCCAAGGGGTGAGGAGCTGAACCTGAAGGGCCAATAAACGGTTGGTTTCCATGCGATGGAAGGGTTAAATCTGAATGTCGGTTTTTTATACCAAGGATAGAACGTGTTTACGCATTTTAGATCCCGACGCCTCACGTACGAAAGATTTGCATTTATTCGCAGTAACCATCAATACCTTATAACATACACTACATTCTACGAAGTAAGTGACTGACTGAATATTAATCATACATGCGTGAAATATTAGTTGGATTTAGATATTCTTTCTTGATTCAGTCGTCGATAGTAAGTATCAAAGACGAAATAAGATTATGAAAGAGATAAGATCATACCGTGAGAAAAATGATATCGTAAAGTTAATCGAAATACGTCGTAAGCGCACATAATATTAAGAAACGCCTCGTATATCTTAGTACACGGGATATTCGCAACGCAAAGCATGGACATCAAAGCTTTAGACAAATATATGGCAAAGATACAGCTTGATGTATTCCCTAAAAGCGCGCGCCGGCCCAAGGTCACATTTTAATAAGTCTCGAAGGTAAAGTTTTTTTCACTTTTAAAAGGAACCGATCTTGGCATCTTTACCATCAAAGTCTTCGATTCCGATTCCGAGATTCAATTCTTAAAACCAACTCTGACAGTGATGCCAACATATGCGACCAAAACTCTCAGAGACTACAAAAATCCTTCAAAATGAAAGCAACCATCGTGATATGGAGGGAAAGACTTCTATTCAAGCATCTAAAACCATCGCGAGGAATCAGAAAACGTGCGATTCCGACGTGGTAGCTAGCGCCGCGACGGAGGCGCAGGAATCGCGCTGCAGAATGAGCTGCCGAAGACCAGTAGTGGAGGAATCGCTTTGTGCTGAGTGGGGAGGCAGCTGGCTCGTGGGAAAAGAGGAAGGGACGACCTCCGTGCATTTCAAGGGTACCACCTGCTCGGAATCAAAAGCTTCCCTCGAGGCGAATGTTGAAAGAATCGAGACGAAAATACGACGGCGTAAACGCGTTGTCCATTGCACACCCACCGAGAGCTCAAGTTAACGGTACCGGATGTAAGTAAACGATAAAGGCGCTGATTACCTGCCGGATGTAATTAGTGCCTCGGTACGAGGAAGTCCTACCAGATGGCGCCACAGGACGTGGGAGTTTGGCAACGTTTGGTGATTGTTAATGCAATATCTTCAGCAGTTGGCGGTTCTGATTTCTTTCCTCGTAAGGAATCCGAACCTGCATTACGCTTAAAATATAAGAGACGGGCTTCCGATATGCGTCCCACATGCTTCTTATGCACCCGAATCTGAGGTCTCCGTGAATGAAACATTCCGAGTCAGAAAGTATAAATCACGGCCATAAATTTTCCCCTTTTCGAGATTTCCCCGGCGCTACACAAATAAAAGCGATCTTTTTGAGTGTCTTCTCAAGGACTTCGAAAGACCAACTAACGAACCTACTTGTTCGAGCATTAAAAAAGGAGTAAGATGCTTTCAAACAAAGAGTATTTTCGTGTACTTAAAGGCGTGAAATTCTCACTTTGTTTACCAGATAACACGTTTGATGAAACACGGAAAACTCTAGTGGATCTGAATGGGAGATAGTCCCTTGATGACTTGACAAAACAAGCAATTTGCTTAGGGCATTAAGAAGAGCTCTAATTAAAAACTAATGGCAGTGTTTCTAAGATAACTTCCCATCTATTTGATTTTGCACGACGATATTACAATTAAACAGTTAATCGGAGAGATTAAAAGCACTAATATTGTTAATAAAAAGTATAAAAATTAAACTAAACCCTACAACGTCCCCCATAGTAACTTAAGGTCTTCCTGCGCATATTGCTCAAAGTGCTTCGACAGGTCATTTCACACATATGTGACTCTACCGGGAATCGAACTTGGAACCGCTTTCGCCGAGGGCGAACGCGCTATACACTTGGCTATCTGGGACCTCAATTGGTATACTTTGACGGAACTAGCACATTTCAAAATTACAATGTAACTTCATCACATGAATTTATTTAATTATGGATTAAAACAGATTTAACAGAAGATATAGTAGGAAAGAAATATATTGGCCGAGAAAAAGAAGAAGAGAAGAGGAGGTGGTTTCAACAGAGAAAACGGGACCCAATTTTCTATTAAGTAAGCGTAAATGGTGACCCTGGAATCGCAGGGCTTCTTAAATTAGGGAACCTCGCCAAATAAGAAACGCAAGCGAATAATTCACTCACTTCACTCCGTAAGATTTACAGAATGTGGCTGTACATTAATGTAACATATATGCTCAGGCGTGACATTATAGAAAGCTTACATTTGAATGCTGATGCGTCCAAGTGATAAAAATAATTTGAAATTTTCTCGCGATTTAGCAGCAGATAACCAGCTCGAATCAAACGGCGTATATGAAGCACACCACTGAGAGAATATGAACAACTGAGCAAAGGTGAATTCAAGAATACATGAATTTTGGTGCGAAATAATTAGAATAAATACCTAAATGCGTACTGATTAGTCAAAAGAACATTTTCAAAAATCAAAATTATACAAAAGAAATTATGAAATACCCTTTTTCATAACAAGTGAGAAGTAACTTCAACCTCAATCAAAGTCTTACGTTAGCTAATTTTATATCTAGTTAAATGATTATTTAAAATTATAAGATATTTTTTCATGATATAGCAAAAGAAACATTTCTCGTGCTGGCTCACACAGTACTCTACATGAGGGAGGGAAGTCTGCACGTAAAAAGAACTATAGCCATATCTAGTTTCGTACTTGCTGTTATACAGTAAAAGCAACTCATAACATTGTTATATATTCTCTTATTTTATCACATTGAAAAGGATGCTACCATTCTCTAGGGATCCGATTACGGTATGACGCACGAGCATTTCTAGTAATGACCTTCAAAGTATATGGATTGGCAGAAAAATTTTGTTCGCAAGTCTATTGATATTTGCAACAAACTACTATCATATACAATGAATAAAACTGCATTTAAGCGACTTGTCACGAAGAAATTCAAGAAAGACAGCGCGGGTCTGTATTCCGATTCATGAGCGAGAGGGCGCTCACGAGACACCGCCGTGCAGCGGACGATGCACGGAATCGAGCGAGGCGCGTCACGGTGGTGCTGCGGCCAACGTCATAAGTAAAGCCTGGAGACTATGTATCTAACAAAGATGAGGAATAAGCAGAATAGATAAGTTATACAAGGACCAATTACAAAGAAACGTTACTGTGATTACAGGCGCAGGATGATTAGCCAAAGCTTTTCCTAAGCACTTAATGAATCTGAATAAACCTACCGCATATAAGTTCGGTGAATGATTCTTATTCGTTAAAGTACGACGTAGTTGCGAAAATAACTTGAGTAATTAAGCTCGATGCAACCATTGAGTTGCATCATCTACTTTTGATATACAAACTAAAAGCGTAACACTGGTTAGGGAAAAGATGAGCGATTTCTACCTCTTTGAGTCGCCCAATACTGACTGACTGGCAATCCAAGACAGGATTAACCCGTTTAGGATTTTTAACACGATATTATATTAAAAAGTTTTATGATAAAGGCAAGGAAATGCAACTTTCTCTATTCTACCAAATGGTTTCCGTCATATCTCGAACTTTTATGAAAATTCATCACTGATAATGAACCGCCTACGACAAACTTAACAATTCTCAATGTGATCGGTATTTTGGTATTAACATCTCCGCGCATATTCTTACTACATTTATAATTACATTAATAAAAGAAAGGAAAGACGAAACATCAAATTCAGGAAATGACGCACTTGGCGAACAGAATTCGCAAGCAGACTTATTTATATCCGAATGCAAGGACGAGAACGCAGTGGAGGTCGAGGCGAAGACCTTTCCGCCCGAGGAAAAGCTTATAGCCTAAAGCCAGGCGAAAAATCGACTTTCCAGAAAAATAACCAATAATCGGTCGGAAAACCGAAGAGAAAGAGCCATAAAGCCGATTGAGGATCGTCGTATTCTGCAGACCCTTTTCGCTTTCCCGCAATTCCTTAAATAAAAGGCACGCACGCTTAAACTCAGACGAGTGCTTCCTTCCCTTTAAAAGGCGCGACGCGGATAGCTTCGGCTACGCAACGAACGTCTTGGTCGCTGTCTGCCGATATTTTGAACGGCGTCGCGAGACGGAGAGCCAGACGGCGGGGAACACCAAACAGACCGCGGACAAAAGAGGAATATTTATGAAATAAGATAAGAATCGCCCCATTGAGATACCGTTGCATTAATAGCAGATAATATTCTCCGGCGGTATAGATCAAGTAGACACAAATATATACATCATGTGCAGAAGGACGGAAAACTATTTCGCGAATATTCTTAAGGAAATTATATAAAAATATAAATAAGATTAATTTCATTCTAATATAACACTACAAATTAAAAGGAGAAAATTGCCGCTATTTGAAAAAAGCTATCTGTTTCTTTAATCATCGGATTCCAAACATGGGTACCCGTCATGGGTAGTCTCTTTGGCAGCTCATATTTATGCTGAACCCTTTACGGGAAAACATTTCTGGTGTATACCTCCTATATTATCAATTATCGAGATGCGATAACAGAATGAAGTTACTTTTAGACACGTTCCAAAAACAGAAACAACACATTCTGCGAATTCATTCTCAATGATGTACAACTATCGTCGGGGTCTACCTGGATCTCTAGCGCGTACTCCCGGGAGAACGAGTCTCGATCCTCTAGTTGGGAACTGCTGAACTTGTACAAAACGAGTTATTATCTTAGCTAAAAGCTCCGTTATCAGTTGTTATTCATTATGATACAAAACTGCTGATACAAAGGAACGATGGTTCATAACTTGAGTAAACATAAGTCGAGAAAGCTTCCTAATCATTCAGAGAGGATCTCAATGAGTGAGCCCAGACTCCCGCTATCGCAATAGGGCACCAATCCTATTGAAGGATGAGGAATCTTGTGCGAAAAACCGGGAAAACGTAGAAATAGCGGCGACAGGGGCGCGCGTGGCGACGAACGGAAGGAGTCCCGTACACACATAACACGCGTCCCTCGCATCGCGACTTCCACGCCGCTGCTAAAACAGATATCTGGGATACCGCCGATAAATAGCCCCGCAAATCGCTCACCGTTTAATCTCCAAAGGGTTTCGGAGAGTGAGATGAAAAAAATCCCTCGAAAAACGGATAACCGATCTAAGAGAAACCCGATAAACCTCCGCGTGTATCGATCTGGCGTGAAAACCGGATTATAATCCACGACAAAGTGACGCAGCATTTTGGAAAAAAAGGGCGAGAGGAGGGAAAAAAGCGAGCATTCATCGCAAAGCCACCTCCGACTGCCTCTCCCAGATCAATACGTATATATTAATAAAACCAGCACCGCCCCTAGACCCGAATTAAATTCCCGAGGCGAAATTTCCTCTCCCCCAGCGAAGAGCGCGGGCTACCGACGACGACGGAGAGAGAACGTGGATTTACCTGCTTTGTTCCCGGACGACATGCTCACCACCTTCGCCACGCCGTTCGACGAAGTGGTGGAGGACGCTGAAGAGGACGATGACGAAGATGACGACGAAGACGAGGAAGATGAGGTGACGGCGGCGGCTGCCGGTGGTGGAGGAGATGACCCCGTAGCCGCTACCGCCGCAACGGCAGCTGGCATCATCATAGTAGCCAGCATCTGTTCGTCCCCCCTCCCCCCCCTCTTCTTACGCCTTCCCCGCCCTCCCTTTCCTTCTTCCTGCAACGACCCTGTCCCTCCTCCCACTCCACCTACGACCTCGCGGACGCCGGGCGCTGTTTCGGGCGCCGCCTCACCTCTCTGCGGCCGCTGGTAGCGACGACGGCAGTTCGGGTTCCGCCGGCCGCCGTACGCCCCGTTCACCTGCACCACGGCCAAGTCCCCCGTGCTACGGCACGCACCTCTCTTCCCTCCTGGAGCTCCCGGTTGCCCCCTCGGGGACCGCTGCCGGGTTCGCAGGTGCCCTTTCTCCAACCGAGCCTCACGACACTAACTCTCGCACGAGACGGAATCACTCCAAAAATGCGGGCTCGATTCTCGGCGACCTGGAGCTACTGCGAGCGTAAACAAAGTTTCACTGTCCTGCGGGGGCTGAAGACGATATCCTGCTCAGGAGGAGATGCTTCGAAACACCTACGCTGAGGGAGCGTGGAAAAGACGGAAGAAGACGGAACTTTGGAGTTGGCAGTGTTAGAGTCCCGGAACGGACCTCTTGATCTTCTCCGCACGACGACTCCCAGATACTGGCCACGGAACTACTGGTCCAGCGACGCAAGCGGAGAAGCGCCGAGGCTCCGGAGGGGGATGGAAAGAGGGTTGCGACGCTGGAGGGGGTGGATTTTTTTCGCGAGGGGGAGTGGGATGGAGAGGAGTGGGGGTGATTTTAGGCGTCGGAGGGGAGGGGATGAGACGTGGAGGGGCGGATGAGGGGGCGCCGGGGAAGGGGGAAAAGAGGAGGTGGCGGTAGCTTAGTGATGGAGAGAAGATGAGAGGAGCAGGTCAGAGGAAAGATGACGCATGACAGCACCAAAAGCGCGCACTCGGGGAGAGGCAATAGCGGCGATGCGACCTCCGCGAGCGCTGTGTCACGGCCAAACTATTATGCGTCTTTATGAATGGAAACGTAGAGGGGTCTCTTTCGGACGGACTCGCACTCCGGAGACGAAAGTTACTGTCGGCGGATTTCCGAACGATCACCTGGAGCGAAACCGACTGCGAAACAACCTCCGCGGGGCGATAAACAGTTCCTGCACGTTTGTCACTCGATGCGGAGGCGTGTCGTGACACTGCGGCACGATAGCGGTCGAACCAATGGGGCGACGGGAAAAGGTCCTGGGAAACCACCGGAGATATCTCCTCCACTTGCCGAGATAAAAACCCTATCCACACCTACGCTCTACCGTCGTCACAGTATTTCCGCACCGGACAAGTCCGCGAGACACCCAAAGCGGCAACGTATAACGCACAACACAGGTATTCGCAGTCCGAAAAAACCACGAGGGAGACCACCACCCTCTCGACAATCCGTCTGGGGATGCGCCGGGCTCTTCCGATGAGGAAGGTCAGTCGCACTCGACGACAGACGTACGTATTGTGCGATCAAAATTCATGCGCGCATCGGCACTCGGTTTATCAATAGAGGGCACTCCCGCTTCCGCAGAGGCGGAGGAGGGAGGTTCACGAGGGTGGAGAGACGATGTTTTGGACCCTTGCTGCCTCTCCAGAGTCTTGCACGGATCTGACACGAGAGAGCGTCCCGACGCTATCACTTAAACTCCCACCCCACTGCCTCTCCCTCCCTTCGACGCCCTCCCCTACCGCCTCCACCGCCTCCGCCGTGACGCCCCCTCCTCCCGACCCTACCCCGCCCGGACGGGGGGATGAGAAGTACCCCCAGACCCCTTGCGATGCGTCCCGCCCGTCTTAACCCCTCCCCACATCGCCAGGGGATGAAAAAGGGGTGAGGGGGGGGAGGCGCTAGGCGTCGGGATCGAGCCGAGGCGAGGGATTGGGGCGGGGAGAGACGGCGTCGGAAAAGGGTACTGGGGGAGGGGGGGGCGTCGAGGGGAGGGGAGCCGACCGGAAACGCCCGAACTCAGCCGAAGAGAGTGAGGGGGAGGGGGTTGAAGAGGGGGTGAGATTCTGGGAATGATGGCGAACGGAGTGGGATATAAGGCGAGAGAGAGAGAATGGAAGAGGAAAGGGGGTGGGGAAGAAGAAAAGGTCAACTCCGCCATTGGGGTGAGGTTAGTGGGCGTCCAAGAATTAGAGCGACCGAAAAAAAAAGCTTCACCCTAGTCATGAATGGAGAGAGAGGCGAGGAAACCTATTCCTCTAGAAAAAGAGGTAACAACAATGAACGATAATGGAGTGGTCGGGGAATGCGACGAAAGTGCATAAAGCGAGGGAAATAAAGGACGTGCAAGGTCAACGGGAGGAAGGATTGCGCAGCCGCTTATAAAATAAATTACGATAACCTAGCTTGTGGTTAGGTGTTCGAAAAAATCTTGCATTTTTTAATACTCTCGCTGAAAACGATAAATAACGAGTGTGAAGGGGGAATGGAGAGCGGCAAATTGACCGAAGGTGCGAATACGTCGGGGGAAAGATGTATAGTTATAACTAGTAGGACTGTAACTGGTGTGCGCATTACGCGACAACGGAGTTATCATTCCGCGGTTTGCCTTCTAAATCTCGCACCGCTCCCAATTAATGAAGGAGGCTCATAATCCAAATTTCCAAACATTTCCTAGAATTTCAAATAGACGAAACTGTTGCCGTTAGGGCGCGCGAGTCGTGTATCGCATGCTCTGTCCACTTATGAACATCGGAGGTAAACACAGGTAACAGCAAATCATAATAGTGGCTCATGGATTTTGATTCGAATGTGGTTCGAAGGTTTGAACAAGTCTCTCTGCAAAATCCGTGGGACAAATATAACGCCCCCGTGATCGAATATCTAATAGTCGAAACGCAGCATAATCCTAATACGAATGGGATTCGCCATAGTCAACATTTTTGCATTAAAGTGTTATTGTGATGACCCGATGAAACTCATGATGTCCCATAACCCCACATGTACGAGGGTGGTCTGAAAAGTTTCCGACCCCAGATTTTTCAGAAATCTTCAGAAAATATTTAGAAATTTTCAGAAAACATGTCGAAAATGGCGAAATGTCAGAAACTTTTCAGACCACCCATGTATATAATTACACCATTCACAAAGGTCACAAGGGTTTTTATATGCAGTTTACATATCTGATGACTATCACAAACTCAAAAAAATGGATCACGAATACCAAGGAGAAGATAGTAATTCATCCTCTAGCGGCAGAATTAACTCCGAGCGCAAAACTAAGTAACGGCGGCCCCCGAATTCAAGTGGAGAGAATTTTTCATAATGCATCGATCGATTCGTTTATCTCCGCCATATCCTCGTGCATTTCTTCTTCGGTTTTTTCGGACTTGCGTGAGGCACGGGCGTGCACACACATGTAGGGAAGGAGAATGCCCTCGTCCGAGAGAGGGCCTCGAGCGACTTTGCGTGTAAATGGGATCTTTTTTAGCCTCCGCCTTTCACGGGGAGAAATGGAACGAAAAAAAAATAATCGGTGATATGCGAACATCGGGACGCTATTTTCGAAAAATAAAGCAACCTCGCCGAAGGGACGTCAAAAAAAGGGGCCTCCGCTCCTTCAAATGCTAACGGTTTGTTTCTGAAGCGTTTTATTCAGGATGACAGGCTCTAAAAATCCGCGAATTAATGCTATCGATTCCGGCAGCTTTTTTCCTCTGAGAGACGTCGAAAAAAAAGGGGTGTAACCTCCTATACGACGGACGTGAGGCGCTTTTAGAAACAACGCGAGAGAGAGTGACGTTCAATTTGAATAACGCAGCCACGGTTTGCGATAGGTGCGCCGGAGAATTTTAAATCTCCAAATCCGCGATTTTACGTCTCCTTCAGCTTCAGATTGACGAGATGCTCCGAAGGGCGTCACCGCTAATCCGCCGAATTCGCGTTTCCGCGATAAAGAGATCAAAGATTTAGAATTAAGATAAGGGCGCCCAGTCGAAGCACGCAGGAACGTTTGTTTGTGATGCTCAGGGGCTTTAGTGAGAGATTCTCCCGCTTGGAGGCGCTGGCAGCTCCGATCTCAGAGCCGAGACCCGGCAGACGGTAACCGGGTTCGCGGGAGAGATGACGCTCCTAGAGAAGTGTCCCACCTTCTTATCGCACGAATTCAACTCTGCGATTGCCTTCTCGAAAAGATTCTGCGTCGCGGAATGTCACCGGCACCATCGCGAGGAAGAATAATACATTAGCGCCACTTCGCTGCGATGTCGCGCCCCTGACAGCTAACGAAACGTACGATGTTTATAAATTACCGTGGGATCACGGTAGAAGCGTGTTTTAAGAGTTCTCTGATAGCATGATTGTGTAGCAATTTATTTTTGGATTAGGATATCAGCTGATTCTGAGGGTAACAAATATTAAATTATAATTAGAAAATAAAGAATTTGCCTGAACCCTAAGGGGAGTCCTATTTTAAGTTCTTTCCCTGGATTCATCTAAAATATTGCTTCTCAATAGGTGGGACGAACCTGTATGTGGAACATGAGAATGCTGATATATTCTTGTTCGGTGGTCACTTATTTTTCTAATATCTTGCCTTATTGAAAATAAATTTTGCTCTTATTTCACTGCTTTTCTTAAACAGACTAATTATTCGAAAATTTAAACTACATCACTCAGTAAAACGGACTCTCTGCAAATTGGTGGAACTTGTGGAGACATGGAAACAATAGGCCAAAAAGGTTGGTTCTTGAGACCACATATGTTGGAAAATGTTCTAGAAGCCTACCTACGTCCCTTCGAACTCACTCTGCAGGAATTGCGTCAGTATCATTTTCTTGGAATAAAGAACAACGTATAGCAAAATCAATATGAAAAATTTACGATATCCTGATGCTACAAGTCATTTGTTAAACCGTCACTAACTCAGCAGGATCACATTCAGGACTGCCGATGATTCAAATGTGAAATAAAAGATACACCAAAAATATACGCTTTGCCAGAGTGAATCTATGTCAGCAACGGAATCTCAGGTATTGAATCCGCGATGTATCTCGTAAACCTTACGGCAATCCACAAAAATTAATCCTCGACCCAAAACCATCCGTCACCGACTTCTGAAAAGTGACCCCGAAATCGTCACGAAGATCGCCCAATTTATGCCGCGATTCAGGCAGAGTCGGCGATTGGCAAACATGCCAGCAACCGATACAATCCGGCGCGCAAAAACAAATCTCCGAATGCGAGGAGAGGAGGAAAGAGAAGGATGTGAGGGCCTTGTACGGACAGACATAAAAGGGCTGCATAAGGGGGGCGTTGGTGTGAGTGGGCTTGTCATAAATTCACGGAGATTACGGGCTAAAATGATGATGTTTACAGGAGGTTGAAGCGAGTGAAGAGGGAGAGACGATGTTCAAACCCTTCGTTCCCAGGTTCACATCGGTTTGATTTGGACAAAGGGCTGACAAGGGAGACTTCATTGATGAGTGCAGCTCCTCTATCTTCCTTGTTTAAACACGAGAGATCCGCTTGATCTGTCACGGAGCCCAAGTAATATGCCGTTAACTAACTTTACCCACGCCGCCCAAATTTAAAGGCCGTCCGTGCTGTGGATTCTGCCCGCGCTAGTCCAAACACAAAAGCCGTGATTATATTTAGTTGCGATCTTGACGATAGCTCGCGCCCGCTATTCACACGATACTATATTGTTTGATAATCAAGCGGATAATAAACTTCTATCGGATTGGCGTAAAGTAGCCCGAGTGGCGCAGCGAGACTGCATGAGGCTTAATCTATTGCTATAAATTGTTGATCGGCCTTCATTAGCTCATTTGCAGAGATCGTCCCATCGCGATGACGGTGAAGATTAATTGCTTGGTTGCCCGGCGCGTCTTCAAAATTGAACGGAGGGCTGACGAGGGTGGAGTAAAAATCCGTGTCGTAAAACTCGACGCGATGGAAACGTTGCCCGTCCTTTTCCAGCTTTGTTTGCATTGGAATACTCGCATCGATTTCGCTCCGCAAACCCCACGGTTGTTTAACGTCATCTATACTCCTAGGAATAATGGGGCTGTGACAAAGATGGACCATTTAGATGCCCGAGATATGGGCTAGTTACTTTGAAAACGTAGACTGAAAGGTAAATGCGCGGGCAACGATACGCCTTTTCGCTACTTAACGCTCGAAATTCATCTATCAGAGTTGAGGGGATATTAATTACATAATTTTTCATACGTTAATCCAACAAAGACGCTGCAGATCATGAAAAAATTGGGTGAAATAGGAGGCAAAATTTACTAGAGAATTTTTGCTGCGTACTTTGGGAGTAATACCTTGAGAATCTTTCGAAACGGAATCATTCGAGTAGTTTATCTTAGATTTGACGGGAGAGTGTGACTGATGATATCCTAAAGAAAACATAAGCAGATTGCTTGATGAATGAAAGGTAAAAAAGTATACAGATACTTGAAGCGAAAGAGGGATCAATAACAATGGAACGTGTGTACTAATGAGGCAATCTGCATGTAGAAAGGAAGAGAGTGATCTTGTTGCACGAGAGAATCTCACAAGAAAAAACCAGGTTTGTGGGAATCGGATTCATTTGAAATTATCAGGGTAAGTTTCTTCAAAATAGAAGACACAATATGAACAATTAGCGACTGAAAATAGGAGTCGGAAAAAACGCGCCATACACGTGCATTATCATATAAATCTCGAGATCTTCCACTTAGGAAACTATTTTCTTCAATTTTTTTTAAAAGATAACTTATCTTTTTGCGATCAAATTTCATTTCCTTCATTTTCCACCTTGCGAGAAATATTTACGACGGAATCCTAGCATCCATTATATTTTGAAGGTTATCAATATTTTTCATTATTTGTAGAATTGTGTTTTCCACTATCTCTAGAGGTCTGGAATGGAGAAACCACCTCCATTACGTAAGAAAATCATCCAAACGGTAAAGCCTCCAAGATTGAGGAAAAAATTCCCGAGCATGCCTTCGTTAACTTCCCCGACGAAAATAATTCCGTTGCCGCAATTCAAATATTCATAATGGGGAAGGGGAAAAAGAAGGGGCAGATTTGACGGGGGTGAGAAAAGAAGGGGAGACGAGAGACCGCTGCATGGACATGGGACAGGTTGTTCCTCCCCACTGGTGTGCACTCTGCCCCGCGTGGTTGCCCAGAAGTGCCGCGGGCGGCGTCATTTTTTCGGGAGGAATGAAGTGTGTTTTATTGCCGGGGGTGGCGAGAGAATAAAGGAAGGGTTTATGACCCGACGAAATTTGCGAGAGCAGAGAAGGAAAATTGCGATCTGAAGTATTGAAGATGGCCGAAATTACGCACACCTGCCGGGAAAGTTATTTCGGCAAAGATGGAAATATTAAAAACGGCTCCTTTTATTTGCGGTGGGGCTAACTGGGGCGCGAGGAAATACGGCGGACCGTACACTGGCCATATTTTCGCTATCCGTCGCTTTCCGTTATTTTTGTCTTTTATTAGGAACTCGCGGAAGCGTTTCTAAAGTGGCTCCGAGTTAAGCGCGGCTGTCCGTTTAAAAATGTTCCGAAGACAATTTTCAAGGCGCTCCATTACGGGAAAAACAACAGGAGATGAAGAAATACGTTCTCTGTCTTGTTTATTTTACAGTCATTCTCGAAGGATATTCCTTTTCCTGATTAAATTATGCCAAACCAATTACCAAGAAAGGGAAAGCAACAATATTGCCTTGATTCGTGATCGTGATTCGTCGTTAATTTTGAAGTACGAATTCTTCCCATCTATTCCTGTATCGAATTATAAGGTAATGCAATAATTAATTCAATATTTTCAATACTTCTGTATTACCGAGAACATTAATATGAAGACCATTTAGACGTAAATATACAAATACAAATCTCTCACACGAAGAACATACTTTCGCAATTCATCTTTACAATGCTCCAGAGATCACTCTCATTGATTTCAACAGATCAGATAAAACTACTTTGGTGATACAGCTGAATTTCAAAGATTTTATGATATCAATTACTAATTCGTTTAAAATTAGCAGGAGCAATCTATCAGATATATAACGGAAAATAGTACGATCTATACCATAATGAGACAAGAGATTAGAATGAAATGATTTTAACACAATAAAGTAAAGATATTTTCAAGATAATTTCGATAAATTACATTCTCACAAATATTATTTTTTATTACTCTCATAGGTGCCCCATTGTAGCGTCTACGAACGCAAAAAATAATTTCTAATAAATTTACTTTGACTTTAATCTTAACAAAAATAACGCTACCTAATGAAAATTAAAACAGCACGGGGCTCATTGCAATAACAATAATAATCTTGCATACGTCTTAATCACGACCGACACCCCGAAACTTAGACCGCGGGGAGTGCAGTCAACTCTCGGAAAAATAGAAGTTTATTTGGGCAGAGACCAGTCGAAACACGTTAGGCACTCCATAAAGATAATAGAGGTTACTGTGCATTTACCTCGACAGGCAAAACACACAAAAAACAGTGATAACGAGGAAAGGCGGCAACGGCGCGAGGGGGGAGAAGGCAAAAATTTTCAGATACGTCCGTTATTTGTTAGTTTTCTGTCAGATTAGGATAGCAATCGAAAAACACGGTGTATTACTCGCGTCACTTCACCGAACATCTCGAAACAAGGGCAACAGATTGCCGTGTACATGGCGTACGGAGAGGGGAAGGACGGCCGCTGGAATGGGAAGGTGGGTAATTGGATATGCGCACATCGTGGGAACATGACATTTCGATATAAGGGATTGAAGGCCATAAAGAGCAAGTTTGCGGTATTAAAAAAAAACAGCGCGTACGCGGCTGCTGGGCACGAATGAAAGAAAGAGTTTAATTTTCGCTTCGCTAATTGACACATGACAGGATTGGGGGGGGCTGTGAAAAATGTGAAGTTTTTGGAATCGTACCTATAGTAGCACCGCAGATCGTTCATTTGGACGTCCTGAAAATTGATCGGATGCGGTTATCTTTCTGTAATTTACGAGAGGAAAAATTCGGGGCGTAAATATTTCTTGGGATGTTTACCGGCGGCACGGAAAGAGTGGAATGCCCTGACTCACCTTTTATTTTCTTTATCTTTACTCGAGATACAACAGTGAGTATCAAATTATAATATCAAATTCTTCTTTATAATGCAATCGACCCGAGGACAAATGCCAAGCCACCAACAGAGCCGACAAAAAAAGATGTTTTTTAACTCAAATAAACAAGGAAAGATAATTATGAAAATGTGAGGCGGAATCAGTAGAAAAAGTACTCCGTTTATCCTTTATCACGAATTCATCGACACCATCTGATAGAGTTTGTCCCACGTAATTAATGGATATTATTAATATAACTCCAGCTGCGCAAATGAAAATATTGAAAAAAATCTAGAATTGCTAGACTAAAATATGAGCAAATACACGACATAAATACTTTATAATTCAGTGATTTTTATAACTACATCATTAACCAAATTGGAGAGTGAGAAATAACGCTTATTAATACGGCTAAATTTTACCGAAGAATTGAAACAAGTATAAAAAGTTATTCCCGCAGCTATTCGGAATTACTCAATTAACTAAAGTGGCGCATGATTTTTAAGAGATCCTACCAAAAGGTTCCAAGGTTTCAACGAATTTTCTTGAATAATTATCGAATTATCAGTCTTACACGACTGTGGATATATCGACACCTTTTGATAGAGTTTATCTCACATAATTAACGGAATTAATAATATAACCCCAAATGCACACATGGAAATATTGAAAAAAATCCCGATAAGAACATTTATAGGCCCAACTACTTGGAAGCTTGCGGAAGAATTCTTAACTCATAGAAAAGGTGTGACGTTTTCAGATCAATATTGAATGGGGTACGCATCCAAATAGTACGAACTGAAAGCAAGAGTAGATAATTCTTTCACTTCTCAAGGTGGCACAAAATTGTGCATAAAACGTAAATTAGGAATCTTAGAACCGCCTGCCATTCGGTGGCTTTCAGTCCATGCATCATGTAAATGTAGACGGAGGAATGACGGGAAAACAAGAGAAGGGGGAGAAGAATGGGAGTTAAATCTTACCGGAAACAATAAGGGAGGGCATAAATATGTGATGACGACAGACAATCTCCAAATGTAACCCCGCATAATAAATCCTTCCATTCTCTGTGGCCAAATAGACTGGTGCCGAAAAAGAATGAAACCTGGGGAAATTGAGGCAAATATGAGGCTGATAAAAAAGACGTGGAAATAGAGAACCTCGTATTTCTGCTCGAAATGAGTTCTTCGCTGTTCATTTTTGGATGTGCTACGAAATTTTAAATGAACCGAAACTTCTCGAAATATATGTACGAACGAATCAAATGCAAATATTAGTCGAATAAAATTTATGGGCGAACGGTTGTTTTACGAGCGGGATGCCACGAGAAATTTTAGACACGGCGTAATATGATGAAAAACCGTAACGGTTCTCCATTGAGGAGAGAAGCACTTTTAATGTTTGAATGCTAAAATAAATTAAGGATGCATTCGGAATATCGAGGAGATAAAAGATGCAAATGACTGCTGTTTCCCATGCCTGGCTTCACAAAACAGAATCTTTATATGGGCGGTACTTTTACGAAAGTATATATGACATATACACGTCTACGAAAATATCATAAGAAAGGAAACTCTGAAATTATCAACTACATAAAACGTTTTCTTGTCGTTCAAACAAATAATTTGGTTTATAAATATAATTAAAGAGATATGAAAAATTTTCCAAAGACAAGGAAGTAAAAGTGATGTAAATGATCCAGCTATCGGCAGTAACGAAAACAATTATGAATACAATAGATGTTTGTATGATTAAAAATATCGTAATAGGAGACTTTTGTTTCACTTTAAAGACGTACTCGTAGATAAAGGAATAAAATCGACAAATAAGGTTATTATTTCCGAGAAAAGCTGTCTTTACCGAGAGAAAAACTACTTTCTATGATAAATATCTCATAAATGAAGGTATATTAGATAGTAAAAAAAATTGAATAAGGTAATTGAAAACTTAATAACGTACAAACTAAATCGCGATTATCTTAATTGAATGGCCCAGGAAAGATAAAGAAAATACTTTCATAAAAGATTGATGTGAACGCTTATATAAACATACGCCGAGGCTAATTTACTAGGAAACATCAAACAATTAATTGAAAAGAAAAGTCATACCCCGTAGCTATTACGTAATTCTGGAGATGGAAAAGTAAAAATTTCAAAGAACGAGGAAAATGTGAAGATTATTCCACAGGAATGACGTAACATTTCTCCGAATTTTCGTAATTTTCGAACGCGTACAAGTTAGGCACATATTTCATATCGAAAGTTTGCCATTTCGCAGCTTTTACCTCGACTAGATGTTTTCAATCCAGATCGAAGATATCATTCCCAAGTAAACGGCTTTAAAACACACGGCGAAACATAAACTGTTCGTTACATTTCACATCCAAACTCTGGCATTTCCAGCGATCACATCGTCAAACTTGTTTCCCGGAAAATCCCCAAACTATATGAAATTTGTGAAGGAGAGGAACAGAGGTAAAGAACAAAAGCAGGTTCTTCCTTCGTTGAGATTACGTGTGACGAGGGATCCACCTGAGAGATGAGAAGCGGATTATTTACTGTTTGAATCACAACAAACTCCGGTAGGAAAGCTAATAGAAAGGTGTGTAGCGCTAGATTACAATCCGTTCCTGAGGGGAAACACCTCCTCCCATATTCCTAAATCTGCGAAAAATTATAACGTTAATATTATTCTTAATTTTGATGAAAGTTACTAATTTAACGGGTTCTACTGAAGATGTAAATGTACAAGTTAGATCGATGTCCGTCAAGCTACTTCATCATGGTGAAACCATTATCAATACTAGGCAAGCATATCTATTCTACTTTATCTATTTACATAAATTCTGACAAACAAGGAAGTTAACATACGTTTCCTCATTGAATAAACCACGTATGGTTTCCTAAAAAAAGCTTACTGCTAAAATTTTTCTGAATTTCTTTCACTCAACACCACCTTAAAACATAAAAACCATCATCAACGTATGAATTTAAATTTTAGCAACGTAAATAAAACGCACTGATAACATTTTAATCAAAAAAGAAAGCGACACAAGTTCCTGAAAACTATTCCTGCAAACGAAACATACTGATGAGAGGCTGGAACGAACGACGTCTTCACGCATTGAAAAATCAAGAATTCAGCAAACCTAGCGAATGAGACACCAATTTTAAACAATACTGGAATAACTGCGTAGCAATTCCATAGCAGAGAGAGAGAAAAAGACGAATTCGGAGCGCGGAGAGAGAAAGGGAATGAAAAACGGGGAAACAAAGAGAGAGAAGGATGAGAACGGGAGCGGGCTCTAGATTTGAAACAAAAAATAATAAACGTTCGAAAACAAACGAAGGTCGGCAGATGAGAAAGGAAAAATGAATAAGAGTGAGCAGTAAACGAAAACAAAGGAAAGGTAATAAAAGCGAGGTAATTTACGACAGGTGGTGCGCCTGGGGCAGAAGAGGGGAAAGGAAGGGCTCTATATCGAAGCGAAAATGATGGAGTGATAGTCGAGTGGAAAGGGCCGTGGAAAAGTGAGCATTGAAATTTATGTGGCGGGAGGAGCAGGTAGGGAAATGGCGAGGAAAGCAGAGGGATTCGAAGCAGTAAAGAGGAAGTAAAAATAGGGGGCGAGAAAATACGATTTTCATAGCTGAAGAATGTGAAGACTTTCGACAGATAGAGAGCATCGGCAATTAAAACGTGAAATGCACGGAAATCTGCAAACTTTTCTGTAACGCCGAATAAAAAATATACCGATACTGTTGCCAGATCTGAGAAATCATAACAGATGCAAATATTGGCGAGGGACGAAGGGGCGACCGCTCCTACCACTTGATGATTTTTACCAGTAAACTGCCTGGGGTGTGACGATGAGCTTGAATCAAAATCTAACGAAAAGTTGATAGAATCACTATATGTATGTATCACATTACACAATTGGTATCACATAATGGTATTTTATAAGTCGATTGGAAAAAAATCTCATAATGATACTGTCATAGTTCTTGGAAATCACTCCCCCTTGGTTATTTCGTTTTCCCTTCTACTCATAAATTTCATGATATCCCACGCTTATCAATATTATCAAAATGTAACCTCATATCCCTTGTTTCGAATCTCAATCAAATTCATTTACCTCTGTTTCTATAGAGATGATTTCCTATAATTCTGTACATGCGTGCTACAAAAACGACGCAGATGACTATTACACAATCGAAAAATCAAACAAATATTATACGAATAATCTCCAATATGAATAAACAAACCGATTTATGCAACGCGAAAATGAGAATTGACTCGGTTATGAAAACGTTGAACAGTAAGAGATACTATTGAGGAATAGAACCAATAAAAATTGCTTCACAAATATTTCCAAGATATTTCCGATAGAATGGACATAGATGAGTCTTTCAAATTCTACCCATTACATCAACGATAGTCCTGTAGTTATATAAAAAAGATATCGCGAATGGAATTCAATTTGGGAATACCAAACATCTTTCCCCCGCGTGACCCTTGCGAGGTAAGCGCAATTTCTCCACGCCCCGCTTTGAAATACCAATTCAACTCATATTCGTAAGAAAAATTATAGCGCAAAAAACAGCAGCAAGGATGAAGAATGCTCCCAAATTGCAAGGAAAGAAGTGAAAAAATAAAGAACTTTAAACTCGAAACACGAAATCTTAAATAACGTTCGGAATTTAATAAAACCCTAATTCTCGAGATAGACATTCTTCGCCAGAGGTAAGCTTCTTTAGGGGGAATTTTCAAGAACGGGGAATAAATCTTAGTACTACACAGTACCTCGGAGCCTACGAAATTACACGGAAACCTCGCGAATAAAAAGGAAATATGGAAAAAGTTTACGGAAGCAATCAGGTGGGTTCGAAAGGGGGCCTCCCGACATTAGAACCGACGTCGACAGACAAATAGCCGCGAGGTGACCCTTTCCTTTTAGCGTGTTTAAAAACTCGGCCGACCTTAGCTGTCCAAGGTGTTTGCGTGCCGGGGTCGCGCGCGTTACTTGGGCACGAGAGGTCATTCGACGAACACAACGCTCTCCTACATTAGGGGCCGCGCGGCATGCAAACAAACGCATCGAAAACAAGCAGTCTCCCGCCTTGGGGCGAGGAAAGGAAGTGGCATCACGAGGGAAAAGCAATGTTGAAACAACATATTGAACAAACGCCCTACGCTTTCCCTTGATATTATAGACGCGCAAAACGCATGACACCTCGGAATGGCTGTTTACCAATTTCGGATAGTGCGACGCGAAAATGGTCAAAATTATCTATTTACTTACACTGCCTCATGTACAGAGATACACGGAAAGCGAGGTACCTCGCTAACGAATTTTTTGCTTAGGAAGATATTTCAGACTCGGCTAACGAATATTCGGTTAACGAATCTTTTAGTGGATGCGCGTAGAAGTGGCGTGAAGAACTGAATAAAAACAATTGACTGATTACGACGTTTGCTTCCATCGAATCATTCGAATAAAACGTTTAGATTTTCCTGTCCTTAGCACGACTGATTCTATTCGGTTTTTCACTCACTCCTCCCCATGGAATGAATCATTCGTAGAATTCGATCCGAACCATCAAGTGAACAATTCGATATTTCACTCGTTAACTTATAACTTTAATCCTTGGGCAGCATTCAGAACGAATAGAACGATTTTCTATAGAAACCTATCAGAAATTACGTTTCGGCTAACGAGTGCGATCCGGAAGGAATTATCTTCGTTAGCAGAGGTATCACTGTACTGGCAAATATAAGTGAGAAACCCAAAAAAACTTTGATGCCAATAAAAGACGAAAGACACAAACTACAACAATGATTACGCCACGTATAACGCCACGAATGCAATATTTCGCATGCGGTGCATCAACTACCAGCGCTATCTGACATCCGAAAGTCGAAAATGATACAACATGGCTCGTTCCGCAACGGGGAAAAACTCTAACTGGATGTAAACTATGCTTTACGGTTCAATCAAAAGAAAAAAATCGGGCCGACATGAATTCGCAGCGGCTAAAGTAAGCTCAGAATCATGATGGACCGCTAGGATAAGGGACGACGGCGTAGTTTATATTCGAATCGATATTTAACAATATAACGGCAAAAGTTTAGTATCCATACGTGAAATGCAGACCGAATGCCCGCGCTATAGGTCGTGCGATCGCAGGAAGAAAACCTAATCCGATATCGAGCGAAGAATATTAATGGCTTGCACCGACGTTTGTCCGCTGAAAAAAATGAGAAACAAACCTCATAAATGGATATCTTATCGAAATAAAAACGATAGAGGAAGACTATTGCTCACGATGCAACGATTCCCATGACGTTAATTCCGCACGGCAAAAAACGTAATCAGAGGTAATCGATGATACACGTCCCACCGTCCGCTATTTAAGGCAAAACTAATAAAGTGACCGCATCTCCAAGTTAATTCACGGCGACTCCCATCAATTCCGCGAATACCTGCAACGCAATGCATCTCCGGAAATTCTATCACAAAGCTCCAACGTTACCTTTTAAAAATAAAAAATAAAGCAAAAAGGGATGCATAAGTACGGCGCTAAATTTGCTGCGGTGTGCGCATGCCCCGACAATTCAACATGAGTACGCGGTATTCGGATGAGAAAACTCCATACAGAGAAAACAGTGATAAGTAAATCTAGGCCAAACGTGACCGGATCCTCAAATCCAGCTTACTAAATTACCAATCACGGCGGAGACGACCGAAAAAGAAGTATGCGGGGCGAGACGTATGACTCATTGGAATAAAATCATAGCAAGATCCGCAACGGAGGAACTAACTATCATAGATCCCGGGTGGAAATAAAACCCCCCTCTCTCTCTAGGCGGGCATATTTCATCCTCAACCCGGAAGAGAGCCTTGCATAGTAAAACCTTAACAAGTTATCCTCGCTGGAATACGGCATCCTCTCTTAGGATAGCAAAACCTTAAACCAAACAACCTATCCTCCACCTGGATTAATCCCCTCGCTAGGCTTAACTACCCGCAACGCATCATATTGGCTGGATATGCACTACGGGACGAATCTAGTTAAGTCCTCCCACGTGATGGATGCTTCTTTCTCTCGGCAAGTTCAACCTCCTATTCCCTTATATGTTTCCCGGGGAGAAAACAAAAGACGACGCCCTAGCGCACCCCACTCCGCCCAGAACACCGCTACAACGTTTTGAGCTTTGCCGAGATCTTTTTTTCGGGTGTGTTTCGGCGAAAAAAATCCCCTTCCTTCGTGACGCCCACTAATCCGCCCCCTCGTCCGGCGGCACACGACTCTGGCAAAATTACAGCGAGATTCGAACGGATTAAAATTGCACGGCGACGAAGATGTTAAAAGGGGAAAAATGGTGGCCATCTAGCATACATGGGCGCTCTAAATCCTTTCCGCTTTGATGAAGGATTCCGCGTCGAAAGACCGCGGCTCGATGGGAATATTTCATTGTCCGGTGCATCGGAATACGATAGCGGCTTTTCATTTTAGGTAGCCAACTGTGTCGAATCCGGGGTTACCCGATATGGGACGGCGTGATAGATGGAGATTTTTTTTTCGCTATTAGGTGCAGCGCGAAATACTGACTTGGAATGACGGCTAGAGATACCGCTCTTTCGGAACGGAAGCATTCCTTCGCACGAGTGTGAAATATTTTTTGGTATTAGAGGTTTGAAAAGCTCCTAAAGCCGTTTGTCGGCGTTCGGAAATAGGGGTCAAAGGAAAATGATTATTCTCTGTTATGAGAGAATGGCTGTTTAAATGTGCATTGGGTGATTCTTAGGAGGTCGGTAATCCCGGAATTTCCAGTTTTTCCACTTTTTGGTTTTGATGTTGGCTCGAATACGTTAGGAGTTTCCAAAGCTCAGATTTATAACTAGCTATATTCCAGTTTCTTTCCTTATGCCACCCGAAATTTTTTGCCGATGCAAATAATGCCTAATTATCTACGAATTAAAAGATAATTTAACTCAGACAAAAATTCTCAGGTAATTATCTCCGCGGATTGAGTACTTCGATATTTTTCTTCATTCGATAGCTGAAAATTAAGAAATAATTAGAATGATAAAGAAAAACCAGTTAACTATGAGGGCATCCATCATGAATTTATTTTACCTAGATACCTCAAACAATAATCTCAAAGTATTTCTGGTTTAGAATTACACTTATTCAATAATGAATAGTTAAATTCGAACGAATACATATCACGTGAGTTGTGGAATGCTAAATTAATGAAAACGTCTTCTAAAGCGAAAAGAAAAACACGGATTTTTGACGATTCTGATTTTTTGTAAACCAAAATGTCGCGCCACACAGGTAATTAAGTTCTAATACCAAAATTATGACAATGACAACTATCTATTGTTGATATCACGAAAAAGACTAAAATTAAAGAAGAAAAATACCAAATTCCAACACCATCCTAAATGGAAGGAACAACAAATAATAATAATAATAGTAAAAAGACTTTATTTAGGGCGAGATTGAGACTATAAAGTCTCCTCTTACATCTAACCCTTCACTATCACCACAAATACGTAATACGCATAATTCGATCCCCTTTCTAAAAAGCGAAAGAACCCAAAACTTCTCCCTGAGCAAACCTCACCGAGAAAATAAATTGAGGAAAGACAGAAAGTAGGACGAGATGGGGCGATAAAGAAATAAGCATATGAGAAGTGGAATGGGTTAAAGTGCACTCAGGCCATATGCGCCACCTCACGTAACAAAACCGGGGCTAAGCAGAAGAGATCCGTATTTATGGAAGAGGACAGGAAGGAAATTTAAGGACAGGGATTAAGGAATTTCCCCCTTTTTCTTTTTTACTTAACATAGTCCCGCCTTCTTCCCCGACCACTCCACCTGTGCCTCCCTTATCGCTCAAGATAAAGATATGGTGCGCGTGCCACCAATGAGAATGGCAAGAGAGACGAGGGAAAAACCGTGTGACGGGAGGGGATCGAGCTATCGCACCGAAATAAAAAAAGCTCGAGAACGGAGTAATAAATGGCAATTCCTTCCAGTTCGCGGAACATATAAAAAAAACGGGGGACAGGAATGGCTAATCGCAGATATCTTACGATGCGTGCATATACATGTCGCATTCGTGAATTGCGAGGCACCTTTTATATTTTTTGGGTGGAGAAATATGAAAGAGATCCATGGGTTGGAACCGAAGATATCGGTTTTTTTATTCCCTAACGATGCAGCCCTTCCGAAGATCCGATGTTCGGAGAATTGACATAAACTTCCGCTAATTCGCGAGTACGTTAAAGAAGCTCAGATATGCATCCGTTTGCGAAGGAAAAGTTGAGAATTATTGCGTCTAAAGGAAAAGTTGGCGGAGATAAGCGAAGAGGAGTTCGTTTAATTCATATATCGCGGCGTAGAATAATCTAAACGTCGGGATAACTTTGACAAGAGTTTATAATTATTCATGAAATCAAAGCTAGTGCCTCGAAAAATTCTAAATTTCCGATTAAGAGATAGAGAAGAACGAAAAGTTCCCTCTTATCGGGGTAAAAGAATAAGCTCTGAGGTGGATCTGATAAGTCGGTAAAAAAAGTACCCTAATATGGCCTCTCAAACTGCAGAGCTTGCCTCATTTTACAACAAAGAGCGACTCTAAACATTTTCTTATCTATTGATAGCGTTTTCTAATTAACCTCCGAAGAACTGAGACATGAAAACATTAGGTTTTGCTCTCATAACTACAAAATTCTTGCACGACCAATTTGAGAATGAATTACCGTGTTTAATATCGTAAATAAAAAAGGTAATCTAAGATAAGTAACAATAACTCTATTAGTGAATAATTTCTTTCTAAGAAAGCTTTTTTTCGTACTTCCATTTCTAAAAAAGAAATTATTCTTTCTAGGAAATATTTTCAGATAAGATGAAAACAGGAAAATGAGATTTTATAAACAGAAAATAACATAGGATGTAAGCAAAATTTTATAAATAACATTTTTTAAAAGAGAATAAGGAAGGTAAGATTTTGTGTTTTGGACGATGCTCGTAGAGTTTCCTCTTAAGTCAGGCTTTGACAAATATTTTCAAGAACCGACATACCATGAAAACATAAAAACAAATTCAGCTCATTTATCTAAGACAGCTAACGGAGGTAAACAAGAGGAAAATCAGTAAGAGAATCATCAGAGGTAAGTTGAACTTTTCTCTTACGAACTAAAAACAAGGAGCTCCCAAATGACCTGACATGAGACTGCTTTTCTAAGTAGCTTTTCTATTGGAAGGAAGACTACCAAATTTTCTGATACAGATTGGCAAAAAGGACATTCGGTTGTTTAAAATAAACTCCAACTTTTCGAAATTTTTTTTTTCGAAATTCGAGGTTTTTGAAATTACCAACTTACAAAACACATCATTAGCACGATTTTAGATCTATTGCTTTGAATGAGATGCAATGTAAATATTAATCACGTACAAATTGATTATAAATTGCAATTCTCACGGATAAAACGTTACTTTTCAGTTTTCATTCCGGGCTTATTTTAACGTTTTTGCCACGTATTTGGTTAAGCTTACCATGGGGAAAAGTAATGGACTCGGAGGATAACACTGGACGATGAACTAACGACAAATATAGGCACCAATGGGGAAGTTAAACTTCATCGGAATGAGCGTAAACAAAGGACCAGCAGCGTAGGTGTACCACAGGGGACATGCGTGGGTCCAAGAAAATTAACGACGATGAGAGTATCAGCCGAAATGGAAAAATGATCAATAAGTAGCCCAAGGATGTAACCGAGAGAGAGTGAGATATTCATTCGGAAAGATGCGGCTAACAAGCCGGCGAAATCGCCCGAGCGTAAAATGCATTCCCGCAGCCAATCGCCGCGAATTCGCCATTCACTTTCGAAGGACCGACTCACGGGGGGTTTACTTCGCGGCCGAACGTATTTACTTCTGCCTAAAGTGTCATAAAAATAGGAGCGATGTGTTTGGGCTCCTGGTTATTCCGCGCCGATCGGAAACCCAGACGCATTCTAAACACGCCCGCGGGTTATCGCGGAATTTCCCACAGCGAATCACCGAACTCCAATCACCGCCCTTTTTTCGTTAATTCTTCTCTCCTGCTACACGCGCGGGGGTGCGGATTTTTCATTATCTCGCGCATTCGATCCTCCCAACCAATTCAGGCAATCAAAACGAGGCGAAGACCCTCGTTTTTTCACGGCGATGGATCTATATGCTCTCTTAATCAGTTCGAATAATGGGACGGGCGAAAAAAGGAGGCAGCCGAGCGGAGAGGCGTTTTCTCCTCCAAATCGCATTTAGAAGCTGGGATGGGAAATGAATGCAGCTCTCGCGATTCTTTCTGCTCCGCAATAACCACGCCGAATAGACAATGAGCGCGAAAAAACAAGATTCACTCGAGTTCGGCAACAATGCGCCGATTCTGATCGCCGGAAAGCAATGCATTTAATTGTAAGATACACGGGAATGAAAAATGAAAAAAGGGAAGACTTGGAATCGACGCTGGGGGGCACTTTCGGAATCGACAGACGGTGGAATAATCACTAAACTGCATAAAACAAGGTGTCGATGCCATTTGCTACCTTTCTGATTAAATCTGTTTGGACTTGTGCTTACACAACCACGCAGCCTCACTGTAAACGTCCAAAAGGATGGTCAAACAAGACATGTTTAGAGCGAATAAATTTAAGAAGTCTAATGAACTATCCTAGTCTCCTCTATCAGAAATAGGTATGGATTATCTACATAAACTTTGAAGAAAAAAATCTGAGTAAATAAAAAATGAATAATTTCAACATTACTTGCTTTTATGTCATCTTTAACTATAACATTAAAACATCAAGAAAATGAGGTTGTAAAGCTCTTACTTATAATGTATTTACTGGGAAGAACGATGCTCATAAATGACTTTTGTCTCCGGCGCATTTAAAACACGACCCCTATTGTACACCGCATAAAATATCGTTTAAAAGGTTTTAATCCACATTCAAATATACTTTCTTTCTACCATGTGTCTTCAGCATTCTGTTATGTCCCTCTTGACGAAAATTAAGAGCTGTAAATAAGACTCGTAAATAACAATTTCCATTCTCAATGATGGTTATCCAAATTGTATTTTTAGCCGCGATCACTCATCTCGGCGTTAATACTTTGACCCAGAAAAGGGATATAGTGAGGAGGTAAAACTTTTCCTGGAAACTGTGGCGTAAGGGATTAAAATAAGATGAAAGTAACGTTCCCTTCCCATAGTACTACCATTGATTACAAAACTTTTCCATACCGGAAATTTCCTTCGTTTCTTGTGGGCATTTATTTACGGTAAACGGTTCAGAATGCTCGGGGAAAGAATTCAACCGTTAATCTCAGCATCGTTGCAAATTCTACTTTGATAGTTTCATTAAAAGCGTAGCTATATTCGACCTGCTTCACATTAACGAACCATTTTATAAGCTCGAGCAAAAAGAGGGAATTATACTTATTTACCTTACTGCGTGAACTTCAAGTACAGAAATTATCATTCAACAGCAACTAACTGAAACTAAAAAGTTAGGGATACCTTTTCATAACTTTAACTTAGGAGGAAAAGATTTCGATTGTTATTTCTAACTGCAAAACGTAGTAATGGAAACAAACAGCATCGGTAACTCAGATAAAAATTTCCCAACCGGTATGATTAACTGTTCGCCATTTTCCAATCGAAAATAATTGCGAAATGGCGCATCATACCTCACTAATGTAACTCTAATTCTACTATGGAACATAAATCTAAGCAAACCGTGATTGCTGGATTTAAGCAACAGGAACACCAACACCAGAACAGCAAAAAAGAACGGGTACTTACCTAGAAAGAGAAAAAATATGAGCGTTAGTTATTTTAGTCATGAAAAGTCATCGTTCATAAAGAAATTTTGTCACTATCAAGAATACCAGAAGTTTTCAACGGCACAGAAGAACCGTTTTCATAAAATTAATGAAAGCTATTTTGGTAATGAATTAATTACTTAGGATTAAGGTTGCCCTGTTTGTGATGTGCGCTTCGAAAACAAGTAATAAAAAAATCCATGCACCGGTCGTTATTTGCCTCGTTATATTGTCGAGGTATAATTGAATATCAATGCTAGTAAGGAAAAAGGCACAACGGGCAACATGATTTAAAAGGTTTAGTTCCAGTCAGGAAGCGTAGTGGGGAATTCAATTTGGAATTAAAACTGCAAACAACTGCTGCAGTAAAGGCAAAAAAATATAATCGTAAATTCAACAGACCGCGCCATCCTTCGTGATTACAAATTATGACAAAACCAATAACAAAGGCAAGGAAATATTTTCCATTGACTGCTTATCTTCATTTAGAAATTAGCTCCAGACATTATTTTCGCTTTGCCCAATCATCGGCCTTTGATAATTCGTGCTCATTGGGTATAGCAGCAAAAGCTGCCAAAGAGCCTTCATAAAAAGATACAAATGACCGAATGTAAATGAACAATTATAACTAATTTGTTAAACATCTATAAACATATTTTTGGCATAAAAATTCCGGACGGGAAAGACGAAGTTCACACGAGTATTGAGCAAAAGATAAATCCGACAACCAATCGAATTATTCCCTGTCCACATAAATATGCAATTCCCCGATTTCTTAATGAGTTCTATCTGAACCAACGCCACATTCAATCAACGAATTAATCAACGATTCTTTTGATCGCTTTCTCTCTGGCGATGATTTTGAAATAATGCTGGGTCGAAACATAGGTTTCCAACGTATTCCGCAATATCTGTAATCAAAGAGAATCTATGCAAATATTTCATCAATCAATTATTGCCAAATATAAAAGAAAACGTCATAAAAGTATCCAAATAAATAGCAGGTAAACCTAAGAAAAATTACAGTTATCGCTACAAGTTATTCAACGAGAGAATAATCTGATTTCATCCTTTGTCTACCTCAGTGCGACAATTTCTTAAACATCTAACTAAGCTAACTTGACAGCTCCTGTTTACGTAATTATATACATTTAAATGATCAAATTCATTCTTGACAAGAAACTCAACTCTTCGGAGCTGAAATAGTTTTGAGACTTCGAGAAAATGCAATCAAATAAAATTACTTGTTTTATTTACTTCTATTTTTCAATACACCACCAATCACATACATGGGATATGTAGGCTCTCAATATTGCTGAAAATTCTCTCCTCTTCTGGGTACATATGTAATCTCCGCTAACAGTACAAGTATTCAAAAGAGAATCAAAATCTTAGGCTATTTCGCACAAATCTGGTTCCACGGGAATCGAACCGGGATCGCTTTCACCACTTTGCTATCTTTGAGCCCATAATCGACGCTATATATAATGAAACTCAAATCGATTGAAATTTTTCGAGACGTTTATGCCAAAATGTATTAAATTGGTTCATCCGGTTTCATGGAAAATACCCTTTCACTTTACATTTAATTAAAGATCGTGTAAATGTTTCCACAAACATGTGATATCATAGAGTTTATGGGATGAGACTGACATGGGCAAAGCTATTTTCAATTTTCGATTCAATAACCACCAGATAAACTGGTTATTGAAAATATAGGAGAATTTGAATCGAAGGTATTAATATTTCCACAATCACGTGATATCATAGTGTTTAGGGGATAAGATTGACAATGACGAAGCTCTTTTATTCAATAACCACCAGATAAACTTGTTACTGAAAAGAGAGGACATGGAATAAGAATAGAAGGTGATGAAGGTAATGCAGGGATAGGAGCGGAATAGGATGTGTGGAAGAAGCGTCGATAAAAGAACTGTTGAAAGAGCGCTCACGGGAAGACCGGAAGGTTGGATAACTGGGAAAAGTAGGAGCAGAAAAAAGCGTTGAGGTATAGATGCGAGGGAGTGGAAAACGAAGAAAAACAATTACCGTGCGAAGAGAGAAAAATGCTTAAAAAAATAGGCGGAGCGACAAAAAGAGGGAAAGAGATGCGTCGAAGGGAAAAACGCCCGGGGAGAGGAAAGGGAAAAAGAGAAAAGTGGAGGGGAAAGGAAGGAGAAAATAAAGTAGCAAGAGGAAGGTGCAACAAGCGGATGAGCCCTTCTGCATTCGCATGGGGAGAGTGGGCGGTGGAAATATATCAAGTAAATCGAACTAAAATGAAACGTATTCTATACTTCATTCTTTAAAAGGGCACCACGTCTGAAACTAACGCAATCTCTAATACGATTCAGAATAAGAACTTGATTGGACGGGTGCAACTGTGACCATCGTAATTTTGTCTTCATTAAATTAATGATGAATACGATGGTTTGTGTTGGTCATTAATTTGGTAACTAACATCTTAGTGTACCAGAAAGTTCTGTAAAATTGCGTATGCAAATGGACATAAAATAAACTATAAAATAATAAAAACTTCACAGGGGAATTAGGGCATTTTATTAAAGAGTTACCTGGAATTACATTAACTAAATCACATGATAAATAGGAATTAGCAACGGATAATGCAATTAATGATGTAGTTATTACTCAAACACCTAATAGTCCCTCGTGGGAAATACGGCTGACAATATATTTCAACTTCATCTCTGCTGCTTCAATCAGATCATTTAATTTATAATAATTATGACGTGTTGCGACATCCGATGAAGTTGATTTAAATACAACAGGTGCATTGTGATTCCTAATTGACGTATAGCGGATAAAGGAAAAAAAACATCATATTAGACCTGTACAAATTATGAAAAGGGGAGGGGTGCATAGATACGATATAAGAAAGAAGTAGGATGAATTATGAAAATTTACTATGATTACTATTTAGTTTATTCCACTATGTTATCATAATTGATTAGGACATTTTTCCTCGTGAAAATACGAATAAGTAAAAAAATCAATGGGATGCAGTAACTTTTTTTAGTGATAGCATTAATAATCTGCAATTAAATCATATTAAAACGATGGAAACGTTATAAACATAGTTAATCCCTCTCTCACATTCTAGAATCCAAATACATCAAATCAGAGAGACAATTTATGTACATATAAGGGGTAAAAACGAGAAAATCATCCCTTTTAACAGTAAGAAACCTCTTCAAAGCTGATAGCGGATATCAACAACTACAGTGCTCGAAAAATGTCGAAGAAATCCTAAATTTACGAAGAGAGAATGCAGAAAGAGGACAATAGAAAGGGAGAGAGAGAAAGAGCGACACTGAGAGGAACACGAGAGGAAAGAGATGAAATGGTTCGAAAAGAGGTGGAATTGGCCGAATAAAGAGTGAGGATGACGGATGCGGAAAGCACGCTGACACAAAGGGAAAATTATCTCCTGGAACGAGCACGTGAAGAGGAAAATGGCGGACTAAACCCATGGAAGCAAATAGATGTGAAAATAGGGGGTGGTGCATGATGCGACCTCTTTTATTTTCGGGGAGAATGAGCGATATGGGCACACGGAGAGAGAGAGAAGAGGGCAATTGCTGACCTTTAACGAGGCGATGTAAGCGATAAAACTAAATTGCAGGACGTTTATCTGCAGATAGAGTTGCGAAATATGAACGATGATAGAGGGGGTCCTTAAGTTTTAGCAGCTCTTTAAACAAGTGGCGACCGAAAGTGTTCAAATGGATTCATCAGCGTGTGCCTTTCGCTACACCACCGACTTTGGATAGTCAATTTCTAAAGATTATCATGCATTAACCATCAGCAATCGCTCGTCGGCGTATTTTTCGCGGCGTTATAGGCCCTGGTCGACGATCGGGAGAGAAAGGCTACGTGTATGCGCTGTCTCGGAAGTCGGGCTGATTACATCTATAAATTTGTCATGCCCCTAAAAGGCTTAAAAAATGAGAACAAAATATACTTGGGCGGTTGCTTTCGGTCAAGCTGAAAGGGTATTAACCTACTAGTCCCCCTGAAATATTCGGATATTCGAACAGCAAAATTGATATCGTCGAGATGACTAAAAATGCTTTTCGATCATAACAGTTGTATTTATATTTCTTATGGAAAATACGATTTTGGTGTGGTAAATAAGAAATAAAATATAAATATTCTCTCAAAGAAACTAAATTGAAATATTTTGCTTTATTTTACTATATTGAAATATTATACTATATTGAAATATTCTACTTTTGAATGTAAAGACAATTGTGAGAATTATTGATATTACAAAAAAAAAGAAAAGAGGAAAATATCATTAATAAAAAGATTTATTGAATAAAGACAAAGAATATTACTCTGCATTCTCCTGAGAGCTATTCAGAATAAAAGGGAAATCCTAATGGTAAGAGAGATCATAAAACATTTGCATTGATAAAGCATTGAGAAAATCTTGAAACAAAAGACGAAAATTACAAGACGTGAATGGAACGAATGATGGCATTTGGGTCTTAAAACCCGGGGAACAGAGGAAATTGAGTGCACAGTTAACTCATCGAGTTGAAATTACACATTCATCAATTCCGCCCGAGATCATGGGAGATAATTCACAGCGAGAGACTCCTCGATGCAAATAGGACAAAGAATCTTGATTTTCGTACGACGAATATGACAAATCAAACCGAAACGAAGACTGTAGGAATAGAAGGAGATAGAGGATGCCTTAGTTAAGAGAGCATAGATGACAAATCGACCAGAAAAGGTTCGTGATTTTAGACTAATTATCTGCTTACGGCAATTATATTTCTTAATTAGGAAAATTCGTCAGACGTTTTTAGGATAATTGTCACATACTATTAAGAAGATGACATTCGAGGTACACTTACTCAATCGAGTGACTTAGAAACCACTGTAATGTACATTCAGGATAGTATACCACTAATGACCTGAATTGTGTTTCGTAGCAAAACACCACAGCCGAAATTCTAACAAGAGAGACGAATCTGATTACACATTAAATCGAGAGCCTACAAATTTTCGCTCGACAACTGAATAAGGCAGGGAGAGGAAAACATTCAAACGCTTGTATTCTGGACAAAGTAGTTGGGATATGGTTACCCTGAAGACAATTAACGACTGGAGGTTTAAGAGAGAGGATCGAAGAGGAAAGAAAAGAACAAGAGAAATAAAACAGACCGAAAACAAAGACGTGGCGAGAGAAGAAAAACGTGGGCGGAGCCGAGAAGATATTCCCGAGAGAGAGAGTGGGAGAGAGGATTACGAAGATAGAAATTTTCGTCGAAAAGAGCGTAAAAGACGCGAATAAAACATGCAACAGTCCGAAAAATCGGCGAGAGCCATTAACGGGGGAAAAAATCCGGATTGATTGCGCCCTCGAAACGCGGGAGTGGAAAATTGCCGAGCATCGCGAGAAATAAGAAACAAACAAGGAAAGCGCCCGCTTTTGAATGTTTTTCTATAAATTTACAGCGCACCTCGGATACAACTCCTACGGGAAGGGAGAAGGAAGTTGGACGGGAGTGTGTGAGTTTTACTCGGCGAAACACGAGAGATCCTCCGAGGAAGTTCTTTTTACTGCCGAACCAAACGAACCGAAAGTTGGAGGGTGTAACATCCGTCTCTCTCATTTACTAGAAGAGTCGAGTTCCCCTTAAGAAGCCTCGACCCGCCCACCACCGATTCCTCGAAGAATTAATGCATCAAAACGGAAGAATTTCTGGCTTAGGCGCATAAAACTACTCGCTTATTCCGCCGCTTGCCTCTTACGGTGGCTTCACGGAGATGATTTAATGCTTAGTCAACTACGTCTGTCAGCGGGGCACAAATATTTCGTGAAGTTAAATGAGGAAGATGAAAGGTCTGTGATGCAGATGTACTGAATCATCTGTACATACAGCAGACCTTTACGTGTGATTAGCGTGGAACTTTGCCATTTAAGACCAAGCTACAGATTGCTATTTATTGTCCAATTTCGTAATTTTTAAGGGTTAAATTTTTTATAAGAATGATCGTTAGTCCAATAAAACATGTGAATTACGTTTCGATTCTAACTGGTTGAAAGAAGATATTTCTAAATAATGCTTAACCATTGATGACAACAAGCACTAGCGATTACATTTTACTAAAGATCTTATGGCAATACATTTCTGAATATGCAGAAACAGCTCATTCTCCCATATAAGTTACTACATGGGAGAAAAACATTTATCCTAATGGAACACTTCAAGGTATTTTTCAATCATTTCATGCATTCCAGTGTGATGTATACCTTCAAAATATACTTTGCATAATTGTCAATATTATTACTGATTTAACTCTCAATCTTGAGATATGATGTTAAAATTTTATAGTTCCACCTACTTCTGTTGTTATTTTTCCATACTGTAAGACTACTGTTGTGAGAAAAATTTATAACTCGTGTATAGTAAAAATCTAAAATTGTCGAATTTAATACACTGCGATTTTTTCCGCAGCACAAACTTCATACTCCGATTAATCCATAAGCACAATAAAAAATGAGAAAAGATAACGATACAAAAATCACTTTATCTTAACATAATTGATTATCTTACCGTTTAATACTGGATTAACAAGAGATGAGATCGAAATCTAATAGATTAAAGCCTGTCCGTGCCACTAAAGCGTCCGATTATATTAAGATTTTCCAGTCAGATAGTCACACGATCTAACATGGTTATACCGAGCATCGATAGCATGATATTTGCCGTGATCAGATCCAAAATTGGATTCATATCTAAACCGAGCGCTACTAAGCCATAAAATGAGAAGTAGCAATGCCCAGGGAAATTACCCATCTCCTACTCTAACGACTTCTGTATCGTAACATGATATTTTAGTCGAATCAATCACAGTGATAATGTTAGATGGCTGAGATAAATGTCTACTTTAAATTGGTAGGGGGAAAATCGCGCTATTATAGATTAATCATTTTCATTGTAATGGAACGATAAAACTCAGAATCGATGCTACAAATGTTTTTTTCTTCTAGTTTCAGCTCCCTTTTCTGCATACATCTGGCCTCTTTTACTCCTTCAATAAGAAGTATAACGATCATCCACAACCGAAACTAAATACAGTCTCAAAGAAGCATTCAAATCAAATTCAAAAGTGACACGAGGTATTGTTAAAATGTATTAGCAATCAATTGAAAGAATTCACTACGAATTGAAGAACAGCGGAATTAAGCTACAGCATCTCTTTCGAAAATCAGTTTTTCCAAAAATAAATCTCAGCCGTATGAGCGAAACTCAAAGATATTAAAAAACCTCGTTTTCTGGACACATTGGCCGAGACTGAAGATACACATGAATAAATCATGAATGAGATTTTCATAAATTTCCGATCTCCGGAAAAATTAATGAACTGCATTAGAAAGGATCCCGATTCATGAAGTGAAAGTTCTAAAAAAGAGGCCATTCTTCCGAATGATATTTAAATCAGTAAGACATAAAAAGTGAAGAATCACAGACAGTGGGGACAGCAATGGGGGTTTGCTCGTGCATACGAATGGCGGTTCGAACAGAGCCATCACCCGGAAAAAATATCTTGAAAAATCACCAACGAAAGCACGACTATCGATGTTAAACTGATTAGTCCCTTATTCGTAAAAGATAGGGAATCATAGATATCATCTCAAATATGAAACAGAAGAGATTCAAGTGAGAGAATTCTTGTGTTTAAACGAACATTGCGTTTCGGTTTCTTTCATATTCACAAGCGTAAGGAAGGAAAATGGTCAATGATTGGCTATTAAGTATATGGTTTACGAGGCAGAAAAAAGTGCAGAGCCCTCCCAACAAAAATAACAAACGTGTGACGATTTGAAAAATATAAATTTATAAAATCGAACGCATTACACCATCTAGAAAAAGGTTATTTTAAAAGAAAAGGGACTACCTCTTGGTCAAGAGAAGGTCTACGTAGAAAACGACGTAAGATTTCGAAAGTGACACTTTTTGTGAGGAAATTCGATTTATCAACAGTAAGGATCGTGGCTAGGAGCTGAATTAACGTTTTGATAACCGGTCTAGGATCATGCGAATTACTAAGACAAAGCATTTGAATTTCTTGAAGTTAAAATCGAAATTTACCCGATCTAGAAATTTATTTTTAAGGCAATAACTGAAAGAAACTAACAGAAAAACTTTGAAATCCGCTTTAAAGAACAGTCATGGCACTGTAATTTTTAAAATTCCTTGAAGGAATGAAAAAAGGAGAAATTAATTTGTTAAATAACAAACTTGAAACTATTCGAATGATCAAAAATATCCAGTAAGGATAAAACCCGTTCTTACATCTTTAACCATAATTCTGAAAAAAGCGTTCTTCCCTCACTAAGAATGTCCATGACTGAAAACCCAACGCATTACTCTTACAGTTTCATTTGAATTTCTTTTTCGGACCCAAGACCAAGCCGAAAACGTGACTCGCAGTGAGTAGCCATGATTAACATCGCCTAGGTGACCAATTTCGTGCAACGTTACTTCCAAAGAAATGGCTTTTATATCTTTATGAACTCCGGTGGGAATTTATAAGCACTTAATCGCAAAAGCAGAAAAGAATGCTAATTAACATTTTGCGATAAGGTGAAACCAGCTTTGGCACTCCAAAATGTAGCACTTGAGATGATTTTCTGAGAATAACTAAACCTTTAGTGTATCCAGAAACTTTCACGTACCAATTTCACGTACCAAAAGATTTCAAATGTAATTCAGTCTTTTCTAAATTTCTCAAACTCATGCCAAAGAATTCCATAAAGCCTACCAGGGGCTGTGCACAAATTCATTTTTAACACTGAGTAATCTTCAAAGATATTTCATAGAAATCAATATTACATACCAGAAAATAAAAAAAATGTAGCTGATTATTTTCCACATTTCAAATTCATTTCACTTGTATGAAATTCACACTATGTATAAGGTAACCGAACGACGAAGTGATTGAACGAAAATAATTTATGGTTTTCTTTATACATCCGGAAAAATATCAAGTAACGTTTCATTTTTCTGTAAGTAGTATTCACTCACAGCCGCCTATCTGAAAAACTGTCACTGGGAAATACTCGTATAATTTTATAAACTTTTTTAAGCCAAAATAAAATGATAACTTGAGAAATTCCGGAAGCAACCAATTTGTAGTTCCCTCGAATACGCAACTCGAGCTTCCATCGATGTTTTTAATTTTAAAAATTTAACAACAGCCGCTCCAGGAAATTCCATTTCAAAAAGATTTCTCTCTACAACTCAAAATTTTCATCTACAAATTGATGTGTACGACATCGATCAAGTAGAGCAACTCTCCGAAAAAAATATCAAAGGAAAGAGCTGGTACAGCTCTCGGAGCGAGAAGTTAAAATAGCCTGCTTCGAGACTCACTCTCTCAAAACGTTTGATCACAACTTGCTCGAGTCCAATAAACATCACTTCTCGAATTTTGTTCTGGGGAAAGGGACCAAATTGATAGCAATCAACTAAGCAGTACCGAAAAACAATTCGAGGAACAGATGAAAGAGAATCCAAACGCCACGAACCACCTTGGGGTCATTTCTCTTTACTCTTATGCAAAAGCTATGAAACATTACATTACGAAAGCAAACCGTCTTTTGAAATCGGTCGAGCTACCGCTTTCCGCTAATGTGTTTACGTCATATTCCTGATTTATTTGTTTACTAACACGACTTTCAGGGATACCTTGTTCTCGACGCATTAGAAATTGTTCAAAACTCAGTTAAATCCTTGCTATTACATTTAAGGTAAGAGGTTAATGATGCAAAATTAAGGATCGTTATAAATTCAGAAATTGCGGCTGGAAGAACAATCAGTGAAAAAGAACTGTACACATATCAAATTGCAATCTTGAATCATTGCCTTAATATAAAGTGGCTCCAAACTTGTGTGCCAGGAGATTCAAGGGTTCAGTGAGTCAAGTGAGTAAGCTCTTGTATTTCCACGCAATAGCTGAGGTTCAATTATCGTAATAAATACAAGCGTTGATTTGCGAGCTATTTTGTCGTTAAGTCAACGTATTCAATGAAAATACTAAAATATTTTCTTCCATACTCTCTTTTCATTTAATTTGGATTCAGGTTAAAAATTAGAACCTATTTCGGAAGTCGTGAAATGTTTTAATAAAAGAGGTTTTTGAAGGAAAGAGGTTAGTTGGAAAGGTAGACGAATCGGTAGAAGAGGCAGGGAAAGGATGGTTCGAAAAGGTATGGTTGAAATGCGTCATTAAGTAAGGATTCTGAAACCAGGGTTCAAATCATAGTCACTTGAGTTTGTTTTTGTCAATTTAGTTACGTCACACTACAATCGGTAAAGCTACGGCTACATTTAAGGCAGATAAATCCTGCACAAATAAATTACCGGTGCAAAAATACATTAAAATAAGAATAAAATAAATCAACCTTTTAAGAACCATACGCAAAACGAAACATAGGTCATAATCAGGAAATTACGCGCTACTAAAGTAGTCGAGATGGAATCCATCTAAGGAAAGGAAAAAAAAACCGATTTAAAAAATACTCCGATAAGCTAACAGCAGTAAAAACAACGAACACGTTCCCATCGGGGAGAACGCGAAACAGAAAATACTCCTCACGTTAATAACAAAGTCCAGGTTCTTAAAACTTGAGGATGGGGGATAATTAACTCAACTCCGTCTGGATCTCACTTGGGTATGGGAAAATATAGGGAACCAGGGAGTCGGATGGGGTGCGGGAGGAGGCTTCGCTGGAGTCGACGAAGTACCTGAAAGGAGTCAGGGATAATAACCGAGATTAATGTATGAATTATTGACTACTTCCTCCAGGGCTTTGAGGCGCATTGCGAGCTACGGGAGAGAAACAACGCGGAAAAGAGGCGTTCGGATTGGAATGCGAAGGAGCGTGTGTGCAACTGAGGAAATGAGGTAGGAGTGGAAGCCCTTAAAACGTTTAAATAAGAAGAGATCAACTCCCACATGGGCGCACTCAAATCTCTCGCAAGTCGAGCGCTGATACCTTTCGGATAAATTGGGTGCGAGAGCGTCGACTTTATTTGCATTTCATCGGATGCAGCGTAAACTTGGCGCGGATAAAAGATCAGTTTTGGGAGCCTGAGAAGAATGTGGAGGATGGAATATTTCGAAAGTAATAAAAGGCACTAAGGAAAAGAATTTCGAGAGAGGATCCCGCGAAAAAGAGAGCTGCAGGAATTGCGCAAAAAGATCGAAATGTTTTCTTACCTGGAGATGATTATTTAGTTTGTTTTATGTCAGTATCGTTTCGGTAAAAAAGATTAAAAAGAAAGAGAATTAGCAGTAATTCAACCACTTTGCGATAAAGATGAGATGAAGTTTCCATAACCATAATAATGTATTCATGTAATACTATGTTACACCAAATATTACAAAATTAAGACACAAGTTACATTTATTCATCGTAACATGATATAAAAGTGTCAAATGTTAGTGCGACTTTGAAGTTTATTTAAGATTCCGATTTCGGATAATTTCGCAAAATTTACTCCAAAATGTTAAAAACAATTCTCCCTTGCTTACAAAGGTGATACAATTTTGCATCACCACAAAGAAAACCAGCGAAAACGGACGGAATTCCGGCGAAAGTCCTTTAAATAAAGACGGTAACTAGAGCCCAGGACGCAACTCTCGGAGAAAGAAAAATTTCGTAGAATTTAGCGACAAATCGGTAATCTGGTAATCGTGGAAGCAGGTCAGGAATGAGAGAGAGAGAATCTGGAACGGCGGTGACGGGAAACGGGGGAATTATTGGACGAAGAGGAATTCATAAGCGGTGGGTTCACCATTCTAGGAGAGGTGAAGAGGTTATTACGCCCAATTCTGGAAATTAGGTAGCGAAAAAAATGATGAAAAAGGTGGCGAGTGGAAAGAGAAGGTTGGGAGGGCATAAAAGGCTAATGAATGGAAGCATTATAAAAGGAGTAGTTGGGGAGCGATGAACAGCTACTCGGGGCGAAAATTAGCTCGACGTTTGGGGTGCATCGAATCTCACCGCTGTCGATTGGTGAATTCCGAGAGGGCTTTCGACGAAAAAAATACGCGGATGAAAGGGGAAACTAGCGAAGCGACGCGGTGACGAGCGGAAAAAATAACTCGCGATGAAAAACGACCCACTTCGATGAGGAATTCCTACTTGTTTCCACAAGTATAAACACAAATTACCCGTTTCCATAAGTAATAAAAAGTACCCGAGTACTTGATAATTGCATAACTGTCGCCGTGAGATGATGAAAAAACGACTAGCATTTCTCGCTGAATTCATGAGGGTGTAGCAAGTAAATAAAATGAGCAATATAAAATGGCAGACACTTAATTTTTATTCCTACGGAATGATTTCAGAACATTTGAGCGAGTGCTGTCATCCTCAGAAACCAAAAGGAACAATTTTATCGACGACCGACGCGTAAAAATTAACTCCAGAAAAACTGCTTTAATTCTTAGCTCTGATAAGAGAAGTTCGTTCTTAAGTCCGTCAAGTTCACATTCTTATCTGACACATTTCGATATGAAAAAGCATTAGATTCTTATACTTCTTTACTCCATATATTAAAGCAATATATCTAAATAAAAGAGTTGTATACGCAAGACATATTGATTGATATAAAATTTAGAACCGTTTCTATTTTTCTATGATTTTTACTATTTTTCGTGCACCAAATTGATATAATTTTCATAATTTTTCATCCCCTTTTTCTGATACTCGCTTAATCATAACCTCTGGTTATGCGGTGCTCCTAGTGAGCAAATTCCTTAAACCATAGTTTCATTACTTTTCTACGGTCCAAAGCATGATAAAAATTTTGAATTATCAAGACGTACCTTTTTTTCAAGCATAATTAGTCTAGCTTCTTGAGCCCATCAGATTGAGAGAAACATTTGCAGAGATACAGAAAACCTGTTTTTAAGCGTATGACATAAAATCTGAAAGTGATCCTCCTCATTCAGTAGAAAAATACTATTATTACCATTTAAAATATTAAACGTTATCTTTTACGTAGCTTCTTAGCGTTATTGTATTGTGCTTCCATGAGTTATTCTGAGCAGATATTACACAGATAAACCGCTATTCGCAGAGTGTAACCACATTATCGCGTAGATTTCCGATAATTTGGTTACACTCGGCGATTATCGCGATAGTGATGATACACCGAAGCTGAATGCGAGCTACGCTTAAATACCAACGATATTATAGTGATTCATCTCCTGTTTCTACTAATTCGAAACGAAAGCCTTGAGACTCCGAATCCTACTCACATCGCCAGTAAATTTACTTTCCAGTCATGATCATCGTAAAATTATAGCCGAAGCATTCGAAGTAAATAGACGAAAACGGCTTATATCCGCCATTGGGCTTTATCTCATTAAAATTTAGTAGCGAGCGAGCTGCGTCGGTATCATTCGTTAAAAACCTACTTATACGACAAGTTAATTTTCTCGATTCCAGCATGGCATAGAGGCAAAAGTAGAGTAATTTTCTTGTTTCCCTGCGAAGTCAGAATTTGAAAGTAATTTTACAAGGGGAGAGAGAGAGGGAGAGTGCCAAAGAAAGAACGTCCGCAGTTCCAAGATCCTCGGCCATAACACCGTAAAGAAATTAAGAGAGCTCAGGGGACGGAACGAGGACAAAGTGAGAGGCTAGTGATGCGAATAGAGAAGACGCGAAGAAAGAGAGGGGAATTAACGAGGAACGGAGAGGAGAAAATGAAGAAATTTCGGGCGGCGGGAAGAAAGACAAAAGTGTTCCAAACTTTTTTAGATTAAGTTAGAGGAGATGGGGAAACAAGCGGAATATCCAGGGAAAAGGAATGAGTCTTTTTTTCCGCTGGGAAGGGGAGCTATTGGCGTGGTGCAGAATGCAAAAAAGAGCGGAAGAGGCGGGAGAGAAGGCGAGCGAAAGATATCGAGCGGGAGTTTTTCCCCGGGATTAAAAATGGAATAAATGGGGTGCGCGTGCCTTTATCTTAGAGAAAAAATTCCCGATAAGGAAAGGTAAATTATTCATTGCGGGAAGTGGAGGAAAGTCGTACGCATGCCGAGGTGACGGGCTCTTTCCCCCTGTGTATTTGAGGGATCAATCATTTGCCTCGCTGGATACGCCACGAGAGAAGGAAATTTTAATTTGAGAATTGAGGCGGAATAGAAGAGACAACACGTATTCCAGATGCTATCTGGTCGTAGTCAAGTGACTGAGAGGGGAAACGATCGATTGCCAAACGTCAGACGAAACCTCAACTTTATTTACACCGACTTCTGGTCGGGTGGATCATTGTTAACCGTTAACTTCCACAGACCGAAAAGAATGTTGTTTATAAGTATCGATGGAAATTTTAAACACCTAAATAATGAAGCAGCGAGTTTGGTTATAGCAGTTCCGATTAAGATACATGTACATAATTGGGATTTAAATATGTAAAATGCGGAATTTGTGGATTCAAGAAGAAGCAGCTGATACGAGGATCTTAGAACAGATTATCACTAATTTTTTGGGGTCAAACGCTTAATCCAACGTAATTAGAAACACAATACTAGTCTCCAACTTCTTGAGAAACTTAAAGATTTTTATAAAGGAAATTAGTCATAATCATCATCCAAAAATTGCAACATTTTGGGCGAGTATCGAAAAGAAATTCACCTCAACATTCAACATGAAACAACATCTACTTTCGGTGAATTTGTAACCACAGCAGCGCTTTACGAGTCCTAAAAAGAGCAATGCTTCCGCTTCGATTGCATGAGCGATAAAGCCGGAACCAGATAAGCGTTACATTAAAGTATGAATGAATCATGTGCTTCTTTATAGTACGAATTTTAAACTTAGCAATCGTTGAGATAATACCGCAATCGACCCTAAAGATGCATCTTAACTCAGAACAGAGGAGGAGGATTTCACGACAGCTTTACTTTCTTCTTCGGTTACGATCCCGGTCCCTCCGAGCACGACGATAAACCTTAAGGAACTCTAGAGCGAGAGAACTTTTTGGCCAGAAACTTCCGGGCTCTACACCGCGCGCTGCCGAGTCATCCGATAGTTCGGTTTGCTTGTTAGCAAAATGTTTTCTCCCATTTGTGAAAGAGCCCGGAGCTTCTCATTTGTACCACCTTCACAAAAGGCCCATGCTTTTCGCGCTTCTTCCATCGCGAAAACAAACGAGGAACTGAATGACGAAGTGCGCACCTACCCATACATAAATATAAGCCAATGCGGACGACAAGGCGCGCTGCCATTCGCGAGAAAAGAGCGAAGTGCAACAGAAATAAATGCGCCGCCCGATGGGACAAACATACTCTGATTCGAGACAACTGATGCTCGCTTGATATGCCTCCAGCTCGCATTGATTCAAGTTCGGATTGTTTCACTCGATAAGTTCTCATAGTTTTGCGCGACTCTCTCTCCCTCCGCGACTCTTTCAGGTACAGAGCGCCGTAATGAAACGCGGAGCGAGACACATTTAAACTTCCTTGGGCAATTCCGATTCAGTTACGAGCACCTGTGAAATTGGGGCGAAATAAAACGATGGGTGTCGAAGATGGCGGAAATATTCCTTCCCTTACTTCGCGAACCTTTCGGAGAAGAATGACTTCCCCTCGAATAAGCTCCGACTTTGTTTTTGGGCGCTATGTTTACCTCCGTCTTCTCACAGTGAAATTCGAAAAATAAAGCGAGACAACGGGGTACCAACGAAATACATTATATCTAAAATTTGATTTTCCCATAATTGAAAAATAATCCACAGAAATACAAAGAAACAATCAATATATGTTATAAGTTTCATGTTCAGGCTCAACCATAGTTAACCGTAACTCACAGTCGCAACCATGGCTGAAATCAGAAAAGGTACAACGGAAAGGCAATACGCTTTGTAAATAATTGCGATGACTAATTGGTAAGCGTTACTCGGATGCTTCAGGATGCAGGATGGGAATCATTAGAAGAAAGAAGTCTCAATAATAGATTTAATTTACTTGATAAATTCAGACAGAGTACGTTCGTAGAATATGAAGTCAATATTATGGGACCTTGTTATTTGGCCATTCTGTTACCGCAAGAAAGATCAGAGAAAAAAGATGTTAGAACCAGTCGATTCAGGAATTCATTTTTTCCGCGAACAACAATAAAAAGTAATCGATTAGGAAAGTATAGCTATGGTGCATGTACCCCCTGCCATACACCGAAAGGCGACTTACAGAGTACATAAGTAGATGTAAATGGATGTGGATGGTAACGAAGGACTTTCGAAGTTGGTACACAACATATCAATTTTTCATCAATTCTAGATTGAACCCACAAGTTATAAATCTTCCCAGGTTTCATAACAGTCCTGATCAGAGATATTACCTGCCGCATACGAAACCTATTTTTAACATTCGAAAGCAGTATGAAAACCACATTTGCACTAAAGCGAATTTTATTCCGAGTCAAACATACTTCGAACCAGGAAATGTAAATCGCGCATCAGGAAAAGATTACCCTCGTTTGTCAACACGCCGGCCTAATCTAACAAGAGGCGGAAGATATCCCATCGCCGATATCTTCAAAGTTTAAACGTATTAATATTGCTCCAGAGATCCTGCGTCACGGGCGAATCCTGAGTCGATCCGCAAAAACGGTCGTAAATAAAGGGAAGGGGTTAGGAAAAAACTGATCCGATTGCACCCTTAATGATTTAATAATGACTTTCTTGGATATGGCAACCGGAATTACGCTGGGAGAGTATTCGCGAGCCGTTTTTATCTGCCGTCCCACCAAAGCCGAGTTTCCTGATTAAAGAACAAGCAGAAGCAGAATTATGGAACGAAGGATTGGAAGTGACAAAAAACTCGATCCGACAATGATTATTTAAGAGAGAAGCAAAGACGGGGGAATTCAAACAGGGACGAAAACATGCTGCTTACTGTAGAAAGCGCTACTCTATATGCCAATTCCTTTTATCGTGGCTGGGAAAATATGAAAGGATACCTAGTCGCTAATAACCTGATAAACGCAATATAGATATCTTTTCAATTAAAGAATAATCTACTTAGCTCATTCATGTTAGCTATATTTCTTACGTCTACGTAGAAAGAGTATACTACAGTGCAAGTAAGAGCATTATTTCGAAATATTCTTTTACTACCTTAAAACGTTGTTAATTCATCGCTTGGTTGTATCTTGGAATGGGTTAACGAGAATAAACTTAAAGTACTTCAAGATTTGCGAAACGACGTAAGAAAATAATACGATGTTACGCCAGAGTGCGCAGTAATTCAAAAAAAATTTGAAAAAAATCGAAGGGAAAAATCTAGGATTTTCTTTAATCTTGGCTTGATTTCAAGCGTTATTTGCGCATTTCTCTTTAATTAAGAAAACTCAGTATCTTAGAGGAGTAAGGGCTACAGGTTTTATAACGAGACAAGACCTCGGAGCACATTAATTAATGGGCTTCGCTTCTTATGAATGAGATAAACCCAGGCGAATAATGGAATAAAAGTTCGATTGGAATTGTTAATGAGACCTTCATTTATGCATTTGTTAAACTCAGATTAGCCAATATACCCACTATTTCTGCACACTTTTCTCTTTTATAAGTCTAAATCTAAGTCTCTGGAACTAATTCAGGTACACCGTGGTCAGCAAGTTACATTTCCTCGACATAAAATGTGATATAACGGAGTGAAATAATACATGATAAAAGGAATTCTTGCAAAGAGATCAGCGCTAAACTTGCTAAATAAAGTGCGTTATTTTATGAAAAAATGGTAGTATAAAAAATAGAATTAATGCTATAAAAAGTGATTTCTATCGTTTAGATTCATGCTGGATATACCAAAGATGTCCAGACAAGGGTAGACACTTCACTGAGGAAAATCAAATGAAAGAATTCACTGGGAAAAATGAAGACTAAAACTTACCATACAGTATTGTCTAGAAGTAATGGATATATAATAAGACGAACGGCCTAATGAAAGAGCATATCACTTGTCTCATTTAATGCTGGAGTAGTTAGAAAAACAACAAATTATAATGTCACTTTCAACTCCCTACAAATTGATTGATTTCATTTTGAGCACATGTAAATCAATACTTTATCCAAAAACGACAGAAATTTGAATTTATTTTCATCAACTGCCATCCAAAATTAATCAAATGAAACAAACAACCGTTACATCTATCAATTACAAGACATTATTTTCGATTACCAATGACTTTTGGGGCTTCATCGCGAGTCCCGGAACCTCGATAACACGCCGCCCTAAAATTCAACAGAAATTCAAAAAAATATCCCAAGAATCATTAGCGAGCTGAAACATTCGCCCGCACCTACGACTTTAAATCCGCGACCGTTAAGGGATATCGCGCACTTTGCGGCTTCGCTAAACAAAAAAGGTTAGCAATGCGACTGCGAGGGGATGCGACGGAGGAAATTCGCGGGCCCGGGGCTCGCGCTAAAGGGCTTCGCAACCCCTGGACAAAAGCTGTTTGCTCGCCGCAGGACGAATAAATTCGGATTAGGTTAGAACTTTACACGCCGAGGGATTTCGAGTGGAAGGTCGTCCACCGCCCCCCGCACCGAAAAAGAGAAATTTCGCAGGGCCATCGGACGAAAACCCTTTCGGGCGATGCGAAGAAAGGAGGATGTATTATTTTTAATCCGGGAAAGGGGTTAAGAGGCAATCTCGGAGTTTTATTTGGAGCCCTTCCGTCCACCTGATGCTGGATTAGCTTAATCGCCGGCGTTTATAACGGACAAAATGAAGGAGCGTGCCGGTAAAGTTCACTACGGAGGTAAGGAGAAGTCGAAAAATGTTCGGACGGAATGAATGTGAGGACAAGCAAGGTAAAGATCCAAAACGGAGACGTGTTACGGATAACCTTAGAATAAAAACAAGAAACACTTCAAGGAAAGACATAGCTAAGAGATGAATTCGAGCAATTAATGATGGAAGGATAAGACGACAGGAATAACGGTGATTATTTCTAAGAAATATCTTAAGGAAGAGATACTTTCCTTGGAATTCATTGGAATTTCAGTCCCTGCATTCCATGCCTATCAGGGGGTTCCTCGGAGTACATCACATGTATAGAAAATTGAGTAATAAGAGATGTAGTGACCCTTCGCTACAACTAAATAACCTTCTTCGTTCACTAAGGAAATTCAATAGGAATCCATGCAAGACAAAAGATGTAGGACAAACGATGACGAAGAACATAATTTTCTGCTTATACTTCTCATCAAAACTAACGAGAAATATATATCCCTGGATTACGTTTCTCGCTAATTACTAATAATACAGTCTCTAAAAATTTACTAGTTTAAAATAAAAACCAAAGCCTCAGTTAATTAAATATCGAATCTACTCCTAATCCTCCTACTATCGAATCCTTTCTCCACACTTCAGCGACCTATTTTATCATTATAAGAATAATTATTGGCGGAAACTGAACGAAGGAATCCTTCCCAGAGCCATGTCAGAAAGTGACACGAGAGGTCAACAACTCTAAAATATGCATGAATATGTAAAATTAAATGTAAGGAAAATATTTTGCCATTTAAAACGGACCGAAGGCGCACTCTAACCCTAAAATAAAAGATGTTCACCCCGTATGGAAGCAAGAAGATCCCCCTAACCTGCAACCAATACTTCCCACATTTAAGACCTGTCACATCACCCTTCTCTTCACCACCTTAAACGCAGCTTAAAAAAAAGGGGACCCATCCCAAGAACCACCCACACTCGCGCAGAAATCCGCATACCCCCCTCTTCCTTTCTAAACGTCAACTTCATTCCATTCCCAGTGTCATATCTCCCACCCTCCTCCATTCCCCTCGTCTCACAAAAAGAAAAACTTCCCACCCACAAAAAAAAACAACGGAAAAATTCTCCTCCTTATAAATATATACCGCGAGAGAGTATCACCGAAATATTATTTCTCTTTTTTCCGTCCCCTCCCATCGTCCGCTCCATCTTCAACATTGTTTCCAAGCGCTTGCTTTTATTTCGGCCGAATTTCATACGCGAACACACGCCAGTCTGGCTTTTCTCGAGCAACGCTTCATACCGCCCCCACCGAGGCCCTCCCTTCCGGACCAAAACAGAGCTTTTCCTACCCACCCACATTCTTCATCTCCGTCGACTTCCCCCCTCCTAAAAACGCTCACCAAAACACAAATATGTAAAATTCTCCTTTTGTAAGCTTCTGCGCCACCCCCAAAAAACCGACCCTCAAACCCTGCCCCGTCTCGCAAGGGCATCTCTCCCTCCCTTTCCGCAAACCCTCCCCCGACCCCGTGCTGCTCACTTATTCCCTTTCTCTCTTTTCCCTCCTCTTCCCCTCTGCATTCTTTATTTTGCGTGACCGCCAGCGCTGAGGTGCGGGAATAGAGCCAAGTTTTTAGCTGTCTCCGGGGACCCCCGAGAGGAAAGGCGCCTCCCCATGAAGTATAAAAGAGAGGGGGGGTCCAGAGAGAGAGAGGGGGGAGGAAGAAAGAGGGGGGAGGAAGAAAGAGGGGGGAAATAGATGCGGATGACACGGAAAAGGAAACTGAGATGAAAGGGAGGGGAGGTGGGTAAAAAAGACGGTGCGAGGAAACATTGGACGGTGGTGTGAAACAGGATTAATGTTTCGTCTCCGTGGAGTTAATGGTCAGCTTAATGCTGCCTCAGAAGGGCGGCCGTTGGAGAAGTGACCCGCTTTTTTGTCCGCTTAATTCTGCTTCGGGGACGTATTCGTCGATTGATGAGCGCTGCGAGGAAAACATTCACCGATGCGAGATTTAAGCGAATGGGGGTAAGGCCCTGGGATGGAGCCAGGGATGGCCGCCTGGAGGAATTCCAAACGTCGGCGGCCAGAGAGGAGATGTTCACGGCCTAAACATACAAAAATTTCAACAACAAATGAAACGGATGATTGACAAAGACGTGGGTCCGACCGAATGGTAACTCCGTGATAAACTCTTGTTTTTCCCTCCTATTTCACCACTGCCCTTTCCGCGCAAACGAAGGTTCTCCGTTTAATGACGCAGAAAAGCACCATTCGCTGGAATAATTAAAGCCATAAACGGAATATATCTCGAGGAAGACTGCGGAGGCGGGAATTACCGCGGCAAATCCTGCGCTTAAACAAACTAGTGCAAGCAAGTTTTCCAACTTCGTCAGTTAGACCATCATTCAATATTAGTAGTTACCAAGTTCGATCTAATATTCAAAAGTAGAAACTTCAATGCCTGATTATCTAGATGCCCGGTAATTTTCAGGTGAGCGCTTCGAGAAAACTGCATGACGACTCAAGGGCCATTTTTAAAAATGGTAATGAAAATAATTTTCCATTGCGCAAGTTTACTTCTCAATATATACGTTCTGATAAAGCTACAATAAAGCTAATATAAAGCCCCAAAATGTTGGGAAGAATTAGGATATAAAAGAAATGCAAAGTGTCTTCATTAGGAATTAATGGAAGGAATATGCCTTCTTCAACATTAAATCCAAAGTTTTCTAGGCTTATGCATAAAGTGGGCCGCATTAACTCCACTGAAAGATTTCGTGGGTCGCAAATGGTGCCCTTCCATTCTTCTTGCACATCAAAATATAATAATTAAATGAAAATAGTTTTATTTAATGGTATTTAAAGAGATTGCAAAATTTCACCATTTTGGATAGCTTGCGAAAAAATTACTATTTCTCTATAATTTTTTAAGGTCTACGACGAAAGTCACCATGAAACTTATAAGAAAGGATTAGCTTCTGATCTATATAATCTTTGGACACCGATGATATAATCTATTCTCAGTGTTAAATGATTAAAATCTACGGTAAACTATTACGCAGAAGGAAACATTTTTGAAAGACATCGCGGAAGATAAGTAAGAAATATTTGCTGATAGGAATAACCTACGTTAAGGGTACAAAAGAAGTATACACCGCAAGTGACCCACTAAGAATGTAAGAGAAATCGAGAAGACTATAGGAGGGAAAATTAAAAAAAAATGCAATCCGGAGCGCGCTACGTAACACACAAAAATTTATATAAAACAGAGAGAATAAAATAAGCCCAATGATCTTCTGAAACGAGTTGCAAAGGAAGGATATGGAACGTAAGTGATGGATCAGACGGAGCGCAGAATTATTAAGATAATCGGAGTAACGCGAGGGTCAAACGGCAAAAATCTCAGACGTCAGTCGCGGAAAGAGGGAGTGAAGAAAATTAGATGTAAACAAGTAACGCAAACAAACGAGAAAAGGAAGCGGAATGGCAGCTGTTAGCGGGACGAACTCGAGAGAGTATAAGAGAATAATGGTGATGAAAATTGTGACCAACATGGCGGACACGGGCAATCAACGGAAATTCGAGGGTCGCAATTCTAACAAGAGGAAGGGAAATAAAGGTCGAAAGGGGAAAAAAGGATCGAAAAAGAAGACAAAAGACTGGAGCGGAGCGGAGAAACGGCGAGAGAGGCGAAACCCGCAAAAAAACAGAAACATTTTAACGCTCGTCCATAAAATATAAGACGGAGAAAGAAAAACCCTCCAAGTAATGACTCAAAAACAGAAACAATGGGAAACGGCGTGGAGGAAAAACGTCGAAAAGGCTCCAAATGTACGCATGTATGCTTAGGATAAAAAGATAAACTAGGAGAGGGGGAAAAGAAAGCCAGTGGAACGCATGCATATCACATGCGACGTGGAAATGAGGGGGTTTCGTCGGGGAGATAGCTTCGTAGAGATTAGAGTCAAGTCGAGGAAAGGAAATAGTTTAGAAGAAGAAAAAGGATAGAGAAGAGGAAGAAATGAGACGGGAAAGAAGAAGAGAATAAGAGGAGGAAAGAGGATAACGATGCTGGAGGGAGGAACGCATCGCCTTAGCGGTAAGGGAAGCATTACGTGGGGAAGATATATAAGTCAGGAGGCCGTGAAATTAACACTAGCCCAACCCTTTCCACCCCTTACGAAAAACCTCCTTCGGCACAAACCCGTTTCCACACACGAAGGACGAAACAACGATATAAGTAAATATATTCACCCCCTCACGGTCGGAAATAATTTATAAGCAGTTTGATACGCAATCTCGGCAACTTCCCCATATTGACGCTCCTCAACCATCTTAACACTGCAAAGACAAATATGAATGCATAACTTGGATTGTACGTAAAGATACAAGAATATGAATGACGTACCACAACATCATTTCCCTCAGTACTGAAAAGTTCATTCGGTGAAAAAAGAAAATCCCTTGACTAAGGTTTTACATAATTCTTATTATATACACCCACTTTTATTCATGACGTTTAAAATTATTCTATTACTATATCCTTCGATTGAAGACCTCAACATACATAGGGTGGTCTGAAAAGTTTCCGACCCCAGATTTTTCAGAAAACATGTCGAGAAATGGCGAAATGTCGGAAACTTTTCAGATCTCCCATGTATTTTATACGATTTTTTCTGGAAAATTAGAGTATTTAAATCCGATGGATCTCTATTACAAACCTTTTATATTTTTAATTGTGTTGGCAACTATAACTACCGAAGTCTGCTGCCCTCCGTTGATTCTAATCCACAGTAAGAACAACATATTCCTTTATTAATGAACAAAAATTTCGAGTAAAATCAAGCTGGAACATCAATGAGAACACCAAAACAGCTTAAAAATTTCCTTCGCCCAGCATTCGCATAAATAATTCAGCATTAATTCAAGTTTCGCATGTTGGTGGGCATGCAACCGGCCCCCGAATATCAGCATATAATTCCTTTACTATTCCTTCCGAGTTTCCCTCAACGTAGCTCAGTCGCTTTATTCGTCTTAACGTTAGGAAATTTTCCGTTCTTTTCCCGCCCCTCCACCTTTTCCACAAGCACAACACCCGCCAATTCGGACCATTCCTCTCCAGAGGCCGCATTCGCCGGCCGCCATTTTGTTTCTGCCGAATTGTACCTCAGCATTAGGATTAAACTGTTCGTGGAGGATTATGGGAAAAAAGAGTTCCCGCCGGAATTGGCAAGGGAGGGGGAGGGAAAAACAAATGAAATTAAAGGAGTTTTGACAGTACATGCAAAAGGAAGGCGAGTTATCTTTTTTTTTCCTTTCGTTTCGAATTTTTTTTCAAAGAGTCCGTGTTTTCCCGGTAATGCAGAACGATTAGGACGGGCTTAACAATATGTGCTCCAAAATAATACCCGAAAATGGCCTCGCCTGAAAATAATTAAGGAGAAACCGCTAAACGTCGGCGCCAAGAACTCGTATTTTTTATTCCGTGAAAGAGTTGGTTAACACCAAAGTTACTTCGGAGTAGAGAGAATGCCTGTCTCCGAATAATATGATGGTAACGAATAGCGGAAACAGTATCGGGACGAAAAAAGGGAAACAAACTATTGTGCATACATAAGAAAAACACTTGATAAGCATCAAAATGAAGAGCGCAAAAAACGAATGCCGAATAAGAATGGGTTTGCATTCGAAAGAGAGAAGAATTCTTTAGAAATATATAGCGAAGGGAAACGCAAAAAATCGACTGTGTTTGGAAGTAAAAAATTAGCGGGAAAGGATTCCTGACTTTGCTTATGATTGACTCAATCGCTCACGGATTTAGAAACCTCAAATTTACCGAAGTTGCAAATTTGCAATTTGGCTTTGAAAAATACAAATTGAACTATTACCATCTTATACAATGTAAGTATACAAAGCGGTTCAAGATGCAAATATTTTGAATTATATATGGTTAAGATGACGACTGAAACGAGAATTCGGAAGATATTCCGTTAAGAAAAGAAGGATGTTTCGAAAATGAAAATGAATTCTTGGCCAGTATACGTGTGAAGTACTTTCAAAGGAACTTATTACGCTCATTTTGAATATAAACTATTTATTAACACATATATTTTAAGTTATAATTATTCCGGACCATAACCATCAGTCCGATGCACGGTTTATTAGCTAATTATAAACATTTAAAAACTCATTCCCGGTCATCTATTAAAGACATACGTGAATTTCCCATATTTATATCAGTAACTTTCATGTACTAAGAATGCTTATTATTCAAAAATACATGGATCAAAATTATCGAATTTAAAATAAGCATGGAAAGATATCTAGCTACGAGGAGGAAATGGCCTACATTTATCCCTTCAATGTTTTCGGTAAAATCTAATTATTTTGAGTTAAGACTAAGTTTCTCTACATTATAAATTCTCCGTGTGATTGAATTTTAACATTAAAAGACTTATGCGATAGCAATTCATTTAAAATTATTCCATATTTCTACATATACAAAACCGAGTTGAAAGTATGTCAATCTGTTCTACATTTAGGTGAGCGAGATGAAAAATCCGGATGAAAAAAGGTAACACTCTTTGACTGGGACAATTTGAATTGATGCCATTCGCAATAGGGGTGGTCTACATACATTCCTTGATAAGTTTCCGTTTTAAAGTGAGCCATATGTATTGGTTAACGAAAGGACCCGGACATATAGAAGATAATCATAGGAACGAGGAGGAGGCAAGTTGGAATTGCAGTCAGCTGATTAGGCCAATAAGGACGGCAGATTGCTTCGCGGCACACAATTTGTTTGCACGGATAATTCCCACGTTGCGGTGAAGCGGAGAGCACACGTACGCCATGGCTTAAAACGAGGAAAGAATAAATGCTCGATATCCGACGACGAGACACGAGGAAGCCATTACGGTGACGAGAATGACTTCATAGCAGTAGGTCTTGATAAAATACCAAAAAAAATCAATTTCCCATTTCCTTTAAGTAGTAATCAAAGTTACGTTTTAACATGAAGGTTAGTCATCAAAAATTTCGACTGCTAACACCAAAGGAGATTCCCGAAAAAGGAAATTCCGGAAAAGTCTTTTGCGATGGATTGACTGATTATTTAAATATTAATTAACTCAACCATTGGTAGAATACATAAATATATCAACTTGTCGCGAAAGCTATTTTTCAAGCAAACATTCATACAGGAAAAACTATACGGCGATAAGCGATATTTCTAATCTAAAATCATCCAATATTTGATCCATGAAAAGTTATAATTTCCCTCTGTTTTTCTCTAGTATTTCACCCCTAATCCTACACAAATCCCCAAAATCCTACACGAACGCTAACACTCGAAATATGATTAAAGATTCGAAACAATCTCCTAAAGCGATATCTGGGGGCATTTCCACAACGAAATAAAAATCACGAAAGAATACCCATTTTAAATCGTTCCGGTTCGGTACATCTCTTCCGCGACTCCTAACAAAACATTTGTATAGGATTCGATCACAATTACTGGAACCGCCCCGAATAATCACCCCCATTAACCCTTCACCTTCAATTTCCAATCCCCACGGCCAAGACAACGAAACGTGCTGCTGCTGAACACCAAAGCACCACGGAGGAGTCTTTCCCACAGAAAAAAAACGAGAATGCAACCAGAATCGTCCAAGTGTACAGCAGCACCCCGGCCGTGCGTGACGACCCCAATCAAACTCAGTCAGCCACACATCAACTCCCTCAGGTGATCCACCCCTCGGTGACTCCCTCCCCCACAAACAGTCCGACTGCATTGCCCCACGGGCAAAGCACCAACCTCATACATCTCAAGACTGCAACCATCCCTCCACACCCGAGCGGTTCTAATTGGAACATGCCTCACTCCCTTCCCCGTCAGAGACGCCCAAACCTATCCTAGTTACATGTAACGGCCACGTATTTGCTTCCATCCTCTCTCTCTCTCTGCATCCATCTCTTCCCTTTGCCATCTAGACGCCTTCCCAGCGTTTCCAGCCTACTTAAGATGCCGGCAGAAATAGGGTATTCCCATTCCTACTCAATTCCCTGCGCCTGCCGGATAAAGCCCTTGCAGCCGGACCACGCTCTAGCGATTACCTTAAAGTTAACTAAGGTAAACGGAGACTGGGAAGATGGAGAGGGGATCGAAAGAATGGGAGTGAAAGGGAGAGACGTGTGTGCCTGAGGAAATAAGGATCGGTGGCGGTTGAGGTATGTGTTGGTTTGTTATTTTCAATTACACCGATAGTTGGGCGAGTGCGACGAATCTGCGGTGTAACACTTTGGAGGATCTCAGAATAACAACCAGCATTCGATAAACTACATCGGTGCTGTACAGCCAGCGTGCCGCGGCATAGTGCTGTGCCGCAAGCTCTAGACTCAGAGAGTATGTGAACGAGCACAGCCCGAAAACTACTAATTATACGCTATAAATGAGGTTCATTTTCTTAAGCAATTTTATTTTAAATGGAATTCGGTTCCGAAAACTTTACATTGCCATAATAAACAATATTCTTAATCAATGCGAATTCGTCAAAAAATTGACTAAAGTATTGTTTAGGGTGCTATGAAGTATGACATAATAATCAGATTGGTGACAAAAATACAGTCTTACAAAGTATTATCAGAATTTTTCCTGATTTAAGTACAAATAATTAAGTACCCAAATACCCTAATACCTAGAACTTAACTGAAAGATAAAGCATTTCCTTTTAGGAGCTCATATTAACGGTTTAAATGATCACAATTGCTGGAATTCTAAAACTCATGAGTGATGATTAATGAACTCTGCATGAAATTTTGCCGCAATCAATGGGTGGAATATTGCGTTTCAATCTTAACTTATATAATTTTCCATCAAAATCTTTCTTTAGCAACGTTTCTGAGTGAACTTCAATGGAAATTTAAGGGAAATTCAGAAGAAGATGGAGAACAATATGAGGAAATTTCAACTTGATAAATTTCCTTTAAGGAATAGATTAGAATTAGATGTTTTTTTACAGCACAGCTTTTCACGCTCAAGTCAACAGCTCAAAAGTCGAAAATAAACAAACTATAGAAATAAAGAATAGAAGCTAAAGAAACTAAAGAAAGTATAGAAGCCGTAAAAGACCAATTCCGGACTCAAATGTTAAACTGAGGACACTTTTAACTATCAAAAATAACATTTTAAGAAAATAATTTAGATGTTGTATGACCTGAAAATTTGACCGAGTTAAGAGAATTATCAAAGAACACTAACACGCTAAAATGTTAAACTCCGAATCCGTTCGCAAAATTTCAAGATTATTAGATTAGCCTTCTCGACAACGGCATGTTTCACGTTCGCAGCAGATGAAAACGAGGAAAAAATGTTAAGTTGGAAATGAGGGTAGTACTTAATAAACAACCCGACCCATTCGAAAAAGGAATTGGAAATTCCTATCGTAAAACCAGATTCGCGAGTTTCCCGTGACCCTTGAAAATTTCAATGAGCAGTTTTGAGAGCGTGGCTGTACAGTGCCCGCAATCCTTTTATGACCCTTCCTTTCTTCGATGCACGTCCGCTGCCTTCAAAGGGAATGCATCCTTGGAAAGATCTCAGGATGGCAAAACATAGGGAGCACTTTGAACGGACTAAAATCCATTGAAGATCTCCATGTCGCATCTATCTGCTGTGGAATATGAAAACGTGCGAAAAACATGGTGGAAAACAACAATCTTTCCATTGTCCTCTAGGCATACTGTGGAGATGGAGATTGCGGAGAGATAATCATGTGCCCGCCATTGCGGGCACATGATTATTACTACTTCATTCTAAATTATCAAAGAACTACTGCATGAAGCGGGATAATTCGTTCCCTTATGTTAAAAAATGAGGTAGGATTTTTGTAATTTCTGCCCAAGAAAATAAATAGTTTTACTGAAGGATAGCTTAGATTTTAATACCCGAAAATTTAATATAAATGTAATTGTTTAAATTAAAATGACTTCTGTTTTTTAAACTTTTGCTCAAGTAAATAAATAGTATGATTTAGTTTACCGAAATATGGCTAAGATTTACCTAGCCAAAATTTAACATAATTGAAACGGTTTAAATTCTGTTATTGATATTTTGAGTCAATATTTAATATAAAATCTAGAGATATTTCTAAATCTGAAATTGTTTACGGTAGCTTCTCTGAAAAGCAGACAAAATATAACTGTAAATGCATGACATTTTAAAAACTAATTTAAAAAATTAATTTGTTTACCTCAATTAATTTTCCGATGTCAAACAAGGAAAAAATTACATTTACACTCCCAGCTCTCCGAAATTTAAAAGTTGTTATATTTTCTGAAGTAATTACGTTTCAGCGTCCAGAGTATGACGCTGCGTATGCAAAATGACCAAAACTTCCTTTGTTACATTTCGTAAACCTTATCATAAATACCGTCGTGAGCAATTTTAATAACCTAAATAAACATGAAAGTCGTTCCACCCTTTTGTGGAAAATAATTCCCAAGTCCGATGCATATATAAATGTTAGATCGAAATTCGCTCCCATTTAACTAAGCCTTCGCGCCAACTGCAATAATTTGCGGGGAGCCAGAATTAGGTCCTGCAAAGGGCACGGTAATGTCTTGAATTGGCCCTCAGGAGAAAGAGATTTGGTTACGGAGAGAGAGAGAAATCCTGCGGCTTTGGCCAGACGAACGGACACCTTCCTTTCCCCTTCGTGCAAGACATTCCAACCTATATCAGCGCCCTCCGTCTAACTTGGTTGCGTTATGCATGATGCTGCGGGTAGGGAAATGGGAGGGAGGTTTGAATGTCGACGAGCGCTCTTCTGTCACCACCGAAAGATGAATAGCGGCGGGCGTAAGTCGAGTCTCCACCAAACTACGTCCCCTGGTGAAGTGAAACAGCATCGTGGAAAGAGGGATGGAAACGAACAAAAAATGAGTGAAGCGCGAGAAAACGCCAAAAAGCGCGAAAACGGAAAAAAGCAGTTATGAAAAGGATGCAGCAATAACGCGCCCATTCCGTAAGAGCGGTTAAAGCAAGTTCCTTCGCTCGAGTGCTTCCCATGGGTACGGATGAATTCCATACTTTGTTAAATATAATTCGTTCGAAGAGGAAAGGGTGACGATGTCAAAGATCCGTCTATGGCAATCGAGCGGTGGATATTCATATTTGTGAACTCGTAAAAGAATTGTCGAACTCAAAGTTACATCAAGATTTGTCAAACTCAAAGTTATATGGACTCAATTGGTTTTATGGAAATATCAAATGTTAATGGTCTAAGACTATCTCTATTTTACATTCAATCTCTTTTTCGAAGAAGCTCATAGTATTTGATTTAAAGATTCATGTAACAGAAATAACACCGGTACAAGGTAATTACGACAATTTTCCATTTTTATAATTTTAGTCGTCTAAACCGTCTACTGTGTCTGTTCATTTATTTCAGATCAATTACCTTGACCACTACGTTAATCCGCTATATTCTCATATCGAAACATATAAGTAGTTTGAACCATAAAAATACGTATTTTCTAATATAATAGACGAACATATTATCGGAACAAAAAGGAAGCATTATCTCACCAATAACCACAAAAAAACCACCACGCTGGCTGACGAAAGACTGGGATAGCACGCATGGAAAAATAGCACAAGACATGTTACTCCTTGGCGGCATTATTTCACACCACCACGCTGCGGAAAATATCGCCGTACAAACACGCGGAGATGTAGCGGACGCCGAATAGCACACGTTAAATGACCAAGACAATCAATCTAAATCACTCCGGGATGAAAAAATACGCCATTTTCGAAAACGGCATACCTTTATAGCGACGGGGGCGGAACCTTCAACGCCCACCCGTCAACGAACTAAGGACATGGGTTTGGTAACGCTAGGAAATGAAAACAAAACCCACAGCAAAAAAAAGAGAGATACGGAACGGAACTGCAGTGGAGGAAAATATGAATCGCCGATCCGAAAAAGCAGTCGTGAGAAATAGCACGCGCACGGGGAAAAAAAACCGCGGAAGAATAAATGACTCGAGACCGCAGCGTGAAAAAAAATATGAATAGAAAATCACGGCGAGAGTAAACAGACTTGACTGACAGATTTCCCTCCTCACTTTCCTGAAAGATGAAAAGGGGGAGGACCTTTATAGTGCGTATAACATCCCCCCGAAAGAAAAATGAATCCAACTTATTTTAATCTCCTCGGATGAAACAGTGACTGAGTGGCGTTGGCGGGCGGGGAAATAATCTTTTTCATTTCCATTTTTCGGTCATTGAGGAACGGGGAGAATGACTTAGGTTTCCCGGGTATCCGGTATTCAAAGGGTAGGAAGAGAAGGTCGTTCGGAAGCGGGAAGATACGAGGTGGATGGGGCGAGCTTAAGGACGTGGGAAGCGTTGAAATTTGGCATATTTAGTAAAGAAGACGATTCTCGAATGGAGTGGAGAAGGGGAGCCGAAAGAAGGATAAATGTACGTGAGGCAGTGAAGGGGGGAAGGCCGAAGAAGTATTTCGCCTGGACCACCAAGAGAGTGGTTGCGTCAAATTAGGAAAATAATGTACGTCCCACGATGTAAAAACCTTTCTGTTGAATGCAAATGCTGCCCTCGTTTAATTTTTGTTGATATATACAAGTCCGTAGCTCTCGGATGGGATAAAAAACTAGAAATAAAACCCCGCACATTCGCAAATACGCATTATTTCCTTTAATTTTTAAGTTTGCTCGCTGGGGGCGTTGTATGGACATTTGCAATTGGGGTAAAATGTTTATTTAATTATGCAGGGACGCCATCAAAAGCAATTGGAGAGGAAAAAGAGAGACCCACAGGGAATTACCGGTGCAAAATAAATAATATACGGATTTCGAATAAAAATGTATACGAGTTAACCAATGAAAACAACCGACATAATCCCTTCTTTCCTCAACTATTAAAAGTTCTTATATAATATTTCAGGATGAGGAAGGTCACATGCACCAAACGCTACAATACCAGCTGCAATACTGATTCAGAGAGATTTCTATGGATTGCAGTCTTAAGGGAGAATGTCAGTTCTTTTTACATGTTTACCTCTAACTCGCCTAATTATAGCGTAAAACCCTGAGAGGGTTTCTTTGAGAGAAAATACTTGAAGTATCAAAAGAAAACACGGTATCTAACGCGAAAACGAAGTATTAGTTTTTTCGATTAATGTAAAAAGATGAAGAAACTTATCTCTCAATTCTTTCAATAGCTTTCTGGGGTATCGACGCACCTAAAGAACCTTAAGAATGCATGTTATCAAATATATAATGAAATCATGTTATGATAACTCATGTAGTTAGAATCACCCCTGCATCTTATGCCACCCACTCAACGATCTTTCAGGAGAAATTAAGATAATTATGAAGGAGCAGTACGGCAGCTTTTCCAGTAGGTAAACATACACATTTTGCGATAATTATACAACCAAATCTCCAAGGAAGTATAATACCACAAAATCAACAAAGTAAGTACAATCACAACGATGAAATGGTATCGATTTTAAATCAATGCATTATTAATCAATCCGAGGGATTTTAACGAAGCAATCAAACGAACCTTAAATTTTGATATCATAATAAAGCCACACGGACTCATGAGGATAAATTATCTTGGATCAACTGAGAACGACTTATAAGACGTTCCTCCAGGTCGTAACGTTAAGAAACCATTTCAATTCATCTTAATGCACATGTGCTCACCCTTCCGCAAGTAGAAGGCGTCTTCACAAAGGGACGTACACAAGGTTTCGCGATCGCATCTGGATCATAGAGGACAAACGCAGATGAAGGTAAGGTGACATCTATCAAGGGGTTCAGAAAAGGGAGTAGACACAGGAAAAAGAGCGCAATCTATGAAAGTGGAGTGAAACATCACAGGTGAATGAGGGAGATTGGAAGGACTTCATCAAAGGGAAAAAAGGAGGGAGGTCGGGGAAAAGGACATACCTTGCACAGCCCTAGGGGAAAGGAGCTGCAAGAAAGGGGTGGGATGTTATTAGGTGATGCTAAGGGTACGTGTGTAGCGAGAGAAAGACAATGGTGCGGAGAGAAAAGAAGGGTTTACAGCACCGCATTGCGCGCATCGTTACTGGTAGAAGATTGAGAGCCTGGTTGACTGTGGAGGAAATTAATTGCGGAAAATATCGAGCTGACGCACCACGGAATTATTTCGTTTTCGTTTATTCCGGAGCGATCCATCATAATCCTTCACGAACATAACGGATATTATAGGTGAAGGAAATTCATAGAGTCTCACGATAGACGATATAAGATGTCGTGACGATCATTCCTCCATAAGAGAAGTATATCAAACGGAAGGTTTAACAGGGGTATGGGTTTAACTATGATAAATCGGTAAGTGTTACTCAGATGCTTCAGAAGGCAGGATCTTTAGAAGAAAGAAGGCTCAATCAGAGATTTAAATTACTAGATAAATTCAGACAGAGCACGTTCATAGAAGATGTAGCCGATATTATGCACCCTCCTTGCTATATAGGCCGTTCTGATACCGCGAGAAAGATCAGAGAAATATATGCTAGAATCAGTCGATTCAAGAATTCATTTTTTCTGAGAACAATACGCGAAAATAATCGACTAAGAAAATAGAGCCATGGTGCTTGCACCCCCTGCCACACGCCGAAAGGCGGCTTGCAGGGTACAGATGTAGATGTAGATGGGTAATGTTGGAGTCATCCAGACCTTAACAAAATTTAATATTTTATAAGAGCAAAAGAATTCATCTTTAAGTCCGTGTTTTTCCAGCATATCGCTAACATGGTACAAACATAATACGCAAGGAAAAGGAATGAAATATGCAGTCCCCAATTTTTCACATCGAAGAGATAAAACGAAAGGCAAAACAGGCTTCGGAAGAAATATGTCAAGCATCAAGAACATGGAAAGTTTATGCGCCGTTTCGTGTCTCTACGGGGAGAGGAGATGACAAGAAGAAAGTATTGGAAGGAGAGAAAGATGGCTCTGCGGTGAAGTAGATCGAGGAATATGGGTTGGGAGAGATGAAGAGAGATGCGTTGCCGGCGGCGGCGACGAAGATGGATGGAGGCGGAAGGCTGAATGTCCGCGGACGAAGGTTCAGGGTTGTCTGCGTATATACGTGTGAGAGATATGTACTGGAAGATTCCTGAAGCCCCATTAAGGTCGACTCCCCTTCCTTTTGTTTTCAGCGCCGCATCAACGACCTGCGCGAGATGAGGCGTCATTCAGCGATACAATCCTGCCCTCTTTGCCGTGCGTGAATTATAGAAAAATAATGAAATGACTACTGACCTGTTTTCCTCGTGAATAAAGGTGACGCACTAGAATTTCACGAGGCTATACCGCGATTCAGCTACGATTCTGAATAGATTCACCTTATGTCTAGGATTAATTCGGTTAAATATATTACGAGAAGAAAAGATATCCATCTTCTGAATGGTATTTCTACATGGTAAAGAAGAAGTACAGTGGTAATTTTCCACACTGATTATTACTGTCAGTATAAACTTTTTGACAGTAATAAACAGTGTGGAAAATTACCAGCGTACTTCTTCTTTACCATAATGGCTTTCCAGAAAGTTACGCCTGAGCATGTAGGTACTTCTACATTCTACTGATGAGGTTTTATGAATGGTATATTAATTATTAATATTATTATTGATGAATGTCCTTATCGTCGTAGACGGTATTCGTCTTTATGGTCATATTTCGGAATTCCCTGTTTTTATTAACATTTCATATATATTTCATAGAAAAATATATGTCAAAGTGCTGGAGTAAAATCGATAAAAATATAATTTAGGCACGCGACTACGGGTACTATTTTTCAATAAGGTTAACTACCAAGATCTATGTTAGAGCGGAAATGGAATTGAATTTACCTTCACTCGTTAAACACTCCCTTTTATTTCGCCTCGCCTCTTTACTTAATTCCCTTTCTCCTTCTGTTGGACTTTTCTCATTATCCTAAGGGACATTTATTCATACGGGATTGACCCACACCGAGTGAAAGTCTTCTCACTGTTTGCAATTACCATGTTTTGTATGTTTTTTCCTTAAAAATACATCAATTCTCTCTTTTGTTACATTTTCATTGTAAAGTAGCCTCTCTGCTGTACGTGAAAACAGAATAAATAAACAGATTCAGTTTATATAAATAGAAAAGGTGTGATTGATACGGAAGGGTCAACAGTTCTTTCGGTACAGAGATAAACTTGGAACTACTTCGGACGGAAGAGCAGATTCTAAGGTGCTTATGCACCATGTATGGAAATGAACTTAAAAAACTTTATTGAACTGTAGAGAAATTCTGTAGATTTAACCGGCGAATACACGTATGGAAATGAGCTTAACACATTCTTAAAAAAAATGGATTTAACTGTAGGGAAGTTCTGTAGGCTGGCTATCTGGCTTTAGCTGGCGAAGAATAGAATCCATTATAATCCAACCCAACCATCTCTAACTTTACAGCCCTTCTCTCCGGCTCTCTTATATACTAGTATATGCTCTGTTTGAACATGTGTTTTCGCCTGATGATGACCCAACTGGTAGAAACCATGGTCGTATAATAATAAAAAACTGTGTGGTATAGCGCAGAAGTGCGTTCCTATATACATATCTTCATCGGCGAAGAAATAATGGAAGGGCCAAGGAGCAAATCTAGACGAAAGAAAAATTCCATAACATTTAAAAGGCAAAAGAAGGACCAAATGAGCGATGGCGTAAGGATTTAAACGAGCGGTCCGTCCAAGTATTCCGACTGCGATGGACTGCAACTTTAAAAATTTGCGACGGCAATCGCCAGCGGAGAAAAATAATGAATGGGAGAGCTCGGGCGCCACATAAAAGAGGTACGGAAATAATTTTGCAGCGGGGGCGGATGAAAAAAGCGAGGGACGAAAAGGGTCGAACGGTGGTTATAAATAAGCGAATCATCCCTACTCGGCGTAACTGATCGTAAATGACGCCTTTAGAAGCGGCTATGGTCATTAAGCAGGGGAAAGAGAAAGGGTGATAGCTGAAGCGATGGCTTCGAGAGAGAGATTTAGGTCGCAGGGGACAATGGGTCACAAGGGTCGAAGAGAGCAAAGAAACCGAAGGTCAGGGATTCGACTTGATTTCCGCCGAATTCTTTCGTGATATTGCTTACCGTATTAGTATCGCTTTTATCATTGTCCCAATATTTGTATCCTCAGCAGGAAAGACACAAAATATAAAATTTAAAGATTCCAATACTATGATGTTTTACTCGGGGTTACTACTATTGTATGAGTCCCGCGAAAACCTATGGATACTGTGCGTTGACGAATTGTGGCTTGGAAAAGTCAATTATCTAAATTTAGGGTGTTCCGTGGTTTTGCTTCATATAGCATAGGAAGTCACTCTCACCCAATTCTCAATATATTCTCATTTGCTCCTTCCAAAGAGCCGTTCCATTCTTAATAAGCACAGAATCGCAATACACGCTCTCGGATTTTATATTTAAATCTAAATATCACTCGTATACTAGGAAATCCAGTCGGTGTACTTATCACAACATGGGGGCGAAGCAAACCTGTAAACTATAAATTAATAATAAATATATTAAAATATCAAAGTTGAGTGTTTTCTTGTGAATGGAAATAAACGTTTGAGTAAAAAAATATAGACCGAAGTCCTGCAATATGTATCATTTTTCAATTACAAGCCAATTAATTATCAGAATTTTTCCTGTAGAACTAACTAGTAAGTTTGAAAGAACGACAATTCTGAAAGACTTTACCGGAAAGAGAAATTCGGTTGGACTTATTCAGGAGAAACGAATTTGGAAAAGTAAATAATGCCATATGGGAGTAATGAGGGAGAGGATATTTTCGGTCGGGGGTGGAGGAAAACATTCGTAAAGTTAAGAGATGCTCAAAATGTCGGAGTGGCGGTGGGCAAAAGGAAAAATACGATGGGTGAGGAATAAGAGTGCGAAGAGAGGCTAATGGGAGATCATAAACATTAACCCGAGAGGTTCGCTATGTCCGACCTTCAGGTGCATTAATTGGGGAGCCGCATTTCCAGGAACTCTCGTGGAGGGGATGCCTCCCGAACAGGGGCGTGGTCGGCCGAAAAAATCGGGGGAAAGAGAGATTAATGCGATTCTAGGGGAGATTCACCGAATGAAACGGGTGGTTTTAGCATTTCTGCGACGTGGAATTATTCGGCCACTCGGTGACGTGGTTGATTTACGATTCGCACGGCGATTGCGTCGAATCCTACAAATTTAAAATTTCGTGTTCTTTAAAAGTGTGCGAAAATGCATGGGGAGAAATTTGGGAGACAGGATTTTAGATGTTCCAAATTCGTTCACAAAGGACTGTTACGTCCATGTTTACGCTTGTCATGCCTTGAACATATCCTTAAACTGCTTTAGGGAATCTTGTGATGAAGATATCGATGTCTTTTTTCGTATAGTAATATTTTCAGATTCAAAAACTACAACATCATGATCAAACGATATTATAAAATTATTACATTTATGTAATGAAGTAAGCCGTAGCCCCTTTTACATATTTCTGTTTTAATGTGTAAAACTTTATGATAACTCCTCTTTTACATGTCCCTAGATTTAGACTATCCATCGCGCAACGTTCCCTATTATACAGACTTCCTAATCTTTTAAATTCCCTTCCTCCCTCCATAGACCCTTTCAGGCTTTCACTTGATGCATTCTTGAAAGAATGCTTGTATAAAGATCCTTGTAAAGATTTTCCTTATTTTGTATTTGTGTATATATTTTGTCTTGTTTTTAGTTTTATTTGTTGATTTTCTTACTTCATATTGTTATGTATATTTGTTTAAGTTTGATTTTTTGGAATTCACTTTAAACTGGCGGCACCGCTGTATGTGAATCTTTGATAAATAAATAAATAAAATAAATATAATCTGTTAACTTTCAAGAAACGATTAATTAAATCCGAAAATTATTCACTTGAGATCAAAAGAGTGATTTTAAACGAAAACGTGCGAAGAGCCAATCCTGTATCGGAAAAAGATTACAAAAATCCTCCAAAAAAAACTGACTGCCATAAACAACGGGTCTTTTCCGCACAAGGGAATGAATTATACACGTCCTCTCATTATCTCCACCACCATATAGATCATGAACAATAAAATCATGAAAAAATGACCTTTCTCGATGCGAACTAAACAGCGCAAGGGAAAAAATAAAAGCGGGGCGATAACCGAAATAATTTTAATGAAAGCCCAGCAACAGGGATAACGAACACTATGAGAACATCTACTACTACATTAAGATCTATAACGGCGTATAATGAACTGAGTTTTTGCCCGGCCACAGCGGACTTGTGGGGTGATTGAGATGAAGTATGATAGTTATTACGCTGTAGAACATGGGATGGAAAAAGGAAGCGTGGGAGAGAAAACGAGGATAGGTACATGCAGAGAGAGGAGGAATATGATAGGGAATGGGAGAGGAGAAAAATGTTGGCCTCGAAAGAGATATGCGAGAGAGGGTTAAAATCGACCATTTAGGCTGTGGTTGCTCCAACGCATGATGGGTTGCGAAGTTTGCTTTGGGTGGGGCGACATGAGGAATACGAGAGGGAGCTGTGCCTGTGGCTATCTCTGAAACCGTACCGTAATGCGTTTACTTTCGTGTTACTCAACGTTACAACAAACATCACAACCGCACAACAGTTGCAAATGAGAGGATTTCTTATTTTTTCGCAACGAAGATCCTCGAATTGGTGCGAGCAAACAGAAATATCCCCAAATACTATGAGTAATCGGGGACCATGAATGACGGAAATAGCAGGAATAAAAAGAAAATATGAGGCTGGATGAGCTGCAAATTAAATTGAGGTTAATGTAAAAATTTCGTGGTCAAATGTGTATTTTTAGAAACATGTAGGTAAGAGGGTATAACGAAGACGGACATGTGGTCCGACCTATCATGAAAGGCTATTTAAGTAGGTATAAAATGAAAATACAAATCTCGAATGCCGGTGGCCTTGGATTTTGTTTGATTTCCTTAAAATATGTCAGGGCAAAATAGGAAGATAAGATATAAAAACCACATTCATCCTGAGATCATTTAAATAATTAATGAAGTGGAAGAAAGAAAAAAGGAACTCGGCGTTCAATGAACTAAGAGACAAAGGTTCTCCAAGCGCCGACAGCGGCAACCGTCTAGGGCGATTCCCGGGAAACGGATAATCGCTCAGCGGTCACCAGTTATTCAGAATCCCGATGCGCATTTCGGAAACAATGCTTCCATCATCATAGGGGATCCAATGCTGAATGATGTGGTGAATGACTAAGGAAGTGGTGAAAATGCAACGAGCTAAAAACGAGAAGTAACGGAGGACTTCTGAGCTTGACATAAATTCAAGCACGAGGAACAAAAGCTTTTAAAGCTCATTCATTTATTTCAAATTTAAAATACTTAAATTCGGTTTTGCCTATGACGAAAAAGCGTTTCTTGTATTCAACCCAAATCGCGATCATTTGAAGACATTTTTTTGCGTTGAATCCCTAATTATCTCCCTCTAAACACAGAACGAATTGTAATTAAATGACCCTTTAGGAGCATATTGAGGACATGTATAAAAATTAATAACCAAACAAAAGTGAGTCTCCCCACGAAAATCCAAAAGCGAAGAAAACACGATCCGGAAAACCTTAAAGAAAAGAACCGGGCGAAGAAAAAGAACCAAAAAGAATGGAGGAATATCGGTATGGGATAATGAGAAGTGAAGCCCGGAGCGAAGAGAGGGAAGATAAGAAAGTGAGTGAAGGAGAGAGAGGGTGTGGAAGCATGAAGAAGCAGAGAACATAGGGACGAGAGAAAGTTGGCGATGTACTTTTGAATCCCCTGGGGGTCGAAAACGAAAGCGCAGGGAAACAAGAGTAGGTGAGGAGGATTGGGAGCAAAGAGGAGATTAGTTAGGTAATGAAGACTTGGCGGTCTGAGAAGGTTAGATAAGGAAGCGGCAGAAGGACAGTCTGAGTAATAAACTAGGGAGAGATGGAAAGAGAATCAGAGAAATGGAATAGTTATAGAGCGAGGAAAAAAGGTGGAGTCGACGGATAAACTGAGTGCGGCAGAAATGAGAGCACAGTCTGAATGAGAGGTGGAGAGGACGTTAGAGAATGAAGAATGCGTACTGGGGAAGGCGTTGGAGTTGGAAGAAAAAGGTAAAAGCAACGCGGAAGTTTAAGCAAGGGAGGTCGCGGGGGTAAAATATAATCCCTCGCCTTTATTTAAAGGTTACCCTACGGGCGACTCTGGGGAATGAAAAAAAAATCACACAAAGCGGAATAAACAAGGCGACCGAAGTTGGTATTAATACTCACTTTTATGCTTCTCTGATAAATTCTCATTACAAAGTTTTTGGCGCATGCGCGCGCGAAAGCTGATATTTCTTCTCACTTCTCTCTGAAAGCAATTTATAGAATGCAACAAACGGGAGAGAGAAATAAACGGTGCTAAGGACCACGTAAATGGGTCCTTACTCATGAAAGGATTAAATCAGGAATAAATTGTTTGAATTTTTGATGAATGGAAAAATTTGAAAGTAAGCATTACCGAAAAAGTGGATTCCGAAGAACCTTCTCTACCTCCTTTTATCACTCAAAATATGTTTACAACGGTTATGAATAAAGATCACTACTAGTTTTCGCAAGCATTAAATGAATGATACTGAACGAATGACATTAATGAAATTTTACGACGATTATTTACAATGCTAAATGTATCTATAAGAAGAATCGAAACTTTTCCTAAATGTCAAATCGAAATGATGGCCGACAAAAGTCTTCATCACCTACAAAAAGAAAGTCAAAAAGGATATTCTACACTATATCTACAAAATTAAAACATCAACTTACAACCATTTTTGCTTAAATGTCCTTGTTACGTGACCGTCCTATGGTAAAGCTATTGGAGCAGCTCTTTGCAGCTATTCCTTCATTTGCTCTTTTCAGAACTAAACCAACATTGCGTGCAGTAAAAATTGGAAAATTTCTCGTAAACTATCACTCGCGAGCCACAAGTGGCTCTAAAAATAGCCACAGACGATCTCCCATCTTATTGTTTTACAGACAATATCTCGCGATAAACCACAAAAATTTAAAACGTACTTATCCGAGTAAACTCTACCACTATTTCCTACAACCTTTCCTCGTTGAAAGTTTTTGTTCGATTAGAAAATATATGTCAAACTATGGAGAGAAAGAGATGAAGGAAGATTAGAGGGCTTCGGAAATAAGTATTGCGTAAGTATTCTTGTATACGAAAATACGGTACAGATATGAAAAGTATGCGAACATAAATATGTATAAATACGATTGTGCGTACGTGCGAGCCGTTGCGTGTTTATGAGAAGAAGGGAAAGAAGGATTTGCAAAGGGAGGGACGGAGAGAGTGGTGGGATTATGGTGTGGTGTCGGACTCCCGCCCAAACAGTCGCGAAAAGAGAATAATTCAACAAGAGGGAGTTGGGATGGGGCGGAGGGCAAGATTTGGGGAGTGGGCGTGACGGAGGAGGATTAGCAAAAAGGGGAAAACAGCGGAGAAAGAGCATGGATAGCAATTTTACAGAAATAGAAAAGTCTGAGTGAGGTCTAAGATAAGTTTCGAGTCGCTTTTCTGTAAAGAGTACCTCTCGAGGTTCCCAAAGTGATATTTTAATACAAAGTTGTATATTTACCTTATGGACGATTTGGCAATTAACTAGAGAAATAATAAAAACACCCATCCGTACAAACGATCGTCCGCCATCTTCTCTATAGCTACTACATGTCTTTCAAAATAGAATTTTACAATGAAAAAAGTTTTCCCGTTATGTTGTCTAATAACACTGATATTAAAAGTAGTGGGGTACGTGATGAGGTCGTTCTACCAAACGAAATTGAACTTTGTAATGTAGTGCAGGAGGAATCCGTGACCCAAGAAAGGAAAATATACTAGTTATGGTACGAAGTCAAGACATTCTATGGATATAGCGTTATGTATGATATGATTAATAAAATACCAGAAATAGAGCAAAGATCAATCACTAAATTAAACAAAGTAATTCCGAAAAATATCACAAAATTCAATATTATAATAGTTTGATGAAACACTTTGAACTATCATATTAATTAAGGCTCTCTGTCTACATCCAGCGTTCACTACATAAATGAATGCCTCTATTTTATTCATCATCAGCAGTTGATATCACAAGAAACGTCAAAATGCGCTTATAATTACTCTGGTATATATTTTAAAACAAAACCTACTGAAAAAGAATTAATCCTAATAATATCAATATTTAAAATGTACAGTTACCGCTCAAGAGTTCGCCAGGCGTAACGGGTAAAGTAGGATAGAATAATGTTGCACCTGGAGGTGGTAAAAGGGTTAACTGATAAAGAGAAACCAGCAAAAAACGGCAAGTTTTGGCACGAAGAAAAGGACCGCACCGAAAAATTCTAACCTACTTTTCCGTTGTACTCGGGTGGAAGTGGTGCAAGTGGATGGGAGGGATTTCCCTAGCAGAGAAAAGGAGCATTATTGAGAAGCTGCGGGAAGACATCAGAGGGCAGAAAGAGGCCCAAAAACAAGAGATTAGGATAAAAAGGTTTTCGGTTTACGTGCAAATAAATTCGTGAAGATAGTCCGACTTGCTTTTTGCGGATTTTATCAGAAATGGAAGCTCACGTTTCTTCTCTTCGGGTCAGTGAGAATAACAACAAAATTATTAACTTGGCGGGGAGCAGTTTCCGTGCCGTGCAGGGATGCAGCTCTTTCCAAATTCAAAAGAGAGGAAGCATGGAAACTTATGGAGCTTCCATCTCGAGTGAGCTGCAAAGCCGACTCGGAACATACAACGTCTTACATTTTCAAAAATAAAACTTATTAGAATATTCTCCTTCGTGCTAGAGGTCTACTTAAATCCGCTTGGGTAGACTTTACGAATGTCGGTCGCCGAGTGAACGATGGAAGGTCAACGACAGCGATGGATAAAAAATGCGAAATGATTTTAATGTGATCATACCTTAAAACGCTCGTTCTTAGGAGTTTATCTGATTAGCCTCTCATTTGGATGGCCTACTCGCATCGTCTGCTTTGCAAGCAAATCTTTTTCTAAGACAACAACTACCTGCTTCATAATCACCGGAAAGCTTCTTGTTAGCATGTGCATCTTGACAAACCTAGCTGAAAGGCCGGCACAAGTACTTTGACTTGCTATCCTAAGTCTAGAAGATTATGTTAAGTAATTTGCTTTAAGTAGGCAACTTGATCTCCTCGGAATTCATAACGAGCAAATTACATAGTGCTCACTTGGGAAGCAGAAGCTCTCTTGATCTTTTCAACACGTATTATCAACGGCAGATAATATGTAGCGCAATGTTTGTAATAAATCGAGACAATTGAGATTACAGCATTGCTAACAACCGAAAAATTATCCGACTGATTTACAATCTAAAGATGAGACTGTTCTATTTTGAGATTCATTCATTCAGTCATTATGGAACTAAGATGAAAAGTAAAATCGATTAACTTTCTATATATGAATGATCTCCTAGTACCAGAAAGTTTTCTATATCGATTAATCATTGAATCTGACCGGAAAATAAATTAATTTTACAATAACTACATACTTTTATATGATATCCCATGTGTATTTACCATTCAACTCTTCATTCAAGATTCAACTCTTCATCCCTGATAAACGTTCACGGGTACCCTACTAATCCTCACCGTCCTTCACCCTGGTAGGTACTTCACAACATCACCTTATTGTATAGTTACCATCAACAGTTACCAGCATAGTTACCATCAACAGTTTACGACACAGAAAAACTAGATCGCCTCCATATTCGGGGATATGAGACGAAAAATAGGAGTGGCTGACATATAAAGGTTGTTCCATCAGATGAGGGGCAGAACCCGCAAACTTAAGGAGTAGAGAGAGAGAGAGAGAGAACGCTCATCAGCTCGAAAAGTTAACCAAAGGGGAAAGGGATTTCCTCGACGAAGTTCAGAACTACGTCGGCGTGTGCAGATTCCGCCTAGGGCGCAGGTATTACGCGGCATTAAAGAGAGGGGACAGACAACGGGAGAAACGGGGAGCAGACGGTTTTAAAGGGAAGCGCGTACACGCAAACACGCGGCGATCCCAACGTCTCACTTGGGGAGGCCAACTTTCGAGGAGTGACGTAGGGCTAATGAGAGCACTTGGTGGGGGCAGGAAGATGTCTCGAGGGGTCTTTGGCTTCGGGACGCAGCCATCCGTTTCCCATACACTATCGCTATCTAAGCCCAGCTTAACTGGCTGTTAACTGCGACACACATAAGCCTTGACGAAGTAAGCGCGCAACAAAATTCCATTCCGGGGGAATAAAAGCGCTGAATCGACCTCCAGGAAGCGCACATTTCTATCGACAATTTCATAATACAGCAAAGGAGACCATTTGGTGAAATGAAAGAAATTCGAATAATACTCCGCAATCGAATGTTTGTTGTTTCAGCAACTCTCAGGTAATCCTATTTTCAAGTGCTTTGCACGCAATTTTTAAGAGAGAATATTCTCCCTACGCATGTAGTGTTATAAGCTACACACTGGGGCAGATCTTTACTACCAGCCTGATACATGAAAGGCCTAGGTGTACCGCACAATACCAGGTACCTCAAAATATTTTAATTTCATGTAATTTATCCTTTCATTACTAGGAGAAATGATGAAGTGTAATTGGGTTTTGAAATTATGGCGAAGATGATTTTTATCAGACTTTATATGAGTTTCTAAATTATTAATCACTATCAGAGGAATAGGAAAATAAACGGTTTTAGTACGATGCTAAGTTGGAGTTAATACTGTTATTGACTACATCCTCCTTCACTCCGTGGAACCTGGCTATACTTTTCAAGAAAACTAGCACACAATACTTTGGTTTATATAAATTATTATTCACAAACAGATTGCCAGTTTCGACGCAAGAACGGCAACATTAGGTCTGATAAGACAAACCAAAAACAGATTGTGTGTTTTTCGAGTGTTCTTGGTTCGTGGAAAACGAAATACTTGGAGCAATTTTTTACGAGGAATCAAAGTTGTAGTATGTGGCACAAGGATGTGAAAAAATGCCTAACATATTGTTTACTAAAACACTCTATAATATCAAAACCCTTTTCAACCCTAACGTTGTTGACAATATGACTCGTTAAGTATAGGTTACGATGCGCATCGGACACCACGTTTGACTGCTAAAGACGAAGCTTAGTTATTCAGGCGAGAAAAACTAAGAAAGTAGCTGTCAAAAGAAAGTAAACTTCAGTATTTCTACATAAACACGTATTTCAGACAAAATCCCCGACCAAACAAGCACTCTTTAATTCTGAAACCGAAATAAATACGAATAAAGGGAAGGCGGACAAATAAAGCTCGATGAGGTATTACTGACTGGAGGTACTTATGCATGCCCTGTATGAATGTGACCGGAAGAGAAATACGAGTGGATAATTGATCCGTTTGGGAGAGCGAAACGGAACGAAGTAACCGCGTCGACAAACGGGTAAACACGCGCTGAGGTTAAGGGCCGCAGCCAAACACCGGCGTTTGAAAAAGGGGAATTTATCATATGCGACGAATCCGCGAGTGCGAAACAATCACACGGCCGCGTAAGCCGGAATAATCGGCGATGACGGACGTTCAAGAAGGGCGGCAAAAAATAAACGAGCGGCTCAAAGGGAGGAAAAACTAAAGCGCCTCGCAGGATTTGATTCGTGTGCTATACATGCACGGCGTAATGAAATAAACTCGTGTGCAGCCAATTTCACGCCTGGCGTGCGCGAAGAGTCCGCCAGGGGCACGCTTTCGAGCCGTTTTGACGGAGGAAACGGCCGATGTATTTACATGGCCACCGAGCGTCCTTCGATTGATTTTTTCCTCTCTTTGCCCGGCCGATGAGAAATTATTTGCGAAGAATGCGTTCCGGTGGGACTTGGGAGTGCAGAAAAAGGAGGAAATGGTCGCGACTAAATTAGGGATGGGAGGAATTTAACTGTTGGGCAGATTTTATGACGTATCGAGACTGAAAAGAAACGTTTTGATGCATGGACTGCGATTTGAGAGGGTTAAAGATGCATGATGTAAAAGCGGGTAATTACTAGAAATGGATAGCTTGTTAGAGACATTTTTTTGGGTCCATAGAAAATATCTGATGATTAGGATATGTCCAGATTACTAAATACCGCCCGTATAGAATCTATAGAAACAAGATATTTGCCGAGAAAAGATATGCTTTGATACTATGGCAATAAAGGTAAAAGGTCGTAGTTTCATGTAATTATAACCTCAACTGATAACTAAGATTTTTTGCAGATGTAAATAACTCACGATACAGAACGTTTCACGCATCAGTAAGGTAAGATGTTTCTATATGTGCCATGGGAATTGGCCCGAGAAATGAGAAGCACTCAGAAAAGTACCAGAGACGGAGATGGTCAAAGACAAAAATCATAAGTAGGAATAGCTATAATGACTGGTTAAAGATCCGTTTTTTCCTAAGCTATGAAAGCTTCATATCATGCAAGTAATACTATGATCGGTAAGGATACATATGTAATTTCCGTCCAAAAATCCGAAAGCCGTCCGAACAACGAAATAAATATCACTACGAAATGGTGTATTGCTTACTTTTATTTCATGATTTCCAGGATTATCTCGTTTTTCTTTTAAATTTTCGTACACTAAAGAAATCCCAAACTTTCGAGTCAAAACTGAACTTTGAATCGAATCTCTTCTACCTAACGTACGTGTACGTAGAACCATTTTGAATCAAAGGAAACGTTGCACGGTATATTTGCAACTTCTCCAATGTAGATGCAACCGCGTGAGAAAGATGAACGTAAACTTAGCTTCGCAAACGTGCAAACCTTCGGCTCAGCCCCGTTCCGCCATTAGTTTACGAGACACATCAACAAGTGAAGAATCAACTGCGTGCATATTCGAGGATGGAAGAGCGGGAGTATGGCAACTGTGGTCCTTCCATAAAACAACCGTCGTCACGTTTACGAACTTCCACCTATTAACGCCACGGGATTCCCTCGCAAGATCTTTCGGATAAGTCATGCTCGATCTCATCTCATCCGAAGGCGAATTCGAAAGGAGATAAGGCAACTGCAAATTCCGACGGATGCACGTCTACATCCGAGACACGCCGGCAACCACCGACGCGCAGTGCGGTAACGTCTACGCTACGTATTTCTTCTTCCAGTATCCCCAGTCGATTAGCAACTCTTAATTCTGCTGCATCGAAGTTTTGTGCCGCACTGTCTCCTATGTAAATTATTCACCGCATAACACCAAGGGGTTTAAACCCCGCTCGCGAGTTCGAGACTTTAATCAGTTCGCAGTTCCCTCATTAAGCAATTTCTTTTCCACGCCTCCTAACCTACATATCGACGCGTTTTGGCGTGAATTACAGAAGTGAGCGAGAAGAAATTTTACGCTGGAGGTTGCATTCCTCTTCAGCCCTCATTAGCAAAACACGTAGGACTGAACGAGACAAAAAATAAAAGGCACTATTTATCTTGGAAAATAGAGGAATGAAATAAAGGGAATGGCATCGTCTTAACTGCTCGCTGGTTTACCGAATACTGATTCATTACAGGGAAATTAAAAATACTCGATAATCGCTCGCAAGGCTTCGATGCACTTATTTCGTTCCCTCTATAGTCACACGCTGCTCCCATTAATAAACACCAATTCCGAGTATTTCAATCCAATAACCTCATGAATTCCTTAATGTAAAAGAAGAAAAGAATGGCTGCAGACCTAAATTCATTCCCAGTTAATACTGCCGATACATTTCCTTTCTTTCCCGAGAGAAATAACTCTTCCATGAAGAAAACAGTTCGGCGCAACGGTGGAAAATATTTCTAGGGTGCTTTAACTCACAACTCTTCATAAGGTTTCGACCCAATTGTGTTCCTCGAATTTCATTCTATTAGCCCAAGGTATGGCGAACGCATTAGCCGCAACTCCGCGCTCATTGCTGAAGCATGAAAATTTACTTCTCCGCAAATCCCCATTGGGATGGGGGAGATAGGTCGTGAGCTTCCACTTTAATTATCATCCGGATCATGAAGACTGGTTAAGGGAAGTAATATCCAGCCGTGAAGCGAGGCCCTAGTACAAAAGAGTCGAGCGCTTTTTTTTATCCTCCCTTAGGCTCTTGAGGCGGGGAATGGGTTGCTCCAACCATGCGGATAAAGCGTCTTACTTTTAATTTGCATCATTCTAACTTAAAAACGGGAGGTTAATTTCTTAAGATGGGCTAACGCGCGCGGATGCTTCCATAAATGCAGAACGAGTACACAAATATGGATATTCAAATAAATGCAGTTTATGGTTATGAGAAGGAGTAAATTATTTTTATTTTTAGATCGCATCGTACGCGTAAAAAGGAAGTTTACATTTCTATTACATTACATAATGTTTATAAAACGCAAATCCTTGCAGTTAAATGTAATAACTTAAAATTAATATGCAATATGCTACCCTCTGGATAGATGGAATTTACAAACAAAGACTTACACAACGTTTACGGGTCAAAGCGAGAGAGTAAATACTAGCTGCGCTACAGTCTTGCATGATGTTTCTTACAGATTCATATCGTTGTATAATACTCATATTTAAGGGATTACAATACAGATATTACGTAAAGCACATAATTATCCTGGCCTTTACTGGGTCAACAAATATAATTAACCGGATTCATGTTACCTTTGTAATACGGCCTCCACAAATACGTGTATATATACTTATAAGGCAAAATTTAATCTATAATTAAAAATCCCCAATCTCTATCTGCAGCATCTATGATCTTTAAATCTACTACGGTAATGAAAAACTAGAAAGATAAATGTGAGCTAGGTAAGACTTTTCTCTCAACATTCTGATATTTTATCTAAGATAATATCACCGGAATTGGGAATCGAACGAAAGAATATATTATGCTTGATATGAGGTACTATATGCTTACAAATTAAACCAATTACCGCCGAAGAGATACAACATAAACCAACACGAAACCACCTGAAACACTTCTCTTCGGGAAATATTCGTGACAGTGCGCATTCATAAATTTACGCACGCAAAAAGTAAAAAAAACCAAGGAGGGATGAGAAATGGAAGAAAACCCGTGAGAAAATAATCAGGCGATTAAGGGATCAGAGGCTAGCGTTGGAAATAAACAATAAATCGCCACTACCCTTTTCACGGCCTCCGGAGAGAGAGAGAGAAAAAGTCATCATATACAAAAATCGAAATTAGCGCCTCCAAGTGTTAATCCCCGACTTCACCCCTTAAAAACATCATCGCCGTCTCCCCTCACTCAGCCTTTCTCCAAATCCGAGGTTTTCCGTCCCTTCTCCAAATCCCCCACTTCCATATTCCTTCTTTTTTTTCTAACGGTGCCGCTTTAATTATTATTAATCGCGTCCGACCATCTTTTTCCCTCTCGCGCTCATCCTGGAAGCAGAGGGAAATAAAGGAGATGTAGGCGAGAAGAAGGAGAAGGTGTGGGGAAAATACGGTCTCTGAATCATACAATCGAGGAGTACATCATGGCCGTTTCAATTAAGGGTGTGTTAGGAAATCGATGATGAAAAAGCTAAGTTCCATGCAGGGTAAATGTTACAGAAAAGCTAAAAAATAATTGTTGCTCATCCCCAAAAAATATTTTCCTTATCATTCTTCGTTATTTCTATTACTTCAGATAGTTTTCATAAATATAGTTCTCACAAATAAATTCCTGGTTGGTCCATCCATAATCCTTTTCAGATATTTACCTACTCGTTTATGATATGCTGGCTCGCTGAAGTACCACAACGCTAATGTTCTTGAATGAGAAAATTTTGCGTTCTTGAGTTGCGATAAGTTAATGATTCCTATAACATTGCAGGATAAGAGTTTTTTCAAAAACCCCTTCTCTTTATGCATGAGTTCCTGCCGTGGTGGAAATAGTTTTTAGGGATTCCTATAAGCTACAGCTACAGAAATCAATCTACTCTGTCCTCATTTCTCATATATTTGCCTTCCTTATGAGAAGTTTATTTTCAATCTTAGTGCTTTATGTAATTGCACACACTTCCCATGATAATGGTTAAAGGCTTCACGAAAATGGGACTTCTTCTCCCTTTTGAGAAGAGCTTACTTATTACCCTACAACTATATAATTGGAATCGAAACAAAACTTCAAGGCAAATACAGAAGATGGAAAATCATAGAAAGCAGTAAAGAATATGATATCGAAAGCAAGATGAAGGTACCGTCTACTGGATCGGAAAACAGTCCAGAAATCTACGTGCATCAGATAACACAATTAGTAAAAGAGATAAATAAGAGGACAGAAGGAAACCTTTTGCGGAATTTAAACGGATCGCAATAAGAACCAATAATCTCCACGCAACAGGAAGATCGTTAACGACTTAATTCCGTTACGGTTTTATAAGCTTCCAGCAAAAGGAGCATTTCTTTTTATGTGAACGGGGTTTAGACGCCGTAACGACTTCGGCACTTGTATGCTCATTCGAAATTAAGTTGTCCAAATCATTATCAGGAGAATGAAAATACTTAAAATTATAACCTATTTTACAAAGGCAATTTATAAAATATCTCTATGGAAGGCGCAAATATGAAATACTTAAGGATAAAATGAAGATTTAACTACCAACTTCTTTGCATATTGAGCTTTAATATCATTCGGTTAAACCCCGAATATCTTAAAACACAATGTAATCATATACAGAAAGATTCCAAATTTACCAGCACAATATAGAGTAGCAACATATAGGAAGATTGCATTCTAAGAAGAAGGCTTGAGATATTATCAAAGCACTATATATTCCTTTAATACTAAAATAAAAATTTTATTGGTATCAAAACTAATGGCTGTCATTTAAATTCATTGATTATATTACCTACTGATGCTCAGAAATTTAGAGCCAACAGATAAAAAGAATATTTAGCTAAAGGCCATCCACGGTAAATATCCTCAATCCCAAAAATCCCGGAGTTAAATCACATATTAGCCACTCAACCACAACAGGTAAAAGCCACAACTGCCGTGAAACTCCTCGATTCTGATCGAAATCTACTCCGAGTTTTCTTTCGTGTCCCCTAAATTCATACACGGATTTCATCGCCGTAACTTGATACAACCATCATTCCGTTTTATTCGCTTACTCAAAATCGAACAAGATGGATTGTGGCCCATAACTATGTGGCTACCAGAAAAGGCCTCCCGACGATCAGATCTCGTACGGAAGATGGGCGAAGGCACGCAACCTTAAATCAGATGGCGGTATAAAATAGACGGGTTTCAGACATAATAAATCTTTGGAAAAACCGAAGAGGGATGACTGGATTTACAAGAGGAAGAAGGATTCTAATAGTCCTTAACATCAATCGCAGAGATACTCTCAATATTCATCATCACCTATTCAAGAATCAATCAGTAAATATCCTCAAATCATTAAGGATGTCCACAATATTTCGAATTTTATGAACTCCGACGAGCTACCTTCCGGGAAATCAAGAGTATTTCAGAATTGTAATGTAATAAAATAATGAAAGAAGAATTAGGAATGGTAGTACGTATAAGGGCAATAAATGTTTTCTTACACATATGCTTGCTTATCCTTAAGCCCTATGAAAAGGATTAAGAAAAGGAAAATTATCTAAACTGTCACTAGACACAGGAGGCCACAGTGATACACAGGTAGCTATTTTCAAGTTATTTATTAAACAAAAAAAGGAGTTATTTTCCGATTTCGAAGGCGTTGGGGAGGGTTAATTAATAGAGAAAGTATATATAATGAAACAAGAAGATTATTCTAAGGTGACGATTTTGGTCAAAAGGCGAAGAATAAGTAGATTTGAAGATAGAGTATAGTAATAAGATTACGTTTATACGGGCCAGTTTGCTTTTTTTAGTAACTAAGACACAATTACTTGTCCAATAAAAAGTAATCGAACTTCAATTTTTAATAACTAAACTACTGATTCCTAATTATAGCTAATGATACAATTCAAAACCCTCGAGCTTAAGAAAACTTTTAATTAAACATCCTAAACCAAACGCTACTAATAACTCCACGAGAATGCTCAAGAGTTGAAACTCTGACGATTCGCCTTTTTACACCTAAAATAATAGCGCATACGTCCGAGGGAAAAGGAGATGAATAAACCGACCGGGCACACGCGCGCATGACGGACAGGACGATTCCCGAACAACTCCTCGAACCCTCTCTATCCCTCCTCTCGAGGGATCGCAAACTCCCAAAGACAACAACACGTATCAAGCGGGATCCCGACCACTCTCATCTGCGCATGCTTCCACGCTGAAGAAATGCTCGATTTTTCGGCAATGCACGCGGGAGACGCGAGAGTATTTACCCGAAAGCGTTAATGACACTCTATGAAAGAATGGGGGAGTGGGCGTGGGAAGTGAGGGATGGAATGTTTGCATCCGTCAACCCTAACGCCCACTCAGGTACCCGGCATCGTGCTCTAATAATTCAGCGGAGGAGAAGTGGCGGGTTGATTCGGGAAAGAGATGGGAGGGATCTTCACGCGGGCACAACTAGTTTGCGTTGAGTTGCAGTGATGTAAGGGGCAGGGAAAGCTAGATTACTCGTCCGCATCTAGCATTCAATGGGGAGGTGAGAGGCTGGAATCGAAATTGCGGCTTCGATCGGAAATACGGTGATTGAGGGTGATTTATGAAAAGGTTTTATGGTCACTTAATTTCTTCGAGGGATCAGAAAAGTTAAGCGTATTACAGCTAATTTACATACGCACTTAAGTATAGTTTTTTTTGGAATCCTTCGGAACCCAAATAAAAATCAAAATTAAGAAAAATGTAATTCTTCCCGGTGAATTCTGCCATATTCTGAAATACTTCCAGAAGATTGCATATAAAATTGGCATATGAAATGCTTAATCAAAGGTGTTACAGTTAGCTGTCCTTAATGATGCTTATTTAAATTTAAGACTCCCTAAAGGAAACGGAGCCGAAATGCTCGGTAGATTCAATTATTTAATTAACAATTAATAGCATCCTACATTAGTACTTCATAATTATTATCTACTAGCCGAAAATACCAGATTTTTCCAATTGAATATTTCCAACGTTAGCTAAAAATTTATTCAATGTCTCTCCCAATACCTTAAATCAGATTCTGATTACAGAAAAATTTACATTCTAAGAAACCCTTAAAAATAATCTAATGAACGAATGTCATGATTCAATGAAATATTATAGCTCCAGTAAAAAAAATAATCTACATGATTTGCTAATTTCAGATTGAGGTTCTTATGATAATATCATTCCATTTTGTAGTCACTGATATCTAATGTTCCTCATAAAAATTATTATTATATTTCAGATAACTGCCGAAAAATAATCGAACAGATAAAAATGTAGGAGAACATTTCAGGAGAGCTCAGTTCCTGCGACATTGACTAAAAAAACGCAAAATTAAACTTGCTCATAGGAATCTGCGCGCAAACCATCGATTAGAAACAAAGAACACCGACTAACGATCAACTGTACCGACGTCAATCCAAAGCGCATCATGAAGTAACGGAAGAAGGGCCGCATCGCACGGTGAGCGAAATCTCGATTCTTCCCCGTCGTCGCTGTGCAGACAACCCTAATCGAGCCTATTTCCCTAATAACACCGTTCCTCGGGGAGCAAACCCCGTCACGGGTTTAGCAACCCATTCACGCTTCCTACAGTCAAACCAGACCACAGGAACACCCCGTGCCACTCAAATCCGACGGAATCCTCCCTCCCCCTTTTGACTGCTGCCTTACCCAAAATCCAAAAGCCATGAATAAATAAAACGCATCGATTCATCGATTGGGTGCATCTCGCAGTGACTCGATTCCGACCAAATCCCGTTTCTCCTCCCGCGCATTTTGCCCTGCATCTTCGCCTTCCATTATGGCCGCGATCAATTGGGAGAGCGAGAAAATAGAAAATTCGGATGGAAAAAGAACGGAGCCCATCCGAGGTATTAACAGTATCGGTTTCCGCTCCGAAAAAAGTCCGCCTAGATGGCAATTTACGATATTTCGCTCGCTGAAAATTTAAATACCGGCGTATTTAGAATAATATATGACTCTCTCAAGAAAATCAATGGGGTGCGATGCATTTTGCCGGGGCCGGATACGGCTTTCATCGATATTTGCGGGCTCGGGATGGAAGATGAATTATCCACAATATGGGGGGTATGGTATTTCTGTTGTCACAAAAAAGTAACATTCAGGAATCCATTTAAAATGTCATCCTAGGTAAGCATTAAAACACACTTATGTATCAAACGATATGCATTACCGACGCTTACTTTTTTATACATATCAGCATTTATGTATTAATTAGCTTACTTATTTCGTTTAGTTGAACTTCAATTGGATGCTTTCACATAATTACTGCACTTATACCTTTGAATATTTAAGAGATCATTCTATTCATTAGAACTATTCGAATTCAACTGATTAAGTTATACATACTTGATGAGCAAAATAATCATTTAGCTTTTAGCAATCATATTATATCGCTATTTTCAGCTAGACAAATTTACTAACTTTCGGAACATGGAGTATATTGATGGAATAGAGAGAATGAGTGCAATTCCTAAGGGAAACCACACCCGTTGTTCTCAATCAGGGAAACAGATAGGGAAGCTATGAAAATCATCCTTTGCAATCCGCCCGACTAATCTTCAACCAACCCACCTACCCATGAAACTAAACCGTAGCATCGCAGCTTCGCTCTCGGGCATTGGAAATGCACGTGCCTTGGTCTTATTTGCCGAAGATGGGACTTGCTTCAACTCACCCACACACAAACACGTCTTCCAAGTTTAATTACACAAGATGCCGAGCTTTACATCTAATGCACCAGTCTGAATTTAGAAGGACCTCCTTCCTCACGATCATCCCATTTCGTTCGCGATGTATAACCGAGATCACGTCTCTTGTTCATTCTCTTGTTGTCGAGTAATTAGTGCCGAATGGACTGATTTGTTTATTAGATCCTTATCACAAATAATCATAGGTGAAAAATATTCAACAAGAAAGATTCCACGTATCAAATTATGAAAACAGAATCTCAAGGCATGCGATATGTCATTAAATGATCTGTATCCAAATTTCTCTACTATTCAGCAAATTGAAGCGTAACTTGGTAAGGTGAAAGATAAATAAAAAAGGAGTTAATTAGATTAAATCGGAAGAAAAAGAAACTTGAACATATAAAGAAACGTTATCACTAAAATAACAAAGAATTTTTCAACGCCAAAATTTATGATAAAAAAACATTTAATGAACCTCTCCAGCTTCATTTTTCGATAATAGAAAACTACGTTCCCCACAGAGTAACCTTTCACAAAAGAAAATTCGATCCATCACCTAGGTACTCACATCCGCAGTCGAACTAGACGATAAAATAAGCACCTCTAACAGGCGAACTAAAAAACCCATTTCCGGTCGGTTTGAAAGGCTTCTGAAATAGACCTCATCAAATGAACTAACAACGGCCGGGGAAAGAGAGCACGGCGAAGAAACGTCGATCGGCAAAAAATTTCAATATTTCCCATCTCTTTCGGGAGAGCCGGACCACTCTCCGCACGCATATAAAACACGCTGAAAACACAGCGGTAATTTAATCACACCCTCCCGTTTTAAGGAGCGACAAAAACCTTTCGGTTCCCCAGAGTGGGGGAGTTTATCTTTTCCGCACCGCCGCTGTATGCATGTCTTCGAAACTTGATTTGTCACCCTCCGCAAACACGAACTAGACCGAAATGTGTCCCGCTCGCAAGTATTGGACGTCCGCACGCGTTTTTTCCTCCTCACCCCTGCCGAACGCCCCGTTGTCTACTCCAATTAACTATTATTTATGCGTTACAAACCCGCTCCATAAACTCCTCCTCTCCCGCTGGGATCGCCGCGGTCCAATTAGATAATTTGCATTGGTCCTCGACGGTTTGGAGTGGACCTCACGAGGGCCCCAAGGGAAAGTGGCCAGTTATTTCCCCTTCCTCCCACTCCCACACCGCCCTACGTTGGGAAACGAACCAAAGAGCTGTTGTTGGAAAGAGCATTAGGTGATTCCGTTAGTTTTAAAACGATAAGGAGCCGAAAAAGAATGGATCATTCCGACGAAAACCCGCCGCAGAAAAGAATGATTCGTTGGGGAGTGACGTATGTATCACCCCTTTGACCAGAATCGCTCGGCTGCCCCTTAAACAGAGCCATGGGAAGTGGGGCCATGGACCATTGGACATCATTTGTTGATAGTCCTTCGCGACCGAAACGTAAACAAAACGGTTTATGTTCAATTTTCCCATTATTCTCGTGTTCCCTTTGTCCCTCCATCCTGACCGTTTGTTGATTCCCCACACGTTTTCCCTCCCTCTCTCTCTTTATTTCTCTTCCCTGAGAATCCTTGATGCCTCCTTTACCTCGTTATCTCTCTCTCTCTCTTTTGAGAGCGTGTCGCGTGGTATCGATCCAAATTAGTTAATTGATTTAAATGTCGCCATCGACGTGTTTACCCGTCACGCGGAGGTTTCCGATAATTAGCGACACGATGCTTTCCGTTCGCTCTCCTTCTAATGGAGGAAAATACTGCCGAAATCAACCCTTTCCCCTAAATTCCGTGCAAATGAGAGATGGCCGAAATTTTACCCTCGAGGGCCGGATGAGTTTCTCTTCGATGAAAGTGTTTCCGTTCGGAGTCTTTCATTTGGTATCTGCTGTGTCTTAAGAAAGAGACGCGAAGTTTTCCGAAGATCCAAGGAATTATTTATTTTGATTGGGTAACAGCTCAATTAAAACCGCAATTTATATAGTTAAAGAATTCGTATTCATCCGGAGGAAAGTTTTCATTCCGTAGCTCCCAATATGATAGCGTGCTCGATTTATTATTTACTTAATGCATCCAATCGGAAGCTAAAAATATTTTATGAAACGTTACCAATATTAATTGGCATATTTTTTGCTCATTTCTAATTAGCCAACTCTATTAAAAGATCATCGCAATTACCTATATATCCTACATAAGTGCACACTATTTCCGAGTTTAGATTAGAAGTTAAGATAAGAATATTTCATGCTATTCCATTTCAACTACTACAAAAATTCTAATATATCAGCGTCTTCAAACTCTTCAGAGAGTTGAATGTATGTATAAAGATTTATGCTACCACGATTCTCTTCGAATCTTTCTGTAATTTTTGCGACTTGTAAGAGGTGGAATACGCAGACCCAAGTTTTACTGATGTTAAGATATTTTCATCGTGGTAACTTGTTGACTTGGTGAGTTGAAATGTTAACGTAATTAATCAATATAAGAAACACGATTTTAAAGATTAAAAATGGAAAAATATAAAACGGATCTAATGAATAAGAAATCATCTACCTTTCTCATTTACCTCACTACCTTTACTTCAAATACCACCGTGTCCCATTATAGCTTCAGAAATCGAAGACGATATTGTTTTGCCGTGATAGCTAAGTTACTAGAGTACCCGCCGGGCAAGTGGGAGATCCAGGTTCGAGTACCGGGAGCGGAGACATTTTGTCAATTTCTTAATCTAAATTCAAATATGTGACCAAGCGTTTTTCATCGCTCACTTAACAACACAGTCTACATAAACACCTAAGTCATACGACATTCAAGGCGCACGCAGCACATCGAAATATTAATTGAAACAGAACCGCCGTCAGAATAAAGCCCCCGCAAGAACGGAACCGAAAACTAATCTACAAGATAAAGCCCGGAAGAGAAAGAGCGCAGACAGTATAACATGACAGCGGGAAAAGAGAGAGAGAGTTATGGAGAATGGATAAAAGAACAAGAAACTATCCGGAATCCGAGGAATAAATCATTTCAACGGCAAAAAGATGTACGACATGGCATAGATCTCGAGAAAAAAGTAGGTTCCATCACATGGGAGAGCAGGAAGATGGAGGAGGTGATTGAGGAAGGGTCGCGGCTGCCGTGTGGACTGAGCCTGGAGGGGTTGATACGGAGAAAGACGGATGGAGGTTAGGATATCGAAAGGGATGAGTGAGGGTTGCAGGGGAAAGGTTTGCGGGGAGGAGGGTGTGAAAAATTTAGGGGATGGAAATTCGGGGGTGGTGAATCGAAGGCGATATTTCCTTGCCAAGGCGGGTAACCGATTAGAGGCGTCACTGCTTCTTGGAGTATAGGTCACGCTCTCGCACGCTGACATATTTGCCGTTCTGACCTCCGCTTTAATCGCCGCACCGAACGTATGGAGAAAGTCTTTAAGCTCTCGGTGAACGAAGAAAGGAGCCCGTAAAAATACGCTGTGGTTTTATCTTCGGAGGGAATTGATGGCGAAACTAACTAACTTGATTTTAGATTAAACTTAAATGATTAGACCATTACTTGTTATAGGAAATGAATCAATACACTCTCATAAGAATCTAATAATTCGTCATCGATTTTGTGGAAGGTCTCTTATACCTTCAAGCACTCAAACCTTAACCACCAATATTTTATTCAGCTACCATGGTTTTAACCCTTCAGGTCAACACCGCGTCTGATGATGACCTAAAAGGTCAAAACCATGGTAGCTTAATAAATTATTCGTGGTAAAGGCATAAGTGCTTTCTGGTCATTTCTTTCTTATCGTATTAAAAAAGAAACATTAATTCATACCAGAAGCGGCCACAAAAACAAACTGATGGTAATGCTCAAAGACATGCTAATAACTGCTGATAATAAGCAGTTTTCAATTACCATGATAATTATTAAAGCAAGACCTAAGTTAAAATAAGGAAGGCGGATGTCGATGGTTGCTCAAATGAGGGTTCATGTAAAACGGAAGCCATGGTTTAGGAATAGGACCCCTTGGAGAACGGCAGCATCCATCCACGAATTTAGAGCCAAAAATGAAAAGGATAAATCGTTAATTATGGAATGAAGGAGTCACTGTTTCCAATATAACTTTTATACCTCTTTCAGCTTGGTTCCTGAGTACTTCACTAATGCATTCGTATTTGAAGAGCAGGTAAAACGAAAATAACTCTACCACCACATCTACATGTATCACACAACCTGCATAATGGGGAGTTTCCAGGTGAATTGAGATTACCCAGGAACATAAATAATTATCTTTGACATTGTTAGGCCCGAAGCGGTCTCGTCAAAAGTTCTTACAATATTTTATGGGAGGCAGCATTTTAGTATTCATAAGCTAACAACTGGATTCAACTGTTCGACTGTTACATCGCCGTATCCATGATGATTATTAACAAGATTAGCATATAAAGGTGAATTATTAACGGGTGAGATCGTCGGACGCACGCATAAGTTAATTCCACAGAAAACTCTAAAACATCCGTCGACGATGTTGTAACCAAATATATTTTTTCTCCTTATTGAAGTCGAATGGTAATGTATAACAAACAACGACTGCGTTTTTCCGCAAGGAATATTCATCATAGACCAAGTACGATAACGATTCTATAAGCAAAGTTGAGTATCGGCGGCTAAAAACGGCACAAAAGTTCCCAACCCTTCTAACTCCGGATTTAAAAGGCAATCCTGGGAAACCGCGGACAATGTTTAAAGATGTGGCAACAATGCTATGCCAATAAGCCTAATGCCAATCGGAATTGCCTCCGACGAAATAACCTGCTATTTTTCAGGCAGAAAAACCGACGCCGAAACCGCGACGGATCGAGCAAAAACGAACTAAACCTAATCGGTCAAGCGAAACAATCCCAGCAAATCCCCACGGGGGTGGAAAAAAGACGACAGGTAATAAAAGCAAAGTTAAACAACCCAGCACGCCCAAACTATAACTGGGCTAATGCCCGAAACGTTCAATTCCGCGAAAGATTAAAATAAATTAATTTCTAAAGCGTTCCCCTCCGCGGGGAATATATAGAGACATCTTGCACTCCATCACAGAACCTCTAGTACGAGCTCGAGTCATAGAATTATTTTGAGTACGTAAGACTAAGAATTAATATTGTCAGTTTAATTCATATAATATAGGAGCTTATGTGTTACTTATACAGAAGAATACGAGCCGTGTTGTATTTTGACTTCTTTTCATGTGTATTTTCCTGTGTTAGGCTACTTATTAGTTACTTTTCCATGTACTTACAGAGACGTTTTCAAGAATAAATTGGTTTATCAGGACAAAACAAATTCCGAGGGGACTAAATCAACATTTATTCTTCCTTCTACAGTTCGATTTGTAAATCACTGAATACTTCCGGACTCATTTCCCATTTAATTAATTTCGTCCATTCATATTATTCAAAACACGGATGATTTTAGTTTAAGAAGAACTAAGAGACAAAGGTTCTCCAAGCGCCGACAGCGGCCACCGTCTAAGGGCGATTCCCGGGAAACGGATAATCGCTTAGCGGTCACCAGTTATTCAGAATCCCTAATGCGCATTTCGAAAGCAATGCTTTCATGATCACAGGGGGTCCAATGCTGAAAATGCTGAAAGCGCTGTCGGCGCTTGGAGAACCTTTGTCTCTTAGTTCATTGACCGCCGAGTTCCTTTTTTCTTCCTTCATTTACATTTACATTTACATAAGGACCCTGCTAACCGCCACTGGCGCATGGCAGGGGGTGTGAAACACCGAAAACCCTATCTACCTTTGACTGCTGTTGGCTTCTCTAATACTTCGCGGAAAAAATGACCAGAAATAACTATCTGTCCTGGCAACTATTTCCCTGTAACGCTTCGTCGTTTTGTCTCGAAGATCACGTATGCTACAAACTGGTATGACAATATCAATTACCTCCTCCCTGAGATCCGTAGTGATAAATTTATGAAAAAGCTTCCTACGGTAATCAAGTCTTCTATCACTAAGCGAATCCCAACCGAGGGATTCTATCATAGCTGAAACACTGCTGTCAAAACTGAAATCTCCCTTAACAAATCTAGCTGCCCTACGTTGAACCATCTCAAGGCTGGAAGTTAATCCCACTTCGTGCGGATCCCAAATCGCGCAGCTTCTTTTAAGAAGAACTCTCAATTATTGTTATCAGCATCAATAATAATATAGGATGGTTAGAACGCGTGGGAAACGACCGCTCATTAACACCGACGCATCTCGGGATAACGAGCCGAGGAAAGCGGTGCGTTCGCGGGGTGGAAAAAATACGGAATTCGGCAAATAGACGAATAAGTTGCGATTTTTCACGCGGCGGTCCGAATGCCAAATTTGTTTGAGTCGCCAAGCAGGTCGGGATGAATTCGTCGAAGGTGAAGTGACAGTTAGTCACCGACCATTTTAAACCTCGACCGCCGCGAAATAGAATTAGCGATACGGTTAAACAATTAAAATCGGGGGGCTTCTCCGTGCCAACGGTCTCGCCCGAATTCCACGAGTCCCGACCGAAATCACTCAACGTCACGCGGCGGATTAAATGAAAAAGCCGAATAAATTGATGCATACGGAAGTTTGTCGTTCGGATCGAACGCAAATGGCGATTGATACCGGGACAATCTAATGAATTCATCTATGGGGAAAATAAAGCACGAAAAATGTGGTCCACTGAGAAGATAGAGGTCACAACTATGGCTATATCTGGGGATTGAAACGTGGCGGTAAAACTGCGAGAAAAATATTAAAGGTAGCTTCATAGCTATGGATAAAGACTAATAATATTCAACAGAAAAGTAAATCAAAGAAACGAATATGAACAAGAAATGAGTTATATTTTTTGAAAATATCCCGTAGAGTGAGCAAAAACCACGAGCAATCAGTAAGCAACGAAGATATTAAAGACTTTCTTTTAACAGTATTAGTCTTAAATGAAATCAAATAGGAAGATAAAATTAAAAAGTATTACAAATCTTAGTTTGAAATAGGACACATTCCAATTACTGCAGATATATTTGTATCCACAATTCTTTCTAAGAAATAGCCATGCAGCTATTAATATAAATTCTAAATTATACTCTTCACTGCTTTGTGTCAATAGGAAATACTTTTGAGGCTCATCTCATAGACCATATAACTTCACAACACGAAAGACAAACTTATGCGACTACACTTTACATATTTATTCCTTGGTTATCAAGAAACATCCATTTACGGAACTTTACCAAAAACTTTAACAGTAGCAATGGAGGATCACATACAACCATGCCCTGAAAATACCCCAGAGACTCAATTCTGGAGCCTAGACAACAGTAGGACGTTACACTAACCATTCCGACACCGAGATCGGAAAACATATTCGAAGAAATATAACGACATAAACTAAAAAACACATCGTTTTTAACGCTATAGGTGCTCTGGAGCAAACTCAGGAAGGAGAAACAGGGAAGGGAATGGAGAGGTTTGTTCACGGTCTTGTGCCCTTCGGTGGAAGTGAAGAGGTAAAGCGGATGGACTATGGGAAAGTGAACAGGTGTTGTAATTAGCATGCAATCTCAGTGACGTGACTCTCCTGCACTGCTCTGCCCACGCAATTTCTTGTCGCAACCCCTCAGCCAGCTATCGAAATATGGGAAGACCACACCCAAAGCGTGAGCCGGCTAATTTAATTCAATTTAATCCATATGAGAGGCGGTATGAACTCTGTTTCAATACTACGAACTTTATCCAACAAAAATATTCAGTAGAAAACTAAATATATATGAAAAAGAGAGGATTTTATTAACAAGATGAAAGAAAGTATAATTAAGAAAACTAAAAGTGAAGAATGTATTCGAAAACAACATAAAATAATGAAAACAATAAATAAAGATGAGTAGTAAATATAAAGAATAAATTATATTAGCCCTCTACGACAGTTACAAAATTCTCGTGCCTAAAATTATTCGAGCTACAATTAAGTTAAGCAATAGAAATATTTCTGCACTTAAATGTTATATATATATCTATGCATTTAATAATATAATGTATTTTTTAAATTCAATATTTCCCATAGCATTATACAACTGCATAAATTTATGAAAATACCGTTTTCCTCTTTATACTCTTCTTGCATTATATTATATAGCCTGCATTGTTTTCGCTTAGTAAATGTTCCAAATAAAATAAAGAGAATATTTATTCGGCAAATCATTTAATAACTGCGACTTCAAATTTCATCCGCAGTCTATTTTTATGCAAGCCAAAATAGTCTCTTTTTTTGCATACCTATGAATGGACAGAATCTTTTCCGTTCGAACCGGATATATTATTCTCTCTGCGCATACTATTATGCGCTATTAACAGATGATAATCATTCCGGTCGGAAATTTAATCGCAACATACCAAAGAGTACGTCAAGTAATAGCCGCGAGCTATCAAAAATACATTAAAATTGTTCCGCCGTGCGTAACGGCATTAGCAACCCTACAGATGACCATTACAACTCTGAATGCTGGTTAAACGGGGAAAATCTGCGTTCCTCTTTGTTTGTCTTTCGAAATACGTGCCGAAAGATACTATCCGCGAGAATATCTGCGATTCTAATTGCATCCAGATAATCGCCGCATGTGTTTAAATCGTAAATGTGCAATAATACATGCGGGAAGAGTAAAAAACACTAGCCGTACACTCCATGCTAATTTCGATGAAAAAACCTCGGCAAAGGATGAAATTACATATTTTCCGCCACCGATGTAACGCATGAGCGAGCAGAAATTCCCCGGAATCAAATAACGCATGGGAGTGCATTAATATGAATAATGCTGAATAATTAAATGATGCGGTGCATTTTTCGCGTTTCCGGAGAGAGAGGACGTGGCAGAGGACGTGCTACAACTGTCATCATAAACCTTCCCTGGCAAGCGGGCTTACGAGATGTGTTCAGCCCCTCGATCGAAACGGGCGCTTTTTATTAAAAGATCCATCGAATAACGTTATATAGCGCGGTTGGGAAGCAGAAAGCAAAAACCGTTGAACGAATCGTATATTCCTACGAAAGCTTGGATTCGAATGATCCGGGTTGGAATGCATAAAAATCCGTGGAGAGGAGGGACAAAGTCAATCATTGATGCTGCAATACCTTCGACAAAATACAACGGAAAGTGAAATTATATGAGAGGTAAGAGAAAATTTTTAAATGAGCCAGATAATATTTGAGGATTAAAAATTAACTCATTAGCCCGATGAAATGTTCCTAACGCATCGAAGCAACAAAAATATTTGGTTTACAAGCTAAGCTTTTAAACCAAGGGCACATACATCCCTGAAGTTGGAGAAGATGGAATAAAATCTCCTTATTCGATTCAGTATTATCATTGAATGATAGGCGGTGGGTAGTAAGAATTTCTTTAGCAGCTGTTTGTAGTTTAGCTGTAGCTCACAGCATTAATCTTACGAAAAATATTTCTCGATGTAAAGGTCAATTTATTAATTAAGAAAATATATTATATTTGAAGTATCACCTATAAGACAAGCGACGGAGATAGTGTTTGAGAACATAAAATTAGAATTCAAGTCATATCAACCCCTGAGAAACAACGAAACCTTCAATACAAGGTTAAATAAAATATAAAAATTATGTTCCCCCGTTATTCGTGACTCAAGTGGATGATTCGAATCACAAGGTGTAGAATAGTGCCAGCATCTCGGACTACGGAAAGGAATCAACCGTCAAAGTTAACACTGATATTTGGCGCAATAAATTTTACTTTCGTGCTAACTAAATGGATGAAAAACTAGCGAATCCAACCCTTTATGGCCCATCTCTCGGAAATCGATTCTCAAAAGCGCGGTTAATTAAAGGATCACGCCGAAGTGAGCTCACGCTAACTTGGACCAACTCTCGGGCGGTAATAGGAGAACACGCTTTGGTTCTCATACTGCGAGTTTTCTTACGAAGTGTGCACAAGTGGCTGAGGGAAGAGGTGCTTGGGGTTTATGCGGGCAAAATGATTAATTGGTTCCCACTGACGCCCGCAGACGCATCGGGAGTTTTCGAGTGTCCATTGGACCGTTCGGAAGAGGGACTGTCCGATTCAAGAGGAGCGGAGGGAAAAACAGCCCAAACTTCTAATGAATTCTCGATACAGAGGCGAAGAGTGTTCCTTTTAGGAAGACTAACGCAATCGATTCATCCCAAGCACTTTACGTTTCCCTAAATGCAATAACAGATGGGGAAAGAGTAATTGGGACACTAGTGACACCGAATTTCTCTCTTTAGAACATTTACTGCAGTGTAAATAGTCATGACGGCGAATTAAAATAGCATTTACGGTAAAAGATAGTTTGCAAAACAATGAATTTAGCTTAACTCTCTCATTGAGCCGATTGTAAAAAGTAGTGAATTTTTTCTATCCATTCTTTTTTCAATACAATTCTAATGAAAATATCAGGTGAAGATCCATAAAAATCATGAGCCTGATATACGAGGGTGGTCTGAAAAGTTTCCGACCCCAGATTTTTCAGAAATCTTCAGAAAATTTTCGGAAAACATGTCCAGAAATGGCGAAATGTAAGAAACTTTTTTCAAACCACCCATGTAAACATTGTAGGTGAGTACAATGTACATGTACAATATAGGTGAGAAGTGTGGACGCTAATCAAGGAGTGAATAGAAAAGTTGGAAATCCTTGAGATGTGAGTCTGGCGTAGAACATAGAGATTGGTTTGAAGAGAAGTTTGTTTGATGGATAAACAATGAATCCAAGAGATATTAGGATAGGAAAAAGAGTTCATCGATAGAGTAAAACTGAGGTAGATATAATGGATTGGTCAAATTGGAAAGGGGATGGATTGCTATGGGAAGGAATTTATGGTAGGATGACAGAGAGAAAGGCGGTGGCGAGAGACGCCAGATGATAGAAAGAGGGACACCGGGATAGCCAAGGGGGCAGCGGTACCGGCTTCGATTCCCTGTGGGAGCCTATATGTGTAAAATGGCCTCAGCTGACGAAGACCTTATAGCAATACCACTACTACAGGAATAAGTATCGAGAAGTAGAGAAATCGGAGATTATAAGAGAATTTTGGAACACATGAAAAAGGTATAGAAGTCTCATGTAAGGATATATTCCTATTTATTTTCCACCCATGAAAATAAGGCCATAAGTTATTCTGCTAAATCAAACCCGTTATTACTTTTAAAAGCATAAATTGCGAGACTTAATCGACGTTGATAAAACACCGACAGATAGTAATTATTGCATCGCGGTTAAAAATATTTACCAAGTAATCATCCGAAATTACTCACTAAAACACAGCAGACTTGAGGCAACGACTACTTAAAACTACAAAATACCTATTTAAGGTATTTTGTAGGAAGGCGTAAGGAACGGCGAAGATGTTCCGTATTTAAAGTTAAGTCGAAACAGAAGAACTATCCTGCCAATAAAGCTAGCGATAAATATATGCTGAAGGATTCCGAACTTTTTATCAGTAGGAAAAAATCAGAGTATTTTATCCTCGCAAGAGACGTTGCGGAAATAATTTTACGAGCTCCTCCTCGGCATTAAAACCAAGGGAGAACAACGGTTCCCTAAATGATCGAGGCGCCCATTAAAAAGTACCCAAGGCTCCATTGAATAAAGCGATCGCGCGGGATCCTATATCTGAAAACTATTGAGAAACCTATAATGGAGGTTGGTTGTCACTATATCTTCTTCCTTTAAGTGGTCTCCGCGGCCCGATTGAAACAAAAATATCGCCCGGGGAAAAAAGTTAACCGGCGAGAAACGGTTTAACACGCGGAATAACTTCTCCCGAAGTCGGTAATCAGCCATCTCCTCGACGTAATCCATCTAGGTGCCCCTCTCACGACGTAGAGATCCTAATAACGAATCGCCAAACTTATATTAAGGGCGGGAGAAGGCAGAAAAGTCCTACTTGGCGAGAGAAGGAAATTCGGCCTTCTTCGACAGTGACGGATTGAATAAAAATAACAATTTTCCCTAGGATAGAGGGACCGATTCTCGTTTATTTAAACGGCGAGGAATTGGCGAATGATAAGAAAGATTGAGAGCGGGAATTGAAGGAAAGATTTGCGACTGAGAGTTCAATCACCCAGAACTTGCTCTTGACAGTCCTAATCTCTTTACTGCCTTCGCATGGAAATTCTTTAACCGTTTGCACTGTAAGTGCTGCTGACATGAAAAGCGTGGAAAAACGTATAAGTATAGCCTATGGAAAATTGATGTTGAGTAACAATTTTATAGTAAGATTTTAGTTAAATTTTGAATAATCATCCCTCAGGCAGGTAAAGGCTTCTGTTATGTTCATTTCTTCTAATATATCCTGGGCTGCAAGTCGTTACATAAAGAGTCATGATATGAAAGAAAGAAGTAGGAGATCATTTACTAAAACATGAATTTTAATTCGTCAGTTGCAAGGCACCGAAATAGATTTTATAGGTTTATATACCGTTTCCAATTTTCTGGTAAAAAATTCGAATTTTCAGGTAAAAAATTTTCAATTTTCATAGCGCATAACTTTATCCAATACACCATCATCAACACCTTCTTGAGTGCCATTCATGAAACTTACTGATTGTCTGTATTCAACCCTTCCTTTCTCATTGAAATGCTACTTAACCTCGAAATGCGCAAGTGAAGAATGCGAGCGAAGATTAAGAGAAATACTCGCGACACCTTCAAGTGAATTAAGACCTTCCAGCAAAGGAAAACTCAATCGAAAAATTAAGCATCGCTGCGCGCTTGAAAGAAAATCCCCACTCAAGCGCTCAAGATTGCGAAAGAAAAATTAACCGAAAACCCCCCGAATTCCGCGACTTTTCCTAACGCGCCGAAAATCGGCAAATGATCATCCGGCTTCTTTCTTAGGGGGGTTACCAGGATTTTCGCGATATTGTGTGTGTACGTGTACGCCAGTTGGAAAAATCGTCGAAGCCGAAAAATCTCCGTGGTCCTCCTGGAAAAATCCATGGGGAGACGATCTGTCTTCATCCATTTGGTCAAAAGTCGATTTTGCAGCGAGCGACCCCCATAAGGATAAGAGCGGTGGGCGGGTAAAACCTCGGGGGACCGAGCTGGGCACCTCGGGAAAGAAAGGAGAGGGTTAACCCTACTTTTTTGGGGAATATACCCTGATCTGACCTACTTTCTCAACGTCACGCTCTCCAAACGTCTGGACAGCAGTGAGACTACGTGTGGTGGATGTCCCGATGACTTCTTATGGGAGGCGAGATAGATCAAACGGGAGAAACAAAGAAAATGGAGAGAGATGTTTGCGGTAGATTTGTGGCGACAATTACATTTGCAAAGGATGATTAAGGTATGGGAGTTAACAAGCTGAATTTACGAGCGGAGGCCGAAAGTCAGGCGAAGATTAAGGCCTATTAAAAGGCCGATACGGCAGTTTTATTGCTGCATTAAATTGAGGCAATCTCATTCAACATCTCCTTAAATTATTTTTCGGATATCTGAAGAAGTTAAACGAGGACTTATTAGGCTTACGATATATTACCGCCCACGGAAAACCCATCACGACAAGGACTAAAATACAGCGGAAATTTTGCTAAGAATAAATTATAAATAGGTTCAGATGAAATTACCGGTGACATACGAGGGTGGTCTGAAAAGTTTCCGACCCCAAATTTTTCAGAAATCCTCAGAAAATTTTTAGAAATTTTCAGAAAACATGTCGAGAAATGGCGAAATGTCGGAAACTTTTCAGACCACCCATGTACTTACACGAAATCATAAACACCCGATAAAATCATAAACTACCCAAAAAAAGAAACAATTACCACTGGTTGTAGTTCCGACTGTAATTAATTTTAAAAATTTCGCAATATGTTGAGAATATCCACAATTTTTATAGAATACCGAACTTATCAGATTTGCAGGGGCTGATCTCTCAACATTGTGCGCTGTCAAAACGACCGAAAACAGAAACGAACTGGAAATTACATAAGGGACGGATTTCACCACTTACAAAAACTGTCAGCGTCGGTATTCTCCCCAAGAAATATGGAATTTAAGAAAAGCTATCCTTGACAAGAACAGGAAATCGTTACTTGAAAAAACGCTCACGTGGCCAGCTAGGAAGGGAACCTCCGCAAGTTTGAAACAGGGCAGTATATCCCTTTGGCAAACAAGGCCATCCGATGTAAAAGGAGAAAGAGGAATATATAGAGACAGGGAAATGGAAGGGATCGATATAAGATTTAAGGGACGCGACAGGTGAAATGTATCTTTTAACTTCTCTGTGGGAATAATGGGGGAAAGAGGAGCGATGGGACGAGTGTCCTCCACGAAGAGAGGTCTCTTTAAAATTCTTCAAAGGTTTGGAAATGCCAGGAGTGAAAAATATTCGAGGCACCTACCTAACAGAGGAGGCAAATTTATATGCTTCAAATATAATTTGAGTTACGTTTACAAAAAATTTTCAGCTATGGAAAAGTTGAATTGTAGTTGAATCAAAGTCAAAGAAATTTAGGAAAAAGATAAGTTTCTCACCTGCTTACCTAAAACGCCAAAACTAAGTGCTAGAATAACTTACTGCTAATAAACGGCTCTTCCAACGCCAAACAATCTTAAAGAAGGGGCATGGTACTTACCTAAAAAGAAAGAAAAAGATAAAATTAGTATATTATAAAGTTAACATGACTTTTATTTTTTCAATATGTACTCAGATTTACCTGTCTCATAAAAATTTGGCAGATAAGAAAAACCATTATAAATTAAAACACATTAATATTTCGTTAATAATTTTTTGATTCATGTATTGCTATACAAAGCATCACTTAAAAGCGACGATTCGTACTAGCAAAGAAAAACAGAATCTTTTGATAGAGAATTAATATAATTACAAAATCCCACCTAATGTAAAAAAATAGACCTACTTTTCTTGTAATTAATTGTATGAGTATATACTGGCAGCGTGGTACATACATACATTGTAAGTTTTAAAGTGTACGTATATTAGCTTCAATCTAGAAAAGTCTAAAACCCAACGAGATAAAAAAATATCGAGCTACCAGATTTATAAGGTTTACATCGCTATAAAAACTTAAAAATACAAAGCTATGACATATTCCAGATACTAACGAAAGGCTAAATGAGGCCCGCAGTTAATTATTTCAAACACTTCACGACCGCCAAGGACACAGATAACAGGAAGAAACGTGAGCACGAACACCTTAAAGAGTTTCTTGTGCGACCCACTTCTCCATCCTCAGGGAATCCTCCCTATACTTGCGGCGATCTCTTTTCCCAGAGACGAATAGTTGATCCCTTCGTTCCATTCTCTTCCATTCGAATGGGACTGGAGAGACAAAGAAAGAGATATCCCAGGGATAGAATAGCACCTCTGGAGAAGCAACAGTGTATCTCTCGGCCAATTCCCGTGCTGTCTCTCAAGTGGATCACTCCACACCCCCGCAATCCCACTTTCCAAATGCTCTTTTCCCTTCTCATACAAATGGCCCGTGGAACGGTGTTTTGGGAGATCGGTACTGCAAGTTCACGAGGCTGCGATGGGTTAATATCTCATAACTTACAAAATAATGAAGAAAAAGTCGTATGAATTTATTATACTTGCAAAATGAACGAAAAAGCTTGCACTCGTAGTGCTGATAGGTGTGGTCTAGAGGAACTGAAGAGGCCATTTCATAAAGAGATCGAGTATTTTGAAGTGGTAAGTGATTACTGAGGATTATTTGAGAGACTAAAGGTCATTACAATCGACACAGCAGTGCAAGCACAAAATTCCCTTACGTTTTACACAATTTAACTGGTATTATATTTTTGAATACCTATATGATTGAAATTTGGTGATAATATTCGTTCATAAAATTAAAGAACGGATAAGAAAAATTTCAATAATATAACCTTCGGTTAACCACTTAAATATTCTATATATTTCGAGGCGTTGGTATACAATTAATTAGCCCTCAAAAGATAAAGAGCTTTAATACAATAATGTTTTTATTTATGAATTATCTATTAAATAATGATGGTCTACGATGAACAAGTTTTTCCTCTGGAGCATCCGAATGAGGCAGAATAAACGGAAACAATTAGAAACTATTTACTTTCCCTCGCGTTGACTACATGCAATATATTGAATTTTTTAGTTACATTAATTGAATAGTCTGACATTCTTACACACCATGAATGTTTTTTATTGACCTCATAGCAGGATTATAGCAAGGATGAAATAATTTGGGTAATTTAAAAATATTAAAATAAACTTAAATTCAATTAAATTTAATCACGACCAATCAATATATGTAATTGAAACCTTTCTTTGAAACCTTCATATGGAGAAGCACTCTTCAATAATTTGTATTCTCCTTTTCTCAATCTCGAGACAATTCGAAAAAAATTCCCCCTTTACATCCAACATCGCACAGCCCAAAACGAAACACAATCATTGCTATATAGTATCGAGAGAAATGAGCACATCGCTGGAGCGAACATCCTGCAAAGCCACTCCAGAATTTAGCTTGCATGCTGTTCCCGTAGCGATATGATTAAACGTGTAGAAAAGATGCTGCAACGAGATCCAATGTACTCCGAAAGGAAATTCGATTTAGGGAAAGAGGAAACATTTTTAGGACGGTTTAAGGATTGGGAGAGACGGGGAGGGATACATTGCGTGCGGATCCCTTGATATCCACCAGCCTTCGAGACGCGTCTCTTATTCATCTTATTTTGGGGAGAGGCACGGCGTGCATAAATTAAAGTTAGCTGCCATCCACGATGGAAGAGGAGGGCACAGGTAATGCTTTCCACGAACGACGCAAACGATGAACTCACGAATTAAGCACGGTGTAGCACGAGCAGTCGGAAATCGAGATTCTCGATGATCGATAGAGAGGACTACCGTTATGCATTTGAAATAAAGTCTTAATCCGAAAGCGGGCATTTTGAATTCAAGACGCCAGACGCACCGAGAATACAATTGGCGATGCGAGAGAGATACAAGGAAGCGTTTTATTTCCGGATGCTGTACCGAGACACTGGGGCGCGACGGCCAAATATGATTCGACGGAAAACAACTTCAGTAAAATAATTCCATCGAGATTACTGCACGAAACGCTCTCCAAGTCGAAAAGAAGTGAACTGTAAAGAAGAGGGTATTATAAATGGATGAAAGGTTGCGAAAATTCGATAATTAGCAATTTAAATGAGAGAGGATTACTAAGACTTCAGATCTCCTCTATCTTCTGAATGAAACAATCATGCCTCAAAAAGTAACGATTAAATTGGGACACAATTAAATTTAATCAAACTTCGCCTCCTTTTCCGTCTACGGATTACTTTGGTATAAACTATAACGATTCGGTACAGTTATATATCTGTGTTCAGTTAAACCCAGTGATCGAATCGATAAGGCGAAGAAGATTGGAATGGTAAAACGAAAAATTATATAATTTTATAAACTAAATCCCGCTAAACAAAAATAACCGGAAAACAGCACATATAATATAATTTGAGCAAATCTTAAAATTGGAGGTCACCCGAAACATTTAAAGATTACATATGATAGACCGGTTGTGAAGCAACAAACTAAATAATTCATAAAAAGCGCAGAAATAGGGAAATGTGAAGCAGAAAATGAGATCAGCAATCGATATACCACCGGAATTCTGAATAAGTTTCTACAAACAATGAATCACGCAAACGAAATAGGGGGTAAGCAAGAAATCAGTTATGGGATGCCAAAAAGAAAACAATTTGAAATGCGACGATTACTTCTAATATTGAAGAATTCAACAGAGGAAAAGGGAATCGCAAGATAGAACACGACGACGCTTTTCAGGCAGTTAGAAGCAACTCACGAGTCATGTCTCCTGCATCAGTTCGCAATTAGGCAAATGGTGCGATTGCCATCTGGAAATAGTTACGGCAAGGTCTCCTAGGGCCACCCGCGCTCGTGCTTTTGTTCCGGATAAATTCCGATTTTATGTCAAACAGCACGCTCCCGTTTGAAACTAATGCAAGGGGCGTGATTCGTGAGTTGGGCCAAAAGAGGACGAAGCGCGTGATACCACTCGAGCGTTTGTGCTAATCGTCTAAAATCTCCCACGCTCACGGGATGCAAAGTTAAGCTCACACTTCTTAAGCATTCCTTACGCCACTTAGAAACTACCTCTGCTTTATCAAAGGGATTCGTGTGGCCTATATTCTTAAAATTACAACCAATCGTAATCATATTGATGTATCTTTACCCAGATGACTGCAAAACCAATGTTGAAAATGAAAGAAACAAATATCCATCCCTTGAGAAATTGAGTAGAAAATTCAGAACGCCACCAATAATTTTAGTTCATTCTCGAGATAAACTGGAAACAAAAACGAAATGAATCACACATATAAATGTTAATGGGTAATCAGGATATTTTATTTTACAGTCTCTATATAAAATACTAAATCCATACCACCAAGCTATTGTACCGTATTCCCAAGTCATTCAGAAGATGATAATTATCAATAGGTTATTTATTCTTATAATTTTATAATATCACTATAAAGTCGGAAAATATTATTTCAGTATGTAAAATTTTTAATAAAACTATCAGATAAATTAATAAAGGAAATCTTCTTTCAGATTAATAAGCACCGAGAAGCCTTCAAATAACATAAAGAAAATCCTAAGGTGATAAAGGCAGCATAACAGATGACATTAAGAAACGGACGCATGCTCTTTCAATGGAGTCCACCGTGAAATTGCATAAATGGAAGGAAGATGAAGAAAGACTCGAGAACAGAGACATTATAAAAGAAGAAAAAATGCAGAAAAGGACATTTCAATCTCGTCCGTAATTGCAATAATTCGAGAAAAAGAGGAGACGGAGGAGGAAAGGGAAGTTGAGACCGTGAGCAAGTAATTGCAATCAGAGAAGACCGCGAGAATTACATCATCCTTCCACTTTCGTCATTTGCTCTGAAGGATTAGCTTTTGGATGAGAAAGAGATAATGAGAGAACCAAGTTCCTTGAGAGAATTACCACTCCGACAAAGAATCCTTCATTTCCCAAGAATTAGAGAAGAATAGATAATGTACCAATCGAAAAAATACCGATGAGCCAAAATAATTATTAATCCATTACCATCGCAAAAGGCTAGGATAAACTCCAAATGGTACCAAAATAATTGGATACTGAATAGCATGCCATTATATTCAGTGAAATGATATAAGGAAAATTTTAACATTTCGTATGACGTTTAAAGTGCGATATTATAATGTATTGTACTATAGAGAAGTGTGTTATTTTATAGCGCGATATAGCATGACATTTTGCATCAAGTAAGCTACACTTCAAACTTATACTACATGTATTAAATTAATTATCCGCTGTGGTTTTTAAATTGGGATTTCTTTCCGAGGAATTATTAAATGTCTGACTATCGTGCAGCCATATCACACTTTACTACCTTTTGAATATTAATTTCTATTAATATCGACTGATATTCATCTCCCCGCATACCCTGCATTCTTACAATGAGTTTGCGTGCATTAGTGAATATTACTCGGCTAATCAACAGGAACCTTTTTGAATGTTGCCTTCCATTATAGAGCAGAGAACCGATGAGTTTATTCTAGGCTATGTCTCACGCAATGCAAAATTAAAGGAAGATTACCTCACGAAATATTAACGCGCCATCAAAAAATTATTAGCTTGTCTCTCCTAGTGAAATTACTGCCTCCATAAAGGGGAGAGTCAACTCCGGCAGATCAACGACCGAACTGTTGAGACAACCATTAACGTGATCGTCTAATTTAGATGCGAACTATGCATGTGATGGTATCTGTTAACGGGGAATTCGACCCCTCTGTGATTAAAATTAGAATCAAAGACTGTTAAAACGTCTTTCAAAAACCTCAAAGCCGGACCTCGAGAGTAATATACACGTGAAAAATTGAAGGAATTATTTCCATATTATTATTACGTAAAGCTCGATAACCTTAAAATTTGATTATCAACCAACATCATCACGAATGGTCTCAGTTTGAGAAGCGCAAAAAGAAGAAATATTCAGCATCAGAGAAGCTCGGGGGAAAAAAACCTTCCGAATGCTTTTTTACTGATTTTTCTTCTTTGACGACCAAATGGCATCTCAAAGGAAGACGAGCAATTAAAGCAGTTGAAAATCGTTTGACGAAAGAGGAAAAAAAATCTCGACAGACAAAAGGGTCTTGGAGCGAAAGCAAGCGGGTCTAGGGATCGAAATCTTGTTTGGAAACATTTTTGCCGTAAAGAGAGCGTCTCCCCCGTATTTGCCTCCCCCGCGCAAGAGTGCTCGTGAAGCAGATTCCGAATTAATGAAACCTTAGGATTTCGAGGACGTAAGAACGTTCCCCGCAATCAAACGCTGATAGCAACCCTTACTCTTCGAAGAACAGTCGCGCGGGATAATCGCCACTTCTCAATCCGACACTGCATCCCTCACTCTTAATCTAAATCCTCATCTGTAACATGTAAAGAGTGATGGGTGACAAGGAGAGGAAATCTGAGAAAAGTTTCAGCACATGAAAAACCGACTTCTTAGCAATATCTCTTATGATGCAGCGGTCTTCTGATTAGGCAAAGAAAATTAGGATTCAAAACATTACGCGTAGGGAACATGCGTATTATGCACGAGATAAATCACTTCTCAACGTTCCCTTTCATTGACTTCAGGACAATTAAATAAATAAGGATTCGCCTGGCCTTCTATTCATCAACACGCTACAGAATCACGTGTTCTTTAGAACGCAGCTCTTCCATACGCCTGAGGAGACAGAATACTCAAAGGTCTATATATGCACAAACACATTCAGATAGCTTGCTTAAAAAGGAGAGTTTCATGCACCTGAGATTGGCGAAATCGAAGATGGTATCTTCTAAGATAGTTCCTTATATTCGCCCACAGATGGCAGACACTGATCATGGGTTCACGAGATATCTAGGGGAAAGAAGAGCCTCAGTATGGAGCAGAATGGAGGAGAAACTAATTCGGATTGAAAATCAATCAGACGGATAAATATTTAAAGCAAAAATTATTCGATGATAAATATAAGATTTTAATTCATCATCCATATTCGCAGGGTAAGAAGAGAGGATGTGAAAGTCTTGATCCCTAATTAAAGTTCACGAATTAAAAATAAAAATATGTGTTAAAATTTATTATCGTAATTCAAAGGCGAAGGCTTACAATTTATAATGAGCGTGGCTGAAACACAATCATGTAGGAGAAATTCCATTTCAAAGAAGACGAGAATGACAACAAGTAACTAAGGAAGTATCAATCTCATTATAGCATATTTCTCTTACAAACAGCTCACGTGAGCAGGATATAGAATTTTAAATGACAATCATAAAATACTATGTCGTTACTGTCATAAAACTATTAAGATTTCTCCTGCATTTGGGATGACTGAATCGTTCAATATCACCCAATATGGTAAATGGACCATACTTGAGAACCAAAACGTGTGTTAATTCAAAAGAGTACAATCCACAACGAATTATGGCGTTTATTTACTAAATAGCCCGGATTTATTCTAAAAAGGGTCCAAAAACATAAAAAGGCTAACTCTCCTCACTAATAAAAAACTTTGCAGGGCTTTAGAAATTAGACTTTCAGAATTACAGCGATTTCTTTTAAAGGGAAATAAAAATAATATTAAAAGCGAATCATCGTAAATGTATTTTCTTTTTTAAAAAGTAACTTTTCTCCCTGACGGGGATTTACTAATATATAAATAACCATCGCCCGAAAACGCAGGTACAAACGCAACAAAAGTTTCTCCATTCGAGATTTACCGTCTTCTTATCCTGTGACGGAGTACCACTGTATCACGAACGGAACAATTAAGAGCGTAGGAAAGTATCTTCAAGAGAGAGGACAAAGATTTCCCAGTGCTAGAGGCAATAGAACAGGAAGTTTTGGATTGATCCAATTTGTAGATTATACGCAATGCCGTCACGAGGCTACATCATAGGCGAGTTCGGAAGATAAGAGCGCTTTCCCGCCCGCTTTTCCAGCCCTTCCCCTCGGGACGCAAAAAAGGAAGACATTAATTACCGAATTTTCTTTCCTCGAGGAAAGAAAATCATTACCCTGGAGTTGGAAGTTTCAAATGGAGCCGGAGGAAGAGGAGGATCGCTTGAATATTCAGAAACGGCAAGCGATGCTTAGGGCCGGATTCTTTCCCTTTGTTTCGAATTACTCGGGCAAAGATAAAAAATCGGGTTATTGATGAAGAGACTTCCTTTGAGAAAGGCTAAGTTCCCCTCCTCTCTCGGGAGAAGGCGCCGAAAAAGGAGGACTCGGCGGGGAATAAGTGACAAAACAGGTACGAGGAGAAGGGGAGAGAATAAGCAAACGCCCGCCTCGCTACTTTGTCCCGGCTTGAAAAAAAAAGACGCGAAATCTATGCCTCGTGTTATCAATTCGTAATGGAAAGAGTGGCGCATAGCGCTAGTTTCGCGACGAAAAAATAAGATGACATCCAACGGAAACAGACGCACGGATACTTGCCCTCGTATCGCAGGCCCATTGGGAATAAAAAAAGCGCAAAAAAGAACGTGTACACCTTCCGGAACTACTGTTAATAAACCTATCCATCAATTCAAACAGCGACTTCGTCCGCTGGGAAGCATTCTTAAGGAGGCCGCTTTACACCTTCCGTCATCTTACGCCGTCCGCCTGCGATTCCGCACTCTCTCTTAAAAATTGATGACGGAAAAAGGAATTAAAAGGAGGGCGAAAAAGTTTGCGTGCGCTAGCGATTCTACTTTCCTCCCACTACTCGAAGAAATTATCTGGAGGAGGCGAAGGCAAACCATCCACGTCTCCCGCGGCGATTTCCCCAACTTTTTCCACAAATCTTCCTTCCTGTCTCTGGCCTTCCGAGTGTCTTGGTGGGAGAGGCACTTCTGCGATTCCTTGCTACGGAAAAATTTAAACTTGAGCGCTCAACCTTCCTTTTTCTTTTACCTGAAGGAATTATGATACTTGAGCAAGAGAGGAGATCCACCATGTTAGGCTCGGAGAACATAGCAAAATCGAGAAAGCTCTTTAAGGAGGCATCGACAAATTCGCAAGAACGTAAAGTAATAATAATATCTTCTTAGGAGCATTTAGCAGAAGGCTAACGAGGCAGTAAGTGTAACTCGAAAAGATTAAAAAACTGTTTTATAAAAAATCTTGTGGCAGATATTCTTCTAGTTTAGAAGGAATAAAGGTCTGTCAGTTAAGTTTTTCAGTCCCAAGGAAGGTTTGAACTTCAAGCCTTCAATCACTAAGAATCAACATTCCTTAAGTGGGAATGAAACCTACTAGGCGATAAGAGGAGAGCTGATTTCCCTTCACTTTCATAACTAAGCTAGGATGCCATGAGATGAAAATATCCTTGCAAAAGCAGCACAATCGTCGAAGGAATAACGCTTTTCAAAGCAGTTGGAAAGCAGTGACGAAATTGAATACCTCTTCAGCTTTGTTGTATCATAGCTATGAATAAGACAGAGAAAAGTTAACGAAATACGCATTTTCCACTTTTCTGTACCAAAAAAACTAATGAATAATATTCAGACATGGAAACAGACACGGGTTTAAGGTAATACTCTGAAACTAATTCACAACTTTTCGGTCCACACGAAGAAAATATATGCCACAAAGAGCTGTCAATTAACTTGTTACTTGTAGAACATTTTTCAATCTGATCTTTCGAGTTCTAACTATAGAGACTATATTTTCAAATACCTGAGAATTGCTCAATTTTAAATTCGCCTTCAAACTTTCAAGTTATTACACTAATGGTGATACATCTTATTTAAAAGAGTGAAGGGTACACGTTAATAAATACCAGGAAATTTTTAACAAAACGACAAACCTCAAATCATTCTTACCCTCCCCAGGCGTCTCATAATCAAAGTTATTTAACCATCTTCATTCCAATCTACTTAGTAACATTTCCTACTTCCCGTGCTGATTTAATTACCCATCGCATTTTAACTTCAACATTTCCGTCGGCACTTCATAGCATCGATTCCCTGCTCAAACGAAACCGAGGAACACTCCGTGATTAAGAAGACTCCAATCTCCAAGTAACCATAAATATTTAAACAAGTCAACCGGGAGAGAGAAGAACGTCCGGATTTATATTCGCCTTGTATGAAAATGAATTGCGTACAGACACTACGATCTAATCAGTCCCCGCTGCGACATTGGATTTATAACACCTGATTAAAAAAAAAGGAATTCCGACGCTTCCGTGGACGTCTCCAAATCGCTCCTTCGACAGTGAAACCGGATTAAGTTGTATTCTTTCTGCTTAACTCCAGCGGAAGAGGTCGCTGAACCCTTTCTTCGTCGCAAACACAGCGCCCCCGCCGCCGGAGGAAACAAAGAAGACGGGCAGTCCATCTCTCGGGAGCATATCAGATGAGAAGCGAGTCTATTCGTCAGGTGGAAGTTGCGAATCCGCCAGGTCGTTTTCTTACCATGCTTCACTCGTATTTTTTCGCTGAAAAACGAGGGCGAAACGGGTTTCCGGGAAGTGAAGAATGGGGCGAAATTTTACAGCGCGGGTTTCCTTGTTCTCCACGGCGAACCAATATTAAAAACACATCGAATGTTACGCTATTACCCGGGAAGGTTCACACGTAAGCCTAGATCAAAACATAAGGACTACTACGCTATTATTCACAAAATTTCATTCGAAATTTATGAAGACTACAACGTCTAAGTGATTACTATTCTAAGCAATCCTCCAATTTGCCTATGGAGTATTTAATCTCCCAAAGATTTCATTACGACCCTGATTCTCGCCCAGCAGCAATGGTAAGAATCATAGCTTCAGTACCCTGATATATTTTCCACGCATTTACTGAGATTTTCTCTATATTTCCTTGTAGATCTACGTACAATACAATAGCAAATATATGGGGTAAAGTAAAAATATGTCTTGGAACAAACCAAAGTTCGGATCGTTAACCCATCATTATGATAATGATAGCCATGCAACGAGTTCCTTGATTTATGAAATCATTTCAAAGCCACGTTCTTGAATAGCATCAAAATATTTGCAGTAAGATTTTTGCTAAGACGAGTGAACTTGAAGCTCTTGTTATTATTCTGATTAAAATTAAATCCTGAATTTCAATGATTTTTCGTGTTTGTGGAAGTGAGATTCTCTCAGAATCACGCCTCATAAACAAGCTAGAACAAAATTTTACGGTTGGATAACATAGCCAAAGAAAAATTCACAAGTTATGCTATACTTCGCGATTAGACGAACGAAAATATACCAAAGGTACACAAGAGATGATGTATGTTTAGACCAACTTAACAGAAGTAAGGAGATAATAACGGAAAGACAGTGATTTCGATGGTATAATATTAAGCTTAAATAACGATCATAACATAAAAAATATACAAGAATTCCCTCTGGAAAACATTGATCGATTAAAGGGACAGGGGCGATTAAAACAGACGAAACTAAGATAAGCGTCTCCGTGCAAAACTGGTAAGAAGCGATGCAACGAGGAGACAAAGAAGAAGACGAAGAAAAGGAGAAACGATAAACGTCACGAAAGGAGAAACAAGTGGATGAGCGACGCTCTCGACGGAGGAGTGGGAGGATCTCATCCAGAAGATGAAGAAGAAGAAACAAGGATAGCGTATGGGGAGTTTTCGCGGGGAGAGAACGTAACAAAACAGCGAAGACACGGCTTTTAAAACGGGATTAATACTCCTTCCACACAGCCACCACAAAAGGTGGCACAAACTTTTGGTGCTGCTCCTTCACAAAACTTTCCATCTCATCAACCATCTCGGCGCGAGGAGATCCCTCGCCGCCGCACGCTCTCCTCGATTTATCTCTCTCAACTCCTTCTGCAAAGGGTCACCCTAAGGCACGCATCTCCCCCCGGTTTTTTCTACATTCTGAACGTGTCTCGGTGTATGAGCGAAGATATGGAGTCCTCCTTAACTCTCCGCATGACCAGTGGGAAAACGCTTGCGAGCAGCAGGAGGTATACTCGGAGAACTCAAAATATACATGATATCCGTCTTAAACGCATGGAACAGATAAGTGACTTTGATTATCTTCTTGCGGCCCTTTGGACGTCAATGTCAAAACGAAAACTACTTGAAAGATCATGACAGTGAAACATTTTACAAATCAACCAGTTCTTCAATTTAAAGTTGAAATATAATCGCTTGAACCCCAAAGAAACCGAAGAACCCTCAACAAACGTACTATGCCAACTAAAAAGGACATGCGGTATCATAATCAGGTAATCATCTCAAGTAATAGCGTTAATATTCTCCTGCTTAGGTAATATATGGGAAGATTAATATATAATATCTAGTAATAATATATCTAAAATAATGACATCATGCTAGATATATACTGTATAGTTGATGATATCGTTAATTTATCAGTGAGCAATTAACTCTGTATCTACAAACAAGCATGTACCACTTCATATTTTTCAGTTGTGCATTATCATTGGTTGAGCCGCTAGAGGAGAGTATGCAAATTGTCTTAATGATCATGCATAATCTAGCAGATAAGTATAAAAGGGGGATGTGGGGACTGAATTTATGAGAATATTCGGGGAGATGATGGCCTGCTAGCCTTTGAAGAATAATCTGATTCTTCTCTTCATTTGAAAAGTAGAAAATTGTCAAATAGAGGTTTTTGTTTTATTAGAGTGCTATGAAGTGAATATTTAACTACCATTTATATTTCCCAAAGTGAGAGAGGAAGTACACACCTTTAGAGATGGGGAGATTCTTTCCCTTAAGTACTACAACGAAGGTGGTATATGAAACACATTAAACTATATCCTGACTGAAAATATATCCATGCACTTCAACGTATGCAGAAGATGTGGCATCTTCCGGGGGGATTTTAAGCGGGGACCCATTCGCGGCGGATCCCTCCAAGGCCCATATGTGGGCCACGCGTAGCCTTAAGAAAGGAAGCTCCAAAGACTTCGAAATGAAAGACAAACAAAACGTCGGAACGAATAAATTAGCAGATTGTGTGACGACGGCACACATCTCCTCGGCGAAATCGATGAAAAAATTTCGGCAACGTAAGTAATTAACTAAGAAAATTCGAGCGTCGGTGAGAGAGGCAGGCTCGGTAAGTCGTAGCAAAAGCGAGTATAAAGAGAGACGCTTCTGGATGGAAGGAATGAATGCCTCAGAGGAGTATTTAGAGAAGAGATCGTCTCCGAAGCAGCTTTTGTTCTCCTTTTCCCCAGTTTCTACTTCAATATTTCGAGTGCACGCCTCGAACCTTGACTCGGGGAGGAGGCGGGCAAATGAAACTGAAAAACTGCATTCCCTCTCTCGACATTTCTTTGTTTAATACTCAACTTCCTTCATATACACCGAGTCAATAGGATGGCACGAAAAACAGAATATGGCACTCTTCCCACGCGAGGCTCCGAAGTCTTTGGGTTTTGACACACTGCGACGTCTCCGATTCTGACGAAAAACAGAACGGAAGATTTTTGCCTCAGACGGATATCAAACGAGCGAGGCAGTTTGAGAATGGCTCGTCGAAATTACGAGCCTCATGAAATCGCCTTTTGTTTGCGAGAGATACACTCGGGAGACGATCAAACGAAATGAAACGTTTAAAACTTTAAACGGAAGATCTGTGCAATCTCAGAAGTAACCGGTGCCCGATGCATAAAACTGGCGTTAGCTGTTTTAAAGTCGCCGCTATCTTTCTTTAAGGAAGCGCTTCGGTACACTGACGTAGTAACTTGTTCTTGAAACTATATCTTGAGGAATGGAATACTTTTCCCTTGTCTTTCGCTACGGAATACAGGAAAACGTATCTTACTTTTGTCTTGCTTTGGCAATAGTTATGCAAAACGTAACGAGGTAGAAAAGATACTAAATAATGACATTAATTTTACTTCTCTTACTTTTTAATAACACTGATCACCTCACACTAATACTAGCAAACAGCAGACATTCCTTTCCTAATCACCGATGAAGGGCTTGAGGTATAAACTGGTCTTCAGAATAAATATTTTTACACACTTAAATGAACGAACAATATCCATTAAACGATTAAATGTTTGGAAAAATAAAACGCACACTTTATGTAAAACAAAAGCATCTGGTACTCTTGGATACTGCGAGCATATACTTGGTGTATGGCCATCCATGGTTATTCACTTTCTTGACTTGAAAAATCTCTTATACTATGTTGGTTGGTTGGTTTCAGATGTAAATAAAGGAGATACTGAAATAATTATTGAACAACAAAGCTACCTGACTATAGAAGGGTCTTTACGGGTCACTAAAGATTATATTTCATAGGGATTACTCAATGAAGAGCCAGAATAAGTTTTTTGAATAAGGACTAAATGTTGAACACTATCATTTTACATGAGCGGCTACCGACACTCGTAACCCATATTTATAATTCAATGAATGTAATGCTAAGGCATAATTTACATTCCCCCTTAATGTAATATGGGTTTTTGTACCACCTCCTTCACCACAGTGGATTTACATACATCAAGTTTTACAGTACAACTGAAGGAATTTTACTCGTAAACGATCATGATGCATTAGAATCCTTCGTGACACAGTACTTTCCCGTCACCCAAACATTTTCATAAAATATGCGGTAACTCGGGACAAGCTGCTGGCAATTTAATCCGGAGCAAGTTGGACGCAAAAGCTAGAAAATTCCGCGAGAAAGTGAGAAAGCGCGTCCGAGCCGAGATTCCGAGCGAATGAAGAATCCTAACGATATTCTTAATGAATCGTCAAGGGCGTTACACGAGTCGGAATTCCCAAAGTTCGACGAAAGCGACGCTTTACATGGACCCTTTCCTTAGAGCACCCCAAAGACCCTCATATCGTATTCCTGAGCCCGCCCACCCTTACCATATTCCGCCTCACACTCCCGTGTCATCCCCTCAATCGTGCCGACTAGGGAACGAATAAGGCAAGATGTATAAAAAAAAGCTGGAGCAACGAGCATTTTTAGTCAGTTGCAAAAAGTCGAAATAAAATTCCGGTTCAAAGAGAATACGAAATAAGGTTTAGCACTTTCGGTCCCCTTCCCGCATCCTCTTCTGCTCCTTCCTCCACTTTACTCACACTCTCTCCATCTCACTCCCTCTTCATCTCTCCATCCTTTCCGGCGATGACCTTCTTCCCCAATTTAAGTAAATAACTCTAGCATGAGACAGCGCACTGACTACACGTTTTCTTTCCTCGCTTACTTCTGCGGACTCGAGGCAGAGATTTAAGGCGGACGAAGATAAGCTCGCGAAACTGCAGTGAAACAAACACATCTTCTTTCTTTTAAAGTGCTATTTAAATTAAATGGGAAGAATCTTAAAGGAGGGCTATTTCGATACCTGGATTTCTAAAACGTGTCATTACTCTCTGTGAAAATAAAACATTTCCAACACTGCGAATGTTTTATGGTGTTTGAAGAAAGCATTTATTTACTTTGTTACTGCCTATTCAAACGTTATTAGAATCATTATTTATGCAATTACGTAATGCATTCTCACTCATTACTCTATACTTTCCGGCGACTTAGATATTAATTTTAAACAAAAATAAATATGAATATTCACAGAATCTACAGCTCTTAAATACATCTGACGGGAGTTTTTAAACTAAGAGGAAATATAATAATGTCTTTAAACAAGGTTTAAGATTGATACACTGATTAATTGGGATTAAAATTGACAATGAAGTCATGAAAAAATTAAATTAAACCATAATATTTATTCCGTGACTTATATAAAAACTTGACTTAGAATATAAACATTGCTCCTACTAAAGAATGGGCAATTTGCAAAATCGAATCATCAAAAAATAAGTAAGTAATAAGTATTTTATTAATGCAGAGAAGGGAAGATGAGAGAAGAGTGGTGAGTGAATGAATCGGCGAGGATCGTCAATGGTCAGGAAAGACAACGAAAGATGATCATGACAACAGAGATCACGTATAAGACATAACTGCAAATATGATGAGATATACGACGATTCGGATGGATAAAGAGATAAAGATTGCGTACTTTAAATAATTTCACAGATTAAAATCGAAGGCTTTACAAAGTAGAAACCTATGACTATGAAAAGTAGGAATATAACAACACTTTACGTATTTCCACATTATTTTTAAAACCGGTTTCTGCATAGCTCGGCTATCTTCGGATTGGTTGTGTTTTCCTCACTTGATGATGGTTGAACTATGCCGAAAGCAGGCTTGTTTTGACAATACGTGGAAATTGGTTAAGTATTCCTACATTCCTAGTCTACTAAGAATTTCATAGATTGCTTCTAAAATACAGGCATGGTAATAGGATGAAAACCGATTAACTGATTTCAATAGATTCACTATAATTCAAAAAGAAAGAACACTAACCCCTCACCCTGATAGCTGGTTATATCCTTAAAACGTGTGCGGTAAACCAGAACCATACAACTTTAAATAAAATATATGACACTGAGTCTTTCACGGCATTAAAGAAACAACCTCTTTAACAGATTACATAAGAGAAAATATTAACGCATAAGCAAAGTTTAAGTATCGCCACCCAATAATACACTGATGAACGTAGAACAGGAAGAACTAAAGTCTCTCACCATCAAATAAAGGAGAAACAAACCGACTTCCTTTCCAGCATAGAAAAGCGTGATCGAAATACATTTTTACAGCGGAAGCGACCTTGGCTCTCTTTCCTGCCATCTGCACTCCCTTTCCCTCACTGCACATACAGGCAGGTTAAGTGTGAAGGGGGCGCGCCCGCATTAAAAAAATAACACTAATCGTTAAAGGGAGGAGACTCGCGCCTCGCAAGCCTCATTAATTCTTCATTTCTTTTCGCCCTTATTAACTGTTATTACGTTTATTCGCCACGCACTTTCCCCTTCCGCGTTAACTACCGCGGTCCACCCGAAAACTGCGGCCGAGAGTGTGAAAAGGAAACGCCGTGAATGCCTGCGACGGCTAACGACTCATATTCGCACACTCTCCCTAAGTGATCCGGTTTAATCACAGAAGGAATGCACCAAGAGCCCACATTAGGAAATTAGATTCTATTAACTGCCTGCGCGCTAATGATTCAATCCCGAAAACAGAGCCTCATTAGCGAAACACTGCGGATTTCTAAGCCTTTATGGAGCGGAATCCGCGTTGTGCACCCGAAATTGAAGAATTCGTTGCAGCTGTAGATGCGAGAAAGAGGCGTGGGATGGACTGAAATGTTAAAAAGGTTCCACTCGCTGGGCGATTGCGATACTTTATCGGAAACGCAATTTACTTGAACTTTATACTTACACTTACACTCGAAGGGATTGAATAATTCGGTTAATCAGTATTTATTACACGAATGAACGTGAGTAAATACTACTGGCATTGCCACCTCCATTCATAGAATCTTCAGCCATGCTATTCATCGTAGACGCGGTACAGACACACCTTCCCCGTATTCTACTATCTCAGCTAGAATTAATTAATTTACCAGCTGCGTTAGCCATTAACGATCTCTGGATACGTTCTACATTTACTTTATTCTTATTTTCTTGTAATAAAAGGATTAAACTCTATAGTTCGATCCCAAAAAGGGGGTTTGGAACTTTATTACTGCCCATAATACTTCAATGAATTAATAATTCCTTGCTTTATTTATATACATTTCCTTCCCAATCTTTATCCTTTCTTTCCAGTAATGATTTATGACCCTTTTACTTCATATTTATTGTTTTTGAAAAACAAAACAAGATACGAATCACGTGGCGGGTAAAAAGACCTCATAAAACGCGAGCTACACGAACAGTTACCCCCAAATCAGCATATCGATTAAAAAAGGGTCGATGACGCTGGGAAAATGTAATGCGACCGAAAAAGTTGGGACCGTATGTTTAGATTTGTTCACAACTTTCCACGGTAAACAACACCATTCCCTCCGGGTTCCACACAAGAAACATTCTCGCAAAGTCTAGCAAAAGGGCTAATTACATTAAGCAATTCCTCCGATGCATCCCTGTACCACCCGCGCCATCAAAAACCCTCTTCGATGATGAGCAGATGCAAGTTCTGCCGACGAAATGAACTATGAATCTAACGAATGAGTACGAAAACAACCGCATTTCCGTTGATTTCCCGGAACGTTTCTCCGAGCCACTGTATCATCCAGTGGAACCATCACATCGCATTTATAACAAACTGCAGGCCCGTTAATCCGCTCCCAGGCCGTGGCACACAATGCAGAAATATAACGAGAGTGGAACGAGGGAAAGAGAGGTTTGTCACGCAACAAAAGAGGGAGGCGCAGTTGGGGGATGGATAGGCACTCGTATATCTCGAAAGCTTCTCGGAGAGTGGAATCGGGCGAAGGATGTCGGCGAAAAAGAAGAGGAACGAGCATCTCCTCCATTGCTTAAACATCCCTTTGCTTGATTTAAAGCCCCTTCATTTATCTATCTTCGCTCGAGTCGAGAAAAAATACATTTAGTGTAAGGAGCACTTTGGTTGCGGTGGCAACCATAGAAACTGGGCCCTCCTTCGCCGATATGAAAGAGCACTGCGGTCAGGACGATGGAGGGGGCGCGCCAAGAAAAAAAAGAAGGCCGCAAAGCGATCGAGTCGATGCGATAAGAATTTAATGCCTCTCCAGGTTGGAATCGGTAATTCCCTAAGACCTGAATGACTTCCTATCAGCTGGTGGGAATATATATCCAGGTTGACGTAGGAATTAATCCTAGTTATCAGGTTGGTTCAGAGTGGGGGAGTTAACTGGACGGGCCAAAAGGGAAGTTTTTCATTTAGCAAGCCTGTTACGAAATACTGAATTTTTGTATATATAACTATAAATCGTGAGCAAAAAAGAACTCGTCTTCTTTGCTATGGATGTGAAAGGAAACATTTTCGGTGGTCTTCATTCTTCATGAACAAGCAAGAAATAAGAGCATTTTCCAAATATGGAAGTGTGAAGAGAGAAATTCTAGTAGCAAAGCCATGAAGCTAAGTAATCGAATTGAACCAACCTAGGAAAATGATTTAATCTTACAAGATCTACATGCAGAGTTCATCGAAGTTCTTTCATTCGATGCTTAACGAAATTATTAACTCCTCATTTCTTTCACCATGGTTCAATTCCACAAAGTCGAGCTTGAACAAACTAAATTTAAGGAGCGTAAATAATGACAAATAACAAAAGCGAAGGTGTAAGAGTTTTTCGAAACATGGTTATTCAAAGTTATAATGGACAATATGGTTCATATATAATGGTTATAGGATCCTCTTGTTTAAACACTACCAATTCAGTTAGGGATATACTACAGTCAGTATTATTTACTGCAATAGTTTCATGAATGTATAAAGAAGGTCTTCACATAACCACCAACCAAAATGAGGAACTACCCATGAATCAAACCCTCCTCAAAGAAAACGAACTGCAGTTCTGATAAAGCTGCCTTCCCCTATTCAACCCACCAATTCATAGATAAGGAAATCCGAGGGTCGAACCGAGCTGTTTTTCGACAGAATCTCATCAGGGGAGACGACGGAAGGAAATCATTCCGAAATTTCTCCCCTCTCATCCTCGGATCATCCCGAACAAATATAAAATCGGCGAAAACGGGACATGAAGATCGGCGGGAGATCAAATGGGGAGGATGGTAAAAATCGTAAGGAAACCACTCGCGTACACATAGAGAGGAAAGGAAGCGAGGAACGATTCGGAGGCAGAAAATGGCCATCCCTCGGGCATCGTACGGAGAATAAAGAGCACCCCGTCAAAAAAGCTTTTCTTCCCGATTCCTCCGGAAAAAATAGAATAAACCCACGTCCGCGCAACAATGGAGGCCGCGCGAAAAGAAGAAAAGCCCTCTGAAAAATGCGATGGGAGGAAAAAATACATGAATGAGATAGGCTGGACGTAAAAACGCGATTTCTTGGGTTGGAGAGAGAGTTTCTGAGGAAGAGTGCATCGCGGGGATAATGGATGGCGGCGGAATTGGCTACGCCGTAAACGAATTAATTTCGAGGACGAAAATGGAAGCGGAATGCGAAGAGCAAAATGAGGCAATTGCACCGTTATTATTTTCCGAGAGTAAGGAATGGGGGGCATTTAAAGCTCTTGAAAAACCCTTTAAGCAACATTGGCATTTGGAGCAACACTGCTTTCTGAACAGAGTAAGAATTGAGTGTAATCTGGAGAACGCTCGCAAAATTTCGAGTTTTGAGGGTTTTCGTTAGGAGAACGGAATACGGAATGCGAGGGATGAGGGATCAACACATGCAAAATGCTGACGCCAAATCATAGATATCTTTCATTCGATTCGAAAGCAATGTAAGGAATCCTGTAGCATCGATAAAGAAACTGAACCAATATTAAAATAAAGATATCCAGGCAGTACAACAAATATTCATCTTCTATGCATGCCTAGCATAAATACGGAAAAACTCTTCCACAAAATACTTTCATTATCAACAAAATCCGAGATAAATTAACACAAAGATATATATTTTTTTACATACTTTGCCTGTTAACAACCACGTTAATTTTTCTGAGTAAAAAAAGCTCACTTTCTGAACTGAAATGAAAAAAATATCCGATATCAAACACCAACATATATGAAAAGGATGTTATTATCCTCATAATTCTTCTTTGATATACGTATTCATATATTTTTAAAAATAAATAATATTAATTCCTTCTGTATATTCAAAAGCCGATAAGATCATGCAAATTCCCACCATTTACTTCAGAGCACGGTCTACTGCATAACTAAGCCTCCAGTCAAGTTGTAATTCGATTAAACCATCTTCAAGTTTATCCTCGGGACGGAAACCGATGCTTACAAATTTAACGCGTATTGAATATTAATCGGCCATGTCGCATTAAACACCTACTACATATTAAACCGTCGCTCTGGAACCCATTAAATCGGGAAACTTTCACGTGATACATCCGGACACACTTTTCTCTCCCTCGGAAAAACAACCCGAAAAAACATCCCCAAACGAAAAAAAAATTCATTCGCGTCGATTGGACTCCCCACGCAAAACCGCGCAAGGCGAATTTCACTCGGGGATTCAAAAACCCCGAGATTCGATCAAGCGAGGGAAACATCCCGAAAGAACTGTGGACAAACGAAATTTTCCCGGGCGAATAAAAGAAACCGATTCGGGGGCATTATCTGAGGAAACGACGGGAGTGAGAGAATGGGGAAACCTCCCGCCGGAAAAAAAAATTAATGCGTTTACCCAAATCGCCACCAACAGTTCATCAAGGCTTTCCGATTCCATTCACATCGGACGGAGGAAAAATCTTTTCATTAAGCCCCTCCCATCACTCCATCCATCCCACTTTCGCAAGCGGCATGCTTCTCACGGATCCCGGATCAATAGACGAATAAGCGGGCCAATCATATTGATAAAGCCACCGATGGGGTCCGGTAAAAAGGACGTGGAGGGGGAGGCCAAGAACAAAGGGAGGAGGAGTGCAGGGCGCCAGTTTCGAACCGACCTACGAGGAGAATGGAGGAGAAGATGAGACGTGGCTGGGGGCGTGGCATTAAATTAAGCCATCGTGGCCAATACATTAGGTTATACAATAGGGAAACGAGAGTGGGAAAATCGATTTTGGTCACAATCAACGACGAGGGAACTCTGCATAGCGATGGAGCTGGAACGAAAGATTCGAAGGGAGGATGGACGGTGGGGATGCGCGAGGAATTGGTAGAGGAGCGAGTGGGGAAGAGAGGTCCGGAGGCCGGAGAGGGGGCGATGGAGTGGGAGGGTCCCAAATTTTCGGGAAATGAACGACAAAATTACAGGCCATCGAGCCTGTTGGGTCAACGACGATATTTTACAAATCGTCGAAGGGGCGGGAATAGAGAACCAACATAACACATATCGAATTCCTAAATGAAAAGGATTTTCGGATGGGGTTTGGGAACATGGAAAGAGTGGATGCGGGACAAATGGGATAATTTGAAAAAAAAGGGGGGCCCGAAAAACTTCGGTGGGAGCTGGAAAAAGGGTGACGAGCGGCGGCGGGGAGAGGATGTTGTCCGTAATATGGTTAACTTTGCATAACAATGCACTCGGCAGAGATTTCAATCCATCTGGGTAAAAAATGACGATTCCGCAACCCATCAAGCCGCCGTCCCTGCAATCACTCGTCCGAACGGAGGGAACGACTTTACAGCGCATTATATGGCTAATTTTTTTACATTATTTCGCGCCATATTGTTGTCAAATCCCGGGCAATTACCGCAAATTAACCGTTGGAATCGGTCCGACGGGCAGTAGTATCCTACTGGGAGCGGAATTAAAAATTCATATCGCCTAGCTCGGATTCGCGTTCTGCATTTTTACCTGTTCATCTACATGAAATATTAATCGCGGCAAACGACATAAATTTCGAATTCCTCCGCGCGATTAGAATTTCGTTTGCGCTCAACGTGAACACGTTCCGCATTATGATTGCAGAAAACAAAACGTGGGAGTGGATTCGGATATACAAGCTTATCGGGTCGTCGACTACGTATAAGAAGTACGGAGGAAAAAACTGCATCCAAAGAACACGGAAGTGTGGAATCTAAGATGGCAAAACGTAATTACAAATAAAAAATTGTAACCCCGAGCTCACGTTTGCCGCGAATATCGGTATATAGTCGCAATGGAGTTCAGCTGGTAAATGCAGATACAATTACTGAAATGCGGACTGCAATACTTCGGAAAGAACACTCATTTATAAGAGTGACATTAATCAAATGTTAATCTATATAGTGTAAGGACGATGCTGTGTAAGGACCGGAGGTATTCCGAAAAAGTAAAACAAAAATAGCAGCAAGAAATTTCAATGAATAGCAAATCGGACAGCATCTCTTACTGATCCAGTCACTTAATAGGACGAAGATTAAAAGAAAAATATTTTTTTAAAGAAAAAAAAATCGGATATTTTTTCCAGGGAAATATTTATAAAATTAATTATTCGAGAATATTTTTCTTCGACGCGAAAAAACTATTAAAGGAAAGAGAGTGAGATTTTAAAATTAAAATTACAAGGAAGACAAGGACTGTCATATGTCCGAGAGGGGTGTGTTCCTCTAATGAGAAAAAATCTAAGCAGTATTCCCTATAAATACAAGAGTAATAGTTTTTTATTTTCATTTCTCAGGATGACATGATTCGCTTCCCGCACGAATTCAAATACACGAACGCTATAGAAATGTCCATATAAGTTACCTGATGATTTATGTATGATATTGAAAACACCCTAGATAAAAATGAGAAAAAGGTTGGAAAGAAAGAACCAATGGAAAGAAAAACGGTAGTAGAAAAGCGAGAAAACCCAAATACAAAGAAGTTGAACGGTAAGAGGAGATCCTAAGAAACACACAAAGTCACGTGCAAGAGACGGCTCTAGGCTTTATTATCTTTCTTAACCTATCTCTTAATGTAATGTTTAATCTAAGAATCCGAGGAAATTACAAACGTTAATTGTGACCTGCGGCAATGACCGAATCGGCTTCCATCAGGAAATTCGCCGGAGAAATTTACAATATCGACCCAAATATCTTGAGTGAGGTGCGGCATATTTTAAGATATGCATCCCTTTAAATGTCTATGTATAGTTTTGTTTCAATTTTAATCGACGGATGAAGCGTTTCATTATTAAATTCTCGCATTAGATGACTTTTCGAAGAGTCAAAGCATTTTTTGATACAATTTTAAAGAGAAAAATAGCTTTGGAATATCTATTTAATGATATAATAAAATGATATAATGGATTAACATTTAGCTCTAGTTTCGAATTAAACTTAAATTGCTTCCTAATATCTTCTGCTGTTAACTCTCACGTGACTATCAAAATGCACTAAAATTGCTATTAATTGGTAAATGAATGCATTTAGGAATCCATAAAGGTAATGTAAATGAATTTTATGACTTTAAATGGATCTTTAGCATATTAAAGTGAAGCAAATGTTCTAGCTAATTTATAAAGTGCGAATGTTTAACTGCACGTGTCTCGCCCGATGACTAACAAAACTAAAACTTCTCAGGTTAATATTGGACTTATCATAACATACAAAATAGATTTCCTTATGCTATGAAATGAAATACTATGCGATGAAATGAAATTGATTGTTTCCAAATACTAAATCCTACCATGGTATGGAATACATGCATCACATACACCCTGTAGTGCACTGCTGGTACTTTTTTTTACCTCTATCAAGTTAATGTTTTGATAAGTTTTATGATAGCGGAATTTCAAGATGCATGCGTTTTCGTCGTATGTAATTCTTAAATAGTGTTTTAACAGCAATAAATAATATCATTATTCCATGGGATGAATGGCAATTACCCACGACTAACATGACCATTACTAAAGAGACTTCCTAGCGATAAACTCACAAGTGATTGAATCAGAGGACTAAGACAGCGGAAAATAAGGCTTTTGGAAAGTAAGTCAGAAGACGGAGAAGTGTGAGGATGAAGGAGAAGGGAAACGAGGGAGAGAAAGATAGTGGTCCTGAGAGGGAAGCTCCGTGTGGGGGCGGCGGGAGAGATAGTTTGGATGAAAACCCACTCCTGCTTCCACCCCACACGGGAAGAGTTTGCGGCGTTAGTTCATTGGTTGCCCTAAAATCCTCCCCTCCCCAACCACCCCCCCTTCCCACCCCATTTTATACCACCGCCACATTCCTACCCCGTCAACACCCCAACCCACTCCACCCACACACGCACACTCCGCTAATAAACATCCGCTAATTACCCAAACTTCCAGAAAACCCCTTCCTACCTTCTCGTTCTCGCTAGGTTGGCGTCTTGCGGTTCTGTCGCGCATGACCCTTTAAAACTAAGTGTGTGTGTGTCGAGTTTGCTGGAGACGGCCTCCTTCCACCCGATATGAGGCGCGGAAACAGCTCCACGACGAGAGTATTTACAATAATGAGGGGAGCGGAGAGGTGAGATGGGATGAGGAAGTCATCACTCTGCCGGGAGAGGGTTTAATGCAATTCAACGCTATCCGAAACGGCTCTCTCCCAAGGATGAATGTTGAAGGAGGGAAAGAGCCCAGGGTGGCAGGTGGATGGGAGGAGCGCCCTTTCCTGCCTCCAATAATTTAGGACGAGTTGCGGATTAAAAGGCTAGAACGTTACCTGAAACTTGCCTCGTCCCAGACTATGACGAAATTTATAAATACTCTAATAACTGGGCTTTTTCCCGAGAGCAATTCCGCTGCGAGACCCCGCTTTCACGGAATGTTAAACTTGGTGAGCAAGAACCAGAGGAAAAGACTGCGGGAGGGATGACGTGGAGTGAAACGACGCAAAAACACTCCGATGGGAGTTAAAAAAGGATCATTATCTTAGTAACAGAGATTCAGGGAGGATTACTCGTTGTTAAGGAAGCAAGAAGAACTTTCTCAAGTCGATAGGAGAAAATTTAGGTGCAAAGTCATATGCGGGAAAAGTTATCCTTTTAATGTAAATATTAAATGCACTGTCCGAGCCGTGCATAAAGATTTCCATCCTTGGACGTAGCATAAATTTGTAAGTACTTTATATTTTTATATAGGTATTCCCTTCATTATTTTTACGTACATACATAATTCTACACGAATTTAGGCGAAATTGCTCGAGAAGGAAGGGAAAAATTACCACATATTTCTTGAATATTTAGAACGACAAATGCACAAAATATTTAACGATATTTAATACAAATTCCAATATTTCTTTTGTATTCCCCACCGATAGTTACTCAAGACACTGCAACCGCACCCACACTCAATTTCATTCCAAACAAAGACACTATTCTCAACGACCCAATACAACGATATCTCATGGCAACGAAAGAAAAATAATCTACTATCATAATTCATCGCCATAAGCCGTAGCAATCACAGCATCACAGTCCACTGGACAGCAACAATGACCCTGCGAATGTATACGCACTTCCGTCCTGCTCCCCCAGAAAAAGCAAACGAACATCAAGCTGTGATACCGCAAGAAGGTATGCTCGGAACTCAATAGGTCTGTAAAGGAAAGGCTCGTAAGCTTCCGGCAGCCAACCCCTTCATATTTCGCAGAACGGGGGCGTTTCTGAACCCTCTCCTTCCCTTCCCCATATAGCAACCCTCAAGGAAACCCATGGCAGTAATGCAGCAAAATCCGCCCTTGAAGGGGAAGAGGGCATTGTGAGAGGGACAACAACGGCCGTCTAGAGCACCAATGTCTTAGCGTCCGAGGGGGGTGTTAGTCGGTAAAACCGCGATATAGAAAAGGGACAGATGGATGGGATGGAAAGCAAAAAGCGGTGTCGGAGAGAAATTCCATGGATGGCTTTAGAACGGGGATGGTGCATGAGATAGTGTAGGGAGCAAAAGGAAGTTGACTCGGAGAAGGGATTGTGGTATGGAGGGTTGCGAGAGAATGGGGTAGTTTTGAGTTGGAGCATGTCTAAAGGGGATGTGGTCAGGCTGAGTGAAATTTTCACACACATCCCCTCGAATCCAGCGTCCGTTAACTACTCGGATATGAGCGGTGTCCCTACATGCATAATCAACTCGGAAACATTTGGAAACATAGATGATTGCTTGACGCGTAAAATAAATTATTATGACATGCCATCCCTTTCGATTAAATATTAATATCTCCAAACCTCAGCGACTCTGGCAGTCGGGCTGAAAGGCTTATAAAAAATGGACGAATATTCGTGAGGCTCATCAACTAACCAAATCCCACAATGGCATAATATTCTGCGGCATCGTATGTATTACTCGTGAAAATACTACTCTGGTACACACATCCATTGAGCGAAAGAGTAACGTGATGCCCTACTAAAGCTCCCCTAGCGGGAAGTACGGGAGACCAATCACAACGCAATACGGGTTATATAAGATGCAGGCGCTGAGCTATTGCTCTTTTATAGAGACTAGAAGAAAGAAAGAAGAAACAAATTTATTACTTAGACGACCGCCTTGTCTCCTACGACGACTAATGATAAAAGAAGCTCAAAATTAAAAACTAATTTAATTAATTATTGGAACTGAATTCACTAAAAAGTATTGAAACACATATAAATATTCATCTTTAATTCACATTTAACTCTTTTAAAATCCCGCGGGCAGCAAAAGTCGGCGGAGCAGGTCACTGTATGCCTCTCACTGGACTAGAAGGAGTTCTGTCAGTTTCACTCCTGCCTCATGAACATTAAAATGTTATTAGTTTTGCTTCTGTCTAAACCAGAGATGAAGAACTTGAGGCCTTCAGGCCATTTGCGGCCTTTTATCACTCTCCGAAACAAATGCATGTATTTATAACTAACTTTGTTATCCAATCTTGCTCATGACGAAAAGTGAAGATAAAACGAAAAATATAATATTTGAATTCAACTGCCCGATAAGTTAGTTTTCCTCTAAATATTATGTTAATAAATCATTTGAATGTAGGCAACACGGCGGCCAGATAGTTCCACATCTTAAAGGTCTTTATTTAGGCGAAATTGAGACTAAAAAGTCTCTTCTTCCGACTAAACTCCTGTCAATTATATGAATAAAAACATAAGTAATATAGGTGTTGATAGAAATAGAGTAGTAGACATGCAGCAGTAAAAGATATCTGGCTTTCCTCATACAGCATAATGGTTTAGGCGACCTCCCAATGGAAAACGTTTCCTTCCATCCTAAACTGTACTTCAACTAAACGATGCAAACAGGCATGAGGAAAGAAAGGAGCCGCACTGCACAAACGAGTACGTCGCGAGAAATAACTAACCCATTAGGTCTAAATAAACTCAACGATATAAAACGACACACACCAAAATCAAATCTCCGCTCCAAAACAGTTATTCCTCATCGATATAAACGGAACTTTGTTCGGAGTCAGCAGCCTTTTCTAAGCGTCAAAAGCGTGCTTTGGACAGAAGAGCACTGTGAGAGCACGGGAAGAGGGCAAGCGAGAAAAATGTTGTGCCCCTCGTGTCATCACTCTCACAAGGCGTAGACTCGTGAATAGATGCTCAGAGGGGCCACTCCAACGAGAATAATGTCGTCTTGAAAAAGACAAGCGTGGTAACAGGGCAGCAAACACGGAGGAGAACAAAAAAGAGCTGCAAAGAAGGCAGGAGATGAGAGGACGATGCACGTTGTGTGGGAAAAATGCAAAGCTCGAGTGTTTGTGAGGCAACGGGGTCAATAGGATCACTCTCGAGGAGAAAAAGGAACGTATGGCGTTAGTATCAATTACTCCGCATTGAAAAGGATGGCAGCGAAAGGAGAAATTGAGAACTACGGATTACAACTGCGCAGTATCGTCATTCCTTGCACGGCGTGATAACTTAGGCCTTAGAAGCGTTTTTATCATACTGTAATGATTAAGATGCCTGGAAAATATAACTCTAGGATGATCTGGCACCTTAATTTAGCAGCCAAAATTAGCCGAACATCTTAACTGACGTCCGTCTTTTTGTTCGTGTTACATTACGAAAATATGTAAAATTGATTCTGACGATGGGGATGAACGTCAAGGCGTTCGTATTTAGACAAAATTGGGGAAAATCTTATTAAGATTTATCTAAACAAGGACGCAAACAACATGCGACGATCAAATATAAGAATTACCGCCAAAAGATAACTCATGAAAGACTTCTAATCGAGATATCTTTTTCTGACTCAGAGTTATTATTTCTAATTTATTTTCGTGAATATATGTTCTCGAAATGTGATGATCGATCTCTCAACCTCAACATGTGATGATTAATCTTCAAGTGTATTTCTTTCATAGGACCTCATGAACGAACTGCGATTGGACCTCGGATAATTTGCAGGATAGAAGGTTCCAAACAAAAAGACTGAGGTTTGATACTGCGCAAATAGATGAAGTAATTGTATCTATCATTCTCTAGATACCTAATGAAATGTAGAAAGGGACTTCATATTTCAGCTGTACGCGAGAAAGGAAAAGTTTGGTGTTAAATGAAATTAATGAAAACATGGACGAGAAGAATAGGAAAATATCCTATTGGTATTCTCCATCACCATCATTTGCGCAAGAATGGAATGATTACCAACCAACAACTTCATCTCCAATGTATATTAATCATGTAACGCATTTATTCCGGTAAAATTAATGTTTCATGTTATATTATACTTGCGATCGAATTCATCCTTAGGCTAAATATATACGAAAACAATGGAGAAAAATGTATATAAAAATGTATATTTCCACAAAGAACCAACGGTTACACCAACTCCGCTTCTCCGACGAGAATAAATATATTTCAATAACAAAATATCCTAATCGTACTCCTGAATATTTTCCCATCCGCCGCAACGCAAAGAAAACATAAACAACCTAAAAAAACCTATCGTCCGAAGAGAATAAAATCACGAAAAAACATCCAATCCCGAAATGTCCACAAACATTTCTCTTTACCCTCCGAGTAAGATAACCGCTTTGTACGGGAAGAGATCGTGGAGGGAGAGAGAGAGAACAATACTCGCGGCAAAATAACGACACATCTCCGAATCGAAAAAAGCGGCGTGACCCTTAAAGGAGAAAATTCCGCTCAATTGGTTCGCTGATAAGGGCCGGGAAAAGAGGGAGGTGCGAGGCTTAGCAGGGAAATAATCTTTGCGTCGGAGGGAGTTTTTTAGGATTAGGGTGAAAGGAGGCGAAGATGGCGCGAAGAAGATGGAGGCGAGAAAGTAAAGAAAACAGGGGAGATGCTTTGGGGAGAATTGCACGAGGGTAGCGCGGAGCTATTAGGTGGGAATGCGACCAAGAGGCAACGGAATAATATGAGGAGGAGAGCAGAATAATGGGGAGAAGAAAAGAGGGCATATCCATGGGTATTTTTTAGGGCGGGATGAGGGGGTATTTTTTGGAGGAAGTGGATGAAGGCCCAGGGAGAAGATGAGTCCGCGATTATCGTTAGGATGGCTGACATTGAACAGACGCGTCCACAAGGAGGCAACGGACAAATAGCTTCTGAGAAAGAGAAAGGAGCAAAACGAGGCCGAAATGGCCACTAGAGGGTGAAGGAGAGAGAATGGGTTAACCGTACGGAAGATGCTCCGGGAACGGAAGATAGGAGACGGAAACAAAGGCGTCTCCCAAGGACCGGGGCGGCCTTAAATTAGTTCACTTGAATCTTAAAAAGCTAAGAAACAAAACTGCTTCTTTATCTGAAGGTTCGTTGATTACCTTTGTTGATAAAACACAAACTTCGCGAATAAAGCGACTGGTAGTCATATACTCCACTAGACACGCATGTTCCCTCAATGAAAGGAAGCATCACACACATGTGAAGTTCGCTCCTTTTAAACGGTAGCAGTGGATTCATTAAAGTTTGATACTTTTGACTTTATTTTTATTGAATTTATTGTAAGAAAAGTAGTTGATGGTGACGAAGTGTTGATGAAGCTAAAAGATAATGGTCATTTCGATTCAGTTCTTGTCGATACCGAACGCCTAAGAGCTTTTTTCAGAGTGCAGAATCGTTTCGATGAGAAGCGTGGGTAGAGAACCGATAAATGTTGATTAGAACTGAATAGCACACGTATTGGCTATGCATAGTGCCGGCTATCTACCGAAGGGCCCACGCGTGAATTTCTACGGAGGTCCCCTTTCCGATTTCGTGCGATGAGTAATAGTGAATAAATAGAGCATGCAGTTGACGCAACAAAATTGCTTATAGCTGTATCATTTGCTATTTGCGAAATGAAAACTTGCCCTTCGAAAATAGAGACTGGGAGCCCGTATATTAGGTATCTTTGAAACCCCTCTCTTACCTCGCATTGACTATGAAACAAACACAAAGACAAAACGATGAAACAGAAGCTGAGAACAAGAAGGTAAATACACAAAAATGATAGCTATTTAATTCCAAAAGAAAGTTCAGTTTCCCCTTTGTTAGATGTCATCCGTTTTAGTTATCGGGTATACTTTTGGATATAGAGTCTCAATGAATTCCTGAATGACTGCGTTGAATAACATAGATTCCGTAGGCGCAAATTTAACGATGAGGAGAAGTCCATGTTGTTACTAAGAAAAAAAGGTCTTCATCGAGCGAAAACAATGCCTTAATTCCAAACTACCACACACACCTCGAATCCCAAGCGATGGAAGAACGAACAAAGAGACGCGTAAAATAAAAGTTGAGGAGAGGAGAGATTAAAACGAAAATGAAGGCAATCGTAAAAAATAACGCCGGTCAAAGAATGGCTAAATTTAACAGCAAACGATGAGATAAGAAAGCGAGGAAAGGGAGAAAGGCGAGGGAAAAGCATCGCGGAGAAAAGGGAGCCAGAGGTAGTTTTTCCAAGGAGTCAACAATAAGTACTCGGGGAAGTGAGAGAGGTTTTTACGATTCTGCAACAAGGAGAAAAAGGGAGTGCGCGTGGTAAAAGCAAGCGGAGGAATGCGATGATGAGACACGTCCGGAACGAGAAATGTGCGGAGGAGACGATAAAGAAAAAGAAGAGGGAAAAAGAGGAAATGGCCGGTGGTTGGGTCGAATGGAGTCGGGGAAAACAAAAGGGGTCTATGGTTGGGAGGATAATAGCGAAAAGAGCAGTAGAGAGAAAGTGAATGAGAGGGTATAAGAGGGTCAGGAGAGATGGACGCGGGGACTGAAGTCTTTTATGTGGACTTGGAATGGTATTAGCGAGAATTTCACGTTTCTTCCGCAGACGGGAATGGGGAGAGAAGGCGAAACGGACGCCTTGGAAGTAAAAAGGAAGACGAACGAGTGAACAAATTGACTGCGCTTCGGGTGGATCGATGCCTTAATCATTGGATGCGAGCAACTTGTGGCTCGCGAGCCTCCGGAAGCGAGAAAATTCTGCGAACAAAACCATACGGAGAAACCTAAGATTTAAAGCTTTTAAATAGGTTTCGATTCCCGATTTCTTGGAAACAGTTCGAAATTTCATTACATGAACTGCCAATACCAAGTCCGCCAGGAATATTGTGAGCACTCAAAGAAACGTGACGCTTGTTTAAATTTTCTTTTGGTGGAGTAATTACTCTTGACGAAGCGAATGTGAGTCAGCCTGAGCGATTACTATCCGTTGGCGAACGTTATCACCCAATAGGTGTTATCCATCTTGTTCTCATGGCTTGCCAATATCACAACATAAAAGAGGTTCGAATACACCGATGGCATCTTCCCTGTGTATTATTTCCCTATTAACATTGTAAAATGCTACGGACTTATGGCATATGTAATTAAGCTACGGATTTCTAATTAAGTATCTCATTGTAAAAAGTTCCTCAAGACTTCAAGCCGAGTCCGTCACCATACAAATCAATTTACACACCAATTACTTGGTACCATTTCATCATTTTCGGTCCTGCTGCAAAGTCCTCAAGACACTTTAATCCTTATTTAATGCCTTGTTTGACATAAAAAATGCATACGTTTCTGTTTTCACTACATTCTTCACGTCGACATAATACACTGATGTACTTAATATTCCCTTTTATCCCATAAAAAAATCTTCCAATATGTAATTCTCATTTTCTGGAATTCCTCCGTGAGCAACCTTAAAATCGGTGTCAGACTGTAGAAACTAATTTTATATTCACATAATTAGAAATCGGTTCCATCATTTCCCTTACGGTGACCGAACATTCCGCTTTGCAGCAAGAAGAATTCGTGCAGAGATCTTAAACGACAGCGAAATGTACTAAAGAAGGTAAACCGCAATACTCCTCAAAGCATTTCCTGCTTTTTCGGAACGAATCCACCGGAAATTGCCCATTCTGGAAACGAAAAAAAAAAAAAAAAACGATTCTAAAGTCTCCCTTACGTTGAAACAATTTTAAAACGCTATCGCGAAAGGGGAAACACTGAGGTCGCCCTTCCATAAACTGCGACAAATATTTCAAGGAAACGTGTAAGTCACAAATCCGCCGGACAAAAGAGTTAGATTAAATCTCATAAAACCGTCGTGATTACGGAGGAATATTTAAGGTTAACTACTCAAATCTCGTCATGCGCGAATAATAAACCGCGGCGCAGTGGAGCGATTTATTCCCCACTTGATGCAGCCATTATTATCCCCGACCGCGCAATCTTGAATACCCGAGGCATTTTCCCCAAAAGAGAAAAAACGACGATTAATCCAGACAGGAAAATCCGAACGTTTTAAACCAGGCGGCAACGTAAGGCTTAGAATCCCCTCAGACAAACGACAAATCTTCGCCGCTCAACAAAGGGAAAATTTCTTCTAGGTTCAAGGAAGAGGAAGGAAAGACAAACTGCTTCTAGGAATAGAGGAGGAATATCTTGAGACGAAAGAGAAAACTCCCTCGCATTTTTCAGCTGGCTATTTCGGGGAGCGACACTCCATTTTCGACTATTTCAATAAAGATGAGATTATACGCCAAGGAAGGAGATTATTAGGCAATTATTATTTATCAAATTCACCCAAATTACTTTATCTTTATTACGAAGAAAAAAGAGAAACCAGATGAAATACAGGAGCCCCCAATTAATATTAATACCTTTCATACCCTTGTAATTATCCTCGTTAAGATAACGGTGCATTTTACTTACAACGGGCGGCCTTAATTGCTTCCATCTTGATTATAATAACGTGAAGGCTTTAGGCTAAAACTCCCAGCTGCAAGCAAGAAACGAGATTACCTGGTGCAATTTCAAAAAATGGATTAAAATGAAAGTGAGCTTTTTCTTAGCGAGAACCTTTCTTAGTTATCTTAATAGCTAGAAAATGTTCATTATAAACGAAGAAAGGGATATCATGAGAGGAAACATTAAGCCATTAATATGGGTACGAAAGTTTAAGATGAAGAAAATTAGGGTTGACGGAAAGATTTGATAAAACAAATACGACGAATCAAGAAAGATGATGACGTACATTGTACACCGGAGAAGTTATCTGTAAGTCTCCTAAAGACCAATGCACCGACTGCACCTCATTTTACGCTTACATATGCATTTCAAATTTCATTCCCTCGCATCGACTTAACCGAGGAACGTGACCTCCGTCAAAGCCTAGCATTACATAGGAATATCTGTCTCTCTTAATGTCTCAGTTTCTAGGAACACACAGCACCGACGTTAAGCGGGATCTTATTGCATTTCCCGAACAATGACGAAACACAAAACGCTATCAACTCCTTCTCTAAATACTGAAGAAATACCTCACCCGCGTCCCAGTTCCCTGGCAACGCGTTCAACGGAGACTTTAAAAGACTGCCGTTTCCTTAGCTTTCCGCCTGTTTCGGGCCCCACCTCCCACGTTTTCTAAGAAGAGTAGTTTCCTCCGAGAGGGGACAAGGAGTAGATGAGCGTTATCAGGTCCCACCCAGAGTGTTTGCGGAAAAAAAGGAACGAGGCTGCGGAGGAAAAATGCTATCTGGGGGAAACTAGAAAATCCGCTCCTCCAACCAGAACGAGGGGAATGATAAACATGGAGAAAACAACGGGATAAAGGAGAGGGGAAAATCCTTTCCGTGGTCTAACCCCCGCGAATACGACGCTACTGCACGCACACCAACGGAACGCCGACCAAACACATCTTAGTTCTTCGGCGAGGGGGGAGAAAGGTCTTCCCAGCGTGGTTATCTTTCCTGCCCAAAACCTCACTCGAGGGGCAGCTTTTCGACGGTGGCCCGGACCGGGAGGTGAAATAAGAGAGGAAAATGTGTGGCAGAGGGAAGAAAAGCATTCTGCAGCAAAGCGCGGAATGAATTGCGCGCCACCGGAGGCGACACTTTAGAGCACGGCTGGGATATAAAAAAGTGAGGGAGGAAGGTGAGAAGAGAGGGATAGCCGAAGAGGGATCGGAAGGCAACAACCTCCGCCGAAATATCCTCACACGGATTCTGCTCTTTCGGACCGCGAAAAAATGAAATCTCGATACGTGCGGAGGAGATTGTCCGACCGTGATTGTTGACAAACATAAGCCTTATTCCGTGCCTTCGCTGTATAGCGGCGAGGAAATGGCTTCTCCGTTTGGTTACGCTGAGGATATTTTTGAACGAATGAAGCTGATTCGAGATACGATTTGCCGTCTGAGGAAGTTGCAATTTACGTGAAATCACCTTGACGTCTTTTCGAAATATTTGACGGCGAACTGAATGTACTGTCTTGTGTGAATGTGCAAATGCAACAGAATATAATTTTCAGAGGAGACGCATTACGTATGGAGTGAATTCAAACCTTGCTCCTAATGTAATGAATACGAAACCTAATCCATACAATTACGTTGAAACTAATTGTTTACTATAAAATCGATGGTTAAAGTTGAACTGGGTGAAACTCCACTACAAAGGTGGAAAAACAATAAACCACATGAACTGTTCCTTTTACTTTGTTGTTAATGCCTGATGATGACTTCTTGAGTCGAAACTGGCTACATTCACAATAAAATCCAGTGAAACTTCACAAAATTATTTGCTATTCTATCCTACTTATCAATTGCTAAATAAGACATGGAAAATGGAGTCGAAAACAATGCACACCGAAATAGATTAAAAGCAGAATCCATAAACTTGAAAAATTAATCCTTAATTAAAAGAACGAACTTCTCTTTAATCCAATAAAATCAAAAGCAACACATACGAGCATATAAGAAGCTAAAAAAAAACTGAAATCGAACAACACGTGTACGGAATAGAGCCAATACTCTCCTTGCGGAAAGAGTAATACTCTCTCCCAAATCCTCCACATTCTACTCCGCCCTGACAAAACAGAGGCGTGGGAGTTCGAACTAAACCGAGCGAAATCGCCTCGAAAAATCCTTCCTCTCCCTATATCATCGGAATAAAGTGGCGAGTACATAACGCTCATCGACTTAGCGGATAGAGAGGGGGAAAAGGTGGAGAAGGTACACGGCAATCTAATCGGGGCTGGGAAGAGGAAGAAAATGGAAGTTTATCCCGCGGATAAGGAACGTCGGCTGCGGCAAACTGGAGCGAAAGCAAAGGAAAAGTCTTGATCCTCATTCCGCCGCTTCTTTTCCCTCGCCTTAAAGAGGAGGAAGAAAAGTTTGAGAGGGGAAACCACACAATTGTGCAGCCTTGAGCCCCGTTCATTCGTGGTCCCAGAGGCCCTCTCCTCCAGTCGTAACGTCGGAACGCTCCCCCGACGGAAATGCTCTCGGCTGTGGGGCAAAACGTAAACCTACGTTTCATCAGGAGGAGGGAGAAAAGTGCCGACACTTCCTCCGTTCGGAGGGAATTGGAGAGGGAAAATGAGGGAACAGATGGAGATAGATTAAAAGGAGAGATGAGATATAGTCGCTAACATTGAGATGAGATGGAACGTGGGGAGGAAAGTCTTTCGTTTTAATTGAACTAATAAACGGCTTAGGATGAAGAATTTAACTGGGGCTATATTCCAGACTAAAAAGTTTTTTTCTGAGGCGATACTGGCCCTAGAACTCCAATTTATAATTTAAGTTAGGTTACGCCCACATGAATTATGAAATTGATTAGTCTCTTCTTAAAGAAATGCTACGAAAAATGTTACTCATAAAGTCATTGTGCGTGAATTTGTTCCGCTTGTATCCTTCTGTATCGGCGAGAAAAGCAAGGACAAATACCTCACTTTGAGTAACCTCTTACCCTTTTCGCAGCTCTTGGTGGCTAGTAATATGTCGAGAGAGGTCGAAGTTCTAACTGGCCTTTGGGCTGAATACTTAATGCAGTAATTCATTCAGCATATATAAATAAAACCTTGGAATACATTAGTTAAACACGAAGAATTTTCCCTCCCTACTTGTAAGAAATTAACTGAAAGAGAAATTTTTTGAAAGATTCAGTGATCCCCATCCAGTTTCTTACAACAAACTTTTTCATTCCGAACGGTTATGGCATGTGATGTTACTGAAGTCAGACTACGGGTGATGATTTCATAGTTTACTTAAATATATTCCTACGAGTGTGAATAGAGCTCCCCATTAAGAATTCCTAAATTTTTATCACGATATTCAGAGGCACTTCACCTAGAGATTCCACAGTAACGGTAATTAAGCTGGATGCTACTACTTAAGAAACACACTCGCCGAAATTCTGCATCTTAGCTAAGCCAGCATTGGAGTATTACAAGCCTTCTGAATTCTAATTCCGAGACGCAAACATATGGCGCTCGGTAGATGTAACGCCGATGTAATCCACGCATCATTCGTGGACTTAGACGACGGAGAGAATAATCTGGCTGGCTAATAAAACAGACTTCGAGTAGATAAAGGGAATTATCACGTGAGGTTTTCAGAATCGGAGTACGACACGAAAAGAAAGAGAAAATCAGAGAGCAATAAACAGGACTCCAGTTGGATGGGAGCCCTTATAATAAGGGAAGAAGGGAGTCGAGCGAGGGTGTAAAAAGAGGAGTAAAAGCGACCTCCTTATATAGAAGCTCTGAGGAAACTTTTGAGTAACCTTTTTACACGGTTGCATCGGACGTTAGAAAGTAATGAAACGACTTGGGAGTCTTTGAAGCGGAGGTGAGTGCGAGAAGGGAGAGAACGAGGGTGAAATGTGGAGAAACTTGGAGGCTGCAACCATATGGGAGTGATAAGAAATGGGTTGGAGAATAAGGGAGGAAGCATCTGAACTTTTTATCACGAAAATTTTTACTTATGCTGGGACTCTTCGCGACGGGAATAAACGTTTCATGGCTTTGGTAAAGTTCGGATGGGCCGATATCAATTGACGGAGGAGAATGACAGGAAGTTACGGAAGTGTTGTGCAATAAGAAGAATAAACGCATACCTCATTGCCTTATAAAAAAGTATCATTTAAGGTAATCCAATTATTAAAATCACAACACCTCAAAATTTTGGGATTATTTACTTAAACTTACGCAGAGGATAGTAGCAAAATTAATGTGAATATTTATAACTAAGAGCACTATAACAAGCGGCTTTTACGTTCATATTTTCAACTTTTATTCATTGGAATTCATAAATCAGGACCAGATTGCTGCGAAGTTTTATGAATGATGAAATGAGTGAATGAAATACACCACTTTTCAAAAGAAGCTGGTAGTTATTTTACTCAGAATTAACTTTGCTAAACGCTACAGAAAAAGTCGAGTTTGCAATAATTGCAATTATATAATTTTAAGCCACTTTAGGAAAATTAAAAAGGTTATCCAACGGGAAGGGGGTAAACTATAAGGATCTGTAGCATTAATATGGAATATTAACGACAGAAAAACCAACTATCCTGAGATATTCACGGCAAAACAGTAAACTTTTAACGTAACGAAATCCCGTTTATGACGAAATAAAAACACCAAAATTTCATTCTGAGTGATTTTCACTGTATTATCCGAAAAGGTCTTAAATATTTTTAACAATCCACATGAATAAAGAAATGACCTCAAGACTAAAATTCGGCAAATCAAGATGAAAAACTTTCGATTGATTACTCTTGAACATTGATGCCCTGACATCCATATTCCAAACGGGGGAAAAGCTTAAAAGACCCACAAAAAAAACACAATAAAGCAACGCGAAAAATCAAGGAGCATGTGCCGGCGATGATTTCGAAACTTAATTCCAAGATCCCAGCTTCCATTCCGAACCCATCATCAAAGTCTCCAATAAAAACGTAGAAAACAAAAATCGTTCTTCCATAGCACCCATTTTTCAATACGGCATTCATAAAATTGAGCGAGGAGTAAAATATTTATCGTTTATAAAAGGAAAGAGCTACCGTTCTGAGGAAGAGAGAGGTGAAAAACGAATCAAAATATGAGCGAACAAGGCGGAATGGATAGTGCGTCGAATTTCCCCGATTCCGTAGCTACTCATTTCGTGCTGCGTGCGAATAGATGGAGAAATAAGGGGGAGATGTGAAGGAGGGGAAGAGGAAAAACGTCTTGCGGGGACGTAAAAATGAGAGAAACGCCCGGATAAGCGTCGAAGAGGGATATAGAAAACGGAGGCGTAAGATAAAGGATAAAAGTGGATGGAAGAGAGTGAGACAGGTAAGGGAATGGTTACCTCACGCTATGGCGGCATTAGAGAATTATGGGGAGGACGTAAAAAGGGAAGAAATTACGATCGGAGTGGGGAGCAAATGGGAGAAAAGGGAGTGGAAAAGACTGAATTGGCGGGATCTCTGAAACACTATTCCTACAAAGGAGAAAAAAGAGGGGGCTATATTCCCTCATCCTTTTTTGATGGAGAAGCGTTCTTTATATCTTCGAGAAGTGATAATAACCTAATATTCGGAAATATCTCACACATTTGGTAACGTGCGCAAGGATTATGAATTAGAGAAAACGCTTTAGCGATGGAGAGATGAATGACAAGTTATTCTTACAGAACTTCTGCCATTACCTCTATTTACTGGATTTCGAGAATTAGCTAAGAATTAATTCGCAGAAGAAAATGTCAACAGCGAATTTGCGCTCGAAAAGAACTAAATATATACTTTGCTTATTCGTAAATGGAATATAGTTTATATAAATACTTAACTATGATAAAGATCAAACTTAATTCTTAGAGCAGATTAAATGGATAGATTTATGAGGATTAAATTGGTATCATACATTAAATTATATTGTTATTATTGATTAAGTTAAATTGTGCTATTAAATACACATACTATTTGAAAAAAGAAAATTTAACAAAGAATATACTGAAGAGGAAATAATGCTAGCAGAGCTATTTCAACTCTTTATGAAGTAACTTCATAAAAAAAACTTGTAAAAATTTTTGTAAGGGCCTCGATAGAATTTTGAGAATTAAATTTCTAATATAATAAGTACATTTTATTAACAGGATAGAATCCCCTGTAAGAAGAAAACAGTAAACAATGAGCACTTACCGCAATATTTTGAATCCTTCGAATAAAATTTTCTGAAGAAATACATAGGTAAATCTCAAAACGAAGAGAATGTATCTGAGGGAAGGACCAAACGCTGATAATGATGATACGCAAACGAGTGAATCATTAGCCTCCATAATTAACAGAGTCTGGATTTGAGTAGCTAATTTAAATTTTGGATCTATAAATTTTAGATTACCAATAATGACTGATGAAGTTTTGGGCAAGATTCTTAAAATTTCCATTAAAATTGTATCATAAATGTCGATACGGAAATGTCTGACATTGTCAGGTTCGCATCAACCCTAAGGGCGTATATTTTTACAAGATTCGACTGATTGGATATGAAGGAAATAAAAAATCCCTTGAGGTCAGATTATCATTCAGTACCAGCGCTGTCCCTCATTATGAAACCAATCAAACAAAATAATTAGAAACTGAATTATTCACATCTCATTTACGTGTTATACAGGAAGATTAAAATCGTGGATCAAATCAAACAAGTTTGTGTTCTCAAAGGAAGAAGCATATCAGAAGCTACAAGGAAAAAGTAAGTAACGGGACTTATAAATAAAAGCCTGACGCTAAGAATTCAATTCCGTTCAGCGATGAAAATTTAGAATGAATCCTAACCATGTTCGTTCATAAAGTAGTAAGGAAGATCAAATTATTATAGCATGATTAAGTTAGTTAATAACCAAGCACATATTCAATTAAGTGATCAGCGGAAAATTTTAGATGTTAAGAAAACAAATTTCCAAAGAAACAAACTTGGACAAAGAAGACAAGAGAAAGGTGATAAATTATTTGATTGCATTCACAAGTGTACGATGATCTGAACAGAATTAATTATTCGAATCCTTTTTCTGAGTATTATATTTGTCTACTTAAAAAAACAAATTATTATTTACAATTCAAATATCACTTAAAATTTCTCGATTGCCTCTCATTACTTCTTGTGTACATTAATACATCGTTGGCTGCTGCATGAGTACCTACTGTATTTACTCCTATTTGAGACTACTTAGCATAGTGTATACTTAGTGCCCATATTATTTATATGCCCTTGAAAATACATGACATTGTGTTCTCAGGCAGTAACTCGTTGTTGATGTATAATTACTACTTGTGTACCTGAGATAATAGTATTGAGAAACGACCCAGCAGTGGATAGTGAAGATAACAGATGATATTTATATGACATACAACAGGATGGGTACAACACCTCTTATTTTAATGAGTTAGATGTGTGGATGCTATGGTAGTTCCTTCCCGTCAGACCTCTATGGCAACAGTAATATTAATAAACCAAAAAAACTACGAAAAAAAGAGACAGCATTCAGAGCGGCAACCAAATTAAAAAGAAAACCTTGATTAGTAAGACCCAGACGGGAGCCTACAAACTTAACTCATCCAACACTCAGGATGCCTCCCGATACTCAGTTCTCCTTTACTGCACCCTTAACACCAATTATCCCAGCCGACATTCTTTGCCTCCGCCTTCTACTTTGACGCATCCGAAGACCTATCGCCAGAGCTCCCTTAAGCAAACAACCTCCAATAACAGTTACTCGAACAGCAGTCGGGGAAGGAGCTCGGTAATATCATTCAGAATTACGCGAGTAGACCTGTGATCTTCCGACCCCTATTCCTTACGCGGACATAGAACCATAAGCAGCGGAGACTTTCCAGCCAACGCTATCTTCGAAGTGGAAAACATAACGGCCGTGCACTTGTAAAAGAGGCGACGCTTCCGTCATCCCAATTCCCCTGCAAATAGAGTTGCCATTACGATCTACGGGAGAGACATATGACTCTCTACTCTCCTGGATGAGAAAAAATAGCGGGGCGTGGAATGCTCGTCCACGAACTACAATTTCCGGGAGAACGGACATAAACGGACAATAAACAAGTTTTCCGACATCATCACCCACCGCTACCGAGCCATAACGAAGATTATGATTTCAGGTTGTTACCGTTCCGCATGCCTAAAGATGTAGTGAAATAGCTACCATAACAGCAATGACTTAAAAAGAAAAAGTGCCGTATAAGTATAGCAGATGGCAGGTGATAAAAGTGTGTGGATGTGAGTGCACAAGCATGTATATCTTATGCAACAAACACGCGTATACACAGAGTAATCCTAAGATAAACTGGGGGTCGAAAAGGAAAAAAGATACGGAAAAAAACAAGGGAAAACACACGTACAACCAAAACAGTCCTTACCGTATACACACAAATCTAAATACATTTCACGAAATTAGACTGCTGTGAACTATTTTTACAAAGGTAAGAAAAGTACGACGCGCTTCAGGAAGTCAACTTCAGAGTGTCTGAATGGAACAGACATAAGAAATGCAGTAAAACTAATGCGGGTTGAACCTATAAGAAGCATAAAAAACACGATACTAAACGAAATCTTTATTTATACCCAACAATTCGACTATCGACGTGTCTCACGGGTTTAACAACTGTTTAATCCGCGGATAAGAGGCCACTGGGATAATTACCAAGGAAGACAACATGCTATAAAAATGCCCATTTCCCTTAATTGCGCTCAACAATTTCGAAGACACGAGCCATTTTAGTCTCCCAAGTATCTCCGTCTTCTCCCTCAACGACTTCCGCATAATGCTAACTCGAAACGCGTCGATCTATTTGTTGGACCAATTTTCAATTCCCAACCGATCGGACATTATCATAACGCCGTAAAAAAGAACAAAGGGGACTTTGTATTGGGCCAGGAGAATGCTAGTGACGCACATTCCCACTTGTCTCCGGGTCATCAACAAGGGAAACCCAATTGGAGGGACTATCTCGTTTTCTTTTATTCTCTCCCCCACGACTCTTTTGGAGAAACCTTAAGTAAAAGACAGAAACAGTTACGTTTGCCCGAAGCGAGTGAAATTCAAAAGGCGGGCGTTTTTTTCTTCCGATACGAGAAAGAAAAGGTTATTCGAGCAGGAAATAAATGGGATATTAAACAACTGCTTACGTGAACAAACTCGTTTTCTGTTATTGACTCGGTCGTGCAACTATATATTACGATAAAGTTCCATCGATTATTAAGGAAAAGGATTTTTTGCTTAAACTTCCGCGCCAAACTTTGTTCTTTGAAGGAATGGAAAAAGTACAGGGATGCGGAGTCATTCATCCGCAAATTCTATTGCAACTGAGGAAATATGTGCAACGTTGCCGATCGAGTGCACTTGGAGATACTTTTGTTTTACAATCACCTACGTCTTTCCCGGCACAGCAACGTAAATTGCTAACATGAGGACGTTTGCTGCAAATAGACTTCCAACGAAAAGTACCGATAATTACGTAAACATCAAGGACAGATGGCGAACATATTTATGTATTCTTTTTAAAGAGTCAATTTTCAAAATACGTAAGTCAAAGAAGAGAATATGAGGAAAATATATAAAAGATTAGGTAATCACATTTAACTAAGAAAAGGCAGAGTAATGGAGTATTGATATGGAGGACAGAGAATATATAATACGTTTACAACCAGAAATCCTTGATCGGCGGTAATAACTGCAACATAAATTGGATGATCGGTTGATGTTTAAGCCACAGAACGATAAAAAGCAAGCAGATGATAGAAGTGTACTCTAATTTCCCTTCAATTACTCTCTTCGGTCTCTTTCAATAATTTTCAACGGTGACCAATCCTGCTTGATTTCCTCTTTTGTTCTTCTTAGATGTTTGCTCTACAATCCTTCGTATTCCCTCCTCAATTCTAATACACTTCAAAAATTTACTCATCTACATTTTCCACATTCTAACTATTAAACTACCGCAACTGTACACACGAATAAAATGACGACGCAGGGTCTAAAAGTACGGAGACAACCAAATAATTGACTGCAATGTCGATACTACAAATACGCTAATAAACCTGTTCAGTTAGGACGATTATTTTATCAAGAACGCCCATTAATAGCAAACGAAAGCTTTCGTCAATCAAATGATACTCGAGTGAGTCATATTAAGGGATTCAAAAGCAGCAATGTGTCAACAAAAGCGGATCCGAGCTTAGCTCACGCCCAAACAATATCTAGAAAGGCTCGGTCGGAGGATCAATGGAGCAAACGCACAATCGATGCCTGTTAGAGATACTAGACTTCCATTCTCGTGAGGTCGTGTCGCAGGGCAGCATGGCGGGAATCGCTACGAGTTCCCTAATCAGTGAGGCACCTGGCGGCCAAACGGCTTAACTACATAGGTCCAGGATGAGGATGCTGGATGGCGGCGGCGGCGGGCGAGATCAAAGGTTAGAGAGGACGAGGGAGTTTTGAAAAATACATGTACGTTTAGAATTAGGCTTAATGGATTTTAATTTAGCGAGAGCAAAACCACTGAAGGATGATTAATTTAATGATTGAAACTTATTTTACACGGAGGATCGCGGATTTCGTTTCGTATAAATCGTAAGAAAAGGCAGTAAGGCTATGAAGGGATGCTATGGTCCAACTGCCACGAGATTTATTTGAAGAATCCTTCATTCAAAGATATTTTATGAAGATCAAAATGTAATAAGCTTCCCACTAAGAATTAAAAGTATTTAAAATAAATACCACGTAAATATAACCATTTACATAAACAATACAATAGAGATATAGACGAATTTATGATTTAAATGAATTGATGACTTTATTATTATCGTAAATTTTTTATTTGGACAAATATGCAAATCATAAATACATAAAAATGTAGCGCAACCTTTATTTAAGGACAACAAAGTGGTCATTTCAATACTAGAATAAAAAAGATTTTGCGCAGTAGGAATCATTAATTTAATTCGGTTAATCTCTAATCGTTACTTCAATGAAAGAAAATTAATTCATTTAACTCGGAAGTTTGAATCTCAGAAAGAAACCTAAAATTACTTTCTGATTATCAATGGTAGCAGAACAAATAGAAACTAGCCAAGTGATTGTAGCTTGATGGAGGTAAAGCATCGACTCACTTAGCTCTTTCGGAACTCTATAAAAGAAACGATCGAAAAAAGATAAAAATAAACCATGCACCTATATACAATATATTTTACGACATCGACAAGGAATTCAATAATATTATTCCTTTATCTCCTTTTACGCAGATACTGATAACATGAAATGTTTCATCAAGCCTTATAATCTCCTTTCACTGACTAGAGTAAGCATAAAGCAAACATTCTAGCCGGTTTTGTTAATGAACTTTCATTGACCTTTACTATGACTCGCTCAAATATATTATACATAGGATGGATTTCATATCCTAACCACGCCCTTTTCCCCTCCAAAGTGACCTCACGTGACACGGAGGCTGCACGAAAAAATAGTCACCTTCTAAAATGGGCATCAATTGGATTACGTAATGTATCTACGACCGGAGTACTACATTAGTACTCATCCTTGGATGAGTAACGGGATGATGGAGGGAATGAAGAACTCCGAAGTCGAAGTAGAGCGCCACAGGGCAATTAGTCATCCACGGTTGCTTTATTCACGGATTCCCATTCATCTTCCCTTACTAATTCATAACGAACTCAAATCTCTTTAAGTCCCGGCTCGCATAAAATGAAACAGAAAGCCACGTGACATCCGGGATAATCCGGCTCGAATTGACGCCAAATGCCTCCCATTACGCTTCATACATTTCGACTCAAAGTCACCTCTCCGCTGTTTAATGAGAGTGAGAGAAGAGGGATCGGGGAAGAACTGCGATGGAAAAAGGGACGCTGCAACGAGATTTGACTAGAAGCTCTTCTGCGATAAGACACGAGTGGTCCATTAATTTGACGTCAACAATTTTTAGTATTTTGCTAGAGTTGCGCTACGGATAGTAACTACTTTTTTCTTGCCCTAACTGTCCCGACATTAGAAAAAATCATTAGTATAGTGTTAACTATCCAAGTAATAAAACGTATAAAAAAGGAAAGATATCAAGACCGGAGGATTATCATATTATTATTATTAAAAACACCGAAAGTAGAATAAATATAGTGGCAGTGGTACAACCTTATATACATACATTTGTAAATTCTCGGTCATTAAAATTATAAATAAATATATATACATATATTAATTGATTAATTAACTGAGGGCATCACCACAATTACTGTCCGGCATTTGCCCAAGGAAGGCGGGAAACCCCTCGGAAAACCTCCCTCATACAGAAAATAGCACAAGCAAAATAAAAAAACCCTAAAATCAGTATATAAATTAGTAAAATTAATGAATTTATAATATCATTCCCATCCCAAATTTGATGCGTTTACAATTTCCTCAGCTTAGCAATAAAGGTACGCCCTTAGGAGAAAATTGCTCGAAAACACCTGCAGATAGAGCGTTCCAATCATCTATTGTCCTATTCAGAAATGAAAATTGAAAAGAATATGACCACGAGTGGGTCAGAAATTGCATTCATCAACTCAGCTCACGTTCTTTCAATAGGAGACCAGAACTTCCAGGGCTGAGGACTGATCTGACGGGTTTTGGCAACGGCGGACCTAAAACAGCCAACTTTAAAAAACCGCCCAATATAAAAGAAATATTCGACGGTTAAGAAATGCCTCTGAGGTTACAGGGTTCGACTGGAACGACACTCCGCACTGAATAATCGAATCGGTAAACCCGTGTTTGTGGGTAACGAACCCGATAGGGTCCCTAATTGGTTTCCATTTTGGTCCATAGATATTTGAATAGCCTGATTATCCGCACAGAAGGGTTTATACCCCCACCCTTTGGCCCGTCTACCCGCGGCAAACGTGTCACGTTCCGAAAACACGGCAAGATAATCGAACCAGACGCTTTGTCCTCTTCTCCTAAAATGCTCAGATCGTCGCATATATATTTTATTTACGCTCGCGACGTGACGTCTAATTATTGGCCCAATTTCCAATCCGCGCTCCGTTTTAAGGTTGGACCCATGGAAGCAGTATTATTATCAAGTTACCTCCGCGAATTTTCCCTGGGAGAGACTGGAATTCAGCTCGGATTCGTGACCGAACGAGCGGCGATCGAGGAATGACGTCGCGATACCATAATTAAAAATGGGCAAGTTTACCTTGGCACGTGCTTAAACAAGGAGACATAAAAGTCTAGTAATTCTGGCGCGAATTTGTGGTAGGTCTTCGTGCTGGATTATAAGTAAAATACATTGCACATCAACTGTACCACATCTCAAATTTTATGAACGATTCGGGTTTCAGCGCATCGTGTCAGCATCGTACAACCTTTTATCCCCTGCTTTTGTTTAATCTGAATGACAGGATTAAATTAGCGATTTTTTAGCGATTGTGATCCAATGGATTTCTTTGTAAATGGAAAAGTTAATACACCGAATTAAGTACACAAGAAGAGCCTAAATTAATTCAGAAATACGTAAAACTATATCTTATTAGCTATGTAGATACCTACACTAGAAATATTTTTATTGGTAGTAGTATATCTCATGCTAAAAAACGTCAATTTTCCTAAAATGAGGCCTTAACTGAAAATAAATACTTTCCTTAAGTTACTAAAGACCTCAAGCAATATATTTTTAAATGATTTAATTTATAACCATCCAACCCATTTTTTGTCCTCATTTCACATCATGAGGAGCCTATGGAAAGAGATTCTCGAAAAATATAAATATACAAAGAGGAAAAATTATAGAGAAAAAAATATATAGAGAATTTTATTTCGAAACAGAACTAAATATGACGAACATAGTATAATTTCGTGTTTATAAATAAATCCCTTTGGCATTCTATTGCAGGAATACTCACCAAAGGGATGCAAGAAGAAGACAAAAAATGCGATCGCGGTAACTCCAATCGATAAAGAACACGCAATTACGAACATCAATTACGCAACAACTCAAGCTCGTCTCACTCATGAGACTAAAGGGCACATATGTACTATTTGTGCAGCAGCCCTTATTAACCGCAATCCGACGGGCAAATTACGATTTTTTTACCCTCGCAAAGCTCCAAGAAAACAAACACGTCGGGATTAACTAAAATATGGCTCTCCTTTCGCGTCTAGCTGAACTATCGATGTAGTTCCCTTAATTATATAAACACGTTTTTATTTACCCAAATTTATTATCCGTTCGCAGCGGCATACATCGTAATTACTCGACAGTCCGTAACGTATGATCAACTCGGGCAGAAAAAGGGGCAAAGAAATGGCGCCAAAAAACAACGAATGGGGCACGCCACCAAAAATGCGGTATTAGCGACTCTTTTCGGATGAGGAGGCAAGCGTGACACACAACCCTTTGCCCATTCTCCCAGCCGTGAAACGCACACGAACCAACGTTGGTTTGCGATGCACGGAACCATTTCCATATGTCATAATCACCGAACGTTTGGACGGGTTGGGGGAGTGGACGAGGAGGGTGGAAAAGCGGGCGGTGAGAGGCGACGCGACAAAGGGAAAGACCAGAGAAAGGTAAATAATGCACGACCGCCAAAAACTGTAGGGGTGGAACGAAGGAAATGGTTTCGGGGGGGTTTTATAGTTGAGAGGGGTGGAGAGAGGGTGTGAGAGTAATGTGGGCGTAACAGAAAAGGGAGGAAAGGGGTAGATGAAATGGGGGAAGAGGATGCAGAGGGAGGGGGGAAGGAGGGAGGATGGGAACGAGTTGGTGGAGTATAGGGAAAATGGAGGGGGTGGAGGCGTTTCTTGTTATTTCGCAGCGACATTAATTAAAAGCAGGAGAGGGTCAGCTGGGCAGTATTCCCAGAGGGCTGGGCGGGTCGTGGAGGGATATGGGTTGGTAAGGATATAAAGAGAAGGACGGGTGAGGGAGAGTAGGTGCATGGAATGAGATGAAGAATGGAGGGAGGATAAGGAATGACGGGGAACTGGCAGAAGTAAGAGGAAGATGAGGGGATAATGAAAAAGGGAAACGACGGTTTAAAGAAAAGAGCGAGATTTCAAAGTGGGCAAAGAAACAGGAAAATACAGACGGCGGAATAATGAGTCGGAATACAAGGAAGAGAAAATAGTAGCGGAAGAGTTGTATAGGAATGTAATTGCAGGAAAGTAAATGCTTGATATAAGAGATAGATCAACAGTAAAGAACGTGCTGCTGCCGGATCGCCTATGGATATCAGAGTAGTGATTCAGAATAGACATATTTTACCTAGATTGTATTCTCTCTTAATGCTTCGTAAAGCAAAATTCAAACATACTCACTTCCCAAGGAAAAACAAAGCAAAACTATGTACATGATTGGGACTCGTCCCACCGGACCTCCCTTCTGATTTTGATACATACATTTTTATTCACAAAACCACGCAATTTTAGTATTCTGAAAACCTTACGAGGAATCAGGAGGAGTTGTTTAAGGTGATAACTTTTATGCAAACAAAAAAAAGTGATACTATATACGATTGGTGCATTACCCTAAAGAACAGCAGGAGAGTAGCTTCAACTATATGTTAGATACTTCTTGCAGAAACAGGGAAAGAAAGATATAGAAGGAACCTGCGATAGCTAAAAGCTTAGAATTGAGCATACTTGAAGACGGAGCACTAAAGAGGTTGGAAAGCTCTTAGTCCACTCCCTAAAGTACAAGAAAATAAGTGTTTCTAAGACTATGGATCATTAATTGAAGTCTGTGGGCGAAACGGTGTTATTCTTACTCGTTCCCGTCTATTAACTCATTCCTTCGATTGAATTTCAATTCCATTCATTTATGCAAATAAATCGGTGAATGGACGATTCCTAAAACTCATTCCATTACTATTTTGGCTCCTAGAAAAATGGAAGCAAATTATCCTGCATTTATCATCAATGCCGAATCCATCACCGATCTAAAACGGACAATCAGAGGAGGGAAAAATTCGAACTCCCATTCATTCGCGCTTAATTGACTATGACGAACAGATAGAGCGCCAAAAAAATAGGAATGATATTCAAATGCACTGTTAAATTAGCGACTGGAATTGGAAAAACGGTTGCTACTGATAAACAAGAGACGAAAACTATGATAATCTGTAAACGGTATTCCTTCCAATTTTTTCCATAACGCATAAACCCGTTGCAGCAAACTAAACTTCATATTGTGAGTCCAAAATATTCTTTTGTTAATAACACTATAGAAAATATATTTTCAATATATAATAATAACCATAGCTTATTTTAAACTTTGGAAGTTCCTCCAGTTAAAAGGATTGCACATCCTAAAACTCAGGAAAATACAATATAGAAGTATAGACGTTGAATTTTCATAAATGAGAATGAAACAGACGGCACGGCGCAGAAGTTACGGTTGTGTTAAAGTTTTATAATGAACTTTTATGTATTATAGGAGACCTTGTATTAAGACCTGTAAGAAGGTCACTGGGCAGCCAAACAAAAGCGTGATAACAAAGGTTCGAACGAATTTGGGAGGGAGAACAGGGAGTAAGAATTCAACTAGATAGGGGTTCCCATTCTTTATGATTCTTGCCCTGCCTTGTCTTTAGAGTAAGCAATACCGTACTCCGAGGTTCTCATAATAACAAATAAATTTAAAGTTAACCCTAATATGTAAATGGAATAGGAGGAGTACTGGAACTGGAAGGTGCTGAAACGCCAACTTATGGAATATTTAAACAGCAAGGTATTATTATTCACTTACTATTTATTTTACCCCTTTGAACATTCTTTAGTACTCCCAGAAGTTCCCTCAGGTTGGCAACAACTGAACTAGATAAAGGAGATAGTGCCATAAACATTTAAAAGAATGGCATGAAATCTTTAAAAGAGTTCTAAAATATTTTGGTATTTCGGTTAATTTCCTCTAAACAAAATATCACTGAATCAAGGGGATTAAATAATTGATAAGCACGTGGTAGTCGGATATTGCGTATCTCACCAACGTATCCCACCGGATTGAAAACAACGCGGTACTCGATTACAAGAAAAGGTTCGAAAAACGTCGGCATAATTATTCAACCGTCGGAAAAAAAAGGTTCGAAGCCTGGAGGAAAACGTCACGGGTAGCAATCAAATTTCCATCAATGCTAACGAGAGTGAGAGAAAGCGGGCGATTCCCTTTGCGATTAACATTTTGGCTGTGGGAGAGGACATCTGGTGCGTTATGGGCGCGAAGGAGTGTTTCAGCGGCTACTTCCACGTGCTACTCTACACCTCAAACGTCGCATTGAAAGCACCACTTCACTTTGACGGCGTATTACGGCTGCAGAAAAGGAGAGGAAAGGCACGGAATAGAGCTTGGAGATCGGATTTACTAAAGCTATCGAGTTGAGCTTCTGGACACCTTTCGTGACGTTATAGAGAAGACACTAAACCGATAGAGCTGGGGCAAAAAAGACACAAATAGTGGAGATGCTTCTCGATAAGGAATACATATCACGTTCTGCCGGGGTTGAGTCGACTTATCCTTTGAAAAACGTTGCAGGCTAATGGACGTTACCTTACCGTACTGGAATATGTCATGGAGCCGAAATCTTAACAGCATATACAGGAGGAATAAGGTACTTACCTAAAAAAGAAGAGAAAAATACAATTAGAGAAATATAACAACAAAAATAAAAAATATATTTTAGAAGAAATGTTAAACAATAGGAATATAAAATGCAATAATAATGCATACATTTGTTTTCAGTAAATACCTTTAATATTAAGTTTTCATTGCGTATTAATGATTGCAGAAATCAGAAATAATATATTAAAAATGATCACTATGTTAAGGTGAAACATCTACGATAACTAGGAAAGAACTTTTTTCTAGAGTATACTCAATATAAATAAAAGTTTATATGGAAAAGTATACATCTACCTCTAATCAATATAAATACTTAATGATGTTAACAAATCCCAGAAGTGATGAGCAATAACCCCTCAGATGTGAAGCGGTAAATTTCACAATTTGATTTCCTTTAATACAAAAATACAAACTATTAAAATCGTATCTATATTAGAATCAAACCTTCCAATTGGAAAGAAATGGCAAAAACTGTCATTATAATTCGGAGATGAAACATCTTTGAAAGCGCAAACATCACAGAACGAGACTGCGCTAAGGATACCACCAAAACGTGATACTCGAGGCAAACTATATTCAAAGAAAATTACAGGGAATATTCCATACCTTGGAGCATATTGACTGAGGGAGTTGGACCATCTCGAAAGGACATCAAACAACCCCCAATCTCAAGAGCATTTACTTTAAACTGAGATAAATATTCATTAATTGAGATGGTCTGATTCCCTCGCACTTTGCTCCCATCCGAAGCAACAAGCGGGTTCGGGAGTCGACACATCTAAACATGCGACCTCTTACCTTCATCCATTAGACAGTCGCCAACTCAAAAGCTCTCTAAGAGAGTTTGGCCAGTACGAGCCCTCGACCTCCATCACACCAAAGAGTAATAACCATACGAAAGGAAATTTCCTTTGAAGTTATTAAGGACCCTGCTATTCATTGTCACGCGAGAAATTCAGTAGGAGGAAATAATTCATAGGCCAGAATGCATTATATTAGCTGATATATACCTAAGTAGACGTGAATGATGAATGAAATGGCGACAATTGAATATCCAGTGAGATATCCAAAAGATATATCCAACAATAGCTAGAACTTAATAAACTATGAATAATTGGGATCGTACATTTACGTGAAAATGAGAGATATAAAAAATCATAACATTGAAGACGAGAATTGAGAGGAAAAGATACAAGATTAAATCAGGATAAACGCATTATTTTAGCTAAAATTATTCCTCTAAAATATTACTAAGCGAATGGTCTATAATAAGCCATATCTTAGAAAGCTGCAAAAAAATATGCACCGGATGTAAACTAGATAATATGCATTTATAAATAAAAAATACGCAATGGATAGAAACTGAATTTTCATGATAAGGGAGTGTAGCTTATTAAAATTAAGTGAGAGACGTGTCAGGTATTCTAATACCGGGGCAATCATATAAACTACCTAGAAAAACTGTAGCTAAATTTAGTTTCATAAGTAGCTCTTGAATTGATAAAATAAAAGATACATACGCTATATATGCAGTTCGAAATAAAATCTTCCAGAAATAATGAGTGTTTTGCGTCATACGTCAATCAAAGGACGTTATGCTATGCCTATTAGAGCACGTAGTCTACGTTTTTAGATAGCAACGTTTACATCGCGAGCTAATGAGAAGCAAATTTCTTGGAAGGGCGAGATGCCATTCAGACAGAAGTCGCTAAAAGTAGCGCCTGAATCGCTAAATTGGCAACTATGATCTTGAGTTTCCATTGCCGCGTCGTTGTAACTCATTGGCAAACAAGCCAGGAAGCCAGAAATAGTACATAAGACGGCGAAAGCAACTCGAGGGAGAAGTATCATGAATGAATGAAGCAAAGACATGTCCCCGAGAGAGAGAGAATGCGGGAGAAAGACGATGAGGCAACCACTCCTCAGCACTCCTAAACTCGAGATCTCTCCCTCCACCTGTCGTCACCTCATTCCCAATCCGACACCCTTTCATTCTCACCTCTTATAAAAAGGACGTGCATAACATTACACTCGGAAACCCTTTCCTCAACCGTCTTTTCTTTCCTTGCGACCTTCTTCCTTAGAAAAAACCCTCCATACGCCACCAGAAAAGGAGGATGATAAAGGACTTTTTTCCTTCCTCGACCACTTACTCTAGTTACTCCTGCCGTTACACCTGATCCTGACTCCTTGATTTTATTTCTGCGTTTCTCCATCCCCCCCGTTCCCTAAAACCTAACACCGTCTTACTTTCTTCCCTTAGATCTCTTGAGATTTTCACTCCCATTCTCTGACATTTCGACTTCCCTTGTCGACAAAACTCTCTTCTCCCCTGCTACCTACTTGAGATTGCACAAAGCGAGATGGGGTGGTTTCGTGTGAGTGGCGTATGGATTCCGAAAAGCCAGGTCAGAAAGCAAAGGGTGGGAAACCGATCGCCTCACGCCGTCTCCAGATGTACGCAGAATGAGGAGGGTTAAGGAAAACCAACTAACTCAAGGGATACCTTGGGGAATCAAAGTAAAAGGGATGTAAGTACATACCGAAGAGGATCAAATGATCACCGCCATTTTGTTCGAAGCTACCATTCAAGTCATGAATTCAATGAGTATTATTAAGAACTTTTGTGAATCAAAAACCAGCATATACTCACATCACGAAAATATTTTCCAAAAACTAAAATTCAAGTTTCAATACATTTGAAGAAATGCCTAATTCTAAGTTCAGACAAAATATTTAACATAACCTACAATTATACAGAAAATTTTTAAAGGTTATGCTCTATGATAAATAAACATGAAGCAAATGGTTTCACGGTGAAGTATTGGTCACTGTGGTTGAGAAATTCCATGATAAAAGATTCACTGGAAAAGGGTTTGAAGGAGTTATTATAAAAGGCGTTTACGAAGAAGCGTAAAAACGGAGTTGACTAAGAGGGCTCGAAAAATAAATAAATACATATCGACTAAGGTATGATAAAAAATACTCTACCCACATGCAGCTGTTTTTAAAGTTTACGAAATAAAAGTAAGTATTATAAACTATATATAATCAAATAACTATCGCAACAGTTAAAACATCATTTCCATAACAATAAATAGACATTTTAGGATTACTTCCGGATCATTAAGTGACTAACCTTGTTTTGACTAAACCTGTTGGGACTTCCCCATTATTTCTCAAAACCTCCGGAATTTTAACTAAAATTTCAACAGATCAAAACACTTCTTTCCGACACCCGTAGCAACATCGCAAGCTTGTGCTCCGAAAAACTTCCAAGCCATGCAACATGTGTAATATTTTAATGACCCGAAATCGTCCCCGTATTAAATCCCGCACCGACTAGATACGCGACTCCGTAAGGATAAAATGCCCCTTCGTACAAAACGCCCCAAAATCTTATGCCCAAAAAATGAACCCCGACGCCCTCTTTTGAGCAATTCCCTTCAAACGAATTTCGTCCGCCACCTTTTTTATTTCGAGAACACGTTTTTCAACGTCCACGCCGAGGGAGACGGAGAAGACCTCTGCAGTAAGTGGGGAGAAATGCTTCCGGAGGCAGCGAAAGAGCCGGCCAAATGGACGACGCCAAACCCCTTAACATAACAGCGCTTCATTGCGAGAAGAGCGGCCGTCTTCGTCCTCCAACCACCTCCCTAACCAACCCTCTCTCTCTAGACCTCTCCAATTACGCCTGGAATGCCAAAAGCTCCCAAAGAGAGAGAGAGAGACCTCGCAAGGGGTCAGAGATGGTCCAGCAGCATGGCAAGAGGAATTAAGAGGGTAGCAAAAGGAGAACGCGCATAGAGAAGATATGGAAGTAGTCTTGCAAGCCTAGGTCATCCGAGCACCATTGCCAGGAATTCCTGAGGGCAGCTATTCTTTTTTTTCAGGCTCTACGTGAGAAGAGGGAAGGCGATTCCAGAGCCCGGAAATGTCACCGAGGACGGTTTAATTTCGACGCCGGGACGTTGTGCGCTTACGTAAACGGTAAGAAGGGAGAAAAATCCGAAGGAATATTTAATTGAAAAGGGAAAAGTGCTCTTCCGCTCGGGAGAAGGCGTGAGAAAGGACCATAAACAACTGTTCCCTAAGTGGCAATAAAATCCACTTGCGTTCTTTCAATCGCGCTAATATTGATTTTCGTCTGTTTGGGTTTATTTTCAGTGGGTGAAAAATACGAAGATTCCTCGGGTATTCACGACAGATGTTCCATGCGCTTTCGAGTTTTCCGGGAGACAAAGCGTGGCAGATGCCGGGGAGATTATTAAAAAACCGTAATGCAACGAGATTTAAGTCTCCAGATATTAATGGAGTTACGAGTACGTCCACTGTTAAGAATCTCCGCGAAGTATGTTTTAAAAAGTAATAGTCTAAGAGAGAGCAGGTTGAGATTTGAATAATTTACTCATAAAGAATTAAATATGAGATAATTATAATGACAACGATATATATCCGACTAAAACTACTGATTTCTATTTACTAACCGTTGGATTAGCTGTGAAATATGAAACTAACATAGATACTTAAATGACCTAAAATGCAGAAAAGACCGCAAATGAGAGACGGAAATGCTGAGAGATTTTAATTATTACCAACATCGAAGCAGATGGAACTTAGAGTACTTAATTACGAATTATGTTAAGCTAATTTATGATCTCTGATATTTCATCACCGATATTTGAGTTTATCTACATGATTATTATACATGAAATTTCATACCTTGTATGTACTCGTTAGTCTGTGTTAATTGTAATGGGTTCGTTATATTATTTATACAATCTCTCGTTTAAACTAACTACATAATTAACAAGAGAGGTTGTGTAATCTTTGGGTAAACGTCGTAAGCAGACCTAGTGGTTTACTGCAGCGAAAATGTATAACAATTATAATATTCATAACGCACACATCAAACTAAACAGGGAACATAAGATGTGATTCACGAATGAAAGACAAAAATTATTTGTCATCCTGCTTCCCGAGTCAATTGGTTTCCCTCTGAAAATCTCTCGCAGACAGTACAGATTATCCACAAAATGCTTTAGATATTATTTCAAAAATTTTGAAACGAAACTATGAACACCCTTTCAACACCAGATTATTAACTATAGAAACAAAAATAACCTGACACAGAACAACAATTTTGAGATGTCCTCAAGGGACAACGGCGACACCGATACCAAGAGAGTAAAATTTCAATTATCCGCACCGCCAAAATTTCCTCCCGTTCAATTGCTGCAGTTATGGAACGATCCTCGGCGCCTTTGCATGTACAACACGATTGAAACGTTTACGGAGCCTCCCCGTCAAAGACGCCGGCAGGAGAGGCCATCTTCAAGGAATTTAACCTCATTCCTGCAGAGAATTCAAATGGCCGAGGAAAAAAAAGCGTCACTAAATAAGCGCGCCGGAGTAATCTAGCCTACCACATTTAGAAAGAAGAAATTAGAGTTGGAAATAAAGAGTGGGGACGTGCGGAAGGTCGCTTTAAGGGCCGGGCGGGGAGAACGAAGAGGTAAAAGGTATAAAGATGGGGAAATAGAGGGAAATGTCGAGGAAAGAGGAAGGAAGAGAGGGAAAAAGGCAATGGGAGGCCAAAGTCATCAAGTCGGGCGCAGAGGGTGGGTTTTCAGACGTTGAGAGGATCGAAGGAAAGGGCAGAGGCTTCGTGGGGTTATAGACTGCGAATGGTAGTGTTTGGGAGAAGAGAGTGATAAAATGTTATTGTTTGGAAGGTGATTATGAGAGGGCAGATTAGGGGGAGAGAGAGAGAGAAGTTGGCTCGAGTAAAGAGAGAAGTTGAGGAAGGGTGAATGGGCACGGGGAGTTGCTTCGTTGGCAGCAGAGGTTAAAGAAGTTTGAGGGAGATAAAAAAGGGATGGAAGGCGGTAATATGTTTCGCAAATAAAACTCTTCCCTAGAAGTCAGTTTGGGAGCGAATAAACAGGCCGGATGATCTCTCGATAATTGGACTTGACGCTTTAATTTTTTTTCCAAACCGTTCGAATTTAACGAGGCAAATCAAATGGGATTTTAATTAAGCGATAATTAGAACAAATAAATATGAAAACTCAATTACTTCCGAAATGTGAATTAAACCGGTCCTCGCAGTCCCTCATAAAGCGAATTGTCACCGAATCGACTCCCTCCATCATGGAAAGAGAGAAAGAAAGGCTATACAGGCAGCATGGAGCTCAACGAATACAACCTGAGCAAAGCAATGATGGACGAATGAAAGTCGAATGTCTTAGGCCAAATCCACTTCGTCTCAACGTTTATCTTCTTATAGAACTAACTCTATACCTCCTGTTACGCGCTTATTTGAGCTGCAGGTGGATATGATGATGGAAATTTTGAAAGCTTTAAGTCTGATCTCAAATCGGAAGAATTTTTACACCCACTTTCATTACGTATAAATATCAATTTAATATATTTATATTGCCTATTAATATGTATAGCTTTAAACAAAACGATAAAGTTGAAATCAACATTAATTCATAAATTCATTTTTCCTTCAAACAAAAAAATTCCGCAAATTTAGAATGACCAAAATTAGATATATAAACTCTGGCAAAGGTTAATGAAGAACGGTGGACAGTGATGTATAGTGACAGTTTTGTGTCGTGCTTACCAATAGAATGACTAAATTATTGAAGATGACGAAGTAAAAAGTAGGATGGAAGAAACTGCACGGCAATATCTGGATTTCAACGTCACTAGAAACGAATTTCTTGAATCGTTTCCCTCAATAATTAAAGGAAATCCCTGTTTTCAAAACCTGATTTTAGAGTATCCACCAACGATTTCCGTTACATCCTTTTTCGAGCATTAATTTCGGCACTTTTGAAATGCAACAACCTAATCTTCACCCCAGTAAAAACGTAAGATACCCAAAATTTCCGCATTCGAGCGAAAGATGGTAGGAACACAATAAAGCGGAAACGAGTTGCATTTGTTTAATCTAGCGAGTCGTTTGTGGGGAATTACGTATGCCCTTAGAATGGGAAAGGAATGGAAGATGACAGTGAGAACTTTGGGGAAAATTGCTGGGCCCGCAAAGGGCTAAAGTGGACAGTAAGACCACATGAAATAAAATTGTCCTTCGAAGTTGAGGAGAATGGAAGAAGGCGGGTTACGGTGATGAAAAGTGAGCGAATGCATGAGTAAGTGAAGGAACTGATGAACGAGGGATGAAGAGTGATGAGGAATGAAATCATTAAATCGCATAAGATCAGAATCAGAATTCTTAAAATGTATAACTAACTCGCAACTTCATAAAACTCAATCATATCTCATCTAAGCGTGACAAAATCTCGCATCATTAATCATAGGTGATTCAACATTTCTTTGATAAGCATTTTATCTTCAATGAGTAATTTATATCGACTAAAAAATTAAGCAACGAGATGTACCGCTGCCTTTTGTTTTCGTTTCCCATTTAAAGGTAAAATAATAACGAAAAAATATACAGGGATAAATAAGATGAAATAAAGAAACAATATTGGATACCAACGCGAATAAACTGGCACTTGGAAGTGATATTTTAAAAGAAATAACAGATTAAATCACGATAGAGAATAAAATTTGAATACATAACTAAAATAGATGAAAAATTGGCAGCTATGGCCATAAAATGGAGGGTAATAATACTTAGGCTACAGACTTCATATTTATGGTAATGTTGTGATCTATGATAATTTCAGAAAACGAAACGCAGGTGATTTCTAAAATAATATGACAAACGGCTATAGGGGGAAATAAAAAATGAAGAATAATTTAACATGACAGTAACAAATTTGGGAGTGAAGAATAGCACATTTAAAATTAAAATTTGCTTTCCATTTGAAATTTACTGAATTTAAAACTTTGTAGATGCTTTAAACATTTTTCGCGAAAATCGCACGGTTTTTGGTCTTCGATTATTGCGGTAATTCATCTAAAACAAACACTATCACACAGCACGCAAACAACAAAAAATTTCAAGTAAAATAAATCACTTCGCATTAGGACCGCTTCAACGGGATTAAAACGACACGATCATAAAATTTCGAACAAATACCAAAATCGGCATCTAGAAAACAAACAGATTTCCGACAAAATAGCCTCGAAATTTCTTTGCAAGCGGATAATCAAAATCATGACGAAAAACAACGCTAATTCAAATATTGGAAATTAATCTCACGACCAAAACAATCCACCAGAACGCAAACAGACCGCCGTCAATCCGCTGCTAATTAAATTATTACAGAGCCAACAAATCAGGGATAACTGCCCGGTTCCCGGGAAAAATTCCCATCTCCGAATCCCTCGCATGTATCTTCATCTTTGACTGACGCAAAAGTTCCCATCAAAATCTATGTTATCGATCATACAAAAATAGCCGTCTCGTACAAAGCATTCCTAAAGAGAGAGAGAGAAAAAAGGGTGACTTTCTTTGGAAAAAATTGGAACGAAAGGGAAGGAAGTAATTTGAAGTGAACCAAGATCGAAAAGCTGCACAATCGGTAGAGACGGGAAGGGAGGCTTCTTCTTTTAAAGGACGTATTGGACCGGATCCACCAATGAGGAACGGTGTTAAGGGTGGACGGAAGAGGAGTGGAACGAGGGTGGACATCGGAGTGCAGATAAAGAGCGAGTCCCCCGCAGACTTGCAACCCCTTCTGTCCACCGGAAAGCTTTCACCTCCCATCTTTTTCCCTTCTCCACCGCCTTCCCCTTTCTCGGCTACGTCTACTAAAGCGCAAAGTGATTTTGGATGTCGCGACGTCCGTTAACCTCGGGCATAAAGTTTGCCATATAGGGATTCACGAGGGATGTTCATAAAAAGGAAGATCTCTGTGTCTCCCTCCTGTTACAGATCCAACACTCGTCCGGCGGAAGGAACGAACTGAAACACACTAAAACTGGAACGAAAGATGGACAGCGAAAAGATTTTGTTTCGGTAATCCATATGCCTATCTGAAGCATTGTCGAAAACTGAAGATCGTTAAGGGGAAGAAGTATGCCAAGGTTCCCTATTGATGAATGAAGTAATTTAATCTTTTTTCTTTGACAACACATTTTATTCCTAGGTAAAAATATAGCTGACCAATAAACTAGATCATATTCTTATTCCAAGTATGACGGATACTGACCATTCCTGGGCCAGGATAGTAAAGAGTGAAGATACAATATAGTACAAGGTATCACTTATTTTATCTCTCAAGAACATAAGAGTTGATCTTTGAAAATCCTCAATAATCAGACCGATTTAGCAAGGAATATGTTGATAAAATCCAACAGGAAATAAAATGTTAAGGGAAAACATCTTAAGAAAACATTAAATTGGTTAATATTATTTTGTCAAACTATATTATCAGAAAATGAGGACAGAATGATATGGGAAAACTGTCAACAGTAGCGTCAGAATACTTATCCAAATTCGCTAAAATTGAACTGTACTTACAAAAAAGAATTCCTCACCCAAAGTCAGGCGTTTTAGATAATAATCAAGAACGCCAAAGAGTCGCATGCCTTTTTATATATGAAAGTAAGAAAATTTCAGCAACGCAAGTATTGAGGGATAAATTTAAAAAGGTTTGTATCAAGACTTAATTTCTATCCTATTCGATAAATTGTCACCTTTTTCTACACGAAAACAAACCCAGAAAATCATACCATCAAAAGTAAAGAGAGTCGCCCAAATATTTCCGTTCGAAAAAAAAAACCACTCGGAATTAATAAAACTCTTCTTTTTTTCGAAACTAGGACGAAGACCGTAATACTTGGTCCTTCGTTTTTCTCTTTGGGAAAGATTAGATACCCAAGCAGAGTTGAGCATAGGAAAGAAGGTTGGGTTAAAAGAAGAAAGGGTTGAGTATGTGATGAAAGCGAGGGAGGGCGGAAAATCCCTTGGCGGTCGGAGGCGAAGGGGTGGCGGTGAAAAATAGTCGCTCGGAACGAGAAACAAAAGCATTTAATGAGGCGCGCTAATGAGTAAAACACACGCAGGGTGGGGGTGAATGTTAGCGAGGGGTGGAGGTCTTGCAGCGCGGACCACCTTGAGGAAAGGAGAAATAGTACGGCGGTTTAATGGCGGAAGGAAGGAATACGGGGAAAAACTCTTCCGCGTGCTTAAGTTCTTCGCACTAACGAGAAAAACCTCGCGAAAAAAGGGAGAAAAATAACAATGCGGCTAAAAAGTTCAATCGCGGGAGAGGTGCGAAGGGAAATTATAGACGGAAAGCTAAATTTAGTTCGTATTTTGGCGACTAAAATGTTGTGTGACGCCTCCAATAGGTTAGATTCTGAGGAATTCTTATGGTTTATTGTATCAGAGCAGAAAATTCATATACTTCATAACACATTTTCAAAAACTACTGACGACGAAATATAATTCTGAAAGCGCGTGGATATACTTATATACTTTTCGAAAGCTACTATTCATGCTATCATTCGCATGAGACAGAATACATGACTACTTCTTTCGTAATTAATTCTTGAGGATTCTTCCTCATTGTGTATGAAGCGATGAAGTCCGGCATCACAGCAACCAAACTTCCTCTCCATTAATTTTTATTTTCTAAGGTTAAAAATAGGAAACGAAACACCTGTTTTTATTACCGATGTAATTACACTAGGCCGCTGTATGCTGTAATTAATAGAGCGTGACTTATCAAGACTTAAACTACCCAAATACTTCCACCTGACTGTTTTTATTATTTTTAGAGAATTGAAGATAAATTCATTTAGCTGCCTGACCTAGTATGAGGTTAGCGATACTTGCAAATTGTATGATTTGAGATCGGGAACACCTAATGACTTGCAGAAGCTTGGGAATGAAATATCTTAAGGGGAACAAATAATTTTAGATGAAAATTACCGACTAGAATCATCAGGGGAAAAAATTAGCAATGCCTAACAATGTGTCATACTTCTTCCCTCACCGCACTTCCCAGAATCCCACAAACTCAGAAGGACAAATCCATATTTTCGTATGCTACGACAGCTTCCTTTCCCATTGACTTTCCATTGAATTCGAGTTATCCTTGGTGGAAGTGTTCGATTAGCTATGCATAAGGAGGACTCAAGGACGATCGCGAAAGGGAATTCAAAGATATTTTGTCATGGGAAGGCGCCAAGTGGTCGCTTCGGCCATTTCCAAAGGTGACTAAAATTTTTAAATTGCGTCTTACAGACAGAAAATCACAAGTACAATTAGTATAGAGCATCATTAGTGAGACGACAACTGACTTAAAAATATTTTGGGAGAGAAATTAATTGTAAGTTAATTTTAATCCATGCCTGATGTTCCTGTGGTATCAAAAGAGACCACTCATTCTGCTAATTTTTATATACATTCAGAGATGATATTACACCTTGCAAAATATTCTACGAATGCATCAACTAAAAGGAGAAACTGAAACATTGGATGAAACGAGAACATCCTTAGACCCTCACCGAAAAATCTTATAAGAAAGTAGACTTGCAAACCACAATTTATCCAATGCGCCACAGCACCATCAGCTGTCACAGGATCTAAACCTAAGCGTCCATATTTTCACCCTCCGAGCTTCCTTTTGAAAACTTACACAGATATTATAAATAATATCTCAATCATTTATTTTGCATAACCCCACTAAGTTGGTGGTAGCAAGTCTCAGGTACAAGGAGGCCTCCTTGGGCTTCCTTACAATATATGCGACAGTAGGAAGATTCGAATGAGGAAGAAACCGGGGCAGGAATTTCCCTGAACCTACAGAGACCCGTACGCACTCATAGATTCCCATGGATTCACTTCTGCCAAGAAGAGAACGTGACATGCTTAAGCCCCACCGAAACGGAGGCGGTTAAATGCTCGCGACACCATTCCATCCCCCTTTCCGAACCAAACCCCCCTTTTGCAAAACGCTTCGTTTTGTAACCTGTAACGGGTAGGGCGGCGTGCCATCACCATATTCTTTCATGGCCAGCCATCGCGCCGGGACCCAATAACCCCGGTCGCAACCCAACGGGGAGGGCGGTGGAATTCTGGCTCCGAAATAGGTGACTCACACGTGGAAGGGAATGAGGTACGCTAGTGCGCGTCGGAATGGTGTGAGGTGGGGAGGGAAAATACGCGTTAAAATGCCGAGCCAGGGCGATTTGGCACGGTTCTGGGTGTACCTCTCTTAAGCGATTCCGCGACGGTGGAAATACTTCGCAAAAATTATTCGTGGGAAGGGTTTACCGATGCCGAAGACTACAAATAAGGTCGGATTGGCGGTGGGGTTGGGGTTTGAGGTTCGAAATGACAAAGTTCGAGGATTTGATCGCTTGCTTTAGGCTGGTGTGAGATGACGTGATCTTTTGCTGAAAATGAGCAACAGTTGGGAAAAATTCTGCGAAAGATGCGGATGCGTGTCTTATGCTCTTAGAAATCCATTAAGAAGTAGATGACTAAAATATAAAATTGACATGTTCCAGCCTAACTATGTGGAACGGTGCCATCATGCAAAAAAAAACACTTTGTAAATATATTTCTGTGGAATTAAAAGAGTTTTTTTCTTTGCATAAAGTCTATGTCTTTAAGAACGAAGAGATGTCTATTGTCACATTAAATTGTGAGTACGAAGTAATTTAGCGTGAACAATCAAATATATTATAAGAGATAATAATCCCGACAGACAAATATTTTCAAATAATAATCCTATATTGCAATAATTAGCAATATACTTCTGCAAATATTTCCACTTCTATTTTCAACATTTCTTTCCAGTATTCGTAATTCTTCTGCCATTTTTAACTGCTAATGTCACAGTCTTTGTACTTCCTATCTCGAAGATTTCCTCCATGTTCGCACCATAGATAATAAAACGTCAATAAATAAATGAAATTGCTCTTCCTCGAAATATCCCCAAATAATCATTCCTTTCACTGATGGATTTAAACATCTTTTTTTTTAATTTTCCAATCCCTGTAAATCATCTTTTCCTTTTGTAGACAATTTCAATTTCACTTCACATTTATAAAATCCCTCGACTTTTTCCTCATCTTTCGAAAATAAAGATACTGTTTCGATCCCTAAATATTACATGTCAATCAACTCTCAACTTCTAATCAAAATAAATTATCTATTATAGAATATAATTTATGAAGAGGAAAATTATCTGAGGCTTCGTCTTTGAGAGACAAGATGCCTGACTGTGCCTGACTAGGAAACAAATCAACAACTCATAATTATCATACATAAAATAATAAGCTGCAAAAATAAACACACGAGTAATGTACATACGGCTACTTCCATTTCAGGTATCCAAAAAGAGAACTCAAAAACAAAAGCATATGATTTGAGACAGCTTACGGATGTACCAAAAGTCGACCCTCCTAACAGAGCCGTTCTATAAAAACCCCAACTGCAAGCACAGAGGGAATTGGGAGTGAACGAAGGCCGGCGGAATCACCGAAAACAAACGCTAAATGATTCCGTGTCGATATCAATAAAATCGCACACCCGTAGTCTGCATAGGAGCCATGGCCACATCGACGCAAGCAAATGGATGCCATTACTCCTCTTTCCCTCAAAATAAGCCTTTTGTCCTCCTGCTGGATGGCTTCTCTCGCCCTCTCCATTTTAACCCCCATAACGCTCGGACAATGTCCAGTTAATTCGATGCTTCAAAACCCTTTAGGTACCAGAAGGCTTTGGGCCCACCCCTTTTCTTTTTGGGGGAAAAGGAAACGACGGGGTCATAGAGAGAGTGCGGACTCATAATCATAGAGTAAGAATAATGATGGAGGAAGCGGAGGAATAAAGGGAAGAGGAAGTGGGCAGAGGAATCTGGAAAGCCCAAGGGCGTACCAAAAGCACCCACGGATGGAATTAAATTTCGTAGCTAACTAAATCTAGCTTAATTTCTCGAAACAATTCTCCTCGCTATCCAAATAAAGCGGTAAATTCACCTAATGGGGCAGGGAATTTCTAAAAAGATAAAGAGCTGCAAAGGATGCCTCTTTCGTATTCGCATATCAATCACTTATCGAGGTATGCCCGATTGCGACTCCTATTCAAAATGCTCCATACTTTTCTATTATTGCACACCTCTTCTTATGAATCATATTTTCCGAAACTACCTTATTATTTAATACCATATTTCTACCTCTCATTCCTTAAGATGTGTAAGTATTTTTAACTTCGTAATATCAATTCGCCTTATCAATCAGCTTCTTGTTGCCACATTCGCATTTTCAACATCCAAGATATTCTGCCTCCATCCATGCCCATAAATATACAAAGCTTCCACTGATCATAAGAAAATTAATCTTCATTCCTCTATTCGTAAAAATGCAAATTTCCGAAGAAATATATATTAATAACAAACAAGAATTTTTCGACGGGGACCTAAATCCCGACGACGCCCAGAGATAATCTGCACTGCACACCGAGCAGATGAAAACTTTCTACGTGAAACTTTCGATACACTGCAATGAATAAAAGAAAACTATGCACCATAATTAAAACTTTGGGGACGACAATGTAATTCACTAAATACAAGTTTGCGGAGTTTTAATTTTCGAAGCCCAGAAGAAAAAATCTACACGACACCGTCATTTAACTTGGCTATTAAAGCGAAAATAACTAACTTGAAACTGGTGGGGTGATGCATATACAGGATACAACCACAAATATGAAAATATATATACTAAGATTAAGTAAAACTTAGGGAATACCACCATACTTTTAATCCAGAAAACGAACCACCTCCCGAAAAGCAAGTGTTAATTAAGTCTTACAAAACTCTAACAGAGGAAAGAGATGTACACCGCAAGCGAAGCAATTAAGATGAAGAGGGAACTCATAAAAGCGACACGTACTATATTCCGCGACCCAAACACACCACAATCACAATTAACCCGAACAATGATATCAGTAATCTTTCGGCTAATTCCCTCGAACGTTTTCGACATTTACAATTCAATGTCTGCGGAGAGGCGAAAAGAGAGGTGCGGTGCATTTTCGGAATAAGCAACGTTTCGTCGCAAACTGATCCCGCGCGGAAAAATACTTGTCCGACTGTTTGTGAAGCAATAAAATCTGTCCGTGCGCCCATGGACAATGTGCTTCCATAAAAGGAAACGCATGGCCCGCGAGCACGCCCAACTTAATTCAAACTAGCGACATTCTAGCGGAGGCATGTCGAGAGATAAATTTCAACGCCCTCCCGGCTACCTCACCCTCCCTCTAAGTAACGACATCCCGGGAAAAATTAGTGTTCCGTGTTTTAGTTGAGGTGATTAATTATGACCATTCACATCCACGTCCCAGAACCTCTGCCGTACTTTCCTGTCGAGTGTTTTTCCGAGATACATTCCGTGAAAAATGACGAGATTTCCTCCCGGCATATTCTCCGATCGATTCGCCCTTCGCGAAATGTAAACATATCAATTCGATGGCCGATTTTATTATATATAAAGAGCAAACGACCATCAATCTGAGGATGGGATGAACCATTAATAATCGAAACAGTTTGCGGCGGTAATACAACGGCTAACCTTTGACGGGGCGGGCTGAAATATCGCCCGTGGAGTAGTTATAAAAGACCCTCGGCGCATTTATATCCAACCTAACGAAACCCCGTAACTTAACGAATTTCTTTACCGTTCTTGCGTGCGACTCTCCGGAAGCTGGGTGCAGTTCTAGGTGGCTAGATTGGTAAATTGAGCCAGACTGATATATTCGCTCTACAACACATCCCAATTTAATTATGATTTCCTCTGTGCAGTATCCGAAAACCGTAGCACATTCAAACCTACGATTACTATTAGCAAGATGTGGGGAAGGTTTATCGTATTGAAGAGTTATCAAATAAACCATGGAAAAATTATTTCGTAGGAACCGAACGAGGACAGAAAGAGGAAGACAAAATGACAGTATCGCTTTTTAATAAGCCATATTCGCACAATATCACTTAAAACATTAGTCAAAAAAATAACAAATTAAGTATGTTCCTAGACGTACATTTTTAGGGAAATTCAGAATAATCTGATATAAAGAAAATTATCTCTTTTGTACATTCTTGCGCTTATTTTACTACTACTACTAGAATGTCCAACTAAATCTATGGAAAGAATCGCAAGAGTATTTAGAAATAATTTCGATTGACGATGAATCAGTGGTTCCAATCCAATTTTTTCGCAACTAGAAATCTCGTCTGGGTAAAATTCTTTTCTTAATCAGCCTAAAATGGCGATAGTAAAATGTTACTAGCCTATCCAGCTTCCGCACGAACATATTCCGACGACAATACGATAAAATTAACCATTACTTAAAATAACTACCATCTGCGATATCGGAGGGTGGATAAGAAAAGTTCTTGCAGCGCGCAAATACACAAGTTTCTGCGAGAACCACCTCGTGAAAGCTAGCGGCAATTCAATTACGCACCCCCAGAAACGAAGGACAATAATATTATTTATAAGGGGGGCAAGAGAGAGGGCGGCAAAGTGACATGAGGGGAGGAAGAAAAAGAGAGGGTGCTGTGAGGCGAACGGGAAAGCGGACAGAAATTACCTGGAACGCTTGACCTCTCCGAAACCAAAAGGACGGAGAGATGGAGCAAATATGGGGAGAGGACTTAGGTGATGCTTCTCAAAGACCCGTCGAGAAATTACGGAGAGAAACAAAAGACGGGGAGCGTGGGGAAATTGGTAGAGTTAATGTGAAGAAGAATGAATCAATGGTAACGAGAAGAAATGAACAACCAAAGCTCCACAATAGAATGGAGAGGTATCTGAGCCAATGTCTATTATCTCTTCGTGAATATTCTTAGATTATAAGGTAAGGGGAAATTCAATAACTTTAGAGGATTGCAAGACATAAAAAAATTATTAAGATTAAGAGATTAAAACATACGATGATGAGAGAAAAAAACTTTTCAACGAGTCATTATGAGAATTGAAGCTCGAAGATTACACTTATAGAGGTTAATTACACTTACTTTGATTAATTAAAGGCTCGAAAATTCCACAATTTCGGAAGAAAAATGGCTAGCTGGAAACATCGAAGATCGAGGACCTTCGTGTATGAAACTTTTGCCTCAAGCGGCAAACATGCTCATTGTCATCTACATCTTATACATTGTTTCTTACATTCCCGTCAAGAAGGAAGAGAGTTGTCGCTAATCTACTAACCGAGAAAACCTCGTCACGTTTTACCTCACCGAAACATTAGTTAAAAATACATGAGATCAAAACATGAAGTAGTCTGATCAATAGCACAAGAAAAGAAACAACAAACATGCAAACAAGTTTACGAGCAGAATATTAGGGAATATCGGAAAAGCTGAAAATACAATATAATGTCGGAAGAACCATGGCAAAACTTCATGAGAATATACATTTTCGACAAAATTAATACACTCATACGAAGGATTTTAAAAATAACCTCCAAGTCTTCATGGTATCCAAAAAGAAACAAATATAAAACTAGGCTCGGAAATCTTTTTTTTTAACAATTATGGGTCGGAAAAGGTAGTTAAAACATCCCATCCTCAGTCTGCAAATTTAGGATCCCCTTTGGCTGTAAAACATAGAACCGCCGCCGTACATCTTTATCGCGTTTGGATCGATAGCAACTCGTACAGGTCTTGCGAAAACAAAGATTAGGACCCAAATCGCTTTTGCGAAGAGTACCAAGTGCGCCTGGAATTACCATAAGCGCCGCAGTAAAGTGAACGGAGGCAACCACCCCCACTCGTTTTGAGGCGAGCATTTGAAATCCGCGGAGAATGACTGTTAAAGTGGATTCCTCCCTCATTTTTTGGACGCATTGTTAAACCCGCGCACGGCACGGACAATGGGGATGAGGACTGTTATAGGAGGATGCGTCCTCCCGACTGCCAATTAATTCTGGCGGAGGGGGAAAACAATGGGAGGGCAGCAAAGAGGAAAAAGACGAGGGGGAAAGAGAGAATACGCGGATGAAGTACACGCTTTCCTGAATCCGCACGCGTGCTCCAACTCCTGAAAATGGAAACTCTCTCTCTGTCTCGTTCTGCCACGTCGATGCCGTCTTTTCAAACGCTTCCTCTCCCATCGTTTCACCTCTCTGAGCCTGAAAGAGACGCCGTAAACGACGTGACGCCTCATAAAGTATTGAAACTCTGCCTTATTTCCGGGGATGCGTTTAACGCGCGTGAAAATGCGTGTGAGCTGCTGTTTTGCGACGGAATTGTGTCTCCCGTGAGGTGGCGCTTCGGGAGCTCAAGTCGTGCATATTCACGTCTTGTTCGAGAAGAAGCAGTGTGTCGAAAAAGGACAATTGATTTCCAAGGAGTGGATGAATTCGAAGGTACTTAAAATGCGGTTGACAGAGTTAACATGCGACCAATAAGTGTTATTAATAGAAGATTTCGATAGAGCATTATGAATACATTGCGGAAAGCATCACTCAATAGTAATTACACTGCTAAAGTTAAATAGCCATTTATAAGAGCATAACTTTGTTTAACAAATACGGCATTAGCGTGAAAGATTTCAAAATAATACGATTAACAAAAACTAAAGGATGATAATTTAAAAAGACCTATCTTCTTCTTACAACTTTGTCCGCGTAGCTACAAAACTAGCATTATTTGTAGATACGAACAGGTATAATAAGTATAGATTAGATTTCGATTCTTAGTCTCTCGTTATTATCTTGTTATCGTACCTTAAATTCGTCTATGTTATGAAAGACTTAGCGTAACTCTGAAAAGCTGTACTCATGTATACCCTATTCTATTGTAGAAATTATTTAAAGTGAAATAATCACTTGACCCTGTTGCTGGGTGGGTGATTGATGCTAACATATAAGCTGCATGAAACGAAACAATAAGAGATTTATAAATCCAAAGAGAAACTCTAGAATTAGACTAAGTAGGTTATAAAATGTATGCAAGTATGTGTTTCTGTTCATGTAAGATAGGACACACACACAAGATGTAAATCGTAAAATTAACTAACTTTTATTCTTCTCTGACTTCAATACTCTGTTTGAGTCATTCTTTTCTCTGGCTATGAATTGTAGATTTTGCAATACACGTTTAAATCCACGCTACACCATGAAGTAACTACGAAGAATCCCAATAGAACAGAAAAAATTTCAGAATCAGGCATCCATACTCGTTAAAACCAAAATCGCACGACAACTCCTCCACCATAATTAAACCACGCAACGGCCGCTTCGTATGCAGCGAGCGTCTCCCAAAAGGGCAGTTACTCGACGCAGCAATTAAAAATTTTATCAGATCCAGCTACAATAACACTCCTTCCCCGATTCGCTTCACAACAACGCAAATACCTTGATGTTAAAGAGCGTGAGGTGATTCAAACTTGAAATAACAGAGGAGGGCGAGGCCGGAGAGATCAACGCTCGGACAGCTTTTCCTCGTGCCCAAACTAAACATCCAGGAGCTAAAACGAAAAAGGGCGATACCCATACGCGAAACATCCGATTTTGTTCAATTAAAAAAGAGAGAGAGCGATCGGTGGGATGAGAACATGGTAACATACGTCCTCGATTGTCTGTATTCATCTCCTTTGCCCTCACACACGTCTATCTCCCACCCCTAACCCCTCCACCCCGCCTTCAAGGAAAACTGATTTTGACAGCACATCAAGGCAGCTTGTGTGGTAAAGTGGCTTCCCTCTCCCGTATCCAACTTACCCCTTCCCTACCACGTGACCCTCACCGGCACCCTTTCCTGGCGGAAATAAAGAGCGGGCAATGGGTGAGGCGTAGGAGGAAAAACAAGCTACAGTGGGAGTATACATCATTCCCTCGCTAACTGAAAGGAATAACGGCAGAAGAATGTGCTGTTACGCGTGATGATGTCTATCATTTCTCTCGATTTCCGGTATCTCTGGATCTACGATTCAAAGGCAGTATACAAGAGGGTAAAGTATCTATTTCTTTTCATGTGTTGACTTAATCCTTCACATCCCTCTATTTCATTCTCTATCAGTGCCTCAAGAACATTAAAACCCGTTTTTTGTTGCTTTTAGACGGCATTTATCATTATTATGTTCTACAATACACAGCCAGATCTCTCAATTGTCTCAATTATTCCAATGAATTAAAAAAAAAGTCTTTCGAGGAATGAACGAAGAAAAAGTTGGTGGAAACCTAAGCGAAAATAACAGATAAGTTAGACTGAACCACACGGGGGTCTAATGAACGCAGAGGAAAAAATGGCGAGAGAAAGTAATCCTTAAGGAACAAATGGGTTGAACAGTAAAAGGCTGAAGATAATGGTAATAACTACGACTCATGAGGGAAGGAAACGATTGCAAAAAGGCTGGCATCGACATATACGACAAACCAAATGCAGAGTGATTACCCTTGATGACTTATTTCTTTTGCCTTTTCTCTCACATTCAATGCCTCTTCAATCACTAAATGTAGGTGAATCAATTTCAAAAGAGTACACCCACTCAACGACTTGAAATTCCATTGAGCTATGGAATATTTGCGCTAACATGTTGCTCATCCTAAGTCGTTAATGCTCAACTTAGCAGAAACCCCCATCGGTAAATCTACATCCCGTGTTTCTTCGGACGACGGAATCCTAGAACAGAGAACGCCGTCGCGTAAAATCATAACCCTTTCCGAAATGTTTCAACAGACCTTGAAAACGGAGGCCGTAGGTGGGCATTAGCACCGCTCGGGAGATCACCCCAAATCCTTTACGCACCGAGCACTCAAGCCTGAGGAATAGTCAGAAAGGAACAAAAGATCTCTTTCTGTGACCGCTCTCTTCATCCGAGCGACGCATCGCCCAAGGCCCGAGAGCGTAGATGCGTTGGAAAGAGGGGTCCCGGGACAGGGCGTTTCCGAGTGAAAGACACGAGTTTGGGGCGCTCCGTGGGAAGAGGGAGGATATGACGCGGGAATACTAAAGAGCAAAAGTCATGAAGGATGAAGAAGCACTTCCTGGCGGAAATCACATTTGGGTAGGGATATGGGAAGAGACGGCGGTGGAGAGGCTGAAGTGTATTCATTCGACGTTCTTCCCCGAGGAAAATGATACACATGTCCATTAAATATGCAAATGACGGGAATTGTTTCCACATTTTTTATCCTCGGAATCAACAGGCTATGCATATTGAATTCGACGATAAACGAATATTCGTATTTTTGTCTGAGTAAACAACATAAATTACGTGGCGGCTATTGAATCGAAAGAAAATTATGTCACGTCAGAATCTGGATGGAGCACGTCGCCGGCGGAAGAGTCACAAATGAATTAAAATGCCGTTTCCAACCGAATAGGTTTTCATAAAAAATGCACCGATGCTCTTTTTTGCGACAACCCAAGTATAATTAACGGGCCGAGTCTGAAAAATACGAATGACGTCAGGGATAAAAACGTCGGACGCACGCGATCAAAAGGGAAGGATTTTCAAAAATTTACATCGAATTAACTTCGGATTTGTGAAATCCCGCTTTGATAGCAGTCATGACACGTAAAAATCTAAATGCAAAGCGAAACGAATGGTTTGGCTCCGGCGACATCACTCCTGCATTTAGACATCGCAAAAGCTCATGGCACTGCGGTGCGCAGAACTGACTCAATAGCATTTCCGGAAAAAATAAACGCGACGGAGTTAAAAAGTATTTCAATCCCACAAATCACATAACAAATGTATAAGAGAGAGATAAGTTTCAGAACGAACGAAAGGAGAGAAAAATTATACATAAAAATAGGGGAAATGTGTCAACAACAAAACCAAAGTCTTTTTAAAGGAGTCTCCGCGAAAGATTATGGCATTTTTTTTAATCCACTCCTAAATTTTTCCTTTCTATTTCTCTATTCACCTACACAGAACTTTTTATGTGTGTATAATTTATGACAAAAGGTTAGATGGAAGAAGAGACTTTTCAGTCTCAATCTCGCCTTAAATAAAGACCTTATAGACTTTATCATGTCGATGCGCAGGAGAAGGCGATTCTGGAGGTTCAGACTCTGTTCTGACTAGGGATAAATTAAGAGAACAAGGGGTAATTCCATGCATGTACCAGTCACCCGAAATTCTACGGGAAACTCATCAGTAAGTAAAGTATTCGAACACAGAAATCGTCCATTGCGCAAGTGCCATCAGCCTTCGTGAGACATCTATCCGACGCGAGCAAGGCCCCACTTATTTCAAGCTTCCAAAGTTAAAAAAGAAACATGAGGCGAGTGTGGGATGGAGTTAATGAGCTCGAGAATATTCACGGAGAGTGGAAGGAGGAAGGAAGGAGCGATAAAATAATTCGAAACTTTTCCGAGGAAAAGACGGAAAGAGGAATCTCGCGGGCCCATGGGACATCGAATATAGTTTTAAGACATAGTGCTGAAATACTCTAGGGACTGAAAGATGGAGGAAGAGAATGAGAAATCAAGACCGGGAGCGGAGCGCGTCTGTAAAAGATGAGGAAGAAGAGCAGGTGAAGGCATGGAGTGGGTGGGGAAGTGGAGATGGATGTTCGAGTAAGTTGAGCATAAAATGGTTGGGGATAAGCGAAAGTCGTGGAGGAACGTGGGGAGGGATGCCTTTTAACGTTTTACCTCGAAGAAGAATCTTCCTATTCGTCCCTCACCTCAATTCATGTCTAGGCTTCGGGTTAAACACGCGCACCCTCCCTTTTCCTAACTTAAAAAGGCTTCCACGACTTCGTCTCCAGAATAAAGTTACCAAATCTACGGGTTTGAACCTCTAAGTGTACGGGTTTTCAAAAGAACCTTGGAGACTGGAGAGAAAAATTTCCTCCCACATTACAATTACCTTCGTCGGATCATTCTTTTTGGATTCTTTGGCTTTTTGTACGACGTGTACTCAGGAAATGAAAAGTAACCTCATATCTAATAAGGAATACGCAACGAAATGTTTGCGAATACGCACCGAGTATTCCATTACCTGACATGATAATGTGGTTTCATGGATTCTTTTTCATTTTAAGATGCAAAATTTCAAATAAATAGTTCAGAGATGCAATCTAGAGGGTAAATAGGATACAATTCCATTTCCTCATGACATAGGGGAAAAACAGAAATCTCTCTATGAATGAAGGAAGGTTGTTTTGAAGACTCATGAATTAAATTTTAAATTAAGAATGAGCGGCTATGATTTAAAATGTGCATTTATAATACAGTCGAGACCCTGAAACTTACTCCAATTCTCATAATTCGAAAAAAAAACAACTTGGAATTACCATTTTCTTTTGCTTCCTAGATATACCATACCGCGATTAAAGAAACAACAATCGGTGGGTATTCAACAAGAAAAACGTCAAGAAATCTAACACGACCGATGAGAAAAGCTACCGAACGGGTATAATTTGCGCCCAAAAACGTATCCGAAAGGTAGAGATTGTCTGCGAACCGTGTTAGACTACTCCTCCAGGATTTCGAAGACATAAGTCTCATGAAGCTCCCTCGCATGTCAAACCCTTTCCTCGGGAGATTCAGAAAACCTTTTCGTTATCGTTCCCCAAGACACCCCCACACCAATGTACACACGCCTTCGAAATTTTCCATTATTCCCGCTCCCTACCATTCTTTCATTTATAATCCGGGGAAGAAGCCCTCTCTCCCCACACACGCACACTTTTCATCCTCCAAATGATTTTGCCCATCTCCACACCTCCGCCTAATTCTTATTCCCGCGGCCTCCGCGACTCGACGACTAGCAACTTATACACCTGAATCCTCTCTCACGTTCGCCTTACTTCGTTAGCTTTCATCCCGAAAAGAGAAATGGGTGTTGGTTAAGGGGAAATTCGCACCGCGGCCAGGTCAGGTTTCGCCGGGAAAAAGATGAAAAGGGAACGCTAAATGAATCGAGAAGAGGGTTGACGGGCGGGAGCACGTGATCGTCTGAGAGAAAAACCTGCAGACGCGCGAAAGGTGGGTAATCTCATGGCGACTTTATATCAACGATCGTGATGATATATCGACCCGGGTTTTTTAATTAGAAATGTTGGACAATCCTAGGGTGGCATGGATTGAAATTGCCCATAACTCGGAATTTTAACAATTTAATTATTAATACCTTTCTTACGCTTTTGATGAATTAGACGCCAATAATAACCTCAAGATAGTTGATAATACGAGATTATTCAAGGGCGTAATCCAACTATATTCGAAGTATCAATCAAGATCGCCTGACAACTAGCGATTTTTACCCTCACGATAATGACGGTGCTTTAATCTGAATGACGCGAAAAAACATTTCAGAAGAAACATTTTTCAGTCCTTAATTCAAGCACGCATCTTAGTACAATTATTAGGGGTATGTCAGAGGACATGCACAGAGTTAACACGGGATGCAATGTAATAATTGTGAGGAGATTCTTCATAGACAAAGCATAATACATATGCTTACATTATTTGTGAATAAAAATTTAACGAGAACCGACTAGCTAAAGTTACTCTTGTACTATCAAACAACATATAGAATACATCGAATCCTGAAAGTATACAAAAAACAGAAAACAGATTTTCTCATGTATTCAATTCGAATGACAATAAAGACTTGTTATTCCTTCAATGATACTCCGAGTGAACTATCCATAAATTATGAAAGCAATTTCGATAGGACACTTAAATCGATTACGGATTTCGTTAGCTTTTAGGGAAAATGAACTATCCAAGAGAAAACCAAATAAAGTTCGCCTACGACTATACAGATTTTGTGCGTATCGCCCTTTCACCGCACTAAGAGTACGCCGATAATTAAAATACCTCCAAAATCCAAGTTATCAAAGAGGAAAGAGTTCGCAACTACTGTCTTTCTGAAGGATATCGGTATATTCCCCTGTCAGAAAACGAGTGCGTTCCTATTTCCCCCTCATGAATTTCCGCCATCCACCACTCCAATCAATCTCCAGCTATCCTTCCCAAAATGCCTCGAGGAGTATGGTTTTTGCCTCCTTAATCTAAAACGAAACCCTTAAACCATTTTCCCGCTCTCATTCCCGAAAATCCCAATCTCCCCAACCTTTCCAGCAGCCTTCCGGGGACGTCTTAACGAATATCCTCTTTATACATGCTTTATAAAACCTGAAACTTCCGTTGAAGAAACCCTCAACCGTATTACTGCATCTTCCCTTTTCTCATTCTACATTCTCTTTTCCTCGCGTCCTCTTCGCGGGGCCATCCGAAGACAGAAGGGAGCTCCTCTTTTTAGCAAATGGGAGAGGAATATGGGATGGGAAATGAGTTAGTGGTCGAAGGGGAAGAGAGCAAATGGAAGCAGGCACTTTCCTCGGGAGAAGATGAAGAATTGGACCGGGGAAATGAAATATCGGTATTCTTTTCCGAACGCGATTTTCGCCATGGAGCGAGGAACTGTTGAGGAGATTGCGTATCGTTTCAGGTGATTTAAGACGTTTTACTTCGAATCATTTCGCTACATCCAGTTTGGACGACAATTCTCTCCGAATGTTGTTATCTTTCGCTCGGGACGGAGAGGCATTAATAATGCCGAGTCGTTCCATTACGCAGTTTACTAAATGTATTGCGTCTTTCTATGTTATCTTAGAGTTATCTTCGTGAGCATGCAGATAGCTCTTTTGGAGCCAGGAGTCTTCCTCGAAAACAGGAGGGAATGTAGACTAAAATGAGCCGTGTAGACAGTATGTTGGCCCCTATGTAGTCACTATTGCTAAGGTAAAAATAATTCCATCTTTTAATGAAATATGTAAAAAAAGAAACAAAATGGAAGCTGTAACCCTATACGTTGTCACGGAAAAAATCATTACGCGTTGTTTCTCCACAATTTTGCTTTGAAGTCGTAAGAGGATGCCCGAAAAATTTACTAGCACGCAAGGTAATTTATAGATCAATATCTTTTCTCCGACTCAGCAAATAAACTAAAAAATAAAACTTGCAACGATAAACTGCAATAGTACAATAACTTTCTAAATGACTAGCGATATACACCGGTTAGACTCGAGGAGAGCAAAAAAATTTTAATCCAAACACTCTAAAAATCTTCCGATCTAAATTTATATTGTATCACTTTACTAAGAACAGTTACAGTAAACTGGGAAAATATGATAGTCAAATTATATTATAATAGTGCTTTTTCAATAGAGGGAGAATGAGAATGGAAGTTATCGTATAGCAAATCATCTGCTCGCAAATCTTGGGACCTGTTTTTGCTGAAACTTACTAATCAGTACATTAAGCTATTATATTAATCAGCCAACCCAGGGACTTTCGCAATAAAAAATTCGAAAGTCGCGGATTATCTTCAGGAAGGCGCTGTAAGGAGGGAAGGGAAATCGGCCGAATTTCTCCTTTCGGTGGATGTTCCTGCGGAGTCTGTCGCATCAATTCACGGCCGCTTTCTCTGACAAGGCAATTTTCCAACAGCGGCATCTCGGGGTTCCGTGACAATCTGCTCGTTTAACTCTGTATAAAATTCCAAAGGGTTGGTGGTTCTGGGAAATGTTCCCTCTTCTTCAGCTCACTTTTGGGGAACTTTCTTATTAGAAAAGTTGTAAGGGACAAGTTCTTCCGCCACACGAACGGAAAATCGGTACGTTTATTTCTCCTGCGCAGCTCCTTTCGGTTTTCAAGTATTTTCGACCGTTACAGTTCTACGCCGAGCATTAGGATCTCCGCGCGAACGAAAAACGAATGCAGGCGAAGTCCCGAAGTAATCCAGGGGAATTAAAAAAGGAGCGGTTTACACGAAATTGCTTATTCATAAGCGGAATCGAACTGAAATATTTAACCCGCGACGAACGGCGGCCCACGATAAATTTTTCAAATTTAACGGATGGACGATCAAAATAAATTAGCTCGCGGTAAATTGAAAAATAACAATTCCGTTTCAATCCTTCCCAAGGGCTAGGGACGCGAATCAATTCAAAACAAAGTCTCTGTTTTCCTTTAAGATAACACGCTTTCCAAAATAAAAAAATACCTCCCAGTCTTTCGAGAAGACAATAAAGTAAGCCTCCTCGAGTACAAAATGTGAATTTCAGTAACAAAGGAGTGACGCAGTCGCGCATCGGACCTTTCTCCGAAATTACCGGTTCGCTCGGGCGGAAAATGTGTAAGGAAAAAACGCGCTGTCGAACGAACCAAAGGAACAACTCTAAAACATCCTTCCCGAGGAACACAAAGGAACTTTTAAAATGCTTATATCCTTCCATCGGTTATAACTAACATTATCGTATCGAAATAAATCTTCCCCGCGGCACATTTCGTTTACTTTTATTCAATCTCCTCTCCTGACATCTCGGTGTGCTCCTTTCGGAATCTCCTTTCCGGGAAAGAATGAGATGGAAACGGGATAAAATTTGAAACATCTTCGTTCGACCGTATAATCATCCTTGCGGAAGATAAAGAAGAAAATATGGACAATCGGAAAATGGAGAGGAGCAAGGGAGAGACGCAGGAAGGTAAACATCAGAAAACAACAGGTTGGAAAAGAGAGGCTTCCTTCCCACTCCCTACTCGTCCTCAGGGGGAAATCCCTGCGTGTGCCCTTAGGCATTCAAGACAACGGATCCAAGATGTCCAGACCACGTGTAGTCGACCTAAGCTTTGCCTCATTTTACCTCTCTCCACCGAGTTCTAAAATACCAAGACTCTCAGGTCATGCTTTCAGTAAAAAAAAACCACGAAGACTGACAATCAAACCGAGAAAATTTATAAAAAATGTAGCATCCGTAAGATTTTGATTTGATGCAGCACTGATTCTGTAGGTCATCCGTGGTTGAAATTTTATAAAAGTCGGAATGAAATTCTCAAATTTCATTCACTATGCACTTCTCGAATACCTTTGGGTACCAAAATAGACGACCAAAGTAAGAAAAAAGTTACTTCTAAAAGTATATAATTCACTTTCCTGATTTCTAATTACTTCAATATAAATCTCTGAAGCATATCCGCTATTATTTTGGCATTAAGTGTGATAACACGAACATTTTTTTGCACTTCAATAACTCAAAAAATATAAAAGGCTGACAATTATAAACGCCAACATTCGTTATAACCTACAAAACCTAGGAAAAGTAAACTACAGCGTTAAGTACGAATGTATAGCAATCACTACTTTCAACAAACGCATGGAAAGCTATGTTATGTAACGTTAACGAGAAAACTTGATAAAGACCAAAATATTTCTATTTCCAGAAATTAGTCTAAAAGTCTATTTCAGAAAGTAGTCTAAAACCCGCGAAAAAAAGATAGAGGAACTTAAAAATGTTCAGGTTAATTTTAAAAATAAGTCAACTGACAAAATATATTCGTGCGTTTTATACACAACATTGCATTTGCATTAATAATTAAGAAAAAGCTCTCCCATGCACTTCAAACAGTAACACCTGTATTTCAAAAGTTAATTCATTCTCAGCACCGTAATGCTGAAGGAAACAAGAGAAACCGAAGCACTCTTGTACGTATAACAAGACGGAAGACAGAAAACTCCTTGAAAACATCATAGGTCGGCCGTCGCGTGCGAACATCAATCATTAACCCCTCAAGTGACAATCCGCAACGTCATTTCTCCGCGAAACGGCGTAGACTTTTCCGAGTTTACCCATCTGACCAATGGAGGCGCACGCCAATGATATCGGAAACAGATTACTTCAAGTACACTTGCAAACACTTCGACCGACCGTCAGAGCGGTGAGGGAGGAGGAGAAGGATCGATCCCATCAAATCGATATATCGCTTTGTTTTCACCCAATCCACTGGGATCACAAAAAAACACCATTCCTGCACGTGCTAGTACCCCAATTATTCTTCCCGTGTATGCGATAATTTCAAGCAAGTCCAATCTACCGGAGACGAGCGTAATTAGATAGTTTGGGGGAATGACAAAACGAAGAGAGTCCCCCCCCAAGGGGTCTCCAGCTCGCCTCCCTACGCTCCACGCACTTCTCTTAATTGATACTGAAGAGAAGTTCAAACAGACGGGCAAAACTACATGCAAACACGCTCGCCAAATGTGTCGGCCGCTGGTGCCGCAATTTACTGCAACGGTTTCCGAACGCGGTCTGGACCGCCTTTTTTTTCTCTCGTCGAGGAACTTTTCCAGGATGGAGACCTCCCGGGAGACCACGGCAACGTTCTGCGTAAAAGAATTCTCCGGGGCATCGAGGAAGAAAATTAAGGGGGTGATTTTATAAATCAAAGGAAACGAGGGCAACGCTGCTAAATTACGCGGCGCTTTGCATGTCGTGAGGCCTGTAGAAAAGTTAACGGAATTTTTATCGATAACTTTTTAATGAAGACCGCAAGTTGGTCGACTTATCAAACTGGTAATAAGGATGCCAAAATAAGGAAGGATACACTGAATGGGATGGTTACACTGTGGGGTGCTTCTCATAAGGAAAGAAAGAATAAAAATCTATAAGCGGGAGGAGAAGATTGAATAACAATGCAGCAAAAAAACATCTTCGATAACTACGCGATTGGCGCAAGAAAAAATCTGTAGATGGTGTAATAGCGGTAAATAAAGAACATTTTCAAGGGATAAACACAGGAAAGTTCCAAACCCTTTACATGAAAGGTATGAAGAGAAAACTGGAAAATTATTTGAAAAATTACTTTAGCAGTTTCAGAAAATTAAAAGCTATCATTTCCATAAAACAACTAAAAAATTTCAATTTTTAATATTTTCCAATTGTCATTTGATGCAGGAAGAGGGACAGAGATGATGGATTTTATATTTCATTTGCTTCGTCTCAGATTTAATAACAGTATCGATAACATGAATGTCTGAATAGTAATAATGGTGTACAATAATTATAATGTTTAAATTATATTTGTTTTAAAAATTTAAAACTAACCCAGTTAAGAAACAAGTAAATTCGAAGAACTTTCATAGAGGGTTGAAAGTTGAAATACATAATAGCAGTATTTTTCAAACAAATAAATAAAAATTATATATTCTATCGATAAAATACAAATTAATTAAAATTGGACTGATTAAATGAGACGCAAGTATTGGCTAACCTAAAGAAAAATCTTCAACATAGACCAATGTCATAGATTTACCTACCTCAAGCAAATCTATGTGAATATGATTAATAGACATTCCTGTCCTGAGATAGTTATAAAAACCTTTATGATAGACAATCCAAAATGAAAATGTTGTAAATTTATAGGCGTTGAAAAATTTCCTTAAGCAACACTTCTCTCCCGAGAAAGATGAATATGTAAAATATACCTTAATTTATAAATAGGATATTCGTGATCAAAGTGACTCGTGAATTTTCAGCACAAACTTCCCACGTCAATAAAAGAATCAGGTGAACCGGAATTAATTTCCCACTTTTTGAAACGACTCGAACATTCATTAGCTCTCCAACTACACATTGACCCAGGTGACTAGACACGGTTTTTCCAACACCTTTGGCGAATCGAAAGCGGTCAGAGGAGGGGAACGGACTTGGTTCGCTGGATTTTTCACCAGAAAATAATTAACAAGTCTTTGTGGCAATGCTATTTGATATAGAAATTAAAAGCTTCGGCCGGAGCTGCGGAAAACATTATGCTTTCCCCACAACTTCCAACGCCCGTTACGCAAGGTTCTCTTTATACTGTTTGTGTCCAATCTCCACCTTTCTCCCAGAGCCCTCTGTTTGTAAAGTTTTCCGTTTTCATAAAAGCACCAGTGGCAACAGCACCAACAACAACAAGTATGAGCGTGAAAGGGGAGTCCCTCTACTCTCTGTCTCTCGCACACAGCACGCCTATCTCTCGCCTTTACGCGGAATACTAAATGCTCGGGCCTCCAGATGATTAAGAGTAGAACAACAGAATGAAGTGGGTTGGGTTGGAAAACTTTTTCCATCACGTTAGTCGCTCTCTTTGGAGTGGTAATGGCAGAAAGGGGTGAAACTATTCCGAAAAATATTTAAACTAGAAAAGGGTCGGTGGAGGAATCAAAGCGGCGATGCTTCGAGTTATCCGAGCGGAATTGCGAATGCAAAATCCTTTCAGTTCAATATGTTTTGATGCTGCGGACTTCAACCTTCAATTATTTTTTTAGAGAATTCTTTTCGTGGGGATCGCGTTAGAAATGCAGAAGGGAAAATTATAAATCGTCCTCAGTGAATTACTACCAGGTACGTTTCGCCGCAGACGCCTTTAATAGCAAAACGAAAATAACGATCCTGCAGATTCCCACTTGATAAAGGAATTACAGCGTCGTTTCATGAACTACTTCGCGACTCCGTCTCACTGAGGCCTACTCATCGTTATGTATAGAAGTCATCGCGGTATGACAAATAAATAAAAATAAATAAATAAATTGCGACGATATTATCTTCCCAGTATAAATAAAAAGCGATTTCCCTATAACTTCGTGATGTTTAGAGTACAGAATGAATTAATAAATTTTGTGTACTTATTATTTTGTCCTTAAAACCAAACCAACTATTAGATGAACCTAAGCTATATTTCTTACTAAAAGGATCAATAAACGACACAGACTCAGGTGTTACTTTGTGGCATTCATGAACAAAAAACTGCTTCATTGTAAACTTTTAGTGTAGTAAAAGTATACGATGAAGCAGTTTTGAAGAGCATCAATGACAAAAAGAATGATTTAACCTTACAAAATCGCTGATGAAACCGTATATGATCTCCTTGTAAGAAAATCAATTTTTAATGAAAATTCTGCGATCCTTATTTCCGGAATTTTATATGATAATATTAGATATTCCACTTTTACACTTACGAGAAAGAAAAGGTAATAGGGTGTGTTGACAACTATACAATGAGTAAACATAATCCATGACATAATGAATGTGTAAGTGAAATATGAATGAAATGAAATACACATGAAATCTACCTTTCGGTAGGTTCATGTGCCCCCACATTCCCTATTAAATTCTCGCCCTTTCAATTCCTGGTGACTCATCCCACCCCTTAATTCATCTAACAACTTTTGTCTTTGTCTAAGCAGTCCTCCATCGAAGAATTAAAAAAGAGGGATAATTTTAATATTTACCAAAAAATATGGAATCCTAGGTATGAGGTACGAAAACACCAGCAAATACGTCAGAGTGACGCAAACGGGAGTAATTACCTCGGATCACTTCGGCCCTTCATTCAGGATTTCCGAAACACAAACATAAGAGATAATTCGAGCGTTATAAATCCCTCCGATAAACACCAGGAACATCCGCCACTAACAACAAATAACTTATACGTAACGAGCTACAATAATAATCCGCTAATGATAATATTTACCGGAGACAAAGGTGTCGTAAACATACTGTCCATTTCCGATGTGTGGGAGATGTTGAAGACAAAGAGAACGCGAACGTACACTTCGAATTAATCACGAATCGCTATGCAATCAAGAGGAGGAGAAAGTAACGAACCTCTAAGTTACAGATACATAAGTATAGTTCAATCCGCACGACCTTTGCGGTGGGATATTGGAAAGCGAATAGAACGACCGCGTCTGAACGGGAAAACGCTGACCGATCATAAAGCTATCTCAGCAGTGACCCGAGCTCAAAGGATGCCTTTACTTTCCGTGCAAGCGCACAGATGTGAAGGCACACCGGCCGCGCCCTTGTGCCGTTGAGAACTTTCCGCCGTTGGCCTCACCTGCCCCTGAACATGCCCTTGTCCCGAAGGCCCCCAAGTGCGTTCCCAGAAAAGGGATCGCGTTCTTTGGAAGTATCTCTCGTACGCACCCTACCAGCCAGAGGGTGCTGTTTACGGCTGGAAGTCGGTGGGATGGAAGCGAGTTTGTCAGCGAGGCGTGCTGGATGGGGAGGATGTTGGTGGGCAGGGAAAGGGTGGTTAAAAGGCTATAACAAGAGGGACTATACACAGGTGGTGGGCCGGAGGATCCGATATGACAGGGCGGAAATCGTAAGGGGGTGAAAAGATGAGGGCATGCGAGGGTGATGGACTAAGAGACCTGTCATAAATGCAAATGCCTGCCCACGGTTTTCCGCCGTCGTGTATAAGCGGATGAGAAACTGCTCGTCGGGTCAAATAACCATTATAAGAGTGACCTGGAAATTATACGGTTTTTTCTATTAAACCCAGGACTCATCAAACTTTTTTTCACACGGTAGTATACACGATAAATATACACCCACTCAAAATTCAGATAAGCACGATTCTACACCGACGTTTGTACAGTCAGAAATAACTTCTTGACAGAATAAATGGAAAACATTCTTCCTTTGTCTCTAATAGAAAATAACAAAAATAGCCTCAGATATAAGCTACTCATTTTATCTAATACTCTGACTGAATTAAAAAGACAGAAAACCCAAAAAATTAAAGGAAAATTTATAATAACCTGCTTGCATTTAATTATATGATATGCTTCAGTCCATATCGTGCCCAATTTCAAAGAATACGGAAGAAATATATTTTGATACGGCAGATTTGTAAAACGCAATCATGTGTTGGCTAGTGTGGTACCTTTCGGAGTGATCACTACGGAATATTTTGTAGTGATATTCATATTCTGCAAGTTAATTCGCTATCCAGAAGGCTGAATTGTTTCCCACTTACACGTTCTTTTTTCTGTAACGGGCATTGCTTTCTCAGAACATAAAAGGAACTAAGAAGAAATAAATAAAATGTTTTTATTAATGATAATTATTAACCTTTCCGTCTTAGTAGATCCTTGAAAATAGAGATGAAGAGACGACAATCAGGGCCAATATGTAGAAAGAAGTTCCTGGATATCGGATTTTTAATCTAAATTAGGAAAGGTTTTTAGATCTTCATCAACTGAGCATCTTTTCCGTTATTCATCCGAAAACGATCTCTTTTAGGTAAATAGTGCTGTGAAAATCGAACGAAGAAAAGATGACGAACAGAGGAGAAAGAAAGACGAGGAAACGAAACAGAAAAATCGCGAACGCGGACTTGTGAAAAAAGGACGTGGCGAGTAGCACAGAGAACAACAACCAAATGAGCGCATGACCTCTGCGCTTATGGATGTGATGGGAACATCTCTTTTATATAGTTTGAACGCGCGCGAGCTAAAAGTACCGTGAATGGACGAAAAAAAAGGTGTCGACTAGAAAGGTTTGAAAAAAACGAGGAAAATAGGAGAATGCGCTTTGGAGAACTTGATACAAACGGCTAAAGGTGAGCCTTCAAAGGATTCACCGTGTAATTCTAATGCCATCGCCGGGACAATATCCAGAGAGGATCGTTGGCATCGCTGCGGCTGAGGTGGACGAGTCTTTCTTAACGGCGAGTATCCATATTACAAAATTATTTTAGGATGTACCGAATATCGTCTGAAAGGACTTCAAAAGGGGAGGAATTCGAAAAACATCAAGTGTTTCTGTGACATGCGAGCGCTGTCTCTCTACGGTTTTAAATGAGATTATGCTACTGAAATTTAATGATGGAATTGGCAAAACGGCTACATCACGGCACTTGTTCTGTGAACTTCGACTTCAGTCCTTTGCAAATAAAACTCGGCTGAAACCGCGACTCTCCACAAATCCCTTCCAATTAAAAATATTTCCTCTGGATTTAAAGTTACTGAGAAAAACTGATTTAATCGGAGTAACAAAGATTTCTTTCCTCGTTACATGTCTACCAATTTTGCCAAATGACCTTTAGAAAATATAGACGAAGGAAGAAAATAAACTTCGTATTCGTGTAGATTAAAATTGCATAACAAGGAAGCCGAGTTTGTTTTATCATAACAGTTTCAAACAAAAGAATAATTCAAAGCGACAGATGATCGAAGGCTCAAAATATAGGCGAACGTTATTCTTCGATAAATAACTAAAACTTTCCCTCTTGGGTGGTTTAATAGATGGTGACGTGGAGATTAAGAGATCTAAAATCCATGAAAAAAGAAGGTTAGTCGTGCGTAAAAAAACGAGACTCGGCAAGAAAAACATCAAGGTTGTTTCATAGGAAAAACAGAGCAAATTGGACGCAAAAAACGATACATTATTCAAACAAGATTAGTGATATATATTCGAGGACTTCTTTGGACTCTGACAATGCTGTTGGAGACATTCAACCGAGGAGGTCGTCGTAGTTCATAGTCATCCTAATTTCGATGTGCATAGCACTAAATTTATATAAAAGTATTTCTGAAATTAATTTTGCGGAAAATATTAGGAGTTTATAAATAAAAAATTAGTGTAGGTTATCCTACACTATTACCCACAGCTGAAAAACACACCATAAGCGGGGAGTAAGAATAAAATCCATCAACCTAAAGTGTTGTTAGCTAACGGATCTCAATATGTTTTGATATCATTCAGCTTCTACTCCATATAGCACTGAAATACAATGCACGATATACTTAAAATATAGAATAAAACCTACTCATAAAATCAATTTCATACATGATGAATACTTTCATTACATAACCCTCTGCTAAAATTAATTAATTAACTACTAATTAAGATAAGGAATATTAATCGTTAATAATTATCATAAACATATCTTTATCCTTATGAAAAAGATTCATCTATGATATTAGTAATTAAATTAATTAAATACTATAAAATGGAGTACATAACACTCTAACTACTATTAATTTTCTGCATCGAATAACCGCAATGACAGCGGTTTGATATCGATTTGAATTGATAGCGACCACAGAGGATTAAGAAAAAAAAGCGCGGCCGAAATGATTCATGTAAATTGTGACGAAAACTTCTCGAATTTAAGCATTCCCATCTCTCCACCGCGCATACATTTGATCTACGGCGGAGTCCCTTCCAATCCTCGACGTGCAAAGTGAAACGGACAGCATTTCAATGGGAAGGGAAGAGAAGGGAGAGAGAAAGAGATATTTTTATTTTTCAAATTCATCCGGTGGAAGTTTTCCATTAACCCCGCTCGGTAATACAAGGAGGCGGGAGGCTTCGACTCGAATTATCAAAAATTCCGGGAAGACGTATAAAGCTTTCCAAAGAACGCCGCGCTGACAGGACTAATTCGTCGAGTTTTCAAACTTCGCCAGAGCTGCTCCACCTGGTCCCTTTCGGAGAGATAGGGCCGCCCGCCCAACTTACATGCACCCCTTCGCCCACCTCGCGAATATCCCAAAACCCTGAAACCCTGGAAGGATTTGTACTCATTAAGCCGGCGAGCTATGAGAGTTGACGTGGAAGAGTTGGCTGGAGAAAATGGCGTCTTGCTCTCCAATCAGCATCAGTCATCATCACGAGAAGGTATACCCCCCGCAACTCTGTCACTTTCAACGCAAAACGTCTGTTTCTCCCTTAACCCTCTCTCGCGCCTCTACGTTTCACCTCTTCCATTAACCTCCCTAAAGCAATGGACATCAAAAGTCTCGTCTTACCTTTCTCAGTCCCCACGCAGAAAGGTAACTTCGCCGACTTCCTCTTTCGCCTCTGGACTTCTCTCATCCCGATCCCTTCTTCGCCCTCAGTGGAAACACCCTCAACATATCCATTCTAATCACTATCTCCCCGGGAGTCGGGAGCTCATCTTCCTCTTACATATTCAAGGAATACGCGAACATCCTCCAGACCGCATTACACCTTCCGAAACAACTGAATGTATCGCCGAAGACGAATCCCATCTTTCGCTGGATCTAGGTTGCGAGAAAAAATTACAACCGCTACCTCATTCCCCGAGGAAAAGTACCGCGATGATACACTAAGCAAGCGATCCGTAATATCACCTCCGCCGTTGTTACACGCTTCCATAACCTCCGCATTTTGCATTTTTCGGAAATGAGAACCTGGAAAATTTCTTTCATTTCCCTGAGAACGTACCTGGAGCTGGATTTCGGTAGGCCTCTGTTCTTTTCGATTTTAAGATACTCGCTCCCTCTCGGAATTAACGTAGGAAAAGATGAGCCGAAATTTTCTATTCATATATCCCACCTTGAAGGAGAACTGGGTCTGATAGAAGATAGTGTTAGATTCAGAAAATTCAATTAAAAGATACAATTCACCATGAGGATGCATCCTACAACGTTGTTTAACGAAAATATAATTACATTTTAATGCATTATTTATTACATTACAGCAACATTAAACATAAGAACTGTTTTGCAATTGAAGTATGTATCTCCATTCGAATATCCGAAACTACATATGATTTATTAAGAATAAACTAATTTCAACTAAAAATTAAAATGATTATGAATTGATAAACTTAAAATGCAGAATGAAAACTAGAATCAGCCATAACAATGATTACCAGAATATCAAATTCTACATCTTATCCTTAATTATCTTTCCTTGCATTTAAATTTCAATTCTGAGGTAGGAGCATGAGGCGAGAAAATTCATTTCAATGAGACAAATTAATGTATGAAAAGAGAAAACATCTCAACTGTTTTCATTGATCAAGACTGTTAGACTGAAGGAACCACAGGCTCCACTTTTGGAAAATCCAGTGAGAGGGGAAAAAAATTACCAAACAATAATCTGTCTACAAAAGACAATTTACTATAGGACGGAATTTCAAAAGCTCGATATAAGAGAGAAAGAGTGGAAGCCGTATATTTCAGCTGAAAATTATAACATCTTTATGCGAACTATTGAGCGCGAATGCATACTTCTTAAATACGAAAAAAATCGAAAAGAAGTGAGATCACAGAAGTACTGATAGATCTGACGGCTTGTTAGGTAATGGCCGCGGATTTAGCTTTTAAAAACAATTATTTCCTTCCGTTTTTCCCGCAATCCGCACAGTTTTTCGCTTATATCCCGTTTGATAAATAAAACCTTCCTTTCGCCCTCACTCGGAGCGCAACTAAGGTCCGTGGCAGGAAAAACTAGAAAGGAAATTCTGCATAAAAAAACCGCCTCAGATGGACGGACGCAGGTACAACCTACAAAAGGCATAAGAAAAAAATCCGAAACCCATTTACAAATTCCCTTTGATTCATCCTTCATGGTCCTTCACAGCCTTAATCATGCTCACGTCAAGTCGAGGAAATTATTCCAAAACCCTTTGAGATCATTAGGAGAGACAGAAGCATTTTCACAACTCGCAGTCAGAGAGAAATGAAGTGGGGAAGAGGGATACTGACCGTAAAAACGAAACCCCAAAAACGGTACATCAGTCCACGGAAAGAGGAGAATAAAAGCCTTAGATCTCACACTTGCACGTACAGAATTACATAGGTTTGGAAAACCAACGGCCGAGGAACAGTCGAGAGCTTAAAAATCCCCATTTTTTGCGACGGACATCGTGGGTAACATCGACGACAACTCCGCAAAATCCTTTTCGGTGAGGAGAAAGGGACTGGAGGATAAACACAAACGAAATAGAGGAAGGAAGATGGTGAAAAGGCGAGAGAGCGACCGCATTGCCAACGGGATTCAGATCTTTTGTCCATACTAATACGGCAAAGAGCGAGATAAATGTGAAAGTATGAAAACATTTAATAAAACGCACAGGTCATTTTTATAAAAGTACTGCGTAACGAGCGTATTAAAAATTAGAGAGCAGCCGATGAAACGGTTATATCCAAGAGAAATAATATTTTATGCATAGCTGAATGAAAATATCGGCGCAAATTTTGTCTTTGATGATTCAAATAAAGTTTTGACATTTCTGGGCAGTGGTACTCGACCCTGAGTTAAAATTATTGCACGTCAAAAACATTTCTATTTCAACAATTATTTTTCGATAAAGCAATGACATTCGAATCGTGATAATTCTTTCAAAATCAACATAAGCGCAAAAAAATCTCAACGGTCTTTTTATGCGAGGTAATGAAGTAGATTATGACAATTGATGGGCTACTTTATTTCAAAGTTAATCTCTCATATTTATTCCATCGTTAACGTGAAATGTTGACCTTTTTAGTCTTTGTCTATGTCATTCCATGGGTATATTACTAGTAAAAATAAAAAAAATCAAACGAAAAATTATTTATAACCACATTCAGGCAAAAAATTGTTCACCCACAACTTTAAAGCTGAAAATCTAAAATAAACATCCTAGGCAAGCAACAGGCAAAATTTTATAAAATATCGGAAAAGTCTATGATTAAATATCACAGAAAAAAAACGTTACTTCGATTATTAAGACATGAATGCCGGCTTACATGCAGAAAGATAGCTAATATTCCATCCTCTCCCTCGGGGAAAACCTGTACAAGGGAGGAGGAAAAGGGAAGAGGGGAAAACCGGCTGGAGAAAAAGGAGGGGCAGATATAACAAGTGAAGCACGATGGGAGAGAGTTGGGAAGGAAAAATTGGATAGAGAACATTCTCCAGCAACTCGGTGAATCTCTTCCAAACATGTTACGGGTTAATCCCCTCAGGTCTCCGGGATAACAACAACAAGCATATACGACGGAACATCATCAAACCAATACTCAATTCGCACCCGGGAGCGCTTTCTTTCCGCTGATGAGACACGCATCACAAAAGCATCTCATTCCCAAGAAGCCCAACCCCGCCCACGCCTCGATAATTCCTCTTCGATAGCCCGTATTATTCCATCCGTTCCGTATAACATCAATACCTCAGCTGACCTCACTTCCTCGCGGGATTTGCAGATGCCCAATCTTTCTCCTCCGGAATTTTTTCCCACACTCCCTCCAAAAAAGGTACCCAATGTATTTCGTAGATTGCACTCCACACCGGGGGCTATTTTTCCGCTCTATATCGACGAATCGCCGCGATAAGGATCCGCGTAAAACTCCGTGACCTCGAGAGGACGCGTTTTTACTCCCGGCCGATTAATTCCCATGCAGTGTTTTCCTTCCCGCATGGTTACAATTAGGGAAATCTCCCGAGCGGATTCCCGAAGGATAAAGAAATCCTGGGGACAGTGTAAGCCGCCGCGAATAAAAGATAACCGTTTGCCCCGCGTCTCTAAATAGCGGACTGCAAACAATTTCCTGGAGAATGCGTAATGCGAACCGATATTTCACCAAACAAGCCCGTTCTTTGGTAACCGCGCCGCTCCGGTTGCAACATCGGTGGGACCAAATAACTCCACTGTGAATCAAATTTTTACGGTGGCCTAGTGTTTACGGAAGGAGTGGGGGAATAATGCGACGGTGACCCGTACGAAAAAGGGAGGGCGCACGAAAAGGAAAAGGCGCAAATTAGCTCCGAGAACATAAAAATTATCTTTTAGCATAAACGTAAACACGCCGATTCCGAGATCGGCTCCAACTGTTTCGCCTGAGAGATTACAGGTGGCCACAAAGCGGAGCTTTGCGCAATTTACGCATGGGGAATTATTTTTCGCGAATATAATATGTATCCCCTCAGAGACCACCGTATCATTGATATTACGTTTAAGGGAATGTTTCCCCACGATTACAGGTGAACGTTGCACGTAAAATCTCCTTCCTGGAAGTGAGTAAATGTAAATTATGCTCCGCACTCCTGGCGATATCATATTTATAAATAAACATCCCGGGTTGATGGCGGACCTTTTAGCAATGCATCGACATTAGAGTGGAAGCCAAGCGTTAATTTCGTTTGTGTTAATCCCCAGTAAAGGGCATTCGGCGGGAGAACGTCATCGCGGATTCCACTCTGATTAACAGAGAAACGAAGAAAGAGTTGGCGCTTAATTCTTCAGGAGGGCGCGATTTAAAAGTCACAGGTCGAAATCCTGAGTTAAATGAATGGTCAGCTACGAATAGTAAAAAATGTATACCTATTGAATAGAAGTCAAAGGCCGGATTCCAAGATAAATAAGTTTCACACAAATTCAACTGAAGGAGGATTTAATATGAGAAAATTCATTGCGAAATATACTTCATACAGTAACCTAAGTAATTGATTATGAAAAGTATACTTGGCCTGTTTAATCACAGAACACCCATCACCACGTGATGAGAAAATTTCATTCATACCGAATTGTTTTCACAATTATTCTCTCTATAAAAATGTTTCATCTACTGAGAGGTTCCAACGTACTTCCACGGGAGCAACATTACGCAAACCATCCTCATTGAGTTCCAGCAAAGGCTGTGGATTTACGCTAACAGAAACAGAAAATAACAGTGCTTTAATCAGCAAAAAGATTCAAAATAAACATACAAATCTTCACTTCATACATGTACGTACACCTTACAGACAATTCCACAAACACTGGATGCAGAATAATTCCTTCATACGCCGTACACCTGTAACATCCGAGAGATGCGCTAACCCTACCTTGGTCTGGCATTCTCCGAGGACAAAAGCAAGTGATAAACGCTCCAATCTTAATACGAATTGAGAATAAGCGTACAAAAGGAGGGGCGCGAAAGGTCGAGAAAGGGGTACAAATACCCTGTGACTCGACCCTAACCGAACTCGTTTATGTTAATTAGCCCCGCTTTTTTCCCGGCCACCTTTCATTCCTCTATATTCATCCTCTCTCCCCTGAAAAAAACGTCCGCCGTCTCCCCACGGGTGCGGGTGGGTGTTGGTGTGCATAATCTTTTATCTGCCGCGCTCATTTCTTATATTTTGCCCTCGCCATCCGACGCTTCGTTATAATTAAAACAAATCCCCATCATGGCGGACTCCCGGGACGAGAGCGCGGCGACCGAAATATTCATCCAAATTTTACATTTGACGGCTTGCACTGCGGCTTTCCGACGCTGGGACTTCTCGCGCGATAAATAGATGCTTTATGCGCTTTCATTTCTTTCGATTCCGAGGCGAATGAAAACAGCAGAAGATATTACAAAGGGCAGATTTACGTGTGATTAGATTACATCACAATCATGTGCTGTTTTAGCCACGAGTCGAGCTGAAATGCTAATTCATTACGTTCCGCTGGAAGGATCAACCGTATCTAGAAATCTCATCTTGAAATGAAGCTCATCTAGAATTCTTCATCCACACTGTATTAATCTACTGAAACATTGCATCCTAGAATCCCTTTTCGCTCTAGATTTCACAGAGTGAAAAATATATTGTGTTTATTTTAGGGATATCCATCATGAATATCAGTAACTCTAGCAACCTGAGGATGTATCTAATATTAATCCAATCGAATGAGCTGTTAATTTGGGGAAACCCATCACTAAAATAATTTATTTACTTGAGTTTAATACATGGATGGTCTGAAAAATTTCCGACATTTCGCCATTTCTCGACATGTTTTCTGAAAATTACTGAAATTTTTTGAAAAATCTGGGGTCGGAAACTTTTCAGACCACCCTTGTATACTTAATAGTTTATCACTGTTGTCAACCCGAATAAGTTATAATAATATCAGAGAAATAATCCCGTTATTAACAATGATAACCACGTGGCGTACCATTTTGATGAGCGATAGGTTACAATAAAATAGCTGAAATTCTTCACCACGCTCTTTCCTTAAAATTAAACCAATTTTACGACCTCCTCCAAGCAATGATTTCCTCAGCTCTCTCATAACACACGAAAAAAGATAAGACAATGGATAGCGCTCTCAAACTGTGAAGGTTCTATAATAACTCCAAAGTATCCCCAAATTGCCGAACTCTAGTAAATACATCACCTACGTGACTTCTAAATTAGTTTCCGCGGAAACATCGCCCGCAAAATTATTTCTTAGCGATCCCGGAAAAGTAAGTCCAAAATGACCGGCGATTAATAACTTTTATAGCGCCGAGATTTTTTTCATCGATAGTGGAGAAAGGAGGGACTGAACCCGGAGATAGCCACGTAAGAGTAGTTACGAAAAAACCTACGAGCATAAAAAGCTATATGAAGCCAATACGGGTCGGGTATTTTGTTATTAAGCCGACACTATATTTAACGGGAGCGCAGTTGGGACAAGCAATCGACCGAAACATCACGTACTACAGTTTTCCAAATGGTTCCCACGGGTGTAAAACAGCGACCAATCAGCTCATCTCCTTCTACTTACGGGGAGACCGCATTGGAGAAGGGGTGGGATTTATACATTTTTTTGGGAAACAAGCGAGGTAGACGCCACACTCTCCTTTATTCACCAGGTTTCCGAAATGGAACCCATGAGGACCATCGCCCGTACCCGAGCTACATCATCGTCTGATTTCTTTTCTTACTCGGGCCCTGCGGCGGGAGGCAGTTGTAATGGGGCATCTAAGGTGCTCTCCCCAAGAATATTCCTGCGCCATGCGCTATATCCGGACTACTTTTTCCTCCTTTTCGTCCTCCCACAGAAGAAAGGGGCGTGATCCGATCCAGCGTTGCTAAGCGAAGGAAGAGGGTGAAATGTGGGGAAAGGAAGGGCGAAGTATCGAAGAATATGGAGTAAAAGGAATGAGAAATGGGAATGAAGGGGGGAATGTGAGGTTGTGAAGATATAAAAAGATGATGGAAAAGAAGGAATGGAGCAAACAATGTACGCCGTATTACTTCAAAAAAGCTAAATGGGGAATATAAAAATAAAGAAGACGATAAAATAATATTGAAGTGTAAAAAGAAGAGTAAAAATTGAAGATAATGTTAACGCTGACGTAATGCTGATTGTGGATTTAACAGAGCACTTCTAATAATCAGAGTAAAAAGTGAGAAAAAATTATATCACGATACTCTAAAACTTGAGATGAGAATAGAAAGCGGTGAAAAAGAGGATAGGAAAAAAATTGAGAGTATTGCCATAGAATAGCAATACAAATGCAATGAATAGAGACACTAGTAAATATAGTAGAGAATCTGTGACGAAATGAATGAATCATACCTATACCTCTCCGGGAGAAGAATAGAGCAATAAACTTATTCTAATATAATAATTCTGATATATCTTGAAATGTATTTGCGGTTAAATTAATGCAAAGGATAAGAGACCGATTAGACCAATAATATACTTAACATTTCTAGCACACGAGTGATATCTCAACAAGAATATCATAAAGAAAAAAACCAAAGTATGTAATTTAGTAGAAAATTGAAGTTAACTAGTTATGTAAACTATTTCATGGACAAGTAAAATGGATTATATAATATTACATAATACTAATACCAGGAAGCGAGGGATTAAAATGTGAGGATGGACTCTAACAGGACACCAAGAAAAGGAAGCAAAGAAAAGAAAGGAAGACGCTGTGGGACGCAAGCGTAATACTGTAGGAGAGGAATATCTTCTCAGACTTAAGGAAAGCGGCTAAGGTTCCTAAATTCCATTTGCAAATCCTGCCGGAGAAAGATTTCTGGTCTCCTCCGGAAAAGAAGGAGAAAAAATGGATTAACTCCGGTGGGGGAGCGGAGCATTCGGAAAGAGAAGGGATACACATTCTGACGCTCTAACTTAACAAAAAGAAATCCATAAATCCAAGCGCCCAAAAAATCTGTATGTAAATGAAGAAATAATGGCAGAGAGCTCATGATTTAAAAATTTTTAGGCATTTGAGTAAAAGAGAAAATTGAGATGAACGGAATAAATACTTCCTGAGATCATAACATGTCGATTTTAACGATGAAAATGCTTTTATAGTATTTTGGTCTTTTAAATTTATATTTTATAGCCCTTAATGTGACCTTCACAGTATTGAGTGACTCAATATGCCGTGAACAAATATAAAGTTCTCTGTAAATGTACTTCATTTATCTATTCACTGAATATAATTATGATTCCGTGTTCTATATAACAGCGGGATATAGTAATCAATACTGCAAGATATGAGTTATTATCAGTCATCCACATATTTTCGTACACACACATACCCTAAGCATGTATAAGTAAGTATATTTTACCCCGATTTATAAATACAAGTGGCATGACAGAGAAAGCAACTTTCATTCATTGTTTTCAATGCAATGTTTTCAAGAATTTTTCAATTGAATACTAGAATTCATTCCCTCATAATTAATGCTATTTTAGAGAGAGGAAATTCAAACATTGCAATCCTGTTCAGTAGAACTTCTACTAATAACTTCCTCTGTAAATTAATAACAAATCAATTAAAGTATTCCTAACGTTTAAAATCCTCACACAATTTTGCCAAAGAAAGACCCAGTTTGAAAGCAAGTAAGACGTTCAAGGAAACATCCTAACTCTAACGAAACCCTTCGGCACCTAAATCAATGCGAACGAGAAGCGAAAAGGACTGTTTCGCCCTAAGCAGAACCCACCTTCGGCCTCATTGGAGACGCCGAACAAAAGAAGGGCGACGGCGCCGTAAAAAAATCAACTCCCGGAAGAACGCTGCATATTCGACGCGGCAATGGCGCGCACCGCTAATACAAACCACATCGCGAGGACGAGATAAATAATCCGGCATATGCGGAGGAGAGGAGCGGAATCGTCTGAATAATAACAATAAAACAAACGAAGAGCTCGCGCCGCAGCCGGGGGTTGATAAAGGGAGGGAGAGATGCATTTGGAAAACGAAGACTGCATTCCAAATAAGCCTCCGCCTGGATGGGGGTCGGCACTCGGAGGCGTAGCTAAGTGAAGAAGTTTTCCTTCCGTTTCTTACAGTGATTCCTAAGGATGGCTCTTTCCGAAGACGAGGTGAAACTGTCGCAGTGAGAGATATGCCCTCCCCTTCTTCTTAAACACATTCCGCTGTCCTACTTTGGGACTCCGCCATTCACCCGGAGCGGTTATTCCTCTTTCCGCATTTCGCGCTCGAAAAACCTCCGCCGCTACCAAAGACGCATAATGATAAATGCGCTTCCATTCAATTGCCCTTGTTTTGCATGCGGGATAAAATTACTCGGCGTAGGCATACACGGCCTCGCGAATGGCTGATCGCTTCGGAAAGCTAACTATATCTTCAGTTGGGAATGGCTTCGGGTTCTCGGAATAAAGAGACGTGGAACTTGTTACTGTGCGAAGGTTCGCCGGATGGGTTTTTCGCTCGAAGATGACATGATATCGAAGTTGGGAGTGTGAGTGAAACTTCCTTATTCAAAATTGAATAAAAAAATATTTTCTTTTTTCAGACCTTGAACAGAAACCGGAAGTCATTTGCAAATTTGAAAGTAAAATTAAGCGATTTTTATATTAAGAGAATCATTCACAATCTTTTCTATTCGTAAGAAATGGATCACAAGGTTCATTTTAAAGCAGCCCTTTTACAACATGGTTTTCGTCAAGGTTTCACCAGAAAGTAAATCAATAATATTCAAGGTTATAAGGGCAATGACGACTGCACAATATTAATCATCGACGCTTTCAAATATGAAATTCTGAACCGTCCTTTCAATTAGTAACTGAGCCAATGAGAACTTAAAGATACTCTTCAATTTTAACATCTTATGCCAGCAAGAAATCGAATGAGTAAGGAACAGTATCAATGAAAATTGAAAGATACTGCTGTCCTAATATAAAACTCTTGAGAAAACTTGGAGAGAGAGAGAACACAAAATGCGAATTATTACAGATGATTTCAAGCAAATGCCAACTAGAAAAAGAGGAAAAGGCTTACTCGAAGAGACAAAATACGAATTATTTTCCTAAAAAGGGCATGAAAAGAAGATCACCTTCCCTTATAGAAATATCAGTAATATAAAAGGAAGACAGAGAGAAGTTTCTTCCTCTCCAAATAACTTTTTCATCCTCCAGCCATTTGCATAGCAAGCAAAAATCACTAAGTAAAAATGGTTACGCAAATAGCTTAATTCATTCTGATAATAGAGCTCTTTGTACTAATTTGATTTTATTGTTACAAATATCTTTGGTAATGTTCTAACACGCCGTAGTAATTCGCTTGCATACAGATTACATCACTCTTCAATGATAAGTCGAAAATGCTCATAGACCACGGATAGTTGGCTTCCAAAACTAACACAAAAGCGAAAAGTTTATTCCAATCCATTTAATATAAAAAACCCAAAAATCAATCCACTCGATAAACAAATTCGCTCGGAATAAACGCTCCAAACTTCATTAGAAAAACGCCATATAATTAGATCACTTCATTCACAAAACTCCCGCATAATTGTCCGAACAATGAGATACAATCTCGGGGCTAATAACATGCATCAAAAAAAGATAAGCCGTCCTAATAAGCACTAAAGAATAATTGCGCTGCTACGGTATGCATAAAAACGCTTTTATGCGCGGAATTGTGGAACGCATTTTACGAGGGAATTTCGAAATAAAACCGCGCGAAATTGGTTGCCTCCCTCTCATAATGCACGGCAATTAAACAAACGATCCGCCGCAAACGAAATATTCCTTCCGCGGAGGAAAAAATTGTCCGCGGGATAATGCCGAGCGATAAAAGCCACCGCGGAAGACGGTCTCCGGGAAGATGACGCAGTTATTCATTTCCTATCGCGGGAAGGACGCACGTACGTACGGCACTGACATGCACGCAAGAGTCCCTCTCCCCACGCACCCTCGCAAAGGTACGTCTCCCCATTCCATAGCGAAGAAGTCGGTTAGGGTGGAAGAGGGGCACAGGTGCCTGGAAGCAGACTGAGGCATCAATGTTGCAGCAACGAGGAGATGTGGAAAAGAGGGGACGGAGAAGGAAGGAACATCCCGACAGTTCAAGAAACAATGTCTCCAAAAATGGATTAAATACATAATGAGGAGGATGACAATGTCTCCGCGTGGAAACTTGCTCGAAAAATACCTCCTTCGTGGCTTGCAAAGGTTCCGAAGTTAGAAAGAAACGCCATAACGATATGGGAATGTTACTTTCTTTTCTCGGGAGAATGACGAGATCGAAGATACGTTGCTGAACGTATCTGATCCGGTGGGTCGTGGTATGCTTGGATATGCTCATCTTTTATTCGACCAAAGGAGGGAAAAGAAGGAAAAAAGCACGACGTAATATTATCTAAAAGAAATCCTCTTTTTATTTCAATGAAACATGTCTTATTTACGACTTATTTCTATTATTACGCACATTACTAAACTTGCTTGTATAGCCCAAGAAATCATGATTTCAAGAAAAAAAGACTACAAATAAAAGGTTCGACCATTTTTCGACTTAGTCATCCAACAAATAATTCATTTCGTAAATAGAACATCATAGGTTTTATTGTATACATATATTTTAATTTCAAATCATACACTTACAAGTCCACCACATCAAATAGAGATAATAGCTAGATAGATAATTAACGGCGAGAAGCTCGATACGATAGAAAGAAACTAAAGAAAGCTAACTTTTATTTATTGCTAATTCTTGAATCATCCATTTTGACCAAACAAATGGAAGGTTTCCTACTCATTTCGGGTTCGGCGAAAACTGATAGCGAAAAGCCGATAAAAGTTTTCATTGGACACAGCATCCCCATGATTCGAAACATATGGAGGCAAGAGAAAAATACCCACGGAGCACAAGCTCGATTTATCACGTTCGGTATCCGTCTTCGTAACGGAAACAGTATATGGAAACAAGCGGAGGAAAGACGTAAAAAAATTATCCATTCCGAAGATCAAACTCCAGAAAATTCGCCGATGTAGGGACACATTGTAAAGCCAAATTGACAGAGAAGGTAGCGCGATACGAGACACATCGGATACTTCAAACGATATGAAGGAGAGCATGACTGATGCGCTCGATGACAAGTGAGTAGGGCAAGAAAGAAAACAGAAGCGACGTGGCGATGTGTATTTGCTAACTCTAAGGGTAAGGTTAGCCTATCGAGGATATCGAATAGAAGACAGTGGGCAAGACCTGAGCTGTGAATAAAGATGGCTCAAACAGTCGCAATGTGATGAGAAGCGTGACGAAACATTCCGTCGCGAGCAAGCGAACGGACTTAAAGACGGTAAATAAGCGATGCCACGGAGATCCTCGACGTGTACACAAATTCTGCTTCAAAAACACGAGGACATGCGAGTGCGTGTCTCTTCGCCGAGGAAAAAACATCTCTTCTTGAACGGAATCCGAACTCCGAGAAAGTTCCTATCATCGGGATCCGTTGACGCAGGTGTCCTTCGGAAGAAGACGGGAAGAGCATTTGCGGAATGGTGGGAGCAGAGAGGTCCTTTTGGCATTGATGGAATGGAGTGCAATGAGAGAGATGAGTGGATGGGAGGAGGGTTTTAATAAGAAAGCGAGGGATGGGTGAGCTTCTTGGAGAGGAAAAAGAGAGTGGGATGAAGCGTGCGGAGAGCACGATTTAGAATTTCGCGATCACGATGTCGTATTCCGGAATTCAGAGACTCTGCGGTCTCAATATCATTGATGAAATTAAGTCTTCCTCATAGTGGCAAATCCAGCCCCCATTTTCGGACAGAGAGGTTAAGTTGAAAATATAATTTATTTATTATAATATAAAAATATATTTATTTTTCCAAAATATTAGGCAAGAATTTGCAAATGCAAATTTCGCATTGCTACAAAGAAAAATTCCGTTTCTACATAATTTTAATTTAAAATATTCAAATTTACTTCATCGCTACTATTTATAAAATCTCATACTACTACATATACATACTAATAGGGCTATAAATATGAATACGTTATAGTAACTCAAGCTAAATTGCCGAGATAAAAGAAAATCGAACTATATCAAGAACAATCTGAGAAGAAAAAATGTCGTCAAAATGTTCCTTTCACTTCAATACACTGGAATAATAGATATCAAATACTACTAGAAAGGTTAAGAGTGGGCGTATACGTAAAGAATGACGCACTTTCTAATGAAAATTTATTTTGAAAACAATCTTATGCTTAATTTGTTCGACAGCGAATACTGAGATGAATAAACAATGAATATACTCAAAGAACTTTATTTTTAGAGTTTATTCTAAAGAAAATAAAAATTGTATCCCTTTCGAGCGGAAAAGACGTTCTTCTATTAATAGAGAGTCTGGAAAATATTCTCTTCCTTATATTCCAATTATAAAATGCTTGTTTCCATTAAACGAAAATATTAAAGAAATATATTACATTGTCTTTTGTTATAATAAATATTGTTTGGAAATTTTATTAACGATTTTAATTCTACCGTAATTCTTCACCTGGGGCCTGCCAATTTTCCTGTCATGCGGTCGCTAATTCTTGTGAATGGTACAAGTCTTATCACAACCATCAAGAAAAAATACTCGTGACTGATTGAGTATCAATAAAATCTATAATCAAACCCGTTTATAAGAAAGGAATAGCAAAAAATTATCTAAAATTTAATAATAAAGTAAAACAATGATTGATTTTTCTCTATCAAAGTGTCTGTCATCTTGATTATAAGTAAGAAAATAAACGACCTATTCAAATTAAGTAGCTACTACTACATTAATCATATAAACATAACAAGCATATTATTAGCATATCAACGAGAAAAAACAATTTCATAAGTGCCCGCTTTGCGTAAAAATGACGGAAAATTCTGCTGAGGCAAATCTTCCGAAATGGAACTTACGCGCTTAAAAGAAACGGAACAAGAGGCATAAAACGGTATTCTCATCGGAGTTAAAACCTATGGAACCCAAGAATGATGGGCACAGCTAGTTTCATAAGCTGGAATTATTAATAAGAGCAACGGAAAAATGCCCTTAAAAGTTCAACTTAAATTCACTCGGAAGAGATTGTGCGAGAAGAAAGGTGAGACAGAAGGATTGCAAGTCCGACCTGCCTTCCTTCAACGGTGACGTTTTCAGCCGCTTAAGCCATTCCGTTCCTCCACGATCCTGCCTTAATACCTCCATAAACGATGTAAGAGGTTTACTTATGAAATTCAGCGCGCAAACTAAGAAAAGGATTTCGAAAACGGGAGAATTCGCGGATGACGTCTTTAACGACGAAGGATAATTTCCCTGCCCCCAAAAACAGCAAATAATAAAAATAAGAGAGGCCATTTGAATTATTTCGGAGAATATTATAAGAAGCAATCCTATTAATTCCGCTTCCTTATTACGAGAAATTCTCCTTATTATTAAAATCGCGGAGTGAAAGCGGCATCAAGGAGGAAATAAAAACGGGAGAGGAGGCGCCCAGCCAAAAACAAAAAGGAAAACCAATTAGAGGGAGAGAGAGAAGAGCACGGGAATGGAGCATTATGAGAATTATGGGAGGCAGCGATGAGATAGAAAAAAAAGCGAGCGAAAGAGGTCGGACACCGAGCGGAGGATGAATTACCCAAGTTGGCTGAATGTTTTTCTTGATGTTCCCCAGACAAGACGGAATATATAAGCTGCGTAAGTAGACTTCGGAGAGGCGGGTTTTAAAGTTGAAACAAATGTTGATGTTTTCGGTATTTGAGTAGTCCACTTGGCTCCCCATTTACCTCCTCCTTTTCTCCCACGTCACTCCGGGGAGACCTTCAAGGCCCCATGGTTTTGTTCCGAGAGGCGTGCGAGAATTTCCTTCCAGCATACATCCCGAAATAACCGGGAACTTTCCGACTTCACGCGTCTCGCGGACTTTCTTTCGCTCGCCCTCTCTTTCTGTGGCGTTTGTTGCCTTCCCGAGGGGGATAAAAGGGGCCGTATATTGCTTGATGAGGTACGTACGCCCCGAAAGAGCCCCGAGACGTTCTGCCCCACTGCGAGGAACTCTTCGTGCGCTGCTCCAATTCTGCAAAAACTCTGGCGCGAGTCTGCCGGGGTCCGATTAAAAATGCATTATTTCTTGGTTACGGGGGCGTTTCTCTCTTCTAGGCCGGATTCATTGTTTGCGTTTATCGACCGACGCTTACATTTAAGCGTTACGCACTGAACGGACCAACTTTCGTTTCGGACTTTGCTCGGGAAACCTATTTTTACATTCAATGCAGCAAATACCCGAAAATTGCCCTGAAATTACGTCAAAGTGAGCAATTATTTAAAAGTAAGTATTTAACGAATTCATGTCGTGATCGTGCACGTTTGAGTTTTCAGAGGAGCTTCGTACTCTTCTCTGATCAGAAGAAAATATAACCTAGAAATGTTTCCGGATAGATGCTGGGCCTGTGGATATAATTTGTATGGAAAATTTGTTCATAGATTTACAGAAATCTTCTTTTGCAATTAGATGAAACTCAAATCTATGAAATAACGCGTATCATGGCTAAAACGGAGTAGATGGGTAACTGTTACCTTCCCATACAGCATGGATAACTCCCCGAATCAAGAGCCATGAACAGAATTTCTGACAGGAAGTGAACTTTATTCGTTCGTTTGTTCGTACATACCTTCACATACAGCAGAACTACTTAGGACGAAAATAAAAAATCATATCAGGATCGAGCTCCTCTATCTCTAAGGTTATTACCCATTCCTACACGACAATTATCTCTCAATCAGCAGTAGTAATATAAGGGTAAGGAAGAAAGGCGTAAAGAAGATAAGAAATTGCCTAAATCCACAAAAAGACATACTGCTGCCACGAGCTTTCATCTCATTGACGCTTTTCAGAGCGCCGAAAATATATGGCAAAGGAAAGAGAGAGGATTGAGAAAAACGGAAGCAAATAAAGGGTGGGGAAAAGGAAAACAGAGAGAGAGAGGTATTTTGATGAGAAGGGAGGAGTGAGATGAAGCCTGAGAGAGGCGATCAAGATTACGAGGATCCCGGAAGATATGAAAGCGTGGGTTAAGAGGGAGACGTAATTACGATTCGCCGTCTGTCACGGGACGTCAACCGACGAACGCCGTCCGTCCGCCTTCTCCTTTGCGAAACTTCTCAGCGAACCGAAAAGGTCGGAGAAATACCTCGTTTCCTCTCCATTCGGGAAAAAAATGCAACGGAAGTGGATGGCAAACTACTGCGTCACTTCTTCGCGGGGGAAATTAAGGCTCGCCATGTGTCCATTGAAAAAGTGATGTAATGCATCCACTAGCGGACTTCATAACTCCACTCAAGAAATTTACGCGTTTCATATAGAAGAAATGTTAGAAAACTTAGAGGACCTTGGAAGACTTGGAAGCTGAAAATAGCCCTGGGGTCCTAGGAGAAGAATATTAAAAGTTGTGATGAAAGAAAGACGTCTTCTACTTTATCTCAAGTCAATCAAGAGAGGATAAGTTTTAGTATTTGTTGGAGTATATTCATGAGAGCAGTCGAGAGCAAACTGTAATTTTTAAAAATCGGTATGATTATCTCGTTTTCTAAAGTTTCGAATATTACGTATTTTCAGGGCTTGCCAACCCTTGATGTCCCTATGGCTAGGAATCATGCGGGCGCCCATTCCATATAAATACTTTTAATATGTCTATTTATTAAAAGACTCCCAATTTCAGAGATAATAACTCATCTGATATTTATTAAAATCAATCAATTCCAATTGAAGAATTTATCATAATGTTTCCTATATTATACATTTAGTTGAAATCACTTAAAGATTGAAACTAGGAAAATAGGATATAGAAAATAAATTAATGAGAATTCATTCTAAGAATCGGCGATTATTTATGGTTAGAACAAATTAACTGGTGGAGCACATTGTATGAAATTAATCCCATAAAAATTACGATTAGCAAATTTCCTCAAACGTTAAATTTGAATAAATACTTGAAATTTCGGCTAAAAACATAAAAATGAACAACTTCGAGAGTACTTATGTTGAACTTCGTCATTCATCCGGCGAGCGAAACTTAGCAATCAAATTTAAAATAAACAACGCGCCACGAGCGAGTAAAATCCTAAAAGACCAACTCAAATATGCACCTCGATACCCGATTGATCACTCTTAGAGGAGAAGAAAAGCCATTCTACCGCGCACAATAACTTCTTCACACTTCAAAAGTGTGGATGAGAATTGGGTCGATGAGTTGGTGACACTCAAATCGCTAATGACGCGGATGTCATAGCTCGTCTCCTTATCCATCATCCGCCGAGAGACAAACCAAGAGCCGGGGAAAAAAACATCGGAGCAATGCCAGAATAGCCTTGGGCATACCCTGAGCAAATACCGTGTAATGCATACGAGTTTCCTGGAGAAGCGAATGAATTTAATGCACCGACTCCGCCAAAACGTCCCAATAATGTCGCCAAGGTGCAAATAGGATGGCGAGAGATTTGAAGGGAATATTGAGCGTGGGAGGGAGGGATGCAAGGAGACTCGCATCGCGTAGGCAATGCAGCGTCAGGTGTGGCGGAATTATAGCGTTGATGAGCCTATAAAGCCGATGCAGCCACAACTGCGCTCACACCGATCTGCACACGGCTGTGCATGCATCAACTATGAGAGAGAGAGAGTCATCAGGAAGAGGGAGGTTGACACACCTACGGAAAATTAGCTATTTACGAAGCAAACGTTTTGACAGAACCGGAGTGTGGGGTAAATGAGGGGGAATAGCGATTAAAAGAAAACTTAGAGTACTCGAGTTTGGATGAGTGGCTTCGGAGCGTAGTACTGAGACAATATGCGACCGGAGCTTGCAGGATGGTTTGTGGTAAGCAAATAAGCAGAAACCCCGTAGTAGACAGTTACTGAGCAATAAGTTGATTGCAGGTCGTCATCGAGTAGCGAAATTGAACTGAATTCGCGCTCTCGTAAATTAGAGGGATAAAAGATTGGAGGTCTCTTTCTTGAAGGGTTGGAATAAATGAAAAAAAAATTGAGAAGTATCTTCGGTTTATTTAAGGTAGTTGGTATTTGGCTGTTGGGGTACGTGTCCTAAAAGGTAATTCAATTTCTAAAGACATTAACTACTTTTTGCTTTAGGCGATGGCGATACAGAGGGGGGTTTCAGCATGTTTCAACTTTGAAGTTGTGCTCACCACTGAATGAAGTAAGGTAAGGAGAGAGTACCGGGATTATGCTTAGTGTTCCCTATCTGCGTTACAGAGCATTTTAGAAGCGCTTACGATACTATTTTACCCTAATAAATTCCTAACGAAAGCTACCGTCTTCAGTTACACTTTTCCGGATTGTCAGATGCAAGTTTTACTCGCAAGTTACAACGTAGATGGTGCTTATTCTGTATGAGAATATGTATCCAGTGCAAAGTAACATCGCTCTCTAATTTTGTCATCTCAGAAATACACATTATGAACCATGATTAATCAATTACCTCAGCTTACACTCTTTGGCTGCACGTAATCTTCATTTATACACCCTATAATAACACACTAAGAGATAATACAAAGCTTTTCTTATTTCTACGTAAGAATCCATTAAAAACATACGCCTCTCCACGGACAAATCAGCCCTTCCTTGGCACCATTCATTTCTCGCAGACCCACTAAAAGGGGTAATAAGTCAGCGATATCTAACAGCTCGGGATCGAGAAGCTCCCTTGTAGCGATCCGGGGAAAAAGAACATTTGACAAGTTGCACGAGGAACCCAGCTTGGCAGCTTCTGTACGACTTTCAAGACAGAAGAAGGGAAGAGACTACCATACGGAAGGATATGTGCCCACCCTTTTCTACTTTGCATCAAAACCACACGGAGGTGGGAGACATTTCTTGAATTTCGATAATGACTTCCCCGCTTCCCACCCAACTGTTGTGGCGCTAACGGGAGACGCGAAATGGGGTGGAAATAAAGAGCGTGGATATCGAAAAAAGGCGTCCGGAGGATGACGAATCGTAAGAGTACGTGGCAGTTAAGGCGGGGAGAGAAGAATACGTCAGTCCGTATGACGCATTGCACCCCAGAGGGGAAAATAAAAGAGAAAGGGTGAGGGCAGAAGATGAAAGGGCTGTTACGGCGAAAGGAAGTGAAAAAACAAGGGAGGGAAAGGTAAACGCTGATCGAATAACCGTCAAAAGATCTCGGAGGTACGAACCGAGCGTTTGGTTTGATGAAGCGATCAAAATACGGAATTTATTCGCAATTATCTTATGGTGACCTCCAAATCGACGTTAAGCAGGGCGCGGTGGATACGAGAGACTTGGGATATTGATAATTAAAACAAAAGGAGCACGCGGAAGGAGACCTTGACCTCTACGGTTTCCTTATTAATCTCCGCAGGGGGAGGTGGATAAAAATCTCCAAACCATACAATTTATACATGTAATTCAATCCGAGGAATAAAAGAGAAAAAGAGAGCGCATGTAAGCTGGAATAGGTGGGACTAAATCGAGTTAGCCAGTCAAACAAAAGACCGGCTACTACTTTGCGAAACTCTCCCCTCGTCACTTATTAAAATAAATGTTAATGCGGACAGCAAAAGCGAAAAAAACGAGACGGGAGAAAAATTGCTTCATATTTCACGTTAGATCGTTATGACTTATTCATGTCACTTCCCTGCCGCGTGGTAGATCAAAAGTTTTTAAGCTATAAAGAGATGCATATCACTTCCTAATGGAAGAAAAATAACGCCAAATAAAGGAGCCTCGAGGAGCGACTCAATCCACCGAAAAACGAGACGAGGAAAACCTTTATTGCCGCCAAGGGCATCCGCAATGAGCACGAATCAAAAGCGATGGAAAACAAACTTTCTGAATGAAAATTTGGGAAAAAACCACTCGATGCCGCAAGAAAAGAGGGATGTAAAAAAGCCACCGACAGGAAAAAAGAGTGCGGGCAAAACGGCCCCATAAAATTCGTAGAAACGAGTGAACGAACGAGCATTTGGGGGGGTAAGAGGAAGAAAGACCGTCTTGAAGAGGTATTGAGAGGTTATAGGGGAGAAATTTCAGAGGAGGCGGTGCTATTTTACGAGAAAGAGAGAGACTAGGGATAACCATTACATCGAAATCCTTAAGTTGCGGGGAAGGAGGGCGTGGCGAGCTCATTTGCATGAGAGAGCATGCGAGAAATGTATAAAAGAAGGAAAAGGGCTTTCGAGAAAAGTGGGGTCGAGGAGCTAGGAAAGGGGGAGAGACAAACGAAAATAGTAACAGAAATAATAAAACCGACCGGGAAGAAAAATGAGAATGGAATAAAAGAAATTTCTCCCTTCCCGGCGAGCTTTCGATCCCTACCGCCGCCACCCTCATAAATAACAAAGCAGTCCCACGAAACATTTTCCACGCGCGATATTACTCGCTCCGTACGTCGCACCCCGTGTCTTTTGTCAAGAGTCCCATCAAGAAGGCTCGTACACAACAGAGATGTCGATACGGGGACAAATAGATAAAAAGAACTGGCGACGGAAACCAAGAGGCAATGCTCGTAAACTGCGGCGGTCAATTCCCTCGATCCGCGAAAAAAAAGCGCGAGAGTTCCTCCTTTTTTGATGGCTCGAATGGCGGGTGTCGAGCGTAAATTCCCGTCATTAATCTTCTTTTAGATTCCGTCTAAGTGCATTTTAGCATGTACCCAACTTCCGCGCATTATCTGCGGGATATGCGCTCTCTCGAAAGACACATCAAAGCGGTCGAACGCCCTGGAACGGATGTGCCGCGCAGCTAAATTCATTTCAATATTAATCCTCCGGAATACAAAAACGAGAGCCCGCGGGCGTTTATATTTAACCGTCGGTATCGTTCACAATGGAAACGTAAGGAGAAAAAAAACCGATAATAAAAATCGATCGATTAGAGCGACGCTTCAGTCGCAGACCCGCTTTTCAAACAACATATCCCCTCCGACGCTCCTCTTTGACCCCCAACGTAAAGCAACCAAATTACGCCGATATATTCCCCCTCGAGAGCAACTCAAATTCACCTGTCGTTGTATCCCTCCCACACGTCCAGCCACACCTTCTTCCGAAAAAGGACCTGCAGCTGCTTTGGGAACACACTCCGAAAACCTTTGAGCAGCAATTGATGAAAGGACGTAAATAAGCACGTCACTTGCTTCATTAGATAGAATGGAATCCTTCCGAGAAGCGCCGAGAATTCGCGTGTTTCCTGATTTCCTAGAAGAAAAGCTGTGGCGCTAATCCCAGCACATCGCGATGATAAAGCAAATGGTACTTAAGTTTAGATAAGAAATTTCTCAGATGTTTCCGATTCAATCCAATATTTTCATTGCTTGGGAAATAATTGCAATTTGTGAAAGCGTTTCACGATGAACGATACAGCTCTACAAAGTGAAGGCTGGGGCAATCGATTATAAATATTGCCAGTTCTCGCTCTTGTTTGAAAGGAATAACGTATGAAATGATAGATAATTGTACTAAAGCGTGATAAAATTCGGAGTAAAGAGGTACAGTTTCAGATAAGAATATATGAGTAATGAGTCCCGAACTTAAAAGATTATACTCGATCAATATTTTCACTACAGAAATTTTATAAAATTTAAAAATAACAGAAGATTCGAAAACTGAAACAATAACCAGATGTATCGAATGCAAGAAATGACGAAGAGCTTTTAAAATCCCCGGGCTGGGATGAAAAAGTTTACACAAATACTTGCAGGAAATGATAAATAAACAGAGTGGGGTAGAAATTGAACATTAAAAATGTATGAATTTCACGGAAATACCAGGGGTGTAGAAAACACTTTTCGAATCTTCAGAACAATTCAGAAAAAGCAAATATAACGAACGAACTGCACACTGTAATAATTCTCTTTTCTAATAATTTTCCAACAGGAGGAATTGACTCTGAAAGGCACCAAAAGTTAAGAGTGAATACATTCCGATCACCGTGGTAACCTCCATTCACCACGATTCAATCTCATTTACCTCATCAACGAATATCCTCCAGTTGGTTGAGTTTAGGAATATAGCATAGTTATCATAAAATTAATCCCTATGTTGGATCCGCGAGCATCAACACTTAACATCGGTAAGCAATGGCAGCGAATGAAATATCGCTCATTCTATGCTCGGGCACACTCCTGACAACAACCAATGTCGCAACGGCAAGAACCATTGCTAATTTGCGGATAAGACCTCTTCGCACCCAATTGATCAACGTTAGCTTTAGGTAGAATCCTCGTCAGGCGCGGGGAATGCCTTACAGTAAATCACGGAGGAGGGAATGGGATGAGATAGGGGCGTAAAGAATTGCTCGGATGACCCTCAAATTGACCAAAGCTACTATCCACCGGCCGAGGAAAGCATTGGCATCCGGTGTTTAATTTTCAAGAGTGCGCGCTACCGCCAGAATTCTCATAAATCCAATTTCGCTAATCTAGCGAAAAGCTTGATCATGCTAGCGAAGCCGATCACTTATACTTCCTATGCATTCGATGAGTTGACGTCCGAGAGAATCGGCACACATTTGTGATTGCTGTGGTCAACTGAATGAAGGTTTGGAAACAGCGAAGCAGTTACACGTATGTGATAAAGAGTTCCCGAATAAAATTATAGGTAGGACAGAATATGATTTAAAAATTTTGATAACGTGTTCAAAAGGTAAATTTAAAGAATACGATAAAATTATTTTACGATTTTTACCATGTTACAATATAAAGTTTTACATCTTTATTTAATGATATGCTCTTATGCAAAGTCCTCTATTATCTTATCATTTTAAATACACTGAAGCAGTACTTTACGGAAAAGATATATTGTCTTATATGAATCAAGTATTCTTAAGATTGTTCCCAGAAGCTACATTTATCTACATCATAACACATTTCACAGTTTGATTATATGGATGCTGATAGCGGAACTCAGATTAAACATCTTGTACATTCATAAATTACGGATGAAGTAACTAACAGGAAGTTTCAATGGAGAGAGAATATAAGAGAGACGTCTGCAGGGTATGTTGGCAAGAGAATAGGGAATTGAGGCACAAGATACTCGTCAAGAGGGTAAAAGAAAGAATGGATATAAAGGAGTTATAGAGTATATAAGCTTAATTATGAAATTATGTGCTGCAATAGGATAAACCTAGAAATCGGCAAGGGATACGATTAGTTAGAGATTTCTAACTAACCGATCCTTGGATTGAAGCCCCTAGTTGATGATTAAGATGACAATGTTAAATACGGCAACAGTTTTTCTTAGCTACTCTCTGATTCTATAAATGATATTGGCAACGAAGTCCCTTTCAATTCAGGCGAAAGAACCGTACCCTCTCCTAATTGCTTCAGTTAGGCAATGGCAGAATAAAAGCAGAAATCCCTATGTCTTCGGATGAAAGAAGTCAGCACAAAGCAGCCGTCTACGCTAACATGAACGCATCTACATCAATTGGGAAGGAAGAGACGGAATTGAAAAGCAACTAAAAAAGAGTATTCATTTGTTCCGGTCCACGTTGGTCACAGGTGAATGACGCGGACAATGGTACCGCGAGCCGCCCGCACACGGCCGCGGACACCGCAAACAGGAGTGACGCCAGCGGCGATTTTGTGGCGCCAGTTACAGTGGAAGGAGGGAATGGGCAGCAAACCGCAGCGGTCTGAGCGGAACATTTTTCCATCGCTGAGAGGACACGCGTGTGCGTTCGCCAGGAAGACTAAAGCGGAATTCGGAGAACGTCGCGTTAATTTGATAAACAAACTGTTTGCGCTGTTCGATTTACCTCTCACCCCTGCATCCTTCCTGCGCATTCTTTTTATTGCCGAACCATTGAGAATACGTCATGAGAAATTATCCCGGCGAACGTAAACACCGCTCCGTTTACACGACTGATATACAGACATTGATATGAGGGAAGATGGGTGGGGGCCCAAGAATAATATATTCGCCGATCGATGGATTACGTGCGCATCGAGAATGGGTAAAATTTTTCGCGTATTATTTTCTTAGATTCACATTCTTTGTATGTATGTCTATATTCTTTAACTTTCTTTGAAAGGAAATTTCACTTTCTAAAAATGTCTATATTCTGTCTTTCTTGAAAGGAAATTTCACTTTGGCGGAAATTATGCCCAAATAAAGACATAAAACTGATTGAAGAAAATCCAAAGCAGGAGACATAAAGGAAATATACAGCAGTATTAAACACAAATTAGAAAGTCGATGTAATAGATCAAGAAAGGGGATTGTTACCTCAGTGATTGCACATGGTACTATCTTGGAAAGAAAATTTCTTTTCAAGAAAACTGGTAGTAGAATTATTCAAAGATAAGATCATTTGTGGTCAGAGTTCCCTCTACGCTAGAAGCTCGGGCTGCCGCATAATACTTTTCCAAGTTGTGACCAACTTATTTATTTAGTTTCAAAAAACGCATTAATGATTTAGCATACGATAATTGTCCAGTGAGATCACACCGTTTAAAAATGAAGAAAAACAGAAATTTTCAAGTTAAAACTCTTCCTTGGCATCAATGACGCAGATCCTTAAACTAAACGTCCATAGTAGTTTTGTTGCCGCCTTTAGGCGGAAACAAATTAGAGGTAGAAAATGCCTGTAACCCCAAAAATCGATCAAGATAAATGTGAAATTGGAAAGTAAAAATACAAAGAATTACTTACGGTGGTAAACTCCATTCATATTCGAATAAGATCATTACCATTTTGATTGAGGCGAAAGGCGATAAACAAAAACGTCCTAGACTAAACGCTGCATGAACCAGAAATTGCAAAATATGTGAAAGTCTGATTAGATGCCATCACATCACCGAAAAGGATCGGGGAGGCTTGAAAAGGTAACTAGTAATCGATTGTAAAACGCTTGGCTAATAAATAGTAACCCACAAAGGATCTCTAGGAGGACGAAATAATAACAACATCAGTAACCAACGGCAGAAACCTTTGAAATCAAAGGCCGTCATAAACTAATAAACATGGAATAGAGATGAAAACGTTAGCAATGAAAAGCAAGCGATCGAGGAAACTGTGGGGAAGAATTATTGGATCACAGCAAACATGAGGAAAGAGAGGGGAAGAAAGGGGGCAATGAGATATGATGGGAAAACTAAGTATCGAGCCGTACGGATTATCCGGTATAGCGTAAGGGAGGGATGAAATAAGACACAAACCATTCTAGTGGGCTGAGAGTTCAGATTAATTATTAACGGAGGAATTCAATGGAACCGGAAGAGAGTGAAGGAAAGCAATGGGCGAATACTGAGCAGTTCGGAGAAGAGGCTGGGATGAGGAAAACTATTGGGAATTCGACAAACGAACTATAGGAAGGATGGGAGATTAAAACATCTTTTAAAATTTGAATATGGAGGAAGAGTAAAATGTGATAAAGAAAAAAAAAGTGAAAAATTGTAACTTGGCCGGGACCCGAACCCGGGTCTCCCACTTTCCGGGCAGGTATTCTATCCATTAAACTGCCGAGTCACGCAGTCTCACTTCTGTAAACGGGAGCTTATATGGGCTTATGGTCACAATTTTTCACTTCTTGTATAACCTTGGGTTAGTCGCACAACTTAATGTGCAAAGTAAAAAATTACATTTCCATCGTTTGTGTGATAAAGAGTTTCAATTCCTGGATTGCTTCGAAATTTCGTAATTTTCCCACATCTAAATCAAAATTCGTAACCTAACAAGTGACGATGGGGGATGTATAATAAAACATTTCCTATCATAAATATAAGCGATGAGATATATTTCCTCGTTGGCCAAATTAAAGGAATAGCAGTCGAGTATTTATATAGGGTAGCGATACCTGCAGTAGTCATTTCTGATGTCCAAATAACATGGCTAGAAGGTTTATTTTCTACTAAAAAGAATCCTTTTTAAACATTTTATATTAATCCAACGGAAGCAAAATCGTATTTCTCTCGAAAAATAATCGGCGAGGAATCTCGGATAAATATGACAGCTATTGAGTATACTGAATATGACTACTGCAAAAAGCGAGGATATACGAAGAGGCAACAAATATTTCTTTCTATGGATAGTTGAGAGAGGTATTAGGACCGAGAGACACTTATTTTTAATAAAGTTTGTTTAGAGAATCGAGGACTATTTCATAAATGGAAGCTTGTTATGAAATTTTAAAAATTTCATTGAACGAGTTATCTTCATTGATCCATCTTTTTTCTCTTTCGTAATTCTTCGACAGCAACTTTATTGTTATATATTTTCAATTTATAGTTCATAAATTCACTTTAAACAAAACTTCTGGTTACCCACTTTTAACAGATGAGTTGGCCTGATGACGTAACGTCGGTCTTATAAAATGATTTTCGATAAAACAATTCCGTTTCATTTTACACGAAATTTTCAGGAATGATGTTCTCTCAAGCTTCACCATCAACTTCGCTAAATTTCCCTATTTGAGTTTATTTATATTCAATTCATTCCTCTTTGATAAATGTTTATGCCAGGTACTAGATTCAAAAGGAAAATCTCTTATAAAATCTACTCCGTACTAAGGATATATTTCCGATATAAATCTCATTTCAACATTTTATTAATTTCACAATTTGTCTATTGTTTTCAATATAGAGACTTTAGAGTATTGTAAAAATTGATTTTCTTGCTCACTGCATTTTAAACTCGCTGAATTTCGACAGCCTTAATTCCAAGAATGAATTTTGTGTGATCATCCTACATCTTATACAACCAGAGGTACACGATTTCGGGATCTTATGTATCCTGCATAACACGGAGCATGAAACTGCTTTGTTGATTTATATTGGAAGGAAAGACCAAACTACCTATCCTGGATTCTTATACAAAAATGTAAGGGCATAATATTCATACAAATAGCATAAACTTGAGCGGTGAATTACAAGCTCTCTTTGATATGTACTAACCAAACAAGAGAAAATTTATTCTCCTCATTATCTAGATATTCTCAGTCATGATACATTGGTTTTTATTCTAAAAGAAGTTAATCAAATTAAAGAAATAAAGGTTTGAGATTAAAAGAAACTTTACTACGCACATTTTAAATCAGTATGATCTTTTAAAAATAAATTACTTTGATCTTCCAAGGTTTCTTAAGTAACACCATTATATAAACGATAAAAATGTTTCTTTTCAAACTTTAGATCTTATCAATTCCAAATAATCCGGCAGCTAATAAATATTTATTAACAACTGCATGAATTAATGAGTACATTAAAATAAGATTCAATTCATCAACTTTCTTACTCGGCCCTTGCTTTTTCAAATAGAGAGAAAGAGGATTATGCAATTGAGGAGGTAAATAACCTGCAAATAGCCGAAGCACGAATCCCGTGGAAATCTAAAATGATTAAACCTGAGCAATGAAATTGTGCACATGGCTTATTTTCCTCTTGATAAATCTTTCCGAGACATTCAAGAGCGCGGTGCCTATCTGATCAACTGGGATAAGCGAGGCAATCTTTTCAACGGCGAATATGTGCATAATATTGAGTGAAGTTCATGCAAAAGTCACTTTTGCTTCGTAGGCCATTTCCCCTACTTGTCGGAATCCATTTACGATAACAAAACGCTTGAGCAACAATGCAATGATAATTCTCATTTACGACCATACCTTTCTCAAAGTTCACATAGTTGAGTTTACTTCCTTTTCTTTTGAAAGAGGACTTAGACCTCGATTCTTTGAAATCCTCTCTATTATAACATGAGATACACACGCAATGTTGAAATATGAAGTGTAACTGATTTGAATGGGAAATTTTAGAAGAAATCGACGGTTATAAACACCCTATACATATTTTCAACAACCTTTCGGAACAAACCATTTAGACTTTAAGAGAGCTCATCTCAATGATTGAAACTCTATGGTGCAATAACACTTTTAAAATACAGGTGTAAATCCATTCTAAACCTCCTATATTCCACCTCCAATACCTCTTCTAAGACAGGTGTAATTCCATAGTTTTGAGCCTTCTATCTCCCACGTTGGTTAACAAATAGTAACGTTGATTTGAAACACACATTTCTTAGCCTAAAGTATTGATAGAATCATCCGCTCCGATGAATTCCACCTTCCCATTTCCACGAGGAAAAATTATCCATGCAGCACAAAAAATACTTTCGACGAAGAATTTAAAACGGAATAAAATGTACATGGAAGTATCCACGGTCACGTTGAAAAAGACCGCGTCCGCATCGGAAGTATTCAAAGGTGCAAATGAACCATCGAGCGACGACACTGACACCAAATCAGACCTTCAATCACGCATTAAACGATAAAGCATTCGCCGCAGTGGTCCGACTTCCAAACGGACGTTAAAAACCTCCAAATGATTTCGGGGAGGCCGAAAAAACCTCTCCCCCACAACTTCAACTGCAAACAAATAAGCTGTAAACGTTTCAACGAGCTTTCGTTTTTACGCTTTGGATATATTTTTCCCGACAAGCGACTCTTATATGTCGCATAAATTTCGCCTCTTACTTTCGACCAATGGCCGAGTGCTCCCTGTCAGCGAGCGATAACTCCGGGAAAATGTTGCGTGCACGACGCACAAAAATACGAACATCCCTGACGGCCGCAAGGAGGGGAATAATTTTTATACGTGAATATTTTATTATATTTTGCTCGCATAAAAACAACGGTGATGGAAAACACGCTTTAATGCTCGCATTCTTCATGCACTTCATCCCAGTGGTTCTCCCTCTCCCTTTTCTCCCCCAACCTCTTTCCAAAGGGGTCAACTCGTATCGATTGCTTACTTTCTTTTTGCAACAATATCTCTCTTTCGCTTTAAGCCCAAGGAAGGATTTTTTCGAAAGGCTTCGCTAAAGCGATTTCTTGAAGAAATTTGTAGGAATTCTGCTACCGAACTTTCTGTAGTATTTTATTGGTCTGATATGCTGCAAATATATTCCTAAGTTAACCACTTACTACAAATGCGTTCGAATATTCGAGTGTAAACTACTTTAGAAGGCCACTGATAATAAACAGCAAAAATTGGTAATTTTACTAATAGTTTAGAAAACAGCGGTAAGGTAAATTCGAATGTACTATTTCAATTAAAACTAGGCTAGTTTTTATTAACTACTTTTAATGATCATGAATTTAAACCAAATACTTAAAGATCACTTTTTACTTGACAGATTTCTTTAAATTCAATAATATTCTAAAAATTTAAATCCTATTGGCTGTATTAATAATCAAGTACCCTTGAATTTAGCCGTAGGGACACAGGTTAGCTACATTTTTTTTCAATCTAATCGTGATTCTTAAAAAATCAGAAGTGTAATATTATGATCAAAAAAACTTAATTACTAAAGAAATTTATATCCTGGAATTAAGGAAAATGCGGAGAATGCAGAAGAAAATGAAAAGGAGTTATTGAGAGATACGGGGAAACAAAGGAATACGGAAGATTTCGCCGAATAAATTCCAACGAACGATTATTTTACCCGAAGGACTCGAGAAGTATTCGCTGGAAATATTTCTTTAGAATACTCGTGGATTACAAGTAAGTTGCCCTTCTTCGTAGGTCACCGACTGAATCCTCGGAATCAAAAGAAAAAAAGAAAAATACAAGTACCCGAAATAATCCACCTCTTTAAACGAAAGAACATAAGTTCTCCTTCGAGTGATATGAAAATGCCGATTGAGGACTTCTGGAGCCTCGGGAAATTCAAACAGAGAAGTGGGGAGAAGAAATTTTGTGATGGAATCCCAAGTATCTATCTATTAGGCGGAAGTTCGAAGGAGAATGGCTCTGGTGAGGCAAAGCATTGTATTGGCGTAGGTGAGGGGGATTAAATTGTCGTGAAGCAGTAACTGAAGATGGGGAAGCTCACTGGATACGCTCTTCGTTTTAGCCTAATTTTTTGGAGAAGAGGAAAACGTGCATTGGACCAAAGAGAGAAAATGGGGACGATCCGTAGCTAATTTGCATAGAAACCGCGCGGAAATCTAGGCCTCTACATTTTAGGAAGGCGAAGAAAAAAGATTGGGGAAACGAAGCCGATTTAAAAGCTATTGAATTGAGATGAGATAATCGCGGGCAACTTTTCGAAACAGAAAACTATTCCTTATTCATTCCTCTCATTCGACGATCCAGAAAGAATCACTTTCCGGGTCCTGAAATTAATTGAAACCGTTTTATCGACTATATCCACGGAATACTGAATCATGACCTTATCCTGGAGCGATACATCTCAGAGAACAATCATGATATTCTACCCAAATGGTACTGCAATTTGGAGAGCGTATAATTATACACTACAAGTAGAATTTGTAAGTGTAGGAGTTCTTTTTAAAACCCAAGAATGAAACAGTATTTGTAAACTCTTAAGTATCCTGGGCCTGCAGATACAGAGATACAGTTTTCATCCCATAGTCGACACCAGCTCATTTTTAAGGTCCTCCAGAAGAGAGACTGCCAAGTTCAACATCTGCAGAATTTATTTCTCCTTATTGCAAACTAGGTATTGTAAGTAAGCAAGATCACCATTGCTTTAAATTCAACACATTGAAGATTCTTTGTTCCTTGACCGCTGAACTTCCACCTCCATTAAACATTCAAATATTTCAAAAGAAATCTCTCATATTTAAACACCGTCGTAATAACCAATAATATTCCTCGAAAACAATATAACTTCCTTTATATACCGTATCTCAAAACTTTTATAAATATATATCATATTTTTAAAGATTTGAATCAGATGCTACAGACATCCTCTCAAAGAAATCTAACCCTTCTTTTTCAACCAACACCGAGATTCGCAGCTACTTAAAAATTTGGTGCACGGAAATAATTTTACAGCTCCTATTTCCAAAGCAATTTCTTAGCACTAACTTCACGATGAAAAAAATACTCGAGTCACCAATCGGTGAGACGGAAGCACTCCTTAAACAAAATGCGATTTCGGTATCGGTTAGACCAGGAAGGAATCAATCTCTGCAAAAGAATTAAACCGGAATGCGATTAAATTATTCCCAGGCATCTGAGGCGACGATTTGTTTCCTCCGCTTTAGGAATCATCCAATAAGGAAATCCCGCACTCCATTCCTCTCGCTAATAAATTCCTCGCAACTTGCAAAGATAGTGAGGAGGAGTAAATCTTGGCGAGCTAATTTCACGAACTAGGAGAAATATCGTGTCTATGCGACATCCGTAACGTTAAATTGCCTCCTTACGCGTTTATACCCTCCCGGAAGGAAATACAAGCACGAATATTTAAAAAAGGCGGAGGATAACCGATTCCCTCGATTGCGAATTCGTTTCCCGTCTTCCTTCCGAACATTCAAGAGGAAATAGTAAGTTGGAGTAATTAGCTAATCGAAGCTCGGAGAAAAACTCGAGAAACCGAAGAGAACACAGCACGACAAAACAGTCGATTCAGTCATCATCGCACCGACAGAGATCGATCTTCCACCCGTCAAAGGAAAATTAAATAAATCTTCCGAAGCATCTTCATCGGCGAATTGAGGAACTCATCCGTGGAGAAATAAATTGCCGTCCTTCTCCTCCTCCACGGTACCCTGAGGTGGTCATTCCGACTGCGCCGTGACGAGGTAGGAAGGAACTCTGATGGAATGAGGCACGTTAATTTTAATTAGAAAAAAGGCGCAGAGGACGAAAATACTTTGAGCGAATAATGAAAGTAGACAGTAATTGAGGGAAAAAGATCGATCCGACAACAGCTGCCTTTTTCCCCCCGAACAATCCATTGTGCCATCTCCTCATCATCTACCATTCTCGCCATTAGCTCTCTCGTCCGTCATCCTGGCCAAGTCTTCCTCTTCTGACCTCTCATCTATTCCGCTCCTTCCCTCCATTATTCCTTATTGGTTCCTTCCAAAATCGATTCCTTTATTTCCTCGACGCTTTCTGAAAGAGAGTGATTCTTTCCCCTCCTTCTCGGGAAGGAGACTATGGAGGAATGAAGGAATTGCTAGATGCCGGTTTGCAGTTTTCTTGGGCGTTTTTGTTTCGGGAGAATTAAAGGCGTTCCCAGTTTATTCCCGCTCTCGGTGGTAACTGTACGGAGATGGTCTGCGTGAAGTTAACGGCCTTCCAAATGGTGGTAGTTCACCGTCATATTCTCGGGCGAATGAATTTAAGCTTGAGAAAAGTAAAAATGATGCGGCGAAGTGGTGCTTTTAACCGAAAGGTAATGAGCGGTACTTTCTACGGTCCACTAGATGCTGGGTAACACAATGAACATGAAAGCACGAGATCTGTAAGGGTATGTTACTTTTCTCAAGCGCCTTTAATCTTAATAGAATTGATGTAATTTTTGAGGACATAATCTAATATAATTTCATTTAGTAATTCTTTTCAAGACAATGTCTCCCGTTGAGCAATGAAATGTTGAAACGTTAAGACTTATGTCAGGTAAATTATTTAGAAGTACAATAAAAAAGAGAAAAATAAAAGTTCTAGAAGTAGTTAAAGTTTAAAATAGAAGTACAATAAAAGATTTTTAAGGATAGTTTAGTCAAAAAAATAACAAATACTCTGATACACCCAGTAAATATTTTTCTCACCACATATATATATCTTCCGAAACAACCCACTCTAATTCGACCAAAAATATATTCAAGGGAAAACTTTAGAAAGCGAAGTAAACAAGACTGAAGCATTAACCCTCATAATACAAAAAACAATTAACCATCCGCAGAACCATAGGGAAACATTTGGCGAGAGAATACCAGGACCGCATGTGAAGGGACCTTTTATTTTTAACCCTCCATCCAAATAATCACTATATTATGGCTCCTAAAACCTTTTATTTGCTACGGAACCCCCAGACGGAAAAGAAAGCCCGACGTCCGCGCAGCAAAAATAACAGTCCAAAAATTAAATTAAACTCCTCCAACGTTTAGAAACAAATTACGACGACGTAAACGACCGAGGAGGGTTAGGTATCTTCGTGTCCTCCGAGTTTCCGAAGGATGGACATAAAACAGAGAGGTAAGGGCCATGAAAAAAAGCATACCGTGGAGGGAGAGAGAGAAAAAACGTGAAAATGGGTGAAAACGAAAAGAAAGAGAGAGAAAGAGAGAATGACCTCACAGAACGGACCAGTGACCACACGGCAGGGAAGAAAAAGGGACGAGGAATAAAAAATAAACACGGAGGAATGGACGGGGAACGGCGATGTCTGCACGACACTCTCTTTCACATCCCTCACCCTGCCTCGCACTCCTACACAGCGAATTAAAATAAAGGAAAGGTCCATTCTGGGAACCCGCAACATCCTCTACACCACGCCCCCCCACGCCTCCCCCCCAAGCCGTAACCGAAGCTATATCTCAACATGTCCACGGAGAAACCCCTCCCACCGCCATCTCCTTTCGAACCAGTCTCCATCTCTAATCGCTATCATTTCTCAGCTCCGCTCCAGCCACCTTACTCCACCTCAACTGCTTGCGCTTCGAGGACCCGTCCCATTTTTCACACTTCCCCCAGGTTCTTCTCGTTCCGTCGATCAAAGGCGAACTCGCGAGAGTTTGGACGTAAATCTTCTGCTTTCGTCTTTGTTCCCCGAGTATAATTGCCCCTGGACGAGGACGGATATTTATAGAAATGCATCGCCGAACCTATGTTCTCCGTTTGATTTCGGACCGTGGCGTGTAGCTGTTTCCCGTAAAACGAGCTGTGTTATGATAGAATCTCACTCGACCAAAAAGAGTGATTCCGATGCACGCGTCCCGAAAAAAAGAATCCGCCGGAGAATGGGGAATTTTTTTCTTCGGGCGATGAAAAACCAATTTATTAAAAGCCTCCGTTTTCGGATTATTAGTTTTTTATGTTCGATAATCGGTTTGTTCCGCTCATCGCCGTCGAGAGAGAGCGCCGCGATCTCCGACCGAAAAATAAAATATAATCCGAAAGTATTGGCAATCGCTGCGAGATTCGACGTGAGGCGTTTTGAATTGCTTGTAACATGAAAATGCGACGGGGATATTTATGCTTTCGAATTTATATCGAGGGAAAAAGAAGCCCCGGAAGATATTTTCAATAACACTCCGAACAAAGCAGACCCCGAGCGCATTTCCCATTTTAAATACACGCCGAGAAAATGAATTCAAACTCTGAATCAATAACAGGAATCGTAAATATGTCAGACAATGATACACAACGGAGAACAAAAATTGTTCCGGAGCGACCAAAATCGCGGATTTATGCACGCGAAGGATATTATACTATCCGAGCGCAACGAGTACTGTAAAAAAAACATAATCACGCCGAATTAATAGACTTAAAGCCATTAAAACGCTCAACTCTACCGCTTACAATTATCCTAAACGGAAAGTTTATGCCGAAAATAAATATAAATTTTCATTTGAGTGCACATGCTCGCGGTGAATTATTGACTAAGCGTAATGGAACTGAATCGGCGGATGAAAAATTCCAATTTCTATGCAAAAATCGTTCGGGTGGACCGCCGCAGCTCTACAAACTTCTATGGACCCAAAAACAATCTAATTAGAGGGAAACGGTATTAAATCCCCGAATTAATTAGCAAAGTTAAATTAAAATTATACATTTAAATAATAAATACCCCGGGGATTTATTTTTTGAGCGACAAGAAAATGTGAGAGGCGGGAGACATTTTCCACGGGCTTTGCCAAATATCTGCAGGGCTCAGTGAGGACACTTTCCACTCGATACATGCTCAAACAACAGAGATCCAATTATATTCATTGTTAGCAGAGGTCAAAGTAAATGTGATTCAAATGTCCAATCAGACCGTTATAAATTGGTATAATTTCTCGCTATAATATGTTCTCATTAGGCGGCAACGGAAAGATAAATAATCAAACGTGATTATGAAATGTTTTGCGGATGATGTGATACCCTTCATTATTTTCTCGCGGAATGTGCAAAAAAATGCGCACGCTGAGAGGATATTGTTATGGTCCGAAAACCACTACAATTTAATCATTCTCTCTTTTCTGAGGTGAGCGTTTTTATGTCACCTGAGTCGAAATATATGGCTGATTACCGAATATATGTAATGAAATTTGTTTCGAATACGCATTACGGATATTCGTTTTGAATACATACGGAGAATAGATGTAAAGAAAAAAACAGTAGTGAAGTTCTGTTCTTTGAAAGAATACCAAATTCTGACGGTAATAAATGACTGAAATAACTATGTCATGTATCTGGTATGATCAAACCAAATTCATTATTTATAGAAAATAAATATAAATATAGTTTTAGCTTACGTGAATTACCTTTTCCGGGACTTGATAAAAAAAATTGTCCTTACACAGTGATTATCGAAGCAGAGGCTTAAATTTAATGATAAAAGAGAAAATAGAGGAAGTTAATAAAAAGCAAATATAAACGTTATTAGAAAAGAAAAAGTAGGCATCGCGGATTTGCTATTTCAAAAGCATAACTTAGGATTAAAACAAAGTAGCTTTCTATTTCAGTTATATTCTCTATAAGGCAATTATAGTTTATATGGAATACGGACGGAGGTCGGTGAGAATGGAACCGACAAAGCGTGGAAACGAAAAAGTTTGGTTGAATTCATTCCAATCAAAATAACAACTTTAACCATAGAGTATCCATTACCTCTGACGGAACTACTATAATGTAAAAAAAATAATTTCTAGATATTAGAGAGCAAAACTATCCCTAGATAAATGAATACAAAACAACATAATTCTGATATGCTATAAACTCATATTACCTCCTATAAAGGCCAATTCCCTACTTGCATAAAAACAAAGAGAGAGTGAGAAATTCGCTGTGTTGTCATGCAAGTCAGTTCTATCAGTCAGGGGCCCAAATCCTATCCCACCAAGTCGATCAACGTACACGTTTTCTGAAGAAGGAAAGCAAACTGTGTATCCCATCCTATTCTCGTAATTACGAGGGAAAGAATGAGATGAAAAATCGTCAATGTAATAGCCATGAAGAATGGAGAAATGGATGAGGGGCTACGCGTGTGAAAGAGAGGGAAGGCGAGGAAAACAGAATGGATGGATTACAGGAAGAGAAGGATGAGAATAAGTGTGACGGAGATGAGGCCTCTATGATGGATTGAACTGAAGAGACGCCTCTCCGAGACACCTATGACGCAGCGGACTATAGTCTGACCAATTGCGGGCGGAAATTTTATTCCATTCTCATTTATAGTTTGGGGTATTAACACCGATAGAGGGTTTTTTACACGAAATTTATTCTAATGGATACCTCTAACTCAGAAATTTTATTCAATACAGAGATGCAAACACTACTTACGTGTAGATTTAAATGGCATAGGAACGATTACAAATAATCCTCGATTTTGAAACATTATTATCATCGAATTACTATGATATTATAATATAATTGTTATATGAGATAATATTGTCTCATTATTCATGTGCATACATACAATTCAAGACTCATTATCTACTTGTCAACGATTTTTGACGCTTTAGTTATGCGATGCTAAAACATTGAATATATATGTCAGCATATAACGCAGGGCTTATTCATAATTAAGAAACTTAAGAGACATTTACTCGTTAATACTGAATTATAATTAAGAAACAGAAAGAGACCTTTATTAGGTAATACTGAACCGCATATTGGAGACAACCACTCGGTATATTTCGTTTCGTATTTTAGAACACTTTTCAACGATCAAGAGAAAAATTTTTCTGAAAAACAATTACGATACTCGTGAATTCTCAATTTTTCTTCTCAATCGCATCGTATCATATACGATAATATCCACTTTGGACTCTGCGGGAAGTACTGCTGCAATTTATAAATTCATTCCGGAATGCTTCTCAACAGTAAGTGAAAAGTCTCCTCAAAGGTAAAAAACACCTCAGATCCAACCATCCGAAATTTTCCCAGCTGGAACCGTCTTTATAATTAAGTAAGTTCTTCCGTGCATAAGGCGCCCACAAAACAAACTATTCCCACAGAGAAGGGAAGGACTTTGCGAGACTATAATACATCCAGGGGGAATTTTCACTCCAACTCGGGAGTTAAAAAGGGAAGGAAAATCACCATGGTGGGCTAACTGATTAGTCCCGAAATGGAGGATGAGAAGAGCGATATAAACTACCGTCTGGGAGGAAATGAGATGAAACGTGGGGAATATAAAAGAAACTGGAGATCGGCGGTCAGATATAGCAGGCGAGAGGCTCTGGAGAAAGGGAATTTTTTCCGAATTTAAGGAGTTCGGGGACACCCGCAATGCCCTTTCCTTAACTACCGATTCGCTGCAGTATCTTAGCGAGGCTTTGTAAACCACGCGCATTCCTCTTGTTTCGTACAGCAAGACTCTGAATGTCATGCGACAATCCCCTTTCTCTCAGACTTTGGGCACCGTGGGTTAATTTTCATTCCCCGCGGAGAAAAATGCGGTGGTTGGAAGTCTTGAAGATTAATAAGGGGCATGGTTTTGAGAGGATCAAAAATATTAATTCGCCTCTGATATAATGTCTCTTTTTAAGAGGATAAGTGTATAAGCATGCGGTCTTAAACTCATCTGACCAAAAATACCAAGGTATATAGAAGATGTATCAATTCATCGAGTACATGCCAAGTCCCCTCAAAGAAATTTCAGAAACAAGATATGCTTGAAGAAATAGGGATATAAAATTATAGTGAATTAACGTTAGTAAATGGGATATATTTCCTGAATTACTAAACTAAAATCTCCGAAAATGTTGAGGAGGAAAAATATATTCAGTGTATTTTTAACTAACTACTGAGGCTACTAAAATATTCAAAATCTTAAATGCATTTAATTTGCCAAAAAGGAAGTTTTTGTTAGCGAACTGACACCTATACACTCAATTTAGATTAAAAGCCATTGATGTGTCATCAAATTCACAGCTTACAAGTATTAGGATAATCAGGTAAATAAAAAACTCCAACTTCAGATTTCATTACCAGGGATTAATTTTGCAATATCCTGCCTAAATACATAACATGAATATTTAAAACTCATATTATTATCTTTAGTGTTTAGCGAGGAGCGAAAACACAATGAAATTAAATTAAAACCTATTTGAGTTTGTTTTTAAAGCTAAATTACATAGTCACAGATTCAATTCCGAACTAAAAGATATCTTCTTCACTCAACCTTCATTAGCAGTCACACGAAAGAATTAATTATACGCCATTAACATTCATCTTCCAAACATAAAAGCAAAAATTGGAAAGGGTATTCAGTATCTACAACTTTTTGAAAACATTAAATATCAAAAAAGGAAAGAAATAACTTACTATTAATACTAATATTGTATTAACATAGACAACGCAATTCGATGGTAATTACATACTCGATGGTATTAATTACACTAAAATTACATACTTAAGATGGGTAAAAGTATAGTGGGTGGGTAAAGTGCTTTCTAGTCATTTTTCATTATAATGGAAAGCTACAATAAAGTAGAGGCCGAATTAATAGACTCAATTACATACTCGTTGAAATCCAAAGCCGCTCGATCTGTACTTTCCTACATTACAGAAACCAACGCAAGAGCTCCAAGTTAGCATATCAATCTTCCAATTTATCTCTGAATATATTTTATCCAACTTGCATTCACAGATAAATTTGAAAATTATACCATCTTTCGTAAAAACTATGATTGTTTGGACAGAACTTATTTATTTGCGTACTATCTAGCTTCTAATTAGTTGTTTGGATCTATAGTTTCAACAATATAATAAGGATTTCGTTCTTGGTAATTGAGAAAGCGTCCTTGAGTCTCTACTAGTAAATAATCCGCATGAAAACAGTTAAGTGAAAATAGTGCACACTTAAACGAAGGTAAGTCAGGCTACTTTAGCATTAGTTAGCATCTTGGCCAACTCATGTAACCAACCAGGTTAAATAAGCTGCTGTAATGTAACCCCCTTCCAGAGCATTCATACAAGTATATATACACCTCCTTTCGGCTTTTCCACTCCATTACTTACCGCTAATTTCGAGAGAAAATTATTCAAACTGCTACATTCGAAGGTTAAGCCGAGTACCTCCACTTCAAAGGGAAAGTTGACTATCTCTAACGCGAAACCCCTGGACATTAGCACGGTGATCTCCTTATTCGTACACAATCCCCCGGTAAGTGCGCCCAACCCCGAAAATCTCCCGGGCACTTGAGCCAACTCTCCACCTGGTCAACCCCGACCGCAACAAGCGCTGGTCTCTTTTACACTACCTCGCCGTTTAGTTTCACCGGAGTGTACTTGGGCCAGAGCGGGAGTTACGCATCTCCTCCGCCGCAAAATAAACGTCAGGCTTCGAAACAACGCTGCCGAGTGGTTGAGGCGAAGGAGGGCTCGCGGTTTGACGAGCTCTGCTGGCCTCTGCTTGCGGAGGAAAGTGACAGCCAAGAAACGGCATCGGAGATGAAGGTTGGATTATTAACCTGGCTGGTAAAAATGGTGAAATGAGGTTAGGCGCAGGGAAGTTGGGAGGTCCGAGTGATAACGGGATGCAGGAACTCATCTCGAGTAATCCATCCGAGCGGAGTAACAAGAGATCCTGGGGGAGAGAAGATCTCAAAACAGTTCGCTTTACCAATCCCGCGAAAGTAGTTCTCCGTTTCTGATGAGCGTTTCGCAGAAGGAGAACAAAGCCGCCAAGATGGCCGGTCCTTCTAAAATACGACGTCTTCTAGGGGTGTCTTTCAAGGAAACATACTATATACCGAGATGAAGCTATGTTTCATCTACGGAAACGATATTTTTGAATGGGGGCCCATAACTGGGAATGCACGAGTATCGAGGAAGTGCGATCTCAGGTAATGCATGATATGTTGAAAAAATTAATGTCAATTACAAAGATTTGGAAGCTAACAAGAAAATTATTATTATTGCAGGTTATATGTAGTTTCATACATAATGCAAGTATACAATGTTATATCAGAAATGGCAAAAGGTACAGTGAGAGGGAAGGACGATTAAAAAATTCTATGTATACTAAAGAATAGTAAACAAACAAAAGATATTTATTCAACTAAATATTTGTTTGAAGAAAAAAATTCAAATATTTGTTTGTATATTTTCGCAGTAAGAGAGTGGTATTTTCACTCAAAACTCCAAATAAATATATTTTCAGAGGTATCCGACAGTTTTTGTTATCAGCATAGGATAAATCCATTACCCTGAACCAGAGAAAACCAGTACGTAACCTAAATTTCGTATTTCATAGCGTGATTTTCTCTCCTTGCTCTCCACAAATATAAATATGATTTAGGATGCTTACTGTTACATTAATAGTCCCAAAACAAAGTATTTCCACAGTTCGAAGGTAATGAAGAAAGATTGCAATTCAAAAGAAGCATTTTCATGATCGCATTTAGGGGTAATGGGAAATAAAAAGTTTCCAAAAATGAAATTAAAAGAAACTCTAATTAAATAAACATATATGATTTTTCTTTCTGTAATTTCCTTTATCATAATGCTACGCTCACGAAGTAGAAACCCTTTCTCGTGAGAATCTTTCCTCATGTAAGGATTGATGTCATGTGTATTATCAATTTACGAATCAATTAAAAACGAAAACACTGATCGGAAAAATAAATCACGAACTCCTCTCAAAATAAACGATAAATTAATTCCAAAACGAAAAACAAAAGTTGCTACTTCTGAAGGGTTGGCAATTAGTAAATTAAGGCTAATTAAAATTATAATTAAAAAATTAAATAAACCGACCATAATCAGTTCATTTTGGATTCATGACCTCAACATTAATACGAGGTAGGAGGTTTTTAAAATTCCATTATTAGATTCCAGCGGAGGAATAAAAATTATGCCATTTCGTTTCAAATCTATTTAATTTCGTTTAAAAATTTCCCGGTATAATTGGGGGCAATGGTATGATGAATAAATGATTACCACACCTGATTATAATTCAACTGAGAAAAAGAATTTAAAGTAAAAGTAATACAGAAAAATATCAAATCAAATCATAAGGACAATAACATTGTATCTTAAAGAAAAAATCAGATTTAGGAGTAACAGAAACGGAAAGAAAAAATGATAATATTATGAATACCACATTCGTTAACCTATTATCGTTAATGGAGTAATCAAGGTAATACTTTAGACAAGAAATTCTTGAGAAAGGGGTTGTTGAGTAAGGTAAAAATTTGGCATGATGATATAAACACGTTTAAAGAGAATATTTACAAAAAAGAGGGAATCACACTGCACTCTTGAGAGAAGTTAGTTTTCGAAAGAACAAAATTAGCATCAGAAATGATCATATGGATAAGACTTGCGATTCTAATAATTACGCTGGATATTCATCTCAACTCTCCTGAGCCATAATAAGTAAGCCAAGAAGCAAAAATGTGACAAAATAATAATGAAGGCCACAAGTATGATGATTAAGAAAGAAAAACTGTTTGATGTTATAAATGATGACCAACGAAACTTTTAATATCTTTCGGGAAAAAAGTAAAAAAGAAGTTAGATTCAGAAACTCTGCCGTTTCTAAGTTAAAAAATCAGGACGAAGAAAAAGCCAGAGAAGGGAAGATTATAACGAATTTATACTATTTACGAATATAAGTATGTAAAGTTTGTCCACTTCCACCAGTTCATGAATCCACTAACAGTGATAATGTTATAAAATAATAATGAACTAATGCTTCCATGAATTTATTCGCTGTTACCGCCGAATTAACAGCAAATGAAACTGAAATGGAATGGCTATGCAAGCACTGCTGACACTCCCAAATACACGAAAACGATGTAGGAAAACGCAACGAGAATCAGTAAAACTTAAATAATGAAGCAAATTAAATAATTTCCACCTCACGCCCGGAAAAATTGGGATGTGAAGCGTAAACACCATCAGTAAAAATGGACTGGAACGAGTGAAACATTCAATAAGAATAGAAGAATCGCCGGGGCTTAGTTCTCGGAAAACGTAGACGAAGCACAGACAACACCACTTTTCGTCCCATCCTTGCCTTGCAATCCCTTGGGCCTCCACGGAATCGAAATAAGAACTCCCCCCTTCACCCTGGCCACTTCATTCATCACACATCCTTCCCCATAGGAAATCCCCCTTCACACCTATGCTAGAAAAATGATTCTTAACGCAGAATGGACGTGCAGCCAGTCAACGTGCCTCCGCAGTTACAACGCGGAAAAGCGATACAAATGAAGACTGCAAAATCAAACCGCAATCACACTTCCCCCCTCTCGCGCTTCACATGGATAACGAAAATAATTAATGCGGGAATAAAAAAAAAGGTTTTCGAAAGGGAATAGAGAATTCATGAGGACCAACCATAAAATATTATTAGATGGCTTGATTAAATCGGATGCTCGATTCGTGATTGAATTATTGGTCGGCGGGTAGTTAAAATGTAAAAGAGACTAATATATTCATCAAATCGTAAACCAGTTATTGGCGATTATTTTTACAGATTTCGGTCATTGCCACGAAACAAAATTTCACTTTTTCAGCACCCCGATTTCAAGGAATGTTTTGCGTAAGTTGCCATATTTCATGCGCCGAATGCCGTAAACAGAGAGGTAAATAAATCTACGAATGAAAAGAGAATTGACTGGTATATATTCTCACCTCTTAGAGGCAAACGTCACGAAACAGAACACTGACCTTCCTCAAGCATTCAATTAAACAAATTAACCTTTCTATGCTTCCGCAATGCACAAGACTCATTCACTAAAATTCACGAATGAATCTCGAGGTATCAAATATAAAATGTGATTGAATACTGTAGGACAGATGAGGTATACACATGTCTAAACTTAGGGAGTTTCCCAAGGAAAAATGGGACTGAAACATGGACCCAGGTCTCCCAATAGGCGGTCAGTTGCTCTGGCTATTTAGCTATCCGATCAAAAATTCTTCCATGCCATTCGGGAGACATTCTAGACTTCTTCAGACTATTTTCATATCCGTTTCTCCTTACGAATTTTCCTAGGTGCACATCTTTATGAGCTAAGTAACCTAAACCCTTTTCCTCACGTCTGGGAGTGATCATTGGGGGATTCATACGTCAAAAACAAGGGAACTGATATTGTTTACTTCCATCCGGAAGACCTAGTTAACAAAACCCATAGGCACTAAGTCTATAAAGAGAGCAGGAATTAACCTAACTTCTCCCAGCAAAACTGCAACACATTCTCGGCAAGATGTAGTTCTGCGGACGTTAAAGTTACTGGAGAGAGACCGCACAAGGGCAAGTAGTCCCACTGGCCAAAATATGACTCGTGCGATGATGGGGGGAAAAGAGAGAAGCAAGATGAGCGAGGGAGTGGGCAAAGATGAATAACGTCGTCGGGACAGTAGAGAGAGAAAGAGAAGGTTGATTTCCCATGGAGATAACACTTTGCGGCCTTCTTCCTACCCGAAGGATGCAACACACGCGCGCATACATGCGTCGCTACCTATGATTTAGCTCCCCAGAGGTCCTCGGACGCAAGAAGGAAACGATTTCGAGATCTCCGGAAGAATTAATCTCGCAGGATATAAACTGACTCACGTTCCATAACAGATACCATTTGTCCTCATCTATCCGCTGAATCGTGCAAGAAATACGGCCGAAAAAGATATTTAATCTACGAAGATAGAAGTTGTTATATACACCGAAGTTAAAATCACAAAAACAGTCTGAGTTACCTGTTAGGCATTACCTGATCCGAAGAAGCTATTTAAGGACTAATGTTGAGTAAGTATGGATTCTAAACCTTGTCAAAGATGAATTTATAGAATATTTTGTGGTGATAAAGGTAACAAGACTAAAATAACATATATGAACGGTCAAAAGAACTCGAATCTGAGAGAACTGTAATTAGACGCCAAACTTCTTTCTCTGGGATGAAATGAAAAGGAAAATAAGCCTCGGAACCCAAGGAACATTCCGGAAAATATAAAAACTGCGTATTATTCAATACATAGACCGAAATAATTATGATCTACCATAAATTAAACGTGATTTATACCACACATAAACCTAAAAGCTCGACTAAGGTAATAAGATATGAATAGGGAACGCGCTCAACAAGATCGTTAGGGGTAAACAGGAAGAGTCGTGTCCACAGCTCTCTGTAATGCAGTAAAAAACGATCGAACGGAGTGCAAAAGGTTGAGCACATAGCTCAACCTTGAGCAAATTACGGCTGGAAATAAATAGCAGGGCCGAAAGAAAAAGCGCTGGAGATATAGAGAGAGTTTGGATCCAACGCGGAGGCGCAAGACCGGGAGTGAATTTCCCCAGCGATTAAACACAAGAGGTCCGAGGGGAAAAAATGGTAGTCGCGTGGCATGGAGTGTTATGGGAGGTAAGAAATTTTGATAAAGGGTTTCAGTCTTAAAATGGGAGGGAAGGGTGGGCAGAGGAAAGAGGGACTCCCGAGAGGACGAAGGGCCTTCATTGGACTCAAATACAGAAGGGAGAAATGAAAGCAGAAGATGGATAGAACAGAAGGAAAAGAATTAAATGCTTAGCGAAAAAATAAGTAAAGGATACGGCGGACCTATATTATACTGATGACGTGATATAGGGACAATATGAAAGTCGACAAATGGATGAAAAATCATGTTTTAATGATTCGAGAGAAGAAAAAAGATTCGATTTGAGATTTTTGCTAAGATGCATATTATCCTAACTAACGTCTGAATATTACGTAGAATATGGAGGGTGAAATCGCTAAAGATCTTATCATTTACGTCTTAGATCACATACAAACCTTACGTAGGAAACGACCCTGTGACTTACACGTCTCAAGACTTTAGATTAGAAAAAAATATAAATAAATTGTATAAAGTCCTTTTTACTTTCTATTGTATCAATAATAAGGGTAAATTAAAAACAGAATTTTCGGTGGTATAAAATATAAAGAAATACATACTCTCATAACCTCTCTAAGAAACAAAAGATATTAAACGTTAAGCCATCCATCAAAACACTTTTGCGAGGATAATCATACATTCTTAATCAAGAAGTAAACGTGTTGAAATTAAAAAAATGCGTCCCATTCACCCAAAATCCAACTATGATATGGTAACCTTAAATGGTATCGTACATATTTAGATACCGAGAAAATTTACAGTGGAAACCCATTAGCCCACACTAATGAAATCTGTACAATTACAGCTTACTCCGATTTCATCCCGGGTTCCTAAACTGCGCATTGCCGTGCACGGCACGGACCAAAAGTAAATTTTAAATTACAATTCCAAAAACATGAAACGAAAAGATAAGACATCCCACTCAAAATTACAAATATTATCCGTTTAAATCACAAACATTCTCTCCGGAATTCACGCAAAACGAAGCCCTTAAAAGGTAAAGGAAATAAGGAAATGTTTTCCGACTTAAAAATCCTTCAATGGGACTTTGACCCTCTTAATGGCACGTTTTACTTCACACTTGCCCAAAAATCGCGCATGTACGCACGTGAACTCGCCCCAGCGTCCCCTGCATAATCGATAGCCGTAAACATTTTTATGAAGGTGCACCCGTAGACACAGGTACGCATGTATGTGTATGGAAAAATAGGAGAGAGACGAATGATGTGGTCACGAGGTTGTAACCAAATTGAGAAAAGTAAAAGGGGGCGGTGGATGGGGGCAAATTAGGGTGCTGGTGAGATGGAGTGTGATCCATGGAGTCTCACACGCCACGCCCCGAAACAAAGCACGCGATTAAAAGGAGAAGAGGTCACAAAAGGTCACGTGGAAGGGACGACGAAGGAGGGGAAGAAAGAATAATAGGAGAAATGAATTAGCGAAGGGTTGAGTAGACTCACTGGATGGTCTTACAAGAATCCGAAAAGGACCTTACGGGGCAAAGTTATGCATACTTCAACCATTCGTAAAACTGGCGAGATTAGTTACCTCTACGTTGTGTGATGATGGAAATTGGAAAGATTACCGCGCGTAAAGCACTGTTCCGTTGCAAGGTTTGCGAACGCTGAGTAAACGAACCAATGCACATCTTTCGATTTCTAACACGTTCCCTAAATCACGAATCGTTTATGATGACATCGTCAGTCCAGATTCCCTTCCACAGACACCTCAGTTTGCAATGGGTTATCATCTGGACTCAATCACAAAAATCATAAAGATACCCCAGTATCCTTTTCTAATGGAAAAATCGTCAAATGAATCAGCTTAAAATCTAACGTAAATTAATAAATCTACATTTTACTTGCCCTTTGATGGGGATAAGACTCTTAACATGGGAAACTGGATACTTACCTGAAAAATAAAGAAAAAAACATTAGTACATACATACTTGCACAGGCACATAAATCAGATTTTGATATGGTACACATCGTCACATTGCGCGGAAGTCCCAGAAGTTTATCTTCAGCAAACGAAATTAATGGCCGGCAAATTTTCCCGGAAATTTCGACAGCAGCAGAATATCGTGCAGCAATCATGGATCGAAAACGAAATGCAATCGAACATAGATTTCTGTCAACAGCTCGTTAACGCGGATTCTGGATAGAATTCCGTTCTAGAAATCCAAACATTTCGCCAAACAAACGCCAAAGCAAACCTATCCACCGAACGCAAACGCGCTCCGGAGTCAATTTCGCCAACAATTTCCCCGATATTAACTCCTATATGAGATACGCGTCGATAATTAAATGGAGAAAGAGAAAGTGACCTTCCCTAGACGGTGCTCAAAAAGAGACCTAATTCATGCGCGGAAAATCCCTCGGCGTCGATTCCTTACCACCGGGGAAAATGATTTTTTAAGGAAAGGCGATGCGAGAGACAAATACCCTTCGCATCATCATCATTTGGCTACGAAAAAGAGGAAGAAAACGTCCGCACAAAAGATGAATATCGCGGAAACACAATTCTCACAGGTGGTCATTCCCCCGCGGGACTGGCTACGCAACTAGGAGGTGGAGAGCGTCGTGTTTATGCAGATCCCGAAAACAGGGGAGTCACGCAAAATGCGACGGTAAATTACTATTCCGGCTGGCCGAGTGAGAAGCAGGTGGGTTGGTCCCCCGCTTTTCCATGATATTGAGAAGCCGTTGGCGAGGTTTCCTACGGAGCTGCTAATGTTGCGACTATAATTGCCGCAGTCACGATATTGTCCCACAGCTAGATTACCCTTCTCGACTCGGAATTCCCTTCGATTCCAGCCTATCTCTCCGATTCAGAATTCGGCTACTTCGGTAAATTACTAAGGGTTTCACGGCGTCGAACATGAGCACAGAATAAATAAGGGTTTTCCAGGAAAGTGAACTCTTCTGTCGTTATTGCTGGACATTACGCGAATGAAAGAAGTAAATTTACATTCAAATAAGCGGTTCGGAATATAGACGATCAGGGTAAATAAATCGCTTCCTAAGTATTATCCTAAGTACTATCCTTAAGTATTAGAGGTTTGAAAACGCTCTCTTAGCCATCTTTAGGAGTAACATTTCCCAGGTAATGAAAGTACCGGGAAACATTAGGAATATCGAATACCAACTTACTACTAGTAGAGAAATCATCCAACGCGCATCCCTATGGCTATGATATCATCCTCAGGATTTTAAAGCATTGAAATTATTACTATTACTTTATTTTGATTTTAAATCTTTTTATGCCATTATTTATACTCTCCCTATTTCTTTGTGTGGGCAAATAATTCTATTATGAGCATAGTATTCAATGATTTACTCCGAGATCAGTCTACTTGACTTAAATGCAAAATAAAATTTTTAAGTTTTAATTGTAACTTTTACCTGTAAATTAAATACTTGCTTTTATACTATTTTTCTCTTTTAATCATAACTGAAACTTCCGTTTTTCAATTTTCAATCAACGTTTTAAATGAGACACCAAAGTATTCTCCATCTTTGAGGTAATTGGCACACATACCTTCTCTTATTTCTAGAAAATTCTTTAGATTGGATGACCACCACATATAACAATAAAAGAACCTTTCTAAATTACCCCCTCCAGGACATATTTTATTAACAACACACACGCATTAGAGCGCTTATAAATCAGACGCCAAAAACTCATTTCGGGCTCATACGAAAAACTAAGGAATCAGAAATCGTCTTTAGGGTGCAGGAGAGTTGAATACGACCACAGATGATTTTTTAATCAACTCGGTTTGCCCTCGCATCCACGGAAAGGTCGAAAAATCAACTTCCACTCGGGTTTTATTTCAATCAATTCGTATCACCCGGAGCTCTTTTTAATTTAGTACGGGCCCGAACCTCCTCAACCGAGCGCGATTCCCTTTTTTGCATTATTAGAATGTCTAACCTTCCGACCAGAAACGCCCGAATAAAAAAAAAAGGGGAAACAAAAACATTTCCGCGGCAACAGGACCCCTCGAGGCGATACATGCCACAAATACTCCTTCGCAGATTCCGCAAACATCGTCTCCATTCATTAAGAAAATAAACGGGAAAATTTGCCTCAAATTGGTTTCGATGTAAAGCCAACATCCGCTCGAATAAAACCGTGAGTGACGTAGGTCACCTTTGGATACAATGTTCTGCGTATTCACAATTAACCTCAGGGGTAAAACACACACATTGGGACTCTGATCATCGTTCGGAAAATCACATTTAAATAGCCGTATTCTTCGCGAAGCACGGGTTCCAAAATCTAAAAGCACGGGTTCCAAAATCCACGTCCCCATCAGCGAATGACTCTCCAAATTATAATCCCACACTCCTGTTGCTTTTACTCCGGCGTCCGGAATGACGAAGCTTATTAATGCGAAGGAAAGGGCGGAGCTTTGTGCCGGGAGATATACGGCGAGGGCTAAAAAAGACGAAGTTGATACGAGTCCAAGGAGCCCTTGTCGCGTTTGCGTGTTCATTTGGAGTGTACGCCGGAAGACGTACGTATGTGTACGTCTTTGTCGCTCTTCCGTCCACTCCGTGTGCCGTTCTTAAGAAGGTACGGAAAATACAGCTTTCAGTCCTTTCCACCCACAATTCAACCGCTAAGATATTCCAAAGCAAGACACCTTCTCGGCACTCGCAGCCGGATATATCGACACCACTTCCGGAAAATCAGCTATATACTCATTTTAGATGTATATTAAATTTACATACAATTAAATAAAAATGTGCTGAAATTATGATACAAGTATAAATTTCAACGCAAACAGATTACCTCATGAATCTAAAGAGGGGCAATTCCCATTATTTTAACGGAATGAACCTGGGCAATCATTGTCAAAGTACATGTTTTCATCGCTTCGACAGAGATATTGATTGAAAGAGTTCTTTACTATTTTAATAGAAATTTCTTAAATAGGCATAATATCCGAATCTGAAAATTTTGAACTCAACCTTAACATATAGTTTTGTAAAATTTGACAATGAAAATGATAAAAATTACCCCGAAAAAACGATTATTTGACCGATTTCTATTTTAATTAATAGTTGAACTATTTCCCATAAACTATTTCAAGTTATCTGAGTAAAAAAATTGAATATTCTTTATGAAAATCACGAAAGGCTTTATCGGGACATAGTATAATTTTTGACGACATGGACGGGACGAAAGGGCTAGAGTTTCAACTAACTAAGTAGTAATCAGTGGCAAAAACAGGAAAAAAAATAAGTTCATGAACGTGCACGCAAAGTACAAAAAGTGGGAGAAAAAAAGAATGAATAATTAATCGTCTACGCATTAAGAGGTGGGGATACATAGGGGACGCAACAGGGTAACTGTAAACATCTAGTAGGAATGTGAACAAAAGATAATTGTTAAGCGTATCATTTCTCTTTCTGCAGGGTGAATGGTTATTATCTGTTCCAGATGGCTTTGTATGAGACCCTTACGCTAAAAATGTAATTAAAATCCGAAACATGTTATTTTTAATTGCGTATCTGGAGCATTGTGATGTCCCACGCTTTACGGAGACATTCACAGTAATTTACTTAAATATTGTCGGAAGATATACTTGGGTTAGCTATTCGAAGAAGCCCTGATCGTCCTCCAAAAATGCACGTGCGGTTACGGCCGCACTATGGGCCTACCAGAAGCAGAGCTCATGTCAAAAAGAAACGAGAAGGGGAAAATGGTTATTTATATGCGAGACACCATAATTGTAATAATTCAACGCAATAAATTTATCGCCGTTTCTCTCCATAATTTAGAACTTCTCCGCGCTCATAATATAGTTCATCGTCCTGATTCCGCTCCGGCGTGATTCAACCAAATGTGCGTCCACCAAGGTGAGGTCGAGAACCGAGAGAGAGGTTTATGTTCGGCAGTGAAAAGAGCCAAAGAAAGAGAGAGGGGAGCCATGGAAAGGTGACCGGGGAGAAAGGAAGTCAACTGACTGTGCCGCCTCACCAGATTGCGTGCAGACAACTCTCTTGCCTACCTCTTTTGTCGGACCGTGCGTGCCTCCCGCTTATCACGCGTGCACGGAACAAACGCCACGGCGAAGGAGACGAAATGTTAAAGGGTTTCACGAAAGGGGAAGAAATGTGGAGAAAGAAAAGTGGGGAAAAGTGGACTTCTTCGACGAAGGGAATGGTTCGCTAAAGACTTCCTTAAAGAAAATCCCTCCTTATTTTCTCTAGATAAAGATGTTTTCCATCAGGAGGAGATGTAAAAATTGATTCCATTTTTCGTACCTGGACGTTATCCTCTTCCATGACGTGCTTGACGTGGCGGTGATAAAGTGCCAAATTGACCGGTGGATTTTTTTCTCCCCGACGATAAGTATTTCGTCGCGGAAAAAGCGGAGTTATGTCGCGTGTTGGCGAGTTACAATTGTTTGAGACGGACATTTTATGGAATTGAGTTTAGATGGCAGAGACCTTGGAGGAACCTCATTTAAATATCAATTATCAAAAAAGGGGGGAAATTACTTAATTTGGGAAGGACTTTCATCGAGGGTGTATTTTTACGCAAACTAAAGGTGATGGAGAGAGTAAGCTTCACTGGGTTATTTAACCCTAAATAACTTTAATATGATCTATTAACGTTCGAATGTTACTAAAATGCTACACGAAGTATTCATATTCATCTCCAGTTATTATTTTTCTTAAGGACGATACTTTCTTAAAATTAAATTTATTGCGAATCTGAAATAATGACTTTCTTACGTGCATTAGGGAAAGGAGTGAATTTGAACGACTGAGGAGAAATTCATGCTCTAGAATCCAATACACTTACCTCCTCTGTGGACCTATCTCAGAATTTGGATCCTTCACAACTAAAATTAGTCCTTTCCGCAAGCGAAGTAAATTTCATCGGGAAATGTGCAAATTACTTAAACGTCTACATATTTAGTGGGAATGGAAATATTACGTATTTTATCAATCATCGAAATGGCATCATATCAAATATATCAGTACAGTTTACGATAAATATCGTAATCACAAAAACAACATCTCCGTTCCCTACATGAACAATATTAACTAGTAAAACTCATCAATATTACAAGCAATTTCGGTTTTCGTTTCAATGGATAATCCCTTGTAACATTAGGATACAATTTCATCAGTATAAATTTGTTTCAAAAATATTATTTCAGCTTATTCCCAATAAAAGAAACTCGAGTAGTTATTCCGCATTCACGCCCTCTGAGATAAGCGCGATAAGTTCCAATCAAGCAAATCTCTCTCTCACCACCTCATTCAGAAGACCTGTAACGCTCTCGAAAACTGCTTTGGTTGATTCCTCTTATAAGGTCAATAGCGACCGAATGGTTGTAAGACGGCTGAAGGAGATCTTGCCACAATAGGGAGCTAATAGCCTCAAAGACGCCTTGGAGGGCATTAATGCATGGGGTCCTTGAAACTACGGAATCGTAAGGAGCGCTAATACAAGTATCCTAACAAGGTGAAAAGGATGAGAGGAGAAAACAGAAGAGCTATTCCTTCCATTTCGTCCTCTTCTCGCTGTAATCAGGATTTGCGGAAGCACCGTGATAACGCTGTCGACTCAATTGCGCTGATTGACGACGCCAACAAACGTACGGTCTTCCGGAAACAGTCCTACAGCCCATACATAGAGAGTTCTAAGAATGTACATTCACATCTGTAGATCAGTTAGTAAAATAATCTCACGAAATATTCGCTGAATTCGAATACAAATAAATGCGAGATGGGCAAAGTGCAATAAAAACGTGAAGATGAGCTTCGTTTCCGGGAGTTAGACGTTTTCAATCATTAAAAAAATTAATTTATCAAATAAATGTCCTATATTCAGAACTACGACTTAATTTAAATCGTCTTCATACGAGATATCCTGCTTTAGAATTATGTTGGTCACCTTCAATAGCGAATACCATTACCTTAGTGTTAGAAAAAGATTTTGGATACCAAATACCGTAACCTGAATGGGATCCAAAGTTTAAAAATTCAAACTATTTTGAGGTTTATCTTTGGTTGCAAAAACACAGCTGCCAAAAACATCTTCTAATGAGGAATTCAGACCTAAAGGAAGCGCTTGGTATCACTTAATCATCGTCGAATATTCTGGGAAAGAAAGAGAAAACTAGTGAGAAGATAACAGGTGATCCCGTGGAATTCGGTAACGTGCAAGATCAACGAAATAGGGAATGTCTTCTCACGCATTCAGAGGAAACTGAGACAAACGAGGTTAAATTCGAGAAAGGAACAGGAGAAGGAAAAGGAATTCAGACGGAAAAACGAAGAAAGATACCTCCGGATTCGCGAATGAGGCAGCATAAAATATGAGCACACACACATACACACTGCCTTGGTGTGGATCAGACACGTTATATGACGGAAGTTCCAGAACCGTTGACGGAAATTGAGCGGGAATATGGCAACAGTCAGGGAGAATTCCATGATAATAGAAAAAGTAATTTGGGAATACACCCATCTTTAAGTTCACGTGTGAAAATAGATGGCAGAATTTTAAAGAATTTAAAATCTATGACCAACATCAAAAGCTGGGTTACTACTATTTTAGACAATGATTATGAAAAGTATCAACCACCGCTTAATCAAGAAACAACGTCTTACACTAAAGCGGCTGCAATAATTCGACGTGAAATAATGGCTTAAAAAACTCTTACCATGCTGAAATACTTATCAAAGATTAATAATATTAACTCCAAAACGTTATCAAATAAATCAACCGTTATATGTTATCATCGACGTCCTTTGATACATTAAACATCACTACTACAAAAAAGTTAGTAACTTCAAATTCTTCAGAGGTTCAAACGATTAAATTCCACCCCATTACCATTTTACAAGAGTTCAGTCACTCTAAACTTTGATCTATAACACCGGTATTTCACCGTTAAAACATAGATCGCATCTCGGCATTCAATTGCTGTATACGGCGTTGGGGGAATATCCAGTATCAAAAGATGGAAGTTGGACTGAGGAATATAGATTGAGACGCTGCGTAAGAAGCGGAGTTGCATTAGTGGGCCAAACTGGGAAAGGGAAGAATAAAAGAAGGTATGGGAGGAAGGAGAGAACAAAGGAGAAAGAAAGATGAGAGTTGAATGAAAAGGAAGCGAGGGGGGACGGGGAGGCGGAAAAATGGACATTAGAAAGGAGCTTTTTTTGCTTTATTGACTCCTAACCCACCCACTCTTCCTTCTCCTAAAAGAAAGAGGGGGTGGTTTTCGGGATGAAGGCGCCCACCGCATAAATATTGCATACCCCCGTCAGGTCTTTGTCGGGTCCGGAGGGGTGAAGGGATAGGCACGCGGGGTCCCCAGGGCAGACCGCGGGGCAGCGGGCGCTTGAGGGTTGGGTGAGCTTAGGCGAGTCAAAGGAGGGTGGAAAAGAGGGACCGGTGGCCTAGCGGAAACTTGGGAGTCTCTTCATTACTCGGGGCAATCCGCTTGTAGGGGAATTGTTGACGGATGGTATGTTTTTCTGAATGGCAAATGAAGAGATTGTGTTTGGTGGATCGATATCGCGAGCTCTCTAGGCACTACTGAGAAATAATGGTCTTTTTTGAAATTTTTACTTTTACTGGAATGGTCTTTTTTATTCCGGTTATTCTGCTTTAATATCGTTAAAGAGATGAATTCGTAAAAGGCTTGGAGTAACTATTTTCTAAAGATAATTCACACTGGGTAACCGAGATGAAAAAGATGGCCAGCGTTTCTGAGAGCGGTCCTAAAAGGTCTACCCACATACAATAGAAACTGGGTACATATATATATATATATATATATATATATATATATATATATATATATATATATATATATATAAGTATAAAAAAATCCCATTTTCCGTTTTTGCAAATTTCTGAAGATGTTCTTTTCATTCACAACATTGCTGATATGATATACTGCTAATGTAGAGGAATGAATAACGCTAAACGGTAAATTGCGCAACAAACGACACGTAAAATAGAATTCATAATGATGCGCGAGATACAACCAGATTAACAGAGAAAGAAATTATCTTCGTGCATTTTGAAATCAACGGAGTGGAAGTAGCGATTCTGGTGTAATACAATTTCCAAAGGAACAATTTCCGGAGTTGTTCATGCTACGAATACAAATATTTACTCCGCAGGCATTGGAGATTTATTCATTGCAAAATTTACATTTTAACGAAGCAGGTAACCCCTTTCCGCATGAATTCCTTGCGAATTGCACTCCGATACGCGATCATTATTGCAAGAGCACCTGGAAATATTATCATAGGTCACAGACATTCGTAAATGCCCAACCGCAGGCTTAAAAATTTTCTTGGATAAGGGATTGCTATCGTTGATATTAATGGGAATTGCATTACGATTCAGTTATGTAGATTTCTGATAATTATGCTCTGTGCATAAATTGCTAGCACTAGCTAATAAATGACCCAGAATATATGGACCCTACGCTTATCTACCAACATTCTAGATCCACTTAGATTATAGATATTTAATAAAGAATTTCAGCATATCTTTGAGTGACAACCTGGATAAGGGATGAATTGAGAGCATCCCCTTAAAAGCTACCGTTCACGAATATACATGTATGAAATTCCTATTCTTCGGGTTTATGAGATCCTTATCTGAAATATATATTTCCTGCAAGCTTAATTTCATAGGAAGATGAGGAACTGTAATGTTAAGTCAGCGACTGTGACTTTCCGAGTCGAAAATAAGGACGAGAAATCAGGCTGAAGAAGAAAGGATAAATGACATCTCTGAGCAACCCAGGGGTCTGATAGATGAGAATCTATGGGAAACCATGTCTTATGATTTACCTCAGAGAGAGGATGTAATCTATGCATGCATGGTTGGAGAAATGAGAGCTTTAAGGAGGACATATACGGAAAGAACGGATAAGCAACTATAAATTACAAGGAGTAGCAGTGACGTATAAAATCAATGCATAGAAGTGGTGATTTAAAATGATTGTACCCTAAGAAGGGATCCCGGATCCTGACGACATGTCAAGAAAAGAAAACTGTTTTAGTTAAAAATGGCGCAAAATGTCTGGAATACAATAAACTAAGACTTAAAGAAAGACTACTAGAATTTAAAACTTAAATAAATGAGAAATAAAGCTAGTGCAATGAAAACATACGACGCAGAAACGAAGTGAGAAATGAAGGGGAAGAAACACACTTGAGACTATGAAAGGGTCATCTCTTAAGAATTGCGATGAAAGTGACACAGTCAAGCATGGCGATCTTCAAATTGAGGTACTCAAGCCATAGGGGTACTAGTGGACTTTATGAGGGAGTAAACGGATAGCCGAAAGGGTGAAGACGCTCATTTCTCCAACTTCATCACGTACTTCTCTTTACAATTATTTCCCAGCCTAAGCAAATATTACTTTCACTTACAGGTAGGAAAAAGGCACATATGAAAAGATTCAGACAATAACTTCGTGTGGCTTTAATTGGAGAATGCTTGAACTTAAAATGTGAAGGACGGATAAATGGTAAAAAAACAGGACACGAAAGAGATTTTTTTGGCCTAGGAATGTACAATGAGGCTTGTGAAGTAACTTGGAATGTTTAAAATAAACACAATATTTTGGTGAATAGTTTAGCAAGGGGTCAATTAAATTTCCATTTGGGGGCACTACAGTGAGTTTGTAGCCCACTGCTATAGAAAATCGGAAAATTAACAGAGGGAACTACAAACATAATTTTCAGACGTTCAGTAAATAATGTATGTCCTGTAATAATCGGTCCTGTTGTCCCAGGAGTGAACTCTGGACACAAGGAATGTCTAACATTTGCATAAGTATATCATTTTAATTTAATCAGAATCACTTAATGCGTTTCACTGTTTATTTTACAGCTCTCGGGGATTGTTGGGACAGGCTACTTAGAGTCTTATCAACAAAAGCTTCATGTTGAGATAACATCAAAATCTACCATTTGAATGTATAGAGGCGATCTAAATGCTGATGCATAAATGCATAGTGATTTTCGCGTTCACATGCCGTATTTCATTGACAAACTGTTTGTGTCACTTATATTAAAAATCAAAAGCGACCTTATATACGAAGAATATGGCAAAACCGTGTCAACTTGAATACTACTTTTCGCGGATGATCTTGAACTGAACCGATATTCACTGTAAAAATCATTAACCTTCACTGAAAAGAGTTACTAGCTCCTTGAATGAAATAAAGAATAACTTGGTAATTTCCACAGAATATATTCTAGAATTCTAGGTCTAGGACTAGGTCTTCAGGACTGACCTGAAGACGGCATTCAGCCGAAACTAGTCGTCCTGAAATATATTCTGTGGAAATTACCAAGTTATTCTTTATTTCATTCAATGAAATGGCTTTCCACGAAGTACGGCCAAAAACGATTTATTACATTCTAGTTCCTTTCAAATAATAAAAAAGATTCAGAAAAAATAAAAGCTTCCCAGGTAAGCCAAATAAGTTTGGATTTATAAGGAAAACACGACTAACGATGCATCAATGCTATGATGACGTTTCCGTCACAACATCAACGCAACAGAAGAGGTGAGTAGCGAGCACTACGAAATCCTCCATGGAGACAGGCTAATGAACGAGGGAATCCCAAGGAAAATACACGATTTTCGGAAAAGACCATAACGCTGACGGTAAAGAGGTCCGATTAGTCGGATGATCCACGGCGGGAGCGAAACAAGGTCGACCGTGATCGATGAATCTTCGGAAATTACTCCGGTTCAATTACTCTTTCCAAACGAAGGAAAATATCGAGCGATTTGGAAATATTTCGAGAGAGGAGCCTCTCCGGAAAACCAATGAGATGTCAGGGGCAGATACATTTTTAGACTGAGGGAAAATTTCAGGCTCTATGGGATAAAAGTCCTCCGTTAGCACCGAGGCTCGAATCTCGCCCGGGATTTTCCTCATTTGCGAGTCTCCGGTGATACATCTTCTTCTCGCCGTGTTAAAAGTGGGACATTAATAACACACCGACCTGTACTCTGCAAATTAAGTTCCGTGATCTAAAGCTGAGTTATGATCGCCAGTTTCGCACTAAATCTTATGTTATCGTTCACTATTACGCTTCCGTAGAGGAGATAAGATTCGCGCAAGAGCGCCGCTATGGAAGGCCATCACCGAATCTAAACGAGAACCATTCGGGTGGCCTTCAATACGCCATTGCATATGTATGTTCTGATTTACGTGGTAATGAGCCGTTAAGCATTTCTGAATAAGGTTAACAAAGAGTTGAAGACTCGAACTAGAAAATAACGCAACTAATGACCTGTAAGAGAAGATAGGCATCTAAAGAGAGCAGATAACTACTCTGTTTTTAGTTTAGACGAGAATCCTAATGGATCCAGTTTAAATAAACAAGACAAATATACACAGTATATTATGCAACGTTACAAAATAGTTCAATCTTTTTTGGACCAGGAAAATAAAGGAACTAGGACAAATAATAAGTGCTAAGATTAGATAGGAATCTACGAATCATAAATATATGAAGAGAACCGGACTTCTTTACTACAAAAATACAATACATTCCATAGCTATACTATGGATTTTGATGTCTAATATTTTTATATAGTTGACTTAATATAAACTAATGTATTTAAATGTTCATGTACATTCTATACCCATTCATACTCCTAAATGTCATCTCACATAAAAACAAAATAAAGAATTAATTAGGCAAAAATCTTAATCCACTTAACATACTTAATTCATTTAATTCTTCTCCAACATAGCAATTAGTTTTCATAGCCGTTGAACTCTTCCATATGATACCAATCACTCCCCACTTAAACTAATTAATTATTTCATTTAAAACATAATTCTGATAATAAGCCATCTCTCATCGGGGATTATACTCTGAAGTAATTCTGAGAATGAATAATAATATAAATTAGTTTCCCATTACGATACATACGCTGACCCTCAAGCTAAACACTTATAAGCACAAGAATATGAAAAGTTGACAATACTTTTGGCCCATCTTTTAAGAGAGCACTGTTTCCAACGGACTTGAGGCAACCTTCTTATCGAAAGAAAAAGTAATCGGATAAACATATTTCTGCCATTCTTGAGGGGGCGTTTTCGCGCCGTTTCCAAAATCTTGAATACGGGAGAACGGAAACGCGCCCTCTTGGGCGAAATTTCGACACGGCGGAGACAGATGGAGAAACAAAAAAGAAACATAGGAGAACGGAATAAGAACGGAGAAAAAAGCGGGCAAACAAAAAAGGAACGATATGGGAGACTTAGAAATGTAGCGCCCGTCAGAAAGTCACCGTGAAGTTAATGGAAATGAAGGTATAAATAATACCAACTCTTACGTTTTTTCCCTCCTTTTCGGGCGATAAATCAAGCCATAACTCGCCGGTCGTCTATAAGTTTCTCCCGAGGATTTTTTAAAAGTTGAGAAGGAAGGAAAGCCCACCTTGGCACCGGGGGATGACACGCGGGCGAAAGAGCGCCGGACAACAAACGAGCGGGAAATGATACGGCAGAAATAAAAATGGTTCGGGGAAGGAACCAAAACCGTTAGGGAGAGACCCGAGGAGGGAAATAAACTTAAATAACCAATTTATCAAGGGACGGAGATGGAAAAAATAGAAAAACTCCCAATGGTTTGACACCGAGAGGATAAAAAGGGGATTCTATATATAAGATACCCTTCCCCGACGTATGTGGGAAAAAAATACGCCATCTTAATTCCCCTGAAACTCTTTTTGTGCTGGAAAACCATTTCGAAGGGGGGAATCGCAGGGGATGGAGAAAAGAAGATGGAAATTGAAAGGGGGAAGAGGATGAATCGGTGAGCTAAAAGAAGAGGCAAAAAAGGTAGCGAAAGAGGGTTTAAGTGCTCTCAGTGAAAGAGGTACAAGGAGATAAAGAAAAAGATAGAAGGAGGCGGACGAAGCGAGGATGAATGTGAGAGGCGTGATTAATGGGGAGATTAGAGAAGAGAAATGTGGTACAGAGAAAGAAGTCGAGCAAAGTAGGAAAAATACGGAAACAAAGCCTCGACGATGGACGCTTCAATCCGTACCGAGTCTCTCCGATGTCACATATACTTCAAATCGAGATACACTTCTGTTTCGGGATTAACAGGTGAGATAAGAGGAACAGCTCAATAAATAAAATAATTTACCAAAATTGGAGGTATATTAAATCATGTTGAAACCAATCACGAGTCAGAAGCATACGGTGAAGCAATTACTTGATAGGGGCTGAGAAATATAGATCGCATTTGCACTCTAAAATCTAAAATGTTTCAAAATCCCCTCCAGTAAAAAAGAATGACAGTCTTTTCGTAAGATCTAAAGTACGAGGAGGAACAGATGCGAAAATTATTAACATGACTGAGTCCCATTCCCATTTCCGGGCAGGAATTCTAACCAATACACTACTATACCAATTATAATGTCTTAAGGAAAGTAAGAGACCTGGGTTCAAGTCTCAGTCATGCAGACATTATTCGCTTCTGCTTCTCATTGGAATTTTAACTCCTCACCGCAATCCGTGAAAGATATTTTACAAAATAATTCCCACTAAAAACTTCTTCCGCTCGTCTTCATTTCGATATAAAGTACAAAGATAGACTCTGGGCATAAATATTACATCTATGAGAAAATTTTTAAAGAAAATTCATTGAAAAAATGAATCAAATGGAACAAAGGATTATACTGAGGTGAAGAGAAAATCGGCAGGTGAATAAAGGAGCAACGTGGGAGAAAAGGTACCCAATATTCCGCTACGCTAACATGTTGGTGGACCATTCTTTCTTCAATTTATCAGCATAGATCTCCGATTCTCCATCTAGGCAAAACGGAAAAAGAGACGCAAAGAGAGAACGCAGAATAAGAGCCGATAGCGAACGCAAACGAGGCCAAAAGCGGCGACAAAAAATCACACATTTCCCTCGCCCTCCGCCCGAGATAAACGGCGGACGGCTAACTGAAAAACCTAATATTAACACTCCGATAACACACACGAAAACTCGCCGAATTTATGGCGAACTAAAACAGACTTTGGCGAAACCAATTACGGAAAGAGACGGCAAATGACTTCGGGGCGTTCGAGTCGAAAAGATCGCATTTTTTAGTCCTTCATTACCCGCGCCAAATAATCGATGGCTTCGGAAAAGGAAATGAGCGCGATAAAACGCTTTATATACATAAATTGAAAAAAACCTCCCGAGTAGAGAAAAATTTTCACGCGCGATTCTTTTTCGCGTGATATATTAACGGGATAGAATCCCTAAATACCTCCGAAAACCGACAAAAAATGTACGGGAGGCAACCGATCCTATTTCTAGAGGGATTAGGCATCCAGTACGAATTAATCCTTCCCATTCGGAAAACAGCCGAATGAGCGCGGAAGAAAAGAGCGGAAAAAAAGCCGATTTTTAATCGGCGGATCGAGGCGAAAAGGAAATGCGGGGGACTGCTTATGAAGCGGCAGGAGATGACTTAAAGACAAGAGGTAATTGCGAAAGTCGGTTGCTTGGACGAGTGGTTCGTGTAGCTACGACAATGACGGTAATGATAATCACTTGTACAAGACTCGGGGGTACTAAAAGGCCCACCCCACCACTTATTCGGGCTTATTCGCGGACGTGGCGCCATTCAGTTGAGACGGCGAGCGAGGGAATCAAAAGAAGAGGCTCCATATCTCTCTCTCTACTACATCCATTCCCTTCAATTTTGCCGTGGCAATTAAAAACCCCCTCCCGCGCCCTTTTATCTGAATGCAAATGAAGGACGAGATAACGTTCGGATGAGTGCGGAGAAGCGACGGAGTAATGGTTATTGCTACATTCAGTTTTGAGAATTAGCAAACCTAGGAGGCGAGACAAAAAATATGACGAATTTAATTGTACTTCAGGTGAGGCATCGAAAACAATAAAGCCGGTTATTCGAAGTGTTGCGCTAATTTTATTCGCTTTGTAAATCATTTCGTAACGCCTCCTACTGTTCTAAAATGGGAAGGATGCTTCATTTAGAAGAGGACGTCTTCGCTTTTGATGCAGGGTATTAGTTCCGGGACATTAATTTGCTTTGTTGTATCACTACAAACATGAATTAAGTAAAAAAAAATAGTCGCAGATATAGAGCGCACAAATCGTCAACTACCCTTAGAAATAAATGTACGGAATGATTACCAAAGAAAACAAGGCCGAGATGTTCGTCCCTTAAATTTTAATTTAACGTAATCTCAATGACCTATTTAAGTATTTGAAACAATCGCCATAAAATACATGTAATTAAAAAATAATCTTACAATGGTTGTCAATGAAGATAAATTTAGTGCTCGATGTACATGGGTGGTCAGAAAAGTTTCCGACATTTCGCCATTTCTCGACATGTTTTCCGAAAATTTCTGAAAATTTTCTGAAGATTTCTGAAAAATCTGGGGTCGGAAACTTTTCAGACCACCCTCGTATAGTGTATACAGTGTTCAATTAAATTATCTTTAATATTTAATCTTAACTATTGAAAAGGGTCCGATAAACCATCAATGAAAATTTTAATGATGCAACTTCAAAGTACCAATTGATGAAAAGATAACGGCAACGTCATTACCAAAGCAAGCACATCTTTCAAAAAATCCATAGATATGAAATCGTGAAAAAAGCAAAAATCCCGCGATAAAATTCATCCACGAAATATCAAAAATATCTAGCGCACCCAGACCGCTATCTCCACAAATAAAACGTTTGAAACCAAGCGATTTCGTTGACGGAAATCGCGTTCTAAATCAGCGATACACAAAGAGATACAAAACGTAACTACGCTCCCGGAAAACACCAATAAAAGAATGCATTTTCCGCGAAGGAGCCGTGAAAAATTACGTGGTGCAAGAGCTGCGAGAGCCACAGTCCATTTGCAACCAACTCCACTTCCCTTTATTCTAAGGTGAAACTACCACGAAGAAAGAATTTTCGAGGCTGACAAAAGAAGTGACAAGATATTCACCACTTCTTTCTTTAGACTTCTCAACACGCAATTCCCTCGCTTCACGTACGCGACGGGGAATATCATCCACCTAGAATTCCGTTGAGAAATGCTATTTCGGGAATTAAAATGGGCGCACACGCACGGAGAGTTGCGATTTTCGCGCTAACATGTGCGAATCTGAATAATATCTATGTATATGCAGCGAATGAAATAAATGATTCATATTAGACGCATCTCATGATGGCTATAGCGTAAGGTCTGCATTAGTGATGAAAAAGGAAGCGGCGATATTAAGTTGGAACAAAAATGTAATCTTTTAAACAGGAGCGCGACTAATGAAAGCTATGTATGTAGATAAGAAAAGATTAAAAAGAGCTGTATGCGTACTTCAAGAGAAATTTCATTCTTGAAATAGGAAACTAAAGTATTCGCTGAATTCTTGGGAATCTCAATTAGAGTCAGAGAAAATGTTCTCTAGTACTCTGAGTTTTCCTGTGAACACAAATAGCTTCGGCTGAAATTTGAAGAAATAACAAAGCCATGAGTATCATTTGGTAAATTATTCGTGATCCTTATAAGATCAAATTTATAACATTAAAAAATATTTAAACTTATTGATAGATGCGCCAGTATGAAATGAGCCTTGGTTGGACATGCAGGTAAGATGGACTGAAGCCAAATGACTTTCTGTACAGTGATTTATGCTGAAGGGAGAAGAACAGAAGCGCTAGCTGAGTATGATGAAAGCTCCTGGAAAGAAGAGACGCTCAAAGTTAAGGAAAAAATAAAATGTATGACAAGACGTACGGACAAGTCTGAAGCAACAGATGTACGCATGGACACCAATGTACGGAGGTATGTGAATAATACAGGCCAATGACATACTTCGAAATGGATTGGCAAGATGTACTCCAACTTAGAATGTATAATGCCACTGTTCATTCACAGACAAATAAATCTTATGGTTTGGAATTTCGAAGATAAAAACAATCCTTTTTTGCCCTACTAAATAATTACAATGTGAATACAAACAGTAAACAGAGTCTGACTTCACTACGAGAGACCTACGACGCCAAAGGAATACATCATATCTTTAAACAGGTTAAGGTCAAACTTGACTTCATACTTATACCGACAGATACTTCTAGCGACCCGCAAAATACCAAGGGAAATTCCGGCCAGAAATGCAGCGCGTAAAAAGACGGTCCACAAACACAAAAACCCTCATCCACCAACTCCCGAAAAGATGCGAGACAGCTTCGGAGAATGGAGCTCCCTCGGATTCCCGCAAACTACTTGAGGAACATGCACCGTCAGCGCTCCCATATTCCTAAAAGACCTATCCTTCACGCACAAACTCGCGCACCAAACACGTCGTTTCCGCAAAGACAGCGGAGGTAATTAAACAGCCCGAAGAGGCGATATCTTCCGCAACCCCATCCTTCCTCTTTACACCCATTCCTCGGCAGCGAAAACCCATTCTTCGTAATGCAACCATCGCGACAATGCTCTTTCGTGGCAGCATCTGTTGAGCAGGTGAGGAAGCGAAGGCGGTAGTAATAGAGGGCCGGCTTTAAGGATCCTAGCACCGCGGAGATATGATTCGTACGGAGAGGAGGAGAATAAGATAAACGTGGGAGAGATTAGGGAATGCGCGTTGCATTAAGGAGTCCGTAACGCGCGGAATGCAAGCGGAATGGGGACAGGTGAGTGGCAGGAGGGTGCTGGAGGTGGAGGCTGATAACTTATCGCGTATACGTCAGTTTACTTGTCGTGCGGTTTGGAGAACGGGATCCTGCGATGAGATAAAGCGGGGAATCGCAGGTGTGGGAGAGTTTCGGAGAGGGTGTCGTTAACTATGACACTAGCGGTGATGATTACAGGAAAGTCGCTACCAAAGAGTAGATTATTGAGGCGATATGAGATAACATCGCCGATTCGAGAATGAAAAATAATCAAAGGCCATTCGAAATAAGGTTAAAATACCACAAGGAATACCAATTTATGAAATAAACTATGCGGAAGTTAAATGTACGAGGAATAAATATTGAAAGAGATAGATTTACTTGGAATATGTCGAATACCACTATAAATAAATAATTTTGATTAATGTGAAATACGGTCTATCAATTAATCATGCAACTGATTTACTTTTAAGTAAGTTTACAATCCGTTCTGTACATAGATATTGATTTACAGAAATTTATGTACAAATTTCCGATCATTATAAATTATAACATTAATAAATCAATGTATAAATATATCTACTATCAAATCAAAACCAAGTTACTCAGCCGGTATGCCGTGAATCACTGGGGCGCTGGGTTAGCGTGCCGCATAATGTGAAAGCGAAATTTGAATTAAATCCAAATTTACCGTCTACCAAATACCAACTTTTCCGGCTATCTCAAAAGATTTTTTCGTTCCATAAAGATAATAGCACTTTTAGAATAATACAAAAATAACATTTTCATACTTTTCTTCGGGACTCGCATTTCTTCTCCGACAATTTGGATCAAGATTGAAACAAGTTTGAGAAGAGAGCCACTGAGAAAAAAAGGCTGAAAATCACTGCTTTAGAAAACATCTAGGAAATCACATAATCCAGGAAGCGGGCTACGGAATTTCGGGGCCCTCCAGTGATTGACCAGATGGGCAGAGATTCATATTTCTGCGACGAGTAAAAAACCGTGTCGCTGGATTTTCCAAACGCGAAGGATTAAAGCGCAGCGACGATAGCGTCAAAACAATTGCGAAAGTGGGAGAGAGGCGAGGGGAAAAACGGGACAAAAACTCGCGCAGATAAAGCGCAAGTGAGCGAGGGGAAAAACGGGAAAAGAGAGGGATCAGTTATGGTTAACGCGGGAGGGGAAAAAGACGGAAGGAATAGGGGAACGCCTCGGGAGTACATGTCGCGGACCTGGGAACATGGGGGGATAAAAACTTCTCCTGGGTCAGTTCTTTGCAGAGGAAGAAAAAGGAACGAGATATATTAAACGGGGAAACTAAGAAAAAGGCTCCCGCCGCGGATGAAAAAACTCCACGTCCAAAAAATATGTAATAAGGGGAACAACGGCTTCTGGGAGTAAAGATAACGAACACCGTCTTTTTACAACGGAGAGAAGCTCACCTCCACCTCACATCGCTCCCCATCCTAACTTCTTTTTACACAGGAGAAAAAAGGGGGTAAAGCGGAAAAAAGTGGAGGAAAAAACCGCGAAAAAAAAGCACGAAAACGAACGGGGATTAGGTCACATCACGGCGGCGTGTGACGCAGGTGTGTCACTGCAATGCCGTGATTTGCTCCCACTCGCATTCATCCCGGGGCGAAACCGTGATTAATCTCCGCACACGAGGAGCACCTAAAACAAGAAACAAAAGAAGGCGTGTGCCCGCTCGAGGAGAAAAACCCGCGACTGCGTTTGGGGTCGCCCATTCATTTTTTCGACGCTGTAATTTTTGGGGGAAAAAAGATTCTTTTTTCGCCGCGAACGCCCGAAAAGAGTGGGGGCTGGAAGTTTGGATAATAGAGGAAAAGGAACGCGAAAAAGGCTTTATTTTCGCAAATCGACGGTCAGAAACCGTGCGATTACGCCGGCTCATCGGGCGATATAAAGGGATAAAACGGTGGAAGCACAAACAGAGGAAGGCGATTGCCAGACGAAGTCGTTTAACCCAAATGTTGCAGTTCGATTCTTTGATTCGGATATCGCTAAGATATGGGCGGGTGAAAAACGCCGGGCGGACCAAAGCAAACGGGAGCGGATGAAGAACGCTCGGTCCAGCTGGGCAAAAGGTTCTTTGCGGTAGTGCGATTTTTTTGTTCGACTATTTTCAGCTGAAAATTCGCTGCAGGGATGCGGTTAAGCTCAAGTCGCGGGAGAAAGCGCCTTTGCCTCCAAAACTTTTATGGAACGGATTTTCTAATGGAAATGATTGGTTCGGAATAAGAGACCGTACTTGTTCCACTATGAAACTTCCAAGCTCTTTGCCCAAAAACTTTGATATTGTGGCGAAAAGAAAAAATCTCTCTGAGCGGTCCTATCTGTTTTAAAATTGAAGAAAAAATGCAGAAGTGGAGCAGTCAATACCAGAAGAGCTGACAATGTTGTATTTGCTATGCGACCCTAAAATGCAGCCGATGGAAAAATTGAGAAGTAGGCACAAGAAGCAGTGTTACGGTAACCAAAGGGGAATACACTCAAACGGATATTTCAACAATAAAGTTATGATTAAAAATCTAGAGAGAAACCAAAATATCTCACCGAAAAAAGTCTTTAATAATTAAAACTTCAAAACATCAAACGACTTCTCCATCATATCTGTCTGCATCTATATGCTGACTGAAAATTGCTACGAATAACAGGAGTGGTCTGTAAGACACTATCTACTATTCACTCATTCCTACCGACCTTATCGAGATGCGCAATTTCATTAATATTTTAAAAAAGTGCTTGAAAAGCTGAAGTAATTTTGGATATCGTGTCCAGAAATCAAATCCAGAGAAGTTTTCTTCAAAGGCAAACACGCTACCAACTTGGATGTACGGCAACCTAATCCATGATTTCAGAGCATTATAATCAACTAATGATTCAATCTATGATTAATAACGATGATCAATCTATGATTAATATAGAAAGAGTAAATTATGCATTAGGTTATAATTATCTGAAAATACGAATTAATTCCTTCTTATTGAAAAATCAGCCTCTCAGCTTCCTGGTGACAAAATATCGGGGGACATAGATGAAGGACGCTTAAATTTCAGTAAGCAACACAACAATTCATAAACGTCCGATTAGGATTAGGCAAAGGGAATCCTTACAATTCGCTAGGAAGGATAATTTTCGGCACTAATTATCATTTACTCCGCGTCTAAACCGCCTGTTTCGAACTCCTAAAACCGGTAATTTCCACACCATTCAATTCCGCCGATTCGCCCCGTCGTTCGCCGAAATCGCGAGCCGCACGCATAGCAAAAATTACCGCAAAATCAGCAACCATCAGCAGGGGCGATGCAGCGGGAATGGGGAAGAGGGCCCGGCGCCACATTTTCCAACACGACCCCCTCTTCAATAGCTCAAAAATCTCCCAAAAAGAGAGATGTTTCGGTGGTCCGCGTTTTTTCGCCCGCCGCTCGCCTTGTTCTCATGCCAGCGGAACATGTCCACAACAAACCGATTTTCCTTTTATTCCCCCGAACCGTACACAATGCCGCTAAAATTTATACTACTGACCCAATTTTCGGAACGATGATAGAAAAACGCGGGCATTTTCTCCACTCTGTGTGTATTTTGGGTCTCCTTACACGGTCCCCAATCTTCCGCTGCCAGAGTTATTCACCTCGGAAATAAAAGAGCCGCTTTTTTCCCCATCGATGGGGTTTATTGGCGCCCTTTTTTTCCCACCGCCTCTGAAAATCTCGCGTGGAATTGTTCGGCTCAGTGAATAATTGGGTGGGCAAGTCGCACAAAAAGGCGCGCTAATTAAACGGCTTCCGAGGAATGCCGGGCGAATTAATAAAAATTCTCCGTAAACGATTATGTCGCGACATTATTTAGTCTGCGGCGAAACGAATCCTTAGACGTTTACAATCCTTACCTCGCGCGCTAATGCGTTTGAACCAAAGACAACTTGAATTTGATACTGATTAGATTGAGATTTGACGTAGATTAGCATAAAAATAAAAAAAGAACTGTGTTTCTAATGACTATATAAAGCACACAACACAATTAGCTCATATACCAAATCCACTTATGCTTTAACACTCGTTCAGTGTCAATCATTTCTTACAAACCGCTCGTACTGATTGAAACTAAATAGCATCAAAACATTCCAAAATCTGCAAAATGTTTGCCGATAGCATATAAAACATGCAATATTATTACTATGAGTATTTGTTATTTTTCCGCCTTCTGTAGCCATGGACGCTAAATGTTTATTACCGAGCGTGCCAACGGTCATGTTGATAAAGGCTCAAGTGTAATTGTGATAAAGCATTTGTTTACGATATGGAAATAAAACTACAGCCAGTAATTAATAAAATTGATTCTGGATCCCTTCAACTACTCTCACAAAATCCGCGATTAACAAAACAATTTAAATTTAAGAAAAAGTAACAACTTAAATATAAACAGACAGTTTCATTGAATTTATATCATCATCGCATTTTGAAACAAATACAAACCTCATCCCAAACGTTATTCTTCTCTGTAAAGAAAATATTTGAAAAGTTATAGCCAATGTAGCATTTCATGTTTATTATCCGAGGGATATATACCCGCAAAAAGAATTCGATTCGAAAATGACGAGGGGAATCGTATTGATATTTCAATACATTAGAATAAATAACGGAAACATAAACTGCAATCCAAACATCCAATTCAACAGTTTATTTTAACAAAGAAACTGCGCGGAATATTCACGACCAAAAGGCATAGAAAACGACGCATTCGCCCGTTGACCAAATCCGCTCTACGTTCACTTCCTCTATTAGGAAAAACTCCTTCGAGTGGACAATAGAGCTCCTTCGCAGCCAAATCCCGACGATCCCAGCCCTCAATCTCCCCCGCTTCCCAAACCAAACGCACCGAGACAGAAGAAAAACGGAAAGCTAGACTCGGTTGATTGCCACCAAGCAGGCTGTCCCTTATGTCCGAAACCTTCGACGGAATACGGAATCGCGTGGGATCCTAATTCCGAATCTCGCGAAGGGAGAATGCGGCGCCGAAATGGAAGACGTCGTTGGGATGCTCGGCTTCATGCGGCGAAGACAAAAGTCATCAGGCGAACGGAAAGAAGCGGGAAACCGAACGCATTCCGTCCGGGGGGGAAAAATACGAACCAAATAAAAGAAAGCGAGGAAAAGAGAGTCAATAACTGCGGGGCTTCCGATTCTACGGGACCATATCCTGGACGCAGCTGACCAGAGCCGGCGAGAGGAAGAAATGATATTGGGATGATGGGGAAGAAGAGGTCGGGAGATTTGGGAGCAATGGGGCATCTGGGCTGAAGACTTTGGGGGAGAAAACGAGAATCGAGTGCACGGGGAAGGGACTCCGAGTAAGAGATCTCCAAGCGCGATTTTGACGAGAGAGACCGGAATGAAGAAAACGGAAAGCGTACGTGAGACTCCGAAAATCGGAAGATGAATGAAACGGGCGGACTGCGCCGTCGCGAAATGAATTTAAGACCTCGTAATAAACAAAGGAGCGAATGAAGAGGCGTGCGACTTTATTTAAAGGGATAATCAGATACCCGAAACCCTTTTTGCGCCCGAGAAAGGAAATAAAAAGACTTCCATTGGAGTTTACGTCCGAGCGAACCAGGGACTCCCAAGTACCGACGCATATTTATGGCAGGAAAAACGCAGTAAAGGGACCCAGAAGGAGATAATGGGAGGAGGGAATAAAAAAGGAGATAAATGGGCCGAGAAGGGGTGAAAGAGAGAACGGAGGCGAAGAAAAAAGCGGTTGCGGGCAGAGATAAGGAAAGGAGATGTACGATGAAGGAGAGATGGAAAAGAACTCGGGATGATAGAGAGAGAGAGGAAATAAAAGATCGGCGGGGGATGGGGTGAGAGAGGGACGTAAGATAGCGGAAGACGGAGAGCAGATTGGAGAGCAAATAGATATAGGAGAAGGAGGTTGCGGAATGAAAAAGGACAGATGACAGAGAAAGCAGTCCGGAATCGAAAGTGGAGGTTGGAAATGAAAGGACGTGGACAGACAGGGAGAGAAATAGCTGGGAAGGGTTCGGAGGGGGTTAACCCAAACATACCCACCCGACTATTTTATCCAGATCGGATTTTGCTCTCCTCAGGGGAGAGGGGAGACGCATTCTTTCCCTTTTTCCCTTCTCTTCTGCACCATTCCCACCCTCCGATCCGCACTATCTCTCCTTAGCAGGACTCGGAGCAGACACTCTTCCCGATTTAGCCCTATTTCCATTCACGCCGACTCGACCGAATACTCTGCTTCTCGGAAAAACTCCATTTCCGCTCCCTTCCGATCACCCACTCTCACCCCGAATTCCCTACCATTTCCCGGGCCTTCCATCCGCAAACCCCGTCTGCGCCTTTCTCCTCCTAATTCTCTAATTCTCTTCTATGCGAACCTCCGATACTAGTCCACTCGCGTAGCTTCCGTTCATTTTCTTTTACCGCCGATCGCAGCTCTCCGCCGAACAACTTCCTCCGCCCGAATCTTATAAACAAAACGTTCCTCTATACTGTAGGTGGTAAAAGCATTAAAAAAATATGAGGGGGTTTGAAGTAGCTATGCGGCAAAGTTAACTTATCGTAGATATACCTAACTCCATCATTGACCGAACCTCTCGCTGAAACACGCCGTATACTGCATTCTGTCGTGCGCATTCAAGCACACATACATATTCTCATATCAATTAGGTTTAACAGAGAGAACCTAAAGAAAATTTTTCCAATGAAAATTAAAGAGCACGATACGCATTATACATGTATATCAAAGAGTATGTATGAGGTGCAGAGATGCTTTTCAAAAATATTCTCATAAATGAATCTCATAACACACAACAGCTACCAGCATGAGCCATGAAAGTAAAGGATGACAGTCCAATTTTCACCACGTGTATGAATTGGTGTTTTTAAGCAGGTACTTTCTCTTGAGATACGTGAAAATATTTATTGAAATCTTGGCTCAGATTTCTAAAGTATCCTCCATTACGTAGGAAAACCAAGATATTCAAAAGGTTATTCTACTCAAATGACCCAAGCTAGTACAAATATTGTGCCGAAGTAGCTCCGAAACAATACATTTTCATGGTAAATCCTGCGTTAAGAATATGTAATGCACAATAATGAGAAAAATTTTAATGATGATTACTTGCAGCTATTTTGATGCTATTTTCAAACCTATTTCATATTCTCCTAGCTCTTTTCTGACCTTCGAATCAGTAGTCCACATAATACAAAATAGCCGTATTTATTTGCCAATCTATACTTACAGCTTTACACCCAATTTAGAGTCCGTATCAAACCGTAAACTACAAAAATACATTCCAGTATACATAATGCAAAATAGCCGTATCAAATCTAAGAGCTCCCAACCTACACTCAATTCCCCACCAGTAAACCGGTTTGTCAACCTCTCTATGAGGAAACTTCTGCATTGGCACCCCTCTCATTTCTATCACATTCGACTTTTCAAATCCCTTTGCCATAGAAACCGCCCACAAAACACCCCTCTTTTCCATCTCGTTTGAGACGAGGGGAAGCAAATCCAAATCAAAAAATGCTCGAGCGATATCTCTCCCACTTTTATCATAACTATCTGCTACGCGTTGAGAGCAGAACCTTTCCGAAAAGCGTCGCGAAGAGAGAGAGAGAGAAAGTGACATGGAGTGAGGTGCGCGATGTTATCGCCTCTTCCGAAGGTTCTTATTTATTGAGAGGGAGATCAGGTGAAAAAGCAATGGCTTATTCCTTCACGCGCGGTAAAGTCATTACTTCGCGGCTGCGGTTCCATCCCATGAATAAATAGTTGAACGCTTGTTCGCTGCTTGGAATCGCTATCGAGTGTTTCTTTTTTTACCTCCGAATAAAAGAAGGGTGTTATTAAGAGAAGAATCTTCGGCTTTGCGAGCATATGATGTCATTTATCAAATGTCGTGCAGACGGCAGAATTTGAAAGGATTGAGTATGTAAAGAATCAAATTAGCTATGCAACCTCTTACTTCTGCGGGATAGAAGTTTGGCAAAGGGAGAGATGAAAGATAAGAAAGATAATTTACGCTAACTTTGATAGGGTACTTTGGAAGACGCTTTGGGAATCAGAAAAAGAATACCGTACGTTTTGATTTTGAGAAATGCGAACCGTTTGAGAAGTGTCAATTGGAGTCATACTTAACTTAATTCAAAATTTTACAGAAGTATCATTAAGATTGATTAAATTAAAGTTCGACGGTAATTACTATACGATAATATAAAACGATAGTATAAAAGATATATATTATTGAGAAAATTTAGAATTAATCTCTCTATGGTATACAAGAATTGATACCTACACTTCTGTCCAACGTCTGCATTTACCTCAATCATCTTTTAAAAAAGTTAAAAGATTTATTCTTCCGATTCTTTTTTAAGGCTTCGAAATTCCTTCTCCACTTCGAATTCAGATTAACCTTTACTGATTTCCCGTAATGATATACATTTCTATCGTTGTTTCAATGCTAGAACGAGTGGAGAGGAAAAGTATACTAGATTTGAATTGAACTTGATTTAGAATGTACTCCATGACTGGGGTAAAACGGGTATGTTTAGTCTCTTGTCTAAGAAGTGGGCAATTTTTTAACATAATGAGCAAAGAAATCAGAGTTAGAAACTCCTTGCAAAACCAAGCGAAAACCAAAATATGTCAATTCCGACCATAAGTGAGGGATATATTCCATCAGAAGTATGGTATCAGAAGCCAGACGAAAATAGAGAAGAAAATTCCTGCAAGAGGGACACTAAAATAAATTCCTTTTTCACCTAACACTGATGTAGATATTGAAGGAAAGGAAGGGGCGAAAGAAAGCGAAGGACTACTTTGGATGCGTGTGAATAAGGAGCCCTTCTTTTATGTACCTGCTGACCACGCACTATTCGGGCAGAAGCTGGTTCGAAATTCGCCAGATGGGCAAGGAATAAAGCAATCCTTGTCTTGGGGAGAGACGGAGAGGATCAAGTATATGAAAAGGGATGGAGATGACGAGAAGAGTTTCCAAGGAATAGATGTCGTAAACAAAGCAGAGGAATGACAGTAAAGAGAGAAGTAAGCGCAGGGAATGAATAAAAGCGCCGATTCGCAATCGATGTAGATGACTGTTTATGTAGGAAAAAACAAGACGATAAAAAAGGAGTTGTTTTCGACACCAAATATTTATAAATTTGTGTGAGATAGTTTGTCGATTTTATTACCATTACTGGGTAATTTTGAGAAAATATTTCTTGTTTCCTTGGACTAAGCTCATTCCTAAATATGTATTTATAAGTACATGTAAAATTCATATTACATATAAAGATAAATGTTATATCTACAAAAAATAGCTTCGTAATTTCGTTTTCAATTGCCTATCAATAATTAGTTCTTAAGACAAAAAGATAAATATAGAGAATATCATAAATGAAAATCTTAAAGTTTAAACTTAGGAATATTACTGCAAAATCATTCCACCGTTACAATTTTACGATTAATTCTTTTAATCTACTATAAATAACGTCAATAATAAAATTGGAAAATAACATTCGTAAATGTGAATTATACTGAAAATAAATTATTCTCTAAAAATCTTTCTAGCGGAAAAAATGGGTATAATCATCAGCACCACGAATAAATCTTATAAGCTCTCGTTAAAGGAGAGTTCATGCAAAATACCCTCGAAGTTGAAATCATTATCCAAAAGGGAAAGAGATTCAATAACACCAAAATAGTGTAGCGAATAAATTTACACTCATTCCATATTAATTCACGGCACATACTTTTCCGTAACGTACCCGATCGTTTAAAGAGAGTCGTACTTCGACAAATGACAAAATCAAGAATTTCCACGATAATTTTCCGTTTCCAGGTCGAGCGGCAAAATACAGGGAGAGAGGCAATAACTCTTGACAAAAACGGAAAAGTAATCTCGCGAAAGAAGTGATTGTTCGAATGCACGCTACATTTACTAATAAAAAGTAACGTGAGCGAAGCGGGGTGAGAGAGATGATAATTCATCCCGAGGAGCATTTAAGCGTTAAATAGAAAAAATGTACTTCGCGAGTCGAATAAATGGGTAACTTATGGCCGCGCCGTACTCCGTAAAGAAGAATGGGTGAAAATAGCTATTATCTTCCCGGAAGACTGAAACGTTGACGGGTATCCTTGGGAGAATAATTTTACTTTGAAATCATTTAAGGACAACGGTAAAATGGAATTGCGTGAGACTGTGAACCTATTGACGCCTGCGACCTCGCTGTCTGCCGTAAGTGGCGGCTGCAAATCTCTAATTGCATCAGCACTTGTGTGTTGAAATTGTACTTACAAAATATACGGCGAGTTACGGTGGATCTAGTATTCTCTGTTCGGTTAACATATAATAGACGTTAATTTGCATCTAGAAAACATTGTCGACTGGAATCCATCAGGAAATTCATCACGGGTGAAGTCGTCAGTGGTAACAATTATACGGAAGAGAAAACTCACGTGATGGGCTATTTATCAACGTAAATCAACATGAAGCATTGCGTCATATGGAGACCGTATTGCTTATGTTTTCAAATGTCATCACCCAATCATTTCCCGAAAATTGGCAACTCAAAACCAAACACTCCTTGACGAGACCAAGATTTTCGAATCTTTCGCTGTGATAATAGCACGTACTCGAATACACTCGATAAGGGACTCGATTTAAACACAATTGATGGAATGATTTATATTGCAAATTTAAATGAAATTGCAATATTTTCGATGATAACTAGATTCTTTCCAAAGCCAAAGATCATACTTCATGTCGAGGGTGTAAGTTCTTTTAGGTAACTTTGCTGCGTTATAATTAGCCAATTCTTTGTTAGTACATGGATTCGTGTAAATTCATAAATGATGCTTGTGAATTGTATGTATCTACACCATAGAATCACTATATTTTTTTCAAGAAATATTTTATGATTAATACGTTTTTATATACCTGAATTAAGAATTAAGTAATGGACAATTCTCGTTTTCGATAGAAAAAAGACCTTCAGAAATAAAGATACCAACAAAATTGTATCTGCAGAAAATAAAATACCTCAGCTATTATTCAAAGCTTTAATCACTAACGTATATCACTTTTCACAATAAGTTCACGTATAACTATACTGATTGCTGGTGAGGGAGACAAAACAAAGCGGCGGACGACCAAGAGACGTTCGAGTTATGAAAGTTTCGACTGTGGGCTTAGGTCGCAAGATCAGAAGGCATACGGGGTTAAGGGTTTCCCAAAGGAGAGCCACAGACTGCGTTTATTTGCGTGGATCATATGCGTACGTGCGAGAGTGGAGCTCCAGAGGAAAAGTCTGAGAAGAGAGAGGAGAGAGATAAGCAAGGAAGAGGGAACATTACATATTCACAAGGAGATGTAAGAAAAAGGGGGAGGAGAGTAAGTGTGGTGACGGGAAATGGAGAGGAGAAAAAAGGAAACTGAGAGAGATGAAGTTTTGTCTCGCAGAAAAAAAGGAGAGCTGATAAAATAAGGAGGTAAAAAGGAAAGAGGCTATTATTAGGAGAGATGAAAGAGGATTTTTATAAAAAGGGAAGTGACGAGGGAGAATGAAGGAGCTGGTAAATTCGTAATGAAGAAATTATGATGAGAAGAGAGGATTGGATAAAATCATCTGACCAATAGGAAACTGCGAAATGGAATTGAATAATACGCAGACGAAGAGTGAAAAATAAAAGCACATTTTTTTTAAATCAAAAGGAGTCGTTGAGCCTTTTTTCTCTTCGCATCGAGGATAAATATGGTAGATACATTTATTCGGAAGTACTAGTAAGGGGAACATTTGGAACATTAATAGAAGGAAATAGATATTAGGGGGATTAATTGGATTTTATGAAATACCAGCGCTATTATCGTAAAAAAATTAAATCCAAATAAGTGAAAATAACATTTTTTCTTTATTATCCAAATCTTAAGTCTTTTTTATCTGTAATGAAAATTCATGAACTTTTAAAATTTATCTTAAGGTGTAACCAGGTACATTTTGGACTAAAAACTACCAAAATCGACTTTATCTCAATACATACCATTGGCATTTAAGCACTAAGTGTTTGTTAGCCTGAGTGTTGAGAGGTAACGTTGCTAAAGTTTTATAATATAAGTTTTAAGGTACCATACTTTAATATAATAAAAATGATATTTGTCAACACTCAACATTTAACAGGGAATTTCATACTTTCGAAATTTACCAAGAGTATACGCCTAGACGAAAGAGGACAATTTTATTAAGCATGCAATTTCTGTTTCTCTTAAAGACAACGCATCAAAAATTCTTCCTTTTAACACCTAGCATTGTTTATAGATTAAAATCACGATAGAAAATATCAACACAAGAAATAAATTTACGGCAGGGTAATGCCGGGTATATTAGCTAGTTCAAGTACGTCCGCTAATGGGAATATCTTTATCTGCTTACGTAACCATAGCTGAGAGATCAGATCAGAATATTCCAACCGAAAAAAATTCGGATCGAATAAGCGAAAGGAAACAAAATCTCTAAAGAATCTGAAGCGAGAGTAATGGATATACGATTTATCGTATGTTCAGAAAATGCGAAAAGAAAGCTTAACATGGGCGCATACGCCACGAGCTGCTTGAACCGAACTGATATCGAAGAAAAGAGCGGGATTAGAGGGAGTCAAAATAGAAAGCAGATGGAGAAATCAGTATCGGCGGAGATATCGGATTAGATGGAGAGATTAGACGTGGGATTTGTGAGGGAGGTGTGAAAAGTAAAAGGAAACGGAGACGAGAGAGGGAATCTGGAGACGTTTTAAAGATGGAACAATTGTGTGGAAATTAAGGAGGAGATCTGCGATAGAGATATGCGAGTGAGAGGCAAATGAATGATATATGGAGGTGATAGGTTAATGAGAGATGAGAGATAAAAGAGGCACTCGGAGGCGAATAAGACTTAGCGAGGAACTTTGTGTTGTTTTGATGAATACGACCTATTTGAATACATATTGTGGGCGGTAATTTAACCAGGAATGCAAATTAAACCAATACCGTAAAACTCTTTTGAGAGGTAACGAGCAGCAGTTGAGATATTCGAGAAATGGGAATAAAAGGGGAGATAGGGACCGAGCGAAGATAGCAACTCGAACGAATTTCTTATGAATCGCAGAAAAAAGTATAATGTAAATAGTATAAGAAATACGCATGAATAAGGATGTAATGTGAGACTAGTTATGATTCAATATTTTGGTACAATGCGTGCGAATGAAGCTTGTACATACAATAACGCTTCCAACCAATTTCCCTTTAGTATAGACCAGTGACAGCAAAAGTGTTTAACTCCAAGGAACATGGAAGGTTGGGAATCTAATTTGCGACTCACAATTTTGACCACGTTTAGCTGTTAAACATAAAGTAATGTGTACGTAGAATGTAAATTTTGGATCATTACCTTATAATGCACATGTGTGAAACAAACTTCGAATCTATCGGAAAAGTTTCCCTTGGAATGGTTAAGGTGACGTTGCTCGCTCTATAATCCAAGTGAACGAAAAACCAGCAAATACCCTAAATATTTCTATTCAGTCTGCGAGTAACAATATACAGCATGATAGAATATACCAATAGAATATGCCATATATAACAATAGACCAGCAGGAAACAAAGCAATGATACACAACTGTACAAATTTGCTGCATCAATAGTTTTGTGGTGATATTTTTCACTTTTACGAAACTTATTGCCTTGGAAAACTAGAAAATGTTCAACGTTTCGCATCCACAAAACTGTCAGCTCTTTTTACATACACATTATTTTACCTCTCGCGACACTCAGTTTGGATTATCTAGACTTTCAAATCAACTCAAATTTCGTAAATTCTAAACCTTAAGCTATGGAAATAATTCTTTCTAGCAAAAACTAGCCTTCTTCTGAATGAATAAAACTAATGTGGTGTTACAAAATTTCATGAAATGCACTTCTTCCCTGGAGAAGAAAAATGAAAAGAATAGATATGAAGGTCGATAAAGAGGAGCTGATTGCTTGATTAATCTGGAAATTTTACGCTATAATGTGCCATGATGTTATTAATTTTACTTTCCATTCTCTTTTGGTGGGTTTTTCCTTTTTTTAAAGTGCTCTTCACTATTTAATAAAACTAATTCTGAAACAGTGGGCAGCTTCAAGGACGAATAAAACAATTCTCCATAGAAGCAGGAAATAAAGTTTCGACTAACGAACGTGATTCAGTAACGAAATAGTCTATAGCCTAGGAATCACTACACCACCGAACAAGCTTAACTCAAAATATACAAAAATCCCACCGATGACCTACACTTCAAGTCGCCAGAATTGATAACCCAACGGCATGTAGTTTACTTCCTCATCGGCCCAAAAATGCGATCTCTCGCTCATTATCGCGGCTCACCATCGTATTAGTTATTCCAACAAATCAAGCCGGAAGTGGGGAAATTAACCGAAAACGATTTGTCTCCGTCGCAGATAAGGGACATGGATGGAAATCCGGACGAAAAACAACTCCCACCGACAAGGCAAAAACAATTGCGACTGATGTGCAACCGTACGCTTTTTACGCAGCAAACACCGCAGCAAAGCAAAGAAACGGGCCGGATAATAAGTTGACTTTTTCCGCAATCGGGTCGATCGATATTTTCTCCTCGCAACGCAAGGAGGTACACTCGTAAATATGTCACGGGAAACAAAACGCGGGAGATAAAAGCGCTCGGAGACTCGCGTATAATGCAACACGATGGAGTGAAAGGGAAACGGAGAGAAAATAAATTAATTTCGCTATCTGCGGTGGAGAGGAAGGAAAAACAAAAAGTATAATCGCGCTCCGCTGAAATTGTGACCATACGTCATCGGCCGGGATCAGATATCGAGCAATTAAGAATGTACGAGTGGAGTTATTCCAAAAGCGCAATAATAAAATGATAGCGGCGTTTTTTTTGGGAGGAGTTCGAGGGCTTGGAGTGCGCTCCGAGTACTTCGCAAAAAGGACCGGCGATTTAAATGGATTAAATTAGCGGAAAAATCGCATAATTCCGGCGGTGAAAATAATTAAAAGCGGGCTAAATATCCCCTGCGCTCCGATCCGGAGTTGGCTGCTTAAACAAACCGTGAACAGGTACACTTAACCGCTCCGGAACGGGACAAATGGGATTGCAATCGCATTAAAAAGCGATTCATGGGCAAAGTTTACCCTTGTGCAATGATGAACCGGAACTCATGAGGGCAAAATGTAAAACGGACGTGAGAAAATATGGTTAGCTGGGCGGACGTTCAAAAATTGGGCGGCGTAATGTTTTTCGGACGGATAATAAAACTTTTCGCGCTGAAATGCTAACATTTTACGGACCGTTGTGCGGGAAAATATTAGAAACTAGTATCCTGAACACATGGTTTTGGGTGCAGGAGTAAGGGAAATAGATCTCCGATGAGTGTAATAGATTCCCATCATCAAAGGCTGAAGGAAAGATTAATAATGAAAACTATTAAGAGAAGTCCTGAAAAAATATATGATTACTGATAACCTACACTGAAGTAGCTAGCTAGAACCCAGCTTATATCCAAAAATAGAAAATTGTCACCCATATTTCAAAACTTTTGCAGATAATCTACAGCTAATAACACAAGCTTGGACATGAGCTTATGTCATAAGCATCAAAACTTATATAAGAAGCAACTTTTTGAATGCCTGTAAAACGAAAGCTGTAAAAGTAGCATCGAGGATTGCATCGGAAGTAATTGTGATGCGGTACTATTGTAAAATGATGAAAATAAAATTGCAAATTATGAAGAAATATTGATCTGACTGAATACTGTAAGTAATGGAAGTATTCATGGAAACGAGGAATAACTGATTCCTACGATGAATGATATGAGGTGAGTGATGTTCAGTGGATGGAATTATGAGAGAATGAAACGAATGACAGGACCGTATGGAGATTCGCAACAAACAAATCCTAAGACTGTTTACACTATAAAAAGTCATGGAAAAGAGTAAGCCATCCAAAAGAATATCTTTCAGTGAAAATCAATTGATACAATCTACGAAGATTTTCAATCGGACCCTTAATTGCGGAAAAATCAAGGAAAGAAAATGGGATGGGTACCGAACCTATAGTAGCAGTGATAAACATCTCTTTGTTTTCAATAATTACCCTGTAAAGTGAATGAGAATTGTTCGATGGTATGGCGATGGTTAATAGTATCGCAGGTAGAATAGCCTAACCCCAAACCGTCTCCGGTAATGAGATTTTCTCTTCGCTACCATTTTCGGTTCACATAATGACCCAGATGATAAGGGCATGCCCACCGTTTTCCCACTCGTTCAGCCCCTAACAATCTCACATTTACTTCGCCTGAAACCTAACAGAGAGCGGCGCACCAACTCTATACCACATATTCCACTATCCTTCGAAACTAAAAAGAAGCAGACATCCTTCGTCTGCATGCCGGGCGACCACCGTACAATAACCACTTTGAGCTCGATTGCAGCTCGTGCTGTTCAAAGCAAGCGTTGGTTCCCCATATCGTGTGCTCTTTCTTCAACCCAACCATACAACTCTTGGTCTGCAGGGGAAAATGACTGGACATTTAGGGGTCACAGCACAAATAAATCACGTGAGACTATCCCAGGGGGTTGGTCGAACCGAATTCTATCATAATACAAGTCGACACTCATTTGAAATTACGTTTTTCCTTCCTGAAATGAGTGGCCGAGTAACCTCGCTATTTGCTTTGCGGGGCGATTAACCGGATTTATTTTCCCAGTAAATTTTTCCGAAACATTTTTTTCTGGAAATTTAAACGGCGCCGGCGTAATTTCCCAAATGGGCCCACCTCGAGGAATACTTCTTGCACGGGAGGTTTTTAAGTCGTTCTTATAGGGCGAGATTGATAAACATTTTATGCTGCACGAAGCTGTAAACGCCTCTTTTTCCTCCTCTTCTTGACCCTTGCAACTACGCAAGTCGCAAATTCGCCCGATAAGGCGTAACATATGCATACGTGCGTAAAAAAGTCCGTTAGACATCAAACAAACGTCACCGTCTTCGAGTGCGCTGCAAAAAATCGCCGTCGTAATTAGAGTACCCCTAGCGAGACTTAAAAATACACGGCCTAGCGGTACATCCGAATGCAGCAGCTTTTCTGCAATCGATTGCCACGAGCCGGGAATATCCCTACCGATCGATTTAATACGAGAAAAAAATAAATCCACCTCGGGTTCTTTGTCTCAGCGAGAAATTATTAACAAGTAAAATTTCTCGCTCGAAAACACGCTGAAATTACAGGAAACCTATTAAAACGGATGACTACGACGATGGAAAAATCTAGCGTCCGAACCACAACAAACGGCGGAATAGAGGGCAGCTCTATTATCGCGATACTCTGAGGAATACCGCCCTTTTCTCCTTTGATACCGACATCAAAACCTCTTCTAACCCGAACGCCAATCCCCTTTCGCACACTCTTTAACCATCCATCCCTCGAAAGACTGACTAATTACCCAGGTGTGCAAATATCCTCGGTAAATCTTTCCACGCGACAGCTACGGCACCGACAATTTGCATGCATTATATACGTGCGGGTTGGATATAAAAAAAGAGAGGGAGTGTGTGTTCCACTGGATAGAGCGAATGGTTCGGGAGGGGGGAAAGGGGTTTTTTTTTATGAAAGTCCGGGTTGGTAGTCATGTAAATATTTTTGCATATATTTAATGCGTGCACGTGAATGCGGGAGAGAGGAAAATGAATGTGGTGGGGAAAGGAAGTGGGAGGGAGTAGGGGGAAAGATACCGAGACAAGCAGTGATATGGCACGGGGATGAAACACGGGTGTGCGCTGGGCGAATGGGGGGGGAGTTAGGGGGGAACTAAACGGTTACGGATGCGGAGAGCGCGAAAGCCGAGGTCGGGGACTGCGAACCGCGGGCGAATCGAACGGAAAAACGCCGAAAACAACCGGACTTTTCAATAGTTGATCAAGTTAATTTTCGTTGCAATGCGACGGTGCGCATATTATTCATAAAAGGTGGCTCTCCGGATTCCTCGGATTGATTAGATTTTGATTAGATTAAGTCGATTTTAATGGTTAAAAGGGATAAACTTATCGTGATATATGAGACGTGCATGGGCCTATAAATCCATGATGGAATGCAATCGATGAGCAGAGAATGTAGTCCGGAATTCTTCTTCATCGTCGCAGGGAATTTTTTTTTTGGGAAAAATAATCCGCATCCGCGAGCTATTCTCCTAAAAAATTAACGGCTAGAAAAATCAAAAATTTTCAACATAAATTCGCTTCCTTTCGCTAAAAATTAAGTTTGTGGATTCAATGAAATTCGTCTTTAAAATAATTTTCAACGCCGATGTGTCGCATGTTGAAGGTTGTAGAAGGCTTTCCACCAGAATAGAGTAAGTGAGATTATCAAGCAAAAGATTTTATCCGATAATCAATCACGATGTTATTCTCTCGGATGATGGCTACGTATCGCCAAAGCCGTAATCTCCCATATAAATTTTATGGGAATTTTATTTTCATGTCTTCACAGAAAAAAATCAATATCCCCATTATCATGGCCACCTCAATGCATCTTACTCGTTTTACAGTTTCGTTCTGTAATCAATTTAAAAATTTTACGTGTTTATCAACAGAAAATCAGCGAACTGCGACTACTAGAGGTACGATGAAAAAAAACCTTTAAGTATAAAGTAAAAGTTCTGCATAATAGGAAGTTGCGCTTTAAATTCAGCATTTTAAAAATAGAATAATGAAAAATAAATTAGTGCGTTCAGATTGACTAAGTACAGCCTAATGGGCAAAAAGGAAATAAAAATAATTTTAATTATTTAAAAATAGAAATGAATATTTAAAAAGTGATATTTACGAACATTTTAAAGACTTTATGTTGTAAATGTTAGATATTTATGATTTCCGTGTATCCTTCGTAATGTTTCTATGCACGTCACGCAATGAAATCCTTATCTCTTTCCTAGAACATAATACAAAAGCATTAAGCGGGTCGTTGAACGTTAATGACAATGAAGTAAGTGAGCATTGTATGCATAATGAACAGGCGTAAAAAGTTGAGGGTAGTTAGCGTTTTTTTGCAATTATACGGGTAAAAATAACTCAAAATTACTAAAATATCCCAAATTACCTTAAACGCTCGTGAGATACCCAAAAAGAAAGCTTTCGGATAAAGAAGATAACCAAGAGCATGCGAAATCAACTTCCAAGCAAATTTATGCCCAAAATTACGCCTGGATAAAAATCAAAGCGGAGAGAGTTCTCACATCAGACCTATCACAGTAAACTTGAAAAATCACCCCTGTAAATAACAACTGAATCCTTTATCCCCTACATTTCTTTAACGATACCGCGAGGAAGACCCGAGGATATTCAATACGAACTCATTTCTTAGATCCAGATTAGACCCAAAACGAAAAGGATAGAATTCTGTGGGAAGTAAAAAAAAGGGCAGAAAATACGCCGTAATTAGCGCGAAAACACTGAAGAGTAGAATGGAAAGAGAAAGGGAGAGGAGCGATATTCGTTCGGAATCAAAATTATTTAATACAACCCTCTCGTCACGTAGAGCCAAACCACCGACCAAAACGCAGCAGACAAAATAGCATAAATCACCTTCATGCATATGCATACGGTGGAAATAATGAAAGGGTGCGGTTGGGATAAGGAGTGAGGAGATAAGGCGACATGAGGTGGGAAGAAAAGTGGTCGTTCGAACAGAGGATAGCCGCGTACATTTAGCCGCGGAATGGAAAAGAGGACGAAGAAGAGCGAGTCTTGGCTAGAAGAAGAAGAAAATGAGGACTAGAGAAGACGGAGATATTGAAGAGAGACTGTCAAGTGATTTGATGCTAATAAGTGCCGCATGTTATCAATAATTGCCACATGAATGTATAACATGGAACTATTCGTCCAGCAACCCTCGTGTGGTTAGGTTCGTAATGAATGGAATTAGCTTTTTTATAGCGAAAATCGGGTCAGTTAGTAAAAAACGCATAAATGAATACGAGAAGTTAATTTATGAATACTTAATAACCGGAGTTATTTTTTCAGTTATATGGCATAATAAAAAGGAACGATTACACCGTGGGACATCTTTTGGGTGCATACCAGAAATTAATGGTTGGTGTCGAAGCGTAGATTATGTCTACCTGGAAATAATTACTTAACTACGAGTACGTGATTGATTTCCGGGGTAGACATAAGCTTTAAGTTTAGGCTAATTTATAGATATTTAATTATTTGGCATGTAACAGTGAGTTTAAAACTTAACATTCTGCTCTTGAATGTACTCCTTTTCAAGCAATTAATTTGGAGCAAAAAAAATTTAACCAATAAATAGTTTTAGCTAAAAAAATATTTAAAAGCGTCGCGGATCTATAGTTAGACAATGTAAGAACAAGTAAGAGAAACTAGGTAACACGTAAAGATACGTATTATAGTAGAAGTGAATAAAAAATTTTTTATCGTACACAGATTCCTGCATTACACGTTATTTAACAGGATCAAGGTGAAAATTATATTTCTCTGTTTACATTTGTTTATCAAACAATTCTATAAAATTGCTGCCTCTTTAGGGAATTTCATCGAAAGTGTCATTACCCAAATCAGAAAAAAACTATGAGATCCATTTAAAAAATTAAAAATTGAGGTAATATTTGTTAGCGATAATTCATAATATTAGGTATAATATAAGAATTAACAATGATAAGCACCTACTAGTTATTATTTTCAAGAGAGAAAATATTTGAAACGATCTAACCTGTCAAATCCACTGTTCTTCCAAAAGAAAAGAATTCGTGACATATGTTTCCTTGTATCGTAAATACCCCAACAGCAATAATTTATTAGCGAGTACCGCGTCAGCGTTCATTAACATAATTTTTATAATCCTTCATTGCCTATAAATTTGAACGAGAACTTCATAAAACGAGGTTAATAATGCAATGCTCACATTAGGGATACTCATCATCGGATATTAACTATAAAAATAAAGCCATATATCGATGCGTTTCTATCTAGATTCAGTAGATCACCTATGAAACTCCATTAAATTTATTGCATAGTCCGAAAGCTAAACATGGAAATAAATAATAGATTTGAGGAATTCTTTAGCATCGATTATTTCATCGAATGAATGGAACTCCGGGTGCCGGAAACTATATAATTAATGAGTTGTACACTTCGAAATAAGATATGCAAATACAACGTAAAGAATTGCCTCAATACCCATTTATTAACTTGATAAATGGCCGATTCAGAATACCGAAAAATTATGAGGACGTTTTTTCATCGATGAAATGATAGCAGGAAATAACCTTTCACATTGGCAATTTACACACCGCATAGGGAGCCTAAGAATTCGCGGCATGAGTTAAGAGATGTATGATTTCTTTTCCTTTGAATGGGAATAAATCGTAATTCACTAACAGCTTATATAGCTAAGGAAATCGGTAACGTGAATCAATTGCTCTAAAGCTTAAAAGAAGAAAATTCAGTCTCAGGCGTTGTCTTGTGGAAATATGCCATAATGAACGAGAACAATTTGTACTTTTTCCACAAATTTTTTACTATAAACAATAAAAGACAGTAAAACACACAGGACTAGTTTCGGAGATTGATCTCCATCATCAAGTCAAGATCAATCTCCGAAACTAGTCGTGCGTGAAAAAAAATTGTGGAAAAAGTACAAATTGTTCTTGTTCATTATCTTAAAAGAAGAAAATATCCTATGGTATCCATCTAAAATGGAAAGGTTCTTATCAACATTACGAAGTACATACTGCGATCTACGCTGACAAATGTAACCCACAACAAAAAATACGACGCCATTAATAATCGGAACGATAAAAATTACATGTGCACTTCTGAAGTTCAAATACCGTGATTAAAACCCGGGGGAGTTTACATACGGCGTATGAATTTTACAAGACGATTTCTGCGTTTCACTTCAGAGACGCCCGTGGTCGTGTAATGTAGCAGGAAACGGTGCATCTCACAATTCAATTGGAAGTACTTCTGTAATGTCGAGGCATTGAGGGAATACACGAGCCGGATAGAAATGCAAACTTCCTGCTAATTTCGTTTAGAGATGAAATTAATACGCTAAATGAATCTAAAATATTAAATTGAAAACGTTTTTTCTACAGTCTCTGCCTTCCGAACATTGTAATATTCCTTAGCTCCTTTTCCTTTTTCATTAGCGTCCACGTATTTTCACACAAGTGAGGCTTGTTGCCTATCTGCAAGGATAATTTCTTAATAAATAAAAATATAGTAACACTATTCTACAATCTTTCAATGGAACTTTTATTCTTTACACCATGTAACTCATGTCATTATTACCATCTTCCTATGCTCAGTACCCTCCGCTCGTCCATTCCTACTCTACGACAATTTTATCCCATCTCATTATTCTTATCCTGTCAATTATCCATCTCCCAAAATACTGTTTTCATATACATATACATATATAATTTTGATTCCTAAGTCTGTCTTCTCTGAATTTATTTTCTATCCTCCTTAATAGCTTCCTGAACGTTGGTAGAGGTTGAAGAAAGCACATAGTAGCTCAGAATTGTCTTCGGCCGGATAAGAAAGTAGGGTTCGCTAGTTAGCAGTATGCCAGCGGTAAAAAAGCTACACAAAGTAATCGCAGTATAACATTCCTCGCTGTAAAGAATATCACATCACGAAACCTTATGACACAAACCGATGCGTAATACGGTGAGAAATCGATCTCATAGGGGTTCATAGAGGAATGCAAGGACCATTCACGAAATGCCATGTGCAGCAAGCCAAACCGTCACTCTCTTCAAAACTAGAACTTGTCCACTGCGCAAGTGCCGTGATCTTTCGCGGGACCAATGCATATGCGAGCGATCGCTTCCTTCGACGTGATCGCATTCCCACAAACATTAAAACCGTGCGTTGCATATTCGCCATTCCGTCGGAGAAGACTCCAAGCGCGAAATGCACATCTAAATATTACAGACTCGAAATGCCCCTTTGGAAGAGGAGGGTCCCCCCACGCCTTTAAAATTTCCGTGGATGAATAAGTGTATTAGGGAGAGTTGGGGAGGTCGCGAAATGGTTTCTGCGAGGAGCATTCCACGTCAGAGACGTCCTTCCCCTCTGGCCCTAACCCGTATACCTAACGTCGCATTCAATTTGGCCCCGTGCATGCTAATTTATGCCGCGGAAAAGGGGTTTGCCGAGAAACCCGCGGGCTATGGCCGCCTCGCATTTAGCTTAAGCACCTGACTTCTCCTACCAATTACCCGGGGCAGCGGCCTCTATTACCTGCCACATGTCGAAAGGACGGTCGGGGGAGATGCGAGCGGTCATGGCAATAAGGCGGCGGATGAAAGCGGGGAATTAAGCGAAGGAAGGAGCGCACCGAGGAAGGACGAAAAAGATCGATTATGCAAGTGTGCTTGAGCTCGCTGATGCAATTGCAGAAACGAGCGGGTCCGGCCCCGCATCTATGTATCCATACGCGAATTATGCGGAAGCCATGGGTGTCTAGAATAATTCGTGCGAAGGTATCAATCGGCGGTCTTCCTTGGCCGCAGGATGATTTTGGGAGAGGAAAAATTAACCCCTTGATGACGGCGATTAAGAAGTTTATTATACGAAATGAAGAGGAAGATACATTTCCCCCTAATTAGGAAAAGCAATTTCCGTAGAGCCATCCGTCAAGGACGAGGACTTATCCAATGGGATACTATATGCGTGGCGGCGTAAACTCCACAATTTATACCGACGTATTTACAAACATCCGTGCGCACAAGTCAACACATAAACAATACCACGAAATATCTCATACAGCCAGGAAGCTGAACGTAACTAAATAATAGGCCATAACTCAAACAGAATAGTACGCCTCCTCGTTGATATGGCACGTGCAGCATACAGAGGAAGGCGATATGATGAAATACGTTCCTTCTCGCGACGAAAAGGTCATCAAAAATAAGCCCAACGAAACGTTAAGGTATGAAGATTGCGTATGAATTCAAAGAACAAAGCAATTAATAAATATACAGAAAGATCTTTTCGGCTGCGTAGAGAGAAGACGCGCGCGCATTTACACAAAAACGAGAAAAGTAATTTCAAGAAGAGGCATCCCTTCGTTACACTCCGGAGTCTCAGTCGACTACTTAAACTCCGTCCTCCCGGCGGGGCCCCAAACAAAACGACGCGCATAAATGCAACCTGCATTCCGAAAAGGATTCCGCTGACATTTAGCCGGGCATAAATCTGTCAAAACGTCATGTGCGTAGAAGGGGAAGAGAATTAGCGGGATGCAAGCGAGCAAATGCATGCCGAAAGGGGCGCTTAAATGGTGGAAGTGAGAAGGGGAAAACCGACTTTGGAAGACTATGCGGAGAGGAAATCCTTACCCACATACGTATACTAAATTCCACCTACCTCTTACTAGTGGCAGATTAAGTGGCCCGACTTTCATGGCCTCTTTTAAGGGGGCACGTAGACGGCGGAGATGAGGCCGCGTACGGAGAGGCTTTGATAAGATAAGGGTTTAAAGATAGACGTGGGGCGGTGTGAGTAGTTGGCGCTGGTTGAGATTGGTGACCTGAAACGGTGAACTGGAGACGATGGGGAGGCTGCGGAGAACAATGGGAGATGGACGCGAGGACTTGAGTGTGTCCCTGCATAAAGGCACGGCGGGGGGATTAGTGTGGGAGGATGAGAGGGATGTTAGGGCTGAATTGTCCACTAAAAGCTACGAGACGTATCAAACGAGGCGGTTAATGGACATTTTCTCCGCTCCTTTCGCCTATCGATAAGAGCCGATCGAAGGATAACGTGGATGAATTCCAAAAGGGAGTTGACTTTCCTCCGAACGACCAATTATCGTTGCCGTGAAAGGTTGAGTGAATATTTTGGGGGTCGCTTATTAAATGATTGGACTCAAAGTGAAAATAAAACTACAAATAATTGATTAGCTTCTATTAGTACTGGTATTATACCAAGTATGGTTAAATGATCTTTGTTGCTTTTTTGTGTTAAATTCAAATAAACCCACCTGTTTATAAAAGTGTTCTTCTTTATCTTGAAAGAAGATTAAGAAAATATTCCCTTTAAAGGTTAAATTACCACCAGAAGCAAAAAGCGGTATTATTTTTCGATCTAATATTTTAAAATCAATGCAATCTAACTCTAATAAGCGTCTTGCGATCAAAAATGTAATCTGAATAAGGCAATAGATCAATATCACAATTACCGGACTCCTAAGGACTATGGGCGATATTAACTTATTTACAGAATAATAAAATAAAGTAATCCTAGCTAGTGAGATTAACTCCAATCCCAGTGACATTAATTTTTTCAAAATTACAATCTCACTTCTGAATAAGCCTGAACATCTGAATAATCCGGGAACAAGCTAACAGCCAACCGGCAATAATACAGAACTTATCACCTTAACAACAACTACGAAATGAGATGCAGAGGTTTGTAGGAAGGAGACGCCGCCATAAATAAACTCCCCTTTGTTTCCGAGGAAACAGCATCTTTTCTCACCGACACTATCTAATGGCACCCTCGCAAATTCAGACGTCGGAAACCCATCGCCTGTACCAAAGCAGGACCCTGGAGTCCTTTCATCATCGCCTCCTCTTTATCCAATCCATACGCGGGGTGATTCATTGCGCCAGGTTTCCCTTCTAGCACTCCCTTAAATCCATCAACATTTTATCCCTCCGAATGCACGAGGAAGGAGCCACGATAAACACTTCCATGCTTCGCTCCTTGGAAGGACGATTGGTAACGGCGATAATGTTAAGCAAGGGAATAAGGTATCTTTCTCGTGGGAGGTGAAATGTAAACGGCGGAAGGGAAAAAGTGAGGTGAAAGTACGAAAGTGTAGAAACGGGGATAACGCTCGAGAGGATGAAAAACTTAAAGGAAGTGATTTTTCGGAGGAGGAGGGAACTAATTTTCTGGGATTAAAACTTATCGGCGGAGGTGAAATAATTTCGGAACGCGGGAAACAAAGGTTAAAGGAGCAGCTAGGATAAGTGGCGATGAAAAAGAAGGGAAAGCCTAAAGCGAAGAGAAACATGAAAGAGATAGCTGAGAGTGCTCCGACGCAGATCGGGAAAAAGGAGCAAACGTGGGATCGAGAAAGTTAAGTAAATGAAGCAATAGAATACTGCTTGAAGTAAAGTACTACTTTATAGCTATTTCAATAAGCCCATAACCTTTATTTTAGGTAAAATACCCTACGTACACGATAGTTCAACGTTCTGAACATAGAAAGAAAAACTCCGTAAACTTCCACAGATGATTTTATTTTAACGACCGGTTTCGGCCATTGGCCATCTTCAAGTTGAAGATTGGCTTTTTGACTTGAAGATGGCGAATGGCCGAAACCGGTCGTTAAAATAAAATCATCTGTGGAAGTTTACGGAGTTTTTCTTTCTATGTTCAGAATGTCCTTCCACGAAGTGCGGCCTAGTACTATTGAGTTTAGTTCAACGTTCAACTACGATGTGAAATGAATCCATTCCTTCCAAAAATTTGAAAGAAAAGGAAGTATAACAAAGATAAATGTTTCTTAGATTCTTACAGGAGATTTTAAGAGATGATGCTACAGAATTAATGCATGAACTGTAAAAAATAGAAATTTATGATAACGAAATACGTAGAGGATATTCTAGTAAAAATCTTCCTCTCTTATCTCATCCATCAAATTCACTGCGAAAACCAATGATACATGTAGTGTATCAATTTAACGAGATAAAATTGCCCTAGTTTCTAAAGGAAAGAACTCAATTCGTACAAAATCGCGAGTTTATTCTAAGAAATTATATAAGTTTCATTACAAATTTTACTCTCTTAAAGGTATATATGAAAATATATTGAACGACATCAATAAAAGACATATAAGAAACGGCCCTATTTAAATGTACACGAATTTAAACTTTTAGTCTTCGGATGCAACGAGTTATAAAGTATTAGCATGCTACACATCACGTAGTCATCCTTTCCGCTTTATCAATCATTCAAACACGATACGTCACCAGGCAATAATCACCAGGGAGAAAAAATTAACGAGGATCATTTGGTAAAATAAAAAGGGATTCGCTTACACGGTGAGACCGGAAACTTGCAAAAGTTGCGCATATTACCCGCCGGGGTGATGGAGAAGGATGCCTGCAGCGCGATATCCTAAGTTTAGTAACAGCTTCGGGAGGGAGCAAGTTTGGGAGGATTCTCTAGCGGGATGCGGCCGCATCAACTTAAGATGATACCTCACGGGAATAGCACGGACTAGTTGCTAGTCATATGCACTCCTTTGTAGCCAAAGTTTATTCCCGCTATTCCGTTACGTACATTTTCTCGTCCGAAGCGCGCACCTGATTGAAATTCAGAAAACGTGCCAAATGATGGAAAAGGAGAAACGTTTTTCAAACCGTTTTAGACCTTCTGGGACTTCACGGCAACGGCGTACTCGAGTAGAGGATTTGTAGTACTTACCTGAAAGAAAAGAAAATAAGAAACGTTAGCCACATAGGAAACTACAAAACGCATACGAAATTAAATGATAATTCTAATGCAGGAGAAATTTTGCTTAGGAATTTCTTAAAGATTAAAATCCATTAATATTTTTAATACCCAGTATTATACATATTACATAAAAATTTAAATTTATCGAGTACTAACTGAAAATAAAACGTAATGAAATGGGCAAAAAATGAAGCATAATGATAAACAAATACCAGAAAGGTATTCGATAATTACTCTTAATCTACTTATCCATCACATTTTATCTCTTATCACTTATTTATCACTCTTAATCTATTTATTAATCACATATTTATCATTAAATAAGGTAAAGGTTAATTACACATATCACAGAGAATGCTTTCCAGAAAATAAATAAGCATGCAAATTATCGCAATTAATTTAATCCCCATAACTACCTAGATTAATTTTCTCCTATAGCTTACTTTACAACATTTAATCTCCGAAGACTAATTGGGTCATTTTACAACAACCTCCGCAACGTAACCCTCACAGAGAGTTGGTGCAGAATCATAGATGGCGAATCAAGACAGTAAAACCATTAAGGGGAGACAGTAGAAGCGGAGCGCATTAAACTGCCCATTTACGTCATCCTGAGAGCATAGACACGCTACACATAAGTAGGTGAGACTCGGGAAGGCTATTGGCCACCGTCTTCGAGCCCCGTTAGCGAAATTGGGGAGTAAAGTTATTCCTAATCCTCACCGCAAGTAACTTGGACTACTTGTGGAGACCGCCTCACAGATCTCCACGAAACTCGCGAGAGAAGGCTAAAGCGTGCAGATGAGTCGAGGGCCCCCGAGGGCCGACGGGAAACCCAAGGTGTAACTTTGTGAGGAGTGCCATCCAGAAAGAGAGTATTAATAAAGGCAGGGGTCAGAGAAAAAAACGGAGAAGTTGGGAAGACTTCTGGCGGAGCTCTTCAAAGGAGATGCGCGATGAATAATCAAGAGAAAAATTTGCGTGAATCTCTAAAGACGGCCTCCTCTTCCCTTCTCATCAAGTGCGACGAAAAATTTCATCAAAAAGTAGAGACGTTTTTCGGAGCTCGTTAAGCTAGCGAGAAAAATGAACTGCCATCTGCTGCGAACTCATCCGCGGGGAAAGAAACACTGGGCTTCCTCGGATCATAGGGACTAGCTTGAGATAGAGAGGGTATGGTACTTATGGGGGTAGAAATCAATGAGAAATCGATATATGAACATATAGAAGTATTGGATAGGTAGGGTGTCCAGATCTCCTTTACCGGAATTCAACCCGGTATTTAATCATTCCTACGGGTGTCTCATAAATTCTTTTCGAGACACTAAATGGGACCAAATTGTTTCTATCAAGGGATTCTTCGGTATGATATTCAGCTCTGTATAATAAATAGAAGCAATTTCTTATTACTGAACTGTTTTTCACATTCGTTGAATAGGAAATGAGTATGGATACGTCTGACTTCCTTAAATGTATGATGGATTTCAGCAAAATATGCAAAGAATCACGTAAGACATATCTTAATAATAAAATACGTGACAGACATTCATGATATAGAAATGATCAGACTATATATTAAGGGATGCCATTCGTATGAACATTTACTAAATAAGAAAATCACAGGAACTTAGATTTTTCCCGGTTATTCTCCTTATTTATTCGTCCTCGACAATCTAAACTTCCAACTTAAATGTACTTCTCGAACAGGAAGATGTATGAATGTTCACCAGGAAAAACGACACGGAGATGATAAATCAATTTGAGCGCTAACATGACGAATAATAAATGACTTGATGCTAAGGCAGCGTAATAATAATTGCCGCCTCGATTGATTATGTATGAGGGTAAACAATTTAGATAGCGGATTTCCAGCTAATATACGAAGCAATAATTAAGGCCGAAAATTTTGAAATGTGAGCGGAAAGAGAATCAACAATAAAAGCCGCGGTAAACGTTGCCTCGGGGAACAGCGCACCGTCAGAAAGCTGCAGCAAGGCCGCGATTTGTCAGAATAGAAATAAAAGCTTGAAACATCCTAATCCTGAGGTAGAATTTAACCCCGGCGTTCGCGAATGGCGACCGAGCTAATAACTCCGAGATGTGGATGAATATCCAGCAATTAGAATAGCCGTCGTAATTGATGCGAGAGGCGGAATTAGCTCGATATGATGACAAATTCAATTTGACGAATAAATTGATACCACCCTTCGCCGAGGATATGCATCAGAGATGGGCGGATGGTGCGAGGGGGGTAGGGAGGTCAGGAAGCTGGGCCCCAACAACGCATGAATTGGTGAAGAGGAGCTCAAGCGAATAACGCACGCTCTTGCTCGCTTCGTCATATTCATTAAACTAAAGTGCAACTGTAAAAGGAAGAAAGGTCGAAGGAAATGGGGGGGGATGAGGGAAGGGAGGGTTAAATCCCAAGTCGGAATTAACTGCACGGGCAGCGAGCCCTATGCTAAGTCGGGGATCTCCATTAAATGAGATTTGGTTTTTAAAACAAGGAAACGAGAGGGAGGCGTAATACCTGAGCCGCTTTTTTTATAGGGCATCATAACGCGGACAAAAAATACGCGAATGGCGAAAAGTTCGGCACAGGAAATTATACCTCACGAATTCTTGGAAAAGCAAACAATTCGGCCTTTCGCGACGGCGGTGTTTTTTTATTTCGAGAACTAGTTTGAGAAAAACATGCGGAGTGAAAGGCTCCGAGGGGATAGAGAAAGAGAAAATAATAAATAAGACGGGATATGAGACGAACGGGAGGAAATTCCCCTCGATAAAAAAACATTAAATATGCATCCGCTAAGATTGAAACATGTATCCAAGTTTTCCTCCCGGAACGAGCAAACGCAAAGTCCCGGTAACATAGGCGAGCGACGAAGGAAAAAAACACGGGGTTATCTCGGTCAACAGGAGAAAAAAAAATCGAACCTCGTATCCATACAAGCGCCTTCCCTGTATACCTATTCCATAACGGCTCCCGAAAAATCAACAACTATTCGAGACACGCCAATTAAATAAACAATCCGAACATAATCTCCGGAGGCAGAAACAAGCAAAACTCGCAAGGCGGGGAGAGCTCCGTACCAATTCTGTTTCGGAATACATTACTGGAGGACGAAATAAAGAAGGGGGATGCGAGGGGATAGACGGAGATGAGAAAGAGCGGGCACAAATAGAGACTTAGGGCGGATTTTAACATGGAAGAGGAATATACGAGCCGGGTAGGAATATGCACGGTGGTTTGGGGTAAAAGGGATTTAAGGGAAAGAAAGACGAGGTCGGGAAAGAGTGCAGACGGGGAAGTGCGCGAAATCCCCCACGCAACGCCCTTGCCTCACCCCATATCCCGGGCTCCAATTATACATGGGGCCGGTAATTACTTTTCCCTGTTTCACACCGTCTTTCTCTTCCTCAAAAAGCTTACTCCACTCGCCCTTCCACCGCCATACATACATCCTCCGCAGGCTCAACCCAGTTATACACTCGCTTCTACGAGTCGCCTAAGTTGTCGGCCGGTGCGGGGGAAGGAGAGCGGACATGGTTGGCTGCTCGACTCAACGCGGAGGGAGTTATGCGCATAAATGAGAGAAAGAGAGATGCCAGCTAAAGCTCAAGGACGAGTGTGAAAAGTAAAAGGAAAATCTCGACACCGCCGCCCTCCGAACCGTCTTTTTCTTCGTTCCGAAGGCGACTTAAAAGGCGTTGACATTTTCGCGGATGTTCAACGAGAAGATGATAAAATCTCGACGCTTAAGAATCAGTAGCTGGAAAATCTTAGTTGCGACAGTCCCTTTCCCGAGAGGGTTTGGTGACTGCTATAACTGTTTCGATCTCCAAAAACAACGGAGGATGTTTATCGCCTAACACAAAATAATTCGGATAAGTGGAGCTCTATACTATCTATCTTTGAAAGGTCAGATGGAAGAAGAGACTTTTCAGTCTCAATCTCGCCTGAATAAAGACCTTATAGACCTTATACTGCGATAGATAGATTCCAGAATGGCTCATAGATAAATTACTCTAATAAACATACTGACAATGCTCTAACTGTCGCACGATTTCACTTCTCCTATATAAAATGTAATAACCATAACCTAAGTACTGCAGCAGAAACAAAATTCGGAATTATGAAAAGAAATGCTTAAGGAAATTCTGAGGAGTGTATGAGAAAAGGAATCCGAACTATCATTCAGCATGAATTGCGAATTAAACGGCCATTTTGATCAACAAATATTCAACAGCGACTGCTAAGTTATTATTCAAAATCAGAAAAGGTCCAAATCCGGAAATTTCACCGAAACCTATTTACCAAACTAACAATAATATTAATTTAAGCAAAGATTTACCTTAATACATTTGCTAATTTTTCTACATACATAAAAGACATAAAGCATCATATTTCGTTTTTAAACATCGTATAATTTACACCAACGCCGTTACCTTCATATTCGGCACTGGAAATAGGAACGATACGTCGAATAATGCGTTAAAAAAGGTTCTGGCGCTTTTAAGTAGTATTTATAAATTTTTAATACGGGTAAATTCAACCTATAAAAAATCACATTTTAAAGAATAAATACGAATCTTGGAGATTTTATTATAATTACAGCATACAATCAAAATTATTCAAATATTACATTTCACGGTAAAGTTTAGCTATCAATTAAAGTAGTGCATTGCAGTTTACAAGAGGGGAAAGATTATAACACCGCGCTACGATAGGAATTCAAATTATAAACGGGAATCGAAAAACCCATAGAAAACCCATATAGCTTGGCCAGATTAAAAATATCATCTGTGGTATGAATCAATCTAATGCCGGATGAAAGCGAAACGTCATCCCCTTCTGTTAATGATTAAAAACACAGGCACACAGTGTGAAATGGAACGTTGATTAATTTCCAATCGATCGGGGGACACAAATAGGAAACGCCGGCCTTCCTGGTGACATGCAAACAGCGATGCAAAAATACAATCGCCAGAGTATATAATATTAAACGGAAACAATCGTCGTTAATCGAGGGATAAAAGAAGGAAGTGCCAAAGGCCGATTTGAGATCACTCGACGAAATATCGAGCTGATCGTATCACTAACGCCATTACGTTTCAAACTTTCATCCAATTAACAGTCAAAACACTAATCATACCACCAATCGAATGCTAATCAACTGAGATGATATGGCGCGGATGGAAGTGGAAGAAAATAGCCAATTTCCGAAAAGGATGCGTCCGGGACCGACTGTTTGTTTGCGCTGCACTTAATTAGAAGTCGTTTATCGTCATGGAATAGTTATCGAGAAACATAAATGATGCCACTAGCATCACCTCTCAATCACTTCTCCATGCATTCATCTCATTCCGGCAAAATACACACTGGGTATGATCAGCCTTTTGGATGTGTACGAAAAGAATGCCATTACCCATCTTATATACGGAGAAACAATTTGCTTTCACAGTTGAATAGCTATTCCTTCTATTTCAAAGGAGCATATTATTCTTGTCGGATGTTTATGGAACTTTTCATTCTGTTTTTTTCCCGCAATTCCTCGAATTGGAAGAGTAAACATGATACGGAAATGATGGAAAAGTGTGTCTCGAATGAAACGTTACATCATTTCCCATTCCAAATTGGGGAAAATAAAACATTCTGAATCCAAAAAATACAGGAATATTTAAAACAGTTCTCGAGAATTTTAAGATTGCTTTCTTCGATTTAACTTGATAACTGTATCTAAATAATAATACACTGTCATTCGCTTCTATATATTCGCTACTAAAACTAATTTTTAAAACAACATTAAAACTTATTTAAAAAAATAACACTATAAAATTACAGATGAATTAACGCGTGATTTATGCAATGTAAAACCTACTTTGAAATCTACAGCCTCCTGATACGACTGACGTTAAATTATTCCAATAATTATTAATTTTGAATATAATAAATTATTTGTTCGTGCAAGGAAATAAAGACACACTTAAGCTGAAATGACGAAGACACCGATACCATACCACATAAGATATATGAATATATATAAAATATTCGTTTAACGCAATCATCAACGTATGTACAAATGATAAAAAACATTCCTAATTTTTTTTACCGTTAATTTTTCATTTCAGTTCCATAACCCCATTTGGAAATAAAGCTCCGGGGTGCATAATGTGCAGTTACGAGATAATTTACAGTTCTCAGAACGCGAGTGTTTTGCTCGAAAAAAATGACGACGCGAGCAGAAAAAACACTTCGAGCAAATTGAATAATTTCCTAACCAGCCCATCTCGAGAGGCCATTATTAATATTTCAACAAGCAATTAATTTCCCGAGAAGAAATGACATACCGCTCATTCCCTTCCCGGACAAAATCCCCCACAAAGGACTTAAGACGCAAACAACTTTCGAAAATAAAAATTTCAAGCGGAATGTTTGGTGAAAGAAACTCAAAACACGGGCGTAACGGCGGGGCTATAAAAATTACCCTCATTAAGGAAAGGAACGAATTTCGGACATTTTCATGAGCGAAACTGCCGAATGAAAACGAGGGAGGAAAGATACACCTGGCAGGAGGATAACACCCGTAACGAGCAACATTAAAGAAAGATAATGAGAATTTTTCGGGGCTCTTTTTGAGGAAACTTCTCCGAGGAAAAGGGAAAAGTGGGAGGGGAGAGAAAAGCTCGGATAAAATGAACGATAAAAATGAAAAATTGAGCGCAAGGTCGGCTCACTTTGCCTCTTTCCAATCGGTACATTACAAGATGCGCGAATACTTAGCTTGCTTCCGGAGACCAAACTTGGAAATCCGGAAGGGCAGAAAAATCTCCGAGAGGCGGAGGTAAGAGAAGATGGGATAAAATAAAAGACTTGATGAGACGCATGATGTGTAATCTCATGGGGGACAGATTGCTTTTATTTCTTCTCCCGAATTTTGCAAAGAAAGGGAGAGTGGATTAGGCAATAACTTTTTTGGGAGGGTAGTGATAAGAACTTAAGTATAAATTAAAGAACCCATCCCATTTAGAGAAAGGAGATATTTAGGTAAAAACAGCCAGGAGATGACTTGGAAGGACAGGTTAGATTGCGTCATCAGAGGTTCGAGTGAACATGTTATACTGATTTCTCCCAAAAATAAGCGTAGAAAGATTCTATTGCTAATAATATACCAGCAATCGAGGACAATTAGGCAATACTTTTTTTGGAAATTGGTTTAGTAGTAGCTTTATTACTATTATGACGAAAAAACCGATGATGATGATCTCATTTTTTCGATCTTATTTAAAGCATTTTTCCCAGCTCTAGTTAGGAACAAATAACAGCAGGAATTTCTCAGGTGCACCACCTTTTGGAATGATATAAGGTCATTCAAATCTGTAAGTTATCAATTTTCAATGCATGGAAGAAAGGAATTGGAAATAATACAGGAAATATTCCTACTACACCTTGTTCAAGATGATGACGAACTGAACTCCAAAGCAAGTTCATACCAGAATATACAGTTTCCATTCAGAACATAAGTCTCTCCATTCAGAATATGTGCACTTGAGATACTGAGGTCGCCTCTCTTTCACTGCTTGGCCACCTTAGTAGCCAACGCTAAGTTCCAAATATTACAAATTAAAAACGTTCCTTCATTGTCCTCGCACATTGATTGAACATACAGAAAAACCAAAAAAATTCGCACAATCTGAGAGGACGCCCTTCCATTCTGCGGGGAGTCTACCTGGAAACAACCACAAACACGATCCACCCCTCAGACAGATAACCCACGCGACGTCCGCCTTGAATAAGAAACGCGAAACAAACCAAATCCGAAAATCTCAAAAGCCTCTGGTCACCGAAGTCCTCAAGCGCCGTCGGATAAAAAGAATACTTTAAAGAGAAAGAAACTTCCGCGGTCGCCGGCGAGGGACTCACCGTATCCTGCATTACGTGGCAAATTTCGACGTATTAGGACGAAAAGGTTTTAAGGTAAGATGGGGTAGTGGAAGACACAAGGGAGGGCCTCTGGGAAATAGAGAGGGAGAAGGAAAAAGGAGAAGGCGGAAGGCCGCATCAATTTTTCAGAGGAACCGAAGAAGGATGGCGGGGGTGAGAGGGAAAAGGGATAGGGGAAGGGTAGTTTAAAGGATAAAGAAAGAAAACATTGGAAAGGGGAAAAGAGTGGTTCTATCTACTTAGGGCGGGGGAGAGAAGCATGGAGTCCTGAGCTAAACAAGACAGGACGTCAGGAGCGCTTACTTTTCCGTGACACACGAGCAACTTTATTGCTCGGTACGGGTTTAATCTAGACACCCGTAGAATGAATGATTTTTCTTAAGGACTCTCGAGGAGAAAATAAAGAATTTCTTCTGCTCTTGGATCGCTGGTGATAAAGGGATTTTCCGGGAAAAACGGAAAATGCATACCTTGTCACGTAACAGGTGGTATTATAAAAAATCGAGAACTCTAACACGTCGAAGGCGATTGGCTGAATCGATTGTGTTAACAGGTGGATAGAAGGACTATTTCGGCTGACTGAAAGGCATGTATCGATTTTATCCCGAGTGGCTGATAACCGAAAGTCTAATGTCCAACCATGCCTAATGGGTGAGCGAGGATCTTAGAACGTGAATCTTATCGAAGTAGGGAATATTAAGGAAATATTGGTCGGCAAATATTGACTTCGGAGCAAGACATTATCTGCTTAGGAGGAAATTGGTAGTTACTTTATCGCCAATATGCTTCTTTTCTGAAAGCTACATTTCGTAACGGAACTATACAGCGAGTGCAACCTGATCTGCTGACATCTCAATTTCTCCCGTAACATTGGAATTCTGGTAGGAATCAGAAACAAGTCCATTCACATGAACTGGAATAACTGTATTAAAAGTACTAAACGGCATGGCGCAGAAAATTAGCATCTTCAAAGCTGACATTATGTGAAAAATGGTAGATATCCGAGATTTTCGCTAGGTGAAATAATGTGTACGAAAAGTGGACACATTTGAATAGAAAAATTAAGGGCATGGATAACAAAATATTAATTAATGACTGTTGTGAATATAAGTCCTTTAATGTGATTGAATTTATACAGATCTAAACTAATGGTATTGTTATAGTATACTGTATTCGAGGACATATACCATAGTTTTGGGCAGGGGTATTAACATGCAACACCGAAAGTTCTCTATTTCTATTTTAAGACCCTGAGAATCCTAATTACTCCTGATATACCTGATATACTACCTGAATGAACACACTTTCTTCCAGCCCTGAAAGGGTACACACTTCTTAGATAAGAACATGGACTTAAATACATTACTTGATATACATAAAGTTTTCCATACTACATGTGAGTCAAACACAACTAGCTACAATAGAACCGGAAGGAAAACTACTTGAACCAAACCTAAAATTCTTCCACAAGAAATGTCCTGATGATCGATAACAACCCTCCCGAGCAACAAGCCATTGAGTAAGCTAAAAACCTTCACATAGACGTTCCTTCACGCAACCTTCCAATTCGGAAGACGATGATACCACATAAGACCACCTTCCGCACACGTCACCGCGACGATCGAATCGAGCAAAATAAACTCCCGGAGAAGATAAATTGATTCCTTTCCCAGTCCTGGAAGTATTTCAATTCCCTTGCATTATTCCCGTTTCTACCCCCGAGGCGATCTCTTCTCAACGCCCATGGAAACGCGCTGCTACGGTAACCACAGCCATCTCTCTCAAAAAGCCTCCCTCACCGCAGGTCAAGGAAAAAGAGAGAAGGAAACAAAAGACAAATTGCATTGAATTATTCAGAGAGAAAATACGGAATGATGTAGCTGCATTGGAGGCAAACGGGACGAGGGGAACTGAAAGGAAGGTTCACTTAGCTCGTGTAGAAATGGGAATCGTATGCGAAATGGAGAAGGAATAAGAATGGGGGAGGACAAGAAGGGAAAGGGGTGAGTGAAGGGAAGGCTTATGGAAAAATGAAACGAATAAAATGAGTCGAAGGAGAAGCATCTTGCGAGAGGAAATTTGGACGCAAAGTCAGCTGGCATAAATGGGTATAGAAATAAGGAAAGCTTTGAAGGGAAAGAGTGGTATAAATGAAAACAAGGGACGGGGAAAATAAGCAATTTATGCGGAAATTCCGATTTCATAATACGCGAGCTCCGATACAGGAAAAGAATGCTTCAGAAGATATGGGGATGCATCTTAATAAACCGAAATATACGAGGAGATAAGTATGAAAATGACAAATTAAAATCATAAAAAAATTAGGCTGGATAAAATAATTTCAATCCGTTAAATAGAAACGAATTACGCCGGCTAATCACTGATCACGTCGACATTAAATACTGCCACTAAATAAAGCCGGCTAATTGAAGCATTCGGTGCATAATTAACTCCAGAAGGCAGTGATTTCATCCATGACCAAACTTGGGTCATCAAAGTCATTAATTTATTAATTACCGAGCCTTCTTTGCAAATAGAGCGCCTGCAGAAACATATTAGCATTTCAAATTTACGCCATTGCTGCTCATAATTGAAATGACTAGTTGATTTTCTAATCGACACTTACTATTTTAGGATACGAGCGCTGACCTGGAAACTCGGGAATTCCATGATCATACACATATTCATTTGCGCTTCGTAAAAAGAGGAGGTCTGAATTGAATCAATTAGATGAGAGCAAACGCAAATAAAAGCTATTCACGCATACCAATTTATACTCGGAACGGAAGCAAATAAATCTTAGACCATATCAATACGCGTCAACCAGAAATAGTCTTCCGGAAGCCCATAACCTTTTTCGTAGTTAATCAACATTTTCTTCGGAATAATTTTCTGAGCTTATAAAAATTCACAGAAAGAAATGGAGCGAACGACTTCGGAGAAATAGAAAAAATCTCTCCCTGCCACGCAATTCACAGTAATAAACACGTGAGTTGCGGTCATAGCTCGCGACTGCAGAGATCGAGTCGACTGCTGAAAAGACGAGGAAAGCAACTAAGTTACGAGCAGAGGAAACTCGGAAAGGAGCACTGATAAGGCAAAGGATACCTGGAAAACAGAGTGAACTGGGCCGATGGGATGGGAAGGGAACGGAGAAAGGGAGATCGAAAAGGAAAAACCGAGGCAAAAAAGACAGGTGGAATGGAGAGGGAAGACATCGGCGACCTCCGGTAGTGCTTATCTCCTAACACTTTCTGGTCCCCGTGATACACAGCAAAGATTACGGGAGGTCCGGCATTGCATCCCCGGTAAGGTATGCATGCGGCGCGGAATATGGAGTAAGTGGGAAGGATTAAGAGCAAAAGCGACCGTCGAACCCACGTTAAGCCATCGGGCACGTGTATCCTTCCGGTAGCGTCATGACGAATGCGATCTCGAGGAACGAGTTCATCCCGGGGAGGAAAAAGAAGGTAGCGGTGTTCCGTTGCAGGTGCTTTTAGAAATCACGACACCGCCTCTTTGGGAGGATTAGAGTTAAAAGAAGGGATTGGAGGGGAGAGGAAATGAGATGGAAGGAAATGGTAGAAGGGGAAATGAATTTGTGGAGGAGGGATGTAGGGGAAATCCAAGGATGAATACACACGATCCCTCGAAAAGCCGTGAGGGTTGCACTACAAATCGGAATAAGTCGAGGGTAAAGGGCTTGATAGCCTTCTTTGGAAGGGTAAAAGGGGTTGAGGGAGGAGGGCACGGGGGTGGAAATTTCCGAACGTCTCACTCCCCTTCTCTTGTTTATTAGAACCGTGATCTGGCGACAAAAAACTATCGGCTATCCTTCGGGCTGGCGATGTTTTTGCGCTGAAACTGACGCATGAAACCCGAAGAGAAACGAGATACGCTACAACTATACTTTTGCCACTTTCTTTAATCCTCGAGGCTGAAAAAGTAACGGAAAGCATACTGGTCCATTTTAAACTAGCGCAAGAACTTAAAAATTCCCTCTACATGTGAGGCGTCTCTTAAAATGGGATAAATCATAAACAACATGGGATTTGGTACAGTTTTCTAAGCTCTTATCCCCAGTGGGCAGCATTAGTACCCAGTTAAGTCTTACAAGTCATATAAGCGTGACACAAAGAAATTATTAATGCTGCTTCTCTACTTATCTCACATAATTAATTCATAATTTAACATAAATAAAGAAAATGGTTCGTCGGATTTTTTCACGATGAACACGCTCTGTATTTAGAAATTTCAAAATTCAAACCAAAATTATTTCCGAGATATTTTAGCATTCAAGTTCTGAAATAGAACGTTACGTGAAACTTATTAGAAAGAAGCCAAGGATCCTAGCTCACAATTATAGCGATAACTGGTCGAAGGGCACACTCCTTCCCAAGGAGGTAATTAGAAACAAAAATCTCCGTGATAACAAGTATCAAATGCAAAAGGTACTGTCCCAGAAAACTGAGAATAAAACAGCTAAAACTTGTTATCTTAAAATTATCAAGATTGATCACCGTCTTAATCAAAAGAAAAACACGATATTCACGTTGAAACACACTTCTCACGGCAAAAATGTTCTTAAAATATTACTTCAAAGTTAACAAAAAGGAGTCAGCTTATCTATTAGGAGCGAAATTGATAATGAAGTAAAAATAAATAGACTGCTTAATTAGTGGATAAAAAGTAAAGTAGTACAACCCAGCCAGCGTCAACTTTGATTAAACACCTGAATAACTGAATCTATATGGCTGTCTCCTTTAGGATGACAAATATCGCCTTAAAGCCTTATAAATTTGATCATGCGAAACTTCCCTCCTCTCTTAATCACGCTAAAAAGGGTTCCATTCTTGAATGCAGTGACACGCAATCAATCAAAGGTAGCATCCTTAAGCCTTACTCCCCTGTCAAGCTGATCCGACGTTACACCTATCACTCCGTGAAAATCCTAATGCTATTATAAGAACTTCGTAGTTAACGTTCGTTATGCTAGATTATGTCCACAAACTGATGAACACATCATTAATCTAGGTCCATTAATTATTCATTTAATTACATTTTACTAAGGATTAATTTGTATATTAATTATCCGAAGTATCTTCAGTTACAATGTCATCATGAATAATATTCACTATTTAGACCGATCTTTTGCTGCATTATTTGCAGTCAAAGTACGTTTATAATAATGAGGTATGTGAAGTATGAGGATTAACTAGAATTAGAATTTCATCTGCACCTCATACGATTTTCGCTGCCGCCACTCCTTAATTATGAATTCACTCGTGCCAAATCAATTGTTAATGGATAACCAGACCTTTTAAAACGTAGATCTAATCTAATACTTCAACAACATAACAAAGAATAAATTATCTTATCATTTCGCATACCTGATGATTGGCAAAATGAAAAAGATGTGTGTTTGGGAGGAGGAGAACATGTTTTTTAGATAAAAAATCTGCGTAGATTTTTCTCTGATCAATTTTGTGCAAATATAGTTTGCATAAGACAAAATTCGATACTCCACTACAAGCTCATTTTATAGGTGAAATTTATTTTCATCTTGGATGACCTTATCACTTGGATGATCTTATTACTCAAACTCTCAAACGGGTCTCAAATATATTTCTCCTCAGCAACCATCTCTACAGGACAAATCTCGACTTGGTCTGTCCAAATTTGAGGATCTCCTAATCTACCAATTTCCAACTTAAAGAAGGAGAAAATGAAACATAAATTCTATAATCCATATTGTCATAAATATAAACTCAAACGTTTGACTTTCTCTTAGTTACTTTCGAAAGGTATACATGCCACTAATCACGGCCTTTGTAACTAAAACAAGAGATTGCAAAGTAAGCTTTCAGAGCGAAGCGCTAATCATAAATTGATAGATTTCAAGAACATACTATCACATGAGATCAAATAAGCAGAGTTCACGTGGAATGTTCACTAAAATCAAAGACATTGAAGCTTTCGATTCACGACCAAAATTATTACCGTCAAACAATGTTAGGTTCGCTTGGTTAATCAATGTGATCGATTAAGGGAAATTTTTGACGGATGTTTGCAGTAGATTAAAATCATGCACATGAAACGGTACACAAAGCTGGAATCTGAGATAAGGCGATTTCACTAGGAGCATGAATTCCATCTGGAATGTACCTGACGTGAAATGATGAATAATAGGGCAAACAGCCATGTAATCAACGAAGAAACCTATCGCAAATTTTGCTGATTGAAAGCAATAGGATACTGTATTGACAGATGCATAAATGCATCTCGGAGTCTTAGTTGTAGCCATTTCTATAAAATGAATATTAGCTCGTTTTAAACCACTCTTAAGTCTTTCTCAGTTTAATACAGAGACTGAAAATGGAACTGAGACCCAAAATAATGAAAATTAGGAATGTTTATGTCATAAATATTTCATATACTCTCTACGAAGAAAAATATACTGATATATTTATTATCAGCATAAATATTTTTTAATGAATGAGGTGTTATAAGTTTTCCGGACTACAACTATAAAGAATCGTTAAAAATATCACTCCTAAGTACTGCGAAAGCTTATGAAGACAGATTTGGAAGTGTATTTTTTTAAGCAGGTTACTGGTGGGGGCCTAGATAGCTATAACGTAACTCAGAGTAGATTTTGTGTACATTTGCGATCCATAAACCTTTCACGAATTTTCACTGATATATACCCAGAAAGAAAAGAAGTACAAGAGGAATGAAGTTTAAATTTCACAGAATCAGGCGAGGTATTATGGTAATCCATAATGGAAAGGAACCAGAAGATGAATGATCATTCATTCAAAACAGGTTTCGTTTGTGTTTTTTTTAATAAAAACTCTGGTAAAAGTACGAATTATTTCAAGTTCCTTTCCAGGAATGAAGTTGGTATACGTACATAGACCGTAACACTTCTTACGGAAAAATTGGAACCTTGTGGGACAAGTGGAACCAAACAACGCCTTGAGAAAGTAAAGACATTGAAGTACCCTTAAATAGCGGTGTGAAAGAGAAGGAACGGGTTGAGGAGGAGTGAAGTAATGGAGGGGGAGAAAAGCGATGGGGTTTGAAAAGGGGATGGCGTTATCAGGTTAACTTGAGTTGACTTCGCATAGCAAAAGGGCAAAGAAAGGATGGGGAAAGACTTTTATAAGAGTATATAGATGACGTGGGGGAAGAGAGAGAGAGAGAGTGAGAAAGAAGGGACGCGGGAACATTAATCACCGTTACATTTTGTGTGTGTGCGCGCATTGACTCGGGCGGCAAAGTAGGATGAGCGGGAAAGAGGAAGGATAAGGAACGTCATACAGCGGGGAAATACCAATCCACTACCGAATCTCTAACCAAATCTCCCACAATCCATTCACGAGCAGGACCGATATCCAGGAAAAGAAGGGAATAAAAATGCAAAATAAACACTTCGATGGAAGGATGAATGTAGGGAAAGAAAGCGACATAAGAGATTCCAAAGCATGGCGAGACGATTTATTAAAATTACAGAGAGACGAAAGAAAATAAGCATGTGAAATAAGAGAGAGAAGTATCAAAGAAGATGAGTTTTGTAGAAATTAACAAAAGAAAAGTGGGTTACGAAGATCGTAAAAATAAATGAAAGGATTAGTCGATTCATTGAAAACAATACGAAATACTGCAAATTTTACGACACAGATCGGATTGGATTTTTTCCGAAAATTTCTGAGGACACCTTGTATCTAAGAAAGTATCCCGGTATGAATAAAAAGGAAGTATTTTCAAAACAACCTTGGCTCCTTCAATCTTATTGTGGATGATTTGATGTAAAAGAGACACTTAGGTATTGTTCTAGCAAAGGTCACTCTGAGCTTATACAGCCTAAGGCAAGATAACAAGTTCCTTCATAGAATAAAAATATTCTATTCTGTTCGGAAACTCATTTTACTGAGAAAAGTGTCTTGTGAATAAGCTTGGTTGGAACTTTCAGTATTGTCCGAAAAGTAAAAGATAATGTAAATTTTATTCAGCGATAATATTTGCAGGCAGACTCGATAGCGTATTCCAAAGGAAATTGTAAGAAAATTCTCAGAAATCGATCAAGAATCATCATGACGAGATGAGACACCGCAAGACAGAATGTCAAATCATCTAAAAACGGAAGATTTTCAACTGGACTTCCATAAACTCTTCACTCAAAGAGAAATACCATTTGATAAGTAAGGTCATTAGGAGTGATTCCCTCAGAAAAATAAGGACAATCTAGCCTGATTATGTTAGCTAATTATCATTTAATTGGAAATAATCCCATTACTGCGGATCTCCACTACAATAAACATACTCTGAGAACCCTCACATCCCCTCTTTCTTTTGTTTGCTACATTCAGACGCTGGAAAAACACAACGACGCAGCGGCTTTAGCAAGATTAAGTGCAACGCATCGTTACGATTTATAAAATGCAAAGAGACGACCACTTTCCAAAGCAACTCGATTTTCGGTGGCTATCTCCCTCCGCCTCAAATAACGTTAGGAGAAAAACCTTCCGAATTATTCCAGGAATTGAGAAAAATTAAGGTCGTGCTCGTCAATTAACCCGATAAATGGGAAGCCGCTTTGGTAACACGACCTACTTAACTTTCTTTCAACGGCAAATGCTCTCCAATGCGGAGAAAGCTTTTTTGAGGGAACTTCGGTCGTGAAAATAAAAACCTTCGGGGCTTCGATGTGTCACTGAAGGATAGAACCAAGGAAGCCAACCTCGCATAATCGTACGCATTAATTGCGATGCGGACTCAAGGAGTGCTTAAAACATAACAGAGGTCGAGAAAGACTTCTGGACCAACTAATAAAGCTTAAGGTGCGGAAAAATGGAGAGAATAAGTGCACTCGGGAAACAAGGAGGATCGTCTTTAATTAAAACCCATTACATCGGGACGCTCTAATTAACGCTCCAGTAGAATCCTTTTTATCCACCGACTTACAGAACTTAAGACGCTTAGTAACACCTTAAAAAGGAAAGAATGAACCTGAGGATCGCATCCCGTACATACATATCTAACTTGCTTGTAACGAGGATCAACACCGACACATCATAGCACAGAATCGCACGGAATAAAAAATACGACAACGGCCCGAGTATTTCCCGTTATCACTCCCTCCAAAAACCCCCTGGAACATCAACTCTAATTGCCAAACTCTTCCCATAACCTCCCAAGTAACACCGCCGATCAAAATTCAGCGGGAGAGAAAACCATCGCTGCGAACCATATCGGCCTAGCGCTTCCCTCTCTCCGTTGTTCCCCGAAGACGCATCCATCATCTGCTGAGGCATGCCTGTAGTTCTTGCGCTGATTACGCCTCTCCCGCCTATGCTACAACCCGAAAAAAAATTCCGGCGGCGGGAAAAGCATGGCCAAACGAATTCCGCTACACGGAGGGTGGAGAGATTCATCCCCCGCATCCAACCCCCTGCTTCTTCCGCACCAGAGACACGGGGTTGGTGTGTATATCACTACGTCAAGCGCTTTTCGAAAGCCCCCTGTTCCAATGATTAATGCCGCTTCTCGGGCGATGGGAATAATAGCACGCGAACGGAGAGTGGACAAATCCGTCGGAGTGGAGGTGAGAGGCGTAAATCGAAAGAAAACACGCGGGGGAGAGATGGGTTTTTAAGCCTTCGGCCGGCGAAATCCTGTTAGGAATGGGCCGAGGGAAAAAATTATGAGCGGAGAGGCGGCGGAGAAAATTAACGGTCTTGATGCGTGATATGCTTGACACGGACGGTAAAAGAGAAAACGAATTCGGGATGGACGATAAGCGACTGACCACTACAATATGCGCCAATCTTCTAAATGCTCCGTTTGCCGTTTTGAGGATGGACGGTAACCGATTTACAGGCGATGCGGAGAGAAAAAATATTGTATCCTCATCTCAGTTGACGGTTGATTCAATTCTACAACAGCGTTTTCTCATGAGGGATAGGAAAATTAGTATAGTTATTGTTAAAAGTGCTTCGACTGAGGTGGTCATTTCGCAAATATCGGGCTCCAGCGGGAATCGAACCCGGATCTGCTTTTTCCTCTTCGTTAGCGAACGATCTAAATACTTGGCTTTCTGGAACTCCTTGAGCAAACTTTTTAGTCTGTAAGCCGTATTCTGTAGGTTAATACTTTGACAGAAAATATATTCACAACATTTATTATTTGAAATGTTAATAAAATCGTCTTAGAAAATATTCAAAGAAAATATAACTGATCACAAATTTCATTCTTGAATACTTCGCAAGTATTCGATCTACATGACAATAGCCCATTCTTACGATTAAACCTAGTTTAATTTTCAAGCATCATTCAGAAAATTAAAGAATATCAAGAAATTATAATGAGATAAAATACCACTAAGAATGTATTCTTATTCCTTCTAACCTAAATAAACATGTATGACATGAGTAAATTTACTCGATATAAATAACATAATAGATTTAAAATGTGTATATTACAACCACGTAATCCACGCTTACTTTGTTATGCACGAAACCTGCTCCGCTGTTTCCAACGGAGGAACAAGGAACGTAAGTTATTATCGTAGTTTCTGCTCCGTTCCCAACGCTTCGCCACTTCCCAAGTATATCCAAACAATCCCTGAACTCCAATAACATAAACCAGCGTTTGTGCACTCTTACGGCAGCTCCATATTTAACCAAAATGAAAATTTCTTTCCACTTCTCCTCGTCCCTCTCATCGTATATATGCCGCAGGCTTTCCCCAAGTCGACGAAAAATCGATGCGAATACCTTTGAATCGTTATTTATTGACTTGAAAAGGTCTAAGAAAATGTTCCATGATGTTTCCCCATAAATCAGAAAATTTCTGCCCTGGCTGTTGAAACTTTCCTCGCCTCATGTTCATTCCTTTTTTATCCGCGTACCTTCCTATAAGTCTGAAGCATCCGAGGCCTTTTCTCACCTGAGAATACAACGTTGTCTCGCTTTTCCTTCACCTATATTCACCTAGCACCTCATAATAAGCTACACGAGAGTTGCACAAGTACTCCATCCATACTAAATGACGTCTATTAACAAATAACCTTTAGTTTGCACTTGTTTGCTAACTACTCAAATCATTCAAATTTCATCTCATAAATGTATTTGTCATTGGTCGTAAACAAAAAACGAATCGCTATGGCGGGTTAAGTATTTATAATTACTGGCAACTGAACAACAAAAAATGAATGCCAAAACCTGCACATCTAACGTCTTCCTTTAAATTCATAACTGCTAAAAGCTGTATTAATGTTGTTTCTCCTTTACGAGCTAGACTTATCAATTTTCTGAAAACATTAAATTGTATATAACGTCATTAATGTATTAATTTCTATAACATTATAACATTTTTATTTTAAAACTATATACAAATTCCAGTATAGTAAATCAGTAAATGAACTTATACAAAATAGCGGATTAAATTTGCGGTAGCTCATACAGAGTCACGTTCACTCTTTTCGAAAACTAATTAACATTAATTTAAGCTGACGATATTAAGAACAAAAAAGCACCCCGATGCCTCCGATATCACGGGCGGAGGATACACCCGAGATAGCGACGGCTAATTCCTGAGAAACACTTCATAACCGAAAAGAGCGATATTACCTTAAGACCAAACTCATGTTCGACTTCAATTCCTTTAGTTAAAAAAACTCGAAAACCCTTTCATCGTCGCGCGGAAAACCACGCGAAAAAATATTACGAAACCCTTTCCGTGGGCATCCTCCTTGGTTGCCGCCCCCCCACCGGCACATCTCCATCTGAGAATACGCACTTCGCATTGAAACCCCCGCCGTAAACCCCTCTCCTTTGGCCCATCGCAGACTGGCAGGCACATTTGTGGAGGCCATAACTCCTAATTTTCCGGGCAACGAGGGCAGGTGAGCGGGAATGAGAAGGATGGGAAGAGACGTAGAAATTTCGGGAGGAAAAAGAGAAAGCTGAGTATGAGGAGGCTTATGAGTGAGAAAAGAGAGACAGATAGGAGAGGACGGATGCCGAGAGATGTGCCCGAGGGAGGAATTTTACGCAAGACTTCGCTCGAGATGAAAGTGGTGGGGAAGGATTACCTCCCGCACCACGATAAATGCATGAAAGAGAGAGATGAATCAAAGCGGGGAGTGATGGCTAGGAAAAATGGCTGCGGGAAATGGAGTAATGCACGATACAGGAACGAAAGTGGATGCCCGCTTTCGGTGAGAGGAAATGTGAGCGTGAGAAAGTAAAGCGATTTATAGCCGTTAAGGGCGGAGTTGATAAGTAAAGATAGCGGAATAAATAACGCCCGCGAGTATCGTATCCGGACATGTTAAAAATCAAAGATTAGCGCTTCTCTATGAATTTTCCCGGGCAAAAGGGTAATTAAGGTCATTACCGAAGAGGGATTCACGATTAATCTCCAGGGAATCGACGAGATAAAAAAAATACTGAAGTGCCCACGGCCAAGTATTATCGAATTACGGGAGAACGTACCGTTGCGGTCAACATCACAGAGTTTCAATTACAAGAATCTTCAGTTCGCTTTATTAACTCGGGCACGGAAAATAGAATTACAAAATCCAACGTAACACACTAAAATTTAAGCTAGAATGTTTTTTTATCACAATGAACCGCTGAAAATGAAAATAGTAGCTTATATAACAAAAATTAATCGGTTTATTTAAATAATAAAATAATAAATATATTAAAATAATATTTATATCCTCCACAGATGCAGATAATATCCATCCGATTAATGCGTATTAACATAGAAAATTTTAGTCGTCGAATTATTTTTAAATTTAAGCGTTTTTTAATCGATGAATTTATTCGAATCACTGCTTCAGTATTTCAACCAACAACAACAAGAACATTCTGCATGCTCGTTCATCTCGCAAAGAAATTCCTTGAAGTATTTGTTAGAGTTTACCTCGCATCATGAATTACATTTTTTATATACTCTGAGTGTGTCTCTCTTTCTTAAAAAAAGTTAACTGAAAGGTAGAATTGTACGCTTGGTAAGTAATGATTTTAGTAATAGACGTAAAAATATTTCTAATACATAGGGAACAAAAAATATTGCCAAAATGCGAAATTAATAATTCTAACACTTTAAATTAAATACAAATTAATAAACATTTAAATAAAAATGCAATTGGTGAGCTTAGATATCATTAGTAGGAAAAAATATTTGATATATCAGATTAACTCGTACTGTGAAAACTTATTTCATGGTTCTTAATATTGACTTTGAGCATCACAATAAATTATCTAACTAAATATAGCAACTTCGAAATTTGAAATTAATATTTTGTTTTAGATCCATACAATTATTTTTACAAAATTACTGCAGGTCCTAGCATCTGAGGGCTACTTTATCGAAATCTATTTAACAAACTACAGAGGCAGAACAGATTGCAAATAAATAACATTTACTCGAAATAAAAATTCGACGGAGGTCTTCCCTTGGCTTAATCGCTTATATACACATTATAAAAGAAAAAAACCGATATAGTTTCAGGTAGTAATCTCCCCAGAATTCAGGAAAGTGGACAGAATCCTCACACCCGAGGAAGAAGGAAGCTGGGAGAAGGGTCTTCTCCGCAAAATAATGACCGTTCAGAGAGCATCTAGACAAATTGGAAGAATGAAAGAGAAGGCGGGGCTGAGACAAGGAAGGGAGGAAAGCGAAACAGATGGTGTAGCAATTTGTGGGGATTGCCAGGCGCAAGATCGGGAGGGAGATGTCCTCAATTAAATTGACTATCGAAAGGAGAGAAAGGTGACTTTGGGAGCGACCGCCATCGGGTTCAAAGAAAAGGTGACGGCCTCTGGTATTTACCCTCGGGTCTGCAGCCGAATAAAAAAGAAACCCACATCTACTCCAATCTTCAGGAGGAAACTCAAACGTCCAGCTTTACATTGAGCGAAGGAGGAACGCATTTCGAAATTCTCGTCCCCGATATGTATTTAAGGTTTTCCACCAGCGGAGGTATGATTAAATATTTACGGTAGATGGCGCTTAATTAGGAATATGGTTGCTGCGGGAAAAGGAGGGACGCGGGGATTGGGTAGGAGAGGAAAAGTGGATAAGTAAGGGAGGAGGAAAAAAATGACTGCGCGAAAGCGCGGAGGTGAGGAAGGCATTAACGAGAGAACAGGAAGGTTAACTAAAGATTCCGGAAATTCGACATTAAATATAAACGCCCTTCCTTTAGATTAATACAAACAGGATGCCTGGAAGAAAACTATGGCACGGTTTGAGACGCCCTAATTACGTATTAATGGAGCCGAATCAAATCGGGCTTAATTGCGCAGCAACAAATACTCCGCCGAGTTTATTTGCCCAACCATCGCGCTTAATTGAGAAAGTTCTCGCAAATTCTGCGAGCTTTTCTTTCGCTGGGAGATCGCGCAAATTGACAATTACATCGCGCACCCCAAGGTCACGCGCAACTACGATTCCGTAACATTCTTTCGTAACGAGATTATCATGGCGGAATCTCTTAAACGTCTCATTTCACGTTTGACAAACGGCCATCAATGGAGATTCCGAGCGCAAAATAAACGGTGACACGCCGCTGACACCAGAAGAATAATCAATAAACTTTGGCGTCCCGGTGACGCTTTGAATATTTAAATAAACATAATTCGATCGCCCTTATAATCAATCACACTGACCTTTATAAAAGCGTCACGGACACAAAGCAATTACATTATTTTTTTTCGACTCCGCATAAACATATAAGCGCGGAACGTGATCGTCATTTTTCCGCCGCTAATTTCCGATCCGATGATGCGTGGGCGGGTCCGCGAAAGAGGCCCACTATCCCTTCTAGACTACGGCTAGATCACGACGTTAATCCCGCTTTAAATTCAGTCATTCCATTTCAATTTGAAACAAAGCAAGTTGGGATTTTCGACAAGTTTCACTCGGAGCTTTGTCACGCAGTTTCATCCAACGATAACCGACGTAACGATCAACAGAGAGAGCGGGAGGGATCAAACGAGCGATTTTGATGGGCCCGACAGAGAGAGGAAGGGTAAATTGATAATAAGTTCAAAGGCGAATTAATTCCCGATGAACAATGACACAACGGTACGAATGAATACGCGTTACGGGGAATTCTAAGACCCGTGGACCGAAACAGCCTGCGATGGATCCGGGTCGCGGATTTTAGAGCGAATGCGGGGGATAACGGGTGAGCGGCATAGCGCGACTTTAAAAGGGACTCATCCCATTGGGGGTCCATTTATGACGAGAGGCACAAAGTGAAAAAATATCTGACCGTTCCGAAGGGTTACTTCAGAAAGCCTGTTGCTGAACCTATCGTAAGGCATTTTATCCGACCTGGGGTTTATAAACTCCATGGTCGTTACGAAATGTAATTTGTAAATCGCCTACGTGCTCGGCGTAATCGCGTGTTAACTGCTAGATAAGCAAACGTCGTTTCTAGTTTACCATTAGAAAAGAAGTGAGGAATTCAGTTGACATTTTGGAGAAACCTTGCTCCATCTGGATTATATTCCAACATGGTTAATACCAAACGAAGGGATGTTTTGTAAAACGAGGGAAGCAGAGGAAGTTCATACATGCTAATAATGAGGAAGAACTTTTAATGAAAAATAAAACACGAAATTCTTCTTCAAAATCGAATAATAAACATTGGTCGACGTATAACAAGACTGAAAATCTAAAAAAACGCAAAAATATGAGTGTACATTTGCAATGCCAAACATGAATCGACATCAGAAACGAAGACTCAAAAGCCTATAAAAATCAATGAGCCATTAGAAAATCCACGATCTGAATGTTACAGCTACGGAATAAATGAGACTGAAGTTATCAAATGCAGTCTAATCAATTACTTCCGTCCCATGAAAAAAAGATCGACCTCTTCGAGACCCGTGCGCTGATCGTGAATTGTCTCCCACTGAAAACACTGCAACTACATGCCTCATCTAATCCTCATTTTCAATTAATACAGCGAGCGCAAACTTTCCTACGGCAAATTTTCGCAATAAATACGCTCGAGTCCATTCTCGCAAACTTTGCGCATAGAAGGTTCAGGGTTCAATCGACTCCCGGGATACACAATCAAATTAACTACTGGTGCAGGGAGGGGAGCCAAACGCTTCCAGACGCACAAATCTCTTGGAGCAGAATTCATGTGACAAGCGAAGACGGCAAAGCAGAGAGAGAAAAGCGAACATGTGCCTGGAAGAAGGAAGAGAGAGAGGGGCTAAGAAAGTTTTTGTCCTTTTCGCCTAAGGGATAATGGCCGAAGGGGTTGCACTGCATTATTCATAGTGGCAGCGCACGCTCCCGCTCACTTGTTTATGTTTTGAGCCATTCTGGGATGCTGGGGGTTGGAAACCCCTTTTCGACGGCGTCTCCGCGAGTAATCCGGGTTTAATTGAAGAGGTCCAATGCAAGGGTGTTGCGCTGGACCTAAAGGGATGCTGACAAGACTGCTATAAAAAGAGGGCGATGTCAGATAAGGATGGTGTTCGAATGTGATGAGGAAGTTGAGGGTCGATGCCTTGCTCTGACTTACGTTAAGGGAGGTTTGGAAACAACTACAGATTTCAAAGCAATTGCCACGATTTGGTAGCTGATTTCACATGTATTACCTGCTGATTTATCAAGTTCAAGCTCGGAAACATGTTCCACGATCCTTCTGACAGTTATATAGATGGTTTAAATGAAGGATATGCAAAGTAATCGACTAAAGTAAGTAATCGAATAAAACTTTTGCGCTGATTTAGGCCGAAATAGTACATTTTAATCGATAAATCGAACCACACCATTTCCATAATCATGATGAGAAAAAGAGATATCAATATAAGAAACTGTACAAGGGATTCGTATCGCTCTGAGATCACCAAGCTATCTGATCCATGTTATTCGATTTAAATACCAAAAATCCACCTACAAAAAGGCACAAAATGTAAAAAGAACAAAGAAAGTCAATTGACCGAAAATGAAAAAAATCATTCTCTAATCTGCCAGCAAGTGATTCGCAAAATAATAAAGGCATATAAAAATTTTCCTACTGCAGACAACGAGACTGAAATTTACTTGAATCCAAATGACGAAAGGAACACATGGGATAAATTTAAATATACAAGGCCTGATGTTAAATTAATGTACATTAACTAATTAATGTATATTAATTAACAATGATATTGCAAAAATGTTTTAGAAATAGAAGGATTTGAGACTCACAGAACTGATAATGTATTATTATCGATAACTCTCGCATATAATCTTATGCTAATTGAAACATATAACACGCGGCGAGATCTCATGAATGAAAAATTCGACAAAAAAGATTTCTGACATTCGAAGAGAATGAAAACCCCTTAAAAGTTCGTTCTGAAAAACGAAAAGAGAACGAGAGACAAAGTTGCCTTTAGACATTTCTATCGTTATAATGTTGGGACGGGAGAGGGAGGATAACGCACATCATTTACCAGATCAAGCCCACGCAATACACACGGTTTCTTCCCCTCGCCAACGTATTTTCCATTTCATCCAACACTCACCCTCTTCTCTATATGATGCCAACGGTGCAGATTTATGCATCGGGAATGTGTGGCTTTCAAAAATAGACCCTAAACCCTTCAAATCCACTCAGTAACTTAAAATAAAACCCGGGAATAATTTCGAGAATGCTGTATTTTGCATTATACCGCTTCAAGAGTAAATTTTAATATCGGAATCCGACGATTATTTTCTCTTGAATCAAAAATAAATGATCTCACGTACTGAATATATTACTATTAAAATGCTTTGGCCACAGTTCCATGAAACGGCCATTATCAGTGCATTAAAACTCAAATATCCGTAAGAAAAACTAAACAAATACCAATAAAGATAACGGAAAAGATTTAAACCAATAAAAATAACTTAAATTAATAAAATTGTCTCAAATAATTCAATAAAAATTGTTATGATAATGAAAAATTAAAATCTATCAGATAAGTCAGCCAAATCACAATATACGAAAGCAATAAAAACAAATAAGCATACATGATCACTTGATTATAAAATAATTTACTACAAAAAAAAACAGAAGAAAAAATAGAAATTATAAATTCAAGTGTACAACGTGCTGCGTTTAATTTTAGGACTTTAATTTATTATTGACCTTATTCCGCAAATTAAGCTGGTTAATAAAAAGAATTCACTTACAAAACATAAATTTTACACTCAAAACTCATTCTTTGCAAATTTAGCTTGAAAAGATCACAAGCGAATGAGTGAAAAAGGACTTGAATCATTCGAAATGTTAAGGTTTTCTCAATTTAAAAATATGTAATGTTATTTACCAAATTGCATCACTGTGGGTTTTGAAATAGGTCGCGCCCACTGAACTCGAATTCTCGAGGTAGTTTCACGCCTTGCACCTCCTTTAGTTCACAATTTACATACAGTAACAAAAATAAGCTCCAAAACTAGTTCATACGTACCTATCTGCACCTAAGGTCTGTTCTCATTTGCATCACCTTTTGAGTACGTGTATTAATATTGTCTGTGTTCCTTTCTAAGTTTCCTTTGGATCGGTTTTTTCTTAAATTATACTTGATATAACGCTAAGTTAGGCAGCATTAACACACAGGCCTATAGTTGGTCGTTGCAAAAAAAGAATATCACCTTGATGTCGACTTAGATTATTTTTCATCCACAAAGGAAGACAGGCCAACTTGGGCCAAACATCGTCTCAAGAAAAAGTTTATTCAGTTAAAAAATAATAAATGTAATTGAGAGTAGTGGTGATTTTTTTAATCCTCAAAGACTAGGGGACACCTTACGTAAGAAGAGATTTCTCAATCTCAATCCTTAGACAATAAAGACTTTCATTCGTCAATATAATCATATGCAATTCACGCAAACATCTCTCTATTCAAATGGCAATATGTAGACGGATACGCGCTGGTCTTTACGCCATTGGCGAGAGAATTCTCTCATTGAACTCGTGTGACGCGCCCACCGAAACCCATGTCCAAATACCATAAATCACCCCTTAATCCGAAAATACGAGCTTTATTATTTTTTCTACCCCTCTCCCCGCGTATATTTTTATCCTTCCGTTACACTGGGGCACATTGTGAACGGGTTCTCCCTCTGCCTGTCGATTTAAATTTTTTCCTCGACACCCCATTGCATGGAACAAATTGCATAACTCATTTGTTTCTAGTTTGCTCATCCCTCCTTTTTTATTCCCCCGGAGCGATTTTCGGGGGAGGCGTGGCGGAGAGAAAGCTTGCCAGGATTTTCGCATACTTCCGCGGCTTGCTGCAGTGAGAAATGTGTAAATTGATTCACGCAAGAGTTTAATTTAGCTGTCGCGGCATTTCCACCCGAGAAAGAAGCAGGTGGAGAGAGAGAAATTTTCGCCCGAAAAAAAGAAATTGCTGATTTATAGCAGCTTGAATTTAATAAGCTTAAAAACCCCACCCCGAGGACGGAAAATCGAGCGTAGATAAAAACGGGGCCGAATTCGCGTACCCAACGACGACAACAGCACCGCCCGCTTCGGACTTTTAACGGGGTTAAAACTTTAATGCCCTCCCATCAATCAGCCGAATTATTCCGAAAATGGGTTAAAACTGGAATTAAAACGGAAAATAACCCGTTAATAGCGCCCGATCCCCCCAAATTCCTTCCCAAAACCCCTCTTCCATCTTCCTTATCAATCAACGCAGGGACCTCTCTTCGAATCTTCCCGGGGAATCGTTCCGTGGAGCACCAGATTATCGACTATAACCCACGAGTGAATCGCGAGAGGGAGAGAGATATGTGAAGGGAAGCGAGAGAGAGAAAAAACCATAACGGGGGAATAACCGAAATCATGGCATGGCGAGAGAAAGCGGTGCCGCATTCGTGGGAGGCACTGTATAAACCCATAATAAACCCGAGAGATTTGAAAAGGAAAAGAATGCCGTTTTCCAGAATTCTTCTCAAGGACTGTGCTGCAACAACGAGCGGTAATAAAGAGCGCGGGGGGAGAAGATGAAAGCAGATCCACTATAGTGGTCGCAGGAGGAGGCCTTGTCGTTCGATTGGCACTCTTCCAGTAGTTGCGAATCCCAACAAAGGCGGTCAAGCTTCACTAGGGGAAGGCTCCGTAAAAAGATGAAGATATGAGAGATAAATAAAAGCGGGAAGAGAGGGCGGGTGGTGGTGTTACAGAGTGGAGGGATTTCGCCCAAATCGAGAACAAAGAAAAATAGCCGTCTCTGGGGAAAATGGGTGTGGAAGAGGGGGGTTAAAAGGACTCTAGACGCGAAAGATTATCGTCGGACGATGGCGTCTTAAGGTCTCCACGTACCGGATTGCTGGGCGATATTAGAGAGCCATCCAGATACATGCATGAAATATTATAGACCGATGCGATATATCAAGGGGAACAACACCCTGAGATACGACAATGTTTTTAGCAATCGATGCAATAATATACGTGCAGTGCGCATCCTGGCCAAGAATCCGGGGCTTGTTACCCTTACAATGGCGCCAAAAAGAAGGATAGCATCCCCAAAGTACTCGCTGGGGGGATACCAGTAATGGGAATATTTTTTATTCGATGTCAAACATTGAGCATTGAGCGCACGATAATGCCTGAAAGATATACGCCTTAAGAGAAAGCTTAACTCTAGTTATTTGCTGGTAGCCGTCTTAGAGACGATTCTCCAGTGCTTCGAGGTATGTGGTTAATGAAGTATAGGAACACTAAGTTAGTTAGATATCTTGGACAAGAATTAGAATTAATAAACACAACACCTATGGTATGTAAAGTATGTAAAATACATCTTCAGACGAATCTTAAGGTGATCGAGAGGTAATATTTATGATCATTCGTTAAGTTTAAGAAAAATAATTTACTTTGATTAAAACAAGACGATGGAGATGACAAAATTGTGGATGATCAGACATAAGAAAATTGTGGAGTGGCGGCTATGGGGAATTTTCTTACAGTTTTCTATCTTGATGTGAGCTCCTCGTCAAATTCTAGACAAATCATCTCGCCCAGAGAAGATATCAAACGGGTGATGATCGCTCATCCCAGGGTTCGCTACTGAAGTACCTCATAAAGAATAGGACATCGAAACTTGAAACATCTCATCATAAACCAGAAAATATCGATACGAAAACAGATTCGTGGCTCCAAAAGTTTCTTCATCAGTTCGTAAAAATAACTTTAAAACAACCTCGATCTGGACATAGTATGTGACCCATTTTAGCCAAGCAATCGCTTCTTTCAGTACGTTTACGCCACATCTTAAAAATTACCAACTTTAATTTAATACACAAATACCTACTGGAAGAGACGCACTGTTCTGAGTCTCGCTAAAATCAATTTCCATACCATTATGAACTTTATGAAATGCCCTCAAATAATACTACAAAAGTCAAAACTGCCATGATGAAGATTGACATGAGTTAAAGCAGTTGAAACTTTTTCGCTCTTTTCACGGCATCGCAGGGACATTTCACGGCACGGCACCACTCGCATACGTCACAGGACAGATACATTGTTGTCCAGAAGGTTAAATACAATGAATGTGGTCAGGGGAAGATTTCCGGTGGGATGCGTGTTCTGGTTGCTGAAAAACATGGGCACTACTGACCTTGGGGAAAAGGTCCCAAGGACGAGGCAACGGACCGTCCCGACAGACAAGGCCCAGGCAATGCTGAAGGTCAGAGACGTACGAAAAAGATCAATGACCCGCAGTGGATTTTCAGGCGAAAAAAAGCGTCAAAAATCCACCACTGAAACGTATCGACGGTTGTGTGGAAGCTTCCATTCTCCCTTCCCAGCTTGCAAAATAACTCGAAGCATACGGCACAAAACCAAAGGTCATTGAAGCATGACGTATGATATTCGCCGCCCTGTGTCAATTAATATTTGCTGCATTTGTAACTGATCAGATATTTTGTTTATCGTTTGTAATCCGAATAAAATATAATTACTCTCTGATTCGAGTGCCTTAGCACAAAGCTATATAACATGCATATTTCATCTTTTTACCAGCAAACCTTATAAGTGGAACATTCTTCATTCCTATTTTGGTACAGTACAGTGGAAAATATCTTTCATTTACCATTACCTCGGTTATGTTTTCTGCTGTGATAATATGAAAATCACTGAGATGTAAGATTATGTATGTATGGTACGTTTAATGCTGAATAATGGTTTATATTTTGGTATTTTCTATTGAATGATAGGAAAAGTGTTAATCTAAGGATGACTGTGCTGAACTATGTGGTCATTTTCCACTCAAAAACTTCTATCAATTAAGCCTCGTTCCCTCAGCAGAACTTTTATTAGATTATAGTAGATGGATCTAGGATCAAACCGACCATCGGGCTGCATATTTCGCAACGCTGCATTGATTGCAAAAATAATTTTCCATTTGCTATTCTATTCATCAACACTACATTAAAATTGATCCATGTCCCTAATCTTTCCCTAGCTACAATTTTACTCCGCAACCTATCATCTTTACATATAGTACAACACCCACAACATACTCACACAATTCAAAAGTCAAAAACTCGCTGCTCCCCGAGACTACCTCTTCCGCTGCATCCCAGCACAATAACGCAAGAAAACGAGAGAAATAATGCCGTCCTTGTTCCAATATTTCGTCAATGATATAGCGCTCTGCGAGAGACTCCCGTGGTTCGCGTATAAAACGTAAATGGGAGGAAGTATAAATAAAAAGAGAGATGCGTAGAAAGAGAGAAAGTGCGGAGGAGGACCCGGCGGGAGCATGGTGAGTGGTGGTTTTTGAAATACATCGAGTAAACAGCCTTGGTGATGGAGTGCAGAGGGAATGCAGAGGGGGAATGGAAAAGCCAGAGCATAGCCATCAAAGTATAAAAAATGGAAGCGTGATCAGGAAGTGGTCGGCAGGGGTTTGCGATCTATCGGTGGGAGGGGGCGTAAAAATTGCGGGAGCGGAGGAAGAGATATAGGGCTGCAATAAAAAGGGCAATGGAGGCCAGTGACAAGGGGGGGCGAGGTGGGAGGAGAATACATTTATTCGGGACATGATTCGTCGCCGGAGAGGCTGTGAGGGGATTTCCTTCCCACGAGAGGGGGTTGCATCGAAACAGACGGATTCGCTCGCTATGATCATCGCCGAGAACATGCTTAACGACATAATTCGCCCGGGGGTTGAATTACGACCTCTGTGCTGCGCTAATTACGCGGACTAAAACATTTCGGTAAATAATTATTCGACCGCCAAGATGTCTTTGGTGGAGGAGTTAATGGAAGAGGAAATGGGGGTTTAATTACGCCCAAATATCGGATTGATATCGCCGCGATGATTGGTAGGTCGTTGAAGTAAATAGATGAGGAATGAAATGTAACCCTATATCGTCACTCACAATGAGATATCTGCCAACTGTACCACAGCTATTGAAGACAGATTGTACTCTATGGCGAAAAATATTTCGGAGGGAACAAAGCGAGGAAGTAATTAAAGAAAAACTTTTACTGAAATGTTTATTAAATAGGCTTAATTATAAATTGCATATATGGGAGGAACTTAATTAAGATAGGGGATAGGGCTTCGAGAGCAGAATCTATCTTTCGATTGAAAAACATTGATTATGAACAATAGCTAGTGCAAATCGTTGCAAAAATTGTTCTAGTCATGTTACTTGTCCTCTATGGCGAAAAATATTTCGGAGGGAACAAAGCGAGGAAGTAATTAAAGAAGAACTTTTACTGAAATGTTTATTAAATAGGCTCAATTATAAATTGCATATATGGTAGGAACTTAATGAAGATAGGGGATAGGGCTTCGAGAGCAGAATCTATCTTTCGATTGACAGCCATTGATTATGAACAATAGCAAGTGCAAATCGTTGCAAAAATAGTTCTAGTCATGTAACTTCCCCCAATTGATACTTTCATAACTGACCCATTCAAGCATAAAAGATAAACTACAAAATATGATTCTTTAAACCGATTTTCGGCAATTTTTGAATTCTGTGAGGGACCTTAACTCCTCGAGAATTACAATACAAGTTTAATTTTGCAAAAAAATCGAGAATCATTTATACCGTGGATAAAGCTATAATTTATTCCCCCTCATGACAAAGGAAAGAACTTCGACTGACAAAAATAAAATCGGTTGCGAACGGTTGGGAGAAATAGCCAGCGAGAGCTGCAAGAAATGACAGGCGGAGAGCCTACGTAGTAACATACTACAAATCATTGTATACCGTGCATGAAATTAATTATAGCTCGGGAAGAATAAATGCTCTGAGGTATTACAAGCAGCGTCGAAAGAGCGCCAAATATTTATCATCTTCCGCACATAACAACAGATGCACGAGATCCCTGAAATTCAAGGAAACAGATATCGCTGTTATCCTGCTATCAAATAATTACCGTTACACGCTAGAAACTGTACCCCGGGTGAGTTTATTCAGGGAAAACACTAAACAATGGACGCTGAATTTATGGAGAAAAGAGCACAGAAATAACAGACGCGGGAAATGCGAACTTAACAGTTTCACGTGCAATTACGGACGTCCTCTATGAAAGAATGCTAGACGTAGGGCATGCGATGAATCAAGAGGTCACGAATGCATTCGTAATTGCTGAGATATCTTTGGAATGTACTCTGGTGAAAGCAGGAAAAAAAGGAATGAAAAATCAGTGCTCCGTCCCATTTACAATTAGTCATTGAGTTCCCAGATTTTTGAGACAGCTATTTTTCCCGAATTTTCACAAATTAAAAGAGCGGGAACTGCAAAAATAGAAAAAAACGCTGGGATGAAACCAAATAAACCAAGATATTTGAGAACGGAATATATTTCTAGTTGTCGGAAAAATCGTCCGTGATTAGGATAACCCTTGAACATATGAAAAAAGATACGTGTATTTTGATTCAATAAACCGCTAAAATACAGCGGAATTTCTGAAATATGAGTGGCAAAATGAGTACAAAACTTATTAATAAGTTAAATGAAAACGCTGACCACAAGAAGGAGATTCATTCACACATCACATAAGGATGACTAGCGCGAAATTGCCATATTTTGATGTAAAATTCACCGTTTTCTAATAAAATAAAACAGAGAATCAGCAAGCGCTTACCGTAAATTTAAAACAATAAAAAATCCGAAAGCTTTTTGGATAATTTTAGATGCTAAACCAGCATACAAAAGGATTGATTCTGAAAATTCATCCGACGATTGAACAGAGAACATCCCAAAGAAAAATATAGAAAACGATGGAAAGCGTATACAATTTTCAACAGCGTTTTCAATGAACCCTTTTCATCTTGAAAGGCAAAACAAAAGAAGGCAAGAGTTCGCAAGATGGACGATGTATATTTTGGATCGCACAAAAGGAACGCGGCGCCACAACATCAGCACCCTACTCTCCGGGGAGAAACTGTTTTCCAAACCGAACGGACCCCTTCCTTTAATATTCCAATCGGAAAAATAACTTCGGAGGCAAAAACCTTTCGGAAAAATGAAATTTTAAACGCGCAGGAAATGCAGGAGGTGGCGGGAAACGGACGAAGGGTGCGGAGGAAAAAGTTTGCCGCGATCTCGCGCCGAATACATACAACGAGCGCGGAAAAAAACACCGCAACCCACGGGAGAATAAGAAAAAGTTTACACAGGGTCCCTCCGCCATCGAACTTACGAGAAACACAAACCCGAAAGGGAACGCAAACGCCGAATTTTTACAAACGACGGGACGCAGGTAGGAAGGAGAGGGCGAAAAAAATACAAAAGGCGAAAAGATAAACGAAGCACGAAACAAAAAAAAACAACTCTAGGCACGTATATATACTTTTTCCACGGGAAATTCAAAACGATGAAAGAGAGAGAGAGATGTAGGAGGCGAGAGAGAGATAGAGAGAGCTAAGGGTACATTAGCGTAAACAATAACACCGAGACTACCAAAAAGGTTCTTTCCGCGGCGCGCGCCGGACGTAGACACTGAGGGAAAAAAGAGGCGAAAAAGAAGGGAAAACAATGCTTGAAATAACGTTTGTCTGACGGTGTGTGTATGCGTACTTTCACGCAGGCGTGGAAAGGAGCGGAGGCAATGGAAAAGAGGAAATAAAGACAGTCGATAGGGGAGAGGTAAAAACAGGATCCGCGCATACCTTGGAGGCCTCAGGTCATTTGGTGGAACAGCACTGGGACCGCGGAAATCTCCCAACCCCTCAGCCGAACCCACTCCCCGGCCGATCCACCTGCGTAGCCGCATAAACCCCGCATAGTCCCCGCCCCTTTTATCCACGGGGCCCAAAAACCCGCCCCCGCCTTCTCTCCCTACGGTCCGCTAACGAAACGCACACCTCATCCCACGCCCGCAACAGAGCTTCAACTGTTTTACAGTACGTGTCTCGACTGGGATAACCCGCCGTTATACGACCAGGTACAAATAAAAAGACGGCAATAATTCCAATGAGGCCGCTTGGTATATATCTGCGCGCATGAAAATTTGTCCGAGTATTCACTCGATATTCCCGCACCCCGGTTTTATTTTATTTCTGAGACGAAACACATATTAATGGGCCGAGGTTTTAAAAGTTTTGGCGTAATTATGTTCGTGTAGGTATGCTGATATGCGGGTGAATGACTGCGTGAATTAGGCTTTCAACAGTGTTTGCTCTTTCACACATACGCACGTTATTATCGACGTTCTTAATTTGCTCGACGACAAACAATGAAATTACAGCCTACAAATTTTATAAGTTACGAATTGCCTGTTTCAGATGATATGTGTACACCGGAGTCATCCTAAAGAAAAGCATCAGGATTTCGTGTTTGAGTATAGTCATCCAGGGGACAAGCCAAGAAAGGAAGTACAAGGGTATAGTATAGAAGACCGCATATGAAAACAGCAGGCCACACATCAGTTAGGTTTTGCCTGCACTAAAATATTCCGACGTCAATACTGCATTTAGAACAGTATATTTAATTTCTATAGGAGAGTATTTAAATTTTTAATATGGTGATCAATTAGTCCGAATGAATAAATTAATTTTTAATTCCAAATTTTTATTTAACTTCATTTAATTTGCACAATAAAAAAACTGACTGAACTGAACGCGGAAAAGGATAGTACGTGACCTGAAGGTCGCAGATTAATCATTTAAGCTCTAGGAGAACAAAACAAAATTAAATATAATTAATATCAATATATTAAGTTAACAGGGGTGTACTGATTGTTCTCTTAATGAGGGAAAGCCCTAAAGCTTCAGAGGCATAATTTTTTATTCTTATATTAATCCCCATTTTATTTGTTGCGGAAGAGCTTTGTATTTTCCAAAACGTCAATGCGCGCCGGTAATTTTTCTAGCGTGACCATTTGAGAAGATTCAAACTTGTCTAACAATTTGCGAGAGGATTCTAAATATTCCACACCCAATTTAATGAAAGAGGACCAAATACCCTGAATGTGCCTGTTTCAGACCCTTGTTTCGACAATTCCATCGCTGAAGAAGAATCCTAAGCACGCATTGTTTCACCTGCAACCACCAAAAGCCGTAACACACGACAGCACTTCCATCAATTCATAGGTAACTCCACTTCGCCTACTTTTTCATGCTCCGTACTTACGTCAATAATTAAACATATGAATCACAAAACACGTGTGTGCACGCGCTTTTGACGGCCGTGCTCTCGTTAAAAATTTCGATCCTCGCTCGCGACTCCCCCCCGTAAATAAACTGATTACCGATTCTATACGTCATCTTTTTCGTTTTTCTATCTATAGTTAATTTATTTAGTCCGTTCCGGCGGCATATGAATGCGAACCGATGCATTTTTCTCTCTAACCCTACCGAACGCGTTTGATGGCGGTGCTTGTCAATTATTTATGACATCAATCATTTATCTCGCCGAGTATTTTTATCGAAGTAAAAAAAATGAAACCCCTCGTTCATGCGTTTTTCATTAGTTTGTTTTTGGATACGGCCCCGCGTGCTCTGGATTATAGGGATTAAAATTATCTACTCCAACTGCATCGCTCGCGATAAAATTCATTACGAGGCGATTAAATAAAAAAGACCCTCATGATAAAAGCTGCCGATGCGCTGACAGACGGATGTGATAACATTTGTCATCTTTTTAAAATTAAATCCTAAAGTTAATCACATCCCGCGATATTGGAGTGGATGTACAATATTTGGAAATAAGTTTAAGCGCCGACACATTCTTTGGCACGTGATTAATCCGGGAATGATAAATAATAAAAAGGATGATTACTCTTCGTTAGATGGCCGGCGGAAATTACGATGGCCGATAAAAAATAACGCCGATACGGAGGAGATAAATTTCTAACGAGATCACGCGGAATAAATATGGATGCTGCGGAAAATTACTAATCCGTACGGAAAGAATTATTTGGGCATTTTTTAAAGATCGAACGAAGTCATTTGGACTAAATTGCCTAATTTGAAGTCTCTGATACCGAAACTTATCACTCGGAAATTGACAGCTATAGCTTGAATGAGAAATGTATTCTGTAATTGCCGTAGATGCTTTCATTAATCCATCACTGACAGCCCCAAAAGTTGGTTCTTAAAGAACATGTATCGGATGAGTGAATCGATACATATAAACGAATAACTAATCAAGTTCTAGCATGATTTTAAAGAAGAATAAAACAAAAGGAATTTCAGGTAAAGGTCATTAACTTCATAAATAGCCTGTTTTTACTGAAAAAATTCCGCAGTAGTAGTACCTCTTACTTGGATTTCCAAGTAATAACCACTTTTACTGCTGAATGTGAAGTAAATGGTGAAACATTTACATTAAAATAGTTCCCTTGTAGATTATACAGAATTGTAGTTTCTGTATTGCAACTATGCATTAAAATCATTCGAAATATTTACTGAATGAATGTGAGGGTTATAATTATTTTTAATCTTACCATCAGTGAAAAATCCTTCGATAAACACGAATTGAACATGTAAATAGAATGCATACATCGAGTAACTGCTGCATAAGCCCTATAACGAGGAAATGAATAATTAATTCTATGGAAAGCGTTGATGAAAAGACTAAGATAGATTTGACACATTTTGTCTGAATAACACTATAGTCTGCTGAAGACTATTGCAACATATGGTATGAGAGAGTAATTAGAGACAAAAATCTAAGGTATATTAGGAAAGGCAGATAATGGTTATGGTTAAGACTAGGAATTATGAGCGAATGAAGTAATTGGCTGAGGACAATACAGCTAGGAGAGCTGTAACATACGCAACATAACATTGTTATCCCACGGTAATGACAAATATTCTTTTCTACCAAGGCCCATAGCTACTATAGCCCATAAATTCATGCATATCACAATTCTTGTTAGCGAGGCGTTATAGATCCTGGATATATTTTCCATTCTATTTTGTGTGTCTTATTAGCGTTATTACATGGAAAAGTCTATGATTCCCATAGAAAGAAATCGCTGTATCAATAACAAATTCACAACCCTGCCATTTCTCTCACAATGATTTAGAAGATCAGTTCGAATGTAGATAAATCACCGCAGAAACACGGATCGAGCACGTTTCATCTATTCCTCCTAATAAAATGACACTATTCTCTCCTACGAGGCTGTAAATTGCAGAGCCGGGAAAAGGTTTAAAAAGACCACTCCCACCGACTTTTATTCCCTGCCGATACACATTAATTTGGATTATTTCATCGGGTTTTACACGACACGGATACCTCGCGTTCGTTAACTTGGCTTCGTTCGTTTATCAGAGCGATTGGCTTGCGGCGCCTTGTGTGAGAGTGCGCTGATCGAATCCGACTGCATAACTACCCCATTCGGGCTGTATCTACACCACCCGCAATGCACCCTTCCGCCATTTTGCGATCGCTACGTTCTTTGGCCGGCGCGTTTCCATTTCGGACAGAGGAGAGACGGAAAAAGAGCGAAAGAAAAGTGGGGAAAAGCATTGCAAACGAAGCCCCATTGACACCGAGGGTTTAGTACCCGTCACTCGCTGAAAGACGGTTTGCGGAGTATGTATTTAGATTTGGATCTTACCTTCGGACATTTACGAAATAAAACGAAGAGAATTTAGCTTTATAATTCTATCTCCATCACGATCTGCAGGTTTACGTGGGTGATTCATAAAGCTTTCTTTATGGAAGTTTGGGTACTTACAATGTTACATGTCCGACAAATAAAGATATAATTTCTTTATTTATGAAAACAAAGATAACGTTATGAGATCACTTTATGTAATAAAATATTTGTATCCTATGAAAAGCACGACAGAATTTCACTGCTGCCAGTTTTCTCCCGAATAGGTATAGAATAATGGATTTGGTATTGAGTGAGAGGAAAATATGAAGATGAAAGATTGCCATTCCCCTTACAGAAGCCGGGATGTCCATAGGAAAGGAAAATTATTATTAAGGATCAGAATATTACTTTAGCGTTTATTGAGGGTTAGAATATTACTCATTTTGCATACATAAAAAGAGATATGAGATAGAGATATTTAACACTAACTGAAGGTTGTTAATAACATATATCATCAATCCATTTCTAGTCATATTCAGGAGATATTACGTTTGAAAAGGTATGCAAGTAGATAATTTGAACACATTAATCATAATGCAAGACCGCTTTATGAATAACACGCTCATAATCCTTATTTGAATTCATCATTCAAGCGCGAATATAAATTTATATTTACGGCACCGATTAACATTGCAGATCGAGAAATAACTCCATAAAACTATTCTCAAATCAAATACAGCCTGCAATCGTAGCGTCCACTGAATGAATGCATACATAATTTTGCAACAACGGCACGAAAAATCTAACGAATCGAGAGATAGCCACACTAAAATACCTCACAGGAGGATGGCCCGTATAAATATCTTTAGCACTTTTCGATGGTGGTCAAGGGGTAAACATCGACGAAACAAAACAACTAGAATTTACAATGCTTTAAATGACGACAAAAGTACCGTGGATGGAATATATGTTAGAGAAAGAGAGGGAGAGATATGGAAGAGGGAGAGAGAGAGATGTGTGGCACAGCGAAAGAGATGGAAGGGCGAGAGGGGAAAATAGGGGATCTCTGTCACAATATCTCCCCCGGGAGCACTTTAAAGTACTTTCGGTTATGCCCGCCGACGAGAGAGGTATTTATAAAAAAGTAAAGATCAACAATCTGGCGAGAGAAGAAAAAAGACAGGAGATGAGCGCAGGGGAATGTGGACGGATGATCGCGATAAAACACGAGAGTATTTCGGAGTGATTTTTCGCGATTCCCAGCAGGGCCTGTTGTGCAATTCCGCTCTCACGTGGCATCATCCCAATCGGGGAAAGGGGTGGAAGATAGGGCGTGAACGGGAGAGAAAGACTTGATGCGTTACATTATGCGGAAACTACGCATCAATTGGTACGGGTCGAATGCGGCGACATGTACGGCGACCAAAAATATATATTCGGCGGGAAAAAATATGGCTGAATTTAGAACGGCTTTAAATGCGGAAGGTGGCCGCTTCGACCGCAGATGCTTATTCTGAAACGTAGATTAATTTGGGGAAAATCGATGGAAATGTGCATTTTCTAGCGGGAGGATAGAACATGACGTCTGATGGTTTATATCGAAACCAGAATTACAGGGAAAATCCATTTCGGCTCCGCCAAAAATGTGATCTAAAAACTGAGAGGAAAAATATGTGAAGAAGATGAAAATTTAAGAATACAGTAATTGAGAATTATTCGGAAACCAAAGAATATTCTCTGCAAAGAAGAGAGTAACTTTTAATTGTGAAGATTCTTATCAACATAATTATTACCATTTATTTATTTTCAATACGTTACACAAGAAAGGTAATTCTGGGCCTGTTATTTCTTAGCATTGAGTGGTAAATACATTACCTACTCTTTGCCATGAGTAAAACATGTTCTAATGTTCATATATTTGGCGAGATCTAATACTTTCCTGACACCTAAGAGATGCAGAATGACATATCCACTTCAGATGATGATGAAATGATCTGCAATCCTGCGCCAAAATTCTTGGGCTGAACAATTGGAATTTGGATGAGATGCCCATGGAACTTAACGGACATGATCTCAGAGTATACACGCTTTCATTGATTGTGAATCTTGATCAAATTCCAGACAAAGACAGCATAATAATAATCGAACGAAATATACGACGACGATACCACGTCATTCACTCCTGATATAACAAACCTAAAAGAATTCACGACTAAACCAAAAGAGTACGGATATCCGCAATTCTGTGAGAGATGTTCCAGTTGGTTAGCGAAACGAAATGCACCTCCTTGGGAAGAGAAAGGAAGCCATTCAGGAGGACTGGGAAAGCGTCGAACATTACAGCGACAAACGCCTATGTGAAATCAGGTCACAATTACATGCCCAGGAGATGACCCTAATTAGCCACCCCGTGAAACGTTCTTTGCACACACACACTCGCCCTTTTGTAAGAAGACGTAGGACCGCTTTGCACGTACTGCCACACTTGTACCACGTGAATTAAAACCAGCGCCATCAAACGTCGCAATTAGTTACTTTGATCCTCGAGGTTGCGCGACCGAAAGCGCCGTCGACATTAATAAAAATAAAAGTAAATCGAAATTAAATTTAGGCTGGCTTTGCAGAGCACGTGACGTCCCCTTCCATTCCCCTAAACGACAGGTGGGTGGTGCATAAGGCACCGAGCCCGCGGATTACAATTAGCGCGTCGCTAGGCTTCAATTAATGCTCACTTAATTCCGCCTACAGACTGCTTCCCTCCGTTAACGTTGAATTTTCGAATGCAATTCACTGTGCGAGAGAATTCTGATCTTAACGGATGGTAAGCCTGGCTCTTTCGCCTGGACTGTAATTACGAGCTACTAAGCCGGGTCCCCGAACGTGTCGGGTCATCGATTCGAGCCCAGGTGCCGGAATTCCGTCGGTTTCCGCGCTTTTTCGACCCGCGACGATATTAAAGCTTAATCCTCCGGAAAGTATGTGTGCTCCGATGGGAAATTAAGGTCAAAATGGCGCCCCGAATTAATAGCGGAGGGTGTCGGCTCATTTATTTCGAAAACTATAACGCGTGAATGTTTAATAACGCAGCTATTGAAATTAAAAGCGGATGGCGTAATAAAAATTACTGATTCATGAGACGATGAATATTAATCTGCAATTCCATCGGCTCTCAAATCCACCTTCTATGTGTGGCTCGCGAGCGATTCGGGCGGCTTTCATTTTTGAGGGGACACCTCTTCGGTGATAATTTGCATTGATCGGATGGCATAATGAGAGCGAGTGAAAAAGCCTTGAATCGATCACCTTACAGACAACCTAAGGATCTGATGAATATCATCTGCCCTATTTCACTGGATTTTCCTCAACTGGATGAACCTATCCTATACCCTGTCTACCTCTCCAAAGTTTCGTCTTCCCGAATTTGGATATATGTACCGTATGTTACAGTTAGGGTAACTTTTGTCAATCTTTTCGGTTTAAGTATCAACGTCAGACATCCTTGGTACTGGGGCGATGCATCCTAAGAGACAGGTGGAATGGAATGTCTAGTTGCACTAGTCACTCGTTGCAATATGGCATCTCTTCTAATTTGATCTTCTCGAATTTTGTCAAAGGAATTTTCTTCTAGTCTGAATCAGATAATTTGGATATCTTTTCCACCAATGGAGCTTTCGCTGTAGTTTTAGCCTATTTAAGAATACGGAGAATAAATTTTTGTGACTTTATACCACGGCCATGTCGCATAAAATCTTTATTTGCCAGAGGGATGGTTTGAGGAAAGCCATTCTAGTATAAAAATTGCAGTATCACTAAGAAAATGGCTCTAACATTAACTACAAAATGTATGACTTTATCACGGCCCCGAAATTATCGTCCCAGACGCCTAAAATATCCTGGTTTTGCATCATCGGTTTCCGAAAACCCTACCAACAATTAGTTGCCACAGCAACAAACGGTATAAGAAACGTTTGTAGAATCCTTCAATCCTCAATTTAACTTCTTGACACCGAACTTACGATACCACGGAAGTGGCCGAACAGGAAATTCAGCCCTCCTCATCACATTATATCCCTATTATTTTCGCAAATTTGCAGCGAAAGAATGCATACGAGAAACTGATATCCGTATTTGGCATCTTGTGTATGCAGACACGGCCACAAGTTATCCGCACGCCTGTGGTAGCTTTTGATACTCGAGCTTTGAAGCGATGAAGTAGTACTCGGCGTAACCAGCGCACTGATGGGCTATTTCGCCTAAGGGATGGCTTCTTGCTCTTTCCACGAAATTCGACTCGTCAGAAAAGCGAGATGTTAAAAGGCACGACTAACACTCAATACGAATGAAAGGAAACCTCTGGCGCTGCGGTCAATGAAAGGGCTTCATAGTGCCATTCCAGGGCCATCCTCTGCCAACGGCCAACTTTTATGCAAATGTCGACTTTAAGCATGAAACCAAACACAATATCCAAATTACAAAACAAACTATTTGGTAACAGGAAGGAAACTGAAATTAAGGCTCGAGGATTTTGTTATCGGATACGAGACTTCATTACGATGTGCCATTATCCAGGTTCCATTCCCGACGTCTGACTCAAGATTCACAGTTAAAAAGAGAGCTTTTCATAGCTGAGAAGCTATATAAATTATCAGTTCATAAATGTATAAATGTATATAAATGTCATATCTAAAATATTCCTGTCTGACAATGTTTCCATCCCGGCAAAGGATTAAATAAACTTGAGCATTTTCATAAGATCAAATCGAATTCAAATGACATATGATTCAAGAAAATGAAACATCAAGTTCCATTGAAAACTACTTCCAATTGCCTAAATTATGAGAACTCCGAAAACACCTCGAACGGTAATTTCCATCATTTAAAAACGCCCAGGTCTTGGAATAACATCAGAGAAAATTAAAAAATTGTTTCGCGTAGTTTCGATTCCGAAAACTCATCTAGCTATCCCTTGTTGTTCTTGGAGCACAGAATAAAAAAAAACAAACAAAAACTCCAATCAATTTCACGTTCATAATATTAGCGATAATCCTTCGGCTAAAATAACGATATTTACCTCACCGCCGCGGCCGCACAACTACCGGGACGGGTATCCCCAACTCCACGATATCGACTGGGAGAAAATAAATCCCGCGGACGCGATAAAAACGCTAACCGAAAGAAACCTTCCTTCCCTGTTGAAAAAATACCCCACGAATGCTAAGGACAGACATCGAAAAAAATTCTCCGGGATCGGCGGGAGCAACGAGCCCTCGAGCGGAGACGCGAGATGCGGAAAAATAACGAAAAATGGCCGGAAAACTCGCAAAAAAACCTCCCAGGAAGATAGAGGAAATCGATAAATCTTCCTCCCGAAACGAATGCGATCCCTCTGGAGTGGGGAAAATAAATAAACAGTTTATAAGACTATATCTAAAAAGCGGGAGAGCTGTGGCCTCCGGGGTAACACCTTTTGCGCTCCGCTCAAATGGATTAATTGGAGAGAAATCTGTTATTGATGTTGGGCGGAACGGAAAGGGATGGAAGAATTAAAAGCGGATAAACAAAGGAGAATCGGACGGAGGGAAACGACCGAAAAGGAGTCTCGGGGGCACGCGATGAAGCAAAGGGAGTGTATCGAGCCATTCTTTCTCGGGGTGGAAGAATTATAAAGAACGAGAGACGCACGTATATAGAGTTCCGATCCCTCTTAAAAAATTATAATTCGCTCAAGGACCTCCCGTCTCGATGAAAGAGTACGGGGATTGTATTGTGCAAACGTGATCTCCGCTGCAAAATGGGGTAAACAGCCTGGAAGATAATCGTTTGATTGCGCATGGCAGTGTACACAAAGGAGGAACCGACGTAACGGAATGGACGTAATGGAAGGCCTCGAGAGAAAACTTTCGAAAAGAGGTTATAAAACAAATGAATGGCCGCGAGCGATCTAAAATTTATTTCCAACACGCTATTAAATAGGTAATACGTTCGATTAATTTTCGTAGAGGGGACCCCTGCACCGGGATCTGCGTCAATCAAAACGCAAAGGGCCAGAGAGCAAAATAATTCCTACTTTGCGGAAATTGGATTTTGAAATTAATTTTTCTTACTGTTGCTTTTTTTCCCGAGTGCGACTGAAACTTGATTCTGCTCATAATGGAGTACTCGAATTTCAATATTTTTCAAATATTACCTACAGCGTTAATAAACTGAAAACTGCTGCTCTGCTACTGATACGCCGAGCCTTTGCGACTCCGATACTAACGATAACAAAAATATTTGAAAATTCTATAAATTAACTCATCGCTGTTAAAACGAGGGGAATAATTCAAAGGAAGGGCAGAATTATTCTGCCGCGAGCACGCTGAATTATTACAGACATGTTTAGAATAACGATGGGAGAGAAAATAAATTTTCCTCCTTTTTCCTCCTGCCCACAGAAATAAGCGCATTAAAAACAATTCAGCCGCTAAAAGCAATGAAATTTCCATCAGCACCATAGAGAACTTCAATTAAAACACAGCCCGCACGGAAAGGATTACAGTACTCGCTGATAATGAGCCGGAGAATATGAAGAAAAGGAAAAATCACGCTAAATGAGAGCTAAAGAAAGGGTAGGAGAAAGAAGATAATTCGCAATAAAGAAAACGGTATATCGTATAAATGAACAACTCTCTTCCTTTTTTAATATGATTATAAACAAAAAGTAATAAAACTCAGGATGAAAACGCAGCGATTGCTTTTCTAAGTTGAGTTTTCCGCGTTTAGCTGAAATATACGGTGAAAGTAGGGGAAGGAAAAATATCCTACGGAAATTTAAACAGTAAAAAAGAGAAAAAAAATCTAACCTGGCTGTAAAAAATTTCTAACTAATCGTTTCCTTTTTCCTGCTTCCTGATTTTTTTAAGACCCAACGTAAATATTTCTAAAAATACTAAATCCAACACCGAACCGTTTGGTATTCTAATCCACTGATAATTTCTTAACTCTTACTGATATTTTAAGGACGATTTTTATTGTCTGTTTTTCCAATCTCGCGTAATATTTGTTACACGATTTTTTTCATCATATTCACCTCTCAATTAATGCGAATTGAGAAGAATTTGGAGAATTTATAAATCAATGTGGTGAGAGAGGAGAAAAGTACGGATAAAAGGAGAAAAAAATCAGGATTCAAATTTTCTTGATGAAACCAAATCCCATTTTAACAACTTTGCAGAAACATCACACTACAAAAAGCACACTTTTGTTTTTTTCAAAGTTATTAAAAAAGATGTAGATTAAAGAAAAAATTACTACTGATCAATTTTTCCAGCTGTGAAATACCACAAGGTTACACCCGATTCCGTTAATTAATTGATTGGATTACATATATGTATACAATAGGGAATACTATACTACTTGAGTACTGAGTCATAAATCGGTAAAGGAAACGATGAGTAACATAATATTATTCAAATATGGTTGATGATCAGAATGAAGCTGGTTCCATTGAGGAGAACGAGCGAGGGCGTTCAGGAGGAAATTCAAAGTAACTCTCGAGGAAAAATTGTTTCCACAGCTTCTTCCCCACCGCATAATTCTCAAATAATCCCTTCCGGAGAATGGAGCAATCGGAGCTGAAGGACCATGAGTAAGATGATGATGGAATAATCATATGGATTGAGCCCGGGGCGAAAGCAAACCGAATGCCATTCGGTCAATGAGGGAGGAATATAAATAAAGGGATGGGCACCCATTAGTAAGTGAAGGGTTTCGAACTTCTCGACCACACAATATCCAGCCTTTTCATTCCCACTCTCTCGTGAAATTAGTAACACTCGGAGTTGAGAGAATAAATAAGTTCCTTGACCTACGAAGTCTGCAGGCGTTGAGTTCTCTGGTGAAAGCTGTATAATTTTCTAAGGACGCACGAGTGCCTGTTTACCTTTCGTTTAACCACAGTCACAAAAGTGAAGTGCGTGGCTTCGGATCATTTTCTCATAGGCTAAACAACAACTACCTTTTAAACTTAAGCTGGGGGTATTACCTAGCCAGAATATCCTATGATTTCTGTAGCTAAAGACTGCACGTTAGCATAAATAAAACTGTATCTTTTCGATTAATCAGTTTTCTTATAATTAAGATGACCTAACATATCATATTTTGTTATATATACCAAGATATATCATAATTATTAAAAGACATTGCGGCGATATATCAGCTTATGTATATATATTTTCGGCCATGGTAGGTTTATTCGCAGCTTTTTTGAAATAGGCTTGGGTGAACATATTCTGCAAACAAAAAATTCGTTGGATGTGCTCGAAAGCTCACACGTACAGAGTATCAATAAGAAATAAAGCATTTAAGCCCTCTATTCCTTAACACTCGAAAGATTGGAAATTATTTTAACAGTATTAAGATTTAGGACCCTGTGGGATCAAAAGTAGGCAAGTGAGGGTAACACAGGACTATCCAAAGTAACACGATTAAAACGCACCCACGCCCTGTCATCATCCGGAAAAATAATCACGGATAATGAAAAGGCACGAGCTCTCTTCAGATTCACTTCAACATAGCAAACCAACCAAAGGATCTCATTTTAGGAAAAATCAACCCCGCAAACCCGAGACCTTCGAATGGAAAGCTAAATCGACCGTGCCTGACGCTTAATTGAAACCGACCGTCGGAAATCGTAGGCCAAACTGAGGAAAAAACCCGCCCAACTATATATCGAGCGGATTGAAAACTACATACTCGGGTTATTGCATGGGGAGATGTAAATACGGATTCCGCAGCGTAAGGGAAGGTTAAGCGAGCAGAACCACCCTTCAATGGAGAAGTTCTGGAATCGAGGATGGTTTAACAAAGAGGGCATGTGTGCGTGCGGTGCTCGGGGAGGGAGAGGCTTACTCACCCGGTTATAACAAACGCAGGGGCGCGGACTCCACGCCACAAAGGTGAGCGGGGCAAAGTTCCGCATAGGTGCCCACCCTGTATTATTCACTCGTTCGCGAACGGAGAGTGGGCGGATGGAAAAGAGGGACGGATGAGGGAGTTACAATGCGAAAAGTTTATTTATACTATCGAGTGGAATGAATGCCGTTGCCGATTGCAGGGTTTTAAGTCGTTTAAAATTCCGCTGCACGCAAAAACGCTCGGGTCCGAGAACTAACGACTCGAATGAGATACTAAACCAAATATACTACCATTGTGAGACAGTACGGAAAAGTTTTGACGATATATAAACCACGTTAAATGACTGAAGTATTCCATGTATTATTCAAGAAATTTCGTTGCATAATGAATGATGAAATTGTGTTACATAGGACATATGTTGCCGGAAATCGAATGGTCGACTGTCATAGTTATCCTATAGTTTGTCCTGTTTAGCCATCCGATGCGTTTTGGCGCTATTTGTGTGACAAACAGTAATGGCATTCCCGCCATCAAACGGATAGAATTGGACCATTCTCTGAATATCGCACACGTAGAGACCTACTGACCATGGAGTGCAAAACGCACACATGTAGCTTGAGTTTTATGAACAAAAAATATTTATCATGTTTAGATCATAGATATCTAGTTTATTTACATTAAAGAATATATTTCTCTGGTGGAAACCATTTCTAATGTGTTGCCGAATTATGAGGTAGATTCTTTTAACGACATTCTACTTTGGTGGATATACTTTCTATGCGTCAGGATTGTATATTGCGAGTGATTCGAATATTGACTGTAGCAATCGAAATTATCCTGATAAATTCATTCTAAAAGATAAAGAAAAATATGTGAGATTTCGTGCTAATTGCTATGTAAAACTTTAGCAATAAACACAAAGTAAACATTTTAGAAATGTTTTCCAGGTGTCCTTAACAAATCTCACTAAACATATTTTTCTCTTGTAGGCATTTCCTCGGGATAAAAGCATATAAGTCAAGTACACAGGTATCTCATCGCATTAATACTTTTATAGGTGACGATCTACTGCTAAAACATAAATTCGAAACAAACCCACTATAGTTAGTACGTAAATACTCTCTTTCCAAAAGTGAAGAAAGAGAAGAATGTCAACCAAAGAATTTACAATGGTAAAACAGACCCAATCCGTATCCTGGAAGTTTTGGAAAATATTTTTCACGTCGCTTATTATTATTTCAAAAAAAAAAATTAAGCAAAATTTGTATTGCGAGTGCTTCAACAAATTAAAATGGAAATTTTCGTTGAATGTTGTAAAGAAAAATGAGAATTTAATTAGAAAGGAATAATTCGATCAAAATTATCCCACAAACATATTAAAGGATACAATCTCTTTCTATCACGACAAATCAGTATTCACTCATGAAAAATTTTAAATAAGACGAATGGAAAAATCAGCAAAACCTTCAGGAAGCAACGCACAGTTCGAGTACATTAGAACCGTGTTAAATCGAGGAAAACGTAGAGTTCAAGTCCGATTCCGGCGAACTTTAGTATTTCACGCGAAAATGTAATCGAGAATATGCTAATTACTGGATCATATGAATTCAATCGCAACAAAAACAACAATAGGAGGAAAGCTCTTAACGTTCCGTCAGGCGGAAAATGAGAACTCTGTCCGGTTATACGGGGCGATTAAAAATTACGCCGTGAAAAATCTGAAACGAAGATAAAATAAATGAAATTCGACCTGGCGGAAACGAAAGCATGCACCCGAAATGCGTAATTTTTCCGTCGATAAATTAACTTCAAAATTGCAGTTCCCAAATTAGGAGGGATGGAAATAATAGCTCGCGAATGACAAAAATTGCGGAATTAAACTATCTACGCGAACAATTACGTAGACGTGCAATTGGAACGAGATGGATACAGCTGAACAAACTTCCCCAAAGTGATGAATTATTCACGAGCCGCCACGAGGAACATTAAAGTTAATTGCACAAATTTAATTGAACTTATTTAATACATGCCTCCTCTTGATTATCTTTGGCCATTTAAATGCAAATTACGCCCGAATAAAATAAGTGGATTTGTTCGGAAGGCTCTTCCGAATAACTCTCCACCTCGGGAGGGTTTCAAATATGAAAAGAAATCCCAGAATACTTCTCTAACATCGCTTGCACCTGTCCCGGAGCACTAAGAGGCTTACTCGGTATTTATTTTTTCATCATATTCCACCCCGCGCTATAACATGACCCTAAATGAAAACAAAAAAAACGGTTTAGTCTGTTTATTCCCGGGAGACTTGCGAAGCAGAGTGAAAAATAAAAGCGAACGAGAAGCTTTCAGGGAGAAAAAATATACTCCGCGGCTGCAAGAACGATGAGCAGCCGCTACTGGATACAGTCCGAAAGTTTCCACGTGACAATAACGTCTATGGCGTGCTTTCGGTCCCATTAACCGTTCGCCGATACATCCCCGAAACTCGATATTGCACTTAAAATAGTCATGTACGCTGCAGATGAGTCAGATCAGTTTAATCTCCTTCAAAACGCCAACAGATATCGCTTATAAATAAGTTACTTGGGTAGGGAAGAAGGGGAATCGCGGAGAAATTAGGTGGGAAGGACAGCGAATGAAAATGGAAAGGCGCATCGGGGGCAGTTTTATATGTCGTCTCATTTAGATATTATGAATATTAATTAGAAATAATAAATATTAATTTAAAAAGGATATTTCGATTAAGAGGGGCATTTATGATTCTGATACAGGAATGGGAGGAATGAGAGAATCATAGCTGTTACAATCCAAGGTTTATAATATTTATATAGAGGTGTACGATAAAGATTCTTCACACAGTTAAAATTTTTACTTTCGAAAATTACAGAGAGAGTATAGATTTTATATGTTTGTGATACGATAAATGCATAGTCAATATAAAAGTCAACATCTCTTAGCTATTAAGTCCCAGAAAATAAAAAAGAATGTAATTTTTACGTGCACATATTTTCATAATTTGATGAAATGCGATACAATGAAATGTTATTATAAACTATAATTTGTGTCATCGACTGAATTTACTTTTTCAAGAGACTAAAAATAACAAAAAGAAATAAATCTGCGTTGAAAACGAAGTTAGAAATAATCACAAAAATTTCTTAGTAAAAATTTCCCAGTTATTGCGCTTGAGTATTGGAAGTAGACAAAATCTCGACTCAAGTAGCTAACTACTCAACATCGTAGCACTTATTGCATTACTTTCCACATATTCACGAAGTAAGATATTCTAAAAACTCAGAAATGGAAGTTTAATACCAATAGCTATCGCATTTACTCCCGATTGTACTTTTAAGTACTTTCATAAAACTGCACCGCGGATAAAAGAAACCAATCCATTTTCTACGGGGATAAATCACTTAAATACTCTATTAAGTGTCTAAGCGGACATTCTTTCCCACTTTGTCTGCTAATATATTCCGGATGATTCGCAATATTAAAACGCAGAATCACGCTCGTTACTAACACTCCTTACCTTGTGCATGCGAGCGTAGCGTGTTCTGTATCGGCTGCGTTTGTTATAAAACGTTACATTCGCCAACCTCAGACGAAAAATATACGGAATAAATTTGAATATTAACGTCATTAAACCTTCGGTAATAAAAGCTGACGCAGGAAAGTCATAGCTTCGCTTAACTTGTTTTACAGGAGTAAAAAAAACAAGCGCTACTGTTTTCACATGCATAGCTGCGGATATATGTGGGAAAATGGGAATTCAATCAGGTGTCCGGCGAAAAGTAATGGTTAAATGCGATTCAAATTCATACCATTAATATGCAATTATACGATAGGATTATTGTTGGAGAGTTATGCCCACTAAAACTCATTAAGGAAGTTCCTAACTGCTGACTAAACAATTAAAAATTATTTTAAGTACTGGAGGTGTATCAGAATGTTTCATCTATGCATTTCACTGCGGTTGATTATCACTGGTATCCCATCTCTGCATCCGCAACGACATATTTATTAAAATGGCAAATATGTCCTCTAAATAGGCGACCTAATCTGCATTGAAAAATGGGAATAAATCAAGACAATCATACACCATAAGTGGAAATTTCCGGAATGGGAAAATAGTACTGTATGGTTCAGTAGTGTGCCTTTTTCAATCACAACCTCTATATTTGCTAAATTACTGATGATTATTTATCGATGATCAACACAATAGATCATAGAAGAAGATACAATTAAAGCAAATATATACGTAGTTTTACAGTCATAAATTATTTTTCCATTGAAAAATCGAATGAAAAATACATTACTACAAGTAAAATATTTTTGAGAACCCCATCATTGAAGAAAGGCACAGCCTAGTTGCAATCCAAACGGAATCCATTTCTAATACGCAATAAATTTCTGAGACTTTTGAATATTCATCTGAAGGATGGAAAATAACTGCCTCGCCAAAAATATACACGTCGAATTTATGGCATTCATCACGAGATGATTTAGGGCACTAAGTATAATTTAACATAAATATTACGCCATCCACATTAAGGCTTAGTTTTTACATATATTGAGCTTCAAAGAAGACGATTAATATCAGTGGATAACCTCGCATGATCCTCCTCAACTCTCAATACTGATAATATCCACCATCGACTACCAAAACAAAGAACGTAATTCCTAAAACATAATCCTTTTTCATACATAAATATTTGATTTCACGGGCCTTCGTTCCAGAAGAACGGGTCGCAAAATACCACGATTCCTAGATACGGGAGACAAAACGTCCCCAAAATATAAATTACAATTACCGAGAAATGAATTCATATCACCGCAGAAACAAGAGTTTTCGGATGCTAAATGTCTAAGTGGGAACGGCAGAAGAGGTCACGACTAGCCTCCCTCCCCTAACTCGCCGCTCTGGTTTATCTATGGCAGCGGCAATAATAATTATAATTACTGGAGGCATGCGAGAGCACTTTGGTTCGCTTACCCCTTCGCATCCCCACCCTCGAAAAGTACCCTCCTTCCACAATGCCCTCCTCCGTGCTCAGCCCCGTGGGCAATAGCCGCCGCAGGAGCACCGAGGCATAATTCATGCAAGAGATCTGCGTTTTGCTGCCTGGAAACGGAATTATTGTTAACCGTCCGCTCCGATGGCAGAGCATATGTGAGAGCATGTGGGTGAGGTCATGTGGAGATAAACGCGTCACTTACACGGCGCTTACTGGCAGTGATGAGATATAAAACGGACGAGGCCACTTCCACTTTTAGGATGCACGATATCAGTGACGTGAGCAGTACAATGCACGGGACTACAAGGTGGTGGATGAGTGACGGGAGCGCAAATTTCAAAGGAATAACACGTCGAGGTAGAATTGACTGTATATCATGAATTATAAGAGTTATATTTCATTCATTTTGCTAACGGAATCGCTTTCAATAATTTACATTGAACTTTTTTAAATGACATGTTCATTTCCGTTTGAAACTGCCTGTTTAAACCAAACATAGCACTTTAGGCATTTTCTTTATTGATGCTTTAGGTTGCTAGGTGCTTTAAAATCCCAAGAGGTTACAAACTATTCCAAAAATACTATTTGATCTATTTATAACAAAAATCCACAATGATGATGACATACATATATCTTTGCAATAGATATTTTTCGCTACTAAGAGTACGTAAGATAACACCTTAGATATGTATTTACATAGTTTAGCGTACATATACACGGCTGCCTCGTTTGTTTGAAAAGACTGATAAAATTATATTCAAGTATCCCTAATTATGAAACATTAACATAAAGACATAACATTAAGATAAAACAGAGAAAAAAGTATTCACTACATAGTTGTTCCGTTGTAAGCTAAACACGTATTTTGTGGCAGAAGAATGTAGCGACAAATCTGATTAAAATAATGGTATTACAAATTACATATATGATACAAATATGATATTACATAGTTGAATGAAGAAACTACGCTTACGTGGTCATCCTTGCATATCTTTTATTAACAATTTTAAAAGAGTGATTTCCCAAATAACTACTTTATTCCATATATCGGAATGGTCAATCGTGGATATGACGATGTTTTCCTTAATTTACAATAACCTACGACACCCTATACTTTATATATCATGCATCCGACCAAAGTTTATTAACATATATTTATGTACACCTCATCGATACTGAACGGCTCTCTTTCGGTACGGATCAATCCGATACTCATGACAGAAAACACGAACTGACCCCACATCTTTGACCAACAATTATATGTTAAGTGGCACGGAAACATTAGCGATCGCTCCGAATCGAAGATAAATAAGCGAAAAATTACTCCGCTCGCAAAATCAGCTCTAAGTAACGTTCGATATTGAGTGGAGGCAATTAGTGCCCCTTTTCAACAGCGTGATGGATAATAACGCTTCGATAATTACCCAAGGGGCACGAGTCCGAAAGAAGGCTGATCAGGAGTACGAATTCCTGCTGTTGAACCTAGTCACGTCCGACGCAGATCCAACCGAGTGTAAAGGAGCTGCTCTAAAGTAAATTTACTTGGCCGAATGTAGAAATGACGCGAGAAAAACTGCGACAGAAACGGAGACCGAGGGAAGCAAAAAGGAACCAACTCGAGATTCCGAGAAAAAGAAAAATCCCAATCGACGAATCCCTCCCATGCCGCATCCCGGTGATCCAAAGCGCCGCTTTTTCATCCCAAACCCGCAAAACCATAAACTCGCGGCCATTTAAAAGATAACGTCGATGGCGTTTACGAAAAAACCTCGATAGGGATCGGGGCGGGCTTATCAAAGCGAGGAAATTAATTCCGTCTCTCATTGGATAATTTTCCGCTCGATAGATAAACACGGGCTGGAAAAATTAAAATGGCGCCGAAATAAGTATTTCGGAGCGGAAAGAGAAGCACAAACGGCGAAAGGGGGGCGATGGTTGCGTACGTGGACGCGAACCACCGGACCGGATGCTGGAAGGAATAACTGGAAATCGAGCGCGACCTGAGGGGAAGGATTGGGGTTGATACGAGCGGGCTTCGAAAAACGAAGCTAGATAAACGAGAAAAACACGATAAGATGAGCGGATGAGGGGCGGGAGGGCGTTTTGGGTGCCGCGTACGTGGCCTCGGGCGTCATAAAACGCATATCACGCACCGAGGAGCATTCTGGGAAATGGGCACCAAACCATTTCGAACTATATCTCTCCCCGACTCTGGGCACACACGTACGGGTTACACACACCCACTACCCGCAACTGCCTCCTCCCTTTGCTCCGTCAGGTCAGACACGAACAAAACATCTACCTGCACATGTCCGGTGTTTACCCTTCATCTCCCTCCCCACCGTTCGCGCTGCCTTTGATGAACTACCGACCGCAGTTAACAATCCATTCCATCTACCCGAACGGGCATAGCCTCCTCGTCTGCGACGCTGCGCGTGTCAATAGCTAAAAGCGGGATGTTGGAGGAGGTTTGAGTCGCGGTATTTAATCGGGCGGAGTTTGAGAGAGGAAAGGAGGGCAAAGGGACGGCATTCTCTTACGGGATGAAGAGATACGAATGGGGAATCCTTCTCTTGACGGCACCTACTTTTCTCTGGGACCAGGAAATTCTGCATTTAGCGCAGATTGAATGTTAAAACGTAAGGGATGTAATAGTAAAATTACAGTGTTTTTGATTGAGGAAAAATAAACATGGGACACGATGACCGAGAGGGAACTACGTTTTCGCAGATGTGGAATGCTTTCAGATATATATGGGAAATGAAAACACTGATGGAAACGATGTAAAGAAAGAAATCGATAAAAAATCAGTAAAACACAGGAAGAAAACTTTTATGGCCTCGAAGAATATGGGATAAAAGGGTAGTAATGAAAACTATCAGGATTTTTATAAAGGCTATTTGTGCAAAGAAAGAGTAAAGAGGCGTGCAATGGGACATTTGGCAGGCGAAACTTAATCAGAAAAGATCCTAAAGAAACGTAACTTCTGAAATGCAATATGACAACAGCCAATAAGAACGGATGGATAACAAGAAACAAAGAAGGAAATTATTAAGAGATCTATAGTAAACAACCGTCTGGTGGAGTAAGATAAAATGTATTGTAAAATGTATGGAGGAAGAAAGAAAAGGTATTATCACAGTAAGAAAAAGTAAAGAAGAAATTAGGAAAAGAGAGGGATATTGACACGGGAGAGAGAACGGATGATGAAGCTATGTCCGTAAAGTAAGAGTGGAGTATATGAACGGCAAAGAGAAAAAGGTACAATTCAATTAAAATAGTAACTAGAGAAAGGGAAGAAGTCTTCAGCACTGCGGAAAGAATTACAAAAACATGCGTAATTCAAAGTTGGCATTTAATGACAAGAATAGTCGTGAAACTGAATGAGAAAAACGTCCCATAAAACTAACACACATTTGTTATATAATCATAGTCAGAAATTGACCTCAACAACGATAGTATACCCGAGAGAGAGAAAATAAACTCTAGCAATGAGTAAGGCTACAGAGCACAAAAGGAAATAAGCATATTCGAAGGAAGCTCTCATGCTGGACTAACGTGCATCCAGTAATGCAAGAGAGATAATGTGAGAATGGAAGAGGGAAAGAGATACAAGTCCGCGAGTACGTTTAGAGAGGATTTTGACGTGAGACCACGGAGAGTGGCGCATATGAAAAATTATGTGGAAAACCGAACGCGGGGTTAAAGAGGGAAGGAAGATAGGGCTCACCGTGTGAGAGGAGAAAAATTAGGGAATGAAAGAGAAAGAAAAATCCGGGGAGTGGTGCTCGGGGAATGGTTGGGAGGGTGGCGCATGACAACGTATCCATCCCCTAAATAGACAGCTCCATCTTCCTCCTCTCGGGATGAAAAAATACCTCATACCTTCGCGAGGCGCGACATTCCTATGGGATTGAGCGAACAGATTTTAAGGGTTCAAAATCAGGGAAGAACAATTCTGCGCCGGAGATTGGGAGAGGAGGCCGTGAAATATTACATAAAAAAATTAGACGATACATCGTTGTTTCGTTTAAATCGGTTATGAGAGAAAATAATGGAGGGGAATGAAGAGACAAGAACATCACGATCCTTAACTCTGCAATATAGGTGAACCCATAATATAATTTCTAGAGTGCATATTAGTAACGGAGACTAATGAGTGATATCTTGTCATATATTAGGATTATCGCTCAAATGCGCCAAATTTAGTTGGGATTGTATAGGCGCTTCATTTATAGCATGTTCATTATGGAATACCTTCCATATCAGCGTTGTTCAAAACTAATTAATTCACGCCAATAATTCATCAATGTGAGTATACCCAAAGTTCATGAGCGATGATACTTAGCAGTAGTTGAGCCTCACCTTGAGTGTGCATGTAGTGCATGGGACGCTGCCGATAGGTGTATTCGCGAATTAGAGAAGGTTCCAGGTTACTTCGAAAAATCAATGAATGTTAATCAGATGCTATGGGACGTAGGATGGGAATACAAGCAAGATGGAATATTTAATGTAAAGCTTGACTGACTTAGTGAATTGAGAGAAAGTACATTCATTGAAAAGGTTGCCGATATTATGAGCCCTTCCTGTTATATAGGCCATTCTGAAACTGTGAGGTAGAACAGGGAAAGTTCCTATTTGTCCTTTACCTTATAATTAAATCAACCCTTTCTCAACTTAAAACATTTCAACAAACAATTTCAGTCAGATTTGTTCTAGTATCCGCGACCATAATTTAATCATAAAAATAATTACCTATTTAGACCGAAAAGGAATTGTTTCCGGAAACATAATGGGTGTATGTCGAACAACTTGAGTCATATATAATTTAAAAACATGATCGAAACTAAGGGGAGAAATAAAGTAACCTCATTTTTTTCGAGAGAATTATTTCAAATAAAACTGAGCAACTGTTCCATATTATGTTAGCGGGGTAATGTAACTTGATACGGATTAAGAAAATGACGGGTGTACATAAAAAAAACTAGATTTGTATGAAAGTTTAAAAAATCATCGGAATCTAAGGGAAAAATTAAGTAACGTCATCCTTTCCGAGAGAATTATTTCAAGTAAAATAGAGAAACTGTTCCAAATTATAATAGCAGGGTGATGGACCTAGAAAAGTTTCGGTAAATTGTCCAAATAAGTTGGACATTCAGATTATTCCGCAAAAGTCTACTCCTCGGACAGCGGAGTCCACCGGTCGAATCCCTCCAGTGCCGATGAAAGCTGTCGAGAAGCGTCGTCGAAAATGATGGGGGCTGCAAAAATATAACCAAACGAAACACGTTGGAGAGGTGGGGAGGAGGGAGAGGTTAAATGCACTCGGCTGACGCAAGGGGAACAAAGATTGAGTGCAGGAATTACAGCTGACAAAGTGCCTTTCGCGACTGGTTAAAAAAAGAGAAGAAAAATACGCCGAACGAATAAAAAAGTGGCCGAAAACCCTTTCCACCTTCTATGGCACTTCCCAGAGATGGAGATACTGAGCTTTCAAAGCACTCCGAACGGAGGAAAAAACGAAGTCATGGAATAGTCAGGTGAAAAATATCCGATGGGTAGCCATGTCTGCCAATTACCGGATATGGCACGCCTAACCACTCATTGGAAATAAATATAATACCGAGCGATGAGATGGAAATCGAAGGGAAAAAGGTATGCAGAAGAGATGACTGATGAATTTCGAACATATTCCACTCTTTTACAGATGATTATAAAATTACCTACTTCTATCTCCCTACTTCATCTACTACCCAAAGTTTTTCTATACAAGAGAACAGTAACTTAAAAGAAAATATCTCATTAATAAGAACGGGAATACTACTTTGACCTTTCCAACAGTATTTCATCCACCTCCGGCTCAGTTTTATTACAAGTATTCATTAAGTTAATCCTGTTTTAATGGAAGAGAATGGAATGCTACAACATCATCCGCAAGAAAAAACTCCATTCTTCCTTGAGATGAAACGCAACTTTTTAATACGAAAAATAAGATCAAAACTGATTACTCTCAGCAGGTTATTGCTGGTCTCCGTATCAGTAAATCAGCAACAAATAAAGAGTGAATGAAAAACTTGTACTAAACTACTGAGAGGACTAACTAAATAGGTTGAAACAGATACCCTTATCATTAATTAGGAATAAAAATATGGTAAAATAACAATCACTAGAATATGATGCACTAGAAGTATTACAAACTACCAATAAAACATATAGTACACAAAATATATAAATAGTAAATTAAGTAGCAAATTCTACGTATATAATATGGTTTGCCACAGAGACTGGCTTCTTATTATAAAAAAATAACTGAGAATAAACTGCCTTAGGGTCTTAAGAAAATACTAATGATTCATCCATTGATGAACCTCTATTTCTACAGAGGATAACTGAGGAAAGATTCTTTCCTATCATTGGAGTATCATTTCCACCACAATTTCTTCGATGTCATCCAACGTTCTTTTGGCCGAAGGTGATTTTTTATTGCATCGGACCCACAATAGACCAACTAATAGCAATTGATTTCAACATTGCTTCGCTAGAGAACTTATGCCCCCCACTCTGTCCGCACATACGAACGTACGCCGCGGGGCTTTCGCTAATTTAATTAATTGCTTCGCACTAATTCGAGTGGGGATGAAACGTTGATCAAAAGCTGCGTCTCTATACGGAAATATCACTTCCAAAAAACAAAACGGTAATCTAATTACAATAATTGAACAACGCTCGGTGGAAATTACGGAAAGCAAACAAATAAATAGATCCCCTATATCCGCCAAGTTAATCGATGAAAAATAAAGCCCAATTACGGACATCCGCAAAAATATTAGGGACGGGATATTGACTACTAGTTTTTTTCTGTTACACAGAATCGGTGATTTCTTCGATAACCGAAAAGCGAAAAAATTAATAAAAAAGGTCGTGATACTTACTGCTCGTGTCCTGCTTCGGTTGGTTTCCCGGTGATGTAGCCCAGTTCACCTTCATCTCCTGGAAATACACAGAAAATTGAATTAGTTATCAATTTCGAGCAATAAAAATGGTGCAATTTAAGGGGAACATCAGTTTTCGGATTCGCCGAAATGGATCCGTTCATCAACAAATAATCTCATCAAAATCTATTCCGCTCTCACAAATCGGCCGAAAGAAAATTATTTCGGATGCACTGCTTTATTTAAATACACAGACTGAAATGCCCGCTTCAATCATCGCTACGAAAATCACTCTCTTTATTTGCCAAAAAAGGAAAGGGCAAATTATTATGTCCACATCATATCAGTCCTTGTGTCCCTTAAAACGAGAACAAATCCGATGTCACATTGAGTAAAAAATGATATGCTCCAAACAGAATGTGCATCTCCACCCTGGGGGTCAGAGAAGCTACCTCAGGAGATATGCATTGATTTCAAGTCCTTACCGAGATGAAAATGACATTACAAAGGTAATACATTCCTCCAGAGAATCTACAAATTCGGCCAAAACTATATGAAAACTTGGATGGGCTGTCAGGGCCGGAGATCTAGCGAAGAGGTGCTGGATACAAATATCTACCTGAGCGGCTTCTTATAGATATATTGTTTCTTAACTTCAAAAATAAAAGTAAATCTTATGAGAAACTTCAAACAGGAGGTCCAGATACTAAGAATCATGGAACACCCCTCTTTCCAACCCTATTGGCAGTAAATGGTGGAATACGATCTTAGGTGAAATGAGAAGATGAGGTCGATTCCGAGAAATACCATATATTGGCAACCAAAACCCTAGAAGGTAACTTCTTAAAATAAATGTAATCTTCTATCACAGAATCAGTTCATTGCGCAAGTGTCATAAGTTTCTGAGGAACTCACAGAGCTAGATCGTGAGCGTGGAAACTTTAACGACTAAATCGCAAGCAAAAATAATTTAAATTAGCTCAAGCAGAGTACTTCACTAAATAATGTGTTACATGAATGAACAGCGGAAACCAAATTTCACGAGTAATTGACACCGCTCTTACAGTATCAAGAAAGGTAGCAATTCCCACCTTGGTGTTACGAAATGATTTCATTAATAAAATTAATCAAAAGAATCTCGCATGAAGGTTAACTTACCCTCACATGATTCTGCTCAATAAATGAGCTAAAAGCCCTTTTTTCCACATACTTCTGAGATAGACATCTGATAAAGACCGAAACTCGAAATTTGTAAATTTAAGGAAGAAGAAAAATAACTTCGTTATCCTTACGCTAATGCACCCAGCATTCATTTGCATCTCCGCCAAAAATGAGGCAAATTACTTATCAAAAAAGGAGAATCTCACCTCCGTCAACCCCAAGCGTCCGATAACCTACGGACGACGAAAGGCAGGAGGAAAAAGAGAGAACGAAAACCTCCGGCGGCAGCGACGGTAAAGTTTGTCCCGCAACAAAGGCACGTCAAGAAAATATGGCGGTGATCAAACGCAAAGAGATACCGAAAAAACCCGCCCCTCCGTTTTTTAATACATCCTTCCCTTCGAATGCTTTTGCGTCATTCCCCGTACGGACCGGACAAAAGGGAGAAAAATAAAAAGCCAAAAGACAGGAGAGCGAATGGCCATGGATACGTTCCTTATACTGTGCGTGACAATGCGGCCGAAGGTGTGGAGAGGGAAGTGAGTCAAAGGACGACTCTTTGGGTGGAAGGGCAAACGCCTCGGGAGCTCATCCACTTTGATGTTTATTTCTTTATTTGGCCCACTTTGCTCGCAAACGGCACGTGGGGTGGAACCATGTCACATTTTGATTTCCCCGCCTCTTTTTGTTTTCTGATCGAGAGGATGTCAGCGAGCGCCCATGTAGGGCGGAGAAGTTAGACACGTCATCCTCCTGGAGAAAAAGCCAGGGAAAGTGATATAATGAAACGGGATTTGTTTCTTTTTTTCATTATTCGGGCGCGGAACACGCACGGGGGAAAACTTCCCTGTCACCGCCAAAAAGAACAAAACGCAAAGCTTTGGAAACAATTTATAAAAGGTGGCCCCTCTGTCGTTCGGTTATGGAATAAAAGAAACGTGCGAGGGGATGAACGAGAAAGGCTGACAGGTATAACCGAGCGTCGGTTATTGTCGTTTTCCGCCCCGGCGCCATTCTTTGATTCCTAGCGAGAATAAAATCATCCGTCAAAATTAATCATAACCTAAAGGGTGCCGACGGAATTAAGAATGGTAATTAACGAGGGGAGAAATGTTCCTTTTGCTTCGGCAAGACATGTGTCAAGATATATCCATCAGCCTATGAGATGAGAAATAATTATCTCGTACCTTCTCGGAATCGAGATAATTAGCCATTACAGGGAAAACGGGCGTGCGTTTTAAAACATTACAAAGAGATTTTTAATGTCATCCTCTTCCGTGACATAAATGAGATATTTCATTTAAATAAATGAACACATAAACGGATAAAAATTAGCAAAAGAAATATCTCTGGCAGCTCGAGTTAATAAGAGAAATGATTAAACAAGCAAGGAAGTGAAGGGTAAAATAGAAATTGTTTTCCGGGAGGTACGCAAAAATTAACGAAAAAATATTTAGGGGACACTTTCTACATCGCTGATTTAATTAATTGGCGCAATGAAATTGGTTCGCAAAAAAACTCCGGCGTTAATGAGATTTTAGATAAAACGCTGCTTAATTAAATATGAGGGGAAAAGATCAATTCCTACGTGTTGAATCGCAGGACACTGAATAGCTACTTTTCATGTTTGTCTAGGTGTATCTAAAACTAACAAAACGAACGAAAAAACGCAAATCTCGCATATGATGGCGGAAAATAATTGATATTAAAGATCATCAACGAGTGAAGAGGTATGATATTCATGCGATCCTTTAAACACAAAGAAAGTAAAGGACATCGATTCATAGTTGAGATCGCTATTACGGTATCCAAAACGATCGACGGCATCGAGAGTAGAGTAAATATGGTGACACAGAAGGGAAAGCAGAGAATGATGGGGCAAGGAATGTGGGCAGCTGAGAGAGGAGTGCCTTCGAATGCAACCCGTGCGACTAATGAGGACATCAAAGCCTATCGGACGGACGTCGTCACTTTGCCATATTAGGTTTCTGCTGACACATGCAAACCGCGGCAATCTTGCGGCTGTGAATTGGGTGCGAATGCACAAACAAAAGCAACGAGAATACACAACTGGAGAGATGAATACCTTTCTGAAAGGAGCACTGGAATAGCAGACTAAATCCAATATACAGAACGATATGGCTGATTAACTTCGAAAACTTTCTTGTTTCTTCGTGTAGAAGGTCGACAGAATCTACTATATCTACATACTTCCTTTCCCGTCGAAAAATCTATCTAATCATGACACCAAAAAATACATTATATACATATAAAAGGTCATCAAAGCTACTTGAAAGAGCTCGAGACCTTTGCCTCAACTAGCGGTAATAGACTGTGTACTAGGCATTAGAAAATACTAAACTCCCATTCCAGTATCTAAAGAAGACAATCAAAGAACTATCAAGAGAAAGCAGAAAAATAAGCAAAAAGAAAGAACTAAAATTTATTGGGAAAACGATCCAAATCCAAAATCATGTATATTTTCATGAAATTACATGAGATGATTGTATTACCTCAATAAATGGACCAGATTTAACCTTAGGATATTTAAATATAGCTATGATTGGTGAAAAAGGGCGCAGACATTCGATTCTACATTAACTGATTTGCCATCATTAAGGTGCTCCAAAATCTCAAACAGAATTTCCTGAATTTTATGACATCAGTATTATGAGTAATTAGAAAGTACATTTATAGCCACGGTAATAATCTCAACTTACAGCGAAAGATTGCAAGTTATTGAATTAATCTCTCACCGCTCAGAATTTCACTGATGAAAAATAACCACATGCATAGATTTCTAGCTCACTGTTACCACGTAAGAGTAAATGTAAGCTGATGGTAAAAGAGAGTAGGCATCGGTAACTTTTCACCGCTCGTTGCGATGACTGAAATTCCATCAGTCGGCTTGAGAACAAAATGAACTACGTCTCCAAGAGAACAGGTTTGAGGCAATTAATTAGGCCGCTTTTCATACTCGAAGGCAAAGCTCGTAGAAAAAAAATAAAGGCAAAAGAGGGAGATAAAAGCGAAGAAAATATCATCCCCTGCCTCAATTCCCATCGTCTTCTTACACAATTTCCCGTCCACTAAGCCCGTTTGGGAAAGTAAATTATTCGCGCTGAAGGGTAGAGGGGAAATTAAGTTAAACTACTTATTACGGGAGAAGAGATGGGCGCGACGAATGAAAATAACAGAAACGATGGCGCGGAGGACTTGGCATTCCGTAAGGAAACATTCTTTTCGGCCGGCAGAAATGCATCTTTCCCATTCCACTGAATAAATCCGAGAAACGATTTAGGCCCCAAAGAGACGGGGCGGTGACGTTTCTCTTTAGATGAGAAAACGAAGGCCTGAGGACAGGGAAGAGTTTGCTCTGGAAATTGCTGCGAGTGACGCAGAGGGGGAGAACTGTGTACATCAGAAGCAAACAGAACATTCTCATGATTGAAAAGAACATCGGTGGTCTCTTCCGGGAACAACACATCTATGATGTACTGCAAAAGAGAATAAAAATGCCGAAAGACAATTCGAGCAAATAGAAAAAATTGCTTTCGAATCAATTATCTTTTACTTAATAGAATGATGATGATGATAATAATAATAAAACTGCTTTATTCGGGCGAGATTGAGACGAAAAGTTTCCTCTTCCATCTAACTCATGATTATAGAATGGAGCATATTTGTTTCATGTGTTCTTTAGAATATTGTGTTCTGAGAATAAGGTATAAAATTACTCTGTCAAATGTTACGAATGAAAGAACGCACAATTTACACGATGTTTATCCCACATATATCGTTAACGACGCATTTACAAATGAAGTCGCTGAAATGAAACTCAATCCACGTGCACGTGCACATTCTCAAATATTTATTTATCGGTTGATGGGAGTCTCTGAAACATTATGTCGGCTCACCGTTTTCATTCCGTTGTAGTAGTCAACACAATTCAAATACTGAATTACTCGCACGATGATTCGCGAGTGGCTCATTACAATTCCGAATATTCATTCATATCAAGCATAAGAAACCAACGTGCTAATGAAATAACCTCAGTTATGCTTGACAAGACGCAGATACAGTAATTAACACCAAATTGAGGCAGAAGGTAGAATAGATAGAAAAAAATATGAATATAATTTTACTCTGATGAAACATGTTTAATGTAAATCTTTGATGCTCTAAAGGACAAAAGTCGGGTTTGTTATTATCCTTACCTGAGTAATTGCGCCTCATTAAATTACATACGTTGCGAGGCTAAATAATAACTTGAACTGGAGTTATGAAAAAACTGAATTGATAAACAGTATTCTCTAAAATTTGGAGAGAAACACAATGTTGGGTTGTATTTAGATACAATTTTTAATAGGAAGGGACCATACTTCTTTGAATATAATAACGAAATTCTTCTAAAACTACTCATTTATTATATTTCATCGGATGAGACTTATGTAATGTTGTATCGATTACGTTTACAGCTCTCATATTTTAAGAGTAGAATTTTATAACCTCTTTTATCCCTTGAACACGGTTTAAATGCATAGAAATAAAAATGATGTCTTGCCAGGAATTGCTCGATAAAGTGGAAGTAAAATCCAAATGCTCAGTAGTGGAATATCAATCGCCTTCCACTTACAGACGTTTTCCCATCAATTCTCCCTCAAATTGTAATTCCCAATCAATATGCTCCATTTCAAACAATTAATTGCAAAAATGAAAACTTTTTCCCAGTTGTAGATAAGTTGGCCAAAACTATGGCTTTGAGAATTACAAAATGACCCGAAGTAAGTTCGTATTTTGAGAACAAAAACTGTATATTTATTTTGAGAGAGATCAGGTGATACAGTCCTAACTAATTAAGTTAATTAAATTTCATCTAAATAAATTATTAGTTCGAAGTTAATAATCAGCAAAACATGTAACGAGTCCAAATCTAAAACAATTCCTAGTAGTTCTGAGAGCTATAGATCCTATTCTAGATTTAAATTAGCTCTAAATTGGTCTCACAGGAACGTTAGAAAAGACACAAAATATTCTTCTCAAGGATCAGCCACTTTTATATCCAATGAATATTTAACAACGATCTTCAATTTTTTAACGAAACAGCTAAGAATCGCAATTAACTTTTGAACATTCAGATTTTCTCGATAAGTGCAGACTTCGGAATCGCATCCAGCGGAAACACATTTTATGAGCAAACCGAGTTTCACTGAGCCATAAAACCCCGAAAATATAAAAACAGAACTCAATCGTAAACAAAAGAAAGTCGATGGAAATGTAATTCCACGAAGGAATGGAGCCGGAGAAACCAAATTTGCTGCACGAAGTTCACCCTCACCCCTAAAAGCGAGTTATGGCGCGTGAAGTGGCCCCCCCAGCATACACCTCTCAAAAATTCATCATCGCACCAACTAACAAGCTAATAAAATCTAGGACGGCGCGCTGTATACGAGGGCAACTACATAAGAACATCCACATGCAGTTTCACTCTCTCAAAAATTCTTTATTAGGGGGGAAAAAATATGGAAGTGCTCCGCGGAGTGGCTCGAAATCCGTCGAAAACACCACTCGAAGAGATGGAAACGAAAACCATTCCACCGCCATAGTTTAATACATTCGCGCGGGAAAAAAATAAGTCATTTTTGACGAGACAACGTTTCGCCTATAAAAAAACACGCTGGTTTAAAGCGACCGTGAAGAGGAAAAAAGGCACGTTTCTTTTTATGTCTCGAAACCACGGTGACGGAGGGGATGAGAAATATATATAGGAAGCGAGCGGAAAAAAAGCGAGGCCAGCGCAAGTTATTCACGTATTACAAGCGAGGAGTCACCTACTCCACAGAGAAGAAACGGAGAGAGATTTGAACGAGGGGATCGAGGATTTTTTTTCGCGCTTCATTTTTTCGTCCCCAACCATGGAGAGTACTCTACCATTTGACAGGGATTGCAGCGCAAGACACCTGACATCGGGGAATCCTGCGGACGCGACCAAGAGATCACACATCAAGCGACGGACGTTTCACTCCTGAATTCGAATGGATGGCGAGATGCGGAAAAAATCTGACGTGATTCGCGCGTCGATTGTATAAAAAAAGAAGGGGGAAATGCGCGGACGGATGCCGTTTTCGAATTCAACCCGCAAAAAGGATGAGATAAAGGCGAGGAAAAAGTTGAGGAATTAAACATTTCGCGGAGGTCTCCGGTTGGAGAGTAAGCAAGCGATCCTATATCCTGAAATGTTTTACGCCTTTACTTTTGTTGAAAACAATTTCAAAACATACAGAATTAGAGCGAGAAACGGGGATTTCTGTCACATCCGGAATGAAAAATATTTAGGCAACAATGGCTTTGTGTTGAGAAAAAATTACAGGCTTAAAAAATACAAATATAATTTTGCAAATACCTAAAATACGATCCCTGACCAATTAGTATTGCTGAAGCAAAAAAAGAACGGAAAGGAAATACCACTTTAGTAATAATCGACTGAATGAATACTCGATAACAACGCGGATAAGTAAAAAGGAAAACAGTCCTTATCTACGATCAATTTCCAAAAATATACCCTGATTGAGGAAGATTTCACTCAGCAACTTGCGATTTCATTCATGCATGTTAAAAGGATATAATATCCGTATCGTCAACGCGATACCGTCACCAACCTTAAGGACAAAACGCTTAAAATGATCGTAATTTGGTTTAAGACCGCTTATCGTGTATTACTCGCGAAATATTGAATAAATTACTTAAGAACATTTGATTTAACAAAATTGATATTCTGTTCCAAGATATCAGCGAGATTTATTTCACGACCGGTAATGTAAGCCAAAGATGGATACCTAACGGAGGTTGGGGAGACTATCAAGATACTAGAATTTTTACGGGGTAAGAGCAAACAAACACGTTCCTATTAAGATACAGAATACAATTTTCTCGAAGTATATTTTTAAAAGTAGTCCTAAAATGTGACACCACCAGGGTTACAACTAATAGCTTGGATTTCCCCTTTGAATAATTATGTGTCTGTCGTAGAAGCTCATGCAGACTTTATTCTACACTATAACACTATTTAAGAACAATTATATTTATTTAAAATTAAGCAATTCATAAATTTAGTATCAGTATCAATGTTAATGTAACTCATAGGTTTGGCATGTTTGATAATTATGTCTCTCGCATATGACAAATGATTTCCTCGAGGAAACAGACAGAAAAGCTATCAGAAACATCAACACATCCACATAATACTAATGTGTAACTTTCCACAGGGAAAATTACATTCAAATATACCGTGGAAATTGAGTTTTAACTGGAAAAGAAGATTTAGGGAGACAAATCACGGATTGGTGACAGAATAACCGTTGAGTACATAATATTTGCAAAACAAGCCTTGGTCCGAGAGCAAACTCAGGATAATAGAACGAGAATCCCCGTCAGAGGGCACACGGAGGCAATAAGAAATGCGGCGGTGGAGAGGAAAAATACCATCAAAAAAATCTCAAACCAACATCAACATATTTTTCCATCCCGCGCTCCTTTTTGTTCGCTCACGCGACGTTGCATGCTGGGAAACCACTATCGCCACGCTCCCCTTCCTCACTCCTTTTAAAAAATCCACCTAACCTCCCAAAATTTTTCCCTTCTGTTCCCACTAACCCAAATTTTCCCTCTTTTCTCATTTATGCTTCGAATTTCCGTATCTCTCTTTAAGTCTGACATCTTAAACTCTTTCGATTCCTCGTTACCCCCCAGAATTCGTTTAATAAAACCTCCTTTCTGATGCAAAACCGGGGCATGCGATGAAAATTTCCATTTGCTCGTCGAATGAGGACGTAAAAAGGCGAAGCGATGCTGTACAACTTACTTTTCTACCTGGACGTCGACATAAATACTATCCTGATAGACCCAACTACAATATCGTAGAAAATACACAACCAGCGGGCTAGTTTCCTAACAGCATAACGATGAACAAATTAGAACTCCCAGGTAAAGAAAGAAAACCTCAAATATTGCTCGAAAAGAGTACCTTGTCCAATAAACAAACATGAAAAATCAATTCATCGCTCACATTCTAGCTTTGATATGTACAAACAGACTTTTTTCTAAACAATTGCACCAGCTACCAAAAAGACTAGAACGACCGCCCTTGGATTTCTTTCGTATACAACAACCGACGAATTTCATTCAAATTCTCCCGTCATTTTCAAATTGCCAAATTATAAAATTGCATCGAAGATTAAAAGACGAGCATTAACATTTCGACGACGGCAAAGCCAAAAAAAATGAACGAATCGCCCCGTGGAATCGACGCCGCTAATTAAAACCTCCCATTTGAGCGAAAATTTAAAATGTGTAGGAGACCTAAAGATTTTCCGCAAGAAATAATTGCAGTCCGCGCACATTAGCCTCGAATAAAAAAAATAACAGCGCGGCGGAAAAACAAGTATTCTAGCAAATCGGAGTGGAGGGAGAGAAGAGAGAGAAGCAATTTTGATTTCACGATCCAGAGGATATAAACCTCAATACGAAAGCAAACGTGAAAATATTGCAACTTAAAAGAAAAAAGAAGCCGAATAAATATTGCGGGTAGCTTTTTTGATGGATTTATGACATTGAAGCACGAAATTAAAACAAAACAGAAGCGGTGACCGCCATCAAACGTCAGCTGTTACTCTGGAAAGGATCCCTCATGTTTTCTCTCTTTCTCTTCCTAAAATAAATACATCCCCTGCCGACCGCAACTTGAAAAAGTTTCTGTATACATAGATATATACGGATGTATACATGCGGGGAATAAATGCAAGATAAACTCAATAATGACGAGCCAAGGTTTACCGATAGGAGCAAAAAAGGGGAAGGTAATGTCAACCAACCCCAATAACTGGCAAATGTCTGCGGAAAAACGAGTAAAAATGAATTATTCGGACCGCAAAACTGAAATAAATAAATTCCTTTGAGCAGAAAGAATTACGGACGTGCATTAGCGACAGTGCAATTGAGATCGAAATAAAAACTAATCGACGAAGCCGTGCGTTATTAATTGATTGGAGGATTGAAATTCTTAGATTAACTGAAAATACTCCACTTTGGAATAAGGTCGTGCTTTGAGCTCCAATATATTTTTAAACTTGAACATCAATTACCAAATTACGGAAATAAAAATTAATTGGGAGAATGAAGCGACTAACAGCGGTATTTTGTTTTTCCTCAACTAAGGAAACGAAATTTTAACGTAATAACTCAAGCACTAAAATATCACGGAATAAAATATTTTAAAAACACTGACAAAGCAACATTGACCGAGCCAAATCACCTTAGGAAGAATGTATTCTAAATTTTTCGACAAGGCTAGTTAAATGGTAACTAATGATAAAAGGTGCTTAAGTACGAAAATACCTAACCAAGCATCTTTTCCAAAAGAAAAATACTAAATAAACCCCTCATATGAATCATACTCTATCCCAAGAATTGCTAAGAACCATTTCCATGTGACACCAAGAAAATATTCAGAATTCTCATCTGAAATGGGAATGCAGGGAGCAATGCCGTTTCATTGAGGACACGACGTTAAGCAGAGGAAGTAAGATGTGTGCATATCAAGGCTAAATCGTAAAAGGGATGGAATCTCAGATCAGAATATTGGGATTATTAGTTCGATAAATACTGTGAAGCACGCAATATACGTTAGGACATATCTGCTTATGTTCCTTAAAACGAGGAGTAGAACATGCATCGGAATATTGTAAGGCAACTCGGGGGAAGGAAGAGAGAGAAGCTATAAAAAGGATAGGGACAGACAGGGGTTTTAGCGTTTTGGTAGTAAAAAAGACAATTTATGGCTGTTATAGCTTCAAACTCTCGACTCGCGCTATTGGTTTAGGAGTCTGACGATGATTGAAGTGGAGAGCGAATGGGAAAAGAGGTCGTTTAAGCACAGAGATTGATAACAGCTCCTTTACCTGATTTTAACTAAGGGAACTCGGATGATTTTCGATAACTATCTAAGATACCACTTAGAACAGAATGCAACATCATTCATTCACCGTCAAGCATCAAAATTTCTCAGAGACTATTTTAATCAAAAAGATTCATACATTCCGCAGAACCTTACTCTAAACTGAAATTAGTTTGATAGAATAAATTTTTAAAATGCTCGCTTCACACTGATAATAAATCAAAGGCAGAATATCTTGAATTTAGATCCATTCAATTCGATATATATGAACTGGATCATTAAGATAAATCACGGATTCCTTTTTAATCAAGACATAATTAATTTGAAGAGCAACAGCTTTAGATCAGGCTCCCGAGGAGCTACACATGAACTTGTAAGGACCACTTAAAAAGTTATGGGACACCGTTTTCACGTTAATTATGTCTTATAGATGTACACCAGCAGTTCAACCAATTCCATATGTGAACCTACAGGCAGATGGGAGGTCCAATCCTTTTTAATGTTTCCAAATAGTAAATTCCATCTCCTATCGGAAGGAAGTTAGGTAGGCCTCCAACAATCTCTGAACATTCTTCGTGCGTAGGGGGAAGAATTTCATTCAACCCCTCCATTCCCACAGGACATCTGTTTTCATTTCTTCCATAGAACTCTAGCGGAGTCAATCAAACCATAATATAGGAGGGAAAGGCCGCTGACATGGAGTTCATTTATTTGATAGGTCGTGTAGAGTCGGGGATAGGAGGGACCGAAATGTTCACCCATGTGAACAAGAGGATGGGAACCAAAGCGAAGAAATAAGACATTGAATGCCTAGACGACGGAAACGGAAAGATTATAAACGGAATAAAATTAATGGCTAACTAAATCGATTAGTCGTCAAAGAATATTTGCGCCTAGTATCTTTGCAGTTCCTTCAATTGTAATCGATTTTTTTCCAAATTGCTCATGAGGCACTTTTCTGAGAATGCAATTACAATCAAAAGCATATTTATCTCGACAGAAATAAGCCGACATAAAATTGATAAGACTTATCGATGCTAAATATTAGAAGATAATAATGAAAATGAAGATATAAAATTAATTCACACCCAGAAGCGAATTAATTCAAACACTATTGACAGTGTAAATTGACAGAATAAATAATTGACAAAGTTAAAATCACAGCTTCTGATCGCATAAGCCAAAGTAAGCAACTTTTCACAACATTAATATTTAAAAATTAATGATAAAACAATATGAAAGAAAAAACAAAACTATAATTACTTGTCGGTAATTACAGTGATTTAATGAAAAAAACATCATAATACGGAAATTATCCATTTTATTAATGGTCGATATACAATCAAAAAAATAGTTTCATTCTTATAGGATTAGAGAAGGGGCTAAACGAGCGACGACTAGGTCAGCAATGAGTCAACATTTCGCATAGATGCTATTCATGACTATTACATGAAATAATCTATTTCATAAAAGATTCAAACCAAACGCATCGAAAGAAACAAAGAATACCATAACAAACCAGTGTCCATAAGTTCCTTTATTTGAGCTGATAAAAGAAGCCGAATCAGAAGAGTACAGGGAAACAAACAGACAAGCCTAACTCACAAGATAGACCAGGTGGGTTAATGCCAAGAAAAAACCGTACGGAATATATTAATTGAACACACTGCTAGGAGAAAATATGGTCGAAATCCTTACGAGAACAATGGGGGCACGTACGAAGGAGCATGGAAGCAAGAAGTCGGCATAGATTCCAAATAAAAAAGCTAAGTTGTCAAGAAGCCATGCTAAGAGCACTAAGGCGATGTAGAATTTATTACCGTACATCAGTGGAGCGGATGCGGGCAGGTCGATTCTTCTCATCTCCACCTCGTAAAATATATTTTCATAGTTGTGATGGAGTGCGCTTGTGAAGGAGAAGCCGACGGTGGGAAGGAGGAAGCGATGCCGCCGCGCGATTTTTCGCCGCAAAAACGCAGAAATATCGCGTCCATTATGATTTTCGCGGATCGTATTCGGACCTAAAGCGAGTTAGGATGGGATGCGGGAAGTTATTATAGCCAGCGAAAGAATACGGAGCGTCAGGTTGGGATGGATGTATGAGAAGGCTGCGAGAAGTTCTTCCGGACGCCTTCTTGCTCGAGTGGAATATGCCCATATTTTTTGTTATTTGACCGTAAAATTTCTGGGGAAGCTGAAAGCTACTGAAGACCGAGGAAAAGAAATGCAGTGCTAACCCTCGTGGTACCGTAGCTGATTAAACCCTCTCAACTTCATTGACTTGATAGAAATGGTAAACCTTGAAAAAACCATTTTTGAGGAAATTTAACCGCACGCAATACTATTCTCATCATAAAAATGCATTGATAATAATAAATAACGTAATAAAAGACACTTTCTGGACCAATTTCTTAGTCGTGACAACAAAGTCAAATACATAAACATAAAAATACGCTATAAAAATGCTGTAATAAATAATAACTGCTGGTAACAGCTATGTGCAATTGAATCGATTGTAATTTTTTCAAGAATTAACTGTAATAAATAAAGAGTACTACATAAAATTAAAAAAAATATAGAATCAAGAAATAAAACAATTATGTAGGACGTGCAAGTAGGCATGTTGAACTTCGATGAGATCATTAGGACGCAATAACTAGAGGAACTTAATGATTTGTTATTAAAATATATAATTTCAATCAACAAAATTACCATCTTTCAGATAATATCTGCATTGATGTCATGAGAACCTCCCTCTGGAAAAATCGAGCCAATTTAAACCCGATAGAAAATATCTCGTCTTCAACTAGATGGGATAAGGTCAACCTAGGGAATTAATGATGATCAAATACTCCTCTTTCGCAAATCTTTCAAGCAGCTTAACTTATTCGAATTCATACGAACACGGAGAGAAACGCTAAGTCACAATGATGGGCGAGGCGAGAGAGACAAACTTCCTGGCTGAAGCCAAAAAGGGACGGAATTTGAATGAGGCGCCGTGCAACTAGTCATTCCTCGCGTTTCGAACACAATTTCGCTGCTCATCATAAGTGCGGGAGAAGAAAATAAGCCGTGGAAAATGGCAAAGTGCACCGAGTTCTTCAGAGTTTCTGACGGCTCCTCTAAAATTTCATTCGACGCCGTATATTTTGGGAATGTTTGCGGCCCTCGTTTAATATACTGTTATAACGCGCAAAGCGGTTCATGGAAATGCACAAAAATGCGTTTCGGGAGGCATATTTCTTTGCGAGTCACCAGTTGCATTCCGCTCTTGCGCCTTCTTTTTTTCCATTCTCTCCTTACGACGATCTTTCGCGCTGCCTTACAATTTAGAGGCGCCGCTTCGATGGCATTATATTCGGCTTCTCTTCCCCTTCTGCTCTATTTCTTTTAAAGAGGTAAAATATTGCGAAATCTTTTAAAGTGGAAGGTTTTCCGAAGGGACGACTTCGCAACAACAAACTTCTTCGAATAACAGTCGAAGGGATAGGAAGTTCAGAAGAATGGTGGAAGTAAAAGGTTACCTTCTCTTCCGGGCCCGTCAAAATAATAAAGGTCTTCGGTGAATTACTTATTGCCTGCATTATGAATAAGCAGATTGAATAAAATAAAGTAGGAAGTAAACTATAGATGAGGATCTAAGATTGAAAGGCATTAAAACTTAATTAATTCGCTAACAAAATATACCGAAATGAATATACCTTCCGACTTCTTCCCATACTAAATCAAATTTTAATAGGACATAAAGAACCGAAATTAAAACACGAATCATGTTTTTCCGAAAGTTTCAACAATAAATTTTAACCTGTGACTTCATAAGTACCATCCCTAAAATAACTCTTAACTTAAAGTAATGAGAATTTTAAATTATTTGGGAGGTGAGAAATTCACCTGGAATAACAATATATTTTACGAAGATTCCAAAATATATGCAGCAAAAACTTTTAGAAATTAATTGAAAAATATGGTAATTCATTTTATCACGAATAGGTTTGGCTTGGTTTTATGTCTCTTTAACTAATTTATACACACTATAAATTTGAATGACCATTCACCTAGAGATTCGAAATTCCACAACTTGTTCCTAAACCACATTATTTCGGACACAAATTATAATCATCCGAAGTAGAATTCTTATATATTTATTATAGACTAACACGGCCTTGTTGAGGTTATCTGTTAGCCAAATCAAAACCTAATATGAGCACATCTAACACTTAAAATGCGTAATTAATTCAACGCAAAAATACTCATGCCTAAGAATCGCACCGCACGATAGTTTCGACTGCACACACAAGACATTTCATATGAATTCAACACCCAATCTCTTAAATAAATAATCTCTAAAATAAAGACATTTCATATGAATTCAACACCCAATCTCTTAAATATGAATAAGATAATCTCTCAATAGTTTCCTTCTGGCACAAACTATCACATACTGGAAAAACGATCGTTACATTTCGATCGATATCCTTCCACTTGAAGCGACCGATATGAGATGCACGAGTGCAAATTATTTTCTGCACGAATTACAAAAATGGATTCGGCGAATTCACAAAGCGGGATTTAATCACGATGTAAAAGTTTCGGGCTTTGGGAAGGAAGAGATACGTTCTCAAAAAATAGAGGAGAACATGGCAATCTCGTTGGGACGCAGTTTCAGATCTGACAGACTTCTCCAGCTTGCGATGTGACTCAGGAAAAATTGTCCTAGTGGTCCCGAAGGTAAAAGAGGCATGAGATAAGCGATGGAGTAATGATGCAAGCGCTTAGCTTGCGCGGGGACGGAAAGAAGGTTCTCACAAAAGATAAGTGGTTTTCCAGCAAAAACTACCCAAGAAAAATTTCCATGCGAATAAAAGAAATAAAATAAAACAATTAGATAGCGGAGGGACAAATGCAAATGCTCAATAATGACATGAAATGAATGATAAAAATAATGAAATAAATAATAATGAAATAAAAAATAATAAATTATAATAACTAAACGAAAACTAAAAAATTAAAGCTCCAGAATTACATACAATTATAAGCATACGTTAGAGTTTATGATGCAAGAAAAACGCCGTTAATACTAATTAAACATCACACATAATGAAGTCTCTTAAAATCATGCAAACTTGATTTTATTACTCAACGAGATGCAGCGAAGAGGTTTACGGTTCAGTACCTATGTATGTATTTACAGAGAGAAAGGGGAGGAAGGAAGAATGAAAAGGAAGGCTGTGAATTCCTTTCATACTTACAACAAGTAAATATATGAATCCTAAACAATGGCAAATTAAGAAGAGGTGACGGAGATAGGCAGTTTGGCAATTCACGCACGCACGAAAACGAAACACAGATAAGGACGTGTTTACTGATGCACTGAACAGTAGATTATTTAAAAGCCATATAAAAAACCCACAGCAACATTAAAATATGGTAGTAAAAAAAATAAAATGAATTATAGAGCTGTAAAATTTAAATAGCAATTAAAGTAATGAGCCTATAAATAGGGTTTATTATTACACTTTTAATTATTTTGCTACGCATATGAAACGGCGTAGGAGGACATCCATTTTTTCGGAGTATAATTTTGAGGGAAGATAACGGAAGAATTTGATAGCTATATCTCCGAACCGTTATGGGAATAAAAACGAAAAAATACCCAATCATTCCCGAGGAAGAAAAATGACAAAGAGCATCGTAATGTTGATACCCCAAATACCTGATGCATCTCGAGCCACAAGAGCACCCTTTTTGGGCGAACGTAATTGCGGAGAACTCGGATATCGAAAAACAGAAGCGTTAAAGTCGAATGTAACCCATTCACGACGAAGAAAACGAATCTACGTAGCATTGGCGTCTAGCCGAAGTTTGACAAGAAGGGAGAGAAAGATAAAATGGATGAGAAACAACGGAGGCAAAAAGTTAGGTTCGAAAAAAGAAGGAAAAAGCGAGATCCGAGGGTGAAAATATAAATGAGATGTCTAGATGAGGTACTCGGATGGGGAAGAGTGAGAGGTGGCGGGAAAAAGTAGCGGCAGAAATGTGCAGAGGAATAAACAGGGGAGCCCGGGCAGGCGCATTTCTGGGCCATTTATCATATGGACGTTGCATACTGGGAAGTGTAGGAAAAGGGCTAACTGTAAGTGGGTTGGTGGAAAGAGGAAAAAAGCGACTTTGAAACGAGAGAAATGAAAAAAAAATATCAATGCTTTTATTCCGACGCTACCTGACAAGCAACCTGAAGGATCTTTCAGCTGCACAGAAGAAGTTTGGGGCGGAAAAAAAAGAGGGGAGACACGCGGAAGATTAACGATTAGGAATACTTCGGGGCATGGCGAGTCCTTTATCGGAGCCATTTGGAAAAAAAACGTCCTCTTCATTAGCAAAGACGGTGGCAATTAGTGCTGTTTTACGAGAGAAGAGAAATGATCCACAACGCATCCCAGAAGTGGAATTGATAACGATCAAACAATGACGAATTATTCTCCGTGAAAGCGGATGGTGAAAAAAGGCATGGACATGAATGTAGTTATTTGAGTTACTATTCGATATGATTCAGTCCGCACACGTTACGAATCCAAATGGCTAAAATATAATGAAATTACAGAGGAATTAGGATGAGGGTTTCCCATGTTATGGCTACCGAATTCGAATTATGAAAAATCCCCGCGGGTTGAGTTTACATTCAATATAAAAGTCTGGGAAGTAAGGTCCGTTTTTTAGTCGCCTAAAAATGAAACGACACGATTGCACAATTAGGGTGCTTTACAAATAAAATAAGAAACAAATACCGCGGCATTCGTAACCAGAGAGGTTGGTGCATGATTCAAAAATTTAATTTGTGAAGAATCTGTGTACCGGAGAGATAGCTGTTTTCGACGAAGAATAAAATTATTGATTTAACAAAATTACGACTATTGTAATCAATGAACAGAACGTGAGACTTCGTCATGTCCAATGTATGCAAATATCCGATGGAGTAGGATTTTTGCAAAATATTCCCACGAAGAACTATAAATTTTAATGCTCGGCTGCGAAAGATATTTTCTTAATTTGCAACCCGGTGATCAGATATTCCTATCATGTAACTTGAGTAACTAATAAATTCATCGTGCAGCTGCAATAGACTAAAGAAAATACGAAACCTTGCCACTTCATTACTGCCCATGTAATCACCCAAATGTAATTATTACGCTACAGCCGAACTAAATGCATCAACTATTTTGCTGTCCAAAATATATCACAGTCTCAATATATAATTACGCTGACACCAGGCATAAGTCTAACTACGGTGGAAAGTCCTAAATAAATAAATATCAGCTTGAATATTTAGAGGTATTCGACATGAATTTAAGTATTGATACAACATTAGTGATTGATCATCGAAGTGAAAATTTAATAAATATAAATAACGATTGAATAAAATTAAATAAGTTTTTCACAATTACTACGGAAAACCTCGAAACAAAATGCGCCTAATTTTTGCGTAGGGAAAAGAAAAAAAAATCCATCGATAGCAAAAAACCCGCGATTTGCACCGAAAGCACGGGCGATATTAAAGAGCCAGAGCTTACGAACAAATACGGAAATTTTACCATAACGCCTTTTCGAAAGACGAAATAAAAACTAGAAGTAGTCGGTTCCGAAGAATTTAGCACTCCGGCGATGAAAGTTTTTAAAAAGATGGGAGTCTGGAGGATTTCGTATAAATCAAAGAGCACTCGCACGGGTGATACATCCGCATCGCGTCCTTTACATAAAACATCTTTCGGTCGCGAAAAGAAAAATAAACGCCTGGGAGTCCAGAAAAGAATTCACGGACCGATGAATTTAAAACGGTAAAGCGACAAGTTTTCCCTCCGACATTAACAATAAATATTACTTTCGCAAATAAAAGAGTGCGCGATGGAATTTACGACTGTGATCAAACGATATGCAAATGCGTGCAGCGGCATCCTCTCGCTAAGCGTTCCCTCATTCCCAGAAAACTATGCGTGATGGCGCTGCGAGAAAACTTAAGCTATAGGCGGACGAAATTTTGCGGTGAAGGCAAAATATCAAAACCGGCAATGTTGTTTCGCGCACAGGCTCTCGCGTACGGGACTCTTTCCTGTAAAACACACAGGCCGCACCTCTCGCACTAACCCAATTGTCATTAATCAGCGCGCCACCCTATTTTCCACGCGAATTCCACGGCTCATAAATCTAGAACGAGCTGAAACGAAGCACCCGATGCAAGCAAAGCCATCCCCCCATTTCCTACGTAAATAATAAACCGCCGGGCGCCAAGAATAGCGTTTTAAGCGTCGGGATGGGGAGAGACGGCTTTTAGCGCACTGACGCTAATAAATTCTTCATTCGGGAGGGAAGAAAAATCTATAAACAGTTTACAAAGACTAGGAAAAAAATGTGCGGCGTGAATTAATCAAGGGTAAAAATGCACTCCGGGATCGTCGCGAGTAACTTTTTAGAGGAGGGTTTAATTTGTCAGAGTGGATATGGGAAAGGAGGACGTGTTACATATACAGATGTTAAAGAATGGCTCCGATAAAATCGCTCCAATTGAATGCAGTTTGCAAAAGTTTCGAAATAATCCGCGATATGTTCGGTAAAGGAAAATGATTAGGTGATGGTTTCTTGGCTTTATGCACAAAGATATTTCAGGAAAAAAAGAAATTTTCTAATGAGAAGATACAATAATATATACATTCTTAAGTAGGTCTCTAGGCATACGTCATCATTGGCATACATTCGAATTAGTATTCAACCTACTAAGTGCAATGATAAGTGGAACGGCTAACAAAATTGAATAGATATTTCAGGAAAAAATAAATTTTCTAACGAGAAGATAAAATAATGTAGACATTCTTAAGTAGGTTTCTAGGCACACGTGGTCAATGACATACATTTGAGTGAGTATTTTAACTAAAAATTACAATGAAAAGTGGAACAGCTTACAAAAATCGAATATGAAATAAATAAGAGGGTAAACCTTGACGGAACAGCGAAGACTAAAATAAAGCAGCAAAAGAATAAATATTAGGGATAATATTTCGATACAGGAATATCTAAATATTATACCAATATGATAGGTAAGGCGTGTATTAAAGCGCTAATATCCTTTGTCCCGCATCGCGGCGTCAGGAGGGCGACAGAAAAACAATAAGCGACCCTCTCGCCGAGATGCAACACGGAGACTTTCCTTACTTTTCCATATGGGCAGCCGCTCTATGATAAATGGGCGTGATGAATTTGAGGCCTCGCTTGGCAGCGCTATAGCCGACCAGATACGGCGCGTTCGGATCGAAGAGGATTTTTTGATAGCCGCTGCGACGGACCGGCGAATCATTTCCTTTCGAACGGAAAAAAAGCGACGACTCCGAGATATGGAACGAGGAGGAGATATGAAAAGGGAGAAAATCGGAGTGGAGCGGAAAAAATTGTGGCGATTTGTTTCTTGACGGGAAAACACACCACGTGCATTATGTGATATAGTTTCCGAGGAAGGCGTCGGCGTGCATGATATATGGCACGGGGCAGGTGCTCACGTGGTCCCGTGCTTGCGATGTCAAAAAGAAAAGGGAACGCCACTTGCAAGGAGTATACTTACCGAAATTGCCTGAATAAATGCCCCAGAAAACTTGGGATAGAATCCACTATACTGCGAGAGATCAAGTTTGCCTATGGTTCTGAGAACGTCAGAAAATTCAAACAGCTCTCTATATATCAAATCATTTATGTTGTGTTACAAATAAGAATGTATCAACAAATCAATTTATTAGAAGGTCGGGTAATGCATAAGCAATCCTTACGACTTATAGAAATGAAATTATAAGGAAAACCAAATCTTCCAAGGACATCAAATTACAAGGACAATCTCCTTAAGAAGGCAGATAAGGATTCGAGAAATTTGTAGGTATATGTAAGTTCTAATATTGAGTGAATCTTTCTCCAAAAAACTGAAGTGGTTAAAAAGTTAAAAATTTCAATATAAAACCAACAGATCACCATATGTTCTTCAAATTGACTCATAAACATACTTAAATGGTATTCGTAAATTAATGGTTGTGGTTATACTGCGATCATCTTCGACTTTGGAAACTCTAGAATGCACGTATACGCATACTTCTGTAATAAAAACTTAGCACAGAAGTAGAACATTCCTTCATAAAAACGAAAAACGTAACTTCCTTTGAGATGATTAACACGAAACTAGAAGCGGTTCAATCATCAATTGTAAACAGACGAGAAACTGAACAATTTAGAGTCATAAAAGACCACAAAAAAGTTTGGACAGAGCGGTAATAACAAACTGCACTAAAGCTCACGTGAAGTTCCGAGGCGGAAAAAATTGACTTAAAGACTAGAGGTCAGGTCTGCGAAGTGAGTGTGCCGAGACATTAACAAGTTGCACTCATGTACAGGAGGCAGAGTTTTCTCTCAGAGACGAAGTTCTCCGGTGGCAAGGGAAAACGCCTCTAGTATTTCGGACGAAGAAAAAATATGAGCGTGTTTTGGAAAGGCTAGAGCCCTCAAAGGTTTCAGCCGGTAAGCGACTCGAGTAAAAAAATGGCCTAAGTAATTGGACAGAAAGTTGATCGCCAAGTATCATCCGCCGCAGCCGCAGCATTTATAAAAAAGTTAGCGTTGTTTCCGATTGAAAACATATTAAATAAAAGATTGTAACGATCCATTACGTTGGTTGGAATCAGTGACCCATGATGTATTAATAACTTACATTATTTTGCAGGAGTTCAATGCATATGAAAATCGATAACTTTCCCAAAAACCTCTGTAAAGAATTTCTTAGCATCCAAAAAGTTCTTTGTGTCTTTGCTAATTGCCAGCCAAAGCACCGGTGACTGATTCCAGAATCGTATCCATGCTTTCTGCCATCAATAGAACAAAGGTTTATATCCACCCCATCCACCCACACGCTCCGTGACGGCCTAAGAATCACATTTTTCTGGACATCACATCTAAGACTATCATAATTATCATCTAATAATAATAAATGTTGCTTATATGAGCGTTTATTTTAGCTTAATTACAAGAATTAGGACTTTGAAAATATATTATTTGGTCAGATGAAACGGATGGTAAAAACAGTCAGAAATCGTTCCTGAGTGCATCATATTCAGTTCAAAGCAAGTATAGCATTGATATTACCTACAAAACCACTTTTTTTCTGAACTGAAATATCGATCAAATTTTTACTAAATTCAGAGAATTTATCCAATTTAAGGATAATGTGCTTTTAAAGCGAGAATACCAAAATAATGTCCTTGAGCTCAAGTTTAAATTTATCTAATAGTAAAAATGCAAAAAACATACATAGATTACAGGATTAAATGACATGCAGCAGTTACATTAAGCTGAAAGGAAAAATAATACAAAAAATGATCTGGATGGCGCTAACGAAGTGAGAAGTATTCGCGCCAGATAAGACATAAGAAGAAACTCCATGCACAAAGCAATGAGTCGATATTTATAATTATCTGCTTCGAAGAGAGCTCGGGTACTTAAAACGAATAGAAAGTAAGTAAAAATTGATCGTAGAGGAATATCTGATACTCTTAACGAGCTCAGCCGCTGGCTTAATTAAACAGAAGCTTTTAAAATGGCCACGGCCATTACGGCAATTTCGGCACTAAAAGCATCATAAATTAACGAGCGAGTTTAAAATATAAAATAGCGGCGTTACAAGGTATTTGGATGAGGAAAAAATTCGAAAGATCGACGATGTGAAACGAGTGGAAACTATGAAGGAATTATGCATTCGAGAAGGCCGTTTCGAGAAGGGCGAGTATAGGAATAAAATGCCTAGCTCGGAGCTCTAACGCGGGGCGAAATGGGAACAGTAACTGAACTACGAATGGAAATAATGGTTGCGAATCGTAAAGGGAGCAAGTTTCCAGATGCGTGTCTGGAATTTATCCCTTATCACGCGATTATGAGCGTTAAATACACGCGCGCTGTAACGGCGGCACGGAGGGAATAATTGAATGCTTCGCGGAAGATAGAAAAGACATCTCGAATTCCCCGCTGCAACGAATTTGCCTAATTGGATATCGTTTTGGAAAGGTAAAAGGTGTGAGAAGTCTTCACACTGACGGAATTACTAGGAAAATTATTACTCGCACGAGGGCGAAATTTTAATGCCCTTGTAACAGTTTCGATTTGAAGGAAGCTTTTAAATACCTTTCCATAGTTGAGGGAAGGCGGGCCTTGAGATGCTAACGGAATCGTTTTTCCTATTTGCATTCAGCAATGGAAGTTGAAGAAGGAAATTCAGGGAGGCGCCTTAAAACTAAGATTCTCTATTTGCAGCGGCTCGTAAGAACATGAGCATTCGCACATATCCTGATCCTGGGCATAACAAACGGTCATAGATTATGATATTAGGACCCACTTTAGCTACGAAAGCTACAAATACAGGACTTTAAAGAATAAATATGAACACCAATTACAAAGGTTTTCACGATCCGTTACAAAGTGAACATAGAGATTAAGGCAGTAATTATGCTCTTAGGTACATAGGAGATACGTTCGCATGTTTCTGTTACCATTAAGAATAATTTGAAAAGATCGTTCATTACTTATGTATCCATTAATGAATCAAGTGGGCACATATTTAGGAAAACATCAAATTCTATTTAAAAAAAGATTTCCTAAGGCGGGGGGCATAATTATCAATTACTTGCATCAGCAGAGTCGGATACACACGATACGAGAGGATGCCAATAAGACAAAACCGACTTATGAGCGTACGGAATTCCTCTTGGAGTAAGAACGAAATGAGCATTGAAGGTTATTGTTTGATCTGAATCATGTGAATAAAAAGAATAAAGAAGAAATATTATCGGCAAAGATGATATCGATTCCGTAAGAATATGTAGAGAATTCCAATGAAATAAATTACTATGGAGTGTTTGGAATCGCAAGGTTTGAATTCAACTTGCCTCAACAAAATTTCTCAAATTTTTGTATTGAAGCGAAAGAAAGTTTTCGACGATTCTTCAATATTTCATCCCCTATTAGGTTAGAATTCTTTTGGTCTAATCTAGCACAGAAATCATCAATAATGGCGAAATAAAAAATCGGAAGGTCATTCAGCTGTCTTGAAACGTGAAATAAATATGATGTAAATGCTAAGGATTCAGATATAGGACAATTGGATCAAGGTATGGATCTGTTGAACGAAAACTGAAACTGCGCCAAACAGAGTTAAAATATAACAGAATATACTGCTAAGCAGATAAAAATTTATAATTTTAGGAGGATCGACCTTATCGTCGGAAAAAATATAAATAATAATTGCGAAGAATAGGATACACATATCGTTAACTTTGTTAGCAACAATTCCACGTGGATAAAATTTTCGAGATAACCTCCCGAAAAAGGCTATTTTTAAATGACATTTTAATCATAACATTTTTCTGCGAAACGTTTGAATATAAAAAATTTCAAATACGGGAGAAAATTAATTCGAACGACCTGTTACAACGCACGTCGCTTTTATCATATCGTGAAAAAACCGATCCTCATTTGAGTTAAAAAACTCGGCGAAAAATGTTTGCTTTTCAAACCGCCGCATCATTATTCATTTTTAAACAAACCTATCCGAGGCAGATTAAAAGAAAACAATGGACACATGTTAAGTAGCGCAAGGAAAAGCTGTCAAGCGTTAGACAACGAGCCTGTTAAAGAATCGTAAACGGTAGCTTTAGTGGGGAAAAACTGTCTACCGCTTTGCGTCCGTTCCATCCTACACAACGAGTCACAAATTGAATTTTTTTCGGCTCACCTGAAAGGAGGTCTCGTCCTTTCCCGATTACCCAATAGCCTTCCTGTGTTTTTCCACGCCTTTAAAATTCGGCCCGAAAGAAACACAAACAAAGGAGAGAAAACAGAAATATATATACATGCGACCCAAAGGTACGCTGCCTGTAAAACATCAGAAGAGTGAATGGCGCGTAGGAGCAATATCCCTATGGCCTTGCAGGGACATAAAAACAACTGAGAGAAGGGAGGCCTATTTTTCTTCGCTTGAAACTGTCCCATACTGATGGTGATTAGAGAGGAAATGATTGAAACAGAGAGCGGAAGGAAAAGGGTAAGTGAGATAAAAGGGTATTTAACGGTGATCGGGAGATACTCGTAAGGGTGTGGACCAAAAGAGAGAGTAAAAGGGGACTGAGGCATAGGGTAATAGGCCTCGGCGAAAGGTCAGGACCTAAAGGAAGAAAGATATCACGCGTCCACAAGGGGAAGAATCTGAAAGGGCACGAGGAAAACAGGGAAGATAAATGCACGAAAGGAATAAAAGAGGAGGTTTAGCCGAGAATATCAAGAGTGAAACAAATTCTCTCAATCTACGTATAAATGTATATACGAAAGCATGTAGAAATATTTCTCACGCTCCGGGATTATGAAAGGATTTCATTAAGAGATAATTATGTTAATGTGTGCTTTCATCGCGAAACGATCTCCAACTTCATCCATAAAATGAATCAAAATTACATAAATGAAATTTCCACCATAGTTCACGGAACACATTCGTATGCTATTGGATTCCTGAAATTATAATTCATCCTATGAATCCCATCCCGTAGTTATTCATGAGATATTAGATCAAATTATCTTCGCTTCTAATTCATAAAATTGCAATTAATAAAGCGAAAAATAGTTGAGACTGCACAGCACGGGATTGTAAATTTTGAGTAAATTAATATCGAACGATTACTTATACTATTGTGGATTAATTAATGAACCCATTGCGAAATTTCGTCCTGCATTCATATTCATTCATGGGCGTAATAATTATGTATGTATGTACCATGAGTCCAAAAAGGAACAGAAAGGAAAAATTAGAAATAATTATCCCCTTGTCATGTGGTAACGAATGTGATACGTTGAACTACATTCGCAGATGCCTCTACCAAAACGAAATTACAAATTAAAAGTAAAACCTCATTCAGATAGGAATTCAACCAAATACAGCTGAAAAGCAATCGGTTATAAAAATAAAGAATGGAAAAGGAAACCCACAAAGCTACAACTTAAACCAATTTATTTAATTTCCCAAATTAAAAGTAAAACCTCATTCAGATAGGAATTCAACCCGAATACGGCCGAAAAGCCAACGGTGAAAAAACTAAAGAATGATAAAGGAAACCCACAAAGCTACAACTTAAACCAATTTACTTTATTTTCATCAACATGAAGATGATCTCGGAAATTATTACCCTAATGCTACGCTTCCGCGGATCACACGGTGGCCTCCATTATTGATAACGCAACTTCTGGAAACATCGAAATTCCCGTCTACTGACATCCCATAAGCACCCATCATACGTGTATCGGCCGCGAGTCGAGCAACTGAATGCTTAAACGGATTATGTGTTGATGGGTGAGAACTACTGAGGCGAGCGCTTGACTCCTGGTTGGCAAATGCACGCGTGTGGCAGCAGCAGCAGGCATCGAATGAATAGGTGCTTGCGACAGACGGAAAATCGCAGAAGAAGGATCGTGAGTTAAAGGAGAGAGTGATGGGAGAAAGATACTCGGGAGTAAAAAACGAGAAAAGGACGCACGTGCCGCTGTTCCCATGCTCGGACAAAAAATTCGTTGATGCGGGAATGGGCGGAGGGGCAACGGGAAAAAATGATGCGGACAGCGAGACTATGAACGAAGTTACGCGGAAGGAAAAGTCGCTTGGGAATAAGTTAAAAAGGGGAAACAGGAAGAGGGATCAGAGATGTCCGTCCCTTAGTAATCGAAAGAGGAGGAGGAGGAAGCTAAGGAAGTTGAAATACAACGACGGGAGGAAGGGAAAGTAAATATTTAGAGCGGATGGGAAAAATATTGTCCAGGAATCGGAAAACAATTGCTGTAGGGGGGTCGGAGAAGAAGGTGCTCGGTGATGAATGAAGGACGAAAGTTTATGCGGACCGAGAAGATGGAGAAAACAGAGAAATCACACCGATAACATAAATGCAATCTATCTTCTTGGTTTACAAAGTGATATGAGGAGAGAAACAAGCAGAATAAAACACGTTCAGAGTATCCACTGGATTGGAATGATAGTATTGATATAGAGCTTTGTTTCATACCACGACATTTCTCCATATATTTCCTTATATTGTTTTCTTACTTGATTTCACACCAACTGGTATACTCATACACCAAAATAAGCCTAAATATTCAATTTCGACATAAAAATATAGCTATTACAGATATTTGGCGTGGATACGTTTAATTCATTCCCGAAAAGATTTATTCTTCAATCAATTTTATTTATTTCAGTTAAGGAAACGCATTTCTTTCAATACGATAATTAATCATAACAGAGGAAGACCATGCATTGTTCAAATGCATTCTAAAGCCATTTCCAACGAGATTGAATACTAACATACGATTCGAGAGAAATCAACTTTTGCGTTCCAAATGACAAAAGAGTAAAACCAAGTAAATATTATATTCACCAGTTTATATCTTAACGACAAGAACTAGGTTTGCACTCAATAACTAAGACATAATAAACTGCAATGTGAACTAACAAGAAAAGCAAAAGGTTTCATTGATAATTAGAAAATTTTCAATGTTTCCCTCACAACGCTACGAAGATGGTGACGCACGCGGTCACAACGCGTACATAGTAAAAACAAGACCCATCTCTTTCGTGAGAACATCTAAATAACCTCCCACGTGTCCATCTCACTATGGACACACTCGGTAACGAATCGCAAACACCATTAAATCAGCGAAAACCAAAATTGCACATCAGAAACAACATCGACGGCATATTGCTACATTCTTACGGAGAGTCAATCAGAAAGATTAATCCCACAAAAATAAACCGAAGGAATTGGGGGTCCATCCTGAAGAAGCGAATGTTATGACAAACTTTGGGTTATGCGTATGTAATCCCATCGTGTGTCTCCGCTTGGACCTTGCTGGTCAAGACGTGGAAAAACTCTCCGGCATAAGGTTTACTCGCATCGCTTATTCCTTCTTCGTGGAACGGATGTATCGCTTCCCTTATTTTTTCCCCAGGAACCGGAAGACGGAAAAAAACGGACAGCGGGATTATTCGGACGGGAACTCTGGACGGCGTCGCATTGAATCCATAAATACCAATCCTAAAAATGTATTTCCAAAAGTTTCGGCGCTCATATATATCAGAGAAATATGGCATCGATTTGGTACGGGGAGCTGAAAACAACATCGCTGGGAATGCGAGGGTAAATGAGATTATCCGAAACAAAAACATCGGTAAGTGAATCCATTTTACAGATTTGTTTTCGAAATGGCAGACCCGATACCGAGAAAGGAATGTCATCTTTTAAGTATCAGGAGTAAGGTGATCGTACCTTTTATTTATATCAACTAGATGTATAAGTTTTTTTTTGCGAGATCTGTGACGCCACCGTACTTTTTCCTTTACGGCAGAATATGAACTACTGGCTTTTTTACTGCGACTTCAGAGAAAGAAGAGTTATGAATAGTGATAAATAATGCAAAAAATAGAACTTCGCCAAAGGTACCGCTTTTCATGTAATTTATGATGAACATTTTCAATAAATAATAGTCGAAGATATATTTCAATTCCGCATCTTAAGTCGAAATTACCTTACTAAATAATATCCAAAGAAAATGAAACTTCGGTAAACATTGAAATAAGAAACTAAACTAAAAAAAAAGCTATACAGAATTACCATCGAGATGAGGAAGGGAAAGTCAAGTTACTCTGAACACTTCGAACAAAGTGATATATAATGACGGACAAGCGGTAGTTTTTAACCTCAATTTGTAATGTATTAATCATTGTTAATGTGTATAAACTTGTACTGGGATGATTGCTTAAGGGATGTATTCCGAGGGGTTTCCCTCCGTTCTGTGGTAAATCACAAGCTTTTCCCCTAAATTCAAATATTACTTCCATATATGAACTTGGTAAGTACTTTCGTTATTTTTCGTGTCCTTTGCCGCCAGGTCGTGAACCTACTTGTAGAGCGGAATTTTTTAGAATAAAAGTATTTAAGAGATTTACATTCCGGCTCAATCGCAAAATTGTTCTAGTAAGCTTTGTAAGAACACATTTCTGAAGTCAGGCGAATTCGGAAATGAATCCGAAACTAGTCCCTAAGAATTCCTGAAATAAACGATATTGACTAAATAAAAACCCCTTCCAAGTAACAAATTTCACGTTCTCTAGAAAGCGACGCGACAGAGTTAAAAACCTTTACTACCGTGACAAACCAAATATCAAGAGAATTTGCATAAGGGAAAAAGCAAACAAGTGTCGGATCTAAGAGTGAAGAACGACTTCTTTCGTTACCCCTCTTGAAAAGTTGGCACGAGATAAAAACACGAGAGGCAAGAAACGCGGCGAAGTGAAAATGAATCCGCTTACATTTAGCATAGATATTTTCGACTAGACAAAAGGAGCTTAGGGCAGATAAAACTGAAGAGAGCAACTCTTCATACGTCGAGCAAACAATCCAACCGGAGTGATTTACACCCGTTAATTCCTCGTGCCAAAATAAGTTGAGAGCATCGTGTTTACCAGAGGCATCCCCTGATTTACGACGAGACCCAGCAGAGAACAATTTCACCATAAATTCATGCAAAATATCTTTGGTTGCCCAGCATGACTGCATAAACAGCACTAATCCTCTTAGAAAAAGGACGCGATAAAAATTTCGCGTAATAAAAAGCGGGATTCGGGGAAAATAAGGTCAACAATTTACATGACGCGCTCGAGTGCTGCCGAGGCTCGCGAAATTCATGCAGAAAAACGGCCGAAATTTGAGCGAAAGGTGGAAAAAGAGATGAAGCAGTGAGGGAGGGAGAATGAAAGCGAATGTGTGAGGGAAATGAGGGATGAGATTCGAGATGCGAAAGATAAGAAGGAGAGAATAATAGATGGATCCGCTGAAAGAAGGCGAACAAAGGAACGCGGGGGATGATTCAAATTCCACCCTAACAGTCAGACGTCTTCGGAATTGGTGCGGCGTGTCACCATCGTCTTGCGGAATGGATGTTGGACGGATCGCATCCCTCCATTTTTTATTCCTTCCACCTTCGCTACTTCTGCGACATTCCTGTCCTATTCTCAGCTTCATTTTGAGAATAGCAAATTTACCTTCCCAATGATGGGCATTAGTCGTTTATTTGAGAACGCTTATTTCATGATGTGTGGCTCGATTCTGTGCATTCACACGGAGGACTGATTATAAATTTTCTTATACTTATTTCGCATAACTTCAAATATCTCCAATCCCTATTGCCCAAATTGAGTATCTTACTGAGGAAATTAGCGCGCATCAACGTACATTATTACTTACATTATTAATAACAAGATTCTCTCGCGAAACCTCTAAATACGTTGAAATCAATTGTGAGGATAAATTAGTTAGATTGGTTTATGGCATGAATAAATAGAGCCAAAATATGATATAGCCCTCACTGACACCGCTTACTCCATATTTATACTTGATGCCAGCTAATTGAATATATTCTACAGTACTTATTTTCGACTTTCTAGCAAGAAAACCGCCTTGTCTTCGCTTTAATAAGCCGCACATATTGAATAAAATTACATTACATGAATCTCAGATTATAATAATATTTAATATACTATTCCTTGATTCAATAATAATTCAATAATTTAATAATACTCACTCTACAATCCTACGAAACCTATGTTATCGCTGAATCGAGGCCCATTTGTACATGAATCAATAAATCGTAAATAGCCGCTTCACCCAGAATAGCCAAATACTGACTTAGGTGGGAAATCCGACTTCGGATGACTTTTGATACAACTGAAAATACACCTATAATAAACGCAGGGACCAATGAGCAAAAAAGTAAAAGGTGAAAAGACAAAACTTCATCGATTCATCACCCGACCCAAAGAGCGTCTTAAGTCGGATCTGATAAAAATGCTGGGTACGCAACGCCTTTGGCAGACGGAGTCCACGAATAAGAGAAAGAACACGGCAAATGCGTGGTTTGTTCCCCATTCATCTTCGAGAGAATACACCACTTCATTTGATTGGCGTCTCCTCCGCAGTTCCATCACGAACGCCATCAATTTCTTTTCCACACCCTCGCACCACCATCGGAATAAAGCTTCGAGAAAGAAAGACTTTCCTCCTTCGCCCCCTACACATTCCCCTATTACCGTCACCGGATGATGTGAGATCTCAAACCCGCGAGCACCCATCTCTTCCGATCTTCACCCTCGAGACAATATTTCCCTTGGCATTCTCGTCAGGTCTCCCTAAAGGAGCCACCACCATTCGAATATTCTCTCCAACATCCCTTGCATCTTCACTCTCTTCGACTTCGATGATAAATTCATCATCTTTTGAATTTCATAACTATATTTGTCATACAATGGTCACTTAAGACCTGATTTAATAGATCACTTAACTGAAGATTATTATCACGGAAAATAAATTCACGTGAGCAAAACTGCTTAACAAATTTTGAGGAAGAGTACGGTTAACTGAGATCCGGTTAGTTGGCTATGACACCAAACTACATTTAGAAAAACATAAATGATGACATTATGTAATGTCCGACAGCCATGGATTGAATACTGGCAAAAGCTTTACTATAGTTTGTCTTCGAGAGTAAGGTATATGGAATATATAAGTTAAGAACAATAATAAAAATAATAATTAATATTTTTAATGCATAAACAGTATTAATAATTATCATAGTGAGATTTCTATTATAATACTAGTAGTATAATAAATAACAAGTAATGGGTGCCTCACGGAATTAATAATAAAAGAAAGTAAATTCATATAACAGGCAATTACTGTTTCTTACAGGAAAAACAGGATGCCACAGAAAATGGCAATTCGGAAAAATCAACATTACTAAGCTCTGGAGAAAGGTGGAAAATGGCAATTTGAAAGATAAATGCATTGACTTATTTAAAAACATTCTGGAAGAGAGCAAGCCATGAAGCATACAAGTTGCATGGAAGATAGGAAATTGAATTTAAATTCAGGAAAAGATCACCATTGAATTCAACTGAAATAGCAAGTAATTCCAGACTAAGAAAGTAAAATTTCGATTTGTCGTAAGCGAAGAGCTGTACGCATCAATCATAAGGAAATAAGAGAATGTAACGCCAAACGACGACAAAGGAAGCAAGGCGGTCGGAATCGGTTCCCGAGGAGAAGACAGAAAAAAAGACTCGGGAACAAAAATAAAAGGGAGAAGAACATATGGAATGAAAAATGACGCGGGAAAACACGGAGGCGAAAAGAGGATGAATTTTAAAGGAAGGAGGAAATTCGGAGGAAGATGAGAGACGGGAACGGAAAAGATACGTGGAATTAATAGCGAAAGAGCAAAGCATATCCACAAAGCGACACACGCACGAGCTAACGTAGCATAAATTACGAAACAGAAAGAGGAAGGTGCGCATTACAAACGGATTCCGCTTATCGCTAAGATATAGAAAACTCACTAAATTGAACGCTTTGCCACTGACCATCCAAACGTTCAATCTTCAATTATAATTCAACCCCAGTGCTCGATTCATTCCGCTAGAGTAGTAATAGCCAAAGCTTGAGGAAATGAGCTATAAAGAGGCCCACGGATGAAGGCGGAAAACGAAAGAATGAGGAGAGAGGCAATCGAGAATATTGCGCAAAGGAATCATCGAATCCGTAAGAAATTAAAGAGGAAGGATTCCGGAGAGAAGGAGAGGTGAAAATATAAAAAGATATCAAAGGACGCGTGGAAAATGAGATAACGGAAAGAGAGTTAACGGAGAGGAAAGGGCAGCAGGTGTAGGTGAACGAGGATTTGGGGACAACGGGGGGGTTTGCATTATGGAATAGTGGAAAGACGGTTAGAAAGAGGAGAGGGAGAATGAAGTGGGAAAGAAGGAAAATACGATAGGGAGACATATATTAGAAGATGGGATCCTCGCTGGTAAGACGAGATGATCCAGTGGTGCATGGGGGATAACTCCGCCGAGATTTTAGAAGGAATGAGAGGAAAGAATAGGGAAAGGAAATAAAGAAGATGAACAAGGTTGGGGAATGGGTAGGGGTATGGAATAGGGGAAAATAGAAGTTTATTAAATTCCAGGTGCTATCTTTCTGAAACTACATTAAGAAAAAAACTAAAAACACTACTTTCTACTTACTAACAATATAATAGTATTTCCCAAAAATATTATTTAAACGACCCGTTCTGATCAAAACAATCATCTTCAGGTCAGAGCTAAAAATTGTGGAAATAACTACGGATTGGTTTCAGAAGTGTATTAGAGAAAGTTTTCTATTGAATGACAGTTGGCAATCTGAGTAATAATTTTCCAAGGAAATGTTTAATGGGATGAAAATGAAAAAAATCCAGTAAAAATTAAACCTATCATCAGATAGCAAGTTACTGTAATTGAAATATCGCTAAGTGATCAGGTTTTTTCAAAATTACACTCAAATTATTTCAAGTGAAAAGACTATCCCAGCTATCTTATGAAGATCAACTCATATTTTCTTCCGTCCTACCGTTAAATTCTACAAGTTAAGTATTCTGAAATATTTTTCCGAACGATTTTCTCCATGTCTCAGACGGTAGCTTTGAATTCAATGCATATTATAGTGCATCAAAAATTTTCAACCCTAGAACTGATGAGTTTTTGAGATGGTTAAACTTCAAAAACTATATTCACTGTCTGTGACTGTCGTTGTTCATACAAGTTGAGGCAACTTGCGAAAAAAAACATGTAAGTACTTCGCAAGCAGAGATACAGGAGTATCAGTTTGAGTCATTCCTTAACCAAGGTGCCCGTATCAGGTACGGGCAAATCCGCTAAGGGAAAAGATCCTGCCCGTATTTGATACGGGCAAATGTACAGAGGGCTAAAGTACTCTATATTCGATGACTTATACATCCATTTGCAAAGCTTTGATTGCCAATATCACATTTATGGAACAGGAAATGGTCTTATATGGTAGACCGAATGAAAAAATTCCAAGAGCACCTGAAACACTTGCATCCTTACTCATAAGGAGGGAATATGTAGGGATACTTGAATGGGGAAAATATTACTTAATTGTAATGTACAGTTAAGAATATTACTTGAGAATTTATTTCATATATACATATATATCTTGAGGATATTGAAAAAACTCGTGATGTATATCGATAAAAGAATGAAAGGGCAAAGAAAGGAGAAGATAAAGATAGGGCAGAAGGAAGGGAGCAAACAAGATAAAAAGAGTATGCGGGAGGAGCAGAAGAAGGGTTCGCAAATATAAAGATAAAAGGAGGAGGATGAAAAGCTGGTATGCGTGAGGAAAAGGGGAAAGATGATTGAATGAGTGGCAAAGAAATGCAGAAGCGCGAGAAGACTACAGGGGGACTGATACGGCATCAAACCTGGTTATATGAATAAATGATCGAGCATTCTCTACTTCGAAAAGGGATGCGTGCAAAATGTAAGCGTGATACACCGATTGAGTGCACTCGAAACAATCACTCGAAAAGCAAATAACGACGAATGCTGCGTACGGATGCATTCGGTTTGCTGTTTGTGAAAGCCATCTACTTGACGCAAATAATCTAGGGAATCAGTAGGTATTTTGACTCCGCTCGGAAAAAGGGTTGTCTTTTCACGAAAGAAAAACAGTTAATTTGAAAATGCGTCGCTTTCCGATACCTTCTTTCAAAACGCGGGAGATATTTCACGGAAAGATATCAAGGATATAAGAAAAGATTTATCGCGTTCGGTAACACGTGAAAATGTGTATAAGAAACTTCCTGCGTTGACGTTTATTGATCACTGATATTTATTCACGGGTGCATTCAAAACTTTTATTGTTTCTATGGCGAATGAGTCAATTTTGAATTATAAAATTTGGTCTCTCAATTTCAACGTCTAAGTCAACGTCTAAGATTCCATCATATAAATAACATAGTGGAAAACGTAAAATGCGAATTATAAACTTTTTTACAGGAATACTCATTGATAGATCTATGAATATTTCTTTTGTAATAACTTGATAAATGGTCGACATAAAGTTGAAATTTATAAAGAATTTTATCTTAAAAGCTGTAGCTAGTTTGGTTTGTGAATAAAATCCACCGGAATATGTTCTAGGAGCAATTTCATCTTTCGCATTCCCGGTGACAGTATGATATGGTCTGAACCGGCGTGATTACTCAACATCCATACCTCTAAACTGTTCAAAGCAAAAAGTATGACACTATTTACAATCGACCACTTGTAAATGAAAGAGAAATAATTCTAAACATTAAAGGAAACTGGAGGGGGAAAACGACAAAAATAAAAGGATTTCTTATAAATTCGGAGGGAATCGCTACTACGTGAATCATTTATCAGTCGAATGGAAACGCATTACAATGAATCCGCTTCGGATAAAGAAACATTTTCGCCCTTAGTAGATCACTGATAAAAGAGGAATAATCGTATTAGGAAGAAAAATACGAAGACGCATTGCTCTCCTTTTGAAGACGGTTAGATACTGAGATTTAATTTGGGACCGATAAGCAATCTATCTGGGTGAAATAAAACTTAATTAACTCCTACAAAAACTAGGAAAAGAGAACAATGCAAATAGAAGAAAATGTTGATGCTGGAGTTAATTTTTAAAAAATTCTCTGAAAATAATTCTGTCGCTTTTTATAGTTAGAAAATTAATATAGCAAGAATTTGATAATTATCAATTATGATGATAATGCTTACGGATGTTCAGTGATAGTGTTGATATGAGTCCAGTTACAGGTCTCAAAAAACATAACTTTAGCGAATCGTCAAAATACATTAAATATCAGCAGCTGTTTAGTCATTTAGGCAGCTATCCTAGTCAACCCAGGGAATCTATATGATTAACTAAAAAAATTAAAGGTAGACTAGAAGTTTCAGATATCAATGTTGATCAGGTGCTTAATATTCTATTAACCAGGAGTTTGTGAAATTCTATGAGAATTTTTTATACATACTACATAATTAGTCAATAAGATTTTATGCTTCAAAAGAACGATATTGCATAGTTAATTACGAAACACATACAAATATGTAATAATTAGATTAATATGAACCCCTGTATTTATTGCTTTTAGGATGTGAAACAGCATTCATATCTCAAATTTAATTCCTAAAATGCATACTTTATTGAACCATAAATTATCACTGATTCCTTAATTAACTCGCTGGAAAAGTATTAATCAAACATCTTCGTCAAAAATAATTTTAACTTCTTTTTATCGTTCAACATAAAGGTTCGCTGGTTAGTAACAGATTCTTTACTATTAACCGGATCTTATCTCTGAACTGTGGAGAACAGAACTTCCTTTTTATAGCCGTGACAGATTTGTAAGGCCCAATTTTACAGCGCTTTGTCTTCTGCAGCATTATGTCCAAGAAGTAATATCTGCGAGGTTGGACATCATCCGGAGGAAGTACACTCGCCAAGAGCTAAATAAAAATCGCTGGACGAAAATAGTTTCCGGAATGAGAAAGGAGAAAAACGATACTTTGAGGTAGTAAAAACTACCGAAAACAATCAGAATGGTCCATTTTAGAATTAAAAAGAGAAATAAGAGAATCGTCTCGCTTTATATACAATGAAATGTCGTCAGTTTCCGAATCCCTTAACAAAAAATACTCGACAAGGAAAGATAACTTAATGCCATCCAGAAACCTACTTAAAGTCTAGCACAAACATAATCGGATAAAAGAAAATGATAAAGAAATAAAACGAATGAAAGCATCTCAAACTCTGTCATAAAGTAGTCACGCATTACAGTAAAACTTACATAGGGCTATAAGGGTAGTGGTAGTATTTGTATAATACCTCGTAAAAATATTCCTAAGAAGTTCCTTAAAAACTAAATTATAATTAATTTAATATACGGTCGGGTAAATGATCAAAGCTGTAATAAATACAGAGGACGATTCTATTTCCAGATTCCTAGAACTTCCTGGTAAATTCAAATAAATGAAACAGAGTCATCGCATAGCATAAGGAAACTTTTGTCCCTAATTACCGAACTGAAAAAAATCACAAAAAGTTTCACTCGTTACATAAAAAAAGCAAACGTAAACAAACTTTGCGTCGCCCTGTGTATTGCAGTCGGAGTGATCGAATGGATAAAAGAATAAAAAACCTGAAGATTAAAAATATCAATCGCCCGGGGCTGAGTCAGGGAAGTCCTTAGGGAGGGACGGAAAATTTCCTCACGCTTTCCGAATTTCACGTCTCCTAATCGAAATCAAATGAGAATTTAAAGGACAAAAACGAGGTGGGGAGGGGAGATTAAACGAAACAGAGTAAACAGGATGGGAATTGTCTGACCCATAATGGTTGCTCGCTACACCTCCGGGAATCCTTTCCAATTTTCAATCAACAAAACTTCAGCAGCGAAAGATATCTTTGAGGACGTGATTGCGAACATGGGCCTTTATACGAGGCCCTGAGGAAGACCCGGTAGTGTCAAAAGGGTTTATATACCCTGCGAGAAAATCCTATAAGGTTCCGATGAAGGAGAATGTACGATAAACTGGGCAAGGTTGCTTATTGAATGTCCCATTTGCGGTACGGAAAGATATTAAAGCCAAACTTACGACCTGCGGAAGACGTTCCGAAACGTTCCTCAGACGTGACAGTCGGATTAATGCGAAAAGGATCATGGTTTCTTGGGAAAAGGTTTTTCTTGACCGAAGACGCTAACGCATTCCAACTTAAAGAAAGTCATAGATATAGTACTTTTTCTATCCCGAAATGAAATGGAAGAAGAGACTGATCACACGCACTGACGTTTCTGTTGGAAATTTTTGAAAGCCTTGGTGTGAAATTTTACTCGGAATCTTGTTATTAATTCCTTTTTGCCATCAGCAGAAAGTCTAAAGTTGCATCACGTACGATTTTTCACTTTATGAAGCATAAACAAGATTAGTTGTATTCCTGTCCAGCGCTCACTAAAAGTTGGTACAACCATCCAAAACAAATAGAAAATACCAACATAGAGGAATTCTTCGCAAATCGACGTAAAAATTAGAAATTTTCTCATACCTTTACTTAATCTTCCACACCCTAGAATCAATCTCCTTCGATCCCACGCATATATTAATATACAAATCCCAAACTTTTCGCAGACAGAATGCCGTAATGAAAACGAACGAGACGAAAAAGAGGAATATCGAAGAGGGGAGAAGGATGCAAATTTATTTCCCGCCGCGCGAAGAGAATACGCTCTTCGGCTTCGCTCAAAACGAGGATTTATCGCCTACTTTGAAAAGAGGAAAGGAAGCAGAACTTACGAAGTGCATTAGAGAATAAGTGTCCATTTTCGAGGGCATTACGCGTTATGGAAACAAAAAACGAAGGTGCTTGATTATAGTCAAAGAAACGGCCCTTAACGAGGCGGAGAAGCATTTTCTTAATGCGGATGTATGCCGATTACCCTCAAAACTCCCCTGCGTGCCTCCGCTTCCTGCAGCTGAATAAAACCTAGGATGGCATAATTACAACGGGGCTTACTTCCCAACTGTAGCTTTTATTACCCCGCATCCGAGTTGGTCTTGGTCAAAATGAAATCCATTATCGACAAACGCCTTGGGGTATCGCGTTAAGGATGAAAAATTAAACAATCGCTCGCCCGAATGCCCGACACGTTCCCCAAACTATCCATGTATAACCTCCTCCATCACGTTACGACCAAATGATATACACGCGTTTCGGATGAAGGAAATAAAACCGATCCGCCGGCGTAAAATCCGAAGCTTTCCCACCGTTTGCAGTAACCGCTTCTCTTAGTTAACTCACTAAAATGAAGCCACATTTTTCAATATTCCGGGAGAGGAAGGAGGATGCGTCGGAAATGATACCTAGGGACATAAAAACCCCTTAAATCTACTCGTCTCTTAGCGTAAAAAAGAGCAGCAACCCACCCTGAAAACTACCTCATCCGTGCGCACCATTATCGCGGCAGTTATCCAACTTTCTCTCCACTCCCCCTTTTGCTCAGATCATCAGTTCGAAAAACATCGGGAGACAAGGGAGAAACAGAAATACCATTACCCGATCTAGACCACGGAACACCCATACATCCAAATATACGTGGCGTGTATACATCGGAGGGGGGAAAAAGCTTGTAGTGCGGGGCTAACTGGAGGGGAAAAGTAATATAAGATGAGAGAAGAGCGGTGGGATGCGAAAGACGAGGAGAGAGAGAAACAACGGCTGTGTGGAGGGAAGAGAAAGAAACACGTGCGAAGAACGGAGAAAGAGTCGTATTGTATTGTTAATGTAATTGGCGACGTCGACTGTAAAGGCAATTTCGGCCAGACCTCGGACCGCTTGCTTGATCGAGAGTCCTCGGTATTGGAGGAAGCGGGAAGACTGGTTCCAAATAGATAAAGCACGTTATTACATACGGGAAAATTGAAAGGAGTGGTATTTTGCAATCAAAGGCGTGAATATCTCATAAAATTATGACGAAATTAAGGGTTGAACGTGATCAGAGAATCTGAAACCCATTATCACTTCAATAAATCTTGATAATTGAACTAAAACTCATTCTTAGAAATAATAGAAAGAAATTCTGCACTCTTTCTTCAATTATGTGGACACTTAGAGCTATTCATTAGCATAAGATGAAGACAATAAAAGAAATTACCTGAATTACGATACTTGCTCTGTTTATCTAGAACTACTTATAACCTAAATTATATCTCACAACTTTTGCATTTGTATTTATATAGACCTTTCTGCTTTCAAGTTTTGGATTTTTATATTCTGCAAAGCATTATTGTTTATACTTGTTGTAAGCATGTAGTCCGACATATTCTCCTATAATCTACGTTCTTACGTGCTTTTGACTCGACTGACAATAAATTTTATTCTATTCTAGCAGCCATAGCTAGTTTTTATCTAGTTTTCAAACGTTTTTACGAAATTCGTTTCCGTTTCTCTATAAATTGTAGAATCTGAAAACAGTTCTGAGTTTAGATAATTGAAAACCTACTTTCGAGCCGATTCGCATAAAATACAAAGAACGTGACTCATAAATTAACATAGAAAAGAAAACATATTTCTCGCCTAAACCTCTATTGAAGGATAGGAAACCGTAATATTTGAATAGACTTAACCCAAACACTGTGGGAAATCTTCCGACTCTTACATGAGATCATACTTCATCACGCTTTCTCAAGGAAGAAAACCACAAAAAATAACATACGTCACACTCACAGAAAACTTCGCAATTGGGCCACACGCACTTCCAAATCATTTCTCGCATTCGAGAGAAGAATGGGACGTAAAGGACTTCAAGACCGACGCAAAAACTGCACCCCAAACCATTAACACGGGGGTGTCGTGATTAAGGCTCGTAAAAAGAAGGGAAGAAGAGAATGCACCCGAGGGCGCAACAGGCCTTCGAGGAAGATGTCCGAGGGGAGAAGGAGAAATACAGGAAAAAGAGACAACAGATAAGGTAAGGAAGAAAAGGGAGATAAAGACCGAACAAGGGTGGTCAGAAGAGAAAAGCCCGGTTGCGATGGCGGGAAATGTGAGAGATAAGCAGAGTGAAAGATGATCCGTACAAAATCTCGGAATTGGAAGGGATAAGAGTCATGCACTTCCTTATCATCCCGGCGAAGAAGCGCCAAAGCGATCAATTCCGCAATAAAATCCGTCCCTCAATTAAGCTCTCTTTCCGTTTGTTTATTTCCGCTAGAAAGCAAATTTCGCGAGGGCGGAAAAGCTATGGGCTATCCAGATGATGAGGAGAAAAGTTTTCCTTTGATAGGGACTATTGTTATGCCAACTCGGAAAATATCTGGGAAGGAATCAGATTATTCGCTCGAAATTCGTTCTGGTAATCAAGTTATGCCAAAATTTCGGAGGATTCTTGCGAAAAGTAACAATGAAAGGCTGCAATATTCTTTTAGAATTGTTTCTCAATGCCTCGGAAGACTGCCATCAATGCTAAGGGTTTACTATGCATTGTATGAAGAACTTATAGATATATGCTGTACTATATGGAACCTTTAACTGATCTATAAGATCACGAAACATATCAAGCGATATTTGGTAGAAGCTCTCCAAAAATTTTGTGTTAATTTGTAAAATTTGTATTATCTATAAGAATCTATTGGAAGAATGAGATACTTCAGAAATGAAGCAAAATAAAAGGAACCTCTAACAAAATTTCACTCTCGTAATTTTGATCTTACTTTATATAACTCTCTACACCAAGCAGTAATTGTAAGAATGTGCTTCCAAACTTTACCATACTGAAGAGGAGCGGTGTACACAGGATTCAGTCATTTACCTGGAAAGAAGAAAACGGAATATTAATATGATTAAAATAAATCAAGATCATTACATTCTAAATATATTTAAAATTTTAAATTAATATCTAGTAATTAAAAACTCAAATATCTTACGCTCAACAACAATCTTGATAGCAAGAAATTTCAACATGAAAACTTGCTTTCATATACGAAATTTAATTTAAGAACCCAGTTCTTTTCTCGAGAGGCGGTTTTAAGCACATAATATGTAACTAAACTAAGAAATTAAACATTTTCCATAGAAAAATCACCCATTACATTGAATGTTAACTGCAATACGAAAGGATAAATTAGTCTGTAATCCATTTAATTTCACTTCCAAAAAGAAAGCATTATAGTTATGCGAGAAAGTGAGAAAAATAACAAAGAAAATAAACGACGACCGCCCTCTGAAACGAGGCACCTCTCCATTGACTGTGATCCTAACTTGACCAATGACGACAAATTTCTAGCGATTCTGCCGCAGTCGGAAAATCATTTTCTCCGCCGATAACGTCGTTATGAGCGCATAAGTTTGCGCGGGCCGATGAGCGCAAATCATCAAACGCAAATGGAAACCGCAAACTCGTGGAAGCGAAGGACCGTCACAAAGTGGCGGTGTATTCTCTGCCTTTATCCCCCTAATGACCCGGAGGTAATCAAGACACTAATGCATCCAAGGGAGCGAGAGCCAGTCATTTCGGTCCTGGATTCTATGTCTTAATTGAATGTATCGATTGAACGCCTTTATCGTACCCTCCGTCTCTCTCCACTTCAAGTGATCCCGCAAAACGCAAAGAAAATATTTTCGGCCGTCGATACTCCAATAAAGGCCGTCCAAATTGGCGCACACAGGAACTGGACTGCAACAGCGACTGTGACGAGGCCTTGTCCTTTTTTGCCCGCCTCTGCCAGAAATACTCGCATTAACAAACCGAAAAGGAGCGCTCCGAACACTCCCGCATGCTCTTAATGGGACTATATCGATAACTGATACACCCGCAGTGATTCTGTTGAGCTTGCGGATGCCCATGCTAATTTGTCTGGATGGTCATGATCGTACAATAGGACGATATAGACATTTTCAATGAGGTCGACGTTGCAATCAATAAAATTAACAAGGACTGCCGACTTCCCTTGTTCATTACGCTGCTGCAGTCTTTGGCAGTAAAATTTCAAGGTGGGCGATTACTGAGACATTCGAAGAAAATTTCTATGCACCGGAGTTGAATAAAAAAAATAGAGGCAAGTAGTTCTCACGACGTCTCGTGCAGCAAAAATTATTCGTTGTTACATGAGTATAATCTTAACAACTTTAAAGGGTCATAATCTTAAAATTAGATGTTATTTTTTCAAACCTCTACATTATGACCCGTAGAATAACTTGACCGTATTTAATTTGAAAATATAAAATTTGAAATTAGATATTAATTTATGTGTGTGCATCGATTCATAAATCGAATTTTCCCATAAATATATGTAAAAGTTTAGCTCAATTTAATTTCGAAATCTTTCAAGACACCGCAGTGTAAAAGTGTGAGAACTTTGCGGGGTAGATTCTTCTATTTGATATCTCCATATCTGTTATTATATTCATCCGAGCAATTCTTCGAAAGAAGAAAGTTAAAAAATTGACTTGGACGATACGACAAAACCGGGACAGTCCCGGTAAAAATTCGTCACGTTAAGTAGGATTTAAGATTTCTTAAACTACACCAATGAGTATTAATATGAATAGAAATATACTTAAGTTCACTCAGGTAAAATAGAAAAATGAGACAAAGTAATATCAAGTTTTGTTAAGTAATTGCATGTTAAGTAATGGTATCAATCTAAGGGGATTGATGCCATTGCTTAACTTCCCGTAACGGTAAGTTTCAACTCAATAACGTGCACGTAGATGAAATTAAATAAACATCCCCAAGGCTTTCACAAATCAGAAGATTAATCAGGTACATGCGCATGCTAGCAAGTAACATTTCATCGGAGCAATTGACTCTAAGGCAACTTGTCCATTCAAAATTAATATGTAGCGCTCGCAGGCAGCAGAGGAGAACATGGGATGGAAAGATTCTGTGCTGTAAGAGGTCTGTTGGTATCTTAGTGCACCGCCTCCCCTCGTCTTCCCGCATTCCATCTGCAGATTCCGAAACTCCAGCAAAGAGCACAAGGCGCCACTTTGATGCGTTCGTGTCACGCCGAATTCCACAAAACCGCCCAGGATCTGCCGATTACCGCACACCTCCGAACAAAGGTATCAATCTCTACTTTCACACTTGCGATAGGAAACCAATAAAAATATCTCTCTTCGCTCTTTAAGTCGAATTTCGGATTCCAAAGCCATCTGTAGTAAAAGTCAAACATATGGAAAACAATCACGATATTGGTAAAAAATGAAAACTAATTTCAATCGCAGGGCGGGTATATTCTATTTTGAATTATATTTATCCCATAAACTTTTTGTTAGTACAAGTTGTTTTATATATTCGTTTGTGCGCTTCGTTTCGACCCAATTTCTTCTGTTTTAAATTCACACTATAATTAATAATATCGAAACTCATGTTATCAAATGTTATTTCCAGATTTCCTTTCTAAGTTATTCTCCTGGGATTCAATTTTGATGTATTTGATCAATATCAGATGGCCTGTGAGCATTATTTTCACTCTCCTTTATACTGCTGTAAAGAAATATACCGAAGATTTTCTACTTCTACAAATCTCTCTTTTTTATCCCTTATAAAATTACACTTATTATTTTATTAAATTTATGGGTAGTTACGATAGAATTTGATTATTATGTAAGTTATTTATGTATTTCCTTTAACTCAGAAGCATTTCGGATTTGGATAGTTTCCAAAGGAAAAACTTCAAGCGCGACAAAATGTATACATTAATAAATTAAGAACTTAACGGAATTTAACTTAATCTATAATATAATATACGATTATCGGACCTATATAATTGTTAATATCAAATAAATTGTTCTAGGCTTAAAAGACAAAGTATGTTAAAAATCAAAAGGATATAAATTTCACGCATAATTTAATAAAGCATTAACATTCCCCTACTTTACGTATTTATAAATAAAATTAACTATCGATGAAACTCTAAATATTTTAAAAACTTTCACAATAGCATAAACATCAAAAATCGATCGGCCTTTTCCCCAGGAAAATACGGTAAAGGAGATTTCTCAATATACGACGGAAACTTTAAAATGCTGAATGGAAGGAAATCATCCAGCATCCTTCCTTATGTCCCACAAGTTTTATCCCTTGTGTTTCCCTCATTTTTTAGATCCCTTTGCGCGCAATAAAAAGAACGGGGATCCGCCTGTCGGGATCCTACTGACCAAAAATGTCGCCTTCTTAAAAGTCCGGCTCAGCCTCTGTAGCAAAAACAGCTTACAGCTCCTCACATTACAGGGCTTCTGGAGCGGACGACAAAAAATCAAAACATTTAAAGGTTAGGATGAAAGGGGTCCAGAGGAAAAAGGGACCAAAGGAAACAAAAATAAAGGAAAAGGCAAGAAGTTGGAAGCAACGCAGAAACACAAAGCCATAAAACGATGAAAAGAAGAGAGGGAGGAAATAAAAGAGGCAAGCTGAGAGAGAAATAAGTGTAACACGACAATTAAATAAACAGAGAAAGAGCTGAAGAGCTCTTTGTATCATCAGGAAATACTGAACATGAAAAGTAATTGAGAAGCTGAAAAGGCATTTCTAAAGACGAAAAGAAAAGACAAATGGGATGATAAAATTCTCCCTTGAAATATGTAACGGATTTTAATGCGACATTCCTAATGTAGGGAAAAGCATCAAAACATCAAAACTGATATTTGAGTGCATAAATATATAAACAAACTTTCTCGTATATAGCAACAATTGAATGCGTTAGCATCCTTCCCTTCCATAAAATTGATTTCACATATAGTTAGCTAATATTGTTACATTAGTTATATTAATATAGTTTGTGAAATTTACGTTGCCTTTAAGATGTAGGAATTGGCTTTTATGAAGGAAGTCGCAAAGTACTCCCAAGTCACACAACGAAGTTGTTACATTTTCATTTTACATCTACATTAGCTAATGAAGAAGTTTGGGTTGAATCAAGCATTGGACACTTTAAATAGTAACTAACTGCAACTCATAAAACGTCTTTCTCCATTCTCATTCCATTCCAGGATTTTTCCACTCTAATAGATAAGAAAACCACTTTTGCATCTCTTCTGGTATTTGCTTAAACGGAAAAAATTTCTACCAATGTAAACTGCACCCAGATATTTATCTCTTGTAAACAGTTTTGTACCATTTCTGATTATTCGGTTGGTAAAGTGTTATAATAGACCTATACAAGAAGTGGTTACTCGTAGGTGGAGTGGAAAATTTTCGAGTGCTTGCTGGTTTTTCGTTCGATTGAATTTTTGCGGAAATGCACCATCACCTTAAGCTTTCACGAAGTGGCATGCACTTAATTATCAATCGAATCTCAAAAATTTGAGAATAAGCATTTCACTGTGACCATAATTACAAAATATACCATCTGGCATAGAAATTGCTCCCTCTTTAACAGAAAACCTATATTTAAATTACGTCGGTGTGCAGCAAAAACAAATCCCCAACTCACGACGTGCAGAATAAAAGAGTTAAGCCGACGCTGGTTTAACCAATTCACAGTACAGCGTTAAAAGGAGACGGGAAAGGGAGGTCTGGCGTGACAATGGAAAGATAAGAAAGACAACCGATAAAGAGAGTGCGGAAAAGGGGGAATCGAGAAGAGGGACGAAGAAAGGAATGAGAGAAGGGTATAAGGGAAAGAGGGTTCACAGGGTATTGATGTGTTAAGATGCTATGCGGGTGGGACGGATCAAGGGCGCCGGTATCCTGTGATGGCGAGCGGCGGTGGCCGTTTAGGGGCACAATGACGCCGATGGGGGTGGCTAAAGGGTTACAGAACACATCAACCCTCTTTGGTGAGGTCGAACGAGGAAGCCGCGCAAAGGCTTGTGTGGATTTATAGCAAGGGCCTGCGATCCTGCAGTTTTACGTCCAATGCTCCCATCACCTAAATCATTTCCTGGAAAATTTTAGCGCCGTGTCATCTTTCCTTCCTTAAAACTAGAGAAAAGAGTCCGTAATGGACAAGAGAATTAATTAAAATACATATATGCAATAAAGTAAGTACTATTTCAGTGGCGGGAATGGTATTTTTCATCGAAATGCTGCTTATACCATTAGGTCGCATATGAAACTATCATGTATCAACTCAGCCTGCTGGGAGTGTAGCCAACGTTAGTTTAGCAACAAATTTGTAAGAAGGAAAACCAGTTAAATCGTTACGTTAACAGGAGTAGAATATTTTAAATTTTGGCTTTCTGATGACTGATGAATAAATAACACTGTGAAAGTAATAGATGAGGCTGGGAATCAAAGTTATTCGTGTTAGTTTTGCTTCAGAAAGTGAAGGATAGCATTGGTCACTCCAAAAAAACATATCAGGCCTGAAGACCCCAGGTTCCACTTTTGTTGACTGAAAAAATGGACACTAGTAAATGTATGCATACTATGAGGAAAAATGTGAGATTTATTTCAAAGTATCCTGATCCTGGATCAAACTATTGCATTATTATGTTAGAATTGATCGAGGAACACGGAAAACTGCATTCTGAAAGAATTTAAAATAAAAATGAAGGATTTCATAAAATAAGCCTTAAATAAATGAGCCCTAAATTACTAGACTGGTAACAGGAATTACATTATAACTCTTGAATGCGCATTTATTACATGAAAATTTTGTATTTAGGATCATTTAAGCTATAAAGTTCACTCTCGATTATATGATGATAGAAATTTTACGAAATACTGCTCGTGCTGAACAAGAAAAAACTAAAATACTTAAATCCGCAAAAAAAGAAACCATGGAAAAACCTCGATTCCCCATTTCATTCTGCAAACGAGTGCATAAAAGCTGCAATATCTAATAAAACTTTTCAATGCAAATTCGTCTTTAGCCCTCGGCGAATAAAAAACGATCAATAATTCATCGCCAAAATCATCAGGACGTACGAGCTTCCAGTGTAAAAAACGACATCGCCGTAGCAATATATTGCAGGAGACTTTGCATCTTTTTTTCCAGCCAATCCTTCCCGCTTCTTCTTTATGCGAACGCAAATACCTCCAAGAGCGAGCCTCCGATTTTTTTCTTTTTGAGGTCGAGTCCTCGTGACCGCTAAGATCACCGAAGTACAACTGCGACGAGGGATGGCACCGTAGCCAGCCGAGGGTTGATATTGCTTTTAACTTAATTAATATCGAGAAGAAAAGCAGGGAACAAATGCCCGTCTTTTCCCTCCCATCCCTTTTAACCCTTTGCCTCTCCCTCGAACCCCTACCACCCAAACTCTCCTCCATTCCCCTAATGTTTCCAGTAACGCAAACAGAGGGACCGATTGCACAAATTACTTCCGAGTGGTCTCTTGGAGAAAATAAGTCTTGGGTAAATAGGGTCATTCATTTTTTAATGCCCGTAATCACATCGGATGAAAAATCGAATAAAATCGAATGAATTCGGTAAAAACAAGGGGACTGGCGGGAGTGGAATGAAAAAGGGTATGGGAAAGAAAGAGGGTGGGGGCGAGGGAAGGGGTAGGAAACCGGTGCGGGAGAAGGGCGGAAAAATAATCCAATTCCCAAAGCCCTCAGGGTTTTCGGCTTTGGCTGTGCAATTTCAATGGATGAGAATTGGGAGAAAGCAAACCATAAACAAGGGAACGATAGGGATAAAAAGTAATTAAAAAATGCCATATTTCGATGATGGTTTTTGGAGTGAGGAGATGTAGAGGAGAAAATGATGGAAAGATACGTGACCGCAAAACGGACTATCGCAATTTGTTCTGCGATTTTCAGATTTCGGAAGGAAGAGGTTCTCATTGATATAATGTGGTATTCATTTTACTCCTGACGAATGCTTTCACGTTGAGTTACAACGCTGACATACAATCATCTTATTACTAGCCGAATCGAATCCGTTTAGTCAAAGTCAATTTAGCCAAAAAACGGAAAATTTTACAAAGGGATTTCAACTAACGGAGAAAGAATTTGAGACCTTTCACTCAATGTGGATGAAGAATGACTGATTACATGCAACCTTATAAACGGGAGATAAGTTGCAGTCGGCGTATTTTACTGATGTGCGCGTAACCACCTGCATTGCGGAACGATATTTCATAAAGAAGTAATATTCGCGGAAAATTGTCGCTTTGATTGCTCTATAGACAGTTTGAAATGATCCGATTACTTAAAAATACGAGCATCTGTATAATGAAGAGATACGAAACTGCAAGGGAGGTACGTATTTAAGTTGGGCAAATAACATAGCTTTCACCGAAGAAGAATTAATGGCCCGATTTGTCTCGTTAATCCTTTAACATTTGCAGAAAGACATTCTGGAATGCACGCATCAAAATTTATGCTATTGCTCAGCTGTAATAGCAAAATTCAGCAATGATGTTCGTAGCATAATACCGGTAATTTTCAATGAAAAATGCTGATATCGTTCGATAGAAGACCGTTTCAGCATGTAAAGCATGTGCTATTAAATTGTTTCATTTGCTTATTTCGAGCCCTTCCTTTTGACAAATAATGAATTTTATTTAACAGAGTGCTATGGATTCAAAATTAGTAATATGTGAATTACTACAAACCAGCCTAAATTTCTACCAAAAATCAGTAGCTATTTTAATAGTCTCCACTCTAAAAAAAAAATATCAGCGTTTGTTCAAGGTGAATCAACACAGAAAGACTAAAATTACACATGCAGAGAGTACAAACACAATTTTTCGACATCGTGGCTTAGACCATCGAATACAAATTAAATGGTAAGAAATAAACCTTCAACCGGAAAAATAATCATCCGCAACAACAAAATCAATAAAAACAGAGTAAAAGGGTATGAATTCCGCTTATAATATCACCTAAAATACAAGTGCAGGTTTTGAGATAATATACAACGGAAATATTTCGAATATTACTAACAATATGAAAACTCTGCAATGTGCTTCAAAAATATACCACTACATTCAAACGAAATAAATTTTAAAAAGAATTACCGTCAATGGCAATAAAAGTAACAGAGAATTATTAAATGATTCACAAGGAAATCGCCGTAATATCAAAATGCAGGAAAAACGTCAGTTGAATTACAATATCTATTATATATAGCTTAATAACAAGTATGGGGTAGGAAATATTAAGTGCTAAAGTCAATCATCATGAAGGACTCAAGAACTGTCGGGAGATAAAATAATATAGAGGAACAGAAAGACCAATCAAGGGGTTGATAATCACTGATAATGAAAACAGGAAGGACTCTTATACTCCACGCTATCGGAAATAAGGTGTTTCCTCTGCTATATCCTGAGCATCCGAAAATCCTCATTTGAAATCTCAATACACTACTACCATAAGCTCCCAGCATGCAGTGGCGGGATAGCAGCTCAGAAAACACCCCCGCAACGTAAATGCCACCTGTTCGAGGAGTGCTTGCGAAACGTCATCCCCTTCCCCTGCCGCTGCAAGTAAAGGAGATTCGGTGACATTCCAAGGATGCCGAATACAGAGGCATTCTCGTCACGTGACCTCAGACGATGATGACAAAATGGCTGCCTATATTCGCCACGTGTTGGCTGACGGAGGGTGCACTTCCGACATCGAATTCCTATACTTCCACGGGACAAAGCGAAACCATGAAAGTTCGAAAAGGATGGGATAATCCATTTACAAGAAACGGGGAAGGACTGCGTTGGGAGTGAAATCGCGAGCGTAGTGTAATTTTAAAATGCTAGACAGTGTTAAACCGAAATGAATGGTGTATTAACCACGCCTGTTTATCATCCTTGAAAATTTGTCCTATTCACAAAAACCGCCACAGCATTATGCATGCAGAGAATGCGTCCTCACTATCAAGTAAATTATTAATCGAAAGCGGGGCTGCTAAACCACAATCCATTTCTGGAATAGGTTGCGTTCCAGAAAATACCATTACCAGTTTATTAATTACGCTTAAATACTGCGCCATCCGAAATTACGAATCACTGGCTCTGCCGAAATACATAGCGCGTATTCAATTTTAAAGCGAGTCTCGCAAAAAAATTCATCTCACGGACCGTATGTTTTTTTACGTTTCTCGAAGATCGATAAAACTAATTTCATGCAGAGATGCTCGTGACAGATCAATTTCCTGAATAGAGGAGAATTTTAGTTACGTATAATGTCGGGTCGGCGTTATTTTTACTCCTCAACATTTGCTCCGAAGCAGGCGAGCCATTTCAACGTACGCGTAAAAAAGAACTCGACTAGCGAATGATTTATTCAAAGGCCGGAAACTCGGGGCCTTAAAAGAAAAGGACTTGTAACAAACTGCCCGATGGAGACGGAAAACCTTTCGCATGCGAATAGCGCCCAAGTACGCTAAGGATTTCGCGAGCATATATAAATGAAGGCACTCTGTTGACGCTGGAATGCGGCCTTCCGAAACGACTTTTCTCAGAATGGGAGCCAACGCATACGCGGACTATGAGGTGACTTCCAGGGAAAAGTGAGTCAAGGATAGCTAAAAAACGCCTTCATTAAAGGGTCGGAACATTACGCGGAATGCCACCGCCTTCTCGAATAAAATATGGGAATAGCAGTTTTAAACGAATACTTGTGTAATTCTTAAGACATCTCGCGAAGAATTCGCAAAGGCCGTGGCCTAGGACTCAAGGGACACGACAAGGAATTTTATTTTTTTTTGAGACAAGCAATACGCGACAGTAAAAACCTTCTCCCGAGAATTCCGAACGTTTGAATAAATGCGGTCGCAGACAAAGGAATTCCTTTCGCATTTTTGTTTACGACATTTACTGCTAAATTTAACCGGTGGTTGAATCGGTTACGCGGGAAACATGAAAATCAGCCCCGAGTTAGAGGACGCAAAAAATACATTTCAATTTTATTCTAGATGGGAATATCGGCAGAGAAATATGTTTCGTAACTACTTTACTATTCACTGCAAAAGTTTCAGTATGCTGTTGAGCAGAACACTTAAATTTTATATCTCCAGCATCTTGACTATACTACAGTTTCTGCATTAAGAATCCAAACTTTAATACACCTTAAGCGCAAGTAAACGATTCAACTTCAGCAATTCTCATAAAGTGATAAAGTTCCAACGCGGACAAGGTTGGTCGAAGTCACCACCTTAAACTAGCAGATTTTTAAATTTTTCATAGTTTATGCTCCTTCTGAGCTATTAAAATGAACAAATCCCTTCGAGGACGGTACACTGCCCAAACAGAAACTTTTTGACAAAGTAAATTAGGTCTAAACATTAATTATTATGAGAGAATTAAGATGAGTAAATTATCGGGAGATCTGGACACGTGATATTTATGATATTCCTCAGAAATAACAATCAATAAATCAATAACGATTAATTATTCTAAGTAGCTCTTTTTAGCAAGATCTTAAACTCAAAAACACAAAACGAACTAAAACAGTTTAATGTTTTGCTAAGAGTAAAAAGCTAGGATGAAGGTAAATAATGTCTATTTACAGTTATGAGTTGATTTTTATTATTTCTTAAAAGAATGTGACATTGTAGATTCTTCCCTAAAGAATTTTACCAAGAAAAGATGGAGGCTATCCAATTAACCCATGCTTTCAGAGCATATATAAAATATACTGAGAAAACAATTCTCCCAAATATTACCAGCAACAAAATGTCGCAACGATTTCACAGTACATAGCATTCGTCCTTGGAAAAAAACTAACGACGCTGGAACAATTAGAAACAGAGTACAAAGCATCTTTCTCGAGGGTCGGCAGACGAAAGCACCGGTGGTCACTCCGAGTACAGCCAAAGAGTGACTCTGTAATCCAAGGCGGACTTAAAGGGAGAGTCAGCGCATGGAGACGATATGAAAGAGCAAGGATGAGGCGAGAGAAAGATGGCTTAAAGGAAAGGACGGCGGCATTTCTGTGGGACGATGAAACCCTGCTATTCCACACCGATGGAGGGGACTGACTGGGGTTTTGCGGCCGACGGTGCTCAACACACACACACATGTAATTGTTCGGGAGAACAAAGGAACTGCTCCTCCACGATGCTCCCATGGGTGGAGATGTCCCGCAGATTCCTTTTTCACCTGCGGAAGGCAGGTGTTCCTCCCTTCCCTACTTGGTTAAGCGGGGTTTACATGGCCTACGACCTTTGGGGAGATTCTGAGTGGATGGCGATCCCAAAGGACAGGGCTTCCTTAGGGCGCGGGTCTTCTTCCGCGATACAGGAGAGGCGTGAATCGTTTTCCACGCGGCCATCGACGTTTGGGGAATTAGTGAGGATCGAGTGTGTGGAAAGTTACAAAGACGGTTTCATACCTGGTTAAAGCTCACGCCATTCCGAAAATGACCGTTCTATAGTAAAATAATTCAATCTTGAGCTGTTTTGAGTGTAAAAGGCAGACACAGTACGCTTAGGGACGACCAGAATGTTAACAAATTATGTATATTTTTATAATTATGAATTCTTTAGACGAATAGAATTTTGTCTGCCTCGACTAACATGAATTTTAGATGTGGCCGTGATTTCATATCCGGATAATAAAGTAAGTTACACAATTCTTCCAGTAGATTTAACAGAAATCAATTTAGACAAGTAATTGTCATAAATTACGGTGATTTCTTACTAAAAACTGTTACTATCGATTGTTCTTCAAAAGATAAGAGAAAGTTAATTTTATTGGAATTTGGATAGAAACGATAGACAAACCTTTAACAAATTAATAAGAATAATTAAAAGTATAATATAACTAGAACACCAAAACACTAAGCTAGCAGTAATCGATTAGAATTAATTAGATTACTGGACGATATGAATGGTAACTAACAAATCAAAAATCAATCATATACATTCTTGTGCGTACTACCATGTTATTATCACCAGGGTGTGATCGTCATTAAATTTCGAAGAACAGTTTTCAAAGCCATAACCGACTTTGAAAAGAAACAAGATTTATATAAAGATTCAGGAAAATGACTTTTTGTTGATTCAGTTCGAATTCGAAAGTCAATTGAATGCGAATTCGACCCCCTCAAAGTGATTAATAAAGCTGTATCTCCGAGTTCTTCTTGAGTTAAAATCGTAAAAATATATTTCTCCTTCATCTTGCCCTTATTCAACGATAAATAAACATATCTCTAACCCAAGAGAAGAATTAACGCTCTCGCATAGCTGAACCAGCTTGATTTGAGCATTAAGACGAATTAATCCCACGGACGGGAACTTGGAGAGAGGTTGAAATCAAGTGCAGTCGAATTAATATTTCAGCGTTGATTTAATCGATGACACTTGCCTCTCGGTCCGTTTGCCTAAAACGCAGCTTCGTCGCGGAGGGACCGATAAGAAAATCACGCCGTCCTTAGGGGAGAACATCACGGGTACGCTCTCCGCGCTCCGCCGGAGAACTACACTCGCAAATAACTAGAGTCTAGTCTCGCTGGAGCGGCAAATCTAATTGCCTCATTCCAAGGAGGATGCGTTAACTAGCGAGCAAGGTTCTCATAATTAGGTCTCTCCCTTCCAAATTCTATGGGCCGAAGTGAGAAGTTGCGGCCGAAAATAGGGAAATGGGATGAGGGAGAAATGCGAGGAAATAGGATGCGGTTTGGAGCCGCACGCACCGTATCAACTTCGAGAGGTGAAGGCAGCTTAGACCTTTGAGGATTATCCGACGGAATTCAGCAGCAATGGTATTAAGGGACGGTTGAAACATCGGGATCTTTAACTGCTTTTGAGCAAAGAAGGCCGGAGATCCGTGTGCTGGGAAGGAACATTCTGCAAGGAGCGGATGTTAAAATTTTATCTGATGAATATTTCAACAAATTCTGAGAAATGATTCGATACCCGGGACTCCTTGATGAAGAGCGAATCTCTGCATGATTGGTTCCTTGGTGGTGAACTCTGATGTTCTGTAAATTAATTATTGCCATATCGCAGTATATGTGTTGATTTGTGTGATTTATTTTGTGAAATATTTTTTTTAATTTGATGAGAAATCCATGATGAAAGCATTAACTTTTTTCATCATTTACTTAAATCCAGATCAAAACTTCAGACATAATATATCGTGATCTTATAGCAAAGTGTCATAGGAAAGAAAATAAAAGTTCGGAAAGAGAGTATTAATTTTCTGGTGCAATTCATGCTTGAATGCGATTTTAATAAGCAATTAAAAATTGAGATGTATATTCTCTGGAGAGTTCTAGTAACTTTAGAGAGTTAATTTCCTGACAACTGCTCTTGATAAGAAATAAATAAGTTTATATTACCACTACATTTTCTCTTTGCGTATTTTTCTTTTGTGGTAAATATTCATGCAAAAATGTTATGCTTAGGCATAACATTTTAGGAGCTTAGATGGAAGAGACACTCTTTCCTAAATAAAGGGTCTGATAATCATAATAGATGGACTCCAGGAAACAAACATACAGACGCCGGAAAATATAAGAGAATAATGTTGGAAGAAATACTTCGAAAAATCTTATCCTGCTACAAAACATACACATCTTACGGTATATCAACATTTCTAATTACTTCGAGATATTAAGAAAAGAAAACAAGAGGAGTAATGATCAGCTCATTCATTTAATTTCAATTTCACGAAAGAAAAAGGAGAAGAGATACTTCAAATTTCTTTAATCTTAGAAGAACAAACACCCCGAAAAAACAACCTTCCCGAGAAACACATCAATTAGCCCCGTCACCCCGAAACGAAACTCTCTCCAATTGGACCGATTAAAACGGCAATCCCCACACTCCGGAATGCGATACACAACTTTTCCGATCCCAGCTAGAGTCGAGATTCCGAGTAGGAGGTTATATATATATCTCAGGGGGGATTCTAACCCAACATGTGACGAAAACTCCGGCAAAAGCTCCAGATCAGCAGCATCAGAGAATGTTCCAGGCTAATGAAGGAGAGAGATGTTCTGACGAAGTGGGGTGGGGAAATCCACCCCGTCCCACGCGGAACCTGCGGAAAAAATATATATGGGGTGGCATTGAGGGGGGGGATGCGGAAAAAATGGTGGGAGGGGTGCAGATATGAGGGAGGAGGGCTTGGAGGAAGGGATGAGAGGGACAAACAGTGAAACGAGAGGACTGGATTCGGTAAACACTTTGGTCGGAGGAGCTCCAGCGAGGGAGACCACGCCCACTGACCAATCAAAAGAGGAGAAGGCGGATGTTGAGGATGCGCATGAGGGTTGATTCTGAGAGGAGTGGGCGGGGGAGAGGCGGCCTTTTTTCCTCCCCATTCTGGAGAAAGGAAAGAGAGATTATTAAAAAGAGAAAGAGGGGGTGGGATTGGGGAGGGAATAAGATTTCGCCGAGTGGGGGCGAAGGAGAAACAAGGGATGATGTTTCCTTAATGAGGAGAAGAAAACATGCGAGGAGTGTTGAGCATTGTAATGAGACTGTGTTGAAAGTTGATAGGTTAGAGGAATTCCGCCCAGCGGTGTATGTTTTTGAAGATAAACATATTCTCGTATGTACGCGACCTTACGCGGAAATTCTGAGGATCTAATCAAGGCGGGGCTCGAAACGCAGTGAAATTAAGATTCGTGTGAATTGAGTGCATTACTGCGAATGAGATGTCATAAACGAATGCATAGCTCATTATATATGCATTATGATAGCATGGCTGATCATAATTTTACACGAAATCGTAAAAAATGAAGATGGTTTGCTAAGAAAGAACTGCAAATAGGTACACATATACCCTCTAATAGAGTTATTTGGTCCTCACAATGGTATGATACGAGTGTAATACATGGAGAAAATGAAAGAAAAAATTTCGAGCTGTTAAAATAACTGAAAGAAGTATAAAAAGTGAAATACGATGACGTTAAAACAGAGACAAAGTCAAGGAGAAATGTATGAAGAACATCTAAACAGGATGAAAAATAATAGAGCGCCAAAATTACATAATTTCAAAGGAGAGATGGAAGACCGATGCTACGTTGGCGAACTGGAAAAAAAGCTCACGAATCTAAACAGAAGTAGTAAATGACGAGGGCCATGAATGGAATTTCCAATTCGTGGATCCCGTTTTCATTTCCGCTGAAATAGAAATTTCGAATAGGCTGATTGATTGATTATTGCAGCGAAAATTATGATTCCGCAATATGAAATATAACGGAAAGGCAAATCATGTTCGCGTTATTCGACTGATGGGAATGTTGGACAGTAAACAGACCTCAATGCGAAAATTATCAGCACCGAACTTAATGAAACAACTATATCATTCCTGAATGAAGCTCAATAGAGGAGGCGAATGGCGGCAAATAAATTCAGAGGTCAGACCCGGTAATTACTCTGGGAATTCCACCAATCGCTCCCCGTTGGACCAAATTGGTCCATGCTGACTCCGACTCGACTTGAATAAATACATATGCGATTCCGAGTTATCGGCGGGGATACTGAATCACCCAAAACAGAGACATTTGCTGTGCTGGTAAAGATGAAGACGTGTTGCGTAAATAGCAGTTCTGAATTTTCTCTGTGCGGTCGGAGGGGAGATGGGTGTTAATGTATTCACAAACTGAAGTGCAAAAGCCGGCTGTAAATCCTGGGGAAAAAGTCATGGTGTAAATAATGAGGGAAATTCAATCGACGGGATTAGTCTTGTATAGGTGATATTAAAAAGAAAAAAAATGACACGGAAATTCCCATTCAGGCTCCATCAGCATGGAAACAAAAGAGGCCATTCCGCCAGCTATGTGGGCATAAGGTGTCCCGAAAGAGCCCCATATGAAGCTGGAGCTTTAAACGCGTGTTCTGAGGTGGAGGATATGATTCAACCTTAACTTGAAGCTTGTCTACATAAAAATAACCTAGTTGCTTCTTAGTCACGTGAATTGTAATAACACAAAATCAGCGTGTATTCCGATTTTGCGTTATTATAATGTGTAGTACTAATAATAGTAGAAGTAGCGTAATGTAGTCTCATTTAATCTTGCAAAGTTATCTTTTACACTTCTCAGTAAACTTCTTCAAACAAAATCAGCACAGTGAGTGATGATACTATGAATTGTGGAACACTTTGGCCAAGTCTACTTAGAGGAATTAAAAAACCTTTAACTCTAGTTATTGTCATTGTATAGGGTGCATACGGAAGTCTAACACAACTTAGTAACTGCTCTTCAAAACAATATGTTGAGAACGAGGTCTCATACAACTTCCAAAAATTTAAAGTCTCCAGTATGGAACTCGGATCCGCGCTCTTCTCTCAGAAACCCTCATTCTCGAGAACTCGTGCAATCGAAGGACAGCAAAATGTTTTCCGAGATGCGAATAAATCGCGATGGAGTAGAGAGAGGGCCGAGAGGAAAAGTAAAAACCCTTCTTCAAAACCCGAATCCGGTGCTCTGAGAACGGAAACGCTCGTTTGTCAGAAGCGTTCCTAAACTATATCAAGGATCGCTCTTTCTTAAAAGGAGAAAGACGGCGTGGGAAGGGACAGGAGAGATTATTACGTCGCCCAGGATCGTTGGAAACTTGGCAACAAATACGGGGCGGAAATAAATTAGCCCAAAAAGGAACAAATACCGAAACAAACAACTCTCCTCTGGGGAGAAGGCAAACAAGTGACCGAGTGCGAGAGATGAATGAATCGTTTTTCGAGATGAAAATTCAGAAACGCCGGAAAGTTTAAAGGAGGGGAGAAGAAATTATTAAATCTCTCCGTAAGAGTGGCGTGATGGAAAGAGGAGAGAAGGGGCTGGCGAGAAATGGGGAGGGAAGTGAGGGCAATTAAGTTCCTAACAATCTTCAACGTTAAAACCCTCGCTTATTAAGAGTCCAAAAGGAATAGGGACTAACGGCAATCATCGAGATATGGAAGGAGGGAAAAACACGGACGGCAATAACGATTCTAGTTATTGAATTTGATACGCCTCCGAGCCAAACTAAGTTTGCAGTGCTCCGGGAACTCGGACTTCTAAAGGACTTTGTACACGGCTAATTTAACGATGGCAGATTTACTGGATGTTAGGTCAGAATGAAGATAACGATAAATTAATGAAACCCTTTCTATAACACTACCATAAGCTTATATAGCTTTACTCAACGTCCGTAACGAATTAAAAAAAGCAGTTCCCATCGGAAAGAACAACTTTTTCCGTGTTTCAACGACCGAAAAAATCCTCCGAGAAGTTTACGCGAATACCTCCTGCAGCTTCCAAATCCAGACTTATTTAAATTCTAATGAAACAGCGCGGACAGTAACGCTATGCGAAGGAGCAATTCCGCGAAAAGTATCTATTTAACGAGCGGTTCGCTGTGAACAGACGTATCCGAGACGGGAATCGGGACATTTACCAGGGAATATAATTACATCCAAGAATTCGAGCACCGCTACGAATAAATTATGAATCGAAACCGCTGTCGATAAATATAACGGCGAGCTCCTGCGACTGCGGCGTATCCCTCTTAAATTGCCTCGCGAAAAAATCCACCCTTTCAGGAGGCGATACGTACGAGATGGAAATATCTGGAGACGGAGGAAATGCATTTCTTAATGGCGTCGAGGACTGGAAAATGAAACTATTTTCGCATGCGTGTTTCGCCGGCGGTGCCGAGTCGTGCGAGATATGGGATTCGCAACGGAAACTTCATTTCATAAGTAGGCGGCGTAAACGTTATTATAGGAGAGAAAAGAGGAAAAGAAAGGGGGTGGAAAGAAAGGAAATGAGGAAGGAAGGACAGAGAAAGAGAGAGAGAGAAACGTATTCTTTTCCCTCGGATCAATAATGCAGACGCGGCGCGCGTAACCAAATGGCCAAAAGTCTAACGTACAGCTCCCAACGGGAAATAGTCACCGATGCTTTCATTTGGCGAGCGGTGAAGGGGAATGAATGGTGTAATAAAGGGAACTTGTTTCGAGATTCCCATGCTCGAAACCGTGAATCTAAAACGAAGTTAAAATTATATGGATTACGAAGCGCGCTTAGTTCCAAACGGATATCGACCCGCCTTTCGTTCAATCAAGAGAAACGCTTGGCTGGCTCGCCTTATTGAAACGGAAATTTCCATCCGCGGTTGTCGTTGCCTTAAATAAATTCGATCTGGAAAACTCAGCCATGAAACTGGAGGAACAATGAGGGAACATCGCGAACGCATCTGAAACCCGATGAGATTATAAGCGGAAAAAGGGCTGAAAAGAGAGCCAAGCTGCTGCTTCCGTGAGGATATATTTATGGAGAATTAAATGAAAAATGTCATTCCGGGGACGATTAACTGAAATTGACGTATTAATGATATCAGAATGAAAAAGAGTGCTAACTAAATCAATACAATTTTTTCATTCCTAATTAAGTGACATATCTATGATGCAGGCTTCGATCAGAAGATAGAATCGATTTATTTCATTAAATATATCAATTAAATGGACATGAAAATCGAACAAAAATATACATATATTCCAGTGAGGCAAGAATCATCTTTTTCTACAAGATACTAAACTTTTCATCGAAGCATTTGGACATAAAATGAGAGCCCGATTGAATGTACTCTAATAAAGTGTTACTGTTAATCAAAATAATCCATCTAAAAAACAAGCTGATAAAGTAGGAGATTTCATATTAATAAAGGAGGTGATTTATGCAATAGATTGTATTTGGAGTAGATAATCTATTTTAATCTGTACGGTTACCTTCTGAAAATAAATAATTAATAATGTTCGTGAATTTATAATAAGACCATTGAAATAGGCAATGTTTCACAAAAATAAAAGAAAATATTCTGCAACTTCGACGACCGATTTCAATAGTCTTCGAAAAATTTAAATCCACAGAGATCAGCAATCAAAGAAAGTGTTGGAAAACATTGATAATTAATTGACTAGGAAACAGAATTTAAGAAAAATCTGTCCCGAAATCAAAACACCTCGCAAAATCAACAGAGGGTCAAGGAGGGAAGACAACGAATTAAACAGAAAGGCCAACTCTTCATTGAAACTACCCAAGAGAATCGCCTCAAGAACAACCTCACTAGTCCGAATGCAAAGATCTCTTTAAGAACGAGAAGGTGGAGACGAGAAAAACAGCTCGATCCCCATGTCTCATCTCAATCCCATCGTCCTCATAACACCCAGACGCACAAACGCAAGGTCCGAAATGAAGGCAAAGTAGGAACGTGAGGGAGTGAATTTCGTTGGTCTTAGGAAGAATTGGATCCAGAGATGGTGACGAGCTCAGATGGTGCGCACACAGGGAAGGAATTTGATCCCTTTGAGGAAGGAATGGGAGGGAGAGGGAAAACGTGGACTGGGGAGGTTAAATTTCATAAGAAGGCTTCGAAGGGCCAAAATGAAAACTTGAGTTCGCGGGTGGAGATGAAAGCAGAGAGTGAATGTAAGAAGAGATAGGGGTTGAAGCAGGAAAAAGGGAAGGACAGAGAAGGGAAAATGATCTCATCATCACCATACGCTCGCGAACGAAACGGAATAATTCGGTTGTGTGCGAGAAAAACTAGGGGTGGAGTCGAATAAATATCGCGTCCAAACAAATGATGAAAATCTGGAATGGAAAATCCCTACTGCTTTGGTAGTGCAATGATCTTCATTGCTGATTGGACATGTGAGAAAATTCGTAGGATATCAGGAAATATCCGAACACAACAGACGTGATTAGGCAAGATCTCATAGGAGGACATCCCAATGGAACGATATAGATAATTTAGGAACAACACACGAACAATTAACTAAATTATTATTTTTGTTGTAGTGGATATAGTGAAGCGGAACTAAGTTTGGCGTAAATGAGACAAGTTATATTTTGCTAACTTTGAAACATGAATGTTACGTTGACGATAAATAGGAAAAAAATTGGCTCTGTTTTAGGACCAATTACTATATGATCAACTTTTTCCACTTGAGAGCTAAGTTGGATCTCAGTAAGCATAAATATACATATAGAATACATAAATATGCGTATATATTATGCATAGCAAAATTTGTAAGAGAAGGTTTAAGAACACGAGTCTGATACCCTAGGTTCTCCAAATAATTCTCGGTTTATTCAATTATAATAGGTCAAATGAATTTTGATCTACTCAGGGAATGCACTCTGCTTTAAGAACAACGAAAAGGTATAGGCATGAAGCATTCATCTCACAAGATGGCTAGATGAAAAGAGACCCTTGCATACATTTGCAATATCTCTTCCTTAACTTCGATGAGAATCATCGTAGGAAAACAAACACCCAAGCTTTATGAAAATCTTAAAGATCCTTGGATCTAAAACAAAATAAGAGAATGAATCCACTTCATTAACTTACCACTGCCCTCCTGAAATTACTATATTTCCCAACCCACTTCTTAACACTAGAAGGTGACGAATTCGAAAAGTAAATCAAGCCATGCAGTGTTCAAAGAGAAAAGAGTCCGATTACAATTAAACCAAAGCTTGAGTTGAGTAGCAGAAATCTCTCCGGTCCCAATTACGGCCCAATTCAAGCCCCCATCGCGATAAGCGCAAGATTTACATTTCGAGAAATGTGAGAATTACAGCCCAATTAGAGCCGGGAGATCTCAATGCAGATCCGGGTAGATGATCCATGAGAGAGGTAATACCAAAACGTTAAATAAGTAGGCATTATGTCTGGAATCCCTAAACGCTGATATTTCCCCATTCTCACCGGGGCAACCGTCACGCGACTAGTATCAGGAGTGTGTAATGAGCGAGCGACTTTCGAGATTTCCCACATTAAGAAAGCGACATAACGAAAAAGCAAAACGTACGTAATTAACGGCTGGGGCGATTAAAAGCGAGGGAATAAGAAGTAACCTTCTCCGGAGGGACAGCGCATCGATAGGCATCGCCACACTTCGTTCCAACTGCAGAAATAATTTATCGCTCCGAAAACGGTGAAAGGTGAGAAATATCTCCACATTATAAATTTGGGAAAATTTTTGAACGCCGCTCTCTCCTCGCCGCTCGTGTAAAAGGAATAAAAGAAGAATAAAACTCGCTACGGCGATAAATCGACCCCAAAATATTTTTGGAGGGTTTATTAACCGTAATACCCCAAGGCAAAAGTTGAACGCATTAGCACGCATCAGGAGCTGAAAAATGATGAGATAAAATAAGCCGGAAAGAAGTGAGGGAAGTAAAATAGAGAAAGAGAAAAAATCAATTCCTAGAGATTCTCTATACTGAAAAGCATCGGAGTGTGACAGTGAACTGTAGTTTTTTTTATAATTAGGGGTTATATGTGGTGTAAATGTTATGGTGGGGGTGACAAGGTGTGTGTGTAAATTAAGTTTTGATGTAGTGTAGTGGTATTTGAATTATGTGTACTGTGATTGAGTACTGTGTGGGTAGTAATGTTAAGTAAGGAATATTTATCTGTGTAACGTCCGGTGCAGGGATTGGGGTTGTAACTATGTTGTCTATTGATGATGGTTGGGGCTGCCACGAGAAGCAATTCTAATAGCAGCATAAATAAATAAATAAATAAAAATACTCCAACTGAAAACTTCGTTTTGAATGATTGCTTGCATTCACAAAATATACTGAATCACTGAATATACTGAATCACTGGGGCACAGAAGAACAAAAGAGTAATGCCTAATAGAAACTAGGCTCATGAGCCCGTCAATCAAACTTAATGAAACGAATCAGGAAATCGAAACAAAGACGCAGAAAAAAACTCCGCTGATCTAAGCAGCACGCATTTGCATCGGTACAAAAAAACGAAATTTTTCTTCAGACACGACGCGATATTCCATCCGACGTTTTCAGAATAGGCAAAACACCAAAAGAAACGGTTGAAAAAAAAAATGAATTGTGGAAACTCGGATTGATATGATGGATAAGAGGAAGGAAAGGAAAACCGTCAAGGAAACCCCGGAGTGTAAGAAATATAAGTGTCGCATGGGTAGACGCAACCCTTCACATGGAATTGAAGCCTTGTGGAAATCGCAAAGAAGGAAATGAGTGAAATAATACAATCCCCTCCTCGAGAAAGGGGGAGAAAAAGATAAGGAGGAAGGAGATTGCGTGAGATATGCATTCGGAGGGTGTAAGAGGAAAAGGAAAGAGAGCAAAAAAGAAACGAAAAAAGTAAAGGGGTTGAAGAATAAGGAGAATAAATGAGTTGGCGGTTTTCGGATCCACTTTCGGCAAGAGAGAAAAAGCGTCTACCTTACGGAAAAATAAGTATGAGAAAGTATGGCCAATTCGTCACTGCTACATTACAGCAACGGATATTCTTCTCGCTTCCCCTCTGCGCTGTTTCCCGAACGCTCACCATCTCCAAATCTTCTGCAAAAACTGTGTACGGTTCGGAAGATTTGGAGAGTTAAGAAAAAACAGGGAATGGTAAGGAAGAGCGTGTGGAAGGAGGCTCTCTCATAAATTTAAAACAAATCTCTCCCTTTCTCCGTGTCTGAGGCAAGGATAGACGATATCTGGAGAACAGTATTCTAATCCTATTCTTAGCGAAATTTATTACCCTATTATTTATCAATCAATCACTGCATTGAAGAAACGAATGACTGAGTAATTTGACTTCTGTGAATAAAGCGAAACCAATTAATTGGTTTTAGGATGAGAGAATAAAGGACTCTTATAGCCTTGAGATATTTTTCAGATCGACATTTCATGGTAATAAGCTTCTGATGTATTCAATTTTTCATTTTCTTAAGTCCAAGCTGGATGAAAATAAATCTTAATAAGCTTCTAATGTATCGAGTTGTTAACCTTATTAAGTTCACGCTAGATCAATAGATTTAAGAATCACAGGGATAGGAATTATGTGAACAATATCCCAGGGGTCAGTTTCTCAACTTCTTTCGATAACCTGAATTGAGAAACTAACTTTTCATACCTTTCACACTTGAATATTCACATTCCAAGAATAAATATGCTGCAATGGTCTAAACGGGAAAGAAGAAAAATTCTTTAGCCTATTCTTTATTGCTTTATCAAGGAGGAGGATTACAATTTCTTAATCATCACTCAATAATTAAGCCTACAGATCGGAAATGACAATCTGATAAAGCAAACACAAACAACCAAAATCAGAGGGAAATGTAAATTAAAATCGGTCAGAGAGATTTACCTCGAACACATCCGACCCTCGGCTGAAATCTAAGTTAGAAACATTTTCGGTGAATTCCAACATAAAACTGTGTTTCGAAACACCAAATCGAAAACAGTTGAATCTTTTTCGAGATCGAGAAATTCTGGAAAATCAAATTTAGGAGCGGATATAAAAGAAAGACCTCACAGGAAATAATAACAGATGATTACAATAACAGATATCTAATAAGACTAAGGGCCGATAGAATTCATATCATGTTGTTACAAATTTCTCCATAAATATGATCATTACATCTGAAATAACGTTGCTCATCCTGAAATGTTATCACTGTAAACATTTACGGCGAAATGGTGCTTATATCGATATTTGTAAAGAACCTGCAGTTATGAAAACAAAAACAGATCGTTCAGACCAACAGATCCTTACAATGTAGACGTACCAGTTCCGAAATACATGAATAATATTTAATAGGATAGAGTATTAGAGCTCTACAAAAGATAATACTGGGGAGAGAAATTTCCGCAAGAAAATAAAAAACACTACGTTGGCAAAATAGTAAAGTAATTAATTACAAACCCATCAAACCGAAAACCCCACCTGTGAGTGTTTTTAGAAAACTAAAAACGCCCTTAGGCTCGACACACAAGAGAACCTAACCCGCACCATTATAGCCGCAGATCCCAAAATGTAAAAACAACAGAGAAAGAAAAACATTGACATGGGAAAGGGAGAAACACCGAAGGCCCGTAAAACTTCAGAGGAAACACGGCGCAATATTATTTTCAAGAACAACATAATTTAAAAAAATATGACAATAAAGAAACGGAGAAGAAAAGGAGGCACGGGGAAAGCATAGAAGTAATACGGAGAGTAAAAAGAAAAACTAAATAACGAAGCGACCTTTTCTCCATCCCACTCCATCTCGTATTATAAATACCATCTCTGTTCCGGATTCCCCTTACCGCAGCGCCGAGACATTTTTTTCCCAAAAAATATAAAAGAAAAGGGCTATCTTGAATGAGTCGTTGTTTCCATTAACAGCTCAACCAACTACCCGATGAAGAACCCGGGGGCAAGACATTGAGAAAAAGTGTAGCGAAAAGAGGAAGGGGTAGAGGAGATACCGAGGGAATGAAAAATACACGCTCAGATGAAATAAGCGAGAGTTCGAGATATACGGGGACGGAGCTCAAGGCTAAAAGACTGGCACGAAATGGACTAAAGATGTCCGCCTTGGTAAAACAAGTTAGAAAATATTCTCTGATCTGCAATTAAAAAATCCAGTCTCCGTTCGTTCTTTAATCGAATATATACGGTGTGACCGACCCTTTCATGATTAAAGATTTGACAGCGTCTTATAGCTATAAAATGGAGACAGCAAATGCATATGAAAACAATATAAATTAAGATGATTAATAATTTAAAATACAGGCTAAGAAATCTCCTCCTATCCTCTGTGATATATTCATGCACACATACTGAACGTGATACAATCACAAGTTTAAGAGAAGACATTAGAGTAGCAATAAGAATATTATATGAGAGCTAACGTCTACACAAAAGATCTGATCATTAAGAAATCCCCCTTAAGCAAAGAATGAAAAAGACGGTGAAAATAGTAAAATTAAAGTGTCCAAATCCCTGACATGAAATTGAAATCGCTTGTAGAAAAGAGAAAAAAACTAAGGACGAAAGAAATTATTAGAGGAATGATCAGCTAATCGGATTGCCAAAGAAAATAGTTAATTTCCCCAGAGATGGAAATATATAACCACGGGATGAGAACAAAAGGAATATTTTCCGTTTCTGAAGTGCGACGAGAATCTGAAATTACCATTATTAGATGTTTACAGAAAGCAATAAAGTTTCTATCTTACTTTATCGGCTTTAATGAAGACACAATAAAAGCATCTGCGATTCTCTTGATTGTTAAGAGACTCATTATTCTCAACAGCCTTATGTATCAAAATGTACAAAACAGGCAATAATAAAGATAGGTTAATATAAGAACTTGTTTTTTAGGTAACAATGTAAATTATAATAAAATGTATTTAAAATATTAAACAGTAAAGTCAGGTAAAGTCAGCTGGACTGCCAAGTCTCAATCGGATAAAAATCTAATAACGCAAGGAATTAATTTAACTTAACATCAGTAACTTCAGGGTAACTCAATTGAAACGTTAGAGGGCAATAAAATGCAAAAATGATTTTATAAAGCGGCAACAATAATAAAAGAAACGTTCGAAGAAAGGCATGAGAGTCCTCTTCAGTGTTAAATTAACGCAATAGAGGTGGCACTAAACATTTCCCAAGTCTCTGATAACTAAGTAAAGAATTTAAAACAATCTCGTAGGAATGCATACATTTCAGTCAGAAAAAGGTAAAGAGTACGAAGGAAAGATAAATCTATCTCTGTCCTAAAATAGCAAGGCGACATCTTGGATAGAGGAGCGAGCATAAGAATGAGACTGTGTGCTACATCGAGAGATATGCAAATAAAGAGATGGAATTCTCAGAGGTAATCGACGACGAGTGTACTTCAAAACTTAAAAGAAAAGGAGATTGTAAAATCTGTAAAACTGCCGTCATCCAGCTCTCGTTTGCGAGCCGAAAACGCTGAGAAACTCTTTCTGGTGACGCAAACTTGTCGGGAAGGAATGCCCAGAGAGCTAAAGAAAGTCCTTGACCTGGATTCAACCTTATCTGAGGAAGTATAATACGCCATAAATCCTACCCTCTTGTGTTGAGGACGCTAAAGGATGAATGCGGATTTAAATGCAAGCGAATATCCTCCAGGGACACAATAAACCTTTCTACGTTACAAACGTAAAATGATTCCTAGCGATACGAACATATACTGTATTGGATGAGAAGACTATAAAGATATACGAAACTAATTTAAGTTTACATAGACGCGGTAAATGTTTTCGAATTACAAACTACGAAAATAATGAAGCGCGTGCAACTTCCGTCAACTGTTCCCATCAAAATTTTATCCCAAACGCTCATGAGAAATAAATGTTCACGTATTCATACCCGAAGTACTGGACATTAGCCTGATAGGACAGAAGATTCATGACTTTAAGAGAGCTAGCATTGGACCCAAAAGCAAATTTCGCTTCAAGGATGAACCCATTCGGATGAATCGAAATCTAGAAAAGTGACAAAAAATTAAGAGCAACGTCATGAATGTGAAATAACCGAGAAATGCAGGGGATTCCCGCTTGCTTCGTGGCATTACGCGCATAAAATTCCGAAAGGAAACAGCAGTGCACTGCATAAAAAAAGTGTCTTACAATTGTAACAGCATAAGGTCAAGGATTTATAAATCGAGAGCCTAACAAAGTAAAAATTAAGTTTGACCGTAAAATTGCAGACAGAAAACGACCAACGAATGGAATGTCCTGAAACTCATCCTCTTTCATTTGGAAACAAACAGGCTTGTTTTACCTATCATTCCAACTGTTTTACCCCTTTCCGACGTCTCTTCTTCCACGTTCATCCTACCATCCCAATTTGTTCAGCTTAAGATATGAACTTGCCACCAAATCAGTTAGAATAGACTGGTGTTCCCAGTTGGCATGGATTTGAACCTCGGTTGTCTGTGCACTAGAGAGCTTCCATCACCTATATAACCGCAGTCCTCCGATACATAAAATTTTAATGTACATTTACATTGAAAATAGATCCAAGATACAACAGATCTGGACATGTACTTTTTAAAAAAATAAGGCCGATGCTGACCAATACACTAGTCTCAATTATTTAGTTACTGCGTGTACATGATTTTAAGGAAGAAAATCATCATCTCCTTTAAAGTTCTTCCCATTATGAATTATGTGAAAGGAACTCCTTCTGATTCTGTGTATTATTATGCCATTTTTTGCGAAAGATATTCAGCAAACAATAGTCTTCCAAAAAAAAGAGCAATCATGAAGGCAATGCTTGCTTAGCATACTTTCACCGAAAAATCGAATTTATTCACACGATTAAATTTCTGCCGAAATTTATTTTAATTTATTTTAAATTAAAAATTAATACCAAATTACTGATCCAATTCAGAATAAAGAGAGAAAGCCCAATATAAATTCACTAAAATATAATATTAAATCCCAATATTCGACATTGCAAATAAGCTCCGATGGAAAGGTTAATTATATAACATAAATAATGCAATGTAAATAATAAATAACGTAAACAAAATCATTTAATATTCTTCTCCGAGTAATATGGTGTACATCAATTACATTTCCAGTAGTTAAAAAAATTATCAATACTTGACGGATATAAAAATGATAAGCGGTAATGAACAGCATAGTATTACTGACATGACTGAATAGCCGTAAAATATTTGATGCTTCACTGATACACAGAAGTAAACTTCGACTGGAGATATCAATTTTAAGCGATCAAGGAAGAAAATTAAGAGGTTAAGAGAATAACATAATATAAACCTTCCGAACAAGTGGGAAACCGGGCGAAAGAAGAAGAACAGCCTTCCATAAGATGAAATTGGAGGGTCGAAGGCAAGTGAGGAGAATAGGTTTATCAGGCTGTGATCCGCGGACGACCAGATGGGAAGACATCAATAAATAAAGGGAAATTCAGCTCGAATCACCGTTTAAGGTATTCCTCGAGATTGGCGAGATCAATACGAGGGAAGAACAGGGATGAAGGGGCAAAAAAATCTGATTCTTTTCGAATAATAAGCTTCATGAACAAATCGATCCAATACTTAACGCCAATAATTAACGCAAATTCTTTGAATGCGATTACCTTATACATTAATTTATTATCTTAGATTTTACACCAAAGTGATACTATATCGAATGATTAAAATGAATTACTGTAATAAATACGATGATTGAAATTCGTTTCAATTAATATAAAAAATTATCTTTTGAAAAATGGTAGTATGTTTTTGATGGAAGTTTCTAAAGAATCTAAATGAAAAATTTGCCTGCACGAATCCAAGTTCAAACAGCTAATACTTCTCAGGCTGGCCCCGATAGGACGCACAAAAAAACATTCGGAAGCGGTAAATTTCGGTTTTCGGGACCAAATCGCTACATTCGATCAACCTGATTTTTCGAAAGTCTCAGATGACGGAATGCAGATGGCGTGGGGAGAGGAAAAATCACGATGGGCCGTATTTCCTCTTGGATGTGTGGTCATCGCATGGCCACAATATCAGCAGCAGCTCTTTTCGATCGATGGCGCATTTATCCTCGGATCGACGGCAGGGAAAACTGACCGCGCAAATGGCTCCATTAAAAGCGCCGCGACGCTAAAAAAATGTGTAATTGAGGCGAGAGATGGGTGTGAACGTGTTAGGGAAGAGTGCACGAATTACCACTGAAAGCATCCCTTACGATGGAAAGGGATTAGGGCAAGTTGGCCATCGATAACAAAAATATGGCAAAATCAGCGAGATGAACGAGCGTTATTCGGTTCGCATTTTTATTCGCCTTCCTTTGTTATTAACACTACACCAGCGGAAGACAATTAACTCAAGTGGCTAATATTATGAGAGAGACTAATGTCAAAGAAGAAAAGTTAATGAACATCAAGACCAGCTATCTAACCAAAAGAGAGTGCTAAATTTCAACTTGGTCCTTGATCCGTCTCCTCTGCCCATTGAGGATAAATAATTTTCATAAATAAAGCATGATACTTGAAGCAAGAAATTTACCGCAGATGGATTTTTAGTTTTCTGCAAAATAATTAAAACATGTTTCTAAAATTGGCACCCTTAAAAACCGGAGCACGGATACATCGACGGAACCCCATTTCTTACTAGATTTCGACAAAAATAACTGCGAAAGAAGCATCTCAAATACATTTCATAAATATACTTCCTTCCTTCTTATCGATTAACCCTGCACCAGTCCAAATGGAAGTTTAATTTCTCATTATGTCCTCAATAAACCCTCTATTTCATTAATCCTAAGAACTAATATGTTTAACACCTTCCTAAATCTCCGAAGGTTACAGGTGTATCTTCTATTTCCTCTATTAGTGAGTGATGATTCTCATGGGACGAAATCTCAATGAAGCGAAAAGTTGACTTCGGAGAGCACAGAATTTATATGTGATACAACCTACAAAATATAGAATAATTACAGACCTTTTGTAGTGCGAAAACAACACACACTGGCCGTGCAACTACAATATGATACGACATAATAAAAATAATAAGTATTTATGTATGGTATCTTGATTCTATATGGTATCTACATCGCATATTATATGGTTTCTATTATATAACTGCTAAATGTCATCATTATGTCAAACTGTTCAGATTTGCACAAGCTTTGAAGACGTAATTTTTACCTGGCACAATATAAGTTTTGCGTAGAAAAGAAATTAAGAATAAAAAAAATTAAAGATACAGTATTGTTCCACCTCCTTGCCCATAAGTTTACGCAACATTTTTATTATCTACGTTACGCCCATGAGAATAGAGGACGGATGCAACTGATCATAAAACGAGCACACAGAGAAACTAACGGGCCCCTGTTTTGGGTAAAGAGTGAATAAATTGCGACAACACAACCGTCCGGCAAAAACTATGGCACAAATTAAATTAATTCGATGCAGACGGCGACAAAAAGGGGCGCAGCGGGTGGATATTTGGGAGGATGAGTGGTTAAGCAGTCGCTTTGGCCGATCAGCTCTAATGCTGGTGCAACACTCAGAGGGGGAAAATAACGCGGGGTGCCCGTGGGGACGATGCACCCTTTAGGGCAAAGAAATGAAATGGCGGATATTTGCACCGAATGACGATGGCAGAAAAATGCCTCCGAATGGTCAAATTTTAGAGTTTTAATGGGAAAAAGATAATTAAATCAGTTTTTGGGCGCTATCGGAATTCGGGGAAAAAATGACCACGACCGCCGTTGCGGGCTGAACTCGAACGATAAGTGATTAAAAGGTTTCTGATTCTAAGCGTTATTTCCTTTTTTTATTAATCGCGAATGATTTTTCATCGGAGTTTTTAGCGGTATAACGCGGTTGTGTTGGCGGCTGAGACCTCGATTTAACTTTCGACGAATAATGTACGATTCTTTCTCGAATTGAAGGGAAATTGATTGACTTGAGGCGTGAGATTTTTCAAATGGTTTCTCGAGAGCGTACGAGTGTGTTTCGTCCATAAAACAAATCTGACACACCTCTATGAGAACGGATAACCAACAAAAATAAATTAATCACCAATTCAATGACGGATGATAATGAAAAATATCAGACTCGCAAAGAAAAATAGAATGAATTATTGTCTGAGGATCCGGAGTTAATATTTGGAATCCATAGCAGATTCTCAATGCTGGTTTAAATTCACATATATACAGTATTCGATGGACTATGTTACTCTCACCTTAAGAGCTGAAAATCTCCCAAAATTACTCATCTTAATTAAGTGTCGGAACTGGGATATTGAGTGGCTTCTGACATCTACGTAGTACACTTGAAAGTCTGATATAGGATGATAAAAGGACTATCTTCTTTGGAACGTTATACGTGATTCTTCATTCATTTAAAAGAGGCAAAATTTCTCTTCCTTTCAACAAGATGGTATCAAGTCAATTGTAAACAAATAGTATTGCAACTGACCATAACATTTACCTTCATTTCTTATCACTTGCTACGTTATTCTTTACTTTGTTTCACTGATGTAAGATGTAAGTAAAAATTTACACGTAATCAGAATTCTTTATTTATAAATTTTCCACACCAAAATGAAATTTGTCTATGCCCTTATTTGAGATCAATTAGCATAATCACATATATCACCATCCCATCACCTCAAGTATTAATAAAAATGGAGTAAAACAACATGAAATAGGCGCTAAGGAGTAAAGAATTCAACGAATGTTGTGGATATATGGAATGTTTATACTTTAAGGAAGCCAATCATTAAAGCGAATGATATTATTCCCAACTCAGGGAGAGATTGCAACACGCAGGATAAAACGGAAAAAAAACTTCCCATCTTCAGACGCGGAATCAGTCTGGGAGGTCAAAATACACAGCAAAAATATACAGTAAATATCGAATTAGAAAGAGGCGACTACAGTGGCTGAGTTTCAACGGAGAGTAAACAGCTCGTTCTTACCCTCCAGAGTCTAAAGCCAATTACGGAAGTGTCCCTAAACTCCTCGATCTTCGGAACCTTTCCTAGATTTCCTCAAAAATCCCCAAAGGGCAATGGCCTTTTTTCGAATAATACATCTATTATTCAAGCGGATTAAATAGGCCGAAGGGCAAAGAAGGAAGGGATCGGGGAAATGTCTACGGAGGTGGCGGAGGAGGTAATCGCAAGATGGTGGAAGGGGCTTAAGGAGACCCCAGTGTCTGTAACGCAGGGGATTCGTGTAAAGACAGAGAAAGAGGCAGAGCTGGACCATATGAAGAGACCTTGGGAGGCATCTCTGGCGAATCGTGCCTGTTTTAATAAAAATCTCAAAATCAAAGATTTCCTGTCCTTCTTTCGAATATAAATTAATGAAAGGTATTAATTTCCATGATTAATTAATCCCGGCTGATCAGATTTCCCTGATCAGGGAATGGTTCTTTGTGTTTTCCATATATTACAGCACAACATAGTGGGTGAAAAACCTGCTTGGGCTAAAGGAATAAAAATAATAAAGTATCTGCAAGGAGATGAAATATTACTGCTCTAAAAGATAACAAAAATATCCCATTAACGTTATGAGGAAAATTTTCCAAAACCAATAGGATTCCACAAAGTCAAACTAGGATTGTTTTACTAAACATAACGCATATTCTTTTTATTCATGACTTTCAAATCGTTCAATCACATATATTTATGAAATTTGGAATACGCGCGATAATAATCAAATAGATTAAAATATTAAATGAGAAAAAACCAAAATCTGACTAAGTCCACAGTTTATTTTATAAAAAAGCCTGATGATGAGGAAGCTTCCTGGAAACCGGTGGCATTTTTAAAAATAAATTTTGTTTTTTTCTCATTTAATCATGGATCAGTTCCATCAAATATCGCTCGAACTAATTGAACAAAGACAACAATAATAACTAAAATGGGCCTTTTCTTAAACATCTCTGATTCCGAACGAAAAAGTATCATAAGGCGGTGTCCATTTGTAAGGCAAATGAGGAAGATAAAGGAGGTGTTACATGGATTGAACTGAATGGAAGGAAGGATACGAGGGGATTAAAAGAGCGACGCAATACGAGAGGTGGGATCCCAAGGATAGAGACAGGGTGCTGTAAAAGGAGTTGATCTTCTAAAGTGGGGACCTAAAGGATTGAACCGAAGACTTACAAGAAATGCCAACGTTAACACCCGTTCTTTGAGAGGGAAGTGGTCGTCGGGAAATTTTGCAGAAAAGGCGAAGTGACCTTAACGATGGGGCGGTCCATAAGTAAGCGATACGAGAAAAGACCATGGTGTAGAAACCTCCTTTCACGAAAACAAACTGGTGGAAAAAAACAGAATAATTCTCAAAATAAAATAATGTACGAGGGTGGTCTGTAAAGTTTCCGACCCCAGATTTTTCGGAAATCTTCAGAAAATTTTCAAAAAACATGTCGAGAAATGGCAAAATGTCAGAAACTTTTCAGACCAGCCATGTACTAGAGGACTGCGTGTGAACATAAAAAGTCCGAAAATCAAACCATAATACAGGGGAGTATTTCTGGAATAAAGGATACTTAATTCCGTTAATCCATTAATCAAGATAATTCCTATCATGTTTAACAGCGCTAAACAAATTTTCTCCCATCCACACGGTGAAACACAACAGTCTGACACCATAAATTTTCGAGATTCATAGCAAGAGAGCGGAATAAAACGGAGAAACAGCAGAAATATTATTTTTCACAAAGTCGTAATTCGAATGCATCTGCCTCGCAAATTGCGGACGTAGCAAAACAATTCGCTCGTGGTACTAAACCAAGGCCTTTCATCTGCAGCAATTACAAAAACATTACGAGAAAATATTCACGAAGGAGCACGAATGTGAGTGAATGCAAGCGCCGGCAAGAATGGGAATCGGAGTAAGGAATTCCTCGTACGTCCACTTCCCGGATGAGGTAACCTAGGCTCTGAATAAAAATGCTACACATAAAACTTTCCTAGTTAAAACAAAGGAGGAGAAAAGCAAGAATGGGGTAATTGTCCTCGGAGCACATAGCTTTACCAATTTCCCCACCGGATGCTCCTTTTGTTTCCGGAGAATAACAACGCGGAATAGAGCGAGAAATTAAGTAAAAAATACTTCGAGCGGATGAAAAAAGCAGCCGGGATAAAATGGACCGAGGCAATCGTTATGTATAACATATTTGCATTCCGGGAAAATTATCGTTTAGATAGACCGCGGGAGCAAAAATGCGTTTTAATTACGCGGATATAATACTGGTCTACTTCCGCGTGAAAATTTATCGACCCAACCGATAGAGACTCGCTTATTATAATGAAACCCATCTCATTTGGATACTTTTTAAAACCTTTGCAGGGCGATCGAGTAAATATTTTATCAACAAACGGGATAATCATGATTCGCAATTAACATAACGAGATCGAAAGATACAGAAAATTGGGAAAACGATGGAAAACCCATAAAATGAAGAGGAATTAATTATTTCCCGACGATGAAAACAATCGGTGCAGAGGAAGTGGGAGGAAAAATGAAGAGATGGCAAAAAAGTGAGCGCGTGCGTGTGACGTCGGCATGAAATGAAGAAACGAAAGGGCAGCTATGTCGCTACCGAGGTTGGCCCCAAGGGCCTCGAGACATGGCGGATGACAAGGCAAAAGTGGGGGGCGTATTTGGAGATGTAATGGAACAAGAGAGTACATGCGTTGAAAGGGAGTACCTGAGCGAGACAAGTGAAGAGAGTGGAAAAGAGAACAAGCGATCGAGACGAGTTCAGAGGCGATCATTAGCCGAGGCATGGACGAAGCGAAAACCCGACATACGGAACAATTTCGGAGTGAAGCTTACAACGTCAGAGATACCGGTTTGGTGCTTCCAAATCACTCAATTTTTGGTAAGTGTTCGACCGAGCTTCTCAGTTTCCGAGATATCTCCGTGCAACATTTATTGGTGTATGGGAACAAAATGAATTTCAAGTACCGAAACATCTGAATTATAATCCACAATTAATTCTTTTTATTGTAAGAGAACAGATAAACGATTAGAGTGTTTCACTCGCTTCTATTATAGTATTTCAAAACTTACAGTTCCAACTCAGCACTGTTGTCAGCTAGTCGAGATATAATTTTTTTTATTCGGCGGTGTGTTTTCGCCATTAGTTTCCGGTAAGTTTCTTAGTGGTAGTAGTAGTATTGTGAAAAGTGCTTCGACAGCTGAGGAAGTTTCGCACGTGGGCTCACACCGGGAATCGAACCCGAGACCGCTTTCATTGAAGTCGAACGCGCTGCCCACACGGCTATCCGGGACCCCTAAGTTTCTTAGTATTTTTCTATCTTTATACTGAATATACCAGAAATATCACTTAACGTATTTTTATTCCAATTTCCGAATATGGCTAGAATTCACAACAAGGAAATTAAAGGTATGAAGGCGAAATATCGAAACACTAAAGCCGTTAAACCCCAAATTCGGGCACCACTCGCGTTACCGGAAGGGTATTAAGACATCCGTATGAATGGGCCAAAATAAAATTCGCCGCCGCAAAATATAACACGAACATCCAGCCCGTGTAAAGTGAGCTTCGACAAACAACCGCGGCATCTCCCGCCCGGATCAAAATCCTACGCAAACCCGTATCTTAGTCCCGACGAGTGCACCGCAACTTTTAATGGAACCGAAGACGGAGGGAAAAGACCCCCGATCCCTCGCGAAAGATAACTCGGAAAAGTTTTAAAGCGAAAATAATCAAGACAAACCCGACCTCTAACGCAAAACAGAGATGCCCCCAAAACACAAGCTTCTATAAAACCGAAGTCGGTGAACCGAAGCGTAAAACCGAGGGAAGTGTGCCCTCCTCTTCCACCCCCACACTTCCCTCGAGGAAGGGGAACAGTCGGAACCGTAATTCCACAATTTCACGTCGACCAACGTTAACATAATGAGACTGTCGATGTGGAATTAAAGTAGATTAAAAGGAAAGCGTAATAAACCGGAGCCGCGGCGGAGGAAGAACGGAAAAAAGAGGAAAAATCACGCGGAGGAGAAGGAACGGAACGGAGGAAGAAGTAAAAATTAGAGTAAAACGGCGGGGAATGGGAGGAAAAGAGGTAATAAGGAGGACGACTGGAAAACAGAGGCTCAGCGAGCGCAGAAGAACAGACTGTAGATGAAACGATGGCTGAGTAGAGGGCACGTTAAAGTTTCAGACTTGAGATGAGGAAGGGTTGGAATAGGAAGGAATGGAGTAAAACAGATGAGGGGAGAGGGAGGGATATGCAACGGTTATACAGAGGAGGGTGGAAGGGGTTTAACACAGGGATTAGGGATGAGGAAGCATCAAGACAAGAGAAAGGGATGGCAAGAACCCCCTCAGGGCTACCTATGACTCTCCTTTGATGTTAAGGGGGCGGAATGTAGCTCTCCTCCCTCCCTAATCCCCGCTAAGCCTCCCCTTCCCCACTCCCATACATCCCTTACTTACGCCCCCTCCCTCCACGCCACACCAAACGAATAATGCTCGGAAGGTAGGCAAGAGGAAAGAAACAGCTTCGTCCTCCCCCTTCCTGTATCTCTGCACGACGCCCGCCCTCCCTTACTACCACATTACACGGGGCCAATTAAGCCCATCGGATCGAGGCCCTCTGGGAGGGAAGATGGATTCCCAAAGTAAGACTTGCGAAAGCAAAGCGCACCGCCCGACAAAAATGGAGGGAAGACGGGGGATAAAAAATTCCGGCTCGAAATTACTTAACTAAAAGCGGCGGATGTATAGGAAATTCGGTGTCGGAGAGATAAAAATCTGGGCCGCCTTTTTAATAAACGAAGGAAGGGCGCATATGTAAAATTTTGAATGCTTGAGTCCGTTTTCGTAATGCAGAAGAAGTCCTAGAGAGGTAAGGCGAGATCGGGAAAATTAGCATGGATTACTTTGTTGGAAAACAGATAACTATGGGGATAATTCCAGGTGAGGGCATCCAAGTTTGAGTCGAGACAGAGTGAACCTATTTTCGTGATGTAAGTATATGCAAAAGGTAATAAAGAAGCACTGCATGCAGTGAATATATCTCTAAAGAAAGGAAAATACCGAGATGCTGATAGTAGATCTGCAGATGAGAGTAAATCAAGGTTAATGTACGTAATCTGGCAATCATATTTGCAGAAAAGTAAAAGCTTTTCGAAGATCACTTAGATTGAAGGTTACATAAATCTTCTAACAATATAAACTCTTATGCAATTTAGATATTCAATTTACGATGACGAAATAATGAAATGAAACATTGAAGAAATAATGAGGCACTCATCCTCCTAAATAGTAATGTCACACAGATGTTATTATTAAAATCTCTGATTTTTTAGCTAACAGAAGTTCAGCAGTAAGTAGCGATTACTTTTTCAATCAGCGATTCAGAGGATATCTTTGCTCGAAATGGCAGATATAAGATTCTATATTAGAATTAAGATTCTATTTAGAATTCTAAAATCCTCTAACGAAATAAGTAACGAAATTTTCGGATAACAAAGAACGACGAAGATGGTACATTCAAAATGACGTAAAGAATTTACACGAGAAAATCATGTAAAAAAGTTCAATTTTCCTTGCCAATTTGCATAAGACAGCATTCTTCTACCTTTGTTATACGTTTTCGGAGCAATTCATTTGGCAAAGATTGAATTATTTCTTTACCTTCCAATCTCTTACGTTTACCTCGAGCGCTTCTACTACTTCTCGAACCTCATCAAAATAATTTAAAATATCCCCGCAAAATTTTTCCGTGCCACTTCGGGTAAACATCTCAGAAACCAATTTCCCCTCTTTTCTCCCAAAAAGCATTGGACAACGCGACAGTATCGCCGCCGATCTTCAGATTCTGACGTACGATTTACGAATTTGGACAAATTTTCCGGCGGATTAAATGAGATTCCGCTATCTCGCATTCTCGGACCAGTCACGCCACATCCTCATTTACCTCGGCGTATTCTATCTGTTATAAAGAGTTCCTTTTGGTTCCACAAACGCCTGAAACTCATTCACTGCTCCATCCTTTTGGGTGCATTTTCGAGGAAAAACTTTGTAATCTAACCTTGCACGATAACTGGGTAATACCGTGCCATAAATATGTAGGCCGCAAACGAATGCTGAACTCGGAGCGAAACAAAGACAACGTTTTCTATTATAAAATGCATGGAATCCCTGATACGAATATTATTAACTTTAATGAAGCGATGCACAGTCAGAGGGTATGAATACGGGAGTGGAGTCGTAACTCAGATTTTATCTAAGGGACTCCACTTACTATTATCCCTGAATACACAGCAAAATGTTTAGGATACTTATGTAGTAATGACAAAAATTAAATAAACGTTCACCAGAAAGTTCGATCATTTGTTTCTGTATAGGATTTAGTTATTAACTTCATCTTCTTGAACCGGTCACTAGCAATGGTCGTCAGCTACCAGTTATATCACGATAAGTGAATTATAAATTTAAATTGAAACAAGATAGATCAAAGGCAAAGATTTTTTCAAGAATGGGGCTTGAAATTTGCACTTTAATAAATACAGATATATTGTAATAATAGGATCACGTAACAAATGCAAGATATCGTCTTTTAAAAGACAACCAAAAGGTATTTATTCCAAATCATGTCGGATAATGTGGTTGAGATAAATTTCAATGTATCGTAGTCTTTGTAGGATAGCACTTATCAATTATAAGGAAATACAATCCAATGTAAGGGAGTGCAGATTAATAGATTTGGATTCTAGGAAAAAAAAGTCTGTTAACAATAGCAAGATGAGGGGAAGAAGTAATCGTATCCGGTGACCTTTTCCATTAAATACGCAGTTCGATTCCATAGTTCACTCCCACGGATTTCACCATCCCACTCTCCTCCACAGCATCTTTCCCTCACCTCAAACCCACCACTCCTTCCCCCACACTCCTCAAAAATAACTAAGGTCTTCCCTCGGGCCAGTTCTTTCCCTTATACAAACCATCAATAGTTTTCTGCCCATTTCTACCCTCTTTCTTTGCCTTCATCTAAAATCCTGAACTCTGCAAAAGAAGAATCTAAGATGGAAAATACGAAAGAAGCTCTCAAGGAATAGAGGGAAGATGCCGCCTTTCGCAGAAGAGAACATGTTATACAGGTGATGAAGGTATTGAATAAACATCTTACATTGTATGTATATCTCTAGCATAAAATTGCACATGTCCCATTATCTTATATATATATATTGCAACTACACACAAGCGATTCATGGTCTATATAATTATAAGTAGAAGATGCAATAAATATTTATCTTTCAAAAATTCTTTAGGTTAAAATTGTATTGTATGTATGGATAAATTTACATATTGTTCAAATAAGTATGCATTGGAGTGAGGAATATTAGATATAAGTAAGTATAAAAAATACTAATAAACAAGGAATGGGTTTTTTCAAGTCTATTCTTTCTTGGGATAATACTAATAATAAAACAGAACAAGAATGTTCTTACTATAGAGGCAGCGCCAAATTTCTTCAGATCAAAGCGACCGTTGAAAATTATCACTAGAATTAAAAAAACTGTATCATGTTTTGGATATTAAAATAATAAACTAAAGTTTAGGCAGTACATAAACTTTGAATACATTATTCGAAGCCGATAATGAGGAAATATTCACAGACTTTCTCGGTGTATTCAACACATTTGAAGTCCTACTTTACGAACAATTATATAGAAAGCCTATATGCAGCTTTTTCCGACTCTATTTTTCACAGACAGTGGAAGGGTTATTAATGACTTTTCATGAAAAAACTAAAGTTGTTCCGACCGAATTAGATTATTGCCGCTTAGATTAGATTGCAGTAAATGGAGTAAAGACGACTGCAGATGATGTCTAACCGCTAAAATCCTGCAAGTTTGCAGGTTAATTTTTAATTTCACAATTTATGCAAAATTTCAAAACCTAGCGAAGATAAAAGGTATCAAAAAGGCAAATCAAACGGCTGAAACACAATATTGTACAAATTTTACTCTAAGAATTGAAATGGATTGTAAACAGAGTCGTTGAAAGAGAAGAAGAACATTTCGAGCAGGGCAAGAACCTAAGGTTAATGCAACACTTTCTCGGGCGATCTTAGGAGAGAATCTCGAGGTAAAAGTCAGCCGAAAACGCTAATAAAGACGATGGCCATGATAATAAAAATAACGCCAATGGCGCGAGAGAGGGGGGTTAATAAAGAGAAGGGCGGTGAGGTTATATGGATGGTGGAATTAAGGGCGATTTAGTCCACCTAACGAAACAACACCCACTAATCCCTTGCGAGACAGAAACAACGCTCTTTGGTAAAGTCTTTCGCGCATGATCTCCAGCACGAGAAAGGAGGCAATAACGATGGCAGTTAAGAATAAAAACGAAAGATAACGCAACTTCGGGGGCCCTCCCGAGGGATGAAACGTTACGCAAAATTCTTTAGATAATGTTATTAGTGGAAAGCCACCGCCATTTTAACTCACTTAAGCGGAAAAAAGTCGCTGGTTTTTGAGGCTGGTCACTAAATAAAAAAAAAACGATTCCTTTTTATTCCGCCTTTTCTCTCCTTTATTGTGCGTGAGACGAAACCTTCCTTGATTAAAATGATAAGAAGCAATTGGGCCTCCAATTCTACACGCTCGGTAGAGGGCGGTGGTGATGATCCAAGTTGAGTAAGGAGTAGAAAAAGGCATCGTGTAGTAATGGTGAGGAGCAGAAAATATCAAAAACCAAGGATGCGAAAAACGGAACGCAAAACTATCGAGATAGAAAGAGCCATCAGAGAAGAAATGGCGAACTTCTTGAACAACCAATTTCATTCAATTAAGAAGAAATGCCACAAATATCAAATGCACTGTCTTAAAACTAGAGCAAAAATTTAGAATTAACTGGGTTTAGCAGTCATATAATATTCTACGCCAACACAAGAAAACGGTGATTTTCATTCGTGTATTCCAATATAGTTCGTACAGAATGATACATCTAGAAAAAATACACAAGATAAGCTAGAGATGCACTTTCATGATCACATAGGAGATTTCTTGAGGTTACACCAGGAATCATTGACACCGAAGTAAAAAATAACAAAACAAAAATCGTAAAATAAAGCGTAATGTGCAAGGGGAAACGAGTGCAACTTCGAGAATACACCACAGATACGAATAAAGAAATTTTTGCAAAAAGTCTCAGACCATAGTGAAACATGCGATATCCGCTAAAACTGAAGAAGTATCTCCATGGATAATGTGAAAACGTAGTACGCCAGCAGGAGGCAAAGAACCCCGACGCCGGTAATTCAAAAGCATATATTATGGCGAAAACACGAAAGTATATTTAACATCTAGCACAAAGCGAAGAGATTTACTAGGAGAAAAAGCCACACAAAATCAATTAATCAGGAATGAATACGCAGTTTACTCCATAAGAATAAATCTAAGAAACCACTGTCGACTAATGTTGACGATTACTAGGAAGAAACAAGAGGAGTGGACGTGAAATATGGATACATAAACTGCACAATATGGAAATGGTCACGGAAAAACTTACCGAAAAGGAAATTCTATCACAAAAATGATACTTTAACTTTTATGTAAAATTTCATCGACTCAATTTTGGGGTTTCAACCGATGTGGAAATAATAATAGCAAGAATCGTGGGATGCGAACCGCTTTACGAATATAACTTTCGCTGACTTCTGCACGGGATATATGACATGGATAACCACAGCGGTACTCAAATAACCACTCCGCCGCATACATTAATGTAGGCCAAAGGAGCATTCGCGATCGTTTTAAAACCGCGGAGCTATAACGCGGAAACAACGCAACGCTAAATGGCGACACATCACAACGCATCCCCTCGGCGGACCGTATTTTTAGCACGTCATCGCATAAACGCGTCACATACATTAACGGGATCCGAAACACAAATTTCCTAGGCATAAAATACGCGGCAATCCAGCCGCCTTACAACTACAAGACGACGCGGGCAAAAAAATACGAAAAACGCGGAAAACTCAACTTGTTGCTTCGCCATTCTTTACGACCACCGAAGAAACGACATCCCGAGCAAAACGGCCACGTAAAAAAAGGGGAAAAAAGGCAATGAAAACAACATTCCGCGCCCAAAAAAATTGTCTCCCCTTCCGCGCAACCTACGCGAGAAACTTCACAAACCAATCCTTTCCCACGTACCCTCCCACCCGTAATAACTCGAAAAAACGCCGGCGACGTACTATAACGCTCACCGCCATAAAAAAGTCCTCCATCCACTACGAGTTCCTCCAGTTTATTAACGTAGTGCTCTGGGAAAACGCTGCATAAACCACACCCCCGGAACCTCTATTCCCATAACTCCACCCCCTCTCGACCACATTCCTCGGCCGGAAACCTCACACGCACTCACAAGCGCGTCGCAGCGTGCAGAAGCCGACCTGGAAAATTTCGCGTAAAAGGTAATACTTGGATGGGGAACGATGCAGTGGTGAGGGGAAGATGGTGGGGTAGTAAAGCCTTCCTAAATGAAGGCCACCCAGACGAGCAATCTCCATGGCAGGAGACGTCGATATTTCAAGCGACCCATTTTTTTTCTTTTTTGTCTCTCTTCCCGAACGCCAAACGGTTAAAACCTTCCCACGATTTCGTTTCTAAAATTGCTGCGATACGAATATCGGTGACACTTGCCAAAGGGTGTCATAAATTATCGCAAGTCAAAAGGTTGCAGATGAAAGTTCGACCACACGCATCTCACAAAAATTATCAAGATTCTCCTGAAAACATTTTAACGTAGGTACGAAAGAATCCAAAGCTGAATGAAAAAATATTTTTCCGTGACTGTTTAACTGCAAATAAATGCTAGAACTACCCTTGAATATTTTCATATACTTCATCAAATTCGATAACGTCCTCTGAACCTTTGGATCTTAATAAAACCATTTTACGACTTAATGTATAAATGAATATTAATTGATTGACGGTTTACCACTGAGAATGAATCTCAATAACATTCTAATGTTTCAAATTTTGCAATATATCTAAGCGCATTTATAAATAATATCTCTGAACTGGGAGTTTCCGAATCCAAACAATTTACATCTATTTTTAATTCAATGTTTGATTGTATGAGCTTATTCATATAAAAGTTGAAAAACGAGGTTAAAAACTAATGCGGAATAGCTTGCAGTTGACGAAGTGCCAAAACCTTGCAGATGATAGCCTTCTTTCAATCCTATAAACATCTCAGGTTCAGCGTCAGATAATTAAAAAAACAGCTTCACTAGAAAAATTGTAAACAACTTCAAGAATGGCTGAAATTTTACGATAACCCGAAATATTTTAAATATTTCCACATACGTCACGATCGTAACTGATCAGCTGTTTCTACAAAAGAAGGAACTTACGGACGCATAGCAGAAAAGTTAAATAGAAAAAAAGCACGAAATTTCGAACAGAATCGTGGAATTGTCATTCCGGTTTCCAATCTCACACCTCTCCCGGACGCAACCCCTCTGCACGTTGGCGGAAGAGAGGCAGGGTGGACATAGATTTAATCGAAACTTCCATCCCTAGTCGCGGTGTAATCGCTGTAAAGCTCTGGACGAATAGAACCATTTCCATCCGTCACACGCTTCTGGAAAGGGGTGAAAATGCGCGGACGATGTGGGTCAAAGGAGAGGGGAAAAAGGCTCCCTTTTACGGCGGACCGCATTAATTTTACAGCATAGAAAACGAATAGCGCTGGAACTTTAGAGGCTATAGGAGAGCTACGGCGCATTTAAGATACTTTTTGGCTGCGTTGTTATGATTACAATTCTACGGTTGCATGGTGAATAAAAGTAACGGAACTCAATCAACCCGTGGTAAAAAGAACTATGACGATGTGGGATGAGTTGTACGGTATTATTCGGAGGGAAGGAGATCTAAATAGAGTAATTGAACGGAACAAACTTCATTATACGAAACTTAGAGAACTCACTTCATTAGATGAAGGATTATAATTAGCATGTAACTAGCCGCGCGCATGCACCCTCTGGGTGCAGTTGTTTGGTCTGGACCAGACATCTGGACTAAGAACATGTACTATCATTCATTTTTAATCATTACTATCATATGGGCATATCAATCACAGTGTATTCTTATGGAAAAAGGCAATACCTCGGTTCCAACAATCCTTTCGGTCGCCAAGGGGATTGGTTGTTTACAGTCTCAAAATTTCACGAAATTTCCGTTTATTTTAACCGAATTCTCGCCATTTCGACCCGATAACGATATTTCACGACCAAAATAAGAATCTCTATTCATTTCTCTTTCTTTTGGTGCTTATCTCGATTTCGTAAGCCTATTGTTTCTAATTTAAATTTGCAAAAGAAATGTAGCCTGCAACCGATAAAAGTGAGGTTTACGTGCATTTCTCATGAGAACGGTTTTTCTTATGGGAAAACGCAATACCTCGGTTTCAACAATCGTATCCGTCGTCAAGGGAATTGGTTGTTTATATACTCACATTTTCACGAAATTTCCGTTTATTTTAACCGAATTCTCGCCATTTCGACCCAATAACGATATTTCACGACCAAAATAAGAATCTTTTTTCATTTCTCTTTCTTACGGTGCTTATCTCGATTTTGTAAGCCTATTATTTCTAATTTAATTTTGAAAAAGAAACGTAGCCTGCAACCGATAAAAGTGTGGTTTACGTGCATTTCTTATGGGAAGGGTTTTTCTTCTCTGGGTTCGAACTGTGGCCGTTTAGGTGAAAGAAAATTTCGCCACATTGTAGGGTGCAGTAGTCTACATCGAATGCACGTTTCAGCATCGCTCTAGCTCTTGGCATTGGCGAGAAAAACGCTTTTTGTAGACAGACAGACAGACAGACAGACACCGTTACGTTTTTAATATATATAGATTTATCAGAAATGAATGACAAAGCTTTCATCTTTTCTTCGGAATGTAACGGCAAATGAGACAGAAAAAATAGAATGCCAATATCAACAAAATTTATAAGTAACAAAAAAGGGGAAAGGGTATGGAGCGATAAGATACATACGGATGGAGATCTGAAATCTCACTAAATATTTTTTATGAAATAAAAGGAAATTAAAAAGAAGTATTTATACCAAGTCTTTCAGAAGGAATCTTGTTGCATAGTTATACGAAAATAAAGCTGAATTTACACAAAAATCAAAAGAAATTCTTAAGCATTTCCCACTCAATTGGGAAACAGGACAGTCAAAAGAAGCCTTTTATTTATTTTATAGAAAATTTATTACATAGAGGAAACTATCCCGAACTTGCTTCTATTCTATGATAATATCCTTGTTATTCTCGAGAGAACTGAATTTTTCTTCTAACCTACACCTATGACTAAATATCCTTTCTTCCCTAATGCCTTCGAGAGCTTAATTAAATCTTTACAAACAATTATGCGTTTTAAAGCCCTGTTATAGGATATCTTTAAGCTCATGAATTTTGTAACCGATTATTAATATCATAGTGTGCCTTCCATAACTATGTTTGATATCTTTCGCCTCTAATTTTAACAGTTATATGTTTAAAATTATTTTTACATATTGAATTAATATAAACAGGAATGAATTAATCTGCGGAGGTGTCTCCTAAATAAATAGCACATTTCATACAAAGTAGTGAGGCAACCCTATAAAGAAAATAAACCATTGGTGAAAGATACGCCATTCTGTTAAGCAACATTTCATTGTCCCGAAAGATAGCCTCATAAATTTAGCACGGATAAAGCGACCGAAACGCATTTTTAATCAAGAAAAAAATAACGAAACCTCTTCCGTTAATGCACCTCAAGACGCCTGCGAGTCAGCCGGAGAAAAATAACAGTTGGGGAGAATTCGGCGGAGTAATCTTAAGAAACTGCCGCTGAGGGAGCACCTCCCCGTGGAAGGGAAAGTAAGAGAGGAGAAAAAGCAAAGAAGGGGAGATTTGGTTTATGCATCCCGAGGTGATTACGGTGTAATACGGACGCAATCGCCGGGTGTTTCGACGCCTCCTACGGGAACGGAGCGGCGGATAGAGCGTCCCACTGGTGGCGCGACGCCGTGTGTTAGAGGATGGCCGACGCCCCGATGTATTTATGGAATTTATTACTTTCCGGTGGTGGACAACGAAAATAACGCTGCTGCAGTTCCGCGGGCGAAAATCAAGGCCATAAAGAGAATGCGACGCCGAGCCGAGCAGTCTCCTCTAGCGCCGAACGAGAGGTAACTTATCTTTACCCACTTCCGGGTCAACTTTTCTTTAGTCCTCTGTATTTATACACTAAAATCTTGAGTTTGGAAAAGATTAGAACGACTTAAAAGGGGTTTCGTGGGAGGATATAAAAAGAGCACAGCCGAAAATTGACCCTAACTGCGGAAAATCTAAAGATATTAATTACAATTTTAATTTATATATAAAGTGTTCTACCTTTCGGTAGGTTCATGTGCCCCCACATTCCCAATTTAATTCCCTCTCCTTCAATTCCCGGTAACTTATCCCACCCCTTTAATTCGTCTAATAACTTCTGTCTTTGTCTTCCCCTCTGTCTTTTCCCTGGCATTCTTCCCTCGATCGCTTTCTTCAATAATCCCTCCCCTCTCAATATTTGACCCACCCATTTCTTTAATTTTAATTTTCGAAAATCAAATTTCTAGCGTGAATTTCTAACGTGACACAAAGTACCTTTCCAGTGAGCTGTTTCTTACAATAACAGCTAAAAATCTATAGATCACAAAGTAAAACATTTGACTGGAAATGCATCAACTTCGATAAGAGGTCACAAAATCTGCCAAAATCTAGGCAACGCAACATATTCCATGAAATACGCACGTAAAGTTTATTTTCACCGCAGGATAAGTTTCTTCATCTCGTCGAATTTAGCTACGAAACCTTTCGGGAAGGTGGGATAGGAACTTAAGAAATACTACTCGATTGATTTATACTTTCCAACTGGTTTTTGACTGGAGTTAATGGAAATTTTGAAAGAGTTTCAACTTGTCGATAATCCATAGCCATAGTGGAAGCCGTGAATGTTTACGTACCAAAGGCATCAATGTATGGAATGCCATTGATTGATGCATTATTCCATTAGTTTATATTCATTATATTCCACGAAGTTGATTCATTATGTCTAGTTTTGAATTTTGAAACCAGCTGTTTAACTCATGAAAAATTAGTTAAAAGCTGTCTACGATGTAAAAATATCAAAATGTATTATCTCAAGATATATTGTCGGTACAGGTAGATAGGTATGTTATATATCATAATAAGTTTTAAGGTTGCGACTCTTTACATTGCCATATCAACCATATAGATATCGATTAATAACAACTTAAGTCGGAAAATAATCCGTTTTGATCAAAAGGATTTCCTCAAAGTAAGGTCGAGAACGTAAACTACTCTGATTTCCAGTGACTTCTACAAATCAAAACTTGATTTATTTTAACAATTACGTGGGGATTCGGCAGAAGACTGCAGGTAGAGCAAAAGGTAATCACTAAGTGGGGGGAAGAGATTCATGGATGGAAGTGCTCATAAATATGCCCGAATCTTCTTTATTCGAGAAAGAGTAACTTTTTTCAGAAATAGTCGCCGGCGCATTACGGCGCACTCCATTTAGCCTGCGCGCGAGAATAAATGCTTCCCTCTCTAATGCATCGTCCGCACGCGTGCACCATTTAATTCCGGCAAGCGATTAATATTTATAACGCTTACCTAACGACGTATGAAATTCATTCCCTGTTACGCTGACACGAGACGTCGAGATGCGCTCTCATTTTAAGTATTTATTCGTAAAATGGTGCTCGAATTCGGCTCTTGTAGCAATCCTCCTTCCTCCTCGCCGAAAGTGGAAAATTTCCCGAAAATGGCATCCGAAAAACTACGTCGATACATTAGGGCGCGATGTTAATTGAATTAAATCCAAAACGCGTTCGAAAAGGCGGAATTAAACATGAGGCGTTCATTAAAAGTGGCGCCAATTTTATATTTCACCTGCGCATTAAAAGCGGCGCAAATAGGATAATCATGAAATATCGAGAGCTTAATAAGGTAAAATTTCGATTTATCGAACATTCAATTACCTTAATTCGGGTTTCATAAACAAAATAGGATGAGCCATCAGACAAATGCGGAAACTTATTGCTTTAAACAGTGTATTAAGCTTCGATGGTATGTTATTCGCATATTTTTCTCATTAGTAGTAGCATGTTCATTAAGGATTTTATACGCATGCACTAAATTTTAGAGTAGTCCATAAAGTTCTAACATATTGAATAACCTAGCCCTCGTTCAAATTCTGCATAGTGCTCGTCAGGAATAATACTTCAGTGGTAATTATAATAAGAATGCTCATTAAGCCAAAAATTTTCACTTCCAATCGGAGGATTTTTCTAGCCCCCAGATTTTTATCTTCTTTTAACGAAAGATAGTGCTACGAGATAAAATCAAATATAGTTTTTTTTACCTCCATTCAGAACTTCTTTGGTGACCGCCTCTTCGAAACTTTGAATGATTTCTACTACTGCAGTGAAATATTATGAATCCATTCAATAGAAAGCTCATGAAGTATATTTACGTAAACTGTTAGGTGTAGATAGATGGAGAATTCAACTGAGAATGTATATTACATTATAATTATAATCAAACGAAAGCCTTTTGTTATGATGTTGTTACTCCAGACCAGGTATGGGGAACCATTTTCTATTGAAGCTGCATTTAAAGTTCAGCCGCATAAAAAAGCCCGCATGTGACACAGCTTGAATTGCTTTTTACCTGAATTCAAATAGTTTAATACCCAGAGTGGTGTTAACCGTCCTCGCATTAAAAAAGAACAGACAATCCATACTTCGTTACCATTCAATTTTCACCGATGGCAAATTTTGCCCTCTTCCACTAAATGAGTCACAAAACGTCATATAACCTCATGTTTACATAGAGCCAGTATCAAATACACCTCATCAGTGCTTCTAATCAATATTCCGCAATTTTTGGTCAGACCTATCCTATTGTAGGATATGCATCTATTTTCTTATTCATAATACGCCATGTTGCCAATAGGATTTCGTTTAGAAATGTATTTAAATACTCTATTCTTCTCAACTCGTTCTATTATCCTTTAATTTAAATTCTGAATGTATCGAATATATATTGTGATTCAGCGCGTCGCGATGTTTGAATTATTACTACTGTGACGGAGAAACAAACGTTTCACGGCACATACATATCAACGACGTTCGATCAATTATACATCCCGCTTTAGAACTAACACTTTCGGGCAAAAACTTTGCAAAAGAGGCACATAAATTGGTAAGAGGATCCTATGGGGAAGTGAGAAAAGGCACGGCTGAAAAAGAATCAAATGATAAGTACGTGCGCGCCGATGATCAATAATTCCTCGCATATTAATGCGCATTTTGATCACGTGAGGAATAAGAGAAGAACAAAGAGAATTCAATATTAGAGTGGGGCGGTGGAGAGAAAGTGGCGAGGGAGAAAAACGGAGAGCCATCCGTATGATAAAGCGTGGATGGAGAGGGACGGTGTAGAAAAACAGCGGGCGAGAATGGGTGGCGAAATTGCTCGTAAAATAGAGCGAGAAACGCAGTAGAGTATGGGGAGGTGAGTTGTGAGGGAGGTGAGAGGTTGATGACGCGGAAAAACATTAGAACGGTGAGAATGAGTGGCTTTGGCGAGCCGCTGCCATCACCCGACGCCGCGACGTTGTGAGGGAGGTCATGGAGTACCACTGGAATTCGCATTTGATACTGCCACAAAATAAGAAGGATAATTATTTTGGGGGATCACCTGAGAAATAATTCGTATCCATTTCATTGCACATCACACGAGAGGACGTTGCGGAACAATAACGCGAAAGGATTTCCAACTGCAAATTTAGGCCGTGAAGTTTGTATCGCCATCACATTCCGGTCAGAATTCGATATTCAGCATCGAATAACTTTGTTGTTCGCGTTTAGATTTTCCGAAGGCAAATAAATGAATCTAAAATTTGAAAAATTGGGATGGACATTGAGCCAAAGGAAAATAAAAAGACGAATTTGAACTGAAATTAAAGTGTTCTTGTATCTACCAAAATATAATACATCATCTCTGTGAATTATATATTAATAGATTTATATTTTTAAATTATAAGGTAACCTGTCCTTAAAATCATAATATATAACATGTCCATCTGACTATTCCACTTGATGTTACTCCACACATCAGTGAAGGTATTATAGTGTAAAATAGTAGAAAATTATGAAAATGGAAAATGCAAGAGATATTGCTCATTCTGTACCAAGTTCATCAATTGGTAATATGTAATATTTAATGATTCCATAAATGATTAAATCAGACCAACGAGAGAGAAATCGATTGAAGCTTAGGATAAATTAAATAATAACGAGACACTTAGCCACAGAAAATATAGAGAAACAATAAATAAAAGTCAGGGTAAAAGATTATGATTTATACTTACATAATCTTACTAAAAAACTGTTTTCATTGCTATTTTCAAAACACGAGGATATTAGTATTACATCCAAAGTAAGAAATCAGTGCACCAACAAAAACGAAATGGCATATGCAGAATTAAAAGAAAGTAAATGAAGTTCGAATGCGAATGCAATGATGAGGATTAAATAAAATCAGTTACGAATGCATATATCAAACCAATCACATGACCAAAGGGCAAGGCTACCGGAAAAAAATAATTTTATGAGTAAAGGTTACTGAAAATGAAGTTTAAATGACATAGGTCAATTCATAGAAGGGAATAAAATATCTACCGCACGTTACCGATTGATGACTTTTCAATAGAGAACATATTGGAGCTGCGAAGACAAAAATAAAAGGAGATTACGATAAAAACTCTTCTCTAACTCCCAAGATCCTCGGATAAACTGCAGCTTAACTTCAAACGGAGAGAGCCAGCTTCGCCAAATGGAAAAAATAATAGGGCACGTACACCGAAAAATCATTTAGCCACGTTCACGGAAAATAAAAAAAAGGAGCAGGATTTTTCGTAAAATTGGAGAGCGCAAAAAATACTCCTAAATATTAAGGATTGAATCAATGAGGGCGAAGAAAAATATTTTATACTTTTTCTGCAAATTGGTTAAATAAATAACGTGCAAAAAACGGAGTAACGAGTGCCGTTTGTTTCAAACAAACGCCGTGCTCCGACGTCAAAAACCAAACACGCCTTTTTACCTAGAGATTAAAAAAAACGAACTAAATAATTTGGACGAACGTGAAAAATAATCGGAAAAATCGAGTAACGCTTTGAATTTACGACAACCGAACTGCATATATCGAACGGATTTCATAAAATTGAGCCAATAAGGTTGTAAAAAAGCGCGCGGAAGTTAAAAATTTAATTGGTTTATTTGGATGATCAAAGCCAGAGCGTTCAAAACCAATTCGACCCGGCGGAAAATGGAAAAATACAAGTTATTCCGGTCACGGTGATTTTTTCCCCGTTAATTGACTTCAATGAAAGCGACATTACATACAAATTAGCTACGGAAGCCGCTAATAAACTAAATACAATAAAATATTTTTACGGAAAATTGCACCCAGAAAATTGATTCCGCCATAATATTTAAAGGTGTGGTGGAGAAAAAGCGATTTTTGAACATAAAAACCGTAATAATTTCGAGATGAAAAGGAGGGAGGCGAAGTTGGAGGAATGTCGTCGAACACGCTGTTTATATAGAAGTTTTAGGGGTAATTGTATTTATTTTATGGGCGATTGTATTTATTATACAGAATCAAAAAAGAAGACATGATGAAATCCATATCTAACTCGGCGGAACGGAAAAAGTAAACAGTTGCCTGAGGGGCAAAAGGGACGAAACAAGGGGGAGGAAGACGAGAACGAAATACGAGAAGGGAGAGGTTTAACAGAAAAAAAAGCACCATTTCATAACTACAGTTACGTAATGAAGTCAGGGTTAATGCTCTGTCAGTTAACTTTTGTGTGAATAAAGTTCAACCTTTGCGGTTAATTTTACGGCTTGTAAGTATATTAAAAAACTCATCGAAGCTTGAAACCATGAGATGTTCATTTTTATCATATCAAAATTAGATTTAGTGTTGACCTAAGATGCTTATATCTTTAAAGATTTTAATGCTTAGCCAGGGAATAGAACAAGAACCTAACCGTAAACATAAACCGAGCGTTATTTCAGCCAGAGTGAAAACCGAGCCATAAGCGAAAAAGTAGAAATTCTTCAACCGGAAACGGAAACCGTTATTCATTTAATTTTGTTTTTCAGCACCCTAAAAGCACATTTTACTTGAGTCTGATTGAAAGAAATTTACCAAAATGTGTAACAACGATTTTCAATCGACTGTTACTTAGCTTTAAGATTTAGTGTGACTGAAAAAGAAAAAATAATAATAAAAACTTTCAGAAGAGGAAATTACTAATTAGAGAAATGGTCTGAGTAATAAAAAAGACAGTTCAACCCGGTTCGACATTGGCAGAAAGAACGAAACCTGAACTGTACCGAAACTTGTTTATTTCATTGAACCGGAGAGAAAAACGAAACGAAAAATTTTAAGTTCGATGTAGAAGATGACCTGATAATATACAAATATAATCGAATCGGAAAATTATTCAATAAGTTGAGTAAAAATATACAAAATATCTCAATGCCCGTACTCAAATTTTCTTTCTATTTTTTGTTTCAAATTCAAAACCCGTTACATAGGGGGAAGGATTGCCTTCCTTTGAAAAAATAAATTATTATTTACTATTATTATTTCACCCAACCACCTTAGTGGCCACTAAGCAGGAGTAACCCATATGAGAAACAAAAAAGATGCCCCTATCGAAGGAGGAGGGAGCATAAACAGGGAGAAGAAGGGAAGAAAAAGAAGAAAATTGCCAGAAGAAAGAGCTTCCCCGAGCGGGGAAAAAACTGAAGGACGGGAGAGACGGAAGTATCTACAGAAACCAGTTATAATGGATTTTGGACATTATTATAACTTGTGATGATACGAAACTTTGGGTCAGACGTGAAATATTAATGCACTTTCCTACCCTTTCTCCCTCCCCAAAAGCGATTCCAGGAGACGGAGAAAAGGAACAGCATTCCCCTTTAGCCATTCTCTCCCTCCAGGCAATAGAGGTTCCTGCGGCCGTTTACACCAACAGCGGCTAAAACCTCCCCACCCACCTTCATCCCGAGTTGCGGAAAGGGCCTTGCGAAGTGGTGGGTGCCCTTGGGGGAAGGAGGAGGGCTTATGGACGTCCTATAGCGCCGTAGTGGCAAAGTTTCCAGCGTATATCACTTAAGTGGGAGGAGCGCAGGGGCGGGCAAAGATTACGGCGAGGAAATACATCGCCCGAGTTTTTAATCACGCACAAAACGGCACCAGAACAATACCCTTGAATAAAAAAAGCACGCCACCACCCGCGACGGAGCCATACCAAGTAAAAAAAGTAATGTAAACGAAGTCCGGCGTTTGTTTGGGGAAAATCTGCATCGAAGGAGTTTGCTGGATTAATTATCCTACCGTGATCAGTAAGTTATATAAGTAAATATTTACTCGCTCAAATATTTTTAAGTGAAGTTTGGACTCGATATCGTTGAAAAACACCCCGGATATGAAAGTTAGGCGAGATAATTCCAGGGAGATCAAAACAAAAATATATCCATTGAGACATATGATTAATGTATCAACCAAGGTATGTATTATAGAAAGGAGAGCGATGTAAAAAAGAATTAATTAAGGAAAAATTGGATCGAAGCCAACACAGGTTATGCCTTGTAAAGGTAAACCAAACTCCCGCTCCAAATCATTTATAAAAAGTGGATTCTCTAGAGCATCGTGTGTTTTCGCGAGAAATATAATGAAATCCTTGACAGTTACTCTTGCGCAGGACATTACTCCTCTAGACATAGCTTCACAGAATTGAACGTATTATTCGATTACAGTCTACTTTTGGCAATTTTTGTAGATTGATACAAGTCAATTTTCTGACATTAAATCAGCTTCCGTTACCGTTTTTCTACAACTATTGAGATCCACATCCACATTCCATCCGAAAGAAACTGTTACCAACATGACCGACCGTCCAACGCGAAGAAAACTTCGCTCAGACCGCCGCCTTCATTGGGCAGAATATAAAGAGTTGCGAATATAAGAGAGTGGATTAGAACGGGAGGAAGACAACCTAACAGGAGGGAAAAACTGCAATCCGGGGGACGATCTGGGGGTGGAAACGAGTAAAGGAAACAAACAAGGAAGAAGTGAGGCTAGATTAAAAAATAAAGCGGAAGAGGGGAAGGATGGAGGGAAGAAGAGAGGGAATAAAAAGTGCGAGCGCATAAATATGTGAAGGAGGAGGAGACCTCGCGCGCCTTGGGATGTGTTCTTAAGGAATGAGGAGCAAGAAAAGTGAGGTTGCTAAAGGAGTGGAGGGATTGAACGTATGCGAACCAGAGAGACGAAAAGAAAGTGAGTCGTTTGGGGTTCATACAGAGGACTGCCACACTGAATTTACGCTGAGAAAAGGAGATGAAAAGAGTTGGGATGAATTAAGAAAGAGATGAATCTGTAGAAAATATGGCGAGTAATATAAGCTGCGGACTACGGCTTCGGAGTATACGATTTGACAGAAGTATCCGCTCTAACCCGCAAATTAGTCTCGGATGGCGATGAAATTGCATTAATTCGGGATTAATGGAACGCCTGGAAAAGAGGGTCAAAGAATTCCCGTAATTATGCAAGACCTCCATGTAATGAATGTAAAGAGAGAGGAATGGCAAGTCCATACCATTCTAACTACGCTATGTTTACAACAAACTGTACTTGAGTACTAGGAAAAGGTTACTTAAAACCTGTGTGTACATAGTATGTCAAGAGACGTAGAATGAAACAGTAAAATAAAAGACAAGATAGTTAGGATTGAAGATCTGGTTCCCCACAAAAGATATGGAAACGAAGACCGCAAGACAATTGAATTTTTCACAAGTCATTCGAAGACTAGATGAAGACGGAAGTCATTGTGGATAGGCAGATCGAGAGTTATGCTTTTCCATGATTTTGAAAAACAACCTGTTTTGGGTATGACGAAGAATTCAAACTAAAAAATAATGGAAAATATTCCTTGGTTACCTTTACCTATTAAATTCAGCTCTATTCTTTTTGGAATTACATTGTACAATTGCTCTCATCATCGTCGACTGCAAATAAACTCTATAGCATTCGAAAACTCAGTGTCCGTTAGGGAATTGGGAAAATTGGGGAAGAAGTAAAACTAATTCTCCCGCATCAAACCCTGAGGTTTATATTACTATCAATAAAAATATACAGAGAAAATTAATTTCGATAAAAAGGAGATTTTTATGCATTTGTGGACGTAAACTCAGATCAGCAAAGGACTAATGCTGAGGAATATTAGAAGAAGAAGGAAGGAATGAGTTGGCGAAAGAAAAGAGCGGAAGTCGAGAGAAAATATCCCAGTAAAGTCCATTAAAACGCAGTTGAGGAAGAAATTCCCAGAGGAAGCAAAAGAAGGCAACATCCCAACCGTAAGAAGCAACGGACGGACACTACGCACAGAATCCAATGCAATTTTGTCCGAGTCGAAACATTTCTCCCGTTAAAAGAGAAGCGGAAGTTCTACGTGTGATATAAGTTCACTAAAACGTAAGAGCCAATTCAAATTTACGATTACATGGGGAAATGCATCACAAACTCTATTGCTCGGCACACATAATATGGGCTCAAATTACGCGGCACGACAAAAGAATTCCCTCCGGTAGTTTCAAGAATGTATAAATGCTTAGAAAAATAGCAAAAATATTAGTAACAACAAAGCCATGGAAAATCTTGTGGAAGAAATACAAGTGTGATTTCGAATTATACGTAAATGCGGAATTTTTCGATTAAGTAGTAGATAAGAATATTCTAATTAATTACTTGAAGCCAACCAGTTAGGAAATATTAGTGTAGGGATTGAGTACGATAATGAAAATCAGTTTACTTTCTTTTAATATACATCGGAAAATCATATGGGACAATATTTAATAAGGAAGATAACCTATGATATATCCAATACCAACCGTCTGCTTAAGACTAATTAAGTAGCTATTCCATAATCAATCTGGTACATTTATACAAAAGGTACCTCCGACTGAAATGCAGAACCTCTTTCGAAAAGGAAAAGAGACTATTTGTTATCCTTCAATGATTTACCGAAAACTAGATTTTTCCTAAAATACAGAAGTAATGGCCAAATATCTCATCCTGACGAATTATTGGAATATAATACAAGGAATGAACGGTTATAAGACCAGCGATCTAGTTGCGAGTCGAAACGGATGAGGCCTCGTCTGTGCATTAGCACTCCTTCCCGCAAGGCAGACGCTGAATAAGTATCGATGGGGATGAACCGATGTTCCGTACCCTCCTGCACAAAACACAGCAGGAAAAAACCACCTAATCATAGTTCCCCTGCCAACTCATCAATCCTCGCCCGACGCTAACTCCAATTTTACCAGGGATATCACTCACGTAATCGCAGCGAATTTTCTTCGTCAGCGAAGATCATGTTGTTTCCCTCGGAAGGAGTCCAACAAAAGGGAAATCACCTTACGAGGAGAAGAAAATCCGGAAATGACAGACTTGGTACACAACGACCCCAATACATTTCCAAAAGGAAATACTTGGGGATGGGAGGGAGGATAAGGGGGGAGAACGGATCTTCAGATGCGGCATAAAAGAGGAAGAGTGAAGCGAAATGGACGGCTCCCAGAGGAAGTGACGTCAAGCCAAGGCGAACTTCCGGCACACCAGACGAAGATGAAAAGAAAGGAGATGATGGAATAAAAAGATACTCCCAAGACTTAAGAGCGGAAATGGGCGGAAAGCACTTCGAGGGATATCCATTGTTTTATCAACGGCGACTTATGAAGTATTTCGTTTTCGATCCGTACCCTCGCCGAGAGAAACATGAGCGCAAATGGCATTAATTAATAAGGCCGACAAGCAAAAGATTGCGGCGATGCTTTTCTGATGATCGTTTCCGGCAGCTTGTGTATCTACGGACGCACAACACTTTTCACATGGATTTTCCGATCAATTTCTCTAAGCACCCACGAAAGTATTTAATCAAAGCAAATGACGTTGAAAAACAGGCGAGAATGGCCGAAGACGAGCGATAAATCCTTCTTGACGTAGGAAATATGAATATTAGAACATTTTATATGGTGGGGCGAACTAAAAAAACCGAGAAGAAATATTTGGGCGTTGCATAAATGAGCGGGAACACACCCCGAGGAAAAAACAACGACCGCGGATCCGTCTCCGTCGATTTGGCAGTAAAATGAGCTCAAATGAAACTCTCGAGGGGAAAACACACAATATTAACATTCCTTCGCCCCTTTGACAAAAACTTCACGAGCTTATCCTTCTGGAAGAGAACAGACCGCGAGAGCGAGAAGTCGCATAACCTGCCTCCCAAGCATAATGCGATCAAATTAGTCACTGGGGTGGGATGAGAGAAAGTCCAAACACCTAATCCATGTAAGATGGCTTACATAACGGATGGCGACGGAGGGAGATAAATGAAGGAGTGAGACACCGAGGAAGGGTAATCAGTGGGATATAAACAAATGCCGGCGTTGACGGATGCGGAGCGGGAAAATCTGACGGGGCTCTGAATAGGGGGCAAGAAAATGGGACGTGGTGGACGGATAAGAAAGTTCAACAGGAAATAAGAAACAAGAAGTATGTTGCGAAAGGCGAAATATATAAAGGGGAGAGTTGTGGCATAAATATAATCTTATATTCAGATAGACAGGAAACATAAATCGCGACTGGCATATTTTTTGCAAAACTTTCCTAAGTCAGCTTGGAAAATTATTAACTTGTTGTTACAAAACCAGAAACTGTGAGGGTAATAAGATATTTTCGTGACTTAGAGTGGGTAAATGTACTTTGCAGGTGCTCCTAATATATTCCTAGAAAAAAAAGTATCTACGAATGTATAAACTCTATAAGCAAAATTAGTTTTATTCATTCTTTAAACTACAGTTATCCAGGAGGATATTATAGAAAAACCTACTTTGTGAGAACTTAATATGTTCTTATGATCCAGCATATCGCGCGGCGCTTCCCTGCCCTTTACGCTGTTAGACAAATGCATAGCTTCCAGCATCATATGATAGAGTACAAAATCTCCGAAGATCGTAATTTATCATAAGTAGGGACCTTAAATTACGTATCTCAGATCATCTGTTTTCTTGACCGAAAACTAGTTCCATCTAATACTACAAAAGTATAAGAAGTAAACATTACAACACTCAAGGTTTACCTTACCAAGGAATCTGAATACATGTTAACAGAAAATTCATTAATGACTTTCAATTATTTCTTCTCTATTCTTTATTAAGATAAGCGTCGTTTACCCGATGTCTCTCTCTTCATACGATAATTATGCCTCACTATTTAATTTTCTGTAATTCTACCATAACACATTCAAGCATTCGTATCTCCTAGTGTTATCCTTCATTTATTTCAGTTTGCAAAACTATCCTCCGATAGAAATCTCCGCTTTTATCCTACCCTAAATGTATGCATGTGATATTACGGCAATGCAGGTCGGCTGAAAAAGTCCCGCTAAAGCCTAATTTAGAAAAAGGTCCTATCAATCAATCCGTACGTCCTCACCTTTGGCGAAAGAAAAATAAAAGGAAATAAAAGGGTCCTTTATAGTTTGCCCCTCATTCCCCACCACCGATCCTTGAGAGTAAACTCCCTTTTCATTTTTAACTACCGAGCTAAGTTCCTTTAATGAATCGAGTGATTAACGTCCGACCGTAGGCTGGTGAAAACGTCAAGGAGTGAAGACAGATTGGGGCTGATAAAGGTTTTTAAGGAGGCGAGAAAAAGAGAGTTGAAGTATGTTTGGGATGGAGAAAGGTAAGAGCGGAATGCGGAGATGGGTTTCAGCGGGAAAGAGGAAAGGTATGCATAGAGAAAGAAATGAAAGAGGAGTTACAAGATAAACATAACAAAGGGTAAATAACAACAAATGAAAAGCTGAAGGTCAAAATTCAAAAGGGTTCCATGAAACTGCAAAAGTCTAACGAAATCAAACGGACGATAGAATAAAGAAAAGAAGACTCATAAAAATTACGAGTAAAGTAAAACCTAAAATAAGAATTAAATTTGGAGTATATAAAACGAACAATTGACATCAATTAAAAGATACGCAAAAGGAAAAATATTTTTTAAATACTTTTCTATTTATATTTGAATCGCTAATCGAATACGAATGCTGTGAAATAACAACAGAATAAAAATACGACTTTCTAGCAAAACTTCCTCTAGACCTCTTGCCTCCAGTTGATTCGGGAGGCAAACTAATGCGCCTACATTTTTGCCGGAGCAACCCGCAATGCAAGTATGATTACTGTCATGCAGAATCTTCAGGATAAGTGAATCCATTTCACATGATACAAAAACATTTATTCTGCAATAAATTAATGTATCAAGTCCTACAGATATTTATATGTTATTGCTTCTATATTTAGAATAAAATTACAAAATTTCTCCTAAGAGTCGTGAATGAGACAAACCACAGTTCTGTTATTCAGTCGTTGTATTAATATGGTAAACACTGAACCTAAATACACTAAAACTAAATTTGCTAAGAATTGCAAAAGATAAAAATAAAAAATATTTGAGTGGCAATTCCTCACTAAGATGTCTGGCAACGAATCTGGATATAATATAAAAACAAATACATTTAAAAATACGGGAAATAACAAACAAATAAACAAAAGAGAATTAATATCGAAAAAAGAGAACATTTTCCCTCGGCGGCGGTCACTGTTACGTTAAATTATTTACAGTTCAAACTACAAGGGAGTGGTTTCAAAGCAGGCGTTGTACTCGAGTCAGTTCATCATAAGTTAACGCCTCCAAAACGAAAACGCGACGCTAAATAACTCGCAAGATGGAGAATGAATGCGGTTTTAAGAGTCTCGACACAACGTCGTTACTCGAACCTCAGCGTTGACACCTAAACGCGAGATATTGTTACAAAGACACGGGAGCCATGTAACAGAGAAGTGAGTACTTCAAACCACTTGAACAGGAAACTGGAATTCCCGAGAGCTGCCTTATGACCCGAAAGGAAGAGCTTTTGACCAACCTGATACACGAGCATTCCGATACCACTACTCGACACCGTTCAATGCACTGTGAGACAAGTTGCATTAGGTTAATGCATCGGGTGCATGGAAGGTAAAAACAACACAACGACCTCTGATTATCAGAAATAGCATTAAAGAACATAATTAGCCAAAGAATCAAATAAGCATTCCTTCGATACGCTAGGAGAAACAGGAGAGCTAAACATAGAGCAAACCGAGATTCGAACCCAGGTGCCCCACTTTCTGAGGATATTTTAGTCTCTAAACTACCATACGGACTAGAAATAGACTGGGTACCCAAAGAAAAGTTAAACATATTTCCTTCATTCTTTCAGGATGCGCTGAAAAAGTTGCTGTGCCCCACAACGAGTAAAATATTGCGGTTTATAACTTATACGACCAGCATCACGAAGTTTTATGGATCATTATTTTGATATTTTTTTCCAAAATTCTTTAATTCGAAAAATCGGTTACAGACGTAAAAACAAGAAGGGATTAACAAGTAGCAAAATCATCATGAAAATCCAAGGATTGCAAAGATGTGAAATTATCAACATTTAGCAACAAAGAAGAAAAATAAATATCTGCATTAATACATATAGTGAATTAACATCAATAAGACTGAGATTCGAATCCCTTACCAGAATATAACCGTCAATATGAATAGTAAATCATGTATTAATAAGGAAGGATATCGGTCTATGAAACCGAAATTTTCTCCAATAAACTAATTCAGAAACAGAAAAATTATCCTGAGTGAGGATTTGTAGAACGAGTTTCGCGAGGATTCCGTAAGGGATGATCGTAAAAGTTCGTATCTGCTAGCAAAATAAATTCTCTCTAGAAAGGAGGAAGGGGAGGGAATACGCGATTATCAAAGCGGCGGCGGCAATGCCGAGCGCAACAAATAATGCGACGGACCGAATTGAAGGCTAAAAGACGCGGATGGAGAATATGGCGCGCTTTAATAGGGAGTGGAAGATACAGAGTCGAGATGCCGAAATGTGTTCGAAAGGAGGATAGGATAGGGACAAAAAGAGCGAAAAGAAAGAAATAGGTGATAGAGAAGAGAGAAAGGAGAGGGAATGGGAGGATAATAAGTCGGTGTGTAGATATGGAAGGTCGTAAAGTATGGAGGAAAGCGGATGGTCGAAAAAGCTAGAAGAGGAAAGAGTACGAGAGTTGGGTAATGCAGCTTGATATTAGAAATACAATGGGAGAGAAAGGCGAGCGAGGATGATATTCGACGGCGAATGGAAACGAAGTGAAGTGGGGGATTCAAACATATGAATAAGATAAGCAAGAGGGTGCGAATGGAGAAGTAAGAGAATAAATTGAACGTTTTTCTACGCGATGCACTCATTGGAATATGATTATATAAAGTAAAACGTTATACAAATTATCAGAGATAACTGAACTTAATGAATTATTGTTTTAAATGGGTATAACCAAACCAAAATTCTCGGAATTAAGGCTCAACTGAAGAATTATAGAAAATTGCATTAGATAAGTCATAAAAATTTTCTAGATAATCATAGGGATTTACTTGAGTACAATAAAAAGTTTACGTGGAACAATAAAATACACTGAGGCCTCAATTTGAGTGGAGGAAAGATCTTAAGAAAATAACATCAAGAATGAAAGTAAAATTTAGAGAGCGAAGGGCTATCTATAAAATATAATAATAAGCACATAAAACTACTATAGGCGAGTGAGTCTCAGTCAAAGACTAAAAAATAAAAAATGATTAATCATGAGTTATGAGAAAGAATAAAGCACACAATCTATATGAATAAAAAGGGTAATTTAAAATTTCGATGTGATAATGGATATCCAGGTGTGACATTTACGAAATTTTTAGGAAAGGAAAACGAAGTTATCCATAGGAAAATCAAAATAAAACGATCTGGAATAGTGGTGTCAAACGAAGATAATGTTTGATCGTACATAATTTAAAGAGCATTCAGCAGTTCACCCCGAGGAAAAAGGAAAATTTTTCGAGATCAAAATACGAATAAGAACGTTAACCACGCTATGGTACTGAAATCAAGTTGCGAAAAAATCTCCTCTCCTAGTCTTACGCCTCATTAATAACAGATCCTAGAATGAGAGAAAGAATCCACCTGAGATATCAGACGGAATTGCCTTGAAAGCGTGAGAAAACTACAAAAAGTCTTAAACGAGAGGCGATGCTAACAAAAACTCCGAATCGAAACGACTTGACGTATGCATCTAAACCAGCTGCTGTATCGCGAATATCTCGGAGAAGGCAAGTAGAACAAATGAAACGGAATTTTTAAGAGTAAAAGTCATAAAAGATGAGGGGGAGGAGGAGGATGCTGCGACGGTTCGTGTACTATGAGATGATACGAGGTTAAAAGGAGTTGGGAAGGGAAGATAGGGGGAAACTTGAAGAAGCCAAAGTTCCAAGATCTTTAATTTAGATAGGGGAATAGGCGGGTTAGGAACAGAAAGAGGGGAGTGTGTTGGTATTGAATGAAAAGGTCGGGGGAGGGTGTTCTCTGAATATACCGGGATGAGTCAAGTAGAGGGAGGCCTCCTTCATCCATATAACCCTTTTTATTTATCCTTTCCTTCTTCCCATTCCTCACGATCCGCTCGACTGCTAGATGGCTCCCGACTAATGCAAACAATTCCGCCAAATAATCCAATTACTTACGGGAAAAGGGGGAGAGGGTGGTTATCTTTTATCCTCGATGCATTCGAATTGGTTATTAACCTTGTAGAATAAAATATTGAGAAAGAAAACGAGCGAAAAAAGTCCCTTTACAAATGCCACGAATTCATATTCCGGATTCAATAACACGGAGGATTATTCGACTCCGTAATCGGCGATGCAACGTTTTTAAATGTCTGCCAGACGAATACTTAGCAAAGAGAGAGAACGGCAAACTTCCTCGTCTGTAGATAGCGTTCAAATCATCCCAAACAATAAGGCTCAAAAGCTCAAAAAAAAAAAAAATATTCCCTCGAGTGAAATTACTTTGATATAACGAGAATGACAGTTTAAATAACAATTATATAAAAATAATTCATTTGATAAACGACACGTAAAAAAAAGTAATCGAGTATTCGAAACGCAAATACAAACGGGTTGGCATAAACATAATAAATACTCTGCAATTTAATCCGCGATCAACTAATTAAGACTTTGATGCCGCTAGATAACTAAAAGCAACAAACAACTATGCGGCGAGAAAATTATTTCAAAAATCCCCGCGCGCCGGTAATCATTGTAGCCGTCGCGTAAATATATATTTATCTTACACGCGACCTCACAAATTAACACATGCTGCTGCCCACGTATTATTTATATGTAGAGAGCCCAACGGGGAGCGAAACTCAAGGGCGTTGCACAAAATATAATTTACGCAGCGGCCGGACAAAGAGAGGGACGGAAATAATTGAAAACGCGTGCGCGGAAATTATTTCCGGGAGCTTTTACTTTTTTTAATCGACACCTCTTTCAATAACGCCTAATAACAATGATATCTGCATGCAAATTCGGTAATTACATTCGCCCCCTCCCCGGCGACGACCCCTCCGAAAACAACGCGCGCTTCTTTGACTCGATCGACGGCGAAAAAAGAAACCCTCAACCGAACGGTTTTTTCAAGGAAAATTTGCAACGTCCAAAAGGCTCCATCGAGTATGGATTACGCGATTAAAAAGAGAGAAAACGACGACAAAAAAGGGAACCGAAAACACGATGGAGAGGGGGAGGGAGGCAATGGATACAAAATGAGTGAAAAGGAAGCGGCGGGAGAGGGGAAATGCAGAATTATACCCTCTAGCCACAGAATATTCCAGTTATTTCACCAACAATACAATCCCCGAGCCAATCAAAAGAATACTAAAGCGAATCTCATTACGGGCGCAATTCCGCAAAAAAACAACTTCATGAGCAGATGGTCCGAGACCATGTCCGAGCGGGAAAGGGAGGGGAGAGGAAAAAAGATTATAAAGGGAAAAATACGGGCCGAACGTGAGGAGGGAGGATGCAAAAAAGGAGAGGAGAGGAAAAAATCGTCCGTGGATAGTGCTTTTCCATTCCCTCGCGTTTTCGCACAAAGAGGAATAATCACATCGGCGCCTGTGACAGCTACGCTCTCGTGAAATAATTATTTCCAAAAGGCTTAAGTATTCCGCGAAACTGGAGCCACTTCAAAAAGATGATTTACCCGAGAGAACTCAGGGTCCACTGACGCCATATACTTTTTATCGACGTAAAACACGGGGAGGTGAGAAAGGGAGGATCTTTTTTCCCTTCTTTTATTACGGACCAACTACTGACGGAATATTACAGTTGCTGCAGCGGCTTAAGCCGGGGTCTTCCCTAGTCCAAGGGGTGACGACGATCTAACGAATCGAGAGTTTCAGCGACATCTGATTAAAGATTCATCGCCGAGATCAACTTGCTGTTTCTGAATCACTAGTATTTATATTCTACCTCCTTTATGTCTCTATATTTTAAAATTTTACGTCAACAATACTGCATTACTGTAAAAATATGCAAGATATGAAAACCAGAAGTAAAAAAAATTGCCTCAGCAAACTTTTATCTTTAAGAAAAACACTTTAGCCAGCTTAACTTCGAAAAAGAAAAGAAAGTAAGACATTTCTTAGTATTCTTTTGAATTTTTAAACGTCCTTTCAAACGAATTTAATTTTTGTAAACAATTAAATACATAATTAATTTCTGATTTAATTCTTCTATTATAAATACAAGTCAGTATTACCGCAGTTTGCTATAGAAATGTAACCACAAAATTTTTTGTGGCTTTTGGAGTTGTGATATATTTTAACAACGTAATTTTTAAGATATGGCTCATCCAGATATTTTTTTTATTTTTGCTATCGTGCAATAGAAGCTACACGCCTGCATTCTGTGATGATCCATAGCTAAACGACGGTTAAAAATTCATAAATTATCAGGATAATAGATTTTAAAACTAAAGCATTCATATGGAGTTAAAGAACACTCATACCGCTGATTTATCCCGATAAATGTTAAGGTAATTAATATGATTTATCTTTTATATCTATTATATTTAGTACAATTGTTGTACCACAGAGCGATATCGGAAACACCCAAGGAGTATATTTCTAAGAGAATTTTTATGCGGATAAAGAATTCTTTCACCTATTAAAATGCAAAAAGAACGCCTTTAATCAGTCTCATTGCTTTAGATGAATTCCATTTACGTGAATCTTAAGGGAAAAAGGAAGCTGGTTTATCATCGTATTAGCCGTAAGTTTTGAGCTACAGAAATAACAGAATTATAAAAACAGAAAAGGGAAAAATTAAACAGGAATAAAGTGACTCCTTCCTTAACTCATTTAAGATCTCAATGATCTTCATGAAAGGATACTAATTTCTGACGGAAAAACCGAAATTGGGATTTAAATACTTTCTCTTCATAAATGTCGTTACGCCTACTAGTTTATACAATTAAGTTCCTCTCATAAATTTCATTTCCGCTGAGAGAAAGAATAATGTATACGACGAACTCACTCTGCTTTTTTTACGACGTTCCTTCGACTAATCTGATTAATTAAAATCCGTCTGAGTTCTTAAAATCAACGTCGCATCAATATTAACGCTGTAACACGAAGGAGGTTCCTAGCGCTTTCACAATTGCGCTATTCTGTAAAAACATACAGAATAGCGCATGTTTAAAAAACAAGCGACCATTGACTTCTTCTACAAATAATGTACACGTTACTCAATGATGAAAAGGTAATCATTAAAAAAAAGATAATTCTACAAAATTCAGTATTTGAAGCCGAAAATTATAGGATAAAAACAAGAAATTACGAGGATTTAATTACGTGAGAGTCTAAAACATCCACCAAGGAAAAGAAGAAAATTGAAAACGATTAATATGTAAATTTACAGACGATAATGATAGTCAACTGCTTCTTTCAAATTAAGAAAAAATGGACCCAAACATAAGTCCGTATTTATTTAAATTTTGAAAGGACTTTCTTGAATTCCTTTTGGATCTCAATCTATAATAAATAATAATATTCGATGGCCGCCGATAACGAAGGAGCTTGACATGATACTAACTAAAACGTCTATTGACATTTTAAGTCAACAAAAAATTCGTAATTATACTAATCTTTTCTAAGTATTTTTATAAATCGTAAGTAACATCACAGCACACAAATTATTTCGAGATAAGTGATTTCCAGCGGGAATGCAATCGCACAGAAAATTCTTTCTTATAGTGTTTACAACTATTGAAGGTATGATTCCAGGAGTTGTCCTTTCCAAGAATAGATGATTCCGGGGGATTACGGCAGATTATTTTAAAGCGTAACTTTAAAAACCGTAGAATACGTATTCTCCATAAACAAGCGGCATAGAATTGCAGTGTCATCACCATTAAACTAGATGTACCCACAAAATATGATTTGGATGAATCGAGAAAAATCAGAGAAATTAGATGGCAGCTTTCTTTTTATAGAACACTCGTCCACCCGTAGCTGGACCATGACGCAGGAGGAATGTATCTGAATTTAAGTACATTTGAAACTATGCAGGGAAAAGTTGCCTAAATATGAAAATTAGTGTACAAAACGTAAGATGAGTATAGTTGAGTATAAGAGGGAGAAACTCGCATCAATTCGGATTTTTACTTTAGATGCCCAATCCCTGAAGTCTCCAAGCGAATCCTGTAGAGTTGTTAACACTACTTACTGAATTAATATATTATTTATGACCACATAAAACTCATAAAACTATCATAAAACACCGCAAGCGTGCTCTGCATTTCAAATGGCAGCGATATCGAGTATTTTAAGGATTAAAAAATAATTACCGGAAGGGCAGCTCAAACACCATCATTACGCCCTCGACAAAGCTGGACCAAATAATAAAATCGCATTAATCCCGAACGTCGATAAACGATAAAATTTTCATTAGCCTCAACCGAGAAAACAGCATCGCAACCCATGCCACCGGCAGCCACTAATCCGAAGACAGAACGGAGGAAACTCCCGCCTGGCTAAGACAGATGCATGCGGTCAACGAAACAAAAAACGAACCGACTTGACTTTAAAGAGGAAGCATTAAACAACGAGGATGGAAAGCGCGACGGAGAGATGATGATGATGAGACGACTTAGAAGGGGGGTAAAGGAGATAATTGGATGTCGGCTGTCATGAAAGAACTTGCCTCCGAAGATGATGAAAGGCAAGTAAAGCGAACTGTGGTCAAAGGAAGCGATTTGGAGAAGCGATGAGAAGATGAAACAAGGCGGAAGACGAGAAAAGGGCGCGGAAGGGGAAGATGAAATGCGAGAGACGTAAAGGTAGCATACGTAGAAGAGATGCAAAGAAAGAGGAGAAGGGGTGGAGTGGAGGAGGGGGGATGAGATGAGAAGGTGGGCGTGGTCAGGAGAGAAAGGCGGGGCGAAGTGTAGGAGGGGGCGAGAGTGGGAAATATATCTGATATGGGTGGGTCAGTGCGAGGAAGGTGAACTGGAAAGAAGTATCCGTTGGGTGATGCATTGGGTGGAGAGGGGAAATTTTTAAGGTGGAAAAAAGCGGGGGAAATCCATAGATGATTGAAAATGCTGGCTCCACCTCCGATTTTCTCGCCCTCCCATTCTTCCGCCTCACGTGGATACGCCCAATTATACCTCCTACGCTAAATGCCGCCCCGTCGAATGAATTTAATGGAGTCTTCGGATCTCATTAAGAATGAAAGATAACTCGGAGTTGAAATGCTTGCATTATTAATCGAGTTTATCCTAAGGATAACGATGAGGAGATAATGTCTTTATCTTTTTGAGCTGAGAGTTGGATCATTGCGAGGTGTTCAACATGTTTCGTACGGTTTTATTCAAAACGTTCGGAGACCTCTCCTTTTCCTGACATAGCGATATGGCTGTATTTAAGGCGCCCGCGAAAATAACTTTAGGTGCTCCTTAAATGACTGTAAGGTTATCAACTTATATTATTTGCAGTGGAACAGATTACCTTAATAAGTATTAATGGAAAATAATTAATATCTTAGGTTAAACCCGCAGTGTGCCTCTGCTATGGATAAACTGCATAATTATGAAAACTTATATAAGAAAAAAAATAACATATGATCACATTCAAGACCCAGGACTACAAATTTTGTCAAATCGACTATGGCTACGTCCTGCAAATAAATATTCCTGAAAACCTCTAATTTTCTTTTATTATTTCTAATATTTCATATCTTAAGTTTTCAAATATTTATGTTACTTTATAAAGCTCTACATTTTCTTTCTAAACGGTAAATATCGAAACTGAATTTAGACCAAATTTTATGAATTAATATAACATGATATCTATGACATAAAGGGGCAAGAAAATAACCATATTGAAATTAAAATATAGCTGATTGTTTGTTATCCTTGAGTGTTCACGATCTTGGTCGAAGATGATGACGAAATATTTGAAGTTTTTCATCACATATTTATCATTATACAGAGGCTATATTATAAAAGAATTATATTTTCCTTATTTAACTTAAGAATTTGTAGCACACGATGCATAATTTGTTTCCAGATATTCTCATCAATTCATTTCAAGAAGGTTCCCTTTATTATATCTGTGGCAACCATGATATTCATGGCAGCGGTATTAAAAGATACGCAGGAACCTTTGTCTTATCTGCATTATCCTCACCGAGTTATACAACTTCAAATATAACGTAAGAAGGAAGAACGCCAACGATAACGGCAGTGCTACCATCCTTCCCGCACAATACGGCAACGCATCGACCCTCTCTCCGGAACAAAACGGAGGCTTTGGAAAGAAAACAATTAATTTCGCCCATTCAAATGGGAAGAAACAAAAGGACCGAACTCTTTCATCGATCCACTGCTTACAAAGTCAAGAAACCCGATAACGGCAATGCGTGCGCCTTTCCAAATGTAAATTAAAGCCGCATGCTCTCGCAGCCCATGCCTTTAAAAGTAAAGCGCCCAATTCTTCCAAAAGCGCTTCCCCACCCCACAAACTCCGGAAAGACAACCATAATAATTCGATACTCTGGTGCGAAAGATCTTACCGACAAGGACTTCATCCGAAAAAGATATTGAAAGGGCAAAGCCATCCGCATATAAACGACCCCTTGATTCGATGGCAACAAATTCGACGCCACTTGTCGCGAAGAGAGAGAAAGAAGGGGGATGTTTTAAGCAAATAAAATTAACATTCTCCGAAGGGAACATTTTTATCGGTAGTTCCTCATCCACTACAAGCCCTTTCACCAGACGCTCTTTCCACTGACGAGATATAAAACTCCCCCGCCCTCCGAAACCGCCGCTCTTTTTATTATTTTTATCGGGAGAGCGAACGGAATATCTCGCGAGGGATGGAAGGAGGACGGAGAGGGAAAAAAGACAACAAACCTCCGACCTACTCGGGTAAACAAGTCCGGACACAACATTTTGGTATGCTATTAGCATGAGGGTCACATATAGGAGCGGACGAAAGAAGGCTCGATGTGGAGACAATAAAGACGGAGGAGAGGGAAGCAGTTGCTCAGCGTCGTAAGAAAAAGTCGTATCCATATCGTGGGGCTGCTTAAGAAAAAAAGGGGCTTATTGGCCGCCCCGGAGAACGGCGTCGCTTTATTAAGACAACTGGGAAGGGGTAGGAGTAGAAGTAGGAGGTCGAAAACAGCAGCATAAAACGTGAGGGATAAAAATAAGAAAGGGGAGTTAAATTAATGGAAGGAGGGAGAGAGCGATTGCGGTATGTGAGGAAAGGAGAAATGGGCAGAGAGTGATAAATGGGGAGGGGCCGTTAAAAGTAATACATAAAACTGTAGCTCATTTGCATTCGTAAAGCGAGCGAGAGGAAACCGTGGCTTTGAATTGATTTGGGCTCCATCCAGCTCCTCCCGATGTCCTTCCTTAAGCAGGAATCGTAAAATACGGCGCCTGAAAATTGTGTCCATGATAAGAATGCGAGACAGATTCCCACAGTCACGTTTGCGGATGACGAGATTAAATCTGGGAGGAAACCGTCCCACGTCCATTCCGTGACCTTGACTTTCCACTTTTAATTGCACTTTTTTCCCTTGCGGTTTGGATAATATTTCCCATATACGTTAAATATATTTATTTCCGAACATAACTGCGAACGGATCTGGTTTTTATGATGAAATCTAGAGTAACTCGGGCACAATATTCTTCTCCATTTTAGTCTGGCATCGATAACGTATTCTCCAAGAAGCAGATTTTGACCAAAATACAAGTTTAAAATGTGACGATTAAGTCGAAATTTTAAATTTAAATTTCTAGACTTCGTCACGATTAGCTTAGTAAAACTAGTTAACAACAAAGAAAAGTTTCGCATCAGGCAGTATCACGGTAGCGCAATTTATAAACAACTAAGCATTCATCATTGCTCAATTTTATGCGTTAAGAATAAGAATGACATAAGAAAGGCATGTTAAAACATCATCCACCACACCCTATCTTGAGTCGTGTGTTGCCAACTTACTGATGGTTAATTACATTAACTGTATAAATATATAGAAAGTCCAAAAAGGCCGTCTGTAGCCTGAAGGGCGCACAGTTCCCGACCTCTGGCATAAACTATTGAACATATATCATTTCCAAGGGTATCAAATGTACCATTTTCTAAAGACATCGGATATAAAACGCTGAAAGGGAAGATAGCAAGCTAAGTCAAACTGTACTTAGAATAAATAAATTGTCACCTAGTCCATTAATCTAAATTCACAGATAATTCCATAAATTATCAGATTCGCATTTTCTTTCACACTCCCCAAACTAAACTTCATTTTAATTAATTATTCTTTCATGAAAAATTGACAAAGGTCCTACCGAACAATGCTTACAATATGACAAAAATATACCAAAGACAAAAATATTTCGGTACACCACTGAGGAGGATAACGCCTCAAATTCATGACCCATTTCAAAAAAGTCATCTTCCCGAACGGCATCTCCCATTTGTATGCGGCGATCGCCGTCTGCAAGTCGCCCCCGACGTCTACCGAGTCCATCCCTCAGAAGCAACCTACACAAGAAGGGAAGAAGATCAAACCTCCAAATGATAACACCCACCCACCTCCCGCAAGAAAAAAGCCCGACTCCTCCCAATTCTCCACCTCTTCCCACGCCACCTTACCCTCGATGGAAATAAAAGGCCCGTATAGTCCGAGGAACCCGGAAATTCGGAGGAAGAGACCTAGATGAACCTCTGCCGACCCCTGCCCGCTGTAAAACTCTCCCTTTATCTCCTGAGCCGGAAATCTTTAGCCCAAGAGTCCGGTCATGTCCGGCGGGGAGAATGGAAGGGGAGAGGAGGCGGGAGGTGAAAACAGAAAAACAATTTGAAGGAAAAGCGGACGTGACGATGGAGAAAGATGGGGTTGCAAAAAGAGTTTCGAGAAAATAAAGCAAAAAAAGAAACATCCACTATTTTTCCTTCAGTTTCCACTACGTCTTAACACATCCTTGACTCCTTGTGCGATTCGGCGCATGGAACGGCAAAACGATGAAAATGTGCTTTATTCCGAAAAGGGGAAATAACAAATTCTACTAAGTAGTGCTTAGTAGGATTTTTCTATGAGAAAAAAGAAGCATCCGCAGCACCGTCATGATAGGAATGAACCGCATCGAGAGAACAAACTTAATTCATTTCCGCTACTATAACTGCTTCTAAAACTGCACAAATAATTTGAATTAGATTTCGTGTTATGGAAATTACGAAATATGGTAGTGCGCGCTTTTGCCGAAAATTCCCTGCAGAGGTCGACGACTGAATGCAGTGTGAAATCCTTACCTCGAAAGAAGAGCCCTAGCTTCATGCAAGATACAGGAATGACTGAAAATATCCTTACCTGTAAAAGAAGAAAAAATATGTTAATAACATTTATAGGAACTCAGTTCCGTAATTTTAAACGAAAAATAGCAAAGTGCACAATTGATTATCAAGCGTGTTTAAGCACACTTATTAATTAATATGCACATTTATTAACATTATTACCAATTTAAAATTTCAAAAAATTCAACTTCGGTTAGAGAAGAGTAGAAGTTAAAACTTCACTTTCAGATATATGACAATCCGTATACTACGAAGATGACTTAAATATTCATTCTTCATAAATTAAATGAATTAATTTATCCAATATGAAACTAAAAGGAAGTCATCAAATATGTCATCTAACCTTAAGTTACTTTTTGGTATCAGAATCCTTGATATCCTACAAAACTTTGATTTATACAAAGCATTCATTTAACTCTTAATTGTATAAATACAGAGAAAATATATGACATTGCGATACACAAGGGATTGGAGTGCGATTCGTAAGGGGATAAAGTCTTATATACTCGATCAAAACAGGATTTAATGTTGATAATCACATCGCCCTCTACGATCACACAGTTCATGTGATACTTATTCATTCATCCGCGAAGAATATTCCTCAGAAAAACGATTCAAAACCTGGAATTGTCTACTGCGCAATTACCACAATCTTCCGAGAGACCTCTACATCAATAAGCCTCGTTACGGCGTACGTCATCTTCAACCTCCCCATTGGGTTGGTCTCCTTCGGTGAGTGGGCCAATGGTTGTGCATTCAATATAAGGAATCCATTTCCAAGATCGTTCTTTTGGAAATGGGAATCGGAGGGGGAGTTGGAAAAAGAGAGTGGAAATGGATTCCGTCATTTTTTGGCAACACTGCGGAAATGACCTTTCCTTGGGTTGTGTCCTCTGAGCTCCAGCCAGTCATCAGCCGATGGCCCTAATCCGACACCAATTCCGATTCTTTCGGCGAAATGCTTTTCTCCCCGATTTGAGAAACCGATAACGTCCCTACATTTCCTCGGAGAGTGTTTCTACACTGCGATAGATTAGACCCTCCTTGGAGTTGTGGGGAGGCCTTGGTCGTAACTCATATCTGCGAGAGAACGCAATAAAGAGGCAAAGATTGGTATCGTAAAGATTCGTCGCGGAGAAAAACATTCGCATCTGTTACTTTAAAAATTCGGGGATGACGCGAATATGGATCGAAAAAGAGGCATTCGGTGGCCCGATATGAAGATGTGTACTTCCCTTTCACATTGACTATGAAAACAAATACATCGCAAGCTTCGGTTGAAAAAGTTTCTAACCTCTATTAATAAGATAAGAGTAGTTTTTCATTGTTTAAATTATAAAACGGTATATCACGAGAGCAGAATAGCCGACTAACATAAACTAAAATATTTTGGTGACCTAGAAAATTCTGTCTTTTAACTAGAGAACATAGAGAAAACTTGATTCCAAAGAAAAAGTTATTTGTTCGCCGAAATATGGAAACCTAGCTCCGAACTCTGACATGCCTGATAAAATATCGCAATTTGTAGCGCAAAAAGCCGAGGTACTAATTAGCCAAAATTTTCAAATTAAAATTATACCTAACGACGACATCAAGAGTTAACCATCAAAGAAAAATCCTTTTCAGTCACGATTAATTAATTAAAGTTAATTTGATAAAAAAAACCTTGTGGGGCTTTAGGTAGTCATTCTAAACAGTAAAACCAAGAAAATATTAGGAAAATTATGAAAATACGGTGAATCTATTCAATCCATAATATATTAATTAAGATATTATTAACGTATTTCATATTATATTAACTATTCTCATTTAGAATAATAGTGCAAACAAGAAAATTCACTCGAAAATAATCAAAAACGAAATTTTTTGAGGAAACATTACTCTCGGAAAACACCTGAATAGACACTTTCCAAAGAATTATATAAAAATATCTCGTTTGCATAAAATAATGATCATCTTTTTGCAAGCTTTTAGCGGTATATCGCTAACTAATGAGAAAAACATTTGACTACAAGCACGTAGGTCACAACGAACCATTCTTTGCAGGGCAAAACTTTAAAAAAAAAGAGTAGCGTAGGGCGAGGCCGAGAGAGCGACGCATGTGAGTTTGCCCCACGAGGCGAGAGATATATGAAAAAATAAATTCGATCAATTTTTCTCCTGGATGCGGGTGGTGGGGAGTACGAACGAAATCCAGAAAGCGTCAGGACAAAAAAAATACCGCGAGTAAAAACGACAAAAATTAAAATGTGAAAGGTTAAACAAATGGCATTGAAAACTCGTTTCCAGGCATTTTTTTCATCGGTCCGAAAAACCCTCGGGGTACTCCGCATATACCCCAGGGTACGGCCACGACGCGGACCACGGTAAAACGGGCTCAAACAGACCACAGATTTCTCCTTGTTTTCCCTGCCGGTACGTTATTTTTTCCACCCGCAAGACCTAATTGGAAGTGCCGAATAAACATTCAGGGTGCCGAGGGAAGTCAAACGACCAATGACACACGGGAGGAAGGGAAAGGGCTGGAATGGCTAGGAATGGAACTGGCGAAAAAGCCTGCACGGTGCAGGGGAATGTCGGGGGAAAACGAAAACTATGATGAAAGACCAGTCACTGCTGCTGTCACAGTAAGTCATGCGTGCGGTTTTTTCGGACTCCATTACTTCTATTCCTTGTGTTATCTACCGAGAGTCATTAAAACATATCTCTCAGGAGAAATATCCGGTGAAAATGATGCTCCACCGAGTAGATGGAAATCAATGTGTGCGAAGAACTGAATCTGCAATCCATTCACTGAAGAGCAAATTTAATTAAGGGAAAACCTACTTGACTAACAATAGTACAATTTGAATTTGGTTATCAGGCAGAAATCATTTTTATTAATGGGAGTACCACGAACTTCCTCGAACTTTGATTAGAGTTTTCCATAGAAACGGATATAAAGGTCACTATCTTCTTATATAATCTTTATAAAAATATCATTTGATACCAGATCAGATTAAAGAGTTCATAGGTAACTGGAATCAAATATATAACATGAACTTTGTCTTTAACGACTTAAGCTAATGCTATCATGTTTCAAAAATAAATAATGATTATTCTGTGTGATATGTTACGACTAAGGAGGTTCTACTTAATAGAACGAACGAGTAAAGGAGACGGATGTCATTGAAATAGGAAAAATTCTCATAAAGGGAAAATCGTAAAACGTAGGAAAGCTGCTATAATTAGCGACAAAGTTGCTAATTGGCACCTGTGCAAGTGAGTTATTAAGAAACCGACCGAAACCGAAAAGTATCCTTTAAAGTGGATTAACCTCCAATCTACTTCATTTCAAAGTAGATTCATATGTAATTGGTCATAAAGTGCAATTTCATCTCATTAAAGCAGTAGTATTGTTACGTGCAATGTTAAGTGCAATGTAATTCTTCGACAGCAATGTCATTTCGCTCATACAGGCTCCCATCGGGAATCGAACCTGGGACCGCTTTCAACAAAGTCGAATGTGCTGCCTACATGGCAGATCCGGGAGCCTCCATCAGATTAAAATCCTAAATAAAAATTATCCAATTTCAATGTGAAAGGCGCTTATCTTACGAAATATAATTGACGGTTGTCGCTCGATTCTTAATTTCACTAAGAAATAAAACAGCATAATCGATTCTCATCTCAATAATGATACACTTAGTACAGTGAAAAAAGAGAAAACGATATTCAGTATCACTATCAGGAGGATCGCTCTAAAATACTCGGAGAGTCATGCGCAACACACAGAAATATGTTAATGAGAGGGTCTAAGAATATATACTACGGTTAATGATAGTAACAATCAAGCTCTCTCCCAATCCCAAATTACCGAAATATTTTTTGCTCTAAGGGAGTAGTTTATTCTGCTCCGAAAATTTATGCAAACAGTGGCCAAGGGCGCCTCGAATTTAATCATAAATATTCATCCCGAGGAAAAGAAGAGGTTTTTAAAAATTTTAAGCACGTCCCCGACGAAAAAAAAGAAGTTATTAATCAAGAGAAAAACGCTCCTGAACCAGAAACCGCAGACCAAGCAACTCGGCGCATGCAACATTCCCCGTTAAAAATAACACCCGAGCGAATTCAGTCCCTTCGAACCTCCCCCACCAGATACGGCGAGAAAAATAAAAGAATTATAAGGGAAAAAATCTCTTGCGGTCAAGACGCGCCTTACGAACGAACGAGATGTGAACGTGGAGAGAGAGGGATGAAGCCGGAAAAAATAAACAATACATTTCCCGAAGCGAAAAAAATGAGGAAGGAGGGTGCAATTTGTTGCAGGAGGGAGATGGCGCATTAGCTGCAATTAGAAAAAAGGGAGGAAGCGGAAAAGGGGCGACGGAATAAAAGCAATAAATCGTTAGGTGAGAGAGGTAAGCATCTGGCGTCCGGCGGTTCATTTTCGGAAGAGAGAAGTAAGGTATTAGAGAAACGTGAGGATAAGGGATGGATGCCCCCTAAAAAGTACGCTTCCTTACTGCACCATACTGGGTGAGTACTTGAAAGTGTGCCAAACTGGAGGTCAAATCGACTTGGTTAGTGCCACCCCATGTGTTGAAAGGAGGCGGTGGATCGGAGTGTGGGCAAGAATAAAATATCACGACGGAAGGGTGCGGCAAAGGCACTGCTACAAGTTTTATTGCGGACAAAAAACGACCCAAACCACTCCTCCCCTTAGTTTTGATGTATGTGGTTTAATAGAAATCCTCGCGCCGGGGACAGGTTTGACAAATAATACTCCTTTGCAAACTACACTCGGGTCTACATGATTTGAATAGGAAATTCATTAGCCGAGTTGGTAGTGATTCAGAAACATATATATCGAAAGAGAGTATGAATGATATATGAAGGAAAATATGAACGATACGCCAAAAGACTCTTCTCCGATGAATACAGGCAGAAACAACATATACGAGGGTAAAAAGATCAATATCGAAAGCTATGTCATTATACGTTGAAATTCGGATGTATACTGCTTCATTACGAAAGATAATCAATATTTAACAGCTTACGTTTATGAAACACGTTCTGGATGGCATATGCCGCCTTAATTTCACCATTTCAAATAATTAATATTCTGAATTTAATTTTCAGAATCCTTACTGTGGAATTATGTGAGCCTCATGAGCGATACATTTTAACACTGTACTCCTTGATAGCCAAGTGGGTAGAGCGTTTGCCTTAGGAGAAGGTCCCCTGTTCGATACCCAGTTGGAGCCATTTATGCAAAATGGCCTCAGTTATCGAAGCACTTATTACTAAATATAAATCAATAAATTACTAAATAAATAATGCTGTCCTAAAAATAATTTCGTGGACCGACCACATTTCTCAGTTAAATTCACCGCATTATGTACCATAACGATACACCATCAACGCATCATATGAAGTATTCCAATTAACCACTCCTTCCCAACGGTTCTGTGACCAGGATCTCCATCGCGTTGAATGAAAACAGTTTGTTTGGACTCAACCGCATCCCTCGGAAACCAAACGCCGTGACATTTGCCAAGTGACATAACAATATCGTCCATTTACACATATCTCTCACCTTTTCGCACCCTAATATCCGTAATTAATCCCGTCGCATGCCCTGCGCTAAAGCTCGCTCCGTTGCTAAAACATTCCCCGATTAAAAAAAAAAGGATCATTCCATGGATCGTCAACTCCGACCAATATTTATACATCTCCGCCAATTACAACAGTAAACCTATCCAGATTATGCGGCGAGCAGTAATAACATTGATGCGGGAGAATGCACGAGGGAATACGGAACAATAAAAAAAGCCCGTGCGATTAGAGAATTCGCGAAAAATTAAAACAATGATGAAACTCTCTTTCACCCCCTGCGTGCGCCCGCTAATGATTCATTCCGCTCAAGCTAACTTTGGCAAACATTTGCATCCCCACATTCACTATGCCTCGCCACTTGAAATAATTTAATGAGAGCTAGAGGGAAAAACCGGTAATTCTGGGCCGATCCCATCTGCATGAGGGGACAACCGGGAAACCGAGAGGGGGAGAACCGGTATGGTGTGGTGGGGATGAACAAGTTCCTCGGGGAGAAAAGCTTAAACTAACACATTTTTATGAGTCCAGAGGCGCTGAAAACATTTTTTAAACTCATTAAGTCTAAGTAAACAAATTCCTTTATATTTAAATGAATAGTTTCAGGTTTTTTTTTCGCTTACAATCCACGACATATTTCAGTATTACTGCATTCTTTATATTTGTGCATCTGCGCAAAATTTTTCAGTACAATACCTCATGCACAATTTTGAGCACATTAAAACATTTTAGGTCAATATTATGAATATTACGAAAGTTATAATGTCTGAGGAGGCGTAGTTTGCCCACCTCGGGATATACTCAACCCTAACATTTTCACTTCGCAATACTGCAATACAACATTGATTCTTACAAAAAAATCACAGAATATAATTTCTTTGAGGCCCTCCTATCTACACACAACCTGAGAATGTCTTGAATAATTAATTTCATTCGCCAGAAATACGAATATTAATAATTCTATTCTATTTTTATGGGATGAAAATTAATTAGGGGGGAATGTTTTTTCAAATTAAGTCCGAATGAAGAAATACAAAAAACGCTAATTTCGAAATAAAGCGGAATAAATATTCGACGAAAATTTCGCTGGAAATAACAAATTTTTTTAAAAGTTCTACACGTAACATGATATAATGTATTTAGAAACCATGGTTTCGTTGTTTTGTGTCAGGTCAATTGATAGAAATATGCGATGAAAATCAAGTTTAAATCAAAAGAAAAAGTACAAAGGCACGAGAAAAGAGAGCGCAGGATTGGGCCGAAGATATCTACAAGAAGACACAAGAATAAAAAACGCAACCGAGATACGGTTATTGGGGAAGTGGCATCAAGTCGATCCGCAAATGGAAAGGAAGGTCGCGGTTCCGAAAATGTTAATCACGGGGGGGTTTGCGACACGATCCACATCACTCGATAACAATTAACGCCCCGTTTCGCGAAAACGTTTCAGACAACTAAGGGCGAGCAATTAAAATCCCGAGGATGCGATGGCGTAAAATACGGAAAAAAAGACAAAGCGATCGCATTGGTGGATACCAGTCTAATTTAACTCCCGCGTATCAAAAGAAACGCGCCAAAAGAGAAAGGTTGATGCTCCCCACAATGTTTTGTCATGAACCGTCAATGTTTACATTTAATCAACACGCTCAACGCGATCCAAATCTTGTTTTCATTTCGTTTTGTGGGAATGAAATACAAACTCCCGGTTACAGCTCCCTCCAGAGCCTCCCCAAACAGCCCCTCCCCTCATTTAGCTACATTTTAGACTCAAATTATTGTTTCGCGATCGAAATTCCTTTTTAAGGGAGGAGAAAAATAAATAAGACGCAGTAATCTAGAAAAGCGGACGTGGCGGGGTGTTAGGACGCCGCTGTTTACTCTCCGGCTTCCACGGATATATAATGAGTTTAATGGAAGCGCGCTTTTTTTGCAAGAAAAACGACGAGCCTTTATTTCAGCGGATAATTTCCGAGGGATTCGAGACCTCAAAGGTCAATAAGGATTAATTCGCGCTACTATTTCCAAGGGTGACCGGTTTACATAAGCGGTGTCATAACACTCCGACTAGTTCCCAGCATAAATGCCTATGATGTCCGAGTGAGTGCACTCTACGCCGAAAATGATGCAATTTCGTTCTTTGAAGTTCTTTCGCTCCGTCCGAAGAATGGAGAATGGAAATTATATAGAAGGTGTGGAAGGAGAAACAGCTGGGAAAAGAACTCACGGAGAGAACTACGCACTTACGAAGTGGAAATTGACGATATGGAAGCATGGATGTCGATATGCACGGGTATCCAACAGGTGCAGAGCAAAGAGTCCGAATTCCAATACCTCTCTAAGACCTAAAGTCAAGGAGGTTCTCACTATTGTTGCCGAGAAATTCAAAACATTTTATAGCATTTACTTTGATGAAAACCGAAACGAATCGCTATAATTATCAAATTCATGAATTGGAATTGCATCTACCTTGTCACCGTACCACGTTTAGCATTAGTGAGCGATGATTCATTGTTCATACTACATTAATAATATGCAATAGTGATAAATGTAGGACTTCTTCTCCAAATCGATTAAATAAATTTCAATAACTTGCATATTTATCCTCTGAAAGTATGTACATTTATGTATAATTTATTTGTGCTTTCTCTGTTGATATCTTTTTACTTTTCCTGTATTTTAACGAATCATTTTAAATCCTAGTTAATTAAAGTTTCAGATAGATAGATACTTTCAAAATTTATCACTCAAAAATTGAACTAGAATTTATTCCTAAAAATTCCCATCTTATTTGTCTATGAACAACCTATTTCATTTTCATTTATATGATCCGTCACGACCTAAGGCATACTGATTCATTTTTCCTCCTTAGATCGCTGAAATAATATTATCCAATACCTTTGGCTACTATTTCTATAACTATGATAAAAAATTCAGAGATATCATTAATTTAAGCTTTCCATACCTTTCAATGAGTACGTTATACTTACGTTGACCTCTCAATGCAACCAAAACCTACGCGAAGATCATTTAATGATTGTTTTCTCCGCATGAAAGCACTCGCTTCTCTTGCACTAGTCCTAATATTTTCTATCTCACAGGTAAATTGCCCGACGTACACCTGCCACCACCTGGCTCAAATTTCTGTCATGTAAGCAAGGCTAGTATCAACTACGCGGAAATTGCATGAGGCTGGGCAAACACAGATCCGCACTAGGCTCGTGGAGCAAAGTTGGAAAATGGACACCAAATTAAAACACCGGCGCCTCGACCACAAGAGCGACATATAAGCGGAAAGAGAAAGAGATATGCTACCAAAATCGCAGAGGGAAAAAATCTTCAAAAAGTGGTTTCTTGGTCTCGGCAAATTTTTACCACTGGTGATTTATGATGCCTGAGTCTCTTTGAAAAAAAAGTTTCAGAGAAAAGAAATCAGCATTTCTTTTGAGATATTCGATAAATTGGCGAAAGGTCAGGAGTTGACGGATGGCACGCCCAAGAAAGTAGAATAGGTTTCAAAGATGTAACAAAGGGTGGATAAACCTGATAAACAATGAATGTGTATTATGAAGAAAATAGTTTTTATCTTATGTTGAGTGACAGCCGAAGAGAATGTTTTAAGATCAAGCGGAATTTAAACTGAATGTAACATCGGTAATTGCTTATGACTGAAGTTAGCAGGACACTATCTTAGTAAAACAATTCCTGGAATTGGAATTTACAGAAAAGTACACCGAAGAATTTTCAGTAAACGGAGAGAAAAAAGAACAGAGAGAACATCGAGTCAAACAGAATTAGCCAAACTTTTCACGCGGTGGGAATATTCGTTAATCTTCCATCAGAAAATGCAAAATTTATTATTTTTTGTAGAATAAAGATGGTCAAGTAGGTAACACACTTCTGAATAAATTAATGGACCCCGTGCACACAAAATACATCATTTTAAATATGAATAAAAAAATATCTATGTGAAATAATTTAACTTTGAAATAATGGAAACTTAATAGACCGTATACCGCACCTTCTCTTTTAAAATATTTTGTTTGAAGTGAGGTTTTAAGAGTCCTCAAGCAAATCTATACATGTCTTACCAGAGTCAATTCATTTTCCAATTTCCCTGATAGAAATAGTATGCTCTTATTCTTCATTAAGCTCTTGGATTAAAAAGGGAAGCCTTTTGATTCTTTAAGATGGAAAAAGTTGTTAAAGATCTGCTTATCTGATATGCTGCTTTGGTGGACTTCATACATAAATAATACAAATAGGATTATAAATTAGAAGTTAAATATACTATTTGAACAAGTAAACGTTACCAAAAGACGTAACTGGTATGCATTCGGATTAAACCATCCAAGAGCAGCGTATGACCTGCACCGCGGCACTGCTCTTCGTGAATTATTACATCTAACCTAACACCATTTTAACTCCGAATTCATCCTCAACCGTAACTAGAGAGCTCATTCAACAGAGAAACCTCTTCTTCCAAATTCAAGGGATAAAATCCCAAGAGTAAATCTCTAAAACTAATCCGAAATCCGGGAACTTATGGAGACTATTCTTAACATTAGGCCGCACACTAGAAAAGGACTCCGAGAAGAAAGAGCGGACAGTTCATTTTGTGAATAAAGCGGAAAATTTCTTCCCTAAGGGAATGTGATTTTTATTTCCTTACGTCTCGTGCTGGAGAAGAAGAATATCCAACCAGGAATATAAAGAAGTCTACAACACTAGATTTAATACAAAAATATTCGACAAATAAAACTGTATCAGTGTAAATTCTCTTCTTTTCAGGGTACTTGTTTTGCTGCAAAGGTAGACTTTTCGTAGAGGATTAGGATGGATTAGGATTAGGATTAGGAATCCATTAGGATGACGATATATGAGCAGAATTGATTTTGAAAACAGTCTTTACAAATAATACAGGGAACCAAATGTGTGTTTATTTCGGGACATAAGTTCAATAATTTAACATAAATACCAAGAAATATTTGAAAACATGTATTAAACGTCACCTCCAGTTTATATACCATACAATTCCATCCCTATACCACATTCTTTACTTTAAAATAATATAACCACCCATTTTTTCGACCAATCTACCTTAGTCAACCTTTGCATCCTATCTCCAGTTACTTATTTTAAAATCAACCTCAACATTTGAGCTAGTCCTATTCTTACATCAAAATCTTCCCTCTTTCCCCATTTCCTACAATTCTTAGATTTCATACCTATTCATCCACCAGCTATTTCCATTCTACGCCACACACATCCCAAACTTCTCCAACATTTTAATGCCCTCTTTTCTGGGGTCTAAGTTTTTCCCTCAGTCACTGAAACAACTCAGATTAATGATCCCCGTCAGTCTTTTCCAGATACCTTCTGTAAGCCCTTGCTTATAGGTTTCCTTTTCTTCATCCAAACTTTCTTGGCAGCGTCTTCTAACTACCCTGATCATCGATGAAAAATTGCTATTAATTTCTTACGTTAAAATTTATTTCATTAAAATATTTCCCAACCTTTCTTTATGATGTAAATCTCGTTTCTATTCTATGATGATTTTATATAGGGATTCTACATGCATGATCCCATGGAGTTTGAATCTAGTTCACGAAATCCCTTTATGAACATTTTGCAAGGGTAAGAGCATGCAGCGAACGCAGGAAGCACACCTGGTGCCACCTTTGAGCAGAACGGCTAAGTGGGAGAGAAGAGCACGCACACGCGGGCAGGATAAATTCAATTGCACGCGCATCACGCGATCATACGCTTTTAATCCGTTTAAATTTAACTCAAATATGATGGAAAAACGATTTCGTTAATTTTTGCATCGTGGATAAATTGGCGAATTATGGATATATGAATAAATATGTAAAGCTTTCCGAGCCTTTACTTAATTATCAATCATGGAAGCTAATTTCGGTTTATGAGACCCGTTTTATTTTTCTAGAAATATTTTTAGGCATGTAAGAAAAGAGGCAACTAAATCAAACAAAATTGAAAAATGTCCTACGAATATTAACAATAAATTTCTCATTAACTGATTTCAATATCAAGGTAATCCTTTTATAATTAGCGTATATTCAACATCCGAAAACCGTAATCATTAACAATAATTGCTTTTATAGCTACAAATATATAAAGTAAAATACACAGTTAAAATTCATGTAATCCAGTGGAAAATCTGAACCATAGATAACGCTTTCCTTTTTTATTTTCTTCATTTTAGAAACTTTGTACGTTGTCTCTACGTGTGTATTTTAAAATTGTATTTGCAATATTATCTGTGACAAAGATTAGGTGTAGGAGATATCCAGATGGACCTAGTCTTGCAGAATAAAACGTAAAATAAAATATAACAATAATAATAAACAAAATAATACTCATTACGATGCAATACGTCTCTGTAGAAGGATACAGAGAATTAAAACTTAAGCATTTCGATAAAGATTTCCCATAATTTAGCCCATTATTTCAACCGACTGGCTCCCTTCGTACGACTTTGGGAGGGACTATAGAGACCCCTAACGGGGGAAAAAGTATTAACCCCATATCCCGTTCAACTTCCACCAAACGATGAAGATACAGATAGTTCTAAAGCAGAAGCAGCAGATGGCAGCACGAAGCCGGAAACGGCGGGAAGCTGTGAGCTGTATCTTTGCAGGGGTGAGATACAATACATTAGAATGTGCGTGGCCTACATCACTCATTAATATCATCATTCAATCGTACCGCAAATTAGATATATTCATGAGTGATAACGACGAAAACAATCGTTTAAAAATATTGATATATCCGAAGTAGTATATATCTATTCGAATTTATAAAACAACATAAAACAAGTTCCTAAACATAAGAATTTACATAGTAACTCAGTAAATAACGCATATGTTCGCTGATTCTTAGAGAAACCTACCTACTGTCAATTTCGTATGATTTCATTTGTGCAAGAGTATGGTATAGTTAAACGTATAATCTTTTACAGTATGATATGTAGCATATTTTACAGTATGTAAACTATACTGTCATAATTAACGTAAAATAACCACTTTTAGGTCTCTATCATTTCAAATTACCTTATAATTGTGCATAGTTATTGCACATAAACGCACAGAAAAATCTTGTGCAAGAGATATTACATTCTTGAAATTCAAATAAAATATCAGTTAAAGCATTAAGGTACACGGGTTTCGCAAAGAATTTAACGCTCCGGAATGTCATCGCTGCACTTTCAAATTGCAGTATGTGCGCAGCATGATATTATAATTGCGAGGAAAACATTTTTAAAATTTTTGGAATTCTCTCCTCTGAGGTCCTTTTATTACACCCAAGTCACAATACGAACTGGAGCATATAAAAGGCGACAGTTATGAGCGAGGGAGAATTGCATCTGACCCTTCCGCTGGAAGTCGGTAGGATGAGTAACAGCTGGCAAAAAATGAAAGAGTGTAAGAGTTTTAGAATTGCTCATTACGGCAGCAGCTGCGTGCGGTTAGCGACGGAGACTGGAAACGTGAAGTGGATGACCTGAAAGAGCCACGTGCGAAAAGGGGAGACTATTTCATGCAGCTTGAAACAAAAGGGACCACAATGATACGCTCTAAACAATACAAAAGCCAATCCTCCAAATTAATTTCGTAAGTGGAGGACTCGTTTCTTCGACGCCAAGTTGCCAACCGAATGGGCGCGTCCTTTAAGCCATCCCTGGTCCCGGGATCGAATCTTTTCAGGGTATATACGAAATTTCCTTAATTAGTCTGTAGTTTTGTAGATTTAAGCTTAATATAGTTAACTGTATTTTCTTATATGAATTGTAAAGGTTGGGTGGAAGAGAGGCCATACCGGCCTAACCCCGCCAAAAGTGTCTAATAATAATAATAATAATAATAAATTTAATTATACGTATTAATTCTAATATTTACTCAGGCTAAATAAATAATGATCTTATAAAGTAAAAAACTATATTTACAAACCTTTTGAAATTTCACACTATCCGAAGATATCATGAGAACTGATACCGTAAGATCAATTAATTACATTTTCGTAAAATAAATGAAACTTAAGTTCGATTCATACTACTTTACAATGTCCTGATAATACCCTGATAATAAAGCATTTGAGATCGAGATAAAAAATTCTACAAGAGTAACAGATGATTAATCATAAATAGATACTATAATAGATGTAATGGCCATGATTTAATTTAAATTAACCATAAGTAAAATACGTACAATCACCATATATTATTATTCTAAAGAGGTAATTCTGCATCTGGGTTTGGCCAATTAGAGCTTCAAGAAAAATAATCGCTTACTGGTAAGCTAATTCCAAACAATTATTTAGGGATTGGTTTTAACAACAGAATAAACAGTAAAAAAAAGATCATAAAACGGGGGAAAATTCTGAATGTATTCAAACTGCAAATCAGACATGAACTCTCTTTACTTAAACTTCTTGCGAAAACTTAACCAAATTCCAGGTTAATACTGGTCAGTTCTTGAGCCTCAGCACATATTCTCGGGTTTGTCACCGGAATCTACGTAAGAAAACGTATACAGACAAGTGAATGGGGACCGATACAATAAGCCTACGTGGCTTCTCTGAGGGAACACTAATCTCGAAACAGTTTCTTCACGTCGTACATCGAGGAGCACGAGAGGATGAGCGAAGAAGTAAAGCGAGTTACGTGCAGCGGATGGGAGGATACTGCCAAAGCCACGCCCTGCCAAAGGGTGACGTCAAAGACCTGCGTCGCGACTCCCAGCATGCTCTGCGCCTGTCCAGGATCAGAGACAGAGGGAGGGAGCAAGAAAACGTCGGAATCGAATGTGTAATACGGAAAATACAAAAAGAGTGTGAGCTATGGAGAAATGGGAGTGATTCGAGAGCAAAAAAGACGGGACGTGGGGATTGGAGATGGCCGTGGAGGAGGGAAGACGGGAGATGCATGTAATTGGGTGGAGGGAGGACCGACTTTTTGTGAAATAAAAGAAGGATAGCCGCGCGAAAAATCTGCCAAAAAGGCGGGCTGCTGAGAGGGAGGGAGGGAAATGGAGGGTGAAATTTAATGAGAAGAAGAAAATGAGAGACGGGGTCGCAAAAGACGGATGTCCTGCCAAACTGTATCGTTGACGTCCTTTCTCTTTGGAACACTGCTACGCCATATACGTCACGTCGAATTAACATGTTATTTCCTTTGCAGCCAGCTTTCTCTTCGCCAATTTCGACCTCCGGGGTTTTTTTGCTCCCGCGCTGGCTAAGTTGCATAAAAACAAAATGATTACCTTTTACTGGTTCATCAGAAAGTTAAACTGTCGACCATGAACTACAGATAGGCAAGAGGCTAATTGTAAAATTCTCGAATTTTGAGTCAAAGAGGAAATAATAGGAATAATGCCTTCATGTACCAACTCTGTCCGTCCTCTCCCAAAACATACAAAATTCAGATTTATAAAAGGAATAAACAAGCCAAAACCATTAACTTAACAGCTGAGTGGTACATAAATAAAGGACTACAAAAAAATTCGTAATATTTTCACGAAGGAGTAATATATAATTCTTTCGAAAGTTTCCTCTTTCTTGGCCAGCGGAAACAATTAGCATAAAGGAAGGAAAGGAAATCTCCACCATTTTCTGATTTAATTTCTCAGTCTCGTATTCAAAAATAGGATTTACAAACTGAATCGAGTTAAGTTATTCGCAACCATAAATACTTCCTATAAGGAAGAAGTCGAAGAACGGATTAATATCAAGGGATTTTAACAACGAAAATACGCTTAAGCACAATTGTATACTGACGCATGACATCATTCCAAATAAATCCGTCAAAAAAATTACTATCGAAAGTAAATGGTTAACAGTAATATTCGGAACTAAATACGCATACCGTACCACTAAAACTTTTTATTCACCACCATAGTTTCCCAACTTCAGGTCAAGATGATGGCCTGAAGATGGTCTTAATGGCCGAAACCATGGTCGTGAAAAAAAAAAGTTTTAGTGGTACGGTATACGTATTTAGTTTCATTTATAGTTACTTTGGATGACTACCACAAATTCGAGCCGAGATTAGTAGAATCTAGTAACATTCGGATTGAAGAGCACGTTCTAAATAAAACTATGGCACTATTCTTTGGCAATGGTCTTAAAAGAAATAAATACACGAGTTGATACGTGCACACCACGGCTTCATATGAGTGGAAATGAAAGTGGATGGCGAGAGATTCCTTCGCAATCACAGCGGAAGCGGAAGGAGTATCAGCTGAGAAGACAACGAGGGTCAGGACATAAAAAGCGAACGGACTCGAGGGCATTTCCTAAACAACTCGACGCCGAATCATCATTCATTCATCCCCGTTAAACACTTGACTCCGTAGCGGCCAACTGTCACGTTCCAACTCATCCCAGGTTGTGAACGCGTAAAATTCTAATGATTTATTCCGCATTTGCCATTGCGGCGACTATTCATGTTTCACAAGCTTCGGGAAATAAAACAGAACGTTTAAATTCCGAGCACGTCAAGATAACTCCCGAAAAGGGTGGGCGCTCCATCCTAGTTGTTCGAATGCGATAGAAAATTATAACGCTCCAGAAACAGAGTTACGGTTCCGGCCTCTAAAATATAGAGTAACCCTTGCTGCCGTTTTTTTTCGAATTTTCGGCGACTTCGAATATGACAAAAACACGAGTTAAATACGTAAAAGCTCAAGTTAAACAGCTTCATTTTCATATTTTTTGAATGGATATGTATCCTATTCGGTATTAAAACTCCATGAATATTTTCGTTAGATACGTAATGAACCCGATGGCAACATTAACAACATAATGTTTTCCTTTAGGAACCAAAAGCGATCGTCATGGCGAAGACGAAATAACTAAATATCAAAACATTTTTAGAAATTAGGAGAAAAAAATAAAAATATTATTCTGAAAAATGCTCCTAAAATTATACGATAATTCGTGAGCGATTAAAGAAAGTAAGAATTTTTATCGATTTTCACCATTTCCAATATACATTAGATTATTCAAAATTCTTAATACCTCCCAGGATGTACCCTACTCTAAAACCAGTAAAAAATTACGAAAAAATACAACCGATCACGCGGCTTCCCGCGTTTATTCGAAACCGACGAAGAATAAACATAAATATAGGTGAAACATAGAATGTACGGATGAGGACGCGAGGGAGATCACAGAGGGTTATTGGACGATTTCCAGCCGAAATTTATTCATAAGGAATAGAGTAGCATCATATGTAGATTTCACGTTCTCTCAATGTAAATTCGGAATTTCCGTCGGAAAAAACAATCCCGAAATATCTGGCGAATGATTAATCTCTCTATTTACCACTTCATATAGCAGCCGCTTCGAATGCGCGCATACATTGAGCACTCGTGCCTTGGCAGCGGAAGGATAATCCGAACCAAATCACGATTAAACCATCACGCCTGATAAAGTGTTAACGCTGAGGAGATGAATAATCACTTCGATTCCGGGGAGAAGAAGACTTGGCCCGAAAAATTCGGAACCGAATCGCAAAGGAATAAAATAACCCGGGAAATGGGAGGGGGGAATAGGCATTTCATCCCCCGCACTTGCTCACACACTCACCCCTTGTATCACAAAGAAGCTCCAAACACCCTTTTTGGATGGGACTGGAGATCCATATACGGGCGAAGAGGGTGACAAAGGAATCAAAGAGCAGTGGGAAAATAAAACGTAAAAAGAAGCGGAGAGCGAAGTGAGGCAGGGATGGGAGAAAGGCGGGATATATGAAACGATGGAATATAAATCAGGAACAATGCTGCGGATAAGGCGTGCCTCGGAGCGGGAGCCAAGAAAAAGGGGGGAGTGGAAGAAATGGGGGAGAGGTTTACGGAGTGGAGGGAGAGGTATGGAAAATTGGTATTGATGGATCGAGGTGAGGTTTTGCGCAATTTCGAGGAGTCTTAAGACTTCCGCCGGAAGGAGAGGCGGTGGGAGACGACGGGACGAATGTAAACAAACAATCGGAGATTCGATAAATGAGAAAATAGAAACGAGTCAAATATTTGAAGACTGGGGATGGTTAAAGTAGGGAATCGGAAGCGATGGAGATTGGAATCTGAGAGACTTTGGGGTGAGATATTTCTTACCTTTAAGCTATACGGATAATCAACTATTGAAAAACTCGACGACGATTTTTCATCACGGGATGGCTTTCAAATGGAAAGCCACGCAATGTAAAGAAATTTTCGAATAAAGATTCCATGTTGATTATCATTTCCTTAACGATTTTCATTCATACATTTCGTGCATTATTAACACTAATCTTATTTCAGAAAGAGAGTAGAATTGGCGTTAACGTTAACTATACTAAAAATTATCAATAGAAAATTAAGTTGAGATTAGTCATATAAAACCCTTCAAGAATTGGCGTTAACGTTCGCTGTGCTGAAGAATATCAATGGAAAATTACTTCGAGATCAGCTATATAAAGCCCTTCAAGAATGAACAATAAATTACATACAAGAATCAGCAAAATAAAATATCAATTACTCACTTCCACATCCAAACAAAGATCTTATTTTACCCTAAAAACTCCAAATTCACCAGGGCAATTAGAGTCTTCATGAACACTTGTCAAAAAAATCGTCAGAAGGCAATTTCATAGAGCGGCACAGGTACAGCTATTCAACAAACTACTTCAATTTAAATTCCCGAATAAAGAATTCAATTTGAACGAGAGGAGGGACTATGCACCTCTTAAAAAAACTTCCCTCTGGTGTCGTTACGAACGAATTCACCCTCAGCGCGATCCGCGGCGGAGAAGAAATTCCCCAAAAACTCCGCAATACCCATTCCACCAAAAATAATAAACACCCTTTCGACTGAGAGCCAAAGGAAAATGGCTGAAAAAAAATATATCCTCCACTTCCTCCGGGAAATTGGGTCAAGGAAAAATGTTCGTCCCTCGAGAACACTGCAGTCAAAACCCCTTCCTCGTGCTTCCTACACTCTCACTTGATCCGAACGGATTCCGAACGAACACAAGTGTTCGCGCGCGCACGTGTACGTTTCCGCATCCGACTCATCGACCTACACGGTGTTGGATACCTTGAGAGATCGAGAGAAACAGATGAGAGGAATGCTGTGAGATGTATCCCACGAGATGGATAGGCCCTCGTGTGGTGGTCGTTCGAATAGCACCGCAGTTGTCGCTGGAGATTTCCCGAGATGGGATGCAGTGGTAGGCCCCGTTGGACAAATCGCAAATTGACCTGGTACAACTTCCCGGCAATGTTAAGAAAATGATAACATTAGTTTAGAGAGAAAATGGCTCCGATGCGGAGTTTATTTCCGAGCAGGGATGGGGAAAACAACGGCGCTCACACACACACGTAAGTCGCAAATACAGACGCGCTAGGATGAGTTGCTGAAGAAACAAAAGGATTAAGGGGAGGAGGTGGACGAAGGATTCTGAAAAAATGAAGAATTTCGAAAAGTGGGCCGAGTGCCCCCATAGGCGAACGGAGGGAGGGAAAAAAGAATATAATATAGGCGAATGCACAAAGGAGGCTGAGACGACACGGTGCTCGCAAAGGAAGGGCTTTCTTTCTCCTCATTCGTCGTTGGGAGAAAACAACAACGCCTGCCTTAGATTGCCTCGTCTTGAGGGAGAGAGAGATATGAAAAGACATGGAGAATGAGGCGGAGAAAGAGATTAAGAGAGAGCTAAGGAGCTCTGCAAGCAGAGAGATTTTTTTTCAGGGGAGTTGAAAAATGCTAAAATCAAGTGAGAAAAACTTTTTCCCCTCGCCGGTTTAATTTTTCTCGAGAGTCGAGATGCTTTGTTGGAAGTCCCCGAAAATTTTGGCGCATTATTCCTCCATTTTACCAGCGTCACATTTTATTAGAACAGGAATGCCGAGAAAGAAAACGGTTTCGCTAGAAATGCTGTGAAGCTGTTGGAGCGAAATAATTAGGAAGCCGAGTGCATGAATGGCGGCGTTTCTTTAAAATCTCAATGGGGAAGATCTGCACCGAAGGAGCAAAAGACCATTCAATTAACTTTTCCTATTGACTGAGAAGAATGAGATGATTTAGTATAAGATATACGGTTTTCTTTTGGCTTTCTTCTTGTGCATATTGATCTTAAAAAGTGAAGCTAACACACAATGTTCGAGACATGTCAAAGATTCTTTAGCATCTATGTGTAAGTGTGGGAACCAATTTTTACTATAAACTCTTCGGCATTTTTTTCTATGCAAGAATGATTGAAAATTATCATAACATACAATAAGTATGCCGTACCTCTTCTAGAGAAAACTGTATTCGAAAAAAACCAGTTTTGTATAAAAATTTGCTGTCGAAGTAGTAGTTTTACCACTTTTTATTTGCACGTTGGATTTCTACATCATCGGTTGACTTGATTGAAGATTTCTTAATGAGAGAAAATTGATGTCATTTCGTCAAGTGATATCAAAAAGGGAATTTGAAAAGTGCTGGAAGATACGTGGGAGGACGAGCAAAAAGAGGAATAAGGAGAGAGACGACGTTCTAAAAAGGAGTAAGTTAAAGAGAAAGGCTGAGAATATAGAAAAAATATCACATTCGCGATTAGTAAACAAAAGGTGATGATCAAAACATTCCCAGCTGTATCATCTGAACGAGTAACATTGTTCGTGATCTTCCAAATTATACGGTAATACGTGCGAAATAAATCTAGCAAAATTCTTCTAGAATCGACAAATGGATCCGCACTGTAAATCTTACAGGCAACGATAATCCAAAAATCAGTGAAAAGAAGGAAAAGTGCCAACAAATCTTCGTCGAGGCCCGCCATTTACAAAATTCAAGCCCTCACGAAGACCCGGTGTAAATTATAGCATCCTCAAAACATAACTCCAATTAAGCCCAATACTGAGAGATTCGAACAGAATCAGGTGAGAATATTATTCCACGTAAATTCGTACCGCACGTAAACCTAGAAGCGCATCGAATACTCGAGGAAAGAAAGCGTATGCTGTGACAGCAGAACGAAAGCGGACGGGATGAAGTCGCCGGACTTTGCCTCCCAAGTCAGAGAAGGAATGAATTAATAAGGGAGAACGATACGGATGAGGAGGAAAAAAAATACGGGAGACGAAAGGATGGGTCAGTGCGAGGTAATTTGAAGGGGTCATTAAGAGACAAACCGTCCGAAATAAAACGAATCCCGTACGAAAAAGTCTCGTCCCTCTTTTGTCCCTCCCATCGCTTTAAAAAAAAAACGCTCCGCCTTATCCGTTCCGCATGCAAATACATTATTTAAATGACACAGTAGCGACACTTTTCTGCACGGGACGGTGAAAGTTAGAAGGGGGGTGGGTACGTAATGAGGCATCGATCCGGGGACGGCGGGGGAGAGGGACCCAACCCCATTGTGTCGAAAATGCCACGCTCGGCAGTCCCCAAATGGTAAACAAAACGCAATTCGCTCGAATCAAAATTGCAGCGGGTTAAAATACCCGCATTGTCCACGGCGAGCACCGAAATTAAAAGTACTCCGAAGAGAAACAATGGCGATACTCCCCTTTTTATTCTGTCGTGACTTTTGCGTATTTTTTTAAATACGCCTGGAAACGTTTTGCGCCAGAAGAAAAAACGAGGCCACTTGGTGAGAGGAAGGGAACCACGGGTGACCAACATTTATACAAGTACATCAGCAGACCGGTAAGTGGCGGGAAAACGTTTACGTTGGAGCTGTTTTTGTGATGCGGAAATTTAATCGCAACTCGAGCGAAGAATACTTTTTATTAAAATTTGCGGAATTCCTGAATGTTCGGCAATGAACGAAAAATAATACGCTTCGAATAGCGAGCAATAATCGAAATTTTGGGGCGATGAAAGAGCGACTCATTTTATTCGAAAGAGTAATTTTCGCTCTTTACTCACACCGAAGCCGCAGAAAGAAATTAAAAAACCGCACAAGCGCTCCGATATCATGAATTTAATATGACAATTTTGGTCGAAACTACTTCTGTATCTTCCAACCTATGATTCGGCTCATAAGATTTTATAGTTTTACCACACGTTCCAAAGCGCATAATGTATTAAAAAACGTGAAATGATAACAGCAAAATGAAACTGTTCAATCGTTCTCAATGGCGTCGCACAACATCACTTAACTATATTCAATTAGTAGTAAGCGTGTAAATGGTATGTACGGAAATTATAAAAATTGTGAAACATACGTGGCCTATCTATATCCTTTAATATCATCTTTAAAGTAGTATGTTTAGAATAAAAATGTTTGAAAGTCAATTATTATTATGGTGAATATTTAAAGAAGATTAGATTATATAATATATAACATTACATTATTCTTCGTGACTTCATAGAAATTGCAACTTCCGTAATACAAGGAAACCTTTAGGTTAGAGAAGATTAATATAATTAACAGAAATATACTCATACATCAACTTCCGATTGAACCAGAAAAGTTTCTTTAATTTGGTATATCTCAACCTTCTTTAAATGTCTGTGTTAGGATATGTTACGCAATAGGCACTTATACTAAAGATTCATTTGTGTTAAGGATATCATTTTACTTTACATAATTACAATAAATAACTTATCATTGAAATAATTAGGAGTAAACTCACAGTAAAAAATATACAACACAGCACAAATTGTTAATCTAAATTCGCAACAAAATTGTTTATACATGCTTCATCATATAATGACATTAAAAAGTACTGAACGAATAAATTTTAAAATTTCTCCGCTAATCAAATATAAATATTAAAATTCTGTATGTAAGACGACCGATCTTCTTTAAAAAACCTCTTAGTTAATCTGCAATGCATATTAAAGTTAACATAATCAGAACCATTAATATTCACTAAGCAGAAATAAAATTTGATATATTTTCCTATTTGTTAACAGCATTTATATCTGTTAACGTCGTTCATCATACACAACAGCTTTCTTAGGAATAATAAAATTAATTTATTTGCCAACTACCTTTAAAAACTAAACGAATTAAAGAAACCAAACAAGCCGAAAATGTTTCGTCATAGTTCTATTCAAATCACTACCATTCCTAGCACATGACTTATTATATTATTACATTGAGAATAAGATAAACCTAAAAATATATAGTAATAATATGATCGAGCCAATTATCAATAAATTTCTCCACACGAATTACGTTACTTAGAACATATCTCCAGGATAAAGTAATTAAACTTTTTACTTGACGAGAGAGATATTTTAAGGCAAAACAAGCATGCGGCTGATACCAATTTTCAAGAAACTTGTAAAAAAAGCTACCGATTTCCTTCAAAGAACAACGGAATAAATCAAACAAGGAGTGCAAATGTGAGAAGATCTCACTCGTGCGACGGCACACAAACAATCCACGCCAATAAAAACACGCGCGACAACAGCCTTGGGCAGCAATCCCCGAAAAGAAGAAAAAATTCTAAAGATAAACTTCGTTTGAATCGCAGGCAAAACTCTTTTTTTAGCATCCTTGTACCTCAGGAAAGAAACACAGAGATGATACAAGCCGAAGGAATAAAATTAGAGTCGTAATACACAACCCGATAAAAATGAAAAAACCTTCTCGCAGATCTGCGACTCGCTGGGAGAAAAGGACGGAAAAATTAATAATCTCGGACGAGAGGAAATGTGTCACCGAAGTGTTCCATCTATGCTTCCTCTTGAGGGAGGCCCATTGTGGATCGGCAATGAAATATTCACGGAGTCGGAGGGCGCGAGAAGAAGAAATACATCAGTCATGGAGTCAAAGACACCAGGCGAACAGGAGCATTAGCCCCAAGGAAAGCGAAGGAATTCGACAGAAAAAAAAGAATTAAGCGAGAAGGAGGTGATGAATAGGGAAAGGGTGGGCGTAGATAAGGTGACGAAAGGTGAGAGCAAGATGAGTTTCACGGGGAAAAGGGAATTCTTAATGGATGGGGTAGAAAAACAACTCGAGAGCGAATTAAAGAGCGCGAATAGCCGAGTCGCTGGATGTAAAGCAGGGATATTCCATTAGGAGGAGAAGAGGAGGGAAAGAAGTTAAGGAGGGAAGTAATACGGGAGTTTTATAGAGCCTCGGAAGGGAGACTCGGATATTAGCATTTGAGCGCGCACTTAAATAGATAAAATAAGTTTTTTTGACTGATATGGCGACGGGAGGAAATTCTAGAGCAGAGAGTTCGTTGAATCGTAAGCCCAGATTTGAAACTTCAAAATAAATCGTGAAAATCTGGCTGCGTTTATTCTTTAACATCCGATTCCTTCTGCGCTCTGAGAAAGAGTGAAGTCAGTTATTTTTGTCACTACAAAATAATCACATTATGTATTTCCACGACAGCTTTAATTTTTTAATGCTTCAGCACTGTTCTGGAGTATCAAGTACTATAAAGTTTTAGCGCTTAAATAAACAAAGAAATAATATACATAATTAAGTTTCTTTATGAATCATTCCAAAAGCATATGTTGACAATCTTCTGATGTTCCCCATGGAAGTATTCCAATGTGATAAAATGCGTTTATTGAGATACAAAGCATTACTACAGTTAACTATTGCATTAAAATCCAATGTATTTTCTTTTCAACGCTGAAAAAAATCATCCTACATCAATCACTCAAAAAGTGAAACACAAATGTACAGAGATACTAGGTAGGGAAAACTTCATCTGAGTTAAGATGCATTATTTCTAAACGTTACATCAGAGTACGTATTAAACAATCAGGTAAATTAAACTATGATATTTAGACGGGCTACCTAACCCCCAGATACTCAATGGAAAATTAATTTCCAATCCCTGCAAGAATAGTTCTTGAAACTCCTTACACTCTCGCTCATTAGCATCGCCCGGGAACAATCGACGCACGAATCCAGCAAAACTGAATCCGAAACGCGAAGGAAAAGTGAGAACAACACTCGGCTACAAACACACAACAAGGACTTCATCGATAAACACCTGATGAATAGTCAACAGCGGAGAGAAAGAAGAATGACGGAGGCTTAGACGCAAAATACGTGGGAGAGAAAGAAAGCGAGAGACAAATAAGAACCGTAGGATTGAAGGGGATGAAAGAAAATTCCGACGATTACAGAGCAAAGGGGGGAAGATGCAAAAGAGGAAAAAGGAGTTCCATAAGACGCGGACAAAAGGAGAGAGACAGAGAGATGAGGGTTGGAGTGAGTGGGTGGGAGTAGGTCGTAATTCTCACTGAATTTTTCATGAAAGCATTACTCTCACAGCACGTCGAGAGCTTCTCTCTGAGGCAGCTTTCTTCCTCTTGCCTCTCACGGTCGCATCCTCGCTCTCTGTGTGCACTCTTCTTTTGGGACTAAAACACACGTCTCTGGAGACGCCAACCCTTTTCCCTCCCCCTTGCAGACCCTTTTCCCCCTCTTCATTTAAGTATCGCGTTTAGTCCACGTCACCAATGGCATGCTGAGGAATGGCCCCTGTATTCAATCCCGACGTCCGCGCATATACGGGGAAAAACACCCAAATTCGTATCGAGGGAGGCGTTTAATGAGAATATTTCACGCGGAGACGTCCGCCGTTACTTACTAACAAGGCGAAGAGAAATCATAAGATGTCGTTAGAGAATGGCTTCGCGGAACTGGTGGAAATGAACGCATTGCGGATTTTATGAACATCGCGTTGTCATCCGCCTCCATTTGAGTCTTGTTTAAAAGCGAGCCTTCTCATCAGCCGTATTGCCTAGGACAAGAGAGACTCATCTCGTAAAGGAACCCTTAAATACGCTACATTACTCATGAACGCTAACGCTCCTACTTTGAATGATAAAAAAGATGCTGAGAACAAAAGTTAATCGTAGTTCATGCACATTTTCCTCGCAGTTTAAAAGAGCCATTCCCTTTACTTTCGTTCTCAAAGCTTGTATTTAAAACGGCAGTAATCGCCCACGATGTACAAAAGTTTAGCAAATATCCATTATATTTTATTAACCTCTTCTTTATTCCTATTTAACTATGGACATTCTATCCTACCTCTAGTTAAATCGCATTATTTCTCTCAACGTAAGTCTTTATAAAACGGAATTATTCGCCCACGATGTACAAAATTTGACGAATATCTATTATATCATTAACCTTTTTTTATTCCTTGTTAACTATAGACATTCAATTTTACCTCGGGCTAAAATCTGATCATCTCTATCAAAGGAAGTTTTATTCTCAAATTAAAAACTAAATATCTTCCAAAGCTATTGAGAAAATAATTTTAATGCATAATCCAATCCACCCACTTTAAAGGAGCAATATCATTAATATTTAACTGCTATTTCTGCGTAAAAACGTTCTTAAAGGATATATAAATAGATTTATTGAATCGAAGAACCATTATGGAAATAGAGTATATTTCTATATAATTATTGAGGATTTCTATACTAGATACTAAAATGGCAAAGATTTATAAAGTAACTGAAAGTAAGACGGAAGCGAAAAATGAAGAGACGACTGCAAAGAAGAAAGTTGTCTGATGTTATAGAGGGAATTTCAGGAAGTGAAGAGAAGGAAGTTACGTAAGACATTTAAGGTACACGAACCCCACGAAAGGTTTAAGACTCAATTTATGTTTCATTCCCCCAAATAGAAACATCGTGGAAAATGGTAATGCTATTCCGTGCAAAACCAACTCGGATAAAGCCGTGCTTCTCGATCTTCTGCGTATATCGCTTACCTTAAAATGCCTTTAAGAGTTGTTCTAACGACGGCTTCTGACCCGGAGCTTCTCCCGGAGTTAAAGGTAACTCTCGGGAGAAAGAAACGTAGTGAAATATCACGTGAGAATGTACGGAATGGGAAGCAAGCGGTGGTGAGAATAGCGAGTGCTAAGTAGAGCCCCAAGGCGAGTAAATAAAGAGAGGGAAACGGAGATTACGGAAGAGGTTGCAGGTGAGCGCATTACACTCGAGTACAGGGAAAGAGGGTGAGGATTCTGGGCTCGCATTATGAAAATGAAAATATTTGGTCGACAATTGTTAGGGAATATAATGAGAGATGAAACCTGCATCTCCATAAAGACGTATGAGATATAAACAATAAAAAACTTAAATAAGCTAGTTATTTTTAGCGGGCGAAATTAGAATAGAGAATATTAGAAAACGAACAGAATTCAGGAGAATAAAAATCTACCCGATACTGTTATGCTACCTATCTTTCGCTACTCGAAATATTTGAAAGGGAAAAATGCGAAATAAATTAATAATAAATAGTAATTAGGTAAACATTGCAAGAACAAATGCGACTGTGTAGTATCGTGTAACAGGAATAAGTTGCCAAAGCCGCAAGTTAATTCTACTAATGGAGAACTTCTGAAGAACTACTGAAGATAAAATGTGCAGACAGAGCAACTAATTCAGAAGGAATAAGAATGGCGAACAAACCTATTTAAAATATTAATAGCATAGGAAGATAATAACTAGACAAATAATGAGAGATACCGTTTCCTGAAGAGAACATTACAATAGTGAACGAGAATAAATGCAGCGGAAAACCTTGGTTGAATATCAAGAGATGATAATAACTGAAACAATATGACTGAAAAGGTAGGAGGGAATGAATCAGTTGGTAGAGGCAAGAATGGTTTGGAGAACTACTCAAAACCAATTCTCCAATTAATAGGCATTTCATAATGGATATTTATAAGTTACATTTTATATAATTTCCATAGGTAATTATTAAATGATATCTAACAAAATGATCTATTTAAATATAGAGAACGTCAGGGTAACAACAGAACAGGCAATTTGCCTGCCTATGAGGATAGCGATTTTGGTATTGCTGGCAACATAAGATTCAGGGGCACATATGAATCAACCAAGGCATTCACATACTCCAATGAAGCTGGGTTACAAGATTTATGCATGATGAAAAAATAAACAAAATTAACACCTCGAGCCTAGAAGGGTGCAACAAACTTGCGATTTAAAAAGATAACACACACAGTAAAAGAAACGGAAATGACATATTTATCCATTAACTTGGGAATTCCTTTCCGTTCGCAAAGGTGAATGCTTACAATTCCCTCTTGATTTAATTTCGAAATTTCAAGCCGTTCTCGGGTGAACTGAATATCCCCATTTCTCGGCCGAAAATAACGCGAAAGTCTGGGGAGCTTACGGGAAAAGTTAGTGGAGGGAATTCTTGAAGGAAATATTCCCTTTTGCCGATTTATGAACAACCTTACAAAACGAAGAAAAACGGAGAAGAGATGAGTTACTTCCCTAGGTCATGAATACAGTAACGTTATTTCCGTCTTCTGAGAGAGACATAAGGAGTTTAACCACGACTGAACAAAATTCTTGTCACGGAAGATAGTCCTTTCTCGGAAAACCAGGAACGAAGAATTTAGAGCACTTGAAATACTTGAAAAAGGAAACCGAAAGTAAACAAGGAAGAATCTTATCAAACTCTGAAAGACATACTTTCATTAACCTTTAACGGAATCCTACAAAACGTCAATGAATTAAGAAGGCATTTATGTTACAAGGGGATTACTAGAAATAATTTAGGCCGAATTCTGCTGAAAGGAAAAGAAAACAAAAGAATAACATACTGCAACAAACTACTCTCTGATAAACGCAAAGATTTCAAGAGAAAAGTCCTTGAAGGGGATGGATTTCTCTCAAAGAAAAATATAAACATAACAATAGATACAAACGCTAATTAAATACGAGATAACGGATGGCGCTGGCGACGGTGTGTGCCATTCCAACGAACCAGAAGCACTTGGTGAAGTCGGAAACAGCGTTAAAGGTAAAGAAAAAGGAGAATTTTGAGCGGGAGAATTGCGATCTAAATGCGATACAAAACTCGATACACGAGGTGGAGTTTCCCAAGCACTTCATGAAGCCGTCGAGAGATGTCACCGGCGCTCAGAGAAAGTAGCGTTCTCGGCGGACGGACTGGTAATTAGATAATAAAAGGCAAAAGATGCAGATAAAAGCAACTAATGATGAAAGAACGATATGCTAGGGAGAAACGATAAAATAAGAATCGAAGTATACGAGAAAAGATTCGACTTTAATCCACCAGAGTTGTTTCGCAAAACGCTTTAAGATGGAGATGATATCCATCTTCTAAGCTTTAACTTTTTGAAATTCCATTTAACAAACACGCGAGTTTTGAAAACCGTTAAATGTCATACACCAAACTTTATCACAATACATCAGGCGTTCATCTATTTAAAAAAAAATTCCATAACTAATCGCTATTACATCGACATAGCTTACTCTTTTTCATTATCGTGAATTGACCGATTAAATATAATTTCGAAGATATACTAAAATCAGCACTAAAACCTTTTCTGCAGATGTCTAATTTAGAAACAAAAAATATTTTCAATCCAAAGCAAATGTGAAAATATTCACCCATAATCAAAGATCAGTATTCCATAATTGTATCATCCAAAAATCCATTTTATCTTTATGAAATACACTGAATTAGAGGGGCCTTTTACGTGAAGCTAGAAAGACTTTTTCAGTACTAGTGACAGATTGACCAAATAAATTGGCAAAAAGAGGAGAATTTTCAACAGAATGAAACAAAAAAATTAACCGAGGGCAGAATGTATATTATGACACCAGTTACGTGTAATTTTTCAAGAGCAAAATATTCGTCGCAATAACTTTCATAATTTATTACAAAATTCACTCGAAGGGGTTTGTGATTCATACTCGTCCAAAATATTCATTTTTTCAAAAACTGGGTTCGAAATGAAATATTATTATATTATTATATTATATTATACGCTTTTATAAAAATAGAGTAGAGCGATTTCCAGGATAAACTCCGGACAAAAATAAAATATATCGGACAGTTTTTCATTTACCTCATAAAACTTTTATGATACTCACTTTCCGATATGCTTAAGAGGATGAAGTAATATATCTTATAATACCAACATGATAAGACTTTAAAATGCAGGATGTAGTTTAAGTAATAAAATACAGAAAGAATAAAATACCTCCGGTTTAAGAATTAAATTTTCTTTAACATAAAAGCTCCCTTGCTTCCTTTAAAGAAATAATCTCACGATGAGTATTTAAGGGTAAACTAAAAGAACTGAGAACTAAACCAGCGAAATATTTTTAAATACCTTGCATTTTTTACATTTCAGTGGAAAAGCATATAGCAACACTGAAATTGGTATTCCGGAAAATCGATAAAATTTTAGCACGAAACGTACCGTCCCATCTGACAACTCGCTCGAATCCAACAATAGATAGCACCAATTACTCTTACGCGAATCATAAATTATCTCAAGCATGAAACAAAGCCATGAACATAATCCCGCAAACACACGCGAATAAAGATAAAATGTAACATCCCCACCAAGGAAAAAATAACTCCGTTTATTTACTCTAATTTTAAAATATTCAACTAATTCCGGACACCGATGAAACAAAACGCCGGGACGATAAATCAGCAAATCCCCGAAATACCAATCCAAAAAATCAACAACCATTTGGTTTTATTTCCGAGTTTCGCGCAAAAACAACACGATGAAAAAACTGGTCAAACAGATTTCGCGGGAGTACGGGGAAAAAAAATAATCGCGGAATGAGGGGAAAACACGGGGAGGAGTACGGCAATGCATCAACTAGGACCAGTAATTTCACAAACCCGATCTTTCTTTTATATTTGAATCAAATGCGCAGCTGGCATGGGCGAAATGGGCTGCTCCTCAGCGAGCGGATTGCAGCGAATGTGGACGTGGGGGGTGTGTAATACGCCCACGCTGCATATTTGAAACCTCTCCATGACGTAAAATTCCAGGCTGGAAAAACAACCCCGGACGAAAACTATGGACAGAGGAGGAAAAAAGGGTAGTCGGAAGGGAAAAAGTAGAGGGGCAGCGAAAAATAAAACCTTTTGGTCCCCTAATGGAATACCTAAACATGCACACTCACGTACATAGGAAATTTTTCGCGACGTTCGGGAGAGATGCATTGGCTAAAGCGACGCACCCCACACCCCTTCGCTTCAAAAAGGTAAAAAAAATCGGGGTAAACCATTTCCGTTTTTTACTCCCCTTCCACCGTCATTAACATGACAAAGGAGATGAGCGAAATAAGTGATTCTCGCTGTAGCTGGTTATGCAGCCTTTTGCTCCTTTGAGGGAGATTTGGCGGAAAATGGACGCGGCCTCAAACGGTCCCATACATGCGACGTAACGCCATTTAAAAAAATATGTAAGCGTGAGGAGATCAGAAGTGCGAGAGAGGTACATGACTCTGTCCGAGCGGAAACGCTGAAGAAAGCTTTTTTATTGCTCGTTCCGCGGCGCAGTTTGTAAGGCATTTCTTCAATCTGGAACGCGGTGGTAATCGTCTACGTCATGTGTCAAAGCGCTTTAGTCTCGCTGCCGGTTTACGAAGAAGAGAGAAATGCCTGGCATCAGCCAATGCACTGCAGAACTCACTTATTAAAGCCGAAATTCAATGGCCACACTTTCAGTAAGAATGCGGGTCTGCTCAAAAATTAATTGACCGAATAAATCGACATAAAATCTAACGAATGTATACATTTTCCGTATAGGAGAAACAATGTCATGTATGCTAAGGCGGAGAAATAAATAATTTTCAACTTAATGAACTACATTTTCACGTGATTAAATAACTAAAATGCACTTCATAGCGCAATTAATGTATACATATACATATATACATATAAAAGAAAATACTCATCTAGCATCAGGGGAAGTATACAATAAATTAAGGAAAAATTTCAAGAAAAATTTTACTCTTAGGTTAGAATGAAATTTCGTGGAAAAGTTAATAAAAGGCTAGATGGTGCAATCTAATAAAGATTCGTGGAAATTCGCTGGACATATTTACACATAATACATAAATTATATTCATACGTCAACTCATTTACTACATTATAATACACAGCATAAAATTTAATTTCTCTTACTCCAAACAGAAAAAAATCAGCCTGCTATACTTTTATTTCCAAAATAGCGAAGAATTATAAATCCCGATATGCTGCATAATTTTAAACGAAGCATTCCATCACTATGAGCGCGCAGACCAGCGATGCAACCCATCAACGAATAAAATTACTCTTTCTTTTTAATCTTTCTGCGGTCGCTGGCCAAAAGGCTATTTATTATGGTAACAAACTGGCACCGGCTCAAAGTGAAAAAATAGGTATAATATTTAATGGTTCCTGCATATTCATGGAACATGTCTTACCCTCTTTCCGACCGTATTTGAATATTATTTTCCTCTTGTCTTGCGCACGAACAGATCGCAGCCTAAATTAATTAAAAGAGAATTAATTACTCTTTTTCGGAGAAAAGCGTGAGGGTTCTTGAAAATGAAAAGCCGACCGAAGCAATAAATTGAAGGAAATCATTTTTTATTCCGATGCCCGATCTCGATGCAAACAATTAAGTGAACTATACATTACGGAAAGCGCGGGAACATCACGCAAAGAGTAGGCAGGGCTCACAATTCAAAGTGACAGAGAGACAAAAAGAGAGTAATCTGGCATAATAATCAGCGCACAACAAGGCTGTATATCTTCCGCATGACAACTTTAATTGCTCCATAAAAATCTATTCAATGTTTTCCCAATGGAGAACAATATAGCGGGTCTTTAGCATAGGATATGAAGCTACGCTGAGATACACTCTATGGAATCGCTGGTTTATTAAATGAACCCATTCGCTAAATCAAATTAGTAACTGCGCATAACTTACTTCGCTTGTATCCAGAAGCTGTCCCTAGATGAAACCTCTTAATTCTTCCTGTGAATTACGCGTTATTAGACGATGAACGTTTTAGGATATAATTTGATAAAAGATGCTTAATTTTCTGGAAAATACTTGATTTACAAATTAACGAACGACTTCCTCTGCACAGTAAATCTTTAGCAATTATTTTGGCATTACGATCATTTTACGAAGTTGACCGTGGATCTTGTCTCTCCATTTATCAGTGCATGAACCAAAAAGCTGAATATATGGTGTAATATATCGGTTTAAAATAAAGGAATATATAAAGGTGAGTTAAAGATCATTTGTTGATAAAGGAATAAAGAAAATCTTTGAATGCACCTCAGGCAAAATAACTTTAAATGGACGAGAAAATACTAAATACATTAAACAGAAAACATATAAGTTTATTAATTAATTAAACGTGTTAATAAGATGTATATATAAGAAAAAAGATTAAGTCTAAGAGAACGGGAGGATAAGTGATAAGTCACAGAGTAAACTGTATAGAGAGCGAGATATTGCTAAAATAGAAATAAAAGTTTCTAAAAGAAGGGAAACCGCTGACTTGCTATATGGAATGCCTGGAATCCAAAAGAAGTATTCTAATAAATTGTGCTGATCATTCAATATGATACCTGGACTTGTAATTGGATCAGACATAGAAGACATAGAGTATGCCTAGTAAAAAGATCACAGCTATCCTATAATGTAATATAATATGACCAAAAAACTAAGCTTAAATAGGGAGAAGCTACCCAAAGTAATGCGAGAGAGAGATAAATACGGCAGGGAGATTTTAAAGCATGACAAATCGACGCTCAATTCGTCGATTAAAGGAAACAGCATGACGCGAACGAGGGGGGCACTCCGCAATCAATGTTACCCCGGCAACCGAGATAGGCGCCGCGTCAATCTTCTTCACTTGTATTTTTTATTCCGCAAAAACGCACGTACGGTGTCACATTCCGCGCTGTTGGAGATCGCGCAGTCTCGCTCCTACCTTTGAGCTTCGCCGACCCAGTGGACCCGTCCCTCCACCGAAAACTCCATCCCTCCACACCGACTCTACGGGATGAAATATTCACAACTTACATTCCCCTCTATGCACGTCAGTCAACGAATGCCCTACCTTCTACTCCCGACCCCGTTTTCCTCTGCCCAAACCCACTCCCCCGACCCAACCCTCAGACATCATTTCGTTCCGCGTCCTCCCATGAGCACTTCAATCCATATTTCGACATCAAAACCAACCTCCGGGGACCCCTCATTCGTCATCCCCACATTCCTTACGTTCCACCCGCATACGCCCTATCTTTTCATTCCGACGACGAAACTACGCCCCTAACTTTTTAGTGTGCGATCATCTAAAATGCATGGCGATTGACGTTCGGTGTTTACGAACAAGTAATGAGGCCGCTTAGGTATTGCATTTTTAATTCCCCTTCGTTTAGATGGCGTGCCTTGGGTGGAGGCGCAAAGAGCACGGGTCTCGTTTGACGTCTGTAAATCGTTGACGGAAATATTTCACGTTCAGGTTGCAATCATTTTCCATAGATGCTCATCACTGGTTAATTGAAGCATATCAGATGAAGTTCACATTTTCATTTTGAAGGCAGCCAAAGTTACACTGAAAATCGCAGACTAATAATATTAAATTAGACCAACTAACGAAAAGGATATAGCTTTTTAACGAAATAATATATACTTCTTATCGAGATATTCTTTTAAACGACAGGTTTCGGCGATTGATCACAATCACCGAGTGATGAAATTTGAAGTACATACTAAATCATTTTTATTTGTATGATAATGATATAATTATAATGATGATTATATGATAATTTATAATGATAAACTGCAACGATATCAAGCGCGTATCTATTAAATTCACTATAAATTAGGCTGAGAACGTGTTTGTCCAAGATTCTATCTCCATTGGGCGGTAATAAAATTCATAAATATTTCGTGTACGGAAGACTATGATCTCTCTGTTCCTTACTTTCAGATACTGATAATCATCTACATTTCAAATAATACCCTTTCATTTGTTTTACTATGATAGCATAGAATTTTCTAAAGGATCGAAGCTTGGACATTTCCTCTTTAAAATACCCTCAAAACTGATTAAGTATGAGAAAACATGAATTAATATACAATCACCCTCAAATCTACCCAGAGAGTACTAAGACAATCATGGATTTAATAATGTTTCCGTATACTTTTCCATGTGTGTGGGCTTCTCTTTGCACGCTCCTTATTAAAGAAATCTCATAATTCTACCCCGGAAACATAATTCAAAGGAAAACGTCCGCGTAATATAATCAGCCACACATGTTACTGAAGTCTTCAACAAAGTTAAATTCGCCGATGTCATTACATACGGTTTCTAATAAACAGTCATTAAATCTCCTAGAAAAAGAAAGTATCTACTCCTTCCCTTCTCTCCTGCTTCTGGATTCCGCAAACTTGCAGTCGTTCAACAGCCACACTCCAAGTTACACACGCCATATACTATTGGGTCTTCGCCCTCTTTGCCTACCGCAAAAGCTCCCTCACTCCAAAGCTCTCGAGAATAAGGGCTAATTAATTCAAGTCCCACATGTTTAATCAGCATGGAAACAAGTCGACGGGCTTACACAGCGTCCCTACACACAGCGGCGGCGGCGATTTTGTCGAGGGATGATGGCTAAAGAGGGTTCGCAGTATCAAAAGGAAATAGTTGAGAAAGAGAGACACACACCCCGCCAAGGAAATACTTTTACTTTGATACGACGTGCTCTACAAGTTTCTTCTGAATGAATATTGCAATTTCAGAAATGCTCATTTTCCTGGTAAAGTGTGATTTGAGAAGCTAATTGTGTGGCCTATTTCGTACGTTTTAGTGGCGTAAAATGTATTTAGATAAGTAAGTGATTCCGCCCACTTTTATCCTTAGACATGTTTCCAAACCTACCAACATTAGTACATAATTCATAAATCTTTGAAAATAACAATATTAATCCTCATATTTTTTGCACCTAACTAAATACATAATAGGCAAATTTACAGACATTTTTTCATTAAATGGTTAAATGCGCAGTACAAGCAACTATCAGACAAGCCAAAGATTTGTTATTATTATTATTAGAAACTTATTATGTTTTTACGGATTGGGTTAGCGAAAAACAGAACTGATGATGATAACGAATGCCTACTAGGTGCAGTTGAGTTTCAAAAATAACTATATGAACTCAAGGATAGTTATTCTTTAACTACATATTAAAGTTCTCATACACATATAAAATCTCAGAACCGGCTATATCCCTCCGAACTTCTAATAAAAATCCGAATTTAAAAAAGCTATTTTTAGATCTCCTCGATTTTAATAGTGCGAGATATAGACTTGAATAAATTATGCGTGGGAGGCATTTCCGGAAAAATTTAATATCCATCCTCTCAGTCGAGTTACATAAATTAAACTGACTGATGCTGCTGGATTAAAATTCCGAAAAACGTCGACCTTCGTATTTTCCTACGAATTTGACATTCAAGTATTGCATTGACAGATTCGTTAAATTGAAAATATTCAGCAATAGGATTTCCAGACGAGAAAACGAATTCCGAGAATCGAGGAGCGTTCCAGTCCGGAAAAACTCTTCAACAGTTTCTAAGGCCGAGCGAACGACTATTCATCCTTTTTTTAAAGCGTCTCTTTCGTCTCTTACCTTATCTCCTTTACGGATTAGAATTGCTTGATTCTCTCCCAATCCAACCATGTCTTACTCATTAACTACTTATCTTGCTTTGTTCCCACCTTGAGAAAGAATTTTCATCCTCTTTTGAGCTTCCTTTATACACAAACGAGTAAATCATAGAATATTTATGTCAAAAAATAATAATTGTATCTTCTCTACTACTATTTACACTTCAATAATGAGCAAATGTATGAGCTTAAAATATAAAACAGTGAAAATAAATTAGAGTTATTCTTAAATATACTCTGAGGATAAGTTATAACCCTTCAAAATAATCCATGTTCGCCATATTTTGCGAAAATTACGAGTTGGAGAAATATTATCTAAACCAAAGTTGTTTCTGGGCTGCATAATTGCCCGTAAGGGTGGCTTGATTGAAGTGTGCACATTTTTAAATTAAAAAAATAGGTTTTCTTTTCGATTCTACGTGATATATTGATATCAAGAAAGGAATAATCAAGTTTCGTAGAGATCGACAGACGCAAATTAAAATAAAATCCTCAATTCATTTGTCGTCATCTGGCATCAAAACTAATATTTTAAGTAGATGGGCGAATGAAAACTCAACACCATTTCCTTACTTTATAATGAAGAAGTTCCAAAATTACGCTTTCACCCATTGGAGAAAAGAGTTACGATGCAAACTTGAAGGAAGCTTCTTGTCAAAGAGCACCAGAAGACATAACAGTCATAATATGCTCAAGTTAGACAAGGCTTGGAAGTCAATGTTCGATACAAAATAATGAAGGATTAAAGAAATAACTGGAATAAGGAATATCGCTCGAGTATTCTTACTCTTCAAATATGTTAATTTAGACAGAGAACAAGGAGGAGAGGAAATGGGAAAAAGAATTCGCTCAAAGCAACGACAGTCGACGAGAGACTTTGGCCCAATGAATCCGTCGATAAACCGATAGAATAATCGCAATCAGCAAAACATCCGATGCATCTGGGGCAGAATCGATGCTGCTGCACATCATTAAAAACTCAATAAAGCAAAATTACCTGGGAGCGCATCCATCTAACCATTCCCAGTCATCGACGGGACGCATGATTCCGAAAACGGAAAAAAAACCGTCCGAAATTCGTCATTTGCTTCATCGCCAAGCGAAAGGAGAATAATGAAAAATCCCCGAAACGGCCAACCTGTACACCCACCCCTTCTCCCACGAAAAAAATTCAATCGGCTAGAAAATCGTTGGCGCTGGTAAATCTTTCCGCCTCGAGAACAAACGCCTGTCTCGAACAATTAAGAGCAGAAATTTTTGTAAACCCGTAAAAGAAAAAGGAGGATTGCAGTGAAAAGGAGCACTCTTCCTTTTTTAAGGCGAGAAGTAGAGCGAACAAAAAAATTCCGGGGAAGATGGAGGGGGTGATATGAAGCGGAACGAAAAGGTTTTTCGTCACTTCTCCCGAAATGAGGGATGGGCGGGGGGAGGAAATGAGGGATGAATGGAGACGGGGGGAGTACGATTAATAGGACGCAGCGTAACAAGAGTCTCCGAAAAGAAGTCAAAGAAGAAAAAACGAAGAGTATCGGAAGAGATCGTTAGCGAGATGAGAATAAGAAGACAAATTTAAGGCGCGATGAGGCGGAGGAAAAGGCGTTCGATAAGAAAGAAAGCAGTCTACGCGCCTTTTTTATTGCCTTCTTTAATCGCTGGAGAATTAAGCATTTGCTCGTGATTCAGGAAAGTAAAAAGAACGAGCCATCCAGGTTGTTTAAGAAATTGTGAAGATTAAACTTTAAAATTTAATCCGTAGATGAATAAGCCTTGGCGAAAATACTTCGCCAAAGTTTAGTGAGGAGATGTGTAACCAGCTAAGAAAGGCTTTATTTCTATTTCAACTAGTAACTGTGTTTATCCATAGACGGAAATGAATGACAACGATGATGTTAGTTTGACCACGATCACTATTACTAAGACATTTTTCGTATTATTGAAGATCAAGCTAAACACTAATGGTAAAAAAGCAGCTCCATGGATTAATAATTTTCTTATGTGACAACTAAACTCTTCCTCGAAAGTTTAGAGCTTAAACCCAATTTTATTTACTCCATTGAAATAATGCAGTGGACTTCTTAATTTATACTTAAATAAAGGTTATAACCATTAGAACATTATTATATGATGTTTTAAACTGTTGGAAAAGTGAGAAACTAGCCAAAGAGAAATCAAATAATTCAAAGGAAAATAAGTATCTATAAGTATCTAAAAAATTGTTCTGGCCTCAGAGTAAAGTTATTTTAAGAAAACAAAATCTTCCTAATTATTTTACAATCATAAGAACCCTGTATATAATGCGAACGAATGCCCATTTTGCTTTGCAAATTCCAAATAATCAACATAAGATAAGAGTTTACATCGGCTGCTCATCCAAATAATGACAAACCTGATACGAAGTTTTCCTTATAAGATGCCTTAATAAGTGATCACGTCTTTCCTACTTATTTAGTAATTAAGTATATATAAGAACAACGTGCGTTAAAGTACGATTAAAAAGGTTTCCTTGGTATTAAAACACAAGAGTAAATTACTTATTTTAGTATATGTATCACTTTTCATTCTCAAAAGATGACGCAATGATACATATATAAAATTCTGAAAACACAATAACCAAGAAATAGCATACTGCGATATAAAATCTCTGCAGGAGTCATACTGGCTGAGAATTCTTACTACCATATCATAGTTATTCACCAACTTAAAAAAAACTGAATATTGCTTAAAAATGGTGAAAAAGAAGCTGGATCCTAATTGTTAATACAGCTGGAAAAATCAGTATCTTCTGAACTTATCGAAAGGGAAGTCTGAAGGTAATACGAGCTGTGGAATAGCAAGGCTGGATTTGATAGTAATACAAAACGATTTAATCACTGGACATGTCAAAGCATGGTACAACATAGTGTGAACTGCCTTATGAAATCGCCGATATGCTCAGAATACATTCCGAGCATCGTTCTTTTAAAGCCCAAAGCCGAACAATAGCGTCTCCTCCCACGCAAGCGATGTTCCCTTCATTAAACCCAAATCATATTGGCCTATTCGCCTTAAAAAGGACCAATTTTCGCCGAGCTTGCGACGATTATGGATAGAGCTGGGACGAGAAACATCAATTTAGCAGCATGCATTATAGATCCCGTCGACTGCAAGAGATGAAAAAGCGCCCTCCGACGCGCTGCCAATAGGTGAGAAGCGATAAGATACGAAAATTTCGCGCACTGAGGCAGCAGAAATTCATTAACTTAACGCGAATTCGACGACGATAGCCTAGTCATCTCGGTTAAACGAAACGAGTTTTTCCGACGAAAAAGATCGAAAATAAACTGCCTTTAAAAGATGCAAAGGCAGATTAAAAGCGTCTTCCTGGAGGAGAGAAAGATAAAACGAGGACCTCATTTCCCTGGGGGGAAGGACGACGGCAGTAAAAGTATAAAAAAAGTGCTTCGAAAAAGGCGGAAGAAAAAAGCCTAATGATCGTAATAGGATAACGTCGACGTACGTGTTGTAGAAAGATCGGTTGTTTCTCTTTTTTCTTCTGCTCTGCCGGGGCAACGGGGAGGAAAAAGTTTTTTCGGAGCGAAGGAGAAAAAAAAGCCGAAAGGAAAATTGTGAAGGGAGGGTAGCATATTTTGGGGGGGTTTTGAAGGCGCATGAGATGGGATGGAAGTAAAGAGGAGTTAAGGGAACTGCGTAGATGGAAAGTTTTAAAGAGGTTGATGGGAGTTGGGAAGGGGTTTGAGGATTGGCGATGGAGGGAGTTGACGAGTATGAAGGAAAAAAGTTCTCCGGTAAGTGGTAGGGATATGGGGAGGGCCGCGAAGGTGCGGCGAGATTGAAGGAAAAAATTTCAAAAGGAAGAGAACGGGGGAAAGCGGACGACAAAGGAGTTGCAAATAAGGAAGAAAAGAGAGGAGAGAAAGAAAAGGTCGCGAGTGGATGCGAGTGGAGAGGGCGGATGCATCGGGGATACTTGCGCGGAATTTGAACGTTTAATCCACCCTCCGGCTGGATCTTTATGAACGACTTACTTATATTTCCAGCCGAAGAAAGTTCTTTGACTATGGCAGCGGTTTAGCCGCGAAAGACATGGAAAAGCAATCCACTACTCTGGGGATAAACTCCTCTCCCAAATTGAAAATAACGCCCCAGACCCTCCATAAAACCAATGAGAGAGAGTTTAACGAAGAAAACTTTACACAACGCAACAAAACCCCACCGCGTTTGAACCACCAGTTCTAAGAGGATGAATTTCAAATACGTAGAGTATCCACCAAAAATGATACGTGTACAATTACCGCTGAAGGACTGAGATTATATACACAAAACATCGGAATCCGTTAGAAAGTGGGATGGAGAAATTAACCACCCTCATCGCGGAAAGACCCGATTTACTTCCAGAAATTCCCATTAGCCCTCGCAGAAAAGCATTTAAACCGGAGAACAACTTCTCCGCAATCACGGGGAGGATTAAAGCTTGTATCCGGAGAGAACTAAAAAGAAGAAAAATCGGGGAACCGAAAAAGAAAGGGCGGGGGTTAGATTGAGAGGGGGGCGAAGGAAGACGATGCAGAGGGATGAGATAGAATGAGGAAGTTCCTTCGACGACAAGAAATCCCGTGAGGCAGCTTAATCGCCTAAACGAAGACTTTCCTCGCAACCCATCCCTTCAAGAAACCCTACGGCAACCCACCCCTTGAAAAAACCTCCCCCCAAAACCCAGACCCCTGCTTAGTTCGACAAGGCGCGACATCGAGGTCCAATTACTACGCAAGAGGTAGCTTCCGGACCGCCAATCCGCTTGCTTCCCCCCTCTTCACACGCCGCACCAATTCTTCCTTTACGCCGCCGATCGCCCTCCCACGCCGCCTCCGTGTCCAAACTCCCACATCCCCCGACGTTCCTTCATTAGAAAGGAGGCCGCGGCATTCCCCGTGAGACCACGCTTCGCTTAATGCTCGTGCACTGAAAGCCAACAGGACGGTTGCTAAGCGGGCCCTCCACTTCGATCCGACTCCCACACCGTACAGCGCCGGGGCTAATTAAAGGCATTTTTTACACTTGACAATTCGGTCCCCTCTGAACCAATGCTGGTGCTAAAGATGAATAAGGACGTATTTCTTTCTGAAATTCGCGGATAAGGTTTATTAGCCGAGGCCGCTCTAAATATCGTATTATGAAGGCAGGAACCCGGGTTCCATTCTTGGTGGTGCGCGCGTTCGTGAAAGAGAGGCGTGTGATTAAGAATTTAAAGATATTCCGTTAAAGCTGAGCCTAATAACTTTCAATGACATCTCTGCGATGGTATGAAAATTACCATGATCTTGAAGTCGACGGCCGTTAGAGATGTTACTTAGCAACGAGGTACAGACAACCTCACCGAAGTTGGCACGTCCAAAAATACACTAATACTTAAATTCTCCGTTTAAAAGCATTTTTATGTACGCAACACCATGAAAAAGATACTAAGTGAAGAATTCTAATTAGAGAAAATCTCTAAACTTTTTCTAAAATATGCTAACCTTACAGCTAACACACCAACGTCAACTTACACGATAAAGAAATCAATAAAACAAAATAATTCGATACCAAACCGAATGCGCAAGAATAAATTATTCTAGGGTTAAAATAAAATGCGCAGGAATTTCAAGTTAAAGGACATTCATTTACGAAGTAGAACGGTTTGGTTAACATCCAGAAAGACAAAGAACAGATCCAACCTACTTCTTAAGCGTTAATTCATTAGAGCTGAATCTAACCTTTTCTCCCTTTTTCTTTAAAGGCCTGTAAAAGTTTTATCGGACAAAATTTTTTATCCAATGTAGAATCGATAAAGTGTTCTAAAGTCCGACGTCTCCTTCAGAGACTACGAAACAAACTTCCTAACTTAAGAAATTAGCAGAAATTCTGGTGAAGAATACGACACATCGGGGCAAATTTTAGCTTAATCATTTGATGTCATTATCTTAACGATAATGCAATTCCATCTATCAATGTATAGATAAAAAATACCGATTATGTAAAGTATAAATAATGTTAATTATGGAAGATAAAAATACTTCCTCTTTTTATGCTCTAGGGGAAAATAACACAAAAGGAATATACCGTTCTTCAATCCAATTTTCAATTGCATCAAATCAAGGAATAATGTAATCAAAGTGAAAAGTAAAATTGATGATATAGACTACCTTTAAATCATAAAACAACAAAATACAGGATTTAGTCTATAGGAAATTGAACAAGGTTAACAGTAAATTTGGAGTTTTCCTCTCTTAAATAAAGATAATATCTCCTCAAACCAGACTTGTAACAGAAACAAGTGATACCAATTCAAACGCGACAAGGAAACTGCAAAACAAAAATCGAAACATTTTTCCCTCTAAATTAAATGACAACGAGAAGAGAGAAAAACCTCATCTCCGTGATATTGTGTTTCGGGGATATGATGTATTCAATAGATTTAAGGAGCGTGGGCGAAACACCGCAACTTCGGAGGTAAATGAAAAAGCGGTAATTAAATGCAGCCACCGTTTCATTATTTATTAATTTCCCATTAGATGCCGCGGAGTAACGAAACCGAAATAATTCAAAACTAATGCCGTTCATTTCGAATTCTGAAGCGTGCGTCAATGCCCTTGGGAACTAATAAAAACTTAAAACGCCGTGGCTAATATTCCACAGCTAAACAACAAAAAAGTGGAACGTGGGGAGCGAGGGAGTTAAAAGGACAGTTATCGATTAAGCGTCTACTCTCGCATCTAATTTAAACTGACAGCGCGGTAGCCTTTGGATGTGGTGCTAATTAAACCTCTACCGTTCCGTATAAAAGACTGCCATTAAAAAGTCACGGAAAAAGCGAAACACAACCCTAAATTTCTACTTGGCGGCGCAAAAATAACTTTAATATTATCTCCCGAGAGTTATTTATTTAATATCTCCGCTATGAGGAAGCTGTAAATCGATGTCTGATTCTATTATTTGCAAAAATATATGATTTTTTCTGTCACTAGCCAATGAACTGAATCGAAGAAAAACTTAAGGAATGCCAAAATTAAGTGGCATAGAGGTAGAATTTATCATAATTATTAAACTACATGGAAAAAACTGAATATTGGTTAAACATGGTGGTTAAAAAGAAGCTGGAGCTGAATTGGTAATGCAGCTGGAAATATTATTCTCTTGTGAATTTAGTGAAAGAGAATTCGGAAGGTAAAACAGGATGTGGAATAGCGAGGCTTGAATATAAAGAATGTTCAATTTAGGCAACGATAAAAATGGCAAATGACGAAGAGGAAATGAAAAGAAAATTGTGAAAGCCAACCTCACGGAATACCACTTATGAAAGAAAGATTACACAGTAAGGAAAGAGAAGAAATTTTGAATCCTAAATAAAAACAGTAACCATATAAATACAGCTCGCGATATCAGATAGTTGTAAGATTTCGCATGAGAACAAATGATAGTAATTTCTTCACGCTAATAAGGCATAAGGTGCCATAGCGAAAGCAGGGGTCCAATGACATGTATTTCCGAAAAACATGCGTTATTTACGTAATTAGATGTCCCTTCCTATCCTACGTCATTCATGCATCTACTTCAATAGATGAAAGTCCATCGCATGGTCTGTACCATGGGAGGAAGGACGCGGTGCACCGCATGTTACCCGCACAGAAAGCACCGTTGCGGACGTAATGCGAGCTGCGTTACAGGATGAGCGCGATTCAGGTGAGCTAGGAATATTTTCCACTCTAATAAACGACAGCAAGAAACATCAACACGAACATTTTAACATATAAGATACAAATCTTGCACAAAAATTCGACAATATTTCCTAATCATATACCTGAGCATCTACTTTTGAAGTATCACTGAGTGTCTCACAAAGAAGAATTCATCCTAAAAATTGGTTTTAGTAATTATCTCAGTAAAATCAGCACTACATAGACCAATAATGATCAAAAGCAATTAGCTATTGTAATGAATGGGGATCACAAATGCAGACAAGGTGAGCGAGAAACAAAAATGGAAGACATTAAGACCGCGCTTTAATTCAAGCCATAAAACTCCAGAAGCAATTTGCCTCCTTGTCACAATAGCGCAAATGAAGGGGAAAATCTGTCAAAGCTAATTCCAAAACTTGAGAAGAGAGACGTTAACGAATGAAACCAATTAATCCGGCAAACGAAACGGAAAAAGGAGAAAATACATCCCAAGGTTTTAACATCTAATCCGAATTATCGCGGAAAGACTCTTAATCCCCCTTCCTTTCCTCGGATTGGAACCTTCATCCCGCCCTTGAGACAATTACGCGGATTAAGAAATGATAACTTTTTACGGAGCGATGTGTGTGAGAGAGAGGCAAATCGCCCCAATAAACGCTTAAGTTAGAAATCCCACGGAGCGGACGGCATTAAATTCTCATGGTAATCGTACGGAGGTCCGAATAGTTTGGTTGTAGAGCAGCAGGGCCAGGTGAGCCGTTCGGATATCCTCTTCGGACAACAAGAGACCGTCCTTTCCCCAGACGACGCTTCCCCTTGGCTTCCCACTCCTCGACACAGGGCTAATTGGAGCGAGGAAAGACAGGCTAATGTGGAGAAGGGGCGAGTTGAAGAGGGAGGAACGCTTTACGGAGGGAATTAGGGAGAAAGGGTGGAGTGGAGAGTTTTCTTCCCTCGGTTACTTCTTCTCGGAGAACCTTAGCGAGTGGGCCGTTTTGGGGGAATGGAAGTTTTTAAGTAAGGTAAGATACGGCGTGGATGTCTCGATGAGAATTAAGAGGGGATTTAACGGGAGGACTATGGGAATGCCTTCGTATATTCGGCAAATCGTCACCCCGACTATGCGCCATTTTAAATGCGTTTGCAAACGATCGAGGAAAGCATCTTCATCAACGGATAATAATCGATCAATGACAGTGAGAGGAATGACCTAATACACATTTCTAGTGGGTGCTAACTGACTTGAGTAATACAGGAAACAGCTTGAACTATACGGCAATACGTTATTAAAGAAATGAAAAATCGAAGTTTAATTGCTATAAACAGAACTAAAGTGATTAAATAGTCTATGCCAAATAAGAAATGATTTCTGCCATCTTTTTCAGATTACCAGAGGATAATTTCCAAATCTCTAAGGTTTAGTATGTAGGTATACGTATACCAAATAAGTATAAGAATTTTCATTAACGTATGATATTTAAAGCCTTCTATAAGAATTTACTCTGACAATTCGTCATTTCTTGGGCCAGAGCTTTCCTTTCCCGTTACATCTTACAATACTCAGCAGCAGAGTAAAACACACTGACTAATCTAAAATAAATTTGACTAATGCGAAAATACTCTTATAAGTATGAACATTTTTAAGATGCCCCAGAAGAAAGAATCTTCAGTGATATAGATTTCTCGCAAAACGAAAAGCACAAACACCGCACAGAATCGAATCTCCCCCAGCTTTCGGAAAGTTTCAGACAGGTAAGCATCGAGTTGGAAAGGTGCTTTCAAGATAAAAAAAGACAAAGTTAATGTGTCTTCCTATATGCTTCCATCGACGGAGAAAACTTTAAATAAATCAAAAGGACATATCGTTGAAAAAGAGGCGATAGCTAACGATGTCGGCCACCCAAAGAAGGGGAATAAATATCGGCAGAGAAACAATTAAGTCAATCGCGAATGGAGAACAGCCGCTGAAGAAAAAGACCACAAAAGAATGAAAGTTGGCTGGAGAGGATGGAAAAGAGAAAGAACGATAACGAAATAACCCGGAAGAGAAAGAGGGACAAATAAGGAATCCAAATTCGAGAAAAAGTAGGAGAAAAAACAATGAGGAAAGAAAGGCGAGATAGGGTCAAAAAGACAGCGCTCCTAAATGAAAACGCGGATTCGGTTAGAGAGCCGGGGAGCGAAAAAAATGAGATTGAAATATTTACGACTTGAGATCGGGGGCAATAGCTGGAGGCGGAGACAAAGACGAAACGCCGTCCGCATCGACGTAATCATTCGAGTGAATCGATAGGTGTGTTACTACTGCGACTACTAGTTAACATCCGCTTAAGCATCCCGACATGTCCACGCAAAATTATAAAACGTACTCGCTGACCGCGGTGGATTTTGGACGACCTTTAGAGGATGGGGATCGCTACACTACCACACCTACAGTTCTCCTCGGGGTCGTGGAAAAACAATCTAAAAGCAGGACTGAAAAAGCGAGGGAAGGGCGCGAATAAAATTGTTGGAAGAAGGAGGAGGTTTTGGGGAAGGGGAAGGAGCGAGAGAGAGAAATTAAAAGAGTTATTTGTTTCTCCTTCCCCTCCTTCGGTGTTTTTTATTCGGCGTCTCCGCGTATTTCCCCCGGCCGACACCCCCATTGCGACAAAAGAAAATAAAAAGATGAGATAAAAAGAATAAACAGGATGGGGAAGAGGTCCACGTCCTAATGAAATTTTACTGGGACAAGTAGCCGGGGTGGAAAAAAGTCGTGTCCCTGGTGAGCTGTACCAATAGAGGCCGTTTTTCATACACATTTCTCCAGTGAACGGAGTAAAACGCTGTAAATCAAGAAGAAATTAAGGCGCGCTAGTGTGTGAATTCTAAATACGGAACGCCGTCGTCGGAGAAAAAGGAGAGGGATGGTGATGAATAGGGGGACTTGGATTAAAAGATCTTTATTCCTGAAGCAAATGGAGATGTTACGAGGAACGAATAGATATCAATTCCACCGAACAAATATGTAAAATTAGGTACCTTAGACCCTTAAAAATTACCTATGACTAAGCGCATCTTTTACAATTATAGAGGTCTTCTTTAGGAATAGGATTGTAGAATCCTTTAATTACTATGATAACAGTAATTAAATAGCTAATGACTGAACAGGATTCCTTAAGGACTTTTGATTGAATATAATAAAACGTGCATATGAGTGCATAACAGTTCGTCATTTGTTATAAGCCGTATATTTTCCATACTAAAACTATTTTCATTCAATTCAGAAAATTCCGTAATTTATTACATGCCGAATTCTTTAGGATGAACAAAGATTTCACTGAGATAATTCGAGAAAACTACAAGAATAATGGAAAAATACAGATGACGGAGTAGATACTCCATCTTCCATATCATTAAACTTTGATGATTTTAAATTTTTGCCCCACGAATTGGGTTCCTGGGAATAACTAAGTGGCCTTTACTGATAAATGTTTGGATTTTGCGCAACGATCGCATATATTTCATTCGCGAAAAATGGTAAACATCAAAAACAATACAGGACAAAATTATCTACCAAAAACACAAAACTAAAATCGCGAGCAATTCAATCAATGAAATGTGTACTTCAAAACAGAATCCGCAACCAGGAAAAAAGCGACCAAATAAGCACCACAATCCAGTTCAGATGCGTTCCACATATCCAGGCAACGTAACAATATATCTCCGCACAAAAACCGAGCTTTACAACCATGGAAACGTACCTAGAAACTCAGAGAGAACAACAACACGGCCCTAAATTTAATTTTAAAACGTGGACGGTAGCCAATGCTCCAATCAGAAACGGGCGAATTTATATCCCTCCGCAATATCTCCCAGGAACATTTCCCTTAAACGCGTAAAAATAAAAACAAAGGGGCCGACGCCGTCCACTCGCAGCATCTTGGAGGGATAAAGGGTCAGCGGTGAAAATAAGACCGGATATGCATGAAATAACAAGAGACACTCACTCAGCCGCAGGGGAGAGATCTTCGGAGGGGAGACGGAAAGGGGTAACGGGCAGACTGTTTTCCGGGGATATGGGCGTAGATCTCCGTGCCTGCGGCCATGCACAAATTTCGCATGTGTCGAGTCAAGTGACCATGTGCTCTTTGGAGGGGGAAGAAAGGATATCTCCGCTGTGAAGGATCTATCCGTTTGAGTAATCTGAATGCAGCAGGATTTCCATCCTGGCGCAGCACAGCGGCACCCGAACCTTAAACATTCATATTTTATCGGGGCGGTGAATAATCATTTTAATCTCGGACTCCCGAAATTCGGATTTATATTACACAACGCTTTTCCTGGATACTGACTTAGAGTATGTAGGGCACGGCTTTAAGTGCATCGGTTATATATACAAACGACAAGATACTTTCAGTATCACTTATTCAAGAGTTGTTCATTTAACTTTCAGTCCAATCGTGAGCTACTGCTATTCGTCTAATCTGCAGAGTTTTCCTGCTAGTCATGAAATATGAACCAGAAATTCATTATACTGCAAATATACTTAAACAATTTACGATAAAAAGGGTACTGGAAGCAAGATTGCAATTTTTTACTAATTCATATAAAGTATGGAATTCGACTGTTACGCGCGAATTTATCCGACAATAAGCGTATAGTAAGATAAATAATAATATGAAAACTTCATTTGTCACAAAAAGAAAACACTAAATTATATTTGACGCAACGAATTAACAGCCTTGGCAATAAATCATAATACATAATTTTTGGGAAAACATTCGTGAAAAATCCGCATTAGTAATTGGTAAGAAAAGAAATAGCTTGATCTCTTGGTCACTAACCTTTATGTTTCAAGTAACTTTCAATGAAATCACACAATAATTATTTTTGCTACATTTTTTTCCAGAAACACTCCTAGAAAGGCTCCTTGATCGATATCTCATTGAGAAAGAAATTTAGGTTATTAACAAATTTCTTTATCATCATCTCAAGTTGTCCAGTTAAAAAAAAACTGAAGGTAAAGCAACACACCTCGTTTGAGTAAGATGAGGTTGTTAAACATGCTCAAAACATTTATCGCAACGAAATTTTAAGTTACTCTTTCACGGCGAAGTCTTTTTCATACACCTCTTGGACCGACTCGTCAGAATGCATTCATTAGAGAAAGCGGCAAAAAATAGCGAGACGTCCCGAAATATCTGATATCATACATGTACAACCCCTGAAAACTTGCTCCCACGTCCGATCTCGTTCCCCTTCACACCGCCCGAGATAAGAAGGATCGGAAAGGGTATCAGAAAAACAAGACTTTAGGAATAAGAATGAAGGAGCGTTGACGAGAGCCTCGGAGTGTGAGAAGTTAGGCAAAGGGTCATTTGGGGGAGTCGGTCGGAAAGGGGAAGGAGAAGAGGGACGGAGGAGAAGTCCGAGAGTGGATTGCGGAGGGAATGGGGAAGGGGAGAGAGAGTGTGGGCGGAGTGAGACTCCGAGAAGACGGGGTGAGTCCGGCCGGAGCCAAAAAGGTCGTTTCGTGCACAAGAGTGACTGCCGGTCTCTGAATTAAAATAATTCCAAGACTCGGAACGGTCGGGGGAAGGGAAAAAAACTGTCGGGCGGGGATAAGACGCTAAGGGTCCGCACGGAAGAGGGAAATAAAAATTCATTTCGGAGGGAAAGAAGTGGGAAAAAATGCCCGAGGATAAAAAAGACAATATATCCGCGGGGATGGGGGAGGGAGGGAAAGAAAACGATGGGAAATGTAATGAGAAATAAATAATCGCGCTCTTTGCAGCAAATGTGAAATGAGAATTAATAAGGCGGAAAGAATGTTCGCACTCGAAAAAACAATGATTAACTCCGCCGATGAACGGGTGTTGTTTGAAGCGTTCAATTAAAAGGGCGATAATGGCTTTTCTTTTTCGAGATGAGAAATGGCCAGAAAATTGAGGTTGAAAATAAATACGCGGGAATTTTTCCGGCGGATATCGCGCGTTTGGAAAGGACGAAAACTCGAATCAAATTATGAAAGCTTTTAGACCCGAGTTTCATGAAATTGGTTACATTTAACCGGAAATTTTGTCAGATTAAGTTGCTATTCATCGATTCCTCAATTTCATTTATCATTTCTCGGAAGCGGTTTCGTATACTTGCATATAAAAATATTTAAATAATTTAGTAGCAACGTAAGAATTATACTCAATATATTTTTAAAAATTAGGGAAGAGTTCTAACAAATGAACATGCAAAAATTATCACCATCATAGTAATAATTATTATTATTCGACCTTTTATTACGCAAGGTAGTATACAGTTCGCCTATAATAGTAGTATAGGCGAACGATTTTCGATATATTATAGAAAGGGGGGAAATATTTGGAAGCGGGTTAAATAAAGACAAGGTTACGGTCATGAAGTAGCAACTAAAATTATTCAGTTTAAAGGAAAAAAGAAAATTAGTAGATAAAGGACGTTTATTTGAGAAAAATGAAGTTAGAGAATGGCCTGCGCACGTTTTAGAAGGTATTGTTAACGAAAATGGGTACCTTTCGCCAAAAAAGTGGGAACAGTAAACGTAAATAAAACCACCAGCCAACTTCTGAACAATATCTCAAAACAAACAGCTACGCCACTCACTCTCCCATTCCATAGAGCCAAAGAATTCGAACAAATATGAACTCACCTCGCTCCACCCACTCCGATAAGAATAGAAACATGGCAAAACATTAAACCAGAGTACCGTCCCTTCATCCTAGCCGGACAAAACCCTTTTCTACGCCGATGAACCAGCTCCGCGATATAAAAAAACAAAGAGAACCACCCTCTCGAACCCCTCCGATGTCCTACAAAATTGATGCAAACGAGTTAGTTTACTTAAGCAAAAGAAGCCAAGAGTGGGTAGCTTGGAAGAATAAGGGGGCGAATCGAGCGGGGGTGAAAGGAAGAGTAGTATGGGACAGAAAGAACATTGGAGTGGATGGCCGCGGCGGAGGAAGGGAACGAATGGTAAGAGGGATCGAAGGGAGGGTGGTCGTCTTATGGCAAGCGAAGCAATGGGATGGGTTTTAGGGGGATCAAAGCAAGGAGGGCGAGCGGGGAAGCGTGAAGGAAGTGGAGGGCTAAAAAAATGTGGACCCAGGGTGGTTCGCGCACTCAAGCAGATAACCCGACGTTTCTTCTTCCCTCTTTGCAGGGGGCGGCGCAGGCTCTACGTCATCCAGAGAAGCTAACCGTCCCACACTCTCTGGTTCACATATTCAGTAACTCGGAAGTCGGGGAGGAAAAATCCTCCACCGAAAGCCGTTGGGGTGCATAGGAAAGCCATCTCCTCTCGACGATTCTTCTACCTTACGGACCACTCCCCGAGTCTCTCCAAATCATCTTTCTCCTTCCTCTTAATTCTACTTCCTCTCAATTCGCTACGGAGAAGGGACCTACGCGACAAAACAACGATGCATTCACATCTCTTTCCCAAGCACATTTTTCAGCAAAGGGTACATCAATCGGTTAAAGCAAAAATTCACTTTTTGTGAATATGATAATTCGTGATATTTATGAAAAGTTAAGGTAGAATTTATTTACTAGATTTAAAAGCAAGTGTGAGGGAAACAAATGGGAAGAAGGATCGGCTTTTGCAAAATTAAATTGACACGAAGTGTCCGGTTGAATGAGGCAAACGATTTTAAATTAGAAATGATTCTTGAACTTAAATGTTAGTGTGGACTGATTTCGAATAATTGATCGCCATACATAATTATTGAAAATATATTTTTCAAAAGTTAATCTTTGAAGACTAAAGATATCAGCTACGCTGTTATCTCTTTCTTACGTCCGCCCGATAAAATATTATTTATAAACAATTAAAAATAAATTGCAACCATAAAGTTCCTAAGCATTAAACACTCATGAAGACACTTAAAATTCATTAAAAGTCTCCCACGGAAACCCCTCAGCATCACAGTAATCCCAGAAACTGCGGGAAGTCCAAACAGATATTCCATCCACCATCCGAAGAACGTGAAATACGAACAAATTTTCCGGATGGATCGAGAATACCAAAGTAAATATGAGACTTATCCGACCTTCGCGAACTTATCTCTGTGAGCAAACCTCTATAGAGAGAGCCTAGCTTCAGGACTATCTTTCAAAACGCGAGACAGAATAGGTGAACCAAACACGGACGACATAAACGTCACCGACCACTTACACGATCTACGCCGGAGCGAAACTCGGCGAGGCAAAAAATAGCGGAGACACACTTTATCTGGAGATCCTAACCGCAACGCAGAAAGCGGTCACAACAGACTTGGGACCAAAAAACCTCCGTGAGGCGAAAAAAGCAGCGGAGACGCCATCTAGATACAACGTCAACTTGCGTCTCCCCTATCTCTTTCCGCTTCGGCATATCTCCACTTCCTACATCCGACTCCATCTTCTTCCTCCCTTTGCATATCCTTATCTCCAATTACGTGGTAATATCGCTTTCCCTATACTTTTAACCCCCGTTCTCTCTCACCCACCGAACATCCTTCTGACTCACCCCCGTTTCCATTGACCCAACCCCAACCCGGCATACGAGGAAAACGCCTCAAGGCCTCGTCCATAAGTCACGGGTTGGAGGGAAAAATACCCTCGGACTCTCTCAGGAAGGGAAAGGACGTAAATAAAAATAATAAAACGGAGAGGGGGTTGGAAAGATATGCGGGTCTCGGGGAGGGAAAAAGTCACAAACTTCTGCATATGCCAAGAAGTAGGAAGAAGTGGTCGGATGACATCTTCTTCCTGTATGATACGCAACCACCCAAATTCCACATATCTCCGCCGTAAAATCGCCACCCCATGGACTCCCTTTCTCTATTCCACCAATCTAGAAACCAGAAAAATATTGTCTCTCCCAGAAGTTGCTGAAATTTCGCATTCTATGGGGAAACGAGGGAGAACGAAATTTAGCATTCTAGGAAAGAGAGAGGCCGGACGCCTTTTGTAGAGAAAGCGAATAAGACAAATGACCCTGAACAGAAGCCAAAGTTCAATTAAATAGTCGCCTTAAATAGATGTATCAACCACGCTATTTGAGTATTTCCTCTCCAAATGGTTACATATTTCTCAGTAAAAGGCGAGACCTGAGTGAGGATTTAAACCCATTAAATATATTAAACAGTAGAAAGTATATCTTATTCAAGATCAAGAGAGTGTTTCATTACATAGAGTGGGGGGATACAGTAACTCAGGATGGTGTTTGAGGACACTGATTAATGATTAATTAATACATGATAAAATAAACAGCAACTTCACGTTGATGGCCCATGAATTCAAATGAGCACAGGCAACAATTAGGTGGATTTATTCATGACGGACATCAACGTATAATAAAATCAATGAATTTATAATCAAAAGGTATCAGCTGACAGCAACCAAATTATTAAAAATATTACGAAAAAAATGTCCTCAAGGATTAAACTAATTTTAAGGATAAATATGCAAGTTGACAATGACGCATCCTGGGTATTTAAAATGGACAAGAATCAGCAGCAAATAGTAGTTAAAATATAAAAAATAGGTATAAATATTTTATGTACAACTGAATAAAAAAAATATGCATTTTTGCGATAAAATATCGAGTTCCAAATTATTATAAAGAAAGAAATAGATCATAGGATAAAAATACAACATAATCGCGAATATTAATTAAAATGCTATGTTCGTAGGAAAAAACACACGGAATTACCACGGTTTTTAACTAAAGAATTCATTTTTTAAAATCACTTAACTTTAGGCAAAAAAAGTTCGGTAAAGCATATAATTCTCATTTTTCATACGTCGCAAATTATAAAAATCGTCAAGTTACACCTACCAAAAAAATTTCCCAGCTTCATTTACACTTAAAATACGGCCTTGTAAGATTTAGGTCCGTCTGGGGAGAGGACGTCTCGATCGCCGATTACTAATTGGAAAGCAATTAAATTTGCAGAATTCGATAATTACCGATGGAGGTGGGTGGATGGCGATAATTTAAAAAGAGAGAACCGGGGTGAAAATCGCTCCTAGAACCGAGACGTTGAAGCCTTAAAGGATAGAAAGATGGGCGATGAAGCGGGGGAACGCACAAGGGGAAGACGAGATTGGGAATCTTATTACAACCTAATTAGCCGCCCTTAGTACGGGGTCGGACAGAAGGAGAGAGGAGAAATCTCATCGGTGGAGCGCGAAAAAAAAGACGGGGCGGAGGGAAGGTGAATTACGGCGACATCTGTGGGGTGAGACGCCGAAAACGGGGGGTTGGCGAAATGAGTTCAAAGACAGAGAACTTAACATTCTTACCCTGTAATGGTATGAGACCAAGACGAACGACGGCTTGCGTAGAGATTTTTTGGGGAGAGAGACAATGGGAAAAAGTATGGGAGGGAAAAAATCGCAGAAGCGTCGAGGTATGCGGGTTCCTTTCGGAAGAATGACGGTGGAAAGCAGCAAAGAAGAGTGTGTCCCTTACCTGTAAAGAGAAAAAAATCGAGCGTTAAGATTTGAGCGTGTCAAAACGAAAAGAATGTTTGGAGGGTTTGAGAAACGGTCCTTAGCGAGGTTCCCGAGGGAGAAAATTAACGGACACTCCAATGTCACGTCGAGAAACGGATTCTATAAAGACTGAGAGTGCAAACAGTAAGCTCTGATTAAATAAGGTCGGCTCCCTTTGAGTCTTTAGCTTGGGCATGGAAAGAAAAAGGGCTCAAAATTCCGAGGTAGTTTACCCATCCATCATTCGGTCATCCATTAAAAGAATGTTAAATTTAATTTACAGTTGGACTCGTTCCAAAAAGTGTCCTTATATCAATTCATACATGTCACACGAAAATTGAGTCTATGACAAGATATACAAATTACACTTACTGAAAGCATAAAATAATGGGAGCTATTATGCTAGACAAATTGTTTAATAGAAATTGAGAAAAGATATAAGGTAGGGTAGCTAATATAAGTGACTGAATACTTCCGATGCTATAGAAAATTTCGAGATCATAACTATAACGTTTAACGAATATGGTCTCATTCAGCATAAATCAAGACATATTTATTATTATTTTTATATTATTTCATCACAATTTAGGGTTAAATTGTATTTTAAAGTAAGTCTGAGAGCAGATACTTGGAATAAATATAGCATAAAGTATCTGATATTAAGATAAACACAACAAAGAAAATTAATATTCGGCTTGAAACCCTTCATCTGTGATAACAAAACAATCTAAAATTCAGAAAAATATGAAAAACAGTGCATGCTTACAAAAGAATTCACAGTAAATTATGATCTAATTTTGCTTCATTTCCTTTGTTTGCTCAAGCACTGTGTGAATGTAAAGAGATTTTAAAGAGCTCGTACGGACAAAATGACACGCTAATTCTTGAGGTAATAATAGAGTGAATACTAAACATACACAGGTTCAACAAATAAATCAGAACAAATTCTCCACAAGTAAACGAATCCGTTTATTTACCTTGCAAAACATTAAACTACTCTAATACAGGGCAGTATTTTGCGAAGTCATCGATTAGGATCTAGTAACCTCGAGAAAATTTTTTCCTGATTTGGAAAAGGAATTCTACCAATCTACTCAAAAATTTAAAACTTAAAATAATCACGCACTTTTTCATGTTGAGCTCTCAGAAATACGTCGCGATTTACTTTTGGGATTCCTCCAAATTTCGATAAAAGTTTCAATACGATAAATGATTGCAATACTCATCACAAATATTCCAACCTATTCTTGCTTAGAAACATAGAACTAACGCAGAATCAAAATCCTAACCCTTTCCATAAGACACTCAGTGGACATCATGAGTTACTTCGCCAACCTAGAATTCAGTTATGATGAGTTCCCCTTCTTCATATGGCGCCTGAAAGGACGCCATTGGTCAAGACGCGGGAGGGGACTCGAGGGGGTAAGTGAGGAGGCGGGACTCGAACCCGGGGATCCGATAGCCAATCATGGAGCTCGGCTGTGAGTCTCTTGGGGAGGGGCGGCTGCGAGATGAAATCGAATGAGGAGAAGACAGAGGCATGCGGGCCATTGGTAGCGGAGGAGCGCAGACCCGATCCGGAGCCAAGATTTACAGAGTGTGGAGAGGATAAAGAATGAGCTACGCTCCAATTTAAATCATCCTATTATCGGCTGTCGTTCGATTCCGACGACATAATGCGGATATAATCTAATCTGAATTTCCAAAGCGTCTCTTTCTCTTTTTTTCTTCTTTTTTGAATCGGTGATCAGAGAGGCGATCCTTCCCATCGCCTGTCCTTCCATTCTTCCCCCAGACACTGCTCGAATACGGCGCTGCGAACAATAACGTCGAACTGCGACCTAGTGTCGGAGGTTTTTTGGCAAGGGTCGCGTTAATATTTGAATACAAAACTTTGGAAAATTGTCATTTTTTCCTGCGGGGGAAAATTACGAGCGAATATAGGCTGTTTAATTCGCTATATCGTAAAAATTATGCGACGAAAGATGCTGGATGTTTCCGCCTGAAATTTGGCAAGGGATGGCGATTCAATTCGCGCAGGGGGCTGAAAATGAAAATTCACATTTCATTTTGATTCGAAGATTTTACTTCGGGATGTGAAAATAGAAAGAGGGGATTTTTTGATCGCGCAATTTTTATTTTCCTGTCAAGTTAAGAAATAAATATTTATCTACACTAATCACCTTCTCAAAATTATTTCAAGCCAAGAAATGTCCTAATGAATAGAAAGATGAGACACATACAGAGAATAATAAGACACAAGAAAAAAAATGAGGAACCTGCCGCTTAAAGGGTGCAATTTGAAGCTTTCAGTGAGGTTTTTTCTTTACCTGTTTGAGCAAAATTTTTAATTTGGATTGTTTACAATTGATCGACTCATTTATCACCTTAATTCCCAATAAAATGACAACTGTTCTGATTTGGTCTCTCTGTCAATGAAATTCGTTTTCTACTGAAACTTAAGCAACACGCAACTCTGGATATTTTCACATTCAGACAGATATTTCCAAGTGTAGCTCTCCTTCAGATATATCCTCATCTCGTCTAACATTAACGGCACAGGAAAAGATCGATACTAATGTAAAAATTTCACATAATAATATAATCACAGAATTGTATCTAATAGGAAAGATACTGTTGTTTTCTCTTCACAATTCAAATTCGGGAATTTTCAATAAAGAATTATTGCAAATTGGAGAAAGATAGGACATTCAATATAAAGAAGTTTATCGCTTGTAATCATTCCCGATGTCGAAAAATAACCTTCGCTCCGCTCTAAAATTAATTATTTCCATTAGTCTAGAAAAACAAGCAATCGAAAGAACGAGGATGTCGATAACCATCTGCAATCTTTACATGTCGAGGAAATGAAAACTAAGAAGGCTATCTGGCTTTCAAGACTCAAACCCTTCTATTTAAAGAACACTGGAAGATCGGAGTTAAATAATTCCCTTGAAGGCCTGAAGCAGTAATCGACTCACGAGAAGAACAAGAGAGAAAGGGGGGAGGACGACGTTGTAAATGCGATAACGAAGCGAACTGCCCTTTTATTTCTAAGAAGAGAACCTCAATTTCCTTAAACGTTCGCGTCATACCCTATCAAACCATCTTTCGTCCGATTCATCAAGGGACGGGATAGAAAAAACGCTTGTAATGACGAAGATTATGGCGGGGCACTAAAACTTGAGAGTGTATAAAAATGGGAGAGAAAAATATTCCGTCCCGAGATTCCCGAAAATGCGGCGTGTGAATCCCACGTCGAGGGGCAATTTTTTAATGAGTCGAAGAAAAAATATCCACATCGTCAGTCACGATTAACGCGATTACGTACGCATGGCGCGCTCGGATTAACGCTTCGAAATTGTACGCCGGAGTGGGGGAGGGAATATCCCTAAAAACAGAGGGAAAGAAAATAGTCGAGACTCGCCCTTTTAACTCGCTAACCCCAATTTCGTAATACGTGAATGACGCGGGAAATGAGGTTGAGAGATGAGGATAAGGAACGGAAAGAGGGAGAGATCTTATCGAACAACAAGCGGGAGCAAAACGATTAAGAAAAAGCCAAATAAAACGTGGGACGGATTCCTTTTTTCGCTCATTCCCGAAGATCCATTACACCGCATAGGAGTCACCGCCGAAAGAGGAGGAAACTCCCTTTGCACGCTAAAGCCATCAAACTCCGCAAGACATGCATACTGATTCCGACGTCCATCGCCCGTGAATAATAAAAAATAGAGCGGAAAATAGGCGGCAGAAAAACTAAAAGATTGCGGCAAAAATAACACCGTGGAATCTAATTATCCCCTCCAACTTTTTCCCGACACTCCCCCACACAACAAACTCCGCTGCCGACCGCGGTCTAGCCAATTTTATACACGGAATGGTGTGACCCCCGTAGGCGCCTTCTATTCTCCGGCATTTTTTATAATTCCCCCGTTCTCTGCTGCCAACCTTTCCTAATCCTCCAGACGCAACCCTTTCTCGTCCTTGGGGAGGCCTTCCACCCTATGGAGAAAAATTCCCATCAAATAACTAACAGCCCCCCAACCATCTTTTCCCCTTCCCACCCACGGACACCGACTATCTTAATAAGCAGACGTCTTTTCTCATTCCGATTACAGTCGGGGGAGAGAAGGAGAGATGGAAGCTCGAAAAGAACATAAAAACTAAGCCGTACTTTTTTTTTAAATAGTACCTCCGACATTAAGATGTATTCATCTCCCTTTTTAAAACCTTTTCCCACTCAATCTGCCCTTCTCTACCAATTCGGTTCTCCAATCGTTTCTCCCCCAATCTTCTCCGTAATTCCCCGCTACCAACCCCTTCTCTTTCCGTCATTTCTTTCCCGCGCCCGCGACGCAACTTAGTTAAAGCGTCGTAAAAAGTGGAATGAAATAGAGGAATAAAAGAGCATTAAGAACGGTGAGGGTTCTGAAACAGAAGGGTTACGCCAGGATCAAGTGGATGCGACATTTTTATTTGCATTCGTGAGGTAAAAAAGGGAGTTGAGCACGGGTAAGAGATCGACTGAGAATAGTCGAACGAGGACAGAATAATACAGGGACAAATCCTAGAGAATAAACCCGAAAAATGAGAGTAAATTTATCCTTTTATTAGCGTAGGAAATATACTGCAACTTTCCCCATCTGAGGGGAGCATATGTCTTTAAAAGGTGTGATTAACCGGCTTTGGCTATAAGCAGATTAAAGGTCGTGTAGAGCAGAGGAACGGCCATAAATCAAGGGAGGAATCGGCGATTGTGTGCGGACGTGGTTTTGAAGGAGGTGGGTCCTATAGGGGAAGAGGAGTACATACGGGGATTAGGGTGTTGATAACGACGTTTAGGGTCTTTGGGAAAGGGGTTCCTAATTCATTGGGGAGGATTCCGAGGCACGAAGTCATCTCAATATTGTATAAGATTATATAATGTGAACGCATTATACTGGAGGTAGCGTCGAAGTCAGACCGATCTCCCATACCTCTAGTAAACCTATCCTACTTAAATATGGAATGGAGAAATATTGCGCTTCTGAGAATACTAATGGGAGGAATGGATGTTAAATACCAGTGGTGGATGAATAACTCTGAACTAAAGTTAAATTATTTTCCATGGCAATAAACTATAGCCAAGGTGTAACATACAGATCGAGACATGGTTAAAATCTAAGGGTTGAACATTCACTTTTATTAAGAAAAGACATACTGTGGCTCATAGCTCTTCAATAGCTCTTAAGTTTCATGGCAAGGAGGTATAATAAAACGCAGAAAAAACAGATGGCTCAAAAACCTCATCCGTAATGCATTACTACTACGAACGGAAGCGATACTAACAGAAATTTTAAAAGGAAAGCAAGCTGAACATGTCAACATTGGAGGAGGTGTGTCAAAATAAAAAGCAATTTCACCAAAGAAAACTAGGATTAGATATAAATTTTGGAATAACAAACTTTTGATGAAGAGAATGAAATACCTAATACTCTTCGAAAAACTTATGGAAGGAAAACACCATAGAGCAGAAAGAAAACCCTTCCCGAAAAATTAAGACTGTACACTAATTTATTTTTAAAAATGAAGGGGAACTTGATTTTATAATCTTAAATTCATGGAAGATTGAGTTTAACAAATAAATATTTTATTTTATTTTACGAATTCAAGTCCGCAATTTCTAATAAATCAACCATAAAGATAGAGGAGCAATAAAGGAAGACGCCGAAAAATTAACATAGAACAATAGTACTCGATAAAATCACATCTAACAGATCACAATGAGAAGAAAAATGGAAAATGAAACTATTTGAGAAAAAGAACTTAAAAAAAACAGCGAAAAATAATTTTCTTTCCCCCTGCTTTCTTCCCCGTCGAAACCTTGAAAAAAATCCACCCGCACACAAAAAGTTCACATTTTTACTACTTAAAAAATCCCTTATTCCCTTCATCTGAAGTCCAACCCCACCCGTCCATCCCCATTTTTACAGCCGGCCATAATTTTTAAGCGCATTCCTTGGGAAGGAAAGGGGAGGGAAAGAAAAAGAAAAAACAAAAAAATCATATCCCCTAGAAAGAGTAATGAAAGTTTTTTAATGCAGATATACACATAACGGACCGAACGAGATAAAAAAAATACGGGGTGGAAAAAATAATAAAGCTGTTATGGGAGTACCCTAGTAACCATTCTGCACTATCTCACCCCACTCGCAATTTCCCCGACCTCTACGGCAGATTCCCTAACTCCCATCTTCAGTGGCCGGGCTTATTGTCGCCTTAGCAGACGACGACAGAAACGGCGAAGATTCGCCACTAGGAGGTCGGGAGGAGTAATGAAAAAATCGTCCGATAAAAAAAGAGCAGTTTTAAATCCACTAACCCCCCGACCCTTTATCTTTGGCAACCATATATGAGATGAAAAAAATCTACATGATGCAGTGCATGCTCTCCGTAAACCGTGGCGCCGTAGAGTCAACTAAGAAAGAAGATGCGAAAAAGTGCTGGAATTTATGCGGATGGATACTGCCTGATAAAGGAGTCGATAATCTATTAAAAAAGGAGGATCTTTAAGCACTTATTTTTCAATTATGAATCATAGAAGATAGTTGAAATCGACACATAACAGTCTAAAATATAAAGATTAATATTTGGACCTTTCATGATCTGTATCTCATTTACGCCTTGAAAAGGAATTAATATGTCAAGAAATAATTTCCCTGTTATTAAGTTCCGCTCAAATTTAAACATATAAAATATTGAAAGCTGCCGAAGGGGAATATAATCAATTTATCGTTATCATTTACCATCATGATAGTAATGAAAAATTCTAATGAGAGGAACATTTTAAATTTAACGTGATGAAAAGACATACTGCACACCTGAGCGGATCTTTTCTCTCTGACGGATTATAAACCCAGTGTTAGTTGAGATCGTTAAAAAATTTCTGCCCCGAAGATATATGCTTGACAACAATTCTTCAATTAATTCATATGTGCTACAGAGCCTTGCTGTGTATCCTTGTTTTCAGTAATATTGTACACAAAAAAAAAAACAACTTTCATTACAAAAATCGGCTTTCTGTCTATATTTGTAGCTACAGCATTATGCAGACATTATTTTAAGTTACTTTAGAGATCCGTGAGAAGTGAATGATATTTTTAAACGTGATACAAATAGACGAATGAAACTAATTAACTCCGTCTAATCATTTGACATGAAATAATATAAAACTACGTATGATTTCAAATGCATACCACATATACCTTACAGTTTTTACGCTAAAATGAAATATGATACCTAAAGTGAATACTAATTAAGACGATCTGATAATCTTGGGTGAAATTAAACATCATGAATACCAAACATGAAAGTCTCCTTGATACACAAAAAAATTAACGCGGGAAACTGAAGCAAAATTTTGATATAAATTAAGGGATTCGTAATGAAGCGAGATGAAATACTAGGCAAAAGCAATTTTTTCTTTTCAAACTGACACTCAGCGGAGAATAACACACCTATCTCGTCTTCAGTACTCTAGAGACAGGGGGAGGGCAAAGGGAACGAGAATCCGAGGTGAAATAAAGCAACGAGAGAGAAAATAGGAGTCATAGCGAGTAGTTGGCGACGTCGTCTACGGCCTGAGAGACTAAATTAGCCCAGTCGAGGGAAAGAATAAGTACAAAGGCGACCTATGGAGATATTATCGAGGAATGAATACAGGGAAGACTTGGAAGCCGTTTTTTCGAGGGGCCGCTCTCCAGGGAGATAAAAATAAAAAGACGAGCGACTTTTTGATAAGGAAAAGGATATTGCGCAAACAGTTGAATGGGCCCCCGTGGATGCAGCCGATGGAGATTGAATGTAAATGAAACACTCCTTCGGCAGAGCAGAATGATAAAAATTTACGAATATTATAAAGAGGAGAGGAACGTAAACTCCGGTCGTAAAAACCATGGAGATCAATGAGCGTAGTCATATCGTTATTTTATCCTTAGGATTTGAACGCCGGTTAATGCAAATCACTAAGCTTCGGGCGTAACTAAATTGGTAGACTGTCAGCAAATAGAGCGGGAAATTCAAACGAGTGTACGTGGGGAATCGAACGTGATTTACCGTTACAATTGCAGCCTTCCAATCAGGTGAAGATAAAGTCTGGTTTACGAACTTAAAAAAGAGAGCAGGCGATGGAAATGAGAGGACCGGCGAAAATTTGGAAAAGTCTCCATCCTAGCTTTTTCGATAAGGATAATATGAGCCTCAGAGCCAGTTACAACTATTTCAGTGAATCAACGTCAAATACATTTAACTATCAGAAGTAACTGCTCGTATACCTTGAAAAATATCATACATTAGACTAACACTTAAAACTGTATTCCAAAATATGAATAAATTAATTAGAATAATGGTCTATTATGCTTACACAATTGAGATCACTATAAAATTGATGCAACAAAATATTATAATTTGAAACAATAAAAATTCGATGCAACAAGAAATTTTGTGAACAAAAGAATCAAAACTGGGTAATAATAATATTTTGAACTTCGGTTGGAGAAAATTCATGTTTTCCTAATCTTTTTCTCGTTCTTAAATATAAATAGTAATTACAAGATAATAAAAGAGAAAAATCAAACAAAATACAATCAAATAATGACAGCGAGTTTTTGTGGTCACGCAATACATCTACATATGTACCCTTACAGCAGCCTTTTGGCATTAGGCACGGAAGAATACATGCAGCCTGTCATTAGCAAATCATTTAAATCTTCGGGTATAGAGAGTATGACATGGCATAACTACAGCTGAGGCCTTCATTCAAAGTATAAATGACTATTTCATTCGTATACTGCCATAGGCATTCCTTACCTACTACCATAGCAAAATGATATTTTCGAATGACTTCAAAAAGTACGAATTATTTGCTGCAGAAAAATGAAAATCATGAGCAGATCATTTCTTAAACTTTAATTTCTGCGGGAACGACATTAAGATAAAATACTTATAAAAGTGCTCAATAAAGAACATTTGTTTCATTATTGACCTCACTGAATTTTCCCACACGCAATTAAAAAATAACGCCAACGTTTCTAATCCAATCAAACAAAACAACCAGACACGACGCCAATAATCGGCGAAAATTGTTTTCTGATAAAGCAATAAAAATAAATCGATTAGGAGAATATTTCCCGTCCGATCTCATAATTAATGTCAAGAAAAGGGTATCAGATAAATAAAAGGACCCAGGCAGTTCTCGCCAAAGAAGCAGAAGTCGATACATGGTCTAGTGGAAGCGGGGGAGTAAAAAAAAACTCATTCCCTTTTCCGCAGGATGAAAAAAGATACGAGAGGACCAAACACACACTTCATGTAGGTCCTCCAGCCCTCCCCGGCTGATATAAAAACGGAAGGACTGGGAGACGGTAGGGTCTTTACTGCCCAATAAAAATTATTCCTTCCCACCCCAAAACGAAAAAAAGCTCCCTTTTTCTCTCCGCACATGCCTAGGGCCCCTTCCGACCCTCCCACGCTCATTCTCGAGATATATATCCCCGGCTGAATGATTCGCTAATTGCGCTAATTTGGGATAGGGGAAAGGGAAGGGATTAAGGGACTGTGAGGGAATCTAGGAGGGGAGAAGGATCAGTTAGTTAGTCCCCATCCTCACTCTCGTAGAACAGGGAGATCTATTAGAGATTTTACCTCCTACGGTCCGAGAAGATATATATTTGTTTGTAATTTTTCATGTATCGATAGACGCTATTTTTCTATAATAATATAATATATTAATATATAATTCAGAGCATTAATTATATAATAATATAATATAATAAAATATTATATATAATATACTAATAGTAATATATTATATAATAATATAATATTAAATAATGAATTATGGCTTAATTTAACGAAAAAATATATGTAATACGAAAACTTGAAAAAGGACTCATAAGATTATTTTACGAAGGAATAAAACGTTGTATTATTATATTGTAAATATATAATAAGAATACACTACACTAGAATACAATACACAAGAATAAAATTCCTGTACTTTTTTATAGAAGCAATTCAGAAAAATATTTAGCGGACATGTAGATAGTTACGCTATTTCCTTCCGTTAATAGGTTCTGCACAACTGAGGCTTGCTCGGTTATTTATATTCCTATGAAGGATCTTTGGTAAATAAAATTAGTTCGACGGAGCTAACGAAGGATTAAAACAGACAAGGAGAAAGAAAATAGTACGCCTAGAAAGAAACATGCTAAGGTACAACAGTAAAACAGGAGGAAAGAAGTTGTAGGTATATTTGGAATACAAAAATGTGAGTTGAGAAAGTAAGATGGTACAATGTAGTTTAAAGACTGCTTATAATACAGTATCGCGTTAACCGTGATTTGGGGGAGTTGAAGTGTATCTGAGCTGAGAAATTAGGATTATGCAATGTAATTTAAAGATTGTGATGTTTAGGATACAGTATCACGCTAATCATGTTATGCGGGAGTAGAAGGAATAATTTATTTTAAATCAACGAAAGTAAAAAGACTCGAGGACAGGAAGATATACGAACGCAGGGTGAAAGAGGACGAGATGGATGTTACTTGCGCTTAAAATTGGCTTAGATACGAGGCGTGAAAGTGAGGAAAAGTGGGCGGAGGACATTCCGTGAGCGAAGCAGTAAGATGAATGGGATGCGAAGCTTAAGGATTACGCCACGTGATTGGTAAAGATCCCACTCTTAATGACGAATAACTCCAGAGGAGAAGGGGCGTTTATGACGATCCCAATCTTTATAAAAAGGGGAGAAAAAACACTGAAACGCAGTTGACGAAAAGGGCGAAAGAGGAGAGCCGATAATGCGCAACTCGACGACAGTTTAGCGAAGATAATTTGCCAAAAGATAATCGGGGGAGAATTTAAAAACCACGAAAACAAAGGCTTGAGAGACGTAATCGCCTTCGGGTCAACTATTACGTTTTACGATGTCATCAAATGTCTTTCGCGAATGAGTAAGTAATCCTATTATCTAAATTAAAACAAGTCTCCATCTCGGCAAAGTAGACATCGTAATTACATTTTTCCAATTATATCTTTTATGGCGGAGGGATGAAATGCTGCACTAAAGTGGCTGATAACTGCATTCCATTAATTATGATTAGACGGAGTTCGCGTCCAATTTATCATCCGCTGCTAAGTGAACTTATCGGCCAACTTCAAACGGAATGCGTGAAATATCCCACGAAATAGTGATCGCCCGTGACGGCCGCTAAATATGCATTTCTCACCATGACAAGGATCATTTACTTTTCCGATTACTGATCATCAACGTTTCAGCGATAGGCAAACCTTTTAAACGTCAATTTATGCGAGAGTATTTCTCCAATTTCATCCTATTTAAAAGGTACACGAACATCGTATGATACCTCACTGTTTATCAGATTTAAATATCACCGCATGATCGTTTAGAAAGCCAAAACTTATAATTTAAACTTACAAAAAGAAATATTGCAAACATTAGATGATTTGTATTATACTGACATTATATCGCAGGATAGAAAAATCATATACAGGTAGGAAATAGCGCCGTTTTGTAATGACAAACTTGAAAACGATTTCTCCAAAAGACTAAGTCTTATTCTTAGCCATTACATAGCCTTAAGGGCTCATCATAAGTGTAATTAGCATTGATATATTTTCTAGATTACTAAGAAAAAACTTATTTTGATATTGTTCATTTGAAAATTACCGTTTAAATCTTATTAAAATAAAATTTTCTTGAGGACAACGACATACTCCTTATCAATTAATTTTTGAATTTCTAGTAAATCTAAGAAAGGAATGAATCCATTAACATTTCTTTATTAGTGATTACGTGATCTATACACCATCGCTAAACGCATCTAATTTCTCATAAAAGACAAACATATTCACATAGTATCGGAGTAACACCGAATGAAAATTAGATAAGTAAGCCGCAGGATGCAATCTATAAAATTTCATACCTTTTTTGCCGAAGGAAACGGTCGTAAGAAGGGAAAATCCTCGTATGGGAAATATCGGAATAGGTAGTGCCCCATAGATTACGCGCGTATGGGCAGAAGGGAAGAAATGGGTAACTGAGATGGCTGTAACGGACAAAGGGAGGCCGTCGAAATAGCATGAGGGTGGAGAGAAGAGTTTAGAGAGAGAGAGTATGAAATTTTATGAACTCTGTGCCACCCCTTTTATCCGGCCGCAAAGACTCCCACGGACGGTCCAATCTGGCCCCTCCTGCACGCAACTCCACTAACCAAACTACACCACCTCCGGAGGAAGATAAAAAAAACATTCTCCAAGAACGAACCCTTCAAAAAAAAGGGAGAAAGGCGGGGCGAGGGAAATAGGAGACGCCTTGTAAAGAAGAATTTATGTATATACTGCAAAGAGTTAAGATGTGGAGGGGAAAGGAGATACGGGGCGGCTAGAAATCGAAAGTCCGTGTAAGAGCTGATATCAGGAAATGGAATGGATAAAAAGCGAGGTTCCCGACTTATTTCCAGATTGGGAGGAAAATGACGGCATACTTAGACGCAGATAAGTTATCCGTGAGGGAAGTATAAGAGTTGAAATGTTCCCAACATATTTATGGTCCATAAATATCGAATACCTTAACTAAGCCGAAGATGGGCTATCCTATTCTCCATGGAAATGGAAGCGGAATGAAGGATGGAACCGAAATGAATTGAAGAGGGTTGAAGGGGTATTCGATCGAAGAGGATGAAATAAATAAGAATGCGAGCAAAGAGGAGATTGAATGAGAGGTTCGGGGGGGAAGAAAAATCGCTAAGGTCTTAAGTCGAATAAAACATGAGAGCACATAGAAAGGTGATGAGCTCCTGTCACGGGTGAAACGGCCACACATAAAGGATTTCCTCTCACGATTTTAAGTAAGAGCTAGTGAACTGCGAAATTTATTTCTTATTATGAATGAGAAATAAATTTTGAAGGCGGGCACACATTAATGCAGGCCCATGAAGACCTAAATCAATATGTGACCGCTGCTTTTACATCCTCGACATTACTGTTGATATATATCATTCAGTTCATCGAAGATTCTGAATTATTTATTTATTTTATTTTTTCATTAAAACATCAACATCAGAATGAAGCCAATTTCAGTTGACGATCAACAGTAGTAAAAAAACTTAAGTAACAATAACAATAAGAATTATGAAAATCAACGATATTAACATCAAAAATGAATAATATACAGCAAAATTACATTACAATTATATACAAAATCATACCAAGCGTAATAAAATAAGTGACTTCCGCTAAATATACAAAAATTAACCGAGATCATAGCTCTGATAACTCTGATATCTATTCCCTGAAAGCTATAAACTGTAGATCTAGGATTAACGTGACTCGTCTAAAAACATTTAATATAGACTATAATATATAGCAAGAATATGGACCTTTTTATTGTTTGTAGATGTTAGACGAAGCAGAACCATGAATTGAACTGAGGTATCAAGACTTTCCTCCAAGAAATGTGGATGTTACTTGATAAAGAAGAAATAGAAGAGACTGGCTTCGTGAAGAATGGACTGTAAGAAACTTTCAGAGACTTCTAAGAATGCTACTTTTTCTTTTGGCTTGTGAGTATTGTGAATAAACAGGGAAAATAACGAGCTTAGTTCGCGATCGAAGAGTGCGATTAATATGTACGTAAATACAATTCAATTTGTATGAGGAATCCATGTGGGTTTTTAAACATTAAATGTACAAAAATTACAATTATTCCGGACTCTGTATTGCTCTTTCTATTCAATCTAATTACCATCTTTTGCAATTCCGCAGCTATCAAGAAATTTATCTTCAGAGGTACTGTTCACTTATGAGCCATAAAACTACACAGCAAATACATCAGATATCGATCGCATTGCGACGGGGGCCCTATGAAGATGGCTTTATTTCAGACGGGCACTCATACACGAGGAACATACCCCTATTCCCATTCCAATAACGGGCAAACAAATTATACGGAGATAAAACAAGGATATAAAAAGAGCCGGAATACAATAACGACCGGGGAAAGCACGAAGGGACTTTGGAATGCGAGCTCAACTTCGTAGACGGTGTGCAGAGGGTAAGATTTAGTAGATGGAAGGAAGCGAAGAAATCAAGGTTATATATGCCTGTTATGGAAAAAGGAAGCAGAAACATCTGTAAACGGCCCAAGTATAACTGGGGAAAGCGAACTTTGCCAGCGATTGCTGCGTGAACGCATTCTGGATACTCCTGAAGACAGTCGCCGTTTGTCAGCAAAGCTCTGAAACAGTTCCGCTTTCATTTCCTACGGGGCATAGTTGGCATACTGAGAGCGAGCCTTCCTATTCATCTCCGTCCCCCACCCACACACACTCAATCTGGTTGCCCTTTGAGACTTTCTTTCTCCCAGAATACCCTCTCTCGTGGGCCAACGGAATGCAAAAAGGTTACGGCGATCCTCCTTTTTTACCATCGAACACCTTTTCGTTTTTTTCGCGCAGGGGTTGCGATGGAAACTGGAGGAATTGAGTGACTCGGTGAATAGTTTTCTTTGTATGACTTCCGCCATCAAAGAATGAGGTTACATGAAGCAGAGTGGAAGGATTAACTTTAGCTGGGATATGTAGTTCTCCTCGAAGGCAAAAGATTATTTGGCCAATAGCTAGTGATTCGAATAATTCGATAACCCAGTTGCAGACACTCAAACTAAAAAAATTGACTCTATGAATTTCATCATATAGAAAGCGATGAAAGTCATCTCTGATTTACGGAGCTATTGGTCGCCTCATTATTTATTGTACTGGGAAAAGATCTGGATCATTTCATATACAAAATCTTTATAAAAAATTATATAAAAGAAATGCTGAAAATATTAATTGGCTAAATATGGCAACGATTTCAAGTATTGTAAATAATAAATAATTGCACTAAAAAGATTAAATAGTACATAGAATAAATATTATTTATGGTAAAATGCAAAAGAACTCGGATTCAGTTATGTGCATTACTACGGGATCCTTTCAACACCTTTTACTCCACAGAAACTATCTACACAGTGAATTGGAATATTTTACTTTACACGAGCATAAATACGGCCAATTATAAATCTAACTTTTCTACCAAAAGTACTTAAGAATACAAATTACAAACGCATCATCAGCGTCTATACGTAATCTATGACACGGTCTTTAAAAATTAAAGTAATTTCAGTAACTGTATCTGACCAATGAAACAAATCACGTATACTGAACTCTAAAATATATCTTCAAGTAATAAAGTAATACAGTCGATTTTCTCCGAATGTTTACGATCTGTATTGGCACGGAAATTCTTAGTAAATAGCCACTTTATTCGAAAAATACATCAGGAGTCCGAGGCGCCGTAAAATCTCAACAGCGTCCCTTTGACCGATTCGATTCGCAAGAACGAATAAACTTTGGTTTAGCAGAGATCACGAATCGAAAGAAAGGTAAGCACATAAAACCTCAGACCCGGTTTCCAATTCTTCCGCCTCAATCTCCACGCTATCGACCGACCACTTCGAGAAATTTCATGGAAGATAAACATGTAAATACATGAAATCTCGGAAGTAACGCCAGCACGAAATATCCCGTCAAAGTATTTGCTGTCTGTTCTTGGAATTTAACTTTCAATGCACATTCATCAATTGCTAATGACCGAAACTGAAAAGGAAATTCTAAACCATTACCCTGAGAAAATAAAATGTACATTTCACCATATAACTTACAAAAAATAATTGAACGCTTCTCAGAACCGGTAATTAAAACGCAAAGAAAATTTATGTAACTGCAATGATCAAAGCCAATATATAAAAATTTTCTTCGAAAAATTCAAACATCACATTTTATTGAATTCTGAAGTGTCTAAGTCGAGATAATTTGGCAGCCTCAAACACGAGAAATAGTCTAATCTTAGTCGAATTCAGTTCACATTTGGAGAAAACTGGTCATCCGGACCAACCAACTAGCGAAACATTCAATAAACACGAAACTCGCCATCTCTCAGCACATCTTTGAAGATAAATAAAAAATGCTATTTACTACGTTGGTGTGTATGTAGTATCTTCGCCTGAAACTAGAGGAGTAGAAATCGCAGAGCAATGAAACTCTGCACAAGATTATACCTCAAACTCCAGCAAATAATTGGCTACCGCAAATTACCCAAAATGCCCTTGGCTATCCTAATTACCGGACTACACGCCTCTAAAAAGCCTTTCATAAGAAATACATACAGATATCCGATTCAGCCGCATAAAGAGATCATATCTTAATTAAGATATACAAAAAATGCTGAAATGATCCAAAGCATGTATCATTCGAACGATAATTAATTAGTTCCTTACCTTTAGAGATTTTTCAAGATCAAGAACTTTTCAAGATGAAACGAACTTTAACTCATCATTCTCTGCGTTAAAGATTTCCTAATAGAGGCTGCACTTTCCTGTAGAGTAACTCAACGATTAACATGAATTATGACCAATAAGAAATCTAGGAAACATTCCTCAATTTTTATTTCTGCAGATCTGCGAAAATATTTAGACGTTCAAGTAAGAGGCGTTCGTTAAACATTCGCATCTATTTACAACTCAAACTTCCAGCTGAATGGTGGGGAACGTACGTCCTTTAAGCCGTATTCCACCTATCTATTATTATGTATTTCTATTAATTCTTGAAACAAATGCACACGTTTAAATAATACTGTCTCCCAATCACTTTAACCATCAAGCTAAAGCATAATAGATAATATTCTACCTATTTTTACATGACGATTATTCATTCCCCTCCGTACAATTTCGATGCTAACTCATTTGAATGTAGGCAGTACGGCACTCAAGCGCGGTCCGTTGATTTCATATGCGACCCAATGGTTTCTTATGCGGCCGAACGGCACTTACGGCCTCCCCGTGAAAAAAAGCTCCGCTCGCCTAGGCATTTTTAATTCTACTTCTAGATATTTCAGCGAGGGCAAGCGTAAGTGGACTCTAATTCTCTAATTCCCCTCGCGAAAACGAGGGCTCCACGACGAGAGAAAGATAAGCTGTGGAGAGGATGAAACCGCAAGGAAAACGAGAAAGAGAAGAACCTCAATTCGGCCGTATCTATGCACGCGAGGGGACGAGAATGGAAAATAAAATCCCTACATTTCAAACCTCTCCTCCCTTTATACTTCCGACCATCCCCCGAATTCTTTCTAAACCCCTCTTTCTTCCCCCTTCTCACACAACATGCATTTCCCATACTTCCGACGGTACACTATCCTCCACACGCGCAAACTCACGTTCATTCCTCAGGGGGGATGGAAATGGGAGGAACAAGATGAGGGAAAAGTGGTTAGATAGATATAAGAAGAGGGAATGGAGTGAGAGAAGCACCCACGGGACGGCAGAGAGGAAAAAGAGAGAGATAGGAGGGGACACAATGGGGAGATGTATAAAAAAGAAGAGATTGCGGTGAAGGAAACAGTGATTGCAAGAAGTGAGAACGTGGGAGCGATAAGTGGGTGGAAGACAAAAGGGAACGGAGAGACAAACAGATGGCGTCTTTTAAAGTGGGAGTTCGGGAGCGAAAGTAATGCGGCTAATAACGAAGGGAGAAGGAAGTAAAGAAGCGTGCGGTACGAAATCGTAAGAGGATTGGACTGAGAGTAACGCACTTAAGTGCTCGTGAGCGAATCGATATAAGCTCATACGCCCGTACGATCTTCCTTCGTGGTTTGCCAAAGAGACGAAAATAATCCCGCATCGTAAACATGCTGAATCGTACATGCATACACAATCTTCGAGAAGTAATGGAATTTCTTGAATATTTTCGTTTCGCGCGGAGCATTCCGAGCTGTATTCGTGGTGCTCTAGATGAACAGACGAAATTCTAGAACAATAAAACAGCTAACGTCCGAGATCACAGTAGTTTCTAACGAAATATTTTCAACGAATAAAGAAAAATCTATCGTGTAAATAAATACTGACTTTTCATAAACACCTTTCTAAAGAATTTATCGAGAAATTTTTCACAAAAACACACTTCGTTTCAAAGAAATTCCGAGTATGCAATGCCATCCATTTTATAATCTAATCCTGCACAACGACATTCAGTTTTTAAATCTACAATTTTATCTCCCTAAAATAACAGAGAGAATTTTTCGCTAGAAAGGAATTACGCGTTATAAAATTTATCAAGGCTAAATCTGTAAAATTCCGTGCTAATTAGATTGCTGAAATTGATGTTAAAAAAATGAACCAAGAGTCAAATCCCACCGTAAGGATTCCATACGCGTTTTCTAAACATAAGCGGATGAGAGAAGAAATGCGAAGCAATTTCGACGAAATACTTCAAGCGTCGCAGACGTTCGTAAAATATACGTTCCAATAAAAGGTGGAACGAGCGAGAGAGTGAAAGAGGGAGAGGGAAAAAATGAAGGGCTACAAGGATTGAGGAAAGCCAAGCGGACACTTGGGACAAGCATACTATGATGCTTCTCGTACGAAAAAGAGGAAAAAATGACTCAAAGTGCCTTTCTACAACAACTTTGTTAGACTTGAACGAAAAAAGAGCACTAAAATATGTTCTTCACTTCATCATAGGCTAATAAACACAAAGGATTTTTCTCTAGAGATAGCGAAAGGATATTCTAGGGTAATCAGTATTTCTAACCTAATATAAAGATAATAACTCAAAAGAGTGATGATCATTTCATACGCTTCTATTTATTTGGGACGTAATATGTAAACACTAATAATTTATTCAGGATACAGCCCAAAGATATCCTGGGGTAATCAATATTTCTAATATAATAAACAGTGATAATAACTCAAAAAATGAATAATAATTTCATACGCCGCTATTTATTTAGGAGGTAATATGATAGCTATCTGGGTAAGATAACTGTTCGTTCCTTTCTTTCTTATTTTTTATTTATTTCTTTTTTTAATGTTAGTGTTATATTGTCACTCTATATTGGCTCTAAATCTGTATGTGACAAATTGGCAAATAAATAAATAAAATAAATTGAAGTGGAATGAATAAGGAAGGATTAGTAAAAACGTATTCGTTAACATAATTTTATTTTCATGCATAGGAACAAGGAAGTATAGTTGATGAGTGAGAACCGAGTCTCTCGGGATATGAGGAAGGAAAAGAAAAATTCCCGAAAGAGACACTTTCGTGGAAGTGTGGCTTCATGGAGACATACCAGCGCATGGGAAGTAAAAAAAAGGAATACTCATTTATAAAGGAGCCGTGAAATAAGGAATGCGCAACGAGCGTGGGCTTGGCAACGAGATTGAGAGATGAGTGGGAGGGGACGGTTAAGAAGCTTCGGTTGCATGCGGAGAAAGAAGTGGTGAGGAGATAGATAAAAAGGCTATCGCGCCGGAGGACAGTGCCGTTTTGCATTTTGATTCCTGCAGCCATTTACGGCGAGTGCGTGTGTAAATTCTAAGGGTCGCAGATATGAGGACGAGGTACGAGCCAAAGGAGAAAGAATGAAAAAATAAACCCCGTGAGTTACGATTAGGATGGGGACAGCGCGGAATGAGGAAAATATGGATGAGTGGGTGGAATCATTCCTGTCCCCGAAGTATAAAATTTCATATTCCAATATCGTGCGGAGGTAGCATCTAAATGGATGAATGAAAAAAGGGAGAAAACATTTAGACGGATAACGCTCCTCCAGTCAATAAAAGAATTACTCGTTAAAAATTTTTTTCCGACTACGACGAACTGAATAAAGATAACTGCCGCCGTAAAAACTTGGAATATATTTTTTTAAAATATACGACGCGCGATCAAATTTTTACGTGACGAAAGGAATTTCGGGGAATTGGTTTCGCTCCGCGAAAATGAGGAAATGTAGGAATTTTTATGCCTCCGAAAAGAATCGTCAAAATGATTTATTTCGGCGAGATACAAGAAATATTTTCGGGCTCAAAAGTTGAACTTACGACTGCCTCGTACACAAAAACTCGTCGGAAATTCGGATGGAGAAACAAAAGATCATAGGGAAATTGTTATTTTTGGAGAAATACCCCAAAGAACGTCCAATCATATTTAACCGCTGATTCTCGCTGAAATTAAGAAGAAAGATAGTTTGTATCGGTTTGGGCTCGAGAAAGGCTTAATGTTATACAAAAGTGGTTCCTTTCACTTGAGAGAGATGGATAAAAATAATTTGTTTTTAAACAAAACATGAAAATTAAACTTGCAATTATTATTAATATGCAAAATATTATGCATATTAAAGGATTAAAATATTATTATTTAAAAAATATATAAACTATATGCTATATATACCTACGCATATTGTATTCTCTTAAATAATAATTGAGTGATTTTATTTAAGGATATTGGACAGTGAAAATAATTCGCCTAGATACCAAAAATGCGCAGTCTAAACGTGAAAAACAAAACAAAAAATCAAACAAAATTCCCTGAAAAACTCAAAAAGTCTCAACCTCAAAAATACCAAAATGAAGCATAAACAGATGTCACGGTTTATCAATGCTTAGAATTCCTTTAAAAAAATATATCCACAATGTCACCTGTTGTACTGCAATAAACGCAAAAACAAAACGTCAGTATTCCTTGAGACCAGCAGAGCAGAAATGACGACCGAAATGCAAAAACTGGATATAGGGGTAAAGAAGAAGGGCAAGGCAAAATGGGGAAGACGTCGGAGTATAAAGGGGTTGGGAAAAGGACGAAATGGGGTTGAGCGGGCGGTCCCACGGGACATCGAGACGGGAAATGGGAAGAGAGGGCGGGAATAAAAACCGTGATGAATATCGGGAAAGTGGGCTGGAGATGGGAACGGCGGTTTCTTTGAATAAGCAGGATAAGATGGAGTGAAAGGAAACGATGCGGCTGCACAGGCCCAAGTGAATGGATAGAGGCTCTTGGGGGTACTCTTACACATTAAAGACTATATACATAGGGACGATAAAATAAGGGTGTCTATAGAAAATGCAGCAAAGCATTACGACTTCTTTGTTTTGCAATGAAAATCATTCTTACTAACTACCGAGAGATATGCAAAGTATAGCATATAAGAGACTTGACGAATTGAATATTCCTTATTGGATCTTCAAATTTGGCACGGGTTACTGAAGGTGATCCAACAGTAAGATAATAAAAATGGAAAAATTAAGGAAATTTGAAAAATTAATGAGAAAGTAGGATATAAATTTCTCAGTGAGGAAATAATTTTATAGGTGAAAAATTACTACCGGGTTTTTAAAAATATAAGACAAGGAATATAAATATAAAGGAGAAAGACGACAATATGAAATAGTTTCCGTTTTGGATTAAGTTTAAAATTTCGAGAATAGACCTAAAAACTCAACACAAATGCAACTCACAACCTTTACTCGTTAGATACACGCATTAATTGGAATTTGTATAGAAATTCACATAATTTTCATGTATAGTAAACGGTTATAGAGATTAAAAGAAGTAATGATATCACTTATAATGACAACCTCTAGGCAGCATCTGTTGCATAGAAGAATGAGTTTATTTCATACATTGTTCTCCTTTCATTATTTTTAAAGGATTTTCCCAAAAATGTTAAGAAATACGTTGAAGTGTTAATAAATATTATTCATTTATTACCCGATTCAACAATAGCCATGGTTGGAAACTCACGTTCTCCAATTTCCACAAATAATTGCGTACAACCATTGTTACAAACAAGAATCGGTAGGTTTTACGATCAAAATACTCTCAGAAAGTGTTTCCCCTATCTATCACAGTATCTTAGTCGAGGAACAAGAAACAGCCCGACAAATCGAATAACCGATTATACGGAGCTACGACAGAAAACAAAAGCCATCCTTCTTAAATACTTCAAATTTTCGAAATGTTCCCAACCGAGTAATACTTTACCTCACGACAAGATTTCATCTTTACGAAGAATTCGAGCAACTCCTTCGTCCCATCCGAAGAGGAATGTTACCTTTTCGGCCGATAAAGCGGCAGATCGCGTGCGGGAATGCGGCTCGCGTGGCCGGGCCGCGGTGAACACGGGGGCGAGCAGGCATCCGGATCCCGACCAGGGATTTTAATTCTCTCAATGAAGGCCCTTCGGAAATTTTTCAAAGACCTCGCGAGACCGGAAGTTGAGCCCGAAACGGACTTTTCTTTCTCTTTGGGCGAAAACGTCTCCTTTCCTAACGTTATACAATCAGCGGCGCCAGACTCAAAAAGAAAGGCGAAAAATGCACGCAGACGCTGGGTGCTCGCATGCCGCCTCGTGGCGGGCACAAAATTATTGCCGTAGGTAAAGGCAGGGAATGCAGGCGCTCGGGACGTGGTTGACATTCTTCTTGCGACGTTTGCAGATAGCGGAAAAAAAGATAAAGGGCGCTCGTTAAGAAGAACAAAAAAAGTGGAGACTGAAAAGGAAATTCGAAAATATATGCCAATCGCGCTTAAAAGAGCCGGGTTTTTCGAGACAATCCTGCCGCGAGTTGACGAATGTGGAGGCATGTTTTTAAACTTTTTTTAACGAGCTGCTCTTGAGGCTTGCGAAGAATAAATGAGCCGTAAAACCTTTCGGAGGTACGAATTTGGGGTTCCCCACTATTTTTAGCGCCGAAAGAAATTTATCGACCGAAAATGTGTGGTTGAGACATTCTCCGAAGCGATTATAAAATGAATGTTTTAATGAGACTCGGAAATTTGGAAGTTTTTCTCGAAATGTATCGTAAATAATGATGTAAGAAAGTCCGCAAGAAAGTAATACATCCATGTTGTTATTTCAATATCTTCCCGTATCATGGAATATTACATCAATAATTTCCTATTTATTTCAAGATTAGATTTGCTAACTTTTAATTCATTCACTCAAAAGGAACAGCTCCATTATACGTAATAGCGACTGAATTACTATTGTAATAATATAAGTTTTACTGATTTCCACGAATTATACATACAAATTTCATTTAAAATCATGTTAAGGTAGATATATTTCCCGAAAACATTATGATAACATTCTTTGTATCAAATTTTATGTAATATATACCATACATTATTTTCGACAGAACGACCTTACGGTAGATAGACACGATACATGATCATTAGAACTTCAAATTTCAACAAGGAATTCTAGTTTCGAACGAAAACGAATTTATGTCACTGAAAAAAACTGAGACGAAATTTTAAGATGGTCTGGAGATCGGTATGGAGAGAGTACATATCAACGCAATATTTTTCTCTCTGTATAAAAACATAAGGATAGCATTCGCTAGAAAAGATGACGATTCTACTAACCTATCGAAAACGTAATTCCTTTAACTGCAGATTCTTATTATCTTTATTTGGTGAAACGTAAGAATCGATTTCCGCACCGAGAATTGCGGAGAAAGATAAACGAGGTCGAGGCCGATTTCGCCCTGAGACAGCGTTTTATGGAAACTATAAAATCAAAAGATATTCGGGAAACACGGAAAGTGAAAGGTGTAATAACTCAAATGATTAATTGCTTTATCAATCAATCAATGCTATCCCTGAGAAGCCACTAATTTCCACACCCTAACCATTATTTTTCAGCCCGTCAAAAAATTCCCTCCGAAACCCTCGACGTTTCTCACTCTTTGTTAGTCTCCCTCAGCTCAAGGGTTTTAAGACACAAAAACTTCAGCAAACTTAAATTCATCAGAATTTTTCCTCACGAAGAAACTGTGGATTTCCAGTAATTAGCGTTTGAAAAAAGGAAAATTCAAACCCCTTAGCACAGTAAAACATACATATTAATTTAGTGCTTCATCTTCTCTCGGTAATCGTAATATACTCGTACGTGAGGTCAACGCAATTAAACCATAATTCTTTGATGGATTTACGCGATAACTACTACACTAAATAAAATTCAGTCTCCGGCGATGTCTTGTGGAAATATGCCATAATAAACAAGAAAAATTTGTACTTTTTCCACAAATTTTTATTATAAACAATAAAAGACAGTAAAACACGACTAGTTTCGGAGATTGATTGTCTTGATGATGAAGATCAATCTCCGATCTTCATCATCAAGACAATCAATCTCCGAAACTAGTCGTGTTATACTGTCTTTTATTGTTTATAATAAAAATTTGTGGAATGAGTACAAATTGTTCTTGTTCTTTACTACACTAAAGCATACTTTCGTTTAAAATCAGTTCATCTTTATTTGTAAGCTTTTATGGAAACATAATTTAAGAAATGTAAAACGGAAATAAAACACCACCGCAAGCATCCCATAGAACCATTATACCACCGTGCTGGAGAGTCCAGAGTCCAAACAAACTTCCTCATGATCTCCCATTCAAAAATAATAACAACGACGATCCCTAAACCCATCCTGCGACCATCTGCCCACCAGAAACTTCGCCGAGGAGATTTCTGCAGGGGGCACGGAAGAAAGAGGGAACACACATAAGCCCTGTGCCCTTAAAAGCTCCCAGTATTCAACTTTCCCCTTCAAAAACCACAGGTAAAAGTTCTCGATCTCAAGAGCAGAGGCTGCCACGCCTCCGGAGGGGGAGAGGATGGCAGAAAAAGGGGAGAACCACACCAAGGCACAACTACAACACCATCTTACGGCCTTCCCTCCAACTTCCTTAAGTCGTATACAGAGGAGGCTATAGTGCGAGAGACAGAACTCTTCACTCGCTCAGGGAAAACCTTAAGAAAGGCAAAGTGTAAGTCAAGTAAGGAGGGAAAAGAGAGTAGAAGTTTTGAAGAGAAAAACGAGAAGGGGGTGAAACTCTAAAGACGGTTGATTGATGAAGTGTAGCTGGGGCGACGGACCGTGAAGAGAAAGACCAACTCCTGTGCAGAAGATCTTACGGAGGTTGCGTTACGACGTAGACAAGCACATCTCTCGGGCCACGGGATACGTCAAAAGGAGGGGGGATACTTTGAAAAATTCGCGGCGGAAATAAAGGCGGACCATATACATTCAACGACTCCAACAGTCGTAACTTACGAGATGATGCATGCACGAGTTTATATTTACGTTACGAATCCTCTACCTCCAATTTTCATAATGTATTTATTCGAAAGTGATATACGTAACTTTTAACAGCAAGCGTAACATGAACGGAAATTAAAATAAAATATCGTGCACAAAATATATCGTCATAATAGTATCAGGATGACTTCGATGCTTTGAAAAGAGGGTTTAAAGTCTGAATCGAATAATCATAATAATAATTTATTTAGCCCATACAGGAGGTCCAAATTACATGACCTATAATAAATGGACGGCACACATAAAACGGAACAACAAGAGTAATAAAAACACAAAAAATAGCAAATAAACAGGTAGAGTAATGGATTAAGCAGGTCAAATGTATTATTAACTTTAGTCACTACGATAAATTACGAATATAACTACGCTGTAATACTTCATGTTATTCTTTGTTATCGTAATTAAATTATCAATATGATCTATAACAGAATGGAGCTAACTCTCTTGCCATTCTTTCTTTGTAAATTCAGTCATGATAAGTCCTATCTCATCAGACCTTTAATTTGAGCCTCTTACTCATCCATTACTGAAATGAACGGAAGTGATTAATCGAGAACTTTCAACCTATTCGATGATTAAACATAAAAGTTATTGATATCGCTACAAATTATCACCAATCCTCCCTTAAATACACTATTCCTACCGAAATAAGTAATCAATGTAACAGAAGGAAAACGTAATCTGGTGATACTGGGAGGAAGATATTGAAATACTGAAAGAAGCATTTACACGGAGGTTACGGATTCTGAATAACTGGTGACCGCTAAACGATTATCCGTTTCCCGGGAATCGCCCTAGACGGTTGCCGCTGTCGGCGCTTGGAGAACCTTTGTCTCTTAGCTCAATTAGAACGTAGAGAAAACAAGGGCTATAGAATGGGATGTCGATAAGCGCACGACCTACAACGACTGCTTCATGAAATACAGTAATAGCGGAATACAATCGTAAGAAAGGTTAAATGCAAGAGAGTTAAGAAGGGCATTATTACTTAGCGTCTCACCAGTAAGAAAAGAACAAGTTGATCGCCTTTAAGAGTCTCTAATCCACTTCAATAGATCAAAAGAAATGCGATTCGATCAGAGAAAGACAATTTTGCGAGCCGGCGCTTTTAAAATGCCACAGCCGTTCTTTTATCTGGGAAAGGAATTTTATAACTCGGCACTAAACGAGGAACATGAGCACAAAAGGGTAATTATTGCAACTTTGCGTGATGAGATATTGTTTTGAGAAGAATGAGAGATACCGTGACGAAACTTAAACGGGTTCGCCGTAGAATACCATAGCGCGCGACGCTTTTTAAGCCATTCTTCCGTCGACTAAACGACGCGAAAGATTAAACCCTAGCGACTTAGAATAAAGGGTGTCGTTGCAAGATTGATGACAAGACTTGATGTCGGCAAGAGCAATGAGCATTGTATATAACCTGACCCTAGATGAGAACATGAATTATTCATGCCATAAATCCATCGGATCTTCCCAGGTCCTAGACAGCGAGAAACCATCTACCATACACCCGTTAATACCTGTCAACGTGATGTGTTCTTAAGGTCAACTGTTCGACGATTTACTGGGAGAACGGACACGGAATCAATTTCGGATCCGTGAAATGTAGGGACCGTGATGTCACCAAGATTGAATAATAAATCCATCAAACTATGAACCATGAATTAGCCGCTTCTCTTATTCTATGATGAATGTTGCGAGGCAAGAAGGTGTAAAAAAATCCGTGGATACATCCGTCAGAGTGGCGATTATTTACCGGTCAAAGGGCACAAGAGAGCCCTCCATTCAAAGTGACCGCTTCTTCGGATTTTTCTTTCGTTTTTTCACTCGTTTTTTTTCGCATTTCTCGGCATCGAAATTTTCAACATGAAAGATTCATAAATGGTGATATATATATCCGTAAATGGAAGATCCACTTAAGGGGTTGAGTCGCCAAGGCTTTGTGGCGACTTAAGCGTAAAAAAATACAAAGAAGACGTTCTAGAAGTATAGTGCCACAAAATGGCATCCTTAGTGGGATTATAAGATCATCTCATTCCTCCGAAACTCATTTTGTTTAATGTCCAATGTTATAGAAGACGGGGAAAAGCAATTGGATGTCACCACCTGATAAGGTTGCTATGTAAAGGCAATTGATCGTGCGTTGGTCTATATGCAAAGGTGACTGAACGGAAATTACGCCCGGAGTTATGATGGTGGAGGACCGGTGAATAGGAAAATCTTTCAGCTAACAGATGAGCTCAGGAAGACGAAAGATAGTCACCAAGATTTTAAAGGAACAAATGAAAATATAATCACGCAATACGTTAGAAAGCCAGTATATTTTATTACGATAAAGGTGCACCACACGTCCTGGTTTTTTAGTATTTTATCGGTTTTAACAGTCCTAGTCAATTATTCCGTTACTTCGGTTTGAAAAACGGAAAAACTCAGAAAAGGTACATAACGTAACTTTAAATAACATGATTTCATTCACAGAAATCACTTGAGAACGAACTTTCATACACTAGTTACGCCATACAAAATTAGAGTGCCTTAAAAGAACAAAATATCATTAACTTTGACTAAGTTTTAGTACCTATTTTATCGGCTTCATAATGTGATGAGTCCTGTTTTCTTACTATGAGATTATGGCAATCCTATACGTGAACATCAGCAAAACGCTTACCATCACTTCCTATTTCCGTGATAGAAACAACAATTTTATTTACCGCTTAGGAGCTACTGCACCACAAGTATCTCTAAACAATGAAACCTATGTTGGATATTCAACATTTGACATATAATTTACCCTCGAAGCATGCACATGAAATTTAACTTTTAATCGAATGCATAACTAGAAACATCAAACATAAAATAAGACCTTAAATATATAACGGATAACTTTGACGAATAAAGTCGAAAATTTCGAGATGAATTCCTCATAATCACAGGAAACTAGCGAAAATGGGCTTGGGATGAGACAGGGGGCGCTCTTCCTTTGGCATCCCAGATATACGACATCCATCCGCCGAGAATGACGAATCGAAGACTCGGGAGATATTCGTGAAACGCGGTGGGTAATTTTTGGATGGATGGGCGCTAGATGTGACGGAATTTGTGAGACCATGCGAGACAGATAAGCTGGGTCGCCCTTCCCGCTCAGCCTCCATACATCTCCGAAATCTGTTTCCAACCTCCCATCTTCTCGCAGGCGTGCCACCTTCATTTCTCACCAGTCCGGGGAATTCAGATTACGCTTGGATAAATAACATCGGTTCCCCCGAAATACCGCGACGAATGAATAATTGTACAGCGAAATGCTGTCGCGGACACGGAAAAATGAGAATCAAAGCGTAATGTCGCGCCAGCTATTGATTTGAGTCAACGTTTACTGTCCTTTTTTACTGCGTTGCACTTTACGACACAAACTACAAGGAGCCTCATCGCTAAATTCCTATTTTCTTACAATAGTGCTTTCTCCACCGCAGACCTTAACAAGCCTCATTTGTCAATTTTAGTAACAGCCCTGCCTATTAGTCAACACCATACTGTTCCGTAAACATCTCCTAATCAATGATACCGTATTATATGAATCATTGGCAAGTAGAATATTTACTATAACTATATGTCGAGGCTTTCTAATGATTTAATGGCCATAATTACGGAATAATCCAAAATTAGAATCTTGCAGATACAAATTATTTAGATAATATTACGAGATATTTCTGGAATAAGCGGAAAACCCATACATTCCCGATCAGAAGGCCATAATTTAAGTTTAATATATGCTTACATCGTATGTCTATATATAACCGGCCAAGGTATAAATAGTTCATTGAATAATTAGATTGATTGAGATGATTAGCGTAACAAAGATGGGAAAATGTATGATTTTTATGTATGTATTTTCTACCGATACATGTTGAATATCTTTAAAGGTATAAGCATACATACACATATAAGCATAGAATAATGCTAGTGCTAGTTAATTAGACGTTATTTGGACTTCAAAGTCGTTGAGTACCTGAAGTATACGAAATTTGAAAACCAACAACAAAAACATTACATTTTATATTTAACGTAAATTAAACATACTTCACCATCCTAACCAATGGTAAAATTAGTAGAAGTCCAAGTATGTAACGAATTTTCCATATAGACATTTAAAGGAAAAACATCACTTTAAACCGAACAAAAGGACAATAAAATGCACGTAAAGTTTCCCTCCGCTATATTCATAGCAAGTTCAGGCGCAACTGACATTGAAAAAGAAACGACCGCCCGACGAAAAATGCTTTATCCCCGGCATTAATCAATAGCAACAGAATCCTAGAAACGAGAGGCAATCTGCACGACAAAGTAATTTCGCCAATTTTTTCCACGTCAAACTCCCGCTTATACGACCGCTCTTTTTCCCCGGAATGGGAAAACTTCTATTTACATCCGTGCATCATCATTTACCGGAAAAAGCTCCAAAACTTCCCGCTTTTAAAGCCAATGAAAAAAAAACGCGGCGTCGTGCAGTTCCTTTTCTTTTTGACGAGTTCGGTATCGCAGTCCTCTTTGGTCCACGCGAAAAACGCGCCTGAATAACTCACTTCCGAAAATGTCTTCCCTCCGAAATGCAAATTTCGCCCAGGAGATACTGATTCCAGGGCACACCGTCATGCGAAGGTCAAACCCCACGCCTACCAATCTGATCTCACGCCACCGCTCCGGGTCGTTCACCCGCTCATCCTGCACCCGCATACAAAAGCATTTTCCAACACGACCATAAGCATCGAGTCCTTTCGACTTGTTTCGCGTCCGATCAAAGCGATTCCGAGACTCCCCAATGTACTTTTCCTATCAAATCTCGACATGGCCATCTATTCTCGATTGGAAAAAGCGCAGCTAGGGTCACTCAAGGGCGACGTGTTCCGTGGTGAGAGGCTAATGGGACAGACCTTTTTTTTCTGAAAAAGAATTGGACTCAAAAGCTGACTGAATGAAGGAGAAAAATTCGGAGGACGAATTTCGAGAATGTAAAATTTTTCACCTCCATCGAAAAAACATGAGAGGACAGACTAAATCTTCAATCGATCTCTGATTTCTGATGGATACGTTACGATTTTTAATGAGGTAATTCGAAACTGCAATTGAAAATCTTTTGGTTAATTTATTCACCGCAAAAGATATTAACCGATGTTACGATAAAATTGCTACGAAATAATACCTACTTCAAGACGAAACAACTGATCATCTGTGAAAAAATCACATATGATACATCGCGTTATTATAGCATGGAACCATTTAAAGGCCTTGTTATAAGAACATCCCTCATTAATAATTAATGAACTGAATATGGAATTACCTTAATAGATTTCACTCACCAAATTCATTTAAGAGAAACTGTAATGGTACACCATAGGATAATTTCTTACCTGAAAGAAAAAGAAAAGAATCATTAGCATCTCGCACAAAATATTGATATTAGACGATGATAGTGCTTCAGTAAAATTGTTATGTATAATGTTACTCGATTAGTTCTATTTTTCATCTAAGAATTATGATTCAGATAAAATTAATGACTCTAAACTCTAAAATTAATGACTCTAAACTGAAAGAAAAAGAAAAGAATCATTAGCATCTCGCATAAAATATTGATATTAGACGATGATAGTGCTTCAGTAAAATTGTTATGTATAATGTTACTCGATTAGTTCTATTTTTCATCTAAGAATTATGATTCAGATAAAATTAATGACTCTAAACTCAATAATAGGTCATACTCTTTTATGAACAAGCTTTTCCTTAACCCCAATCACCATTATCAACTTTTACAAAGAAGCATTTCTCAATAATTTACTATATACTGAGAGATATAACTTTAAAATAACAGTACATTCTGGCAATTAAATATTCAATAACACTTTCATCGCTCTAGTCACCATTAAATACTTAATATATTCATACATATTAGGCTTTTTATTTATCATTGAAAGACAAAGGTCAAGTTAAATCATAATTTGTTAATTTCATTATCTGTGTACAAGAATAACTTGTCATTCAATTTTTCACAATTCAGTATAAAAACAGAATGAATGCAATTAATTATTTTTACCTCGACAATATCTTAGAAAACGGTAGGAACACCAAAGTAGACGAGAACTGTTATAATATCACTTTCAAGTGTAAATAAGTAAACGGTTTACTGAAAGAATAAAGTATGTACAAGAAGATGATCAATTTTAATGACGCGTCATCCTGAATCGCAACATTAGAAGTATTTCCTTTAGTCTCCCATTTCGGCAAAAATTCGGCACGAAGAACTTCCTGCATATTTCACATCGCTTTGTGATTGTAGAGAAGGTCATGGCTATGCATTCCGAATGCACCACGGAACGCCAAACGATAAAATATTGAGGACGGTAAAAAAAACGGAGAAAACAGTAAGTGTCAAACAAAGCCCATACAAAAGCTTCCCGTAGAAAAAAAATCCATTCCGCCGCGAAAGAATTCATGAAATCAAGCAATATGCGCCACCACTCCAATATATTCGTCTATTTTAGGGCGCCAAACGTTATCCTGCCCACCAACCCCGTAACACACACGATCGAATGAATATTTGAAAGCGGGCGTTGAGCGGGGGTGAAGACCCTGCGAGTATACACGGCCATTTTATATTTCCAGCCACCCCTACTTTCCCACGTTAACTTATTCCCGTCAAAAATAAAACCCCCTCCGACCCACTCGGGACTCTACAAACTCTTGGTGCTACCCACCGTCAACCCCTTTTTCCCCAGAAAATAAATTATTAATAAAACAAAACAATGTCGAAATGGACGGGGAGTACTTCACAGTCATGCTTCCTGATTCACAGCGCCACGGGGGGGCTGCTGGGGAGGACGGGGGAAATGGGAGCGGACTAGTGGCCAAAGTGGAAATAGAGGAAGAAGAAATGGAGGACGAAGCGGGTGGGGAAAGAGAAAGAAAGCAAAAATCAGCGAGTCCTCCACGTCGGCCGGACCTTTCGCGCCGTAGGCGGACCGTAAAGAGAGAAACTTGCTCCAATAAGATATAAAAATGTATGAGCGGGGGGAAAAAAAACGACGATTAAATAATTCATTGCGCCGGGACAATGGATGAAAATTCCGAATGCTGGTCACGGAAGAAAAATGCGAGGCATTACGGAAAAAGAAACGGCAATGCAAATGTTTAATCTAAATATTGTCCTCATTAATGACCTCGGGAACAATCGTGACGGCCGGCAATGAAATACCGCATGAGAACCAGAAATAAAAAAAGAGCGCCGTCCAAATACACGGGAAATCAACCGAGAAGTCAGAAAGGAACGAATTCCTTAATTAAAAGACGCTAAACAAGGACGATTTTCACAAAATCTCCTCCGCATGAACGTGGAAAGCCATCTTGCATATGAAAGCCCTCGGCGACCTTGGGTTGATGAAATTAGAACAATAATATGCGATCGATTCGTCAAAAGAACGTGCATTAATAAAATTAATCAGCTTGAATAAACTGCTAAACATCAATAAATATCGCATAAATAAAGAATTAATTACGTCAACCGTAATGAAAGCAAATATGGGGAGAGAAAAACGAATTAATTATAGGTTTTCGGACTGAGTGCCGACTACCAGATATAATTAAAAGCAATTAATGACATTGAAATCCCTGCATTTAATTTCGTTTTTATCCCCGTCATTCAAATGAGATATGTTTTCAAATAGCATACCAGAACCACAGAAATTAAAAATAACTTTGGTCTATCATTTATAAATTACGATCAACCTCACTCAAGTATTAATTAATAAAGGCAATTGAAAATTTTTACGATCTGAAAGCAGCATTTTTGCTCGGATAAATGCAATTTCACGATTTTTGCGTCGATTGTCGATTTCTTTATCTCTATTTAGTTTCACATAATGCTGGAGAAGAGAGATGAATATCCAACGATATTCATTCTCGTATTAAACAAACGGAAATCCCTTTATATAACAATTAATGGAATCTAAAAATACATCCTTAACAAAAGTATGTATCAGATGACCGTCTGAATTTAAATGCAAAAAATAACTCCAGAAAGCTTTAAATCAGAGCAAAATACAAGTAATTAGTTTATTTCTGTAATTTAAAACGGAGAGGGGATAAAATATGTGTAGAAATAGTAAGTTACGTCACCGTAGAGACTTCAATTCAATGAATTACCTCAAGCAAGAGTAGCAGTGCATTTCACTCCTGAGCACGGAATGACGACATTATTCTATAATGGTTCTGTTTGAATATTTCAATCTGTTTCTTAAATGTTCATGCACCTGGTGTTTCACTAAAAGGTAAACCCCATGCTGTGGGGCTATTATTGCTTGAAGAGAGTAATGATAACATTCATTCTATAGCGAAAATAAGCTAGAAGTGGAAGCCAGGTCTTCCACATTCAGTAACAGTACGCTGAGTCACATTAATGCCGTTTAGGAGATACTTCGTAATTCTTCAGAGGTAAGTTAGTTCCCTAATGTTTTAAGGATACTTTTATAACATGATAAATATATACCTTTGAAATGGACTGGAAATGCTACATTGGTAGGTGAGACTTCCCAAGCAGTATGGATTCTGATAATTGAAACAATCTTGCGTAGAATTTTTGGGAAATCCTTTTATTAGAGATGTCAAACCATAAAACTTACTTAAAAATAAGGAAGTTTTAACTTATAATAACCACATTAGTTATAGTTTTAATTAAATTATCCGGCTACTCGAGTATCAAAGATATTAAGAAACAAATTAACCTGTAAACTGGTGACACAACTCGGAAATAATGAGATCGAGTGATTCGGAAACAACAGAAAGACATGCTTTCATAAGGGGAAGATACAGAAGACAAGCAAAGAAAGGAGAAAGAAAAGAGACAGCAAAGGAGAAAAAGGAAAGGGTGTGGGGGACGAAGGCGCAAAGAAAATGGAAGGCAACGCACATCCCTTCTGCATCAGCACTCCATCGAACTGAGGAAGTCATCATACATTGTTCGACCATAAAAATGAGGATTCGTCTGCGGGAGGGATTTATTTTTTTTGGGAGGGAAGAAGATGTGCGAGCTAGGCGAAGAGAACTGTCTGATACGAGAAAAGGTTGAGATGTAAGCTTTTCGGGGGGGAAGAACCTTTGTGACGACTCCTTCACACGTGTTCCCCCCACTCGGGAACCAATCCCGCAGAAAAATTCTCCACCCACGCAAGCCGATCTCACCGTACAAGCGGTTTTCCTTCCCGACCGACTGATAGCCCGACCCGACCATAACTGTCTCAATCAACGCTATGCCGAAGCCCCTCGCCCTCCGTGAGAAAAAAACGGAAAAAATTGGGGGGGCGAAAAATATCGCTATCCTAGTCTCCCGGAACATCCCCTGGAACTGGCCGTATTCAGATCGAGAGTGGTCGTTTCCCGGATGGTTCCTTCCCAATATCCCTTGCGAGGCATGCATATGACGATCGAGGAGGCATTTTCTTCGTCTCACACCACTTCCCGTTAAGTTTCTTCGGAGTTCTCCCCTTATATTCCCCTTCTCTGTCGCGCTAACGCCAGACACAGATCTCCCGACGTTATTTCTACTTGGTTCAATACGCTTGTCATAAGGGAGAGAAAACGCCTTCCAAAACGTACTGGCAACACCTGCTCTCTCTTTTACCCATTTTATTTGCAGTCTAAGGACATGTTGGGGCGGTGATGAATTGATTTACTCGGCAAGTGGAATCCCAAATAACAAATATGACTGAGGGAATGACCTACAACCATAAAATATGAAAAACCTACTAAACGAATACGTGTAAGTTGCAAGACCCAAAAAATGAAATAAATTTAATTCAAGAAATGATGAAGGCTCGAAAGGATTCTTCAAGTTAAAAAGAACAGCTCATGTGGCTCAGGCTTAAAAATTGACCAATTATCATGTAACTACTGCTGAGTGCGCTCTCTCTACTATTTTCTTATCATCTGATTATCTAATAATTTCAGCCCTATATTTTTAAGTCCCATGCCAATTTTATCCTATATCCCTTCTCTATATTATACTATAACTTTATCTCTATCAGGCTTTTAAATATACAGTTCCTTTTCATATTCAAGCCTCCCAAATTTTATAGATTAATTAAAAATACAAATGATACTCAAAAGAATTACGTTAACTGGTGCATAACGGTTTCTTAGAAAAAAATACTATACGAGGAAAGGGTAATACGATGAATTATCAACAAATTTTCCACGTTAAAACTTCACCAAGAATCAATTCGTTTAAACGCTGAATCTAGCATTCGTTTGACACTACGACTTTTCCAAGTTTTGCAAGACTCAAGAACTGTCAATTTTGTGACATTTCAATATTGGGAAGGAAAACTTAACGGCATTAAGAAGTCACTTCTACATAAACCAAACCTTAGAATAAGAAAACGAAAATGTATACATAAAACGGACTAACACACGTCTGTTAACGAAACATGACCGAGAAGAAATTAATGCAGTTCATTTCTACCGAGAATTTAATTTCTTAATTGGGCTTGACTTGCTCAACTACGTAACGGCAAACACTTTGGCGAAATTAGCGTATTTAGAACTCTTAACCGACGGCGCCTATGAAAAGGCTTTACAATTCTCAGGTAGCTTCCGTAGCCAAACGAATTCCGCTCTTCCTTAACTCCGTGTTCGTTACGTAGAGCCCTACCCTTTCCTCCGCCATTTACGTGACACAGCGGAAAAACAGCCGTTTCAATACGATCGAGGCCCCACAATCCGAAAGTTGCGGCGTGAATATAAATGGGAGAAACCTTTCGAATCTCTCGCAGTTTCAAAGCCGTGCCCTTTTCTGCAAGCGACCAACAAACCCTTCTCATCATTCGTATCCCTCTCGCGAGATTTCCCCCCCAAAGAGGGAAGCTGACTGCGCTGGTTTCCAATGCGAAAATGTCGCGGAGAGGAGGACGCAAAGAATAAGCTGTTAATACATAATTCCATTCGTCGATTTGAACTGTATTCATGCTAAGCGAAATCACGTGAGGCATACACAAAAGTTATGATTACTCAGACTCTAACTACAGAGCACAGAAACCAAAGGAAGGGTATAAAAGTGAAGAAAAAATCATTAATTTAAGATTCTAACAGAAATAAGATGATAAAGAGCTACGCTAATCAACGCTGAGGTGTATATTTTTGATGATATAGCCTCTACCAATGTAAAATTTTGGCAATAACATACATGGGTGGTCTTAAAAGCTTCCGACATTTCGCCATTTCTCGACATGTTTTCTGAAAATTTCTGAAAAATCTGGGGTCGGAAACTTTTCAGACCACCCTCGTAAAAGTTTTATGGGAATTAAGAATTCACCATACCTGACGACAATCCACGAAATTATAGAGATCCAATCCAACTAATGCTAATCATTCACGAGAATTCGAAAACACTCATTACCGAAAACTTTCGAGGACATTAAAGAAAAGAGACTTCAGACGAAAACGAGAAACGAAACTGGGTGATTGAGGGAGGAAAGAAAAAAATTTCAATTCAGACATTTCCGGAAAGCTTAAAAAAATTCCATTAGTTCTTAAATCGCCAAACTTCAAGAAAAGTAAGAAAATGTAGAAGGCGAACCGAGAGCGGTGACCGGCGGTAGATAGCGAGCAATTTTTATTTCTCGACGACTTCGAAACACTCGTCAAACTCCTGCGGGAGGTAGAGGGAGGAATGCTGCAGGTAAGGAAAATAAAACAGCGGGACCTCTGAAATCAACGTAAGGGTGCTTACGGAAGACAACACAAAGCACTAATGACTTTCACAACTTCAGTTACACATGTAAAAACTTCCATACCGATCCTATAAAAATGCGGAAAAGGAAAGGAAAAGTTGTTTCGAAGAAAAGTAGTTTCATAAGCTATAAGAGTCAAAATTTTACAGTCACGAGGAGAATATTCGGGGGCTGCCTTAGAAAGAATTGCAAAGGTACGTCTCAACTGATATTCTAAATACTGAACTAAGCAGCTAAAATGCAATTTTAATAGGAAAAAATTTTGAAGTAGAACTTCCTTCAATCACTCATTTTGCACTTAAAGAAAAGACGAGAACTGAACTTGTAAAGTCCTTATTACATATACAAAATACATCGCACTGCAAAAAAGAGAAAGGGAGAAACAATAAACGAGGGAGATGTTTCCAGCTCATTCCCACACAGTGTCAAAACAGTTCCAGAAAAGTTTAAACTTTAATTTAAAGGCTTTTCTGATTTCGAATTACGAGAAAATGAAAGCTATGACGAGGAGTAATATATCCTCCTCCTATGTACTCCTAACCTCCATGAATATAAGTTTTTAATTATTTACAATAGATTAAAAATCTAAGTTTTACATTTGTGATTGTTCGCAAGTTTGTTATTCCGGTAATACAAATAATAAATCAATAAGGAACAAATTTAAAAGATTTGCAGCAATACAAATCAACTAAGCATACATAATTTATTTACAGCAAGCATAAGAACTTTAGCATTACCTACACCAAATCAACCAACTGAAAAAAGACCGCTTGATCTTCTTCCCTTATTTTTCTCAAACTTCTTCCCTAAGCGTATGAGAAACAGCTCCTCGTTCTAACGTTGATTACTAAGAGAACGATTTCAGTTTGGAGAATTTAAGGCGGAATAAAATGCATCTCACGTAAGCTAAAAATAAGGCTGACCGACTCCTGGTGAGAATGAGAGATAGAAAAAAGACATAACTCTAAATTAAAGCCCTTCTTTTACGCCCAGAGTGGCGAAAGCACCCCTTTCTACAGTCCACGCCACTTTGCTACGACTATTTCAGACAATTTGCCCCGAACCACTTCGCATTTTCTATTTTACGCACTCGTGGGGGTCTATCGCCATAACGGTAAGAAAATGAACACTTGAAAACCTCTGGGCGGTGAGGATTGATGGAAGGGTTAAAATAAACTGAGGGTACGCTCTTTTATGGGCGGAGAAAGAAATTCAGAAAGGCACAATAAAAGGTGGAGAAGGATTGCCGTCATTTATAAACATTCCTATCATGAATATATTAGAGAGAGAAGTAAGAAGCTATGCAGTATCTAGGGAGAGAGAGAATAATTTCAAGGTACGTAAATTTCACATAGTTAACCCAAAGAATAGAGAACAGCGAAGCGAAAAATCTAAATTCTTAAATATACATGCATAAATTCTAGTAATAACCTTATAGTTGTCTAAAAGATAATATAATCTAAGTATAATCTATAATAAGTTTATTGTAGGAAATAAAATATTTATTCATCAATAATCACATATCCGGGATTAATAAATTAACGAAAAATCATTATCTTATTTTGAATAAAAAGATGAAAATAGTGCTAAAATATAAAAAATATATCATTATCAAAAAAAAGCCTCTATCTATGAATGATAAAGTATTAACAAGAAAAATACATAAGAATGGAATTTTGGAAAATCGGATATGGTTTACATTAATAAAAATAATAATAATAGCCAGCTATACAATGAATGGACCGTTTCAACATATGAAACAGGAAGAAGGAACTTGATGATTGAGAAAGATAACTAAAGATTCGAGACGATAAAAAGGAATTATAATTTTATTACTGCGACGATAGTTTATTCCGACTACTTTTGCTTTCCATCACCGGAGAACGGCGTTCGAAATTATACAAAATCACCTCAGATAAATTACTTCCATAAAATCGCCGAGAAATTTTTACTTCAATATCTTCCGTAGACCAAAATCATCAAACCACTTCTTTCTTCCCCTTTTAAGCTAAACCCCAATGGACGGGCAACCTATAACAAATTAAGCACGAGCAACTTGAGCCATTATCCAAGATGGAAGATAGGAGAAGGGAATTAAGATGGCGGCGACATTCGAAATGAAGAAAGGGAAAACGAAGAGGAAGTGAGCGATAAAGAGGGAGAGGAGGGCTTGCGATGAAGGAACGAGGAAATTGGACAGGGAGAGAGAGATATCTGAAAGGGAAAAAAGAGAAGAGCATAAACCAGTCTCGTTAATGCAAATTACGGGCCATTTCTCCCCTCATTCATTCGGAGTAGAGATCATACCTACATCCAGCGTGTTCGAGTAGATCCCGTCTCCAAATGTCCTCCAAAGTGGCCTTCCATAATACGCCCACCCAATACACCATCTCCATTCAGCCAATCTCCCTCTTCTTTTTCGACCCCCAAATTACGCCATAAAAAGATCGTTGCGCGTAAATTAAGGGGGGAGTCCAAAGGTACGCCGTTATTAAGTGAGGAAATGGAGGGACTTCCAAAGTAGCCCAAGTTTTTATTTTCATTACTTGAAAGGGGGGGTTGCGGGAATATTTGTTTATATGTCGAAGGAGAGTATGGAAATGAGAGGCGAATAAAATTAACAAACCGTAAAGCCCACGCGCTTTTTATAAAAGAAATTCCTACTTTGATAACAACGCTGATTAAATTTGTAGAATTGTGGAAGTGTCATCATGAGGGATTCAAGAAAATTTTCCGTAAAATATAACTTTCGCGCCAGAAAGCAATCATGCTTTAGAGGGAGGATTGAGAGGAGAAAAAATCTTCGGCTAAATATTTTCCTATTAGGTGAGTACGAAAATAACAAGGAATTCCTCGTGGAACTTTTTGCTTAGTTATATTCATACTCACCTAGTATAAAGTTCCATCAAGTTAAGGCTTCGTTCATCAAATTTCCTATTAATCGTGGAAAAAGTAGGTGTACGAATAAGTTACTTCGGAAAACAACAATAAGTAACATCGAATATGTATGAAAACAAAAAACAAGTTCGAACTCCATAAAAAATACAACATTTACGTTAAGATAGTCAAGAGTCACTTGTCATCTAATAATTACGATTGATACAAAAATCCATCTAATCTTGGAAACAATACCGTGTTAATTTAACGTAATACTATGGATTCCAATGCTAGATTATTCTGGATCGCGATATGAAACCGAAAGTGTTTCAGTCACTCCTACAAAAAATTATTTTTTTATTTTTGAGTTAAGAAATGAGCGAAATCGAGCAATTAATTCTTCGAAATACGTACCTCTCTCATATGGAATAATGAAAGATATGAATAAACATAATGAAAAATTCGATTTCCTGGAAAAACGGAATTTCCTGAAGGTTAATTACACAATAAAGAGAGAGTTTCAATCCTCGATACACTTCCTCCACAAGATGAAAGCTCACTTTAAAACCATATGATTAAACAGAAACGCCAACATTTTCGGGCAGAAACCCTAGAACCTCCTTAATAAAAAGTTCAGCCGCCACAGACCTTACGGTAGAGACATTATCCAGAAAGTTAGAAACGAGTTAGACTTCGCTTGCTTCAGTTTGTTAGAAAATTTAAAACGCGAGAGAAGGAAAAAGAAAGAACCAAAACAGTATTCAATTTCCTAAAAACGCAAGAATAAAATAGTGGGAGAAGAGACAGATGGAAGTCCCGAGAAAACTCCGTAAAAGTACAGCTCTGTAAATGGGCGATTTGAAAAGGAGTCCCAGACTCGGAGCAGCTGAGTGCATACTTCGAAAAAATAATCCAATGCATAACAAAATAAGAAGGCGGGTGCGTCGCGAGATGGAGAAACGGCGTGGGCGGTTGTATTACAAGGAGACGTTAACACGGTCCCAATACCCGTAAGGAAAAGGAGAAGAAACAGCTAGCGGTGGGAAGTGAATGAAGCAATTGCGGTGTGTGAGACGTATTCTGGAGTGAGAAGAGGGGGTCTGGTGGGAGGAAAAAGCGTTCCGATGCAAGTTGCAGTTCCTCCAGTGTCTTAGGGCTGGGACGTGGTTCTTTTCGGGCCAACTCTACCGGCGGAGGGGGAGGAAAAAATTCCAAAATAAAAATTCCTGCGGAGGAAAGAAGTAATAATAATTGAGCGGGAGGGAGTACATGAAATTTCCAGACAATTCCGAGCCGCGGATGGTAATTTGAATACTCCAGAAAAGTCGGATGGAGTTGTGAATGGGGGGGAAAGGAAAAATTCGGAACGAGCTAAAAATGCAATCGTATTAAAATCGGGAAGAAAACCGCATAGCCATTAAAAAAAACAAAAGAACGAGGACTGAACGCTCCAATTGCGTACAAAAATGAAAAACGGAATGAGAATGGTACTGCGGGACTTAATTTATAAGCGCTTCGTATCCTTCCCAGGCCAAAATCCATATGCTTGACCATTACGATACATTAATTTAACAGTTCTTGGAACTGCAAAAAGGTTGATTGCCTCTGACAGCATCACATTAACGAGAAATTGAGGAAGATAATTATGTGCACTTTTATAACTAGCCCCTCCGAATGAGAGTCGCAAATTGAGATCCAACATATGATAATTACGCTCTGTAAGATCCACCGCAAAATTAAATTGGCTCAGGTAATAGAAAAATAATGAATGAAACACGTTAGCGAAAAACTTCCTTCCATAGCCGCTTTTCCCAAGGAAAAAATAGCGTTTATAACGTGAATTTTAATGAGTAACTTTAACTATTATAAGGATGCCATAGAGAATTTACAGAGAATATAAGCAATGTTGTAGTTACCTCAAATGGAATTACAAAACAGTCGTTCTTTTATAAAACTTGTTCTGACACGAACAGTTTACAATTTAACACCATCGAAAAGTAATTAATTTCTTATAACTGTGCTCTACTGTGCATTTCTGTGAAAAACGACCACAAAAGAATAACAAATCTCCTTTTAATATTGGAACGCGGAAGATAACAATCTTCTCAGATTCCCACTTTTAACTTCTCCAAGCATATAAAAAAGATTCTGAAAGAGAGAAGGAGAAAATCCTCAATTTTCTATCCCCTCCAGAATTCTTACTTTCTTAACTCCAAAAGCAACGAAATACTTGGACTGCTATTCTCTCTGCCTTAAGAGCCAAACTCATGCACGCCTCCGTCTTTATTTCTAGTCGTGATGGCAGATCCAGCCGTTCTATTAGTGAAATGGGGTGTATTCCAACGGAAACCAAATAAAAAACAAAACACTCCGCAACACCACCTACTTAAATGTGCAAAACTTTGTTCTTACGTAGTTCTTAATGCCCGTCGCTTAACCTGGTTTTCCACTAATCGAATGAATCTAAATGCATCACTTTTTAACTAAGCATACGTTTTCTGAAAATTTATTTTTAAACTGAGTAACGTGATGTGACTAAAGTTATGAAATAACACGGATATTTATAAATAGATATCCGTATGTTTGTATAAATATGGAGAAAGCTACCTTTCCTCTAAAAGTAAATAAACTTAACATGACAATCACCTAAAGTGACAGTCATGTTTACTTATTGACTATAATGAATATTGAAGCAGCAGTTGATAAAAGAATAGTACTCTCACCTTTGACAACAATATTAACGAAAAATTAAAATTATAACACTGAAACTAAAACGTAAAATCTTTTTTAAATTAACTTCTTCCGAAAACGCTAGTAGCTGCATTCATGTCAATTAGCATTCATGGATACATTGTAATAATAAAGTATAATAAAAGCCAATGCAAATCTTGCTCCATAAAACTGTATGGTAACCGGAAAACTCCTAAAGCCCCGCAATTTGTTCTAACGGTGGAATGAATTAAGTTTCAAATCAAGAGAACTCATGAATTACCTGGGAATTACATCTACGGGAGGAAAGTAAAAAGTACCAAAAAATCTACATTTTTAACGATCCTAAATTTGAGAATCTGCTGGGGACAGAATTATGGATGACGCAATTCGGATTCGCGTGGGACATTTCATTCGGATTCGACTGCAAGCCAATCGTCCAATTTTCCTTAATTGCGGCATTAGAGGTTCCATCCTCATCGATCATTTTCTTTGCGCTATAAAAAATAATGCCTCAGTGAAGAAATAAAAGTTTCTTGAGATCCTCAACGACACAGCTGGTGAAGCCGGAGCCCTCTAACGGTTCAATCCGACTGAATTACGCTGTGAGGGATTTCCATGGCCCAAGTGGAAATTATTACGTTCTCTAAGTAATATGTTGAGAGAGATTTAAATAAATGATTATCATAGTAATTGTCCATTTTCCATCTCATTTTTATCCGGAACGAAACGAATTATTTTACTTTTCTACTGATGAGACCGAGAGAATTTCTGCTGGTTGAGAGCAATCAGTGGTTAAAATCAGAATAAACATTTTCCTGAGCCTGTTAAATTATGAAAGTAATGAAGGATATGAATGATATTTGATAGTATAATACGATCTAATCTTAAAGTACTGCGCAAAAGAAACCGCTGATGCAATTCATCCTTTAATTCTGTGGCTGTGTATGAGGTAGCATTTGAGTCAAAGGAGGAAAAGATATTGAAATAGTTCATAGCCGGTAAGCGAATTTAGGCAGTGATTAGGAAAGAAAATCTTTATTGAAGTAGTATGATACACGATATATCCTGCTATTCGATATACTCGTAATAAATGTGGGAAATTTAGAAGTAATGAGATACTAGAATCGGAATTAGATGGTTAACTATTCATAAGTCAATCAACTTTGCTGAAGATATAAGAAAAGAAAGCACTATAAAATGTTATAAAAATAAATTACAGATATTACAGATAAAAAATTTTTAAATTTTATTTAATTTAAAGAAATTACAGATTAAAAAATTTTTAAAGAAGACGCGAAAGAGTTAGTTTCAATTAAAAGAAATTTTGCAATAATACAATTTTAGAAATAATATAATCGTATAAATTTTAAAGTATACGGTAGTGTTTCCATGTACTTTATAATTCAGGAATATTTAGATTGATAAATATACAACCTGTATTAATAATTTATAAGTTGCCGTCATTAACGTGAATATATTTGTTGATGATACTTTGTTCCATCCTGTCATATCACTATGCGTGTAAGATTCAAATTTTAATTTAAACAAAATATCTACTGCTTGTAGAAAACACGCCGAATGAAATATGAATAACTTAAATAATTATTTAAAATATGGGAAGACTACATTTCTATATTACTTCAATGAACCTCAAACGATTAAATCAACAAGGCACAACCCGCAACAACTTAAAACCCCGATGAGCGAGATATGCCTCCATTCTCAAGAATCCAAACACAGCAAAGTACGAAGAGAGTTCGAGCTACACATGCAATAAAAACAGCGTTTAACCCGCCACTATGCAGCCTTATCGTTAACAGGAGGCTTTAGGAGACGTCAGACGTGAGGGAAGTGGAATTGCATGGGCCGCGGGGAAATATTACGAGAGGCGACTATCTGAAGGGAAAAGGAAGCTCGCGAAACGCCTCTCCCACGAGTCCAATTGAAGCACGTGCCCTTTGACCCCTTCCCTCCAAAGCACCAATCCTATCTTCCATGGAAACGGCGATCCGGCTCGAAAATTACGACCGGCAAATTTTTCTAATCGATTCGATCAAAGAAGGGGGAGATAATTACATCTGCCTTAATTTGAATTCGCCGTATATGGGTCAAATGCGAAAATAATTGAACCGATACGAGGAAATAACAAAGGAGTCTAAGATTACGAGCCTCTTAGTAATTGAGTCAGGTAGCAATTCTGTGCAATCGCAACGAAAAGTAACTAATATGAACCTGAATTTAAACGGAGATGCTTTTATATCAATTCTCATATACGCCCGAATTAGGATTTCAAAGTTTCTTCTATTCCAAATAATAAAAATGCGAACTGAGAAACATTTTTACTGGTCATTTATAACTGCATGAACCCATCTTTTAATATAGTTACCAAACAAACAATATAAATATCCATAATCTTCTTGAGTATTCATGAGATCGTATTTCTCGTGTTTTATTACAATTTCAAAGTTTCTTCAATTCCAAACAATATACGAGAATTACGATCTCATGGACATTACTACTGCTTAATAATAACAATATGAATGAATGAATATCTATAATGGACCTTGTGTATTCTTCTCCCGTACACACGAAAGGAACTAAATTACGTTTTGTCATGAACGAATAGAAACCTAGAGTCACAATTGTAACGATTTTTCCATGCCTCTCCCTCACACACACGCAGGATCCGATTTTAATGAGATAAGACAAATTTTCATTCCTCCTTTTTCATTCCCCACCCTGGGCTGCCATTTCTTACCGCGAAAGCTATGGGTCCCCGAGGAGCATGGAAATTCGAAACGCACGCATTTTACACGACCCTCGCACAAAAAAAGTTATGAAGAAGGATGGATGGCTCGTTCTTAAAAGCAACCGTGTGCGTGAGTGGGTGATAGAAAGAGGTTGGGGGAAGACGCGATGTAAGTGGAGCAGTATATTCTATAGCTCGGAATGAAAAGAAGGGATGAGCATGGATTTGGGGAAAATGGTCCGAGCGATGATGGAAAGATGTGAAAACGAAAAGGGAGAACCACGATACTTAACACCAAGAAAATACGGAAACCGAGGTTTTCTTCACGAAACTTTAAAATTTATTCATTTACAATTCCCGATTGCTGTTAAATCTATTCAGCTGTCTGGCCAGAACATAAGGGGAGATCCGGGTTCGAGTCCCGCACCTGTGAGACATTCCTCATGTTCCTTTCTCCTGAGGAACCATCCTAGCGTACGCCATTACGTACAAAGAAAGTCATCATTGACCTTTTTCTTAAACGTTTAAAGATCTTATTGAATTACTATTACTAAGTGTGAGATAAAATAGCTGTTCCTCCAAGTAACAACCAAACTCAACATCGCAAGCCGAAACCACGTTCTGAAGAGTGAGAGAGCTTGTCACCGGTAACTTAGGAGACTGGAGAGCAAATAGTAGTGAAGAGATTATACTCCCTAAGAAATCCTTTGCGTAGACTTAACCCACATTGCCTTATGCCATTTATGAGTAAGACGCAGGTGAGACACAAACGCTAGATTCCTGCCGATGATTATGATTCATGATGAAGCACGGATAATCGTACGTGCTGTTAAAGATGAAAATCTATCAGAAGAGTAGTCGTGCCTTAGAAATAGATAGTTAGATTCAAGAGAAACACTTACGATTCCCTAGCGAGAAAGGTATACCGAAGTATAAAAAAATTGCGAAGTAAAACTGTCAATCAGAAACAAAGGCATTTGGATCTGAATAAAGCATGCAATAAGATGGAGTGTAAGCTAGCTATTGCTAGCAGAAGAAATATTTTTGTTCGATGGGTAACAGGTACGTAGCACTTATGCAGTCGTTCTTAACTCTTCTTTGAAAAGTAATCCTTGCACCAGAAGTAAATGTAGAAATGCCTGTATATGACGCAGTTTGAATTTTTTGCGATTTAGAGCGCTTGTCCCAAAGTAAACTTTGATATCTATAATTTTTCCTAGAAGTTTCAAAGCATACCTTTTCTGTGACGTTTCAATCAAACTCTTCGAATATTTTAAAAACTAGTTCCAAGTTTGAGATTCATAAATTACATTAAATTATAACGATAGAACGAGCAGTAATATTCCGTATCCAATGACAGATTTTTCTGATTCCGAAATCTCCGCACGATATAAAAATTTAAATACTTCTATACTTGAAATTCCATTTTGGTAGAAAATGCTAGTATAGAGCACGTTTTTTGATCAGTGAAAGAAATGACTTCATTGACTTCATCAGATTATTTGTATAAGAATTACGGTGCGTCACGAAATATAGAAGAGCTCTGATTCATTCCACTTTATTTCATTCCAATTTAAAAATCACTTGTGGTACCAGCCTACAATACACCAACGGAGAGCAATCTGCGAATTTGGTCTTAAATTTAAACCGAGAGTTACCTTAGAATATATAAGTATCGAGTAGAATATTTTTCCAACAAATTAACATCATATATTTACAACAATAATTACTGCACTAATTTACTATCAAGAATTAAGTTTTCATGAAAACACTAGCCATCGGCTTCAATCTTCGTTAACCACGAGTTTCCTCAACTCTACAAGTAAAGAAAGTCAAAGACGCGATGGCATATTCCTCAATTCTCAAAAACGCGACGGAAAGAATAACATCCAGCAAAGAAGGGCTCCACGAAAAAGAAAAAAAAAACGTTTCAATCGTCATAATCGCTTGGATAGGGGAATTAAAAAATTAAAGCCGAGGAGAGAAGGACGGGAGAAATTTCCGAGAAACTTCTCGTCTCCTCAAGAGCCGCAAGGGAAGAATCCAAATTGGGCCACGAGACGTGAGGGAGAGACACGAAAGACCAAAAAGAATCGGAAGAGAGAGAGAGAGAACGAGGAGAAAACACAAGACAGAAAAGCAAAGGGAGAGGAATAGGAAAAAGTGGAAGTTAGGACGAAATTGAATGCCAGAACGCTGAAAGTTAAGCAAGCTTCAATCAAATAGGATGCAACCCATGGGACCGCGATGGAGGGACATGGGTGTGGTGTCGTGAGGGTGGGGCAAAGGGCTTTGAGAGAAGGAAAGGCGGAGGGGATTCGAAGACAAGTGGAAGGGAAGGAAAAAGAGGGGGAGAAAGAAGCTGTGGAACGGGTAACTACTCGTAGTGATCTCACGGGAGACCAGACTGGAATGAGGAATGTGAAAGAGTAAAGACAGGGCGAGATGGGTTAGCAGCCGAGAAGGTCGAGGGGCTCCGCGATATAAAGGGGAGGAGATGGGTTGACTTCGACTAATGATATCTGGAGGTCCCGGGGGAGAGAAGAGAGGGTTGAAGAGCGGAATGGAAAAAAGGAGACGTGGGATGCGAAAGGTGAGGGTGGCTGAAAGAGGAGACGAGACTCCAAACACGCTTAGGGGAAGACTGCTCTAACAGGCTTCGCTGTTCGGTCGATGATGGCGAGTATTTTTCATTCGAATTGAGGTGAAAAATGTTGGAAATGTGTAGTGGGTCGTCGTAGATGAATGAAACCGTGCTGGAATCGAATAATACGGATCGTTTTTATCGCCCGGATAAAATGCAGAGCTTTTTTAGAGGGATCGATCAAATCAAAATATGAATGACGATTTGCATTACTTTGGAAAGATTTAAGTATAAAATTATTTTCATAAACACGAACCTGGAGTCTCACCCTTAGAGATTTAATATTTAAACACGAATAACATCACCATAAGGAAGATCTATTATTGTATTGTATTGAATGATATAACGATATATATTTACTTAAAATAACTAGCGAATCCTAAGAGACGATAAAGCTCATTTTGAATGAACTGGATTGCTTACAATCGATAAACCTTTCAATCAACTGGCTGACATCATAGTTGATTTGAGAAATAGCACAATTAAAAAAATGAAATGGTGCAGTATAAATTATAAAGGGACCTGAAAATTTAAGAATCAGTCCATAACTAAGCAACTTTGACATGCATTTATGGGAAGGATTTTGAGAGACATGTTGCCTTTCATGCTTTGTCAACTGATCAAAATTAGCATCGATAAATCACTAACACACTTAGATGAATTATTCAATCATATAATTGGTTATTCATGCGACTACATGTAACGAATCACCCATTTTCAGCTTTGTCAGTGCGCTACTAGAAAGCAGAGATAGTGTGACAAAAAGATCTCCCAACATTGAAACCAGAGGTATGACTGATAGATGCTTAAGAATGTATTCAGATCAAAAAGCTTGAAAATTCGTAATAAAATCTAGGAGAATGAAAATAATGCACATGGAAAAGAGAAGATATAAAGGGAGACGTGAGAAGGATGTTGATTATAAATGATATACCTGTTTAAAGGAAAAAGGAAAGCCTAAAAACAAAAATGAAGTCCTTACAGCCTATAATAACATATATTCCTAACATCGAAGCTAGCGAAAATTCACCGACACCTGTACACAACTGATTATTTTCGGAGAGCATGGAAGGGACCTGAGGGCATTCATTAACCCATCTCTCTCAGTGGCGTAAACTGGTGCTTGTGATGCGGTCTATCCAAATCATTCTCGAACCTCGCAAGGGAGTTAACGCGTTAATTCACAAGTGAAAAGGGAATATCCAAACGGAAATGAAGTGACATGGTTACACTCCGAATGGAGACCGCTTGGCGCTTGAAAACCACTGACGATGTCAATAAAACTTACAACATGTGGTTGCTCCCACATCTTCGAGAATGGGATTTTTTATTGTATCTTTTAATTCATGGTAGAGTAAAAAACTTCCATATACTTCGGTCCAGATCGTGGGTGCGATAATATGAAACCATTAGGGTGATGCTGAATAATGGAATTCGTCCTATTAGTCCACTGAGAATCCATATTCATAGAATCATGCTCCACTTTTTCGAACTTTTTCCAATTACAGATAGTAGCTATAGACAATATATGTCACACCTCATCTTTCCTACAACTCTTTATCCCCTCTCCAAAGTTTTTAGTAGGAACGTTTGCGGGATTCAGGATTAAACCAGATTTAGGACTGAAGACTAAACATGATAGACTCTAGAATAATAATGCAGTTTCAAGAACTGCGTCTCTGACAAAATACAAATCCGAGCGAGATAACAATTTTTGATTGGTTTTCAGTATTCTCGGAAATTCTAGTCATGAATACCGATGAATCATTCATAGATGCTTCATACATGAGCAACATGTAGCAAGCTTGACTTCAGTTCAACACAAAACTTTTATTTTTTTTCACGCTTCATTCAGATGAAATTGTCGCACTTTAGGCAAACCTTGAATTCCCAACCTCGATCATTAGCAGCTCCCTAAACTACCTCTTAATGAACGAAACCAAGTTGGATTCTTACTTTCAACTCTCATAAGAGTGTATGAGGCAATGTATCACTGCCATCTTCGAAAGAAGGCAAATGATAAAAAAAGAAGAAATTTATCGCATTCATCCAAACCCTGGTGTATATCCAACTTCTTCTGGGCCATTAATAAACTAAAATGATTAATAGAGATTAAAATACCGTTAAATACAGTTTGATGGATGAGCTATTAAGAAAATAACATTGATAAAAGTTTCGTTTTGAAGTTTGAGCCGAGTGGTCATGACAAATGGAGCGGTATGAATGCCCCGGGCCCCCATTTATCGCGACGGACGACTTTATCCGAAAGAACATTAATTCGGAAACCGCCTTTGGAGAGGCGATAATTTGGGCAAAACCTGACTCGCCAAAACAACCCGCAGTGATGCTTGACTGATTAAGAGCTGCGCTATCCAATGTCAACTGTTATAAATACCCACCGAGACACCCGAGTTATACCTTGGTAAAAGGGTAAAAGATACAATCTAACGATAGAGCAGTCAAGTTTTCCGATGAAAAATACGTTTCGATGGATCATATAAAAATATTATTTTTTTACCTCATTCCTTTCTCTTTTAAAACGAGCACAGAGAGGTTGGACAGCTATCTAATAGACTTGCTTCGAATAAAAGTAGCAGCAGTATCCCAAGGAAATAATTACCTACGATCGCGGAAGCCATATTCTGAACGATCTATGCATTTTAGAACGAAAATAATTAACATTTATGAATATATAAGGTTGAAAACAGTTTTGCAGAATACAGATTGAAATTTACCAAGAGTAAAAATACTTAGCAATTAAAGACAAATATCAAAAGACAAAAATTAACTATCGTTCGATGTAGTATTAAATAAACGAAATTAAATAAAATGATTATTAAATAAAATGATTATTAAATATAATATAGATAATAGAAATTCCATACAGAGCTTGAAATATTGAGACGTATATTTAAAAGGCATATTGAAATTCAATTTCTATTTCTGCCGGCTTTGAAAAATGAAATTACATTTCACTCACGAAATCACGGATTTGAAACTCACGATTTCTCCGAAACTACGCTCAACAATATTTTTACCATGTGTTTCATCTGAAAGAGACCGAAACCGTGAGAAAACCGCCTCTAAAGCGGTAGCGTCTTAAACAGGCATCACCGCAATACAAAAATTCCATTTTACCCTAACGAAATACACGGAAACTTCTACATTCTTCCATCCGCCCATCCTCTTAGCAAAACATGCCCGAACCACTGCGCAGGGAGAAATAAAAAGAACGAAAAAAGTTCCTCGGGAATGCATTCCCTCCCTCGCTAAAGGGGAGAGAACACAAAGGAATCTCTTGAGATCGCCCAATTCCCAAATTGACACGTACTCGCTCATGGCCGGAAGTTACCGATTCCGGATTCCCTATAAAACAAAGCTACACTGGACTGGACCCCACGAAAAAATATACCCAAACTCTTCAAAATCCCCCAACAAACTTCTCTCACCCTACTTTACCAAAACATCCTTCAGCATCCCTACATTTCCACCTCTTCCCCAAACAACCGATTCCTCGCTGGACCGGACGAAATAAAAAAAAACGAGAATCCGCCGCGTGCCACCGGAATGAATGAAATAATAAGGGAAAAACAAGAGAGCGAAGGAAAAATTGAGATATCAATGGTTCGGATTAGCCGATAAACTGAATGATTCGAAAAGGCCTGAATAAAACATGGAGCACCATCAATCAAGTTGTGCACTCTCCTAACTGCGACCCCTTCCACGGGCCCTCCATCAAGCAAAAGAGAGACATCGCAGGGCGGACGTATGTGTGCGGGCGAAAGTAAATCATTACGCGCCGATTTGCGGCCGATCGAAGCGACACAAAAGGGGAATTATTAACGTGCCCTTAGCGCTCTGATTTCGAGCGCCGATTTCACGTGCCTCGGAAACTACGAGAGAGGCATGTGCGTACTTTTTATGCGGACGAATGCGGGACCCAATCTATTCGTTTAGCCAGGCGTTTTCAACGCGATTATTGGGATGATTCCAGGAAAAAATACACCTGGACCAACGATCTATCCATCTAAATCCTGGAGACCAGTGATAAGAAATTATATACACCAGTACGACCCCATATATATGTATAACCCCAACTATTACTATGACTACAGACAATAAATATTTCAGGGTAACGCAATAAAGAGCTTTCATGAAATAAGTCAAGTCCACGAATTTCCTGAAGAAAAATTACGCGATTCAGCACGTTTAAGATCGAGTTGAAATTGAGTTCAGAATATTTAGGGGGTGAAGAATAGTACTAAGGATTCGACAACAGTATTTATAATGCTTGGAGTTTAGGATTAGTTTAAAACTTTTAGTTTTCTGCGCACGGAAAGAGTTGTGTCAACAAATCTGCTAATGTACGAAAATAATTATGATACATTACTTGTTTTTAAATTTAGGTATATGGATTTCATTAAATGATGATTCCTCCTCTGTAGAAAATAATCTCAAGAGCCTATTTCTCACAGTAATTTCTCAATCAACCCTCTTTTGCTATTATCCGAGTGTGCTTTTAATATATCGCTGATAAGTGTTAAACCTTAAAAGACCTGACTGTATAAACACGAATGTAATATTAAAGGTGATATTTAAATAAGTTTAAACGAAGCGGAGATAACAATACATTTACTAAGAAAAGGTGACATGTAAGAATTTAAATCGAAAACCTACACTGAATCTCTTGCAAGCTGCAAAACAAACTTATAAGACTTCACCCCTAATATAAAACTCGATGTTCTAAATTAGCCCGGAATCAATTCGACTCTATAATAAACCGCGGAATAATTTCCGACCGATTAGACACCACAAGGAAATCAAGCGCCGGATTCAATGAGAGAATCCTTAATGGGGACGGACCAATCAATTTCATTCCTCGCAGGTGAATCCTTCCAGAAGGTCCCCCATCGGAAGACCCCTCTCTGAGAACCCGCAGAAGCAATCCGAAAGAGAGGGCGACACCCGAAGACTTCCATCAGACATCTATACGCGAATACAGAATCCGTTTTCATTCCGAGTCAACTATAACCACCTCAATTTATGCGCGTCCTCCGGCCATTCCGCAAAAAGTTCCGCACTCCTCATCCACTTCCCACCTCACTTCATCTCCTTCCCATTCTTTTCCCATTTCCCCTCTCCCATCGACCCTCTGTCTTCGCCCCACCCACGCCCAACAACCCCTCTTCGGGAAGGAGGAGCCCCACCCCGCCATTCCCGGTAAATAATACATCAGGCCCCCAACGCAGCCCGACTCAATTTCCCGGGATCCAGACCAAACTGCACCCCGGGCGACCGTTCTTCTTTATGTATCTTGCTTTCCCTACCTAGAAACCACTCCCCCCTTTCCTTCTAGTTCGAACGCCCATTTCCGTTGATGGAAGAGAGGAGAGAGAAATGAGGAAAGAGCGCAAAAGGGGAAGAGCGTCTGCTTACAATGGATGAGATCATGGGTTCGAATGCCGATTAATGCAAGGATCCCCTCTCATTACTTAAGATTTTTTTACTCTTCCTTTTTGCTGAGCGATGCTTTATTTCTGATTGGAAAATGGCGAAATGACAATTAATCTACTGGGACGAAGCTATCCTTGCTGATAGATTTGTTAAAAAAATTTAAATAGAGAAATTAAGTATATGTATATTCTAATATAATTAAGGTATTTATAATAATTAGAAGAAATGAAAGCGTTTTCAAGCTATTATCAACAATGCACCCCAAAAATGCTTCGAGAATAGTTTCTTCACCCTAATGATATTTTATTGAAAGGTTTCATTTTTAAGGTGGATTTCAAAAAACATTTACATTCTATCTCCTTCATCTCACGCTTCATGAGAAGGAGCTACGAGAAACTTTCAACGGAGAACTAACCCTAGGGGCTCATAGGGAATTGCTTACCACAATTGTGCCTCAAGTCGTGCAGGGCACTAGGGTAATACGTGGAAATCTCATGACGGCATATTTGCATGCGTATATAAGCTTTTATCTTAATCTTGTAATTTCACAGTAAATAATAAGTAATAAATTAATAAGGGAAATGAAATTAATTTTCTATTAATATCAGAGAATAGAAAAACAATAGCACAATTATCAGAGTAAACATAAATAATGTCAGTCATGATGAAAACTACATCGCTGATTCTTTCACGGGAAACCATGGTCGATTTCAAATGAGATTTTTTTGAATTATGAGAACCGCCAGGCAAAAAATGAATCAAATAATCTGGATGAATAAGCCCTTGGACCCCTTCCCTTAGATGTTTACTTTTCCATGGTGGCTAATTAAAGAAGAATGGCCCTTAAACAAAACCGTTTAGTAGCTCCCTCCCCTTCATCAACCCCCAGCCCTTGTTCCTAACATCATAGAACCGTTCGATGTGGAAATGATTCGCGCACGCGCTCAGTTAATTTCGTCGGATTTCCGACTTTTTACCTATGAGGAACACAAGGCAGGGGAAAATGAAATTGGCCCCCTCTTCCTTTATTTTCTCTCCATCCCCTGCGCGGGGGGCGGTGATGACACTCCGCAGGCCTTCGGGGGGTTGCAGAAGAGCGGGGGAGGGAAAAAACGTCTTGGAGCATCCTCAAAAGCGAGGGAAAAGAGGCTTTGACGAGCGGTGATCCGTTACGAGTATTAAATTTTTTTGTGATGAGCGAAGCCTAGCAGTTGCCTCTCGGTAATTACCTGCGTCTGTCGCCGAGAGAGAGGGAAAAACAAAAACAAGGAGCGAAGGAGGGCTTTGTCGGCGGAATTGCGCGAAAAATGAAAATGAACGAGGAAATTCGAAAGGAAAAAGCTCTCCTTTTTATTGCCTCCCAAAGTTATAACATTTACGCGGAAGGGATGTAGTGGAAGCGACGCTCCGAATGCCTAGATTGTGGCAGTTGACGAGAAAAGTTGACTGTCTCCCGAAAGAGTGAACGGAACCAGAAAGTTCCTGAAATTAATGAAAAGAATGTGACTGAAACAGAAGTACTGGGGAAAATACAGAAAAATGTCTCGGAGCTTAGAGATAGTAATAGAGATATTACGGGACTAAGGAATCCCAAGGGAAAATGTACTAACTGGTTATAGCCCTGCTAACACTGCATTAAAAGTTCATATTTCTGAAAATGAGAGAGAAAACTGTAAAAAACAACGGATCATTAGTTTAAATTTGCTGTCGGCATTCACTGTAAATTGGCTTCATCACTGAACGTCAATCTTGGATAAATAAATAAATCATGACATCATTCGTAAATTGTCTAAGCGTCTTCCAAATCATTTGCCTGGTTTTACACATTAAATGACGATTCCACGAAATTCAAGCCAAAATTATTAAATTTTGTAGAGGATACTTAGTCAGCTATGGAGAATTCCTCTTAGAAAACACCATCTTAACAACGCAACGTAAAATATGAGATTTATATCCTTACTCTCAAAGCAAACCCTTTCTAAATCTTTCGTTCATCTCTGACACACTTCTTAAACTTTAGTCCTTCCGCAATCTTTCTTCCAATGCACACGCACTTTCATCCTTCATCCTCCCGACTGAATTTCACCTCGTCCAACCCTTTTCCTATCCTTACTGTTTCGCATCCTTCCAAAACCGCACTGTCCCAACGCACTATGTCATTTCCTCTCGACGCTTACAGAGTACCTCTTGCAGCTGGTTCTGGATGGAATGGAAGGGCCCCTCCCTTTCCGGCTCCTAAACAATGCTCCTCTCTCCTTTGTGTCGAGCGCACCATCCGTCCTAAGCATTCGGGGACTCGAGGGTTACACCACTTTCGACCCATCTCTCCCCTTTACGATTCCAACGCACTATTCATATTTACAATTAGTATTACCGTACGGTTGCTGCTCAGCGGTACGCATATCAATTATTCTACTTGCTTTATCCCCACTTTCATTTCTTATTAACCTTAGCTTGTGGTAACGGAATTAAGAGTGTAATATTATTTCCATTTTTAAAGACGGAAGCTATTCTTCGCTAAATTGAGAAATGCCAAAATAGAGCAAACTATTTCGGCCATCACAGACGAAAAATTATTTTTAAATCGATTTCAAACTTGTATCAAGACATTGTTGATCTATAGCTAGAATACTAAATAGATAAATTTCCAGAGCACTAATAATTTTATTAATATTTATTACTATGATCTCATTCATATTATCAATGGTTTAAATAGAAGAGGGGACTATATAGGCTCAAATTCGCCCAAAATAGAGACGTAATTTATTTATTGATCCTCCCCTGATTATAAATACAAAAATCACAAGGAAGAATAAACTTAAAAAAAGAAACGGTTCTTGGTCCCGTTGGACCTTTTTCAAGTCTATTCTTCCTTCGGATTTTTCGTGGGCGCACTCCATCCAGTGCAAATTTACCTAAAACCCATTCCTGGTTATTAATAAAAATGTATAATCACATATATTCATCGGGGGTGTAATGTAATTTTTACTCATTCGGATTATTCAATAAACAAATTTCTGAAACAATCATCGTTCCATCACCGACAGAACCGTCACGAGACAATCTGATGTTTGTAAAAATTTTAACCTCGTAAATGCCGGTGCAAAAACAGTAAACAAGATCACGAGGGAGTTTGGAAGAAAAAAGGCGCGAGAAAAGAAAGGGAAGGCAGAGAGCGAAAGGGAGAGAAGCACTAATAGGCCGGTCACGTATAAGCCATCCTCAGCGTTTCCCTTACAGCGCTGACCTTGCGACCCCTCAGGGTCAAACCCTCAACCCCTTGACCACTGCTTACAGGAAATCCGCCTCAGACCCATCTCTACGACAGCCTCACTTCCTGGCGCCAGCCAACCTTACAATAAGAGCTATATCAAATTTACCACTTCTCGTTATTAAGGATTCTACGTATTTTCCGGGGTAAATTAATAGGCTCTTTTCTGAAGTGAATTTAAATCCTAGAAAATTGAGAAATTACTTTCAAAGACTGGATTCACTGTTTGTAAGTATTTTCAAATCGTAGAGATGGCCTCCCATTTTACTAAAAATTAACACTAAAAAGTATTGTTTTAAAGAATTAATCTATAGATATGTGATACCTTAGATACTTCTGTCACACAAAACTGACAATAAATATAGAATATTTACAAAGGACAGAATGCCGTAAACTAGAGAGAATTCGACTCATCAATATTTTTCTAAATAAATACTGATTAAAAATTAAGTTCGCTATCATAAAAGGAGACGTTAGATGTTTGGTGGTTAACTGGCGGTTCGCGAAAAAAAATCCTCCGGATAAAATCTAATTTTCACGGGTATGAGTCTTTGGCTATACTTATTAACAAGTTCAATTTAATTCCAAATAGTAAAAATACATACACATAGCGTTTATTGTTCAATTATGATGGATTATTTGGCAATATCTACTTTTTTGTACAGGAAGAATGGAATAACTCGATCTAAGGATTATAATTACGATTCGTAGCTTGCATTAAAGGATTTTAGCTACAGTATCAGTAACAAAACTGACTAGAAAACTGAAACGCAGAGTAGATGCTAAGTTTACGGGAGTGCACGATAAATATTGACGTAAGATAATAAAAATTACTTAAAAATATACTGCGAAAATAACTGAATCCTCTAGCAACCAAGTAGAAAGGTTTTTACTACTATTCTTTTCAATATCAAATCCGAATGGCTAGGTTTAGGATATTATAGGCTTGGAGTTTTACAAAAAATTCTCATAATTGCTCAAAAAAAACTAATAATGTAAAATTATAATTGTCCGAGATTGTTTCTGCTAAATCAAAAGTAGCTGGACAAAACTGAACTGAATTAGAATAACTTTCATTTATCTCACCAATAAATACTGATCATCATCTAGTGCACCGGATATGCATAGGTGTCACATTTGACAGAGAAATCAAAACATCCACTCATGAATGGAATTCGAAAGAGCAGATCCAACATAGTCACACCCGTATGATTAGGAATGAATCAACGAGTCAATGAAAGAATTGAAAGTGCCGATCGCAATACAATTCACACCCCGAGAAAAGCACAGCAGCGCACGTGGAACACCTCCCCAAAGGCGGCAGGTGGTCCATTCAAGCGGCCATCTTTCGAGCCACGCACGCACGGGAGAAAAAAAAAGAAGTCCAATTTCATCGGACTCCCATACTGGTCACTCTTTCTCCCTCGCGCAAGAAACTTCGGGTCCAACTGATCAACGACTCTACGCCATCCTTCCCTTCATCAAAAAAAGAAACTCCACTTCATCCGCCCATCAAACTACTTTTCCTTTCTCTTCCCGAACTCCAACCCCTTTTGCGACATCATCCCCCGCTCGACCTCCGTTTCCAGGGTCAAAACCCGTGTCAATTAAATCCGAGGAGAAAAAAATTTGAGCGCAAAAATGAGGCGGTATATATACGGAGGACGAGTCGTTCGTATACTTGAACCGACCTCAGAAAAAGTATCCTCCCCCACGCACACATTCCCCTCCCCCACGCACACACTTGCCCCCGAAAAAATCCCGTCTCTACGTCCCCTTCATCCCAAAGCCCTCTTTTTTTCCAGCTGCCTTTGCTTCTCTTTATTAAATTAGATAGGAAACTCGTCCAGCTCTTCCTTTCCACATAACCACCGCTCTCTCTGTCCTCTTCCCTCCCTCTTTCCCCAATCTCCGTCTACGGAAACCTTTTTCGCTTCCCTCTTCCACTAACTTTCTTCGTTTCTTGCTCATTTCCTCCGCTAAAGTCCGATTAACTGTCTTTCCGTTCTTAGCCACCAAAAGCATTCCGCTTTAAATTTCTGCCCTTATCGTTAATTTTCTCCCCGAAACCAAAAAGGACAAAGCGCGGAATAAAAATGCCCTTTATTCAACTTGTGGGACAGGGAAATAAAACGCAGATGGGAATCTGCTTACGGCGAAGTAAATTTAATGATAAAAGACTTATTACATACGAAATGAAACGGATTAGCCATCAAGAATGTTTCTTTCGGCAGAAGAATACAACCTGCACTTATTTAAGAAAACACTTGAAAGAGATTCCAAGATTCTTCCCATGAAGTTTTTCGCATCTTCATTTTAAGTTTTCATAAAATTTAAACGGATGATAAACGAGAGATTAGGAAAAAGAATAGAAATACGAGATGGAAGGTTTCATGCAATAGACAAGCTTAGAAAGTACGAAAGTGCACGAAGTAAGAGAAGTATGAATGGAGAGCTCGATATCGCAATACTGGACCTAAGGAAAGAATTAGTGATACTTTAACACAATTATGAGCGGCATTTCCACAATGTGTTATTTAGATTCATACCCCGCAAGCCGCCAGTGGCGTAAGACAGGGGATGCACTAATATCAATATCCTTGACGAATGTACCCTAATAGCTTTTCTTATGCCCTGAGGACAGAACGACCAGAAGTTGCCACCCGTTTTAGTGACTGATTTCTGATAATGTTTTGTCGATGTCCCTCGGAGATTGCGCTATTACTTTACTGGAATTGAAATATTATCTACTCCGTCAAAACATTCTGCGCCTATGAATTTTTCGAAGAGTTTCCGTCGGTAATCTGGTCTTGCTCTCTTTGTCAATAAAACTATCTAACCATGATTATTTTTATTAACTAAAATTCATATTTTGTGGCTAATAAATTCGAAATGAGGGTACTTCCATTCACTGTCAAAAGTCAAGTGGAAGAGATGCTCTCACTATAACTAACCTCACATAATTTGAGGTTACGTTCATTCAATTCTGCGACAGCACAGGAGAAGCATAGTTCCAAGCAATCATCGATACCCACATAACTTTATAAGGAACCCTTTCTCTGTTCTAAAACTCCAAATCATAACGAGAATATCTTAATCCCAAGTACCGAGCAAACATTCCCCGCTCAGTTACGTCGCGATGCTCATAAGAATTCCGAAGCAAACTTAAAGATACATTCCATTGCGAGTAATAACCTCTCCGGCGGAAAACACGACCGTTCCGAGAGCACACCCATTCCTAGTCGCATTACAGCAGATAAGCCTCCTTCGCTATCGTTTCTCCCTCTTTATTCCGCAAATGTAAGTGCGGAAATTGTAACTGCTACGTGCTCCGCAGTTGAGAACGGGTCCGAATTCCTAAACGTAATTCTTCTTCTTTAAAGAAGGGGAAGCGAATATGACGAGAGAGGATGGCGAGGGAGAAAGAAAAATACACGACCCCGAGAATGAAAACAGTGGAGGAAGACAATGAAGGCGGTCTTAGAAAGTCAATTTGAGAGGAAGGAAGAGGAAGAAACGCGAAGAAAAAAAATTAAAAGAAATGGGATAAGCTAAGGACTATGGAGGACGATGCGGAAAAAGATTAGAGGAAAATTACAGCAAAGATAAGGCGGAGGAAAATAAATTGAATGTGAAATAGGGACCGATAGGTGGTGGAGGATCGCCCGGGGGAGAGAGCTAGGATAGCGAAGAGGCGGAAAGTGAAAGAGTAATGGAACGGAGGATAATGGGAATGTTAAAAATGAGGAAATTAGTGAGGAACGAGCGGAGTTTAAATGGAAAAGCTGCAATTCCTCGAAAGGAACGCAAGAGGCGGAGAAAAAAGAATGGTTATGGTCGGAAAGGGGTGGGAAGATCTACCAGAGGAAGAAAAAGTGAAGAAGATAACGACGTTTAGGAGAAGATACTCCCAAATAATTAGGAATCCGAAGAATAAGATATCAATTATATGGACACGAACCTACGGAAGTCTGCGCAAAGAGGCAAACGGCGCTCGCCGAGCAATTAGGCGGATAACGTAAGAGACGTTTGCGAACGTAATGACGATGATGGCGGGAAATCAGAGAGAGGAACGCTAGGGGAAGAAAAATTTTGCGCACCAAACCTTCCTTAAAAAGGTAAATATGGTCCTCAACACGATTCTCGCATTCCGCCAATTACCGTGGCACGAGCGCGGAATGCCTAATTGCCAGGACGATTAAGCATTGGAGAGAAGAGCAAATCAACGGGAAAGATATTTGAAATCTAACTCTCGACGGGAAAACAAAATACGGTGCTGACGTCAAAAAGTACTTGCAGCATTTTAAAGGAGGCACTCGTGACGATGCGACTGCCTAAGACCGTGACAAAAATTCGACTTTTCGCGAGGAATCTCTTCTCTTGTTTACGCTCCGAAGTCGAATAGGCGTCCTCGTTGTAATAACAATTCAGAAACGGCGGAACGAGGACAGTGTTTAAAATAAGCGCACATAAACACACGGTGCGAACAAAGCAAACAAACTATTTCATCATTAAGGGGAGCGTCCTATAGGAGCAGACGTAACGACTGCCGATTTATGCCGATGACTGCGATACCTGAAGCGAAGTTGCTTCAATTCTAACCTATTAACAGGAGCACAGAATCCATTGAGTGTTTCCATTTTCACCACTAAGGTATTCCTTTATCATTTCACCACGATCATTCACTATTAATCTTCGCATTTCAGTGCTGTAGTAGCAGTGTGTGCTTTAATGCAAACTAAACCAGATACTTTCTAAATAGGTGAATGAATTATGAGCTATATCGGTTGACATTCTCATGGAGAATGAATGAAAGTAGTTACAATATATTTCTTTCTACATCTCGAATTACATGTTTCGAATTCCTAAGTATTACTCGGCACCGCGGAAGATAAAATAAAAGTACATGTGTAAAGACTGTAAATGGTACCGTTCCATAAACGCTCTGACAATTCTACTGCTCACTTGCCTAATTCTTTATTTTAATTGATTCTCAGTCCCAGTACAACCATTCATGCAAGAAGAAAGTAAATCCTAACTAGTAAAAGTCCTACCGACCGGAATCACAACCGAGACTTAAGCTTTGAAAAGAAGTTGTGCAATGAAAATACTTAAGTTGTGGATGTAAGAGGATGAGTGAGGAGAAACCAGTTGAATATGGTTAAATCCTGAACTTTTAAAGACTACAAGAGATTATTTATGAAGTATGCATGTAAGAATGATGTTTGCAAGTATAGCAAAGCAGGAGTAAAAGAGGCCATGAGTGTACTTACTCTAAAAGATTTCATGACAAAAGAGCGTGACTCATATCAATTGCTCGGATTTTTCTTCTTTTAAACATCGAGAAACTGTGTGCATAACAACCTGCATATTTTTTGTGAGCAGATTTTCCGTCTTCATCGACGAGCGTTTAGAAACGCACGAACCACCTTTCTACAATTTTTAAAATAGCGTGGGACATAGGCCCTTATTCTGTAGCACACGCCGCTAGTCCGAAGCAACGTCACTTCCATCCACGGCTTTTAATACTAGCTCCTCATCAATTAGAACCTACTCCAACATTACGATAAACGTTCCTCGGCGAGCGACTAAACGACGACGACAAAACAAACGTCGGACCAAAGTGAAGTTACTTCAAACCTAAGCTTTCAACGTTAGCGAGTGATCTATTGGAACCCTTTTCCCCTATTACAGGAGAAACTGCGCAGGCATTCATTTCTCTAACTCACCATCACATTCTCTAACTCACCATCACATTCTCTAACTCACCATCTCATTCTCTAACTCTCAAACTCGTGAACAACGAGCGATAAGAGATAGCCTCGCCGACGGAATTTACGGCGAAAGAGAAAACATTGTACTAATGCGGGCGAAACTAGAGACGCTAAACATCGACAGTTAAGCGTTAAAAAGAAGTTCGCGCGAATAGAAAGAACGCGGAGAGACATCGCGGGAACGAAATTCTCCGGGGTGAAAACACGGACTCTTAATCGACGCGAAGGGAGAAAAAAATATGACTAGGAGAGTCGCATTGATGGAGAAGGACGACAAAAAACGTCTGAGTGCGTGAGAGCTTTGGAATACTTGGACGTGAGCATTGCGCGTCGAGAGGAAAGGGAGGCACTGGGATGCCGTGTGGAAATGCGTTTAGCAGGGGAGAAAGAAGTCCCTGAAAGAAACGGGAAAAGGAAGGAAAGCGAAGGAGAAGAAAAGGAAGGAGAGGAATTAAATAAAGAGAAAGTGATCGATGGAATATAAATTCGAGGGAGAAAGGTCAGAGGTTTCAAGACGCGTTCGGAGAAGTACATGGAGTAAGCAATGTGGAAAGGAGAGGGGGAAGGAGTGCAGAAGTGCGGAGAGTGAATCCCCTTGCTATGGAGATGTATTTAAAAGGCTCGTTGGTGCACTTGTGACTTGAAGACTGAAGGTGGAGTTTTGGCTTTTTAGGCAGTGAGGGGAGAAGGGTAGACTGAAAAGTGCTAGAGGGGGATCTGGAAGGATGAAACGATGTTGGAAGTAGGCTAACTGAAGTACTAGAAATAGTCGAAATTTCAAAAACCAAAGCTAAATCGAGTTTCAAGCGACGATTTTCCACTTTTAGTTAAGCCTTATTACATGCTACATGGAAAATACCAAAGCAAAAATAAGTTTTCACTTTTGGTAAAGCCTCATCACCAAATGCTACATGGAAATAAATACGAAAAATGTAGAAGACAATCAAGGAAAGGAAATATTTCTGATGATTTAGACCGATGAAATCTTGAAAAATTTCATCTGCTGTCATTCTTTCAATTTCCAGTAGAAGGTTTTGAATCTAGAAGAACGCCAATCACCTCTGCATGTAAATTTGTACTAAAGGAAATAAGCGCAAAGACTAATTGTGAAAAAGAAACAAAAATGCGGAAAATGCACGAAACATTTCCTGTTATTTTCCTGGTTCACAAGAGAAGGAAAACAATGTCGTCCTTGTCTAATTAAAAACTGTTGTCGTAGTCTAACACTCCTTCGTACAAGATAAATGACGAGAGATACTGGTAAAAGGAACAAGACTGACGCGACTTCAGAATCAAAAGAGAATAGGCAGAGAAGGGTAAAGATAGAATGGGAGAAAGAATGACACGATGAAGCTCGCTAGCTAGCGATGAAAATGCTAAAACTCAGGTCATGAAATATAACTCCTTATCACGATATTTATCGAACTTTTCTTCAGAGAGAGAGGACGAACGTACCCAGAATAATTTGGATCTGACGGTTCCGAGAAATATATGCCTAAAGTTGCAATTCTTAAGAAACCCTATCGTAAATCATCAAGCAAATATCTTTTGGGTATACCCTGATATAGCTATCAACAAAATTCGATCATAGATACGAGTCGTAAAGAAAGGAGCACGCTGCCGTAACAGATGCCTATTTCCTGAAAATTTAACGAAAGTATCTCGCGTGTTCGTGTACGAGGAATGTAACCCTAACAAAGTTTTCATGGTCATATCACTTTTAATCATAAAATAAAACGAAATTCGCGGGTATTCTTTGAAGACTAAAAACCGCGAAAGTGAAGAAGACAAATGGTCATTTCCAATGCAATCATAAATTAGGGAAACTGGAAATTGGAGTTAGAATATAACTTGGTTCGAGAAATTCCAGTATCAATTAGTTTCGCAAAGAAGGAAACCAAAGCCTTGATCGAACCCAACCCCGATATCACGTCCCAAATAGTTTATATTTTATTTTATAAGTATATCTGTCTGTTACCTGAATACATATCTTTACAAGCTCATGTATTTTTCGTTTCTCTGTTTCTCTAAGTAAATCCGTTTCTTACTGACCTTGATTCTTCACGTTTATCTACTCATTTAATTGCAGAGAATACATTTTTCGCGCTGTGATACAAGCATACATTTATCCACCAAATTGAAACTCTCTCTTCAATTTCGATATTTTGCTTACTTTATTTTCTTGTATGTAACACTTAACCGAAACCTTTACATTATATTTGTAACACTTTATTATATAAAAGCCGCCCAAAATACAGTTTCCTGTACGTAATCATATCCAAATGGCTCAAGACTGCGAATTTTAAAGAAATGCAATTTCTCAGCAGCAGAGAAGGAACGAGATAATGAGAACTATTTAAATATACACGGCGAAAAAAAGTTAGGAAATGACCGGCATTTTTAGTCCACTAGATTCGTAGATGCTTAATTCACGAATACACGCGAGGCGACGAAATAACGCAAATCCTACGGACGAAAAACTGAAACATCTAAGCCGTTGACTTACGCTCGATTTACGCTCCCAACACATATTTTAAAAGCAATCCCCCCCGAGGAGAGACTCACGGGCGTTCCTTCTGAGGACGTGGGAAGTGTTGGGGAGGCAGGGGCTTGAAAAACAAAAGAATGGACGAGGGCGTGAGAGATCCACACAGTTTCTCAAAGGGAGGAAGAGAGAGATGTGCTGAGTGAAGTCAGCAGGGAATGGACAGAAATGGAGAGGGAATGTCGATGTGGAGGAGCGTTCGTCGCGAGTGGCGTATACCCTCTCAAAAACTCGGATACATGCATGAAACGGGACCAAAAACGCCATGCTCGATTCACTTCAAATGGAACGGTTGGGAAAAAATGGCGGTCATCGCCGAGATATACGATGGACGATTATATTTTACCAACATTCGCATCGAATGCGTTTTATTACTCTGCTTCCAATGATATAAGCGAGGAAATAGGGAATATTTTGGCCTTACATGAATTTACGTGACTTGGATGGTTAGGATTACGACAGATATATCATCATGTGTAACGTCCGGTGCAGGGATTAGGGTTGTAACTATGTTGTCTCTTGATGATGGTTGGAGCTGCCACCAGAAGAAATTCTACTTGCAGAATAAATAAATAAATAAATAAATCATGGGCTGTAACGAAGTAAACTTATGCAGATAACGATGACCTAACATACATCTACATAAATACCCTGCAAGCCACCATTCGGCGTGTGGCACGGGGTGTAAACACCAGATTGGTCACCCTTTAAATATTTTTCATTCATTTTTAATCTTTGAATAAATTTTATTTGGTTTTATATGAAGCTATGTTTATTATTTGTCATTGTGATAGTTGAAACAAGTCATCCATGTATCCTAAGTGCAGGGTTATAATGGAATAGTTTAAATATTTACACAAATGAGCCTGCTTGTAGTATTAAACCTCCGAATTCAGTATAGTTTAGACATAAATCATAAACGTTCGATCTAAAATATTATGCTTTAGGAAACAGGTAATGTTTTATCATCCATTTTCGTGATGTCCTCTGAATTGCAGAAATATCCAATTAATGGATTATAATCAAGCTATCTGCTATTTAACCCACGCTTCAATGTAAATTTAGAGGTACTTCGATTGCGAGCTCCTGAAATATCTACTCGTACCCAAGGATTAAAAGGGAAATAATGGAAATTCACACCGCAAATACAACGTATGGTATTTATTCATTATTCGCTAATATCACTTCAAAGTATTAAAAGCCACTTAGAGCTACTTATAGAAATTAAAACAATTCATTTTGCGCTGAACCTGCAGATATATGTACATCCGAAACCCGGAAAAATATGGACAGTTATTTAAATCATTAAATGCTCTCGAGCATAAGGGGCCGATATTAAAAATGCAGAGGGATACTTTTATATCCTAAATAATAATAAATAACGTTTGAATAACTGCATATGACTCGTAGAGAAAAAATAATCTGTATTTTAATACTTGAAAAGTTGGAGCTACTACACTCATAAAGTTAATTCAGTTTATTTCATTGATAAATATTACGTAAAAGAGGAATTTCAAGTCTAAACTCTCTCTAAAAGCATGCTTTATTTAACACGATGGACTAGAATGAAATTGGTTCTGATGCGAAAGACTTACGACATTGGACGCACGAATGACCAAAACCGACCAGAATTTCCAGAAAGGGAGTCATAAGCCTTTCGCTCCCATTTAATATCTTTAGCGCATCAACGATACCCAAATTTGCCCACTCGACTAGATAAACGCCCTCCAACAAAACAAACGAGGACGCATGAAAGCGGGGACCGCAAAACAAACACTCTCCACGAAAAAATTTCACCCTCCGCTCTGAGAAACGCACTCGAGGAGGTAACCGCTGCATCGCTCACGTGTTGCGGGAGAAAGCATATACCCACAGGACACGTTCTCGCTTCGAACCCCACCCGGCCCAACAAAATCGAGGAAAAACGACAAAAAACGACGAAAAAACCAACGCGAACAAAAAACGATCCGAATGATAACATCCGATATTAACGCACTCCGAGAATTACGTCGAGTATCGACGGAGTAAAAAAAGCGAACAAGCCATGAAAATGCGAAGGCATCGTTGCGCTGCGCTAGGAGAATGACACTCCGGGATTCGAAAGGGGACCCTGAGGGCGCGACAAAAAATACAATAACGACGACGACATGCGAGGGCTCGAAATTAAAAAAGGAACGAGGTGAGGAGTGGAAGGAAGGGGAGAAGAGAGAGAGAAAAGGATGCGAAACAGGTAGCGAAACGAGAGGATTAGGGAGATGAGAGAAAGAGGGGCAATTGAAGGGAAGCGAAAAATAAAAAATAAGGAGATAAAAAAGACGGGGAGAGGATGCCTTCCCCTCCACCGCACGTCTGGCAGTGACGCACGACACAAGAGCTTTTGACGCTTATGCCTAAGGATCATCGACAATGAAGGTTTGAGCCAATATATCCCATCCTCTGGGGGAGATGATAGAAGCTCTTTCTCCCACGCACCAATCACATCAGCGGGACATTACGTCTTCCTATTCCCCACCAAACCATTCTTCGCTGTGGAGTGCCCATAGCGTTCGCAGATCATCCTTTTCTTTCCCTCATTTCATCCGAGAAAGAGGTAAAAGACCTTTTCATTCTGCGCGATATATTTCCTATCCCACCTTTGAAAGGAAGGGGTATGTATGCATGAGTGTGCGCGCGTGATATATAAACATATATACATACACGGTCATAAACTAAGATACAGTCATACATACATACACATATAGTCATACATACGCACACAGTCATAATTAGACATAAAGTCATACATACACACACAGTCAAACATACACATACGGTCATTCATACACACACAGTCATATACATGGGTGGTCTGAAAAGTTTCCGACATTTCGCCATTTCTCGACATGTTTTTTGAAAATTTCTGAAAATTTTCCGAAGATTTCTGAAAAATCTGGGGTCGGAAACTTTTCAGACCACCCTCGTATACACACACAGTCATACATACACGCAGCCATGCGTGCACCCAGATACCTATAACGCCCCCTCTCTCCAGCAAAAATCTGCCCGAAAATGATTCCTGCCTTTCGTTTTTATAGTCGTTTAGACATGCTTCTTCCCGTGCCTACTCACCCCTTTCCCTCTTCAGAAAGAAAAGTTATTGCTCGTTTCGGCCTGCTTCCTCCCAGAGTGCTTATTGTGTCGTTTTGCGAACTCCTATACACATCGCCTATACCCCAACCCTTTACGCATTCGTCAAGCAAGGATTCCTCCTTTGCACGCCCAGAGAGAGGGTTATTGAAGCTCTCCACGTTTTTATTTTGCCATATTTTAACCCAGAGTACGAAGGGACTCCTTTTAAAGCTGATGGCCTATCGCTAGCAAAAAATCTCGGTAAATATACTGTCTTAATAATGCCTAGGATCGCCTCATCCACGGAGAGAATATGGGGACTTTTTCCCTACTTCCAGAGCGATATTACGTGTCTCCATCTCACATATAAGGGCGAATGCGGGAGATTTTTTTCTCGAAAACATAAAAAATGGGGGGCTAATTTCGAGTTATGACCGCTAGAGAGGGGAAAAAGTTGAATAGTTTTCTTTCATCACGCGCGGACGAATAAATTATTTGAGGAGCTAGACAAAAATGAGTTTTTATGTGTTTTTGTCATGCGATCCGCGTTATTAAGGGCACAAATCCTGCTGAGGTTGTGAGGTGGGGAAAGAGAGTTCCGGAACAAAAGAGTCGAAGAAAAGTATTGAGATTCAAAAAAAGCGACGGGTATTTCCGCTTGTAGTGCTTGCTGTGGTCATGGACAACCAGGATATTATTTTCAATTAAATTACCAATAGAATTTCCGAACAAACTAAATTTACATTGCTCTTTCCTAAATATCAGCAGTTGAATTTACGGTCGTATTTATAATTTCCCAAGAAGAAATAGAAGAGAAGAATATCCATATGACTGGGACCTACTCACTTTACGGGCAAGTGTTCTAACCACTAAACTCCGACTCAATACCACTCTGTTAACGCGATGTTTCGTGAGCAAAGCAAACAGTCTCAGTCCCAGTCGATGTCGATATTCTCGATTTTTGTTTCTCGTTGGTTATCCAGACACACGGAAATGCGTGCTAACTTAAATGCATTTTCCTTATCCTTATATATTTTTGCGCAATAGTTCCTATATATCTAATCACAACTTTTAAGAAAAAGTAACTAACGAAAAAGACGAGCTATGGATTTAAGAAAGAAGCGTACCCAAGATATAATCGTGAGGACCAGGCCTTCATCGTCGTCCTTGAATTCACGACAACTTTTTGTACACAAGATGAAATTGGAAAAGAAACTAATTTACGAAAATAGTCTATCTAAGTGTTTACTTTGGAGTGCGAACTTCTCAAAACCGTACATAGTCGAAGTAAGTGTCCTCATCAATGTGTATTTGTTAAATTTAATAGATAAAATCTGAAAAAAATATGTATTCGATTATACCTTATTTATTATTATAGCACAATATTTACTTTTCTCATTACTAAAGGAATCCATTTTCTGGATAATCATATTTTTAGTAAGTAAAAGTCTAGATTCTCTTTATTACGGAGAATATGGACTTTCACAATAAAGAATATATGATATTTTTAGGCGATTTCGTATCCTCAAAAATTATTTTTTTCCCAAAATTCAATGCCCAAAAAACAAGCGCAAGTCGTGCATGGTGAATATATAGCACATCCAATTGACTCTTTTTCCTTCTCTCGAATCACAAATCCTCCATTCCATCTTCTTCTTAAAGGTTGACCACCCTGACCCCCGACGACATTGCAAAACCACCAGAAGAATAAGATCTCGACAGGAAAATACCGCCTTCAACTTTATTCCCAATAGAAATCTCCGGCGCTATCCCGACCGACGACAAACTCTTACACTTTAGAACCCTAAAAATTGTCCCTCCTCATTCCCTTCCTACGGAAAAAAAATACAGAAATCTAAGCTCACAGCCAATCTGAACCGACAGGGACCACTCTTCAAGTAAAAAAAAGAGGAAACCTCCCCCGTCTCGCAGCGAAAAAATCTTTAAACTTCAACAAACCCCTGGGGTGACCGGAAGAAATGCTCCGGGAGATGGCAAGAGGTGTGGAAAGGAGGAAGAAGCAAAGGGGTCCGGACTGTGGGAAGGGATGAGAAAAAATACAAAACGAAAATCCTCGTCTCCAGTCCATTTTCGGACAACACCACCCTCATCTTCCCCTTGTCCATCCAACTCTACCGGTGTTGGAGGCAGACGACTCCTCTCGAGGGTTGGAAGGAAAAAAAACGCGGATCACCCGACGCAAAAAACCCTTATCTAGAGAAGTCAGAGGGAGTTTAGCGAGGGAAAAGATGGAGAAGGAAAGAAGGGTGAATATTCGATAGGCGACCTGAGGAAGCGGTTTAGGAATTGGGAAGGAAGCGAACTTCCAAATGGGCAATATCCTCCTCAAAGGAGAGGTGGATTCGAGAGATATGTGTTATACTTTTGGGAGTTCGCCTTTCTTAGGACGGGATGGCGACGAAAATGATCGGCGTTTGCGCGCGGAAAAGTTCCCTGATATATTAAGGGATAAAACGACGCGGACTTTCACTGTGCGGAGGGACAAGGAATCACTTGGCTTAAATACGGCCATTTCGCGAATGAAAAGGAAGAAAAAGGAAGAGAAAGGAGAAGAGGAAATTAGCAGCGCGGGTAAGAGGAGAGCTGCCTCTCTTTTTTTCGAGCGAGCCCATTAAGGGAGTTTGCAATTAGGCTTGACAAAATAATTACAGGTTGTACTGCGCAGGCTCTATAATTCCACTTTGCCTCCCGACCACCGAATTCAACGGCGCAGGGATCTGTTGAGTGAAACTTTTACTTACCGAGTAACGCGAAGGGCAAAAGGGGTTAAACCGCAAGTACAAAACCACAGCTTACCTGCAAAAGACGGAAAAGAATTTCAGTAAGGACAAGTTATGCATTAAGTTCAGTATAGACGGATTCCTATATGCCGAAACGCATGCATCAGGAATCTAATTACACAGCTGACACTAAAAACAATTACCACAGAAAAATATAACAATTTCCTTAGAATCATAAACAATATTAACATCTATATTTTGGAAGTTGCCAATTGAAACGACAAACTCTGTAAGCTAACTTAGTCATCATTCAAGTGAGAAAAAATTGCGAAAAATATCGTCATGACTGAGACTCGAACCTTGGTCTACCACTTGCCGGGCATGTATTCAAGGGGTCAAGAGTACTACTCACAGTCATGTTATTATTTTTCGCATTTTCGCCCTAAAATACATGTAAAGTTATTTTTAAGTAAAGTTCATTTTTAGATTAAATGAAAATAATATGCATTTGTATAGCACATGCTAAAGAAATCCCGAAAATTTCATTTATATCAATCCTCAAAAGAATTTATCACGTAGTTAGGTATGGTAATGAAACACAAAACTAAAAAAAAATATAACATGACTACGAGAACACCATCAGATAAGAATGACAACAAAATCACCATAATTTCCGTAAAAATAAACAGACATATGTTATATTTATTCAATTCTGCGGTGGCCATTTATTGATTAAGAGCCTCATTAAATTTTGTACTTGAAATTAAACAATTCACTATGGAAATAGCAGAGCAAACCCTCTTATCACACTGACCGCGGCTGAACTTTGCCTCACTGCATCCCTAGCGTGGATGGAAGATATAAACTTTCGTATTCATCCTCACGTGTTATGTTAATAGTTTTAACTACTCTCCGCCGTAAAATTTTATCCGAGAGCTCCTTAAAATAGCTCTCCTCGGCGAGGGGTGCAATTAGCCAATAACTTGAGGATATGCAGATGAGGCAGCGACCTCAAACGATTACATCCCTTTAATAGACCGGTGATGGAACTTCATTCATTTGCAAAATTATGAACCGGAATACATAATGCTCCCCGGGAAAATTTCCATAAAAACTTTCTTAGAAACAATACGAATGAAACGAATTCTTCTCCCCTCCCACCTCTTGCGAACTTGCTGAATTTCGAATTTGAGTCCATTCGGGATGGCTGCCCCTCTCGAAGAAAATGCGATGCTGGAGAAAGAGAAGACGTGGACAAAAAGCTTTAAAACGGGGATGAGAAAACGGTCCCTGATACTCCGTGGCAGTTTTAGAAGTCCGCTGGTGGAATACGCGAAGGGAATACACGGTCTCCGGGGAACGTCGGTGCTGTGTCTGCCGGTAAATAGTACGCCTTTCCTGCGGCGATAAAACCTTTTCTAGAAATAAGAACACGAGGCATCGCGGGAATGACGAAATCCTTCCTGAATTACAGAGTCGAAGACATAGAGACGAAATTCGCATGGGCTGGCTTGGAATATCGCGGGAGGGAGATGATTCTCTTGGGTCATGTGCGGGGAGAACAACGAAGAAGGAAAGCTACCGCAGAAATATTTACCATACGAGCAAGACCACTTGGAAATGTCAGAGTGAGGGAAATCCCTGCGGAATTGAGGAGTACGGAAAACTTGGACGGATGCGGGTAGCATGTAGAACCAAATTATTTGACCTTTACACGTTATTGAAGAATAACGCAATTTAAAATTCATCTCCCCAGCCGCATTATAAGAATATTTCAAGGGATATGAACGTTTGTGAACTAAGATCACTGAAATTATTTCGCAACTGTTTTCAATTTTTTAATGTATCCATCATTGCAAGACTGTATCGACTCCGGTAGTTGCTGGATATTGGTTTGACCGTCCGTCTGTGAATTTTTCGATTAAAAATATCCAGAATTTTGAGAACGGATACGTATACATGTCTACGTATGAGAAAAAACGAATGAAATATTCATAATATAAGCGGAAAGAAATGAACCTAAATATAAATTCGTGGTCTATAGCTAAGGTCATTTCGCACGCATAGACCCCTACCAGGAACTGAACCAAGGACCGCTTTCACCAAATTTGAAAGCGTCCTCTAGGCCATCTGAAAGCCGATCATTACGTGTAATAATGCAAAATGTTCCAAAGAGGAAACCGTAAATAACGGAAATATACGATCGTTTAAACATATTTCATCCCCATGATCAATGAGATCAATTCCTTTTCTTCATAGAAATACGTCACCGAAAAAAGGTTAGAAAACATTTTCAGAAAGAACGCTAGTATTAAAAAACAAAAGATGAAAGAAAAGCCAAAGAGGGATACATGACGAAAGAAAATAACCGGGGGGAAGATAAATATATAGAGCTCAAAAGAAGTAAATGTCAACTACCAAAAGGCATGAAAGTTTCTAAGTCTAGCGCATTTAAATAAAAAGAAATAAAGTGAAAGGACGGAATATGGAAAAAGGGAAACAGCTTTGCTAACTGTTCTCATCCGAAATGTTGTTTCCTAAAATGAGTAACATGGGTCGGATTACTCGTAAAATACATTAGTTAGTTTAAAAAATACATCATGAAGACAATAACTGTAAATATACTGAGATGTTAGCGAGTAAATACAGCAAATAAAATACACCACCAGTGATGTTAATTCTCAACAACGTCCGTAGGTTATTTCCGGCTGTCGAAAATCAGGCAATCGAGCGAAGGGAGATAATTGAGATTCTGGAGCACCGTCGACACGCATTTCTATGCGACTATTTAAAACGACCTCCCAATTTTACAAATGGTTCCCATAAAACCGAGGCGTATCCATCAAATGAAGTTAATGGCACATCCGTCATTGACAGCGGATCGACTCGAATTCATAACCGCCATTCCGATTCTAGGGCCATCGATTAGAATAGACAATGTGCGCTATGGATGTGGGCGTACTTAAAATCCGCCACACAATCGAAAACCATACTGCACCGATAGGGTCACGAATGGATGGAGCTATTGAAAACAAACGCGTGAAGACAATATCTTCTCTCGCACGTCGTCGACTTCATCAAGCACACACAATTCCAGTTAAATAGCTGAAACGAACGAAGCTAATCGAAAAAAAACGCCGCATGACACGCAAGCTGATTAGGCGCCGAAGAAAATACAATAAACCCTCACATAGCTCGAAGATACGTTCCTTTAAATCACCGCGTAATGTGAAAACGCGCTATATGAAACGAGTACATTACGGGAAATACCATGTTTCATTCCTTAATGTGAAAAAATCTGTCTCTATCGGAACTAAATATTTTGTCCACGATGCAGACGCGCGGTTAAGAAAATTATTGTGTAATCGTATTTAAATTCTAAATATAAACTGAAACAGGCTACCGATACTAATAAATCGGTTCATTTGCTCGGAAAACCGCATAAGTAGCTAACGAAAAAAACACACGAACAATACTGCCGCGTAATAGCCTGTAATTGGTCCTTCGTCCTCCCACAGGTCTGAGACATACTAATGTCCAACTATATTACTAACTATTTCCAACTATAAGTTGTGACATCGCATGAGTTGTAGCCGCTTCTCTTCGACAATTTATCATCTATTTTCAGTCGCATTTCTTTACCCTCAAGCGGTAGGGGTCGGCCGGCTACTCCATAGTTACAACGCTACAATGTAGCGTTCGGATACTTTATATACTTTCGGATAATACTTCGGTTCGGAATAATAATGTTCGGACGGTTCTCCCAAATTTCTTCCGAATGTGACTTATGAAACCGCGTCTTACCTAGAAAAGCTGTCGCGCAATGTGGAATCGGCTTCTAAACTTTGACCGCGTCTTAAGGAAATCGCTCTATACGAGTCCGCGTATGAGTCTATGTACGTAGTGAAAATCTAGCACCCGATGACGTACGAAATGATGTAGTGCAAGAGGAAAAGATTCAGGGAGATACAAAAGGGAACAGACGAGCAAAAGAGTGACAATCTAGGACATCCGGATAAGGAAAAGCGTGCGCGCGCACAAACGCACGAGAAAATGCTGTGGAAAGACCTTCCGAAAAAAAATAAGGAAAGAAACGAGGACGGAGAAATAGCGGACGGGTTGACAGCGGGAAGAGAGCGGCGAATGAAAGGAGGGATCCTTTCGAGGGGAGAATGGAGGAAAAGAAAAAAAAGATAAGGGAAGACGACAAGGAGATGAAAACAGTGCCCCGACCTCTATCATCCACCTGCCTTCCGTTCCATACGGAAGAAAAAGAAGAGTTGGGAAGTCTCGGAAAAAAATCCGGATGAGGTGAATGAAGAGTGCGTGTTTGTATATCGGTGGAAAGAAAGAGGCGCTCCGACACTTTCGATCCCCCATCGAATCGGACGACCACACCCACGCCTCCTTGGCACCACAAAGGGCCCTTTCTTCCGTGTAATCGGTAACAAGAATCAGCGATTACCTCGGATGACTTCTCGCCTCATCTGGCATTCGAAAACCGACCGTGTTTGGGGAGAGAAGGACATGGGATAGAATCTGGCAAAGGAGAACCATTGCTCGGAAACATTTCAAGAAAGCATTTCCTCTATTAAGTTGCGGAAAATCTTGAATCGAATGAAACATGAATAACATTAAATACCGCCTTCTAAATGATTATTCTAACAGCAGAAAACAGGAACATTACTTCATTTTCACACTTCTGAAGGCATTGTAGAGACACTGTCCGCTCTCGCAACATAATAACATAGTGAAAATCGCGATTCCTACTGCAATACGAATGTTACAAAAAGTTTCGGCTATAAATTAACTCCGGAAATAAGAATTTCATACCCACTGCAATAATTATCATCAACTTCGTTTTCTTAACAACTTTTTTCTCCACACCCTCTCACTCCCCTATCTAGTTAATCTAATTATTTAACTGCGGTCAATTTTAAATATTCATAGCCTTTTTCAAAGTGTCTTCCTGTATTTCATATCTCGAGACCTTTATCCGTAGACGAAACACGTGGAATTAAACATCTACCTGATTACCTAAACTATAAATATTTACTTAAATACGCCTACTCTTTTCCAACCACTGAAAATGACCCCTTTATAGTATTAAGACTCCATACTTCGGCAAAACAGCTCTCGACTGAATGAGCATTAATAAAATCCTCTTAACTTAAGACTGTTTATGAAGGTCCTTCGGCAGCTGAGTTCATTTCCCACATGTGGTCTCCAAATGGGAATCTGAGCGCTTCTATAAAAAGCTTCTTCCTTACAAAAGGCGGACGCGTAGCCCACTTGGCTATCAGGGGACCCCTTTCCAACTAATGAAACCTATGCGTCAAGAATAGAGAAACGAAGAAACTTCCTTAGGTCAAGATATCACTTAAATTTCACGAAAACGACCCGAAACTGAGAAGGCTGCCTATAGAAGTCCCACGTTAGATTACCATGATTGATACAATCTTGAAGCTAGGTGTCCTCATCTCCAACAATGGGCCTACTCCTTCCTTCAAGTCATTTTGAATTACTCCAAATGGAAATTACGGCATTAATCGCTCGAAATCCTCCATTGCGCTCTTCTAGCAGATCAAGTTACTCCCAACGCAACGACCCTTGGGAATGCCCGGCGGCGGTGCAGCTGCTGCACTCATCATCTCGCGATTAATAAGAACGCGGGGTGCACCGCACTCTCCGGTGCAGCGAATTTCACAAATTAAACCCCATGCTAAAAATAACAAAAACCCGTGACGCAGAACGAGAAGAAGTAAGCGAAAAGTGTAAGGGTTGATACGCCTCCGGGGAAGGAAAGGCGAAGCGGATAGAATAACCAAACAAGAGGGGGAAAATAAACTTCTCTACGTTTGCAGAAACTTATTCCCTCTGGAAGAATAAACCCCTTCAGGAAGACATTCTCTCAATTTATATATCGACGGAGAATTTTGTCTCGTGAATTTCCAACCAAGATGTGCAAGTAGGTCATTAAAATCTCTGCAGAACTCAAACAAAACAGGAGGAATGTAAACAGAGTCTACAAAGTCTACAGAATCTCACGGAATGCAGGTTGTTAAGGAAAAGAAACCTGATTACTTGTGAAAAAAAAATTAATTCACCGTAAAGCACGGAATAAAGGAGTGATTCTGGAAAGAATACATATTGCCACTTTTCCTGGTTCATCCGCTCCTATTTGACAGCCATAAAATTACATTAAAATTTCATGATCCCTTAAAAGACATATTGATAACTCTATGGTTATGGATCAAGATAAACAATACGTAATTAAGGATCAAAAATTAAAAGAACGAAAAGTGTTACGTCAATGAAAACAATGAAATCACACGGTAATTCATAAAGATAAGTATCCTTTTCTCAAAAGCAAAAGTGGGGATAAAAGAATTAGCGGGTTGCAAAAAGAGCTTACCCTTAACAAGTGACCTTTACAACAAACGACCAATTATTTACGAATTCCTTTCCCTTTCTCTTTCCTTCCGACCGAGAAAGAATGTCTTTTCCTTTCGCGTCAGAAACTTAAAGGCACAATCTATGAAGAGAAGAAGTTCTCCTCGGACCTTTGATGCGAAACATTGTTTTCCCATTTCATTCTTTCGTTTAACATCACCGAAATTTTTGTGGACAGGAAACCGGTGTCACAAATAGCAATCGAAAAGATACGGAGATAAATAACAGGGAGGAAAAATCTCATACGTTATCTCAATTTGGCTTAAATACTTAAACACAAATTCCATGCATAAAAGATTTAGGTTTCGCATGAGCTCTTGCTCAATTGAAGGTAAGTAAGGAAGTGTCGACTCTTGATATTATATAGCGAACATAGAAATTATAGCGCGAAAATGATTTCCGATAGAAATACATTGTAGCTGAAATTAACAAGATTTGTAACAATACAAAAATACTTCAAACAAAAAGTCCCATTAGTTCGGCCCATTTATAACGCTTGTAAAACTCTGTCAAGGCCTATTGTAACGTTGAAGCAACTAACGAACGGATAAGATTCGAACCTTCTTCCAATAATCATGTTTAGTCAGATTTTAGTAGAGTATTTACTCCTCCGATATCAACATTAAATAACAATTATCAAGGTAATGAAGAAATAAAGATGTAAATTTTCCACTCTATTTTTTATTTACGACTGGTTTCGCTACCCGGAGTAGTATCTTCTGGGAAACAAGAGTAGGTGGAAATAGTGGAAAATTTACAACTTTATTTCTTCATTACCTCAATGGCAAGAAAACGCTTAGATACATTGACATTACTACATGCATACATACCAAGAATCAAATCTTTCCTAATGTATTTATTCAAGCAAGGTACAGGAATCGCAAAAGAAAGAACTGATATCTTATCACAAGGCTTGCCGAGAAACCAGGCTCAAAACGTACTCAACTTGCTTATGTTAATGCTTAAATTTGGATCCCGAATTCCCTTTCATTTCCTGTCTTCCGGTCCCGATAAGGAACTCCCGCGAATCAGCGCCGCGGATCGGAAAACCGTACTCATTTGAGAGCGCGATTCCGGAAATAACGGGAGCTTCGGGAGATGATTCCGACCATTTCCTTAGAAAAATACAAATAAAATCCCCTCTCCGCGCATCCAATATACTCCAAAATTCTTCCGCCGCTCCTCTCCCACTCCGAAACACACGCCTTCTTCCTACTCAATTCTTTCAATTCCAAACTTTTTCCATTTATTATCCTGTCCTCCCTCTCCGTGGGGAAAAAAGAAGATTCCCACACCACCGCTCCGCCGGCATAAAGGCTCGTCTGCCGCACGCGGGGTGCGCTCTCCCATCCACACCCGATCGCCCACTCCATCTCCATTCGCTGCATCGCTATCGGAGACTCAATTCATCTCCGAAACCCTCATCCCGTCTGCCTTATGGATGCCTCCAACGCTATCCGAACGACATTAAAATCATAACCGGAAAGGGAGGGGTAAAAAAGTGAGCAGATAAGTTCCTCCCGAGCCGCATTGGCGTGTGTAATAAGGTGAATAGTCCTGCGCGAGAAAAGGTTTATTATGGAGTCGAAAAGCGCGGCTTTTCCATGAACGATGGCCGATTTCCTCTCTATCTACTCCCATTTTTCTTTGAAATATTGCTCCTCTTTTTCCCCACCCTCCAAATCCCTTTTCCTGAAGGGAGTTATGGGGAGAATGTTCGACGTTCGAAGTATTGGGAATAAAGAGAGTTTTTGGCAATGCTCGGCTTTTGAATTACTTTAACTGATGATTTTATCAGCGATCCCATACATCATGACTTCCCCCATAAATTTACTTGGCGAAAACTGGAGGCTTAAACGTATCGCGGACACTAAATCGATATTATCCTCGCGCCTCGACTGATGCTCTACGCGTAAATCAAGAAGAATTAAACGTCTTGCGCCATTACGTAAGAGTTAATAAAGCACCGTAAGCTTACAGAAATGAATTTCACTCTTAGAATTATAAACTACAGAAATATTAGTAAATTCATATTTTTATTCAATCCCAGTTAAGGGTGCCTCAGAAAGCACTTTTATGACGAAGATATCTTGAATCTTGAGCACATGTCTTGATTAAAAGAGCAATCAGACTTTCATCATAACAATATATTCCGTAATGAACAACAGGAATTACTTTACAGCAAAATTCTGAGTCTTGAGGAAACACGCTGCAAAGAAAACTATTGAATAATCGCTATGAAATGCGTCGTAATATTTTTCTTCTAATGTAAAAATAAATAAATTAATGGTAACTTAAATCGCAGGAATCCCCGCCAGAAAGGCATTTTATAAAACCAAGTTTTCTAAGGATAAATATTAACAAACACAATATAGCAGAATTAAGGGCTATGGTAGGAGAAGAGTAAAGAACAACTTCTACTCATTATTCATTCCTCTCATATCTTAGAGAGCTAGCAAAAATTTGAGGCCAAAACAGAGGATTTCGTTAAGGGTTGTATTGCTGCATAGATATTCTCTCGGAAGAAAAGACAATGAACCAAGGGAAGAACGATTCCCATCGGAATCCGGTGGACCACTCCAGCATCGACAATGAAACCAGAGGACCGTTGGTCTCTCGGGAGGAAGACCTGTTTAACTTCGCACCTAAATTCCGCTTTCCTTAGAAAACTAGCTTAACTCGGCAGCATTGGGATTCTCAAGAGAAGTTTTCATGAAGATTCCCCTGCCCTAAGAACTGAATCGAAAAATAACTTGGACATTAAGAAAGATCCAAATCGAAATCACAAGCAATAAAATTATTATACTAGTAATCCAAACGATACTCTGATTTTAATTTCAATCAATAAGAATTATTATCCAATTAAAATCAAAGTGAATTAATGCTGATCCAATGTTCTATAGAGTATATTTTTGGAATAAATAGGTCGAGATTTCCCCTGATTTTCAGCTTACGGTATAGTGGTATAAAATACCTATTCATTTACCGTAAAACGGACGGACTGTAATTGAAATTATTACTGCAAGCGATGAGGGACTATAACAATGAATTTTAAGTCTCATAGAGTAGAAGTTTAAGAAAGGTGATAACAAACCTATATTACATAAAGTACCTCGTACACAGAATGCTTAAATAACCTTGCTTTTAACGACTGACAATTAATAATTACACTTATGCTTAAACAATACGATAGGGCTGATTTCAAGATGTGATACCAGAACGTAATATAAATGCTAAAAACTCACTAATAAAAAATTAATAACCGATTTATTAATTCAAGTTTGGAGAATAATTCTAACTAAGGATACTACGATATCTAAGGAGTCATGAAATACAATGAAACTATTCGGCGAGTACCAACTCAATTAATCCACGTAAGACAATGAACGAAAACGCGCTAGAGCATTCAGATATATCCATGCTTCCGTAAACAGCAGGCGTGCACACACAGAAGGTTACTAAAGAGCAAATGGAGAAAGGGAGGATGAGGAGCCAAGTGAGCAATCCATAACATGAAAAACCGATCACCGAAACAATATTTAAACTATTCCGTAAACTGTGAGGAGAATGCTGCCAAAAAAAGATTAACATCTCCCGATATATAGAGGGAATGTGCCCTCGGCGAAACAGAAGGCACATATTGATGGCGAAAGAAGTCTCGGACTCCTGGCCCCACCCTCGAAAATGTCAGGAAATTCGGAAGAGTAAACGTTTCCCGAAAAGGCCACCGCCATCGATAAACAATCAGAAAACTTTGGGAAAAGCGAGGCAGTTTTGACGGATCGACCTCCTCCCACGCCCCAACTTTCCTTAAAAAATGAGCCGATAAAAAAGCACGCGAAATTTTCAATTCGCGGAGAGAAGTTGGGTTTCCCCCCCGGATGAGAAGAATGAGGCCCCCCCGTTCCTTCGGCGGAAAAAAAGAATCATAAACGATCTCGGAGGAAGACAAATGTCCGGGGACTGCGATCCGAAGCACGTGCGCCTTTCCTAGCTCGGAAGATATAGGGAATGAAAAAAATCGAGAATCGCCGTCCGAATGTCAAATGCAATCACTATTGGCGGCAGTGGCGAAATCGGCGGCGCGGAAGGGATATAAGGAATGAGGGCGAAAGCACGCCCACACGCACGCTTTGGAGGGGAGGCATCCATCACCGAAAGGATTTGTCAGGGAAAGGGCGTCTTCATCAGAAATCAATCAAAAGGCGACGCGCTTAATGCTGTATCGGCAGCGAGGGAAAGGAAGCAGGGGGATGGAGGAGATTGAAAAATATTAACGGAAAGATATATACTAATGCCGATGTGATTAAAGCATTATCAAGATCGACTTTGACAAATCCACCCGAGAAACGTTTGTTATTGATGATCTCTAGAGCTTAATACCAAATCATTATCGATGGCGACTTTCACCTTATCTATAAACAATAACTTCAAAAAAAACACAACTGATTAAGAGTATACACCAGCAGAAATCCTACGTAAATATAACGTAAAAACATACTTCTCTCAGTTCTTGAACAAATACAGTACGAAAATGATGACATTTAAACAAGGCCAAAGAGTTTCTACATCAATTATATATCCATATGCTAATTGCCTAAAAGGTTTCCACCGATTTACATTAAATCTGCAGGTTCACTCAAAAGAATGCAACCCTATTAGCTTCTGTGAAAGATAAAGGTTCATAAAGTACAAAGTGAATGCAACAAAGAAAAACTAGGAACATACATTTTCATAGATAATAATGGAAAAGAAACGACGAGGAGGAAGCTCAGATCATTAACTTATTAACGATACGTGAAATAAATGCGAAATGATTTGCTATGAGGCGTATTTGGTGCAAGCTGAAGAACTTGCCGTTATAGAAAGCATAAGAAAGTGCGTTTCGTTGTTTATAAGGTGAATAATCTGTTAATGGGGCAGTAACTCTTGGTAAATCTTGCACCTCTGATGGCTAAAAATTTCCTTATTTACCTTATTGCCTAGAAAGTTAGTTTAAAAGAGTTTAAATAAAAATAGCTCTTTCGAACGTAAATTTTCTCATATATTAAGAAAGGTAACTGAGAAAGTTTTTCTTAAGTAGCATATATTTTCCTGAACAACATTGCATTTAATAATATTTGTATCCTCTCAGGAAGAATAACTTCTCATAAGAATCAATCGAGCAGCCTCCTGAATAAACGCTCCAGAAAATCATTTAAATAATAACAGAAAACCTTGCTCATTTAGACATACTTTGCAAGATCTTAGTTTTCTTAACTACTCACTCATCGCTTAAAACCTTATCTGGAAATTTGGGACGTTAAATACACTGATATGGATTGAGTTCCCCTTACTTTCCACGAACTCGCAAGAAGTACCTCTCAGACTCGGTTACGACGAGAAACAGTAAACCTGCACGACGAGATGGAAAAATTAAAGAGGTCCTGCGAGAAGGCGGGAAAATCTGGGACGAAAAAGAGAGAAGACTTGATTCTGCAGGTTTTGGTGAATTGGAGGGGATAGCATTTATCAAGGGAGGAGAGGAAAGTGAAGAGGATGACAGCATGAGGCGAAAGGACACGGGAGAGAGAGTATGGGCTCGCAAAAAGAACGGGATGAAGGCTGTCTGTCCTGTGTATGACAAGCGGGACGAGAAGGAGTGAGGCAAAGAAAGGAGGCTAGAAAAGAAAGAGAGAAACACGCAGAAAAAGCGAAGACTGAGGCAGCAACTTCACGATGCCGGGTTTACCAAGGCACGGTTTTTACATGTTCAACATAAACAGCGACATAGCACAGTCTCTTTTCTTTTCTTTCATTCGAATTTGGGATTGACAATCGATACAGGCAGGCGTAGCTATGGGGATGCCTTTGCACAGCTCTAGATACATACTAAGTTTTTTCTGTTCAGTTGTGGATTGTTCAATGCATTCTCCATGAAGAATACACCATGAAATAAAGCAAATTACGCGGATTCAATATCTAAAGAGGATATTTAACGATTTATATAAGAATTAAGAAAAATAAATTCAACTAATAATAAGTAAATCACTTATTCGTATTTCATTCGTATAGTATTCAAGAATGGAAAGATATACACGCAAGAAAAAACTCCATATATTGGGACAATCATATCATAATGCTATTAATAAAACTTTACGAATTGATTCAATGTCATTGGGTACAAAATTAGGGCATCCCTTTATTCGATTCACGAATAACGTTCCATTACTTTTATCATTATCATTAAACAATCCTATATTTCAATCCACATGAGTAGACCTATCAATTCGCATACATAACTGGAAACACGAGGGCAATTATCTTACTAGACACGGTATTACAAGATGTATTTCCTAAAACAAAGTAACAGAAAATATAAACTGAGAGACAAATAAACGATTTAATTTATACGAAACCGCAATAAAGAAACTTAACAGCTACAACAAGGAACAATTAAATCTTTTTAGTTATCTGTTTCTTCAAGGATTAAAACCAAGTTAAAAGCCCTCACGGATGATATTAACGAGCTATTCATACATGTAAATGTATACATAATAACGAAGAATAAGATACCAGAAATGCACCCGTTATTCCAAAAGGCTAAAACGTTTTACAGAAAAAATTATAATCTCAAAGACTTTATATCTTTTAAAGATATCTGAGGACACTAAAAAAAGACTAAATTAAATTGTCAGACTGAATTCCTTCAAATGATATTTAGTTGTGCTCATGAGACAGCTTCTCTTCATCTACAACGTCAAACAGCTGATTTAATAAAAGATATACAGCAGAAATAAAGCGGTATGCACTTGTAAAGAAAACGTTTCCGATATGATGTGATCGGTAAGCTGAATATTTGAGTATTACAAAAACCCACGCATTCCTTTACCGACGATGCACCTGGAAACACATCAACGGCTTTTTAAGAACTCTGATCGGGTGCTGAACAATACAAGCAGACACGAACGCCCATCGTGAAGAAAGTGTTGGAAGAGCCCATAAAGACGTCTCTTGAGATGGGGCACGCAGCATTCATTGTTGAGCGCGGACGTGAGAAATCGTGCTCCTTGAGTAAGAGAAACGAGATTGGAGAGAGAACGAGATGGGAAATAGAGAGAGAGAGAGGGAGGGAGCAGGTGCGAGGAGATAAGAGGGGAGAAAGAGTGATGGTGGTTGGATTAATTCGAAAGAGTGAGATGAAGGGTGCGTTAGGGAATGGATAGCAAGTGGTTCTCTCATGGAAGGATGACGCGAGAAGTGCGGGGGATTGAGGCAATTTGAGAAGGCCTTTAAATAGAGGATTTAATCGCTTTGTTTCGGCTCAATTTGTGCCGCAGCTGCGAAACCGACGAAAAGAACGCCGCAGTCGAAATAAAACGGAGCCCGAATTAAATGAGAGCATTTATACGGAAAACATGCTCGAATAATCGGATTTTCGAGTCTAATAGTTTCCTCCGAGGATTTTGATACGCGAAAAATGGAGATCTTTTTATTCGCCCATCCTGAGGGTAAAAATTCTTGAATTTTCCTTAGTTGATGAGATTCCCGCCCACAAGGATTATTTCGAAGAATGGTCTACCGCCTATAGATTTTGCTATGGATTAACTAAGAGCAAACGGATTTCTCAACTGGATCTGGTATCTCCCTTCGATACAAGAAAATATTAGAATATTTATTCATTCAGAATCAAAGTCGATCCAAAATTAAAACCTCTTCAAAATTCCACTTCCGGAATATCTATATTTTTACTTTCAGAGAGATAAGCGAATAACGAGAATTACAGAGGAAATAATATTCTGAATCGAGGGAAACTTGCTCAAGATTGATTAATTTAATTAAGGTAACAAATCAAAAAAGACGAAGATTTGAACATATAAAAATATTGTAAACCGATCGTATCGAATGCGTTCCTATTTAGAAAAAGTCGAGCTAACGTCGGGGTTGAAGATAACATTTCATGGAAATCTTTGCCATAAAGACCTTTACCAGAGTCTTTACCCTCAGAGTATCTCTTCATTTTTACATTAAATAACGCCATTTCTGTATCTCCAACGTCTCAATTTAAAATTAGTAACATAAAATCACTAACTGCAACAAAACAAAAAAACAAGAAAAATGAAGATCAACGAAATAAATTTGATTTTAATGAATTAGAGAGTAATACCGAAATTTTTTAATGTAAAACAAAGATTATATATATCAAGTTACGCCAACCAATGACTACTTTAAGATAAATACCATATATATGAGTTATAATGGTGATCAAAGCACCATAATGAGAAGAATATAAGAAAAACTCCAATTATACTTCACGGAAACGGAAACAGAATAAAAATAGGGGAGTAAGCATAACGAAAAGAACATTACGTAAACTTGGAGAATAAAAAGCAGGCGCAAACCATAGGACACACGAGCTAAGTCAGCTCTGGGAAAAAAGTAAAGAAGAAACGTGGCCGTAATAGAGCGCAAGGGGCCATAAAGACGTAGCAGACGGTGTTATTGGAAAAACGGACCGCCACCAACATTGAGAGGAGGCCGCGTAAAAGGCGAGAAAAACACATGTTAGGTTTATTTTAGGACGGCATAAAAATGCGAAGATGCCGAAACACCTATGAAGAGGGCAGTAGAGGCGATGATGCGAGAATTTGGAGCGGTTAAATTCGAAACTTATTCACATTGAAGACCTATGCAGAACCTATTACGATCCAAACGAATAAATGTATAGGTCGACGAAAAGTGATACTTGTCCCCAGATAATCGGTTGGCATTGAAATGAAGTTAATTCTGAAAAGCCATCATGAAAAGCTTTCAGGAGTAAGTAACAATAAAAACATTCAACTTAACTATAGGTGATTTATCCGTACTTGATAATAATCTGATAAAAAGAAACGTTTTCAGCTATATCTATAACTCTATAAAAGAAATAAGTTTAGGCAAACATCACCATCAAATAGAGGAAAAGACTCAATCATTTTTATTTCCGGTATACTTATCATAGAGCTAAGTAAAGGAATTTGGAAAAAAATTGAAAACAATCAGTTTTGAGTTATAATTGCAGCAATGGCAATACAAAGAAGCTTGGAATTAAAATCATCATTTTACTATTCGCTTTTCCGATAACCAAAATTCATAGAAAAAGAACTAAAAATTGTATTGCATACAATGTAGTCCTGGAGGCAAATTTACTACTTCACTTCAAACAGAACTTAATAACTACTTTCGATAAGATCGAACCAATTTAAATAATATTCAACATTTCCTGTTTCAAATTTCCTGAATCTATTAGGGTTGCCATAACATAATTTTTTCGTAAACACTCGTTAAATACCAAAAGAAATGTAACACTATTCCTAAATTTAAAATTAAACTCCCTCTTGATCTTAGAGTGCATTCAAAACAATTATTACAGACAATCGGTTACCGGAAATATTTCCATTAACTTTTCCTACGTTAAGTAATCCATAACTGGTAACTCACTAATTAACCTTTGCATTCGATCAGGGGTAGTCTGGAAACATATCTATAATTTCCTTTGAAAATTAATCTAACTACACTGAAAGAATAACAGAAGATCCTTTTAATTAACTGGGAATACGATTAGATAATTGAACTTCTGGGCAGAGAATCCTTTCTTGAGGTTTTCTCAAGAGGACGAGACAAATAATTACTGATTCATGAACTACATTCAATTAAGTTTAACTTAATTATAAAGGCTTTCTGATGAAGCAATATATCGTCTACGTTACACTCTGCTTCCAAAGGTGTCATAGAGTAGAAACCAATAATTTAGTCGCCTTACTTATTCACCGAAAAAAAACCGCGGAAAAATTAATTTGATAATACCATATTTTATCATCACCAGCATTTTAATAAGCTAGGATATAATCCACGATATTCACTTATGCAGATTTATTAATATTAAAAAGACATTCTTAGGGGATTGACAACGACTATCAGAGAAAAATATTCACCGAAATAACATTCGCTAAAATCTAACAGTGGTATAGTATTGTGATTAACAGTTAGTGATACTTATTGCTGATTTGTGGAAGAAGAATATTTTGGCATTTATGAATCAGAAAAATTAATTCGAGACTGCTGTTATAACAAACAGTTACCTATAAAAACCACCGCTGCGCAGTTCACCTCCGAAGAAGATGAATTCCTTCGGATAGGACTGGGAGAGAATTTAACGACTACGGGTAAATGACACTATAAAAATTGTATCGACCGAAACGAATGCCTGAGTAACGGAGAAGACGCTTAGCTATGGGGTTCGAATGTTCAAATCGAGAAAAAGTTACGAAGTGAAATGGAGAAAAAGCAGTGGGCGCGAACGACGGCGGATGGCCATTTATGAAGGATCGTTAGCAGGAGCATAGAGATACATGTCCCCTAAACAGCAAATCAATGTCGGGGAATTCCCGAGGGATGAAAGGGGAACGACGGTGACAGCGAAGAGAGAGACATGGAGTTAAGGGAGTTAACTCCTTTTCTAGGTCGAATAAATACCAAGATAAAATCGCGTAACATTTTAATAACACATGGACGTAATTATAAGGAACGATATATATTTTTCTCCTCAAGAAATACTTGGAGCGTGTGCAATTTTATCAAGCATTAAGCTATATACTTTTTTCTAAGGATTATGAAGAAGGACCAACGAGTTGGTCTCGAAAATTTACAATTAGAAGTTCCCTTTAGTGAATTTTCCCTGAGGTTGCTGACTAGTTACCTAATCGATAGTACTTCTAGCATTAATCCTTTCCAGATAAGAACGGCTTTTGGTTATACATCCTTTTAGGACAATTGTTAATTAATATTTAAAGTTGCAAGCAGAATTCATTTGACTACCACACAGACGACACATTTACTCGATATTGTAATCCTTACGTTCATATTTCCTATGATTTTTATATGGAAAGCAACTGGATTGAAACCAAGGAAATATTAATATTATAAAATATTAAAATTAACATATTAAATGAAAATATTAAAATATTAAATATTAAAAAATAATAAAAAATATGAAAATTATAAGATATTTGTTTCTTACAGAATCAACGCTACTCCGAAATTTTTGATTGATTTTAGTAGAAAACCAAGCTTACAAGTAAAACGTGTTTCGCGAAATACATGATGAAACAATTTAAAAGGAGCTTCATTTCTAGTCTGGTAAATGTACATATGCACTATTCCACTTCCTAATGAGCAATTCTAGTCAAAATCATCCCAAGTAATTCGCCATTTAAATACTAAAGTGTTCGTCGTTAGACATGGGACAGTCACAGACAGTCAAAGAGGGAAAAAACCAGACCCAAGTAAACGAAAGAAACATATAAAGAACTTCTAGTAGAAAGCAGTGTGCGCGAGGCAAAGATAAGCTACCAAACGGAAAATCAAACATTTTATTATCGGCGAGTAAACTCAGACCAAGCAATTACCAGTCTGTCGGTAGCATGTCAAAAAACTAACGACCGCCAAAGAAAATATCGAGTTCATACAACCTTAAAAGAGACCTCCGCTGTCTCTTTTAAGGCGAGTGATTCTATCCATCAATCCAGACCGAAAAAAAAATCCCACCCGAACGATAAGACCTAAAACAACACAAATTGAACTCCCGCATCCCATAAAAAGGAACCCAAGAACAGGCACACGGGAGCTCCCACCCCTTTTTGCGGCTGAAAACCCCACATCCACCCTCTCTCCACCTTCTTAAGAGAGGGAAAAATACGGAAGGAAATCCGGAGAGAAACGGAAAAAGCTATCCCCAACCGGGAGGAAAGTAAGAGATAAGGAGCCAGTGTTTCGACCGGACCGAGCAGAAAAACCAAAACCCAACAAACGACTAGAAATGCCCAATCAATCTGCATTAAGCAAGGACGATTTCCCTCGACGCCTCCAGTCCAACCCGAGAAAATCCCATCGCTTTATCAGAGTCCTCGAAAAACCAAATGGCATTCCTTCCAGCTCTCATCCGTTAGCATAACGCACTTCAGATATTAAAGATTTTTCGAGATCCCATCGCCCCCCCGTGCGGAGAGGAAAGATATAATAATTTCCAACCCCCAGACTGAGGAGATTGGGAAATGAAGGAAAACAAACAAAAACCGAGGTTTCCCTGCACCCTTCCGCTCTCGCCATCCAATCTTCGACTACGTCAAATAATAACCCATCATTTGAGAGAAGGGAGGTTTCCTATGGAACGAGACAAGGGATAAAGTGGGAGAATGCTTTTGGAAAGAGGGAGAACTATGTGTGAAGGTGAAATATTGACGAGGAGTTTGAGAGAGAGAGAATGTGTCGGCGAGGCAAAGGGGGATGGAATGAGGGGCAGAGATTGACGGAATCTGTGTTACGAAAGGAACTCGGGGAGGGAATTTCCACTGTCAACTATGTGTCAAGTTAGAGCAAACAGCCGGACCTGAACTTGGAAGCCTGCGTAGGAGAAAGATAAGGTATGGTTTCCTGCGGACACGAAGCTAAGTTTAAGTTGATAAGCGGCCTCTTTTCTACAAGGCGTGACTTAAGCTAGATGCGGATTGAGATGCTTTAGCCAAGAAGCCGCGTTTGAAGGCGAGCACGTCTCTAGGTCCAGTTGGCTCTGGTTATCGAGGATTAGGTTGGCAGATACCGAATTATTTTTCGGTGAGACAAATGGAGCTCTGTTGCAACTTGCGGAGATGAAATGAAAAAGCCTTCCTCTGAAAATACCTTTGAACTGGGTATCTGCTAAACATTGCAACAACATTTTTGAAATATTCAAGAGCTTGCCATACAGATATTAATCCTAAAGTAAGGAAAATGAACATTAAAATTTGTGCTTCATTTCGTAACAACGAAGACGAGATACGTAAAGATATTGAAAATGAGGTCATAAACGATGAAATTCAAAATATTTTTCTTAGTAAAAATAAACTTATCCGTTTAGGTAAACTTTAGTCAACACCCCGAAATCCTAAAATTTGGCCGAGAAATCTTTACAAACTCACGGAAATTTTACAGCATTTATTGAAATTTCAAAAACGTGAATCGAAAATTTATGAATTTCTTAGTTACAGGAAACGAACACAGATAAAACTGAGAAATATTTCTATGTATCGCATATCTCAGTGAAAGGTTGGATAAAAGGAGTAAATGACTGACAAACTTGGTAGTCAAAGACAAGATATTATATAATATAAAGGGTGGAGGTTAACCAACGAAAGAATGAGAATTGCTTGAGGAATATTGAGGCACAAGTACCAACCGAAAGGTAGAAAACTTATGACGATTTTGAGTTTAGTCTTCTGCATTCGCTTCCGTAAATAATTATTAACATTAAGAAACTAATACCTCAGCAGATTAAAGCGCAAGAACGGCGGTATAGGAAAACCAAAGGAGAACTGCAAAGCATCACGCACTTCATTCCAGATCTTCCAGGCACAGATTTACGCCAAATGCTCTCCATTACGACTCCGCAGAAGAGGAGGCCAAAGAAAAAAAAAAGAAGTGCGTGTATCGCGAGGAAGGAAGGAGAAGGGATCTCTTGGAAAACGATAGCTGGGGAGAAGAAGAAGAAAGCGGAAGAAGGGGGAGATGAGGCGGAAAAAAAGTGTAGATAAAAAAGGGAGAGCGTTTGAGAAATCACTCGCATCCGGGAGCGTAGAGTGCAAAGAGGCATAAGCGAGCAATCGATTCATTTTCCATGCCGGGAAAAGGAAAGGGAGAACATATATAAAAGATAATAAAAATCGATGATAAAACAAAAAATGAATAAATTCGATGCAGAAAGGTATCGGCGAAACTGCCTGCGTATACCGACGAGACACTCGTAAAGCCGCATATCCTACGAAGTATAGAATAAAACCTCCTCTATCGGACCTTCGATGAAAAACACATATAAAAACAAAGAGCAATGCCTGATTACTTAAGTTGATAAGATACCTTGATCATTTTTTTACCATACACTTCCCAAATTTAAGAGGGGAATGTTTCCGCTGTTCCACCATGTACAGCTAGTTCCAAAAAAAACTTACCACCTAAGCCGCAACCCGCATAACAGGCAGTGAATTTCCTCCGTGCGAGCCTAAAGAAGTGAGAGAGAGAGAGAGAGAGGAAAAACATGGAGGAGATAGTCTGCTTCTGTCCTGGCTCCGCTTGCAGAGTTGAAATGGATTTATTTGCATTATTGATATTGCAAAGATTTATTAGTATCCTTAGTTTGGTGGCATTGGCGTAGCAGAATAGTATTATAACAATATGGATGTTGTAATGCAAGAATTCAGTTATTATAAAATGGTTATTACAAATCAGTACATATTCTAGCTTTGCTTCTCGCACCGAGGGAACCATCGCACACGAGGTCCCGTTATTCCTAGGAAACCGAGGCAAACCCCCTTCCCCTCATAAAATTCGAGTCTGAGACGAAAGGCACAAGCAGGACGAAGGAAATTTTTGCAAAATCTGCCTCTGAGCCGCTCTGAGCTTTTAGGACTGAGATGGGAGGAGGAAAATTTCCGCGCAGTTTGAATCAGTGTCGGACCCAAAATGTATAGACCTCGAATTCGACGCCTTCGTTTGCAAAACTCTGCGGTTATAATGGGTCGTATTATATATTATAATAGTAAATAATATTATACATCGTTCAAGAGAAGAGTTATTAGCCTTTAAAATTATATACCTAAGGAGTCCATATCGATCACCTGTTTTATCACAGCCTGTGTGAATGCAATCTACACAAGTAAAGTAAGGCGAACTCATGGCCATATCTATGCTATTACTTTAAATACATAAAAAATCTATAAGTAAATATGTAGTATGAAGTCTTGAGGCATTCTCTGCGTATTTTAAATAAATTTTGTTTCATTTGATAAGCATCAAAATTAAAACTCGATGGGTAAAAAATCAGTAGATTTTATCATCTATGCAGTTAGTATTTTTAATATACCGTCCAAATCAATTGAGAGAAAATGTGCTAGGATCGATTTTCCTGAATTAATAAAGATGACGGATACGAGACAACCATCTTTCACATTAATTTTGAAGCCAAAATGAATTTTTTTGGTGTCATTGAAGTGTGAATCGAATAAACGTGATTTCTTCTGTGGATTCCTCTTGAAATGGTTGCAGTCACAAACCATTACGTTCTTAAACGTTCTTCTCTCGTATTTATCAAGTTCTAAAATACACAAAAAGATAGGGCGAATGAGGTTTTATCATAATGCTCATTGAATGCTACTGTAAGCTATGAATGTAAAATTTTCAATTAATTTTGAATGCATACAAAACTACTTGCATTGTTTATATTTCAACTGTTTATTATTATCACGTTTACAATTATTATAATGTAGAAAACGTTAAAAATACGCGAAATAATAGGGACTTAGTGAAATAGTTTTAGGGCCTTTTTACCTGTAATTCCAACCCTATAAGTATCACACGGGGATAGAAGCACATATAAGGCTCATGTTGAAATTTTGCTCCCCTCGGTTGATGGCTGGCCCTACGTAACTCTCATATTTTTCGACAGAATTTTAATGATTGAGATGAATGGGCGGTGGTTTGGTATGAATAGTCTATCTACATATTTATCGCTCGGTGATATTGAAAATATTCCTTCGTATTTAAAATGTATGGCTATGAGAAACTTTTCATCTCTCTACATTCCATGACAAATTTGAAAAGCAAGATAGAGGAGTGATTGGAAGAAGTGGTTAAAGCAATGAGTTCACCAGGACTTCAAAAGGGGGCCTGCTTTGATAGAGATAGGGAAGTGAGAAACGACGGCAACAGTAATACATACACTCACATGAATTTAACAACCGAAAGTGTAAGAGGTATGTTAATTCCAGATTTTTAGAAATAGATAATGGCATTTCTTGCGTTTCTCGTTGACCAATTGGTTACTTTGAGTAGGAGCAACGACCTCTTTTAAAAGTATAACCCACTCACTCACCTTCTCAATTTTCTCATCCAACATATATTTTTTCCGTTTATGACAGCCTCCAGAGAAACTACTCATTTATCCAATTTAAGTAATATCTTAGTCAAACATGGTTAACATTCAAATATACAGGATATAACGCCCATGGCTTATCATACTTTCAGAAATTTCCTTCTGATGCATTAGTAATTCCCAGGATCTCGGAAATTGTATACAATAGCGATGTTCAATGTATCGTACCAATATTTTAATTCTATAAGAAAGTTCGAGTAGTTTACTAAGCCAGAACCTAAACCATCTTCTTATCAGCAATTTATTTTGGAAAGATAGTTCGGTTTTTTCAAACCGATAAAAATTGCTAACATTGGTATTACTATCTATGCAAGCCAATGGTTTATTCTAAATCTTACCTAACTTTAGAGATGTAATTTATCTGTAATCGGCGTATAAACTTCATGTTTCTGCGACACTGAATATGCGGAGTATCTAAAATTCCATATTTACGTTGCAAGTCATATTTTAGTGACATGATAATAGAAACTTTAGTCGATGTAGTAAGATCATCTTCAACGCTCTATCTATTTTGTATCATAGATGTTATAAGAGAAGTGAAACGATTTGGTTCTCGTAAGCGTAAGGAATAAATATTAGATGGCGTTTCTCTAGTTCATTGTTCATTTCTCAAGTTATTTCAAACTGCGAAATATTTAGCTCAATGTAGGGACAAAATAAAGCATAAAAAACAATTTATATAAATAAAGTAAACAATCATTGACGAAGAGCTTGATTGATATAAGTTGACGATAGGCGGCATTACTTATTTTTTCATTTTTGTTATTGCATTAGTTATTTAGTATAATCTAATACAGTTTATACCATTCATTTTAAAAGCAGAATATAGAGATACTAATTCTGATATGATGCACCCAAACATTGTCAACTTTATGTTATCGTTCAGATTTTCCGAAGGTCCTATTTTAACTGGAATGATCTTCCTTGCATTACTATTTAAAAATACTATAAAAAAATTTAAAAAACTTCTTCGCAGAGTTCGTAGAGAATTATGATGTGCCTAGGATGAGGGTGTTACGAAGGTCCTTGAAGTGAATATTGGAGTAATGGATTACATATAGAACCAAGAATATTTTAACAGCTAACGTATGAATCATGAGAATTAGAGGAATATTCTCATGTAAGTACGGTTACCATCCGTTGGTTTCTATTTTTAACGTGTTCTTCCATGACTCCTTTTACCCATCATTCATAATTATTGATAGTGATTTTTCTTTTAATTATTATACATATTATACACCATTCAAACAATTCGGGTTATATAGTTTACTTGAGGCATTCAGAAACCGAAGCAGCGATCATTAATCATTAGTCTCACTTTCACCTAGCGCATAGTTCTGAAAATCATTTCAGTATAACAATGGAAATCGTGTTGTGGGTGTTTTCACACCCCCTGACATACGTCATCCGGCGGATCGCGGGGTATTAATGTAAATATAAATAAACCAAATGTCAACATGTAAACCTGCATTATGCAAGTATACAAAAACCTGGTATTTATCTGCAATATGCAAATCAGTCTTAAGGTTCTGATTTGCCATACTAACTGTTGTTTCTTAACCATCTGGATTCCTTGCAAGAAGTCCTGAAAGGTCGTCTACCTCAAAAATAGAGTTGAATATCTTCATTCCCTAAGGGAATACCCGCGGCGAAGATTACAAATCGCGGATCCACCATTTCCCACCTTACTTGTGATCGGTCGCCGCCACCATACCCTAACCTTGGATACCTGCTCAGCAGGGGTGCGGTCGGTAATCCTCATTAGCGCTTTCAAATTCGCTACCCCGGATACATACGACCATCCACAATATGCCGAAAAGGGGGTTTTCTTTCTCAGAGAGGAGTTCACCTTCATCCATCGGCCGTTTTATGGTTCCTTTGAGAAAATAGATAATACCTTTCGATGGACGAAACAAAAGAAAAAGAAACAACAAAGGAATGAATAGGGGATACTCCTAGGGCCAGAGTGGAGGTCCTCCGCTCTCTCTGAAAGACTCAGTAAAACTTCAGACGGGAATTTGTCAGAAACAGCCAAATCTCATCTCAAAATCATAATGCTTCATCTGATACAATCATCACGAATGCCTGATGGAAGTAAGAACAGAATGGCATGTTGATGCATATATTCTGAATTACCTAATGCTCTGTTAATTGTAGTATCAAGCAAATTTTATACCTCTCTGTATTGCAGAATAATTCAACTGCGAAGAAATCGAGTCAAAATTTGCACCACGGGGCAAGAAAGAGATTTAGCATCAGATAAAAGTTGGGACAGCATAATTTTGCAAGGAACATGAACTTGATTTAATTAAAGGGATAGTTTTTCTGGGACTGGCAATGAACAATATTTTCGGAAAAATGTTACGAGATGCTGGCGTTAATTTCGTGGTAAATTAATTTTTAATTCGATACGTGAAAAAAATTTGTAGCCTTCAGTATTTAAATTGTGCTACTATTCTAATATCTATGTTATTTTCTAAAATATTAAATTAGCAATTTGAATTTTAAACAATTACCTTAGAAAATGATGATAGCACACCAATTAATATTTTACTTTCTATCAATTGATTTGGTGGTATTTAAAATTTTTGTAATATTTGATGTAATTATCTGATGTAGTTGACCGTAATTTACTTGGTTTACTTTATTGTAATATGTTTTGGGTCTAATTTTCAGAGCTCTCTACCAGGTTGACTTAAAATGATTCTTTCTCAGTGTATTCGTCCAGATAAAGTTTCTTTTCATCTTTGCTTTCCTCAGTAGGTATCGAAGTTTTTTCATACTCCCCTTTTCGATAGCATTTTTCTGCAACATAAATTAGTTGACATACAGTTGATTGTGTTCTTATTCCTAATAATTCTTTATCTCCTTGCAGAGTTTTCGTTCATCTTTCTATTTAAGTCATAGTCGTGAATTTCCTCTAAATAAATTTAAAAGTTCTTCCTGTAGGCGTCAAGAGCATAAAAAACGTAATAATATAATCCTTTTTAATCTTGCAATGACATAATTTTTTATTGGATAATTGAAGCAGCTAAATTAAGTTTACCCGATGCCTACAGAAAAAGGTGAATTGCGCAGAAATTTCAGGCCGAAATAAGGAGATCCGATTTCCATTCATTTTTTAATACTATGCTGCTGACATAGTAAAAATTAACACTAAATTTAAACTAGATTTCATGCTAATAAAGACGGTACAAATACGTTCAACGCGTTTCACAACGGTTTAAAAAGGCGCCGTCAGAATGCTCCTCCTTCCAAGAGCCAATAGAATGCGTGGAAAACTCTAGACTCGCTCTCATCGAGCTTCACGTCTGTTATGCGGGTTGCGGCTTAGGTGGTAAGTTTTTTTTGGAACTAGCTGTACATACAATTACTAATGTATGTAGGATACGTTTCTAAATCATATTTTGATATTTTGATCCCGATTTCGGTACGTTGTCTCAATTGATTGTCCCGTATATAGAAAGTAAGAGCGTATGAATAAATTTGAACCTCGGCCTCAAGGAACAGATTTGGTCTCCTTCATATATAGGACTTATTCTTCTTTTAAAAGAATAATTAATGATAAAAGTTTATCTTTAGATTTTATTGAGTATCTTTATCATAGGAAAAATCAGTTTAAGACTAGCTGAATGCGTTTATAAAAGCATAATGTGAAAAGGAAATAATTCTCTGTAATTATCCACTTGATTGATTAGAACTTATTTACCGTCAAAGCAATACGATGAGAATTTTTAAGGTGTGCTAAATTAATAACAGAACATTACATGTTATTTGATCTCATTGACTATTTGATATTTGAATTAATGTATGCATATATATCAAGGAATTGCTTCTCATTTGTTAAAATAGTGCTTCAAACTCGTAATCTTTGGAACTTAATGTTGACAAAGAAATAAAACCTACGCTGCGGGAAAACGCCCACAGAGAAGGGAGAAAACTGAGAAATCGCAGCAAAAATACAAGATGTAATAAAGCACTATTCAAAACACCAATAAATATACTTCAACCACCAACCAACCAAATTTTTGCACTACAAAGCACTGTATTTGTGAAACAAAATTAGCGCAAAATCATAAATAAACACAGATAAAAGAAAGGTTCCCATTGATATCCAATCGCTAAATTCAACGTAGGAAGGCAAAGCGAATTTTCCTTGCAGTAAAAAATGAAATTATGAACATCGAGCGATTCCTTCTAGGAAAATAAAGCAAGTACATACATAGAGATGCTGAATGGGAATGAATCCTTTCGGGGCTTTTATAGCGTGGGAGGAGACGATAAATAAACAAGGGAAAGGGAAGATCGGAAATAAAAACGGGTCTGAGAGAATGTATAAATTTTGTTATTGGCCAATAACGTGGAAAGGACGGAATGAAAAATCGAACAGCAGAAGAAGGAAACAAGATCGGCGAGGGACGGAAGAGAGTGTGGTGTGGGAAGAAGATGAGGAAGGGAAAACAAAGGAGAGATACTTTTTTGAATGAAAAAAATTGTGTGTCCCATTTTCTCAGAAATCAAAGACGGGAAAGATAGTGGAGCTAGAATTTCTGTGACATAGCGATTTTTACTTTCACGGGATATAGAGATTTGTTCGCAGTTGATTTATCAACTTGGCGTCGTAAAACGGGAAATTTGGATGAAAAAGTTTATCTGGGAAACTTCGCCCTACCCATTTGACAGTAATTACTTTACGGTAATATTGACACATTACATGACTCTGATATTTAATGAAAATAACTATAGATATTTAGCAATACCGATATTATTTGAGCAAATATTCCCTTCGTAACGGAGAAAAATATTTATAAGTTTATAAATAATACCTTTAGAAGGATGCTGATTTCTAACAAATATACCAGTAAATATACAAACAATCAGTTTCTACAGAAATAAGATGATCAGAACCTTAAATATACTTCATAAATTAAATGGAAGGTAATAATTAATGAGAATGGATTACGTGAGTTCCATTGTATAATCTGCTCCTAAATAACCGTGGTGGAAAAGTTGAATTAGGATTAAATAACCTTTCATTCTATAATCTACTTGTATTATAACATTGGTCACCCTAAAATCCGAGACGAGAAAGTAAAAGTCGCAATCCATGAGCAACTTAGAGAATAATAGAAAAAAGTAACAGATGCAAAGCATTGGTACAGATTAAATATGAATAAATTGTTAACAAATGCACACCCTTATGGTAAAGTGTTTAACAGAAAGAAAATATAAGCAGTGAAAATAGGAGAAATGTTCTAAGAAGCCATTCGGAGGAACATAAAGTGAAAATTGCGCCCTGTATGTTTCCTACGAAGAAATTATAAAGCAAGTAAAAGAATGCGATTTAGCCTGGCACAAAGTTTCTTTTCCACATCCAAAACTACACGAAATGTTAAATCGAAGAAATCCGCACTGAAAGCGACCGTAAATGTATCCAAGAATACTCGGCGCACCAAGTCATTCGAGAGATCCATTTGCAGAGAATCGCATCGCCGAGATCCAATGGAAAGCATTTGGTAGCTATGTTTATGATTGACCGAGGAAGATGGAGTTTTACGACGTATCGGAAAAGCATACAATAAGTGCGGCGGATTATCTCGAAATAAACTTCGATACATCACAACTACGACATACCGATTTATCGGAGAAAACTCTATCGACAAAAATAACGGGCGCTTCAATCTTCGCAGAGGATGCATTGAAAACTGTGTAACGGCTCGTGGTAAGTACTTCTAGTTTCATCAGCGGAAGCATTTTTTCGAAAGATCAACTTCTTCAACTATTTGATGGCAGGAAATTTATGATGGATTACAGTGTCGAGAGAGATTAAGTCGCAGCATAAATTTTGAAGGGAAGATACACTTTAAGAAAATCGAAAAAGGAGACATAATCAGATAACTGCAAAATAAAGAACAAAGTTGATAAAAACTAAATTACAAGATATCTTAAGAGCAATGCAGAATGAAGAGGGAAATCGAAATATTTTAAAAAGCTTTCATAAATTAAAAATAAACTCTTCGGGCGGAAAATACATATTGGACAAGGTATATTAGCTTATTTTTGCATGGTCACATTCTGGCAAAAGAAAGAGAAAGATCCGTTTTGACTAAGAATGTGGATAACTTTCATGGACCTCTAAGAAGAAAAGACAAATTTTAGAGACATGAAATCATAGAGGAGAAAGAAGTACAGGGGGATGATCATGGAAAAAACTAGCATCGAAAAGCATCGAAACTGAAACAATATACTGGAACGATAAAAATTTGTGGATCAAACTTAAGAAAAATTAGAAATCACTAAAATGTGAGGTGGTGAAGGTTTTCGCAGTTTCATACATAAATTTTCGATTAACCATTTCAAGCGTTATTTGGTGGAACTGATTCATGATTAAATGAGAAAAAACAAGTCAAACTAAGTCAGATTTTAGTTTCTTCTCATTTAATCATTTATTTTTGAGATCATGGTTTCTCATTATAAAAGTATCCAAGGAAATTATGGCGACAAAGAGTGGGGATCTTAACATAAGTAAACAATATGCTTTGTCTGGGTCTCTTGAACATTCATGATAACGTTTCAAAATAAAACAAAAATTCTAGGGTGAATAATTTCAACTTCCCAAAGGACTTCTCCCTCATACCCAGAAAACTCCTTGACTGTCTATAAAGATTCTTCTTCCTTGCTACATAACTCCTGAAGATGACCATTCTCTGACTGAAACCGGTCATTCATTAAAAACCCGGATAACGTAACGAAGGACTTCCAGCTTTACTTTAAACTGTAGTAAAGCTAATGTTCATCAAAGAAAGCGGAGAGACAGATTTCGAGATATACCGACCTCCTGGCATCTCCTCGGATAAACTTGAACACGTCTACATGTTGCAGAAACCACTCTGAAAACTTTCCCGGCCCGCTTTTTGCATGTTAACCGAGATAATTCCAATATATTCTCCTTCTTCGGCATGAATCTCGGCACCAAACATGAAACCCTTTACTTTCCCGCCCTCGCATTGTTTAGTGTCACTCCATCGCCCACTTCATCGCTGCCGAGGGAGCGCAAAGACCCCCACCGGCATACCTGAGACCTTGAGGCACGCACACAAAGGAACCCATCCGCCTTTAAAGGCGTCCTCACCTGCGAATTCTTCTCCCCTCACGCACTGCACACACATGCCCATAGCCAACAACTCTCATGCCGCTACCCGAACTTCTTATCCGACCGCGATTACCTCTACGGCAAAACCTCTCTTCCTTCCCTCTTGAGGAAGTGCTCTTGCACGCTTCCAACCGAAGTTAGGCAGCGCTGTCCAAGTTTCGGCGAAAGGAAGCCGGGACGAAGGGTTTTAAGGGGGAAGAACATGATGAAGCCTCTTATTTCAACTGACGTGGGGGTGAATAGCGGAGGCTGGGAGATAAACTTGGTCGGAGGTAACCGAGGCTGGCGAGAAATTTGAGGCCCGCGAAGAAGTACAAGTTTAGAAGAAAGGGTGTTTCCACCTGTTTGACGCGTGGATTCCGCGTAGGAAGACACGGGATGGAAAAGAACGGGTCGTAAGTTTTAAAAAAATTAGTTTACACTGAAATACAAAAAAAATAACGTTCAGGGATCCGAGGATCAATAATAATAATAATATTTTTATTTTTTTTAAATAATAATAATACACTTTAATTGTACATTTCTACAAATATTACAATGATGTGTACAATAGAGTATTAGTCATAATTTGAGGAAACGAAAGAATTATTAACCCAGAAATTATATGACAATTTTTACAATAATAACAATAATAAGACGTTTCTATTGCGGGGCGAGATTGAGACTAGGTTGTCTCTTCTTCCATCTAACCCTTTGCCAGAGAAAAGATAAAAAAAATAACTAAGATGTGGAAAGAGGTATTGAAAGAAAGTGAAGTAATGAAAAAATATATAATAATATGGGCTAAAAAAAGCTAAGTATTCTCTCAGGAAAAATATGGCCCACACCATCATCGATTGCAATTGCTTACTTATTTCAAACAAAACGCTTTCTCTCGTAAAATATAGTCTTTGGTAACTAAATGGAAGAACAGCTAAAGTAATGAAGAGAAGAGTATAGTACTCAATGTTAAAAATATAAAAGAATATCCTTCGATGCAAAAGATAAGCGAAACAAAAGTTCCGAGGAGAGATAAATCAGAAGTGATCAACGTAGACATATTTTCGCCGACATCGGGATACTTTCGAATTTTATCACAAATAAAATCTCCTGATAAATTCCAAATTTTCTGATGAGGCATAAATTTGGCCCTATCGGAAACACAATATTGTATATATAAAAAGGCAGGAAGTCGAAACTTCCTTGTCGGTCCGGGAAATCAAAATCAATCTCCCAGCCGAAAGAGGTATCTGAATTCCATAGATACGAGGATGAGAAATGGAATACATTTCTCCACTGATTTGACACACAAAAAATTCCTTGGATGATAAAACTTTACGGAATTTATTCATAGAATCGGGTGCATGGTATTTCTATATTTTGATTATAATAATATTAGTCAGGCGATAGTAACGTGAGGGTTAAACACAGAGGCTCAGTTGACAGTTTGTACATTTACCCATCTTAAGAATCAAGCCTCTGAACTACTATATACTACTTAACACACTTGCCTTTAATTCATGATCACTAACCCAGCTCTCTCTTTTTCTGTTCTTTATCTCACTTCAATATATTCTCCTTTTATTTTTCCTTCAATTACTTTTCTTAGTAATCCATTCCCTCTTTTGATCTTTACTCCGAACATATATCATAGCCAACAACCACCCTCTTCCTACCATCATAAGCTATTTTTTCTGTGAACCAATTTACTTTTCCCAACCAATACAACAACCATATCTCAAGATCCTCTTAATACGAGGAATACCCTAGTAACGTATATTAAGATCTACTAGGGTCCACCTTTCACACCATTACAACAGGATACTCAAGGCTAAAAATTTGAACATTTCTTCCAGATACTACTTCGAGGCCATTCGTCATTAGTTCCCTTTTTAGCAGAAAACTAACCCCAAACGTTTCATTCCAGAGTACGTTGTGAAGGCTAGACAAAACTGACGCAAAAGAAAAAAGAATCGACCAACTTCCAGGTCACCTACTATCATTAATTACCACCAAGCGAGTAACTTAATTTACGGCGCAGAATAAGTAGATAGAGGAACGGCTCTTAAGACGACGCGCATTGATTTCATGCTTGGTTTCGGGAAAGAAATTCCCATTGCCTCACAAACGGAATCCCTTATCGCACCAAGGGATAATTTCCGATGAAAACTTCCAAATTAATCATTCTCTCGCAACAACCGGAGAGGAGTAAACCGAACGCTCTCGAAAGCACACATCACGTTCAAATGACATTACCTCCACCGCCAACGGACCAAAAAACCACATTACTTCCGCCACTCTCGGAATTCTTGCGTCACGAAAAAGGTCCTAGCGCCGTGTATCAATCAAAGCAGCTTAGGCAGAGTGGCTGTGGGAGGTGTAGAAGATGGGAAGGGAAATCAAATCGAAACTATTTGCTCACCCAACAATCCATAAAGACTATCAAACTTCCTAGCGGCTTGCACGCCGAGCTAATTAAATGGCGAATGAGCAAATTTAGGAGGAGACGCGAAGTTCGGAGGAAAGACAGCGTCTAGGAGTGTAGGGCAGCATCCCTGTCCAACTGCCTGCTGACGATAGCATCCCCGACGAGGAGGAAATGGCAGAAGAGAAAGCGAACTCGGGGAGAAGAGAAAGAAATAAACATAACCCTTCCCTTTCCGTGGTGTGCAGAGGGAGGCGTCTAACCCTTCCAGAAAGATATTCAACTTCTCAGCCTTCCCTTCTTCGGCCGAAAGAAACGGCATTCGTCTTTGAGAAGGACGACTTTGCTGCTTGGGAAGCGAGGAGAAATCCGAAGGCAAAGGAAAAGGGAGTTCTGTCTCTTAAATATTTGATCGGGAGGAGAGGACTGTTATGAGGGAAGAAAGCTCGATGAGAAGAAAGGAAAATAAACAGAGGTTAAAAAAGGGCGGATGATAACAAGAGTTGCCGAAGAAAAGGGAGGAAGGAAGGAGGGAGACAATTATCCTAAGTGTGTGCTTTTGATTATTAGAAAATTATTATTTCGCGAATGAATATATTGAAGATGAGTGGGAGAAATGAGCCCTTTGCCGCTTTGCCTTGTTTCCGCTACAGTTATTTTAACTGCGAAAGAAATTGAGAAAGAGAAAGCTGAAGTCAACGATGAGCGACTAACACGACGAGATTAAACGAAATATCTATGCCTGTCTAAACCTCCTAGGCAAAAACCGCATATCAAAGTAATTCCCGAAATTAAAAGACGCAGGACGAATTATCACCCTCTAAGCGCTACTTTCCTAGCGAAGGATGATTACCGTATCAAAGGAACGTACGCCACGGTGAGCAGCGTGGAATAAAACATGAAGATTCCCCGGAGAACTAGTGGAAAAGGGCATTTCCAGAAGGAATGAAAAGTAACAAGCAGGCATTCTGCTCTCCGCTAAAGCTTCTTAGCGGTATGAGCAATCCTAGTCTCAGACGAGACGGAGAGGGAATTCTTCAGGACACACGCACCCACATACATGCCATCTCCCGATTAACTCTCCCCTGTAAGATCGGGGGGGCACGTTTCGAGACACGCCGGGTAAGAGATAGAAACTATGACCTCATTTCCGGCACCGCGAGCATCATAGGTTTCTCCAGGTGCCTCGCTATACGGGCACGAAATTAATGTGGAGATGAAATAGCTCCGCCGCGTCACACCCATGTTCCGATAACCATCCGGGGCGCACCCCCGCAAATTTTTCCGCGCGGGATTGTCTCCCAGATTTCTCCCTCTTCATCCTCCGACGAGAGAACTTGTCTGCCGCCTCATCTTAACCCCCATTTTCCCAGAGTGCCTATAAGCGCCGTTTAATTGCAACCCTCGGTCCGGAACAACAGTCAAGCAGCGATCCCCTCAAACCATCTCTTGTCGAAAACCCACCGAAAGGGGAAGAAGGAGGGAGAGGGCGGGGGAGGATAGATGGGAGTTTAAACGGAAGGATTGAAAGACGAAGGGAGAGGAGATTCAATTCCACTTGTTTCCTTCTTTCGGAGTTTAAGAGGGGAGCTGCCAGTGGAACGTTTGAGGCATTGTGATTGAAATAATGGCGCGGAGGAGATGCAGAGCCCAATCATTATGTAAATTCTATTTTAATAACGCCTCTTGTTTTTCTTTGGAACGCCACTTATACAAGCCCCCTCAAGTCATTACATCCAACTAATTACGGAGGGGAATCATATTGCGATTATTGACTTGGTTTGGGAAGCCTAACATGACAATAAATATCCTTAGGAGGTATAATGAGAAATGCATGAAATTCAAGTATATAAAGTAAATTCAAGTTTAAGGAGTAACACAAACAATTAATTACGAACTTCTTTGTAGACATTTGTCTTCGCTGTAGAGATCAACAGAGCTACTATCGCCTCCATGATGTATTAAGACACAAAGCTGATAAAGAAAACAATATATATAGACAAAATTAATTCATGAAATAAAACTGAAAGATTTTTCATGAGCTAAGGTGCGATTTAAGTATCCATGAAAGCAATGTAATACACAGTAAGAAGCAGTAATCGATAAAAAACTGAGTGACTAATGAGAAATTAATGTATGGGCAATTTGGAATAATGCGAGATATTAGCAATCCTAACTTTTAGAAATCCAACTCTTTCTAACCAGAATTCAATACTCGAATGTCATAAAATTCCGCGGGACCTTTAGTGTCATATCCATACGTCATTCTTAAAGACGGATGTATAAAATAAAAGCAGATTACTTGAGGAATAAAGAGGAAGTTTCCCTCATTCCGATGCTAACTAATGACTATAGAATTCGATCGTCATTACTCCCACCGAGAATTTCCTAATACCGAACTAAGTCTCCAAAAAAATCCCGTAATAATCCACACCCATTCTCCTCCGCTTTAATAAGCAAACTTCCCAAAAAAATCCGAAACCTCTCGGCCGAAAAGAAACTAAAAAGCTGTTTACTTCAAATGAGGACCGCGCTGCAACGAGAAAGAATTTGCACGCCCATAACCCCGGCTTAAAGGCCTCGCTAAACTAATTCTGACTGACGCCATCCTCTACCAACTTGGAAGAGAGGGAGAGAGGCGACGAAAAAACAAACTGAAATAAATCAACCTCCCCGGCTGCTAAAAATGCGCCCTTTTTGGCAGTCTGTCGCAACTTTTTATCCACGCCACCACGTGGAAAATGCCACTCCGTTGTCCCGAATTGTGTCTCTCAGGAGACACGGCGATGGCCATGAGGCGAAACGTCGCATGTAGGGAGCCGTCACCAGCGGCCTACTGGGCTTCTGTACTTCGGACGTCGGCGGGGAAGTAGAGCGAAAGGGTGGCGTTGGGAGAAAGGATTGCACCGTGCAATTGCTCCCTTTCAGATCCCCCTTACACACCGCCCTTCCCCCGTCTGCCTGAGTTCGTTAAAAAAATCTGATAGAAAACGGTGGGAGGAGATAAATAAAAATTCGGGGAAATATGTTGGAAGAGAAGGCCTCTTGCATGGGTCGAATCTCCGAGGGCGACAGACGTCAGAGAGGATTTTAGCACCGGTTGGCGACGACTGTGAGAAATACCGTGGGATCTTTCGAGTGGATCGATGGAAGTCTAAGTGTATGAGGCACCTTTTCCTTTTATATAGATGGATAAATATGCAGAAATACTACACTTCCTCGCGAGAACCACGCAGAATACCATTCAAAGCTGACCAACAAATAAATATTTTTAAACAGGCTTAAGTATACATTTTCATTAAAGTTACATTCATGATAATCTTCCATCGATATAAATAAATATTATGTATATAATAATATATATATATATATAGTATATATAATATATATAATAAATATTACTTAGATTCACACAAATATAGTTGGCAGTATTGTTTTAATCAATTGATTTTAGTGAGCTTTCCCTACGCATCCCGGTACGTAAATACGTGCGTAAATTCAAAATTCAATAAGATTCTAGACTAGCATTTTAATCAAAGCGTCATCTGGTCAAAAATATCCAAAGGAAAATCCTGAAGGAATAAAGATATATTTAAGGTAACATGAAAGAAGGTAGAGTTGGTAAAACCTTTTAATGCCTCTAATACATATAAAATGACCTTAACGAAAACACAAGAAATCTTTTATGTAAACACTTTAATTCAGATCCAAAAGACTAGAAAAATGATCACATATCGCGATTTCTCTCTTCAGTTCAATCAGTCGTAAGTTTTACGTCTCCTCGTGCAAATTTAAACACCTATCTCTCATCTTCAAAATAACTGTCATTGATCGAGGAAAATTAACAGAAAATATATACGTAAATTTATAGGGTTTGAAAATATGAAGGTAAATCTAGAGAAAAATCACATTTGGGACACCACCATTTTTATAACGACGAATCCTTAAACTTTAGAAAAGAAAGTCTCATAAGAAACAGAAGACTGTAACGATATGACGCTAACATATGGTGTGTTTTTATAGGCAGATGTCATATAGTCGCGCAGATGCTAACGTGAGCAAGAGAGCGCTCCCCTGGGATTTTTGCACGTTTGACTTTCCGATATTTCTCCTTTTTTATTCGCTTGATGCTCAGTAAGTAGGACCAACGTTTCTGTCAAAAGATATACTTTTAGCTACCGACTGCAGTTATTTTTTGTTCGTTTATTTAGGAACAAAATTAGATTCGCTGTGTGCAGCGAGAAGGCAGACTGATCCTCTCGACTTGTGAGGATCATATGGAAGTAGGTCAGCAAAAGTAGCGAAAGCTGGATCCCATTGACGATTTCACTCCGCACGAGAATTAACGGCGAAATCCTTCCCAGTCCGCCTTTAAAAATAACGTGCACCAACTTTTGCTCCTTTTCATTTTTATTCATTGGAAAATAAAGCCATTTTTATCGATAATACTTTATTTATTGTCTACTATGAGGGGATAATAATTTAAAACTCTATAAAGGCTATTAGTAAAAGTGGAAAAAAATCTAAAACTACATTTTTTTCATTCAATTTATACCATCGAATTTCTTCAGATAGTAGAAGTCCCTGTTTAAATTTATCCAATCTCGATATCACTGCTAAAATAACGCACGAGATAAATAATTACAACTTCGGCAACCTCTATATTGTTTTAATTAAGCGGGCGGTTGATCCCCGCTTTCAGCTTAATTATTTACAAATGAATCAAATTGATGAGTGGACCAGAACAGAAAAGGAAAGACTTTATATTTAAATCTTAAATTTGAAATAAGCCCAAATGGAAACATTCATTTACTGGGTCAATATAGTTTATTACTACGACTTCCGAGAAATTCCTGCCGTTTATAAGTACTCAGAAAAAGTTAAAAAGCCATCGGCTACGTTTACAAATAAAGATAAAATAAGGTTGAAAAAATCATTTTCCAAAATTCCATTTTCAATTAGTTGACGTAGAATTTCATTAAATTTTTAAATTAAAGTTGCATAATGTAGCAATTTCGAATATTATATCAATGCGGAGAGAAAGTCCTGTACCTTAAAAGTGTTGGAGCAATAAATCAGTACAAGGGTTCGGATTATTTATCATTTTTACTAGAAAATTGTTTTGCTAGACATTAGTAGATTTGATTAGTTCAGATGATATCTGGCGGAATTAATTCATGATTAGATGAGAAAAACCCACAATCTATATCAACTATCTAATAAATTTTGGACACAGATAGTGATTTTTTTCTAATAATGAGTTGATTTTCTAGACATGTTTTTAGAAATTAGATATCCATATCATATTGATAATTTAGAGGATATTATTAGAGGAATAATTCAAGATATAAGAGAACAAATAATTTACTTTCCACAGGAATCGACCATTTTCAATGATCACGAGATAGGCAGGAGAGAGGAAAACCAAAGACAGTCTCTGGAAGGAGGAGTCTTCCAAAATCCGCCCAAAATATTCAGGAGAAGCGCCGACCTTTACCACCGCCAATCCTTCCCTGAAATTACATTAGCTCCTGGGGGTATGGTCTTGTATTTTGCCAAGGTCAGAAGGCATTAAGAAAAATACAGAGTGACGCAGATAGAGAGGAAAAGAGGCAGTCTCGTAGTCAGATTGGGTCTCTCGCTAAACTCCCTGTCAATGATAAGCGAGAGAAAAGACGGAGAAAAAGGGGGAAATCAAGCGAAGCGGAATGAATAGACGCAAGGCGAAGAGGGAGAAGACGTCGCGCGAAGGGAATGCGTCCCACCGACGATGGCTGATTGACGGTAATTGCTTCCAATTGGACCGCTCCGTCCGGAAAAAAAGTAACTTGGGGTGGAAAGAAAAGGGGGCGTGGAATTACGGGGGTTATGTAGGAGGAGGGGGTGCACTTCTTCGTGACCTCCCACCCTCCCACCTTCTTTAGTAGGACCCCTTCTAAATTCCTCCCTTTTCCACTCCACCTCCTCCTTCGCTGATGTCACACAATTCTTCCCCTCTCGCCACGTATAACGTCCTAGACGTTTACGTTTTCCGTGTGTACACATCGCTCTTGCGTTTTCTCAGCTTTTGACGCCGGAGAACCTCTTGTAACGAATCGTTCATGCCGTGATGAAGTCATCGCGACGGGAGCGTTACGGAAGTCCTCGTTGAGGAGGAGGTTGCCGAGGAAATTAAAGTACCGAAGGGAAATGATGGAATTCGAGTTTCCTTCCGTAACAATCCGACTAATTATCCGAAACATTTTGGGAGGTGGGCCTTCTCAATAACTACTGCCATTAATGCTGACTGTGGTATCGTACTTAGCCGTAATTACGCCGCGAAGAAAATGTTTGAATTGACGAATCTCGGAAGCTCAATTACAACTGTATTTTCGATTAGCTTTAAGCTAATGATTAGTTAATAAATAATAAACATTAAATAATAAGTTAATGTCGTTCGCTATGATCTGAAATGTAAACTAGTTTGGGATGAAAATAGGAAAATCTTGAATGATTAACACTAAAAACAGGCAAAACTACATCAATGGATAGGCTGGGGCGAAAAATCAATAAAAAACATAAAATAACTGCTTTCGAATTTTTAAAACATTCATTCAGTTTAATAAAATTCCAATTTTTCAATAATTTCATAAGAAACCTGAGTTATCAAAAACAAAATTTACCCAAAAAGATAAAATTCCGAAAAGATAATCTCAAAGGAGCTATTTTAGTACATAAAGTTTAAGTACAGCAAAAAATAGCTTAAATAAGATATTCATATCAGATCCTAGATTCAACTACACTTGATGTTGATTGCCTAATTACCATTACAGTGACTGTCATGATAAACTATATGCAAAATTGTCTTCTATTGCTCACCTCTGTATTCTTTATATTTCATTTTTTTGAATCCCAAGCAAACAATTCATTTAGCTCCCAGTTCTTTCACAGTACACAAAGACATAGTAAATTATAATTTCCTCAATGTATTTCATTATTTTAGGCATTGAGATTCCGACACCAATTCCTTAACACTACGGGATCTCTTCCCTATCCATTCCCTTGCTTTCCCAGCACCCTAAACCAAGAAGAAAAAAGAAAACTCCCTATCTTAATCCGCTTCCCACCGCTCGTTGCCAATTCTTTTTCCAGAGTCTCCACCCCTACCCTTCCCATGTCTTTCTTTCCTCCTTTTAGGTAATCCGTACCTCCCACACAATCCCTACTTCCATTTCAACCCCCTCCTTTTAACGGAACCCTATATCTGAAGAATACAGAGAGAGTCTGCCACTCTCTCCCCCTCTTATCCTACAAAAATTCCGCTTTAATACATGCCCTGCAAGACGCTCTCATAAAACCCATTCCATCGCGCATCCATCCCTATTACATCTCGCAAAAATTTTTGGAATGGAAAGATACTTGGCGTGAATTGGGATTACCTAACGCTTTGGAGGAGGCCGGACAAAGAAAGCGGGGCAGAGAGAAAAAAACCTTCGAAAGGTCACAGGATCTTAATAATGACACACTCTCATACGATCAGAATGCGCAAAATTATCTAATCAACAAATATACGAGAACAAGCACTGGAGGCAAGAGGTGGATGAATCAATTACATGATGAGCAATTACTCCGATTTTAATTGCATTAATTGATTGATCTTTATTTTAAATTACGAATAAAATATGAAAACTGACTACTAAACGTGAATAATTTCCACCATTTAATTGAATTCATTAATTTTAAATGTAACAATAGACTTGATTTAAAATTTATCTCAAACACGTTAAATCTTTCCTGAATTGGTTGGTTACAGGAGAGTATCAGTACGCAGTAGAAATCTGAAAGTGCAAAAATCGAGTCTTACATACATGCAACTGTGTTTTCAAAGTCAAACGAGAAAACAAACTTCTCACGAACCAGATGTAGATAGAGTAATTATCGTTAACAATAAATCTAAAATTCACGGCCCTATATTGCTTAAATAGAACAAAATATGTAATTAATGATACGCAACCAAAACACATATAATATGGTTTCTTTGGTAATTGACTGGTATTAGCCAGACATTAACCTATCCAGACCAATTAAACAACTCTCTGATAAGTGGAAGGTAAAATAGGTTCAAAATGTATTAATTACGACTTTTTGAGGTCCCACTGATCGTTATCACTGAAAATGGAACATTGGATTGCTACTGAATAATGTAAAATTGAAGCTATAAAAGTCACGGGGGTAACGCAACAACGATGTATTCCAATAATTAGACTGAAATGAAAGAATTAAAGTGAAACATTCATAATGGAACACTACAGGATATTTGATAATTATTTGAAGACAATGTTTCGAAAGTATTTTAATCTTTTCGTTTGGATTACGTCTACAGTTGATTAAATCACTTTTTGACGAAAAACCGCCATTTTATTCCCATTATGATTTAAAATTATCAGGCAAAATTTGAACATTTTTGGAAGCATTGACCCTGTCAAATTTAAGCACCGAATATTTTATATACTTAAGGAAGATTACACACGAACAATAACGAAGAATTTCTCATTATTATCCCTGAATAAAACACGATAAGATTGATACTGCAAAACTCCCTAACGAATAAAGACACTGAGAGAGTAAATAACGAGGATGAAAGAACAAGAGCTCCTTGGAGGAAGACCATAAAACTTCGCGAGCATTAAAACTAACACCCCTTTCCTTTTATCGAAAAGATACCCCGACAAATAAATATATCACCGACGCCGTCCTCTAAGATTCGGGAAGAGAATTAAGATTACTGGAAAACCTTAAACAAAAAAGGTAAAAATATGCAATTTGGTAGAAAGCTTCGGAAAACCTACACGGGGAACGAAGTCATTCCTCAGCCCGAATCCACTTCATTCCTACGCCTCTTTTCTCTCAATGCCCTTTTAATCTTTCTTCTTTACGCCAATCTCCTCCCCCACCAACCGAGTTAAACCGCTTCGTACCACCACCTTTTTTTTCGGTCCCAGGGTCCCCACACTTAGGAGGAGCCCAAATCCCCTTTCAATTCATCTTAAGAACCCCAAAATGTCTGAGGAGCCCCTCTTCCTTTAAATCCCCGCCGCGCCTCAATCCCAACTCTTTCCTCATTCCAAAACACCGATCTTTACGCTTTCGTCAACCCTCCCAAAGCCGTCTTAAGCCCCCTTCCCCACTCCACATATTCATCCGTTTTATATAATTTTACATAAAATATAAATTTCGCACCCTTTTCACGCCAGGTTCCAAATTTGCGGTTTAATCATCGTGAGAATATTCCTCATTTACAAGTTTGGTTTCCGCCAGCTTTGAGGATGAGGGGTGCGGAAGAAGGGTGAGGAAGAAAAAAAAAACTTGCCAGAATCTCATCAGCTTAGGAATGCCTGCTTGTTTCGTTTCTTGAATTTTATTGCTATTGCTCCAATTCATTATTTATACGAAGCAAATCGTAAAAAGGCGGAATTTTCATCTCTTAAGGAGTGCCCGAGACAATGATGTATTTATTCGTGATTGAAATGGATAATGATTCCTGAAAAGGATTTATATCATAAAAACTAAACTAGTGTGCGCTGGATAAAATCTCTCCCAAACAGGATAGAAATTTTATGCAAACGTAATTAAAATTTGTGAAGGAAGCGATCGCAGGTCTTTGAAAAAATTAACGGGAGGAACTGAATTGCAGTTTTAAATGCAACTCAATCTAACACCCATTCGAGGCTCGAAATTATAAGATGCCCTCAGAAAATTCAAATATCCTAGTACATTATAAAAAGAATAACTACACTGAGCTTTTAGCACCTCTGGTAAAAAAAGTTCTTAAGAAGAAACATAAACGTGCTGAAGCTATACGAAAGCTTCTAAAACTCATCTACGCATATATTAGGGGTTAACCCTTGCTCTGTACATATAATATCCTGACCAGTGAGAAAACATTGCGACTCCAAATCTTTCCACTCTTAAACTATTGCATAAGTTCACCAAAAGGTACAGCTAGTTCCAAAAAAAACTTACCACCTAAGCCGCAACCCGCATAACAGGCAGTGAATTTCCTCCGAGCGAGCCTTAAGAAGTGAGAGAGAGAGAGAGAGGGAAAACATGGAGGAGATGGTCTGCTTCTGTCCTGGCTCCGCTTGCAGAGTTGAAATGGATTTATTTGCATTATTGATATTGCAAAGATTTATTAGTATCCTTAGTTTGGTGGCATTGGCGTAGCAGAATAGTATTATAACAATATGGATGTTGTAATACAAGAATTCAGTTATTATAAAATGGTTATTACAAATCAGTATATATTCTAGCTTTGCTTCTCGCACCGAGGGAACCGGCGCACACGAGGTCCCGTTATTCCTAGGAAACCGAGGCAAACCCCCGTCCCCTCATAAAATTTGAGTCTGAGACGAAAGGCACAAGCAGGACGAAGGAAATTTTTGCAAAATCTGCCTCTGAGCCGCTCTGAGCTTATGTTTAGGACAGATGGGAGGAAGAAAATTTCCGCGCAGTTTGAATCAGTGTCGGACCCAAAATGTATAGACCTCGAATTCGACGCCTTCGCTTGCAAAACTCTGCGGTTATAATGGGTCGTATTATATATCATAATAGTAGATAATATTATACATCGTTCAAGAGAAGAGTTATTAGCCTTTAAATTATATACCTAAGGAGTCCATATCGATCACCTGTTTTATCACAGCCAGTGTGAATGCAATATACAAAAGTTAAAGTAAGGCGAACTCATGGCCATATCTACGCTATTACTTTAAATATATAAAAAAATCTATAAGTAAATATGTAGTATGAAGTCTTGAGGCATTCTCTGCGTATTTTAGATAAATTATGTTTCATTTGATAAGCATCAAAATTAAAACTCGATCGGTAAAAAATCAGTAAATTTTATCATCTATGCAGTTGGTATTTTTAAAATACCGTCCAAATCAACTGAGAGAAAATGTGCTAGGATCGATTTTCCTGAATTAATAAAGATGACGGGTACGAGACAACCATCTTTCACATTAATTTTGAATCCAAAATGAATTTTTTTGGTGTCATTGAAGTGTGAATCGAATAAACATGATTTCTTCTGTGGATTCCTCTTGAAATGGTTGCAGTCACAAATCATTACGTTCTTAAACGTTCTTCTCTCGTATTTATCAAGTTCTAAAATACACAAAAAGATATGGTGAATGAGGTTTTGCCATAATGCTCATTGAATGCTACTGTAAGCTATGAATGTGAAATTTTCAATTAATTTTGAATGCATACAAAACTACTTGCATTTTTTATATTTCAACTGTTTATTATCACGTTTACAATTATTATAATGTAGAAAACGTTAAAAATACGCGAAATAATAGGGACTTAGTGAAATAGTTTTAGGGCCTTTTTACCTGTAATTCCAACCCTGTAAGTATCACACGGGGATAAGAAGCGCATATGAGGCTCATGTTGAAATTTTGCTCCCCTCGGTTGATGGCTGGCCCTACGTAACTCTCATATTTTTCGACAGAATTTTAATGATTGAGATGAATGGGCGGTGGTTTGGTATGAATAGTCTATCTACATATTTATCGCTCGGTGATATTGAAAATATTCCTTCGTATTTAAAATGTATGGCTATGAGAAACTTTTCATCTCTCCACATTCCATGACAAATTTGAAAAGCAAGATAGAGGAGTGATTGGAAGAAGTGGTTAAAGCAATGAATTCACCAGGACTTCAATAGGGGGACTGTTTTGATAGAGATAGGGAAGTGAGCAACGACGGCAACAGTAATACATACACTCACATGAATTTAACAACCGAAAGGGTAAGAGGTATGTTAATTCCAGATTTTTGGATAAATCACAATAGGTAATGGCATTTCTTGCATTCCTCGTTGACCAATTGGTTACTTTGAGTAGGAACAACGACCTCTTTTAAAAGTATAACCCACTTACTTACCTTCTCAATTTTCTCATCCAACATATATTTCTTCCGTTTATGACAGCCTCCAGAGAAACTACTCATTTATCCAATTTAAGTAATATCTTAGTCAAACATGGTTAACATTCAAATATACAGGATATAACGCCCATGGCTTATCATACTTTCAGAAATTTCCTTCTGATGCATCAGTAATTCCCAGGATCTCCGAAGTTGTATACAATAGCGATGTTCAATGTATCGTACCAACCTTTTAATTCTACAAGAAAGTTCGAGTAGTTAACTAAGCCAGAACCTAAACCATCTTCTTATCAGCAATTTATTTTGGAAAGAGAGTTCGGTTTTTTCAAACCGATAAAAATTGCTAACATTGGTATTACTATCTATGCAAGCCAATGGTTTATTCTAAATCTTACCTAACTTTAGAGATGTAATTTATAAACTTCAAGTTTCTGCGACACTAAATATGCGGAGTATCTAAAATTCCATATTTACGTGTCAATTCATATTTTAGTGACATTATAATAGAAACTTTAGTCGATGTAGTAAGATCATCTTCAACGCTCTATCTATTTTGTATCATAGATGTTATAAGAGAAGTGAAACGATTTGGTTCTCGTAAGCGTAAGGAATAAATATTAGATGGCATTTCTCTAGTTCATTGTTCATTTCTCAAGTTATTTCAAACTACGAAATTTTTAGCTCAATGTAGGGACAAAATAAAGCATAAAAAACAATTTATATAAATAAAGTAAACAATCATTGACGAAGAGCTTGATTGATATAAATTGACGATAGGCAGCATTACTTATTTTTTCATTTTTGTTGTTGAATTAGTTATTTAGTATAAGCTAATACAGTTTATACCATTCACTTTAAAAGCAGAATATAGAGATACTAATTCTGATATGATGCACCCAAACATTGTCAACTTTATGTTATCGTTCAGATTTTCCGAAGGTCCTATTTTAACTGGAATGATCTTCCTTGCATTACTATTTAAAAATACTATAAAAAATTAAAAAAACATCTTCGCAAAGTTCGTAGAGACTTATGAGGTGCCTAGGATGAGGGTGTTACGAAGGTCCTTGGAGTGAATGTTGGAGTAATAGATTACATATAGAACCAATAATATTTTAACAGCTAGCGTATGAATCATGAGAATTAGAGGAATATTCTCATGTAACTCCGGTTACCATCCGTTGGTTTCTATTTTGAACGTGTTCTTCCATGACTCCTTTTACCCATCATTCATAATTATTGATAGTGAATTTTCTTTTAATTATTATACATATTATGCACCATTCAAACGATTCGGGTTATATAGCTTACTTGAGGCATTCAGAAACCGAAGCAGCAATCATTAATCATTATTCTTATTAAACATTAGTCTAGCGCATAGTTCTGAAAATCATTTCAGTAACATTGGAAATCCTGTTGTGGTTGTTTTCACACCCCCTGACATACGTCATACGGCGGCTCGCGGGGTATTGATGTAAATGTAAATAAACCAGGTGTTAACGTGTAAACCTGCAATATGCAAGTATAGGAAACCTGGAGTTTATATGCAATATGCAAATCAGTCTTAAGGTTCTGATTTGCCATACTAACTGTTGTTTCTTAACCATCTTAAACTGTATTCCTTGCAAGAAGTCCTGAAAGGTCGTCTACCTCAAAAATAGAATTGAATATCTTCATTCCCTAACGGAATACCCGTGGCGAAGATTAGAAATCGCGGATCCACCATTTCCCACCTTACTTGTGATCGCTCGCCGCCACCATACCCTAACCTTTGATACCTGCTCAGCAGGGGTGCGGTCAGGAATCCTCATTAGCGCTTTCAATTTCGCTACCCCGGATACATACGACCATCCACAATCTGCCGAAAAGGGGGTTTTTCTTCTTAGAGCGGAGTTCACCTTCACCCATTAGCCGTTTTATGGTTCCTTTGAGAAAATAGACAATACCTTTCGATGGACGCTACAAAAGAAAAAGAAACAACAAAGGAATGAATAGGGGATACTCCTAGGGCCAGGGTGGAGGGAAGGAAAGACCTCCTTTCTCTATGGAAGAATTAGTGAAACCTCAGACGCGAATTCGTCAGAAACAGCAAATCTCATCTCAAAATCATAATGCTTCATCTGATACCGTCACCACGAATGCCTGGTGGAAGTAAGAACAGAATGACATGTTGATGCATATATTCTGAAATACCTAATGCTCTGTTAATTGTCGTATCAAGCAAATTTTATACTTCTCTGTATTGCAGAATAATTCAACTGCGAAGAAATCGAGTCAAAATTTGCACCACGGGGCAAGAAAGAGATTTAGCATCAGATAAAAGTTGGGACAGCATAATTTTGCAAGTAACATGAACTTGATTTAATTAAAGGGATAGTTTTTCTGGGACTGGCAATGAACAATATTTTCGGAAAAATGTTACGAGATGCTGGCGTTAATTTCGTGGTAAATTAATTTTTTATTCGATACGTGAAAAAATTTTGTAGCCCTCAGTATTTAAATTGTGCTACTATTCTAATATCTATGTTATTTTCTAAAATATTAAATTAGCAATTTGAATTTTAAACAATTACCTTAGAAAATGATGAAAGCACACCAATAAATATTTTACTTTCTATCATATGATTTGGTGGTATTTAAAATTTTTATAACATTTGATGTAATTATCTGATGTAGTTGATCGTAATTTACTTGGTTTACTTTATTGTAATATGTTTTGGGTCTAATTTTCAGAGCTCTCTTGAGGTTGACCAGGTTGACTTAAAATGATTCTTTCTCGGTGCATTCGTCCAGATAAAGTTTCTTTTCATCTTTGCTTTCCTCAGTAGGTTTCGAAGTTTTTTCATACTCCCCTTCTCGATAGCATTTTTCTGCAACATAAATTAGTTGACATACAGTTGATTGTGTTCTTATTCTTAATTATTCTTTATCTCCTTGCAGAGTTTTCGTTCATCTTTCTATTTGAGTCATAGTCGTGAATTTCCTCTAAATAAATTTAAAAGTTCGTCCTGTAGGCGACAAGAGCATAAAAAACGTAATAATATAATCCTTTTTAATCTTGCAATGACATAATTTTTTATTGGATAATTGAAGCAGCTAAAGTAAGTTTACCCGACGCCTCCAGAGAAAGGTGAATTACGCAGAAATCTCAGGCCGAAATAAGGAAATCCGATTTTCATTCATTTTTTAATACTATGCTGCTGACATAGTAAAAAGTAACACTAAATCTAGTTTAACTAGATGCTAATAAAGACGGTACAAATACGTTCAACGCGTTTCACAACGGTTTAAAAAGGCGCCTTCCTTCCAAGAGCCAATAGAATGCGTGGAAAACTCTAGACTCGCTCTCATCGAGCTTCACGTCTGTTATGCGGGTTGCGGCTTAGGTGGTAAGTTTTTTTTGGAACTAGCTGTACATCAATCTTGAAACCCTTCCAGAGATTGTTTTTGACTCATATGCCAGAAAGGGTGTAAAGGAAATCTAAAAATTTTAATTTAAATTTCACCCCAGACAAACAAAAATAAGCTTCACTGTTAAAATTGCATCTTCACATAAGTGGATTTACAGATAAATTCATAGCTTTATTTACTAACGACTCAAAGAATCAGAAATTTGGAGTGTAACTTATCGATTAATGGAAAGAATACAGTTTCCACAGCTTCCGCAAAGGCTAAAAAGAGAGATTTTTATTCAACCACTTGATAATACTAGTAAATCCGTATTATATATTCGGTCACTATTAACTTTGTATCGTAAAACAATTTAAATTTACGAAAACCAAACACCTAATATCAATCATATTAAATAAGTAACAGCTGGACACTAATTTCTACAGTAAATAAGTACATTTAGTAAATAACAGTAAAAGTCACAGTATAATATTATGGAAATTACGAAATGCAGTTTGTTATTTATTAAATGACTTTTAATGAAATCAGATAAATGACAACAATGATTACAATATAAAAAGAAGATTGTTTTAAATGAAGAAGGACGTAAAGACTGATCAGATGAACTTAAACATTTTACGTACGAGAATAAGAACGACGTACTTAGCCCACTCCAATAATTTTGTGGGATATTAGAAAAGAATTCCTAGCGCAGACAAATAAAATACTGTTATCAGAAATTTAGACGGAAATTATTTCGTTTCGTTGCTCCATGGAGACTAGTAAGTAGTCACATGAATACATATTTCTGGCACGGAATAATACATAAAATTTGACAAAAGTATACATCGAACAAATATATAAGAGTACAAGGAATAATGCATAAATCATAGGAAAGATTTTCTTGATAAAGAGTTACATTCTTAATCCCTCCAATAACTTCCAGACGTAAAATTTAACACATGGACGCTGAGGAGAAATTTAATCAAGGAACACGACATTCCGAAATAATTCTTTTTATCATAAAATTGACAAAATCGGGAATAATATACGGAAATTTAGCACGTCGAATATTACGTTTGCGAGAGCGATAAATCTTAATCAACCTCAGACGCAAAAAAAACGCCCGATTCGGCGGAAATTTATAACCTTAATCGAATTTTAATTTCACTGAATAAAGCCCGTTCCCGGAGAGATTCATAAATCTGACTCCCGATATCGCCAATTTACTCAAATCTCTCCCGCATAAACTCCCCTAAATAAACGCCTCGAAAAAGAATCTTCGGCAACGTCAAATCCAGTAAACAAAAGAATAACGGGGCCGCACTCGAAAGAACTGCCTCTCCAAAAACACCTCCGCGGAAATAAGTCCTTCCCCACGCCACATTTGCCAAACACCTTGAGAAATAAAAACGATAAAAGAGACTCCTCCGCGCAACGAAATCAATTTTTTTCGACCCATTCGTCATGCCCGACCTCTCTTTCTATCAGATATTCTTTGTGGAGAGAAAAGAAGGACTAAAGCGATAATAAAATGAAGGAGGGAAAGGGAAGACATCTTTAAGGATTTCGAAAGGCGGAAGGGAGCCGAAAGGGGAGGGGAAGCGGAAGAGGATTGAAAACCTGGGAGGAAATCTGCGTAACATAAGTTTGACAGATAAGTCTCACCCCTCCCACCGAGGGGAGCTCGGTTGGTTATTCATTCGAAGATTGCGGAGAAGAAAAGGGGAGAGGGGATGTATCGAACGGGAGGGGTGGAAACAGAGGTCGGGAGTTTTTCGAGAAATGTGAGAAATTCGACCAATCGAATTGTCCCAATGGAATCGATTTCCATCCCCGATACCACTTTTTCCTCCCTCCCGTTAACCCTCTCCACCCTCACTCGAGAGCTTCCAATATTTTCCTCCGTTTTTCACTCACATCCCCCTTAACAATCCCACCCGACTCGCTTCCCCGCCCGGAGAAACCTCTTACATTCGATTACTTTCATTTCACCCCATGTATTTCTCGAGGATAGCAATTTCTCTCTTTCTATCGAGAGAGAGAGAAGCGATGGATCTCTCCTTTGCATAGAAAGATTTTTCGAGGGATCGAGCGCTCAGAACTACTCTCTTAACTCCTCTCTTTTTATCTCTTTTTCCGGGACGGTTATCGATGATATCCGCCAGAAAAAGGGATAACGCGAGAACTTCCAAACATGAAAATATTTATCATGGCAGTTTGATAAAAATAACGAGGGAAGTTTCGCTAAATACGCTCGCGACCCATTAACCATCTACCTGGGAAATGCCCAGATTTAGCCGAGGCGGGAGATTGACGAGGAAAATTTCCCTCGAAAAGTTTCGGAAATTAAGAAAAAAATGAGATTTTCGAAAGAACATCAATCCCCCGCGAGGAAGATTTTAGCGAAATTTCCGAGGATGAGAACCATTTAATAAAGTATCGCATTAATGATTATCGTGATATTAATAAATCAAAAGAAAAGATGCTTTGACTTAGAGAAACGTCCTTGCCTATCGATAATCAAAAGAATGAGACCTTAGAGTAAATGAAAAGATATAAAAGCAAAATTATTTACCTAACATAAGAATCTGCGATCTGGATTCATTACGTATCAATCAAAAACATTACGAAATGCCACGAATAAGAATTATAATCGCTATATATTGTTTCAGGAATTACCAATGCAAATATTTTATCATAAATAAATATTGTACTTGAATGATATTACTAAACGAGGAAAACGGACCCTATAGAAGAATATTTCTGCAAAACAATTGGTGCAAGAAAATCCGCAATTTCCCCCAGATCCACCCCAAAATCTCAATAGCTCCTCCGGGCAGATGTTCTCAAGTACTACAGCCCCTCCAAAAGACCGCTTACCCTCCGGAACAATATTCTTCAGGTTAATAGCAATATGTTCCTTATACAGCTCTGAGAACCAACAATAAGGATAAACTTACAAGAGCGTACACCTCGGGATCTCGACAATTGACGCGTTGCAAAAAAAGAGAACGCGGCACTGCAAACCCCTGCGCCTCCATCAGCATATCTAGTTTCTCTCTTCCCACACACCTCCATTCGAATCCCTCCACTCCACTTGATCCAATCTCTTATTTTCCCGGAGACCCCAGTGTCAAACCCTCGACGCGTCTCTCTAAAACCATTCCGACGTTCCCTTCCGCCGAATACCGCTCAGACCGTAAAAGAAGCAACTCCCATTATTTCGGAACGTATCGACATATTGCCCATACGGATTTGGAATCTCATTTGCCCATCCTTTTTCGAGAGGAAGGAAAGGGGCGACGCGCTTTCTTCCCTTTTTTTATTTATTACGGCAAATCCCTCTTCCACAATCGCGAGCTCTCCTTATACAGAATTCTACGTCGAAACAAGTAGCTCGCGAACGGATAAATATATTGCCCCTGTCCGCTTTCCTCTTACTTTCAACCCGAGTTTTTTTTATATGCGTACGAACGTTTTCCTTAATATGCCAAAGCAATTCTTCCGATACCTTCCCGATATATTCAGGGCTATTTAGTCCCAAAAACTGTTCCATCTAAAATACGCTACAGCGGACAAACTTGAGCCTCGAATTTTTCGTTTTCCTAGCAGTGGCTTGGAAACTATTTAAGTCATCATGCATGTATATAGCGTAATTAATAAATATATCAAATAGATGTAAGTTATTTGATATAATTCAAAATAGTACTAGTGAACAATGCTATTTTGAGTGAAAGAGCTAACAGAATTACTTAATGTAAAACAGCTAAAATTACAAATGTATGTAACTGTAATTCCATGCTATCCATTTAGATTTAACCGAATACTAGCGACCTAGTAGTACGTTCTCACCTGAAGGTTTCTAGCAGTTTTTTTACATTAATTGCTGATAATGAAAGTGGAAAAAGCAACTATTGCTGAAAATCAACCTAAAAAAGTAAACCTTATATACAGTATACACATACTGCTTATCATTGTAATAGAGTAAAAAATTCAATTTTCGATGAATTATTACATTATTAACTTCAATCTACCTTGATATTGCTTTAACTACCCATGTTACCATGCCTATTTTATAAGACATGAATCACTGAGGGTGAAAAAGCCTTGACAACCCTGCCTTACCAGTCTTGATAAATCATACGTCGAAGACCTGCGCTTGAGTATGCGTCCGTAGAAACAAAGGCAGAGTCACACCTAAACAAGCGTCAGTAAGTAGATGAGTTGAGGAAAATTAATCTTCATTATACTCCCGATAGTTTACTCTAAACATCACACGGCGAAATATCGCAACTATTCAGCGAGGAAGTGATATAACAAGTAAGTGTAAGTGAGGACGCTAATAGGAATTCTCTGTTGGTCTCTGTTGGTATGGAATAACGCGACGACACTTGACAATACCTTAAACTTCACTCCTCTGCAGAATAACCGAATCACGATTCCAAACAATCATTCACATTAGAGCGGTTATGTTTCGACGTGCTACAAGACATCCCATCAATATTCCCCGTTTACACCGCACCTGAATCGCATAAACTCTTTTCTTTGACACTACTCCTCATCAAATATCCACCCCTAGGGTCATTAGAGGGCCTTCGATTTGAAAGCGAGGGATAAAAAGCGACCCCTACATCTTTTCTCGTCATTTCCTCCATCCAAATCCTAAACCCCTTTCTACGACCCAATTCATCCTTCGCCTTCTTTTCATTCACCGAAAACTCATTCCGCAGCACCTCGCTGAGAAAACCATCCCGTCCTTTCTCGCGCGCCTGTGTCGTAAGCAGAAAAGATCCCCTTTCCTCCATCTTTCTCTTGTACTCTTCCCGCGCCACGGGAACTATCCTCTCTTTTCACCGGGAGAAAAAACGCCTTCGTCTGTCGATATTTGAAGCGAACATCGGAAAAAATGAAACTCGGCTTCCGACGTCGTCTGAGGAGCGCGAGGATTCGAAATAATCACCACGGAGACGAAAGCAGGCGCCAATGCAACGGATAAAGGTCGCCGTCGCAGAGAAATTGGTTCGGACGAATCTCTCTGACTTTCTCGCTTTTACTCCTTCCGAGATCATTTCAACCGAACGATTTTCTTAGGAATATTTTCGATTTAAAACGCCGCAATAACGCTGCGATAAACAGGGTGGAAAGTACTTCTAGTGTTGGCCGGTTCAATCTCCGCTATAAGCCATTGATTTTTTTCGTGGTAGATGCAAACCGCTGTTAAAATTGATTTTTATCGTGGTAAATGCAATAGGCATGTAATCTTTCGGAAAATATTTTGCTATTAGTGTCTGGGCTGGCTTACTTTGTTTCTTGTCGTACTTCTGGCGTTTATCTTGAGGCCGTAACTCTTCAGCATCGACCAACGTGGAAAACTGATAAATACGGGAGCAAATCCTTCCCCTTTTAAAACCTTTTATCCTTTCCCTATTTTCCTCATAGTCTATTCTTTTAGGAGAACCCAAAACCTATTTGAGAATATGACATTCTGTTAAGGGCATCAATCTCAGCGTGGATATAAAATTCACAGCAGCGAGGAATTCCGAAAAGAGGAATCCAAAAAATGAAAGAAAATAGGAAATAGGTATTTTCGACAAATAATTTTTCTTTCGATAAAAACTGAAAGGTTTAAACGCTGTATCTGAAAAGACTGCCTTCTTTATTGGGTTAAAATATACATCAGTTCATTTGATGCTTCAAACTTATCATATAAGCGAATGACTAACATTCGACAGCGAGATAAAATAGAAAAATAAATATCTTTTAAATTATTAAGGTGAATGGAAGTGCATCTACTCCACATTAAATCATATAAACTTTTCAGTTACTCCAAACTGTTTGATTGTTTCCACACCATCGATATTTACAAGCATTAAAGACATTTAACCACGCTGAATGAAATATTTGGACCAAGTAATTAAAAAGTATCGGTAACACTTACAAACAATGAACGACTTCACTTCTAGGGAAGACAAACTCTGAAACTCACCTGGAAAAGAAAAGAAATGACATAATTAGTTCTCTCTGTCACTGAGAATAAGTATATTACAAAGGTATCATTCAAGAAATTTTTTAAAAGAGCCAAAATGCTTGACATGAAACAAATTTCTTGATATCAACGTCAGGATTTAATTACAAAGAGAATAAAAATCCAACGACATTTTAAAATTCATACGCAATGTCAAGAAACATCTTAAACTTATTAAGCACTTAGCATTTCCGCACATTTGAAAACAGCAGCGGGATTTTAAATATCATGAATATATTATGAAATATGGAAGCAAGAAACGAAACCTTCGGAGACAAAACAATGGGGTATCTCTGACACAAAGAAGGAACCCCAAAATTGCATATCGCGCCCAAATTTACTTCCTTTAAAGGTGGCGATACCGTGAACGGTGAGATAAGACCCCGAGAACATAACTGGACCAATCGCAAAGACTCTCGGATAACAAAGCATCCTGATTTCGAAGCGCAACCTGAGACGCATTCCGCGCGGCCTCTTTGTCACGTCTAAAAAGAAAAGAGCACTCTCGAAAGATAAGAAGCTTTCCTTTAAGAAACGCGGATTGCTCCAAAGTTACGCTTGAAGACGGAGAAAAGATCGCCATCGATACCGCAACAACCAACGCGGAAAGACGCGTCTTGGGAAAACTTTTTAGCGACGCAAATGCGACTCAAAGGAATGATCCGCGCGGGAAATACGCGACGGGACGAGACAAAGGACTAGGGGAGGGAACAAAAGGAAGGGAAGATAAGTAACGCGTTTCTATCAAGGCGGTACAGACGTGAGTTTAAAGGCCGACACTTAAAAATAAAGAAGAACGCATTACGCTAGTGCATGGGGGTTCGCAAAGGAGACAGACGGAGATAAGGGGTTTTGTTAGCGTGCGTGGGTGGTGGCATCGGCGTAAATGATACGATCGAGGGGCTTTCGGCCAAGAAGACAATGGAAGGAGTTAAAAGTGAGGTTGAAGGAGAGGGAATGAGGTGCCCTTATTAAAAAACTGAAGCGAAAAGAGTTTCTCCGAGGAGCTATGAAAGAAACTACAAAGGCGGAGGGATCCTTATTCCGCCAAGATTAGAAAGAACTCTTGGAAGCCAAAGTTCGCGATTGCGCGTGCCGGGTGAGGTAACAAAAGCGATAAGGATAAAAATGCCGCAAAGACTCCCAACACAACCCTATAAAGGAAGCTGGTTACGTTAGGAAGCCTTGTGCATCGGAAAGAATAAATCTTCACGGAAAAGTGTGTTAAGAATTTTCGAAAACCAAAGAAAGTAAGTCCTGCGGTTATTAAGGTGTAGATGCCTTGAACACCTTTGATAAGATTCCCAGGATATTTTTGCCCCTTAAAGTCGAGGTAATTATTACATAAATCACTACAGACTCCCAAAAGGTAGGACGTTTCCTGCAGAGTAGGGAAGTAAACCATATATACATAAATAATATTCGGAATAAAAGATCTTTTTTATTCCGTTATTTTTATTTAAAGAAATATTTACTTGAGTTATTACAGAAATATTTACTTGAGAATTGAGGCTTGGCCGAAAGGAAATGAAACTCCGGCCCACAGATTTATGAAAAAATAAATAATCGGTTGGCGATATACCAGAGTCCAAAGATGATTTTTCTAGCATAATTATGCTCGCCTACAAGTGTGACGAAAACGGTGAAAATTAAGCTTATTTACAAAGGACACTGACTACATTCAGTTTGCACACCTTTCGATCATTACAGCCCAATATAACACAATGAGAAAATACGCCGTAAATTCCGTCTATTTTTAGTTAGTTTAGTTTAAGTTAATAAAGTCTATTTTTCATGCTTAAAATGTGGAAATGGAAAAGCATGTCTTAAATTATTGTATTCTTTAAACATGTATAACTCTGTCCCATGTTACAAAAAAGAAACTCGTTTAAATATCATGTGTTTAAAATCAGTTTCATCAGTTATGTTGGCTTTCATTTCTATAGCTCATAGTCATTTATCATATTATGCACGCAAAGAACTTTTAAAAAAACAGGAATGTTTACAAACATAAGTAACTTCCATATGACACATTACATTCATGGTATTAAATGCATTCAAAACTTAAATTAGCGTACCCTTTCAACGACCCGGGTGAAGTTCTGCAGTCGTACGGAGGAAATTATTTCATCAAGGTTATTACATGAAACCCATGCAGGAAAAAGTTTTAAAAGACAGGACTTTCAGAGGGGTTTTATTACATTAAGAGAGAACGTGGAGCAGACATCTTGGAGACTGTAGTTTTAATGAGCTGTGGAGATGATTTAGGTTTGGAAGCTCCCACGGGAGATGCTTATTGGAGAGGACGAGAGGAAATTCTCTCCCCAAAAGAAAAGGATCGTTAAATGATGCGAAGCCGACTAAAGCTGGAAATGTTTAGCGTCGGAACTAAGGCACTATGTAACTGGAAAGATCGGTAAAAAAATCATTGGAAAAATGAATTAAAAATAACTTTAGAGGAGGAAACCTCGATGCCCTAATGAAAGAAATAAGTATGGAGGTGGATTCTTCTGAGTGAAGAAAAAGAGTATCATTTTCATTTGCTTAGATTTTATCAAAAATTCATTAAAATGCCTCGAAAATAACAGATGTTGAAGGGATTGGATGAGAATAAATTGCAAGAATTGGGTCAATTACGAAATGTGAAGAGGCTATAACGAAGAGAATTGAGCAGAGATGATCCTGAGACACAGGATTTTATATGGCAAAAGGACTAGGATTTTTTTTTACTTAATACAGGAGAAATCCCCAGAAATCGAGCGTCACATACAAAGAGATTAAGGAGGGTAATTCCAAAGATACACAAGAGTAAAAATAGCGATTGATGCGAAATGCTTCATTCCTATTTCATCGGTATAGCTTGCTTATTCAATTACTCATGAGGATGTCTTCCTACCATCACGCTGATGCACCTTTAACCAAGGAATGCTGAGTACTACCTTCTCGCTAGTCAATCAACCAATGCAGCGCGAACCAACGCTAGTAGACGCATCTTATGAGGACATTCTGTGAACTGACGAACCGAGACAGCTATGTAGGCCAACCATTGCCTTTGAACCCATGAATTCAGCAATTACATCCCAATAATTTCCTTGGGTTGGTTGATCAATATGGTTGAACGTAAATGCAATACCTGTGTGGTTAGATAAACTACGTTAAACAACATGGAATTCTCAATCATGATTTGTAATGTCAATTTATATATTTGATATAGCTGATATTTTATATATAGTATGTACAATATACCTTGACTATTTCTTTATTTTTATTTAAATTTTCCAATATGCTATAATTTTAACATAACCTGGCACCTCCTGATGAGCCACCAATTGGCTCAGGAGGACCGACGTATTTATTCTCAACTAATAATTCTTCTGTTTTCCAAATGATTACTAATGCTCCATTGAACACATGATTCTAATATTTGCAAATGTGCAATTAAATGTGCAATAAATGTGAAATTTTCAATATGAATTAAAATAATTAAAAATGAGCGTGCGTATTGAATATGAATTCTATTTGCATTTTACTATTATTTGTTATTCATTATATCATACTTTATTCTTGAAACGTTTTCATTCCTGGCTCGTTCATTCATATCACGAGCTCCGGTCTTACGGGCTTTAAATGATTCCCCAGGGAACTAGAGGCCTAAATAACATTCGCGTTTAAATTTCCTTTAAAAATTTAAAACACAAAAACCGACCCATATTCACGTAATTTGCGAAAAAACGTTTCATAAAACGCGCAGCAGACTCGCACCACCGACGTGGGTATAAAAACTGGACGACATCTCATTGAATATTTACTCAGAAAATATTCGGTGTAACATGAGGAAGAAAGATGGGAAGAATGAGATGAGAAGAGGCTGCCGCCGACAAAGAGTCAGCAAGTCGGTCGAAGTTGCCCTACTGCTTTCCTCGTGTTCCCGCACCCCTGGGGTACGCAATTAGATGAGAGAATTTAATAACAGAAGCGGGGGTAGGGATAGAGAAGAACGGAAGTTAAGGGTATATGGGAAAGGAAAGGGGAATGGCACCTTGGGGAGTAAGGGCTTTGAGCTAAAGGATATTACACAGACGGGCCTTCTAACCTTAGCGTCATGAACTTTCCTCCGAGGCACAAAATGTTATTTACGAATATGAGATAGAATAATAGATAAAAAAAGCCGCTCTAAATTTAGTTAATGTTCTTTCGCGTCGGCATGGAATTCCTGTTGAAACAAATTACGAGTCTGAACAACTCGTAATTAATATCGCTTGGTAAAAGTAGCTATTAAGAAACCCATTTCAACATTAAACAAAAAGTTTTAGTTTTGAATCGTTAAAGGAACGTTATGTGGGTATTTAAATTCACGAAAAATGAACTGATGACCCTGTCTGCGAGATAAAACTTTTACATTTTTATTCCACCTGAAAAGATGATCAAAAATTAATCAATTGCGAGGTAACCAATCAAAATATAAGTAGGAAGAAGATGTAATATAAATGGAGATACGATTCCTGACAAATGCGAATTTTATTACTTGTCGTAATCACGAAAAGCGAATTCTGGACGAAGGAAAATATAATTAAGACTATTCATACTCACATTTCTTTTGTAATATTGCAGAGGTGCGAAAAAAGGGAACAAAAGAAAATACAGGGAAACTTTTTGCAGAAGGCAGTCACGCCAGTTAATGAAATTGGTCCCGCGTTAGCTCAGAGAACGTGTTCCAAAAACCTTTCATTTTTCAACTTTCCGGTTCCCTCTTCGAAACATAACTGAATTACGAGGGTGGAATTTTGGTCAATTTCGAGAACTGCATGATAGAAATATCTTTCCCAGAATAAGAGTGAACCACTATATTTTGCGGTAAGCTTGGTAAGTTACGCGTAATAGCTTTCGATGTACAAAAACATAAAAGATACCGCTTTTACCTGCATACATAAGAGGTTAATGCTTGATGGTCACCAATGCCGCAATCGTAGAGGTAAAATATCAATTGTAATAAATATTACTGCAAAATACTATTTGATTCGAAAAGACAACCACCTCAGCTTCTACTCGCTGCTAAATAACAAAATCAATTCAGATAGTGCACCCTACCATGCAATAAATTCCCATTTTAAAAACAATTTTATTGCATACTTGCGAAAGAATAATCTCCATTACTATTAAATAAGGAAAAAAGATGTCGACTATTCCCTGTATTTCAGAATAACACAGTTAAAAGACATAACTATTCCCTTTCTTGCGGCAGAAAAAGTGTCATTCAATTACGAAAATTATTTAAATTAAAATTAATACAAATAAATTAAAATTAAAAAGTTGAGGAATTTAATACGAAGTGTTTCATTTGTCCATCAATGGAATTTCACAAAGTTACGACTGATACTATTGACTTCATAAATAAATTAGCGCAATATCAAAAATAAAAACTATTTGTAAATGGATAATTAGAATTAAATATACAGAGGAGGGTTTTCAGATCAAGCTAGATGGAGTCACTAGAGTACTCATAAGACTGCCGATGGCTCGGCAAAATATAACACCATAGACTTACAATTCGTTAACTATGGAATATATTCAATACTGCCTCTTGAAATGACTTAGGCACGATAAGTGGAGGCTATTGGTACGAATTATCTATTAGATAGTCTCCGTAAGCGATCAAATTTAAGATATGTAAATTTAAGATGGAGATGCACGAAACGAACGTTATACCTGCTGAATGGCAGAAAACGCTTATAGCTCGCGGACTCATCAGCCGCAAAAACTTTTACATTGAAACCAAAGACAACCATCAGCACGAATGAAACGGGAATCGATTCGAATTACCGATTTCAAACCTACGACAGCTAAGGAAGGAATAGAAAAAACCGAAGGAAAATAGATAGAGATAAAACGTGAGTGCCAAAAAGAGTTTGAGATCCCAAATTAAAGAAACGGGAAAACGCGGTGATGCCACGCTGAAATGGCACTGGTAATTGGGAAAGGGGAGGGAGAGAACTAGAAATAGTAGAGGAACGAAGGGAAAGAGAGGGAGAAATACGTGCATTGGGTGAGATATAGGGAGTTAGCGGAAGGGGAATCAGATTTTGGACGACCGCCGTCGGAATTAACACTTGTCACACATCGAACGAATCGAACATGTAGGCGGACGAAGATGGGGGTTGGTTGGTGGGGAGGGCCGATGGGGGTGGGTTGATGGAGCCGTAACTAGGGGGGAGGAGGAGGGTTAAGTTGAAATTGCAGTGCCAACGAGAAGATGGTGGTTTTGAATAATTTAGAAGAATTTCACAAAAAATCAGTGCTTTTGAGGAGTTTACTTGGTGCGGATTTGGAAGAATTTAACAGAAAAATGAAATCTTATGAGGAATTTACTAGACGTGGCTTTAGACGTAATCATAATTGCGAATATCAAAACTTCTTGGGTTGTTTATCGCTTGAAAATAAAAAGATCTTCATCTAAAGAAATGGGTAAGTTGTACTCATATTCGAATTCTATATGGTATTATTCTCCTTAAGTAACAACATTGAGGTAGATCAGATATATAAAAGAAGGACAACTCTCAGTCTTTGGTAGGAAGCAATCCCTCTTCCATCACTTCTTAGCAATTACGATTCCCTACAATTAAAATATAACATAAAGCCGACAGAAATGTTTTCTTCTAACTTAATCCCTTAACGTAAACCGCTCCTCTTTCCTCTACATTTCCCTTCACTTTCAAAATATTTTTATAACTCTCCACAGCTACTTCTAATTTTATTCCCGTCTTTACCTAATGGTGACTCAGTGCATGAAAAACCGGTGCAAAATAAATTAACAGCGAATCTTTACGCTATGAATAAATTCCTGTTCAAAATTAGTAAGCTACTTATAGGCTGGATTTTTGTGCATACTGAAGATGACAGATTTCACACATTTTCCCATTCTATTTCACAACCAACAAATGTTGCACCAATAATATAAGCACATTCTCATGGTAACTGTAAAAGAATTACCTAAGTCTAACTCAAAAAAACTTTCTTTCCGAACTTAACAGATTTACGAAGATACATTACACAAGCACCCGATGATGGTGTATACTAAAAATTCTAAGTTGCAACGAAATATAATAGAACAAATGGACGACAAAACAGCAAATTCTTCCTCCATAATGGTCACGTATAACTACAATATCGCCGTCTAAATTTACGATCATATTTCCCTCTGATCCAACCCACACCACGGGGTCATTTTACCAGTCTCCTCTCGGCCCGCGTGTCGTCGGCACTTTTTCCTGTCGCGAGGGGGGCGTGACGCAGGAAATATCGTTGGAGACGAGGGTAAAAGTTAGGACCGAAAATGAAAAACGAAGGAAAGGATTCGATGAGAGAACACGGAGCGTGCAATTTGCGGCTAAAGAGCCGGAAAGGAAGAAGTGGGGATGCAGCGGAAAGAACGTGAGACGAATGACGAGGATGGAGAGATAAAAACGGAACGTATAAAACTGGTAGTTTAGAGAGAGAGGTCAAAATTGGCGGGGAGAAAGAAAATCTTGATGAGAGAGGAGAAAATTTTTGATTTGGTTTTCGCTCGCAAACAGCTCCCGCGGGAAGATGATTGGACCATTTTCAAGAATTCCGGTTATAATAACGAGCTTAAAACGTATTTTAAATGAATGATCCGACGGAGAAGACGAGCGGAAATTGAATTGGACCGCAGATATCGACGATTTTGCGGATGGCTAGGGGATATTATTTTTATTGTTAACATTTATTAATTTTGGGAGCGCGTCCATTAAGATATAAATTCATTTTCGAAAAAGCTATCGATAATTTAGAAGAATTCATTGCGGAGAAATCACACTTACTTAGGATGATAATCGCCCAAAAGATAAGAGAACAGGGAAGAGGAAATCTTATGCCTCGGAAATAGACATGCCACAAAAAAGAACCATCAAGCCGAACTAGCGATTTGCCTAAATTCAAAGAGTTCGTCATCGAAGTTTTACTTAAGAAAAAACGAACAATCGCTGAGATAAATGAGTACCATATTTACCATATTATTCTCAGCCTACGCAATAATGGAAGCAGGGGAGCAAATTAAATTACATACGTGCATTTATCCCAGAATGTGAAGAAATGGACTCATATTTTCCACCAGAGTAAGTAGAAAGAATGACAAAGGGAGCTGAAGTTAAGGGCCTTAAAATTAAGGAAAACAGTAGTTGGAATATTATATTCATGTAAAATTCACGAGGAGGTTCTGTAAGTAGTGCGACAGGAATATCAATCAGAGGCAGAAGAAAACGATTAAGGATTGCTATAGAAATTTGCTTGTTATTTCAAGGTACAATGAAAAAGGAGATAAACTTACAGACAGGTACATAGCTTTTTTGAATTGGAGGGATTAGATATCAAGAATTATATTAAAGGCGTTATGGAAGGGATTTCAGGACACATGGACATTTCAATGGGAGAATAACTCAGGTAGTTATTTCACAGAAATCTAAAGGATAAACGTAACGACTACGATAAAATATTCCATAATCATGACTACAATTGAATTAAATTGGACAAGACATGGCAGTTCATTATATTTTTTCCGAATTCTAATAGGTGATCAACTTTCTGCTTCCACACTAAAGTGCTGATGCACCCTTAAAATTATAGAAGGCACTGTGAGTTATTTCGTTAATTTTTTCCAATTTCCAAAAATAATCATTTACAGCGCACCAGTTGTAGGCGGAAGTACTATTTTGCGAATAAAACTTTTCCCCAAAAAGGAAGAACAAAAGGGGAATGATTTCCCAAATCACGCCAATTCCTCCGTTAACCCTTTTGCCAGAACCCTAAATCCTCCTCCACGTGGAGTAGTTACGTCAACCGGATAATGATGTATTCCCCCGGATTGGATTTTACCACGACTGCTATTTCATCAGCGAACTAATTTGCCTCCGTGGAAAGAGGGACAGCAACCGTCCAATTTCTACGACCACCAATCCATCCCTTCCTTCCCAATCGACAGCATAAGAGCAAAAAGAAGAAATATTAACCTTCGCAACGCCGATGACAATGAATTCATGCGAAGAAAAATTGATCCTTCGCGGTTTTGATTTCGAACTGGCGGGGAAATACACGGCCCCAGGGGCGAGCGATATTGGTGAAGAGTGGACATTTTCATACTATCCGCAGATGCATTCATATGCCGAATTGATTCATGCAATAGTTAACAGTTAAAAGAGGTCAAAAGGGATGGAATAAAAATAGAGATGGGGAGAGGACTGAAGAACTAAATCGAGACAATAGAAAAAATATATATGTAGCAAAATATGATGAACAAATATGAGTACCTCTTGATGGACCGTACATTTTGGTAAAAGTGCTCGCACGATTTAGAGCAAATAATGATTTCAGAAGCAAAATGATCGCACTATTCCACATCTACATTTACAGTTAAGCGAAGAAAACCAAAGCCAGTGCTGCTAGCGGAAAAGGCCAACTTTGCAAATCACATGGATGAGTCCACAAACAATTAGCAGCACTCATGCTAGAATTACATGTTTACAAACAAATGACGAGGTAGCAGCGAACCGAAATGGAATAAACCGTGGAGATAAGAGATCCTTGCGTAAATACTACGATAAGGAAAAACGTACACAAACAGAGGCACCTAAGCAATTATGAAACTGTTATTTCCTCTTCCTATCAATCGCGAATTCCTTTTTCTAAACCAAAAAATGAGCGTACACAAAGTGTGACTCGCAGAAGAGGAAACGACCAAGAGTTAGGGCACCTACACATTGTAACTTAGAGACAGACCGAGCGGTAAAGCGAGAATCGCGGAAACAGGGCCGGCCCTTCACGCTTGCACAGTCCGAATGGGACGGGCCACGTAGGGCAATCACAAGATCTCAATCAATTGGGCGTCGATAGAGGAATGGCTTCTTTTTTTCCCGCCGATCCACTTCTATGCGATAAAAACCCAGTTCGCTACACAGCGCTGGCGGCACTCCCATTTCCCATCATCCCCCGCACACACACGCGCTTCTCTCATTGTCCCGCTGAATGAAAGTCTGATCGAATTCCACGCTAGGTGTGCCGGGGCGGGGGAGGGGAAACCATCTCCCTTTTTATTCGGTAAACATTAATCTCGTTAACTCGCTTAATCCTCCGTTAAGCCGTTGCAATACTTTTAGGGCAAGGTCCGTGTTTGGCGTATACGTGAGTGTGCTGCTGTGTACCGGTTCGATTTTCGTGTGGTTCGCATGTGCGGGAAAGCAAATAGCTTTAGAGAGAGAGAGAGAGAGATGCATCGTTTTCGCATAATGGAGTAATCGCGAAATTTAAAGGGACGTCGGCGAAAAATTTCACAAACGCGCGGACTGGTGGGCGCCATCTTTGCGTTTTTTTCCTGCGGATTGATAATCGAGAGACATCATCGCCAGATGAGGGAATGAAAGTGATTTGACGTTAAATAGTACATTTTGGCATTTCGGATGAAACATTTAGAATTAGATCTCTACAATCCCGTTAGGCTTTTTACAGAGGTGTAAATCAAGAAGAAATGCCATATTCATTGGTGACACAAACGAATGGGCTAGGTTAGGTAATTTGTTCAACTTAAATTTTTAACTAGGGATATTGGAGAACTTGAGGGGAAATTATATTTTAACAGAGTTGGTTAAATGGTTATCCAGAAATAAAACCTTCCATTACAGATATGACTGAAAGAATGAAAATCACTAAATGTATATAATTAACAAAATGATATTAATGTGCTACTCGATGAATAAGTTAAGCTTCCAGATTTTACAGCCAAGTTGGTAGCTCTTTCGCCTATGGTGAGATCGGTCTCAGGTCCGAATATCATTTGTGAGAAATGATCTCAGATGTCAAAGCGCGTTTAACTATATTACTAAACCATCAATGCTATACAATCAATCATGACGTTGACTTCATGGTTTACACCAGCAAAACAAAACTCAGTTACTATTATCCTTAAGCTAAAAATCTATTAAGTTTATTGAATTTCCTCAAGATTAAAATACCTAAAATGCATTTCCGTTACAATCTATTCGTTCAAACAGTTTAGCTATCTTGGCAGGGTCAAATCTTAACGTTGTGACAGAACTTACGTTGCCTGAATACAATATCGCGGATATTATTTTTATACTACTAATATATATATAACTACTATATATTACACATACTACTATGATATATAACTTCCGGTCACACTTAATCAATTGATCTAAAAGATCGCATTATTTGGGATGACTGTATGAGATGCCCCGCAATTTCTCAAAATTCGGTAGCTTGAACATCCATAGAAAGGCCACATTCGATGCCTTTGACGGGGAGATATCAGAATCAAAACCAAATAACGAATATTTATAACTGTCGCAATTTTCTACGAAAAGCGCCGAAAAAAATACACGGCCGACGTGGGAAAGACATGACGCTGTTATCATAACAAAGAACGAAACTAAATGTCGAACTCGCATTCATTTATGCCAAATTCGCACCGCCTTGGGGGGAACGAAAACATCGCTCAAAAGGTAAGGCCCGATGTTTTCGGAAATAACACAAAACGACAAGCAGAACGCGGAGGCAAATAAAAGCGAGAGAGAGAGATTGGAATGACGTACGTAATAAAACACACACCATATGACTCGCCAAAGTTTCTTTCTCTGGGCGAGAAGGAGATATTAGCTGCCAATTGATATGCGACGATCAATCGCCTTACGCGAGAGATTAATCCGGAGCAACGCGGGTGGGAGAGACATCAATCCGTCCCTTTTTCATTCTCTCTTTTTCAAAATTGTCGCTCAAAATGTACGGGAGGTGAAACGCCATCTTTCCCGCAGCACTTTATCTCTTGGAGCTGTGCGACTCGCCAATACGCGACAAGTCGGCGGAACGTCAACCGGGATGAGATTAAATTGGCATTCTCTGACCTCTACCCTTTGGCAATCCTCTTTCAACTTCCAATATGAAAAAGGCATCCAAAAGCGAAATAGTTAACGGAAAGGGATATCGAAGCGGATAGAATGCTCTGGAAACGTTTCCACTGTTCGGATTGTCATTTTTGTTTCAAACAAGAAGACGAATAATATTTGTTTTCATCGCAGCGGATCCGAAAGACCGCAATTTTTCAGGTTGCTAGCCGTCATGAATAGCTTGCGAAAAATATCATTCGCTGTAATCCGAAATATCATCTACAAAAACATATTTTTGTGATAGATAGAAACATAGATGTATGATCCAACTACAGAGATCGGGTAAGCGATCCCAATCTAAAGTTAGGCTGATAAATGTTATGAATTTATTATCTTCACCGTGTTATGCTACCATATTACTTATTATTTGGTAAGAGCACCCATCCAATATAAGGGAAAATGCGTGGTTCGATTCCTTGCCTCGACAAACTTTTTCACGTCCGATTACTCACAGGAATCATTACATTGAAATACACTCTGACTTCACATACAATGAACTACCTAAATAAATAAAAGCTTCATATTCCAGAGGACAAGGACAACCAGAGTAAATTCCATTCCTATTTCAAACTACACTATAAAAATCAATCTAAATAAAATTCCGAATGAATACATTCATATAAGTGCGGAATTAGTAAATGATTAAACCTTCAGAGTAGACATGGTAGCTTATCTATTTTGAAAAAATTCATGTCTCATTGGAATAAATAATAAGGGAAAGTTCATCTCAAATTCGAGCGATTAGTCCACTCCAATATCGACAGCGGCAGCCTAAAGAAGATGTAGGGCAAACAGTGATGTAAAGATGTGGTTCAGAAAAATATATATAGAAAATGGCATCGTTTTCCACATTCACAGAACTACAAAAATATGTTCTAAGAGAAAGTGAAGAAAAACAATACATAAATGGAAGCATCACAAATGACAATAAGGAAGAGACATTATTTTCAGACACAACAGGGAATCATGGAAAAGAATATACTGATAAAAGAACTGTTATCTTGTTAATGTTGTTTTAAATGCGTGGGGAATTTCGTTATTTCCTATTTCCCTGTTCCTACGTTTTCCTCATCGCCTCATCGATTTCAAACAAAAAAAGGGTCGAAGAAACGAATCGTAACATTCTATTAAGAGATAACCACATAATTCTCAGCTCATAGTAATCTTTAAGAGAAATTTACCAAACAAACTACACAACTTAAATCGACAATATAATAGCAATAACAGACCCCAATTTTCTATAGAATCCCCTCCCCTAAAAAAACACAATAATTCAAAATTTCGACCAAAAAAATACGAAACGATACACGGGTAAAGCAGGAAAAAAGTCCGCTCGCAAACTTCATCGTTTGTCCCCAGAAAACTCCCTATTTTCGAGGCCGAAAAAATGTCGGTATTTTCACAAGCGCAATAAAAAAAACAACCTTGTAACACTCGTGGAGGGAAAGAGAAAAAAAGCGCTCCCACATTCGATGCAAAGTAACGGCCGTGGAAAGGAAGGAAGAGGGAAACGTGGCTGAGGAAAGATTGGCGGGTGAGAGTGAAAGTGGAAGGGCTAAAAAATAGACGCGTTCGTAGAGGCCCGAGGGGTGAGAAGCGTCCGCGGCGCAAAATGACACGACAATGATGGCATTTTAATGACATTTTCTTTTCCCTCCCCCCAGCACTACCCTTCCTCTTCCGTCATCGCCCGCCACGATATAACCCCTCCTCCGCACAGCGAGGGAAAAATTTCGCCCCCGACGACCTCTTTGGTGGAAAGAGAGAAACGGACGTGAAAGAAGATTATAGAGGTATGGATCTATTGAAGGACGTCAAAGTCATAAAGTCGCCTTAAGTCGTGATCCGTAATTGGCCACCGATAAGCGGATGGAATCAATTGCGCGCTTTTAATTTCGTTACTTTCGATTATGGATAGCCCAGACGATTAAGCTGGAGGGTATGGCTGCCTTATTTTGTTTCACGGTCAGCACCTCATGATAACTTAATCAAGGCATTAATTTCATAAAATTTGGCTTAAAACAGGAAATTCTTCAGTAATTTCTGCTAATAACTCTTATGACACTGCCAGTGCAGTGACTGAGGTAGAGTAGGATAAGAATAAATGTCAAAATCCTACCGCTCTATGAGTTTATATCATTTTATCTATAATTCCGAAAAAGTGCGCTAGAGTCACCAATACTCCGTTCACGATACCTTTGAGGCAGCGATATCGTGAAAGGTATAGTAGGAGAGACAAAGATATCAAGATGGAGATTGAGTTATCAAGAATCAAGACTATGACAATCCAAAGAGAACAAAATGAAACATTGAAGGTGTGAAAAATGTTCCTTGGTTCAATCATGCAACGTGAAAGAAAATATTCAAGAGATGGCTTTTAAAAGAAAATATAAGTAAATGACTGAAATTCATCAACATAAAATGCATGGTTATCAAGAGGAGAACACGAAGTAAAAGTTCCCTAAACTTTCAGTTATAAAACTGTATAATAGGTACCCCTGATTTCATCGCACGAAGAAGGTTCTCGGAGTAAACCTCTCTACTCTTTGTATGGATCCCATGAATATATACGCTGAAAATAATAATAATAAATTTTATTATGCTCTGGGCCTTTTAAAGTCCCGTGAGAGCAAGAACAAAATACAAAACAAAAAAATATCTGCTCATACATAAGTTAAAACTGCTCATAATATATAAAAGGATGCAAAAGTACAATTTACAATTAGTTCGAAGAAACCAGAAGATAATTAAATAATTTTCGTTTAAAAGAGGACATCGAAGTAGAGTTTTTAATTTGATCTGGCAGGGTTTTCCTTATAAATAAAGGAAATAATCATTTCTTAATAACTTCCAAACAAAGGCTACAAAATACTGAAAAAAGAAAAAGATCAAATTTTTGTAGACGTAGTAAAAACTAATAGCAATCTTCAAAAGTCGATTACATTCATGATCCTCCAAAGCCGCAAGATCAACGATGAGCACGGATTTTCGTGAACGTATGTCTCGATGAATCAAACGCACCCCAACATAAGTCCGTCAATCAAAAGAACAAAACAAAACCAACAGGAGAGCGAATCAAAGACGAAAAAACTCCGCATGTAAGAGTATAATTAATAAAAGCGACGATACTAAAAGTGACCGGAAAAAATACAGCGGAGCGAGGATAGAGAGATGAGGGTTGGGCCGGGTTAAAAAACGAAAAAAATCGCAACTTTTTCTCCGTTTCATCTCGAAAAGGCGATGGTCGCACGGTAATGGACTGAATATCCAAAGAGGCGAGAACGGCGGCGGTGACGGGCCCTTCGTTCATTAGGGCTGCAAAATGCGACCTTCGGGGACGGAGATGGATATGCGGGCGTGTTAGGACGGATTAGGAAGCGGAGGAAGGGGCGCTGGGTCAGCGTCGGATATAAGGGACAGTCCGGTATGGGATGAGGTGGTGAAATGACAGGGTGCGGGAGGCAAGTGAAACCATGTTTAAGTGAGCAGGGTGACAGTTTCAAAGGGGGGCCGAGGGACGGGGAGCCCCGCTGGCTGGCAAAGTTCCAACCGTTGACATAGTGACAGAGACTGAATATCTGTCAACTACAAAGGCAAAACCAGCCCACTAAACGTGTCTCAATTAGGTATCGTGGTCTAGGGTAGGAGGCGATAAGGATATCCCACACGGCTCTATCTACTCCTCCACCTTTGACATCACCGCGTAAATTAGCACGGTGGGCCGCAAAAGCCTTGGGGCGGTTTTGTTTTCGCGAGACGGCGATGAGCGTATTTTTCTGCTATTGGATGAATGTCTTGAGAAAGAAGAATGAGCCGACCGCGTTGAACAGCTTGTTAACATCCTAACGGAACATTTTTACGGTCGTCATCTCGACATGTGTAGTCATCCGACGGAAGTCCCCGTAAATGTGAAAGTTCAAAGCGGATGATTCGCTTCGGAATGTTCGCTGATGAAAACAAATTTGCGCAATTAAGTTTCTATAATACAGCTTGGAAGCATAAAGGGGGTATTCTTCATCCAATTAGATAGGATGAACAAGGAGCGATATATACACGTGGGTGGTGCGTGGGTGGTGTAGTGCGTGTCTCTGAGATACCGAGTAAAGAGCGAGGACGTTTAATTTGGCTTCTACATATACATTCTATAAGAAGCGGCACCTGGTATAAGGAATCGGAGATTTCTCTGAATAAGTGAAAAACTCTATCAGCAGATATTCTAAGTATACAGTGATGATAGCAGTCTTAATCCATAAGGCAGATTTTTAGAAATTACAGATGCATTTTATAATTATTTTCACTCATAAACTATGACATCGGTTAGGAAAAAAGTGATATTAATCTATTTCAATGGAATTAGAATAAGAAAGAAATGGTTTGATCATTCGAAACACACAAATTTTCAAAGAGGTCGGTTCTTGGATAAGATCGTTGAAATAATTCGCATAATGGAAATGTAAGATACAGACAGCGGAGGCAGAGATCATCTAAGAGAAACACTTTCCGTAAATTGATTTCATTGATCAATGCTGAGGTAACGCTTGAAAAAAAGGTCAAATAAAATGACAAACTCCAGAGGAATAGAGAAAGAAGAAATAAAGTGTGACTAAAAAGAACAAGGAGATCCAAACTAGGATGAGTTTTGAACGTAGTTTGATTGATTTAAAATGTGACGAAGGAAAAGCCTAAATAAACTGACGTCAAATATTGGTTATGTTTTTCAAAGTGTACGAAAGTCTCGTTCCGGAAATTAAAATTGTGGATAAAACACACAATATCGGGCAATAAAGTGAAAATAAGATGTGATAAGAATCTATTATCTGCTTCGAAAATTATGGCAGATGCAGCGTGCCGATTTTGACCAAAAGAATAAGAAACAGGGATACAAGAACAGCATAGCCGACAGTTCTCTTGACAAATCATGATGGCAGGAAAATTGGCATGTCACAGAAAAGATCGAAAATATATATTTTCTTCGTAGCAAGGGTGCAGGTAAATTGAATAAAAATTTCGTGAAAATTATACTATAATAACCAAAATGTTATCTGTGGTTAAAAGAGCCTTCTTAGTGAAAAAATAAATATATACAGAAGCTAAACATGAAATCTGTATAACTTACCGAAAATTCAGACATATTTAAAGGATTGTCGATAAAAATTTTTCCTTAAAATACATATATGAGAGCGGTAAAACAAGAGATGAGAAAATTACAGACGGCAATGAGACACAAAAAATCTATGGCACTGCTATACATAATGGCTTCATCATGGGTAGAAAAGAAAAATCTTTACAAGGGAACATTAAATATATACGTAACCTAAATTACAGCATTTCAGCCTCTTCAGGATGGAAGGTATGGAAATGAGTTAAAATCTCGCCTGCATGCAAATAACTTCGATGCCTGTAATTTCCCCCCAACCCACGTAACCTTAAATTACAGCGATTTATTTTACGGGCAGCAGTTTTTATAATGCGAGAAATGACACACAGTGGAAGCATCTTGCAGCGAGCTAGATGACTGCTTAAAAAGATTCTAAAGTATGTCCCACGATAGGTAGGTAAATTAGATAACGAGGATGAGGTTTAAGAGCGACGGAGAGATTGGCACGGAAGGGTTGATGAGAAGAAAACTGGAAGAGACGACAGCTATTCAGAAAGGCAGGTGCCGACTACTCATGACGTCACGTACCTCTAAACAACAAATGACGATGGAGGAGACATTTCCACTCACCCCTACCATTTTGAACAACCATCCTACGTGAGGGCAATGCATGGCCCCTGTGGAAAACCCCATGTACAGGGCACCCTCGACACCAAAAACGCCCTCTTTTAAGGGAAAGGGAACGTGGAATAGCCGAAATTGGAACAGACGTGTTGAGCAAACTGACGCGGGGATCGCTCGAGGAAAGGCGTATTTATAATGGAAGAGGAGAATTCGGATGGCATTTTTTAAAATGGATATTCCGTTAATTTTCATAGGGATGGAATAGCTAAAAACGTATCGAAGAATTTAATTTAGGGAGTTTCGCCTCCCGGAAATATTTGGAATTCTCATAGTTAGTGATATGATTATCTCTAACAATCATGGAATCTAGTCTTCCAGAAATATTTCGTATTCTCATAGTTAATAATTTGATTATCTCTGACCATCCTGGTCATATAAAATATACATAAGACAATTTAAATGAAACGCTTAACGCTTTACTCTGGAAATGATTACTTGTGAAAGCTATGAAAGAGAAATAGTGACCCATTCGGCTCTCAATTTGCCTGATTACAAAAGTTAAAATAATCGAGCAAATATATTTAAACAATGACGCTGATTATATAAATGTGGAAAATAAATATCCTTTGAGTTACAGACACTAGCTGGGAGAATTTGTAACGCAAATATTACTGACGAGTATAATGAGAGAATAGAAGTTCATAAGCAGGTTATTAATGAACAACCCTACACACAGGAGAAAAGAAATTTAGTAAATTTTCCATATTGAAATTTTGATAATGCGTTTCGCTACCGGAGTAGTACTCAGGAAAAGGAGGTAGAAATAGCACCGATGAAAGAGGGAGGGTTAAAATGGGGAACGAAAATAGGAGAAAACCCTTTTAAAAAGGGATATATGATTTGGGAGAGATTTGGGGGGAATATACGAGGGAAATAATAATATATAAATATAATAAAAATATAATTTGGGGAAATAAAGTCGTACATCGGTTGGTAAGGACGCCTTGGTGAACGGAAAAAGTCATGTGGAAGAGTTTTTTCATTCTACGGTAACACCTTCCGATCTCATTTGCTTATTAAAGTAGATAGATATAGCGAAACTTCATTCTTCGGCAATCCTCACGATTGATGCTGAGTAGAATTAGAAGAAGGGGTGAATCGCGAGGTAATCCAAGCATGCGCGTAAAATTCCTAATCACCGAATACAAAATTAAACAAACGTAGAACACACAAACACAGACAAGATCGGCTAAGAATGCTCATGAAATAATCAATGCGAACACCAATCCCTCCAGAAGACGATGGCGGAAGACGAAGTTCGTGGGAGGAGAAGTTATTAGAGGATGAGGTTAAAGACGATGGAAATAACTCGCGAGGGGCTAAAAATTAGTAATTCAGAGATTAAATAAGAGATGGAGTGCAGGTGAAAGGGAATGGAAAGGGAGGTGCTTAGGAAAGGGCGAAAGAAGGGGAGATTTCTGAGAGCTAAAGATGATGGGAAGATGCCGGAAAAGCTCAGTTACGAGGCGGACGTGGCTGTGAGGCAGTATCCAAACGTGTCGGGAAAATTCATGAGCGAATTACTTTAAGTGGGAAGGGGGAGAAGGATGTTCGATGGGTGAAATTGTAAAGGGTTGAAACGTGAGGCAAGTTACGTGGAAGAGCGATGCATAAATCACTTCCGTAGATAAAGATAGAAAGTGGCCCAACCGCACACAACTGCGTTCATCGCGAATAAAAAGATCCTTTCAACTGTTTTTCGATAAATGACTCCTTCCTTACTAATGAAGAAAAAAATCAACACTTTTGGACCGCGTGAATAAGTCGATAGCGGGCGAATAACCTTCCATGGCAACGGAGGGAAACAAAGAATCTTCTCGGTGACAACGGAGCGAGACCGCGAGAAAATAATGGGAAATCCTCGGAGAGTAGCTAAGGGCGATTTTGCGTGGGCTAAGATAGGGGTTTGCGAAACAATTTCCCGAGACCAAGGAAGCGGCAAAACAAAAGGGACGAACAGATGGGGGAAATTGAGAGTCGGCAAAGATAAGGAGAGAAAGAGATGGAGCGGAATAGGGAGGATAAGCAAATGAGCCGAAGAAAGGAGGAAAGGAAAAGTTAAGCAGAATGAGTGGATCCTACTTTCCTTTGTCAGTTTGAGCTTGGCGTCAATACATTTAGTAGAGCTTTCTTTAGTCGTTCCGGTTTTGCGCATCTTGTATACCGTTAGCGAGTAACGAGAAGTCAATGTTATTTATACGAAAGTCAAAGCTAAACACAAATAAACGAAAAGTAAACCACTAAAACAGCAACCATCGGCTTTGGCAACTTGGCATGACTGATAGCCAATTCAAACTGGAGCTTCCACAAATTTTCCAATAACTGGCACTTAAATTCCAATTTAGCAGTACACAAAAGTATAAAATAGTTAGCTTCATTAATATATCAAATTGTTACGAAAGGAAAAATCATAAGGTGCAATAGTATGGAAAATCTTGATTTTTAAGGAATGAAATCCCATATATTAATATAATTCATCAGAGAGGTGAATTCATATCATGAATAATCATGAAACATCTACGAATGTCTACGTTCGATTGCTTACAAATTCACTTACAACTCCAAATATTTAGGAAATAAAAATTCATACATACCACTTTGTGCTCCTAACTTTTAACTATCCTGCATTATTAAATTATATAATAATTTCGAAATAAATAAGCATGTGGTAACGAATAAAATATACGCTTCGTCATTCAAAAAGAATCGAAAACAGTCTGACCAAGCCAAAGAGGGATTTCGGATCTTCCGCTTGTCAGATACTATAACCAATTGAGACATTAAACCGTGGTAACTCAACTGGATTGACTCAGTTCAGACACACACATTGAGTGAATCTTTCGATGGAAACAAGATGTAATATACTTCCCCTAATTGGGATTTAGCTGGCTCCAAATCAAAATTTAACATCATATAATCAAACCTCGATAAATTATTCCAAATAGAGTGTATAGAGGGACAGTGAGATGCATCAAAGAGATGAGAATACGACCCAACAACTGGTCTCGCTTAATTGGTTTCATTCTTCGAGGGGCTATACCAAAGGGAATGATGGCCAGCCATAATTATAACCTGCAATAGGGGAATGTCCCTTCCTAGTCCCTCAGGATCGTCATTTCGCCTTCTCCATAGATGGCGCTAACCCTAATTACAAGTAGCATGCGAACCCTTTCATTTCGTGCGCGCTGACAGACATCAACTGCCTGCGCCTTCGAAGTCCGATCCGAGCAAATAATAGAACTGAGGTGCGATGAAGCACACGTTGATAACTTATGAATGAACTAGTGAAATCCTCCGAATGTATTTCGTGTCGGCCGTAGAGAAGAGAGGGAAAAGATACGTACTCTACCGTAGTACGCGAGAAGTCCATTCAAGTTGACCTTCAATGACAATAAACGAGGCAATACGAGAAAGAAGGCGAAACTTACGGCTAAATAACATGCCTTAACGACTAATGCACAAGATGGGCGAAGAACCTTCTTATTTGGCAACTACTACATGGGAAAGCATGCGAGTAAAATTTGCGAAGTACAATTCTTCGCAAGAATTATGAGCTAATATCTGGAGTGTAAAAACAAAAAAGGGAACTAAAATAGGACATCAATTTAAAATAAATCGAAGAAACTCGGGAGTGAAAATTATTTTATGTACCATATAAGCGGCTCAAGATATATGATAACAAAATTATTACTCAAATACATAAAACCAAAACCGACAAGGAACCACATAAATAATTTATTCTGCCTTAATTATAATCAAAATCAGTTTTTAGAGCATAAGTAACTAAATTCATCAATAAATGGTAAATAAAATTGCATTAATTGCAAGTACTTTTTTGTAATGTTTTAGAAATATTTCGGCCAATCTCACAATTATTATGTAAGCTCTGGGGGAGGGGGGATGTAATCAATTCCTAGTATTAGACATTGACGCAGTTTAAACCTACAATGAGATGCGTTTATACAAGAAGTACTACAAAAAGTTACCGTCACTCTCAGAGAGAGAAGAGGCATAAATACGAACGTAACCCTATAAAAACGAAATGAACTTCATTTCACATTTCACCATAGAATCCGCCCTTATTCCACAAACACCTAAAACAAATATCCACAATCTAGGACGGATTACTTCCCAAAAATAAAACCAGAATGGCATCGATCCATATTTCTGAAATTCGCACAAGTCGCCGGAGCATAAATCGCAACAGAACTCATCTCCATAGATTGACACTGTAAGCCGTGCAATCATGAATATCTCGGACGCCTAAAAGAACAGCCCCGCTATGGGCCCACCGTCTCGGCATCGTCCAAATTCCCTCCTAAAACCCACGTCACCGCGGATCCCGTCCGCACGACACTGAAGTTTCAAAACCCCCCTCAAACGGGAACCCTACGACGGCTGACCAGAAATTCTGACCCTTTTATCTTCGCCCAACCCCGTGTCCCACATAAAGAGCTTATCTGCAAGTAGCCATGCAGCTCGGACGACGGCGAGCAGAAATAAACAAGTCAAGCTCGCTCCTAGATACGATTTTCTATTTTAAATTCCTGAAAGGGATGGGATTGGGAGGGCGCTTCGTGACGGATGAATTATCATTGGAGCCCGTAATTATACGAAAAGACCGCGCTGGGATGTTTGGATGGACACATGGTCGAAACACAAACATTTAAGGCGATCGCTTTGAATAAATTTACGATGCTTAAACCCGCTGTTCAGATTCAGACGGATAACAAACGTTGACGAAATGAATAATTTAAAATACTACAGAGTGTTACTTAAAGATTAATCTCTATGGAAACTTATTATTATTTTAGAAAACCCACTTCTTTATCAAAATACATATTGTACGTAGGAGTAGTAATTATGAACTAAAAGCTTTCAAATCTCCTTTCGTCCTCACTAAATCTTTTTCCTTCTCTACTCAAGTTTATTTTCTAAATTTACTGAACTATTTAGCATTTACGAAGAACTACCAAAACTAGGATAGACTAAAACTATTTTGAAGAAAAAATCAAAATTTGCAATATACAAGGTATGAACAAACATATCCCTGACTGAATGATATTTAGATTCATTATTCTCTTTTGATAATATTTATCAGACTTAAACATAACTCGAAGGAATTCCGTGCCTCGAAAAATGATTTAATTTCAACACAGTCACACATATCGACAGAAGAAGCAAGGATGGTTCCACCTAGTAATGGCCGAAACTGGGAAATACTTTTTATATCGGAGGAAATGAGTCTACTTTTGGTGCATTTTAATAAATTAATACATACATTCCAAGTTAAAACATAAGGGAAACTGAAAGTGGTGCGGATAATTTGGATTAACTGCGGTTTTACTATATATGACTTGACTTGCGGTTTTACTAATTTACTATGATGAGCACACACACGTACTCAGGTATGTCTTCCACAACTCAACAAATTTATGACGTGACAATTAATTCTCAATTTCCACAACTTCAATTCGATAGAACTCCATTTACATTACTGATACAACAACGCCTATATATGTCCCTCCTCTCAAACGAAGGCAACCACGAAACGGTAACTACGACAGAGGAAAACAAAACAGTTTCAACACTTCCCCATCGGTGGAGATCGGAAACCTCTGGATGGCGAAAGGAAAAAGGCACGAGGGGTGGACAGAAAAGGAAATATACCGAGCATCCACCCCATAAGAGGAATATGCTCTTTCTCAGAGGAAAAGGAGAATGGGGTGGACGATAAAGTCGGAGAACTTTCTTCGCCTCCCACACAAGGCCACTCCAATCCTTTTATTTCCAACTCTTCCCTTATCTCCGTTTCGAGAGGAGGAAAAAACCTCGTGCTCCTTACTTCCGTTGCGTTTTTTTCACGATATGTCCGCCGCACACACTACACCCCCTTCGCTGACCTCGAAACCACCTCCCTTCCGTTGCCAACCGCTATTTCTTCACACTTCATCCGGCACGGAATCGCCATAACTTTGCCGCTGTTCATCAAAAGAAGAATCTCGATCGCAATCCGATTCTCCGAAATAAAAATGTGTCTTATGATGCCCGGGCGTCACGAGGGGCATAAAAAGTGAAATATTGCTACTTGTTGGGTGAAAAAAGTTCTATTACTCCGTCTTCCGGTCTCTGATTTGATAATGATTGCGAAGCTCGGTATGGGAAAATTGTGGATTCGGAGATTACGGAGTCGCCTTGGGAAAAACCTCCCATCTATAGATACGAATGCGTCGAAGAACAAAAAATTGTACGTTATCCCATTAACTTTCTATTTTTAGCTTGCATCGATTTTCACAATAAAGCTGCTATTTCATTTCTCCACTTTCTTTATTCATAGCAGTACGTAATGCATTAAGTTAGGGGTTCCAAACCTATTTGGTTCCTACACACTCCTGGCTGTGAGTTACCCTATATTTGCCATGGTATATTGTTAAATTTAGCCACAATACCAGCTTAGAATAGCATCATCAATTTTTATAACGATACGAACATGAAATAGTTTAGAAACATTAAACAAAATTTTAGAATAATTTTATGGTATAACATAGTTATTTAGCTACTAATCACCGTACCCTATAAGCAAGCTTCACGTACCACCAGGGGATACGAGTATACCAGGCTGGAAAGCAATGAATTGTTACATAAAGGCAAAAAAAAAGATCTTGCTAATAAATAAGAAGGATATGATTCATTAAAAAAAGAGCATTATTCCTTGTTTATTAAAAAACTAAATGCTAATGTAATTTAAAATTATACCTGTATATTCTTCTCGTAATATCTTAAATAGTATTATTTTTATTAAAACTAATTAATTCAATATATTTTCAACCGTCCATTAAAGATTTTCCCAGTATTTGGCTACTTTTTGGATAAATTTCAGAAAAAAAAACTAGCAAAACTTCAAAATAAAACTGATATATATCCGTGCCAAGGAATTTTTCCTCGACTTAATATCTACTATTTGATGATGAAACACGGAAATCCGTTCTGTCAGTTTCATTCCAGAAACTATATATCGTACATATATATTATTCCAATGCGTTTGTATTCACAATTCAGAGGAACTACGCAAATCTATTAGCAATGAAGCATTGCAAATCATATCTTTTTAATACCAATGAGCTCTTTTTACTACATATTTATATTTCTGTGCAGGAATTCTCCGAAACGTGGCCTTATGTAGGTCACATCACGATGTACCAATTTGTTGAATTTCGAAGTTAACACCGTATAACCTGATGATATTACCATCATTTCGGGGGAGGGCATTTATATTTAAAAGTTTACGAGAGCAATGCGCACTCTATCCTAATATAATGAACGGAATTATAAAGCGATGCTTTTATCCATTATTGCCTCCATCGATCATTCGCCGACGAGACGCACTGTATTTCCCGCCCCTCAATATCACTCCGTCATTGTCCATTTTTCATTGGGAGTCATCCATTATCTCTCTAAAACCTTCCCCTCCTTCCCAAAACTCTCCCAAAAAGGAAAATTCCCATTGGAATTTATGCATACATTAAGCGAACTGCCTCTATCTCTCGCTTTCAACGCTCATCAGACTCTTAGTTAACTTTTTCTATCGCCAACGAACGCTCCGTTCAATTAATGTGCATTAAGATTTGACAGCGAATCACTAAAGAAGACAAACACAACAGGGCTGAACAAACCAAGTCGGAACTTGGCTAACGGATGGTAATGAGGCCAGCCTTTGTAAATGAAAAAAGTCTAAAAAATTTAGGCAACATAACTTTAGAGCTGCTGAAATTTTTCTACCGAAATTCATGGGTGGTCTGAAAAGTTTCCGACATTTCGCCATTTCTCGACATGTTTTCTGAAAATTTTCTGAAGATTTCTGAAAAATCTGGGGTCGGAAACTTTTCAGACCACCCTCGTAAATTGCTATTCAACAAATACAAACTGGTAGAGTTTACCGAAAATTAGAGTATTCACGGCGATGTAAGAAACACAGGTCTGGATGACGGAAGGCGTGAATTTCACCTTCGTTGGGAGGATGTAGAGGTATCAAATGAGCATGTCTGCTTCAGTATGGTGCAGCCACTGATAGTGCAGAGCATCTAAATCATTGGAGGAATGCAAGGTTACCCCCAGGGTATTCGCATACACGATGTCGGGAACGAGATTTCCTTGTTACGTTCGGTACGGGAATGGGATCGGTTACACAGTAAACAAGAAATTTCACCCGGTGAGTAGAAATCAGAGGAGATTATACATCCTTCCGGGATGAATTCAATGACCTTACAGTTATGAGAAGGAAGTTTATAAGAAATAAAGATAACGGAAGAATAAAATTAAGGGCTATCTTCTTGAAAATGATACCCCAATGGAATACACATAGGTTCGAATTAACATCTACTTATTCATTTCCTATGGCCTCCCAAAACATCCATTTACATCGAAATTACAGTGCTAATTACTTTTTACATTGACTTATCTATTTCCAAAATTATTCTCGCTTTGATTAGCCTATAAATCAAATCAAATCTTTCCTTTTTGATTTTTTTTCTCTTATTTTTTCTTAGTTTTATTTTATGTTTTTCCTCTAATAATTACATTGTAAGATCTTCACACGAGGTTAAGTGGAAGAGAGGCCCACTCGGGCCTAACCTCCTCAAATAAAGGGTCGGATAATAATAATAATAAAGCAGACTTGGAGCAACTCAAGGTATTGACGGTGTATTATGCACAGAATTATAAGGACGTACAATTCCTAGTCATCGAAAACCATAAAGGAATGCAACAAATCAGATGATAAATTCATTGATTCCCCATGGAATGATACCGCACCATTAGTTCACAGCTACGCAGCACTCGAGAGCCAATCGCACCTGGCCAAACGACGAGATTCCCCAAAACAAACAGAACTCTTCGAGCAAAGGAGAAGAAACTTTGGGAAAAAAAGAGAGACAGGTGACCTTGGAACGATATAATTTCCGAAAGTGTCAGCATCTCCGGAGGGAAAGAAGCGACATTTGACACTCGACGAAGACGAAGATGAGGGTGAAGAGAAAGAAGAGAAGTGGGGAGAGAAAAACCAATAACCAGCAGAAACTGAGTCCGCCTCACCCCCTTTTACACCTCGAGAAAAACCCTTCCCTAAACTCCCTCCCCCGAATATAGCGCCACTGTTCAGTCTAATGAATACCATTTGCATATCTTCCCCATTTACTTTGCCTTCTCTTTCGGGACTCGGAACCATTCTCCCTCCTCAACCCACCGCCTCATCCCAGAAATCCCACCCCGAGAAAAAATACACAAACCCACCCCTTTTTCACCCCCGGGATGCTATCGCGAGCGGTGGGCGGGAAGGAGAAATAGAACGGGATGGAATAATAAAATGGAAGAAGAGGGTGGGAAGGAGGAAAAGGGGCGATAAAGGAAAGAGAGGAGGGGGTTAAAAAGAACGGGTCGATGAAGAAAGTGTAGTGGGCGAGGTGAGGGGAAAAGCAGGGAAGGTATACGACCTTACCGAGGGTTGCAGGAAAAGAGATAAGGAAATAGGAACCTGATAATGGGGACAAAATCGACAAGAGTATCGAAGGAATGTTACGGATTTAATAATAAGAATTCGGTGGATGTCTGCCGACGGACAAAGGGGGTGGAAACAAAAGGCTGAGGAAGAAAAAGGGACGCCCGACCTGTTTATTTTCGCTGATTGGATGTTCAATTCTTTTTTTCCTCCTCTCTTAAAAAAGTGTTTCGGCACAAAAGGATATCGGAATAAGTAGATGGGGAAAAATGGACGGAATCGAAATTAGAATATCTTTCTCGGAAGGAGGAAATAAGAGCGGGGAAGCCTATATAATAAGGGAGGAAATAGGGGACGGAGCCCGAGAAAAAAAATTACATTCATTACTCCCGGAATGGATGAATAAAATTTACGTGAAAGGGTGACAAAACGCGATCAATTACTCGCAAATGAAGAGGGTTTCTGAATAAGTTAGGCCATTAATATTTCTACTATAATTAAAAATTCCCATCACGGCGATACTCTGTCGAATGATAAATTCATGGGAAAGATTTTTTGACGTAAAAACAGACTGCGAGAAATCATTTAAATTGCATCGCGAGTGGAAATTAGGTTTAAAAATAACGAGCGAACGGGAATCAATTTGGATGGATTGACGGAAGTAATTTCCCTCCCACCGGAACACCTGCATGGGCATATTAATTCGTCATAATTAACTGAAAGAGTCCAATAACGTTAAATAGCTAATAATATCTGTAAAATTGTGAACTGATTTTTCTGACGATGCAAGCGGTAGACAGGGAGAGGTGACCAATATAGCGATGAAGCGAAATATGAAATGGATAGACCGCAAAATAATAACATAAAGTGTCTACGGGAGGAACGAAGTTGGGAACCTCCCCACTAAAACAGACTCAGCAATATTATTTCTAGACGGAATTGAGGAAAATTCGTCAATTAGATAATGGCCACCATTTAGACGGGATTGGAATTCCCCGTATTCCTCATAAATAGACGACAAAAATGATACAGAGATAGAAATACGAGAAATTTAGCAGGAAAATCAAGGCTACATGCTTGTAATTAAGGAAATGAATAAGAGCAACTCACTGAAATGAGTAAAACGGAATTGGCTCCTGCTAAAATTCTAGAGAAGTTTATCAACTGAAGATACATATTTGAGTTAAAGTTTACACGATGAAAGTTATAAAGTAATGCATTCGGTGAATCCTAGTTAAACGATATTAATTAACTATAGAATAATAAGTGCAATTCCTAATGTAAGAAACAATATTTCTCTATAGTGAAAGGTACAAAATTTGCTACACGAATTAAGGGGTGGGATAAGTTATCGGGAATTGAATAGGGAATGTGGGGGCACGTACCGAACACTTATATATATATAGAGAGAGAAAATTACTTTGACTGATGATTGAATCCAACTATATATTTATATCTGTGCTTTAAGGTAATGTTCAAATTTCCAGTTCTCCCTTTTCTCATTATCTCGTGGAAATACATGTATTGTCAGTTTTATTTCACTCCAGAACCTTTAAAAACGTTCAAACGAGAGAAAATCGGTACATTTTGGAGCGAAGTAATCTCATAAGATCATAAATCAAAGGTGAGCAAAATAGAGCAACAAAATTTATCAGGTCCCAGTAAAATATCGATTCTTTGACATTAACCTTTTATATAAATAATTAAACACCCATACTTTAAAGTTTTCTTTTAATTTCCTTAATTTAAAAATACTATACAATTCTACTAATTACTATATACGATACTAAATTTACAAAAAAGGGAGTTATTGAAATATTAAAATAAAAAACCACTTTAGCTTAACCGATGTATTATTAGCTTACATCGCGCAGGAGAACACAACTATAATTGAAATTTATATGTTCACACTATGGTTCATCAGCTCTTGAACATTAGTGAATGTATTGCCTGAGACCCTCGAAACCAGAGTCCTTAAAATCTCACAGCTAGTAAAAGTTGCAGCGAAAGATAAGCATACATATAAAAACATCGTCAGCCCATTAAATATGGCCTAACTAAAGAATCTAAAAAAACAATCTCGGAAATTAGCTCCCGATCGCTGGCGCTTATAGATCGTAAGCAAGGCAATGTGCAAAAATATGATGAGAAAAACGAAAGAAATCACGACTCCATCACGCCACAAGAAAGAAAATATCCGACACACTAACGTCAACGAAAGCATCCTTAGATGAGGAATTCTGTGAAAAAACTCCTCCCACCCTGATTACACAACGATTATAAGTGTATCCTAAAAAAGGTTTGAGAGACGTGATTTCTTTGGATGGGACACTTCTTATCGGCAGCGAAAACACGGAGAGGAAAACAAGGAGGAAAAGAATTATAACGCGAGGTGAACATGATGGAAATTGAGGCGGGGTTAGGGGGGTGGATATGAGACTAAGGGCTCGGAACAAATTGAAAATGGAACAAGGGCCGCGCTTCTGTTGAAATAGAGCGAAGAGGGCGTGGATGGAATGTACGAAACGAGGAAGCGTTAGCTTTTTCCTCCCTCGCAACTAAAACCCTTCCTGCGAAGAAGAGGAATCCTAAGATTCCTTTTTCCAGCGATCGAAAATATAAAATGTAAATTCGGCTCGAATCTCCGAGAAAGGGTTCCAATCGGAGAATTAGTCGTCGAAATGAAAAGGAGAAAATGGTTATTGTGCGGAGATCTTCGCATGGTTAAGAAATAGAAATCGATCGAAGTAGATGAGGAAAACGCCTATCGCATAGGGCTTCCGTTATTCAAACATGCGAAATGACGTCGCAGTAAAATTAATTTTCCGGGTAACCATGAATTTCATGCACCTATTTTAATTGAATATTTGTGTGGATTCATCAAACATCCACTTCACAAGGTAAACTAATCACGGGGATTCTAGTAAAAAAAATATTAAGTAACCTTCAAGAAATTATTCAAAGTTGAGATGGTTCGAAGTGATCAAAATTTTCATCAAGAATCGTTGAAGTAGAGAATAGTGTTTTTAAACAGCGTTTGATTTTTTCCTTAAATAAACTTTTGAAGTAATTCTCAAATTCCGCAATATCACTAAAGGCTCTGGACAAATCTAAGTGGGCGCTTAACACAAAAACAATTCGATATAATTAATATTATATCTATCTGAATTGTATTTACTAGTAAATAAAAGGGCCATCTTGTAATTTAGTTAATGCTTAATGGGAAACACTATCCTAAGGTGACCAGATGACGACGAACTGACAAAATATATCGTCATAATTTTTTTCTTTAAAGAAACTTTTTCATACTATTCTTTAAACTCTATATATTCTTCATGCTAGAAAGAAATGTATCAAAAATCCGAGAATGAAGGAAATTTAATAAAAAATATCCAACGTGCTTAAATTAAATTTAGAATAACAGTAAGAGTATAAAAGTAGGAAAAGAAGAATATTAATATCAACCTTACAGATTTTGGCCACCTACGCAAGACTTAACCATACGTTAACCACGTTAAATATCTCAAACAGTATAAGAAAACCCCACAATACTTTTCATTGAAGGTCTTTCATATCGAAGCACCGCACCCGCTTGGGAGCCACAGAACCCAAATCGTCAATCGTGAGGCCGAAAAGACGCCAACGTAACACACAGTGGCACAACAGAAGCCGTCTCGACCCACGGCACAATGTATATAAGGGAAGGGAAGAATGTAGGGAATCGCCCGAGCAATGAAAGAAGGTTTTTCTAAAGGGATGGGGAAAAGGGGTTGTCGGAGTGGCGATAAGAATGAGGGTTGGAGAGGCGGAAGCGGGTGGCGAAGAAGTTGAGGGGATCCCGATGCAATTTCCGAGGCGGGGGTGCGCCCAAGTGGGGAGGATATAGAAATATTCTGAGGTGGGTGTATGAAGGATTTTTGGGTTGAGTGGAGGGAAAAGAACTCGCGGCGCTCAAATATTGAAGCGAATACGGCGTCACAGTCTCTTGGAAAAAAACAATCGGAGAATGGGGGAAGAGACGGGGAAAACGCAACCTGCTGGGGATTTGGCGAGGTCCAACAGTTTCGGGTAAAAGTATAATCTTATTCAAACCGTGTCTCGAAATTGCATCCGCTCATCCCGCGGAGGAATTGCATTTTCCAAACTTCTGTGACCCTCCACTGAGTCACCTACGATTTTAAAAGAACCCAAGGAACGATAAAAAGGGGATTCACTTACCAAATATGAAAATAATAACATCACTTCTTAGTTCTGGAAAGAGAATCATTTCTACAAATCTCCGGAAAGAAAAATTTGAATGAGATTCTCACCAATTATGGTGCTTCTCTTGACGGACGTGCGCACCAATTAACTCGCAAAAATATAAAACATAAGAGAGTACTAGTATAATGCTGTTTATATATACTTTCGGAAATTGGATACATTAAGGACATAAGAAAGTAGAGATAAGAGCAGGGAATGGTAGCTAAAATACAAGCCTAAGAAGGATAAAGAGAAAGGAATCTACGAAATAATGTTTTTATCAGAAATCAGCTCCAGCTCTGCCATTCCACCATAGAAAAGAGATTATTTACATCTCTTCTGCGAGTGATATTTATAAACTCTCATTTGTGAGAGCCTGAATTCCGAAAATAAGAAATAATATTTTGGCGGTAGATAAAGGCAACGTGGGAAAAATACGTAGGAACACGCAAAAACAGTCAACAGCAAAATAAATTCGCATATAAAAATTTATTTTGAAATGATAACTCCCAGAGGATGGATATAGAAAACAAAGACTCCCAGACTACAAAAAAAGAACATTATACGTAGAATCCTACAGGAGGAAACACATTAACGACCAAAACCGTTGTAATCGAGGCAATTCGATAGATATCGTCGAGCTAATAGTTATACGCGAAGGAGTGAGTGAGCATGTATATTGTGAAAGCACAGGGAATCAAAAAAAAATAAGTGGGTATAAACGTAGGTGGCGCCTCGTAGTGGGGACATGCCAGACGAACAGCTGAAGGGAAACAAGCAAAGAAGCGGGAAAGGAGAAAATTTTTGTGGGAAAAAGGATAAGAAGAGAGGGAAAGAGGAGAAGGCGCGAGTCTTGAGTGGCGGGCTCGGAGAAAAAAGAACTAGCTCGCAAGGAGCCATTCCCATAGGCACCACAACACTGTCGCCATCACCAGTCGTATCTCCTCATCCGAAACCACCTGCACTCGGCAGCGATACACACTGCTATAGCAACTGCTTTTTACTCCTTTGGGCCGTCAACACCTGCCCTCGCGTTATCGCTCCTTCGCCATCAGCCACAACGCATTCTCAGACCGCAATCCATACATTTTTACTACTAAAAGGAGGGAAGAAAGCCTCTCTTGGAAGCTCGAATAGGAGGACATTTTAAGTCGTAAAATGAATAAGCCTTCCAAGAAGAGGATGGCTCGATAATAACTGGATTCACCACATAGCTTTAATATATAATTGAGAGTAAACGCGGTGAAAAATTTCAGCCTATGAATTGATGTTGTAGACGACGTTTTCCACAAATGACAACGTTTATACCTTCGGGTGGTACGGAATCGTCCAAACTAGTGTATAACCATAACATTCCTACACTTAGGTCGCAATGTGGGATAGTGGGAATTGAGAGATCTCGAAGCAAGTTTGAGTTTTTATAACTTCTAAAATTGAAACTTCAAATATTTGAATATTTAAAGTTGTGCTTAAAAATTAAAAAAAAACATAAATATCTTAAATATTCAACGATAAAATATTTCCTAGTTGCAAAAAATATCCAAATGATACAACTAAGCTATAATCAATCTTTAGTTCGTCTTAATACAAAAGTATATTCTTCTAAGAAAACTTTTTCCGAGCGTATTAATGTTTATTGAAAATTTTTTGTAAAATTTCTGCCAGATATATTCACTCACCAATAACTTCCGAACCTAAGATGTGCTAATCTGAATGGATATCACTCACCACATTCATTTCAGAGAGACTGGAATACGACCCAAATGGATGATTTCTTACCTGTAAGAAAACAAAAAATGGTTAGCGTAACGAACAAAATTTTACTTACAAATTATGATAAAATATAGATACTACTACGCTATGATGTATTAAAAATTTATGTTATAATATATATTTATAAACTGCATTTAGACTAAAACATTCTATTTATTATGAAGAAGAACGATTTGTACATTTTCCACAGTATTTTATAAAAAAACGATCAAAGGAAATAAAACGCGACTAGTTTCAGGGATTTATCTCCATCATCAAGTTAAATACAGTGGAAAAAGTACAAATTGTTCTCCATAATGACGTATTTCCACAAGACATCGCCAGAGACTGTAAATGTTATTCTATTAATTTTTTAGAGCATTTTATAAACATCGATTTGGATTCAAAGTCCACTACTGTTAAAAGCGTGACAATTCCTCATACACAACAAAGCAAACTTTTCTTACGTCCCAAAAGTACTCATATATTCTGTTTATTTTCGATACACAATGCAATATGCAGATACGATAAAATATAAGCGAAGTAAGATGTCAGAGGACTACTCCGGAAATAGCATACTGTTACATTTAATCCGACGTTTTTTGTCATGGTCTCTTTTACTATATACATGGAAAGATCCTAATACAAACGGCTAGTACTAAAATGTATGCTTTGGGAGGCAGACATCTCGCGAATTTACGACCACATATCCTAGGACTAAATTCATGACGAATTCTACGTTTTTAAAAACCTGGGGAATGACTACTTCGGATACGAGCAGCCAGGGAATGTCGATACGTTTGATGTACGCCTCCATCGCAAAGCAGTCGCTTCATAGCACGTCGGTGCTATCCATTCTCATAAGCAGAGGCAATAAACTTTTAAAAGCATCGGTGGATCCAACTCTAGTAAAATATACAAGGTCTACACAAAGCAGGAAGGTGTTAAACATATATATCCCTTAACCAAACGTTGAGACACCGGAACATCATGAAGAGGCAAACTGCAAAAGAGGTATATAAAAGTAAATGCTGAGTTACGATGAGTTTAAGACCTATAGAGCGGGAAAGAGATGGGAAAAACAACTTAGTGAAGAAAGATCACCGGTTCGAAAGAGAGCAATTCCTTTCAGAGAATATGAATGAATGGACATGAAAGAACTACAAATAAAGATGGTCTTGTAATATTCAGAGGATATCCGAGGATTTTATTTACTTCGTTCCAGAGAAATTTTCCGCCGTGATATTTTCAGCGAGTCCTCAGACGACCTCAGGCACTCATTAATAAAAATCGAAGGGATCGGAAACATATTTATTTCTTCTTTAATACTGACATTTAATAGAAGGAAAGACGTTATCAGTTTTGCAAGGGAAAAGATTATTTGTGTCGCAATTATAAGTAACGAATGCAATCGAATGAATTTATAAGTCTCTCTGTTCAATTACAATCACGAAAAGCGAAAGATGCTAACCTGGTTTTTTTATTTAGGAATATAATCAATCATTTCTGCATTTCCTGTATAGATTGGCCCATCCAATCTTATCTTCTTTCTTACTATATTCTTACCTTATTATAGGCATAGGAAATTTATCATTAAAACAATAAGTCATGCAATAGGCAGATTACCCCAACTCACATCAAGTATATTTACCAACGTTTATATTCTGGACACTTTACTTTTAAGTAATCCGTTTATTTGGGTAAGCCGTAAATTTGAAGTTATCACCAATAAGAGCACACTTTTCCTAATTTCGAATCAACTCAAACGAAATAAGTACATGAATCACTCCTCTCTAACGTCCTCGAGTAGAATTCATCTCCCAAAGAGTAAGAGACGTACGACATAAAAAAACACGAAAAAATAATCACCACTCCTCGGCTAATTTAATAAAAATATCCCCATTTCCAATGCGGCTCGACAAAACACAGACGTAAATGCCCCGCTTTGAGCCGATGGGGAACGAAAAGTTAAAAAAGCATAAAGTTAGAAGAGCACCCATCTCCTATTGCGGAGGCAAAATAAAAGCGCTTTTCAAAGAGAGACGAGACAAAGAGAAAGCACGTTCGAAAGTAAACGGAGAATAGAGTCTATGACCGGATGGCAACTACTCAACTGCCATTAATGGCATCCGTTGCACGGCAATGAGGGTACAAAGAAGAGGATAACGACAGATCGATAAACAGACGCCGAAAGAGAGAAGAATCCGAGGAGAAAGTAATAACATCTCACACATAAGCCCCACCCCCATCTCTCGCATCCCTCCGCCTTTTTCGCAAAAGATAAATAACGATTTACTTGCGCCGCCTGCGAGGTAGCGGAGGGGAAGCTGTTGGAGGGCCCTCGAGAGAGCCCACCCAAAAATCATAACTTCCTCCCCATCGAGAGGAAGCGTAATGATAACAAACGACCGAAGAGGAATTAACATAAGTAACGCGAAAGGGCGATCGTATGAGAGGGAATAAATTATCACGCGTGTTTTCAATGAACGCGTGCATTCATACCAATTTTTCTCTCGTTCCACTCTACGACAGAATCAATCTACGGCTTGCTGATATTTTGGTAAGATTTTCGCAACCAATAGCGTGTTTCTTTTCTTGAGTGATCTCGGCGGATACGTATTTTATGGGCTTGATATCAGTTTTTTAATAAGCCAAGATTTTTTTTAACTCCAACATTACTATTTTTCATTCATAATTTCTATCAATTACTACAATGTGCTTTTATTGTATAGATGAAGTAACCGAAGTGCACATTGTAAGCAGTAGAGCAATAGAGAACTCCCCTAAAATCTCTCTTTATTCCCATTTTTTTAATCAGCCAAACTTTTTTCATGCTTTGATTTATCTTCCTACCTCATAATTACCTTTTTCTATCTATTACTACCATGTGATTTCATTGTATAGATGACGTTACCCAAGTGTAAATCGTGACCAGTAAAAGCAGAAGAGAAATATCGAGAACATTCACTTCCGATATAAATTCATTTATGTAAGATCAAGAGAGAAGTATCTTTTGGTAATTTCTGGGAGTTCAAATAAGTCGCCTGCTTCCATTTACCCTCCAGGAACGTCCCTATCGGATATTAAGCATGAAAGCACAAACATAAACATTGAATCGGTCCATAAAATAAACATCTAACAATAAGTTATTTACCAGCTAACGTATATTGGTACCCTGCTATCAGTGTGAGTACTTAAGATTTTTATTACCGCATCCGAAAATATGTTTGCGATTAAGCGACACCATCTTCACTAAATGCCGAACAGAGCAACGCATTATTCCAGAAGGTGTACTAAATACCGTTTAACGATACCACTAAGATGAACTGCAAATAACAATCCACTAAGACTAAACTTGACGCAAATACTCTCTAATATTCACGCAAATAAATAATAAAAGCATAACATATTTCTGATTTAGTTTCTATTTCAACTGTTATATTTTCGAGCCGTTATATTTTCTTTTCCGGCTTCGGACAAATTTAAACGGCAACGATTTTGATTTTCACCAAATTACCGTAACAAGCATTCAGCAAAATTTGCTTTGTTTCCACTCCACTTCTAATAAAATAGCATTCTTGGAAGCCGAAAATTTGAGCGTAAGAAATGACCGGTTTTGGCTTTTGGTCGAGTTCGTTTTTCACGAGGGAAAAGGTAAAGGTTTGAATTCGTTTCCGTTCGACGCCCGGAGGAAAATACAGTCGAAAAATTTAGCACAAAATTTGGAGTCCTGCCTTCATCTCCAAAATATGTAAGCAAATAGCGCATAAAGTGGCGCGCTGTGAGATTCCCAACGCATTAAAGCCCGGACGTCAACATTTCGCATCAAAAAGGAGCTTAAAGACGGACAAGACTGCGAAAAACAAAAACGAGCCGACAGCGCTGAGAAAATGGAATCAAAGAACAGGAGTGGCTGCAACAAGCAAGCAGGCGCGACGGAGACAGTCAATTGTCGAGGAGAAAGAAGGGAAAAGAGAAACCAGATAAAAACGGACAGGGCCTTTTTATTTTTCCTTCTTCTGAAAAGGGGGAGATTCGGGAGGGACACAAGAGACCTCAAGTCCTCGCCGCCACGTACAGCGATTTAGTCTCTCTGGGGAAAGAAGAAAGAGTATGGTTAAAAGAAGGTGGCCACTCTCGCCGTTGCGGTTTCTCCGAATCTTCATGAAAGCGAGCCTCTTTAAAAGGAGACTCTTGGCGAAAGATGGGGATGAAAGGGAATAATGCATTTTAAAATGCTCGACAGAGAGTAGCTCGCTTAATACTTTCTTATCTCTTCCAGGATTCCATTGTGGAGATATCCTTCGCACAATGGACGCGCGGTTAATCTCGTAAATTTCAGGAGAGTAAAAAATATTCGGACAATACTCGAAGACGAAATTGCCTCCCGTTACGATTAAATAAATTTTTGTTCCTTGGCTGAATTACCCTGTTGAGGGATAACCGTGCTTCTGAGACAACTGATTAACTTTCGCAGAGAAATATTGTTCGCGAAGGAGTGGTATCCATCTGACAGTCGAACCATAAAGACATACCAAAATATTGAGATGACGATTTTATTCGTTGGCAGTACAACGTATTGCTAACGAATTTATTGAATACGTGGAGAAATCAAAGGCTAGGTTTAAATCCGCCCAAATCTGATATTCATTCAACTTCTATACAAAAATATCAAAGTCTGCAACATTATTCAATGAGACAATTACAATTTGCACAGGAGTTTGTGAATACGCAGTGAATTTTTACTCAAATGCTTCAGGAGGCAGGATGGGAATCTTTAGAAGAAAGAAGGCTCAATCAGAGATTTAAATTAATGGATAAATTCAGACAGAGTACGTTCATAGAAGATGTAGCCGATTTTTTGCGCCCTCCTTGTAATATAGGCAGTTCTGATAACGCGGGAAAGATCAGAGAAATAGATGCTAGAACCAGTCTGTTCAAGAATTCAATTTTTCCGAGAACAATACGCGACAATAATCGACTAGGAAAATAGTCATGGTTCTTGCACCCCCTGCCACACGCCGAAAGGCGGCTTGCAGGGTACATATGTGGATGTTGATGTAGATGCGTGGAGGAATCAAAAGGTATAAATCAGACCTAATCTGAAATTCATTCAAATATACAAAAATATGAACTTGCAACATTCAACGTGACAGCTACACATTTTCACACAGGAGTTCACACGGGTTTCCAAACCAAACTATGTGAAGGGTTCTCGACCTCCTAGTGCAAGGAAAAATGCAATACCCTTCGAAGTGTTTACGAAGTTTTTAGCGGGGAAAAGGATGGGACATGTCTAAGACGCACAGGGGACTGCGCAGAGAAGATAAGTATGTTACCGTTGGAGGACGTCGCCCTTGTGCGCTGCGGGTCTTCGGCGATCGAGTTTTAAGTGAGGAGACAACAGGAGAAGACGCTTTCGAGATTAAATGCGAAGAGAGAGTTAATTATACTCGAGTCGCGGAAGCGGTCAGTCTTCTGGGAAGACCTTAGCGAGAAGTGGGAAAGCAGCTGAGATGGCGAAAGAATGGGGTAGATTATGTGCTGAGAGATTTTGTGGGAGCGAAGAATGAAAATTAGATCAAGCTGTAGAATCTTTCGCAGCTACTACAAAAATTGTAACCAAAAAAGAAAAAATTGGTCAGGCTTCACTATGTAGAATCTCATTTTTATTCACAGAAACAAAAATAAGAGAACTTCTACACTTCCTCAAATTTAAAATCTCAATAACACGGCCGGTTTCGGTTCGCTCGGCCATCCTCAGGTTCTTATGCAAGAGATGCAGAACATATACGGTACCAGCAAAGAAAAAAGAGTAATTTGTCAACATACCGCTAATATATATGTTCTCCGTCTATAAGTGCTTGAGGATGACCTAACGAGCCGAAATCGTACGTCTTATTGCGATTTTTAATTTATGGAAATGAAGAAGTTTTCATTTACTATTCTTTCTGTGAATAAAAATATTATTCATTTTAAAGAAAAAGAGGGATTGAGCGACGTCACGAACATAGCTAACTTTCCACCAAGTCACGCCTTCGCATATTGATTTCATTGCTAACTTCCTTAGAACCGACGCGATGATGTATACACAAGTTCCGATAATTAATAAGCCCTTCAATCAGAGCCGTCTAAAGCGGAACAGAGCTATGGGCCCCGCACCTCAGAATCATGGAGTCTTCGAGAACCTCCTCTGAAAATTGTCCTAGAAATAATGTATCTCAAAGTATGGCAGTAAGGGGATTGTCTGAAAGGAATTATAATATACTGGCAAGATTTCTAGGGTACTTACATCAGAGGAACAGTAAGAAGTTGATAAATAATATCCTCAAATCAGCATGACTTAAAGCTATACAACAGAACTTTAAATTTCAATGGTCTAATTACTTTTCAATAAATTTTTCTAAATTTAGTTTGAAATTATATTTCCTTACGTTTTAGAAAAATAATAACAATACAAAATTGAAAAATTGCAATTAGATGAGAAATTTTATTCACGAGTACCTACTCGCCCAGGACCCCAAAGATGGTTCATCAATACATAATATGAAACATCTCTCCAGTTCCAAATCTTACGTCAATCATTAGGTCGTTTTCAGGTAGATAGAGTAATTCAAAGGAGAAATTATGGAAATAAGGAATACCACGAAAGCAAATTATTTCTTTGAGTATTGTAACACTAATAGAGAACTCATTAACACCATCTGATATGTTCGCTACAAGTTTTAAAGATATCTCTCCCTTAGATGAAAAAAAAGCCGATGGAAAAAGTAAGTTGATGTGGATTAAAATTATAATCCTTTTCCGGAGTAAATGACTTTAAGATAACTCCAGATGGAACTTCCCAATTTCGGCTTATTTATTATACTACTTAATTTGTATTTAAAGGAATGTCACTATGAATTAACGCGTTATCGCGGAAATCAGACAAGGGCAAGAGGTGAAGCTGAACTGAAGGAAGAGGTACTCTGAACTTATGATGACTGTAACTGAACTTGCTATTCAAGTTTTATTATCTAGAAAGGGCGGTCGAAGAGGTACTGAGTCGCGCCTAGTTGTTTTTTTTCGCCATTAGGCTGTTTCATATCTGCTTCAATAGGAAAAAAATGCACACCTTTCGTCAAAAAAAATTAGAAATTGATTCCTCTACTAATGAAACTAACGAGGAACAAAACCACATGATTTATTCTATACGTAGAGCTGATCTGAATTTCGCTAGCAATTTTTTCCTCAGGACCACAACCCTGATCATTAAATTAACGTTAAAATAATAGTAGTATAACATCCGCACTGATGAGTCATTCTTGTTCGAATAGATGGATTTATTCTGAAAGAGGAGAAAACAACAATACATGTTTCAAAAGAGAGAACTTGCGCCTGAGGTCATATCGAACTTACAGCCATATCCGACATGCAGCTATACAAGTAGATGAAAGAAGGGAGGGTTTGTGTAAAGAGAACCAGGTAAAGACGGTCAAAAACCTAATGTAGCCCTTAAGAGAAAAGGAGAGACTCCCTGAAGAAGAAAAGGGAAAAAAGGGAACAAATATGAACGACGTACACGTTACTCGACTCAACTCAATTTATCGAGCGCCGGGAATCGAAATGATGAGAAAATCCGGGGAACGCGATCGGAGGCAGAGAGAATGGGAGGAGAGTAATAAATATAACAAAAAATTGATTCTTCGCCCACGGGGAAGGAAAAAAAGGAATATAGAGGGAAAGGGGAGAGGAAATCTCAACTGAAAGAATATTGTAGAGATGCAGGGATTTCCCCCGGCTTCAGACTGATTTAGAAGAATTCTCTGAACTATACTGTCATCGGTGTAACCTCTTTTCATGTTCTATCCTCTTCGAAATAAAATTCATAGAAACTGTCATAAATGCTAGTTAATCCTGTTGATGAACGACTGACCAATATATATATATAGATAGTTTCCGACTAACAAAACAAATATTTTATAAACACCGATTCATTCTGATGATTAAGAAGTAAGAACTTACGAGAGACTTAATCAAATCAACGGCAAAACCCTTTTTTCATAGCTGAAAATATGAATTTTATGGTAAACTTCAAGAAAGTTACCTTCCACAAAATAATATATGATACATCACTTTAAAGGCTAAGGAATCCACTTTAATAAAACGCGAAACGAGGAAATAATGAGTCTGAAAGGTGAATTTCAAAAGGAAACCCAGTGGAGCTGATAATCCATGATTTCATGGGAAGGAAAGAGCGCAAAATTACAACACGCTACGACAATTATCTTTTACGTCAAAGGGACCACTGACGAACTTTCGTGCTCCCGAACGCTTACGCTTCTTTAAGTCGGCCCGAAATCTCTTCCACCGCCAAGAATTTCTTTTCCGCCTCCCCTTCATCTTTTCCCGAAGACCATTCCGGGAAAAGAGATGAAAAGGCGGATGACAGAGAAGCGGAAGCGAGGGGGCCTGAGAAGAAAAACAAGAAATAGAACAAAGATGGACACTACCATGTCTCTCTCTTATAGAACTTATCATCGCATTCCCTGGCTTTCCCCCCCTCTCCCCCATCGGTTCCTGCATTTTTTTCTGAAAGACGTGCTTGCTGCCACTTCAGTAAGAGGATTCACTATTTTCTCATGCCTGTACATCCGATCTCTCATAACAGAGTTAGATCTCCATTTCGTTATGGGAAAATTTTAATTGATGTTATGGACTTAAATACCTTCCTTCGATAAATATACGACGGCTTGAAATAACAGTTACTTGGGTATTTAATATCGAAATGAGTAGCACGGATTACGATGAAATCGGAAGAAACTAAGGATCTTATCTTTCGCAGAGAACACTATAGGAAGAACGGTTCAAGAATGTACGTCCGATCGTAATGCTGAAACAGGGTATAAAATTCTGAGTTACATTTAATGCTATTAAAATTTAATTCGAGGATTATAAAAACTAATATAGATGAGAATTTCCTTGACGTTATCCAGTTATTGTCGGTTGATTTTTTAAAGATATTCTTTTTGATCATTTTACAACATCCACATATATTCGATCTAGAATGAAGTAGCTTTGGACAGCCTTGAATATTAGATGAACACAAACCTCATCTAATTCGCGACAAGTTTAAGTTCTACTTGCAGCAAATAGATTATCCGCTTAGATGAATGGAATAACCGAACCTCATGAAGATTATGCATCAAAGAATGAAAATAAAGAAAATAAAGGAACAAATAACCTAATGAAAGCTTGTCATCGTTACGTTACTTTACAAAGCAACGGCTTCGAGGTTAAATTATATACGTTGAGAGGAACAAGGCAACCATCACATACGTGGATGCAATAGACCGATCACAACGAAAACGCAATGCTGCACAAGACCAGTGCGGTGTAGAGAAAGGCCTCCCCGGTATTAACCGAAAGAAAAGACGCTCTTTACTGCGATAATGTACTGCCGCTAGGTTGGTCCATTATACCACCACATCATAGCCGGGACACATAACGGACGCCATTGCATCCTACGCGACGCCTTAGAGAAAAATAATGGAAAAAAGCCCCGACTCAGCCTCCCACTGCAGGACCACATATCTCACGATCTATTCTCTCCTACCCAATACCACCCTCCTCACTACAGAGGGAGAGTACAGAATGGGGAAGCAAAAAATACTCTTTCATACACCTTCAGACTCATCGATCGGTTCTCGGGCAAAAGAGGGCACTGAATGGTAGAGAAAGGGAAGGGGCGAAGCGAATGGGAATGGAGAAAGAAAAAAGAGAGGCGAAAAGGGCTAAAACAAAAGACGCCGGCAAAGCGAGCGAAACGAAATTCCCGCACGACGACGCCGTGCGTTAAGGTTGGTTTGGGATTCGGACGGCGGGAAACAAGCAAACCACGCGCGGAGGGAAACATTTTTTTCCTCGATATTTCCTCAATCTTGTGGGTGGAGTTGGTGCTGATGGCCCTCTTGACGCTGCCGCCACCTACTTCCGGCGGCGACGGTGAGGGCCGATGAGGACTTTGATGAAAGCGGTGTATGCTTGTGCTTATCCGATTTATGGACTAACAAACCATCGCCTTTAAAACTGCGTTTTAAAATCCTCGCGAGGGAAGGGCAATAAACGACCGTGATGGCCGACTATAAATATTGGGTGCCAAAATCGAGAAGCGCCGGAGAAAACGTGCGCAATCGACAGAAAGCTGGCACCGTCCCTATAAAGAACGAAACTAAATAATATAAATCTCTTTGCAGGTTTCACTTTCAAACAGTGCGGCTGTTTTATTCTGCATTGCGACCGGATTTCTAAAGAATATGATCTCTACGGCTTTGGCGCAAAATAATTCGGGAGGTGCCGCAGTGTATAAATCTGCGCTAAACAACGAAGTTTGAAGGTAAGAGAAGAAGTAATTTATCGTAGAAACAATTAGAGCCGAGCGATAAAAACTTATTAAGATAAGACTTATTAAAAGCTTATTAAGATTAAGATAAACTTATTAACTTAAAGAGATGCATCCGTAAGTACCCAAATATTCTACTGGGCAATTATGAAGTGATTACATGAAGTGACTGAAGAGTGGACAGAAGTAATAAATAGGTGGAATTTCATAATTAAGGATATCACGCAAAGAAGTTGAAGAAATTAATCCATCTCTTCTATTTTCGGGCCAACTTTCGTCAGAGTATCAGAAGATTCTCCGAGAAGAAATTCTCTTTGGTTTAGAAAACTCCAAGATAATGACAGAGCCTAATATTTCTTCTTTTTTATATTTCTAAAATACTTATTTTATTATTCATTATTTCATTAAAATTCTTCTCTGTGACCCTGATATATTATGTTTTCAAAGGCGGACACTAATATATGCAATTTAAACTACCTCCCTTTTTTATCCTTTTCTTACCCTATTTCCGATATTGCCAAAATCAGCATTATACGTGTAGGTGTAGTAAGTAAGAATTCAACTTTCCTTTTCTCTATCAACGTTATCAGTTACCTCTCTTTATTCCCTTCCCCGAGATATTCCGATTCAGATATTCAGAACAAACTGGCAAACGTTGGGATGATAAACATTTACACAAACAATTTATTCAGCAGTATTTCCATTAACGCACAAATTCCCCAAAAACGAAACTGCGTTCTCCTTTAATTGCACCCGAGAGAATGAATAGAATTTAAAGTTCTCGCGAAGATATCTCCGTAAACGTGTCTCAATAATTCATTAAAGAGCGCTCTTTAACTAGAGCGATTTTCCGTATATTACTTGCCCCCGACTAAAGACTGAAAGGCCAATTAAAAATAGCGTGGGAAAAAGGAATGTAAAGAACTACCGCGCTGACCATTCACATCGAGTTTGTAAAGCTGTAATTGCGCGTATCTCCAACTAGGCTTTTATCCATTCTGGCGGCGTCGTCCCTGGAGCACAGGAAAGCCACGTACCGCCCACAAACAATGGAGCGATAACCATCAAACGGACAGCAAACGCATTGTCGGCCGGCAGAAAAGAAAAAACGTCGCAATTTAGGAGTAACCATTTGATGAGAGAGTGAGAAAAATTAAGCAAAAAGTGGACGGGAGAGAATGTTTCGCTACCTGCGGTTTTAAATATTGTTAAAAAAAAGAATTATGATGGGAAAGAAATACGGAATTCGGGCGAGAATAAATTCGTGATGCTATCGGTTCGAATATAAAGCTTTTTACAGAGAGGATAATCCCGATGGTACTTTGGTTAAAAAGAGAAGAAACGGCAAGATATAGTAGATCAGATTACATCGGTGCCTTACGGAAGATACGACCGCAATCAATACATCCAAATTTAATGGTTCTTAAAAAGAATAGATCTCTTCCTCGGCAAGAATTAAGTCACGAATATTAAGATAAAATATCCCCTTCCAGAGAAATACCTTTATATTCATCAGCCAAAAAATAGATACATAACTATCATTATCAACCATTTATTTAGACGAAAAAAAGTATAAGGTTTGGATTCAGTAATTTTATACATACTGAAGTAATTAAATTGAACGCAAATTTTCAGGGATTGAACACATTTTAATCGCGAACAATATCATTGAGAAGATTGCAAGGAAACAACCGTCTATAGATATTCTAAAGGAAATAGCGTATTTGACAAAATTTATTTTCATTGTATGATAATATATGATATTAATCCAGATAGTAACTTTTCCAATACAAAAATATTTTATGAAGTTTTATACAATTGGAGAAAGGAATTCTCCTGCTAATTTTGCTCCTCATTACGCCACTAAACCGTTGGAAACTCATCACTATCTTTCATCATCGACGAAGAAGAGTATAATAACTACCTTTTATCGTAAAAAGAATAAAACAATCTATACTTCTCCTCTTAGTATCTTTCATTCATTACGTAGCGAGATATTCAAGAAAATTTTGACCACAGTTAAAAGAACAATGAAAAGACATCAATTAGGACAATACATAACTCGGCTTAAAAAAATACATCTCATCTGATCGCATTTTATGCGGTAAATAGACTATGACGACTGTGCATTAAGCTAAAATAAAGAAAAAGCAACCAGCGAACCCTCTAAATATTATATCTTTTATAGTGAAGATGTCATTCAACAAGCCCAAAAGGCCTTCAAAGGCTCTTTTTGAGATGAACAATAATATTCCTAAAAGTTAAGAAGTTTTTCAAAGATTTCACATACATATTAGGTATATTTTTCCATCTCAATTCCTTACTGTTAATGCATAAATTCAATCCATCACATATTCGTAATTAAGACAGCGAGCGATCAGGATAACTCAAAATGAACCCATCTCATAATTTTTCCTTTGGGCGACACAAGCGCGAAGCAGAAAGCAGAAAGGTAACTCTGCACGAGAAGCGATCAAATCACGCGGGAAAAACTTTTCAAAAACGCGCTTCCAACAGAAACAAGCCCCGGAGACCTGAAGACCAAACACCATTTCCTCTCAGATGCTACTGGTACATATCATCCATCGCCTAATGTTTCATAAACACGGACTTTCAAAGAGAGAGAGGCTTTCAAAACCCGCGACATCCATCAGATCACGTTTACTCTTGCGTCGCCATTGTGCTTAGTAATGCAGTCAAGCCCCACACCGCACAGAAGTACTAGCGACACGGCATCCCCTCGTTCCTTATAAGCCCGTACCCACACACATACGTACCAAACACACACACGTCCATAACGACCGAAACCGGCCGCAAAAGCGGTGCTTCAGAATCGTTGCCTAATTTTCGGCTGCGCCCTCTCACACGGTCAATGGTGCGTGCTCGCCTCGGGAAATCGTGACTACGTGCCCATCGCGTCACCGCCATCGTGTTTTGACCGCCGAGGGGAGCTCTATCTGCTGAGGAGAGAGCAATCGTCTCGCATGACCACCTCGGGAGCGACGGAAAAGAAAAAGATGCGCAATTGGATGCATCGGCAGAAAGCTTCTGGCCTTATTACCGTGAGCGTACCCTGACAGACATGTACTTTTTGCGGGATAGGTGAATCGTGATGGAAATCGTGAAGTAGGTTCCGGAAGATGGAGTGATAAACCTGTACGTCGCAACATTCACGATAGATTAGCATTATCGCAAAAAATGTAAAAAGAACGAAAGATTATTCCTGCTCAAAGTAACATTCACACCACAAGAAACATAAATAATTACGAGTTTATGATTCTCAGCATAAACAAAACCAAGAGAATTATTTCATATCAAGAAAATGTAATCATTGTTACTTTTGCAGGAGATTCCGGAAATGACTAGAATGTAAGTAATTACATGGATCCTCTTGATGCATAAAGAAACTAAGAGAAACGATACAATAAGTCAGAGAGAAGAATACGCCCACAATCTTGGAAAACCTAAGGATCTTTCTTTTCTAATTCTTAATCAGGAACATGGTTATCATTGATCGACATCCTGTGTTGCTATGGAGATAATCGTTCTTGTAGCCGTGAAATTCTCCGTTGTAATGAATACAAATTTGCTATTTTCATAAAATTAATGAAAGTAATGGTCGACACGTTTTATTCAAAAATAGGTTACGCAATGAATTAAACTAATCTTCGATACATTTCATTCACAAATTTTATACGAGACAGATAGGAAATATTTAAAAATACTAATGAATTTTTTCATCAGTAATGACCTTCAGTGAGTAGAAACGGCAAATTTATTGCAAAATTGATTACAAAAATAGGAAATAATTAAGGCATCTTACAAATAAACGAGCAAAACTTACGAACAAGAAAAGGAAATATTTCGATATAAAAAGAAAATCTGCAAGCAGGGTGGACGTAGAGAAGATCTCCTGTATATTCCTGAGGCGAAGGAAATGAACGTACATCAGATATACAGCAAACATCTCACATTGGAGCACTTAAGGAGCAGTGAAGAGTGTTGCCAATGCAAATCGATTTGATCGCCGATGGCAGGTGAACGACCATCTTTGACTACAATAAGCGCTTCTTTTGCGAACAGAGACGACGTCTGGACGGCGTGCATCAACCGTAATTACGCCAGCGGGAAGCGAGGCGTAAGAGAAGTCGTTAAATATCTGGGCCAAGTGAACAATAATAATGAAAAATAACGTTTTTTTAAGTTTTCTGCTAAATTTAATCCGAAAAACCTACGATGCAACATCTATACCGAGTAAATTGTGAGCATTAATGGGAAACGGGTAATAAAAATGAAGAATGAACAAGGAGAACAGTGCAAACGTTCAAATTTAGGGTCGACGCAAGTTACTGGTGAAACTGTGAAGTGGAACACTTAATTAATTGGAGACGATAAAAAAATGGTTTCTCCTGCCAAAGAGTCCTTTCTGTTGAAATCGAGGATTACGGTAATAATCTCCACGTGGAGTACTAACTTTTCTTCCAAATATGACGCGGAACAAAGAGTTTTACCCAAATTGTCATCGAGATTACTTTTTGTGGAAATTTTATGGATGTTATACACATAATTATACACAAATTTATAAAATTAGCAGTGATGGGAAGAAAATTATTTCTTGAAAAGCGTTTTTCTCTAACGCCAATAAAAATATTTAAAAATCAATTGCTTTTAAATAAATATAGCAGTACCTTTTCATTCAACAAAAGATTGTGTAATGAGATCTTTGGGAACGCTATTCAAATATGCCTGTCTATGGATAGAGGAATTCTGCCAATGAACGAATTTTAGGGTTAGATGTAAGAAGAGACTTTTCAGTCTCAATCTCGCCCGAATAAAGACGATTTATTATTATTATTATTATAATTTTGTGAGTTGCCAGTTCGTTTTAAACAGGGAATATTAGCGATAAATTATATACACTAAATTTATAACACGACTTTAACTAATTATCAGCTAAGACCTATTGGCATAAAATTTAACTGTGGCATCTGTCGTAAACTAAGTTTCCCTACGGTTGGTCTTCAAAAAGAGCGGGTTCCAGTCTTGAGTAAATATGTACATGAAGTTAATCTACATAGCGTACAGATTTAAGTCTGAAAGAGTTCCAACTCTCAAGTATTAGCCAATATTTACCTAAACCAATTTATGCAGTGTGAATTAAGTCATACAAATAACCACTGAGTAAAGCAAATTTATAACGTTCAGATCAATACTTTATTAGTTAGTATAATAAATTTGCGTAACTTTAAGTTCCATCTGATAAAGAATTATTCCATAGCTTTAATGAAGATTTAACTACTTTTAAAGAACATTAGAATACAGTCTTAAATATACGTATACTTCACAGATGGTAAAAAATAATGCGATGGAGAGGAAATGTCACATCATCAGCGTAATTACCACCCCAACTACAACGCTTAACGCTTCCAAAAACGTATCCCAATTCAATCTCGGTGGCATCCTCTTCATCGATCAGATCCGCGATGAAAATAAGCACATTCAAAAACGACCTTTTTATCCGTCGACATTTCTTTGACTACCCGAGTATGAGAGAATGAGAAAAATTTGTAAAAGAAGCGAAGAAAGTAGCCTGGAGAGAGTGGGAAGAATAAGAAAGGCTCGCTAATTACACGGAGGGAGAAGAGGAAGAGATATTTGCGAGATGCACAAAACAACGCCGCTCTAGCCCCGCCCACCTCCACCTCATTACAACGGACCAAAACCAAATTTATTCCATTCCTTATACCCCATCCACACCGCATTGTTTCATTCGAGACGCAAGAAGAAACTAACTAAATAAGAAATAAGAAGAGGGGAAAACTTTACAGAGAGGAAGAAGAGGAAAAAATGAAATAAACTCCCGGGGATAAAAGAATTAAAAGCAAAAGCAAGAGAGTTTTTAAGCATTCATTTCCCTTTCCCCGTCGCATAGCCCCGGAATAAAGCACCCTTCCCTTCCTCACTCCGGAGAACGCAACACTTTTTCATTAGGGAAAAGTTCTCATTCCCCTCAACTTATTCAATTTCTTTTATTCCCTCCTCCCTCCTGAAGGAAAAAAAAACCTTCCACAAAGTCCCACAGCACTACTTGCAATCTCCCCACCCCGCCACCATCTCTTCCCTTAGTTTAATGTGTATTGTGCTGGCAGTAGTGTTTCTTCCTTTTTCCCTTCTTTTCCGTCATTGTGACGAGTTATATAACGACTTTTACATCCTCCCTTCCCCTCCAAGACGACACACAGCCCAAGAACTCATTTGCTTGAGAGGCAAGTTTTCCCTTACCTAATACACACGAGTATCTTCTGCGGGGAGGATGCCCGCCCTCTCTCTCCGCTTTCTCTTCGCGGGAAAAGGTTGCACACGCCTTTTCCGCCGCCCTATTTTCCATACCGAGATTCTCTTGTGGTCTTCGCCACCGCGCAGATGCTCGCCCATTCATCTCTCCGAAGGGGATTTACACTCGGGGATTCCTCGTGTAATAAACTCGCCCTCGTCTTGCTTAACCTCCTCCGCGCGTTTCTTACTTCGACCAGAGCAGGTCGCCATTCTTTCCTCACAACTTGTGATTATTACCAACTCGTGCACGATCGATATCGAGAAAGAAGTTTATTCTCCTACTCTGCTACAGTAATTCGATAACGATTAGCCCAATAAATTCAGTTTCGGAAACTTCTGTTTTACACCGTTGAGGAGAGGAAATGCATATAAATAACAATGTAAGGCTTAAAAGTTCTTCAAAGTAAGCCCACTTTTCAGATATATTCCAATAGTTCACCTTAAATCGTACACTACATATAATCGTATCTAATAAATAGCTAATCTCAAAACAAAGGCAATTGAAAGATCTCACTAAAGAATTCCTCCAGTAATAAGGATGGAACAACTGAATTCTCACGCGTTTTCGAAGAAATCTAAAGAATCTATTCTATCTTTCATTGAAACATACTTAACAAAATATAACAACATTATTTTTCCTAGGTAATAAAAAAAGCAGCAGAACAAAAAGTTCGAAAATTAGACGATAACACCTAAAAGTGTTATCGTTAATTACAGGCATATTGCTCACAAGAATAAAACATTCAACTAGTTTTGAATACCGGTCATATTAAATAATTCTGTGATTTCTAACTACGCTAGCTTAATTACACAAATTAACGCTTTTCTTTATCACCTACTCTGAAGCTACTATTTAGTTCGACTTAGACTAATTGTCGGTCACATTGAGGTTTTTAATTCTATAAGACATTTTCTGAAATTCTAAAATCTATGCCAACAGACAGGAATTAGAGAATTTTTGCGAATACGAACGACACGGTTTTTCTAACAAAATCGTACTTACGGTAAAAGAGTTACACCCAAATCATCTTTCGTAAATGAAATATCTTTTTTAATCATTAAAGTGTATTGTTTCACTTTGAATGTCTTTCTAGGCGGAATGAGAATGCGTATACTAGAGAATGGGGCTAAAAATCCATCAGCTAAATCCTCTTTGTTCACACATTTGAAAAGCTAATTAATGATCACAAAGGCGGATATTAGTTCCTTTGAAACAGTTCTCGAAAACGTTTCAAAAACCTATAACAGCAAATATTGAGAGCGCTTGCAGAAACAATGACCTTTGATATCTCCATGCTCATTTTCCTGGTTTAAATGGATACATCGTGCGTGTGATAAACTGCGAATAATGAGTGTCATCAAGCAAACGATAACAGTTGGCTTGCATACACACCGAAGGCCATCTAAAAAGCTCTCTACCAATAATTTTGCGACTCGCAATAAGAAATGCTATCGCTTTGAAAAATGTGACGAAATCTACATAAACATGTTTTTCAAATAACAGTAACAACGTCAGATCTTACAGTACTTTTAAAGGTATAAGTCTATTTCCGTAGAGGGAATTATGGAAGCGCGAGGACGATTTGAACAAATGTTTCTGGTTTGCATTTAGTCAGTAAATAAATCTATACAATGAGGTACATTTCTAAAAATGGATCAAGAAAATTCTACTAAATAAAAATAGTAATTGAAGAAAACCTTCTCTACATGAAAGTAAGAAGCATCACAAAGTTTAACGATCGAAAGAAACCATATTCAATGGGACGAAAATGATCTCAAATGAGTATCACAGACAAAATTAAATTTAACTTAATATTCAGATCTTTAAATCATATATACCTAAATATACGTGGACACAAATAATAGTCAATATACATAATATACAATATACAATACAATATACAAAATAGCCAAACAAATACTGGATCCACTGATGACATGATGAGATTGAAATAAGATCACGTTAAACACTCAATTAACTTTCGTAAGTAAATGAATAAGATAATTATGTTCCGAATGAGACCAGGAGGAAATCGTTAACCCCGCAGTACATTTATGAATAGGCCAGTTTAGAATATACAATAACCGGAATTCCTTTCTCTGACGTTTAGCTTAGCTGCAGAAGCGATTGACAGCGATCATACACTCACACTCCCTAAAAATATTCTATCAATATAGAACCCACAAGTACCTCGAGAAATCGAAAAGGTCGCCTCAAAAATCGACGAGAAAATACAACCCCTTGGCATATGTATGGAATCAGACTATCAACGAAGGTTATTTTTGGACCGAATCCCAGCAACGAAACACGTTGCAACCCATAAAAGATGCACGGCAGCTCTACGTTTATAGAGCATGCAAGGACGAGTTACGAGTGTGGTGCAGATGCGATGGGAGGAGGAGCACAAATTCGGACGATCCTAAAGGGCGAGCACAAATGGGTGCGGAAACAGCAAGGGGTTAAAGTGGCCCAAGGGTTAGAATGGGAAGAGTGGATGGGTATGGAATACAGGGAGCTCCGGCACCTGGATAAACATCAAGTCCAATTAGCTCTCGTGTACCGCGGGTGCGTTGATAGCAAACAGAACTATCTGTCTGACGAAAAGGAGTAGAAAATTATGGCCATTTTCCGCCCTCTTTCGGACACTGGTTATGTTAAGGTCTTCAATCGCCTCTCCCCTTACGGAGGGTAACGGGAGATTTTTCGCTGTCGGCGAACTGTGCTCCTTTAACGAGAATTCTCCACTGGATTTTCTTCTATTCAGTGATCGCGTTTGGTGAAATAATTTAAATGCCTCGTGTAACTCGAATCAATGCATAAAACCCGCAGGAAAAAACTAAACCATTATTAAATCATCGTGAATCTCGGATAAAGGAAACTAAGCCAAACATTAATCATTCAAAACTTTTCCTTGATTTATACTTAGATATAAACCTCAAGTACCTATTCCTCATTCCTCCCACAAATGTCTTCATACACTGCTGATAATTAGCGAAACCTCTACCGCACATTTTACGACCAACGAAGCATGACACAAGTTTTCCCTAATCTAGAGCAGGGCAAATTTTGCATACGGCGGGCCGCAAGGGGAGTTCTTGATCTTTAGATGGACCACACTTAACTTTTAATGCTCTATATTTCATTGCGAGATGAAAGAATGGTACAAGTACCAGATGCTTTTCATAAGATTATAATAAGAGAATACGCATAAAAGTATTCTAAGAAAAGCCACATGATCTCTTTATGGAAAGGTGTTGTTGCAGATTTCGTCCCAAAAGACTTGCTAGACGCAAATATTGCCAGATATGCACTTTTCCCACCTCACTTTAACCCAGAGGTCGCCAATTTTTATTTAATTTCCGCTCACCTTGTGCTACCGATCGACCACCTATTATATATACTATACCGTACAAAACACCTAAATTATGTACTATTTTGCAGCTCCTAACGACGTAATCTTTCTATCATCTCCATAAGTTAATTTAGTGCCAATAGATACAATTTTAGTAAATTTATTTATAGTAAGAATGTATACTATTTAACGTAATAATGTACTATTAATTTACGCTATAGACCCATTTTATTTCCTTAAAGGATCTTTTTCACATTTTTACGGCAATTCGTAATTCTTATAAATGTCAATCCATTATCTCTTTTTATCATCTAGGAAATCTACCTTCTATCTATCTGAAAACTGACGGGAGAAAAAATCTCAACATCTTCACAAAAAAATAGTAGGCGGTAGGTACCAGAACCCCTGCCCAGGCCAACATAACATCCCATGCATTGCTATTTACAAATCATTACACATCCAAAGTATACCCTTGCACATTACACATCCAAAATATATCCTTGCAGATAATTTTCCATCTCCTTACGAACACGTGAAACAGAACGACAGTTCTAGATGCGTTTGGGAAAAAGCAAACGAAAGAACGAGGGGATAAAAGGGTTGCCGAGGGGACGCAGGACTGCGAAAATGTGCACGCACGCAAGAGCGGGACGACAGGAAAGAAGGATGGCTGCAATTACGTTAATACCCCGAAATAACGAGAACTCCGCAAAATCCCCTCTTCTCCTGACGCGGCGATAGCGCGCTAAAACTTCGTTATAACGTCCTATGCGCAAAGCTTATCCCAGGGAGGAAAAAATTGGCGCTAAGCCAACTGTTTATGACGGCTTCATTAGTTAAACCGTATACTCCTGCGCCGCCTCGTTGCTATTAGACGCATAGAAAAACCCGCTGAATTTTACACAGCCTGGGTCGCTCGAAGTTTGTAAATTCTCTCCGTTACCAAATATTCGACGCATGCCGCTTTTTTATTGCGGCAATATTTCATCGATATAAATTTTCAAACTACGTCACGTCGTTATTCCTTCGTCTACCGCGATGCATGCACGGAAGGCGATGCTTGTTTTGAATCTTTCAATTATTCCGTGGGACTCAATAATGAAGCGGAGGGCTTATTAATTTTAAACTCGCCTTCCTTGTTCACTTGCCCGTTTTTGTCAACAAAATGTATCCGCCATAAATATGGGTACTTTAGCAGTCTGACGGTAGGTAACAGTTTTGATTAACGAGCTTCGTTATTACTAAGTCACGAGGTAAATAGAATGGAGCGTTTTCGCATACGTGTACTTTTCGTTCGTGATTCCTTTTGTATTTTTTATACGACACTTACTTCGACGGACATATTTCAGGCTTGGGAAGTCGGAATTCGAATCATTCCTTTCCAGGCGTTTTGAGCTTTTCTATGACTGTAATTTCGAAAATGTTCCACAAAAATATTTTTTCTTGAACTTCATCTAACTAACTAAAAGGAAGCAATAAGTTTGCGAATTCGATCGGATATATTCAAAGCACTGATATTTAAGTGAAATTGTTATTTATGGTTTATAGACTCGTTCAATTAGATCACTGACGAGATCATACTTGAGATTAATCGAAAATGAAGAAATAATAATATAGTAGAGCAATTACACAAAAATAATAGGTTTGACTTTGATTAACATCCCCGAAAAAAGTACCATTATTAGACGATTACGTTGCAAGGAACAATACACTACAACAGTATTACTGGTACATACCTTTGAATTACTTATTATAAAAAACACCTTAATTGGAAATTGATATGCTATCATATCTCTTCAAGTTGAGGATAAACAACACAAGGATATTCGCGAATCCCAACCCTTCAAAAAATATTAAAGCAGTTATCCCATCACGGAATACAGCGTCGTAGTGACGAAAAAACCATCAAATGGGGTATGAAGAGCACACCAGAGACGAACTCGGCGAGGTGACGCTGGAGAAGAGAGAGAGAGATAACGAAAAAAAATAAAACAAAGAAATATGAAACACTGACAAAGCTGCTAAAAACCTCTAGGACGGGAAACAAAAGAGGGGGAGCAACAGCGCGGCACATGAAAGGATCTTTGGGCAAGTCCCCAAAGGCGGACACTGGGGGTTTCGCATTAGGGACGGAATGCAGAGATAAAAGGCATCGTCGACGGAAGGAAGAGCGGAGGACGAAGACGAAAAAGAGGATCCGAAATGAAAAATAAATGAAGGCCGCCGAACGAAAAAATACCGAAGACACGGATGCAGAGTGATTCGGAAATGGAAGCGAATGACTTGGGTGTTTATGTTTCCCTAATAAAGCAGAGGAAGTGTTAACGAGGGAGCTAAAGGTGAAAGGGAGCTTAATGCCGAAGACGAGGCGGAAAGTGCAAACGGCATGAGTTGGATTGAACGGAAAGGACAAAGGATGAGCTGCGGGACTGTAGAAAAGGTACTCCAGACGGAGTTTCTGTCAAATACAAGAGGGCATTACTGCATCGGGAAATAAAGCAACGGCGGAAATCCCTAGATGAGTGTGACCGAAACAAGGTATTGCGTCCCTCATCAAAGTTGTTTGAGGGGCACTCAATTTAGGCTGAGAGGATAAATTGGGAAGTTTAATTGAGCTTGCACATTCAATTGGCATTGTGGTTGATTCTAAGATGAGAATCCGAGAATTGTGATTCCATAGCACTCAAATGCGACCAGAAGCTTATTTCGGCATCATCAAGAACACAAAGGCGCATAAAAACAGGGTTTTGGAGATTTCTTTAGTTACAAAGAAGACCTTAATGGAGATAAAAATTTGACTGATCTTTGTAATTTGATAATGAAAAATCTGGAAAATTATGATTCTTCCATATTTATTAGAGCAAAATAAAAATAATTTATTTATCAAATGTAAGGTTTTAAAGTTTAAAGCTATTAATAATATATGTAAAGAGGGCGTACCACCGCTACCCTAAAACATGATCTTACCAATACTAAAAGATTTGCTTTATTACGGAAAGCAATGATATTACGATGTATGCTGTAAGGAATTCATTACTTAAATAATTTATAGTCTTCTTAGCAGGCTCAACTCACATTCTATTTCTGGAAACTTCAGTCTGACCTAACGATTCAAAAATGATATAATAACGTGTTACCATATTCTTCCTGTCTGAAAATCTTGAAAGTATATAAGTCACTGCACATTTAAAGACCTAAAAAATCCGATCGCGTGGACTGCAAACATCCTCTGACACGCAGGAAGTCCCTCGAGAGATAAAGGTAAGATAAAACGTGCGTCCAGAGTACAGCCAGCGGGAGAAATGCATCAACAGTATTTGATTGGACCCAGCTACTCTGCAGAAGCCAATGACACGACGTATCCTAAGGCAAAGTTCGTCCATACGTGAAATATGAAGGCTTCAGAGATCCACTCTGTAGCTGACGTGGGTGTTTTTATGACTTGGCCTACGGAGGAAACGGTCACTACCCAAAGCAAAATCTGATTCGGCGGACCTTTCTTTGAATTATATCATAAATTTGCGGAACCAAGATTATTTTTATGGATGCCTTGAGTTACTCGCTATTTCACCCTAAATATTCAAAATATCAGAAATCCTAACACAAAGGAGAAAAGGAATACATAAGATGTTCACTCACTTGATATACAACTGAAGATGGAATGAAGACATACTGAGGCACCTAATCTACAGAAACTAGTATTAGAAGGAACAGTAAAAGGGAGAAATGAGGGTAACCTTTGGTTAAACACGAAAGGCAGCAAATGGTAAACGTTATAGGGATGAATAACGAGAAAATAACTGATTTGGAGAGGACTTCGAGAACAGCAACAAATCAATCTAGTGTGGTAATCCTTATGACAACTGAGATATAATTAAACGGTGCCGTATAAATTTAGCAAATATTTAATACATTATACATTGAGTAGTAACATGGTTAACTTCATTTTCCTTCCCAATAACTTATAAAGCATCACAAAATTCTCTTACAAATAAAATTACACAGCTTTCCGTAATTCGCGGTCTGATATAAAGGAGAATGGCACATTATCTAATATTACCTACAGAATCCATCAATATCTTGAATGTATGAATCAACTACACTGGGAATATCCTATAAAATGTTAGGTTTTATCGTCAACGGACTAAGTCTTTATTAAAAGACTTAGTAAAACAGCTACAAAGTTATTCCTATTATGATACTAAACTTTTATCAAAAAAATCAGACTTTTCCGATTTGTAAGCTAACCAAGCGGATAAATCACCAGCCATGGACGGTAAAACTATTCCACGCAACCACCGCAATAATGAAGAAATTGCCAAATGGTCTGAATGACGCACAGGAGATCGGGACACAAATCAAGCCGAGACACGTAAATGGGTGGTCCGCCTTACTTTACGGCTCCTTTTACACCCGCCGGGAACCAAACTCCATCCCCTTCACCAGCCACCCATCTCATGCCCTGCAAATCACCACAATCAAACTCCCTACTCCATGTAGTACGTACCTCCTTCCCTCTCTCTGGAGTACCTTATCTCTTACAATAAAAATGTCTTAAGGAAAAAAGCAAAAACAAGCGGGGTCAATCTGTCCTCCTTTTCCTAGCAGGGAAACACGCAAAAGGGGGAAGAAAACGATGTCGATAAGAGGGCCCCGGATTCGTAGCTTCGCATTTTTACGACCCTTATCGGCATTCATGCACCATTCTGGAGGACGATGGACTGGCAGAATGCGAAGATGTAAAGGACGCCATAAACATCAATGCTACAGGATAACTCTTTAAAACCCGCGAACGTGTATCGAGGAGGCAATGAAAGAAATTCTCTTTTGCATCGTTTTCCACGATCAACTCGACATTTAACATGCTTCTGCTGGCCGAATTCCTTGCCGTCGCGGTCTTTTACCTTACTTGGAAAAGACTAGTCGATTTTGAAATTTCGGAAGAAAATTCTACTCGTAATTCAAGTTATGAAAAATAAGAAGGCTGATGTGCAGTTATTGCTACGTAATAGGGGCTGAATTGCAGGAGTTTAACGATGAAAATATTTACTTAAAAATTTTCTTTAATAAAGAGTGGTAATTTCTATCGGATGATATCAATCATATTCCTAACATGCAGGAAATTTTCCTCTAAAGAAGTTTTACCTTCGTTGACCAAGGAGATAATACATAAAAATTATCTTCCCAACTTCCTGTAATAACATAGCATAATAAAATCAATCACGACAGAATTTTCATTTCGTTCTTATCCTTTCTTTATATCGTAAGATTCTTTTTTATATCCTTCTTCAATAAGTAATTAAATGTAAATGACCGATATGTCATTTAGAGAAACTACGGTTAAGAATGCATTCATTACATACTAACCATCAACGACCAAGACAGAATTATCAATTTAAAGGAATATCCTTCTTTAAATGTTAAGGTGTAGCGTACTAAACCTTAATTATCTGATGATTGCGTGTAAGGAAATAAATCCAAAAAAGAGGAAACGGAAAAATCTACCTTTAATGAACTAATGAAATCAGCCCGAAATGCGATCTACAACGAACGCAGCATCCCGTTTTCCTGCATGACATTTAATGAGAATTTCTTCGTAATAAGGGGAAAAAAGACAAACTTGTCTTGATTATCTACAATGAAATTTCGGCTAGCGCTCGTTACGCCCTTGTCATTAGAGAGGAAAAAATCGAGCGTTAGTTCATTCACATCGTTACGTATTCGTGTAAGGCAAGCAGCATCGATGTTAAAGGAACCAAGAGCACGGAATAGGCTAAAATACATAGTCGGCGAGAAATACTGCGACTAAATAAACTCCCTCAATTACCTCGAATGATTCAAAATTCAGAGAACGTAATGTTATCCCGAAAACAACGCCGGGGGCCTTCCCTCATCAAAGGACGTCATGCTCCTCATTTTCGCTGACGAATTGAATTTTTCATAAAGCGCAAACACTGCTCCACTAAAGGAAAACAAAGAAAAAACGAAAACCGCTAACCCATAATATTCGACGTTAAATTCAGTCGAGGACGCTACCTCAAAGGAATCCACGCAGAGGGAATAATTAAGCCCGGGGACAACAGAGACCATGTCGACCTTCTCTAGGAGACACGTAGCGCACTGTTTGAACCGGTGATATTTTCAAAGTTCATAAAAGAAGCGATACGTCGCGCCTTTCTCGCGACGGAATTCGTCCGCCAGAATCAATGCTCGGCAGTAGATTAGGCGACATTCCAGCCATTTCATTATTCGTCAAAAAATGTGGACCAAACCGCTAACATTTATACGATAATAAAGCTATTTTCCATAAGAGGACTAAATTTCTCTCTTGATGAAAAAAAAAGCTGCCTCGGTCATTAGAATTCTTTTGATGATCACCACGATAAAACAGACAAAATCGTAAGTATTATTACAGAATATTATTTTTAGTAGAAAATGACTGCAGTTAAGTTAATCAATCAGTAATTGACTCACTCAGTAATTTAATCAATGGATTTAACCTAGATATAATATGTTTCTCAAGAAGATGATATATCTATATTTCCAGAGTTTACTTACAGTACTATTAGATACATTTTTAAAGAAATATTTATATATTTAAGCCAAAGAGCCAAAAAATGCTAAATCCCTTCGCATGCAACGTAAAAAGTATCTTTCATTTTTATTATTATTATCATTAAAAACACTGCAGATAGGTACAATACTTAGTGGCAGTGGATACAATAATGCATTAAATGATGCAATGAAATACAAACAGAAAGAAACAACTGAATTCTATCAAGTTATATATAAGAATAAAACAAAAGATACGACCTTAAAGATATACCGAGAAAAAAGAAGGAATGAAAAAATTAAGACTAAGAAATATTTCTTTAGTCTCTTCCTCGTATCTCTAAAATTATTAAGAGAAATTCCCCTGGGAAGGTTGATCCAGTCTCCTCCCGTTTTAAAGAAAAAATATTGTTTTCTCACGCCTTTTTTCTTTTTTCATTACTTTAATCAACGATGAATCTATTCAGGAGAATAATTTTATATATGATTCATGTGTCTCTGATCTACACTGCCTCTTTTAGTCGTTCCTTAGTACTTTTTATTAAATAAATTTTTAAAAACATTAAATAAGGCAGTAAACGTAAATATCCATTCTTGATCTTTCATTCCTTTTATTTAAAATACTCAGTAGGCTTTCCAGCATACATAATCAAAAGACAAAAAGTCTTCTAATACGTCCCATGTCCCATCTACTTCATTACCTTTTTGGTAAAATAAATTTTACGAAATGTATCTCTAAAAATTATCAGAATGGACGTGACAAAATAACTAACGTGCGCCAAAAACTCGTCCCTTGGTTGGCCATTTCAAAATATCCTGCAGCCTACATTAATATAAATCCATTGACTACGTCAACCACAAAGAAGCAAAAAGCCATCTTTATACACCAAGTAACACATCTAAAGACAGCAAGAATGACATCCACGTCCATAACTTCGTAAGAATGAGATTCGTTCCGTATCCGAGTTCACCAACTACGTAAGACTAAGGAGGAGAAAAGATCGAGAAATGAAAAAGAAGACTTGTGTCACGTGGAGACAGAAATGATGGGAGATTGAGATGGCGTATATGAGCTCACTCCAACGGAATAAGAGCGGTGAGGGACAGAGGACCTTTTATGAGCGAATAGAAAAGGGATACGATGGAGAAGGTTTAAGGAGCCATAGAATAGCGGGAGAAAGGGAATATTTGGCACACGGAAGGGGCTGCTGCCCGTTAATTAAAACGCAATGGGCCCTCACGCACTTTCCCTCCTCTTCGGATTAATGGCGACCTCTCGAGCCTTCATCTCTTCCCTTTTGCGATCGTCGTTAAACTATAGAAGGCGGTCGACACGGCGCACTCAATGCGGAATCCTTCGACGGATGATGGGTCCGTTAAAAATAAACACCTGCTCGTTGAGCGGGGGATACACGGGCAAAAACATTAAAACCTTTCCTAGCCACGCACTTGGGTTTCCGGAGATGTGCCAATGGCCATGTTTCAACCTGATGAGTAGACCGAAATTAATTAATTATAATTAACACTCGGAGATACAGCAACCATGAGAGGAAGAGATAATGGGATGGAAGATCTGGGTGGAAGAACAAAGCGTTGGTTGAAATTCATAAGTTAATTAGTTTAGAAATAATGTAAGAAAGAGAAGACTTGTACCTCTGGAGGAGAACATTGTAATTTCTGTAGCCTATTGATATGAATTTGTATGTTAAAATAAGTAAGTTGCGTTGATGGAAAAATATATAAAGAAGTACAGAAGGTTGAATAGATTTCAATCAAGGAATCGGTTAGTGAAATGTTGAGGGAGGTTGGTAAACAGTAACTGAGGATGTGAAAAGTAATGACGAGGGAAAAAGACCCCAAATATGGGATGATGAACAGAAAGGAGTTACTTATCAAGAAGTGGCGGATACGGATTTGAGTAGAGAGTTTTCGGGCACTTAAACACACCAAGAAGTGGAAGATTTATCTACCAAGAAAAATAGAATACGGAAAGACATCTGAAGAAAGGAACGGAAAAAAGAAAATCTTGGTGATCTTAGCCACGTTAAGGGTATAGTAAACCAATTAAATTGTGATTTTGGTCATATCCACAACAAAGTACACATCGTTAGTGTGGCAAGTACAATAAGCATTAGATAATAATCAATCTACCGGACCACTTCGATGAAGAACTCAAGAAATTAAAGTCTACAGCGCGGATGGGTATGGAAGAAGTGAGAGCAATCGTCTATCGAATGCTTGAAAGTAACTAACAAACCTCTCACACGCACAGGCGTTTTATCGAAGGAATTCGAGAAGGTTCCTCTGGGCACAAAAAACTACCAAAATAATCGATCCTTTCACCGATGCTATTCTCCCTTTCTCGGTAGAAAGGCAATATCCGCGGATTCCTGTTAAATTGAGTTTGAAATATGTCTACCTTCTTACAGAATTCCAGCAGAAAGAACATTTGCCGGGAAAATTTTATTTAGATAACCTTTTGTTGGGTGGATACGCTGAAGTGAGAAAATGAATGCACATCAGGAAAGTTTGTTAATGCTTGAAAAATTTACACCAAAACAGAGGCAAAGGATACAGTTCATCTACTTAAAATTGGTCTCTAAGTAGACTAATATTGAATCATTGAAAGGCAAAAAGACGAATTCAACTCAAAATTATCCATAACTGTTAACAAGGAGTACAAGCTTTGAAGAATGTATACCAATGCATAATATTACTGCGAATGGTTTTGAATTCCAAAGTGACATTCAGGTGTATTCATAACGATGGGAAGTCAATTAGAACACAGTTTCAACCAATACTAAAAGAGAGCGAGGGTTACGAACAATAAAATATACACCATATGCTGGTAAATGAATTATTAAGATTTGCAAAAAATGTAATCATATGTCATATTATCACACGAGAGATAAATTAAATTCATGATGAAATGAGATAAAAATCAGTTAAGTACAGAGTGCTTAGTGCTTAGGCTAAAAAAGATTATTCGTTCCGGAATAACGTTCGTTAAGCGAAGTGCGATATCCCACGCCATACGCATTACATGGAAAACGTTACAAAGAAATAATCGCCCGGAAAGATACTACTTCCGGTAGTTATTTTTTTCGCGATACATTAGAGAAGCTAATCACAGTTAGAGAAAGTAGGAAAATTGGCGTTTTAATACCCGCTGCAGCACGCAGTTTGCGGTATAGTACTAGTATGCAAAAGTATATTATAGCAAAATCGTAAGATACACATGAACACAACCAGAAACTACACATTCTCTTAATAGTAATCTATTATCGCCAGCATCTAAAACGTTTTGTTCATTTTTCATTCATTTTAGCATGTGTTTATGCAAGTGTAACTGCCGAGAAAAGATCGTTTTCTGTTGAACCAATTCTGTATTTATAAGCCGAATCCGAAAAACAACCAAAATATCTTTGAACTCGAAATATTCGCGGTGGTGCTATTCGTTAGCGGAGTATAGAATGTAATCTCCTTTATTTGGAGAAGTACCTCCGAGACATTATGCCCGTTCAGAAAACTAATAAAGAGACGATTCGAGCCGTACGAAAACCATACCCAAAGCGGTGAGAAACAATCAGAGATATCCCTCCGGCCATCATCAGACCAAAGGAAACACATTTGTTACACGGCCTCTTCAACGAGAATCCCCGAGGAGGTGGTGGTCCCTTTCCAATACACAAGACCACCAGGTAATTCCACGGGAAAGAAAACGAGGGACAGAAAACCAGAAAAAGATAAAAAGAAAAAACCACGGGGAATCGCGTGCGGGAAGGCGATTTTCGCCACCCGAAAGAACCATATTCGTGACGGGGTTGCTTTCAGCGCTGAAGACGCCTCTCTCTTTTTCTTTGGGGGAACCGTGGAGGCCTATAACAAAGGAAACAAACAGGGAGATGAGGTATGGAAGGGAGGAATATCAGGCGGGGTGCGTGAGAATGCCGAGGACGGCCTGAGATATATAGATGAGGGAGGAGATGGTGTTCGGCCCATCTGCGGGGGGCGGATATATGAAATAGGGGGGAAATCCGAAAAAAAATTCAGTTTCGGCCGGGAAATTCATTTTTTGCTCGCGAACTGGATTGAGAGCTGCGAGAGGAGTTACGGGAATGTGGGATCATATCATAGGATGGGGAGATGATGACCGCAGTGGCTCTTAGGTGTGGGTGCGGGGAAAAAGGAAGAGCGTAAATGGCGTTAGAAGAAATCGCGAAGGGGAAGCAGACGAAATAAGAGCCTCTCATTCCGGTGATATTTCAAGCGGGAGGAAGAAGAGGGGGGAATTTAGGGGCGAATTTTCCTCTATTTATCAAAAAAAGGATGAAAGGGAGGTACTTCGCGTGGATTTTTTTCCTACGGGAGAGCGAGAGAAAATGAGACGCGAAAACTGAATGCTGGAGGTGGAGATGCGCTATATATAGTATTCCTTTTCCGGCAAATGAGAGATGAAAACGTAAAAATTGCAATATTCTGCGGTGGGCCGATTTATTTCAGTCGTGCGAGATATCATTAACTCGAAACACACAGGCGTTCGAGCGATAAATTTTACTTGCGGACAGTTTGGCGATCAACATGAGGGAGTTCGAATAAAGTATTTGCTAATACACAACTATTCGCACCTAAAAATCTTATCTACACGTAACGTGCAGAAATCGTTCTATAGGTGCTTTAATTCATAGGTCACCCTTTCACAATCCTAAGTTCAATAAAACAGGATGAATATATTAAAATAGGAAATGATGTATTTTTTCGGGAAAAAAATTACTCCCCTTTTCAGAGGAAACGATGTTATCCACAGAGCATACATTTAACGGGATAAAAACAGATGCATTAACATAGAGGACAGGATTACCTTTTGATCTAAAATATCAGTAATTCGATGGCAACTTCATCGTATGCGTTGAACGACCTATATGCTCAACAGAGCGATATTAACATACGGTGATTGGCTCTTCGGTCGAAGATAAAAGTAGCGTTGAAAACAGAGGTCAATGATATCTTAGGATCGAGATAATTGATATTGGCCAGAATTGTTGAAATCCAAAATTAATTTTAAAATTCCTTTCCGAAAGATTAGGAGGGTTCAACAAGAATTTTCAATTCCATTCTTAAGAGAACGCATACATCATACAATTTTTGAAATATTATAAAATTTTCACCGACCAGTATCGCCAATGCTGAAAATGAAAATAAATACCATCCTATTTAAGAATACAAAACGAAATAAAATCAGAATAATTTTCTGGAGATAAGAGTAAATGTCTACCGCCCACGGATCCAAAAATATGAAAATTGAAGTATGGGTATGTACGAAAAAAAAATACGAAGAATCAAATCCTTTAATAAGACAGAGAGTTAAAGGAAACTGACGCAAATACCAAAAAAAATTAAATATGAAATAAAATGCAAATTCTTGAGCGTCTTCAAATAAGGTATTTTAGCACTAAGAAAGGATAGCAGTAAGCAACCCGCCCTTTTCGGAAAATGATCATAGGCATAAATACCAAACTCATGTAAACTACACAAGGTACTAGAATCCATTAAAAAAGGTTTTGATGAATAAAAGAGTAACCAGCCTATGGAGAGAAGAAGAAAGAAAAATATTCTGAAAAGGGATGAAAAGAGAACGTAAATGGTGATATTGTTGAGGCGGCGCAACAGAAGAGGGAGTCCCATCTGCTTCCAATAAATGGAATCATTTCCTCCGACAGATCTTCGGAAGGAACGTGGAAATCTACCGGCGGTGGAGGGAGACGTACGAGAAGAACATGAAATTTCTCGGAAGTAATACCGCCTAGAAATTTTATTGCGAACTCATTTTTCTCTCTCCTTGGCCTTATCAGAATAAAAATATTTATGGACGCGGAATTGATCCAACTTTTTCGCGGCATAAAAAGATTCCTCCCCCCGGAGGGTGGTTTTGGCTCTGCGAGACTTAAAAAGAACTAATATTTTCATATCACCTTGATAGAAGGAAACCCGGAATACGGGAAAAGATCAGCTCTGAGTCGAAATTGACATACCAAAACAAGAGGTAACGGGTATCTTAACTGGCCTATCCTAAATTATAATAATGAAAAATGTAAACAAAACAACCGCAGAGTGCGTAATAAATATGATAATACACAATGATATTCAAGTAACAAAAAAGTCTTACTACGGATATGATAGCTTCAGAGCGCTGTAAATTTTATAAATTGTGATCTGAGCCATAAATCTGCATAATAGTAATATAATATATACACGGAATCGCGATAACCCCATTTTTCCAAATATAATCAACTTAAGTTGCATTCTCAGGTATACTAATGCCTACTACTAATCTTTTAGAAGAAATGATTACACTCCAACATTGTATTCAATTAATCACGGAAGAGAATGATTATATCAAAGTTGTTCGAGATTCTAGCCCCAGCGTGGGTAATTAGCTTCTATGACGAATTCGCGGGAAATGTAAAATATTCTGATTTCAAATTAATAATAATACATCCAAATTAGTTACTTCTATAGTTAACGTATTGTGATATCCAAGTATAGTGGTACCCTTTACTGATATGTAAATGGTACTTTAATGATAGGTAGAGGTATGATTCAATTAGCATTTCCTAAAAATAATTTTAGTTCGAGAAGCTTGGCATAGAAAATAGTACGAAACCTTCTAGAAAGGACTATCTCTTGGATCGCAAGAAATTGGTTTCATAGACGCGTTTTGGAAACATCAGGGTTATTTGCCAGTATCGCACTGTTAAATAAAATTATTCGTGAAATAAAACTTCTAAGAATAATTTAATATTTAGTCGAGTACGGGAGCACATAGATACACTGTCATGTCATTCATAATGCTCTTTTGCTGTTGAAAGTAGACGAAGCAAATATGAATAACTTAGTATAATAGTTATACAGAGAAAGACAAGGACTGCCCTCAAAAGAATCCTAATTGTAAGATACGACATAACGGATTCACTATCACGTTAAGCAGTGATTCATACACGAATTAATGTTTGCCGAGTAGAATCATTCCGTCTGAAAATGGCTGTTCGCTCGGCAGAAAGAGAAAACGTGGGGAAGAGAAAAATCCTTTGCTTCCCTCATCATCCCCCCGAAATATAAGAGCAGAAAACGGTACAGACGACTCGGCGAACAGATACCCACACAAAAAATTGAAAACGCCTCAGAAAGGAAAAGGGGAATAAAAAGCAACAAAACCGAAACGTGCGGGACTTTGAAAATGATTAAAAGTTTTTCGCATTAGTCAACGCCGCGGAGCGCGCTTGGGTGGGGAAATAAACAGAAAAGGAAAATGAATGCGGAAATGATTCCCCGGAGAGGGATGAAAGAACGTAGAGCGAGAAGTAAGTTGAGAAAATACACACCTCCGAGGGAATGAGGAGCAAATGAGGATAGCGTTGGATAAGCGATCCTGGGGAAAGGATGATGATGAGGCAGGAAATTGATTAGCTGCAATCATAACATTACATCTTCGCGTCTATGACGTTGAGTTCAATCTCCACAGCGAAAGAATTGGAGCTATTTCAAACACTGGCTCTTATGTACAACGAATCGCTTTGTGAGAACCATAACACGGAGAGACAGATGCCAACTGATTCCTCGCAAAACGGTCGGGAATCTAAAAATGAATTGAAATACAAGAAATGACCCTCGATGAATCTCTAATTTATTACTACGCTTTGTCGCTGCAGCTAGGCGGTTCGATTTTCTGCTATTACTTTCATCTCTCCGTAATTTTGGAAACTCATTTTTCTCTCTTTATCCCTCCTTACTAAATAGTAAAGATATATTTAAATACGTAACAAATATGTCGTAAACAAGTCTAAACTGACAAATCTGTGGAATGATTTAAATGTTTAAGTTAAACGTGTTTCGTTACATTAGATGTTGTAACCTTTAAATATCAAAGATAGAGATTGCATTAAAGGTGAAGTAGCAAAAAAAGATGTATTAACTTAGTGATCAGCGCTAGTATAAGTGTCTCCAAAATAGATTTTTTGTTTGGAACGAGAATTAACCTAATTGTAGTTGCTGAAATATATGATAAATCAATCGAATGAAAAGAGGACAAAAATATTTTTCGCGCACAAAGGGAAACATTTTAATTTACAAGCATGGAATAATTGACTAACTATTACCGAATATGCAATTGACAAGGATTTAAATTTCTATCAAATTCAAGGCAGTATAACACATTTTCTGCAAAATAACGGAAACGAGCACAAGGTCAGTAAAAAAACCACAATGGATTTTAATATCAAATCCAAGCGCATTTTAACATTCATCCCAAATTATGACACAATAAAACTAAGCTGGTGTAAACGACAATCTGCCAATCAATCACCAAAGAGTCCCCGAGAACGAATTATAATCCATCGCGAAAGCACTTTCACCAATAGCGCCGAATTTTTCAACTCGGCCGTCCGCAACGACATAAATTCTACTGCGGATATGCGACAAAAGCGAACAGCTAATCGAGAAGATTACTCCCCGACGTTGATCGATGACAACGATTATTCCACGGTATGTAAACCACGGAGCTATGCGTGTCCCCGAGTGCTGACAACGACACCTCCATCCAGCTCCTTACGAGTTAAAATATGACGCCTTAAATAAAGAAGCTTACTGAGGCGGCTCGAGAGAGAAAAAAATAGAACGCGGTGCGAGACGGCGCGGGGAGAAGCGAGTAAATATCCGGCGAAAGAAAGACGGTGGGAATCACATGCGTCGAATCGATGAAGAGGGTCAGTGGCCCAGTACGCGATACAAGCCGCCGCACGACCTTCGGCGAACTCCCACGCACGAGAGCGCCTTGGGGACGCCGGCGTCTCAACACGTGTGGGCCTCGCGTGTTTGTGTGCTCTGGTGACCCGATTTCCTTGCGCACGGACCTACCTTACTCCTGACGCGTGTCATCGAGAGGAAGAAGCGGCGGCGAATAAATGAGAGCTCTATTTTTAAACGGAGAGCTTCGGATCCGAGGAGAGGTTCGCGTGCTTTGTACAACTACATTTCGATACGCTGACGGATTCGGGGAGTTCAGCGGGTAATAGCCCACATAAGGATTTAGATTTCTCTTATTCAAAACTATTTCTGTTTACTTTACTGGCTGTATTCGATTCTCAAATAGGTACATTCATTCTGACGCCCGCTTGAACAATTTTGTGTAAAGATGGAAACAACAAAGGTGAATGTTGGCGGGTGAAAACTCTATTAATTAGGGTTTCAGCGATAGTTTCTCTTACCTTGAAAAGAAATCGAATCAAACCTGTGATTATAATTCTTATCTAAAGGTCACAGGACATTTTTTCTTCGAAGAACAGGCGAGACATTTGAAAAGCGATATCTTCTACATTTTACATGGAAAACATATGCCTTTTTCCGACATCACAAAACGAAATGGGAAATTTTCTCATTAAATAAGTAAACATACGATCAATGATTACAGACATTTTAATTAACATATAGCCATATATAGAATTATACAATGTGACAAATCCTGAAAATCAAAACACCTGCAATGTGTATCAAACAATCTGTATCAAATGATTCCGTCATTGCTAAATAACAATTAAATCAATGTACGATACATCGCATTCATAGGTAACACAAGAAGTCCCACACGAACACGACCTGGCACTAATCGATACACGCCTCAAAACCCAAAGAAACAAGCAAATTATCACTGCAGAATATATGCTAATGCCTCCCGAAACTTTCGCATTCCATCCCCTCCTAGAGGCCACGGGAGTCATCACGTGCAAAAATAATGAAAGGATCGCCACAAAGCAAAACTAGCACAATAGCGAAGCAAGTGAAGTTCTCCCGCGCGCAGCGAACAAAAGGCACCCGCGCTACAAATAATCCCGCCACCGAGAGAGGGGAAGGGCAAAAAAACGAGGAAAAAATGTTTACAACTCTTCCTCTAAAACTTTTCCCTCTCCTGACCACACAATTCTGTTTACGCCTTCACACTTCTCGGGCAGGAAGGAGTGGGGATCACCGACGATGATTTTCCATCGCCTAAATCCTTCTCCGCCCAAGATGAAACTCTTCGCAGCACCCCCTCCCAGAATACTAATCAAGACCCACCCTCGCATTCATCCCCGCCCAAATCCGAATCCCTCACCGCAGATACTACAGTCGCCACTCACTGCAGACCCCCTTTCCGCGACTTTTCAACCCTTTCGCCAGAACCCTTGCCGCTAAAGTCCCCCTCCCGTTGCTCCTCCTTCTTCTCCTGCTCAGGGCGTCAAGGGTTAATTACGCGCGGAGGAAACTAAGGGGAGACAAAAGGGGAGGTGGGAGAAGAAAAGGGTGTATATGGGAGAACGATAATTAGAAAGCCGAGGATTCGGAAGATGGTCGGTAGACGAATGGAAATATTTTGTTAGGGGGCGTAGAGAAAGTGCGGGAAACAAAGAAGAGCGCCCGTGCTCGAATAATAAACCGAAATGAAGTGACGCAAATGTTACGAAGTTAACCGAATTTTAGGGCGTGGAAAATTCTAGATTCGCTCAAAATTTAATTACGCCGCGCCCGCTGAAAGCTGGAATTTTGGAAGTAATTCTACGCGAAAGAATTTAGATCGAGGACAAGAATTAAGAAAATGTAAACTAAAAGAAATATAAAAGGTGGACGCAAGTTATTATTCGCGAATTTCTTAAATTCAAGGAAAAAATCAGTACTAGCGTTGTCTGTGTGTTTTTAAGACAACTGCGAAAGTTTGAATTTGTTCAGACGCAACCGAAAGATTTCTGTACGATAGCGTACGTTAGAAATGCAACCAGAGAACTGACAATAATAAACGTGAAAAACAGATATCACGGGAAACAAATGCCAACAGCCGCAAGAACCTTATCTACTTTAAAAAATGATGGAGAAAAAAATCTCCCCGTACCTCAGCTCAAGCATCAAGAATAGCTAAGAGGCTGATTTAAAAACATTGCCTTCCGAATGACACATAGCTACCGGAATATAAAACGAATTAGTAAATATGAGGGGATACTACGCGCGAAAGAATTCGATAGAGATGGAACAAAACAAGAATATCACGTTCAGAAGAAGAGGAAAATGAGGAGCTAAAGATAAGGATCTGGTATGAGTAGTCGGGATGATACGGGAGCTAAAACGAAGGCAGGAGAATATAGAGTGAGGACGGGAGAGGAAACATAAAACACAACACAATAGAGTTGGGAGACAAAAGAGAGGGAATGAAAGGTGTTGGAATGAGAGGAAAGGGTAAGAAGGAAGAGGAGGATAGAGTGAGCAGACGCAAGTGAGATTCTCGGAGACAAAAGGGAAGGTCGATGGGGTTTGAAAGAGAGAAAATAGACGAGGAAAAAGAGACTCCAACAGCTAGATGAGTACAAGAGGCTAAGGTCATGACCCTTAACAGTCCCATGCAGATCCATATTACGGAATTCAAATACAAATGGCCGAAATTGAGTGACCCAATTCTCTGGCGTTTCTATTAAAGGTTATAAATAAGGGACGGTGGCTGGAGAAACGATTTCGAGAAAAAGGGTTTAACTTCCCTTTTTCATTAACACGATGCTCCGAATGCTCAAGCGCCGGAAAAACATTACAGTGGCATAGGAGGTTACAATCGTAGTGAAAACAAGAATCAGGATTATCACCATTTAGAGAGGTGGAGAAAAATATCACAGTACTATTAACGGCTTTACGAGTACATATATTGAGAGACTGCTACTACTATGAGTATAAAATCAATCATGGATTATACATTAAAAGTATATCTCACACCAAGTTGACATTCCGGGACATTATTAACCACCTCCAATATTATTATGAAACATATAGTAGAAACATAATACTATATTTTTCGCAATAATACCTTCCTCGAAAAAAGGGAAGGCAGGCATTATGTAATTATGAGAAGGAACGATAGGCATCTGAATGAAAATTGGTAAAAGAAATATCTGGTTAAATATCTCCATTATAGATAAAAAAAATTTAAACAGAAATTCCGCAAAGGTTTTATAAGTAATAAATATACAGAAGATGCTATTGGAATTTATGGTTATGTGCTCGTAAACAAAAATAATGATTTTATAAAAAAGACGGAAAATACATTTAAGTTCAGTTAGCAAGTTACTTCTTTTAAGATATTTAATATATTTATACACTAAGATATTTATTATATAATTACCTATAAAGCTTTTCTGGTTTATATTGGTTTATTGTATATTTATCATTAAGAAAGACATTAGTAAGACCTGGAAATAGCCTGAGTTAATCTGTCATAGTCAAATTCAAAACCGATTCTGAGAGTCCTTGTCGCACTTAAAAAATGTTTATTGTATTCACATATATTTATTCAGAAACATACTAATACCGGCTTCCAGGGTTTACTATCCCAATATCTCTATTTAACTTTCAAGTCTATTGGAGCCATGGTTTAGAAGAATCCATTTTCTAATATTGATTTTCTGCGGGCTTCCATTACCATTAATTAATCTATATCAACCTTGCATCAATTCCTTTCATAAATTTCCATCCAAAATTGATATCCTTAGTCTATTACCACTAAGAGAGAGATGTACCTCAGCGGATCCAAGAAAGCTATAGTTAAAGCTTCAATATATCATAAGAATCAAAATTCAAGAGACTACTTTAACCTTTGTGGACCAAGAGAAACGAAAACTGAATGAATGAAATGCTTTTGACCCCAAAAAGTAAAAGTTCATCATTTATTAATAATTTTTACATCCCTTAAGCTTCAGCAAGAGCATTTCGACAAAATTTTACCATTCGACTAGGAATAGCCGACACTACTTAAAACCAATTGAATAACCAATACCATCGCACTTGGGAAGTAAGAAAAGCATGGGTAGAGAGATGAAAAAGAGAGAGATGGGAACAGTGGGAGGGGCCAGGGGGAATCACCCACGTGACGCCCGTAAGACTACCCTCTCTTTCCCCTGGCGTCCCTACTCTCCGCCAATCAGATTCCTCCAAAGAATAGTTTTTAAGGGGGTCAGGCGTTGAGGCTAGAGGAGGAGGAACGGCTTGTGATGGGGAGTGGGTGAGATGCAGGGGAAGGGGTAAAAAGGACCAGACGAAAATGAAGTGGGAGAGAAAATCGAGTCTAAATGAGACTATTAAAGACGTGGCCTTTAATGTATTACTCCGACGGCTTCGTGCACGAATAAAACGACCGCAATAAGCTGAACCACAACAAACGCCCGGCAATTCCGGGTGGCTATCTCCAACGCAAATACAATGAATAATCCTCAACAGATACAAGATTAGTCCGATGCATAGTACGCTACCTGCGGGTCCAGATCACCATAAGCGGGCAAGAGATGATAGACTACTTACAATACGTAGATAGAATATATTTACAAAACTGTTCAATTTAACATTAAAGAATTAAACATTCTTAAATTTCTAAGCGTTCAATCACAGTTAATGGCTCACTAAAAAGTAATTTTCTTTGCTTCAGAAAGAACTGAAATAACAAGGAAAAGAAACCTAAGCATAGGATGGATATGCTCATAAATCCGAAATCTATTAAAATAACGATTAAATATGCCGGAAAAATGAAGCACGTATACAATGTAAAATAGACAGTAAAATTAACTCTTTGGTACTACGCGGATTATTACGAGTATACTTGAGGCACATCAGTGAGGTAAGCGATGATTTACAAAAGTAAAACGTAACGAAAAACTTATATGCAAGCGAAAGACTAAAAATCTATGAATGATAACTATCCGATAAATCAATATAATCAAACATGATGTTAGAAATAGATTTATATATCCGCGAGGAAAAAAGGAACTGAGTCAAAAGGCTGTAGATGAAACATCCCTCCAAAAGACTTGATTTCGAAGAACTAAATATCATAACTGTCCAACATTAGTCCGGTATCATTATTTGTACTATATTTGAGTATATTTAAAACGCGATATTTAACTACTAATGTATGGGTGATTCTTAGTGATAACAGAACGCCTCCTCCTTACTGTTAACATAAGAATTTACTGCTTAAGCTGGGACTTCGTAGTAGGACTCCAAGAAGGAATAAAAAATAAGAACTTTTACTAACCAAAGTTTTAATTGCAAAACGACTACGGAATTTACTCGTAGTCTTTATGCGGTAAAGGCGCAAGAGCACAAAAGAACTATGTGCATAAGAAAAATATGAAGAAAAGGAAAAGAATGTAAATGAACGAAGAGTAAGGGGAAGAAGGAAAAAGATATTCATTGATGTTCTGGATATTTGGGTTTGATAAGGTTTTCAAAATATGTAACATCTCTTAAGAATTTAGAGAAAAATCATTCAAAATGCTTAAATTCCACGCTGAAAGAGCTGTGGCCGTTAGATGATGGGTCATTTGGGAGCAGTAGGATTACTTCAGCGTAAGACCGCCGTATGTACTTTCTTGCAAACTTGGAATGCCATCTATACAATTACATATACCGACAAATTTCACTTTCAGCATTGCCCAAGTGAGGAATGCTGGGGATTCCCTATCCAAAGCATTTTTGTTGATTGTAGAAAAGCAGATAATTCAATCAGAATTTCGGCTGAATACCATGCAGATAAAAATCGTAAAGTAATTTATATAAGCGTTACCTCTTTGGTAGAACATTATACACGGTACTGGAACGTTTGCATAACGCTAAGAACGGTGATTTTCCTTAATAACTAACTAAAACTTCTCTGCGAAATTTTACATGGTACAAGATATCATAGGGTTCGAGATTAACAAAACCCGTTTCAAACCAAATCAAGAATTATAAAATTTGCTTTTGATGACTGATAACATGGTTTTGAGGAAATATTAGATCAAATGGATAGAAAAGTTCCTAATTAGTAAACTTCCTTTAAAGGATATTTGACTAAAAATGAAATAACAGGGGTACATATACTACTGATGGTACTTAGAAAAGGATGTCGTGGCACTTGAGAAACAGATTGATGATTTTTTATACTTATTACTGATCTTTTATGCATAACATTTGAAAGAATAAAATAAATAGATTACGTTAAATTAAATTTGCAAAGCACTGAAATGAGAAAAATTTGCAATGACAGTAACAATCTAAAGATACCTGACTTTATATGTCGTTCGTACACACATTGAAAATAGTTGAAAATTTCTGAAGAAAAGTTTATTTGTAGAATAAAGCACAAAGAAAGCAACAATAATTAGATACTTTTGTATAAGCTAATAAAAAGGAAACAATTGCACTTGCTCAATTCACAAAGTCACATCCCAACAAAAAGATATCGGTGAGATTTTCGTGGGTATTAGAGAACAACTGCTTCTACTGCCATGTTGACCACATATTTTTCGTTACTTCCGGAAATTAAAGTAAGACCGACATTAACAAATCAAAACCGAATATTTTAAACTTTAAGATTGTTACACCTCAGCAATATCGCGGGAGCTCACTTATATATTTGGATTCAAAAATTCTCGCTCATTTCAAAACATTCGCGTCATGTAAATTGATCACGTTACGAGATCGGATAATGGGAATAATAAAACACTAACACTCACTCAGGAGCGTTGCCGGCAATAACAATCCCAGTCGGATCTCACAAATTTCAATATCAAGACGACAGCGAGTTCCACCGAACGACGGGGCAGTCGGGAAATTTTCGAATATTTCCTTGGAAATGGTGCGAGCTTCTCTGCCTCCCCGTAAACATTCTCCGATAAAACAATTTACGCCCGGCTAAAATTTGAAAATCCCAAACATTATTTTCACACGGTGACTACGCAGATGTCTCACGGGCCATAACGCCCTCAAACCGCGCGAAGCATAACGGCCCTCTCCCCTGCGAATTCCTTCGCTACGCCCTCCTTTAACTAAACTACGAAAATCCCGTCCCCTTTAAACATCGATAAACTATTTATTTCGAAACACGCCGAAAACGCGCGGAAAGGGACTCGGGGAAAAGTCACGCTTTTAAAGAGAACTTCCCAAAATATCTTCCTTCGCCATTCTCTTTATGTAAGATCTTAAAAAAAAGGGGCGAAGTCGATACGAGGAAAGACAGGTCTTCCCTTTAAATATAAAACGAAACTGAGGCACCGAATTCCTAAACGATGCGAGCGAACCGATTAAGAACTTACAAGGGCCGCCGTGAAAAGGGGTTTTGGCGGACGCCCAGGGCCTTACTCTTCCAGGATCCATGCAAATGAAGGGCTTCTAGACTTGAAGAGATGGGCCCCGGGGAGTACTTTAAACCACGGACAAGTGCGCTAGTGTCAGTGTACGGAGAGACACGTTGGAATAAGAAATTCAAAATGAAAGGGACTCGAATTTTAAATACATCACCGTATGTCTTCATAGAAAAATATATGCCGAGGGTTAGTACCGAAACGGGTACATTCAAAGAAGGCAAGTTATATTTAAATGAAACGGATTTTTACAAATTTCTCTAAACCCTATACATATGAAAGACGGAATACAATCGAGGTGGTGATCGGGAAGACAGGAAGATAACAGCTTTGGAGTAGAATAAAAGGTGGGACGTTGATTGCTGTGGATATGGAGCGTCTATGAAGGCATTCCACTGTATCATTTGGTAAATTAGGAGTGCGTATTGCACTAACCAATGTCAGATTCCAAAATAACTTGTATTCGGTGACATTAGTAAGTTATTCACCTGTAATTCTGAAGTGTGCTGAATAGAATATTAGAAGAATATTATCATCTTTAAAAATACAATGGGAATGAAAAATACAGAATCAACTTACTAGTAGACAGATTCCAAAATTGTCCATATGGTTAAATAGGTAGTAGCTTAGAAGCTTTTTAAATTCGTGCCTCTATTGGAAGAAGAAATTAATTACGAATGATTCATCTGTGATCCATATTACGTGAATATAAATATAATCTGAAAATAATGAAGGGTTTTAACGCGATGACAGGACGGCCACACATCTTCCTAAGATAAACGTTTGATTGAAACAAACGTTATGATAAGGCAATCAATCAGGATAAAATGAAACATCAAAAACCCTCACGCACTTCCGCGTTAATAATCTGAAGTCAATACTTCTTGGTAATACGGATGAGAATGTCGTGGTGGCATTCACATTATATCATTCGAAGTTCTATTTAGTATAAAGGAATTCAAAGGAAAGGATTAGGTGCTCAACAGACCAAATTCTCAATGACATTTCCAAATTTTTGGGTTTGATACAAAAAGAATACGCATCACATAAGATTCACATTCAATCTTTCTTTAAACGTATCAGCTGAGATACACAAAACGCTCCCAACTTAAAGCCTAAGGAGCGAACGAAGGGAATTTACATTGCACGCATTAATATTCAAGGGAAAATATTGCGGGTGTCGGAGTTGACCCGTTCAATGCTAATAAGGCATGCTCACGCGTTCGGAAAGAAAGAATTGTTGAAAATTCGTACACGTAGATAAAGCGGGCAGAAGGAAAGAGAGTGAACCGAAAAAGGGAGAGTCCGGGATAAAAATATGAATAAAATAGAGGGAGTTGCCCTCTTCCTTTCTCTTCTTCCCCCACCCACACCTCACTCCCTCAGAGCTCTCTCCGCTCCACCCCTTTAATCCCATTGGACGGGCATCTCAGCGTGGGCGGAGGGAATAGGAACCAAAGAGTAAAAAAGGAGAGATGCTGAGAGAAAGAGAGAGAAAAGAGTATATGGGCTTTAGGTAGGGATTGAGAGAGAGAGAGAATGGATAAATGGCGGGCATAAGGACGATTCAAACCGATTATGGATTTATGTCATCAACCAAAGATATTTGCTTTAAACGAGAGGGAACGTCCCGTTGGACTTTCGCGACGGGTTGTGTAGTTATATGAATGACGTTTCAATACGGATGCCAGTGCGTAAGGGCAAATTTGATTCAAAGCGCTGCCTCTGTATGACGGAGCGGAGGGTCGTGTGGAGTGAATGCACTCTGTAGCCCAAACACTGCAAAACCTTATGTGGGGCAATGATGGCCTAAAACCGCATTGCATTTAAATTACAACTTTGGTTTGAAACCCCTGGTAAAAAAAATGCATTCACGATGTTCGTACTGCATTTACTCCAGCCATAGTTTGGAAAAATAGGAATGCTTACAAATACAGCTGGGAAAACATTTCGCTGACGATAATAAAAAAATCTACTCTTTCTTTTGCAGTAAAGTTAAAATTTTAAAGATATTAACATGAAATACATATGATTAATAAAAAAGGAAAAATTAAGATATTTAATTGACGCATTTTATTTTTACTAAATATAATATTTATTGGGATAAAAAAGTATAATTAAGAGTATCGATAACAATTGAGAAAAATTGATTTTGATTCCTAAAAATTTATTTTCCAAACGATTTATTAAATCCACCGCTGAAAATGTAAATTTAAATGATAATATTGACCAATGTGTTCTATATTTTAAATTTAGCATTCACAATTAGTCCGCTTTAAATTAATACACAGTCATACTTCAACAGAAGTACCGATGCTTTTGCCAATGTAAAAGAACCAGAATAATACCTTTGACTATGATCTGACAATTACTTATACTTGTGTGTATGAAGCAACTTTTTTATAGTCTAAAATAAGAACAATTCTTGTTAAATCACTTGAATGTTTCAATTCGTTACATAGTATGATAGAGTTATAATACTGTCTGCACTTGCTAAACTATAATTTCCAAAATCACTCGCAAAATTTTAAAATCATAATCTGGGATCTTAACTACCGAAAGCCTACGTAAAAATCATAAAACAATTTCACAATTTCATTTTTCATTTCAAACTAATGCCACTTCTCCTATAATCGACAACATGTTTCTAACCTTTCTCATATTCCTCAAAGGACTCTTCACTTATAACGAAACGATGAATATGATCACATATTTCCTACATATAATAAATTGAATTAGTTTCCAAAATATTCAAAGCAATTTTTCCAATGATCTTTAAGAATATATCTCCTCATCCTTTGAAAAAAAAATTATTCCGATGACAATAAATATATAACGTGATGAAATCTCAACTTAGGCTCTCAGAGTTCAAACATCTGCTACAAAAAATATGAGAACAGCGTAAGCCGTGGACAAAGTTCTCTCACTCCATACAAACACGAGAAGAAAAGGAAGCCAAACAATGAGCTGTAGAAGGCAAGGTGTTCCCCAGAGGTCCTTGTCCCCGTCGCCGAAGACCAAAAAGGCGCTCTGAGAGTGCTTCACCTGCGCCGGAATTCCAAGTCGAATAATGCAGCGGCGGATGCACTTCGCGACTCCAGATTGGAGAAGAAGACAGGAAAAGGCTGAGTTGAAAGGTGTCGCATTCGTTTACCCAAGAGACACACTATGATGTGCAAAGAAGGCGTGGCTTTGCAGAAATGAGATCATCCTTTGCCCATTGCAAGGAGATGGCCGTTCTCTGAGTTTGCATTGTCGTTGAAGTGAACAGTGGAGATGTTTCCTCCTCATTTACGTATTTCGGATATTAAGAAGCTATCTATCAAGACGGCCAATTCAAGGAGAGTAAAATTATTAGGTATTTTCACACACTGGTATCTAAATCTTCAATTTCAACTCAATGACTTACTAACGGTAACAATTGTATCTTGATAAAAACATTAAAAGTAAATGACGTAATTATCTACAAAATCACAAAATTAAACACTGTTGAAGTAACAATTAGGAGAAAATTTTTCGATTTATTGGATTAACTCATCCATATGAATTTACAGATAGTATCTAGTTTCTCTGTCTTAACCCAACGTTAGTCTAGTAGGTCCATTACCATTAATGTGGTTAGTTATTTCGACAGCCCTAAAAAGGTAAAAATTTATACCGACGTGATGACTTGATATGTTCCCTCACACTCAAATATCACCAAATATTAAACACGCGGCCTATTTAAGATATTTCTGCTTTATTCAAAATATCAATCACATCCGATACATGCTAATAAATATTTTAATAAACTTTGCTCTCTGCTCGCATTAACTTTGTTACAGCCAAGTCTAAATGACTATCACAAGATTTTCAATTGAATTCTTGTTTTGTGAAATCGAATGAATTTTCTCCACCCCAATTGACAGGACAATTTAAATTGACATACGCCATTTCGATATTTAGGAGGATATTATTTAGGATTCAGGAGGAATAAAGCAAAATTCTCTGGTTACGACTTTCCCTCAATCAATCTAAAATTCTGAGAATCTGAACAAACCCACGCCATACGAAGCAAAGCCAAAAGATACCCCTGAATCCTATTGATAATTCGTCCACCCAGACCGGAGGAACTTCCACCAAACTAGTACAATCGTCCCTCCGACTCAAAAACCAGGCAGACTGACGTCCGATGCCGTCAAAACCAAAAACAACAAGAGGAGGCGTCGGCAAAGGACAGTCTCCCTCTTATTTCTGCCGGACGACAAAACCAGCCACCCTCGACAAAGTGCTTCTCCCCCACTCCTGGCTCGCTTCCCAAAACCACCAACCCAACGGCCGAATCAAGCTGCGCAAACAAAGATAGGCCTTATTCTTCCCCTACTCCACTCCATATCCATCTCAAACGCTGAGACAACAAGACCTCACCCAGTCCGTCCTCCCATCCTCCAGCCTTTTAGTGCCCGAAAAGCGACCGGCGGAAAGACTTTCTTCGAGTCTTAGGTGAGAAAGCGCGACGCTCACTCCCCCTGACGGCATTACGTGCGTGTCTTGCGGTATTAATGTTTACGGCGGAGGAAAGAAAATTAAATTTCTCTTGTGACGTTCGCTTAAGACTCCGTCCGTCTTAATTAATATTGCGTGAGAGGGGGGGCGAAATGAAATGAGCGCGGGATCGAGGAGAAAATAATAATCCGTGCGCTTTAAAAGCGCGAAATTAACGACCCTTGACTCGGAAATGGAACAATCTGGAAGCTGTATCGCTTCGAATATGAAACGCAACGTGTTCAATTTGAGTAAACGTGTTCCCCGTCGCACGCTAGAATTTTCGAACGATGCACCGACACTCTCGTTGGCATTATCGAGAAGGTAATAAAGGTTAATTGGTTCGTCTTGCGTTGCTGTAACTATGAGGATGAAATTGAGGAAACATCTAAAGGAAAAATAAGATGTCGATGTTCTCAGAAACATGGAATGCTCTCAAAACTGCTCTTATCACCTTTGCTATAGCCAAGTTTACGTAAATATCACAAGAATTTTAATTAAATTCATATTTTGTGAAATTGCTTGAATATTCTCCACAGAAATTGACAGGATACTTTAAGATTGGCTAAATAAAGCAAGCTATGAGGCAAACAACTCAAATGAAGAGCTGTCCATGTTAGCTATTACATCAATAATAATATGATCCATGTTTAAGCATAATTCAAATTACATGAATTAATGCTAGACATGACAGCGGATATTATATAACGTAGCATTCATATATCCTTATTTAATAGTAATAGAAAGTTACAAACAATATACCAATACACATAAATACATGTTAAAAGAGGGTCAAAAATTTTTCAGTCACATTCCCTATTCCATGTATAGCGACCGTAATATTTCTATCTACTCCAGTCTCGAAACACACCCGTATAACTATGCAGCACGGAAAACGAAACAGTCATGTAGGTTGCATAACTCATAGGTAGCGCACTGCCTAGCATCGCTCTCGCATCTATTTTCTTGAAAGGATAGGTGAATAATATTCATCCAAAGAAAAGTATCTCAGCAATGATCAAATGAACCTCATGGGGCGTTTAAAAGTATGCTTACAGAATAATAATTGACTCAAAGAATATCACAGAGCAAAAGTAAAGCAGCTCCAGAATATATAAGAAACGAATTTCGCTATGTAAATATCAACGTAAATCCTAGTTTTAAATTAACGAATGTTGTTCAAACTCTACGGCCACGTATCCGTCGGATACAATCACGTGACTCTGTTTAAACGAATCTCCGTATCGTCTCAAATCTCAAAAATGAAACTCGGAAGCAAACGAAGCCGTTCCTTTAAGCCGTGAAAATATTAAATGAGAAATCTCAAAATTCTTGTACGAAAACACTCATCTTCCGAGGAGGAAAAGGTTTCTTCTTCTTGTGCACTCATCTTCCCGAACTCCGTCGTTCTCGACCCGCACACCCTCTTATCAGAACCTATTCTATCTTCCACCCCACACCTCACCACTCCCTTCCTCCGCCGCTGTTTGATCATGCAAATTTCGGGATTAAAACCGTTTGCATAAGCCAATAATTTTCAGAGCTCCCGCAAGCCAACCCTTCCCCACACCCTTCCCCTTTATCAAATCTTACTACATCCATCCCCTCTTTCCCGAAATACAGTCGCAAAAGCTTTCCTCCTTTCTCTATTTCGCCCAAAACCCACTCTTTCCTCCTTCCCTCGCTTCCGAAATGGGACATGATGATATGGGCCAACGGGGGTGGAGTAGTTACGAGTAAGAAACGTACGAAGTGCTGTACCGCCAGTTGATACGCAAACAGGTACTTTCGAAATGAATGGAAATATTGATCGAATGAATCTCGATGTAACTTCCAAATCGGGTTGAAAAAGGGCAAGAATCTCTTTCTGAAACGGAGAACCTCATGTGCCTTAACTTGGTCTTCCCTGCTGCGAGGATAAACCTCGATCTTTAGTTCGTTCCAACGCCTGAGTCGAATCACTCTCCTTGGCTTTACCTCCTGATCCCACCCACGTTATATCCTCAAACCCTTCCACCCAACCCATCACAATAACAAGAATTCCTTAAGGCTCTCTTTAATTCCTCCCCACTCTTTCCATTTAATTCACACCCCTCGAATCCTTTCCATCTTTCAAGAAAATACCAGCATACAGCCCCGCGATATGGTGAGATTAGAGTTTCAGGATATTGAGAATATCTTTCTGCATTCGGTGCGAGGCTTTTGATGGAAACTACGCTGTATACACTCAAGAATCTCCATTGATGAAAGTTACCAGAATTTTGGAAGACAGCGGAAATCGTTGTAATGAGTTATTTATCATTTCTCATAAACATAAAAACTATGTTGCCAATGAATAATTAAGAAAATGTGATTTTTGTAGAGAAAGCCAAAAATTTTATTTGTATAAATATTTAAAAACAACAAATTTGATGTAAATAAAATGATAAATTGAATCTGTCACTTAAATTAACAAAAACAGAAAAAAACGTATGATATATAATCAAATTACTTATTTCATTCATTTTCACTAAAAGTTGTCTCTAAGGATTAGCATCAGAAAATATTTACATTTAAACTCCAATCAAATCAAAAAGTGAAATTTATTACTTAAAAATAAAAAGATTAACACAAATATTCCTCGCAACATCGTTCATAATCATAAAATAATATTTTAAATCATTTTAACATCATCCCAATAGAAAAATTCCCTAACCTTTTCCTAAATCAAAGCTAAGATATAAAAATAATTCGCAGCCTACAATGTATGGCAAATTTAACTCTTGAAGGAATTCCAAAGAATATTACCAAAGAATACCCTACATAACGATAACAAGATTCATTTCGAGATTAGAATTAATTCGGCGTATTAGCCACCCCAACGAATAAGTTCAAACGTTCTTAAAATAGTAATCTTTTCATTATCCCCTCAATGTCGCTCCGTTCGAAATAATAGTAATAGAGGATCCCAAAGCAACAGACATTCACCCATAACGTGCATTCCCCCTTTGGCCGTCGCACGAGCGGAATATTAAGCGACATCCAGAAATGAGAAACAAACTAATTAAGCCATTAAATAAGAAAACTCTTAACGCGTGCTCCAATTTAATTACCGCACCAGACGACTACCAATGAGCCCGTGAGGTTGAGAACGCAAAACGCCCAGCTTATATTTACGAGTATATGCGCAATGATAGGCCCGCCGTATATATTTCTGAGCGAGGAATTTCGGGATAAAGGGTGAGAAAACATGAATCCTCCCCGCATGCATGCGAGAAGAAAAGGAGAGACCATAATGGATAGATACAAACACAAAGCAAAGGGTGCCTATTGTGCGCAACCTACGAGCTGAAAATAACACACAAAGGGTCAAAAGGCCACACTGATGGATAGTGTGTGTGATGGAATTCGAGAGGGGTGAAAAGGTGTTCCCGCAGCGATACACACAAAAGCCCCCGAAAAGAAGAAAGATGGAGAGAGCGCCAAGTAAGGGAGTGAAGCCGTAAATGCATTACTTGGACGCGATTGCCACACAATTAGGAGTTGAGAGGCGCAGATCGATTCCCCTGTGGAGACCGAAGGAAAATGAAAAATAGAGGCGCGTCTCAGTACGGGCCTATTGATATTCAAATCCGGGAGCATTTGCTGTTACTTCTCCTGCGGAATATATTATTAACACCCGTAAAAGCGGTCGTGCGTCCTAAAAATGCGGAGGCTTGAAAGTAGCGCAAACAAAGCGACGGATCAACACCGCGCGCAATATGAAAATAAAGTAAACGGCGCGCTTCGATTTAATTCTACGATGAGAGCGAATTTGAATCTCTTTGATCATCGCGGATGAGATGTATGATTTACGAATACGACGTTATTACTATTTGTTACGTTAGTGAAAGCCGTCGGCCGTTATAGTCATGAAACCTTTTCTGAGCGCTTCTCTTGTTTAGGAATGTTTTTATTACATATACAGAGAAACCTAAATTCTAGCACATGCATTATACAGAGAAATCTAAATTCTAACACTGACATTTTCGTATCGTAAAAGTCTACATCTAAATAATTAGCCAATATTCCAGTAAGGTAAATCATTTTACAGCGAAATAATGAATGTTGATGACATCAAGAAGGGTATTCCGTTTGAACATCAACGTTAGAATTTTGTCTTAAATTAAATCACCATTCAGTTTTATTACATTTTATCCGGAGACTTATATTATCATTTAGATTCGGCACCAGTGTTTCGGCTATCATAGTTCCACGGGTGGGATTCGCTTAAGGATGGAAGATGGAGTACCAACAGAAGCTATCCGAATTAATTAGCATTAAAGATCTCATTACAAGATAGTTGTTATTCCAGTTATCAATGTTCGAGAGCACCATGAGAAAACATAAAAGAGTAACAAGAAAAAACTCTCGCCAGGACCAGGACATCTGATCGTTATATTTCGCAGAGCATTAGAGAAGCTAATAGCAATTACATATAGATAGGGAGAGCGGTGTTTTTTTCCATCCTCTGCATCATACCACTGAAGGCTTGCAGGATCAGAATGTAAATGCGAAAAATATCTCTTAAATATGAACACTACTCCGCTTACCTTAGATATGTATCGCTTTCTCCTCACCAATACCCTAAACTGACCTTTTTCCGCCAAAATCTAGATTATATTGTATGATTAATAGCACCCATCGCCCGGCTAACTAAATCTCTCTCCCATACCTTGATATAATCTTAAGATATTTTTTCCTGTTATTCTTAATAATGTAATTTATCTGTTTTCTGATTTAATAAAATCTAACGTAAGTTGCAAACCATGGCTGTTGCTGCATACACCCATAAAATAATACGTTAATTACTGGTGACATGATTGTCATCTCAGATCAGTTCGCAATGGTATACATATCATGACTATTTCCCATTGTCATCGATATAAAAAAATTAACATTGTTCAATTCTGCCAATATTTTATAATGCTCGGAGACCATTCAAAATTTGATTCAAAATATTCAAACAAAATCGATTGAAAAAATTCTCGCATGAGTCCATAATTGGCGTCATATACCAGAACATACATCCCCGTGATAAGCACAGCATTAAATATATATCACCTACATTTTAAAATCGACTAAATAGCCCCTGAATACGATACAAGCACCCATAACGTGGGGATTGGAAATTATGTAGAAAGACCGACACATAAATTCGTTACGATATACGCGGGCTGAAGAAGAGGTAAAGAGAAACTGACATGAATTTTGCCGCTCGGACGCTTTTGGACACTATCCGCGTTTATTTCCTCGGTCCAACGCTTCGCAACTGGCCGTCAAATAAACCTCCCAATTCCCTTTAAAACACACCCACGTAATCCCACGACTAATCTTCCTCTGAAACCAAACACATAGAAATGTGCAGAGACGGGGGTGCAGATGAAGACACATTTCCTCCAAAGAATATCTCACGCGCAAAAAAGTTATAATCCGCACCGTCCTTCTGACAAGCTGAATAAAATCGAAAAACAAAATTAATGAAACCATCAACAGAAGCGATTGATCTCCATTTTACTGTTCAAGTAGAGACAATCTCAGTCGCAGTACCGTTAATATTTTTGTCCTTGGGAGGTAGTAAAATGAATCTAGGGAACCTAGGTGACGAACCAATGAGATGATTGGTGTAACCAAAAACCTTTAATGTTAAAACCGATTTCGGCTATTTTTGAGGGAGGTTAGCGATTATTGATTAATCGAGAAAATATTCTAAGAAAATATTCTTATTTAAGGTTATACAAGAAGTGAAAAATTGTGACTTAGTCGGGACTCGAACCCGGGTCTCCCACTTTAAACGAGAGTTTACAGAAGTGAGACTGCGTGACTCGGTAGTTTAATGGATAGAATACCAGCCCGGAAAGTGGGAGACCCGGGTTCGAGTCCCGGCCAAGTCACAATTTTTCACTTCTTGTATAACCTTGGGTTAGTCGCACAACTTAATGTGCAAAGTAAAAATTACGTTTCTATCATTCTTATTTAACTTTATTTTATTTTATTGAGAATATTATTCAGATATCATACAGCATGTATTTAAATAGGCTTAATTTTAATTATCTAATGAACTAAAATTGACTTAATGAATTGATGGAATGAGATCATAATTTCAAACGCGAATGTAAATATGCAGTTTCAAGTAAAATTTAGTTTCAGAACGGCTCACTATACTTTTTAAAAACGGTTACTATGGAAATTCAAGTTTTCGATTGTAGTATCCGAGTTTTCTAATGAGAGGGAAGTATTAAAATATAATGGAGAGTTTGATAAAAATTGGATGTCGGATATAAAAATTATTAAGAGTGAAATGAAGGATTAATACAACAGAATCTGCTCTAATTGAAACATTACTGTAAAAACTGAATTTTGAACAAGTTGAGAATTAGCCACGCATAAATATCACACAGAAGAAAACTTCCGTCTTGTCTTTTATTGCGTTATAAAAACAAAGAAATTCGTATACGTTACTCAATAACTCTAGCTATATCCTATTTCAGTACCAAAAACTCCAAACGAAAAGATTTATAAACATAATGGAATGCATTGGATATTTTTAATCGACATACAGCCTTACACTAATCAATATCATTTCACGAAGGAAATACCTATCGAGAAACGCGGGCGACAAGTAGGAGACGAATTAACAGTAAAGATGAAATCGCAGGAGCTAAACAATCACATGCAGCATCCCTCCTTTGATATGACGAGGCGATGAGTTCCCTCTTTTAAAGAGGAAGAAAAACGGGAGAGCGAGGATAAATTGAAAAGAAGGTTAAAGAGAATTGGCCAGTCTCCTTTGAGGAGCGTAAAGAGATAAAAATCTCCGAAGGGATATAAGAAACACGAGTAGACGTCCGTGGGAGGGAATGACGTCGGATGAAAGAGGAAGGGGAAGATCTGTTGAATGGGAAGAGAAAGCATCGAAATTCTGCGAACCTGCTCCAATCAAGCGAGCAAGCAAGCACTTCCGGGAACCATCATGAGGTTTAAGAAGGCTTCCGTAGTCTGAGAGACAGAAGAGGGGTACGGAAAAGACGGTGGAAGGCTGAGGGAAATTATTGCTGTTGATGAAACAGTAGGCAGTGATATAGAGACGGAGTTAAAAATAATCCACGCGGGCGGAAAACCGAAACTTTATAATTAAGATGCTGGAAATTAAAGAACTTGCGATGAAGAATCGGAGATGATCAATCTCCCAATAATGCCATTAAGGAACGTAATAGATGCGTATAATAAAAATAAGCGGGAAAAAGTCCTTCATTAATAAATTTCTATGAATATAAATGGAAAACAGAGACTACTTCGATGAATCAAAAGTTAAATAAAAAATTTGTATAGGAATCTTCTGTCATTAGGAGATAACAAGGGTTTCTGGTTCTCAAACGGAATTAAGAGGACAAGTTTTTCAAAAGCTTCCAAATATTTCCATATCTTGCAATTCTAGAGAAACAGACCGAAGATCAATTATTAGTATTAAATTATCAAGAATAATTAAATTACAATAAGAGAGATAAATCGTGTGCATTTTTTTATACTTCGAAAATAGTTTATCCAACTTAAATTTTAATAAACAATCAAGATATCTGATGGAAATGAAACTTCTAATATACGTAACTTCTGCTCCCGCGTAGATCAGCGTATATTACTCGCGCGTACGTTAAACATAATTTCATTTCGCGTTTGCCTTTGAAACCTTTTACAATTACTTTTGAATAGAATGAAAGAGCAATGAATAAAAATATTTAAAAAATCATCAGCTATTATTAAATTCTGTAATTTTCATACCATGTTAAATGGTACAACAAATATCCGCAATTCTTTCTCAAGTAAGAGATGTAGAAGGGTGTAAAATAGAGACATTTTGTGAGCATAATTTTTGAAACTCAAAAAAGACCTAAAGATCGGAAAGACCGTGCATATACTTTTAGTCTGAGAGAATCCAAAATCATTTATCTAGTAATTCACAATAATTTAACGCTAATTATCGGTTAATAAAGATTTAAGCACCTCCTCATTAAGATCCATTCGAAGTATTTCAATGGGTGTAATCATTGTGCATCATATTAAAAAAGTCTTGCCGAGTCTGAACAATAGTTTCCGGAGCAAAGACCGTAATGATCATTAAGAACAAAAATTTCTACAAGGATAAGCAGCTTTCCACGAAAGTGAAACACTAATGATTGTAACCGCTGGGCGCATCACTGCCTTGCTGTGCGGAGAGATGGAGAACGCCGACGAAACGAGTGAATTTCATACATGACTCAACACTTGGGAGCAAGAAAGAGAGGGTGGAAGTATTGAATAATGCTAAGATGGAATCCTTATAAGAACGTTCTGGAAACCGCCACTCTGGGGGCTTCTCACCGACGATTTCCCGAAGACGTAGGAACGAAGATAATTGCCCAGAATGCAGGGATAAATAAAGGCGGATAACCTTTAAGAGAGAGTATTGAAAGAACGAGGGGAAAAAAAGTTGGAAGTGAATGTAGGGATGACAGCGGACTTTGAACCGGAGATGGGAAACTCGGGATGGCATCCGCGATGTTCCTGACGTGCTCATAGGGATGGATAGGCTAGGAAGGTAAAATCCATCGGGGGCGAAGATTCACTATGATATCTGGGAGAATGCTTGGAGGCTGGCTGTGCTGACAACCCGCCCAAAAAATTCCCATCGCCCTTCGGTCAGGGTGAGCTGAAATAATCCCCTTACCGTGCCTACGTCCTGCTGGAATAAAATTTAAAAACAGAGAGCGAACGAAAGGGGATGAAAAATAAGAGAAACAGAGCGAAACCGCGATACAGGCGGGGGGGGTGGAAGGGGAGAGCAAGCAGTGGCTGGGGCCAAGCGAGGGAAAAGATCAATACAGAAGGCAAAGGGAGGGAGGGAGGGAGAGAGAAAACGATTGGCGAGGTGAGGATGAGAAGAAAGGGAGAGGAGCGGAATGGGATAAGGCGAGAACGTTATTTATATTTTATGTATAAATTTTTAAAGGAGCAACGCGCCACGATTTCAATCGGGGAAAATATGAGGATGGAAATAAACAGCGGAATGACCCCTCTGATGCGATTGATATGAAGGGGATTTCTATTTCTATAGATGGCTGGAAATTACTAAAAAATGAAATTTCGCTAATCTGATTTCGAATCGAAATTTTTGAATGGCGGATTATGGCTTTAAATAAAGAATATGCGCGTCGAATATTTCCGAAATTAAAACATTTCGGGAAAAAAGATGTGAATGAAATGAAAGGAATATTTATGATGATTGCAAAACGGAAAGATCAAAATATTCAAAATGATAGCATAGAGCACATTCCATCATAGAGATCAAACAAAAGTAATAATGAAGGATTTTTAAGACAGCAGAGAATAAGTGAATCGATTTCACCGAACGTAATAATTTAATTTAACGATAAATGAGACGTTCGAATGACATACACTAGACTTTTTTAAACAAGAGTGTCCAAGTAAAGATATGCTAAGAACATTATAGCTATGGTTGAATCAAGTGAGGAATAGTATCTTTAATAATAATATAATACAGTATCTTTAATAATAATATATAATTGAATATATCTTTTCCAAATATATTGCAAATTGAGATTTTAAGAGAATTTGACTTCAAGATCGTTGATGCACTTCTACACAACTACGATTAACCATCCCAAATATTACTTCATGAGTTCACTGATGTCAACGTCTGGTAAAAATTAGTGACCTAACCGCATGCAACAGAACTGACAAGAATTCGACTGATCTTTTCCTTTAGACCCGCAAGGATACGTAAATGTAAAATTACTACAAGGAAGGTGTCAAAAAGTAACGACCAATTCTAAAGGATAAGTGATACTCTGGGGCCATAGAAGTTAAAGCAATTACAAAATATGTGCAAGAGAAATAATATTGTTACGATAATCGTCACTTTTACAGCCGAGGGTAGTTTAACGTATGAGTTACACATTTACGGTAGTTAAAAGGGCGCCGAGGAGAAAACTGGTAAGTTTAGCGCAACTATGCTATAAAGGAAGCGAGAAGGAAAACACACAAAGACTCAACCGACCAAGACTGTCCTATCAACCTCTTCCCATTCCTTATCCTCACCACAAAGCCTTAGGAGTTCAAGTGGAGGAAAAGGTCTGCTTACTCAAGCCTCAAACGAGCGAAGGGGCGATCTGAAGACGAACGGAGGAGAGCGAAACAAAAATACGGACGTGCAGGAAGAGAGAAATGTAGAGAAGGGATAGAAATGTAACCGGAGAGGTAAGGAGAGAGAGTTAGCCAACGAATGGACACAAAACAAAAAGCTATTAAGCTTCTTTGGGTTTCGCGAGAAAAATCCTAAGCTTTAAATGCAGATTCAAAAATGTAAATCAAACGTAGGATATTCTGAAATTCGATAATCCGTGCGAGATTTATAAGAGAAGGTGTGGAAATGTAAGCAAGAGAGGATGAAACATTACAATAATTATAAGAAAAACAGAGGAAAGAAAAACGTATTAACGAGAAATTAGAAGAATAAAAGAGAAAAAATTAATTTCAACTTCAGAGAAAGAGGATTATTACGGATGATGCAGATGATTCATTCCGAAGTTAAAGAGGAAAAACAGGGAAAGTAAAATGTAGAAATCACAGCACGGAAAGCTGCAAACAAAAATGATGGAGTATCGAATTTAAGGCAGGAAAAACGAGAGTGAACGCAGTCGCAGATTAAGACAGACGAAAAAAAAATCGGAAAAAAATTAGAGGAACAAATCAGGTGCCGAGATCCGTAGAGGGAGACTCAATACGTGATGACGGGAGAGGTAAGAGATAAAAGGAAAGGGAAAAGAGATAAAGAGAGAAACAAGCGCCCACTTCTTCCGTGGAGGGAGGACGAGGGACAGCAAACCTCACGCTTCCCTCCCACAGCACGTGCCCCTCGAATAAATACCCGTTTCGCTCACGAAAAACCCTCACCCAAATGAAGAGACGCCCGTGGGACATTGAGAAAGGAAAAGACGTGCTGGCGCGCGAGAGGGGGCCTTTGGGATGTGGCGAAGGGACAAATCTCTCCCAATAGATCCCACTGTCTGCTTCGATTTCAAATTCCCTTGGTCGCGCCGCCTTTACACTCATCGGTTTCCTCGATTCTCGAGGCAATCTTTTCTCTTCGGATGGATCGCCGGGAAGTGGCTGACGAGCGCACAATTAACAAGACGCGGCTTAAGAGTGGATACTGTACCTGATTCCACAAACGAATAAGAATAAGCCGGCACATAATTTTGACCTCCGTAATTCTACTTTCTTCCATATTAACTCTACTGAAAATTTAGCAAGCGAATCCGAATAATAAATTCCCAAATAATGAGATTTCTTACGCAGCAATATCTCAACGATATCATTCTTGTATATTGTGCAATTTTATGATTCTCCTTCTGCTTGCAAATATAGTAGAGAGACCCAAATCTTAGATCTTGGGTATTAAATGCAGGCGAATCTACTGGTTAATTTACAGGAACTAAATTTTGAAAATAATCACCCAACAATAAAGATTTTCATTATATTGAGTGATGTATATCTTCTGCTATGAAATAAAAGCAATCTGATATCAAAAATATTACATTAATATTAAATACTGCATGAGTAATAATAATGCAAGTCATACCCGGAAATACAATAGATTTTGTGTTAGATCTTAATAAAACTATTTATTCCTATATTTCGGGCATCCAATCTCACAGAAATACGGACCCGTCGATAGATTACACTACACAATTAAGCAGTTCAAAGCGTTTAAGGTGACGACATAAGATCTTAATCAACAATATATATCTCAGTAAGATTAGTGGTCCCTAGAAGCTTCGCGCCAGGATAGAGAAAAGATACCGAGACGGTAAAACGACATGAAAAATTAACAATGGAAAGTGCACCATGACCATTAGATACAAGGTTTAAAACCCTTGGGACAAAGGGAGCAGAAGAACCAGCGGCTATGAAAAAGAGAAACTAAAGCGGCTAGGGTTCGGAGAGGACAGGAGCAAGCGGGGTAGAAAGGAGGAGAAAGGATATTGGAGCAAAAGAAAATGGGCATGGGAATTGGAGGATTCGAAAGGAGAAGGTGGACGGAAGACGAGCTGAATGCTAAAATGCATCCGACACAGAAACACTCGCAATGACTGTAAAAGAAAATTTATTCGAGTAAACAAAGCGGATATGGAGGGAGATGGAGACCAAATACCGCTTACATGTCCAGCGAGAGTAGCCGGAGTCCCTCAAGAGCGAAGTTTATGCACTTGGGAGAGCTGATACGGGGCTGTGAACTGAGGTATCCCCGAGGGCAATGGAATAAAAAGAGGGAGGAATAAAGGGAAAGAGGAGCGTTGGAGGGAATACGCAGACAACAGTTGAATTTCTGTTGAACTTTGCTTCATGTATGAGCCTATTCAGTGACACATTTGCTAGGATTACACAGAATGAGCGAGCGGAAACGGATTTAAGCAGAAATCATAAATATTTCATAACTGAAATTTTAAGCAGTAGGCATTATGTATCTTTAAATAGTACTAATTGCATACTCCGCAAAATTATCAGTATCGGAATACAGGACTGCAATCCAATATTAATTAAATTTCTTACGGCGACAAAGTTTTTGAAAGAAACCCTCTAGATTTATGGCTAATTTAATCAAGCTTATATCCAGAGTGACATCTCAAGCTCGATGACTACTATATCAAAAGGAAAATTCTGGCAGACGGAATAACAAGAAAGCACGTCTCGGTATCCCGACGGGCGAAAAAAATAGCAAATGAGAATACTCACGAAACCTTTCGAGCAGTGACCCTCGTTAGAGTAGAATAAGAGAAAAAAACCGGGTGCTTACCTGTAAAGAAAGAAAATAGACTGATTAGAACATGCAACTTAAAAATTTCCTTCAAAAATATTCTAAATATCTACAGGTGGTATAAGTCAACAGCATAAATGGTAAACGAGGAAGTTAGCCACTACAACGAAATAATCTGCTATTAAACATATCAATTAAGTTGCAGATTTGAAACGTTCGTATTCCAAACATTTCCCAAACATACGTAAAAGCAGGATATATGTATATGTAAAACCTTTTGCTACTCTAATCCCTATCCTAGTACACTAGTTCCTCTGCACGGGAACAACTGAGGACGAATTTAAAAATCTGAATAGCAGTAGCATATCGTTAGCCTCTCTTCTCCTTGTCTCCAACAGCAACATCAGTAGCGACGCCAAGAGGCATCCCGAAAGGGCGGTCGCCAGGCTAATCTCAGATAAACATCTCCACGGCTCACTAAAGTTACTCCGGGAGAGTCAAATGAGGTCGCCGGTACCCCTTGGGGTCCTCTTGGAAATAGTCCTTGACCAAAAGAGAGGGAGAGAGATACGCGAACGGGTTTTTTCCACCGCGCAGACCGAAGACACTGGAATTACCTCCCAACTCCCTCCACCCACTACCCATTTATTCATATCTTCTCCTCCCAAAAACCCCATACGCCGGCCATTTCTCTAGGCGGCGAAGAAGGGCGATTTTGCGCCGGCTAGCGAGTGGGTGTACACGAAAAGGACACATTCATTTTGCGGAGAGAGTGAGAAAGCGGTTTAGACTCGCAAGAAGTTAAGCTCGCCAAGGATATGCCCGAGGCAAGAGGAAGCGGAAGGGGGAAAGAAAAACCTTGCACACGGAAGAATGGACGGAGGATAAAAAGGATAACAAATGGGGGGATGGAAAGGAGGAACAGGACACCGTAAAGCAGTGCTATGGCACGAAAACATCGCGCCGGGGATGTTTCCGAGAATGGGACGCTCCGGAAAGCTAAACCGAAACGATTGCGGCGGATAGAAATGGCAGCGGAAGAAGGAGCAAATTACGAGCGGGATCAAGAAGAGGAAGGACATGGAAAGAATGAGAAGAGTGGAAGACGCACGGAGTGAACGGACGACAGTCTGGAGGAGTCGTGTAAGGAAAGGGTAGGAGGAGAAAGGTCTAGTTTGAGGGCATAAATATACATATGAGAATTCAAAGACGCAGGAGTCCCATAAATAACGCCGTAAAGGGAGGAAGAGTCGGGGAGGAAGGGCGGATTAGAGGCAGAAAGACACCACGGGGTTGTTGGAGGAGAAGTCCGAAACAGAGTTACCGCGGCCAAAATTTCTCCGGTTTTGTCTCCTTCACTCTTCCCACAACTCAAAAACCTCTTCCCCCCTCTCTGCTCACACCCCCACTCGCCTCCAATTCGTGTGAGTTAACCCTGGGACAGTTCTGGGCGGACGGTGGGACTTTATCCCGGCTCATCCCCCACCACTTCGGGAGAGCCCCTGGGAGTCACCGCCACCATCCATCTCGGTATCCGTGTGATTCGCTGCAACCGTATCCAACAATCCTCACCAGCCTCTTATCCCTTTGCCCCCTTCCAAACAGACCCGACAATTCGGTCCCTTTCTCCACAAAGGAAACTGCCCTGCACCATCTTTACATCTGCCCTTAAACTCCACCTACTACCTTGCAGGGATTTATGCTAGGCCAATGGTCATCTCTCACGCTTAATTTTATAGCTTACATTTGCCTCGAGTCCTGTGCTGCAAAGTTAAGTTTCTTCGGTGGAATTAATGGGAGTGGGATGAGTTAAGGGAGGCAAAAACTTTCAAAGGAATTGTCAAATTTATAACTTTCGCGTCTTCGGACGGAGATACTCTGCTTGGTCAAATTATTCTCTAGAACTGGAATCGTTCCAAGTTATGTTACTATCTCCATGCGCTACGTTAAACAATTCTGTAATAATGCTCCAAGGTTGTGGACAGCCTTCCCAAAGTTTGACTAGATAAACTGCTCTGATAAAAAAGAAAATATCTTCTCCAGTAGGGTGCATCAAGATACGTGATATACAGCAATAAAATAAAATTTGGAAAATCTTCTAATAAAACTCAACTGATATTCAATATCTTAACTTTTGACAAAAAGCATATAGTGAAAGAGAACTGAAAAATTTTGATTTTTTCCATTAAATCATATGATAATGCAATTCATACATTGAAAGGCTGATTCATTGAAAATTTTAGATCTCTTTTCTGGAATTCTCCATAGTCTATTACGATGATGACTTATCACATTGCGAAATTCATCAAATAAAGGAAATCTAATACAAGTTTAAAAAACGGACATATTTCAAAGGAATTAAGAATAATTCCCTCCAAATTGCGCAGGGGAATAAATATACCCTCGATTTCACTGATGGAATCCAAAGGTCAAAATATTAATAACTGCTCCTGACAGCGGAAGACCACAATGACCTTAAAAGGGCATTCATTATATAATGAAAAATACACATTATAGAGAATAAATTTGAGAGCTAATCGAAATAAAAATTTTAATAGAATAATGAGAAGCGTGTTCTATTCGTGCAGAGGAAAAATTCCCTATTTTCAGACTATTCTACATATCTAATCCATGAGGAAAAATACCGAGTTCAAAAATTTTATACGAAAATGAAAATGGAACATGACATAAATAGATAATTATTACTAAACATCATCTTCCCTTACATTAAAAGTTACAAATAATATCGCCCAGTAAAACGTAACTATAAAAAAATAATCACATGATAGTTGAAATAAATCGTTCTCTAGATAGGTCATTTATTTGGTCTCTTATATCCGTAGACACCAATGTTATGAAATAATTTCCTTTTCCGCAATAATACGGAAAGATATAAAGAAGCTCTAAATTCTATTTCTGAGTGCATGAGCCTGCTGGGATGGTTTCAAAGAGTCCGCAAATCGTGAAAGTAATACCTCCATTTTCAAATCAATATGTCCGAAAATCCAAAGCATTCCTTAGAGGAGTCAACGATCCGTGCAACCGGAAATGTACGCATTTATAAAGGGGCAGAGCGAATTGGAGCGTTGACGAGTTCTGAGAATTATTTCCATTTCCTTATTGGATAGGACTCTGAAACCAACGGCAAAGAAAATTCCGAATCCCCAAAGTGAATTGGCAAGAATACACAGCCCTCTTTTTCTCCAAATCTCCCTGCAGGACTGATTACACATAGCGTTGAAATTCCCCCTTTTCTAGCAAATGAGGGTGGAAAATCCCGTAGGAAAGAAAGCAACTCCTCACACTTTACAAACGCCGCAACAAAATGTTGCCAAGTAAAGGAGAGGGCTTTTTCGGCGGGAAGTATCCATAAAGAAAAACAAGGCTGAAGGAAGGGAGGGGAAAGGCCAAAAATTCTGGTCTTTCCGAGCGGCGGATGAATGCGGAGGAAGCTGAGTCAAAAAGCAGTCCAAATTAGATGGAAACCGACTCAAGTCCGCAAGAGCCTTGAGGGAAGAAGTTACGAATTATTGAAGGCAACAAAATAACTGCCGTCGCCTTCTCCGAACGTCCGTTAGAATAATTACATTCGCTTTGGGGAAGTACAGCTAATTCTTTTTGGCTGCGTTCCCTCGCAAATTATGAGACGGGTAAATATAAAATAGTAGCGCGATATCTCTCGAGACGAACTTCAAAGAGATGCGGCGAAACGCGATGACGCAATTTAAGAAAATTGCATCTCGGCAATGAAAGGAGAGTGACGCTTATGACTGCATTGCATCCCATCTGGAACGCATCAGAGATGAGCAGGAGCTACGTGGATTAGCTACTACATCATTTCAGGAAATACGGTTAGAAAATATTTCGTATTTCTAAATAATAGCTAACAACGAGACAGCTTGATCTTATATAGCTCTAAATATCTCTATAATCTCATATAGCTCTCGATAGCTTTATCTCGCATAGCTATGAATGATAGCTTACAACGATACAACCTTATCTCGGAAAATTCATTAAAATTCTAAAAATTACTACCGAAGAAACAGCATGGTTTGCTTGCATATTTGCTGTATATTTAAGTTAGTACTTTCTACGGGTGACATTTGTGCTACAATTTGTAGTCTTGCTTCAGAACCGGCGCCAAATCTAACGATCTACAAAACCGTACCATTACCAGAAAAAGAGAACTGTTTTCAAAGAGAACCAAATGCATCATCGCCTTCCGCCGCAGTGTAAAAAAGCATCCCGAAAAGGGGAAAAACAGATAAACAAGGAATTTCGGAAGAAAGCACGCCGTAAATCCAACGCTTCGTGGACACGTAAAGAGCGGAAAAAAATGGAAAGGAGCACAATCAGATTGGCAATGCACGCAAGTAAAGAGGAGTCGACTTTTCATCCTGAGAAGGGACCGGAGGAAAGGTCTTAGAATCTGCGAGGGAGCGAAATAAAGGGATGTGCAGCAGGAAGAGGCCGTCGAGGGATTCCGAAGGTTTTTTTTGCGTGGAAAGAAGATTTCGGTGGAAGTGGACGATGGCTGAGGCGAGGCAAAACACGAACCGAGAGGAAGACAAGCAGAATGAGAAGGAATTATGGGGTAGCAGTGACCGAGGGATTGGGGAGGGAGAGGTTAAATTGGGGAGAGAAAGGTAGAGGATGGAAAGTGGCCTCGAAAACCTCCCAAACCACGGGTTCCAGAGGGCAAAACTGACCGTCTCCGTCTAGAAGTCCTCATGACAACAAGACCGTCTTTGTCACAGGCATAAAGGAAAGGTTATCGTCCTCCTGTGACGTCCTATGCATACATATTGTGTAACAAGGGTCGGGACGACGGGCGCGAGGATTATTAATTAATGAAAACGTCCTGGGTGAAATGGCGGAAATAACACGGAGGGGATGGAGGCAAAAAATATTGGGGTCATTCCTTAACATCTCAAGTGATGTTGAGCTCGATAAATCCCACCTCGCCCCAAACAGATTATCAAACTGGAAGTTTTGCTGCAAATAAAAAAAAGGGATGTGAACTGAGGGAACAAATTGTTTCGGCGCTATTTGCTTCCGTTACGTAATCCCTCGTAAGTGGAACTTGGTGATAAAAGGCGATATAAGAAAGAAATGTTAGAATGCAAACGACAAAGGGCTGTGCTACCCTCGACTTCTTAATAGACTCTTCTTGGACGAGATTTAGTACAATTCCAGCTTCTGAGAGAAGGCAAGCCGTAGAGGTTTAAGAGATTCATTAACTGCTCTGACCACATATTTCAGTCCTGGCTTAACAAACGATAGGAGATTTGTCAAGAAAGCAACGGACGATATAAGTAAATCTAAGATAAGCTAAACAGATGGACATTCACCCCTTTCTCTTCAATCTAGATGCCTTCTCGTACATACATTTCAAATACATTTATAACGACATTTCTTCAAAAATATTAACTCAGTAATATGTACTCGTATGTCTGAGAAAATATCTTATTTAATCAACAAACTTTAGCCCGTTTGTCGCCTTGTGAAGGTGATTCACTAATTAAGAATATTATTATGAGGAAATAACCTTCTCTAAAACATGAATATGAAATATTTAGAGACAAAATTTAATTTTCAAGATTAAAAAATATGCAGTAAAAATATTATATATTAATATATGTTCAATATTCTATACGAAATAAAGTTACTCAACAATACTACAGAAATCCATAAATGAATCTGCATCACATTATTGCTTTAATACCCACTTTTTCATTATCTAAAATTAATAAGAGTTCGTTCGGAACATGGAGCACGGAACATCTTGACCAATCAATCAAATGAGAAAGCGATTGATTCTGGGGCAATGAAAATTTATCGATAATCAAGAGAATCGGAACATTCATCCTTATCACCCGCCGATAACAATATTCGAAGCATATTCATTTCACGCCGTCACATACACTATAAGACCTTGATCCACGATGAATCTTCAATCCGCCAGCATACTTATATACTTCTAGCCGCGTAGTAAACAGGTGAAGGAAGCCAAACTAAGAAGGAAGTGAATAAAGTCAGAGGGAGGGACGAGGGGGGCATATGGGAAAGAAAATTATCCTTCATATGAGAGAGACGGGGAGAAAGAAGTTGGAGAGGGAAGAATGTGGTTCGCAGACGCCCTACAACCCCTCTGGCTATGAGCCAGTTTCAAGGAAGGCATGAGGGAAAAGTTGGGTGAGAGGGGGAGAATGAGGGTATATGTGGAATGAATAGAGGAAAAAAGAGGGAAGGTGTATTAACAGCATTCCCTCAGTCCACCAAGCGTGACCAGGATGGATTTAGGGCCATTTTGAGAGCCGTATGCCTCCTTCGCCCCTCTGCCCTGCCTAATAGCTCGTAAAATCCTGAGATGTCCCTGTGAGGGAAGTGTAGATAGTCGACAAGCTTCTCTGCTCTCTCTCCTTCGAAGAGAGAGCAGATGGGGAAATAGTCAAAAAATACAAAAATAAAGTTCGAGAGTTGGATCACAGGCGATGGGATCTGCTCTGACTGAATCCTCCGCAAATGATTCCGCGAAAGTGAATTAAAAAATACTTTTTCTCCGCTCATTACCCCTCCTCTCCCAAAAGTTTGCCTCCGAGGGAAAATAATTAAAGGCAGCGAAATTAAAAGAGGTATTTCATAACAGTCCTCGCGCACGCTGAAAAGTCGATTGTTTTACAGGGGAAACTTTACGCTGGAATATCAACTTTGTTTCTGCCTAACACAAAACAAGCTACTGACTAAAACTAATAAAGCTTTGACGAAAAAGTCTTTGGTGGTTAGAATGGTTGTTTTGTGACGGACATAAAAGATGTGCGTACCGTTTTGACGAGGCGTGTCGCAAAAATTCCTTGATATAATCTTATTATTTATTACTGAAGCGAGCTCCTAGGTTTCCGCGTACTTGCAGATGATTTGCTGAAGAATAGCGGACGAAAAGTTAACGCCGCGTTAACGAATGAATATCAAAATTTTCCACGTAGACATGGACACCGAACTCTTTTAATTGCACCACTGTTAATTACACACTTTAATAAATTCTATTATTTACGAACGAAATTCATTAGCCCGCGCACTTAATTAAATCACCTAAATTCGAGCGCGGGAAACTACTGCGAGCGTTGAATAATAACGCAGGGGTTATTCTACTCTTCGATCAAACGGCGACGAAAAATAAAGAAATAAAACTAACAGAGTGAGTAAGAGGCTACGCATACGGCAGGAGAAATTACGACCCATCGCATAGCCCACCGTTTAAGGGAAGATTTTTGGCAACTACAGCGCTGAGGAAGAGGGGAAAGGAGAGCGAAATAAGGGTGAGAAGGGAGAAGAGGAGGGCTCAAGGGCGAAAGTAATGGGGAAGTGCGTTTGACAAAAACAGAGAGAGACTCCCAACGCACGCACTTGCGTCTCTTCCTACGCTCTCATTCAATCACCCACTAAGTCGAATGCCCTTCGGGGATTCGCGGCCGACGATGAGGAGGGCGTTGCCGGGAATCCCTTCACCGCCAAAGTCGTACTTTGGGCCAATTTCTTGATGAATGGCCAGGGCTTAATTCAAAGCAATCACATAAGCATCGTTGCTCATCTGTGCCGAATGGCACTGAAGTAAATGAATTTCTAGTTGATACTCGAGTACTCTCACGTCTTTCATCGAAGTACGCACCCTTTAAAATTTATCGGAGGGAGGGTTTCAGGGTAAAATAAAAGATAATTATTCGCCACTTATTATGACAGGGGTAATAAATGAATTGAAATAAATATTACACTCCAAAGATAAGAAATAGAAATGCCAAATGGAAGAGGCTTTCTTTCGGCACTCTGTGAAATTATATATCGCTCTCCGACGGGTGAAATTTAAAGCTTGTTCCAATCTACAAAATCATTCACAGGCTCAAGTTTTCCCAATGATTCCCATAAGGTCCGAAATAAAACGCAGATCACTAGCTCTCCCATTTTTTGTAACTATAATTATTTTCTGTTCGAAAAGAACGTACGAAAAATAAAATGAACACACTTCAGAGTATCACCAAACAGTTGAGATAATTGATACAAAAGGAAATAATGCAGGCAAAAATGATTTTCCATAGGACGAAAAATTCATCGGTATATAAATTATCATCAAACACTGTCAAGGTAACTCCACTGAATTAATCTTAATTATATCAAGTGGACGTTTGTGTGCGAATGTTTTCAAGAAATAAAAGCTAAAATAGATGATATAGCCTTTCAAAGGAAAAACTTGAATTGTTTAAGCAAGAACACTTTCATGTGATTAAGGAAGCTTATCTTTCATTGACCACAATAGATTTTTCTCTCATAGGTAACAGGTGCATTCCGTCTTAGCGAACTACATCGTATGTTATAATGTATATCAATAAACAGCTAACTATAATACCCGTGTACACTCTAATGTATACTGTGGATTAAAACTTCGCATTCCTAGGTCAATTAACACACGAATATAAAACTCCAGATAGAGCTAGCTTTTACAGATAATTGTGACATTACTTCCATTAGTATAGACTTAACTTACTATAACTTTTATGAACTTCTTTACGGTTGAATTTACTGAAAATACAAACGGAATACATATGAACGAGTTCAGATCGTGTGCGAACATACACAAAACCTCTCAAGTAAAGAAGTAACTAAAGCAAGTCATAAAATACCGCAGCAAGGAAAGAGTTGGGGAAAACACGACAAGAATTCCTGCCGATAGCCTGTCGGCGTAAAGTAAGAATCTCACGAGGCAGTCGCTTGAAATCGATTAAGTATGAGAAAAGCTCTCACGGTAAATATTTTCGGGTGCCGGGACAAATTCCTCGGGAGTTATTTACGAATTTTTTCAGGAATAAATCGTTGGAGAACGGCTTTCACTACTATTTGCGAGATCTGGATGGTGGGCGTAGTAAAACCGATTGAAGTTTAGTAAAAAGAGATATTGAAAGGGAATGAGGAGGGAAGGTAAGAAGGGGGAACTGCTTTGCTCTCGGGCTAAACAAATGCTTGGCATTCCTTACGGAGACGTTGAGGAGGGGGTTTGCGTAGCAGGCGCGCGTGTTCGCCCGGAGGCAAGTCGGAGAGGAAAACATGGAAAAAACGAAAACGGTGGCGGGGTCAAGAAGGGTTAAGCGCTCTTTTGGAATGATACGGGAACACTAGAGAAGGCAATAAAGAACTTCCTCGGGAAGAGACTATAAGAAAACAAGAGAATCATTTAGAGGCAGGTTTACTTAAACTAAAGGAACGCCTCTTTAAAACTGTTATTGGCATGGGTGAATCCATGACAAAGGGAAGAATTCGGGGGGATGGATCTTCTCTAATTATTGATTAACTAGCTATTATGCCTCGGATGGCAAAAAGTAGAATTATTAAAATATGATATAAAAGAACTACAATTTGCAAAAAATTCCAACCTCGCCATAATAATTGCCAAGAACTACTACATTATTTCGCCCAAAATGAAGACGTTATTTAAAGAACAGAAATTTAATTTTAGGACCTTTAAATCATTATCATAATTCTTGGAATAATCCTCAACAATTAGAAAAAATCGATCCAGCATGGTAAATGCATTATGTTATATTATAGAATGAGTAAATACTTTTAAAAGAAGAAATAAAGGATCAATAGAAGAAAATAAACTTGTATGACAGATATATCACTTCCTCAATGAGACATTTATTACAAAGATTCATGGAGCCTAAGTTTTTAGTTTACTTCTACATCTTTTCAAATAGGATAGAAAGGAAAAGCATTTCTGGTAGAGATACAATAATGTTTAGATTTCCTTACATAAAAATGCTGATTAATGAAACTGCTTACCAACAACGCATCTAATCAGATAAATTATATTCTTGTGTTAAATAAAACTTGATAACCCTCGTTGCCAAAATACATCCAAGTAAAACCGGAGGTCTGAAGTAAAATGGCCAATTCAGAGAAACTGTCATCTTGTACGCGATAACATAAAGCAGCCACCACTCTACTGAAGGACTGCTTAGCTTCACTTGATCCCTTCTTCCGCAGAAATTGATTTGTTCGGAGAGTCTTCAAGAAATGCCTCTGAGGAAATGCAGAAGCCACGTTCGAGAAGAGTTATAGGAAGCGATGATTATGAAAAATTGACTCCATCCATAGGAGGGTAAAAGTCAGGAATGCTCTCTTTTGGAAGGGATTATAAGTGAATTATTTTATACATCAAGGGGAATAACGATAGTGATCTCAGCGGAAGTTATAGAAGGGGAGAAAAAGAGGGTAAGGTAAATGTATTACATTAAAACATAGACATGGTTGAAAGACATAGATAAGTGTCCCTGCTCTTTCTCACCATTCGTACTCTCTTCATAATCAGACACAACGTACACCTCAACATTTACTCGCGAGTACCCTATGCAAAATAAAACTAAGCCTCGTGAAGTTTCGTTTTAAGAAGAAATTAGAAAGGGATCGCTAAATAGCTACCCTTTACTCTCACACATGTATAGGCCTGAGTATCCGCTTTTAGATAAATGACTATAATATATTAATATACGTAATCTGTTGACAACGATTAACGACACGTACTCTCAACTAGCAACAAAAAGATACTTGAGTTCCTTTTGAAGATGAAATACTTCCTTCTAATTTTCCTAGAATTTAATATACATGCTATACAAAGCGTTTAAAGGTAAATAAATATATACTTAAATATAAACAATAAGAAATTGAAGTTCCCAAAATTTATCCGCATGATTTTTAACATTTGATGCAATACACTACAATTATAAACGGATAAAAAATTAAAGTCATCATAGGAATATGGGGTAAAAAGTAACATCCCTATTGATGGAGATGACTTTGACGAAACAACCATCACCGAAATTTTCGTTAGCCAAGATTTCCACCGAGACCCAAATCGTAAAATACCAGGAAATAGCGCCTTAGTATTCTCTCGAATCTTTACTATCAAGCAAGGACTAGAAGCAATGTTTGGGTCCATTTAGATGTTGAATTACTTCATTCATACAGAATCCTATGCATACAAAGAAAAATTGGCTGAATAAAAATAAGCGTATAAAAACTTCCGTTCGCCCAATAAGTTGCAGCATGATTCCTCGATGGCCGAGGAATCACTTCGTCAGAAAACGAGAATAATATAATTTCATGCGTGCCAAACTAGAATTAAGCGAAGAGACAAGCGGCAACCGTCTAGGGCGATTCCCGGGAAACAGATAATCGCTCAGCGGTCAACAGTTATTCAGAATCCCGATGCGTATTTCGGAAACAATGCTTCCATCTTCATAGGGGGTTCAATGCTGAAAGATTTTTCTTTCTTCTAGAATTAAGCGGTCTAGCATTCATCTCATGAGGAGAGTCATGCTTCGTAGTAGATATGGAATGATGACAATCTCATCGCAACACGACGAAACACTGAGATTAACCAAGGAAGAGAGAACCAGAGCCAGCAGAGAGACTGATGGATATGGAGATAGAACAAGGAGAACACGGAGAAGGAATAGAGTCTAAGATGGTTTAAAGGTGAGGGTTTTGCGGCGTTGATACTGGATAACTTTTAATGGCGGATGGCTGACGAAAAGTTCCGTAAGGTTTGATGGGGTCGGAAGAGATATTCGGAGGAAAGGGGAGTGTATAAGGAAGAGTATCAGGGAAAGGGACACAACCAAGGGTCAGAAATGAGACTTTCAAAGGAGATAGTTATGGACCCGTCCGTACCTTTTTACTCCAAAGAGCTCTTTGGGAAGTTGGGAAGATACCCGGATGTTTTAAAGAAATAAAAAACGCAGCGAAAGACAAAGTGAAGAAAAAGGAAGTTATTCACAAAAAGTGGGATCGAAAGACGGTGAGAAAAAATGTTATGCAAACAAGTGAGGGATTTTTTCTTAATGGCGTTAGGAGGGACTGCAACGGATAAAATGGGACAACACGTTGAGAAAAGTCCAAATGGAAATGATGTACGGAATAAAAGCTTTAATGCCTTCTGAGGGGACGAACATAATACTGGAGATTAAGATTAAGTTAGGATGGACCGTTCAAGGTTCAGCTGGTCTCTTTCATCATTAGGATTTCCTTCCTGATGTACATACGAATTTATTTCGTAGAGAAATTAAAGATGCCGAAAGATTAAAAAAGAAGTGATTATTTCGATGTTCTACCACTACTTTTTCTACAGAAAGTTAACTTAAAGAAATCTCCGATCTAGGGTGAATCTCAGTGAAGCAGAATCAATTCTCTTTTCGCTGATAAAAAAAATTGCAATTCAAGGTTTAACGCCACATAACCTTCCTTTACGTAGATAAAAACACTTAAAAGAATAAAAATTAGTTATAAATATAACATATCCCCATACGTATCAGAAAGAAAGAATTAATGAGAGTCAACTTTAATTGAAAGCCTCCTTTGTTTGTAAAACTATGAGGTTAGATAGCGATAGGGGGAGTACGAGCATTCCAACGCATTAATTCACAAACCCCTTCACAGTGCCCTTGAAAAGCACGTGCACATAAAAATTAACATATAAATCAAAGAATGAAAGAAAAATTTTAGAGAAGAATAAAAAAATGTATCTGCGAATGATGTTGTGGATTACAGAATTAATGAGTGCGCCAAATAGTAAACTACGCCACGTTATGCAAATATTCGATTTAAAACAAAAGCTACCGATCAATTTATTTCGAATAAATGATACAGATTACGGAAAGAGAAACTAATGCACCACGCACGTGGTGACACAGAAAAAGAATGAAAAAGAACTGACTTAATTAAATTTAAAGAATATACTACGGGCATTTCGTTTTGCTCGGTTACTTCTTATTTCCCCAGTCGGTTAATAAATCCTTATTTAACTTAACGAGTCAAAGTACGATTGCAGATAAAATCACTTTTTATGTATTAGCTGCATCAAATTATTCAATTTCAAATTAATACCGACTGAAAACCGAGATTGGAGAATCATAGAACGGCACGTTCATATTGGAAAAATATTGGATCACGAATCGAAAATTCAAATTGTTAATTAAGTGACGTCAAATCCATCATTCTAGAACACAAGTCAAAGCAATGAATATACGGGTGTATGGATGTACACCTGTTTCTCGCAAAGGACATTATTCATTTTATGGAGAAAAATATAGCATTTTCGAGAACAAATATACATATTATATCAAGAAAAATTGTATAAACAATTAAACGGTATCTGCCGGTGACAGGGAACTCTTCCATAACCACTGTTACAAGATTTATTAATTTAAATCAAAGTAAAATAAGGAATTAAGTCAATACCTGATAATCAATACACATCGCTTTATTGCGATGGAATTAAATACAAAAAGTGGAGGGAAAGTTGATTGATATTATTAAGTAAACATTATAACGGACATTCCGAAATTCTTTCTCTAATTCAACAATTCACATAATGAAGTACCTCTGAATTCAACAACTTCATAAAATAAAAGTTTGATAAAACCTATATATGTATTCATTCAATATCTCGAGCAAAACAATTCATCAAACTCATCATAAACATTCATTAAATTGAATTTATGACAGATAAAGTGAATATCGGTTTAATATCCACGAATGAAAAGTTTTCCAAAAATGTCAAAATTAAGAGAATACTTAAATTAATCCACTCCAAATAAATACATCTAAGGTAACAGTCAAATAAAAAGCATCCAGATTTATTAGAGGATCTGCGTTTATATGTCAAAGAGCCAAACTATAAATTTTAACATCACTTTTCAACAATTATCGTCAATAGCGAATTCTATCACATTTATATGCTGAATCGGTGAAAAAGTATTGTACCCTATCGTAAGATACTGGTTAATTAACATTATACGGAAATTATCATCTAAAATGACAATATTGTGTATCATATTCACAACATTTTCCTAGGATCCAAGCTAATGAAAATTTTCACGGTACTCTGCATGAAAATTTTAGCGAATTTTGAAAAAAATTTAAAATCAAACCGTTTAAACGAACATCAAACCAGCCAGAAAATACACTATAAAAGGCAATTTTCTTAAAAGTACGTTAATATTGGTTGATCATAGTCACTAGAGCAGTCAAATAGATCGAACATACTTTTAGTATATTTAGGAAAACATAAACCACCCCTCATAGGACATTAACTATAAAAGCAAGCTACATTTGCAGACCTTCCGCCGATATCTGCAACGAGAACCGGTTCCAGAATTCGTTTCGAACAGTTTCAATTCATTGCAGTCTTTTGTCGAGAAGTGAAAGCTGCCTATCACCCGTCATGATGCTGATATAGATGGAACCCTCCTTTAGGTATTCGAATTTCATAACACCCAGAGGCACAAATAAAGGAGATCCATCTCGTCTCAATTTCCGTAATCCCAAGAAAATGGTTCCGAGGGATAGGCGCACACATGGGGAAAGGAATAAAAAAGAATTTGGGTGCAGGTAAGAGAAGGATGCCTGAATATCGGAGTTTAAATAAAAACAAATGCCTTTCGATCTCCGGTACAGCCACCGTGGAGGGATTTTCCCTGACGGGATCAAATCCACGATTCAAAAAAGCAAATAACCACCTCTCTCTTTATCTCATCCGATTCCAAATCGATGGAATAGAACAGTGCGGAAGACGAAGGAAAGAATGAATATACGGGTGAGAGATCCCGTCCAAATTTTTCCGTTTTCAAAGTCTCGTTCGAGAAGCTCGACTGCTATAAAGAGCCATCCGAAAGTGGTTATTTTATATTGTTAAGCGTATGTTCATGGGTGTAAAAAGAAGACTGGATAATTTGAACGCTATCTAATAATGGGAAATAAAAGTACCGGATCGCAGACTACGGAATGAAGGCTGTAGGAGGATGAGCATAAGGATTCTTATCATAAAATATACGTAACCGACTGAAAACACTAGGATTGATGATACACCTTAAGCGCTGAAATTGCAGCAGCCGGGACTGCTTGAATAAAAATATATAATCATAGACTCATTTCTATTGACTTGATATATAAAGATAATAATTATAATAAAAACAATCCGTATAAATAAGATTTGCATAGTTAAAAAAATCATAACACATTCTAAAGGTAAATGAAGAATATACATGTTTATTTGAACCTTGTCTTAATCTCTAGGTCGTGATAAGCAAATCTGGTGAATATCTTCCAGTTTCTACTCTCAGTAGTAACTCAGTTCAGTTACTACTCTCTGTAGGTATGTGCAGGTTTTTCAAGCGCCGTATATATTAATCAAACTTGGACTTCTAACCTCCACCCGCAACAATGCTCTCTTTTCCAACCCACACCTCTCATTTTCGTAGTTTATATATTAAAAGTCAAAGTTTAGTTCATCTTCTCACCTGATGATATATGATGAAACCATATGATGGTCACGTATGAATTTATGTTGACTTTAGATCAGTGGAATCCTGTAAAAATTTTAAACATGGTCCTTAAACTTACGCAGCTTTAAAATGAAGCTAAAATACGCCAAAAAAGAAAACTAGACGGTAACCAATCACACAATTACAATGGGGATTAATTAACTTTGAAGTGAATATACAATAGGTCAAAAAAATAAAACTAGACGAAAACCTGTAACACTGTGACAGTAGGGAAGCACTTCAATACCCTATTCTTACTTTCCTAATAACCCATATATGCCATAATTATCACCGCTCCTTCAGCCACAACAAGAAAAGGAGGATATTTAGAATAACAAAACACGGGTGAGGAAGAGAGAAAGGTCCTTCGTTTCAACATAAAAAATCATCCCACTGCCACACCTCCGCAACCCACTCCTCTCCCCCTTAAACTCCAACGTTGCCAACCCAAAATGCCGTCACTAAGACACACCTTTCCCAGAACGAGTATTGACAACTTAAGAACGTGGGAGAGAGAGAGAGGAAGTTGGAAGGGAAGAAAGAAGACAAGCATTAGGAGGGGAGCGGGACAACTACAAAGGGTTGCTCGGAAAGGGAGGGCAGAGGCGATGGGAGGTGAATGAGAAGGTAGGACCGAACAGAACTTCCAAGTTAAACAACACGGGAGGAAGAGGTGGAAATAATGCAGCGAAGGGGTGCGGGAGGGGTGACGGAAGCATGTCTCGCAGAAAGGGAGGTGCGGGGGTGGTGTCGGATCCCAAAAGACGGAGATTGAAAACGGAAAAGTGGGTGGGAGAGGTCGCCAAATGAAAGACGTTTGGAGTTTCGAAAGGAGAAGAAGAGATTCGCGAGGAATAATGCGAGGAATGGGAAGGTGCCCAGGGCGAACAATGGTCGAGGGGTTAAAAAGAGGAACGAAATGAAAATCAATCGACAGTTAAAAACTGAACCGCATTTCGGGAGCAATGTGGGGCATATACGTATGCACAATGACGAAACTATCAGCGGTGATAGCTTAATCCCCCTCTAATGTAAGAGTAACATCAGAGAAAATCAAGGTGGAGGAAGTAAGAAAACGCTTTCCCACACTGAAGATTGCAACAGATTGTGTGGTAGGTATGAAAGGGATGCTTCACATTGATTCGAACAATAATGATACAGACAGGAAAGGAAGGTCGATTGAGGTGAATTTAAAAGCGAATAGCTTAGTTAGAGGCAGCTTAAAGAATAAAAGAGTAAAAGATGGAGTAGTATATATGTGATGAAAATGTACAAAAGTAAACGGAAACATCGGGAAGTACGTACTGAGGGTAAAATGGGCTATCACCATGCTTAACCCGAAAGATTTTAGCATGATTGATATTTATGTACCATAATCCTCAGTTTTGACGTGAGGCAATAAAGGTGCAAGATTAGACTGTTGTCTAAAGATATGGAGGTGGTATACTCTGTAATAAATGCGCATGTTCCACGAACTTTATAGTTGCGGAAGAAGAGAAGACTACATGTGACTACTATAAATGTGTAGCATTATTTGGCTGCGAGTTGCCTCTCGTAGAATGACTTCAACAAGAGGCTTCTTAAAATCACCAAAAAGAGCGTTTAAGCAAGCGGGAGTAGGTCGGCGCGGATGAAATATTCCTTTTCGACTTAAGTCGCATTCCGCCAAATTAATGAAGCACATTTTCCAAATCGGCTCGCATTTCGTACTCCCAAAGTTCTTCCCGAAAATACTCCAGCTGAGGCACAATCGCATTCATAACAGAACGACGACTAAGTTCGGCATTAGCTTACGAAGGCCCTTACGAAGCTAGCGATACATAGACCCATAAACTTAACTACGAATTCCGGATCGTAAAGCTGGCGAGGACCGACTGCGAGATAATTTTCGGAGACACGAGGAAGAAAACAGCCATCTGCGAAGGATCGACGCGTATCGGAGAGACGAGAGCAAACTTTTAATGCATCGATTCGTTCAAATCTCCAAGATTAATGATCCCAGAAGAAATAACCGACTACAGCCGCGTACACAATGGACAGGTATTTCGGAAATTACGAGCCGAGTGATAGAGCGCTTTCGTGAACACGTAGTCTTTTTCTCCCGCTCCTCAACAATATAACCTTAACTCCATCACTTCCTTCACCGCTGGGAACCCTTTCCTCCTCGAAAAGGCTGCGTCTTATTGGCTTTTAAAACGGGGCGTAATTAAAACGTTGGGAGGCCAGTCTTCCGTGCAGCTCTCCTCTGACGGATGATGAATGCCTCCCGAGGGTGCGTCAAGGTGATATTGAAGGGGCGGGAAAAGAAATGGCTCGGTCGAGGGGGAAAAAGGGGGCCCGTTATCAAAGGGGTGGAAATGACAGAAAACACAACACCGCATCCAGGTATTTCGGATTAATCTTCCACTAGAATTACTCAGACGGGATATCAATCAAGTGGGTAAGTCGGGGACTAACAAAGTCCAAGAAATCTTCCTTGCGACGCATTTGCTCAAATTGTTTCCCTAAAATGATAGCTCCATTCTCCGAAAAGTTGGAAAGGAATTTATCTAAGCCGAGGCGGAGATGCGTGGTGACAAAAAGACGTTTTTAGAAAGGGCGGCAAAATGGAAAAGATTGAGTTCCTCTTTGAAGTTGATCATTTCAGGTGAATCATTTTCGCCTCATTATCCTGAAAGTAGCTGAATGTAATTGCAACCAGTAAAATGTTAAACATCGCAAAAATCAAGGAATGAAAGCAATGTGGATTTTCCACGTAATTGTTTAAGATGATAGAATACGGCGGATTTCCTTTATAATATTTTTATTTCCTACAAATATCCATCTACCTGACAAAACAATGAGAGACGAAAACTGCAAAAATGAACAAATAGGGACGATCACAAGCTAACGAGCAGAATCCAGGACCTTGACATTAGAATGTTAGAATGCTATCTAACCCGTCAATGAAATCGGCAATACATAAAATGACTATATGATATACACAAATTTTAAATTTACGAATAAATTTAAGAATGATAAAAAATGAAACTGCGGACTTCATGAAGGGAGTCGAGTGTCTTGCGCTAATTTAAAAACTCCGAAACTCAGGAAATAAAATATAGAAAAGAAAATATGAAAGAATTCTTGCGTGTTCCTTATCTGAATTAAAGAGGAAATTAAAATCCGATGGAGGTATTTAAGGATACCATATAACCAGAAAGAGAACAATCGTAAGAAAGAGTTTGGATATAAGTCGTTTTTAAAAGAAAAATCCAACATTGAGTTAGCCGTCCAACAATGAAGAGGAATAAATCCTGATAAACCCGCATAAATGCATAAAAAATTGAAAACCTATAAATTCACCTGATGTAAGCGTTGAAGCTTAGGTCGTAGAAGAGTAAATTTCTGTGGTACCGAGTGAAAGTTGTCTTTTTATTCCTCTTCCTCAAGACATTTATCCGGAATAAAAATTAATCAAATCGAATAAAAGAGATCACTCAAGCATTTAAGAACCGAAAGCTAAATTTAATTTTTAGGAACACGATAAAGAGAAAAAACATTCGATTCACCTATTACGGCCCCAAGTAAACGAGCCCCACTCCGCGGACAATTGTCGAGTCTGCAGTGAGCCTTGTAACCATTCTTCCACGGACGCCCTTGACATGGCCATCGACATAACCGCGGCACAAACAACCACTCGCAGCAACACGGGAAGAGATGAAGAGCGATCAATCCTTCTTAATTAAATATCACGCGGGAACAATGATATGCGTTAATTAAACCGAGAAATATGATTGGAATGGGTGGAGAAAGTAGAGGGGTTGGGAGATAATTGGGCCATTAACAATTGTGGGGATAAAAACGAAACGTAAGCGGCAGGGGAAGAAATCGAGAGGCGGTGATGTGGATAAGGGTCGGATCTCCCCATAAATACCGCAAAGCTATGCACAAGCCAAATATGGATGGCAGGGAACAATCGAGGGGATTTTCAATGCACGTCCGAGATTTATCAGCAGGAGGCGAGGGAAATGCGATTATCTGGAATGGCTGTTATTGAGTGATGATGAAGAGAAAGGAAAAATCATTTTCGAAACGCCCTTTGAAAATTATCTTTGCGGGAAATGTTGAGGGACCCCCTGAAGACATGATTTTATTTTGATATCTTTTTACATTTCATGTTTATCTGCAAATCAACGCGAGTTATACGAAAAAGAGGAAAAAGAAATTTAAAAAATTCTCCATACATTTCGATGGCGAACTAAAATGTTAGCGGAACATAATTTTGATTACCTTTTGAATTCTCAGAACTGAAATATTTATAGTAGTATAGCCTTACATACTGAAGCCAATAATAGGAAAAGAACTACTTTAGGAAGTTGCGTCTATGCACTCCAGCACTCTTTTTGAGCCTGCATCCATACGTGCCAGTTCTTCCTACACCATTACTACGTAAATGTTATTTTAAAGTTGTTGGTTTATCATGTCTCGACTAAAGGAAAATATCTTCGGGTAAGTTTTCTCTTTATAAAAGGATATCACAAGAAATAAAGACTCACTCGTTCGAAAATACGACCCACGAATATAAAATATAAAAAAGATGATGATTTTTATTAAAACACGTCACTCACGTCTAATTTAGTTCTATAAACATATTTACTTTTCTCAAATTTCGTTCAATCTGTAATATATTAATATTTACTTTAATAAATACACATTTCCCTTACAAACGCGTTATTTTCAACTCGAAATAGAAATCGCGAAAACATCAAACACTTTCGATGGATAGATTTACATAATTCCTAACTTCGATTTATCATTTTAACCTATTTAAAAGGGTTATTAGTTAAAAGTCTCTCAGAGCGGACCGCATTTCGCAAACGTAGGCCCGCCAATCGCAGTACAAAGAGACATCCATTCCCAACAAAGCAAATTACGAAAGTTTGGGAATATTAACTGAGGCTCAAAAGGAAATGAAACAAAATCCAAGTGCACAAAGGAAGAGCCGAAATGACTCAACCAACTACCAAATTAAAGCCCAATGAAGCAAACCATTATTGGCTGTAGCTAAGAAATAAAATAACACCAAAGTTGGGAAGAAGAACGCCGAAAAGTAATAAATGAAGAGCGATAATCCATCGAAGTTTCAAAAGCCACATTCATAGAAGAAAGAACGTATTCCTCTGCAACACAGAAATCCAAGCAGAGAAACCCGGAGGGAATGACGAAATGACAAACATGGACTTTGGAACAATCGCGCCCTTGGGGTATCTGGGAGCCCGAATATTCAAATCCTTTGTCAGTTACACCTGACCCCGAGATTTCGAACTCATACAAACAATCCATTTGCTTGATTCTGTGGGAGTCGAAATAGCTACATATCCTGAGCATCCAGGAACTAATCCACACAGGCAATCAGGAAATGTGGCATGCTTGACCCAAACCGCGGGATCTACGCCATAGAAACTATTTGCTTGTGGTAAAATAACCTCGTAATATAGGACAGCTGATAAAATCAATTAACGAAGCCGTTACTTTGTGGAAATCCATAGTAAGTGAAGAGGAAAATTACTATGCGAAATGCCACCTGAAGTATTTATTTTACCAGTCGACCGGTAAAAGTCGACAAGTTCATTTTCATGCACAAAAGCACGAAAAAGACATAAATACTTCATGTGGAACTTGGTCTAGTTATTTTTCTTCTCGCCTACGGGATTTATAATACTCGTGGGTGTTTTCAAGGGCAATAAAAACGTAGCTTTAAATAAAAGCATCAGAGCATCTAATCTGAAAATAATAGGAAAATGTTGAGCATATGCCGTATTTAATTTCTCATTCTGAATACCTCTGACTTCTCTTTCATTTCCAACAAATCTCACATTCAAACTGGAAGAAAATTTCGGTTCTTAGACCGCACTTTCTGAAACGATTACTATCTCAACGTTTACTAATATATATTTCGGAGAAAAGATATCAAAATATCTCTTCAAGCGAATATAAACGAAGATTTTTAAAAGATGGAGTCATACTTCATATTTGCGTAATATAAAAATGTGATGAATGAATCTTTTAGTAACAAATTATCTTTTCTTTAGCAACGAACTTGTAAACAAATAGGGCAGCTTATCATTAGTAATATTTCTATGACAAAATTCCTTTGACGACCCAACCTTGACATGTTCGCATATCGCGAAATAGACTACAGTATGACGTAGATTACGGCGATAAATTTCAAAGCAAGTATAAATGAAAGATTAGACTACTAGATGCTTCTGAGTATTAATACTGAATCCCAATTTCTACAGATAGTTCTCCTTTCTCGCAGTTTCTACGAATACAGATGGAAACGGTACATCCTGCCACGAGTTCGCCCACTCCTGACACAGCCGATACGTTACACTTCGATAACATTTTCGACTCCCTCTTCTTTCACTTCTTCGGTAGATCGCTGCCGGATCATCTCGCTCAAAAAGATAATTTCGAAAAATATAAAACAAGAGGAAACCTTTACCTTTACCTCACTTTTGGTTCATCCCACTCCTTCATCGAGACGCCTTTCATCCCCACGCTTTCAATTTATCAGATCCGAAGTCGCGGAAAAATAAGGGGATTCTATGAGAGCCCTTGGGTGAGGATTGCGAAATATTCCAGAGTAATATGGAAACAGGTGAGGGATGGAGAAAAGGGAAACAGAAGCAGAGGATTAGAGATCAAGGGAAAACCAAAGAAAGGAGCGGCGGCAAATAAATCCCCGCGGAAAATAAGGGGAAATTCGCCGCGGTTTTGGGAACTCGTTATGGCGATATGCGATTGGTATCACAAAGGAGGGAGTTCTTAGAAATTTCCGTCAGCATTTGTCGGGAAACAATGAAAAGTGAGCTATTTTGAAAATTCGGGATCCTGAGAATAAAATTAAGTTCAAAGTAAATAACATCGACAGATAAGAGTAATTATTCCATAAAGAATTAGAATAAAGGAGGAATTGAGGGAAAACTGAAGTTACCTTAATGAAAGAAATGAATACGCAACACTAAAGGTAAAAATTGACATCTAATCCACCTCTATACATTTACCCTCGCTGCTTTCAATTTAATTTGCTTGCCATCTTCGAATTCCTATTTTCACCTCCTTTCTGGATGCAGTTTAGACTTACAACGGTAGATATGCTACGATCAAACTCAATGATTTAATTTCATCTTCAGAAATACATACTGACGCTTTCACAAAGATATTTTTATTTTCACGAAGATACACTAACATAGATCCTAAAGAGTTTCACACACTATTATACTATACATTATAAGTATTTTGTTTGAATTGATAAACTTTTCCATATTCCTAAGGAATTCAACACAGCAAGCGGTATACTACATATATTTTTACCATTCATCTCTTTTATTAGCTCCTTCCTAACCCAACATAAATTAGTAGCTTTCTTACTTTCATGAGAAATTTTGAAAAAAAATAATCCGTAAAAATAATATCTCTTAAAATATATTCCTTTTAGAAAAAAGGTGTAATTATTTTTAACTGTGTCACCAACTTCCCCTAAGGCAAGTGAAATATTCATTCCCTTGCAAATAAAATCTACAGCAAGGTATGCCCACGCGGAACGAAACGTCATTATTTTACTCGCCGAAACCCGCCTTATATGTGAAAATGATGTTTTCGGAAGTTGATCAAAAGCAGCTCTCCTATACCACTCTACAAAAATACTGATAAGAGTTTTCTAAAGCACGCAACTAAATAAGCGGCTTCCTCTTCTAAGTCGCCTTCTTGAGCAGGATGAGAACCGTAAAAACGAAAATCGTCCTTCAAACGACACGAAAGGTTGTGGCATTTAAATATGATACTTCCGTATTTTTAGTGAGGCGAACTCGATATTCCATGGCATTAAAGATCATCAACCTATCACCTAAGTCTCTGGATAGCCAAGAAGGTAAGGCAATTGCCTTTGGTGAAAACGGTTCCGGGTTCGATTCCCAGTGAGAGTACTCGTGCGAATCGACCTAAGATATTAATGCACCTTTAAAATTACTTCAACAACTAATCACAGAACCTGTTTACTTCAACAACTTATCCAAGATATTTTTCCTTGATTAAATCGGTCGGTAAGGAAAGTTATTCTATTCTAAATTAAATCAGTAACAGGTAAAATAGAGATTATACTTGAAGTTGCATTTTAGTAACATTTAAGGATCAAGGGCTTCTCAACTTCGAGATCTTGGCGCCAAAACAAAATTATTACTTCAAAAATCCATACACATATGAAAATACTCCGAAGACTAAATAATTTTTCCTCCGTATCGCCAAAAAATATAACATTTCTTTCCTCAGAAATTTCGAGACCGATACTCCACCTTGAATAAGCTTAACGAATGCGGCAGCTTTCTACCGATTTCTCTACGAACGCACTCTACTTAGGAAATACAAACAATAGCTATTTTCTCCTCATGAATCACATTCATCATTTCAGCTCGAACTCAGTCGTCGCAGAAATAAGACACAAAAGCCAAGCGACGGAGTCATATTCAATCAACGGAACTGAAGCCCCTCTTTCCAGCGAAGTTAGAGCCCACGAGTTCGGTTGCGAACAGCATTACGGATTTTATTCGGAAAAATAAAACAGTCCGAGACAATGGGCGTCTGTAAAGAGTGGCATCACCGTATCCAAACTATTACCACGAGCCCTTATTCTGTTTCCGTGCATTCTCCCTCTCGCCACCGACACCTTCGCAAATGAATGGCCTTCCAAATGAGAACGAGTGAATAAGGACACTGAGGGAAACCGAGGCTGCTAAATGGATGCGAGAGGACTAGTGTTCTGGAGAAAAAGTTGAACGCACACACGTGCAAGACGAATCACATAATCGGAATGAAACTAAGGTATGACATTCCATTCGTTTCCAAAGATGAAACAAAGCTGAACAAACAGATTGGTCGCTCATGATGTTCACAACTGATGTATAATGCTTATTGAACCGATAAAACGAAACCAATGTTTTGTTTTTAGGTATCATCTGTCAGACTTAAAGCATAATAATTTGTGCTGTACATAGGCGCTCCAATGAGTACCGGATTCTTGTGTGCAATTAACTATGATGTCATAAAAAAGAAAAATAGAGCTTCCTTAGGATACTCTCCGATTGCACATGCGAAGATCGAAATGGATTGCACAACCCAAACAGCACATGTACAAGTGTACTTTATACCACTTATACAGCTTCTCACCGTACATAAATCAAGTCAATATATCGATTGATATTTTTCCAGTAAATTTTTAATATTTAGAACCATTCCAGACGAGTAGTAGGAGAATCCTTGTATCTTGTTGCGCGTTTTCATGACTTCTACTTGACTTAATTCTTAGTAACTTAGACTTAACAGAGTTCGTATAATTTATTTCACCTTACTGGTTACCTATAAGGAAAGATATCAATGTCAAGCATTAATCACGTCGGCACAAAGTTAACACACCGCTGAATGAACGAACTCACAGCATCAGTTGATACATAGTAGAGGAAACTGAAGCTACTACATACAATCGACGAATAAGTGAGATATTATTTCGGTAGATGCCCGACTACAACAGTAAGTAATTCAAGCAGAATTAAATTCGACCAAAGAAAGACAACTGAAGCAATGATGACCATACATGTCTGCATAAATTCATAAGCACACTAGAAAGCGCCGGCATAAGAAAACAGAGAAATAATTCGAGTAGGACGAAGTATACAAATAGTTGGAGTCAAAAAGAAAAAATAGTCAACGCAAGGTGAGAGTACACTGAGAACTCGTAGAGAAAACATCCCTGAGAACACACTGCTAAGACAGACAGGGTGACAGCAGGTGATTGCAGAGATGACGGGGAACGAGTATATTTTCCCGTAGAAAGAATGCGTTCGACGAGAAATGAAGATCGACGCGCGGTTGAGGAGAGCAAGATAGATGCGCGGCGACGTAATTATAGCAAATGAGAGTGGCGGAAAAAAATAGAGACTGCGCGCGGAAAAAAAGAAAAGAATTAAATGGAGGAAAAGAGGCGTCCGCACTCGACTGATAAAAGCTTTGGAAAATAAAAGCGCGACCCGGTGAACGTTTCAAAGAAAGGTACATTGAAAACCGGCGCCGACTGAGAAAAATGGAGACGGAGAGAAAGAATGAAGGGGCGTCGAGTTGCCGACGAATAAGAGAGGTATGAATGGTTAAGGTTTCTTCGTTGGCGATAAGGTTAAAAAATACGCTCGAGAGTGGGAGAGAGGATGAGCAGGTAAGGATGAAATTAAATCCGCCTCGAGAATTATTGCGACTTTCTAAGAAATGTGCACCCGGCACAAAGGAGGCGCTTCAACAAGACGGTTGACTGTAAAATATAAACACAAATAAAACGCCGGGGCAAAGACTTTTTTTTGGGAAATATATTTCAATAAAGGCGGACGAAAAAGAATGAAACGTGAGATGTTCCTTTCGTCTCCACAAAACAAGCTATTTTTGTTACAATGTAGCAGTAAATCATCGCAAGTGCCTGATATACGTAGAAGAAAAAGGAAACCTCAATTTAGACGTAATAACTGAGCATGAGATCCAGCCCGAGTCATCTCGATAATTAACTAGAAAATTCAAGATATGAATAAGTAGCATGTGCATGTATATCGTTAAAACTTGTAATTAAATCTGGTTGGAAATCCGCTTTGAATATAAAATTTTTGAAATGCAATTACGAATGGTATGCTAATAAAGATTATCAAAGGATGCGACCAGAAATATAATATCCAACCTTAGAGCTCTCTTGCCTTCAAGTCTGCAGTAAAATATAATGTGACTTAATGCATTACATATCCTAGTGGTGAACGGAGATCAATTAAAAAGAAAATCCGTAATCGTGATTAAGTAAGTCTAAAATAACCAGGCTCATCAATTGCATCAAATTATTAGACTAAAATTTTTACATTTAAAACAGTATCCTGGTGTATGTTCATTGCATACATTTGTAAAAATATAGCCTATTTTTGGTTCAATTACGAAGTTCAATAACAGAAATTGTACCTTACGTCTTGAACCTGGCACGAACCAAATGATATACGAATTCGAAAAAATTTTGAAAACGTAAAAAAATAAACACGAACCCTCCTTAGTCTGTACTGCTAAGTAAAATTAGGAAAAGACACCTCAACAGCACCGAGGATCATCCCGCAGCATAGTGAGTGAAAAGGGCATGATTGATTATTCTGCTATCCATCCCAACGTCACCTCGGCTATCCGGCAACAGTGCCGTCGCTGTGGAGGTGAACTCCGCTAGAAACGAACGATCGGCGAAAAAATCGACGAGCGCAAAGGAAGAGAAGTCAAAAAGGAAAGGAATCGCACGGCAGACGTAGATTTTCAACCCCCTTTGCCGAACAGCCATACCAAAAACCACCCAGACTCCGGTCGGACCCCATACGTTAATTTAACTGTGTTAAAATCGACTGCGTCACCACCGGTGCAGCTTCCAGACTCTCTTTCTCCCCTTTCCACACCACTTCCTCATCCCCTGTTCTTTTTTCATCCCCTTCGTCTCACCCCATGTCTACGACCGTGGAAAAGGATGGCCCACACCCAACCACTCCCGGTGCCGTGTGTTTTATAGCTCGCCATTACCAGATGGGAAAGTGAGGGGCACGGGAAGGGGAAGCGAAGGCGATGAAGAAGGGAAAAAAGAGGAGCATATGGCGTGGAAAACTATGGTTTCTCCTAGAAAGGGGATGGGATTGATTGATTAAATTCTTTGACGCTAAGAGAAAGGATTTTTTTGGAAGGAAGGGTTGAGATCTTCACTTCCTGTAGCTATAACCGAATCGATAAGGCTATTAATCTAAGGGACTAATGAGCGAATGTGGGATATATCGAATATTGGATTTTTTAAAAATTTAATTATCTGGAGGAGCGGGAAAGGGGAGCCGAAGTTCCGAGAAGTAATTAGAAATTATATCTGCGAAAAGTATCGTAATTCAGAGGTGCATGGTTGGTTTCTCAGTACATTTCCCAATTTCGGTACGTGCGATTTTTGCGAAAATTAATCGGAATGGCAAAGTACGGAAAAACTCGTTAAAGAACGACTTGTAGATATTCATTGCGTACTCATTTCTGCGGTTTTAGGTTACCTTGCTAAAAAAATAAATTCGATCTTTCGTCGAGAATAAAAATAGCTCAATTTCTAAATCGAAGACTCAAGCGTATGTTTGTAGGAAGAAATCAATGAGAAATTAGGATTAAAAAAAAAGAAATCAGCATTTTTCATAATTCATCATCAGTCCAAATTTTCCGCTACTTCACGAAATCAACAAAACAATAATCACTTATATTAGTAAGAGCGAAACCACCAACACCTGGTAAAGATGGACTACAGACTAATTATATCCGATGATAATAGAAACTTAATAGCCAAAACATGTATTTAGGGTTGAATTAGTTCGCAAATTGCATAAATTAGTTTCCTTAAATAGACAATCTTCGCTGTACAGTAATTGCCTTCGGATAATGAGTTTATTTTAATAAGTTTTATAAGCAATAGATAATCCATACTTTCTCTAGCATACAGCCATTACCAATAACCATCACAGGATACCAATTACCAGTAACGGCTTGGGAATTATTACTTACATACAAATCAAGCATCTCCTTCATAATTTGTTGTTTTAACTATCTTAATAAAAAATTAGAAACTACGATGCAAAAGGAGTTTGAATTATAAGACCTCTACAAATGGCTGAGGAAATTATACGAAATGTTGTCCGTAATTATGACCGACCACAGAAATTTCCGAACTTCGATGATTCGCCACGAGGGAAAATTAAAGAATCTTTAACATCATTACGTATATTCCCTCAAGATAAACACAACTTAATAGCTTTTTGAAAGAGTAGGATAATCATATTTCGAATTCGACGGTAAAGTTTCTTCCCGAAGCTTAGGAAAATTGTGAAAGCAAGTTGGAATAGGTAAAACATACAGGGAGCCTTTCAGCCCTAAGGGTCGAGATGGCCATGGGAAAACAATTGCCAATCAAGAGTGAAATGACGAACGTAAAATCAACGGGAAAAACGAATAAACGAGATGATTGAGTTCTGGAAGGGACGAAGACCAGCGAGAGGGAATGAAAAATGTGGAAAAGATACGAATTTAACCTAACTTGATTGCTTCCTTTCATAAATCTAAGTTTGACCAGAAATGTTTTCTTTCTGAAATTCGCCGAATTTAAAACAGACTCGGCGACAAAAGAAAAGTGAATTTTTTTTATTATTTATGAGATTCGACGTTCTTGATATTTTTACATCAAGCACGCTACCAGAAATCAAGATTATCCTGTTAAATTTTATTTACGAGATATTTTCTGGGAAAATAATTTTGACATTGAAAAGAATGCCGGTTTTCAAAATAATATTTTGTAGCATTGACTGCTAATTTTAGTCTTACCGCATCGATCACGGCGCATTAACATCAAAAGGTTGTTCGGAAAACATGTCCAACATCCGGAAAACATATAAGGAATTAATCATAACAAAGAGTAGCAAAAAGTCGTCCCAAAATACAGCTGTCGAAAACACTTGAAGTGGAAGAGATGGAAGGGAAAAACGGAAAACTAAAAACAAGTTAATCAAACTAAACTGTGATATTTATTTCAGCAGCAAAGCAATATTTTAAAGTGTCAGAAAGTGTTGGAGTGAAAGCCTGTGTTGTATTCTACTATAAGACTTGACGGAAGATAAAATAGATTCGATATGTTAAAAGGTAAACGTGTGATGATATAAACTTGTAAACAAGAGTCATAGGGTGCTTACCCTAAAACTTTAACATATTACCAATCATAAAATACTTGTATGACCACCCCGATCTTAATATTTTAATAAATTATTATCCTACTACATCGTACTAATTGGGAGGTACAAAAATTCTCGCTTCAAATCTTGGGGGCGAGTGAATGATATCATATCTAATATACTTAGACCTGCAAAACATTCGGAAAAGATATCAGAGTATATGATTTATACGAATTGTATAGTAACTGATTTATTGTATCTCTCCATCCAACCTATACATTATAAGCAGAAAGCCTATTAAATTGAAACAATTTAAACATCAATGAAGAACACGAAAAGTGGATTGAGTTAGATAGAAGCAAGCGCAATTACATAAATAGTTTCAAACAAAGGAAGAGTTGGCCAAGTCGAGGCGAGTGAGTTGTTTCATAATTAGAGGGTTCGGCTGAGAGAGAAGGAGATGAAGGAAATTAAGACAAGAGAAAAGAGGGAAACGTAAAATGAATCATTAATCCCGAGAGACTGTTAAAAATGACGGAAACTCCGTTTTTTAATCATCTTTTCTATACGGACCTTATCGAGTGTAGCAGTTTCTAATTTGATTTCGAGGGAATAAAACCCGAACATAAAACTGGGAAATCGAAGGATTATTATTTTTGCCCAAAGCGGGAAAAGATTATTGACTTAACTTTGGGTTCCTAAAGGTATGACGTGAAAGCAACCGATGAAGAACCTTTTGTATCGGGACTGGGAAACGAATCGCTCTAGTAGTTTATTTAAACCTTAAAAAAATAAAATTGAAGAATAACATTCTGATGGAAACTGCCTTCTGGGAAAAGGTTCACCGAAATGCTCTACGTTTTGCTAGAATTGCATATGATGAATTAAAAAAGCGTTAACAAGATACCTCCAATCGTACATTGGGTAACGATGAATGAAAGAACATTCAAACCCATTCTAGACGAAAAAAATAATTTTGCAGCAATGCTTTCTTGGATTACGTTATAGACATTAAATAACCTTCCATTTGTATGGGCCGAACAGATGTTGCGATAAAAATCAGGAAATACTTGGACTATTTGTAAGATAAAATTTATTTTTTCAAGAACAGTACACAGTAATAACCGATTAGGACTTAAACTCAGAAACTTTTACGTTGTTGACAATCCTTGAATTCTAACATTGTGTTTTGGCACCGACTGGCAAATAAAGGTAACTTTTATTCGCAATAAAGAATGAAAATCAGGCTCATTACGCTACATAAAAGCAAAATCATATAATAAAGGTTTATAGATACGTAAAGAACGAGCAATTTATTTACATAGCCCCAATATCTCAAATCGCCCAATTTTAAATTTTTAACGTTTTTCACTTATTTTGAGCATTAGTGAATGGGAACATATTATGAAAGTATCTAGCTTTATAATCTTAACAAAGAAAGATATGCGGAACAATGATTCCTGCATTTTTCCACGACTGTGTAATCTAAGAATTGAATCAACCAAAAAATCCTGGAACACCCACTGTTTCTAGCAAACCCTAAACCATGAGTCTGAGACATACGACGGAACGGTGCATACAACCCTTTATACTTCCAAAGAGGGCTGCAAGGATAGATACATACATAGTACATAGGAATAAGGAGCAGTCTACCGAAACATATGGTTTCAATTCGCAAAAGTGAACAATCTACCGAATCCTGCGTTCTAGCATCGCTATCGCTCGGACCCCAAGGTCCCGGGTTCGAATCCCGGCTGATCAGATTTCCCTGATTAGGGAATGGTTGTGTGTGTAGTCCATATTTAGCACAACACTAGTCCATAGTCCATATATAGCACACCACATACAGCACAACTTAGTGGGATCAACCAGTTTATGTTGAAGGAATAAAAAAAATTACATATTTAGCGAAAGAAAGCTTAAATCGCACATCACTACGCCGCCAAAAATTCTCCCCGGCAACAAATCAAATTAGTGCGAAGGCAAAGAGGGGGGAACGGCAGCTGCATCGCGATCAAAATAATCCCGAATTTTGCAAAAGAAACGCGAGTGCTTCTTCCACGAACTGCTTTTCCCCCCGCGCGCGACAAAAGGGGCGAAATAAACTACTGCCAGGAGAAAAGACTCTAAAAAGCCCGCCTCACGCACAAACATAAATGACATTTCCCGGCAGGAAACCGTGAAAAGATCTTTTCAAGTGACTAAGCAACGGATGAATGAGACTTTTAAACTAAACGCGCGAGAGATCCAAAAACATAACAAACCCGTGAAGCGTGAAAGGAGACGGGAAAGCGTAGCTAATATAGAGACAAAATACTCGGAGTGAAAGAGGCATCGTGAAGGGAACATCGCTGAATGAAACGTAAATGGCAACCGAGTGAGCGCCGGACCGGAGGAGTGTAGAAAATAACGTCCCGCTAGTACGGTAGTCTTTTTCCCTCGACTATCAAACTCTTCCCCTACGCAACCATTAAAAGGTTTGTTTGTTTTATAAGAGAGAGAAGGGCGTAAACGAGGTTCCGTCGCCTCCCTCGGCCTACGAAAACTCTCTCGCAGTCTTCAACCCCTTCTTTCCAAAGTTCCCATCCCCGAGGAACGGCACTGACGAGCCTAACCACTCTGTTTTTCATTAACGCTCGCAAAGCAGTCAGGTCCAGACCTTCTTGAGGGTGAAAAACTAAAAGGAAAGAAATCGGAGGGAAGGGAGAAGCCGAGAGGAAAGTCATGGAAAGGGATTCAATGGAGAAATGCCGTTTATTAGCTTACATCAAACGGATTTAGATATGGAAAGGATAGATTGGGGAAGAGGATGGCAGCCATTATCATTATCATCGGATTCAATTCAAAGTTCTCTTCTTAAAAACCTAACTGTGTTTGATTTATGGATGTAAGATTTCTAGATGTATTAATTGCATAGTAACACATCGTCGTCATAAAAAGGATGGTCAATCCTTGCTTTAGACAGAACTTAAAATAAAAGAATTCCAATTAATGAGTAAATAGACATGAACTTTAGAGAGACTTAAGGCGAGGAAAATTAAACTGTCTTTCATTAGGAAATATTTTTAGGTTCGGAAAACAAGGAACGAAGACATATTTTAACAGCAACATGCACCAAAACAATCTACTGTATCTATGAAAAATAAGAATCATAAAATAAGATGAGGAAACATCTATGAAAAAAAATAATCTACTTGAAATGCGTATCATTTTAGCTGTTGAGCAACCTTCAATGAGAATGAAAATGGTAAAACTGGGAAAAGTTAACAAGAGACGAGCACTTGGAACACGGTTCAAAATAGCACAGCACAGTGTGTGAAAATGATTAGCTGTAAGTTTATTATACCTCTCATTTCCCTCTACAATATAAGGAAAGGAAAGCGAGAACGTAAGACTAATATTACTTAGCAGCATATAGGAGCTTACTAGTACGAATCACGGAAAGCAGAAGAGAATATAAATACATCGATTGAGGAAGAAAGAAAGAAAGCTGAAGAAGAATTAATAACAATAATAGCGAAGACGTGCAAGAGAAAGTGGATGGAGGATAGAAAGAAAGTCGTAAGGAAAGCGGAGAAGAAGAAGGGGGAATGAGGCGGAAAACAAGTCCCTCTGCTTGAGGAGAGACTGCTAGGGGACAGAGAAATCGGAGGGAAAGAATGAGTGAGAGACTTCTGTTTGGAGAAAACAGAAGTTATGTGGAAGACTCCGCGGGAGGAAGTAGTTGAATGGAGCAACCGAAAAAAGGCGGTGTGTGAGGGAATGGGCGGCGAGTAATGGAGCGAGGGTGGTTGCGTCTCACGGGATGAGAGGTGTAAAGTGTCCGTGGTCTTCCACTCTGTTCTAAGCGAAGCACCGAATACGCTTTCGTGGATGAAAGCTACGAGAGATTGCTAATGTCTTGAGACTCCAAAAGGTGTTTTTCTCCTTCCACGGTGCATGCGTTAAATTTACAGCCACTGACTATATCGAAGCTTCCAGACATCCCCTCTAAGAATGGAAACGACATACAGAGAAAGGAAGATACAGATTCACAGTCCATTGGGGACTGCAATTGTATTCATGGATGGTAACTGCGAAGGGTCTAATAGTTTGAGCTCTTATTCACTAAGTCACCGAGAAATTGGGAACGTTGATGCATGAAGGATCAAGATTATGGAAGCAAACATTAAAATGGCAAAGTTTCTAAATAAATGGAAAATGTGTCGACACAATCTATTTTTCGGAAATTCATAGTAAATTTGCTAAAAACAAACATTAACTTCAAATCAGTTTTTGGAAAATGGTGGACCTGCATGAAATTAAAAAGAGGATAGAATACATTCAATATATGAAAATCCGAAATCTACACAAAGGGACTACTACTTTATGAAATGGAGAATGCATTCAGACATTATTTCGGAATTCGAATAAACTTACATACATGCATCGAAGTTTCCATGGAATTTAAATGAGAATTTGCGAGTGACATGACGGTATAACTTAGATATTCTATCAACATTACATCCAGGGGATGTGGTAAAGACTGAGGATCTGAGGATAACAACGAGATTCTTCGATGTTGGAGCATCTCACTGTTATCGTCAAACACGCAATTAACAAAATTATTAAACAATAAATCCATAGGACTGCAGAGAGCTACTAGATGATCAGATGGGTGAATGTTCCGCGAAAACTCGCAGACAATGTTCGTGCATAGAATAAAGCAATATATCAGAGAGACAACTGAAAGAGTCAATCATAAATAATCCCATACGAAGATGGTAATATGAGGACACGCATGAAAATGAAGCAGACGACATAAATTAACCAGATCAAAGCAGCGAACGGTTGCATTTTTGACGGCGTACAGTTTCGCCGATTTAATGCGTCATCAGGAGACAACTTTGGTATCTCTGCACGTTTGTTTTACTGAATTTAGTCGGATCAGAGAAGCCTTCCAATTTTTATTTGCCTAACATAAATGAGCTCCCCCGTCCTTCTCGAAAAAAAATCCGAGTTAATTTCGGCGTCCATCCATTCGCGAGAATGTTCGTGCGAAAATAAAAAATGAGCCATAGTTCGTCGCAATCGGTAGCTTTCGCGGAATAAAAGGGTAAATTTAAAATGAAACAAGTAGACGCTCTTCGAGGAAAAAAGTAAAACCACTCCCCGTTAACTCGCAATCAATCAAAGCAAATTTCCGTGCGAACGCGTCAAAGGCCGTTATTACATCCACAACCAGAGTTTCCTGCGCAATAAATAAAAGCGGCGAACTGAACTTGTAGTTTCCTTATTTGAGCCGTCAGCTACAGGACGTGGAAAAAACAGAAAAAAAGAGTTGTTTCGAAGCAACAGGATGAGGTTGAAAATATCGCACTATCCGCGAATCGTGAAAAAAGAGATATTTTTTCCGTGTGAACCTTGAGAAAAAGGGGAATTCTGAAGCCAACATCCTGAAACACTATCGAAAAAGTTGAAGGCAAAACATCACAAATCTATGACGAACATTTCAGCCGCCAAGAGTGGCACAGACATCCTTCAAATAAACCACTGACAAGATTTTTCTTTTGCATAAATAATTCGAGCACTAGAGACGTACCATACTTTTTGTTTTGTATCACGAATTGGTCAAATATAAGAGTTTTGCATTTATTTCATTCACTAAAACATTAAATCTCTCTCTAGGTGTGTTTCTGAATCATCTTTGGGCAGAAATAATGTAGAATAATATCTACATAAAACAAAAACTTTTATAATGGAAACAGGAAGACACCAATTACATCTGTTTTAATATTTATTATTGCTGACGAGCACACACAACTATACCATAACAAGAAAAATCTGATTAACTGGAACTCGAATCCGAGGTTCGAGCACGAGAACGCTAACCACTCCGACACTCTTATTAGCAAACCCAGATAAAATCCTTATATATTACTCCTAAACATCCGTTATCGGTGACCAGCGTTTTCCTCCCTTCACACTCACACCCCACACACATCAAAACATATGAATTGACGACCATTTTAGAGATAATGTTTCCAGCTTCCTGCAACAAAAAGACCACCAAATGAAAAAAGCACCAGTCAGCCAAAAAATTCAAGTTATAATTTGAATAGAACAAATAACTTGTAACTTCTCTAGTGGAAGTTACAAGTTATTCGTTCTATTTATCATGGCTCCCTTCCACGAACTTGAGCTTGACCACATTAAATTTATTATAATTTGAATTTGCCCATAGAGTTCCATGGCTGGTTGTGTAGATATCGATATCTATGGTATGAACTAGTTAATGAAAAACGGACACTGATAGTCCCCATCCAATACACCTCGACAAACATTCCTATCACTGCAAATTAATACACTTACACTAAAACCTACACATTTTCACGTATAAATCTATCACTCTCGATTTAGTTGGGCAAAATTTCTGCACGGGGCAACTAGTTCAGCAACCATCGACGTATTCCTACAACAGAATAGCTTATGCACCCTTCATCTGCAAACGAACCTGGCTTCGCCCCCACCAAAGAGTACAGATCGAAGCTATCCGCGCAAGAAACATTCCACACAACGCGCCACCCCGCTTTTTGTCTCGCATTCTTTCCGATCCCTTAATTTTCATTCCCTCGCTCCCGAGAGTAATTATGGGGCCTAAGGAAACCTCCGTGAAAGAGAGAAAAGAGGTGAGGAGAGGGGAAAATAGAAATAAAAGCGAATGTGGTGGACGGTCTGGGGCAGTCTCCCCCACGCGCAGTTCCACTCCGCTGATTCGCAAAAGCCAGCGACCATGGACTACGTAGCAAGCGGTCGGCAAGGGGAGTCATTAAAAAGAAAGGATAGGGCACTTGAAGGGGAACGGACGGAGAAAGTGAGGAAATACAGGAGGCAAACGGCAGAGAGAGAGAGAGAGAGAGAGAGAGAAGGCTCTCACGTATTCGGAGAGACCGCGTTAAGAGTTATGCCCCACGAATCTTTGAATATAACGTGGTCGGCACGGCTGCGGCCACACGACTGCACTAGGGGTTCGCTTCTTGAGAATTAAACATGAACTCACGCATGCATAGAGTATGCATTTTATTCCGCCGCGTGAGATGCCCGAGTGAACGAGAGAGGGAAATGACGGAAGCGTTAAAAATTCATTGAGGGGAAGACGTCTGGCGGAGACGCAACTTGTTCTTCGGAATGGTCGATCCTTACACTCAAACACTGGGAACAGGATTAGGTTTGAGATACGTTTCGTCCCCAACATTGCGCATACTTTCTCGAATTAGCCAAATAGAATGGTAAATTAACAAACGCTATTCATACACATCATCCAGTGAAGAAGAACAACGAGATCCTTAAATCGAGACATAATGGTAACGCATACAAGCCTAGAGCACACTTTGCTACAGACTTTACAAAATACCTGTAAAATCTTGATTTCCTGAGATAATCTACGAATAAATCTATAATATATAAATCTATAATACAATATCCTTGCTTTCCATTCACAGACCCTCTTCTCTTAACCAACTGGAATTTTAACGAAGGCTAACGAACTTTTGAATGGCCGAGATATTGGAACTAAGGGATAATTTCCTACCTCTTTTCTAGTATAGAATTTTCTAGAGTATAAGAATGGTAATAATTCTCAAAAAGGATCCAGATATTTACTCTTACTATAATATATTCAATTAAGACAACCAAAAAGAGCTGAAGACGGTAAAAAAGTACGGCCCGTTGGAATCGAACAAAACGGAATAAAAAAGACCCATAAAGAAACGTCAAGTGGCAGAGGATTATCGGAATTTATCGTTCTAAGAAGAAAAGGAAAGAATAACAAATTTTAGGCCGGAAAAAACTCCTTCCGAGAAGTTCCTTCTTTTAAATAGACTTCTCAAGATCGATGGACGCGATAGAAATTTATCAGCGTGTTTTAACCCACGCTTCTATTCATAAAGAGACAGGCGTCCAATAGATATCCGCCGGAGAGATAAAGGAAAATCTCCTTCGGCTATTCTTACCACTGTCCCTCCCACAACAATCCTCGACCCTACTTCACCCCACATCCGCTAGGAGGAGCTCATATAATCCCCTTATTCTGCTTCCTTTTGTCTTCTTTATGCCCACAGTCTCCTCCCCATCGCTTCTCCTGGCGCCTTCTTATGCCTCCAGCTCACGTCTTATTTTTCCTCCCATTGCCCTCTGAGGCCCGTAAAAGTCTCCCTATACTCCCAAAACCAGGAGCTTTTCTTATCCACCCTCGATAACCCCTTCTCGTCACCTAAAGCCATCCTGGATGCCAAAAACTGGAGAATCCGATACTCTGAGGACTACGGACTACACAAATCAGTTTTACTGGAATACGGAATTTACTTAGGACAAGGGGAAAACTTTTCACGTACAAGATACCCAGCTATTAAATCGTTATCAATGCACAATGATTCGCGGATTATAGTGTAACCACAGCTCTATCTCATCGATTAAAACGAGTAAATTCGCAAAGCAAGAGGAGGCTGGAGTTATTTGTTTTGCGGTTGTCTTCGCTATCTTACTTAAAAAGTTCAGAGAGTAATTAGAAATAAAGTCCGGATAATGAAGTCCGATAAAGAATTAGAGGCTGTGTACATCAGAACAATTAGAAAGTGTGTAAGCCTAAAAAAAGAGCTATTGATTTAGTTTTTCTAGAATCTAAAGATTTATAACACATTAAGACCAGAGAATCTTTATTCTCGCGCTATATTCGTTACCACATAACTTAGATATGAACAGCAACATTTCAATTTATTATGATGGATCATAAAGCACAATATTTTTTTTAACTATGCAAAACATCACGTTCTACGGAAAGGTAACTCTCTTGAAATCTGCTCCAAAGAAGCTGATGCTTGAAAGTATTTCCGGCATGATATACTTCCATTACATTAAGATATAAGCAGATGTAAAATTTCACAAGGCTCTGTCAAAGAGGGAAATTTATATAACTAAAAAAGGAAAAAAATAGGAATTCACATGGAAATAGACAATACACCAAAGGACATAGTTCCATATAGATTATACTTTATCAAAATATAAATTTTTCAGAGATATATTCTAAGAGATTTCCTTCGCTTTGCCATAAAGAAATCTTACGTTCTTCCGAAAAAATGTTGTTCCAGTATAAAATAATAAACTTTTGCATTTTTACATAACATCGTAGGAATCTGGCCATCTTGCAAGTCCCGAGTGAGACATAACTTCTTTGGTAAAACTAAATTTGTCATACATTCTCCCGGAGGCGGGAGAAACGCATTTCATGATCTCCTGTTATGCTATGCAAAATAAAGATAACTAAAGTTAAAATAGCTCTCCTGTAAAAACATGCTAAAACTTGATACAGCTAGGAAAGCTAAACTTTTCATTATTAACAGTAATATTTTTTAATCTTCAGAAATGGTTTATGTAATTACACAATGAGCATCATAAAATTTATATCGCCAACTATCGTTGTTAAAAATTAGCTCACAATTCAATATTTTCTAGACATAATCATCTGGACAGAAAGACTAAGCATGGAAAGGAGACGCCATAAAAAATTCTGGGAGAAATCTACTTACTTCAATTCTATAATGGCATCCTCCTCGACACAAAGTTGATAAAAAGTCGGAAAGCGATTTTTTTTTGCATCTCCGGTTCGCAAAAAAGAGAACTCCGCCGTAATCAAATTACGGAAAATCTCAAAATGTATTCATTAACTCCTTTGATGGAATCCTCCGGCGATGTGAAAGTAAAAAAAGCGACTGAAAAAACATTCCCCTATCTCGACCTTTAAACTTCGGCCAATTTAATAATTCCGGCGCGAATGCATTATACGACCGCCTAATCCTTGGCGAGCGTCACCAGGAAAGTGATTTCTTGTCGTTTCAATTACCTACGAATGGAAAATTTTAATTAACCTTATTGGAAAAACAGAAATTTCCCTCCAGCTCCTCGCAAATCCCTCTCCCCCACTCGAACGAGAGACCCTAAGCGGACGAAGACTGACGGTAAAAAGTCGCGGCAGGATTTCGAAAAGGAGGGAAAAATCAAACAAAGGCGGGCGGGAATTATTTAATTAAAAATTTTGCCAGTGCGTGCGAGCGTAAATACGCCTGGGCCCACCACCGGAATTTTCGTATAGGTGACAATCCGTTTCCCCGAAACGCAAATGTGAATTTCGCTCCCCTGAAAGCTCTATCGTGTCGCTGCAAGACAAAAATATTTTCTTTGCGAACTCCCGGAAAAGTAAACGGTTTAAGCAGACGAGGTTTCCCGAGCTATCTATTTGCTCTTCCAAACCCATCTCCGTGCAGACGCTACAAGAGCGAGACGATAAAGAAGCCCAAGACGGAGGAAAGTCGCAAGACTATTATTTTCATAATTTCGCCTCCCTTATCCCTCGCTTATTTCCCTTTTGAGGGATCTCCTAACCCTTCACCCATCCCTTAAATCCCCTATCCTGGATATCTCAAAAGAACCGATGAGGGAGGGGAGAAAAAATGTTTCTCTCTCCAGGAGACAAAGATTAAACGGGGATAGAGGGAAGGAGAAATCTTAATCAAAAAAACCTCGGGAGCGAAAAAGAACGGAGGGGGGAACGGAGAGAGGAAACTTCGAATTAACAGAAAAAAAAGAAACGGAGAAATGTGTTAAGAATGGGAATAGAAAAGATGATTCTCCCTGGATGAGAAGGCGGTGCGGGTGGAAGATCCAGGGGATCTTAAACTGAGACGCGAAAAAATGGGAACGAAATAACGAATTAAAATAATTCATTGCGAGAGTCACTCCGCTACGGAGTCCGTCAATATTTAAATCATATCTTTCTTTTCCCTTTTCCCTTCTGCCCGCGCTCCTATAGAAAGCCCTGGAAAACTTGCTCCGCCGTCTCGCGTTCCGTATTTTCCACCGTTTCAATTAAGTTCATCCCATATTCCTCCTTCCCCGCTCAAAAAAGAACTTCCTCTCCATATCAGTCAGTCTCGTCTTATCCAACTTTCTGTAGGAAGGGAAAACGGAAAAAAGGGAACATGTTTCCCTTTATTTTTCCCTTTAGAGGCTAAGACGGCGGGGTTTTCAGAACCATCGGCGGAGCTCGATTTTCCCCACCCCGAGACTGAATGAGATATCTCTCTAACAGCTCCTTTTTATGCGCAAAAATTAGATTTGACCGGAGAAATATTTTCGGAAACGGTAATATGTTTCCGTTTTCTTACCTTGACGCGATACGAGACGAGATTGCGGAATAAAACGCCTTTGCCGATAAACGGGTATTATAACGTAACATAGCGAGGAAGTCTATCATCAAAATCACATCTTGCTACCTGGGAAGGCACTCGATAAGATTATCCGAACATATCTTCAAATCGCAACTGTTGCGACAGTTTAATGTTGAGTAGCTTTCACTAATCTCCTAAAGACAATATTGCGCGGAAAACCACTTCTGACAACCCACTATTCTGAGATGAACATATTAAAGTATTTATTGCACTTTTTAGTCAACAAATTTTTTCTCCCTCTGCGAATATCTGACAAGAGTGCCGTTCGAAAGTTACATCATCTAGTTCAGTTACAGCAAATTAATTCATTAGGCACGTGAGTATCTTTCCTGCAACAATGCCTTGATAAATAGAATACTTTTTATTTGTCTTTTGTAACCGAATAGGAATAATAAATATCTTATTTAACGTTGTCTCCTTCATGGTTGTAACAATGTGAAATCTAATAAGGTAGAGAGATACTCATTATTACATTCAATTTGGTCACTCTTTATTGTGAACACGATCATTCAAAGGGCCATTGTGCTGCATGTAGCGAACCTTTTGTTTATAAATAATAAATCATTTTCATTATTGCGTAATTTCTCAGAAAAGGTAAGACAAACCCCACTCCTCATCCTACATAGAAGGCCTCATATCCTCTCCAAAGCATTAGGTCGGATCCAACCAGTCTCCGGTTTGATAACTGCGTAACCACATATGAGAGTTATCTCACCATCTTAAAGATAATATACTCCACAATTCCGCGCCAATTCTTCCCCTTGATTACCTTAACAAAAATCTCCTCAAGAAAAAGTATAACACAAACCACAGAACTCGACATGAGGCCTATTTAAATAGTAAATAAACGTAAAATAAAGCGACGTCTAAGCATCCACACGAGCAAGATGAAAGAGAACGAATGTGGAACACCTACTCCATCACGTGCTTTATCCCAACCGACGAGCATTCCAGATTTCCCGATGTAAGAGCGTCAAGTATTCTACCGCTCACTGAATCAAAATGCAACATCGCCATTTCATTTCAAATAACTTCCCTTCGAATCGGATTGATCGAAGCTGACCAAGATAATACATAAAGCGAGTCAAGCATTGAATTCCAGAGACGAATAAAATCGACTATATACATCCACATCGATCACTCGATAGCTCTTTCGCTTAACCCTCTCAAGTATATGGAAGAAAGTGGGCTACATGCACCGCGGGGCACTTGCTGTGCCCAAGGAAATCACGCTAGGAAATCAGAACACAAGTGAATAGGCAGGGGAAGGGGTGGCGAAAGGCATGAAAAAACTTCGATACCGAGAGAGGATTAAAATTTGGGCCGTAGATCGCAAACCGATCGTCAAATATTCCGCTTCCGCCTCGGCATATCCCCTTCCTTCGACGTACACATTACCCGCGAACCGAAGAAAAATGAGGGAGAGAGGCTTCCTTTCATCCGAACCGAAACTAGAAAAAAGCGAAAATAAAAAATAAATAAACACGCATAAAGAGATACATTCCGGTCGGAATTCCACCTTTTTCCCCTTGCGAGAGACGGGAAGAGAGAAAGGCGGCGGGGAAAAAATCATTTCCCTTGCCCTTCAAAGGAATATATATCCTCTAAACTCAGAGACATCATTCTCCAGTCGGGGGAAAGCCTTCATTGAACGGATTTCATTCGGCAGATGCGGTTCAAATCACCCGTGAGCAGATTCCGGTCTCTGGGTCGACTGTGGCTGCGGTGGATGCGAGGCTTTTAAAGCCCCTTCCCAATCTCCTTCCACACACACGCCCTATCTCACCGCGCACTCTTCTAAATATTACATGCAGGGAGAGGAAGAGATGGATGGAAACTCTCGCACGCTTTGCTCGTCTATCGGAGGGAAAAAATATTTATCGCGGGGAAAAAACCCGCAGCAGATTGATACGATTCCGAGGTTTTTTTTCCTCCGGAGATTTCCTTCCCTCGAAACTTTGATCTAGTTAAGATTTTATTCCCCGTAAAGGGTGCCGCATTCAACCTCCGCTTCCATGCGACATCCATCTACTATTCGCGATATGAAGGATATGAGAGGAGATGGGTAAACACAATGCGGCCTCTGCGCGGACTTGTGAGGGAACGGCGTCCGCAGACGGAGAGTTACTCTCTTAAGTATGCCGCGAGAACGGAAAACTCTCCTTTCCCGATTTCGTGTTTATCAACAAAGAGCGACCTCGGCTTCGCTTTTTGAGGAGAAAGCAATAAGATTAATAGCTGTGCAGAGATGTGCATGCTCGATCGGAGATTAAGGCTGCGGGTATTTGATAAATCTAACGTAATTAAGATTCCAATTTCTAAATGTTGTGATTATTATTGAAGTTATTACTTATACATTCCACACAGCAGGTACGTGCAGGAGGTAAAGTGCAGAAAAAATAAAAATTACAATAACACTTAGATTCAGAAATATATTAAACTAATGCATTCAAAGTTAACCTCAGGAACTATCATTATTTTCCTCGGGATTCTAGTATCCGAATGATATTTACCGAGGTGACCATAGCTTCGAAAAGGCCTGCATCTAACATAGATTTGTAAAAAAACACAGGTTTGTTTCAATAATAAATAGTAAATAAATTGAGGATAAGAAGAAGAAGATTCATTCGCCAATAAATATTGCTATAGAATCAGGAATCGTAATAGCATGTATTCAAGCATTAATTAGTGAAATTAATAGCATCTCTCTTAACAAGCCTCTTGTTTCCATTAAAAACAGAAAAAACTAACGCCTTGTTGTGTCTTCCTTACAAGTCGGATAGTCTCCATGCTTTTACAAGAAGTAAAATGTCAATAAGATCATAGTAGTAATTACATGCAATTCTTTGACAAAGAAGACATTTTCGATATACTACTACTTACTATCTTCCAACGAGGAAATTATTCACCGACAGTGACGGATTTCACGAATAAAACTTGTATACATTCCGATAGCGAGAGAGGTCCAAGACAACGAGTAATTGACGTTGTCAAAAACGAAAATAATAATAATAATAAAACGTCTATATTCGGGCGAGATTGACACTGAATAGGCTCTTCTTACATCTAACTCTCAAAATAAGGATATAAGGATAAAGTTTGTTGCTTCCGGTAAAACACTACATTACAAACAACATAGATCAACAACGGTTACTGAGCGCACATTTAATTCGCTTTAACGTCGTGGTTGTAATGTACCGCCGTTGAACTCAAGAAAAACAAAAACAAAATTGCATAAATAACCGGCGAGAGAAGACACAAGCGCATTTCAGTGACAGAAATTTTCTTACAAGAAAGGAAACTTCAGAAGTGAGCCAAAACCCTAATTTATTTCCCGGGTAAAATATGAAGACCGCCTACTTTACTCGAGATTCAAAACACCTCAGAAAACCGAGTCTAGCCTAAAGAAAAAGAGCTCCATGCTAATAGCCATCCCCGTAACATTTTGAGATACAGCCACGAAAAGTTAGAGCAAGCTAAAGCTTTTTCTTGAAACAACTACTTCCCGCCTTAAGGCGGTAACCCCTTACACTCCGAGCTATCTTTTACCCGACTCCCCCCCGCACCACTTTATTCTTTCCCAACGGCTATATCAGCCCACCGCCCTCTCAAAAAAATCCGCCTCTTTTCCTCATTTTCATAAGTTTGAGACTCCGTGCATAAATATTCAAACACGACTCCTCCCTTCCATCCATCGGACTTATCCCTTCGCTAACCCTATTGGTTCCTCCTTGGAGATCTCCTAGAAGGAAAAGGGTTGACTCAACTAGCCGCGAGCGCCATTCCGGAGAAAATGGTGGGCGAAGAAAGAAAGGGGAAGGAAAGAAATTAGCGGCCGGGATAACGAACGAGATTTTGCGGGAGAGAAAGGGGAGAAAGAGGGTGAGAATGGGAGAGGGCCTCGGAATCCTCGGGTAAATTGGTGGATCAGTTAGGCGTGGGTTGGATGCTCCCTAAGATGGACCGATCCCTAACCCGAGTTCCTTCCAGATTGAATCGGCTCAAATAGCAGTATGGAGGAATTAGATCGCTGCGCCCGCGCAATCTAACCGATATGTTTTAACGGAGGACAAGAGCTTTCAGGAAGAGTTACGCCTTAAGCATACATGCGAATGGGACATGTCACGCAGTAACATATTCATTCATAACGGAAATAAGAGCAACACTCTATAAAAATATTGGATGTAAATTATATTTTTGCTTCGATTATATGTAAGCATATTACCACAGTTGTTATTAGCAACAGTGAATAAGCCTGCTGTAGAATAGAGTTATCCTCTATGAAATTGCAGAAATCAGACAAAGGGGTACTATCAATACTAAAATTACAAAATAGCGAGATATGATGCAGCAAAATCTTTACGATTTATATATTATCATTATTTTGATATTTCACGTTTTATTATGAAATATAATGTAGCTAAATGCTCAATAAATAAAATTTCAGACAGATAAAATACTTTTTTGTCTAAGTGGAAACGGAACTGAACTGAAATTCAGTATTTCATTAAACAAAAGCGAAATCTATAGTAGAAGGAAAAAATGTGTTGGATGACCAACTCCTACCTGTCTCCTGATTGATGATCTGTAAGACTCCCTACACAAAGGAATTTGTACTACTTCCTAAAAATTAATACCAGCAAGATATTGATAATGTATAAAATTACAAAATGGATTCATCAACTTCAACACAGGGATAAATATATACGTGTGAATAAAATTGACGACAACGTAGAACAAGTTTTATTGCTAGCGCAATGTATAATAAATCGTGTATAAAAAATACGAAGGTTCTCTGCAACTAAATTCACCCGAAATCAATCAAAAATAATTCAGATATAATCTAGCACAAACTAACATGGACGTGCCCGAAAATAAACGTCTAGGAATCTTTCTTAAACTCAGCAGCAAGAATAAACAGAAGAACGGACTTCGAAAAATCTGGGATGAGTCGAAATATTAAGTCATCATCGAAGAGCTATAAATGTAGTCTAGCAAGCATTCCAGGACTCAGTGGGGGGGAATGTGGCCCACTCCCACCGGAAGTAGCAGGAATATTTTTAAGCGAGACATTGTCGAGAGGGGGACAGGGAAATGAAGAGAGTTCCCATTTGCGATTTGTCTCCCATGCATTTCTTTAAAACTCCCATCGACTTGGGAACATAGTCCGTACTCTCAATTATAGCCTGGAGTGGGGTGAACGAGGAAGGCAGAGGGATTGACGAATTCGTGGGAGTTTGAGGAAAGACGGAGAACATCTCTGCAAACCTTCAAAAGAAAAACCTCGCTACCGTCGAATGGCAAAAAGTTATTACTCCGTCGCAAAAAAAGCAGGAGGAATCGCCGATATAACCAGTAACCCAACTCGCCAAGGCCCCTTCCATCTCCTCTCTTTAGAGTTAAAACGCAAAAAAAAGATGAGAACGAGAATAAAATGAACATACCATTCGGCCGAGCGGGGATTCCTGTAACCCGAAGCAAGTTCATATACATATTCGTTCCGAGACAAGTTGATGGAGAGGATCAAATTAAAAATGCAGTTCCCATTAGTTTTCGGGAGAAGAGTGCAAGGGACAGAATCGGATGGGGGAAGAAGATGAGGAAGTATTAAAAAATTGAAAGATCATAATTATTCATATATGCATCGTGGACCCGTCGGCCTTCCTCCCCAATCGCGGGAATAAGAGGGGGCAAAAAATACATGGCTGACATTAAAGCGTTTGCGAATCTAATTTCTAAGCCCACCCCCTTTTCGGAAGTGATTTCTAAGCACTAAGAGATGAGTACAGCACTTACATTTCAAACACTAAATAGAACTACCCTAAATTCATAAAAAGGGGAACTAAGGAAAATAAGGCGATCAAATATTATAATGGAAACCAAGAAGAAATATCAAAAACTCTGAGCATTCAAACAGGGCACTGCGTAGTCTCAACTCCTGAAAAAGTTTTGCATCATGACTAAATTTGAGCTAACGACATCGATGAGTATTGCGTTGGAATCAATTTCAGCAATGGAAATATCTTAAAGTTTCTTCCTGTGTTTTATTAATTACTTTAACGTAAAACCGCAAGCTGATTGTTAAAGTGTGATCAAGACTGTGGAGCTGGAAAATTCAACGCCTGCTTTGCAAGAATACGTCGCATAAGATAAATTTGCATTAAATTTTACAATTGATAATAAAAAGTATTACCGACGAAATTATAATAGCATTCGATTAAAAATACTATTTCCAAGCCCATTTAAATAAAAACATACCATTAATATGGAAAAAGTTCACATATATGCTAAAAAGAGGACTGTTTCTTTTAAGATCTATTACTATGGCAAACGGAGGGAAGTGAATTTGCAAAAGACGTGTATTTCGGAAAATTTACAAGGGAAAACGAGCAAGAAAAAAGGTCGAAGGTACCGGGATTCCGTTCTAGCAATAAAGCTCAATGGCTAAATCAGCCGCGTAGGAAACGGAAGACCCGGGTTCGAGTCCCAGTCCTGTCTTTTCACGTCCATTTCGTCGGAACCACCCAACTGATACATATAATACAAAAATCCCTCGGACGGTCGAGATGGCGAATAAATTTCCTCAAAACAATACGCGAAAATTAAGCAGCAGCTACTACAGATGTAAATGAATACACGAGCGGACAAAACAATAAAACAGCACCCGCCCCACTGCCGTGGGATCTATAAAAGATCATCGAGCAGACACGAAGAGGGTGAAAAAACGCCAACTGCGTAGCAACGAAGGAGAAAAAAGGAGACAATCGACTCGGATCTCTCGATGGAAAATGTATTCATGATCTTAAGCAAGCAGTTTTTCGAAAGACGAGGGGAAAGATGTTTAACCCTCTTTTACCCTTACGGAGGAATATTTTTTAAGGATTCCCTTTCGAGTGGCCCTTGCGGCATCAGCACCTACGTCAAATAAGCGAGACGAGAGAGGGAAGAAACCCTCTTCCGCCATGAATTTCGAAACAATGGTAGCTAATCAGGTTTTCCTTTGTGCCTCTCCTATGCATTTCCAAACTCCCCCATCGCTATGGAAAACCTAAACCCAGCATTAGAGCACAATACGGATTTCCAGAGAGATGTGTTTAGAGAGAACCATAATGAAACCATGGCAACGGGAATTAACTTCAACTCGGCGTCATGAGGAATGTTTGGCAGTCGTTGTTTCGCTAAATCTTGAAACGATTACGAGCGCTAAATTTCGCCAGGATATTAATTTGTGACGAAAGTGGGCTGAGGCAAACGTAAATAGATTCCTTTAAGCTCCGATCAGACCTTATTAACTCGCGTAAATTTGGAGAATGTAGAGAAAGAAACGCGCACGAATTTCCTTCACTGTGCCTACGTTTTACCTTCATATACTCATGAATATATGCGAAGTGTTTCATTATCTAAACAAGGTGAAAGATAATAAGCAAACCTAAGAAAATAAGATATAAGCCATGAACAATTCTCAGCAGCTATAGCAATAAAAGCCTGTGTTTTTTCCAGAAATAGAACAGCTTTTTTGTCTCGCTTGAGACACCTGATTGTAGTAGAAAAATGTCGATATTGCAATAAACGAAAACTGAAGAAATATTAGGTTACAGTTTTATGTAGTGTACTGTATGGCTGAATTGTGAAAAAAAGAAAATGGAAAAATATCGTCACTAATATGAATCTTCACACAAGGAATACGGCAGTGGATATAAAAATAAAATTTGGTCGATCGCAAGAAATTTGCGTTTAAAACCTTTCTAAGCTCACATACATTCGAGGGATAGGTCATGCTGAATCAAGTGGAATAAGAGGTTCCATTAAAGCGACCTATAGTCGTGCTCTTACAATTATATAAAGTACTATATTCAACTAAGTATTTCTTAGCTACATAGATATATCATTCATTCATTCGGGGTAAATTTTTACAAAAATGGCAAAATCCAGTGCCATCACCACCACAGAACGGTGATACTTAAATAAAAAAATAAATAACATGCAAGTTCTCGCATTCAAAAAAGAAATTCTCAAATAACGCCAAATACGCTGACCCAGGGATACAAAAACATTTCGAAACAAACCAAAATAATAAACTACACATCACTCCCGGTGATACAAAACAAATCCCCCAAAAAAGGTAAAAGAAAGACTACACATCAAACATTCTTACAAGACTTCCATTTCCAAAAATGAGAACAAAATCTGAGTAATGGGGTAGGAAGGGGAGTAATGAGGGAAAGCATCTCCGTCTTCTTCGGGGAAACACTTTCCCCTTTTATAAAGAAATGGAAAGAGGTGAGAAAGAAAGAGAGAAAAAAAGAGAGCGGAAAATGGCCGAAGAAAGAGGCGAGAATAGATCGCAGAATCAATGATTGCCTCTCATGAGAGCAGGACCAAGCTTTCCCACCTTTTCAGATACACGATCGATCCTAATTGTTTCGGAAAGGGAGCAGGAATGAGAGGCAGAAAACCGCTCCTTAACAACACTCTCCATTCCCATCCTCACTCTCATGAGTGGATGCACACAATAAAATATTCGGGAAAGGTTTCTCTGGCGGCGAGAGAGATTTTCCCTTTTCCTCGTCGGGAGATACAAACATCGTAAATAGGATCCTTCCAGCGTGTCCACGTGCAAGGATCGCAAACTACGTCCAATGGGAGGGAAACGGATCGCGGGGAAAGAATTCCGGTTAAGGATAAGGGCGAATCGATGGGAAAACGAGACTACAAATTCATTTGACTTTAGATCCCGATGGAGCTACGGTTACCGCTAAAGAGATTGAGATACCTCTCGGAGAATTATCTAGACATCCGTCTAATCAAGTAAAGGAATATTTTTCAATTCCCAGATCAAAAGGAAATATTGCGAGCTAACCTGGCAAATATTTACCTTTTTGAGTGCAGATGAAAATATAGTATACTATTACAAATATGCTAGCAGCAAATAGAAAAATGTACTGGTATCGATCGGTTCGTCTATCATCAGATAGCAAAAAATAGCAAAAGATTTACTATATCGAATAAACGTTTATCTACTGCTATTTCTCCATTTAGAAAAAGAAAAGCACTTTTAAGTGTGCTCCGCATCATATTACTCCGACGTACTATAATATTATTCCTCTCATTGAAATTTCGACATATGGAATTTAGTTGACGCTAAGTGAAACCGACGAGAACATTTATTTAGTGAATCCTTAAAGTTAACAACAGATCTACTTCACTTGATATAAAGAACAGAACTCTATTTCAATCGTAATTGATTCAAGTGACCAAAATATGATGGAAACTACAGGTTAATTACTACCACATTTTAGCACATCATCCAAAGTTACTACGTTAAATACGATTGTGTACGATACATGTATACCAGTAAGTGATTCTCCGACTTTCAGACATCAAGGGTATCTATTAATCACTCCATGATTTAACAATTTTAAAATTTGTCCTTTAAAAAACGTGCACGATTCAGTACATAGGTTGACGAATTCCATGAAATCGCAAACACTACTACATCTTCGTCATATAATAATCTTTCTTTCACTCATGAATCTTGCATTTCTTCCAATCAAAGAATTCTTATAATACAGAAAAATTATTAATTAGCTAACACAGCAGAGGCGATAAAGGTACTATTCCCCGATTCCACAAAATAATATGACACCAAAAGCAAAATGTAGGAGAATTGGTATTGGAGAAGTTGACTGAGGAGAAACTGAGACGAGGTAAATACGGTAATATCATCGAGAAAACCCAAACCCAAATCGGAATCCGACCAAGACACAAGTGCCAAAAGCTTTCGAGGGGACCAGGAGGCGAAGGGAAACCAATTAGAAAAAAACAACCATTTCTGCGGCGGAACGTGGTTTTGAGGACGGTTGTCGAAGCCCTCCGAACATAATCTCCCACCTGTCACGGATAACAACCTGGAGGTTCCCAAATATCCGCAACAATCGACAGTCCGGCAAACAAAACTGCGCAGCCCCTCGGCAAGTTGAAAACAGGGCGAAAGCAAGTGATTGGAAGGAGCCACATACACCCCTGAGATAGCTGCAGTCAATTAGAGATCGAAGACGCTGGCGGATGGCTTAACACGTTGAACGGGATCGAGAGGGAGGGGAGGCTGGTCAAACTTTCCTTTGGGGAAGAAGGGAGAAATGGAGAGAAAGATGGAAACGTGGTGAAAAGGAAGAAACAGAAGAAGAGCCGATACGAGATCAGGGCGGAGTTACTGAGGGAAGGAGAGAGAGGAAATTGAGGATTTGGAGAAGATCGGCGAACCATGCAGGAGCTGCATGCGGGCCGCAATACGTTCACATATACGAAACACAGGAGGGCAAGAAATAAATTAAGAAATGAAATAAGAAGATGAGAATCATACGTGAGACTTGATACAAGCTAGTGAGCTAGTTTTCGTAGGTTATTCTGCAATCGAATATTTCTAATTTAATCCACCGAAAAGGAACCTGTGAGAAGGTTTTATTATTTCAAACCCGTTTTATTTAAAGGAAATTGAAGTTTATTCTCCCCTCTTGTTTATATGAAATTCATATCATGGACGCAGAAAAGTGCAATATTGCGAAATAAATAACTGAAAACCTCCAGAATTCCATGACACATACAGGTGTCGTTAAATTGCGGAATAAAAAGGACATAATGACACATTTTCGACCAAATTTCTCCCACAATTTATCCAAACGTAAAACCAACTTTTTTAATTACTCTCATTTATATCCATCTTGGGTACTCCACACCGCAAAAACGTAATGTGTAGAAAAACGCCCATTTCCTACGTGATTACAGGCGGAATTTTTTTCAATGAGAAAATAGGCCTTGTTAAGAAAGCGTTTGAGAACGAGGGAGAGAGAGGAAGAGAGAGAGAGAAAAGTAGACGAACACGAGGTGAGAGAAAGTCGGAGAAAAAGAGGGTAGAGAGAAAAGGAGACGACAAGTCCATTACTGGTTTCAATATTTCACCTCTGCTGACGTGTTCTCCTGCAGCCACCCACAGCTCCCCCACTGTCGGCCATCTCCCCTTAAGCTCACCTCCACTCACGACCACCGAGCGTTATCACGTATATATTTAGGGGCGGGAGTGGAAAAAGATAGGAAGCAGATAGGGGAAGAGATGAAGAAAGAGGTGTGGGTGGGGTTGGAGGTGATGGAAGAGGAGAGCCGTGTGGGATATGGGAGAGGAAGTCAGATTCCATCGCTTGAGTTATGGGAATTCTGGAGAGGAAGAAATCTTTAGATTAGCAAAAGGGAGGGAAGAAGAGAGATGTGAAGAGGAAGGCAGAGGAGGAAAAAGAGGGAAAGGTACAACGTAATAGAAAAATTAAATGCTTAAAAATCCCATCTCCAGTTTAACTAAACGGAGAACGAGAAAGAAAGGGAAGAGGAAGGGACAAACAAACTCAAAAGAGAAAGAGAATCGAAAGAGAGAGCAAAATGAAGAAACAGATTGAATATGATAAGGAAAAATGAACTGAGAAGGGGAAAAGAGTGAAACTGGGGATTCCTGGAAAACATGAGGGATGCTCATAAGGAATAGACAGAGACCAAGAGAGGTCGATATGATGTAAACCTGAGTCCAATCATCATACAGAAACTACAACGACAGACAACATGAATTCTCATTATTTCTATAAACAAAACATTAATAAAATCCTATGACCATGGAAAACAAAATAGTGAAATGGAACAACAAAGGAACGGAAGGTGGCTACTGATAGTCTCCCTTAGTCAGGAAGAGATAAAGAGCTGCAAAAAAAGCAAATTAGGTGGAGAAAGGGCTGATGGGCGGTACTCGTTAAGAAAAATGTTATATAAGGTAAACCTCTCCCGAGATTAAATGAGCTTAAAACAGAATCGAATTTAATCGATAAATCGATCTTTGACCTCCTCTCCACGGGGGATTATGAAAAACAACAAATTAAGATGATTGAATAAATCTGTCTCGAAGATGAAAATTAATTTCGCAGTCTAAAGGACAGGTGACGTGAGAAGAATCTTACGAAACAATATTTCACTACCAATTATTAAAACTTAAAAAATAAAAGGAAAAGGAAAAAAGAAATGGAATCGAGCCAGGATCTTCCAAAAACTCTACACATTCAGCTATCTTGCAAATCTGACTCACACTGTTTATAGTTAAAATTATTTGGGGACAAAAATAAATTTCGGACATTTTAGCAAATGCCTTTTTTGTTATAAATTTCCAGCCACAAATTAAGTTCCTCTAATAAAAAAACAAGACTAAATTTTAGGAAGAGAGAAAATGTGATTTTTTCACTGCCCATGCAAACACGTGTCATGATTTCTAAAGACCATCCATTTCGTAGCTCAAACACTAGAAAATCATACAAGTACCTTAAATAAATCATTTAAACCCTTGATCAACAGACCAGCTGAAGTGAAAAGCTAAAATAACGAACAAGAAACAATTATAATACATATTTTAAGCTGGTTCACATTAGATTACTGATATCGACTGCAATAGTTATGCTTCAACGAACATGAAGATTGAAAAAGACAGTAAATCCATTATCAAATGACATCAGATTTCCTAATATTGCAAAAATACAAGGAAAGTATTACTAAATAGACCTTAAGAAGTGGCTTTAAACTACAGATTTTTAAGAAATGTCTTTGAAAATTATGCATACTAGTATAGCGTGATATCCAAGACGTGGTTAACTAACTTTTTTAAATAGCATTGGGTGTATTACAACTTATTTAAATCACCTAAAATGCCTCATTTTAAGAAAAACAATATTCATATAACTGTTCTGATTTAAGAAAACAGTATTTAATGGGATTTGTAGCGCTGAACCAATTTAGACTTTTCATAATAAAACCCAGACGGACAAAAATTAAATGAGTGATAATATGAAAATAATCAGTTGATGAAATCATTAGCTTTCTAAAGCCATAGTGTCCATTAATGTGTATATAAGAGCTAATTTTCGCAGTAAATTCTTTCCTAAGGATCGCAGAACGTCTATCAACATGTAAACATACTTTCTTCGTACGAATAATCCATCTCTAAACATAATTATATGAATGTAAAATTGTTAAGAAAAAGCTTCAATGGGAATAACTCCACATTATTTGGTAAAATGCACACACTCGTGCGATATTCCAACTAAGATACAGGCAAAAAATTAGTTAAACTATGCATATCGCCAAAAAGCCTTAACTATCATATCATCAAAATCTTTTGAGATACCACTCTAAGTTCAAAAATATCCATTCATAAACTAATGCTCTTTCTTTAAATACTAAAAGTCAATATTCCGCTATCAGAATAGCACAATCATCAATTTACGTAAGATTACAGGAGACATTTTAAGAATATATACAATGGAAACTAGAAGTGCGTAGATTCATAACTCTCTCCTAAGTCAAATAGACAACAATAACTTAGGGATCACGCCTAGTAATCGTAAGACGTAATGATTCTGACAAGCTATCTTTGAAAGTCAGTCATCTTTCCCTGTAACTTACATCTCAAGATTCAACCTTCTATTGGCAGAGAACTTCTCGTGCCGCTTCCCAAGGATCAATACCGAGACTGTAGAAGTTATCCTTGCACAGGAATCGACGCAATAATCATATATAATGAATAAACTTGAATCCCAGTGAGAAAACGACTATAATCAAATACATTCAATGCAGTGAGATTCTCCGAGATTTATTTCGAAGATAAAATGCGAGTATTTAAATACATTAGCACGTGTGCGCATCAAATTGTCACGTATCGTTGAATCAAGCCAACTGATAACTGAAACCTGAAAATTGACATATTTGAATCCAAGAAACTGACAACGTTTTTACCTGCATACCAGTCAAAATTTCGATAAAAATTATTCAGAGCCTACAAGTAATGTGTGTGTGCCCAAATTATTCGTCATACTATAGTAAAATTAATTGATGCCCAATATCTTGTTCTTGATGGCATATCTTGACATATAGCATCCCTCATTCACTGTTAACTTTTTCAGCCTGTTATAATATGAAGGCTACTGAGGTATGAGTGATAATCAACAGCACAATAGAATTCACTTGTAACTAATTGAATGTTAAAAAAATTCATTTTCAAATATTCATTGAGTTGGGCGAATCTACTCCGTAAGAGAATTTTGGTTCAAAAGAGGAAAGCAATGACGAACTGCCTCACTCATCCTCCTTCCTTCATACCTCAGTATGCCTCATTCCTCATTTACCTATCTAGTCTTCGCCGATAATAGTAAAGAAATGGAAACTCCAAGCGTAGTTCGGACTAATAAATTTATCAATATAATTTAAATCTTACTTTGAGGTCATAAAATAATTTAACCCATCTGCAATTATACCTGGAAAATAGTTTCCCCAGAAGGTAAAGAGGGAAATATGCAACTACAATTACTGATACTGAGACTAGTTACATATTTAGGCTTTAAGACTCAAGATAATTAAATTGTTACAATGAAGCTTACCAAAACTACATACTGCTTAATCGAAGAATGAATTAGGGGCTATTACCAACTAATATAATTTACATAGGAAAGTAATAGTAAGGCGTATAAATTTAACATGATAAATTTAACATGAGTCATTATTAGACATAACACTCATCTTAAGGATTAAATATTCAGGAAATCAGGACAGAAGAATATGCAAAAGCCTACCTTCAAAAAGATAAAAACAAGGACAATTTTGCAGGCATACTATGCAAGTATTACCGAACATTTATAAGCAGAAAGTCATCGCTGTAGCTTTCCATACACTGATTCTGGTTGTTTTCCAACCAATTTAACTATTAAAACCTCACTGTTATTTCTGAAAGGATGATGTATTACAACAATGAATATATACGAGCATAATAAAATTATACTCATGTGTAAGAATAAAATAAGAAAAATGTAGAAACCAAAGTGAATGGTTGAACTTTGGGACCCACTTCTAAAATTAAACAGCAGAAATATGGGTTTCTACATAATCCGTTGTATGTCGCTCAAAATCATTTAGTCATACCTCCTCAACACACCTTTACATGCTGTGAATATAACTCTTCCATTTCAAAAAGTCAGAAGCAAAATACACGATGGGAAGGTATTTGTGCATTACTATAAGTAGAAAAATAACCAAGGAGAATACAAGGTCCATTTTTCTGCTATAGCATCCTTTATTTTCGAACCAAAGGAAATAGCCGTTGCCTCACAAACATGGCAATGCACGTAATAAATACAAAACAAGTGCGAGTTGGCGACCGAATCTTCGTCACTTGGTTCAAAACATGCAAAAGATGCACAATGAATTGAATCCAATTTGTAGCGCTGATACTCTAACGAAGCAAAGAGAAAATAACCGTGAATTGCATTACATCGACCAAATTTACTGTCCTAGCTAAAAGATTAGGGGGACGAGGAATTCGATTACCTCAAACCAATCTCCGTTCAATTAGGTCGTACAAGTTTCAAATCGTCCCAACTTACGCCAATCGCCCTACAAGCTACGATCCGATGAAGAACAAACTTGTAGCCCAAAAAATGAATGTAAATGCCGACGGATTACTATACGTCGGTTGCCAAAGCATGAGTCATTAACTGAGACTGACGACAGCCGGATAAACATGAAAGTCGCTCGGGCGTGTAAATTAAAACTGACCAATACAAGGAACACCATGGATTAGTGGGCTTACAAAAACATAACGAAATAGATTTTACACCGTACAAACCGACCCTTTTATACTTTTTTCCTTGTCACTAATTATTCAGTGAAAAAAATTCGCAGTTGTAATCTATTTTGAACCAATAGACTTAACGCGAAAAAGGCGGAAATTGTTTACATTATCACAGTCATGACATCTATAGGTCCAGTTTATATTTTTAGCATGGTCTTTAATCTTTAGAGAGTAAATAACCAATAGAAAGAGGAAATAAGAAATATATATATGTGCGATATGGTAGCAAGAGAATCATTCCCACAACAATTAACAAAAATTTAAACTACAGCGGACAAGGCTGGGTTCTGATAGATAGATTTATTTCTCATAAACTAATTCGTTAGGTGCATAACTCTTATTATCAATAATGGTTTTCGTGGCAGAATTTGACTTACTGGTAACACGATAATGGAACATCACAAAAAGATCTAACTAAAACATAAGAACACAACCAGATGAACACACATTTCTTAATTGACATCAACCAAAAGAGCACGAAAAATAATTTGAGCAACATTACCCTGTACCGCTACTCATCCGCGACTTATTGACCAAATATTGTGACCGGCATGTGACTCATCGTTGGAGAGACAAGGGAAAGAACATCCAACGCCTGATCCAGCTTGTGGGGTTTAGGGAAGGAAGGCTCCCAAGGACACTGTTACGAGGAGATAGAGCTGGGAAAAGAATGATAGGTGATGGGGAGAAACCAATATAAGGGATTAACGAGGGACGGGCGGGGATATGATAAGGCGGTTCGAGAAAATAAAGAGGCAAAGAGAGAGAGGGAGGCAGAAACAGGTGGAAGGACATAAAAAGGAGAGAGCTAGATGAATGATGATGATGACGATGAGGACCGCGGTGCAATACCACACTGTATATGAGCTCAAGATTGGGCTTCGGCTTCATATAGAGAGAGGAGCTAATAAAGGTGGAAAACATGGTCCAGGCACCGATCAGCGCCCACGCTATGTAAGCATTTTTCCATGTGAAAAAGAATAACTGTCTCCCTAAACTAAAACGTAATCCTTTCTTTACGACACACGGGTTCGCTATATCACCGGCCTTTAACGTATGACAAGAGAAATATGGTAACCTAAAGATAATTTACAAGGGGTGAATATGGTCAAGGAACCGATATACGCATCAAACGGAGCCATATTAACAAAAGAGCCCTCTGATAACTGAAGAATTAAACTTTTACCACGGTTGGATCACTAGGATTAATCCTTAAGTAAATAATGCAATTATAAATATTTTAGCCATTATTTCTAGTGAAGAGAAGCTAATATATAATAAAAACTTAGTGTAAGTAAAACGCCAAACATGGGTGCACATAAAAGGTTTAGAACGAAATAGAAATTCTAATTCATTTTTAAAAGTTTTAGTCAGAGAAAATATTATAGAGATCTTGGAAATATCCTCGATTCATTAATGAATGTCGCAAGAAAAAATCTCAGAATAAAAACTCACTCATAATCATATACTTAATGTTGAACTAGCTGGAGACTTCAACTACCTCCTACTAAGTAAATTTAGAAGTAGAGTAGAAAAAGTAAAGAAATGCATAAACTTGCCACTGACAGAATGGTATATAATTAATTGTGAGATAAAGATATCCATCAATAAAAATAACTGTAATGTAATGCAGTAGATAATGAAAAATCATTTCTTAGTGGGAATAGAAATATAAGAGCTTGTTTCTGAAATAAAACGTATGCATTTGATTTGAAAATGAAAGAAAAACTAATGAGAATAAGGATAAACCGGCAATAAATATATAAAAAAAGTAAAATTAGGTAAACAGCCATATAATCAAGCACAATGTCTTCACATGAAATCAAAGGAATTCTAATGGTATAGATGGTCGAATTTTCAAAATAATTACTGATAAAAGTGTTAGATTTAAGGTAAAAGATAAAATTTCAATTATTATAGATAAACTTCCTACTTAACAGATATCGATCAAATTCAAATGCATTTTAAAAAATATGCAACTACAAAGGCTAAGGGGTGAGTACAGTTCTACACAGCTGATCTCTTTATCAAACTACACACTAAAAAAAGATTGGAATACAGATTTATCATTCTGATAGAGAAAGAAAATAAGAAAGTATAGGTATGAATTAAATGAATCAAAATAAATAATGAAAATGAGACCTTCATGAGTTGAGTATTTTCAATCATAAAATGTGAATGATACATTAAATGAAACAACGAAAGCATCACAGTGATTAACATTTCCTCGTTTACCCACTGATATTAGTAATCAAACCATATAGAACCGTGAAAATAAATGAGAGTTAAAGGAAGCAATATATTGAGACTTAAATAATTTCCAAATTCTAATCAAAGCCTTTCTCTCAATCATACCTATCCTACAACTCTTACCTATGCCACTTATACAATTGAAGTAAATTAAAGTTCCGCCAACACTACTTTCATCTCTTTTATGTATTTGAGAGTATTAAGCATCGATGCAACTGCATATAATACGTAGAGCATCCTGCTTCAACCGTAAATCTTTTCTTCCAAAATATTCTAAGCTTTGGCAACCTTCCTTATACAATTTTCTTCACTAATAATGATGAATATAGAGAACATTAGCTGCGATTTCAAACAGCTAATTGATAGCTAGAAATGGATTTCTGTGAATTTCTATGGAAATAACTAATAAATAAATAATAACTATAACAGTAATTTCAAACAAAAAAACGAAATTGTAGGAAACCAACGTTTTCCTACAAATGCTTCATTTATATCACTTGTACACAATATATATTTCACGAAAACTCCCTGGGAAGCACTGCATTTTTACATAAGCTCGGAACGGTATTATCAGAGATGAATTTAATTACATGTCAATCAATGTGGTCGTGAAAATAACCGTGCACAGAAGCACAGACAATAAGAACAAGAAGAATAACAGGTAATAAAATCAAAGCATTTTTATGTTTAACATGAGATGAGAAAGAAAACCTTAATTCGCAATTTTAGCACAATATTTTTACATTCCATCGAGCATTAAAATGCTATTATCGCAGTTTTAATAAATCAAAATAAAACTGTATTAAGAAACGACTCTCCTAGAAATAAAAAAAAATTCTGAGCTCAAATTTGAAGAAATACATAAATATGTGAAACTAAAAGTAGACAAGTTACAATTCCCGCAAATAGTCTTTGACTCAGTAGACAACATTAAGACATGAACTTCGAGAATTTTATTATTACGATATATTCTGAGCAAGTATGTAGGTTTTGATCTGAGAGTTAACTTTATTCAATGAAAATGACCATCTATGATTATGGTATGGTCCATTTGTACACAAAATAGCTAATAAAGCAAATGTTTGAATTAAGGAAATCGAGTAAATATTTCTGAATAGCAAAGACCGACAAATATTACTAATCTTACACACAATATAAAAGCGTGACAACCAGTAAGTATACATTGAGTACATTGCATAAATGTTGGCAAAATTAATCATATATGAGTACATTAAGCCTAAGCGAAGCTTAACAGAAAAAGGAAGGAATTATTTTAGATTGCTCACGGGGGAAGAAAATATTTCACATTTACTGTGGAGTTGAATCAGACAGTAAACTCAGAATAAACCGAGTACACAGTACCAATACGTTTCCTTTATGATTACACGATATGTCAAATAAATGCGAGACACTTTCAGTTATTATAAATATAATCTCGTCCAACGTGCTTTATTCTCAACAAAAAAACTTGTTCAAAAAGTTAGATATTTATTTTAAAACCTCCATACTTCCTGTTCAAAATTACCTACGCAGCTAAATAAAACAGACAACATGTTCATTGCAGAAATAAATCTCAAAACAGTCTCTATCGCCGAGATTAAAATGAAGTCAACCATTCGATACGCCACAGCACGTGTACCGAGTGCTGCCAACTGAACGAAAAAATCATCCCAGCAGGATGAAATTAAATCTCAATACAGAACGCAATTCTCCAGCGCATTGCATCCACATAACAGTAACATATTCAAAATAAAATACGACGACACGCAACGTAACTTCCATTCAATTTTAAAACTGGCGAAAGCGACCTCAGCTCCTTCATGGGAAATCTCAAAGTTGGCAACCTTTATTACATCAAGTTCCTCGCGGAAAGGGTCAGTGGGGGAAGTGGAACAGGACGAGCAATAAGTGGGTTTGGGAGGCATGCGGCATGGACTACGTCAGAGCTCTTCGAACGGTGAACCGCGAAGCACCGGTGAGCCGCCTGCAAACCTTGTTTTTCTCTTGGTTCAAGTGAGTATTGTGACACCAGAAACAAATTGATTCTGTAGTTGCTTCTCATTTTGGTGACAACATTCCACATTAATCTCCAGTTGTGTGCCGCCTATAGCACTTTGATCAGTAAATGCGTCTTTTAGATATGCAAAAATCAAATTTAGTCCAGTGATTATCAAAATTTAGGTTTGGAAGCGTATACAGTGATTGTCAAAATGTTATCCCTCGGTTCAAGTGAGTATCGTGACACCAGAAACAGAGATTGATTCCTTCATTGTTTCCTATTTTGGTGACAATATTCCACATTCATTGCCACTAGTTTGCCAATTATAACGCTTGATTTTATAACTACGTCTTTTAGATATGAGACAACCAAATGCAGTCCTGTGATTAGCGAAATTTAGGGTTGTAAGCATATGCAGTAGTTGTTGAAAAGGCTGGGAAACTCCTCAAGCGAGCGCATCTCACCTTGGATTGGAGGCCGTAGAAGGTGCCAAAGTTTCCTCCGTAGGCCGGGATGAAGTTGGGCACGGAGAACGGCACAAACAACATGTGTGGGTAGGGGGAGGGTGCCGTGGCGGAGGCCGCGAAAGCCGGCGACGGCGGGCAAGACGAAGACGATGCCGAATGCGAGGAGGAGAGCGACGAGGCGGTGGAGGCCGACGAAGAGGAGGAGGAGGAGGAAACGGGGGAGGCGACTACGGCTGTGGCCGCAGAATTCCTATCCTCGTTGCTTTCGTTACCGGCGTCCTCCTCCTCCACACCTTCTCCCTCCTCCTCCTCCACCACAGCCTCCTCCACCGCAGACGCCACCACGTCCTCCACTGCTCCCTTTCCTTCCACCGCCTCCCTCCTCACTCTCCTCTTCTCCTTCCTTCTCCTCTTACGTCCTTCTCTTCCGTACAAACTCCCTCGGCGTCTCCTTCCACCGCCTTTTACGGCTCCAGCCCCACTTGCGCCCTCGGCACCAGAAGCTTGCCTCGCTTCGGCAGCTACCGGTAGGACGCCAGCGTAAGCTTCCGGGAACGGAAATACGGGCGGCAGGAGCGGGAGAGCCGCCGCCTGAAGCCGCCGGTGAAGCGGTGTTGCAACTGCCGGCGCAGGGGGAGCGGCGGGTGCCGGTGGCGGAGGAGTTCCGGTGGTGGACGACGACACGAAACTTCTAGACGAAGGGTCCGCTGCTTCGATTGCGGTCAGGGTGTGCGACGCCGGCGGATATGGCCGGTATTCACCGCGGTACGATGTCGCGGGCTTGCCAACCCTCCTCGGCGACCTTGACCTCCTCTCCCTTCTTTGCCGGCTCCTGTCGGAAGACTTTCCACAACACCTCTGCCTGTGGCGCCTCCCTCTCTCCCTGGAACTCGTTAACCCACTGGGGGAGGAGGATCTCGAGGAACCGGAAGATGCCGCCTGACGCCTGGCCGAAGGATCTGCCCCACGGGGGCGGCAAGGACAGTAAAGGCAGTGCGGGCAACGATCGCGGGTCTTCAGCGACGGATTGCCACCGGAGGATCTTCCGCCGCTCCTGCTGCTCTTCCTTCTGGGACTGGATGACCCCCTTCTCCTCCTACCGCCCCCACTGCAGCAGCCGGACCCACAACTGCCCCCGCACCGTCTTCTTCCGCCGCCCCCTAAACCACCTTCTCCCCTCCTCCTCCTCCACCGACACGACTCCTCCTCCCCAACCGCCTCCTCCGCGCCTTCCTCCTCCTTCCTGTTCCGCCTCCTCCTCCCCCTACCAATGCCCTCCCCCTCTCCCTCTTGCCTCGTCCCGCTCACTGCTCTCCTAGACACAACCACCTCCTCAGCGACCCTCCCGTCGAAGTCTCCCTCTCCTCCTACGCCTGAACCAACTACCCCTTCCTCCACCACGACCTCTCCACCCCTCTCCTCTGCCTTCGCTTTCTTTTTCTCCTCTGGCACCGTCGTGCAAACCTTGAGGTCACTCGTCAAGAGAATCCTTAGAGGGCAGGCCGCACGCAATGATTCCACGTCGCGCGGGTTGCCGCTCGCCCTGTCTGCAAGGGGCGGATCTCCGCAAGGAGAAAGACGGCGAATTCGGTCCACTTCACGCCCGTTCAGCCTCTCCGTGGACCCCAATCTTGGCGCGCTTCGCGACCACGTTGGGATTTCCCTCTGCTTAGCAAAGCATTAATCGACGCAACAGGACAGCCTTAGTCCGACTGTCATTACCAGCAAACCGTTGTGGTCGGTACCTCTCAAACGATACTTTTCAACCGATTGTCGACACGACGCAGACCAAACATCCAGACGGGTCTACCTCGATTCGCGTGCGCGATACGAAAAAACGTTTCACTTCGACTGCGCCGAAAACAACACAACGGAAACCACCAACGAGACCTGTCAGTGCGAGTCAGACTCAGTGCTTATCACTTCACAGATGACACACGGTTATCAATCTCCTTGCCCTCTGAATCAAACAGTATGACCACTGAATCGCAACTCACTGTGGTATCACAGAAAAACACTATCCGTCAAAACAAAAAACCGACGTGTCCGCCGATCACACCTTCGCTAACACACTGGTAAACAAACAGAGGGAAAGTGCGTGCCGTCCGGAGGAAACAAAACACGACAACGTGGGCGGGAGGAAAGAAACGTGGGCAACGTGAGGTGGGGAATACCACGCCTGCGAACTTCCGCGAACCCTTTCCTCGGGCGCGTGTTTACGAGAGCACGTTTGGGGCGTCGCGTGGAGCGTGCGACAGCGTGCTGTACGCCGTCCGCTGCCGGAGAATGTGCCGGGAATCGCAGGCGTCCGCGCGGGGGGAGTGGGAAACGCCAAGTGGGAGAGTGTACAGCGAGAGAGAGAGAGAGAAAGAGAGGGACGAGAGCGCTATAGGCGGCGTATCCCAGATACACTCACTCCCCTCTCCTCCCTTAAAACCCTTCCTATTCCTCCACCTCCTGTTGTTATTGTAGTGGTGGTGGTAGCGGCAGTGGTGATGGGGACCGAGCGAGTGGGGTGGGGTAGTACCGCCGCACTCCACTAGGGGGCGCTACCGTCGCTGCCGCCGCCGACAACTGACTGGCGCGGTGCGAGAGCACGTGACACACTACACCCGACGCCGCCGACGTCCGAGCCCGCGTGCAAGAGGGAGGGAGAGAAAGAAAAGAGAGAAGAGGGAGTGGGGAAAAAGTGTTCGCAATTCCGAAAAAAATACCCTCTCTTGCCTCCCACCACTCCCCGAAGCTTTTACCCACTCCCTCTTTTTTTTTTCGAGAGAACCTCTTCACGACCGCCGCGAACTATATTCCTTCACAAAACAGATGGCGATCGTTGCGCGAGGATTGGCAAGCGTGAGAAGAACCTGGCAGGAACTACGGCGTGACCTCTTGGGATCGCACGAGTACTATCGCACACTCATATTTATCGGGTTGTTTCCGCGGGATTCCCTCCCGTTGACGTTCTCTCAGAGGCACGTCTCGGCCGTTACCCCGCCGGTGACTTATCTTCGAAACGGCCCTCCCATGAATGAGCGTGATTCTCCCTCACGGCAACAAAAACAAAACGGCGCCAAATTCCTCTCCGCTCCCAAACGAGATCCCGAACGAAAGTTACTCGCGTCGAAGTCTCGCCACTTTTAAACCGGATAATTAAATGTACTTCGCCACGTCGAGCGTAATCTCTTACGGTAGAGTGTCGCAATATTTCCTCTTTTATTATCGAAATAGAAACTTCTTTTTTAACTCAAACAACGTACTATGTACTTAACCAAGACTTCGACTTGTCTATTCGGCTTGAAAAATAAGATAACACTACTAAGTCATAAATAAAATTGTTGTCTTCAATGTCAACTAGAAATTAAAATCTCCTAAATAAATGTCACACATTCACACCTAACAGAAACTTCTTTTTTAATTCAAACAACGTACCAAGTACTAAACCAAGGGTTAGCTAGCTTCAGCTTGTCTATTCAGCTTGAAAAAGAAGAAAATATTCCTGATTTAAAAAGAAAATTGTTGTCTTCAATGCCAACTAGAAGTTAAATTACCTAAATGTAAATCACGCAATAAACCTAGAGTACTCTCGTAGTAATCATCCAAATACCAAAATATACATTATATACTCCAGCTTACATTTTACGCACCATACCTGTTTATAAGCACTGTCTTACGCCAAAAATCAAAACATTCGCAATTCCGCTGACTTTTACCGAGCCAACTTTGATCGATAAGTAAAAACTCCGAGTGGTCCCTCCCCCGCGACAAATATTCGGTCTCGAAATGAGAACGCTATCGCCCGATCAGATCGACGGAGATAAGACACGGACGGGAGGCTCTCCTCCGATGCGTTTGCAATGAGGAAACCATTTACACGGCGACACTTCCACTCATTTAAGGCAAAGGGTTCTTCCACCAAAATCGTTAGTATCGCAACCCACGTCCTGAGACTAGGAAATCCTTCGTTACCGAGGTATCGACTGGAGAAACTCAAAAAGCGGCGTTCATTGTGGGGCGCTATAGTATGAGCGTCCTTCAAAGAGAGGGAGAGATAACCCAGACGGCCACACACACACACACACGCCGGCGGCGGGTGATGCGGGGCAGGCCCACTACGGAGAGGGGCAGGGACCTTGCGGCCCGCCGTCACGTACATTCCTTTCCTTGACAAAAGGGGTGGGCCCCGATGGCCACGCCTCTATTTTATAACGGAGCCGGAAGCGGCAGTGGAGGAGAATAGAAGAGTAGGAGGGAGAAACCGCGATTTATGGCTTAAGGAGATGCTCCGGGCCCAATCACTTTATAATACTCGGCTATTATTTCCCTAAGAACATCTCTGAGAAATTAAGGTCCCGAGAGCACGCTTAAGCTTACCTTTCTTCTGGTATGCTGGACCTCTCCAAAGACTGAATTCAAATTGTATTTCTAAGTACATGTGCTAAAAATTCCCCATTTGAAACAACAGCAATTCTAATTACACAAAAATCTCATATTATACAAGGAAATTCTACTTAGAAGATTTAAATAAGTCTCATATATTTTAGTTACAGTCCTCATCTTTGTTTAAATTTTTTTTAGAGCCAGAAATAAATTGAATTAACGCAAGAATGGAGAACATATTCACATTAAACCTAAGCAAAAAAAATCATGATTGACATAAATATCTATTCCGAGCCATCAATGTGACGGAAACTAAAATTTTTCATCTTATTGTGAGGATGTAAGAAAAAGTTGAATATAAAAAAATCATATCCGTCATAAAGGATCAAGCGTTATCGACTATGAGTTCCTGGACATTTTAAAAAAATTGAAACTAATAAACTTTCTGTAATGCTTTTTCGCGTTCACTAAGAGATCAAAACATGAGAGAATAAGTTTAGTGAAAAAAGGGGGTAAAATTAATGTTAATTGGAATGCAACCACGAATTGTAAATTCATATTCATCTAAAGTCTCATCAGGTTAACACGAAGAAAATAAGAAAAATATATACAAAGAAGGTAAGAACTAATGAGTATTTAATAAGTAGCACATAAAATGGGAGCCGAGAGATAATGAAGATAAGAAACCGAAAATAATGGAAGACAGACGGGGGAGCGAAAATGAGTCACAGTTGGGGAATAGACGAATAATTAGAACACGAAACTGAAGAAATTCTATAGTAAGAACGGCAATAAATGAAATTAGAGAGGAGCGAAATGGAACGAAAGTGAGTCCAGAGATGTGAGATGGCGGGATAAATATAAAGATTAATGGAATGGAAGTAAGGGCCGATAAATGGAAATTGAGGCAAGTAATTATGGGGAAGAATGGAAAAAGAGGGAAGAAACAAGAGGATGAAGAGAAATGTGGCGGAATTGAAGGAAAACTAGATTTCTCCGTAAGTGTCCAAAAACACATTAAAAATGAACGGTGGGTGAAGGACAAATGAAAACAGAAGATTCTCGGAGAAAATGAGATTAATCAATACCAAATATTTAATTCCGAAGATGACAATGTGGCTGTTCTCAATCAACTACCATTTGATTTGTCACCACTTAGCGAAACGTAAATTCCCGGAAATTTTGCCAAAAAAAACTTTAAAAAGCTGAATTTATCTCTAAATTGTAAATAGCGATTGGAAAATTTGTCACTATATATTGGAAAAAATAATTATATTCATAACTAGGTTGCAATAAAAAACGGAGAAACAATCTTTCAACCCGGAAGCACAACTATACGTCGGCCTTAAGAGGAAGTAGATACTCTACTATTGTCAACACTTAAGAATGGCACTTTATAACTTGGAGATCCCAGGAGTGTAATTAAATGAATAACAAAAGAAAATAGGAGAGACGAGGAAACTTTGAGCTAAATAAAATAAAATTTTCTATCATGCAAAAAAATATACAAAAAGAAAGATCATATGGATGGATAGAATACGGCGAGAGTAACAGCGGCGAGAAAAATTCGTTACGGCACGGAAGAATAAAAGAAACTCTAAATAAAAATTGGGGATAAATACAAGAATGAGAGAAAGGAGGACAGAAAGAGAAAAGAGCGAGGATACGATGGTGTAAAGATATATACACATGCGGAGCATATCGATTGGGCCTCCCTTGACTACATAGCGTCCCACGTGTAGGGGCCTTAGTGGGGGATGCCATGTTTGGTGGGGAGACGAAGGCTGCTGAGGGAGGGAAGGCGCGCGCATGGCTGAAGAACGTAGTGGGCGTTTAGAAACGACCTCCGTGACGAAAAGGGTGCGTTCAATTATGAGCTACTGTCTCCGAGATGTCAAGCAGTAGGAAAGATGGGCAGAATTCCCTTTTATTTACTCGCTCGATTTTTCGCTTTGCGACCGTTTAAGACGGCTATTCTGGGAGAAAATTCAATTTATATTTACAGAGACCACCTACTCCTCTAAAGATATAAAAATATTAAGAAAGGAAGAAATGACACGAAATTCGACAAAAATAAGGTTTATGAATCATTTTCTTGGCAAAATAAGACAGCGCAGATCTTATCCATCATGATCCACAATCGTTGGGGATATCATAGAGATAGGAAACAATTGACTTCTAAATGACCAAGAGGAAAAGAGAAAATAGCAGTCAAGTTTAATCCGTATAAAAACTTAATGTTTAAAAACGCCAATCGCATTGTTTCGACAAATATGTGAAATTTCGAACGCTAAATAAAATCAATGTCTATTAACTACCAGAATAAATATTACATTTTACATTCCATAAACTATTTTCCATAAAAGTTATGGAAAATTATTGGAATTCCTCCTCCTTATAGTGTTTTATTTGGAATAAATGCTCTGTGATACGAAGATAAACAAGAGCATTTCAAAGGAAAATTTCTCATGAATGATTATTCTAGGATGTAAAAAAGGCTTAAATGTAAGAAAGGATTAAGCAAAGCACAAAAAAGTCGTAAGTCGTAAATAATTAAAATAATTGTAGTAAATTTCTAGAAGAAATTTCTAGGTAACTTAAAAAAAAAACTTACAATGAAAACAAATAAATACGGTACGAAATAAAGTTTTACAGTCATTAGTGTAGCAGATAACGCAATCGTTACTTTCAATCATTTGGAAAGATACAAATCAAAAAAAAGTAACGTTTCTATGATCTCCCGTTCTCTATTAATAAATAGAACTGTCACTCCAAAATAATTAAATGAATCTCCAAGTAATAAAAAATTCCACAGCAGCAAGTTCGAAATAATACAAATAAACAAAGAAAACACATTTCTAAGGGATGAGGCGAGATAAGTGCCCCGAGACATCTCATATAGAGACATAATTGTTCCTAAAACGGGTTCGCTGAAAACGGAGCGAATGAGAAAAATGCCCTTTACGAATGTTAACGGAGGAAGTGGGAAAACACGAGTTGACTTATTTAAAACGGCCGAAAGAGGGGAATGAATGGGAAGAAAGAGATTCGAGACTATCAAATCCCTCCCTTGCTTCCCAAATAAATAAGGAATACGTGATGCATAATTCACTTGCGAGGTCGGAAGCTCACCGTCGCCATCTTTATACGAGCGGGGTTCGCTGGGTTGGTCGACGATGAATGACGGAAATAAAAGAGAGGGAAATTAGGCGGAGAAAGGAAAGCGGATGGATGAGAAAGGAAAATGACCATTTAAAGAGTGGCCATTTGAAGGTAGAAGGTGAAAATAAAACCTATTGAAAAAGCCTTACCTCTGAGAGGCTCAATTAAATCTCGAATAGAATCTGAAATTCCCTTATCATTATTAACACTAAAAATTTACCAATTATTCTTCTACTCTTATAGTTAAAGACGTCATTAAAAGTTTGCCAATATTCAAATGTTTACAAAGGTCATAAAACGTTCACACAATACAAGCTGGTTTACGTAGAATAACTGCAGTCTACCCTCATTATGATAAAGCTCTAAATTACTTCACTATGACGAATTAGTAAATATGAATTCATATGCTCTTCCAAGATATATTCACTTCAATTAGGAGTAAGGATGGAGTCAATCACACTATATTTAGCCAATATCGATGTAAAACATAATCAACTAAAGACAATTCTGTACATAACCTAACTCATATTAAATATTTCCTGCACATATGCGATAGACAGATATACTTCATTTATTAACTTAAGAGTGAGAATTAAATCCGTTGAAATTTAGGTCCTGGACATAACAGAGAACATTATTAGGGTTCAAATTAATTAACTTTAGTAAAAAAGCCCTATCTAATATTTCCTGATTGGTTCATTAATTACAATGAGGAGATAGAAAAGTAACGCTCTATGAATGTGATATTTTTTCTATAGCATAAGACCTAAAATACGTAATACTTGTGTCGTAGAACAGCATATAGGAGAAGTGAAAACGGCGCACGAGCTAGCTGAATGATTAAACAAAGGAAAATGAGAATCAGCAAAAATGGGAAGAAATGCTGCTTCTGGAAATAGATATTTATCTTAATATAATGAGTGATGAATCCGCGTAAGAAAACAGCATATTGAAAAAACGTTTCGATTATTATATCGGATTCAATATTTTGAGTTCCAAATTTTGAGTTAGAAATTATTCATTCCAAAAAAATGGAGCTAAAATTTCAAGGAAAAATACAGTCAACTCCAATGCGCTGCATTCAGAGAATCTTAGAATTAATCCCAATTCCTGATAAAAATGCACATTTCTTATAATTACATAAAAACTTTCAGTTAAGATAACAAAACCTACGAAAAGGACAACTCTTTTCACCCAAAACTCCTCCAGAAAGGGATGCAAAAAGCGAGGCATTATTTGAAATTCAAAACCTTGGCTGCGCAAAAATAACCCGAGGAAAGTTTACTAAATCAGAGCACTTTGCAGCTTATCTTTCCAACTATATCGTAAAGAAATATCTCTTGGAAGGAACTTCTCCGGAGCTTCTTTGCGTAGTCGAGCGAGATCAAGACGTGAACGATTGAACGTAATACGGAATATTTTATTGAAAAGTATTAAGAACTTCGAAATATGGCGTCGACAAAGAAACTTTCGGGCAAATCTCCGTAGGAGTATAGAGTTGCTCTTCGGAAACTTAGGCGTCTAAAAATCGGTGGGAAGCGCGACGGAAAAACATAAAGGATAGGTATCGAATGCCTCTAAAACCTTAAAAACGACAAACATCGGCACGTTGAAAAGCGTCAAGAGTTGTTCTTATATCTGCCGGAGAGAGAAAAAACGTGGACACGGACGGATTACTAAAAGTGATCGGTGGAGATAAAAGAGAATGTTCCTTGTAAGAAGGAAGGACAATGGTACTGACGTAGTTACTATGGAGCGCGGAAGTTAAAAAGAATGCAGGACATTAAAGTTTCAGAAAGGTAGAGTGGTAAAGAAAAAAAGGCATAAAATAATCCGATTTCTTTACCGCTGCCGTGCGAATAAAAAGTGCATCAATTGAAATGTCTAAGCAAAAACATCAATTCCCGTTAAATTCAATGCTTAAAGCACTTCCTCTGACTTCGGACACGATATTTTAACATCGACAATTTTTTCGATAAAGATAATATTATTTAATCAATATTATCTTTATCGAAATTTAATAGCAATTAATTTGAAATTTAACATCAACAAATTCTTATTTGATAATATTAAAATGAAATACACGCATGAGAGGTTTTTTCATTATTTTGATGAAATTTTTGTTCTAAATTTATCTGAGTTTGAACGATTTTCATCCTGTGTCATCGACGCCTGTCATCCTCGGGTTAGACTTAAGGATTTTTCAAAGAACATAGAAATTTAACCATTGTATCACCAAAAAAGGCATATAATACCCCAAATATCCATTATAACACCTTCAGGTATCCATAAATACTATAATGACAGAAAGCACTTCAAAATTCTTAGGTACAAAACTATTTTAATCGACAAAAAACCCTCATACTCTTGATTATCCCCTAGAGATGAATAAATAAGCACCGAATTTCCTGAGGGCTAATTGAAGTCGGACAGTTTAACCATCGAGAATTCCACAAGCGGAAATTTACGGACCCTGACAGAAACAGCGGCGTGAGAAGAAGGCGAGAATTCGAGAAGAAAATTCGATCGAAAAATTCCTTGGGGAGAGCTCCGAATTCCAGGCCGTAAAGAGGGATAGTGTGTAAAGAAAATAAAGGAAGAAGAGACCAACGCGTGCATGCCTTCGCCTGCGTGAGGACGCGCGATTTCGAAGCGAACGTTAAGAGAAGTGTGGGCGGAGAGAAAAATGGGAGTGGGCGGAATTCCTCAGAGACACCGGTTCATCTGTATTCAGTTGAGTCTGTATTATGTGGTTTGGAAGGAAGGGCGTATGAGAATACAAAACTTTCGCAGGAACAAAGGGTTAAATAAGAATATATAGGTTATGTGGGTCAAACAACTTGGGAATCATTGGCGATGGGGAAAGAGCCATACGGGGGAATCGAAAAGCACTCGACGAAACGCTATCCACGAAATATATTTATCGAAAGAATGATATTTGAGATGTGTTAGCGGCCATTTTGAAGGCAGACGGATGGGAAATGGTGAGTCATTTCAGCTTCGTTTATGTTTCAGGAGGAGATTTGAGTTACAGGTTACTTCGGATCAGTCCGATCAAGGAACAAAATAAAATTCATAAGAATAATTTAGACATGGTTTAAACAGAAATAATATAAACAACATGAGAATATGAAAATGATGTAAGTTAGGGTTCTCTATCGCTCTATAATTATTGAATTTTGGGATACTAATCACTAACTCCTAATAACTATAATATCAGCATGCTATTTGACAAGTCTTTTTGGCCAGGACTTACATTATTTTTCCTCTCTAATTCACGAAGCTAGTCCACTTCTATTTTCCTAAACTCTATCTATACTCCTTCACGTAAAGTACTACAAAAGTAAACATTCAAAACCGAAATATTCGTAAGTTTAAAACATCGTGAACATAGCCGGTCCCGCCCACATAGAAATCTAACGCAGCTCTTCGAATTCATAAATTTCAATTATTTACCCTGCATGCGCCAAAACAACGAAAAGAAGAACCCTAAAAATAAGGTTATAAAACCGCGACATGATTCGGAAAAATATTCCGACGCAGGGACAAACTGCACCGCAAAAAAATATTCCGCTGTAACGCTCAACAATTTGCGATACCCCCAATCAATCCGCAAGCGGCAAAACCACGGAGCGAGTCAAAAATTCCCATAAAACACATGGCCCACATCAAATAATCGCGTCGGAATTGAAAACGAAATCCACGGAATGACAAACACGCTCATCGGAAAACTCCGACGATATGGCGTCCAAACATAAACAAAGGACAACGAATCGGGGTAAACAAATGCGGGAGGAGCCGTCGTTTTTGAAGGTGGAGAGAGAGGAAAACGCGGGGAATGTCACAGGTGAAAAAAGGAGGCCTCATCAGGGGACGGATCGAACGGCTCCATTTGCAGCTAACTCGCGGGCCGGAAATACAGCGCGGATAAATCAATCGTATATTTTTAAAAGTCTAATCGGAAAACGAGAAAAACTCACCGGACACATTTACGTTAACAACCGACTTGATTTGGAGGAGGCCCCGAACAGCGCGTTTATACAAGTGGGTAGAATCGGAGGATGAAGGCAGACGTGGGGGTAATTTATCTTTGGCGGTAAGCGCATTAAAGGGAAGGACGGCGAGAGGAATACAAACACGCCTACGCCTGGGAATTCGACGCGGCGTCTGAATGAGCGCGTAAAAATTAAATAATATCCCGATATTTGCGGAACGATGAAACATTCGGCCAGTACAGAAAAACCGATTCTAGAAAGAAATGAGATACCGATGCTATAGCGATTGGTACTATACCCTTTCTAGGGCTAGTAGCGCATACATTTAGGACTCCAAAGAATGTTAATCGAATAAAATATTGTTTTAAAACGTCATGGGTGTTACATAGATTTGAAATAATTCATTCCTTGAAGCACTCTTGAAGCTATTAAAACTATTAAAGTTATATCATTTATTAAAATAATAAGCAGAATACTCGCAATTAAGTTTTGATTTATTAGTATTGGATTTCTACAAACTGAGAAAACGTGTGCCAATATTTTAAAAAATCCGCACATCATGGTATCAATCAGTTAAGAAAAAATTAAATAAGAAATAAGTTAATAAGACCGTAACAGCAATACGCCACAATCTTAAAAATTGCATATATTAAAAAATGAATTTTTCTGAAATTCTTGCAGTTGAAAATTTTTCGTGGATATGCATTTTAGTTAGCGCTGAAAATTAGACGAGGCGATAAATATTCACTACAGTGAAATGGTCTTGATTTCATGACGTTGTAAACGGCCGAGTGGGGGCGAAAGGAAGCAATGAAGAATACTCAATCACCACGAAATGAGACGAAATAAAATTAAAGCCTGTTGTTCGATAGAAAAAGTCCAAGCTGGAAAATGTTCGCTGTTGGACTGGAAACACTTCCCTGTTTAATTAGTGCTAGTGATGAAAACTGAATCGAATGAACGGGACCGAATTAATCCCTGTTGCTTTGCATTGAATCCCGTGGCCAAAGCGGAATTGCCGGAAGAGTACAGGGGGACCTCATATGGAGGGTTCAAGTAATGTCCACGCATGTAATACAACTTCCGCGAATGACTAAATAAGCGACTGCAGACCAGAGTTGTTTCAATCAAATAATGGCATAAGTGGAACAGTAAATGAGAAGAGCGCTATGTTCGCCTAAGTGAGGAAACTACGTCCTTCAGGACAAATGCGGCCTATTTCTCAGCGGCCCTTACTTCACTTCTTGTAATTAACTCAGGAATCGAAAAGGAGCTCAGTCTTGTTTCTTACGCTACTTGAAAATCAACTGGAAAATATTTCACTTTGGTGGTCTTGAGGAATGCATAAGTTTACTTATAATCAGTTTAAATGTCGGTCTTAATTCATGAATAGCATACACCATTACGTGCTGCCCAAGGGTTTCATACGTAGCCAAAGTAAGGTATATACAGCATCTGGCCTTACTGATAATGTGCACAAACCAAGCATTACCTGACTTGGGAAAGCAAAATTTTGCGGGAAAAATCTTGATTCGGAAGAAAATATCCTTATTCTGTACTTAAAGCTTCATAGTGTCATAATAATTACTCTATAAACATGCGTGATCTTATTAAATATTTATATTTAGTTAATTATAATCCCGTAAATCAACAGTCATTCAATAAAAACAACCAAATGACTAATTGAAATTGAATTAGTGAACTACGTATTCAACGGACGTTATCTTCACAGGATTTCAACTTAGAAATCGAACTGAAAAGTTTAAGACGATATTTTGCTGAAATACTGCGATTGACAACCCAGAGTATGAAAAACAGACGATTTTAGAGTAAATGTCTCAACAGAATAAAATATCTCCAAAGAAACTCAGCAGAAAAAAGTATCGTAAATCGATATAATTAAATAATATTGTTAATACAAGATAGAAAGCTACGATGTGAACATAAATATGGCAGATTTACAAATTTAGCACAACCTTTCTTAGATAAGAGACATCATTGGCAATGATGAGTAATTCATTTCGGTTAATCGACCAAAATAATGATTCACATAAGCTGCTAACACTGATTGAGGGAAAAATATAAAATATTCGGTAAATTATAAAAATATAAAATATTCGGTAACATCTGAAAATGCTTCCGCGAAATAAGAACCAGAAGCTCTAAATAAAAATTGTAGAAAATTACTGAGCCTCTTTTGATACCCGGGCACTCCAGCATGTCACGCCTTGGAACTTAGATTCCATAATTAGCAAAATTCAGCGCACCCAAATACAATAAGTTTGTTGCTGCTAATATCCTCCTCTTCAAATATATCCTTTCTCAGCAAATATTACTTCCTAACCTAAAATTATAAAAATTAAGAACACTTCAAACGTGGCTAATTACACTGACTCTATAATCTCTTTACAAGCGAATTCTTGCAAACCTACGCTCTGCTACCAAGTGCGACTTGAAATAAAATTTTCTACTAGCCTCCGGTACCCTCCGGAGCCATTCTAACCCAAATACGAAATTGCAGAAAGTAGCAAAATCCGTAAATTGAGGCATATAAAAATTGCGAACGGAGTACGTGACTAGCATCTCCCAATCACGCGCACGTAAAAAAAGCATAGAAAAGTACCAGAAACCTTCCCGATATGAAGTATTTCTTCGCACCTAGTGAGAAAAAATGAGGCAGATGGGCTGTGTGAAATGTGAAAAGCATACAAGTAAAGAGATATGGGATGAGAAAACCAAGATCCCGCCCACCTCAACCCTAATTCCCAAACCCTCAGCGAAAATATTACTGAAAATGAAAAGAGAAGCGGAGAAATACGCGGACTTCTGAGGGCGGAAGATTGATTTTTTGTTGCTTTTTTCCTTCCGCGCTCGCGCCCAACCCTCGAGAAGATGCGCAAAATGATAGCGGAGGATGGATTGCATTCGCGGCTGGGTTATGATGGATGTGCGTGAAAGGCAACGACGGAATTGAAGTAAGGGGCGGGACGGAAAAACCGTATTAAAAAGAGAGTGACGAGAGAAAAATAGTTCCGCGTGGGAAAAATCTCGGACCCCTTTCCTTAGCGCGGAATTAAAAAAATGCGATAGATTTTTCGCCCACTCGACAACTTTTTGACAGTTTACCGAGTGCCGTAGATGACGAACTGGTAATTACAGAGCGGAGGGTTGCGCTGATAAATCGCGCGGATATATGAGGGCGTGGATCAGACAGACTACGGTGAGGAATTTTAAGGCGGAAAAAAACAGAAGTGGCTGCCAGAAGTAAGAGGGGATTCATAAACGCTGAAACCGAATTGCCTCGAAGCGAAGCTGGGCGAAAATATCACTTAAACTGGAAAAAAGTGCCCGTTGATACAAATTACACCCACTGTTTTTCGACGAGAAGGTTTCGGCAGAGAGCAAAATGTACTCCACTGTATCAGAAAGCAAATTAAGATATGTGGTGAAGATTTTTTTGGAATTTTCGAGCCTATTCCGCCTAAGAAGAAATGCATTTAACGAAATCACGAATATCTCGCAATCAGCAGCAAAACAAGCATTTATTTATGTAAATTAAATCGAATCAGAGTAACCAATTAAATAAAGATTTATACAATGAGGATGTCATTACAAAAATAATGCGATAACAGTAAAATAGACTTTAAATAGACATAAAGGCATCCAACGGAGGGTACCTCATTTCCCATTTCAACGTTATTATATAATCTTTAGTGGATCTCTACAACTCAACGAGGTTTCATATTAACAAACCCCTCCCAGAAAATATCGATCTAGCTAATGAATTTAATAACCAACACCAAATCAGTAAAAACATGACTCCTTTGTTCTCCTTTTGTAATAAAATCCTCCCTGAAATAGAAAAATAAGAGAAGGAAAAAATAAGGACCAGAAATAACGGCCGTTTGAACCTACGAATCAAGAATAAATTAAATACATTCCTTCTGTAGTCATCCAATACTATAATTGACTTCTCGCGTATCTCTTGAAGTCAAATTTCTCTGAAGAAGGCGCTATTTTTCTCAGTGGTTCCACCATTCTCCGCTTGGAGCAGAGACGTCTCTATATGAAAATCCTTTCTTGCCTTCACTTGTGAACTCCTCAAATCGAAGCACATCTAATACGTTCCACAAAGCAGCCATTATATCATACCCACGATTTACGAATTCATCATGAAAATAAACGGATGTTAACCACAAAACTCTAACTTAGGTCAAACTAGAAATTCCTAGCAATCTACAGACGTCTTAGCCATTGAGATGAGAATAGTGAGATGAATTAACATCGAATGGGGAGTCACATATTTCAACATAAAAAAGATTAAAGCCATCCAACGTATATTCGTGGTCCCCTTTAAAAGTCGAGAGACTTTTAAAAATATATTTCCCGAAATTGGCACCATCCACGGGACGCAAAATTCAATTTAAAATGGAAATTCGAGGGGGCCGAAGGAATCTGAGAGACAGGTCGCTATGACAAGTTGTAACATAGTGCTTGCATAGAATAGAGCCTAAGAATAAATAGAATTGAACGAGAAATGGTCCTCCTTGCGATATAAAGCAGCTCCAAAACGGAAATTTAATTTCCCTCTTCAACAAATCTCCAGTTTCAAGAGAGACATCGGCATTTGGGACAAAACAAACAGATCTTCTGAAATAAATTAAGCGGTAAAGGTGGGAGGAACGAAAAGAAACCGCGCGAAAAATCTTCCGCAATTAGGAAAAAGTGATAGATTATAAGTCGAGAAAACGTAAACGCAGAAAAAAAGGAGAGGTTACAGCATGAAATGAAACTTTCGCAGTAATGGGAATTGGCTGAGTCTGAAGTGGGCAAATTACTTGTTCGGCTATTTTCAGCGGCGGCATGATATGCTAGAGAATGACACGATCCAAAAAAAATACATTTCAGCAATGATTAAACAATTTTTATACGTAGAATTTCTTTTGGCATTTTCTATGATTATTTTTGCGTATGGTTTATTGATGTATGCGTATTCCGCGTAGGATTTTACTCATAGCGCTCAAAGGTTTGTAAATAGAAGCTTTTATTCTTTTGCAAAGTAAAGATAGTAAGAAGACAACATTTTTACTACCAGAAACCATGAAAAATGAGTTTAACTTCATCATTATCTCTCCCAAACGTAGATTCTTCTACCCCATCCACCGAAGCATTCGCAACTTCCCTCTTTGGCCCGCCTAGTCTACCCCCGACTAAGGGGTGAAATGCAAATGAAGTTGCTTTGAGCAAAGATAATTCTTTTAGAAGCGAAAGAATTAAAGAAGAGGGAAGGTAAATGAACAAGTGAAATACCCTTCCGACTAAGGAACGCCTTAAACTCCTCGAATGGAAAAAACCCTTCCACGCCAATTTGAAAAAGCCCTCTCTCCTTTCGAAAGGGAATAGAAGGGAAATTAAAAAGAGTAACTTCTTAATTTAATTTTACGATTGGCGGACAGGTTGTCAAGGAAGGCATGAGAAGGGTGAGAATGAGGGAGGAGATGGACATTTTTTTAGGGGGAAGAGGAGGTCACGAAGGCGTCGTCGGGGGGGAAAGGAGAGGATGACAGTAATGAGGCATATAATATGCAAGGAACAAAATGCCACTCTTTAATGTAAGAGTGGGGAGAGTTTAGACTTCGGTTATAAGGTTTCCGAGATGCCGACTAGGACTAAGACGAATGAAGCAAGAAAAAAGGTGAAAACAAGGAGGCGAGAGCGCACCTAACGTAATTACTCGAGTTTTCCTTTTTCTCTACTTAATCTCAAAGCTCGATTTAGGGATGTCATGCACAGACAGATGGAGTCGAGCTCTCGCCTCAAAGGCGCCTTCCCAAACGCAATTACTTTCTCGAGAGATTCAAAAATACCCCTCAAAATTCGATAGAATTAATTTCCCTGAAAGTCAGAACCAAATATATGAGCTGCTAACCCGATAAAAATCGAAATGATGAATTATAATGGAACTAATTGACTGAGGGTCGGAACTGTCAACGACAAGATGTTTGCCTGCCGACTTATCTAATTGGGCGAAAAACGATGTAGACCATTTGGAAGCGTAAGGGAGGAATTATTGGGAGGTAATTTAAAGATCAACGCAGAGTTCTTGGAAATTGGCTAGAAGATCGCCATTTTGGATAAAATAGATTAAAATAACATAAAGGAGGATCACAAAGTTTGGGAATACACGATTGGTCATTAAATCAAAAGTAATACGCAATCCGATCGTATCTAACCGTTACTTACTTAAGTTACCCGTCACTAAAATAAAATCAACATCGATAGAATAAAAATATATCGGCGATCTCCCAAAATTTTTAAATGTAAGACAATTATACTACTCATATCTTATTCCCAAATAAGTAAAAGTTGAAATTGGTATTAACATACTGTTCTTGGGTTAAATTCCGGAGTAAAATTCCGGAGCAGCCAACCAAAATATTCTAAATAAGTATTCGATATGCTTCTATCAACTTTAATTTCCAAAATAATCTTGTTGATCATTAGGATAACTTGTACCTTTCCTACAACTCTATCCCTTTGGCGGATCCACCATACAAAGTGGAGTCTTTGGACCGTGTTATTCAATACGCAAATAATACAGTGAAGCGGATTACTTACCAACTACCGGACAAAAGGAACAATGGAAGTTGACATACCTGGAAAGAAAAGATATTGTATTAAATATACGAAATCACAATTAGATGTGTAATACTTTCCTGATTTAACCTAACGTTTCACATTTGGTCAATTGTTAAATACATGATGCAAAACCACATTTATTTACAGTGGATGTCTCAAAGACAAATCTCAAACGGAGTTGAACCACTTGAAGTATTTTCTTATACACCCATAAATGAACTCATAAAACACCTTAAATGTGAAAACTGATCAAAATTGCATGAACTTGAATAAAAATACATCAAGTCCTTGATAAAATGTGAATAAGATTACGCTATGGTGTCCCTACTCAAGACTGCACAGTCATTTCAAAAAAGAGCACTGAAGCGGATAATGAGCAGTGTAAGACATATAAGATAACACTCGCACATTCAGTCATCTCAGTTTTCTAACATAATATTTTCCAGGGAGAAGATCATACTTCGATGCATGCAGCACTCATTGACAACTCCCTCAACCAAGACCATGCGGCTGTTGACGAAACAGCATGTGTCGTAAGGCATTAGAGGTAAAGCTCCCCTTTACCAGAGCAAAATTAGCAGGGAGCATTCGCGCTAAAAAAAAGGGGGGGAAGAGAGAGGCATCAAATATTCGAGAAACCACTTTCGGAGGAAAAACAAAACGCCATCAATGCCACATTTTCTGAAGAACACGCACTGATTGTTCTGACGCGGGACGAAACGGACCATTTACACACACCCTCACATTCTGCGTGCACTATTCAAGCGACGAAAAACGAGTCTGCTTCCACGAAATGAAAAACACTCTCATCCAAAAGTTCTCAACCCCAAGCAACATACATCTCCAGCACACGTGCGAATGTCAACCATTCCGTGACTCGGTGCGAAATATCAACCATACAAATTCCCTGACAACTGCCATTTCCAAATTAATCCACCAACCTGCCGTAGCTCTTCATTTCATTACCAACGCACGCACATTCGTTGAATATGAATCCACTGTACACTAGAAACCCTAATGAAGTAAGAGAAGAAAACGTCCACGTGAATTCATACTAATATTCCAGTTACGCGAAAAAATAAATGAAAGGAATTTTTCCGTGAGATATTCATCTAGCGACGCAAAATATACGATATATATAACTTTATAACTTACAATCCAATCATACAAAAAATAATCCAGGTTTCATAACTCTAGTCATAGTTGTACAATATCAAAATGGAAGCCTGAGGAAAGAATCATAAAATATCGATTTTATAGCATACATAAAACGAAATCAAAGGACTTGTACATACAATTTGTAGAGGATTATATATCAAAAAGTTAAGGATTGAAATTATCGTGACCGCATAAGAAATAATTAGGCTTCAATAGAAACCATCAGATCACGCATGAGTGGAGTATCGCCTACATTCAAATAGTTGTGCAAAGAGTATTTATGTATAATATAAATAAATTATTAGGTAAAAAAGTTTCAATTGTACCTTAACATGATAAAGAAGACATTAAATTATTTAATCATAATAATAATCATAATCATTAAATTATTTAATTACGTGTATTTGTTGAAGTGGACGCATTTAAAGACAGAAAACTTTCCAAATCTACCAAAGAGTACAGTATTTGAATTTCTTCAAAAAATGCTCACATAATAAGGAAAATATATTACTGAAACTCACCTACTTCTACAAGAAAGACACGCATCTTGTACATTTCCCTAGCATCAATGACGATGACGAAAGGGTAATAGCTTTGAAGCTACTCATACATTCATCCTTAAGGAGCTCAATTTAAGAGAAGGTGCGAAACCTCAGACAGAGTCGAGGGCCACTTGTAGCCTCGGGGGGCCACAGTTTGCATATCATCGCAGAGGAGGAAGTGCGAATGGCAGAGTGTACCTCCTTTGGAAGAAATCCTTTTCAACTTCCTTACGAACCATACCTTTCACACAACTCCACACACAGCGTGGATCGAATACATCAGCCATCCGAGTTGGCGTCCAATTAGTGGAAAGGAGAAATGGCGAAGGAGAGGAGTTGTATTGTGTTGTGAGGGGAGGAGAAAGAGGACTTAAGGCGTTTGGGGTAGAAAGGACAACGAGAGAGATCTTTTTTAAAGTAATGTGTGAGAGTGTCTGAAGGAAACGAGGCTCGCCTATAGGTGAAATCGATCGGAAAGAAGTAAAAGTGATGCGGCCGATGACAAAAGCACCACAACGGGCTGAATAGAGAAGGAGAGACGAACTTGGCGTATTTTGCGTCGCTTATTTCCTCCTGAACCAACAGCCAGAGAAAATCGTACGAATTCCATTCGATAATGTAACGCAAAGGGAATAAAGGTAGATATCGAAGAGTAAATAAGGCGAAAAAATAAATTAAAACTCGCTTCTAGAAAGTAGTGAAAATAAGGAGCCGGGAAAATGCTGAAGATATAACAGAGAATTCCTTAAAATAATCTCTTGGAAGTAAATAAAAGCAGTGACGTCTCAGAAGAGGTATTTTTAGTATCTTGTGCTTCAAGAAGGAGAAAAGGATGATTTGGTAAGTAAGGAAAGGAACATTTCCGTAACAACAGATTTTGCGAATAAAACATTCCCGGCATTATTTATTTCTCAGAATCTTTTACATGATGTTTTTGCCAAACTCTTATTCGTAACATAATTTATGTAGCAAATTTGCGCTACAGAATATTTTAACTATAGGTTACGCTTACTGCTATCTATCTCCTATCTTGTAAGTATGAATAATGTAGTGAAAAATTAATTGTAGGGAAAATACAATTGAAATCCAAAATAAAATTGTAAGGAGAATCAAATCTAAAAAAGTAAATCTGGATTCCGACGAAGGTTTGGAGTGATTTAATTAGATCTATTCTATATTAAAAAGAGACGTAAAATCAAAATACTCTAGACATTGTACACAATTATCACCATTAAAATCAGGCGTATTTTATTTAAAAGTTAAATCAGAAATACTTCAACGTAAAGGGAAGAAAAAAGCGAATATAAGCATCAATTCTAACTCATATCAGTAGCGATATAGCGTGGGCGAAGAGATAACGTTGAATCTCCTACATACGGTTTTAGAAATATGCCTAGGGTAAAATTTGATAAAGGACGAAATTCGCAGGGCCACTAAAAAACGACCCAACGCGACCAATTCCCTTTCATGGTATGTATAACACGATGGAGACAAAACAGTAAACAAAATAACCTCCCTTTAAACAAGGCACTGATTTAGTATTCCCCTCGGCGACAACGTAGTACAACACCCCTTCCTTCGGACCTTGAGTAAAAACGATGAGAGGAGTTTAAAAAAAACCTCTCTCCTTACGAACCCAGTCACGTAATCTACGTTCAAACTCCCTTCCGCATATCCACCTGACTCCATAAAAAATATACACCTCCAAATTACGTCAACATAAATAGACAACGGCCTTTGCTCCGCAATATAAAGTCTGGCCTTTTTATCACAGGTGGGTACCCATCTTCCCCCTTCTCCACAAACGTACGTTCTGTTACTCAACACTCACCAAATCCCAGGAGAAAAAGAAATCACCTCCAGCCACTTACGGGGATGGTAAAAAAAACGTCAACGGCTCCTTCACGGAATGAATAAAACTCAGCCACACCTTTTCCATCATCCTCTTACGAATACAGAGGAATCTCTTCTCCCCGACCCACGCAAATGTATACACAAGAAAACCGTATGTTTGTGGCACTTTATCTCCTCGGAACATGCATGATAAAAAGAAACGGGTGCCATTGAATTGAGAAAGAGAAAGAAAGTTATAAAATATCCTGACGTAGAACGTACGTTTAAGACGCTTCATATCCCAGAGAAAGACTGGCTCACTCGTTTCCTTTACTTATTGCGAATACCTTTAGTTGTCTAGCTTGAAATTCGGAATATCCACATATTATCTGATAAAATTGAGTGGTTGAATTTCTAATCATAAGCTATCAGCAGTGATAAGTCTTAAAACGAGCACTTATAAGCAATCAGGATCCTCTCTACAAAGCGCAATTAACGTATAGATATCGTATGTGCAAAAAATTCTAAAATTATCCTAGTTGATATAAATTATATAAGCTTTTAAAAATAAAAACGAGTTAAAGCGTTTCCACTATAAATAAATATTTTCATAATAATCGTTCGCAGATTCTATTTATATAAAACAATTAAATAAAAAGAATAATCCTAAATTCTTGAAATCAGTTTTACAAGAAAAATTCCATAAAGATTTACATTCTTATCGTCAATATTTCGGATCGTAAGCATGAGAAATTTGATAATATTTAAAAATTTCGCTATGAATTTCTTTGAACTAGACTAATACTAGGGATGTTAGATTCTCTCCTGTAGAAAGAGGACGCCTATTTTTAATCCCACTCTTAATGTTCCCTTCGAGAATAAACGGAAACTCCATCCAGCTATGATTATAGAAGCACCTCCAAGAAAAAACTCACTCCCGTATAAATACATAGATATGAATGTATATCCATTTCCGTAGCGAAAACGGCAACTTTTTCATGCATGAAGACTGGATTCCGGCAAAATCCACGCCTGGAAATCCAAGACCGAACTCAAAATTGCGAGCGATGGGACAATATGATCCCTCAAGTCATGAAATAGAAGCTCTTTTGACGGGACGTTAAGGAAAAAACCAAAACCAATCGAGAAGAAGAGCAAATTTTTTTCATATCCCCGCCGTCTTAATCCTCCGATCCCTTCCGTCTCCCCACCGGTGAGAAATCGCTTTCGATATCATTGCTTTTATTATGAGGGCCCTTAAAGCCTTCGCGTGAAGCCTTCAACAATCGCTCATGTACATAAAAAAGATGAGCGAGGCCGATATAGAAATGAATGATGACTTGTTTGAGAACGAATCCTTTTTTATCGCAGGAGATGTGCAGGAGAAATTGAGGCCCCGGGATTGCCGCCATCCCTCAAGGCGCTTCGAATCTTTGGGATTAATGTCACGAAACGATAAACAAAACGATGGCTATAAATTACGCGCGCGCGTAGCTTTTTTCCCAAAGATATCTCTGTGTTTCCAAAGCGATATCGGCAAATCTCGCGTCGATAATCCGATTTCTCCTTTTTCCATTCCTCTCCTACGCCATTCTCAATATTAAGCCCATCCTCAAATTTATACTTCGGCTTTCGCGAGATAAGGAAGAGGAAACGAAATTCCTTCGGAAAATAGGAATATCGTTCCGTATTTTCCAAAGCAAACGTACGTGATGCAATTAGCGAGGCTCTACAATTATCGGAAGAGATAAAGAGACGAACACGAAGGCTTCTGTGAGCCGAAAATTACGCCATGTTTGCGCATACAGAAATGTATAAGACTATTGTAGAAGTATACATACATAAGAAATATATGGGAAAGACAATTTGCAAAGAATTTTTCCAGGCCTTTAAGATAAACTTACAGAGTATTAGTAGGTTCATTTTAATATGCTTAAGAACATTTTATACACGAAAGTTAACTTTGAAGGCAATTCCAATCACGAATTTCTTTCTTTCTATGAATTAGGAAAATCATTATTTACATGTTCAATTAATAAAAAATAAGAAAGAAGACAGAAATTTATCTTTATTATTTATTTATATGTATCAACGAAGTGTCTCTTTTCTTACTCGTAATGGATTTCGACAAACAAATGTCTTCTTCTGTGAATTACAATTTAGTTAAAAAAGAGTTGAAACAAAATTAACCTCATTATGCTAGCAGACTTGTCAAGAACTACGGATGGTTAATCTGGAACACGTACGTATGAATATATTATCGCGGACACAGATATTGATAAAACTCAATTCATTAACGACGACTTTCACGGAACATTAATTACAGCCGTCTTCGAAAAAAGCCCAAAAAAGACCTCTCCTAGGTACATAAATTGAGAAAGGCTTCCATTCGGGTCGAAGGTAATTGAAGAACCTTTTCCACGATTGACTATCAAGACTTGCTGCATTCACGCTAAGTGCTTGGGGATAATTAGCAGGAGAGACAATCCGAAAACTTACTTTCGCGAGGAGGTATATCTGGGAAGTAATATCTTGCGGGATCGTTGAGCTACGCCCCTCTTAATCCCCACCCATCGGAGGAGGGAAACCGCACAACCCACGGGTATTCATTCGACCTCTTGCATGCCGCGAGAACACTCCGAATTCCCATCTCCCTCACCGATCGACGTCCTATAACACGCCGTATAACTCACGTTGCGCACCTGGAGCCGGAATGGGACGAAGACACCGTCACTTGGTGATTACGCACAGAAATTTATTGAAGAATCCTCGTCCCCGCCCACCTCGTGAGACCATAATTTATTGGCGGAGAAAAACGGAAGAAAAATTCGAAGCTCCAATTTTCTCGTTTTTAAAGAGAAGCACCGAAATGAAAACACGGAGAAAGAATTATGATACGGAGTTATTACGAGAGGTTAGAGAAGGTGGGGATGGAGGTAAACTTAATCTGACGTATTTTAAATTGCTGCGTTTAACTGATGAATCATTGGTGACAAAAGATATTTCGACGATGGCTGAGTTAAATCTTGATGACATAAATTAGTTCCTTTAAACCATTATACCAGTGTTTTCCTTAAGGTATGGCAAAGGATTAACATACTATAGTTTTAAATATGAAAAATATATTACGTTTTCCCTGTATGGATATCAATTTGAGACATAACTGCTGTTAGTATTGTGCGATGACCAAATAAGTGATTAATCCCATAAATACAATCACTTTGTGTATACGAATGTATAAACGTATAATACACCTTATATAAAAATGGAAATAATCCTCAGTGCCACTCGATAGATCGATTCAGCGCTTGGAAACAGTTAAGCTATGTAAACAATTATTTAATGTACATGGAAGTAAGGATAAATAGATTTCCTAGTGAAAACTCTTTAAAACAGAATAAAATGTTTTCGCGAAAAAAGAGAAAATATCCGGGTAAAAGTGAGCGCTAGAGTATAAAATTATTAATAGTCTAATTTTAATTTTTAATCCTACAAATAATTACTAGTGAGAGGAAAAATTGGGCCTTCTTATTTACAGTATATCATGCTCTTTTATCGTTTCATTTACCAGTGAATGGCGCGAACTGTTTTTAATTTCCAAAAAGAACTTTTACAAATTACATAGTAGTAAGGCCAATAAGCAGAAAAGAATCGGGATATTTTAGAAATGCATTTTACGCGATGACATTTTTTGGATGATCCTCACAATGATAATTTCCAGTTATAACATTAGCGGTTTATTTTGAATTAAAAACGGATTTAATCCGGAAATATAACTTATATTAAAGCTGTATTCAAATTACACTCAAAAACATCAGGCAAAACGATTCAAACTCACGATTAAAAACCTGCACCTTTCTCTTTCCATTAACGTTAAATCAAATGAGTAATTACCATTATCACATAATATATTCTTCATTATATTCATTTAATCATCTGAAATCCACATTTATTTCTGATTAATATACTCAATGATAACGATTTCAAAGAATTATTAATTTAACATAGCACTACATGAACAGCTGTTTCACTCTAAAATAATTCGTCATATCAAAGATTTTTTCAAAAGATCAAAAGTCATCCCGAAAGTGAAAGAGGTATAAAACCTATGATTATACGAAATTAATTCTCTCTGACAAATAAAATATCCTTCAGCTTTTTAAGTTGAGGAACAAATCACGGGGATTTCAATAGAGTTCGGAAATGATTGGAAGTAGAACTCATTAAAGGAAAAGATGAACACATTATTTGGGCATTGAAACTAAAACAATAAAAATATAAAAAATGAAAAAAGGCCTTTGCATACAACAACCCAGCACAATATATATGCCTCCACTCGGAACTTCACAAAAATTCTTTAAAACCAAACAAAGTCTTTTCATTTTGATTAGATGAAATTTTCATTCCTACTATGGTAGCCTTAGCTACATAAAAAAGGATGAACTGTTGAATAAATTCGAACCGTCTCAGTTGACCTCAATTCAATACGTATTTATATCCTGTGAACTCTGCAACACGTTCATCATTCGAAAAAGCCTACATTACAGGCGCGCAGGTGAAATAAATTCACGACGTAGAGCCAGCATGGGCTAGCCAAGGATTGCTGTATATAGTTTATTTCCGGAGTTCTGATCGCCATACTGTAAGTGAACGAAAAGAGACGGAAATCGTAAAAAATAACATCAACATTTGACTGATTAATTTCAACTAAAAAGCATCATCAGAAGAAACATCTTTTAAGTTTAGGAGCAAATAGTTGATGAAATGGGCACAAAGGAGATGTTTTAACTGGAGATTCTGTAGATGCCGCGCATGACCCTGTAAAGTTAAACATCGACGCAATTTTCCAAAATAATACACGCGACTTGTTTTTGGGTATTTCAGTCTTAATATATAAGCATTTCTTCATTTTCCTGAATAGCTGTTTTCGAATATTTAGAATACGAGCATTTCGATAAAAACCGGATAAATCCTCATATACAGTATTGTGCATGATATATGCATTCGCTATTTCGTTGGGTCATCAACATTTTCGCTTCAGAGAAACAAATTATGAATAGACTAATTCGAAATATTGCAAGATATTTCTTTAGACCAATCACTTTTCTAGAAATAATCACATTTCTTTAATTTCATAACCCAAAGAGCAAAACTAAGGCCTTTGTAACGAACAGTTAGCAAATAAAACATATAAAAAGCTTCAAACGTGAACGAAGAAAATAAAACCGTAAAATACTTATAATTGGATGCAAGAATGTCTGACTTGTTTAATTAACAATTTTGAAAGAGGAAATTCTTCGAAAGAGCACCTAAAAATAATTCCACAGCCATCGATTCGATGAAGAACAGACAAAGGATTTTAAAATACTGAGTAATTAATAGATAGCGACCGTGAGCAGCAACACATCGGTGCACCAATAAAAGAATGGAAGAGTGAAGTACTTTAATATGCCTGATATAATTACAGAGTTTCAGCAGTCGCTTAGCGGTGGCACGTTATACTTTGAAAGCCTAAACGCGCAGACGTGAAAGTTAGCGTCGCCTTGGTCGGGTTTTCGAGCATGTGTATACCTATGGATTCGACGACGCCCGTATTATAGACGTTTAAAATTAGCGGTTAATGAAGCAACTTTGACGGCTTGCCGAAGCACTATATCGAGGGAATGGAGCAGTGTAGTGAATGAATAATGAATATCAAATAGGACATTATGTTACTACATATATATTATGTAAACTCCATCTTTTTAAACAATTTAATAATCTAATGAGGTCATTCTTTCCAAACGTAATGAAAGCAGAGCGATTACGAGAAAAAAACATAAAAACATACACATATTTCCATCTAAATACTGTTCTATAAAGCTCTCGCCACAAGATTACCTGTTACTTTTCAGACAGTCGAGATAAAACGAATAAAACGGGTAAAGGCCGTCACTTTAAATACAATAACTCGGCGAGACGAGAAGGCACGAGATGAAAAAGGTAAAGGGATATAATTGAAGCAAAGAAAAGCATTCGAAGATAAAGAAGTGAGGAAAAAGGAGCCAGTACTTAAACTCTCGAGATAAAAAAAGAGCCTTGAGAAGGAAAGGAACGTTATAATAAAGGGAATTTAGGAAAACGTTGAATTTTTTCCTTGGAAGAATAAATTAGTATTAGCCAAGCTTCTCATATTACAGCTCAGCATTTTTTCCTTTGAGATCGTTCCCTCATTACTTCTCTTTTAGCTCCAACCGAAGGCTTCGATGTTTCAACACTCATAAATATTAAGAAGAAAAACATTTTCCCCCAAAGGCTAGCGAGGAATTTATTTTTCGCTGAAATACTTTTAACTGGAGAAAGGAGGCAGAAGGAGCTCGAAAGAGCACAAGAAAGTTTCACGTTGAGAGTTTAAATTTTTCCTTAAGTGTTTTTCGTTGCGTTCCCTTTATTCTCCTCGTGAGTTATGAAAAGGTCCAACTCTTCTTTTACCTTATCAAAAATAGGGGCCAAGACCTGGTTAACTTCGGGGAAAATAAAATTTGCCGCAAGAGGCAGTCAATGTCAATATGAATGAGTCTTGCTAACAATTTAACAGAATGTAAACATGTTAATTCCATTAACCGCTCTTTCTTGAATTTATCGATTAAATGATCGAGGAGACAAAAGTAGGGTCTTGTATTCTACAGAAAATACCCAATGTTATTTGGTATATGGCATTGCACTTAATGATCTTAAATATTTTACCTCATATCAAATAATAAAAATCAGTCATTAAACTCTTGAGATAAATTTTTTTAGAAAGAAAAGAAAACTTTAATAAAGGAGAAGGCAGACAAAAATATATCTTAAAACTTCAGAAGAGTTTTAATACATTAAATCTAATACTTTCATTGCAATGTAATTTTAATTCCTTCCATGCAACTTTAAAAGACGCCTCTTCAAGAAGACAAGTCACTGAAGCTAATATTATTTTATCGCTCATACGTTATGTATATACTTTGAGAAAGCTCACTGAGGTTTAATTTAAATATATGAAATCAATCATCCCTAAAGATTTAAATGAATAAAAACGCAAAGGTAATGGAAAGAACCGAATTCCAACCAAAGGCTAACCTCGCAAACAAATTACGGTTCCATTCGATCGGATTCTTTGACAAGACCACCGCAAAATCATCAATCTAAACCCCTCCAAAAAGTGTTGCTGGGGGAAACATTTATCCATTTCCTTAGAACTCAAACGATTCCCGGAGCGTCTCAGAATTCCCTACGCAAAACGTTCCTCCAATAAATTCCAAAACAAGACGGTCCATCACGATATACTTACTCCGAGCCCTCTTACCAATGAAACGAAGGTAACCCGTCCAAAAGTCCGCCGAAAACACACCGAAAGAAATCCTAAACTGGGAATCAACAAATAAATCAAGTCCCCGGCTTGACTCCTGATATTAATCCTGGATCACCGACTCCCGCCCATAGCATTATGGATGGAAAAAAAAGAGAAGAAGGGTCACACGTGCTTCATTTGAATATAGCCCCGCCGGTCTGATTGAAAAGCAAATCCATCAAAGGTGGCGGCGGAGGCGCCGACCGTGTCCGCAGAACAACTCACGTCACATCCAGACACTCTTCTGTTTTTTTTTGTTCCCTCTTTGCCCTCCCAATTCTATTTGCGGCCGATATATGCACACGCAGCGGCGAGCAAACAAGCACGCGCTCTGCGCCCCGCAGCCGCTGGCCAAACACAGACAGCGGCAGGTCACCGGAAGAGAGAAGAAACGCTGGGAGGATGAATTAAGTGCGTGGTCAGAAATGCGTGGCTGATACTGATCAATGACAGACGAGCATATTTACGTGTTTGGCGGAAAAATGATGCATCTTCGTCATTACAAGGGAAGGAGCATTCTACCATAATTGGGGCCGATGCTGAAATATCATGAGTGTACAACGACCCTGATAGGTAATTACATGTTTTCAGACGTACGACCTTATGGACTTCGGTGCCGTGCCTTTTGGCTTAAGGCTTTACAGACATAATTTCCACGTCAACGACGCTAGTGTTCTCCTATTATTGCATTTGATCGGATAATACGCCCTCAGGATAAATGTTCCTACTTCCATTTAAAGATAAAAAATTATATAAATAATTATAGGAGCAAAACGTGAAGAAAATCATAGATGCATATTTTCATTATAGAGGAAAAAATATAATAGTCGACATGAGTAGCCAAATGTTTCTTCTTTCTTCACATAGAAAGATTAAACGTGGTTTGATATATTTATGAAGTAGCATCTTCACCGCTATTGTGCAAACTCTGCACAGAATGTAATCTAATGAAATTCTGAAACATGAAGATTTCCTCGACAAGCGAATAAATTTTACCATTTAAATCAATCGTATATGAAGGAACGTAGAACATTTCGGGTCTTTTATTTTTAATTTTCTGAGTACAGTACAGTGTGATTTGGTATTATTCCGAGTACAGTTTGATGATGATAAATGACGTGAGCAACTTGTGAAGAAGTATTCAATGGCTAAAATCGGAAGCCGTCAGGCTTAATCACGCCAACAGCACACGGAATCTCCCTCTTTAATTTACTCTTCTGTTCCGCTTTAAATTTCATGCATATCTACCTGCTTAAATTCAAGCTACAAAACTCTACCTCTCCGTTTTTCATCACCTACTGCCCTCGGCTTCGGCGACTCCTTTGGCGATAATAAACCTGATGCGTACATAGGCGGTAAATTGTTCTTTAAATTGAAACGATAATCTGATCACTATTAACAATAATTTCCATTATGGGTAGAAAACGCCAAAAATTACACTCATTGAAATTGAAGAGCTAGAATTTTTCATTGCTTCCACGGAAAAAAAAATTCGCTTCACTACTTAAGATATGACTAATTGCTATGAAAGAGAGCTAACCTAAGTAGAATTCTTGGGCAGCATTGAAAAATGTATAGAGAAATACCAAGTTAAGGAAATCCAATAATATCAAACGGAACAACATTGTATGTACATAGTATGATATATCACGAAATCTGTTTGTAAAGGATAAATTATTCAGGAGCCCCTCTTAAGAACGAAAAATTACCATAATAAACGAATAATCAATAATTTGTCAAGGATTTTAAAATACAAAGTATTTCTTGAAGGAATACAAGATTAATTTTTCCTACTTTTAACACTCATAATCTTCCAGAAGCAAAGGGGAATGCCTTCAAGTTGTTCTTCCTCAGACACGTGAACAGTAATTTGCAATTGTTCTCCGTGAATACGTTACCAAAATGGTGTTGATTTATAAAATCTATTCATTAAAAAAATACAATTCTTTTCTACGACATTCACAATATCATTCATTCTTTCTCGTCATGCTAATTAATTCAATAATCTGATATGAAAAAGGTATTCATGCTATATTAGTTCCACAAAATAGCCTACCTTAGCGTAACACTCTTCGATTTACAAAGATATTTTCAAGAGGAAAAAATTAAACGCTGAAGAAAGACCTTCTGAAACGATGCCATCTTAATCGTAACGTATGCTAAGGAGAGAATGAAAGGGAAAAAGTAGAGGAAAATTATACATATATTGACTCAAAGTGGAAGACTGCGAATAAGGCTACTGGATGGATATTAACTTGACGGAGAGATGGAGCAGAAAATGAAGATCGATCAAAGATACAACACAGGCTCCGAAGGCATACTTTCATTTCAATAACAAGCATCTTTTGGCCAATGAAGTCAATTCTTTACTGGTATATCTCAAAAGACAAAGGGTGCGCGTCAGATGAAATGAGTTTTCCCTTTATTCCGGTAAAAGTAATACGTTCTTCCTAAAGATAATATCTTGTTACTATAGGCAGTTGGAATAGAAGAAGAAACTTGAAGAGCCAAATAATAGATATTACTAGTAATGCAAAATATTCAATTCAATATAAATAACGATTTACACCATTTCAATGGGCAAAAAGATATCATCTCATAAAGCATTAGATAGGATAGTGGACATTTTAATTTGATGATATTAAAAAAAGTAGTAGTAAAAAGTAAAATTTCAACTGAATCATTGCCGCATACCTGCCTGATAAACTCATAAACGAACTACAAGATTAGAAAAAAGTATTTTGTAAAAATTTGTAAAGGAAACAATTTTGTAAGTCTCCAGGTTAAGTTCATGTAGAATCATAAAGTCTTTTTTGAATTTCCTTGTAATCACTATTAGCAGAAATATCCATGAATTTAATAATGATTTGAGAAAAAGTATATCAGCTTGAATAATTCCGTTTAAATTAATTAATGATGCCGAAAATTAAGTAGGTAATTAATAAACCGATATAAAGCTTGAAAAGACTGAAATAACTTTCTTCATTAAAAACTAGGATATTAGGAACTAAGTTTGAAGGAAGAATACGGTCCTTTTTGTAAGAAAACTTTGCTAGAGCTAAGTATTGGCTTATCCCCAAAATTGAACTATCCATTCTCTGGAGTGGTAACAACACGCAGGGATCTTCAAAAGACAGGCATAGAAGTATGACAAAAACTTCGGAGGATGAGATAAACATTTCCGCTAAATTAAGCATTCTAGTTGGCAGGCAGAGTGAGGGCGAGGAGAGATAGCGAACTAGGTCATTGTAAAAACAATGAGTAACATGGGTCTTGCGCGATCTCTTCTGCTTGGATGCAGAGGATAAATCTGAACAATGCCCTAGGATACCCATACTTGAGCAAAACATACTTTAAACAAGAATCCTACTCTTCCTCACATAAGAATATCATTATACATGAAATAAATATTTAACAAGCGCTGATAAAAATATTACGGAAAAATATTCATAACAGGAAGAGATTTAGACCAGATAAATTTCTTATTTAGGTTAACATTAGAAGCTTTAGTTACCATCAATAAAAAAACTATACGGTCAATACATATCTGCCGCAACAAATTTACGATAGCCATAAAAAGTAGGACATCTTGAGATAAAATTAGAAAGTCGCAATTTCATTTTATATAAAAATGAAATGTTCCTTATTTACAGATAACGACAATGTAAAAAGCAATCGCTTTTTTCAAACAAAATGCCACTGGAATCCATATCGAAAACTTGCTCTTTGATTCTAAAGAAAAGAGTCATACAAAATCCACGTCAAAAAATTTTTATCTTTAGAAAGGTTCACATATCCTTGATTCCTAACTTCACAGCATTTCCTGCACTGCTTGGTAATTTCCTCAAAACACACAACTCTTATTCGGCTTTCCCCTTCAATTACTTTCAAAGCAATTCATCCCCTATCTTTATCTATATTAGCCGCTTCTGCCTCCTTTTATCCCCAATACTTCAAGCAACAGTAAAAACTGTATCTTAATCTGCTCCTAGGGCGTCATAAAATATAATTGAGAATCGCTTTTATGGCTTCAGAAAAAAGATGAAAATATACTGAGAAAGACGAGTAATGAAACAGTTTTTTTGGAAAAACTATTAAGCACAGTTGATCGATATCTATCCCTTTAGATGTCTCCAAGTATCGTTGAACTCTGCACCACAAAATCTACCCGAAAGCTTCTTTGACATCCGGAATCGGGCGCAACCAATTGTAAATGTAAACGAAATTCTTTAGCGGTAGAAAAGCACATATTAATACCTAACGAATGAGCACCGTGAAATCCGAAGATAGCATAACTTCCAGATGACGGATTCTTAACAAAAGAGTGGAAAATTATTGATGGATAACGGAGAAAAAATTTATCGCAATAGTTTGGAAACCACGAGGCGATCCAGATAATGAAATAAAAATAATACTGGCCAACACGCACTGACGCATTTTAATAATATTCCACCTTCATTGGGTTGGGGGACGGTAAAAGAAAGATATATATAAAACCGAGTAGGAAGAGGGGGTGAGAGAGGAAGATGGGAAATAGACTCTTTATTAAGGGAGCAGATGGGACAAGATGCTAACAGTCCGAGGGAGGGGCGGAGACACCGAAGGAAAATAATTTGGAGGAGCCGAGGTGGTGGAAATGCAAAACGGCGGAAAAATTAGACGGGCTGGAAAAATGGAGAAAGAGCGGCTGAAATGGAGAAAAAAGATGAAAAAGGACGCTGAGAAAAAAAAAGGAAGTAGAAAAGAGTGGGAATTATGGGTCGGCTCATCAGCGCGCCATTGTTGCATAATTTGCATACAAAGTGAATATGATGGAACAAAGCAGTGAGACAAGGGCGTCGTAGGCGAAAAACTAGAAGAAATGCGCACAGCGTGACTGAAGAAGTTAATGTCCTTCGGAAGATGTTCGTCGAGGACTTTTTTTAAGATGAAGTGGAGCTCGGAGAATGACGTATATATACGAAGTTCTATCTGCTGCGAGGATAGGGAAGATTAACGGTGTTCAAGCAAATTCTCGGAACTGACCGCTTTTACGTTTACTCTTGGCACGAGGAAATATTGGACAATTACGTGAATACAGCAAGAAAATAGTTCCGCTTCACCGAATTCGAAATGGACTATCGGAAGACAAACTACGACACTCAAGAAGCCTCTGCTACCGATATTTTAGCAAAAGTTATTAATAACGCAAACTGAAATTTTATGAGAGTAGTTTGAAACGGCGAAATGTATCTTAGTATAACTTCGAATGGTGACCTGTCCAGCATACTGCTAAGTTCTTCTTGTACCTAAAACTATCGTAGCATTGAAGCCTCTCCAAGTATAGCTAAAGCATATTAAACTTCTGCATAATCTCTAACATCTGACACGCATTAATGCTGACAATGAAATGGAGTATTTTACTAAAGTCTCAATATTTATGAAGCATTCCAGCGAAGGGCTGAGAGAAAAATTTACTTACTGCAGGAATTTTTATACAAACTTATCCACCCTATTAACAGCATACAATCTTTCCATATTAAAATTAGGAGATAAACGAACAAAACAGTATTGTTATGAGTACTTAATGCATGATAAACGCAAAGAAAATAATCAATCGAAAGAAAATAAATATTCTTATACAACAATGTGCAGGTCAAGAGGCGACGTAAAAAGAGAAAAAATAGGATAACTGCCTTTGGGAACGGCGACTAAGATTTCAGTTTCAGCATATATTTTTCATAGACATGAATATGATGACGATTACATGATATCATGAAATAATGTTGGATGTAAACTGAATACCTGAATACGATACCTCTCCCTCATACGTAACCCTTATTTAAATAAAAGCAAATATGTTAATCAAAGTTAAAATTTTTATAAATACTCATTTCTTCCTTATCCTTACATTCTTAAACAGAAATTAAAAGAAATTAGTCATATAATAACTTTAAAATAGTTTCAGAACTAGATTACAGAAGCTGCATTTTCGGATAAGGATTATTTATTTATCTATTCTTTACTCACATTAAGTATATCAATGCCAATTTACGGTGACGATATAACAAAGACTAGATAAACTAAATACAATCGGTAAACCAGGAACAAAAGGAGAAGCAATGTGGCTTCAAATGAGGAAAACAATTTTCGCCTAGTCAGATGCATGATCCGTCCCTCCCACAGATGAACCAGAAGCATCCCTATGGACCACCGAAAGAGATCCTGGACGAGAAAAAATATGTAACGCTAAGAAAGTTGGGAGCGAAAGAGGGAAAAGGGAGAGTCTGGCGTTAATGATGAGCGCGCTAACAGCCACCCACCGCCATACACCATCTTCGCCTGAAAGTGGAGCGAATGGGTAGCGGAAAGAGGAGAGTGTGTGGCGAGGAGATGTGAGCGGAGCTATCTTAACACATCCATAAATCGTAGGGTGCGGAAAAAAAGGGTGCGAAGGAGAGGAAGGCATGGCAACCGCGAAGGGTTCCGTCTGAAGGAAAAGAGGTGGCTCGCAGGGGTGGAAAAAAAGACGAGGTTTCTGGAGACACGCTATGAGGGTGGAAGGAAGAAGAAAAATGAAAAATGATGAGAGGGAGGGAGTTCCGTGGCCGGGATTAGGGATGAAAATAGAAACGGGGAATGGAAGAGGGTGCTCCAGGGAGGAAGGCGATTAAGGGGAGATAATGGATGGTTTGAAGAAAGGGGGCTTTGGGGGGGGGGATTCCACGGAGTAGAATGATAATCGTAGATGAAGGAGGTGAGTGAGTGACGGCCAAGAAAGAGGTTTAACTTAATCGCATGGAGGAGGAAAGAGTGAGGAAAGAGCTGTCTTGTGTTGAGACCGAGATTGCATCTGACGAGCGAGGCAATGCCTAACGTGAACCGCCGCGGAAAGCGAAAAATATACGACCCCCGGAGTCTGGAAAAATGTGCGAAATTGCCGGCCACCGAAGCAGGGCAATGCTGGTTATAAATTACTGAGGAGTGGTAACAAGTTTTGACAAGTTAAGAAAGCGAATTCTTCTTGGATGCGGAAGATTCTTTAATGGTTTACAAACTACTTTTCTTGATTACAAGTGTCATAGCCGGTGGTACACGATTTGCGATATGAAAGTTGCCTCATCGATCTGTATGCGCAACATTTTCAAGAAAAACAAGAGATCGACCCGACCATACAACCCCGCTGTGAATAAAAGAAAATAAAATATTATCGGAAGAGTGAAAGCGATAACGGATTTTCTTTGACGGGCATCAAGGAGGATACTTCTTTGTATCAAGTGAAATACTTAAGACAATAATAGCAACGTATCTGAACCAATAATAATTTCAATTTAGTCAACAAATGGGTTGTCCGTGTGTTTTTACTCTATCAACCTTCAGTTATGGAGAATTTTCCCAAATCAAATCTTTCATTTTTCGTTTTTTCCTATTCTTTTTTCTTAGTTTTATTTTATCTTTTTCCTGTAATAATTACATTGTAAGATCTTCACACGAGATAAGGTGGAAGAGAGGCCCACTCGGGCCTGACCTCGCAAAATAAAGGGTCAAATAATAATAACAAATGTTACTATTATTAATATTCGACCATGAAAATATGAATGCACATTAACATCTGTTATTATTAATAACAGATGTTAATGTGCATTCATATTTTCCCAAAGAAAACTTCGGTATCAGCCATATCTGTTCTCATTATCAAACATCCTTCAAACTTTGTATACATTTTTACTCAGAGGAAATTCATAGACCTTCAATATATAAATAACTACTATTCATTCCTACCTTTACGCTCTAAATATGGGGAATACTACTGCAGTTTTTACCTCCCATAAAAAGTATTGAAACCAATTCTTAAAGCAACAATCCACCGAGGAGAAAAACATAAATTCATGTGTTTGAGAGGAGTGGGAAGAAAAAGAAGAACTCATAAATGCGCAGGAGAAGAGTCGCGGCTCGGTATATAAGGGGGAAGTTATTGATATTGCAAGAGAAAAGAAGAGAGGCATCAAAGAGAAATGGCGCGATAACATAAAGGAAGGGAAGAGAGAAGTGTGCTGAGCAGAGTTATGGAGAGGTCGGGAGATGAGAGGTAAGCCGGCCGAGATGGCGGCAATAACGGGGACACCCTGAAAAGGGTTGCGCTCCCGGTATTAGAGTAGATCAAGGATGTTTATATGCAGCCGTATAAAGAAGCAAGTGACGTAAAAATTAAAGCGCCTCCGATCGATATGGGAGTGCAGGTGACCATAATTTACACTCTAATGATCGCGAAAAGAAATGAAACTAGAAGAGACGGCGAAAGAGAAAACGTATCCAAGACGGCGAAGGAAATCGTTTACGAAAACTATATTTTAAAGGAGACAGAATTTAAAAATAAATACATGAAAGATTTAATACTATTAGTTGAAATAATTTATCATATTAAATTATACAACTTTGTAATTTTCCACGGATTTTTAATATCGGCTAGAACTTCTTACGAAACCGGTAGCCGATATTAAAAATCCGTGGAAAATTACAAAGTTGTATAATTTATTATGGCTTTCCACAAAGTTACGCCAGAACATATTGACTTCATAATTTATCATATTTGCCAATTAATATATAATAAAGCGATATAAATTAGGTCAAAGCACGACACAGTACCACCTAAAGGTCCGTACCAAAACGAATGAACACATTGAGCTTGAATCTTCCTCATGATATCAATTAGTAACGGGATATTTTTGACTGGATTATACCTCTTACACCACTAAAATAATGCACCAGAAACTTTATTCTAACTTGAATTTTTCGCTCTTAAATAATTATTAAATGACTACTACGCGTAATTCTTACTCTTTGAAAGTCCTCGATTTATCGAGTTAAATTAACCTGACGTCGAAGGTAATTATTCTAGATTCACCTCAAAACAATATGCATTGATGCTTCTCTAGAACCAGCATAAATGTGAGACAAATACACATCAAAGGCAGCTGGGAAACTTCTAACTAAAGTAATTATTCAACACTATTATGTACAACTAAGAATTGGCCTAAAAACAATATTGATTTACATCCATATTAGATCTTCGAATACGTTTCGGAAAAAGAAAAGATCATTTTATAAATCCTGAAGAATCGCTAATCAACGTAGATAATGAATAAGTGATCTAACGTGATACTAAAAAAAAGATTGTTCTTAGAATTAATAGTAAAATAAGCCTCTCTTTCTATTCCCTGAACCATCGTCCATAAGTATTTGAGATAACGAAAGAGATCTCTATTGACAGAGACAAAATAGGCTTCCAAATCTGGAAAATTTCAACAGTCGGATAATGGAGACACCAAAATGACTATGCCAAAAGGAATAAAACTTAAGGAATGAGCCAAATAATTCAAGGGAATACTTGAACTCCATTCTCGCTATAAAGCGCTTACGACGCAATAAGCAAAACGACGGAACTGTGGTTGCTACATCAACCTTCCAAGATTAAACCCGCCGAACTCCGGGTAGACTAATTGAAACGGCGAAACAGAAAACATGAAATGCATTTCTCCGCGGTTTTGCCACCTAGCGATCGCGTCAGATACAAGAGCACTTTAATGTAGAAGAGTCGAGGGTTTTGCAACCCCTTCGCCTGATACACGACCGCACACCTCCGAAGGACACCGCATCCGGGGGAGGCTGGCTACACTCCTACAGATATCCACGTTGTCCCCCTCGTTAAAACAGCCTGTTCCCACACCCACATCCAGACACCGTTACAGCCCGCAACTCACCCCCTATACACTCTCCCACCCAATCTTCGTTACGGAACCTCTGACAAGCCTTCCGTCCTCCCCACGCGCTTTATCAAGGTGTTCCATCACGCGCTCTCCGGAGTGCTGTTAATGATACAGTGTCATCTTCGCCCCCACCCCGTCCCTCTTCCTCTGCCCATTACACATCTCTTATCGTCCTTCATTTCGGATTCCCCCGTCTTCTCCTAACGTCTCTTTCTACGCCGGTGCTGCGTACTCATTTTCCGTGACGTCGTTTTGCGAGCGCTTCCACCGCTGCAACGTCAATTAGTTTCTCCTATTGCGACGATTAGAATCGCCTTTCATTTTAGCGTCGAGGATTCACCTCCAATTTTGTTCCCTAACAAGTGGAAACCGTGTCTTTCTAATTGTCGCACCTTGTGGTTTACTCTTATTCTTAACCTCAATTTACTAATAAACTCCTTGAACAGATTTTTACTAAAATTAATCTTTTAAATGGAAACGGTGAAAATTAAATACAAAACTTACAAAATAGGTTAAACTTAGATTACTCCTATTTTATTTCCCTTATAATTTACAGCCGAAGAAATTTATTTTCGTTACTAATTTGAGAAATTTTCTTACTTAAGCACTTTATGAATTAGGTAATTTAGATTTATATTTGCTTGCATCCAAAACGGAAAATATAGAAAGATTATACGAAAAGAAAATTAAAATTTAGGTTGGCTTTTAGAATAACATCTGATGAGGTAACAATGTACAGAAATATAACTATTGCAGAGATACTTAAATTACAAAATTAATAAACTAAGAACTTTTGGAAATACACAAAATCTTTGCAAACTTTCACATTTTGTCTTTGTAATGCTCAGCCTGATAGGAGTAATAACCAAAAGGATTACTGCATACAAATTTCTTTGCTTTTTCAGAAAGGTATTCCTTACTAGGAATATGGATATCACATTTCTATCTCCATTTCTGATCCCATAGCATACTAATACAAGAATTCTCTTCATAACAAACCACAGTCGATGATTCGGAAATGTACGAACAACCAGTCAGTGAGAACAAAACATTCCAGAAATATAAAATAAAAGCTACAAAATGAATGACACTTGACACAACTTGAAAAATCAAGTTCTCTCTGGGAGTATGTAATCCTCGATAAAAGAAGCGGAAATACTGACATATAGGGTAATGAAAAAATTAGCGTCACTATTGACACGACAGACTTGTCTTTTTTTTACACGTTTCATACGAAATTCAGGGGTCGAATAAAGCTACAACTATCGGTAACGCACAGACAGCAGAATATTTCGCTGATCTCTAAATCTAAAGTCCACAATAAGCAATAACTACCGCGCCGTCAATCACATTGAAAAATCCCATCTCTCAACACAGTTTTATTCAACTTTGCTCATCGCTTTCCCCTCTCTCGATGAGACCCATTCCCATCAAAAACACCGCGTTAAATTTTAATTAAAAGCAAACTCGCGCCAATCGTTTGAACCCGAAATCCATAATCTCACGCCGAGCAACAAACTTCGCCGAAAAAAAAGGAATTCCCCTTACCAAACACTCTCTCTCTCTCGATCCTTTCTGTCTCCAGACTTCTCCACAAACCCAATCATCAATCCAACTTTGCGGTTTAATTTGGTCCGTCTTAAGACGGTGCTTATTAAGAGCTGAGGGAAACTAAGAAATTACAAAGGAAGATTTGAGAGAAAGGAAAGGTGTTTTGGGAAGAAAAGTACCATAATGAGACGGCACATCTCCCTTGAGTGTATGCGCCACCAGGAAAGCTTCTTTTCATCGAGTAAACAACTTTGTCAAGGAGATTCTCATTTGCGGAATTATATGAAATGTTTCCTAGTTCGGTGCATGATACCACAACATATATTACCACAGACTATGTTGTCATCGTTTAATATTAGACTGCTGATGAAGGTGGGTTCTAACTTTGATCATGCAGCCGCAATAACTATACCGGTATACCACATTATTGCATCTGCTGTAATTGATTTCCAAGCGACTCGGGTACCTGATAGGTAGTACATAACTATATATAAAAGATACGAAAAATGCCTGGTACAAAATAAATAATTAAGATACGATAAAACAAACTAAATTAAAAATAAGATAACGAAAATGTTTCATTTTCTAAACTATCATTTCTTACTTTTAATGAACACCGGTACTTGCGACAATCTTGGAGTATTACCTAAAACTTCTTCCGAAACATTTCATAAAGCTACCAGTGAATAGAAAGGAGAAAAAAGGAACTCGGCGGTCAACGAACTAAGAGATAAAGGTTCTCCAAGCGCCGAAAAAGCGGCGACCGTCTAAGGGCGATTCCCGGGAAACGGATAATCGTTTAGCAATGGACCCCCCATGAAGATAGAAGCATTGTTTCCGAAATGTACATCGGGATTCTGAAGAACTGGGACCGCTAAACGATTATCCGTTTCCCGGGAATCGCCCTTAGATGGTCGCCGCTTTTTCGGCGCTTGGAGAACCTTTATCTCTTACTTACTACCAGTGAATAACAAAAAAGGCATATAAATACGAGATTTCAATATGGAAATGGATTGTAGACTTTTTACGGTGAAAATGATAAAAAAATCTTAATATGAGGAAGAGATATAAAATTTGAAGTTTCACGTATAGAAACGCGGTATGAAAGACAAAATAAATTTTAAGAAATACTGCGCGAGAAAATTATTTCTTGTGACAGGAAGACATTTAATGGAAAGGAACTGCAAGAAAAAACCGATGTTAAATAAGCAAAATTCATGGGGTAGGATTCTGTAGTAAGAATGGTACATTCATAGGGAAAACGAAAGCTAAGTAAATCGGTACACACAGTTAAGGAGATTTACTACTTTGCGTCAAGGCTTAGTGTAATTAGATATCATTATGAATATTTTAGTTTTAACCAATACGTGAAATTCATTTCTTAGAGTAAATCTTCCTTCTCGAAACGAATTTTTGGGGCGATATTTTAAATCTCACCGGCTACTTTAAAATTCGCCTTTTTCTAATCTTCACGGATTAGGCAAGCATTCATTGCTACTCAGCTCTTCCTTCTTTTTTAATCTTCTCCTATATCCTCTAAAAACGTTCTCCAAGCTTCGAAAAGAGCACATACAAAACCATTTTCAGACTAAAGCCCTAAACGAATACCGACAGTTTTCCATCGTCTGCTTCCACGAGCCTAAAACGTGGTCAAACTTGCCTTTTCCCCTAAAATACGATTATGCCTATCCTATTTCTACACAACTCCTCTTTTCAAAGCAGATAATTTGAACGAACTCTGCGAAGGAAAAAATAGGGGTCGCGGAATCTGTCGGGCCGCTGTAGAGGCGCAAAGACTCGTCAAGTGGGGATTCTACGAAAGCGATAAGGAAATCAGAATACAGGTGAAATTTTATTCGGTGAAGAAATCAGAATGATCCGGTAGTATAAATATCCTCACCGTGCCCAAGTGGAAATGTTAGAATCATTTCCAAAAGGAGATAAACAGGAAGCCTTACCGTCTATTCAAGTACTGTGAAATTACTCGCATTAACTATGACTCACGATTTAATTCGGAAATAGAGACATAACACGTTAAATATATCATATGAGCAATGAAACCCTTATCTAAATGTGTCGACAAAACTCAAGTAAAATAAAATGTTCAATGGAAATTTTGAATTACGTTCAAATATGTGGGACAAAAGAAAATAGGAACCGATCATCTACGATCATACGCGTACCTAATTTTAAGAAATGAATTCTAGATTGAACAAATCCATCAGGAATTGATTCAAGAAATTAAAATAATAACAAATATTTCATATTATGCTGTGATTATCGTAAGTGCAGAGCATGTCTATTGGAGAAGAGGGAGAATTCATAATCACTCTATCACTCAAACAATAACCAATTCTGATACAATCTACCATAATGTATGATTATTTGTGAGTGGGAAATTTTTTAATATACTATTTAGCAATCCAAAATTATAATTTGTATATTCTGTTTGAATCCAATGCTGGTTAATTCGACCTTTCGAATAATACTTTCGGATAAATACCGAGAATGAGCTTTTTACTAAATATCTGCTTAAAAAGCTAAAAAAAAAAAATCTTCAACTTCGCAAGTAACGCCACGTATCAGACAAATATTTCGGTGAAAGATTTTGCTAACCTCACACTGTTATTTTTATTAAAGAATAGCACTTTCATCTCTTCAAATAATATCGAGAAGTTCCGCATTAACATGTTATTTGATGTAAATAGGATCAATAGTTCAGTGAACAAATAGGAGTATAACTTCGAGATGTAAAAATATATAACATTTCTACAAGATTGGCGGAAACAGATAATTATCGAAGAACAATCTCCGGTAGAGAGAAACGCAAAGACAGAGAGCACGACTATAAAAATCGGGAGGTGAAAAACGAGCCAACTCCTCCTTTCCTTCTTATCGCGCACTGAACTTCAGTGTTTCCCGAATTCCAATCTTTTCCGCATCAACTGAAGCAAACCTTTTACACTTTGCTCTTCTGCGCAACTTGTAATGGGAAAAGAAGTTGGAACGAGACGAAAAGTGAAATTGATGACAGCAACTTGTCCCGGCGAATTTTCCCATTCAGGGAAACGGAAGGAAATCGTTTGCGCTCGCGTTGGCGTAAGAAAAGCTCGGGAAAGCCTCGCGAAAATCCAATTAAGGAACGAGGCGATTTAAAACGAAACATAATAAGCAGATCATGCTGTTCAACCACGACTTTCCTTAAACAAAGAGCATTGTAACCAACTCTTGGAGATCCCGGACGCAAACGATCTTGCTTTTCAATTTTAACGGAGAGTCGCAATTCATAAAAAGCTTGCGGTTGGCGATAAGAGCGAAATGAAATCTGATAGAAGCGACCTTAAAATCGTTATTGTGATGCGCTATCTGCAGAGAGGATTATAAAATCGAAAAAGGGAAACTTCCCAAACTAAATTCAGGCAAACGACGTGGAATAATTAAGGGCGTGAAATGGGCAGCGGAAGCGGGATGAATCAACGAAAAGGAAAAAAAGGAGTAAATGTAAACAAGGTGACGGGCGAAACGAGCGAACCCGGCGGAGTAAGCCGCGAACAATTTCGCGATTAAATGCTGATTTGCGAAATAAATGCGCGGGATAAAAATAGCAAATCCTTCGTCTTTTATCTCGTATTTCACTGTAAAATCAAAGCTGAAACGTAAAAAAAATATAAATGTGGAATTACGAAGCATCTTACCTGTAAAATGTCAAAATATACGAGATTTAGTTGAAAAAGAATCAATACGTTCATTCAGCGTTGGTAGCATGAGTGTGACGGAGCTTCTAATGTCTGTATACGTGGCTGAAATTCCAATTAAGGAGTATATGAATTGTTAAACGAAATTATATAGACTGAACACAGATTTTTACTTTTCCACAAAAATATTTTTATTGAAGAACTACCGGTTTCGGCGTACTACCATCGTCAGGTTCGAACAGTACAGTTTTTACAGTAAAAATCTGTGTTCAGTAATGTATTTCCACCACATCTCGGCCAAATCGATAGATTATAATTACATAGAATTCCTTGGGTTTTATATCCCACTGCAATCCGAGCTAAGTTACATCCTTATCCTTATTGCCTGATCATGGAGTTCTTGAACTTTTCGAGAAATCATTTTCCATTTCAGTTTTAGTCACATTTATTTCGTAATATTCTCGTCAATGGTGAAACTAGTGTTTGAGAAATGGAATCGCCAGCAATACCTCTGCCTAATGAAACGAATTTCGTAAACGATCCTACTCCCGAATTGCTAATTAACCTAACATAAAATACTCTCCAAATTCTGACTGAATTCAAGGTACATGCATTGGTGAAGTATTGACTTCGATTCGTACACATTTGTCAGTTGATCGTGACAAGACACGAAAATTACCAAAATATTATAGAAGTAGTAGCTACACTCCATACTGAGACTTTGCTAAGACTGCTATAAAACATCATTACCACGTGTTTAAACGAAGGAAAGGATTTCTTCTGAAACGGGAGGAAAGATCAAAGAACCCGCGGAATTTCACGGAAAGGATGATTAAGAAATGATTCCAAGATAAGGGACGAGAAGTCACAGCACAAAAAAAAACACCAAAGGCACGGAATACTCAAAAGGTTAGCGGGGTAAGGAAAATTTCAAAGTTGCAAAGGCTGGAGAGGGAAAAAAATAAAGAATAAATATTGTGGAAGAGGGATCAGAGTAAAGTACACAAAGAAATGGGAAAAATAGGCAAAAGAAGATGCGCCGAAATCCAAAGGGGCGCTCGAAAAATAACGAAAAATGTTCCCGAGCAAGGAGTTGGAGAGTGCATAAATACATCTTGCTCCTTCAGCAAACGAATGGAAAAGGGAAGAAGTTGCATAAAGGATGGCGAACGAAAGATAAAAAACCTGGAGCATCTTATCAAACGGAATGCAGCGATCAACAAAAAGGACTAAAAACAAGGCAAAGGTGTATCGTGCAGAATAACGTTTCCGAGCAGGATCGCGTACACCCACAGCACTTCCTCGGAGTGCTTTGGAAGTCGAGTATATCACTCTCTCCGACCAATAGCATTTCGAGTGGAAGGAAAGAAGGGAGGTTAATGCAAAAAACGTACAAAACCTAGATTCCAAGCGGATAAAGGTAATTGGGTCTCTCCGATGAAAAAAAAGAAGTGATTTGGGTGTGCAGCGCCCGTAAACCAAGATTAATTAAACAGACGAGAATTAGGTACTTGTGATTCTGAAAATACTCCGCTGAATTATGAGCGAATTCGAGCGAAACAGGAAGTAACGGAAACAGGGAATTAGAACGTAATTGAAGAAAAAATTTGAACTTTTTTTAACGAACATGTGTAAAATGTAAATGAATCAATGCAACTGATGTATCAGCTCGCCTCATGTGAGTATGCTTTCACTAAGCAAAGATGAAATATAGAGATGCAGAATGCGTAAAAAAGCGTACACTATAAGAGTGCACTCCATGCTCTCAGTCGCTCTGGGGTTTCTAACCGCCTCCTCCACACGCTTCGTGAAAGTACACTCTTTACAATACATAATACACTCTTCTGGACCACAGATATTTGAACATTGATAATATGACCATAGATTTTTAACTTTGTTCTGCTTACTAGTTAACTAAGAGGAGGCATTACGGGAGGAGGCAATTGGTATTACGCTCTAGCTATCTCTATCAGTATCTGTATGAGTCTCACAATCTCATATTTTTATCGTCGAAGCTGACTGACTATTACATACAAAATATAAATTTCACAACATGTTTTACTATTAGTTCACAAAATATTTTATAAAAGAGTATGAAATGTGTTTATGTTAAGATTTAGCATTGAATTGTAATAATTCAAATTCGCCAACAGGCATTCAAATTAAGAATTTAGAAGTAAAGATCTATAATCTTCAGGAAGTCGATAATGATTGACGATCTTCAATTACTTATTAGTTTCCTCAATGAGTAAGAAGATTAGAAGGTGAAATCATATTTAGAAGAGAAATCGTTAATCTAGCAAAATTGATAAATAACGGAAAGGCATTACAAAGTTCTCCAACTTTTGTCTGATACCAATTTTCTAATTGATCTTTCTATATCATTGTTTGCAATGTTTGTTAGTGAGATTATAACTTTGTTCTTTCAAGTGGATCATTTCTAAATGTAAATAATTTCTAAGTAAATACTACTAGTATACTACTAATAAAAACTAGATGGATGATAACCAATGAACTCTGTATTGATAAATAATACAGATGTCCTTTTGGGATTGTTCTGACATTGATGACTAGGGTCAATAAAATAAATAAGATAGATTTTCAGAAATATACCGATAAACGGAAACCCAATTTAATTACGCTTACTTCTGGTTACGAGGTAACAATATCCACCGGAGAGCATAACTCGACTAAAATCACATGCTTCGTGTAGAAAGAATTTGATGATATATAAAAGGTCTCATAAAAATAATTTGATGCATGGGGATCATCTTCGGGACAGGAAAGACAAGGTGAAAAATGAACTCGAAAAGCAGTGGGAAGACGACAAGCGAGTTCGTCAGACATCTCTTGGCTACCTCATTCACCCTTCCCACGGCAACAAGGCACTCCATCATTTCCCATCCATCAAATCCAATCGTAGTCATTAAACGGAGAACAGGCAATGGAATAACGATCCAAAAGGTGCACTCACCGAGTGGGGAGATCGGAAAAATGAAAAAAAGAAGAGCGCTTTTCCAAGCGTGCTCCCAACAGGCCCACCCACCGAATCTCATTCACTGGGATTCCCTCAAAACCCTCTCAAAAAGGAAACATCCTTCAGGTCCTGCGGGAGCGTAGCGATACAGGCGAATGGAACCGAAGAAGAACGGCGGCAAAGGGGAAACAAAACGATCGCGATGATGCACCGGGGAGGACTTACATAACGATAAATTCCAGCCGAGATGCAGCGATCAACGGCATAAAAGAGCTGTGCTTGTGACAATTATTTATCCGAAAGAATTCAAAAACGCAGTGTCAAGAGACGAATATACCTTTTGCTGATCGCAATTAAGCGAAGACTGCATTCATAAGTGTCCTAAAATAAACATCGCTAAAGCAGGATAAGAGAGTCACAAACGATGATTCTCCGATGTTAAATCACAGAAACTGCGCCGTACTCCGAAATTCAAGCAGAATATTCCGGACGAACATAAAAATCAATTAACCGCGGGAGAAAAAACTCTTATCGGAATGGATGGATTCCAGAAAAAAATGCTGTAGAGAAAAAGAAAACGAGATTTCAATATCAACAAATGCACGCCCGATTTCTCCTCTTTATTCTCAAGTAATCGAATGCCCGGTATATTACTCGAGAATTCAAATCGTATCCAAAAATTGGGACAAGATATCCTCCAGCATTATCATCTTCCGAGAGACTTTCGTCTCGCTTGATGTTACGGTATTTCGGTACCAAGGAAATTTTTACCAGAGTTACTGAAAAGTAAAAAAATAACGATGGGATATCCGCCCGAAAAAATCAGTAGAATCTCAACAGGTTTGTGTCATAGCATTATTTCAAATTGGTGATAGGAAAGGTAACACCATAGATGATAAACTATAAAGCGTGGCTGACATTAGAGCTCGCCAACGCTTCTTACAAATACAATTCCTTGAAGACGATTTTCACGAGAAAAATCAAAATACGGAAATAATGAGGAAACGATCATGTAACTATTCTCCTTTTAAGAATCTCACTTTCTGAATCATAGAAAAGCAAATTTTCGCGTATAATGATTTAAATAATCACTTTTAAAAAGGATAAAGGACAATAAAGGATCATCATTTTAACAGCAATCTTTCGATAATAGAACTCAAATTTCAGTTAAACGGGTATTTGGCAAACCATTACCCGAATACCGTAACGAAAATCGAGTGAGCACTATGGGATAAGTAGATCGCGGATCGTAAACAGGAAAGGATGTGAAAAGGAGATAAACATCTCTTCAGTAAGACGAAAAGAATAGCTTACGGAGGATAGCCCAACGGGAAGACGAATGGAATAAGCGCAGAAAGCCGATGATGGAGCAGGAAGGATGAAATGGACGACATTCTGGAAAATGTCAAGGGAGAGAAGCACTTCTCCGTCCAAAACACTCCGCAACAAAAAGCTGAGGGCGCGACTGGTGTCCTATGGAAAGGCAGAGAAAGGGAAACGAGCGGTCCATCGGAGGCGATAAAGTGGTGCTAAACGCTCGATAAAAGCGATACGCGCATTCCCTTTAATCTTCCCGAAGAAGAATCGCTCGACCATACGTCGATCGAAATCACGGAAAAGGTGCGTCGCTCGACGACGGAAATAGAAAATCGACTAAAATATTTCCTGGGTGGATAAACTCTAAAATGAGTATAAAGCGAACTTGAATATCCTAGGTAATTGTGAACCAGGCTATCTCGTATCACACACTGAGGTATAAAGGTGGACATACTCGCGAATATAAATTCCAACAAAACTACAACAGTAATACGGTAAATTTTCGGAAAAAGACGGAATCAAATTTCTAAGTGAAACAAACAAACTGCATTGTATGACCAGAAAGCACAATGAAGTACAGGCACTTGTAATTACTTCTGTAACCCGGAAAAAGAAAATTAAATTCGTTCCCACAATTCTAATACACTTTCAGAGCCCATAGTGAAGCGCGCAATTCACAGTAAACTACCAGAAAACATATAAAAATGAAAGTGAGGATTATTTATTTATTAAACAGGGAACATGCCCTTTTTACAATTAATTTTATTAATGTACATGATACAAATCTCTACATTATATAAATAATAATAAACTAGAACATATGTGGTAGGCATCCTTCGTATCTTACAATGGCATTCATTCGGGGAAGGAATAAAACACTAAGCCTACCTGTGGAGGACTGAGATTTCTCCATCGCCCAGAATAGTAAAAAAAAGTTCATTAACCAATAAAAGCTGATTGCTGAATCTAAAATTAAACCGCAAATAAATATCCGTGAAGTATTTAACCTGTACACAACATTGTCACCATCCGCAGATAGAAATCGTTAGACGACGATATCCTCGGATACTGACCCGGCGAATTCGGCATTTATGACCAAAATCGATCAGAAAGGGACGAAACGAGATGAAAAACTAAGTTATAAAAAATGAATAAACTTGGTTGTTTTGCGATGCGATGGATGCGAGGGTAGGGAAAAAGAGGGGATCGATAAAAAAATCGAGAGGAGAGGGAGGGAATTCCGGCGGAAAGTCCATCAATTTAATTCCCGCGGGACGTCGTCGAATGCCAAACCAATTCAAATAACGGAAATGTTTGGCAATGCAGTGAGAACATTCCGACCTGGATTACTTCATTCGCTATGGAATTCTTTGTCCCGATTATATCAGGAGTGAATAGTCCCCGTGACTTGCTCGTGCTACATTTTAACGTTGCGACGTAGTACAAATATCGACAGCTCGTGCTTTTACATTCGAACGCATACTTTAGATACCGAACGACTATATTTCATTTCGAATCGTTTTGATTCTTTCTATTGATGCCAAAAATGGAATGCCTGAGGAGATGTAACCATGTTTTTTTCCAGAATTAATCACCAACGAGGCGAAAGTAAATTGTTTTGCGAATTCTGCAGCAACGAATGCCAATAACAGCATTCAATGATAAAATAGCTGAGTGGGTGAAACGTTTAATCAAATCAAGGCTAAAAGAATAACAGCATGAAAAGGCTGCGCTGAGGACATCACATTCCATTCACAACTTTCACTAGTATGTGAAGTCTAAATCTATCTACAGTGATATGCCAAATTACAAAGAAAATCGCAGCTACTCTTGACGCAAATGCTCCTTCATTATGTTTGCGACTCTCAACATTACGGGCGCATATTTTTTTATTCCATGAAAGGCAGTTCATTGAATTCATTAATAAATTCATCATGGCAACCGGTGAACCGGTACCAAAATCGAAAAAAGATTTATTTTTGCCGGAACAAAATCCGAACCAGAACCGAAAATGAAGATTCTTCAACCTGAACCAAAACCAGACACCGTTATTTATCCGTTCCGGATTTTCGTTTCAAAAAGTTCTAATTGGATGTTAACGAATATAAATATACTAAATATGACAAACCACGATAGGCTATCAACTAAAACGATTGATTTACATTTAAAGTTATATGATGAAATATTTTGATCTTGATTTTATACTTATTTAATTAATGGTACTTTCTCTCTCATTTTCCCTAGATATAGTCTAAATATGAATTAATCTAGTAGTTGAAAAGCATCACATGCTAAAGTAAATTTTAGAATTATATAATATTTTAATGCTCGGAGCGAAAAATACCGGCTCGAACCGCTTTGACAAGGCTGAATTGGAACTGAATCAAAATTTATTTTTTTTCGAACAAAACCGGAAGAAAAATATGGTGCGATGCCACAAAGTAAAGCTGAAAACTTTGCTTTTACAACAAATAATGTGCGCTAAAACATAAGTTGTGCTGCCCACACAGAAGAACCCAAGTTGAGTTTCCTTTGAACCGTCCAGCGATATTTTGCTTACGTTTTTCGCTAGAATATCCAAGTGAAGTTACCGACGGATTGAGATGTAGCCTCTGGATTTCCATTCCCATTTCGCTTTTTTACAGTTATTCCTTAATACTTATAGTATATATCTGATTAACCATTTAATGACAGAATCCATACGAATGTTCGCAACGAAGATATAAGTAACATTTCCCTTAAACATTCTCTCCCAGATTATAAAATCAAGAAAAAAATCCAAAAATGTATACTTATCCATGGCGGATTTAGACCTCTAAAACATTTTCTACAATCAAGTGCCACAAAGCTACTTACTAATCCAACGCCTCAGAAAGTTCCGCGTCACTTCTGCATCACGATACAATCAACCCTCACAGTCTTTCAGAGTTAAGAAGCGATCTCTTAAGTCGCCAAATCGCTTAGCAAAAAAGAACATCAGAAAAGAGAGCGCTCCCTTTAAACTCCTTCGCTTTGTGTTTCTTTTCCCAAAAGATAAGATGATCGGAAGGGTCATCCCTTGATGGAAATAGACTTTTAAAGAGCCAATAACCCGAGACGGAGCTCAACATGGTGTTATCGATAGTGAGAGATGTGTGAAGAGACCTCGTTGGGGTGAAGGGGGAAGCACTTAGGGGGGCCAGTCACCAAGGAGACAATCCCTTCGCCCGGACACTCAAGGACTTCTGGTGCTTAAGGCGATCACCTCAGCTCAACTCTCAGCTGTCTTCCTTAATGACGATGTGTTTTCCGTAGAGAAATCCACCCTCAAGACATGGGAACGACTCCCTCTCATCTCTCCCGAAGAAATAGGTGTGGGCATAGCATGATAGGGACAAGGAGACCGAGTTTCTTTAAATTTATCTCCATTAATAAATAATGACGCTAATATATGTATTATTTTAAGGAACCGATAAAAAAAGAATGTGAAGAATGGCGATTGGGCACGTACCATGCGGATACTTTTTTCAGAATTGACGTAGCAATCTACAATTTTATCAAACTCATATATTCATGATGTTTGAAAAATAGTTAAAATTTTTTATTATTCTTTGCCATTTAAATACGCAAATATTATCTTTGGTAGTTTTACTGACGATGCTGGCTGACTACCTAATTAATTTCCCATATAAAGGAAGGATTTTCGTAGTTAAACACTTTAAGGAAAATAGATTAATTTTAACTATTTACTTTTACTAATTCACTTTGGAAAAATCCATTTAATTATATGTGCTTTCTTTCTATGGAGTCAGGCTTCATGTTTATTTCCTTATTTATATTCTCTGGCTGTAAATAGGCATCTATTTTTCTGGATTATAAACAAATATATAAGTAAGGATTTCCTAATAAACTCGAAGAAAAGAAGGAGCAAAAATTCACCTGCTTGCCATAGAATTTGGTTTTAAGTAGAGAAAGTTCACCGAAACCGATCGCTTACTAAAAATATTCTGATACGAGTTACAAAAATAATTATTTCTCTATGGGGCTATACAACGAGCTATGTTTCATTACAATGAACCATGATTTTATAAAAGAAGTTGGTATAAAAAATTCAACGATATTCTTCAAATAGCGAATTACTATCTACAACTCGCAAAATGGAGAAAATTCCTTAAACATCATCAAACAATAGTTTAAGCAATCGATCAGATCCCCACAGTTAAAAAAGTACCATCAGCGACCACCTCAGTGAGACGTATCACAAACGAGTGAGCCTGATCATAGTAAATACCTGCGCGATCTGAAAACTACTCGGGGGCACTTGAGACCAGTCGAACGAACGTCAAAAAAACCTGTACTGATACCCCGAAACGAATGAATTTTCGATCCGGAAAAAGTAAATGGCTCACCGCGGATGAAAGTCGGACGGAAAAAAATTAAAATCGAAAACAAAAGTATCGAACGTAAAATTCGGAGAAAAAAATATAACCAATCGAAGAGGGACCTTGAGGTAGAGAGAGAGAGCACTCCAACATTTTATCTTCCATCAAACTTGATGCACGAGAGACCCTCGGAAAAAAAACCGACGGCACAGAGAGAGAAAGAGAGAGAGGACTTTAAAAAAATATTTTAAAAAGGAGACCGAAGAAGAGCGAATGGATGAAAACTGCTATCGAATTTAGGGAGGGGAAAAAAATGATATCGGAATAGGTGGGATTTGAGCATTTTTTTCTCTTCGGAAGGGAAATATAGGGGAAACGGGAGATGTGCACCGTCAAAGTAATTTTTTGCTTATTTTTATCGCGAAAGAGCGGTTCCATCTATGGCAGAGGGAAAAGAAAATGTGCGAGGGAGAGGGGAGAACGCTGCTGCGCGATGCAAATAACCGGCCGTGGGGTCCTTAATGAGTCGCCATTATGGAGAGTCGATGAACCGGAAGCAGAGAGGGCGTGCAGGTAGGCGTGAGGGGAAATAATGAAGTATAGAGGGAGGAAGAAGGCAAAACGAGAGAAGAGGTTAAAAATAGCACCTCTCAAACGAGACAGCAAACGAAAAGAAAAAATAAGTCCACGAGTGTATTGGAAACTTTTTAAAGGAGAGATGGAATGAGGGGGCTATTTTAAATATCGTGAATGACGCCGCATATTGGATGAAATTTCTTAAATGACGATGGGATTTAACCTGATGATAAGAATATGAGACATGGTTGCTGTAAGATGTTTCACTGGAGTACTCGGACTTTCTACGCTGAACGAGGATAGTTTTAAAAGCTCAGCCCATATCTTCCATTTTGCTATGTGCTTTCCGCTAACTTTTTTCAATACGACGTCGAAGACAAAACTGAAAACGTATAGCTATCCATCCTCTCAAAAACTAATCTCATATTTCCCCAACTGAGAAATTGATCAGTGAAATAAAGAAATGTTTAAGTCATAATAAGAAATTAATAATAAGAATAACAGAAGCTCAAGTTTGATAACATAAGAATGCAGTTAAAATACATTCTACATTCATACATGTGGATCTCAATTATTCAGTAAATGTATAAGTGTGGTTCAAGTTACTTGAGCATTCCCGTCATAGACTCTCTTTTAACTATTTCGAAATGGTTTAAACTTATATTCCTGCAGTAACTTCATATGGTACATTATCATATATACTTAACTGTAAGCATTTATAATGTGCCTGATGGGATAAATTATGAACATTAATTATCTTCTAAAGATATAAGGTAAAGAATGAACATAAACTTTGCACATAAACGTTTAATGCTAAAAAATTCTTCAAGGAAAAAGGGAAATGAAAAAGTCTGACAGAACCAGGAGAAGAACCCGGATCTTCCACTTTCCAGGAGGATTCCTCTGTTCCCATTGAATTGGACTTATTAGTAACCGTATTTTCTTTAGATATGAAGAAATAAGGACTGCACAAAATCGTATTCATTAAACACTCCAACCATTAATAATGTAAACACAGTTACCTAAAAGAATGCCCTCTTCAGTGATTCTCTCGATAGAGATGATTTAGGGCAGTCTTTCGGCACCCAGCCGCTTTTACATTTATCCAGAAGTGCCTTTTTAGAATGCTTACTCATTCCTAGGTACTCATTCCTAGCGTACACAGCCAAAAGATTCTTTGTTCTCATCTCATTCCATTATGGTTGAATTTATTGCAGCGGTCTACTTCAGCCACTCATTGGACTAGTCACGAGGATTCTGCGAAGTAAATTCGTGCCGCGGATGCATAGTCAAACGAGAGAATCCGCTGGAATCCGTACCTTAAAAATGTGATGCGCACACATTCGCTACGACGCAACGCAACACGGATCGCAATGTACGAAACGAAAAGCACCGACTCAAATTTCCATCTAGAGACTCTTTCGACGAAAGATTGCAACCGTCAAAATTCAATTCGAATTCGGCCAAAAAGTGAAAAAGCTGCCTGGTTCAGTTATTCAGAACCGTCTACTTCCGTAAATTAAGTACCAGAATGGAATCTCACATCGAAAAATGTCCCAGTTTAGTGGATGAATAACGACTTTTACTTCTCGGGAACGGATTTATGGAAGCTGTACTTGACGCAGATATTCGAACAGAATTTACGCCGCGATAAGATTCGTGCTAAGGCGGAAAATTTTCTTCGTGAAATATCCTGAGCTCGAGCGCACGATGAAAAGAGTGACGGAAACTCGGAGTTCGATTACCGCTCGGGATTCGATTTCTGAAGACGCGAATCTGCGACATCACCTGCCGCCGAAAGAATTACGGCGATATAAAAATGAAGCACGCCTGCAAAAAACCATATCGTCTGAAGATACGTCGAGGACACGGAAACTTGTTTATTTCGTTTCTCAAAAGAAATTCTCGTAAAGCGAAATTGAGTGAGGCTTAGGCGGGTTAAGGGATGAGGAAAGATGAAAACGGAAGCGGTGAAAAATAAAGTGAGCCCTAGGAGAGGCAGAAGCGAAAAATATCGTCGTGAATGGGACTCGAACCCAGGTTTCGCATTTTGGGCATGTATTCTAAACACTAAACTACCACGCACTTTTAATTGGAATGCAGAACACTTTAAGTATCTCGATAATGGAGCGGAATTGTATTGGAATTGTATTTCAGTGGGTATATTACCTCCCGGAAAAGAGAAAACCTGGGTTCGAGTCCTAGTCATGTACATATTCTTCGATTCTTCTTAAGCTTAGGTTCCTAAGCCGCCCTGCAACACGTGATAGGGCATTCCTTATAAATAGTGAACTATAACTGGTAACTACAGAGGGCACCAAAGTGAAATAAATCCTACCTTGCTAGGGTTATGGTGGTTACAAGGAACTATTCAAAATTTGCTCGTAGAAAAGTTACTACTAGGCACATTAAAATTTTATTAAATATTCAAAAAATTCTTAGATATCTAATTAGATTAAAGACGTAATTTTTAATAAGATTTCTATCCGAAGGAGAGTAAAAACACACTGAAGGGGCAGAGGAAGTGAAAAAACAGATTTTAAAATGATCGGATTCGAAAATAAGATCGACCATAATTTACTTCAAACAGTTACACGAAAACGGCTTACAGAATCAAAAATAATAAGTCGTATTCTTCCTTATACCATGCGAAAGAATTTAATAGCCAGAATGGCGCGTAAAGAGACAAGCACAGCGAAGGGTGAGCGAGGGATAACATCTAGGAAGACAACCTGGACCACACAAAGTCAATCGATTCACTCATCCATCTCCATCAGTCGATCAAAACGCCCGGAGATGCTTCCAACTCTTCGCTCCACTCCATTGTAACCCTCTTAAGGCAGTTCATCAAAATGTCCTTTTACGCCCTCCCCTAATACTCATTCCATACAATCCCTTAAGGATAGAGATGCTATCTCATTACTCTGCACGAATTTATATCATTCTAAATCAAATGAGAAAAATTCTCACCTTGACGAAATTTCTGCTTATAACCACGATGAGATCTGCATATTTTGAAAGTATCAATCAAGTAGTTTTTCCTCAAATGTACTGACAAATTTAAAAAATCTACTTAGCTCATGGTTCTAACTATTAACCGAATTGTTGATAGTTTTTGCAACTGAAGACAAAATGTTTCAATCTAAAAATTATTTTGTAAATGTAGAATACATCTTTTAAAAGCTGTGAGATTGGGAATAATCAATTATTGTTAATAATTTATAAATAATAAAAAACAATATAATCTTAATAAATTAATGTATAATAATGTTAATAATCGTAATGAGATTAATGTCTCAGCAGCACGGCGATAGTTGTTACTATTTAACTCGATCGGTAGTTATAATATACATTTATTTCTGGTGCAGTAAAGGAGAATTATAAAAGGGGGTTGGTTTGGGATGTTGATGGTAAGGCACAATGCTGGTGCGTCCTCTTTGTAGTTATTCCATCCACCAGTAGAGCGGAAAGAGGAGAGCTTCTTAGGAGTTTCACATGGAGGAGACTGCAGGAAGAGGGAAAGAAAGGATGGAAAGATGGCAGGGGACAAAGGTTTCATTTTACGGAGGCTTAACCCTGACACAAAGTTTTAAGGAGGAGTCAAACAGCGGGGGAAGCGGACTACGAAGTGTAAATCACAAGATATCTAATTAGGTGATAAAGTAGCAACTCTGCCTAAATCTTGTAATTCCTTGTTCCTCAGAACTGAAGCGTGAAAAGTGAATATGAAGATTCTTCATCAGGTTTAAATAATTTATGATATGAATTTCAATATGACAGACTGGAAATTAAGAATACCAAAAGTCATATCGAAAAGATATAAACAATTTAAAAATATTCAATTAATAAATTATACTAGAAATATCATTCTCAAACTACGTTCAATCCGTTCGGAAATTCGGAAGTTTAATTTCCGAACCAAAAGATATTACACAGCCATAAAATAGCGTAAAGTTAATCAAGATAAAATTACAGATACAGTTCACAATTTTTAAAATCTCACGTAGAATAACCTTAACATATATAACATGAGAAAGGAACTCTGTTCATTCATAAAAGAGACTACCCACACAAAATTTTGAGACGTTATTGATTAAAGGAAAATCACATATATTCATAATGTATGCATCAATACTTAACGATATTCATATACTTTATTGAATACTTATACGATTTTAAAAAAATGGGGTTCTGTGAGCCCATAAAATATATTGCCCCTTAGCAAATTTGCATTGATTACCGCCTACTCGTTCTTTTATTTCTATTATGCATCCCGTTGGAAAATCCTACTCGATCGCCAACACCATTAATAAGTGAGGAAGAAACTACATCTATCGTTGGGAAGAAGTCGAGAGCGGAGGGATGGTTTAAGAACACCTATATTACTACATAAGTCATGAAAACACAGCAACGCCAGATAAGCGACTTGGCGCAATCTTCAGCCCCCTACAGAGTGAAGGACCCCAAACAAAAAGATAACACTGGGGTGGAATATCTCAAAAGGAAGAAGGATATATTAAGTGGTATGATAAAGCGGAAATATATGCGGATGGTAGGAAGCTGGCATACGCATTCAAAGCGTTACAAAGTAAACAGAGATGTTAAGAGGAGATCGGAGAAAAGAGCAGCGAGCAAACATAAAAAAACGTGGAAATAAATGTGTTTCAATGTTGAATATTTAATGTAATGTAAATAAGAATTTAAACGAACTCTGCTTATGCATTCGAAAACAATCCTGGCTAAACGTTTCCTGTAATTGCTATTCAATGAATTATGGTTCCAAGGCTTGGAGCAGTACAAATTCGACTCAATCACAAACTTCATCGAATATATTGATTAACATGAATTCATTATTACTCTCTTAGCAAACTTACCACGAAAGATTATTTGCAGAACAGCTTTAATGATTCTTTCATCACTTTTTACCATAATCTATCTGCATGGGTCACCAACCGGGTTATCAAAATGGAGCAATAAATATTAATTTGAAATTTAAATACGTAAGAGAAACTGTAGAACCTTATATTAAATACAAAGGTAGTTAAAATCCGATACTTCTGAAATTTATTTCTTAATTCAAAAAATGACTTGAGAAAATAAGCTTTAAGCCAAAAAGTAATAGCAACAGTAAAACTCGATACTTCATATTCGCTACGACATGCAGAGAATAAAGAATGAACTACACCAAGCAAGGACCGAAACACATTCGTGAGAAAACGCCAAACAAAGAAAGATGAGAAAACGAATTCGAGATGTATTTCTCCAAAGAGAAAAACTGCAATAACAGACCACCTGAACATGAGAGGGGGAAAACAAAATGAAGGCAATGGAGTAAATTAGCAAAAAAATTCATCAGAACATAAGCAGAGGGGGATGGCGTTACCATGGCGGCGAACGTAAAAATAAATGAAATACAAAACCTTCTAGCGGAACCAAGACGTGGGAAAACGTTCGAGGGAATGGGGAGTCGTAAAATACGAGCGGCGGAAGATGACGGAGAAATATTCCTGTGGGATGAAAGTGTTGCGAGAGGAAAATAGAGGGCGATAGGAGGAAGAAGGAAAAAGGGGATAATGAATAACAGGATGCGAAGAGGCGAAAAAGAGGAGAGTATCAAGCGATGGGAAGTAAAGGTGCGGGGATCACAAGGCATTATGGGTAAGTGGGAGAGCGCCTCCCTGAGGAGGTGGAGATAAGAGGAAATGAGAAAGTGGCAGGAAAGAGAGATGGTCGCAAAAGATGGTGAAACAGATAAGGGAGAGACTGAAAGGACGGTTTATCTTACCAAACTACTTTTCCGATACTAGGATAAAAACTCGTTACGAATTTGCTGCTGCGAAATATTTCCGCGAATCTCCGGAATAATTAGAGCCGAAATAAAATGTATCAAGCTGTGAAACGACTGTACTGCAACTAACTGCTGGAAATGGAACTAAGATACTTTGCAATAAGAGTATTTGAATATCATAAAATAATATTTTTAACACGAGCAAAAAGTGGGAAACTAAGCTTTAAGCACGAGAGCATTCTAAATATTAATAAAAGGACTATCAGACAGGCAAACGGAGAAGTAGAATATCGAGTTGAACATATACATTACAATTGAAGATAACTAAGACGGGAATATTGTAAAATTAATACTTAATTACAGAAGAAACGGTTTTCGCGAAGATAACAACAAACGAAACAGCCCTAGAGATTAGATTTATCTTAAGATTACTTCCGAAAGCCATTTAATTATTGATGCATAAGTGGACAGAAGAGGAATAATACTGTACAAAAATGGAAGGTATGCAATAAGAGACTGGCGACCACTGATATTCACAAACGTATGCGTAATTTACGAAAGTAATATCAATAAAGGATTCGTCTCCGGCAAACGTTTCAAATTCATTATTCTATACTGAATGAGGATAGTGCTCGATGAAATATATACATTACTGCGGTAGTGACCAATTAATCAGTGACCAATATGCGGCGCCATAAGACGAATTCCTCTTTGTATCGCGATGAAACCCAACTAGGACAATAATGTTAAATATTATTCTTAAAATGTATTATTTTTTCATTTCACATCATAGCATTTCTACATTAACTGATCCTCAGCATTTCATCCTCATCAATTAAATTATGAATCAAAAATACTTGTAAAAAATTAGTCATATTATATATGAGTAATAAGTGCATAAAGTTAACGCGAGAAACGATAGGTAGTAATTTCCCATGTGCAAGTAAAAATTTGGCGTTAAAAAAGTGGTGAACATGTCCGAGAAAGCCCATGAAGAACAAGAAATGTAAATGCAACTGATTGATTGAATCCAAGAATAATTCGAAATCAACACATGAACTCGTCATTCGTCTAGACCAGCACTTCCATACTCCGTCATAGCACAGGGCAAAAATGAACCGTCTCCTTCCTTCGTAAACCTATGAGCTACCACCTACACACGACAACAGATGCCACACCTACAAAAGAAAGAACGGATCGCGAAAAACAGCGACACGAAATGCAAGCGAGGGAGAGAATGCTGAGCGGATGTTTATCCATCGAAAGATGAGGGATAGGGGAAAAGAAAGGGATCTCGAGTGCATAAAGAAAGAAAGGAAGGTGTGTGTGGGGATGCTGTCTTGTCAAAAAGAGAAGAATGGGGGAGAGAAAGAGGTGCGCGAAGAGGAGGCTTTAAGAATGGAATAAACGGAGAGAGGGAAATGTTGACACAAGAGTCGAGTGGAGGAGAGAAGGAACAAGTGGAAAAGGTGAAGAGGGATGACTGGGGGTGGAGATGAAAGGGGTGTTTGGGGAAGGTCGCAACGGGGGTTGAAGAGAGGCGTGAGGTGAAGAAAAGGTCTGCAGACATCTTACATTCTGATAGAAGAAAAATAGACGCCGATATAAATATTTATGAGAAATTTTTGAGGGAAAGATTGATAGGTACTAGCGAAGTTAGGCATGAATGACTATCCTTAACAAAGGCAAATATTCTATGAAGAAAGAAATCCGCCACAGAAATGTTTATGGGAAGCATTTCGAGAAGCAATAAATGCCTGAAAACTTGTATTATAGATTCAATCTGACTATGAATGGAGGGATATTCTAAGAGAAGAATGTCAGAATATGACTATATGTAATACTACAGAATGTAATACAGAATAACACTATCTATTCGAGTTTAATGATGTACAACATGATGAATTGAGCTCAAATTATAGTGAAGCTACTGGCATAAGAAAATTATTTTTTAGTAAGCTGTAATAAATTGAAAGCATTAAAACTTCTAATGAGAGGAAACAAGCAATTTCGTGAAAGATTCGATAAAAGGAAAGAACCAACAATTTTCCATCGACGAACGTTTTAGATTGAACAAATTAGGAAGAGGAAGTAACACCCTTGCCAATTCCAATTAAAATCGTTCAAAATTTTAGACAGAATTCAAAGCTCGAAGAAAAAATAGCCTGTAAAAAAAACTATAAAAAAGATATTCTGTACCATTTCATCTACATGAAAAGACAAACTGGACGTGTTCACACGTGGGGAAATATAAGCGCGGAATTGATTTATTTTGCTTTACCTTCCTATCCAGAGATAAATAGACCGTAGACTGTGAACAAAATCCACACATAGATGATGGTTCGACTACACCGCAATTATTTCTGCTGATAACGCGAGGAAATGAAAATAAGACTACGTATACATTTCAACGAGGCAGTCGCAAGATCAAAATTCTTCGCTATATCTGGAATTCCCAAAATCACTCGTACTTAAATGAGGTGTAACGTTAAAATTTCGCCCGCGCGAAAAATAACAAAAGGAAAACCCGCCGTCAAAACAAAACAAGCCGCTCTTCCAAAGATGAAACGAATACAGACCTGCGTAAATAGTCACCGAGGAGCAGGCGTATTGAAAAATAACAAGCCGATTCCCTAGACTTAAACAAACCTTCGCCGCATAAAGAGAGATAAAATTATTCCGGAGCGAGCGCGTGATACGATAAGAAAAAGGAGAGCTAGGAAAAGTAGGGAGTCGAACATCTGCCACGCTACCGTTCCGATACATCAATCGTAAAAACGAAGCGGAATAGAAACAGAGAGCTAAGTCGAGATGTATTCATGGGCGGGGAAAAAAGACAACGAAATTCGGAAGACGTGTTTTTTCGGTGGGGAGGAGGCTGTAACGCCGGCGAAAGTGGATGGGGAACGCCGTTAAGATGGAACTTCTTCGAAGAGCCGAACATCGAGAAGGCGACAAGACACCGTTTCCATTTCAATCATTGGAATTCAAAATGTTTTCCGTTATTTTTGTCACCAGATGGAGAAGAGGGCGCAGGGAAAGCGATATGATGGGGGAGAGAAACTCCGTCGAGTAAAATATCCGGAAATTTGAAAGGAAAAGGAATGGGGAAGGTTAAGAGAGGGGAAGTGCGGGGGTGGAATAAGTTGGTTGGGATGGAGGGAGGGGAGGGGGGAAACAGACGGAATTCAACACGTAAACGGTAAAAAGAGGAATGGCAAGAAATAAGTTTGTGCAAGGATTGAGGCCCCTATTCATCCCAACCCTCTTTTGTGGACAAATAGGAAAAGGGATAAGGGGCTCGAATTGGAGGAGAAACAATTGAAAAAGGTATTTTCGAATGCCGAACGTAACGGAAAAGGGAGTTATTATGAGATCAAATGGGCTTCAATTTCGAGTGGAACTGCGCTTAATGGAAAATCAATGACCCCGAGGAGAATGACGGACCACGAATTTTCCTCGCGCTCTAAGGCCGAGAACGGTACCAAATTCACTTTTCATTCGATCGAAAAACCCTTATCACTGTCATTAATTTTGGAAAACAGACATTTCCCTCTCGATATACAATAATCGAATGCTGAGAAGAAATATCTTTGATAAAAGAAAACATTTTAATACACCCTGATAACTAATGATAAGATGAAAACCTTTTTATTAGGTCTATCAATTCAATATTGACCGAAAATGGACACTACAAAATACTGAACGTATGATAAATTGAGGGAAAACTCTGGTGGTTATTTAAAAGCCTAAAAAGGATGAAAAGGTAATATATGCTTGTCAGATGCAAATACCGAAAGAATTCAAACAATTGATAGTGCTGCAGAAATGCTCCAATTTCTAGATGCAAATGAGTTTGCGTAATTATGACTGTTAACGAGGACATTTAACCGTAATATTTTTCGTTTTGCTTCTCGCTCTAGTTCAACGAACAACACAAATATCGGTTCACTTCCGGTTTCGCTTCTGAAAACGGCGAAACAGTTCTGAAGTACTTTTATTTCGCACCGACCATAGCAAAACAACATCCTTGGGATGAACGAATCTAAGGTTGGTGTCTTTCATAATTTTTGACTTTTTACATTAAAATTAACTTTAAATACATTTAGAATAAACCTCAGCAGTAGTTAGTTGAAATTCCTAGTAGGTTATTCTTAGAAAGACATCTTCGACCAATTGAGTATAATGGGTATTGTTGGGAACCTCAAGTCGTACCAGAATAAGTAACGGTTTACAGTTTAGGTTTGGATTCAAGAATTTTTATTTTCTATTCGTTTTCGGATATCAATCTGGCAAATATTACTTTTTTCCGATTTCGCTTTCGATGACCTGCTACTGCTTTTCAAGAAAATTCCGTCAATACCTAACATATTACGGTTATACGATAGTTAATTTCAAGATAAATAACAGTGAAGTACTAATTTCGCGTAAGACGCTTAAATTCTTAAAGTCTTAACACCTTAAATTATCTTAGCAATCTACACAATTAAGATGTCAAATGCTCATTGGATATTAAAAAAACTACACCACTAAGGATGCAATTCAACAACGATTATTGACATCAATTCATCAACCACGGTCGAAAAGTTACAAAACGTTTGCAGAGCGAATACAATCGGAGCACGATACCGAAACATTTCAGTTCTCAACCTCTCTGAGCCAAGAAAGTTGGCATGCGATTGGTGAAAAGTGGAAACGGAGGTGAGGTGAGGGGAGGGAGGGAAACGGAGATTGACGAAAAGGAAACATGACTCCGGAGAAGAAATCTTAGCATCGCGACGAGTATTAAGTAGAGAGGGAGTGATAAAATGAAAATTCAGAAAGAAAACAACGCAGATGGGGTGGAACGGGGAAGAGATCTGCAAGAGGATCGTGAGAGAGGCTGAAAGATGAAGGGGAAAAGACGGGAAGAAAGAACGGCGACCCGAAAAAAGTTTGCGCGAAGATGCGTCACAATGCTTGCGAGAGGAAGAGAGAGGTTGTTGGGGAGGTAAGCGCTGAGGAAGAGTCGTAAAAGATCAATTTCACTTCTCCCGGTGCGCACATATGCTCTATACAAAACCTCTTCCGAGAAAAACTTTTCAGGAATATTTCCTTTTTTCATCCCGATCCCGCGCTGTGTTGGGATGATTACAGAGGGCGGCTCCAAGTAAAAGGAAGACAAATGCTGAAGTCGATACGATGGGAAATATCTTCGTTTCGAATTTAAGTCGCTCGTGATAGAAAGTGCTGAATTTGATGATAAAATTTAGAATGGTAGCACTAGAATGAACATCCTTTCTGCTTAACAGACTGAAAGGTCTAAGAAAAACCTCTGACTAACGTTTAGTTTTCTAAAATTTGGACTACTTTTAAACTCATTAAGCTATCAAATTAGCAGAATCGACTGACACCTCTGTGTATTATTCTTTAATAGTTTTCCCTCCTTTGTATTCTAATATTTGTATTCTTTAAATTTTTAAGCCACCAATTAACTATTCCGACGTTAATAATAATTAACATGAATAAATAACTGTTTAATACTGTAAACCAATGGATTAGATCGGAGAGGGGACCGCCTATTCTCTATGTTGCAGAATAAACATCTAAAACACCAAGATGTTTTTCTACGTAGAACAAATTATAAACAACGCCTCATGGGTTACAAACATGCGCAAGATTATAATTTCAAAACTTGTATTACTATTATTTCATGTTAGAGATGATAGGAACAATGCCTACGAATAAAAACATTATACATGAATAACATGAAATATTAATATTAATAAATAGAGAAAATAAATTTAATCTACATACAAAAATGGATCCATATTTTATCAATGATATCCATCATTAATTACACTGTAAATATAAAAAAATTAATCCCTTCTCGCTAAGTCATAAACGTAAGAATAAATAATTTTTAAAAGAGTGGACGGTAACTGATTCTATAGAATATTATTAACAGAAAATTCGTATGACCAAGTGTCTTGATTAGATTCCCAACCTTAATAAGATTAGCAAAATCTAAAGTAATAGTTATGCAAATAAGATAGCCACCGTTTAAATGGAAAGCAGAATATATAAGGCGCTAGAAGAAAGTGGAAGATGCTGCCAAATGAAGCGCGCGGCAGGTACGACGAACTATTACACTGAAAGTAGGACGAGAAGGGAAAAAACACGTAGTACAAAAATCGAACATGCAGAAATCTGAATACAAGTTATGAAAGCTCCTACTCATAGATTTTGTACTAAGAAAGGCTATCCAACTCCGTGCGAAGTTAATTTAATCTACACAATGTTCTGAATGTCATGGATCAAAAGTAAAAACGAAGATACATGTTAAAGATGCATAATTTACTCGGGAGAGAAACTTAAGAACAGAATAAAATTGTCGGCATACACAGTTTGTTTGTTTTTTGGAATTCAACTATTCTTCAATGATATTTTAAAAGTTTGAAAATACTACTTTGTATGAATCCTGTTACGATGGCTATAACTATATTTGCGAATTTCAGTATCATTTTGTTAAAAATATTTTACTTGTATCGATTTTGAAATAGGACTGAAATTTCTACAAAATATCGGTAATTTAGAAACTAAGAAATAACTTAAGTTTTTCAAAATATACCTTTGCAAATAAAAATAAATAGCCTATGAGTCTAAAACTCTGTTCAAAAACATACGAATTCCCTTGCTATTAGAATGCTTTATAGTGATTTTGATTTAGCTACATTTTTTCCAATAAATTGTTATTATATATTGCCATTTTATAACCGCCTCTATTTTTTGGTATTATATTCGATTAATAAACATTAGCTATAAATATCCATGGATACATAACTAATTTATTATCTTGGTATAGTGATTGCAATAACTGAATTTCGTTATCACGGGAATCGCCGCTATCCCGGAATCGAGGCAAACCCGGGAAACGTTAATCACTAGTTCGAGAGACGAGCAGGACAGAAAGGGGTGGAATGGAAAAGAGGGATTTTACGACCCCCTCTGGGAACAGAATGAGGCTTCGGTCTAAAGATTGGTGAAGGAGGTCGCGGTCTTTTAAAGATTGATGGCGATACCCATGCGGAAGGGTAAATCACACAGCAGCCTCTTGAAATGATCACCTTTGGAGATGGGTACAGCAAGAAATATTCGAAGTAAAATCAGAAATTACTATCAAATACTCTACTTCTCAGTACTAAGATATTCGAGTAATTTAACTGACGATATATCCGAAATGTATACGCAAAATTTTGGAAAATTGAGACATTCTGGGACAATGCGGAATGGATTGTTACGATGAAGATTTTCATTTTACACCATTTATACCCAAGGTCGGCCTATGGTTGCGGAGATGATAGTTTAGACGATAAATTTTCGATTTTGAAACTAATTTTTGAGGACGGATGCCCTTCTTTCCGTAGGCGTGATTTTGATTAAAAGAAAATAGAAAAATGTTTAAGTTTTCCGATAACTAAAATATTAATAAGGAAGGAAATAGAATTTAAGATTGTGTAAAGCTCTATTGTTTGTACAATTTAAAATTTTTTGAGTGAAAATAACTGCTCCTAAAAAAAACACTCCCACGAACGAAAATCGAATAAACTACACATGATATATTTTTCCAATAAAAAGAAGCTTTCTTTACTATGAACTACGGGCAATATAAACTTTTCGCGACGCTGTGCCGTGTTTACACTTTTGCCATAGAAAAACAGGGAATCGATTCAACCTTTCGGTACATTTTGTATGAAATTCCTTGCATAAGAATCACACACGATCAAGCAAAACGATGACCTCCTTCGAAAAAATAAATCGCAACCTTATCCGTTCGTAATAATTTCAGATTTTACAAGCAAGACCTCAAAACTCGAGCAATATTGCACCTGAGCAATTACTAAGGCTATGTCCAAATATCTGTTAAGCGGAAGAGAGTTACTAAATCTGGAGCTGAAAATCTCTTCGCACCAATCTTTTCTTATAAAAGCTCTTTTAAACTCCGTTTACGCAAGTGCAAGACTCGCACGTACTCTGAGAAGAAAATCCCAGCCAAACCGTTCCTCTAGTGGCATCTGAACTGAAAAAGCATTTGAAAATACCCACTTGCCGGAATCCAACATTCGATGATGTTTTAAATTATGTAAAAATAACTAACACTCACCTGGTGAATCTGACCAGGAAAAGAATTCGACCCGAGTATGAGAGTAAGGTACTAACCTGAAAAGATATATAAAATTGGTAAATCGATACATGTTAATGCTACCAGGAATAAAACTAAAGTGAAAGCATAAGACTATGGGGCAATTACTTTCTAGCTGAACAAGTAATACTGTTCAAAGAGCTACAACAGCTGAGATCACACATGTGGGCTCATAAGTTCAAGAGTTCGATACATCTGGTGAAGAATGAGCACAGACAAATTGAGAAATCTCTCTTCTGAAATCGCACACATATAGATTTTCTATAATCATAATTTAAATTTAAAATTTCCCAGACACAATTTCAATTACTTATAAATTTAGTTTACTCTACAATTCAATTCAAACTAAAGTAATAAGTAATTGAAATTATATATAGACTTTAGTTTTATGGTAAATAAAATTTATAGAATGTTCGCGACTTTGCTTATGCCGAATTATTTCCTATCTTTAATTGCCTTGTGAGTCAATTTTTTCAGTAATTTAATAAGGTAAAAGTGCCCTTTATTTGTATCAAGACTTAAATTTCGATTAAAAATAAAACTTCAGGATATGGAATACTCCGACATATCCTATAGAGTACGACGTCGACCTCTATAGTAATGTAATCGTGGTCTTGGGTGAGGCTTTGTTCGTAGTTCATTGACGTTTCATTGCCTTCTTTGTGATACTGAATATTCCCTGAGGGAGGTTTTATGAGGGGTTTACCTCTATTCCTGAGTAAATATCAAGCAGATGATGCATTTTCCCCTCATATACGCATTGTATTCTATTCTGCCCGAGTTTCATAGTTGCATATCCTTACACTCATTATTGTGAAAAGAGTATGCGTATTGTATACAACGTACATTTGTATTCTTACTTTTCTAGCTACACTCATTCACTACCATTTTATTCAGCAGCTAAATTCCATTTAAACTTCTATACCAATTATAATCATCTAAAGCAGACATTTAGCACGAGAAAAGTCAGAAGATTTTTAAGGCATACAGTCTGTAAAATTTAAAAAAACCGTAAAATTGGCTAAAAAGTAGGTTAAGACCCTCGACAAATCAAGCACTCGATACTTTTAGTGGGAAAACCAATGATAAATGCAATAAACGGCATGAAATCCTGTAAGGGATTTGAACATAAATTGGGTGCTCAGCTCCCAAAGAGTTGAGTGCATATTCTTCAAGCGCCACGCGCTCACCGGACCATACACTCTGTCTCTGGACTTAAATAATTTATGGACCCCTATTCCGGCCGTAAAACCGGCAGTGGAAAAAGGGATTTGAAATAGGGGAAAAGGAAATTGGAAAGAAATGGAAACTTCGGACGTTTTCATTCCTTCAACATTAAAGTTGAGCCGGAATATGCGCTTTGCAGATGCCCTTTCCGCCTTTACAATAAAATGAGACTGGCTGATCCCCTTGCCTCCATCCAGATTATGAAATGGAGGGTATTTTAGATTGGCAGAAAAATACTGAGGGATTAGAGACAAAAGGATTAAGAATATGTACATATCTTAAATCGTAGCTCGAATAATTATTTGCTTTTTAGTTGTACCGGAGCATTAACTTAAAACGCATAGCTAACGCATAAAGGAGACAAAGATATTTCACAGCCTCAATCATTCTAGATAAAATTCAAAGACGATGATGAAAATATTGCAGAATTAACTGATAAATGTAATGCCAAAATATGATAAGTCAGAGCCAGCCGGACTCCGTTACTGCGGCAATTAATTCATAAAAATGAATAAAATCTTGTGTAAGCCTTTCGATGTATAATAGAGAGAATTCTTAAACCATGTCCTAATCCTAAATAGGTGAGATCTGATATTGGATGGAAAATTAAAATAAAAATAAAACAAAGAAAGTCAAACTGAGAAAATAAGTAACGCGATTCATATTCCTTGCTAAGCGCTTAATTTACGCACCGATCATACATCATGTATCATTTTAGGATTCGATAAAATCTGTACAATACATGGATCGATCCTTCAAGAAATTAAAAAGAAAATAGAGGAGGATTCGTAAACAAAAACACAAATATTTCGGATGATTTCGCTGTATACTGGTTCCTGGAGAGTGTGGCAGAGTGGAAACTGTTACCTGAAGCGATTTACGAGCTATTACAGAAATCAACTTCACACAAAAGGAAACCTATCTAGCCTGAAAGTGAACGAGTAACATCAATGTAAATCAAAAATTTTAATGAAGTATTGATATCGGAAGATTACCATGGAGTACTAGGGAAGATTCAAGAGATGGTACACTTAATTAATAAGAGAGAATAAATATAGGATGTACACGTATGCATATTCTACGCATTTAACATGAAAAACATACGTACATCAAGGTATGTAAAAACTAAGTAAGAAAGCGCAAATCTTTCGGCGAAAGGCTCTTATTGAAGGAAAATCTTTGAGGCCAGGATGTCCTTTTGCAAATAATTAGAAGATTACTACTCTCCAACTGAAGTAATTTCAAGATTTCAAAAGGAACTAATTTTAAGTTTATTCACTTGCCCTATTGTTATTACAACAAATCTGTTCAGTTCTTCGGTCGACTTTGCAACTTTTCACCTTTCATGATACAAAGGAAATGAAATCTGATACATCACCAGAGAAGAATCAAGTCAAAGGTAGCAATTTTGGTAATATCACAGAAGATACAACACACGACCATTTTTTGTCTGTTCCGCCGCCTCCATTTTATCGACATGCAAGTTCTACAAATTAGCCATCCACCCCTCACAGCACTACACCGATCCCACCCTATTTAACCAAACAACACTTTCGCGGACTCATTTTTCGAGGGCAAAAAACGATTAAGCGAAACACGCATTACCCGCATCCACGTTGGCATGAAGCCCCGTATCAAACAATATGATGCATACAGCCATCAGTCGAGATTTGACGTCGCAACCTGTGGCGAAGTTTGGCCCGACAACACGAGCTTCCTTTTGACACTTTGGCACGGATAGGCTCCATTCTTCCATGTAACGCAGCCGCCCCTTTTATTCAGTCGCTCTAAACTCCATCGATCAGGCGCTCAGTCACGTGCGGTCTTTTACGCGCCATAAGCCGTCAAGAATTGAGAGCCCTCCCCCCTTTCGGGAACACGTCGCGGAGGGCTATTGGACTAGTGATGGGGAGGGAGAAAAAATCTCCGAAATAAAACCGGGATATTCCGTCCTTTTTTACAGCCCTTCGTAGGAGAGAGAATAGACCAAATCTCGTATCCTTACTGTTCCGCATTTCGGCCGGGCAGGATGTGCGCTTCAATCCTCCAAGATTTACGCCGCCGCTAAACCATAAAATCGCAAAAATTGAGGAGGAAGAGTGTATATGTGTGACGAAAAACCCGCGCGTGAAATATGACAAAGCTATGAGTTATCGTCGTTTCCTCATGTGCCCTAAATCCAATAGGTATTATTCGAAATATAAACTGGTACCACCGGAGTTTTCTCGGACTTATTACTTACTTTTTGAGGTGTTTTGGTTATAATTCCAACTGAATGGAGAAAATGATGAACACCAAATGACTGAAGAAGATGATATCAAAGAATGGTAATTTCTCTCTTTCGTGAGCAAAATGTTACAATAGGAAACGCCTACACCGTTACGGATATTGAAAACTGTTTTCCAACAAGAAAGATTACAAGAAGTAACTGGTGACCGCTAAGTGATTATCCGTTTCCCGGGAATCGCCCTAGACGGTTGCCGCTGTCGGCGCTTGGAGAACCTTTGTCCCTTAGAAGAAAGATTACACCTAGAATGTGTATCACATATCTGTTACCCATACATTTTAGATTCATCCCTTCAACTAAATTAGCTCATCCCAACCACCCCTAATGTATAAAATATAATCATAACATCACCTGTCGCAATATAACCAATAAGCAATTTATTATGTTTCCTCGCGCTCCACATTGTAGTATTGCTAAATTTGAAGCGAAAGAATGTCACAGAAATATAAATTATTACGCTCATTTTCGCAGCTCCTCCTCGTTTGCTTCCTTTCGACCCACTTGGTAAGACCAAAAAGGAAAGGTATCGCCCACCTTCGAAACCACTGATATTAATACACAACCTATACTACGAATACACACAAATTTTCTAAGGTCGATTCCTTCCGTGAACGGATACATGAATGGTACCGAAACTCGAAACATACCAAAATGAAGAATACTAAAAGTAAATGGAAAAACATTAAGAAATCAAAAAACAAATCTTCAAATTCTTCTCAAGAGGCAAAAGATATGGAGAGATAAACACTGATGTTCCACTCACACTCCACCGACGGCTCGCAGGGCATATCTAAACATGTTTCATCGAAGAACTGAAATAACTAAACACATCTCAAAAAGAATGAAGACTTTCCCGAATATTTCAGTGAGGTCACGTTTGGCGACCAATATCGTGTTTCCAGCTCATTTTCCTAGAAAGAGATTCCTTAAGGTCAAGCGGTACATCCACCTTGTGCGATCACCCACGAATAAACACTAAAGCAAGAATGCGAATGGGGAAGAGAAGAAAGCGAATAGTAAAACAAGGCGATCAAATCAAGAATTCTTCTCTTGGCAAAGGGCACGAAGAGACGGAAGAGGCCGTCCAGATTCCGCGTGCCATAAGGGTATCGAGCCGGCGACCTTCCTAATGGAATTCGTCGTCCACTTCGATGGAAGTGCAGAGGGAGGGGACCAAAAGGAACGGAATGGTGAGAGGGGATGGGGAGAGAAAAAATACGCCGGACCCCGATTGGTGTGCGTGGGTGGGCAAGAAGGAATGGAATGTCTTTATCTGCGTGACCGGAATAAGACTGACCCATTGGGAGGATGTCCCCAGCAGAGAGGGGCGGCCGCAGAGGGAAGAAACACAGGAAAGGGAAATTTTTGAGTGTGCAGGGATTGGGGCGGCGTCCCTTTATGCGACTGACTTCGATATGGGGAAAAAAGGGAAAGACGCAACTGATTCCTCCTTCCGGTTCGCCTCGCTGAGGAACGGTATCGGATCTGCACGTCCGGAAGGAAAGTATTTACGTGCGACCAATCTCTTCTTCCTACTCGGATGGAGCCAAGGTCGTGGGTTTTATAAAAGAAGGCGATGGGACACTTTCTGATGCCGAGATTCATCGACCGCTGACCGTAGGCGACGCGTAGTTTTATTTGCGTCGCTTAACTCACATTATGCGCACGCGGCGTTGAATTATTCACGATGGCGCCCTTAAGAGCACGGAGATGCCTTCTACAAACAGAAGCTTATTCTAACCAAAGCCTCCTTTTTCTGAAAAATGAACCGCTCCCGCATACTTCCTTGAACAGCAACTTATATTTTTATCGTGATCTGACGCACACAAACCTCTCTTTTTAAGTAACTCGGCTACTTTTATAATTTTAAATTATTCTCTGCAAGGTGAATTAAAGTCTAAACCAGTATTCTTCTGTACAAAAATATTAATCTATGATTTTTACTCAAAAATCGTCAAAATATCTATAAAAAATATGGAAAATAAATCATTCAAAGTGTTTCATTTATATTTAAAAACTCTAAGTAAGTCAACAAAAATCTAAATTCATCTTTTAAATTTCGTAGAAATACTAAAAAGTTGCTGTTATAAAAATACAATAAAAATATATTTAACTCGCACATACCTAAATACTTAATTAAAGCTAACTCTGAAGAAGGATTTGGCAATTAAATGCTCAAAAAGCTGAGTATTCTGAAATTTAACCGTGTTATTGCTTGTTAAAAATTAGAGCCATATATAAAAAATCCCCAACGACAACTATTCATGAGAAAGCAATAACAACGGATATTAGTAGAAGAACAGACCGATATAGCTCGAAGGTATATTATTGGGCAAAATGTAGCATAGCAACGATTATGAAGCATTTATCCATGCGGACAAATGCATTCAGGAATAAAGAGAAGTTTATGAGTTATATATGAGTTACATACTTCGTAAAAAATTTAAAGCCTAGTATTATCCACCAACAAATCATCATTATTGACGTATACAAACTTCCCGAGGGCATTTCTTCCGCGATATGCTACTTCTAGGTCAAAATAGTGAAAAAAAGAGACACTAAAGAACGGACTGCGACGAAAACAATGTCTCTCCTGACCACTAGAAAATTGAAGTTATCGAGGAAGACGAGTCTATGAGCTGGACGTAATCCTCAGGACTTCCAGTTATTTACTCCGTTTCAAAACCCAAAGAAATGGCAGGAATAAAATAAATCTACCATTTCAGAGAAGAGAATCAAATGAAAGGGTTCATAACGCAATCGCATTAGCAAACAATGTGTTATTCGAATAAATGAGTACAATAACAACTTCCGGTCACGATGTATCACATGAAACTAAAAATGCGAAACGATAATGAGAGGAATAACATTTACCGAATGCGCTTGCACCCGTTTCCATTATCAACGAACAACTCAGCCGAGGCAAAACGTAACCATGCGTTCCCAGTACAAAAGATAAAATTCATTTATGGATAATAAAGGGCATTCTTGTACACAAATTTTGGAGCTACGTTTCATTTCACCCAATTAATTGTATTTTAGCGAGCGAAATACATTCGGTACCACTACTGCCTTTTTGCGACAGAAATTATTTTTTCTCTTAAAGGTAATCGCACTCATGAAATCAAACATGGCTACTCCGTGAGACGCTTCTATTTCATGATTATGAAAGATAACTTTTCCAAAAAAAAGGGGAGATTAGGGTTCCGAAATAAGCCCAAACATGCTATCGTCAATTCTTTACTGACCGCGATGGTGGGCGAGAGTGAGAGGAGAATAAAAAAGTTGACAAATGATACAACCGCTCCTTATTCCGGAGGAAAAAAAAGGTCTCATCCTTTCCTGAAAGCAGCTACATTACGAAACGGCCACGAGAGCAAAAAGCGATCTAATAAATATGCATGCGCTTCTTTCTCGAACGAGGTACGAGAAAGGGCAGTTTATAACCTTCCCCGCCCTATTGTCTCTCCTCGACCAGATCCCAGTTCGTAATTTACCCTCGGGTCTTCCCGATACATGCGCACGTACCAGAGAACCTGAAATTCATCCCATTCATAATGAGCGACGTAAATTCATTTTTCGAATCCCGTCCCCGGGGTGCGCTATACGTCAGAAGCTAAAAATGATTAACCCCTTCTGGCAGAAAAAAATCAATCCGACAAGGCTACCTTCCGCCGGCACACATTTCACGGCAAAAATAGCGCTTCAAAGGAAAAGAAACAGCCTCGATATTAAATCTCGCAGCTATAATAAGGCGAAGAAAGACGGGTATTACAATCGCTTTAAGATTCGCCATACGCGGACGACTCTATCGTTAAGGAAACCGGCGAAGAAATAAAAAAAGGATGGACATAACAAATGGATGTATTCCAATTATTCTTCCGTGCCTATTTGAAAGAGTTATGATATTAGTCGCGCGTCGGAAACATGCTATTCCAGATTGGAAAGGCCGAAAATGTACGAGGGATTTCCATTTGCTTCTGTGAATCCCGTCGAACCCATGTTCCTTTCTGTACATGACCTTTTCGGAAATATAGTACGAGCGCTCTTCCTCTATACATTTCGGGAAAATGTATCACTAAATGCCAAACGCTCGTCGCAGTGCTACCTGATCACCAAACCCTTTCCACCTGCACAAAAATGAAATAGCAATTCGGGTTCACCCCATCTCCATTTTTCGTTATTTATAGATATAAATCCATATAACATTTTCCAACTCTAATTTAATCGAATCTGCTGTCTAGTAGACCAATAATAAATACAATATCCTACCCTAAAATAAATAATATATATGAACACACAACTCGCGATTCCGACATACCCCCAATTTATTTGAAACGCAACGTTATCTCATAGCTCGTTTTTGATTCATCGCTGTGATTCGTTCAAACTCGGACAATAATTTACGTAATTGAAATTTAAAACTGAGTATTTTCGTACGAGGAATGAGTTCTGTATAAATAAAATAAGATAAAAATATGGAAATCAATGTAATACGTTGTATATCTAAAAACACACTCGTGAGTACAAACCTAACATTACATTAGTCCATTAGGTATATAGGATTCCTCACATCAGAATTTTTTATGAATTACTTTGATAACATATCTTTCTCACTCTCTTGGAGTCGTTAATACTTCACACTGAATATTACTGGCATGGTACTATATGTAGCCATGCTGGAGTGTATCAAAGGAGTACATTATTGAAATCATTTCGCTAATAAATATTTTCCACACACCGAAAATTCTTGGCATGTAAAACATAAAAACGAAGGATTATGACTATCATAAGAGTTCAGAGATTACTAATCACAAAAATTGAACGAATTAATGAACAGCAATAAAATCGCGACCATACCGATCATGAGAGAGCCACGCATTTCTTTAACATTCTGGGCTAATATTCTTTCAGTTAAAATTAAATAACATTGAAATATTTCAGTGCCGAAAAATGTTGAACTCATTTCTATCAGCCCCTGGTTCATTTATTTTAACAAGCAAACACGCGAAAAATATCTCCTAAAAAGAAGACGTCAAAAATTAGGTACGAACTCGAATCAAATATCACGGCATAAAGGACTCGTATCTATATCCGCGTTACATCCCATACCCCCTCAAAGCAGACTGCAATATTTCGGAAAAAATCAATTTTTCAAACAAACAGCTCTCTCGATATTTACTCATTCAAGTATCGAATCCTTCATCTATTCCAGGCCCTTATCCTATCCCAGCGAACTCTCCCCGAGGGCCTTTCCAGGCCCCCATCCAGCAGTATAACCCCTTTCCTAATCCCACCACTCCCACGCCTCCCCCCCGACCCTTGATTCATTACATTCTGCGCTCCTGTCCACCTCCGCCCCTTCATATCCCATCTCCCCCTGGGGCTACCTCAATAGGCATCTGTAACATAAAGAAGAGAGAGCGGAGGTCGAGGATGGAAAGTGTAGGAAGAGGGAAGAATGGAGGGATGAGTTAAGAGGGAACTGAGGATCGCATGTGTGTGGAGAGACGGCGTCTCCACGTCCTCCCTTAATCTCGCACACCGTCCTAAATTCGATTACCGACCTAACAAAATATCCCTTGTACGTATACGGTGCCGTGGCGAAACAAATACGTTGGAACTGACCCGATAAATAAAGTGGACTAAGAAGGGAAAAATTTATCGAGACCTTCCGAAAATTCATTCTCTCCTAATTAGTTCCTACTGGTTAAACATGATAATTGGCTGCAGTGAGATCCTTAGGATTTATCGTATTCTAAGTTTGATAAAATTTGCCAATATATGAATCCAAAAAAATATTGATCGGTAAATAAGAAACGAGGAGAACTAATATGCCTTTAAAAATTAAGTGCAAAACCAGTGCTGAATTTATAGGTTATCATAAATTACAATTTTTTCGTAAGCAGAATCATAACAATGATTTCTTGAGCTTAATGCTATGCTACAAGCCTGAAATACATAATTATTAAAATATTTTTAAAAGTCTTAAAAATTATGAAGTTGATTGATATTTTTAAAAGTCTTAAAAATTATGAAATGATTCATGGTACGGGATGTTGAAATAAATTTTAAAGATATTGATATTGAATACATTTTGGAAATCAAAAAAATAGAAAGTCAAATATATTGAAATATATTTCGAAAATATTATTGCTGCAAAAATCCCCGAAGTTAAGATAGACCATAATAATTTTGTCTTGAAAACCATACGAAATATTTAAAAGGAAATGAATCCATCGTTTAATTCTTAAATGCAAAATAAAACAGAACAGATGCTAAGGAGTAAGTCAGTAGCCTTCCCGTTCACTTTTCGATGTTAAAAATATTGGTCTCCTAATCTGAGAACAACGGCCATCCAATTTACATACTGATCCATGGGAAAGTATTCTAATTACATATAATAAATATATTTTCAAAATTTTCGATTGCAAAAAGCCATGTCAAAATCACGACTCAATTTTAGAATAAGCGAGATTTTCTAAATGACTCAAAAGGCGACATCGAAACAAGCATCGAAAAAGCATACGAGACAGTTTACTTAGACTAGCTGATGTTTCTGCAAACGAGCAGAATTGTGTGACGGCTGGACGAAGTAAAGCTACATTGCAAGCAAATCAAAAATTTGAAGCCGAAATGCAAACAAGAATTACGCCTTACACGTTTCTCTACTAAGCCGTTCATCAGGATGGATGTCTGACCAAGTAAAAATCATAAGGGAGAATAAAAGCTGTTTACTCAGGCTATCCTGCAAAATACAACAAAGTGCAAGGGAGCAATAACTAACCTTCGGAGAAAAATCAAACATACGGGTGCAATATGTCAAGCAATATTTCCCTCACTTCATTTTCATCATAACTTTCTTTAATTAGTCAACGAGGTTGGAATTACCAAAGTTTTCGTAGACAAAAAACGAAGAATCTTATATATTGAAGAATGCTATCAACTGCTATAGTATATATTACGACGAAAGTCAAATAACATAAATCAACTACCACTTTGATTTTAAATTGCTGACGACACGTGACATATTTGGATAGAATGAATTTTTAAAAACAACGTCAAATATTAGTCTTAGTATGACTTCTATTTTAATTCTGGATACTCAAATTACTAAACTTGCCTCGAGCAATACATCACAATTTGTTACTCTTTCAGATTAATTTATCGTCATTTTCCTAAATAGGAAAATTCAAGAAAACATCCTAACGGCACTAAAATTAAAAGGATGGAATGGGTAATATCATGTGAATGATAAAATCTATACAATTATACAAAATTATGAAGGTAAAACGTCCATGAACTTATAACCATCATAAAATATTCAGTAAGAGAGCGTGATTTGCACCCATCCCAGTAAATCGTCCCATTTAAAATGGCCGCTTCAACGATTGCATCATCAATTAACATTGAATCGCTTCGTGGAACCGGAAATTGGAATTAAAATCACACAGACTACTATTTTATTTTGCCGTTCTTGCAGAAAATTCTCATAATGATCGTTTTACGGACAGTCATTCCAATTGTACAATCATTAAGGAGAACATCGATCAAATACTTGATTTCCCTTTTTAAAGACGATGGGTGTAAAGAGTTATTTACGTATTCACGATATCTTTGCGAATAAATTTTTGGTCTCCTTGGGTTATATCAGCTACCATCCATAATAAAAGAGTATATTTTCCTATAGAATGAAAGGAGGTATTCCAGGAAGTTGCCACATCAAATTGATTCCAAAAAATTGATAGCAAGATCGAGCTTACTCCTTCTAGATTACAGAAAATCTATCCCAATCACACAAATCTAAAATCAAAAAGGACAACAGCAGCCAGTGATACAACTAGAAATGATAACTACTATTAAAAGCAGTGGATACTTAACTTTTGTAATTTAAATTTGTACCCAGACGGCAAGCTTTCTTGCGATAACAGAGAGAACACTTACTACTCCGCATAGCTCGCGAAAATATAAGCGACTTTTGGATTTCGATGTTAATCATGCCCCCCGCAATACGCCGTATGACTGTTCCAAAAGTACGTGCAAATATATATGTAAATGTATGACTGGCGAGGAAACTTGAGAAACTTGACTATCGGCACTGAAGGAAGGCCCCCTACAGAGAGCGCTACAGATAAATATCCCGAGATGTTGCGAAAAAACCCGCCGTGGAAACACTTCCACCGGTCCGTAAATAACCAGCACACTAAGCGTCCACTGCAATAACCCAGCATCTTCCCGCACAATTTTTAGAGACGATGAATTTCCTCCCGCCGACTATTGTTCCAAAAGAATTGCTCTGCGGGAGGGCGGGTCGACCTGAGAGGGACGTGAGAAAATCGGAAGGACCAGAAAGTGAAAGGCGAAGGGACCGACGAAAAAATAATAACACGCCGATTCTGGCCTCGTCCACCTTCGCCTGAAAGAGGAAACGAATTTCAAAAACCGAGAATGAAAAAACAGTGACGTACCAAGAGACCGTCTTATTTCCGAAAGGGGGATTCAACTCCGAAAACCTTTTCTATGCCGTTTTTTCTCGTAAACATCTTTAGAAAGAGATGATGGGCGGAAAAACGCATCGTGGACTGGGGTGAGGACGAATCTTTCACGAACAGGCAAACGTGGAGAGGGGAAAAATGTTAAAGGAAAAGCGCAACCCGAATTCTGTCGCCGAGGGCATGTCCCTCACAGTCCAGCATTCGATCCACTCTCATTACACTTCCCTTCGAATATCCTACGATACTTAGAGGATGCGCTCACCCTCACCGGTCAACCACAAATAAAAACGAAGCTTCAAATCTTAACTACCGGGATCAGAACGACTGAAGGAAAGAAATCAGAAAAAGAAACAGGTTACATTAATCGAATAATTTTGTTAGAACGTTACATGGAGATGGTACGAAAAATAATATAAAGCAAAAACTAAAAAATTGGCGGTCAATGTTTAACGATTTGCTAATAATAGTAAGTGAAATTAAGCCGCAAACATATGTTCACAATATGAAAATTACGTTAAATAGCAGGGAAACATACATGAAACGCTTCATATGTATTTCTGCATAACTTACAACTAGCTCCCAACAGTAGATATTTCTCCGCAAATGACATTCTATGTTTCAGGCTTAATACACGACTATTACGTAATCGATATAAATTTACAGCTTTATGGAGGGAAAATTCAAAAATTGATTGGGTATTTAACACTGATGCTGCAAATATGGTACTTAAGCTACGTGATCAAAATAACCATTAGCCATATTAAATTTTTACACTCAACTCCAAACTCCACATAATATTGGAATGAATTATTCGCCCCAAAATCTCTTCTGTCCGCGAATAACTAATGGAGATTTCAATGGCCAAATAATTGCAACAGAAAAGATCTTCAAAGAGAGAACAGCACTCCAATGAAACATCCTATACCCAATCAATCCTTTCTTTAAATATATTTACCGTTAAAAATGTAATTCCATCTAATAAATCCATGAATCGGCCTGACGGTGATTCGTAATTACGATATTCGCAATTATAATTACCTCCAGCCTTTACAGCGTCATTCAGAACTCCAAAAATCCCCCAGATGGAACGACTAAGTGGCCGTCGAGACCGAAACTTCGCATGCCAAAACTTCCCGACATAAAACTTGGCCATTGCAAAGAAAAATACATCCTCTTCATCGTCAAACGGAAGGGGCGGGAGGGAGAGAAAGGAGCCAAGATACGAAAAAAAAATTAAAACAAAACAAGCAACTTTGAAACCGCAAAAAGGGGCGGAGGAAAATGACAAAAGCAAAACGAAAAGCGAGCGAAACTTTTCGTAAAGTGACACCTAGCAGTGGCGGCGAGTGCCTCCAGGTGGAATCCGGGAATGTGGAAGAGGACGCCGAATTTCTCCCTCATTGCAGCCTCCTCGGGGGCATACCGCAGGTGTAAATCCAAAACGAAAAAAAATAAATATGGGGAATTGTGACGGAGAGAAAGAAGTTAAATGACAAAAGGGACGAGCGGGAGATGAAAGCGATTGAAGGCGAAGAGAAAGTAGCGGAGTTATAGTTGAACGGGGGCTCAAAGATGGACGAGATGTATGGCGCGAGTGTGAGGCAAAAGAGATGCGGCGAGAAAGAGACAAATAGTCGAAAGGGAAAACTGGAGAAAACGCACGGGCGCTCTCTCTTTATCTTCGGAAAAAATTAAATGAAAGCCGAGGGAAAAATATGGAGGTTCTGCAACGGTTAGAAAACGGGGAGAAGTTCGATAATTAAAAGCGTAGAGCTTGGAAACTTTGGAGCAAAATGAATAAGCAGAATACAAAAGTCGCCAACGCGAGGTTAGGTTTTAAAAAGGAAAAAAAGTTTCCTCGTGTACATTAAAACTGGCTTTCTGACTCTTTATTTGAGGTATTCTAAATTTTCGGGGAGTAATATGATTTCAAAGAGAACATCTTTTGAAGCAATAACAGTTTACACTGAGATTTTAAATGAAAAACCATTTGGTCCCCATTAGGCAGATGATTAATATAGTGCCTGTGATAGCAGACAACAAAATATTTCATATCACAGTTACGACAAAAGTACTAGAAATATAATACTCATTCTCCATTCACCGATAAAAATCTAAAAAAATGTACAATATATCCCATTACCTAAAAGAGAACAGCATGACAAATGCTCATGTTTTAGAAAGGGATGCAAATGAAGATAGTTTCATAAAGCTAAAACAACAAAGAGAGTAAAATTTAAATGAGATGATGACGAGACGAGCAACACATTTGCTTCTACTGGAGTTGGAGTTTGTAAAAAGTAAGAAGAAATAAAGCCAACATTTTAATCTTTTGTAATTCCATTTGTATGCTTTATCCTATAGTGAAGTCAGAGACAAAAAGCTGCACATCACTTCATAGAGAATTTTCCTCCGAGTACTAAGGTGAATAGAATAGTGCTTACGCTAGTAATAACAATAACTATGACGTCTACCTAGCATTGCAAACATTCTAACTATACCACAACTACGAAGTATACGTTTGATTAAATTTTAATAACCATCGAAAAATGGGAAACAATACAATAACTAGTGAGAATTCGATTCGCTATCCGCATGCAATTCTCCCATTAAATACTTCATCAGCTAATACCAATCTTTTCCTAGAAGTTGCCCAATAGGAAATTTAAAAATTTAAATATCATTAGAAAACTTTAGAAATGTTGAGGTATTAGAAACGCTATTTAGGAAAATAAGTGAATTTAGGATGATTGAAAATATCTAAATTTCTTCTTTTAATTTACTTTTGAGCGATAGGAACTTAATGGGGGCTGTAATTATCTGTTTCCTCTTTTCAAACTTCTTTCCATTTTCCCATGTTTTCAAGAAAACCTAAACCTCACACTAGAGGCCAAAAAGAATTCAACCTCTTAAAGCAGTAACATTTATTAGGTTAAAAATAATACCAATCCCTCAAAATAAGCGAAAAAATGGTAATAAAACTTTTATAAAATTCGTCGAAAGACAATAGCTGAAAATGACGCAAGGACCTCCCGAAGCTTCGCAAAGAACCTTCATACACTCCCAGACGGCAATATATCGGTTCGCTTAGCGTTCACCTTTTGTTTCTGATGGGTTCCCTCAAATGAGGGAGGAGGGGAGATGGCAGGAATGCGGTGAGACAAAAGAAAGAATGGAGATATAAAAGACGTCGACCTATAAGGTCCAAATGTGACAGATGGGAAATTAACGGCAGGAGTAGGGATGCTTCTTTCTCCTCTTCCTTAAAATGAAAAGCGAAGAAGTAGGAAATTTGACGGAAAATTAGTAGTGATATTCCGAAGGGGTGAAAGGAGCGAAGAGCCACAAAAGGAGGTTTAAAATGATTAATACGAAGGAGAAATTAAAAAAGGTCATATTTTGATGAAAAGGGAAGTTGACATTTTGGATATATATAGTGTTTTTTATGTTACAGCTAATTTACCTAAATTAGCTGTATCATTTGATCTTATCTCTCACATTTGATCTTTAGCCTTACACAATTTATGGCTGCGAAGACGAAATATGACACCACCTACATAATTATGAAATGTTAGCGATGTTACAAGACTAATTACAATATACCTGGAAAATGGCAATTTTTATGAAATTGAAAGAACCGAGATCTACTTGTTTAAATATCAACTTCTTAAAGAATTAAGCACAATAATCGAATCATTATTTACAATTTTTAATCTAGATACTTTCTTCCACTTAGATATTCAACAAAATATGCTATTACTGGTGGAAAATAATTTTTAATGGTACGAATGTTGTAATGACTTACATCAGATAATAAAATTAGCTCCGTTCATTAAGATCCAATTTCTACTGAATGTTTTAGTTTAGTGGTTCGTTGAATTTAAAAGTCATAACACTGCCAAACAATAAATAAATAATGCACTAAAAGTACTATTGTGCACCAATTTAAGTCTAACTGCTACTTAATATTCCGCGACGATTAAAAATCAGGATTACATTTCTTATTATATTTAAGTCTTATAAGAACACTAATGGAAAAACAACTGATAATTTGGGAAAAATTTAATAGAAAGACTGCAATAAATTCGATTTCGAGTAATTTTTGAACTCATCCACGAATAACATCATTTACCAGTGAAACAAAAACTACCACTTAATTCACACTATGACTCACTTTGAACAGTTATACTTAAGATTTAATCAAGAACTACGACAGTAATTCCTTTGAAATCCATCTTCTTAACACAAAAATGGGATAACTGTGGGAAGATTAAGAAGAAATAGAGAAGACGTGGGGATATTGATAGCTTTGTTACGACCAGAGGTGGCGAAATGAGAACCAGAGCAATCCCACCCAAAAAAATCATTAAAATGGGAAACACACTCTCTTTAACGTTAAAACCGTGCATTCCCCTCTTAGAAGGAAAACTTGAGCCACTCCTTCCATTCAATCCCGTGCGGAAAAATCCTGAAAGACTTCATTCCAACCCTCGCAATCGTCTTCCGCAGCCATGGGTTAAATTGTAGCCATTTGAAAGCTTGCCAGTCGCGGTGCTTAAACTGTTTTTCCGCCGTTCCTTGTTTTTGTTGGGGAGACTTCCGAAATACGGGAAAAGATCTTCCAGAATCGAATCCCCTTTCCCCGCCGGACCATCCGTATGGGAAAGAGGAGGGATTTGGAGGCGTTATCGAAAGTCCGAATCTCCCTCACATGCGAAGATTCGCGTTATGGACGAAAGAGGAAATGATGAAGATGAAATGGGAACGGCGATATGGCCAACTCCCTTCCCTTCATCATCTTTTTTTTTGTTTCGGTCCCTTTTTGTTTCCAATTTATCCCTCCGAATCCTTAAGGTCCCTCGATAATGTGTTTCCGATGCACGCATTCGTTTTTCCTCGAGACCTCTTCTCACTCTCCCGTAATGTTGCTCCAGACTATTTCTACCTTTGGCCTCCGTTTCTTTTTCGTATCCGAAGGAGTTTGGAGTTGTATCTCTCACTCGAGATTTCTAGGAATGGTTACCTGCGCTCGTCACTTCAATGCTACTATTTCGCAAATAATGCTTTGTAGGAATAAATTCTTTAAGTATACAAGAGTACTTCCAGAGCAAGAATTCGAGACTCGAGCTCGTTCTCAAGGGAAGCTGTGGAAATGTGTACAGACGCTTTTGAAGCAGAAATATGAATAATGATTGAAAAACGCGAATTATCATGAAGAAATGAATACAGTTTTAAACTGTGGTAAAAGTACAAACCTTTTTAAGTTCTTCTCTATATTTATTCTAATCAAACCATTAATATATAAAAGGAGAAAACGGTTAATATAAACGGAGAAGATCTGGGATCGAATTATTTTTATTTCAACTAAATAAAATAAAAACTATAAAATCAGTACACTTCCAGAAGATATGGAAATGAAATAATGGAAACGAACTTCCACCTAATTAAGTCTAAACTTACTGAGTTTTATAGAGAAGATCTGTTCCAAAGTCATTATCAGGAATAGCGATCAAGAGTGATTTCGATACATAAAATATCAGGAGAGGCAAAAGCGAAGTTAGAAATAACTACCCATCTTTTCTTAACATATAAAAATAGCATCACCCAGTTAGTGACCTATCCACATCCTCGGAGTTCACACATAAAGCAAAAATGAGGACACTGAAAGGGCATAAATAAAAAGGAAGATGACGCGTCGCAGTGCATCCAGAGGGCGGATTTCCAAAAGGGAAGGGATTAAAGCGAGCTGGTTTAAAGAATAGCGAAAAAGGAGGAAGATGGGAAACGAGGGCAAGAGACACAAAGAGTGCGAAGATGGTGACTCGTTCGGGGGAGTAATAAGAGGAGGTTTTGGTGCGAGTTGCCAGTGAAACAGTCACCGTGAAATTAGGAACTTAGATTAAATCGGCCCTTTTTACTCCTTACCGAAGGGGCTCCCCCGGATGGAGGAAAAAGTCCTCCTCTTTAAAACTATTCCACCACCTCACCCACTCTATTTCCGCCCAGACTACCTCCTTTCATAGCTGCTGAAAATAAGGTGATTGGTCTCGCCTTTTCTTTCGAGAGGGCTTTATCGTGGACCCTATAAGATTAGGCCTTTCCCACTCTCCTACTCCAGATACCTCGGATGAAAATCTCCAGCAGAAAATAGCCCAAAAAAGGCACCTCCTTGAATAAGGCGATACGGTCTTTGTAAGGAGTTTCCAACTGCACTAATAAAGATGGTTCTAATTTTAAATTTACCGAATTAGGAAGAGAGTCATCTAGCGGTGAGGGTCGTAAAAGACCAGACGTTACTTGGTAAAATTTCTGGAATGATGCTTATATTCCTATTTTATGCCTAAGGATTTACCTTCTATACATTACATTTACCTTTTGAAGCTCAAATTGGGACGAGCCTTAAATTAAACATAGTTTCCATAAAATTGCTCCACAGAAAGGAAAGAAGCTCTATTCTAGTTAATTGCAAATTTCTTAAGATATTAGTACATCCAATTTTTCCTACGTACAGAAAAACTAACTTCTCTCTGAAATAGCTGCTCTTCATAACTTTCTGGCGCAACGAAAAAGTTTCATCCCGACAGGGGTTTCGCAACTTTTATCTTTCTCAACCTACTGCGTTAAAAATGTTAATGTAAATTAAGACAACATCCCTGCGGCACAATTAGTGTATTTAAGAAGTCGTAAAGATGATTATAATTTCAAAGTATGTAAAAAAATTAAAAATGTAAAAATTATTTAAAAATATGCAAAAAAAGTTATTAAAATATTAAAATTATGCAACGATAACCCACGCCGAAAATTATGATTCAGAAACCTTTGGATTGTTAAATAGTCGAAAGGTTAACTAAATAATTAACTGGTAGCTCAAATAATATATGATACTAAAAATTTTTAAAATGTTAATTTTCCAATTTGAACAATCTCATTAGTTTTCACTTATTTGTTAATATTTTAATTCTTTTCCGTTGAATGAAGTTTCGAATATCTATTTACTGACAAATGTAAACTCAAAAACCTTATACTTAGGTATAAGTTTTTATATCAATTAATTGAAAAATTAACGATATACTGAAAAATAAGGGACCAAATTTATAAACGATAATGAAAATCGAGCGATCAAATTTTCAATTTCTTCAACATTAGTAAATCAAAAAGGAATCCGGAATCTAGACTAAACGAATCACATGCCATATAGGGTAGAGTATCAAAGTGATAAATGAATCGCACCGTTCCTCCTACGGCATACATTGGTGGGAACGATGCATAAACCTCCGTAACAAAGATCTCCATCTTCGTTGTCTCATCTCTCGTGGATCGCTGTACCCATTAAATCCGGCAACGTGAGAGGAAAATTAAAAAGGAGGAATTCTGCGAGGGTAGAGTACATCGACTATATCCTTGAAACGATTCCCACGACGCTCTAGTATCTCTTGCCAGGACAGTGTCCATCCTAATCCAGCCGATCTCAAAACTGTTACGGGAAAAAAAGTTCAATGCTAACGCTCCGAGACAAAGAGAACTGCTCCGGAGAAAATCATTTCCTCCCCACGTAATTGAAAGTGGGCTTACCCGGAAAATTACAGCTTCATTTATACGTCTCGACACCTTTAACTGCCTTCGAGTGGGAGCGTGTTATCTATCGCCCGACGGATTCTCCATTGTCTCCCTTCTCTAATTTGCTAAGGAAACGTCTGAGCCTCTTAAAAACGAGAAAGATTAATGCTATTTCGAGAAATTTAAGTCTATGAAGAAGTGGGGTATCTAGACATGAAATTTATAGATAACAAAAGTGTGCCTGCGTGAAATCGGGGACGGAATGCACTTCCATCAACACACTGAAGGACATGAAGAAGAAATAGATATAGAAGTACGAGAATTCTGAAATAACGTCTTTTTTTCAAGGGAGAAATAAACGAAAAAAAATTAAAGTTAAATATGAAAATAAATAAAATTAATCAAGGAACTCCTGAATTCAGTAGCAGTCCAAATTCAAAAATATTTGTTGAATCCGTTAAGATATAGAAAACCGATAAAACGCAATCACCAAAGTAATATTTGCGCAATTCATTTAAAACTAAACAGAAGACAGATGAGATGGATAGCATATAGGGTAGCATAGGCAGGGCTAATGTAATCTAATAATAAATTGTTTCATTTTAATAAATTAATCTACGCGATAATCTTGGGCTGATCAATTATCCAGGCTATAACAGAAAGAGTACTAATACATAATTACATATAACATACTTAAAAATTGAGCATATGTATAAATTACCCAAACCCGTATACTTAAAAAATTTACGTAACCCATCCTCGGGGAATTGCATTTCCACAAAAATGATTTAGTGACACAGAAAAACGTAACGTTAAATTCAGATCTAAAAAAACCTATAATGGTGCGATTACAGTCTGCTTATATGAAAATCTTTCCATTACATTCCATTCATACTACATCGAAAGATTCACTTACCTTTTCCAAAAAGACCCTCTTGTTCATGGCTGCCAGCGCCGCCGCGGCCGCCTGATGGTCGGTGAACTCAACGAAGGCATAAGGATCATTGCCCGGCTGCGGAGAGAGAGAGAGCACAGAATTAACAAACGCTCATTGAACAGTGAACCCCACACAAAAGGATAAAACCCTCGCAAGCCAAGGCGCTTAAGCGAACCCGAAGAGAAGGGTGCGGCCACAGCACATTTTCCCATTCTCTTGATGGTATGCATCGGACAACAATAAGGAGATAAAACGTACCTGTACTGACCTTCTGAATGAGATCGCGAGGAGCCAAACAAAGCTATAAAGACGCTAATGGAAGAGTATTAATGGTGACTACCATTCTAGGGTATTTATAGAACGAGAGAGCGTTTAAATTTAGGGGAGAAGGATGCGCCGTGAGGATTTCTTCTTCCCGCGAAAACAATGGACTCTGAGGAGGCAGAGGATGCTCGAGTAAAACTGAAGGGTGGATGAAATAGGAACGAGAAAATTTTAGAATTATTAACCGACGAAAATATGCGATTAGGGCGAGATCGGATATCAGAGGCGAGCATAAGTATAGAGCGATTTAACTGAACAATTGATTGCTTCATACTAGTTTGGCTATTAAAATATACAATATGTAAATTATAATTAAAAACTGGGCACAACGATATGTTATTAGAATGCCACTTATGGGAAAAAAGAATATTTTAATGTACGCTATTAGAAATATTCAAAATTACACAGGGTGGAAGACACCTATGGCCTATCACGATTATATAGCTTACTATTACCTACAATAGACACTTAACTCTTTTAATTTCTTATCTTCCACATAAAAATCGAAGTGTACATCAGAAAATATATGAATCGATTAAAAGCTACATATTCCTCACAAGAAAAATCAATGATGAGCCATACACTGGGGGAAATTGATCCAAAAACAAGTGTACAACACTAAAAAAAGCAATAATCTTAATGTTAAAATATTCTGAAACATTTTCACCGTTTTTAATACAACGATAAAACTCCGCTTCTTATCTGAGATCACTGGTATGGACAGTAGGAGAAAGCAAAATTAAATATGATATTAACTGTACTTTCCTGAATCATACTATGAAAGCTACTACCCGTATACAACATAGTAGAGGGGTTTAAAAAATGAATACAGGTAGATCGAATTGGGGTATAGTTTGAATAGTCTCAATTCCTACATCAGAGCTTCCGAAATGAAACTGTGTATAAATATCTTTTATGATCAGCGAATAAATATTAATAATCCAAGAATTAAATCCATGAAAGCAATATGATTCTATGTGACGCAATGCAGTGCAGTCATTTATTTCACGGCTGAAAAAGCACATGGAGCAAAGCGGCACGTTTCCTGCAACACCAATCGCCCCGAGACTCACACGGTTAAAGAGAAAAAAACATGAGATGTACCGATTACCCAAAGAGGAAGGCGACGCAGGAGCAGCAAAAAGCAGGTCAAAATATGAGCCTCGATTTATAAACACTCCCACTATATTATCCTATCTCTATAAAACACCGACAGGAGAACTAATGAACGCAATTAAGATAACATAAACTTAGCAGGAGCGCATGCTTATCTTCCCTAAGTTCGAATATCTTCATAAACAGCCTCTTCGAAGAAACAAAAAAAACTCCGCGGGTAATAAAAATACGGCATCGGTGTACGGCATAAAAGGAAGCTAAGGGGTTTGAGATAAATGACCCCTTTTAAGACAATCTCTCGCGACAACCTAAATACCCGACATCGCGATGTGTTCAAATGGGAACGATATGGATGGCGAGCGGGGACTCTCAATGCAAAGATCGTCCGAAATTGAGGTAAAAAAAGGAGAGAAAAAGTGAGAGTATGAGAATATGGGCGGTGGAGTGAGAAAGGTCAGGCGTCCATCAAGGCAATGAATCGCTCCATTAGGTGGATAGAAGCTCCGAGGGGCGAAAAGGGTACGGAGGGAATCCGGATGTGGAAGGGGAGGTGTATTGGAACAGTCGAGAACGGACGTGAGGGAAGGGTTGAGGAAGAAGAAGCCTCGGGGAGAATGTGAGAGAGGCGGGATATGTGAACAGTGAGACCACCGATGAGGAATCAAGAATTTTATATAGAATAAATAAACTCAGAAAATTATGGTTTCGCTACACAGCAACTCCAATGAACTTAACTATGTAGTCAAAAGTTTCCGATATTTTTATCCTACTCTCCTACTTCTCCTACTTTCTACTTCTTTATTTTACTGGCTAACAGACAGTCAATGCGCTGCTTAAACAGGTTCGTTATTGTCATTCCGTAGATCGGTTACCTTTAACATTTACCTCGTAGAGGTCGTGACATATTCAGCATTAAATATCAATCAGAGGAAAATAGGGTATTTGCTTCCGTTTTGGAATATAATAAAAACCTCAATTAATTGTCAGAATGTAATGAATGTCTACCTTCCCAGCCACCCAAAATCTCTTTTCCCAGGGGAAACGGAATCTTGTACAAACGCACGCATATTGCAAACCTAATTTCTTTGAGAACGATAATTTTTTTGCTGCGCTGCTACTGTTGTCCCTGAATTGGTTTAAGTCCTTCTAAGCTCAATAGAGCTTGTCAGCATGTGCTTAACCAAGGGCAACAGTAACAATGAACGAACACAACCATTCCCTGATCAGAAAAATCCGATTAGCATGGATTCGAACTCGGAGATTCGGGTCTGTACGTTAGCGCTAAAACGCTAACCACTACCTACCAAGCCTTACAGTATTTTTAGTAGTATCATTGTTAAAAGTGCTTCGACACCTCAGGTCATTTCGCAGCGGGAATCGAACCCGGGACCGCTTTCATAGAATTCGAACGCGCTACTCAGATGGCTATCTGGGAACCCGAGGACGATATTTAATTCCACATCAACTCATTTATAATATTAATACATCTTAAAATGACAGCCAAGCAGTAAGGTATGACATACGAGGGTGGTCTGAAAAGTTTCCGACCCCAGATTTTTCAGAAATCATCAGAAAATTTTCAGAAAACATGTCGAGAAAAGGCGAAATGTCGGAAACTTTTCAGACCACCCATGTAACTTTTCTTCTTTTTTTGGTTAATCCGTTACGTTGAGACTAAAATGCGCCACATGCGATGAGGTTGGCAACCGTAGTTGCAAGAACGAGGACAACCTTCAAAATCTCGTGCTGGGTGTGTGCGGGCGGACACTTTGAAAGATTGCCGAAAACCGAAAAAAGCAGAAACGTATGGAATGAGGCTGGTTTGAAAGATGAAGTAAATTCTTAGGCGATGCGCCGTTTTTCCACGGCGGACATTGGAAATGGCGCACAAATATCCGCTCTCAACCACAGGGAAAAAACAAGATCTATTCCCATCTTTCGTATTCGAGGAAACACACGGTTGGCGATGGGGACGCTTGGCTATATTTCATCGAAAAATTCTCTCTCGAGCTAAATGTGTAGGTAAGCAAACGACGGAGAAGCATATCGGCAAGAAACACTCAGATGGATGTGAAACGAGTAAAAAATTGTTTCCTTCGAAATTTCATCCTTGCTTCGGAATTCACTTGCTTCTCATAGCAATCAATATGGATGGATATATATTTTAATGTTGTACTGACAAAATATTACCATACAGATTATGACAGAATGTGTATAAATTTAATTAAAAGAAGTTCGATAAGACAAAAATACTCATTTTTGTATAATTGACACATTCAATAATTTTCTTACAGATATGAAAAAGTATTTTACCTTTGTATACAAGATGGCTGATGAATTATTAACTGTTCGTATCCAATGAAGGACTTTTCAACATTAAAGTATGACTTTAGGCACGTCGCATCCTTTTAATGAAAACAGCGGTAATAATAGATATTTTGCCTAAAATAAATTATTTGAAATAAGGTGTTTTAATAAAAATAATTCGACGAGATCACTGATTTATTTGATTGCGTACAGTATTCTTCGAAAGCTTCGAATATAATATTCCTATAATTTTCAAAGTCTTCCTTTTCAAAAATTGAAAACCGAAGGGTTTGCACGAGTGCAATCGACATTATGAGACGAAGATCTCATCAAGTATTACTCATAATTAAATAAAATCTTACTTCTTACATGGAAAATGAGGAATTCGATAGTACAGAAGCATTTCATCACGTATTTAAGAATATAATAGAAAAGAAAGGGTAATTCCACATTGTAGTACTTAAGCGTGAAAAAAAAACTAAGACTTAAAGAACAAAAACGTGAAACCCGGTCTGAAAAATCTCAAATATAAAAGAACTACAACGACTTTTACTTTTCAAATTTTTCCATCAAGATTGCCTCGAAAATCCTACTGAATAGAATCGACAAAAAAGCGCGAATATGCCTGCAAAATTTACAAGATCAAATATAAAGACATTAATGTAATTACTGCGGAATAATTAAGCCACTTTAAACTTAAATAATGCATGAGATACCATCTAGTTTTTAATTAATTGGTGAACATTAAAGGAATGGACTCATTCTTTCACCGTAACGACCGTTGAAAAGTAACGTTCACGACGCAATGGCAATTTTAGCACAAAAGAAAGACGTTTTAATAAAACTGATGAACCCATTTACGAATATGGCTTTGGTTTGCATAATTATAACGTAATGTAATAACGTAGTAATGACCAGCCTACATTAGATTTAAGAAAAGTCTGGATAATAAAATTACGATTTACAAAGGCGAACACATCAGTCTGACTCCATAAAAATATAGTCTCATAAAAAGTTTTATCGGAATAGGTTATTAACAAGAAAGATCGTACAAGCTTATGGAAACTATATTTTTAAGTAAAATGACGAGGAAATTAATGAGAATTCTATGCCATACAGTTCCATTACAATCGAAATTTATTCTATTAACCTATGTAAATTTATTAAGCATAAACTTAAACATATGTATACAGTCGTGGAGATAAACGTCTTTCAATACAACTGTTCTATTGGCTCACGATGTCATTTTGATTTCATCGTTCTATTTTCAAGTATTACTTGAGCTCAACCAAAAACATTCACCACTCCATCCTCGTCCACTCTCACCTATCTCCTCTTTCCTCTACACCGCCTTGCATTAAGTGCTTGTCACACCAGATGTCCGGACGTCCCACTCCTTCGCCCCTGAAGCTACACAAACTATCCCTCTCTTCTAGTGCACCCCAACGACATGCCTTCTCCTCGGACTAACCCTTTCCGCCATCTCAACTCCCATTACTTCCAAACCATCCCCTGTGATATCCAATCGAAAGAATAACACAGACGACATCGAAGATAATCTCGATTTATCTCTAACTCTAACAAGTAATTTTATAAATATAAAAAAGTTTTTTCTCGCAATCCTTTCTCTCGGATCCCCTTTATGTTGTCAATAATCTTCCTCCAACATCCTGCCTTGTCTTTCCGGCAACATCCTACATTTTTATTTTTTCTTGAACACGTATTATAAAGTTGCCACTTCCATATCATCATCGGCAGCCCCTTCCCTTGCATCCTACATAACTGCTCTTGCCATACCAAACATTTCCAATCAATACTTCTTGTTACTGGATTTTTACATTCCATTACAAGGCACTACACTATGTAAGAAGGAAAGAATAGCAATGGAAACGATAAGAAAACTGTACAGAAAATCTTCGAGTCACAAAAAACAGATAACTTAAAAAAAGATGAATTTTAGCGCATGAAAATAAATTAATTACAATTTTCCTATAGTCTAAAAGTTTGAAGATTTGACCCTTTACTCGTAAGAGTTACATCAAAATATCCACAATAAAGAATGAAAAACGGACTATGAATACAGTTTCGACGAAGATTATACAAAGAAACAAGAGAACTGTTATTTAAGGACATAAGACAACTAATATGAAACTGTCAGTTTCGAACCACGGATCAGAGGGCTCTGTTCCGACAACCAAATATAGAATGAATAGAGAAAAAAGTGATAATTTTAACAATTTTAGCGAAATCTAATTTTTCCACTAATTCAGGGAGCATAACATAAACGAATCCATGAAAATTAACATCGATATCATAATTCAAACTAAGGCATTACGCGACCCACTCGTACGGAATCAACAAAAGTAAAACTAACTTTCTAACACGCCAATAATTACACGTGACACGTTAATAAGCCAATTTCCCTCATGAAAATCAAACCCCGGAAATCCCCACCGAAAATTCAACATGAATACCAACTTGAAAGATCTAGCGCAGAGACTGATGTAGCAATCTCAACACCTCGGATCTCTAGCAACGTCTTCCAGTGGTAAGAATCTCATACATGGCAACCCCGTTACAAAGCATCAACGGTAATAATAACATGCTAATTTAAAATTCGACGAGATACTGTAACGTGATGAGCATGGGTAGGAAGTGCTTAGTCGTGAGATATGCATGAGCGAGAGAGGGAGAAAGGAGCTAAAGACGGGGGATGGAATGGATATGTGCGCATAATTACGTCACAAGCTAGGGCTGAAACTCCGCCACCTGCCGACGTCTCCCCAAGCTCATCGCGTAGGGGATTTGTCAAGGTGCGGCATGGGTATGATGGATGGGGTGCCGTAGAGGGCAGATGGGATGCGGGAAGGAGCACGGGGGTGAAATTGGATAACCATTTGAATAAAAACGGGAAAAGAATAATCATGGAATATCGTTAAGCTAGGGATTTTCCGGGAGCAGAGAAATGTCAGTGTTTGGCCTCCGAGAGAGAAAGAAGGCCAGGAAAGAATGGCGAAGATACGACTCGATATAAGAAACGAGGATTAACCATCCGTTTAAAGGGAGATGAGGTAAGGGATTAAGCAAAAGAGATTAAGGGGTAAGAGTTGCTGAAAATAATCCAGGTATTACTTATACCACGTGCTTTAATTTCTAGGCCGAAAGAAAGAAAAAAGGGGCTCACATAGTGAAGAGAGATATTATTCTCCAAGAAAATCAGATGGAAGTTTATAAAAATCTCACTCATAAATTTCAATTTCATACTAAAAACGTGGAAAATTTTGCTCCAATTATATGGATACTCATACTTACATAAAAACGCTAATTAAAATGTACAAAAACGACAAGTCTACCTTTCATTTCAATTCAACGTATCTTTTGGAGGTTGTAACTTCGAAAACTCCTTGAAATGAGAATATTTTGAATATCTCGTCAATTATAAACTCTCCTCGGTTCTTTGTAAACTAATTAGTCTAATTCCATGGAAATTATAATTCTATGGAAAATCCAAATCCACCGGATAGAGAACCTCCTACTGCGAACAATCTCATTTTAATACGAGAGAAAACATTCATTTTCCTCAAATTAATAACTAACGGAAGATATTATTCACAATAAAAAAGGTGACTTCTAAGAAAGCAGTGGCGGCTCTTCAAAGTAAAGATGTGGCAATTAATTGGATATGAAGACGGAACGTGAGCGAGTAAAGGCTTAGAAAAGATAAGACTGGGGGAAAGAACGAAAGGCATGTGATGGGAAAGCGTAATAAAAAGGAAGTTATGCAGGAAAGCAAGTGGAAGATTTAGATGTCAAGGGTACCATGGAAAGGAGCAAAAGAGAAAGAAGATTACACGGCGCCGAAGTAACCTCTTTCGAGAGAGATTAATTAGCTGCAAAGATTACAGAAAGGCGTAATATCTTAGCTCTATAACAAGGATAAAAAGATAGGATATGCTTCGTCGCTCACCTCTTCCATTCTCCCGTGTACTATTGATTGATGCACAAATTCCGAGGGTAAATGAATCGTGTGATTAATGATAAACATCTGCTACAGTGTGTGCGCTATCCTTAATTTCGTAGCGGAGCAAATAAAAGGAGCGCCACGAAACCCATCCTCGAGACTTGAAAGATAAGACGCAACATGCCGCCTTCAGAAGCATAGATTAAGATTCCTCCATTGCAAAAACAAAGACCAGTCAAGGCAGCGGAAGAGACACAAAGAAAGAGATCAATCTCTTGTATCAAAATCCTCATCCCAAGAAAATGATATCCCTGTCGGTAAATTAAATTCCAAAGACATTAAATATATACCATTAATAAAGAAAGAAAATGGAACTCGGCGTCAAATGAATAAGAGAAAAAGGTTTCTCCAATTATATACCATTAAAACATAATTTCGAATAATTCTAAATATGCCCAACAGGGATTGTATATATAAAAATAACTTATAAAATTCTATTAAAAAAAAACTTGAAAAATTTACCGATTTCACTCGATGATTTGCAAGTGTACCACATAGTAAGCATCTGTTTCGCACAAGATTGAAAACTGTTTACCCAAAACAAGGAATTTTTATAGACCTAAGTTTCAACTATATTTAATCAATGGATTTAATCTCATGACAAGGAGTTCAGACTAAAAATTATACGCATAATTAATAGACACTTTCTTCCCCAACACCAGTACAAAATCCTAAAGGAGAGACTTTTAAGTAAAGTACAAGAGAAGAGTAGAAAGAGTTATGCCTTGTTATTTAAGAGCATCCCTAAATTTTTAAAGAAATAATTGACATCCTCTGGGATGTTCCTTTAATCGTTTTTACTCTCATGTCTCCAGATCGATAAACCACTTGTCCGCTGAAACAATCTCCGCAATTGATAGGGGAAAATAGCTGTGCACAAAACAAACATTTACTTGGGTACATAAAAGAGTCCATTGTACCAAAACGCAGCATCCTCTCTTGAGAGGTAACTGATCTGTAAGGAGCATTTTCCACTCGCTTGGATTATGACCAAGCCTTCAATATACACCCCTCAAATCTCCCTGATCCGGAATGTGAGAAAACGTAAAATTCCCTCTAAATACCCCTAAAACATACCGGTTCGATGGGTGGGCAACAACAGTCAATAGCCAAATTAATTTTTAATCAAGACATCCTCCCTTTCGGGCACTGAATGAATGAAAATTTCAACCGTCTCACCGAATCCCATTTACTCTCCATCCACCCCCTTGCGGACTCAAGCATGGTCAGCCTCGTTGAAACCCCTTTAAAAGTGCCCAAACCCAACTTCCTCTTCCATTGGCGAAAATCCCAGAGACCCTAAAACGGTCCCTTTCTCGGCCCCTTTTCACTCCTCTCTAAACGAACCCCTCCGACCTTAACCACCACAACTCCGAGAAGATCATCCCTCACGCCCTCTCCGTACTCAGGACTAATAATATTCTGATGACCTTCAACTATCACAACAGTTTCTAACGGATACCTTGTTTCTTTTTCCACATGCTCCTCTGAATATCTTCTCACAACAATGGCTTGCTCCCCATAGTGGCGAACTACTCATCTAACCGAGTCATTTCTTGAAGATTAGGACGGAAAACTTGCGTTTTAGGATAATTTGTGTCTATAGAACAGCATAATAGTTTCTAATAGTCTTCGATAATCCTTTAAGAGTAGCATACCATAAAATTATCGCTTCAAAAGATTCTTTTTAAAACTAATCGTTACTTCATAATCATGAAACATATAACATGGATGGAAGAATGTTTTTGGAAGAAAAGAAAGAATATAACTAAATTATACAAAGAAAAGACACGCTTAGTTGTAACTAGAAACTAATTATTTTCCATAGGAAATTGAAATTCATATCGAATGAGTCCAAGAAATAACTTGGTAATGTATGTACTAAGTTTTGGGCTCCCGGAAATCAAAGTAGGCAGCGCGATCGACTGCACCGAATTATTCTGTTAGCTGTCTCTCCTAACCTTTGGAATGACGGTAATAGTAGATGAAAATGTAACGAATGAATAAAAGAGATCTTAAAAATTAATAATAATCACTTTTGGGAAATTAGTCTTTCATAGTTTTTCTAGTAATGATTATCAAATTTCACGTTGAATCTTTAAGGTGACTCCCAAAAAATATAGACAAAGACATATACCAAACAATCACAGCATTCTGACAGTAAATGAGCACGTTAACGGCAACACCTATCGAGCAACGCACATTCATAATTCATACATTTCGCTAATTAAACAACAATCGACGCACTCGCCTCGTAACGGGGTAAAACTTTCTTTTGATAACTCATCCCTACCCGCTTCCTTTCTGCCCCCTTCACACACAAGCCGGAACTGCCCCATTAAACCGACATAATATGTGAGCCACCTTCCTCAACGCACTTGAAACCACTCGCTCTCTCCCATTCTCTCGCTTTTCTCAGACGAGATGGGGACCTGCGCAGCCCAATCTCCGCCTCCCCACGGAGAGCGTCCATAATTAACTGCGTGGGAGGAAGGGAAAGGGAGGAAGATGGGAAAGCAAGTGGAGAGAAAGACGAAGAGAGCGGTGTAACACGGCAAGGGATTATTCGGACAGGAAGAGGATGTGGGGAAGATGTCGAGGAAGGAGCAGAGAGGGAGTGAAGTGGCGCGCATCGTTTGAAATGGTAATCTGAGTATAAATGAGTGGGAACGGGTGAGTTTGCGGCTTTTTGCACCACATAATTAATTAGTCCCGCGGGCGAGGGAAGGGCTGGGGAAGGGAGGACGGAGGGAGTTTAAGTAAAAACTAGGACGAAACTCCCGATTTTAGGCACTCTGCGATTACTTTCGAGGCATCTGCGCAAAAAGGTGAAGCGGAGGGAAAAGTGACGGAAAGTCGAGTGAGATGCATGAAAAATGTGAGCCGCCGAAAACATGAATGAGTTTCGCATTGGTCATATCAGAGATTTCATAAAATCAAAGACGATTCCAGATGGAAATTAAGAGGTATTAAAAAAAAATTAGAGAAAACCTAACCGTTAATTACTTTAGAAGCATTTAAGTGATCATGTTTACTCATAGATATCTTTTCTCTAGTTGACGCGCTATATCTCAGTAATGGACACGGAGACTTCTATCCCTTTACTCCAAAAGGAGAATTTGGTTTATACAAAAGATATTGTATATGAGGTGATGACACGCTGGTCGATGAGTTTCGGTAACAACACAAGGTATGAAAACTTCACATGAATTCAAGAACAGCATAAAGTATTACTTTAGTTCAATTTATCAAGTATACGGAGGATTATACCGATTGGTGAATCGTCGAGGCAGCAGTCCAATGAAACTCAGCGAAGGAGTGTGTGTCATAAACCCCTTGGAGTAATTTTGGTTAGAAGAATGTAAATTAATTGAAAAGGAACCCTACGGTACATCGGATGTTTGGACCTCAGTTATCAAGTTGGCTTAAATTACATCTTGAAATCTGACTCTAATTTTAGTATCTATATAATCATTTAAATTATTTTGCGAAGTCTAAATGACTAGGACATTATTTTCTCAAGATACAAATAAAGTTGAATCCGTCAACAATCGGTACAATAAATGAACTTAAAACTAAAGTATAATATTAAATCATACATTTTAGATACACTCGAAGAATATGCTGTTTATAAGTTTCACGGTAGCAAAGCTGCAAATAAGTCACCTTATATAGTAATAGGCATATTCCTATCGTTTTGAAATAAAGGATAAATATCTTAACTTCGATACAAACTACCATAATTCCCCGAATCTTTATCTTTAACATTCTTCCTAGCGAGACTATCCCTGGATAATCCTATCACTGGTCAAATTAGTGCTGAGGTTAATGGTGAAAACTAAACCTCTGTATACATAATATTTCCAGCAGTGAGAGACTGACGATAAAATACCAATGGAATAGCTTTCATTAAGCAATTAGTTCTTAAATCCATCTGGAGATAACATATGTACTATAGATCCCCGTAACCACCATCACCTTTATTTCACGGCATGGAACAAGGTGGGAAAGAAGCCGGTGAGGGAGCAGGTGATCTTAATCAAGTATATTCCCAAGTCGACGCGCGCTGGAGACATGTACCTCGACTATAGAGCGCAGAGAGCAACAACCAAAACTGTCCACAGACCGCGATGCAATGGCCTCGCGGGGAAGTTGTCAATGCGGCATTTGAGGGAAGGAAGGGAGACTAAGCTCGTATACGCTCATACATAACACGGAATGCGCAATTCAATAAGGAGAGAATGGAATGGGGGAGCGTGAAGATACTGGAGCGGGACACTGGTTTTCCCAACGGCCCCGTGGGAGGCGCTGCGACGGCAGAGCGGTAGTCAAGGACCATTTAGAAGGGAAGGCTGTGGGAGGAGGAGGAGGTTATAATATGACGGAATGGAGAGTTGTCTGCGGGAGAAGCACGCACTGCCAATCCATCGAGATCCCCCATCCACACATATAAACAGGCTTGCGAGCTCACGGTCCGTATGCGTGCCGAGATTTACTCCTCGAGGGGATGCAGGTAGGTAATGAACACCTAGAAACACCCCCAGGTGCGAGGAAGGCATTGTCGCAGATTGGCAGATAGTAGGCGAGTGGTGATGTTGAGGTCGACGGTGGAGGGTAGGATTTCTATTCGACGAAGAAATGAAGAGAGGGAGGGATTAGAGAGGCCCTGTCCTAGAGTTGATGAAGTAAATGAAGAGATGGTATTCAACAAAGTGATGGAAACAAAGGTTGCCATGACAAAGAGTCTAGTATAGGGAAAGGGAAACTGTTGCGGCAAGAGTGCCGTGGTTTATAAATATAAAGGAGTTACGTGCCAATCTGGTCCCAAAAAATTAACTGATCTGAAAAAATTAATGTGAGATGCTGATGCAATCTATTTTACCTCGTCAGCGATAGGATCAATATACAGTGATAGACGCAAATAATAATTAATTATATTTAAAAATCCATATTAATTTACTCTGGGGCCTTATTTTTTAGCGAAGAATACATAGGAAGGATAGTTCAGTCAGTTACGCGTGCCATACGTTAGTCACCCCTGGTCTGGTACTACCAACACTCGTACAAATGAGGGAAAAACAGTAGTGACTACCTTAGTTAAGGACCGGAAAGAGACGGTGAACAAAGCAACTCAGGGCGCAAAAATGAATTATTAAATCAGTGGCAGGAAAACAAAAGGGACTACTAGCACGATCACAACTGAAGATGTATTACGGTTTTTAAAGAAGCGAATAAACGGGAATACATGCGGAACAGCTCATACACATACTCCAGATTGGAAGACCCATTATAACCCATACCGTAACCCGTAAATGTCTGAATAATGCCTAAAACCCTGAAAGAGTAGATTGAGACAAGCACGCAAATGATATACATTGGGATAGAGGTTTTCTTTGCAATCTCATTCCTCATAAGATTAAATTGGAAAAGGGGAATTTGAATGCGGTCAAAAGGAAAACGGAATTACAGACATTATTAGATCATTAAGATATTTCATATACTTTGATGTTTCCCAGCAGATATACTCATTATATCCCTGACAAGCGAGTCATCCGTAATAAGAGCCATCGTTATAATATAATCTCAATAAGAAAATAAGAGGAAAATCTTTGAAGCTATACAAAGGAAAAATGCTTCAAAAGAATAAAATGATAAAGAAATATGAAATACATCATTTTTATATTAATAAGCAGATTTAAGTATGTATTTTAAAGAGACACTGATGCGCGAATTAGGTAATAAAAACTGACATTAGGAGGGTCTAGTGCCCTCACAAACGTAAATGGAATTTAGAAAATTGAAGATGACAAGTACGTTATAGTAGTTCATGAGGATAATGAGTAATTACGTTGGCATCCACATTACATTCACCAAAGCAGATAAAGGCGAACATAAAAGGTGAGAGACAGATAAATAAGCGAAAGCGCACTATCCGAAGTGAAAGGAAGATATGAGGAGGAAACGCGATGTCAATGATTGACATCTATTCGGACGTGAACATGACAGCATAAGGAAGTAATCCGAATGACTGCGATAACTGTACGAAATGAATGAAGAAGTCTCTCTCTCACTCGCGACTCTTTCGGTCTAACCTAATATTGAACGAATACTTAATAATGTACACAACATAAAAGAAAATAATTTCAACATTTTTTTTTTCAAATTGAAGATGATGAACTCGCCCTTAAAACAGTTTTCTGAAATCGATAGGTAACAGACTGCGTTTTACACCACGAGAATTAAGGGAACGAAAAATGACAGCTTTTACCACAGCTTATGGTTATAAAGCATGAAAGAATTGCTTTTTCAAACAGTAATAAGTAAATAAAACCTGCAAAAAGTAAATAAAATCTTAAACTGTGGAATTTTGCTAAGTTATTTCCAATCCATTTACTAAGTAAATAAAATAATCATTTATAAAAAGTGATCATTTTTCTATAAGCCATCCCATTCTTTGACTTTATTCTTCATCACTTCATTCGAACCTGATAAATTTAAAAGCACAAAGACTGCGATGGAAACCCGCGCATTAACTAGCGGACACTCCCCTTCATTTTATAGCTAAATCAGCGTTGGACTCAATCAACTCCGTCGGCAAGCGAAAGACATTCGCAGTATTAATTCCCTCCGCTTACACGATGACCCTAAGAAGCGTGATGTCAGTGGGGACTGGCACCCAATAATAACATACATACACGACTACCCTCTGTCAATCCATGAACATGGCTCTACTACGACTCTGGCTTGACCTCGAGGGAGTATGAGAGGGGTCGCAGGGGTGGGCTACGCGGAATAACTCTCACGCATCGGCTTCCACCCGCGCACTCCGACCGACCGTTAATGGCATTGCATGAAATCCCTTTCTGTGCAGCAGCCGACGGCTGAGCGACCTCAACGAGATTCTCTACACCGCGATAAAGGTGTCTCTCGCCGGCTGATATATATCTTTCTGAGAAGGAAGCCAATCCTCAACCATTTCCTTTAGCAAATGCATCGGAGGTGATTGCGAGCGCGGAGAGGATATACCTAAGGCCTGGGGGAAACGAGGACTGATTATTACAAATTGAGACGAATCATTTGTAACTCATATGCTTTACTCGGTAAAACTCATTGGAACCAAATTTCTTAAGTCTAAGTTCAGGCTATTCTATTAATTTAATGTCCACAAGTGCAGGAATAATTGTTTCAATAAAAAGTTAATACAATAATAAAGGCAATAATACATACGAGTATGTACCGGTCATACTGATGGGAATAAAATGTTTTATACATATGCACAGTAACATAGATTTCCACACCAACTAAAAATAACCTGATGAACATGTCGCATTAAATTCACTTTCACTAGAGAAAAGTACGAAGCCATTTATTACCATTGATGATGTATTTCATTTATTTACATTCAACAGAGGAAAATAGGATCCTAAAATCGCATCATAAAATGTATATTATATGAGGGCTACACAGGTGATCATTAATAGTGATGATGTAGTATGAAGGCATTCATTTTGGCCACTCCTTATAATATGTTTTCAAAATTTTTAATCAGGGAGCCATTGTGCTACGATTACGTCGGCTTTTTCCAATCATACTATTCTGTTCCGTGAGGAAAGCCAGGGCAATCAACCTCATTCTCTCCACAAAGCTCTTGGTGGCTTACGGTAGAAGGGATGGGGATACAACCAGCTACGGGCTAATGAATTCACACATGGACAAAGGGAAAATACAACTAACGCACCATTTAAATATAAAAATGTACTGGAAACGATAAGCTCGTGATTTTTACAGGAGGAAAGTATTCATTCCTACACATAAAATAGATATACACCCGTCGAATACAATCCACAGTTTTGAGGGTGAAAGCATCTTAATATTCTGGATTAACGAATGTTTGTAAATTTTTCATGAGCTTACGAGTGCTACATCTGCAGATTTTTTTAGAATTGGATATCATGAACTTTCCCTGGTAACAACTACCTCCTCCTTACCCTACAAACGCCATACATTCAAACGCGAACCATGGAGATATGCGAGCGATTGTCGCTAAGGAATATCTGAGATAACGCAGCTCTTCAAAGAGAACGAATGGAATGGAAATATCGTGCTTCTGCGTCATAAGTAAAACATTTTTAAATGCGTCCAGCATATCCCTCTTCCAGTACGTTACCCGCAACATGAAAGCGCAGATATTTGTATGAAAGGTATATCTGTCGCAGTGTCTATCGCCCGATTACTTTTTCATTAAGCCGTAGGAACTCCTCCATTCCACAAATTTATTTTATATTACGCGTTATCGAGGTAAAAATGATAACCGCATCCTTGAGAAGATGAAAGGGTATGAGGGACGTAACGCTGCAATTTCCAAGCTGTAATGTGACACTTTACCGCAATGCGTTCTCTCATCCGATACGGAGATTAAATGATTAACGTACTTCGATATTTATTCGATATTTTTTTGAAATACAGAAAGAAAAGAGCTGAATTGAGAACGGGACCTTGAGCAGCACAAACAGCGGTTACTATAACTCAGCTGAGGGATGAGCTAAAATTGAAAATGATTTTTAATCATTCTACTCCATATCCATCAATAACTTCGTAAAACTCTTTGCACATCAAAGTACGTCCCACTGCGAATGCAGAATAATACGTCCGTACTAACTGAAACGAAAAATAGTGTTAAATAAAATGCTGAGAATAACGAGAAAGATGGAGTTATTTTCCCAACGCCTGAGTTGCAGCTTTTCCCGTATTACCTAACAAATTATCCCTTGATACACTTTAAAAAAATCTGATATTGATGTATTAGCATACATATACCAACCTTTTTGCGCCAAGTCGCGTCAAACATACCCTCAATGAAATCTCCATAGGTCAGACATTAATGAGACCTAAATGGGGAACCTGAGGCATAACATGGGCACGCACAGACGTGAGTCAACGCGCTAAGTAACGTACACCATGACGAGCTATGCTAACGAACGCACACCATTCTACTGCCAAAAGTGAGATCATAGGCAACAGATCGGTCACAAAACGTGCAGCTCTGTCAGGTCATAACAATCGAGGCATAACAATTGGCGCTGCCGGCGATAAGGGCCACCGTACACCATCCTTCCTCAGAACATTACCGATCGGATGGACTGACATAAACGCAGAGTTAAAAAAAAAATGATAAAATCGGTCCCGACTCGCGGCGCGGAACCGTTAATGCTCTCTCGGTAGCAATTGAAAGTTTTGGATGAATGGGAGTGCGTTCTGTATGTATGAGAACAGTTGAATTACAAAGAGTTTTTCGAGGGGCGTTTGATGCCCAAATGGCGTCTCCGGTAATCGAGTCATCAACGGATTGTATAACGGCACTTTGGAGCCGATAAATAAATTCTACGAGTATTGTAAATGGACGGGGAGTGATAAAACGCGATTGAAGGCAAAAATAACCAAAGCAGTTCATCTCGGCCCATTTGGATGGATGCATCCCCGCTTCCAAACAGCCCCCACTCTCGAACTCCCAGCGGTTTGAAGGGAAACGTGCGCTGCAAAAAATGCCCGTCACTTAATAAAAACGGGGGAAACCGAAGGACGACAAATGCAACGATGGCGAATTTTTTAAGGGAACGTGATACACAACTATGATAAAAAAGGACCCTTTCGGACGATTCCGGTGACCCCACCCCAAAATAACAACGCTCGACAAGAATTTTAAAGCATTCTACATGACGGGTGCAGGTTTCCCTTCAGCTTAACTATGAGAGAAAAAGCAGATAAATGTGTAAGTGCGGAAATTATGAAATATTCACATTTGGCAATGATAATTGTTCCTCTGTCATTCAGAATATAAAAAGCAACTACTCTTAGAGTTTCTTGAGGAAAACGAGCTTGGATTAGGAGCTAACTGAAACTATATATTGAGTGCAGCCAAAATCTCACCGGATTTAATTACAAATGAACCTCGACGCTAATCATTAAACTGCGATCGAATTTCCTTAACGTACCGAAACAAAATTCAATGAATAACAATCATTTTTTTCTTATACCCGCTGGAGCTTCAATGAAGAGGAAAATAAACGTACCATTTATTTAGGGTTTGAAGTAACCTCAATGACCGAATTACCTTTCACTAAGCATTTAGTTAATCACAGTGTAACTTAAGGATAAATCTATACTACATCGATCCAGGATCGTAACAGATGAGAAATAGAATAAACGATATATTGCGTAGCAATATGTTGCGTCATGGTCATTAAAAAAAAAAAACAACTGGAACCAAAGAATTGCTTCTTAAAATGAAGAACTTAAGTCTTGAGAACTATTTAAAGACGAATAAATGAAAATCCGAATTGACGTGGAGAGTAAAAATTTGTTTCGTATGTAAGCTTTCAATATATTACGCGATAAATGCCATTAAGCGATAAAATACATTAAAAAATAATAGATTTACATTTTCGAGTTAGAAGCATAAAATAATCTTGGATACCCTTGGATACTCTTGGCGGCATACCAATAGCTTACTTGCATGACACCTACGCACTACAGCATACCGTTTGGGAAACACCGCAGCTCTATAACCAGCCCCTGGCGCTCTGTATATAGCATATGCTCCCTCTGTGAAATCACGTCCAAAGTTTGAGTTCGAAAGCGCAAATGCAAAAGACTGTGGAATACGAGAAACCGTCCATCGAATTCAGAGACGCATTTAAACAGCGCCAAGAAGCGGGGGTGCGGATAAAGTTGGAGGACGGTAACCGCGGTCGGGACAAACGTGAAGTGGACGGCAGTCGATCCATGGACGAGCTCCTCTTGCTTCCCTGCGCCAATTTTCTCGTCCGTTTCCCGCGGACTAACTCGGTCGCAATCACAGTCCAGCCCCACCATTTATTCTCTCCCTCATATTCCGGCTGCCATCAAAAATCCCCTTGTCCCTTCCTCATCATGACCGCCATGATCCTGAAGGAGGAGAGCCACGCAATAACCCACTGTCCACTCCCTATACGACTCTACATTTTTTCTCCTCGGAATAACCGTAATATACTCCCGTTGCAGAGGTGGAGGAAGAAGAGTTGCGATGTTTCTTTAAAGGGAAGAATTCCGGCGGAAGGGAATGGAGTTTGGGAGTGCTGTGCTGCAGTTGCTGGGGGCAGTATTGCGAGAAGCATAAACCCCGATTCCAGCAATTACGCGTGCGTGATGCTATATTATAATAACTGTGTGTTGATAAAGAGCTAGTAAACCTATGTTAGAAAGATTCTCTGCGTTGATTATATTATTAATTGAAAATAATAATTATTTTAAATAACATATGCTTACTGACTAATTGGTTAACGCATGGAAATTGTTCTGATTTAAGGTAAATGTATTTTAGGAGGCAATATTTTCTAAAGGTTAAAAATGTATAACAGACCGTTTTACAATTTCTTAGAAATGAATCTGAAAAAAATATTACAAGTTCGATTCGGTAGAGTATGAGAAGAATTTTATAACAATTAAGCCCGGGATACGAAATTTAGCAGATAACTAAATTACCGATTTCAGCAGATATTTCAGTTTTTCACAAAGAACCAAACTGGTAATTTTTAAATATCTTTTCGTTTCAATCCCGTAACACACTAACATCAAGAGAAAATGCTTGGAATACATAAGAAATTAAAATCATACACATAGATAGCAATTATGGTTAACTGCTGTCAACATTACACCGCTGTAACCAAATAAACGACCGAAATCATCATCCATCCAATAAATGCAATCCCCGACGCTAAATAGGTGAGATACAGTAATTTTACCGATACCGCTCGCAACGTTTACGATGACCCACATAAAAAAACTCAAATCCAACAGATTGAACAAACGGGCAATGGAAAAAAGTGGGAAACATGCGACCCCGTCAGCATTCGGCAGATCCCCGGAACGGCTAAGTCAAACACGCTCCGCAGCGGGTAGCACTCCGGACCAGATGCTCATACAAAATGGAATAGGTCCCACTGACGCCATATCTGCCCTCTCCATCATTGACTATTAAATACTTAAAGGGTAACTATCATCAACTACCGGTGCACATTTTAGCACCGAATCTCTTTCTTCTCTCCAACCCTCTGCGCCACTATACCTTCGACCCTTCCGACTGCCGAACTCGCAGCATTTAGCTCCCTCCGCCTTAATTACGAACGACTTTCAATTGTCCCAACCCCACCATTCTCTCCCTCACTTGTACGACTACGTGGGTAGCACCACTCCGTTAGACGCGCTACGACATCAATTTAAAATGGACGGCCTAAATCTCTCCGCCGTAGCATCCCCACAACTCCTCTAAGAGTTACACAAACGCCGAACATGCCCCAGCGCGGTGTTCTACTCCCGAAAACTTGAACGATGCGACGCTTTAAACGAGGTTCTTTTTTCGTCGGAAGGAAAACAACAAGGTCTCTACACGATTAAATTTTTACGAACCGAAGTTCGCTTTCGAACGCCTGTCCCACTAAATCTTTCTCGTCGATGATGTAACTTCAATGGCTAAACGGATGTCCATACAAGTGCTGTGCCGAATATATAAAGCGTAATGACACGTGAGAAAACGTCAACTCCTCTAAAATGTGTCCCTCTGAAATAATCTACCTGGGCTCATTTCTGTTTTGTTCAAATTCTACCAAAAAGAAAAATATCAGCAGAGTTTGTTTACGGAATTTCATAAAAATTAATATTATTACTTTTTCTGAAATTCCGTAAACAAAGATACGCGATGTATATCGAATTTGAAGGCATATATGACGCATGTTTTTTTAATTATGGCTAAAAAATTACCTGCCGTATTATATGCGAAAGTTCAACAACCCTTACAGTTTTGCTCATTTCTACAATATCGAAAAAGAGGTGACCGAGCGATTCGAACGATCTTGATAGACTGGACTATATATTATCCTCAGAAAAGTAATCTGAAAACGTAAACCTAAAAATAAAACTTAACTATAAATCAAGTTTCAACTTTGCCGCGAAAAGTTTATTCTGGAGTTATCGCTACTGAAATGAGGGTGGATCATAAACGCCATCAAATACGGATGAAGTTAAAATTAAGATTATGTACATTTCTTATGATACTAAAATATAGAAAAAATAAGTAAATCTATCTAGAATGATTAACATTAGATAAGCGAATACATTTTTGAGTAGAACACTGATAAATACTATGAAATCCAGGAGCTGAGATACTGAAAAATCTGCTGTAATCCTTTGCCAAAAATCATTATATGGAGGAAGTGGAAGTGAACGAAGAAACGGAAAGCAGGATACAGAGAATCAAGGAAAATTGAGTAAGGAAAGTAAGGGGAGAGATTAAAGGAAGGACGGGGAGCGGACATGAAAAGAGGGAGAAGAGGGAAGAGAAGGGGGATGACGGATGGTCAAATGAAAGAGGCAGAGAATTGAATTATGTGGAGAGAAAAAATTGGGATCATAATGGTTTGTGAGGGAGGAAGAGAAGTGCGAGGGTCTACTAAATATACGGCCCGAGAACGATGGGGGACCATTGAGATAAATGTGAGAAAAAAAAGCAGATAAAATTTATAAAAACATGTTCCAATTAAGAGAAAGGATTTAATTAATTAGGATCCCGTAATTCATTTTTAAGTGAGACCAGGTGTTGATATATATAATTTATTACCAGGGTGAGAAAAGTATTTCCGAGCTTCTTAGATGAAAAGTTCTCCTTTGGAGAAGTAAGATGATACTGTGGAAAAGAGAAAATTTTATGAAACAAGCACACATTCGAAGGTAATTACAGACCATTTAGTGATAAACACCAACAAAACCGCTACCTTCGCAAAGGAAAATGAAACTGAATCAGAAAGAAAGACTTTCTTGTGGGTCGCATTCTTCAGACTATTTGCATTGTAACTTGGAAGATAAAGAAAATTTTAACGAGTTGCATTTTTTAAAAGCTCTGTAAACTGGCCGTTTCCACCCATGTAAGCTCATACAATAATGAATAACTTTACAGAAAAAGTTTCTTCAAATGATGAAATGAGAAAGTAATTACGCTTAATTTACTCCAATCTCGTCAAAAATGGAATCTTGAATTCAGTGTATCGAAAAACGCGTATTTACTCGGAAAATGAACGTGACATTAACTAAAAATTGAAAATTAAATATATGCCTGAGATCAATGAAAGTATATCGCAGTATAGAAGAGAGAAGAGTAAAAGAGAAAACTGAATGGAAATCGAGACGGGGGTAATGTAGCCTGTAATTGCAACCCGAGTTTCTCCGGTAACTTCAATTCGCCCAAACCAGAACTTAGAAATTGAACTGTTCCCAACTGGTCTCCCTCGCAAGTGCTTCAAGATTATGCAGGACATATACGGAGGAGTAAGGATAATTGAAGAAAAGCAAAGAGATTCAAGGGGAAGTATACATCTCTTCTATAGCAACACATCACATCTCAGCCTTCATTCAGAAGAATCCTTCGAAGTCTCCGTTATCTCGCAACCGCCACAACACCAGCACACCTTGTCCTCTCCCGCCCTTCCTCCGAACCCTTATCCTCAAAGCCCTTGAGGATTTAGGGGCGCGGGTCCAATCGAAAGAAACCCACGTGGTGTGTGTTGGAGGGAATTACGGAAAGAAAATGGGGAGAACCAGGAAGGAGAAACAGGATGTTTCTGATCGCCATTCTCGGATAAAAATGGAAATGCTTTATAAATGTGATCAGAAAAGTCTCATTCACCGATTCTAGATCTTTGTTTACCGATTTATGTACATAGATAATGAGGATAATTTTCGGCAATTGAAAATAAAATTTATGAAAAGAATTTTAAGCTACTGAGGTAAGAGTCGTATGAAAACAGCTGTTTGCTAATAAATAAGAATTTGTAAGAGACGCTGTAAATCACAATATCTCTATACGGACAAGGAGAACTCATACTTTAAAGATTCCTGTAACACAGTAATGATATACTGATATTGCATAAAACCTTCCACTTCACAGGCTTAAGTTCGTATAGTTACTTCTTATGATGGAAGGGACAAAAGACCTCACGCAAAACAATTCCACACATTCAACTAAATTCAGATATGGTATATCTAAAGAAAAATATGGCCATGGCATCCTTACGAATGATCAATTTAAATTATAAACCATGAAAGGAGACTTTAATTTCTTTTGTATTTCTGAGAATTATTACTTGGGGTCGCGTGATGTATATTAAGATGACGACGACTGACGAATCTACGAATCGGCTGTTATTTTGCGGCCGCCGTTCCTTCCCCCCACTAGCCCGCGACAGGAAAACTGCGGTTTATCCATCAAAATCGATCCGAGAGTAATAATTAAGATACCAGGAGGTTTATGAAAGACTTCACATAAATGCCACTTTGTTGCCAGGGAATGATAATATTCCAGCAAAATAAGCTTCACAATAAGACACCATATGTATACTTATACTAGTCATAGAAAGCTATAGCTTGAACTTGACCTCACCCTTCATAAAATGCTCAGTAAAGTATCCAAATGTGGATGAGACAGAGGCGTATGCTTCCCCATTCTTCCCCAAAATTAAGGACAGATTTCTATGTCTCTCCTACATTTAAAATATATTACATATATGTATTACATATCCTGCTCAGACGAAAGTGAAAATAGATTTCCACTGAATCCATTTTCAAGTAAAATGTGAACTATAAGTATTCACGCTCGAGAAAATCTTTCTTGATATATTTGTCATAAAGACTATATTCGCGTTCGCTACGGACCACGTATAGGGTAAAAAAGTCTCCGTTTAATTAGATATCCAAAAAGTTGCCTTCCTACATAATTAAAATAAGGAACAAATGGAACCTATGTGCGTAAAAATTTACGCCTAAGCCTTCTGTAAAACAATTCAACCTTTGAGCCCGTCAGGAAAAAATGTTTTGATTGAAACGCTAACGAGAAACAGTTCATACACGTCAAATTAAACGAAAGGAATTTGAATTCCGCGAATTTCGGTCGGTCGTTAAATAGTAGGCACAAAGAGGAATCACAAAAAGTGTTTTGAGCAATTCGTTTGAAAAATAAACCAGCCTCGATTCAAGCATGTCCCATGCAAATAAACCACTAAGTTTTCCGGACTTTAACAAACAAACGGATAAGACACCCGTGACATGACGAAACAAAATCAACAGAAAATTATTCCCGATTCAATTTCCCGGTCGAGCAATAAAAAAAACAGCATTTACCACCCGTCATAAACATCGATGACGTCCCGTGACATTTAAATGACGAGCGAGACACACCTCTGAAACGTCGCATCTGCATGGATAACTTTTCGTCATAAATCACGGACGCGGCAATTTCAATATCGCGTTTGACGAAGGAGGTGGCGAGATTAGAGGGATGGAGAGAATTAAAAATAACCCGAATTCCAAACTCTTCCGTCTCGACAAATAAATCCTACCTTCCGCTTTATTTATTCCATATCCCGCCCTGTATCTTCCGCGACCCTTCGCCGGCGATCGGGGTCCGTGACACTGGCCATGCATTTGAATATTGGACTTGAAGCATTAGGGTAAACACAGTTTCTCATATAAAAGAGGACCGCGCGCTACTTCGGCCGGATTTTTATCCTTATTCCTCTTTTGCCCTCTCGTCCTTCTCTCGCTACGTGAGCCTATCGTCCTTCCGCGTCGGTCAACAAACTCGGAATTTATAAAAAAAAAATTCCTTCCGGCTGCCGCCAAGTAGGAAATGCCGCTCCAATTTAATCCGAAATAATCGATAGGTTTTGTTGATCATCATAAAAGATACAGACTGAAACCTGGCGGGAGGAATTTGAAAGGATATCGATTGACTTCCCATCGGATTGATTAGAGGTTAACTTCAGCCTCAAACTCATCGTAATAATACCGTTATGGCTAAAATTATGGATAGAGTACCCTTTTCCGTTAATAATATAATTATTTTTGGAGTAATCTCTTACTATATTAATCTAGAGTACACCCATTATTCCACTACTCCAATCAATTCACCAAACCAAACAACAGCAAAATTCCACTCCTCCAACGATATAAATCTACGGTACTAGGTAACTTCACAACGGGAGGTGTTACGAAGTAATGAAACCAATAGTTTCATGTATTAAAAAGTTTTATGAAGCTAAGTATATTTTATTATAAAATCCATGGATGTGGCCGAGATGTTGTGGAAATTGAACTTCATAATGAGGGAGAAGAGATATATACTATTCTACTTTCTCCATACTCCTCTCCAGTATTTCTTTGAGATCTGATGATGGTATGTAGTACCGGTACTCTCCGAATTGATTATTGTGGAAAAGTATATATCTCTTGTCCTTCATTATATATTTATTATGTTTAAATTCTAATGCGTCTTTAAAATTCAGTATTCTCACAGAGTAGCTATTCTGAAAGAGTAATCAAAATGCTCTACATATTCTTAGACATCGAGAAAGATATCAAAGCGGAACTGTGCTATGAATACTCTTCCAATATTTACATCGAATATTTTCTCGACAAATTGTACAAGGAGAAGAAAGAGCTTGTAAAACCGTACTGAGGAGAGCAACAGAGTATGAAAAAAATAAATCGGAAAATAAAACTTCATCATTCAGTTTCTACGTCGTGCAGAAATGCACCCTACATTTTCTCCAGCGCCAAAAAGATATTACAGAATAAAGAAACGAAAACGGCTAAAATTCCGATTTCGCACGGGAAAGAATGGAGAAAAATGAGAAAATCGCACGTTGGCGAGAAAGAGAGGGAGAGAGAGAGTGTAGGAAATAAAAGCATTTAGAAGGGAGAAAGAGGGGCGAGAGATATAAGGGGAGCGACCACATACCTCACTGGACGCCGGTGCTGATTTGACCAATTTTTTCATCCAATCTATATCTCCCCCTCTCACAACCCATCAAGGGTTTATTATTTTCCCCCCCTCGAGAACCCATCCCGTCATTTCCTCTCTAACTATGCTACACATCATCCCATTATTACCTCACTTTCAGATCACCATTCCTGCGAAGATGATCACCAAGGAGAGGACGGAGTCAATAACGAGGGCACGAAATATGGTGGAAACTTAAAGGCGAAAATCTGTGCACAGATTTGGTACAACAGGACAGACGGTGCAAAATGACAAAAAGAGAGTTCGCGGAAACCGATTTCTGCAGGACGTAACACCGGTGCGGAATCAATTGAGAATGCATACATGGTTTGCAAAGGGGGCGAAGGGTGATGAAAGTTCGCAAGGAAGTGGGAGAGAGAGAGAGATGGCGGATAGGTTAGCGTTTTCCGAAAGAACGATCGCAGACTGTCACTTGAAACCAGGTTCAATTATCGCACGGGTAGTGGGATGCCGCATTCGGAAACTGCTCCAGCGCGGGCAAGAACGTGACTGGGATGCGTCTTGCTCGGCATACAGGAAGGAGCAGATCTTGCGATTTCATCCTCCGTACCCATCCTCCACATCCGTAATTGAAAATGGGAATGTAGATCGAATTAAAAGCCCTTCCTCCATGACACGGATATCTGAATTTGATAGGTTTCTGGATTTTATATAAGAGAGGTCCTGACAGCTTTCTGAGTGTCGCAAGAGCAATTTGAAAGATTTCGTAAGCAGTAAGAAACTTACTTAGGTTTATTTACACTACAACTCGAGTAGACAGTCGCTAATATACTTATAACATTATCAAAGATATTTTATCAGAACAGACGTACAATGTTTGCGTATATTTCGAATGATATATGCTTCCTTTAGAATCCAGAAATATAATTATTAGAAATACGCGTAAAAATGCATAGGAGAGATGGAGACAGTTAAGTTACGACAAGCGAACCCACGTTCTACAGGCTGATGGATAATACAAATAAATATGTTCAAAACATTTAAATTTCTCATAGACAATTTCCGTGGAATTCTTAAAAACATAACATACTTGGAAAATTTAGCTAATTACACTCAGTTTCAGATGTGTTTGTGTGTATACGCATACAAAATTTGAAAAAGATATTCATGATTATTGATCCTAGTTATTCCTACAATTCACTGAACGACGCTTTCGAATGCATACCTCATCCGAGAGGAAAATCTCCCGGCGCTTTAAGATGAAACGTCCCAGTGAATTATGGGACGGATAAATTAGGATTATCGGGGCTGCGAAAAAAGTCATGAAACAATCTTTAACAAATTGCAGCGCCATATAAAAAAGTGAAGGGAATGAAACATCCAGGGATGCGGAATTTAAATGAGTTATGAAAAATTGAAGCGGGAGTGAAAATAAATCACGTGAGTGAAACTGATAACAAACGTAAGCAGCGAAATGTACGACTGGGAACACCATTTCGAGCGAAAACGAAATTGGCGAATGGGAAAAATATCGCGCAAGCCGCGTTTTACTTTGACGACATTAATTAACAGTTTTGTAATATAGAGGTCAAAGTTTTTGAGGATCAATAAAAGAGAACTGGTAGACAAAGCAAGGGGTACTCATTCCAAAACTTTCGTTTAGACGGGAACGAGTCTGAAACGGAAATGCTCCGAAGTCAAACAAAATTTCGATAAATATTTTAATGAATCACGGCTTTAAAAAGAAATTTAATCTGCTCTTTCCGTTTTATTTGCGTTTTAACTTTCTCTTCTATTCTGTGGAAATTTTATCAAACACGTTATGTCCATGCATGTAGTTTGTATGTCTTCTAGGCTCCTTTGCGTACAAAAAACTGCATTCAAATTATTGTTTTCATCCCTGATTGTATCTGTCCAGCAATTCATTTTCATACTCTGCCCTCCAGAAGCAAATAAACCAATTAAGGGTGAGATTTCAAAAATTTGCACACCAAATGCGCTGATATACGTAACGCCGAACGTTAAAATTTCTTTCACATACATTATTAATCTCTATTTAAGATAGTAAATTCTACGGATGGACTTCAAATAGACAGATGAATGCAGATTGAGGCTTTAGATAGTTTGACCCAAACACAGGAATGTAAAGAATTGAATAGATAGAATTTTTATGAAAAATAAAACGTGAAACTTAAAGCTGTTCAAACATAAGTTTGATTATTTTCACAAGATATTAAACTTGGAATGAAACGAAATATTAGAGAGTAAAAGAGCACAAAATAAAAACAAAAATATGTATAACACAACACCCTGGCCACCAAACTTAAAATTCAACATTATAGAAACATTTAGCAAATAACGGAATCCATTTGCTGCGGGGTCGAATGACATTCCCAAAGAGTATTTCGGAGGTGTTTAATAAAACTCAAACTAGAAATACATTCCATCCGAATTCACATTTGGAGACATTTCCCGATGCATTTGCGTCGCTCACGGAGCCGTGAGAAGTAACAAGAGCGTAGAAAAGGAAATAAATAAAATTGACTCGATAGCCCGAAAAACAGAGATCGTTTCCATGGAAAACCTATCCTCCTCTACCCCCAAACCTCACCATACCTCCTGCTTCCCTCTCCAAACCTCACGATCTCCCGTTGCTGGAAAAGGAAAAAAGCACTCCGAACAATCTCTCCGTCGTTTACCGCTCAAAAGCCTACAAAATGCTCCTTCTCTTTCCTATCCGCCCATTGTCTCTTTCCGTATCATCTACGCCTTCCTTTCCCGATTTATGGTTACCTTCGCGATTTCCACTCACAGATTTACGTCGCTCTTCTCCGACCGATCTTTCCGCCATTTTAATACTCTCACCTATGGGTCTCGCGAAAGCTCACGGCACTGGGATGCGCAATAGGATGGGGAAAACAGTTTCGTAAAGGGTAAATCTGTGAAAGTGTGATCTCCTACGATGAATTCCGAACACTACTACAAAGCTAAAATCCTTCAGAAAACAAATCATCCATTTAACAACAGATACAAAATTTGAGAGAAAAAACAATATTTTATTTTCAGGATTCTACTGAACCGCTACATGGCATTGTTTTTGTAAAATAATAAGCTCTTCTTCGTATATCTAACATGATAATTACTAATTACCCCGTGCGAAGTTCTCGCAGACGGAAACTGACACTATTTCCACACCCAAACACATTTCAACGAATACTCCAATCACTAGAATCGGAAACACAAACAATAAAAATACCTAAAAATTTCACCATATTGTCCGTTTCGATATAACTCGTTTTTGTCTATAAATATCGATATCTACATATCCAAATACTATGGGCAAATTCAAACTTAACTTAATTTTTAACAAACAGCACATTTTTTATTTGTTGGTCTTTTATTAACAGGAAACGGAAAAATTTCTCTTTGAAACGGTGCGTCATTGATATATTTTGATGGAATGTTAAGGGAGAAAGGTAACCGTAAACGGATGTTTAGAAATAATATATAAGTATAAGCTATTCCTAGGTTCTCTTTATGATCCATTATAAACGAAATCTGAACGGAGACTGTCGTATGGAATTAAAAGCACTGTGGTCAACGTGCGAACATATCCATGCGAAAATCTGACCGCCGCGCAAGCATCATAAGCTTTAGCAGAACCTGTATACGTTACAGCTCCCTTTCTCCCCGGATGCTTCCTTCACGCCTTCCTCCCCTTTGTTTCACCTTCACGTGCATATGCTAAACCGAACGCGAGATGGTCCAATTTAGCGATGGCGCGATATATGGCCAATCCGAACGTTCTCCGCGAAACAAAGCGTCATTTGGCGTTTTCTTCCATCGCGAAAAAAGCAAGGGGAAAATTGGGGGATAGAGAGAGAAAGGAAGGGATAAAGTTTTACTCCGAACGGTCCATCGAAGGTAAAAAAAAGTGTCAAAAAGGGGGGGCGGGGAGCGAGAAGAAGGGGGAGGAGAGGATATCGAAGCGATATTTTTACGCTTTTTTCTGCCGCGGTGATGATTGGAACCGAGAGTGATGTTTGTAGCGGGCGTGGGTGGGGAAAGAGATGGGTTTCCCGAGCTATCTATCGGCAGTGGTTACCGGTGAATCCACGCATCGCATCCTCACCCCAAACCACTCCACTACAACCCATCGCGAGCTGAAGCTGTCAAAGGCGCAGATAGATACAGCCCCAGGTCCCATAAAATATACGCGGGAGTTGGGGTGAGGGGATTTGGAGCGAAATCAGAGAGGTGGGGGCTGAGGAAGGAAGCAAAAGTTTGGCAGGGATTTAGGCGGGCCTATGTGAGCGGGACGGAAGGACGGAGAGGGGAGAAAACGAGATACAGGAAGATATAATGGCGGACAAGATAACGTGTGGGACTGATAGGACCGTGGGACGTTGACGTAGACAGAAAAGAGATGAAAGACAAGGGAGGGGAGATATTGGAAGAATAAGTGTGAGAGAAATGAGGGTAGCGAAAAAGTAGATAAAAGTGAAATTCAAAGTGGGATTCCTGGGAAGATTTAAAAGGCAGGGGAATTGGCAGGCTTATTCAGGATAAGCCATGGCAAATATACCATGATAAAACAATTAGAGTACGATCCTGATTTTTGGTAACGACAGATATAGTCGAAGTGATATTGTATATGATATGGCTATTTCTGAATTAAATATACACGAAACAGAAATTTAGAGGGAATATGAACAAATTAAACATATTCATGCAGTGTCATTATAAAAAAGGATATCCGGAGAGGTTTATGTTCCAACGTATTCAAATAATAGGGAGTCAAAAGTACGTGGTAGGGATAATTTTGTGTAATGGAAAACTAAATTTTGACCATGGGACTCCTTCACAATAGCAATATATAAAACGCATACAAAATGGAATTAATTTTGATAAACAATACAATGAAACAATTCAAACAAACTATAAGTGTCAAGAGAGATACATCCATCATTGAAGTATGCACGTCGATGCCCTACAGTTATCTGGAAAATAATTTTTCGTTATAGGTAGATAGCGGTGGCAGTAAATACAATCCGGAAAATATATAAATGAAGATAGAAAATCACAATTGAAAGATAAACGAGGAAGATGAGGATTATAACTAAGGATGCAAGTTTTTGAGGAAAAAATACTGAGCAAAGTCGCAACTAACTCCGATTCACCCAAGATTCGAACTTCACCAGGTCAATAAATTTAAATGGTTATTTAAAATACCAAACAGATTTTAGTAATTAGTGAAGTAAATCAAAGGCTAAATTTGCTGTTGTTCACAGTGACTTTCGTGAAGTTACCCCATTATTTTAATATGATGTGTAGCCAACTGTTGACAAAAATAAATAAAATTGGAAGTTAGAAAAATATTAGTCTATTTTAATAACGCATAAGGAAGTTAATATCATACCATCGACACCGTGATAAACGCAATAATTCTTTCCTTTCAGGCGTACTTAAAGCGTTCCCATGTCTTGCCATACGTGCACGCGATAATTACTTCGTCTACTAATAGCAGAATAGAAGAAAATATCCCTTTTACAGCCTCATTGCAAAGACAAACCAGTCACCCAATTCGCTTTGTTTCCTCTTCTTCATACGAAAGAAAGTTACTTAAAAGCGTTCACTCGTTACACCAAAACCCTATAGAAATAAAAACGAAGTCGAGATAATAAACTTTTGCGTCACGAACTCAAGAAGTTGGAGCACAATACCGCGCAGGTAAGGTTAAAGGAGAGGTCTGTGTTTGAAGCTTGCGACACGTAAACACGGACGTGGAAGGCGTACTTCGAGAGGCTGCAACTCGAGCCACTGACTGCTGTAATCACGGATAATATCGACCCGATTATAACACTGAGAACTGCAAAAACCACGGCCCCGCCACTGAATGATCTCAGCGAAGTGAATGCTGTTTATGGGAAATGCGTGGATTCGAGAGCAAGTGACGGTATCAACCTGAAACCGAATCTTCACAATATCTCTCGAGGAGAGAAATAAAATCTCCCAGCTAAGTTGCGCTAGTTGCATATTTATTCAACGACGGAGGATATTTTAAATGAAAACTTACCTCACTGTAAATATAGTATCCTTTGTATATATACTCGAATTTCAACGGATGTAATAGAAAATTTACATGATAAAATTTTGTTCCAGCGACCCAACATGACGAACATTTTTAAACAGCACGTATTTTTTAAAACTTCCTAAAAAAGAAAACTCGTGATTTTAACTTTGCAATGATTAGTCTCCTCGATTCGAATATTTACTTCATTCGATTCCAAATTCAAATAATAAAGTCAATTTTAATCCCGGTGAATAGATAAGATTCGCAAATTACCACAAATAAATATTCGTATTTTAATCGTACAGAAAAGATTACAGAAATGATGGCATATAACAAGTAGAAAGTACACCTGAAACTCCTCAGTGAAGGAGGAGGAAAAGATTCGTGAAATTCAAGTCGTGATGCCAAAAAAATGCATGAACCGCACAAAATACTCAGATTCAAAAACTAAATCATACGACAGCAATTTTCCAGCAATATCTGGTGGTGTGTTAACACAGGAACCGGCCAACTATGGTTTCATTTCCACCGAAACGTACGGAGATTTTAGGAAATTTTTCGATATGCACTCCAATTTCAATTTAAGAGAGGGTACGGCGAAGGAATAAATAAAACCTAACGGCTGATTGATTCCAAATTGCTCTGCATTCGGATCTCGAAAGATGATGAAAAATTTTTCCCTATGAATGTATGCAAAGAAAGAAAAAACACATAATTCCGAGCACATAACTGCCGTATTTTCCGGGTTCGGAAGAAAAGAAAACGCAATGATTAACATCTAATTGATTGATGCTAGCTTTTAGTTTAAATGCATTCTGACAAGAAAATTACTCGTAATACGTATTCCATCAAATGTTCTCCCTATTCGTCTGTCTTCCATTTACTTTCAATTAGTACTATAATAAAGTAGTTCCATCCTACGCTTATACTATGGTACTTATGAACACAATTATAATAATTTTGCGAGTACTGATACTAAAATCAAAATCACTTCCATTTAATATGGCAATAATTAAAAAGACCCCTGCATTTTCCAATAATCACTCTATAAACCATTCCATTTGTATCCACTAGAATTTATATTGAATGTATTACCTGAGAGTAGAATAAGTTAGATAGTTCACTAATGACGGAATATTCATATCACATTTAAATTCATAGGTTATTATTGACAAATATATTACGAGAAAGAATTTTGGATAGGAATGTCTAAAATTATCAAGTTCGTGATATTATTCAACGGAACTATTTCCTTTAATTTCGAGCGAAATTCTCGGATTATTTACAGATAAAATCGCACATCCGTCCTCATTACTATATGAAAGAGAGCGAAAGAGAGCAAGCACATATCCCAAAAATGGAAAACGCGCCGCTGAAAATGTTTCCTAAACCGCCGGACGAAAATAAAATGATTAAAAGCTCTTAAAATTAAATAACATTTGGGAGGATCGGTGTATATTGAAATTCGATGAATCTCTCAAAAATACACATAACGAAAAGTAAGGAAAAAAGACTAATGCGACGCGGAATGCGCGGCAAAGTACAGGTTTCAAAGCGCTGGAAATAAAACAAAAAATATCAGAGCTTTTTTTAGCAGTCGCGGAACGGGAAATTGTGGTGAAAGCGCGGGGGCTCAAAACGAATATTAATTTCGTAGAAATAGAACTTTTTCATTTTGCACGTCAAAATTGAACAAGACGAAAAAAGGACCGATAAAAATGTGGGTGGAGGCATTATTTAATGGGAAATCATTGGGATCCAGGATATTAAAATACCACAGTTTCAATTGCATGGATCATATATTCATACATGGCGCAAAGCAACATAAAAATTAACAAAGAACGAAACAAGGGAGGCCTCTATTTGGTTATATAACGACGGAAAATCCATATTCAAACTACAATTCGTCCGAATGGATAAAAGAGAACAGTTAACTCTGAAGACCATAACAGAGCCTTGAAGATTCTTAACTGGTGTACATAGCCAAATAATAGTCGTTTTTTTTAGTTCATTTTTAGACTGAATTAAAGGGGAACAATTATATGTGTATACTACATTTTTGGGAAGGAAATTCAAGTCTGAGTCGAAGTTCGACGTCTGAGTAGGAATTGTAATTAGAAAAAGCCTAATTTATGTATAAATCATAACAGAACAAAATTAGTAGGATTAACGGTAATTCATATATGATTTTCTCATGAAATCATGTAACAAAAACATACCAAATCAAAATACCCGCACTGACGAAATAATAATACTATTATTGCCGAGTTTCCCTAGTAAGTGTCTTAGTAGAAGTCTTGCTTAACAATATATTATGCTAGGATGTGAATGAGCAACATTTTTTATATATACCGGATCTTACATAAGTGATATTTACCGATCCACTATTTGACTGCTAGATAGTGTATGTCATGTTGTACATGAAATAATATGCCATTCTTGCCTGCACATTTGATACAAAATGAAAATATAGAGTCAACTGTTATTGGAATTACGAAAATTTCTGGATTTTCTAGCCACAAATTACCGGGTCGAATTTAACAGCAACAAAAATGCCTCCGATAACTCATATACAAGCTGTAAGCAACACTTGTTGTCTCACTGTAAATGGACCCTGAATAAAACCTAATTACAGTTATCGAATATGGTGGAAAGAAGAATTCAGTGAATGCCTTAACAGTAATACGACACGATAACTTTGAAATTAAACACCAAAGAAAATAAAGTTCATCTCCTATACTCAAAGCTATAATTCAAAAATAGCACGGATACTAATCATCTGCTATTGCGCCTGGCCTTTTCACGTTTAATCAAACAAAAATAGGATCTTGGCAAAATTGAGGATTCTTCCCTATATATTACACAAAAGATGCGACGACCTTAGAAAACGCAAAGTAACTTGCAGGAGTTGTTTTAAGGGACAAGTGTCAGTCAATTGTCCCTAATCTGTCCTACCCTTATCAGCAGCAACGAACTCTCTCACCAATCACCAAAAGTTTCATGGAGGATAAAAACCAACTCTGGCACCAAAGGGTACTCACCTGAAAAGAAAAGAGAAAAAATTTAGTTAAAACAACTCGATTTTAGAATAAATTATGGGATTATGGGAGAGAAATTAATCAACTAATATTTAATCATAGAAAATAAACTGTTATGGAAATCGCAGTACATCTAGTATGTTAAAACATAGATCTGATAAATTTAAGTATATTTTATCAGACTTTTATTTTAGAGGCTCACGAGAGCAAGTTTAATGATTATAACCTATTCAAATGAATTGCAGTTCAGCCTAGGAGCTTTTCTGCCGCTATCTAACATTCTGTTAAACAGCTGTTGAAATAGAGAAAGAATAAATTGTTACTCGTAGGTAAAGTAGGAAATTTTCAGGTTTTTGCTAGTTTTTCATTTGTCTGGATATTTGGACAAATACAAAATCACCTAACATTTGCAAGGAACGTTTCCTATAGCCCGTTGAATGTCGATTTTGCTAGAATAAGCGTTTTACTATGATTGCGATTCCAATATCTAATATTGGACGCAATAATATTTTTCTGATTAACAGGAAATTTGAAATTAAATTTCGTTGGCATTCCGGGAAAACATTTACAACTCCCTGTGTATCGTGGGATAAAAAGGTTTGTCAGACCCTGGCTTAAATAGAAAGAAGACTTATTAACCAACTCGTCCAAATTATAAATATTTATTTATTACAAAAATCTAAATTATAGGAGCATGACGCTGCCAATATCTCGATATTAAATTTCATTAATTAATTCCTAAAAACGAGATTCGAGGAAAAGAGGAGTCAATTAAGTGGAGAAACGATCATGATGGATACAATAAAATGAGGCTATTTATGAAATATATCCTTCAGAGGGTAGTACACACATTAAAATCCAAAAAAATAAGCGCTCACATAAATTCATAATCCGACATTCGTACTCATGAACGCCACTAAAGCCTTCAGAGCGCTATCAAGGCGCCATCCAGCTACGGAAAAGCAACCATTCATCCTGAGAAAGACAACCGTGACCCTGGGGCAAACCATCCGTGAATTTATGACGAAAAGCACGTCCTGGCCACCCTTCCGTCCACCTGCTCTCTCCACACCTGTGGATCGCCCTTACGGTTCACATGAAACGGGTACACATCGGCACGGCGTCACGCCAAAGACTACGGAGAGGGCCGCGGACGATGGGCGAAAAAAATCACGAAGGGGCACGGGGAAACGTGACCGAAATGGGATGAGAGGAGGCGTGTAAGCGAGAGGAAAAAAGCGAGCACGCGAGATTGTGGTGCCAAATGAGAACAATGCCCGCAGCTCTCTCGGTTCCCCTCAAATCGTGTTTTGAGGTTGCAGTGCCAAACCGCCCGCCCATTCACACTATCCTGCCGCGCCTCGATTTTTTATTAAGTGTAATTTTGGTGCGGATCAGTGACGAACGGAAGGACCGAGAGCCGTGTTATTGCCCTTTCCTCATTCCCCTCCTGTTGATTTTTGCTGCTTTGCGGAGTGATTTCGGGCTGTGGAATGAGCATGTCACTGGCAAATGTTTTGATGTCGAAACCGCGGAAGGCGTACGCGTGTGAAGATGAAAAAGGAGTCGAGAAGAAATTTCCATAAATAAAACGGCTGCATATTCCTCCGTATCCAAAAATTTCCTCTGACGGAACACATCGCGAGTCACGAAGTTTCAACCGGACACCTACGCTTTTCTTGCGGCAGACATAAAATAATAACGATGATAATAAGTAGGCGAGTAATGTTTAGGGTTTAGTACTAGCGATACTCATACATTCAGAAAAATTGGGAGACTATGAGGGGACTCTGATGCACGAGTCTGAAATGATTTCGGAATTTCTAAAATAAGAGTCTCAAAAATGGAGGAGATGGAGGAAATTAAAGGGGAAACTGAAGACTAAAAGAATGAGCTCGAACAAACGTTCGAGTAGACTTTTTATTAATCGATTCCCAGCAAAAACTTAATCAACCGATAAGGATTCTATCCCTGCTGGCAAATTTGCCAAAAATTTGCTATTTAATGATTATTATTGATAGCATCATATTTGATCAATCTATGAAAACCCTACATTCAAAATTAATTACAAACAATTATTATTTATCACAACTCAGTAAATGAAACAAAGCCTATGCGCAACGAAATTCCATTTTAGGGAATCAGAGAATACCATTACAGATTTATTAAGTAGATGAGTTTCAGACAAAATAGACGAATCGTACCAAATTTGATCAGAGCCGTCTATAGACTTCATCAGAAGTCACCCAATACTCTTTATTCCTATTTAATAAATTCTCGTAAAAAAAAGCGGAGCTTCACGGATAGAGTAAGATCCTGAGCTTGATTCCCGGTTCCGTCACTTTCAAAGAAGTTCATTTTTCCTTGGGATTTATCCTTGGCGCGCGACCTTATGTGCAAAGATATCCTAACCCTTCGCCTCATTAACATAATTCCATTCATGACTTCCACAATCCAGTAATTCATCCATGACATTGCAGTGGCATCCTTTCCTCATACACCTGCAATTAATCCACCGATATTTCACCTGGCAAACAACTACAAAACGCAGCAACACGATAAAACAATATCGAGGACATCTTTTACCAGGTCTAAGAGTAAGACGCGTAATTTGCTTGGCTTGTTGTACCTTCCCACAATGATTTGCATGAATTGTTGGCAGAGGGATAAGGAAGGAGGGTTAGCAGGTGACACCGCCGAACGGATTTCCACATGGGACTCCCACGAGAGGCCGTCACGCTTCGGGTGACGGGCAAACCGCGGTGGAGCACCGCTCAACCAGCTACTCTCCCTTAATCCCAATCACTAAGACGTTAACCCAGACGAACTCCCTCACCCATAAGCCTCTTTCCCAAACCGGCCCATCTATAGGGACACGCGCTTCTCTTCTTGATTCATTGGTCTCCACAGCACTAATTGCACTTTTTTGTTTGATGATTCCGAATCATTCGAAATTTTGGCACTCCGTTTTTTAGGTAATATTTCTTTCGGTAATATTACTAGGCACCCAATGAATTTTTATATATATTGCAAACTGAAAATGTCACTTAGTTAAACAAGAACAATTTGTACTTTTTCCACAAATGTTGTGGAAAATTTGTGGAAAAAGTACAAATTGTTCTTGTTTATTATGGCATATTTCCACAAGACATCGCCGGAGACTGTGAATTTTATGTCACTTAGAATTAAGATTTTAATGAACAAAAAATCTTATTTTTAGATAGATTCTTAATGGTTCCAGATGTAAACTTTAATAACGGATATCGTTTTAAGAACTCATAAGTATCGTTTCACATATTTAAATTGAAACTCACCTCCTTAACAGTAGGTAAGTAGTAGCAACAATACAATACTACAATAGTAGTAAGCAGTGGAAGCCTGATCAACTGCCAGCTATACTTGTGAGATATTTTTATGTGGCGGTAAAACCTCCCCTTCTGGTTTATAAAAATCTTAATTTTCGTCATATATGGCGATAGATCCATCTTTGCCGGATATTGAAACAATTCTAGTTTCCAGTACCTGCACTACTTTGTTTTAGAAATCTAGAGCATTTTCTTGTAGATAAAATCTCTCAGAAAGTTATAATGTTCCAGAATATTTTGAAATTTACATTGTCGTTCTCTGAAGCTCGACACAGAGTCAAAAATATACATAAAAATATATTTATTAAACCGTGTACATGGGTAACAGGTTGTTGACATAGAAACAAAATTTTATTCATTCCACAACGCTCTAGTTTCCAAGGCTCCTCAATTCTACAGGAATTTCCTTAAACATCAGCTTATAAAATTGAGCAGATAGTACGATATATAGTAAAGAGTAAAACAGACTTTATGAAACGAAAAACTGTTGATGAAAAGTGGAGGTGGGCGTCTTAGTCTCAAGAGAGTACTTTGATACGAGAAGAACTTCTTGTGATAAAAATTTCATGATTAGAGAACCCCTTTCCCAGCGAAGCAGATATTTAATAGATAAAATTGATTTTTGTCTAAAAACCATGATACTATTTTCTAATCCGAAAAATGAGAACAAAAAAATCCAGAGAAGAAATCGACAATTCTACTTGAAGTATCTGCAAATTAACAGCACCGATAATGCTTCATCCGCATCATTACTAAGGAAATGTATACATTCAAAATGGCCGTTGGCATTGCAAACCATTTCGAGTTCCACTGTCACTCCGGCAGCAATCTAGCGAAACGAATGCGAGAGAGAAAATCTACGACTTAATTCCACTAAAACCAACTCGTGACCAGGAAAACATTTGAAAGCAGCCGTCACTCCGAACATACACCGATTAAACTACAAAGCAAACCCCTAAATGAACCCTTCGCCCACCTTCCAAATAGGTTGCGAGACAGAAGACCGACACTCACCTCCGCGCTGACATTTCACCAAATTTCCAGCACATTATTTGCTCCAACTTAAAAAAAGCGACTAATCCACTTAACGTCCTTTGGTAGTCCCTCTGTGTCTCCTGCACACATCGCACAATGCCTCCTCCCGTGAATTTCATTCCATCCATCCCTTACGTCACCCCTCCGCAATTCGATTATCCCGCCGCAACATTTCCTCCCCTTTCAACCCTTTCCCGAGACGAACCCCACCCAACTTACATATCAACGTTTATTTCACGCCTTTGCTCTGCTACTAGAAGCCACACTGTGCCCTGGGGCGATGCGAACAGTCTCCTAACTTCTATACCAGTGTATTCCCTAGCAGAATTCGAAAAATTCCTTACCTCGGAACAATAAACGATACATAACCATACATTCTGAAGCTTCGTTTTTGTGATAAGTACGTTTTGGCTTCCGGATAGCCAAGTCGCTTTTCGCCTTTGGTGATAGCGATCCATTTGGTGAAGCGAGACTGTATGCGAAAGCACCTTAGCTGTAGAACCAGTTTTAACAATACTACAACTAATTAATAAGTTCGTGAGAGATTGCAATTTATTAACATCTCCCTTCGATTATTCCCCTTACCATGCGCGCATTTCAGCACACTTCAAATATAAAACCCAAACATGCAAGCACTCGGCTTCACTCGGTAAATAGGAAGGCTATTGCCTCAGTATGCACCGTTAAAGATGCAACATTGAATAGGCACGATGAACATTTCATTATAAATAGGCACTATGAGTTATCATGTAATAAAATGACTTGACTAAATCAGCAGTATAACACGAATAATTTGGTTTTGCTAATAATAACCTATATACGTATATATAGATTATTATTAGCAAAACCAAATTATATATATTGAAATTAACATGCCATTGGCTACTGCATTTAAATGAATGTTCCATCAGTAAATCAGAGCGAAATATATTCAAAATAGCCCGTTTATATTGTCCAATTAGATCGGACATAATAAATAAAATAAGCTTTCTTAGCCAATATTCCCATTTATCTGTGTAAAGTCTCAAATTATTAATAATCAATAGTAAAACATTTTTCTCGGAATCTTTTAATATGGTCGAAACATTTAATCAAATCGATCAAATAAAAAAATATGCAGATTAAAAATTAAGATCCAAACGCTAAATTGATATTCTCTAAAACAAACGAATTTTTAAAATAGCTGAAAAGAGGTTAAAAGCCAAATTTAATACTTCATTCCCTTAATGTCGTTTAGGAATTAACGTTGACCAAACTATCTCAGAGTAGAAGAGAAATGATACTCTGTAATCGCCATTATAGTGATATTGATGAAATTCTCACTTCTGACAATACTTGATGTTAAAAGTCAAGGTGTTCTGGCCAAACTTTAAACTGTTGGGAATAAAATACCAAAAAAAATAAAAAACAAACGACACTGACACGAAAATCAAACATCCAGCCTAAGCTGCACTTATCCTAAATTCAATACAAACATCACTTATTCACAAAGCTGCAATATCATTAATTAAAACCGTTAAATCCCGACTAAACCGCGACTTTCGATCCACGACTTCAACCCTTTGCTCTCTCGACCACCAATCCCACCACTTATCCTCCGTTTCCCTCTGCTTCTTCCCCGCACAGAAATTAACTTTTAGTCTAATTTCCTCTTGTTCCATTCATCATCCTGTTCCTCCTACAATAACATATTCTTCGTTCGCAACACCTCTTCCTTCCCCACTTATCGAGCCTTGGACCTGTCCTCTTTCTCCCAAATTAAAAAATGAAGACTCCGCATCTTACCTCCTCCTGCAAAACCCCCAGACGTCTTTCACTCAGACAAAACGCCCTCTCCTCGGAAAGGGTTCACGAAATACCAGTCCCACTACGCCGAAGCCACTCGCGCCAAAGCTGATTACAACTTCGTCAACTTCCTATAAGTGATGGGTACGGGGGCGGAATGAGGAATAAGGGAGAAAGAGGGAGGGGAAAGAAGAGGAATATAATTCACCTCCAGAAAAGGCGAACTGGAGAACAATGACTTGTGATACAAGGATGGAGAGGAGTCCAAGGGATGACGAATGGGAAGACTTTGGCCGAAATGGGGATAATTGAGGGAGATAATAAGAGACCGCAATATGGACTCGAGTTATTAATGAGCATCATTTCTTTTTAAAAGGGTGGATCTTCGGCGTATTCAGAGCACAATACGTTTTGTTACGCCTCGGCGGAATATATTCCACCAATTTATGATCCTAATGTTATTTTATTTTGTTTAATTTGTTGATTTTTCACGAATTTACTGTTATTTTGTTCTTTATTATCATTGTCAATCGTCAACAGTAATTGGCTTCGTGCTGTATTTTGATATTTTTTAATAAATAAATAAGTAAATAATCACAGAAAATACTACAAATCCATGCGAAAATTCTTTTCCAAATCCTTCAAAGTTTCACTATATTATGAATCTATTTAAATGAACGGTAATTGTACTTTTTTCGTAAGATAGAAAACAGCATATCTTGAGAAGATTATTCCTTTCTGGCATGTATATATTTTTCTCTGAATAATCTGGAATGTATGGACTATGATCTAAAGGCCAAAAGAATAATCACTGAAAGGAATACACCATAAAATTGAATAACTCAAATACATTTTCTGCGACGATTACTTCGCGAGAATACTTCTTGAGTTCCATTACCTTGATCAGAGATAGTAGCACATACATAACAAGATATCACGCTATCCCGTTTCGGGGAAAGCGTTTCATTTAAGTTCGTTAAGGGATACGCATAGCGAAAAATATGATATATATAACATCTTCATGAGTTTCCTAGCTTCTTAAGAGAAAATTAACGAAGCACTACTTCTACGTAACTCTAAAAGCATCGCAAATTGGAAATTCCCGAATCGGATAAAGGTAAGCGGAAACGCCAAGAAGAGAATATTGAGGAAGTCACTCTCACAAAACACGCTGAACCCAAAACCAACGTGAAAGTAAAGTAATGAAAACCGCAAAAATATCTACGCAATAAAACTAATTAGGAACAGCGCGATGTAAATTGATTTCCATTAGTATATGACGATTAATATATTACTATTGTAAAGAGAGAGTAGAGTCCATTAATGCCGTATCGAGAGATTATGAGAGAAGAAACAAAAATCGTCGCCGAAAAGTTTTAATTTACAATTCCGATAGTATTAAACTGAAATAAAGTTCCGCTGCGGAAAATAATCCTACTTTTTCCGCCGGCAGAAAACTAAAGCTTTCTCGAAAGCCTTACTAAAACTTTTTTCCTGAACTGCAAATCCACGAGAAAAAACCGAACGAGTCAATTAGAGCGGCATTTAAAAATCTCGAAAATGAAATTCGGAAAGCCATTACGACTGGTGACTGCGAGTACCCTTTTTTATAATAATTAATCGACGAAGACTACTTTATCGCCGATAAAAACCATCCGAGTTTTTTCGAGCCTCTCCCGCGAGTGCTTTCAGGCGATCAAACTTTTTTGCCGAAAATAAAAACCTCTCGTAATAGATTTAGCGGGCGTTCGAGTGAAATAAGAACGTCGATTGAAATTTAATTAAACTATGGATAAGTTCCGCAGTCCGAAAATGAGGAAGGAAGCTTCATGGTTGAGAGGAAAAGTGGAAAGAATTTCATTCTTGGGACCCGGTAAACCTAGTTTAAACAAAAATCATTCGCAAACTTAAGGGGCTTGAGAAAATAGTCATACGAATAAACAAAAGAAGAATGAATAGTGCACATCCTGAACCGATTTCTATGTAAATAACTGCAGCGGCATCCGTATTAATCTAAAATGATTTATCGATGTAAAGGGAAATTCCGGCGTTACTTTAAATTATGCTACCGGTAACACGATAAATTATGGAAAAATTTATTTTCTTTGATAAAGAACACAGTCATCAGGTTAGATGCTTCCCATACCGCCAGTAAAATTTGCTATGGAAAACCAGAAAAAAAGAATGAACCTACACTGAGCTAACGGTTGGGCCAATAAGTCTGACTGATTCATGAGGGAAAGTAGCCGGCAAAAATTGAAACTGTTTTTTATTATATAATTATTAGAAATTCAATAAACATCTGATGATTATGGTCATTATATGAAACAAAAGTGACCTATAAAGGGAAGTGTAATCTGTAAAAAAAGAAGCTAACAAAATGAATTACTAGAAAAGTCCTAACTTTAGTAATCCTAAACCTCCTCATATGAAAACTCAAGTTTAAGATATTTCGTTAGCAAATATAATCTTTCCAAAATTATCAAGAATCCATGGGAAAAAGCTGAGCAATTTCTCCGAAAGGAAAAGCTAACTAACTTAAAAGAATTTATCTGTTTTTTACACTTAATTTAATTATAAGAAAATTAAGAATCTTGAAATATGATGATTTTTGTTGTAAAAATTAAATTTCTAAGCATTAGTACAGAGTATAGTATTAGCAAACGGAGTATAGAATAGAAACCGAATTGTGCAAGTTAGCCTTAACCTTCAAACTAAACTTCCAAAAATCGAAGTTAAAGATGATGACAATTAAAAGGAAAGGCACAAAGCGAGACAAAAAGGGCGTGAAGAAAAGGACGGGAGAAAGGGTGAAGGAGAGAAGAGCAAGGAAAGAGAAAATTAAGTGCCAGGCTCTTCACGGCAACTCCAATTTTTTCCACTTCCCTCTTTTTAACCCATTCCCGATTCTTCCACGTGGGAGAAACAATTTTCTCTTTATCGAGTCCAACACCTGTAAGGCAGATGTCTCTTCCCTTATTTGTCACACGTTTCGCTTTCTTCCTGAACGGGCGGATGGGTCGCTCTACGAAATATCTCACGCTTTGATGGAAAGAGGGAGCGAAATTAAAAACTGTTGCCTAGTACTTCTTATGATTTTTTTAGAATAGAATTTTTTTTTTTATTTTTCGAGAACGCGTCAAAACGAATACACTGAGGAATTGATAGATGAGTAAATCCTTAAAATGGAAACGGATTCAGAAAAGCAGAAAATTTTTACTAAGGATACTACTACTAAGGATATATAGAGAATTTTATTTCTCAAGAGATAATCTCTCATCCAGTACTTTAACAAAACGTGAAACTTGAGATGGGAAAGCTCGTTACTCAGCGTACCGTTATTATCAGCGGGCAGCTTAATTTCTTACAGCGGAACTGGATATAAAGAGTTCAGGAATTTAGTTTACGCTGTACCAAGTAAAAAAAGATACTTTCTAGGTACTACAATCAGGGCAAATTGGGCCTCTAAACTCCACAATACCAAATTCCCTTCACAAAGTATTCACTAATAAGATAAATATTTTATGAAAAACGAAAGAAAAAATTAGTCCAAACTAATAGATTAATGAAAAAAGCCTCAATAAGACCTTCAGTACTAACATAATTAAAGGTTTTAAGCGGACAGTCATACTGCACTGATTCTTTCCTGCGCATGGAAAATTGGCCTATTCACGAAAAACAGGGTAATTTTCATTCGTGACATGAAAGCCTAAAATAATCCAACGATAATGAAAGACAATGAATCGACGACGGAAATTTCAAAGATTACGCTCTGAACCGATACAGGAGATATATCCTGGAAGAAATTGCAGATGGAACAATCGGAACGATTCCCGTTACACTGACACCGTTTCCAGGGAAACATTAAATGTTACTGTCTCTACATAAAACCTGCAAATGGCTAAACGTAGATGTGAAAAATAAAAATTGCACATACCGTCCTCGCACATCGATAGCACATCGCAGAAACTACAATCTGAATCGTAGATGTGGAATGAATATCGGTAAAAAACGGTTACATCTCCAAGAAGAGATCATTAAGAATATCGCGTACAGCAGCTGTAGCATAAATCAAAATGCAATCCTTGTCCCGTATTCCTGCGCAAAAAGCTACGAGGAAAATGTCCGCCGAGAGGCAGAAAAACAAGCACCGCATCGCGAAGAATAGTCACACGTCCTCAAAAAATACTAAACGGACACACTTTTTATTTTTATTATTCCCGTTTCATTAATCCATTCAAGTCGAAATGGAGCGAGGATAGGAAACAAAAAGGGTAAAATAGAAAGGAAGAAAAGGTCTCGCAGAAGGAAACCCCGTATCCTATCCTCATTGAATTCCTACGGAAGTCGGCTTAAGAGGAAAATAAAGGCAGAAAGAAAGAGGAGCGCTACACGTAGAAAGCGTCGTGGGTGGATGAGGAAGGGGTAGAGGCGGTGCAGTCCTTTCCGAAAGAAAAGATAGATGGCGCGGAATTCCCCCCTTGATCATAGAAATGAGGTGGAACTCGTTCGGAAATGGGAATGTCTGTGGAATGATGCGGATGGGAATAAAAGAAGCGCGGAATTTATTTAAGGGGTGGAAAAAAGAAATGACAGTGAAAAAGGTGAGGAAGCGGTCGCGATGGAGGGGAAAAAAAATCATCTGAAGACACGACGGAGAGACAGAGGATTCTGTTCAATTCAATATGGCACTACACAGAATTTACGTACTGCGCAGCTGCTCAAGTACAGTATGATACAGATAAAATCGACAATTAAGGTCTTTCACACAAATGACCTCCCACCACGAATTGAACCCAAGAAAGATTTCACCCCAAGGCGAGCTCACTACCCACTTGGCTACCCAGGAGTCCCGAAGCTACTCGAATGCAGTGGGAACAATCCAACCACCATTACGCATTGATAGAAAAAGTTTCATTATGCATCTTTTACACTGACAGACTAAAGCTTCCAAAGGAGTGGCTGTGGTAGCTAAATCAAATCACTCGGAGAAATTTCTTCCGAAATATTCAGAAAGACATGGCCTTACAGCGAAACATTTATTTTTTCGCTGCAAATTTAACCAAGAAGGATATTTATCAAAAGCGATTTAATTACTGCTGTTGAGTAAATGAGTATTACTTAGAAATTAGTGAAATCGAAAGGTTTTCAAATAGTAAATTAAAAATCGAATTAGGAAGGGTGTACATCATTTTTCTGTTCTCAGCAAGCCTGATCATCTTTTACTTCTAACGTTATTATTCCGTCACTTACGAGGTCGGCTGATGAACTTGATTTAATGCTTATCAATCATGAAAATGAATTTGGGATTGCCGTTAATTTTTACTGCCGGATACTCTTCCTGCCGCCAACCCTTATCGGGAAAATCGGCCCACCACCGGGAAATCAATCCGAGAACGTTTTTATCAAAGGTGAAAGCGCTACCTAGTGGGCTGTCTCTTTCAGCCCCGATAAATCCCAAAAAACAATGTTGCAAATGTATACATACATTACTTGAGATTTCAAATAAATAAACCCTCTTACACTGCGCGTTTTTCTAGAGCTTTTCTCATAAAAAGACGTGCAATTGATGGGAAAAACCACGATTTCTAGAGAAAAAGATAGACATCAACCTACCAGATGATACGAAAAATTAACCTCTAAACCCCCTTGTCACTCTAGATAAATTCTTCACATACAATTCACTACATGACACCAACGAAATTTTGCTGAAATTTATATTCCAAGACGAATCAGAACTAAAATGTTCCCAAATTTTTATGGCGGTTCCCAACTGGATTAATCAACGGACAGAATTGGAGATTTCTCCCCGTTCCAGTAAGAAAATTACAAAAATGTTCGGCGCATGTCAAAGAAAAAACAACGCGTAAAAAACCTCGTTTTAATCAAAACGGGATTTCGGGCATGTATATCACAAAGCACAAAGGTGGACATTATCAATACGTGAGTGACAGATATATCCGAAAAATATACATCGCAAATCACTCCGATAAAAGTCAGTTGGACTGATAAATAGAATTGGAAAATCGACACGGAAGCAATCACCAAACAAGCCTCCCGCGGCCATGATAACTGCCCAGAGACGTCGCTCAATAGATCCATTGACAATCGAGCCAATTTGCTTCGAACACGGATTAAATTTTATGTGCATCACTTGCTCCGTTGCTAAAAACCACCTCAAAGAAACCAATCAGCGCGGAAAAGGGCAAAAAATGTCACCCAAGGCAACACGGAAATCGCGGATTCCGCAACTGTTCCAGACAGATGTGAAATATCGCATTCGGTCGTGAAAGATTAACATGATGGTAGCAGAGGTTCCCGTTGAAATTCAGCGAGGAAAATAGCGGACCATTAATGAATTTACGCTGTGCACAGATTTAAGCAGCTAATTGTGGAGGGGTTGAGGACCATCCTAGCTTTTCAGACTGATGCTTCTAGTTAAGGAAGAATATTAAAGCAGCCCAGGCGCCGAACCTAGGATCAACGTTCGACTACGTTCATAACAGAAAATCACATCTAATATTCACATGATGGGTAAAAGCAACATCTATTTTCGAAAAGGGAAATTTCCAAAATAATTCCTGAAAACCACGCTAGTACGGAAATATTTCCCCGACCTGCCGTCGAATCGAAATGACATCATTATCTGGAGATGTCACTGAAGTAACAGAAAAATGTATCAGATCATGTATCCGAAACGCACATTCTAATAATATTCAGAATTTCGATTCGATATCATGTTGGAAAATAACTCAAAGATGGTTCTATTTTCGATGCAATTATTAAAAGAAAATTAAGAATTTCCTTGCGTAGAACCCTTGCATTTGGTCTACTGCTCATAAAAAATATAATCGCTATCTTTATTCGTATACTTGGTGAAATTAATTTATCATTACGGGAAAGTATCCAAAATCATGAGTATTCATAAATCATAACAAAAAAATTAAAATAAATAATTTGAAAATCAGCCCGATTTGTTACTCAAGGGAGAATTTTGCTCTGACTGGCGCGGACTTACATTGATTTGGAAATTGGAAAATATGCCTCACCAACAGATTCAACTGCAGATAACGGTGTATTATTACTTTAGATTTCGAGACAATATTATGTATGACAATCAGTTACGCAACTAATGATATTTACATATTAATCCGATTACCTTATGATAATACAATAATGTCTCAAAATTTGAAGTTATAACACGCTATTATCTGCAGTTGTATATAGTATGTTGGGAAGGAATATTTTCCAATTTTGAATACTTTTTTGTGGCAGCGAAGCTTTGCTAGTATGAAAGTAGGTTTTCGGATCTTAAAAAATATTTCCTTTTATAATATAATTATTTTTTCCTTTGTTTTTATTTCTACATTGAATTATATCGGATGAATGGAAGATGGGACTTATTGTAACCTCCGAATAAGTCCTAATTATATCCTCCGAATAAAATCCTGTGTGTGTATTTCCGTTAAGAGCTTGTTGCCCCTGTTGGTGTAAAACAGAAGTGAAAGTTCCTTCGCGAGAGGAAACCAAGAGTGGTATTAATGGTGCCTCCCTTTCATACCCACATATATTAAAATACATTGCCAACGCTAAGCACATACGGCCAAGGAAACCCTTTGCTGTGTACATTTCTCGAAGATTTCTCATATAATATGGAGGTTTATTTCGGGTTATAATTACCAATTCAATACTCCCGAATAGCCATGTGGGAAACGCGTTCGACCTAGGTGAAAGCGATCCCGAGTTTGATTCCTGGTAGCCCATTTTCGAAATGACTTTTCCTACTTTTAACAATACTACTAATAATAACAACAACCTGTTCATGTATAAAATACTACTCCTATTAAGTCCTAAATAGAGTACAAAAATACACGACCTTTGTGTTCCGAGCACGAAGATCGGCATTAAATACCTCTGTTTTTTACTATTAATTAATTTCATGTTGATTGGTTTTTAATACCCTTTCTCAGACCAAAACAAACGAATACTTTGGCAGCTGAAAGCATTCCAAATGCATTTTTTGGGAAACCCAACTTGTGAAGTGATAAGTTGATGTGATTTGTGTATCACCAAATGTTGACCAATATTATCATGATGAGCTAGAGAAATGGCATGAAAAATTCGATGCTCTATTTATAATCCCACAAAATACAATAACCAGTAATCTGACTTCAAATAAATTTTTCTGAGGTTTACAAAAATAAATCAAGAACATGAATAATTTATTATGAGGCCCCAGAGAAATACCCTCTTACGTTCGGATCACAGATAAAACCTCGATTTATAAGTAATGCAGGATATTAAGATACTATTATAAAACGAGTAATTATTAAGAGTCGAAGACAGTTCTTTTGGATTACTTCGAATCAAATATGGGACAAATTACTTTACTGAACTACATCCCCAGGACATTGAACCATAGTCCGGGAATACCCCGTTATTTCAGCGTCTCTTCGCCCTGTTGAAGAAAAAGGGGCGAAACAGTGGGAGGAAGACGCGGCAACAAAAAGAAAATAATAACAAAAAAACGAGAAAAGAAGGACAGGAGAAACCGGAAAATGGGTTGCGAAAAGTGGCAAAGCACGCGACGCTGGAGCGCCACTAAATCACTGACGGGGACGTCAGAAAAGAGAATTATTGCGGGCATGTGGAAAGGGAGTGGCGAAAAGGCTCGGGAACAGCGGAAAGATGGAGAAAAAGCGGGAAAGGAGACGGTAACGAGAGGAAATGCGTCCGCGGAGATAAAGGAAAATGATTCCGAGAAGAGAAGGGGGCGTGAGAAACACTTTGGGAGAAGGGAAATGATAAACAGGAAGGCCTTTGGGAAAGTTGAGTAGAAAGGGGCGTAGAAGGAAGGAAGAAGTACTCTCCCAACGAAAGAGGCTTTTCTTTTTTTACTCTGCGAAGGCAGGAGAGTGATACGAGCGGAACACGGACAATAGGATGCTGGATGGAATAGGATGACCCAGCCGAAGATATACGACGTCCTTATGGAAAAAAAATTGCCGGCGTGAAAATGAGGAAATCCCGGGACCGGGATGCGTTCGCGGAGGCCGGATCTCAAGTTTTAACGTTTACTTGATGCAAGAGGGGATTTTGGAAACAAATATCCGCGAGATAAGCCGAGCAAATTAGGCAAATGCTGAAACTTTTCCGAGAGCTTTACATCCGATGGTTATTAACTTTTAAATTTATGCCGAGCGCTAAAAGCTAATTACGCTCGAGAATGTCCACTCCTTCTAATCGAGTCGAAATCCCGAGAAAAGCCGAGAATACGCTTAAATTTGTCGACCCAATTAAAAATTATTGGAGGGATTTATAATTAGCCGAATTTACACTCGGCACTTTAAGACTAATCTGGTTCATAAATAGGGATGAGTTTCTAAGGTAACTATTTCCATAGGAAAGAGAGTTTGACCAACTAAAACCAACGTAAAAAATTCCCAAAATTTGTGCTCCGGATCATAAAAATTCTTAAAATCTGGATACTTTACTCCCCGATTGAGCGATTGATAAAGTGATTGTGAGCAATAATTTATAGCATATAAGATTCGACAATTATATTTGTCAAATTAATCAACATCGTTCCTCCGAGAAATGTTTCGCAATGATACTGATTAAGTCGGTAGTTGGAGGGTAGTTTTGGGCTTAGTGTATAATACTAAATAGAAATATAGCTATAGAAAATATATTCAAATCTTCAACTTCATTATATTTATGACATTTGTTTACATTTACGTACATACCTCGGAATCCAGATAATTTGTTTGAATTTTAATAACTTAAATAAAAATCAGATCGTTATAACAGATAGTGGCAGGCCGGGAACATTCTATTTATGATATGTTAAAATGGATTTTTGAAAAACATAAATACTGCTTTGAAATATTCAATGGTTGAGAGTGCGCAACAAAAAGATCATATTCAGTCGCGCCTTCGCAATTTTCTAATGTGTTCTTATTATACTAATATTTTGGTCCTTATATTATGTGGGTAAAGAAAGTAAAATACGAGTATAATAATCAATTCAAAAAGAATAAAATAATCGTATATATGTTTCGTATCAATTCGTAATAAAAGATTTAAAAAGTCAAACGTTATAAATGTTACGTTTCGAACGCCAATGAGTGAGAAAAAAAACACCCAAGTAAAAACACTTTTTGCACCATAAGAAATTGGTCATTAATTTCAACTACGAACAACTATTAATAAATCGTCGAAAACATTTACTAAACCGCGATCTTTCCCACGAGATTCCCTCGTTACCCTGAAAGTAACATTGAAAACGGAATCGCGATAAAAACGCCAACAAAATGTATTCCTTACTGCCGCAAGTAATGCACGGTGGGATCATTTCCGAGAGCCGCATCGCATTTTATCTCAATTTTCATGTAAACGATCATTTTTAAAATCCACCGGTCCGGAAACAAAATTCAAATTTCAACAGAGATGATGCGCAGGTATGTACGATTCGCCCAATTAAAAACGATAACATTTTTAACCGTAGGAATACTCTCGATGCGCTAGCCGAGGGTGGAAATAAAGCGAACTACGGCAGATGTGAAAAATCACTCATTAATAACCAATTGCGAATTTCGACTAGAATCCGTGATGCGAGAATCTGAAAGCACCGAACATAAACCACGGGGATAAAAATGTGATATTGGAGCGATGCAAATGCTGTCACTGCGCAGGTTTCCAAAATGAATTCGAAAAATGGAAATGGAAAATTGCATCCATAAAAATGATACAGCGTTGTAGGGAAATGGCAGACGGGATCGGCGCACGATTTTTCAGTGGAAAGAAAGGCAATACCGAACGAGCAAAAGCAACGCACCGAAAGCACTTAAATTAATCACCATTCTCGAAAAAAATCTTCCCATCCTCCCAAGAGTTGTGCAAACGGAAAAAATACACGCGTCTAAAAACAAAAAGTCTGCTCGAGGCAAAATATTCGCAACCGAAGTTACGGGAGATCGCGAGAATGATATATTCCTTCGATCTTAGAAAATATTTTCCACGAAACAAAAATGGAGCGCTGTGGAATACTTGATAATCCGTCGCGGGAGAAAAATGAAACAAATATCATCTTCTCCGCGAACTTCCGATACAATGAGGGTTGAGCCGAAGAATGGAAAGATCTGAACGAAAATGAAGGGAAAATATAAACCTCAAAATGTGAATAAAGACTGTTTTCTCTTTCCATCAACTTTCATGAACTCGAGACAGCTTTATCAATCATCTTTTTACTCAAATCGATTTCCAAAAAAAGTTACGACATAATTGGTAAGAAATTTTACATGAATATTTGACCTTGCTGATAACAAATCAAAGGTAGAAAATTTAAAAAAGTATAATTGCGAATATTAACCGTTCATAACTTTATTCCGACAACTACAAAATCCGGAACAATTTTCTAAACTTTCTGCATATCTGAGATAGGAAATTGCCTAAAAATCACCAAGTATAATACAAACAACAATACCAAAGAATATTCATTATCTAGTACAGTAATCCAATATGATGATCATATGCGTGGAATCACCTAAGTAGTGAGCATAAATATATAACACAATACCTGCAAAGGTCAAACAAGCCCCAAAATAGATTACACGTATCAATAAATAGAATAATGCATACATGCAGTGCATTGAGAAATTAAATATCCATAATTATTTCCCGATATAGAATAGAAATAACTGTGGCATTATCAGATGTTACCGAATTGAATTTTGAAAATGTCTACTCAAACTCAACGGACCATACTATTAAATTATATATATTTAATAAACTGCCAAAATTCTTAAATTCAATTTATTCAGTAGCATCCCTTGATTCCGCATAATTTTAATATCTAAATCAGTTGTTGTCAGCTTTTCTTTATTCCACGTGAAAAACAGTACTCTGAAGATTGTTTAGACGAAACATTACCATTAGAAACTTCATGGTTATTCCAAATATTCTGAAATGGCAGGAAAGATAAAGGAAGGGGGTATAAACCGAATGTTATCTTTCCTAAATCGATGCCAATCAACAGAAAGGAGATTAAACAATGCGCGGCTTAAATCCTAAATTTCATCCTCCAAATTATCGCGCTTCGTTGATAAACAAAGCCGAATAACAAACTAGCGCTATAACATCTAAGCAAGGAAAACACGGGAAGCACGACGGAAATCCGAGCGAATTCTCCCCCATCAATCCGCCAAATTCCAAAGCATAATATTAATCAACGTTTCCACGGCTATTACCCCGGTGTGATGCAATTACCAATTATAATCGACTATGGGAAGCATCTCCGCTATGCTCTGCGCCAGTGGGATGTTCCGCGAGACGAATGCTCAAAAATTACCCGTAATGCTCCTAATTGAATTAATCCTCTTTCATCTCCTCCAGGAAAAGAAATGGCGGGACATTGAATGGCGAGACTCAAAGAGAATAATTCAACTTCGGGAAAATCAAAGGGCCGATTCGAATGCATAATTCACCCGCTTTACTAAATGTAGAGGGTGGAGCCATTAATTTTAATTCTGATGGTGATAGAGAGAGAGAGAGAGCGAAGCATTATGTCCCCACATGGGCGCAGAGAAGAAATCAAATTTGCCAAAATCAGACTGGAGCGTTTTAAAATGATTTTTCGAACTCCATCTCTCGCGATGTAAAGTTAAAATCATTGGAAGTGTCTGATGTTTTAATTTCCCCGGGGTTGACTCAATTAGCGATTTCCGGACATTATTCCAACTACATTTTACAGTCCCTGTGTTGTACAGGACGAGAAGGAAAATTGCGAAATTCGGTGGAATCGTCGTGATTATTTCTTTAGGGACGAATAAAGAATATGAAACGCTTTTGCTACCAATAACGTCCGTGTTTTAACGCTGTAACCAAATATTTTTTCACCAATTCCTTGTATTTGAGATGGTTATCAATCAGTTAATGTTTGAATGAAAACTGAAAGTCATTGAAATTGTTTGATTTGCGTCTCTCCATATCCTTCGTGGAAATATTTATTCACGAATAGAATAAAAGAGTGAAAAAAGGGGAAAAACTTTAAAGGTGAGGTTTAATTCAACATTTTAATTTTTCCCTTAGTAAATATTCCTTCTCAGACTGGTATAAAATTTGTAAATTATTTCCTGTTTTCAAAACTTTTTATTCGACATTAAACCATTTACTTGACGAAAGGTATCCGAATTTCTACAGTTTTAGAAAACAAAATAAAAATTAACTTATATTTATTTCATAAGAAATTATTCAGCATAGACAAGGTCCGTCTTAATTATCTTCACTTGTATCTTCCTCAGCAAAGAATTATTTATATACTATAATGGATTGTAATTCATAGATTAAATTGTATGAAGATACGCATAAAACAGCGCATATGCTCAAAAACGTACGCAATAGAGAAGGTCCCACTAATGTACGTATAATACGGATAAAGAAAATAAATAGCAACATCCATATTATGACACAAAAAGCATACATCCAAATACTCAATCAATCCATTATTATTCAGAATATAGGATAATACATGTAGTTATTTGATATTAATAGATACAACAGTTTTCATAAAACCAGAGTCAGGGATGTTAGTTGATCTCCTAATTTACGAACTACTTCGCTGGAGCACCGTCGCATACTGAGGATTAGTGTCGCTTCCCTCCGGAAACGCAACAACGGGATTAATTCCTAAATGACGGAACTGCACACAGAGAATATTACTGAACACCAATCACCGGTAATCAACGTTATTGTCATACTGCTAATTGAGCTGATGCAGTACCGTCGCCTGCTTGCGGTCAATCTCAAGTATAGCTTCACGGCGCGACAAAAACCGACGTTGAAGATCAAAAACCACAGTTCAACTGACGGGCAACGAACAACTAAGCACCGCTTCCGAAATGACGTCGGAGTTCCCCTTTAAAATCGCAACAGCGGCCTATCGACAAACGCGCAAATTAATACACAAATCCGTTCCGAGGCGTACCGAGTAATTAATCCCGCGTAATTCCATTAATCAAATTACCGATGAAAAGTAATCCTCGCGAGGTAAAAATAAGGCTCGCGGGTACTTGTATAAATAATGCTCGGGAGTAAGATGATGAAAACTCCGACAAACCTTCGAGAATAATCCATACGCGCGCAATAAACGATGGCTGGGAATGCGAGAGGAAAAAATCAAATCCAGCAGACTAAAAACATTCCCCATCCATCAATATCGCGCAATCAAAATTACTCTAATTACGACTAGCTCAATCCCTGCAGACCATAAAATCAAATAGGAAGTGGGAAAGAGGGGGAGAAAGAGAGAGAGAAGGGAAAAACCGCGCCATCTCACTTCATTAGTGCCAAACAAGACCACTTCCATCCGAGCCCCATATCCTTTCCCCCACCCATTCCGCCATATCCCTTTAATACCGGCTCTCATACTCTCACTCCCACACTCTCATACCTACACTCCCCTCTCTCATACTCACTCCCACGCCCTCATACACGGTCTGGATGGCCAATCGGGGCTAATTGATGGAACGGCTGGTCGCGGGTTATCGGGAAAAGGGAGCTAGCACACGTCACGCATACACCCCGGCTACTCGTTGCTCCTTTATGCTGCGGTCCTGTCCCTTCATATCTTCATAAAGGCTCCACGGGGGTGCCTTGGCCCTCCTGTTACTTGGATGGGGACCAAGAAAGTGTCACGACCCGACCTGCATAGTCGCTTCCAGAGCACGCCTAAATCACTGCGAGCCTTTCGTCATGCTGCCAACGATAGCGTGGGTGAATTGACCAAGGTGGAGATATCTTGTGAGCTATGTTGGGAATATTGAGAAATTGAGAAACATCCTCTATCGCTTTTGCTACGAAGGCATTGTGCACATTAATTCTCTAAGATTAGCTTCGAAGTTTCTTCCTTTCAATGTCATTTAAATTCAATATATGTCAACCGAAGATGCTGAAATTTAGTTAAATATAAACCGAGCAACCATAAACCAGGGTATCGAACCAGAACTGAACCGAAATTTAAAAATTTTTTGGATCTCTCGTTGACATGGAGCGAAAAATAGTATTGTTCGTCGCCCTAGTTTGAATCATTTCATATTTACTAAATCTAAGTGTGAATTTAGATACCTTAAAATTTTTAACTCTGCCATTTGGAAGCAGATAAAAAGGGGTATATTTTTGTAATACAAGCTAAATCATGTGGGAACCGTTGTCCTTAAGGTAATACTTCGATATTAATATTACGTTTTATCGTTTTTCAAATAAATTGAAGCAAGTACTTTTTAAGATTAATTGGTAGTAAGTTCCTAAATAAAATGTAAAAATCGCTCCCCACCTTCGAAAGGATTTCCCTCCACCCTTGGAGATATTTTATATCGGCCCCTTTGTTACACATAAAATATTACAGGAATATTCATCTGCATTCTGCCACAGGAGGGTTTCCGTTAACAATTACTTATCGCGGATGGGACAGGTATACACACATGGAAAATCAGTATCGGAATACCAAAATATTCAAAGTGTACACACATCTATTCTCGCGAAGAATCAGAAATAAACGGTTCCGGAAAAATGAAATATTTCCGCAGAAACAGGCCGGAAACGGAGAATAAATCACACAACGTCTTCTCCGCAACGTCGAAATAAATATGGGCGACCATCATCCTTAAAGAATTACCCCAGTGACGAAAAAAACAAATTAAAAGGAAGGAGAGGAAAGCAGCTGGAAAGATTTCCAGCGAAACACCTCCGCGGACGGGAGACAGATTTCTCGAAGGAAAGAAGGCCACGTAGGCAAAAAAGAGCTACTGTCAACAAAAAGAGAATCCGAGGATTGCGAAGGTGGGAGAGGGTAAAAAATAAAGCGGAGAACTCGGCGTATGGCTCACATAAAATAGGAGGGGAACAAAAGGGACGGCTGAACGATGAGATAGACGGGGTGGCAAAAATGACTTATCCCCACCGCGACGCAGAGTGCAGCATGACGATAAAAGAATTGGGGGCGGTGCAAGCTATTGGGAAAATAAGTGGAGGCGCGACAGAAAAATAGAAAATCGACGCAAGTGAGGTGGCAGGAAGGATAGCAGGTTAGCCAACTGTTGCAGACTTATGTTCTCAATCTTCGCCCCGCCTTCGATTCGGGCACAACGTTCTTCAATCCGAGTATATAGGTTCTGTTCTCTACCCGCCGTACGCATCAATATTTCTCTCCGTTTTCTTTCCTCTTTTGTGGCAAGGGAGGCTCTTTCTACACATAAAAAATCGTGTCTCCCTAAAATAAAAACCACCATCTTTCAGCAGGAGCGACGACGAAGATGTGGTGGTTGGATTATGAAAATGGTCGTCTTAGAGAGGAATAAACGCTCGGCAATCTTCGAGAAAATGCAGTGAGGCTGCAAAAGATTTGAACAGCAATAAAGGATGCTAATTTTTGAAGTCCTTTAAGGATATATCAAAATCAGAAACTGGTCTCATATATGACGCTACTATGCAGACATAACGTGAATGTTAACTTACGATAAAACACTAACAATGGATCAACTCTTGACAAATCTAAAACGTGTAAATTAATCTGACGTAATAAAAAATAAAAGAAGAATTTTTATTGCTCTTATATCCATATAATTTTAAAAACAGTTTCTGCACCTCTATATTTTTCATTTAAATCTCTGAACTTGATGGATTACTAACTCGAGGTTTTCCCAACAAACGCCTATCAACATCAAGCATCAGAATAATGTAAATTTTAAATTCAAATGCCATACAATTCTATAAACTGCATATGTAAATAGCAATACCTACACTTCCAACAAAATTTTCGAAGGAAATTAAATAATATTAATAATAATAATATACTTCAGTGTATCACTTCAACTAGTTCACCCGTTATCTCAAACATTAAATGCATCTAAAGAAAACAGTCCAATACTAATCTATATCAAACTCACATATATTCGTTAAAGAAATATGTATATTTAAAAAAAAAATCCAAACAATATCTACTTTAAAGTTTACATAGACTTCAATAAATTCTGACGGGATGCATATTAATGCAACAGTAGCAAATTCACATTTCCATCTCCAGCGAAAAATTTCATCGAATCCATACTAAATTCTTATATTACTCCAAAGGTGTTACAACCTTTGGAGTACGCTGACCACCGAATCGTCGAAGACTACACAACAGCGCCGTTAATGAGCTGACTCACATTGCACGTGGAATCGCATTAACACCGCACTTAGAAAACGTCTCTCCCATTCTTTCACCGAGCCAAACACAACACCGTCGGCATCAAACACCATTTTCGGATGCATTCACGCTTTTTTCGACTCTACTCGCCTTTGATAAGGTATTCCTTCCGGAAAGGTGGGACACCTATGAAAAAATTAAAGCTTTTCCGCTCACATTTCACCCCGGTAACAATTCTGCTCTCCGTCTGCATTCCGCATACAAGGTGCGACAAAAACAAAGCTAGATGCTTCTAAAAGCATAGCCAAACGGACGACCAAAAGACGGAGGTGGTAACGTCCGGGATGAAAAAAAATATTCGGAAATGTCCCATTCCTGCGATTTTTTAATGAAGTCTCGGCTAAGTGCGCTATTTTGGTCGCAAAGGCGACAGAATGGCATATAAGTGCAGGGCAGAGTGCGGGATATGCACTTCAACATGAGGACGGAGTCTCGCACCGTTGTTTTCTATCGTTTTCATAACTTTTTTTCATTTATAACTCGCCATCTCTTTTACCAGTACCCAACCATTCCATTGCATCCCGTAGAACATAAAGGGAACATAGCTTGGGAAGCAGTAATAGTTTTGATGAGGAAGTAAATACCTTCATAAAGCAGCGGAAGAGTCTATGAGTATGCATCTGTAGCAAGTTTTCTTTTGTACGCAAAGTTTCACGCTTTTCTGTCCGTGAACATAACGTTTCACGATGCGACGGATCGAAACTGTATGTAGAATTTCCTAACGATACGATTAATTTTTCTATGCTGCAGCATTTCCACGAGTCAATCCTAACGTATGAAATCGAAGTAAACACGCCTGATTCCGCTCAAAAAGCTGCATCCAGAGGGAAGAAGGGACTTTTGAAATGTTCGAAGAGGGGTGATGCTGCAAGTTGTATGTATAGAGTATGCACTCCAATATTTCTCCGACAAACCTGATATCTATGGCAATGATTCCAGATAGAGCATATTCATGAAAGCATCATTTACGTTGAGATTGATTTTTTTTGGTTCTCTAGCAAATTCTACAAAGCTGAATAGTTCATATAATTTTAATGCATGGAAACTAATAGGCTATGCCGAAAAGAACTAAATCCAAAGTATATTAAATAATCATATGATTCCATTTCAGTGCTTGAGTTAACAGGCCTTTTTCACAGAATATCTACATTAGTACTCTGCAAGCCGCCTTTCGGCGTGTGGCGGTGGCAGTAATCACTTCGAGCTAAGTATTTAGCTTCTTGATTTCGCATACCGTTCTAGGAAAGAGTGATTCCTTAGAACGACTATTCTTAGAATGTATTTCTCTTATTTTACACTCATTGTCAGGTTAGCCGAAATAAGAAGCCAGGCAAACCATTATAGCCTATCACAGCCTAACTTCTAATCTCTTTCTTTCAAGGACTCCCAGCCCGCGTTATATGATCATACACACAATTCCATACTACTTAAAATCGGATTCTACAAAACGACAATGATTTAACCTTGATATTGTTTCTTCCACGTACTTCAATTCTTTAGAAGAAACATATACGTGGAAATGTGGAAGCCAAATGGAATTTGGCTCAGGCTAACTTTTAAGCAATCAAATACCAAGTGCTACAAAAATAACGAGCATACTCGACAGCTACATTCGAAAATACATCGCACCAATGCATGAGCTGTTTCTGATATAACTCATATTTTGTATTATTTCTCCAATGAAATACCAAGTTACTGTTGAAAAGACTTATAGTCACCAAGCTCCTTCAGATCCTATCGATACTTCACCAGAAGCGACGACGCTCATCAACGTAGAAATTAATAATCTTCATTGAGAACTTTTTCACTTGCTCCACTTTAAAAGAGAAAAGAAAGAGGACGAGGTGCTCTTTTGGGCGTCCGAAAAGAGCGATTCGCGAGCTGCTGAATTATTCAGAGGATCCGTTTCGCGAGATGCGGCGAGCCAAATATCTTTCGACTATAAATGCGAGAAAAAAGGAGCGAGTCTTCCTTTTTTCGGGGACTCGATGCACGGCTTTATTGCAGTTTGAAGATGTGCTCGACATAAACGCGGCGCATCACGGTAAACGATTGCTTTTTATCGACCTCCTGCCGTACCTTTAACGGCACGCATGCATCTGAGAGGTAGTGAGAGATGTTGAAACACGCTTCCACACCGAGCACTTCATACTCTACGAGGTAAAAATAGCATCTACTGCACCCGCATTCATTTTCCTCGAGAGGAAATGTCGTTCCTAGTTGAAAATTCCTTCGCATTATTCCGAGTAGCTTTTTTCTCTCCAGTGGCAAAGTTGACAAAATATTTACTGAAAGCTGCTCCTTTTAAATTACTTTCAAAGCCCGCCGAGCATCAAACTCGGCTCCCGAATACCTATTTGGATCTATATTTTTGAAATTTCGATGACAGTAACTTCTTTCGTGCATTCTTAGACAGAATTTTTGAAGTATAAAAACCCTTCCTCACTCTTATTAGATAGCAGACTGTTTTATAGAGACTTTTAGGCTGTTACTGAGAGACTAGAGACTTATAGACTGTTTTAGACTTTCAGACTGTGTTATATAGACGTTGAAATATAAGAATGAAGAGAATATGAGTTTACTCCAAATTAAATAACTACGAACACTTTAGGTCAGAATGCTTCATAGACGACCATCGCAAGATAAACGATAAAATGGAAAGGTTTCTAAAAGTCATACCAAGTAATATTGGTATAAATATATCTGGCATATCCTTACGAATACGTTTTGATTGCAAATATGCGATCATAAAAAGAATAAACTGTTGAGAGTAATAGGTCTAATTGGAGATCTGAAATATTTACAAATAGGGATTTCAAGCTTTTACGATTATCCTATACAGGTATAAAATTGAATTTCATGGAAAAACGGACATGAAAAAGGCAGAGAGGATCCAGAATTGAACTCGGATATTCCACTTTCCGGGCGGATTCTTTAGTGAATTAAGTTATCCAGCGAATACAGTTAACTTGTGCCATTTTGGAAGGCTTTTATTTGGAAAGTTGGCAAGTTATTATAAGTGAGCAACAATTTCCTAGGATCAACTTAGTTACTAAAAATTATTACATGTAAATTCTAGTATATGACCGGAGATTTATATGGCCTCAATTATTTCTTTCGTTTAATAGATTAGATAAAAGTTTAAATCAACTGCCTCCAAAAGAGGCAATAGATATATTTCATTCGCAAAGATTAGAATTGTACAGAAAATATATAAAACACTTCAGAAGAATTAGAATGATAAACTCGAATTTCGATATCTTGGGATAAAATTCATAGCATAAATAACATACATTCATTCTTTCGACTAACATTTTTTAACTAAATTTAAAATATAAAATACGGATATCAGCAACTCAATATTACTAGATGACGAGAATTAGAGTGAACTTTACAGCGGAGTAAGAAGAAATATTCATCAGACAAAAATTTGAAATACTCTTGGGAACTATTTTACCGATAAAACAAAAATAAAAAAGTATCTGATTTAAAAGAAAACACAATTTGCTTCAAGCTGAGTAGCTCTCTTTACACTGAGAATAGGCACGGATATCAGCAACTCAATATTACTAGATGACGAGAATTAGAGTGAACTTTACAGCGGAGTAAGAAGAAATATTCATCAGACAAAAATTTGAAATACTCTTGGGAACTATTTTACCGATAAAACAAAAATAAAAAAGTATCTGATTTAAAAGAAAACACAATTTGCTTCAAGCTGAGTAGCTCTCTTTACACTGAGAATAGGCACGGAAATTCCAAGTAATAAGGCAATTCAAATCTTCGCAGCAAATAGATTTAATTAACGGAAATCAGGCTCTACGCCACATTTCGGAGCCGTATTCGATGCGTGAGCTCAGCTGCAATTCGCAACTAGGACAATCCCAGAGGCATCCAAACAGTCGTAAATATTTTCATCAATGTCTACTTAGCCGCGCTGCGAGCGGAGGACAAAAGTGTAATGCGGGAAAAGACCACAAGTTAAAAACCTCTTTTATTTGCCCATAATACCGTGAAACCTTAGGCTCCCAGGCACTCGCATGGGAGCGGCGATCGAGAAAATCACACCATCAAACAAGCCGTTTTATAAGCCCCTGGATATACAATGCAGATTCGGCTAAAGCGCGAGCGGTGACTTCATCCTGATGAATGGGCGACCACGCCTTATCCAAACAAGATTCCTGTTAACGATCTAATATATAAATCGCTTTAAATGGAAGGAATGGCCATCTCGTTAGGCTGCCGTCAATCGTAATGCTTTATGCCCCTACTGCAAACATCACCTCTAGCGCACTTTGTTTATAACTATGCTTAATCCTAAAATGTTCCCTTATTGTTCGCTAATGGCGCCATTGCTAGAACGAGTTGGAACTAAACACGATACAAACGCTGATGGAAACTCCGACGGCCAAAAATTATTCATTTCAACCGTAGAAGAGAAAATGCTCTTTTTTACCCTTTCTGAAATTCACATAATTAGATTTTTGTATCATAATCGATTAATAATTAACCCATGGACAAATAATACGAGAGATAACTTCTATTTTGATCTTCATATGCTACCTAAAATACCAATGATGATTTGTCAACCTCATTACAGGGAGATTAGTTTCTAAGCGTTCGATTTATCACGATATTATAAAAAATTTAATGCACGTCAATATAATGTTTGCTGTTTAAACGCATTGAATAGCAAATTTAATCATCATATTTCAAGACTAGAGAGCTGAAAATTAAACGCGAGGAGGCTGGAAGTGCTGCCAAATATGAATAACCCAAATTCACCCATGCAATCCCTTAAGTATACTCCATAAGTGTCGATGCTTGTTACGTTAAGAGTGATGAATTCTGGTTTAAATCTCGGAAGGTTTTCAATGATGAACAAAGTTGAAAATGTTAGAAACAAAAGCTTTCCTCACTATGGATGATGGAATGTAGATTTTGTGATGACTTCAATTATGTATTTGTCAGCTTAAAATTATAATTTAAACTAATATTAATACATTACAAGCTAAATTGATAATCATAAATGTCCATACCGATTATACCGAAAATAACCTTGCTTGTTCACTTGAGTGTGAAATTTTATTAATTTTGTGAAATATTGTGTATCGGGTATAAGAAAAGTTTAGAAACCCCCGTTCTAGAAACGAGATTTCATAATTGATCGATCTATGAGAATCAAACCCATAATTTTCTGAAATGGTAGTGAAAACTTCATAAAAATCACCTCAATGCATATTGACGTGGGTTAAACCTAACAAATAAATTAGCTGAAACTTTCCCTTCCTGTTCCCCGCTCGATAAAATTCAGTTTTCCGATTATCCGCGATTTGAGCGACGAATTATGACTTTGGATGTAATAACTCAGAATAATCTCCGGTCATTTTGGCGCCCGATAAACGCCGCCATCAAAAATGGGCGCGAAAGCAATCGGTCGACCCTCCGAAAACACAGTAAGAAAAATAACGGATTACATTTTAAACTCCCGTCCGAAGCATTCACTCGCAAAAACATGTCCACTTTTCCCCACTTCTCTCGCCAAAAACTACCCCAACGCCCCCTTGTACTTCGCGACAGACCAACTCCATTGGGGACCTGAAACAAAAGAGGAGCAATAAGAGCGCAGCCGATACCCGCATGCCACCTCGACGCTGAAAAGTAAATTTCGGATACTCACGCCTCCCGAAACAATGACAGCGACGCTGAGTCGGGTACGAGACGAAACAAAGGAAAGGCGATATGATAAAGAAAAGAAAAAAGGCAACGCGGCGACTTAACGGCTGAAACGAAGTCTTCCAACTACTATTAATGACCTCACAGTAACCCCTCGCTTGCGTTCCTATAAAACGAGGATTTCCTAAGGAAGAAATATTCCCAATTACATCTTTCGAAAATTTAGAAAAATATTACAGAGATGTACAAAGATAATTATGGCATAATTAGTAATAGGACTGATATCAGTTGTCATAATTATAATCCTGGGGGTAACTTGCCCATTGAGATCTCGCTGAGATTAATTATGGCTCATCTTGGGACAAGATCACTTAAAACTATCATCTCTCTCTAATATCAGAGCTGTTTTCTTTATTTTAATGAGTACTCTTAGCTAACAAAAATATCGTTCTTTGTTTAGTAAATCATCAGATGTATTATAATCCGTGCTAAGTAATTCTCAAGGATAAATTTAGCGTTAACATTAGATCAATTTTCCAATGCGCAGTGAAAGAGAAGATTAGTACAACATATTTTCTTGTTCATAAAACGATTTTCTTGTCTTTTACAGGCCTAATGATAGAATTGGTTGCAGCCGGTGACACTTATTATATATGATATGAATAATGGAAAAAAATTACAGAATTATAAAACATTAGTTCTAAAAAGTTATTATTTTGATGAAATAAATCGAGTAAGAGCAAAACAGGAGTATAGTACTACTGGAAAATGAACATTAAACATTTTTTTCGGTACTCGTAATCTGCGCGTCAAAATAAGCAAGCAAATACTTCCTCCTCTCGAACACCGAAATAGATTTCCACGTACGAACAGATCCCCTGAAACTCGCCAAACGATTAACAATCTGCGAGGCGAACGCCCACTTACTCCCACCCAAGTTAGAAAACACCGAGCGGAAGACGGTATCTCTGAAAAACACCAAACACAAGGATAGAGAAGCTCCATTTTTCGTAAACGCAGGAAACGACGGCTCGAATTCGCGACGCAAGAAGGGGAAAATCCGCGGTTCCTCGCCCCCACACTCAGCGGGGGCCACATCGGAATTTACGGCAGGTGAAACGCGGAAAAAACCAAGTGACCGGCGGTAATATTTGGTCTACATTGAATTACGGCGGGAAGTCCGTGAGCGACCAAACCATGTTTCAAAGCCCATTGAAGTCTCCGGGAACGAGACGAAATTTATAGCGATTGCCTCGAAAAACGGCGCCTGGACAGCCCAGCGCCACACCTCTCCTTCCACCCACCTATTGCACACACAAAGAGGCGAGGATCTCGCTAAGCCGTTTGATTTGCATCGCACCATCAGCGTTTTCAATCACGCGGGACGAGAAACGGTCGTGTAAAAGTGGGCTGGAGTGGGGACGTGCATGAATGCTAACACTCGACCGAGGGAAAACCGTGCTCATGAGCATGCACAGATTTGCGAAAACATTAATAGTCGGGTAAAAAATGGTGCGGATACATAATGCGAGATCGATATCAATTGGATGCGTTTAATTTCTCGGTGAGGATGAATACGCATGGGGTGATGTACATGAGGCGAGCGATGAAAATTGTGGTATAGGTGCAGGCACTTTGCATGTAATATTGAAAGATAGATCTTTTGAGATCGTAGCTTAGGAGAATAATATTTTAACGTTTAAAAATTATTGTTCACAAAGTGAAGGAGAATATAATACAGTTATCAATTGATAAATATTAATTCCGGATTCACATTGATAACTAAAAATTGGACAGGAGCTAAATAAATGCAGATACTTCACGTAGTATATCCTTCAGAAGTAACAAAATAGCATCGAATGTTCAAAAAAATTGAGTAAGCTTAAAAAACTTTCTTATTAAATTAGCAATACGGTACTCGATATTAAGATTTTTCCAACTCTTGCAATATACACTCTTACCTAGTTATTCATAAACTACGAGTTTCGACCTCTTGGATATTTTCTGTGCATAACATATTCAAATATTACCAAAGTATGCGAAATTTTAACACGAATAAAGTAGTTTTAATGTATGCCAAGTATATATAACTTGATTAATCCAGAAAAAAATCAATTATTTGGTAGACAGTCAAAAGAATTAAGCCTACTATAAAGAATAATAATCGAGATATTGATTATAAAAGATGAAATTATTCCAACAATACTTTATTCACTTACATAGATTAAAATAATATCGAATCTATTATTTCGACAACGAAATTTAAATGCGATTCTTTAAATTGGACTGAAAAACGCAAGCTTATACGGAGCTTTCCTTTGACCGCGATTTTCGCTCGTAAACCGTTTTCGGAAAAATGATTAAAAGATAAAGCACGTAATCGCTAGGATCAATAACAAAGTTGGACTTATTTTCCGATTTTAATTCAGTAAACAATTCCCAACATAATAAAACAGCCTCGTTTATGAAATTTATCCAAAATAAAGAGTTATAACCGCTCCAAAACGAGCGCTATTACTATTTACACGGACGATATTAATTACCGCCCGCCATATATTAATTGTTATCCTCTTTCAAACACCAAGATTTTCAATTCGGCCCCAATTTTTAAAAACTTCCGATCCGATATTCATCCCGCTTTAATCTCCGCGACCGCAATAAATGTAAATCCCCTGATTAAAAGGGATTAGCCATAAACCGCCCACCGATCGGCGTCACTCGCATCTTCCGCCTTTCCAAATCTGCACCAAAAAATCGTGAGCGCAACGCACGAGAGAAAACAGTTCGAATAGTGCGTGCGAAAGGGGAAAGCCGTGGGGAAAAGGGAGGTAATAGGTAGGGGGAGGGAGACGTTTCGCAAGGTACACACCACTCCACTCCGGAGGGTGGGCACCTGGGGTTTATTTGCGCAGAGTATTCCGTGTACGATGTACATTGGCGCCTAATCCCTAGCTCGTTCCGCCCGCTTCCCGAATACTCCCTCGCGCTATCTCCGGACTCGTCTCCCTCTTTGTCGCTCACATACACACAAACACACGAAGGACAGACTTCCCATCTCCAAACATGCGCTCCTCCCTATTCCGCACCTCGCTACCAAATCCTTTCACGTGCGGTTCAGTTCACAGGCGCATAGGAATTCCCCCCCGTTTCTCCCACTCGTTTCCCGACCTAAAATCTTACTCTCCCGAACCTCCATAAACCCTTAAACCAACCGCCGCTCATCTTGTCGCTCCTCTTCAGCCGATTATTCCTTACGTAATTAGATGTTTTCCCGCTAAATGGATTAATCGTTCTCCCGACACACGACTGTGAGATACGCTGCGACGTCTTATGATTTTATTTCGACCTACCAATATGGATCTTGGATCTAAAACGATATTCCATTCAAATACCACATAAATTTACCTCATCAGGAATCAATTGATCATTAAATACAATCTTATTTATGCAATGAAATGGAAAATTAGAGAAACTGATTCCAAAAGGGGGATAAATCCTCTTTCAGACGGATGATATTAATTATTTTAATATCTGATAAGAGTCTATATTCAAACCCTACATATTCATCCATAAAATTGATTACACAAGTTATTTAAAAATCAAAAAAGCACCTATTTCAATACAGAATTGGTTCAGACGTAACCGTCCTATAAAGAACATAAAAATTTAATTTCACTGTTCCGTTACTTTCCTATCAATATCAATTATCAGCTCTACATATATTCGGTGTCCTCCGTCTACTTTCCTCAATCCTTTACTTTAAGTCAGAACTAATTCCTCCATATATTCAAAACTGTCCACCACCTCCATCCTTTTCCAAATAACCTACACCATTTAATTTATATTAACATAATACTTCTTCATAAAAAAAGAAGAAATGTATACTTCTATGATGGGTAATAAGAATATTATTTCATCTACATAGGAGACCACTCAGTCGAGATCGAATTATTAGATTCCAAATACATACATCTTCTTAAAATACATCCCCATCCGATTTCTCTTCATTTCAAGGATTGCTTAAATCACAGTATATGCTTCTATCCTCAATTCAACAAGCCATTATTCTTAATTCTAACAGATCATGTTGTGATCGGAAAAGCATCTCAAATGCTTCGTATCTCTCCTTGACCTAAGATAACAGAGTTCATATTTCACTTCCATATCTAGTACACTTCAAGCACTTCATAGCCCATTTCTTGAGCTACTGCCCATATGAACATAGCATTTCCGCTGCGTTCCCAAAAACGTTTCTCTATGATAATGACTTTGAAACCATTTATATTATTCGCATCCATTACTTTATGTTTCTACAGTTATTAAAAATCCACATTTTATTTTCTAAAGAAAACCCTATAAAACAGGCTTAGAAATTCGTTTCTAAAAGCTGAACGTGACTCACCATTACTTCAAATGGGTCACGCCATATTTCCTCCATCCTTAAATCTTCGAAGACAAATTTCTGAAGAAAACAGTGAACTAAAGAAAACGAATACTGCCTCGCCGACGTGTAGACGAATAAATTCTGATTAAAAAGGAGATGATGGTCGAATCGTCTCTCTTATGAACGGATGCTCACTTCATCCCTTGGTAACGAGTTCCGGTTCGAATCGTACAACAAGAGACGATTCTTCTTCCGAAAGAAAATATCCCACCGTCGCCATGGCGTTCGAATTCGGAATCCCTCAAATTTCCCCGCAAATCCGTACGCGTTAGAGGAGAATTCGACCCAATTTGCATCCATCCGTTAGACAAGAGTGGCGATGGAAAATACGCTTTAAATTCCTCGCGAAATGAGATTTGTCACCTAAAGGATTTCCCGAAGATAAGAAAAAACCGCGGATTCCTCCCAGAAATTCTCGTCTCCGTCCCCACGAAGAGTATTTCCAGACGTATTTCTCGAAAATTTATACGGACATTTGTAAGTAAAGAATCGAAAATCCGCAACCGTAAAGCATTCTATTAATCCAATCGTCAACTCTTATTGTCATTATTATGACAACTACATCTGATGTCCGGTTTGAGGGATTCTGAAGCGATAATCACAAAAATTAACTCTGAAGGAATGTGAATCTTGTACGCATTACGTTACCCTAAGGGAGGGAGGTAAGCTACCGATTTCGTGAACTTAAATAATCCTTCTAATACTAGCGTACTGCATGTACTAAAATCATTCAGCATTCAGGATTGATTCAGGTAATCATGCTCAAATAGAATGCTGTTTTAAATCTAATTCAAATAATCCAAACATAAAATTTGACCGAATCACTCATCGAGAAAGATAATTACGCGTTTTTTAAACTTCCGATATATCAGTGAACCCGAAATTTCCTATTAAAAGCTATTTTATTTACATCTAGGAATGCTTCTAATAACCTCCTAACAACTTGGTCATAGCGCTCCCTTCTTTCACTCCTCTAAAATCCTACAATAACTACCAAATACTTCTCTAACCTCAGTTCAAAAAAAAAAGCACCCAGGAATAAAGAGGCTTTCTAGATACCTTATTCTCTGAATTGGCATCGTAATAAAAGAGAAAGATTTTATCTCGAATGAACTATATATCTTGAATGAACTAAACTAAAGGGAAACAGTATAGCTTATCTTATTAAAAAATAAAAAATAACGCCACCTTTTAAACCCTACGTTACATCCAGCAGTTATCCTGAAAAGGTACATCGAAGAGATCAATAAAACCCCTCTTCACAGTGGTTCACCATGGTCAGTTTCCCACGTCGTGCACGTCTATCACATCCCTACACCTACCGCCCATCCTTTTTCGTCACCCCTGAAAATCCCTTTTCGGAGATTTCTCTTGACACCAACACCAAATTCCCCGCCAAACCCTTTCGCAAATTCACCGCCAAACAGCACGCACTCCAACGCCGTGGGGAATACACTCGCCCTCACCCCGCTAATTCCTCTCATCCTAAATATTTCTCCGCCCGGATCTTCTTTCTCGCCGCCTAATCCCCTTTCTTTCCATATAAATCTGCCGTAAATCGGGGGACTCGAAACTATCCCTGGCGTGTTGGACGTTTTCCGCCCTTAATCATCCTTCTATGTCCTTCCAACGACTGGATCGTTCTCAGATCACTCTCATGTACCTGGCCAGAATCCTACCGAAAACCACGGCTAATGACTATCGCCAACTTAACTGTTTATAAAACCAACTTTTCAATGGGCTTAACAATCTCCGTATCTAAAAGATATCTCATTCATGAAGTACTACGAACTACTACTAGTTTCGATAACTGACTTACTACAACTGCAATAAAACATAAACTAAGACCTACTTAAAATAACCACGCAATTGATATTTGCAAATAAATTCACAGGCGATACATTAAAAATAGTTTAGTTACTAAATTTTAGACATACAAACCAAGAAATATGAAATTAAATTCAACTTTATTTCCGACTTACTTAAATTCCGACTGAAAGATCGCTAAAAATACTATTCATTAAGACTGGATCTATTAGAGTTCTATTGCAAAAACAGATAGGTATATACGACTCTTTTACTTAATACTGCAAATATAAACTTGTCTACACGAAGAACTGTAAACTTTTCATTACATGGTCAACTACAATACGGACTGGGAAGATTGCTGGTAATATTTCAAATTAATAATTTTTCCCCCAAAGGAATGACTAATTTCGATTATATATATAAAATGGAATCTTTTTATTCAGTATAACGGCGATTCTATATAATCAGGATTGCAGTACATATCTGTATTAAAGAATAAGTTTATAAAAGTTTACTAATGGATGACGTTCCCTGAACAGAAATGAATACACATCTTTCGCAATACGAAATATCAACGTAATACGAAAGACAGAGATGATAATTTTATCACACGCCCAAGAGAATAAATTAGAAAATTCTACTCTATATCTACAGAAAATTTTTGAATTTCAGGCAACACTTATAACCATCACAAAATACAGAAGAATCTGGGTGCGACATAAAATATGCAAATCAGAAAAAGTAGAAACACGAACTCGTTTCATTTTCGTCAATAATCCCGATTGTAAAGGATCTGAAGTGGCAACGGTGCAGGCGGCACGTTTCCTCTCTTCTCACGGTATTAGAGAGAGCCAAGGGGAATGGCGAATTGATGAGCGAAAGAATTACACAGGGTGCGAATGCATTTGAGGGCATGAAATTGAAGGAATCCACAACGAGGTGTCGCGGAGGCGATGCGATTGGTCCGCGAGGCATCTGAATCGTGGCCAATCCGATTAGGCAAAGCCGCCTCGCAATGGGATACGCGATTCCTCCACGAAAGCGGCAACAATCACAGCCGCACCACTATTTGTACCTTAGTACCTTGTTCAGGTAAAACGACGCGATTTACAAGCGATACACTAGCAAAGTTTGACAGGTGTGAGCCAAATGCGTTTAAATGTAGTATGCCATTAGTACTACGCCGGAAGATGAAAAACTATCTAGTGCCAACGACAGGTAAGTTTGTCAATGGCCTGCGGAGAAAGGATATAGAAAAGAAACATTGTTCGAACTATAGCGAGTATCGCACTCTCACTAGAATTGGTAATTCCTTCTGCATAATTCACTGTAATGTATCAACGGCATTCCCCCATACACAAACTCCAATGAATGACCATCCAAAACCATTAATAAAATTATACAACCTTGACTTGAGGCTTTGAAATTTCATTGCTTCTCGTGAGAGACAATTAACGTAAATGAAGGGAAAATGTATCTAGTTCAGAGAACTACAGTATTATTGAACTTGAACACCTATACTACTTTACGAAACGCTTACTAGAAATATCAATGGAAGATAAATCGGATTTTCTATTTTGTAAACTACATTGTATGCAGGATAAAATTCACCTAATTTTAAACAAAGTCGGACTAAAATTAGTTTCTTTAATTTTGCCGTCGACCTTGCGAATACTCTTATATAATCGCGTTTGTAAAAACACGATTTTCTGAAGGGTGGTACGTTTTAATTATTTTGCCTATGAAGTAATACAAGTTAAAAATTAAAAGGCAGAGTTTGAATTTAGTGTAATCAGGCACAACAGGTTATCCTGAAATTAGCTACGTTCTTAGAGGTTCGATAGCACGTTAAATACTCTAACGGTGATTTTTAGTGACATCGGTCAGTAACAGCAACACTCACACATGTACGTAAATAGATATTTAGGAACTATTCACGCAAAGACTTTGAAACATACTCAACATTGAGAAAGAAGTTAAGAAACACGAGAAAGTAATTTCCGAGTATTGCAAACCTGAAGCATTCCGTTCGAGCAAAGCGACTGTTATCCAATTTCACTCCCTTCAGAACGGAAGACGACGTTAAAAATCCACAAACTCTCAAGAGCACCCCTTTCATCTATTATCATGGTGAAGATCACTATACACATGCCGTAAAAGCAATGCGGAATCATATCTCGAAAGAGTATGAGGAAAACTAAAGGGATCAATGGAGTCTTGAAGCGCGACTCGCACACCTTGAGACGAACTTGTCGAGAAGGGAAACAATCGGGCGAAGAAACATTTGGAATAGCGAGAACGAGCTCCGCGTTAATTATCCGGATATAGAATGAACTAAGTTACGGAAAACCACTCCATCTACCACTTGAACGAGGAAACTTCTCGAAAGATATCCCGTTAATCTAGCGAGTTTGTCGAGTCGTTTGAATGAACTTCGGGAAGTGGACAAAACAAAGGGAAGATATAGAAAGCAAGATGGAGCAAGAGTGTGACATTCCCGGAGAACTTCCAGTAACCGTGAAACCCTTAACTTCCATTAGCGGAGTGACATGATGGAAACACTACCAGTGTCATGCTACGCAAAGGAGGCCCTTTTGCCCTCTCTTGGTAATAACCGCGGTTATCCCGGTCAAATAATGATCACCTAGCAATGGTAAAATGAATTACAATCAGACGTGCTTCTAAAGTAATTCTCGCCAAAACCAGAAATAAGGTACCATCCACATACTCTTGAATGTCAAATGAACGTAATTATCCTTTCGAGGGATGTACACAAAATCAAAGCGTTTAAACTGGAGAAGGATCGCGAGAAACCAAAGTGTTTCGAGAAGATATCATGAGAGGAAACTTAGTTTGTAGTAGCTACCTTATAATTTTCAAACGTTGAAACAATAGGTACAATTGGTGCATTAACATTGTTTAATCTATTATTTATCATCTGAAGGCTGAAAATAATTTTTATCTGTGAAATGTAATCAAGGATTACAGAAAAACATGGCAACTCTTCTTTACATAAAACTTAAGAAATTCCTTAAAATCATGACCTAACATTAAATAAAGAAAAATCTACACAGGGAATAAGTAACATATATAATTCAGTAATGACGAAAAGTAACGGTAATTCTATTAATTGTTTATTCAGTTGTTGCTACTTTTGTTTTTCATAAGTTATAGGAAAATATGACGATTTTTCCCTTCAATATTAGATATTTCTTCATGCTTATAAATACAACACGGAAGTATACGTTGCATCACATTCATTATTCCGACCAAACTATAGAGCAAAGAAATACATTTGGTGGGCGATACCACAGCTGAAACGAAGACTGAATTTAATACAAACTCCTCCAGCAAAAGTAAACTGTCCCATGCAATAATGAGCTCAACGTTCTCTCCCTTCTATAAACGACAGCCCTCCGTATTTGAGAATCTTAACCGAAACCCACGCGAGCAAACAGCCGAAATAAAAAATTCATGAGAAAAGGAAATCCACAGTCACCGTGGAAACTCAAAAACAAAAATAAAACACACAAAAAACTCTCGACCTACAAATCAATTCCCGATCTCTTGCTCCGCCACCCCAGAAAAACCAAACCGATTCCATTTCATCCCCCGAAAACCAATTTCTCCTAAAATCCCACCTCGGCGAAAAAATCACTCGAGCGAGGGAAAAATCTAAACATACACGGCGACCCGGGACGGGAAATATCCTCCGCCATTCTTGAGACAAACATGTCACACTTGCTGGAAAGGTAAGGAAGGGGTGAGGAGACCGCATGGCACACGGAGATCCATCCTTTTACGCCAATCCCCAGACGATTCTCCAGTTACCCGACGAGGAAACACCCACGCCCCACCCTTGAGGCACTCCCAAATCTGCAAGAGCGTTCGGGACGGCCTAATCCTCATCTCCCCGCATCGCTCTTCAGGGCGCCTTCGCACCACCGAACGATCCTTCTTACCCATCCCAAAAGCCCCACCTGAAACCCGAAAAGCAATTAAAACGGAAGGACACAGATGACTACGTGAAAGAGGGGGGGAATGGTGAGGTTAGAGGGAGGGCTGTGGGGGTTAAATGGAAGGAGTTGCCATGGAAATGAGTGACGAGAAAATCTGGAGGGAAAGTAAGGAATGTATATGGATGGGAGGAAATTGAAGATTCGAATTTGGGAGGCGAAGGATCGGAGGGAGTTCTTTAAGTGCGTTCTTTCCTTTCCAATTATCGTTCCCAATTTGTGTATCACTATCGGAGGATGATGCTGCGACCCTCCATTTTAATCATTCGATACACTCTCATCAAAAATATGTAAGTTCAAAAATATAGATCTGCATGAAAAAAATTCAGTAACGGATAAGGTGAGTATTAAGAATATTTACCCTAAAATTTATTTCCGATATTAAACGCATAAGCCTTCAAAACAGTTTCTGTAAACTTCAAAACTATATGTAGAGTATTAGTTATCAAAAAAGGACGGAAAAAGAGAAGAAAAAAATTTTTAATTATTATAATTACATATTAAAACGCCCATTCCGACCCCGTTTCAAAATTAATACAAAAATCTTCATGGAAATGAAAATAATCACATAATTTAACATACCTGTTTTTAATTCGTTTTCTGATAATATTGTTAAATTAAAAACTATCTATCCATTATCAACATTTCAATCATCTAAGCATGAAAACAATACAATATAAAATAAACGCATAATCTTGCTAGTACGAAGTACGTTGTGCAACATATAAGCACTAACCTAGCCCTAATAAATGGGATTCATAAAAAACTATCTGTTTATCAAGGATTAATAAACATTCAATTAATTGAAATCATAAATTGACTTCTCTCGAGAGAACCTTGAATTTCAAACTATTACCACGAGGAAACAGGACTATGAAATATCCTATCACTGTACATCGTAAATAATAATACCTGTTCTTAGTAATGCATGGTACCTAAGTCGCAAATTTTATTTTACCATCGAGAAACAATACAATAAATAAAAATGTGAGTATAATATGCCTGCTATCACGCACGTATCTTAATCTCTTTGATTTCCACGGAAATATTAATTAGTTCTCTGACTCGCAACTCCAATTTAGACACTAAATCCATTCGACCATTTTATCTCAGCGAAGATTACTTCTCGATGGTGCGGAATGTTGGCCTGGAGATAACCTCATTACACCTTCTGATGAGTAAGTAGTCGGTAATGCGAAACAAGTTGCCGTCGAAAGTGTTAAAAGACAGAAAATCAAAGGAATGTGGTAAACACAAAAGGATCAAAGTGGCGAGCTACACAAGTGTGTGGGGATAAGAGGGAAAAGGGTTAAGAGAAACGGAGATAAAGGGAAGCAGGAAATGAGAAGGGTCCAACGCGGGATTAATCCTGAAGGGAACTTCCCGTCACTATGAGACAAACAGAATAATTTAGGAAGGAAGAAGCTAAGGACACACAAAACCTATCCTAAAACCAAACAAAACAAATCATTCTCGGAATTAAAGTAAGGTTTCGCCCAGGCCACTAATAAATTTGGCCGATATGAGTCGAGAAAAACGGTAATAGCTGCGCCCAAAACAATTAAAAAGATGGTGATGCAAATTATTGTCGGTATAAAAGTAGCTAATGAGGAAAATAAGAAATCAAGATTTAAAAATATAAAACAAATCGAGTTATGTCAAGCATAAATTAAGTCACGTAACTTTACTATGGATCAAAAACGTGAGATCGTTCCAAATACTGCTGTAAGTTGTTAAGAAAGAAAAAATAACTCACATATCATAAATATAAAAAATAAATTCAACAGTTGATAAATTTCTGAGAACGATGAACGGTAAAGTAGAAAACCAACCACATCCAAACACTTTACCCTACCCTATGGCCCCCTGCATCTTATGCAACCAGCAGGAAAACCCGTGTATTATAGCTCACTCTCCTTTACCCGCACAGGTTATACATATATTCGAATTTAATTTATATGATGAAGGTTATTTCGGTTTATAAGCATTCCTTATACGTTACAACGGCTCTCAATTTTGATTTAATTCTCAGAGAAAAATGCAATCGAAAAACAGTACATGATTAGCCGGCATCACAGTAGATGAAGATATTTATTCAATAATAATTTAATATAATAACGACTTATTTCTACGTGGTCTGGGGATCCATTCCGGTGGGATCTCACATGCGAAATGACATTAGTAGTCATGGCGCTTTGAACAATACTACTACTACGATTTATTCCTACTTGGTGCTAAATAAAATACGATCGATTACATCTTAATATTTTACTGTTGGCACAAAACACCTGAAAATGAAGTTGAACCATCTAAAAACACGAATAACATTGGTGAAAGCACATAACGGCGCGAATTCGACAAATTCTGCATCAGATTAATCCCAAAAGTCAATTCTGCTGCACCTTTTAAGAAATCCGTCGAAAGAATCTTCACTCCCGAATTACACAAAAAGCCGAATTAGTTGGAGCGAAACCGTCACGAATGCGACCACCGAAATTAATTCGCCGCACGCCCTTTTCTCACTCCCAAATGAGAGAAAACTGATAGTATCCCCTCGGGCGAATCGCCATCCACGCGAAACATCCGCCATCATTGCCTCGTTAGGGAGATAAACCGTAAATTACGGAGACACCGGAACTTTAAAAAATCGCGCTCTAAGTGCACGGCGCATTGTTCCGCCTCTATGAATTTCCGCCGTGGTACAAGCTCTCATCTCTGGGAGCTACACCACCCGCCGAAACAAAACACCACCGGCTTAATCCTGTGCCGTCATTAGGACCGAGTTGTCCCGCTGCCGAAATCTGTGGGCCCGGCGAGCTTTCACTCCGCGCCGAAGAACGAGTGCGGCTGGTTTAAACGTCGGGGAAAGGAATTTCTAGGATAGTGCATAGTCGGGTAGAATCAGTCGTAACACGGGGCGATACACGGAAATGAGGTTTGAGAGTGCTAAGCGAGCGCGGTCGTATGAGAGGGTTATCGATTTCTAAGAGGGAAACTGGGAACGACGATACTGTAGACGTTCGTCAAAAGAAGCCACTTTAGAGGCAGGTGCTATATATTTCGGGCGTTAAAAGAGGCTGTGAAAAATTTGTGAAAGGGAGCTAAACGCAGGGGGTTTGTTTCACCTTTCTTTCTTTATTTTACTAGCCTTTTTAATTAATTCGTTTTAAATTAAATTAATCGATATTTCGAACGATTCGCTATCATTTCACCTGGATTGGATTACACAAAGGTGAATGAGAGATAACAAATGCATTCGCTACTTCTCTAAATTCGCCCTTCTGTCTCATTAAACAATCTATACATAATGGAGAACCATGTAATAGTGATATTATCTTAATAAATAATGTACTTGACAAATCTGAAGCACTCATTTAGCTCATATTGTGAGCGAAGAATGCGAACTAAATCCTTACGATTATTTAATTTTTATAATTATATCCTCTCCTTAAAACACGCTCGACACTTCATAAAATTACGATCCATTGCAAGTAAATCAGAAAAAAATTTACTCAAAAGTTCAGTTTCATGTGAGGCTAATTCAAGAAAGATTTCAAACACGAATATTATGTTAACCTTCGCGATAAAACATCAAATTACATTATATCGACAAATAAATACATTAGAAAAAGCTTTCTACTATCGCTTAATTAATTTTATTTGCGAAGAGCGGTCTGTCCGTATGAAATTTAGTATCGGAGAATTTTCCTCTGCTGCGAGATTAATCCCTATTAGGATTTGAATACTATTCATTATATCAAGCAATTCACTTGAAATATGAAACAGACGGAAATCAACGTTCCTTGAAACATTAACCAGAGACCTATAGATACAACACCCTATTTTCGAGAATGATTCAAATCAATTACATCACGCATTTGGTCTCAATAACCGGAAATTTTTGCACAATTTTTCGTGTCGTATAATTGCTAGAGCCGAGAAAAATGTAATTCTGATGTTAACGTGACGTTGGAGAAAACCACTTAATGAAATAAAAACCCGCGTAAAATGAGAACATCCATCAAAATCTCCAAGTCGATTTTTCCATCGCCACCGCTTCCTCACCACCACGTGTACCAGAAATTAAAAAACGAGACGAGGTTCTCATTGCCTTGCGGATGAAAATACATGATTACGCCGCCGCACATTAGGTGGAGAGTGATTGTTATGTTAGTACAATTACGATGAGGCTGTTCAAGAGGCCATATTCTCCCCTACGCTTGGGGACATTGGCTGCATTCCATGCACAGACTTTGGCGCAGGGGCAATCGTACCTTTCGGAGTGGATATGAGACGCTCTCTGGAAACTCAAGAGAAATTAAAACAACGGAGGGTAAAATTAAATTCTTTCGCTATCTGCGAACAGTCAGGAAGGAGTCAATTACATAAGAGGAAGGAAAGTGCAAAAAAGCTATTAAATTAGTTCCCCATTTCTAAATGTCCTCGTAATCAATGACGAAAGTGATCCGTAAATTCTGACTGTATATTAATGTAATTGACTTCCCGAAAAAGAGGTTTGAAAAAGGTCCCCCTCATTGTAAGAAATTAGCCGTTAAATGATGACTTTAGCTTCGAAATTAATAACGTCAGCAGAGGTTTTTCTAGTCTATCAGCATTAACGATTCAAAATCTATTGTTATCCATATCCTACGTTTCGATTTCATTTATACAAGTCGTGGTATTGTTAGCAGTGTTTCGATAGCTGAGGTAATTTCACACCTGGGTTTCCACCGGTAATCGAACACGGGGCCGCTTTTATCATAGACGAACCCACTGCCCACACGGCTATCAACGAGCCTCGGCATAATTTTTATTCATTATTAATTACTCGAGGAAGTTTACAATTCAATCCCATCACAGAAATGCAAAATGATACTTCAGACATTAGGTAAAGTAGCTGAGAGGAATCATCAGTTGGATGCATCGTCACAAAGCAGGGGATATTAGCATAGTTATAACTCTAATTTTTCAGACGACGGTATACGCATTAATATATGCACAACAAGACTTTAAGGAAGGAGAAGGCAAATCCTGGTAATAAACCCAGACTATGGAGGGGAGGCAGACGGTGGAGAGACAAGTTAAGCGAGGTGGAAATGCAGTGTTGGAGAGGGTGGAAAACAAAAGAGAGGAAGAATGCGTCGCGAACGAATAAGCAGAGTAGAAAACCCAGATACGAATCGATGGCAGGATGAAGAACGGGATAAATGAATAGAAGCCGAGGTATAGCCCAAAACACGCACGCGGAGTTAAACATAATGACAGTAGGATAAAAAATTGCGAATGATGATACATCGAAAGCCACGTGGTTGCACAAATGCATGCTTTGCAACCCAAGTATACCGCTCGCTTTCATTAACATGTCTGAAGTCTTATTGCGTTATTTTTTTACTGAGAGAAAGCGAGTTTTCACGAAAATGAAAGAGGGAAGCCACTCCATTCTCTTTCAGGGGTAAACACATTTTTTTCACCCGGTCTATAGTTCTTCATCTCAATAATCGCTTTAATCTTCGTTTAGGAAATTCTGCTGTAATCGTTTCGTAAAGATTTGAAATTTTCGATTACAGCAAACGAACAAAATGTTCGTGCAATTTTGAAAAGGAGCCTGAGCTTATAATAATTAATCTTATAATTGCTCATCAAGCGCTCGTGACGCTGCCGATATTTTCGAAAGCATCACAAACCTACATACGATTTAAATACAGATGTTGTACGTTCTATAGTACAAGCAGTCCAACTTTACCTACCCACCACAGTACAGAAATTCCTGAAAAACAGTTTGATTTGCATGGAGTCAACCTTAGGATACACCCCAAAAAAACCCTAAGATATTTAACCACCAAAGCTATCCTCCACTCGCTGCCGGCGCAAATATTTTATCCTAGATCCTCCACAGCTTAATAATATACTTCGCAGTCGGAAAATCTCAAAACACATCCACAATGAACGCGGAAGGGAAAATTGAGAAAGTGGAGGTATCCGCCGAAACGTTTTTCAACCATCGAAAAACACGAGTTGAGGTAGCTATTCCGCCTATGCCGAATCCTTCACGCGCAACTTGGCAGCGATAAAAGACATTGGAAGTACGAGCAAGAAAGAGGATAAAAGAAGTGGAAGAGGGGGTACGAAACGTCGGTTGCCTCGATAATAGTGATGCATGCATTATGCGGATTCCCTCTCCCCGTCGCCCATTACACCGTTTTCCGGCGGACTGGGTCCTAATTCATGCACAGCGTATGATTTCTCCCCCCGTCTTGTTTGCTTTCGGGAGTTGTTAATAACGGCCAGTGCAGAGGGAAAAAATCACTGTTGGCGCTGACTTAAAACGGTAATGAAGATTGAGCGCAGGGCTTTTATTTTCTATCCTTCCCAAGGAAACTTTGCCGACATATCATCGCTAACAACGTCCCTCGCAGGTTTATTCTCATTCTTAGAAATGAGTGTCGCAGAATAACCTCTAATGCATCTACATTAACCCGCACGCCGCCTTTCGGTGGGTATTATAAATACGCAGCTATGAGCTCGAAATGTTGTTCAAACAGCATATGCAACTTAATTTTCTTGTGATAATTAGTTCTATAAACTCATATGACAGAAAGAAACCAATATACTAAATAAAAACCAACAATTAACATTTATAATACGATGAGATTTTAGGAAAAATTTCAAGGAAATAATCAAATATTGTAATGGCTTACTTGAGGAAGAAAAAAGCCACAAAATTGTAAAAAATAACCAATATTTGAAGAACATACTTCTCAATGCGTGCACAAAAATTTAAAAGTCAAACTTCTACGGAAAGAGAGCAATTTATGAGAAATTTTTCGGTTGCTCCTGTATTTTATTTACTACAGAAAATTGTGCTACGATATACAAACGTGAACGTCCACTTATCTTAGTGGCGTAAAGAAAATGTAACAGATTGTATATTAAAACGCAAGCTATTTGGGTACTAAACATGTACTAATCTGTTTATTGCTCGCTTCTAGATTTCATACTGTCAGACCACAGAAACAGCGAATGCTCCATAGAAGGCCAGTGGGCCATAGTTTGTTAACCTCTAGTCTGGGAGAAATCTAACAGAAGATGTCACAAGGATCCAAGAAAAAGAAATCCCTGTAATCCAAGTACAGTCAATCTTTACAGGACCACTCTTACTACAAAATCCTAATCTACTTCTGAATTCTATCAGATTAATCCGCCAACATGAGCGTCCTAGTACTAGAACCACCAAAGCCTTCCAGGAAAAAACTTCCAGAATAAGAAAACCGGGAAGACGAATACTTTCCGACCCGAACATCCTCCGCGTAAAGGAAACCTTTCTTTCCTCTCTTTCAAACCCACAGACCATCCAACACTCACGGCTCCAGACCATCCTTTCCGATTCCCAAGAGGGACTTTGAGGTCAGAAGCAGTAAGATGGAGACAAAGAGAAAAGGAGAAGAGGGCTGGAATTAATCGAGGTTCGGTACGCGCACCGATCCGCATTGCAAAGGGGGTTGAAGAAAACGGCAAAAAATACGAGAGGTGGATGAAGAACGCTGCTCTTCGTCTTGACCACCACTTCGGAATTCAGCAGAGCAACTCCCGAAACCCCCAAATCGACTTCCGCTCCGATTCCCACGGCCCCTGCCGGTAAAACCTTCGGGTTCGGCTGCAGGAGAGGAGGGAATCAACACCGAAAAGTGGGGGGGCCACGATGCAGAAAGGGACGTAATTGTGAGGCGCGGAAACCCCGGAGATTCTGGTCGGATACGAACTAATGCGATCCCGTGGTTTGGAGATCCCTCGTGGTCCAACCAGTCTTGCCCCGTCCTTCCGCACGAATGCCTCTTGCCATTCGAGTTTGCACACCCGCAGTCTCCGGTTCGCATCCCAGAGAAGAGAACGAGCTTTCGAGGATGAATTACATCGTTCTCCGACGTGGTTGGCATCGCTGATCAATGAGGAAACGTTAATGACCGCAAGTGTTATTTATGCTAACGATGCTGTGGGATGGGATGGACCCCCTATGCAAAACGTTCTCTGAACGGCCGGAACCCAGAAACGGGAAATTCTCGACAAATGTAATCCACGTGTAGCTATCTCGGTTGAGGGTTTCCGCTAGAAATTTTATCTCTCTTTTGAGGACTGCCCTCAATACACTATCATGATCAATCAATAAAAAGAATTTAAAAAATTACTGAAGTAAGGTCAAAGAAAGAAAGCTTCTGTTCTTTCAGAAACACCGTTCTACGAACTTCGGAGACCCTGGACCGGAATACACATGGGTGGTCTGAAAAGTTTCCGACATTTCGCCATTTCTCGACATGTTTTCTGAAAATTTCTGAAGATTTCTGAAAAATCTGGGGTCGGAAACTTTTCAGACCACCCTCGTATATCATCATGGGTTCATATTTCAAACGACGAGCTACAGAACTGTTCTAAGGTTCAGGATTCACCAGAGAATGAAGGCAAGAGAAGGCTAAAAAATTATAAAAATCTACAAACTCGCATTTCAAATCTAAAACCAATATTTTTCAATCCCCAGACGTAAATTACGCAGATTCAAAGAGATTAGTCCGCGGAGAGTTGGGGCAGAAGGAAAAACCTGTACACAGATAGCAGTAATGGGGAAAAATCATAACGCTCTCCCAATGAAAGCGCCATATCGGAGAGCATATCGATATAAAGCAAACTGAGTGCTTTCCGCATTACGTTTCCAAATCGCCAGAAATGCAACATTAGCAATCTCTCCACTGAATTTCTCCCCTCCAAACCACGTGATATTCCGCCGAGGACGGCGTGGAAACAAAAAACACGCGTCGACCGATGATCACTCTCACGGACAAACCATTACCGAGAGCTTTCTTTTATTACGCCTTGGCCACAGGCGCTCTTACACGAGGGGACAAATCTCCAACGAGATCAAACGCTCTCGAGAAAAAGCGATTTCACACGGCACGCGAAAATAAACGGACGAATTCATTTTTAGTGCAAAAGAAAAACGCGACGGTGCCCCGGAGAGGGAGGGATTTTTTAAAACAGGTACACCGAGAAAAAGCATAGCCCTGTTAACCGGCTTTTTTCAGCAACTTTAAGAAAAGAAACGGTAACTAATCTGCTTTATGTTGAAGCGTTAAAATTTTTGTTCGAAATGACGAGAAAATGTTAAGAAAGAAAAATAATCAAAAGAAAAGAAAGGAATGGGAAGCGCAGAGTAAAGAGATGAACTAAATCATCGTAGACAGCGGATACTTCTAAATGGTATCAAGAGCTTCTCGGAAAAGCAATTCAATAGTGCCAAGTTAAACCACATCCAATGACTAACAATAATTTAAAGGGAAGAAATCAAAAGATTCTTCGAAACATACGTCAGAAACTGTCATTCTTTTTTACGATGGCACCAATTTTCACGGGATAAAACTTACTGAGGGTGCATTTCAGAAGCCAATTGAAAGTAACAATCCAAAACATTCCAACTTCATAAAAAAGAAATAAATAGTCAAATTCCTAGTAATTAATTTCACCTTCATTATGATTATCGCAGAAATCTACTATAACATTGGATTAACATCGGATATTCGAGATTAAAGGTGAAATTGGCCAACATTAGGCTCTGAGTTTTTAAATTCCTACAACCATAGAAAATCCGTAACTCTTTCAGTAATGTTTTAATAAGATATCAAAAACCAAAGACAGAAAAAAAAGAGAAAAGTTACGTTATCAAGCCTCCTAGTAGCTGTATATCATTATAACATAAGTAAAAAGATAGAAATAAAGAAACAAAGTATTGTACAAAACAAAAAGAGTGAGGTATTCATAAATTAAAGAAGGTAGAGGCAAAGCATAGCAAATGGAGTCTTACAATACAGAAATGTTGTAGCAAACGTGCGGCAGAGGGAGACAGGAAGATGAAAAGGGCTGGTGAGCCAAAGGATAGCGAAGAAGGATGATCACAAGGGGAAGCAAAGGAGAAAGGCAAGGAGAAGTACAAATGAGACCGAAAGGGGGCACACGCGAGAGATGGAGAGAGAGAAAAGGGAATCCGCAGTCCTTACGCGACGCATTGAACGTGTAACGCTATACACGCTCATTCATCTCCTTTTTTCCTTTCCATTTTTTCCGTATCCCTGACCTCGCTAGGTAAATTAATGATGCGGAGATCCAAAACTCATTACCTGCATGGGAAATTTCAAAAGAAAATGAGGCAGTAGTTCATGGGTTTTGCGGGTGTTGTAGTGAGCGAGGGCGCTTTGTTTTGGTCCGGCGGTTTAGCTACGCCCAAGGCGGACTGCGGCTGCAGCGTGACTTACGCGTGCCGATGCAAGGGAAAACGGTGCTTACCTGCAAAGAGAAGAAGGTGTTTTAATTAACCAGGCCTACAAAACGAAGCAGCATAAAACCTTAATTCAATAGAGTATAAGCGTTCATTCACTAAACGTACCCGAAATTCATTGAATGCTAGAGATAGAGCTTACGCTCCAGCTGTCTTTAAGGAGGAAAAGTTTAACCAGCTAATTTCGTAATCATTTAACAATTGAGTTAATTGCTCCGGCCAGAAGCTATTCATGACTTTGGGATGCTTATACGTAATGAAGTGAATGGAGACAATTACTTAAAAATATCAGAGGAAGATATTATGCAAGAAAATACTAGGCAATTTCTGGAAATATTTTTGAATGGCAGGGGCTATTTATTAACAAGGACTCGTTCCGTATTATTTTTCCATGTATCTTACAGTTTAATGTACAATTATTTCATAAATATGTATGAACACAATTCCGCTTCCATTGCAGAAGCAGTAGTTGCATTTTTACATGCATCTTTAAAATCAAGGCACTCGGTGAATTAGAGAACTCATATCTATGCAGATATGTAACGAGCTATCATCAAGTATGCAACAAAAAATACAGCACGGCTGAATTTGCTTGAGAACCATTAATTAATTGTACTCATTTTATTTAAATAAATTCACTTCTAAATTTAATAAGGCAATCGATTAGAAAAGGATTCTCCTGAGTGATACATAAGAATCCTTCGGAAATCATAGTCACTGAATAGCGCGTTAGAATATTTCAAATAATTAAAGCGACAATCATCCCTTTGGGTTCGATCGGCGAAGCGGCGGCGGCATGGCAGGATTAAAACAGAGTGCATTTCTCCAATAAACTTCATGAATTCGAATCCAAAGAATTTCGTACCGGAATCCATGCCATGTCATTCCAGCTGGACAGTTTGTATTAATCCGATCCTCATTTTCATACGACCGATAACGGCGCCGAGCCCACCCAACAGGCGCTCGAAAAATTGATAACCTCAATATCTGCACGTGAAAAAAAACAATAAGAAGCACTCGAGTCCTCGCGATCAGCGGACAGCGCGGAATAACGTCAACAAAAACGAAATGGAAAAAATGAGCTCCGTCCATGAAAAACAAGTGAGGCCCCGAAATAACATTCTCCTTTGGACCCCTCCCCATCAACCTCTCGCAAAACCGAAAAAGGGGGGATTTTGTAACCAAAATAATTCTTAAAAAAGCACTCCGCCATTAAAATATTCATGACATCACCCCTCGAAAAACAAAACTGCGTATGGAAAAGGAAAGAGCAGGCAATTTCTAGGCCACGGAGTTACATTTCCCCGCCAGGGAAGGAAAAATAAATGTATAAATTAACGAAAAAATTTCGCAATCCCCCTCCCGCCGTTGCCGCGCGTAAAACAAGCCCCGCGGTAAACTCAGAGGACACCAAATCCCGTGCTCTCTCCCAATTTTTCTCTCTCTCCGCTTCCATTGTTCTCGTTATTTAAACTCCACCTGTTTCCCTTCCCCTATGCATACACTCCGCACCCTTCGCTACATACCGCAGACTCTCCGACTAATTTCTGATTAATAATAAGAAGGAAATTTCCGGAACCTTTTCCAGCGTCCACCTCTGCATTGCAATCAATTTTCTTTTCTCCTGATCAACCTTCCAAATAAATATTCACATTTACGAGGGATAATCCCGAATTTTTAATTTTAATGATTGATGTAATTAAAAATAGACAAAAGAAATGGGTGGGTCAAATATTGAGAGGGGAGGGATTGTTAAAGAAAGCGATCGAGGGAAGAATGCTAGGGAAAAGACAGAGGGGAAGACAAAGACAAAAATTATTAGACGAGTTAAGGGGTGGGATAAGTTACCGGGAATTGAAGGAGAGAGAATTAAATAGGGAATGTGGGGGCACATGAACCTACCGAAAGGTAGAACACTTTATATATATAATCCCGAATTGAACGAAAAACAGAAATTCCTGCTCCAATAGATGTACATAGGTGATCTGAAAGGTTTCCGACATTTCGCCAATCCTCGACACTTATTTTGAAAATTTCTGAAAAATCTGGGGTCGGAAACTTTTCAGACCACCCTCCTACAATCAACGAGCGAATTTTACGTGAAACATCATCAACATATCTTATTCACCTCGCGATATTTAATACCTTCCATTGTCCGGTCTGGAAGTTTCTCCAATTCAGAAATCCGTTGCCTCAAGTTACGACACCCTAGGTTCCTGCCCTACATCTGTTTCCTATAAGGCTTCGATTTTCTATATTAATTCATCCTCCTTTGACGAAGATATTATTCTCGATCACAAAGAAGAAGCTTAATTAACAAAGACTCAATCAATTTCCTACGTTCCGCCAAAAGAACCACTCTCTTCTTACCTCGTCGTCGCCAACTAAAATAAAAGCCTAGTTTCAATGTCACTGAGAAAGATACTAATTAATCAATCAGTTAGTCGATCAATCTCCACCTCTTTTGCATCTCCCACTCACTTTCTTCCACTTTTCCCCACCCTTTCCTTCATTTCCTCTGCAGCGCGTCTCCCTTTGATCAGCCGTGAGGAGAGGAAAGAAAACCCGGAGGAGGGAGAGGCAGAGAAAAGTAGAGACTAAACTGACACGCCGACTAAAAAAATAAGAGCGGAGGGATTAAAAAATACGCGGAAAATAATAAAGTTGACGAGGGAAAATACACAGGCATCGCTAGAATGGGAGAAGCACGCGTTGCGGAAAAAAGAGCGATCGATAACCCTTGGCTGCGGACATAAAAATTTTAATCCGGAGAGAGAGAGAGGGAGGAAAGAAAAAGGAGGGATACAGCGAGAAAAGTCACCATGACATCCTTACACACGCGCCTTTCCCGCCGCCGATTTGCATCTTCCCCCCGATGCTTCCTTTCCTTCGATTCATTGGCCCCGATCCATGAAAATCGAACCGTTTCCAATTTCCTTTTAATCAATGATCCCAAAGCTGACGCGTATATCGTGAGATGCACCCGATCCTATCGCTCCTTTGGGCTTTTTTACGTGCTCCGCGAGTGCTTCTGCGGAAAATAACATTCGATGGGAAATACTGCGATCTTCATGTAAATGGGGAACGAGATTAAATTCGAATGGACGCGGATTATATTTCGCATTGCGTTGACTGTTATTTTTTTCTATTACCTCCACGGTGCTGGAGATGATCGATAATCGACGATCGTACTGAGAGAAACAAGCTCTTTCAATATCTCATAGAATTTGGTGAAACAAATCTAATTTTTAAATTTACTTCATGCCTAATACAAGATTTAACTCATAATGTCAGATGATTCAGGAAGTGCATTCAAAACTAAAATCTAAAAAAAAACTAAAAAAACTAAATCTTTTATCTACCGCAAGATTTATTCGTATAAAAGCAAGATTTCTACTTCTATATTCCATCATAAATATCATTCCAATTTGAGTGTCTACTTCATCTATCATCCCTTTTCCATGTATTTTCTTCTCTTTTAATAAGCATATTGACCATTACCTCTTATATTTTATTTATCGAGAGCAAAAGATAGTCGTGTTCTATTTTTAGACAAATTAATAAAAGAAACTATCTCCTAAGAATGCGTAAATAATACTCTGACATCATTTTAATAGCATAAGGACATATTCCTAATCAAACGACAATCGAGTGAGTGAAGGTGAGACAATCTCTTAACTCATTAACCTCATTTTATATAAAGGAACGAATCCCGAGTAAAAATATAGCTTCCTTTGAAATCAAAAGTAATAAGCCTTCTTTAAGGGAAACGGCATTAAGAGATTCCCTAAACTCGTGAGATCCGTTCCACATTGTTTTACTTCCAACAGTCAATATCTGCTAAGGTAACAATTTGATTGGAAACTAATAAAACATTCCATAAATTCAGTTCATAAAATCGAAGAGTTTAGCAGATCGAAGAGTACGAATATTTCCTAATCATCGAAAATTTCTACAGCAGTGAGATACGAGTCGAAAAATCGTCAAAGAAGAGACGACGCGCGGTTCGCTAACTTTCCAATGCAACGTCTCGCTCAAGGATTCGCGCCAGGAATAGTAATTTTCGACGGCTAATTGACGCTCAAAATACGCCGTCGCTCTAAAAATTACTTCCGCTGCGATATAAAGTGCCTTGATCGTTCACCTGATTCAGGCAATCGACGTCCTGAATTAATATTCGAGCGAATCAGCGCCGATTACCTTACGTACAGGCCTTGGGGAATAATTAATTAACGATTCGAAAAGGGACTAGGACGACAAATAATCGAAGTACGTCGCTCTAGATTCCGATGGAAAAAAAGCTTTAACTGATCTGACCCACAATCGGAACGGAAAATTCGATGAAACGCTGAAATCCGAAGCGACGTCGATAACGTGTCACTAATGCGACACGCGGTAAATTAAATTTTCGATCAGAACCTGCAATCTCAATCGCCAAATTAAAGTTAAGTAACTCCTTTTGGGACTCCTGGATAGTCAAGTGGGAAGCACGTTCACCTTTGGTGAAAAAGGTCTCGGGTTCGACTTCAGCTGGTGGCCCATATGTGCGAAATGACCTAAGCTGTCGAAACACTTTTGAAAAAACGAATACTAACAGTAACTCTTTAGAAGAAATACTCAACTAATTCCGTTTGTATACCACTATGGAAAAACCTCTACCACAGGATGATGAATATGATAATGTGTACATGACGAGCAGAACATTCAAGTCGTTACATTATCCATAAAGGTCTTTATCATGATTTTAACATTCTACATGAAAATTGATGTTCATGACAGAATTACTCCTATTTTTTGTTCTCTTTTAAGAATCATAGAAACGAACTTAATAGATCTATAAACGGAAAATTGTACAGAAAGCACATCATTCTATATTATCAAGGCAGTTCAACATAAGGGTACTACAAAAAAAATGATAAAGTCCGCTCATGCCTGTATAACTATGAAGCGAGACACTTCATACGAAACAGCACTGCAATGTGTACTTAAAGAATAATTTTGAAATCTCAGTTTCCTCCGTTAGCATGAAAAGTTGCTTGTTTACTAATCTGAGACAAACATTAATGTACTCCTTTTGAAACGTTAGATGGTACTGTCAACACCGAGAAAATGAAAACTCGAGCAAATATAAGACGAACGTTCATGCTTAAAACATTCCAACGAACCAAACGATAATTATGGCCGTAATATAATTCTTCTGGTACGCGAAAGTTATGCTTCCGTAACCAAATGACGCATCGCAAACTCGGTTCAAACAGTAGATATTCCAAAACTGATAGCATTCATACAAGTCTTTCGCGTCTACTGAGGAAAACAAACGTAAGCTTAGCATCTGTGCTGCCTAATCAAAGTCATTAATGCTCGGAGAGAGAGAAACGCAAAAATAAACGCATTCCACAAAAGGGTTTCGGCATAACCCTTCCGCGCGAACTATCTGCACGAGATCGCCTCCTTGTCCCATCCCATTCCCTCTCAGGCGACCATCAATTATTCACCCCTTATACCCTTTTAACAGTCCCTACTACCGGAAACATCAAAAGGAGCCCTGAAGGGGTTGAGAGAAGGATGGCAATGCTCTGAGAGAGGACGAATACAGAAGTGGAGCGTGGGAGGATGCAGGGTGGGGTTGGTCTGAAGGGTTGAAAGGAAAATAAGGTGAGGAAAGGAGAGAAGCGGTAATAAGGCCCACGGCCTATCCTTGGGAATCCCTAACATGATGCCGTGAGCGGGACGAAGTTTTGGGGGAAAAGGAAAATTTTCCATGTTGGAGACGGGATGACGTCAGGAACAAGGGCTAATGCTCCGGTGGTCGGTTGCTCTTGCTAATTTGGTCCGACTGACCCGGAGCCAAAATAAGGGAGCGTGCATCGAACATCTTACTGCGTATTTCTCAAACTATACTCTCTCTACATTCAACTTTGAGTGCCAAACATTACATTCCACGAGTATAACAAACGCTAGGTATCCAGTCTGAGGGTATGCCACAGTTTTCAATTAATCACATTCTTATCATAGTGAAAACTACTTGTATTCACACCTTGATGATAAGATACTTCCAGAATCTGCGCATAGAGACTTATGGGCACAAGAGCGTAAAATACAATTGCTCTCCAATGATTTCATGCGTAGATCTCATACTTAAGATACATAAAATTTCAGCCTTGAGTCGCATGCACGAAGAGATAAAATATATAAAATTAATCTTTTATTTATGAAAATATTTCTTTTCGGATGAATTTTTAAACGCTGTACCCTAAAAATACAGAAGCAACTTTCATACTCTTTAAACTGACCCAGATAAGATCTTTCTACGTCCAGCTTTTAGAGAAAATACAAAGTATGATAACATTATAAAAAAGCATAAAATACGGAGGCAAAGTTATATTTTGCAAGACAAAAAACTTAGTAGATTTGCTGCCTATTTGATGACAAAAAAAAACTTATGAAGAAGGGCATTAACAGAGCAATGGACCGGAGCCATGTAAATAGGCGTGGAGTATCCTCAAATGCACGTGAAAAAGGAATTAGTGAAGGAGAAAATTTTATTCTCGGTGATTACCATTCAGAAAACTTTCACCAACGGGGTGGAGAAAAGAAAAATAGGGAAAAAAGAGACAATCACAGCCAAGGGTAACAAAGAGTGTTTAAGTAGCTATCTCCGAAAGGTCAATGCTAGAAAAGCTACACAAAACGATCTCTTCGCCGTGAAGTCGCCTAAATTTATCTCTCTTTTGTTTCCACTCGATGAAATTGCGCTCGAAACATCGAAGCGAATGCGTTTCTCTTCAATCCGCTTTCACTCCCTTCCTTTTCAACAAAATATGCATTTTCCTTTATTTCCGAAGAGACCCATTTTTCCTACATTTTTTTATCTTTCATCTTTAATTAAGTTATCACAACTTTCGGGTTTCGATCCTCCTAAATATAGGAAACTCTCGATAAAAATGCGGCTTCCGTCGCGATTTCTTTTTTATCATGCGGATTTTTTCATTTAGCGACTCCAATTGAAAATATCGATTTGGAAGGAATGTACGACCCCTGGTGACATCTACGCTGTAAATCGGATGGAGATTTCGATTTTAATTAAGGGCGCTGTATTGTTCCCGAAATTTGAAAGGCTTTCTCATTCCTGATTTATAACTTCTTCGAAAAGGGGACGCAAAATACATAGGGAAGACCTCATTTGATAACAAAAGAATAGTTTACGCGGCAAATAACTTATGTGCGGATTTTTATTCGGGAATAACGGCACGCACTACAATCAGAATGAAAAGATCACTTTATCTGCTCCCTTTAAAAAATAAAATTGCGCTGAGGTACTAAAGCTAACTGATGCAAAAACAAAGAAATGATGTATGAGTTAACAATAGTAATTAAAATTAATTCTACCAACTCGCTCCTTAGGAGAAGCTAACAACTGATAAAAAAGCTACATAATCGAAAAAATATGATATACGACTCAAATTCAAATTCACTGATATCGCAAAATATCTTATAATAAGGAAGGAGAAGATCCTAAGCGTCAAGATAATTCTCTACTAACCCTTTCAAAAATAATCCTGAAAATGAAAATGGTAATCGAGTATACGATACATACGAATCAATAAACGCTTCTCAGAAAAAAAATTTGAAATATAAAATCCACGGAGGCGGCCGAGATAGTGAAAATTGAACTTCATAATGAAGGAGAAGGGATATATACATGGGTGGTCTGAAAAGTTTCCTACATTTCGCCATTTCTCGACATGTATTCTGAAAATTTTCTGAATATTTCTGAAAAATCTGGGATCGGATACTTATCAGATCACCCTCGTATACACTTAGATCTGGGAGATTTGATGATGGTATAACATCGAAACCGGTAATCTCCGAATAAATTACTGTGAAAAAGTATATCTTTAGTCCTTCGTTATGAATTTAAAATATTTAGATGGCTATTTCCCCGTACATGTGCTCTTTGTGAACCGAATATACGCTAAAGTTTATGATACAGAGAAAATAAGCGACCTATTAAATACAACCCATTCACATATCAACTTCAAAGATCGAATCCGCAAACCGAAACCCCTCTTTCAAATCGGAAATAAATAAATTCACCCTTAATCCCGAGATGAACGCTTCCTCTCCGCTAACCTTCCTTCGCGACTGGACGCAAAAAAAATATACGAACACCGTCGGATCTTTTAAGGATGCCTCAAGAGGGAGAAAAATCAATCACTTCTTAACCAACACAGACGTAGGGACCGTAAACGACCTCGAAGGCAGAGCCCTTACATTTACCAGATAATTCCGACTTCTTTGACTCGAGAAATTTCTCCGCTGCTTCCCTCCCACTCTCCCGTTATTTCTAATCTCCCATCTCCTCCGTCCACCCCCTCGCTTCCCGAGCAAACCCCTGCTGCCAGTGTGTTACGGGTAGTCATCAAATATTCAATCCGCCTCGACCCACCCCTAGGGGAATGGTAGCAAGGAAGAGAAGGGCAATGAAGAAGGGAATGCGAGAGGTAAGAATATGAGGTGCCCGGGGAACAGATTAACGTATAGAAATACGGAGACGTGTGCAGAATGGAAGAGAAGAAAGGAAAGGAGACATAAAGAGATAAGGGAGGAGAGGTCGAGTTGGGAAAAGAAAGAGACGAAAGCGGAATAGAACGATAACGGGGAAAGTATTGCTCGTAAAATAGAATATCTATTCGGGAATCGAATGAAATTCCTAGAAATGAATCGCTCATTCTTTGCCCCTTCATCTTATGCCGCCGGAGATACTTCAAGAACAGTTTCCAGAAGCTGCAACTAGAGGCGCTGGAGAAGAAAATTCCTCCGAAAGAACTCTTTTGAGGGAAAGAATAGCTGAAGAACACATCTTAAAGGAGATTAGTTTAATTAATGTAGTAATATTCTTCTCTATCATTGAATACTAAAATCTTGATTTCATCACAAAGTATCTTCGTACATATTTGCTTCTGTTAGAAAGGGAGAACAGAGAGATAATACTTGACTAACACGTAACACTTAACTCTCTACAGTCTCGCTTCCGAAGCAAATATTTCTATTTATCCGATAAAATGAAAAATGAGGACGCTGAATAATACTATTTTTAATTTCTTGCATCTTCGACAAGTATATATGGAAAAGATAGATATATACGTCCTAAAGATAGATATTATTACCGGTGATTCAAATCCATTCCAGACAAAACTCTTCCATATTATAAGACTATACTATAACTAATCATTTCGATTCGAATTATAATTACTGCTTATCAAAGAAAATTTAATGATTTATCGATCGTATACATCACTTAGCGTACATGGTTAGGGACGGAATGTTGTGACACTCTCAGCAAGACTCTCATTGTTTGATGTAATCTGAGAAAATGCCAAGGTGATCATAATTTTGAAACCTGATTAATGTGGCAAAAAAGACTTCCATTGTTTGATTTAAAAATCCGAGAAAATGCCAAGGTGATCATAACTTAGAGACCTGATTAATGTGACCAAACAACCCATTCATCCTAATATCCCAAATGAATAAAACACAGTGACAAATACGCAACACAGTCACGGAATACAGAACAATTTGCCGGAACGAATCCCCATCCCATTAATCACGGGGAATCAAAAATCCTCGGCGATTACCACTTTCACTGAGGCCGTGAAACGAGTAGAAGTTAGGCGGAGAAGTGGCACGGCATGGAGAAGAGAAGGAACAATATAGGAGAAGTGCGGAGTGAAGGTGACGGGGGTTACGTAGGAGAAGTGACGTGGAAGGAAGAATACCGGTCGGAGAGAAAACACTTTCAGAGGAGCTTGTTGTCTCGTCCTGAAGGAGGAGGAGCGCCGGAAAATGGAGTGGAGAAAGACGCGGAGGAGTGAGAAGTTAGAATTAAGGGCGAGAGGGGCAAAGGTGAGGAAATATGACATTTTAGAGTAGTTGCGGAGCAACTATGAAAGGTGAAATTTATTACCTTTTTCACCGCAGCCGAGGGGAGCCTTCTTAGCGCATTGTTTTGCGACAACCACTGACACTCCATCAATTTAACAGACTCTAAGTAGAATGGATTGTGAGAGTGGTGCGAAATAGAAAAGGAAAGTGACATGGAGCGGATCTATAACATTTCATTAGAATCCAAGATCAATTTTACCATCTGTGAGACGTTGAAGGGTTATGACAATTTATTTATGACCTCATACACACAGAAAACAAAAGATGTCAAAAAGTATAAATATTAACGTTACTACGTGGTATATATGGTGGCTCATAAGAAATAGCCCCAAAGAATTTATTTTGCTATAGGGTAGGCTATATTTTGTGAACTTGTAAAAAATTATCCTTATTAACTTTTGAGTTGAGATATATCTTACGCAAACTGATAAAAATTAGATAATAATAATACCCTGATAATAAGAACTGATAATATTTTGCTCGTAAATTCTATAACATTCTGTTTCAGTGTCAAAGCATACTTTCTGTATCTTTGGAATTTCTTTAGTTAATGAGGTGCCAGTAATTTTCTAAGAGCTCTTTACAAATAATAGAGATTTTATGTATATATATTTTTTTTTAATTTTTAGTCATATATTGCGGGATTTAAAAGCGTTAGACCATTAAAACGTACGAGTTACAGTCAGAAATTAATCGCCGTTAGCTTCAAATGAAAATCATCTAAATCACGACCTTTTATTTCAATGTTACGAGCTACAAAAATGGACTCGAAGGATAAATTTTTAAACAAGTTACTTCTTGAAAATTACTTCTGAAAAAACATGTGCACTCAATATTAGAACTTAAGTATTAAGGGACTGATCATAAAAGGAACTCAATACTTCATAATTTGATCATCGAATGATGAAGTCTTATAGATAGTAACAAGTAAATCGTATAGAACAAATCCACGTGAAATTTCAAGTGCAGTAAAGCAGGAACTTAATCCAAATTGATTCGTCAGAGAATAAGCGTACGTATTACCTATGTGATTAGTCTCGAGATGCGAAGAGGGACCAAAGATACCTCGGAAACTACATAACGTCTTCTTAACCGACTAAAACGAATAAGACGGTAAAATACCCCTACGAGGAAACACCGAAAATATTGCGCGAACATCAAATAGTTCTAAAATTTCCTTGATCCTTACGAAGCCGACCGAAAACCTCCCTTAATAATTAGCAACGGGAAATAAACGAAGGCGGGGTCCTCCAAAACCCTTCCGCGCACAAACAAACTCAAAGGCACGAGATGAGTTGGTTGGGTTCTGAGGAAAGGAAAAGGGAGAGAGAGAGAGAGCCTTTTGCTATCTAATACCCTTTATAGGAACACGTGAAACAATCTCCACGACATAAAACCCGCTAGGATGTTAATGCGCTCCTTTCCCGCGGTGGTGGGGTTAATAAGGTCGAAGAATACACTTTGGATAAGAAGAAGACGTTGCGATAAGATAAGAAATGCGTGGGAGGAAAAAAGGGAGGGAGTCTGTGTAGTTTGAGAACTAACGTGGCTTTGGGGAGGGGAAAAGGGAGCTAAGTTGCATCCTTAATGTACAGCGAAGAGAGTCTCGGAGCAAATTGAAGAGGCGGGAGATGGGATAAGGATATTACGGCAGGCAGGGCAGAGGGAGGAACGTTGGTAGGTTTGGAGATCGCACACACCCCCTGAGCTCACGGAGCAAGCAAGCAAACCCTTTCTGCAAATTGAAATCGGCGAACGGAGACGACTTGCAAACAATCGCAAAAAATTAAGCATGCATTTAAAGGAAAATGTGGGTGATGAAGGAAGTAAGGTAACTTGTGCTAGGATGATGAAATATTTATGGAAAATTTGCGAAGAATAAAACACGGCGAAAAGAGACAAATACTGAAATTAATGCATGTGACAATCATTAGAAGAAAGAAAGAAAAAAATGTTTATTGTTCCTGGGCATCGTCCACTAAGAACATACAAAAAAGACACCTAAAAATAGTTCATATATTAAATAGTGAATTAATTAAAAAAAGGCGAATGCATTTTAATATAGAAAAATAATAAGTACTTTATATAAATTAATGGGAATTATCTCCTTTCTAAAACATAAAGATGGTGAAAAATCTTAGTTTTAAATAAACAACGTAGTTGAATCTTTCTGAAAATCATTAGTGAAAAATGAAAGTGAAATACTTTTCCTTATACCCTTACCCCCCACTACCATCAATAAGTTCATATATTAGAAACAAGGAAATGATTTAATGAGATCTCAAAAGAGTGAGATAACGGGACTCATATTATGTCTCCACGAAGAATTCGTTATAGCGGAGAATCCGTCGGAGGAGTTCAAAGAAAGTAGAATTTGAATACTTAACTGGAGAGGTAAAGTCGTAGAATTAAGCGATATTCGAGGGAGAAAAGAAAGGAGAAGAAAGCACGTGACGAAATTTGTCCGCGAGAAACACCGAGCTAAAGGAAGCAAATGCGATTAAGACAAAACGTCGACAGAGGCGTAAAAGAGCTGGGAAAAAAAGAAGTCAGCGTATATCGGCTTAAGAAAATGACAACAAAAGGCGAAGAGAATACTTTAGCCTAGTAAACAAAATATAATAATAATAATATCTTTAAGACAAAAATGTGTACCAAAGTGATATACTTGGGAGGATATTCTAAAACTACCCCGCTTTGATGGGTATGTAAATTTAGATGTATCTTTCAAAGATTGAGAACCGAGAACAATGAGAGACCAACTAGAGGGAAATGAGAACCCTCTCGGTAATTAATCATCAAATTCACGAGAAGAAAAGTACGATGCAAGAGCAACGGTTAATAATTACGGGGATAGCGAAGTAATGAATATCAACGGGAGGGTTTCGAGTGATACAATTTATTCGTCGTAGCGAACTGTACAGATTCTCTTGCGGAACACTTCAATTAATAAAGAGTGATATTTCAGTAAGAACGGGAGCAGCACAACTTCTTGACTAAGAACCGTGCATGAAAAACAACTTTACGCAAAGTGGAAGAGGAAACAAAGAGCCGAGACCTGCAAGAGATAATCTAAGCCAAACAAGTACATTTGGCGGAGAATAAAGCGGGGAAAGAGGCCGGATATTAAGGGAAAATAGGATGACGCGCTCGGGGAAGCAAAGTTTGAAGCACGATTCTCATGCCTCAAGTAGATATTATCCCATTCCGCTAAGTAACGTTTTACAGATAGGCTAGAGTACGCAATAAAATATCGCTATGATTTTCCAAAGGCTGTTATCCGCATCAACTAATCCGAGAGATTGAATTATTCAGCATTAAACGAACCGTTAAATTTCATGGATGAGAAATCTACGTCACTGACGCCAAGAAGTGGCAATCCGCTGCAATAATTATTTCAACCGCGATAAAATTCTGAATGGATGAAATCCAAATATCCTTAACCAAAAGCGCACTAAAAATCTAAAAGTTCTTAAAATTACTCACACTTCCATGAAACGATCCATCAAGTAATTATACAGAGATATTTAACGTCAATTCAATAGTTAGCTACAAGAATGAGTCTAAGTGAGTATAATAATAATAATAATCAAGCCATTATGAGAAAGATTTTAGTAATTAAGACTAGTATCGAGACCACTGTTGCAATTAAGCAGGAATAGTGTATCATTAATTGGCAAAAGCAAGAATTTAACGAATCTTCAAGCAATTAAACACTTCTCACTTCTCAAACTTTGTTTCCGAATTCTAATTTCACTATCCAACACTTTCTTAACTGTGTAATTGTTCGATTCCAAATAAAATAATATATTTTACAAGCACTGTATTTCATTACATATTTCATGTCTTTCCGGACCATTTAATTCTCTCAATCTTTGACTTTCCTACGTATATCTTAATATATGATTCTTAATTATCAATTTCTATTTATAATAATTACAAATACCTTGCATTCTCGGACTGTGAAGTAAAAAATAAATACCTATTTCTCCTTATGATCAAGACGTTTAAGGAGAAAGAATATAGGAATGGAAACACAATAAATTAATACATTCCCCACAATTCTATTCCTAGGATAGAGTTTCACAAAGACTTACTCGGGAAAAAATATATGCAATTGTAGCCCAAAGAGTTCACCATCTAAAATGTACGATCCTTTTGTGCATGAAATTAAGTAGTGGGGCTGATTAACCCTTTATACTTAGGCTATGACACCGCCAAACCTATCTTGACGGCAAGAAAGCCCTTGACTTTGATGAGGCAGTGAAACGCAGAAGCATTCTGATAACACCACGCCGCAGTTTCAAGGGGCACAGAAGAACAAAGGGCCGATAACGTGAGGTATGTGATTCCCCCATTTTTCAGGTCCGTCGCAAAGGTATCAAGGGTGGGTGAACGGTAACTAAAGCAAAGAGGTGATATTTATGAAACGTGAAAGATGCCCTCACCCTGTGGGAGGCCGGTACACAGAATTTCCATTCACTGTACAGAGTTACACTTTTACAAAGCGGCGGAAGGTGTATATAACACCGAAAGAGGGTGTGAAAACCAATATTTTTATTCGTTTCAGGGCAGTGTCATAAACAGCTTAAGCGTCAAACTCTTGCAGTTACATGTGCTGGTATATGTATGTCCACACATATCCTAGCCATAAGATTATTTAAAACCAAAAAAATCAACCAAAGAAAACTAATGCGCGATGAAATCCATGACAAATAAAGTAAAAGCATTTATTCAAGTTCTGATATTGTTAGCTTGCTAAATTTATTTTATACATCAGTTAACAATATAACTAAGCTATTAGGGGCTTAATATATTTTAGTAATACGGGATAAGAATGTAAACAGGGTATCAAATCATCTTATTTTCCGTTCTGGTTTTCCTTTCGGCTTGATAGTAAAATATACTGTAAGGGAAAGTTACCAAGTTCATCATTAATATGGTTTTCTACAAAGTTCTCCATCATTATAATCGTTTTCTGCTACGGTACAAAGTAACGCCCGATTCATTCAACAGTTATTCTGATTTGATAAGTTTCCAGTTCGATAAACTGCATGTAAAAAAATAAGTTTGTACACGAATATAAATTAATAATTTTATCGAGGAACGGTATCGGTAAAAGGATCTTAAGATCTCAAAGATAATTAGTCACAGCAAAAGTGTTAAAAGAAACATTCTAAGAAAGGCATACAAAATACAAAACCCCTTAAAAGTAAACGAAGTAACGGAAGGGTATCAGTTACCCTTCCTACCTAGAGAAAGATCCGTGGGAGATGCAGCTCCCCTAACAAGGACTTACGCAAAAGGAAAGAATTATTAAATAAGCGAGAGGAATCACCGAGTAAGAAGGGAGGAGGAGAAAGCAGTGAACTAAAGGAAAAACGTTGAACTATAAAACCATGATGGCATTCGAGGATATAAGGAGGAGGAAAGCGTGGCTCGACGGAATCAAAGAGGACGGGTCATCTATTATTCTTTTCATGGAGGTCTATGGGCGTTGTGAATGTGGAAGGAACCACTGCGGGATTCCCTTTCCACCCTCACAAGAATCTACCCTTACGAAAAACACCCCTTAACATTCAATTTCCATCTTTACCCAAAACCTCACCCTTCCCTTCAACAAGAATTCCCATCGAACCATACGGCTTGTTTTTTCACTTTTACTCAGGTACGAATTACGCTAGAAAACATACCCTTCTAAGTAAACAACATTAAGGCATCAAAAACCACCTGCTATATACGAGCACCTCGTATACTTCGAAAAAATAGATTAATAAAAATATAGGCATTCGTAAAGATGTTGCTAAATCCTTTAACATCCATTAATTATAATGACAGATTAGATAATCGCACTGAAGCTTTCTTGCATCTGTCATATTGATGCGAATTAGCAAAAAGACGTACCATAAATAGGGTTTTGAGTTCTTCCGCTTTATTTCCATAAATCATCCACTTTTTCAACGCTCTGTCTTAAATCGTTAACTCTTAAGCGTAATTTTAACTTCCATTGAATTTTCTTACTTATGTTAAAGTTTTTCAGAACTTGCCATTTACTGCTGTCGCTGTTTCCCCACTATGAAATAGGGATACATTGTTACTTTTATATATTTCGAAACATTTTTCATTGAACTACGCTGCTTCTATGTGTGAAACTATAAAATATCAAACTAGTAATTACATGGTATTTTCTTCCTTTGTTGCTCTTGCTAAATTTTTGCTAAGGTAACCGTTAGTAGTTGCCAGAAATATATGAACATTGCCCAATATTATAGAAAAATGTAATAGCAAATAGAATCCCGTTACGCTAATAATTACGTGGATTATCATTTAATTTGCTCGGCAACTTTTACCAAAATATCGGCGAAATTGGACGAGTAACCCATTAAAGCAAAGCTGTCAAATAGCTCTGGGCGAAACCATATTGATAACCGACGGCTACTCCATCGATCCTTAACCGCCTAGTCTCATCAGATCGTTACAACCAATTCCGACTGCAGTTTACATATTTCAGCGCTTCCCCAACCCCTCAAAAATGAAACAGGGATCCGCCCTTCTTCGCCCGGCCATCGGGGCCTCTCTTCCCCATTCTCTCCCCATCTTCCCACGATGAAATTGTTCACCGGATTGAAACTGCTCCTCAATTATTCAGCAAACCCTTGGCCCCCGACACTCTTAACCTCTCCTGCGCTCTCCTCCCGATGCATTCTGGGCCGTCTTTATTCACTCCCCCGATAGCCCTCCCGATCGGCGGGGATCGAAAAAGGACTCCCGCGCCGAGGAGAGCAAAGCAATCGCACAGAGGGTTACTTGAACAGAAGATTGCCCAAGAGATTTGAACGAGATAAGGGCGAAACAGCTTTCTTGACCGACCGAAATAAGGTACACACTGATCGCCGACGTCGTTCTCTACGTGTCCGCGAGCTGCAAACATTGGAATCATTCGAGTCCCTGGAGATTCGAACGCTGGACAATGAGGGGATTGGATGGAGAGGAATGAAACGGGCGGAGAAAAGAGAAAGGAAAAAGGACATTCAAGTGATAAACTTGCAAGTGATCCGGTGTACAGTTAAGTAAGGCATATACTACAAAAGCTATACGGCGTAAAAATAGTTTTTATATAGGTTCATGTAAGGTGATATTGGATTATTTAAAAAGCAAGTATGCAAACGGAGGTGAGTTGAATTATTGTTTATGAATTTATGAAAAAGACGCTGTAATTATATGAATATAAATTTATAAGACGCTGTCAGCAGATTATACTGAAAGGAGCGTTCCTTTTTGATCGTCAAATAGTGATTGTCAAGTAAAAATTAAATTTACTCAGAGTTAATCTACATTATCCACCTGTATACACATGGAATTTCACAAACTATACTTCCTTCCTTCTGTCACGGAAAAATTACATCCAGTAAAGCGGTGATCATTTCATTTATAAAATTCTTCTAAGTCGATTCTCCGTCCATAATTACATGATTTTAATATGTTTTTTTTCACGAAATGTTTCTCATACTCTCAATGAAACTTGGGGGTTCAATCTTCTGCAAGACATATGTTAAATTGCCTCAATGTTTTCAATACTTAAATATATAGGACGGCCTCGTCATCAATCCGACATGGTGTTACAACTTATCTAGCATTGGAGAAAAATCACTCTTCCTTTCACTAGAAATAATCCAATATGTAATAAAGACAGTTTATATCCTTCTCTATATATATTTTGGATGAATTTTCTATGAATTCGGCAACTTTCCGCTTCTTATGACCAGAAGCGTTTACGCTCTATCTTACCGCCTACGAATAGATATTTCTATTTCGCAATTCAGACGAAAGAGACATTCACTTTTTCCTCTCCCAAGAGACTATCCCCCGAAAGAATTTCGTCGCTCTTATTGTTTCCCCACAAATATTTTCTCGGCGTTTAATATTTTAGCAGGGATTTCTTATAGGCCGCCCGCTGCAATATGGTATTTGATCAATAGACTTTCATCTTACCATAGCAAATACGACTGAAAAAAGAATTCCTCTCGGATTACTCAGTCCACAATATATTTCTTCCCTCGTTCATTCGATACCTTAAAGGAGATGACTCGAATACATGAAAATAACGTTGAACAGAATAAGAAGAACGAGGATGATAAATAACTGTAACTACTCTGAGATGGAGGGTGTTATGCATTCAATCCTGAATGGAGTGTACAGAAGACAAGCAAATCAATCTTCAGTTTCAGTAAAGATGGAATACTCTAAAATTTCCATTTATTCGCATGACTCAACCAGTTAGTCAACGCCTCAAATACAGGATGATTACCAAGATCTCGAGAATAGTATTGCAAGTATACTGAGATAAAATTCTAGTTGTTCTCTACTTGAGAATTAAGACGCATCCTAATAGTCTCTTAATCTGACTTGAATCCATGGCTGTAAACCTTGACATCTGTAAAATATTTCTTCGATATTAACAATAAAGACATGCTAAGATCCTTGTTCCCTTTAGTTCGAAGTTAATTATTATGTTTTAAATCGTATGAAGCTGATTTCAATCATATATGTTATAATAAATAATATTATTAACGTAATTTCTTAATAGAACGTACATCGTAGAGGATTTTCCTCAAAAAATGATGAAAGAGGACATCCACTTATTCTGATACTAATCAGAAACTAAACTAAATACCATATCTGTCGCTGAACATTTTCCGGATGTTTTAAAGCTATCAAAGAGCATGTTAAAAGTAGCATATTCAAATCACTTAAGCCAACGAAAAAAATCACCGAATTTGACGGCATGAAAGACGCACCTTTTTTCTCAATTATGGTTAAAAATTATCCCGCATCTTGAATGATAAGGTTCTGCCTACTTTAACATTTTCATCGTTTTTACAATATCGAACGATCCTGACAGATAGGAATATATGGTTATAAAACGTAACTTAAAAGAGAAATTAATAAAAAACGAAAACATAACTCCTTAAGTTTCAACCATGTCGTCAAAAATCTTTCTTCAAATTTTTCCTACTGAAATAGGGGGCTCGTCTAATGGGGCGTCAAATACGGTAATCTGTATAAAAGAGTCACGCGGACAATTATCCATCATCAACCATTCCATCTGGTCATCCACAATCCCCCACCTTCTGGGGTGGCACAAACCCACTCCGTTAGATTCCAATTCTTTTTTCCATGCGGACCCTTACGTTCCCCCTTTCATTTACTCTCTCTCCTCCTATCCCCAATTCTTCCGCCTAAAACCTCCGTTGTTTCCGATCCCTCTTACGTCGACCTCTTGAGACATTCTGAATTGACTAGATCTTCCCCTTTTCCTCCGACGTCCACGGGCAAAAAAAACACCCGTTCGCTCGACCTGCAACCCACCTGGCTAGATGAAGGAAAGGGGGTAAAAGCCAATGGCCGGTGGGGAAAAAGGAAAACGAGAAAGGTCGGAACGAAGAGAATGGACCGAAGACAATTGACGTGGAAATGGAAACTGAAACGCCCAGCAGGATCTCAATGACGCTGGCGAAAAGAATCGTGCTCATTTATCAGCGCCACAAAACCCGATGCAAGTGCCATTATCTCGATTTGCGATAAGGGTTAATTAAAAGGGCGCGACCGGGGAGAGAGGCTAAATTTGAATTTGAAGAAAAAATATAAATAGATCGTTGCGCCAACGCCTTTATCTCGATGTTATAATGGTTACACTGTCACTCTAAATGGGTTAACGTTTTCTAGATAGAGATCGCCTCGGCACGGAGAAATGAAATCGCTCTATCGCGCATACGATGCCCGAAATAATTTGTTAATTGACTTTTTTTAGTCATATACTAAGAGCGCTCTTTTATATGAGTCTATCTTCTCAAATAAATATTGATGTCACGTGTGCATTCCGTCATCTTCAAAGAAGTGCTTATAATTGAGAAAAGTTGAACGCGCTCGAAAGTCAACTTACAAAGAAGGCTGATCAACGAGATAAACCTTGTAAGAACAGTATCACAAATATCATAATCCACTTTTTCAGCATTTATATTGTATATCCTTTATATTGTATATCCAAATACTTCTCATTTCAGAATAAAGCGGTACCCTTAAAATACTCGGTAAATACGACTACTTTCTGTAATAATAACCACGAAAATAGTAAATTAATAACTCTCATTTTATGGACTCACCCAATGGAGGAGAGCGTACAAAGATGAAGCAATAATCCAACAGTGCTGAATTCTAGTGATTTTTCCATTAATTTTACAACTCTTTAAGTAGAAGCCCCAGTAATGAAATTTATAAATACATTAATAAGACAAATGAAGAATATAATTACATAAAATTCCTAAAGAACAATGAAAGTATTTCCTCTATAAAGTAAATCAACTGACAAAGAAAAATACGCAAAATTTTACATATAATTGCTATCATACATATAAACTCATCTATAAAATTAAAATAAATCTATCTATATAATAATAATATAATCTCCAGAGGCACACGAAATAGTTATGAAAATACGGCGTTAAAAATTTTTTTACTACTACATCGTACGAGAGATTTTCTCATCTAATACTGTACACTCAGTGTATACATAGAGAATACATTGTCAACGATTTTAACGTGACGGTGATAACACTGACTAGCCTCATTAAACTCTACGACATAATCACCCATATGGTTACATTGTTTAACTTAACTTACTGCTACGATCACTAAGACTGACAAACAAAATCGCTTTATCCCCAAAAACAGCCAAGAGAAAAGACGTATGAATTATTTCAGTGTATGATATGCGATACTCAGAGACAAAACGGTTTGGATTTTAAAGTTTCCTATTCCCATTTAACTGCATGAATAGCGCAAATTAATTTACAGACATTTAGCTAAAAATGCTTAAATCCACTGCTTTTTGAACGTTTCAGGTTTTCACGTAAATTTACGAAATAATCCGATTGTGCATTTACTAGATGAGACAAAATCGGCAATTATGAAATGATATTTATCTCTAATTTTTAAATGAGTGGAATACGCCTTATAAATTATTACAGGTGCGCTATCAGGCTTAAATATTCATCGCTGATATCTCTAAAAAGCAGATATTCAGTTGAATCCATATTTAATTTACATCGCATGCGAGTCGTTTCTAATAAAAAAAATGCCCTCATTAATACGGAATATTTCAGTCCTAAACCAGTTGTGAAATAGACAGCAAAATAACTAAAATCCAATTAGTTACGCCTCGTTTAAGCATTCTGCCTTTAAAAGGAATCAAAATTCATTCCGAAAAATGAAATTAAAATGAAATTATTATAATACAAAATTCATATATTGAGTAAAAAATTAGCGTCAATACTGGTGAAATGTGCCCTGATGAGAGAATGTGATCATTAAAATGCAATCCTTGTAATGATAGCACTTTAAAAATTACCATTAGCAATCGATGGAAAAGATAAAAGCTAAGTACTGAATGCACTAGAAATTCTAATTCTCCGTTTTCAAATTAACCTAAGTTGATATGAACAAAAAATCTTTGCGAGATAGATAATATCGTTCATAATTTCATATCTTGTCCAGAAGTGGTAGGGCTACTAAGAATTAATTGAAACAGCAGGGTCATCAAAGGGAAATTCGGTAAGGAACGACTAAAAGCTATATCATGGAAGGGCAAACATTATTCGACCCATGGCATGTTATTTAACTTTAACTAATTTTACTAATACTTTACATACTAATTTTTTTATACAATTATATTTTAGTAGAAAATAATATTTAAGTATACAAAATTTTAGTACACTGAACGATTACTGAATGAACTAACGAAGGCTTTAATGCACAATATTCTTCAAATTAAATATGAATGAAATGGATAGAAGATAAACAAGTTTAAACTGCAAATAATTGGTACAAATAGCATATTCCATTCCTGAGTGAGCAATTAATCTAACCCGGACGTACGCACTGCATTTGAAGAGCAATTATGAGATATGAAATCCCATTTAGATACATCACATAAATGGACAAATTCATTTGTTCTACTGTCTACTAATGTATCACAAATATATTGGATTTTATTGTGAGTAGAGACAGGGAATTAAAACACAAACTGAACATTCATAATAAATATATATCATGAAGAGTGTTTGGGACAAGCATCAACCCATATTTGAAACTATTACTTCTAATCTCCTGTTGTACACCAGTTCATTGAAGCACGTATGCAGAATGAGAAATTACAGAAGGAAGTAAACGGAATGGATGAAGGTGGGAAGGAAAGAGAAAGGTACACGAAAGCAGCGCGACACTTTAATGACGGCGATTACGACATCAAGAGCCTTTCTCTGCATCCTGCCGCACCCACGCATCTCCAGTTGCGAGTACATCTCCGACGACGCCCCCGCACCACTTCGCTCTTTGTCCGAAGCTCTTCCTGCGCTTCCGTAGGCGAACAAGCCGTATTTATAGACCTCCGAAGCACTTAGAGTGGATTCGCCCCACGAAAGGGAGGAAGAAGAAAAGGATAGGAGAACGGGAGAGAGGTGCAAGGTACTGGGAAAATCTCAATGAGAACAGCCGAAGCAAGATGAAGAAATTCCAACATTTACTCCTCATCACCTCGAAATGAACTAAAACCAAATCTTTTAACTAATTTCATCACACGGGGTAATAAAGCTGAGTCACTGACAACACGAGTTCCTAACCTTTCCAACTCGCTATAGCGACATAAAATCCAGTCTTGAATTCATGTCAGGAAGCCATCGGATGAAAGAAAATCAGCGACCCCTGCTCGTACACTGACGAGAATTAAGTATAAATCTGAAGCTTAATTATAATTTATTGAATTTGCACAAATAAATACTACTATGTTAGGCGCGCAGCTTCTTGCTAAATTGATATAATTACCTATTATGCGATATTAAGAAATTACTTTAATAACCTTAAATATGGGTTGAGAGCTCCTAGTTTACATTACGTCTTCATGGGATGCAACTATCCGAAACCCTACAACGAGTTCAGATGAAGATGTTAAGACATGTTCAATCAACTAATACTTACAAATTACGAAAATTTAAGTACTAAATAATAGGTTCTCGTAACTATAAAATTTCAAAAAGTGGATATAGTGTTGTTTTAATGCCAGCAAATTCAAAGAGAACCGTGAAAATCATAACAAACCAAAAAATACATCAGATTGAAGGATGATGACTTACTTTTCATTTCCATTTCACTGCATAGATAACATCGCTGACGTGCAATTCCCAGATATATACATATGTATCTAGCAAGCCGCCTTTTGACGTGTGACAGGGGGAATAAATTTAGAAAGATAGATATTGATAGACTTTGCGAGCCATTCTAGCGAAAAGGGAGAAAAGAGAAAAACGGAGAAAAAAGATTCGCGACACGCAAGTTCATGAAGTATCCTAATAAAAAACGGATGCCCTCATAAAACAGAAAAAGAGTACAAGGCATCTCGGAAAATATTAGGAACATTAATAGCATAGGCTAAGGTACATGTATATGAAACAAAAATTTCTGCAACCCTGTACCTTAAAAAAATCGGACCTACCTATCAATTCCACCCCCAAAGTACAAAAAACCTTCCCTCTTCATTTCCAAAGCAACCATCCGATGTTAACGATTTCCCTACGACCTCACGCACTTTCGGTAGCCGCTGCAAAAACCAAACAGATACATTTTTCCAGCCGACAAAAACGACGCCCAAACTTCCTCTCGACTTCGAGACCAACAGAATCCCACGGGGGGGAAAAGGCACAAAAAAAATCGGAGCATCCGGTCGGCTGAGGAATCGGTCGGTCATCAGTTATCGGCGGTTGTCCCTCTATCTATCACCGAAAGGAGAAAGGGCTAAAAGCTCGGGATGAAAGAGGGAGAGAAAGAGAGACGGCATCAAACCGCACATTCATACACACGCCCCTCCCTTCCCAGCCCATTTCGCGAAGCCATCGTATCCACATTTCCATCAATCACCTCGGCTGAATTCCCTCGAATCGTTGCTACCTTCCTTTTCCGGGATCCAGTGGAGCCATTAAACCCCCCTCGCAGACACGCCACCAACTCGAGTTAGCAAACCTTCCCACGACCCCTAGGGGAGGGGAGATTATGAATCGGGTGAAAGAGGCGGCAGGACTCTCAAAAATGGTTACCCAGGGCGATCTTACCCGAGTGCGTGGCAGGGACAGCGAGTGGGGAATCGGATGCGGAAATTAATGCGAGCGAAATGTTCGCCGTTCGCATCCATGTTCTTGGATCGTGTTTGCAGACTCGCGGAGATTTTTTTCCGCGGGATGTGAGGTCAATAGGTGACGGGATACATCGGTGGGATTGATGGATGGGGTGATGCCCGATGAAGATGACGGAAATTCGACGTTCTCGAGATCTCAACCGTGGAAGCCACAAGTAAATTTACGACTCGCAACAGCTATACGAAATGGAATGAACTTGGTGATATACCGTCACAATGATGCACCAAAAAAAATCACCGAAAGAGGAAACTACGTCAGAATACCAAATTGACTTCTTGGTGAGCCTAATGGGTATCGAAGACCCAAAACATTCCTATAATAGAGCTTTTATACTTTATTTCATAATTTTTAAAATTATGACGGACATCTTGAAGTAGCCAGCTCACGAAAGATAATAGAGTAAACAAGTTTATATGAAAGTTCAGCGATAGCAGTCACCAAGTAAATAGTACACTACTTCACTACCGTACCTTAACTTCAAACATATTTCAAATTAGCTATATTTCAAATATACGAGGACCTCGTGAATTTTTAAAATTTCACGAAAAACTAATAACACTAATTAAATATCCGCGGAACATAGTCCACGAAGCATGAAAACAGGTTATTCTACGTGTACATACATAACCCGCAGCAACTCGATAGAGGATAATGAAAGCATCTGCTGGCATAACAAGGCTTACCTGAAAAGAGAAAAGAAAGGTCATTAATAATCTGTTACTAAAATCCTTAATCATTAGAATTATTAACCATTAACTATTCAAAATTCATATCATAAGGTATTAGCTGCAACTAAATTACTGGACACATGATGTTTAATAATTTACCGCTATCGACCGTAAAAAACCACGGTCGATTGCGATTTTGACTTTATCATTCCTGGCTCGGAACATAAAGCAATCTTTCCAAATAAATATCGAACGTGGGCAGAACGTTTACCTCCAATGAGGTGTTCAGCTGTGTTTATTAAAATTAAACAAATATTAGCACACAAGCTACGATAACTTCGAAAGCACAGCGATCAAGACTGTTAGGAAAATATTAGTTAAAGTCGTAGCAGTAAAATAACCGAATATCAATACATAAAAATAAGCCACCGGATCTATAAACAATATGAAATACAAGGATGATTCATAAAACAATATGCCTATTCGTAATACTGCAAAAAATTAAAAAGAAGAGTAAAAATTGATGCAAAGAAGATGAAAACTAAAACTATTACGCAAATATAATCTTTAATCAAGTTTTATAGTAGACTTGATTACCGCGGAATGCTCATGCTTCACGAAACAGTTTAGAGCCTCAAGTAATTTCAGTTAATTAAATTCTAATGATGAGTCTGTTAAAATCTATGACCATCATTAGCAGTTTACGGATACTGGTATATTCTTGCAAAAGTAATGAAGAAAATTCATAACTAGTGAATCGAAAGGAATATAACACGCCTGTTTCAAAATTAGATACACAAAGCTTGCACAAAACAAGTACACAATACACGGACTCGAAAGCGGCCATCAAATTTTGGAGGAAAATGTACCCGTTTATTGCGTATATTCATTAGTCTCAAATGAAAATATTTGCGTTGCAACGTTACCAAATGAATGAAAACTACATGGGGCAGAAGCAGCGAATTCGAAAACAAAAGAACAACTTGAGAGAGGCTTTCAGGCAAAGAGCCTGCGGCGAGCAGAAGCCTTAAAGCCAAGCGGTCCAATAGTCAATGAAGACTGACGCAGATTAATGGAGAGGAATGAAGAGGAACGCTTCAACTCAAGGTTTTTCGCAGCACTCCATGCTTATGATACTGCATGGGCCTGGTATTACTCTTAGCTTTCTTCTTATTTAACAATTACATTATGTATAGTTATAAAAAATAAAGATTTTATTTATTTAATTCTTTGCAAGTAGATAAGAGGATAGTTAACCTAAAATCGATCCAGTTCCCTCTATGTAATAAATAATATATTAATTTAATTTAATTAATAAATAAATAGTTCCCTCTATGTAATAACAATAAATCGTTCCCAAATATAGAAAATTTAATTGAAAATATTACACACTAATCCAATTTAACATACTGATATTTACCGTGATCATATGAATGCGGAGGAGATCTCAAAACTTATAATTTTACATTTTACATGTTAGATTACTGAAACGTTTGAAGAGCTAAATGTATTCGCAGAAAAATGTATTGTAAAACAGGAATGTAACTTCGATAAGTACTATAGTATTCGCAATAATATTTTTTAAAGTTTGGCTTGACAATGCAAGCGAAAAAAATTAATCCGGCGTTCATGGGTTAATTTATTCAGCAATGATTACAACTCACTCGCTTAATAGGTAGGGCACATTATTCAATAAATATTTCATTCCAATGTACTAAAAGAATTTCTTGAAAAGTGGGGGAATTGGAGTATCATACATTTCATTAAGCGATCGAGAATATCATTCCTGTTATATAGTACCACCATCTTGGTCATTCGCGGTAAATAAACATCGATACACAATGCACAGATGCACCGGAGGTAAAAAGAGCAGAATTACTTCGAGTCAAGAAGAGGATGAATTTACTTAAGAGGAATCTCGTCTATTATATAAAAAAGGCTGAAATGTCTCTTCGTATTGCCTTCGTGCGTCTTTAATCCCAATGCGCTCAGGAGGACACTGAAAGAGAGAGTACTAATATGGTTTCTGACATCCAATTACTAGAAAGTCTCTCTCTCTTCCGAACCCGTCTCCTAATCTTTCAAAGACTTCAACACATAAAAGACTGGCATCCTACCCATTGCCTCCATACTTTTTACAGCTAAAACCTTAACGGACACGTCTACGAGATATTGGCTATATATATTTTTCGAGACAGATTTACCATCGAAGCGTGAGGGAGGGAGTAAAATTATGTCTCCCAACTTTAATAAGCTTCGTGGTTCGTCTATATAAAGATCACTCTTGATAATGAAAAGTCTTCGTGGAAGAGAATGTAACCTAAAATGTCACTAAATACAACCGAGGATCATATATTCAAATTTGCGGCTTACAACTCTCAAGTTATAGTAAAGGCGCGTGTATGGTGACACTGGAAAAGAAAGGATATAAAAAGAAGTGTACCATCACAAAGTTTCAACGCTTGATACAGTTATTAAATTCTGATTTAAGTCCATCTATATTATCTTGATGCGTGTTTCTGAATACTGACTGGGGATAGAAAGGCAGTATAAACAAAGGAAGTATGTATATGGGAGATGTATAAATATATCATCTCGTTCAAGTACATTTAATGAAACTAAAGGAGAATCTCTAGACGGAAACTTCTCAATCCTGTTAGTATAGTAATAAGTAATCAATATCACCAATTAAATGAAAACCCACTACACACAATAGGTATTTTTAGCTCGAATTTTGACGTGAAAGTGTCAGTAGTAGAAGAATGACCACAAAAAAGAAATGGAAGTCGCGAAGTGCACGGTGATAATGTTATAAAACACAAAATGTAAGATTAAGGCTATTTATAATTTAAAAGAGAGAATGAATTAATCAAGTAATCTTCACAGCTCAAAGACACATCAAATTATAATTAAAAACTTCGTCAATTTACTCCAGAATCAAACGCGAGAAGAAATAAGAACTGATAAAAATGTACTATCTCAAGGCATGTGACTCACTATATAAGTGTATATTTCTCTAAAACTCGAAAACTACAATAGGCATGGCTTATAAATTTTAAAAACTTTTAAACGAGGATATCGTGCAGCTTATAGGTTACCCTTTATCTTCAAAATGATCCCAGAATAGACGCCAAGTGATATAAAAATTCAAGTTATATGGCCTGCTTTATGATTTGTGGCATATAATGGATATTTCTTTCAACAACTTTTTATAGATAATCATCGCATTAAGTAGAAATTATTACCTTTAAAGAGTAAATTTATTAAACATTCTAAGTGCTGCCATAAAATAATATATGTGGGTGACAATCCCACGCAACTCGATAAAATGTTTCAAGTTATGTCATTACAAATTAGAATAGTGCTTACTTACTTTCTCACCATTCTCGTTAAATTAAGTGAAAAAATATAATTTTAATTAAGAAAGATGGATTTCGTCGCGGAAAATGTCGGGTGTTTTAGGTTGTATCGATTTAAGAGTAAATTACTATCATCTATTACGATGTCTATTTTTACATACATGTGCGATATCGTATACAATATAAGTATTTACATTAAATGGAAAAGAAGAACGGAGCAACTTGAATTCTACAGAAAAGGTACACCCTCAGCACTTTATAAATCGATAAGAGAAACAATTTTTCCAGCCAGGCAGATCGCGCTGAAAACGCTGCGGGATTAAATGAGAGAATTGAAGGGAAAAGGGGGAAAAGAAAAAGAAACCACGGCGATCAAAGTTTCAAATTTAAAAAAAAGAGAAAAAAATTACGAAAACAATAGAGGGCAGCGATCGTAGTAATTGCCGCGGACCGTCATTAACCAAGCGGTCTCTTTGAAAACATTCAGTGCGCCAAGGGAACGAATTCATGGAATTGAAATTAGAGCTCCGGCGCAAGGAGATTTGCCAAAGCGGTCATTAATCTCGGGAAATAGAGCTCCCTCGAATCATTTACCAGCTATTTTTCCCTTTCGGCAAGTACTCGAGATAATTATGGAAAGTTTTCTAGCTCCAAAGATATCAGGGCTGGCTTTAATGAGTTATAGGATCAGCCGTAAAGCGCAAAACACTGGGGTAAGCAGGAAAAGACTGGCGACAAAGAAAAATATTTACCCCGATGAAATAATGAATATAATTAGAGTCAAGATACGAAAGACTTCATCCACTTGAAGTAATTAACTGATTATTCCGTGCGGTGTAGCATTTGGTTAACGTATTCAGAGATATGCGCTTGACTTTGAATGTGGAAAACATACGCATTGACGACGGAACATGATGAGGTGGATTGGTCACTTTAGGGCGTGGATCTAATGGTTGCAGAGGAGTAATGTGGCCTCATTAGTATCATGACCTGCTGCTTAAAAACAACTAAAAGTTCGACGTTATTAAATTCACGATCTTTTCCAAGATGAACGTATTCATCAAGATAAACAACCATGAAAGCTCACGGCTCTTACGTTAAAAGCGATTTCTGGTATGAAAGAGACAATCGACTAAGAAAATGTTTACGAATAGAATTCTGAACTCAACTAGGGATTTACCCTGTGCTCTCCCTGTTCTTCAGGTTTTATCAAACAAACCTTTCCAGCATCGCTTTCTCTCCGGCATACTACGCTTGGCACGGCCGTAAGTTTCAACACAATCTGTAACAGAAACTAAAAGAGCAGAAAAGCTAACGAATAACGAATCAATACGTTTCGTAGGAAGGGTAATCAGTGAAACCACATACCCCACCGCTATCATTTAATGTTCGTACACAAGGCATTAGATATTGAAAACATAAGGGGATTCATCTCGTCTGATAAGATCAAACGACGTACATGGAAAAGTTTAAATTATAATCTAAGCAATAAATCCGGGAAAATTAAGTGATGGGGTCACCTTTTTTCCGCAAAAGAAGGGGTCAAATTACAATAAATAGTAACATCCGAGATCAAACTATACTCCAAATCTTTTTCCTAGCAATGAAAACGTCTTTGGTGACTGATACTATAAGTTCTATGGCAAGTCTTCGTAACGAAGAGAAAGATGCAAGAAAGGTGCAGACGTGTATAAGCGATGAAGCCCCATTGCTTGAGAAGAGGTAGAAAGTAAAGGAAAAAAGATGTGGAGCAAATACCCGCCCTACGTTCTAGAGGGAAAATGGCTTCGTCAACAATCCAAGCAGTGCCAACCCCAAAAATACATCTATCTATATAAGTGGCTGCATATCTGTGAAATTCCTTCTGTATAAACGTATAATCAAAATGACATAGACACCTAGTAATGCATGTAAATGGAAGTAAAGGAGAAATATATTCCTTCAAAAGAGCAAAGTGAAAACTATTAATGGGAGCCTACTTGTGAATATGCTGAATATTAAACAAATATAAAAACTTTGCCGAAAACAATTTCTCAAGTTGCAATCTAAAATCACGAGTTTATCTCGAAAATAATTCTGTAAGTTTGTGAGTTGAACACTGAAAGATGCCTGCATAGTACTGTATAGATGAATACTAAAAGTAGAAGAGAATTAATTCTTTCAGAAATGTGCGTACTTATCACTAATGTTATATGATTTTAGAATATCATAGTTACAATAATATAAAATTTTACTTCTTTTATTGAGACATACCATTCGGCTAATGATGGTATATAGAATAATGCATGGATCGTAGCTTCTATTCTACTATTCAACTGTCTGATCGTAGCTTCTATTCTACTATTCTACTATTCAACGTTCTACTATTCAACTGTCTACTAGTTAATTACACGGTAGTGTAAATGACGCCCCATTTTGCTATCGAAAACATATCATTGAGCTGAAAGAAAGCTAAGAAAGATACATTCGAATAAATACGAAAATAGTAAAAAAAGAATAATAATAGAATTATACATAGTAATAGAATTTTAATTAGAATTCCAATTTAAAGTTCAAGTATTCAAATTATGAGAAGACAATAATCACGCAGCAAAATAGATCAGCGACACCTTTTCAAGAATAACAAGCCAACATTCCAAAAGGGCTTACGTGAAAGCACACACCGTTGGCAAAACGTAAACAGCATACATTGCGTCAAACAACGACACGCCGAACAAAGAAAATATCGATGACGGAGGAAGATGAAGCTCCAAGAGTTACGTGAGGAAGTGCTACTAAAAGCCCATCTGAGAGAGACGAGCAAGAGGAGATCATCATCGTACGAGAAAGATGGAGTCTCGGGCAATGGGAAAAGTAGGAAATGAATGAAAGAAAAATATGGAAGCAGATTACTTTGATAGAGGTATGAGATAGGAACGACGCTGAAGTAGTCCGAAGATGATAGCAGTAACGAGAAGAGAGGCCTTGGACAAACGGAAAGTACTGATGATCGAGGTCCAGAAACTCGTATCGGCGGAGATTAAAAGTTGGGGAGAGCCATGGGATGAATCCCTCATATTTCTCCGAGAAGACCTGGAAAGAATGGACGGGGAAGAAAAGGAAATAGACGGAAATCGCCAGGCATTTGAGGGAGAGAGAATAAGAGCGAGTTGAAGTTTGAGGGAAGGAAAAGAAATGGCTAAAGAAATCAAGAAAGTGAAAAGAGGTAAGGAAGGTTGTAAGAGAAGAGAAAGGAAGGTTATGGAAAAAGAAAATGCTGGTAAGATAAATATGAAAGTAAAACAGTCCTGTGACATTGCAAGAGGAAAAGGTCCGAGTGTTTCTGAGGCTAATCCGATGAAAAAGGAGTTTATATGATGAGAACAGAAATAGGGGTAATTGCAGACAATATATGGTGGCCAAACAATCCTAGTACAAGATCTGAAATATTATGTTATACTACAGAATTATATTTGAGAAACGAGGAAATAAAGAGACTGATAGAAGACCAGAATGAATAGGTAATCTCAGTGGAAAGTAAACAGAGGGTCAGATGCAGATACTTAAGGACAGATAAAAAGGGTTACGGGTCTTATAGGATAGTAGATTTAGAATAAAACTATTACGAAAAGATGAAAGAAATGACAATGGGAGTGTAAGATAAGAGTGCTACAAAAAATGAGAAAATGTAATGAGTACTTCTAAATCAATATTTAAGAGCTATCCGAGAAAATGGGCTTAAAAACGCATTTAAAAACGGTAGATTGGGTCGTGATAGAATTAAAATAACTAACTAAAAGGTACTTATAAAAAGAATAATGGATCTAATATTTTATTATATCTATTTATATATATTAGATCTATTATTCTTTTAATGATTATATTGATACACCGAAAGAAGGCCGAAACTATCAACGCTATATAAAAGATAGCATCGCGAACAATGATATCTAAAAGATAAAGATTAACAACAACTTGACAAAAAAATTGTGGTAATCAACAAAGCTTCCGCATGTTCAACCTCTTATCATATCTCGCCATGCTCTGAATCCAGAATATGCTCCGAAAGGAAAGGATGGGAAAGAAGAGAAAACGGCATTGAAGAAGGATCGAAAGAAGAGATGAGGGGAGAATAAATGAAGAGGAGGATTGGAATGGGAACCGGACTTTGGCGACCTTTTATGGATCATAATCCAAGTGATAACAGTGGCCGCTAAGGCAGCAATCATCTCCGGAGGTTGGAAGAGGAGGAGAGAGAAAGAGGGATGAGGAACAAGAAGAGGGAGGGGGAGAAAAATGATTGAGATGCAACTCCGAATCAGATAAAGAGAGAGAAAGATGAACCGAAGATGGGAACCTCAACTCCCTTAACGGTCAAAAGTAAATAACACCCGCACGTCTCCTCTTCGACGATATTAACTACGATTACATCGCTCTTTGTAGCAAAAGGCGACGATAAGAGGAGGCATTTCTGGAATGAGCTACGTAATTTCCCACGGGGCGAGAACAAAAGTGGATGGCAATTCATTCTCTGACACATGTTTACGGAAAAATGCCGTCGAGGAATCGTTCCACGGGTGAGAAGGGTAGGCAGCCAAATACTTAGTATACACAACGACGTCGTAATTACAAATGCACCGAAACATAAATTATAAACTAAAGAATCTTGATGACCCTCCGAAAATTTCGAGATCTTTACATCGAGATTCGGAAAGACGGATGAATTTACTTTATTTTTTAGGCACACCTATACCGCTACTTTTGCGGAGCGGTCCTAGTGTAATAGCCAGAATTGGAATTGTCATCATCTCAAGACGAGCATAGGAGAAAGTCTAACTGGAGTCAATATCGCGAATTATATGAATTATGTTAACAGTGAGACATGCGACCTAATTAAAATATATTCCGAAACGAATCACTAACTAAGGTATTTTGCTATATAAATGGTCATTTTCTTCCGATACTGATTTTTCAAAATTTCAAAATGCTACTACATCAAAGTGATCGAAAATTAAAGAAAATGGTAGATATTTGGTAAAAAACCGAGTAGCTAATTTTGGATGCAACGAAAGTACTTGTTCTGTATAAATAACTTCCGGTTGGAAAACGCAAGTGATAGGATAGCGGAGAGGAAACATCTTCACTAATTTGTAAAAAATGCAAAGTATAAATATTATGATTCTTCTAGTGGTAAGCACATTGTAAATGTTTAAAATTATCCCATTCTACGGCGTGGTTTCAATTTTTTAAATCATTTACTTAAATTAAGAATCATACTGATTTTACTAATAATGCCGATTCGACGGATAAGACTGGTTCGTGATGTTGGACATGTATCCAACTTTTAGCGTAGAAAAATATACTAACAGACTTCTGAAAAGTGCATCCTGCTTTTCTTCCTTCGTTATTTAACTTCGATAACATCCCGATATTATGGATAACCTAATTGCACATTCTCAACTTTGAACTTCCCCTATACCAAACCAACATTACGACTACCGCAGTAGTCACATACACAAGTAGACGGACACGAGCAATGGCTTCCACTCCATAGAAAAAGTCCGTATACGACAGCGGCAAGCAATAGGCGAGACACAGATGTCACTGGGTATGAAGGAAACAGAAGAGGGGGATGTCGTTGAGGGTGGAAGATATGGGAGATAGTGTGCAGAGGGAATGAGAACTCCGCGGACAGGGATGAACGATGGGCGAAATGGTACAGTAGTAAAGAGGGAGGCGTTTTCATAGGGAGCAAATAAAGGGAGAGAGAGGAGAAAGGGGTGGAAGACACAGAAGGAGATATAAAAATGAAGAGAGGGAAGAATGGAAGCAAGGGGTGGTGACCCTAATGTCCACCCAGATGGCATAAAGGGACTTGGGTTACGAATCTCATCTCCCGAAACCCAAGGACAACCATTCTCCTCCTCTTCGGGTTCCGAAAGAAGTTTAGCGGCATTACGGGGATAAAAGTATACCTTTTAACCACAGATGGGGTGCGCGCCGAACGGTCATTTGCCGCTCTCCAAATATCTTCCGATGCTGCGAATCGAGGGACAGGAATCATTTTTCTCTTCGCGATGATATGTTAAAAACAGGTGTAATGGTCATGCTATTTTTCGTGCCGAGAAGGAGGGGGTGGAAAAATTTATTAGTTGAGAAATCTCTACCGTGTAATAGGGATAACCATACGAATGTTTTAATGGTTGATATTATGAAAAAAATAGCTCCAAATCAAACATGACAGAAGCGGGTTAAACAAAATAAATTCCAAGAAAAACACCTAGAAAATGTTTTAAATTCTCATTTCTTTCATAAAATATCGTCCTGAAGTCCAAATTCACCACTAACTAGGACTTCTGCAAATATGAAAGCAGTGATGATATTCTTTTTTCTGAAATGATTTTCTTAATTATCCATTTAAATAAAATTAAGCGCAGAGTCAACGTTTACATTTTTATTTCATAAATCTCCATCTTCCAACATAACAATTTCCAGGAATAAAAAATAAAGAGGGCTTCTCTTCCATTTCATAAAAAATTCCTTTAAATGCCTAGAAAATAAATTACACGCTATTTCAATTCGGAAAAATAAAAACTATCCTTTGCACCAAGTCACTAAGAATAAATAACGTACGTAATGACACCCACAGTTAACACCGCAAGGACCCAATCGCCCTTCTTAATGGAAACAGGTTCGACTAAGTCAACAAGAAACTCTTGGAGATCCACCTATTGCAGGCGTAAGTGATGCAGGAATAGGAAAGAGAGGCGAAACAGCAACAATATACGAATGCAAGAGGGAGCGCACTGAAGCGAGAACGGCGTGATCCGAATCGATAGCTGACCACAGGGTGGAATTCCCCTCACACAACCCTCCCCCTCAAACCCACAAGCAGTCACAGCTGTTCCTGCACCATCCTCCTTCCCCACGGCAATACCTAACGTATTATACGGGCTTGGAAACTCACGCACACCAAACCGCCTTAAAACTCTCCACTATCCCTCCCTCAGGCAAAACCGAAACCTTCCTCTTGGATAGCCACACGTTGCGACCTCTCCAACACACCCTCTTCCATAAGGACCTGCGTACAATTCCCGACTCGTACACCTGCAGCTCTTCTCCAGCATCCCTTTTTGGGATCTACACGACTACGTACGGGTTTCAGCGCCGGAATTCGAATTAGCCGCGACACGGTTCGATGGAATTCGCATTAAACCGATCACAGGTGACCGAAACTCGAATTAAACCGGGATTGGGATTCGTTGAACGTTAAATAAAGATACAGAATAATTCGAGTTGATCTAAACGAGGATATGGAATTGGAGGTTTGGATGAACTATCTGGATGATAAGAGAATCAGAATACTAAGATAAGGCAATAAGGTAGACAAAGTGTAAATTAATACGAATGTAAATAAGCCACAATAGCAAACACTAAGCATAAATTTTTAACGTTTCAACGATTATTCAATGATTCCATCCTGAAAGGAAAATAACGAGTGACTTCCACAGAGGATTTTCTTTTCGAAATGTTTAGCGAACGAGTTGACATTTTCAGGAGTAAAACCTCAGAACGATGTTGAGGAAACATGTCGAAATAAAAATCTACTATGGAAGTTACTTGGTGGTTTCAACAGAATTCCACCAGGAGAAGATTTATCATATAAATTTTTTTCCTTAATTTTTCAGAGGTGTCATAGATTTGTCCATGTTAATATCCTCGAAGTAACGCCCAATAGGTAAGCATGAATAATTCAAATGTGATTGCCACATTCGTATCATAAAATCATTCGTAAAAAATTACTTGAGAATTGTAAAAATAAAACTTGATAATTTTAAAATTAGGAAAACCGCTGCTTATCAGACCATTAACAATAAATTAATCAAAGATAAATATCTTCAGGAAGACTATTAAGATACATATTGATCGTGAAAATGCGACTCCTAAACAATTTGCGATACTTTATTTTAAGATTTAGATGCCATAAGATCTGCGTTACCCCAAAGGCCTCCCGAGTTCTAAAAGAAACGCTCCAGACATCTTCGGCTGGAAACGACCCACACCTTAACCCCGAGGCAATTCAGGTCAAATTCTCTCTCACTTCTCTTCATCAGGCGGTCTAACAGGTCAATTAACACCCGAATGAGCACGAAGAAGCTCTTTCCTATATTTTTTACGATGCAGCGTCATCCTCTTTCGTATTTGGTTCCCGTTTCCTGGTGGGATTCCAATTGGAGATAGAAATTCAATGCGGGCTTCGGAAGAAGCGACACTGCAGAAAACCTTTCGGTGGGGAAACTCCAACCACCACGCACATACTGTTTTTTGCTCTGCTTCTCACTCGAGCTCGGATAGCGCATAAGAAGCTGAATTCGTTAGACGGCCTAACGATATTTCCTCCGCCTTAACCCAGTATTTTGGCTGAAACGGCTTTCGGGGAAGCAATTTTCAATAGTCTGCAGTTTAAGTGAGCGTATCTCCACTAATTTTATTAGGGCGGACGTGATGCGAGGGCAATCAAGCAGAGAGCGGGACAACGTAGGCACTAAATGGCCGCGAGCAGGAAAAGAAATACAAAATTTTCGTGAAATTCGGACGTGAACGGCTTACAATTTCGGTCGAAGAGGAACGCGGGGTTAATTTACAATTGCTAGGTGGATACGGAAAATAACGGTGGCCGCAATATATTTTGTCTCGTGCGGTTTTATGGAATAACTCTCGTAGAAACAAAAATTACCACCTATTTTATAAACAACGCATATATAAGAGAAAAGGCAGAATTTAATTACGAGCATAAGGGCTTTGAAACGATTCCGCGTTTTCATATATAAGGAAGGACTTTCGATTTTCAAGAATTGAACGATTCTGAAATTTTAAAAAAGATTTACGGGATGATGAGGTGGTGTTTGGGATCATTGATTGATGATCTTCGTTTCTTTCCTTAATAGGAGAATACCTCAAAACATCGCTATGTGAATCAGATGTGTCGATAGGAACCATTGGCATTGGCTGATGCCAATACGTGAAACACATGGCTTTGAACCACTAAACAGAGTGGAATCGACACGGCTTGGTACTTAAAGAGATTCGAACACTTGCCCGGAAAGTGAGAGACCAGGCATTGTCTCAGTCTCAGTGTCTCAGTCACTTTGCTATTTTTATTTCATTTTATCCGTAAGTATTTCTCAATAATAAATATGAAAGAAACCAAGTATCGTCAGAAAGCATCAACAGTATTTCTCAACTCACAATTAGAGCAAATCGTAAACATTCGCGCGCCATTACAATTACCATTGCAATTACAATACTCGAATAATACACGAATTTTGTTACCTTCTGCTGATTTCTTCCTAACTGATGCTCGAATACGAAACCAAAGCCAATGAATTCCATTACTTGTATTTCGATGGTAACGAAAAAAATATGAATAAATTTCCCACTAAATATGAGCAAAAATTGTGTTGCCCAAGAAAAAAAGAACTCTCAGAGGAATTTGCACACCTTAGGGCTGAGAAATTGTATTGAAAGCCACTGAAACTTATTCCTATTGTTTTGTAAATAATAACGTTCGATTTGAAATCGCTGAGATGTTGAGAATTTTCTTCTATATGTGCTAATCTGACGAAACACTTCTACTCCCAACCACAACGTGGTTTTCGTAACTCGGAACAACTACTGAAGAAGTCGCATCCACCAGACCTCCAGCGTATCCGAGCGGAAGATCGCAAATAACACCGCACTAAACAAAGGCAAACAAGAAGACCAGACTCCACACAATACACATGGCCACAAGACATCTCCAAGAAAGAAACAGAGGCTGGGATCAAAAAATCAGGAAACCAAGAAAACAAAAAAAGAAGGCCAAGAAAAAAATGCGACGTAAAGAGCGCCGTTGCAAAGAAAGCCACGAGAGAAACCGAATCTGAGATGAGAAATTTACCTGAAAAACAGTGAGAAAGAGAAAAAGAAGCGAGTCGAGGGTTAGCGAATATGCGGTCGTTTAATGAAAAGAAACATTGCACGAGAGAACAAAAATGAATTCCCTCCCTAAGAGACAAGAAGGCGCTGAGATGAAAGAAACAAGAAAGGAGCAAAGACAGAGAAGAGGAACTATCCGGAAGTAGAAAAGTAAAAGGGGCAGAATAAAATCTAAAATAAGAAGTAAAAAGAAGTAAAACAAATGAGAATAAAAGAAAAAGTTAAAGCCGACGGACGAAAAAAGATTCAATATCCGACTGAAGATCAATCTCAAGCTACTCTAATTTACTAAGAAAGCTATGAACTTGTTCTGAACTGAACTGAACAGTATATTGCATCATGGCCTGTATTTTTCCAGTCTTCGTATAGTATCGCCGTGAAATAAGCTATATGATTATAACCATTGAATTCCAAAAGATGTTGGGATCTCCTTCATCTTTACCATAACATTTGCCTAAGTAGCTCCTTTCTTTCTTTAGTTTATGAAGGATCCTTTAAATCAAATTAGACCTACTCATCTTAACTTATGTATTTGCTTTGAAATACAATAAGGTGATGCATTCGATTCATACAGTATTAAACTCCAATAAAAAGTGTTTAAGAAACTGTCACAGGCCAATGATCATTGAAGCAATATAATAGTGTTACTATGTTATTTCATCATCTCTCAATCCCGGGAGAAAAAGTTTCTCCGACTTGAAGGTGTATGTGTACCATAACAAAACACTGAAGTAAGCTGTCTCAATACTTCAACCATCTTGGATAGAAAACTAAAATATCTATTAGAAATCATAAAAGACATAATAGACTGCAAACTTTACAAAAGCCTACTGGTGCTTACCTTTGAAAAGCTCTGACGTAGAGCATCAGCAAAGCTCTGACGTAGCAGCAAACGTATAGAGAAAATGAATTTATAGTAAATAGAGTGAACGTAGAATATTGTAATAAGAATGACTGGAATTGAAGGAAGGAAGAGAGTGGATAAGGTTCAATTGTAACGAGGATGAGGCGAGGGCAGGAAAGAGTAAAACGAGCGAAGAATAAAAGACGGTAGGGGTCAAGGGAGTACAGAGGAGAGAGATTGATGAGAAGACGCTACTTAGAGAAGTGGGGGATACATAAAAACGAAACGAGAGAGGTAAGTAGGCGGAGAGGAGATGAAATACGAGGAAGAGATGCGTCGCTAAGGAAGAGAAAAGGTTGTGCAGTCCGTTTGAATGACGGAACACTTGAAGCTAATGGACAAGAGAGTTCGACGAGCATCACAAGTCCTCTGAAGAATACGAACAGTGGGTGGATTATCTTTTAAGCGATTCAGTCGTGGCAAATTAATGTGACAGGAGAGGAAGCTACTCTGATACGGAAATAGCGTTCGAGCTATGATCTTGAGATTTTTTCATCCTATTTAAAGGACGACTTAACTCATTTTCTGGGGGATGAATTTCAGGAGGGGCATATTGCCAAGAGCGTTCATTTAAGGCAATCGGAGAGATTGATAACTACATCGATAAGGCGGGATGAATCGGCTTAGGAACAACTCCTTCACTGCTACACGTTATCAAATTCTGGTCAAGAGATGAATGCAGAAAAAAATTTTCCTCATAATCTGATTCTTATTGAAAAATCAAGTTCAAATGGAACGATTAGAATAGAAAATTCGGGAAACGAGACCATCTTAGGTAAAAGAACGGTTTTATTTCGTAGTAACTTTCAGCTACTATATTTGAGTAGCACTCAAAATCATTACATTTAGATTTGACCAGAATCGTAGATATCTCCGTAAAAGCCGTTAACTCCGTGTTCAGAAAAGAAATGGAACATGGTAGATTGAAAAACTGTGTACTAGGAGAACGTGTTGTAAGTGCAGATAAATGAAGTTAAAAAAATGGAAACGTGTTCACCGAAAAAGTTAAGTAAGATTACAGACCGTTTTGGAGAATAAATCATTGTGAATCAGGGATGGGTAGAATATGAGATTGCATAAACCGGTCAATATGGAAAAGGAGATCAAGTAGTCATTTTTCCGCGATAAAATTATTATTACTATTATTTCTATAGCATAAACAGGTCGAACCCACTAAGTTGTAAAATCCGAGAACATAACGATTAAGGGCGGACCATTCTTCAAAAAAGAAAGAACACCGCGGAGGCTATGAAAATCAGATAAGGAGACGCATAGCAAGTGAATCGTCTTTGAATTGAAAATGAATTCCCTTTCTACAAGAGAATCGCAAGAGGAGCAAACATTCCCAAATGGCTAAAGTAGGCCGACCTGCGACGGTGTCGACGCAAACAAAAACACCTGGGGAAGCTTCGTTAGATGTGGTTTGCCACGCTCAAGATCAAGATGGAGCGAAAGAGTAAGAACGAGATACGGTAGGAGAAAGATGAAACTAGATAATGAAGAGACGTACCAACAAATAATCCGTGTACGATAAGGACCTGGAAAATCAGCAAAAACCGAAATCATCAACATCGTGCGGAAAAAAATACAAAGACATATCCTGAGTGAGGTAAGTCCATTAACCACTTAACTTTAGCCGCAGTGGTATTTCCCTGATGCTTACTGATTTTAGAATACGCTCACACCCGCAAACAACACTCTACTGCCTTCCAAACAAGCACGATCCCATCAATTCCAGTCTGAGAAAAAGTGTAAGCGCGCATATTTATTAATCGAACCAATCCTTGTTGAGAGACAAAATTGTAGGAAAAATCTTTACTGGAATAAAAATGGGATACCATTACAGTGAAACTTAACAAATATACTCTTCAAACGGTTAAATCATCGAGTTTATGATAATGAGAAAGTTATCAATGGATAATCCATCAAATTGCGATGAAATGCGGCAAATTCATCTACATCTACATCTGTACCCTGCAAGCCGCCTTTCGGCGTGTGGCAGGGGGTGCAAGCACCTATTCAGGAGGCGAATGAATGAATTAAGATCATTTAGGCGAGGATAGGGTCAGACCAATGCCCAATTGTGTTTTCATAAGTTAATTTCAATGATTCGAATCAAGAGGAAAAACCAGCAAACAAAAAGATTGGGTTTGTGGGGAAAAATCCTCTCAACTGAAGGTTGAATAAAAATTTAACCCCACTGCGCGGGAAACACTCACAATAAGGGGGTGAAAATAACCGCAAAAATTGAGTACATAATATAATGATGCAAAACCGATTCGAAAACGAAACAAGTGAATTAAATTGTTAAGACTAAAGGAGCAGAAAGAAATAAGAATGATTCTACTCCAAAAATACGAGGAAGAAGAAAACGAGAAAGGCCCTCTTGTCCAACCCTCAACCCCCCGCAGTGTCCACTAATCCTTTCGGCCGAAAAAGGATGGCGAAAGAGGGTAGAGAGGGTTATCGGAGTGGGCGGAGATGGTTGTCAAGAGTAACGGAGAAGCAGCGCAAGAAAAAGCCGATAGCGAAGGGAGTCCCATGGCAACCGCACCGACGTACAGAGAAGAAACCGAGGAGAAATGAATCGATACGCCCATGTGCTCCCGTTCGATAAAACCGATGTATCGGAATAATTTGGATCTTTTTTTACGGATCAAATATCCTGTTTTTCACTCGGCCTAAACGCTGCGACACGGCAGAACAACCATTTACTTTCTTCCTAGGTTCGCGACCCCGCCGTCGAAATATCCCTCAACTATTTGGTCCGATAATCAATTTTGTTTATTTCGCACGACTCGGCGAAGGCGAAATGAAAAATGAGGATGAAGACTCGGCGACGCCTTTTAAAAGAATGAAAAGAAAGAGGAGGCTTCTGGAGCCGTTAAACGCATTAGCTTCTTGTATTGAATAAAGTAGCGCTCAATTTGTTTCCCTTTCGTGCACTTGGTAGTCCTTTGGGACTATACTAAAGAAATGTGAAGTTAAACAAAAGTACTATCAGCTGATGAGTACGTAAGCTCTTTTAGGCGATTTATTTGCCCTGCTGTTTTCTGAGATATTTATCGTTAAACGAGAGTTAGCCATAAATATCTCCTAACTTTCCTTGCTCATCATCTGAATAAAAGTGCTTTTTTGAACCTAGATATGAACATGGACAAAGTTTGAATGAAAACGTGAGTGACCCGCTAAGAAAAAAAAACCGGGAATCACTGGCACATGGGAATAAGTTGGAAAATAACATACGGATGAAGAAATCTCCGGATCATTTTCTAAAAGTTATGCGCGTGCATTAGTGGAAAGCCAAGTTTGAGCTTAGATATGATAGGATAATGAGTCATTATGGAATCAAACGAAAAGCGAAACGACATTGGCTCTCCCCCATATTTCACTAGAACTCGTGAATTTTTAAATGTTAAGGTTGGATGGGAGCTCCAGGAACATGGCTTTGCTCGTAAATGTTAATATTAGCTCCCTACAATTTGTTTTGCTTCCACCTCTATTTTTAAGGGGTCTATATAATCTGGACGGAAAAAAACGTCGGAAACTCTGATTGCAGAAAAATCAAAAAGAAGAAAGAAACCCCCAATTAGTTCCTCATAGAGGAATACGTAATTAGTCTAAAACTATGGAGTCTTAACTGAAAACAAAGTAAACGACATTCTTTTACATGTCACGAACCAATTTATGCATTATGTATGTACACTAGCCTCAAAACATTGCGATCATCGATGAATCGATTAATTAATATAAACAACAATTTTTGCAGGTAAAATAGTTATGGTTGAAGAATAAATAAGCTAATTTTCTCCAAAGAAGCAAGAAATCTTAGACAATATCTCGAAAGCACGGTTGAGTAAACCTAATTGGCATTGCATATCATACAACAGTACAACATTCTATCTAAAAGCTTCGTGATTGGGCACCCAAGCTATTTTCAAAACAACTTTAAACCATTCATAATGTATCCGTACCAAGTGAAATTTCTCACTCTAACAAACCCCACACATCAACGCAACCCGTAAGACAAACAAGACTGCAGGAGGCCCAACCCTCCAAGGAGCAGTAAGCATCGGATCCGGATAAACTAGGATCCGGCGCAAGGACCGGTGGACATCTCATCATGTGTCTCTGCACCCGAGTTCACCTGCTACTACCACCCACTACATCCCTCTCACGACCCAAACATACACGCGTCGGGGCTTTTATTCCACATGGCAACCAACAAGAACCCTCCTGAAAAGTCTACCTTAGACATTTGGGAGGCCGCGCGGGTCGGAAGAGGGGATATAAAATGGATAAAAAAGAGGATCGGAGGGCGAAGAGGTATATAGAGCGGAGAGGGGTTAAAGGAATTCGGAGAGAGAGACGACGGTGTATATTTCGCCGTCTCTTAGGCGACGCTAGCGGAGTAAACGTCAATTGCAGCGGGCGCAGTAGGGACGAAGGTGAGAGGGGAAAGTGGGAACCGAAAGCGCGGTGAGGCAAAGGGGTAGTAAGAGGTAGCCCATCAGGGAAAAGAGGGAGAGGCCCGGATGGCGAAGGAGATATTTGCAGAAACGGAAGGCCTCTTAAGAGAAAAAGCGAGATGGCTTTAAGGAGCGGTTAAGAGAATCCGATGAAAGGGAATGGTGACCCGACGCTCTTCCACCTTCGAATCATCTATTCGAGGTATAGATTAAATATATCGGGGACAAGAACTTCAGAAGCTACCATGATGGTTATAAGAAGAGAATAATAGGATTATAACGATCATTACGTTTACCATGAGAAAAGACGTGGCGATATCGTTATATGAGGCATATTAAGGTTAAAGAGAAACCACACGAGTGATCTTTATTTCTATTTCCATACCAATGGAAATTGTCTATAACACATACTTGTTTTCTAAAGTAGGGCGAGAGAAGAAAATGGTAAACATTTAAAAAGGTTAACTTCTCTAGTGCCTTTCTGTTTATAAATAAATTCAATTATAACTCAATTTACTCTAACTGAATGATACTATAAACATCGCTGGAATTGAGGAAAAATATGTAAAATAGGATAAAGGAAACAATTAAGCACAGGAAATTTTATTAAGACTCAGTTATGAAGCGGAACAGGAAAGTCTTTCCTTAAGATAGAAAAATCAAATTACAGGCAATTAACAAAGACCTTGAAAACTAGACCTTTGGATTTATTTCTGAAAGATAAAATTTTATTACCTTATAAGGCAGCTTTGAAAGCCCATAAGTTGAACTGTTATCCACGGTTTTTGTGATTTCAACCCTTCTAAAGAGGGTTAAGGAATCGAGCATATATTTCTTGCCTTATTACGCCTATCACGAAGGTCAAATAAAGGATGTCGATCATCATATCCCAAGATCGTATAATACCATCACATGGGTACAATTTGGCTATGTGAGCCAAAGAAAAATACTCCATTTCAGCTCATCTAACCAATTATAGCTTTGACTTCTGCAAAAATAATACTCAATCTTAATGAACAATCAACATTATTGATTCTCGAAAATATTACACTACAAACAAAGAAATTAACGTGTTTATTTCATTAATTTGCTAATTTTAGTTAGCGATAAAATGCTGAAAAATCCGAATAGCAAATTAATTAATGAAAACTATCAACAAAGCACAACTCTCCGAAGCTAACAGACGTTCGGTGCAAATTCTAAGTTACAGACAACGAAACAGGAAATTTAATTTAATAAGCCACTCAATGAGCAAACTCCCCATAAGAAAGTACGGAAGACGGCCACGGTCAGCGTACATCCATTTTCATTAACATTTAACCTACCACTGAAGCTGTCCAACGATTAAGGAGGTCATCGAACCATCATCCTGAACAAAACTCCAAGAAGTGGCCCCAAATGACCGACGCGATAAAGAGACGGGGAAAACGAGAGACATTATTTCCTCGACAAAGGAGAGAGAGAGAGAGAAACCGAAGGCGAATCTAAAGAGACAGGCGACAGAAAAGAGATCGGACAGCTGACGAACGGCGTGCGAGACTACTGCAGAAGTCCATACCTGTGAGAAAAAGAACCACGGAATCCACATGGGAAGCGAAGGGCTCGACGCTGACACTTTTTCAGGCAGACTTTGACGGGACTGAGGCATGCTGGGAAGTTGGCACATGGAAAGAAGCCCGGAGAAAGAAGCGGGGGTGGGGGAGAGAAGAAGGGAGAAAAGAAACGGAGAGGTGGCAGATAAAGAAGGAAAACGCTATCACGAGCAGGTCGGATTCCCAGTCTAGAGTAAGCGCCAAATATTTGCACGAGGCGCAGACCGTCAATCATTTGATGTCGTCTGTATGAGAAAGCAGACAGCGCGCCTCTCTTAGCCACCCTCCCAACCACTCACCCCCGATGGCACCAATCGAAGAAGGTGTGTGTGGAAAGATTGCGAGTTAAGCGAGGGCAGACGGAGAAAAAACACCAGCACATCCCGATTCCCAATTATGAGAGAATTTCGGTAGGAAAATTCGTACTCAGGCGGAGATATTCATTTAAAGGTCGAGATTTAGGTAAAATCTAGGCAAAGAAACCTCATATCTATTACAGATATCCATGAGTTACCATTTTCTGTAAAATCACGTATTTTCATTTACCTAGCTCAACGCAAAGTAACTTCACGTCTATTACAGATATGCGTAACTATTTTACGTAAACTAACAAATTTTATTATATCTGGGTCTATGCAGATAAACCTCCACACTTCAATTGCAGATATCAGTGAGTTGCCATTTTGAGTAAAATCACACATTTTCATTTACCTAGGTCTACGCAAAGAAACATCACGTCTATTGCAGATATCCTCGAGTTAATATTTCACGTAAAATCATGCATTTTATTTTATCTAAGTCATAGTATTAAGTCAAGTATTTTATGTAAGTATCAAAGAGACCTACTTAAATCTATAACAGACATTAAAGAGGGGATTTTGCAGAATATAACTGAAAGTATGCAACTGCACTTGGTTATAAACTTCAGTACTCTAAACTAAAGATTGTCGAATAACACTCCAGGGACCTTGGGTCCGTGACTAATAATTCTGTAAATTGATAATCTCAAAATAAATGAAAACAAACGAAGAAATTAATGTTGGAGCGCATTTAAAATTATGAGGGGGGTAAAAGATTTCAGTTCGGTAACGAAAAGTGAGGCAATGAAATTAATAAATATCAATACTGATCGTGGGGAGTGGATCCTCCACAATGCCTTCCCCGAACTGCCAAATTACATCGATCATAAAAAATACCTTGTATCATCAAATCTTTTACTTACGACCACCAATTTAGGGATGAAAACACACTCGGGGCTAAATCAAAACAAGAAACGGCCTCGTAAACCTTTTTTCATCCTCTCATTTTGATATTTGAGTGAACTCTGGCGAAGGCTTGAGTCATAAATGCCCATTTCATTTTACAAACTAAAGTTGGGCCATTTTCAAAATGTAATATTCATACCTCAATTCACTTACCGTTTGATGCAGGAAAAATGTGTCTGACAGAGTATACAACTATTGGTAATAACCATCGGGATTAAATAACGTGCAGACGGAAATGGAATAATAATATTTTCTAAAATCACATTCGAAAATCGTGCCACCGAATTCATTCATCGAGCGCTGAAAGTAAAGGATTTGAGAAATGAAAAGGTTGACCTATTTCCGGTTTTAATAGCAGCGGTGATTGTTGACCCGATGAAGGATGAATACCGATAGATGGGGTACAAGAGGAAACTCATATCGACCAAATACATGTAATCGTACATGTTATGCAGGTAGGGGAGGCAAAAAACTCGGTTACAAGGGCATGTCTGAAACGGACTCCAATGCTAGTATTAAACAGCTTACAGGCATGAAAGAGAAGTTCGAAAAGACATAGAAAATTATATGATCAGTGGAATCTTTCAAATATCAATTTCTGATGGTATAATCATCAGATAAAAATGATTTCTCTCTGTTATTTTCCCTTTATCCTTTTTCGAGATTGCTAAATACGATTGGGCCAATACACAAAAATAGTAAATTCTGGAATTTCCGCCCGATATTACTAAAAGAATAATGTTAAAGGGTATTATCACAGATTTATAAGGACTGGTATACAATGTAAATCTAATTACGTCCAATATAATTAAATATAGAGGATATCAGTCATCAGTAACTAAACCCCTTAAGTAAGAACATTATTTATAATAGTTAAAAACCACAAAGAAAATTGGCCAGTTTATATTTTAGCCATCATATTTCTGTATGATACTTTTTAAGTGTATTAACATTATCAGGACGCAGTTATCTATTAAAATTGCTTATCAAGAACCTTTCTACTTTAAACAATTACTGTTCCATATAGCACTTCAATTCACATGGAATAATACGGAGAGGTATACCATACGACAGATACCCACGCTTCAAAATCGCTTAACAAATACTTACTTTAAGCGTAAACGTACGAAACAGAAATCAAGATACGATTCCTAAACCACAACCACAAAACTGAATAAAAGTCTATACGAAAATTATTTCACACCTTATAAATTAAGGTGAAACTTATTTGAAACTTATAAATTGGATTGATAATATTCGAGAAAATAATTTAAGTTTTGAAAAAGAAAACAATGAGTTTGATTGGCAATTTCAATACCCCTCCGAGACAGGAACAGCAACCTTGGAGAGTATAATTCTCAATTGGGAAAGTTAAGTCTGAAGGAAATAAAAACTTTGGATTGGCTCCCTCTGCCTTCCACGGAACTAAAACGCCCTTTCCGGGAAGCTAACCAAGACGAATGAAAAACAAACAGCGCCAATGGCCCCGTAGCAACGTTAAGACAGACGCTCCTTAGGATCGACCGAAAAAAATGGAATATTTAGGACGACAGTTGATGTGCCAACCACTCCAAAATAATGCGAAGAAATTAAGGAAAACAGAAAACCTTCTTCCGAGATTCATAATCCTTTCGGGAGAGATAAGATCTCGGAAGCGATTTACGAAAAAAAGCTTAGCGACGGAAGAAGGGGTTCCAGGGATTAGGTAAACAAATAACTTGGAGACAAAGAATGGAATTTGATAAAAGTAAGTGCAAGGATAAAGAAAATGCTTGCGTCGCGAAAATTTCACACTTACTTAAAAGATTATCGGAAGGATCTCAAATGAAAAGTTATATTAAAACGTGCAAAGAATTAATAACGCGAAGACGGAGTTAAAATTAGATTATTTGAAAATGAATAATTAAGAACTGATCTTTCATTATTTTTATCTTAAGAACACCTTTCATGATCTTTATTGTAGATTATACAAATAGCAGAATTATAGACGTAAAGAAATTAAGATAATTCCATAAATTTACAAAGAAGTTAATTATTAAACTAGGAACGACGTTATTGAATTACGAACAAAACATTATGTTTACAATCTTCCAAAGTATCCTAATTACGAGTATTTTATTTTCGTATTTTCACCCTTTCTGAAGCAAAAGCGACAACTTTGATGTACTTACAACTTCTCAATGCATAATGGCAGTCTATGTTGTAAGAAAAATCCATAATATACTCATAAAACGTTCTTTGTAATTAACAAATGTTTACAATATTTACAAAATTGTTCAACTTCTTCTATTCCTACTTTTACACTTGACAACTCTTTATGAAGATTCAGAACAAAAGATTATAATGGCAGTACTATATTCACCAACTCAGATTTTCGAATGGAAATACGCGAATTATTATTGAATAATGATAGAAAACCGAATTCTGACATCCTACTTTCCCCACAAGAGAACTACAAATTAGAAAATTTATCATAGTTGAATTAAGAAATCTCAATAACACATATTAAGCAATACTCTACAATTACGTCCTAATCACCGACGCATCATCCACTCTGCACGCGGCGAGTCCAACTCCACTGCACTCAGTCGTTTGAAGGAAATTTCTTGTTGGTTTTTCCAAGGAGTCAGGGGATAAGGGCACTTGGCACAACTTCTTGGCGAAGTTGACACAAGCGTGGCTGAGTATACTCCCTCTAAAGCGTCTCCCTAAAACTAAAGTGCAAACATTTAACCACGTAACGCGTCCGCAAATGAAATCGGTGCAAAGCATATCCTCGCCGTTTCCTTCGATGGAATAAGAAATGAAAACCGACGCGGAGACGAGGGAATCGCTAATTCTTTTGTCTGAGGAAATAAAAGTGAGAGCTTAATCTTAATTAAACAATTCATAGGGTTAAAATCTTGCAAAGAAAATATATATATCTCTCGGTTAATACTCACAAACTAGTGATGATAAAGTATACGGATTAAATGATATATTCCCAATTATAATTTCCTTTAATCTTTATAATAAAACCAGTGATTCATTCCCTAATGCTTATATTCTACTGATTATTATCTCCGTCTTCCCTAAAATAAATTACATACCTTTATTGTTTCTGAAATAACAATCTGGTTGCTCGCGGGTCATCATTTCTACTGCTGATTTCAGTAAATACTTCTTATTCCCAGTCATAACATTTCCCTACACTTGGTCAAGTCCTAAACTTCTTCGTCAACCTCCTTTTCCAACTTAGGTAAAAGAGTAATACAAAGGGAAAGACCATTCAGAAACAGTATAAATAAAGCAAATGTTCCATTTCAAATATGATTGGAATGATTTACTTGTATTCTGATCAAGTGGTAAAACTATTTAATTTGCCAAGACTAATTTTACAGCTAACACCAAATAACTTTAATGAACATCTCAACTGAGGAAAAAATTCAGTGAGCAAGTGATAAGTTCTTGGAACCGCCTACTATAGGCATATTTTTATAATGAATTCGTGATACGCTGATAAGATCTTAGCGTAGATTATCGTGTTTTCCACGGACTAGTTTCCGAAAATATATATATAAAAAATCTAATAAAATTAAGAGGAAAATAAAGGCAACCTAATGTGGTAGTAAAATGTATAATAATACAATATAATCATATATTAGCTCTTAGAATGACATATAAATTTCAGAACATTGCAAATCTCTAACCAAAATCTCTTTTTCTTAAAATCACTCATGTCAACAGTCAAGAGAAAAGGAACAACTTAATGCAGTACCTAAAAAAAACAGCTATGGGTCTTACGAAAATCGCACGCACCCAAGAAACATTCATCATCATCTGAATCCCTTCTCATACATGCCTTTCGCTCTCTTTTAGCAGCCGCTTCGCACAGAAGTGACGAGCGTGTAACCGCCAAACGCAGAAATAGAAAAATCAAACGCCGGCATCGAAACTTCCGAGCGAGAGTCCCTCTTAAGGCAGAGTTTACACAGGACTTGGAAGTTCAGCGAATGGCCGCAAAGGGGAGCCAGCAGCGCGGGAGAAATTTTCACAGACTATCTCCGGGAGCGCGGAAACCCGCAGTCCGAGAGACAAGTTGAAAGGGAGCGAACGGCGGTGGAAATGGTGTAGGAAACTCAGTCACCCAAGACTTTGATGCGAAACATCTTTAGCCGAGACAATTTTCGACGTTAATATGCAAGCCGTAAAGTTATTCCATGTCGAAAATCAATTTGAACACGTCGCTTCCACAAAAGGGAATCTAGCTGAGGGTATGATCCCACATTTAACTATCATTAAACATTCCCTACGTTGATTTCCTCCTTTGGTTAGCTAATTTATTCTCTTTCTATAGAGGAGAAGACCTTTCAATTCGTTTTACTTGTGCAAAGAATGAATGTAAACGAAAACCAAGGACGTCTCAAGTAATCGATGAAACTGTAGAGGGATTCAAGGCGTGTAATCTGAAATATTAAGTTTTCAAATGTCGTCATGAAACGAAGCGTAGGAAGAATGATTAATTCATATACAAATAACAAATTACCATTCTCCTAAACTCTCCAATGATTACTTACGTATATGCTAAAGAAACTTGTTGAATTGAACTTTTATTATCACAATCTGATAGCATTAAAAACGTCAAATACGAAGGAAATGCAGTTCGGCAGGATACAAATCGCTACTTAGTTGTGAATTCCTCAAAGTTTGCTATGGGTGATGTGAAATTTATCTACGCTATGACAAAAAATACGTACTATATTTGTGATCAAACTAAACTAATCAAGACTCAGATTTAAGAAATTTTTTGTAAAACCCAATAGAAAGAGTGTCTTTTTAGATGGCTTTAACTATAACAGCAGTAGAAAAGAGTGAATTAGAAGATAGAGACTGCTACGGAGTAACCGAAGTAAGCACAATGGATAGGTTTACGAAGAACTCTTACACAGATTGAACGAAGAGAGAAGTCTGTGGAGAACTTTCATTGAAAGTCGAGGAAACTTTATTGGTAACAAACCGGGGTAAGGAAGCCTCCTGGTAATGGAAGATATAATGTAAGAGAGGAATAAGTGGAAGAACTAGGATGAATAAAGGGAAACCTATGAGAGCCAGTGTTTTTATGTCAGGGAATAAGATGACCATGAAAAATCAGCCCACTTATTTTTGGATTTTCTTTTACCCTCAGGAACACTAGTAAAAGGCTTACATCAAAACAGTCCTTTACATCTTAACCCTGCAAACCGCCACTGGCGCATGGCAGGGGGTGTAAAACATCCTATCAACCCTTGACTGCTGTTGGCTTCTCTAAAACTTCACGGAAAAAATGACCAGAAATAACTATCTGTCCTGGCCACTTTTTCTCTGTAACGCTTCATTGTTTTGTCTCGAAGATCACGTACGCTACTAACTGGCATGACAATGTCACAACCCGACCCGAGGTCCGTAGCGATAAATTTATTAAAAAACTTCCCACGGTAATAAATTCTTCTATCACTTAGAGAATCCCAACCGAGGTGTTTCTATCTTAGCTGAATCTTCGTTCGATACATAGATAGGCACCACCAAGGAACAAGATAACCATGAAAAATTAGCCAGCGCAGTACTACTGTTTGGAGCACTTGCAAAAGGTCCTCATTTGACAATAAACAAATTCATAAGCAAACCAAAAGTTTGAAACGAATCCTATTAACAGAACTGGAAAGCGGGTCAATCACGGGATACCATTAACACACTAGTGTCACAGAAAGGAATCGAACCGACTTCATAGGCCAAAAACGAACGCAAACTCTACGGCATTCGGTCGCACTGGAATTAAACCAATGGAAAAACGGAACTGCGCTCGGGGAAAAAAGATCGGACATGAAAGGGTTCACACACCGCGCTGCCAGCTCAAGTTTTTAATTCCGGCCTTAAATCCGAAAAAACTGAAGGAGTGAGGGAGATCTTTTCGGGATTCTTTGCATTTTCTTGGCGAATCGGTGAGCACGAACAAAACGTCCGGCGCTGCGGAAGAGTAGTTCCGCACAATTTCCGCCGGATTAAAATAGAAAACCCCTCGCGAAAACTCGCGGAACCCCACCCGAATAAAAAAAAACAGCGTAACCAACTCGCGCATACCCCTTCAGTCTCTCTCAAACCTTCCGCAGAATACATTTGAGGTCATTTCCCGCGCAACGAGACGGCGATAAATAAATGACTGATCCCTGGAAATTGCGCAGTCTAATACGCGGCCCTTTATAGGTGACGGCGAAAGAACACCACTCGACTTTTCACGGGGGAGTTAACAAAAGAATGAGCTGCCAATGCGTGAGGTACCGCGGGCACGGCATCTCGTTAGAGGGGGGTGGAGTTGGGCGACGGAAGAGGGGGAAATACAGGAAAAAGGAGAGAGGGATTACGAAAATGGAATATAGATAACGGATTACAGATATAGAAAAACAGAAAAAGAATATACGATGACCATATTCCTGGAGAAGTAAAAACTGAAATAGGTCAACGGAAGAGTTTTTAAATATTGTACCAGAATATATTTACATCTTACTCGGAAGGTCGAATAACTTTTCAATAACATGTATTTCATCTAATAATTCCGAAGTACTCAAAGAAGGAAAATTGAATGTAATAAAACTGCTATGACAATCTATTGAAATCATGGAGCAGAATTAATTTACTTTGCATGAAAAAATACAAAAGTGGAGACTAATTCCATTTTCGTCATGCCCACACTAAAGCTTAACGACACCTAATGTGTTTTTATTTGAATAAATTTCAAATAAAATGATAAATAAATTGCTTAATATATTCGGTTTTATTTTCCTTAGGAAAAGTTGACTGACAGTTGTTTTGCCCAGAGATTTAATGTGGCCGTGAAATCACACTAAAGTACTGCGTAATCAGTCAATGGATTTATTTTTTTACGTGTTTATAAGAGGTTCTGATGGCAAAACACATTTACTGAAACTAACGAAGCTGTTTCTCTCGGTAAGCATCGCGTACTCCATACTCACCATAATTTCCATCATCCAACATTTTCTATCTATCATTCGGCCTTATTTCATATCACATCTACTTTAAACTGAATTTCAATACAATAAACTTATTTAAATATAAAGAGCCATCCTTAGAATTAACGGGAACCCACTGTATATTTTTTTACTTTGGAGAACCAATCGCGCATAACTACGACTCTTAAGTCCACATTTGATAATACTACATTTTAGAAAATTTAAACCTCAAAAATATGAACCCCTTGCAAAATTAGAATAAAAAGTGCGCTTGACCGCAATACCTCTTCGAATAAATCCAAAATACTTAAGATAACGCCCTGAAATCATCCTAAAATCCTCCTGAATTATGAAGGAAGCATGGTGACTATACATTCACGCAAAAGAAACAAGCATACTTGTAGGGCAAAGGAAGTACGACAGAAAGGGAAAGCATCCGAGATGAAAGAGAATGAGGAAAAGGAATGGTGCAAAGAGGAGAGAGAGAAAGAAGAGACCATATACAAATGCTTGGAAGCTCGAGAGGGTAAAGCATAGGCTTAACTTCCATCAATGAATTCACTCAAAGGGATGAGGTGAAAGTACGAGAGAATAAAAAGGAGAGAGAGAGGTGGAGAAATGCGGGTGCGAGGGTTGCATTCCCATTTGCCGTGGGCGGATCTAGCGGAGGATAGAAAGTGGTGGGCGATCCCTTATGTATGGGAGAGGGAAGAGGCATTGACGGCCACCACAGTCAATTTGTCGCTCGACCTCACGCCGACTATTGCCACCATACAATAAAACTGTAAGCCGTGTCGAAGGGAGGGACGGAAGGGGAGACTCAAATTCCTTTGCCAATGCGCCCTTTTAATTGCTCCTGTTGCCTTTTCACCTAACTCCGATTTTTACCATCGCGATTAAAAAAGAACGTTCCGCCCGCCGATAATTATGATCTTAATTGATAAAAATTTGGCGAATTCGCGTCTGGAGAGGGAAAATAGAAACCTGGCGCCAATTAAAAGGTTGGCGCACGCTTTGTTTATGAATATTAACCTTGGAATGAGAATTGTGCGTATTAAATCATACGAATGGAGGAGATGATTAATTAGTGCGATGTAAAATGTCACGTCAATGTATTTTTCCCTCGAAATGTTACTTTAGCATTTATATTGATTTAAGTTTAAAGAGAGCATCAGAGCTACAGCGAAGGCTATCAAGTGTTACTTTAGAAATATTGAAGAATATGATTGCTATCAATCAAATAATAATAATATAATATGATGTTTGGACATAAAAATATAGTATGTACTGACATATTTAAAGCCAAAACGCAATCCAGGCTGAATAACACAAAAAATAAAATCAACGGATTCGCGAGTCCTTTATGGTATTCCATGACAAAAAGACAACAAAAAACAGGAAAAATCTTTTCCATGGGAAAATAATTCATATTTTAATAACTTAGTACAATACACACAGGGGAAAAATATACTACTAGTTTCAATGGAAAAAATTCACCTTCATAAAATTGTTTCTCCTTTGTGTATTGTGCTACGTTTTAACAATATCCACAAGAATAATTACATACAGTTTTAATATCCTTCCGCAGGAAACTTATATAAATAGTTTCCTGTGAAAGAGTTGTTCCTGTTTTTGTGTTTTAATACAAAAAGATTTCCTCCGAAGAAAAATGTTTAAATCGTGAGTTAATGATGACTATTTTTCCTTTAAATGAGCTACTATGAATTAAATTTGAAGCGAGAAATCTTAGTGTCTAATCACGTCTGGCGGGTACCCTAAATTCACCCAAGCGCATTATTTGTTTACAAAAGTCTTTAATTTCAAAGAGAATTGTCTTTTGGCCGAATCACATTTCCGCAGGGAGAAGTCCCATCCTTCACGGTGCTGCCTCTCACGTGAATATTTCCAACTCGTATATGCAGCGACTGAAAGAAAAGCCAGCTCCTTAGCGATCCGCTGAGTGCGGAATAACTAAGAAGCAAAACATTGAACGGCAATCAAAATGACCGCGTGCACAACAAGAAATTCGCTAAGTGAGCAGAAAAGTTACTGCGGAGATTTCACCAACTGGAGGATAAATGTGGTCGCAGCGTCCACTGCGGTCAATCATCGACTGCAGAGCAAAAAACTGCGAAACAGGTCGACCCAATTAAATTTAACGAAGCAAAGAAAACTGCAGCGGGTCGTTTCCAAGAATCATTGTTTCATAAAGAGGGAACGTAGCAAAGCGAGAGTTGGGATAAGGAGAGATGCAGGAAAATGCGCTTTTCAAGGAGTTCACTCGTGAGATTTATTTAAGCTTCGTTAAGAGGGGCTTAGTCTCTTTGAAGTTAAAAATGTAACGAGACAAATGACGAAATTCGCAATTATGCTACGAAAATACATAGTTATGCATGTATATCTGCTTATGAATTAATAAAAGCATATGTTCCTACACACAAATTACACACGCATATTAAAGAAGGGCAAAAAGTGGGACAGTACAGCAAATTTTATTTTATTTTACCGCTCAAATAGATTGATTGTCCCATCTGTCAGTAACGATGAGAGGAGGTAAGAAACTCAAAGAGAAGGGAATATAGAATTGTATTATCGTTTAACATGTATAAACTTATCTATAGAACAGTAGAATATAGATATCAAAAATGTAATAATAAAAATAATAAATCGTTTTTATTAGGGCGAGATATAGACTAGAACTTCTCTTCTTACATCTAACCTTTCGTCAACTTGTATGAAAGAGATAGCATAATAAAAGCACGGAAGAAAATTATGTAGTGGGTATAATAACCTAAGTTTTTGCATAGGAAAAATAGCCCACAGCAGGAAAACACCCACAAGAAGGGGAGTGTGAAAACCTGCAGATAGAATAACTAAGGTCAAACTAAGTGGAACTAAATGCACGCTTGTTAGAAGAAAAAATATACCTAAAACTGAAACCTAAACATCTACTTCATTTAGTATTAATGCCAAAAACTGTATTTATTCCCTATAATAACTAAAAGAATCTTCTGAAAAATCTCCGGCAAAAGTTCCTAAATGCAGTGCAGTAAACTACAGCCTCACAGTTCTATAAACACATAAAAGATTGTAAAAATCCATAATGAATCCAAACCAAAATGGTGATTCGCATCAACCACACTTAAGAAACACGCCACCTAAAACGCGTACACAAAAGCAGCACGGCAAGCACTGCATCTAAACTCGCAGAATAATACGCACGGCTTTGCAATAATCTCTCGACCGGATGCACTCGCTTCCATTTCCTTGGAAACGCCGCAATTTATCAGCGGCGTAAACGCAAAAAGAAGCGAGATAACCCTCGCAAATAAGTGAGCGCTTTCGACGGGGAAAAATAGAGAGAGTGGGATGAACTAGCGAAGCGATTGCTAACATGGGCGAAGATAAACAGACGGACACGGTGAAGTGCCGTTACTGCGATGGCGACTTCCTTCGAGAATTAGCCGTCATCAATTTAATGGAAGGAGAAGAGAAAATGTTGACGCGCCACCCAAGAGACCATCTCATCCTTAATCAAACTCCCAATCCAAATCCTCACCTCACTGCGGACTAATTAGAAGAAATTTAAATTCATATCCTACGATAAGGGCCGTTTCCCTTCGGAGGGTCGATTAAAGGAGGGAAATAAATAGCACGCGAATATTCAGAGAAACTTTCCGTGAAACGGGCCCTTGAAATGGGAGCTAAATCCACACCGTTTAACCTTTTGCGTGATAAATTTATTTCGCCGAATTTTCTTCGAGCTTTCATTAATTCGAAACATACGCGATATTTAACTTTTTTGACTACTTGCAAATTCTGCGAGAAGAATTTATCGAAAGAAATTAAAAGTCGTCATGAAATAACAAAACTATATAAAAATGTATTATATGCAGTACAGGTACGGTAATGTGCGGTGGATCAATAAATGAATATAATGCTAAGTTACTCTAAATTTCCGAATATAATTTTCCTTTATTAAATACCAAAGAGTTCCGAAGGTTTAAAATATAAATAAATAATTTTTCTATGAAAATTCCTCTGTTTCATGAAGAATGGTCGATCGATTAAGTATGCTGCCTATTAAGCTATTGCAAATTTTTAATTTAAACTTAAAAAGTCAGTATAGAGTTTACGGAGACAAATATATTACTGTAATTATTTGGATAAAGAGAAACTTAACTGGAAAAAATAGTTATTAATTCTTTGTTCTAGTAGCTATAAACACCAAAAACGAGAAATATTTTAACCGAAAAGAGTAGCACAGATAATCATGATCGACCCATAAGAATTTCCGGAAATTTATAGCAACTTCATATTTTTATGAGTTTATATTTATATCACGATAGGTCATTTGTGGCGCTAGTAAATCATCACCTAATTCATAATCCAAATGTAGCTGGTATTCATACTAAAAGCAGAATACTGCTATTGAATAGATAAGGAATTAAACGACCAAAAGATTTGAAATGCCCATTTACTTTGAATAAATCATGAACTTGGAAAGGCAAAAATATTGGGACAGGCAATACTGAAGGAAAATAAGACTACATATAATGAAGAAAGACATTTTAGGCCATCAAATATATTTTTGAAGCAAAAGTCATTACAACTTAAAAACATTTAAAAGCACTTCAATCCTAAGGAAGCACATTCTCTCGCAATTTTTCTCGCAGAAAACACCGCTGAACTGCTCATCATTGTAAAGAGGAAACGGAAATACAACCTCGTAAGATAATATAAAGTGATATTCATGTTTATGCGTACACAACTAGACCTTACATAACAAATTCCAAACTTAAAAGTTACAATAGCAGAACGCAATTAGCAGCCCGACAGAGCACCAGCATTTCACCGGAAACGAAAACGCACACTCAAACTCAGACTAGCATTTATTAACGATAAGATGAAGGGAAATAAAAGGAAAACGGGGACGTAAAAGTGCGCGCTAAAAGACAGAAATAAATACCGAAGGAAGGGAGCACGGCAGGGAGTTGATGTGCGGAAAAGGAGGTTATGGCAGGGGTATGGGACAACATATTGGAAGGATAGGGGAAATGGGTCCGAGAATAAGGGTATGGAAAGGGTTGGAGGATATTAGACGCACTGAAACAGGATACGGAGGGTGACGAGGAAAGGGAATTTGACGAACACCACAGACGAACATAACTGGGAGGAAAATTGTGAGACAGAGAGAGAGGCAACGGAGGGTGGTGACCGACAGTTTATGAAGTGTGAGGAAGGAGAAAGTGGATGAAATGACGCGTATTACGACTCTGAGTTTTAGGCAATAAGAGGACTTCCGCCGCTGGAAAAGCGAGCGAGGAAAGAATGAAAGATGAAAAATTCCTTGCATCGGTGATGCTAACGATAACGGAGGCTACGACGGATGTAGCCATTTCTCGCTTTACGACGTTTCGAGTCACGTCGTTTGAAGACTCGTCTCCTTTCACGACCGTCCTTTCAATTTTGCCTCGGCGAATTTTCCGCAAGTACGAATGGAAGCCGCCCTTCGTATTCGTTATGCGAATTGCGAAATTCATCATTCGTTTCTCCGCTTAACTCGACTCGTTTCCATTTTTATCACGTACGGATTGTGCGTATCCGTGAATTCGAAAATGTATGGTGAAGGGCTGCACGTTTAGATAAGGATCGCCGAGACGATTCCGAAAGTTGGGAAGCTTCGCTACCGAGAATTAGAATTAAAGAGAAGGTAAAATGTACAATAGCTAGATAAACTTGGAGATAATACGATCTTAGACTGCAGAACAGGAATTAAGCATCCGTCCTTTCTAAGAGAAATTCCAGACACCGCAACAGAATTCGGGAAAATATATTCTAGGACAGTTCGCTTGAAGCGATCAGATTTTCGCGAACGATAGTTACAATCTAGGGAAGATGGCATGCACGCAAAACTCTGATTGGGATTTGTTTGATCTTTGCCCTGTATTTTTTACTTAAACGCTTTAGTCTCAAATAACCAGTAACTATCAATTATTAATATTAGGTTTTCATAAGCAACGACAGCATAACCCTATCTTTAACGAAATGAAAAAATTAATTCAGCATCTCACGCTATGGTTAGACACAACAATGCCACTTAAGTCCTTTATTTCATCATCATTGAATATGACACGGTAGATGGTTAATCCCTCGTACGAAATACGTAAACCAAACTGTGCAAGCACTTCTAAAAGGTGGCCAAAATCTGTAGCTATATAAAACGAATGCTAATGAAGGTTACATAAAGGAAGCTTTTCCCCGAGAGGAAATCGGGATGTATTCAGATCTCGGTTTCAACACAAAGACGAAAGCTATTCCTTGCAACAGAGAAAGGGCTCATCCGGTTATCATAAAAATTCTCCCTGCCTTCAATTCATCTCAACTTTTTCTTCGACTTTCAAAACTACTAACAAATGAACAAGCACAAGAATTAACGTCTGGGAATAATCTTAAAGGATTAGATAGCTTCATATTTTTCGTGAGACATAGTTTTTTGAGGCGAATTTTATATAAAAAATTCGTTTTCTATAGACTCTTAAAAACTTTGCAAACTTCTCTGAAAACAAAGCATTTTTCAAAGCATATAATTAGCCCTTAATATTTCCCCTTTATGTTGTGAGTTATCAAGCTATGTACAAAAAGATCTATAATTTAAATGGCAAACACAAACCACAGTACCATAGACGAGATGATTTTTTTAGGCCATGGAAAAGAGAAAGGCTTTCTGTTTCATGATTCCAGTTATCTATAAAAGGTATCTTAAGGAAAGGCAAATGGATTAAGTCATCGAATTAAATATTCTATATAGAACAAAGTTATTTGAGTGGGGTCAACCACACTATTTTCATGCAAAAAAAAACATATTCCTTGCAACGTGTCTCAGACTTCCATTGAAAAGTTTTGAAATAATTACTTAATAAGACCTTGACAAAGCGACTTGAAATGAAGATATCGTCCTCCTAGGATAAAAAGAGTATTACAAGATCCCAATAATTTGTTGACCCATGCCAAAAGCTAAATAGCTTTCTCTCCCGTATTTAAACCTGAATTTCATTCCTAGTGATTTGGAAGATATCCCAGATCTGCGAAGAAAGAACTATGAACGATAAAATATACTAAAAAGCTAGTATGAATTGCCAGTATAGTGTATACAGTTTATATCACCAGTTATGAGGACCAAATATACTAGGGGGGAAGGGGGACACAAAAGCAGCCACGCGGAGATCCATAACCGGTAGAAATAAAACAGCAAAATAAATGTAAGACCATTTTTACAGCTGAAGACCGGGAGGCAAGTGGGTTGTAGATTAGGAAAAGGAGTAGAAAGAGAGGACGAGTGGGGTGGAGGAGATAAGGGGCAGGATCAGAAGAAGAGAAAGGGAGAAATGGATAAAGGGAAAGTGTCTCCGAACGACGGAGAAAGGAAGAGATGGGACTTGAAAAGGGTTTCTCCACGGTTTGTGTAAAGTGGCGTCGTCAGTTTAATCCCAGAGCTTGGGTAAAATATCTGCATACGAGTCCTTCGCCTCAGGGTCCCTCGATAAGGCAGAAGCCATTGGCACGTTTATAAGAGGAAGCACTTTCACCCCTTCATCTCGGAACGTCCCTATTCCCTATCCAAATCCGCCCGCTCCGGACTACGCCGACGTAAAAGTTGAGACCAACTTCAATAAAACCCAAAGACGCGCTAAAGAGAAAGGAATTTACGGTAGACGTGTCCACGTACTATAATCAGGCATTGCAATAAAAATAAATACATGAATTGCGTCATTGCGCAATGACTTGAGGATGCATCGGCGTCAGTATCTTAACGACATTCGTCTAAGACTCTAGTCCGGTGACTTAATAAGATACGATGCGGTGTACGGGTAAACTCGTTCCTCGGCTGATTGCCCATTCACTTAACTTCTTTCTTATCATTCACGAGCAAGCACGGGCTCAAAGACCCTGGAAGAAGACTGCGGAGGAAATGGAAGAATCTTTCCACTTGTGCGGCGGAGGAAGTTAAATCGTCATTTCGTAAGATTACCGGCGAGTGGAGCAAGAGAGAGAGAGAGGAAACTATGAACTGTGCAGAGGAAACAGAGTCACGGCTGCCCTTTGTGCATGATTATACAGTCACCAAAAATAACGAGAACTATCATTAGAAGCAAATGGAGAAAAGGGGAACCTGAGGGGACAATTTAAATGGCATTAACAACGTTGAGGTTTCCTATGACCCAAGTACAAAGTTACTTTAATAACGAATCCCATATCTGTCTGACTAATATATCGGGAAAAATAGAATATAATTTAGTATCTTCTTACAAATTACTCTGAGTGCATTATATTCCTTAAAAGTTCGAATCCCAACCTAGCACAAAGGATAATAATTTACTAATATTCTGAAAATAATAACTGAGCTGAGTGTGAGAAAAGAAATTTATAGAATTTTGAAAGGTATACCCGTAACAGCACTCCAAGTAACGAATAATTTTCAGTGACTACATTTCACTCCCAAACCAGTTTCGCTTCCAACATTTAACCCTTCTTCCTTCCTTACATATTTGGATAACAAATACTTAAGTGCCCGATAATGCCTCCTTGCCCAGAAAACTAAGTTAAAAGAACTGACAGTTTATCATAATATACTATTCTTTTGTCTATGCTTTCCGAGGAGTAAATCGAGATGATTATAAAGAAAGATAAATGCTTGTAAAAGACGATGTTAAATTGCAAAATTTCAACGAAAAAATACACGAAAAAGCATAATCTAATTAAGCATTAAATTTAATATAAACCATAACATTTGATTTAGAATTCTACAGTTTCTTGAACTGTAATGTTAGGATTATGAGCCTAAGATAAGAGAAATAAATGCTAAGGTAGGTACTTTATTGGTCTAATTTACAATTCTTTGATAAAAGATATCTCTGAAAAGGATGGATTTAACTCATTCGACAGTAACAAATAAACATCAAGCTTAGTATTACAACCATGGACACTCTGTATTAAAAGGAAACATTCTTCCAGACCTAACAATAGACATAAGCATCACCAACGTCACGCCTAAGGCTCTGCTGATATTCCACAAAAAAAAACGAAGCTAAATCCCTGAAGCGGAGCATACTTCTTCCCTTCTTCGACACATCACAAACTTACGTCGTCTGAGAAATTTCGCCGAGGAGGAAAATAACCCACATCTGCTAATCTTCCTCCATTGGGGAGAAAACAACTGCATGTCCTCGGATCCCCTGCGCCATTTTCATGCGACGTTAAAGAAGCCAAAACAACTCGAAAAAGACACGCGCAACCTTTGCTAACAATGGAGCAACAGAAGAAGAGAATAACTTGGCAGAGTCAAAACGCGTTGAAAAGAGAACAGAGTGGGAATGTGACGTTGTCATACAAAGTGGAGAGGGAAAAAATAACTCGCGAGATGAAACAAAAGGAAGCTCTCCACTTCCGAGAAAGGGAAGAGAAAGGAAAGAGATAGAAAAGGAGGAACGAAGTGGGAGACACAAAAAGAGAACTGGACCGAGAGTAGTGTCAGAAAAAGGGCGTAAAAGCAGAAAACGATGAGGCGAATGATTAAAAGTAAGCGAGTAAGTGAAGGGTTGACAACTGTGCAGGAAAAAATATTTATGCACATGGAAGCGGGAGGGATTAATGGAAAATTCTGGTACAAACACGCTGTAACAGAAGAAAAGCGACGCGAAACTTCAGTTACTGCGGTTATGTAAATCCTCTGATAAACGAATAGTCAATTATATAAACGTAATGTGTCTTCTGCGATAGACATAAGTGAGGAGAGCTGTCAACAGCAATAGTCGGACAGAAAAATAAGTAATAGAGATAGTACTAATTATTGGTAATTGATAATGTTTGTCGACTGACCAAATCCTTGGGGGTATACCTTCATGTAGCTTATTATTATAAATTTATAGAGATTAGAGTCACTTCGATAAGGGCATGATGAATGCAGTGGAACACAGATACGAAAATTATTAGATGCAACCTTCTATTTGTGAACATACATAAAAATGAAATACAGCTCATAAATATATATTAATACATAATAAAGATTATATAAATAGGTAAAAATAAAACTGGTAAAAAGTCATGGCTTTATTATTAAATACCTCTATTCTATTTTATGCATCAAAATCTATTTACCTCTGCTATTATAATCTGTCAATTACGTTTCATTAGCCCTATTTATTCATTCATTTATAATTGACACTTTTGGTGGGGTTAGGCCAGTATGGCCTCTCTTCCTCCCAACCTTTACTAATACTATATAAATGTTTAAAATAGACTCGAGATTATAAACTATAGTTAGCTTACATCTAATCACAAACGAAATTGCATAAAAAATATATTAAATAATAATTAATACATAAAGATTCTAGTAGTGGGAGAAAAATTCATCAAGCCTTATGGTACAGTGCAGAAAAATTATATTTCTTTTACTTTCATATCAATATTGCTCGTGGTGGTGATAATATGAAAACAGTTAACAAGAAAACAGAAAACAAAAATGAATGGCGACCATTAATTGCTTTTAACTTCGTCCACTCTAAGTAGAATGAATAATGTTAGCTATATAGTCATCGAAATGCACTAGAATAAGTAAGGAAAACAAGTACAAACTTTCTTATTCCTATTCCTTGCCCAAAACCTAATAGCCTATGATGGAGGGGTAGAGGTTTTATCCACCCATCGGGTGAATACTTCAAAGACAGACTACCTTCTTGCAGACTATAATCAAAACTTCTCGTGAGTTGGAATCATCCGAACACAGTAAGTACGATTCACTTCGGGCTGTTTCGAGGAAAAGAAGAAAATTCATTCCGGAGGAGAAAATTCTTTGCTTTAAAATAAGACTGGTAAAGAACACGTCAGTCTTTCATTAAACTTTGGGACACTCGCCTACTAGGTGTACTGCGGGTGTTCTATACCAGGGGTCCTCAACCAACAGTTCTGAACCGTGTGGGGAATAGGTATAACCCATTGAATAGTATCTATTATAAACAGGGAGTTTCTCCGATTAAATTTTAATAACTACCACGTTAAATACAATAAACGATACTCATATCCTGTTAATGATATATGAACCTGTTTCGTGACGTTTTTGAGAGATCATGACGCAATCATTAAGAAGAGTGAAATTTAATTACCTTCTGAATGAAATTAAATATAAAAAGCACGTATAAATAAAATACAAGCTCTTATGAGATCCGTATCAATATGATTAAATTAATGAAAAATCATTTTCCTTTAATGTCACAATATTTACAAAGTAATATGCTTTCATTTAACACGACTATAGCGCTCCGATGACAACTCATTCTGTGTTTGAGATGAAATGTCATCTTTAATTTCGTAATCTCGAGCTAAATAATAATACAAACTTATAAACGTCTCCGAAAGCATCGACTAAGACAAATCGTTCCTGATATTCCTCGTTGAAAATGAACGAATATTCTTCTTATAGAGGACCGGATAATATTAACGAGGAAGCATCAATCATCAGTAAAACGACATAGCACTATTCGCTATAATTTAAACGTTGCACTTCGATCCATAGAGGGGAATGAAAAGACGATGAAAAAATACGCACAGTCAACGAAGGAGCATTCCGCCCACAAGCAGGAGCGGAATGTACAAGGGAGAACTGAGAAGCGAGGAGGTGGCTATCAGCAACGGCGGTTCTAGGTCATTGTGACGCAACAGTGAAGGAAAAGAGAAGCTCTGTGGAATAAGATACGAGAGGGAATTCACGAAGTAAGAGGAATGCAATGAAGGCAAAATGATGGATAAACTGTCAATGAGTAAAAGGATGCATTTGGACACGAAGAAAGTGAAAGGATGGCAGTAAGAAAGTTAGAAAACAGAAATGTGTTTGCCACGAACAGAAAGACAGCGCATGCCTTTCCTTTATAAAAGAATCCAAGAAAACTTTCTTACATTTAGAAGTATAGATAGTTATTGTTAATGTAGAACAATATTGCTATACATTGATTAAATAATTCGCTTCTATTCAACATTGATAATGATAAAAAAGAATAAACTCCGAATTAGCCAGGCAAAATATAAGATTATTAGAATTATCAAGTCAACGAAGGGAAAATTATGAATGAAATAAATTGAGTTTTAAGTATCTCATCTCTTTTAAGCAAAAAAACATCTTCCAGAAAGCTTAGGAATTAATGATGATAATGCGGCATTTATGAATAATATTCTGAAAATCACAGGAACTATGAAATGAAAGTGGGACGAAGCAATAAAAAAACATTCAGTTTTTATGAGCAATGAGTTCCATTTCACTTTTCCATATTCTATTCAAATGGAGAAAGTAATCTTAACCGATCCCACAACACAATCAAACTAAAAATAGGATTTTTGAATTAAAAGTTTCCATCCTACCAGGATGACTTACTAAGTTAAGAATAAATGTCATGAGTTTTCATTTGTTCCCCAAAAGTAATTTCGCATGTTTATTTTAGGGCAACTTCGATCAGTTATAAAAATAGATGATTCACTGATTAATTCTAATGCATAAGGTTTAAGGCGAAATACTTTGCAAAGCAACGGATTTAGGCCTTACAATACCACAATAATATCTAAATCTGTAACAAAAAACAAACTTTTTTAAAGTTCGTCTTCCTTCCACATAAGCCTCCAATACCACTCTACCACTCATCCTCGTTAATTCTGCGATTTCAAAATGTTTCAAACCATCCCCTTTATCATCACCTCCGCTAACCCAAAAAGCTTCCCAGCAATGAAAATATCCACTTTATAGGAGCCGATCAATTTCAATTTAAATTCTACGCAATCGCGTTTTGATTCCTCGCAGTTACTGTAGCGTCTATTTAACTTGGAACTCTTAATCCTGGAAGCTTGGTAGTAAAGTGCTCCAACATCCGGAGCGGAAAAACACGAGCGATTCACGGCGAGATATAAAAACAGCTCGGCCAATACACGGCGAAAGGGGAAAACAGAAAAAAAGAGGGAACGTGGAAAAAAATTAATCGTCCTGATGAGCTTCGCGGAACTGCCGCGGAGTGGCGTGACAGACGCCAAAATGCACCTGCTTAAAAGTAAAAAGGACAGTAATGACGTCGCAGAGGGAGGAATAAAAAAAGAAAGGCGCGGAGAGAGAGGGTACAAACAAAACTGGACTAAAAGCGTAATAAGTTCAAACAATGGGAGGGAGGAGGAAATTTCCCTTAAAACGAGTGAGAGCCAGCGGAGAAAACAAAGGAAGCTCCTTTGCATATTTTTCGCCCGGAATCATGCGCGTTTTCGGAGTTGCGCCGTCGAGAGAAGGGAATAAAAACGCTGAAATATGACACGAAAATATACAGAAACCCTTTCTTCGTCTGGTCGAGATCACAAAGGAAAAGGAGAGCGGCAAAAAAAGTGAGGGCAGAGTGGACTCGAAGAAAGCGCACGAGTAGACGATTCGTTCCATTTGAGACTCCAAAAGGCGGGGATTTTTATTTTTAAAAAGACTAAAAATGAAGGACTAGATTTGCCTCCAAATCGCTAATTATCTTTTCGGGAGAGATGAACGTCGCGACGACAAAGAGACAAAGCGCATGAAGAATACAGAGAGATCCGAATGACTGGAATTGCGTGTGCTGACTCCGAAATGACTTGAAAAATTACGACGCTGAGACGTTGATGTTGCGGAAGATTATTTAGGGCATTAGCTGCGTCTGTATGGATAGTGGTGATCTGGGAACATTTTTCTATGGAATTAATACAATAGATTAGAGGTTGACCACTTTGAGGCAAGCCAAAAAGTCTCGATGCCTTTGGTTTTCCTGATGATCTTAATATTTATCGAATAATACTGCTATATTTTTAAAGGCAATTCAGAACGATTCGATTCTATGCGCAACCTTGATATCATCTGTACATGAATATAGAGATAAGATATACTATCTCGCTGAATGCAAATTTAACGTTCTGATATGACTGAAGTGGTAGTTTATGTTTGGAGCACTCAAACTATCCGAGACAAAATTAACAGCACTGTCTCAATATAGTACCGGTAGAAAATTCGATTGCTCCGAACAAATTATAAAGCAACAATATCCGAAGCTGTTTCATTCATAAGGATAGAACGCTCCCACAAGCCGGTATAAACAGAACCTGCATTGAGGCCAGAGATAATAAATAATAACTGGTTACGGAAATAACTTTTTCAGAAAAATTATAATTTTTTTACTGTAACCAGTTATAATCTTTCTGGAATACTCGTACGAAAACCGAAGGGAGTACCCTCGATAACTTAAAAATAAAGAACTACAGACGAATCATGTTTAATATATATAATTAGTGTAAGATAAAATGACAGTTCAAGACCGAATATTGACAGTGAACAGGTTGAGAAAACCGCCAAAGGGTGCAACAATCGCTGATAGACTACTCAGAACTGTATAACTGTTTATTTCGTTCATGAATATGGAAAAGCATACATGCCGTTTATTGAGTATTCGAGGTACTTCTAGGTAATTTGGGACTAGCTATAAATGAATTAATAAGTAATGGGTCGTATGATTCTTACATTTAGTATTTTAAATAGGTGAAACCAATCTAGAATGTCAGGAAAACTTCATCAGTCACGATATAATCATTAAAATAATTGTAAAAGCAAATAAAATAAGAAGTGCCTTCAAAACCTGACTGAGACACGAATCCTGTAGAGGCATAAGAAACAACAACGAAATAGCAACCAAATATATGTATCATGGTCTCCCATTCGCAAACAAACCACGTGAGAGAATCCCAAATCTGACACGCAGCATTACCCCCAAGAAACGCAAACATACGGCGGTGAAATGACGCAATCTCGGCCAAAAGAGACGATAATCATCCCCGAGGACAATCCTCCGCAGCTCTTAAAGGTCACTCTCACTTAAAATCCACCAATAAACGCATTACGACTCCAGCTGATGCGTACTAGTATCATAACACGATAATTCCACCCCGTCGACCCCACTCACGGGCGGAAAAACCTCCGCCATCTCATACTTAAAGTGTGCAAGATCCTAACAAAAACTTCCCCCATCCTCTCCATAAAACCATAACACCACAAAAACTTCCACCCCTTCACCTCACCCATTCTTCCGACCTCAAGCCCGCGCAGTGTCCTCGTAAAAAAAGCAGCCTCCGTCTTCTTCCAACCCTTATCCTTCCTGCACCCCCCGAAAAAAAAATATATAACAAACCCCCACTCGCAGACTCCGCCACGCTGCTCTAAACTAAACCAATTAAAAGGGGAGTAGGTAACCAAAAGCTGAGAAACCCTTATCCACGCAACCCATCCCTCTGTACCCCTCGCAGGATGCATCTCTCTCTCTCTCAGGATTTGATGGAAAAAAACAGTGGCGGGAGCTGGAGGTGGAATTGTGGGAAGGAAAAAAATTAAAATCAACACGCATAAAAGAGTTTGCGAGGGAGAAAATGGGGAGGATGAGGGGAAGAAACGAATACTTTTTTATCTATTAAGGGCGTGAAATAAGAGTCTGACTCACAAAGGAACGTGAATAAACGAAGTGGAATAAGTCCCCCAACGCTCAGGTGTGATGAGGAGAAGACGAGAGATATCTTTCTTTTTTTTCTCTTCGAAGGGAAAGGAGATGCGAATGGAGTTGGCATCAAATTAACTTTGTTTATTTCGAAGGGATTGCGTCTCCTCCGAGGTTCGCTCGAGTCATGGGGAGTTGCGATTTCGTACCACGGACGACAGCGTAACAAATTTAAAGGAATAATCATTTTAGTGCAAATTAGTATTGTGAAAAGGAAACTAGATTGCTGATGTCTGCCTGGAAAAATGTTTTTCAGACCCAACAGCAATAAGTTCTTTCTCCTGACAATAGTGTCATCACAATATTCAGTTATTTGTGGGAATCTACCGAGCAAAAACCAAGTCTAATATTCTGGAAAAAATAAACATTCAATTTTTAAAAAACTGCTACGATAGTTTAATTGGGTTAAAATTGTTAAGATATTTTAAAAGAATTCACTCATTTAAACATTCTTATCGATACGTCTATTTACGTTAGATCTTAATTACATATAAATAAGATGCAAATTTTATGACTGTTTATGAACAAAACTAAGGTTCTGTTTAAGAAAGCGTAGGTTGCAAATTCTTTTTGATATATATTTTTCCTATAAGGAAATACGGAGTGTGACCATCAAATGAGGAACAGTAGGGGAAAAGCATGATATTGATCCATAAGAGCAACATGTTCCTTTCTGTTGGTTAAAGAATATATTTTTGGGATGTATTAATTGATTATTTAATTTTGGGATGAAAGAATTCAAGGTGCATTTTACAGCCTTAATTATCATGGAATTATTGACTTTTAATAAATTAATATAAAATAATTTTAATTTTCAAAAAGTAATATCAATTTAAATGAGATATTAATTATCGAAAGAGAATAATTAGCTAGTCATCATTTCTTTCCAAAAACTTTCTTCGCAATGTAACTGAAATGGACATACTATGCAAATGCTGGGATATCAGGAATAAGACTCAGCACGGATCGGCATAATAAGTTTCATCATAAGTCATCATAATTTGAATTGAGAGGAATATATTTAATGTTGTATTATATGCCAAATATTTCTCTTAGCCATAACAGACCGTGACCGTGTACACTATCTCGTTTTCAAAGTTAAAATCAATACATAATGCGGCACAATCTTTTAATTCAAATACGGATGATTTAAACTCAAACTCGGTGTCAATAAAAATAAAAAAATAGTGGTGATGTATATTAACAGTTTCGGCGCGAGATTCGTGATACATGAAACATCACAAAGTTGACGCTTTAAACGCAAAAAATCGACAAGGAAGGCTAATACACGCAGAATTTCCCGTTTTAAATGACAACAGAAATTTCCGTGTAAAACGACAATGAAATACACAATACCCGATATCGGTTATCGATGTCAAGCCGAAAAAGTAAATTACTTCTGAAGCCAATTACGTGTCGCGGCTCTAGTAGAGGAAGCGGGAGAAAATAAACCGCTGTGCAAAAACCCTTTCACTCTCCAATCGCGAATTCCGGAAAAAACACGCGACGAACAAAAGATCTCTGGCGTATGAAACGCGGGAAAATATCGTTTTCGATCCGGAGAATGGGTTGTCTCGTTAAAAATAAATGAGGAAAATGACGACAATGGACTCCCTGAGGATGGAGATATGGGAGCAGAAGAATTAAAATCTCCGTGCTCCTGCAGCGAAATGTGCGGGAAAGGAAAAGGTGTGCGACATAACTCCCATCATAAATAAAAGTGGCACCGAATTCAATCGAACGACTAGGAGGCCGCACTTAATTTATTTATGAATATGGATTTCGGGAGATAACAAAAAGCTTCGATATATCAAGGATTTGTAACGGAAGTGTTTCAGAACATTCTTTTCGCTTTGGCTAGTAGTCTAAATCAAATGTTCTTCGCGTTGAACGTCGAAGTCAGATGTTTGGAAAGTTACAAATCCACTCTGATAACTATAGTGCGAAGGCTCGTTGCCTGACAGCATATAACGCAATATAACAATACGAACAATGCATTAATGACTTACGTATCACGTTTTACAGATTAATGAAAATCCAAATGCAGAGGTGTTTCAGTTCTTAAATAATTTTGATGAGCTTTCCAAAAATCATTGTAGTAATATTATTTGTTATTTTATAGCATTAAAAGATATTGATTTATTATCTCAAAAAACAATGAAATTTCTACCCAGAAACTATTATCAAAAGAATCAATTGAGACTTTATAAAAAATCAAAATACAGATCTTATGTGGCCTAACATATCTGCATATATCTGCAATTAAAATCAAATAGATGTAAAATATATTTTTGATACAAAAATAAATATTTTCTTCGTGTATTATGGAATGGTAGTAATGCTTGACTGCATAATTAATGATTGCATTCGCAAATTATACGAACATTTATTTTCATAAATATAAAGTTATCAATAAATAATAATGAAAGGAGTTATATAAACGCATCTTAATTTATTTTCTACTTTCGTTCGACTAATTACCGTAGAAAATTTTCATTTGGATGTACGATGTCGATACAGTATAAAATTTTATAAAGAAATCATAAGTATTAACGATTAAGTTCGGCGTGAAGAAGACGAAGAAAATATGTACTGAAAATATACCGTAGACGTACCACACACAGTACCCGTACTAGCTGGAACACCTCTTTTAACTTTCGTGACGTCAAACTTACACAAATTCTTAAACGAAAACCGCTTAAAACACAACGTTGCTTGGATACAACAGAAAAAACAAAACCGAGATGTGATTCACAGCTCGGAAACGAACTAAAACCGCAACTCAGGGAAGAAAGGGCCGAGGGAAATAAATGAATAAAAGCGTGCACCGACGGCAGCGAATCGGTTGACCAAACCGAACGGATTCCTCCGACTGTTAACAACTCTCGCGCGGAAAACAACCAGATGATATATAGGTGTATCCTTCGCCGAAAAACACTCTGATACCTTTCTGCCGGTCCATTTTTCCCTTTCATTCTTCACGACGGATCCCCAATCTAAATTCCTTCCCAAAAACGCTCTATCGCTACTTTATCCTTGGCCGATATCTCATGTCCGAAGACCTTTCCGCTACTCGTCACTCCGATTTCGCTCAATCCCCTGAAGAGGCGCCACGGGCCGAATTTCCCAAATAATAAATAGCCCCTCTGGATTCATTAATTTCTTCTTCGGACGTTCTGGAAGCGCCGATGGAGGCCTAACAACTCACTGCCACTTCCACCGGCCGCAAAACTGTTATTGGAACATCAGAAACGGCCCATAACACTTTCACTACCCCACTCAACGTAGCTTCGACGCTTCTCCGTATCCGGTTCGGTGTTTCTTTCTCAGTCTTCTACGGATACATGAGTCTCGAGTACTCCACGACTGGAAACAACTGCAATAGCTCCGTAAACTCCGTTTCAAAATCCTCAATTTCGAATGACATGAATTTGGATCGTCTGAAAGATACGATCTAATAAAGCTCTTTCTTCATTGTGCTGTGATTAAGGTTGGAGGGATCATTCAACCTTAGGATTATGGGAATGACGCATCGTGCAAGATCGCAGTATTTGGGATTCTACGATCTAGATATCTACAGATCTGCAACACTTAATCTCAGCTCAGGATGTTTTTGAGACTGTTAAGATATCTTTCAAATTATTTCAGGCGCAAAGATATCTTTAACGGATCATATAGTAGCTATGACGCAGTTTATGTATTCTTCCTGAATTAAAATATTATTCTTAAATACATAAAAACTCTTGATGTAATTTTTAAATATGATACAAAAACATGATTAACAAAGGTGTTCATTTGATTAGAATCAATTTTTTTAAATTACGTCGAAGGAATTCTCTACTAATGGATCTCTCGACTAGTAGCATTCAAAGAGCTGATGGCAAAGGATAAAAATGTACGTTAATGTATATTAAGGAGCATACAGTTTTCAGTAAATCCATCCTTAATCCAGATTCTTTTATGATATGAATTTCATTCCAAATAATGAAATTTTTTTAAATGTAAATTGCATCAGCACGTAAAATTGAAGTAGCATCATCCTTTTTTAATCAGAAATATTGTTTCATAAAATGGTGGCGCAAATATGTTTTTCAATTTTACGATAATAGTAAGCGCGTTGCAAATATTTTATAAATCTTACTACTTTATATATATGGACGAGAAATGGGGAAATAACTAAGAAAATAGAGAGCGCACTTCGACAGTATGACTAACACATAAACATTCATTCATACATTTGTATTCTCACCGAATGAAAAGACTAACCTTTATACACCCGTTACACTTTTGAGATAATGAAAATATGATGGCACGTTATAGTTTAATACTATTAAGGAAGTTCGTAGCCTAATGCTTCAAAATTAATAGTATCGCTAATGTCTTTTATTCTAGAATAAATAAAGTCTCTTATTTCTAGATCCGCCTCTAGCTGGGGAGTATAAGGGGAACATTCCCACCTATTCTATATAGTCGATGAATTTTCGTTTTTCTAGCGAGCGCTTCTTAAAACGAGCATTAATTTCTTCTGCTTGACTTCTCTTGAATCTATTGTCTCGAAACTCCCCACTGACATCTCTCGTACGGTTCGGGAGTGCCCATTCCGAGTTTCGAGGAAAAAAAATGTGCGCAACTGCGAAACGGAGAGCGAAATAATTCTTTGAACGGAATCCAATTTTATAGCTGCGAAGAAATATGAAGATACATTTCCTCGGGCGGTGACGAGGCTTAAAATTCGTTTACCCTTTAAGGATACACAGAAATCCATGGTTTCCAGAGGAACAATCGCTAAAAGCTTAAATTTAAATTAAAAGACGCATATTTTACTTCATTAAAGATAGCTTTGTACGAGCGACCGATAAAAGAAACGGAAAAACATTTAATTTTGAAAGATCTGAAATTAGTAAAGGATAATGAGATCTGCTAATACCTGAGCAATAAATTTTTGAGAATCATTTTTTCCCTAAAAACTCAATGTCTTCTTCAATTTGTAATCCAACAAAAGAATAATTAGTTGATGTTTTTATGTTCTCTCAGGCATCTTAGAGCCGACATAATCTCAAATAAAAAATTAACTTTTACTAAACTAAATAAACTAAACTTTTAATACTAAATATTTAAATATTTACAATTTGCTACTTTCCTCCTCCCTCCGTGAAACATTAAAATGTCATTTATCTGAATAAAGTTCACAGCAATGCGGTTTCCACATAGCTTTTTATTCCTTACCAAGTTTCGTGGCCATAGCGTCATCGTCAATTTAAGGAATGCCGAGAATACGTCATACATACATTTAAATAAAAAAATAGATGAATGAAGGTTTGCAAGCTAAACGGTGTACATTAATAAAATACATAAGTATGAAATAGAGGAAAATAAAGCTTCTGAAGAACTTACTACGCTAATTACGTACAATAACAAAAAAGTTAAGAAGAAGAATTGGTAAAACGATGCGACAGAATTAACACCAACAGGATATAAATGCCCCACGGGAGAGATGTAAATAAAATAAAACATCCTTCCATTAGAGAGGCTGCGGAGGGATCCCATTCAGCAACAGAAATGCGCATAATGCGAAAACAAAACAAAGCTACATTCTTAACGCACATTTAATCTCACTTCCGCAATTAATTTTATTACCGTGGGGAGCAAACCCGAGAGTTATGACATATTAAACGTCACGCGAAAAAAATCCGAGGGTTAATAGGGGAGAAAAAAAATTTAGCACGGACCACCTTCGCACTTAAACCGCCAATTAATACAATGAACGGAAGCTACGGGATTAATGCTCGCGCAATCCGGTACACGTTTAAAATTTCTCCATTCAGCCGAATTAAATCTAAATTGAGATCAACTACCTCGACCCCGAGATTATAATGAGAAAAGGACAAAATCCCTGGGAACCGCACGAGTCCGAGGGAAGGAGATGATAAAGCCTTGGACCACGTAACGGGGAAGGTCGAAAGCTAAAAACAATGGCACTCTCTTATATATATACAACCCCTTCCCGGAAAGAGACGGAGTTATGAGTAGAAGGGGTTATACCCTGGCTGAAACCCTCCAGAATTTAATGTTTCGCCACCTTTGACTATCGAGGCGAGGCGAGTAACAAAAGGGTTTTAAGAGGGGTGTAGAAAAGGGGTAGAAAATGTAGAAGGGGTTGAGGGAGGAAGGAAGTTGGGGTTGGGTGATCCACGACGGGGAAGTATGTACGGTATAACGGTTTTTTAATTCATAATTAATTAATCTTTCTCGTGGTTATTCTGAAAAACTGAGTTTGGAGAGGATAGGGGGTTGAAGTGGATGGAGAAGAAGGGGTTGGGATGATTTAAGGGATGGGAATGTCTTCCCCATCGCGGAAACTTCGAGAGGACCATTTTTGAGCGCCTTTGTGAGATTTTTAGCTCCTCCTCTCCACAGATTTTCTCTTTTATATATTCTTCAACGATGCAATGAGCGCATGGTAATGAGGGGTGATGAATTAGGTCTGATGACACATCTTGCGTCATGCCAACCTCTTGATTCTATTAATAATCGCATGATCAGCACGAAACTAAGCTTGAAGAATCAAAGGCTAAATTAAAACTTAACGCTAACAATTACCATCGTCATACATCAACGTACCAAAAAGCGAAAAACATTGATTTGAATTCAAGATTTACGCTTACATTAGCGCAATGAAATCAGATTCCATCTACAATAAAACTAATATTTCTTAATAAAGGACAACTTCTCGCTATTTCAAATCAACTAGGCTTCTATTTATAACATTGTTAAGTATCAGCCTGCAGTATAAATATCCAGTAATATAGTAAAATATGACTTCCTAAACAAAACAGACATCTTATTTTAGCCTGTGAAGGATTATATCACGAATTTATGAGTGAAATAAATACTTCTAAAAGTAACTGGGTGGAATCGCATTCATTAATTAAAATATTATTAAAATTTAATATTCAAGCAATAAATAAAAATTTTAACATTTACCAGTTTAAAGACGCTGCGCTAACATAATAACAAGAAAGGTTTTTCATTTGTGATATTATGTTCTGGTATGCTTTTCCTTTAACAAAATTAATCAGTAAGAACATCCTTATACTAGTCCATTCCAATTAAAAATCCCAAATTAGCTATCCTCAATTATTTCGTACGAAACAACTAATCATCAGTAAAGTAATTGAAATAACAATCCGATCTTCCGATCATTTCCGCACGGAAAACCTCACAAAAAAGATGTTCGATTAGTCATCCGATAATGCATAACTCAGACTTCGGCTTGCCTTCTTTCGCATTTGGAAAATCGAAACTAAAGTCTTAAATTTTTGAACTTCCCTTATCGATCCGACGGTGCTGCTCCTCACGGCGAGAAGATCAGACACAGTTTCCGCGGAGAGCGAGAAGAGGGAGCCACGATACGGGGCTCCAGTGGAAGGGGACGCAACACACTTCCCGTTCCTCTTAATTTACCCACAGAAATCCCTCTTCAATTCCTAAGACTGGAGCGTATGACTACGATGAATTGAAGGGAATGCACGAAAGTACGTTTGCGAGCGACCTCACGGTAAAGGACGAAAGCAGCCGAATTTCGGATACTCGCGGAAGAAGTAACTGGAGTCAGGCCTCCAAATTTTAACGCAGTAATCTAAGTAAAAAATATTTGTGTGACGGACAACCTAAATTCTTTACTCGTAGGGAGATTCTGATGGATATTTGAATTGCTTTACTTAAAGACCTATACAAACTATTGTCGTTCCTTAACCACTTAACGAAATTATACATCGATAATTTTGAAAAGATATCGCCAATGAGAGGAAATATGAAAGAGTAGAGTGAGTAATAAGAGACAAATTACATGCTAACCCCGGAGAGAAATAACGTGACTAACATGCATATACATAACAATACCAAAATATTATATATGACGATTATATTGTAATACATTATATTATTTATTATAATATCATACATAATATTACATATGACGACAGCAAAAGGAAATAGAAAAGGATTTTAGAATGTCTCTGCTTTATGTACACGGATAAGTAAAAGAAACAATACGGTTTTCATGGTGAGTTACTAGTAGAGCCTAATGCTTCAAAATTAATAGAATAATCAGTGCTTAAAACCAATAGAAATATCTTTTATTGCTAGATCTGTCGCTAGCGGAGTATAAACGGAACGTTTCCACCTACTCTATATAGTCGATGAATTCAAGCAACGCCACATGTCCAATTTACTCAATATTCCACCTTTACAAGTGAAGCACAGATTAAAAATTAATTAAAATCATCCTTTGTATATCCTTGGGCGCATCTCGACAGCACAGAAAAATCATCAAAAATGACGTCCGCCAAACATCCAAATCGAACTGAATCATTCCAAATTGTTGACAGAGCTCCAAAAATTTCGAGCAAAAAAATCGCAGAGTGCAAAACATTCCGGTAAACGAGCGACTACCTATATAGGAATCAACTCACTTCTGAAATAAAAATCTGTCATAAACAACCCCCGATGCGGGCCCCAAGGCAGCTAACAAAGAGAGCTCGGGAGATACTGAAAAATGTCGGTTGGCAAAAGCAGATTGGAGAAAGAGAGGTCGCATCCTGTGTACATCATCCGCTTGATCTCTTCTGACCAATCCTCCCTCCAAAGGTGAGTCCGAGCGGATATGCTCACTCAATTCTCTCGGCAAACAAAGCGTCCCAAATCCGAAGGAAAAAATTCACCGTAAAAAAGAATAACGTCCCTCCTCTCTCTTGCCACCAACGCGCGCCACTGTCAACATTCCTGATCCCTATTCTCCGGAATAACTCCCATTTTGAGATTCGAAACCCTTACTTATGTAGGGAAAGAAGGGCGAGAAATTTCGTCACGTGGGAAGGTGACCGGGAGGCAAAGAATACATTCAACGCGAACTTAAGTAAGGGCTAAATATACACCGAGAATTACAGAGATTTCGTAAGTTGCACCGATTCAATGACTGGGAATTGATGAGACGCATTTTTCAAATATACGTCGTGGAAGACAAACATTATTATTTATCTCGAAGCTTATATGGAGTTAAATTCAGAAAAATTACGAAAAAAAATCTGCCATAGAGATGCTATATCAGAGGTCTGTCTTGGGAGAAATATTTAGTCCTAGCCCGGCCTGTTCCGTTTCTAAGTCAACCAGTCTTGTTCTAATACTGATTCCTTATTATTGTATTAGTATTTTGTTGTAGTAGCTAGATTCGATCTTCCAAAATAACAGCGTTAATGGTTCACGACTATGCAGATCTCAAATCATAGTCAATGCATGGCAAAGACATCGCCACATATTATCCCCGTGAAAGCTTTCGCAGAAGACTGACTCTTGATAGAAAGAGAACCCAGTTAAAGATTTGAGTGTCTGACTATTGATTATATGCATCCTGATTAATTTTAAGTCTCGTTTTCTCCTATCATGCATTTTTTAAAAATCTCATACCCGCACGTTCTGCGCACCAGTGTACTTATGAGCTTTGGCAGCATTTCCACACATAGGTAATTTACTAAACTTGTCAAGCTGTGAAGTCAAGGCACAGTAACAAATTGAAAACCAGAATTTTCCTATACTGGGGCGTACTAAAATAATCCAAAAACCCAAAGTAGAGAAAACTACATATGAAGCGTGCTGCTTCGATATCCACCTTCCACAGCGGGAAGGGAAAAGAGCGATGCAGCGGAAAATGACTTGGGGTTGAATCAGACGAAGTGCAACATTGAAACGACAGCATACGTGTCATGCTCGGTCAGACAGAAGAACTTCAGAAACTTGTAGTCTTCCGGATCGAGGACACGGGATATGGACGCCCTGTTTGCCTTTGTTGAGTGAATCGCCCAAAACTCGGAAGAATTCAAACAAAATGTACGAGGGACGAATTTGGTTGTTTGAACTTGGGTCGAGGGGAGATCACACGACTGCTTAATGGATCGTGCAGAAGAGGTCTGGGATTGGGTCCCTAGAGAATGGACGATGTTTGAGGTCCCCGATCGACTGATTCCGCATGGAAATACGCAAAAGCGATTAAGCTGTATTCGGTCTGGTGAATTTTTGAGCCAATCTAAATAAGGACCGAAAAACGCGAGGGTGACTTGTTTCCGCGGGAGAAATAATATTTTCCCGAACACATACTTAAGGACCAGTTTAAAACTGCCGCGAGACACGGTGGTATATGGAAATTTTTCGGTAGTTGGATATAAGAAGTCAATACATTGATATCCTATAGAATAGTGCAGCAATGTAGCTGTTTGCATTCCTGTACTATATTCTGGGTCTTAGGTAGAAATCTTAATCTCTTAAAATTTCAAAGAAATAGAATAAATCACCGCGAAAGAAAATTAAATAATGACAATCCAATCCAACGACAGCTAATGACAGTCTTTTCCACAAGCAAATCACGCGAAAAGAATCAAAAGAATTAAAATAAATAATTTAAAAAAAGAATTTAAGAATTACAATTGCTAATGTTTACGTCTCTCACTATACTTATAAAGTAAATAAATATTTCAGACTTTCAATATTTATTTATTTTCCATCGGAAACAATTTCAAAACTCCTTAAGAAATACTGAATAAAGCTCGAAGTTTAGCTAAATTATTAGATACACCTGAATTAGCCTGAATATTCAAGGATAAAGTACGACAACAATCCTAGCGAAGAATTAGCTGCCAATATAGGTTGTCATTGCATAAATGATCAAACGAGAGAAACACGGAATTCCGGGATGAAAGTGGCGGCATTGGAAAACACGGGAGCGCAGAGAACTCTGGCGGAAGGGCGCCGAATCACCAAGTTATTGGCTTTTGAAGAGTGAAAGGATGTCTACTTGGTGTCTACACGCAGGAGCGGAATTCTTATCTAAGAATGACACGCGTCACTACAAACGTTATCTCCCGCCCCGTAAGATATGCAGGGCGTGCAACGAGCTAAAAGATTACAGAAGTTCCCAAACGAAATAAAAGGTAACTCCACTAACGCATTCACATTCCCTACCGCAATTCGTACCTTGAAAAATCGTTCCTACCTTCCCCGATATTTTGCTATGGCTAATACGTAATCTTTAAATTCCTTTTAATCACAAAGTATGACGCTATTCCAATCATAAGATGTAAGGAGCTGGACTCAGTCGATGAAGGCATACAGGATGGAGATAAAAGTTTCAAAAACTATTTTAAATTATATCAATAGAATTAGTTACTTCCTCAAAGACTGTTTCAAGAACATTTCGCTGGTTTCCAACAAGAAACTCCATGGTAGAATGCTGACGAGCATAAAATTATATTTCAAGCTATTACTTAATGAAAAGACATCTCAACGCTCAAAGGATCGACATTATAAGTACAAAGGATTGGGCCAAGGTTCAAAAAACAGATGAAAAAAATATGAATTGATGAACCATAAACTAATATATTAGTGCATAGAAACTCAAAGTAGGAATCCTTGAGTTTTTTCATTTCATCGCTAATTGTTTTGAATAATTATGAGTCACCATGTTGTCTGTAAAACTTGGAAAGAAGCGCTGACTAAAGCACGTGCGAATCCCAATAGAAGAATAAAAACAGAAACTGATCGACTTAAAACGCAAAAAAAATCAATAAGCATCACTTGAGAACGAAATATAAATAAACAATAAGTCAGGAATACCACTTTTCTAGATCGATTAAGAGCGTTCCATTAGTTAAGGTCCATGAGTCCAAATATGGAAAGAATAAAAGACGAAGCACGTATCTCAAAAGTAATGCGTTCATAAGTCTAAGTAATTCTGAATTAAAATCAGAAAACGGTCCTCCAGCCGAAATAAGTATTAAATATTCAGAAGATGCCGAATTCCCGCTTCACAAAACCCGATTCTTAGAGTCATTCAGGGGCCTACACCAATTTCCGAATCGATAACGGAAATGGTAACGGCAAACCTCGCTCCAGAAGGTAATGAGGAATCGAATGCGAACCGCCAGATCGGATGTTTAATTTCCCCGACTGCAATATGCGCCGTGAAGAGAACCAAATAACGCCTCTCCACCATCCCTAACCCAACCTCTGCCTCCCCACCTCCCGAATTAAAACCTTCCCTGACTGGCAAGGAGAGACGTATAATTAAATAAACCCAGGCTCGACGACAAAAATTACTGATTTCGTCAAAGCGAAAAAAAATCGCGGATACACCTTTCGAAATATTCGAGATAGAGGAAGACGTTGGATTAAGCCGCGCTCGCCGAAAAAAGTCGAAATACAAAAAAAATACGTCGCCGAACGTTTCCATCTCCACAAGTACTTCAGAAACTCGGCTCTTACGACGGAGCGAGGAAAAGTTCCTTTTTCAACCCCCTTCAGTGCATTCCGAACGGATCCGCCCCCAAAAAAACTGCCGCGGATGAAGGCGGACGAAATTAAATCTAATTGATAATTAAGACTCTTTATCAAGAGTGGGAGAAGGGGAAGAAATAGGAAATAACGTTCGAGGAGCACCGAAAAGGATGGGAAAGGAAAGGAGGGAGGAACTCCAAATCCCAAGTGGCGAAAAGGAAATGAATCTCGTCTTTTTGGTATGCCTGCGAGGAGAAAGAAGGGGTTTGAATGGCGAATGGGAATGATTAAAAGAGAAAATAAGAAACGAAAGAGTATGCGGAGAAGAAAGAGGAAACTCGCGGAGGATCGAGTGAAATTTTTTTTCTTTTGGAATTTAAACTCCGTTTGGAGATTCCGTGGTGGAAAGAGATTGTCCTTATCTCTTCTGGAGGGGATAAGTTATGAAGGTCGTCGATCCCGGCTTAGGCGAAACACGTTGTACTTCGACAGTACGCTCATGTTGCTTACGTTTTCGCCAGGACTCAATTACAGAGAAAGGGGGAGTTGGGGTTATGAGTAATACGTTTCATTTCATTAATTCTGATTATCAAAACCCAGAGCTACTAATCTCACCTGTCGGCAACAGGTTAGCTTATTTTATTTATGGGGTCGTTAATGTAATTAGCGAGGTTGTTACTTGAGATTAATTCAGTTAAATCTTAGAGATTAAAGCAGCCGAGAAAACGGTAAAACTAGGAAAGAAGATAATAAGACGATAACACCAAGGGTTCAAAATTTCAGTTTTGCCTCTTCCTAACCCAGTAATAACATGGAGCCTTAACTTTTAGTAAATATATCACTAGCTACTAAACATATAAGTCTCAGAAGTTGCAATAATAACATACTATAGTAACGATTATAATTCTTAGTGTTGTAAATATAATAACCCGGACCACCATAGCTCTATGGAAAGACTTCAGAGGTGCTTTTATTTCCTATTTATAATATAAGCAATCACTTCTGGGCATACTTCGTGGAAAGTCATAATGAAATGAGAAAACTGTAATTTCCACACAAATATATTAACGGCCTACCTGATGATGGCTTCCTGTACCAGCAAACCTGTAGTCTGTAATATATTTTTGTGGAAATTGCTAAGTTTTTCTTATTCCAACTTAGAAGCAGCTCAATGCCTTCATCTGCCTTTTTAACTTACGATGCAAGTCTTCATAATTTGGTTACAACCATTATTCCACCTACCTACCCACGTAGGTATTATCCTACCCAGATCACATAGACAGTAAGAGGAGTTTGATAAGGGATATCAACGATAATCACCATCCACGACATCACCTGCCTTCTCGGCATTCAAAATCGCACATGAAAGTCCCTCTTAATTGTTTCAAAAGAGCACTTAAACTTGTAAAAGACATCCTTAACTCTGACTAGAATTCCTTCTAAGAGCCACCGCTGGAATGAGTTCGAAACGAAGTAGATGGGAAACGAGTAGGGATTAGAATAGATTCAGATGTGAAGAGGTTTAGAGAGAGAGAAGCACGGGAAAGAAGTAAATTGAAGGAAGAAAGGGGAAAGCAATGACGTGAGGGGATGAGAATGTAATGCGTGGAATTCTGCGGAATGGGTGCTTAAAAGGGACGGCCGAAAAAAGGAAAGACGATTGAAAGGGAAGTGAGGCGGGAAGGGGTAAATAACGTCGCGAAAGAATGGGAGGGAGAGAGAGAGAAAGAGGAAGTTTAAGAATTTAGTGGGTAGGATCAAAAGATTTCCCCACTAAGACGCTCCTTCAATGGAGTCCTATTATGACAAACGAACGAAGCAGTCGAGTTACTGTCGCCGGAATTTTCTTGGAAACAAATTTAGGCAACAAAGCGCGGAGGAGTAAGACTCGGAAGGAGATTGAAAAGCACTTGACGTAATTCCTATTCGTTTGAGGTCGACGGATTGACATCCCGCGGATCCTCTTTCGAAAAAGCATTCCCATGAATGTATTATGAGGTAGCGGTAAGAAAGGTTGTAACGAGGGATGCCGCCTGCCTTTCCCCATAAATAATTGATGATGAAAGACCGAAGAATATATATATCGTCGCTCGAAATCGTTCCGAAGGTGCCGAAGCTTCGTGCCGGAATATACGAAATGAACGAAATCGGATTCGTGCGGAATCGCCGTAAATTCTAATTATTCCTGGTCCTACGGACGGGAACACGAAAGGCCGCGAAATAAATCCGAAAAATATGCTAATTTAACGTAAATATCGAGACGGAAAGGATTCTAAATTACTTCACTGAATCCAGGAGGAAACCACTGTTTAAATATATCTTACGCGCGACATATATCTTAAAAAGATATTCAGATCAGCGTAGAGAAAATGAAAACGAAAAAGAATTATGAACTGTCATACGAACAGTATTACAAGGCATCCCTGACACACTTGGGATATGTGACCTATCTTCTTAGTTAGTTCTACAACCACGTACTGCACAATTACTTCGTTTATACACGAATACAAATAAGCGATAAATACAAACATTATAAAATGTTTAATCTATGAAATACTGTCTTTATATGCAATAAAAAAATTTTCGATGCAGATTTAATAGTCCAGGATTAACTCTAACTTTAAGAAATAACGAAATTCTTACCTAATATCATATTTTTGAGAAAATTTCTGCAATTGATACAAGCAGAACCACAATAAAATAGCCATTTCTAATTTTCTAGCTTTCTAATCAATCGAAAAAGCTGTTACTTTGTGGAACTCCATTACCATGGTAAAAAATAAAATAACTTAGTACAAGCTCCACTGAAGAAGTTCCATCTTCAGTCGAACTTATAGTAAGTTATTTTATTTTCAACCATGGTTTCTAGATTTCTTATAATAGCGTCAACGAACAATAAAAAAATTGTTTAATATCGATTTCCACCCAAACCTTTCATTTAAACGCAGAAAATAATACGGGAGTAGTGCGATATCAGATCTCGATGGCCTTCCAGCATTGCGAGGCCTATCAGTCCTCTGCTTCCAATTGTCATCAAAAATTATAATTCACCTAAGTAGCACCCCATTCATACATAAGAAAAGCCAATCAATTTAATAATCGCGCGAGAAGATTACGCGAACGGCAACACAAAGCGAGAGTGCTCCCCGATTAAAATTTCAACTCGAGCGTAAACTAAGTCCTTGAAAGCGTCAACAGCACCCGGTAAACCCACAGTTGGCACGCAATCGCACCGAGGGGCGACAAACTCAAAACCAGCCATCTATGAACCTCTCTCCAAAGAAGCGGGAGGAGAAAGGACCTCCGGGGAAAGAAATTGGCGGAAGTAAGCTTTGGCGAACGCTACAAAATCCTTCCCCGCAAAATCCGCCCATCCCAAACTCTCCCATTTACGCCACCTCTTTCTACACGCATTTACTCCGGCGAAACAGAGAGAAAGAAATAGAGAAGGGAGAGAGAGAGAAGGGGGGTATTTAACCATCTCGAGCCGCGTTAATTAAAGACGGCTCGGGAAATAACGAATTTCTGCCTCCCCCCTTTAAAAGGGGTTGAATCCCTTTCCGTCTCTCACTTTTCTCCACCCGCACTTCCTCCCAAGATAGGCCTTTGCACCACCTCTTAGCAATCCTCCCCTTAATCCGCACCCGTGCCGCAACCTTCCGCTATTAGCCCCGCCTCATTCTCATCGCCCTACACACCGTAAGAAGGTGAACTATAATTCCCTTTTCTCTGTCGCCATAGATTACTTGTCGAAAGTATCATGAAGAGAATAAATGAACGACCAAAAGGGAACGCATCAATCTTGTAGTTAAAATAACTAACTCCTTTCGGGAAATTCGTTTTGAGCGCTGGCTCACGCGATCGGTTTCCCCGCTGGTAATAAAAGGGAATGAATGTAAGGGAAAGGTTTTAATGAAATATTTGCTTCCCTAATAACTTGGTTAAAATTATAATACATTCTCGAGACATTCGTACTACACATTATAAACATATGGAGATGATGACAACACCAAGAGGAAAGGGAATGCTTTCCCATTCATTTTCAAGCTCATGTTCATAAAAATATATAAAAATCCGACGAGCGATAAATGACCTCGCGAGATACTTTAAGCTCTACAAGCAGCTCTCAGTACGCATTTGCCTAAAAAAGGGAGACGCTTGCCCATACTTTTCTAGACAGTTAAGATATCTGAAACATTTTCATCACTCCAACAGTTTTACCAAATAGTAGTCAGAGAGAAAAAGGAAAGCCAATTCATTTTAATTCAATTTCGGGAGGCATGATTAATAACAAAAGAATAAACAATGAACATACTAGCAGGGGCTAAAATGAATAGATAACCGATTTAAACATTTTGGGAGCATTAGCGGGAACTGACTGCACAGCGTTATAAAATCTTTCTTTCGTTCGCACATTAAGATAGAAGAAAAAATGGTTTTACTCATAGACAAAAACCTCCAAGAAAAGAGACACGATAATTTAAACCCGACGCATCCATTAGTTAAAGCGAAGAGAGTGCATTTTCAACGGAAGGAATGATTGCGTATCGTACTCTACAGCTGTGTTCAACCACTAGCCATATGCGGCCCTTTAACCGAATGCGTGCGGCACAGCAGCTAATTTATCCCTTAAACCTTTACACTATCTCTCTCCTGGAGCTTTGTAATCAAGGAAGGAGAAAAATCAAATTTTGAAATAGTGTACGAATTTTAAACTAATATAAAAATAACGAAAACCACACTTCATATAGCATTTAAATAAAAATTGGAATATCGTACATATAAAAATTCTTAACACGTAAATTCTGTTTCCCCGCCACTTAAAATATTTATTTGTCAATCTCAAATTTTTTCCAGCATCCACCTCCTTTCTTATCCCCTTAATTGCTATTGGATTTAATAACACTAAATATAATATACGAAAATAAATCTCTAAATATAATAATAGTAATGCACTACAGACACGGAACTAGGTCAAAGATACAGAATTACATAGACCTAACATAGTCATATAAAAAGTAAAGTAAAAGTAAAGTACTTAATACAGTAAAAGTAATATTTATTCCATCTTGAAATACAAACATGAAATATATATATTGATGAAATTTAGATAAAACCTGATTCAGAGTTACCAATCTAACTCGATTATATATAAGGAGAGTGAATGGAGGTCTATCTATAGATCGAAGTTAACAAATGCTGTTTGTTATAGATATTACAAAGAACAATGATAACTTAAGGAGTGATTGCTGAAACACCAGGGCAAGAATCATCGAATCGCTATACAATGGAGATACGTCCCCTTTCGCTTTTGTCCCTCCAACATTCGGAAGTGAGCTCACGGACGATTTCGCGGCGGCCTTCTCTGCAGCCGTAAAACGTGCTCTGGTTACGATCTCCGGAAATGACTGCTTCGTCCGCTCTCCCTTACGTTTTCGCGCGAAACCAACGATCGTTAAATGTTTCCCTCCGAACGCGTAACCGCCGAAAATGTGCTGACCGCTGAAAGCTAACAGATGCTATTTCTGACGTTTCGAAATATGAGGCGCTCTAAAAGGTTGAACGATGAGCGAAGTACATTTCACTCCGACACGCCCCTTGCAGTCACCTGCTTTTATATTTTAAAACGATATGGATCTCACTGAATGTGAACGAATCGGTATTTATGATATTATTGGATTTCCTTTAAAACTATAGATACACAAAACAAGTCAGCAACCAAACATGAACAGTTGATACAACCGAGAAGAATGTAATTAATATGAATCGACTGAACACTGAGTAAACAAAAATAGAAAACATCACTAAAAAGCATAAAAGTGAGGAATGGAACTAGAAAGGTATATTTGTATTACCTTACATTTCGTAAATTCATTATAGTAATGCGTTCACCATACAATTTATATGAGGGTAAATGCACCTGACTGGCATAACTACATCAAGCGTAGCTAGACAGTGAACCCGACTGCTTCTGTGCAAGTTTTTTTGAAAAAGTGTTTCTTTCTTTCCTTTTCAGGTCGTTATTTCTAAACCATATGACTGAGGTTACTTCATCAGTTCTCTTTCACGATATATTATTTTTATCACAGTTCAAATCTACAAATTAAAAAGAATAAAATATCAATATTAGTCACATTGATGTTATATTTTCAAGAACAGTACGCAAAAACTTCGAGTGGCTCGATGAAATATTACTTGAATGCACAGCCGAAAAAATCGAGGGATGCGGGAAAAAGGTAATACTTGATAATAACTATATAAACAAGGTAATACTTGATAATAACTATATAACTATAACTTCGACACTAACCAAAAATTCTAATCATTAACATGTGATTCCACGCATTAACCTAAGACTGCGAAATCCTCAGGACCCAAGAGGACAAAATTCCCGCCAGTGTGACAAATTTGACCCGTTTGGTACTCGGGCGTTCAATTGTCGCCGTCTGGAACACCTTCCGCCGAATTAGAGGGAACTGCTCGCTAAAGCGTAGGGAGAAACGCCCGTAAAAACGGACGCAAACTAAACAGAGACGATAAAATGCGAGGCCTTAATAATGACGGAACGAATGTCTCCCAACAAAAGAAGCGTCGTATACGCGGACGTTCATCACGTTTTTACCTTTTCTTTCGGAGAAAATTTGGCAGCGCGCGATGGACTGTAACCAAAAATGCGCTCTTTGCGGGAAGGCGCTAAAATAAACTATCGGAGAAAGAATAAAAGGTTATTTCGCTGCAGCATTCACAGCCGTCGCTATTCTCCTCGGAGAAATCCTTGGAATGGGAGAGAAAGAAAGCTCCCCTAGTTTCCACGGAGGAGTAAAGAACGAGGAATAACAGTATCCCACGGCTGCTTCGGCCCCCGCGAAATTTCATTTGGTATCACGACGAACCGTGGGACGAACTAAGACTAATAATCCGAGAGGAAAGAGGGAATATTCTCACCATCAGATTCGATGGAAAGGATAGAGATCTCTAAAATCCTCACGCATGGAAGAGAAAATATAGCAATTTAAACATCAGAATACCTGACTACCATACGAACTTCGCAGACGTATTTACTCCTCAGACAAGGAGCTAAAACTGCATGTGCTAATTTTTTATTTCCTCAATTTGCCGATTGAAATGATAAAGCATTAATTACGGGCCTATTAACCTCCAGAAAGGACTTTAAAATGTGAGGAAAATTTCCTTAATGTGATGTTATGATATTTGGGGAAGACAGGGAAATTTACGGATAAATAGAAATTGAAGACGATAGATTAACGTTGTCGAATGATTTAGATAGAACAATTAATCGTTCCATTAAATTATTCCATTAAAATAAATCGAACAACTGCCAGCTACCATTATGACGTTGTAGATGGCATTGGAGTTTAACGTAATAACTTTATAATGGCAGAATCGGTGAATTATATTGGAGTAATCCTCACGAATAATTTAACATGAGACACCCACTTCGGTAACTCATATATTCTGGCGTGCACTTAAGAAAATCGGCTTCATCAGGAGAATAGTCTGTAGGACGGATAAAAAGTCCGTGAGCCATGTTACTTAGCCTTAGTTAGGCCTTGATGTATGCACGTAATGTATGGGACGAGAAGTGTTGCATTCGCGAATTAGGAAATATCCTAGGATAGGAAACACGTTCCCCCAAGAATTGAAACGAAAAATCGGTGAGTGCTAATCAGATGCCTTAGGACGCAGGATGGGAATCTTTAAAAGAGAAAAGATTCAAACAAAGACTTAATTTACTTGATAAAGTCAGAGAGTATACGTTCTTAGAAGATGAAGCCGATATAATACGCCCTCATTATTACAAAGCCCGTTCTCTCACTGCGCGGTAGATCAGAGAAGTAGATACTAGAAACAGTCGATTCAAGAAATATTTTTTCTGCGAAGAAAACGAGAAAATAATCGATTCGAGAAGCCGAGTCATGAAGTATTCACCCCTGCCACACGCCGAAAGATAGCAAACAAGGCACATGTGTAACTGCATGATTAATCTTAGCACTCTTTCTCTGCCATCTAACATTCAGTTACAATTTTGAACGATTTAATTAATCAACGTACATGAAAAACATGAGAATTTTAATGATGGAAACATTTATACTAACGTGTTCATTTCCTACAAAATCACCAATGATATAAATCCATGAATACAGCATTTAATTATAAATTGAGTACATACATTCAATCCCAAAAACTCGAAGACTAGCAGAAAAAATCTGCCAGAATGAAAATCGGGTAAAGCATCTTACCTGCAAAGAGAAGAAAGAAAAAAAATTAAACCTTTGCCACCATGAATAATAATTATACTAACGATTAAAGTTTTGAAGTGATTTAAACCAAAATACGAGCTATGATATACAGTAAGACTTTTAAACACGTAATTAATGTTCCTTTCAAAGGAATTCTATCGACGAACAACCGACCAATTAAAAAGAACGATAAAATTATTTCCCTTGAATCCAACACTGAAAACACTTAAATCAATTTTCATTCCTCTAGAACGTTTAAATATGCAAACACACTAATACAATGATAATGGCGATACATTTCTAATGATCAACATTGTGATCAATCTTTAGAATAAAGACAACAGTGAATTTTAATTGAGCGTGTATCGAGTTTCTCCTTATCGTATGAGGTGCACTTCAAACGATCAAGGTTTCAATACACACTCAATTGCAAAAAGAAAATAAGTAGACTCACCAGTTATTTCTCAGCAAACATAAATTTTGGCCAACAAAGATAAAGAAACAATTCTTAACATAAATAAGAATGTCGGTAAGTGAATACGACGGTTAAGTGCGCAGAAAAAAATAAAATTAAAAAATTAAAGATTCCTCGATGTCGAAACATAATTAAGGCAGAAAGGAAAGCAGTTTGTATATTAATAAGGAAGGAGGAAAGAATTTCCCTTTGCAGGCTGCAGAGAGATGTAACGGAAAGGGAAACGGAGAACAGAAGAGGAAAGGACAGAGGTATGAGTCAAAAGACCCGAGGTTTACGATGTACAGCTTCAATTATATGAGCTGACGACTAATGCATAACGTCCGGCTGTTAAATGCCTGGGGAAATCCACGAAGGAACGAAACGAGAGCAAAACGAAAATGTAAGACGAACATCACAACAAAAGGGAAGAGAGGAAGGACTGATGACAAGAGAGAGGAGAGGAATTAAGTGATCCGAAGTCACCTTCGCGCGAAAGAGGCGTGCATTGAGCGAATGGAAGCCAATTCTTTGCTCGAGGGAAAATGAACATTAAAGCGATTGGTACGGAATCGTTATTTGTTAATGTACGAAGGAGGTTTTTCTGCTTCTATAAAATAAGAATTACTAATAATTTGTAGTTTAAATAGAGCGGTGGACTTGGCCTGAAGATGTAAGAACTTCTTACGAAACCGGTTGCCGATATTAAAAATCCATGGAAAATTACAAAGTTGTATAATTTATTATGGCTTTCCACAAAGTTACGCCATAACATATTGATTTCATTTAAATACAGCCATCAACAAAACTATTAATTGATTCTTTTAGAGACTTATTTTTCAGAACTGATTAACAGCAAAAAAATACTTAGACGTTGATTTCTATATTTTTAGCAACATTACGGTTAACAGATGATTCTGCTATTCTTGAAAACTTCCTGAATCACGGATAATCGCAATTGTCTTTAAATAGAGTACAGCATTTTTCGAAATGAATAACGTATGTAAAACTTTAATGAAGATGTTTAATTGATAAACGAAATTAAACTGCGTGTGATTACATTTTAATATTACTCTCTAATAACTCTTCTCACTAACTCAATGTCTGAGAACTGTTGCTTTCACCTTGTTAGAATTTTAATATATTCCTTAATATTAATAAAAGTATAATATATTCCTTTCGAAGTCGAGCCACGAGCTAGAGTCCTGATTATTTCGGCTTCACTATGCCGTGACTAATGAATGTGCGATCTCTGCAATAAACTGCAGCAATATTATAAGAAACTAAAAGAATACAGAGTAGAGGCATGTAAACTAAGACAGAAATTGAAACAGGTTCACGAAGAAGAGCTGCTGATACATCTTGGGAGATAAATATTGGCAATGCGCATTTTATAATTTTACTTATCAAAGATTCGAGTTCTTAAATCTTTATACAATTATCCTACTTATAATTGAAAAATAAACTATTCACATAAATCCACCCGAGAAAGTTACCCAACTTGCTGGAAGTTTGTCTTCCAAATAAAACACCAAATCCACGACAAATATTTCCACTGAAATCTTTTCACAGCAAACACAGTTCCAGCACATTGTATTCGATGACGGATAAAATTAAAGGGGAATGAAATATCGTTGAAATAACTTTAATTCCGAAAAAAGCAGTCATCCTGGTTTTCTCCGTTTCTCAGGAAATGCCATCAATCTCAAACCACGAGAAAACGTCGGGCAGAAGAGCTTTCTCCGATTGAAGATCATCAGACTTCTCTACTACTATGAGAGAAAAAATTAAATTCGCGGCAATGAGCACATTTTACAGCCGAGATAATTCAAAATATTTTAAGAGAGTCCTCCGTTAATTAAAGCGCTTTACTTTCCTTTTAACGACGGATTAATCAACTCTTTCATCGAGGGACAATTATCCTTGGAAACCATAATACGTCTCAATTTTTTATATGTGGTTTTTATTTTTGGTAATCTGCAGTTTCTATGGTTTATTCTTTTTCATTGATTCATTTGATTTTTTTACTGCTTTTATTGCTAAATTGACGCAACCAATGGTGATACTGTAAATATCTATGTATTATGTTTTTCTCACTTCTATTATCATCTTGCAATGATTCTTTTTCTATCATATCATTGTTCAGTTATAATGCTTTTTTAAATTCCTTTCAGTAATGTTGCAGTCACTTCTCTTTTCCTTATTCCCCCTCTTCTTTAAAATTTTTAGATGCTACTGTCTGTAGGTTTCGCAGGTTTTTCACGCCCCCCTTCCTGTGGGCGTTTTCCTGCAGGGTTCTATTTTTTCCTAAGTGTAGTAAGTTAGGTTTTTTTAACCAGCACACAAATCTCTTTATTATTTCCTTTTGTTTAAACCCATAATCTATCTCTTTACTTCTTTCATATTATAAGGGTTAGATGTAAGAAGAGGCTTACTAGCCTCAATCTCGCCCTCTAATAAAGTCGTTTATTATTATTATTATTATATTATATTATAATTTTTACATCTTTCATCCTGTATAGTGGCGCAAAGAAGATAAAAATATTATTGAGATTCCAAATCGACTCATCTGATTGAAGTCACGGTTCGAATATTATTATCCTTTTTCTTTTCGAAAATATTGGGAAAATGAATAGAGGATATAAGAAATCCCGATATACAGTACGTCCCCAGGGAACTTCAGGGGAGAGATAAAACGCGGAATTTCTGTAGCAGTCTGGATTAAGAATGCAATCAGAGGAAACCGTTGGCAAGCATCGCTTTGATGTTACGATAAACTTCCAGTTATCCCTGATGTCAATCTAAATTCCGAGAGCTATACCATCAAAAATACATTAATGCGAGGGAAATATATATATATTTGCAAGCAACCCCGCAAAATGCTCCATCCGGCTGTTGCTTCCGTAATCTCTTATTTATTCATGAAATTCCAGGATAAAAATTTTCCTCCGGCATCAACACGAAACGGGAATGAAATCCTTTCTATTGGGGAAAGAGACGGCTCTTTGCCAAATTTGGGAACAAATACTCCTCGCGGACGCGGAAAGAATTAGCATATTAGCCAGATCTTATGAAAACCAGTTGGATTCGAGAGGCGATAAGAAGGTTTGCAACGGATATTAACTAACGGATGTAAATTACCAACAAAAGAGAATGCATTTACAGAACGAAAAAGAATATAACCTAAGTAAACGAGCGATACAATATGAAAAGAAAGCAGACCGAAAAATAAATTGGTACCTTTATCATTCAGTAGCACCGGATTCAATGATAAAAATTATATAACATCATTAGCATTTAACAGGAATTCGTTGGCAAAGAAAATTACAATGGAAGACAGGTAAGCATCCTACGATATATGACAATGTCTGTAGAAAGACAAATTAATAGAATCACATACATTGAACGTTGTAACTAATCTTCATCATCACCTAAATTAATTTTCACGAAACCAAGGGAACCGATGAAAGCAAATTCGTGGTGTGTCCTATACAACTTCAAATATTTTAAAATACGGAAAAAAACGATATAAGAGTATATATAATCTACTATAAAGAGTATGTTCCAAATTTCGAATTCTTTCAACAGAGGAACGTTAAGACTTTGAAAGATACTTTTTACATTCAGCAGAACTACACGTAGAATTTGGTATAATAATTAGATCGTAAATTCAGATTAATGAGCCAAAATGATTAAAATCTCGTCTAGCTAAACGCAAACAGAACGATAATTAAACCAAGGTAGTACCGATAACTAAGCACATCATGTACCTGCAAGATTCTTTAAGTTGCTAAGAATGTAAAAGCTCTTAAGAAAGGAATCATAGAAAATTAAGAATTCAAAGCGAATGGAATGATAATCAATTTTAATGAAAAAATCTTGAAATTCTGCAGTCTACAGAATGTGAAGAAGAAACTTTCCATTCTCTCAGGCTACACGAATGACACAATTTCTGCCGCGGTAATAGCTATCCTTGGACACTTCTTTTGTCCCACATCTTTCGCTGGAATTCAGCGATTATCATTAGACCTTGAAGACAATCATTGCATGGAATACTTCTTCCTTTTTAGGCAACCCTTTATATCAGTCTCCTCATCTACCATAAAGGCAATAATAAAACAATTACTCCTCAACGTAAGCCCAATGTGATTTCTTTTGCATTCATTGATAACTAGCTTTCTTACCTTTTTTTCTTACTCATTCCGACATTCCAATTCCATCCTAACATTTCGTTTATAGAAGTACTAACCAGCAAAACAAATGCTTTAGTTTGGCTTTTAGTTTTATCCAGTAGTATCTTTGTAAATGCTTTCATTATAGAACTGAGATTCACATTTATACAGCTTACATGGAGTGATAAAAATCCATTAATCTGAAATTTTATTTTAGGTTTCTGAAAACATATTTTCCTGAAAATACAATACATAGATACTACTATTAGAATAAGTTCTAGTAGCAGTATCTTCAAGGAGACTGAAAATTTATTATAAATGTCATCTAGAATAAAAGTTTTCGATGAAACCGGTAAAATCTCGTTTGTTTACTATCATACTGAGACTCAGACTTTGGGAAAAAGCGGGGCAACGCAGCGATATATGTCGGAAGTTTGCTCGGACAATGCTCCGAAGTACTTTTGAAAGGAAGGAGAACGACTCCCGGAACCGGTTCTCGAGGCGGAGGGCAGTCTGGGAAAATATTAGCAAGTTCTTCCCTTTCTTGAGATTCTCGAAGGCAGCAGCGACTTTATAGAGCAAAGAATCGAGGAAACACGGCTGAGAAAAAGAGAGAAAATGATCTTCTCCCTTATCCTAGAGACGGAAAACGAGAGAAATATGGAAACGTCTCTCGGAAACATCCTGACCTTGGAAAAGGACGCTGAGGAAGAAATAAACTCGGAAATTCCGGAGAGAAACAGAGAAGTAACCAGGAATAGATTAGGCTAGGCTTTTTTTCACTCGATCTCTAAAAAAGGAGCTACGAATAACAGCTAGGGATTCTTTTGAAATGACGTTTCTCCTCGTTCTAACTCCTGATATTTCGAATTAGCATTTCTTTTGCGAAACTTCGTATTTGTTTCAAATTTTTATTCGACTACATTTTCAAGTTTAAAATCAATGAATTGACACATAAGCAGACACAGAAAGAAAATATCCTCAAGAACCAACTATGAAGAAATGAGAACGACATCTCGCATCAGTCCAATCAAATTTTCAGTAAAGTGAAAGAGAGCTATCAATTCCCAGTATTCATACAGCTAGCACAATGATTAATTTTCACTGCGAAGTTTAAGCTGATGGAAAACCACTTCTACTAAGTAGGTGTAGCCTTTCGAGGAACTTTGTACACAATTCAAAAGGGCACTCATATATTTTAGTTAGCGAGAGAAGGCTAATTCGCCCGCAAAGATGAATTTCTACTCAAAAAATTTCCGGGAAACACATTGTCCAAAGAATTCATAATTTTCTTTCGTTTAATTATGTGAGAAGAAAGATATTTAAACAGCAATTCTTTTAGAGGAATCTAGTAAATAGAAGACCATTGAGCTCATAAAACATAGTTAGGGAAAAGTCCAATGAAAAGAGGTTTTAGTGGAATTATGTTTCCTTCCGAAAAAGAGGTCAAAAATGATTGTACTGAAAATAAAGATAATAAAAATAATACTGGCCCAAGAACACGTAAATTTTTGTAGAGGATGAATTTCAGTCGGAATAAGTAGTGATCGATGGGTCAAAGCAAACACGATTTTTTAACTCACGTTTCAAAAATTACAGGTTTAGATCCCCGAACGCCTCGAAGATCACGAAAAAAACATTCGATCGAACTGATATTCTCCAACTCCCTTTTACATCCACCACCTAAAGGGCAATTTCACAAATGGTGCGTGATCACAACCAATAAGGGCAGAAATGATTCTTTATGAACCGCGATCAGATTATATAAACGACTTATGATCTTTCAGAATAAAATAATGAGCTTCCTTCTAAACAGAACAACCTTTTCCTTCCTTCTGATTGAATATTTGACCAAATCCCCGATGTAGAATCTAGCAGTAGTTCAAAGTAAACCTACCGCACGATCAAAACCGTGAATTATCATCAGTAGAGCATGTTAAGTTGTTAACAAATCAGTTATGACAATAAATCTAAGAGTAAAAGATTTCTGGGCGCTTAGTAAAGTAGGTGGCTGCTTTGTTATTGAGGTCTTATATAAAAGAAAATCAAATAAATTAAAGGTAGTAATACCAACGCAAATGAAGCAGGTGACTGCCTCGTAAGGTCCTGAATCTATGAAAATGGAATTGTACTAGGGACCTCTGAGGTAACCACGGAGGCCTTATCAGAAACCCTGATACTATCTTTTACGTAAAAAATGTATTGTAGAGAAATATCTATAATGTAAATAGGAGGCTTCTGCATCGTAGTAGTACACTGTTGTAGCTTGGAGATTTCCGTATTTACGTGGGAGATTTCTTTAAAGTTATAGCGTATCATTATAGCTAGAGAATATCTGTATTGAAACAGTGTAGTTCTAATACTAACGTTCTCAATGAAATATTCGTCCATCTGTAACGATTTAATAATAAAAAAATATCAAGGAAAACGAGCGAAGATAACAAAGATAAACGGAATGATAAGATAAGCGATTCGAGCATTTCATAACAGACTGATTCACACAGCCCAAAAAACGGATCAAATTTAAAACGAAACAAAATTTAAAATTCCCAGAAAGTTGAAGCGAAACGGATACGGTGAAAGATCCACAAAAAAACTGTGCATCACGTTACGGACGAGCGGCACTACAGAGCAATAAAAAATAGGAAGCTCTTCCTGAAACGGCTTATCTTACGAAACATCCCTTTGGATCAAATCTCAGATATCCCACGGTCCACTCTATCCGACAATCTTCTATTTCCGTCCGAATCTTAATTAGATTTGCTAAGGAGATCATCCGGACGCTCCTTTACGCATTCGGAAATTCTTTGGAAGGATGCTCACGGTTTCTACAAGCAGCGATTTTCCCTCGCCGATGAGGAGAAAACAAGAGGAGGGACAAGATGAACTGAACGTGGACCAGTCGCTCAGGGGCCCGCACAGGAATCAGGTTATGACCTAGAAAACGGATCACTGGCATTTTTCATCGGGGTGTGTCTTTGGGGGAAAATCAACTCGTTTCGACGCTAATGAGATTTCGTTGATGAGGAGAAGTCGACACGGAATATCCGTCGTGATGCCGACGAAATGGCACGAGGAAAGATCTCTCAATCGCCGTGAATTACAAAAATTCCTCACAAATGTGAGCGGATGGGCGTACGGACGAGTCTACTGGGAAATTGCGCTTTAGCGGGTTTCATGACTCATTATCTGAAGGAAAAGATCGAACTCACGATTTCAAAAGGATCGAATGCCAATCCGATTATTATCGTTAGAAGTCAGTGATGACAGGGTAATGAATAAACAAAGAATAAGAGAAAGGATACGTATCCAGTACAAAAGGAATGATATATTGAAGGGATAGATTATACCAAAATGGAAACTGTTGGCATTCAAAGTTAACAAAGTCAAATTACGTCTCAGATGCGGAGTAAGATAGTAGAACGTGCTATTTTACCCTAATTCGCACGAGTTAATTCCTATGAATTTTATATCTTTGAGAATATTAATAGAACGCTCGTTCTAAACTTCCGTAAACCTATAAATATGTCGAAGAATTTTGAAAAATCAATAAATGGATTGAGACCTCAAGAACTACCAAAGATATAATATTAGCTACGAAGTACAACATCGAAACTTATGTTTTTGGATAGAAACAGATCAGAAAAGAAGAACCAGCAGCCTTTTTAGCCTTTCATTATCTAAACAGACAATCATTTAAATCAAGCATTAGTCACATATATCATTCCAAGTGAAAATAAAATCCTTCGTTTTATTTTCAGGCTGTCTTATCGATTTAATATTTTCTCAATTTCAACGTCAGCCATATAAAACATTGACCACATGCAAACCTACTGCGTTAAATGAGTCATGTCCGAGGACTGGTTCTTCGCTACTGAATACGAGTTATTTCAGCGATTACGGTAAGAATAAGAATACTTCACGCTGCATCTAAGAAAATATGAACTAAAAACTTGCATGAAGAAAAATTCATTAATATAGAAGCAATTACTATAAAATATCCTAACATATATTCGAAGATTCTAAGAATGGTAACTATGGATTACGAGTTAAATTATGTTAAGAATAATATTCCAAGTAGAATTAGGGATTAGATTTGCAGTGTTCCCTTCCTTAGCGATGGAAAATAACAAGCAATAGTCAAATTTCCTTCAGTATTTATCTTTTAGCATGAGAAGGACAACTGGTGCCACCGATGAAATTATAATTAACCAAACTAAGTTTGAAAGGAACGTTTACTGTTGCGGGTGGTTTAAAATGTTCATTATCCCCACCAAGTAGCAGGAGATTAGGTAGGGTCGTTAAAGGAGGTGTGCTGAAAGATTTAGTGCAGCACCATCCCAAGACATCATTTTAAGCCGCCAACTTATCCGTTTTCACTACGGCTCAAGCGTCGTTGAAGTTCCGTATTACGCCAACAGGAAGAGCGGGCGAAATAGTAAACCCATGTAAGATTACGACTAAACAAGCCTAAAACTTTTCCTCACATTACCGCTCGAATCCACGTTTCCACCCTTGTGTTTCTCTCATTTACGCAGAATCGCTAGCATGCGCCTTCCGGCGAACATGCAACTCTCTCGTCGCTTTGCCACCTACGCATAGCAGACGAATGAACACCGACGAGGTTCATGGTCGATCGAAGGAAGGCCTTAACAGAGCCCAAACAACATAAGTTACTGAAAATCTGGATAGGTAAGAATTTTAGACGAATTCACGACTTTAGAAATTTGTTTCTTATACATGGACAAAAGAAATATGGGCTAGGCGATCCTCGAAAAATTTACCTGTTTGTAGATCAAGTTTAAGTCGAAAAAAAGTCAATGAACTCCCAGGTAAGTAAATGATAATTACAGTCAGAGACAACTATGATCTCATATATTAATCACGCAACTTCTTTCCGCTGTTTTTGGCTAATAACTCATACTTTTAAGTTTACGTACAAGAAATTACAACCCCCTAATTTCAGGAATGAAATACAATTCAACCATCAGCTTAGTGTAACGATCACCTAATTTTATAAATGTAACCTACATACTATTTCTTACTATTACTTCACTGCGTGATTTATTAATAATTGAATAAACATTCAGTATAAGAGGGAATGTATAAGTGTATTGTGAGGGATGAATGTGTGACCTTAACGTCACCTTATGGATTTTAGTTTCCTCATACCGTAATTCATTATAATAACAATAATAATACATTCTTTCCGACTTGATTTACCTCACCTGAGAATTTAGTGATACTCAAGCTACGACGAAATTTACTGCTATTCGAGCGAAGACGTACAACTTACATCGAGGTACAGGAAACAATATACGGGTACATGTTCGAACATAACCCATTATTCATGGTAGCGCAACTTCCACAGGTAACAAGAAACGCAGCACTATCCCTTAGCACCTCCATAAATTTCAACTCCTAACTTCCGGTTCAAATTATAAAAAAAGAGTAGAAATGACAAGCCAATAATTATTCTTGTACACAGACCAACAGGAAATCCTCTGAGCTAGGATTTCAAGGTACTTTAAAAGGAGAAGAATTAGGCGCTAACAGTGACCCCAAACTATAGTCATGGGCAGAAGGATTTACGAAAAGTGAAAGCTGGAATTTTGTCTATTAAAATAAAGAAACTGAAGAATGAAGAAGTTTGCATTCCGGGAAGAGTTTCGAAAAATCACCGCATCTCTCCTAACCTTGAGTCGGAAGGGCAAATAATTGCCGCGTCAATTTCTGGTCTCCATTTTCACCTCCAACATTCCAAGAAATGGAAAAAAAGAAAGGTAACACCGATTCGAGCACGAAGGATACATCCTTTACGAGAAACTTTCCAAAATTTCATCCTCTTAATAGTAGGATGAGGCGGAGCGGGAGCAAAACATCTGAGCCAACAACATTTATTTACTCCTAAAACTCCTTTCTCCGAGACTAAATAATGACAGAATTCAGCGACAAGAATACTAATTCCAACCGGTTTCTGCACCTCAATCTTGATCGTTAGAACATTTTGTAACAATTCAAAAGCTAGGAACAAAGTAAAAGATATAAAACTGCAACATGGCTACGATAAATTCTCCTTTTCATAATATTTTGTAGAAGGATAACTTTTATTAGACGTAATGTTACTCATAGTCTTATAGTTACTCTAGTAAGGAAATAATAATAATAATAATGGACTTAATTTAGGGCGAGATTGAGACTATAGTCTCTTCTTACATCTAACTCTTACGGAAATAAACGGCCGACTATTTTTTACTGGGATCAATGAAATTATTTACTGTGATCAATGAAAGTATTTTTTTATTCCTACTAAAAATGATTTTTCCACTAACATAAATTTTAAAATCCTAAAAAAAATAAGTTCTCCATTTTCCAAAACTTACCGCGAGGATTTCATGAGATGAAATATGAGCAAATAGCGTTCTTCAAACAAATCTCAATCATTCATTCCATATCCTCATCCGCAACGAAACACCAGCAAATTTATCGATGATTAATTCCGATACGAATCTCTCCACCACTGCTGGATTACGCATCAATTTAACCTTCGTTCGATCCAATCAAAATAATTTATGTTGTTAGCTTAGAGACTCGAGGAATCCTTCAATCGCGCCAACTGATCCCACGATAATTTGCAATTAAATTAAACCGCGTCCTAGTAATAGAATGGGGATTTCGGTCGAAACATTAGTCGATCGCTCAAATGAGTTAGCATCGGGGAAACCACGCCTTGCAAACAGCATTTCGCGTATCTACCGCTTAGGAGCGCTCATATCGCATCGCATTAGTCGCAGTGTCCATCCCGCGACTTCTCGAAAACCATCCAACCGTTTCCATATTCCAGCGTCACATGCAGCAAAGGACGGAAAAAAGCGGGCACAAAGGCCGTCTCTTGAGAAAGCTTGGCTCGATGAGAAAGAAAAGAGAAAAAATGCGACTGCTACGACCCCGTCTACCCGATTCAATAGCGCACTTCCCGCCCAACCCCTCTTCCCCACACACGCCGATGCACTCCCAGCGATCTTCCCGATCGAACAAAGATACACGGAACCATGAGTGCTCGGCAAACCTCTAAATATTTTCCATTCGTCGAACCACCTCATACCATAACCATCCCTTGTCTCCTCCAGACGAGCACTTGGCGCAATCCTCCTTTATGAGCAGGCGTTTAAGTCTTTTGTGTCTTGGGGGAGTGTATATCAAGGGCGCCCTGAAAGGCAAATCCGCCATAAACGTATCTTTTCCTCCAAAAAGGAGGAGCGATTAAATTAATGAAAGAGTCAATTCTCGTGAAAATCACTCTGATTCTGCCGTATCACTCTATCAAATGATAATGCTAACTTAAATAGAATTAAAACTGAAATGAACACCCACCATAAAATCGTCAGCAGCAAAATCTTTTACAAAAATATTAAAACTATTCAATTCGCCCATACACCCTTAAATATTGTATGGTTTCTGAGGTACAAAAAATTACGATCACAATAATCATCGAGAAATAGAATGACTACTTAATGATTATTAGAACATCGAAATTACTAGTTTACGATTCGTAAATAGAAACGTAGATACATAAATCTGTCCATAAAACGTACTGACGGAGTGACTTCTGATGTGACCGCGAAGAATGGAGAATAACAGCTTTCTAAGAAGAGAAGATAGGATTAGAAGCAATAGAGATGCTCTACCTCTGCAAAACAATAAAAATAGAATAGACCGTAATGAAATAGGATAGGTCCTAAAAGATAGGTCAGCAGAAACTTGGACGGATGAAAGATTGGTGATTAATCGGGCATAGAACTTCATAGACAGAATGTTCAATACCGTTCTGAAGGAACAAGGGGAGGGAGGGAATTACAGAATGACTTAAGTTTAATTACGGAAGGCAGTTATGAAAATTAGGAATCACGATGGAGAGAAGAAAGGCATGAAACAAAATGAAGAAGAGCAGCGACAAAAATCCGCGATCGATTATTCGCAGATGATGGAAAACTTCATGAGTCTTTTTTCAAGTATAGAAAGACTAAAACATTCTCATGGTTAAGAATGCGAGTTTCGCCATATTTTAGTATTCAGAAGTGAAAAATTACCTATAAAGAAGATGGTCTTAATTCATTACTCTATGAATGGCATTCCCGACATGCATTCTCTTGTTTTTAATTGTAAATACAAAAAAATCTGTCTTCAGAACTTAGCTTTCTTATTATTAAAGATAAAAAGGATACTGGAAAGGAGTATAGCGTTAAATGTTTATTGTCCCACTCACTGTCTCATAACATGAGAATTTTAATTATATCACATATATTATTCGTTTAGAATGAGTATTGAATAGAGAAGACGAGTTTTCAATGATTGTGCCAAAATTGTTCTCCCTTTAGAGAGAATTAATAAGGTAAGAAACAAAATGATTAAAGTCATCTTTTCAAGATAGCTAAACTTTCATGTATTCCAGTAACTACCAATAAAGAGATAACGCATGAACGAGAGTCAGTTCCATTAATGCTCCCTCCGGCAAAAATAATTCATTTTCTCGGACATAAAACACACGTACCGAAACGGAAACGGTATTAAGGACGGGCACTTAATCTCGGTTCAAAGAAACAACACTGGAGCTCTTCTCCATCATCCCTTCCAATTCTGGCTGCTCACTGACACGAAAATCGTGACTCCCGCCCACGAATCCCACTTGCGAACTCCAGATGCAACCAACACGGGGTCACATCCCTCTGGGGGATACAAATTCAAGGCCCGTGCACCGTTAGGGCGGCCCACGGAGGGTTATTATATGAAAATTATGACGCGGAGTTATCAAAACACCCACGTCATTCACTAGGGAGCCGTGGGCGAGAAAGTGAGAGATCCTCGCAGAAAAGGAGCAAGTGGGTGGCAAACAGGCGAATTAACATCCAGTTATTAACATTCAAGAGACACCTTAAAGCGGGAGTGTCTGAGCTTTTGCTTCCCGCCGACCGAATTAGTCCCCATAATGAAAGTAGTGCGAAAAAGTCTCAAAGTGATAGCAGTGAGAAATTTCCATGTTTAATATTCAAGTCAATCATTGCTCTTTTACTTGATTTATGAAGCCCTACCTACCTATTTTGTACCCTAGGGTACAAAATTGACTGCAACTTTCAGAAAAAGTGAACCGGAGGACCGCAAAGAGTTGGTCCAAAGGCCACATCCGGCGCCTTTCGCCGCTGATTAAACACACCTTTCTTTAAGTTTCAACTATTAAATTGATAAACCAATTACACTGCTTCGCTTGAAGGATTTTTTAAATTTATCGCTGGCTAGAGACAGCATAGAAAAATTAAAAAAACACAATGAGAGAATCTGTATTTTATAAATTGACAATCTTACGATCGTCCGGCTCCTCTCGTAGAGAGTTAAACACACATTTCTTTAAGTTTCAATTATTAAACTGATAAATCCCATTACGGTGCTTTCGCCTTAATAGACTTTTAAATTAAACATAACTGAATAGAGGAAACGGAAAAGTTACTAACTCAATCTGCACTACACATCACTATGAAAATTTTCAATATTACGATCGTTATCCCCTCATGTTTGTAGAATAATAAATTATAAGCAACTAAAAGATGAATTATATGAAAAGGATAAACACACGAAATTTCGGCAGCTTTCTCATTTCTGTCTACGAAAAGGAAAAACCCAGCACTGGCATTAGCCCGAGAAAAATCGCGGCGGAAAAATTTCGACGATCACGAACATTTTTCGAGTATATCACGTGTTTCTCATGTTAGATACGTACGATGGAGTGCAGGAGGTCAAAAAACGAGGCCTTGCTTCGAAAAAATTGACTTTCACGCAGATATGGTCCCGTACAGAACATGGCTTTCCCTTCATTACTCTTTCGCGGTGAGAGAAATGATTATTTTCGATTAAAGACCTTTCGAACGTATAATTAGGAAAAAAGTCAAGCATGATTTTAAAGATAGCACCGTTCAGTAAAATAGATTAGAAAGGCCATTCGTGGCAAGCGCTATACTATCGATTCGATACACTAAATACCATTTTATAGATTCGATATATCAACTCGATTCTCACAAAGCAATCTGCAAGGCGATCGAGGTCATCGTGACCAAGAGCGGAAGGTCGAGAGATCCGAGCGTAAGTTATGGAAGAAGAAAGCAATATTCCCTTCACCACGCTTCACTACCCTCAATTCGAGTAACATTTCTCCCATGAGTAACCAAATCTTAAATACGATCCAGCGCATCAATTTTCCCACAGGATTCCTCAATTCCTCACTACAGATATAAAAGAAACTAGCCTCAATTCCCCGTACTTTCCTTGGATATGCGCTTGGCGGCTGTACCGGAATTATAATGTCCCATTAAATCTTAATTGACCACATTGAATTCTTTCATCTTTCAGGGGAAAGTTTCGCGCGTTAACATAGAGAATCTTAATAATAAATACTATTAAAAATTAAAAATATATTAATGATGGATATAACAATTAAACATTGAACCTCGTTAATTCTATAAAGAATTCCCACTCGTATACAAACCAAAGCAGTTATTTAACCAACATAGCATTACGAGAAAGAAAAAAACACAAAAAGCCCTACGTAGTCGACCATCGGGAATAGAATATTTTTCAAAGGAAGAAAGGACTAGAGATGATGAACAACCAGAAAAAACGAGACACTTGGTTAGTCTATCTAAATATTCTTGACTTTTATATATCTATCAGGGCATCGATCTAGAACCGAAGACCGAATAAATATTTTAATTTTTTTCCGGAGTGAAAATCGAACCCGAACCGAAAAACCGTTATTTACTTCGTTCGAAAGTACACCTTTTTTAATTAACTGTAATTCTCTTAACCAATATCGATTATAAGGGTTAAGGCAACTTGAAAATAGACAAAATCGAATTCTTTCAAACACGTCTAATATTTCGATCATAATTCTTTTAATCTCGCGAGTTGTATTCTGAAATTTGGCTTGATATTATGAAACTGAACAAAAAGGTACACAATGTAAAATTAAAGGTATAATACTTAAAAGTTCAGAGGGAAATAACCGGTTCGAACCGATTTAGTTCAAACGGGCGGAGCAAAACCGGAATCGAACCGAAATCCGGTTTTATGAGTGAACAGGAGCGAAAATTGGATCGAAATATATCACTGTTCGATACCCTACTTCTACGAAAAACTAAAATGAAATTTTTAAGCCTACAAATAAACGATAACTTTTCAAACACGCACCCTCCAAATTTCGTCACGTAAAAGGTGTAGGAGAAACTTACTTTAGATTCAAGAAAATTAACACCGATGGGCCAAATATCCACGGGAACTCCGCGGCGAAAAATCAAACGAGGTAATGACGAATTAAAGCTCAATTCGGCAGACGGGCACTAAACACGACGAAGGTTTTATAGCTCGAGAAACGCCCGCGTAAATATCCAAATCTCTCCTTAAAGATCATCGGGCGGTTCGATCCTTTTCCCAGCTAATTCGGAGAGGCGGCCGCGAATAAAGCGGTAATTAAATCAGCGAAACACAAACACCGAGCGATATAAGGCAATTTTCGGCGCATTAAAGATAAACGGCAACCGTCAAAATGGGAGAGATCGGAAAGGCGATAAAGCGGGGAATAAAAGAGAAGTTATCTCGAAATGATCCGATAAAGCCAAACGGATGTCCCTCGTTACTCCAATCATAAAGAGCGCGACGAATTGTTAAAGGAGAGGGAGATTATCTCCGTCGAAAAACAAAGGACGAGAATGGAAATGCCTTCCTTTTTTGGACATCATCGACGCTGGGGAACGAGATGCAAAAGGCAGCGCGAATAAAACGAGAATTGGGGATTATCTCGCCCTTAATCCCGCCTGAGCTTGAAAATCTTCATCCGTTAATGAAAAGAAGATTTCGCCAAATCTTGGCACTCGAGCTCGAAGTTAACGGATCGTCCTTCACCTCCGTTCGCGCTTTGCTGCTTATTTCATGAATGAGATTGAGGAATAACGGGGTGAGACGGAAAACAAACATTTTCATGTCACTGCCGTACCAAATAAAACGTAGGATTTTCAAACGAGGAGTAATTCCTTTGTTACTTTTATATTTTATTACTCTCCAAGGAAATTTGGCTGTGAAATGTCTTCTTTCCTGAGCAAAGGAATACCTTTCAAAGAGAAAATAAATTGAATTCTCACGATAAAACGCCTAAAATTATTCGTCCAGCAACCCGATTGAAGACACTATCAGAAGCGCCTGAAAATCAGTAGAGTATATCCTCTTCGTAGTATTTTCAAGCGAGGAGTAATTCCTGCCTTTTGTTAATAGTATTTTATATTTTATTACTCTCTAAGGAAAGTTGAATGTGAATTGGCTCCTTTCCTGAGCAAAGGAGTACCTTTGAAAGAGAAAATAAATTATTTTCTCACAATAAAACTCTTAGAATTGTTGAGGATCCCGAAGCAAGAGAAACTATCAGAAGTGCTGGTAAATCGGTAGAATAAATCCAGTACAAATGATAGGGAATCAGGGAAATTTAGTTAGTCTTCTACTTTAAAAATAGTTCTTCAGAACGATTCCGAGCAACATTCTACAATCCAGTACAAGGGCTTCTAATAAAATTACCCGTTACAGTCAATCATCGATACACGACTTCCCGCGAGAGAAAGTTTCTTCCTCGCCCAATTAGTACTCGTTTACTCTTCCACTTCACAATTTTTAAATATAACGACGACCGCTTCTTTTCTTCTCTCCCAGAAACAGAGAAAGCAAGTTTAGAAAAGAAACTCGGTATGTACCGAGAGAAACGCCGACGACTCCCGAAACGGCATCGAGGAGCTCATCTTCATTTCCCAGCAAAACAAACTGTGCCGAACTTTCCCTGAACGGGGCGAAAAAACTGATTTTACATTCGCTATCCCTTTGAAGGCGAGCGGCGAAACCTCGCGAACTGCGAAGGGAAAATAAACCTCGCTTACGCTCTCTAGGGGAAAAGCTTTTCCTATACTTAAATAGGAGTTCTAAAACAAACAGGACGACACTGCTTTTAACAAACATCGAGCGATTCGAAATAAACACGTCAAGCGAACGGGAGTCTGATGGAAGAATCGTTGACGACCTTCCTAAAGGATCGTCTCGGTTGTAAAACAAGTTAGAAAGCACACGTGCTTTTAGAGGGCTTTCGCGAGTGAAGTCAGACGTGAGATAAATTGATGATCCAAGTCCTAAGAACGAAAATCCAAACTCCCTTATCTATCGCTCTCCAAATTAGGCTCCACTTCGCCTTCACGAGATTATTCAAATTTTTTTAGAAATCGTATCTGCCAGACGAAACAGACTTAGATCTCTGACATATCTTTTACTTACTACAAGCAGTGGAGTCGAGTAAAATCTTGATAAAAGAGCTAATCGAATTCCAGAGAGAAATGTCAGAGTTATAGGTCGTTTCTCTAGTATTTAGGAATATTAAATTTGATCAGAGAGAGCAACACCGGAAAATATTACGGTATTATAGCAATTATTTGAATTGGAGAAGCCGATATTTACTGAATCATACCAACATCAGGTTTCATACTAATAAATCGCAACCAGTCGCGTCAAGTATGATATTTCCTAGTAATTTTCTTACAATATGTACTACATTCCTCCAAACCGCTACTATTTTAAGTACCGATTCTAGGAGTCGTTAATTCCGAAACAAATGATATTGCATAGATCGTTAAAAAATCTTACAAAGCTTAACCAAGACTAGGTAAGAAATTCTTAAGTTGAAACAGGATTGCTATGCTCCAGTTTTTAAGAGATTCTTAATAAAATTATCTAATCAAGAAGAGAATGAGCGACCCAAAACTGATATGGCTTCGGCAAAATAGTAAGAAGAGAATATTACTTGGGATTCTATAAAAAGAAAAAAGATAAAGCAGACTCCCTCACTAAAAAATGTCATCCAAATTCGTTCGATAATGACAACGGAATTTTTACCCCTTATATCCTGCATAGGGTCTTGACTAATGTAAAAATTATAACAGCTTACACATTTCTAGGGTCACAAAATTTTTATACACATCCGATTCGTCTAAGGTATAACATATATTATGAGAGAGATTTAGAATGAATCAATATGAAATACATCTTAGGGGGTCCTGATTAACCACAAAAAATCCTCAGCATAGGGAGAATAATTTTATTAATATCCTTTTAAAAAATACATCAATGAGAGAGGCATGTTTAGGGACGTAACAGGTAAACAGAAGGTACTCGGCAAGAATCTAACGGGTAGAAAACTACCTCCATTCGAGAGCCTTTACCTGTGGAACCATAAAGCTCCCATTCCCCTTGTGTACACGAACTAAATGGAGACGAATCTAAACACACATAAAGCTGAGTAAAGCGTGAGTAAAAAGTCGGGAACGCGGCAGAGATATGCGTTGGTCTTTCGGAAAGGCAGTTGCTATATCTGACTGAAGTGCGGTGGCTGAGAGAATGGAGAAGGACGAAAAAGACTGCGGAGCAAAAAATAACTTGGAAACACGTGCGCCCCTAATGGTTTGCGGACGCTGAAGGAGTTAGGAGAGGAATGGAGGGGAGAATCCCAGTCTATGCAAAAAAGGAGAGAATATGGTTGAAAGCATTCCTGGAACACCGTGAAAGAATGACTGTATTAGGGAGAGGGTGTAGGTGGCATTAAGGGGGTGTAATTAGAAGAGAGGAATTTCGTTGAGGAAACAAAGCTCCCGCGAGAGGTGAATTTCGATGAGGGAAAAGCGTTTGTTTGGGAGGAAGTTAATCGCTCCGCAGACGAAATATTCACAAAAATATGTGGACAAATGAACGCGGGGAAATGTTCGCCATTCCTTTTAGCGTCCGACCGGCAAGGATTCCTCCATTTTATGCTTACTGATTAATCTGATGACGATATGACATCTTCATGACAATAGTTACCCATCGTAAAGGTATTCATGTGCAATGATGGTGTGTACGAATGAGGATTTGCTATGTACTAGTTATTGATGTATATATGATATTCATCTCTGTTTTCAAAAATATCATAGTGTTTTGTATTAGAAGAATTTGTTCATGATACTCATGGTACTCTGTGCTAATTGTGATTATGGGATATATATGGCGTAAATGTGTTGGAAGAGATTCCGGGAGGATGTAATATGGATCAAGTCTTGTTTTTTGCGTGTTTCCTGATAATGCTTAAGATTATGATGATGTTGTTTTGGAGTTTTGGTATTTTTTGGACTTCTAGTGCAAGGGATTTTGGGGTGTTTGTGTATTGTCTGTTACTTGACAATGTTAGGGGATGTCACCGGACAATAGTCTAACTGCAGTATGTAATAATAATAACGATAAAATAGACGAAATTTTAAGTAGTACTAAACTCCAAGGAACATAAATATAAGTAACTATCAACCTGCATTTTTTCGTGTTTTTGTGCTGTACTCTTGGTAATTTTAAATGTAAATTCATCCATCTAGAATGCTGAAAAACAGTTAAAAAATTAAAATCTGAATAACATTTAAACATCCGAATTGAGCTTGATATACGTTCATTACCTCCACCGCCCTTAAACATTCAATTCCAGATCAACTCAATTTGAAACACAGTAAGATCACGTCTCAAAGGACTCGAGAAATCCTGGCAGAGCAAAGTAAAACACTGGCCGAACTCCAGCGAATGCAAGATAGATGGACTGCGATATGGCTCCCAATGTTCACTCAAATCTGCGAGACGCATGAACCTTTATTTTAGGAAGTGCGCGCGTGCCCTCGCAGAAAGGAATAATTCGCGCCGCATAACACACAACCTAAGGAATGGGTTCCGAAGTAGTGCGAGGAGAAGATGGCGAAATTGCTCGCGCGAAAACAAAAAATCTGTGGAAGATGTTGGGATTTTTAGAGCCGCCAAAACCGTTTCGTGGCCCGGTTAAGAGTTCGCGTGTTTACGAAATGACCCCTCTCTCTCTCGCACATGCAGCGTTCGAATTTTTAGAGGGAGAGCGCCGCATGCACAGCATGAAAACACGCCAACGAGAGGCAATATTTCGTAACCGCGATGCGAGTGATTCACAAGTAGTTTGGCGCGGAATATAGTGGGACTGCGATTGCGACCACTACATGCATTTCACGTCCCCAACGTAGACAATAACCGTAAAACAGCCTTATTTCGCTGCTATGGCGGTTGACTATTCCGAGGAAACAATTTACAGCCGGCGAAAGATAAGCGGATTGAAATCTCTTCATCCAAGGAGAGAGATGAGTATTTCCTGTGAGGGCATGGCAGCATTTACATCTTTCCTTGAAGCTTAATGTGCCGGAAGAAAGAAGCGATGAATTTGAAATTTATGATCAGAGTTAAGGTAATAAATACTGCAGGTGCACTACTGAGAAAAGATTCAAAATTGAACAAATTATAAGCTTGAGGAATTCACCGGGAGAAGCGATAATGTCATTAATACACCATATATAATTAAAATTAATTCAAATGCTTACCACGGTAGTAAATCTATATAGAGATATGGTAGTCTAATCTATGTTACGATTCGTAAAGTATATACGATAATTACATCAAATGTTACAGATATAAGATGTCGATCGAAGGCAAACAACAATTCTTAAAGTCGATCGCTGTGGGAAATACGATGGGCACCTCTGCAGTGCGCTTTCACGAGAAAATAAGTAGCAAGAACATTCACTTCTATTACATCTTTTGCAACTCGCAGGGTGTGTTAACATATGATATTGTTGTATGGTGTTATTGTCTTTTATGCTTCTGTTACAGTCGCCTTAGTGAATGTAATGTTTAATTATATGAACTCCGATTAAATTGTTCTAATACAGCAAGTGAATGAAGCCGAGCTATCGGACAATATATCGAATTTACAGCACCAACAACGTGTCTTTAAAATGAAGGGGAAAATGGAGACCTTAGATTTCTTTTATTTATTTATTTACAATTTTATTCTGCTTCGTACATAATCGAAGATATAATATGAATGATTAAGAATGTTTTATTTTTTAAATTTATTTATTTACAATATTAAGTTACAGGTGGACTATTGTCCGGTGGCAACTTATGAAATACGAGTATGATTAAATTTTTTTGTATATTTAAGAATTACAGTGTGTGGAAGTGCAACTATATAGCTAGTGATTAATTTTTGGGGTTATAAAAGACTGCATGTCCTTTTTAATTTTAGTTGAACCAGAATTCAAAGGTTTTGAAAGATTCCTCACTGAGGAACTGTCTAAAAACGATATTCCGAATGACTTCTTTTCATTTTACATGGTGATTAACGTGATTTGTATCAGAAGCTGTGTCAGAAGAAATTCATCAGTCTCACAATCTCGCATTAATACAGATAAATTCTTTAATCTTATTATTATAATATTATGAGCAATCAATTTTACCAATGGAATAACTACACGGACAAATAATAACAATCGTGAAAAATTAATATTAATCAAGGTGAACACCCTATATCTTAAGTCAAGAAAAATTATAATTATACCTGAAAAAACTGAACATGAAGAAGAACTGGAATGCAAGATGGAAAAAACGAATAGCTCAAATGCTAATTTAGATGTAAATGCCCAATATGTCAAATACAACGTAATTCTTCGTTGGAGAGCAACTCTCTCCTCGACCGAGAATCAATAAGTCATGCGATAGAAAGAGTTCGATAAAAGCGGCAGCCGAGGCGCATTTCAGTGATACAGAAGGAGTACAAGCAAAGAGTTTGCCTCCTTTTGAACTGAAGCCACGTCACCGTGCCCGTGGACGTGTATGTATATCTCAAAGAAGCATCTTCGAGGAAGGATGACCTGAATTCCGTGTCGGTGCAAAAAGGGGCTACTTCGTCAGATCGAGTGAAAAAACAACGTGGGCCTGGGGCGATAAACGAGTCTGATACTATCAATCTTTAGAGATTCACGCAAGCGCCTCCGTTTTGTAAGCCCTTTGTCGCTGAAGAGTAGAGGAAAGAAATTATGTATAAAATCCCCAAAACAACTTAAGGGTGACGTATACAGCAAATACATTTGTTCGCACAAACATTTCTTTGAAGCTAAAAGATCTATTAAAGTTTCATCCGCGTTCGAACCTTCCCAGTTTCTGCATCGATTTGAATTTACAGGAGGCGCAAAGCACTACACGTTTCTTAAAGTCGACCTAATACTCGGCGAAGATCTAGTAAAAACAATAAAAGTAAGCAAACGCGATGTCAAATACTTGAAATATACTTCACAACAGTAATTGAAAAAATCTTAAAAACAAACGTACGACCATCATTTAATTAAAAATCTTATTCCTCATAAAATAATGAAAAGATACATTTGATCTAATTTGTTTATAATAATTATCTGACTTATAAAGTCGATGAAAAACAAACTTGAAATATTCAAATAATGTTCTACAGAAATTATACCAAAATAAAAGAAACATTCCGTTGATTATTTAGAGTAGCGGTTCTTAAATTTCAGTTGATAGAGGTTACCCTTTTGCTCAAATTCTGTTTCGTCTACATTTTGTACTTTCTTATACATATTCAGATGTTATATAAATTTCACGAACCATTAAATAGATACAATTCAGTACAAAAATTTGGTATTAATATGCTTCCATCAATTTAATTAACGTAAAAATATAACAAAATTACAGAATGTAGAAAAGTTGAACCCTATATCAATTGGTAAAAATATTGTTACCCTCAGACCCACTCGGACGAGCAGGAGTCCGAGATCTATAGTATGGGAATCGCTGATACAAAACAAATTCAACTCCTTACCTCTTAATAAAGCTTAATATTTTGAAATTTCAACATCACACTTAATAAATGTAGCATCATTACACTTAAGAACTATTCTGTAGCGTAGGCATACACAGGGAATCCTTGTCTATTGAAAATTGACCGAGTCACTGCATTTTCCTTTGTTACCGATACATTATCACAATTTTCCATGAAACACTTTGATTTCTTCATTCAAGAAACACTGATATAGGCTACTAAATGAGTACATACGTAACCCGCAACACCTTGAAGAGTTGTAAATAGAGCCATTCCTTCATTTAGGCATCTTACCTGAAAAGAGAAAAGAAACGATAAGTAAACATTTGCTACCATAAGCAACAAATTATAACAACAAAAACAAATTATTAAAATTAAAAATTTATATTAAATTAAACTAATGGATAATTCATACTCCACGAATATACGAGACCTAATCAGACGATAACTAGAAATCAGAAATATTATTAGGAACCTGACTATTCGAATCAAAGTTACAAGAAGTGCACTAAAACACAGGGACAGAAAAGAACGCCAAAAAATAGATGAAAAGTTCAGAATAACCTAAATCACGACAACATTTTGGCTCCGTACTCCGCCGATTTCACAACGCAAGAAAAACGAGTGACATAACATCACTCAGGAATACCTCAGAAACTTTGATGGTCGTTTCAATTTCGAAAGCGACCAACGACCTCCCACCTCAATTAGTATAACTACGTTCTAGAGGTCCAAACCTCCATTTATCATACGAATTAATTGAAATTCATACTCCCGCGTACGGACGTCAAAACACCGCTCTGAAAGGAGGCATCACCGAAGCAGTTAAACCCAGAGCTGTAAACAAATGAGATTCGACGCTCTACGATAAAGTTATTCCGAACATTTTATGGGCAATGAACGAGGGAGCGGCGTAAATCAAAACCTTAATTTCAGCCGGTGACCCCCACGCCGATATTAAACGTTTCGTTCGCATTCCATTTCGTGCAAATCCGCCTCAGATTGCATCGGTTATCCTTCGCAAAATTAAAAACGCGATGAAGGGAACTGAAGGAAATATTTGGGGAAACAACGCGACAACGGCGCAGGAATGAATGAAAGACGTCGATACGCCGTGGATAACACAGTTGTCTTTCTTGAGCTACTATACTTTACGAAATCGTGCTGGCTTTACGAGGAATCATGCAAGGGAGGCTATGGTAAAGTTAAGGGGCACTCTGAGGTGAAAGGCTAGTAGTCGACTTTCGGTCTATATTATCTTCATTTTATTTCGGCTGCTTCGCGTGGGTTCGAATCACAGAGAGATGTCTGGGGTAAATAAAGGCTAATGAAGAAGATGAAGGAGAAAGGAATAAAGCAAACGGAAATTTACCACTGTTTTAAACACAGCTCGTAGAGATATCACGTAGGAACACGTTTTGGTGACTATTCTTTCAATGAACCAAAAAGGGTAGCAAGAAGAGTATAAGTATTGTAAATATATGAAGGGTTCTTCGATTTTACGTATCATGCAAAAGATTTGGTAGATTTCTCTACGATTGGCTGCGAATGAATCTTAATATTTGTTAGCTGATAACCACTTCTGACAAAGGCGAATCCGTTATCCAAGTGGATATTCTGGGGTCTCTTTCTTTGTTAGCTTCCTTATATTAATAAAAATGACTTAAATAAAATTAATAAAAATAACATATAATAAAAATGTCAATTTAAATCCAATAAACTTCCATTGTCAGAAATTCAAAAGCTGAATCGCTTCAAACAACGATTAGAAGCTCAAATTTACTGAAAAAACGAAGAATTATGTCGGTATTCATTTTCGAACTCACGATCTGGAACAGAAAAATTTTTAACAGCTCTATTTTACAACGACAATAAATCATTATCGCTTCGATTAGAAATGTTCTTCTTTAATAACGTAATTATACGGATCGGAACTCTTCTAAATAGGCCCACATTAAGACGTTGAAAAATATTAGCAAAAATTATGCCTTGAAGAATAAACATCTAATTACAGCTTCCAGAAAATCCTTAGGAAAACTCTTACAATCACACAATAGCATAAAATCACGCCAGAATAGTATGACCGAGTGCCCTCTCAGGAGTTGCACTGTAAAATTTTAACGGGCTTTGGTTCTCTATTAGAGAGTCGAACAATACGTCATTTTCCGGCTCTCTAGTTATCATACCATTAGGTAAGTGTCCGTAGAAGTCCTTCAGCCATTTGTAGCTTCATTATCCTACCTCTCGACATTTGAATCTTCGCAGAAAGACGAAAAAATAATGATACGACAACACTCATCTATCGTGCATTAAAACATTTAAAAGGGAGCTTTTTCTTAATAAAGTCGAGCGTTCCGTTTTGCCTTTTTCCTTCCAAAAGGAATTTATAAAGCGAAAGAAGCAAAGAAAATATTTTCCTCCCAATTAAGTTGATAAAAGAGGATTGAGTTTTCTTTAGTGGAGGAAAGCCTTTTAAAAATTCGACTGCAACTAAATGTCGGAAAAGTAATTAGTCACTCCGAATTCAAATAAAATAATGCGAGGAATGTTTACGGGACCGAATTCCATTTTTAATCGATTTCATCGTAATTAGTCATCTTACATTACACATAATATAGCAAAACCCAGGTCTTCATTAGTCTCAATTTCCGTAAATCGAATTGCAACAAGATCTCTCAGTACTTTAACGAGTATGAGGGCTATTTCACCGAAAAATTTTACTATAAGAATAAATTTATCTTAATTAAATCAGTTTCAAGCTGATTGACAGTTTTATTGGGGAACAATAAAATTGAAATTGAAGTGAAATTTCATGTTTTCCCGACGTATTAAATGTGAAATTTTCGCGAAATTTCCACTATGCTAAATACACTGAGGAACATTGAAAGTTACTTCCTAGCGTGTTCCAAGTAGCAAGTCTAAAGACGAGTTCAGAAAAAAATGATGACATATCTACTTGATTATGTATAATGTAGTACGTAAAATTACTTCGATTCATAAATTATCGACATGAATCAGAACGCACTCCATAAAGTAAGACGATAAATCACCAAATACAGCGCACAGTAAAGATTTCAAGACAACTTCGATCCCCAATAATTATCCCGCTAAACGTCAGAAACCCCAATTAACCCCTAATTATACTAAGAGAAGTGTCCCACACAGACCTGTTTTGGGCCCATATTCAAGCTGCAGCGCCAATAGACGCGCACGAGGAACAGACGTAACTAAGACACATTGCGCGGGAACCGTGGCAAACAAAACTCTTCCGATAGACGAACCAAAGTAGCGAAGAGGCCAAATCCCACTACGGATCATCGATTAATATCCACGGACGAAGAGTCGTCCTCATTCATCATCGGAGGTCTACACCGAGCCGATTAGCCCAATCCCGTCATAAAGCTCCATTAAACAACGAAAATCCACCAACGCAACCCTGCTGCATGGCTTAATCTCCCTTTCCATCTATATAAAGCCCGCGCCCACCAAGAATTATTAACTGGCGGCGTTCGCAACAACATCCATGGCGAGCAATCCTCGAAACAAAAGCTAGGTTAGTGCGAAAAGCGACTTCCGAGGGAGAGGGGAAGACGGGAGGCAGTTTACCTGTTACCCCACCTCGGAAACCACTTGTGTCTGTAAGCCATTGTGAGCGAGACAAAGGGAAAGGAGTGGGAGAGCGACGAGAGGAGAAGAGAAAAAAGTGGAAAATGATTCCAAGTACGACAAGGAGATTCTCGGGGAAAACAATCGGATTCAGGTGTGCGGATTTATTAACGAAAAACATTCATACTTCGCCGGATCCTTATGCTCTCAACAACGACAGCTAATGACCAATATACGAAAGGATTTTATTTTAAATTACTTAGCTCTGATTGTATTTATCTCGCGTTTGGCAAGTAGGCATTTGAAGCAGCGTATCATTATATGTGGGTGGGGTTTTAAGACACTATTATATATTATTATTATACTAATAAAGATAATACTTAAATATCACTGATAATAACCCCGGAAAATCCAGTAAAAAGTTACGAATAATATTATAAATTCATTATTTAGTTATAAGGTAAATATAATTATGAATTATGTATGGAATCATTCTGTGGGAAACCGTATGTTTATCAAGTATGAATTTTATAATAAATATGTTTATCACTAGTATGTATGTATGTAGGTATAAAAACTGCCACCAGGCTTACAGCCTACCTGAAGTTTGTGTTAAAATAATAATATTTTCAAGATATTCAAGCTTTAAACCGAAATCATATCGCCAATCAAGAGCTTGCCGAAGACAGCATTTTTTAGGGGAATGAAAAATTTTTCACTTAAGCATCATGACTCTTATGGGACCAATTTATCGTTTGCAAGTAACAATTCAATTAAAGTTCCAAGAAAAGAGAATGTTTTCTCAGACTTTCCCTTCTTTACATTCAGATATACTGAAAAACATACAAAATGGGAAAATATAATGGAACTTCCGATGACTATCACCGATAATGTTAACGATCCCAATCTATTCTCGCGATATATCGCATAATAATCGACTATAATCAGATAGTAATGAAGCGACTGATGCATATCTCAGTTGATAATGAGATAAAAGGCGAGACATTACGGGATGTATACCTCATACCCGAGGATACTGGACTATGTGGAATTAAACGAAAACGACCCGCCCAGACTGAAACGAACATGCAAACGTACAGGGAGAAAGTAAAACGGACGAGTAAACCCAGTATTTCCCCCAGGGTGAGAAAACCATGGCGTCCCTTTCACAATGGAAATTCTAGATTAATGGGAACTGAGCTGTTGCATTTTCCGAATCTCACACAGCCAAACTCCCCCGCTATCCCACAGCTCGCTTCGCTAACTCCGAGGCCTAAACGCTCCCCATACATAAAGATAGTAATGGCCTACCCAAGGAGCCTTATTTCCCACTTATTAAACCTCAGTACGACCTCTAACTCTCATTTCCGGTCAAGGATTATTCTGCGAAGGAGGACCTTGTTAGGAGAGGAATCCAGTGGAATCATGAGGATGATAATAACCTATCTGCATTAGTATTATGGCTGCTTCATTGCCTTAACCAAAGGAAACTGGAATCCATTGGATGGAACCGAAAAAAGAATTACGAAATTCAGAGGGGCGAATAAGATTAGAGATTGGATGTAGCAAATGTTTATCGATGAAATATTTAATTAGTTTATAAAGTTATCTCCTTCTAATGCAAATACATCTTCATGTTGATTTTGAAATTAATTTACTATAAGATATTTTAATTATTATAATTTCATTTTTCGAGTAACAAGAACGACTATTACAGTATGAGGAGTACTGAAATATTTCTCAGTATTTAATAATTTAATCGATTAATAATTCGAGGGTAAAAATTAGAAAAATATTGCGATCGCGTGTGAAACATTTTTAAGAAGAAAAACTACCAAATATTCAATTTGATAATGAAAGAAAAGTTAATAATGAAATAGAGTAATAGGCAACAAATGACTAATTATTCAATTAGGTTTAACTTAGTATTTAATTTAATTATATCAACAATAATTCAATTATATTAATTACTTTTGGGAACCATTATCAACAACGAGAATCTTGTGAAATCAAGAATTCTCGGGAATTCAAACTGTTTTACTCCCTCAATACCACTTTCTATTTTCATCAGCTAATGAGCCGCACCGAAAACCGGCAATTGCCCTTGTTTGATACATGGACAAGATTCAGTAAGTCGGTCAATAAGGGGCGCCTACTTAAAATTAGACGTCCGAGATAACCATTCGAGTATCACAAAAGATAACGCAGAACCACAAACATGAAGACCGTTTCCGTCCTAGAGAATAACCCGATGGAAGACATTAGATATGGGAGGATATCCGGAACACCTGTAATCGACATCAGCGCTATCCATCTCCCCACGATGCTTTAAAACAAATGACGACCGTCCTACGAGGCGGCCTAAACCGCAGAGTCCCGGTTAAGGGCTATGTAAAGGATAAAAGATCTACAGGAAGCATCTCCAGCACATGATTTATCCTGAGGTCAACCTCCGACCTCGATGAAGGTGGGCATTCAAGGTGAGTGCCGGAACGTCTTCGTTCCAGCTCCCTGCATTAAGAACGAGCACCAAATGAACACTTTCTACATCCAACTATCACTATGAGTTGGAATGGAAATTGGTTGGATGAAATTATAAATATTCAAACATTATAACATTATAAATATGCACCTTATGATGAATCATCTTCGTCTCAGGAGGACCTTACTGAGAAAATTATCCTTTGTAAGAAGTACGTCAGATTATTTCTAATATCTGTACCTTTTTATTTTCGTAATAACATTAATAATGAAGTGCCTGTATTCCTACAAAAAACCAAAATCGATTGGCAGGTTTAACAAGGATATCACCAGCTCTCAACGAGAGGGTACAATACAAAAACACTACAAGCTAAAAGTTAAGCCTAAATTTTTAAGAATGTGACAGAATTCGAGATTGTTGCAAGGATATATCGGCTCAAATGTTTCTAAAGATTTTTGTTAATTTCTTGAGTTCGTGAAATTTATCATAAACTCTCTTGAATGAGCTTCCACTTTGTGTTAATCCACTGCAAGTATAAAGAAGAATCTGCGTAAAACATTCACTACACGACCGCTTTAGAACAGTAAGTATATTAAATAGTAAGCTATATACATACTTCGCCGGATCCTTATGCCCTCAACAACGATCGCTAATGATCAATATACGAAAGGATTTTTTTATTACCTAGCTCTGATTATATATATCCCACCTGAGCTAGCTCTGATTATATATATCCCACCATATCGTATAATGGATGAGGGCTATCGAGAGGAGGTCAGTATCAAATATTTACAAAATAATTTTAGAAATTAATTAAAAATTCGCTCTCCGGCATGATAATATTGATTGAATATTGAAGGAATTTGGAAGAAAGAACTCGTTGAAAACTTAAAAGAAAAAAAGTTTGTTACTCGCCACATAAGAGGGATTCTAATAGAGAATGAAGCAGTAGAGAGTGAGGGCTGCCAAAGAGTTCTAATTTACTCGAAGGAATCTTTCGCGGTCTTTCATTCTCCGGTTGTCAAGCCGACGATGGCTTCTTAGCAGTGGTCCATTGGGAAGAGGGGCTCAAGAGGATAAAAATAGTCGAAAGACAATTTATCTCATAGCATCACATGATGTTGTTTACGCGAAAATATTTGAAAGCTTCGAAATGAGTTTTGACTCCGAGATGTACCTTTACTACGTCGAACAGCAGAAAACGACACCAATAAAGCCTCCTTAAAATAGAAGTTCTAAAAAATACAAAGTATGTTACGCTTATGTTAAATAAAAATAACGCGAAAAGAGGTGCTTAACTGATAGAATTATAAATTCAGCGACAAGATAGGATAATTATAAGAAAAGTGATCACAATGACACTGAGAACGGTAAAGCAAGAAACTTAAAAGATGTTATAATAATATTTAATAAATTTATCCAAAAAACTAATAAAGGGCACCCAAAAAAAGATTAAGTCAACTTGATTAAAAACTATGGGCAATTTTTAATATGAGGACGATACGGATGGAGGTCAGAAAGCCCAAAATAATATTTAAAGAGCTCTAAAAATGGAACAGAAATTGATCGCAAAATATCTTCATAAGAATAATCTCAGAAACGGAAGGAACCGGTGCGAAAAAATATAAAACTTCCAAACCTGACTCGAGTAATAAAAGGAAACGCCAAATCGAAGTGAGGATAATAATATAAGCGCCTGTAAATATAAAAGGAGTTAAGGGAGAGATGGGCGTAGCTAACTGTGGTACCTATCAAGCACTTGAGGCCCCACCCTCTCCCGGCGGCTTGAATAATAAACATGTTCCGTGGACGATTTACACAGAGGTGCCAAGCGGGATAAAATGCGTAAAAAGGTGAAAATGCTCGGAAGGTACTATTAGGGAGGAGGGAATAAAATTTGGAAAGGAAGGAAGAGAATAGAAAACCGTGGTAGATCAGATACCGAAACAGATTAAGCAGATATATAGTGCGTGGGGTCCTAAGTGATTCATATCATATATTTAAGTCTTTTAAGCTTAACGGTTGAGTTTGCTTCTTCTAAGTTAAATTGATTAACTTGCGGATAACGCATAAACAACTTTGGTGAAATATTTTTCGGAGAGCATCAAATGTTTCGATGACTGCTATATGAACTTGTGATGTGGAATTCGGAAAAAATAAAATAAAATAGCCAGCAATACCTTGGTGAGATAACTCACAATTTATCAAACTAAGAATTAAAAGTTTATTGAAAGCACGAGAAACAAGAAAACTTTCAATTAATAACGGCAAAATCCAATAGATAACAAAAAATATTACTTCAGATTTTGAATTAGATTCATTTATTTCCTTTAGTCACAATCTTAAAAATAGTTGGATCAATATCAAAAAATTACACTTCAGAACGATATTTCGACCACGGAAAATGATTCTAACATGGATATGGTGAAATGAGAAGCTGAAAGTAATTTATATAACAACGCGAACAAACTTTAAAAATTGAGAACATTTACAACCCCCTCACAGTTCCCCCAAAAACGGTAAAGAAAATTCGGTATAGATACGATAACTACGAAGTAAAATACTTCTCATTCCATAGTCGACGTATTATTTAGGATTGGAATGGAACGAGCAACAGGGATGAAGCCCAATGGCGTAACGCCCACGTCTTGCATCACGCTTGGTATTCCTCTCTCGATGTTTAATCTCCAGAGCTCCATTACGGGTGAAAATGGGTGTGATTACCGGAATTGGAGATACAAAAGGATTCGAGGGAGGCGAGATACAGGTAGAAAGAGGAGAGGATAGAAAGTGGATGGACGACGCAAGTGCCCATGGGATGAGAAGGGGGAAAGAGACTAACTGTGCACTGCTCGTGAGTGCTGCTATCTTACACAACGACCGAATTCCTATTTATCCGTTCGTTAGTATGGAGCTTCTTAAAGGGGAATTAACATCACGAAGAATGGATTCTCTCATTAACTTAATATACCATTCGAGTTCCTAAGAATCTGTTACAGAATATAAGGGTCTATGATTCCATTATAAGAGGCAATTAATAGGAACAAAATTGAACAATTATACTTTTAAAATTATGAAACGGCAACTTTAAGGTCTTCTGATTTATTCTTTATCAGAGTGTACTTCTGAGTATGTGATAAATAAAATACGAAAATGATTGGAAATGGTGAATTTCATACAAGTGCAGATTAAATAAATTAAATGTTGGTTACTATGAAGGCTTCGAAATTCTAAGGCTGTCTATCATCAAATCTTGATTAAACGAAAAATACGAAAATGATTTAACCATCTTTGGATGTTATAACACATGCATCTCTATTTATGAACATTTTAATTATTCTCGGAAAACATTCATACGATTCACAGCATAAATTCTCTAGTAGCTAATTATATCGACAAGGAACTGCGATGACCGTTCTGAAAACATTGTAAACCACGAAAAAAGATACCATGAAAAACCCAACCCTTCAAAGACAAGAAGAAAATGGGTACAATATTCAGCTTAGATTTTCATATTTTGTCTAAAACAGAATTTACAACTCCTACCCGTAAAATTTCAATAAATTTTCTACCCTGCAACTTGATGACTTAAGTAGAAGTGGTAAACTGATTATTGTTACAATGCAGATGAAAAAATTAGAACACAATACTCACGTAAAATATAACTAATGTAATGAAGGAAAATTTCGGTGAAATATTAATTATTAAAAACATATCGAAGAATTTAAATGCCCGACAAGTCTTCTTAAGAACCTAATTATATTATATGATGGAGAGAATAGAGCGCGTAAAACTCGGAACGTATTGAGAAAACTCCCGAAACAAGCATTCTGAAACCGATGATTCAACGCATCAGTTAGAGGGGCTAAAATCGTAGCGACTTCCATTCCCCAAGGGAGGCCGGAACCTATCGTGTGTTCCACTTGCTCCAATCATGCGAGCAGCGAATATTAGCATCGTTCATTGCAGCGGCCCGCAAATTCGAAAGGACGGCTCTCGATCTGATTCACACCAATCCGGGAAAAACAGGAGGCCTCAATTACTGGCACGCGACCCTCTCAAGGTGATTATCTCGGGATTTTAGCGAGCCTTTATGAAGATTCGATAAGAGGCAGGTCACGATACTTCGATCCGAAGGGTTACATTACAAGCTCTGAATGATATACTACAAAAATGAAATTAAACTGCCCATAACAATGCAATACCATGTCAATGACACTAAGGACTGATTTTTCATCACGAATACGATTCACATGGAATGATTTCAGCTTTAGTAGAAAGTAACAAAATGTTTTCTTGTGTTCCTTTTTGCAGGTTTTCTGTGTTCTGTGATTTCGGAAAAGAAACTTTAAAGGGTTAAAAAAAAATATTCATACATATTCGTTCCTTGTTGACACATTCTTCCCAGTTAGATTTTTACCCAGTAAAATGGGAGTTACGAAGGACTTGGAATATTAAACTATAGACATCTTGGATATCTGCGCTAGCAAAAAGGTTGAGGGGTGCCTCGGACATCCTCAGAAAAGGGAATAAATTGAACATTATCTTTAATACTTCTCGTCTATATAAGGAGATATATTGCACAAAAATGTAAAATGCATCGAAACCAAAATCCATATATCCTGTTCGAAACCATAAATCTCATACGATTCATGGTTAGCGCCTTGACTTCAAACAAGACTGCCATCAGAAAAAATAAATAATGTGAAAAAGTCATTAATGTTTTTTCTCTAATACTTAAAAAAATCTATCAAAGTACAAAAATATTATTTTCCTTAGGCTACATTACAATCGCGATCGAGAGGAACTGATAGCTAATCCCAAAAAAAACAAAATTGTACTCACAATGTCATAATTAAAAGTTTAACCGCAAGTTAATACGTGCAAACGTCAGATTGTAAGAATACTAATTTGAAAAATCTTGTGTCACTATAAATTCAGTTCCCACAAGCATACGTACGTGCCAAGAAGTGAGTCTTAAGACATCGAAATTTTTAAGCCCGTCACCTTAGCTAATTGGTCTATATTGATGGTGACAAGGCCAGGAAATCGAATTCGTTCTCTTGCCATGTTCGTAACATATGCAAAACATCCTGTAAGAGGCGCTAAATAACTTGTCGCAATCCTCTTAGATTGAAATTAACTCACGGAAAATCGAACAGAAGCTATAAATCTAGAAGGCTGCTTCAACTAATAAATGGCGAATCGCAGACTTTTAAGAGATTATAACAGCTCAGAGAGGTTTAGGCGAACCGGTTCCGCGCGAAAAAAAAAATACTTCCGCTCGAGAAAAGAGCCCCTGGCGAAAATCTACTTTAATATTTTACGTCAGATGAAGTCGATGGTGTGCCATTTTTGCCACAACGGAAAAAGCAGAAGACATGGTGAAGATGACACGGTTATCAAAATCCTGTTACGAATTCGAGTAGACGAGGAGAATTGATTTGAATAGCGACCGATCCGGTTGCGTATTAGAACTTTGACAGGGAGGAAATAATGACGCCTAAAAATATAAAAACACATCTGGCGAATTAACTCGCGAGTCGAAAAGCTTTGAATTTATCTTGAGCAGCCTTCAACTGATTGGAGCCAAAGGCTAAAGCCGTAAATAAAGCAGGAGCTGACTCAGCGTCGATATACTTGCCTCTGCTAATGATTTCTCGGAAGGAAGGGACATTTCTCGGGCAAATGTGTGATTTATCTGTGTCCGATAAAAAGCAAATTAGGGAGTATTGGAGAAGAAGCTTTTGAAAGGGATTTCGTTTAAAGCAGCTAAGGACATTGATATTCCTGACTTTGCGGATACATTTCGTATAATGCTCGAGATGAAATTTTAGAACAGAATCAAAAAACTTCCATAAAAATTAAGATTATACAGTTTCATTCGAGGAGGGAACGAAAAAATCTCTTTCAATGTGGATAAATTTTAAAGCTGTGATCTTAGAAAGTAAACAAGTATGTGAGGCCCGGAAAATAAGGGGATTAAAATTAGATAAAACGAAATTATTACAAGCTAAATTCTCGTACAAGGCATCTGATACTGATTATTTTTTACAATGCGTTTAACACGAAATAAATTCAGAGAAGAATAAGAACTAAAAGGATGCCTTCTTTTCTTTAAACCAAACAAATCAATGGTTACAGCCAATTAAAACCGAATCAACGTACATGAATCCGATAACATTAATCATTCCGTCTTCTACAAAATTAACAGTATGTTAATGAAGTAACAACGAGAAAAGATTGATGATAGATTACTCAAACGTCTAACAAAATTAATAGCTTCCCTCATCGAAATGGGGCTCCAGAGCTGAGCTGCGGAGGGTCAATGCGTTGATAAGTCTCAGGATATGATCACGTTCAAACATCACCGCATGCCTATGAAGAAAGCATTCTATGGCGCCTGACCTTCCCCATTCCAATAGATCGGTGTCCAAGCACACTAGTGCCACCAAATATTCCACCTTAATCCGAGGAATTCTCCCATTAACCTCTTAAAGGGACCGAAGGCATCTTCACGCCCCTTCATTCCCGACCACCGGAATATTTAGTGGCACACATTGGGTTCAAGGCCATCGAACCGCTGTTCCCATTCTCGGGACGAGGAAACAGTCGAATCACCTAGTGGCAACTCAGAGAAAAAGGTCCACGAATCGATACCAAACAGCCTCCATCTCCTTACGAAAACTCATACCTCCATTTCTCTACCCCACGTCACTTCACCCCGTTCGCCCACTTGTTCTCCTTAATTCTCTCTGGGTCCGAAAGCGATCCGAGAGCACGGAGAAAGCACGTACTCCCATAGTGCGCCCAGAGATGAGCGGGCATGATTTCGGTACCGTATGCTCGATCGCCAGCGAGGCGCTAATACGAGTTGGGAGAAGCTCCATATAGCACAGCCTTCATTTCACCATACAGCCTTCGCAACAATTTTATCATAATAAAAGCAGAGTCAAAAAAATAATAACACCTCTTTCTATAGCTGAAGATCGAGAAAAAGCAAAGGTCAAAGCCAACTTTATTTTGACAAAAGCCCAGGGGCGTCAGAATTAAGTTTGGTCACCGGTAAAATAATATATGTAATAATATGTATGTAGAAACAAAGCAATACTTGGGTCCATAACATATGTAGATTATGAAATCGAAAACTTCGTCGAGGCAAATTCCACAAATCAATTCTGCAAAACATTTTACTTTAAATATTTAATAATTTCTTTTGATCAAATGTTAAGATCCTAATATATAAGGGAGCCTAAATTTACTTCGCCTACGGAAGTACGGAACAAGAGACTTCTTAGACTCCATATCGCTTTGATAAAGATCTTTCATTTCCATACATTCGAGAATACTTTGGCATATGATTGATGTTTAGAAGAAAGAACGACAGCAAAGATGCCAAAAAAGTTTTAGTATCTCATTAAAATACTCAAAATCTCGCATAATCAGTATGCGCAATACCACATTCATAATGCTTATTTCTGTGTGATTTCAATCGCAGAAAAGCTAATGAAATTAATTCAAGTAGATTGACATGTGGGCGAACTGCGCTTCTGAATTATTTCCACAATTTCTCTACAACCAATTTCAGATTGCAAGCATATTAACGAAGCCTTAATTAGATCTTCTTCTGATCAACATTTTCATAAACAGTTATGATGAAAAAGAAAAAATTAGGAGATTCATGTTACATACCAATGAACTTGGATCAACTAATCTTTGATTAACCACATGATGAGTCCGCAACCACTACGAGCGAGACCATGAAATCGCACTGATTGGTAATAAAGATTATTATATTAATATTTCAGAAAACAAGAGTTTTGCTACTATCTTCTGCAACTATTACGACATCGTTATGTAAAGCCAAATTTTCCGGAGTTTTAAACCGGAAAAGAAGAGCATTAGACATGTCTAACAAGAGAATTTAGCACATAAAACTCATCACCTTGGTATCAACACTTTCTACCAAATATTTAAGAGAGATAGGATCAATGGAAAATAATTAGCAGATTTAGAAATACGTTCTTTTGTCTTAAAAAACGTACATATAAATGAAAACAATGCTCGCATTTTCTGCACACTTTGCAAAGGGTTGAAATAAAATAATACATTTTGCGGTATATTTTAATAAAATGGGCTAAAATATACATGTAATTCACACATTTTCATAATGTTCCATATAAAATACAACTTAAGTCGATTGGCACAAGGTTCATTCAAAGAATAACAAAAACATCTTCACACTCATGCACACTGTACATGCTGTTATACATATAAAAATGCAAAATTCGGCGAACGAGGAATGAAAGTCAACAAATGATTGAGTTTACATCCAAGCTTCGACCGAGCATAAATAATTTAAAATATTTTAGTCCAAACCGGACTTACGACCAACAGACATATGGGAAATATACATAGAGGAAATTAATAAGTCTTGCCTGCTTGACTTACGTAAAGTATCAACACCGATGTGGCTTGAGCTAATATGGTGTACATATTTAGGTTATTTCGATAAAAATAATAATAACAGATACAGTCGGAAAAGGACGAATAGATAAAAAATAATCGTATCGAGACAACAAGGGATAAATTAATAAGGGCAATTTCTTAAAGAAATCATTGCTTAGTAATACAAGGTTTAACTTCCTGAGAATTTTTTTCGAGAAAACCAACGGTGAGGAAACGACGAAGAAAAAAAGACCAGAAGTTTGGATCGAACAGCTCAAAAAACAGGACTTTCGATTTTGAATTTCTCAGTGGAGAAATTGCAATTTTTACTGAAAGGAATCCATTCGATAAAGGCTATAGAAGGAGCATATGCAATTGAATGATCTAAAAAAAATCTTATAACCCGTACGCTTCGATAACATAACACCACATCCGCTTTAGGTGCGGAATGACAATCCAATCTGGGGAGGAAACGAACATTCCAGTCATCACCTAGCGAACGTCCCAACGAATTGGACCAGAAACGTAGTTGCGCGGGAAGAAAGATGGGCGTATGGAGAGTGGGGCAGGAGCGCCCTGAGGCCGGACCTTAAAGCCCGCTAGGCACAAGAGAGGAAAAAAAAGACCAGATAAGAGGGGCATGCTAATGACCCACTTTGAACGTGGGACGGTAGCGAGGCGTTGTGTGAGCGGTGATGGAATAAAGGTGTGTGGAGTTAGCGGAAACAAATAGCCTTTGGATTAAGAAATACGCCTCACCTCTGTACTCTTAACCACTTGACTTTTTATGGTGTACATAAATAAACCAACGACTTCGAGGCACATTTACCCAAAATGTTATTCTTCCATCTCTCACATTATAACGACCTGGGACTTAAAGATTCCCTACTCATACTTGAAATAAAATTACTTAGCATCCCCTGAAACGTATCCATATGCCTAACAAACCGAAATATTCGCGCATCGCGACGGACTTCCAATCCAAAACATGCCAATACATCATTTACGTAACGAATCGAACGACTTCGCGGGAAAGATAAATGACAAGTGGTTAAAATCTTATGATGTCCTCTCCCCACCTCGGCATCTCCGCTGTCTGGGTCACACACCGTTGCGGTGGCTCTCATACCTCGGTAGTCCCAATACGCTCGATGGCTGACGAATAAGTGGGTTCCTTTGGCACCCACTAAACTCCATGACCCATCCTCCTTCCGTGAAACCTGCGTGAGCTGGTAAAAAATGAGCCGATGCTGGAAGGGAGGTTACGCCCACGAAATTTGGACTACCGAAACGCATCCGGGTAGGGTGTTAATGTGGAGGCTCGCTTAAATGGCACGGAAGTCTGGTCCAACGGAAGGATGATGTTAAGTAAGAGACGCGCCTGTGTTTCGATCTACTACTTCGGCCTTGGAATAACTCCGAAGTTCGCGCGTCTTAAAATACCCGATGCAATTTCCAAGGGGCGCTCGCTGCTCTTTTTCTTAAGATCGGATTTATTCGCCGTCAGAGTCCTCGGGAATTATTTACAGGGAGTGAGGGAAGTAATTGGCTAAAACTAAGTCTAAAAGTTACTTGTAACGATGCGCGCAAGTAACCACTGCCTAATGACTGATTTTGGGCCTTTTCAAGTAATTTTCCTATTCTCTAACGAAGAGATACTTCTCGAGAATATATCCTATTTTCCTGTCTTCAACCTAATTTCAAAGATCGAATTTTTTTTATTTCGGATGAGTCTACATTGATGATCTATTTTCAATTCGAAAAAGCCAATGCTGACTGAACACGAAAATTAATAGATTCCAGCGATTGGAAATCAGCGGCTTTTCTTCTTAGAATGGAATTCGCTTATTCTGCCAGGTAAATCTACATTCACGTATGCTAATGGATTTTTAGCAGCAATTGAAAGAAAAAAGAGCATGTCCAAATTTCAGTCCGGCAAAAATTTCTTAACGTGTAGTGGCACAATGATTTTTCTATATCCTTCTCAATAAACCCAACCGCCCATTATGAACGTTACATGGTACATGTATGCCTTCCTCGAAGGGAGAAGGCTAATTTTATTTACAATGCCTCTTGAAAACCAATTTAATATAAAGATTAACATGGCAATTTTTTTATCTTTTCTTCGGTCATCAGTCGCACAGCTTCGATTAGGTAAGGATAGAAGATGAGGAAATGGCTTGGGAGGGGATTTTGGGGAATAGCCTTTGAGCGTATGTACAACGGCCTTCCACAATCGATGCCTCCTATAGATTGTTAGTCACTAGTGAGCGTTCGTCTCAAAATTATTTCCACTCTTTCCGTAAGAGTATTTCACGTGAGGGGCGTTGAAGGAAACGTATGAACCATACTGAGGGTCTGCAGAAGAACTAGTGACTATCTCCACATTCCCATCTGAGTTATGCGCTCCTCCTACGCTGGAGCTCACGCTGCTGCTAACGCTCTGACTCGTGCTGACAACGGTGCCGTGATCCTCCTCCTGTGGATTACCAGCATCCACATCTTTCTGTTCACCAGCGCCGTCGAGGTCGTTACTAGGTCTCGCTTCGACCACGTATGGTTCTAACGCTTCCTGGCTCTTCGCTGCCTGTTCTCTCTGATACCGATCCTCCTCCTCCTCTAACTGATCGAGGTATTTCTCGATTTCCTCTTGAAGAACGGCGTTGTTTTCCGCAGATGGCTCCGGAGCTGAAGGCTCTCCACCCTCCGCTGGGATTGCTGAAGCATCCTCGTTGACATATGGCTGTGGTTCTTCTTCCTTCCTCCAGAAGTCATCCTTCGGACTGGGGGTTACAGCATGGACTGTTGCAGATGCAGATGGAATCTCCTCTCCGGGTCCGGAGGAGTGCCTCGCGGTTGCCTCGGGCAAGACGAAGGGCTCGTTTCCGGAAGCCGATGCGTGCTGCTGCTGTCCCACCGTGGGGTCGTAGTCCAAGTCTATGTTAGAACCATAGTTTATGTTAATGTTACCATTAGATTGATCACCCTGATTCTCTATCGCGGCTAAGATATTCTGGAGTAAGCCGTCGGAGAGAACGGAATCATGGGGTACGTCGGCTCCAGAGTTTCCTCCGGCAGGCTGAATCTGCAACGTGTAAGATCCTTTCTCTCCCTGGACAGGAATGGTATGCACTCGCCCTTGGGTGTCTGCAGGCGGAGCGGGTAGCTGCTGCTGCTGCTCCACGCTACTAATGGCGTGTTGGATAAGCGGCTGAGGTGTGGGTAATTGCTCGTTTATGTGTTCCGACACGGGAGCCGGGAGAGGTGCAGGTAAGGGCTCGGGCACGGGAAGACCGACATTAACTCCTTCGGCAACTCCTGAAAAGGGAATCCCATAACTAATGGATGGACCCGAGCCATGCAGTTGTAAATTGCCGGTGGATTGGTGGGCAAATCCACTTCCACCATTAAGGAAGGAACCACTTAAAAGGTTACCTGAACCGATTGCAGAAGGCAATCCGTAGTTGAACCCTTGGCCACTACCTGACACCCCAAAGTTGACGGCTTGTGGAAGACTAAGGTCGAGTTGCAGATTGCCTTGGGGTAATCCATACGTAGCCTGCGGCAACTGTTGACCGGTAGGAATATGCTGGAGAGGTTCCCCTAAACCGACTTGGGGAAGAGCTAGACCCAAATTGGCATCCTGATGAACCGCTTGGGAGCCCAAATCTGGTATTCCGTAGGTAATGCTAGGGGTGATGGAGAACGATGACGACTGGTGTCCTAGAGACGACTGGAAGGATTGTGCGGAATTGGTTTCAGGAGCAGGGGCTCCGTAAGTTGCGTGAACCACAGCGGGTGGTGATATATCAACTCCTACTGACTCTTCCGTTTTCACAGCTCCACCTCCGATGAATCCAGATGGATTGCGATGCTGGTAGCTATTTTCTGGGGTGGGACCACCAGAGAGATTAGGACCGGGTCCGCAGCAAGACACTGCTGGAGGAGGAGGAGGGGCGCCGTAGTTGGAGCTCACACCACCCCCGTGACCACCTCCGTGACCACCTCCATGACCACCTCCATGACCGCCTCCGTGTCCACCTCCATGACCGCCTCCGTGTCCACCTCCGTGACCGCCTCCGATGCCGCCTCCGTGTCCACCTCCATGACCATGATGGCTGCCATGTCCTCCACCGAAGCCACCAAATCCTCCATGTCCATGACCTCCGTGGGAGTGACCGTGTCCGTGCCCATGACCATGCCCGTGAGTTGTCAAAGTTGCAGAAGATGAAATATGAAGTCCTCCTGAAGGTGGTGGAGGAGGTGGGCCGTATAAACCACTTAGAACACGTCCTTCATGTCCTCCTCCGAAGTTGAAACCACCACCGCCGTGGGATGGCTTTGATGCAGGGTATGGTCCACTGTCACCAGCGGAAGGCGGTCCATATGCAACCGATGGAAATCCGGAAACAGCAGAAGATCCAGATACAGATGCAAGGCTGGGATCCGGTACGGGAGGTGGAATGTACGTTTGATGAGAGCCTTGGTGATGATGTTGTTGTTCATGCAAATTAGCTTGAGCAGCCGCACCAATAGAAGAAATCAATCCAGGAGGAACCGGCTCTCTAAAGTGGACAGGCTTCTTTGGTGCATTACCTCCTGTAGATCCATGAATGATATCGTGACCGGGAGGTCCATAAGAGCCTGAAGGTGGAGGGGGTGGAGGTCCTCCGTATGAATCGCTTATACCGTGGCCTCCACTGATAATCGCTCCACCGTCGAAACCTCCTCCACTGTGAGGTGCTCCGTAGACATCAGAAATGGAATCTCCGTGACCAGAGGGTGGCGATGAATGTTGTCCTGGAATCGGCATCCATCCTTCATAGGATATATCTGGACGAGAGGGAGCTCCCTTTGGTGGTGGTCCATAAACAGGCTTTGGAGGTGGTCCATAAACTGGTTTTGGTGGAGGACCGTAGACTGGTTTCGGTTTTGGAGGAGGTCCATAGACGGGCTTAGGTGGCGGTCCGTAGACAGGCTTAGGTGGTGGTCCATACACAGGCTTTGGAGGAGATGGCGGCGGCCCATAAACAGGCTTTGGAGGAGGACCATAAACAGGTTTTGGAGGTGGACCATAGATAGGTTTAGGAGGTGATGAAGGAGGTCCATAGACTGGCTTAGGTGGTGATGGAGGAGGGCCATACTCGGGCTTAGGAGGAGGTCCGTATTCAGGCTTGGGTGGTGGACCGTATTCAGGCTTAGGAGGTCCGTATACAGGCTTGGGTGGTGGACCGTATTCAGGCTTTGGTGGAGGACCGTATTCAGGCTTGGGTGGTGGGCCGTACTCAGGCTTGGGAGGACCGTATACAGGCTTGGGTGGTGGTCCGTACTCGGGCTTAGGAGGAGGGCCATACTCAGGTTTTGGAGGGCCATACACCGGCTTGGGAGGTGAAGGTGGGGGTCCATAAACTGGCTTTGGTGGAGAAGGAGGTGGACCGTATACTGGTTTAGGAGGAGGACCGTATTCAGGTTTTGGAGGCCCATACACCGGCTTGGGGGGTGAAGGTGGAGGTCCATATACCGGTTTGGGAGGAGGGCCGTATTCAGGCTTGGGAGGGCCATACACCGGCTTGGGAGGTGAAGGAGGTGGCCCGTAGACTGGTTTTGGAGGTGGTCCATACACAGGCTTTGGTGGTTTAGGAGGTCCATACTCTGGCTTAGGAGGCCCATAGACTGGTTTTGGAGGTGGTCCGTAAACAGGCTTTGGTGGTCCATATGATGACGATGGATTCTTTGGAACGCCATAAACAGGACTGGGGCCGTGAGAATGTCCAGAAGAACCCGAATCGAAGGAACCGGGTCCAGATGATCCAAAGAGTGAAGCTAAGGAGGATCCGAAGGCAGACGAAAGTGATCCAAATGAGGAACCGAAAGATGACCCTCCGTGGGAATGACCACCATGTCCTCCGTGTCCACCGTGGCCACCATGACCGTGTCCACCATGCCCTCCGTGTCCCCCATGTCCACCATTACCTCCGTGTCCACCATGACCTCCGTGTCCTCCGTGCCCATGGCCAATTGGAGCTGGGGGTGGTGGTCCACCATAACTGTCAGAGCCGAACCCGAAGTGAGACGAAGGAACGGCATGAGTACATTGAGGCGTAGACGGCAGAGATGGCGCCCCATATGAAGTATCTAGGGAACCCCCTCCCGTTACGAGAGCATCCGAAGATATCGCGAAAGACTGAGATGGTCCAGAAACTCCGAAACCTCCGCCAATCACGTGAGCATCTCTCCTCTGAGCTTCGTCAGTTGCTTCTGCTTTTAGATCTTCCGCCGGCGCCTCTTTTTCTTCTACCAGAATGCCGTCGCTATCGGTGACAACTGCAACCGCATTATGTCGAGTCACCAGGAGACATAACAGCGTCAGTGATAATAAGGCCTGAAATTGAATAATATAATTGATTATATAAAAATAGACTAGAGACAATTATATTCAAATAGAGCTAGATATAGGATAATACTTTAGGATACAATTAGGATACAATTTACGGAAAGAAGGAATAGGATTAGGAATGGGTAGGATGTGCTACCTTCTTCCAAATTCGCTTCTTGTATTACAAAAGAACTTAATCCAACGAAGATTCATTACGATTCTCTGAAACAAATTGTTAAACGTATAGTGTAACGATTCCCTTCAAAACAATTCATATTTCGTCGGTTAAAAACGAGTATTAATCTCATTACCCCACATATCCTAGAGACAATTCGCTTTACGTTAAGAGAACCTACTTTAAAATATCGAGTTTTCAAAAACATTAATATGATCGGCTTTTAATATAAAGGTACTGTAGGAGTTTGAACGCAGAAATGGAACCGGTTAAAAAAAGTTAATTTAAAATTCGTGCGACTTAATTCCAATCACTTTTTATAATTCACCGGAGTAGCTGGGAAAGTAAAGTTCCGTTCTTAAGCTAGTGCAAGTAGCCGAAGAGTGGAAAACGAAAGAGAATGATCAAAGTGGAGGGACGGCCGATCAAAGTGAACGACTAAACCGGTTCGCTCCAGCCAAGGATGAAGGGAAAACGTAAGAAGAGAAAGAAGAAGATGCGAGGAGAGACCGGGAGAGTCTGAGAGAGAAAGTAGGGAGTGAGGCGGCAGAGATGGACTTAAAAAAATTGGAGAACCAGGAACAGAGATCAGAAAGGAGGTCAAACATTCTCCATCACACTCGTCAACTCCTCCTCGACTTATATTCCGTGAAGAAGAAAAAGATGCGGAACAAAGGAGGACGTATGAAAGCCTGGGCATTGAAAACGGCGGATCGATTTACGCGAGATGGAAACGGATGATGAGAAAGAAATGAGGAAGGGAGGAAAGAGGGAAAGCAAATGTGAAAAGAAATTGTTTCGAGAGTAAAGGCGATGAAGTTGCTGCGAACAAAAAAGTTGCAGACGTACGTCTTCTTTCGGTAAGCCACGGGAATGGAGAAGACGACCTTCATTAAGGCGCGTGTTTTCTCCGCTAAATATGCCTCGCAACTCCCATCATCTGCATCGACGGCCTTGTACGTTTTAGTTCATTGAGCTACTTCCGTTTTCTAACCCGCAACAGTAGCTCACTCGCAACTGCATTAACTACTCTATATGCGGAATATGGCAAATCATTATAGTCATCTCTCTTCGTGATGATCCATGAAATATTTATCTAATTATAACAAAATTCAAATTTCAATACTTTATCACCAAAAAGACGAAAAAAGTTGCCGCTGAATACAACACACATAATTACAACGGAAAACCAAATTTTTAATAACATAATTTCCGCACTTCACCTATACTAATGAATGCACCGCTTAGACAAAATTTCTTATCTAGGGCGACACAAATACTGATGACGCAAGTTAGACACATCATCATGCACCTGTTTAAATCAAAGATCTGAGAATTTTCACGGTAGATGAAATGACAAATAAACAAATCGGAAACTTGGGCCCAATTCCACGAATCCTCATTCCATTCAAGGAAAAATATTCGTCATTCAACGGAATCCGTCCTCTTTAAAGATCTCTCCGAGAGCACGTGCGCCGCGAAACTTCTTTTCGCTCGCGAGAATCATCAACGGACTAACTTGCAGGCTTACATTAAAAAAATGAGGTGCAACGCCTCGACACTCCGTGGTAAAGCACACATGGCGTCAGTTGTGATGGGAATCGATATCCCAGACTCCCGTTAAAAATGGCCTCATCCCCACTTTATAATTACGAATCTCCGCAGCCTCTTCCTCGCCCCCACTCCGTCTCCCTTTCCACGGCCGCCTGTCCCACTTACATCTCTTCCTATGAGACAACAAACAAGCGGCAGAGAGGAGCGCGAACGACTGGCTAACCATTCACCTAGCGACACACTTAACCCAATCCCCCGCTCGCAATGCGCTCTTCGCTCCGTTGAAAAAAGCATACTCATCACCAAAGGCTAAAAAAACGACCCGTTGGTGACCTTCGATTGCAAGCTTTCCTTCGGTACAGTCGAAACATTTTTTCCTCTTTTCAGGTTGCAATTGTGTGTGCCTTGCTGAAATCCGCTCTATTATCTCTGCTATAAATTATAGATTGAGGTCATAGCTTCAAGCACTAAATTTCCGGAAATTATATCATTAATCAAATAAAAAAAATAAAGCTGACTAAATGATAGTTCAATGAGAGTAACCTAGTATCGTAATTGGACTTAATGCCGTGTTCTGAAAACCATTACTGTTCAGGGATGCTACTGCTCGTAGTATGTAAAATGCGAATACCTAAATTATTCTCAAAGCCCACAATCTATATTTGCCAACACTTGCCCTCGGCTCTTAAATAATTTATGCATAATGTAAAATAATAGGTAACGCTATTGAAGTTATTCATAACTTTTCCTAGAAACACATCTATTCTATGAGCAATGATATCTCACAGATGGTTTTACCAAAATTAAGTCATCTGATACACGTAAAAACTTTAAATCGACGACCTAAATTGATTAACGAATTGATCTGGTAACTTAATAAATAAAAACTAAAATTTAATCGATTAAAAAAAATGACAATGAAATTCAAATAAGTTCTCTTTTAAAGCCTATAAGCTATAAAGTTTCGTACCGTCACTTAAAGATAGCGTAACCACTGCAAAAGATCTATTACTAGGTCGCCACCAGAACAACTACATTACAAAAATGTGAATCTAAAAACTATCCGATAAAGCAAAATTTTTGGCTCGAAGATCTTTTATGCTCTCAATAATAATCGATATCATAAAATGAATAAGATCATCTATCGAGATCAAGAACATGATAAAATTGATTTCTTGTTTTCTCATGGAAAATTAGATAAGGAGCCCAGATATGCATCTATAATATTATCAATTTATGGATGAAAAATTAATTTACATCTTCTATTTCAAAGTTGAATTTTGAATTCATCAGTAGATACGTATAAAGTAATATTTCCATATGTTATCACGGAGTGGGTGGAAATAAGGAACGGATTACTGACAACATTTAGAGAATCCTTTTCTAAACCTTCCGAGATCCTTGCGATTTTATCAACGTAGTAAAGGTTGTAAGTTGGCTAATTTATGATAGACACATCGGGAGCGCAACATCATTCCCTTCTGGTTTTCCCCTTCACCTTGACCGCCAATATAGAGCTAACTACTTTTCCCAATGGCAAGAAATCGCTAAGTGACGTCAGCCAGACTCGCAATACGATGGCGTCACCATCAGTCGACCCGCTTTCGAATCCCGCAGACCCACGGCAGAAAAAAATGTATGAGCCATCAAAAGATGACAAACTAGTACACGACTGACAATAGGGAGATTAAATTTTGTGAAAGATTCTCTTCCACCTTCCAACATAGTAAAGTTAGTTAAAGAATATCCGGGCGAAAAGGATGCGAGATTTGTAAAATCATTCTAGTGTTGTAATTTAGAAACGATTCTTTCACAAGTTAAGCTGAACTAGATATCAGTGGTGAAACAAAACAAACGGATCACATAAAAGATTAACGTCTCGTTTGCATGTACGACACCCAGCGAAAATGATGAAATCCTATAATTTTTAAGCATTTATTCTTTAAGCTTCCCCCTTAAAATCTCTTTCTTGCTTTGTTAGAAATAAAATAAAAACAAAGACTACACTGAAAACAACACAATTATATGCCAGTTCCTCCAGAGGCATTTTAAAACTCTCGTCCATCCCCACAGCATAAAAACGTAGCAAAAATTGGAACGGAAAGCGAAGCCAGTTACCGATACATATGAAACAGCTAATTATGTAAATACGATCCGGCTTCGAGACCCAGTTCCCTAACGTTTCCATCTATTCGAGATTCCAAACGGACGCGAATGCTTAGCTTTCAATTGCTCCTCCGTAACCTTTGCATATGTCCTTGACACAATTACTAATTCTAAACGCGGAATAAAACTATAACAACGATAAGGCATACACCTATATCTTCGCAGGTAACGTTACACCAGCCTCCGGCGTTATCGTTCATCTTTCGGCGGATGGGAAGAAAAGTACGATCACGGAAGGATGGTTGGGAGCGATGACCCACTTCCTCACGATCCAAGGAGGGTTAAGAGGGGCGGCTTGGAGCTCCAGGGAGAATGCACAGACGGAGAAAAAGGGCGCAAAAAACACGGAAATAATAAAATGAGTGGGAGATGAAGAGGAATATGAAGTAACACACACCAGAAGGTGGAGTCGTAAAAAAAATAATCGCGAATTTAAGGGCAGCTAGTTACTATATCGAGTCTCCTCTAGTCTGGTTTAAGTGGTGTATGCAAGCAATGTATGAACTATTATTTGCATTCGCTCCACGCAAAGCAGAATCCATATCTGCCGAAAAAAATACGTCGGTTCCAAAATGTGTTCAAAACAAGTGACAGGTTGCAAGGGGCAGAAAGGGGAGCGGATCCTCTAAGCGAAACGCAATGATTTTTAGAAAAAAGGGACAGCTACAAGGTGTTTGGTAGGATTTATGAAAGGAGATATTGATTCATACATATGCGTAGTTACTGAAATGAGCTTTACACCGTATATTTTCCACGAATTTTAAAAATATGAATGATAAAAAAGCGACTTGATAGCTATGGATTCGCAGTGGATGCCAATACTTTAAAGGGAAATATTGAATGAATACAGCGAATCTGTAGGAAAAATTAATCGAGCGAACATTCAACTAAAAAAATATTTATTTCCTTTTCTAGCCACCGAGTTATAAGGCATTGATAATCCAAAGATTATCCCAACTTAACTACATTATGAAAATAAAATTAATTAAAATTAAGAGGAAAAATCCAGGGGAATGCGAGAATAAAATACTACTACTTGATTTTCTATTCACTTAATGATGGACTAATAGAATTCTTTCCACGAATAATCTCACAATCCGGAGCTCTTTAGATTCCGAGCATATGTCCTTCGTTTCCTGCCTCTCAAGATCAAGATCAGTCGTAAATTCACGCACCTGGTCAATCCGACAGAATTAAGGTCACAAACGACACCCATTTCTTCCCTGTTTAATACCACGTGGACTGTTCTATTCTCTCAAAACTTACTGTCTCGTGATAGTACAGTTACCCTGTCACCCTTTCCGGCTTCATCTGTATGCAGCATATGCTATCCTGAGAATTTTGGACAGATGCCACCGGAGTAGGAGCGAGAAAAAGACAACAGTGATGAGTAAGTGGAAGTGAGGGATGCGGACCAAGGCGCGAAGAAAGAGGCCGCGTATCGCTGTAAATTACCCCGGGTGGAATTCAAATATTGGGGAATCAATTATCGGGTCTATTTACATTAATGGTTGCCTCGAGAACATCGTTCCACAAAAATCAAGAAATTGAGGCCGAATCGGGAAGAAACGGGGTTACGTCGTTAAGTCATCGGAGAAATTCTCCATCGTTCGCGCTCAAAATCAGCAAGCGTCGCAAAACATTCTTCTTATCTTCCGATGACATAGAATTATTACGAAATTAAGTACCTTACCTGAATGTATGTAAACTATTCAACCCGATAGCTATGATTAATTGTAATTTTTATCAAAACTTGTCCTATTTCAAATCTTACACAATATCAGATCAATTTACGAGCAAATACAATTTTTATTCGACAGTTCAAAAAGGAATAGTTAGTCAGAAAAGCGACTTGTATCACTTTGCTTATCCGCGATTTTAAATCGACTGGATTCCCCCCATTATTTTTGGGTCGGTGCTAAATGAAGCTTTTTTCGCGAGACCAATTCTAAAACAAGGTCTTAACGGTACATTGGATTCCAGAAGAGGTGGCACGCGTGGAATACGTAACCGGCCAAACTGCGCCCATCACGATTCAATGATGGCAAATATCGGATCTAGAACAAGATACCGGGTGGTATGCTTAAAAGCACCAGAGATGTACCCGTAGATTGTGCACCTGCCCTACTAAAGCTAGGAACCATTCACTTTAAAGCGTGATGAAAAAACGATTAAACAAACCAACCATTGAAATATGATATTAATCGGTTCCACAATGCATACTATTCTTTTGTATGTAAAGAAGACATCAATAATACCCTCATTAGTATTCATACCACTATCAGCACTAATTATCATATGCTATGTGAATGAAATCACAGTTCCTAGAAAATGGATATATCCTAGAAAAATACTCTTAAAAATCAGGGCAACCAACTCGTAGGGAGCATTACAGATGCATTGTTAAAATGATCCTCCCAATTATTTCATGTACAGGAAAGTCGAAATGAATACCTAAGAAGACGTGAGAATGAGATGCTAAAGCCAAAATTAATTAAAACAGCGATATGGTCCAATCCCGATGCAGACCAAGCATCGATCTTACATTATTTATTTTACTATTAACAAATGCAACATTGTCTACACTTAATTCTAACATTTTCAACGGAGTGTTCGAATATGCCATCCCGTCGTATTTTAAGTTCTTACAAAGTAAATCGTTCGTTTGGCGATAACTCTAACGGAGATAAATATAATTTTGTCTACACTCAGTTCTAACATTTTCAACCGAGTCTACGAATACGCCATAACGTCGCATTTAAAGTTCTCACGGTAAAAATCGCGTCTTTGCGTTCACTCTGAAGGAGATTTCAACGCCTGCAGATCATAAATACTGGGCGCGCCCTTGAATAATACAGCCTCGACCGCGAAATTCAACCGACTCGGAAGAAGATAGGACGGGATTGGAAAAGGTCAAGGAACTACAACTAATAACAAAAGAAAAAATATTAAAAAATCGCACTTACCTTTAATTTGCAGGCCATCTTTCTGACTGTCTTCTCCGCCGGTTGAAATCCTCTCCTGACACTTTCTTCAGAAAATAATCTCTCACCCTTCCTCGAAGGGCCAGAGAATGCAGGCGAAAAAAATTATCGGAAACAAAGTCGAATATCCTTCAACGTAGCACCACAAATCGTCACACTTCCAAGTCTCCCAGGTAGCACACACGATATTCGTCCACAGCCACGATACGTGTCCCCGTACACACAATCCTTTACTGAATGTGTTCCTCGCACTATTCCATGGCACGCTAAAGCTCCATACAAGTTGGAGCTGCCGGAGAGGACAACCGACACTCCGCGGTGCAGAGAAGGAATAAAAATGGGGCCACTGCCGCGCTTGGGGTTTTATATAACCACGCCGGTCTCCAGCAGATACCAATGGGGTAGGTGGTGAAGATGGTGGGGGGTTCGGTGGGAGAACCACGAAGGGGAGGATAGTCTATCGAAAAAGGGGGAGTGAAGGTACCTATAGGTGCGCAATGTTAGGTGTGAGAAGAGAAAGAATGAATGGTCCCCGAGAGGGGAAGACTAAAAACTCACTCTCCCACTAACCAGAAAAGACTACGGATGTAATGGGTTTGATAGATTTTCTTCTGGTGAGGGAGATCCTGGTGGTGTGGGTGAAAGAAGAGGGCTCTGGCAAAGGGTGGGCTGGGGGAGGTCGGTGATTCCGACAGGAGGAGTTCCTCTCCCCACCTCCTCCATTAGGGAGCTCTTCGCCCAATCCCAGGCAAGGGAAAGTGGAGCAAAGAAAGTGGGGAAGATGGAATGAGTAAGAAAACAGGAAAGAGGGGTAAAGGGTGAGTGACGAAAGGAAAGGGTTGGGAGGGTGAGAAAAAGTGGGATGAGGGGTGGGCAAAGGATACCTGAAGAGGCGAGAGGAGCAGGTGAAGGAAATCTTCACCAAATGACGCGTGAACGATGAGAGATTCAACCACGGAAGAAGCAGGTGAAACGGCCTAAGAGACGGAGAGAAGAAACCCGGGAAAAGAAAGAGGGAACTTAACGAACGATGATTTGTGGATGTATCCATTTCGTCGGTAATGTTTCCGAGACATAGAAAAACTATGTGATTAACATATGCATCCTTATGGAAAATTTATTGCATTCACATGAAAGAACAATCAAAACGATCCAAATTTATAAAATATATTAAAATGTTTCTCTATACAAAACTTTTTACTAACAACAACCATCTGCATGTATTTAATGCAAGCTGTAAGACAATAAAAATTGCTTCACAATGAAACTTCCTCTCATATTATTGTGTGTACGTATAGCAAAAGCACTTTAATAAAACTCCGTATAATAATTTAATATTTATTTTTACAATTCAGTTTAATTTCACTATTATCAGCTATCTTCCTAGACAGCTTTGTCTCGCTAATGGAATAGAAAAGCATGCCTTATGGTGTTCAACTTATTGGATTAAGTTTGCTTAGAAGAAAAACCGCTACAGAAAACTCGGGAATTTCAACGACCGAAAAACCCACACTATGAATATACGATTCGTGAGGTATCGCACAAATTCGTCCCACATTATTCAGCATAAAACTGGGGAAGTGGGAAGGTCAAGGCAGTCTGGAGGAGTCCTACCGGGATGTCTAAAAAAAATTTGCCGCCTCTTCGCGAAGAAATTACTTTGGTGTACGCGAAATGGGAAGAGGAATATGAGGTGAGGAGAAAGCGCCGTGAGATATACGCTTAGGCCCACACCATTTCGTCCCAATGGATCCCAAATCCGTATTCTCAACTCTGAAAAGAGTTTCGGAATAGTTGAAAGGACTAATGTATTCTTAGGTAAGAAAATTTACGCAAGAGCATGGCAAAATCCAAATCGCATAGCTGAGATACGAATAAGAAAAATAATTTTTAATCAAGGAGGTCTATTCCTCCGATTACATTCAGTTATTTCGCGAAGATACTTCACAAATAATTTTACTCTAGACAATGAAATGTTCACTTAGCTTTTTCCACCAATCATATTATTTCTTCTTCATTTTAATTTTTTTAATTTGCTAAATGAAAATAAATAGGAACCGATAACCATGGTTTCAAATTTAATTATAAAATTATAAATTCCTAATAAAATTTCCTTAATAGAATTCCCTGATCAGGGAATAGTTGTGTGTGTTGTCTCTATATTACAGCACAACTTGGTGGTCTTAAATGCCTGTTTGTGCTAAATAAATAATAATAATTCAATTATAAATTCTTTTTAATTTATGTATGTATGTATAAGAACGATCCAACACAACGACTTAGCATAAACAAAAAATATGAAAGGGTGATAAAAGCTAACCATTAGACATTTCAGCTTTGTATTTCTTTAATTGTGCTTAGAACGAAAAGAATTTTCTACTTCAAAATAAGGGAACTGCCTTTGAATTTTCTCTTCCGAATAAATCATGTACACTGAGAAAATAAAGAAAATCAAACCTCAGAAATTTAAAAAAAAAAACACGCTACAAATATCACCGCATACCATCTAAGGTCGGATCATAAAATCACCAGTGATCTTGACATAAATTTAACATCCCTTTGAGCGCAAACGAAGGCGAAGAACTCCACCTTCCATAGGATGACTTTCAAAGGAGATATCCTTGCATCATCGTTTGTTTCATCTTATAAGGCGCCGCGACACACGCATTCACCTGACGGAAAAACTCGTTACGCATAAGCGGCGGATGGAAACTGACCCAAGGGTGGCTGAGTGTGAGATCGGGGAAGAGAAAAGGGAAGACGATCATCGGAATGCACTTTCTAGCCCAGAGGCTCAACACTCTCCTCGTGGTGGTCAACGCAGTGGGGGTCGCAGCAGGTATTCGACCAGTGACCCACTGAATCCCACTCATCCGACCGACGGCCGACTTTAATCCGAATTTATGCATCCGTAGGAAGAGACGTCCAACACGAGACGGATTTCCTCGAATCGTCCGTTTGTTTCACTTGCCAAACTTAAGTGAGGGGATTGCCCGTGCGCGCTTACTTTCTCCCAATTTACACCATCCTCGTAAGGGATGCGACGCTGTTAGTAGTGGATTAAACATTCGTAAGTGCCTTTCTAATGAAGGCGGCACGAGATACCACAGATTTTAAGCACTGCATGTGAAAAGAAAATGCTTGAAGAAGAGATGGACAACGAAGAAAAACTCATAAAGATACATTTTTATACTATTATATCTTTGTCCTGGAGCACTGACCGTCTAACTAGAGGGAAAACGAATTTATTGGAAATACCAACTCTTCTTTTGAATCAAAACATAAGAGCTAAATGACCAGGGTATGATTCAATTAAGAGGCAAGTATAGCTTTAAAAAATTAAAAATAATTAGAACCTTTTTCACAGAAGCGTTCGTTACTTCATACTTTAGGATAGTCTAAGGAATATTTTTATATTTGCTCTTAGGAGAATTCAGCATAGAATAGTTCTTAATCTGAAAGTTCTAACTATAACAAAATTCATTAAACAAAATTGCGCGATAATAAGAAATTTCAATCGATGAGATTATTCTACAAACAGTAAACCATATCTTTATTCGCATAATAAATTTGCACACCGAAATCTTCCTTTAAGGAAAGCATTCGAGAGCCTTATGATCAGTTGACTTAAAACAGATGCTATGGTAAGGATTCATAAATGTAAGAACCTTAACTGCACAGGAACGAAGAAAGCTCTAAGTTCATCTTCTAAGAAAAGGTGAGCAGATAAGGGAGATGGAGAACACCGTTTCCTTTACGAATTTAAGGAGTATACAGCAATGGTAACTGAAATTTAAATGAAGAGTGTATGCCGTTAATACGATTTCATGCCCGGATGATTTCATCCGATATGATGTAAAGCGGACATGGTTGCAGAGAAGCTATCTCAAGCGTACACTCAGATTTCCACCTCAAGCTACTTTCCGTAGCGCCATGAGTAATCGATGACGCTCTTCGCTTGGCTGCTTTCCTATAGCGGCCAGGATGTTCGGTTAAACACCAACCCGGATCACATCTCGAGAAAGGAAATCTTCTTTCCCTCCGAAACATTTCAGGTAAAATGCGACATTTTTAAAGCGAGCGTAAATTCTGCAGGAGTCAATGACTAGAAAGGATATGAAGACGGATAGTCACGGTCTGATTGGCTGAGAATTTATCGATTCCGAAGGAAAGCAATTAGGAATACCCTAAGCGACCGTTTCAAACCTGATATCGTTCAAGTCGTAAAATCTGACAAATGATTCAGTCGGTAGGATCGTTAAATTTCGGCAGCGAATTCCACGAATCCGATTGAAAACTGTGATCGGCATCACGAGGAAGCCATAAAGCGTGTTTTATCTTTGAGGAAAAATCTTTACGGCCCATGCCACAAAATGAGAATGATTCGCCTATATTTCTTAACACTAAAGGCTAAGAAACGATTTTGAAAAACAGAATGTCAGAAACCGGTACATCACTAGAGTATTATCTTACAGCAAACAAGAGTGTCAGTTTCAAAAATATTGCAAGTAACAAAATAATATGATCAATTATTGTACATGCAGAACTTGGGACCAATTATGATATGATTAATGGCCACCTTAAGTTTTTGTAACCTACAAAATATCTTCAAGTGTTACCTTGGATTTACTTAGAGCCAGTGAAAAAATCCATGCAATCACACCTAACGTTAAGTCCTTCGCTCTGAAGCATTAATTACCTAAAGCAACAATAATGACCAACTTTGTCAAAACTGTGGAAAACTCGCACTTTCTAAAAAAGCGTTTTCTTACAAAATGTATACCTAAGCTAGCTTGCTTGTGAAACAAAGCTTGACAAATCCAACCGTATTCCAAACAAACGAAGACAACTCCCTAAATGTATAGCAGCATACAAATGAAGAAAAACAACTATTGCCAGAAAGAATTTATTACCGGAGAAAACGATTCTCATAAACTACTCAAATACCCGCGCATTCCTTCGTAGAAACCTATTAATTTCTACCACTTCAAGAGAAAGGGTGAAAATTAAGATAAGCCTTCCGAGACGTGTGATCATCGCTTTCAATACTCGGACTCGGCAGAGTAACTGTTTCATACCGCATTCCAATTAACCAAAGACCAAACTTAAATCACATCACTAACTAGCGTCATTCCTTCATCCTTTTCTCAGAAGTCATCTATTACTTACTGATCTGAATAATCAAATCATTATCATTCCCAAAGAAAGATCAAAAATTAGATACAGAAATTTAAACATGTCTTTGATAGTTTAGTATAAGAAAAAGTTTAGGTTTTGCTCCAAATAAATTTAACTATACATTTCATAATGTAACACATCTCCAATAATTTTTTTCTAAGAAGATATATGTGCAAACAAATATACGAAGAAGAATCTAATACCTACACATGCAAATGTTCAACGAATCCAAACATTCAATTCAATGAGTTTTCCCGATTGTTTCATCCATCTAATTACAATACTGAAATAGAATTAAAATGAAGACGTTACTGTCTAAAAATTTTAAGGTTGAATATCACCCCGTGTTTCAGATCTGAATTATTAAAAGCATTACGAGGTTAATTATTTCTTGTTCTTAGAAATTTTCCTTTTATTCGAGTACAACGATCATTTGATGGCTACATGGCAACTTGATGTCTAAAAGGAATTCGTTCCGGATTTTTCACTGATATACGATCTTTCTGGGTATTGAAGTGCTTCCAGCAAGGAAAAAATTCGAAATAGCATCATATGCTAATTAACCATTACGCGGAAAGGAAGAAAAGCTTGGCTAATTTCCGAGGTACCAGCCCTTTACTTTACGATTTGGAAAGAAACATGCTTAAATATACTCTAATGAATTCCTCTCTTTGAAAAAACGAGAGATGCAGGAAAACGACAGGCATGGAATATCGCAGCCTACTACATTATAATTCTTTCAAAAAAGTCTTTGAATCTATTTCCCGTACATACATATTTTAATTCTTAAAGAATTCGGATGAAAATTAAACACCATGAGCCACGTTTGTCATCCAGATAAAAGTAGTATTCCTAAAGCGCGTGTCAATAATTCGCTGAATCTATAAATATTATAAAAATATTTGACTAAACAAGTCTTAATGCTTGAACCTAAGTCAAAGAGTGCTTTGGGAGAGAATGAATCGCATTGAATTTCATCTCTTTTCGATCAGAAAATATCTACGGGGATCTCAGAGAAGACTAATTGAAAGCTTTTTCGCGACAAAGAGAGCACAAAGAGCACTTTTCCATCCAAATTCATCAATATATAAGGAAAAGTAAGATAGAATTCGGCCTCGATGTACTCCGTTCTCTCCTTCCGCTACATTCCAATTTCCTTAGCATCCGCTTTCATAGGACTCTCGGAATTTCTTCTTTTGAGAAGCGTTCTTTCGTTTGACCTGTCATCTGCGTCACGAACACCGTGACCTGTAAATTAGCACTCTTTTATTCCGTCAGCTGTATCATCGCAATTAGTTATCTCTCACCGATGAAAGATCTTGATATCCTCTTTCAAAATATCAATAAAAAAAGTACTTAATTTAAATCCTTAGAGTATGTTCTCCTGGCAGGAGCTGATTCCCTAGCGTTCGTAAGCATTCAGGATAATTTACGCTGTCTCATACTCATATACCTGAATACTAAGGAAAGTTCTTCATAAATACAACAAAATAACTTTTCAAAATGAGTATCCTCTTATTAGGAAATCTATACGAAATGTAATGGATATTTCACGTTTTTAAGTAAATCTCAATCAAAAGGCACTGATTTGCTACGAACTATAATTTATAGATAAGTAAGACTATAATTTATAATTCGATAAAACCTCAAGTACAACGAAACTTATCCTCTCCAGCTCATGGTAACAGAATTCAATGCTTCAAAATTAGGAAAAATGATGACGATGAAATAGAAATCGACGTTTTTTTAGAAATTGCAAACTGAGTTTAATTTTATAACTCAATGTTTCATGAGCAAGTTGACCCCTGTAATAAGACCTATGACTGGGTCACCAAGCCTCCATCACTTCTTTATTGCCTAACAGTCACTGTCGTATAATTTTAATTTGTGGCATAAAAATTAATGTATTTAATGATTAAAATTTTTAATGATTTTTCGAAACTGTCACAGTTCTCCAACTCTCTTCGAAAAATTCAATTTACTACGCTCGAATCCCAATCACCCAAAAACCAGAGTATTTCCAAATCCTAACCCCTAATCGTAGAATTTTAAGCACACAGTCAACAAACCTCGTCCCCAAAGCGCGGAAATCCGAATTCAGCTTTCTCGCGATTTCATTTGAGGTCACGGAATGAAAATAAACCTCGGTTGATAAAAATAGCACTCGATCGTTCGTTATAATCTCTTCTCACATTTCGATGCCTATCGAGAATCCTAAGTGCTCCCCAGATGCAAACACACCCTATCTGCACGCCGCGGGGATGGAGAGAAACGGGATTACTCATCATCTGCGACCTTCGCTCAAAAGATTTCTCTTGGCGAAGATTTCAATGGCGAGGGTGCGGGTGGCAGTGGGAACGTCACAGTTGCGGCGCATGAAAGTGACAAAGAGAGTGGAGAGAGAGAATGGGAAGAGGCAGGACGAAAACGGCGTCTCGCTCCTTAAAAAAAATAAAACCTCAACAGACCACATCCGCTGCAGTTCAGACCGAAAAGGAGTGCGGTAAGTTCAAGGTCTTGAGGAAAAGAAAACTGGTAAAATGAGAAGAAAGCGCGGATTTTACCACGCACTCTCTGGATTGGATACAACTACGGAAAAAAGTGCAGCTTACGGTAAATAACACGTAAGTTACCAAGACGTCATATTGGGAAATACCCTATTTCCATGAAACATGATCGAAGAATACTTGAAAGTTACTTTTCATCAAATACTGTTTACCTTTAATAGTATCTTAACATAAGAGCAATTACAAAGCCAATAAATTATTCTATTGCAAAATCAAATCTCGTAAACCTTTCTAAATGAATGTTTTCTTTAATAGAATGGAATTGAATAGGATCGATGAATGCGGGAAAGGATGGAGGGATTATCTAAAAGTTAAACAAACGAAGATAGGCGACTTTTAATGAAAGGTAAGAATTTATCTAAATCTACCCATGTCTCCTGCAAAGTCGCCTTCCGTCGTTTGGCATATATGACTCTCCATCCCTAATCGATTACTTTCGCGTATCGCCCGGGGAAAAAAATGAATAATTAAATCGTCTGTTCAAGCATAAGAGAAGCTTCTATTTCTTTATCATTCTCGCAGTATGTCCTATGTATACATGAGTAGTAATAACATCGGCTACATTGAAAAGTTTACCTTAAAAGAATAACAAAGCAAATAAATTGCTTAAAAATATTTCAAAAATTTATAAATGACACACAAATCAACAGTAACTATTGTGACAGCCATCAAAATGTAGAAAATTTAATGAAAATGTATTTCTCCTACGATGGTGATATCTTGCCTTTCTTTCTCTTAAAATAGAGAATTATTCCATATTTAACTGCCATTCATAAAGAAATTTCCAACTTGCCTACAAGATACTTTCTTATGGAGGTTTTACATGCTTTGGAGGATGAACAATGGGGCTGCAGAAGGTATGGTAAGTATCTCCGTAAAAATAGTAAAAAACATTATTACCGTAATTTTGGATTCCTACTTAAGCCAAAGCGCCTTGTCGGTCGACTTTACATCAAAACTTGGATTTACTGAATTAAAACGCGGGATTTATCTGATAAATCAGTTGAAAAGTATCTTATATACCAAAAGTTTAAAGATCTGGGAAGGAAAATAAACATTCGGATGAATCTAAAGAGTGGAAAATAATTCCCAATATGTCGATACCATACCAAATATATCGTATACACTTCATGCAGTATCACTGTTCCGTTTAAGTCGGTCTTTACTCATGGACACATGTAAGCACTGCCCAGAGGCCCCATTTCCTCAGGGTCCATGCATCCTATTGGTATCGCAGGAGCCCCGCGTAATTACTTTGCCCAAGGGCCACTGATGCTGATAAGATGTCCTAGGCTCCGCGATAAGGTGCTTTACAAACTTCTGCCTCGGTCGATTGGACTTCGATGACCTAGAAAACGGACAGGTAATACATCGCAGGCGGACCAAAAAATGGACTGAAAGTGACCAATAACCAAAGAGGAAAACCTCGGCAAACAGAAGAAAGCGTTCAATTCATCTCGCATCGAAGAATCTCTACGATGGACAAATTATGGCTATCATCTCTAGAAAGCACCGGCCATTGGCTACTCCGCTGAAATTCCACTTTTTCCAACCTAACGGACGGCAGAAAACGCATTTGAGGAGTAAAAGTTTCCCCTGAGGGAAGACTACCAAAAAGAACAGTGAGCCTAATGATGAATATTATTGGAATACTTTCCGTGGTATGCGGCAAATGTAAAACGCGTCGTAGAAAACGAAATTAGGAAATGGAACGCGAGATTGGGCCCGTGGAATTTTTCTATTGCCTCACAGCGAGCGACGAATTAGAAGCTACGTTCTAATTTCACTGGAAAATCCTCGTTTTCCATGAGCGTCACGATCTACACAAAATTGATTTAACTTTTACTCCTGGGCTGTAACGTGATACTCTCGAGGTAATTGAAAATAATTTGGAAGTCAGGAATCAAGATAACAAAAATGAATGGAATTTCGACATGAGATAAAATTTCTCTACTCCCCAAACACTTTTCCGGCGACTTGATCGTTTAACAATGGTAACCGAGGATTGTCATTTTATAAGTAAATCAAAATATCAGTAAACAAATAAAATTGTGAGATTTCTTCCCAGCCCATAAATCCATTAATGGCGCGCATAAAGAGAAGTGTGAATCAGTTTAAAATTCTCCAAATGAATTTACCTGAGAAATTTCCATCCGCGATATTCTTCCTGTGATTCTGTTTTCCAGGTCAAATGAGAACACAATTTCATTAACCAATCCCTAATGAGAAAATCTGCTAATTAATCTCATCGTTATAAAAAGCAAAAGAGACTTCGACCTGATTCATACCTCACAAATGAAGAGCAATTACCTTCTTTCTCCAGGAAATTAACCAAGCTAATCTATACGTACTTAAGGTAAATTAATTCGTCAATGGAATGTAATCATAAGAAAAGGTTAGCACTTAAGGACTGAAGTTAATTTAATATCTAATCATCCGTCGAGTAAGCAAGTAAGCACAATCGAATAATGATATGATATAAATATTGGCAGGACAATCTGATAGATATAGAATCGTCTAAAAGGGGTAGCATGGGCACCCATCTCAATGAGTGTTGGGACCTCATAAGAGGCAACGTATCAGAAAAGCCCGGCTCTCAAAATGTAAACCTAACATGAAGAAACAGATAATTTTGATAAATCGATAAATATGTAAGGGATTAGAAATAAATTTTGAAGTTAAAGAGCTCTTTTATATTTCTGTGCGAGTATAAACTAGATATGATAAAAATACGGTTATCAGGATGCGGGCAGTCTTTTCCAGAGAACGAATCAGGGATTTCTTCTTTTAAATAATTCTTATATTTAAATGATATATAAAATAAAAATATTAATAAAAAATACTCGGTGATTAAATTAGTTTTCCAACGCACATTTTCTAAATTTAACTAACTTCATTTAATACATACTTCGTCATTTTTCTACCTTCCGATGTAAATAATTCCTCGTCCCTAATATAAACCAACACATTTAATTTCGAAATGAATCTTTCTCCATTTTATAAAAATGATCATTATATACGTATAAGAAAAGATATAAACAAAAGAGAAGTTAGATTTTTTTCAGTAGACGCAGCAAAGTTTTCGTTCGGGTTTCCACGGAATCTTATAAATAAAGACGACCCTTACTTAGCAGCTGAAATCTAAATTCAAATTTTCCAAATTAAAGGCATGATGAAAGAGCGGTAAAATCATTCCTTCCAACATTACCTTACTCTATAAATTCAGAAAATATACTTATTTTACACTAATAAATCTTAACCGCGATCTACTCATCACCATTCAGCGCACTAAAACCATCTCGCAAAGAGATCTCTAAATAAATAACACCATTGAAGAAAATACGTTTCTCTAAGCTCCGCTCTTTCAAATGGGTCATACCAAAAGAGAGATGTGACGCTAGACGACGATCATTGTGCAAATCTCATAAAATGAAGATTGAGGATAGTTTCTTTTCAGGTGTCTCCAAACAAAGAAGATGCCCCACAGACACCCTTTGTTCCATCGGTACCGCTCCCCAAATCCTTCTAGAGAACGGAAGGAATGCACCGCAGTCAACATCCGAAGAGCACTTGCCGCCGACCTGAATAATTCAATGCTCCGCCCAGACCCGAATACATACGTTACATGTGAAGATGGTAACATATTCCGATGACCCCGGAAAAGGTTAGTTACTGAATGCAAGAAAGTGCCATCTCATCTTCATCAATCTTTTTCCATACGTCCTGCCGAATTCATGAATCGGTTCTCTGAAGGCCTTCCTCGGTCAATTCTCTCTCTACGTGGTTTATCAATAGCTTTTGTTTGATTTACTTGAAAAGAATATTTTCATCTCCATTCATGAGGAAATTCTATGCAGGAGAATTTACAATTCATGAACTATTCACCGAAGGTAATAGACATTTGTAAACACTTTTTTCATATAAGCCGAAATCTCTTTGATTAAGAAGAATGATAGAAAAATATTTTACCTCTGCTGATGTATTATGTTATGTTTGCCATTTCGCAAAAATAGGATAAAGGTAAAGACAGGTATAAGGTGAAACGTAGTTTATGGTTAAAAGAAGGATATTAAATAGAATGAAATAAATAATTGTTTATTTTAACCGATACGAGGATACGAATGATTAATTATTTAAATACTCTGCTGAGTTAATGTTACTATTTAAGCGCTCTGGATTACATGAAGGAATGATTGATTATAAACATTCTTGATGTCCAACAAAAAATCAAATACTTTATTGAGTTCAATAAATATTGCAAAGTGATAATAAGAGAATGATATATCATCAACAAGACCGGCATAAATCTTATATAATTCGTAGCCCTGCGGAAGCAATAATGCGGAAAATGCTATAGTCAAAAGAATTATAGGGAGAGGAAATACTTTAGACTCAATGAAAAAGCAAATACAGGAAGATACAAAATTGAAAGATGGTGTAAAAACATCCGTTTAAAAGGTATTTCGAGCGAGAAATTGACAGAAGATATAAAATGAGGGGGAAATTTACGATTGCAGATAAATTCTTTACGGGCCGAACGAAACATTCCTAATAGCAGGTGCACGAATGTAAAAAAGTTTTAAAAGCGTGAAAAATTCGGGGAAACGCGCCAAGAAATGGGAAATAGACAAGCTACACAATCGGAGCGGACGTAAAACGACCGTTAAATTCAATACATCCCTGATACACCAACGACATCTTCAATAAAATTCGATTTAAAAACACTTTCCACTGCCAAACGATCATGTTTCGGATGCCAGGAAAATGTCCAAAAAGATCGCAAAAAAATACAAAATAACCTGCTTGGCAGGCCTTTCTAGCAACGAAACCCAAATCCACGCTGGGGTAGAGAAAAAAATATCATACGGTGTTTGTCTTGGGAACCGGGGAAAGTCAGCCGAATACATCGCCGCTATGAGCGCGGCTTCCACCAAAGAATTCGAAGGAAAATTAGGTCAAATCCGGCTCCATAACAAACAGCCGACTGCAGGAGTCAAGTATCCAATACCTACTAAATATACTGGAGATCGGCCAGTCGAGAAAATTTAATTAGCAACGACCAGACTTCCCTCCCCTTGCGAAACTGCAGTCGTCAGAGGAAAAGCGGAGGAATTTTAAGCCGCCGTTTATGATAACATTGATGGTGGGTAAATGCACTTGATAAATCTAACCTCAACTCCAGAGAAGGACAGGTGGACTGGAAAAGGAGAATACCCTCAGCTAAGCTTCCCAATAAAACGTACGCGTAAACACTTCTACCCTAAAAATTTATTTCAAAAACTGATGATGAACAATATGAATATAATTAAGTGTCGTGAACTCGAATCAAAGCTTAGTTTTCTTCGGAATGTAAAAATTTAAACCTTATTTAATATCTTTAGATAAGGAAATGATAACATGAAAATTTATATATTTTCTTTTTACTCCAGATGGTTCTCGTGATGTAAGGACCATTTTTGCAGCCCTAATCTTTAATTCAATTGTAATTAAATCCTCCCTTAAATGAAGATTACTACTTTCATTTACTAATCCGATTAAATCACGCATTCTAATCATTTCTCCTAAGAAATTGCCTACAATATTTATCAGTATATATACAAAAATATACCATATATATGTACATTCATAATTTTCCATAAGCAAATTTACCATACATTACTTCTAGTCCACCATCTCGAGTAAAATTAATTTGCGACGAAGTGCATAAATATCAATACTAAAATCGTGTATTCAAATAGCTGCAATCTCATACTTTTTCATGCGTTTTTACGGGAAAGAACATCGGGGAAAAATTCAGAGTACTAAAATTATACGGAAAAATTAATTTCAGATTTGCAGAAATCAAGGCTGGGAGAGGTTCGCGTCATGTACTCTACAAAAAGCCTTCCGCCATCCGCGTTGAATTTAAAAAAAAAGAGGAAACGGGAAACGATGCACAGCAGCAAGCACAATTTCAAAGCAAGCATGTCAAGCACACGGGCCCAATCAACGGAAATCTGCGCCATGGATGTGATTTTTAAATACCATGCAATGCGGTCCTTGAATTACTCTGGAAAAATACATGCAAATTTCATAGCGTTTTATTACACGCGATGTTTCGTAACGGCGAGAAAATTTGATTTTGTATAACATCAGCACACATATCTATGAATGTATATTCACAATATAGAAAAGGAACAAGACGTAAGAATTCATTAGTAAGCATTTGTTCCTCGACCTCCATTTCCTCCATAAATTCTAATAAATTAAAACCTAAATTTCTAAGTCGTCGGTTAGGACCGAAGAAAAATCTTACACAAATTAACCTCTTATAACCGTTTTATGAATAAAAAATTTAAGAGAAGCTAATTTCTTAAGAAAAATTAGGAAAATAATGATATTAATTATTAAGGAGGGAATTGAGTTACATTCGAGGGGATCTTTTAAATAACTATTTTTGTTTTCACCTTGATGAGGTCCTTTGGCACTAACTATTTCACTTAAACAGATCAATGATGATTTTAGAGTTACATGAATAAAGACAAACTTATCATAAATCACCGAAGTTATCCGACATTATATATTTATATATCTCATGGAACAGAACATAATTTCAAAAACTTCCGTAAGGGAATGCAAAATTTTATCATTACATCTTTCAACGTTAATAAGAGGAGGAGATTAGAAATGGGGAAATAAAGCAGGAAGCATAAATTAAACGGAGGAAAATGCTTAAAAGGAATAGCTTGAGGATAAATATCGTCCGTTTAATCAAAATCAACTTATTTTAGTTCACTATCTTATTCATGATATGAATCATTTCTAATTATTATTTCACCGTCATCCCTGTACGCTCAAGAATCAGGTGGACTTGATGATTGCAATCAGTAGCTGAGTTCGTTCGTGCGTTCAATAAATTCTGGAAAATATAAATGCTACTTATTTACCTCGCATTATGCCGCTTTAATATACGCTTTTACTCTAAGTATGCACTTACAGAACACCTTATTATGTGGATTCAAGTACTAACTTAAACGTAATATCTTTGATCTAATAATAAACCTAAATACTAATTTTTCGGAGTGATGGCTTTCACAAATTTGAACAAAATTTTAGCCGTTATTATTTATTCTGGCACATAGCTACTTTTCAGGTCACTTTCAACGAAATACGTAATCAAAATCCTAGTATCCCTGGTAATAATCAGTATACAGAAATTAAGAACTAACTATGACCTTTGAGTTTTGCTTTGCATTTTAATTTCTTATGACTGACCATGGGTCCACTCTTTTTACGAAAGAGTATCAAACACGGGAGAGCAAGCCGCTTGATTTTGGAGACTACTCAGACTCTGGGCCGACGAATGACCCCGTTTGCGAATAACAGAATTTTGGACGGATTTTAGGAGAAGATTTCCCATGTAATCGAATCCCTCGAGGGGCTGATTTCGCATTCAGATGGACGTTCCCAAGTGCGTATCGCCTCTTGGACACACCTCTGGACTTTTCTTATTCTTTGCCTCATAAAATTATCCTTAGAGCTGTTCTGCATTTTAATGAACCTTCGTGAATACTCGGCAGTGTGTACCGTCACTCTATAACCACACTCAATACCTTCAAGTTATTTGGCGATTCGCCATTTGAGGCGACACTCTGCTATGCAAACTTCTCATACCTCTCGAGAAGTAACAATGAGCGATTACCGTGGGCTGATCAATAGAAGTAAGTATTCTGGATATCTCAATCAGCTAACTTCAACTTTCAATGTTTTCGAATGTATTAAAAAGACGTTGGAACCAAAAATGTAAGTACTACAACATGGTAGGATAAACTATAAATATAGCTTGATAAAAATTTATTAATTTTTTGCGAATAATACTAAAATCTTATACCTTCTAAGTACCACTTCCAAATCGCCTCGTTAAGGAATGGAACAGTAAATTTGAAGAAATCTTTCATCGTCTCCTTAGAAAATACAATTACATTTGATAAATAGTGATACAAACTACAGAGAGAAAAGTTTACGATTGTTGGTCAGGTGGAATCAAAAAATTTTAATGGAAAAGGAGTTAAAAAAAAACATATATTCCTTTTAAAAACTTCGAGCGTACCGAAAACTAGAGAGCATAAATTAGTAAGTCTCTTTGAATAACGATACTACAAGAAATTACTTCACGAGTAATAACTCTTCTTTCGTACTCTGGAGTTAAGAAATAACGGCTGCTTCGATAGAGAGGTCCGAAAACGAAGCTATTTAATGATAAAAGCCATGAATTTCACTCAATAGGTCGAGCAAATTAAATGAGGATGAAAAGGCTGAAGAGAGCTCGAAATGTTTCGAATTAAAAAGATAAAAAAATTCCATCGATTTAGAAAGGTGAACGAGCCGTGACACTTTTAAGCATTGAAATGAGAAATTAATTGCGAAAAATAGCGGAAAACGTACAAACAAGCCCTAATCGATACGCGGGACTTGGGTAAATTCCAAAACTGAATGGATGCACAACGACCTCCGGTGACGATTTTTATCGCCACTACTAAAAATCCCCTCCTCGAGACCCAAACGATATTTTCAAAAATTTCTCCAAGTTTGTCGAAGCTACCAAGGCCACGAAGGGAGTCGGAAGGTCAAGCAACCTTTCGATGTGGTGGTCTATCGAAAATGGCCACCGGAAGAGGACCAAAATGTGGGACTTTTGGTTATTCCGGCAAAAGAGTGGGTCACCGTCATTCCCCTACTCGCCTCTCCTATTCCACTCCCGTATTCCCCACCTCCTCCCTGACCTCCTCACCGTCGGCCGCGCCCCGACAGCGTCTGCATTTAGTCCCTCCGGAGATAGATGGAAAGAGGTCTCCGGGATGGCGAATTTAATTTTCCGTCGAACCATGCATAATAGCAGAATGGTAGAAAACGCCTATTAGGCACGGCCCTCGGGGAACTCCCGCCTCGGAGCGAGGAATTTAGAATTGTGTGGCTCCTTGAATGGATCCTACGTCGAATTCCATCGCGAAAGAGCGCGACGACAAAAAGGTGTCAAATTTATGTGACTTTCCCATAAGTGGGCATCGATACTAAATGAGTTTATTTGTAATTTCTTTGTCAATTTACACATTCGCAGCACCGTCTTCAAAAGGCACCGAATAGGATACGGTGAGAATTTCGGACAATTACGAACATTAAAAATATGTATAACTATGAGCGACAAAGAGCAAGAAAAAGAGGACATTATTTTCAAGCAGGAAAGTGTTATGTCCGGAATAAGCACCTCTCAGGCATTGTTCCATATAATATTTAAGAGATATATATTCTTTTAAATTTTATTTGAACATTTAATTTATATAAGTTTATCTTTTTCTGAGATATCGTCATGAAGCTATCAAAATTTTTCGTATTCTCCGTTCTATTTACATTAATTCAAATTTATATTAAATCGCCACTGACTAACTAACGAACAGTTCCCCGTGAAGTTTAAGATAAGGCGTAAGTATATCCGAGGAGGATAAAAGGCTGAGTACCACCGCTCTAAATTATACAGGAAAAGAAACTATATTACAATTCTGTAAAAAAAATAACCCGATCTTTTAGCGACATCTGATTTAATTTTATAAATGCAATCACTAATTCTGTTACTTTAATTCCACTGGATTATAGAAATGAGCCGAAACTAAAAAACGTAAGCTAACTAAATAATTAAGAGTTATGAAACGTATATATATAGTTATGCTCGTGAGACACATTTGAAGACTCTCATGGGCTGGATGGAATCAACAAAAACATTTTTCTTTAAGCATATTTTTCAGCATTATGATGACATTGTCTAAGTTAGTCGAACAGTACTGTAGCACGATACAAGGTAAATTACGCAGATGGGCTGTTTTTGTACAGATATCACTAAATTTCAGGCAACAGCATGGAAATCTATCCTTCATCCTCGGGGTTAAATTTTTATTTTTTAACTAATATTTATTTCGTGCCAACCGAAACAAACTGGTATCAAATTGAATCAAAATTTCCACTAAAATTCACTTTCGGCGAAATTAGCCCTTCCAGATGGAATGATATTTCATCCATAAAGAAAGCAAATTAACAAAATCGTGTGTAATTATTTCCACCTACGCAAATAACTGGAGCCCACGCCAATAAACCCTACCCGAAGACGTGGGCGGCAGATCGCCAAAGGCCCGCTGATTCCCACCCTCAGCAAACAGCCCGCAAACATGGTAAGCGACAACCGAAGGCAAACGCTAGTAGCGCGCGAATTGACCGTGCGACGCATAAAGCCCACCGCACCGCACCACACCGACACCTCCACCGCACCACGGGTCATCCGACTGACAAGTTTGGCATCGGTTTTGAACAGGTTGGACCTACGGGTGGAAAGGCCCGACCACAGCAGTTGGCGTGCCTCTCGAGTGAAAGGAGATGGAGAAAAGGTCTGAATGGATAATTATCCAGGCAAAGGGCAATTTCCTTCCCCAGGGAAGAGATACCGAAACCGTCAGTCATTCCACGGTCGAATTAACGGAAACGCAGGACTGAACACGGAGCGATTTGTTCGGGGAAAGAGCTGAAAAGATATTTCCTCCATTCATACATTGCTTTTCGGTCCGCCGTGTGGCTTCCCTCATCACAAAATTGATGGAATTCGATGTTATCTCCTTATGTGAAGTACTTCCTTGGCCCAAAAAATTTCTTCCCATGAACGTGACTTTCTCCTAGACGATCTTCAGTTAAGAAGATTTTCCCCGCACCTCTGCTATGATCCTAATGTGCATAATAACAAAAAAAGCTTGGGAAGAGACGAGAGAGAAGCAAAGTGGGGCCTGAATTCCCTAATATAGATTACGTACTACTAATTGATTTCCATGGAAATAAATGTAACAATGCTTCAATAAGGAAATAGACACCGCTTGATTATCGAAGAAATTATTTTTTTATTTTAGAACTCGATGGGGTTAGGTCATCATTTCTTAAACAAATTCAGATTCCCGGTTGCAATGTGAAATGATATTCTCTTTGTGTATATTAGTGTCATTGGTGGAGAAAAATTTAAACTGATACTTAAAAAATTAATATTTCAATTTAAACTTAATAAATTTTTAACTGAGCCTGGTTACAAAAGACAGATACTATACTCATGATTTATATACGACTCGAGAGCAAAAATTCGACTTCACATAAACTATACATATGCCTATACACAGAAAGAAAGCGAAAAAAAATTACACATCAATTCTTCAATTACAATTCAATTACAATTACTTAAAACCTTCATCTAGTGTTATCACTTCAGCACATTTATAATTAACAACGGCTAAAGAATTAAGACTGAGCATCATCAGAAAACATTGCGTAATAAACAATTTTAGAAAACATAATAGGTGAATTCCTCCTCGAAATAAGACTAGCCAGTACAAGGATTACTATGAAGGGAACCAATATGTAAACCAGGGTATTGGAGTACATGATTGCGTAATTAAAATATAGTGCTGAATTATGACTTCTCTCGCCACAGTGGGCATGTAATCTCAATTTCCGGATATCTGACGAGTTGAGGTTCGGTCGTAATTGAGGTGAAGAGGATGTGTGTGCTCGTGTCATGCTTGTGTAGCGTCCTTCCGGTGGGAGAGGAAAGTGAGGAGAGAAATTGAAACGGAATTTCAGATGAAGAGAGAAAGAATTTACGCCCCCCAACTCTCCGCGAGTTTACGTAAAAAATACATCCCAAAAAGGTGGGTCACGAGGAATTCCAATCTTTTGAGAAATTTTCTTTCATTTGCGTCCACATCCGTACAGCCTTTTGAAATATTTAGGGGACAGTTCCGGAGCAGACCATTAACATGATGCGATATGTTGTGACATACACCCTCTCACTATTTCCACAGGATTCAAGAGAACCAGAGAACGTATCAGTGGGTTGAGCTGGAAATGGGGAGACAGGATGCTTTTCATGTTACTTAAGATTTTATAAAGAATTTAGATGAAGAATCGATGTTCTTTAGCCTATTATTTTCTTCCCATTATGCTCAATCGGTGAATAAGCTTCCAAGAATTAAGGAACGTCACCGTTAAATCCTAATAAAATAAGATACTTTAGTTGTCTGCCATTATGCTACTTCAAAACATTGCTTTTGAACATTTATTAATTATGTTCAACTTTATTCACGTTCAAGAAATGGCTAAATATGTTGATATAGAAAATAAATACCAGTGCAATAGTATATGCCAGAAGAGGGGAACCTTAGCATGTTTCCTACGTTTAAATAGTTTAACACCCAAATTATATGAGAAAACAAATTCATTCGCTGATGAAGCTGAAACAGCACATTTTTCTTTTGGTTTTTTGACCGTTGAAATTAGCAAGACTGTAAAAAATATTTAAATACAGGCATTCTTTTCATAGAGACCATGGTGAATGACCAAAAATACCACATGCCTATGCTATGTAACTCTATGTTAATTTCTGCTATGCATAATTTAATTTCCTTCCAATAAAATATGCATCTAACGGTTCAAATATTGGCTAGATTTGAGAAAGTTTTCGATGAAGAAGAAACCGAATGCTAATGGGAAATTACTAAATCGCACAAGGATTACTTAATAATTAACCAATTGATGTCATTCAAAGGACTTAAAAATCCACGTTGTTTCTTGTCTGCGACGAAATCATCGGGAATCCCTAAAGAATAAGTACAACAGGAGAAACCACGTTATAAAAATCAACGAATAGAGACTATGTTATGACAGTTCAAAAGTTAAAACCTCACAATATGTGAGAGGATACTTTCAAGCACATGAGACGAGCGAGTTTCTCAAGTTCAATTTGATTGAGAAAGGAATCAAATTTCGTAAAGGCTGACAGAAAGGCGGAAGAGCTGTAGGGACAAGAACAATCCTCGGAATATTATAAAAACATTTGATTTCAAATTAACTTTTACGAGAAAAAACGAGGCTATTATAACGTAACAGGCTTCTTCTTCCCACGAGAGTACCGCCCAATTCACACGGGGGACCAGAAATGAAAAGATGATCGACGGACGAGAGGTTTCTTTGTAAAGTGGAACGAGTTCTCAAGCGCAACGTGTAAACAACCCCAATTCTATCGCCGCAATTACGCAACAATGCATTCGCGGATGGCTCAATTGCGCGGTCAACTTCCGCAAACGACGAGAATGGACCTAAATTTATCAATTCGCACGATCACTTTGCATGAGCAAAAAATTTTCAGATATCATCATCCCCGCGATATTAATCGAGCGCACTTTCTACTGTTGAATAGGTATTTTCGAAACTGTGACAAAGCCCTGCGTTTCAGGAAGTAATATTGCAGGTAATGTAACATTTCCCTGGCACATTGTTCCGTTTATAAATTTTAGGATTTGTCTAACTTGTTCCAAAATCACTCTCAATCATACAGGAAATTATATTTATTATCTCGACTATATCTTAGAATTTAAATCTCTTAAACCAGATTTATAAATTAGTTCTTTATTCATTTTGATTTTCTTGATTTACGTCATTACTCAAATACATCATTTCAATGTTTTTTTCTGAAATTCCGGTAATATTCATACCATTATGTTTCATTATAAATTAGTCTATTAAATTATTCTTGCATTCTCAAAATATTTAGCTGCTGTAATGCAGACCGTTGCATTTCTCTAACAATACAATTTTCAAGATTGCTTCAGATAATACGCTTTTCTGGACTGGAATACTTACATTTGAGAGAAGGAAGGGATTTTCAATTGAAAACATCGAAGTAAGTACATAAATTTAAAGGGATAAAACAGTTGAAGTTTCAGAAAGGAACCACCTAAAAATTCGTGACATTTTGCAACAGCATAAATTGAACGGATCAAAGGAATTAGCAGAGTATCTCCAAGTACAGTAAATTAAGCAAAGTTGCAGAACTATAGCGAATTCTATGGTGATAGTCATCCTTCCAAAGCAACCAAACCTTCATTTTTGCGTGATTTTTTTCTTTTGCTTCGGTTTCAATCGATAAAATTATTTTTCATACGGAGTACCTCCAATAGGAAATACCATTTGAAACTTTAATATTTCGGTTGAACTTAAATAAACTTAACTTAAAGAAATAAAAAAAAACAAGGAGATGGAAATTTTTAAAAGGAAACCTTCATTTTAATTAGTAAAGTAAGAGCCGAGAGAACTATTCCAAAACTGAATGACCAAACTTGAGCTGAATAACTACCGCACAATGCAAATGTTATCTCACTGAAAATCATAGGAAGTACGAGTTACTCCACCATTCAATCATCAACCTTACACACCAAAATCCCATTTTTTACTTCTCTTCAAGATCGACCGGGAAATTCCTCGCATTAAACCCCTCCGAATCGACATCGGCAGCACTGTTTTGCGAGGGGAGGGAGAGCGCAAATGTTTCCACGCGAAGGGGAAAACCCGGGGAACGTCATACAACATGCATGAAATGCAGATCGGCTGATTGTCAATTTCGCCTTACAACTGCGGGACACCGAATTGCGTGGTTGCCGTCCTCGGGCCTTCCAACACGTCTGCACGAGAGAGCGAAAGAGAGAGTGCTTGGGAAAGAGAAACATACGGATCTTTCACTCCGCGAGCGAGTGGAATTGTAGAAAAGGACCGACTCAATGGTACGCCACCGCTTTCCTTGTCGAAATTTCGGAAGGAATTGAGGCGCTTGGAGAGAGTCTTTTGTTTCCCCCGAAACGTGGTTTCCTTTTCACTGATTTTTTTGTGGTGAGGGTGGGATGAGAAGAAGGTCATCTGGGGTCGCGATCCGAAGAAAACATTCCGGAATTAATAAGAAGGAAGCTTGCGGATATGCGCCCTGGAGAAATGCACTGAATATGCAACGAGCGGAGGATCTTTTTAATTACCACGCATCCGAGTTAAACCCGGAAAAATGTTCCGCGGAATGTGGAGAGTGGAACATCCTCTTAAAACTCTTAACATTCTGAATTCCGCCGCCGCGGATTCGAGGGCTATCCCATCCATTCGCAAGATACTGTTCCGCTCCCTTCCGTATAAAGAATATCTTCCTTGAGAAACTGAATGAAAGTGACTGGAATTTTAGATTTTGCAGTACACAACTGCGCATATATTGAATCTAAGGAACCGACTCATCTCGGTATTTTTAGGAAATCATTTTAGCTTAAAACACTTTCGAAACAAAGGATGATGGAAACTTAAGAAAAACCAAGCTATAAATATAGCTTAATATACAGCAAATTTTTCATCATCGATCGCTATTATCGCTATTAAACAACGTGAAAAGGATGATAAATGAAAATTCTCTTTACAAAATTTTAAGAATACAATGCGTGCAATTAGTCGTAATAGCTTCTTGTACGAAAAAATTAAAATTCAATATGATAAAAGGGAAGAATGACCGATAGGTAGATATCAATATAACAGTTGTAATCTAATCGAACTAAATATATAAATACTGATAGCGAAAATGAGTCTCACCGATAAGTAGCGCTATGAAAATTTTCAATGCTGAAAATATTCTTGTATTACGCTCAAAGCAGATTGATTTAAAGAGATGAATAGTCAAAGATTCCAAATTATATGATTCACGAAATGAAGAAGAATTATCAATACCTCCATGATTCGTACACTTGTAATGTACGAAGAAAAAAAATTTAATGATGCATTACCCCGATATAAGTTTTTAACCCACAAATTATATTACCATTATTCTTATATTTATATAATCTCTTTCTTTCAATTATTAATTGACAAAGGGTTAGATGTAAGAAGAGATTTAGTCCCATCCTATCTCGGATATTGACATATTATGGTTATCATTATAAAATTCCCCATCCAATGAATGTCGCTAAATACAAAAAATTCCCTCTTTAGACATAAAATTTCGAAAACCAATCCCGGTACTGAGAAAACAACTGTCAGTGATCATCGTCGAGAATAGAATAGAGTTTCACTACTCCGTTCGCTTGTAAAGCGGATGCTTACGAGAGAACGGAATCTCAGCATGCGATGGCTATGGAGATTTCCGCTGCACGCTTTGAATTGATGACTTATTGGAGGCGCGCTTTTTGAGCTCCACCTCAATTCACTTGCACCCACAAACACGCATTCCATTCTTTAGGGTCAAACTAATGCGTCACTGGGGTTCATTCACAAATAGGAAATCCTCCTCCGAAGTTCCTCTTGTAACCGTTCGAAAGGAAAGCGGAGAGACAGTTCCGCGAGTCGAGAGTGAGAGGTTCATACTTAAAGAGGAAACGGAGGAGATTTCTCGGAAAATCCATCTCCTAATACTAAAAGTATTTCATCCTCAAATTTTAGAAAGTTACACTTCTTCTATTAGTTCGAATGCCGTGAGAAGGCATCCTAACATATAGGAGAGGATGACGGAAGAATGTTAAACTCATTCCTTTTCAAAGAAATCCTAATACACTACATATAGGGAAATGAACTCTTAATCAATGAGTTAAGAGATGTATAGAGATAAATAACTAAGAAGTGTATAGAGCATTACTAATTGTAAGATTTAAAGATTAATTTACCATTTTCATTGAAGTATTTCTAATCCTGTTTTCCTACTCGGCAAACTTTGGCATTAGCGTACATTTCTTCACTGTTACTAATTTGAATCTGAATTAAAATGAAGAAAATGATGAAATATAAAGATTACGATAACAATGAAAGATTCGAAAATTTTGAGACGAGCCCCCACTACATATTTCTGGAAGTAAAATACAGGAAGTTGCAAAAATTAATAAACATATAAAAACTTAAACCTCTGGATATTTTCCTTCGGACCCTTCTAAGATAGATGTGATCACCTTGTTTAACTCTCTCGACACTGAACAGATTCATAGAGCTTTCATAAAGATTAATGATGCAACATAATCACTCTCGCAGTGATATTACCATAAAAATGTTCTGGAGTAATAAAACTTTTACCCGGTATAATATTATTCCTACATCCACAACTCAAATTTATACTTCGACTCATTTAAAAAAGCATATAATTGCGATCAAAGACCACAAATTTAATAAATACCAAAACAGATAATATACTCATTTTTCGTACTCTGAATTTTCAATGGGGTAAATCCTCCAAACCATGATGCCCGTCCCTGTCATAATGTTACGAGAGCTCTTCACCAAGCATTCCCTCCGTTGTAGAACGCGACTCTAAGACAGAAATCGATAGAGGAAATGCCAAGCGGAGGTACTTAAAGAGGGGTCGGGCGGATAATCACAGAGTCCAATAAACATGAGGACAGGTGACGAGACGAAGAAGAGGGGAATGGAGGAAATAAAAGAGCTCAGCTATGGATAGACGGAAGAGTGGGTTAAGGAGAGAGGGAGAGAGAGAGGGTGGGGCGGAAATGGGGCCAATAGGGAGGGAAAATCGAGATATTCCCACACGGGCGCCCGGAGATTGTGGGACATACGGCGGTGATCACTTCTGGTCCATCCGCGATGCTAAATAGAACTGGAGGTGGAGATGCGAATGGACTCACAGACTCACTATGGCGTATTCAGAGGGAATGTGGCATAGTGTAGGACAATTCATGAGCATTTTATCGATCTGAATTAAAAGATGACGAAATGATGAAAAAGCTTACATATCACTCGCAGGGTTCTCTTTCGGGATAAATTCGTTATTTCCACCAATCATTCACTGTACCGCCATATATATCTTTTCATATCTCTTTCTCTTCACACCTATTCATACATACACCCATACATCCTTTTATTATCAACGTTAAATTACATATCTTCATTTCAGAATCTCTTACCCAAATTCAAGTGCTTTTTATCCCTTGAAAACCATTCTCATCCTCCTCTTACACCATTTTAGTCTTTTAACTTTCATTAATCATGTCTACATAGCCAATTCAATGTAAATATCACTTTCATTAGGTCAAGCTTTTCTCCTTCTTTTACTCCTTATTCATAGACTATCCAATCAATACTAATCCAGTGTATCCACACAATAACCACAAATATTCCTCATGTAATTCACGTAAATAAACATAATTTGGATTACTCATGAAATATCCTTTGTATTTGTACTATAAAATCATCTCATTGAGTCAGGAAAAGTAAAAAACAAGAAACGTGTATTATCTTCTTAGAAGTTTATAACGCAAATAATTACCATATAAGCTGAAGATTTTTAGAGCGATAAGACACATTTGACAAGTGGGAAAGGTTATTAATTTCAAACAGAAATCGTTACATAAAATATTTACTACAAACATCATCAAAGCAGACTGTGAGGATTTCGGGTTTACGTGTGTTCCTTTTTTCGAAAAAGTAACATTAAAACATTAAAATTAATTTTGCAATCCAAGAAATACGACATTTATGAATTTAAAGAGATTACAATTTCCAATGTGGGACGGGTACCTATGAGCCTACAAGAAATATTCATATTCCGCCATTAGAAGACTTTTTGGATTCCGAGCTTAAGTAAGTGTAATAATTAACAGAACTGAATGTCGGTTTTGAAGATCCAATCACAAGGCAAACATATATACATTCTACGAGATCTGAAACTGTGTTAGTAGAATCAACTTTCATGATATAAAATAATTTATGGGAAAACGTTTGCCTATAAGATTATTTTAATTTGCACGCGCTCAGTATCTTAAACGTCGATAATTCGCGCTCTAAAAGAAGCAAAGAATTTCTTCATCGATTTTTTTCAGTTCTGAGAATTCTAATGTTAAAAACCACTGTGTGTTACAAAAACTGTGTATTTGTGCCGCGAGAAGTAGGAACGGCGAAAATTTTTAAAATGACTTTTTTATTCTTACGTGATGGAATCCTACCAGGGAGTAGGACTGGAATAAAATATTGTGTACGCACGCTAGATATTTAGATTTTTACACAAGTTAATATAAAAGGTACTGTTTTTATGTATTGTATACCGCTAAACGAACTTTCCTTCCCCAATGCACCATATGGTATGAAATTTTGGCAGAGACCGTTACAAAGGAACAAGCAACAAAAATTAAATGATCGTTTGCGTCACCTGTTTTGCAAACTTCTGAAGGCACTCCTTAACATTTCTAGCCACAAAGAGGTTTAAAAGCAAACATTTTCTTTAGCTTTAAAATTTATCCCATTGTCTTCACCAATACTGCTATATGTTTAACTTCAAGGGGATTGAATTACACTAACGAAACGAAATACTCTTGAAGTTGAACGACAAGTAGTAAATTCCTTGGAGAAACAAAGCATCCATAAAGCAAAGTATTCATTCATTAAGCAAAGCATAAAAAAATGAATAGGATGATTGATATTAATCGTCATCCATAACACCTCACAGTTGCTTTCAGCCAAGAAAATGTCTAAAAGACAAGCTAACGCAAGATGCACTGTCTTTCATCCAGTACCGAAAAACATGTGGAACAATAAACAAAAATATCTAAACTCATAGATCGTTAGGCTAAAATCTTAATTCACGCTAAAAATATTCCAAGCCTTCCAATGGAACGTGCTTCCTTCCCAAGCTGTCTTCCAAATTTTTCCGATTTTTTCTACTGTATTCAATGTAAAAACAAACCCATCTTTTAAAAATTCCTCTTCAATAAAAAAAATTGATATAAACCCATCCCTTGCAGCAACGTCTACATTTGAGAACTTCAAACCACCAGCTGAAACTTTGATATCTACGGAGATCAGCCGACTCAAACAGCGGACGCTTAGAAATTCCGCGAATTAATTCCGTCCCCCTCTGACCACCGCAACTTTATTCCAATGACCAGAAAGGAGCAAGATGGACACACAGTCGCAACCATGTGAATTTTAGCAAGCCCCGCTCGCGATACATGCAAGTCCGGAGAATTATTCAATCAATGCACTCCGCGTGCGTCACGAGGCTCATCCATGAATATTCCGCTCCATACTGCGGCGAAAATTGAAGGAGATGTGAACATGAATAAAACATGGAGAGATAAGTGTAATAACCGGAGCGCGAGGAGTTCAAAAGGATAATCGCCAGGATAGTAAACGAGCGCGGACCCATTCACCGTCAGAAAAGGGGCGGAATTCTGTCGGTTCGAAACAAATGCGCATCGGAGAAATAATGCCGACCACTTCCGACTACTTTTACGCTGCGAAGATTCACGGAGATCCTAAATTAGTTCCAGACCGAAGCCGAGAACAAACGAGAATATTTTGCGGGTATAAAACGCTCCAGCACAACTAGCAATAAGGGTCACGTGGATTTAATGAGCTAATCAAATCTAGGTTCCTTCATTAACATACTAAATACTTACTTATATGCTCTGTAGTTTATTCATAGGCTGTGGTTGGTACTGATTTCGGGAAAATGAAAGAATATCGGGACTAGTCTTAGTGGTTCTATGCTGCACAACTTACAGGAATGGAAGGTCCGTACGGAAATTAATAGCTATCGCGGACAGCGAGCGAACTCTGTAAAATTATTATTTCTATTTCTAAAGAACATTTTTTAAACAAAAATGTGAAATCTTGAGGAGACTTTGAAATTCAAAGCTGAACATACTATGAGTGACAAAATGAATTATTCATCTCTTATTTTCCAAACTTTCTCACCGGTAAAAGAGTATATCATTGATAAGAAGCTAAGAAAGTATCAAAAATATTTCAAGGAATTTTTAAGGTGAGTTCTGTGAGGTTAAAAATAGTCCATTTTATTTTTACATATCTTAAGCTGTTTTTTTTTATTTGGAATTTGATGACAGGGATTATTAAAATTATTATTAATTAATTATTTTAAATTATCAAAATATTCTTTTGATAATTGAAAACGTGTATTTAACAGAGAATTTTTGATGACTGCCATTCATTCCTAGCTTTTAAAAAATATCTACTATTCTCCAGAAATAAAGCCCCCGGTGAAGGTGTGCAGGCTTGCTGTAGAGTATTTGGATTATAATTATTAATTTTCAATACAAAATACAGAACATATATGGTTACTATCGTATATTACTGAAACTTCATTCAGATCTACTCGGAATCCATACATGGATGGCAGCAGAAGGATGATGGCCGTCTGAACACCGAACAAAAAAAATAAAGGACGAGTCATTAGTAAAGCTAACATTGGTATTTCCCTCGCCACCCTGTTTAAATAAAAACAAAAAAACAACGAAGGTATATTTACAGTAAGTAAGGGATAAACATTTAATGATGCAAACGACCTACACGAAGAAACGTGCATCAATTAGATGTAGATTACTCAGTCAATTTTCGCCTATGATAATCTCCCATTGTCCTCAATACCTAGCGAGACATCGCCAGACAATAAGGGCTAAACAAATGTAAGGAACCTTGGAGAAATTTACTTCTTTAAACACGGGGGAGGGAGCTTTGTTTTTGGAGCTTTTTTATGCAGATGCTAAATGTGAAACTCGAGACTCGAGAAGAGTACCTCGTTATTGACTTAATAGAAAAGTGGGCGTTGCACACGAAAGAACAATGCGTCGAGTATCCACACTCGCGTGCCGTACCAAAGGTTTTGGTGACTTTGCATCTACTTCATGACTAGACAGGTCTTCACTTGGAAGGATTCAAAAATTCGAGTACATACGACAAGACCGAGAGGGAAAAAGGGGCTCGGTCGTCTTAAAATGCAAATAAAAATATTTCGTCAATATGCATTAGTCGGCGAGAAGTTTCACATGAAGGTGAAAATTCTCCTAAACGTAAATAAATCCGTAAATGGAATATAAACTTGAAAATATTTAACAAAGTCAATGGCTTGACGCGAAAACAACTTTCACCATAGGCGGGGCACTTTAAACCGCACAGCTGCACGTAGGGAATCCAAGTTCAAGTACTCGACGTTTAGCATTATATTCCGAGTACGCGACTACTCGGAAAATAATGCCACTTGGAAAATTTGCTCGAGTATCGAGTAATGAAAATCGACTAGCATGCTCTCTACTGAATGATTAATTCACGCACTGGGTGACGATTATAAACCTGTACAGGGATAAGGGTATGTTTCAATAGTAAAACTGAAATTTATTTCTGTTTTTATGTTCGCTCTTTTATTCTTTTCTCCCTCTGAAAGACCTTTTTTTATAGCAGTTCCTTCACAACTCAACGATCGATTTGTTAAGGTTTAGTTGGGGGAGAATGAAACTCCTCTTCATCAGAGAAGCACTGATGAAGATAAAGTGAAAATCTGAAATGGTACTTTTCTTTTAAAAAAATTATGAATGGAAATAAATCAACCAGAGGGTATTTTAAATTTTTGAAATAAAATATTTCGCTGATGAGTCTTACTTATTTGACTTTTAATTATGAACAGTCTTTTCATTTTACTCCAGTTTAATTACTAAGATAGGGAACAACTTAAAAACGAATAGATAAAATGGCTTTATATTTAAAAATTATTATTAATTTATTCAAGTTATAGTTGTCTAAGATGCAAGATGTTGATGCAAGGCCCGAAATTTTTCCTTCAAGTTTCCTGAGAAAGATATCCTAAAAATCACAAGATTAAACTATTGGGCTACAAATCATTGGTTTTAGGGAAGTATACAGTTGACGTAAAAGGAGACATTCGGATTCATTACTCGAGGATTGGGTAATAGATGCTAGGAAATTTTGCAAACATGAAGCACCCAAAAAATAGAACTCCTGAATTGAGCACAAGAAACAAAATAACTGACGGAATTCGCTACATAAAACGAGAAGCCCTTATATAAAATTAAAAATAAAAATTGAAGATTAAAATAAAAGGGGCTTAAAAACTAAGTACGAGAAATTCCACTAATCATCCTGATGAGTTTCGGCGAGAAAAATCGCTGAAACAAAAGCATAAACCCGTTCCGACATCCCGAACTTAATTTCAAAGCTCCAAACAAAGGCATTAGCAAGTACTTGAGCGCCGACCGCAACAGAGACCTGCACAGCACACCGATAGGGTTAATCACGAAGTGAAACCTAGGCCCACCTATCCTCAACCCCGACGAGACCCTCACCGAAACAAAAGCTCTTCGTGAATTACTTCTCCAAAACTGTGTGGTGATAAGAGCACCTGTTTCATAAAGCGGACTATTTCGACGGAGGCGGATGTTGTGGTGCCTTGGACCGCCTCTGGTTAAGAGGGAGGAAAGGGGAGCAAATCCCATAAAGGACAGGAAGGATTAATTAACCTTGAGGGACCGGAGAAAGGGATCGGAACCTTGGGAGCACCGTAGAGAACGGTGGGCCGCCCTAGGGGATCGAGAGATGAGAAGCTAGGAAAGTGAAAGGGAGAGTAAGAACTTCATTGGTTAAGTCGTCGGCAGCGTGCCCCGTGAAAGGGCCGAGCAAACTCTCTTCAACGGACACGAGCCATCAAAACGCACGGGATTGATCAGGGGAGGGAGTGGTGCAGAGCACGCGGGTGAAAGGGTTAACATCCGAAAAGCTACTTCCAGATATAAGAGAACGACCACACAGCTTCAAAGATTCTACACGCAATCTTCCAACAATAACACGTATTCCATAAATTTCATTTATTTTTATAATAGATTTTTTGTAGTGATGTGTAAATCTAAATCAGTGACAACAGCTGCTCTGCATCTTTCTACGGAAGTCGAGCTTTCCGTTACAGGTAGAAAAATTTCCCTATATTTAAAACTAAATAATTATATATTAGGTTGACCTCCGTATGCAATATACAAAAAAGGAGGAAAGACAGCCCGTTAATCGAGGAACAGGAGATTAATTATTAAATGAGAAAAACCACAATATATGTCCACAATTTATTAATATATAATATAAATTTTGGACATAGTATGTTTTTTTCTCATTTAATCATGAATCACTTCCACCAAATATCGCCTGAAGTAACAAATCAGATCAGGAGATTAGGTAAAATCGACGAAATAAAGGATATTTCAAGCCATTGAAAGGAACAAAAACCACTCTGAATATATTTGTGTGTACCCAGGAAAAGCCAAAGCATTGTTACTTTCAGTTAGGGAATTAAGATACACTTAATCAAAGTTAAATTTAAAGAAAATCATCATAAGTTCTAGTGATCAAAAGGTTACTCGACATCGATACATAAATCACACATCATCCCTGAAGCCAAACAATAAACGATTCTTTAGAGAGAGAACAATTCAACAGATTCAAAACATCAATATGATTCATATTCATTGATATTCTCAAAGTATCCATACATAAAAAAAGAAGCAGCCTCTCCTACAAAAGGCTACTTGGTTACGCCTTCCTCACACATCACTGACCTAGAATCCACCATTACCACGCCCAAAATTCCGAAACCCAGAAAGATACTACGGGACATGAATGTTTGTAAGGAACGAAATAACCCCGAGATTACAGATCGCAAAACAATCGATGCTGAAGAGTTCTCGCGTGCCGAAGTACGCGTCCGAACGACCACCCGTACCTTTTTCGCCACTGAAAACCCTCCACGTAGTACTCTCCAGACATGCAACTTCGACCCTCCCACCCACAGTTCAATGTGTATAGAAACATCGCACGAGGAATCTTTCCGCAGGAAATAAAAATCAAGCGAAGAACCCTCGCAAACAAAAGAAAACTAGGCCGAGAATGAAAGAAAGCATCCCTCCGCCGCAGATAAACCATGAAAAAGCGATTCCAAATCACAACCCTCGTGACCCCAGACCCACAGCCATTCTACCTCAATGCTCCGAGAGGGAAAAAAAACCACCTTTTCGAATCGAGCCTCACCTTCCTTCGCCTTCTTCCCTTCTGACCTCTCCCCCATCGTATCTTTTTCCATTCTCTCTATCGGGAGTCAATGGACCATTTCTCTTAATTTGGCGAAGCGGTCAGGGGTATCGAAGATAAGGGGCGGAGAAGGGTGATATAAGAGGGTCGCTGGAGGAAAGGAAAGATGGGTATCGAGCAGAAGGGAAGAGACAAAAGAGATAAGCCAAGCAGATAGCGGAGAATCCGCCGGTGAAAGGTTGCGGATAGAAAATAACAAGAGAAAAAAGAACGACTTCTCCCTTCCTCGTCTCAGCGTAACGAGACGTGTAAGAGAACAAGATTGCGATGTTGAGATTAAGGTAAGGGAAACTGAAAGGGTGAGATTTTTTCGGGAATTAAGGATTTGGGAGGAGGGAAAATTTGGTCTCGAAATAATGAAGATGTTTGGGAGCGAGAGTTGGTTCCAAATCTGCACACAATCAGCGTGGGCGCTGATTCAGATGCGATTCGCGAACACTAATTGGGACCAAATGAGTCTTCAGGCGCCGTTCCTAACCAAATTTCAACAAAAGAAAGGAAATATTCCTAACGACGCTTTCCCTGGACATTACGCATGGAAGGAAATGCGTGGGGAAACAAATAAATTGAAGAATAGATACACTAAATGCCTATTCTCACGTTTCGAGCTAATTGCTACATTTATAATGCAAAGGGTGAATAAATTATACTACTGAGAATTTCAGCCTTAAATTAAGCCATTGAAGTTCCAATAACGTAAATTTTCGATCATTTTAAACGAACTTAGATGATCAGAATTGAAATCTTGATATTGATTTACTGAATTCATGGGTGAAATTTTTGAAATTATGCAAAACAACCATTTTTACTGTAGATAAACATGAGTAACGTTTAATTGAAAGGGGCGAACTACGCTACTAATTTATTATCAGAATTAGCTTTATATTATCATCATTGCTACCAAAATTGTTTCTATATGCCTTAATTCAGGCTCTCCTCCAATCCTAAAACTTTCATATTAATTTTTTCTTGAGAAATATTTTGTAATTTCAAAAAAATAAAAGAAAACAATTAAATATATCTATATCCCTCTATAAAAAAATCATTAAGTATAATCCTCCAAATCATATTTTAGGGTTCAGAAACATAGCTCTGAAAAAATGAAATCCGGAGTATCTCCAGTTAAAAATAGAGTAAAATAAACCACCATCAAATAGAAAAGTCTTCTTCAAAATCCTCGATAACTTTCACTGTTCAGATCCCTTATCATAGCACCATCTCCAAATTTCCAAGGAAAGAAACCCCTCTCGGCATGTCGAACCATAAAACGAACAGAACATCCGCTCTCTTCCAAATTCAATCGGAGAAATCCGAAATAAAAATCCGATAAAATCGAACCGGAAGCGCACTTCCTCGCTTTGTCGAGGGATTGCCAAATTTTTTAAGAGTTCCCGGGACAAGGATGAGTGGATGTCCACGGAGAGGACGCTCCCTTACACATCCACGCGAGAAACGATTTACATCTGGAACGAGCTTCATAGAAAACATCCGAGTGAAAGTGAAGAGAGAAAAAGTGCGCGAGTATAGCCGAATTCCATATGGAAACGAAAAAAAAATATGGAAAAGAGGATCCTCGCGTTAGAAAGTGTACTGAAACTATCTAGCACTCACGTCGGCCGCGGTTCTTTTGCGTCTCGAGAAAAGCTTTCGTTAATAAAAGAGATTCAGCGACTCTTAGCAAATGAGGATGGGCCCGAGAATGAAATCGGCTTCTCGAACCACGAGACGACCACAACAATGGAGAGCGAGAGAGTTATGGAAACGGAGTTGATCTCCGAGTGGCAAATGAAGGCGTGCGCGTGTGATTGGGAGAAAGTTGACGAAAACAAAAAAAGAGAGACGTGGGCCTAGAAATTTAAAGGATGCTTATGGCCATGAAAAACCTTCCGACACTTGTGTTTGAGAAAATCATTACCAGAAAGACTAATAAAGGCGCTTTCCGAGAACATGAGAAATCTCACTTAGATCCATAAAGTGAAATCTTTAGCGATCATCACGATTTGGCGGACGAACGAAAGAAATGTATTTCGTGAACACGGAATAGGGTTCGAGTTGTGAAATTTCGGCAGAGCTTTATACAATTAATAGATCCTTCAACGATTCGTAATCGCAGATGTCAAAAATTACACCAGGAGCACGCACTTGATGAGCGAAGTCTTCGGAACATGGGAAGTCAATTTCTCAATTTAGATTCGTTTATGTGAACGGATGATATGCGAATTTTTAATTCGCTTTTTAAATATGTAGAGAAAAATGAGGGCAGATGTACTCGTATGTTGAGGAGATTCATAATGTAAAATTAAGATTAATTTAGTCTAGATTTTGGTACCTGAAAACAGTCTTATGATATTTCCTAGAATAAATCATTTTGAGGGTTCCTAAATAACCAAGTGGGCATTCCACTTCGTTGAAAGCGATCCCGGTTTCGATTTCCGGTGGGAGCCCATGTGCGAAATGACCTCAGCTGTCTAATAACTTTTAACAATACTATTTCTACGAATTACATCGAATTAGTAATAAAAAAACAGAAAAATGAAAAAATCGTAATAATTCTAATTTACGTACTAGGTAATATAATAATTAATGGGGCAAATGAAGAGTGAGATTGTGTTCTATTCGTTCGTTTATATTCCATATTAAATTCAGAAATTTTACATGACTCTTTCTTTGTAATTTGCTGTATGAATCTTTGTAAAATAAATAAAATAATTATAATGAACAAAATTGATGTATTTTTATGGAAACTATTTTTGAATAATTCATTCTATACGCTTTTGTTTCAATATTTCATGATGGATGAGTCAAAATCCATAATCTTCCTTTTTAAATAATGATTCTAATACCAAAAATTATTTCGTTTCGTGTATCACTATGGTATAATACTGTCATGGAACTCCGAGTTTTAGGATTCGGTTATACCATCATTCCAGCAATTCTAATATATGTATTAATATCTGTTAATATTTCGCAATACTATTAAGTAGCAGTAAGGAAGAAATCAGGCTGGATGAAGATAGGGAACCCGCCCCCAAATGCGGCTGGTAGAACGGTATGGGTAAATTAAAATGGTTACCTACTCCAGCTGCTTTCGAATTCCACGTTTGTGTCGGCCATGAAAGTATAGAGAGTGAAATAGCGTCATGATTGACACTTACTACCGAAAGGGAAACTCGAGGTGCACATGGGAAATACTACGAGAGACAGATGGCGTGCGACGAGACTAGGGTGCGGGCGAGAGCACGTGCGTGTGGAACGCAAGTAGGATGAGAGGGAGTGAAAGTGACGGATTTTGGAAGCTAAGGAGAGCCAAAAACCCTTGTCAGAAAAGAACAATTGTGAATGCGGCACTCGTCCAAATGACTATATGTAGGTCACAGCGATACATGCGTGCGGAAATTTCGCCTTTTGTTAAAATTCTCGAGAAGTATAATCTCTAGACTTGATTAATTCTAAGCATAAATGATGCCTTGCATACCAAAGTCAACTTGAGAAATATTATTTTATTACAAATATTATTATATTTATTACATAGTTATTATCAATGATTCAACCACTCAATTCGTGGCAGATTTTGAAACATTCAACAAATATCCTCTTGGAATAGCCTATGATATTTCATCAATTCAAGCATTCTGATAAAGAACTGAATCTTTCATGTGATCCTTAATGCAATAGTGGTGGTAATCACGTCTTTACTCCGCAATTTTTAAATTTGCAAAACCATCCTTAAAAACAATCCTTTATTACGTTATCAAGCATGTTGACTCTAATCAATGTTCGAATTTGGAACCTAAGTAATGCTTTCCTAATACGCTAACCCATATGCCACCAAAACCGACTAATTTATCATTACAGCACAAATCTACATATGCATCAAATATTGCCAAACAAATTTTTTAAATAGAGAGAAAGCAACATAACAACAGCTACTACCACTAATAGCTTTTTCAGAAATTTACTCAGAAATCCAACAATATTCAACCTACATTCAACGACTGCGTAACGAAAATACTCAGAAACCAAAACTTTCCTGGGAGAAACAATTACGAAATCTACACTTAGTAAACGAACATCCTTTATTTATGAATCCCATTACCACCACAAATAGTCGAGGACTTAGCGCTTCCCTCAGCTAGGCTTCCTAAAATCCGACCCATTAAAAAAAAACTACCGGGACTTAAGTACAGAATGATTGCAGCAATGAGACAACAAGAAGACTTTACAATGGTAAAGCGTTAATTGAAAGAGAAAACTGAATAACCGGAGAATGGGAGGGTCGGATTTCGGTAGAAGTGTTAAACACTTATATAAACCAAAAAGCAAGAGAAATCACTATGGACGGGTTAATAAGGCGAGGGATAATGGAAGAATCTATCTCTCTTTTAGGGAGCTTGAAGAGAAATCTGTGAAAGAACCGCATCGTCAAAACGTGAATACGTGACTAGAGAATATCCGACTGTCTATTTGACCGCCAAGCGGGAAAAAGGAGAGCGTTGCCTAAAGAAATAAAGAAAGTCACTAAGATCACAGAAGATATCGAAATTTCATCGACTGGTAAAAGGGAAACTGTTTATCCTAATCGAATATGGAAATGAAAAGAATGGAGGGACCTCTCTCTCTTTAGGAAATGAAAGGTAATGCAGGATTCGCGTGCCTTATTCCACTTTCCATTAGGTCCATCGATTTTGTGAAAAGGATAAAAAAATATCTGCTGTTCCGGAGCAGCGTGATAAAATCTTATCTAAACACAATATAGTAGTGAATCTCTTGAAGAGATGCGTGACGAGAGCCGCTGAGAGTGAAAGATGCTAACGTTGTAGGTTTTCAAATAGTGCTTCGTAGTTAGTAGTCTCCTATCGTTCCAGATAGACTGGGTGTAATAATTTTAAATGCTCAATTGGCTTGCTGTTTAGTAATTCTATTTTACTTTTCTTGTGGCACAGGATTTTGATACAATGAAACTAAAAAGATGAACTGCGACTCCAAAATTCGGCATGAATATTATACAGATTTTAAAACGCTCTGCACATGTACAACATTGATTTCGTTACTTTGAGATAAAGGACTTTCACGTCCATATTATCCACTAAAAGAGAGCAAACAACATTACATTAAAATTCACGAATAGGCTAGAGAAAGAATAATAATTTTAATAGATAATGTAATAACAAATAAAGTCGTGTAAAAATTATAAATAATAATACTTTGCGTAATGATGAGTAATCCAATTAATAAATTGTATAAATAAAATTTAATATGGAGTATTAAATTAATATAAGCATGAATGATACTAAAATACTAGATTCCGATTAGTTTTTCTAGGAAAATCTACACAATTGCCTACGGAGATTTTCGTTACCACCATTGTAATACCATTGTGCTTTCTTGCGAAAGAATCATCTACAGAATTAGTAAATATAAGATTTATAGCAATCATTGAATTGCCATATCGATAAAAATACTTCATAACGGAAAATAATTTTCATAGTTTTCGAAAATTTTCCTTTGACGAAAGAAAAAAGGTGAAGTTTAGTAAAACTCAGTTAAATATATTTAAGAGATTCTGGAAACCAATCGTTATTTGCACATATCACAAAGAGAGTAAGCGGTAACTGAAATACTTCATTACACAATTTAATTCGAACTTGGAAGTCATGAAATTAAAGAGAAATATTAAGAGATACCTTATTCCAGACAAGCATTCGATCAAGTATCTTGCCAAAGAATAAAAATTTTAAAATAGGAGAAACCGCCAAGATAAAATATAAATCTGAGAAGTCCTATTGAAAGTATCAATCTAGTACTCCAGTATACGTAACAACAGGAGACCGAATTCAATCGTCACAGAAACGCAATATACACTAAGTTATCCTAATGATAATTACATGTCCTATCACGTTGTAGCTCCCACGAAAGGAGAAGCCCAAAAAATCGCGATTTGGGATGGGACACTTCCAAGGACAAGGCAATTCCATCGAAATGAACGAGACCGGACTTCTAAAAAGATCTTTTCATTGGTGCTTCCACAAAACAACCACTCTCCAAAAGCGAGAGGGAGAGAGCTACATGGCAATCTCTGTTGGACGACGGACTGAAGAGAAAAAATAGGTCCTTAGAAGGGACATGCATGCGTCCTCACTTAAAGTTCCTTTCATTCGCCATCAAAAGCCGCTCCTATGTGCAGAAACACCTCCGGAAAACATTATCGAGTATCGACGAAAGGGAAAACGATTCAACCGAGTCACGAATGCCTATTCCGGAAAGTCATGTTCCTCGCACTACCTTCGTGACCACTCTCTTCGCCAAACTCTCGAGAACCTTATCCGTCCAGAACTAATTAAATGAATTCATTCCTCGACATCCTTATGCTGCTATGCATTTATCAAAATTCCAAAAATGAAAGTTCGTTGACAAAAACGAGAGTTCGAGGAAAGAGGTCTCACAGATCCCATTTAGATAAAGCGAGGTTAAAAATTCTTCATCATCCTCAGCTTCTACTTGAGATTTGTAACTTATTACCCAAGGCAAAAGCTAAATCAATGCTAATATGAAGAATTTTTTAATTCTCTTAGAGTAAAATTCTCACAATCCAATATTGTTATCACTAAATCCTTATTTGTTTATAAATTGCTCACGGCTTTTAATAAGATACTTTAGATTACGTGGAAAAGCAATTTACGTAATGCAATCAATTTGTTGTCTTTCTGCAGAGTACTCAAACTTAAGAATAACAAGCTTTAACGCTATAAATGGAGAAAAAATATCGTTAAAATCTCATATATGCGGGAGCGCAGCTTATTTCCAGCCATCTTTCCAGAAAGTTTATATATTTAATGAAAGATAAGAATTATTTCCCAGTAAAATCAAATAATCGATTATATTTACAAATAAAAACAGATGACATAGCCCGTGAATATCTAATCAAGTTAGCTACCCGTAGATACCTATTTTTCCATTCAATCATAGATGCTCTTTCAAATCCAGAAGGATATACTTAAGTTACTACAATACGTCCAATCCTAAAATATCAATGCCTCCCAGAATAACATCATCAAGATTCAAAGAATAATCACGCATGTGATGCCAACTAACTCTCAGGTATATTTCTGATTTCATTCGCTTGAATCACGCGGTATATATCTCTCCAGACACGATCAAAGGCAAGATATTTCTGCCGTGATTAATAGACTGCACATAATTCATATCGTGGATTGAATCCAAGATCATGTTTGGATACGGTGGGGGATGATTCATTACTAAGAACGCATCTGTAAGCTCTTACGATTCCTAGCAGTGCTTAATGCGACGCACGCCACAGCCGTTTCCGCGATTAAAAAGTGTAGGCGAATCAAATGCACGTGATCCCCACTTTTAAAATGAAACAATGAGAAAGATGGGAAAACGCGGTGCGGATCCAGCAATCGCAAGAGATGATTGCTTAGTCATCCAAGTTTTTGCAAATCCATGTCCAATTTCACAGAGAAAATAGAGAAACTCGTTAAATTAGTAAATTATGATTCGCGAGTGAGAAGCCTTTCGAGATTTTCCAAAAGAAAGATACACGAGAACGTTTTTTCACCACACTGAGATAGAATCTAAAATGGGAAAAGGCAAACATCGCATTTGGGAGTGGTGGAGTTGAAATTAGCGTGTCATTTCAATAGCAAAGAATAGGCACAGTGCTGACATTTTCACGCATGAAAATGATACTTGGGGCAAATCCTAAAAATATTTACTGAAACTTCCGATTTTTATGAAAAAATTTATAACTGATACGATACAAATAGTGCTACAAGACTGTTGGAGAAATTATAGGCATGTGTATAAAGAGATCATTCACGTAATTCCCTTTTTGGGTAGACATGTCGTTTTTCTCCTGCAATTACAATGATACCACATATTTTCCTTCGATTACCGGTTCCGGCAAACTTTTCCACATCTATTTACTCATGATAAATATAATATCCAAGTACTTTATATATATTCACATTCTCTTAAAGCTTTGCACAATACTTCCCTTGTCACATCGTAATCGCTTTTTCATGGCTTTCGTCTCCTTATAGAAACCTTAACAACCACGTCATATACAACGTCAGGTACTCTAACTCTAATTTACTCTTTCTATACGTCCAAAACGCAAGACACCACTTTCATGGTATTCGCATTGCCTTTCTTTCAGTTCATATTGGCTACCCGGTCATTGCCACTATGTCTCCTCTCTTTGCAAACATAATTCGCATACAATACATTCTAATTGTATTCCGTTTACTGAAATGCTAACACATTCAACTCAGAAGAACTTAAAACCGATGCTATCAGGAGGATGCTGAATGATTCTTTGGAGAACATGATGCATTTCTTCGCAATGAAGGTTTTTCCAATATATTAATTTATGTGTTTAAAGATGTCTTACGTTAATATAAAGGCGGATGCCATTTCCTGTCAACTTTAAAGGCAAAGTATCTAAAAAAAAAGTCGATGAAAGTGCTAAAAACTAAGTGAGTCTTTTGCATCGGAATTTTACTACAAGTTCCACAAATAACGACTGAAGAAACAATTGGAATATCCTTGCCAAAATGAAAATATCCCGACCGTCGGCAGCGTGGCGAATATCGGCTTAAAGAATCACGTTAAGCAAAACATCATTACTTTTCCAAGAATTGGTAAACAGGAATTCCGATAGAAGGGCAAAATACTTTTCGCAATGCAATCCTCTCCCAAATTCTGTGAAAACGAAAAAGTTTCCCACAACAAAAGATTCTCGATCGATCAGATTTAATCGGTGGTCAGTGTCCTCTGGCAGTTGGCCCGTTGCCTGTCCAAGGAATGCGACCAGAGAGGCGCAATTCGCTACAAAATGTGCCAAATGTAAAACCGCGAAGAAAGTTCGCGATGTCAGTCGAGCGTGAGTTTAACATGTGTTTGCATGGGTGAGCGATGGCATTCTCGATGCATACGAGGAAGGTATGCCACCTTGAGAGAAAGCTGCATTTGGATTTTACTAACGCACTTAAACCTACTTCCTCTGGGAGGATGGCTCCGGAGAGCGGATTCGATGGGTGGCTGACCTAGAGAGGAAACGAGGCTAAAAGAGAAGTAGCAAATCGATGCGTTCCGGCAACACTATCTCATTGACACCTTTCAGTTCTTTCGCGAAAAATCGGAATAAACTATTTCTTGCTTGAAATGAGCGAGCTCTTTCCCGGAGTCACCTAAGGCTACTTGAAGGCAATGCCTAACATTGTTGTCGCTCTTATTTACGATAAGTTCTTAACTACGAATTTTAACGGAGCAATTCAATGCTCACAATTTTCTAATCTTCAATTGATAACTCTTTATTCTCTTAGAAATAGATATCTGCCACTAAGCTCGACCTCAACTTCCTCAGTTTCCTCTATCCATTGTTCTCAAAGATTCTTAACTTCTCTTCAGCCACCTTTTCAACGACGTTTCTCTGAAGGATATTTTATACTACTATAACCAAACTTAATTGCTTAAAAAAAGGAATTACTATTATGCAATAATCCCCTATCAAAATCCACAAATGAAAATGTTTTACGTTTTACAATAATATATGCAGAAATTATTATTACGAAATAATTCCCAAAGAACATTCACAAATTCTAAAGTTTTAACATAATATCTGCAATTAAGCGTATAACATATTTACTTCATCATCACGGAGGAAGCGAATCGTTAATCCTTCCCTCAGTATTGTTGCATACATCATTAACCGCTTAGCTTATATCGGCCACGTTTTCTCTAACCAACACCTCGACGTCAATGTTGCCAATTAAAAAATCCAATAATTCAATGTCAATTTTTCATTAATTGGGTCCAATCTTATTAACTCTCCAGGCTCGCTACAGCTAATGCATCTGTTCCTTTTAGAAGAACTAACGAACGACCGAAGGGTGACTCAGGGAGGCAAGCAGATGACAGATTCCACAAAATATGCAAATGCCAAAGATGATTAGAATGTTACGGGGAGGAATTTTTTATTTGGAAATTAAGTATGTTTCTTTCGCACGTTTCCTATGAACCGATGAAGATGGCAAAATCAGAAAGTGATACGGGCACGTGCTTAACTATCCCATTTGAGAATTACTCCCTTCGCTTATGCACTGAAGCATGTAAACCTCAAACTACGGAAATGGCAAGAAAGATTTGACCACAGAGGTCAAACTTTCGCTTTGAAGTTCTAACCTATTTCCTGTTCGAATTGAAACTTCCAAGGCTAGCAGCATCGTTACTGAATGAGAGAATCATTTGTTTCTCGGATCTTTAATCTTCATAAGGCCACGAGATGTTAATGAGAACTTTTTGTTGGTGGAGATAGAGGTTCGTTTGGCATCAAAGCAAAAGTCCCCTCTAAAAGCAACTTATGGTGGCTATTAAGTTAAAATGGATTACTTTAATTCAACCATGGATACACCAGACCTCAGATTTATTTAAATTGAACATACGAAAATGCTACATACTGGAACGGAATAGAAGCATGTATTTTCAATTCAAAGAAAGCAAATCATAAAAAGAACTGTCAAACTCATAAAGCTAATATAGAAAGTAAAAACAAAATAACAGCGATTAATATCTATTAGTATCAGGATGAAGATACTGTGATCGTAATATTGATCCCAGTATGAACAACGCTAATAAGTCTAAAGTAGAAAATCATCTACTTCAATAACACGAATAGATTTATATAGTATAAGACTGATCTAACTTGAGACACTAAACATAGAACCAAATTAGCAAACGAGACTATATTCACAAGTTTCAAAGTTTAGGTGATTCACAGCCTTCTTAAGGACTTAACAAGGTTTAAAGTAGAATTGATTAAATACCTTCCTAAGATACGAAATAGGTCGCAATTAACTCATACTTAATCTTTAAAAAAAAGACAAGTTTCGAGACAAGTGAAAAACAATGCCACATATGCATTTCACTAAAGTTACCATGACTCATAAAATAGAATTCAATGCAATTAAATAAAATACGAGAATTCATTCGTGGAGCCTACAAATCGTAACTCTAAACGAATTTTAAGATTGTGTTTATTGAAATAATATATCTTCTCGGGCAGTGACATTGCACTAAAATTTTCTAATATCAATCCAAAGTGGATAAGCTTAAAGTATTCCACGGATTACTCCCGGATAATTTAAAATGAAGGCTAGAATGTTTAACTTGAGAGAGTGCTTGAATAACCCAGTTTCATAGTTCCGATCGTTAAATCGAAACGTGATCAAAGGCATAAGATCCTAGTCTGTACTCGAAACAATCGAGTGAATAATATTTTCTTTGACTACAAAATCAATTCTTCTTGGACAGAAACCAAAAAACAAATCGAACATTATATATTACACGCAAAAATAATCCCCTCGCTACGTTGGACAGGGAATGTAAACGCTTTTTAAAATCGGCTGACTTAATTCACATGACCCATCAGTCTCGCGAAACTACGCCTGAGATACTAAGAACCTCCCAACGATGCACTCAATTCTTCCTATCTCACCCCTCCTCGAATGCGGAAATCTCTAGCAATTCACTTCCACCTTTACGTAGCACACATATCACCACCCATGGCCCCGGGAAAGAACAGACCATTGGCAGTCGGCCACGTGTACTCTACCGAGACTATTCCACTTCACATACCTACATCAGTAACCCTCGTGTATGGAGAACGATCGGTGCACGGAATCCCGCCGTTTTTGCCCTCTCCTTCCCCCTTTTTAAACACCACATATCCCGTGCACTACTGCCGTATTTTTCATTAATTTCTATCGCGATCGCCGCCGGCGGTTGGGCACTTGAAATAAAAAAAGAATGACGAGGAGCGATCCGTCGCTTCCTGCATCCAGGGTATTCATCGGCGGAAGAGATGGTTCAGAAGCGAATGATGCGGGGATTTTTCGTTTTATTTTCCGCCGCGGAGGGGAGAGAAAAACTACGGGATTCGACGGATGTCTTTCCCTTCGACGGATGGGCGTCTAAATAGCGTCCGAAATGCATTCCGGAATCGCCTTGAGGGAAGGCGCGCTATTCACTAGTATTCGTCCAATTTTTTTAATCAACCAACAGCGCCAGAATGGCCCCGTTCCAATAGCGCGCCGCGAGAAAGGGGGATCAAATGAGTCTAAAACGTAGCGAAAATGGCGACCTGGATAGGCTGAGATTCCTAATACAATAAAACGAGAAATACTCGATCGGCGCACTCTGATGGAACTTTAAAGTTAATTTCGTCTCATCTAAAATACCTTTCCCTATACTTGGAGGTCGTTCTTAAATGATGACGCAGGATTTTTGAGATTTTTGAACCCACCTTCCACTGTAAGTGTCAGTGTCCCAGGTGCTGCATACCCTACGTTACGATATACGGTGTTAAAGATTCCCATGAAACTCCCCTAAGATGTGACATCATTTATGGACGACCCATTACACCTACCAATATACCCATTACACCTACTACCATTGCACCTACCGAAGATTCTTACGTATAACTTACATCACCTACATATTTACAATCTTTACACCTATCGATGACAAACGTTTACCAGCCATAACTCTAAAAAAATAGCTATTGATGCACTATACAGGCACTTAAACTTTGTGATTCCACCAGTGACGGATATAAGAAGTTAAACTCGTCACAGATATTACGTACCATCTACGAACATTGACATGGGATATTCATGCATCCGAAAGTGTCTTTTTCTTTTCTTCTTATTACATTTCGCTTTTTAATCTGAGCCAGCTTTGTTGATGATTTCTGTAAGGGGGGTTCTTTCGAAGCTGAAAATTTAGTTAAAATGTAGCTTTACGCGTAAAACTTTCACTTCTTCCAAAATTCTAAAATTCACAACTTTCTACAATTAAAAAATATTTGACAAAGAGAAAGATGGTAGAAGGAAATATATTGTCTCTATTCCACACTGGGCAAACACGTAATAGTTCTATTGAAAAAACTCTAGACTAAATTGTTTGCAATGGTTTGGATCTGCCATGAGCAGAGCCGACATATAGTATATCCTGATCAATTTTCATGGACCAGTTTTTTGCTATCCGCAGACAGAGATTCGTGTAAGTTGTCATTGAATAGTTTAAATATTATCACGCTCTCACACGAAACTACATCCTCATGTAATTCGTCCCATAGTGTATTTCTGATAACAGTTCAATCGCATTTCACATTCGATACATTTAAGAACCAAACCTTACAGAAAAGCTCGCGAATATGATTTCCCAACGGCGCATTAGCCGACCGAGTATTCCTTTGTTTCCAAGACACAAAGGGAGGAGTTCCTTTGCGCCGTAAAACTGTTGTCGGAAAGACCGAGGCGCGAGTTCAGGGCACAGACACGAATGTCACGATTCTATCTTTCAACCTCTTCCGCCCTCATGTAGTGAAATGCACTGAGGAGGAAATTCTTGGAAGAAGAGAAATGGGAGGGATCAACAGCTAAGAGAACAACCATCGGGGCTGGGTGTGTATATTAGAATACCAGTTCTGTAGTTCATGTAGGGTCATATCTCTAATTTTCCAAAGAAAAACATTTCAGGCTGATATAGGTTGATTCATAAATCATTCCCCCTGCCAAGTGTTAAAATAAATCTTAGTAACTCGAAGGAAAGTAGTTTCCTTGAGTGAGAAAAGGTGTCACCAAGGGCGTCGACTGGTGCGCCTATGAATGCACAGAGTAAGTAGTTATGATAGGCTTAACAGATCACCATCCTGCAGTCGGCATTCATTAACTCACGTTGTCGAGGTAGAGACTCTGTAGACGAGGCTTATCTCGACTCGTGACACGGTTATTCTTCGGATAATGCAGTTAGAAACCACGGCATTCGGCGGAAAGCGAAAGAATCCAAGTCATCGAGAGCAAACAGATTAGCATACATTGACTGAGTTGTGCTCATTCTGCCGACTTGTGTAGGCGAATGTATGCATGTTTCACAAAGTGCGTTGGAATGAATGCGAGCGGAATTGTGTCGTCATCTGTTTCTGAATTCTAAAGCTCCGTACATATAAACCGGAGAGAAATGGATCGTTCCTGAATTCACTACAATAATAATTAAACCGAATTCATAAAAATAAATCGATAAATATTTATCTCCAAATCCATGTGTTTGCGATTAAATTATGTATGCAATGTATAACGTACCCCATTTAGAATATGCACGTCAACAATTGACAAAAACGATGAAGGAGGGAAAGATCGAGAGAGAATCGAGAGAAAAAAAACCAACAAACAGAATTTACACATAAAATGTTTAATTTTCTCACTTCAGAACACGAGGTCATTTAAATTATGAAAATCTTTCGGATAAAAGAGAGAGAAAAATCCACGATTCGAATATTTTTTTCGTAGTCGAATAGGTAACATTTTGACAATCAGTGAATACGGACCTAAACTTATTTCGGATAAACTCAACAAACAGACGATCATTCTTAATACAATGAGTTTTTTTGACTTGTCATTAAAACAGCTGAAAATGATAACCCGGAAGAAACTTTCTTCGCCAGAAAATTGCATTTACCATTCGGTCGCAGGGAAAGGAAGTCATCAAGCCGCACGTGACTGGCCAATTTCACACATCCAAATAGTTCAGTATCGAGTGATCCCAGACTTTCCTGGCGGATTGCTTGCAAAAATGTTTCTCGGGTTTCCAGCCAGGTTAATTCTGGTGACAGTTCAATAACGAAATTGTGAAAACGAAAACAAAAACGAACTTTCTTTCGAAAAAGAATGAACCAAATTTTCTTACCATCTTCGTTTGATTAAATAAACGATACGGAGAAACTAAATAATTAAAATACATGTTTGTTTATAGAAGTGAAGAAAATTGTGTTAAACGCCAGAAAAGACTCATCTTCCACACCACTGTGATAACCTGATGAATACCGGTTAAATGTTTTATTCTACTTACCGATACTTTAAAAATAGCGTTATTTAAAATGTCCCTTTTAATCAAAATCAAAGTATTAAATAATAATATTATTGTATAATATTATAATCACTAATCAAACCAAACAGTTAATTCCTATAAATTGACAAGGGAAGTAAACTTTATCGCGTTTTCTTCACTCGCTTTAAAAGAGTAAAGATTAAAGATTGAGAAAAATAAAATTACTCCACCACATTAAATGGATACAGAGTCAAAAACACCAGCATTTTCTGAAAACTACACAAATATCAAAGCTCCAAACGAGAAAAAGGCGCCCCTAATCTTCTAATAAAACCCCTTAAGCAAACTTAAAAGCAGCATCAGTGAAGATGAGAGCGATACTAATCAGCGAACACGTGAAAATCCGAGCGGTCGAAAAGTAAAGAAAACAACGAGCGAGGGGAAGAGAAAGGGCTATAAGTGAACGGCTTCTCAAGCCTTTTTTGGGAAAGGAGCAACAAAGTACAACACGGAAAAAAGGAGTCCCTCTTTTTTTATTGTTCGAGCAAATGGTGAGAGGCTTCATTGTTGGAGGATCTGTCGCAAACGGAAACTGCAGCCTCTCCGGCGACGCCTCGTGAGAAAGATCAAAACCGTTTTAATTTCCAAGAGTTCCATTACTCGTTCGATTGCGTCAACCAGATTTCACATGGCAGACGTCTTCTGCCGGATTCCCCGATGAATGGGAGCGAACGGTTATTAATAATGTGAGGGAAGGGGCCATTAACGTGAGAAGTGTGGGAGTGGGTGCCCTCACTTTTTCCTTTTCTTTCCAAAAGGAGCATGCTAATGTCAAGCGGCGAAAGTGTTTCCGAAATCATAGCGAGCACAATTCGTGAGAATCTTTCCGATAAGGATTTCGGGTTGCTGGAGAAAAATGTTCCATCTTTCACCTTTCGCCTCGAAAGAGGACGGATGAGTTGCCTTTTACTTCCTGTGCAACTGGTCCCAATTATAATTTCTGATGGCGACCATAGTAATTTAAGTTGCATAACGAATTTCCCGAGCAGAATGCGAAACTGCACCACTCATCTATCCTACAGAGAAAGGAATCCCTTCCATTAACACCGACTAATCTCAGAAACGATTATTTTTAAGGTCTTGGAAAACAGAAATTTAAAGTTTTCTATGAAAATTACACGAGTTTACTTATTTTATGCCGACCAATCTCTTACCGCACGATTGAAAACCTACGTCGGTCGTAAGATAAGTCTTGGACAAAAGAAATAAATAAGGAAGATAACAAAAATCCAAAGAATTGCAACGATAAAAACCTAGTGTTATGATTAAAAAGCGGCTCACTGATTCCTTCTCGTAGTTAAGTAATGTTTAATTTAAAAAGAGAGACATTTTGTGTCAAGGGCTCTATTCCCATCCTCTAGCTTCTTTGTGCCCATCAAGGTACGATACTGCCAGCTTCGGGGATAACTGATTTGATTATTCTAGAATAAAGTCAATATGGGAAGGCAGTAACTCGTGGAGGGTCATCAAAAAGATAGAACTTTCGTACACTTCCACTGAAATTTTATTAATGCGACATGGATGCTAGTGCGCTAGCGAAACATGTGGCATTAATAAAATTTCAGTGGAAATGTACGAGAAGTTCTTTCTTTCTTCGACTATTCTAGAGTATGAAGTAAAAAAATAGTACGCACAGAGAAGTGACTATTCTGAATTACACAAAAAGAGGGGCAATGAGAAAAGATACAAATATAACCAATATAATGTAAACGATAACTCTTTCATATGATAGTACATGAAATATGAACGTACAATCTTTCGTCTTAGGGGGCATAATCCGTTAGATAAAAGATTAATTACGAATTTTATAACATGATATAACCATTTGATTATATGGATTTTTTTTAGTTCTAATCTAAGTCAGTTTCACTAAGCCTCTCCCTGCAATTATATAAATTTTTACCACATCAGAAAAGTACAAAGAAATGTCAAAGATGCTTATTCTCCAACCATAAAATCCTAAATAATTCGGAATTCTCCCTCGTGACCGGATCCAACCATACACGCCTGCATAAAAAAAACCCGTCACGACTTCCCCTTCGAAGACAAAACGATACATCCAATAGCTTTTACATCACGATTCATCTCCTTCTAAAATGCAACGGACACAATCCTATCTTTGTTTCGGAAGAGTAATGTGGCCGGATGAAGAAACAGATTGAACCTTGCGACGGATCCTCCTGCAGAAGTCCCAGAAAATAATATTTATAGAGCGAGAGAGACAGGTGCCTCTACAAATGCGTTTCCGGAGATAGGAAAGTGACGTGACACACGCCACGTGGAGCGGACCTACAGATATCCTATTCGAGTCGTTCCAGTTTTCGGAGCCCAATTCTTGGGCCGAACGTGACGAAAATGATATTGAGAAAGGCGAATCAAGGAAGGTCAATTTCGGATTAATTACGAGCGAAATAACTCCTTTCATTCTGGGAAAAATTTCTAACCATTATCCAAAAAGCAACTACGAATGATTAAATTCAACTCGACGCGAGAATTAAAATTCTCTTGTAAAGTAACGAGCATCTTGAAGTACCCAGTGATTATCTTCGAAGGAAGGTTGTTAAGCGTGAGTTGACGCCAGAGGTATTTCAATGTCCAAATAACTACGAGAATTTCCTGAATCTGCAATACATCCTTATTACTTTACTGAAATTCTCATGATACACCCACGTCTGATTTTATCACTTGCAGAAATTTACATGTCAATCAATCAAAATATGAATGTTTGTAAAGATTTTATGTGACTGCGCCGATAGAAAAATATTGGAATGATGTTCACCAGAGTAAGGTTCCAAATAGTAAATTTTGCATTTAAATTAGAAATTAGAAAGATGAAATAAATAAAATGGTCAACTCGTTTTTAATATATAACTATTCTGCAGAATCCATCAAAGAATTAAGCCTCAAATCTATTAAAATAACACCTTAATAATTATCTTCCAGCAATAAACTTATTACTTCATCGCAAACCCCTAGGAAAATCCAATCTGCGAAGCTAACCACGTTTCATATAACGTTACTTAAGGCAATACATTGACTAATTTTAACGTGATACCAAGTTAGTTCCCAAATCATTTTCTCTAATAAAGTCAACACAAAATATCTCATTCCGGCATCGAGTTAAACACATCTGAAAACAAATTATTTCTTCTTCATACTTTAGTCTCTACGTCCACTTGAAGACAAAGCGTTGCTTTTAAATAAAATCCGCATCGCAACGCAATAAAAAGATCCGAAACTTAGGAATGTGGAACGAGAAACAAAAGTTGGCTCCGCCCCGAAATACGTCGCGACAGTCCAAGAGAGAAGACCAAAAAAATTAAGAGTTGGGGCAGAGGTCGAGCAATGAATCAGTCCAGCAAATAGCCGCCAGTGCACGCACAATCGTGACTCTGGGAAGAATGGGGAGATAGCGACGCAGCGGCGTCCGCCGGAATCACGCATTATTCATTACCAACAGGCGTATCTCAATCGGAAAGGACGTTTTACCGGAATACATCCAAGAGAATCGCTGCTGTCGGGTGAAGGACTCTAAAACGACCATCTCGGACGTGACCGACGAGCGATTCGAGTAGAGCTTGGATTAAATAATCGCTGAGCACGTTTCGAGTCGATTTAGCAATACCAATTACGCAGTAATCTTACCATTTCAGCCTATAAAATAGGATTTTTCTTAGTAGTTATCGTGTATAAAATTCATGAGGACAAATATAGCGAAAATTCTAAAACACTTGCGTCGTATAGGAAAGTTTTTTTGGGATCGGCTGTCAGACCATTTATTTACCTTACCGCAAAGATGGCAGAAGTAGTCATATAATAAAATAGAAACTAGGCATAAACACGTTTTATAGGCAGTTCTGATACCGCGAGAAAGATCAGAGAAATAGATATTAGAACCAGTCGTCAATTATATGTTTCATCGAAATATATTTTTTAACAAATTGAAAGAACTGGATACGAATTAGAATAGAAAGGCACGAAATCATGACTTGAGGTGTCCGATGCTGACCAATAATATTTTTCTGAATGAAACAGTTGAACGGAGGCAAACGCGGAGATATAATATTTGTAACAGTAGAAATATATGTACATTCATGAGGAAACCCATAAACCTCCGCAGAAATCATTTTCAATTTACCATCAGAAACTAACAGCGGCCCTTGCAAAAGCGATTAAGTAATCCATTTCTGCGAGATATTTACGAGAAAATCGATAACCCATTGAGAGACCTGTCACACTCATTTTCCGCCAAACGAACCGCAGATGAAATACAAAGAGGCAAATGGAAACACTATTCAATTATCCGCTCCGCTACCTTTTTTCATCGCTCTCTCAGCAGGATCGTATTGAGCCAGTGACGATCGTTACTAAAGAAGTAATTATCTCCTGCGACAGAAGTGGCACAGAAAGAGGTAACGAGCTAAGACCTTTTCAAAGAGAATGGAATCCATAGCTTCACAAGCAAACAATATACCTGCGACGTGATTTGCAAGAGGTGATGAAGAAATGATGCCAACGCTTTTCAGAAATGCGACTATCCTACTGACTCCTTTAAAGATTTGGAACGTCGCGTTTAATTATTTTTACATTTTCACCTCTTTATTAACCGTACCTTCTTTAAATTTATTTACTAGTATTATATTGTTCAAAAGGGAACATATTAAAAACCTCACCCACTTTTCCCTGTGGAATATTAGGTTCTTCACCTTCAGAAAGAATCTTTCAAATTGAAAATTTACTTGATTGCTTTCCTTTGCAGAATAACAAATTAAAATTAATTTATATGCTACCATTTCCTGCAATGCTCTCATGAATTTGAATGAAATGATCATCCATGATTGATCATTTGCCAGTGTAAATTTTCTCATTCTGTTCATTCCCATGAACGGAATAAAGCTGATTAAGTGCAACATCGTACCGAGGAAAGATACGCAACGGAGTAACAGTACTTTGAATTCGATTAATTAATAAAGTCCTTATACCTTATTATTATATGTAGCTAATAAAATTTTCTAACAAAAATGAAATAAAAGAAAGACGTGATCATCGCTAGAAGACTCCAACTCAGCAGAAAATTTCTCGGAATACTAAAACAACACGAGGTTCGGGCCAAATTTAAAACAGTTCACTCATTCGACTGCTTACGCAAGCGAGCGCCGCGGAACAAAAAAGCATTCAAAATAAATACAGATCCATGGAAACATCTTCCCTAAGGAAACCGATCGAAAATGTAAAAACAAGATTATACCGAAGACCATGGGTAAACAGCGGGCTACACTAACGGAACAAGATGTCATCAGATCATAATAAAAGGAAATGACCCGCCTGAAGCGCAATGGAGATGAGAACGGGTTATAATTACCACTTACGTAACGAATGGAAAGGAATGCGAACTTTTTACGGAGGCAAACACGTGTGTGCAAAAGCAGGCCTCAAAGCCATTCGCCAAAATTCATCATACTTCATTTGCATATTTTAAGAATTAGGTCATGAATGGAGATTTTCGGGCAGATACACTTTCTTGTTAGAGGCGATCTAACGGATGAGTATTTCAGGGGAAAATTATGGTCTATGCATCAAAAGTTTCCACGCTGAATCTCCTTTGATGGTCCGCCTAAAAACCACTTTGGGAAAAAATTACACTTCGGAGAATTAGCAACGAATTTTAACAAGTAAAATTTTAGATGCATAAAAATATAGAAAGACCTACAAAGCTGTGAAGTAAGAAGGATAATTCAGGGCAATAAATTACGTAAAATATCAATGGGGATAAATGATTTCTCCCAATTTATTAATAGAATTGACAGAGAATGATAGTAACGATATGGAGGACTTCCTGGACGCCAATTACTACATCCATATCACGTGTATTTAGATTTCCATGTCTGCTATGACTTGGAATGTAAAAACCATTCGAGGTAGAAGGAAACAGTTGCTCAGTTAAGCTATCAAGTCATAGTTGCATATTTCAGAAAATACAATAATTCGTAGCATCAAAATCCTTAAGCAAAATTTAAATTTCATTTAAAAACGAGGTTAAATGACTTAGTAACTATGATACTAGGGCTATATAGTTACTACTTGTGAACATAATTCTGCAAAACTTTTATAGAGAAGCCTTTCAAAAGTAATATGATAAATTGTTCAGACTACAATTAAGATAATACCAAAAATAAATCTACACAAGAGGGGATAAATTTTTTCTTAGAGCACATACGATATATCTCACCCGAAAAAGACAAAAATAATTTTCAAAATCTCCAAATAAACGAAAGTAACAAAAAATGTAAGCAACCGAGTCTGTCACTCTGCCTTTTCTGCCATATAATTATAACCTCAGAAGGTCACACTCAGGTGCAGATTCCCCTAGCGGTAAGAAACACGTTACCTTTCTCTTTTGAAGACACTGCAAGCAAAGTACAGTTATTTCGCATCACGCCATCATTAAATACAAAAAAATACTGAAATGAAGGAAGACCGCATCAGTTAATTCAAGACCTGCGGAAATATATTCGGAAAGGTATTGCGTACACGAGGTTGGAATTACATCTACATTGCTGTATCTACGCACACTGCTCGAAAAGAAAACCTACGGGCATGGGATGCGGTCAGATCGGGATGGGTTCTCAGAGCATCAACCTCACAGTGATATCTGAAAGTCGGAGGGAAGGAAAGTAGTGGTAAAGAGAGCCTCGAACACGTAATCAAACTATTTATAGCGATGCGCTTTGTTTTCTTCTGGCAAGCTCATCATCGATATGCGTGTTCATTGTCTAGGTTCAGCGAAAGCTTATGGCATTTGCAGTTGGGAGAGGAAAGTAACTTTTGGATGGGATTGATAAGAAGATAAGATAGATAAGAAGATAATAACACGAGGTTAACGCAGGGCACCAACAGCCTCCCAGAAATCACTTTTTAAAGCGCACTCTCCAAAAGAATACTCATCTCTTAGAGCAGTGAGAGAGATTAGCTCACTAAGCCTGGAAGGACGTACTTTTTGGGCGAATGCTTGCTGGATAATTTCAAAATATAAACTTACGTCTAGGATACTTGAAATAATGTTGCTATATTTAACAGTGATTCATTCAAAACCAAATCGATAAATGTTATCAGTATACCAATTTAGATCCACCATTAAAAGGAATGCATTATTGCGATAAAACGCACCGTCTCAGAAGTTGAATTCTTAAATAACTATTGAAAGTGAGTGCCTCGCGGTAAGGCAGCTCACCAGTTATATACGATGGAATTTTAAGGATTGTGTACGGGTCAATCGTATGTTGCAAATCGCTTCGACGTGGGGTAATATAGCTGGAAAAAAAATGTTCTATTAGATACGAACTCCAATAAATGGTCTGCGCCATTTTCGTAGGTGTGTTTGCAAATAAAAACCATGATATTCTGTTACGGTCTTCTTTTACCTTCGAAGAGAAAATCCTGCATCCAGAAATAACTTCGAGGCATTTCTCAGATTAAAACTACTAAGAGTTTCCAGGATAAAGAAGCTTCTATTACTACACAATTACATCGAGATCTCGAGTTGCTCGACTCTCCGGCCATCAATTTGGAACACTTACCTGAAAAAACAGAAAAGAAAGGTATTTTACAAAAGAGTACAAAAAAATTACAGTGTATTCAATTCCACAAAATAATCATAAACAGAAAAGAGGTGAAGTAACTGCAAAATGTTGGAGGAGCAATCGACAGAAATAAGAAAATGCATGTATGGAATTATAAGAAATTTATTCTCCAGTTTCAATAACATACATTGTAAGAATACAAAGATGAGTAAATTATACATCAGAAACAAAAATTTTACTTTCTATGTAATACTAGATTCTATTTATGTACGGTTCAAAAAAATCCACCGATACAAAAAAAGTAAGAGGTAGATCTCCATTAGATAATTATTTTTTTCTAGTTAATATTCTAGAATAAATATCTCCAATAGTTATTTTTTTTTTCATCTTGCAATTTCATCGCCCTTAAATCATTTGAAAGTGCTACGCTGTATTATTTGTCCAAGCATGAAAAAATATGTCCATTCTAAGCCATAAAAATCAGTTTTACATCCTTAACTAGTTGAATCATAACTTCTTACAAAAAGAGATTCTTTGCGTAACACAAAGAAAGATAAACCAGGAAGAAAATCGGCGGACAGCCGAGAGGAAAGTTTTATATTATATTTATACAGCCCCTTATATTAATATGACAGCGAAAATTTAGTTACTATTAATTATTATATTAAAAATTAGTTAATCGCTGAGATACTTCCAAAAGATTCACATCAAACAAAATAATTACAATTTCAGGAGGAGTTAAAATTTCAACAAAACTCATTATCTATCACTTAAAGAAGAAGATAATGCAAACAGCAACCGTGGCGCGTGGCCGCTCGAAAAGATAATACCATCCAAACTGTCAGCGAACAATTCTCGCGGACCGCAACCTTTTTATTAGCAACTCCACCCATTACCAACTTGACATTGATACCAACCGAAAATTGAAAGCCCACCGCAGAGCGGAGTAATGAAACATTCCAAGTTGAAAAACCATTAACCCCGTTTGCATTCTTTGCGGTCGATAAATGGAATCTTTCGCGTCATCCGAGCTCATTCACCTATGAATTCCGATACTTCTCCGGCACAATAGGCTGCGGAATATGGATGGCGTAATTAGGTTCTTGGGTAGCCCAAGGGGTAAGTTCAAGAGAAACTCCGAAACCACACCACTTAAGGTGAGGATGTAAAGCCAGACAGTCACGACCATCAAAAGGTTCGATGACTGCGCTTTGGAAAAGGGTTCGCGAAACAGAAGTTAAAAGGGTGGTAATAAGTTAACGAAAAGGAGATTGGAAACCAATAGCTTTTGAAGAGTGAGTTGGAACATCAAAAGAAAGAGCGAAACCAGGGTTTCAAGGGCGCGAATCACAATGCACGACCTTCGACACGACGAAAGTTAACTTTTCTTGTGACGTGAGCTCCTCACCAAGGATGGGAAGCTTCGTGGAGCGAGACTGATTTGACAATGAGCGTCAAAATGTGTGAAAATACCGATGAAAGGCTTTCCACGCACCTTAAGAATCAGACAAAGAGGAGACTAGTAAGAGTTGCTGGTTGAACACTGTTCCAGCCGTAAGAAATTAAGAAATTTGTTTCACTTCTCTTGAACTGGGTTACAGATATCCTGAGCAAGCTCAAGTAGACGTTCAGTTACTCTCTCACAAAGAGTGATACTTAGCGTGTCTCCCGATTTGGAGCGAGATACGACTGTTTAAAAATTACAAGTCTTTTTCAATTTTCCGCCAAAAATCCACCTCCCCTGAATGAGATGAACGAGCAGATGAGATAGCGGAATTGGTAGGGGCGCATCAGTAACACTAATATGATGATGGAAATCCAAATTCAAAACCTTAAGGAAATTGGAATGCATCTCAAATTATGAAAAACTTTGATGGAAATAAACTGAAACTTATAACTTCCTTTTTAAGAAAAACTTTATTATATTCTGGATTTCAAAATTCGTTTGAAGAACGTATACTTCGGAAATTTTTCGGATTAAAAATTAAAGACGAACAAGCGAAGACAATCAATTAGCTGCTCTCTATCAGCGATTACATTTTGTTAATCCATTCATAACTAGAATCAAGGAGTAAAAGCTAGTTTTTAGCATCATATTTTAAATAGTTTATACGAATAAATTTAAATCACCTTCCAAAGGAAGAAAGATTGACTCTAGCAATTTACGTCATAAAACCATCAAAGAGACATCAGTGCTGCTGCTAAAATATGAAGTCTTCAGTGACGTCCATAACGTATTTATCACGAAAGCCGATAATTCACAGCAAGAGTGATAAGTTGTAGAGGAGGCTAATGGAAACTGAGGAATTCCATCGAGGGAAAGCGTTTGGCATCCGTTAATTTCCGGTACCTTCTTTTTGATTAAGGAATACAAACAACTTGATGAAAAAACATACGTCCTCAAATACGCGACATCGATGTACGAATAGAAAAGGCGTGAATTTCTACGTCCCATAACTTTAACGGGTAACTACTGAGGTATTATACCTATAATTTATACCTTCCGTTCATCTTCGAACATCCTTGATCCTCCACAAATCACGAACTTCAAATCTTTACGAGGACAATAATTGTCATGATCTAAACGTCCGTCCCCAATAAGAAATCTCCCGGAAGAGGTATTCGATGTTAAGGCGGGAGAACACGTGTCCACTGGAAGCGGAGGTATTCCTAAGCGGACGTCCACCCCACTTCCGACCAAGAATGAAGTCGAGGTCTTGAACGCGACCACGCAAACAGCTCTGCGAGGAACATAAAAATGCCCTTTTCTTCTGACAGAGATCAAAATCATCAGAATGTGTAGCTGGCCAAGCCCTTTCCCACACTATCTGTATATATCGAGGACCTCTATCTCCACCTTCCACACCCGGATCCTGAGATGCCTAATAATGTGATTGCCTTCGGACGCTCTAACTTTAAAAGATGCCGTAGACCGTTTGAGAGAACTGTTTCAATTTATACGATAGTATCTAAATTACCTCACGTTTCCCGAGCGTAAAATTTCAAAGTTAGTATTTAAGAGAGAGAGTTGGTCACAAAACATACGGGCGTCATAATTTAAATCAAACAATGTAGTGGTTATAATTCAATTGAATCTAGGCAACGGAATAAACAAAGTTGAATTCGATTAATAGCACTTGTCAAGGGAGACGACGCTCGAAAGACGATTTATAACAAAATTCATGAATACTTCATCGTAGTGGGCGTGATTTAGGACTGTAAACAACGCGCTGATAAATGAAAATCGTCAGTAAATTATCATTCTAGTGATACTGAAAGTGATAACTGACAATATTTAATTCTAATTTATTTTCCAAGATGAAATAAGCTATAGAAGCGATTGAAAGACTTAAACACATACTTTTTATGGAGATTATTATAAGTGATATGGCGTCGACCCAAAGACCGTGTGGAAGGTAAGATGTAACCTATTATTTGCAGTGTGATGATGTATTTCATGGTGAAAGTATGCAAAATAGTCAAATACTCAAATATCTGAAGATCTGGATTTTTAGACAAACATGAATATAGAAAATACTGTTACACCTAGATTACTTTATTCCATAAGGAAACAGCAGAAAAAGTTCGTAATAAAGAATACGACTTCTCAGAGACAACTATTCTGTCTTATAACTACTCAATGAGGCTAAATTACAATACCTCGCAAAGTTAAAGTTGCCAAGCAATGAAAAATTCTCACCCATATAAAATGAATTACATATCCCACGGGATCTTTTAACGACGATTTCAGTAACACCATCCAGATAGTTTATGCATGTTTCCGTCCTTGCTTCGAATGTAAAGGAATATCAATGATAGATTAAAAAATAGGAAATATGATTGAAAGAATATTCCACAACATAAAAATAGCAAACCGCCTCTTGGCGTATGGAGAAAAGAATACGACTATTCCCACGAGTATTTTTTACGAAATCATCTCTTTACGAAAAAGGAGAACATTTTATTGGTGGCATCGTCTCAACTTTGATCGTGATTGAATTATTGTTCGTTAACCAAATGTCGGGCGCTGTCGTGATTTCCGGTTAGTCCACAAAAAGCGAACGTGCGGAAACCTTAATGACGATTCGTTCCAAAGATGAGCACGAGTGCCGGATGTTTAAACTAACGGTCCAGATCCCCTCAATTTTCTTTATTAGGCTTTCGGAGTGAAAAAGGCGTGTCCCGTCCACACTCTCGACACTTGACTTATGCTCGGACACTCAACAGAAGAGGACCTAGCGAAGGCTCGGGGCTTTGGCACAATTGGCGTGGTGACCCCATCAAAAAGAGCTTACAAAACATTTGGCGCTGAGATGCTAATTAATGGATGCGAAACGAATTAAAAGAGCAACTCGATCATTGCAGAGGAAGAAGGGGAATGATTAAGTGATGGTCAGAGCTCTAGGGAAATTGGAGAATTACTCAGCATCCATGGGGGAAAAAAACTAGGCACAAGCGGCGAATTTCTGCAATCTCCCTTCGAAGATTTAACTTTGACCAAAAGCAATAATCTCACTACAGGAAAAATCTGTACTTCAGGGAGATCATAATTTTCCTGTTGGGTTGATTGTATGATACTGCAACGTTAGGGTTCGAATGCTCCAGTAAGAAATTTTAAAATAAACCGTCATGTTAATAAAATCTCGTAATAATAAAATTAATTATTAATGGCAAAATTATTTGAGTTGCAGGGGATTTGTAAATTTTAGCTAGAGGTTCCTCTAATTCAATTTAATTTTGCAATCCTTAAACAGCTTCCTTCCGTCAACAGTTACATTTTAAAAACGTACCAAAATTTTACCGAGATGAAAAATGAATTAACAAATTCTCCATTGTAATATTTAGATGATATCGCTTTGAAATTATATTATCTAAAACATCCTATTCGGCAGAAGTCTCATCAGTAACACTGCTTTTCATATTTGAGAGCGTCTGCTCACAGATACATATGTATGCAACCAAACAAGGGACTCACTTGCTTTTACCTCGTAAAATAAGAAACAACTAATGCAAACATTCCCAAATACATATATGGCAAGCAATTAGTGTTACAAACTACGAACTAATTACTGAAGCTAGTGAAATCACCGATGTTGTCTTCGCTGACGTGCGATCTTTCACCTGCGAAAACGGACCTCTTAGAATAGCACCAATTTATGATATCTAACAGGTCTACTAAAAGCCCGTACCGACTTGTCGAACCTACCATTAAAATCCTTTTAACCCAACGCGATATTGGCGAGCTTAAGAAAGTAAAACGAATAGCACCACTCCGTTAAATATCACCCGAGCGGTAGGGGCCATCAATTTCATACTTCACAGGGCTCTTGAGCGAATTCAGAACGAGACCTTTGATCGAGAGAAAAATCCTGTTTCGGACCATCCGAAAAAATGGAGGTCAATCAACGAGAAGGGAATTTCTGAGCTATAGCCCTGGCGGACTCACTCTCTCTTCCTCGGCCATTGCACCGAATCCTCTAAAGCACCCTAAGCATCCGCACCATCCACCTGTGCCCCCGATGGCTCCTTCCACGGGACACCTGTTGCCACGGCCACAGAAAAGCCGCCGATGACGCTAACCACCAAGGCCCTTTCGGCGAATTACAGCTACACTTGAAAGGATTGTCAGACCATTAATAACGGCACGAGCACGGATTCGGCGCCAATCTAGCTGACGATGCGAGATACTGTTCGATCGACTGCGAACAAGAAACTATCGGGAGAAAAACTAGCTTCTACTCTACTTCAGACATAAGAACTGCTTTAATTCCAAAATTAAGTTTTCTGCGTTAAGTATAAATGCTGTCCGATTCTGAATAGCTGCATTGCCAACAGGATATTGACGCTGAATATTATACGTGTCTTAAGCGATAAATATAAGTACTGATTTACTTCAGTAGAGAATAAAAACCTTTTAAATGGTCAAAACTTTTCAAAAATTAATATATTTTTAATAAGCAAGTTGTTAATTGAAAATTCCGTAATATCCCTATATATCACTTCTAAACAACCGATTTCGGTGACCGGCGCTTTTCTCCTTTCATACTCGATCAAAACAAAAATTAAATACCATTATAAAGAGAAAGATTTCCGTTTCCTGATAAAATTAGACCAAAAAATGAAAAACGCACCATTAGCTAAAAAATCGAGTTAAATTTTGAATTTACCCATAGTTTCGTTACTAGACCTGTAGATATCGTTATCCATCGGTACAACGAGGTGTCAAAACGGACACTGATGCAGAATATGAAGGTGTGTTTTAAAGATATTTTTTTTTATTAGAGTTTATAGTGATTGGAGTGTAGATTAAAATGTATAAGGGTGGGGAAAAAGAGTATCAGAGTTCGTCTGTGAAATTTTCGGACGGGACAACTAGTACTTCCTTATTCGTGCAACTCTTCTTCGCTTTTAGTTGAGTCAGACATCTTTATATGGATGTCCTTCAATACCTCTACCTGAATACGCGCTTTAAAGGATCTTATTAATCGATTTCAAACAGCTTTTACGCGCCTTTCTTCAACTATCGGGCCACACCATCTCTATGCTTTCAACCATTTACTCGGTATTAAATTAAATCTCCACTTTCTCGTGAATTTCCTAAGCATTAACGACGACAATGATCCAATGGACGTCTAATTCAATCGCCAAGGAAATGATTTTCCATCTACTCCAGCGCGGAGAAACAGGGAAACCCAAACTGATACGAAAGGAAATGAACAACCAGCAATAGTATATTTTTCACGACTTTCTTAGAAAATCGACCAATATCAGACTCTGTAACCTTTATTACTGAATTACTAAACTGCATTCAAAATTTTCCACCGACATTTGAAACTGAAAATTCATTAATAAATATTAGAATAGTATTTTAATTATTCAGTTAACTTTATGAAGGAGATTAACGATATTGACTGATAGCTATCACATCCTACGAGAAATCCTATCCTACTCTCATAGTGTAGCGGTAATTTTAAAATTGCTTCGTCAGCTTGGCCATTTCGCACGTGGTACCCCACAGGGAATCGAGCACAGAACCGCTTTATCAAATGCGAACGCGTTACCCACTTGGCCACTAGGGAGCCCATAACCATTTTCAACAGAAAACTACGTGAACTGTATGCTTCAGAATAGCAGTATTAAAGATACTAAGTATTAGATGTCATTCCTATGTTCACCGGAGAAGAATATCATAATTAATGTGACAGGGTATTTCGATCTTAATATAAAATATCAATATAATTATTGGTAACAGTTACCATATAACTTCATAAATAGCACTCTTTTTAGCACAAAGATGTTTCTTTTATAGCATATTTCTACCACAGGATTATATAGAAAGCAAGAACCTATTTTACACAATATGAGAGTAAATTATAAAGATCTCTGTATGGTCACGATGTTTTTCTGTTGGCTAAAACATGGATTTCCAACGTCACTGATGGAGATTCAATAAATAAAATTTGTCGAGTTGAAAACACACCCCAGTCAGAAAAAAGCGGGGTTGATAATACGAGTCAAGTGACACAACGATTTTGCAAAAAAATCATTCTTTTCGACGGCACTCCAATGCATATTAACACGCTTAGAAACACCTACCATTCCAGAGCCTGTACACCGTGGAGCTATAAAAATTGAACTAGGATCACGTGATTCGAGAGGTATCCATTTATGTACCTGTGTTTGCTAACCGAGACCCCCAGGGGGAACACAGCCTCTCACTTGCGAGATTGGGACTGGCTACCCCTTCCCTGATTGTGCCTCTGGATCAGTTCCCTAGCGAGCAGTTAATTATCGTCTCCGACGTCGCTGCATGAATACGACCGATCTCGGGAGAGAGAGCACATCTACGCGGGAGTGATTGATTCTCACGCTCACGGAGTTTACTTTTGTGCTCCAGCGAAGAACAATTACGCATTTTAATTCGAATATGGTCATCTAAACACGACATATCGGGAAACTTGACATTTTCAAAACTAAAGGAATAGCTGAAATTAGTGTTTCCGCACCAATAATTAGGAATCCATGGAAGCATGCATTTTCTTTGTTTACAGGCGTACTTGATTACCCACATAATGTTACACGAGTATTCGAATACTACGGAGGCGAAAGTGAACACCGCTGAATCAAGCTACAAATGTAGTGAATTTGTAAACATACGAATGTACCTCATTAGTTTAATGTAAAGTGAGCTACAACGAGGAAACTAGTTTAGCATTTCCAACGGATAAGGAGGTTACCAGGTTTTTATACTCATTCTCTTATTTTCATACCAACATGTTGAAACTTGTAGTAATGTATTAGTATTGTATCATAAATCTTCTAACATTTATAAAATGTCACATTCTCAAACATTAAAAATCCTTAACGTTTATCAAACGAATCAATTGAACTAATGATATTCTTCTGAATTTTAGTTTTGCTTATAAGTCACAGTACATACAGAATAGTTGAGAGCAACCGAACGAAATAAGCTCAGCAAAGATTATTTATTACAAAATAATGATTTTGGATTGTAGAAACAATCAAGCATAGTATGTAGGAATGTGTAGAGAGAATGTGTCAGGTTAGCCGAGCAGGTATCCTTGGCGTCTCCCCATCGAGATATCAAGGCAAGGGATAGCTGAACATGGTCATTAATTATAATACAGTGCAGATGTAGTACATTAAAGAATTTCTCTTTGTACTACAACTAGGTTGATTACATCTTACATGTTCATCATTTATTCGTGTTCTCCTATTGTAACTTCTAAGTGTGAGCCAAAGGTGAATATTAAATCACGGTATTTATGACATTACATTTCACTGAAGGTTATCAAGATAAGGAAGGAATCTTTCGGCTACTTACGGAATTTAGAAATGGAAAACGAGGAATAGAATGAGTCCAATCAAGGGCAAGGGGAGAGTCAAGGTTGCTGGACCACCAACCTCTCTTGGTGCGTTGTCCCATTAACCCGAAGGAGAAAACGAAAAGCCAACGGACAAAAAATTACGCTTAGATAGAAATTAGGACGCTAACTCAGACTGAGAAGGCATGCCAGAAGCGCGGAGCTTCCACAATGATTTATCATCGACACGGGGGACAAAGAATAGAATAAATTTCAAATGAAAAATTCATAGTGGATTATGAAGAGTAATTCAATAGTGGAATATGAAACCAGGTCACGTTGCCATAAATTCTACTGATGTTCCCCTTTCAAACATACAACCTTTATCGTTCACATTTTCACTTTCTTCGTAATTGCTTCAAGTACTCATTCGGGTTTGTGGACAGCAAAACCTTCATATTATAACAGTTAAATAATGATTAACAAAATAATTCATTAGTATTGAGAGGCTTTTCAAAGGCCTATAACTTTTATAAACAATGTGGTTTGTGTGTACAATATGAACGCTGGTAAACAAATTACAAACATGCCAAACATGAATGCGAAGAAACACATATACTGCTAAGATACATAAGTACGACTCTCTTCACAAAAAGGATAACATTTCCAGCATTAATCAAACTAGTTTCTTCTATCTCTGACTTTCTTCTCGAACCATTATAACATTCTTTAAAACGGTTATTTTTTATGAGTATCATGCAGAACAAAGAATTTATCTCAGAATGGAGAGAAGTATGGAGAGAAAATACTTTTGTCGAGAAAACTGCGACAGGTACAGTTGATCTCCCATTTCAGACAAATATCTCTTACGATTTCGATTATAACTCCAAGTTTCCTATTTCATTGCGATAATGCAAATACTGCTTGAGGCATTTTGTAAAGTTAACTCACAGTAAAAAAATCAAGCAACAAATTCCGCTGAATAAAAAATGAAGTAAAAGGGATATTCTCATCATTTTAAACGCAAAAGTTATGACGAAAGGCTACGGTGAGATACTTAAAAGGTAAAGAAGTTTCTTTAAAAACGCTGCAACTGATACCTTTAAAAATACCTTCATAGAGCACTACTACATGTTGACGATGATTTATTTCATTTCTATAGTTGATGTGACATAACGGGCCATGCCATCTATAGTTATGGACATACCATATAGTATAGCCGACTTGAATCGGAGTCAACAAACTCAAACAAAAAGAAGAAATATAAAAATCTACCAGCCTCATCTACAAGGGGATAAGAGAAACAGCAAAATTCAATGCACCTCTGTTGGCACCTGCTGAAAAAGGAACGAAAGCGAAAGCAGCGTGATAATGGGCGAGACTAGGATTGAAGGAGGTAGGCAAGTGGACGGGCAACGGCGATCTATTGTGTGAACATTTTCGAAGGAAGACGGCCGACGCTCAAAGAAAGAGAGGGGAAGTTTGAGGAAAGCTGAGATTAGAAAGCGGGTAGAGATGTAATGGAAACACGAGGAATTTTTTCGACGGAAGGGAGGGAAGATATGATAGATGAAGGGAATGAATAAGGTGCGAAAGACACCGACAAACGCAGTGTGGGAAAGGTGAGATGGGCGGTAAATACAAAGGAAGAAGTAAAAGAGGACGTGGAAAGCCAATATAGAAGTGAAGAAACTTGAATAAATATAACTTGAGAGAGTTAACAAGAAGCAGCAAGGTGAATTAGTGATGATAATATCATCTTAGCGTAGGAAAAAGTGTACCGACTTTAGTACCTCTTCTGAGAGTATAAAAAAGAGTATTACTTACTTAAACTACTGCAACTATTGACATTTTACATTAAAATTTACCTAACCCATTAAAATTCTACTAATGTTCTCTATTTCACACTTTTATTGAATATGATAAAAATAGAATACTGATACCATCTTTAAGCTTCTAAGTAAATTTAGTAGACCTATACAGCAAATAAATATAATAAGAATAATTTTTAACTGTACTAGATACGAAATTATTAAAAAGGAGGATCGAACATCTGAATTTTCTACTGACTAAATTAAAGAAAGAGCTACTGAATCGGAAGCTGAAGTAAAACTCAATTTCCAAATTTAAAAATTCATGTTCATAGAAAAGAGAGGAAGAATAATCACTGAATGGATAAGAAGGAAATTGGGAACGAGAGAGGCCTAAAAGTAAAGGTATAAATCTAAGTGGAGTATTGAAATTTGAATAACAAATCATTACAGAAAATTAATGATCAATGAATTTACAATTCTGTAGAGCTTCCTTGATGTTGAACACATTTCATATGCATCAAGGTTCGGACCAACTCGTTAACTGCAGGCACTATTAACAAAAGATGTCAATATGAAATGCTCTTACAGTCCCTAATGACCTGTTTCAGTATTAACCAAAACATTAAGAGACCAGAAAAATTTCACCGGAGCATACGCTAACTTGACCAGCTATAGCGTAGAGGCAAAGAGGAGAGATTGGGACGAATTCAATAAGATGAAAGAGAAGGAAAGAGATGGCTGATGGTAGCGAGGAGAGTCGACTGACCCGCTGACACACATACTGACCCTGGTGAGGTCATCACCCGTTGTAAACCACGGAAAAGTGTGGGGATTCAGGTGTGAGATGGGTGCGGTGAACCAACCTGTCTCGAAGGAGAGGAATCAGATGAGAGGAGAAGAAAGCACGGAGAGGAGGGTCAAGGATAGGTTATGAAGGATTGCTCGCAGCCAAGTAGGCGGGGAAAGAAAGGAAAATATGGGTAAATGAGTGAAGAGGCTCATGATATGAGCCGCGCTATTAATAATTATGAGGCGAATTGGGGTGGAGTAGAGCTGAACAGGTGAGGCGGAGAGAGATGGAAGTTTATACACGAGCGGGAGATAAAAAAGAATGGCCGGCGGTGAAAACAGGTGACTTAATGACTAAAGCACGAGGGGTGGTCATAAATGGAGCCGTAAAAACGACGGAATAAAAATTCCACCGAGCAAGCGAGGTAATCGCTAGCGTAATAGGTGAGGAAAAGGAGAAAGATTTTTGAAAGTCTGCCCAACAATTCTTCGGGCATTTTTTACGGAATATGATGTTCAATATTGATATCCTTGATATCTATCTCTAGTAAAAAGCGTGCGAGACCTTTTCGGAAACCTTTGTTGAAATTCTCACGAAATCAAACTTTATGATTGAATAGATAAAATGACTCTACGCCTTTCAAAAAGATTCCTAAATATAGGGGAAATTTTTTTACGACCGAGTCTAATAATGAGGATAGAAATAAAAATTTAGAAATGATTTTTATGGTCTACCAATGAAGTGGCACTTAACTTGGAAAGATCGGTCGTAAAATAAAGGGATATTAAGAACTAAAATGTTAAACAGGAAGACGAAATAACCGAGAATGAAAATAAAGCAAATATGCTAAAATAGCCTCTTGGTGGCTCGATAAAAATTTGAAAACTCACGAAATTAACGAAAAAACACTCAACCGACCCTCTGTAAAGGCAATAAATTTGTCCAAATTTTCCCATCATGTTCCTTATACAATGTCCCACAACTCACGAGACCTTCCTGCATTAAAAATCTATTTCACATAAAGCCTACCTAACAGGTCACGATCGACTTACCGATCGCTGAGGGAATTTCGTGATTATTATAAGAAATGCTGTGATACTAGAGAAGTATTTTAAAATAATTAGTTGTAATACTTAACGTGGTTGTAGATGAATGTATAATGGAATAGATCAGAGCTCTCCAGAGATTAGTGAAAATAATAAATGCATACTTTTTCAAGTATGAAAAAGGCTTGCTCGTATAAAAAGATTAGAAACGTACAATGTTCCGCGATTCTTAACTCCAAATTATCAAACCAACAACTGAAATTAAGGATCATAACGATCATGAACAAAACAAAAAGATCTTTCAATTAAGTGGGATAATGAGATTCGAGACAAGGATTCGAACCGAGTGACGAATTTGGCTTAACGATGTTAATCAAAAAACGAGTACAAAAGGGAGGAACAAATGAGAGACTTGAAACAATGAAGAAAGGCGCCAACAACGGAGAAAGAGAGTAACAACGACGGGCAGGGATAAGAAAAACGACAAACGGAATAACGAGGAGAAACTTTCACCGCTTCAAGGTAGAGTTCCTGTCAAACACTTTCGTAGAGATATAAAGAAAGAGGTACGGGGGAATAAGACTGGGGAGAAAGGGGTGATAATGGGAGAAGGGGAAGAAAGAAAGGGATGAAAATAAAAAGAACCAACCGCACGACCTTGACATTCCGAAGCCTCAAGAAAGAATGATGAGTGAGAAATGGGGTCTGAGGTACAGACGGAAATAGAAGATAAGCGGATGCTGGAGCATAAAATGGAGAAATGATGAAACGTAAGGTTGAGGGAACAAAGAGGGCTCTCATCTTTGAGCTTGAGGTTCACAAAATTTTCCAAATTTACCTTTTGTTGCTTATATATTCGAAATAAATTCTTCTCTTCGTGATATTCAAAGGGACTCTATCAAATTAACGGCCCAGTCTTCCAAGATTAAGAACTTTAACCATAAATTTCCAAATTTCGCTGATGTACCCTATATATCTTTTGTATTAATTATTTTCATGCTATAAGACAATAAGGTGCCATTTTAATTAACAGTACTCGAATATTAAAATGGAATCTTTCCAAACTATGAACACCAAAGAGATTTGGATTTGGAGACGTTGGAATGAAACAAGCTTAACCAACCTCGATGGCAGATTGGTTAGAATCCAGAACTAAGGCCGACTTGGTATTGAATGGCAACACCATCATTCCGGGTTGGAGTTGGCAAACCGTATTTTTCCATGGCTTGGGCATAGATGTTCGTTGTACGTTTTTGTTGAAATATAGATAACTATAAATTCTTTTCAATATGTAATTCTTACTATTAATAACCAAGGTATTAGGCATACATACATAAAAATGTATACATAATTAAAAAGTATATATACATTAAACGAAGTATTAGGCAATATATAAAGAAAATACTAGGTATTGAAGAACCGACAATTATCCCAATTTACCCAGAACTGTTTTTGATTCAGCCAAACATTTCCTCACGAGCATTAAAAATTGTAATGTTTTATTGTATATAGTATAACAAATTGAGATTGATACGACTAAAATCATAATATTTTTCAATATAAACAAAACTTCCGCAAAAAAACAGCCTAACCTTCCAAGATATCTTCTTAGTATATTTCGATAATTATGAAATGTCAATCAGGAAATGATGAAGAGCAGTGATTTCCCATTGAAACCACACTGCGGGTACGAAATATCCGAGAGTGATATCCAAAATGAGACATTATCAGCATTCCAACTGTTATATAATTTTTCTTGGATATCTCCAACTCTACTATATACGATAAACCTTGCGTACACGATGTTACATAAATTACTTATACGTTACGATACAGCAAAAAAAGAAACAGCATGAAAAAGGGCAGTCAGCCGATACATTAGCATCAAGCCGAGAAAAAATTGTCCTCCCCCATAAAGAAACTAAGAAAAGAATGATTAATTGGGATGAGTACGCTCGTAAAGACGCGCCGAATGAGTCTCAAACGATGAAAAGGAGATGAATGCGTGATCACAGAGTAAAGAGGGGAAATAGTATTAGCGCCCGACGCAAATATGGATGGAAATTGATTGGAAGAGTTGAAGGGAAGTTAATGAAGCAGAATTGTAAAAGGAAGGAGGAATCCATAAGTGGCGTAAGAGCGATCTTAGGGCTTGGGTAAAGAAAGGAGCGAATTCGCAGCGTCCGAAGAGGCTTGGGAAAGAAGAAAAGCTGGGAAAAGTCGGAGGAAAGACGATCATGCATCGCTAATGATTGGAGAGGAGGCGAAGAATGATGGAGGGGTGAAATGTTGCACTTCTTAAGCCTCAATTAAAGGGTCTCGAGACCGAAAAACCACGAGGACGACTTTTGTCAGAGGCCATAATCTGGACGAGTGGAAGATTAAATCATCGATTTTCTCTCCGTACTCAGCCTTTCAAATAAGACCGAAACGCTTGCTCGCCGCGAACAAGTGAAAGAACACAATATACTTGAGATGAATCGACGACGAGCAGGAGGCGAGAAATTCATTTTCAAGTAACTCATTTAACAAACAAAGGGTAACTAAGACGAAACAGTTATAATACACTGTGATCAACAAGACGATGAAAAAAAACACGAGCAATGCTTGGAGACTCATTATCATCAGCTGCTAATTAAGAATGACCAAGAGACACCGCGTACAAGAAGTGGCTTTAAATCACACGAAATTATATCTAACGACTCAATTAAGATTTTCACTTATATATATTTATAAAACGCCTTTTAGATAAATGAATGAATAATATCAAGGGAACACCGACTTTTATTAGAACAAAGTTTATCTAGAAAGTTACATTCCACAGCGCCTTATCAGCAACCAAATTTTCCTCTGAGGATTATGATTATTCATGGGAAATAAATTACTTCTTGCAAGACGGTATTCTAGACTTTATTTAAAATATGAGACAAATGCAAAGAGCATGATTTTAAAATTTAAGTCCACTGCCCGACAAATATGGCATGGAGAATACTAAGTCACAGTAGCGCAGATTTCGATTAAACAGAGATATTAGATAGACTTCGAATTACGAATAACACTCATAAGTTCTTTCGAGCAATAATTATCCAAGGAAATGGTCTTGAAGGTTTACAACAGCAGTTAATGAATGGCTCTGAAATGTTAATCACATGGTCGAAGTGGTAAAATGTTATACTAACTGAAGGTCGGAGGTTCGACCCTAGGTGGTGACGGTTTCTTTCTTTTTAAACTTTTTGTGTTCTTTGATTCAGACAGACTAACTTACCATTATGACGCTATTTTACATCTTTTGTATAATTTTGGATGAAAATTACCGCTCGCAAAACTCTATCTGTAAGGCTATTTGTTACTCTTTAATTCTATCGAGCTTTATCGAAATCTACGCTTCTGACACTTGGCATTCTCCTTGCGAAACATTCTAATCTTTCGACATCGACATCTAAGCATCACAGACTAAAATTCTCGAAATAGCGAGTCTTTTTGCCATTCCCTAAAGCGACGGAATGTTTAATTACATAGAACGGAGATGAAGAGATGAAGCATTGTTTCTCGGGAGAGACTGCCTAATGAGAACGGTGCTGATTAGAGACAGGAGGCATTTTAATTACACATGGTTCCACAGCGCCCGAGATAAATGAGCATTACAAACCAGAAAAAAACTGGAAGCGAGGAGGAAAATTGGACAAACGATAAAAATAACATTATTTCCTTGAAAGCTAAGCCAAGAGAAGTCTCGATTTCACAGGAACTAAAAATTTTTAGTCGCAAACTCAAACTTTTGCTTCATCTCATATGACTCTCATTTAGAGTACTAGCTGAAACACCTCTCTATGATAGGGTGATACATGATAATTGTTTCATAAGTAATATTTGTTTAGGCAATATAAACAGAAGGATAGTACAAAGTAATGCGGCTTTCAATCCCATACGTCCGGGTTCGAGAAAAAAAATATAAGTAGAATTTCTCTTATCAACCTTTATCTTTTCATAGCAAATTGTATTTTGATGGAAATTACAGCGATTGATTATTTATACTTATTTCATACGTGACAGTTAAGAGAGAAAAATTCCACCAGATATACTTAAATCCGGGACCATTAGAGTTAAATACGTTACCACCAGTCCACCAATTACAATGCCGACTGAGGTGAAAAATAATGATAATATAGGGTAAAATTTCTTTTATTCGAAATGGAAGCGTCTCCTTGTGAGACCAATATATATGAAGATCATTCAAAAAAGTATCAGCAGATTAAAACTCAGAATGCCTTGATCCAATTGGTTTCATGATTAAAAATGTATTGCTGATAATCTAAGTCTCCTAAAATTCTAACTAATAATGTTTTTAACTCTGTAGCAAAACCTGCTCACCCTAAATTAAGGTAATAAGATACACAATTAATTATCATCAAGGAGAAAATTTAATAACGGGAGGTGGATATCTCACCCACGAATCGACGAATTTTTCCATTAGTGCTATCGCGCACGGCATAGCACCTTTGATTGGCTTAACCACAAGACCCTCTCACAAGATAAGCCAACTCTATCCGTCATCTAAAACGATTCCAAATCGCACAATCAGACTTATCCTTCATCTGAAACCTCAATTTTTATGGTATTTCTGTTTGATAATCATCCAACGCTCTCGAAACGTCCACCTACATCACTGTCATTTCTATCGAAATATACCGCGACGAAAACTTAAGTATAACAGCGCATGAATAACCAAGGATGTATGTATCTGGCACGTGGACACAAAGGGGCAATAACACAGGGGCTCGATTTCCTCTTGGGATTATGCACATCGAAACGAAAAATCTGGAATCGTAACAGAAAAGCCGCCGTAACTCGAACATTGCCACTAAAACAAAGGTTCCCAGGAGCTAGGGAAGTCCAGGGGAATATTTAAGTCTCTGCATTACTGTGAGAACTCTGGGCGGTAATGTAAGTTCCGGCTTCCCACGAGGTGGGCCTAGATTCGCGAAGATGGATAATCTGCAAACTAGGACGACCTTACCCCGCCCATCGTTACTTCGGCGTCGCCCATTTGTTTCTCCTCCTAACGATATCATCAGCGTCGTCATCTCATTCAGAAATACATCCGTCTCCTTCCACTTCCACTATGACGCATTGAAAATGTGAACATTGAATCTGAAGCAACCTGTAGCTCCCGATCCACCTGAGAGCCGCAGGTTTCTTCGAATACAATGCGGACATTAATATACTTTCAAAACAACTAAAACTGCTGTGTGTGTCCCACTAGCACTTTTGAGATAGCAAAATATACCTTTACCCACGGCTCAACGATACACTTATAAATATAGATCGGAAAACTTTAACAACTGTGCTGAGCATATTTGGAAAGCTTTCTTTAACAAGAAGAATCTATATTTCTGAATTAATTCGTAATTGATGATATACTTGATTCATTCGATATTCGAGAAAATAAATTAAGAAATTGTAGTTGCAATGTACGAGTATACATCCTTACCTGCCAACAGTCGAAGACAGTATTGTTGAATCGACAGTCGAAACGACAAAGTTAGCAATTAATACAGCGACGAATATAACCTTAAAGTGGCAAATATCCTCAAGCCAATATTCTTTACCAAAATCTTACTAAGAAATAAATACATTCATAATAAAAATTTACGAAGAAACTCCGCAGATGATTTTCCCCGCTTGAAACAATATTCTGGACCCTCTTCAAAGTCGGGAAAACGAAACCAGTAGCCAACTACTCTCCGAGTACTCAAATGCAAATAAAGGTGACATATAAAAAGGCTGAATAACAATTCAATCGATGCATTAACCTACAAAAAAATCATCGGCTTGCGTAGATGCATCAAATCGGATATAACAATCAAAAAACCATTGTTTAAAGACATTCAATCTCCCAAATATCAAAGGTAATAACCGAAACGCGGGTGTACAAAAAAAGAGAAAACATGTTACGACGACGTATAAGCATTTATAGGATCACAATACTTCACGACTACCGCTTTAAAATGACTACGACCGCAACTGACACGCGTCATAAAAACCGAGACCGCCTTACAAATATTCAAAAGGCATAGAGAAGCAAACCGAAGAACAGGGAAAGTAATGAAAAATATCGCGGAGAGCATCGCATGAAGATGAAATTAGAGTAATAAATGCTATCTCACTGCTTCCACGGGGATGATAAATTACTTCATGGCACTGTGGGAAAGCAATGAGCAGAAGGAGAAGATGAGAATAAGAGATTTTTTACATACTATATTCAGATGTAAAACGAGAAAGTACTCAGAACTTAATTCGTGAAACAGAGACCGTGCATATTACTAATTTCTCGTTAATTTAAATCTCTTTTTGGACAAACTTAACAATGATCCGAAGCATAACGATTTAGATCGAGGATGCTGTTTCTTTAGGCACAAGGGGCTTAGTTATCTTAATATGAGCCACGTAAGAAATTTAAAAATTCCCATTTAACTAAAATGTCGTTATTAATATAATATTCATGAATCTCCAGATTAATCAGGTTAGCATTAGTATACAATATGATCCATATGGGTCACTTTCCGGAAAGCCATAAAAGAAAAAGAAAAACTCATTAATCCATATCATTAGCATAGAATACATTATAGCAGCATACGTCAGAATATAAAATAAAAATCCATTCAAACGATTCCCATAAAGGCCCAATACCGTTTTAAATTAAATATATGTATATGCTAAATTATTGAAACTGAAAAACTTTCGAGCCGCAGGGTATGGTCAAATGGGCCGCATTTCTGGTTGAGAGGATGAACCTTTTAGCCTGACCTCACCGCAGGCGTCGAGAATCGAAATTCTCCGCTTTCTCCAGCAATTCGCACGACAAAAGCGTCTCTGACCTCTTGAGCGAATGAAATCACCGAATAGAATGCACCATGATATCACGGAGGGACTGACAGAGAAAGGAAATTAATATCATGGGCTAAATAAAGGTGAGGCTATATATGCAATCCACTGAGAATTAAGGAGCAAAGGGCTTCTAAATTTTGTTGAAAACAGAAGCTAAATTCTAAAGGGCACACCAGAAATCCTACTTCCGTGTTTACAGCCAAATCAGAAATATTAGTCATTGATAAACCTACGTAATGATCACGAATCATTTCATCAGCCAATCTCGTATTTACCGAGATAAATCTTGCTGTGGAAAATACAATCTCTCTCTGAACGCCATTTAGTTAATTCTACGATAGGGGTGTTCATAGTGCCACACCTTTAAGAACGTAATTTCATTTCTAATAATTTGAATATGCAATAATTTTCAATAGTCTTCTAGCACAAAGTAAATGAATTCTCCACTTATTCACTTTTCTGTCCCAGCGTAATTTTCATGAAGGATTCAGTACGAAAGATAGTGGTATGGGAGATATTAAACTATGGAATTCCTTATTGATTGCTATAAAAATAAAATCAATTCAAATGGTCCATTTTGCTGCAAGCACTTGAACTTTTTCAAATAATATAATTAATTTACAATGAACGCAATCTAATAAAATACAAAACTAATCTTCGAAGAAATTAAGGATTCCTGGTATAGATTTCTAGACCTTGCTAATAGCATTGGACCGATCAAAATAATCGAAAGAGATTTGCAATAATAACGTCCTTAATCATAACAAACGGTAATAAAAGTAACAGTTGTGACATGCATAAACCGAAGAAATTTCACTTTCGATCCTTAGCGATGAAAAGAAGTTGTAGTAAGGGCCAGCGTAACCAAGGGTTAAATTTATAGCTAACGCATTGTAAGGGAGACTCCTCAATGAAAGCTTTCTCATCCCACGCCAAATAAAGAGATACAAACCCGTGTGACCAACGTCCTAACCTCTTCAACAATAGGCGGAAAGAACATGCAGAAAATGAGCTGAATTATATAAGAACGGTCAGCGACGCAAGCGGAGAAAACGTGAGGCGGCCAAAGACCTTCCTATGTGAGGAAAATTATCAGCAATCTCAAGATTGGAAACTTGAAGAAGATGACAAAGAAGATGTGCGAGGTTGGAGGAGAACAACGGTGGTTGGAATTTAACGCTGTCACGACAATCTTCGACTGACTAGGAATAGAAATGACTATGCTGAGACCACCATACTGCGTCTCGCCGCGTAAGATTAATCCCCTTGACGATATGCGCAATCCAATTAAGAGCAAAAACAGATATATTGCTTAGTGATACCATGACAGCCATTTACGACAAAAAGCTCTAATAGGGTGTAAATAAATAATCAATTAACGAGAGATGTATTTTTAAATTTCACGAAACGTCATATTCTGCGAAACAGATTGAATATCCAAAGTTTTGGAAAAAAATAATAAAAAATGAATATATTTTCATTAGTGCTAGGATTAATTTTACTTCCTTGCCATAGAAATTCCCTCAAGCTAAGTTGGAAAACGGATTCGATCATAAAATAACTTAAAATGTATGATCCCAAGCTCTCTTCGATAAAAGCAATCTTAAAAACAAAGCGGACTTTTAATCTACTCACTGTTCGGAAAGAAGACGGAAATTACGAAATTAATTCAAAAAAGATTAAATTCTTACTTCTGCTCATAGGAGCATTCCTCTTGAAATTGCTCATTCGAGTATATATGAATGTATAGCGGTAATATTAGTTAAAAGGAATGTTTTATTCCATCACTAAGAATAATTTTTACAGATATTTTTCATGACATATTATGAATTATTTACTTGCAGATTGCATGATAATATTATTCGCAAAATTTAGTCAGAATCCTAGCTAAAATATGACATTCGTGAGTCTTCTACTTCTCGGAAGGTTCCTGCATCCCGAGATTCATTCCGTGACGTGTTTCCTATAAATCATGATGACTAACTCCAACTCAATGAACTCTCCATTTCCATCTTCCAACAGCTTATTCTCCCTCACAAAAAAATACCTTCCCTCGCTATATCCTTAAAACAATAAACTCAGCCATTCCTTCTTCCCTACATCTTTTTCGTCGTTTCGTCGTCGTTTTTCGACCATAACCTATCTTCTCTCATCCAACCACATCTCAACATAATATACTTTTATGAATCCATGTCGCACCCACATGTCACTTCTCCGTTACATTAATGCCTTCCTATCTTATGGTCCACGTTTTGAAACAATTAAGCAAAACCCTCAAAAATGAGGAACTAACCGGACTTCACCTGATAACTTCCTCCAGACTTATGCTATTACTTCCATATGTTACAGGAACGTAAGAAAAAGAATACCACTTCTTTCTCCAGTATTGTGATAAATCAACAACAATCATGTTTACTAAAAGTATTGATCAATATCTTACATTTCAAAGGAAAGCCGAAATCGTCAAATAAGGAGATAACGCGACCTTCGAAAGCTGTTTGTATGCCTGACCTCTCCATAAATAAAACGATTACGCCCAACATAAAAATAAAACATTCGAAGCCGAATCAACCGTTAAAAACGTGGGAAAATTCTTCTTTCCCTGAAACACAAAGAAAGAAACGGAAAAAATCTACGAGACGCCACTCCTACCAGAAAATCATCCGAGTGTGACAAAACTAATTCTTCCCCAGAACCTCCTTCATGTACACGATTCACACGGCCGGGAGGTGAAATTAAGCCCATTTTGTGGAAAAACCACTGTCTTAGGATGAGAAAACGGAGCTAATAGCCGCTAAAGCCAAAAAACAAACCGGCTTAATTGGCGGGACCGCAATGGAAAAACAAAAGAGCCGGCAGAGAAAGGGAAAATTGAGAGGGGACGAGCGTGTTCAGCAACGGATCGGAATGCGAGGATGGATCGCCAGGATTCGAAGAAAGAGGAATGAAAAATGGCCGAGTCACACGCTTTCTCCCAAAGGCGGATCCACGGCATGACAAAGAGTGGAATATCCAAGAAGAGACATTTTCCGGGAAAATACAAGACTTGCCAGACTCGCGATAAGCACCTGCCCCACGATTATGGTTAGAAGATGCCATTTGAGGCCTCAATTAAACTTTCAATTATTTTTACAATTGTAAATGTTGCGTGACCTTGAGATGCGAAATCATTGAAAGGATATATGATACGCGAAATTTACTTTTAAAATCAAGCACCCGTTCAACAAAATAAGTCATCCTTCTAACACAAATATATGATAATATTCTAACTGTTTTGATTTATGACTAACGGTAATCTACTTCATCCAAACAAAAGTAACGCTTAAGTGATTTGAACAGAGATATTAAGGAGAAAAGGGAAAGAATTTATGTCACCCAACAAAAGAAAACAAACTATTCTAGAATAGATATCTCAGTAAACGGTGCCCAAATATATTCATACACACACCGTATTGGGGAATTGTCTGAATGCAAATCTACCTTAGAGAGGTGAAGGTTTAATTCAGAATAACTTGAATGGGTAGCTGCATGAAACCAGATAATGAACCTACAATCATGAGAAATTGCAACATACCACCAGTACACGGTTTAGGTAAAATAAATTGAAGAGGTTGACAAGCATTCTACGCTTAAATTCACGAAATTTTTAACTCCATCCATTTATTTCCTACAGCCTCAACAAAAATTCAGTCATGGGGCAATAACAGTGAGGTATCCAACAATATGCGAATAGGCATCCATTCCCAAACCGGAAAATTTCAATGAGCCGGGACTCGAACGAGGGATCTTGGCGTTGGAAGGATAGCATCTAACCACTCCGCCACTCAGATAGGCAAAATTCGTAAGGAATCAACTTTTTATTGCAAACAACTATGTAAAGCCACAAAAGAGATCAGAATTTACTATCTACCGGCGATATTTGAACTTCAATACCATCACTACACATCCTTACGTCGCCTTGTATTGGGCATCATAACTAAAACTGTGATCGTAATTCACCACCAGAATTCAAGGATTGATGAACTTGATAAAACCGTGACGCACTTTCGCCGGGTTCCTGCAACAAGGCGAGATGTCCCACTTGTGCTTAATCACGGATGAAAAAATGGCGTGAATTTTAATATATTTATTTGAAGTGCCCGACATTACTTCAAATCCAGCATTTTGTCTTAAAAATTAAGCTTACGGGCATGGCAAGGTCCTAACTTTATTCAAATGCACTTACAAAGTTAATTTATTTAAGAAAAATGGCGTTTCGTTACACTAGCCTTTTAGAATGGTGAGAACAAACTGTTCATTACCAAACATTAAACTTTATAGTAATTCAGCCCCAAAATAAGATACCAATAAATTCATTTTAAAATTCCAATAAGAGTGAGAGATAAAAAGCATCGGATTGATGATGTGTGCATTGCAAACTTCCCTTTATCCTTCCCTAAACTTCCTTCACACCAAACCAATCAAATAAACATCATTTCTAATAATAGCACTGGTATTTTTCAACTTAATAAAAGTTTTATCACTATACTGGGAAAACCAAGACGCTTTGAATTTCATCTGAAAGCCTTACAGAAAAAAATGGCGGCATAAACACACAGCAAATGAAACTCAAGTTTTACTTGTTTAAAAGCGATCCTTTTCGAACCCAACCAGACCAGTTCTTCCACCATGTAAAATGGCTTCCACAGGTGAGCGCCACATCTGTTTGTACGAGAAAACCACCTTGCCTCAACGAGCTGGAGTTTATTTTCCTATAACGGTACTTACCGGCCTATGCGAAGCATCCAGCGCCATCTCTGCCACACGTTCCGTACTACATTAAGTGGGGCAGAACGCATGTGCGTAAAGTTTTGCATTGTGTGGTCGCAGGATGCAGCTCACTTTCACTGCGACCTTTTCATCCATTAGCAAGGAAATTATTGCATACTTGAGGCAATGAAGAACGAAATGTCCTTAATAGGATCAGATGAAAATGCTACTGTAAGTAAGATTGTGACCATAAGGAGACGATGTTTAACAGCTGGTTGAGTACCGAAGAGAATTTTGATCAAAGGTCAGAGATGAGAGGAGGTCAGTATAGCAAAGAAACGAGATAATTTGGGGATTGCAAGAAAAAACTAAGATATAGCAATCGCCTCAGTCCTACTCTTTGAACGCCGTGGACTTCACCAGTAAATAAAATTTTTTATCCTCAAGTTTCAACTTCATAATTCACCAACAACAATCCCAAATACTCATATGATTCTTTTATAACATCCCATATCTTTTGTAAGCCTAGCTTTCAAGGGTGGAGTGCATTAAAAACAATACTATACTTTATCACTTATTGGAAATAAACCTATTCACCTAGTTTACGACTACTACCTGTACAACTTCAATATGTGCATATCTTTAAGTTTATATAGTTCCTGAATTTGTTAACTACCAATATTGCACAATAAGAACATTATCTTGTCAATAAAATTTTTCAAATGCTTGCTTCACACGTGATGTTGGATCGGTCATGTTTTTCATGCCAGCTTTGCCTCAAGTAGGGAACAATTCCAGTTACTGTCAATCCTCAATTCATGAAAATGGTATCTGTTGATACGAAATTTTTTCCGCAACTTCCGAAATAAAAAATTTCAACCTGCTAGCATCAACCATTAGTATCCGAAGCGCTGTATTGTTTTGGCTAGTTTATACTAATTCATTTTACCATAGACTATCTTTCCATAAATTTACACCTCTATGCACTGATTGCAATGATGATCAATTTAGCCTTCCCATCGTTATTAGAACTCTGCAGTCACGCCCATGATGCATTCCCAAACGTTAGTAACACTTCCGATTCCGGGAAGACTGAAAAAAGAAGGGTCGAAAGAGGTAGTAAATGGAAGAAAGAGATAAGGAAGGTGGTGGGTAGAGCAGGCAAACCCGTCCAAAACCCATTTTCCAAAAGGTTTTAACGGCAATGTGATGCTCGCGAGGGACCAGCGAAAAACGAACTTGGGAGTGGTTTGCATAAGGAAAGAGCCCTTTTTGATGGGATATAGGAAATGGAAAAGAGAGAAAGCGGTATGATTAAAAAGGAGGGTCGCTCGAGATACGCAGCGACCCGTAAAGAGAGAAGGAATCGAACTGGTATACTAAACACGCGCTCACATCTTCGGTCAGAACAGCACGAGAGGACCAGCATTTAGTCGGATGTCACATAAAGGAGGAAATGGCCGAAGAATGGACACATGACCGAGTTGGGAAACTTGATGGCCTTGTCTCCAAACTTTCGGAAAAGAAGCTTGATTCGCGATAGTTCTTAAGAGTTGAAAAGAACTATTATGCATCCTTATCGTGTCTTACGGAAATACATCGATCTTTTTCACGGAGTATTATAACAAACGCTGCAATACTTCGTTTGTCTTTTAACCTCGTTTTTTTCGTTTTTCTATTATCGTGAAAATTTTCCTCTATAAACTTATTTTTCCTTTATAACTACTTTCAATTCACATCAATTAAAAAGTATTTGTTATCGTAGCTCTCCCTCATGTCCTGACACATCTGCCACTGCATGTAATTGGCTAAACCAGTATACTTTTCTCACATCGATTTTTCTTAATTCTTGGGAAGTATTTACTGTAATAACACACGATATTAATAATAATAATTTATAGCCTCGATTGGCATGACGTCTAGAAGCATACCAGGGAATGTGATTATTAAATAAAAAGGATATTAGTATGGTACTCTACACTTTATACAAACTGATAAAATGCTTTTCTTCTTTCTCTCTGTGTTAGACTCTACATTAAACCCACCCATTAATAGCTGTGAAACCATAAAAAATATAGAGAAAAAGAGGAAACTAGCAGTCTCGAGGTGTACGAAACCAAAGAAAAAAGATGTTTTTCAGCCTTCAGGATTAAAGAACCTATTCTAATATTCTACGTTGAAACGGCTTTTATTTCCGTAATGAGCGAGTCAGAATTGTTTGGTCGTTTTAAGAAATGGTCAATAATAAACAAAACAAAAGAACCTGAAAACAGTATAAGCAGGTTTGATGTAATTTTATGGACAAATTATTCCATTTTAACTCCATTTTAATAAGATATCACTCCCGTAGACAAAAATATATGAAAAATGAAAGTGATTTCTGAATTATCAGGAGTCCAGAAGGATTAAAGGTAAGGAAACATTCCGCATGATAGCCTGCAAACGAGTATGAGCTTAAACTGAACAGCCTAACTCCCAGACATTACATTAAATTCAGGGCTACTATTTCAGGGCCACGGCAACACTCGCAGTCCAAAACAGCCAACCTTTTAACCCCGCATCCGAGCGATAAAAGAAGCAGGGGAGATATCAGCGATGGACTGGAAACGTCGGAAAGGATTTCGTCCAACGGAGGAGTATGAAAGCGAGAGGAAAAGGAATGTTCTGGATATGGGGAGAGAGGCTTAAAAAGGACGGCGACGAGAATCGATGGAAAGGAAAGAGAGAGAGAAAAGGAACTGGTTTTGTGGCTCCAGACGTGGTCGCCAGAGACAACAACTGACGGCCATCAAACAATCGGACGGGAATTGGTGGAAAACGACAGCAGAATTAGAATTGGGAGGATCAAGGAAAAGAGACCGAAGAAAAGAAATCCTTTGATCGTGGTTCAAAAATCTCGAACGATGGAAAATATAAGTAATACCGATTTCAGGGTGTACTGAGGTATAGCTGATGGGTAGAAAATACATCAATAACGAATAATTTAACATATTCATGCATTAAATTTTTAAATCCTGAACAAAAGTGTTTGTGATTAAATTAACCAATTTGGAATCTAAATTTATTCACTCATAAAAAGAATTACTCAATTATGAATATTAAAAGCATCATGAATAAAAATTAGCTCCATAATTAGCCATCAATGATATTTGTTAGGTTTCATTTCGCCATTTCGATTATTTTAGACATTAATTTTCAAGATCAAAAAATTTAGAGCAAACTATTATATAAAATAAGAAAATAGAAAGATTCAGGTTCCCTAGGAATTGGAGATACCAAGTAATGATTAGCACACAACTTTGATGTGCAAATAATAATCCAACATTCATCCAGACCTCGACAAGCATACCTTCACATAAACTTTCACGTTAATTAAGATCAATAATTTCGAAGTGTTACATTTATAAGATGAATTCTTACAAAACTCACAGAAAGTACTCTGAAATCGAATCGATGGCGAGAGAACGGAGCAACAGAATTGAAATAGTAGCGATATGAATGTTCTTTCTTCTGATAGATAATCAACGGCAAAAAGAGAGATAATTAAGAAATAAACGAAAAATGTGCCGAAGTTTCTCTCATTGTGAAACATAAATGCAGCTACTGCTTTCGAAATCATTAAAACCAATGAAGCGTTCTCATGCGGTTTCTCAAATCATTCATTCGTTAAATTAAATTGATACTGTGGACTGTGTCATACTGCTAAAATGCTTCATAAATCAAGTATATGAAGAATTATATAAAATAACTTTTAAGCGTTATTTAACAATAAAAACTCATCTAGTAAATATTAATGACTCTTTGAGAGATTATTGCCAATGACTCGTGAAGAATCTCAAGGATCCATCTTCGGACTTGCATTGCATTTTTTTAATACGATAATAAGTGCATGGATCATTTAACGGTAATCTTACGTGTTTTGCTGCCGAATCATCTGAAAGCTATAAAGCAATGAATAATATGAACCTGTTCTGAAAAAGCAAACTGGGCAGTTATATTAAAGGTATCTTTTCTGTAATATGATTTATTAAGTACCAAAACAACTATTCAACTTGAAAAATCAAGCGATACCTTTTTGTGGGTTTTGATAGCAACATCCAAAAGTTTACTCTCTCGCATTAATATTTCGGATCTGAATAGCAATTCAAGTTAACTCTCTCCACTTGATGGATAGAAATCATATTAAATTTTATAACTCGAACGTCACCCTTGTCGGAACATCGACTACAAAAAAAGAATATCAACTCCAAAGACCTTAAATATCACCTCTCGTTTCACTTCTCAAGAAATAACAATTTGACAACCTGTATCGCACAGAAGTTCACAAACGACGGATCAAAGTCGCGCACTAAAAACCAGGAGAACGAAATGGGAAAACTCTTTGGAGTGCATTGAAATTCATCCGAATTCACGGAGGGGTAGAGTGCAATGATTTCAGGAGAGAGGTTCACGACACCGAGGCACTCCCGAACGTGTCTTCATTGCTACCGTTTTCATAGGCTTATCTTGCCATACCTTCTCCCAGGAGACATTAAGGAGAGGCCGTCGAAGTGCTAAAAGGGGACGTAAGGAGATATGAATCGAGAGAAGAGGAGAAAACAAGATAGAATAGGGGAGGGATGCGGTGTGCGGAGAGTAGTGAAGATAAGAAAACCCCAAAGTGATCCAGGAGATGGAGACCAAAGAAATGAGAACTAAGTTAACGGAAATTAAATATGATGAAATGAAAGGATTCAAAAATTAAATACTTTAAAGCGCGCAGGCAATAAAGTTCTCTCATATTGCGGACATTAAAGTGTTAAACATTTGATAAGATCTTTTAAACACCCTGAAAATGAACAAAAACATGAATTTAAATCAATGAAACAAAAGTTCTGAAACAACAAAATCGAATAAAAATTCGATTTAACTAATCTTAAGTCTCAAGGAAAAACTGACTTGAAAAATCCTCCTGGAACTGGGAATCGAACCCGAGATCTTCATCCATCCTAGGAGGCTGCTTTAGCCAACTAAGTTATCCGGTAAATTTTCTCATACAGTTTTGGGAAACCATCCTGGGTTCGAATCCCGGTACCGCTAAACTTTTTTCAAGATCGCTTTTTCTTGCGTACTATCCTGGGTGCACGCCCTTATGTGCAAAGATGCTCTGATCTTCCTCGTACCTCAGGTATTTCTATTCGTAACAATCATGATTCACTATTTTGAAATAGTATCAAAATTTGCACGAAAGCGCTTAATCGCATGAATGTAATCCAATCAAGAAACCATACCAGAAATGACCCGATTTTTACTTCTTACTGCATTAACCGCAAACTTCTTCCATTACATTTATAGATAACTCGTTATATCTATACATTAAATTAGGAAATTCATATTCGAAATTATCATAATTTAAAAGTAAAAAGAGAGACTGCAAAAATCATCGAACTTCTCCGTTAGTCCAGCTACATAAACCAGTGACGCATACTTGAGTAGCCAGTGGTTATTCTGTCCAAAAACGTTTCTCAATAAAGCAATTCGATTCAGAAAAGCCTTAAACGCCTCTTGTGAAACCTCGGGCTTTGACTGCTGAAAAACAATTGCCGTTAATACCAGCGCCGAAAGCTCTTCGCTCTCATCTGCTAAAGGGCCGGGAAACGAAATGGGGGAAAACATCGCAGGAGAGGCAACAGGAAGTGAGGGGGTGGGCGAAAGATGGAATGGAAAAGTATTACGTACAAAGAGGGCTGCTGGATGAGGAAGGAAGTGGGTTCGAGCGGAGATTGAAAGTAAGGGGGAGGAGGGAATGAATGGCACAGAGGGCACGAGAGAGAAATATCTTCACCAACTAATGCACTTTCCTACCGTCTTTGTCCATTACGGATTAGAAAGAGGAATCGAGTGAAACGAACTTGAATCCTATCCGAGAGAGTGGAAACTTCAACGCAGTTTTGCTAGTTCATTCTGATGCGGTAGGACTAAAAATTAACCAGTCATATAACTAAACTCTACGTTCATTGTCGGTGATAAATAATTGTCTCTTTTATTTTTATGGAGGGTGTTTCCTTTTACTTCATTGGGAACATTGAACATCAAAAATACTTAATTTATTAAATAGCCAAAAAATTTCTAATACCTCGTGTGACAATAGTACGATTTAATCTCAAAATTCCGTTCATTTAGCTGAAAAAATATACAAACATTACAATTAAGCCGAGTTCTTATTAACGTTACGCTTTGTTGAATGGACCAATTCTAAAGCAAGAGCGTTTCATCAAGCCCAATTATACGAGCGACTAGACATTCTATGCAAGTCGTGGACGTACAGATAGAATCAAACTTACAATGAGATTAAAACTGTTTTGGCCGATAATATAGACTGATAAAAATATTTCTGAAAGGAATCTCATTCAAGAAGATAACGAAGGAACGGAAATTTACATAGCTTCCATATAACTTTCCGCCATGCTCTTCTGAGAATTTATAAAGTCCATAACGGCTAGAGAATGAAAAAAAAAGTTCTCGAGGAACGGATGCAAGCAGATTTCACATCAGTCAGGAAATAAAGGCTAAGCGCGGAAATAAAACCACAAGTCACGACCGAAATGAGATACGGTTGCTATTACGAAACTTCAATATCTAAGCTAATTCTTTAATCGCAGTTGGGCTCTATGGAATTCTTGACTTTCAGTAACAGGCAAATATTCTAAGAGGAAGTTCAAGAATGTGTTTAACGACACCGAAATGGTAAGATTAGCAATCAAATGTTTAGACTGCACCCAACTTTACATTTTTCTACGACTGAATACCCCGCAATTAATCACCAATTGCCTTTTCCAAAATTTATAGTACGAAGAATTCTTATAAACTATTCCTGCAAACAAATCCGCTTATCTTTATTTTACAATAAATTGCACATATATAGTGAGAAAAGTTTGAGTGATATCATTAGAAAGATCCGTCGTAAATCATTCTTGATTACATTTTCTTCAGTCTATACCCAAAGAGTAATTAGGTATATAATTCAGGACTTGATAGAGCAACTTGCGATTCAAAAAATTATCAAAGGTTGGAAAAGGAACATGCTCGGAATGATCCCGAATTCAAACATTAAAACTTTCCATCCTTACATTTAACTCCATTCAAATGGACGCAAACAAGGAAAACTTGTCCAAAATCTATTTTAGACACGGAAAAGCCTTTGATAACTCTTCTCGCTTTTCAAACTTCGCTCTATTCAATGGAGCTCTCCAAAGCTAATTTCGAGGGCTTTTACGAATCTCTGATCACAGGTTTTAATTCATTTGAATCAAGCGTACCTAAAAGGCCCAGCGTAGAATACTTTCGTTGAGACAAAGCATAGAAAAACACAATCTCATATACCATCGAAATAAGGAGGCAATTGTCTAGTCTGATTTCAAGAAAGCTTTCGACAGAGTCCATCACTATAAATTAAAATTAGCGGGAATTAATAAGGAAGTACTTGTCTATGTCAAGGATTTTCTCCAAGAGAAACTACTTGTACTTGATGACGCTATTTCGAACAACAAATTACCTCAGGCGCACCTCAAGGCAACGCAATAGTACCTCTACTCTTTCTGAAATACATCAACGACTTGAGCAATAGAAGAGATAGGAATGTGAGAATATTTTCGGATGACTCTGTCAATTATACAGAAATATCAAACGAAGACGACCGACAAACGATTCATATCTAACTCAAAGATGGTGCGAAAAATGGCAACCAGATCTTCGGGTTTTTTTTCGCTACAGCCTTTTTTGTAACATTATATCTTTTGGAAATGTGTTATCATTTCTCGTTTTCAATTGAAATAGATTACACAAAATTTTAGAAGAAAACTTAGAATTAGTTAATATTGAACCTTAGTTATATATTTTTAGAAAACCAATACTAAAATTTTCATTCTGAATACTAAAATTCGGAACGGAATAAATATGTAGTTTTGATTGCAAGAATTTTAATTTTTATGGTTCGGATTTCGTTTTCATGCCGGGAAAAAATATATGTTTTTCGGTTCGATACCTTGATCACAAATGTCAATAAGACCGACATCCATAAATCCAACTCAATACGAAACTTAACATACACGGTAGTAAATAGCAGCATCACCAGCCGAAAACATCGCAGAACGCCAAGGTTTAACCTCATGGCAATTTTAACATGGGAACGGAAACCGCTGCTGCTTTTGAATTTTTAAAGAGGAAGGCAAGGTCAGGTGGCATGGCCAGCTAAGGACGGTCATGGGAAGGGCTCATGCGATGCAGTCGAAAAGGTTCGGTTCGCGAGGCAAAAGGAACTATTTCCCCGGAAATAAGAGCGCTTGGGTAGCGAGATAAGAGTAAAGTCGACCTATTCCCTCCTTTTCCGCAGCCGCGCACACGCCCTTCCGACCCCGCGACACTCAACTCTTTCGAGACGAATATTAGAACCTCCGCGATATTCTCGGAAGGAGAACACTCGGGCAAAGCAGAATCCGCCCTTGAGAATTAGAGTGAAGCCGCGGAGAGAGAAAAGGCATAATCTCGACCGAGAGCCTGCGTCAAAAGCCAGAGATGCACGAGTCGTGCACATGTGGGCGGCATAGGGGAAGGATAAACATGAGAAGGGGAAGGTCGGAGATCCGCCTCTGGCCAACACTCGGAATGTGACTCGTTTATTTAGAGTGAATATTCAAAAATTAAATTGAGTACGCTGTCCGGTTGGGACATAATTCTTAAGCAAAATCAATCATACCTCGAACCTCCGACTTTCACTATCGTTTCCTTTCGAAAATTCGTTTTTGGAGGCCGTTTTCCAATCAATCTAAATTCCTACAACTTTTATCAATTCAAAATTACAGAAATTGGATGAATTCGATCTAGGATTAAAGCAACACTGACTTCCACGAACACCCAGAAAACAGAGAAGTAAAATTTAAGGTAGGAATAAAGCTAAATAAGTATTAATTAAAAGTTACCATATGAATTTCGTATGTGATTTTTGAGTCCGTTTGTCCGCCCATGTGAACGGATTTTCATCGCACTTCATTCGAAGTCTAAAACCAGTTGCTTATTTTGGCAATTTTTTACTTTTTATAGTCAATTTATTCATTGTTTACCATTCATAAATTTCGTTTTTATTATAAATAAATTTACTAAAATTATTTCCATGAACGCTAACTTAATTATTGAGAAAGATAAAGCATTATGCAGAATCCATTACACAATGATTTCGTTGCTATTACTATTATGGATTTAACGGATATAGGAATCACCGATGTAATCCACTAATAACTTAACGCTTGACATGCGATTGATTAATTAATATGAGTTAAATATACCAAATCCCTGCTAGTGTAACATTCGATTTCGCAATAATTGGTACGAACTTCTCAGTACGTCGACTAAGTCGAGAATGAAACTCAAGCTTGGTCACGCCTTATTTGATTGAATGTAACAGTTTTTCAATGCAAACCATTTATGTAATTCTCCATAAAGATTCACGCTACACCTCTCAAGCGTTCACTAGTTGCTCTCGCATCTGAAGATACTGGGAAAACGGGATTACTTCCATTTCAACCATCGGTGAAGTATAATTTACATAAACGTGTGTACGCTGCCAAGCTCGTAGGAGTTTGATCGCAGATCAGTAAATAGCGTTGACGCGGAGCAAACACTATCATTCATCACACAACAAAAGAACTGCTCTCTATATTCGAAGTGTTTGAGCTGGAATATCATCCAAAATCAATATGATAGCCGCTATATGCATTTCAGCTTGGCCATAATAAAGATACGAACACGATTACTCATTTTCTATCGCATGCAAAGCAGAAGTATTCGACAACATGTTAAAGTTTCAAAAGCTCTTTCTGTTTCGATCTGTTATATAATATGATCGACCGCATTTTTTGAAAAATTACGCAAACGTTTAATTTTATCAAGAGAACTGCACGGAAGATGACCCGAATCAACGCATCCAAGCAGTCTCGACCAAACTAGGTCGATTCGAACCAAAAACTTAGACTGAGAGAATCAGAAATTTCACAATAAACTGAAAACCGGTTGGCCAAGTTAAAGAGAAACCGGGAGACTGATGCTCGACCTTATTCCGAAGAATCGCCTTGGTTCGACCTTGAAAGGCTGAAAACTAACGTCAGCTAACGATTATATCGCTGAGAGTGCCCTACAGACGCAACTAACAAGAAGATATTTGCCTCCAGATACGAAGAAATACGTTATTTTTATTCACATGGAATTTAAGGAAAGAGACTATAATAACATTCTAAATGTATCAAAAGAATTAATAAACACACAGACGAATCAAATTGCATACTTAATTAATAATATCAAAAAATACAATTCAGGAAAAGTGATGATTAAAACAGCATATAAAATTCACAGTCTCAGGCGATGTCTTGTGGAAATATGCCATAATGAACAAGAACAATTTGTACTTTTTCCACAAATTTTTATTATAAACAATAAAAGACCGTAAAACACGGCTAGTTTCGGAGATTGATCTCTATCATCTAGTCGTGTTTTACTGTCTTTTATTGTTTATGATAAAAATTTGTGGAAAAAGTACAAATCGTTCTTGTTCATTATTAAAACAACACTTAAAACGGCTCAAAGATTGACACGTTCTGTGCACCTGAATCTTAAATTGAATTGAATTTGTTAAATAAATATTTGACGCTTAGAACAGAAATAATTTGGAAGCTACACAAGTACATGTGCACTCCCCTGAAATATATGAATAACGGGAACTAATTTACGAATATTGATGGATTACAGATCTCAGACCCCTTAGATGCTAACGAAGATCTAATTACATATTTCATCTGATAGATAATTCAAAATTAATATCAAACTTCGACCTCTTTCGCAATTCCTCCACCAACTTGGGATACTGAATTCGATTAACTGAAAGAAAAAACCTTGACGAAGAATTTAAAAACCTCAACTTCAGAAAACATTTAGCAGTCCGTAGGGAACTTTTTTGGATTCCTACCCAATTACGGACATTCCTGTGACAGCATACTCGAGATGGGCCTTCCATCGTGCAATCACAATGTTTTCTTTCCCCGACCTCAAACCTATAGCAACACAAATATTAACTCTTAACCCATGATGTACTTGCAAGCCCTCAAATTCATGGCCAATCGAACGGCTGAATCAACGACAAAGGGATGATGGAATAGGTGGAGGAAGCGAAACTGAGGAAAATTAAATTTCTGGGGGTCTGCCAAACTGCACACGTTGACTGACCCATCCCGTGGAGAGTGGACGGAAACCAAATAATGGACAGGCCTCTTGAATGGGATCTGGCGGTTAAGGGTGCGAAGAGGTGAAGATGGGGCTTCTAAACAGTCACTCTAATGTAGTGGGCGAGGGAAACGACCAAAGAGGAAGTGTTCCCGAAGATACATGCGTGGATTAGTAAGCTGAGTTGAATTGGAGGAAGGGGCAAAAAGCTCAGGAAATTAAATCGTGTGTCAATCGAGCGTTGGAACCTACGGCTACCATTAGAGTAAATACATATATTTTGTCTACTTAACTTTTTAAGGACTGTATATCGCGTAATACTACTAATTCGATGTCATATCGCACCACCACCACTTTATCGTATTTATAACACCAAAATTTGTGCAATAATTCTTAAAATCGCTCTAGGTACTACATGCATACGATATGGTATTGAGAATTTGTTAAACTTGATTTAACAGACCCGGAGAATTTAAGCGATAATTAGTTGGATTAAAAAATTTAATTGGGAAAGTCAGTTGAATTCACCTCTTCAGGTGAATGATCATAAAGAATCCCTGAATGACAAGCTAAGTAATAATTTTGACAATTAAACTCGTTTTATTAGCCGTATTCCCTACATCAACGATCGTGAACCTTTGGTGACTAAGGTGACATAACTGTTAACATGAGACTTGCGAGCTTATGTGGTGCCAAACCATAGAGTGATATTATCTTTTTTATTATGTCAAGGATGGGATTTCAATTGAAGTTAATTATCATTTATCACCATCGCTGATATGCAAATTCTCTATGGCTTCATTTCCAACGTGAAGAATAAATAAAGTTAGTGCCGTCAGAGATTTGCGTGCCAAAAAATTCTTATGCGTGCTACTTTGGGATAGCGTACCACAGGTACACCAACCCTGTCGGCGATAATCTAAGCGGGAACGAATGCGTTTACAATTCTTATGCCACAATGCTCGTTTCCATATTTATAACAAGCTGGTCATAACATAAAATAATAACACAAATATTCCGACATACAACCTAATGCTCTCACCTGATTAATATTCTATCCACAGAACTACTAAGTAAGACAAATTCGTATGAATAAATAGAATAAGAACCTTATTCGTTTACAACTTTTAAAGTATTCAAAGCATCAACTTTTCTTACGGTATAGCGAACTTACACGCGTGCGAGTTATCTGCATTAAAACATTTCGTAGTCCTGCGACCAAGTTACCGAGTCCTTGATCACGCACCTGCTGTAAATGAATATTCAAACACGAACCCAACGAGGTATCATAACTTCTGGCTGCTCCTTCACTCAGAAAAAAAACGTTGAAATATAGAAATTTCATAGTCATACGTGAAAAACAAAACTGACAAATAACATGTTTCGGTAAAGCGAAGTGAAAGACGCAGTGAGACTATCAAGTTAGAATTAATCTATATTCAAATAGTCTGACATCGACTCATACTAAGGAAAAAAAACCTAACCGCTAAGTAAATGGAAAGAGTTTTCAAGATGCTTCATACACTACTTGAAGTGCACACGATGATTGGGAAACAAAAAATATAAAGGATCACCATTTGTCGTAAAAAAATTAAGAAAAGGTCACAAGATTCCCGCTTTTCCTTGACACCTCCAAACAACTATACGAGAAGGAAAATCTACGCATTAGCATCAAAGCACTTCCCTTTCCATGATATCAATTAACTCATTGTCAGACTATTCCTCCCCAATCACGAATAAACGCTAGCGCTAATGAAGTGATTAAGCATGTAAGTAATTCTGCCAGAGACACATCGCCACAAAAATACGCTTACTGAAAGACTTTCCCACCATGAAAGCACTAAAATCCTCCTCTTAATAAAAATATTACGAAAGTTGCACAATGTTACGCTTATAGGCTTATCCACGCAGGAAAATTAAAGGAAAACTGACGAAGTAACCAAGCTTTAGCGCAAAGCTAACAAATCGATAAAATTCTCCGCAGTAGGTAATGCATGGGTGATTCTTTCCACGCACCAAGCTAATATCTTCCACTTGATATACGAAAGCACGAGTTTTTCAAACAAAAATCCCAAATAACCGTTCTCACAGAATTACAATGGTTTGGGTAGGGGGGCGAGAATAAATGCAGCAGTTGGCTCGAGAACCGGGGATGTCCCGGGAGTGGTACGGAGGGATGGAGAATACAGGTGCGTGGGCGACACTCCCAACAGGAAACAGGAAGCTGTAGCGAAGGAGTGAACAAGGAATGTTCCGAGATACCCAATTTCAACTGAATCGTCGATATGAGCAGCTGCGTCTTTGTACCTGATTTCTCAACATGCGAAAATAGAGGAAATTTCACGAAAAATTTAATTTGTCAATGCCAATACCGATATCCTTCGAAAATTACATTTCACGAAGATAAAGTCTATTGGTTGATTTTTCCTAAATGTGCCCAGGAAAATAGCTAGAGTAGCTGAACTCAAAAATATACCTATCGTTCATCCGTTCGATAAAAGTCCAATAAAAAGCTATTTCGTACTCCTCTTCTTAAGTGTTTACTTTCAACGACATAGTAGTACTTTACAAGGACGGCGAGCAACTTTTCCAAGGTAGGCTACGCCAAATCCGCGCCTAATGCGACACGAGGTGTCACGATAATGGGTTGAGATAAAATCCATCGTTTAAGTGAGCTTGTGACTCGCCATGTGAAGTTGAATAGAATATATTAGGATAATGCTGCTCAGGAAGTTTATTTGATAACGGCAGAAGTTCGCTTTCGATAAATCCTGACGACACGATGAGACCTGCCACTGGTAATTTTGTTTCGCTGAAAAGTAGTGCTCGACTATCCGTAAGGTTAATATGAACAGTATTTCTCAACAGATAATCCGAATACCACCAATTCTCTCACCATTGTAATTATCTAAGAACCGCGACGAGACTAAAAGGACAACACAATGAGAATGCAAAGCGTCCGTATCAGCATGTTACGGGAATTCTACGTTAGTCACTGAGACTATACTCGGAATACTCGCAAGTGATACCACGGAAGTCATTTTACAGCTGGTTGATTACTTTATCGCCCCGAAAGAAAATTTGTTTGTTCTGCTTCGTCACTTGTGTTGAAATATTAAGTACAGACGCAAAGATGATGACCCAATAAAAAAATGAGAATTGAAACTTGGACTAAATAAAATTGAATTTCAAAATGAAATTTCCAAACGGAAACCATTATAGATCCAATATGACATAGCTTCGGAAAATAAAAATCCGATAGGAAAATTAAAATGTTTTAAAATAAAATGCGCTCTTACAGGAATAATAAGTTAAAAATTAACAAATAATACAAGGAAACCATCGCATCTGGCAATTCTAAAGAGAAAATATTACGTTTAAATTTGCCTTCACAACTTGAAATTTGTAGCAGAAAATGTTTTCTATCATATTAATAATAATTCTACCTCGCTAATAACAATTCAACTTCATTAATAATTTATTCTCCGGCTGAGAAATGGCTTAACTTTTTTACTAATAATATTTCTAAAGAGGGCGTACCCACTCGAGAAAATTTTCTAACATAAATAGAACCTAAATGATTATAACAAACACATGTTATAACAGCAAATTTCTATTGCGCCAGCTATCTAAGAGTAAAACAATAGTGAGAAGCCTCTTTTACTTCTTACTCGTATAAACTACGCTGAACAACAGCCACAGAAATAACTAAGACTTCATGGCCAAAACCAACCTACACATCCTACAAATATATTAACTTCAACTGCGGTCATTGATACTTCGATATCTTCTTCGGCGATTAAGAGCCACATTCAAATTCACAGGGTAAACAACCAAAGCGACGCGATGCTTACCACTTATCATGAATGTTATCGATGTTATTTATGAACCTTGACTTCCACGAAATGACCAGCCACGAGATAACTTAGATCAACTACTTCAAATCACCACCGATTTTATTCAGCTGTGAACCACATATCGGATACGATAGAGTAGAATGTAACTATTGTGATATCTCCGAACCACTTCCAACTTTAACCACACCTAGCAAAATACGGAGAAAATTGAAGAAGTATCGCCAAAGGTCAACAGCCCAGCTTGCGGAGAGTCGGATACTGCCCTCTCGGACCTTAATTATCGACCAAACTAAGAGGCAGCGAGTCTCTTAACATACATTCTGGTATACAACAAAAGGAATACAAAGATCGACACCTTAATTTTATATGCAATCCTCTTAAGTTAATTACATACCTTTTTAGGTAAAGTATTACGTAAAATGCAAAATTCACCTCGAGGAGCTTGGACTTAAATTTTACTAAATAACTTAAATGTTTGCAGGCTGTTTGTTTTATAGAGAAAGTTTGTAGACGATAATTAGGCATGAAGAGCCAGCTAAAAACAAGGGTTTACGTGAAATACTATGAAACGCATATTAATCTAAAAACTCCCATTTTCCCCTTATAGGTTTTTCTTGTTTTGTACGTTTGCCTGATGGAGAATTTTGTTTGAAACCGGTCGCATTAAAAGCATTTATGGAACTTGGCATAGTTTATTTAATAAATCCTGGAGTTGGATTGGTATGGTGAGACGGCGACCTTAAAGGAAGTGATTTAACGCAAGAGGTGTTAGTCATTAAATATCGGAAAGTGGTATGAATTCCTTTAATTAAAAAATGACTGAAGAAACAAACTTAGTTTACATAGAACGTCAATGAAGATACCCGATATTAATTTTTAATTTGACCCCGGAAATACTGTACTCGGAATTAATAAAACAACGAATAGCATATGGAAGTTGCAACAAATAACAGCACCAAGCAGCCTTGAACGTTTCGCCCTTTACTAAGAAAAACATACTGCTTTAAAGCCGATTCTGCTGATGCCACTCCGAACACATTGCAGAACTCAAATCGTAACACGAAAAGCAGCTCCCGATTTCAACTAACTCGAGAGTTGAAAATAAAATTTCGATACTTAACACATTCTACATTCCACTTCTCGACGCGCATTAAGAACTTCGACAAGTCGGAAATCTTTCGTATATTTCAGTCAGCCACCGAGTAAATACGCATTTGTCCTGTATGACGAAGTCTGATTACCGTCAAGCGGAAGAGGAAAGCCGCTGTCCAAGATATCTGAATGCCTCCATATAAGGGAGAGCGATGGAAAAGAGAGTATCTCTCGAGAAAAGAAACGCGGCATTCTCGTACGGTTATAAGTTCATGCGGAAGAGCGAGCGAAGGAAAGAAGACGTCCTTGGCTAAGGGGTAGAGGGACGAGCAAGGTGCACCTGAAGGGAGGGGCTCCGCAGGGAAGGATCGAAGGTGGCCAGCGATAGGACGCTAACAGAGAAAGAAACTAAAATGCTCTCTTCCGCGATGAAGAAAGACCACGCTGAGATTAACAAAACTATCAGTGATTCGAAGCATGGGACACGCGTGTTAGTACGCAACCAAAGAGAGATGGGTAAGATTGCGTGCTCACGATTTTGCGTCGAATGGAAATTATTTACCGATTTGACTGCAAACAAGACAGCAACAAAACAAAATAACGGCATAAATGATGCAATTATTCTGAATGACGAGTTTAACAAAGATCCGATTGACCTCTTTCGCGCGAAAGTGGAAAAAATTTAATTTGCGATCTGGGTCGTCCTTCGATAAGAACTGAAACGAGCCGTCTTTATGCAAAGCTCGATGGAGACCATAAATAGTCGGTCCCGATTCCCGACCACATACAAATATCCACACTGCGCTAACTATGCAGCCAAATAAAAAACGAATCGCTCCAGATTTATGAATCCTTATTACAAATATTCGACCTTCTCGTCTCGGATGAATATCTTCGTTAAAAAAATCAAGACTATTATCAATAAAAAGATCACCCTCGATTAATGTGGAACAAAGAAGGTTTATATGTAAAAAAATAAGGCAAAAGCGACTAATAATATATGACATGAGGGATCCGAAACGCTCTTTAAATTAGATTAACAAAAATTTTTTCAAGTATGAACAGACAAAAAAATAGCAATGATAATGATATATGTTGCTATAACCGATTTAAAACTTATGACGGTAACAAAAGAATCTCGGGGCTAAAACAATGATTTAAAAAATATTTTCCAGATGAAGTTTTACTTACAATACTCTTAACTGCAACCGTTGCCTTGGGGAAAAAAATCAGTCAATAAAACAAAAGCTTGACCCAGAACCGTACACAGCAATTCTGGAACATACTATTTACACAAATTTTGAATTTGGGTAAAAATATCCAAAGGCGTAATCTCCTCAATCTCTATGCGTACATTGATAAATTTACCATACTCACAGTTATAAAGACTAGATTACAATGTCGAAATTCAGACCACTACAGCTATGGAAAATTCTTTAGGTTGAGGTGTTCCATTCATGTTTTTTTAACTAAAACACAATGGAAATGGATAATCTTCACAGAAGCCTTAACATATATTCAGAGCCCATTTATAAGAAATGTTCTAGAATAAAAAATGATAAAGCAGTGGTCTTTCTCTGCATTAAAGCACAGCTGAAAACCACATCTGTGGTATTCTGGCAATAAGCCAACCAGTTCCCATATAAGAGTGCCCTACTCCAACCACTATAAAGAAACCACACAGACAGAGATCAAAGATGATCAGCCAACTATATTTTTAAGAGTGTTAAATAAAGGTACAAACAGAAAAATTAAAACTAACCACAATCAAACTTTTTATGTGGTAACTGTTTAGCTTTTTCACTATTATAATTGAGAGTGAAGCCGTGATATTCTATATAAGCTGATGAAAAGCATTTCTAATTCAGGAAATAGATAACTGAGCAAGATATAAAAAATATTTAACTGATGAATGATGCCATTGTTAACAATAAAAACCTCAAGATTTATTTATAAAACCAACCAATAAAAGGAATTACTTATTCTATATTAACAAATAAAATTGTATAAAATAATCCATGACTTATCAGTATAAGATAAACTGTCTTAATATAAAAAGAGGCAAAATTCTTTGAAAATTTTCCTCTGAAATTTACTAGGACTACTTTACAGAGTTTTAAGTAAAAAGTATTAACTCTTTGAATAGATTAAATAACTATTGTAATTGTGAATGATGTGTGACTATTAATAACCAGCTAAAATTTTCAAGAAATTATGACTGTACGGACGGATGCTTGACATTGTACTCCCAACTCAAGCAAAGTGATATTTATTGACGAAGTTACTAACCAAATTATGTCAAAACAGATCACATAATATTTTTACATATCACTGATTTACCAAAAGTGGTGATTTTCACATTTATTACTTAAGTTTCTTGGTGTAACTTTACATTTAAACACCCCAGTCTTAAAACCATTATCTTATTTACCATTTTATTGGATCTTCTGGATTAAAGAGCACTAGAATACACAGTAGAATGGTTTGGAGAGATAGATATGAAAATCGAGAAAATTATAGAAATCCAAAACTAAAAAGTTCAACTCTCGAACTACGTCCACAAACAGTAATCTTCACTTGATCTTCACGAGATGGTGTAGCTGCAAACTAGGAGGATGCCCTTGTCCTTCATGAGAAGAAAGCTCAGAACACACATTATAAGTAATCAAATCAATCTGCAACATCAAGCGTAATAAATGAAAATGAGTCTTACAAGTGAACCAGGTAAAGTTGAACAAAATCTGGAAATGGTGGCAATCCAAAATCTCGTCCATGATAACTAACAAGGAGCAGAAACTGCCTCCACCATGAAAAGCCTAAATAAAGAGTAGACCAGAGATGTGGAATACCCAGTGGATGGGAACGAAGAGGGAAGGAGATTCACCCTAACAAAATGTACTACCCTCCCAAATACAGCAAATTACTGCATGCATTTCACACTATGACAACTTGTGCTAATGAGGGATTAATTGCTGCCCATTTTCCCCTTACGTTAAGTATTAGAATTTCCCCACTGTATTAATGAAGGACATCTAGCGCAGCCAAGCATTGGATTACAAAAAGCTTAAACGATGATAATAAAGCCATCAACATAGCAAATATTAAACAAAAAGACACTTTCAATTAACCCAAAATATTTTAAATCTAAGTTTTGACCCAGTTAGTGTACATCGGATAGTAGTTTCAAAAGATACTTTTCTTGGAACTTAATCCTTTCAGTCTAATCAGGAATACTTCCTAAATCATGATTGTGTATATATTATGTTAAAAAAATTAATGTTACACATTAAGATATAAGGTGACAGCAAATTTAAAAACTTAAGCTCCAATAATGAGAAATTTTCATTAGTTCTATTTTTAAAAATCATCAAAATTACAAGAAAATTATAATTTATCATTTAAATTTCCCAAAATGTTTCTTACTGTTATAGTTTTCCTTCTTTCAGTATGCATTTTCCCTGCTTGGCATCGCTAGCATTACTTCCTTTGCATAGCAAATGATATTATGATATTATTAACTTAACTTCTCCCAATCTAAAATTGACAGCTTTTCATGCAATGCTAAGGCAGCGCTATTTGAATTATCTCAAAGATTCCAACTAATTCCCCAAACTGAAAATTTCTTTGGCCCAACATGCAATGTCGGGACCCCATTTACTGTTACAATCTTTCTCTGGGTGTCACCCAACTAACACATGCAAAGAAAATAAAAAGGCAATACCTACCTACCAAACGTAAACAAACAGAAGTACCCAAATTTTACACTGCTCCCACATGACTGAACCAAAACTTTTTTCATTTAAAGCAACAAAATGGTAATCAAAGAAAAATAAAGAAATCCACCTGCATCTTACCATCTCCTTCCCAACTCCTGACCCAGTGACCACTTGGCTTTGAGAATCTCCCCAACACAACACAAAAGACAGACAACATCGGACAACTATCCGATAAATTAAGAATCACAACAAAAGGATGGGGTTCAAAAGAAGATTCCTACTCGTTTACTTTTGTTACAGGCTCAACATTCAGCAACCAGCATTGAAAAATGCTTTCAGAGAAAGGACAACTTGAACCCCATCCTTATTACTTCACTACTAGAAGCACACACAAAAGACATTTTAATTTAATTCAGCTCCATGATAAAAGATAGTCTGGAAAATGCCACCTTTGAGTTTTAAGCTTGATATACTAAATTTTGCACAAAATACTTGCTAAACATTGCCAAAATAACTTCACAAGCAACTCTCGGAAGCATTTTCCATTAGACTATCAAACATGGCTTTTAAAGCACACAGCTATGTACACTTTTCTCCTTGTTCTAAATTTTACAGCATGAAACTTTTTACATTAATCTTTGTCTCGCCACAAGTATGTTGGAAAATTTGGCTAATGTTAAAATTTTATGTTCAATTTAAGCATTTTTAATTTCCAAAACTTTTCCATTACTTTTTTAATTCAAGACGAAAAGGTAAATAAATAAAGGACTCTTACCGATCCTTGCCAGCTATGCGTTTGGCCTTTTCAGATTTTCTGAGGATGAGATCAAGAGGGTAAGTATAATAATGAAAGAGGGTTATACCACCATAAGACGCCTCTCGGTGTTTAACAGACATTTTTGTTGGCCGCAGACGTGGTGAGTATACACAGTTACAGAGAGAAAAATAAATAAAGATAATAAAAAAGGTGATACCTTTTTTTATGTCTTTCTCAAACCCTCATACTCCTCGGCCGAATGGTCGGTAGAACAACTGGCTGTCAGTTGGAATCTGTGCGGGGGAAAGCAGCAACACTTGACCAAATGAGTGCCAAACGTTTCCTATTCTTTTTGTCTTTCATCATTTCCCTTTATCCAAGTCCTTGCCACATTACAACCACATTCACCAACTCTCAATTACATTAACGTATCAAACATTGCACCAATTTTCTGGTTTCATTTTGCTTTTATATTAGTTAAATGAAAAAAATCAACTGGTTACACTCAAAAACCTATAGCAAAATATATATGAACAGAGCTTCTAAGCTCAAAAAAATACATTACTTTCTCATGAATTCCATACGTGACTAATAAAAGAACCAATCTGAAACTTTTAAGCATCTCAGAATGGCATTCACTTTCAGCAATTATATAATATGCAAATTAAAAAATAATAAATGTGCGCGAAACTAACCGTGAGTGCATGCCCGACTCTATCTTCTATGTATATTTTCCCAAGCAAAATTGAGTGAGATAATATTTAGCTTTACTTTTCCAGTAACCCTACACCGACAACAAAGTTAACTCTTCATTAAGATGTTAAATTTAGTCCGCATTACTCTCTGATAACAGGGGGGAAGTGGGAATGGAAGGTATGGATGAATGGTTCAGGCGAGAAATAGCCCAACGTAGTGTCAAGTTTCACTTTTTGTTATGCACAATAACTAGCCACCACGATGGTAGCTCTTGTCAAATTATAAAAAAAAATTCAGTAATGTTTCGAACATGCAAAGTAGTATAAAAAAATTATATAGAGCAAGGAGAATAAGTGTACACACCTGCATACTTCCCGCCAGTTGTGTGTTTTAGCAGTCATCAGCCAACAACAAGAGCTCCTTTATTTGGGTGAAGATGGCTGCGGATAGAGAACACAACTAATGAGCATATAAAAGAGCGAAATTTCACCACTTAAGGGTCACCATGTGAACAAAGGGAATATGTGAGAAGAGATCCCTTAAGACTGCAAAAAGCAACCGACAAAATACTTGGAATGGCATCTTTTTCATCAACCTGCTCCATTTTCAAAACAAAATCTTTTGAAGTGGAAAAAACGAAGGAACTGAGAAGTTACGAAAATTCAAACAACAAAATATTTTGAGACATCTTCGAAAATTTCTTTCTAATAATACAAAAAGGAGTGACAGAAATGCTACGTTGCTCCGATCATAACTGAATTAAAAATTAGTTACTTTGAAGTAACGTACCACAAATGTCAATTAGAGGTAGACGTCTTAAAGAAATGTTTCAACAACAAAGACCCATCAATCCTGATAAAACATCTCAGAACAAAAAGGAACATTTCATCCTTGAGATACCTTCCACCTAATCCGTAAACTCAAAAACAAAGTTAATTGAAAGAATAGACATTCTTAATTCATCCAAACAACACCATGAGAAAAGTTTTAGATAGCAATTAATGCTGCAACGATACCCTTTACAAGGTATGGTGTATGCAGCCTTTAAAAGACTTCAGACGTACAAAATTATTAGCAATCTTGTTGACATAAAGTCCTCGCATCTAGTAGTACTTACACAACATGTCCTCAAAAAAAACCTTGGCATTCCATGAAACAGCGACAGACTGCAATCCGGGAACTAAGATCGATCTGAAAACATCTTAAGGAACCTAATTTACAAGACATGAAACCTAACGAACGATTCGGCTACGACGATCGCTATAATTAAGATTGGGTCCACGAGACTCGCAAATCACAGTATTAGATTTGTTCTTACTATAGCTAAAACTTCATCTTCGATCATGAATTTAAAGGTAACATTCGCTGACATACCAATCATGTGATAAACGTGAAAACAGCCAATGGTAAAATTCGTTACTCGGTAACGAGGGTATATTTACAAATTTTAATATTAATCGATATACTCATAATACCACCATTTTGCAGTTACTTTACAAGTTTACCGCCGATCACAGCCAGGCGCCGTATGGCGCCAAGCCAGCATCTGCTACAATATAGGCTCTAGTGCAGAAAATGTCCTACCTCGCGGATGATTTTACTGCCTTTCACCGGGCCGATCTGCGTAAATAAGGCACAGATGAGTTCTTCCGACACCGAAGCGTCCAGGTTTCCTACGTACCTGGAATTAAAAACAATTAGTCAGCCACGTTGTTTTTAGGATCGGCATCTTTTGCAACAAATACACAAGGACGAATAGTAGCTCAAAATATTTGAATAAACCTCGTGGAGGGTACTTACAAGGTTCTCGGGTGACTTTCTTCGTTCATGATCTAGAATACGAACAAAAACCATTAAGTTTATGAACAAAAGTGCTTAAATTTTCGCTTTAAATTCTAATTTTCGGCGTTACCTGTTTCGCCATCTTATGTTACCTCACTACTTTGACAAGTCGACCTCTTCGCAATGCGGTGTGGGAAAAACAGTTGAGTTACGATTTGCACCTCGAAGTCGTGAACGGTTAATCTTTCAAACGAAAGGAGTGCATTTATACGTATTCAAATTGAAACGTATAGGCAGATTATTATTAATTGATTAATTTATAATTTTTATACTTATAAATATCTAGTTTTTCTCCTTTATCAATATCTAGCCATGGAAAAGCTTCAGCATGTAACCTTATTTGTAATAGTTCAAGTTTTTCGTTTTAAATCTCTAACAAAGCAACGAATAAAATTTTATTGCACCCATTTCCTTAAAGAATTTTACTATCGGTAAAAATACTTCACTTTCAGCATAAGCAACTATTAAATATTTCTGTAATGAGCCAATCTGATGACTCATTATGATGAAATATCTATTAAAATCCACCATAGCCAAGAAAATAATATTACAAATGGTGAAAACACGATTTAATTAAATGATTTGAATCGTTTAACCTCTTCATTGATTTGATATTTCCCTTATTTCGTTCGTTAAATGCATTGACTTCAACTTACTCTTTATTCAAGCAACAAGGTCATTAGTTCTTTTGATTTTGCTTGCTGATGAAATAATGCGATACTATTTGTCCACAACAACCATCATAAGTTCAGTAACCATGAAAATATTTCATACAATAATTAATAATTTATTATAAAAATATTTTCATAGTTACTTCCATCCTTTTATTAAAGTCATTTCACCCCGATTAATTCTATTTTAGAGCAATGTTTATCTATACTACATATGTGTTTTTGGTGTTTTCTACCGATAAGTGGAAACATCAAATATCACAAGTAAGTACAATAACCAAGCTGAATATTACGTACTTAGTGAGAAATTTCCTCCAGAATGGTATAAAAGGATATCCTTGTTCCATAATTGCCTTTGAATATTCTATAACATTCTAATCACGATTCATATCTGGATAACTGTTTCCAATTTATGCATAACTTATTACAGTATAGCGGTGATTACAAGCAACCAAGTATCGTTGACTACTTTTGGGGAGTTTTCGACCTTTTTAACTGCTCTCCCTTAAAAGATTTACAGACCATACGATATAGAATACTACATTATATAATGCGAATACAATGACGGTAGCTATCATTTTTTATCCTTAAATAGATGCCGACATGTTTCACAATACCTTCATAGTTAAACTTTAATGAAAATGCAATATAAACATTGGCTTACTAATTAACGGGTTATTTGCAATCCCTTGTGTTATATCAATCGATTTGATATTTGTTGAATTTCTTTCGCAAACAATGTTTGTATCTAATCTACATAGTAAGGTTATAAAATTTTACTCCATAAAATTCGATTAGAGTTTCGTATATGTACTGGAACCTCCTCGCTTATTATCCACTCGCTTTTATATTTTATTTGACTTAAATCAAGTGCTGCCCTGCGTCAGGACACACGAAAATAAATACGACCGCTCCACTTTTATATAAAATTAATTCTCCGGATCGCTGTTGTAGGTGTAACGTTTCTAGACTGAAAGCAATGAAGTAAAACTAAAAATGCAGAAAACTTTCGAGAAATGGTCGGATAATTCAGCCGGTTTCCGGCATCGGATAACTTAACGCAACCTTAAAAAATTTTGTTTGATGTACTAAATTATATTTTGTTGGAATCTTTCAATGTGGAAACAGGTCAGTTTTATCTACAGAAAAGTACCTTGTGAGGTGAAACCTTCATGACGTGGACAGCAAATGTATATCTACGACCTCTTATGTTTTACCATAATAATAGAACCTGAGAAAGGCTTAAAATGTCTTGATCACAAAAGTTTTACCATTGCCTTGCTCCTCTTTCATGTTTGCTTGCTGCATAACTCAATTTTATCCCGGTAGAATTTTACATTTAAATTTTTACGTATTCAACACGCCGCTGATGAGAGGAGAGGTATGAGTATGGGAATAAACACCAACATCTCTACAAAGTTTGTAAGTGTTTTAGCTCCTCTAATGTTCCGCGGAAAAAAATTAGAATAAGTAACTATCCCTCCCGGCGATTATATCCTTGTAACGATTTTACGTTTCTATCAGAGTTTGCAGAAAACAAACTTTCTTGGTTAACGCATGCCTCCACCCAAAAGTTCAATACTATAACCTTCGGCAAGTCTTCTTACCTTGGGATATAATTTCAGACTCAAAATAAAAGAATAATACAGAACTAAAATTCAAAATGGATAAAATTAATGCTACCGTATCTTATTGCAAACACAGATGAACGAAAGAGTCTTTGAGAAGACCGTAAACATCGATGTTTTACACGCTATTACATTTTCAAGTCATGCCTAAAAGAATCTTTCGAAAAGCGCTTTAGGAGTAGTGGAATTATTTTGACGATCACAGTGATTGCTAAGTTGTTTATAGATTTAAACTTTTATACTAATGTTATTAGTGCTCCGAATGAGTGTTTTGTGTACCAAGGGAGTCTCAATACAAAATGATTTTAATTGAAATCATCCTACACAATCTTAAGAGGTTAAAATTTAGAGAGATATGGAGATTGAGCAATATTGGATGGTTTAAAGATGATGGAAATCGTCACATCATCGCAGGCATATTTTGTTAATTCTATTGACTCGTGTGGAGGCACTGAGAAAATGATTTTCAGAAAAAATCAGTGTAGTTAGCATAATCGTTTATTCGCATAGTGCAGATCCTATTCAGAAAATTAAAACAGGAAATTTGAAAAATTTTCAAATAGATTTTAGTCGCTATTTTATTTTTGCTGTTGATTATGTATTATTATTAGTATATTATTTACTTTTTGAGTTCTATTTGTCTTATATGAAGATTTACAGGTTTATTTCGTTAACATCTACCATTTGAATTTCCTTCACAAGTTCGCCGCCTGTTTTTTAAGAGTCCCGTTTCTTCGTATGCATTTATGGCGTAAATGAACCACATGACAAAAAATATTAATTTACTTCGGAAATGACCCAAGGAAAACGATAAGAAAACCAAGATACGAGACGGATATACCAATAAAGACAACAAATGATGAATTGGAATAAAAGCAGTGGCCACGCCGAGATGAACTTCAGTGAGTAGCAAAGTCAGAATAACCGGAGAGAATCGTCCTTTATTTCAGTCAATGAGTCCATAAAGTAATGAGCGAATCGCACACAAGCTCGAAAAGCACTCGAACTGCACTTAGAGTGAGGAAGTAGGGGGAGAATGAAACTATTTCCATTACATTTTGAACCACAAAGTAACAAAAGAAACTTACGTCGGTCATTCGGTATTGTTACACATTGTATTGTTTTTATAATCATTTATGGGTTCCCACATCTCGAAAACTTAGCAAATATACGTAGTGTAGCGCTTGCTACTTAGCAATAATGAGATGGATGCACTTTCAGCTAATCTACAAAAGCTGGAATACCTGCTTAGGTCGATAATATTACTCGGTCTCCTGCTATTCCACCTTTGACAGCTTTTAGATTATAAATTACAGGGACGCCTAAATCAGCACTGTTTTTGTTGCTCAACATTTTATCGTAATACATAAATAATAAGTACCTATTCAAAGACAAGCTTGTGTGTAGACTGGTTAATAGCGCATAGACATAAAGAAATCTACTTATAGACAATTTATGATAACTAGCTGATGTAACTTCTCGGGAACAAAGAAGGAAAAAGACTACTGCTGCTAGGATCAATAAAGTAAATTGAATGATTTACTGTTTTTGTTCAGTGTCTGAATCAAAACTTTGCCAAACGTTTTACCCAAGAGGCTCCCGGATAGCCATCTAGGCATAGGTATAAGAGGTCCCGGACTCGATTCCCAGTGAGAAATGACCACAGCTGTCGAAGCACTTTTAACAATACTCCAACTAAGTTTCAATCAAGTTGGTATAATAGTAGCAACGGGAGAATTTTTTTTATAATGATTAAAATTTGGGTGTCAGCTGAACAATGTAGCACTTAATAAAACGCTGCTGGGTTTCTCGGCAAATTATACCAAAAACCAGTTTCATTTTGGGGCTGTATTTGAAATTATTAGATATAAAATACGCAATAATTCAAGCACAATAAAGAATAACATAGAAAACTCGACTAACTCACGCAAGTCGACGTCAAAAGACTGCGGGGGTATAATAGAACAATACCGTGGAAGATAATCGCACATCTAAACAAAGCATGTAAAATTTCGGAACGGTAAATGTTCCCACGACAGAAGGCAGACTTGCCCTTCGTCCTTTCCCTCGTGCCTTCCCATCGAGCTAACTATTTTTAATGGCAGGGCAGGTAAGAGGGCAACCCTAACCAGGTGGAACATTCTCTATTGTTCCGAGTTGTCGGTAGCCCGTCGAGCTCGCCGCTATTCAATGTCCCTAGAGATCGCAGACCTAACGACGAAAGCTTCTTGGCGTTGTTTACATGCAGATAAACTTGATTTAGCCTTCAATGAGCTGAAAAGAAGATTTTGCTCCCAGAACTCACGAGAAGAATAATCTCAGGAATGATAAAATGCACTCCCTGAAGTGACGAACGAACCCATTTTAATTGTAATTTTTGAAATGAAACGATTGAAGTAACATGTTACGTCTGTATCACTTTAGACGATTAAAATTTAATCAGCTGGAATACAAGCGGAAAGGTGTTTCAGTACGGGCTTTAAAGGTGCTTACTGTATTCAGAGAGACGCATACGGAACGTAAATGAAAAATTAAATAAGTTTCCGTCTCATTAATTCAATATGATTGAATATCATAGCGAAAATAGCCAGATCTGAGCAACTTTTCACATGATTTCTATGATAGTTGCTTGGACGACCTCCGAATTCTTCGCCAATTGCACGGACAGTTCTGAAAATGCACGTAATTACATATAAACGCAGGTAAAGAAACAGAGCGAATCCATTTCCATTATTTTAATCATATAGATTATGCGTCGATGTAGATTTATAGTCGCATTGTAGATTTGTAACGTAACCCTGATTTACTCTACTGCTCACAGATTTTTTGACCATAAATGAGTGACTTTATCATTTTTACTTCAATTTTACTGAATAATCATAAATTTTAACTAGCAATTTCCTTTGAATAGAATAGGAAATATTCATTACAATTCTAGTTTCCAAATGTAATTCTTAAAATAAAGACTTTATTCTCACCTTAAATGCTATTCAACACCAGGAGGAAACCATAGAATATCTAGTAGACAACAACGTTAATTTTATTTTTACAATTTATTTTTATATGAAGGAGTATTTCATAAATATGATCTAAAATCTGAGTATAAGTAAACTATTCATATTATACAGTATTGTTTCATATTTAGAAAATTACTGTTCTGTGTATTCATAACTATGTGTTAGCAGTTAAAAAATCATAAAAACCACCTTTTTCTTAAAGAAACAAATAATCTTGAAAGTAAAGATGTATTGAAAGATAAAGGAGGCGGAAGAGTTGGAGGGTAAATCTTTGAAGGGTGAGGGGCAGGTCTGGAAAGAATAATAGCAATTACAAGGATAATAGCATTGAGGATTTATATAAAACTAAATAAGAGCCAAGAAGAATGGAAGTATAAAGCAAGGAGCAAAGGAAAAGGGATAACATCTAGAAAAGTAACTGGGTTAGAAAATAATATGATAAGTATGTATTGAGGATATAAAAGATGGCAAAGGAAATAAATGTATGCCAATTGTTAAGATGCTCACAAAGAGAAAGAATTAAGAAAATAACATGATTGGGTAATGAAGTATACATGAGAGAAGAAGGAGAGAGATTGTGATTAAAATATCACTAGAAATATGATGATTCTATTAGCAGAAAGGAATGGAAATAATATGTATAAGGTATATTGAACCATTAGCCTGGTAGAACATACTGCAAATATTAGATTAAGGATACTGAACAGGAGATATAAGGGATAGAGAAGAATATATATTTTGTGGATCTGGAAGTAATAGAATTCAAAAGTCATCGGAAATATCAAAAGAGAAAAGAGTTACAAGGAGGGAGATATAGATATTTGATTTGTATATTGTGTTAGCAATTAAAATATAGAAAAAATAACTGAATTACTAAAAATTTGATAAGGTATTATTTAAGATTACTGTACATCTCGAGCACTTTTAATGAATAATCAGAGGAAATTGTTCCAGAATGCTGTGTGAAAATGAGTCACTGTAGGTGAAAGGAAGGTGAAATACCCATATTCAGTTGAATAACTGCATTATTTTGATGGCTAAAAGTACAAAATAATTAGAGGAAATGTTGAAGTAACTAGAAAATGTGGAGCAAACATGTGATTTGAAAATCAGAGGTTATCAGGATAGGAATAAATGAAGACATTAATGTATATGTAGGAAGAGAAAAATTAGAGCTGAAGATATCAGTATCTTCAAATGGAAATAACAGAGAGTGGGAGAAGCCTTGAAGACAGGACAGGTATGGCAAAAAATCTTCATAAGGAAGAGGAAGATATTGGAAAGAAAACTAGAAGTTGAAACATACAAGAGAATCACCATAAGCTTTGTTTAGAGTATTGTGTTGAATGGATGAGCACTGTGGGCAATGGAACAAGAGAAGAACAGAGGCTTAGGAATGCCAGGTATTTTCCTGAAGTAAAAGAACTAGCATGAGAAAACATTTACAACAAATAAAAGTAATTAAATATGAAAGAATTAAAAATATCTATAAATGAAACACTCTTCAGCATCAATACGCAGTCTTCAGTCTTATGACAGAAAGTTATCCACAGGCTTTCCAAAGTTCTTAATTTGGAACTAAGTTTTGATGATGTTGTAAAACCCTAATTGCTCTCCATATTTTTATTAAGCATTACATCAACAGAAATATTTTGTTTTCTTTGCTCTCTTATCTTCAAAATCTTAGAAGTAGAGGACTAATAGAAATAATTTGTACAAACAGGACCGTTGATCTTGTAAGCATTTCATTCATCGCTAAAGTGGTGTAGTAATTGAATCTTATAGCTCAGAATTATGTACTTCATAACTTTAAGAAATTCTAAAATTGTAAGACCAGGGAGGTAGTGGTTTAATTTCCAAAAAATCTTCTTCATTATGAACCATATTATGTATGTAAGGACTTTCATGCCAAGTAAAGATTTGTTGAATCCTATATCATATAATAAGAAAGGGAAATATATAGGCAAAGTGCTGACCAAAAGGGAGTAAAAGGCTCTTTAGAGATCCTTGGATTCTTATGAGACCCACAACAGGCCAGCCATCTGAAAATCCAAGGATGTAAATGTAATGGAAGTAAATGAATGTCAAAATGACAAGGGCACAAACACAGGTCTTTTTTACATACTGGTATACAGAATCTGGATTCCAGATGCTCTAACCACTAACTAGCTAACATGCCTAACCAATTTTGATTAATTTTACTTCCGTTATCCCAGGCCTTTCAGGTACCTAAACATGCAATTTTAAAATGAATTTTCTGAATCTTATAGATTTCCTTGGAGGTTTCCCTCTGCTATTACTTTGTGAGCTTGCTCTGAGAGAATCTTTGGTGGAGATTGCTACCACTTATGGAAAATATCTCCTGCCTTTCTTGAGAAAACTCCCAAATACAGAATGAGATTGGTTTGGCACAGTAGCCCCAACTGAAAACTTGAAGATTTGGGTTGATGTTCCATTTACTTCAACATCTTTCTACTCTGTTCATCTCAGTAATTCCTTTAAGCTTATGTTTTTCTCTAGCCTTGAGAATTCATGGATCAATTTGATGCTTAAAAATTAGTTCCAGTTTTGCATAGGTAAGTCATGTAACTAATAAGAAAAGGAATCTTGGATATTGAAAATCAATTCTTTAATAATTCTTGCTGAGGTTTTCTTGGATAAAACTTAATAAATAAGCCACCTTTTATGGTAGGAACAAATCCAGCTGGATCTAAAATGATCTTCTCTGATGATTTTGATCCAAGTCTAAGCTCAAATTTGGACAGTAATGCAACTAATCCAGCTTTAGTCTGTGTTTTGCCAAACCTCATACCTGAAAATGAAAACAGCATTCAAGAGATTAATAGCAAAATATTATATGATTATTAATTTGAAAATTATTTCAAAAATTCAAATGTAAAGTTAGCCTCAACAATATAGCCGTTAGCAAACTATGATAGTCACAGAAAGATAGCAGACATCAATTAAAAAAGTACCTTCTCAGTAAAATGTTAAGTAAATTGAATCCATTATTAATGCAAATCAATGCAAATTTAAATTCATTATTAATGCTTCAATTAAATCAATATCATGAATCACATTGGAGATAAGAAAGAATCATGAAAATTACACAGTACACAGGAGCTGGCACACAAGCTATGCTTTAAAAAAAGTTAAATCAATTGAATTAAAAAATAATTGAGTCATGTGACATTTAAGATCAGGAAACAAAGAGATGATTTGCTTTTACTTTAGTAGTCACTCTAATCATTGGTTAATTATTGGTAATTTATTATAGCTGGAATACAAGAAGAATAATATTTTTGACAAACTTTCCATGGTTCTTATAGTTAATTTCCTAAAGTTTCAACCAAATCATAAGGATGTATTTCTATTTTAATAACTTGCTAAAAGCTCTAAACTTCATTTTTCTTGGTGGCCTTTAGAGGTAACCTTAGAATCTTTTAAGTTTAAAATGAGTAAAAATGATGAGTTAAAAATGAATATCATAAGCTATTATTAACAGTAGTTAGAAAAGGTTAGAGGCAGTAAAATCAAAGAAATTAGCTGATGCATTTTGTTTAAGCCTTACCAATGCAGAAGCGTGGACCCTCTCCAAATGGTAAATATGAAAATGCAGGTCGTTGTGCCTTGACTTCATCTGTGAACCTCTCAGGGTCAAAGCGCTCAGGATCAGGAAAATATTTAGGATCTCTATGCATAGCACATGTTGGAATGATTATTTTAGTCCCCTTTTCAATTACAAGATCCTCAGGATGATCTTTGTTTAATAAATTTGGATAATCTTCCCTTTTAATTGTGTACTCCTTAGTGCACTCCCGAAAAACAATAGGTACAGATGGATATAATCTTAATGTTTCTGAAAATGAAGTAAATGTTGATATTATTAAGTGTTAGGTGATTACCTGAGTGGTTGGCAGAGTCTTAAGATAAATAAAAAAACAACTAATCCTAGAGAATTGGTCAAAAATTTTCATTTTGTATTCATCTTATGAAGAAAAAGATTTCTTCCTTATTCTTAGAATGGTAATTTTTGGATAATTTTATGTTTTGCTTGGTCATTTCATGCCTTTTTGTGCTAATTATGGGAAAATTAAAGAAGAGGAAATTATTCTTTACTTAGTGAATGATTAAATATGCTTTCCTTAGCTTAATTTTGAAGCATTTGATGTAGTTAATATACCTCTAAAGTGTGGTCTGATGGTTTAATATAGAGCCTAATGGCTTCTCATGCAGGTGAATAGAATAAATGTTCAAGAGGTGAAAGTGCATGTAGTAATTTTAGTACATCTGGTCATGCAATGAAAATATTTTTCCTTCTATTCTGGTAAATCACAAATCAACAAAAAGATTGAAAATTTTTATGTCCATTATGATTATTATGAACAACTAAACTAATTATCAAATTAAATTTATAATTAAAGGTTTAAGGGCTCCATATAAACTGACCTGCTAAAACTTTATCCAATAAAGGCATCTCAGAGAGACATTCATAGGTAATTTTTCCATCATGATTTTTCAAGACAGCTTCAATTTCCTGAACCAAACTTTCCTGGATACCAGGATTTCGTGCCAATTCATAGAGGCAAAAGGTCATGGTTGTGGCAGATGTCTCAAAACCACCGATGAAAAACACAAAGCAATGAGCACATATTTGCTTCACATTTAATTCCACTGAAACAAGAAAATGGAATTAGTTAATTAATGAAACAGAAAATGAGAAGTTTCTCAGAAATTTTGTCTGATTTCTCACTGGAGTCATCTTTTGTTTCAATGCAATGGAAAAATTTAGTTTCTATCTGATTTTAAAAATTAAAAATATTGATGATAACAGTTTTTATCAACTATCATAGAGAAGGGTTATCATAGAGAGATATTCTCTTATACATATATGACTTATTTAAATTAGAAGCAATAAATTTAAAATTAAAATTTGACTTTAATTAACACATTAATTTTATTAGCAAATTGATCTCATAGGTAATATGAGCCTGCTTTTATCATATTATGTTAAGATCTTAAACAGCTTTTCATCGTGATGATAGTTTCTACTTCTTCTCCCAAATATGGTCTAATTGTAACCTATTTTAATCACCTTGAAAAGGAATAAGTTTTATGTTATTTGAAAATGTAATTAGAATTTTAAAACTGACCTCTAGCGGGCAATTAAACTTAACAATCCTATTTGGCTAATTCAAGGAAAAATATAAGTATATGCTGTATAATGTCATGGGGTTCAAAAAGTTATCTGAAATATATTTCTATCCAACATTTAACATATGTCAACCATAATAATATGAGAGATAAGTTTACTCACCATTAGAGTCATCTTCACTTTTTTTATCAGATGTGTTATCATTTTTCATCCCAATGAGAAGTTGCAGGAAATCATTCCTTTCTATATTATTTGCCTCTCGGTAATTTATTGTATCAGAAACAATTCTTAGAAGTGAATTTTCCACAAATGGTTTTATCAATTTTACCTTAAAAAATTTAGTAAATCCGGGCGAAAGGAAAAATATAAAGCTTTTCAGTGCATCCATGATTTCACCCGAGAAAATCCGTCTTCCGATGATACGCATCTCAGCTTCAGGTTCAGCAAGTGACCCAGCATCTACCCCAAACGCTGTTGATCCTATCACATCAGTAGTGTAGCGAGCATTTAAGTCTTTGACTTCAATTTCATTACCATTTTTCTCTATCTCAGACAAAATCTGAAAAATAAATTTCATTCAATCATTAGTAATGAGAGAATAGTACTGGATAATAATAAAAAATTTTACAAGAAAAATTCATATATATCAAAAAAGTCAAAAAGATTAGTACCGGCTGAGACTTAGACAAGAAAACCATGACGATTCGTAAGTTAGAATTTAGACGTTTCGAGAAAACCCATTAAAGAACTAGCGATTCAGCTATTCAGCGGTAACAAATGTTAGCTGTAAAATATTAGAAATATATGTAGAACTATATATTAGAGCATCTGTTCCTTCGCGCCAATTTTTAACGTTGGAGTAACATTCGCAATTTTGCAATCTTCCGGGACCTGATTTCCGTTAATAGACTTTTCAAATATGTATTATTTTAGGCAAAGGAGCTATTCTTCCAGCTACTTCCTTAAATACCCTACCTAATATGTCTTCAGGACAAGATATTTCATTAGGATTTAATCCATCGCAAAGGCTGCTGTTTTCTCCGAAGTCGATTTTCGACATCGCTTCGGTTTGTAACCATCCGTCTCTAATAAACTTACCTTTTTCTGTGTTTTATACTAATACTAAGTAATTTGAATTACCTTGCTTTAATTTTCATTATTTTGCAATGTGACTCTAAAGTATGAAAATTTGCCTTTCAATTTTTTCACTGTGTTTTTGCGGTTTGTCAATCCCCTCTGTATGTATTCTCCCACATGGTGGGTTTTTTCTTCGTTATCTTTCAATTACAAAGATTTTTCCCACACTAAGCTCTTTCGTTTGAATTTAATATTTATACATATTACATTGATGCACGGGGTTAGGGGGAGAAGAGGCCCGCATGAGCCTTACATCGCTAATAAGGAGTCTATTTATCTATCTATAAGACGCAGGGTGATTTTTTGTGAATTTTTTCGAAAAGATAACGCGTTATATTATCTTTTTTACTTTATCGATTCCTAAGCACACCAGAACCTTATGGTAAAGAAGTATATCGAGCCGTAAGTATTCTCGTTCAGGCTAAATGAAATAAAGTAAGGATTAGTCACTATTTTATACTAATTATTACATTACCATCCTCACTCTATGGGAATCACCCGCGAACTGGTTGAAGCTTGTTTTTCACCGCTCCGAGCATTAAAAGTGCTTTATTCGAAATAGTGTTTTAGTTGAATAAAAATTTTAAATTTTGAAACTGAAATTTTTGACATTGCACGAATAGAAATTAAATTATATCAGTAGAGCACTCATTGGAAAAACATACTAATGGGAAAATTGAGTAAAAATGAGTTTGTTAAACATAAATTCAGTTACCGCTTTCTGGAAGTTTTCTGCACAGGATTTAATCAGAGGAAACATGTATCTCATCTTCCCAGAAGAGAAAGTAGGCGACATCTTTTGCCTGAGATGGAACCAGCGCTGACCAGAAAGATTAAACAAGTTTGCCACTAATGGATCACGTTTTTCATCCACATGTATGCCGCGATCGTGGAAGCTTTTAAAATCTTTCACCAACATTTGCTTTATGAGATCAGGGTCTCTCACAAGTAAAACTGGTTCCCATATACTGATGTACCCAGCCACAGGACATCCTTCAAATGAGTTGTACAACTTTGCATAGTACTCCACAAGAGCCATTCTTTGCAAAATTAAATCACCAAAATTTCCAAAGGGAAAACTTGGTTTCAAATTCGGTACCCCTCTTTTATTCCAATATCCATAATTTCGGGTCGCTAAGAAATAGACGGCTGCAAACAGCACTAATCCAATTGTCGATAGCCAAATCAAAACACTGTATAGAGAGAAGTCCATGGCTGCCTCCTGAAAGTAAAAGCAACGGAAATTTATTATTTGGTAATTTTCAACTCTTAATGGATAAAATAAGTAATTTTTAGATTTTCCTTATATCTCTCGTGCGTTTACACCCTTGATTTCATGTTATACCAGGATAAAAATTCAATGTAGACGATCTAGAAAATTTCCAGAGGGGAATAAACATGCCAAGTTGGCGGTATAAGATTCGTTCACATGAGTATTCGTTATTGATTCATACAGGTGTGGTAAAATTTCTGTAAGAATGTAACATGTAATCTGTTTCCTTCATCGTATTTTAAGTATGTTTCGAAATGCAATATTTCCCGTAGTTTTGTGAATGAGGTTCCCTCTGGTTTCTGAGCAGGTTGTTGTTGCAAATAACAATGTAATGAAATGAAAGGCCGTGAATTCCCGTTAGGGGTCATATACAGCAGAGGTCAGCAGCCCGATGACCGTGCGGATCCAAACTCTCTGTAGAGAAATCCCTGTTTGTGTAATTGCTTGGGTCGCATAAGCTTGGGAGTTTGTTCATTTTCCGGCCCTCTCTTGCAGAGAGCTCTCTCAAACTTATTTTTAAGTTCCAACCAATGCATGCATCATATCATCCTCCTCTCTCCGGGTGAAATCTTTTGGACTCATAATCTCAATGACAGTCATAAAATAGTTTTCATTGCTGTGACTACTATACCGCTAATTTAGCAACTATTGATTGTATATATTTTCAAACCTGTTTGGAATCACTTTCTAACGAATCCTTTGGGAAGGAAAATCCTCACGAGCCAACGACAAGTTTTTAGATCGATTTCCTTATCCGAGGTGGCTTATATTTAGTTCTGATGACAAATTAAAGACGTGTTCGCTTGAATACTATTTGAAGGTTGACGGAAATTAAAAGGTGACTCATCTTTAATCGCAAAACAGCTCTGATGCGCGGCCGCCCTAGAACGATTATCTCTTCATCTGTTGAATTTTCCTCTTCGCTTTACATTTAATCGATAACGGTATCGATTATTGTTGTATAACACTAAATAGAATACAGAAAAATAATTCGTTGCTCGATGTTCTATCATCTCAAGTGCGACATTAGCTATGGTGCACTCTAAAAATTCATTGCTTACAACTTGATTTAGCATCTTCTGATTGTTACATACAAATTGTACAAATAACTCTTTAAATGTAAGTAGCACAGGTGGTTAGTTGCAAAAGAAGCCTATTCAGTTCTAATCACGGCAGATAAAGGTTCAATTTAATCTAACCCTGTCAAAACTGATTTTTATCGTTGAAGGTGCTCCTTTGGGGGGTTCCCTATGTATGGTTCTTAACCTCTCGTTTGAAGGCTCGATAGTCTCACGTGGTCTAAAATTCCCAGCTTAAGAGGGAGGGAAACGAGAACCAAACAAAGGAAGAAAGGGAAAAAAGCAGGTGGTTCTGGTGAATGGATACAGAACCTTGCGTGTGCCAGATAAGAGAGGAAGGATTGGTGGATTCGATTTGATAAATCATGACAGGCGTATCAAAGTGGTGCCGAACGATAGAGTGATACGCTGAAAATATCCATTTTATTATAACACCAGTTGAATTAAGACGTAGTGATTAACGTAATAATGGGTAATTGACGTAAATTATGATAAATTATTACAGCTATTGAACAGAACCATCATTTTATTTTATCTGGTGCTTCGTGTCTTAAATAAAGAAAACATAACAAGGTTAATGCCGTCCGCATAGCAAAAAATTCTGTCGCGTACTACCTTGGACATACATGCCATAGATTTGCCACCTCTGCTCTAGAAAGTTGAGGTGCCTTTATAAGTAAATGTTAAAGTATTGGGATAAATTCAACGTTATGGCATGACTCCAGGTATTTATGTTGGTAAATGTTAAATGTAGGTAAAAATCAGACGTCTCCTGACTCCTAATGTCGGAATTTTATCCTATTTACCCGATGTTAATAGAGCAAATGGGATGCAATTCCGAAAGGATACAATTCGGCGTGTTTAAACATTCCGATTTGTTGATTTCTTATTTTCTTAGGGGATATATATTTATACTATCACATAAATTGTAGTGTAGGTATAAATGAGTTCTGAATGATTTTACTGAGTTCTCAAGAAATAATTAAAATTTTTAAAAGAAAGATTGTCCGTAAATTTTGTTCCACCCATTTAGTTGAAGTAGATGTATGTTTTAGCAACGTTAGACGAGGAATTGGCTGTAATTTTTTTCCATTTACGGGCATGGATTTCGACAATTAATATTACTGGATAGCGACTTATGGAGGCAATATAAATTCAGTAGTTGAAAGTTCTTCCGTAATAGTCTCAAAAATCCAATATGTGAAGTTTTACAACAGTATTTTCTAGTATCCGGGCTCCAGTACAGCTTTTAGGGGCTATCCATCAATGGAAGCCGATGAAAGCCCACTTCCCTTTACCCAGTAAGGTGCATTCCCACTCTGAAAATGGTCATAAAGTTTGCACCCTCTAGCCCACAACACCCTAATATTTTTCAGGACACCTGACCCTCTTCCTCTTCTACCCACAGAAAACTACTTCTCTTTATCGTTTCTCAACAGAATGGGCCCTTGGGTCACAGAGTGAGTTGTAAGTCACGCGAAAGTTATTTTTAGAAAGGCAAAACATTTCTTAACGTAATCGCGCATCAATGATATGTTTCCAAAGTTTCATCTCTCAACAAAAAATCAAAAAATATTTTAAGCGCAATATAATTAAAGATTTTAGTTGAAATCAGTAAAAATGCATCACTCAAATTAAATAATCATCACACCTCACATAATCATTAGAAACGTTGTTTAATCTCCATAAAATCGAACTACTTAATTTTAATTTTAACAACTATACTATTTAATTTTAATGACCGAGAAAGGAGAGAGGAAAGATAAATAGATGAAACAGATAATGTAGAGGAAAGGTAGCAAGGCACAGTCTATTGTCGATTTCGTCGACGTATTGTTTAGTTCAGTAATTTTTATTTTATTTTCACTAGAGGTGATGAACTACAATTGGAACAGAAGAGTCCAAATATGGTTTTGGGGAAGCTCATAAGGGAAACTATCCCCCTTGATGATACTGCATAACGAGCAATTTTTTTAGGCAACGATGAGGAGTTAAAAAATGAGGAATGCAAGTGTTGTTACGAGATATTTCTATCGAGTGAATTCCTCACGGAAATGCGGTATTTCAGGAGTTATGGCAACAGTTTACAGAATGAAGATACTAATATCGTTGTTATTTTAATATAGGTATATAAAGTACTCTGCAGGTACTATACATTGAAATACCTCTCTTGATAAGTCAGCCATTGTAGTCAGTACGAAAGAGTTAGAATAATAATAATAAGAATAAAAATTGCAATAAAAACTCCTTCGGCACTAAAACGCGATTTTCTATTCTCATCGTCGATTTTCTATTCTCTGGTACTGTATAATTTATGAAAGAAACCTAAATATACGGCAACGGTATTTACCTTTCCCTTTCATAGCCCACTTATAAATTGATTCAAAATTCACGTCACAGTAAACCAATCATTAATAGCTTCAGTAACGATTCAAATCCTTAAGAGGAAGACGTTAGCATAAGCTTGTAATGGAATGTTGTCATGGATTAAAGGAAATCCCTGTATAGAATAAAATATCTCGAAGAATGAAGCTCACATGTATTGCAATTTACAATATAAAACTACTCTTGGATTTTATGCGGAATGTCAAGAGCTTTCTTACAGTATACACGCGTGCCGTTGGCTGGGAAGCACAACACTACATAATAACATACCCTTCAGCCCCACCTCCACCATGCGGCTTTTGGCCTCCCTAATTAGTTCAGCACCTCCCAAAGGGGCGGTGCGAATCGCTGCCCTGACCCAGGGCCTTAATCCGGACTGAGAAAAGCTTATATACGGCCTGTGAACAAACTGGATGTAATACACATAACACTATTATCGCGAGACCTTCGCTTTCCTTCTCGTCTTACATATTTAATGAATATACATATTTGTATTTTCAGGCGGATAAAAAGATACTTAACTGAATCTTTTAAACACAACAACACAAATAACATAACGAACTATAAATAAATGAGCCTTCGAAAGCCCTCTCCGAAGCACTTTCTTCGGACTTGGAAATTCCCTTCCGAAAATGTGACTGCCCTTCAGAAAGTTAGGGAACCTCTGCTCTTGACATGACCAAACGTTCCTATTCCACAAACGAGCTAAAAAAAACTCCAACCATACCCAGCATTATCCGAACTTTATTGTTGAGACTTGGGGTCTTGATGGTTGAGTCACAATGGGATCAAGTGATGCCATACTAGTTCATAAAAATGTATACAAAAAACATACGCCCAGGAGCCGCTTATATCAAAAGGAAAGATTATGGTAAAAAATTCTCCCATCCTGTTTTTCTCATATAGTACTTTTGTCCAAAATATCCTGCCATTTTTTACCCCTCCATCGTTTACGAAATTTATATAATCATACCGGTATTAACGTCTCATGATATTAAATCAAGTTAATCAACTGATTTTACGACCCGATATTACTTCGACTTTATTTTCAATGCTGTCAAATAGTAAACTCATTTCAGTGATTTCGAAAGGTGAGAAAATGATCTTATCAGCGTCTTGTGGTTATTGCTGTAAATCTACACTTGTGTATGGAAAGCCACACGAATCTATCATACGGCTGTTACACATGCTCAGTTTTGCTTGTGGTTTTGCGCAGGGTGTCGGAATATCTGTGAGAGACAAGTCATAAATCACGTTTAAAGTCTTCTATCTTAAGCTAATCTTTGCTGAAAATCCGAATTTCATGCATTCTTTTCTTAATTTTAAACCAAAAACATGAAAAATTAAGTATTTTCCAAGAGTACGAAGTTCATTTCATCATAGGGCGCGGAGTAATATACTTTATAATTCATATTATCGCCTTGTGAATTGACTTGATACCTGACTACTATTATTCGTTTAATTACTATATCAAGACAATCTACTGTTTGTGACGATGAATATTTTTCGAAACTTGTCAAGGGCGAGGACTTTGAAGGCAATATTGATTGACTACCGAAGTTCGTCGTTGGATCCTATCAATTCCAACGAAACTTACGCATAAAGTTTCCTCTCTTATTCTTTACTTATACAATTATAATTCACTACCTACAGTACAGGGTGGTTGTGGTTAAAGACAATTTCTTCATAAAATTTTCTCCAAATAACTTTTAAATGCCATTATAATGTAATGGGTTATTTAAGACGGGACGGTCCTCTCTCCTGGATCCACAAATGCAGTATTATGGAAAACTATTAATTATTTAACGTTAGATTTCTTCTTTTACGTAACTTTGATCTGCTCTAATAAAATTGAAACTTGCAGAAAATAAAAAAGAATAACATGTATAAATTATCTGTACTAGTTCGTTTACTTTGTAAGGCTAGCGATTTACATTGGACAGAAATGTCGAAGCTTTTCTCTTTTGAGTGCCAAGTTTTATGACTTGCCACCTATAACGTGGCGTGAAGGGAGAGTAATTCAGACAATGCTCATTATAGGCTTCATATGTTTCATTGGTGAAGAACAATGAGTTTTGACTGAAAATCGCACCAGTTTTGGATGCTTTATATTTTTATTAGAGGAGTGATAAATAATGAAGCAAAGCCACAGTTCTGCGAGCCAGAAAATGCTCTGGAGTACCAATACGGAAGTGTGTGCCTTAGGTTCGCCATCATCGGTCTAGGATATGAAGAGAAACCTAAACTATACGGTGTTCCTATGATTACTCCATATCTACATTAATACTTATTAAAGATATCACGAAAAAATGGCATTTTTAACAGTTTGCATTCGAGAATCAATAAACTGATATTATTGTGACTTTAAGATGAGTAAATCAGGAAATTTTGTGTAAACAGTCCCCCTCCATGGGAAGTTACCGGATCGATCCTTACTAGACATCTCATAAAAGCGTGACCAATCCGAGGTTCTGATGAAAAGTGTATAACCACCCTTTTTATATTAAAGTAACCAGATTTCGCGTTTGCTCCTCTTTTCCGTGGTGCGCTATTCTAAAACATTATCTCTAGACCATCACGAATCTCTTTACATAATATCGTATCATCATGGAACCACTCTTCCCTGATTCTTAATTATTTATTTGGTTATTTCGGGACTGAATCTAACATTTACTTACATATCTTGCGTTTGGTAATCGCATAGCGCCCTGGAATTGAATTCTTAAACCGAGAGGCTCTTTTTAGAATTATCTCAGAAAATACGATCGATGGATGCGGCCGTGATGTTGTGGAACGTCATAATTATAGCTACATATAATCATAATTATAATCTATCTCTATATAACTAATTATATCTCAGAAAAATTGTATAAAGAATATCAGAGACCTAAAGATGAACACTCAAAAAATCTAGTCTTGTGTTCCGAGGCAGACGATCACTGATAGTGCACACAATTTAATCAGTAGCGACCGCTGAATTTAAATTTAAACCTTACCTTATTCTGCGTTTGACAAGGCCTCCAATTTCCGGTATATACTTTTCGGATATACTATGGTGCAAGCAGCAATTTTCCACCTCCAGTTAAATGGAGGAAACGAGCTGAGATGAGGATTGAGAGAGAATTTCTTGCCCAATGCTTCAGAACGATCAGCCAATTCCAAATGACAGCGACGTATATTTCGAAGCGGATTGAAGGCGTGAAGGGGGGAGAAGAGGAAGGTGGAGGGGGAAAGGCCCTGTTGGTCAAGTCAAGTCACAAGTACAGAAAGACGTTCATTTCCCATTGACACGTCGAGACAATTAGATCGCATGATGTCGTTCGTTTCGGATGGCAATTGAACCATGAGAAGTCATGTCAGACTTGACCCAACAAATGGCGAACATAATGATATAATTAAGGATCGATGGAGGAAGCCTTAGGTTCAGGGTCGATTCTAGGATAAAACTCTACTGCTATAGTAGCCTCACTTTATTCGAAACTAGCCGATGGTGTATGTGATGATAGTGGCAGTCGATAATAATTCCGTTGTGCATATTTTCCAGAAAAGACATAGGAAAGTATTAATTGCTCTGAGTAGGGCTCGAGATACGGGCGATCAGTCGCTCTTGGCGCCGCGGTTTGGGGTAACGTTCGTAAACGGTTTGGCGGAGCCCAAAAATTTTGACTAGAGGCGCATAAGGGATTAGTTTTACCATTAATTAGCCATTAGTAACCACTGTCCTCCTATTTTGCTCAATATACATATGCTAACAACACCACAATTTTAAATGTAAACCAGATTACCAGAATAATTGTGGGGTATACTCGCTCTATAGTTTAATCCCAAATTAAGATTTTTCTTACGAGTTAATCGTTAGTAGTTAAAGGAAGTAATCCTACAATTATAAAAAAACGTAGTGCATCAGAATTTTTTTAGAAAAAGTTTTATATTTAATATGGATTACGGTTTTAATGAATCGTTAGATCACTAAGCATCCAGCATCATAGCTAAATATGCCGAGTGTGACGTATTCTGCTCCCTGTTTATGAATCAATGTTGTCTATTTTAGTAGTATTTCGTTAATAATTTAAGAGTAATGAAATTATATCACCAGATATCATTTTAGACTATGTCAAATGAATGCAAAAGTAAATTCGAAATAAGCGATCCATTAATAGAAAAATGTGTTTAAAATATCTAAATGAAAAATAAGACTTATGTAAGGCCTGAATAAGACCTCTATCGGAACGCCAAAATATTTTAGACCGGTCCTGGTTTCAAGGAAAGTATCTACTCTAATTTCAAGAAATTTCGTTAATTATTATGAAAACCAGACTCTACTTTCTATTCACGTTTTTCATTGCAAAAGCAAACTATATGGGCATAGATAGTTGAAAAGCGACTGATATGAAGACTATAGCTCAGCAGCCAACTTTTCCGTAGTTGTGGATCAAAGAAGATCGGATTAGAAATCGGCAAGGAGGTATTAAAAAAGTGTACGTTTCATTGCGTATATCATAGAGGAACTGTTTTTATAAAGAAACACCCTAGAATTAATTTCTTGTATTTAATGCTAGGGAGAGGAGACATCGAAATCATCGGTAATGAAAACAAAAATGTTAATTAAATTTTAAATTTGTGAATTTACCATTCTTAGATTCCTTTTCATTCCATTTATTTAGAATTTTCTTCAAAATTAAGTCCATAATGTCTTCCTTTTAACTGAGATTTCTTATAAATTTAAAACGTAAGACTTGGCTGAGGCTCATTTTCATGTCGAACCGATACTTCGCGATTTTATCTTCCAAGCGATCCTATTTCTTTGATCGCCACTGCATTTCAGATACTTAATGCTGTACAGACTGCTCTGCATGTCTTATACGGAGCTTAATTTCCTTCGCAGCTGCGGCCTATGACCAGCATGCATTCGAGACAACGTTGTCCTTGACAACCCACGTTATGTAAAGAAATCAGAAACGCCTTCTGCGGTTAATTTTTTGACAGCATTCCAGATGAGGTAAGAAATGCTACTTTGGTCCCCAACGAAATAATCAACTCATTTCTGTTTTCTGCATAATATCAAAAAGCAGTAAGAAACTTGTTAATATGAGGCAGCAAAATAAAAATCTAATTGTAAGTAGTCAGTATAAAATTCAGTATTATTATTATTATTAATTAATTTCCGAGATTATATCTATAGTTTTGGAAATAAATAACTAACTATTCGAAAGCGTTCATTGGTGATGATTACACTTCACTAAAAACAGAAGAATTCAGAAAAAATCAGATTAATCAGAATTCATCGGCAGCAAGTCTTGCTATTTTCGATGACATCTCCTTTCAAAATAATTTCTATACATGAAACAGATTCAAAGCAAATTAGAGTTGTCCGTTTCAATCTGCATAGGGCTTCTAAACCTCATCTATGACGAGTTCCACATCATCATCATGGATTGACACTCGAAAGTTTGGCCTGTTGTAGAAGTAATAGTAATTTTAAAACTAATTCGACTAAGCTAAGGTAATGTTGCACGCGATCGCCCACCGAGATCGAACCCTGGACTGCTTTTACCAAAGTTGAACGCGTTGCCCACTTGCATACCGCAGGCTCGATTAGCTATTCCATACCATCGCTTGTCAGACCTCTCTCTCATCGCATAACTTACACCTTCCTTGCACTAATCCATCCAATACAGTCTTTAGGTAGTTATCAAGGTGCTACTAAATGGAAAGGGAAAAAATGTCTGTACTACTTCTGCAGCGTTTAAATTTCCTTTACAATTATTAAAATACCAGATAAAATGTTTTGAAAGACAGACAAACATATGAAGACGCACCAAGTTTTCATTCTCTCAGTTTTTCTTTATAAGGGAATTTTCCATCATTATTTGCATAAAAAGAACAGCAAAAACTTAAGCCAATGCTTTTTTCAAGAATACTCAATGGCTCGTGTTCCGCTGGTTGATTATATCTTTTATGAAGACGCTACCTAAGCCATTTGTAAATAAATAGTATGGTTCAGTACAGGATTGCCTTGGAAGTTTTATTTACTGGTCAAACTTGCCAAGGGTTATCAATCGATGAACGAGAAGAGAAGTGTGATTGAGAAGCGTTCATTAGAAAGCTGAGCTAAGCCGTGGATAACTTTGCGGGACAGTAAGGAATAGCAACCCTTCTGAAGCAATAAATGCAAAATTAAGATGAGAAGAATCGGAGAGATATTACGTTCGGTAAGAATGGGAAGAGGGAGAACTCGCAGAAGGCGATTCATGAATTTCGCAACCACGAGAAAACATTAAGCTGTCGGAGAGTGAGATGGACAAGAAAAAAAAACTTTTAAAAACTAGAATTGACAGTTATTGATGATTGAATGATGTGGTTAACAGAAGAGAATGGCAAACGTAAGGATATCCAGTTGAAGTGGTTGCTTTTTAATTGTGCTTAAACAACATGAGAGAGAGGAGGCACTGAGGAAAAGATATTCCTCTACTTTTTCCATCTTCTCCAATGTAGATAGTAATACATATTTTGAAGTTACGATAAGTGGGTAACAAGACTTTCAATTTTTGTTTTATATTCAATTCATAAAACGTACCCTTTAAAACTTTGAAATAACTCGTTCCTCTTATTTCTTCATGAAATTATAATTGAATTGTTCAACCACAAGGATACTTCACAACAAAGAGAGTTTGTGCAATTATAACTGAAAACCATCAATGATCATGAGTGTCCAAATTAAAAGACTGAAGAAAGAGAGCATGGCACAAAGACTTCATAATAAAAAATTGATACATTTGGAAACAGGCATGTAATTAAACTTTTCCCTGAGAGGAACCAAAGAAGGCCAATAAAATTTAGGGGGAAGGACAAGACATCTGGATTAATGAGTCAAAATCAAAAATTATGTTATATTAGAATGTATCTATAAATATTAGATGTCTCAGATATTATTAAAGAGAATGGAAGAAGAATTTTCTTAAAAGTCAGTAACCAATTTAAGATCCCAAAACTGAAGGTATAAAAATTTCTATAAGTGGATTCTGTACAGCTGGGTGGACAGGGGATGAGACCAAAATATTTGGGTGTGTTCCCTATTTGGAAATGTTAGTTAATTATATTCGTTATCTCCAGTATTAAATCCAATATTTGAAGCTAACTTAGGTGACTCATATGGTATGAAATAATGACATGAAGATGCAAAAAGTAAGACAAACTTACCAGAAGAAAACTTTCTTTGAAAATGAAGATTCAAACCTCCAAATCTGAAAATTCATTAACAAAAGGGTTCATAGAATCATAAGTTCTTCTATGATAAAAATAATATCTATTGAAAAAACATTCTAAGTTGTTCATATACCATTATCTTAAGGGTCATTAACTCCTTCAAAAATGCAATTGCAGTTAGTTTAATAGCATGAGACTAATTCTACCACTAAGAATAGATGAGTTTATATGAGATACTTTCATATACATTTCAAGCTGACAACATTTTTAATAACAGATGAATTAAACACTTTTTTGAGGAATAGGAAAAGATAAGAATTTTGAAAACATATCAAAGTTTAAGTATTTATGTGCATGTGTTCGCAGAGCCGACCGGAGAAGCATTGGCACTTCAGGTAGAGTCTTCCAGGTATCCTTTCCATATAGATATTTAAAATATTCCTTTACAAATTATATGCATTCAATTTTATTTGTTCATTTTTGGAGAATATTTTTCATGATCATTTGAAAAAGCCTAAAATGCCATACCATGATAATGTTATTATCCCTTCCCTTATGATTATCCTTCATCACAATATTAAAAACAATCTGAATGAATGAATGAACTAAATTGCCTTAAGAATTATGGATTAATATCTTCATTGGCAATTTGAAAAATGTTTCATAGATTACTTTAGCAGTTTTACTCCAAAAATCTCTGTTTTATGATTGCTTTCTACTTCTGTTAGATATCAATTATGAATTCTTAGGAAAATAATGACTTGTGATTCACTAAGTAGATAATCGTCGATAATTTGTAGGACAAGAAAATTGGTTCGTCAATGAACATGAGATGTCAGCAGCATCTCATAGGGAGTGAGCTATAAAAAATTAGATTTTGAAATTTTTTTGTTTATTATAAAAATGTGTATGATAATTTTACTGCTTTATTGCATTCAAAGAAAATTAAATTGACTAGAAAACACTGCAGGTGCTGTTTCTTTCCCTTTTCAACAATAGGGTCGAAGGTTTGTGGCAATAAAAATATTTCTGTGTTACTTAACTTGACTCTCCTGATCATCAGTGTCTCAGGCCAGCTCTGAGTGTATATATTGAGCAATACATTTATTACAAAATGCAAGAAGAAAGGCCACATTGATTACCTTCACAGCAACAAACGCAAAGGCGATTTATTTATTACATGCTAATTTTTCCTTGGATAAAAATTGAGAAACATTCCACCTTTAACTGTAGGAACAAAAGATGCTGGGTCCATGATCAAATTCCCTGAAGATTTTGAACTTAGCCTTAGTTCAAATTTAGATACCAATGATGCAATCCCAGCCTTAGTTTGCATTTTTCCAAACCTCATACCTGAAAAAATAGCATTTCATTTATAATCAACTGTTGAGGAAATTGAGACATAAAAATAGTATCATTCCACTTTCTCACCAATGCAGAATCGAGGACCTTCTCCAAATGGTAAGTATGCAAAGGCTGATCTAGCTGCTTTAGCTTCCTCCGTGAATCTCTGAGGGTCAAAACGCTCTGGATCAGGAAAGTGCTCAGGATCTCTATGTATTGCACATGTTGGAAAAATAACCTTCATTCCTTCCTCAACCAAAAGATCACCAGAATGTCCTTCAGTCAACAAATTGGGATAATCCCTGCCTTTGACAGTATAGCTCTTGGTACATTCCCGAAACAAAATGGGCACTGGAGGATATAATCTTAATGCCTCTGAAAAGTCAAGTAGATAAGAGCTTAAAATGGTATTCATTTAGTTATTTAGAATATTCTCTAGGAGATTTGTGTTCTAATTCAAATATATATTACATAATACAGGAAATCTCCTTCAAAAGAGAATGATATAAATTGAAAAATGAAGCAAATAATATAGAACAATTTTATAAAATAAAGAAATATTATGAAATTAGTTTTGAAAAAACAAACCTATAATAAAATACAAACCTATATATAAAATATGGGTCATTTTGTAAGTAGTATATCAGTAAGAAATGATAATCACTTTATTTTTCTAATTTTTTCATCTACACTCTAGTAAAATAGACATGGGAATATAATGAAAGGCAATACATATAATTAGTTAAGCAATCACATAACAAATTACTTCTTGTCTAAGACAGCAGAATTGCTCAGAAGAGATTAAATTCTGTATAAATCTATATTTTTCAAGATATTTCAATAAATTCATGTCATAAAAGTAGGATCAGAAAGTCTGAGAGAAAGAACAACAGTTTTATATAATAAGCTATATGACATGCTTATTTTTCGATGAAATACTTACCATTAGAGAAATTAGTAGATGATTATTATGGCTCTTTGAGTAAAACACGCCAGATTCATTCATAAATTTTCTAGGAATAGTAAATCAATTTACTTGATGCTTAAATATTGTCCACTATTTTTATTATTAACATATATTTATTGAATTTTTATGAATAAACAATGCAGTCAAATAAAAATGGGAATTCTTCAAAACCAATTTGTATTGTGACATGTTATTTTTGACGATTGAAATACATACTTATGAATTGAAAGAATTTAATACACTAATTACTAGCCATTTTCTTATAGATTTATATTTAAAAATAAATTACCTGAGATGCTTTATAAAATAACTATCAAAAGGGTGTGGATTTTATGGGGTACTAACCTGATATCACCATATCCAGTAGATTCATTTCATTAAGACTTTCATAAGTCGTTTCACCATTATGAGCCTCCAAAACTCGTATCACTTCATCAGCAACATCTTGCTGTAAGCTCGGATTTTTAGCCAATTCATAAAGAGTAAATGTCATGGTAGTTGCAGATGTCTCAAAACCACCAACAAAAAAGACAAAGCATTGAGCACATATCTGATTCAGATTTAATTCCACTGAAATAAAGTTAACAACAATGAATTAAAAGCTTTTATATCTCAGCCTGCAGTTTTACAATTTTTTTAGAGAACATCACTGAATATGATGGCCATTTATCACTTACCATCATCATCTTTTTTATCTCCATTATCTATACTTCCATCATTCTTCATTCGAATGAGAAGCTGCAAGAAGTCTTTTCTCTCTATTTTATTCTTTTCACGGTATTCCATTGTATCAGAAACCATCTTTATTAATGACTCCTCAACAAATGGGTCAACCAGCTTCACTTTGAAAAACTTTGATAGTTTTGGAGATAAAAAGAAGATAAAATTTCTTATTCCATCTTGGCTTTCACCAGAAAATATTTTACGTCCAATGACACGCATTTCTGCCTCGGGTTCTGCAAGTGAGCCAGCATCTATACCAAATGCTGCAGAGCTAATTATATCTGTTGTATACCTTGCATTCAGGTCTTTTACTTCAATTTCATTGCCATTCTTCTCTATCTCACGCATTACCTGTAACAGATCATTCAAAAATTATAATTAAATAATATTTTCTTCTTATACTATGGATCCAATCACATTTAAATAGACTGAAACTTTAAATGGAGAAATAGTAAACTGTTTTGAGGATAATTTTATGAGTTGAGAGTCAACACATGTGATATGATAATCAATTAAATATATTTATCACAAAAATATTTATCAGATATGTTATTTCTCTATGATTGAACTTCCATAAAACGAAAAATTTTTGACATGGAGACTGACTTTTCTGCAGGATTTCAATTAATCAACTGTCTCTTAATGCTGATTTGTTTCATTTCTCAGTGCTAAATATCAAAGTTCAGCTATGTAGTACATACCTACCTACCATGTATATAGTACATACATACATACATAGTATGTTTTTTACATTTCATCATTTTGCTATAATAAATTATAACCATTATTTTTAGTGTAATGTAATATGCATTATTATAGACAAGCAAAAATAATTAACTTTTCTCAGGAAATCTTTCAAGGTTTTCCAATTGATTGACTAAAAAGTAGATATTTAGATTTGAGAGCTATTTGTGTACTTTTTATACCTTGAATGTTATTTTCATGTTAGTAAAACATCTGTGGAGATTTTAGCTTAGCATGTGCTACAGGAATAATACCACAATATAAAAGGGGCAAAGTACTACAAAAATAACTAAATATAGTCCCGTATAGATGCATCTCCACTCTAACGTAATTCTGTTGTGTATCCCTCAATGACAGTGATAATTATCATTGAAATTTTCTCCATTAATGATAATATGTATCTTCCTATGAAATATACCATCACATAGTAATGAGATTCTATACTTACAGTTTTCTGAAATTCCTCTGCACAAGCTTTAATCAAAGGAAACATATAGCGCATTTTCCCAGAAGTGAAGGTGGGAGAAATCTTCTGTCGCAGGCGATGCCAGCGTTCACCAGTTAGGTTAAACAAGTGAGCGACTAATGGATCCCTTTTTTCATCATAATACACCCCACGATCATGAAAGTTGTCAAAATCTTTCACCAGCATTTGCTTTGCTAGTTCTGGATCTCTAACTAACAGAACTGGTTCCATGACACTAATATAACCAGCTATAGGACATCCTTTAAAGGCTTTATACAACTTATCATAGTATTCAACAAGTGCAACCTTTTGCTTTATTAATTCCCCAAAATTACCATAAGGGAGCCGCGGTTTTAGATTTGGGACTCCCCGCTCAGTCCAATATCTATAGTTTTTAGTCACGTAAAAGTATACAAAGGCTAACCCTAACAGTATAACAGCTAATATAATAAAAATTAAAGTGAATAAAATGTCCATGATGAAAAAAAGCTGAAAATAGAAGAATGTGAATGTCAGTAGTCTGCTTTTTAAGTAATCAAGAATAAATACCAATATATTCACAAAACAGTACTTATTTCACTTTTCCTTCTAATATCATAAAAATTTTGAACTTTTTCACCGTATTCTCCAATCCATAGAAACAAGAATATTACATCATGACAATCAACTCCTCATTCTTATTAGATGTTTTAAACCTCAAGCTTTTTTGGAGGATATGAAGGGCATGCCATTTTTAAGGATAGTTTCTTAACCCTAAACCTTTCTCATATTAAACAAACCTTCCTCAAATAATATGTATGCAATATTTTTTTGATGTAAGACTCTGAATTTTGCTTTGATTTTTCATCATGCTTCATATAATAATGGCTTATTCAGAATTTATTATTAAAATTCATATTCACTGCACAGAGTCAATGTTGAAGTCTAAGGATTTCCATAATGAAGTTTTTCACCTTCAGATTCATTTAGGTTCTGAGGAGATGCCAGATATTATTTATTATGCAAGTTTAATAGCAGATGATTTCCTTTAAATTCAGGCAATATTAAAGGATTCTAAAACTTGCAATAAATCTACACAATTTTTCAGTTTAATTTGAGAACTTTAACACAAATATTTTTCTTCCAAAACCTTTGGAAAAGCTAATAACTAAGAGTGTTATTTGGATAACTGTAAGTCTTCAATCAGTTTTGAAAATGAAACATTAAATTAGAACTGATTTGCAAACTAATGATTTACCTTGAGATAAAACTAATGGAGAAGATCTCCCTCTATATCTGAGCTAGAATTTACCACAACAATGGTATGAGGATCATTTTGCATAGCAATTTTTTCTGCTCACGAAATTAGTCATTCCAAACAAGAGAGTTAAGAGGAATCTCCTTAAAGACATGGAAGAGGAGAAAAGAGGACAGGGATACAGATAATGTAAACAATTTGATTGACAGTGAGGCAGAGGATTGGGTAAAGCAGGTTTCAGTGCATCTTGGGATGGGAAATATTCACTTTATAAGCTGGAAGAACAGCATCTTAAGTGGTATTTTCACTATATGTTTAGATGTGTGTGAAAGGGATGAAGATAGAGATGAAACCACATATTTAGCACTTATGATATACATCGCCTAGGATCTTGCCTTCCATCAGAGTGTTTAAAAAGAAATGAAACTTATTCTGGGTCCTAAGAATTTAATTTCAGTTCTTTCAGTTTTCAGTGATAATTTTCTCCCCTATTTCCTTTCCCTAATCGCCCAAAAATCAATGTTGAGAACAAATTATTTACGAAAGCTTTGATTACATCTACTCAGTATTTTAAAATTTGTCCTCCTGTTCTGTCCTCTTACCACCTAATCTACACATCTGGTTGGGAACAGTGAGAAAGACTCAAGATCCTGATCTTGTTTAACGGCTAATCCCCTAGTCATCCAGTCACACATCCAGCCATGAGTCCTTTGCAGAGAGCCTTTAGAATTCCACAGATGATAATTTTTTTGTCCCTTTAACTTCTAGTTGTTTGTCTTAACTGGCATTTTCCTTTTCCTAAGTTTTTACAGTACAAGGACACTAATATGTTCCAGATGTAGAGCACAATGTAGATTTCTCTGACAGCCCTCTCAGGTCTGCACAAAGATGGAGAGAGGCTACAGATGGGGGAGGCAGAGGAAATGGGGGGAGGAGAAGGGATAGAAAGGGTTCCAAGGGTAAGGAGGAGACTTGCAGCTTCTTCCACTTAAATCTGCCTGCCTTTTGCTGCCATAGTATGGGCAAACCTTGAACTTCCACGTTATCGTTAACTAAAGCGCGCTACTTTTGAAATAGCTTGTTACTAGAAGAACCGTTATATAATCTATCATCGTTGGTAAAACTTCGTGGAACGACGTAATGAAGGTAAAAACAACTGCAATTTCTACACTTTTTATATCGTGTGGAGATTTTTAAGTCTTTCTTTACTTTATTTAGAATTACCGCATTTAAAGGTGAATAATGTGCACTTTTTCCTTAAATTATGGGCTAAAATTATACCTGTATGTTGAGCGTGTATACTACTATCTTATTTAAACTAAACAGAATAAATATGTGTATATTCATTTGACGAATTTTTCATATTTTGTTTCAGTCTTTTTCATTAAATCCAATTTTTAAATTATGTGGTAAAAGATTGCCGATTCTGCATTTTTGCGCTTAAAAAACCCAAATGTGATTACTTTGATATTAATACCTCAACGTTGATTTCGAGTAGAGAAGATTTAAAGAAAACCATTGTATCGGTAACAAAGTATCAAAATGCTTATCGTATCGAAACAGTAGTGAAAATTTTGCAACAAAGTATCGTACCGCTTAGAAAATCGTAACAATAGACCTATCATTGGCAGTGACCGGCAACTCCCTGGGGATGTAATCCGCCCCTTTATAGCATAATTTTAATGCATTTTTAGTCTGATACATCAGTTTCATAGATACTGATTACTATCAATTGATCGACTTAGTGCACTCATTTGCTACTTGTATTCATTTTTATAAACTTACTCCGATAGAATTAAAACAAAAGCGCTCAGCGTATAGTTTCAAGTCAAAGGAGAATAGATACAAAGTTGTAAGGCATTTTGGGGAGCCATCAACAGAATGCACTATACGCGATTGTCCAAGGGATGAGAAAAAATTAAAACAGACAAGATAAAACGCAATATTTGCAGTAGCATTACTATATGACCAAAATTGGAAGAACAGCTATAGGAATTGATAATTAAGCATAGAAAATCAGGCATTTTTCTCATAAAAATGATGCACCCTTGCAATGAAAATAAGCAAATAGCTACACTTACAGGATTTTAGAGGGACAGCGTCATGATTCCAAATATTTATGAAAAGGCATTAGCTTGGAACCAAGATTGACCAACGTTACTGGAAGATTATGAATCAAAGATAATGCATTTTCATAAGATTATTATTACTATATATTATCCACTTTGGAAAAATTTAGAATAAGGCAACATGGACAATCACAAACGCATGATTTTCCTTCAAATAGAACCGTAGACTCTAAAGGCGCCAAGAAGGCGACTATAAAAACTTCATAGCATGAAAAAAGTCGTTTCACTGTTGCCTTGCCTTCTCTTTTTCTATACCAGAATGCTTTATTGCGAGCATTACGAGAGAGGATCAAGAAGTAAGGCTAAAAGAGCTCTCGAGGACACAATTTATTCTGCAACCTCATAAATTGATACATATTACAGAGCACTAAAACACACTACTTCTCAGAAGTCACCCTGCTTATGACAGACCAAAGGATCGCTGGTAGCATTGAAGATCTCGCGGCCTCGACGTCCGGACGAAGTCACGTCCGGACGGCATTCTGAACTTTCTCGTCAAATAGCCTACCACTCAATGGACAATGAATCAAAGAGATGGAGGTCACTGGGTGCAAGGTCCAGGCCGTATGGAGGGTGGTAGGGAACCATTGCTACTATATACACGAAAAATGCCCGTCCAGGCGCATCCAAATACCGTCCGTGATTTGTTGAGACACTCCCGGTTGAAAGTTCTCAACACCGGTGGAACAAATGTTTGGACGAGCAGAATGACCATGTTTAGAAATTTTGAGTAAAGTGCCTTTTAATTTAGTGCATCAGCCGCAAAATAAATCGTGTCCATTGTTGTGTCCTCTCGTTGCTCTCCTTTTAGATTCCCTCGTATTTCTTGCTCCTCTTCCCTATTCGAAATCAATCAGCAGTTCCTCTGTATAAAAAAGGGGTGACCATCTGCATGTATTAATGTTTTAGAATGCCTGATGCTAAAAAAATCAATAAAATGTTGTACATAATTGACATCTTAATGTTGACACCTTATGGAACATTGACTCCTTTTTACTTCTAAATTGTCGTCAATAGTTCAGTAGGATGTTTGCGAAGAATGCACCTAAAATTACCGTGGCTAGGAGTTAATAACAGAGTTTATTTCTTGCGGAAAACTATCCATAATTAATGCTCGTAAAAGATGGGGATGAAAATATTACGAAGACAGTTTATTAGTGATTCTTATTCATATGGAAATGCTGCTCCGGGCTTGAGCTTGAAAAGTTTTATAAGATAAGTTTGGATGGCGCCGAGATTATTATTTTCTAACGCGGTGAACTACTTGATGAACATTCCGATTGTTCAAGCCGAGTAAGCGATTACCCTCCTAACGTTATCAGGAAATCTAAACAGATATCTGCCTCATAAAGAACTAGTTTGATATGTAGTTTACCTCTTCCGCCTATGAATTGAGACTAACAATAAATAGTGAAGACTAGGTAAATACTCTTTTTCGTAACAAAAAAATTACTACCATTTCCGATGAGTGAATTTCTTCAATTTATTTTGACATATCAATACTTATCACATTTGTAAAGATAAGTTCTAAATTTATCACTAGAAATTTCTTTGTAGATAAATAAAGCAAATCTTTTACTTATTGAGTTTTAGTATCTAGGGATGTTTCCACATTTCAGTGTTGAAGTTAATTCTATGAAAATACAATCTTTGCTTCATTCCGGGGAATGCCGGGCGATGTAATTTAAGTATATTCTAAAAACTTGCGAAAAGGCTAAAAACGTTCAAATGTTGATTTTCAATTTTCTAAACCAGGGTGGAGAACCTTTCTCCGTCGGAAGGCCACATTTAGCATAGTCTCATAAAAAAGACCGCACGAGGCCACTCCTCTTGCGTTTAGTGCTCCCTACATTCAAATAGTAAACATCGCAATTTTATAGGAGAAAACTCATTTTTTCTCCGAATAAACCGAAAAAGAACGTATTTCTCTTTATTTTTCACTAGGCGTCACTACCAAGATTAGGAAAAAGTTAAAATCAGTGTTTGGTTAATTAAGCGACTTAAAGGTCTCAATGAAAGCCCTAAAAGGCGGCATGTGGCCCGAAGGCCACAAGTTCCCCGCCTCTGTTCTAAACCATACCTAAAGTTTTCTTTTAAATCAAATGGGCGGCAAGATCATGATGTCAAATAAATCAAAACAGAAAGAGCCGATCGCAAACATAAAGATTCACTGTTGGAAGAATGAGTTTAAAAAACAAAATGTCTGGGGTTTAACAAAGTGAATTTCATAGAGTTAATCAATGCATAAAACTTACTTTTGACACGAAAGAGTAGGTTATGTTAGCCTTAGAGGATATTCTGTTGTAGCAAGGCGTAAGATAAGGCTTCTCTCTGCACCTTTCGGCAAAAATGCGTTGATGCAGACTGCGTTCGGTCGGAGCAGACACGCAATTTAAAGTTATCTGTCGAGGCTGCTTGAATTTGGTGGGGGCGTCGGAGCGGGGAATTGGGGAAGATAGCAGAAGGGACTTGAAATCAAAGGGAGCTTCATTTTATCTAATGAACCGTGATGCAGCACATTTATGCCCAGTAAATTCTTTTTTAAGCTACAAGAGCATAAGTAGGGTTTTTATTTTTCATATTTCTTCAAATCTCTCGGCTTTGATTGTAAACATAAGGTCGCCCTTTGCGAAGGTAATCAGATATAATTGAGCAATCAAACGCAATGATGCACCATGATCGCCTTCTTCCGTTTCTTTGATGATTGACTATATTTTTTTCGTAAACAATCTCCATTTTCGTTTCATTCATGCAATATTGTCAATTAATGCACACATGCGTAATGCATTTGAGAATATCGTTAGTGGACGATTCCTTAACCAAAAGGAATTGCATGGTTAATGTAACATCTTTACGTTATATTCCACTCTGATTTATGAATGCGAACGGTGTTAACTAATATATAGTCATCATTATCAGTGGATTCAGGAAATTAATGAGTAAATATATAAATAAGTAAAGGAAAGAGTACTGCAGGGAAGAAATTGATTATACAAAGTAAGGGGAATAAGTCATAAATCAGTGATGATCAGCGAATGTCTATTTACAGTGTAATTGATGTAAGATTTTCAACTGCTCACAAATATCCTGCTTGAGAATGCATAATAATCCAGGTCCGAGGAGTAAAAGAGAACAAAAAAGGAGTCTTTTAAATGCAGTTTTGTAAAGCGTTCGAAAACATTTCTTGCGTTTGTTAATTGTTTCTATTAGGCGTTTTCCCGTCTGGGTAGTGTATACAACCTTGCATTATTCACAAGTTTATTTATAAATCTCACTTTGACGAAAAAATTAAGTTCTATTTAATGGTTAAGAAGCGACTTTCCGATGTTGTGCATTGTGTGAATGGCAGGTTTAAAATTTTGGGGGACGGAATTTGTACTTCTATAACTATAGGGACTGACAAACAGGAATACAGCTCATTAAGAAAGTTGATGCCAAAAACATATAAAAACAAATTAAAATAGCTCGCGTGTGAGGATACGATCAATTAGTTTGGCCGCGTAACTACTGGAAATGAAGTTTTGTTCAACTGAGCGTAATTCACTTTACGACAAGGGATTTCAGAGGGATGTTTACCAATCTATATATCACGTAATGGAATGCGGCATGTTTATAAGGAGTGGGATGTTTTGAGGAATTATGGATGGTATGGTCGAAGCAAGTCAGTTTACGAAAAACAGGCAAATTGGTTATTGTTTTTTGTTAAAGGTAAAAGCATGAAAATTATTTTGTAGTCAGACTTTATTTCATGTGAAATGTTAAGATGATAAATTTAAGTAAAGATGAAGTATTTAAATTTTTGGCAAAGATATTTTGATATTGCATGACCCATTCCAAACTGAATTTTAACCAATGACTGAAATCACATACAATACAAATCGATGTATTTTAACCAATCACTGAAAGGTTTCAGGAGACTGAATGTAAAAGTGAATTGAATATTTTCTAAGTTTCGAGGAAAATCTTTTATATTAAAGGAGAAAGAGACGACCAATCCTTAAGGGGTCTATACATCACAAACTTCATCTTTACAAAGTAAACAGTTTTAAGAAATAAATAACTGTGATAGCGAAAAAATTTACAAATGGCACCTTTAGAAACACTTGAAGTCAATAACACGTCTTTCGTCGTTAACAAGATATTACGGAACTCAAATCAAACATCCCAAAAGCATTCTAAGAATAGTTTGATGTCATTAAAGAATATATTCGCAACATGTGTTATGAGAAGGAGAAAACCTCAATAACGTACAAAGCCACTAGATTAAAATTAATTCGTTCTTTAAAAAATTTATTGAGCATCTTGGATTCTAAAGCCGAAAAATCTCTTCCTCGCTTGAAGCTGCTTCTGGCTTCCTGACGCCTACTCAAGAGTACCAAATTTCTTTGTATACAGTGTCTTATTTTAGCGTGATGACTGTTGTGTCAAACACTATTCAAGGTCATGGCCTCGTGAGGAGCATAGAGATGAGAAACCGAAGTTGCCTTTCTCTACAAGACTAAAATTTTCAAACATTTTTTAGTTTCAAACATTATTTGCAAAGATTAAAAAAAGATTAAATAGAAAAATTCAAGTTAAGAGCTTCACTGACAATGAGATGCAGTGCTTAGATAAGAAGCTCCAATTCAAAGTTCCAACTCGCGTGATTAAACTAGATCGTGAGATTGATGTTTTACATTGTCATCGTTAAGAGAGAAAATATCGTCAAATGAAATTCGGCTCGTTCTATCAAGCAAATACGTGAGGTATAAAAGCAGAATTGGCAACGTCGACTCACAAAATCGAAACAATCTGAAAGCACGGTCAGAGACGAAAAAATTTATAGGTCTAATTGAGGCAGAAAGGACCTTTCGGTGACTGAATTAAGCGGGCCTCTCATCCCAGAAACCCTAATCCACCACAGAAAAAAGGGTTACCGATGAAAGTTATTTTTCAGTACGCGTTCACAACTGTAATGGTCTGCATTAGCCGAAATCTTTTTCCGAACTCGGCCTGGGCAATTCATAAGTGAGCCTGAACTCACGATCAGTTGGTCCGTTTGATCGTACACCATTCCACGGGAAATCGGACAGAACTTAACTTCTATTATTTTTAATTATGAAATTTTGTATACTTGTGCTCTTCCATGAGAAATCCTTTATGCCAAAATTTCAGCTTATAACAATATTTTTTTACTAAATAATTAATTTTTAAAATTTCGAAATTTTTGCAAAAATCGACGAACAAGGATAATTTTGAAGGCCCATAACGTTTGAATGTTATAGCTATTGTTTTTTTAATTAATTTACTGGTATTGGTTATGCATCTTCAAAATTTTATTAATAAAAGTTGCACATATAGTTTATTTCAACGATGCAACATTTGACCGCGATGCAATCCAATCAACAGATCTTGAAATACATCACCGGATTCATTAGTATTTACTCTGTTGCAAAACATTCTCAAAGTGCGACAGCAAGAAGAACAATATAAAATTAAAGGGAAATAAGCGGTACACGTCGCGCGCGCCTCAGCCCCGCGCTTTTTGCGGCTATGCGCTTCCTAAAGTTGGTAACAAGACTTCTGGTAGCTTCGTAGACAGGTTTAGGTTTAATTCTAAACTTGATATTGTTTAACCTCAGATTATAGCTTACTAAAATACACACTGTGGCCGTTAATAGGCATACAAAGTATACTTATTCTAAAGTTAAAGTATTTCTGAGTTACCGCAAAAAGTATCGCATCCGTCCACATAGTCTTTAGGTAACTGCTTTTTTCATTTTGAGATAAGTAGTTAAACAATATAAACGACTGTTTGTTAGGAGCCACAGTGGCCGCGTGCATCATTAAGAGAAGGCGCTGAAGTTGAAACAATGAATAGGTTGAGGAGTTGCTGGTGAAACGCCTTAGTTTAGGACTTTTTAATACATTCTTAATGGAACCAAGGAGGCCAATTTTTCAGCATATTTTTTATAGCATTTGTCACTGAAGCGCAGAGCCTCCCCCCCTTAACTTTATACAAAACCCAAATCAATCTTTAATTGGCATGTCACAGGGTGAGAGCAATGGGAAAAGTAGGAAAAACGTTATACAACATTTTACCTGAGTGTGAATAGAGATAAAGACAAAAGAAAGACTATTTTATCAGTGCTGTGACACATAACCAACTTATCGTGGCAATCATCCTCCATTGAAACATCTAAATTATAACCACTGTTCAATATAAGTAGCATAGACCTAAAAGTTTGTTTATGACTATTTTTGTCTGTAAATCAGATACTTGATTTTTAGGATAAATGGAATAAATAGTATGGCCTACTATTAATTGAAAATATAATTATTAAAATAACATTTTGGTTACAGTTTAATGCCAAAGATTAGGCAGATGCCACCCATAAAGAATTTCTAGGTTTGCTACTGCTTAAACTTAGTGATATTTTGATTTATACATCAGTCGAACATGTTATAAATTCATTCATCATTCATCCAAGGGTGAAGCTAAAGAACCCAAGGTAGTATGATGCTAATGAATGATTGCTCAATCCTCATAGTCAGGAGGGCACCTAAACACAACTGCATCCAACTCACTCTCCAGATAAGCCAATTTTTTTATCTTTTGTGTAATGCAACACAAATAGATAGAAGACTCAAAAATAAGGAGAAACTTGAACTTAATGCATTAGTCATGTCACAGAAAAAATCAACAGGATTAATTCACTATCTTAATATAGTGTTTTATCAACTAATGGGACACAGAATCAATAGTGCATTAGCTATCAGGGGGTTGATAATCCGAGAAAAATTGTGTCCTTTCCCACTTACTTGGGAAAAGACACAAATTGTGACTGAGCCTCCCTCTCTTCTTCCAAAATAGGCTTCTTACCTCCTAAAGTGTCTCAAGTATTCTATTTAATTTGCAAGAATGTATTGTCCAAGAGATTAATGTTTAACGCCAAATCTAATGTTACATTGGGGAAGGAAAAGAGGAGAGGATCTACATTTTAGTATTTACACATAATTTTATATATAATTATTTTCTACCGATAATAATTTAAGGGACCTCAAAACAGGATTAATGTAGCAGTTGCCACAAATTCCATATTTTTTAATGGCATATTTCAGCCTAGATGTATCTGATAGATACAATACTAAAAGCAAGAATGAGAATAATACATGATGCTAAAGAACGCATGAAAGCTTAGAAAAATGGCGAGGTTAAAACATCGCATCGAATTTCCAGGGAAATGCTGAAAAAATTCACTGTAAATTTGTTAACTGAGAAAAAATGTATGACAAGCTTCACAAGAGTGAATTACAGATTATGTGGGCAGAGTATGGGATAGGTGAACAGTTGATTTGCAATGAGGACAAACTATGATGCAAGTAAAACATGTGTGAGGGAAAATAATGAGTGGATTGAGTGTTTAAGATGTTAGACAAGAATCTGTGATATCTGCCTCCATGTTCAATTTTTACGTGGACAGATGCAGTAGTGAAATTTGCACCGACTCCTGTGAACTTGTTCCTATATTTTCAAATTCATCATAATAAGTCCTTCCATGTAAGGGATAGTAGTAGAATGACATATGTGGAGATAAAAACACCTGATAGTTACAATGAGTAAATAATTTCAATGTTGGGTCATAAAATACTTCATTCTTATTTCATCTTAATGTTTCTTAAAAAAATATAAAATTAGAATAACAGATTTATTACTCTAAAAGTACACTTGCCTTAATAGTGATTCCTTTAATATAATCATAGAAAAAATTATAATGAAGTAAATTCCTCTTTGAAATCTGTCATATATTCAGACAGCAGTGCATATAAGCATACTTTGTAGAGAACTGAACAAAGCTCAAGGAGTATGGGCAAGATTTCATCTGACTCAATACTTAATAAGTAACATCAATTTTGAAAAAAGAGCATTAGTAAATTATATAAATTACCTGAAATAATTAATTTTTATAGTCCACACAATACCAACTATCAAGAAGTTTTGGTTTCAAAGAAATATTAATTCATGGGAATTAATTATTGTTAAATTTAAACAAGCCACCCTTAACATCAGCATCCTGTTTTTTTATCCTACATTGCTCATACATAGAGTGGAGTGGTGAGAATATTGAAATGCTGGAGGGTTTACATAGAACATAATTGGGACAAAAACATGACAGCTAGAACATTGGGAGCTAAAACTTGAAAATATCAAGCTTGACAGAGAAAATAGCTTCTCTGTCTTGAAATAACACCATTAAGTAAGATTATCACCACCCATCATTATAGTAAGAGAATATTCCACATTTATCTCATTCATTAATAATAAATTATTCAATGATTCCAAAAGGAAAGGAATAAGTTCCAAGCAATACAACTCCTGGGGACAAAACTGAGCCTAACTTCCAACAATAAGGAATTGTCTTTGATGCTTGGATACATTTACTTTAAGTTATGTATAGATGAAATGATACCAAATTTCACTTTTTCCATTAATTCAAAATGTTCATTTTGAAACTCCCAGCTTTCACATAATTACCCTTTGTTTATACCAAATCACACTCAGAGCATTTTAATGATGAGTCTTTACATTCAAACTGAAAGATATACCACATTACATAGTTAGTTCCAGTTGAGAAATACCTAAACTGATTCAGAGAATCATCTTCCACCTTATGAGTATGATTTAAATTATCAAAGTGTGCCTCAAAATTCTCATTCTTTTGAAACAAATATTCCCTCATTTTTTTACATTTTTGTCGGGGAAAAAGAAACTGAATGGGGACCTTGATCCCTTCTCAATTTATTCCAGATTCTCCTGATATACCTGTATTTTATTTATAATCAGAAAACTCCACTATAGTGATCATCTTCTGAAATTCATAATACAAATATATTGTTCATGAAATGCCTGTTGTAACAGAGGTCATGTACCAATTTAAATGAAAGGATTCATATTCAGAAGAATATAGTTCTACCATGTTCACACATGATGCAGTAATGATTAGTCATTAAAAAGAAACTGCAGAATGAATATACTTTTTTTTAAATATCTCAGTAAAGACTTCAAATTGATGATCTCATCAGAGTGAACAATCACAATGGAATTCTTAGATATCCCTTGTTGAAACAAATATAGTGAAAAATATGGATCAAAAAAACAATCCATCTTAAATAATCAGATGAAAAAATATAAGATTGCAGCAAACGTGTTGAAATAGTTGTGAGTTTCTATATTACTTAAATACTTTACATTTCTCTTTCAGTAAAATTCAGTTCATCCCTAAGAAATAATAGTAAAACAATTAACAGATTTAAAACTGACTAACTAAAAAATACCACATGAATGGAGTAAAAGTTTAATTACTCCTAAAACCTTTTCAACTATTTCTGGTAAATCCTTTTTTGAATGAAAATGGAGTTTATAAATTAATAATGCCATTGATAGTAATATACCAATAACATATTTAAATGAGTAATAAAAATTGATGACATAAAACTATAAACACTCTAAGTATAAGACATGGGATGTTAAAAATAGTTAGGATTTCCAAATAAACAACAGAAGCCCATATTACATATTCTCATATCACATTTCCACTACATATTCTAAGGAGTAAACAAATTGAGGATACATCATGAGTGAATTAAGATAACAAAGATCATATTTAAGATTTTTATTATAAACTTTTGATGTAACAGGACATGTTTGGGTGATTAGCAATTAACATCAGTATTGTTCCATCCTCTATGAATATGGGAAACAAAAGACCAAAGACTATATAGATATATTTATGTATATATGTGGAGAGAATGAACAGCAAATTCAAAAATCACTACCAGTGAACACTCAATAATATCTTGAAAATTTATCCCTGGATTATTATTAGAGGTATTGCAGTATTGTAAACTAACATTTTCCAGTAAATAACTAAGAAATACTTTAACCCTGAAATCCTATCAAAGTACTTGATCTCATTGCATTTACAGCACATAAAACATGCTGACAAAGATATAAACTTGATGCATAGGCCCTGAGATACAATCGGCAGATGAAAAAATGATTTGTTAATAAAAATTTCAAATCATCACATGAAAAAAATTCTGTAAGTTCCCAGCCAATTTCTGTAAGCAACTCCTATACTCCAAAGACCAATCTTCAACAAATTTTAACTCTAAATCATTCTGTTGAATCCACAGTACAAATCAGAACAGACCAAAATTTATTATCATTCCAAATTTATGGAAATATTTCCTATTTGAAACAAAAAGAATACACCATCTATGAGGTACTTTATCAGATGTAAAAATGACATATAGCATATTTAACATGTGTAAATACCTGTATAATTCAATGAGAAGTCAGAGGTTCTCCCATTGCAAAACATCCAATTCTGTGGCACCTGAATTGATCCACTCCATGCCTGAGTCATGCTTTTATACCACCCAACAACAAGGGTAACAATGGTATTGGTAATAAATAAGTATCAAGCCACAAAGTCTAGTGGTCTGTTGAAACCTCCCTTACGATTCATATATTGTCTATACTTTCTCTTTAAAATGACATGTACAGTTCCTACTTCTGTATTGTTCACTTTCTTCCCCTTGGTTGTATCAAAAGCGCAAAATCCCATCATTTTCATCATTTCCTGTTCTTCTGGAGATTTGCCTTCTAAGTCTTGAGCTGCAATGAAAATGAGGGATCAATATACAAAAGCAGTATAGTACTTCAATAAGCTAAAACTTACCTTTATTTAGATAAGTAATGATCTAACTGATATACCAACAAGTAGATACTGAGAAGAATAAATCTTTTTCGAGCTGATTGAGTCGCAACTTAAGACTACAAACCAGAATGAGTAACATCGGATAATTGTTAAGGATTGATAATGATTAAAAGGTTATTTAAAGAGGTATTTACCAGAAACAGCTGGGCGTTCAGCTAAGTGTGATGATGAGCGTTTACTTCCACTTTCACCAGATTGCCTGCTTCTAGAATTTGAACGTGAACGAGATCTTGACCACGATCGCCTGTGTCTCCCCGTACTGTCGTTTCTATCCGCTGACCTTTAATGCGAGAATGAGATGTTAGAACAAAGAGAGACAATGATACCCATTTATCACATGTTTCCGCAATAGCTCCTTACCTTCTCCTCCTATCCCGGTCTCTATCCCGTGACCTATCGCGAGATCTTTCCCGAGATCTCCGCCTTCGACGATCCCGTTCTCTAGACTTACTGCGTCGACGCCGACTTGGTGAAGGGGACCTGCTATATCCCATTTTTGTTCAAACTTGACTTAAACCTGTAAGGCAACGCTGGAGTCAACAGATCGTAGAGCAAAAATGAAATTAAAGCACTGTAAGTAAGACGATTTTTTTGATTTTTTACCAGTCAAAAAGTTACACTCCGTAAAAATGACATTTCAAAGTGAATGACAACCATCTTTGTTTTCATTTGGAGCCACCAAATTTTCGATTTTTATCCAACAACAAAAATATCCGAGGAAATCGGACTATAGAAAATGAAATATGGGTATTTAAAGAATGATTAATTTTCATTATTAATTAGGGCTATCTGATACGTTACCTAAAATAAAGAATTTTTCCTTACTAAAGAATAACACCACCGACTCTAGCGCTTCTATTTATTCTACTGCTGATAAATTAATATAGGTGGCAGTAAAGTTGTTCTCCAGAATTTTCGAAATCGTTACGAAAAAGTTTGTTTGCTATCTTTATCCCAAATTTTTAATAATGAAGATTTACACCCGACACTATCTCAGTAAGGGTAATTATTAGCATTAAATAACGAAAAAATTAATTTACGTTATGAAACTTCCCGTGAAATCAAGATATTTTTATCAGCTGCGATTTATTATCATTTGTTGGTATCTGTGTATGAGCGCATGTTTTAAGTAGATTTATAGCTAAATCATTTCGAATAACTTACGAACGTAAGAAAATGTCAATTAATTCAAGGGATATTCCGTAATTTAATTTGTAAAGTAAATATACCGTGAAGAAGCTCGATCTTGTTATCCATGATGATGGATTGATGTTTTCTTCAAGTATTATTTTCCTATAAGTATTTTCTTAATGTGATAAAACTATAATAAAAATACTTGATATGACTCATTTAACGAAATAGATCAAAGTTCTTTCATAAGTTCCTTGACAATGAAAATATACATATTAGTGCCTGAGGATGTATTAGAATGTATTTCTTTAAATGTCATTACTATGATAGAGTCTAGTATTGAATTTCTTTTAAGAAGATGAAATTCTCAGCAAAAATTAAAATCCCTATTATTGATTAGACTGTCAGTAACGATTAAAAATTCTACACGTGAATTAAATAAATATAAGTCCAACTTCCTGCAGTTGGGCTATGTAGCTGAGTTGGCTGCAGGTCAATATATGAACAGCAAATTCTCGGTGCTACTTGTACAGCTCCTGTTTGCAATATGGGATAATTGTATTTCAAAGAATTATTCATATGGACACTTTTAAGGTGTTCACAGAAAACTGAGACAATGATAATGTTCTATTCTTATCACTTTAATTATAAATAAAATTATATTGTGAAAATCACAGGGGTAATTTCCCTTTTAAATTACAAACATCTGTCGGTACAGTATATTTTCCAACCGAAATGTGGCAAAATGTATTTGCTATATTTTCACCTTTATTAATCATATATTTAATTAGCTGCACTAAAACTTGAATTTTTTACATTATAAAGATTAAGCATTCATGAGATTCTGAATATGAGAAAACATTTCTAACAGTAGCTACTATACTCTTCCATGGGTGAAATGCAAACTGTGGTCCACTATAATAAAGTCTTAAACTGATATCTGTGATTTGAGCTTCAGACAACATTTATTTGCCTCTCTACAGATTAATTTTTTAAGATAGTTGTCATAAAGAAAGCATTGTATGGAACTGGAAAAATACTTTTTCTCCAACCTTTCAAACAAATGATAGAGCTCACCCATACTGTTTCTAAAGCAAGGGTGGGCAAACCCATTGCCTCATGTAGGAAATCGACAATAGAGGGGTAGCATTTTTTTCATACTTCGCTAGAATTTCACTTTTAGAAAATGATATTGCTAAGTTTTACATTGATCTAAATACATTCATATAAACATCTTGAAATTTTAACAATTCATTAAGCAAAGTTACTGGATATGTGAATATACCTGTGGCTCACTGTAAAATAAGCAAGCCCAGTCAAGAGAGGACTTCTGTGGATGCCCAGCATCTGGGCCCTATTTCACAAATTTATTTTGGAGGTAGTAAATGATATTTATATAAGTAGGAAGCCAGGTAGATGTTTGCACTCAGGGCAGATAAGGCTGCCTCAGAGTAGGGTAAGGCAAACTATGGCCCACAGTTCATAACTTTATTCCAGATGCTTATCACTTCCAAATAAAAAAAGTTGACCTGGAATACTGTATTTCTCTATGAATAGAATTACCCATGTTAAAGTCTTTGTGTTTGCTATATAGTCAGCTTAGTTTAAAATTTTTACAATCTAGCCCTTCCCAAAAAGTGTTTGCCAACTCCTTCCCTAAAGCCATGGTGAATGTCTGCATGCCAAATCTGGCAGGCTTCATATTTCTGACTTGTAAAGGTATTAAAAACATAAAATTTAATTTGTTGGGAATTATGGTATTGCCCTACTACTTCATAGAATTCTTTGATTCTGTCCTTGGGGATAATTTAGAAATAGTTGAAAATACTCAAAGCTCTTGAATGTGCATGCATTATTGCAGTCCAACTCCCAAATAATGTGTTACCAGGTCCAGTCATTAAAAACTTTATGCACCACTGCCAAAGTGTATAACAGCTCCTATACCATGCTACACTGTACTACTACTGAGGAAAATTCAGAGAATGACTTTGCAAGTTGTTGGTCTTGGTAATATTTTATGTATCATCAACTCCATTGGTATTTATTAGAAAAAATATAATAAAAACTGAGTATTTTTCTAAATCCATCTATGAATTTCTGCAAAATTTGTCCTCTAAAATTTTTTATTGTATTGCAAAATTTTCTAGTGTACCCATTCAGTACATTTGCATTTTGTGAAAGAAATGTTTCCCAGTTTGTGCCATGATGCAGACTTGGCTTCTTAAAAAATATGAGAAGCAAGAAAATGTAATATCAGATTAAGAATAGCCAATTTTATAGCAAAGGAGTACTTGCATGATTCACTATGCTGTCAATAGTTGTGTGGGTACAGATTTCTGATTTCAGTAAAAATACTTTTTGTAGTTGTTGTCAAACAAAAGTTTTTGTTGTTGTTCTTATGTTTGATAGATATAAAAACAATGAAAGGTGGTTTTTCAGGTTGTAAATGAGGAATTCAAATTATGCAAGTTTAAAATATTTACAAAAGTTTTTATCAATAATTTCATTCAATTCAAAGCAAGGGTTCTAAATTCAGCAAGTCAAGAGAAAAGGGAGTAAGTGTACTCGAGGTATCAGATTTACCTTTATAATTTGATATAGCTCACTAAACAGAAAAAAGTATATAGTGGTACCGTGCTTCACAAACTTAATTCGTTCCAGTTTGAAGTTTATATTTCAAAATACATTTTTCTAATATAGGTACCATTTTGGTTCACTTCTCAAATTTTTTTGTTTGTATCTAGAGATCATAATAGAACAAAAAAAGTTTGTAACTCAAAAATTTTATAATTAGAGGAGTTCATAAGATGAGGTACAAACTGGTACTCCAGTATTGAATACTGAATGTAATCCATTTCATTATAAAGAGGGAAGTTTTTAAGTAAATGCTCATTGACTAGTTTAGAATAAAATGATATATTTACAGTATTCTTGGATATATGGAAATTTTTTGTATACTTACATATTTCAGACCAATTTTGAAAGAATATGTTCAAGCCAGCTCTATTTGAAACAACATTGTTAGTGAAGAATGCCTTGGATTATGGAAATATTGCTTTTGGCTCTTACAAGTTATTGGCAATTCAATAAAATAGATTTATTTAATAACCTTAAGTAATGCTAAGCAATCCAAATAGTCTCTTATTGAAAATTTGTAATAGAAAAAGGTTATAATAAAAAGGAAAATAAAATGATAAAGGCTGGAGAGGTACAAAGTCAGTATTGACCAATTAATACAAAGTACAATGCAGCAGAGGCATTGTCATCATGATGAACACAATTGGCATTCTCAAAACAAATGATTGTTTAAGACAAATTTCAGTTCATATTTGATTTTGCTGGTTCATCAAAAAGAAAATATTAACCAACCTAAAAACTGAATGATTATAAAGAAAATGATTCCTAATCATCAATCTACCCTTAATGGATTTCTCCAGACAAATTTAGCTGCTTGACATGATAGGTCTTTCTTTGAAGAAAATTCAAATAAGAGCTCATCTTCAGAAGCAAGAAATCAGTGGATTAAATTTTATGAAGGTATAAATATTCATTAATGCCCAACATATTCTAATGTCAGTATTGGTGACATTTATGCAGATAACAATGATTACAAATATGTACGTGTTCCAACAAAACAATTAGATCATAAATTTTCAAAGCATAAAATTAATCAGTTAGAATTTCATCTACTGAATAATCATTAATTGAAACAATATTGATTTGTTCAGAAGATGAAAGAACCCAGTAGATTCATGTACAGCTTCTATTGTGTTATGAAATAAGACATGAATAGGAAGAAAATGAAATTGTAATCATCTAATGCAAGACAAAGTATATGATTAACATACTCATTCAGCCATCACAAGACGCAGATGCCAGAGCAATCATTAAGCTTCTCTTTATAAGTGGATAAGGCACATTCTACAAAGCATGGTTTACAAAAATTAATGTTAAAACTGATTTTCCAGTTTATTTTTCTCATGGGGCATAATTATAGCTCACTCACCTGGCTAGTGAAAAATGAACATGATTTGAATCTGAACAGCAAAACATAGTTTATGATACAAAAGATTTTTTCAATCACAACTTCCAAATAGTCACACGTTAAAAATATACAATATACAATTAATATCTTTTCAACAACACTTTGATGGTCACTGAAACCTAATAATTCATCCCTATGTCATTCTTGTCAACAAACTTCATGAGGTTCTTTCATAAAATAATTTTCTCCCACCTATTTTATACAAGAATGGATAGTAGAGAATTGGGCACAAGATTGCCAATATACTAATGAATCATTCCATTATTTCCTCAACAGATGAAAAAATGGAATGTAGTCATTACACAGCGCAACTGTCAGCACATATGAATTTGGGTGACTCATTTCATTAATTTCATGCAGATTAGTGGATCAAAATTCATTAACGTTGAAGTATATGAATGTTATTATGAAAGCAAGCAACTGGACCAATCAGAATAACACACTTAATAAAAAGTAAGAATGGGAAAATATAAAAAAGCAGGCACATTAGAAATTCTTGAATACATGTGCACACACTTCAAAATAGAATGAATATTAGGTACCATAAGAACTAAAGTTCAATGCCTACTTTTCCCGCTAAAGCTCCAATATTGCTACTACTTTTACAACCCAGTGTACTTTATTTTGTTTACAATTAACAATAAGATCTGCAAGAATTCACTTGAAATAGGCATTCATCTCTTCAAAGAAGTTCCATTCAGACCCCTAGAGGGATTGGACACAATTTTTGAGGTTTCCTAGCATTCCATAAAATAGACACCATGTAAAGTTTCAGTAGCGACAAAGCACAATTAATTTAAGACACTTAAGCCAATGTAAAATCACCACTATTTGCAGGAATCGCACTTCTCTTGTCAATATTCATACCTTTTTCGATTCAGACACTCACTCTTCCATTCACTCATTTACATGAAAGTAAAAAGCAGTTGATTCTCTCTATACATTTTCTTAACTTCTCAAGGAGCAAATATAAGAGTAATATTAAAACATTATACCTTAATAGGTATCATAATTTTCAAATTACACTATTAACTACACCTAGTGAAGAGCATGAACAGTTATGTTAAAAGCAGGAGAAAAAAGATAACTCTCTATGCAATTAATCTCATGACTTCATGATGCAGAATCACTTTTTGAGGAGAGCTATAGAGCGACTGAGCGAACCTAAATCATCTCACAGTGACCTATACTTTATTTGCACTTTATTGAATCAAAAATGGTTCTGCAGCACCAATGTCTAAAGATTGCACAGGTTCGTTTTAAATGATAAAATTCCATTTCCCAGTAGCTTATGTCCCTAAGTAGAGGAATTGGATTGGGGAGACCCCTTATAGTTTGTGCACCAAAATATGAACTTTTAAAAAAAATGTGGCTGCCATCAGCACTTTCATGGCTCTATTGGCAAATAAGCTTCCTCAAAGCCCAACTCATCAACCTCTTCCTTGACCAACCCATCACCTGACCTCAAAAAAAGATACAAAGCTGCTGCCTTCCACGAGGCACAGATATTTTAACATGATATAAAACATTTGGAAGCCTAATTCTAAAATATAACATCCAACTGCATGACAAGTGCTACAGAAAGTTTATCAAACAGAAAAGGTAAACTAAAGCAAGAATTTTAAAAAGATATTGTGGTAATTCATAATAAATCTACTTTGGAAATATCATACAGGTCCAGCAATCTTATATGGGCACAGTTGCTGAATTTTATACATAAAATATTCTGGCATCTAAATGTTTTTGCATTTAAACTATTAGATACCATGGGCATCATATTCACAGTGTTCAAAAAGCCATGTGTTCACAAAAACTCTGTATAAAAAAGTAAATGAAGGGCCAGTTGTGACCATTTCAAATCTTAAGAAATGAACAACCTACTTCTTTGTTCCTCACTTTAGGCAAATAATTAGGTAAATAATTAAGGGGACGTCATAGCACAACTTCCCCTTGACAATGAAACTGGACTTTGCTGTTCTAATCACCCTCTTTCTCAAGCCTTTTTTCAGTCACCTTTGCATGTTACACAAAACAGCAAGTAGCAGGGAGGAAAACATGTATATGCCAGCATGAGACAGGAATACACATGATGCTCACACACATTGGGTTCACAATGCAGAATATAACTATTCACTCAGTTGGCAGTCTTGGTCAATGTTTCTGAGGATGTTTGGCAGCATCTTTAATTGTAGTCATCGGTGGTGAAGGCTGGATTGGAGATCACGACAGTGAAGGTTAGCAGCCTAGCAGTCTGCAAAAATTAAACTTTCCATTCAATAGAGAAAATCATAAGTAGAACTCATCCTTCATCAAGGATAGAGACTGACAGACTGTTCGAATGTTCATAGTCTGGCAAATTAAAATGTAGAAATAAGGAAGAAGTCATCATTCATAAATCAATGATAATAAAGTTTCAATAAAATGTGTTTAAATCAATTATCATATCTGCAAAGCATACCAATAATTTCACTATAATTATAGCTATATAAAATTCCATCACTAATTCAAAATTACTAATGTAAAACCACATTTTTTTGCTTCGTGGAATTATACAAATAATGCTACTTTGAAATATACCAAAGATAATTGTTGATCCTTACATAATTGTAAGGTGCAGGTGATTCTATGCAACTTTTAAAAAACAATTTAAAAGATTCCTGAGCTTTTGGAATGGACAGAGACACAAAAAAGGAAATAACTTTCTAGCAAATGTGAGGCTGTAAAGAAATATGAGTTTTCATTTATAAAATGCATGAGACCTATCTAATATGTGCAAATAATAAATCTTGAGTAAATTTCAAACACTCCAATTATTTCTAAACACGTAACTTTATTGATTCCCGAGATTTCATTCTTTTACCCACAGGAATAAATTTCTTGATTTTGAAATAGATTTTTCTATCATCTGAGATTAGCCTAAGATACAATGAATGGCCACAAATAAGAAATGACAGAGCAATATCCTAAATTATTACATTTCTATAGCACTCTTTACAGCAAAAACAGCAATTGGTTAATCGGAGAAAACTGAGGTGCTAAGATCATTATGACTTTATACAAGTAGAAAAAGAAATTGCCCTAGATCACTGCTGCTCCTACAATTACAATCCTAGAACTATTCCAAATAATAATTACTCAGAGGTTCGAGTGAAAGATATCATGATTCAAAAGGAATCACATTAAAGAGAGTATAACAAAATTTCTGTCAGTGAGCTAATTTTCTCACAAATCAGCATGTTTATTAGTGTTGATCAATGGAATATGTGAATCATTTGATACTTACCTCAGATTTATCCTGCTTATTATGCATCAGCAACCTTCTTTTTCTCCTTTTTCTTCTTCAAGAATGATGGTGTCCTCAGGCCCTTCTTTTTCTTCTTATCCTTCTTGGGAGATTCCTCTGTTGACACGTCTTTAGTTGGAGAGCCCTGAAATTGAAGTGCCAATTTATTAACTATCTGTATTTATACAAAAAAGATGTACAGAATAATGCATCCATCCATATGAAATTAAAATTTCACTTGAAATTTTTCCATAAATTATGGCATAGGAGCATTTCATTTTGCTAAGAGACAATTGCTTATTTTAGATAAGCCAAAAAAAGTTTATTATTTTTAGGATAAAACCTACATCAGTTATAATCAAACCTAGAAGAACTATTCCCTCGTGACATAATGGTCAAAATCGATCAAATTAGACTACATGAGCTCTGAGATCAAAAATCAAAATAAATTTAATGAAATTATTTCGAATCATTACTGATTATACAGTAGTGCATTAATCCAAGTGGTTCCCAAATTTTCCATCTCATTTTAAAACGAAATGCTGATAAACTTACTTCTTTACTGCTATGCGAGAATGTACTCTGATGAGTGTCAGGGTCGTCTCCATTCAATGTGTTTTCTCCTGGAATGAAGCCAGAAAAGATACATAAATATGCAATTCAAATCAACATATGGCAATAGTTATTCTCAATTGCTCAATAATAGTTTTTTTAACAGTTAATAATAGTTGTGTGCAATATGTTGGATTAGGGAATGAGAATCTCCAAGGCAATATTTTGGTAGTTGAATATTTTTGAGAAAGAAGAACTTAAAACAATTAATATTTACAAAAAATTATTTATTATTTGTAAAAAATATTGAGTTGTTAAATTTAAAAAATGCTTGCTTCTGATATTCTTCTGATATAATCTGATAAATAGTGCTAAATAAATAAATCTGATAATAGTATAGCAAGAAGTAGAATTCTACTCTATTTCTAAAGTGGCTTAAGATACATAGCCAAATTCTGTTGGAACACTTTAAAATATTTTAAGCTAAGATTAATTTTTCTCCTGTTTCAAGCACTGATTCATCAATCCATTCTAGTAACATTGAAGGCAAAAATAAGAATAGCACACAACAAACATAATGGACATTAAAACAATATATGTTTGACCAATCATTTCACTAACACAAAGAATTGAGAGCACAGAACAAACAATGTTAATAAAATAACCAGCACCAATTGTAACATGGATTAACAATAACAAACATTGCATCATCAACAATATAATTCCATTTACTTAAAGATATAGTGGTAAGGATTGTTAGACTTAATCAACATTGTAAATAACAGCATGCAGCCTAGGTTTTCGCAGTTTCTAATGCTGGCACAATTTCTTCTGAAGATTCCATATAGCTCAGAATTATCTTTGAATAATTTGACAGAAAATTCTGCTAAACAGAAACATTTCTGCAGAGAAATGAATACATGTGAAATAGGATACAAATTTCAATTAACACTGGTATTCTAACATTCAAACAACTTTAACCAAATCTTGGCTCAAAGTTTGACACTGATGAAGCTTGAAGATATGCTTGTATAAATAATGTGGAAGAGCATCTCCATGATAACTCCTAGCCACCAAATTGGGATAATTTCCTTGCTTCACCTGAGATATATGAGCAACGCAAGATTCAACTACAAGCCGTGGCTTATTCTTGCAAATTATAACCATCAGATGTGGTTTTTTTGAAGATATCTTAACTTCCTTAGAGTGCATATCTTCTGATTTTTCTTTTCTTTCTTCACTCATTACATTATGCAAAGAATCAAGGTTGAAGGTTACTCGAAGAATACGTGCATCACCTGCAGAAGTATTATATTAGTTTATGATAAACAAATAACATAATATTTAGAGACTAGTTTAATTTTTGAAGGTTATGGAATGAAAAGTTGTGAAAATTGTTATATTTGATTACATGTAATTACACAATTTATCTATGAAGAGCAAACTTAATAATACTTATGAGTAAAAGAATTCAAGCATATATAAAATATTCCATGCAATCCCTCAATTTCAGCAGGTCTCATACAAACATGCCATAATCCAAAGAAAGCATTCAGCATAGAAACACTTATTAATTTCGAGTGGCTAAACATTCTCATGTCAGGTAAAATTTAAAGTTCATTAGTCAATGAAACCACTTTGGAGTCTCTGGGTGTTTAAGATTTAAATTAAAAGAGTAAAAGTTCATAGATATCTCTGTCTAAACACTCTGAAATTTATAATTGGGTATGGATTAAAAACTTTTTTTAAAAGAAAGTAAGCTGAAGAAAAGTATTTACTCAAAATTAGTCATACTTATGTCCCACATACACCAGCAGTGATATTTATCTTTTAATAGCATCGGAAGATTGGAATAAACAGCTCAAAATATGTATTTCACAATACGATTATCTATGCAAATACCAAATCATCAGAAGAATAGAAAGACTTCTTACATGAAAAAATCATACATGCCACTTTCTGTGATTAAGAGCAAAATTTTACAGCAAAGAAGTTAAACAGAACTATTCCTAAAAGAGGATCATGATTTCTTTCACTTGGAATATCTGGTGAGAGTAAATCATTAAAGTAAAGAATCCATTTTTTCGTGACTGATACAAGATAATCATTGATTAGCAAATTAAGAGTCATAGTGTATGCACCCTCCTGTCACATGCCAAAAGGCATCTTGTAGGGTAAATACGTATGTTTAATTATATATAATAGAGGAGTTTTTCCTTAGATCACATAAAATGAGAATTACATATATTATGATTTATTTACAATCAGAACTAGCTTCATTAATTAAACTTTTAATAGAAAGATTTGATGTTAAGAAATTTATCTACTTCTTCAAGAAAATTTACAAGATCCATCCAATCACCATGGCAAATGACATAAGTAGACAAAAATAGTTGTTTACAACTGATCTGCAGGAGTTTTGAATTTGTGTAAGTAGAAAATGTTGGAGAATATGTCGATCACCCCAGTTGGAGGTTGATGTTAATTGGTCTTGCTATCCTATATGTAACCTAGTAACATTAAGGTTCCCAGGTTGATCCCCAAGGAGAGAATGCTTTTGAATGTGTGTTCATTTACATCCAAAATTATTTAAAGGGTTTTGAGGTAATCTGTTTCCATTAATAACTTTTATTATCAATATTGGTGCAATAACTAACAATTCTCAGAGAGGAATGTACAAGGATGAGACTTTGCAGTTTAATAAAAATAATTCAAAGCCAACTATGGCACACAATAAATAAGGAATGAAAGGAAAGTAAGACTGAGATTTGCTATAAGCTCTTCATGATTTCATAATGGTAATGAAATACTGAAAAATTGATCCCCTTAATTTTTTTTACAGTTTATACATTGTATTGATAAAAGAAGCCAAGACATGTATCCATACTGCCATTAGAAATATTTAATATTTTTGATGTTAGTTACCCAATAACCCTATGATGCAATGCAGGGAAATTATATTTTCTTATGCTATGAAGCTATAGCATTAATTTCTACTTTGTGCAGATCATACTCACCTCTACGTTTGATCTTTTCCCTGCCCAGAGACCATGAGCGACGGAAATGACTCATAATGTTCTCTTCAGGAGCAACACCTAAGACTCGCATTGGTGTCATCACCACATAATGAACCGTCATGCAAGGAGTACAAACACACAGGCAAGTGAAGAAGCGCATACACAAATTAAACCATGCAATGTATAACACAAGAGCAATTGCAAACATACTACCTTAAATGCAAAAATGGGCAAAAGAGGCATTGTTAATCACATAAAAGGCCATTTTGCAAAAGGTTATCATACACCCCAGATAATATTCTGTGAAAATTATTTGAAGTGAATCATGATATAACAGCTTTCAGCAAAGCCACCTTAGCTGAGATTTTGGACCAGCGATGGAGCATTTACCAAATTACTATTTCAAAAAGCCAACTGCAATATGGCCTTAAGGGAGTTATCAATGGCCATAGCAATTATGAAATAAGAAAGATGAAGCACACTCATTATCCTGTTAATGCAATGGGTTGTAGCGTAATGTTGCAATATAATATGACATTGCAGTGGAAATATGACCAAAGCATATGGAAATTCAATTAAATAGAAAAAGCAACACTTTTATTTGATATATTCAACTTGTGAAATCATTGCTTTTAAAGCATTATTAGGTATGCAGCATGACAAATAAGTGCTCTGGCTGCAAAATATAACAAGGATGTCTTTCTGCTTACAATCATAAACTTTTACAGAGTGCTGTAAATAAAAAGCTGCTTTATTGTGCACATTTTTGAACGTGGAACTTTTTAGCAGCTAATGACTTTAAGTTACTGGTTGTAAATATTAATTTTCATGTTTCACTGTTATTAGATCAAGCAACAGCAGCATTCATTTAAAATAAATTTTTACAAGTGACAAGATTACACAAACATTAAGAATGAATGATTTTAAATTTTATTTCTTATAACAAATATAAAATGAATCAATTCCCTTATTATGAATGCTTGGTGAAATTAAAAGCACCAGTTACCAAGATTATCTTAATATATATGTGATTTCTCAATATACTGGCAATTTTAAAATATGAGTAATTTGATGCATTAAAGATGAAATCTTATTTGGACTGGAAGCTGATTTCTAGCCACTAAAACCTACAGCTTACACTTTACAATATAATATTGTTGAAGAAACAAGAGTAGACAGAATCTAAAATAGATAGATCCACACTACCAGCCTGAATTTTTCCATTCTTTAACAATAATATATTCCCATTGTCTCATTTGTAAACTGAAATTGAAGATTATAAAGAGTATATTGAAAATAATCACTATGATTACTTCCATCGTTAAACCATCCATAGAAGGAACAAATATATTAATTCCATAAAATTTAACGATAGTAGTTGAATGACATTACATATTTAATATAAAATAATATGGATTTTCTATGGACAATATAGATTGTATTTTTTTACTGAAATTTTTTACAGGTCCCTTTGGAAAAAACCACACTATTCAATTTCTTTTTAGCGAGGAACATAGAGAGAACATGTGAACTTAACTCTGAACACATATGGTGAAATATTTAGGAATGTGAAATGAAGATCAAAATTACCATATGATAACTATAAGAATAAATACATACTACAAAAGAGTGTGAGACAGAAACCAGCTTCCAATCCGATAAAATTGCAATATGTTGTATAACCAAATTCTTGGCCATGAAGGATGATATTTCCTTATCTTATTGATAGCTTTAGGTTATTTTTTGTAAGAAAAAATGGTTCACAGCTTTGATGAATATTTTCCTATTCATTAAAACATTTTTACAGAATATTAAAATCTTTTTTAGATTGCAATAGTACCAATTAAACATATCCTGTTGTGGATTTTTGATCAATACAAATAATAATTACAATCAGAGCACACCTTCTGAATACTACAACAAGAAGCGTTTCTTTATTCCATTATTTTACAAAATGAACACCATTTGCTATAATTTTCATCTGGTATTTCTTTCTTTCTAATGCTATCAATAAATTTTCTGGGCTTCACAATATTTTAAGATTCTGTTTGCTATACAGAACAGTTTCTGAATCATGAAAATCATTCAAAATTGGTGGTGATAAATATATATCATACACTGCAAACTGAATTTTAGAATATTAGAGCAACATTATCACAGTGATAAATTTGGTATAGTTTTCAATTCCAGCAAAATAGCTAAGTTTTTTATAAAAATCGGCAGCCAATTGGGTAGGAATTCCCATAGCAATCAAACTTTCATTATTCCAAGCGTATTCTAAATTATTTCCTCACATTAAACTTAAAGGAACTATAGCCTACATCTACCCATTTAAATCTATTACAAAATTCACTCAATTCTATGACACCTCCTCATTTTACCCAACCCTGCTGCATGAGAAACAAATCATACTGATATGAGTCAGTTTACTGACGATTCACACAAAGCAATAATTGTCATTAATGGAAAATTCACAAAACATATGAATTTAAGATTGGCTCACCTGTCTCTTTAGGGAAGCGAGCCGACTGTGATCTCTCCATATGAGGGTCAGGAAACTCAGAAACTGCATCAACAGCAAATCATGCAAGGCGTAAATATGCAATTCATCATGCCAAGACTATATATATGCATTGAAGCAATGGAAGAACTGTCACACCTTCCTAAAGGTGCTCTCGTAACATGCACTTTGCCCATTATACACATTTTATGCATTTTTAAATTTAACAAAACATGCGTTTCTTTTCATTAGACTAGGTCATGCATTATTAACATTATAAACACTAATTTTCATCCATATGGAGTTACAAAGACAACAGTACCACAATATTTGCAACTCTTTGGCTGAAATCTGGACAAACTTTATGGACTATGGACTTGACTATCACAGAAATATATAACGGTAACATATAACTTGACAGGACATCATACAAGATGGACTGTTTTGGAGTTAATTATCACTCACCATCACTTTGGACCACTTCTGCTTGGCTAGGTCTCGGCACTTGTTTGGTTTCTATTCGTAGAACACGTGGCTCTACATGAGAAAGAAAAGAAATTACGATTATTAGATTGTGTTGATTAAAGGATATGTTAACTTACCATGATAAGGATTGTGGAATGTGAGCAAAATTTATGAAACATAGATTTCTTAATTGCATGACTTCATTCTCATGGATAAATACATTATTGCTTCATCCTTAAAATATTTTTAAGTAGATATAAATAGTAATACAAATTCCTCAATATAAAGGCTTAAAAATAAATGCTCGAAATTTTATACTATGTTCACTATTAAATTTTGACAGTTTTATTTAAAAGAAGGAAATAATCACAAATACACATTGTCACATTATGGTATTAAATCGAATATATCAAGCAACTAAAATCTTCTGATCTTTCCAATTAATTTCCATCCTTCTTGATAACATGATTTCAAAATGGTAAATTTTTTAATAAAAGTCCTCAAAAAGTCATCATGTCAAAAAGTATTTCATGCTATTTTTTCTACCTGATAGGTCAAGTGATTCTTATTAGTTTTTCAATTAACAGCCATTTTTAACAGACAGACCATAAGAAAGCCTTCTGAAAGACAGTGTCCAATGCTGTATTACTTGACAGATAAAAGGCCTATTGTGAGTAGAATGTCAATATTACATTAAAAGTAGGATTTTGAAACCTTGCGTTGTTATTTTTTGAGTCTTGATTTTATATGTACTAACACGTCCGAACTTTAATTTATACATATTAAGATTACCGGAAATGTGTACTATCTAATATACAAATTTTATATTATAGTAATTTATATTAATAGTGTATACATACATAAATTAATATAATGCAAACTCTCATACATTCACTCCCTGTATACTAAAAAATTTAATCGAATCCCCGAATCTTTACTCTGTTAACTTAATTTATTTTCAATCTTATTAAGAAAACTACGGAGTTATTGAGCACCAAACAATTAACATTTCAAGTAAAATATCGAAAATTAAAAATTATACAAATTATTCTCTTAAGATAAATTATGTAGACATCTTGAACCTCAAATAACATTTTTTGACTGGCTATAAATGTCCTTTATCTATATAAGACAACTTAACAATCTTTTAAATCTGACTTTCTTAATAGTTTAATTCTTTTGAATTTGGATTTTAAGATCAGCTTATGCATAAGTACACATGGTATTTGAATTATACAAATAATTATTTAAAGGAATAAGACTAACATATTTACATAACTGTTGTTTACAATATTTTAAACCTATTGCTAAAAAAAATGAACATTCAAATACAAACCATCTCTACTCTCCTCTTCAGTTTCACTGATAGGGGAGGTTGGAGGAGAGGCAGGAGATTTTATGCCTCTAGCACCTCTTGTGCCATCAACAGATACCGTGCTGTCTTCACCTGGCCGGCTCGTTTGTAATGATGAGGACAATGGCTCAGACTCACTCTGGTCCTCATCTATCACATTTTCATGCCAGAACATTTACATTAGAACAAAAACCCATGCAGTCAACAGAAATTCACAGACAAATGGTCATCAACATTTAGCAAATAATTAAGATGTCTCATCCAAAATTGGGATCCACAATGAAAGAGGACACAGAAGTATGTTGGTGCATTTTTCATTACTTAAGATCTGAACAATTAAGGTTATTAGCAGGGGAGAGAAAAAATGTATTAAAGATGTTAAGTTTTCAGATATTTTCATATTTAAGACATTTCCTGACCTAACACTAAATTAAAATTTTAAGACTGGGCTAGAGCCTTAAGCCACAGTCACAAATTTTCACTGAACATGATTAATCACACATCTGATTCATGTGGACATGCAAGAAAATTTTGTGCTTTAGATCAGTGTTTCCCAACTTTTATGGTCTCTAGTCCTGCTTTGTGTCTCGTAAAGATAACCACGACCCATCAAAGTGTAAGGACTTCATTTAACGATGTAATTTAATATTTCGCGAATACTTAGTTTGCTGATGAATAGCACTGAAATGATTAGAAGATTTATTTGCAAACAAGCAAAAAATTTCTTTTAATAAAAGCAAAATGAATAAAATAAAATGACATCAATCTATTTGAGTCCACTCAAACGCACTTATTAGTCCGGCAGGTCAGTTGGGAAACACTGGATTAGATGATTGTTTGTGAACATGATTACACCAACAAAGCAGTGATATTAGATCTCATTGGTTATGAAATACTGAATTATTTATCACAGGGAATCCATTTAAAGGTGATTCAATCACGTGATATAAGAAAGATTTCTCACCATCAGTTAAACCTTTTGATTTCTTTTCAACAATTTTCTTGTACTCCTCTAATTCTTCATCTGTTATAGCATCAAATGGATTCTTGGAATATGGAGCCTTGTATACCATTGCATTATGCTGGAAGTCCCTTTGGATGATTCCTTTTGATGCTGCCCCAACAAGGATTACCTGATCCCCAGTAACAGTGATGTTTGCATCCTAATTTGAAAACATTGATGAAATGAAAATTGATATATATCAAGAGATTGAAATTTCTATTTAACATTATTATATGATAAAAAGTTTAGTAACTTTGAAAATACTGAGAATAATACAATTAGTTGAATCATTCAATGATTATAATGATAATAGAGCTTAACTCCAATTTAAGCAAAATGTAAAAATACAATTCACTAACTCATAATTTTGTGGAAAATGACTACTAAGTAATTTATTGTGGAGGAGGAGGTATGAGAGATTGAATAATGAGAAGAAACTGATTTCTTTTAAGTAAAAGGGAGAAGCATGATGTTATCCATAATTGACCTTACTGGTATATTAGACAATCCAGGATATACTCCATTCTATGGAATCCCGTTCTGGATTATGATAATGATCCAGAATGATTAAGTATTATGATAAACCTTAACGATGATTTTCTTAAACTGACAGCGATGAAAATCAGAAAATACTTTAACACTATGACACCAAGTTAAAGTCAGTACAAATCTTAGAGCTGAGATAATTTCAACTAAAAAATTGAACTTATGATTTACAAAACAGAATTACACGAAGCATAAATTTTGTTTCTTAAAAATGTTAAAATTTTGACAAAAAGTAACATAGATCTGATTCTTAGCTTTAAACTAATAACTTAAGAATAAATGCAATCAGAAAGCATATTTACCTGAAGTTTCTTAGCCTCTTCCCATGATACTCCCTCCAAAATGTGAGACTGAGGACCTGAGGTGATCTTGTCAGCACGGCGATTGTCTTTGATCTATGAAATAAGTACTAGTCAAAAAAAGTATTCTCAAAATTTCACAGTGTCATTAACATGAATGACTTTTGAATTAACTTAAATGCTGGCTATGAGGAAGAGCAGTCACCATGATGAAGGGAAAAGACTTAGGAGAAATAATGGTGAAGTTTTACATGAGATGGCATCTTTGGGATGCTACATGATATGTTACTTAGATGTGATTACCAGAGAGGTAGACTGCTATGATGATATCTTCACTTTGTGGATTTCAATTATTATGGTAAATGAATAACTAATATGTAAAATATGATTTATATTAAAAGTGATGATAGATTCTTGCTTTTCAAACTATGTATAATTTATCAATTACCTAATGATCAATAAAAAAAAACTGAATGGCATGACTTCAAGATAAATTTACTTTTTCTATTGGAAAAATCTTACATCTAACCTTTAATCTGTTTTTATAATTGATTTCATTTCCTAAAATATTCTTAACAGATTAACGCCGATAAAACTAAGATGATGATCAAACAGAAATTATGATTGAAAGAAACCGACATTTTTGTTCTTATTCATTATTTTGCTTCATGATGGCTTTTCTATACTTCCTTAAGATGTGTTAAATAAATGTAAATAGCACCTTGGTGAATGAAATGGGGACAAGCTGAGTCTTCTCAAAATTTCTTTTCTTTTTCACCCACTGATCCTTTCCAGTTGCTTTTGTTTTGAAAGAAAGCCAACCTTCCCCAAACCCATTAACCTTAAGGGTTTTCACAGATTTACAAAGAAATAATTGCATGAGTGGAGATAATATTTGAAGAGATTTGAGCTCCTTTTAAAGACATCCTCTGAGAAAATGTCCTCCCCAGCTATGTATTTCACAAACCGCTACTTGCTTATCAGCTTTTATTGCTGTACTATTTATAGAACACAGAATTTTTATCATAGTTTATAATTTTGAACACCAGAAGTTAAGCTTCTCATTATAGACAAGAGGTTAGAATTGCTTCATGTCTAAGAGGCACTGTTATGTTGTATTTGTACAGCATGTGAATCTTAAAGTATATAAAAAGTTATAACTGGGTTCTGAGTAAGGAAATTGCTTGCCTCTCTCCGACCATAAAATCTCTCAAACTTGTCTACTTGCAATGTTTAGTAGATTACTTTGTACATCAAAGGTTCCTATAACTCTATATCACCTCATGTGCTTCAAATCTAGAGATGATAGTATTTCATGCCCAATTAATTGTATTCTATCCATCTTATATAGGCCGTGCATTCTATGCATCTTATATCTTAATATAGGCCATATGAAATGCAACTTGGCATTTAAAAACTTACATTTACCTTGGTCACAAAAATGTATTTCTTTTTATTGTGGGTGAAATTCATTATCTACCTTCAAAGTTTACTGACTCATTTCTTTTGATAAAGTTTGCAAAGTTTGAAATGTTCACAATTTTGTCCTATGCAATAGTTGTCTGCTTTTATTAAATTAATTCAAACACCATTTAATCCTTTAATAACTTCATAATCAACAATATGAGTTGTGATAAAATAAAATCAACTTCACAAGATATTGATATGATTTTCATCATGTCAATTTTCATCTAACTTTAGGGTAATCTGAAGCTTAATCTCTGAAAAACGGCGAGTGCTACAGGATATTTTCACAGCAGGGAGAGAACAAGCAGGATACAGCATGGAAAACAACCCTCTTCACCAAACGATTGGTCAAGAAAAATATAGTCTCCAGTTAAGAGATTAAATAGAAGTTCTACATATTTCTAAATATTTTCATAAGTTAACCACTAAAATAGTGCAATTTAAAATACCAGTTTCCAGCAAGTTGGCTCATTTGAATAAAATTTCACAAATTGAAAAATTATAATAAGTTTAATCATGGAGAATCCCTTGCAGTCAATATTTCTCATTAGATTGTTATGTTATAATAATGCATTATATAACTGCAGATAATTTTATAAGTGACTAGTATTAAGAATTTTTTGTACACTATTGCTTAAGTTATCCTCCAGGTTTACTCCAGAAATAAATTTCTCAACATGGATTAGAGCAGTTTATCGTAAACCACGTGCTATATCATAGTGTGCTATGAGAGGTAGGAAGTATGCCCCGAGAAGTAGTAAGTGTAGCATTCATTCTTTTACAGTAGAGGTGTCAATATGAAATAAGTTAGCAAAGTTTGTTAATTTTCCTGCGCCATAAGTTTGTGCAAATGTAAAAAATTCACCACAGCACTACTGATGCTTACAAATTTCAACAGTTTTGTATCATTATTGATTACTTTGTAAGCTGTTGTAATGAATATAAAGGATAAATAGTTACTAGTGGACTAAGAGTAAATTTTCAAATACTTTGTCAATGTTAAATATTGTTTTGATCTTTTCGATTTTTGAGAGAATGCAGCATGACCTAAAGCTCCCAATAAGCTTATGAACATCAATCATTTATCTCTCAAATCTATCACAAAAATATTACTTTTTCACAATATTTTCAAAATATGAATGATAAGGAATCTGGCTGTTAAACTTATCACTGTTACTTCAAACAATATACAAATTTAAAAATGATTTGAAACAGATAAAATATTCAGGTTCTTCAATAATTTTCAAATATTGATTCCTTTCATTTTGAGTTAATAGTATTTAGTGTTTTCTTTTAATATTATGATGAGATATCCAGTATAATTTACAGTAAGCTGATTAAGATAGCAATAATTAATTAGATAAATATTGATTCTCATCTTATAGCAGCCTTTGAACTGATACCTCATCAATATTATATCAATTGTCCAGGAAATTCTGAATTAAAGTAGCTTGGGAAGAGAATGCAGAAGATAAATTAATTATAGTATAATATATAGTAACTATTTATTTACCTTTTCATAAGTATGGATTCACAAAGAATAAAATTCAATCTTTTTTTTCATTAACTTATTTCACAAAGTATGTGGTTAACTCATACGTTATATTAATCAAGATAAATAAGTACAGTAGAGAATTAGGAAATGAAAGTTCATATTTCCTTACACTGATGGACTTTTTTTACAGAGAATTTAAGTTCATAATCATGAGAGAGAAGATAAAGTTGAAAGAATATTTAAATTCTGCGAGCTTATATAAGACTTATTAAGTGGCTTGGAAAATATCAATCTATCAGTATGCCTAAAATGACGTTAAGGTGAGGAATTCAAGTTTATGCAATTCAAGCAAATTTTAACAATTTTTGATTAAGAAGATGCTAATTCAGCTTGATTTATTCATACACTAAAATTAATCAATAGATAAAATGTTGTTTCTTAAAATGGTATGTTTCATCACATTAAAAGATGAAATTAGTCACAGTATACGTCAGTAATTTATCCAACTGCCTTCCATTTTCCATACTTACCTTATTAACTGTTAGTTAACTAGCTCTTGTTATATTGTTAGTGAGTGCTTTATAATTTAACATAGGAATAGTTCATGTAATATTTATGTAGCATAATTTTTATCATGATTTATATTTATTGAAAGCTGAAAATGAAAAGAGAGAAGCATAAAAAGCTTTCTCTGTCTTAGAAAGAAACTATTTTGATGTTTCAAATCAAATGAGGAAAGATTTATTATTCCGAAGAGTTCAATGAGATTAATATTTTCATCTGCAAATTGAATTACTTTCTCCATAATTATGGTTGGAGCTGAGAAATTCTGTTTCCATAGATATTTCTGTTAAAAACTATTAGTGTGTGCCAGAGAACATTCAAGCTTGAGGAAATCTAATTCTTTTGGAAACAATTTCTCCTACTTGTGCATATTAATGTTACATTAATTCATTTTGAAATATAACTCTCACTAAAAACATCTTATGCAGATTTCTTACAGAATATCCTTTCTAAGCTACAACAATGGATATAATATGATTTGCACAATAATGACCATAATCATGAATGGCATATCAAAAAAGTAAGGAACAAAAACCCTTCCAATTGCCTTTGAACTACAATTTAAAATTACTCATTAAATTTATATCAATGTCCTTTCAAATTTCCTTGTAAATCTTTGGTTTAATGAAAGTAACCAATGGACTTTGAATTAATCTTAGAACTGAAAACTATGAATATTTAACTTTTTTGCACAAAGAAGGATGGCATTAAAATTTTTCATTTTGCAAAGGGGAATTGAGAAACAGAAAAACTGGATGACGACTGTTAGTGAGAGAATATGTGATTCATCAGGATTTTATTTGCACTGCAATTCCCAGAGTATGGTCTCAGATAGTTTATAAAGGAGAAAGACTCTTTTTGCTTATAAAAAGATGTAGGCCTTACCTGCTGCTGTAACTTCTTGAACTCTCGAGGATCTGTGTTCTTAGGAACAAACTGCAGAGCACTATCAATCTTCACAGGTGTGCTATGAGTAGGAGAGCCTTCTGCAACCCACTGTGAAGGACAAAACCAGCACATTAGGGACCTCTATTCAAATTCATTTCTCTACTTTGGGCTGAGCCAAATCTGCCGATCAAACATGTGCCTGTTTCTGTGTATCGCTATCAATATTTCAATCACAACAGATTGGTATGAAGTATATCAATCATGTGATTTAATTAGCTTACTGCAAGAGGTGGTCCCTTAAGTCCTGGTTTTGTCAGACACTAGGGGTTTCACGTAGTACCAAAAAAGGCACCTTTCCAAAACAACAAAAAAACAGGCACGCCTTGAGATGAATGATCAGCAGGTATAGCTGCCTAATATTGGGATGGAGAGCTTTTGGTGACTAATTGGTAAAGAATATCATCTTATAGTGCATGCTTAGGGATATGTGATAGTATTTGTTTAAGGAGATAGTTGTGAGAGATTAAAAATTAAGAATTAAAAGTAAAGTAAAATATAAAAAAATTACATTAAAAATTAAGCAGTAATTGCAAAATAATGTAAAATTGTAAACTGAAAATAAATTCATTATGAAACCCCTTTTACTCTGTAGTTCACTTCATATGTAGAAGTTTTTGATATTGTTTAACTCTATCTTTGACTTGAAGCACAAATTACTTGTGAAAATTTGATACAAGATACACCATAAATTAAAACTAAATAGTCTATATGACTAAATTCCCTACCTCTATTTCACATCTATTTTGGATTTAATAAGCAGTTTAATTTACACAACACGATTACTGTCATGACTATTAGAGGGGTTTTATGAAATTATATTAAATGATACATGCAAAAGATATTTGTACATGCTTTAAATTAAAGAAAATGATGCCCAAATAAATCCCAGAAAATATATATATAAAAAGAAGAAAAAAAGAAATATACTAAAACAAAAATAAAAACACAGGACACTTAGACCCTGTTGGGGGAAGCTCCTGCGGCAGAAATCCAATTACCTCCTCAGCATTAGCATCCACCCACTAAAAAATCAAAAACAAAAAGTACGTGTAAAAAAAACAGGCAAGGTAGTAGGGTAGACAAGTTTATTGAAAGTTACGCTGGAAGCACAATGAGTTTTTATTCTTCAAACAAATGTCACACCAAATGCAAGTTAATGGTTATGACACTCCACACAACACTGAAGAATAATAGGGCTCACCTCCAGACAAAAAGTGAGAGAGTAAAGGCAGACTAATGTTTTACAATAATCACACTTCAAGAGCCCAAATCATAACTAGAACTCACTTCAGCATAATGCAATACATACAATTGAAAAACCATCATTTTAGCTCAGCTAATGACAGTTTTGCTACTTGTCAGGAGATGATTTACAAGGGTTCCAAGTAAATTTGACATTCTACAAATATTTTATTGCAGACATTTGCAACTACAAGAATTTCACATTGGACATATCCTACAATATTTTTATGATAAACATCTCCCTATCTTACTGATATTTTTACACCTTACATTATATATAGCAAAATAATCAACAAATAAACAGAATCTTACAATTATGCATATCTGAATAACTCTAAAAATAAAATGAGAAATAGAAGCATCTCTACAATGACTAGCAAAAGATATCAAACGAAATACTTCACTAGTTTGTTCTTATAAAAATCCTTTACCACAAACTAATGAGAAATAAAACTAAAGAAAAACATCAGTTGTGCGAATTCATATAAAATATTCATAATGAAACAAAACATACCTAAATACTAGTGCAAACTATTACCAAAACAGAGTGCAGTTATAAAGCAAGACAGAGTTAAAAGAATTATTAGCTCAAAGTGCATTACTAAAAACCATGCTGAATCAAAACCAGCAATTAAAAACAATTGCAATTCACCAAAAATCCATAGAAGGTTTAATTTACATTGCTGGAATGGACCGGCCATAAGTGCATCAATGAACATTATTGGTGTGCCTTAGAGAAATTCTGGCAAAACTGAGTATTAAGGTTGTCTCTTAATTGAGTCATTAATATCTCAATGGGATAACTTAATAACAAAACACCAAGTAGAAAACTATACTGATGGTAAACCATCATGGCCCAATCATTACTTAAAGAGGAATTCTTATCATGGGCATGTAACAGAACTAAGGAAATTTATTTTTACAACAATTCAATGCTAACAACAAAGGTAGCTGAGATTATCACAAGTGCAAAGAGTGATGCATTCTATCATTTCTCATTTCCAAGAGCAGTGATAGTTATGCATTTTATGTGCCAAGCGCCATTAGAATCTGCTGCATATTAGCAGTTGTGAGAATCAATGTCTTGTTACAATTAAACAATGGCTATTTTCTAGACATGTAAATAGAAATAACCACCATGTAGTAACCAGTATCTATAGGTACACACAGAAACATGAAATATACATTCTTAATATTCTTCAGGATAAAAATATTTAGCAATAATTTGAATATATGTATATATACTATAGTGAACACGTTCATACATATTGGCCGGACTTAAAAGAGTATTAGAAAAAATATCAGCCATTTGAGGATACACAAATCCTAATCACACCACACTATTTTTGGGTCTCCTCTTTATTTTCAAATTTGATCATCTCTACCTTGGTGATGATCTTCGGATCAGGAGTGCCTGTCTCCAGCACCTCCACCTTCTGGTAAACATTTGGTGAATTAAGCCAACGAGTCCTGTCATGAGTCTTGCGTCCATCCAGGTACTTCTTTAAATGCCTAAAAAATTCATCATACCAGTAAGATTAACACATGTGACAGTTTAAAAAGTAGATTCAATGTCTGATCAGCTGAACTGATTGCTTGTAAATTTTCCTTTGAATTCAATAACCAATCAACCATACTGAAAGTGGCAATAGATTTTCTAGGTTTTTATGCCCGCATGAAAAAATAACTTGACTTTAATATGGCATGTAAAATGTTGACAAGCAGCAGTCCAATATGACAAATATTAATTTGACGAATCTCATCTCATCGCTTTTCATAGACATAACTTTTTAAAAGAAACAGTCATTTGGATGAGTAATACTTTATAGTATAATTAGAGAGTAATATTCAAAATTTTATCCCTATCATTCACACATTTAAAAAACAGACGCAATGAAAGAGGATAAAATTATGAAAATATTAGAAATTCTTTGCTGGAAATCGTTACAGAAGAGGAGGGTCAATATTCTTTAAGACATCTGATAAAAAGAGCTGCTGAAGAAGGAATGGATTTGAAAGTAGAATCAAGAATAATATATCATAAAAAAGAGACAAAGTGTTAAGTTAAAGCTAGGCGATTGAAGGATATAGGTCCTTATAACATACAGGGGTATAGAAAGGGAACGTGTTTCCAGGAAAGGTCTTCAAAATCCATACTGTAATTGACTAGTTCAGAGCACGCCGAAAATTTTTAAAAGCAAATGAAATGCAATTTTTCTGAATATATTCAAGTTAAATACAGAGCAATATGTATTATACCAATGAGAAAATATACTTTATTAACAAGGCACCGACAAATTTCTAAGTTGACTGAGGATGTTTTCCTGAGTTTTAATATCATCTTAAGATTTACTTGAGTGCATTTCTCATTAGTAATGCATTTCATCTGAAGACAAAAAGATTGCTTTTTGGTCTTACCCCATTTTATACAACTCTTCTTCTTCAAAAAGATATCCCATTGAAGATACTGCAGGTGGAACTTCTACATCATTTCGAGGTTTGGGAGGTTCACTCTTTATCAAAGGACGTCGGTACAAATATCCAGTTCTAAATCCCTGTTGAGAAAATAAAGAATTTATTAACACTCACATTCCAACAAAAATATTAATTAGTTCAAATAAAAATTCAAAGTGATTACATTCATTAGTGATGTTGATAGATGAAAGAGATAGATAGTATTTACATGATTGAAAGAAAACAAATTTTTGTATTATTATTATTATACTCTTTTGGGGTGGTTAAGCCATTGCTATTAATTATTTCTAATAATTAACCTAAATGAAAGATTTATATATTATTATAATTCTTCTAGTAATTAGCACTCAAAAGCTGAGATAATTGACACATGAAATATATTATTTTATATACATTTAGATTTATTTTTTTTATTTCCAATTAGATTTTTAGTCAAATTTGAGCATTAGCATTGGACCAAGAAGTCAGAATTAAACCAAAGAAGTTAATAACTACAAACTACTTTCTGTTAAACAAATGCAATTTTATCACCCTAAATTCAAAATTTTCATGTATATAAACTTACAGCATTATCCAGCATACGCATAAGAGCTTCAAATTCCAATTCTCCCACCCTCCATCTCTTCTCTCTCTTCTCAACTTTAGCATCACCTTCACCTTTGCCCTCTTCATGATGCTGCTTGGATGGGTCTGGAGCACCTCCTGCTCTACGTGCTGCTTCATAAACTTGTTTTCGAGACTCATCTGATATCAAGATGAGGTTATCTACTCCCATTGGCATCATTTTTACCTGAAATATGAATCAACCATTATACTGTATATCCAAATTGCTTCAGGTTTTAGAAGATGGGAGTTTAAGCGCAGGTAAACCTTACTTAATGAACTAATGTCTGGGCAGAATTTAATAATTTATATATGCATACATGGATGTCAGTGGAAGAGAAGTTCGAAGTGATCCAAGATAATATAATGGACCATAAGATTTAAATGGCATTTAAAAGACATTAAAATGAATCTTTTGGACTTCATTATCCAAAAGAAATGATGAATTTTCTTTCAACTTGAAATTTTCACTTTTTACCAAAGATGAGATGTTTCAAACATAAATTTGCTTGATTAATGTTCTTTTAGTTAGATTGAGATTGAAGTTGATTAACGTCCTGAGCATCTTTGCAAATGTTAACATGCTATGGTGCAAAATCAATTTATTTATAATTTTTGCTTAAGTAGGATTAACTGGACTAGAGCAGTTCCTATTTTATTTCCAATGTTTTATTTCGTTCTTAGTTTGGATCGGGTGTAAAATTTGGATAAATTTCAATGAAAAAATTATTTATATATGGAACATTACATCCACCTAGATGTATGAGAAAACAGCAGCAAATATGAGATTATGTCATTTAAAAACTAAAATAGGGACCAATATTTAAACACAAACCTGAGTTTCACAAGCCATCACTGTATTCATCACATTGTAAAATGCTTCTTCAACTGTCTCCCCAAGGCAAACTACACCATGATTTGACAGGAACATTACCTAGGTTTGAAATAAAAGTATTATTAAATATTAAATAATAAGATTGAAATTTTCTATGCATCATGAATTTCCATTTCTGTTTTGATTACTTAAACATAACAACAAGCAAAGAGAAACATAGCAATTTAAATTCCTTACTTTACTCATGGGACCTAGATCACGAGCTATCTTCTCTCTTTCCTCTGAATCAAACACTCCTCCAAAGTATTGGTGAACACTCACATCACCTATCACAACAGCCTCTTGGCAAAGAGGTAACAGCCCACACTTAAGAGATGACACCTGTGAAAGAAGAAATTTAATTAAGTCACTTCTTCTAAAAAAGGATAGGCATGCAAAATCAAAAAAATCACCAAAAGAATGGTGATCAAATCAAATAATTCTAGGAGCTTTATAGAAAACAATCAACTAAACCCAAAGTTAATTATTTATCATTCTCTTACTTCAAACACACTGACTTTAACATACTGATAAGAGTAGAATATTAAAGATGAAGCATCTAAACTCATTTTCGTAAACAAGTTAATAAATCTCTTATCTTGTTCTTGTAAAGTTTAAATTATAAAATTTGAGAATACAACTGATGTCTGAAATTAAGATGAAGAGAAGCCCATTTTGGCCTCACTTTCTAGAGCAAAAAGTATAACAAGAATCATAATTACAGTTATCGTACATTTTCAATTTTATGATTTTTCCAGGTCTTTCTTTAGGATCATACATTGGTAATCACACAAGTTTAATTATGATTATAAGTACAAGATATTAATATGGCTAAAATACTTACAGCCAGCACTGATGGAGTATGAACATGAATGATGCATTTGATGTCTGGCCGAGCAGCATGTATGGCAGAATGCAACGTGAATCCTGCAACATTTACAGTAAAATTGGTGGTCCCTTGCTCCACAGCTTGACCTTGCATGTCAACTTTCACAAGACTTGAAGCTGTAACCTCATGATATAAAACACCGAATGGGTTCACTAAGAAATGCTCTTGATCTTGGTTTAACCTTGCCTGTAAAACAAAGTGTGATAATATGAAAAACATGCTCACACATCAAAGTTATTGGAAAATGTCTTCTTACGGGGGAAAAAGGAACTTTTAAGTGAGGTTATGAAGTGAAATTTGGACCAAATCTGTACTTTATAAGCAAATTAATTTTATTTCTACAGAATTATAGAGAATTCATATTGTATATTGCCCACTCAGAATTAAGTATCAAACAATATCAACAATAACATATTTCCTAGAACCATTTAACTAGAAAAACATCCTATAGAAATATTTGTGATTAAAAACTTCTAAACTTTAACTTAACTAAAATTTTTGCCCTCAGTAGTCTTCTGCAGGTCTTAAAGACTGTAAACTCTCTAGACCAATGGATTAAGTTAGTAGTTGGGTTGAATTAACCTTACTCATTGACCACAGACAATATCCTAAATCCAGCTTAAAAGTTTAAGGGATATAAGGTGTCAATATAGACATCAAAAACACACCAGTAATGAACTGGCAGTCTCAATTGAATAGAGAAAAACATAAACTTCTCTTAAGTCACGAATTCTAATCCTAGTTATACAGAAAATCACACGATGAAAATGTTCAAATAAGTTAAAAAATAATGCTTTTGTAAGTCTGTCTTTTTATAAGTATATAATTTTTCAATAAACAAAATGTGATGAAAGCAAAAAATACCATCAAAACTACAAAAAAGACAGACATAAAATACACCAAAAATTAAAAAAAAAAAAAAAAACTAATTAACTTATGGCAACACTCAAGTGAAAAAGTACTCTTACCGTAATATGATTGTAAATGCCTTGAGTCCATCCATATAAATCCATCAATCGATAAACAGCAGCTAATTTGCATCTAAGAAGTTTCTCTCCCTTTGCATAGGCCATACTTTCTACCCCTCGGATATCATTGATTGGTACAAGGCAATTGGAGTCTGCAATTCAACATTTTACATTAATTAATAAGTTGAAAAAGATATAAAAAAATATCAGATCCTCTTTTTCCTTTTCAGAAATAGAGGCATAAAAATATTTTATAAGCAAAATATGAATTAAACTTTGATGTTTTTAGACATTCATGGATGTTTAATGTTTCATGATATTCATGGATAAGATTGGGTTTATTCCTCAGTCATCACCACTTTATTTTCCCAAATCCTTCTCTTGCACAATACAATGTTTACAATGGGATTAAAATTTCAGTTTTTGTATTCATAAGTAATATTAATCAACAATCATTTACTTTTTCTTTCATGAAATTGTGTAGCCAATTTAATGATAAAAATGAAAATGCACTATTTAGTTGATTGTTCTTTGAATAATCATTCCTTATAATGCATAATGTTTAATATATTTGTTTACTTTTCCTTACAAATATTCTTGGATCAATTTAACTTTGATAAATACTCAAATTGAAAAAAATTTTTAGCCAAACAAGGAAATGCATCAAAAGAACTCTTATACTCATGATGATTTCTGTCACATTTGGTACCGAGTAAAAATACTTCAAGCGCATTCATGTTTCACAGAAATTAATCCTAAAAAACAAACCGAATTAGGAATACCTAAGGTATGATACAATAAGGTGAAACAAAGAAACAATGGACGCTGATGATAATTTAACCCAAACATTAAAGTTTGCCAATGCTGATGAAATAACATTCCTAGAAAGGTTAGGTTGCCATAATACTTAAAATAACAATTTTTTTAATTATCATACTTCTGAACATGCTTGTGCTCTGCATGCGAGATCCTGAGACACCCATCATATCCGAGATCTGCTGCAATAGTCCAGCAGGCGCTGAACCATCCCTTAATTGAAGCTCAATGATGCGCTCCAACTCCTCTCTGAATAACCGACTGTTCATTATCATTTCTACACGCTTTCTACGCTCCATCTCCTTCATATCCTGAAAAAAAAAAATGGTTTATTGAAATTAAATCATTCAAAGAGATAGTTTTAATGACAATAACAGCAACCAATGCAAACATATAGTGTTCTTTTACTCAGTAAATATCTTTGTAAGGCTTCCTATATGACATAAATAATGTATGGGCAAAGTGGATTAGATATACAGGTGGTGATAATGACAATTTTATTCTTAATCATTATTAGCATAAGAAAGTGTGATACATTATAATAAATATTTAATTATTCTCCAACATTCACAATTATCAACTTATTGGACAATTAATAATCAATCAATGAAGTATGAACATAATTACAAGTAGTTTTGTAGTTAGAAATAGAAATATAAACTTCGCAAGCATTTCTCATATGTATTTAATACAAACAGCAATTCCAAATTTGGGAATAACTAATTTTAAGTCAAAGTGAAACAAATTTTCTTTTCATACAGAATTTCTACATCCTAGAACACATATACTAGCAACAAAAAGAATTTTATTGGAGAGAGATCACTCTATCATATTGTCAATGGAATAGAATTTAGTTAGTGCTTCCACATTAGTGAGAGGGTACAAAAATTTACTTACTGCATCAATATCTGCTGGCCTCATTTTATTTCTTTCGTCATCATCCAGCATTCCATCTACAGCACCATTCGTCTGTGCAGGTGGTGTTTCCTGCACAGGATTGCCATTGGCTGCCTGATGGCTCATGTCCGCCATCTCGATCAGGAGCGTGCCCACAAAGTCTGCTGCCTTTAAAGATAAAGAAATTTTGGTTAAGAAAATATGGTACTTGAAAACATCAAAAATTAAGGGATTTCCTTCAACAAATGTCAAACAAGTTTAAATAATATGATAAAATGATTTAAACTTTATAAAGGGTATATACCATACAAATTATGAATTTTATAGTTTTTGCAAATTTAATCATGGACATAACAGTCCAGAGAAATTATGTATAAAACTTGTAGAAAATTAATTTTAGTCAAATATAAATGACAAATTTAATGGTAAAACAAAAAAGAGTAAAAAAATTTCTTTTCATTCTCTAACAATAACAAATATTTAAAACTCTAAAAATTACAGTCATGTGTATGTAACATTAGACTTACATGAACATGAATCATATTTAAATTTATATGAATCAAAAAGTCAATCAAACTAATATAAAAATAAATGGCTGAAAATGTATGCATAGATAATTTAGTATTTGTGGATATTTAAATACATATCAACTAACTACAACTGAATCATGGCTTAGAGGAAGTGTGTTGATAATGGAGCATTAATATAACCAAAGAATAAAATTATGCTTTGATGATTAATCAAAGCATGATTTTATAAGTAATTTACTCACAAAAATGTTTGCGATAGACTAGAATGCCGATAGAAAATTACTTGGAGATTAAATGCTAAGGTGCTTCAACAGTCATATTACTTGAAATTTGTTCATTTTTAAAAATATAGAAGCAATTGTCCATATGAGAACAGATACTATAGCATGTGAATAAAAAATAAAAGAAAAAACACAAAAGGATTATATTCCATGATAACGATATAACAGTTTTCCTAAAGAATAAATAAATCATCCATCTTAAATAAACTATAAAAGACATTAGCTTTCCAGAACATTAAATTCCATAAATTTGTGTGCATGTGAACTAATGAAGTTTTAAAAATCTAGATTCCTCCAACAATACACACCTTTTTTCAAACCAAAAATTTCAGAAAAAATGCTTGTTATGCATAGGTGTATATGGGTGTCAAATATTGGTGTCCCTTCCTATTAGCTGATTTACCTATTGGCACGACCCTGATCCTGATCCCTCTGTCTTGCCTTGGACACCCACGTTGCCCAAAGCTACCCTATCCCTCGCAGTCGTTACTAATCTGGAAAATTAGAGAAAGAAATTAGGATATTTTACACTGCCCTCCCAAATAATTATTGAAACTATACAAAAAATACTAAAAATTTAATCTTTCAACAATAAAACTGATGTTGGAAACATGATATCGCAAAAAATTAGTTATGCAAAGCATGAATGCTATATAAACTGAAGATGATTTTTAAACCATGTGCAATATAAAGTTCATATAAAATACAAGAAATGTGACTTATTTGTTTTCAAATGTCAAAAAACCCTAATATTGATAACTCATTCCTACTTGTCTATACATGGGTGATGAAGGAATACATAGCTGAAAATTTCCTCTTTATCTTATTCATTACAGAATCTGTTAATCTAACATGATTAGATTTTCTGCTATCCCATAACTCATTGAAATGAAGCTATGATCACCATAACTTTGATACTATAGATCTGTTGAATTATTATTTGAACAAAATCACTTTTGGATAAGCAAATATAAAATTTCTTAACTCAAAAACTATCCAGCTTTAAGAAACCACATTCAATGAAGAATTTTAAAATATTTGCAATTAATAAAACATAGAGAGATTTCACTTATTAGATTATCTATTGATTCACTGTGAAAATTCAAAGCATTTTTGTAAACCGTATATTAGACACTTTTCATTTCCATTATATCACATTTTTTTGGGTGATAATAAATTTAAACATTGATACAAGTAATGGATTAAAGGAATCAAGTTGGTAAGAAAAATGATATCAGCAAAAATAGTGAAAAGAATCACTATGAAGAAGGCAATAGGAAATAAACTCAGCTCGTTCTTCCGTAAAGTTGCCTAAGTATCAACTGTATTGTATCAACTGTGCCAATTATTTCTAGATACATTCGTATACTGCACACCATTCGATTCTTATCGACGCATGAGTCGAAATGTCATTATGACACCCTCTATTGCAAACCAAGGTGCATTGATCCCGATATACATGCCCCGTCCTTTAATTAAGCATACAGAAACAAAAGGCGAACAAAACAAGAGGGAAACCCGAGGAAACAGGGACATTAGCCAGCAAAAAATAAAACGCCGTGTTCATTCGCCTGCTTCACCACCTCCAGACGAGTTGGTGGGATGCAATCGCTTGCCTACTGACGAGACACTCGGGTGGGGATTCACAGGAAGCAGAATTGGGATAGGGGAAAAGCATAGGTTACGGAAAAAATAGAACCTTTAAAACTCTCGTTTGAAACGGGGGAATGCGTACTAAAGATAGGACGAAGGCGGAAGAAGAAAAGGGTGCGACGGCTTAGCCACGGATTAGAACACATACAGGTCACTCCCACCGTCAGGAATGGGGTCAAGGAGTTTATATGGGAGAAAATGGGAAGAACTATCCCATTTCATGCCTGTGAAAAGGGGGATGGCGAGATGTGGGTCAAGGACGATGCTGCACCCGAAAATAACGATGGGCACATCCTCCGGGACCTGTTGACCGCAGCAAGAAACGAGACTATGCACACAAACTATACTTGGAAAAGCAAACGTTCCTTTTGAGTTTTCTGAATATGCTCCCGAATGGATGGACTCAAAGGAAGGAATGGGGACACGTAGGGCCTTTGAAAGCTGCACTTCATCAGGGTGGAGTCGAGATAAAAAAGTATAAAATAAACGTCTTCGGGGAGATTTTCTTTGCGCTCGCGAGCAACTAGAGGGGGTGAGTTGAGGGCGTATTGATTCGATGTGCCATTCGTGAGACCCAGACACGCGAATTTCAGGTCACGCAGATATTGAGGCAAAATATTTTTTACGTACGAAACTTAGTAACTTGAAGAAAATTATGTCACGCACAGTGGAAGCGTGATTAAGTTCGATTACAAATTACATTTTTTACAGTAAAATTTGCGACAATTTGGGTAGTAGCTCACGTGAGCCATTTCAAACAAAAAATACTCAACGTGAATCACATCTACAATTTTTTTGAGAAATTTACAAAGCGGACGATCAAAGTAAGGGAAAATGATACATTTTAGGGAATTCCTTTCTGATTTGTCATCGCCCTATTGGGGAGGAAAACCCGTCCAATTCTTTCCGTTACTTACTAGGGCCAAAAGAGCTGAAAGTGTAGCATTAGAACAGTTCCAACGAAAATACTAATCTTTCAAAGTTAAATGTAATTTACAACATACTAACAAATACACAACAATCTCTGTCCCAGTAAATAACGATTTTAACCGGAAACTATATATAAACTATAAACTATTATTATATCAAATAACTACATAAAACTACAACGCTTCGCGCAAAATCAATTTCTATTCACTCAGAAGGAAAAATAACATAAGTATGTTCTAAGCTAGTATAAAAATAGGGCCTGGGAATAAAACAAACAGTCGAGATTATTAATTTCAGAATTTTCTAATTGAATAGCGGTGCAATTTTCCTAAAACTGAGATTCTATTGGTCAATAAGGATAATATTTTACGTAAAAAACAAATAGGGCTTTCATATAGTTAAATAAAACAATTATCCTATTTTCGCATGGAAATTATCCCTTTGCAATAAAACATCGCAGTAAATATTTTCCAGTTTCAGACGTGTACAAAAATTTCACAGAAAATGATAAAAAGTTGAAATTGATTAAAGAAAAGTCGACTTTACGCTCACTCTCCGATACCATTTCCAGAAAAACGCTAAAGCCCAGCGGGGTTGCTTTCAGTAAACTTTCCCTTGCCAAAACCCGAATATCTGCGAATATCTTAACCGAAAAGCTGTTGCGAAACCGAACGGTGCCTCTTCGGAATGACGACGGTCTGCAGAGACGAAATTGCCGTGTCACCCAGCACATACTTTCTCATGCACTCCATCGACGACCCCTCTCGTGAAATGCCGACAGCGGTCAGGGGTCAAATGCGTAGCCACTCAAAGAGGGAGGGCAACGGCGTCTCCTTTCCAACGCTTTCACTCAAGAAGACACGCTACAGAGATGACTGCGATGCACATCCTAACCGATCCATTTGGAGATTCGATTCCGCTTCTAAAACAAAAGGGACTCGCCATTGGCAATTCGCCCGTATTCCTTTTATTTTAGACTCATTCAAAGCTTTCCCGCCGCCCAATGAAATGTAGGCCGGAAAACTGCAAATCCGGCGCCCACAAATTCATTAAGCGGGACCAAAAAAAGGTTCGAAAGCTCGAGTTCACGAAGAGAAAGTATATGTGATTCCATAAACTTCGCTCTGACGGAATGAGAGGAATGCCAAGTGAAAATTCCGCTGCGTGATTAAACCGAGTTACGATGAAGTCACCCCAATAATGATCCCGTACATGGGCATATTTCATGTACCTTTCAAATACGTTTTATTGATGATGTCCAGCCTTAATTGCTTCCACGTATACCATCCATTACCCAATGCAAATTTTTTATCGTGAATTTCAAAACTGCAAATTTCGATTTTTCCTAAAATTTTGAACGCTTAAGTGATGTTCATCAATTTCCCTTAGAGTACTTAGATGTTTTAACACCTCGTTTTTCAGCTTGTTAGTTTATTGCTGTCACAAGTCCACTTTAACTGTCACGAAACTGCATTTAAAATTTAGCAATAAATTAATATGTAGTAATTACTTCTTTCATCGCAAATGTATAACAATAATGGTGAACTTTGGCTTTGAAAAAAAGAGGCGTTTTGTTCACTATTAACGCAGAATCTAGTGTAAAACGAGATAAAATAATTCCCTTATTACTAGTCGAAATTAGGGTAATTTTCTGCTAACAATTTCTAAATTCTTCTTCTCTGATAACCTTTAAAAATGTGCCGATTTATAGTTTCAAAAAAAGATTTCCATTTCTTCTTGTCAAAACAGTAGACCATCACGCAAAGATAGAGTGAAAAAATTATCTCTCAAGCGAAAAATAACCGATTCAGTAAAATTGATACCGTAAATATCAAGATGGTAACGTAACCCAGCTGCTAGCAATCTCAAACGAGTGGAATTGGCATTGCAGAGACCCTCAAGGTGGAGGCGAAAGTGGTTGAGCAAACCCTTCTCCGGAACGTTTAGCACTTCCCGAGCCATTTATTCACCACCGCCTACAAATCAGATCGCCGGCTACTCCAGTTAAATCTCGGTCGAAGCGGTAGAGGCATTACTGACCGGACGTACAACCACGCGTATCTCCGCCTGCGTTACGAATGCATATTCAACGCGTGTATAATAATCACCAGCAGGGCATTCCATTAACATCCCTGAATCCTTCCAACACTTACGGCTGCCGGTTCGCCGTCTGTAATCCCTCTTTCCCTGCCTTTTTCGACATGCATAACTTATTACGTAACGGTTTCTCCCGCTGGAAGAGCAGCCGGAAAAAGAAATCATAACGCCCAGGAGCGACGCGAATGCGCTTTCTCATTGATATCCCTCGAGCGAAAAACATCGATTTGTGTTCGTCGATCTCCAGTGGTCGCGATCTGCTGCGAGCGGAAGATGGCCGAGATATGCACCTGAGTGGAAATTAATCCATTGCTTCGAGGCCCTTAAATGCGCTCTTCCACTGCTTCTTTTCTGGCTTAGAAAGTACTTCCGCGAGCGGAGGTGAATCATTCATAACAACTCGACGGGAGAATATTCGTAGATCACGGCGCCGCGGGGAAATCTCGCTCACGTGCACTATGAATAGGAGAGGAAAAAAATCAAGAGCAATGCTGACGTCAGAGGCGCAGCTAAAGGTACTTTTTAAGGTTTTCTCGCGAGGAAATAAATGTTTCAAATATCGTTGTTTCCATTCGGCTTCGTAGAGACTTTTGTTTGGTGTCTACGAACAGGACCCAAAGGCAATGTCCCAATTTATTCCGTTTAGATTTTCAGCAGGGATTAATATCAACAAACTTGAGATTTTTGTTCGCATAAGTGTACATCCATGTACTGCAGACAAAACTGGACCCAAAAATTCCCGTTTTTGGAATTTGAGTTTATTTAAATTATCACTCTAAGTACTTCTTAGAATTCTTTACTGATACTCTGTTCTTCAATTAAAAGAGATTTTCGGAGAGCACCCAAGTAGGTCCTACAACTGAATTTGTATGAATATACTGGCGATTAGCAGGCTTTATAATACAACTGCTCTAAATAAATGAGAGATTTCCTAACCGCTAAATATTCGTAAAATCCACTATATAATTAGGATAGTTTACAATAAACTCACTAACCCTTTTACGCAAAGTAGTGTAACATAATAGCGCAGGTACGATCTGTATAAGATGCGATTCATAAAGAGACAGCATTCACAAAATCGGTTTCCTTTTTCCCACTTACTAATTATTACGCATGTGTTTCAGCCTCATTAGATCTCATTTCCCACAGAAATCTCAATCAAATATGAAATAGGAGCTAAAGCGGCGGGAGAGCGTGGCGTCAGAAGCAATAAAAGTTATGGATTATGGTCGATTTCCGAAAATAAACGACCGCTTTGTGCAGCCGAAGTAGTGTTCGGCGTGAAAAGGACTGGTTGCAACTGACCTGCCCCTCCCAAGACGGAGGAAGGGGGCTTTTATGAAGGGCAGATGCATTCGAGAAGACGCATCGCTGCCCATGTCTAGACCACTAGTCCGCGGGAAATGGTTTGTCGCAGCAAATTGAGATACCCAAAGCGTGTCGTTCGGTCGAAGAGTAATTAAAGACCGTTCACCCGCCACTGGGGTTACGAGGACAACTCTAAATTGACCTGCACGATTAATCCAACTATGCGAGCTCTAATGGGATCCCCTGGGTGGAGAGAAATCAGGAAAAAGAGGCCGGCAAACATAGGATAAATCCGTTCCTTTATTAACGTTAATCGCAAGGTTCTCGGTTTATTAACGATGCGGAAATAATTAGACGTTAAAATGAATTCAGAAGCTCCGCAGGTGCTCCTTACTTTTACAAATGCTGATTAAATTCCACAGAATGATAATTTCAAAGAACATCCGAACAAGTAGCATGACAAAAGCGAATGATAAGCTTGAGCATTATAAATACGAAAATATGAAATTTTAAAATGCATGAAATGAGTTCTTGGTATGCATTATATTTCCTGTTTAGATATCGAATTAAAAGAATTAAGACAGCCGAGGAGAAATAATTTTCCCAAATGCCAGAACTAATTCTGTGTGAGTCATTACTTGAGCAGTATAATCGCGCTTCGAGTCTTTTGTCAGATATAAATTTTTGCGACACATTACGACACAGGCTCATAAACCTCAATGGAAGACTAAGTTCTCAGAATTTCCCCCGAACAGAGCGAGAGAAAACTTTAATTCATTAAGCTGACGTTCGAATTTCACCAACCTTTATCTTCAAATAATGAGATAATATCAGAATTTCTAACTCCGAAATCAGCAAAATATGTGCGATTCAAATATGAAAATTTATTTAACAGCTACAGCTTGTTTAGTCACAAAAACATCAAATATTTATACGGTGTACTAAATCCTTCCGACATTGTGACCATGTAATTTAACAATTAAAAGCACGAATAAAATTGTGAATTCTTGGTTAAAACAAATTATTCCGAATAACTAGACCTCCGAATGTCGTCATAAAAATATCAAATAAGCTACTTCTATAAATCCAATTTAAATCAAAGAAAAGCAGTTCTTTGTTTGCTCTGTATCGGAGAAAAATTGACGAATTTAAAAATTCGAATCACCATGATACGGAGCCAATATTTTTAAAACTCGGCATTTTACACTCGGAAAGGTATCAGAAACAGGTCACAGTAATTATTATCTCAAACACGAGATAAGCACGTATTACAAACACGCCTGTCGCGTGATCGACAGAGATGGCTATCTAAATCTAATCGCAACTCCAACAGGAAGCTTAGATAACTCCTCGGAGAACGGTAAAGCTAAAAGAAGAAAAATCTCGCTGTAACGCTGAAATTTCATATCCCTTGGAATATTAATCGAAGGGAAGAATAAGATCTCGGTTTCCGTTGCAGCACAGGTGAAATAACGGTTATCCCCCAACCTCTATGCATGAAGAATGGACGGACAAGTACCCCGCAACCTCAACCGCCATCGACTTTTTCCAACATTTTTCCCTAAGGAAAGACACGGCGGTTTTTCTGAAAGTCACGGTCGTCGACGAAAGCAACACCTGGCGGGCGTTAAGTCACTACAAGCAACGCCCACCCGCCTTCTCCTCCAAACACATCCTCATAGATTTCTGGAAGGTTGGATCACGCTCAGACATGATATCTCAGGTTTTTTGGAACACAAAGGGGGAGAATAAACAGCAATTCCGAAGATTTCTACCCTCTCCATTACGGGCGGGCACAGGAAAAAAGAATGATTATACACGCTATAAGCCGCAGACGTTGTCTCTTTTGTCTTCCTGACTCAGTATGACCTCCGCACCAGGGTTGCCAGACGCTTTTTCGGAATGTTCAACATCCATCCGCCGCGTGGCTCGTAGTAAATATTCAACAAAGGAATACCAACTCCTGCACACTACAACGCATTACTTCCTGGCCTTTGTCTTCCACTTTCTTCCCACCTCGGAAGATTCCTGAACGCCTACCGACGAACTGTGCGACCTAAGGTCAACTTATTCTGGGTTGAAGGCTGATTCTCCAAAGGCAATTAATTCTCCGTTCGTAAAAGCTGACGCGTAACTTGGCAGGGCTATAAAGTTTCTGTTTGCAATTCCTCGAACATAATTACCGAGGAACGTGTGCAATTCTCATGAGGAAATCTGGATAAAAGCGAGAGTCGACCCGATGAAAAGTAGATTAATTAGCACCGGAGAAAAGGCTTAATCACCGAATGACCGCAATACATCACTGTTTCCACATAAGTCTCTACGTGGATGTGCCAAAGAAATAGATGGTTCTTCAAAAACTGAACGATTAACTGCCAAATGTAAATTCGAAATCGATCAAAACCGATGAGAACTTCTGAAATGGGATGCAACTCATATTTTGATCTCGCCGTAGCATAAACATTTGTCAAGGTTATTCCACCAAACATACAGTAAATATTATATTAGGAAAAGAGGAAACAAAAAGAAAGTAAGAGCAGATGTCCATGAATTACGGAGCCCGAGGGGACAGCTAACGTCAGATGCCAAAAGAAATTAAGGCCCTAGGAAACAAAAACATGAGGAAGAGCGACCGCCTGCCGCAACCCGATGGCTTAAGAATACTCCATAAAAAGTGCCATAAAAAAGGAACAATTTTCAAGATGGGAATTTTATGGAAGAGTAACCGTGAATATTCAACTAAAGGTTGAAGTTGTATTTAAAGAGAAGAAATAATAAAACGGCCACGCAGTAACCAAATATAGTAATGAATTGATAGTTATTAAATCGAGCATAAAAGATAGAATAATTAATGTCGAGAAACTAGAAATATTGAAATTATGCTTTGAGAAGAGAATCGAGAAATTGATTAATTTTGAATTTAATTTAATTTTGTAGGGCTGATTTAAATTGAAAAATCAACAATTTTACCGCGATATGAATTATATAGCGTTTTTTTATCACGATGATAATTCTATCACCATATAAAGAACGTTGCGTTCACCATCACCATCTGCTCTTCAAAATCTCAGATTTCACGGTGATTGTTTACTATTTTAATGGCTAATTACCCAATCTCTCCAACATTACAGCTTGTTAGCACGAGTATAATAAAATTCTTAAACCGAACATTACTTTTACTACTATATATTCAATCACGAGACAAAAGATTGATTCAATCTAAAGAGTGATACAATTTGAATAATTCATTCGAGTATCGGGAAAATAAACATCCGTGCAGAAACTTTTAAATCACAATCAAATTACATAACAGGAAGGTTCAACACCCCAGAAATATTTGAATCAAAATTCCATATCCGTAAATTCGAAGCTTGTTCATTAACGTGAGATAGGCGCCGAATCCTGAGAAAGACCAAACCTTCACACTTCCAATTACGAAGTGATGATGTACGGTGACGATTTCCTTAGTGCCGCCAGCACGTTTATGCGGCGGGATCTTTCGCACGTAACCCTGAGTGAAATTACGGAGACAAAAGTCTGAGGAAGCCTCGTCATCATGGACCTTGGATTCCACTCATTGACAAAAGTCATTACGTCAGAGGCGAAAGCGTTTGTTTGCGCTCTCTTATGCCAAGAGACGATTCGCAACGTCCGATGCGACCAAAATATACTTTGATCGAAAAGATAAAGTACGAAATGAATCACGATTTTATTCTAGCCTATATGAAAGATCGAAACTGCACGCATAGGAAGCTGGGACGACTAGTAAATAGATTTTATCTCCCGAAGGAGAGAAATAAATCATATTCCAACGCCTAATTGTGAATTGCAGAATAATAGCATCAAGAATGGCAAAGAAAGATGGAGGCTGAGAAAGAATTACGCCAGCCGAGTCCTTAAGAATTTATATATATTACAATCATAACCCGACAGCCTTACTTCAATAGAGTATACCGAAAACTATTTCAGCGCTCAGAGCAGACCGAAAAAAGTTTATTTTGTTTAAATGTGCTGATCACAAACATGAACCATTCAATTGAATAATACGTTAATGTGGAGATAATTAGTGCTGTGGTTGAGAAACTTCGTTAATAAGTCATTTTTCTCTATTTCATGCTATTATTTACAGTGATAATTGAGTCATTTCAAGCATTAACATTCTGTACATAAATTAGCGCATTTTACCCGATTAACTTAGAAGCATACCCTCGATAGCTATTCCTCAAACTTCAACTGCATTCATTACCTCACGAGTTTCCAAGATATCAAGGGTCCGGCCACCAACACACTGCACGATTACGTCAACATATTATAAATAAACCGTTACGTTTCGTTACGGAAATCACCATACCGGACGCAAAACATCGCATGGACTCCCGAGGTCGAGAGAATGGGCTCCGCCGGATGAATAATAAAGGAATTTCGTAAATGACTCGCTCGCTTGAAGATTTAATTCCACAGAATAACACGAATTAACAAATTGCGACCGGTACATAAAAGTAGTGGATTCGAACACGAGAAAAAAATTCTCGCGCCGGTGAAAACAAAACTCTCGCGAATTTCCGCCGCCTTGTGGAGAGACACGGAAGACCGAAAAAAAAATCCGAAAACCGGTCGGTGAAGACCACCGCCCACACTACAGCTTAACCGGCTCTTCCCAACTCCGCAGAGGATACTGGAAGTCTGGCAACGGTGCAGACAGGGGAAGAAGAGTGCGCCTGCCCTCGACTAACTTGTTTCTTTCTCGAGAGAGCGTCTTCGCAGAGACGCCTTCCCAAAACACGTGGGCAATGCCGACAAGGGAGATGGGCGTTCCTTTCTTTTGGCCATCTGAGAGAATTTTCATTGCGCTAATGGGATTATCTTTTAGGAGACTTTCGTCACTTGAAAACAATGCATATGCAACGAGCGCACAAGTGACGTACACACAAAACCAGATGTGGTGAGTTCATCTTACGAATATCATGGAATAATACAAGATGTGACATTTATGAGATTAACATGTCATACTTAATTTTTCCTGAGTGGATTCGTACCACAATATTGATGGTAAAATCATCTTTTAAAGTAAAATTTTAGCCTAGCTCTCTTAATGGTATTATAACATAAATCAAGTTAAGTCCAACGCGTGTGTTTTAGCAAATTAATTGCCGAGATGTGTGCAGCTTATGTATAACAAAACTTTAAAAGAAATAATTACCAACATTTATTTAACAGGAAAACTTCCATCGTTTTGCAAGCAAAGGACACGCCCTAAAACTCTTTTGGCCTCCCGCAGTTCGTGGTTTCCGGCTATTTCGTATTATGTATTTGGTTATCACGACTTCCACAAATAGCAGAGTAAAAGTTCTTTCCTAACATTTCTATTTATTTGGCGACCTTGATTAAGCTACTAAATAGACTTGTAAATTTATCCTGAAATTGCAAAATTTTGTCTCCATCGCTTGTGAAGATTTAAATAAACAACTAATGCACCACACTATTTATTTACCAGTAATTTACCACTATTTATTTACCAGCACACAGCACTACACATTTACAATGAACCGATAACAATAATTAGAGAACAGAGATAAAACTTTTTTAGATATACTCTTTTTCGTTAGAGATATATATGTGGATAAATTAATGTCCTAATAATCCTATATATAGAATTAGTTAAAGATTAAAATTTATTTGAGCAAAGTTTACTCTAAAGATGTGCTATTTTCATCCACAGTCGTACTGATACAAGCTTTACGACGGAATTTGAATTAGGATACTATATTATAATACGTTTTATATGAGCTTACATAATATAAAATATTAAATAGTGCTTTCATACACTCCTAAAACTTCCCTTTACGTCAAACAGAAACGAAAAAAAAGTAAATTATAATAATTAACACACAAAAAACTCGTGTCAACCGAGAATCGCCACTTAGAACGACCTAAACCAAGAAATGACGATCCATACCGTAGAGCAAGAAGGCTGACTTGTGTATACCAATTACTACAAGGATGGCAACTCACTTGTTTTATTAAGGGCCGACACGTCCGGTTCTATCCACTGCCTTCCATCACGTACTGTGATGACGCCCACCCCCGAACTCAATCAACCTCGTTTGGTGCAAAGAGAATTGGTGCGAGGGATCCAAGGAAGAGACTCCCAATGTCACTCGACGGACACGCCCTAAATTCAAACGACACCATATCAAAACGCCTAATGTACGCGACGCGCCTCAAAAGAGGAGAGGATTTTACCACATCACTTTCACCGTTTAGCAAGCTATTTGAAAGTCGCTTCGCTGCATGACAGCGGAGCACAAACGATTATTAGTATAGAATTTATCTCATTCATTAGCTCGAAGATGAACGTAACGTGAATCACATATTTAGTCTCTGAATTACACTCCTAAGTTACGTGCTCTCAGAATCTTCAAATAATGCCATTTCCAACCGCTAAAAGGACAAAAATATATTACATAAGTATCATTTGAAATAATCCTCATCATCTCCAAGTTTTGGAAAACTATATCAGTCTCTGAATTACACTCATTCCAAGTAACAATCAGAATCTTCTAATAATGCCTTTTCCAAGCGATAGAAGGACAAAAGTATGTCACAAAAGTATCATTCGAAATAATCCTCATCATCTCCAAGTTTTGGAAAACTATAACATTTTTATGGTTTTATAGGTTTTGGAATAATTATATTGAACTTAAATTAAAACACCCATCAATTCTTCCGTTCTAATTAAGATAATCTTAGTCAATCCTATTGACGGTAAATGACCGAACAAATAGTATAAAGAATGTCCGAAGTCACAGATAATAAGGATTATCCTGAATGATAAATACCTGTCGAAAATTAATTCCATGTCATTCTCATCCACATTTTACATAACCGCACGTTCAATTCTCCGTATTATATTCACGGATAGCTGGACGTTATTGACATAAATCTCTACGATATCCAGCACAATTTTGCAATTCGAAGCTAGTTTATGATGCTGCATCTACGTTCAGTACCGAGACTGAAATTTACGACCGGCGCGCCCAACCGAGCCACGATCATTCAGCTCCGCACCAATTTATGATCCAAATATAAAATTACGAAGGCTGAGCCAATATTTGCAGAAATGTACGGAATTTGTCGAACTCGACATAAAGCTCTTGGTAAACTATTGGGCTGGCTTCGACGAGAAAACTCGGCTTGGCGATAAAACTTTCGATACCACTTCCTTCTGAGGTGCATTATCTTGCAGATAAAGAAAATGTAACTATTTACGTAAAGAGGACTGGGTAGCCAATACACCAAAGTCACTATCTCCGAGTTATCGCCTTCAACGGGGAGATAGCATTGAGTCACGGAAATGTGCCTGGCACGGAGAATCAAGAGTTCTTTGTCTATAACGAGTCGGTGTGAATATATACAATGTTACCAAATGAATGCCAGTCGTACAAACACTCCATCCAGACTAAACAAGTCATCGAAATAAAGGATCACTTAATTAGGACTCCTATTGATGAGCCAAGGGATAGTTGACAACATCCTAATCATCTTTAAACGAATGAGATAATGAGATAACAAACAGCTTCATAATAAACATATATAACATTGTAACAAGTAAATCATTTACTGTAATTAAGTTGTATACGGGAACAAAACTTTAATACGTATGCATATGATGCGAATCAACAACAAAAAAGAGCAACTATGCTAACAAAGTAACAAAGTTGAAACTGATTAATATTCCATCTTTTATTAATATAGATCAAAGTTTAATCTAAATTCATCTTCCGTTAAAAAATCGACTAAAATATAAAAATGAGAAAAGTCAAAAAGACAACGGTGTCAAAATAGGAAAGAACTCGCGTGACAACCATAAAAACTTATCGATATAGATGTCTTAGGAATTGATAGCACCCCAAATAGGGAAGGGGAGAGCTATTATAAAATTTTCCGAAGTAGAATTCGTCAATAGCACAAGTATTGTAAGCTTTCGAGGGATAACAATGGAGTTAATACAATAATAAATGATATAATCGAGTGTTGAAGCCTTAATTTTGTGAAACTCCACATCAGGAATAGAAACTATACAATATTTGCTTAATGAAACTTCACAAAGTTATACTGTTTCCACAACAACTACAAATGGGAGGAATACAATGCTTGACAGAAATAAACTCACCACGAATGCAAGTCACTTCCAGGTTGTAACAACTTAGGATATCGACAATAGATAAATATTCATAACTCTGAATTGTAAGGCAATCCAATGAAACACTTACGCCGACCTGCACTTAACAACTGAAGCTGTGGCCGTCCTAAAGAATGATCTTCTTCGGGGAGAGTAAGAATGTAGTGACACCTACGCCAAGATAAAACTTATCACCAATCCCTCGAGCTCTCTTTAATCTGGAAGACTGATCCAAAGTAAATAATAAATAGATATCTCGTGAAACTGTGTACCGGTTTACCACCAAGCAATTGGTTTCAATGCCTAAGAACGACTAACTGATACAGCATCTCATGGGAGCAATATCAATTATCCTTAAGAAAGAAATACTGATTGAGTATAATTTTTCGACCACGAGTCTCAGCTGGTATAACATTTTCGTCAAGTTTTACAATCAGCCGAAAATATAAGGCAAGTCAATCCGGCACTTTAAGATATTCGGGAAGAATTAGATGATAACAAGAAAAATTGGGATTTGAAAGTATTTTCGTTTATTAGATCCTACCTTGAGTATGGAAGTATGCACTGTGTATGCGACGCTGCAGGTTTTATCCGTGAATAAGAAAAGATACATCTAAAGGGGATAATGTTTGATAAGAATTGTTATGATAAATCAGTAAATGTTAGCGATGTATCAAAGACATAAGATGACAATCTTGATAAGAAATTGGATTTAAACTAAGGTTTGAATCGCAAAATAAACTCAGAGAGAGATATTGGTTGCAGATATTATGCGTTCAACTGTAAGATAGGCCGATCGGATACTACAGGAAAAATCGGAGAAACAGTTGCACTGACTTGCTGTTTCAAAATTTCAGCGACCGATATTACAGTAACCGATTAAGGAAAGAGACAACGGTGTATTATGCACTTCCAGCCACATGCCGAAAAGTGGCTCTCATAGGGTTCATTTATGATGTATATATACTTTGAAATAAAATAAATCTTTCATTCCATTTAGGCGTTCTCAACAGTAGAAAAATATTTCGTTATAATCAGATTTATAGTCAATTTTCCCAAAACTGAATATTCTTAGCCTGACGATTTGCGATTTTAAGAAGACCGGAACATTTCCATCGAACTAATGCACAGCAGAAAACGGAAGAGACAACCGAGCGATACAGACGACCGATAAAAACAGTTTTCGCGGAATCCGATGAATCAACTGCCCTATTACAGAGAGATGAGCTTACAGCCGACGTGGAAGGAATCAAACGCCTCTTCGCGAAATAAAAAATTAGCAGTGCGTTTAGGGCGAGGGGTCGAGACGAGGATGCGACAGTTAATCGATGGATAAAGCAAGTGGGGGAATAAAAATGGCCTGAACCACGGCCACTTTGGAGCGGCCCACATAAAATTGGAAGATGAAATGGGCGGATTGACAAAAGGCCGCGATGGGGTGAGAAGGAATGGGGAATCCGGCAGCGGAAGGCGGGGGGAAGGGCAATAAAAAAGATTGGGCAATAGATTTTTTTGGATTGCACACAGAAAAAACAGGCAGATATAGAAGGGGAAGAGTGAAAGAAAGGCAGTGGGCGTGGTCGATAAGGCCCATCCCTTGCTCTGGTGGCCATTTTCTCAAACTAAGCGTGTCTAGCACGCGGAATTAAAGGGCGACTTTTATTGAATTCCATTCGCAGTCGTGTTACGCTAATGAGGGCGTTCTCAGACAAAAGAATTCCGAGAATGATTCCGAAAAGTTTCGGTAGAAAAATAAAACGAGAAGGTTAAAGCTTTAATGAACCCAGTAAGGTCGGAAATGTTCTCTACACAAAGATGGAAAATATAATTTTTTTCCTCTCGGATTTTCGTTTCGCAAAAATATATCACTATGGTAATAAATGAAAATATTGAACTGGAATATATTAAATATAGTTGGCCTCGAAATAAACCTTCTAGCATAACCTTTTCCTTCAGTTTTATCCATAATTTTTCACAAGTAACATTTGTATGTGCAAACACTGGTTATCATTAGATCGTCTAAAGTTCATATCCTGCAACTATTTCTATATTGGAATTTAAGACAAACACGTAATCATTAAAAAAATTCATCTATATTTTCATTTGAAGTCGATTTTTATGACTCAACTCATATTTTCATAATTTTCTATAATTAACAGTATTTATCATTTAATTTAGGAAAAATTATTAGTTTTAAAGCTTTAAAAAATCTTCGATTCCGTCTATATACCAATAACAATACATAAAAATCAATTTACCAGTCATTCTCCTCGTCATAATTTCTCCAGTTATAAACCACAACAATTATTTCCGATGCCAAAACGCTCTATGAGAAGTTGAATATAATACAAGGGAAAGCAGCAGTCAAAGCTGAATCATATAACATTGAAGGAACGATGTCCATACTCTTAGACATCTCCCCTTAACCAATGTGACATAGTCACTTTCCTCCTCGCTGCAAGGAAAGGTTCGCACTTAACACAAGGACTTGGATTGAGAAGTGCGTCACTTTGAATGCCAAGACAATGATGCAAGGCAGACGACAACTTGAACCCTTAAACATCAATCTCGAGAAAGATAGAGAGGAAGCCTTTGATTCGATGAGCGTCGAACTCCCGCCAAACGAAGTTGCTTCTTTGAAAAAATTTGTTCCCTATTTGTAAGACGCTGAAAGCTTGAAGACGACAAATGAGAGACTTTAATCTGAAAAACGAAGTCGTCCGCAGGAAGCTAAGTCAGAAAAAAGTATTAACGGATGATTCATTTCCGTTGAGAATTGCATGAATTCTTCTATGAAAAGAAATCTGTTGAAATTCGGCAAAAAAGGAAAATTTAGCTCTGTGGAAAGGAACGACCCACAGAGATAAAAATATTTTCAATCAACTTTCACCGAAAAAACTGAAGATACATCACCTATGGAATCCTTCCGTGAACAGGAAAATTATGCTCCCTTTAGATATTTTTGACGGTTAATATTTTATTTATTCTTTCAAAAAGAGCCTCTAGAAACAAAATCATTCAATAGTTACCTACGAACCGAAAGGGGAAAAGCAGAGACCGAAATACTAATGTCTTCGAACATGTTTATCTTGAATTAATATCAGCTCATTAGGTACTCATGAATTTTCCATTCCTATCCCGTTTAGCTAGCTGTGATCATTAGTAATTTAATCCATGAGGTTATTATCGATGAAAATAAAGATGCCCTTGTAGGTTTAACTCGTTAACTTTCGTAGAATCACTTCTTGACCATTTTCACCGTTTCCATCATAACCATCAAGATTGAAGAATTCCAAGAAATTTGCAGAAGGTTTGAGGACTACTATCTCCATTATTATTACTGTTTTCTGCTGTAATTCATTGCTAAACTATTATTTTTGCATCAAATTCATTCTAATTAGCAATTTCTAGCTTTTTCGGGAGAAATAAAAACGACTCCACGATTCATTATGAGATCAAAACGAAAAAATTCAATAAAATAAACTTTTAAAGGGTAAATAGTATATAAAAATACGATCGCCCAAATAATTACCGAGTAGAACTTCCTCAAACAAAAGAAAATAACGCTTAGAGCTGCGCCATGAGCAATGAGAATTTATGAGCGATAAAAAAAATCGAGAAGTTCGCACGCGGTAAAAGCGGAGAAAGGCGGAACAGGAAGGTTGGGGTCATTATCAAGTGGAAAAATGAAACAATGGCAGGAAGAAGATATGACAAAACAGCGAAGCAGTCGCCGCGGGGAAAAGACGGGGAGAAAAGAAAAACCGAACAAAGAAAGGAGACTAGGGCACGAGTTTAAAGGGTGGGGACGAAGATGCTTAGGATCTCAGCCAGATCCAGAATAGAAGCGGCACGTAGAGCATTCGGACGCCTCAGTAAAAGAGAAAGTGACGTAAGAACTGGCCGGTAAACATCTTCCAAATATTACTGCCCTCGATTAAAATGCTCAAATTCTCATGGATGTGATATACTTTCTAAGATTTGATGTTCGTGAACGGATATCGATATCCTAGAAACGATAAACGTGTGAATGTTTGCTGATTTTACGGCGGTTCTCGCTGAAACGAAAGTAGACTTGACAAGAACCCTCCCAACATGAATATGAAGAATGCCTCTAAATAAAAAAATTAAATAAATAAAACCGAATTAAAGATCTGAATCCGTTTCAGGAAGAAAATTCTTTGGAAAAATTAGGATGGATTTGGAAAAAATAGGGATGGAAACTCTTATATAAATCAAAGAATAACATAAACCCCTACGGAGGAATTTTGCGAAGTCATTTCTCTCCTTATCTACTAAGGTTGTTCGACGTTAAGATCCCCTGCCTCACATCTATAGACAGCTATCAGGATATTATCATCAAGGGACTACATCGACGTAGATGTAGCAAAAGCGATGGAAATGGCACGAGAGAAATGGTAAGCAGAATGTCTTGGGAGACGAACGCATAGCAACCGAAAAATCAATGGTCGAAAACAAGGAATGAGATCTCTCATGTAAGGCCAGACTTCGTGGAACGGCATTACGAAGAGATTAAAGAAAAAAACTGTCGTCTCCGCTTGACTTTATTCAGACGATCACTTTCAAGATGGCGATTACGGGTCGTCTGAATAAAATATAGAGAACATTACTTAGTTTTCTTTCGCTTCTTCAAAAGATAAAAGCTTGGATATAAAGAAATATTTCATAAAAACCGTGTATGGAGCTTTTGTATTCTCTGAAACATTGCCTTTTAGAGTAACAAAGAGAAGAGAAGGTCTCGGTGAAGATGCTTTGCTGGTGAAGAACAATGAGAATAAAACGGACTGACGGAGCGATAAAAAAGTCGTCCGAAGAATGAATAAGAAGGAAAACTGCAATAGTTTACTTAAGACAGCAATGAAAAGAGAAGGGTTACAGGTGAAGGCTTGGTGGAATTATGAGAAGTAGACAGCAGGTGTTAAAGTCAGGGAATGAGGAAATGGATTGTCAGGGGTCTGAGGGGTTTGGAGTGCTGAAACATACCAATCCTCTGATTCATAACACTCAAAGATAATCAAAAAATATATATAAATTAAAATAAATGGTCATCTACTTCAAAACTGCGATCAGTCTATAATAACCCACCGATTCATACTCTTCTCGTTTATTATTTTAAATGCTACTCAAAGACAGTAACTCAACACACCTCATCAAGGATATCATGAACATTTTTCATCAGAATAAAAATATAAACATACGAAAACCAAGTAATTTTTGTTGTGAAAGAATTTGTGTAACCAAAAGATGCTAAAACTCATAGATGAGGCAGTAATTTGGCTCTTAGTCCTTAAATGAAAGAAATCTTCCGCAAATATCATGTGAGATATATATAGTTATTTCAACCATATTAACGAAAAAAAATTGCTCATTAAGATATTTTAAGCCTCTAAAATTATGTTTACACAGCAAGATAACTCATGACCTTCCCTTAAGCGACGTCTGACCACAACAGCCTTCGTCGACTGGCCTCAAAATATTTCTCGCGAAGATTCTAATTAGAAATTTTAATTCCTCCATCTTTTGGCAACGTTTTCTTCGCATATCGAATATCCTGGTGCGAAAGCCAGCTAAGTTCATTTTCTCATGACTAAGATAACTGGAAAACGGGTATGAATAACCACCCCAGGAAAAAGGATGACAGTCTCCCCACAGCCTCGGTAAACATCTTCTACGTTGGAAATCCGTTTTAGTCATTCGCAGCATTTATTTTGATCCGTTAGTACGACACGAGTGATGACTGTGGAGCTTCCTTGGCTAGCATTCCTTTGGTTCGTTTTCTTCAACATTGTAAGTTTGTTTTACAACGATAAATCCTTGTTTCGATTAACTTTTACAATTATAATCATTATTTATCGGTTGAAATCGATGCTATTGAGTAATTCAACATACTAAAATTAAATAAAATTTTATCGATACAATTGCTTTTTTCTGTTACAGAGAAATTGTTTCTATGGCAATGTGATATTTATTATATTTAATTTTTATATTATTCTGGGAATAGTGTTCTTCTTGAGTATCTATTAAACCCTATTTAATCAATGAATAGAAATGACGTCAATTAATTCCGCAGACTTTTAAAAACTGATGTGTGCACATTAATTCCTACGCACTCCCAAAACAGGCCTCACGAAACGTAAAGAACCTTTATTGTAACATCAATTATACAGAACTGAGGCGTTTCTTGGAAGTAACATACTGTAAAAGCCCACTATGTACGAAGAATGAGGAAGAATATTATTATATGATCTGACATGAGATATAAATTACATCGAATGAGGAAGGAAAAAATACCTTTTCGCTCAAACTTTACTCAAGCTCTGGAATAACACGAACGCATGTCCGTCAATTAATTTCCAATAGAATTTACTGAGTACATACATTTCTTCTTCGCTCCATTGGAGCGACCGGTTTCACTACATCAGTCTAAGGCAAAAGCGTCCCATCCCCGATAGGAATCAGTACATAAATGCCATCACTGTTATTTCCAACCGAAACTCTAAGCATCGGAAATAGATTTAAAACAGAAGAAATAGAGAAAGCTCTTAAGAATATCCTCAAGGAAAAAAAATACACGGGAAACACCTCTGAAACATGCGGGTGGGCACTAGACAAAGTCGGCTGCGTAAAGGCAGTCGTCATTAGGGGGGAGAAAAAATTCCACGCACATTGCTACTTAAAGCCTGTTAAACCCATTCAGAGTACGCATGAAGTATCTAGGACACAAGCATTGTATTCGAGAAGCATTAAAAGGGACAACGAACACAGAGCGTTTAGCTACAAATTGGTACGAGGGTGGTCTGAAAAGTTTCCGACCCCAGATTTTTCAGAAATCTTCAGCAATTGGTGGTCTGATAAGTTTCCGACCCCAGACTTTTTTTCAGAAATCTTCAGAAAAGTTTCAGAAATTTTCAGAAAACATGTCGAGAAACGGCGTAATGTCGGAAACTTTTCAGACCACCCATGTATGTCTTGTATCGCTCCTTAACTAGCTGCAGATCCTCCCTTGTAACATGCTTAAGTAATCAACACACAGTAAATATAATGTAAAGACGACTTCATTAAATCATACAGCAACCATTCTTTCGCGAGAATACCTACACAGCGAACGCGTTCAAAACCATTCCGAACTGGATGTCTCGCTCCGTCGGAAAAAGGAAACAGAAGCAAAAAATAACTTGTGTCCCTTAATGTTCCATCCAACCATTGTGATTCTAATGAGCGTTAAAGCGGAGTCTGGGAGTGAGGAGGACGGTTGACCGGTCACAATGTTCAATCCGTGAGGAAGCGTGAGGCGGAAAGCGAGTTTCGAGATGCCCGCCGGAGGAGGCTGAGTCACGATTAGAGGCGTGGTGCACGTCCCAGAGAATGCTCGGGGTTGCCACAACGCACCGATCTAATTTTCTCTACCGCTTGCATCCACGGAACCCCTGCTTTTCTTCCGGGGAGGACTGTATCGAGGAAATGTATCACACTAACGGTGTTTTCATCAATCTCTGAGAAATTACAGTTTGAATTTACCTCACGATTCCAATCCAATTCAAATTAGAATTAAAATATACACCTGAGTTAATACGATTTTCAAGAAAAAGAATGAAAACAATCTCATTCCACAGGAATAACATGAATTTACTTGTAAATTATAGCTTCACAGGTATAATTCCAAAAGGTGTACATTCAACGTTATTTTGCAATTTCCTCGGCATGAACATGATTTTTTAAGTAATTTCTCAAAATAAATTCGCCTATTACTGTCATCATTATTATTATAAGTTACTTTAATTTCCACATTTACATCCTTCACAGGTGCTACAGTATTCAGAATAAATTGTCTCGAAAACACTGTCCTTCAAGAGCTTTCTTCAAAAATTATGCATAACAGGGTATAACCCCAAGCTTATTTCGATTCAATGTACTGGAATTGAAGTAAAATGATACTGACCATAATTATCTAATTCTGTGAATTATATGAAAATATGAAGAACGACCATGACTACTGTTGAATCAATATATCCAGATATACTTAGAATTCCTTATCATCCGCCTTATAAGATTCAAGAGAAGAAATGCTCAATATATTTATACACAAACTTAAATGCAAATAAAAGAAGTTATTGTTGCTTGAAAGAGTCAAACGCGAATGCGATCAACTTCAGAAATTTGTGTTATTGAGGAAATATTCGATGTAGTTACGAAATTCCCTACACGTTACTTGTTGTACCGAATAAAAGAAAGCAAAAAAATACTCGAGAAATAATTATGTAATAAATTTTATTTTCTCTTTGTTACTTATAAAACCGTGTTTGAATTCGATAAGAAACCCATAAACGTTTACTTTCGCTACCACGCAATACACCAAAGAACACAATGCCTCTTTTAGAAAAATGAGATATTTAGACTACGACAACGATAAAATTAGTGCGCGAATGACGAACATGTCAGACATCACAGTATATGTTAAGAATAAATATTTGCTTCCGAGCACCGGAATAGGCTTTCCGCTAGAGACGCTGTTATAACAAATGAACTCGGGTTCGATCCCTGTATCCACCCGCCCACTACCGAGCAGACTTTTCGATTCCCGGAGAGTCACGGATAAAACCGGATGTGAGGCAACCGTGGAGAGGACGTGGGTGGAGGATGGGTATATAAGTATAAAAAGAAGAGCATTCCGCTTTCGGAGCACGAAAGAGGCGGACGAAAAAGGGATCGAAGAGGAGATATTTTTTGCTTCTCCGAATGGAGGAGAATGACTCCGAAAAAGTCTCTTCGATAGCCGCCATTGTCTTCCAGCGGCTTTTATGCTTTTCACTTCTCCAAACGGAATTTAACACGCGCCTGATGCTAATTGAAAAATATTCTCCGCGAAGATTTTCCGCGGCCCGAAGGAAGCGCGAAGTCTGACACTACGAGAAAAGCAATCAGGAAATCCAATTCTCGCTCGTAGAATAGAAATTTCTAATATCATAGAGACGCTAATTGATAAACGTACGCACTTGCATCTAATTAACCCACAAAGCTAACAAAACGCGCCAGTTTGTTGGAATTAGTGTCTTCATAACACTTACAAGTAAACTTTAAGATTTAAAAAAGCTTCAAATACATTCTTTTTCGCGCCTATTTATTCTGAAGGAACCCTCTTTTGAAATAGAATATTAATATTAGTTTGTACTCGAAGCAAATATGAAAATGCCAATTAAAAAATCGGTAGGGATAGTGAGTCGTATAAAAATATTTAAGACGAAAATCTAAAAATAAGGATAAAGAAAAGATACATTTCAGATGTTGCGTAGAAGAAAAGCAAAAAGAATTTACCGGTCGTAAGAATAGAGGAAATTAACTTCGTCAAAATCTAAGTAAATATTATGGTAAATGGAGCAGATGAAGGTTAAAGTAATTGAAACAGTTTAAGTTACATGTGATAAAATAATGTGCGGGAAAACCCTCCTTTTCCAAAGACATGAAAATCAACTCCAAATGCAGAGGTTCGGTTATACATTTTTTTCTACAGCATTTAATTCTATTTTGTGAGTTCCAAGCACGAATTATTCATTTCATTTTAAGATAATTTGAAAACCTTAAACTAATTCGAACAAACGAATCAACCAATCAAAAGGTTTTCGAGCAGGTTGCTTCATATCGATTGCACTAAATTTTTTTCGTCTGCTTTAAGCTCGATCCTTTTCACAAAACTTCACAAAAACATCAAAAGGAATGCCCTGCATGACATTTAAAATCTATTACATATTTTATTCACCTAAATTTTCTTAAGTATTAGACCAACCCATGAATTTCCAAAACATTTCACGGTTAAAGGGGAAAACTGAAAGTGAAGCTTCGCCTTAAGTGCCCGAGAAATGCAAATCACAGGACGATTGCATGTTTAGGAGCTAAAAGGGGCATTAAGACCCCTTTAAATCATTCGAAAATGAGACTTAGTGCAGACGCTTCAAGGGTCATAATTTTTTCCCGCATTTTTTTCCCTTTTTCCGATTTTTATTCCGCATAAATATGTGAGAATCATCAGTTTCTCAACTTTAAAGTAAAGAAAAAATTGGCAAAATTTTAAGACAGAGAACCCCCTACCCGTAAAATAATTTTCAAAATCTGTTCCTCCTCCTCATAACATCCAAACACAATTTCAAACTTATAAGCGCAAAATGTCGAACACTGGGTTAATTGGGGATGTGTCGCTAAATGGAAAATAAGCCACATGACGAAATGCAATTCGCTCCGAGGACAAAACAGCTAATTCGATAACATCGAATCCTGGGAGAACACAGATGAACCGATAGCCACGCTAAATTGGTAAAATACGAACACTTCTCGGGCGCCAACATCCGACACCACCACCGCCACAACACCCTCCAAGACATACATAACGACCCCTTCACCAACTCTTCCGCAACACGCGAAGAACATCGAGATAAAAAAGAAGCAACACCCTCCCTTCTTTACCTTCACCGGCCAACGGCAATGCGGCAGCTATATATCCACTGCCGGAACTTGCGGCTACGGGTGCACGCCACAGCACGCTACCGTACTGCTGTCAGTCACGACTCCCACTTTGACGACCAAACTCAGAATCCGATGGGCAAAGAAGATACGGAGTGTCTGAGAGAAAAGCGGCACAAGAGGGGGGCGTGAGAGGTTCTGTTAAGCACTGCGATCGATTCCTCTTCACCAATCTTCGCAGCATCCGTCCCTTCGCAACCCTACCACAAAAGGGATCCTCAACACACGTCGATAATGCTCGATTTCATCCTGAACCGACACTCCGTCGACGACCGCCGCCGCCGTTTTCGGAAATTCCCAAAAGAAATCCCTCCACTCTCATCCGCGAAGCGTCCGGTGATGGAATATCCACTGGTGAGGCAAAAACGAAGGGCGATAACGGACTGGCGACCTGTCTCACGATGGCCGGAACACTCTCTGCGGGTCAGTCAACTCTGCTTCCCCGCCAGCCCCGCCTTCCATGGCCAACCCTTTCTCTTCCCCTCCTACCCGAGCCTGCGCTTACTTCACCTTTGTCTCCGCGGTGGATGGGAAAGCTAGATCGCGGGCCGAAAAAATTAAGACGGTGTGGCGAGACCACACGAGCTCCGATACATTGGATCGCTTTTCCGACCCGTTTCTCTCTTTCCCTCTTTAATGCGCCGACGGAGTGAAATGAAGGAACGATTCTCATATGACGGAATGGACGGCGAGATTTCCGAAAGGCGAGGAACGAATCGGGTGATGTATGCTCTCCCCTTTAATGGTCCCAAGTGTCAGGCAGATCCAAACGGGATGATTAAACACTTCCCAGAAGGTTGCGGAGGAGGGGATCATTTCCCATATTAAGAAAAATAAACCGCCTCAAGGTGAAACTTTAAACAATGGAAGAGCTACACGGTATTATGAGGCTGTTACGTCATACATGTATATGGGGATGATCATAGAAGAAAGTGGCGAGTTTTGGGAATTACGTAAGTAAATATTACCTAGCGTGATGATTTTCCGTGTTTTGGGGCACTAAAAATCCAACCCGACTGAATGGCGACTAGACTAACTCAAGGTTGACCTAACGAAATCTAGGCAAAATCGGAAATCCTATAAAACCCTATCATCTACTGATAAAATGTCAATAAATACCGTCCAGAATTTCTACTGAAATCTCTCGTCTCAGTCTCGTTTTCCAAAAAAAACGAGACTGAATCGATAACAGACAGTTATGGACCGATTGAAACATGGTCAATTAACACACAATTATAGATATAAGACAAACAATTAGTCTCTAATGCTAACACCAAAACATGCACGCCACAAATTTATTTGCAATACCTATTCAGCTAACCGCGTTCGTGATAAAATTCGAGAAATTCGTACAAGTAAAGACAACCGAAAACCCTGATATCCTGAAATAAAATCCCGATTTAATAAACCCCGAAATCTTTACTCGCACTTAAATTCGCGAGTTTTAATTTAGCCCGGGCCTTCTGATTTCGCGTTAAAAGATATCTCGCAAGATCTTACACTTTTCACGTTTGTTCGCATTAGCAATTCAGAACCCTTTTTAAAAGCGATTTTCTTTTACTTCCGAGTTGGATTCAAACGAAATGAAGAGACGAAATCGACGAGACACCGATACGTCAAACAAAGCAGAAACGGGGATTTTTCGTTTGTCATCACTGCTTTAATGCGCCTTTTCAGACAGTTTGCGAGACTCGATCGATGGCACATGTTAAACGGACGTAAAAAATAAAAAGGACGGCGAGGTCGATTCTTTGGCGTCGGTTCTGGTCCACCGAAACTAAGAGAACGGGCCAACGAAAATCCCACCACTTTTTCTTTCGTTTCGAGCTGCTCAGTGCATTTTTAATTAACACCATTCTCGCTGGCGAACTGGCGCTAAATTTTTTACCAAATTGGATTGCTGCGGGAAAAACGGACCTACAGGAACTAATTAGTTTGTTTTATCACCGTTGAAATCGTTCTAGGTAAACATTCAAGCCCCGGATCGACAAGCAGAGACAAAAAGGTTGGACTTCGGAAAAAAACGGTAAGAGAAGGGTTTGCAAATACGTCGCAAAAAATAAAATTACGTAAAACCTTTGCTTGACAAATACACGAGAAACTACTGTAAGAAGGGTTAAAACGTATACATAACAGAAAAAAATTATTACTACATGCAAGCAGACGTGACAATATTGCACTCTGTTATTATTTTGAGAAGTAAAATACTAGCTTCCAAATTTTTCCTTTAAAAATGACACGTTTTTACTATCGAACGAAACACGCAGTTAGAAAGTTATATGAACTTTAATGCGCAGGAACATCTCTGAGACAAAAACTGAATTGGATTTTCTAATTTTCAATTGTATACATTTTATACCTTCATTATATGCATGAAATAAAATTTCAGATCAGAAAGTATAATTTAATTTAAAGATAAGTAAATCCATTGCGACACATCGCGTACTGCTTATTTAACTATCTGCTCCATGAACGGTCTATACAAACAATATTTTTCTTTAAATCTTAATGACTTCAAAATACGGTAATTTATTAGTCCTATCATAAATATTTACAAAACATTTTCCAATTTCATCTCCCTGACGTAACTCGGAAAAATGTTTCTCAGCTCATATGAAACGCACTATATGATCCATAATAAAAAATACCAAATTCTACACACTCTATTTTGCATAATGAGAATATTCCAGGAATAAATAAAGTGCACCATGCGAGGCATGACTTCATACCAACAACTCTGAATTGCTTCTCGATTCTTCCCTTCATTGGATCGGAGGAAATTTAATTAAAACGGTCCGACGAGAGCAGATGTGATCCTTCCGAGGATATGAATTGCTCAGTTTCCTGTCAACCAAATCTCGTTGTAAATTTGAATAATGTGAGCATGAACGATCGAGAAAACAATCCTATCCGTCGGGATTAAACTCATTCGCTTTGATTTCTTCGGTGACACGGTATATACGGCGGTGGTGTAGGGGATTATAATCAAGCAATAGACGATACGTCACGACGGTTTATTCTGGAGAACCGGCCAATCATTATTAACGTCAATCGAACAACTGGCACAGATGCAAAGGAAGCAAGCACTGCCCGAACACGCATGCATTTCTACTCCATCAGCAATCTAGTACATACTAGTGTCTCTAGCATCATATGATATATACGTTTAAATGTTTGTGTCATTCGAAATCGTTCGAAAGTCGGTGAAAGTGAAAAGTTTAAAGAACTGTATTACTATGTATCTGATTATGAAAATGCCATGTGTAAACACAGATGCTATCAAAAAGTACTTCAGAGATCGTCTGATACATCAACGCTAACCCGAATACTATGACAGGCTTGAGTAATTTTTACCGTTTCATAAAAAAATGAAATGTAATTTACTTCAAAATATCCTGCGAATTTGAAATAAATAAAAAAGAACTCAAAAATGAAATTCCGAATACGTCTTGTCAATTGATAATCTGCTCCGAGTACCTGCTAAACTTTCCAACGACACTTTTAAGACCCAAAATAAGGTAAACATGGCATCACGAGAGATAATGTATCCAAAAACACGGAAAACAAGGAAGCGAGAGAAGATTACTTAGAGGAGTAACAATGGAAGAATTCGAACTTTAGTTCCGACAGGATAAACAAAGCGCTTTCTAAATCACCTATTTACTTTAACACAAAGACCAGAAAACACACAGGCATTATAGTTACAATCGGACGAGACTAAAACGGAACATTTTACGGATTTACTTCCGGCAAACTTTTCGAGCACTGAAGGGCACAACTTAACACGAGACCGACTCCGAAATAATACGGCGCACTCGCTGCGCTCTACTTAGACCGAGAGATCCAAAAAAATTTACAGTAGTATATTTTTTTCGCAGCAAATTCACTTCGGTCCAATTTCCGCACCTCTGAACATCGGAGCCGCGCTAAAATGACGAGTCTTTGTCAAATCCTTCTCCGCTTTTAGAGCGTTTTGGGGATATTTTACGAAATTTGCCCTTCTCCGGTGACACATCGAATATTAATTCTTGGGGATCAGCATCCCCTTTCCGAAGGAGATGACTCATCGCTGTACCTCTTTCCGCGCCGTTTGAGCATAACGGTACTGCCATCCGATGGTAGAGGGGTACTGAAATAAATCTTGCACATCTCGACCCAAAAACCGGATAGAAACGCGGGATAGAGCGCGGATGGCACCACAGCAATTCCCAGATGCGCCGGAGAGAAGAGTCTAAAACAATCATCTTACTACAAAAATCGTGGATCTACGAAATTATTTCTGTGTTATTTTTATGAAAAATTATTTACTGAAAACGATATGAATGAGGCAAGGTAAAGAGGAAAATTTCCATAACTTACTCAAGAAAAGTATTCAGAGTAGTGGAAAATTCCTAAAGTAGATAGATAGAAAGTATTAGAAGAATTCAATGAGTACAGAAGAGCTTTACGTGCTTGTGTAAACATTGTCTTAAGTTATTACTGTATTTTGAAGAATAATTATTAAGAGTTTTGCTACGATAAATAAATTCAGTGGATCAGAAATAACCTAGCTTGGAATATACACTTCGAAAAATGCTGTGATGTGTTATATGAGAAATTTTGAGATTGAAATCATTTCGGAAATAATTTTAAATTTTGAATACTTTCGGAAGTACTTTGGAGGCTTCCTTAATCCTGAGTTTTCAAAACCCTTTTGGACTTTTTGGACAAAATCACGAGAGGTGAGTTGATCTGCGACGACTGTTTGCTTGGATCTTTTTGAAGATTTCCTTACTGAATTAATGAAAAATCTATCACCTATCCTATATTTAAGATTTTAGAACGTGTCTGGAAGTTATTACTGAGATTAAAAGGATTTGTAGGCGCAAAGATACAGCGTAGAGAAATTTTTGATTTCATAGCTTATTAACTCTTTTATACCGAAACGAATGTTTAATAATAAGCCAGATTAGCAAAAACGCTTTCTGAAAATAACCTGAAAACTTAATGTTTCAACTTCACAATCCAAATTGTAACGATGTTTTCCTTGTACGGGGAATAAAACCACTGCAGATATATCCAACGATTGGCAATTGAAGACCCAATTCAAATCAATCGCCACAGCTTTAATTTAAGTTAATTATCAGAAATAGGTAACGGATATTACCCTTCGGGCACCGCAAATAGTATGGTACTTAGATCTCAAACGTAAACGTATCAGTAACGACAGAAAGTAGAAAATCCGAGGAACATTAAACCTCTCTTTGAGGATGCGGACGTGAAAAAATGAATCGGTGGAACTCTCGTTCCGAAGGCAATCACTGCGACGTTAAGACGCGATTGAGGCGGTAAAAAATCGTTATTCCCCCGAAGGAAGAGGAGCGTAGAAAGTAGAGAAGTTTTCCACGGTACGAGAACCAGGTTTGCACCATTTACATTAGTGGGGTCGTCTCGCAACGTTGCTCTCGCCCACGCCGCCGACAAGAGCGACCGGAAGAAAGGAGAAGTGAGGGGAGCCATCATTGCCCGTTATGGACTGGACAAGGAGGGACGATTAAGAGAATACATCAACCTGTTTATTTTTCAGCGAAAGGATGCATCCGGCGCAAGAGTACACTGCAGAAGTTTACATTTACCACTTTCTGCCGTCGGTAACTTACTAAAAAATGAAAAAAACAATTAACACTTATTATCTGTTAATTTATACTTCTTATGTGCTTTTTGATAGAGATATTTTGCATTAAATTAATGAATACTTTCTATAATCATGGTTCAGAAGAATGTGCAGCATATTTCTCACTGTGGAAATATTGTTAGAAACAGGAAAATCGCTCTAAAATTATTTCTCAATACCATATTTTTATTTGCTTTTTGATAGAGATAGTGTATTAAATTTGCGTATACTGTCTGTAATCGTGATTCGTGAAGGATCTTTCTCAATCTGGAAATACAGCTAATATCATGAAAATCGCTCTAAAAGATTGACTTCACTGCAGAGGTTTCATCTAGGAAAATATTACCACAATTGGACGATAAATGGAAATGAATAAAATGAAAAATTGCAAAAGTCATATGGATATTAATGTAAGAAGGATAACATCATAAACGATATGTCATCTTTACCCCTTACGCCGGAAGACGGTAATCACGGTACAGATGTACTTCTAAATTTACATAAATAACCTGCAAGCCGCCTTTCAGTACGCGTTCAGGGGGTGTAAACATGGAACGAATGGGCTACTGTTTTCGTTAGTTATTATCGCGTATCATTCGCGTAAAGAATGTGTCTTTAAATCGACTTGTTCTAGCGTCTATTTCTTTTACATTATGCTCATTGTCGAATCAGCCTAAGTAGTAGATGTAAATCGCAAGAAGACTTATGTTCTCATCCATATTTGATTATATTATAGAAGAAACAAATCCGTGACCTGCGGATGAGGAAAGACCGCCCGCCATTGGTACTGGATGCGAAAAAGATTCCGCGAACCAACGGTGTAGGAACATACCGATAGAATGAAGCTGCAGAGGGAATTTTAACAGCCGTCTCTTCTGCGCATCCATTGGGCACCTGCGCTCTTAACCGATGTCGAACGAGAAAAACTGGACAGAAAATATTGAACTTCGCTTTGCCCTATACGGAAATATAATACGGCGCCAATGGACGCAGAGAGAATTAAATTAGACGGTCGGAGATGGGAAATTTCTCGTCGTTCGTCCACAGTGCTTCCTGAATGCATCAATGTGAAGGATGGGATGACAAGGACACCATCTATGGAAATAAACCGCATTTGTGGGAAGGAAAATATTCTAAACCTTGAGAATCATTAGTTTCCAGTTGTAAATCAGACGTAATGCATTTCAGTTATTTACTTAGCTTACATTCCACGATGAGAGTAAACATTGGAAATACCCAAACGTAATGCACGCCGAAAAAGAAAACTCTGCTCTGAAGTTTGAGAGCCAGTGTCGAAAAACAGATAACAGCGAACTGATTGTGATGTTGCGTGCTGGTAACTCCCGCAAAAACTAATCATATACACATCGAAACTGCCGCAGGGGAAGTCATTACCAACTCGCAATCACTCCCGAAAACTCACGAATACGAGAAAAAAAATTTAAAAACAAAATTGTAATGCAGGGCAACCGTAAATTAACCCGCGAATATTTTGCTTTGCACCATTAAGATTTACATTCACCATAAGACTGAATGAGGGTTCATCGAAAAATTATAGCACTGTGATGCGTAAAACTGAAGTAGGAGCGGTTGGAAAGAAATAATTTAAGGAAAACAACCCAGTGAGAATAAGCACAACTGAATTTATTTGCAACTGATATTTGCAGAGCCCTTTTTAAAAACTTGATTCTTCCCGCATAAAATTCGCCCAATGCGCAAATGCCAAAAAGGATTCGTAACCCTAACCCAGTTTTATGAAAAAATTTTCGGAAAATTTTGCTATTGAACCTTCCGGTTAATTTCACAACTATAGGATAAAATGAAATCTTATTCATGAACACGATTACCGAAGCATCGAAGATAAAGCTAAAATTAATCAACATGTTCTGACAGACAGAAATACAAAAGGTTAATCTCAGCCTGTAAATAATTTCGAGTAAGTACCAGAGATTGAAATTGTGGGTGATAATAAGCTTTTGAAGCAAAGTGATCGACTATAAATTTGAGTACCTTAAATTCGTGAGATTATTGCCACATTACCTTCGTTTTATACTTTTAGGCTAATTATTATCAACGTTACCCTGATAGGTCCCAAAGAAGTCGATATGGTAACAATGAAAGACCATCATTTAGACTATCTTTGTCCCTAATCATTATCATTACCATAATCATTGGCTGATCCAAGTAACGGCGGGTATAATTACGTTGAAAATAGTAATCGCTTTGGGGCTTTACCCCAATATATTGCATTACGAATGCTGTCTCTAACTATTCGTATTCTTTCGTCAATAGATAATAAGGATTATTCGAAGCAGTTTTTACTTTATTAAAGAAATCACACATCAATGGCAGAAATGCAGATCGAGACCTGCCAACGAGCGGGAATTGTGCGATTTAACGCAATAAACTCAATTACGTGAGTCGATTGCCAATGATTATGAGAGCAAACGAAAACACTCACGTTTTCGATTGAGATATTCCATCTGTTCATCGGACATGATCGGCGCAACTTGGGCACGCCATGCGTGAATATCCGAGCAAAGAGCATCAACGCCTCTCGTGTTACGTTCGTTAGCGAGAGGCAATTCGATTATCGCGAGCTTCATCGAAAAGAGGAGGAGAAAAACCACTTCCGTGATTATTCTGCAACTGGGGCATGATAATTAAACCAGAAGACGAAATTCTAGTTTCCTTCGCGCCACACCACCTCCTTTAATATAACGTTCTTATGCAATGACATCTTCGACATAAGTTCTGTGAGCAGGAAAGTTTTGCCGAGCGGCTCGATAACGTCATTCTCCCGAATTGCCGAAGACTTTTATAACTGCTGATTCCCCGGAGGCAAGAGATGAGAGATCATCGTGCACTTCAATAGGACGGTTATAACGTACTGAGTACGCAAGATCTGTGTTATTATTACTATTTCCTAGATCAATGATTAACAATTTCATTTATACCATGTCTTTGAAAATAGATAGTGCTTATAAATTACACAAAAATACACACGAGAAATCTACCTCGTGAATAATACATCAACGACACTTTGCCCTTCACAAAGAAATACCTGTAAACACAATAATAAATTTCTTCCATAAATGATGTAATTAGTCAACTTGCAATGTTTGTATGAGATGTTACCAGTAACTAATTATAGTCTGATGGAATACATTTAATTTATCTCTTGACGTAGGACGGAAAAAGAATCTTTCATTTAATCTTGTCTGTTTATTATTTATTTATTTATTTGACCCTTTATTAGGCGAGGTTAGGCCCGAGTGGGCCTCTCTTCCACCTAACCTCGTATGAAGATACATCGTTATAAAGATTCAAAATAATACTAAGAGAATAAAAAAAGAGAAAGTTTATGGCTGACAAATGAAATTTAATGATGTATGAGTGTTTTTAAGCATTCACCTTGGTCACTCCTTGTTGACCCCTATGATAAGTGTTATTAACAGGGTCATTTCGTTTCACTTACGAGAAGTCATTCCTCGTACAACATATTACTAAAAAGCAAAAGCAAAGGTGAACTACCTCATTTCTCATCCTACCTAATCCCTCAAATTCAAACGTTCTGTACGACACCTTTCCAAAACCCCATTATCTGTAAAAATCATTTTTCCATAGGATAAAAGGCTAATGGGAAGGGCAATAGTCAACACTTATGAGCGAGAAATAGCGGTGACCTGTCTTCATAATCCTCGGATGACACGGATGAATCAACCGGACAGAAGAAGATGACCACGAGTCGATTGTTCATAAAGCGCATCGATGCGTGAAAGCCCAAAACTGCTTCCGTAGCGAGAAGCAGAAGAGTTACGGTCATCTCCCATCGATGAAAGCCTCTTTTAGAAGTCTGCACTGGTCTAAATATTTGGTCCAAGCCCGGCCAGATCAGTTCACGAGTCCCACTCAGCGTTCATATTGATTGCATTTCGCGACCCTAAACTTATCCCGGGCCCAAAAAACAAGTTTCCTGGATCTAGTCCACACAGAAATGTAGCACTCAAAAAGTACCCCTAACGATAATCTGTGCTGTACCACTCAGAAAATCAACCATAAAACTGGTTTTAAATTTAAAAACACAGTAAATCTTACACTTTCAACCCAACTTTCCTACATCCGGGATTTTCGAGTGACTAAGGGCATGCCAAATTGCGACGGAAAGCCATCATTACTTCGAAAAACCTTGGAAAGAAAAAAAAAAGTTCCCTCTTACTTCGGAAAGCCGTTTGAAAAAAAGATTCTGATCGAAGAAGCAACTCCTACAGGCGAATTTGAGATTGAAAAATGGCTGTTGGCGCTATAGAATCTAACACCATTTTGAATGAAAGATAAAGTGGAAAAATGGCCCTTAACTCATCAGACGTAAATGGATGAGAACCATGTTCAGTGGGCCGATGGATGTTTGAGAGGCCGGCGCACGTGTCCCTCAACTCCTTTCCATAGAATTCCCTATTACGAAGCCTCTGATATCATACATTAGTCTCATCATAGCGAGAGCGAATGGTGAGTTCCCTTTCACAGTGAATCGACGGACCTTCGGGATGTGAGTAGTGATCAGAGAAAGCAAGGTCTGCACAGGAGATCGCTTTTATTATTGACAGCTGCGTTGGAAACACATTTCCATCATTTGGCGCTTCGTATACTTCCTGTAGAAAGGACTTCATCTGCCAGCATCATCGCTTTAGTCACTTCTTTCTACAACTTCGTCATTAACTAAGGTCACTGATGATATTAAATTCGCAATGGACAGTAAGAAAGTAACTATCTTAGTTCTAATCGATCTCTCTAGGGCTTTTGATTCTGTAGATATTGACATTCTCTTAGCCAAGCTGCAAGTTTTAAATATCGGTCCCCTGGCATTATCTTGGTTCTCTTCGTATCTATCGGGAAGATTTCAGTCCTGTCTCATCAATGGTAATTACTCTTCTTTTCGTTTTATGGACCACGGAGTTCCACAAGGATCAATACTAGGTCCATTACTTTTCTCTATATATCTCCAGAATTTACCTAATAGTCTTTCGTATTGTTCCTACCATTTGTACGCCGACGATTTGCAAATATACCTATCGACCAACCTAAGCAACATTTCCAAATCCATCGAGTACTTAAATAATGACATACTTAAATTACACTCATGGTTGAAGTCGTTAGCTCTAAACATCAACCCGCATAAGTCACAAGCAATAATATTCGGATTACCCAAGTTAATTAAATCAATTAATGAATTTGATGTACACAAAGTCAAAGTTGGGGACACTGTGATTGAATACGGCTCATCTGTTAAGAATCTTGGTTTGTATATGGACCAATCACTCACCTGGCTACCTCAAGTAACATCTATTTGTAAGAAAACATACTACACTCTTCATAATCTTAAACGTTACCAAAATATACTGCCAACTCAGCTTAAAAAGGCCCTTGTTCAAGCACTAATTCTACCATTATTTGACTACTGTGATATAATTTTGAATGAAATGTCTCACTCAGTTAGCAGTAAGTTAGATCGTGCATTCAATCAATCGATTAAATTCATCTTCAATGCTAAGAGAAATGATCATGTTACTCCTCTTCTGGATGAACTAAAATGGCTAAGACCTGACTCAAGACGAAAGCTTCACACGCTTAATCTGGTTCACAAAACTCTCCACCATAATTGCCCCAACTATCTTTCCTCTTATTTTAAATATCTTAATAGCTACCACAATCTAGGCACACGTCCATCGGGTAAACTTATAATTCCTCTACATAAAACAGATATGGGATCGAAATCATTTCAGGTTCTAGGTGCAAAATACTGGAATGAACTTCCGTACGCAACTATAAAAGATTTATCTCTCCCCTCTTTCAAACGGATAGTACATAATTTACTTCTTAATAAAAATATCAGATAACTTTTTAAACTCATATATTCATTGCTAATCTTGAAGTTTCAATTAACTAATTATATTTACCTTAATTCATTACCTAGAACCCAGGAGAATGGAAACCATATCTGTCTTGTCAACATATGCATGCGGTGTAAATCAGTATACTCTCTTGCTCTTTTCTCTTTTCTTTCTTTCAGATAATAAATCTAACCATCCACGTGGGATATATACGCAGCCACCTGACGAAATCAAGAAGATGAATTTTTTGTGATTTAAATAAATGGTTGTCAATATTTATACTTCTGTGTTTTCGCGGGTTTTTTACGCTCCCCTTCTTGTGTGGGCGTTTTCCCGCATCGTGGGTTTTTCTCCAAAGACCTTCAGTTGAGGAGTTTTTCCCCCACAACCACAAATCTTTATATTTTATCTACTAGTATTTAGTCTAAAACTTTGTGAATTGTTTTTTTTTTTTTTTTCACTTGACGCATTTTAGATTTATATCTTCTTATATTTACCTGATTTGTTCCTTAATTAGTCTGTAGTTTTGTAGATTTAAGCTTAATATAGTTAACTGTATTTTCTTATATGAATTGTAAAGGTTGGGTGGAAGAGAGGCCATACCGGCCTAACCCCGCCAAAAGTGTCTAATAATAATAATAATTTCCATCATTTTTAATTTCGCATAAATCTAAACGGCACGTACACAGCCAGCAACTTCGATCGAATCACTGAATTTTTTAACGAAAAATAAGATTCGAAAATCTGTTATGCATTAATATGAATATGTTTACAAATGTTTCAATCCTTACCACCGACATTATTCGCTGTGCCAAATGCAATAAATCCAGTTAAGTTGAAATAAAGAAATGTAGGTGATAAATGATAAGCATCATCACCAAAGCAAATTTTAATGGAATTTCCGAGTAAATGTAAACTGTGTTTAGAGCAACTGTCTCTTAATAGATTCAATGAAAATAGCGCGCAGTCACACTCTTAGACGAAAGACAAAAAGATGAAGAAATCGGTAATTACGCTTGGCTCCGTTTCAAAAATTCCAAAGCAGCATTTAGAATCGTCAACTGCCTTGCCTACGATAAACATCGAATCAGAAAATCGCGAGAAAGGTTTGCACCCTAATTTTGTTAATCTCGCAAGAGTGATCATGCGAGATTTTATTCTAACTATGCTGATAAATAAACATTCGTTTTCAAATTGTTCGCTGGCGATTGATACAAAAATTCTAAGATAGAAAAAATTAGATTCACCATGTTATAAAGAGAAGTTATGTACATTAGGGATTCTTATTAAGAAGCATAGCATTAAAACAACGAAATAATAAGGTTAAAAACTTTGGCCGCTATCATAAAAAATTACACAATATTTCTTACTAAATTGTTAGAATGATTTTACCTTGTGTTTATATTTCTCTTTTTACGCAAAAAATTATCATTTATCTCTCACAATAAATAAATACGCTTGTAAGTTTCATCTTTTGTATGATTAACACTGGTTGAGAATCATTTATTTATGCTATAGATATATAGTTATGCATTTGCGAAATACGTTAGGAAGGCTTTCAAGAGGTGCGAGTGTTAGAAAAAGTTGGAAAAAACCAGCCTGATTCATTATACACCATTATATCACGAAATTAAATTTTAAATACCGTACTATGATGCACTTTTACAGAGTTCAAAGCAAACGGAATCAAATTTCTACTATCTTGAGCCAGTAACCCACAAAAAGAACCAAAGGCATACACCCCGGCAAAGAGCAAACTCACGACCAACAATTAGTACCTTCAAGTTCTTTAAACTGCACTCTATGCACCTGCAAAGCCAAACAATTTACAAAAGGCGCCGACGCGAAAGAAGTCCACCGGAAAAAAGGAGTGGGGATGGCGGAAGAGGAAAGGCTGATGGCCGCCTCGACGGCATTAGAGGAGCGCTGAAAATAACCCCACTGACGTATTTCCCGTTCGTTCCTCTGGCATGCTAAGCATGGGAAAGGATAAAGACGATGATAAAATTCGCCGGCTTTCATCGAAATATACGACCGGTAATGGGGACGCGTTAATCCACTCTTCTCCGCGAGAAATTCCTCTCGCGGACCCAGAGTGCAACGAACGAATTGAAAAAAGTATTATTTAGTGCTGCTGGGGAAAGTAAAGGAATGACATGTGGCCCAAAAGCAGTATTGGCATGCGCCTTTCCGGTCCAGTTCCTACCCTTCACGTGGCTGATTCTTCGCAGGCGGTCGCTAACTCAACATGGAGAGCCTCTGACAAGGGAACACGCAACGAATTAGCGATAGAGTAGAACGGAAGTGATGCCTTTCAAAATAAACCGATGTTTAAGCCGAATAGCGGCAATGAACAAGGATTTGTTTCCATTGAGAATTCCGCTGCCTCTACCCAAATTGAGTACGTGGCGGGATTTTTTTGAGCCTGGCAAAGAACGCGAAGGCAATGCCGGGATGGTGCCAGGAAAAATGCTAAAAATGCGGTCTTATCCTGTGATCTAGGGTCTGTTCGACGGAGACGAAATGAAAGCTTAGAAAGGAGAATTCCTTGGGATCTTCGCTACCAACTTTCAGTCACGACAAAAGCGAATGATCTAGCTTCCTATTTTAGCTCGAAATAGATTTCGAAATATTCAACCACGTTAAGTCATCTAAGACAGGGGTGAAGAGATATTTTGGGCTGCGAATGATTCGTTTCTCACTGCACGACTACCACAACATTTGGATTCGGTCGAGACGAATATGACATTTACTCCCACGTGGATTTTCCTATCACTTTCTTGTATTGATCAATTTATTCATGCCTCAAAAAATAATTTTATGGGGTAATAAACAGTTCCAATCAACCAATAATTCTGCTGCAATCGACGTGTCTATTGCTTACTACTATCATGATGATCTAAGACTGGAATTCGTAATGGTGAACGCACTAATTCGAACTCCTTCACCTGCTCAGAAAGGAAGTCAAACAACAGATAACGATAAGTACTCAAAAGTAACCAAAACTTGCTAACGGACATATTCCGGATAATTTAGGAAAACGAAAGACAAAAAACACGGTTCCCTTTGGTATTTGAATACAAGTTTCCTAGAAAGTAAGTTTCCTCAAGATCATTTTCACGACCTCGATAATGTAAAAGGTCACAGGCTGCTCTCTTAAACCGAGCTAAGGAAAAATCTGCAGCATACAGCGCCTCTTTATCACTGCTCCACGTCGCACGCTACAACAACGCGTGCTATCTTCGAGTGACAATGCACAGTGAGCGAGGGTTTTCCGCTTTTTTCAAAGAGAATACAAAGAAGCACGTTTTCTCCTAATTCACACATTCAATAGTATAATTCGTTAAGTGTTCTTCCTTTCTTCGAAGATTGCTAGCGGAAAACCCCTTAACTACTTCGTTAAGCCTGAATAACTGAAGAGAGACGAAGTTTCCTAGTCTGTATGATAAATGCTAGAATTTAATCGAAATATATTAACCTTATCTCATGAAACTCAGTTACAATTTTGTGAAAATTATTCTCTATCTACTGTCCGCTCGCAAGATAAAACATCATTCACATTCCGCCACCGCTCAATTAAATAAAAATTTACATAAAACTATCCCATTCACATAATTGAGATTTCAGAAAATATAAAAACAAAACTGGTGATATGGATACGGCTTCAACTTTGATTTGTGATATGGTTCATATCAAAACATCATCAGCAGAATTAATTACACGTTAATTATGCCCTGAATAAAAGTAATTATTACCAAAACCAAAGATGAAGAACATTAGTCCGTGTTTGAACGTTCAATTCAGACTTTCTGTGACTCCCTGAAAACATATACGATTTTAATTATTTTAGTTCCCAAAATCTTTCACAAATGCATGAGAAAAAATTTTTAAAAATATTCAATTTTCAAAAATATTCCTTTTTCTTTTCGTCACTTAATTCCGAAGTTAAACCATTTGAATGTGGACAATACGCCCCTCAAGTGCGGCCTGATAATTTCATAAGCGGCTTAATAGCACAAACGGCCTCATATGGAAAATTTCCCATACCCGCAATAAACTTCTTTGGTAGCCAAATTGTGATAGCACGAAACCGGAAAGCGTGAAACTTTGATACGAGTAAAGAGAAAGAAACGGAATCCTTAAATCTTAATTAAGCTGATTTCGAACACTTGGGAACCGGCGTGTGTGTTTAATTACGCAGTTTCACGAATTTGTAATACTTTAAACTTTAAATTAAATTTTCAATGATTTCTATTTCCACTTCTCTGAATATTCCATTACTTTTCATTCAATCCGGAAGAACTGAAATATTGACCGAAACCATATGTTAAAAACGGGACAATCGTCATGAGGTGACGCATGTTAAATCTACTTCAACTGCACTCTCATCCAAAAGGCATATGGCCTCTGAGGATCCCTCATCAGCAGAAAAATAAGGTAAACAGCAATGACCGTTATAAGATTTGATTATCCACCGTTAATAAGTTGGGAATGTGTTTCGTGTTGGAGTTGAAACGATACAAAAGGAAACAACAGGAAACGCAAAACCTATAACTCATATCTGCCAGGAAAACCTGCGACTTGATAAGACTGGCATCTTTCCTTTATTAGCTCACTAGATTTCCTATATTAGCTCGCTTCTTGAGATAAGTCTTTCAATGCATCGAGGAAAGGTTGAATGAAGTTTAAGAGAAAATGGGAGAAAGTTAGATAAAAATAATTCATCCGCAAGATACGCGGACTTAATTGTTGGGAATGAATTTGAAAAGGTTTCGCCATAACTAGTCATTGCACAAATTGATGATGCAATGAGATTAATTTTAAAAAATCATAAAAAAATATGTTGCGAAATACACTTGTAAAGGTTACGAAGACTTAAGTAACGATGAAAGGATAAGGAGAAAATTAAGATAGGATGAGTAGTACCATAGAAGAATTTATGACAGATCACTCAACATCAACGATGCACCACTGAGTTGGGAGAGTACAAGGAGTAGTAAACGGATGAGCTTTTATGAGGGGAGGAATGATGACGACGAAAAGCTCTGAAAGAGACACCAGGTAAAAATTTCTGAAAACCTCCGTCGGAGATGTTTTGTCGTAAAAATGTGAAATGTCGACGCTCGGAAAGGAGTAAATTGAAAGCTTGGGTCTTGAAAAAGTGGGTGTGGCATAGAATAGAGTGGGCTGAGCTGACGGAAAAACAAACCAGAAAATACTAGGCAAGGCCGATGAGGATGTCGGCTGAAGATATGAAACGGAACCTAAGAAAGAAATGGGTGGGTCAATTCTTGAGATGGGTGCTATCTGGTCGATAGCTGAAGAAAGTAATAGAAAGGAAGGTTGGGAGAGAGAAAAGAAACCTAGGAGGGTAAAAATGGAGGGATTAGTTAACCAGAAATAAAAAGGGTACTGAGAAGGGGATCCTGAGGGAGATGAAATTTCAAAAAGGTACAAGACTCGGGTTTGTATGCAAGTCTCCACTGTCACCGTGAACATGAGGATGACAGTTGCACGGCGAAGTCCCCAAGAGGAACACACTATAGCGACACCTGCAGGAGCCCACATCGGAAAATAGATCAATGGGCAGTAGCGCGTCTTTGAGACGCCTCCCTTCCACTGCAATTGCCACTAAAAGACGCATAGACGGTCTGGCACCGCGTGCGTCACTTCCCTACATCGACGCCTTTGTTGCTATGGAGACCACCGCCGCCGTCTATTCGTTTGGGCGCAGTCCCCAATCCGAGGGAATACACCTCCGAGCGCATTATTTCGCCACGCACTGCCTCCGTAGATCGATAAACGCGGGTGCAGGGTTTCCCATTTTTTACCGTCCAAGAAAGTCCACGGCTGTGATGAATGGCTAGAGGGGGCACGAAACGTAACTAGTCCGGGCGTTTCCGCATGCCGAGATTTTCTCCTTTTTTATATCCTACTGCTCTCTTCGTTGACGAGCGAAATATAGCGATCCGCCATGTTGACGAGACGCCGTCGACCGATAATGCACGTGGAAAGCTATGAGCGGTCGCGGACTTTAAAACGGCCGAGCTTTCCTCTATTTTTATACGGATAAATACGCGCCAAATGTAGCGTGAGTGACTACCGCTTTGGTAGAAGAAAAGGTAAACACCATTAACAGAGAAATCTCTTTACTGTTAAGGCTTCCATTGCCTTACTTTTACAAAATGGTTAAAAGTCGCGAAAGTTTTTCCAGAGAAACCTTTTCGAGCGTAAGATTCGCTCGAGAGAGGCGTTGATCAACGTCGAGATGACTTCTTCACTCGTGGCCTAGAATTTTACCGCACCTAGCGTATCTTTCGAAAGTACTCCCGTTAAAATATGCCGAAACTCTCCTAATATTGACACAGATGAGGATCTAAAGAGAGGAGTTTGAGTCCCTGCACGTTTTTACCTAGAATGACATTAGAAATTTCTACCCGACGAGTTGGAATGCCACCAACCCTCGCCCTAGTGGTGTTGGAAAGTTCTATCTCGGTCCTAAGTATAGCGAGTTGAATGAAAAGTTCTCTTTAAAACATTTTCACTAACTACGGGGGAGCCCCCCTATCGCTATTCGATCTAGAGACCTGGATCATCTCTGAATATCATGGCTGCAGATATTTCTATGGTGTCGAAAACAGAATTCTAAGAACATCTTCACATCGAATAGGACAGAAAAGCTCCTTATGAAAAATAACCATAAATTATTATGAATATCAAAAAAGTATTGAGGCATTATGATATATTAAAGAAAATCTATCATATTGGTACTGACAAATATAGTGTTCTGAAGTACCTGAATAACGCTCACTGATTTGTCATAGCAATTATAAAAATATAATAGATTACTTCTGCCTTCACTTTGTGGAACCTTCTAATATAATTCACGGTGAATAAATTGTAAAAATGGTCCAAAGTTAACCAATCTTACTTATTTTCAGCGAAAAAAAAACTAAATAGATAAGAAATTAAATTTGTAAGTACAACATAGATATAGACGAATGCACAATGGATTAAGCATAAAAATCCTTATCAATTAGTAGCAAAAGAAAAGAGAAATTAAGTCTAGTAATCACTAGGGTACTCGCAGAAATCGTCAGGAAGATTGATTTTGGAAATTTTTCAAAAGTGTGCACGCATGTTTATGTTAAAGAACCGAACCTAACCACATAATTTCGGTCTTCTGGGCACTAAGATGCAGTCTGAGTGCTACAGAAGAGGTTCCTTTAAGGAATAACACAGGACTCTTCAAGAGCCAACTCCCCTTTAAGGACGACTGGATCCAAGTCCTGACCGTGGTTCCCTTTTCCATAACTACTTATTTTATGGAGAAACGTAAATAAATAAACAACCTGCTGACGCTTACGCAAACCGTGAACCATCCTATCCCAGAAAAGAAAGCCCCGCCCGGTGTAGACTAACCCACACAACACCTACCGCTTAGACATCCGACGGACTTCAATTTCCAACTTGTTTGCACGCGAAAAGCAACAAATATTTGTCGTTTGCAGCCCCATTAAAAATAAACGACGGAATCCCGTAAATATTACACCACGCCCTCGCACATCTTTTCTAGAATATTATCCCGTTAAGCAAAAGTGCGACTCTCCCAGCCAGATAAGCGAGGACGTTCAACTTGAGAAGAATGTCGCGGCGGGGCGAGTTGAAGGGTGGATAAAGCAACTCGAAATGAGACGCCAACCCTTTTCTGCTCCTAAAAATCCCTCCGATGAGAGAAGAAGCCCCACTCCTTTTTTCCGGACTAAAATTAGTGAGCAGCAGAAATCCCGAGAGAGAAAAGATATGCGCCTGGACTCGCACCGTCGAGGAATTCTTATTTATGCACGATTTTCCGATGCGAAAACCGTGATATACTAATCCGCGCCCGTGTTATTGACGGATATTTTTCGCTCGGCTGACTCTTAATGAATGCGCCACGGGTATTCTGCTACATTCCTTCCAAGTTTCGGTATTGAGAGGCTCGGAAGTATCTTACGGATTCTACGCGAGGAAATTCATTAACGCGTTCGTTAAAACTCTGAAAATACTCGGCGTTGGGAGAGGTTTTACTAATGGCTCCTTAAAAAAAGGAATTCTACTACCGTAGAAGGAAGGAGAGGATTGTTGTGAAACATTTTAGATTGACATGAGCAAAAAGTGGATACGGAGAATGCAATCGGGATAATGAGATGGAAATCAAACTCGGCGGTGACTATGCTTTCTCATGAGGTTGAACTGGCCGTGTCAGGAAACCTGTTGACATGTGTTATTTTCGTTCGAGTGACTTTGATTCTCCTTGTTAGAAATTTAGTACCGGCAGTTCACAGGAGCTTCCATAGCAATTTCACCGCTTAAACTTCTCATTCTCTCCACTCCTTTTATGATTAAATAATTTTAAGTTTTAATTTTTAAATTTTAATTTTATAATTAATAAGTTTTTGTCAACGGAAATACGATATTCGCTGTTTTCTCCACTCTTTTCATGATTAAATAATGATTTCCGTAAACAGAAAAACGATATCCGCTCTGAAAATTATTAAATTCTTGTTATTATTCTTGAAAATTGAGGAAAATATGGAGTTTTATTTTAGTTGGTTCTAGATGGTGTGTCCGAAAAGTTTGGCTTAAAACATTGAGTTTATCTTGTAACGGCAGCAACTATAATCCGCCAATCTTCTTTAATATTTCACATGGTGAAAAAATTAATTTCACATATGTATTAAAAATTATATCAAATAATAATATAGCGAGATTATTTCACGGCTTACAAAATATGGTAATGCAATCCATGAAAGAGCTATACAAATTATTGCTAAGTATCGTAATATTCTGCTTATGAATGTATGTGTATTTGTAATTATACAAGAGAAAAACAAATATTTACGATAAACTACACATTACCACAATTAAAGGGGGCTGAAAATTCGGCAAGAATCAGGAAAGAAACTTAAGGTGCGTGACGATTATCGAAGTGAAAAATGATAAAAATTAGATATACTAATTAGACGAATTCATAAATACTGAAGACACATTATGTATCCGTAAGAGAAAAAGGAACATTTCTATGAATAATATGGCACCTTGACCTACCGCATCACCTGCATGGAAAGGAAACATCTTTTCTTCCCGAAACAAGAAAAACAAGACTCGGAAAAATTCAGAATTACTCATTGTGTCGACTTCCCTGAGGAAAAGTGAGCTAAAAGCCGATCCATAAATATAGGGAAGTTAAATTTGTTGGGGAAGGCTTTTTGCCAAGGGCGATGTAAAACGCGAGAAATGAGCAACTACGCATGAAAAAGCAGCTGGAAAGAGTTATGGCAGAGACAAAAAGTATCCCATGAAATAAGGAGTTGCTTCATGTAAATAACTATAATTACTACGCACAATGTAAATTGACTGAAGCGATTTCCATCAGCGAAGCGTGAGACATTAGTGGAACCTCTTTAATCACAGCGGATTACAAGAAAATTAAAACCTTATAAATGGCGGCAGATTTATAAATTAATCTAATTCACAGTCTCCTCGTGGGTGAAGACATGCAAGACAAAATATCAAACTCCAATCTTCTGGATAAGATTCCGATAAACGAGGCGAATCAAAATTTTCCGTTCTAAATTATTGTCCAGAAATTCATTCAGTAATATTTACCCTTGTTACGCAAACCTAACTTCTGAGAGAGGCCAACTACGTAAAACTAATCACATCTTTCATAGCCTATCTGGGTACAATTTATGGCAGCGAAACTAACTTCTCCGGCGAAATTGCAAAGTCAGAAACTTCGCTTATTTTCAACCTCAAGAGCCAATTTAACGAGAAAAAAAATTCTGCTGGTTAGCAATAGCAGGAGCACTACCTATGGAAGCAGCAAAAGAGATGTAGCGAGCAGAATAGCTGAATCAAACAGGGTTTTCTAACAAGATAAAAGTTGTTCAAAACAAACAATACAAGCCAGGAGTAGGAAATGGCCTATATATCCTTCGTGTGGATGTTTCTTTTGTGTCACAATGAATCATAGTCCATCATATTAAGAGAAGAAATGGTTAATAGCATTGGAGATGAGCTAAAAATTATGGAACTAAATGGATAGATCGAGTAACAAATGAAGAAGTCTTCGGAAGAGAAAATGAAGAAGGAAGTCTATATGAAACATAGATTTAAAAAAGAATAAAATTGATTGAGCACGAACTGAAGCAAATAATCCCTTACAGACTGCATTGAAAGGAGGATGTAGAAAGTCCAGTTGGAGAAGTGCAAGTTTGAACATTGAGATGACATGTATCAAGACGGAATCGAACGGTCTGCTAGGGACAGGATGGTCTATAGAAGTGCACAAATCAAGGCAGTGATGATGATGACAGAGAAATTTCCTTTTCATACTTTCAGAGCACGGATGTGATCAATTACCCATTACGGCAGCTCTTACTACCTAGCCAAGCGGACGAAGGGAAAGCCGTCTTGAATCAATAGATCCCATAAAAAGTAACTACGAGAGGAAAAACCGCACCTAAAAACACACAGTTCTGAAATGAAAGAAGAAAGAAATCACGAGGAGAGCAATAGACTGAGATGAATGCAAGGCTTTCGCAAACTGAGAACTGAGAAGGCTTCTGCTTCAAGAGTGACAAAAAGAAGTGTGCTCATCAAGTGTGACGCAAACTACCTTCTTCTAGCTAAATGAAGGCGCGTGCTAACTGTCGAATTAAGGGTAAATGGAGAAGCCCATGTTTGGATTACAAGCTCGTCGAGGAGAGTTGTATGTTCTCGAGATTTGGAGTCAACCTTATCTGCTACTGGTGGATGATCTTTAAAGTATGAGAGGCAGTCGGTGTAGCGCCCTTGGGGACTGAGGCGGACGAGAAAAATTATAGCGACATGTTAAAATTGTGCAGGAAAACAAAGAGAAACCCTTCAACTAATCCTGCTAGGACAAGAGCTGTCGCAATAAAAATGAGTTTATAGCGGGAACAGGACTTAAGAGTGTATCTCTGCTGACTTCCACTGAGAATTCTCCGCCGTTGTAGCCCACATTTAAGGGATGAAATCATTAAAATCTTAAAGAAATCTCAAAGATTAAGATATGGAAGTTTCAGAAAATTAGAGTATCAATTGCTTTAGGAACGACCTTATATCAATTCATTCTCTACAAAAAGAGTGTAAATTAGAATTGAATATTAACATCGATCAAACGAAGGATCAAAGAAAATAAACGAAAACAAAGACGGAAGTCCCTAGAGGGAAAATTAAACAGCTCAGTAAATTTTCTTATCATGCCGGATTAAGAAAGAATATATGCTGAACGCTCGAAGCAAAATAAATATTTTTTGAGTTTGACGCTGTCGACATTCTAAATACTACAAAGAAATAAAATTATTGAGAAATCTTTGAGTTGAGAATCAACTTAACATTACCCGTCAACTTCCTTTAGCATTAGTCAAACAAGGATAAATTTGGTATCCATTATAATTAAATTCACCTAAGAGAATATCACACATGACCGGATTTTGGAGACAGGCTTTATCATAAATTCTACGAATACATTTATACAAGTTTAATTTTAGTCGTCTATTTACTAGCATAAGGTTACACGAATTCATCAGAATCAAATTAATAAAAGTGAATCTAAAAAACAGGTAGCCATAGCCTTTTCATTTAGTAAGAATACTTTCCATGGAAGTAATACCAACTAATTGCAGAGGAAGAGAAAAATATAAAGTGCGAGACACTAATAGATTAATGTGATTAACAACAGGAGGATATGAAAACTGACTCAGAAACGCAAGACAAATATTCTGAACCAAATTTTTTTCTAATATGTGAAACGCAAAAAAAGAATATGAGAGGATTTCCATTTAATTACCAAGTGTACAATTTGTCACCATAATTTTGTCATGTAGATTTTCACAGATTAAGGTTGCGGGTTGGAATCTAACTAAAGGGAGTAAGCACGAAAAAGTAAGTAAAAAATTAGTTTACAAGGGAAAATAAATCCGCGAAGAAATGGATTTGATTGAAACTGATGCTTCTTACAATGAGAATTCAAAAAATTATCTCCGGAGAATTGCAGCGGTCTTGGACCTACCGCAAGATTAAAAACAAACGAGGGAAGCGTGCGAATAAGTCCTATTAAGATGAAAATGCGAGTCTGAAAAGTGAGAGTTCTCAGACATTGACTCATTCGCTATTTATTTCTCCCTAAATGCTCGAATACATTTAGCAGGAAACCCATTCGGAATGGTTTTGTATCCGTTCACAGGCGCGAGAAAAAAACACGCCCAGTCACGGAAACTTTTAATCCCATTCCTTACCCGCGGATAGGAGTAAACACAACACAAATGATAATGAGTTTTAAATGTAAACAGGTTCGCGAAAGCAGTCCGCAGGGAAACCCGCATAGCACGCGAGGCAACTGCTTGCAGACCTTTTCATACAAAGACACCCAGTATATGGTGATTTTCCTAGTATAAGATAAGAGCCCGGATTATCTTATTCATGCTATCGATTTCCAGGGAACAGGTACTTCGTGATGCAAGTATAGCTGACAAGTCGGGGTCGTTGGTCGAGACACTCGCCTCAGCAATTGCAGCTCTTGCACCGAGAATTTCTTGAAAAGGAGGATTTTTGGAGCGACCTACTGCGTCACACTAACTGCATTGCAGTTATTCTCGGGCTATAATTATACTCTCACAAAAGTTTCGGGAAAGATATCTTCATCTAAGGTAAAGCCACAAAAGACGTTCGTCCACAATTTTTTACCCATTTTGATATAAAATAAATGAATAAACTGAACTGAGAGAACAGATCTTTCAAACTAATACACAATATATAAAATATTTCCATTTATTTATATATTTCATAAGATCAAAGTATGGAAGTCTATGAGGCTTATGGTTTATGAAATTACTAAACCCTTCGTACGGCATACAAAAACAATTTTTAAAAATCCACATCAACTAATTAACGACCCAGTAATTAACTAACACAAGGAAAAGCTTCCCTAGAGAAAATATATGCATATTTTGAAAACACACTTGCGCCAGATAAATTAGCTGAAAAGTCACTTGGTTACTTGAAAGAGGTGCAAGTTATAGTGAATAATGTAAAACATACGTTTTCGTAAATATACATACAGAATGTTTGCAAGGACTTTTAAGTTAAATTAAGTAAAAACAATAGGACATATATAAGTAACAAAATGAGAAAATAAAATATGTTGTACCTGCAAACGTAAGAATTAAAAAAATAATAATACACAAAGCCAAGAGGAAATAATATAGTATTAAACAGCTGGCAAATAAAAAAGGGGGAAAACACACAAAATCTACCGATATTACAATCCAGTGAAAAAGTTAACGCACTTAAAAATAAAGTCAGACTGATAAAAGGGCAAGTCAGAAGCAAAGTACGCGGTAAAATAATTATGACACGCGACAGAAATATCTAAACAGCACAATCCAACGCATCGCGTGTCTCCCTAACATTAAAACCCCAGGTTCGATTCCAACCGATGAGACTTAGGGGCGCTTCAAGTCGTGTACTGCCATGCAATTCGAAAACGATTTCCATCAGTAGCCGATCCCACGCAATCCCCTTCGATCCGCAAGCGGAGAAAATTTTTACCTCGGAGGTAAAAACAATGTCACCGTTACGCTGGATACGCTCGAACACGAACGATTCCCGCATGAACTCTGCCACGAGAAAAATGAAACAAATGTACGGCCTACACGAGAGCTTAAGGCACTGCGATGCGCAGTAGGGATGGAAAACGGCGAAGGGGTTACAGAGAAAACAAGGTCAACATAGGGTTCCATCGTGTAATAGCACACCAATCCCGCTGGGGAACGTTTCGGAAAGTGGACTCTTCCAGAGAATCGGTCCACCGCGCAGGTGCGTGAATTTGGCGGGATCTTAACTCCCTGAACTGCGAGGAATCGCGAAGACGCCGATATTAAAGCTGAGCCGATAAGAAGGCGAAACGACTTGAGTGGAGTTGGACAGGTAAACTTGGCGTGAGGAAATGACGCATTGTGCTGTGATGGGGAGAGACGCCCAAGTTGAAGAGGGGAAGACCGTAGACGGGGGAGAGCCAAAGGGGAAAACTAGGGTGGAAAAAAATGACCCCGAGGGGGAGACAGTTTCCGGATTCAATGTCTACGATCTTCTGTCCCTGGATCGATCCGTTAGGGGGAGTGGCACCACGCGTGGGCGGGAATGAACACGAGAGTCATACGGGAGATCGAAAAGAGTGGGAAGGAAAGGGAAAGGTAAGCAGAAGAAGAGGGGGAGAGAGAGAGTGTGCACGCCAAGGGTGGGAAACAAGTATCTCGCTCTCACTGGCGAAGATGTCTGCAGAGAAGGGGTGAGAAGAGTGGGGAGACGGCGTGAAATGGGCTCGAGGGGCGGTATTTCGGGGTTGTTAATGAGGAGAGGGTTGGTTTGAGGTAGAGGGTTAATAAGAGCGGTGGCATAACAAGCGATGGGGATGCAGACGACAAAAGAGGCGAGAATAAAACGAGAGCGCGATGGAATCGGTGGTGCTACTTGGGATGTCTCCGCTACGGTACACACGTCTCGTGGAAGGAAAGACCAACTCACCGAAAATCGTCGAAAATGGCGGTTATTTCACCGCCCTGGCGCTTCTCTCGTAATCCCCAGGTCGTGGCACCTGCGAAACGAGGATTCTCCAATTAAACATCATTACGAGTTTATCACATTTTTATTCAAAGATACCAATAGCTATATGCATAAAAAGATATCAGCTAACAAATACAGATTAGGATATTTAGGATTAAAAATATCGTGGATAAAAATAAAAACTTCATTAATAAATGGCATTCAATGAAATGCCCATATTAAAATTAAAGGATAAGAGATATACAAACGAAAAATTTTACAATCCATGTCGAAAGACGAATTCATTAGCTAAAACTGAAAGCTATTAATCTTATCTAACCACCAGAGTAGAATTATACTAAATAAATAATTTTTAGATATAACGATGCATTAATTTCCCAACAGGTAATAAATGAAGTATTTTTCTGAAAACAATTTACACATGTCCCTCCGTATATCAATCCAAAACTTGGCTTTTAGTATAAATGAATGAATTTGCATTCGATTAAAACGTTTCGAGTACAAGAATAAATGTCTTTAAGTCTTCCCTGTTGTTCCTCAAGGACATTCCAAAGCATCTGCGTCGAGGAAGAAATTCAGAGAGGAATACCTCGCTAAAAGGAATATCAAACAATTGAGGCACAGAGACTACGTAAAGTCGTACTCGTGAAGTTCTCAGTACATAATCGACTCGCGAGAGAGCTGTTAGCAAACCCTTAATTCACTAGAAGGAGATGTTACCCCATCTACGTAAAAGCATCCACATACTTAAATCAGATGAAACATGCAACTCATTGTTTCCAGGGCTAATACGAAAACCTTACTTTAAGAAGTGAACATTCCTGTAGCGTTGGCAACGGAAATATGTAAGCATATCAAGATTTCTTCCTTCAGCCAGACTTTTGTTTAAGGTTTTAATACATTCTAATTCTGCAGGTCTGATAAAACGTAGCAACATAATATACTTATTTGTAATAATAAGTAAAGAGTATATTGAGAATTACCATGCCTAAAATAATGTCGGCGGATTCCTGTTGATAAGCTACAAATGATACATAATGCCCAACAGAGTTAAAACAAGAATGACAGCTGAATTTGGGAGAACCCTATGAGCTCTCGAATCGGTTGGAATGGATCATATGTGATGCTCATAAACGAGAAATACAGTTGAGACAGGGACATTAATTAAGAGATAAAGGTTCTCCAAGCGCCGAAATAGCTTTCAGCATTGGACCCCCCAGGAAGATGGAAGCATTGTTTCCGAAATGTACATCGGGATTCTGAAGAACTGGGACCGCTAAACGATTATCCGTTTCCCGGTAATCGCCCTTAGACGGTCGCCGCTATTTCGGCGCTTGGAGAACCTTTATCTCTTAGTTCATTGACCGCCGAGTTCCTTTTTTCTCCTTCTAGGGACATTAATGATTGGGTAATTCATCAATACGCGAATATAGCTGAAACAAAATATCTAGGCGAGGATGGAATTATATGGAGTAGAGAACGAATTGAGAATTTCATAGAGTCCTTAAGCCAAAAGAGAAAACAGAGTGATTAACACATGCTTGTAAACTGATAACGAAAATCAAATAAGAATTCATAAAGTGTAACAAGGTACTTATTAACATTTATATCGCAGTATAAAGAAATCTCCACGGTAAAGATTTTTGCAAGTGTCCAAAATATCTTTCTCTAAAAGATTCATTTTAATAAATACTGTAAGAAACAAATCATCCATACATCACATACAACTTTCTAAGAGGATTAACCAGATAAACGATCTTTTTTTACGAAAAGCGGATCTGGGATAAGAGAACACATGGATACAAAAAAAACAGTAACTAAAATATTGATGTACCAATAAAACAGATTTTTAGAGAAAAGTGGCAAAAATGATTTGAAGACAAATTACCAATTTAAATAATGAAGGGCAGGGATTCCCCGCGGTCGCGTGCTATCGCGATCTCGAAGGAGAACAATCGTATTAGAATTGCATTAACGGTATTCACGGACAAGGAGAATGGATTACTGGAAGAACTAATTTTCCCAATCCCACGCGTGGTACAGATGATAGCCAATTCACAAGAACATAATTGGATCACAGCCCAAGGACGTTTCTTACTGGGTTCAGAGAATTAAATTGAATGCCATAACGATTACTGCTAGTTGAGCCATGGATGAAAGTGAGAAACAGAGATGTCATTTTCGGAGAAATCGCTAATTGAGGCTATTATGTTAAAGAAAATATTATCACAGACTAATGACCTGTGGGAGAGTGTTTCTACTTTACCACTTATACATTAAAATATAAAATGGAGAAAAAATTATTCCTTAAAGTCATTCTTTCGTGATGATTTCTCTAAAATCTTCGCCCAAATCCGAGAATGGAATATAACCATAGTTCGATATTCGTTTACTCTGTATTTCATTTAAATCATCCTACAATGGATTTTTAACTCAATATAATTGGCTACTCGACTATTCACTCTCATTCGAAAAGAGAAATAACAGACAGCTAAAACTCCATTTGCAGAGTGGTAATCACGTTTATTTCAATAACTAAGAGGGTAAAACAATTATATTCCGCAAAGTATCCAAAGCAAGGTTTTCTAGGAAATAACCCAACTTACTGAAAATTACTTATAAGAATTTATCGAACTGTACTAGAATGATACACCATATTATAATAAATAAAGTCGTTGTCGAAAAAGTAACACCTTCGAATGGAATCTTAACCAGCATGCTTAGAGTGAACGTTTTTATTTCGAAAAACATTAAAAAACAAAACTTGTAAAATATATCTTGATACTTCTCAAATAGTCTAGGGCATTAATAGTTATAGATATTGAGAAGTTGACCCAAAAAATTGTGTCTCTGCAACCAAAAGAACTCGTTACACTGCCATTTTTTAAATTAGTACATTAATATTTCTATCTTTAAAATTCAGCGGGCTTAAATTTGTACAATCAGCATCACATTACAGGACCAAATACATAAACTCCAAACTCGAGAACCGTACAAAAGAGAATTTTATTATTCGTAAGGTACCAAATCGAGAATATGTGAGTATTGAGAAATATTTTACAAATTATAAACCTTGTTATAGGTGGCCCAAGGCACGAAATATCCGGATTACAGCTAAACCTTTGGCTACCCATTAAAACGTGCACTTCGCTTTAAAGATTTCAACCTCCGATACAAACAACCCCACCTTCATCGACGCCGGATCTTGATAACGTACCGAATCAATTTATCATTCGCTCGACAAAAGACGAAGCTTCATAAAACGGAAGCCTTACGAAAGCTCTCGCAGATCCGGCTTAAACAGGATGTCGGATACGCCTTCACCTATGAACACACCCCATAATCGAGTCTACGAAAACCTCAGGAGTCTCTTTTGTAAGTCATCTGGACGGCGGTCCGAAAATGATATCGTTACACACGGCACGCGTGTGGAGACACTGATGGCAGGTCGCCTAGACTTGGGCTAGATATAGATCTTCGAAGGCCGCGAGAAATCCCACACCGTGGAGAACGAGGGCAGAAGAATAAAACGGCGAAAAGCAAAAATTTCCGGCGGAACACGACGCTGACCTTCCCAATCATCTCGGGGATCCGACCCCTCTTCCCCCCCTTTCTAGTCACCCACTGTGTTACCCCAAGCGACTTATACTGCGATGCTGCGGATCTCCCCCAATGCTCGTTCCGTTGGAGCAGATCTTGGGGATGAGACCTCACAGACTTAATCTCAATGCGATTGCGCAATGATATACAAGAGGGGGCCGAAGATCTCATACGGCGGGCCACATTCAGACTTCGAGGACCTCGGATAAATTCTATCGAGAGTTTTAAAAATTAAAAATCCATCAAAAGTCGTCGTTTAAAGTTTTTCTTGGAGGATATGTAAACTGAATGTAGTAATAACATGCTTAGACTGAATCGTTCCATGCTACGAAAGCTCGCTGGATGAAATAGTTATAATAGTAGACGTTATCATAAGTGCGTTCAAAATCAGTAACTCGCCGTTATCTATCGCCTTATATCGCCAAAGAAACGCAAAGGTATGAAAATTTATTTTAAAGAGACATTCAAAATTCGATTTAAATATCCGTTTGTAAGGCATTCTAGATGAAAACTAAGGATAAACCATTTAAATCACCTGTCTAGGGTTGTATTCATATTTAAATACCCTGTGTGGAACTTACATTCCTTTTAAAGCGATTTTAACTGAAATTATCTGGTCGCATCTTAAACACCGATAAATTCGATTAAATATCCGACTTGTTTTTTTATAAGTTTCAATATTTAATTCTATTTTTAATTATCTCGGGGTAGACATCCGGAATTTTACTTAAATATCCCTCATTTAACATTTAAGGTGCATGCCCAATTCTGTTTTATAGAATCACGTCGTTGGGTTGAATAAATTACTAACACAAGAAATCTTAACCCTAATAGCCTACTAAAATTAGAATGCGAAACAAATCTTGACATCTAAAATTAAAAAATACCCTTCTTAAATAATCTAACGTCGATTTGATGTTCCTAACATCATATCTTAAATGTTCTCACAACGGTTTAATGTTTCCTACCTTTCGAATTAAATTAATCGTGCTATAAATCAATCTTTCCTTGCTGTTCTCATATGTCAATCCCAACCTATCGATAGTAGGACATCTGTTCCAACGTCATTTCAAACGTATAGTACCGATATAAATTATTACAGCTTCCAAGCTATATTGCTTCATGGAAGGAAATAATTCCAGCATATGAAAAAAAACAATAAAAGATCATGAAAATCGATTCGGAAAGTAGGAAAATTGTATCACTATGTTGACGATACTTTTCATAGAATTTATCTATGAAAAGTGCTCAAAAATTTATTGCGAGAACGTGACCACAGACTTGAATCTGTCTTTTAAACAAATACTAACCGGCCTCACTACAACTAGTAAATAAACCATTATGGTTAAGTGTATCCATAATGTAGAACTTGCACTATTCAAGTGAGAAATACTAGTAAATATAAAATAGGATCAGACATACTAAATAATTCTAATATGTTATCCAAGAATCTTGATAAAAGAAACTGCAGTCATCGATGCAAAGAAATCTTCACAGGAATAATCGCAAACTGAATCCATCGCGCGAATAAAAAAGCAAAGAAAATAGTCGGAACGTCTCTTCTTTTAAGTCGGATGCGGTGAACCGAAGAATTCATCAAATTTCAACCAAAAAGACAGAAATTGCATGCAACTGCAAACCGTAATTTCTCAATGAGACGTCAATCAATCTGTCAGCGATCCTTATTCGTGGCTTTTTCCACCTTGGCCTGAATTGAATCAGTCGTTACTTTTTAAAATAGGCGCGCGAACCGCATAATCCGACCGATAGGTCATGCAGATAAAGTAATCGATAGTCAAAAAGGGACGCGGATAATTTTATACGGAAAGGTTAGGAAGTTGGCGGGGCTGAAAATAGAAAACTTCTTTCCGACGGTTTCATCGATAAATCTTTCGAATGTTACGCGCAAACTCAGTTTCGTTATCCCTCCTTTATGGGTCAGCTACGGTTAGATGAGATTAGCGGCTGAAAAGTAATAAGGAAATGTATTCCGCCGCGAACCGCAATGACTTGAGTGCAGACTTCATTAACCCCAGTGGAAGGAGATTTTGAAACAAATCACAGCCACAGAGAGGAAATCGACTACCACGAAACATGAGACAGATCTTTACGCGACCCGCTTTGTTCTAAACGTAACTAGGGCCGAGTTTATCGCTAGGCTTGACTTAACACCCTTAGGATATCTGCCAGGGGTGTTAAGACTTTGCGGTTCCAGATTTTACTGAACATAGTTCTGTGAAACAGGTCAAACAGGTATTTTCAGGGGGGGAGTCGTACACATTTTTTGCCTCTCTATTAAGTCATCAGCGTGAAGGGCCGGAAACTATCCTCAGATAACTTAGAGATGAAATGAGGCTTACTAGGTAGGGTGAGGAGTGAAGTAGTTCTTCCTGACCTTTCCCACTGAGCCATTATACTATTGCTGAAATTTTTTTATTTAAGCCCAGCATAATCACCAACGAGTAATATCTATTTCATAATAAATTCTGGCGGAGGTTACTTGGTGGAACCGTTAATTAACCATAGTTATCAACGACGGAGTGAGAAAGGATAATAATGATCGGAAAACAAAGGAATACCTATTCTGAGCTTCACGTACTACTGATTATCATCATCCATGAGGAATTTCAGTTATTATATCAATAACCATCGCTGTCGTTGAGAAATTCGAAATTTCTATTGATATTTTTCTCATTATACTCTGAACAGCATGAAATACTTAGATATGTTAACTTTCTTCATTGGGAATAATTTCTTTACGTTACTTAAATAATGGTGTATCAATTATGAGTTATATGCAATCACACCCACAGACATCTTTATCAAAAAATACCTAAGGGACAATAGTGGAAACATGGAATTTGGGGTCAATAAAAAATGAAAATCTCGACGATACTGCAATCAGATGAATGATAATTATATACGTGATCGTAAGACCCCTCACGTGAGAATCGTGAGAAGTAAGGAGTAAACCTCCTTTTTCCCTGAACAAAAAAGGCAATCCTCCAAATCTGGTAAAGAAACTATTCCGTCAAAGTTGAGACAAAGGTTTCCATGTAAAACACAAAAACAGCGATACTTTCACCTAAGAAAAAAGATTATTACAAGAAATTTCGAGTGTTACCCACGTACTGAAGGTTAATGCAACTCGAAAAAGCAGAGACTCTTGGACGAGGCCAAAACTGCGAGAGAGAAGTCCTATAATTACGAAACGCTCGACCGCTGCCCATATCAAATTACTTGGAGAGAGAGAAAATGTCCTTCGAAATAAATCAGTATCCTCCTCCCAGAGTATTACAGCGGTTGCCCGGTCACGAGATGATCGGAGACAAAAAATCCAGCCATGGCATGAGCGCCCCGCAGCCCTGCGGACCCGATGCAACGCTAGGACAATCGGTAGCGCTAAAAAAATCTCCCAAATCCCTGGACACCACCGTCCTCAGGATAATCTGACGAAGAACCGGAAAAGTAAGGCGGCGCCAATGGAGAAAATTCCTGCGCGAACAATTGTGCGACCGATATGACTATCGAAAAAGTTAACATTGTCCTTGATCGTGGCCCGATGACCCCCATTACGATTCAATGCCAGGATATCCTGTCGCTGAAAGACTGAAAGATGTATTAGCACAGGCCCTGCGACCTAGTTTTGCACCCTCTTTTTCCTACAGGCGCCTCTAAAGGGGTTATTGACTTGGGCTCTTTTAGCTGGCCGTCCCAGACGCCCGTGGCGATCGATCCAGCACAGCTGCGGGTTAGACGGCGCTAGTTGCTGTAGCCACCGCTTCTGGATGAGAGAGTTGTAGACCAGCACCTATTCACCCACTGACCCCTCACATAAAGAACGATGATTTTTTCGCCTTTTGAATAAGAAATGTCACGGCTGGGATCCGTAATGGGCCGTAAGAACGGCGGATATTTTTGTGGTTCTCCCGAATTACCGCGAGGTCTCGGAAAACTCCCTACTGGAGAAGCGGAGAGGAAATTCCAAACCGTTGACGAGTTTTCCCGGTGGAATGGTAGGCGACTTCTACATAAACTCACTCAATTGAATATAAGCTGTCTTGCAGAAATACCACCCAGTTCATGATAAATAAGCATAGACTTCGATTAGATTAATCACATTTTATAACAATATCTGATAGATAAACTCTAACAACCTGCTAAAAATAAGAGTGAGTGTTACAGGAGGAAACCCATCCTGATATGTCTTTCGAAAAAATCTAAGAAATCTAATCAAAGTATTTTTGCACGCAGATCACGAATTTGATGATCGTTAACAAATCGCAATCTTCTATACAATCATAGTTGAAGTAGATTGTCAGATATTTTGATATAGATAAATTGATAAATGTTGAACTGTGCTTCCTATCCGATACTGAGTGTCAGTATAACATAATTTTATATCCCTTTACATGTCTTGATACAGGTTGGGGGGAAATCCATCCATTTAATTCCAGTCCCATTCACGTCTCTGGCGAAATGCAAATTCTCGAGTTATAAATGATGCTTAATGATGATATTCATCCCTGTCAATCTTTGCTGAATTGAAAATCATTACTCATAGCGTCATTATGAGTCTCTTGTGCGGGACGTATTCAACCGATTATTGCTAATGAATACCTGAATTCAGAAAAAAATTCAAAACCTCACACAAACTTGACGTCACCACGGAAACGCAATGCGAGGGGAAAGGAAGAAAATTTAGGCTTCGCGGAGTAGGTGCGTTACTTCCCTTTGGACGACGTCCAACTGCAGCACTCTATCGCTACTGACTGTCAAACGTTCTGAGGGAGCGCGTATTTGAAGAGAAGGCAATCGCGAAATGGGTTAAGCTCGATAATGGGTTTGTGCCGCGGAAAGTTGGCGGGTGTTTTTCTGAAGAAAACGGCGACGTTTTCCGGACCTTGCGAAGCCGTAGAAGTGATATCCAAAAGCCGACGCATCGGGATTAAAATAGAACGCCAAAAAAGGACTCGGAAGCCTAATGAATTGTTGATCGACCATTCGGAGCGTCCCTACCCACGCTTAGAGGATGAATAGATTAGGGAGATTGCCTCTCGGTTGCAAGCACTAACACATTCTAACGAGATTCAGAAGCCGTAATCAACTGGTCCGCCCATGTAATTTTTTAGGAGATAAAGCAACGTCTCCATTCCATGGGTACTGGAATAATTTACGAGATAACTAATTTGTGGAAGAGGAGTTGACTCAAGTAGAACAGCACTAAAATCGGCAAACGCACAACGTCAGATTTTGCGAAATTGAATATTAATTAATCAAGTATCTTGTAAAAACATAAAATAGCTTATAAAATAAAGAAAAAATATTAACTAAGATTTAAAAGGGTCAATAGTTATAGTAGAAAACGTCTTAACGTCGTATACCAACTTCTAACAGTCCATTACTGCACTAAAAATCCTTTACAGCAAACCTTGCGTTCGGACATTCATAAAGAGACATAAATAAAGAGTTTTGAATATATATGAAAGTTACATAATATAAATTTACACAAGGCAAAAAAATCCCGAAACTATTATGTATCCCCATCATACACACCCTGAAAATTTTTCAAGGCCTGATATGCCTTCAAGGCCATCCTCTGTTTAAGGGGGTAAACCCTCGCCGCACATTTTCAAGCAATTTTAATAAACACGAAACTTCAAAATTTTGCAATTTCTTAACCTAACCTTAAACTTAAAAAAAAAAAAACTTAATGATCTAAATTCGGTAAAATACACGATAATATTTCTGAAAGAATATAAAGGAATAGGGGAGAAGTCTAACTTTAAAGTTTTTCCATTTTTAAAGACTTACTCCAGAATTCCAAATTCTGGTGTGAACTTTTTTTTAATAGCCGAGTTTCCCAGATTTGAAAGGCAATGATATTTTACGAGAATTCGTGAACGGATAAACTGGTGAAAAAATTATATAAAATTCCCTCGGATTCAAAGGTTTCCGTTAGGTCCATCAAATTATGTGGGAGGTAAACAAACACGACTGTTAGAAGAATTATAAATCGTGATAAAGAAATAGCATTTTTGGGGGGTTACTGAGGCTGTAATAAATAATAGTTTTCCATTAAAAATATGAAGGGTAGGCATCCCGCAAGTTCCCAAAATTTACGATGTTGAAGCAAAAAATAACTCTGAAAATACGTCAATTTCGCAGTTAGAATTCAGAATTTACAACCACCAACCCAAAAAATACTTTGAGAAGCGTAAAAAGAATTTATAGCGTCAATGCGAAGGCATTCGGCGAGTAATTACATCGTAGCAAAATTTTTCGGTTATTTAGAGGCGTATTCTCGCGTAATTTACACTCCGCCGACAAAGCAGCCGGTATCTCAATCTTCGGCAAAGTCAATCTATAATGTCATGACGTACTCATTACATACGATAAAAATAAATTATGGCTTCGAGACTGAATAAAGTTTTAGAAAACCGACAAAATTCCTTTAAATTCCAAGAAAATCTGAGACTGTATGGTGGCCAGATGTATGAAAATAACGCAATTCAAGGGCATTAAAAACATATCTGGATCTGTCAGAACTTAAGCAAAGACATCTGGCGCGTACTCCAAGCCACCCGAGGCACAGGTTTATACATATATATTTTTTTTAATTCGTGAGCACCGCACGGAACGACGATTCCGGCGTACTTTTGCGACCGATCCAATTCAGAGACAACCCTTCCGCAGCATTTTAACTTCGGAATCGGAGCTTTCTAAAGAACTATCTCTATTTTAACTTCCATGTCACGTCGAAAACTCAATTACGAACTCTAATCACAAAGAAAATCATTCGGTACAATTTAAAGAAAAGAATTTTTCAAAGAAAGAAATTCAAATAAAAATGATGCTATTCAAAATACCAGAATACAATCGAAAAAATACAATTATACTTTTCTTCACCTTCATTGCTACCAAGTTTGAGGCTTTTTTTATCGTTATAATAACACCAACTTTTGATGAACTGAAAATTTTCGCTATCAATTTCTTTTCGTACTACATAACAAATGTATTCAAGGGTAATTGCACGGAAAGGCAAGGAAAAGTAAATTTTAAGATTAGATACGACAGCAGACATGTTAAGATTCTTTACCGTACATTTCAGAGTAATAAATGATGGGGAGGGATAGTCTATTTTTACACAGTCAAATCCTTTGTTTTAGGTTATTTTTACATTTTAAGTGCCTTTTCAGGAAGCCCACAAAAATTACCACGAAAGCTTTTTTATAGACCGAAAATCAACAGTATAAGTTACCACACAAGAAGCTGAAAAAAGTATCCATCTATTTTTCGTCCGTGCATATATCAAAATCCTACTTTTTTGTACGTCAAACAGACGAGAAAGACAAAAATAAAATGGCTTCCTTCCCCCTAGTTCTTTCCGATGAGAATCCAATGAACAAAAATTCCATTACTACTCTGAATAAACAAGAGGTAATAATCTGACCAGCAAGCAGCCACACACCATTTAGAGCATCTTACATAAGACAAGCTTTTGTGGCAAGGAATTCTTGCCCATTGAGGAACGCGGGGGAAGATTAGGATCCGTAAAAAATAAGCCCACTTTTTCCAGAGAGTAAAAGGAAGAAGGTATATTAGAAGAAACTCCCATTAGGAACTCGAAAAAAAATTCCAGAAAAGGATAAAAACAAATATGCGAGGGAAAGGGTTCGTCAACTCCGAATAAAACAAACTGTAGGAAAGCACGTGCATTCTTGCATGGCCGAGAGAGGCCAGACCGGTGCAAACAGAAATAAGTCGAGCAATGAAAGCAGTTCGATGACCCGATCTCCAATGACTTCATAGATCCATTCTCGGTCTTCTTAGACCGCGAATACCTAACTGAGTTCCCTTACGACATAACGGATACGACAGCGACCGATATGCAACTACTCGGGATTCTTTCTCCCTGCAAGCGCGATATCGAGCGCCATGACACCGCCCAATCGATATATCCGCATGGCGGCATTCATTACGTGGGGGAGAGCCCCCTTGTGTAGCAGACGACGGTCCACGCATATGCATCGAACATATGAATACACGATGTCGAACTCGGAAGAAGAAACATATCTCACGGTGAGCGGAAAGGAAGCATAGCGCCGTTCTGCTTTAGCGTCAGCTAGACGCCGTCCCTTGCAGCTGCGATGCGGTAATGGACGAAACGCTGCTATTCTCTGAAAATCGAAGACTCCACGACCAACATTGCGCGCGTTCCTAATGCTCTTATGAAAAACTGATCAGATAGTGAAATTCTTCCGCTAAGATCGACTGCAATTCTAACTGTTTGACGTCCATTATCTTGTCTATCGTATGATTCGTACAGAGGGGTATTTGAGAACCCTAACCCTTTTTTTTAGGCTCATACTCATTCTCTGCCGGCGGAACGGTATATCCCTATACCCTTTGGTGCCCTACAATAATTTCGAGTTTTTTCAGTCGGAGTTATTTTTAATTTAATCTCCAAATATATTTATTCTCAACTACGCTATTTATTATATACCAGGGAAAAATGAATGATGTAAAGGAGTCATGCCTTCAAATGAATTGAAAATATTCAACATCAAAGAAAGGTATAAGTATGAGGTATAAATACGATAATAATGTGACTTTATTTGGGGTTTCAAAGCAACTCCGTAACCGATGATGTAAAACAGCGACTGAATGAAAATAGTAATTCCTTTACCAAGACTGTAATTCATCAAACTGCGGTCCATATAAAACGCACAATTTCTACTGACTAGACTTAATCAATTCATTATTTATCTGCAAACTAGGAAGGCCTGAAATGAGAAGTTAATCCGAAAATAAAAAGGGCTACAATTAACTAATTCTAGATGGTATAGTTTCCGTCTAAAGAATATTATAATTAACACAAACCTACTCACAAACCTTTATGATAAAACAGATCATACGGTGAACAATCATTCATTGAAATTTTAGTACTACTAACTAAAAGTTGTAAGAGCCTTTGGATATGAAATTTAGGTAACAACCGGAAAATTATACCATCCATAATAAATTTTCCTTCGAATAAAAAAGTCAAGCAATCCCGAAATTCATCAAATTTCTATTCGCCATCAAATTCCCTTAAAAATTTTTTCTCGGGAGCGACAAAATCAATGAATCTTCGACAGAAATAAACTGATGAAGACATACAACAAGCCCTTCAAAAAAAAAAAAAGAAAAAATACTTAAAGCGCTTCGATGACAAAACGATCAGCTTATCACCATCGATGACTAATGCTCATGATACCTTTAGGAACGAGTTCCAATTAATTCTTATCTAATAGATTCCGAGAGAGTAGAATGTTATCTTCCCATGCGATAACGCCACCATGGAAGCAGCAGAACAATTTTAAATGACTGCGAACTGCAGCGAGTTTCGAAATAACCGAGATGCTGAAACGAACGAAAATATGACGGGAGAGAAAGTTATCGTTATGAGTGGAAGGCTTTAAACACCATTACAGACTCTTTAGTCTCGTAGCTGCCCATAATTTTTCCACTCTGATGTGGCATTTTTTTTAATTTAGGAAGATAAAACGGTCAGACAGGACTAAAAGTCACCAAATATTTAAAAAGATAACCAACAAATAAGGATAATATACGGAAAACGAAACTCCCTCAAATGTAATGCAACTCGTAAGCCTCGAAAGAAGACACAGATCGCAATCACAAGCACCGAGACGGATTTCCATGACTAGAAAGTGAGATCGTGGTTTTCACTCTCCCCGCAAGGATAGGAGAATCTGCCTTAGACTGCTTCTCTTCCTACTTCTAGGTGTAAATACGGAAATCGAGAAACGTATCGGCACACATTACAAACGTATCGCACACACACCCCACTTCGGGTTGACATTTGGCCTGAGATCAAGATCGGTCGTGTTCACAGTTTTTCTTCGCCAATTATCTTTCCTCCGAAACCTCCTGGTTCGTGAAGACTGAGATTGAGTTGAATGTATTCCTCAAATACAGAATTTAGCCCCAGCATCGTTAGAGATCATTCCATAATATCCTCTCTCGGTCCAAATCCTGATAACCTATGGTTATCATTCGATGACCCTAACCAATCTCGGCCCAGAAGTCTTCAGTAGAGCATAAATGAAGCCAAGTCAGCTTCGGATGGAAGAACTTCTGATAAGATGAATTAAAATCGGAAATGAGTAATGAGACGGGTTAAGAGACAACAGTGCGTGAGTGAATGCATTCTACTCTGTACTAATCATTAACGAGTCGTGAAAATGAAAATATCCTCTCAGTGCTCGTAATGGCATTACGCAAGAAGAAAGCGACCGAGAGCTGAGGCGATAAGTTAAATAATATACGATAACTGTCGACACTTCCTTAAGTATTGCGGTCATCTAAACGATGAACGCATTTGGATTTGGGCTTTACATAATACATCAACTCGAAGATTAATTGTAGTTGTAAGCTTGCTTGAGAGTGAAAATATCGTGGGAAAAAATCTGAAATTTGGTAAACTGAAAAACTTCTGATCAAGACAACACGAAATACCTCTCTGCAGCTATGTTATCCTAATTAGAAAATTATAAATCAACATTTTAGATAAAATTGACTTTCATAGATTCGACTAACTCACGAATGAAATTCTCAATTCCCACACGATAAGAATCCATTCAAAAAATTCTACCATTTTCTTTGCCGGGCAAAAAGATTTAAAATACAAGTTAAAAGTTCGTTAATTGATCAAGACAGCGACAGATACTTATCATGCATAAGATATTTTCAGCTGAATTAGTCTTGGCAAATTTTTAAACTATAAAAATTGGCAGTAAAACTCGTTCTGCAATATGCCAACACTTCCCTTGACAAGTTTCAGATAAAATCCCTCGTTCGGGTGATTATGAACGTCACTCGCCCAATGACATAAACTAACTACCGAGTATAGAATACAGGGAGAAGAGTCACTTTCTTAAAATAGTCGATGACTTCAGTACAATTGAAAACAACCGCTTTTACGAGGCAATTTATTTCCACCACTGGGCACTCAATCGTGAAGCTGTGAGTGCATTTAAACTTACAATTGCATTAAAGAAATGAAAGGTGAATATATCAAAGAATTCCATCGACCAAATTGTGACGTGTATTACAAAGGATGATTGAACATCGCAACTCGATTCATTAATGACAAAACTGAAAAAATATTCAGTAGAGAAAAGAAGGATAAAATTTACAATTAATGGATTGAATATGGTGCATTATTAACTAACTCCATGATTTTTCGCCTCGAATTTAACTGATGTTCGCAAAAGAATTTTTTATCCAAGAGAAAATAGAAAGAAGGGATTGTCTTTAAATAATGTTGAATTTTGATTATCAGTAAGAATCTAAAAAAGAAAAAAAGACTTTAGTGGATCCTAACATTCCTCAGTTAAATCGAATGTGCTAATACACTGCAATATGTTTGCGAAAATTATTTTAATGTCATTTTGAATGATATAGTAAGCGATACAAACACATCCTATAATGCAAACAATGCAAGAAACAAAATGATCAACATACACCCCTAGGGATAGATAGTAAAATAAGTCTAAAATAAAAGCACTTCGAAATTTCCAATATTATTTACTTCACGACCGGTTTCGGCCTATGTAATGGTCATCTTCAGGATATGATAAATATTTACGAAGTACTTAAGGTATGAAAAAGTACATTTTTAGTTTCCACATTAATTTTACTTTCTCCTTACGACTAAAATACTTAAATTCAAAATATTGCTCGTTTTTTTGTAGCCATGAAAAAGTTTTCTACAACTAAATCTGTGATAACTGCACAAGATAAGAATATGAGTGATACGAGAAAGAGAAGAATACCTAGAAAAGGCTGGTGAATGAGATTTCGCAGAAATCTGTATTAGGAGGTTAAAACAATAGAAGTAAACTTACGAAATAGGCTCTGAAAATGGATAACTATTGTCATTGAACAAGGCCATTCGCGCTTACTTAGAAAACAAACGGGATTATTAAATGCAAGTATATTTTCACTATCAATTACTTTTAACACGGAAAAGAAAAATTTCGTGAGCATCTGTCCATTTAATTCCTGGTAACACGAAAAATGTTGATAGAACCTAATAGGCATCATCAACTAAGGAGATGAAACTCTACATCACAAGTCACTTGTCTGAAGTCACCTTCCTGATTATCGAGATCCATTCCATTAACGTCGCTAACTAGCTGGACATCACTAACGGCGAGGCATTTCACGGTTCTTCTCAGAAGCGATTTCACTGCTCCGAGATGATGTCACTCTTTATTCCGCTATTCTCACCGCGAGAAAGCACCCACAGTTTCTCTTGCATTACGTCATTCCGCATCAACTCCATTCTTTGTGTTTTAAGCGTTTTTCTGCAGTGCGAGGAAGGCGTGAGGTGGGGCAAGGGAATGGGCGATAAATACGGGAACCCTCGGCATTGCTAACAGCTCTCGTCCGGGATGTCCGCCCCCCCGAGGGCCGACATCCTCTCCTCGAGCAAAGGGGAGCACGGCACGGAAGGAAGCAAATCTTGCAAAAATGAGCAGGTGCATAGTAACGATCGTATACTTCAGTGAATCGGCGACTGAGAGATCTCACTTGAGATGGAACTTCAGACTCGCGCTATGTAACTCATCCTTAAAACAAGAATCAGGTGTCCTACGTGCTACTCACCAAAATAACGATACAGAAACAATATACGAGGAATAAATTCAATTCGAAATTAGGAATCACCGTTTTGTTTAGCTATTCAGAGTAAGTTTTTTATTTCCCCATTTTTGTTTTAAGCAAATTAAAATGTCCCTTCTACATTGACAGACTGATATTCAGGCGAATGACGTTACTCTGTCGCAAAATTCTATACAGCTAATACGGTGCATTAATATCACACCACACACAACCACCTTTCTTAGAGAGAGTTCGGTGCCGAATCACTGCACAGTTTTCATACACCAACTTTCTGAAGAAATCAATAATAAATCTACAAGTCTTAGTATAATACTTCAAAATTACTCTCTTCTCGACTGTCAATACTATAGAGTGGACGCATAATATCACCGAGAACGTACCCCCTCAGTAATTTAAAAATTTTTAAAAGAATTTTTGTTCTTTTCTTACAACTCATGAGTTTACATTATCTATCCAAAATCTATGGTTCACAAAGTCATACAATTTTGTCATGCATGCAAATTAATGTTTAAAATAATTTGCAAATTGATAATTTATTCTGTCATTTTACTGTGACAACAAGCAACATAAACAATGAAAATTTTTATGATTTAATTTTTCTAGAAAATATGTAAAATAGAATATTTTATACGAAAGTATAGTTTTAATGGTGATACAGCGATATAGATCTCAATAAACTTTAAAGCAACCCATGCAGAAAAATCTAACAGCTCTATATTTAATCACATACAATTAGCGTAATAGCTAAAGCTTGAATTTATTTGCTTAGTAAAATTAGTTCCAATGTTACTCGGTAACAACTGAAAATTGCTTAGATAGAATTAGTCTTTGTGTACGAGGAAATTATGAATCATAAAAGTGATTGCTTAGGGATATTTTGATTTAAAATCCACCAATACAATGTTATGATAATCGAACGATAGAAATTTCAATGTGGAAGCAGTCCCTTGATCTGAGGGACACTATTGTCAACCTGATTAACATCAAACCAAGCTATGGATATAAAGATTATGGAAAAACACTCCATCCATTAAACTGAAATATGAAAGGTCCTCCTTGCAAGTATCCTTTGAAATGTTCCAATGAGATAAGGAAACCATTTCAACTTTGTTACAGAATAAATTTCCCATCAAAAATATAATCGAGTATCTCTACTTCGTGGAACTGATGGAACTTCGTGAGATATTCATCGTGAAATGAATTGCATAGGATATGTTGATTTGTAACACCTAAAAAAAGCGGGAACCGAAATATAATGTGCGATTCATACCGCTATGACTGATATCAAAAGTAATTTACACGCCCTCAGGTACTCCATCTTCAACAAGAAAATTTAAATGTTCAAAAGAAAAAGCTGCTTAACTAGAGGTAATGAATATAATCCATGATCCATTGACTTAAAGCAAAAATCAATAAATTAACGAAAAGTGAGCAATGATATCATGTCAAAGTACCTTATGCCCTCAAATCGCTAAAGAAATAGCGCTTTCCTTCGTATAGCAAAGCTACCATCTTCAGTTTTTCACCATATAGAGATTGATCAGCATTAATCGAAAGTAAAACCGGTTTCTTGCAATGGCTAATGCGGATTCATCTTGTGCATCGCGTCACCAGGCATTTTGAATTTGAAAGGCGCGCGTACGAGTAAAAATCAGCATATAGCTTTAGCATTAAGTAAGAAACAAGGAAGAATCTTTTGCTGTGCAAACGATCAAGAGTAAAGGCAGAATATCAATAAATCCGCGTAATTACTAAAAGTAGACCATTATTGCAAATGGGCGTAACTGAAACAGCTGGGTGAAGATGGACAAGTATAACAAGAAACGCCCCATAATTCGAGTACTTCAAGTAATCCGCAGCCCATAATAAAGATCTGATTTCATACTTGTCAGTAAACAAAGAACAAAAACTATAATACAAAATAATTCCGATATATCAAAATTTTAATCAATCATAAGTATTAAATGTAAACACTATCACTGAAAAACATACAACACAGGCGCATGCGAAATAATTTTTCTTTAACCATTTAGCAACTCCCACAATGTATAAAATTGTATTGTACAAAATAAACATACAAATATTTACATTTAAGTGTACGCCAAAATAGCTCAATTTACAGAATCAGTAAAACGAAAATACACTACTACTAGCCAATTTGTACTTAATCAAATACTATAATTTTATGAAAAATTAATCAATATACTGCAATTCCGACTGAATTTATAAGACCCTCGGAACAATCCTTAGAATCATTAAAACGTTTGTTTAAATCGAAATATGTACCTTTATAACACTTTATTCAAATTACATTTAAAATCTCACCATAAACCGCAATTAATTACTAGGCTTCATCGATGAAAAGCACTTTAGTTGTAATCTGCTTTGGTTCATCAAAACTTAGCACTATCCACTCTAAAAATGGCGCCTAAATCTGTCACGATCGAAAGCTAGTAGATAGTATACCCAAATAATGTACTCACAGGCAGATAATAGACTGCAGGTAATAACTTTAAGCTCCAGAAAATATCACTAACACGACCTCAGTTTCGACCGCTATGCGAGTCGGACGTAGCCAATTGGGAGATCGCCGAGTGACACACCCTTGTTTGGTGTCAGACCACTAGATAACGCCGAAATATATTGTAATACACCAAATAACCTAAAGTATGGCACCTTACGCAATTCATTATGGCATACTAGTCACAGATATTAAATAATAAGTATCACTTACCGTTGATATATCCAAAAAACTTATTACCACTTCCCTGACGAAACAGAAAGATTCTAATTCTACTACTGACTCAGGCTGTTGGCTTTTGTGGTTAGGGCACTGCCCCCTCCCTCCTCAACGCCCGATATAAGTCTCACTCTTAACTTGAAGAGATCGAATTGTTGTATAATGCTAATAACAAAATATTTTAAATTTATAAGTTAGAATACGGTTAACCTTTGCAAGATAAATGCAATAAATGAATACATCGGTACGCGAGCGTGAACTATGAGAAATTCATGATCCAAGCGATTCGTTTTTTCGTTTATCATGAACTTGCATAAGAAACTCAAATGAATTTTAATTTCAACTATGATTTGGCGTTATTATATTAACTTACATGTAGATTTTTTCGAGAAATAATTAGAAAAACTGTAATCTAGTTAAATGAAATTCAGGATCTAAACTGACTCTGCAAACAGTAGACATAAATACTGTTTTGTTTTCATTTTCTCCTACAGACTTTCGGCTTAAATATAAAAACCTTTCTACAACAGATATGGTTTATTTTTAGTTTTCTTTGATAATATCTACTTAATTTTCAACAATAAAATTGAAGGAATATCTTTCAAGCATTATTTTCATGAGAAATTTCAAAGTAGAATTATCTCAGAATGCGTAACAAGAATTTATACCGGTGTTTTCGAACTGCAATGCGGTTTGAACTAAGTTTAGTGTGAAACGTATAACTAAGTGCAATTTTACTGTCAGCAAATGCACGAAATGTTAATGCTGTGGACCCGTGATACCTGCATCAAAGATAGCAATGTTCAAAATAACTTAATGAATGTTCCTGAATACCTCAATTGTCTTGGAATGACGATGGATCGTATTAAATTTTATTTGTAAAATAATAAGATGAGTTTTTTTGAGAAAGCTCTAATAAGAGGCCAAAATCAAAATATGGGAATTCTGAAACATAATTACTCAAGTAAAATTACAAATCATCTTAACCACAGTTGTCAATTATCAATAATATATACAAAATTCTTAAAAAGCTTTTATAATTTGTTTCTGCGGTTAAGAATCATACAAACTTTTGTTAATTGATAATATATTTCATCGTATTTTTCAAAAGAACAAGCAATTATGTGAACTTAGTATTTGCTTTGTCAACACTAGAAATAGGGAAAAAATTATTAACTACCAAAACACTTAGAAAAATAGTTTTAAAAATTCCTAGTAGTAAAGTAACTCAAAACTCCATATAATATACTTGCACAATTATAAATAAATATATATTCAGCATAAAAATTCAATCTATCAATCCAATAAATTGCTATATGATCTATGAAGTATCCTTATACTTTGATGTAAGAATGCAAGAACTTCCTTAAAAAGATTGCCAGTCATAATTCTTTTTCCAAATCTGGCTATGCTTCTAAGTTAATTAGTTCCATGATATTATATTTACATGAGTTTTAAATTATTTTTGACGAAACACAAAAGCAAGTATTAAGAAGATATTTCAAGTATAAAGTTTTTTCACAACACAGAAAATCAACTGCATTATTTTTTTGAAAAGTAGAATTTCATAAAATATAATGAAATCATCCAAGCCATTAAGACTAAATGATTAAAATTGAGAATATACTTCATCAAATCAATTTGCGAAATAAACAATGCAGCATGAATGAGAGATCTGTGATAAAAACAAAAATATAGAGTTAAAGATGAACATGGGCTCATTATCTATTTAGGGAAAGTCCCATCTACAAGAAAAGCAAAAATAAAAATCGTCAAGGATGGGCAAGTAGGGGTGGGGCTTGTTAACTCTCCAATGCTTGCATGGGGTGTATGGTACACCCTTAAGTTCTATTTCAAGGAAAAATACCCTTTTCCTTAAATTTAAAAATTTTGCCTTTTTATTCTGGAGATGTATTCCAACTTTCGTCATATTTTCAACTATTTTATGCTCGTGAATGTCATTAATTTGTAAATTATTTTCGTAAAGCTTACCCTGCCTTCTGCCTCAATTCAAGGAATTCATCCTTCCTATCCGTCTCCATATAGCCCTTTTTGAGCTTTTTAGAACTTACTACTATGTATTTATTAAGGGAATGATTAGGACATGAATGGCATGAATTTTCCCTTTCACTGGGGCTTGGGTCCAGGGGCTTCATGTGAGCTCAAATATAAGTTTTAGGAAAATAATATAAAATAATAATAATAATAACCAATGAAATTTTGGGCAAAATAGTTGCAAGTTTGAGGAAAGTTGGAAAACATATCCATCTCCAGACCCTGAAAATTAAAATTTCTAAATGAAAGGAAAAGGGTATTTTCCTCAAAATAGCTTGTGGGGTGTACCGTACACCACACATTAGCAACTCCTTCACAATCTAGTTTTATAGTATAAATTTTATGGGTAAGAATACAGGATACATGTCATGGGTTTTATTCAAGCATTACATTTTAATTAATTTCAAAACTGCATTTATTGTATGAATAAATACAGTAAAACCTGTTTAAAACTCTCCTGCTTAAGACCCTACCCCTCCTGTATTTTTCCAATCCTAGTCTAAATTAGAAACATGGTAAAGATTCCACATTAAACACTCTGCTGCCTGCTTATAATACTGATACTTTCCATCCCCAGATGCACTGCAAACTCCTTTAACCAATAATTTACCTCATTTGATAGACAAAAGATATTTTCATCATATGCATCACCGTCCTTCCCTCTTCTCCTGCTCTCCTTTTTTCCTAAAAGAGTTCCTTGTGAGTCTCTTCTTTGAAATGACTTATTTTGCGAAAATAAAATGAAGATATTGCAAAGCAGGGCAATCTATATCCTACTGTTGGAGCCAATAAGAATTCTGAGTGGGAGTGAGATCATCTCTACCAGAGTTTTGCCTTAGATTAAAAAGCCACTAGGCAGCATTTCCTTTTGACACAGTATCAAGAACTAAAATTATGGAAAAAAACAGAAAAGGAGTGTTTTGGCAGCTCTAGAGCATACTCATGGAGAGATCATCCTATGGAATATCCTCTCACCACTGCTGTTGACAAATCCTTTATTCTTCACCAATTGTCTATCAGGGAAAATTTTTTCATTATTAAAAGAAAAATGACCATGATTAAGTCATTAAAGAAAACACTCTCTTTGTAGGAAAAGCTGACCATTCTTCAAAAATATGACAAAACTGCAACCAGCATTACACAACTTGCTTATAACTTGCTTTACCTTTGGTGTCCTGAAAGCATCTATATATATCTGGTTTTACTGTATTTTGATAGGATATTGATAAGGTTGTATAAGGACAAATATAAGTAATTAGAGCCCAAGAAAACATCCAAAAACTTGTAGGAAAAATAAAATCTTTTACTTTCTCCATACAATGCCAGTGCAGTATATTCCACTTTAATTGATTATCACAGTCATTGATTAACTTTAGGAGAAGAGGCTTTAAATATATTTGGGAGGGGATAAAGAGATACATGAAAAATCTTTTGCATGCCATTTCTAAAGGAGCAGCCTATTTATTTGGCTTAAGTTACACATAGCCTTTATATAGTGGAATGTTCAAAGGAAATTCTTTTTGTAATGGAAAATAAAGGCACCAGTGCATTATATATAAAAGATATCATAAAAAATCCAATGTGTGGTTGAAACATGTTAAAACCCTTAGCAGACTGCATTTGGCCAGCAGGCTGTAGTATGGAGACTCCTGATCCAAAAAGAATTCATAAATGCACATTTTTAGTATCAAACAACTTGGAAGTTTACCAGCTGCAATCTCATAAATCAATTCACTCACAAATGTTAACAAATAATTAACAAGATTTCAACAGAAATCATTAACAAAAAAGTAAATTTCATATTTAAAATATGTACATAACTTGCAAAGACAAGCTAACATATAAAATCATTTTCCAATAATGGAAAAATTTTATGCTTTTTGAATTATATAGCTTTATAATTTCTTCATTCTTCATCATCCTTGGATCCTAAAGCAGCTTCCTCAGTTTGATAACCAGAGGCAGTCCCTAATCTACCTTGAACAATTCCAGATGGTGGTTTTTCACTCTTGTCGACTTCCAAGCCTTTCCAACTTCTTCCAGCAAGAAATTCTCCTCCTCCTCCTTGATGAATCACAGACAGGGTCATGCTGTCTCTGACTGCTACATCAGAACCAACCTCAGGATCAGTACTTACAGTTTGGTCAACACCAAAAGAACGTATTCTACCACTCAGTAGTGAAACATCGGTTTCAAAGGTATCAACAGAATTGTTTTCTTCAACAGGATTTATTGGTTCACTTCCACCTAAATAAATATAAAATCAAATGCAACTGTCATATTGCTTTACCAGCACAATAACTAATGCAATACATCAATATATGATTTATTTCCTTTTCTAAACATAATCACCTGGTGATAGAGAACACAATCAAAGCATAAATTTTCTCATCAATAATTCCAACCATTATGAGATAAAAATTAAAGTTAAAGTAATGCTATACATTACATAACATCACTCATGATCACATTCAAACATTATCTTAGCTTACAGGAAAGGAGTCCCTGTGTCTGACTAAAGTGTAAAACCAAGTTATAAACGACAAACAATACCCATGTCTAAGGAGTGTAAAAATTATACATCAACTCAATGGCATCCAATGGAATGATTTCAACAGAAGCAGACACAACAATGTACAGGAGTGTAAGATATCCCACCCTACTCTTTCGAAAAGTCGAATAATTTCTCTCACCTTATGAAAGGAAGAAAATAGCTCAGAAAAAATTTTAATACAACAGATCAAATCTTCACTTCCTATATGTAGACATTAGCTTTTCCACACATCATTTTATTCTCTGATTTCTTTTCTTGACAATGCATTTTCATACTGATCCATTGTATCAAATCAATCTATAAGCAATACATGTCATTGTTACGCAAAATTCTGATTCGCTATTTTTCCTGTTTCTATCTTCTGACCATTGTTAACAATGCTGAATGATTCAATTTTAGAAAACATAATGAAAAGATTAAACTAAATTGGCATTTTTCACTGCTTGATAATTTATTTGCTCTTATCTAGGGCATCTAATTGGATGGCATAAAAACGTATGCCTGTAAGAAATCAATGATAACTATTAGTTGCTTCATCATAGCACTAGGAAATTTTATGATTACATTTTCTCATAAGAAAAATTGAAATGGTAACTTCCAAACTTCATGAATAAATATTTTGTGATGATATTATTTCTGAAACGAGAACCAAAGCAACATTTGTTAGAATTTGATCATGATACGATGCAGAAAGACTAAAACCTCTCATAATGTTCATCTGGATATCATAGGAGAGAAAGTTATTGCTTTCCATTAAACTGGGTTACTCAGAATGAATAAATAAATAAATTGAGTTACATTAATACATGGTGTAAATCTAATACTTATTTGCAAGAATGATGAATTTGTGTAATTATTCATACTGTAGGATTATCAAATTAAAAAAGATACAGAACAAAAAATATTAGATTAGATACATAAACAAAGTCTTAAATTTAATAAATAAACTAAACAGGAAGTAAAAAAGTGATATTTAAAAAAATAATGTTATACTAGTATAGTCTTCCAAAGTGCACCCTGAATTCACTTCTTAGGGCTTCTTTCACTTCTTCATTTAACAAAATTTTATTATTTATACTGCTATAAATCTTAAAAATATGAATTACTAATATTATTATGACACTGAAACAATATGCAGAATATGAAAGAAGTGACCCTGAAAAATCCCTGATGCATATAGTATGATTATTTTAATTTAAATGTTATTTGATCGAAATTACTCTTACCTGGAAGCAGTTCTCTAAAATCAGGAATATAATCAAGGCCACCCCATTTTTCCCATCTTCTAGCATTTTCACCATCAGGATCATCTGATGGAGGATTAAGCGCTGCTGCAACTTCATAAGGTGTAACAACCGGTTTATGATATTCACCCCTAAGATCTAACAGACGGGCACTCTCAGGACAAGCTATGACCACAAACACATCTATCTAAAAAGAGAGAATAATTCTTGAACTTAAGAAATCAGAATTGCAAAGAAAGATCAATGAAAAAAAATTTGTAGAGTATGATAAATTATATAAATAACATACTAAACAATGAAACAAAATGTTAAACAATGTCAATATTTATGAATTTCAGCAAAAAAATTTAAAAAACTAATGAAAAATTGTAAATGATCAATTATTAACGTGATATAATTTTATTCAGTGATATTCCTATTTTATATTCTTGAAACAAGTAATAGCAAAGGATAACAGTCTCAATATAATCCATTCATGAATGGTGTTTCTAAAAGACTGGCAGTTTATTTACATTAACTTCAAAATTAATAAAATAAGAATATTTAATCACAAAAATAAATACATAATCAGAAGGTAGTATGTCCTAACAGAGTATACAGTATGGTTTGGTTGAGAGAGATGACTTATTTCAGAGAAATGAACTAACTGAAACTTTAAAGAATAAAATTTATAGAAGCAATAAAAGGGGTATGCAATGCACATAATTATGTATTTGCTATAGTCTCTTGATTACCATTCTATACCTTGCAAGGATTAAAGAAAATATTCTATTGTCTCCTGAGAATTGCCAAACCAAATTTTAGAGTATGATTACTAAGCAAATAAAGTGTAAATACCAAAATAAATAATAAAGAATTAAAATGGCAAAATATTGACAACTATATAAGAATGTATATGAAGAGAAGAATGAAAAAAATTGAAATATTTTTAAAATGTACAGCATTTTAATACTCCTGCATTTACTATTATCTTCAAAATACTACTTAATACCTTGCAAGGTTAAGAAAACATTTCATGATCTCCTTGCAGTTACTACACACCTCCAAAAAGTTAGCCAGTTTGGGTGGAGTGGGACGACCAACAGCAATGAGATAACATTTTCGCCCTGAGGCACGAATTAGGGACATGATCTGTTTGGCCGATTCCAGATAGCCCTCCATTGCTAAAGTTCCAACCACAACACCAATTACATTAGCTTCACGAACTTTTTCTATTAAAAATAGGCGACGCCTGAGAAACTTATTCCTTTCAGTAGTATCCCTCAATTCTAGGGTAAAACCTGCAAACATCAACGGTAACATCAATAACAAAAATAAGCCATGCCACCAACAATATACCTTAAAAAAAAAGAAAACCTCATTTTCGTCAATAAGTAATATTATATTCATCACATTACGTAAATGAAACATATTCCATTCTTAATGTACAAACATAGTTGGACAAAATAAATCAAGGGTCTAAAACAAACTTTAACCATATAAGTTCATTCAACAACAGAATTGAAAAATGTAGCTGATACAGAGTACAAAGTTTGAATTCACTGAGCCTTCAAAGTATGTAACTTTATAAATATCCTCCAGAATAATTTGATAAAACAGAGCCATAAAATGAACTTAAAGATGAATTCTCTAGCCAACTTATATTAGAGGCATTGTGCTTACAGAGAGAATTTGATTATTTGGTCTTTTAAAACCGTTTCTATCTTGATCAATAACATCAGGCTGAATTAGAATTACCGATATATAATATTACCTGCTTTAAAGACATTCTATATTTATAAGATTATATAATTTAACATAACTTTGCTTTATTCTTTAACTGTAAAAAATATTTGTGTGTCATTTGAATACCAGTGGTACAATAAGATGGTTCAACTACTGATCTAAGTAAATTTACTTCATTGAACACTAATTTATAATGTGATAAGAAATGAAACATGGAAATTTTTGCAGTATGCTCTTTATTCCATCCATGTAGCTGAAATACACAACACCATGCAATTGTTCCATTAATATCACATAAAACATCGAGTGCTCTCAAAGGAAAATAAAGGAACACTAAAAATCAGGATAAAAGCTCACAAATTTCAAATTACAATCAGATCTTAATTCCAATCTTAATTAATCCAAGTTGTAAATTGTTTTAAATAACTGAAACAAACTCTGTGTAAATGGTAAAAAGCTCATTAATATAAAAGAGTAACTTAGACAATAACACCATATAGATAGTTTATCCAAAATATCACATCATTTGGTAAATCACATAACAATTAATATAAACAAAATAAATATATAAATACTGTTAGAATTAACAATCAGTAGTGCAGTTAGTAAATGTATATGACACAGAAAACATGAACTACAGATTGCAACTGGGGAACATTGACCACTGAGTTAAGAACAATTGGAGAGGGTATTAAACATTTATCTGATTCTAATAAAACCTGGAAAGAGTTTTACGTAATTTTACAGAATTAGAGAACTAAATGATCAGGAAAAGCCTAATTTCTCAAAATGACATTGTACTTGATTAACCCAAATTGTATTAGTAACAATTAAAAAACTGCTGTTAGTAACACTATACCTCCACAATTTTTGCAATCAACACATTGAGAATAAGAATTAAAGTAAGTATAAAGGTCAGATTGATTTCATATAAATATTATGGAATGTAAAAACATGAATGTTGAAAAAATATGAAATACAACTCACAAAATGTAATCATGGAAGGAATAGATTCTTACTATATAAAAAATTTAAAGCTTGTTAAAGGTATTCAATAAAATACCCTTTGGACAGATATCAAATGCATGTTTTAGTGTTAATTTGAACTTTAAATACCCAAACATATAGACTACAGTAGGTGAAACATTAACTACCCTTACCACACTCACAATTAACTATGTAGAGTAATGGTTTAACCCTGTTAAGTTTATCAATTTCGATTATAGATATTTTGGCACCAGCAATTTTTAAACACAATTATTCAGGAAGATACATAAATATTACTTCTTTGGCCTCTAGAAAGAATAGACATCCTGAACAATAACTGGAAAAACATTTACCTACATAGTTCAATCTACCAAAGTTGAGATCATTTAAAGAAAACTGTCCTCACACCATATATATTTTTATATATTTTTGGTTTGAGAGAAACATTCATAATACTTTGGTGGTTATCACAACATCAACCTATCCTAATACAGATAGGAAAGTCACATCTATAAAAAGCAAGTCATTTGACAGAAAGTGGTAAGAAGCCAACGAGAATGAAAAAATAATTATTCAAATTAAGAGGAAAATGGATTTCCAAATCTATTCTCTGCTCTTAACAAGTACAGATGCTACTGCATCTTTCCATTAACAAAGAGGAGTGGAAGCAACCACTTCCTAATCCATAGGCAGTAAATACCAAAAACCATATCCTATTAACTCTCTCACAACTTATTTGGTAAATTTGTGCCAAATTAGAGAGATTAAATTTTGCCAAAAATAAGTAATGTTATAAAAAGATTCTAAACATTCTTTGTTTTTATCACAACCTCTAAATCTGAGCTTTCCTTTCATCGTTTGTTTCCTCAGGGAATATTTTATTCTTCCTCAGGTCTCTACTCAAAATGCATACAAAATTAGAGTGATAATCATTCTTGATTTTATCTCTTTTGATCTATTTCTTCGCTATAAACGTTATACTTCCACTGCATATTCAACTTTCTATCCCTTTCTCAAAAGATCAATTTCTCTACTTTTCTATATATTACAGATATGCATCAAATATTTCCCTTACTCAATCTCTATATCAATATAATCTCTTTCTTTTCATCTAAAACCATAGCATCGTTATTTACAAGTTAAAATTCATATAATAGAATTAACTAAGTGACGGTATTGTCATTGAATATTCAAATTTCCATTCCTTACAACAAATTTCATCTCAAAAATAAATTAGTAATTCATATTCATTCTTCTCTTATAAAAAATGGGTACTTTTTATAATGCTACAGCACACAAAATATCTCATTACCCAACTACTTCCAAACACACAATGTTACTGATTTCAATATCAGCAGCATCTTGCTCCTACTGCCTGATGTTTTGTGCGTTTCTACACTCTTTGCAGGAACATATTTGGCTATAAATCCTTTACAAACACTTTAAAAAGCAAAAAGTACAACAAAATGTTTTATAAAAATAAAAATCGATTAATTTTTTGTCATTAATTAATGTCATAATGGACGATCATAGTTTTAGCTCATCCTGTAGCAGGAAACGCATAAACTACTTCCAATAAATTAAAGTAAACCTATGAAAAATACACAGTATTTCCAAAATATCATGAGCCTTAGTATTTTAGGCCGAAAGTCACAGCATTCCATTATCTAATTGATGACCAGATAGCAAGAACAACAAAGAAAGCTCAACAGACATTGAACATTGATAATCAATTGGATCAGAATCGTTAGGCCAAAGAATTCTGCGGGTGTCAGAGATAAACTTTACCTTAAGATAGTTTACTTGTATCTTGTGCAAACAAATTTAGTATTACCTCCATCTTCCTCAACATAGCATCGGTAGCATTCATGTCCTTTGAGTGAGAGAGTAAGGTTCTCCAGAGCAACGGTTTCCGGTCCAAAAAAGACAAGAGGAGGAATAAGTCGAGGAGATTTATCATGATAAGTTGCTGGCAAGCAGAAAGAGCGCCCCAGGCAGCATGAAGTATGGCGCTTTCCCTTCCTACGACGGCAGAATGGGCCACATTTTTCATACCGCTTATCTATCCCCATGTCGACACAAAGTTGAGTCACGATGAGGGAAGTATATCGAAGAGATAGGGCCTTGTAAATCTTGTCTGTAGAAAAATTGAACATCTTTAGTTAGTTAACAATACCAAATTGAGGTATAAAATATAGATAAGATTGTTATGAAAAGACATGCATCAAATGGTCTCCCATACTATTTTCCTCATTGAAAGCTGAAAACAGCTTCAGCAAAATGAGTAACTCTTTCATTAGACCAAGTACATAAATAAGACTAAATAATCGAAGACAATTACTATTACAACTCTTAATATAATAATATTTTAAAAAAATTCTAAATTTTTAAAAATTTAGTATTATATTAATCTTTTACAACCTAAAACCTGGTCTGACACATGTGCTGAATATAATTTTGACAATACCTATTCCACTTCTTAAGAATTATTTCTGTTTTACTTAAATATTAAATTTCCAAACACTGCTGCCCAAATCATTCTCAAGAAGAATTCTGAAGAAGCCATGGATTCAGTTCAGTCAGATACTTTAAGCAGGCTAATGTTTTGAACAGGATATGACAACTTAGCATTTTTGGGGGTATAGAAAACAATGTCACTCTTCATTTTTCAAATAAGTGCTTCACTCCTTAATACAAAAAAGGGTGTTATTTAGTTTGCTTTATTTGCCACTGCTGATTATGATACTTATATAGAGTCTGCATGCTGTTACTTTGTAATATAGGAAGTCTTTTCTGTTCATATTTTGAAGAATATACAGTTTTCTGGATCACAAGAGTGCCTTCATTTGTAAAATTCAATCTACAAAGCTACAACTTGGTGGAACACCATACTAGGAAACTTAGCTTTTTTCCTTTCATTTTGGTCATTTTTCACTCTACAACTAAGCAATGTTTTACCACATAGAGATTGAAGATGAATTACAATTTTTTAACAGCCTACTTTTGAAATTAAACACCATCACTCGGCTTTATTCTATACGTTTACAACTTGAGCTTAAATAAAATAAATAAAAAGAAAAAAAATCACTCAGTGACTATTTCATTAATTTTGTTCAAAACTGTTAGAGAAGATCTCATACCACCAGAGCTAGAATCTTAGAGTTAGAGGGATGCATTGAACTGCTTTGCTATACCTTCATGTTCATCTTGCATAATTAGTAGTGGCAAACAAGAAGTCAAAAAGAACCCTATCAGAAACGAGGCAAGGAAAGGTAAAAGAGGCCAGTAATACAGACCACATAAACTATTTTCGATCCCCCAAATGAAGTAGATGATCTTAGAAGGGTTACAGAATGTACAAGGATAGGAGAAATGAGCCTTATAAATTGTTATCAGATAATCTTAAGCAATATATACACCAGGTGTTTCTCAGAAAAAAGACTGGTGTAAAAGCATTTATAAGGTGGGATAGCATCTTACACTGTAGCATTTACTACGTTTCACTGCATATGACTCCCATTTTACTTATATAATATTACTAAGAAAATAGCTCTTAATTCAGTTATCTTTAAATTTGAAAATCCTATAAAAAACATGAATTTGAAATAAAAACATCAATGTGGAAATATTAAGAGCTAAAAGAATAATCAAAACCTTATGCAAGTTGGAATGGTATGCAAAGCTTATGCCCTAGCTGCTTGCTATTCCCTGGATATGCCCCCTCCTCCACACCAATCCCTAGATATACCCCCTCCATACTATTCCCTAGATATGCACCCCCTCCCCTATCACAAAGCCACGCCCTATTTGCTGCCCAGGGATACGCTCCTGTAATGAGATATGGCTGACATATCCAGAGGGTCAAATTAAGGGTAATTATGCCTGATAAATACAAATTAAGCAAATTGTATGGAATTAAGGCTGCAATTTGAACTTGGAGTAAATGAAAATAGAAAAGGAGAAGATAAAGAAAGAAACAGTTGCTGAATAAACAAAAGGCTGAGAACAAAAAAGATGGCAAATTAAATAAATAAATAGAAAGCATGAAATGAAAATTGCTTACTTTCATAGAGCCAGGTTTAAAAGGGGTTTGATTTCCCTGAATCTGATTTCTGAAGACCACTACATAGAAATGATTCTTACTTCAACAAAAAATATAAGCAAAAATGAACATTAAGTTTCAGATCAATAATCTCCTTGCTATTAAAACTTTCCTTTTCTTGCTGAAAGACAAATTCCTCAACTACATAAAAATGAAAACTTGCACTTTTATCACTATTCCACCTTCTCCAAAGATAATTCTATGAGTTATGAATCTCTTACTGACTCATGTGTATAATCAAGTAAGAGTAAACTCAATTTTTTTTTTTAATTTATGAGGCCTGCCCACATAAAAATTTTAAAAATAGGAAGGAAGTCCTAGGCAATGGAAACTTCAGTGAGATTTCAAATTAAAATTACATTATGAAAGATTTCTAAAATCTAAGAAAAACCAAATAGTCTATAATAAGTAGGGCTTAATGGATAAGCAGAAAATGTTATTAACTTTACTGTCAAATATATATTACTTACCCATCAAAAAGGTTAGAGTTATATCATAGGCCAAAATAATGGTGTGTGAAGGTTCACGAAATTTTTCTTGAAAAACGTCCAGCAGCCCTCCAAAATGCCTTTCATTAAGTTGATTCATAAATTTCTGAGCAGAGGGGTAGCGGAGGGGAGTAAAGACATGTAAGACTGGGAGCCTACAGGTTGGGCTCAAGCAAGAGCGACCGAAGTGGATGACTGCATTTGCACCCACATGTTTAGCTGCAACCTCATCGACGCAGCAACTAAAAAAATATGATAAATGAACATCCAAACCTATTATTAAAAACAATCAACATCCGTTAAAAAAGAGTGAAATTCTAGAGTAGATAAGCAAACACAATATCAAATATTACTCATACCCAAATCGAAAATTGCAAAGAAATCAGAAGAGCCGAAGAAAATAATGATGTATGCTATTGGAATTGGAAAGTGAGCAGAAGTATATTTTTACATTTAAAATATTTTGCGTTGGAAACTGAAGTTAAAATTTCGATATATTTCATATTAAATTCGATTCCCGTCACATACTATGGGAGAAGTAATTTTTGGCAAACAGTAATACTTTACCTTCCGTAAGTTGTGTCTCCCAAAATGTAAACCTTCCTTCCAAGTTTTTTTTCCACCGCAAGGGCGACTTTGGCGGCATCACATAACATATCATCCGGAAATTGAAGTGCAACCTGTAGAAACCGGCAAAAATTTACGCTACAGGTAGAATCCTGGATTACACTTGTAATGTAAATGCTTGCTAAACATTTCAATAAAACTGCTTTAAAATATATGGTATCACTTACGTTCTCGGCATTTTTTCGTGCGATCCATTCCATACATCTATCTATTTCGTAAACTTCATAAATCTTGTCATCCGGGGTTGGTTCAACATTCTCTATATCAACACTTCGCCTTAAAGCTCTTGTTTCTTGCGTGCTAAAAACCGATGACATGTTTCCAGATTTTAATTTTATGAGAAGATATGGATAGCAAGTTATCGACAGCTAAAATTTCCTGTGGCTGTATTTCCTTGTCTCTCAAAGAGAATTAGAGCACTATTGCCCAGGCGTTGCTAGAACTTGTGTTGTTTTTTTCAAAAGAACAGCTTAAACGAAGACAAATCGAGTCCTAAATAGGACCTCCGCAACTAGGTAGAGTACGGCGGAGCACCTGCGAAATCAATAAATTAACACGTTATTTTTTATTTATTTGCTTAATTCAGTCTGTCTATCGACATGAAGGTAGCGATGGGTCGTAAATTGAACCAATGTTATTTCGCGGAATTTAACCATCGATCTGGGACGATTCTGATTGGATCGATTCGAGAGGATGGAACGAGCCGAACGAGCTCTACACGAGACCTTGAGAAAAAACAATTGAACAATATCCACATATCTACGGAGTGTGACATGGAAGACGAAATTGACGTTGTAGAGTTCGGCTCCAGTGTAAATAACGAAGTTCAGCAACTAACTCTGCCTTCTCTTTCTCTACCATCGGATGATGATAGACCATTCTTTAGAGATTATGCAGTTTCAGCAGCAAATGACCTGTTGGATAATGGAATATTTGTGGAAACTAATAAGGGGTGTGTATCTGTGGCGACTATAAGTTAAAATATGGACCGTCAATGACCGTGATAATTTTGAAATATTGTCTTCTTTGAAAATTAACCGTCTAAGGATTAGAGTAAAGCTTCTCACTATCCTTGTTCACCTGCTACTTTTAGGCTGGTTTGCATGACACTAAAAGATGCCCTAACGTCAGGCGTTGGAGATTTAAAATTGTCAGTTGAGGACCTTCAGAATGTAGCTGCACAATTAATAACCCAGAATCCGATGAAAATGGTTACCGCGGATAGTTCAATGCCCATTTTATTAAATGATGTGATGTTGAATGTGGTCCAGGATGATCCGGTGGTAATGTTTTTGATGATTGTGTTACGAGATTAAGTTTTAATGCTTGCATTCACGTGTGATGTTATTAACTATATATGTATATTTCCAGGTTGTGCCGAAAGCTACGGAGCAAGGCGACACTGCACAAATTTTTCTACAGAAACCTGAGAGGCCTAATGTTTCCTCGAAAAGTACCCCATCACCCTCAATCATACCAGATCATACCTCAATTAAAAGACTGAATGCTTCTACTGTTTCGCCCTCGACGTTTGAAAACGTTGAGCAAACAGTTAATACACAGGTATCCCATTGTTTTAGGTTTTTATATTGGTTGTTGTGAATTGTCTTGGATACATTAGAGCTACCTATCAATTTTTAGCACAAGAAAAGAGGTGGATGGCCGAAAGGACGTAAGAGGAAGCCGGAATTGCTGGAAAATAGACCTCCCAAAGCTCCTGCAACTGGATATGTGCTATTCCTGAACGAGAAACGAAAATTGTTCAAGGATCAGACTTTCAGCGAGGTACTGATTTAATAGATATCAGGTAACCTAAAAGGATTTACATTTAGTATGTGTTATTCAATAATAAAATTTATATTACTCAGGTGACAAAGGTTTTGGGGCATGAATGGAGCAAGTTAAGTCTCGAAGAAAAGCAGAAATATTTGGATAAAGCAGAAATTGATAAGAAACGTTATAGAGAAGAATTAAAAGCATATAGGCAATCGGATGCATACCAGTCTTACCTAAATCGTAAAAGAATGAAAAGTAAGTTTGTCTTTTTATCAGTTCAGAACGTTTTTATATAATCTGAATTGTTTAATCAATTGAAATATTTTGATACAGGTCAGCTTGGAAATGGTACCGAAGAATCTGATATGGATGCCACAGATGAAATAGATGTGAGTGTCCTAAGTGTTCTGATAATTGTTAGTAATAAAGAAAATTTTTTCATGTGTAGATGAATGTTGTCATTTATGATATCCATCTTTCAGGACGAGGATAACGAAGAATTGTATTGTAGATCTTGTGACCAATGGTTTACAACCCTTCATAACAAGAAAGAACATCTCTATGGACGTCAGCATTTACAGGTGAGCAGTATGATAGATCTTTGGATGATAATCAGTAATTATGAATGTGTGTAAAATTCTCTTGGCACTGTAAATTACTGCATTCTTTAATGCATAAATCTGAAAGTGAAATAATTATAATAATAGATACATGCATGCCTCTGGCTACAGATAGCTTCTTTCAATTGGTAATATTATATTTATCTAGAATAAACTTTATTAAAATATTTCTTGGTCAGTTGTTACTAAAGCTAGGATGATGAGATGGATAGTTTTGTTTTGCTTACAGTCAACATAAATTGTGTGTAATTGTGTTAAACAAGGCACAGAGCTCAAGAAAGGGTTATTGCATTCATTTTTCGTTATCAAGAAGTACTAGAAATTAGAATTAATTAGTGGAAAATGTGAATTTTTGAATTTAAATATCAATTTAAGGTGGTTTAAAATCAGTATACTGGTACTCGTGTGTGGCCCCCATATAAACCATGTTGAAAGAAAGAGTCATGGTCATAGTGCCAACATTAGACAAGCAGAGAAAGGCTTATACTCTTGAAGGGATGGGTTGGCAGAACTGAAATTTGCCAAGAAACTGCTGTTGCAGTACTTTAAGTTATTAGTTCAACTTGAAAATTTAAAGGCAAAGAGGTGCAGGTATATCCAACAATGGATATACCTCCACATCCTGTATATTGGGGCATAGCTCAGATATCTATTTAAAACATAAAATCCTAGGAGAGCACTTTTTTGCAGGTCAAATAAATTAATTGAAGTTGATTTTTATTTTCACTGAAATGAAAACTCACTTTTAAAAGATACTCCATAAAATGCTTTAGATATTCACTTCTTTATGATAAGATTTCCATCTCCAATTAATCCATGAATATTTCCTCCAACAAGAGAAATGAGGTGAAATCTATCACAAGGATTTCCTTCTTTTTAATAAGTTTATTATTAAATTCTCAGTAATTTGGTGACACACAGGATTTAATTTCTTTTAATTCTAGGAATGTAATTTCTTTTATCTTTACACCTCTTATCTTCTAAAACGTTAAATATTTCCTTTGAAGACAGAAGGCAACAGATCTCTTCAATTTCGTTTTTTTGAACCAGGGCAAAGATTAGGACTCAGCAGAATTCATTACACCTAACTTTAGATCAAATTGCACAAAAAATTCACACTTTAAAGTTTAAAATTGGAAAGAATATGTTAACCACCTGGTCTGATTGAAGAATTAAATTTTTGTAGTTTTGGTTGTGCATCAAGTTGGGTTAGCTGAAGACAAATCAGAACTAGTGATGGTACCAAGACAATGGATAATACGAGGATTATTTTCTAAACCACTATACCATTTCCAATACTTCTGTAAACTTCCTATTCTGTAAAAATTAGAATATTATTTTAATGACTGTTGGTTTGTAAAACAATACTTAATGAACAAATTATATTTATTAATAATATTTTTCATAGAATAATACATACAGAATCAATAAAAGAGGATTTTATCAACTTTGTGAAGTTCAAGAGAGAGAATCTTTATTTAAATCACCAAAGTTAGATTTTAATACGTTAAGGTCACAATGATGTTCTATCCTGAAGAAATCACCCCCAGAAGTTAATCCTAGCATACTTATCTTTCTCTATAGCTTATTGAATATATATTGAGCCGTCAGGTTGTAGGTATCTCTGCTAAGTCAATGCACATAAGTCTGCAGTAGAAGTTTATGTCTATCATACCTGCCTAGAAGTTACATAATGCAAAAAAACCAACTGTATGATTAGTTTCATAGTCTATGTTTATGAAAAGACTCTTATCTCTATTGCTGCATTGTCAATGCAGCAATAGAGATGCAATACCTTGAAATCATGGCCTCTATTTACTGTTTCTTCAAATTTAACATTTATTACACTCCTAACACATAAGTATTACTTAACTTACACCAAAACTGTTAAAAAAAGCTTGACTCGTTAGAAATGCACATGATTACAGCCCGCTCATTCATTGTGGGAGCAAATAATATTCCATAAGTTGCACTTTCTCTAGGTTGTTCTTTCTTTACGTATTGATGACCAAAAAGTTTTCTGTGGTCTTTCTGCATGAGAACCTTGGTTCCTTTGTACAGGGCATCACCCATTTGAGCTGAAACATGAGAACTTCTACTTCCTAAATTAACTCTGAGAAAGAATCATATTGCACCCCACTTTCATTGCATCAAGGGTATCTTTCTGTCAGTCTTTAGCTCTTAGGAAGTTTTCCTAGGAGATATCTACTCCTCAAGTGCCTGCCGAGAATGGCATGGGAGACCTCACTCTCTGGGTGCAGATGCATAAGAAATTAGTCGTTGGTTATTTTATATTTTGCATTACAACCTGCAACTTTGGTAGTTTTCTCTTTAAATATTATTCTAGTTTCCAAAACAACAGAAAAATATTTGATTTTTTGGTCAGATGAATCAGGTTCTCCCTAAGTGTTTGAGGATGGAGCACTATTATATTAGAGCAAGGAAGAAGGTCACCTTGATTTCTTAACAGTGGAGATATGGGCTATTTATTTTTAAGCTAACATTTACAGCCATATTTATTTTTAATTTTTGCCTGGTAGTTGCATTCTCCAACATTTACCTATGAGCTATTATTTAACTTAATAAAATAATGAAAATTCCTAAGGAATATCAACATTGTACATGGATTACACCCTATATTGAAGATAAACAAGCTTGGCAGATGACTACTGTTGAGAGATTCCATTAGTGGGTTTTATCACTATACTAAGATTTGAGGATAATGTTCCTTTCCTAATTACTTACTTCATGTCATGCTATGTTCACAGTCAATAGCAGGGGATTTCCGGAAAGAAAGGCTTCAGGCTGAGCAAGACAGTGGAAGAGGAAGCCTCTCCACATCTTTGGATGATTCAAGTCTTGATGGACCTCCAGGTGGGCGTAAAACAACCAAACAAAATCCTGGTTCCTGTGGTACTTTGGCTTCTACTGCTGGACCACCAACTATATCAGATGCTGTGATTCGCTTCATGGAAGTTACAGCAGGTCTGTTCAATTTGAATTATTCTCTAAATTCTTCCTCAGGACCTAAAGGTGGTGCTGTGTCAATTGAATGATTTGTGACAAACCTTTTATTTTCTACAGAAACAGGAAATTCTTTATCAAGCCTACCTTTTCACAATTGTTTGTAATCTGTTCATCAAATGATTTCCCTTAGCTTTTCCTAAATTCTCATGCAGTTACTTTCATTGTTTTTTACTAACTCAGATTTAACAATTTTTTAATTCATAAACAGCAATTGTAAACATTTTTAAAAAATAGTTTATGATATAGTTCTTTGCAAAATAAATGTACCTTTTCCTCTCATTTGTCAACCATTGTTTCCAAATAGCTCTCTCATGCTAAGGTTCAAGAGCTAACGTAGTTTTTTGGACAAGACCCTGATATGTTTTTACTCATTGTAATTAAAATTGGTTTAATTTAGAAGACCATGTTTCATGATAGAAAATGTTGTGATTGTTACAGAAAGAGAAAGAGAGAGAGAAGGTGAGTTGCGGCTGCTGAGGGACCGACTGAGGTTGGTACAAACTCAGAATATTGAGCTGCTGAAAAGACTAAGTGAATTGAAAGCAAGGGAGACTGAGCTGAAGGTAGCATTGGAAAATGCTAAACAAGAGGAGAGTTCCATAACCCAAGACCTTTACAGCCTGTTAATGCTTCCCACATACATATATGTCAACTCTGATCTAGAAGAAAAGAAGGAAATGAGAAGTATCAACATTGTGTCAGATTTGGACCCAGTGAGTGACGAACCCCTGAGTTGTAATGTGATGTTGGGAAATGATACTGAAGATAATGCTGTTTTTGAAGAAATAGATCCCAAAGACGAACACATTAAGTTTGAGACTGTTGTTATCAGTTCCAGTTCTGTTCATTTTGTCACACCTACAGAGACGTAGGGCTAATGATTTCGATAGTTTCTCTTTGAAAAGAAATGGGGAGCTCGAATGTCAGGCAGACTTTGCTGGTATTAAAATGAGTATGGAAATAGTTAATTGAATTGCTGGTTCTCTTGACCACTCTTGTGGGTATGACATATGTATACGTTAATGGCTGATTTGATGTTATAAATTTCAATATTTGGCTTTTAAGTATAAATAGGCAAAACTTATTTCCTTAATAACTCATTAAAGTCCTGAAAAATCAAATTATTTAGTACTTCATGGCATTTATGAATCTAGAATTGTTTAATTGACAGAAAGTATACTACTTCTTCATCATCACAAAATTCAATACCCAGAGGAGTGGTTAAGCCAGAGCTTCTCACCCTGTTCTCATTGACACTCATACATTCTGACCCAAAATTTGCAGCATTACTTGTCCTATTTTTGGTCCAATCTAAATTTATGCAGGTTAAAGCTAATAGAAGTTTTGGATGAAAATATTCATGCTGTTGCAATGACTGACCTGTAAACAAATAAATATGGAAATGTAAGGACAAACAGTCAAAATCTAAATTATTGAAAGTAATGCAACTCGAAGAGCACAGGTTGAGAAGCTATGTATGCAAAGGGATGCTCCTAAGATGAAAAAGTTTTGAAGCCAAATATGATTGTCTGGAAGCCAAATACATATGCCACGCAAACTTTTTAGTAGCAGCAATTTGGAGAGAAGACTGAAGGAATGGGTATTATACCAAAACAGGAGGAGGTTAGATCTCAAAGTTGGTTTGAAAGGTTTCCTCCAAATTGTACCGACAGGTCCCTATTGAAGCTATCACTAAAGCACTGTGATTCAGAAGTCTTCAGGCTGCTTCATAAATTTTCCTTAATGACAACTAAAATTTTTATACATAGTAATATAAACATGTTTATATTCATGGAGGGTATTTATATATATAATTTCCAAACGTTGATGCATCTAGTGATTATGATTTCCAAGGAAGTGGATAGTAATAAAAACCTGTATTGATCATTTTTACTTAGTTTTATGAGTAACAGTTGCATCATTGTACCTCCATTATTATAAGAATGCATTCACTTGTTTAATGATGCATTTATGTGTATTTTTGTATTTTTACTTTCATAAATGTTTTAGTCAATAATGTTCTCGATGCAGAAAAGATCATCAAAGATGTCATTCCACTGTTCTCATTTTACATCCTCTGATTATCATCATGTTAGTAGTAATTTAAAAACATTTTCATCACTTATTCTTCTTCGTATACCATTTTATAAATTTATGTTAGAAACAACTGAGCTTTTTCTAAAGATATTAATGTGATAGCTTCATTGATTCTTCATTTGTTAAGATAAGCTTTTTCTGTTCTTATACTCTAGTATAATTTACTAGAAATTATATGAAGCAGCCCACAGGAAGAAACTTATGGTTTTTATAATATTAACAGCATAAATATAGTCTCTATTTTCCCTATAAAATAAGACTGCTTGTGTGTACATCTCAAATTTATTTTTATGGACGTTGTTACATGAGTAGTTAGTTTTGAAGTGGTTATGTTATTTAAAATAGCTTAAGTCTAAGTTAAAATATTTTTCTTGCAAAATTAAATTATCACCGAATACAGAAAACAAGATGATGAAATTTGGAACTAACTGCTGAATTTCATTTCTACATTTGTCATTATTTTTCTCATATAATTTCACCACTGTATGCATTTATAAAATACAGGTGGGTATTCGATTGAGCTGAGAAAATGGCTGTGTTAGCATTAGTGATTGGACTGTTATATTAAGAAACCCCACCTTTTTACTAAATCAATGACATTTTGACTATCACAGTTATTATGAGGAAATTTATGCTAACTTGTTTTCTAATGCGTTTGATGGAATATTATTCTGAAGCTGTTACACTGATTTTCGAAATTGCATCATAACTTATTCTATTGTTAGAGTTGTTGAATAAAATTTGATTTAGCAAACAAGCTTTTATTTATTTCTCAATGCTTACCTACTATCAAGAAATCAAATTGCAAGGATACCCTCATACCCTTTTTTACCATGAAAGAAATGAGGAAATCAATACTTGAGAAGTTTTAGTTGAGCTATCTGTTGCAAATAATGAAAATAGGGGTAACTAATTCTTCTCTATGGGTATATTCCATCTATTCATGGATAATACTTCAATCATCAAGAGAAAAATAGGGAATTTCTTGTATGCACAGGTAAACCTAATTACTCAGTTTCTCATACAATTGTGTAGCTTCCTATACTACATAAGGAATGTGTTAGTCACCTAAACTGATTCATATAAAAATGACAAAACAATTATTTCTGCAAATAAAAAGTTTTGTTTATGGAGAAAATATATGTAATAGCAGGCAACACATTACACCTGTTTTGCTTGGAATTAATCTATCACTAATTTTTCCCATTTGAATTTGCAGATCTCATAATCCTGGATTTAATAATAACCGAGACTTTAATCTGCCATCTTTCATTAAATTTCTTCCACAATAATTAGAAACTATCATATAATGATTTCTGAAGTCTGTAGGCAATGCAATGTGCTCCAATTGAATTGAAGCCAGCTAATAGACTACCTACATTATTTGCAATTTCTCGAAAAAATATTCTGCTCATTGATTGACGCATTAATTTATACATTTCATGAGAAAAACTGAAGCACTCGTAGACTTGTAACTGCTGAGTTCTTTATTGCTCCATAATTAAAAGTGTTTGACTATCTTTTCCAAGCTATTTCCCCTTAGGGTTTTAAAATTATCCTTGATGTCCCAACAGTAATCTATTAATATAATCATGGAGATTACACAAATAAATAATTAAACTGCAATGAAAAATACCATAGTAATCAGGCCCAAACTTTCTTCACTGTGGCATTGTAAAATAAGGGAGTGGCTCTTCTAAAAATTTAATCAATCATTGACTATTTGCTTGGGGACTGATTTCTGTCATCAGGTAACATGAAAAACTCTAATCTTATTAACAACGACTAATGATAGCATAGGGGAAGGAAGGAAGCAAGATAGGGATAAAACAAAATTTGTATATGACAATAACGCTAAAATTAGGAGGTGTGAGGTCTAATCCCAGTGACACTTATATAAATGACAGTTAGTAATAATAATAATAAATACAACTTATAAATAGTTCCTGATACTCAAAAGGGTTAGAAAACCAAAGATGAAGCTTTTAAAGGATAGGGGAATAGGCAGAAGTAAAAACCTTAAATAATTTTACGAGAATAGCAGAAAATAACCTTAAATGCTTCCGCTGAATGAAATGATACTCAAAATGTTTCTATTTCAAATTTTTTTTAAATAATACCTGTTAAGAAGAATTTTCAATTGACTTTGAATTAACTCACTCTCTCTTTAATTCAGTGCACATAATAGGAAGATGTTTTTATTCTCTTCCATGTACATCTTTACCTCAGTATTTATCATAAACTGCACTGCCAACAGATTATTTCACAGTTTTTCACTTAATTGAAATCGATATCTGATATCTTTAGGTCACTGAATGTTCCCTTAATTTCCTTATGACTCTATTGCAAAGGGCAGCAAAGATTTAGGCAGAATATTTATGCAAAAAATATGAGATTTATTATGTGACAGATGAAAAGAAAAGCAACATAATGTAATAAGCCAATTTATGACAGAACTGGTGAAGGGTAGGGAATTGCTGGAAGGTGAAATTGATACACTTTTGTATATGGAAAAATTACTGTCCATCACAAAGACAATAGAGGGCTTGAACAAAAATGGAAAAATCAGGATTGAAGTAGAAGGTAAGCTTTCTAAACAGATATCAACTAGAATCAGGCAGAGAAAGACTTGGCCCCTTCCTATTTAATTTAATTATAGAGAAAGCCATTAAGGAAGTTTTGTATTTTGGAATTGAGTGCAAGATGGATAAAATCCCATATATATTACATGTTATGCTAACATTTCAAACAAATTTGCAAGATATGAAGAATACAGCAAACACAGTAAAGATTCTAACATGCATCTTAGATTAGAATACTCCAATAATATCATCTGACAAAACCAAATGCCTTACAATATTCAGACCTTTTCAGTATAAACAGGTTATCAATGAAAAACTAATAGAAAGAGTTTAATAAAATTTTAATGATGGTAGATATCAGGTTATAGTGACCTAACAGCAGAGAAGGGGAGGTCAATAGAAGTCTGGAGGTCTAAGGGATGCTGTTTCAAAGAATAATTAATGCACATGCTGATGTAAGGACATGAGCACAATCAATCATAAGTTGTGGAGCTGAAACAATAGCAGAGTCAACCACCAATACAAATATTATTAGAACCACACAGGTGAAGACTCTGTAGCCATTGGTAAGAATAAATTTCAAGACAGAATGAGAAGAGTTGATAAATATGCAAGAAGATACTACAAGCTGGATGGAGATCTATATGGTTGCTATCCGCCTAAAGCTGGCTACAAGATCTAAAGACAGTCTTACCATTGCTGCTTCAGGAGTAGGAATACTATTCCTGAAGAAACAGACCAAAGATCTACTGACAGGAAAATGGCTGATGCAAAAGAAAAATTTAAATTGACAAAGATTCCAAAACTTGTCATGATAAGGTATTCAGTAAATCTGATAGTTTTTGTACACCTAAAAGGTCAACAATGGACGGATGTAGATTCACAATCTAATAACACATGATATTATATCAAAATAAGAAAATAGAGTTCTCTAATAATTCCAACAATTTACCAGCTCATGTTAGCCATTTAGCTTAACTCAGCTAATTAGATTTTCAAGTGTAAACAGATAATACAGACAAATATCTTTATATATAACTTTTTTGTTGGAATCTTAAGGGAACTGAACCAAAACATATTGAAATAAGAGTTCTGATAATTTGGTTTGTGACAATAGAAGAGCTAATGCTTAATGTTCCCATAGTCACGGGAAATTCAATGAAAAGAAGTCAAAATTATCTATTATGTTGAATATTTGAAAAATTCAAAAAAGTCAACTAATAGCAAAGGATTTAAAACAATCATAAAGTAGAAGACTTTAAATAATGTGATTAAAGAAATATTTTAATAGGTAAGCAGACCAATCATTTAGTCACAAGTATGCATGAAAATGCCAAATCTTACCATGAAAGGTTCTTTATAATATGATAAAAACTCAGAGAGATCTTAAGTTCACAATTTATCCACCAATTAAAGAATACTAACTCAAAAGATGGAAAAATGAAAATACAAAATTTATTTTCTGAATAAAATTAAATATAAAATTATGATTACTTTCCAAATCATGGTTTTAGGCAGGATGTATAAAATTTATGTAAAATCATCTTCTAAAATAATAGCAAAATAAATCATACAATGTGTATAGAAATACAGCAATTTCCTTAAAATATATTTAAATCGTCAAATGCATACCATATCATGACTGCTTTCCATCTTTATTTTTCCTATTTGCAGAGAATTTCTTTCTTATAGCATCGTTTTTACCTTCTTTATTTCTTGCCAATTCTATGGCATAAAACTGAATTCTTGTCACAAGAATGCTATTCTCTTCTGAATATTCTCCTTCGCAATCTAACCTAAGCAATGTTCCAAAACTATAATCCTCAACAACAGTTTTGAATTCTTCACAAAAAGGGCGCCATTTCTGCAACAAAACATGTAAATACCATTAACGATAAACCTACGGTAACAGTAGTCGACAGTTTACTTGACTGAGTTAAAGATTGTTAACATTTAAGAAAGTTATAATACATGAGGGTATATGATATTCATAAGATACTTTGTCTTACAAACTCATATTTATATATGAATGATTATTACGAAATAAATAATATCAAAATGTGATAAGTAAGATCGACGTCCAAGTGTTTTCGATAAGCTGATACAAAATTAGAACTTTTACAAAGGAAAACAGTTTTTGTAAAATGCAAAAAAACTCATACCGATTTAGCTTCTTCACTCTTTAAGGCATCTTCAGTAATCTTACAAACTTCAAAATCTGGAAACCTTTCCCTGAATAAGGTGTAAATATTTTGGTCATGAGGAGTTAGTTTTAAAAACTTTGGATCCACAGAACATAATATCTGAAAGAAAATAACGTTCACTTAATACACGAGCAAAATTAATTATCCAGGTACAGATATGGAATGCACACAGTTCATCAGTTTCGTTTTCAACGGGTATTCACTCTCATCTTAAAGAAAGATGATTAATATCCGATAAAGATTGGAAATTGAAAGAGCATTACGCTTGAGCTTTGATACTTATTGAAGATCGCAGAAACCTACATTGGTTATATTTTTATGAAAATCTTACTAGACGTAAGGTGTCATTGGAGGTTCTACACTTACGTTGAAATAAATTTCTGCGTGTTCCATGGCTTTCATAGCCCACATGGCCTCGACCGTCGGCTGTAACGCAATTAAAAGGATAGTTACGACACTTAAATCCGAGACTTAACGAAAAAATATAGGCTAAATGTTACATAAAAAGTAGTAAAAGAAACTGAATTCATACATCATTTCCAAATTCTTCGGCCGGACGAGACAGTAAACTAGCACCAGCAAGTAAACCTTCAGCTCCCTAGAGAATAATTTAGTCATGATCATTTTACGTTTTCACGAACTAAAAATTTGCTAACATTTTCGGAAAACTTACGATAGAATCCATCTCAAATTACGATAAAATAAAATAGGACGACAAGAATGTTTTCAAGCTTCACCTCGTACTCCCTCGTGGAATAAAAATACATGAGCATCAAGCTACGTCTTCACATTAGAGCGTTCTGCTGGTTCTGCTTTACAGAATAACTGCTCAGTCTAATAGTTTTTTCAAATTAATTTAGAAAGTATTCCATGAAATTCTTACATGCTTTAATTTTTGTTACCATGCCTATTATATCTAATGGTGATATTCATGAAATAAAAATGTTTTCCCTTACACAAAATCTGGCATGATCTACCTTGGTGACGAAAAACATTTTAACTCGAAAATCAACGGAATTCGCGGAAATGTGTTTATGACAAATTTGTCTTTGAGATGGCAAAAATAAGTCAATGGATACAAAATTATTGTTCTACCGACTATACTATAATATGACCGATCTGTAAACATCTTGCCCCTCAACAACAAGCCCTCCTCACCCTTTCCCCTAATCTCACCCACTAGGAGCTCTCTAAATCCCCCCTCCATCTGCTGAGCAGTAGAACCCTACTTTTTACTTGTTTCGGGTAGAATTTTTTGGACTTCGATTTTTGCAGCTATTTTAGACTTATAACGAAATCTATTATAACCACATCTAGTGGTACGCCTGCATCAGTCAGATTAAGGAACCTCAAATGTCAGTCTCGTATAATCGCGGACTTCTGACTTTGAATTTTTGTTGTTTACAAATTTGTTTTATCACTATACTCAATATTTATCCTTACGTATCCTCATTAGTTTTTGATTAAAGCAAGCATATACATTAGTGTAAAAAGTTTCAATATTTTCCCGAAATTTTGCCGTTTCCATATCTCCTGATGTAAAGGCTTCTAATTGTAAGACAATAAAACCTACTAAATACTGTAAAACCCGGTTGAGATGATTTTCAGGAAACCGAATGAAAACCGCATTTTAACCAGGATATCACAAATTTTTATTTCTTTAACATAAGAAAAAAAGTCTGAAGAGTAGTATTAGCTATAGCGGGTTGCAGTGCACCTGGAAAAGAGAAAACTTCGCCTTATTAACTGGTAGCAAAGCGTCTTAAGCGATATTTTTGCAATGAGCTTATTGCTATTGTAAAAGGTACCAGGGGAAAAAAATATTAAACTGGATGGCATCTCATGCGGGAAAGTTAAAACGGATTATAAACACACCGTGGTATCTGACGAAAAATAATCCCTGCAGATTTGTTGATTGCTATTTGCAATATAAAGAAGTTAGTTGATTTTCAATGCATCCCCTTACAAATGGGGATCTGGATTCTTGTTATACATGGAACACCGCTATTGGATCTCATAAAGATTGACATTACATCCAGAGTATCCCCTATACGTGGCGCAACCCGCATTACTCACATGTTGTATAGGTTGCTGATCAAGATACACCCTTGCTTTCTTTACCCTTAATAAAACTTTCCGCCCCACATATTAGGTTGATATTGCCCATAAGATTTCTTCTAACTTCATTTAGACAACTTTTCTAACTCAAAGGAATTCAGATAAACTGCAGCTAACTGAATCTATAATTTTTATAAGCATCAGGGAGTAGAGCCATAATGTCTTTTATTCCAGTTTTCGACCTTGTTCAAAAAAAAACAAATATCGGCTTATTTCCTTTTTCCCTTCAATTTCGAACTTATTTTGCTTCTACCCTTGTGATATTTATATCCTTCTGAAGTGTTTTATTTTTCTTAGCTTTTTTTCATTAACATTACTTAAAACTAAATTTAAGAATAAAACTGACATGAGTAATAATTAGTTAAAAGTTGAAATTAAAAATGTATCGTATACTTCACATAACATATTTATGTACATTCTGGGGAACCAAAAATCAGAATGTAATAAATATTGGTTTCTGTTCAAGTATTTCAATCTTTTCAGTTTAGATTTAGTTCAGCAAAAATTATGGTTATTTTCACTTTTGGCTAGAAGGATAGGTACTGAAATAAAATTCAAAATAAGAAATCAGAGAAAGGAAGGTTAATCCAAAGTATCCCAAAATTTGGCATTATTTTGAGGGCAAACAAACTGATGGACTGACATTTTCTAAGGGACAAATGTTCTGGTGGGTTTATATTTTGTACACATATATAATAACATTTATTAACATAGATGAATTAGACATTTAATATTCATAAAACATGAAATTTGAAAAATGAAGAAATTGGGTTTCAAGGAATAAATATTAAAATATCATTATCTTCTATATTTCATTTATTCATTAATCAGATTGGAATGAATTATTTCATCCCAGCAAACACTTTGCTATTCTAGGGTAAATGTATAAATATTACAAAGATAATTCATGTTACAAACATACAATATACACACATACTATTTCCATGCTTGAAATAGGGAAGTAACAACTGGATAAAATATTTTATGTAGAAAATAAAAACATAAATATTTACAAAGTTGTTATTATTACTATCATTATTATTAATGGTAATGACCTCAGGCACTGTTAAGCCAGTCTGTTGTGGTTGCGGTAGTCTATATTACACCCTCAATAGATTTAATCGGGCAGGAGTTTGTTAGGCAATCAAGAGAAGATGGCAGTAGCACATGGTGATGGGATAGGGGGTTTGAGGGTCATCATGACTACACACCATAGCCTACGTGCACCACATTTTTAAAGGAGTCCATAACACTAACCACTTTTCCTTCGTCAGGAACCATATTATTCTTGGAATGTGCCACGTTATGGGCTCCAATAAGTTACATAAAGTTGGCATTGACTTTTCCTCTTTCAAATTGCACACCTGCCCTTCACATGTAATCTGGTTCAGCCACTTTGAGGAAAACAAGTAAAACAGATATATGCTGTACACTATGAGACACTTGAAAAATAAAGACGGTGAATGCACTTTGTAGGCATGGTACTTTGTAGACTAGCTTGATTCACTTTAACTGTGAGGTTTAATTTTTCCTGGCCAGTTTAATTCATTACCATTTTCACGTTAACTGCCATTCAAATTCAATCTCTCCATTGGCAGCAATGGAATGTATTACACCACTTGCTTATTTCTTTCAATTTCTGTACTATAAATCTGAACAGTCTTTTCAACTAATTACCATGTAAATATAAACAATAAAAAATTAAATATGACCCTGAACATCCCATTCTGGCATTTAATGGCAAACATTTATTTACATACTTTTTGTATCCCTGAAATTTGCCACAAACTTCTGTTCTCAGGCCAAGCAAATATAATCCAAGGAAGATACTTCCCTTAGAGTATCCAGCAACTTCTCTTTGAAGTGGCTGCTTACTCTCTTTTAAGAATTTTGATGAACATAGACAACTTTGGCCTGACCAGTAAGGGATTGTAGGGTATTGACAGTTATGTCATTATCAATTGGGTATCAGGTGCACTACTTGCGTCTTAATCACAAACCATTCAACTTCTTCTGTTTAGACATCACATGAGAAGGCAGGGCAATTTTCATCAGGTTTTCAATAAAATATGTTAAAACTGTCTTTGTCAATATATGTTAGAACACAAAACTCATCAATTTGATGTGAGGGCAATGACCAGGAAAAACTGATTCTGCCAGCATATTCACAAGTCTTGTGCAAGGTTGACTTGTGCCATAACAAGAGGTGGTTTTTACACTTTCCTCTCTTTTCATGCACCATAGGAAGGAAGGGGGAGGAGTGCCCCCCCTGGCCAGCTACCGCATAGCTCTAAGACAGGCATGTAAATGGTCAAGCGCAGCTTGGGTACGATGGCGCTGTTGGTCATGAACAGTTCGTCTGTTTAGCAACTCTCTCAATCTTCTCTCCAATGCATCAGCCTCTGCTTTTCGCTCGCCAAGAGTAATTATCAATCGACGAACTTGCTCCCCAAGTATCTCTTTCTCCATGGTTCGCTCTATTTAATGAGAGAACATTTTATCAACATTATTAATTGGTTACTTTGACATCATAAGTGTTACAAAACATGAAATTCAGTTTCTGGGAGAAGAGAATCATATTTGATAAAATTAATAGTTTTCATTTTAACATTGTTGAATTTGAAAATTTATATTCCTTTATGGTTTTAATGCCGGTCATATTACCAGGAACTACTCCATTAGTGCAAAATCTTTCTTGTTGATTTAAAAGTAGTTAAGAATATATTATGTATCACATACAAACAAATATAGATAAATGCCAATGCTCAAATTTGGAATTACAAATGTTTGCCATAGTATGAAATCCACATTTAAGAGGCATCAGTCAAAACTCAGTTAATTATTCATAAAAACTGAACTAGAAATTTCTATATAGGAAGAGCATAGTAGATTTACATGCGATGAGAAGTATGTGATTGCACTTCCAAGCACTTTGAGGTTAAGGAATATAAATTTTGAAACTTATAAGCACTTATTTTCTTTTAGTAACGGGTTTCATTCCAACAGTAGAAGAAAGGATGCTTTCGTATGATTTGAATTTGATGGTAAATCTCAAACAATGAAATATGAACAGATTGGAGCAAAGGTATAAACTTTGACTTCAACAGAGTCTATATGTTCCATTAATATTTTAGGGGCATAATAATATTTATTCTCTGCTACTGAATCGCATAAGGCATGACATTTCCATGAGACATTTAGTGAGTAGTGATATATTATAAATTTTGGGAGTATTTAATGCTACTTAACCTAGGCAATAAAACTTCATTCAAAACTGCTACTTGAAGGCTCTGAATCAAACTGAGCTCATCTCAGGAAATGTAACATCTGTTTTTCTTGATTAAATACAAATACAGGAGAAAATAAAATTCAGAGCATTCATTTGTTATTAGCTACATCATGATATCATAAATATTTTCAAAGTCGAAGCTGAGGCTATAAATTTTCAGCAACAACGTGCAATAAAGCTTTCTACATCATGAACATATTTCCATTAAAATATTTCTGAGAATTTTCCCAGAATTATACTGTTCCATTTCACCTGAGAAGTTAACCATTTATGGACAAATTTATAACTATCAAAAAACTTGTGAAAATTTTGCTTGAGATATTAGGTGCATGAAATATATAACTCTTCATTCAATGTGCAGAAATGAAAAAACACATAAGTCATCCACTTATAGAAATATTTTAGAAAGAGGTATGAATGATGAATCAATTAATGGGAGAAATATACTTTTACAATAAACAAGTTATTTTTCAGAGTTGCAGAAACATAATGATATTGTTTCTGCGACTACAATCTTAAAGCCTTTAACAGTCTCTCCAGTCACGTTCATGGATATTGGATGAAAACTATGAGAAGTAACAACCTTCATAAGTATTCTAACATGATGTAGGAAAATTTCTTGGAACTAGAGATGAGATATTTAAGGTCTTTGATTCAAAGTCTGGATACAAAACTTTAGTTACTGACTATAAAACAGATAAGCTCATTCAAATATACCAAACTTTCCTGCTCATAAAGATTTCACAACACTCATCAAATCTACACATTTTCCCACCTGCAGATCTGCAATAATAGTAATGAAAGGAATCTAAGAGGATGCCTTACCTATATTGTACCGCTGGTATGCCTCCATTACTTCCTCCATACCAGGCCATTTAAATGGTTTTGTGGAAGTAGATAATGCCTTTGGTCCACGAGTCCTGCAACTTGACACATCTATTCCAATCCTTTTCACCCTCATCGCTCCTTCACCATCATCGTCTTCCTCAGCGTACTCTTCATCTTCATCTTCGTCGTCCTCGTCATCCACTTCCAAATCTTCCTCTGTCACCTCTTTTTTCACAGCCATTTTACCTATTCCAACACAATTGGCATCGTCGTGGCCTGCTTTCAACCCATTGTGGAGCTTATTGGCAGTTGCATTAGCAGTGATGGGAACCTGAAGGGGCAGCTGAGGATATTTGGGAACTTTTGCAGGCGAATGAGAGGAATGGACTGGGTTGAGGGAATTATGATGGGATGAATGGAACTGGTGTGAATGGTGAGGACCATGTGGAATACGGTAGTGGTTCAGAGCATTAGGAACTTGGTGATTGTATCCCTGGAGGTAACCTTTGGAGTGAACGACCAAGGCATCACTAGAACTCGAGTGGTTCTCACTGGGATTATGAGGACCATTTTGCAGCTGCATTCCTCTCAGGCTTGACTTAGGAGCCAGGAAATATCCATCCCTCAATCTCTTACGGCCTTTCCCTCTCAAGTCCACACAACCATTCCCTCTTGCAAGTCCTCGGGATAAATACTGGCCAGTAGTGGAATCATTACTGATACCAGATTCAGCTAAGAGTAAACCACTGCTGTAAAGCACCACAGAGTTTATACTGTTTCTCCTAAACCTTTCTTCGATAACTGCCTGCCAGATCACCTCCAATTCTAAAAGAAGAAAAAACACAAATACATACAGTTGAATGTTTTATATTAGAAAAAGACAAATTAGTTTGCAGTCATAAAAAATTACAGTTTTTTGTAACATTATTTCTTACAGATGTAGATTCAGTTGTAAATGATAAAATGAAAAGGTGTATTTGTAAATAGAGAGAAATTTGAACAGTTCAGAAAGCTGAAATATCTTGATACAATTTTAACCAAGAGCTGGAGAAGCCTTAAGGGTATAAAGGCTAGAATAGGGATGGTAAAACAAGTTAATAGGAAAATGAGCTACAAACAGGAGAGCAAATTCAAGGGAAAATATGACAGAGAATAGCCAAATGTTTTTTACAAAATGTAATGCTTCACAGCTGTGAAATATGCATGCATGATACTGAAAAAGAAAATAAATAATCTTTGGAATAGGGAATATGGCATAATATGTTATATATCAAAAGGACAGATAGAGAGAGGGAGAAAGAGGAAATACTCCTTACCATCTCTCTTTGACCTTGAAACACTTTCTAAATCCAAGGTGCCTAGGAATCTAAGTTTGGCTGAAAAATCAGCTGTGCGGAAAAGAGAGTCTGGACTTGCTGATGGATATGGAAGAAGTGGACCAGCACTTGCATCCCCATCTACTCGGCCAGATTCAGAAGCTGTTGGAGGAGAAGAAGGAACAGTTGGAGGAGGACAGCCCCCAACACGTTCCCAATGACGAGCATGGCGCCTCTCACACTTGGCCAGTTCCAAATCTATGGGAAAAGAACAACTGGTCAATTTTCTCTGATGATATCACTGAATGCACAAGTTATCAAAATACATCTCAAAAGATCAAAACAAACATTTTACAATTAATCTATAAAATTTTCATTCTTCCTTTATGAATATGAACTTATAAATTCAAACATTATGGTGTAAATGTTACAGTGAATTTTCTAGCGATTGCCACATCCATTTTCACTGAAAAGCATTCATTTAGTAAATTGAAATAAATAAATAGGTACATATTTACAGCTACAAATCATACATCCAAATAAGCATTTAATGAGTAAGAAGGACATAATAATATTGCCATAAATCATTCAGAACATATGATAATCTCATCCATGATAATGTAACATTTATAAAAAAGAATTATATTTTGTTTGGAATGGAGGGAAAAGACTCATTGAATCAATTTTTTTCTTCATCTGATTAAACCACATAACAGTTCCTTCCATTTTTATTTACCACACCACTTATTTCAGGAGTAAAGAGAAAGGCAATTTTAAATAAAAAAGGCAATGAATTAAAGTACTTTATATTTTGTTCATTTGTTATAACCACCTTAAAATGGAGAACTATGATGTCACAGCTAATTCCATCATTACAGTTACTTACATCTTACTATTCAAAAGATAAATTCATAAATTTGAAAACTGGAAAAGTAAGAGCTTGCAAAGTGAGGAACACAACTGCTTAAAGATCATTTGGCAGGCATTCTCTTCTTCAATTCCTGACTAAGATAGAAAATGAACAAATTAAAACAATGAACATGGATTAAAAGATAAAAAATTAAACTTACCATTCTTCTTCTGCAAAGTAGTGAGGCCAAAGATCTTCAGGAAGGCAAGCTTCTGCGGAGATGCATCCAATTCTGCAGGTGGACCTTTGGTGAGGACCAGTGCAGCAATGAGAGGCCGAAGTCCATTACCCCCTGAGCACCATCTCTTTCCACCACTACCTGTACATTCCCCCGATCCTCCAGCTGTACAACTGCTGCCCCCACCACCTCCTCCTCCATCAGAATCCCAATCCAGCTCAGACTCTGATCCGGAAAGAGGCAGAGCACCGTTCATTCTGGAGCCAGGAGAAGATGCTCCAGCCCTTGATGCAGGAGTGGTACAACCTGTAGAATTTCCGTCAGCATCTTTTCCCCCTCTTGAGCTATTCCATGCCCTCTTCATGCGCCGATTCTTTCTCCTCTGCTCAGCCAAGTCCAGCTTACTCATAAGAGGAGGAGATGGAGGCTCGATTATTACTTGCCCTGACTGACAGTTGCTTTGCTGTTGTGGCTGCGGAGGAGGCGTTAAAGATGGTTCTGACTTTGGAACAGTCATTGTCGAGGGTATCAATGAAGAAGGAGGTTGTGCATTTTCTCCCATCTGCAAGGGTACATTTAAATTTATCAGATTTTCTAAAGAAATCATGATCTAATTGCTTCTATTTATGATATAATTAAAAGTGGAGGAATGTTAAACAACAGCATCAAAAATATACTAAACTAATCATCTCCCCAAACCATTACCAAAATCAATGAGATAAAACCCTTTCACTCAAATTTCTTCTCTCCCTGGGTTCCTCAAGACAGTTGGTACAGAGATAGTCATTCATAAATAATCACAATCACTTTACACTAACACACTTTTTGTATAAATATATTTATAAGATGTGTATTAGTTACATACCAAGGAAATTATATGAATAATATATAATATGAATAATTAGTTTTAAAAAATCACACATACACAATAATTTGAAATTTTAAAATTACATGAAATGTGGTTATTTGATAAATTTGGTATACAAGAGTTCAGCAGCTGTCATCACATAATAAAATGAATCTACAACAGAGATATACAGGGATAAAATATGAGAATATGAGATAATTCCTTGGATTTCATAAAATTAGGGTAATATCTATGCTCCTTATCTAAAACTAGTAAACTTTTATTGATGCCTTGACACAGTTCCATAGCTGTTCACAACCTATGACAATATAAACAGAAATTTTTGATAAAATAAATTAAAAATAATTCGCTATGTCTCATCGAGTTTGGAGAGCTTATGTATATTTTATCATATGACAGCCAAGACAGAAACATCTACTATTATCAAACTTGATACAGTACTCACCCTCTTGTTAAAAAGGTTCCGGCTGACTAAATGGTAATCCCATGGTGTCATACTGGGAGTGGATGTGGGAGGTGATGTACTAGAAGGTGAAGGAGCTCTTGCATTGGCATTAGGCAAAACAGGTGGAGTTGGATGTCTAAGTTGCTGATTCACAGGAAGATTTACAGAATGGGGTGGAGGGGTTGGGTGCCTCTGCTGCCCCATGAGGAGGATAGATGAAGAAATTGGCTGCTGAGAGGACATTCCGACCACAGGACTGGAAGATGTGGTCACTGCTGATGCAGACGTGACGGCAGATCCCACCAATGAACTCTGAGAATTTGTTGAGGAAGCTCCTGCAGCAGCTGCAGCAGCCTCCTTTGAGGCAACTGACACAGCCATCACTTTTGATGCATCTGGTACGTTTAACAAAGGTTCACCATGGTTGAGCCTCATGTGGTGAGGCGGAGGTATGGAACCCATGTGGTTCTGCATCTGACTGTGGTGTTGTGGAGGATACATATGGTGGACCTGGGGATATGGTGGCATGTGGTGTGGTGGAGGTATCTGATGGTTACGTTTTGAAGCAGAATCAACAACTGCCGAAGTCGCAAAAGTTGTCACTGCAGAAGACATGGTAGTGGTTGCTGTAGAGGTTGTGGTAGTTGTACAGGTTGTAACAGTTGTGGTGGGTAGCATCAAATGGGACAAATGATGATTGGAGTTTACTGAGTGAGAGCTATTTGATTGTGGTCCCATTATAGGGTACTGTCCTGGTTTGGTATCACTCTTCACTTGGTCTAAACTACCACTTTCCATTGTCCTGGATGGCACATTGCCATTCCACTCTTTAGGTCCACTGTTGCTTGAATTCCCATTAATTCCATATTTCCCTGGATGAGACATCAACAGAGAAGAATGTGGTCCAGCTCCCAGAGCAGATGTCACTGAAGTTGTAGTTCCAGATACTATAGAGGCATTTTTCTGAGTATCCACAACAGGTATTGGCACATTTTGGTGATGTTGTGGACCTATTTCAGGAGGAATTCTCACATCCTGGCCACTGTAAGTTGGTGGAGTCACCACTGTGCTTGTGGCAGGCAGATTGGTTACTGGAGATGTCCTTTGTTGCTGAAGAGGCATGGGTGGATGGGTGTTAGGGGGGGATGTTTTTCTTTGGAAGTTGTCTTCAAACGGACGCACAAATGCTGGAGGATCTTTCCTGGGCGTTGATGGTCCTTGCGTCGGAGGATTGCTTATTCCCACTCCACTTCTGCCAGATTGATTTTTAGTTGAAGGTACTGGTTGCTGAACTGGAGGCTGCTGTTGGACCCTGCTTGATTGTTGCTGTGGGGGAGATGGGCATGGAGCACGAATGCTTCCAGCAGAACCCATGTTCGGTGTTCTTGAGCTATGACCAGGAAGTGATGGGCTTCCAGTAGGGACAAGAGGATAAGGTGGTTGGGAGGGAACTGGTGGTATTGGAGCGATTCCATGATGTGGGGGTGGTGGTGGGTTGTGAGGAGAAGGGTGTGGAGGTAACTGATGAGGGGGAAGGCCAAGATGAGGATGCGGAGATGAGTTCTGTGCTTGGTGGGGAGGTACTGGCATTGGAGGAACAGGTGCTGTGGTGGTACTGGCATTTGGAACATTGTGCATAGGAACAGGTGGAATCATATGTGGAGGAGGTGTATGGTGTGTTATTGTAGGAGAAGGTTCCTTCTTTCCACTGCTAGATTCTCTTCCAGCACCAGACATCTTCCTGGCTGTAAACAAAAAATGACTCCAATATAAACAAAGTAAAGATAAATTTCAGCATAAATAAATAATGTTAAAAAACAACATTCACAATGACAATCAACAAAGAGGTAATTTATATATATCTGAATTGATTAAAAGTTTCTCAAAGGAAAGAATTTTATATGGAGAGTATTTTATTCTCACAAACAAGATCTAAATAAACAGAAGATAGAGACACCAGCATGCTATACTTCAAACATTCATTTTTTTGCTCATTTTAACTAGAAAATTATATTTACTGAATCCTGAGGAAAACAAAGAAAAGATTGTGAAAAAATACAGTAAAACCTGTTAGAAATTCTCCTGTTTTAGATGCAATCCTATTTAAAATGTAGTTTTCTCCTGGCCCTACCACAAGAATCACATAGTAAAAATACAGCTTAAGATGCTGATAGCGTGGATTTTTCTTGTCTTCAGACACACTGCAATTTTCTACAGGCAATAGGCTACCTCATTCAACTTGAGAAAGCTTTTCACTTTGGATATTAGCATTATAATAAATTCTACCAAAATCAGAGAGACAAATGCATACAACTCCCCTTCTCGTTGTTACACAGTTAAAGTCTTAATTAATTGTTTTACCCTAGTGAACAAAATCCACCTGCAATGCACCCTTTGAATCTTAAAAGAGACTAGCTATGATTGTGAGTCTAGGAATAATCTGAGCTCTCTTGTTTTTATCAGGGAATGAGAATGATATCACTCCATTATCATATGCTTTCTTTTGGGCCAGAAACGTGGAGGATGATAAACAGGATTATAAGCAGCTAAAGCGGGATTATAAGAAGGATTAGAAGCAGGATTATAAGAAGCTAAAAGAACCCAAAAGATTGTGAAGTGTAAAGTTTATCTCTTTTCACGAATCTGTCAATTCAATTGCAGCAAGTTCTCTGTAAAATTGGATAAACACCGTAACTTCTTCATCACAAACACTTGTCCCTCTCTTCTTGGATAACTGACAACAATGCTTTAAAGAAGATTAATTTATTGAGCCAAACACAGATGATCTTTGATGGAAGATTAAACTGTGATATTTTGTAAACTAAGAAATGAAATCAGGGCAAGAAGTACACATACGACCAATATTTAAATGTTTAAGTTCATTTTTGCAAGGTTGACCATGAACACATATACTGCAGAGAAATTAGAACTATTCAAGAACAAGACCAAGTGCTGGTGAAGGCAAACTCTACTGTTAGATGCCATGACTATGGCTTTTTGTACAATCCCTGAAGCAATGGGTATGACTTTTAGTTGACGGTCATAGTTCCAAATAACATAACACTAAGAAACAGTCAATATAAAAATCAATGTTTAAAGAGAGTATGAGGATAGTAGCTGACAAATAGATTCATGATGAATTCTGATAGTTACCTTTTTTGTCAGCATATGCATTATAGTTATCAGCAGGAGACTGCTGCCTAATTTGAGAAGCTGATGAAGATGGTGACGTAGAGGGCACGGTCATAGACTGATGCGACGAATTGTGACTTGCAGCTGATCTTGCATTTCTTTCCTTCTCCCTTTCCTTGTCTCTCTCTTTGTCCCTTTCTCGCTCCCTCTCCCTCTCCCTTTCTCTCTCATGCTCTCGCTCTCTCTCATGTTCCCTCTCTATTGCACGCTGCTCCTCCTCCATTTTGTACCTACAAAAAAATTAGGTCACTGTAAATAATCCTTAGGCAAATAAGATTAAAATCCTCCCTGAAGTCATTCTTCACCAGTGGTAGATTCAATATTACCTCATTGTAGATCACCGAGTTGTTTATATCATAGAAAATTAACAATATGAAACATGGAGTGATACTAAAGAACACAGAAATTAGACATGAAATTAGAATTAGATTGAATACTTAAATATGAATATAAAATATTTTCTAAAAAATGAGCCTTTGCACTTATTTATTGCATAAAAGATTGAGTCTATACAGAAAAATACAGAGAAATCAACCAATGAATACACATTCAAAAGAGCATTCAGAGCTTATGTTATGAGACGAAATTTCTTAAACTATCTTGGAGATATATAGCAAAAGGCTCAGGTAAAATATTCTAAGGGTGATGATACTCTGATGACTCAACAGGGAGACTACAAAATAATTAACTTTATGGAAGTTTAACATGAACATGAATTCACAGTGAAATGTAAAAAAAGCACACAACAGCTTAAAACTTGAAGCAGTGATAAGGTATGATATGGTAAATCATAAAGACTTGCAGCAGGTGCTAACTCTTGCAAACAAAATGAGGGAGGTTATTTTGTATAAGCAGCGGGTAAAAAGAAAGCAATAATAATAAAAAACTATCAAATTAATTTGATGAAAGATTAAATACTTTTCTAGATGACATGTTATACATCATGAGCAAAGCAGATTTATTAGGAAGAAATGACTGATGAATAAAAGACACTGACCTAAAGAATGGAATGATATGGTAATTTATTTAAAGTATTCAAATGAAATACAATAGCTGCTTCTATTTTAATAGTTAATTAGCCTTTAATAGTTTAATACTCAATTTTTCAAAGTAAATCTTACATACAGGTAATAAAATGTCAAACTAAGATCACTCTGTTTCATAACAGAGTTTGGTAGAATATAGTACAAACATTAAAATAGAGTACTTATCAAAAGAGATTCTTCTTATAGAGGGTAATTATTCAGCACAGATCTTATGTCTCAGAATAATACAATTTTCAATGTATTCAATGATTATGTAGTTTGCTAGAAGATCTTTGACTACTGAATAATGACAAGAGAAATAAAAACCTAGAAAGAAAAAAAATAATAACTAATTCCATTATGGTACAAAAACAGGTGTAATGAAGCTTTCCACCAAACTGAAATCTTTAGATAAAAATATTTTTTAGCCCTCAATCTCTTCAGAAATGTATCATTTAAGTACTATTTGTTAATGAGTACTTTTCAGTCATTTCTTGAAGTTCCAGAATTAGGACTGAGCTAAAATTCAGTTATAGCTCAAGGTATAACTTTTCAATCGTCGCAAACTTAAAAATGTAATCCTACCATTCATCCTTGCAAATATCTATGCAACAAACCATTCAAAACACATCTGCCATTACATCTTCTTCAGAAGATTAATGAAACATTCAACATTCCAATCTGATCTACAGGGCCCAAAGAATGCTCATGTCTAAAGATTCTTTTTGTACCATAAATGAGGATGGTTGTCATCTAAAAAGGCGCACCTCTCATGCATTACAGCTGCAGCAGCAGAGGCTGATGCTGGAGAGAGGAGTGAGGCCAATGGTGTGTGTGGTGGGGGTGGAAGGATGTCAGTTGGTGAATACCTCAGACCATATATAGGAGGGTATGGAGGAGCCAAGGGAAAGATTGGTGGAGGATGACCTCTCAGCAGGGAATTGCCTAGATACAACTGATCTTCCAACCTGCAATGCAAAAGAAAGATAGTTTAGTATTCTAAAATGGAATAACTATGGGTCATAATTTATATAATCTTCTCTATACAATATTCAAAAAGCAAAATGTTCCTTAATAAAATTACCTATGTATAGCTATAGAATTATACTGACAACTTTTGATATTCTGGGAGGAGAATTTTCCTGACATAATTTGATGCAGTATTAGTAGCTGTTTCAGAAAAGTGCACATAAGAGAAAACATTCAGTATTTTTTTTACACTTGTTATAAATATTTTTGACATAATCTCATTACTTCTAACCAATCTCAACATAATATATTAAATTTACAATAGCAATTTCCTCTTCATTTATTTTAAATTCTTCAAATAAATTCACAAATATTTACATGAAAACGATTAGACCACAGAGAAGCTGCTGGAATTTTTGATATAAATTTGAGAAAACAAACTGCCTAATTACTTTTGCTCATAGCTGGTAAAGGAATAAATTAGTTTTGTTGAGGAATCATTTGTGATGTGTAATGATCGTAGAACATATATTTCCATATAAAGGACATATCCAGAAAGACAAGGGGTGTTTGAAAAACCTCCTTAAATTCTTATCAATCCTTAATAAATCTTGTGACAAAGCACTTACCTGTATGGGAGATGAGTTGGTGGGGGAGGTGGGGGATAGAGCCCATGATGAGCATGGTGGGGATGGTGGTGGTAGGATGCATAAGCCGCAGCAGCAGCTGCAGCTGCAGCCGCCGCTGGATCCAAAGAGGCAAAGTGAGGGGGTAATCGGGGAGGTCCTGCTGGAGGGGGAGGGGGTGGTGCCTGATTAGGAGGAGGAGCTCCTGCACCGGGTGGTCCTTGGAGAGGTCCACTCTCTGCGTCTGGTCTGTAAGGCTGGAACCCACTGCTTCGTGCTAGCAAAACTTCATCTGGTGTTGTAGAGGGCCTTGAATTGGAACCACCTCCTGGTGTAGTGGAAGAGGGACCAGCTGAAGACACCTGTGGTGGTGGAGGAGGTTGAGGCTGTAGAAGAATTTACAATATTACACCAGGAAGGAATTTAAAATTTTTCCTGCTGAGTTTTTAAAGAAGAAATAATAGAAAATGGAAATAAAAGAAAAGATACTATATTTTCCAGCCAACGAGATGCACTTAACTTCTAAATTATGAGACCAATTGATCAATATCTTAATGAATTAAGGAAAAATTACAGGTAGTAATATCACTGATATGTGCTATAATTCAAGATTGAGGATTTTTCTTGACATGCAAACTCAATGCATTCCAGATACAAGTTCATAACTTGTAAAGTTTGTATCTTGAGACCCAGTTTTCCATTATATCTTCAGAATTTCCTTGTTATTTTCTTAAAATTAATTTCATATCTAGATATCAGAATAAAGTTCCTACATAGAGTGGCTTATAAGAAGAGGTACCACTACTTATCAAATACAAAATTTCTTCATTTTATCGAAATTATAATGAATTAATTAGGGACCTTCGAGAATAAATTTTGCTTCCTCAGCTTGCCCTAAAGCAGTGGGAGCAAAACTTTAAAATAAAATTATAAAAAAATATTATAAAATAAAACCTTCCTCAGCTTGCCCTACATAAAACTTAGGGGAACAAAGAATAACTTAACATTTTTATTATAATAATATAAATGATTTTAAAATACAAACATAAGGCTTACCTTCCGAGATGGATCCATAATTGAAGCAGCAAGGTGAGGAGGGGGGGAAGGGTCATTAGGTCCACCTCGAAGCAATGGAGGTGGGGGACAAGATGGTGAAGAGTTGGAATTGGCAGCTCCACCACGTTTCGATGAGATCTCATCATTTCCATCCCGTTCTGCAAAAATGGGAAAACATAAAAATTAAATTATGCATAAAAATACTACCTTGATACTAGGAAAAGTGACACTTCATGAGAAGTTACAGTATTAAAATGTAATTGATGATGAATATTTTTGAAAACATTAAAATTATACAAATCCAAACACTGATACAAATTAAAATAACAGTACTTTTAATTACCACTTTTGAGTTTCATTCATCATTAAATTAAAGTTGAATATTATCAACATCATAATTACATACAAATGAACTCAAATAATCTATCTAATTTCTGATGAAGAATAAAAGAATCATATTTAAATTTGTTCTTATGATATTTAAATCAAATTTATACAATTCATACTAACTGTGAAAGATAAAATTGAATGAATTAGTCAAAAATCTGAAAACCCAATTCAAATTGACATATGAGTTATATTATGAAACTATCATAACAAAGCAGGAAGTTTATACATGAGAATTCTTGAATGAAATTCGAGAAGCAGAAGTTGAACTACTTCAAACCTTTCTGTATTTTTCACAAATTAAATTGTCAAATTAATAAGAAATGGTCCAAAGAGATGGATGGCTTAAAAAGTGAGTCATAGGGAGCGAGTGCTGGTCAGTATGGAGAAGACTGAGAACAATCAAATTGTGAGCATAAATGCCTTGGTCCACTGATGGAACAAAAATATGGATGAACAAGGTGACTATGTTGAAAGGTAGTAAGAAGTATCGCTGTGTAATTTTCATGAGGCAGCAGAATAAATTGTGAAGGCAGGTGGTTCTTGCTACCTTAATTTTTAATCCATCCTCGTAATATGTTACTTTGAATCTTACTACTGAAATAAAGTCTAAATAGGTACAAGAATTAAGGTGGTATAAGAGATAATTTGAATTCATTTGACAAGAAAATTTTCAGCAATGAAGTCCTCCAAAATTTTGAGAAGAAACCAATACTTTGGATAAACTGAGTGTACATAAGGAGGATGATATTTACAGCCTATTTATATACTATAACCTGGAAAGGAAACATGAATAAATTGGATTAGTCTATAGGATTCAATCAATCTGTTGAAGAACAACAGTAAAATTGTTGAAGAAAAATGTAGAGTAGCCTAGATCAAAATCTATAAATCCAATAATAGAAGATATTTTACACACCTAGAACTATAATATGACAACTTGAAAGAACAGAAATCTATGGAAGAATCCAGAGCCAGCACAGAAATATCTTACGACCCTAAGCAAAGAAATTTTTCTCTAGTACCTTATTGATATAATAAATGTAGAAGAAATTTTTCAATACGTGCATTTGTTATTAATTTAATCTGATTTGGAATATGAATTTAACTACTTGACCTTAATTTTAACGACTTTTAATGACTGCTTCTAGGTATATCATGGATATATTTTCATACTGTTCATGCATGCCCTTAAATCTAGGTTCGCCTGGTAAAAACGGTCCTTGACGTAGGGCCTGATACCTGCCGATCAGTATGCGGGCTAAAAATCAGATTTAAAACGGAAAATTGGAGACCTTCGGATGGCTCTTACCGGAGGGTGGCACGGCCTGCTTCGCCAAATTACGCAAAGCGGCAGCGAAGGATCTGCCCCCACTTCCGCCTCCGGATCCCACTGCACTTGATGCATTTGTCGAACCCGGGCCCGGACCGGGTATCGTGTGTCCACCTCCCCCATTTCCGCGATGATGCTGCGGTTGCGACGGTATCGATGGCGCTGGAGGTGGAGGGTGCGTGGGATTGTGGTGCGGGTGGTGCAGGTGAGGATGGGACAGCGGGTGATGCTGAGGTAAAGAAGGGTGAGGAGAAGTGTGGTGGGTGTGCGGGGGTCCCTTGGATCCCGACGCCGGGTTCGGCGGGGGGAGGATTTGTCCGGGAACACCTGCAGGCAGCGGGGATGTGGCAGATGCAGTCGCCGGGTGAGGAGGTGCCAGTGGAGGAGGCGGCGGCTGAGGTTGCTGCTGAGATTGGGGCTGCGGGGAGTGCGATGCGGAGGGCTTCGAGGAACCGGGAACTCCTGCACAACCAAACAAAGCCAATGTTAGTTATCTAAATTGATTAATTACCACAGAGTGGCATAACACCAAAATGAAAAGGAATAAAAGAATATTAGTAAGTTAAAAGAAAGAGAATGAGACAAAGGTTAGGAACCATAATGAGCCGAAATGCGTCGCTAACTCACAGAAAACCTCGGAGAAGAAGAGAAAAAAGAAACTGCGCTTTGAGGATCAGCAGTTAAAGAAAATTGATGCAAATGAAGCGAAAACACAAGCTGCGAAACCGATGTTGGTGATGGTCAGTATCATGGGGACTCGGTGACAAGCTCCACCTCTATGGCGGAGTTTAACCTTCATCTTTGAAAAGTTTACAAACACCGGAGGAGAGGAAGATTGTAAACTCAGGACTAAGTCCATTCTAAGACCCTTTCCAAACTTTACCTATAAGTTTGATAATACCTCCGCTTTCAGTTAAGAGATCATCTCTCCGATGATACTTTTCGAAAATTTTAAGATCCAATTTTTCCAATGAGACTTGAATAAACGAACAAACTTATCTGGATATTTGAGTGCTTAAGAATAGATTACACGAATATTCGGAAATCTTTAATGTTATAAAGTGAAAAATACAGTAAAACCTATTTACAACGTTCCCCCTTAATATGTGGTTTTCTCTCGATCCCGGTCCCTTTCACACGAAACACAAGGTAAAGATAAAGCTCAAGACACTGCTATCCGCTTATAGGAGGATATTTCCTACCCCCAGGTGCACTGCAACCCGCTACAGCCAATCCTCTGCCTATTTGAAAGAACCTCCGCGTATATGAAAGAAGATTCAAGAACAAAACTTGTTTACATTATCTTTGTAGCCTGTGCCGTCTCCTTTTGCTTCGTTTCCAAAAAAATTCCTTTTGGATCTTTTTTGCGATGGCTAATTCTATGCAAAAGAATAGAGATATCGCGAAGTAGAACTATTTCCATCCCACTGTCGGTGCCGTGACAATAAGATGGAGTGAGATCTTCCCATCAGTCTAGTCAAAGGGCAGAAGGTCAGATTATAAGTTCGCTGTGTGTGTGTCCTTTTGTAGCGATCGTATTGCAAACAATTTCAGTTTACTAGAGTTAAAATGCAGTGGGATGCTGAGCGTTGCCTTTGACACATCATACTGCTGTTAAAACTTCGTTATTCTCCCGTGATTGTCCATCTGTTAAAATTGCTTCATTTTAAAGTGAAAGATGACAAAAAAGAAGTCACAAAGAAAGGCGCTCTCTTTTTCCGAGAGGCTGACCATTCTTCAAAAAGAGCACGAGATTAAAACCAACATTACGCAACAATAGATCGTGGTTTCTCTGGAAACCCTATCCAAAGCTGTGGCAAATAAAGCAAACTAAGAAAGATTCATTTTTGTTTTAAGGCGTTAAGTACTGATTTAAAAATCAAAGAGCCGAAATATCTTTCCTTTTCTAACATAAAAGAAATAATAAAGTTGCCATATCCCGGTTATACCCCAGTTTTCAATCGGTCCACTCTTAGCGTCTTAGGCAGATTTTACTATACAAATAAGCCTATATGTTCCAACACTTTATACAACTACTGATGAAGGAGATGAGGATAGTGCTGTATATTTTACTACTGCTGTCTCAGTTTGGTAATGATCAGAAACATAAGACCTCACAACTCTACTGCCATGACGAAAGTCGGTTATTCCAGAAGCTTTTCCATGTTGCCACATCATGTTCATGAGGATTAATAACTACGCTAATATCGTACAGGAGACTCCAAACAGCCCATTTAGTAACGCATTCTTCTTTGCTGAAAGCGGTCCTGGGTTCGATTCGCGATGGGGGGCCACTTAAAAATTACCTCGTTTCTCGAAGCACATTTATACAATACCAAAATAAATATCGTTGTAAGATATATTTTTCTATCGTATAGCTATATGCAAAAAGAGTACGAAAATCAACTTTTAATATCGTGAAATTAAACACCCCTATGCCAAGAAAGTTTATCTAATGACAATCTATTACGAATTTTACACGAAAAATTTTCCCATCATAAGTTATTTAATGTATTTTACTGATGGATGTGTGCTTAACATTTTTGCCTTTACCATAAAGCACTCCAGGGACTTGGGGAAGTTTCGGTAGACCGCATAGGAAGTTTCATCGTTTCGACGGATTTATCCCATGAGTCATCTCTCAGTTTCTAGCGAAATATTCTAAAATGAGAGATGGCTAAATCATTTCAGAATTTTTAAGGCTATTGGCAAGATAACAAGGGTATACGAGATATGCGAAAAGAGTTCGCAATAACTTTTACGTCCCTATTAATCTTGCCATGACTTCAAGGCGCAGATAAAGCCTTCCAGGCCAAAAATAAATCATCCCGATTCACATTATGAACCATGTGAAACCAACTCGGATTTTTGTATTTCGCGCGTGTGAAAGATCAGCAAAAAATGAAATAGGAATATAAAACTGAAATATCGCGTTCTGCAATGCAAAGAACTGATTTCCAGCTTTGGGCAGTAATGTAAAAGAGCAGAAATAGCTACTTCATTCCAAAGGATCAAATCTAGGAGAAAATTTATACGTGCAAGTCGCAAATGATGGAATAACTAGGAAAGCAAATATCGCCCTTTTTTATCTGAATAGCTCTTAGAGAAGCCACGGTTCTGGATTTCGCAAAATAATACATTCGAGAATTATGGGATATCAATGAATATATCAATTTAAAAATTGTAAAGCTCTGAAATTGGAATGAAATTCTATAATGGATAAAATTCATGTTTCATCGGAGTATAAATACCATAAATATAAATCTAATAGTTGACTGATACGTAGTACTTAAGCACTTCATTTTCTAATAGTTCTAATAGCGACAGAGAATGCCACAAAGCATGACAATATGCATTTAAATGTAGAATTAAAATATATTTCACAATATACACGGTGATTTAAAGCAGTTATTCATCATCGAGCAGCCGGAGGAAAAAAGCAAGTACTCCGAAACCAGGAATGCATTTTAAATAATTATTACTGAGTTTGTGTTCATTTTCTCCTTAAGCTATTAATGTCATTTTAATACTCAATGTCAAATCGAGCTTCACAGCATACAACAATATGGTATCAATTTTAAAACGTATTTAATAACATTGTTTGCGGGACCATTTTGAGAGAATTAAATGGCAACTGAATCAAAATCCACTATCAGCAAATTTTTAGTGAATCAAATGATCCTCCTATACATAAAAATCAATGAGTAATGAGAGAGCATCTGAGGTATATTTAACACCTTTTCAACCATTAAGAAGGATTTTGATAACAATTTTCCAAGCGAGCTACAGCATCCTAAACTCAATCCTTCCCAAATAAATGGAAACCATTCAATTTTCGGCAGAACCGGTTAGGTTTTTCTCCATCGACAATCAGGTTGCAACCTAATTCTTAGCGCAGACAGAAATAAAAACAAAGCACATGGTACTGATTTCCGCTGTGAGCCACGGTTGCATTGGGGACGACGGGGGAGCGATAGGCCGCGGGGAAAAGATGCCCATCGGCGGTGCAGAGCATTTTCCTGCTCAGTCTCCCATGGCGAATGACACGACGGGGTGATGAGAGAGGGCCGAGGAGAGGAAGCGGGCGGCAGACGCATGAACACCACGTGTTCCGGACTGGCACACGCACCTTCCCACACAGCTGCACGACATCGCACCCCTCGACTTCCGGTCACATGACACCCCCTCTACTTACACCTTTGACCCTCCTCATCGCGTATATATACCTTCCGGACGCAAAAAAGGCTATAAAGGCTTCGACGGGATGATTCCCGACACGTCCCGGTAGCACTCACGCTCGAAGACGCGCACCATTGTGATTTGTATACATTCGGACGCTCCTACGCTCACACATGCTACGCGCCGCACATTTTCATTCGTCATTAAAACTTAAAATTCGCTGCGGGGGTTGGAAGATCTTCGAATGCTGCGAGATAGTCGAGATTGTGAACCGTCTGGAAATCGCCAATTTTAGTAGCGAAGAAAAATTGTTAGCCTCTGCAAATTAAAATTCAGTCTCCGGCGATGTCTTGTGGAAATACGTCATTATGAAGAACAATTTGTACTTTTTCCACAGTATTTTATTAAAAACAATAAAAAGGAAACAAAACACGACTAGTTTCAGAGATTGATCTCCATCATCAAGTGATGTGAATGATGATGGAGATCAATCTCTGAAACTAGTCGTGTTTTGTTTCCTTTTCATTGTTTTTAATAAAACACTGTGGAAAAAGTACAAGTTGTTCTTCTTCATAACTCTGTAAATTAACACAGGATGAAACATCGGAAACGTTCGAAATCTGAATTATCCACACTATGAATCCAATGAATGCCGGGCTCATGGAAGGTATTAAATTGCTCAGCTAATAACTATCAGACCATGAATTTATGAGTATAGAGGGACACCCCATAACGTTCAGGGTGGAGCAGCTAAGGCATTTACTAATCAGTTTAGAAGCCAAAAGGGGAGAACTACTGTGAAAAAAATAAAATTTATTCCCCTAAATGCACTTGGATCATTATGATATATTATTATTCATAAAATTTCGTGCTTCGAGGTAATATCAGACGACTATAATTTATATCCGAATAAATCTAATCAGATAAATTGAAAGATTCCGAGGATATTAGACTTCGATATCCATTGGGTTGGGAATCTTATTTCATGGAGGGCCACATGTATATTCCATTCGGTAGCATAAGTCCATTAGGCTTCATACGGAATAATCAGATGGCACTTGACAGACATTTTGCCAGCCTTAGTAGTTTAAAATAAAAATTGATTGACGGAAAATGAAAGTAATTGAGAAGTAAGCCTACATAGGAAATTTTTCATTTCATTTTACTGAATGTACTGGGAAACAGTTATTAAGATAGGTGCATTTGTTTCAGTTAGCGAAGAAGACAGTCGGTTCCTCACTTCTGCATTAGACAGATGCTAGGATATTATTAGACTTCAAAAAAATTCCGTAAGAATTTACCGAGACTTAAATAAATGAAAAGTAAAAGCAGAGACAATAACATTCAGGAAATGTTCAGCCAGTAACGACCCAAAAAGAAAATTCCAGCACAGTCAGAAAATCAGTAATTACCGATACATAATAAAAGTTACCCAATTAGAAAAATACATCATATTTACATTTTATCGCATTAATCTTTAATGCCACAGTAAACATTCGAAATCAAGCTTCAGATAATTTTGGAAAAAATTGAAGTTTATTTTGATGACAAGAGATGCTGAGAATTAATCCAACACCTAGGAATAGAAGACAAAACTAAATAGAGAAACATTCGACCTCGTTCGACATCGATATCGTCAACAGACTGCATGCACGTGAATGTTTAACATGCAAAAGAAGTAAACGATTTCGGCTCTACTTACACAAGAAAGGAATTTCTCTATCAGTCTGGTTTAATTTTTCTTGTGTTCAAAACGAATTCGCCGGCAGAATTAATGCGTACTTAAGCTGGCACGCTAACAGCGACATTTGCAAATTATAATGAATAGGAAGTGTTTATTCGGCTCGCCATGGAATTCGCAATTTTCGCCGGGAAATCCAATCTCTAAATTCGCCACTATTAAATTGTGTGCATATTTATGAAAGCCGCATAATCGGGAGAGGCGAGTTCGGAGATAAGAATGACGGCCATATAATGAAACATTAATTTCGCGTGATTTGTCACTGACTTTTTCATTACCATGCTCACCCAAGCAAAGTGATTTGCAATCCAGATTATTCCAAGCGATACATATCTCTCGCGCCGGCAGAATGCTTATCTCATATTTTCTGCTCCTTGTGCGTGCTTCGCTATGTAAAATGAACGCAACTTATTCGGAGAAAAGGAACGTGACGAGGACTGAATGTTGGAAGAGAATCAAGTACATCGATGTGACAAATAATGCGATTATTTTCGAAGGAAAAACAAAAAGTGTACAAAACGTCGCACATAAACTAGGTTCGTGACAAAAATACATTGTCAAGGGCTTCTTCAGAGTGGATGAGGGGACTAGTTGTAAAAAAATATATAACGTAAGACTTTCAGGCAGAGTATATACTATGCGCGAAAAATAATAGTAGTACGCCTAAATATTAAGATTACGTCGAAAGTATGACGGGATTTGCGGGAAAAAACGCAGAATACACATCCGGGAATATCTGAAATAAACTGGTTACTGGTAAGACTGACATTTTCTTTCCTTCGCATTAATAGGGTACCATAGTTACAGAATTCCTAAACAGAGTTACCATGCCAAATATTAATACAATACAATTATAAGCTACTAATGTATTTCATGGAATGAGTGACGACGAATGCAAAAATAATCTTCATCTCATATTTATCGCGGTTTCTGGTACATCTGCTGTTTCTGCTATTGTGATGTATGTACCTGTTGCTAACTTCAATTATATACTGTCATATTTCGTGTACAAATATTATTAATCCACGACCTTAAATTAATTCAAATTGAACCGTTGCAATAGCTGCAAAGCTGTGACGTTTCCTTGTTATAATTTTATCTGTTCTTTAATAAATATTTCTTGTTCTTTCTATAGGTAAGTCTTTATTCCTTACTATACTGTTATTACTATGGGTTTAATAATGGTGTGGCTGCTTTGTGCAAACTATCAATAATAGAAGTAGTTCACTTTGATACACGTATATCGCTTTCCAAACGAATATCTTTCATAATTTATGCATTAATAAATTGACTACATATAAAGAATTATATCACGCATTAAAACATATAAGTTTAATCCATGCCAGGCTTCCAATTACTTTCCGAAGCAAAGAGAAGTCGGAAGGGCTAACAGGACATCTGTCGAGAGAACTGCGTGACTAAACTGGCACAGATTAAACGATTGACTTGCGTATGAGGCTGAAATATTCCCACCGTTATATTTAATGCGCATAACCACTACTTTACGCTATTCTTCGCTTTTTTATTACACCGAAGTCTTCAAATAATAAGGAATCGCTATATCGCATGCTTCAAGACCATCATTTCGTTCCTTCGCGGCGTTTTATCCACCTCTAAAAAATCAATTATTCTAGATTCCAAATTTCGAATGAAATATTCAGGATGATAAATCATAACCGAATAACCAAGAAATTTCAAGCCTTACGCAAAATAATTTCTATAAGTAAAATAAACGACGGAGAAAACCAAGACATCAAAAATAAACGTATTATTCAACGGAGATCCCGAGGATTTAAATTTTAAACGAAATTAGGAATCATAAGTTAAAACGAGAGGTCAGAGAATGACTGGATAAACTTTGAACATCTTCATACTTACATGCTTTACTCCATCAAAAAGTATCGCATCAAAGACTAAAAAGGTCTAGAAATTTGCACTAAATTTAGAGATTTCTATTCAAGGTTTCATTAACACTAAAAGAGACATTATAAAAATGAATGAGTTTGTTAACAGTTAGTCCTTCTCACGGAATTTTCTAAAGCGCATATTTATGTCTAATATTCAAAGGAAGTCAACGCGTAACATCATAAGAAAAATGTGCTAGATAATAAGATATGACTGCAAATCTAAAGACTAAGAAAAATCAGCATATAAAGAGCCTTACTGCTAACGAGAAGAATACCAACAGACTGTCCTTCAATTTCATTCTCAAATGTGAATGGTCAGCTAGACATTCAGTATAATAAAGTCTCTCTTCATGATGTTTGGAATATTTACCATTGCTGTTGCCAGAAAGATCTTTAGGTCACTGCAATCGTAATAAGCGACTAATATTTACACCAGTTTAACTAAGTTTTGCTTGAGTAAATTGTCAACAAATTACAAAAGGTATGGAGCAATATTTAGTCAAAGTTAACTGATATCTTACAAATTTTTTTGACTTGCGTTACTCATGTATGCCAATATAAAGTACGAAGTAAATATTTTACATAAATTTAATTAATATCACTAGAAAAATATCAATGATTTATGAAAGGTACTCCTAAATCAAGACGGAGAGAACTATTACAGAAAAGAAATACACGACTATAGAAAAAGAAACGTAAAACAGGATACGAAGTTTGCTTAGGATGAAAATAAATACTGAAATAATTTCAGCTTTGCAGTGTGAAAAAGAATTATTTCAATCAAAAGCAAACGTTACCGTGATTTTATACTAAATTCCGAAATAGATTGAATTTTTTACATCAGTTTCATCCACGAAAAATATGATTAAGCCTTTCCCGTGAAGAATCTACAACAAGGGAAGAAGTCTATGGGTGTATTTGATGGAAAACATCCAAAGCAGAGGTACGACTAGCGGCCAAGAAAACCGCGAGGCAAAATGAAGATTTACTGCATGGAGACAAGCAAACGTCTTAATTAAACCCATCGATACCTGCCAAACAAACGAACCCCGGAAAATTATTCCTCATATGCGACTGCGATCGTATCGAATCGCCCACGGATACCACCTCACGATCCATCCCACAAAACGAGCAAAACCATCAACAATCGCGAGGGAAAAATAACAATAAACATCCTAAATCAAGCGGCAACCTCGCAACGCTCCCTCCCCGAGATAATCATCGCAACCTCGGGAAAACGTCTTGACAACCGATAATTTTTAATAACTCCGCGCGGTATCAAAACATTCCAAGCACTCGCCACCTGACCGAGGCACAATGGCGACTCCGTTTTATAAGGATACACCCGATAGAGGCGCTTTATCCGCCTTGATTTATGGCGGGAGAAACGTCAGAGAGCAGCTATAAGGAAAATGGGAGAGAAAGAAGCGGAGAGAGACGCGTGAAGGGGTGTAAATCGTGGCTGCCCCGCGGCATGGAAAATGCCTTTCACTGGGAAGAGGCAGGTAATTGATACAGCGAGTGGATGGGCGGGTGACAAGCGGACGAGATGATGCAGGGCGCGTGCGATGGGCAATTAATCCCCTTCGATCGCATTCCCTCCGGCGAAAAAGCGTAACAAAAACAAATCCCTGGATTCAACCTTTGGGCCGAACCGATTACTTACATAATTAAATGCCATTTCCGGCGGGATTCGACTCCTCGAAACGGGATCGAGTCGGATTGAAAGAGATTGGCGGTATAGCGTTCCATTTGCTTCTTGAAACTATGACTATCATACTTATTTTCTTCGCTGCAGTATCAAGTACGTATAAAAGGAAAATTTTCTTATTTCACTCAGGGTTATTTCATTATTTTAGTCCTAATCGATGTCTCGAGAAGCATACGATTTCAACGATCAATGATTCAGATTTCACATTCGTAAGGTTTAATAATTTTTTATGCTTATATGCGCGAAAGCTTCTTTCCCTGCCATACACTGATAGCCAACGTGTAGCCTATCAATGTTATGCAGATAAAACCTCGGTTTAAAAAATTATGCATGGACGGAGTCGGACATTTTACATACTACGTTAGCAGGTTTACTTCATAGTTGATCTTCCGCTATTGCTTCTCCGAAAGTAACTAGTAAAGTATGCAACAATTTAACTCAATATTCAATATTTTGTTTAAAGATATAAATTCAATTGAGGGATAAACTAGGAATCTGAAAAATATAATATAAATATAATACATACTTATCATTCATGCCATCCCTTATCGTGGTACTCGCGATATTTGAGTCGTTTATTTGTAATACACCTGTATATTCTCATCCTAGAATATTTGTCTCTCACTTCAAATAAAGTCTTAATTTTTTCTTACACTCCCTTTGATTCTTAAAGAAGACTACATCTTTCCGGCATCTCTTTCTCCATATTCAACCAACTTTCTCTATGTCTTCTTCTCTCTATTTAGAGCTTGTTAATTCTCCACAAGCAAGAATAGTACATCGTAGATGAAGAGCAAAATCTAAGTGTCACATCTGAAAAGTCTTCCTGGATCTACCAGATGGATATAAAGCTACGACCACATAAATCTTTATTTGGCCAAGGGCAAATTTTCAGCAGAGCGTGAATTTATGCAGCACTCAAATTTATCGCTCTGAAAGTTCCGAAATGTAAAATAAAAGGATCGAAAGTAACTTCGGAGAGCTACAAACTGATCCGGAGCGAGAAGGTCGTCCACAATAAAAAAGCAAGTGAGACTCATCCGAGTTCATGAAAAACGACATGAGTGGTGCAATTATGTTAACGAGGCGGAGGAAATAACGAAGAGGGAGGAAAAATTAATATCCCTCACATCGTTGGTCATTCATTAGGCGGTTTTCGGGACAACGCAACCTGACGTGGCTGGCTTAACCGCTCAAGTTATTGCCTTATTAACATTTGCGTTTCTTCGGAAAAAAACAACCCAAAAGAAAGTATCCGAAGTGGTTCGGGCAATCAATCTTTATAATACGATTATGATATACAAATATTATTCTATTATAAAGAGTCTGAAATTTCCAAATATTACGGGTCCATTTCTCCAGAAACAGTATCCACAAGAAACAATTTGACGCTGTTTAAAGTGGAGTTTAAAGAGTTGCTCTAAAATACTATCAGCGAAAGAAAACTTTAACGACACTAATTACCGACAAAGATGGAAAACAGAAAATAGAATGAAAAATACTGGTAGACGTAAATAATTTCCGGCTATGCACCCGAAGCCAAATTGCTAAAATCTCTCTCATAAATTAATTTTTGTCACTAAAAATGATTTGGCATAGATAAATTACCTCTTGTGCCGAAAATTGAAAATGTTTTTAAAATTGAAATTTACCACCAAAATTGAAATGGAAAGCATTATAAATAGCAATATTTTGTATAAATTAAAATGATAGTTTCCAAGCCGGTTAATATACCAAATAGATATTACCGATTAAATTTCGCGATACGATAAATTTATATTGTAAAAATAGCTTTCACTGACAACATCACGCGAAAACCAATTCAGAGAAAAATGATGGATGAAGTAGTTCTCACCGATCTTAATCGAAAGATCAAATATAGGACCAGAACATTTGATTTCTATATAGGCCGCTTCGCTATCGTTAAATATTGACATAGGTTGAGGAGATTCAATTTTAAGCGTTTGCTTCGATATTTCTCTCACTACTTTTTTATTACATATGCGATGATATATGAAACCTGTATTAAAACCCGTTATTATCTCTCAAAATCAGCATCGTTGACTGTATTGAAAATAGAAAAGTGGCGTCAATGAAGAGATAACTCTCTCAGCAACAGGCATCAAACCGTAATATTTTTGGTTTCGGTTTCGCGAAGTTATTAGCAGATAAAACTTCTGCCAATAACGCAGTAAAATGGGCATATTTGGAACAAAAAATCGGAAACGAATAAATAACGTTATCGGTATCGGTTCGGGTTCAAGAATTTTGTTTTTTTCGGATCGGTTTTCACTCCGGGAAAACGCTCTTTTGGGTTTCAGTTTCTGGTTAGACACCCTAGTTACAGAAATTATCTCGAGAGAGCTGAAACGTGTAGATTAATGACAGTAGTCATCAGCACATCCAAATCAGTGAGAATCACCAAACAAGAATTAGCTTCACTTCTACATAAGTTTCTTTCTAACACGAGAACAAATTTCCCCGACACAAGACAGCATCCAGCAAAAATACCACCCCCCCATCCTTCCCATCCATACCACAGAGAAAAGCAGCTTCAAACCATTCACAAGGCTTTTTATTCGAATTCCCTTCTGAAACGCGATATGCAGTTGCTTGCAAACCGCAAGAGGCGTTAAGAAAATCGTATGTTGCGGTCGCACTCCCGTAAAAGTGAAAGCGAGGAGGAAAGTGATCCGCCACCAACATATTCACGTCCTTGACCGAAAGTAATCACTCCATCTAGTGACAAATGCAATTAACCCAAAGCCGTTTCACTTCTTGTCCGATCGCTAGCATTTATTCATTCAAAACCCCTTCATAATGCAAACCGTCCTGTTTAAACGAAAGTAAACCGCGTTTTGAAACCCCGCCAGCCGATCGATACACTCGGAAGGGATCGCTAAATATTAAATGCTATTATCCAGGCGTTGATTTGATCGATACGAGCAAATTGAATGCGCTTCAAAAGGCTAGTTTGTTTGCGGATGTGCTGAAAGGGACACCGCTTCCACTAATAAAGCGAGTTATTTTAATCACTGCCGCGGGATATGAATATTGTATGCGCGAACCATATTTAATCAAAATGGACAATCGTGTAGTGGCGATAATGAGCTAAGTAACGAAATGAGCGTGTACTGCGGATAATTTAAAAATCATCGAGTTCTACGGAATTTGAGCATTCTACCAGCGCCATTATTTCCACCAATAATATCAGAAGTGCATTCTCAAAATTACAACAGCTATTCCCGCTATATTCGATATGGGTCTCATGGGCTCTTAAGCGAATCAAAACATAGACTAATGATCGATGAAAGCATTTACAGAGCCGACCTAACAAGCCAGTACCCGTGGGAATGTATCAAAGTATTACAACGTTTCAATTAAAACTAATCGGTACCGCTTTCTGGATTTCTTTAGTCTAACAGAGACGATTCTACGGACATGAAAATGCGTTTTTGTGACCAGTGTAGATCTTGTTAGTTTCTTGCCTCTTTGCATTAGTATTTTGGGATCCCTAAGGGACCTCCTGAAGACATCAAGGCGGTCTTTTTAGGTGTCTTAATGAAGGTAAGATTGGTTATGCGGGGTCGGCTTGGATTGTTTTGAATACGGATCTGGGTCCTCCAGGGACCATCTCTGAATTTCTGCAGTGGTCCAATTCCAAGGCTCCAAATTAAGGGCCCCTTAGACTGAAAATGGCTAATGAGGTAGGATAATGGACGTTCTATTTGCCTTACAGTAGCCCACCGAATAGATAAATGCATCCGTACATGCAAACAATTGGGGAATTGACAGAAATTAATCACTGATTGCAGTATGCAGGCAACTTTTACTAGTATCAAAAAAGAAAAATCAAAAAGGAATGAGAATTTCTGATGGTGTAACGCTAAAAAATATGAACTATGAACTTTACAGGAACATTGAGCCGTTTCATAGATTTTGAAGGTCTTTTAACTTTCATAATATCGTTTCCACCTTTATGCTTCCATCATTGCCAGCTATTCGTCAAATCAGTGAACTTCGACTTGCTCCAAATTTTGCTATACCATATAATTCACCGATATTCTCAGAAAGATCTCTTCTCCTTTCCTTTCATCAATGCTCCTTTCTCAATGCTAACGCTTTCGTCCTTTTTCAATGCTTATATATTATGCATCTCTTTCTCGATTGCCCATCTACCGAGGTAAAGTAATCTTTAAGCATGTGTAGAACACTAAAGCATAAAAAAATAAATTTATTAACCATTGTTCGTTTATTTCATCACCTTTGTTATTCATGATTTACTCAAATTTATTTCTCTTTTTTGGTTATCCTTATCTAATAATTGTTTGTATAGAAATATTCAAATTTTACTTATTAAAAGTTCACTAATGTTTCGTTTTGCCTCCTTATTAATTTCAATTCTTCCATAATCTAATTTAATCGACCAAAATGTCCTTCATGGAATATGATAAGCTTCATTCCAACATTAAATAATTTATTTTATTTCATATATAGCTTTTCATTATGATTTAGACATATTAAAAATTACATTACTTTAATCTTTAATTCTTGCATTTTCTCTCGAGCCTTTACTCATTACAGAAATCATCGCTAAGCGCAAAGCGAAAGATGCATGGGAAAAGAATACCGAAGAAACAAGGGTCATTTTATCAATAGAAACATCTACGATGCCATATACGAAGGCATGAAGGTATTTTCTACTACGTAAAAAGAAAAGAGATTACATTTTCGGGAAAGATATGCAAAAGGGAAAACATAAAGCTCAAGCTCGCTTTAAAAGAATTCGGCTAAACTATCCACACTAAAAGTAGCTCTAAAGTCCATAAGAAACGAAATGGCGAGCTGTCTCGTTATGTGGAAACTAAAAAAGTTCGCTCGAGTGTCTCTAACTCTCAAAGATTTGGATAGCGCAATTTAGAGACTGAACATCATTTCACTCCATTCACTCGCGCCCTCTTTCCGCCGTGGCCGAAAACAAAATCGCAATTCATACCGCAAAAAAGTTTTCGGAGAACTTTACATTTCCTTTCAGCAAATACTTGGCGGATTTTTAAGCGCCACACTTAACGAATCCTGCCAGCAACCTGCCTAATGAATATTTATCATTCTTTCTGGAGAGTGTACAACTCACCCTCACAAATAGCAAATCCCCATGAATATTCAAGACGCCTCAGGATTTCGACTTCGCGGTCGGACGATAGGAAAATTCTATTTATTCCGGAACCGACTCTTGTCCCGCATTATCCCATCAACCTCTGCGGGAATGGAATAATCTCCGATATGATGTGATGATCACGCAAGCGATTCAGAACAGAGTGGGGTTCCGAATTACCAACTTCTTCCTAACTTTCCCGAATCGAGATAGAGAAAAATCGCGCATTACTCGAGAATCTCCATGCTCATCTTTATATAGTTTTCACACATAGTAAGAGCTAAAGGTTGTCATAATACACAGCATTTGCGTTTACTGTTTTGCTAGTCGGAGCAGCGATTTCGAACCACTTCTCAGCCACGGTTACATACTCATTGGAATGAAAAGTTTATAGTCGTGTAAATGTAGAGAAATAAACAAAAAATCAATGGAGTAGATCTATACTTGGGGGATGTATTTTGAATCATCGTTTGACAAGTATCACAGAACAAAACATGCAATTTGATGGAAAATTCAGACTATCTGAGTCCTATAATTCGAGACATCGATTCTGGCTGACTTCCTAGTACGGAAGCTGGCAAATTTATTGCCGCAATGTAACACTTTTTTACTTTCACTTAGGTGTCATTAACAACTAAGATTTAAAACTGTATACTTAAAATGATAAAATTATACTTCATTAGCCTTTGACAAATTAAGGGAGTCAACCTACGCATGAAAATTTAAATGTATGATGAAAAAATTCCAACAAATCATTCAAGAAGCTTTTTCATTGAGGAGTGGTGAGGAAATTTCACTATATACAACCAACATTGGCTTGTAAGGAAGTAAACGCTTGGAATTTACATCTCTCTCAAACTGCGACAATAATTTTTGTAATCTCGTAAATATTGTTTTAAAATGTGATTCCATATTATTAGATTACATAAAGTTACACATAATAAATTAAAACTTTCGGAAGGGTTTAGTATCCGATGCCTGGAACGAAAAAACCTGTTTCGAAATTCGACATTTACTGGAGCTAAACCGGAACTCAACCGAAATTCGACTTCTTGGTGGAATCGCATCGAAAACCGCACCAAAAATATTGCGATTTTATTCTTTGCTTCAAAAATTAATTTCATAGACATCCAGACCGCATAATTTCCCCGTAATATACCCTAAACTGAACGCGAAATACAGGAAAGGGGTACCCGTGTTAGCAAGACATTTCTTACGGAGACTACCTCGGAGGTTCGTAGAGCGACATTCATGAGTTCCCGACCTACATTTCTCGGGAACCGAGAGCGAAAAACTCCCGAGAACGAGTGAGAACGACCCAAAGAGAGGGAGAGGGATCTCCACTAACGCCTCTTTATTTTCCTTGTGGGGAATCCGCCAAGTGGCCCGGTTTTTAACCAAGAAGATTTGATCGCCCCGAAACACAACCGCATTGCAGCTCGGCTGTGATGCAGCTCTCGGGTCCAAATGGGAAGAAGATTGGCAAGGAAATCTGGTCAATTGTGCAGCGGAGAGGGAAAAAACGTATCGCTGTCCGCCCTGATTCCAATACACGAGTCGCGAGACTCCGAAGGAAAAGGAATGGAATGCCGCAGATTTTCGTAGCGGGATGTTTCGTAACAGCCGAAAAATGGGAAGAAAAAATAACAGAGCGCAGTCCCGAAGAAGAACTTCGATCCTTCTCAACCGATGTATTTTTGGTCGGTTTTAAATATTTTTCTCGCGGAAGTCTGGGATTCCGGAAGATGAGAGGAACCTAAATCATTCAGAGATACAAATTTCTCCTCCGTTCGCGGGAATTCGATATGTGATGGCTTCCAGCGGAAACCCCTTTCCGGAGGCAATTTTCGCTTGGCTGGAATTATCCAGACAATTTCTCCGATGGCATGATGCCTCTTCAGGGGTTTGTATTCGAATTTGTGTCGTCTGAATCTCTCTTATGATTCCGGAGAAAAGGGATTGGAAAATATATAACTCCGCATTTTAATTTAAGAGATGAACTGTTCGATTCAAAAGTTAGCTCTCGAAATTATTACATCACGAAAACAACGAGAGTAATTCCAACCAGTAGACTAATTTCTGAAGTTTGTTTTTATGGAAGGAATGAAAATATCGGGAAGTAGAATTGCCAGTTTTATTTGGAACGAGGAAAAGATTCCTTATAAAACAGTACGAGGAAAAGCAAGATATTTATCGTTCTCAAGTAGCCAAGAAAATGGAGAGTAAACCATGTCAAGAGATTTTATTTTTAGTGATTATCATAACGCGAATGTCGGACATTTCATATATCTCAAGGACGTTCCCAGAAAGATTGGACAAATTAATATAAAAAACGTTCTCTAAAATACGGGATATCTGGCAACCCTCACTACATTACGTTCCAGTTTTTATAGTCAGTATCGGGGACACATTAGGGAATAAAATCCTATATTATTCCTCATGGTGCGAAAATAGTCTCGTGCCAAGTTGCTTTTATGTATAGTTCCACGACCGGACGAATAAAAATATGATTCTCAGTTTACATTCATGATTTCAGTATCGGTTTTCATTTACATCAGAGACTAGAAAAACTGGAACACATTATAGAATATTAATAATATTTCTTTCTTAGTGCGTAAAACGATCACATCATCACAAATGATAATGAAAATACGTAAACGGAGAAAAAATCCTAGCATTAACTATATCCTTGTTATGCCCATGAGCATCCATTTATGCTTGTTTATACTCACTACGGAGAGATACAGTTGGCGTGAGCTAAATTTCACTGCAATAGAATGGGAAATATTTTATATTCGTAGTAGATTTTATATAGTAACGCCCTTCATCTCCGAGAATTTACATTTACTTCATTATGCGGCTTTATTGAACGCCACCCAAGCTCTAGCAATTTAAAAAGAAAAAGGCAATGTTTCTGATCATACAGCAGCGCTTATTCACTGCCACATTCCAGCTGATAAGAGAATAGAAAGCAATAAAATTGTTTGACATACAGCGCAACACGATTCCGTGGCTTTCGGGAGAGGGAAGAAAAATCGAAATGAATACATCAGGCAGCCATAAATCTCAGACACGAATGAAAAATGGTATAAACACTAAATCCCGAAAATCATTTCGGAACGCCCTCAGGGCATCCAAATTCAGCCTCGATTTTTAATATCCTTCTTAACTGATAACGATTGACATTACGACCAGGAAAGAAAATAATCCCCAGAGATATATTTAGAAAATACCTTTTAACGGCTTTCCGTGGTTGTTTTTATCAGCTGGATTAAAAAAAGACATTTGTATGCGTGATAAATATGCAATTGGACTACAAAGAATTATTTATTACCATAAAAGAATGTTTACGTATGTAAGGGCGGAAAAAGGATGCCAAAAGTTCCCTATGCAAATGATTCCATTAGCGTTGATTACCTTCATGACTGACATTATTGATTATCACAGTCATCTTAGGATCACTAGTTAGTGATAACTGAGAATGAAAAGATCACGAACGTTGTTAGAAAAGTTATAATTGGAATATAAACTATTCAGAGAATGCTACATTTTCTGGTTCACTTGCAAAGCAGGCACGAAAATTAGATACCTAATTTCAAAATGTAGTATTCTCTATAAAATTCTTACTATAACGGCTATAAATTCCAAGATTAACTGAGAATCGCATGAAGAAATATTACCATTTAGATCATGCACTTTGAGGTAAATTATTATTATTATTATTCGACCCTTTATTTAGATTATGCAAATTTAAAAAAATGGCGAATACTGAAAAATGGATATCTAATGAATATAACGAAAAATGCAAGAATACTAAGTGAGAAGTCTTATTAAGTTTTTAACAAAATTTAATTCTCGATAAGAATAATTTGGAAGAGTATAACAATATTACATAATAAGAGGTTTCTAAAATCACCCTTTTCGCATGCCATTCCAATTATAATTAAATCCCCAGTTTCAAAGGGAAAACATAATGATCGGACGACAAAATGAACCGGTTTTCAGCAAAATCTTAAAATCTCAAATCGAATAATTCAAAATCGAGCAATGCCGATGTATTCACGACCACCAAAACGATCCTTCTTCACCTAACCTTTATCCAGACATTTCAGCGAAAAATCCGAAAGAGAGCGAGCGCACGACCACCGAGAGATCAAATTCAACCCCGCGTTTAGAGCCGAAGAAAGGCGCGAACGAGATTCCGTCAGAGTCACTCGACTTGAGCAAACACATCGAATCCGATAAAAAAAGGAAATTCTCCGAATCTCAGTCGTCGGGAAAGAGACGTCGACTGCGAGACGGGAGTCAGCGATGCGAGCTGGACAGGTTGAGATCACCCTTTGACCCCGGCCTCAGAGGCCACGGATCTCTCGTTACACTTACTCCGTTTCACACGCACGGAGATCTTGAGAGCGGTCCAACGGGAGGAAGAAGAATGGAGGAGGGAACGCAGGTGCGGACAAGGGAGCCGAGGGCGTAATTAGTTGGGTCGCAGATTGCCTTGCGAGTCGATTTTTCATCGAGAGTTGGCATCTATTCTCCATGATCAACGCCACGTGGGGAAGGGAATAAATGGAGCCACTCGAAAGTAAACGGATCGGTTGGGAGGATGGCCTATAAGATATTCCTTCGGATGGCTAGAAATGTTGGATTGATGCCAAATACACTGAATAACCTGCACGCGTAGAAACGGACTGTGTGGCATTCCCGGAGAAATTGTTTCGTTCACGGAATGATAAGTTTTAATAAACCGCGAACCTACGCCTAAAAATAAATGCAAAAATGAGTTCGAGTTACGTAAAGAACTGACAGATACTGAAATGTAAGTTGCGAAACAAGTTCGATGAATGTGAAAAAAGTGGAAGTATGGCAATATTGGGCATGATAACCTGACCGTATTGGTATGAATGAAAAAATGAAAAATACGCTTTTTGATATGAAGGATTGCGATTCTCTTTCTTTTTACACTGCCTTTTCTTGAGCTATGATTTTGGCTTCGATTTTCCCTCAACTGCCAAAACAGGAAATATAACCATAATCATAGATATAAGTTCACAGATAAATTACGCGAATTTAAACAATTATCTGTTTTAAATAAAGCTGTAACTATATTATTCTGGGATATAATATACGAGTTACGATAGCGATAATTTCTTCCAAAGATTGAATCAATTGCAATTGAACAAGAGTCGCTTCTTCCTACGCACCACTTATATAAACATGTTTTCATCAAATAGAAACAGAAAAAACATTGTATTCATGGTAAGAGAGAGTTAACTTTAACTACTCAACCCTGATAATATATATCTCCTACCATTTAGCAACAATTACTCTCAAAATGATTGACAAGAATGATACAGAATACCTAAAGAAGAAAATGATGATGAAAATACTTAAACGGAGAAAAATCCTAGCAATAATTATATCCTTGCTATTCCAAAGCGTGCATCCATTAATGCTTGTTTATTAAAACTACGGAGAGATACAGTTGAAGTGAGCCAAATTTTACCATAACAGAATCTATATTAGGAAATATAATATACTCAGTAGGTCTTAACTTCAAATCACATTTTCATTTTGAATGAATGAATAGGATACAAAATATAACACAGAAATAAAGAGGAAAAAAATGTAGGAGTCGAAAAACAAATACCAAAAATTTCGAAGTTTCGCCCATTTATCAGTCGCTCTTACGCCGAATTAAATACTCAAATTCTCACCATTAATCCAATATAATAACAAACGAATGTAAAAATACATTTTTCCTTTTAAAATAAAATTTACGAGCGGATATTGAATGGATTAGAATCCGAAGCGCCAATATACTTTGACGGATTGATTTTGCGCCGAAAATGCCCTCGAAAAAGGATAAAAAAATAATAACTACAGAAACGCGCTTTTGTCGAGAGACTTTCTATTACAATTATATCCGGCGAAGGAGAATATGACAGAATTGTAGGAAAAATTGTCACCTATAAAACACAAACCTTAAGGCCATCAATTACGATGAAAAATCCGCGTGGAAAAAATGCAATGATGGTTGTGAGGTAATTTGAGTCCGGAGAAATACGAGGGATCGAACGAATCAATTTCCCTGTAACGGACGGACCAATTCATCCAGATATTCGGTTAAATGGGGATTATGGAGTAATGAAAAAATGGAGCCGCGTCACTTTTTCTTTCCTGAAAAATGCCGAATTTCAATTTCGAGATTACTACAAAAAAGGGATTTCCGCGGCCGCGAAACTTTAAATATCAGGAAATGAAAATGAAAGATCGGCGCGCACCGTGCAATCGTCATCAAAGTCAACACTTCAGTCACATCGCACTGTGATCCTTTTTAACAAGAAGAGCAAACTATGGAAAAAAAGGCGGCTATACACCTTTTATTAAATTGCATGACCGAAAAAGATTTTCATGGATCACCTACGATGTACAAAATTTGTACGAGGATTATTATATCTGTATGCATACTTTCCGAACCGAACAGGGATAAAAACTGACATTGATGAGAGAAAGTAGGATTAGTGTCAGCAGTCAATATCGAAAGATTTGCATATTTTTTCGGGAAAAATCAAACAGACTATCGCGTTGGAGTCAGGTGTCAAGCGAATGACGTTTTCACTTTCTGATTGACTGTCAGCGCTTGATTTAATCCCACCGAAAATGTTTTCCTGATTCATACAAACGAGAACACACTTACTAACTCAGATTTCTATCACGCATCATATATGGGTGTCACTGTGACTGACGCATAAAATTTTTCCAGCAAAAGGATCGCGTATTAAAAAAAATCAAATTTTATGGCCAAAGTCAAAGGAGCTTTGAAAAGATGTACTGATGTTTCGAGGAATAACGCATGAGAGAAGAATTTCATATTTTCTTCCAACTTTTAATAAAACCGTTGCTATTTAATCAGTGTAAGTGTTAACGTATATCTGAAATGGTATTCCATTATTTATTCAGACAACTGTATATTCTTGACTTTTATTTAGATCATCGGGACAGGAGAGAGAAAATTAATGAAAGCATATTCACCCATATTTATAATAAAACCAATCTCTTAACTTCTAACTTCTATCTTAAGGATAGTACAAAACACTAGCTCATTAACAAGGCTTACCTTATAGTTGATAAACTGCTTATAAAGAAGAGGAAAACTAAAATAGATTGGGTTAAGAAAATTACGAAATTTTTTTACGGATTGCGAATATAGAACCTATATAAAGTTGTCGTATAAAAACAGGAAATTTTCAAAAGATGAAAGATAGATAACAAATAATACAAAGCGATGACCGCTAAGAAATGATCCTGCTTGATCAATGTAGCAATATAAAAATTCCGTTTCTAAGACATGAGGAATTTTCACTATCTCGAAATATATCAATGTTATTATAATAGAAAGAAGTTAAAAATGCATTATCGCAAAAAATACGCACGAAGACTCGTTATTCTCTGTAAGAAACGCACGTCAAATCGATTTAATAGCATAAAAAGTTTATTCCATCTCAAAAATCAGAAATATTTCTTGCACGTGATCGAGGAAGAGGATATTAAAAAACGTTAAAAAATTCTTATCTTTCGGATTATTTAATGGTTATCGAAGTTAAAAAGTCTCACTTAGTTAAACGATAAATTTTCTGAATTAACTAAACTTTCGTCAACTAAAATATAAATTTCGAAAACAATTTTATTTTTCTCCAGAAAATATCGCCAATGAAACTAATCGATAGGTAAAACCACTTAAAATTGCCGCAAGAACCACTGAGAATGTAATTATTAACATACTATTTGTTTGTCGTAAAAATCATCAAAAATGTTGAAGATAGGAAGACGGAATAATATGCAATTCAAAGCGGAAGGCCTATATATAGACACGGATATGTTTTCATCTCGTCTTTTCGAACGACTTCCGGATTCGGGTTAATTCATTTCGAAAAAACAGCGAACACAAAAGACCAAATCCATCATCTAGATAGCTGCAGGAGAAACTTGTTTGAAAGGGAAAGAACGGCAAGAAAAACCTCTTGGGCGTATTTTCCACCCCAATGAATGCGAAGCTGAAAGAAAACAAGCTTAAAGATGAAGATGTCGAGTGAAGCCATTCTCGAATGAAAAGGAGGGCGTCGAGAGATGAGGATGTCTCATAAAACGACTAATTGCCAACGTTGTCAACGAAAGGCGACTGTTTCCCGTTTGTAAGCGACAGAATGGCAACGAAAAGATCACTTTCCATCATTGCGGGAGTCACTCCGGAGGACGTTCAAGAGAATTGTTTTTCGGGCTCAACCTTACAAGTGCTCTCACGTCCTCTTTCATGTTATTCTTCTTAAAATACGCACTGCCGTGATAACTTGTCTCTCTCCGAAACAATATAAATGTTTGTTTCCATGGATGAGTTGTTTGCGTTCAAATTAAGTATATTAAAGTGGAACGGTAGACGTGTAGAAGTTGGAGTATCAAGTCTCATTTGCCATCAGGCAAATCTGACGCGTTTATTTATTTAAAAAATTCGAATATTGTGCCTAAAGGAAGATAAAAAAATATATTTCGTAGCAATGCTCGATACCGTAGTTCAGAGATGGGGAAAACGGCCTCAGGGTCGCACGACGCTAATTCCTACGTTCGAAGCAGCTTTATCCTCGCTCATTCAAAAAACATTTATTTCAGATTATTCCGTCTATACTGGTGTCGAGTAAAAATAAAAAGGAGAAGATTGACTTACAGTTTCCTTATCGATGATTTCGTTTCCCTAATTGGGAATAAAATGTTCCACGAAACAAAATTTCGCTTCGTTCATCGTTTAATTATTCGATCGTTTACGATATTAATTATATCTCCGTAAGGTCAAATATGAGGGATGCAAAAATAAATTATGCATTAGTATTTTTAGCCATGAAACCGCAAAGGCTAGATTGTGTGCCACCATTTCTTGAGAGGATGTAAAATAGTACCAGTAATACTAACAGTAGAAGGGGAGAAATCAAGTATGAGAAAAAATAATTTTAAGGGTGGCATAATAAAAGCTGTCCATTCCATTTTTTATAGCAGGTAATTGGGAATTCACTAAAAAATCCCATTCTAAACACACAAATATTTCCTTAGTAAAAATAGCGCCCATGAGGATGAAAAAGTTGCTAGGAGTGGATAGTTGTCGCCTACAGGTTTCTCAATCGGTGAGCCGCGGCATGCTAATAGACCGTGATAAAAATCCCGCGATATCCGAGAATAATTCTTCACATGCACGCTTAATGCTGGGGAAGAAAATAGACGCTGAATGGGAGTTAGCGGCACAGAATACTAAAATATTTATGCCTTACTTATTTAATAGCTATGTATATTAAAGCTGAGAAACATATGGAGTGAGGAGCCTCCTATCGTGAATTATTACTTCAGTGCATCATGGAAGACAAACAGGTTGGAAAGCGAGGTGTACAAAACGCTGGGTTTTTAATTCCCGAGAAATCTTTTATATTGAAATAATAAAGGAATTTTCGCCACAAAAATTTACCTTTACTTAAGATTAATATAAACAAATTCGCGAACTTACTTCCACCAACGAACCTTTCATACAGATAGAAACCCATCGACCTTCACAGAAGTCGACCTCAGAATGTGCACTTGTTGGCGAGAGAAGTCTAACAAATATATAGCGTTCGAGAGGGAGGAAAAGGAAGAAAATGTGGGAGGGAACGTAAGGATGAGGAAGAGGCAACTTTATGTCGTGGAAAGCAGTGAGAGAGGGATGGAAGGGTCAAGAGGTTAAAAGCCATTTCCTCCCACAAGAGAGCCCCGTGACATCGGCGACCTCCGCACGCTGCCTCTGCGACTTCTACGGGCCACACTGCAGACCGCGTGCCACGTTGCCGTGCTGTAAAACACCCCTTAAACATCTCTCCGCTATTGTTCTCGGCCTATTTGCTGCGAAATTGAGCCTCAAAGCGGAATGATATTTTTGCAAGAGGTCGTTCCGGATGCTGAAAATGACCGGAGAACACGAAGCGCAGGAACCAGTCGGGCTCTTGTTTGATGATGTGATAAAAATTGGCAACGTGGCCGAAAAGAGTTGCATCGCTACTTTGCCATCTGCCTCGCAACCCAATCAAATTTTCAGACTGATGTCGTTCCGCCTAAATGGCTGGAAGGGAGCAAACGTATCGCATCTTCTTAAATGGGCTTCTCCGGATGCAGCGATGAATTCCCTTAATTGCGTGAACTGCTTTTCATTAAGCGTACAATATGGCTGATATGCAAGGATTATTTTCGTTGAGGGTGGAATGAAACCGACCAGGAGAAGCTCATTTTGGTGTTGAATTAAAAGATTCGTTTCACCGTTTCACGTGCTCACTCACTCACTCAGCAAATGAGAATAAATTTGCGGAAAGATAAAAATATAATCAGGAAATATCAAATAATAGCTTTTTAAAGGAATAATTAGAAGCCAGGAAAACAAAAACTTTATTTGAATTAGCGAAGGGCACAAAATGCCACAAAATTAAAACGATTCCTCTAGTTTACATGCTGTAAAGCATGTAAAATATTACGTCTAATTAAGAAATGAGCTAAAACCAGACTACGAGCGACCTTAATTACCACAGTACCATTCCCGTCACTAGGCTATAATTTCATAAAAAAAGATGTAATTTGAAATGAAACTAAACTTCAAACTGTACGTGACAGGCTCCTATTTTTATTTTAGGATTCATTTTAAACCTCAGCGAAGCAAATAATGGACATCTTAAAAAAATATTCAGAGAGAATCTAGATGGATACTGAATATTTAACAAACCCTTCACTTTCCCTAATTTCGCTCTGAATAATCTCCGATGTATGTACCAGTAGATGTTCTAAATATTTCAGTCAAAATTTTACCGAGAGATGGTTTGACACTTACAAAAATCTATCATCATTTTTATCATAAGATACGAAAATGAAAGAAGGTTATGTTGTCCCACTTCCTTGGAGACAAGTGTTACTACATCTAAGTACAGTATCCGTATTTTCTTTTCCAAGAATCAAAAGAATTTTATACAAATTAATTGTAATACGCCTATAAGACTTTCGCATTAAAAGAATCTCAACAAGAAGAGCTGCTGCGTACAAGTAATTCCTCTCTGAATAATGGAATGTTATCAATGGAATGCTATAAGTGAACTAGTAACCAAGATTCAGCTCAAATGGACTATTAACTTTTAAGATAAGATAGTGCTACATAAGGTGAATGAAACTAATTGTAACTGCACCCCGAACAGCAAAAAGCAATGTAACCTGAGAAACGAAAATATATTAAATATAAGTATTCTATTCTTTCTCTCTTAGGATCCTCTTTCAGGCCACCGAACTAAATATTATCTACAGATTTTGAATTTTGTTCTTAATTCTCTTCCTATTTATATACTCCTAACTATCCCAATTCCAGACTCATTTGCTTAACCTTTACTTTTCCTTAGGCTCTCCTCCGCATTCTTCCTTCTGTTGATCCTTTCTCATTGCCCAAAGGGACATTTGTTCATTTGGGAATAACTCGCTGCATTTGCATTTTTTCTCACTCTTTACAATTACTTAGTTTTATTGTTTTTGTGATAACACTTTAATTTTCCCTCTTGTATACTTTATAAATTGGCAACTCTGCTGTATGCGAAAACGGAATGAATAAACAAATAAATAGTAAACAAAGCCTACCATATGTGATAATGAATCTTTAGCTTCATCGCCGACCTCAAGTAGAGGTTTTACGAATCGTGGATTGTCTTGTCTCTTAAAAAGAGAGAATATATGTAAGATTAATAACGATGCTGCTGTCAGTAATTTGAAAATATAGCACAAAATAAGCTCACATATCATTGACTAATATCTTAGCTTACCCAACCACCTCAAGGAAATTCCATCGTTCCTAACAAGGAAAGAGTATCATAAACATCTGATTTTATAATACGCTCTTAATGCTTCATTTTCCGAAATAAAACATCGATCAATGATATTGAGTAGAGAAAGAAATCTCTATAATTTACCATTTGCCATACTTTACATCAATTTAGAGTCTCACGGTGAATTTTGAGTTAACGCGCACATATAACGAGGAGTATTAAAGGTTATAAAGAAAATAAAGTGTCACGGATAGCATAAAAAATAAGGGATGAGCGCTTCTCAAACACATTAGGTTTTATCTCTAATAATTCTGATCACCGTTGAGACCTATTTTTCGGAATCCCATTAGTTCTAAATCGAGATGTAACAATTCGACGCGACTGTTAATTCTCTTTAACGACTAAAGCCTCCACTGCGAAGATCTCCGCTTCCTTAATCATAAAATAATGAGGCGCGAAATTAAATTTTCTTTCCGAATAATTTAATCCGAAGCGTTGATAGGCCATAAAACACCGCCACTCCGATAACCGGCCGTGACAAATGAGAGGGCTTGGAAAACGGATAAATGCGGACAGTACTCCCATTCTATCATTCCCATCGATTTCTGATATCTAAGTCGAACCCTTTTTGCGTTGCGTTCCGCGCCATCTCTCGTTATTTACGCCCTTTTTCAATTACCCATTCATCGAATGAATCCGCGATATTTCAATTCCAAATCCCCATCGATCGGCTTCCATTTCCTTCCTCAAACAGGATGACTCGAAAAACCCCTCCCACGCCCAAAAGTAGAGCCCTTTCTAACCGAAGTATTATCGGCGGCGACAATATTTGACGAGGAGTGTATCCCTGAAAAAATCCGCACCGAAAACCAAACAAAAAAAGAAAGGCATCGACTGGAAATGGTCGATAGCATTTCCCGGATAATCTGTCCGGCACTATCTCATAAAATGATAACGGCAACAGCGGGTATGAGCGCCAGAAGTGATTTACGGCGGCATTAAATCCGCGGCATCGGAAGTTTTCGGAAAGAGGGTTCTTCAGGATATACGCGGACGAGCGATTTGATATATTCAGACCCATTCCCAGCCCCTGGATGACCGCTTTTTCAATACTAAGTAGAGGATGAATAAATCATGAGCTGTTAAACAACTAGCCGGCGATGTTTCTCGGATATGTTCGATCTATTTCGGCCCTAAGGTGAGAAAGAAAAGAGGGAATGGCACGGCAGGCGATAAGCTTAATAAAGCATTTACTTCTTCCATAAAAATATTCATAAAAATTCAATTGTTAGGGGATTGATGAGTGTTTTACATGATGTGTACCTTGAAAAGAGATACTTTAACTTCACGATGTCGATTGCAAAATTGCTTGCCTTGGAGAGATAACCGGAGTAGAGCTAGTTCACCAAAGGGGCACGATCCCTTCTGTTGGAGAATCTTTCACAAGGGGTAAATTTAATATAAATACATTGTCCATTACCCGGCTATGACAAAGAGGTGGATTAAGCAAAGACCACTATTTAGTGATTTAATTTCATTAAATTAATACATAAATAAAAATATTTCTATCACATATTCTGATCTACATACGTAAATTCGGATTACAATCGGCAACAGAGATCTTAAAAATTAATCACTAATTTATATTAAAAGTATAACTAATCATTGAGTTGAGCATGCGTTGGCAAGCTCTCTTTATTAAATTAGATAAGATAATGATAGGACAGAATTTTCAAAAATTTACCAAATAAATTTGATTTTTGTTTTTGCAGAGCGGAGGGGTCCATTTTCCCACATTAGCGAATAAAGACCTTAATTTGAAGATTTTTATAATAATGACAAAAACAAAAGTTTTTGCAACCCCATTTTTTGGGGAAAAACATCTCCGTTGTTTGGCTATTAAAGAAATGTGTTATTAAATTTATCCCATACGCCAACCTACATGAATTATCTAACACCCGTAATGGAGTTTTCATCGATACCTGCAATCGATATTCACGCACGAAAAATGTTCGAAAAAGAACTCAGCAAAGTTTCATATTTACCACATGGTCGAAGCTGTGTATAACACCACCCCTCTTTATTGCGACGTTTAGCACCTGATGTAAAAACTTCTCGCGCCCAGGGGGTATTTCTAGTTATGAAGCACCGACTTATTCATACAAATCATGAGAGCTTTCCCAAACAATAACTCAATAAAAAATCTGGATCATTCGAGAAGGCAATTCAAAATCATCGGCGAAGGAAAAGAAATAAACAAAGACTTAAAGAGAGGAAGCGAAGCGTAATGAATCCACAAAAGCAACGATTATTGAGGCTTCGCCACAGTTCGCTTAGTGTACATCTATTTCTCCAGCTTTGGCTTACACGACAAGGACTTATAGCGCAAACAAAAACATCCTTGATCGGTTTAGCGGGCGTGAAGAAAAGGCTGCCTCCCTTGGATGGGGAGGAAATTTACATGGCTTCCGCTCAACTTGGAAAAATATCAGTTTCCCCATGCAGAAAGGAGGGAATATAAAACAGAGAACCCTTGAGAAACTAGTCTGAAAGATGATAAAAATCGGTTTACGATGCTGGAGAAGTGATTGAAAGTGATGTTGGATGATCGCATCTCGTTCATTCAATCTCATAATGAAAATGATTATAACCACCGCCGTGTATTGTAATGGCAATTTTTACAGATCTGAGGCTGTACCCTTGATCTGTATCTAGCTGATGCCCAGCACTAACTGAAAATGATCGGTCAGGCTGAGGCCACTTACACAAATTTGTTTAGCCACTTGCCGAACACTAACTTAGAAGTCTTTTCGATACATTCCTGCAAAAAAAATTTAAAATCATGATCGCATATATTTGGTTAAATCAATAATAAATAATTATTCGAATATAGGTAAGTAATAATCTGCGGCCCGCAACCTATGGCCTGAGATAAAACCTCGATCTCCTATAAATTAGATTATCTGACGCTACAATGGTGTAAATTTACATCAACAACTCAGTCAGCGATCACATCGAATTCCCTGTTTTCCATGAAATCTTTTGAGAACTGCGAGAAAGTAAACACAAGCTTGACTTGACGAATGGCATCGATTGTGAGGATTATGGCGAACCAAAGAAAAACCATCAACTATATTTAGGCCTAATTCATCAAAATAGGCGTGATTTGAAGTCGTTAATATTGTTTTGCTCCACACAAAGTTTTTTCAAAGATTAGCCACACTAATGGCACAAACTGTGGATTATTTGGTACTGACGATCACATAGGGTAAACGTTTACAATTATTTATCAATTTTTCGGGAAATTTCGATGAAAATGACGTTTTCCTTGTATATTTGACGAGGTAAATACAGTAAGAATAAATTAATATGAATAACTGGAGTAGTTAACTGCAATTGAAGCCCTTGGGGCCACAAGAGGGCAAGGGACACAAAAAAGTTGCGGTAAACTACACTGAATGAAAAAAATGTACACGAGGTAATTACGGGTCATTTACATATTACAAAAGAAAAGGTTGGTGAAGTATAAAAAGTTGATGAGAAAGGGCAGTGAAAAATGTTTGCAGCTTTTTACGTCCAAACTGAACCCAACAACAATACATCTACATTTGATCACTCATAAAATGCCTTTTAAAATTTTCAAACTGAAGATTACTTCACTAAAGATATTCAAATCATAGATATTCAAAGATAAGTCAGAGAGCACGATAAATAACTACAGAAATATTTCAGCAAGACTTCAAATAATTCGCACCTTCAGTCGTTATGTATTTCTAAAATAACCTATCAAGTAGGTAGTACGATACATTTTGAACATATATTTCGTGTTAAGGTAACTAATTGACTAGGTTTCAGATTAATTTCCAGATTGCTCGGGTTTCAGAGCCAAATTATTCTAATTGACTGAAACTCTGGGGAGCAATTCCATCGATTACAGTAAATTACTACTTACAGCTTGATGATTTCTAAATCTACACCCTGAAATCCGCATATTAGTGCGCCTCAGGGCAAGTCCTTCTAAAACTGTCACTCGAAACTCCCAACTCACCTGAAAAGAAGAGAAAAAGAAACTTAATACAGGATCAAAACAAAAAATAGTGATAAAATCACGTCAAAAATGGTATAATTTGAACAAATATTTAATCTTACGCGTGCATTATTCAACGAAATATCCTGTTCTTTAAACAGATAATAATGGGTGATTAACGAGAAGACCTTTCACAGAATTTGTCATTAAATTAACAGCAGGCAAAAAGACTTGTATGGCTAGTTGATATTTTCCGCCAGCGCAGAGCTTTCATTACGTCCAGTATATTCCATTATAATGTTTTATCTTATTTTGTTTATTGTCGTTACGCCCTTTTTTTGACAGACGCCGTCGCTCTGATGGAAATAATAAAACGTGGGTAGACATAAAATGAAAATGTTAACGCAGTATGGACTCATTAATTATCTAATGCTACCTTTACTGTTGACTAGGACAGAGCGGAGCCTCTTTGATGAAAAAGAGAAAAGCGCGTAGTCGTGAAAGGGTCAAATTCAACCTCATTAAAACGCAAATTAATTTCTAAAAGTAAGCAGAGCCACACACGATATTGCACAGAATGAAAGTCAAACGAACGGAAACCGCGGTAAATTAGAGGGTCCCATCGGTCAATAAAAACTGCGCGACATTTATCTCTTACATTTAGTTATATTTTGACGTGTGAGCGAACGTGGCGCTTGGGAAATATAAATGATTCGGCTTGCATGATGAGGCTTCTAATCTACGTCACATAAGCCCGATTGAAAATAGCCGCATAGTTTGAAGGATTAAAAGGCTGCATTATGCGAGGAATTATCTCGACTGAAAGAGTGGAATGAAATCCAATTTGCTCGCACGGCAACAAATCGATTGATGCTCACGAGGCTTAATCTCCGCAATAAAATAAAATGGAGTGGAGATACATGGAAATTAGATTATATAAAAGCTGAGAAGGCAGAGGAAAAACCTGTCGAACGACTCGCGATTTGAGGATTTACTTATGCAGTTGAAATACGAGTTACGAACACGGTCTTCTGCGGTTTGTTTATATGCTCTCATTCGAACTCATCACTGAAAGAGTGAATTTGATTTGTGAAAGACTATCTCTAAAGTGCTCGTCAGGAGAGTGAAAAATCATGTTGGAATCAAAATCAAGAAGTCCTTATAGACTTTAAGAACAGGTGTGCCAAGCCAACTGCCATCGCGTTATGACTGTCCCGAGAATCTCTTTGACACGAGGGCAAAGGCATCGCTTTAAAAACACCCAAATATCTAAACATATTTATTAATAACAAAATAATTACATTATTCTAAAAATAAGACGTAACTTTTGTCAATGAATAAATTAAGATCATATTCAATTACAAAATCAAGGATACTGGTAATTTAGGAAGCATTTTCGCTCCTCTAATATATGTATTTCTGCAAAAGCATCTCTCTTCTTTCGAGCTTTTCGAATTTGCTACATTTGAAGGTATATGTTGTTATCTTTATTTTTCCAATAAAAATGATTTACCTTACAGCTGTAACTTTGGCAAGCTAACAAGTTATCTATAGTATATAGTAGCAGTCATCAAAGGTATCTATTTTTGCGATAGGCAGTATAAATTTATTATTTTTATTTATAAAGTTATAAGGGGGAATAGTTACTGAATATACATCGATTATGGAGTTGATTTATTTTGGCTGTACAGTCGCAATCAAGACACAGAGAATCCGTACCTGGGTCCCGTATCAGAATCCGAACACGACCGACACATTTAATTCACAGTCCATTCAACCAATTTCGTCAAAGATCCAGAGAGGAAATACGTAAGTTATTCATAGCTCATATACGGCTCTAAAAAACGCTCCTAAATAGTCAGAAAACATTCAGGAAAAGCGTTCACATTTGGTATTCGATCCTTGACAAAGTCGTCGGTGAGATCCAAGGCGTCACAATCTCGAAGTCACAAAGGAATTTATTCCCGATATGTGTCTAATCTACTCAGGTCGGAAGTGAAGTAATCTATTTTGCGCCAATAAGATTTGTGTCAACCCACCAAAACACGCTGATTTCTAAATTTTATTGCCTAAATCCACATCTTATTTATCCCGCACTTTATTCACCTGCACAAACTCACCCTTGAAATTTTGCTAGCTATTTTTCTACTGCGTTACGATCTCTGAATCCGATACTCTTGTTGTCCTCAATGATCCCCTTGTGAATCTCTTGAAGACTAGTATAAAAGATTGTTCTCGCTATACAAAGGGTTTTCACGAACCGTTTCTTTGTAACAAAGACTAATTGATGCCAACATTTTTGGTGAAGTTCCCTCTCAGCTAGGATGACAATACGTCTCGTTTTCTCCGGAACAGTACCGTTTTTCAATCTCCTATCACGTTGTCATCCTCAATATAGTTTCTCTTTTCCCAATCCCTTACCCAATTTGCTTCCTTTAGGCGAGATTGCGCCTCCAACTGACATTTATTCGATCTTTGTAAAATCTTAAACAAATTTGGCACGCCAACAATACACCAGAAGGAAACTGAATATTGTAAGAATTTCATTCCGTGCTTAAATTTAAAAAATCATCTTCAATTAGATCGTTACTACTGGATTACTAACAAGGATATATTCGACCAAACAAACACCGACGTATCACATCGTTTTCTCTAGTTAACATAAGATTAATTTCTAAAATAGGTGGAGAAAGGTTAGCGTTCTAACTGCGCTAGCGCTCTGACCCCAAGGTCCCGGGTTCGAATACCGGGTTATCGTATTTTCTCTGATCAGGGAATAGTTGTGCGTGTTGCCCATTGTTGCTATTGCCTTGGTGAAGCACCTCCTGATGAGCTCTGTTGAGCGTAGGAGGACTTCACCACATATTACCAATAGCAGCATAGTAGCAAAACATTATAGTAGACCAGTTACTTGCAAATTATAATTAAATTAAAATAGAGAAAAGATTCTTTGTTAGTCGCACGAAATTGCTCTCTTTCACTGGTCTAAAATGTCCTGCATATTACTTTTTTGTTACGACCAACCAATATATTTCAATATACTTGTTGATCTTAATTATTAATTTACCAATATACTTGTTGATCTTAATTCCTAAAAGCGGCAATAGTACGACTCATTCCAGTATGTCAATCTTCAGTTTTACCGGAAGATCATCTTGGATATTTCAACAAGAGACCACCCCTCCTTTTCTATTCCTGTTTTTACTTCACTTAGTCGGTAGTTAGACACAGAGGGCAAAACCCTTCCTTGATACCTCTAACACATCTCGCCACGACTGGTTATCACCAACACACGATCCGTGACTTCGTGGAAGCGTATTAGCGTCCTCTACGCTACCTTCTTTCTCCCACTCCGGCAGCGCTCGACACTTAGCCCCTCAACTCACCTTCACCTCATTTCCAAGCAACCTCTCCCAGCCAAATATCTCATCCGAAAATCTCCGGTATCGATCGAGCGGAGGGGAAAGAGGCGTGAAGAGGCGTCTGGAAGGGCGACAAGTCGAGCGGGGGCGGACAAAAAGATTTCCTCTTCTTCTTTGTTTCCTTGAAAATGGGGCGATTTTCGGCGGAGGGAAGGGGGCGACAGGCATACGGACAAATGACTTCTCTCTATCATCGAGAGATTAAGAAACTTCCCAAGTGAAGTGAAAAGCTAGGGAATTTATCAAAAATGGAGGATGGTCAGAATGAGGAAACACGAGGAAGCTAGTTCTACAGTTATTATCTAATGAGTACGTATTTTGTGTAACATTTTTATAATGGTCTTACAAAAGTATTCAGCATAAAGCTTGGAACCTCATCCCTCTACCAAGAGCTAGGTGGGGGAATGAGGCTTACTAGGCAAGATGAGGAGTGAGGTAGTTTTGTTTTTCTTTCCTCACTGAGTTAGAATGCTGCACATGGACAAGTTAATTTAAGGAAAGAACACTGATACTACAAGTAACTTTTTCCGTAGTATTCTATTAGGAAAGGCCTTAAAATGCTATTCTTCAGTATTAAATCATAACTCAGCGGCTGTCATACTGTCACAGCAATGAACAAGACAGAAGCAGGAGTAAACGATGGACAAATTTATCTATAGTTTGCAGCAAAAGACAAATGAAAAATATTCCATTCGTCAAGAAATTGTAGCATGGCCTTTATTATGGTATGCATTTTGAAAACGATGGCAGAGTTAACGATAATCTTTCCTGATTAGGCCTATATTCGAAGCTTTACAAGTTTTTCCGGCTTCATATCTTTGAAAGAGCGATGAATTCATTGTTTTTACTTTTTAAAATATCTAACGTAAAATATTATGCCTGTAATTTTAGAACTTCACTACAGCGAGTAACTTTTGCCATTTGTAATGAACCTCACAACTTTATATTTACCGTGGTGGAGATGACTGTATTAGGTGACCACAACAAAATTCCATACATCAACCATCGGACAATGTTTCTACTAATGAAATGGCAAAGTCTTTTTCTTTCAGTTTGACATGAAGCGTCGCTTCTCTTCAGAGATGCTCCATTCCTTATAAACAGTTCAGAGTAATTCAGCTGCCTACCCTCAGGGTCTTTCCATTCCCATTCCTGTTATAATATTTAACCAATGTCATATTGTAACATATAAATACGTATTTCTCCAGCATCCTTCTGCATAGAAAATTTTGCTAAGAACAACTCATTGATTTAATGAAAAAACAGAATGAATAGTCACAATCACAACTAATGAAGACGTTAACTAGCAAACACAAGACACACGGGATTAAATGAAGTATTATTTCTCAACCTAGTCAAACACCTAGTATATTCCTAATTGCAGCAATGATTTAGTACCTCACGAAGGCGAAGACCGACTCCGCCCGCGGATTATTTTCCGCCTCGTCGAAAAATGACGGCGAACGAAGATTAATTTGGTCCACGCCAACTTCCTACGATTTTGCTCCGTCACTCGGACCTCGAGGTGAGCTTTTTAAGGCCCTCCGAGGGATGCTCAAGACACTCGATGAAAAGATAAATCATTCCACATATTTCTTTAGCACTATTTTTTCCACGAACATAGGAGGATAGAAGAGTAGAATGAAGCAACGATCAAGAATCTTCACTTCACAGACGGAAATTTCTTTCACAAAAATAAACCTGGATGAAAATGGAGCCACTCCATAATTTTTCACTCGAATTTTTCCCAACAATCATAATTCTCTTATATTCTTCGACGTATTTAATTTTTACTTATTCAATGATATTAAGTTCATTAAGAGTATAAAAATTAGCTTCTACTGTGATTTAATGGAGCAAAAGTATATCCTTCATATATATCGACTAAAATAGGAAAAAATCCGAATGATATTCATCATTGAGAGGGAAATGGAATATAAAAACTCTGCACGGCGTTCATCATAATAAGAAGCCCCTTTGAAATCTTTCGACGGAAAAAGAAATTGACCAAATGACATGAGGCTAATCAATTGTTTGCTATCGATTCTCGTTTCTTCCGCTTCATAATAACAGGGTGTTAATAATTTGTTGGAAGAAATAAGCTGGTAAATGTTTATAGAACCATTTACCGAAAGCTAAAAGAAATGACCAAAAGAAACCTTAAAAGATTTACAATATCGAAAAGCAAATTTGAATGCTTCGTTTGAGATAATTTAGCGGTCACATAAGCAAGCTTGTCTATAAATACTAATGGAATCAACATCTAAGAACTTAATTTAAGAGAAGAAATGAATTATATCACAGAAGGAAAAATAACGAAAGATTTTTACAAATCCAATGTTCATAACGATCTCCTTGTCTTCCACCTCAAATTTCCAAGAAAATCCTCGGAGATTTTATAGCGACAGAAAACTAAAATTAAAATCGTTCAAAGGAAAGACACGAAGAGCATTTTTTGAATTACCGCATTAGCAGCTATATTTTAGAATGGGTATCCTTTTAATGGCAATAATACTTCACCTTACTTAAACACTTTCGCGCAGCACGCTTCTAAGTTTCAGGTAAAGACTCTTTAATTGACATATTAATAGTGTTTCCACAAGTATGTATCGTTAGGATGTCTTGAAAAGTTTACATCGGCAAGTGAACGTTGATCACAAGACATAAATCATGTCTCAAAATCAGTCTAATCAAACGCGTTCGAAATGAAACACAATCAAAGGAAAAAAGCTCCTCCCAGAAGAATGTAATCATAAAGGACTTATGCGATAAAAGAGCCCAGGGAAGGAAAATATCGGCAATATTATCCGAAAATTACGAAATTGAGGAACAATCCTAATTGATAAGTAAGATAACGGGGATTAGAAACTAAATCATCTCGTTTAGAAGCGAGATCATCCGGCACAAAAAATAATTTCGGATTAAGGCGGCATTACGGCTCTATGAGAGTCTGATTTCTCAAAGATGAAAGAACTCTGAATATTTTCGAGAACTTGATCAGGCATCAAACAAAAAATGCACGATCAAAGTTCGTTTTATGCGCTCCCTTGTTAGAGCCTTTGAATCGTTCAATAACTTCTGCCGGCTTAATTCGAAGCCGCACTTTTTCGAAGAAATTAAAAAAGATCAATTCATCTTTGAATATTCATTGCTTATCGCAGCCGACCAATTACTTAGTTCTTCGCACTCAGGGAACTGATAAGAAAATATAAAATAACCCTTTTAATATACTGCAAAAGTAAGCAAGAGCCTATGAAACTAAGTTTATTTCAATTACATATTGAAGGATAATCAAAGATTCTAATTTGCGAAACTTTTTAATGGAAAATGAATGACGGAAAACTGATCAATACACTTTCAAAATTTCGCTACATTGAGTAAAAAATTTTCTTATAGAGATTATTTCGATGTAAAATTTTCAGCCGTAGAATACTAAATTAACAGTGGAAGTTACTTTAACGCAACAGAAAATCTTGTAATAAATCCAGCTTAACCATTAGGTGAAATAGAAGACAGGAAGAAAATTCTTGAAAGAAAAACTTAATTTAAAAATTTAATTAAACTTAATTTAAACATTTGAGAACGGAAAATTGAGGTCGGAGATGTACAAAGGAAATTTATACAGAGGAGGAGAAGGTAAGAGAAACGAAGATTATACAAGAATCTTCGATGGGAAGCTGAAGACGACTGATGTAAAACGTCGACTAAAATTATACGTAGCTTCTCCGATCAAAATGCAAAGACTTAAATGATACGATCGAACTACAAGAGTAAGAGCAAAAGAAAAATAGTGTAAATGACAAGACAAAGAAAATAAACCACATAACGAATAAATAAATAAGAAATGGGGTTTTCAGTGCTGTTGGGATATATGGAAGATTAAAAGTAAAACGAGTAAAATACAAAGAGAATAAACACCCGAGGACTAGCAAGAAAAACGGTAAAAATCGTGTAAACTTTCCGCAACGGGTTTTCCATAAATTTCCAAAATCAAAGAAAGAAAGATGAGTATCCAACGGAGAGGTTTCATTACGAAGAAAAGATCTAAATACCAAGAATTCATTTTATATCTTCAATAAAAATGAAATGTTTCATTTCCTCGGAATCTCCTTTACGATTGATTCAATCGTAAATCAAAAAGAAGTTTTGTTCTCACGCTTTCCGACTGCGGCTCTGATAGAGGCGAACATCACAATCTTCGGAAATAAAATCGATTCGATTGCTTCGTCAGATAACTAGAATATCACCGAGAAAAAGATTAGCGTTCCGCGAATATTAACTCTCTTTATCGCCCACGTGCTCTTTGCAGCGAGCGCTTCGATTGCTTTCCGAGAAAAAAGAATTTGCTCTTACACCTACTGATTTCATAATCCCTTTTTGAAGCACGTGAATTCGAAGAATAGCTGAGAATAGAAGCACAAGGAAATAGACTTCATTAAAACAGGTGATATCTTTCCATTTATAATCCTGGTATTGAAATGATCTTTGAAATGATGTGGGCGTGCAAAATAAAAAGAATTCCCGAAATAAATAAATTCTACTTAAATGAATAAATTCCGGAGATTTGACGCAAATAATAAAGGTCAACCGAAAATAAATCAAAAACAATCTCGAATTAGAACGGGAATAAATCAAACTATCTCATTAATAATATAGTAAATGCATAATTTTACGATAAAAGAACTAAATTTAATGAGTAATGAATTAAAATCATAATGCAGAAAAATGTCAACGGGGTGGAGTAATTTTCAAAGATACTCGGTAGCTAAGTCGGCAGTCATTGGAAAGTGGATTTAAAAAATAATCCAACGCTAAATATTTTGTTAAATACCAATTTCATTACTCAAGTGAAATTAATTCACCTTTCCATAAGTAGCAAAGTACCTCTTTTCTAAAACATGCTAATTGAACACTGCTAATAAACAGCTCGTAGCGCGTTTGAAGGACTCCACTTATTTTATTAAATATCTCCGGGATTTATAGCTTCCGAAAAACGTTAATAGTAGAAAACATTTCCGCAAATTAATTATCAAACCACGGTGGGCGCGGAGATTAAACTCCCGCCCCGAAAAAGTTGACGCGTTTATTTTAATAAAAACTCGTAACATCCCATTCATCACACGGCGATGACACAGATAAAATTATCTCATTAACTCGTCGCGTAAAATGCTTGCGAATATCAAATCCTTCCATTTAGCGGGAAATATTTGAGCATTTTATACATCCCGACTCGCTCAGCCACTTCATTTCCCCGTAATTTTCGCGGAAAATCCGATCGCGCGGGGAAAAAAACGCTCCCTTAATTGGGCTAAGTTTCATCGTTGTTTTCCGCGCAAAAAGAGAATCGAGGAGGAAAGGTCGCTCACGGCTGACTTTATCACTGCCTCGTTACGCGAAGATACCACTTCCTTTGCCATCCTTCCCAACGCCACTTTTCGAGCCTTTTTTTTAAATCTCCCTCTAACTTAAACACGCCTCCGTTTTTTCCGAAAATAGCAATTCATTTCCTCTCCTTCATAAAACCATCGGACGGCGTAATTACTTTTCGAACGTAGGATGCGCCAACGACGGACGACGCGGAAAAAAATCCCTTCTTTATTATTTCTTCCGTTTCCCGGGCAACGACGTCTCAATTTCCAACGTTCCGAGAAGCGAACGAAAGGAGAGAAAAAAAGAAAGTCGTCCCCGGCAGAAGATGTACAAAACGCCGCCGTATTCTTCTCGACGATCTCCCCTCTCCTTTGGCGCACACAAAATGAAATTGAAGTGCAGTCTGAGAGTTTCTCCTGGATGCGACGATGCTCTTCGGATCGACCTCACTTCACTCATAGAAAAAAAGGGGAAAAGAGGAGGAAAGACGGACATAAGACATGGCGGAGGGAAAGGAACACGGGGAGGGACCACAAACATATTCCAATGAAACTTAGTTCTTAGGGTTGTCATACAAGAGAAGAATTTATCGGAAAAATATTTAGCTCCAAAAAATGTCTATTAAATGAAGAATAAAGATTAATAAGAGAAAAATATTACGGCGTTTTTAATTGAAAATTATGACCTACTGCAGAAAAATGATTACTATTACGTCATTCATTTAAAGGACATAAATGAAGAGAGAAGGGATTTTAGGAGTTTACGACGGTAGAGAATGAGTGTGGAAGATCAGGTACCAGTTACGAACGATTTTCTTATTTCCGTTTGTTTTTTGGATGTCCTAAATATCGCTTATCTCTATTCAGTGCTGAACAAATCAAGCTATAACGAGAATTGTTAAAACTGCTTTGACAGTTGAGGTCATTGCGCACGTGGCCTCCCACCGGGAATCGAACCCGGGACCGCTTTCTCCAAAGAGCATTAGTCAAGAAAGTCGAACGCGCAGCACATATGGGAATCCGGGAGCCTCCAGGTATATCTACAATACACTCTACCATCCAACTAACTTTCAGAAGGAAAATTACAACTCAAAGAGTCAATTACGAATGCATATTTTCAAGCATAATTATTTTGGTAAAAATTAATGAAACTATACACTGAAAATACATCGAGGAACTTTATATACAATTCAGATAAGCAATCCATACTAGTAGTAGTAAGTCTGAATGTCAGAAATGGATAGAAGAATGACTTATACTGGCGGAAAAGAAATCGGAAGGAAAACGAATGAATATTCGCAATCCAAAAAAGTAAAAGAAATTCATTTTTAGTGCACTTCGAACACAAAAAGAGGACACGAAAAGAAATTCCTAAAGATAGAAATAATGATAAATTCAAAATAGTGAATAAATCGGAGAGAAACCTAGACTCAAAAGTACCACCTCATAGTGGCGCCAGGCAAGGTGTAGAGATGAAAAAAGTGACGCAAAATCAAAGATGAATTCGTAACCGAGTCTCAGAAGTGCCACGGTTAGATTAAACGGAAATATTGCGGAAAGAAGCATTGGGAAGCGGATGGACGTGAGAGGGACGGAAAGAGGAATGGAAACTCACAAGGGTGAACTGGTCCAAGAGAAACCGAGACCAAGAAGTACCGCTTTAAAGGGGTATAATGCGGAAAAGGGTCCGGGAAAAGGGGAAGGATTGGCGCCTGGGAAGGGCCAAAGGGATGTATGAGGGGGCGGGAGTTGGCGCAGGGCGGAGGTGGCGACGCCTAGGGGTCGGGAACTGAGAAATAAGTCCACAGAAGGGTGAGAATCAGTAATCGATCTCAAAGCGACTTGTTGGATGAATCTCTCTTCCCCTACCCTTGCACCACTCTCCCATTTCTATGGTTACCTCTCCCCGCTTATAAGCGCTCCTCACTTTGTACGCTCTTATTAGAATTCCGCGGCGAAAATCCCTCTCCTCTCTGTTGGTTTTGCTCGGACCTTTTCTTCCTCCCATTGTTCGCTTCCTCTTGATCCCGTGTCCTCTCTCATACGGTCCGCTTGTCATTGATTTTTAAGGCCGCTGCCTTATGTAAAGGATGTGTCTGTGCACTTTCCTCCATTGCCAATCGGAATCCAGACGTACTGTACGGAACGGTGTCCTTGCTCTGGTTCGGTCCCATTCTGGGGCCGTGTTTATTACGTTTTGTAGATGCAGCGACTCATGGTTACCGGACGGAAAAAAGTGACATCATCACATTGTGACATCTTAATTTCCGATTTAGAAGTTAAAGTAACTTGATTACGGGGAAATAAAAAATTAAATTTTTGGAGGAAAATTTTGCTCACTCCTCAAGATAATAATGAACGAATGATCAAGCCAATGACCGAATATTTAACGCAAACACTGAATTGGTTCCAGCATCGGTATGAACCCGGGTCAAAATTTGCGTTATTTAGTGAAATTTTCTCAAGTCTAGTTGATTTAAAGCGGCAATAAACCGTGATAAGCGGAATAATTTCAATATTAACATTCTTGCAACACTTGTATAGATATCAAAAACTGACCAACTTTGATTTACTTAATAAAAGAATACTTAGATAATACGAGATAATACATGTAAAAAGAATTTTTCTGCGGTATCATTGAAAACTTTTTCGAGTGAAGCACAGAAGAACCTTTGAATAACTAAAAGATAAAAGATCGTCACTTAAATAATCTTAAATAAACTTAAAACGAGCGAGATTCAGATCAAACATTTGAAGTAGTTATACATGAAATTTTACGAATAAATCACTGCTAAAAATTTAAATCAGCCTCGTTTCAAACATCAAGAAAATGACAGGGCATTTTCTATTTACGTCAACGTATTCTGCATCGATATTAATTTAGATAAAAAATATAGTACAGAATGAGGAAGTGGATGTGATTAGTACTCACTTATACAGGCTCGAGAGTACATTAATTCACCGAAGAGCGTTAATAATCTCCGAACACACGTTGGTACGGTGTTTACGATGAGACGAATCGTTCACTTTTTAGAGCTAATATGAAAAAAAGATGTTTTAATGGTAGCTATAACGCGTAGACGTAAAATATTTAAGAAAATTAACACATTAATTATATTTACCTTTGATTAATAAGTGGATTGACCTGCGAATACCTGTTTGAAATGAACACACTTAAAAATGAGAGGCAACAGAAACTGGCTTGGTAAAGAGATGCAAAAATTTGAAGAAAATAATAACGGTTATATCCTTTGGATGGAACAGAATAAAAATAAATAAAATGACGAGCCTATAGAATTCCTGTGATATAGTTGGTGCAAAAATAATTCCTTGATGGATCTCAAAGAGGAATTTATGATAATATTGACTTTCCCAGCGTTGTCATAGATATGAGAGAGCGAGTCTGGAAACCAGCGGTATGTGCATGTTAAGTATCATGAACACGGTAGGGATGTTTGCGTTCGGGGAGTACGGGTTAGCAATAGAATACTCGTATACCAACAGTGTTTACAGAATAAAATTCTATTATCATTTAATCATTGAAAAACCATTAAAAAATCTTACTTTTTAACACATAAGGTCGTTCTGCCTAACTGGGTTTGGTAACCCTTCTTTATTGTAGTAGAAATAACGTTGACGGCAGGAAGCGTATTCGAAGCACTACGGGTACCACTGCCAAAAATCTTCGCTGGGATTCCATGGAAATAAATGTTTCCACCATCGGATTACACCAGAATCATATTTCTCTGCCAAACTTAGCAGAGGAAGAGATATCCACTGTTTTTCTTAATGAAATCGGTTGAAGACCCCCAGATAACCAAGTAGGAAACGCGTTCGTCTTCGGTAAAAGCGGTCCCAGATTCGATTCCCGCTGCAGGCCCTCATGACCAAAGCATCTTCATTAAAAGCACAAAGTAAAAGCGTCAGATAACAGACGTGTTTGATAAAAGCCTCTAAGCTACCCTATCTTGAGATATCCTCTTCGCTTCCGTATGATTTACATCAAACATCCGATGCAATTCCATTACCATATTCATACTAAGGTCTCCTTCTACCATTTCCCACCCAATAAATCCCTTCAAAATAAAGTTCAACCAGCTTCGAATTCCTCAAACTGTGTTCTACCACTCTATTATTTCCTCTAACCAAACATCACTGAATGCATCTCTATAATTACGTTTACAGTACCTGTAAATTCGTGACCCTATCTACCCGTTTGACCTTTAGCATTCTTTCTAAAGACCGTATTTCCTCATCTTCTCTTCTCTGCACTGCTTGCGGTATAATCATACTAATTAGCAAAAAAACCATCAACGAGGCCACAACCTACATTCGCAGAACATCAGAACACTCGCTAACCCTTTTCCCTTAAGCTACGATTATTTAATTACCGATCATATATAGGGAGAATAATGAGTCGATCGGCATCACGCATACATAAATTAGTCCGCGAAGGCATACAACCATCATTAGCGAATTCCTTCACCGAGGAGCACGACAGGCTTAAGCGTTACTTTTTAAGTTCCAGCAATTACCGTAGTTCGTGACATTCACTTAAGACCCATAATTTATCACGAAGAACTCTGCCATGTTTAAGCTTTAGAAAGTAACCCTCCATTTCCACAAGAATCGTGGCTGAGTTAACTTCGGACGACTACTCAAAATGACTCTTCCTCTTTCTACTCGGCGGAAAAAATCCACTCTAAACAAGCCGAACAAAGCGCTGAAAAATTTTCCCACCACTTTCCACCCACCTGAAAATCACAACCCCTTAGGCAGGCAGCCAGCTACCTAATAGACGAGACAGTTTGCCCTTCCGGAATATTGGCTGCACGCTAAGGAGTGGAGTGGAAGTTAGACGGGAAAAAGTCCACTGCGTGAAAGGTGAAATGGGAAGAGTGGAATGAAGTGAGATAGGAATAGAAGGAAGAATGAGGAAGAAGAGGAAAGAGAGGATGGATGTAACGGAAACATAAAAGGATGAATATCAAGGGTGATGGAAGGAGGAGAAATAAAGGCACTGAAGTTAAAAGATTGCCTGGTGGTTGGGAAAAAAGTGGATTAGTAGAATTAGACGAGAATTGAAGGAAATACTATTTCAAAATAATATAATGAACTGAGATTTGGTAAGAGTAATCTTACAATTCCAACGCTTTCCTCAATTTTCTAGGGTATATAGGGGGTAGGTTCCATGATAAAAGGAATCCGTATAAAGTAAACCAGAAAAAATCATATCCATAAAATATTTAAGAACACCCACTCTGATAAATCTCCACAGGTGTAAATGCTCACTCAAAGGGCTAAAGACTGGCTTTCTAGTATTTATGGCCACAAAATGGATCAATGATGACCAATTATCCTTATTGCTAGTTTGACTCCCACTCACTTGAATCCACTCCCGGAAAACGGGAGAGCTGGATTAGAGACCCAATTATGTCGATATTTTCTACTCTTGTTTATCCACTGTACATCTGATCACCTGTACTTATTTATCATTTTAACACTTATTTGAGCATAAATGATATCGTGTAAACAGATGCTTTGAAAGTAACAAAGAATCTGTCACATTTATTTCCGAACTTAATGCAAAGGAGCTTATCCTCTTCCGAAAATTTGCTTAAACAATGTTGACTTCAATATCTGGGAAACCCTATGCCAAGATGCATGGTGGTTCTCAGTTCGGTACTTTAATTTCCAGAGCTATTAACTTAGAAATATGGACGATCGGTAAGAAAATCGCTCAGTGAATTCGGGTATCCTGCATAAATAAATGCAATAAAGGATGAAAAATATGAATAAATACAATGTATACTATTTGAATGGAGAAATGAAATTGAAAAAAAAACGTGAAATAACGGACGATGATAAAGAGGGAATGAATGAAGCTCACAGTTCACGATTGAAAGCTCGGGGCTGGCTAAAAATATCCCCGATTCTCCAACCTTAAACCAAATAAGAGCTAATCACGTAGGCGTTGTGGAATAAGATGGGAGGGTTAAGGGAGTGAAAGGAAAAATTTGAGGAGATGAGGCACCGTGAAAGCATATCGCACGGAGAAGAACAGAGAAAGTAATATGCAGAGCGATGGAAGGGTTTACAAGGATGATAAGAAAAGTGAAAGTACACGAGAGGAATGAGCAAAAGATGGACGAGGGAAAAGCAAAATATTAAAGTAACATATAATACAGCGGAGAGGAGGTTAAGACAGAGACAAAAGAAGAGTTAAAGAGAAAACTACCGTTCTTCGCAGCTTCCTTTAATTTTTCCCCTCTGCCTCACGCAAACCCCATTCCATCTTCGGCGGAGAGATCTTGTAATTGCGGCTTTCTCGGTGTTCATTAACCCTCGAGCCATTCTCATCGAGACCACCTATCGGACGCACTCACCTGCACTTTCGGTTTACCTGTTTGTCAAGTCATGAGCACGAACTTTTACGGCGGGTTTGCCTTAATGGGACGCCCGAGAGCTAAGGTAGGAAGGGATGATTGAGGGAATAAAAAAGCGCAAAAGAGGTTGGGAAGATGATTCGTTGCTGTGAAAAATCGGCCAAACATGGACACATTCGACCCTTGGACGATTGGGGAAGCAGTTTTCAACTCGGGGTCGAGATACTTGGGATCAGGTTGGAATTCATCGAGATAATTACTCATTTTTTCGAAACGATGACTTATTTTTTACCTTAATATCGCCGATTAATTTATGAAGACGATATGATGACGATATATCTAATATTCTAATATAATATCTAATCTTCTATAGAAATGTATGCAATTTGGTGCCTTTTTAATACAAGTTATCACGTGTGAATTTAAAAGGGTTGAGATCTGCGCATTGGCGTCAGAAAAGAATCTTTACGAAACTAAATTCCACTTCCTACAAGACTATCCCCGAGTAGTTCATCTAGTTAATTTATATGAATATACCAGGCAATAGTGATCAGTACCACTTGCCCTGCGTGCTAATACTTATGGGTGGCAACTTAAATATATAATTACATTGAATATTAATATATATTTTACATACTACGAACGCCAGAAAAATGTCCTCCCATGTAGGAGACCCTCGCAGGTTTAAATATGAAAGAGGAGAAATTATTGGTTCCGTTGTTAACCTAACTTGCTCATATCAAGATACTCATATACTAGAGTAAACCAGAGCAATTCGCAGTTTAAAACACCAAACTACTTCGGTTCTAAATATGAGCTGAAGAAAATTTTTAAAATTACCTCAGAAATCGATCTGAAAAATCCGCACTGTCTTCTTTTAAAAAAGGCCAGCATATTTATCTTGGGGCGTCAGAAGTTACCCATGGCGATTTAATTGTAGCTAAGGTTCCCTTAACGCACGTCTAACAAAACATAACACAGTTAAGAATACTAGGAGTGGCAAAAGTAGAAAATTTCGGGGGAACGGAGATAAAAATTGTTTTAGAGTCACGATCTAACCATCAGGTTTCTCGAAAACAAGGGACGATTTTGGAGGAATTTCGATGCCACGGAAGAGATGTGAACTGCATACAGGAAGCGCGATCGTACCATCAAAAAAATGTGGACTTTCCGAAGGCGACTAATATTTCGATTCTGAAGAGCGCCGATACACAAAGCAAGGGCAAAAAAATCACACGCGGGCGGACTTTTAAGCGAATCATCGTGACAGCACTGTGGGAATGAATGAAATCATAGCAAATACGAAAACTTGTTCGAATTCGTTTCCCTCTCCAACGATACCTCCGCACGCCCTCATTAAAGCGGGATTTGATTCGCAACTGAAATGACTTCGGAAAAAAAAATAATTCATAGGAGCCCCATAGTATAAAGCATACCTCATGAGCGCCATGGTAAACAGATTGCTTTGAAATACACACAATTGCAGTTGGATTCTGACTGACAGCGAGAAAGAAAGGGTAAGATCCGAGCAGTGAATTAAATGAACACAGTGAATATACGAGAAAAATATAGAATGAAAATTGCAGCCTTTCTGTCAACCAAGCTGAATTGCTTAGAGGATGAAAAGTTCCGAGCTTTATTTCCAAAGGTAATTAAACATGGATAGTGATTAAATGCAGGAGTAAGGATTTGAATAAACGCGATGATTTAACAGCAAAAATTATGGTCACTGACGCAGGATAGAAATTCAGGAAATACATAGGAAGGTTGATTGTTAAATTATATAAATATTTGATATATTTGTACAGTAATGATTTTTCACAAATAATCCTTAAAAAATAAAAATTATCACTTGCTTCCTCTTCATGTACCCTGTAACACGAAAATAACTAGTAAGAATGAAGAATGATTTTCATGCATGGAGAAAAACAGAAAATCGAGATTAAAAATATCGCACTTACACGCAAATATTACCACGAAAAAGAGGTTACTACTTTTCTACAAGTGATTAAACGGTAAACTTGAATGCAAGATTGAATATCACCACATAATCCCCAGCGCTACCAAATTTAGCAACACAAAAAATCTAGTATCAATGCAGTGATTAGCTTTCAGTCTGTATTATAAACATAGAAAAAATAACCTATAAAATGAGGACGATTATTTTTTAAATAAAAATATACAAGAGTAGCAATCTTTTAGGCGCGGTGATGCTGCTGACCTCTTTATATGTCAGTTTTTGCACTTCATATTTACCGCTTCGGTTGAAACTTTCTTGCTGGAAATACCCTTTTCAATTTTTCGCTTAAACGTTATAAATACATTCCGAGGTCACATATAAGAAAGCTATAACGGAACATCCACCCACACTCTTTAAATTTAGTCTTATCGATTTATCGCTCGACGACACATAAAAACACAGGCAAAGTGACCTGTGAGGTAAGTTGGGATCATAAAATGCTGCCTCCGTGCGTAAGTTTGGCGGTGCTTCATAAAAGGAGAAACTCGTAAAATAAGGATACGTATCAGTGATAAAAAGAGCTCTTTTAGAAACGATCTCACGGACGGAAAAGGAACGCTACGAAGTCCGAAAATTATTTATTAAAGACGTAATGCGCACTTTTCGAATGCAACGGCAATGCGGCAGTTATCTTTGCGAAAAAAATCTGAACAATGATCTCAAATACTAAATATTTAAAGGTCTTTATTAAGGCGAGATTGAGACTAAAAAGTCGCTTCTTATATCAATGGTATTAATACCAATAATTAATAAAAACATAAGTAATGTATTAATAATAATTAATAAAAACATAAAAAATAAATTATGCAACTTTTTAATTGTCCACGGATTTTTAATATCGGCTACCGGTTTCGTAAGAAGTTCTTACATCTTCAGGAAGAAGATGTAAGAACTGAAGATGTAAGAACTTCTTACGAAACCGGTAGCCGATATTAAAAATCCGTGGAAAATTACAAAGTTGTTTAATTTATTATGGCTTTCCACAAAGTTACGCCAGAACATATTGATTTCATAATAAAAACATAAGTAATGTAGGTGTAAAAAGAAATAGATTGAAAAAACTTTACAAGAAGTGGATGTAAAAACAACCCAAGTTGTTATCTTGTTAAACAGCAGGAAAGCACCGACACTGAAGGGGTGTGCGAAAAACCTGCGCAATGCTACTGATAGCACAAGCTACATGATGAAATGGAAAGCTATGTATCACAAAAAAACAACAAAAGCAGATTTGACATGAGCTATATAAAAAGAAACCAATAAATAGACACATTATAAATTAACTTCTTATAATTCCTTGAAAGATCAGCTGACGACTTACGAAAGAAGAAAATTAATGCGATTAAAAATTGCTTCAGCAAAGAGAGCAAGAAAAAGATGAGAAAGCACTCGGTGAGAACAATGCCTATACAGGTAGGTTCCACAGCGGTAACTCATTCAAGATACAGGTATAAACGTCGTTCTCCAATTATTCTTGGAACAACAGAGCTTTCCAAAGATCGAACCATCTGTGCAGCATATAAAACTCAAATAAAAGAATAAAAGGAGAACTAAAGCGGCAGTAGTAAGAAAGAAAAACAAACTCGACTCCTCTGTTCCGTTGCCTCGTTATTGGCGATGGGGAGAGAACCGAAAAAGAATACAGCCCTTTTCATTTACTTCGGTAAGATACAAATGAACGAGTTATCCATACAACGTGTTCCACTGAAAAACATGAGAAACTTCGTACCTTTCGTCTTCAATTACGCGGTTTGGTTGAAACGAGTTTCGGAGAAAAAATGGGCTTTCACCATCAATATTGAATTAATAATCACTAACTGCAACACCTAGATTAACCAACGTTCCATTAAAGTTTTCTCTGAAATTCTGTGATTTTATTTAACGAAAACATATAAGACTAGAAATGAAACCGTCTAATCCAAAGCAATTTACTATGCAGGGGTATAAACTACCCATAAGGTAAAAGAATAGTACATGGATCACTAATTTTTAGTCAAAAAAGTTTTTACAGATAAAGTGCAGATTGGAAAGGTAAACAATTGGTAATCCTCAAAGCTTACCAAACGATTTTGAATGAAAAAGTTTTTCGCCGAAATTTTGCCAAGCTTTGCTGCTTAATCACTCAGATGGAGTCCCGATAATTATAACATACTGGCAAAACAGACAATCATACTTAGTTTGGCAAACTTCCTCATCCGACTTCCGAAAAAAGTAGCGAAGTCCGAACAGATTGGTCCACATTGGGGCATTCCCTTGAAAGGTCAAGTTCGGGGGTGAGGATCCTAGGCACACGTGCCCCAGGCGGCACGGGAGAGAATTCTTTGGCAAATAAAACAGTGATAGTTTTAGTTTTTATATACATCGCCAAATGTACCTGCAAGGCGCCTTTTGGCGAGTGTAAATGGGGATTCATATTCTAACATATACTACAAATATTATTCTATATAAATCTATTCTATCATATTATCTCCGTTTCTTACATTAAACTATTCCGATTAGGTATATAATAAACCATTCAACTGTACTAAAATGGAATAACTCAAAATAAGAATAGAGAAATCCGTTAGCTTATAATCTTTTATCCACAAAATATCTTCATCTATAAAAATCTCAGTATCCAACAATTGATTTAAAATTATAATTAATGTCTCCCCAATGCTGGTATAACAATCTTTTATGCCACTTCGACAGCAAGCTCTCCATTCCTGTACTAGATCGTTTGAAACATTTCAGCCAATCTGTCAAAAAATGAATTTGTACGCACCTTCCAATAACAACTTACACACGAGTTAAAAATAAATATTTACAAAAACTCCCCCAAGCTACTGCGAGTTACTTAGTAAACTTCTCAACAGTCAGTGATGAAGAAGCATCGGTGTAAAACAGCGTGAGGTTTTGATTATTTTCACAATGGAAACATTACTTCGCAGCCTTGAAAGAAAACTGGGAGATTACGCAGCTTTCCGGGCTCGAAAATATGAATAGAAATTCATGAGGAAACCGCGTGGGGATCCAACCTCCCAAAATCCTTTGACGAGCTAAAGAAGCACCGCAAATGCGATATATTCCACCTCTTCACAAACGACGAGGTAATTCTCGCCGCGACTCCCACACCGTCTCTCTTTCGGTCCACCTGAATTTAGCCATTCAGCTCACAACAAAGGGCGTGCTGGATCCAAGGTGAGCGCCTCAGTGGGCAATGCAATGGCGATCACAACACAAGGACGCGTCGTGTCAGCGTCGAATATTGTCTCCCCTTCGACTACTGGAATGCGGATAGCGTGATACAAGAAAAGGAGAAACAAGTGAAGTCTATGGGTTGATCGGAACGATTGCAGGTAGATAAGTTTTACGTGTCGCCAACACGTTTCATGGGAAAACTCAAAAGGGGGAAATGATGAATGGCATATATCAGTCTCATTTTGCATGAGTCGCCACTACACGCTACGTCGATCACCTTTTATTTAAAAGTCGAATTACGATAAATACTCGGAAATAGTGGACTTTCGGAAAAAATACGAAGCCATTATCAGAGGCGGGCACTTGTCAGAGAAGTTTATCTCAGTAAAATATCACGCAAGAGCGTGGCATTGAGTAAATAAATATGAATTTTTCCCATATTTATATGACAAAGCAAATGCTGATGTTGAACTTTTATTTTACAGTCTAGAAGAACTCCCAGAAGTCTGGTTATCGAAAAAAATGATGATCTGGGCAGTGATCATTCAGCAACCTTGGTAATTTCCTCCTCAAAAATCATTTTCCCTCTTCCACAACGATCAGCAATTTTAAAATTTATCGCAAATCTATTTACTTTTCTTTCGACTAAAATTCTTTTTATAAATCAACGATCAACATTTGACACTTTTCCTCTCTCAATCGATTTCTTTGAGGAAGTATAGACAGTATTTTTTTAAATTAGGTATTAATGCAATTAAACTTTTGATGAAAGTTGATATTAATAAGTTAAGTAGCTTATAGCTACCTCTATTAATACTTGAACTATTTTAGAGCAGAATTTTGGCCAAAGTGATAATGCCTAACCAACATATTACATTATCGATATCAGCAGAAAAGGCATCCGGAACAGGAACTAGATTATCTTACTGGGATTTTTTAACACAAAAATATTGATTTTTTAATACAAAAATATACATTATATTATGTATAAATTTAAACCAAAAAATACAGATGATTCACCCTTTCGTCTAGTAAGTACATCCATACAACTTGTAAAAGAACACAAGAAATGAAAATAACAAATTTCTTTTCTATTTCCTTCTGCCACTCTCCCTCCCCTTAATTCTGCATTGTAACCCTTTCTCTAAGTTTTTTCAGAACGCAGTTTATACAAAATTGAGCCTGATGATGTTGTAGCACCTCAAAACCAGTATCTTTCACCAAATCTCTATGCCTTTAAACAGTGAAAAAATAAATCTATTCAAACTATAACTCTGAGAGTTGTAATAGGTGGTTAAAACCGTCTCGAAAACGGAAAGTTCACTCTGGATAGCGAAAAATCAATCACTACAAAAGATAGTGACTTCCTGCTAGGCACAAAGAATACTAATCAATGAGAGAAATCTGCTGGTATTACGACAATCGATCAAGCCGATAATTTCTTCCTGGGTTTACACCATGAATGTGAAAAATGCGTGATACATATCCAGCCTCAAGGACATTTAAATCAAGAAATAATCGATTGTGTTTAGGGTGTACTTAAAAAAATTTCGTTATTCCTGACGTTAAAATATAGATTTTGTTTCTTCTAACGGAAGCTATTTTAGAGAACGGGCGTTGACAAGGAAAAAATAAAAATTATCGTCTGAGTGAAATTAGCTCTAAACACAAAATAAAAATCACAGCAACTCGGCAACAAAACTTAACTAATTTTAAACAGATGTTTTAAGTTTTTCTTACGTTAAACATTGTCGTAATGTCATCTTAGGCATTGATTGAATGAAGGCATTTTTAGACAAAAAAATTTAATTTTGTCTCCTTGTCTTTTATGATACGGAGATATTTAAGTATCGCAGAATATGAATGCTTCGCTGAAGTCACGTTGGGCGATTGGAAAAGAAAATAATACAGAATATAGAACGCAAATAAAAATCCGCAACAAGCTGTCTTTCAGATGATATTCATATTTTAAACATTTTTAATATACTTTTGCAAATCTAATAGTCTGCAAGTGTTAAAAAAGATTCAGACGATCATTTCTAATGGAAGGTCTTCTAAAGAACCTGAGGCTAAATCGTAGAGAATTCTGGAGATGAAAAGAAGCACATTTCTATAAAGTCATCGACGATTTACAATATAAACTTTGAGATATTTTGACAACAGGTATTAATTGAACATCCGTTTTAGACGTTATTTTTTATTTTTAGAAGCGGGCTAACGAATAAGGAAATCTTCAAAAATTCATAATTTGTTTAAAATGTTTTAAGGAATCTTTTAAACGCTTTCTTCCTCGCTGCCTAAACCACCCACCTAAAAAATTCCGGACGGTAAATTACTACGTTCCGGAGACAGAAAGATAGAGTCAGACAAGCAGCAAAGAAAGGATTAGCGGGAGGCGAAGAGGGTAAAAAAGCGATGCAAGGTCTTGGCTTCATCAAGTGTGACCGGTAAAACGTTCCGCTTGGGCCGTTCCGAATAAGCGCCACCGAATGCAGGAGTCGTTATTTAATTGCGCCGACGTGGGCATTCGCAGCGCTCGTTTTTTGCATCGATCCTCGATCGCAGAGGCGGGACTATCGATGAAAATTAAATGCCGGCGGATGGGACTTGAAGATTGTTTCCACGGTCGTTAAATTGGAGCCCCACAGCTGCTCTAACCCCGCAGGTTCGAACTCCGACGATGGTAAATTTTCGACCTTCGCCCGGGCGGGATACCAATTATCGCGCACCGTGAAGAGAATACACAATTACGAAATGTGTTTACCTTGATCCTCCCGGCAAAGACTGGGCATATCTCCGTGGAATGGAAACGGTCTTGCATGAAGAGCGTGTTTGCATTGGGCTAGAAGCGACTTTCGTAAAAATAAGGCGATTGCTCTCTTGTGTTGTCTCTTAACGGTTGCAACCTCTCTGAGATAGAAAGAATTCCGGGCTAATACAAAACTCGGTTTGAAGAAGAATCCGAGTAATAAACTTATAAAACAGCCTTAAAACAAAGACGAGAGTCGGTATATATGAATAATCTAAATGTTTCATTAACCTTCGAGCATCTTTTATGCGCTTCTCCAGAAGAAAGAAATGGGACATTTAGATGCAAGGTTTAAGACGTAAAGCATTTCTATCAAAACGGTAAAATAATTTAAAATAGCAAGTCTTGTAGTGCAACTCATAAATTAATTGATAATAAAAATATAAAACATCGCGGAAATAAGTTCTGAATTACTGAATTATGAGTATTTTATGGTCATGGTGAGTATATTACTCTGAAAAACATCATAAAATACGAAGGAAAACAGGATATGACCTCACCAAAGGAAATTCTGCATTGCCTTGTGGCACCAATATAAATAACGATGACCTTGTAACAGTGAGAAATATTTAATTAAACACTAATTAATTAACCACTTCTGAAGCATTACGGAAACAATGCAAGCAGGAAAGGTCATACCAGGATATAACTTCATCATTTGGAAATCAAAAAGAGATTTTAACTTTAGAACAGAGGTGTAAAATGGTGATTTCGGCAGTCCTCCGGAAGTATTAAATAAAGTCAATTATTTAATTTATTACTAATTCATTAAATAAATCAGGTCAGCCTTTTAACTTATATATTTCCTGAAAGTTTCATCGGTGCGTGAAGTCAACTACCGGGAAGCAGATTGGATCTTCATTTCCTCCATCATCCCCGAATAAAAGCAGTGGAAATGGAACGTGGCTTACAAGGAAACATGAGGAGAGAAATTAATTACTCACTAGCTCGAGTGTTGTACGCGGAAGAAGTCCTACTAAGTGCTGTACAACACTCTACAATAGTGTGCAATGAGTTTTTGAGATTAATTTTACCCTTCTGCATTACTCAATAGTTTCCACACTATCGCAGGTATGGACAAGACAAATGAGACAACATGAAACATATTTTCCTCTATTCCAAATAATAAATATAGAGTAATAGAAAAATGTACCACAATATAAATGAAAAATAATCCAATGATCGACATAAGGTAGCAAGAATAAGTTTCATGCAACTCCTAATCTTCTGATAAATGACAGCAAAGATGGAAAATAAATTCTGATCGGATTCAGTACTGAAAAATCGAACTTAATAAATATTATGGTAAATATATAAATCATGATTATATTTCTTAAGAATTTTTGATTCTCGAAAACGAAGAAAAATCCAGTGGCTCGCGAGATCTCCCTAAAAATAACCTAAAGTGACGGAATATACAGCCATGTTTGCACAACTAAAATATCGAATACACCGATCAACGGTATGTACTTCTAAAAAGATTTCGGCACAGAAATTAGAGAAAGAACAAAAAATATTAATTTAAAAATATACCTTTTAATTGGAAAAGATTATCAGAGATAGGTCGTAGAGATGATTTACACCTCCAATTTCAAAGATTAAGCTCTCATTAAAAATATAACACGTGATATTGATTGACGGGCAAAGAATTATCAGAAAGAGTAATCCAAAAGGACTCTTGAAAATAAAGGGAAGTTTGTCAGACTTCGCAGAGTCTGTAAATAAAAGTTCCCTCCGAAAGCTCTGGTCCTTAATCTTCTCCCGTAATAAACGCTCCTTTGCTCTTCATGGACTTCAGTCATCGCCACCCATGTCGAAAAGTTACGAGAAAACACAATCCCGGGGAAAAGATTCACGGAAAGATAAAACAAACGAATCCTCACCAAGTCCGACCAATTAAAGCAAACAAAAGCTACTTCCTGTCGACCTCTCCGCCCACAGCCACCGACATAATAAACCCCTATCCAACACTGTGTGAAAACGAACGTCAACAAAGAATCGGGAGGCAACCGTACGGAACGACATTGCTACCTAAACACCTAAAGCCACCTTTAAACGTCTCACAAATATACGCCGAACACGTTTTCCGACAGACCGAAAACTAGTTCTTTTTCCGCTTTCAAGAGCCTCCGGAATAGACTAAGGGGCTTCAGCCGACCTCAACTCGATTCTGTAGAATATCTCGGAAAGGGAGGAAAGAGCACGAGTGGGAGAGAGTCAAGAAAAGGCATCCTAGCTGGATGGCTATCGCGGCATTAAGCCTTGGGGTTTGTTTCGCTAGGATGAAGGAACATACTCTCGGAAGGAAATAGAAGAGATAAGTGAGTGAAGAGAATGAAGTGAAGAGAGAATGGTAAGAGATGATGAGGATAGAAGATCCGGAGAATTTATTGGCACGAAAGGAATACTTAATGATCCAACCTATCCCATGAGGAATAAAATTAAGATACGATAAACAAATGTATACAAAAAGTGATATTTTCATCAAAAGATTTAGTGAGTAGAAAAAGTATGTACAAGAAGAAGGAATGACGAAAATATCGAATAAGTTAAAATATAAAATATCAAGAAAAGGATAAAATTTTACACGTATAACATCTTTTGCGGAATTAGCTTTTACACTTTGCTTCATACATCCTCACAATAGGATTTTAACGCATAGAATTAAAGCTTCCTGCCTTGAGTAACTTTATGCTGTTAATTATCATCATCTGATATATTAGCGAACATCAAACGCGTTGGAAGATTATAAATATGATAGGGCATTGAAAGCATATTATGAGCTACATGCATGCTTTCCACTTGGTTGAAGCCTTTGATCGATGATTAAGGCCCATAATTAAATATGAGGTATATATTCGGGAGCTCTCGCATCACAAAGACTGATAAAAACCGACGTTATTTCAATTTTGATTCAGATTTCATCATGAGCTTTCGGGTGATGTCTTCGGAAAAAGGTTTTTACCTCTTTTTTCTCTTTATAAAAACTACCGTTCTTTTCCCCATTCAGCAAGTTGCAATGAGAAACGTACAAATATTGTAAATCCGCACTAAAATCGAGTCTCAAGTTAGGGGACGATAAAAACCAATGACAAGCCACTCAGATTATTCAGCGGATCACCTATTTATTTCGGTCATAGGATTGGAAACCAATAAGGAAGAAAGAAGTAGTCTAAGAGATGCAAAAACCATCGTCATAAAATCAGTGAAAGAAGTAATTATGGCAAGAAAGGAGCGTGATAAAGAAGGGAAGAATGAAAAGAAACAGAGAAATAAGGAAGCGGAAAACAATCTGAAGAGGGAGAGAGGATGAGAAGAGGGAGAAAAGCAGTTGTAAGGAGAGAATGAAAGAGATGTGGAGAGGGAGTGAGAGGGAAAAGCGGCGAGGGAGAAATCCTTGGCCGAGGAGCACCTGGGACAGGAGTTCTTTTTCTGCCACTCTCTTCCCCACCGAGTGGTGTAGAAGACTGCCTTCAACCGACAAAGAAAAGAATTCTCGTGTCTGAAAGGAATGGCAGTGGAGGAGCAAAAAGAATAAAGATGCATCGATCAAGTGGAATGGAGAAGGTAGCTAAACGCTCCCTCCGCGCAGAACAGGTCGCGATGAGAACATGAATAACGGAAGCGTAAATTTCAGAATTTCGCTCACCTATGCCGCGAAAAAATTGGGAAGCTAGAATCCAACGAATTTTTTCTTGAAGGGTAATAGACCGTGTAGTACATCTATGACTAGGAAAAAGTTTATAAATGAGCACATTTCTATCTTGAAGATAATTTCTAAACTTGGTATACACCTTGTTTCCGAAAAAATACCCATCTATAGTATAGTAATAATAAACAATTATGAATCTCCGATAAGGAGAAAACGATGAATATCCCTTTCACAGCTATAAAAAGCTGAGGTACGTTACAAAACTGAAAATACTGAGTCATCGCATAATGGCACGTACTTTCTGTCGTGGAATGAAATCCGTTAATTCTAATTTACTCAAAAATTATATTGAGCTTTTTATATTTATATTTACGCAAAAGCCAAACAATTTCATAGATAAATACACGTAAATGAGGGAAAACAATTCGCTTAACCATTTCTAAATGTAATCCGATTATTATTCAAGCTTAAATTACTATATATACTCAAGGATTTTCGACATAACTATGAATATAAAAAGGTTAACTATGAATATAAATGTATGGTATGATTATAGCTGATGTGAAATAACTAAAGAGAGCACTATTACGGGTTTTACTAAAACTTTCTCTACGCAGTAAAAGATAAGCTTTCCGAGCATTATTACGACTGCGATATATTTCTACAACAAGCAGGTTCACTGACAAATCCTGAAAACAAAGTACTAACTTTTCTATGCGATTTTAATGCCTTCATAACAACAAAAGATATATACAAATACGATCTGTCTAACAATGCACAGAATTCTAAACGCAAATATTCCAGTATTCGCATCCTACTCTAATAGCAGCGATCACAGCGCGTAATTTATAAAGTGAAAATAATTACGCTACGGAGGTTGCCTTCACCTGCGACAAAGAGAATTCGTGAAAGCGACAAATTTGTTTTGATACGGATAAGCTCGCTAAGGCAACGCTGGACTATCACTGCGCGTCATCGCTTCTACGAATGTCATTTTCCCGGTAAAATTTTCGGTGACATTATAATCAAACGGTAATCAATTAAAACTTCAAAGCGCACTTTCAACCTCCTCGCTCTCTCTAATTTGAATAAACATTCCCACGCGCTGAAATTAATCCGCTTCGATTAACAATTTTAATAATTTCTCGGCGAGAGTTAATCTGCGGATCGGATGCCGCTGCGGAAAAATTTTCCGCGCCAAAAAAAATGATTACGAATTGCGAATTTATCGTTTCGAACAATCACGTTCCGCGAATTAAGGGAAAAAACATCAGGCGCCGTCAGCGTTATCGGAAATGTTTTTTTTTTTTAATGATAACAGGAGGCAAATCAAATGCGGACCGTAATGAACCGCGGAGTTTTAAAATCGTCCACACGGTTTTCAGACGCGGTTACCCGTGGCTTGCTGATCATACCAAATGCGATGCAAAATGAGTCCCTTATGCTAACGAATTGTCAAAGTTTAAAAGGGAAATGTTTTTTAACATCAGTTCGATTCGTGGAGACTATACAAAAATGGTAAGTATATTTTTATACATGACATATAAAATAACGCACGATGCAAGACCTAATTACATTGGGAATCACACACTTTACTAATAAAAGGCATCTGTACATTTTTATTAATGATGCACTATTTGAAATGTGATATAATATACACATTTATAATCCTTTTATATCATTTCTAAGCAATCGTTTTCCGTTACTAGCGTTTTTTTCTCTTTCCACTCCATCAAAACATACAAATAACACACCAGATTAATGAGAAAATTTCCTGCTTCTTACTAAAATAGAAGAACAACTGAAAAATATACCACTGGTCAAATACTAGAGTTAAAATTTGAATCTGCCCACAGAGTTTCGTTACTGAATGTGTACATATCGATATTTATCCATACAAAGAATTTATACCGAAACAGACACTGATACAGAATATAAAAGTGTGTTTTTTTAGGTATGTTTTAGTGTTTTTGTATTCGTTTTTAGTGATTGGAGTGTTTGTTGAAATTTATTTGGGGAAATAGAAAATCAAAGTCCACCTGCGAAATTTTCGCACGGGGAAACTAATGATACACTATCTGACGTATGATATATTATATAAATGGCATATTTGGCATTTATTTTATACACCCTAAGCTTTAGAAATCAATCGGTTCTACCCTGATCGCGCAAGAAGTGACGCATTAAGGAGACGAAGAGCAGCATATACAATCAGCTCTAAAGTCCGTACTAATCACACGCCTTCATTTTCGTATCACTAATTTCAAATCGATTCAATCAACTGTGCGGGAGCTATTTCACTCGAATGAGATCAAACTCTCTCATGGCAAACTGATAATCCAAAATTAAATCCCTAATTAATCCACTTTGATAAAACAAAATTACATTAATTGATGGCTGTTTCCGCCTCAACTTCGTGGAATCTAAATACCTAATTATCCATGTTGAAATGAGAATAAATAAAAATCAGTTTAAACATGGATGGCTTGCATGGATATTGCAATAAATTGCTGATGAAAATATATTTGTAGCGAAATGCAATTCGTGGAAAAATTGCTATCGAGTTAATGAAAATTCAAGTGTCGAAATTATTTTTTTCCTAATTATATATTTGCTGAGTACTCTGTAATCATACATTAAATATTAAAGCCACTCTTTGAAGATATTTTTAAATAAAAGTGATTCCATAAGTTATATTTTAGTTTTAATAATAATTAGACCTTGATAATTATTTCAATATTAAACACAAAGCACGTAATAAGATTAATTTCTACAAATCCATCCCTTTGCCGAAAAAATGTCAAGTGGTTAATCAAGCAAATGCATATTAGAAGGAGCGTATCCGATTTCTAATATCGTATTTTTGGTCTCACACTATCTCCAAACAATTGATTAGCTTATATTCATCAATTTCCGCGGGTTGCAAAAGGAAATGAGGCTTTACAGCAAAGATGAACAGACTAAGGGCATTAACAATTAAACTTGTGTGGTTATTTTTGGCTAAAAAGTTTTTTTTCTCCGTCGACCTACAATTTTGGAGATCTTTCCCCAAGAATCACAACTCGTCTCTCTTTTTTCTATTTGTAACGTAATTTTTATAATGATACGTCATGTGTAAATGGTAAACGCGGGTGGACTTAATCTCGCCAATATAGAGTTTTAATATTAGAATAAAATAAATTAAACCTAGCATTTCGCAAAAGGGCTCTTTTAAGAGTATTATTTTATTTAGGCAGTGTGCTTTTAATTTATACTTAGAAACTGCAAATTGTGAGTGAAATAAAATAACTTGACAAGCTAAAGAGTTTCAATCCGCACTTAATTTTCCGTATAAAAATAACAGTGCACTGTTCAGGCTTACAGAGAGATTAGGGACAAAAATATCACTTGATTACGAATTAGAATAAAATTCAACAAAAAAACATTTCAAATAGCAGGGATCAAACACTGCAATACATTATAAAACTCTTATCGGGCCGTAGAAAACTGCTGATCGGCTCTTAACACAATTCTGTTGTATTCGAAATGATAAATTTGGAGATGGGATTATGAAGGATTAGCATGTATCTCGTTAGACTCTCATGGTATGTATAGTACACGCATATCTCACATTTAGGCAAGAATCAACTTAATCTCCAATTCTCAGGGACGGAAAGCATGAAAAATCCCACCTAGTAAAGGCCACGTACCGCCACAGTGAGCGAAAGCAATACAAATCCCATCGAATGGGAGATGCTTGTCCTACATATGCGACCTATCGTCACGCGACGCGAATCCCTTCGGGAAAACAGCAAATCGCGGAAAAAGACTCGCACACATCATGAAACAAGAACGTTGAACGAGGCAGGCGCTCGGGGCGAATTCAGCAGGTCCCGGAGTTCGACTCCCGCCCCGCCATCGAATCTTGGTCACGAATCGCCGAATGACGTCATCGAAGAATCGTCGACGTATGCATCGAAGCCCCTCAAAGAGGGGGAGTGCATTCCCCGAGGACGGCGTGGGCTGCAACATGAAAACCGCACAAGTGTAGGTGGACGCCATCGCCCCTTTATACAACTTCACAATGGGTGGAAAAACGCGCGGGGTGCAAGAATACGTAGAAATATCACACCAACGTGACCCTGAATCTACAAAGGGACAAGACCACCTTCACTAGGCTTTCAGAGTTTTCAAGTACGCCATAACCGCCACTAGTACTTCATGCTTTTGGCTCTTGCGGCCATTTTATATGAACTAACTTATCCCGCTTACAGAAATTTCATATGAAGATATTAAATTAAAAAGATATTCGCTAGCCAATGAATGGCATTTTAGATATCAACTCAGATCATCGAATTTCGCTTTTATTCATTACAAACACTTCGAATCTTCTAAACATTTGTTTTTGAAAAATATTCCAGCAAATAAAAAACAGCAGAGACATGAAATTGATTGAGAAACTTAATAAAATTAATACATACATACTTACACTTAATTTGACAGATCTTAAAATCATAAGTAATAAACTTCTCGCATGAAATTCCTGCAAGTTAACTTGTACAATCATTTAATCCAGGACCACTTTATCCAAAAGAGCACTGCTCACTTGGCCATCCGGGAGCCTGTAGGGATCGTCTCAATTTCTATCAATCTAGGTAAATACCGGGAAATTCCTTCATATAGTTATCCAACCCCTATAGGGAGACTTTCCTGGGAAAAGGACCCAAAAACATTAATTCCCTATGCGCAAGTGTTCGTTCGCGGAAACTACATTCAAGTATACCAAAGACAATTATATTCAACACCCATTCCTCAAATTTAGAAGAGGTGCTAACTAAAATAAGGTACGCAGACGAGAATATAACAATTATGAAACCCAACAAAATGAACAGTACCACCAAAAGCGACCCGATATAAATCCCCGCTCAGAGAGGAATCCAGTTCTTTCTTCATAGTTTTTCGTTCTATACAGAGACGATTAAAACCAGAGATAGTTAGCGTATTGTGTTTTACACCCTTTCCTTATTCCGAGAAGAACGAGTGGTGCGGACATAGGCGCGGGTCTTAATTAATGGAAGGCCTCATTAGAAGGTTTGCCTTGATCCGGATGGCGGCGATACGGCAAATGGGCGTGGGCGAGGGAAAAGTGCAGTTTTACGAGATGCCATTTCGATGTTTCAATGAAAGCGCAAATGAGAAGAGGGCAAATCGGGGAGACTGGAATTAGAAGGTGGGCGGATCGAACGATAAGGGACTTTCATTTGAGGGGAACAGGGATTGGATAATCTCGTCGCCAAGTGATTGCAACTTAAATTAAAGGGCGCCCACGAAACCTTGTTGCTCCCGCCGTGCGTTTCAGACAATATAGAAATAAAATTTATACCTAAAATAAAAATTTGAGCTGTTAAAGAACATGGGTTTGTGTCTGCATAAAACACATATGCGAAATTCTGTCAAACTCGGGGACTCCAGGAATGCATAGATCGAGAGCAAAGAAATTCAAAAGCTTTCCTACAACTAAACACACAATCTCAGCAGGTTTTCCTAAAATTTGAAGGGAAGACTACGTAATACTACATTTAAAATGGCTAGGAAAGCTAATGAATTTTTATCGAAAGTAAACAAAAGGGGGAAAATATTAAATATATAGGATACTAATGTAAGGCCAAATCTATAGGCGCCATCGACTTGATCTTTTTATGTTGAATACACACCATCGAAAAACCACAAAAAATAAACTCTGCACCCCAAGTATCATAGTTCAATTCTAAGCTAACACAATGTCCTGATTTTCCCCTTAAGAGCTCTTGTTTCCGATTTTCAGATAAAAAACTTGAAGCTCTTTCAGGAGCATAGATATTTTTCATCCAAAAAAGGTTACGAAAAATGCGATTTATAAATGTAAACACATAGACATCTCCCAAATATATTCTAAATTCTACGCCAGACTGCCATGGAGGAAAAACTAGAGAGAGTAGTCTACCATGCCATGCCGCTACAAATGTTCTTTCATGAGATACATATGGTAAAAATGGAATGGAAGAACTGAGCGGTGCGAAGCGCCTCTAAAACTTATTACAAAAAAAATGAATAGAATTGAAATGAAATTTCCAGGAAACGCAATGAACCAAAATGCGACGACGGCCCTGATACGATCTAGTAGGGATAGGGTTTATTTTTATCGAGATAAAATAAACTTCAGCCTTCTATCATACACTCATAGATATAGGAAAAGAAGATATTATCCGAAATTATACCAGAAATTATTAAGATAGATCAAAGTCACATTAGAGCTAAATTGCACCAGTTCTGAGAAAAGTATATTTCCTAAACTCATGTAATAGATGAAGTTCAGCCTCACCTGGTGGGACACCATGGAGAAGAAATAACATGCTTTGTAGTTTCCTTAGAACATTTCTTTTTAATCCTATCGGTTTCGACTCAAGTTATCTTCAGCCCAGGTCCAAAAATTTTTCTCTTTGAAACTAAACTACAAAGAACTTTATTTCTCCTTTCCTTATCTTATCTCATCTTAATAAGCGAGGCTAAAATTTTTACTTCCTTCTGATGGGGCTAGGATACACAGGAGTAGTACTACGAAGGAAGAATATAAAGTTTGACAGGTTAGAATTTATCCTTAAATACGTACGTAAACTCTTAAAAGAGAAATGGGGTGAAGAAATGGATGGAAACAGAAAACAAAGAGGGAGAAGAGATAAATGTAAGGGCGCGGAGGTGGCGCGGCGAAAAGCAGGAAGTTGTCGGCAAAGCGAATCCTTCCCTCCGAGCCATCGAAAAAATGCACAAATTAAAAAAAAATTAATTTTGGTCTCTTTCTCGCCTTTTCCCGCTTGTTCACTACGCATCCGGCTGCAGCTCGCGAAAAGGGAAAAATCGCGAAAATGGAAAAAGGGACGAAAAATTTCCGTTGTGCTCGTCAGTGACGCGAAATCTGAAGGAAATCAAAGGAGTGAAGCATTCTGGAGGCATGACGGCACACTTTGCCCCGCGATGAGGCGATTTTTACGAGGAAGGACTAAAAAAAATCCGCAAGAACCAAGTCCCGTTTGAACCTGTTTTTCAAAGGTTTTTGCTGCGCGCGTTTAACATGCAAATCTCGACTGAGATTAAAAGAAAACTACCGCGTGGTCGAAATGTGGAAAAATTTTCTTGAGGATCGTGCTAAAAGCGTTGGGTATCTCGAACGCAGAATGCGAATCTATCGAATCGCAAAAAAACACTGCAATTATCGAGGCGCTAATGAGCAACGTTTCGTCGATAACCTTGCTGAAGATCGGAAACGAGAAATTTACCACGGTCAAATCGAGGAAAGCCGTATTAATTACGAAAGGTCGAATCAGCGATCGATTGGGAGAAATATGAAGTACCCTAATGGTAACACAAGTCAATTGAAAATTCGCTGGGGTAGAATGAATTCGTACGACTTAATAAACGTCCTATAAATCGTTTACGGCGTTGCAGTCGTACGTCAGCGGAGGAAGGTGACTAGTGAAAATTCTATTGCAAAGTCAAGTCAGTGATTTAACGTTGCAATATTAACAAAGAGAAAGGCATTTATTCATTATCAAACAACCATAACAGCACTCAAAAATCATCGTTTTCGTCTCTCCCTAATCCATTTATTTCTACACAAGTCTACTTCTCTTATAATGGCGTTTCCATACTTTTATAGGAAGATATTTTTACTGGTAGTAAACCAAAGAAACTTGCACTAATTATTATGAAGACCAACTTTATTATATATGAAAGATATGAGCTGTAGAAGAAATTTTTTTCAGTGTTGGCTCGATGAGGAGTTGTGGAATGAGTATAGTGTAATCTGATTTTGACAGGGCAGTGCGCTAACTCATTGCAAACAGCCAAAACTAATCTTCTCAATTACAAGTAGCACTGTTTTCAAAATTTATAACCTTAATTGGAATAGACAAATACATTTGGTGATATGGGTTCCGGCTGGTAGTAGTTTCGAACGTCCGAGTAAAACATATAATAAATATATTGGCCCTAAAAGAATTTTCAATGATCGGGAATTGGGAGAGCAAGCGAGGATGGATTTTATAAGAGGAAACTTCTTCCAAAATCATAACGAAAAATTGAATACTGTTCTTTCCTTAGTAGATTTACATATTGGGAAAAATAATACTTAGCAAAGGAAAAATTTTGCAACAGGTAAAGATAATTCAGGTGTGAAGTGCTCAAGTACAAATGTAAAGGGCTGCAGGTGGAATAGGATGTTATAAAAAAAATAACTTCTCCCAACTTTCTAAAACTTAGAACTATTAGCTTCAGCTACTTCAGTAATAGCAAGGAAGATTTTCAACCGGATAGGTCTCATGGATATTGGGACAAAATCTAAAAAAAATATCGCGGCAGTTCCGCCAATATAAACTCAAAATTCTATGCATAAAATAAAAATAACACGTAATATCTAAATGTGAAAGAGAGCCAATCTCGGCAATACACGAACACAAGTTCACGCAAGAGTGGAAACACCGCCAATCAAATTCTGATTCTCAGTTCTCGACTCGAATCCTTTGTTCCCTAACAAACGGAATAAAGGAAATTTCGCAGCTCATTCGAGTCTATCAAATGTTTATCTTTTTTTCTTCGGAATAAAGGAGTAAACAGGAGTCACTCGCCGCGGAAAAAAATATCGCCGATCGAAGTGCGGAGAGAAAAAAATCCCTCGCAATTTCATCCTATTCCAAAATTCATCGGCGGCGAATCAAAATTAACCAAAGAGAATCCGGCGTATGCCGCATTCGTCCGCGCGACTGCGCGTCGGTTTATGAGAGAGCGCAACCGCATAAAAAATGCAAAATCAATGTTTAGGCAGTGGCGACAAGAGTCGGCGGGAACTCATCCACCTGTCACGCGCGTTCAGTTATTTTATGTAAATAGTTAACACAGTGGCCTAGACTTTAGAGCAGTAAACGGGAGCGGAGAAATCGTCGTTCTAAGTCCCGAATTTTTAACGACGAATTTATTTTCGTACTGTAAACATACTTCTAAGTTTAACTGTGAGTACTCTTCTGATTTGGATACAGAGGTCATCTGGCGAATTGTAACATTCTTTTACTTGATACATATGCCGCTATGAGTACGTAAAATCATCGAACATCTAATCCACGAAGAAGACAAAATTTATTATATCATAAAGAATGATATCTTCTGTTCACTGTAAACTTCGCTGTTCCTTGTAAACTTGAAACTCTGGAAGCTATATAAAATGCAGATTGATGTCATGAAGGCGAATCGCCTCCGAAGCTAGTAATAGGTATGCCTTGGGGATACTTGTGATTTGTAACTGTTTTCCGTATCTTTGTGAAATATTTACGCTAAGGAAAGACATTGACCAATGAAACTCCTAAGAACTAAAATATGCATTGATTTTATGAACAAAATTTCATGAAATTACGAATCAAATATGTTGCAGTTACCGCTATCTTAAATATAACTATAGCTGTTAGATATTGCTATATTTATTAAAATACAAAGTGATCGAAAAAAATGTTTTATCAGAGTCAACAGAAAAGGAATTAATTCAACAAAATGAAAGCTGTTCTTTGAATTCAACCGATAATACCAGTTTTTCTGAGCAAAATGATGGTTCCGCTATACCGAGGAATGAAAATCGTCATAAATAAAATGATTCATCGACATTAATAAAAAAAAGTTTTAAGCTGGCTCACCAGTAACCGATCGCGATGAACTTAATTTCATTACGATACCCTAAGCACGCAGAGATCGAATCACTTTCCCGCAACACGTCGAACCCAACTCCAAAAATACCCTAAAAAACCCACCGTAAATCCATCAAAAGTGCGGCCGGAGTAACAGGTCGACTATTTGCATATTCATTCTAGCGAAAATCATCCGAATGCTTTCTATCATGACTTCTGAATTCCCTCGCAACAACATTCCTGCGGAAAATTCTGTTTCATTCGACAACGTTTCAGTTGACGCGACCGCTTTCGGATATTATTCACGCAGAGCGTGGGAGGAGTATGGAGCCCTCATATTTCGGCCGGACAAAATAAAGGGCAGAACGAGATGGAGAGATAAAGGGGAGCCCATAACATATCCATCAGAAGGGCGGAGCCAAGTGATTGGCATATGCCCCAGGGCTTTGATGGAGATGAGCGCAGAGGAGGGACAAGTGAGATGGATGGATAAAAAGCCAACAAATGACGAGAGACGCACTGCGTATCGACAAGCAGGCGATGTTTCGTAAAAAAGGGTTCCAAATAAAAATGTGTTTGGGTGGAGGAGATTGCTTATAATTTTCCTCCGCACTCCGTTAAACTTTCACCACAACGGTTTACATCCAATGACCCTTTTCCATCAAAGTAATGCACCGCCGATATTTTTCGCTCCTATTTTCGATTTCTCGGTATCTTGGATCATTTCGCTGCTTCCATTTCCAAGGGGGTCCAATGCTGAATGTTTCAGCATTGGACCCCTTATGAAGATGGAAGCATTGTTTCCGAAATGTACATCGGGATTCTAAAGAACTGGGACCGCTAATACGATTATCCGTTTCCCGGTAATCGCCCTTAGACGGTCTCCGCTATTTCGGCGCTTGGAGAACCTTTATCTCTTAGTTCATTGACCGCCGAGTTCCTTTTTTCTCCTTCTAGCACGATAACTGTCTAACCGATTAATTACTGCAGTAGAATGTAAAACGAAATAAATATTCCTGAAAATCCTCAAAATTTATCTTACACCGGAAAATTAACGAAACCAAAATATAGGGTGAAAGAGAAATTCATTAGAATCTTGTACGGTTAATGAGAACGGCAACATAATTGTATTCTCTCCCAAAATAGCACAAGGCATCGTGAAAAGCTTAAACTCTTGAGATTAAGGTTATAAATAACCCCGCAAAACTTTCACGAAATGAACAGTTTATGATATGTATAGGAGCTATATCCAATTACCCTTAAGAATTTTAAGCGCGAATTCATGAATAAATTAGGCAGGGATGAAAAATAAGAGAATTCCAAATGGTGATTTGCTCAAGAAAAGCTTAATATCAGTCGACACGCCATGAATATACATTGCAAACAATGAAGACTTGCATTTGTTTTCCAAATGGAATACATTTCCATACCATTCGAAACGACTACACGTGTGCATCGGTTATTTCCTACTCGTTCTCAGTTAAAACAGCGAATATTTACCAGAGAGAGAGAAGCCGCGGTTCTTCTGGGAGCGAACCTTCCTATGGGCAAACACGAGGCCCTACAGATGAGGCATTTAATCAAGTACGAAAGCAATCTCCGAAAGAGAGATAAAATGCTAAACAGCTTCACTCCGGCATTGAAAAGGGAAATTTTTATTTCAGCCACGTTATTGAATGGCTTTCATAGGACGCTCTGGATGACATTTAAAGAGAGGTGGGCAGCCGCTACGGGAGGTCTCTCGACTGGGACCTTCCCAACATCCCTTATCAAGGTCTGTTTGCTATCGGGATAGCGCCGGCGTCATTTTCCGAGTCGATTTCATCTGTGTTGGAAATAATCTGGAACGCATTTTAAACACACCGCTGGAAAACGATGACACGAAATAAACGCCGAAGGATATGAGAGAACTGGATGTAGTTCATACCTCCACTAATCTACGAGTCGTCACTTTCTGCGAGCGGAATTGGTCTGGAAATCTCAGAATACACTCCCTGATACATATCAAAGAAAATAATCTTGGTAGAGGATGAAAGGCGTAAACTGTTATCCAGAAGCATATCTTAAGATACGTACGCATGTTGTTCTCTTTTAGGGAAGGGATTATAATGGCTAATTACATTCACAACAAAAATCCAGTTTTCTTATCCATACATGCATCTTTCTCACTCGTTTTCGTACATTTACTTTTTTCCTTTATATAATCGACTACCTCTGCTTTCGCTTCGAAGAACCTGAGAGCATCCCTCATGAAAGAATCGCACTTGGTATTTTGGTTTCCACAAATTCCAGAACACCTGCTGATGACATTCTTGCAATGAAACCGGTAGTCTGTTAGTTACCAAACAAACTGAAATAATTTGTGCATTTTATTCAAGATGAGAATTACGTCATTTGGGTATTACATAGGTCACCTTTCTTCAGGATCCCACCCTCCAGATTTAGTCAGCTTTGACTTGGTCTTCCTCTCCCTTTACCTCCTCTCCTCATACACCACCTTATAACCGGTTGCAATACTGGTGAGGAGCCTTACTTCAGCTCACATTAGCTCATAACCGATTAATTTCTGCAGTAATTATTGGCAGCCAAAATTAAAAGAGAAATGAAATCATGATTCCATAACTTTTGCGCTGTACATGCACTATACGCAATCCATTTCATTCAATTCACACGTATCTTTAGATAAGAATTACCCATTATACTCAGACCGATCTTCATAGAAGTTTACAGGTGGAAAGGTCTACGGAGGGTATACAATCCTTACCCTGGACAATTCACAAGATTACAGAATCAGGCCACCCTCCTTATTTCCATCTGAATATCTTACTCATCTCTTACTAATATATTACATTCACAACATTAAAATCTTATGTAAAACCATACTGCTACTTCAGGGACGAATATTAACAATCAGAGGCCCTAGGCGGTGGAAGGACCACTAGAAGGTTCTACCAAGATGTCCTTCATTATAAAACAATCGATAAAAGTTCCTTCTTTGACTCCCCTTAATGATGAAGTCTTTATTTATTTATAAATCTATGATGATTAAAAAACAATCAAACTAACCAAATACAATGAATCGTAGCAGGTACAGAAAGAAAATAAATAAATATTAAAATAAATAAATATAGGAAACGTGGTGATGCAACAAAAAAAAACAAACAAGAAGACTAAAGGGAAAACCGCTCAAGATAAGGGATGAGAGACAAAGGAGGATTAAAACGTTTTGGGATGCGACATAAATTAGCCCTAGCCCTAGTGTGCCCCGTGGTAGAATCCTTCCCTGTGAGGACTCAATAGAACACATCCCTCCCAGCAGCAATTCTCCAAAACGCAAACTTCACGGCGTCACTCCAACTTACTCTGACGCGCAAAGTCAAAAGAAACTGCTAAAACACCCTTCTCTACAATCAAGACGCGCGACCGGAAGCACCCAGCATAAAAACCCTCGCAAAGGAAAGCACTCATCATAATTCACTTACAAATCCTCCAAACATCTCCCGCAAAAAGAACCGTCCCTCCACAGCGCGTGGAAGCGATCGGGCGAGAAATTCCCCTGTTTTTTCAACCTCTCCGAGACTCCATCAGCATCCCATCCTACGCCCGCATACTCGTCACCCACGCACCAAAAAATCTCCAGATAAGAAAGATCCGAGAAAATCTGGCCGAAAAAAGAGCAGGAGAAGGGCTGCGGAGGTCGGATGCTGAGGTGGGATTGACGGGCAGGGTCAGGGGTAAAAGGTCCCAGGGATGGGGGAAACCCAGAGGGCAAGGGGGCGGGGCATGGGAGTGTGCGGATGGTAATTGGTGGGAACGAGAGAGCGGAGAGTGTAATAGGATTGATGGATTGATTAATTAATGCCTTGGCAGTGCTGTTACCTCTCGTGGCGCTGAGGAAGTCGTTGTTATAGCGTGAGAGGGATAGAGTCCGTGGAGAGAGGGAGGAAAAATAGGAGGCAGGCATTGACACCAATCCAAAGAGGCCGGCGGATGGGGTTTTTAATGGAGAGAGAGAGAGAGAGAGTTGGCATGAAAAGGGGAGGGTGATGAGAGGCTAATTCTAATTGCACGTGAACCCGCAGAGGGAAAAGGTCGTCATAACTAATTAATTAAGGGCGGGAAATAAGTAGGTTAGAGGCCGATAAAAAATAATCCCCTTTTTTCCGCGGACTCATCCCCCCAAATTAAATAAATCCCGTTGCTTAACGAGTGGACGATTGAACCGTAAACGACTACAAAATGAAACGACGGAGAAAAATGATCTCTGGCGAGATTCGTGGCTGCTGAAAAATCGCTGGCGAGAGCGATCGAAGCATTTCCGAATTAAATTACCAGAGCTTCTATCCGCGTCCTGAAAGACCAAAGGGAGTGATCGAGGGAGCCTTGTGATCACCCTAACTGTTCGGATCGTCTCTACAATTAGATCATCAAACGAATCTCTACTTTGAGAGCGGTTGTCGGCAGAGATAAGAGCCGAGATGACAACCTAACGGTCCAGATACTCCACCGGACGCCGCTTCGATAAAACTGACAGTCCTCGATAAGTGGCCGCCCTGGGCAAACGTGCACGTCGCTCACCATCCGGCCACAGAGGTATCGATTAGAATACCCCGAATGAGAGTCCGGCCAATATCGCGGACGCTTTCGAGAGAACGCCCGCCCCCAAAGAAGGGCCGCCCTGGTTGTTCGCCGCCACAAAGCAAAGAAAGGCTCTCGAGATGGAGATTAATGCATCGCTGAGAAGAAGAGGGCGAGAAAAATCCGACTTCATCAACTTTCACGAGATACGCGGAACGCAAAAAAAAATTTGGCGACGTAAAAAAAACCACCATAAACATCACGGCACCTTAAATCCGGAGATTTCAAACAAAAACTCAGGCGAGGCGTTAAGAGGATAAACACGTATACGCTTCAAACGGATGAGAGCGGAAGGGGATGGGAGATATAGAAAGCGAACAGATAAAGAGAAGGGGAGCGAAAGATAAACGCAGAGAGAGAGAGGCAGTTTCCAGGCGGGGGATATAGAGATGGGGTTACGAGTGAGTAATGGAATGGGATCCTTTCGGGAGTGGCGGGGAAACGGAGATGAAAATCGCCCGAGGTAAATAGATGCCGTGGGTGGGAGGCCGTAAAGGAGGTAGATTCCGGGAGCCAGAAAGAGGAAGGCCGGGAGTGGGGGATCCTGCGGAAGGCGGTTCCGGAGTGAGGGGCATCGCCTTCCACACCCTCTTCCCGCACCCAGAAACCGATTCCATCTCCTCTTCACCCCACACCCGCACCCCAATCCGTGCCGAGATTACCCACACCACGGCGGAGCATCCTACACCGCTGCCGCCACAAGCCCCCACATAAAAAACACCCCACTCCCGCGGCGCGGCAGCCAATCCACGGGCAAAAACCGATCCCCTGGATGGCGCTTATCGCGGGCGTCCGCCGAGCGCGTCGCCGGGATGGGAAACGAGCCCTCGACGGAGAATGTCATCGAATGACCGCGGGAGGACCCCCGCCTTCGGCCGACGATCCGAAAGATATCCCCCGCGCTACCGTTCCGCTGAACCTCACCCCGAATCCCCTGGCCCCACACCCGTCACCGAGCCAAACTGCCTTCTCCTCCCCCGCACCCTCTTCCCGGAGGCTCCGCCCCCTTTTCCGCCTCTCGTTTCCACGGTAACCCGCAGCCACGCCCCCTTCGCTCTCTCCTCTTCATCTTTCTCCCTCTTCATCCTCCCCACTCCCCTGAGGAATCCCATCCGTGATAATTCCGTCGCCCGCCCATCCCCACCCACCCAGCGTCCCTTCTCTGGCCGGGTGACAACCTCCAGACACCTCTCACCCGCCCCCGAATCTAGCGCGCACGTAGCCGCACTATCTCAAGTTTTTCACTACATTAACGAGGAGGGCGAATAAAGCCGGGAATAAAACGCCCGGCGCGGCCACTTGTACGCTAAGTGCGCCGTCATAAGTTTACTTATTTTTGTCGCTGCGGAATGAAACTTTTTTAGCGCGGGAAGCGGAGTGGAACTGATAAAAAAATTAAATCGGCCGTCCGAACAGGAAAGAGAGCTTGCTGGTAATTACTCTCCATTTAATTGAGAGGAGATCAATGAGGAATTATTTCTAACAATCGATGATTTTATTTCACGGAAATCATCTCGATGACTTTTTGATACCCGTCCTTTCGTACGTGGAAAATCAAATATTGCTCGAAAAGAGCCAATTCAATTTAGCCTAGTTTACGTTTCACGAATTATTTTTTTTTTTAATATACACAAACGAAGGATGACATTTTCTCAGCCAACACGCGGAAACGTAACTTGGAAAAAGGTTACCCAGAATGATAAATCACGCTACTTTGCATTTGCATAAAAGGGAATACTTCATAAATGCGACTAAAATAAGCAAAAATACAGAAAAGGGAAATAGGGAGAAAGGAAGAGAGGGTTAGATCCAAAGGCGAATAAATTTTCAAGATATGATTACAAACAAAAGAAAGACATTAATATCTGTTAAACCTTATCATTTATCGTCATCCGCGAACAGAACGTATACGAAAAATATAGTTACCACGATATTTTATCATACAAGAAATTAAATCCACAAGCTATGTTTAAATTCGTTTACGCAAACAGAGATAAGATTACTTCCTCAACAAATTTAAATTGAATCGGGAGTAAAAAATCACTATAACTAATAATTCTAGGAATAGAAATGATTACTCTATAAAAACATATGCAGATGCAGCTAAGAAACTTAATTACAGTTTCTACAATTACTTTAATTGCAATTACTTAATTACAATTTAAATTACAATTACTTAATTTCGTTTAATAATACCGATGAAATTGAAGCGATACGTAATGTTAAACGTTTCAAAATTTAAATTCAAACAACAATAAACGGTACTCTTCAAATAATAATAATTATAACCATTACTTCGAATTTAGATAAAACTTGTACTGTTACTATTGTAAACATTCGGGATCCATGCTTGAGGACTCTTATCTGGATAAACAAGTAGATTAATATTATTTTAAATAATATGATTATTACTAGTATGACTACTAACTAACTGCTTTGATATTCATCATATATCTTTCTGCATTTATTTGAATACATACTGACAAATTTATCCCTTGCTCATTTGTTGAAATATATATATCAAGTAATCAATCACAAGATTATATGCAAGAAATTTCAGAGCATCATCTATTTCCATTATCAATTCCGAGAGCAGAACTGCCGTTCCCTTATTCCGAATTATTCTCCATCAGGAGAATAATTCGGAATAAGCCTATTTTGTATACATCAGCAGCTTGCGGGAAATTCCGGCGCTCGGCTCTAAGGAAGTCACCGCATTTAATAAATCTGTTGCCGTTACGAGCTTTGTCGAGATATGTCTTGATAAAATTAATAGCTGGAAACTCTGAGTTAATATCTATGGCGTTTACATCGGAAAACCATTTTAGATAAGCGTTTTCCTCGTTCAATTCCGTGGTTGCCAGAGGAAATATGTCATAAAAGAATAAATGGAAAAGTAGGTTACTTTTACCAATTAATTTGAGTTACATCCAGTGGCAAACATGCCTTAATTACAGAGATTAAAATTCATCCAATGACGATGAATCGATCGATCGGATGACGAGCGGCAGAAAAACAGGAAAACATGGCAGGAAGTACAATCGAACCATTTTGTAGACAAACATGTTTTCAAAGAAGCAAGTAAATTAGTAAAAACAGGTTAGTAGAAATAATGTCGATTAAATTTGTTAACAATCATCGCAACATAATAATAATTAACACAAAATAATAATTTCAGAATCACAAAAACTACAAAAAATATTTTATAACTTGAATAAATTCATAGAAGTTCTGAAAAATCTGTTAATCTTTAAACAAGAGGTTCAAAACCAAACGTCACTTAGAAGACTTAACTTACTTTTACTAAACCTACAATAAAAATCATGAAAAAATATCGAGTGGAACTGATAAACGAATATAGAAACACCAAAAGACCACCCAGAAAAAATTATCGGATAGCATACATCAACTAATATACTTCTATTACCTAAACCTAATTTAAATTATTCAAGAATGGAGAGTCCAAGATAAACTTGTGACACATATCAATGTTTAGCGGCAATTCGCAGCGCCTTTTTAACTGCTTCATTTAACGGAATGTTTTCTACTTAGTGAACAAGAATAAGATCTGCAAACAATCCACAAGTAGAACTGAGGGCCGTAAAGCATTTGTGTAACAATTGGTGACTTTTATCTACTATCTCCTATGTTGATGAGACAGGTTACTCAGGAATAATTTTTATAGTGATTCGTATCATATTAAATGGATTGTTAAATAATCTAGGATTACCTTAAAGATTATCTGAGTAACTGGATTCATATATCTTTTAGCTTTATACGTTTGCTATACACTATATTCTTAAATTTCACTTAAATTATAGAAATATTTTCCATATTTCCCCCTTTGAAATTTTTCACTTAACTTATCATAAGATTCTTTATACAGGGGTGAATTTCCTAAAGCATTCATGGGTTTCTTTATATCCCCCAAGTTGTTTCTTTCCTCATTGCCTTAACATTCAACAGTATTCCTTCCATTTTAAACCACCAACAGCATTGTTTTAGATTTCATAAGAGATTGATAGTCCCAATCTCACCCTAATACATTCGCTTTATTATCATAAGAAAAAACAACTGATAACCTCCACTCGAACGAAAACAGGAGCATGAAAATCCCACGATTCTATCGACAGAATCCTTTAAGCTCATCCTCCCCGCCTTGGAGTTAACTCCTCCGAGACCCTATCCCTCGAGAACTCCCCGAAATTGAGCATTGGGGTGACATCACAACTTATGAACTCGCTTGCTCTCCGACTTTACAACCGGGACTAAACTGATGTACCTGGCTTAAAAGAGGTGAGGGCTTTGGTGCGTGGGGAAGGGGAAACAAATTCGGTAGTTTTATAACGCTTCGCGGATTACGCGTAACGACGCCCCCTGATTGGCTGGTTAAGGGAGGCGTAAGGACAATTAAGGGAGCAAGTCCTCATGACGCGCTCTGAATGCCTAAAAGGTCATTAGGAAGAAAGAGGAAATTGCTGCGAAATACTCGAGCGATTAAAACTGCGAAAATCTAATTCTAATCTAACAAGGACTCCTTCGTTGGTCTCTTATGTATTGATATTATAAATAAAAGCACTTGGTTAGGCGGCAAATTAAACACACGGAAAGTGAGCGTTGCTAAATGACTTGATTGACATGAAGGTATAATGTGATAAAAATAAAAATATTCCTGCTGAGAAAACTATGAGTCATTTCTGGGAAATTCATCCACATTTTTCTTCGATATTACCCCCTTGAACCCTACCTACCCCTTAACCCTGACATTTCCATGACGTAGTAGAAATATTCATTTTCCTTCTTCCATCATATTCACAATATTTGCGATTCATGAAATGCGTTGATGAATGGTCACAAATTTAACGTTTATGCGTCCCCTTTAAGGATTCCTTCACACACTATACGCTGTAAATTTCAGTTTCGAAGATGAGATAAATGGGCAGATCAATGGGCTCACAACATGGCTTAGTAATTATTTGCACTAACGCATATAAGGTGTCCTGGAATTGAATATAACCTTGGGATATAATGCACTAAAAACATCTCATTGTCAGTTTTACTGCGTTGCTGAATAGCTTCTAACGCCTGGTGCATCCAATTTGGCTGTTCGTTAATGAAGTGGCACTAAAATGATTATGCTTATAGAATGTTACATCGCTAACGTGATGAATAAAGGTAATCACTTCGCAAGAGTAATGATGCGCTTAACTGGCGTTGAAATAATTGAAAAAATAAACGAAAGATTCGACTACAAAGATGAATTCACATGCATGTGAAACTAACGCATAATTAAAAAGTAAATACCCGATTAACTGGTGCATGAATCAGTACAGATAATAGACAGAGGGATGCTAAAATGATGCCTAAACACACCTAGATTAACGTCAGAGATTATCAATGACTGCTTTGATTTAATGACGGTAATGGACTAATAATAGAGGCTTTCGTAGTTAATCCTATTCATACTTAATTAGGGGTTCTAAACCTAGGGCAACCATACCCATTACGAGTATAGTAAGCAAAGGGGTAAGGTGATTATTAGGAAAAGACTTAAGTCACACGATGAAAGTATTCCAAAATTAGACGTTTTAGCAACTTTTCCAGATTATTCAATTATGGTCACTCAGGTGCAACTAAGGTCTAATATACACTGCCCTCCGTGAATGCGCTTAATAAACTTAATAATTTATTTCTCATCATTATGAATAGAGGTATCAGATATGGTATTTAAAGTCACGAGAGCACGGGGACATAAAAGGTTGGGAACCTCACGTTTAAGTTCACATTAGCTACACCTAAATACTTGGGTTCTCTATACAAGGTCATATTTCAACAACAAAGTTGATAGCGATTGAAATGAAGAGGGATAGCAACAAAGAAATCACATAAGAGCGAAATCAAGGTGTAAAAATGTTGCAGTTATATAAACAAAAAATATGAATCACACAATTCAATACGAAAATAGAACAACAAAAATACAACAGACCACCGAATGTAAATGCAGCATCACAGAAACACTGTTGCAAATGTGGGCTCACAACAACCAACCGATGGCCTGGAAAATCCCCATGAAGTCCTAAAGTTAGTGAAGATTAAATAAAAAAAACCGTATCATTAATCTATAGATTGTACCAGTTACAAGGTAAACCTAGGAAGCTATAGATATATAATTGCTCTATACTAAAAATTTTATAAGTAGCTGCGCGTGATTGACTTCGCTTCAATAACACTCATCCGCTGTTGAAACCGTTTTTCCCGATCAGAGAAAGAGAAAAAGTTAGCAGTAGAGCGCAGACTATTACGAAAAAAACATAGAAACTATTGTTTTAAGCGACATCTCCAAGCACATCCATCCACCATCGGAATCAACACCTCTCGATAAAACCATAAACACGCGGGATCCATTTAGAAGCGTTCCCCGGCTATAAACACCTGTCTATTACCGCCGCAATTTATTTCCCCCGCGTCTATTACCAGCGGAAAAAAGTAGCCGAGCGAGTCAAAGAGAGAACGCGGGGAGAAAAGCCACCACCTACGAATTACAAGAAAAGACCCCACAACAACTCCTCCTTCACGATAGCTTCCTCGCATCCGACTCTCCTTTGAAAAAAATGAGAAAGAGGGAGCGTTCTCCATCAGCTCTTTATTCAAATCCCTCGTCCTTGCTCCTCCAGACTCGCCCACGGGCCCATTCATCCACCCCCGCCCTCCAGATGTGGAGAGGTAGCTGTTGTTCCCATTGTCCTCCCGCTGCCTCGGCGGATGTCTAGTGGACCACCGATTGATCCGCGCTCGCTTACCTTTCCGACGAGACGGGATCCTTTATTCACCCACACACGTCCTGGGTTTACTTCTCCTCCCACGGCTTGAAAAATGGAGGTGGCTCGCCTCTAAGAACTTCCGCGAGTCCGATGTCTGCCACGGATTCGCTACTCGAATGTGACTGGAGGACTGTGATTATTGCGCGACGGTTCTGCTTCTTTGCTCGGCGGAACGTAAAACATAGTTAAGTAAGTGTTGCGTGAAATATCGATGAAATAACTCAACTGGAGTAATCTTCAGGGGACTCAACGAGCCTTAGGCTAATTCATTACGGTGTTTCCGAATTCGCTACAAAAAAGGCATCTAGCAATAATCGCACCGAAAACCGTAACCGAAAAAGAATTACTTTTGCAGGAGTGAAAACCGAACTGTGTAGCGAGAAAAAGAAATTCATGAAGTTATGGAGAAATAGTCCTCAGTATTTACGAGATAAGTTTCTCTTATTGTTGCTCATGTCAGTACCCTTGCCATGCATATGTACTCTGTTCAATCCATGATATACAGCTATTCTGTTTTCTGTGCCCCACAGATTTAAACTGCAATTAATATCTACCACTAAACAGTTGTAAATATAAAATTTATTTCCTTGGTATAGGATTATGAATGACTTTCTTTAAACGATACATCTTTCTGTTCAAGGGTGTTAACCAAATTTTCGAATATATTGTCATTTTACTTTCATGAGAGATAGAAAACGACGACCAAATAAATTTAACAAAAATAAAAAATATGTTAAAACAAAATAAAATTTATAAAAATATATCTAAAACATCCAACAATATCCAAAGCGTGACTGATCACTTCCCGATTTTTTCTCAAATATTTCATTCTGCTGACTAAGAATTCTCTCACAGTTGGGAAAACGTTATATCGAGACACTCACTTTAGGAGAAGTAATTAAAAAATGTTAGATGTGCAAGGAGAAGGCAGAAAAAGGGGGGACAATGGAAGAGGGTGGAGTGGAAATGTCAGCGGAAGATGCAAGCAAAAAACCGGTGGGAGGCTGCCATTATCCTGACCAGAGGCCACGACGGAGCGAAGTAGCTCATTGCCCTTGGCGAGGGAAGGTGAAAAAAACATGGAAGTAATCGTCCGGGTAAGGTCTGGTTTGTTTTAAGATTGGTTGCAATAATGAGAACTTGTTGTCGACCGAGCTGAATTTTTTCTCCTCGGAAAGACTCGTGAAAGGGGAGGAATGGTGAAATATTCGAGAGGGTGTTCCGCCACCGACTTCTACGAAATACTACTCAAAACACTATCAAGACTCATTCCAGACCTAACTGTGCATTTACAAAACGGAAACACTAATGTCTTTCTAAAAAACTATAACATTATATAACTGAGACAATATTTTGCAGTTATCCTGTGGAGAATCTCTGGCAGAAAACGTCCTTTAAATGTTCGTTTACATTTTATTATAAAAAAATTTCTGACAAATGGTTCCGGAAACTCAGAAACCAAAGTTAGTCCTAGTCCTGCAGCCGGTTTAAATATTTTTCTGCGTTTAAGAAAGCTACACTTTCACTGTAAACATTTCAATGCAAATTTAAGTTAACATACAAAAACTCGTCGTTTTTAAGCAAACCAACAGTTAAATTCCAATCAATGGGGTTGAAGATTCTTGATAGAAGCGCTATGAAAGGTTATTATTCCAAATATGTATCTCGGCACTTAGTTACTAGCAAATTCAGGGGATGAAGTTTTTTCCCAGAAAACGAAATGTAGTGACTTTAATAACAGGATAACTGTTCCATTCACATATAATGATCGACTTCCTTCCTCACGTGGAATTTGAGAATTACATTTACATAAGGAAAATGTAAAACTACGATGATCAAAACATTGTATTTAAGATAATTTTAAGTACTAGTGCGTAAGGGTGCAAGTATTTTAGTTACGACGTATATAGAGAATAAATAATAGAAGAATGGAAAATAATGATACATGCTAAATGGATGAGCGGCATGAGGAAGACCAATAACACAGGGCAGTAATTTTCAATGTTGTTTAATATTCTGAAGAGAAGTCACACAATTCTATTTACGGGGATGAGCTTAAATGCACGAACGCTGAAGTTTGCTGGGAAATAAAAGCAAGGAGTATTATAAATGCTTCATACAGTCAATGGTATATTGGGCATTTAGGTAGAGTCCAGTTTAAGAGCTTCCTAGTAGACAGAAATAAAAACAAGTCCACCAATTCCGAACACTCCGTTCTCCGCATTTACATCCTCTCAATCTTCCCATACATTAGTTCCGCGCGGCTACGAAACCAGATGATAATGGCGCGATTAATCCTAGTTGATTCCCAAACAAAAATCGCACAGGACGAAAACAATCAGGAGCGCCCAAAATAATCCCCGAAAATGCCCCCTGAGGCGGAGGGAAACGGGTGCAGGTAACCGTGGAACCTGGAGATTACATCGCCGGTCGAGGCTGCAATTAGACTTGTGGTGCACGTCCTGAGGAGTAGGCAAAGAAAACACGCCCATCCGATCGAAAACGATTGCAAGCCGTGATTATCCGCCGTGACTTCCTCCTTCCGGCTCACCCTTTCCTCAAAGAAAAGCCTTCTAGAGCACGCCATGTCCCTTTCCTAAAAGCTATGCCGACTATTACTGCTTTGTGATGCCCGATTTCTTACCGCGAAAACAAATGGACTTGCTTGCAATATTCAATTATTAACGAATAAAAGCTATCCTCTAACCCTTTCAAACGGCTTGGACTGATCTATTTATAAATTCTATAGATTTTTATGTTCTGCTGATGATAAACGTAGAAAGTAAAAGTATTTAATCATAAATTGGTGAGACACTGCCCTACGTACTAGCCTAATCTTATGAGAATCCAAATTATGGTAATGAATTTTGACCTGGCACAAGAAAGTGTGCGACTTGACCCAAGGTTGTACATGAAGTGAAAACGTTACTTGACTGGGACTCGAACCCAGGTCTCCAACTTTCCGGGCAGGTATATCAGCTACTACCAAGCAATGACTTCTCACTTCAGTAAACGGGAGCTTTTTAAGAAAGTGGTGTTCCACGTAGTGGCAATATTATGAGACATCCTCTAAAGGATATTAAACTAATGATATTATTGAATAAATATCATAAAAGCTCCCGATTACTGAAAAAAGAGGGACGTGGATTGGTAGTTCACTGGTTAGAATACCTGCTCGGAAGTGACCTGGGGTGGAGTCCTAGTCAAGTCACTAGTATTCACTTCATGCACAACCTTATGAGGATCATTTCTCCTTGGAAAAAGCGAGCAAACCAACAATTTTCGGACGAATCCATGCAATCTACAAAGCGGAGGCCCAAAAAACGAAAGTAATAAATTCCATAAAAACAAACTCCGCCCCATTTATAACAGACCCTCCAAGAAATCCTCATTCCACAGAAATGCACATCAAAAACGGGTTTCAAGCGAGTACCGTCAAGGAAGGAACTCCGTCGTTTATGAAAACCGAATAAACAGCGTAAAAGACGCCCTCGCACACGGGGTGCGACACAAGAGACCTTCTCTCCTCTTTAACCCTTCACCCTGTCCCACAAGAAACATCCGAAAACTCTTCCTTCCCACTCGAAGAAGGAACTTCTTTTTTCTGCTCCCAAACCCCAATCCACCCGTCTCCGTTCCCTCCATCGATTCCCGCATCCGAATCGTATAATGTATTTTTGATTCTCCTTTCGAGAATTTTTGCTCGGAGGGATTTTTTTTTACTGTCGGCGGCAGCGAGGTTAAGCTTTCCTTTTATTCGGTCCAAATCCGAAAGACGAGTGAGCGTTCAATCTTTCTTATCGCCATCCTTGGGCGGGCCGACAAATCTACGTCGATTAATTGGCGCAAAAGCGGATACTTAGCCCCTTATAGGAAGAGGTTGGGCCAGTTAGTGTATAGTTAGCTTCTTCCTCTTGAGTCATTGCTTCCGATGCCTTTTATCCTTTTTCGGTTTAATAGTAAGGGGTTATTATGAAGTGGATGGAAGGAATACACTGCAAGCTACCTTCACTTACGAAATATGTTAACAAACAAAAACTGTTAGAAGTACGTACTTCATTCGTATACTAAGTACGTGATGTATATAAATCATATTCTTAAGTTCTGTGTGCCTATATATATATATATATATATATATATATATATATATATATATATATATATATATATATATATATATATATATATATATATATATATATATATATATATTCAAGCTAATAGCGCATTTGATTGAAATGCTAATAAAATTGCATGTATGTTGTGAATGGATACACTTTATTTATTTTAGCTTTAATATTTCTAATTGGATTCGGATTCTATTTTGTTTAGTATATTAATTAACTAGGTAAAACTGTACTACAATTTTAACTTCCATTAATTTTATCTCTTTTTACATCATACTTAATTTCAAATTACACTTCCACTCAGTACTCCGCGGGATCTTTCTCTCCCCTTCTTACGAGCGTTTTTTTCCCGCACAGTGGGACTTTTGTCTTCTTCAACTTTGAGTTGAGAAGTTTTTCCCTACAAACTCAATTAAACACGTTGGAACAGCGATGCGACAGTTTCTACATCCTAAAATTCTGTTATACAGGATGTATATCTTTTTATCGCATCTTATTCTACGCTCCATGAAGTCAAATTCAAACTTTTTTTAAATATTTGTCATGCCGACGATCTTTTTGAAATTGGACTTGTTTTAATCATGGATCCTATAGAAACCCCATTGAGAATAAGAACTGGAATGCCGGAAGCAGATATAAAAAAAATTCTTCAATTAATTCGAATTCTGTTAATTTTCTTCCGTATTTTTTGCAGAAGTTGATCCCTATCTCTAAAAATCTCCCTATAAATTTAACTATTAAGATGTTATTCGTGAGCACGAAAGCAACAAATAACTGATTTCTACTTACTCTAAAAGAAGAATTTTACGCATCTTTCAGTGGCAATTCCTCGATGGCAGTCAATCCCTAGGATATAGCACGTATAAGCAGTAAAATATCTATAGAAGGTCATCTCGTGATCAACCCAAAGTCCTTTTTCCTCGAGTCGATTTCAATTCAGATTCCTTCCAAGCATCACTTCCTCGTCCTGTCAGTTTTCGGAGGAAAAAATATCTCCAAGCATCCCCACAACATATCGCACCCACGGTAAACCCTAATTAATTCGTAATATATCCTATCGCGTGCGAATCTTACCCTTTTCAAATTGGTGTCCCAGTGGACAGCCATGCGATAGCGTAAATTTTCCTCGAATCCGCGCGTGGGGATCAACATGGTAACCGAATCAATTACACTCGACAGAGGCAAGTGAGAAGCACGCATAAATCTCTTCCCACAACCTCCAGATCTAATCTGCCCATTCCCTTCCTATTTTATCCCTAACCCCATCGCAAGCGGAATCCATCTCCCGATCCAAACTTTTACTTCCCTTCAAAAAAGATCGCACAATTCCTTGGAATCTACTCGCAATCCCACTCCGGAGAGTTGCAATTGCTCATTGGCGCACGAGAATACCGCAGTGAAGAGGAGTCGAAAGATATAGAGTGAGGTAAAGGAGATGGAGGGAGAGGTGGAAGGAAGCCTGCTCACTTGATTAGGGTCGCCTCGCAGTCTGAATACATAAGGGACGCCCACTTCCACCCTTAACGAGACCAACGCCGAGATATATACAGCGAGAGACGCCAAGAATTAGATCCTGACTGAGGAAAAGCAGGGCTTGCCAATTTAGCGACTTTGTCGGTATTTCCGTGAACTCTTTAAGCCATCCTGGTGACTATCTCAAATCTGCTTAAAGTGATCGAACCGTGTGTCGTGCGTGCTGGTTACTGGAAACTGAAATAAGTTTAGTATCAATCGTGGCGTGAATTTACGGCATGTTAATTCAAAGAAGACTTTTGCCACCTATTTCCGCAACTAGCTTAACTACTGCAGCTGTTGAGATAACTTCCAGATTCACTTCCTCGACGCTCCGTTAGTAGGCCGCCTTTTTCTGACTCTATCTACAAGAACCAATTTTCGGAAAAAGTTCAGCTTCAACTTAATTTAGACGATATATTTCTATATTTCTGTTTTATTATTTTCAGATTATACTTAAGAAATAATGTGAGGAATACGACGTAAGATATCAGAATCATGGGTTGAAAAGCATTTTTTCAATATTAAAAAAAAATAAATATCGATCTAAGTATGCAAGTAAAACATTAGAAATGATGCGTCAAAATTTCATCACAAACTAAGGAAATTGATGTTAAAATGATGACTCAGAAAATGATATGATGTGTTTACTGCGCGAAAAAAAACCATGTCAGACCAAGGATACTAAGATACAAATTGAGTCCTTTCTATCATGTACTGTAGAAAGTTTCCTGGAAGGTAGGCAAACGTTTATGCATTACATCTCACTAGCCGAAAGTAATATTAGTTATGCCACTATCTAACTAATAATGTAGGAATAACACTAAAACTATAATATTAATAATATAAGTTTAATACACTATGGGCCTATCAGACGACATCATACGGAGGGCTAAAACGGAAACTTCAGGTATTACCAAAAACTGTATACATCGAAATTTCAACGCCTTCTTAGCACATTCTTTACGGTAACTCAAGGAGACTGGCTTTAATTTAGCCAAAGAACCGAAAAGTTCATCCAAAGTCGTGGTTAATACAATGATACAATATAATAAATTGATCCGAAATTACAATAAGCTATCACAGATATCCCTACCAACATCCCATTTCATATCAATATCTTACATTTCAAAGCACAAAGGATAGCTTGGTGTCACAACTATAAGAACCATTCTCATACTAATGAGACGCTCTCCAAAAATATCAAATTAATCTTACGTTCTTCTTTGCACTTTTCAGACACTATTCAAAGTCCAGACTTCCAAGATCGGACTTCTATAGAAAAATATGAGAGTGGGACTAGCGAGACCCCTTTTAAAGAGAAGAGAGGGTATAGCAGCGTCCGTAAGCTTATTTGAGACGTGTGAGGGGGAGGGAGAGCGGCTAATGAACACGTCAAAGTGCGGTCGGGAGAGCAGCTTTCTAGTTACCCTTTGACGGATGCAAGTCGTCGCGCAAACAACGCGGTAAAAATGGAAATAAAAAAAGGAAGAGCGGAGGAAAAAGTTGAGGGGCGAAAAGAAGGGCTTCGTGAAAAAAAGACGGGAAAGGGATGGGGAATGACGCGTCGAGTTGATTTTATGAGAAGCTGCGTGAAACGTGGACGATTATAATGGACCTACCAAGCAGGACAGTCGACGCATTGAGGGAAAGATTTACTCACGATGGGCGCTAAACGATGAAGACCAGATGTCTAGCTTGCGGAGGGTAAATAGATTTGTGGAATATAAAATTCAAAACCCTGACGAGCTGATAAAACGACATTGACTGTAATACAATGACCATGACACAAAGAAAAATTATTAAGCGAAAACTATATAGAATAACTGATATCACTGCATCTACATATGTACCCTGCAAGCCGCCTCTCGGCGTGTGAGGGTTCGGCATGACTCTACTTTCCTAGTCGATTATTTTCGCGTATCGTTCTCGGAAAAAATTAATTCTTGAATCGACTGGTTCTACTTAAGTCTACCGGGAAGAAAGAGCCCAGAAGGACCAGGAGTAAGAGCTAAGAAGGATCTCAGTCTATGTATGTACAAGGCTACTGACTCCCATTGATAGTCTTGACACGTAACGACTGAGATTGAAATACAAGCACGTAAAATGAGTTATAAAAACAAGGCAATTAATTGATAAGTAAAAAAATTAAGAAAATGAATTCTTTAAATTTCCGACCATGATGAAAACATCCCAAAAATACTTATGCTTAATATAAGCTTAAGCTTAATAAAAATACTTAATAAAAAATACTTACTTTTTCATTTAGAAAAAAAGATAACTAACTGAACTCTAGCGGACAGGTAGCTGAAACTAATTCACTAGCATTCTCATTGATGAGGTATCCCACACCATTAAATTCCATTCACGCAGAATATGCTACAGCGCTTGAATAAATGCGATTTCCTCCCTGTATATACAAACATGGTGCTTGTTACAAATTCGCCGTCGGTCAAGGAAAATACATCGGATACAAGAACACTAATTGACTAAAACTTCAATTATCTCGACTGATTACGTAATAACTGCTCGTATTTGTTCCCGTAAGCAATACCAACACGTAAACGGAATTGCAACACATGACACAAGAAGGTTACTCACTCGATGATGTCAAGAATAACTCAGAGGCAGAACGTAAACAAATCGCCATCAAGGCAGCTCTGGTCACTTACCTAAAGAGGAAAAGAAAGAAAATACAGGGTTAGATATCAATCAATATTACAGATTAGATGAGTGCGCATAAAACAAAGAGAAAATAAATCATTAGAGGTAATTTTTAAACAGGCCATTCATTTATCGAAAAGTACCGACGTCATACAAATATTCCATGTTATGAATCCGGATACAAAATGATTGAAAATATTGGATTCCGAGGTTACGAGAATATGAAGTCCTGTCAAGTATCCCAAAAACACTTGACATTTAAGAAATACCCAACAAATGAAACGTGAACTACAATAAATGGTATAAATAGTAATAACACGTGCGTACGCATATTGTATAATCACCCTTACATGAAAGGGTGATAATTACATGTAAGAGTGATAATAAGTTAAGATACGTATTCCATTCGTTTAAGTATAAGTAACTTTATAGCTACGTCAATATTTCTATTATGTAAGTACTACATAAAAAGATATAATATATTAATAATAAAATTCTTCACGTTTATTACGTCTGCAAGGGAATCGGAATATAAATATGATGCTATATAATCTAGTAGGATTACTAATACTGAATAGTTTTAGTATAGTTCACAAATATAAATAAAGACACCGAAAGAACCTCATGACACTCAAACCCACGGTTAGTAAATCATTCGTTCTCATCTCAACATTCGCAGATCCAAAAACGCCAAAAAGCTGCCCGCGGGGGCGCTAAATGAATCCACGTAGTCCCCATGCAAAAAATAACTCCAACTCTGAAAAGAGAAAAAGGTCTCCCACGCATCCCTATCAAACTAAAAAGCCAAAGAATTGAAAAGGGAAGAAACGGAGCACAATGAGGAATAAAGAGATGACCTTTTAGAGAGAGGAGAACACCCCCGCGTAGAGGAACGACACCAGATCGGTTCATCAAGGTAAAAAAGGAGGATTGTACGTGGGAAGGAGTGCGTCGAGGAGGAATCCAGCGTGAAATGAGGCAAGGCAGTAGCCGCCGTGTGGGTGGAGAGAGAAAAAAGGAGCAAAATGGCAGTTGGGAGCGAAGGGGAGGAGTGAATTTAATGTAGCATCCCCGTGCCACTTGAGCGCTCTACTCCAGCCAACACGCCTCCGACGGTCTTATTTCCCATCCCTCGCGCGGACCACGGACTCCCTTCGAAGCGAGACGAGAAGGAAAGCCCGGAGGCAGCCAAATAACACGCTGACAGCGGTGGGGGAGATCCGACGAGATGCTGGCTAAGTGATGGAGATCCGGGAGATACTGAGAGGCGGGGCTTTGGAGGGAGAAATCTTTTTATTTTTCCTGGGCGAAAATGAGGAAAGAAACAGTGGTGTCGAGTTGGGAAAGGGGCGGAAAAGGGTTGGATGGGGAGGGACGAGTTGGGGCGGAGAAGGTGAAAAGGAGAGGAAAGAGGGATGGTGGTGAAAGGGTGAAGTGGTACGGATATAAGAAAGATAAGTGGAAGGTGCAGAGGCTGTGGTCAGCTCACGAGGGTTGCGAAGGGAGGGAAAATCGGGAAGTAACAGTCGCAGTGATTTAAAGGGTAGAAAGGAGGGTCGTGAGAGCTTGAAAGTTGATTATGGGCGCAAGGAAAGAATTTAATCTTCTTTCTGAGAACTGTCAAGTTCGATTCGTAAGATTCCCTTGATTGCTCAAGGAGGCACGGGCATAAGAAAAATCTGGATTATTTAAGAAACGTCAAACGAAGAATCGAAACCACGCACATCGTACAACGGAAGCGATTCGGGTTCCCATTTCCCATTGCTTACCCAAAACCATGCATATTTCCAGTTCAAAGGCGAAATATACATAGTAGGTATGGAAGAAAAAATAATTTTTCGCAATATGGTTGCAAAGTAAAATGTTATAGTAAGGTGTGTAAATCTCCCCTCGAAATCTCGACCGCAGACTCAGCGCTAGCCAGTTCATGACTTGGCGGCATCGCGTGACATTTAAAATATAGCGCTGTTTAGGAGAAAATCATTACGAGAAGTTGAAAATGATATATCACTGTGTAAAAGCTCAACCCTAAGGATTTATACGCAACCTTAACTGCGCTGTATTAGCTCTAATCTATTTGGTGCTAATACTATTCAAAATCGGATGAGTAACAATCTCTCTGAGTTTTGCATATGGCTGTTAAACATTAAAAAATTAAAAGTGGTGTAAAAATACATTTTAAGAGGCCGTATATTATGTTTAACTAGGGAGTAATAAAGTAAAATATTTAGTCGTGAAATTCAACATTCGCAAAACTGTTTAGGAAGCCTTCACTCGCGAATTTTGAGCTACGATAGTTGTGAAAAATGAAAAGCACTGATAAGAATTGGAGAGTAGAATTACTTATGGCGGCATCTGCCTAAAAGAGGAGATAAATTTATATTTATAACCTGCATTAAGGCATGTGGTCCATAAGCTCCATGCACTGTTCACCCTATTTTCCTGGTCTTTTCCGTCGAAATTCTTTGGCGGAATAAATTATTAGTCCTGAAATCTATTTCTGGCTTTTCCTTGAATTGACCGACGGGACACGGGTGAAAGGCATCTTGAGGGATTCTAGATTAACATTTTTCAAGAGAGCGTGAATAGCTGGAATAGTAGAGGAAGTCCTGGGCATGAATACTGTAATCAGGTAATATTGGACGTGGGAAGCAAGACTTACAGCGAGTTTGGAGGCTGTATCAAAACAACCTATGGAATTATGTATACAATAGGTAGTCCATAGGTTATATTATTGTATACGACACTATGTATACAATAATACAACCTATGGACTTACGACACTATATATGCTTAAATCACTAGTTCAAGAAAGGAAAGCTTTGAATAGAATTGACAAAGGTACTCGGACGGCCAAGTGGGTACCGCGTTCGCCTTCAGGAAAAGACGTCCTGGATTCGATTCTCGGTCAGGGCCCATATGTGCGGATTTACCTCAGCGGTTGAAGAACTTTGAAAAATAAATCTAAACCATAAAAGGACGTAAAGAGTGATTAAAAGAGATGAAGGGTTCTCGAAAGAAAGAAGCAAAAAGAAGACTGGGCGAAAAATGAAAGAGGAAAAGTTGCGGTGTTGTTAAAGGAATAAACAGAATTCCGGTAGTGGTTTAAGAGATTAAAAGTGGTGGAGGTCGGAGAAAAATGTCAGAATGAAAGAGATGGTGATGGGATGGTGCGGAGTGGGTGTGACTGATGCGTAGAGGGTTTCCGTTTATTAAGGGAGCAGACACGAAATCCGGGTGGGCTTTGAATTCGAGAGTAAGTAAAAAACCGAAGCGCTGCCGAGTTATGAGAGAGTGGCGGTTGGTGTTGCTGCTTCCCTTATGAGAGGTGACGGCGCCACTAATTCCTCGTTTTTCACACAAATGCGTGCGGAAAGGCAACCTCCCGCCACTTTAAATCGCTGTGTGCCCGTGATGAAAAGGCACTCCGGCTTAATGCCCGCACACAATCAACGTCTGCGCCAGAGATGACTTCTGGGACGCTTCGGAAATTCGGGGGTTTTCCGCAAAACGGAGCTAGAAATTCCTTCCTAAGGCGATTGCCACAACCGAAATCATTTCTGACGAAAAGCGCGACCCTCTCTCACATTAGAGGCGATTAATTATGAGACGGGGGAAGACGCAGAGAGAGAGGGAGAATGACGCGACCCTACGACTTTATTTCCCGGCGGAAGGATGGCTGATATCGAGCGATCCCGGGAGAGAACGTGAAACATAAGATTCGCCTTCGGACAGCAGAGAGAGACGAAAAGCCAACATCATCTTCACGTCCATAAAAACCGAGATGAGCTAATTTTCTCAAATGTCGATGTCAGGAAACACTGGTTGGTCAACTACAGAGCGTTCCAGTTATCCTGTTCAGCCTCGGTGGCATATGACGGAATAAAATTCAACAGATTTATTCCTACAAAATAACAGGTTGTATTTGTGCATAGTTCTACGACAGAACGAATAAATATATGATTCTTAGTTTACATTCATAGATTTCAAATGCATATTAAATTCACAACACTGACTAGAACAACTGAAACGCAGTATATATCGAGAATTAATTTCAAATTCACTAATGAAGCGGTAAATTTGTGGAATTATATAAAGAATATATACTATAAATCACACAAATAGGATACATTTTCACGAGGAAAACTAAACGTCTGAGCTTAAAGGCCTATTAAATCCAAAGGTAAAATATTTCGCGTCGATTTCTGACGCACGACATTAATCAGGCAAGAAGCCAAAAACCATCGCTTTCACAGATTAAGGGTGGTGAAATGATTGGACATGACTGTGTCCCTAACCCAAATCTTCAACTTTGATGGCGGACCACTGAGAAACCATGCTATGGTTGGTGCATCAACAGCGTAAGTCGAAGACCTGGGTTCGACTCATGCTGACCTTTTTCATTTCCGCTTACTCTTAGATTTTACAGCCTTAACCTATGCATAATGTTAAGCGACCTTCCCCTAGTTAATTATTTAAACTAAGAGAAGGGAATGAGTGGGAGGAACAAGGGCAAATGAATGCATCGGAATGGACAAGGTGAAAGGAAAAAGGTAGCAATCCAAGAAATAGCAACACTTGCGTAGAAACTACTTATCCTGTTCTGTGGAATTTTTAAATGTAATAAATAAGGAGATTGTTTCTTTTCATGCAATTCAATACTGAGGAACTCTGATTTTGGAAAAGAACTGTACCATTACTGAATTCCTTCATTCACTTACTCTACATACTACCAGCGTGGCTAAACCGTAAATGATAAAATAGGTGTTAAAATTTCAAATGTTTCTTTTGTGTTTCACCAAGTGAAAAGTATGGGTGAGACAGCCTTAGACAACATATTTTTTTCTTGCTGTTGAGGTATTACGTAGCAGGATAGCTATAATTGCATGAGTGAATGCAGTGACGGCGGGCTCGTGCTCCACCAGAGAATGCCTCTTCCACCACTAATTGCACTCGTAACATAGTTCCGGAAACTGCAAATAATTAAGCTCACTCCGACCATGATACCTAACTGTTGCTTCGATGCAATACTAAACTCCACGCATCATCAGCTTATGGAGCACCAGAAACTTGCCTTTTTTCATTAGAGCGCGCACCGTGGAACGCACACCGAAAAAGCTTCCTCCCTGCAGGTTCCAGATAACTAAGTTAACCGCCATGTAAATGAACTGTACTTTGAAGTTCCACTACCTTTCAGCCCTTAATTCAATTGATGAGGTAGGCGGGCGAAGATAATAGAGTAGGAGCGGCGGGCCATGAAAGCCATCCCGACATGGACTTCAACGGGCCCGGACGCTGCGGCTAAAGCATGCAATCAGGAGCTCCCGCACCACTAAATCAATTACAAATGGGAAAGCATTTACTAAAAGCAATCACGGCGCCTGCTATCGCGTTACCGGCAGAGTTCGGGAGGGACGGGAAAAATTCGCGAGTTTCTATTCACCTGCGACCGTTCCGCGGGGGAAAAAACGAGAATCTGCTAGAGAATTATTCGCCAAAACGCGTTCGCCAAACCGTAATTACGAGAGGAATGGGAACGGTGCGCTGCAGCCGCTGTACAATCGCTGCAGGCCAATAATAAACTACTTCCACCAATAAAAGGACACGCAGGGCAGTTTTGGGGCCTTTTTTTTTGTTCCGAGAGGCGTTCGCCGATCATTCCAATTCCGGGAGCAAACAAAATGAATTCGATAACAGGGGGTACATTCGGCGCGCGTGTTTGACCTTCCTTTTTTAATGGAGGGGAAATAGGAAGAGGGAAAATGGAAATGGAAATTGGGGAAATGGGGGAGGCGAGAAACGGTATGATGGTTTTTATTTCGAAATTCACGGGTAGTAGAAGGGGAGGAGCCGTGGGCGTCCGCCGGATCGTTAGGTTTGAACTGCCGCAGTGGTCATAAGAACTGACCCGAGCGTGATAAATAAAGAGGAAGAGTTAGAGGGCGCCTTTTCGAGTACCGAAATCAATCAAAACGTAACGGATGGAAATCTGACCGTTAAATTCTCCTCGAGCTGCACTATAACCGATCGTCACCATATTTATCCGCTGGAGGCGTAACCCCGAAGCGGAATCGACGCTCGTCGACAGGGTTCTTAATCGCGCCCTTTTCTGCCTTCTCATGAATGTTACATTGTGGGAAAATGTGCCGTGAAATTTGCAACTCGACTTTGCGAGGAAAACTGTAATTTAACGTGTAACGAGGATAGACTAGGATAAAAAACCGTCTCTCAATGTAGACAAGTGTCATAAATATACATAATAGGCTATATGAATGACGTAACCATAAATACAACGTTTCTTTGCGTAAAATAAGCTTGTGATGATTACAGAACCAGTTTATCAAGATGCCTCGGTGACTAACTTGCATGACTCTCGCTTATCCACATTTATCCGAAGAAATATATTAAGCAGTTTTTATACATCATTCATTTACGTATTCATAATGGAATTTATTTGGATCATTTGGTCATTTATTTCACTCGAAACTGTTTCTTTTATTACTTAGTGTAAAATTTCTACTGAGAATTTGAAGTACACTGCAATTTTACCCACACAATTTTCAAGACTAAGCATTTCCATGCAGGGTATCAAAAATTCTCAATAAGTAGTCCAATTATCCCAATCAATAAATCCTACAATGAATAAGTTAATGAATGTCGAACAAGAATTGCATAATATATCCGTCGATAAATTGGGATTAAATTTTATAAGTATTGTAAATAAACAAATTATAAACTTCACCTTGAATTCTCTAAAGGAAAAGAGGTGAAAAATATATGATGATGCAGGGACTCGAACCCAGATATTTCACTTCCTTCGGTGAAAATATTATTGCTAGAAGATGGCAGCGCTACCTTAGCTGTCTTACTAAAGTAGAGAATACCTATCTCCTCAGAGAATAATAAAATATTAATTGTACCGGTTGATTCAAAATAGCAGCAACTATCCCTTATCGAGTGAAAAATACAAGTAAACTTCCAATAAATACTGTTGAAAACTAGCTGGGCAAGAAAGCAAAAATTCCAATCACGCGTAATCATGAAACCACAACAAACATATTTCGGACAGAAAGAAGCAAGAAGAGTTGTTATTACTAACACGTAATAGTAACAGTTTTCCACGCTGTGTTCAGGCCCGAAGATAATAATAAATTAGTTATACATAATGATTTGAAATCAGTTTATGGAAGAGCAAAAAATGTTTTCACTTTTAACATCGTTATAGCCTTCCATTATGTAATTCTCTCTACTACTGAATTTAATATTTTCAAAATTGTGCCGCTTTTAAATTGGATGTTTCCCTCTTGAGAGAATTTATCTCAATTACTACATCAGCTTGTTAAAAGGAACACCTTAAAATAAACACCTATAAACGCAGATCCATCAATCAACGATCTTTCGACATGAGGCCACCGACACAACTCAACGAAGAACTAATCTTGCCTTCGTGCCAAATCTTTCCTTCGCACTAATTTATTCTTCTTAGGCTTTTCAACGCTCTTCGCCAACCAGAAGGATAGCCATCTGCGTTCGGGAGACCTTTTAACATTTTCAAGGATCATTAATCAGATAATTTTAGTCTGACAAATATTGAGTAAGTGTTCCTGCCAATATATTCGACGAAACCTTGATGAAATTATTACCAAAAATAATCCCAAACACAAATCAAACGGAAAACAGACACAAATCGAACGGAAAACAACACTGATTGTGAATATTGTTATATCAATTAAAATCATCCTTAACTCAAATTCAAAATGCCTCATTGAATATTAAGCTAGAAATGTAAATTTGTTCCAGCCTAACTTCGTGGAATGGAGCCATCATGCAATAAAAAAACACTTTGTAAATTCTTTGTAAATATATTTCAGTGGAATTTACAGTGTTTTTTCTTTGCATTAAGCAAGAAAATTCAAAATATTTTCCAAACTCGACAATAATATTCTCCGAAAAACATTAAAGATGGTTCGGTGATAATATTAATGGTTAATTGTTCCAGTGCATTTGAACCCAACATAGGTCGCAAGAAAAATTTATAAAAGAAACTGGAAGGAAAATAACATTCCGGTTACAGCGATAAAGCTTGTAAAAGAAGGTATCAATTCGAAAGGGGTGAGTCTTTACAGAAGGTCTATGTATTCCGATTGGCCAAGGATAAACAAAATCGTCTCTCCCTTAATTCGCACGAAAGGGCATTCAAAGGGCCACGAAGATAAACAAATAGGCGTGAGGAAGATCAAAAGTGACCAGCTTTTGAGGAGCGATAACATGATCCGAAAGAGTTACACCGCCAATAAACACCAAAAGACGAACCAGAAGCAATGGCAAGCTTCTCGCTTTCAGTGCCGCGCAATCTATTTCATAGCAACCTTTTGACAGGAAAAAATTCTCAGAAATCCTCGGTATGTGAACATTTTCGATTCGGTGCATTCATACATTTGGAATCCCAAGCGGTGGCGCGGCAACAGTACACCCAAAATAAACGTGAACATTCCGACTGAAGCCGCGGCTCCGGGAATCGCAACATTGCGGAGGATACGATATCCGGCGGAGTTCCACGGGCGAGCAACGATTAAGGAAATGAATCTTTCATCAAACTCGGATAAACAAACGGAAGTGGGGAGAGTTGCGTTGGATCAGAAGTGAGAGACACATAGTGAGGCATGAAACTATGAGCCTTGGGTAAATGATAAACATTGGGAATATCCATATCAAAATTTAGAGGGTAACTCGAGGTTTGAAGAATTCAAATGAGTAATTTCTTTCGTCTTTATCGACGGATGTTGCGGATGGATGAAAAATTTACGAGAGTTAGCATCCAGACATCGAACCCAGGATCATTTAGTAAGACATCTTTGCTTTTTACATTAATAACATAATTCCTCCAATATCTCAGGTTACAATTCTTTTTCCTTTAGTATAATCGAAAGACATTTTTGAAAATCACACAACTCTTTTGGGAATGATTGGGTAATTGGACAATGCGCAATGAAGTCTATGATAGTAGGGATCTAGATTGCATATTTTCTCTTTTGGGTCTATAGGACTTAAAAATGTCCTTGGCTCGTGTAGTTTAGACAATGAATATTTCTCCAATATTTACATAAGAAAAAATATACGATATAACAGACACATAAGAACAAACACACACTGTGTATTTATAAATGCTTATCAGGTTCATCAACTTATATCTAGAGTGTATTACTTACAAAAACGCGCAGATGAAACCACGAGATTCTGCTGTTTGTTATTATTTCTAAGGATGGAATACTCCTTCGCAACTTCCTTTGGAATACCAAATATCCACTTATAATACGGAATGAAACCAACATCCCAGTAATTACACCTTTAAATCTACGCCTCAACATTATTAAAACTGAAATATACAATGAAATAAAACACAAACACATAAATACGACTTAAACAAAATACTTTCTTGAAATACACATAAACAAAAGCAATCCATCCGTTAAATTCGAGATCACTTCTGGCTCGATCCCTATCTTTGGTAAACCGACTCTCTCTCGAGAATTTTTCCCATCTACGCAGACAGGCCAATCCGCTCCTAACATGCGGTTGGTCATATTTACGGCAATGGGTCATTTAAATTGCAAACTAAGTGTGCCGAGCTCTTAACATCGCAAACACACGGAAACGCCGCCTTCGTGCTACTCGATTACCACCGAAATATTTGCGCAAGGCAGCGGATGCAAAACAATCAAAAAAAACGCCGCACACGACACATCACGATCTTCATTCGCAAGTGAGCGCGTCCTCTCCCCGAATCATCCTGGGAAAAAATATTTCCTTCAGAGAGAGAGAGAGGACGAGTTTATTAGCGAAATTACTCCGCCAAAATTTCCGGCAAATCTCGTTAGGGCTCCCATAGCATAGGACTGAAAGCGAAGATCGAATCCAAACATACAAACGTCGCCCAGTGTTTGGATTGGATGGCGAGCGACCCCGATTTCCTTCTCTCGAAACCCCTTTCAGGACACGTACTCCCCTCTCATCCCCAGCTCATCTACCGAAGAAGAGGAGAGAAAGGCACCACTTTCGATGGACTGATCCGAAAGAGAAGTGTGCCCCGAAGAGGAGTTAGTCATAAGTTCCGCAGAGTAAATGGTGGATGGCATATCTACTTCCCAAAAGGCAAACTCAATGGCTATTTGATGCTTACCGTTGGAAATTATGGCAGGTAAATACCGCAATACATCAACTATGAATTGCAATGCAATGTCTGAGTATATTCCCGGTTCATTCACCGGAAACAGATCAACGGCTAAAATAAATGCAAAATCTCGCGTAACATAAGTCCAAACAATTCCAAACAGTAAACGTAAAGACCAGAATAGTGACAACAGCGAGGCAAATTCACAGGCGAAACTAAATTGTCACTAAAAACTTGTGCAAAGTTTAAACTTGCATATTAAAATGGGTTGACATGATCTACAATATAGATAACGTGGATCGTGTCAGTTTTAGATGAAACACTTTCAATTCTTTTAACAGAATGTGTAGTAGCAGCAACAATAAATTTAAATGATCAATTTTAAAGACTGAAAACATCTTAATGTTTAATGTTTATGATATTTACTTTTGGCCGAAAGGTTGGCTGAAATTGATGCCCGAAACCCTGTCTTAAGAAATACAATCGCCTTACCTCCCACAGACACAGTTGGACGCATAACAAGCCTAAAAGTGTTGTATACTCGTACATTAAAACTTCTTAAACACAGCTGCTGACTTTTCAATAACACAGCTAAATTACTTTCTACAAGACAGCATGACAGGCTCATCTGAATATTTTATTTCTCTTACTATTGAGTAAAGTATTGATCACTCTCCAAGTATCTGAAGTAGTAAACAGCAACTCTGGAACAAACAACGAAAAAGCTGATAAAACAATTCAAAATAATTCTCCTGTCTTTCTAAACCAATCACGGCACATTACAACAATTACTCATGTGGCGCGAGATAAATAATTTTAGTGGATTTAACTGATAAGAGAGGATGATTAGTCTAGATGTGGAAGTGAGAATATTGTGGTGAAATAAAAGTGCAATAGAAATTTTAACGGATCGGTAAGAATGTAGAGGGATGGACATCTTAAATGTTAGAAAGGTAAAAAATATACTAGAGGTGAAAATAAACCTACTCTACTTAAATCGATTGAGCACTAGATGAAGTGCGCATCACGGACATATTTCTAATACGCCCCTAACAATGATCAATTTCCTGGCGGTAACAGAAAAAACCATTCAGCAACTACATCCACCGCAGAGAAAGACATTAAAATTTTAATTACGCACACATTATAATCACCCCATATCGCAATTCTTTCCCTCGCTATATTACAAAGCGCTCGCATTCTTCGAGAGAGAGAGAAACGAGCTTCAAAAAATTTCCGAATTCCTCTTTCTCGGGAATTTCCCTCACTTCCCCGAGACGAATAAAAAGAGCATCGAGCCAAATAAAACAAACTCCGCCGCACCGAATTCTAAACCCCGACTCCGTAACATATTTTTCGCCGAGATCCCGAAAAAAGCTCAGCGATCTGCGAAGAGAGGGCGGTCAGAGAAAGGCGCAGATAAAGGAGTTTGACGTCCCTGAGCGGATAGTGAGAGAAACGCCTCTTCCCACTCCACGGGACGCCTCTCGACGCCTTTCCCCCACCAATCCGACGTTTTATATCTATCCGCGCGGACGGAATCCACACAAGAGCGTGGGAGAAGTGCACGACCGCCCAGGGCCATCTCATGAATCCTCCATTACGTAAGCTTATGCCGAAGGAATAAAGCGCCTGATGGGCTGCATACTGAGAATCGGAATCTATACTCGGAGAGGGACGACTGCCCAGGGCGGGTCATTGACTTTCACGATTCTCACTGAAATTCCGAATTTGCAAATAACGCGGAAGACTTGAAATGAGAGATGGACAAAATTTATAGTATATGTTGACAAAAAAAAAAAAAAAAATGACGACCGCCCAGGGCCATTCGCTAACCAAAGGGCAACTTCTAACACTTAGGATGTCGAGAAAAGTGAATAGATAATTGAAACATATATTTTTATGGCTGATAAAAATCCTTTCGGAGAAAAAGATTGAAACATTAACTGTCAAATACAGCGATTATCTGAACCACGGTCCGGGCTATTAATGCCAGGAACCAATTCCACAGCCTCATAAATTTCAGAAATGAGGCATAGGAAAATCAACATACAGCAAAATGATAATAGCAAATTAACTAAAAGACATTCTTCAATAAACCTACTGTAAAATTCTTCAAACAACGTTGGCTATATCAGTCCGAATAGTTTATAAAACCACGGGAAATTTACCCTGAATATTCAACACGGTAGGGACACTAGAGGTTCCTCTCGTTTGCAATTCATCAGTTCATTAAAACTACCTAATTCTTTGTTATCCGTCCATTAGACTTTAACTTATAATTCCCCTGAACCACAGAGCACATTTGCGTCGAAGCATAAACTCCCGAGGCATCTAGCTGTAATGAGAGATGCTTCCCTCAAGGATCTAGCTTTACAACCAGAACCGGGACGCCTAGTAGCGCGACACGACATCCCTGCCCACTCTATTTTAACTCCCCGACCAACCCTTTTCCCCTCATCTAGGATCAATCAATGGAGTGACTCGCGAAAATAAAAAAGGACTCCCCCACAATCGCGAAATCAAAGTAGAGGCCGAGGGGGTATAAAAAGAGAGGGGGAGATGGGGCGTGGTGGGGTGTTTTGAAGAAAATCTATAACTCTATACCCTCCACAATGGAGAAGTCTCCCTCTCCCTTAACAACCCCTCCGCTCCACCCACCACCAGTGTTGACGTCAGTAGATCGATGCCAAAGGCTGGCGGGGGATAGGGGAGGGTTTTGGGGGGTTGCGGAGGAAGCGATGCGGAGTGGGGCGTCGTTGGGGGGGGAGTCCCCCGAGGAAGAGGAGATGAAAACGTGAGAAAGGCGAGACTTATGGATTCCTCGCTTCCAATCAAACATAATCGCATAATCGTCCCGTTGAAAACTCCCAAAGAAAACAGATCCGTCATGAATAAAATGTGAGCTTGGAGACAAATTTAAATGTTCCCCTGATGTCCCTGATGAAAAAGGAGACACGGAAGAGCAGTTTTTATTTTTCTTTGCGCATACCGATGGTAATGAGTAATTAAAACCCGATATGACCCATCTATGCCCTTTTTAAATGATGGAAAGAGTACTTGAACTTATTAGGGCCACCTAGGAAGGCACCGCTGGGGCCCACGAAGACTCGTACATTTTCCCCCTCGGGCCCCTAAAGCTTTCAGTCTTGCGGGGGCCTTATTGTGTTGACATCATACCTACATATAATAACATTTATAACTATTACTTGAATATTTTGCGGTTAGGCTCAGTGACGTAAATCTGACAGCAAATAATATGAGGGCCCTCTTTAGGTAACGGATGGGACCTCTGCACCTCGGGGGCCTCCTAGCTATGATGGGGTAATGGTTCTACCGGGAGACACCTGTTTAGGCTAACTATGCTTGAGGACAGCTAATACACATTAGAATTCCACCGTAGCACAATACAAGTATAGGCAATAGAAACAAAGACAACATTACATGCAGATTGAGAGGATACAATTTTCATTTGCTGTACAATCCTGTGAGAAGAAAAACCCCTTCATCAAATCCCATAAGCACCATTTCATAAGTCTTTAGCTACGATTACTACAGATATACGGGGACATGTAGCAAACTTTCCAACATCACTCTACGAGAATGAAACACATCAACCCTTATAACATGAATGACATCACAGTAAGTTTCACCCCAAAATTTTGTAATACGTTATCATTCCATTTGTGAGTTTTCTAGCAGGTTATAACGACTCGCAAAAAAAGTTCTAGCGGGAGATAAAAATTGACGAGCAAACATTACACCGGCTAACACTAATGTTTAATGCAGCGTTCCATCCGCAGATGCGGTTTCACGAACCCGACGCCGACGAATGGTATATATTCCCCCGCCGATTTCGGTTCATTCTGGTAATAATACATGCCTTTCGCCGAATTAACACGAACGGCTTCCCAGCGAACAGCGGTCGATTATAGGTGATCTCTTTATACTCTCAGAAAACAAACAAGAGAGCCAAGAAAAACACTTTCGCTGACGGAATATGTTTCGAAAATATCCGCCTCTGCGAAAATTCCTGCTACTATCCGGGACCATACAAAATATTCCTGTATTTTTTCACCCTAATCTTACAAAAGCTGAAGATATCATTTGAGATATACCCTGGTATTTTAGGAAGATGATTTTTCTTGAGTGGGATGATACCAATATAGAATGGGATTACCAGATATAAATTTTCAATGTGTAGAAAAAATACTGTATTTTTCATGAAAGACATGAGATGCAGGAATAAAAAATTATTCTTTTTATCCGGGTTCTCAAATATGTAAACCAACATTCCACACAATTATTTATTTATATAATAAGAATAATAATTTATTTATCACCAGCAGGTTAAATTTAACAAATTCACAGTAACTAACTTATAAAGAATAGAGTTGAAAAAATAAACACTTATACAAGACGATTAAAAATCCCGCTAAGAATCTTCATGCGACATTTTCACACGCAATAATAAGGTATTTGATAACATAAAACTCATTTCTACCTGATATTAAACTTACGTAAACAAGATTAGAGTATTTTATACTGATAGGTCTTTTCACGTAATAGAAAGAGATTTAACTGATAGAAAGGGTAATCAGAAACTAGTACGAGCCGAAAATAAAACCCATTATGCTGACTTGAAGGATAGCATTCGTACCTAAATGCACAACATACAGAAATACGAAACATTTCTTAAATTCTGTTGGATATCATTTGGAAAAAGGAACGATGAAAAGAAATACCGGACAGTCCCGTGTAATACTGGACGTCCAGCAACACCACCTCAATCTGCACAACAGTCCGCCACGATTAAAGAGAAACAAAGAGTTCCGAAATCAAAAAACGATTACCCCAAAGAACAAGAAGCTGGGAAACTCTCTTAAACGAGCCCCTAAAAGAGAACACGCCGAAAAACGCCTCTGAAAAAAACCTCCGGCATAAAAAGTACCGCTGATACACCTAATTACATCCCGCCTTCTCTCCCGCTTCTCGGAAAATACATCCCCTCTCGACTCATTATTACCCTAACGACCCACCTATTACCCCAAAAACCTAAATGAAGGGAGAGGAGGAAAAAAATAACAAACCGAGGATCGAGAAAAGAGCAGAAAGACAGGGCAAAGGAAGAGATCAACAGGACGAATGGAATGATGCTCAAGGAGGAGAGGTGAGTGGCCAAGAGGTCAACAACAGTGAGACAAGTGGATTAAGACAGAAGGCAAACGAAGAGTAAAAAGGATGGAAAGGGAAAGGTGAGAGGTCGGTGTGGCGTGAGATAGTAGACGGACAAACTATTTAATCAAGACTTACGAATACGGGGAGCATTGAGCTTGAGTGATCAGGCGCACGATCCATTTGCGAGAATATTACTGTTACCCTACCTGCTCTCGGATCATGCCTCACCAGAGGGCATTTACGAATTAACGCCTGGTGTGATGGGATTATCACGCGGGATATGAAGGATGGAAATCATAGCAATCATCATTAGAAACTTAACGTTTCAGTTATTTGATCGTTAAAATAGTACTTATTTTGATTATATTCCCAGACGAGAATCTTGAATACCGCAAATTTTCTTTATACCGGTAAATACCATTGTTTAACTGAAAATATTAATTTAATCTTTCGTTAAAGACGCCAAGAAAGCAATTTTGGTGTATTCATTGGCGATATATCGTCGCAATTGATCGAGGGCAAAGACTTATACCAGCAAAATAATCAATGTTAAAATTATCTCTTCAGTAGGATCAAATAACAGTAAGGCATTGACAGATTAAGCATTGCAGCGCTTTATCTATGGAAGAAAAGGATTCATTCGCTACATATATACATTACAACTGGGATGAGAAGTAGGCAATTATTTAATACTTCTTCAGAATTTTTCTAAATTAAGGCATCAAGTTCCCAAATTTAAAAAAAAACAAATGTGAAGTTAACAAAAATTCACCATTTCCATATTTTCCTCTACTAACACATACATAAACATTTCCGCAGAACCAAATGCCTTAGTTACAGGTCTTGGCCAAGCTAAGGTAGGAATACGTATATAAACCAAAAGAAAGTAATGCAGTTTAACCAGTTGATATTAAGAGAAAACTGAATTTGCTACTCATACAATGCTAGTGTGTGAGAAAATGAGAATAAAAAAGATGCCCATTTCTCATACAACATATTGCTAAATTTACCGAGTATAATAGCCAAAATTGACAAAAGTAAGCTACAACAGTAGTTCAAAAATAAAAGCGCTTATCATCAAATTATGAATTTTGAGTACATAAGCAAACATATTAGGCAGCATTGAATTTTTAATCTTAACGAAATATATAACGAATTTCTGAGACACAGAATTGTTGTAAGTGAATTAGTTGCCGAGCATTGCAGACTAAAAGAGTCGCTCGTGAAAGAAAAACCATAAAATCCAGACAAAACCATCAATGAAACAACGTAAACTACGTCGGACTACATCATTCACAGCTTAAGGCCATCGTCCAAATGACTCCGAATATTTAGGCGTAACCACATAAAAGCGAGCACGTATCGGGCATCGGAAAGGGAAGAAGGAAGGAAGGCTTGGAGAAGGAAGGAAAGACGAAGGATACGTGGATTGTTAAGAGGAAATGGAGCAAGGGGAGAGGCGGTAGGAAATGGGGGATGATCGTGCGAAGGAGGAAACCGCAGGGAGGGACGCATAGGGGAGGGATAAACCCGAGATCGGCATATTTCTCTGTGTGGAGGTGGCGTAGGGCCGATGGGAATTCCTTCTGGAGGGGAAAAAAGAGGTCATCGCTTCTTTGTCCTCTCTTTCTATACCGTGGGGCGGCGCAAGAATTACCGAGACGGAAAATATCCGGTTGAAGGGTCTTTTATTGCTGGGGCACGCATGGGCGGCCCAAGAAAATCCTGACGAATTAAATAGGCTGTCGCGCTGGAGGAAATGGAGTTTAGGTTCGAGAGAACGCGTCCTTCTTCCACGAGATGTCTCTCTTATTTTCTCGAAAACACGATCCGGAAATTCCGCGGCACTCGGATTCGAAATTAAAGGGGCCGAATAAAGGAGGATCTCTTGTTTAACCTATCGAGGATCTCGAGTAATGTTTCTTTGACATTTTACGGGCGGGTTCATTCCTTGCCTCGTTCACAATGGAGATACAGGAAGTGTTTTTTTACGGCACTTTCTCGATTCGAGAGGCAAATAAAAACAATGAAATGTTAAAGCTTCCGATAGCGGTGACATTTCTCGTGGAAATGAGGCGAACTACGATAACATAACATGGCATGATAAAAGAAGACCAGTTAACTAAGATAACTAGATAATAAATGCAGTATATGTCCAAAGCAGTGAGTGCCTAACTATGGTGGGTGGGTGCACTGCACTTGCGAACCTAATAGAAAAGGCCATCTCCTCGTCAACCTGTTCCTCAGAACAATGTGAAACTTAACAATGGGGCGTCGAAATGACTTCCCTGAGGGCCAAACTCCCTATAAGAGGATCTCTATGTAGCAGAAGGATAACCAGCAGTTTGCATATTCTACAGCCTCACTAACATTACAAATCGACGAAAGAGAAAATAAAAATTTTACCACGCAATATTTACTGAGCATTAGTTATTCTTTAAACGTGGAATTCAATCATCAGATTGCTCATAAAATAGTCAGTGCTTCTGTAAATGTTGTATTTCCTTCCTTAATTCAATAAGGCAATCGTGAAGTCATGGCCCAATAGTTGTTTATGACAAGTACGTATAATAGGTAAAAGATCCTCAGCTAGGCTGATATGCTCCTTAACGATTCATCAATTTTAAAAAAAATGTAGCGGTTATCACAAAAGTATAGAAAAAATTATAAATTAATGAGAAGTTAGTTTATTAAAGCATTTTGTACAGATAAGCAAATACATTTCAGATCTCTCAGAACTCAGAAAAAATCAGGTTTGGAATGCAGCTAATGTAACAACAACAGAGATGAGTAATAATTCGGATATCATCCTTAATATTCATAATAAATACACATCGTGCCATTAAATGTATTTATGAAACGACATGCCGAACTTAACCGAAAGAACTTTCCTAAGGAAAAAACCAACTTAATTTCGAGCAAGCAATGAAGTATTCGAAACTCAATTTATTTTTCTTTTTAAAGGAAAATTTTTTTCTGGCGGTTTTTCCCCTTCTCTTCTAGCGTGGTTTTTCCCCATCGTGTTTTTTCTCCATTAACCTTCAAAAACAGAGGTTCCCTTCAACCCTAAAAATCCTCCCTTTTCTTTCAAACATTTTTAAAAATACCGTAGAATTAAAGGGTCAGATAATAGACACCACAACATGATAGCAGAGAACCCTGCAAAGAGAGGGACCCCAAGAAGAATTGTTCTCAAATTCTCTCTGTCATAATTCTCACATGTAAAGAGAAGAACCAGTGAGTATTCGACATTTGCGGCCGAAAACTTCTTCTTTGAACTAGACCACAGAAAAACGAGGCGGCTTTAGATACGATGCATATCGACGCGATAGGAGGCGGAAGAGGACATTTCAATAGATGAGAAGGTTCCCTGAGCTGTGGAGGAAAAAGTTTGACATTGGGATGGCAAAGCGCCTTCTAAAGGACTCCTCGGGTATTACGTTTTCATCGCTTCCCGACGACGGAATTGATCCGCATTTCCGATTCGACTGAAGGGAAACTAAAACCGTAACGGTGTCGACGGCGCTCAAACGCCATTGCAGAATTATGTGTATTCGCCCTCTGCGATTAAGAAACGTGAGATTAAAACCTCTGCTAATGCGGTGAGAGAAAGGCGATCGGACGATAGGAAAAAATGCTCCCCGAGAGGAAGCATCCGAAGCAATAAATAACGGGCGGCTATGCAATTCTGTCGGGCGGTCACGAGTGGAGCGTAGCATAATGTCAAGGGGCAGAAAAAAAATCGAAGCCATTTACCGCCTCTAAATGGATCACCTCGTTGTTTCAACCAACTCTGACACCGCCCTACAATGTATATAAATCTTTAGATGAGGGACCGCTGACCTGGTCCTTACAAAGGAAATGGGTAAAGCTGAATTTGCATGACATGGCATGAGCTCAAGAATAATCCCGAGGAAGAAGAGACTTGAAAAAAGTCCGACGGGACCGGAATCGAACCCGGGTCTCTCAACTGCCGATAGGGTGCTATGTCCGTTGAGAACATTCTCTCAGATGGAATATTTTAGAAAAATATATCAACGGACCTAGAGTACAGGACCGGGATTTGGGAGACCTGGGTTCGATTCCCGGTCCCGACGGTCTTCTTTTAAGTCTATTCTTCCTTAGGACCGGTCTCTACCACTCAAAAGTAGGCTCCTTGAAATTTCAGGTGATGATAAAAGCGGAAGATAAAGGGATAATGACATTGATATAACACTGTGCTGTTACGTAAATGAATTCTACCAATAAAAAAATTTGTTATAGATACATTTACAAAAATTATTTCCTTGAGCGCTGGAATATTATTGAGACGTCAGAGAAATTGTACTGTAAACAAAAGTCTATTGGTGGGCGTTAGGTAACACGATCTTGGCGGTAAGTAACGTAAGGTTGGCAGTAAGTAAATAGAAGGATAGCGACCCTTGCCTTAGATGATTAACTTTAACCAGTGGGTTTTTTTGAAAGTATAAATATAAAAAATGGCAGGAAAAAGAATTTTCTTCAACTTTAACTTTAATATCAATTTCTAAAGAATTTAAACTAACTGGCACTATAAGAACGCAAAAGAAGACACTTAGCTTGAGATGGCGCAAATGGGGAAGCGAATGTATAGCAAACAGGTTTAGATTAACCGTTTATAAGAGCAAACATTTTATTACTAACATTTTCAACTTCATTTTCGAATTTATCCTGCGAGGGGTGGTTCATTTCGCTCTCGGTCTTAAAACTACTTATCGCAAGTGTTCAATCACCATTAAATTGACTTTAACCTTTATGTCTAAAAAGGAAGAAACTCTAGGTTCTGAGAGACCTTTTCAATACATTAACCTTGAGCCGTAACATTTCTGCAACAAGAGCATTCAATTTTAACCACTTGAACTTAAAATGAACATTTTTAAAAATCGTGTTTCGCGTAACTAGTCTAATTATTTATAACACTATTCCTGAAAAAATAACCTTTGGCTAAGGGAAAGCTTGGGTTGAAAAAAAAGAACTTTTTTGGCACTTTAGTTTGTTGAAATCTATTACTATAATGAAATTCTAGAAAAACTCAAAAATACTGTGAAACCCGGAAGAGATCTTGGATGCAAGGTTCGCTGAGTCTCCGGGTGAAACCCATGAACGTAATCGTCTTATTTACAGCGAACTCCTTCCCGCGTAACTCAAGGAGGCATTTAATTCATGCCTATTAGAGTCGAAAGAGGAAGGGAAAACATTAATTACTCCGTTACACTCATTCCATCAACGGGTCGAGCGAGAGGACGTATAAAATCACCCGCGGCTCTTAATTCATTCAGACTAAGGAGAGGCTTTCACAAGAGGCGCAAAGTCCATCTCTAAAATTAACAGACAATCTTATTAAGCCACTTTCTTCTCTTACGGTAAGTACTTAGCCTAGTTAGTGGGGAGAAGGGCTAGCAAAGCGGGTGATTTATGAGAGTCGTCCGTGACCCCTTTGGTAGCATAAGCTCAACACCCACCATCTCTGAACCCAGACTGCGATCATAATGGAACAAAACATCACTGGAGGGAGACCTCGGGACATCAAAGAAGACCTTAATTCGCCAGGATATGACCTGATATCGTATTCCGACTTTTTTATTGAGTTATTTTTTGCGGCCGTTTAAACCCCTATGCGCACTCATGAAGCTAATAAAACGCCGGCGCGATAAACTTCTTTGGCTTTAAGAGCTGCCGCTTTTTTTCCTGGAGTAAAATCGCAGTCAAAGGACGATAAACTCTGATTGGGTGGATTCGAGTGCCTTCTGGAAGAAGTTATTTAGGAGCATCTTGTGAGGACATGAGTTTCCAACAACTTATCGTAGCCCGAAAAGTACCAAATATGAATATCGGAAGCGATAGGGTATCAACACCATGTTGATCCGTCTCCAAAACTATTTTATCATGCGGCACACTGAGGGTTGGGATTTTGGTTTGCGGCACACCAACGGAATTTTATCTTAGATCTTTTGTTAAGTAAAAAGTGATGTATACTTCTAATATTATAAAAATTATGACATTTGCGATGTTATTGTGAGCATTGGCTTAAAAATTCAAACGAGCGATAAACCAGTAGATACCAAAAATATTCCTTTCAATAAAGATGTGATTATTTATTCTATACATCTATAGCAATAGTTCACCAATCAAATGGTCAATATTAGTAGAGGAGTTGAAACTCAGCTAATACTAAAATATCTGCCAGGCTGCTCAAGGGTGTGTAATGAAGGTAATATGGCCACAATTAAGCTTCTATCTTCTTATTTATAACGTAAACAAATAATTCATCACCTCAGATTTACAGTTCTTTTCAGCGAGGTCATCTGCAAAGCTACTGTTACTTCCCATAACTTCAATGGAACTCTTGTACCTAAATTTCTAGCCCATTTCGAACAGTAGAAATAATTCTGGTGCATTCAAGCTCAACAAGTTGAAATGAAAACATTAAGTACATCAACGACGGAGAGATTTAATTATATCTTAATCGTGACTTTTCTAACATACATCTCCGCGCAACTCTGCGAATAAAAACGAAAATCCTTGGAAGTTTCCTCTTCATAAGCTGATCTCAAAATTCACGCCTTACATCGATCATCAAGGGATAAAAATCGCATATGACGCCAAGTGGAAAGCGGGTCGATCAACAATAATAAAGCACTGATGAAAACCACTGCGGCGATTGAAACCTCAGGAATGCTTCTCATGAAATATCCTTTCATCTTCCTAATACGGCAAGGAGCCAAAACAAATCCACCGCTTGATTGCTCAAAGGCAATCGCCCCGATAATCGGAGGATGAAAACTGACTCCCACAATTAATGCCGCCATTAGAACTGACAACAAATGAAATCCAAAAGGAGAACCTTTTAATACACATGCAACCTCATCTACCTAGGTTTATTATGATGAGAAGCGTGACATATTTCTTAGGTAAATTTGCTGTAAAGGTAGAGCCTAATTTTTCAACAAACAATAACATTGTATATTTTTGAATGAATAGGTTTATATCATCATGATAGCATCAATGGACTGCAAACATACGCTAATGATCGGCGTTTTTAGTGCGAGTTGTGACGAGAATATAAAATAGCAAATTTATTCTGTGGCATGATTCATTGATAAAAATCACCTTAGGAGTATAATGAGGTGAAAAATATCGACTCGAATCCAGGTCTCAAATTTTCCGATAAGGTATTCTAACAGCTTAACCACCTTACCGAGACTATTCCATTCCGTTAAATGTTATTCTGTACTCTGGTATCTCTTATTACACCGACTGAGGTCTTCATCGAGACAGACGACTGGCAAAGCATTCCGTTTACTGAGTAGGATTGATTTGACATTGTAGTTTAATAGTTGGAGAATCTACTAAGAAATTGAGAAACCGAGTCCTAGCTGTGTCGATATTTTTCTATTATGTTCCTCCTTGGATTTCATACCATACTGCTATCCGCGAAGAGTTAAATATCATTCCGTCATCCCCAAAAGTCACTTTAATAAATAAGTAAGATTAATTCGAATTCACAAATTTTGACGACGCAAGTGTATGATTTTGAGCCGATAATTTTTAGCGATATAAATAAGAATCTACGATTGTTTTTAAAAACATTCTGATATAGATTCCACACGGGCATCTCTTAATGTATATTTTCCATGAAAATTTCTAAATATATAAACTTGGATTACACAAGCACCAATTAGGAACGTCTTCGGAACGACCGGGCTTCGAATCTCGGACTATAATCCATAGCCTACATTATACGTCAACATTTCCAATCGCGTTAAAATTCGAAACTTCGCGTTACTTTTCTATTTTCAAGCGAGCCTACATACATACACACATCAATGGATGAACCGACGGAAGGTCCTACAAACACGCACCCGGCTAAAAAAAATCCCACCCCAAGCAAATCGTTCGACCCTTTGAGGGTTACGGAGAGATCTGCTTCTCCTCCAAAGGCGAACAGATAAGTTTCCGACGTGACTTTCCTTTAAAGGCCATGCAAGAGCATCCACTCGTAAGGGGGGGAGGAAATTGGCGGTGGAGAGACATTTCTCGGAGGGAGAAAAACCAAAGGGGGGCGATGGGAAAGAATCGAACGAGACACACTTTAGCGCGGTCGTTTGACGCCGTCCGAGGACGTGTTTCAGACTTCTATCTCAAGTGCCAAAGCCTCTTAATTTCTCACGCTTTCCTAATCCTTCCGAATGTACCGCAAAATTTTGTCGATTGATCGGTTTCCGAGTACAGAGAGAAGAATGATGACTGAATACAGAGTATACAAGTACATTAGCAACTGCCGAATTCGGGCATTGGACAAAATAATATACTCAGTCCGCAGAGTGGGTATTTCAATTTTCGGAATTGAAATACCCACGCTTGAAGGAAAGTTTCATTTAGGCCTTTGCGTAAATGGAATGATGGCTTTCATATACCATTTTGGAATAATAACTTTGATTGGGTTGGGTAAAGTCGGGCTGGGTGAGAGAGCACTGTACTTTGAATGGCATTTAAATTAAATTCACACTCTGATTGCTGTTACCGACGAGGTTATTACTACAGTTGTATCAAATCATATATTACGTAAGTTTATTTCGCAATCCATTCCAAAATACAAGACCACTCCAACCTAGTCCAACGTAACCCACTCCAGGAACATTTATTCCAAGTCCTAAGTCAAAAACCATTGGGGTATTGCAAAAATGGAAATACCTACTCCGCGGGGGGGCCATTTCATTTTGCACATTAACTGATTCGGTAGTTGATAATATCATGTACATATAACAATTAAAGCACGTAAAAACCTTATCACGCCTGAAAGAATAGTTTCCACAGGGTACCCCTGCAATTATGCTATACTGCTAGACAAGATCAACCAATTGTGGTACTAATGTTAGCTCTACACAGACTATGAAAAAAAAAACAATTGCAAATATAAAGCCGTGGTTTTCGCAATTAAGTGCTTGGGATAAATAAATACCAGCGGCAGAACTAAATTTTTGCGCTTATACACGATAATGTTCAGTTGACGCTCATGAAATGTGAACAATAATGCCTAAGCATAATCATCTTGTGACTTAAGGTAGAATCGGGTACTATGAAATTATTATTATTAACTCTGTACTATTCTCTGGATTGGGTCCTGGCAAGGGACGCAATTGGCAAAACTAAATATTCAACAGGAAGAAAGGGAAAGGATCAGGAACAAGATCATTAGGTAAAAAATTATATAAATGGAAGAATTCCAAGGAAAAGGGAAAGGAACAAAGGCCCAAAATGTTCCGAATATAGAAAAATAGAGGCAATAAAGAAAATATATTAAATCCTTATAAGGTCCAATGGGCTGCTTCCACTTAACCTCGCCCTTTTAATAATCCAGATAAATCAGCAAAAAAGGAATGAGTAGATTTTTGAGAAAAATTCTGGTAACTTAAGGTTGCCAAATGAAACCCTCATTGCTGGAAAGTAAGCAGGCTACGATAGGAAACGAAAACCAAGATGCATGGACCGAAAATTTTCAAAACACAAATACAGAAGATAAAAGATATAGAAAAATATAAATTGTAGAAGAGAAATAATTCTGTATACATTACTAACTTACAACGTATAAATTAAAATATACAAATAAAATGTGAGATTACAATACAGAATAAGACGCTACCTATAGACTTATAGTACAGTAAATGATAGTATAATTGGAAAAGATACCGAAAGAAAAGAAAAAATCAAATAAGTTGAGAGTTGAAATCGGCTCGAGGTATATTTGTGTTTACTATTGAAGTAACATAGAGAAGACACAAGGATATAAACTAATTTTTGCCATGAAAAAACGTAAAATTTATGTTTACACAAAATACTAAAGCTTCGATAAATTTTCCGAAGCAGGAAATACAATCATATCAACTGCTTCAAGACTTTCAAGTTATGATCCATCCTAAACCTAAAACGATACAGAAAAGTTAACCGACACTTGTACCACATACATGAAAGAGCAAAAGAGGTTAAACATTCCCTTCCCTCATTTTTTAACAAACGGCAGAATCTTATGCATCTCGTCTCTATTGGGCAAAATATCCCCTCTGAATTCTTCGCAAACTCAACGCTTTCGTCGAGTAGCAAGTATTCGACCAAGTCCACTTCTGCCGTGAAACTCTTGACCCGAGCGAAGGAGGGATGGGCACATTTGCTGGCCGAAGAGGCTGACCCCTTCTCCTGGTCGACCTCGCAGATCACGTGGGCCAGCGGACAAGCGACAGAAAAAATTGCGAATAGAGACGGGACGGGATTCCAGGAAGACAAAGTGGAGAGCGGGAGATAAATTGGAGGGGAAAAAATGTGGAGGAAAGCTTCTTTCTACATCATCCGACCGTAGGATGCAGCAGCCGTCCACGGCGTCGGCCACTCGATTATACGCGCTCTAAAGCCAGCCGTCGACGACAGATGGCAGGACGATCGCGAGGGAATTAACCCAACTCGTAATCCGATCAAACATCCTCATTCGCAAAGGGCAAATGGAGCACTCTGAAGCTCTCCGGAGTCCGGTGGAGAAGTTGCAGCGCTCACTGTGATCACTCTACGCACATCAGCATTCTATACATAGAATGAATGAGGAAATCTTTCCTCTTGATTCAAAGGATCAGATATTTCCTAAAATACAAATAAAACTGTTAGGAACCGAAAATTTACTTCCAGGAGGTATCAAGATTACTTCCCGTTCGGAATCATATTCTTAAGGAACAGCGACCCAGAGGTCAATACCACGCTTGACCCTAAAATTCTGAGTTATGATGCTACTTAGTTCGTTAACCTGCCGAAAAAAGAATGCCTAAAATCAAGGAAGTCGCAGTCGTCAAATCACGGATTTTCAAGTCGAAATGTCTCTTCGATCTTTTACCAACTTCTCTTTTTTCAGTAACATCTCACTAATACATCTATTTCAGTCATTAGTTCTTTAAATACGATGTTACAGCAATGAACCAATGATGTAAGGCAATGGGTTCTCTTCTACGTAGAATGTAAGTAACAGGTAAATTGCATGACATAGGACTTATGCTAAGGCACCGGTGCGAGCTGTTTCACTCACTTGTTTCACTCACTTGTTTCACTATGGTTTGCTATCCATATTCACGAATGAAATTGTTAGACGAACATTGGAAAAATGATCTTGATTACAAATATTAAATAATGATCAATCACCAGCAAAAAAAAGCACAGATCTAACTTCGCCATTGGATGTAGATAGCAGCAGAATATGTTAATCAAAACGGAAAACTCCAATTCGATGTTACTGTAGAACCGAACTCCAGGAGACAGACTCGTAGGAAAGTAAAGAGTGTTAACAAAAATCCTGAGACCAAAAGGGTGACATAGACTAAAAAGAAAGTCATGTTTATCAAACGTTCCGGAAAGATACATAATCATTTCACTACAAAACCAATCGAAAAAGATAGATAGATAAAAGCAAGCTCCGAACATCAACTGTCTCGACCAAACAAAAACAAAGTTTTCGGAGGCTTCCAGACCCAACGCCAGCCAGGAATTTCGGAGGATCCCCATTAGGAAAACTAAACTCGATTTCCAATTCCTAAGCGTTTACTCCTACGCCCTGGAACACGCTTCCGTTTATCAAAAGAGAAGCAGGCGGCCTCCCATCTAACCGTATCATTCCATCCTACTCGTCCATAAATATCGCCAATCTTGTCAAATATCGACGAGGGAGGATAACGTGCGCCAAAAGTGAAGTTCTCGAATATAAGTTTGGCCCCCTTCCCCAATACGCCCACTCCGCACTCAAAACCCTGCCCGAGGGTGAAAGGCTCGGTAATGGAGAGAGATGGGGAATCAATAGGGAGGCGAGGGACGGGAGGGATAGGGAGAATAAGCGGGAGATAAGAGGGAGCGATAGAGGGAAAGCGGAAAGAAAAGAACGAGAAAAATAACTTTATTGGGCAAAATAGAGGCTAGGAATTCCGCTCTTAAATCTTAACCTACGATCGGGTAATATGACATGACGGGTAGCAAATGAAATGACTTACAGTAGACTAAGGAAAACTATCACAAATATATACCTGGGGTTCTACGGAGGAGAAAACATGTTAGAGGAAACGAAAACATATTTCCGTTGTCGAAAACAAACAGGAGAGCGAGATAAAACTGAGAAATTTACTAGGTTTCGAACAAGATAATAGTAGCTTTCAAACTTTCTTTTATAGACACATTTATGCAAAATGGTTGGTGGTTAAGACTTATAGAAATTACGTTCATGACGTAGAAAAAAGATTTAGAGAAAAATTATATCATTCCCCAAAAAATTATGCTGTTTATAAGAAACTATTTTGATGTTAAAGCGGCAGTTCGTATGAAATAGAATTCTGACATTTATACCGGATTGGCCTCCCTAAGACAAACGCAAAAGCATACACGCTTAGGCTATACATCGCTTATTACAAATGAACCTAGTAGGCACTGAATTACATGAATGATTTACATACTTTGTTCGACTACTATTACTATATACCACTAAGGCTACTTATACTTATTTCTTTTATATTTTCTTTCCTTTCATCCTATTGTATAATCATTTCTTTTTCCTCCTCCGTTAGAAAATATAAGGAATATATTATCTTAGGGATTCCATACAGTTAAGAGGGTTGCGCGTTCGTTACCTTACCGGGTTCGATTCCTGTTGCGACCAAATACGTACGAAATGATCTCAGCTGTCATAACATTTTTAAATATACTGAATAATGTTCAATTTAAGGCTTACCATTTTCCATCGGTTTTCACCCACAACAGCTAATATTTTAAGGAGAATTTGTAAGGATGTAAACGAAATCTATCACTATGCTATACTGCTAAGGACGATTGGTTTACATTATCTAATGACTCTCATTACATTACTCAGTTCTATAAAACCTCTCTATTCATTGCCTTACATGGCGACTTTCCATTACCAAACAACTTTTATAGTAATGCCTATGAAATTCACAAAACGCCTACTTAGGATTTTCGAATAATCCGAATGTGTTTACTTTTATCTGTTTAATTTTGAATTCTTTCGTTTAGTATACTTCTCGTTTTATCTATTTATTCCGGTTTTTATAAGCATATATAGTGCATTATCTCTTCACTGTTAGCGGCTCTTTTTAAAGGATTAACCCGTTTGCTTGTTCTAACAAACCCTACTGGGCGAAATTAAAATAAATCTGCCATTCACACCGCTTTCCTAGACGCACCGACAAATAGAGAAAAACTAAGGGAAAGATGAATACAACTCCACAGTATACCTAACTAATGAACACTGAGCTGAGAAAAATAGATGGAGCGATGAAGCACACAGATAAACGGAGTGGATGGATACACGGAGGAGGAGGAAATGGGGAAACTACATGGGAGAAAGGAAGGGACGGAGGAAAGTTCACTGGGAAAGGGAATCGGAGGCAGCGTGAGAGGGAAGTGAATAGCAATTACGGATGACTCCGCCGGTGACGGATGGCGGTTTTCGGGCTAAGTCCGCTCGTGATTAGATTAGTCGTGCGGGGGATCGGCAAAATATAAAAAAGAAGAAGCGCGTGATGCGGACGCACGCAGTGGTGGGGACCGCGACAATGTAGGCGGAAAAAGGAACACTGCGCGTTTCCGGAGATTTTTTTTCATCCGCTGTAGCATCCGCAGCCCACGGACGTCTCGCCGGATTCACTTTATAAAGGTGATTTGTGCGTGGGAGTGGACTTTCCGGAACGGGACCAATAGCAATTCGCCATATTTAAACAGTGATAAGAGCGAGGGAACCTCCGAAATGAATTTACGGCCGTGTGATGCGCGAGTTGCTGTATTCCAGGAAATTAGTCGTTTACGAGTAAGATTAGATAGAAAGACAAACGGCTTCATCAGCGGAGAAAGTGCGACAACGGTTCCATTTCGCGTGGAATACACGTAATCCATCATACGACGTCACAGACGGCTATCGCGCTTAGATCGAATTTTCGTTGGGAGCGGTCGCGATAAAATAATGAATAGTGGACTTGCTTTCCTCGACTGTCGTTGCAGGTTTGTTGAGTTCCTTAACCCAAAGCTAGCTATGAGCTACATATTTATGATTCTCTATCACTCTTACAAGAAAAACGACCAGGCGGCATCTGTATTCTATAGTCTGATTTACTTTTTAACGTATTTTCAATTTATGAGGGATGTCGCCATCAATTCTAACTGGACTTACAAGATGACCTTTATCAACGAGTTCTGTTCTACATTACATTAGTACATTAGTTCTGTCTGTACATTCTACATACAATCAACAAGCTGCCCCCGGCATTTCGACCTCATCCTCTGAAGGGAGTCTACCCCAAGGGATTTCGTAATAGCTGAAACATCTGTAGAGCCTAAAACCTCCGACCCAAGGATTAACTCAGAAACATTCGGACGTGACTGGGACTCGAACCTAGGTATTTCACTTTCCGACCAATTGAGTTATCACGCCGCTTCAATTGATCCTCAGCCAGCTGTTAGGAATGCGCATTCGCTCAGGAAGTTGAAGATCTGAGTCCGAGTTCCAGTCACGTTTGGCTATTACTTTGCCGTTTATCCTACGATTCTTTGCGGATGGATTTCTTTACCGATGGATTGGCATTCTGTCCTAGGAATTAGAGCTTTGCACCGGCCGGAATTTCTCCACCGAGTCCGGCCATAAGAGAACGCGGTTCTGCCTGTCTGATCGCGTCGCATTTTGGAGCCCGAACAAATAAACTCAAGTATCCTAAATGAAAACAAGAAAATGAAGGGTCAAAGAGTAAACTTTCCGAATGCGAAAAATATTTTCCGTCTGAATTATGAAAAAATTGATAATGAGATACAAATAATTCAAACAAATAACCTCTGCACAACAGCAGCTGGTGTCACCCTTTATAAGCCCTGCACGAAAGTGAGAGGTACTATATGTTTACATTTTTACCCTGCAATTGATGCATAAAAATGGTGCATTGCACTCGCTTGAGGCATAGCATTGAGTTGACGCATATCCAGCTTCACACACGCTGGAGGGGAAGCTACATTGATTACATCAAAAGCGAGATAAGAATTACGAGAATGGGTAAAATTTTGTTTTAGAAACCTGAAACTCCGGATGAGTCTATTATATTATGTGCTCAGATACGGTATGTTCAAAATAATGACCCTTTGGAGGTCTTATCACGGCCCCAGCCCGAAAATTAGCACGGGTTACCTCGTCGGACCATACAGCTAGTCCCGAGAACGTGCTGATCTCTATCTACACATCAAAGTCTGTTTATTCTACAACCCTTAATTAGTAATCCTTGTATTGCTGTATATATAAAGAATGAAAAAGTTAATTAATTGAACCGTAGTCATTTTCTCGATATTTTTACGGCCTAGAGATAATAAGAGTGACACAGCGGTAATAGGTTTGTACCTTCTTGACCATAGTTAAAAACCGATGCACATTTGCACCGATGCACAACACGATGAGGCGCGATCAATGAGTGAGGAAGAAATATAGCGGACGGTCAAAAAGATTTAAGATAAGCAGCGGAAGATTTAAGACGAGCTGCAGGTACGTCGTGTGAGCAACCGGTAAGCAAAATAAACCTGAGCCAAAGGATGAGACTCAGAAGATAAAGACGGCGCAAAAGGCAAGGTGAAAGGTGTTCAGCAAAATCTCGCTTATGAGAACATACGCTGCAAGAAATATAAACTGAAAAATGCTTCTAGACTTAAGATACACGAAAACACAGGGAGAGAGGGATATATTCGAAGTACCGAGAGAACCATCATCATAAAAGTTATTCGCAAATAAAATGAAAGGTGGAAAATCTTTTTGGAAGGCCGAAATATTTTTCGATCTCATAAAGGCAAATCTACATCAATCCGCGATGAATTACATCACCGTCCGCAGTCAATGAAAAAAGAAACGACTTCATCAGATAACACAGCCCTTGAGCCAATCAACTATGAAGCCGAATCACGCTCATAAAAGCAGGGGCTTAAAATACAGCGGACCAAAGAAAACCTTCATGTTATTCCGTCCAGAAGAAAGAATAACATTCAAAAGGCGATTTGAGGCATTCGGCCGATTACGCGGTTCGCTTCTTCCTTTTAAATTTCGATATTTCCCCCGAATAAAACGGACTCGATGAATGAGTAAAAACATTCCTGAAGAACCTCTTAAGGGATAAGGGGCAGAGGGGAGAAATCGCCTCCCAAACCACGCATTCAAATCCTTCCGAATAAAAATAAAAGAAAGGGGAGATAAAAGCGAGTGGCCATTATGCAGGCTCCCTCTGAAGGTAGACAAGGACGGAGTAGCCATTCTATTGCTTCGGAGATGCGTACTGTTAAAGCACGTGCACTCGCCGACAATTTAATCGGACGACTAAATCCCTGAGGCACTATTTTGATTTAGAGCGACCGCTTGACCTTCACCTTCCGATAAGTTATGGTCCATAAAATAGTCCCTTACAAGTAATAATTGGCTATATTTTATTGAGTTAAGTACTGAATAATAGGCTTTACAATCCCGAGCTGTTTCTCGCCCGGGTTTTGTTTAAGAAAGGTTCTTTGTGTGCAGTCCATGTTGCTATTACCAACACCGTAAGCGAAGAGAGATCTATAAGAGACATTAACATAAAATCAACATCAGAACAAAAAAGTAAGTACAATTAATTTAAAATTAGTAATTACAATGTTGACAGATAGACTAACTGACGTATGGGTGTATGTATTTAGCGAAAATAAAACAGATGCTCAGCATAAATACATACAATAGACATCGAGATATTTGTAGAATTTTCTTTTTAATAAAGACACTCTTTCATCACTGTATTTTGAACATTTTGCCCATAACCATCAATGTTTTTTTAACATTATCTCCCATTAAAAACTTAGATTGATCATGAATTAATTCATTAAATTTTTAACTAATGAAAATTAATCACTACAGCAAAATTTAAAATTTTATCAACATACGTAAAACCTTTTCTTTTAAGAGACATTGATTTTCGGGGAGGAGTGTTTTGACGTCGGAAAAAAATATTTTATAAGCAAAAACAACTTTTTTATAAGAGCGAAACGCCAAATATTTCCACAACCACTTTATTCAGCTTATCGGTTTACCGTCTGAATGATTCTCATCGTATTAAATAGCACTTGTGATGGATTATACAAGTAAAGTTGTGCATCGAAACCTCGCGCAAATATTCAAGTGGGCTACTTCAGATTACCGATTTATTTTCCATGCTTTTGTGTTCACTGGGATTCAGTTTCAAGTACGAATATTTAATTTTTACTTGATACCGTTAATTGACGTTGTTTTGGAATCTTTTGGGATTAAATCAAGCGAATAACCACGTAACAAATAATGCAGTGAGTGAAGGAACCGATAATAGAAACTGCTTGAAACCGAGATCACTCTTCTCAATTATCCCGTACTCTGAATCTCAGGGATCCCGCTAAAGGTCACAGGAAAATGAAGTTTTGGGAAATCATTCAAGTACTCGAGATATATGCTTTTGTTTATTTTCATTTAAACGTAAATAAATTGTGCAACTCTATCTTGCTCCATGGAGGACTCACTTCATATTATACCGCTCTAAAATATGAAATTATAAAATATAAAATTGCATGTTTCTATAATACTCAAGGAAACCTGAGGAACCTTAATCACGTAATTTCGAAATTCAAATTAACCTCTCGGCTGAATAAGATAGGCCACTTGTGAAAACATCAGGCCACTCCTGAGTAGCATACTGCCAATATTCAAAAAGTTTTACATCGAAATTGTGTACATGAAAATCAATCAAGTTAAAGTAATAATCGAGAAATTGTACAAAATTCCAAAAATGCAGCAGCATATTTTTAGTAGAAAACAAAGCAAAAAACACACAACTGCTGCTGCATTTGTGGAATTTTGTAGAGTTCTTGATTAAATTATATTTTTAGCTTCATTAACATTCTAATGATGAGGTACCATCAAGTATCGCTGGAAATATTCAATTAATGCAATAATTTTGGCGATTAAAATAAAAAGGGATTATTTTGACGACGACATACCACCAATTATCGCATGGAAATATTCAATTTATTCAACACATTAATTTCTCGAGTGACCAAAAAAGAAATTATTCCATTTTGTTTTTCACTTGGAAACATTAGCAAGACCTGGAAACAGAATTATCTCAATATGGCCTTTGTTTCAGAAAGACTATACAACTGTGAACGACTAAAAAGGCCCCTGTAGGCCACAGAGTTTCTCCACTTCTGTCCTAGACAATTACTCACCGAGTTTTAAAGGTAATAAAACCTGACGCATGCACATGAGCTGAAAATATGAAATATCCTACTCTCCACGAGAAATAGATGGGTGGTCTGAAAAGTTTCCGACATTTCGCCATTTCTCGACATGTCTTCTGAAAATTTTCTGAAGATTTCTGAAAAATCTGGGATCGGAAACTTTTCAGACCACCCTCGTATAACACCAGTATAGCGTTGATGGTATTGGCCTTCACTTGGTGGTAGTCCATAACGAAACAATTGAAGAAAAAAATCGATTTATTATACTAAACCAAAAGGAAGTTGACAAAAATACTAACACCCGTACCTACCGATTAGTAGAACAAACAAACCCCACGCATATTACGTCTTGAAAAACTTCACGTCTTCAGCTCCATTTTTTTTCAAAGTACGACACAAAACGCAATGGGCCGCAAAGTCTTTGCACGACAAAATCACCCGCACAAAGAGGAACGCACCCTCCTCAGAGAACGTACATAAGCGAACACACACACGCGGGCGCACATAAATCTCCAGACATTCCGGCAACGCAAATCCCAGATGCGCAATTCCTTTCGGAACACATACATTACGGCAACACTCGGCGACTTTTGCAACGCTGAACATACAGCGTAAAAATATGCGCCGCCGGAGATTAATTTCATTAGAGAACTGACGCCGCACGGAGGACGAGGCAAAAACGCGCTGCGAGAAATGCACCCACGATCCTATAAAGCAAGGCCGACCGAAAAAAAGAGCGCCCTGGTGACGCTTCGAAATGGACGTGGAGAGGCTGGGGGAGAGACGGCGGGCGGAATATAAATTTAACACCCGATACTCGAGTTTGCAATTAACTCGTATCCTGGAAAGCGTCCTCGACTGTTTCGTGCGATCGCCCACTGAATCTGCTTAGCGAAAAGAATGACGGAAAGCATTTTTGCGTCCGCCGTCCCTTTGTCCCAAATGTGAATGCGGTGATGAAAGGATTCAAAGAGGACCGAAATTCATGGGGGAAACTATGGTGCGGATGGCTCGAATACAAAAATTCCAGGATAGGAAATGGTGATATTCCGCAACAGATTAGTTCAATTAACAGATTGATTTTTGCCATAGATTAACAATACCATCGGTAGAGGTTCTAAGGAAGCTAAGTTAGTTCCGACGCCAGCTGCTGTATGAGGCCTGCAGATGTATAGTATAAGTTCACATCTCCAGAAGTAGAATGGATCCTTGGTATCTTATGCCCTAAATAGTGACTTGCTTCATCTAAGTTAGAGGGCATAGAAGGTTTGTGTAAGTTACCTCGATCATCAGGAGGAAGTTGCCAACCATAAACTCACGTGATAATGAACCCTTTACTGGATATATCATATCACTAAACACCAAGGTAATTTATACATCAGATTCAACCCCTCTGATAACTCAAATCATCCTTGAGACACCAATAAGCCCCAACATTAGATGAATGGACGATAAAGAATAGAAAGCATCGCTAATTCGATTTCATGGATGATTAAACGGAAACCAAGAAATCAGGATTGTCTGATCGATAGACGGCCTTGGCGTGCGAATTGGTTGACTAACTGTACAAGGATTTCTGCTAAGGAATTTTTATCCTTCATTCTTACTCTTATCAATTATGATAAATACAAAGTTTCCCACATTGGAAATCAAGCGCAATATGACAATCTACACCATATTTTCAATTCACATTCACAGTTAAGAGCTCACCCACATACGTTAATTCACTTTCACCAAGTGAAATATTTTTAAATGGCGTTGAAAAATTCCTTTGCTAAAAGAAACCTCAGAATGGAATCAGATTCAAAATTATTAACAAACTTTAATTTTCGAGTAAAATGGTTACTTCCTCTACCTTTATCCTTCCTTTAGTTAGCGCTAGGTACGAGGAAGTCAGATATTTCGTACTTAACTTTACTACAGAAATAACATCGCCTGAGCAAGGCTCTTAGAGAAATCAATAGAACGTCCACTGTTATAATTTAGTTCCAGACGCAAAAACCAACCAAACAGAACACTGTCGACACTAAGATTTGTTTTCCAAATTTTTCTCGGACTTAGCATCCTTAAAACGCGGAAACATAAGCCTAAGCTAAATCTTTAAAGGAACGAACGGTGAAAACAGATTCTTTTCGTCTATTAGTATGCCACCATGACAACGTAGATGGCAACGGCCTGCAAATGGATTTTCAGGCGAGGTATCCGAGCCCCTTAAGCACAGCAGTTATCTCGGTGGAAGAGAGGGAGTGGGTGGAGCTATGCATGGCAGTGAGGGCGATAAGTAAGGGATAAAGGGCAAAGAGGCTGGGTCTCATTAGTAGCCTATTAAACCGGAAAACGATTCCAAATGCAGTCGGCAGTTGAAACGACGGCTCGGCAGTTAACTCTCTTCTTCGAAGGTCCATTCACCGTCCGGCGCCGCTAAAAACTGCCGATGGTTCCTCACTGAACGATCATGAAACACGGAAATACCACGGGAGAATGTGCGTGTAGAATCAAAAAATGGAAAGGAAAATTCTATTAAGTTGTCCGGGGGCATGCGAAATAGGAATTCTTCGATAGTTTATGGATCTAGAAGCTAAGCGGCAACTGATGTAAACTTTTAAAAAGCTATAACCACAAAGTAAGTACTATGTTACAACGCATCATTTCAGTTTGTTTTATACGGACGTTCGTCCGTCCGTTAAAATAACGCATAACAAAAAACCAAGAAGTCATACTTTTCTCGTTCTTTGTTTGCAACTCTGATCGAATTAGAAAAGCGAAAGAAATAATTTAGTGATTTGAATTTATAAAACTTATGCATTTCATTCGTCAGTAATAATAACCTCGCATACGGTACGATTTGGATACTGCATGAACTATTTCTGTATCAGTATCTATTGTTTTAAAGGGAGACAAGACTATCTAATACCAATGTTATATTAATAATATCACAAATAATTTTATTAATTCTAAAGACTGCATAAAAGATAACGTGATTGATCAATTTACAAAAAATAATTAAAAGATAAACGATAAGGAGTAAAAAAAACGATAACCGAGCGAATCAATTTTATATAAATAATTTCCAGCTATCGTAGCAAATTATAACGTCAATTTCCCATACAATCATAACAAACCTTTTCCATAAACAAATGACAGCATTACACCTCCGTTTACGCTCCAACATCAAGAAGCTTCGTTCTATTGCTTTCGAGCCTTAAAAGAAGACGGGTGCGATCCGAAATCGGGCGTTTCTACAGATGTGCGCGATAGAGATGATTGAAGACAACGGTCGCCATTCAGTTTATAATCAAACGCCCTTTAAAAGGGAGTTGAACACGTACGCCTCAGGGGACAGGTGAGAACTTTCCGAGACGATTTTTTGTCCCTCACGAAGGATAGGACGAGGGCGCCCAATGCTCACGAAATTGAAGGGATCGGGTTGGCAGGTACCCAACACTTCACCATAAAGACTTTAGCGGATCGTTGAGCGGTAAAAGATAAACCTCCCGAGATAGTAAAATTACACCCTTAAAGAGCTGAAGGGTGGAAAAGAGCGCGTCCGCCATCCCAGGCGCTTGCAAGTTTTAAAAAAATTAATAAAAAAAACGGGAACGATTTTCGCTGAGAGTAAACCAATTTGTCGCCCGAGTTTATTTTTTTAATCTCCAGCCGTGAACAATCCCCCGAACGGCTTTTGTTCCCTCCACCATTCCGAGGAGAGAGTAATCGCGAATCTCTCGAATAATAGATGGAGTGAAAGGGGGAAATGATGAGCATCCGAAAATTATTGCAAAAATATCTCCTGCTTTCCTCCTTTAATTTTCCGAGAGCGAAGGGCAGTAACTGAAGGAAAACGAATGTATGTAAACTCGGCTATTATTAATAACGCGGAGAGGGAGCGGTCCATGCGGCGGAAATGATGAATTGGTTTTTCAAATCCGAAAGCCCGGATCACACGGTTCCATTGGGATTATTCTTTATAAAAGGTATAATCGAACGAAAAACCTATTTCCAAAGAGAGCCGGGCGAGTGAATACACTCATCCTGCGGGTATTTTTTTCTATGCGGCATCAAAATAAATCCTGGTGTTTGGTGGACGACCCCGCAGCTTTACTCTGGACTAATTAATATTAGAATCAATCATTTGGAAATATTCACTAAGAATGTGTATTTAAAAACAAAGCAATAGATAGGGTGATTATACGTAATTCTACGGAACCGTGATGACTTTAAGTAACGGCCCTTTACAAAGCGTAGACTCCAGTTTGGTTAATGCTGATTATATAAATAATTTCATAGGAATAATTATTATTATTATTTATTTTATACACTTAAGATTTTATTTTTGTAATGTTATTCGATTATAATTAATTACATTTTATTTTATAACTTTCAAATCGTAGTTACTACCTATATTTCAACATATATTTGTCCAGAAGCAAGACTAAGCGCACAAAATTACACTAAGTTATATATTATCTACCGGTAGAACCGATAATTCTTATATTTTCAGAATCCTACTAAACAATTTAGTAGTAAATGTACCGAGATGTTTTCAATTATTCTATCTCGAAGTTCTCTAGAGCGCCTACATCTTAGTTAGAGCAATGAGCGAGTTTATAAAGCGAGCGAATCACCTGTAATAAAAGCGATAATAAATCGTGTTTAGTAAATTTTCTTTGAAACTTTCCTGTGCTAGGGTAAATAAATATCTTTCTCTATTAAAATGTCGACTATATATACATTGTACTGAAAATGGTACATGGCCGTGGAAACAGGATTTACACTGAAGATTTCTGAGAAATAATGTAAAATTATTGATGATTCGCAAAATAAATAAACGCTATACATTACGAACTGGAAGACTCGGAGTAGAAAGATTGTTCGAGGAATTTTCCGAGAATACGATCAAATGCTCTGAAATTACGAGAGAAGAAAATGGAAACACAATAATTGACGATGAATAGCAGAACAGATCAACGATAAATACCCGAGTTCCACGGCATGAAACACAAGAATGAGTTGATTCCCTCCTTCATTACGGGGATTAAATTCCATTTTATAAATCAATGACGAAACAAAACCGCCGCGCACCTCGCTACTCTTTTTACGAAATCTAAATTGCTGGAGCATAATTTTCCTCGACGCGGCGCTCCCAGCGATCTACCTCAACCCCGTACATCACCCGATGAAATTTACACGCAATAAACACTCAACCGTTCTAATAACCTTTCATTTACGCCGTCTTAATAATGCACGAGCACTTGCGTTTAAGTTGTACCCGCTATCTAGCATTTACACTGCACCCTTTTAAATGAGTTTCGCTTCCAAACGCCCGCAGCTTGTCGAGTAAACTGGTTTGGGCAGCCATAGCTGATATTACATCACCTTCGGTGCCTAACCTATTACCGCCTGGAGAAATGAAATTACGGTGCGAAGGCACGATGCAATCTAGATAGGAACCAGAGCTCATTTACTAATATTGTTTGCGGTTCGCGGATGGCTTCCTCAAAGAATGATGAGAGTTCATCTCCGATGTGACGAAGAGGATGGAATAAAAAATCAACGGGGCGTTACCGGAATGATTCAATTTGAACGATGCCTTAACTTTGTGATGGAGGCGATCCTTTTAAAGATGATATGAGAGCGGTGGTTTCATGCAGCAAGAAATAAGAAGAATAATCCATAATATAATAGTGATATTAACTGACTTTTCGGTTCGAGAAAATAGTGCTACCTACTTGATTCTGAGTATTACCGAATGAGTTGCAGGGGTCGGATTCCCTATCCCCACTGGATTCTCGAAATGACATGTCCTGTTTGATTCAACGTTTATGATAACACGTTTTCATTTTCGAACAAATATCTAGACGCCATTAGAGGAAATTTACGATAATATACGTTGATAGATGATGAAGAATAATAAGACTTGTGAAACGTATTTCGAATGGTAAGAAGTGTGACGTAAGAAATGGATTTCAATCTGAACTGAAATACACCCTTCCTACGCTTAAAAAACAATCTACGCGAAACAATTTCCCCCCTTTGAAACGGGGGAAACGTTCGGCCGGCTACATTTCGAAGGAAATAAAAGTGATAACGGGTTCTGAGCATCCCCCTTCGGCGTGCCGAAAGAGAAAAATAAAGGGAGAGAACGGTCGCCACTTGCGAACTCAACACCAGGAAAACCGCCCTGCAACCAAAACCTCGCCACTATATCTTGGTGCTATCTCCGCTACGTCGTGCTCAGGATCAACTCCCACACGGACATGTATTTGCGCGCCCCGAAACCCTCCCACGATTTATTATATTTGCGCGAGAATATCAAATTTTTACACGCGCTTTCCTCTCGAAAGGAGGTTGTGACCCTTTACTTTCGCTCGAAAGGGAAAAGATCTACGAAAAAACATCCTCTAACCCTCGTCAAGTAGCACTGGCATATTTTGATCCTAATTCGCACTCCTCTTGCGCAAAAGACTTACTGCCCTACGATTCTTCGACTTTATAACCGTTTTTTCTTAAGTGACTATAGATAATGTTTTTATTTATTTAATTTCAATTCAATTTATTATTCATATTAATTAATTTATTTTTATTTTATTTATATCAATTAATATTTTTTATTTACTTACACTAATATCTTTATATAATTTTCATTTATAATAATATTTATTAATTAATAGCTAATTTATTTTTATTTGTTAAACAGATTATTTTTTATTTATATCTTCATTCCATTTACATAGAATTTAAGAACTTCAGGACAAGAACGAAGCAAAAATTTTCAAAACCCCAACGCAAACATAAATGTTGCCAAAAATATAAAAAAGTAATTTACATACATGACATATAAGTATGGGGAGAGAAATTTTGCGGTTGCGAATTTTTAAAACCTTACCAAAGTATTTATTGGCTGAGTCAGAAAAACATTGAAAAAGAAATTAAATATCCCTCATCAGAGTCACTTAATAGTCGAGATATCACTGTATTTAGCAAGCTTAACAACTCTGCTGAGAGTGACTACTACTGCGCTAAATGTAGCATTGTGGTAGGGAATGAGTACAAAGCGACAAATTCGAATAAATCAGAAAGGCGAACAAATACATCCTTCTACACCTCTATCTTTCCCTGTGTTTAGTTGACGCTGTATTTTATACCAGATTGGAGCTAAAGTGACGAAACCGGCGACAAAACACCCATTAAATTATAGAAGCCATTGATATTGAAAGTTAACAAACCGCGCGTCAGTAAATATCAACTTCCACAGAATCCGTGTACCCATGAATATACAATACGTTGGAAGCACATAAATTCCCCGCTCGTCAAGCATCTTCCAGCAAAGGGAGAGCTGCGTTCGGCCTACGTAATCGCTGAGGTCTCTGTTTGCTCTTGTAACTTGTCATTATAATTCACCCGTGAAACTTATACGATAATCAGTCTGATATAAACACTGAGCGAGCAATTTCACAGTCCACACGAGGATTCGAACCCACCTCCGGGCGATGTTTAATCAGAGGCCATCGTCGGTCTCATATATCAATTTCCGCCGTAATTCAAGCGAGAAAAGGTTAATTAGCTTCCAGTTAATGCAGCGCGTGCAACTAAGAACTTCTTGCGCTTATTAAAGGCATTAACAATGCGATTGGGAGGCAAAAAAGCCCATCCTGCGTCCGCTCGCCGTTTTCTCGGCCGAGTGTTTTATCCGCGCAGCGATCTCGCACGCAGCATGGCCGACACCGAGAGTCGAACCCGACTTTCCGCATTCACGTCACGTAGCGCGGTGCCACGTCGCAGATGTGGGGGAGAAGCGAGTGGGTGAGGCAAAGCAGAGGCAACGGGACGACTATGAAATCTTTTCTTGAGGAAGGGCCTCAAATCATACGCGATCTAAGGGTGGTGGAAGGGCACGAGGAAACAGTGAATAAGAAATTACGATGTTAAATGAGTAGTAATAAAAAGGGATAGGAGATAAAATAAAAATCCTCTCCGGAAACTAACCTGTAGGAAATGACACCAGTGAATTCAACGGGCTTTTAATTACACTTGCATTTTCGTTATGTAAAACTTTTGTATACATCCTATAAAAAACACACTTCGAAATTTGCCTTACCCAGAAACGTCCATTATCTACTTACATCTTGTATTATCATTATTATTATTATTGATTGCTTTCAAATGAATCAATATTTCGGTTGAAAATCCTTGGTTGAGGAACAACATTCACCAATACATCGTTACACTCATACTATTAAATTAAATATTCCTAATATATCCAATAAAATAAATCCCTCCGTAGTAAATACATTTACATTTAACCTGCAAACCGCCACTGACGCATGGCAGGGGGTGTAAATCACCGAAATACATACATTTTGACAAAGATACACAATAGTTTAAAATTAAATGATACAAAGTTGCATTAAGCAAAAATTATTCCAGTCTTTTTTTGAATAATATGATGTAAAAATAGATTTGAACAAAGAATAAGTAATAATAAGTCGTAATCAAGGCTTTAAATCCAAACTTGTCAGATTTAAAAAATGCAGAATTTAACTGAAACTAGCTTACACGAGGTATAGATGTTACATATACTATAGGTGTTCTGCAAACGATGAATCGAATCAGCAAACCGCGAAAGAAAAATGTAGGGAAGCACTGAGAAACCAAAAATGACCACCGGAACCGTATTATTATAGTTTTTGCGAAACCTCGAGGAGAGGGAACGAAATAAAAATCCCCCCCCAAATAAAAAAGAGGAGCCAAATTCTGAGAGGAGATAATTTAACATGGCGAGAGGGCGGCCAAACACCCTCAGCCGCCACTCGGTACACCGTGTGCTCGCCTCGGGCCTCGCCTCGTGTTTTCTTATTTGCCGCCGCGCTCAGAAACGACTAAATTATAGTGAAGGGATACGAAGACTTCCACCCACTCTGCCGAGACCGGTTCTCCCCTCTTTATCTGGCGATCGCCCGCCTCCTTACGACCCGTCCCATAGGCGTTTAATCATCTTCATCACATCCTCCTCCCAGGCTGAGGGCTTCGAGGGTGGGCCCCGCTGACCTCGGCTCTGCAGATTGAAGACCTCGAAATGAATCAATAAAGAGATCCCCTAATGCCTACCTACCGATCGCACTTAAGTGACGGCGTCCGGATGACGATTAAAAGAGACTTAATCCCTTGGAGACTAAATAACGGCCGAAATGAATCGCTAAACGGATCGACTCCGTCGCCGAACCGTAATGACTACTGGGCCGCGAAAAGGATGCCGAAAGGTAACATGGAAAGATGAAACTCCACCACCGTTCGCAATGATACCAACCCTTGTCTTCCACTGTGAGCTTGCTGACATAAAATTCTCGTTACACTAAACACCAAATTCCTTAGCTTCGTTATGAATTCCAAAAGAATAAAACGAGAAAAGGAAATACAACATTGAATAACACCCTCTGAATGAAAAAATATTTCGCCCAATAAAGCGAAATAAAATATACAGTGCAAAACTCCGCCGATATATTTTCCTCAAATTTTCGCAATTACAGCCCACTAATTACCTGTTGAAAAGTAATTCTTCGCAATACTCGAATCGTTGGCTAAATTCAGGACCCCGAACTGTATGGGCCTTGTAATTTATATTCCTTTTTCTTGTGCAATATAAATACAAATACTTGTGAGTGAATAAAATTAGTTTCACGAGTTTACAAGTCCGACTACTTTTCCATTGCTAGCCATTCTTGAAGATGACATGAGAAACAAGTTTTTATAATCAAAATTACACAGCTCATTACAGAGATGCTCCTGAGTGAAAACGTCTCCATATATCCCCGGGAGACTGCGCTAAACATCACATTAACAATTATAAATTTAACCTATATTGATAGCTCAGATTGAGTAGTTTAAAAATTGATACTCTTCAAGCACTTAAGAGATTGACCCTACTGATGCACTATGATATAAAGAAAAAGTTTTTCTTCCCTGGAACATAATCTCATTATTAGTAGAGGGAAAGTTGAGAAACCTACTAAGAAATAAAGACAGAGACTATAGTGCGCACAGACGATCATTTAAACACGTCAAATTCCCTCAGAAACAAAGGCTCGATTTGCATTGTCCCAGCTAAAGCCAGGTAAAACTATAATGTACCGTCCGGTAACTTTCTCTCCCTCCAGCTATTATAGACTTCAAATAATGGTTAACATCGTAGAATCAGCAGCGAAGGTCGATTGCGACGTTCTTTCACTTGTTGGAGTTTTTAGTCGGCGAGGATTTTGTAGCGACGGCGTCCCGAGGGACCGCGAAAGGAAGCCTCACGACCCTTTTAAGCGTCCCTTCCCCCACAAGGAGAGAATCCTTGGGATTTGTTTGCATCACGGCACGAACCGACGACAGACTTTATGGTTATGCCTCGAACACTCCCCCACACCTACATATACAAGTAGGTGACGCGTTCCTCAAACGGGAGGTCACGGATTCGTAACTACTCACGAACGTGTACGCTCGCGGCATATGAATTATTTCGTCACCGCGAAATCCATCGACGAGAAATGGCCGCAGAAGTAGCGGAGGCATGCGACGTGCGTGCCCTTCTCGTGCTAAATGAATCGAAGGGAAATTTTAATTGCGTTACCTCCCGAAGAGGACGGTGCGTCCCTCGGCCACTGAGGAGGTTCAAATACTACGTTTTACCACCAAGGAAGAATTGAATGGGATGGTAATGAAGATATTGGCAAGATAAGGCACTTCCATTCTTTGGAAACGAATAATTCTAGTTCTTCAAAATCCGCGTTACATAAAACTATATAGTTATAAACATAAAATGAGATATGCCCATTAGGGCGTACCGAAAAACAAAAATTTTTTGTAACGGAAACGTAATAGGTTGGAAAAGTTGCCTTTTCGGCTCAATAAGAAATGTGCAAAATATGGGCTCTAACAAAGTTCGTCTTGGGCCTGACCAAAGAGCTCGAAAATTCGAATTTTTGGTGAAAATCGCATTTTTTTCGGTTTATTTTTTTACTGAGCGTACATATATTTGATTAAATGGTTGTTTTAATGCATTTGGGTTGTAAAACAACTATATTGAGGCATTAAAACCGATTACGACGAGATATCATACTTTAAAAATTTTTGGAAACACCATGAAAATTAGCAGCTCCTAGCTAGTTCAGTTGCATTGAACTACCCAGGACTCACCACGAGGAGGTGGCTGCTAATCGAGTCCCGCCCGCCTACCCACCCGTGGACGCATTACCAGATAACTAACTGAAATAGCTGAATAATAACTGAATAAGCTTTGAAATCTGCTGAATTATAATTGTTGGAGAATAATTTATAATTGGAGCATACAATGTACTTGTCTATTGTTCCGCGGTTACAAGTGCGTAATTGTCTTAACGCGTTCGAATGTCTTTGATTGGTTCATTGTTGTGGTGCTAAATTCCGTTTATTCCAGTGCGAAGTAGCGATGGCAAAGAACGTGAGAAGGAGTCACGTCGTCGGGCCCCCCGAGGATTTGACTTTGACTCAGCTTCCGACTCGCTTGAGTGTAGTGAGATTTTATAATTATGTCCATCTTCAGCTAAAGGGAGAAAAGAAAGGAAGAGAGCCCAAATCTTTGGAGCTAACGAATAAAGTCGCTGAGAAAATAGAAGAAATTTGGAAGAGATCATCCATCCCCGTTGTGTCACGGAACAGGATCCGCCAGCTAATAGTGAAAGACCATAAACGTGATCAGCAGCTGAGTAGACACTTGGCTAGAGACAAAGGCAAAGATACTTTCAGAAAAAATGTGGAAGCTTTTGTTTGCAGTTTGAAGTGTCTTTTTGACATCGCAGCCTGCAAGTGTTCTAAAGAAACTCGGTGTCGGTGTCCAGCATCTAGCCGTGTTCCTGATTTAGAAAGACCTTTCCTTGAGGACCAGCGAACATATAGAAAGATGATGATTGGTGCTGTTGACAGTGCTGTCACACAAAAAATTAGATCGAGAATAATTAAAAGATCCCAAAGGCATGACTGTAGGCGGAAGTCAAGGGAAAAGGAGTCTCAGGAAGCTTTCAAAATTCAAGAAAATTATTCGGAAAACCCACAAGATCTATTGGAGGACGACGGAGCAGACAAAGACTTTAAATTGCGAAAGCAGAAGTCTTCAAGAACTCAGACCCGTCTGTCGCTGACCAAATTTTCTTTGGCTGCAGATAGAGTTGGTATCGGTCACGGATCAGCGGCTTTGCTCGCCACTTCATTGGCAAGTGATATTAAAGTGTCTACATCTGATGGAGAGAATTTGAGCATTGTTATAACGAAAAGCAAAGCCTTCCGAGAAAGGCAAAAATCTAGATCAGCACTGCAACAACAAACCGGCAAGAATTTAAAAATTCCGGCAGTATACTTTGATGGTAGACAGGACTTGACTAATGTTATTGAAGTTGACCCGGATGGAATGAGCCACCGAAAACTGAAAAAAGAAGAACACATTTGCCTAGTGGGTGAGCCTGGCTGTATTTATATTGACCACGTGACAAGCAACAGTAAAAAGGCTGTAGATATAACAGATTCAATATGGTCATCGTTGACGGAAAACCTGGACGTTAATGTACTTGTCTGTGTTGGTACTGATGGCGAGATCACAAACACGGGAAGAAAAAGTGGTGTTATTAGGAGGCTGGAACTTTTGCTTGACAAACCGCTGTTTTGGGCAGTATGTCAGCTCCACTCAAATGAATTGCTATTGAGACACTTCGTGAAAGCTCTGGACGGAGGCACCAGTGGGCCATCAGCATTTTCCGGACCAGTAGGGAGGAATCTAGCCACCGCTGAGACCTTGCTTGTCACGCAATTCGCAGCGATTCCTAGTCCGGACTTACCTACGTACGAAACAGACGTCATTGAAACTTTGTCTACCGATCAACGTTATCTCTACAAGATATGCCATGCTGTTGTTGCTGGGCATTGTCCCACCTCCTTAGCGAACATGGTCCCTGGCCGTTTGCATCATGCTCGCTGGGTAACTATGGCTTCCCGCATCCTGCGCCTTTACATCTCAACCCCAAGACCCTGTTCATCTTTGATTCAACTGGCGACGTTTGTCATGCGTGTCTACGCTCCAATGTGGTTTGTGATTAAAAGAAATCACACTGTGAAAGATGGAGCCGTAAACTTATGGCAGACCATAGCTGCTACACGGTACCTTCCTTCGCGAAGACGAAAACTTGTTGAAGATACAATTCAAAATAACGCCTTCTATGCTCACCCAGAAAGTGTTTTGGTTGCCATGCTTGCTGATGAGCGACCTGAAATAAGAACGATGGCTGCAAAGCAAATCATTAGAGCAAGAAACCATCAAACAGAAGAAATTCGTCCGTTCATCATCCCGCAACTCAAGTTCGACGCGCCATCTTATGAGGAGATGATCGATTGGGACCAAATCACTGTTACCGAGCCACCGCTTACAGTTAGCCTCTCCCTCGAGGATCTTAAAAACATTATGGATGGCTCCAAGGAACCTTTAAAGCAGCTTGCTGTATTATTTGCCCTACCAAATAACACTCAAGCAGTAGAACGAACCGTAAAGGAAGTAACAGAGGCCTCACGTCAAGTCTGCGGCCACGATGCGAGAGACGGATTCATACGAGCGAGGATCCTCTCACGAGAGCAAGTAAAAAAATCCGGAGCAATAGTGGACTTCAAAGCTATCAGTTAGTTATCTGGTAATACGTCCACGGGTGGGTAGGCGGGCGGGACTCGATTAGCAGCCACCTCCTCGTGGTGAGTCCTGGGTAGTTCAATGCAACTGAGCTAGCTAAGAGCTGCTAATTTTCATGGTGTTTCCAAAAATTTTTAAAGTATGATATCTCGTCGTAATCGGTTTTAATGCCTCAATATAGTTGTTTTACAACCCAAATGCATTAAAACAACCATTTAATCAAATATATGTACGCTCAGTAAAAAAATAAACCGAAAAAAATGCGATTTTCACCAAAAATTCGAATTTTCGAGCTCTTTGGTCAGGCCCAAGACGAACTTTGTTAGAGCCCATATTTTGCACATTTCTTATTGAGCCAAAAAGGCAACTTTTCCAACCTATTACGTTTCCGTTACAAAAAATTTTTGTTTTTCGGTACGCCCTAATGCCCATACGTCCGTTGTTTTTCGGAAATATAGAAGGTAACAGTTTTCACGGACTTTTCACGAAGGGGCAACTGTCGTCTCTTGAGAATAGATTAAATGAAAAAATTAAAACTTTTGTGAGATTATAAGATAAGAACATCGGCCCCCAAAGTATTTCAGAGGTTGGCCACATAAAGTGTAAGGAAAATATTTTGTGGGATACAAATGACAAATTCATACATTTTCCACAAACTATCTGAATCCTACTTACGAACAATAAGTGTGCTCTACGCACATAAATTTACAAACTATGAAGTAAACATACATAGTGGACGATAACTAAATAGCAATTTGAAAATTAGTCTTCCTCTGCGTACATATCTTTAAGCATATAGACTTCTATGCTGCTAATATTCACAAAGAGTAATAAGAAGAGGAAATACTAGCTGTTTGTGTAACTACTGACAACCTTGATTTGATTGAGAAAAACAATGTTAGTAAAACTGTTTGAGAGACCGGAATTATGCAAAGCAAACATTAAGGGAAGTTCGTATAAATTATCGCTCTGCGAATTAATACAAAAATGTATAGCCATGCGCATGTAAATAAAATTTTTGCACATAAAAAAAAAGATTTATAAAAACCAAATTAAACGAAAAATCAGTTGCTTCAAATATTACTTTCGTGGTGGGTTGGAAATGAAAAACAGATCCCATAATTTCAAATATTTGTGAAGCTTGACTTTTTCTACGGACCGCCGCTTACAGAGTGACATTTTCATCGCGCTTTTTTAAATTTTCCGTTTCCTGAATCCCAAGTCGTGCGGAACAATGAAACTGACGCCGCAAAAATCAACTGAAGCCAAGTACTAGAATAAATTTGAACCGATACACGTAATTTATTCAGTTAATTCATTTAGAGGAGAGCTTCGTAATTAGAGGAATGATATTCGACAATCATTACTCAAAATGACGCTCGTTAATAAAGTAATCATCTGGTTTGGCTCCATCCACTGAACTAATCAGCACGCTGCTTTTGCGGAAGATCAAACAAATTATAATCATGCGCATATGTTACGTGAACCGTAAAATCATTCCGGAATTTTAAATTTTTGATAATCACGGCGAGGTTATTTTCATTCCCAAACACACGGCAATATTAGCTGAACAATTAATGAGATGAACTCTGCGATAAAGAGGAAGCAAGCTTCATATTCATGAGCACGAAATTTGCTCTAAAATTATAATCTCTGAGTTATCGCAACGAGCGATATGGAATTACGCAAGTAATGCACAAAAAGACTTCGACATGCTTGAACAAGTCTTATAAAATAATATGAGTTGGCTCGTACAGAATTAATTTCACGAAAGCATATCGCCTATTTTCAAGCAAAATTTCAACGACTAAAATTTAATTTTAAGTATTATGCATATAGGATACAGACTCTTGAAAACAACTAATGAAGACTAACTTCAAAGGGGAAGATAAGCTCATGCTTACACACCGATATTGGGATAAAACTTACAGTAAAGAAAAATAAGTTAATTAAGGCTCTACAACTCGTAACTGGATTATAATTGTAAGTCATTCATTTTCCAAACAGAAAAAGTTCTGGATAACAGGCAGTATAGATACTATATTAATTAGCTTCTACAGTAAAAACGTTAATAAGTTAATAAAATTCGATAGATAATTAGCTATAAAGAATGGGTGAAGGTAACTTTGCACGTGCATCCAGGAAAAATGCCAAGGAGAAACGGATCTGAAAAAAATCCTGCTTGGACCGGGAATCGAACCCGGGATCCGCATCCGAAGGCTGCTTTCACCAAGAGATGTAGGAACATCCCGGGATCGATTCCGGATCCCATTAGACTTTTCAGAACCGTTTCTCCTTGGGAATACGTTATAAATAACATTTTATAATAATTAAAATGTAAAAATACATATTTACCTCCGCCAACACGACAAGAAAATAGAACATTTTAGTAAACCCAAAAAACACATCGATAAGAAACTCATGTGATAAGCTTTCTTTATCCGTTTCGTCACATTTTCGCACTTCCTCATTCTTACAAATAACCGCGGCGATGGGAATGCTGCACTATCTCTTTTATGAGAAGGCCGTGGTGAGGCTAGAAAACGCAAGCTTTATCGTCCATCTTTACGATCCCTTCATCCTTCATACACGCACTCCCACGATCGAGGGATAAACATAACCCGACGACGAAACCAAAAGCCGTCCTTTAAACCATCGCACAAGAGAAGGCCGCTGAGGGAAAAGTCAGGTGACGCTCCAAAGCGTGGGCATATCACTCCATCCAGCCTCCCATAGACGAGTAGTCGCAAAAAAAGAACGGCTTAAAATCTTCTCTTAATGGAACTCCAGCATCCGTTCTCTCGAAAAAAGAAAGCGGAGCGGTATTTGCCGTCGTCACGAATCCATTCCATACACAGGAGGAAAAGATAAGGTGAGGCTAGTCGGAAAGCATCCTCTCTCTAGCACGTCAAGAGAAGATACTTGATTCCGGCGTGGATTCGAAGCGAGATGAAGGATACGGATGAAAGCAGGAAGCATACGTCTCTATTTGGGCGAAATTGCTACTATAAAGTCTCCAATTCCATCAGATTCTGAGGAGGAAATTTTTTTCCTTGCGACGGCCCACGATTTTTAGAATAAAAATGCCACGGTAGGCTGCGTAGGAAATATTCCGACTTTTGACAAAAAGTATCTCTGCATTCGCTATCAAATTGTAGGAATCAAGCTTCAAGGTAAGTAGTCTAATTACGGAATTTGGTAAATGAAGAGGATTTAGGATTTCTAGCATTATAATTTTTTCAGTGTGAAATTTATAATTAACTTTAAATACATAAGCAACGTCTTTTTTGTACGAGATACAACACAAAACCTTGGGTAGTTGGAATCTTTAAATAGAATTTTAACTGCTGATTTTATTTAACAGAAAAAAATATGAATTTAGGTAGTAAAGGGAATGCGGAATTGAAAAAGTATCTTCTCTTGTTCCTCTCCTACAATACGGTATTGTTTACATGGACCTTACCCTTACACAATCTCGCCCTAATTAAGTCCTTTATTATTATTGTATAAATAACTTCTCGAAAAAACAAAATATTTCATTATATAAATATTTCATTATATTATCAATTCAATTATAGAATACATTTCATCTTATGTCAGGAACGATTTCCAGATAATAGAGCTGGATGACTTATTAACATCTACATTATTATTCCATTTAGTAAATCGATTAATCTGTAGATAAAAGGTTAAGATAGCGGACGCATATGGACTTAGGAAGAGCTCCGCTGATAACGAGCTATAGAAATCCTAGGTTACGGAAGAAATAATGCACGACACCTTAATAAATAAAAAGAATATATTTACCTCTATACACAACCAATACAGCAAAAAATGCTGATGCTAATCGTTCCACATCCAAAGATCTTCCGTCCCATAATACCCATTTCCACAACTCCTCTCTACCCAGAAACCCATAACAAAGCACATCGAATTCAAACGGTCGTGGAAAGATAGGAAACGACAAAAAAAAGTAAACGGAGACGAGGGGAAGATAGGAGCGAGCATAAGTCTCGGAGAAGGAAAGGGAGGAAAGATGGAACAAGAGGAAGATATTCAGCGAAACAATGAGCCGCCCACGGGCGTGTAAAAAGCTACGCAGATAGCAGAAGAGGGAGAGCACACGCCGCCCACTCAGGTGGCGAGGAGAGGAAGGTCGAAGGAAGCCTATCTCAACGACCGGTGGTACAAAAGCGGGAAATGACACGGGCGGGAAATGTAATATCTCACCCGTGCAAAACTAGCGTCCCCCCGCCCACATCCGAACGACAAGCTGATTACTACGAATGCGAAAAAAGAAAAACTTCCGTCTTTTATTTTATCCCCTTCGTAATTGCTTCCCGACCGCCGCAGAACGGGTCGACGTACTACCTTTGTGCCTTTGACGGCGCCTGGGTTAGCGCACGGCCCGGGGAACGTCGGATGAATTTATCAAAGCGTTTTCTTTCCGGGCTGTTTTTGGGAAGATAATCTCGTCAAAATTCCCATAAAGCGGAGAGGAAATAAAAAACACACTCGGAGGGCGTGGGATAGCGGAGAGATTTATGGCTGCGGAGGGAGGCTGGTGAAAAGTCAAGGAGCGGAGTTAATGTACGCGAGTCCGATGGACACGATGGCGGACGAAACCGGCTCTAACCACCTGTTCTATGAACTGGGTTTTGGTTGGGAGATGGGCGAATGGATTCGATATAACGTTCGGGCATTATCAGCGCACTATGTGGTCTGAATAGGATTTTAATTGAGAAATATGGAGAGAGAAACATAAACCCATATTGCCTTACTATACGATGCTCTCAATCACTGAACATGAGGGGTAGCTCACGAGTAGCTTTGTTTTCTTGAGGTCGTTGCTATTTTTAATGAAAATTTCCAGGTAGATAATCGTAGCTATGGAGCTCGTATTTACTCCCATAGGCGAAATTTTAGTTCCAGAAAAGAACGAAGGTTATCTCCGAGAAATATCTGCAAAACGTTGAGTAAGAAATCGCAAGCACAAATAGATATTTTGGTCGCTCTTTATTGGGCTATTAGAAAAGCTAATATGGTAGATTAGGTATTGAACCCATGATCACGGACTTTCCCGCCGGGCACACTAACCACTACACCACCGCTTCGGTGTCATTCTGATGTGTTAGATGTATTTACAAAAATTAATGAATTTGGAGTAAATTATTAAACGCTTTTTCTGAGAAACAGCAAAAGGTTGGTCAGTACTACAACAGAGTTGTTATCAATGTTAGCCAAAGACCCTAAGCCCAGTATATGCTCTGTTTGCCGTTAGGATTAAGGTTCCCTTGTTAGTAAATTATGAGTGCAATGTTCACGCTCCCACTGAATATAGTAGGCAAGTGAAATTTTTCTTTGCAGTTAAAAAGTGTCATTTTACTATGGATCAAGAATCTCGTAAGTCTAATGCGATTAATTCATAAATTAGCAAGATAAATTTGTGCAAATTCAATCTAGAAATAGGCTTTTTCCTTATTTTTCGATAAATATTCTGCATGAGTCGCAATCATCTTCAAATATATCATCGAATGTCTTCATAAAATACCTCTTACACGTATAGTAAAAGATCGATATTTAGTGAGAATCCGATTTTATAAGAAAGCTCCTTCGACCTTTATGTTCCGGACAAATCCTTGACACGGCTCCACCACCATTTTTCTCGCGGCGCTCCAAAGAGGCACAGGGGACGCATCATATTCCCTTTCAGATCTTCCCTTCTCCAAAAGCACTCACCTCCGCCGAAAAATAGGCCGATGACATCACTTTCGCCACCCAAATGGACCGACCCACGCCTCTTCACGGACTGTCCTCCTGACATGTTACGGAATCTATTACTCTTTCACCGCTCTCCCTCGAGCGATCACGAACACATCCTATCCAAGCAGATGATCGGAATCAATCCCTCGAACGGAACGAGAAAAACTTCTTAACCGTCGAATCATTCAGCGGAGATACTACGTGATGGAAATGCATCGAGGGGACCGAAAAGAGGCTGAAGGGGAAACGGGAATCTTGCGGTTCGCCGACACGATCGCCGGAGATACCGCGGTTGGTGTCCCGCCAAGGTAAGAGAAAAGCTGCACCGAAAAAAAGAGGAAATCCCGGAGAAGTACACGGCCGTGGAAATCTATAAACGGAGAACGGCCGAACGTTATCTTAAACGTGTCGAGAGGAAAAAAAGCGGGGGACTGTTTGTTCGAGTGTATCTACGCGGCGGAGAAATGATGCCGATCAAAGGGAATCGTGTTATCGAGAGGGAAAACACGCCGATCTATAAAAACATACGCGACGCGCTTCCAATAAATAAATTCCGAACGGCCGCTCGCGAGAGCTCCTAGATTAAAAAAAGGGGGCGATAAAATGTGAGTTCGGTTTCCTTACGACTTCGAAGTTTCCGAGCCTTTGAAATCTGTGCTGCAATTTTCGGGCTATCGAAAAAACGACGTGCTTTACGTATCTTTTCCGTCGTGAATGGGATAGTCACGCGATCTCTGACATTTTCCCTCGGCGCGACTTACATAAAGAGGTAATCGTTTCGATATATTTGTGTCGCTTTTATGCGCCGACGAACGACTGCTATGTTTTGTGGGGAAAGAGAAGTAAATGATGCCACGAATGTTAATGCGAGAAAAATTTTTCCGTGTTCATCAACGTCTAAGAACAGCGTAGTATTAAATCCGTTGCATAAATCAACCCCAAAAATTTAGAAGTTTGGTTAAAATTTAGAATTAAAACTAGTCATACTCGAGATAAATTTTGAACAGCAATGAGGTTTAACTCAGGTTCAGAGTTGAAACTGGCCATACATTCTAAACAGCAATGTGCCGATTTTACAATTATTCTAACTCACAATTATTCTAACTCATAATCAGAAGGAACCTCATATCATTGTGAAGAACAACTTATGAAATACCTGACAAAACTCAAAACCGATGATTAATAGTGTAAACAAAATGAAAATTTTCCGCAGCACAGATTATGTAATAATCAAAAACCCAAGAAAGAAAAGCACGAAAAGAAAAAAACGCAGCTGCACGGATGACACTTGACAAGCAAGATAAATAACTCACACTATTAAATAATAGCAAAGCATCAAAGGAATGACAAATGATCAAAAATATCATAACATTAAAATAAAAAGCGATTTTTACCTTTCAAATGTAGGTTAAGAACCGCAGTTGCAGCAATCTTTAAGGAGACCACACCTCAAAGGTGCGTGCCTGCCTGGTCGTGCTGCGCTCTTGGAAATATTGCGCAATGCATTAATGTCGCACGAATAAAGAATGTCCCGCATTAATATGCAGCTCTAATAATATGCCTGAACTAAACAACCGTGCACTAATTCAGTTGGAAGGGAACTCTGATTATACCTTGTGAACTTAGCGCCTCGATTATTATATACGTCTTTCGCTGGAGGGAATTTAATGGGAAGTACACTTCTTTTATTACTACCCATTTTTTAGAACTATACCCTAGACTAATAATACATTTTAGCTAATTGATATAGAAGTGATACATAAGTTTTTTATATAAGTGACTGACAATTCTGCAAAAATAGTAAAATTATTACTACTGTACTTACTAACAAAGGACTTCTGGCCTCTGCAGATGAAAATATGTAGAAAGGAAATATTCGCTTACCTGTAAAGGAAAAAGAAAATAGATAAATACAAATGTATAGTAATGATTAACTCTATGATATCAATATTTATGTGTAATGTATACGAGTATATGTATTTATAATACATTTGCATTTCATTTTCATACAAAGTATAAAACTTTTATAAACCATTCGATCTAAATTTTTCATATGACCAAATATAATACACTCCAGAAGTGTGAAAACTTCAGGATAAACAAACAGGAATTTTTCATGGATGGGCTATTAAAATTTTGAATTAATGTGGAAAAATGAAAAAAAAATCACTTTACATAGTGAATTCACAATCTGTTCTAACGCTCAGTTTTTTGCATATGCTCCTCTTCTTTCTTTGAGCCGGAATGGTGGGTTTAAATTTCCGTTTTTCCTTTCAAGTTATTTATTAACGCTTCCTTTATGCTCGAAGGCAACTGTTATATTACAAGATTACCTCGTTTTAAATTAAATATACAATATAAAATGTAGTATACAAATTTATAATATAGATGTACACATAACGTAGGTTTAAAGATATAAAAGACAATATTGTTACCGATACATAAAAAAGGTAAGGGACATTAGCAAGAGTAGATATAATTCCCAGCTCAGGTAAGAGTGGAACTAAAGAACATATTTCGCGAACGTACGTGATTTACGATACATGAGCACGAGACCATTGACAAAATACGAGAGAGAGGAAGGACCGTATCTTATTCTTCGGCCTCCAAAGCATTTTCTGACTTTTCCTTTTGTGAGCAATGGCCCATTATTCAACGGTCGATTACCACAATCCTAGCCGTAAGCCATTACTTATCTGATAGATTATTGAATTGACAATCAATTGAAAGACTACAAATCGGGTCAGAAATTAATTTCAACATCCACGCAGACAATGCTAGTCTTCAATTCGTTCGGCACCATGACAAAATATTCGCCAACAGATAACTGCATTCTGACTATAAAGTTTTCGTAACCTTTAACTATAATCAAGGTTACTCTCTTTTTTGGAGACGCATATCAATTTTATCAATCTTTTCTCTTCTTCTGGTAAACTCCACCTTTTTATACGGCCATTCAGTTTATATTTTCCTTTGGTTCAGTTCAGTTTCTCCTCTCTTTATTTCTCCGAACTCCTGAATTCGTTATCCGTATCCTTTCCATCATCGGTATCCCGAAACTTTTTTGCATGGATATTTTAAACCACTGCTTCCCATATTCTACAACCTTAGTTAGTTCTCTGTGTTCCACGCGGCATTCTAAATTTTTATCCGTAACTGCGTTTGCAGCTCATATTCCAGGATATTCATAATAATTGATAATAAGTGCTAAGAGAAAAATTTTAATATATACATCTGAAATTCGTTCTTATATGCCAATTTGACTTCGGGCTGAAACAAATTGTTTGGTATGACACAAAGTTTTAACTAAAAAGAATAGCGCTGTGAAAATAGAAGCTTGGGATTCACAGTCCAGAGTAATTCAAGTTTAGAATATACAGAGTAAAAAAGAAAACAGATTTTATGTCAACTTGGTGGAAAAGGGAGGAAGGACCTCTACATAAACCTCAAAAAAATTTTCAGATTTAATCGCTCACTTAAAACCTTAATTCAGTGATTTTTGTGTAATTTTTTTACGTATATACCCATATAGCAGCAAAAGCCAATGTGCTCCAAACCCTGAAACGCTCGTTTTCTCTTAAGAAATCACCAGCAAAATTACATAAAGAAAACTCAACGTTTTGCAAAATTGCTAATTTACAACTCGGCTCGCCATTCCTCAGCAGAAAGTGTTTCGCTGAAATCAGAAAGAGTTGGTAGGTTTCGCAACAGAGATTAGTCCCAATGACGCAAAGAGATTACATTCAATAAAAGTTACTTTCGCGACAAATTCATGCGATGTCATTCCGATCCCACAACAGAAAAGAAACGCTTAGGCTATGAGAGAAGGGACAAAGAGTAAGTTCGTAGAAAGAAGAGATGCACACGTAGCAGAATCGAAAAGCTCCACGTGTACGTGATATATTCATGAGCGCTCCGGGGGGAGTTACGCTAAGAAAATAAACGCCGATCCATAAGTACGAGACAATGAGTGTGGAAAGATAACATAAATTCCGAGGACAATGGGAGAAACATCAAAGTGAAAGGAGTGAACGTTACGATGCGAGAAATGTGGATGACGTGGCCGAGGCACGTGCTAAGGGAAAATGCGAGCGAATGCAACGGGAAAGATGGGCGGAAGAACCATTTGGGGGGGACCATGCAGACTTACTCCGGACTCAAGAGCCGGAGAGCCTCAGTAAGTTTGGGAAGATTCGCTACATTCTCATTAAGGACCACTTACGGTGCATTATTTGCTAAAATATTTTTCGCCGCATGCGAAATCTGTCCCGAAAAGATTTTCTACGACATTGGCTAAATAATTTTCAAGACTCGTGCTTCATTTTATATAAACTGTAATTTGCATCAATTTTCACCACGAGTGTCTCAGATTTTTTGGAATTTTTGCTACACCTTTTGGAAAAATATTTCAACAACACCTTATTCACAACATCCTCTTTACTGCATATATTTCAATGGTTTTATTTACTCTATTTTTCTATTGTATCAAATATGACCGTAGGGGTTAGGTGTAAGAGATGTCCACATGGGACTAACCTTACCGAATAAAGGGTCCGATTATAATAATAATACTTTACATCGATGTGTCTTTACTCCTAGTCATACGCCGAAAGGTGTGTCATAGGGTAATAAGGTAGATGTGTATCTTTTCACTATCAGCTTTTCCCAATCGTTATTCCTCGATTATCTTCTGGGATTTGATCCAAGACGATTATTATATTCTTATAAAATTTGAGAGTAATGTATATTTTACATTACTCATCAAAAGTAACACCAACTCCACCCAACCGTGGAATCAACTGCAGCTAATCTTCTAAATCGTAATCCCAGATGTTACAAATCCCCTGTTCAACATATATTCTGATCAATTTATGATTTGATTACAAAGACAGCACGGGGGATCATGAAGAGGTACATGTGCAAAATATTACCCTGTGATGATTTGTAACTCATCAACACAATGACAGGGCTCACATTAATTCATATTTAACAATCCAATCCGATACTAAGCCGCAGCTCAATTAGCATGTCCAAAAGTTAAGCTCATCCACAATATCACAGGATTTTAAATTTCCACTGTTCCCGTAATTAATTACACTAATTCCATTATTACAGAGGGAACAACATATCATTGATCAATCATATGTGAATTTCGAAAAACATCCAGACTTTTTGTTTAGCAATAAAATAGATTCGATAAATAGAAAATGGATTTGAAAAATTCTTGTTGGAAAGGAGCAAATGAATAGCATGTATCTGGTTTCGCAACCACATTGTTATTTTCCTGCGCTAACATAATTCCAACGTAATAGACTACTTACGAGATAATTACCTGAAACAATTAAAGAGTTGCGTTGACGCTAATCCTGAGAAAACATTCGTAGCGGAATTACAACGTAAATGAATCTAAGAGAAATAAAATAACTTTATTGACTCTTAGATATTGCCTGAAATTGATCATAATTACTATGCAAGACTTCAAACTACCGCTAATTATCATGATTTATACCTTAATATTGTAACAAGTTGATCAAATTATATTATTACTCGGAACAATTAAACGAAAATCGATAACCAAGCTTTGTAAAAAAGGAGATGAGTTGGACAAAAGATCATTCATGAATAATAACTTACATTTATTGATCAAGCAGCCCAATATTAGCACATAATTTAGTAATTAAACATGCGGCGAACATTTCATTCGCTTTTATACCTACTTAGTAACTATTCCGGGGTTTTTTCTTCATAATGGTAGGAATAAACAACTACATCTCAACATCAAAAGATATATTACTGAAAGAACTAACCGGTTTCCATGTAACCATTTTGATATCAAAACCTAATTTTGCGATAAATTATCTCCGATACTTTGCACAAGGTTTGGAAACTGCCATATTCTGATTCATTCATTAACATCTGATTTCATCACCCAGGTATTTATAGTACAAGATTAGTGCTAAGATGAACAATGACTTCATACAAAAAGGAAAGTGAAAACCCTAAGAAAGATTCGAACCCAAACAAGCGGTGAGAAAGTAGCTTGACTACTTCCTACAACACGACCGGTTTCTCGATTAGCCTGTATCTTACATCGTGTTACAGTTATTCATCCATTTCTTTCTTTTGATTTGCAGCTCTTGTATAAATCAAGCAGAGACACATGACGTGTTCGATCGATGATGTCCTCTATAAAGCACTAAATGTTCCTCCTCGCCCATTACAAGGTAGATAATAAATTACGACAGGAGCTCGAGCAAAATTACATGAAAAACGCGGATTCTTCATCAATAAATAACTGATTGATGGAGTTCTGAGCCCTTTTGGAGGGAAATTATCTTCTGCATGATTTCTTTCAGTAACATAATTAGCCATTTTTCGGTTTTGTCTCTACGCTTACCAACTTTTAATTTTCATACGCGATTTTTTTTCGATCTCGCACTATCCAAAATATAGCTTATATATACCCAATATACCCGATTTACTATTCAAGATAACAAGTTTTACATATATGTATAGGGGTATAAGCGTAAAACAGCGGAATAGTTTCTTTAATCAAAAACTTTTAATATTTAGTCTTTAAATTAAATTTTTGTCAAATTTCAAACAAATATCATCCTCACAAAATCCACGCAATTTTAATTATTACTGTATTACTATTTAGACTTATTGACTTTCAAATATCTCAGCTCAGTATGTTCAAGAATAATGGGATACCTATGCTTAGCAATCATTTATGTAAACATCACATTCTGATATTATTCTGAGATTTACCTCCCATAAAAAGGAGATACTCCAAACATTATCCAGCTCAACGACACACGGATGAGCAAAACACGAGAAATATTTGCCCAACCAACAATATAACCCCAAATCGGTTAACACCAACCCTCTCCCGGAGAAACTGTATGAAAGCGGAACCACAGCCTAATCCGGGGTCTGAATTCATACAGCCCCTCCCATCCTTTCCAGCAGACCGACCCGTAGACGAGAAAAAGAGACCATCGCGCCCTCGCAGCACTTGAGACGCAACCCAATTGGTGGGGAGGGTCGCAAGAGAGCGAGTGCACACACATCGTCATCTGCCCTCTCACGACCAGAAAGACCTTCCCTCTTTGCCCTTTCCTTCCCGATCGACCGCAGCTAAGCACACGCACCAGACTGGGGACCGTGGAGAGAGTCTCCCCCCACACGCCACTAACTCATCCACTCGCCACCCATGAAAGCGGCGGCGCTGCCTCCGACACCCCACCCTCACACCCACGCCGAACCCTTTACGACCTCCCTTCCCTTTTGACTCGCACGCGATTCCAATCACACACAATGCAACGGAGGGCTCTCGAGCGACCCCGCCGACGGCGATCGAAGAGGACGTCGTACGCCACTTCACTCCCTCCGCCGATAGCAATATACTTTAATTGGAGACCTCCAGCGACCCTTGCGCCCAGCGCCGAAGAGAAAAAGAAATTGTGGGAATAACGGAACGGCATCGGGACCGATCAATTCGGCGAAAGGTGGTTTGGGACGGAGGTTTGGGGACGATTAGATCGCGGGGTTTTGCGAAAGAATTGGATGAAATGGAATTCGAACGATTCGTTGGGTTGAGTAAAAACAGAGGATTGAATGCTCGAATAGCGTAGCCAGGGGAAGCTCCTTTTAAGAACCAGCCTATAATCATGAGCGAACAAAACAACACGAGTAATTTCCACAGAATATTTACAATAGGCTACCGGTTTGGCCTATATTGGCCCCCTGTCACGCGCCGAAAGGCGGCTTCTATGTATTTATGTAGATGTATAAGGTATGTTGGTGTTCCACAAAGTTCCGCCAGAACACCTTGATTCTATCCCAAGGAAGAATAGACTTGAAAAAAGTTCTGTTCTTGGGAAGGAATTGGGAGACCCGGGTTCGATTCCCGGTTCCGTCGGCCCCTATTTCAAGTCTGATCTTCCTTAGGATTTTTCCCGGGTGCACCCCTTCTCATGCAAAATCACCTTAAAACCCATACCTTGATTGTAGTCTATTGTCATCTTCGATTATCAAAAAAAGGTGCGAAACTCCTCTGTCAGAACTTCGTAGAATCATTACAAGAAAGGCAGAAGTAATGAAACTAGAACTTCAGATGTAGTGCTATGAAACTGCAGCGTAAGGCTTCTACGAACCGCTAGAGTAACTAGTGAAGTCCTGGTAACAGTAAATGAAAGCAGCTGCCTTAACTTTGAACAGCTGAAACTCTGAGCAGGGGGTGAAATATTTTTAGTCCCTTAAGTACTCCGACACTCTAACTGGTTCATTGTACTACGAGGGGTAACTAGATGGAAGATTGATTTATTAGGAAGAATGATTTATTTAATGATATAAATGGCAAACGAACAAACACCCAAATTCAACAGCTTCCTAACGAGAAAATCTTTATAAACTATTCATAAAATGCATCGAAATTACAACTGAGGGAGTGGAAAACAACTGACCATCAACGATAAACTCCAATACCCTTTTAGAGGCACGAAATAGCTAAGTGAATCGAACGCAAATATTGTTCCCAAGAGTCCCGACAATCGAATAATCGTTTCGAAATTTGCGATACGGTGTCATCTAATATTGTGCGAGTGGAAGAGAACAACACTGTGGTCGCATAGGGTGGTCCCTAGGGCCGAGCAGAGCTCTGAGACAACCGTAATCCTCTTTGATCACCTGTGGCGGAAGGGTCCGGTATTATTCCGCTATAGATCGTCACTGTTAGGATTACCGGCGAGGAATTTCTGCGCATGAAACTATAACGAGAATTCCAGAAGGCTGAAACAATGCTGGGCGAATGACGATATCCGGAGATAAGCATAAATTTAACATCGTGGGCTACTACATCCACCCGTGACCCGCATACGGCCTTTGTTTCCGATAACTGAATCCTTTCCTGACGAATTATGTTTATTGACGGAGTGGGAAAAAGGATATTTAATAAAGTAGTAATTTTAATAGTGCTTCGACAGTCGTTATTTCGCATGCATGGGCCCCCATCGGGACCATGGATGCCTTTTACCAAAGGTAAGCACGCTACCCACTCGGATACCTGGGAGCTCATATTAAATCAAATTATAGGTGACCGTCAGTCCTAATTTCATACATTTCTGAAATTTATCAGGTCAAGCTGTGCCCGTTTGCTATGCAAAGTTAGTTCAGTTAAACTGAAACCGTGTCTAATGCGTAGCCCATTGGGTATGTAGAAACGTTTACTCCAACAACTAGAGTGTCAAAGAACGTGACAAGTCATTCCCGGATCCTCCGATAGCAACGAAAACACTTTAACATTACATGACAGAGGCAGTGCAATAATGTTGGTATATCCTAACTGATGTTTTCGTGGAAACACTCTACGTACCCTAATTCCTGAAATTTATATACGATATTTCCATAAGAATGTCTGAATTTACACCCATTTCAGAGACACATTATATTTAATTAATTAAATCGATTTTATAACTAAAGCCGTTTATTATGAGTAATGCCTCTTCATTAGTATGAATACTGGCAAATTGACGAATTAATTCCTTCAGAGCACCGAAAAGCTCATTGCTACCTCAGCGATCGGCAGCAGAAAAATATGGGGAATCGCTAATAACACTAAGGATTTGCGTTCAAAAATTCACTATTTTCGCAATATCACATGAGGAATTTAGGTTATTTAAAATTTTTACCTTAGGTGAGACGAATTCGCAGTCCGGATCAGAATAGAGTACCGCAAAGGACTTTCATAATTTGCCTTAATCACCAGTTGATCAGAGAGATAAATAACAGATGGCGCACTGCCACGGCCACTTACGAAGGCATTACTCTCCTTCACGTGATGAAAAAACCTTTTAATCGAGTATTAAATTGATCTCTGATAAATTTCACGAGTCGAGGAGCGTGTAAATTATTCGGAAGGACCGGATGGTCGGTGTTTGGGACTGAAATTGGGAAGGGAATGGAGTGAAATCGCAATTGGCCGGAGACTGAATTTTGGAAAGGGGTGAATGGAATAGGGATGAGATTTCCAATGGGATAAGGGAAAATATAGGTTCAGGTGCAGGTTGACCACATGCCCCGTATCCCTCAGGAACAATTCCTATTAAGGTCAGCGTTTCCTAAAGGTTTTGCCTTCTTTACGAATGAATTACGGACAGCTATTCATGCAGAAAATTAGTAAGCCGAGAATGGGAGTGTTTTTATTTTAGGGTATCGAATAATTCACACCGTGAAATTACCGATTCCTTTACTAGTGCTAGTTGAAATTGAGACGTAGCTAAGAGAAAAGGAAATGTACGATGCGATGAACATGGAATCAAATTTTAGGAACTTTCCACAATTGATGAAAATGCAAGCGAACTGATGAAATTTTTTGCTAATTTAAACTTAATTTAAGAAAATTATTTAGTTGACTCTTTTGTCGTTCTTACTACGGAAACAGAGTTTATAAAAAGAATCGCTCTGAAAATATATTTCTTACTTTTCCAACACGCATAAAATTATATAACGTTCGTATTCAAATTGAATAATTTCTTAGAATATTTATAAAGGTTGGGTGAAACAGAGGCTAACTTGGCCTAATCCCGAAAAATTGTCAAATAATAATAATAATAAACACTATTCCTTTTCGTATTCAGAACGATGGCAGTCTCTTCAACTAGAAATTCACGATCATTTGAAAGAGAGAGTCATAAAAACATTCTTCAAGAAAAACTGTATTTATTAAGACGAGACATTTTCACTTTGGATGTATGATAAATTTCAAAACAAATATTTTAACCCTTATTGCATGCTAAACGAAAATATGTTCCGGAAAACGATCGAAAAAAAAAAACATTAGAATCCGACGCAGAAACAATCTTCGGGAGAACGATTCACAAATTCGAAATAGACCAAAAGACGAGGTGAAAGGCGGAGAGATTGTGCCGAAGATTTGAGGGCTTTATAAAAAGAGCGAGCTGCAGCGAATAGACCAAATAAACTTGCGTTTCTCTTCCTTTCGCTCTTTTGCGTGGGCGAACGTTTTAGAAAAAGCAACAGATATAAAGAACACTCCAATGGCATCCACTTAACCCCTATCCTATCCGCAGTGATCTCTTTCCCCCTCCGGTGGCGAGAGAGCGTCGACTCTCCTAATTCTCGCACTGATAACGTTCTTCCGAGCGGTATTACTGAGAATTATCTGGCGGACGCTTTTTGACGCTATAAAACGAACGTGCCCAACTTAATCTTTCGTTCCGGGAAGAGAGTGAGGCACGCGAAGAGGATCTTCCTGTCATTTTATGCCGAATTGATTCTCCGATTTTCGGTTGCTTCTACGCGACGGAAAAACTCGTGGAATCGATGGATAAAAATTTATTTTTCGGAATAAAATGTATCTTTCGAGCATCGGTATCCGTCCTAAAAAATAGGTTACGAAGACAAAATTTTCTTGACGTTTTTTCGAGGCTACTGTAAAGCCTCTAGTGGTTTCAAATGAGCGGGAGAGAAAAATAACCAAGATTCCACTAAAACTATTTTAAATTGTAATAAATATTATAAATAATACAAGGGCATTGGCAATAATACAAGGGTACCATTGGCAGGTCCAGTGGGTCCCTGTTTACTTTTAAGAAAGTTAAGGGTTAAGTTTAAGGGGTAAGTGTCCGTCAAGAGGCGTGTTGACCAACGTAAAAGTTGATATTTTATTCAAGGAATTGCTTACAATGATATTCATTTCACGCGGGTAAGTACTCTCTAATGTGGTCATAATAGAAGTTCAATTGTAACATATAGAAGATAACCCGAAATGACGATACATGCATAGAAAAAAAAACAAAATACAAACTTCAAATATTTAAAACTGAAAAATATTGAGATCAACGCGGGTAGGTAAGCGAGCATAAAACATCAAAAAATGTTAAACAAACCAGATTATATCCATTGTAAGTCATCAGGACGTGCTGATAGTAAAAGAAAATGCTTTTTTGTATATTTTACTATCTCCGAAATTCTCTATTGAGGAATCAAGGAAGAGAAACAGGAAGGAAGAGAAAGAAAATCGCTGCAAAAAAGAGAGCGGTACTTCAGGTTTCCGAATCGCCAAATGAGCAGCGGAAAAGGCTGAGGAGGAAACCAAAAGCATATAAATGGATAATAAAAGGAGAGTCGCTTCGGAAGGAATTGGAGGGGCGTGGAGAGGAAGTGTCGGAGGTGAGAAGGAGCGATAAGGGGGGAAATTAGTCTAAGCCCATAAAAAAGCAGAAGGCTTCCTAATTAGCTCCGAAAACTCCGAAAGCCTAACTTGTTCAGCACGTCCGACACGGAGCCATAGCTCAACTCTCGACACGCCCTTCTGTCGCACGAAACGGAACGCCCAAGATATTGAAAAAACCAACCATTTTACGCGATCGATAAAGAGAAGAGACATTTATAAAGGAACCCTGGCCCACGCGCGATTCCGGTGTAAATCACCACGATTCTTGGTTACAAACTCCAAACAATTTCGATTCTATCCCCGAATACCTAATCAGCGGATTATACATCGTCTATGGGGCATGAATCACTTCCTTGGTTCTATTTACATGAGTTTCTTTGGACGTCAATTTGAACCCAAAGTCTCAGTAGAAAAAACCCATACGTGGTTTTTTCAAAGAATCATTATATACTATAAGCTAACTGAAACCAAATGGCACTAGCGATGAAAAATGTTCTATGGTTCACTGGTTGATATTACACGGGATTGCTCTCTGTTTGTTATTTTTATCTCAGCTTCTCCTCAGTTAACCTCTTCTAAAATTGCTTTCCATTCCATTATAAGCATCTTAGAACCATAAAACTCTGCCTTTAACAGAAACAAGCACATGACTCTACATATTATAATGTAAACATGTAGGTGAATGAATGCATTTTTGATACCTAATCGAAATGATCTTTCCTCCAGTCATATATCGATAAACGGAATGATTTTCATGTTCTTTTTCTGGTACAAGACTGGGCGATAGGCATGAGTTTTTGTCTGTTCTGTTCAGAAAACCCAGTTTTATTGTAAGCTTGAAGACACTTGTTTCATAGGCCTAACGTAAATCAAAGAATACCGAACCTTACCTTATAAATATAATTTTCCTCTGCTTTCCATACTTCGAGAAAAGTAAAACGGACTGAAAGCTTCGCAATCTCTGCGGGAATTTTAAATTTATATATCAAGGAAAAAGGGTATCATCAGGTGAGATTACACGGAGAATTAGCCTATTATACTGAGCGATTTCTTACGGTAGAGAAGGATATAATCCTCTTCGTAAATCATAAACGTACGGCCAACCAGAGAAAATAAATACAGAACCGTCACAGGGGGCAGAAATCAAAGACTTTTCGAGTAAAAAATACTGAAAACAATGTATAAATAAAGAAGAATTCCATAAAGAAAAACCCTCAAAAAGCGACCCAAGTAGTTGGAGGATAGCCATCATTGGGGTGGTCCGACAAAAGAGTCCAGCTTTCACGCAAGAAAGGTTGAAGGCGATAGGTTAAATGACTTGCTGCTAACCAACACGTTCCCTTCCAAAAACCCTTCCGAGTCACCGCCTCCCACCTTGAGAAGGGTCGTTTTCTTCCACATTTCACAACAAGATCCTTTTCCCTGGAGGGAACTATTTTTATAGAAATCTCAACACTCCTGCCTCCATAAAAAACCCGTGAAATAAATTCGCTGGATGCGTGCCCATTTACAAACAGCGACGCACGCCGATATTCAACAGTCCGGTGCGAACCGATAGAGGCCGATCGGCTCAAGGAAATGGACGGTCACTTTTATGCGAAGCGTGAGCTGGAAAGGGACGGTCAGCTTAAGCTTAACATTTCCGCATTATGGGATATTCCGCCTAAGGGTAGAAGGACTAATTTACTGTAAAAGCAAACCTGTGAGATACGGATGCAAGAGAGGGTAAAGGAGGTAATAAGCCATCCTGAACAGCATTTCCGCCAGGCTTGAAAGACGAATACGACAAATAAATAAATACAAGGGATTATATTTCCAATCTTATAAATTATTAATATAATTTAATCAAAGTGGTCAAGTCTGATTACAATATTTATCCATGGTTAGTACACTATCCTCACTAGTCTTTTTATTCCTCTAGTCTTAAGCCATTTGATATATTCGAGAAAAATTGCAATAAGAGAGTAACTGAACCCAAACAACTTCAATTAGATTCTCATATGAGAAGAGCTTGTTAATAAATACACCTAAATTTTGACGGGAAGAAATTTAAAAATCTACAAAAATTTGTAATCTGAAACATATAATCGGTGACTAAAAACTTTTTACTTCATAATCTTAATCACAATCATTCTCTGTTTTTCTAATCTCTTAACTGCTACTGTAACATTTTAAGACGGGAAATTTTTCACAAGGTCCACAGCGGGAATCAATGGTAAATACGTTACCCACTTAGCTATATCCTAAACTGATACCCTTTACCTACATTAAAGTACGTCTAAACGAAATAAAAACAATGCCCATTCAAAGAATTAGAACACATCAGAGAGCGAGTTTTCGAAAAGTTTCCCACAGTCAAATAACCCGAAAACAATTGCTGGTAATATACTCAATAGTCTCGGCCGTGATGTGGTGGAAATAACTAATTGAAAGCTTATGTTTACTTTTCCACATATTCAGAATATGTGGAAAAGTAAACATCAGCTTTCAATTGCTGGTAATTCTGTCAAACATGATAGACATAGCAAAGCTCTCTGATACGAAATGAAATCATTCTCCTAAAAAAACTCATTTCCGATATGATTATACTCTGTATCGTATTCACATCCGAGGTGAAGAAATCTTCCTCAGTCCTTCCGTTTCCATTCCCTCCCCGATGCCGAGATTCCGGGATTTTCCCCTTAAAAAAGACTCAGGCGGCGGGTAATACGGATCCCCCTCACCATTCATCATTTCCCAAACACTTCCCTCGCATCTTCCTGCTTCCGAAGGAATTTCCTTCCCCACATCGACACAAGCCCTCCAGGCAAATCCATCTTGCACGGAAAGCGGTCCCAGAGGAAGATCCTCTCAAGAATCGGCTGCGAATGAACATCTTCCGTGAGGAGAACAAAAGGACACAATGGATGAAGAAAGATTACGGACTTATCCCACATCGACGAGAATTGATGGAACTCTAACTAGATGGACACAGCACTCTGTCACGTGACATTTTAAGGCTCGTTAGCAACAGAATGCATCAATAAGTCCTACAGCGTAAATAAAGACCAGCTACTGCAAAGATTCGTTTTGTCTGCACATGTTGGGCGAGGGTGTTAGAGGATACAAATAGAATGGTGGTGCATGCAACACCTGCCATAAGCCCTCGAGCTACTCGTAGGATACATACACGACTTGGTGCAAATGAACTTCAGTCACGTTGCCGAAATACCAAAATACTATCCTCCACATCATAAATCACTTGATAAAGAGCACGTATTGTAAGCTAATACCATCCTATAATCGATCTGAATACATTGCGTAACGCCATTATTAATTGTATGAGGCCGAATAATAAACTTCATTTTAATTGCTCCAATTTAAAAGAAAGTGTAAAAAGTTTTTATAATATTAACATTGGAGATAAAAATTGACATTCTCAGGCAAACAATACGACTACTATCGTTTAAAAATCCAAGGAAACCTGTAAATCAGTACTTCCCAAACTTTTCTCCTCTACGAAACACATCTTTCGATGCAAATTGAACTTGAAAACCTTGTTTGCTAGTCTTAGCTACTGAAATGAACGTCTTTACATTTTCAATACAGTCTTCTCGACGGATACTCTTCCAAATAAAATTCAAATATAATGTTGAATCATGCTTTTATATATACCTAAGGAAATTGTGTGGTAAACCAAGAACATAAAAAAATTACGGTATATCAACAACGAGCCATCCTCCAAACTAATCGAATACGGATTTTCTGTCATTTTGGATGATGAATAACCCCTTTCCAACTCTAAAGAAAGTCTATAAAATATTTTATACTAAATAAGGGAGTACCAAGTTTACATGCTCCTTTAGCAATGTCTTGAATACAAAAAGCGACTGAGCAGCATGCATATGTAGTACTTTGAAGATTATATTAGGAAGTCGCTGAACATAAAGGTATCTCTTGGGCTAGAATATGTTCGATAAAAAAGCTCAGCCGCGAATATCTTCTTTCTAGAGTTTTTCATGGGAAACCAAGAACGAACGAATACGAGGCACCCCTACAATTAGGGGCACAGAATTTCTATAATCGCTTACTTAATTTAGATACAGAGTAAGATTTCCTTGGAGACCGCTGATCGAACAATAAAAACGATAAGACAAGGAAACATTCATAGAGAAAATAGAAGTGCGTCAGGAGAAGATTGCGTCAATCCACCGAAATCACGCATCTCTTTATCTTCCAGTCGATTAACGTGTGGAGAATTTCACTAACAATAAGCTGTGAGCAGACTTACCCCGTTCACCGAATGGGACTGACGTTATCGCAAAGCAGAGAAAGACCTTTGCCGCGTTCAGCTGCGCATGCAATTCTAAGACGAGGTCACTCTGTCACGACATAATCGAATTAACTAGGTGATACGTTGTCTAGTGATAGACATGCCGGTTTTCTACGAATCAACGTCGTATAACGTATACGAAGCAGTGAAATCGACGGCGGAGGAAATAATGAGAAGCAAAAATTTATGCTCGAATCTGCAGAAACCTGCATTGTCCTGGGGCCAAACGCCGTATACATCTATGAAAATTAAATGATTTCAGAATGGCATTCATACGCATGACTTCTAATGAAACCGATGCTCTAGAATTTGTTACTCAAACTGTCATCTGTTAAACCTTCTACACTAATATAATGCTACACAAACACAGACCTTTCTAATTAAAAGAGCGCAAACCACTTTAGAATTATCTCCAGAAACTGCCATCTTAATTTATGACCACTTCATCACTGGTGCATTTCCATTTGCAAAGAGCAAAGGGAACAAAATCTCGCAGATAGCAATGGTAAACGAAGTCACTGATTTAATATTATTAAGTGATACGTTCTAGAAGCGTACACGTACGTACACCAACATCAACTAACGGTCAGAAATTTCCAAAAATAGGAGATAGTTACAATCTGAGGATGATTGCAAATAGGTGAAGGTGTTAAAAGGGCTAAAAATATTCTCCCAACAAATTAATACTGGGTTACAGAAGATGAGAGAAAATTAGTAGATCACCTTTCCAATTACGAGGAGAAATTTATTGCCAGCATTAAATTTTAATATTATATTACCGCCATAATTCGTGTAAGCTGCTCATAATTGCTATTTATACGGTCGAAAAATGAAAATGGCGCGACAGGGGCGTCAGGTTAAAATTTTGGTCCCCTACCGTAAGTGTTCTACAAAAGTAGGCAAGTCCACGGGCAAAATCAAAGGATATATTCACGAAACAACCACAAGGCAGGCTTCATGATATTCTTATTAAATTCTTAAAAATGGACTGATGAAGCACCACTTAATTACACAAGACCCATCCTATTCCCTACCTCCACTTAGTGGGTAATCCAACCCGAAAACAGCACCCGAACTCCGTTGTTTCCCGGAACCCTTCAGGGGGCAGCAATTAACACCGCTTAATTAACCTAATTAACGCATTTTCTTCGGCGAAAACCGAAAGAAAAAGAGCAGCACCGGGGTTCTTCGAGAGCGCACGTGTTCTTCGGCAAAAAGAGGACGACATTGATGTCATGAAAATCTCCCTCATGAGGAGGTAATGTGAGAGATAAGGGAGGCGAACTGCTACAGAGAAAAAGGGCAGATAAGACACATGGCGATCGGCGCACGGAAGCGGTGGAATACAAACAAACGAAGACACGCGCGTCCGTGAATCTGTTCGCGTCTCCGTCGTCGAATGTGACTTCAACACAAACACGTTTGCAGACATTCTGAGTCCTTGTAAACATTATCACAGTGGGGAGAGTATCAACGCGGAGCTTTTTCCCCGCCCGCGATAAAAGCGTTCATTAACGGCGTAATTTGAAGATGGTTTGGAATGAAATCCCTCGAAAAAGACGGATCGTAGTTTTAGGAAAGCGTTTCTCGAGTGTTGGAGCGTCAGGACGGCGAAGATGTGTTATTATTTGGCGGCTGTAAAAGTTTTCGTCGTGAACAGTGGCTTAAAAGAAACTTAGCTATCCTTCCGCAAGATTTCACCATGCCAGGCAGTAAAACCTCACATTCAAGTCTTCCTGTCTTTGAAGTCATCAACCACGAGAATGGTTTACACTAAACACTTCTACTCTCAGCTGGAAACAGTTTTGGAGAGGAAGCGTGGCTTACTAGACAAAATAAGGAGTGAAGTAGTGTCTCTTCTCTTATAATTGGAAATTATAGCGTCCTGGATAGTAACTGGATGATAAATAGACTTTCAAGGTTCAGCACACTTATAGCAATTAATAACACTTATCACTGAATTCCATATGTAACACAAATGAATGCCAATATCCAGCATCAACAACGTGATGTTTTAACATCACAGCCATTAAGAAGGTTTTTAATAATTCGAACAGATAATTCTTAACTCACATCTCTACTGGTTGGGTTGCCTTTGCCTCTGAATATCTTCAAAAGAAATGCTACCTATGGTTAGAAGCATTCCGCAGCAGGTAACTACGCCCGAAACTTTTCTAACCATTCATAGCGAGAATATTTCGCAAAGGGTCCTGAAACGGTTACTCAAATGGAAATAAATAATAACAATAACAAGCACATATATAGGTAAAAGAATTTTAGGAATATTGAAAATTGGTTTGGAAAATACATGATGCTGGGATGATCTAATACTATTCTAAGAACTAACGGCAACAACCTATACGCTCCATCAAATATATCTTATAGTGAGATTTCCATGATTTTACTGCAATAAAGATTAACGATAAATATATAAACATAATGTAGTACTTGCAGAACGGAATAAACAGCTCCTTTACGTCACTATACGAATGAAGTATAGAAAACGATTTGGAACTTGTACAAATGACTCATTTATAATCGTATATTATTTCACGAATGAGAAAGGGAAAATAACATACAAAACGCCCATCCCTTCCAAATAATTCAACTCCATGCGAGATATAATCTGGGGAAGGAATCGTTCGCTAAAATTTTTCCATCCCTCTCCGTAGGAACATTTCGGCAAAAAGTAGCATAAAACAAGAAACCCTCGAAAGATATAAACATGAAGCACTCCGCATAAATAAGGTCTTTCCTTCCGAGAGGGACATCCCAAACGGAAAAAAATAAACGCGTCTTAACGTACGTCCTCCGGGCTCCAAGCCAACTTCTCCGGTTTATTACGTTTCTTAAGATACGATCACATTAACATATTCTCTTCCTTACGACACATAAAATGTCCGCCCATCTTTCAGCTCCCTCCGATAGGGGGCGGGCCATCCATCGCTAAGTGCTCCCCAACTGGCAAAGGATATTCGACGCACGCGATGTCAACCCACAGACTGAATCCTCAACGAGAAGTGGAACCACCCAACGACCGGCAAAGGACAACGTAAAATAAGGGACGGGACGTGGCACGTACCGGATAAAAGGAGGGCAGAGGGATAAGAAAGGTTTAGGATGAGAAATTGCCCAAGGAAGGTTTGAGAGAGGAACGAAAGGTAAATAACAACGATGGAGCTCCTTCGTTTGAGGGAAATGAAACTAATGAATGACATCAAGCTCATTGCCTTCCAATCTCATTGGCAAGGAGACCTATTCAGAAATTTTATAAGCCAATCGGACCAGAAAGGATACCAGACTGGGGAAACCAACTGGGTAGCGCTCGCCTTTCATATAGGAGAAAGCGATCCTAGGTTTGACTCCCGGTGGGAACACATCTTAGCTGTCGAAGCACTTTTAACAATACTACCACTAGGATACCTAACCTTCTTCCAAACAACGCTGAGGAATTTATCGTAGGCATAACTATTTTTGTGTTGACTGTCCACAACAACAAATACGTTTACTATATATAAAGTAATGCTTCAACAGGCAATTATACAAAGCAACACTACGATATAATCTTAAGCAATGCATACAAGGGATTTGAACGAACGTTAAAAAAGGAAGTTGTACCTAAATCATCATAATGTGAAAATTTTAATTTACTTAACTATACCGATTGTATCAACAGATAATTTTGTCCCAGAATGAACTTCCTTTATCTTATTGTTAGATACATAGGTGGACAGTTTTTGAAACTTCCGTCCTGCAATCGGTCTGCTACACAACCTTTGTTGATAGTGGGTACATTAAATTAAAGATAGCTATAGATATTTAAAGTGAAACGGAAGCACACTACTTTAGGTGATCAACAATTCCTAATGATACACTTATAGTTAGATTTGTATCCAGTACTACAGATATAACTTATACGAGAAAGGGAGAGTGAAAAATACCGTGAAATATATACCAAACGAAGAGATTAAATAAAGTGTACTTACTCTGTAAAGGACACCAAACGTTGAATATTACAAAATAAGTTTTATAGAACCTGAAATTATACCTCACTTTCGGTAAAATTGCGGAATCATAACAAGCCTTACAATTTCCTCTTTCTAAATGATACTGAAATATATCTCTGACAGCTAAACTACTTCCTTTCTATCTATGTTTTCTATAAGAAGAAGAAAGTTAATTTTCAGTCAACATACGGCTGTCACATCAGATAGAGGAAGTAATCTTATGCACATATGAAAGAGGAAACGAGATGAAGAGTGAGAAACTAAAACGCAGACAAACTGAAGAGGGCAGAAGACAACTTTATTGGGGTCACAAGAAAATTAAAGTGGAGAAAAATGTAAGATTTGCTGGGCGGAAGGAAAAGGGAGGCGGGAATTGGCGAGGGTCTGAAGGCATAAAATAGACGTCAAATGGAGTAAGAAGCCAAATAAAAGAAAGAACCTGCGAAACAGATACAGTTAGAAAAAGTGAAAGGGAGGAAACATTAACAATGAAAGGAGAGTGAAGATTGGCCATGACGGCTGAAAATATATGAGAAAAGCAAGTAGTGCATAGGAGAATGTAGATATACCGTTAAAGTGATACACTGATATTTATACAGGATAAAAGTACTTAACAAAACATATTGTTATTGAAAACTATAATTTTGACATTAACTAAAAAATTTAATCCAAAAATAAAACAGCACTAGTTCAGTTAAAAATAAACAAGTTTCGGAAATCTTTGAAAGATGATCACTTTCACGCAATGATGGCATTTTGTGTGAAAACTGGTTGTGCAATTTAATTCATATTTTGGAAAACTTTACAAAGGTTATATTTCGTAAAAACCATCTTATGATGAAATTCTACATTAAGAGGGAACCCTCTACTGATTCAGGAGATATGATTGTAGCTATTATAAATATCATTCTGTGATATTATGCGCGAGACACAAAACGACTGACGAAAAAATTCGGCTCTCGGAGAGAAATTTACACACAGGGAAGATCTCACGAGCCAAAAGACAGAAGGATTTTTAAGTCAGAAACCTTGCATTGATTTAAGTAATGCATTGCATTGATGGACAGCTAGTAAGTAAAACTAGAACCAGTTACGCTAGACTACGGAAGTCGGCGGAAGTTTTCAATGTGTGATATACAGGAAACTACAGCGAGAAGCTACCCAATGGGTAGTCCCCATGACGACAGGGAAAACTATAAAATAATCACTTATTTTAAACTCTTGTTCAACAGGATAGGGATGACTTTCGAGAACATTATGGAAAGATTTAAAGTGAGGCATAGATGACAGGAATGAAAGAAAGACTAAAAAGAGGAAAAAATTGAAAGGAGACGGAATAAAGAATAAACATTTGCGGCGAAAGCAACAGTGGGAGAAAAGAGGAAGGACAAGGAACTCGAGGGAGAAAAATGAACAAATGAATGCGAGTGAAAAAAACAGAGGAGCGGAAAAGAGGGAGGGGAAGAGTAATGGAAAGGAAGAGAGAGAACGCAATCTCCGTGGTCACGACTATGAACGCCTTCTACGCTTGGTGGAGTTGGAGAATTTCGTGCGTATCCAGCATTTTCTAGCGAAGAAATTACACCGCCACGAAATGAAACCGAGGTTTCCTCGTAATTATTATGCCCACGCCACGTTTTAGAATCGATTTAAGGCTTACTGAAGCTTTTAGTCATCTGTTGCCAATTGGCGTTTCACGCGTCCCCGCGCGCTGCATGACACCGCGTTAAGAGCGAAAATGATATGGACAGGAAGGCGTGCGACGGTAACGAGCAAAAATAAAAGCGCGCCTCCCTCGTGAAATCCGCTTTCAGCACGCATCCCTTCTGCAACGAACTGCAAGTGAGAAAAGTTATTAATTCGAAGAGCACATGCTCCGATGAATTATTACAGATCGGCGGTATACGAGGCGACAAAGAGAATTCTCGGAAAGACGCTTCCGTTGACAGTGGGAACTAACTCCGGAGGATGCATATCTTTTTACTTCCATTACTTCATGGATCACAGAAGCAAACACAGAAGCAAATATAGCACTTTCTTTCTGATTGAGAGCGTTATTAGCGACACCTAACGGGATGTCAGCGGGTAAGAATACCGATGGTGTCTTTGCACTCATTTGAGATGGCTCAAATGCACATTAAAATCTTTGATGATGACTGCTTGTGTAGGAAATAATTTATTTCCGCTAATGTTTATATTAATATCTGCCAGATACAGCGGACACAAATTTCAAACCAAAAACCATTCGTCCATTTTTAATTTTATAGGGCAAGAATTTCCATACTCACCTGCCATAGAATGGTATACGAAGGAATTATGCTTTTTCTCATACTTAGAGTAATGTAAGCGAATATGCCAACTATTATATTTACGAGTATGTATTATTTGATCAAGATAAGAGGCTTCTTTCGCTACCTTATGAATAAGTTAGCGAAAGAGTCGTAGAGATCAAGAGAATATCAAGAGATCTAAGATAAATGATGCAATAAATATTGGAGTTGAACTCCCATAATTTTAAACATCATAGGCTTTCATTGAATCGGAAAATAGTACATTTAAAATAAGCTACTGCATAAACAACTTTGTATGTTCTCAGTTTGATTCCTTTGCTTTATGGATATTTTATCAATAGAAGTAGTCTATAAGTCATACCTTACAGTATGTTCGAAACTAGATTGATAATACTGCTATTGTACTTTTACTTACACGGTACTATGAAGTAAATAAATACATGCCTAAAGACCATAGCATGATGCATACCATCTGAGAGAATGGAGAGAATTAAAACGTCTCAATTCTCAAGAATCCCACTAAACGGAACAACTCCGCTAATAATAAAACACCTAATTCCGCAACTAGACATAAAACTCCACCCATCTAATCCAATCCATGAAGACTATTTATTGAATTGGGATGTCTCCGAAAAATTTAATTCTTAATTGCACAACATGATTAAGATTTTGCAGTATAGTGGAATCCATAAACAAATTCACAGGTGGAAAACTTGAACAAATATAATTAAAGTGAACTTCGATATAAAAAAGCACACAATCTCTAGGTATCTTAGGAATTAATATTATTTTCATCCGACTTCGTAGAAATCTAAGATCTGACGTTAGAATAAAATCAGTAACACTAATATACAGAGTGTGGAAGCGTATCTGGAATCTCCATCCCTGGATGCCTTCTACTTACAAAATGCATCGAAATATCTCCCGAGACCCAACGATCGCGGGGAATCATAATCTTTTGATACAACAATGAACTTCGTACGGAGATCGTAATAGACCTGGGCCGAGACAAATCCCCACGGTGTTTTTCTAATTAAGTCCCGCCCGCCAAGGTTACAAGGCTAGCGTGCTACTCAGTGTATTCCGACGGACAATGGCACGGAGGATTGCAAAACTCGAGGAAAAATTGCTCCCTTATTGACCTCGCCTGGCGTCGAGCACTTGTGTGAAAATCATCCGAGCACGGAGAGACATAAAAATTATTCACCCGCCGCCTGCTTGGGCATAGCGTAGCCCGTGTTTAGCGCCGTGTGAGAAACGACCCCACTTCCGACGGAAGCCAAATCCACTCGAAAAAATTCCCTTCTTTTCTCGGCTGAATTTACGAGGACGAGGAGAAAAATTTCGCAGGTCTACGAGTCATTGAAATCCGGACGAGGGCTATTTCTCGCGGGGAATTCGACGTACGAAATGCTACCTCGGGAGAAATGAGCAAAAAACCCTTCCTCCCTAATTACGGCCGTTCTTGATTACTGTACGAATATTTTCTGTGGACTCCGAGGAAGTGTCAGAGGTGATAAAATCAAAATAAGTCTTTTTCCCCCGAGTCACGCTCCGGGAAGAGCTTAACTCATGACCTGTTAATGTGGTGGACAGGAACTACAGGTCACCGTCTGAATAATGAAATTCAAGACCGTAATTTGAAGTTGCAACTCACAAACGGAAGATCGCCCTGAGGATTGATATTTTTTACCCCAATTTGGTCACGCTGCAGAAAAGAAACCGGAAATCCTACAACGTTGGAACTCTTGCATTCTTTACGTGAAAAAGGGGAGACATTCGCCAGAGAGTACGGGTCTATTAGAGGAACCTCGATAAATATTTCTTAAATGTTATTCGCGTACATTATGTAAAATAATAATATAATGCATAGTACACATGTAAAAGATTCAGTATCGGAGAAAATAACAATAAAAAATAAGATAGAATATTGGAAAATTACAGAAAAAAGTGCATGAAAAAAGACTGACATGACCGGAACTCGAACCCGGATCTTCCACTTTTCGTGCAGATACTTATTCAATTAATTTTCCAAGTCGCACGCCTTAACATATAAAATCTGCTTAAACCCTTTTCCTAAAATATTCGAAATTGGACTTAAAATTATAAACTGTAGAAAATACTGAATAAGCCATTCCAATTTATGAGCCGTGACTCATTATTTTAATTGATCGAAAATTCGAAGGTGATTCGGCGATTGAATGAATAATTCGATAAATTATCATACGTTCCAGGAAAGCCTATGGTTATTGTGCAGTTAAGGTATTTCATTTAGGAAGAGATGAAAACACACAAGAATTCCTGACTGCTATTCGGGTCGCTATTACATTGCATTCTCCTGTTTTGCCTCTGGCTCAATTTCCCCATCCAAAACCGCATTTCCTACCATATTGCATCGGAGTGCCGTAAGCTTTCGCGGGATCTGTACACGCTGTGATGAGAAGGCCTAACACAATTTAAACTTACCTACACTAATGAATGCTCGTACATTACACCCACATTCTATAAATTGCAGGGAAGTGAAAGATCATAATCATTACTCATCTGCTTGAAGACAGCTTTCGCGGTTCCATGATATATCAGCCCTTCATGCTGCAGATGCGATAGCCCCGATGACTTCCCTTATTTATTAGAGACTATAATATCTGAAGGTTAATCTCAATTATTTCCCATTTGACCTCCATCGCTCTCCATAATTCATCTCATCTATATCTAAATTGCAACGCTGTTATGGAAAAGGTTATCTACACGGCGTCTTTTAAAAGAAAATAATTAATAAAATGATAGAAATGAATTCTGACTTTACACATGAAAGTGTGAGACTTACTTAAGGTTGTACGAGAAGTGAAAAACAGTGACTCGAGTGGGACTCAAACCCAGATCCATCATTTTACGGGCAGCTTTTATGAGCAAGGAAGTGGTACTCTACCTAGTGGCATTTATGAGATATTATTCTATATATGAAGAGATATCCTTTCTAGGAATTACAAAAACGATGAAAAGGAATTTTGATTTTGTATATTAAATAGTGCGACTTTCCCAAGGTTGTACGAGAAATTAAAAAAATTAATAAAAGCGATATAAATAAATATCAATTGAGAAAAGGTCGAAGATTCTTCGTGAAAACATATACTAACTGACAGTGATACCGTACAATGGAGACCATTTAGATTATCAGGACTTCAGATCCCTCAATGCTACTTTCCAGATATCAATTCACTCTTCATCCAATAAAAGGGAAAATTCCTCAAATTTAATCATGCCATTTCAATAAAGAGCCTCAAAGAATGACTCCCGCTCCAATAAACGAAGGACCATCCAGGATAAAAAAGATAAAAATGACCAAAAAAGAATAACAATCCGAGATCCCCTGCAAACAAAACAACCCGCGCGAAAAACACGAACACAAATCAGACCCATTTGTCCCGAAATACGCTCATTTTAAGTATATACGTTAATAAATAAATATAAAGAGATTCGAGTCGAGCGAGTCTGCAACCGAGAAAATCGCTCTCCGGCCGACCATCCCTTCTGGTTCCCCCACCGCCGCCCACTCTTTCGAGGAGGAGAGGTTAACACGGGGTGGGAAGAGATAGGGAAGAAGAGGGTTGCAAGCTAAAGCGGCCTCTTCCCCCTCAACATCCACCAACCCTAATAAATCAGCGGCTTTGGTGGGGTGGGGATCACTGCAGTGTGTGCGGAGTGGGACGCCGGACTCAGGGCAGCGCAGCCCAACAGAGGATTCAACATCTTCAAATAAAGCTCATTTCATTCCCTTCAGATACTCTTCCGCAGCTAGAGCTGAGTGAAGCAATCGGAAGACCCCGATTTTCATGAATTACAGCATTGAAACAATATATGGACACGAAAGTTAGGGTTGAGCCTTTGAGTTTTGTAATACCTTCCGAACACAATGCAAAGCCATATGGCATTATCTAACGTGCCATATGGCACTGAGGATGCTTCAAAGCCCCACGTTTACTAGTTGATACCAACAATGGCACCTATTCGAGGGTGACTGTTTTACAGTGAAATTCATGGACACGATTTCAAGTTTATACAGTGTAGGACAGGGGTGGCTGAATTATGCCCCGCAAACCATATGCGGCTCAGTCGGCTGGCTGTTTTCCCTAGCCCGCGATGTTCTAGAGAAATCCACCGTTGAATATACATGTTCATTCAGTTAAAATTTCTCCTGGATGAGTTAAGTATCAATACTTAATTTCGTTAGTATAATCTCCTTTTATTCCCTTTTAAACCTTGGAAAAAGTCGCTTAATATATTTAGCAAAACATTAAGAGTGTCACTAAAATCTCTTTACCGATACCAAGTAAAGAAAATGAATTTTACTTAGCTTAAGACTAAATTTCCAACTAAATACTTAGTATTCAGGGATCGACCCACCAAAAATACCCACAAGGAAACTTCTTCCCCCATCTGCAGCCGGCCAAACACTCGTAATTAGTTTGCCCAGCCCTGCAATTCTAATGGATCACTGAACCTTACGTAATAATCTCCTGATTTTCCAATAACCATCCTTCCAAAAGCACCCCTTATGTTCTCTTTGCCAGAGAGGAGCAGAGCCGATTCTCTGATAACGAGGGACCCCAAAATCGAGTTACCACAGGGACCATGCGAATATCTGGACAGATACTGGAAGGGTCTTATTTTAACAAGGCCACTATCGAAAACTTTACATTTCATGGTAAATCTGTGCACATTAGTTATGAATTCCTTTCTTAACCTGAGCTTCAGTTGTATTTCTCATTTTTGCACCGTTATTTAACTCTTACCAATGTATTAACTGCGCTTTATCACGAAAATGTAAAAATATCACCTTTTCTAGGACTCGATTTGTCCTCTAATCATTCGAATATCAGCTAATAAAAAGAGGTATAGACGAGTATTTCATGCGGAAAATACCGTATAAAATAGGAATAGACGAAGGAATACCATTAAGTATGCGACATTTGTAATCTGATCGTAGGTTTCATTTTTCCCATCATTTACGTGATAGTTAAAATTTTCATATTATTATTAGCTGACCACTGAAGAGATAAACATTAAGTTTTATGTGATTAATAATGAAAAAAATAATTCCTTTCTTAACATTCCCTCAATTCCTTCCGTTCTTAACATTAACGTCTCCTTCAATCATTTTCTTGAACTGTACGATTTACGAACACACATACGATCATAAACGAAATACTTATGATCTTTCCACAGAAAGCACAAAAGAAACGTAACGCAACGGTGTAACTACAACTTAATACACTGGCGAACCTTCAGAAGCTACTCATTCGCAACAAATTCGAGAAACTCTCCCACATATTCTCTCCCGAGGAAAGCAAGCTGCTCTGCGCTGGCCCACGCCACAAGAGAGGTCGACCGGAAAAATGGGGAGAAAAGGAGAGAGGGAGGGGATTAAAGAAGCAAATAGAGAAAGAGAGGTCCGAGAGGGGGCGAAAAGACCAGATCCACCAGCAGCCTTTGGGAAGGATAAGAGTAAAGTGGTCGGAAAGGAAGGAGATAAGAGGATGTGAGAGGTGCGAGAGAGTAAGAAAAGGGACTGCGAGAAGGAGACGGGGAACGCGAGAAATTTTCAAGGAAAACGAAATGAGTCATAAGGCGAGAGGAAGGAATAAAAAAAATAATGCGCGAGAAACGGCCGTTTCCGCGGGTGCCCCCGACGTGGCAAACGCCCAAAAGGATTTTAAGAGAGGGATGAAGTTGAGGAGGAAGTCCTGTGAACAGTCCATCTCACATTGGGGAAGCATTTCTTTAATTAGAGAGGCGACCGTGTACATTTTAAAGCGTAGTGGATATACAAATAAATGCGAGCATTGATAAACTAAAATTCGAAAATATCCTGGGGAGAATTTAACTCCTGCGAGCTGGAAAAAAACTTCTGGGACAATATTTCGATACAGGGCTGTAATGTATTTATACAGCGGCGCCTCGAACTTTGGATGACTTTTACGCAGAGCGCTCCAGAGTTCGAACGTTAAATTCCATTTATCCACTAATGTATACGCAGGAAGGACCAGTCTATCTTATTAAGAAGGGAGGACGATACTAACTCAAGGAGGAGTATTATAGTCATTAGAACAGGGATCAAAATGGTTTCCATCAGAATTTTCAGAGATGAATTGAAAACCAGTAGCACTCTTTGCTTCCAAATAATTCTGATGACTCTCTAGAATAAGTTGTCAAGTGAACAAAGATACCCCCAAAGATATAATTTAATAAGTATAAATTTTAAAAAAATAATAAAAATACAACAATGTTAAGTGAGTGAGGGACTCGAATTCAGACCAGATCAAATCATATTTACTCGCTTCCAATTTTTTTAATAATTCTGAAATGTAATCGTTTTAATCATTCCTTAAATTATACGCTTAACTTTATAGCTACCTGCGTTTCTTATTTGATGGGAACGAACTAATTTACTGGAAATTTTTTTCAAATGAGGAAAATCGATAGGGACATCTAACGACCTCCTAGAACGGATTGAGTTGGAAGTTCGACTGAAATTGTATTTTTTATACACTGACCACAGAAACGCAGGAAGCATGGAATTGTTAAAAGCTTGGCGATGAATTAACATCTACTGAAATAGATGCTGCATAAGCCCTGTAGAAAGTGCATTTTGTTGAGTCAGAATAGTACAGATCATGACCTTGGGGCCACGTGTGGTGCTTTACCGTTTTTTTATGCGGCCCGCGGCACCTCTCGTACTTACAGGAGAACACAATCACAAATACACCGAAGCTCATAGCACGAAATGAAATTCTATTCAAAAAGATTTGCGCTGAAAAAGTATTGAAAGCAATGTCCCTAGGTATCACAGTAACAGAGAAGGAGAAGTAATGCATATATTCATGAAAATTTGTTTTCTACCAAGTTTTCAAATTTGAGAAATTCTACAATTAATGTAAGAAGTAAAAGTATGCTTTTTAAGAAGAAATGTGTACATGCTGAGCAAAAGAAGTATACAAGATTAGGAAAGATAGAAGTAATGAGTTGAAATGAAATGTACGAGTTGAGATTCAAACGTACGAGTTAACACCATTCTTATTAGGAAAAGCAATTATTCCACTATAATAAACCTGATTGAGAGAGCGTTAGTCGTAGATTTACGGGCGGTACTGAAAATAGATGACAGACAATTATTACGAAACGAAAATCAAATCATAATGAAGCACCGTAGAAATTATCACCGCACCAACATCAAAGCAAATTCTATCAAAGCTTCGATTACCTCCGATACTCGCGAAAGCTGCGTAAATTAACTCCACCATCGACCGCAATATAGATGACGAAGGGAACGCAAGATGAGACTTAAGACCGCACCAGCTTGTTAATGAAGAACAAGCAATTTTTCAGCGGAGGAAAAAAGGAGATGGATAACGTTAATTATTTAAATCGATAATATTTGCCTAGGGCGCTTCTGGAAGCGTGCCAGATAAAAGGAACTAACGAGAGTATTATGGGGACGTCGCGAGGATGAATCAGTGCCTGGCGTCACAATGCGTGCGCTCCGCCTCGGGAAGAGTGTCAACCAAAATAGCCCTTTTAATTAATTGCCCGGCGATTCATGGCTCTAAAGAGGAGGGAAAAAGAGCGGCGACGTCTGACTAATGGCATTATTTGTTTCTCGGGAAGACGTTCAGGATCAATTGAAGATTTCACTAGGTCGGCAAACGTCGCGCGTGAATAGAATTCAAAGAGGCTATCTGCAGCTGGAATAAATGGCGGAGCGAAGCAAGTAAAAGCGAATCTCCATAGCTTCCTCGATAAGCTGAGTGAAAACAACGTGCGCTAGCTCGTAAAAATGATAATTTCGAACAGAGAGGCGAAGTGAGATCTCAGTGTGAGTCATCTTCTCCAACTTTATGGTCCATGAAAAACAATGACATTACTGCCTTACAATTGTTAGGATTAACTGGCAGAGTTGCAAAGACTGACTCGGATGCTATCAGATACACTTTTTAAATGTGCTTGTTACAAGTGATAGGGATGGTTGTATTGTGGTAGTTGCATGATAGTTATACCTTATGGTAGACATCATATTGCTCGTCTATAATACACTGATTAATATGAGAGAAACTATATTGATCACGTACAGAGTTCATGTAATACTTAAGAAGAAAAATATATCGGGATGACACAGGATACGCAAGTACGTAACCTCACAAGCACACGAAATGTACCCCGATCCATATTTCATGCTGTTCCATGGACAGAACTGATATTCTCTGGGAACATAAAGAAGTGATATTGGTACTCCTTCGGTATAGATGTGTGTATAAATAAACAGGGACCTTCAACAACTCTGTGGAAAATCCTGTGCCAATAAACGGTGAGTACCGAGTAGCGTCCTCAACATTCTCACAACAGCAAGTTACACTAGGGACAGATATATTCCGCAATGAATATGACTTGATGATGAACACCGAAATAAACACCTATGTCCCACCTATGTACATCAATCAATTCCAAGGTGTAGCGAAAGAACAATAACGACTTCCAACTGCGGAAGATGCTACCAGAAAAAAGCAGTCACCAAGTGCGACAGCTATAACAAACCAAAAACACTCGTCGTCGCGCAAAATACACGCGTTTTATAAGACCAATTAATAAATCTCGCAGATTCCCCGGGAATTATGTCCCGCAACCGGTTCCAGAGACTTGTCCCCATCACCTGACGAAGGCGATATTTCACCCAAACCGGTCGTCGCGAGTTTTATTCCCCGGAAAATTTGTTCCGAGTTCTTCATCCCACTCGCTCGTTTTACGCCGGGATAAATCACTCACCGTGTAACTCCACCAAGTACCTCTGAATTCGATTTTAAACAGAAAAACTCGACGCGCTCATTTCATTCCTGGCTGGAATAAACACCCGCGGAGAGCGTCCAAAATAGTTACGGTACACCGACGCCGCGGCTATGGAAAATAAACACCGGGAAAACTTCGCTGTCGTGGTTGGTATTCTATTCTTCGACGATAAAACCCGCTACATCAGTGTTATGGTGTGCGATGAATGATTTAGTCATGAAAAAATATAAAGCTCGAAAACTCTTTTTTCTCATATATAAAGACTGAGTAACTTTTGAACAGCTCTAGGGATATACACCTTTCTATTAGATAGTGCCTCACCGCCATTCTTCCAAGGGCAGCTCGAAGAGAACAAATGTATTTAGTATTTTCATACTTATTGTTAGATGTAGTAGCAAAGAACTGTTTATAGTAAGTCTTTGCGTTTAGATATCCAAACATAGTACTATACTATTCTACCATCCCCTTATCCTTTTTTATATAAAATTCATTTCTAAACTGCAAAAGTTGTTCAAAATTGATATTTCTTCTCATCAATATTAGAAAGTAATACATTCATGATGCATGTAAACAGGGTAAGTTCTATTTTTCATGGAGAAAAAATCTCGTCAAAAGTTTCTTTCCAATATACTCATAAGAGATACATAGCTTTTCTTGCAAATTCACCATCCACTGGCTGTTACGGATACGAGACAAACTAACTGAATAAGTAAATTAATAAACATCCTAATATGACAAACAAGATGCAAAGGAACACAAGAGATATTAGGTATCTAACACAAACTATTTACCTCAATCACAGCAAAACGATCTAAATGCGAACTGCGGGATGGACGCAAAACTAGTCTGGAACCATCTATATCTCCTACTTCACAAGTTGCACAACCTACAATCCCCGTCCGTAACTTGGTTACCGCGCTCACAAAACAAATCTGTGGCCACCATTAGACTCCCTAATTATACAAGTTGCATGGTCTACTAGTACCGACCGTAATTCGCGAAAAACATCCCCCAAGCGCGAACTGCCCGCTGAAACACAGAGCAAGCAAGACTGAACGGAGGTTGACAGAGGAGAAATATTGAGAGGGTTACACGCAGATACAAACAGGCGATGCGAACATAATCGAGCGGCTAAAAAGCCTCCCCTGCAAAACCTTCCCGAGCATTATTTAAATTCGTAGCTTACGTCATCCTTTTCTCATTGATTGATCATTCGGGCTTAACGTCCTTTTGTCGGCACGAACGTGGTCAGCCCAAGCGGAGGGTTTCAAACTTGGGAATTGCGTATCCCTGGACCTCTGATAGAGTGGAGTCCACCATGTTGGCTGACTCGATTCGGAACATGGATGCTGAGAAGCTACACGATTATATGTATTACAGCCATTGAAAGCGGCAACAGATGGCAATAAATCCCTGAAGAAAGAGGGGTTTCAAAAGTGTTAAGGGTTACGGAATCGGCTTTGGATGTCCCGAAGCAAGATTAAACCTCTTCCTCGATTTCTTTGACTTGCTTTTCAAAAGAGAATGATGTGATCCATGTCATAATCATCGTCAAAGTTAATTAGTTGGAGCAATAATATCATTCATTACTATCACAGGAAAATATCGATCTATATCTGAAACATTTCACTAATTACAGCATTATACAAGGTTTTGCATTAACAAGCAGCAATTAGTTTTATAATTTCATTTTTTTACTATTAAGCAATAGTATCGACCCCAGACGTTTACAAGTGGTTACCTCATTTTCGTACTGACTGAGCTATTGTGCGAAGTATTTCCATGCATATCTAGGCCTTACAATTATTATTTAAAATCTTATCCATGAAATCAATCGAAATCAACCAAGAATCACGTCATGTGATATAATAAATAAAAATAATTAAATAAGGTCTCAAACAAAATTCCTAAAATGATAGGGTCTCCCACGTGGATAGGCAAGCGTTGTAACTGGGAAGTGTTTGTTTGTTACGTTCTTTTGAACTAAAGTGAACTCGATTTACTGATATAATTCTGGCTCAGGGAGAAGAGCGAAGGGAAGTTACAGACAGTATGGTATAGCAACATATGTTCTATAGTTTCCCAATAAATTTTTCTTCTCTCTTTTAATAATCAAAGAAAGCCAGGAACTTGCTTAAGTACAGTTTCTTAAGCCTCAAATTTTAAGATAACTACCAAATCCCATTAGTCTTACGTGTTGCATTATTATTAATATTGCCATCAGTATTAATATTATCACTAAACATAGTGAATGTTCATGCTATTGTTTGCATTGACTTAAAAAAATCACTAGTATATAAACTTTGCAAAATTTGTCATTTATGGAAAAGTTTATTTTGAAAATACGCAACAAGATATTTTACGTAAGCGACAATTTGCAGTTTTACACCTTCGAGTACCAATTTATAAACTAAAGGGAATCTAGCTAGGGAACTAAAGGGATCTAGCTGATGCGGGTTCTTAGTAAATGTTGCTAAAACAGAGTCAAGTAGCTGACGGTAAAGACCAAATAGCTAAATTGGTAACAATGTAGACGTGAAGCTCCGTAGATACGCAACGCAAGGAAGTAACAACGGTCTGTCGACGTGAGATTTGCCACTCGAATGGTTTACATCGTGAATGACTATAGTCCTGAGGGGCCACACACAAGGGGGAGAAAGGGTTAAATGGCACGAGATGACAAGTGCGCTGACAAGGGAGAAAAGGGGTGAATGGGTGAGGAGGAACTCGCGAGAGAAGGTCGGAGGTGAGGCACAAGTATGCGGAGGCGGGCGTGGGAGGGATGATCTTAGGAGGTCACGGGGCAGAGGCCACGGAGGAAAGGGTTCACCTCTCTCTCTGCGGGTTCACTGCATCATTTCCCTCTCTCCTTACGCCTGCGACATCATCTAGAAAGGCCTTTACGCGGACGCGCTCGTTTCACGCTAGGAAAAGGACCATTACTCACCATTTAATGCAAAATTTTGCCAACATTTGAGGTCTTCTTGAAACCGACTCAAATTGTATAAAAGAGATAGAACTACTTTCGCTTAAAAATATCGAATTCTGGGAAAGTATGTATCGGATTCCGTGAAAATTATTTTTAAATAATTTTTATATTTACAGTGACATTAAGTACGCAATAATATATACAACGATTACTTAAGGCTGAATAAAACAGATACATATAAATATTGTTGAAAACTGCTACATGACCAGTATAGCAAAGTGATTAACACGTTCTGGTAAACGCTGTCCCAAGTTCGATTCCCGATGGGGCACCCGTGCCAAGGACCACACCAATCGAATGAATTAATAATAATAAAACGCCTTTATTTGGGCGAGGAAGATATTAAAATGGTTCTTCTTATACCAAACTCTTCGTCAATTAACACACGAAAGAGCATGAAAAAAGTGCACAGAAGAAAACTAATCCGTGGGTTTGAATTATCTGCCTTTGTAACTATCTTTATTATTATAACACTAACAAAACTACTAAGAATGAAGTTATTCATGAAACAGCTTATTTACCTTCGCTCAATAGAATAGAAGATGACTGACAGGGAAAAACTCTTGCAGACAACGTAAACGCTGCCTTGCGGAAGATCACGCGCAAGTTTCAAGTTTGCAGAGAAAATGGCACGAAAACTTATTAAGTTTTACTCGAAGCACTTACCACTGTTATCAGGCTTATTTGGCGGTCGAAAGACTTAAGCAATTTAATCCGAAAGAATTTCGCGAGAGATATAAATGCGCTCCTAAGCCCTCGAGTTATATCTGGTTTCATATTTCCTCAGATTCATCCGACCGATTAGATATCCAAGATATGAATTTTACTACTCCAGACTCTGGAACATTTCTCTCTTCAACCTCCATAAAAATTCCACTCGAAGGAAATAAATACGCGCCCTGGGTGTACGGAACTCGCTAGCTTCTTACTCCGAAAAACTTTATTCCACCAGTCATGAATATTTCACACACTACAAAATATCCTCTTGAGATTCTCGAAGAAAAAATATGCACGCTTATCTTCCGAATGACTAGTAATCGCCTCATTTTTTTAACTATGCGCTACGTGCTATATTCCCCGAAGCAGAACAATGCGTCTTAAGATCTAGGTCTACAGAAAATACAACATGAAAGAACATCAAAAGCGGTAAAATACAAAAGAAGAAATTTTTTTAGCCATTATGAAACGGGAAGCGGTAAGAATCGCAGGAATCCAAAACTTGCAAAATTCCTATAGTTTCTAATGTTCTATCATTATACACAGAAAAGCCCGTTTAAAACTCTATTCCGAGAAATACGCTATATTTCCCCCATACCGGCCCCTTTCACACTGATTACATGGAAAAATACTGCTTAAGAACTCTTCTACCCACTTATAAGGCGGATATTTCCCGTCTCCAGTTACATCGCAACCCGCTATACCCAATTCTCCGTCTCAGTCGATAGAATAATGTTCACATTATTCTTCCCTAATTTTCAAACTAGTGATTGCTAGTGAAATCAAATAGTAATAAAATTCCTTTATTACAGTGGTAAAATGACGAAAATTACATAATAATAGAAATCCCTCTCTTTGAATGTAAAGCTAATCATTCCTTAAAAACATGACGAGAAGGCAACAAGTATTTCTCTATCATAGATCGCGAACTTTAGATATCTACAACTGTGACTAGTAAGAAAAAACAATGTAATATAACAATATAATTTCTTTTCCATTTTAAGGCATAAGCTTTAAGCTTCTTTTTAAGAATTAAAGAGTCAGCAAACCCTTCCCCTTATTATCTATTTTAAAAGAAATGAAAATCTATTAAATACCGGTCATAACGCTTCTTGATTATATCACTATCTCGCTTATAACGCGGTTTTCACTTGTTTCCTGATGAGCGTCTTAACCGGGTTTTACCACACTCCAAAGCGGTTTGTTTCTAACGAAATTTTAAAATTAATTGTCAAATTCTACACTGAAACATAATTATAGCATTTAAGAGGGAATGTGAAGTAGAAATTACTAATATACGAGTATTTACTTATCATTTGGAGGATAACGTATATATGCCTCTTCTTAGTTATGACGGTAGAGCACAAAGAGTCAGTACTATGAACTTCATCATATGTTACATATATCATAGGCGAATGAGACGACTGAAATGTTAAGAAAATGGACGCACATCAGAAACAGATTAGACAAAAGGCACGACCCAAACGAAATATCTCCCCACAGAGAAGAGCAGGAAAAGAAAACAACTTACTTAATCGATGGATACGAAGAAATGGAGAGACTCTCTTCAGGCAGAGGAAGAAGCCGTACACAAAAGAGATTCCGGTTTATGGAAAGAAGAACGCCAAGTGATGGTGCGAGACAGGCGGATGATTAACGGGGGAGTGCGACAGTTTAGGAAATCAATTTGCGAGCGAGGAGTCGCGCCAACACGAGCAGATTTGTTATGAAGTCGTTAAGTGGGAAGAGGAGTCGTCGGAGCTGACCACAAGGAGGCGTGGGTGGGCGGGACGGTGTTTTGATGGGTGCGGTGTTAGGGCGAGGAATGATGGGAAGAAAAGGGGAGGACCGCAAAGTGCCGAAAGGAGGCCCACCCACGGAAGGGATCCCCAAGAACGACCTCACTTGATGCATGAATAATGTTTTTCGGATTGGAACAACCGCCGGGGTCTAAAATAGCTAAATAGAGGCACCGACAAGTGGTTAACCTTTCCCGGGACTGAAAATGACCATGCCGGAAAATGCATCGGATTCTGCAGATGCATTTAAGTCGGGGATCTGCAATAAGTAGCGGACCGAGATACTTTTTGTGCCCCAAATGGGAATGCTCGAGCTTCCTCGTCGGTATTTTTTTTAGATTTTAACTGTCCTAATGAATGATTCAGTAGTATTTTTTCTTATGGTGAAATTAATTAAGCTATCCGGGCACAATGGTAACCAAGGATTTACAACTTCATTTTACGGAATTGAAGAAAGAGAAAAATCCTCATTACACTGCCATTTAACAAGTTACCTAGATGAAATGTCCGCGAGGATTGCAATGTAAATTATTTTGCATTCCCGTTTGCACTTTATTATAAAATCATATTTAAAAACAAATATCTTTAAGTCTTTCTCGTGCTTACTTAAGTTGATACAATCTCTAATTTTTTCAACTGCCAATGCAGTAGAATATAATACTGCCTTGCGAAATAAAAAATTTCGCCTCAAAGTATAACCACAACAAGCATGCTTGGCTTGATTGCATAGCACGTGAATGATTCAAAACCGGAAAGATTCACGAGCTTCTCCGACAATCGATACCTATTCAAAACTTCCAACTTGACGGTCGACTTAGTACTGGGGAACTTAGTACTTGGGAAAAGTTCTCATTGCTGAACAAGCTAAATTAATATTTGCTTGGTGGAGGGTATGAGAAGTTTAACGATAAGAAACACAAGCATCTTCGAGAACCGTTGATAAGCATTGATAACACTGCATTACAGAAGTGTATTTCATCTTATCGCTATTTTTTTCGAAAGAGCATCCCAGTTTTATTAAATTCTTCGTTTTCCGCTTTAGTGCATTAATTAACATTATCACTAACATTGTGGTAGCAGAGGATTTTATCACGTAAAAAGTCATTTTGCTCTTTCGCAATGATTTACATGTAGACGTACGATCAACACGTGTGATCGGTATCAGCCAAAAATTAGAATAAAATACATAAAACATAATGGAGACCTCGGGTGTAGCTAACCTCTGCCCCGAAGATTCGCAGCACTGTGACGTAATTAATGCATCGATTGTCCATTTCCAGATTGGAAACCCGTGGGTGCTCAGCGATGGGAAAAAATAATCAAAGCGGTTGACCCAAAGGGGTAAATACATAAATATTCACCCGGCGAGGCGGTAAATTAAATCCTGCCGGCGCTTTGATATTTATAAAGGTGCACCCGCGTCCTATAATGGGGCACGTATCGACAAGAAGGATGTTTGACAAGTGGGCGTGACATTACATATTTCGCTAATTAAATTCTCGCTCGGAGGATACATTGGTTAAGGTTAAATGGATCTGGAGCGAAATCGATAGCCGAAGAGAGAATAAAAGGTACCGCCCTCAGCTTCATGTTTCAACGGATTATCTTTCCCGGGCCTCGATTCTCTGAGTGACACATGCGCCGACCAAACAACTCTCACTCGGGGAAGGGAAAACTCATATCAACAGTAGAGGATTATTGAAACGAGTTCCATTCTTCTACTCTATAAGCGATACGCGATGACAATAAACAAAATGAGTAGATACGGTCAGTGGTAGGAAGATCCAATGTCACATGCCGATGGGCTAATCGCGGTTTATTATGGTAGTTGAATTTAATCATCTATTTCCATCTCTCTCTCGTAGAATAAGAATGGGAGAATCAAATTCAGTTTTGAGTATCGTGATATTACGTGATTCGAGAATAATATACGCTAGTTCTTGTGAATCCACGATGTTAATTTTTTAGTTAAATATTTCCATCATTATTAATATTTAACTCTCCTTGTCATAGGCCAACAAACTGGCTTGAGGCGTACGGTTGAGTTACGTTATTAGGTTATGTTTACTGTATGCTCTATAAATAAAACATTTAAAACGCATTTAATTATTTCATGACGAGTTAGCGAATTTCTTTCCGTAAAAAGCATAGATGATATGGCATCTGTTTCCCAGAACCATACATAAACACAAGTATAACTACAGTGGCAAGGATATGCTATCAAGTGGCAGTTTTCCACCAAAATTAAATAATACTCACACGCATATGGCTAAATGAAGACTTCCACATCCTTTCACGGTTACTTGGCGAAGGGTTTCAATACAATAGTTTTAAATTTGTTATTACAATATCGCTAATAAAATATCACGGACCGAATAATATATATTATAAATAATAATCTATATTTATCATCCATAAGTATAATATAATAAAAATCATAAATTATGTATAATTTTTATATATTTTGGGGGACAGTGTAGATGAAACGGGGCAGAAAACTTTGGGAAACTTTGTTATGAAACATCCTTTTCATGAAGAACGAGAATGCAACCATCCTTTCGACGTAATATTTGGCATTCAAACACGTTATTATGAACTAGAGAGCAAAAAATATTACTACAAAGCCTATCATTGGCGAGGAACAAATCCGCACATAAAATCGAGCTTAAATAATAATAGCGCATCTCCGTTCGCTAACGACCGCCGTTCCTTTCTCCACAGCTTCCGGAGTTTTTATTCCCATGACTCAAATAATCCGAAGGAAGCCATTTCGAGCCGCCGATTCACCGTGCTCATAAAACAGCATTTCTCGCGGAGCGGCCACTTTCCCATTTGGGGGCGAAATGGACTCTCCCGGGGAAGTATTATCACGACCCAATTCGGACGAAACAACGCCGATGTACACCTGCGCGGCATATGAATGACAAGGCACAAAGGAGGCGATCGAGTACATATGTTACAGCGGAGACAATGGCCGCAGAGAAAGGGGAATGAGCCAACAATGAAGTCGGGCGCATTTCCGAGTAAGGACATGGAGGCAAAAAAAGATCTCCGAAAGGAGGGTTGGACGGAATTCAGAGAGGACGAGACGGTAAGAGAAAAAGAATCCCTTCGGAGCGAAATAAATGGATTGGTAGTGAATGAGTTTGGAAAACCGGTGAATTCCGCTTTCACATGTACTTATTGGAATTCTGAGTCCTTTTTTTCTGCCCGACGAGAGGATTTTGATGCGATTATAGGTCCGATAAACGTACGGAGAAGATAAATTCTGGAGTGGATGAGACTCGATTGACGGAATAAACCTGGACTGACGGATCGATCTCATAGCTGAGAAAGACTAAGATTAAAGGGACTTGTCTTCGATTTAAAACGCGTTTGGAATCTTCGAAAGAAATTGGAGCCGTCGTGAGAAAAACGCGATAATGATCGGTCAATTAAAATCCCTGAATAAATGGACCTTCTGAAGTGAAATCTGGAGGAATTCCAACAGCACAGTAAACAGGGATAATGAACATTTGCACAATTTAAATTCTAGTAGAAACAGAAAAAAAACTCTTACCTATCTAAACATGATACCAAAAGTAAATATTGACAGGTTGGACAACAAAAAGACTATCTTTCATTTTTAATAAAAATCTTTTTTTCATTTTCCACAAATATATGACCAAATATATTTATTAATTGATTCTTGCATGTTTATAATTTGAAAAATAAACCCTCGGACCACTTTTACTAAAAGTATACATTCGCACATCATAATAACGTATAAACAATAAAAAATATGAGGAATGTACTTTGTGGAAAAGTAAGATAAGGCTTAAAGCATGGGAGAACGTGTGAGGAAATTGTTACTTAGTCGAATAAATGTAGTCTACCCTATTGTCGTGATCCTCAATCTTCTGCAAACCCGAACAACATGTAAGTTGTCAGTCAGCACTGTACAAGAAACGAGTGATAAAGCTCGTGTCAAATGAAATCAAGCATGTATGAATATGACGCGGTTCCACCTCACCGATCGGCACTGCCTTGTGTACAAATATTCACATATCATAGAGTTATATAATTAAGAGCAGGCGCGCACCCAAGGGTGATGGACTTCAGACCCCAAGGTTCTGCAAGTACACCACTATTTTGATCGTACTCAAGCTAACAGTAAGACTTTGTAGTACGTACAGTAAAAAAGAAAATATTTCCTCTATTTTTCGTTGTGAGAATTATTAAGTTCGTCAGCCAACCTTTAATGTAATATGTTCAATATATTACCAGTGACTATTATTTTATAAAGCCCCCAAGCGAAAATCCTGGGTGTACGGCTGAATATAAAAGTAATATTATAGTAGCAGTAATTTGTAAGTACTTCTACAGCTGAGATCATTTCACACATATGAGTGCCTTCCGGAAATCCAACCCGTGACCGAATCCACCATCCACCAAAGGCGAATGCGCTGCCCACTTGGCTATATGGGTAGTGAATTAAATAGCTTTTTATTCCCTGAGATAGTGGGAGAAATAAATAGTATCAAAAAGATGGAAATTCATCCGATAAAAAAATGAATTACATGAAATCGACTACCGAAAGTTAAAAAAAATCGACTTTAGGCTTTCTCTGCTTAATTTCCTTAAGTACTCCTATCGCAAAACTCAAATAACTTTATCTATAATTATCTAAGTATCAGAGAATTATCTATTTCGTCATCCGATATCGCCGCTGTCTTAAAGTTTAGCAGATAAGTTACAACAACCTTTATTCAAGTTAAACAGCATCGTTTACCCCGTAATATGATACAGCGAAAGAAGTGAGGCTTGGGAAACTCTTATCCTTATCTGATAAGAGGAGGATGTTTGATTTCCTAAACACAGAGACTCTTGAAAAGAAGATACGAAACCCGTCATTGCAAACAAAGGCGACGACTTCAACTTATAGAGCGGGAGAGTATTATGCGAAAGACAACAACAAAACAGTAACGATGAGCGCACTTGATGTTGAAGAAAAAGACGAACTTCTCTTGTGCCTCTAAAGAAGAGTTTTAGCTAAAATTCTGTCGGTTGCAAGAAGCTCGCGATTTTAACTTATGACAATAAAGCGAACAGTTTTGAACGATATCATACGCTACCATATCCTGTTCTTCATTTCCGAGGTTTGAAGTTAAAAACAGACTTATGAAAAAGATTGGGAAATCCAATAAATAATTCATACTCGTTCAGATTTTTTTTACATATTTCTTTCGAGAGGATACTTTAATCAATTGAATAATGTAGATATCGATTGTGGTGCTGGAGACGAATGGTGGAAATTAAATTGATAGAACGAGTAAATTATGAAGAATTTTTCGAAGAGATAATGCAGAGGATTTCTATAGATAATTCTGATACGGAAAAGACATTAAATTGGGGGTATATCTGGAAACTATATGAATGTGTCAGAAGACAGGTGAAAGAAAGCTATGTAGGAGGAATCTTGGAGGAGGATCAACTTGAATCACAAAAGACGGATTAGGGTGTGTATTAAAATCACGAATTAAAAAGGAATGATTCAATTTTCACGGGGACTGTTACTAGAGAAAACAATTCACCCATTAATATCAGACAATAACAATAACAAAAGCCTTTCCGTTTATTTATTTTTAGAAGATATAAATGTCATTCTCAATAGCAGGACTATAGGACAAAAGCCCCATAAAATAGACAGGATTGAATTAACTGATGAGTTAAGCTGTTTTCCGTAGTTTTAACTAGTTCCTAGTTTTAACTAGTTTTGAACCGTTCCGTAGTTTTAGTCACTTTGAAAAAGAACTGGAAAATTATGATCCCAGAGCCCTGAGACAAACGGAAAATCTCCGAGTTCATTATCTCGGGATAGCAAACATTTCAGGGATGATATTTCAAAGCTGGTGGAAAGTTTTTGTTGGTCACTCAACTTCCAAATTCGAGGAAACGAAGCCAACATTACGGCTCGCGAACATTGAACTTAAGGCATTGAACTTTAAAACCGCTTTCCCCAAATAAACTTCGGCAAAAATATAACTTCCATTACCTGTAATATTTGTACTATAGTGATAAATGCCTACACTGTTGAATTTCCACCATATTTAACTGTAGAAGGAAATTTTTGATGATATATTTCCAAATTAACTAGTTATTCATTCCGCAAAATTAATAATTAACCGGCGATTTGTGAACGACTTTTTCCTTTAGAGAATAACTTTCTAATATTTAATTTATCTGGAATTTTAATACTCTGAATTTTGTTTCTTTCTCCTACATTTAATCACACCTTAATGGTCAACACATAGATTTATATGTTTTTCCTGTTACAGCTGTTAAAATCCGACTGTATCTGGACTACAGCTGCGTTTCAATTTCAATAAAAATAAACTATTAAATGACTTAAATTTTAATTTCATCTCCAGAGTTATATTATAAACTCAATTCAATAAGAATACGAAAAGAAAGTACGAGTACGTGACATGTGTGCCGCGAACTTTTTGCAAGCCAGCCGAGGAGTAAATACGTTTGAGAGGGTTAATGGAACGAGAACCGAATAGAAGTCCTTCAAATAAAGAGAGATTGCGATACAGAAATAGCGCGAAAGAGAGGGAAGCAAACCGTGAGAAGAGTCATGCGTCCAACTGTGAGGGGGCAAGTGTTAAGAAGGTCAGTGGCGGCACTCAGACAAGAAGAAGGCTGCCGGAGTCACTGGAAAGAGGGAGAGGAGAGGCCTCCGGGATAGAAGGCGGGGGACCGGTTTACAAGACACGACGCAGGGGTTAAAAAGATCTTCTTGCGGGGAGGGCAGCAGATGGAGAACGGATCAAGAGTCCAGCCGTGACGGAGCGATAGTCCACAAGCGGAATAAGGCCCTCTGCGGAATAACAGTCCGATCGATGGAGAGGCGAGGAATAAAACGCCGGCGCGGAGGAATAATGTGGTAACGCTCCCCAGGCGGACCCCAGTCTTCCCCAGGAAGAGTGTGGAAGACGGCGGATTGATTGGTTAGCCTTTATCTCTCCCGAGTTTTCTTTGGGGTGCGATTCCACCTGCTTCGGGGAGCGGAAAGGATCCGTGGGGAATGGGGAAGGGGTGTGGGGAGCAAACACGCAAGCACACTGAATACACACACTAAACAAACACGTGAGACCAAACAGTAGCGAGCGGACCTTTCGCTCATGTCAAAGAGAGGCTTTCGGTGGCTCCTTAGTAGCCGCGGGGTTGTGCGGGAGTTTCCAGTAGATCACGTAGACGCACCTCCTCCATGTTTGCGAACTAAAATCATCGAATGGTCGTGGGCTTAGAGGTGCGTGGGAGAGGAAGGGTGTGAAACGAGGGGTTGTGTTCGCACCACCGGGGGGAAATTTGCCACTCCGAATGCATTCTCGCTCCGAACCACTCAGTCCAATCGATCCGACTAGCCTTCTGGAAAATTACTCACCATTTCAATTTCGATTGCTCCGCTAGTTTAGACACTCGTTTGTAGGGTAACCACGTCCCCCGGTGTCGCCAGAAAAGGGATGCCTTATTTTCAGGCTTCGCCATAATTTCTCCGGGTTGAAGGAACGTCATTACGGTAGCAGATCAAAGTCAAAGGATTATAGAGGGCGTAATATCTTTCTTAATTTCGAAGATATTCTCTTCGACAGAATACGAAGTAAGAGCGAAACTAAATAACAACCATCTCTGCACAACGTAAAACCACATAAAAAATAATGCACCATCTCTGCACAAAGTGCAGGAATTACTGGACATTTCGGCATTTTATGTAATCCTTTGAAAGAAATGAACCTTCATAATTCAAACATAAGATAGGGGAGGTCTTTCTACCCCGCGGACAAGCTGGGGAGGTTGTTTACCTTACGGCGGGCCACGTGATTCTCATGATAAAGAATGAGGAAATAATACTTCACGTCCCAAAAGTACAGCTGCAATCACAGACCCTGTATACATGAAAGAAAAGTGTTGAAGGCAACTAATTTGGTCTAACAGATGTGTGTTTAATACTAGATTCCAATAAAATGGTCTGGATACAGATAAAATGTCCTCATAGGTCACATTATGTCATTAGATCCGCATTTAGATCATTGGCCACCCACATCAAGTGGCTTTTGATCCTAGTTTGAGACCGGTCTCACATAAGGATCAGAAGGATCAGGAAAGAAGGATCTTCTAATTGCCACGCGGGTGCTCTAACCAACTGAGCTATCTTGACAGAGCATTAAGACATGCGTTTTGGGCGATTTGTGGAAAAAGTGGTTCGTCCGACTGAGAGGAATCGTCCTCAAAACGACCGACATTTAAGGCAAGATCCGGGTTCAAGTCTTGGTCCAGTTCGACTTTTTACAGATCCGTTTCTCTTTGGGAATATCGAAATATATTCATTATTTTGTTAGAGTATATTCAACATCTTTCCACCACTAACCCAGAGGTCAACACCGGTCAATAACGGCTTTCATACTTCAACACGTGGAGAAAATCTCCAAAAACACAGCTATAAACACAGCTTTCCAGTCACTAACATCAGCGCGATTTTCCCCAAGGCCAGAGGTCGTCTGAACTCTGAACGATAAAAAGAACGCATCAATTAATTCGAATCATCGCGACGATTAACGCTAAGCTGTCATCGAGGGAACGCATAAATTCCCTCGGTCAAAAAAAAGAAACTTGCAAACAAAAATCCCTCTCTCTATTCATGAATAATTCATACGAGTCCATGACGTTTAAAAAAAAGCGCCGTAGGTCTCCTAATTCGCGGTGCGATAATGAGTTGGGAAAGCGAACGAAGCCCATGACTGCAGACGAGGGGAGAGAGCTCACCGCAACGCTATTCATGTTTCCCTATTTATCTTGAGAATCACTGAAAAGATCAATCACGCGAAAACTTCACGGGCGAGCGGTCGGGGGTATTCCGCTGGATTCTGCATGAAGAGTGCGATACAAGGAGGATTACCATAATCCCCAAAAGAGAGAGAGGAGTGTTTCCAACCTATTTGGCCCTCGATCCGTTCCAAAGGGCCGTTTGTTAAATTTCTCTTATCCGCCGAGGAATTAATTGAATAGGTAATGAATGTAAACACTCGGCCATTAGAGACGATTAATATCGTTTAAATTCTGATTAACCCCGCTAGATTACGCGGGATCCGTCCGAAAATCGAAAGGTTACTGGACGCGGGCACCATCTGATACCGTGAAAGAGTTTTAATCTTCGCTGATATCGTAATTTTCACGGTTCCAGACGTCCTTAATTAAAGTGAGCTGTTCGTAATTTATAGGAGTTTTTCCACTGGTAATTCTGAAAACTTATTTTTATAAATGACTGAATAAAAATTAGCCAAAATGTCTTTAAAAAAACGCATGCATATGGATGCTGTGATAATAATTCTCTTCGAACGAAAAATCAGGGTAACAAACCGTGACCAAAGAATACACACGTTTCACTTATGTTATTTAAATTTAATTATTATAAAAATTTCCTTGACTACATATTCATCCCAAGGCATGATATTCCATATATTAAGTAGAGGTCGGAGGTGAACATTCATGGCTCATTAAAATACTTTAATTCTTATTCTGAAAAACGACTTGGGTATTCAAAACAATATCTTATTCCTTATTTCGAAATCTGACATCCTCATCATTACGATACTCCAACTTTTCAATCCTCGTAATCACAATTGGTGTTAATTCCACAAAAAAAGTTACCCTTAAAATGGCGAAATTAAACGAGAAATTCGAAAAGAAGACCACGATTTAGATATGGTGCCGGTCTATAAAAAGATACGTTTCAGCTCTACTGCTTCCTTTTTAACGAAGCATACATTATACAGTTTTTGCATGGTACTGCGGGAACAGTTCGACAGAAATATAGCTCGCGAACACGCACGTATAAATAAGTGACTCGAATATAATTTTTTACTCCTTTAACGCTCCGTGTTTTTCACAGGTCAATAATTCAGCTGCAAGTCATGCTCGCATACCTATCGTAAAAAGAGCTTTATTTTGATACGGTGACGTCAGGGAGGAGCCTTCTCTCTCTATTGGAGTTTAAAAAGGGAAAAATAAAATATTAGCTATTTTTTACCATGTAATAAATTATTAATCACTTAACAAAAACGGACGTTTTGATTTGAAATTGATGATCTTGCAAGACATTATTTTCCGATACTAAAAATGTGGAGTGTTTAAGTCAAGATGGCAAACCATGATGGTGTTGCATCAAGGTTTGAAAGTGATGCAAAAGACAGTCTTGCTGAAGATAATCTGAAGATACCTACATGCTGACCATCCTGGAAAATAATAGACGTCGAACTTCACCACTGAAATGGAGCTAGACTGACTGACAGGAGATAAACTAGTATATGTTTTCATAAGTTTATTGAAATATACTTCTACTCATGGTCAACTACTTTCATACAAGAAGGTATGGGGCATTTAGAGGGTCAGAAACTACCATAAAATTCAATTTGTAATAGTAGCAAAGATAAGATAAATTGATAACGTAGATATATTATACAACTTAACTTTGTGAATAGGCTCATTTTCTTTAATAGTAAAATATACGTTCCGTTTGAAAAGCGAGGCTTTTAAATTTGACATCTTTCTTATCTTTAAGTAGCTAAATCTAAGCTAAATATTTCAAACTTCGATTTGTGTCTGATTAGGAGTTACATCTACCAGCGGGACATTCTAAGGACGAATCCGGAAACATAAATAAAGTCCGAAATATCCTGCGAATTTTTCTTCCGACTACCACAAATTCTTTCCACATTTACATAAGAAAAGAAAATGTAAACTTCGTTGTATCTAAATGTTAGTAGTAGTAACTTTCAATAAGTAGCGTAGCAACTATTAACGGTACTGTTTCAAAGAGGAAACCGTAGCATAACGTCCACTGGATCTAATATACTGCAACGAATATCCCGTATTTAGTTTAGAGGTATGAATCATGTCATAAACTAAGCCGCCCCGAGCTATTTGTTGGCCGTGCGGTTGCACATGCAGACATCGGCGAACACGCAATACGAGGGATTCCATTCGTCAACTCCGCACGCCACCGAACAACGTATCGAAAGCCAACCATCGGTTGCGGCCCATCGATAAGCATTTGAAAACTGAACCCCGTTGTATCTCACGGCTTTGCAACATATCACTCCCCACACCAGCCAATCGCTTTACGAGCGCAGCACGCACGTCTGCTCGGCCGCAATCACGCGTGCGATAAGAGGTCAAGATCGGCGGATCCTTTTACGCCGTCGGCGCTGTTGAGGTGCGGGGGTGTGCGGGAAGAAGAGAAAGAGCAATCCCAGACCTGCCACCTTGAGACACTCGAGCAGCTAAATAAAGGGTGATTTGACGTTCATGTGCGGCCCACGGTGAGTATAAAACACTGGTCGGTCTGACTCTTCCTAGTTGAGCACACAATTCACATTAGGGTGTAACACTGCTTATGGTGGGTCGCTGAGTTACCTAATTATTTGGCAGGACACGAGAATATTGAGTGAAATTGACTTTGGTTTTGGTATGTGGATATTTCTTTCTGCGCTCTGTATTCTACTAAGCATAAATCAGTTAGGAAATTAATATTCGAGAAATGTTAGTTATTTTAAGAAACATTAGTTCTTGTGTTGTGTTGCAAAATATATAGGAGATTCTGGAGAGATGAGAAATAATCCAAGCAAAAAGCATATGGGCCGCCGGCAGTGATGGAATAAAAAAGTATTGGGAACAGGTTCTTATCCTAAGAGGTATGCAACCACTCGTTCGAAAAAATGATTTGTTAACGATTAATACTACCAAAACATCAGAGATCGCAACAAAAATGCCAAAAGACAAGAGCAATATCACAATTTCATTTTGAGATCAAAACAACATACGATGCTAACATCCATTTAAGGCAAAATTACTACTGACTTCAAAAGAATGACGAACTTTTCATTGAAAATTAGCTAGTCCCTCGTATTATAAAGAAAATCCAATTATTAAGAAAATACTAACTTAAAACTCCAACGATACAGCATTAAATAATTATGGCTATAAAGAATAGAGCCACAGTGAATCATAAAAATCCTATCCACCTTGTGTATTTGTATTTTTCCACTCCCGCAGAGGAAACGTTAACTATAGATTCTAAATAACGTAAAACAAAAACTATTGTGGAAACATTCATTTTCTGAATTAAGCGCACTATAAACCGCTTAGTTTCCATTTCATTCCAAAAAACAGAGAAAATTCCACTCCTCAGATTTCAATGTAATGATTACGTTTACGTTCCATATTTCACGATTCCAATATTGGGAAGCGGCCAACAAATCTAACAATTATCTTCCTTAGTACGAAGCGTGAGAGGAATCCGCAAAATCAGCAATAAAACCAAGGATGTGGTAGTTCATGTAGAACTATAAGAAAGAGATGGGGAGAGGTTCACACATTTCGCGGTGACTCAGCCAAGTCTCATTAGTTACGGAAGGTATATCTCGCCGCCAGCATCATTCCAATCGATGCCCTATGAGGTTAATATCCAATCTGCACTGAGGGGAAAAAAGCCTACCTCTGAGAAGGAAAACGAATATGTTGAGAAAGTCGAAGTTATTAAGTCCTTTGAAAGGGGAAGGTAGCTGTCCTTCGATGCAGAGATCTTTCCAAGTTCTCTTACTCTGGATAAAATGTAACGTATCACTCCCTAAAGTGAACGCTTATAGACACGTAATATAAGTTGGAAAAAGCTACCAATTACTTCCGATCGATGTGAAACTGGAATAAAGAGCCCAACAGTTTGTGATGAAGGTAAAAAGATGGTTGTTTATATTCTTCTCAGCCTTCCTCTCTAACAAGATCGGCTGAAGATATTTTTGATCATGACGATGATGGGGTTTGCTACTGATTTTTTCGGCCGAATGAATTCCATTCGTCGTAACTCGAACCCGGGACCTTGAGGCTGAATAGTTATGCATATCAACCCACCACCGCATATGTGTATTAATTACAATGTTAATGTTCTATGGCTGTATAACATTCTACGACGGTTTATGCCAAATAGCCAAATAGATTGTGAACGTTTACATTTTGTTCTTCCTTCACTTAATGAGTTTATCTTGAAAATTATAACTTCAACAGACGACACCCTAGTTTGTGTATCTTTACATTTCAATTACAGGTCAAACAGATTATACGATTAGTTTTCTTGATTTACTACGTAAAGCACCGTAAAATGACAATTATTTATTTTTCTCAGCTGATCCTGGACTATGATGACGAACTCCACGGTTAAGACGTGATGAAAAGTTTTATCGGTATTCAAACAAACTTCGCTGGACGAAAATCTGCAGTATGCCTACTAGACGCACATCCTGGACTCATGCATGCTTGAGAGAAAATCTAACTGTATTGTAACGAATAAAACATTCAATAAATTTCTAACTTTAAGGAAGTGTGTTACAGCGATTTTTCCCTTAAAAGCAAGCACCTAGGATATATCCAAAGGAAAAAAATAGACATTTTTCTAGACCTTTTTTTCCTTGGAATTTATAACTCTAGTTAATAAGCCAATTCAAAAACTGATATAATGAAAAATAAGAACTAATGAAATCTAAACAGAAAACGCAAACAGCAAAATATTTTCCTCACGCAACCTCTCCCAGAATTAAGTTCTTCAGAAAGCAATAGCAAAATCCGGGAGAAAGGACTAAACCATCAGTCCACTTACGCCGCTACCTCTTATACTGCTACCTGAATATCTTTCACCAATTAGAATCGCGGTGCATTCCAGCTCATCAAAAATTAATGACCGAGAAATCATAAGAGCAAAAACGTTTGAAAGGCATTCGGCGCGGATGGCGAAGTCTTTTAACGAGAAGAATTCCTCCGCAAAGTAAAAACATGCAACTCGCGATAAACTCCCATCCGTTGCTTTTTGTGCACTAAAACGAGCGGCGGTAATGCTTCGACGCGCCCAATGCCTTTTCAAATTTTTAGCTCTTAGTTCACCAAAACGCCCCGACAGCCAAAACAAATGCTCGCCACCGGTGGAAAAAGCGAGAGAAATAACAAAAACCAACAAAGCCAGCCTAGCGAAAAAAAAAAACAAGCGCCGGGATAAAAGAGCTCTTCCCCTTTAACTCGCCATAAAAATCCTCAATCAATACGACGACCTTCCTAATAAATTCTCCCACTCGGCGGTAAAATTTCCCGGAGAAAAATAAACCCACTCCTCTCCGATCCTAAAAAGTAAATTAAAATAAAACGGAAAAGCTTGCTCCACTTAAAAAAAAAGAACTCGGGTAATGGAGGCATCTGAAAGTTAGATTGAGCGAGATACCGTGGCTAGAGGAATGATTACCGAGAAGAATAAATTCTGATTGCGCGAATACGATTCTAGTGAATGTTTCTTTAGAATTCACGACCCGATTGCAAATTGAAACGCGATAAATATATTAGCAACGAGTAAATTAGGTTTTTAAAATAAAACACGAAATAAAGTACCACAAAAATAGTACAAACGTTAAGTATACGATATGCAAACATTAAGTATACGATAACTTGTGATCCCACAGAATACATGTAATGTAGATTTATAGAATAAAGAAATTTTTCCTCAGATTTAATCCTAATAATAGGCATCTATAGAACTGGCAATGATAAATTTTTCTTTCCGTACAACAGACATCTTCTATTTACATTTCTACTATCTTAAACTAGTTAGATTTCCAGTGAAATCAAATAATGATTAGATAGCATAGCAGATTAATACCTCAATTAAATTGATAAAAACGAATAGCTGAGGATTAACTTTAAATATAAAACATACACAAAAATATCAAATAGTTGTCATTAAGTTCGTGGTTAATCTTCCAATTTCCTGGGTTTCTTACTTCACAAAGTTTTCCACTAAGTCACGCTTTTGCATACTCATTATTATTTGGATCGTTTGAATACAATCCTGTATTTTGCCTCATCTATATTTTGGAATACAAATGCGAATACCTAGTTTATAAGAAAGTAGCTTTCGTTTCTTCAAAAATCAAATTACTGCTTAGGTAACCTTAGTATACCATGGATTAACCTAATCAATAAACTAAATAACCTGTAATATAGGTGGCAGGCAGCGTGTTAAATAGCAATTTAAGATACATATCAATTCATCAGATAAAAATAGGGAAAGAACAATGCAATGAAATAACATTATACGATAACACAAGTAAGTTCCCCTTTCAAAAATATCGAGCAAATAATAAACCGAAAAGGAAAGCTACTCGGGGATTAAATTCCAACAATACCAGGAGAGAAAAGAGGAATCAATGATCCACGGATCAGAGGCATACGGGCGGAACATCTGCTCTATTAAAAGCGCCGATGTAAAATACACCATATTCATATAAAACGAAGCATCGGTAGCTTATGCATAGCTTCATAAAGCGGATTACCATGAAACTCGATACGGAACGTGAATGGAGGCGTGTGTTGGGGGAGGGTTCGTAGGAAGCGGCGGTCTGCCAGCCTCCCTTGCATTGTGAAAATGACAGGGTAGGTCGCGAAAGGAGAGCGGGGGCATATTTTGGGAAGCGAATGGGATGAGTAGGCAGATGATGGCTTGAAGATGGACTGGAGGGATGGAAGGTTGCTTTTTTCCTTTCATGGGATGGCTTTTTAAGAGGCCTTTTCACCAGCTATTGGATGAACTCACCGAGAATACCTACAAGTGGAAGAGCGGGAGTGACAGAGAAACAAACGGAATGCCCAAAGCGAAAAGATATTTAGAGAAGGCTGGAAACGTGAGATTTATTATTACTTGGACAAAGATGCAGCGGAAGCTTCGTCAGCAGGTTCGTTTTGAGATTTTTTTTAATCCGCAAATGCCATCGTGCAAGATTCAACTTGATGACTTCACAACACCAGGATGTTGCCAAGGATTTGAAGATGAACTCAAACTATAAACTAATAGCTAATAAAGTATATCCAGTTTATTAAACCGGTTAAATTTTCACAGAAAAGTGGGATTTTAAGACGTTATGGGAGAGAATTATTGCAATGAATGAAACAATCACTGTTTCTTTACAATGAGTTTATACGGAAGTTGTTTGAAACCCCACGGCAAGTTTCTAGTTCCGCCCGACTCTATGAAATACTTAATGGCAAGAGAAATATGTCACTATCCTCTTGTGAAATAGCAATTTCCAAACAGGCACTCCTAAAAAAAATGAGCTGAAAAAAACTGTTCTGAGCAAAATTACGGCAAGAAAATACACTAGGAAGCCAATGTGCTGAGGGTATTCTTTGGAAGCCATAGAAACACCAAAGACAATAACTTCGATGATTCTTCAGCGTTGACCTTTGGTGGATAAATGTATGCCAAAGGGAGTCCGAATATCCCATGCAGCAAAAAAAGCAAGCGACATGTTATTGTGAATCGCACATTTTCCCTCTGAGTGAGCGATAGAGATAAATATTGATAAATCCATAAGGCGAAAAAATATGCTGAGTTATCAGATGATACGGCCAACACTTCGATAGCAACGCTGCCGTTTCCACAGCCACGGACCGATAAAAAGAATATCTATGTAAATTAGATCTAAATTCACTCATCTCGATTTACTCTATCAGCCAAGCGACAAACTATGGCGGGAGATAAGAAAAGGATTTCCGAAAATGACTAACATATGCTGATCAATTGAAAACACCTGTCCTGCGATGAGGCGTTTATTTCATTAATTTAAAGCTGCTGGATGTATAACCTAAGGCACTGTTTTCCTCGCTAGCAATTAAAAAACGAAAGAAAAAATTAAATTTGGACGGAGATGTTCGCATAAATTTCCGAGGATAATTATTCCGATGATGGAGAGGAGAATCAAAAATTAAAGGAAGCAGAAAACTAGTTCGTTCTGTTAAAATGGGCGTTTAAATCAGAGCAAAAAATTAGGAGCCATTAATTCAGAAATTTACTGGATAAAAGAGATGATGTAGCACGCCTATCCAGAGGCGGTCGAGAAAAAACTAAAAGAAATCCATTCTGCGAGAGAAGATAAATATCACTCTGTAGGAAATAGCGGAATTGCTTCAGAGGATAGAAAAATACTTCATACTGAGACTTTGGAAGATATTATCGGCATTAAGGCGAGAGAAAACATTTATACATTTTTATTCGTTGAAGTTGATTAAAGATAAGAAAACAAGGACGGATGAATGAAAATTATCTGGCACATTCCAGCGAATTGGTCATATATTACACTTATTGGTCACTCTTAAAGGAATCCGATTTTCTATAATTTGAATGAAATACTCTCAGAAAGAAAATATAGCTACTTAATGATATGGTAGAACGAAAGATTTATTCGGAATGAAACAAAAGATAGATGATAAATTAAAGATGATCCATAGCAATGATTATTCGGTGACCAAACTGAAAAAATCGATAGCAAAAATCATAGCGCAAATATTTTGAGAAACGAACCTGACACATCTTCTCAAGATGCAACAAAAAGAAAACGCATCTTTACATTTGGCCGTGAGTGACCTTTCGAAGAAGCATTCACAAAAGTATAAAAGAAATCACAAAATACAAGTACAAAAAAGAATGCACTCGCTAGCAGGTAAAAGAAACAGGTTTTGAATCGGTCGGTAAGCTTAGGGTCTTCCAAGAAGTAGGTCGAAACAGAGGATAATTCATGGATATGGATGCTTGATGTAGATATGACAGATAACCAAATATTACAAGATACATGTACAGGAAAAGTTTTCACCACAGTAAAACTATTGAGCAACTACTAACACCTGAAAAAGACTGCAGTCGGTAATTTCTTACAGCAGAAGTATGGTTGTAAAGATGAAGAAATATGAAGGTAAATTGAGAGCAGAGAATAACTCCCATAAGAAATCTCACTGATTCTGGTATTATCTGATGAGGGTTAGTCGTGAAAAAGTAAGTAGAGTATATTTATATGCCTTCATAGTCTAAGCTTTTTCAAAGAAAAAAGGTACAAAAAAGAGCCAAGAATTAATTTTAATATATAGAACGAACATAAATATGTGTATTCTCGAGTAAAGTCATCATTAGATGCTGACAACATACTTCAGCGCTCCTTAATCAAAGATTTTAGGAATAGAATCGATCTTCCGCAAAATCGATCCAAGGTCAGGATGGAGGCCTGTGATTCCAAACATGGATCAACGGGCACTTATCTCCATCACAGGTCAACTCCGTCCGCTTCCACAAAATAACAAAACACCTCCGATAAGTCGAGAAGAAACGTGAAAAGCGTTCTCCTCACGGGCGACACGCGGATATCCACTTCCCCATCGAAAATCCATTTCTGCCGAAAAAGAGTCAACAAGTCTTCAGTCGTCGAGGGCGTAAAAAAAGTCTCTGACCGCCTCGTGTCTGAAGTGAGGACATGGCGAGGACGTCCAAAAATGAACGAAATGGAACGAAGTGAGGGAGGCGGTGTGAATGGCGGGGGAGGGAGCGGCAGCTGTGTCAACTCTAGCACCCAAACAGCTACTCCCGCGCCACTGAAAAAAGAAAAATTGCGAGGGTCCGAGATGAACGAGGGTGAGTCAGGGGAAAGTGCACGGAGAGATCTGGAAGGTCTGGGGAGGTTAGCTCTACTGGGAATTGGTAGGAAAAGATGAATACGGCGCGGAAAACTGGGAAGAAAAAGATGTTCCTTCCAATCCTGGTGGGAAAAAAGATTACTCGGAAGAAGGCGAATTAAAAGGAGACGCTGAAGAAGTTTATGACAAAAGCAAAAGTAGAGAAGGACCAAAGAATTATTCCCAACAGTATAATTTGATTTTAAGTGGAACGGATGATGAAAAATGAAAGAATTCCATTTCCAAATACATTTTGATACAATTCCTAAAACAATCAACAAAAGCGATGCACCATCCAACAAACTGGGGTAGTAAATTTAACAAGATGATCCTGTAATGAGTTACTATAACTACATGAGTAATAATTCATCAATTGCGATCAATATCGGATAACTTAACGAGAGAAATAATAATAATAATAAATCGTCTTTATTCGGGCGAGATTGAGACTGAAAAGTCTCTTCTTACATCTAACCCCAGAATAGAAATACCTATAAGGAAAGTACGAGCAGCTTTGATACTACAAAGTTACTCGCCATGTCTAATATCAACCTTTCATTCTCTACACAGCGTTTCGCAATGTAAACATGAAAATACAAAAATTGATGGTGAGACGGAGAAAGACTCATTTTCAATCTAAACAAAAGAAAGATAAAGGCAGAAAGTCAAAAAAAGAAAAACGAATTTCATCGGTAGATATCTTGGTTTACTCAAACATTCATTTCCTATTACTCTCGAAAATTGATCCAGAGAACGCAATTGTAACCGGGTCTGAATTTAGCACATCTACAAAGTAAACAAAAGCACAATGCATCTTTTCTCTCGGGCAAGGAAAAAAGGAGACCAAACGGGACGCACGAAAAGTAAACTACAGATGATTTCTACAACAGGAAACCGGCAGCGGAAAACAAAAGCGAGTAATTAAGATAAGAATGCCTCGGAGAGAGACGGAGGGGATATTTTTAGTGCTGAAAAATGACAAAAGGCACGAGAGGAAGAAATCTCGCGCGGAAATAAAGAAGTGAGACGAGATGGAGTGGTTTAGCAACTTCCAAAAAAAACCTCACACCCCTTTCCTGAAACATGTTAACAAGCCATTGGAAGGAAATCTTGACCCAATACAGCTGGAACACAGACCGACTTTTATGATCTTGAAGTGATGGCCTCAACAGCTGCACACCACCACTAGCAGTAAGAGAAAAACTTTCCTCTACCTCAGGCACGGATCAAAAATAGAGATTCTCTCTTTTAAATAAGACTGCGTACTTTGATGGAAGCCTGTGAGCCGGAAATTTGCTGCTGGATTCGCAAGCATTGTCAGAATACACATTTTAACTCTAGCTATGAATGCCTCCTCATCTTTACATAAATAAAATGACATCTCTATATAATTTATTCCTTGACGAAATCAGTTAAAAGCAAAACGCCGAGGTAGTAAGTTAAGACTTGATACTTAATATTTATAATTATATAAAGAAAGTAAAATATAAGTGAAATTATATACTTAAAAACTAAGACTTGATGAAGAGGCTTAGTTCATTTCATAGAAATAAATCACCCGTTAATTAACCCATTAGTTCTCCGTGATTATTCGATAAATTCTCCTACTGATACAACTGCGGGAATAAAATTATAATCTACACTTTTTGCAGCGGTTCAATTACGAGATTTTAACAAACCTAGCTTAGATTTGAGAAACGATATAAAATAAAATAGGAACACCAAAACTGATATGAGTTTGTTCTACAACTAAGACAGAAACTGCAGCAGAAATTCATATATATTATTAAAAAAAAACTATGGCTCGGCTGATAGGCTAGGTTGCTTTCATTAAAAAAGTCAACCATCAACAAAAAAAAACGATGAGATTCTAGTCATTTCCTGCGAAGAGGCACATTTAGTACATTTATACCATGGCTCCTACCTTTATTTCATGCTTCAATTTAATAACCACAAAAATTTTACTAAACAGTGCATGTGATACTTTGTAGGACCATTTCATTTTACATCCAAATAAAACAACTCTGGATTGTAGGTGCTGGGACTGAATCAGCTTTTGTGCTGTATTCGGACAGAAGAATAAAAAGGTCACAACAAACCTAAAGCAGGTAAACACTGTCCCTCCGTCATTCTTTGCCCTTTTTACTTCCCATCGAAGAATGACCTGCAGCGTGAAACGTCAGGGCGTACGTGGTTCTGACTTGGTAGATCGATAATTGAGAGGCATCGGTCAGAAAAGAGAGGGAAATCCAGGGATGCAGAGTGCAGGAGGCGAGTGAATGACAGCAGGCACATTCCGCATCTGTGCCTCTGACAAGTGGGAGATTGATTCACATTCTCGCGACAGTGTCATCACTGTGTCGAAGGCCGACGGAAACCCAAGTATTTTCTACTCATCGATCCGGAGAAAGTGCTTACATCACACATGGCTATCGGCAACTCGTGCACTCAGCTATCAATAAGAAGATGTAGCGTTCCCGGACGTCGATGCACAGTGTTTCAGTCCTCAAGGAGCTTCGAAACCAAGGACGGATATATAAGCGAGAGAAATAGGCGCTACCTGCCACATAAGACCACAGTAAGAATGTGTTCATGAGTCTACCCTATAACCCACTAAAATATTTTCAAATTTTTAGGTACGTGTACACTGGTTTTTGTTTTTTGTTTCAAGAAAGAATTTTGTACGGTCTATATAACATGTAAATAAACTACATGATTAAATTCAATATAATATAAAATATATCCACCATTCTTGATAGTCTAATGCAAAAAGTAGTAGTAATACAATATTTTAAAATTCACAGTACGAGGCGAAGTTCTGTGGAAATCCATCACATAGAATGAAAAGAAGCAATTTTTCCACAAAAAAGGATTTGGAGAAAGAGAACACCTGCCTTCATTCTACATTCAATATTTCGTTTATTCTTGCCATTGTAAAGACACTGAGTTTACTAAGGCATATATTTTTGAATTATATGAAAAGAAATAGAATTTTAAGTCATAATTCATAGCAGGATACTCGTTCTGATATTTTAGCTTTTGGCCTCTGATAGATAGAATCCGTTATTTTCATAAGCAAAACTTTCTTCCAAAAAAGGCCCCTGCCCGAACTGCCAACAGATTTTACTTCATACATCTGATGGCAAGTAAAACCCCGCTGTGAAAATGGTCTTTCCATGACTAATGGTCTTTCCATGACTTGACCTCTTTCACGTGCTAATTCGAGAACATTTTTCACGGTTTTTAGACTTCTTCATAAAAACACATCGTTCATTAGAGAGCTTCGGAAGACAAAGTCGACGATTACCGACAGAGGACAACATTTAACGTGGTTTTCTTTTCATTCCTAATGACTTGCTTTAATTGGTCACTAAATAAATGAAGATTTGACAATGTGAACAAGCTCCGAGAGACAAGAGGTGAAAGTGTTTACATAGCGAAGACAGTGAAAATGAGACATTAAGCGAGCCAAAAAACACAATCGAGAAGAAGGACGAGGATGGCAAGGTGACAAAATAGCCTAATAAGTGAAAACGGGACAACAGAGACTCAAAATCGTCAAATAATTTAGCATAAAAAACTCACTACGAAACAGTCACACTACGAAAATCTCCTATAAGCTATCTGAGTCGTATCAGACGATTCCAAAATGAAATCGCAATTCTGAGTCACTTAGATTAACGTTCTTCGAAATAATTTGAACATGGTGGTACTTAATAATAGTGATATTAAGACCAACCTTCAAGCCTTCCAAATGCTGAATTGAGGAGAAATGAAACAAAAGAAAAAAGAGAAGTTAAATACTATATGGGGAATTTAGCGTTGCCGAAATAATTTGATCAAACAAAGGCTTTCGAAGCCCATGAATAGAGGAACGTTAAATGAAAACAAAATATTTGAAGCTACTTCTGGGCCATAGTTCCCTTTACTTTTATTTTTCCATCTTTGGGCGGCGAGAAAATTTGTGAAGGCGTTTAAGTAACGAACCTCATTGAAGAAATATATTTTCGAGGGAGAGTTTAAAATCTTAATTTACCTGATTTCTTCAATTAAACGACGAAATGTAACAGGTAACGTAACATACGGCTCAATTCATAAAAAACAAAATCATTGATGCGTTCGTGTAAACTAAAGATGAAGGCTTACCAATTTTTCAAAAAAGTGGGCGATCGACGCATTAGTTGTACAGTAATTATAAAAGTATTACGCAACCGCCCAGGCAAGCAGTTTAGAGAGAACCTTAGTCTGGGCCCATATGCCAAAATATCCTTGATTTTTTCCATTAAAATTAAAATTAAATTTATTAAAATTAAATTAATTAAAACGAGAAATAAAATATATGCACTGCGAGAGCAATAAATTCCGCGTTGGTGATGATAATTTCTTACCCAATAAAAATACTTCCCGGACTGATCAAATTGTGCTCATTAAAGTCAGCGTTTCCTACTTTAGTTCAACTTCGTTCATAACCAAAATAAGAGCAATATTAAAATATCCATCGAGCCAAAGGGAAAAAGGATTAAAGATATTGATTAAAGACAACCTCCTAGATCGATATTTTTCCATTCATGCACAAAATTTTACTGCAACTTCGGCCATGAGATTACATGATAAATTACAAGTGGATCGACACACTTCCCGAATTCTGAAGATATGAAAAGACATTAGCGAACGGAAAGCTCGCTTCATATACTACAAGAGAAGCAAACGCCAACAGCGAAATCCATTTACCGGATTCTCGAGTGAGCGCTAAAAAAGCGTCCGTCCTAAGAGACGGTGATAAATGGTGACTCATTGGCCAAAGCCACCCGACGATCAATTACTTTCAAATCCGACGCCGTGACTCTTCAAATATTAATAAACCATCAAGTGCAGCTCGGGTATCGACCGAAATACATTTTGATGAGTGTCGACGGGGCTGAAAACAATTTAATACCACTTTATGCCCTACTTCTTAGCGATGGAATGACAGAAAAATACATTCGAAAGCACGCTATCGGGAAAAATTTGAAAGGTGTCACCGATGACTCCTGTGTCGAGTAACTGATAACCTTTACCAAAGGATTCGTACAACAAATAGTCATTTATTATAAAATACCTTGCCATAAATTCTGATAGTATTTATCTCCTTTTATTCTTAATCAATCGAACTTTATTATTTCTTACGAGGCGGTGTAGGAGTTTTTATATGATCTTGGCGCTCAAATTTTTGTTGTCGTGGAATAAATTTAGTTTACAATCTATTTCAACTTTATGAAATTCTGTTAAATAAATATCTACACGTATACACTCGAGTGCCTAACTGAGATAGTATAAAACTCGAGAAATCACGTTGCTTTAAATCTTCGAATGTGAACGTAGAATTCTTTACAGTATAAACTACGAGTATGATGTTTTCTTCTATTTTGTCCCGTGTTTGACTACAGATTTCTTAAAAGACTATCCAAACAAAATAAGATTTATCTCTAGCAGAGTCTTCTCCTTAAGCTAATTCAACTTGAAAAGGACGATTGAATTGAATGAAGAATGAAGCCTTAAGAAAGGAATTGCAAAAACTATATTAGAGTATATCCTATGGTCAAACATCTTTTTACATGCTTTTTCGTGTCTATAAACATGAAATGTTTAAACTAAATACAATAAATATCATATAATGAATATAATACACATAATAGTTATCATTATTAAATTTCTACACTATTTACACAGTATGTATTACATATCTACACTTTCTACATCAATTTATCAGTATGATTAGGGTACCAAATAATTTTCGTTAAAAAGCTTAAATTACAGAAAGCGTTTCCTCATAAGTCATACGAAAACGGGGAGAAAAGATACAATTCTAAACGCTTCTACCAAATTTACTATCCGAGGAAGAATCAATACGTAAGCGTAGTAGCAAAAGATTCCGTCCTCTCACAGTCTGCTGATATTCATGAGCTCCGAGGCAGTTAAGTAAAAAGCCCAATTTGCATCTTCCGTCATGAATCCCAAAGTAACCTTCGCAGCAAGTACAAATCCACCTCTGCATGGGAAAACCCAAGAGTATAATAGCAATGTAGACCATAACCCACCCTGCTGAAACTTTCTACAAACTCGCATAAATTTTAGCAGCAGCAAAAAAAACGACGCGATCAAATTTTAAACAGGAAAACCTTAAACGCAAACATCGCCGGCTTATGAAATATTAAATTCGTCAATTAGCTAAACTAAGAGAAAAGACGGCGTTAAGAACTCCATTTAAAATGTTGAGTGACGATTTCAAAGAAAGAAGACTCGAGAAAATGCGAGGGATTAGCGATGCAAACATTTCGAGAAGCCCAAATAAAAGAGAGTGATTTTTCCCCACTGGCAAATGGAATTATTCATCCATTCGGGTCAAAAAGCCGTTTTTATCTATTCATATTGACAATTATGTGCGTTTCTGAGAATATGTTAAGCAGTTTACAATATTAATTATCGCCTAACTCAGTTTAGAAAAGGAAGATTACGAGAACATCGAATGGTTATTCAAAATGTCAAAAAAATTATGTTCAAGAGTTGCCAGATTCCGATTGGTTGACCACTGTCGTACTACTGCGCTTCGCCGAAAATTAATTTTTTGTAGAAAAATACAAGAGCGATATGAAGAGATTGGCCGTCATAAACAGAAAAGGGTATAAGATAGAACAAAGATGTACGTTAATCCTTGCAAGCATGAGAAAGCATTTATAAATAACTCTTTCCGCGGATAAGCAGAAACTGCTGTTTGCCAGCAATGATCAGTCAAGCACCTGCATTAACGAAAATCAAGAAACATACACTGCGTCAAACATGCTATCAACTTCCGAAGCTGAGGAGCAAATGGGAAGAACGTTAAATTTTCAACAACATCAAGATAGACTCCAACACTATTACATTAACCCATTCTTCCGATACTTAAATCCAACATCTATGAAACACTTTGCCAAAAACGCACAATAGGCTATTCAAACTTCACTTCCGTTTTACCGTCAATAAACTTACTAAATTATGCATCCTTATTCTATTACTAAATCTATGAGATCCTAATTGAGGGAAATGTCTTGATTACATTTACATATGTACCCTGAAAGGCGCTTTTCTGGTGTAGCCTTGATAGTAATCGGAATAACTAATAAATGGAGGCTCTTTTGACAACATAGCAATCCAGTGAATCACCAAATGAATAACTAGAAGTTTTCACCGTTAGTTGGTAATTCACTTCACTGGTACGATTAAGCTGGCAACTTAGTCTACTCTAAAATCACTTACTAAAAACGCTATCAAACTGTGATGGTACTCAGACAGTCACAACATGAAGTAGACCAGCGGTTCCCATACCAGAGCGCTTTGCACTCTTTCGTTTTGCTTCAAGCAACCTGCAAACGATATTTAATGGAGCACAGGCTCTGAATAAACACATTCACACTGATTGCTCCAGACTGCATATTTACGATTCCTATTTATAAAACCCTGCCACACGCCGAAAGGCGGCTAGAGGGTATTTATGTAGATGTTGATGTAGAAGACTCTGGTGCGTTTGATTTTCTTCTATTCTATTTTTTGCCAGTACCATTCATGAATTATGGCACGTATAATGCTATGGAAACAAAATAAACATTCCTTTGGATCCAGCCCACCTAGAATTTCCATTCACTAACGTGACCCCTCTGTCAAAAAGTTTCGGTACCCCTGCCCTGGATATTCCGCCCAACATAGCCTTTCCGTGGGATGACAAATAAAAAAAATAAAACGCGAACAACGTTCGCTACTTCCGCCCCGTCAAAAACATCCATCCAAGGACCGAAAAAAATCAGGTTAAAAAAGAAGGAAATCGATGGAAAAAGCTGGGTGATGATGCACGGCACTGCCATTAACGAGTATCACACGGACGCCCTCGGGCAGCACCACCAATCTGGCCCTCGAAACTTTAATGCCTTGAGCACGATGCTATCCGGTAACTCCTGAATCGCTCACGACTTTCCCCTCCGAATTGACACGTAAGAGGGGATAGCAGGTATTCCGTTATGGGCATAATGGGATTTCTTGGGACAATAGAACCATTCGAGCACGTGCTGCGTTTCTCCGGCCGTTCGCTCGAGCGTGCTTACGTGCAGCAACAACTGACAGCCAAAGACACTCAATAGACACGACCGCCAAACAATTCCCGATGGAAGCGCGGAACGAGTTAAGCGGCATTAGTGTCGCACGTTCAGAAAACACGATGCGGGACTCGAACAATGTCCTCGCGGAAGACGTTGAAATAGGTTCACGGGAATATCCATGAATTAATTAATAAACTGGTAATACGTAATTCATCTCATGCATTGTCAAAGTCGTCTGAGTTGCTATTTCCTTCCTGGATGTGCTTCACAAACTTTTCTACCACGTTAACAAATTTAACTAAAACTTTGCGATGTGCGAAACCGTATGTGGTCACAATAGGAACTCAAATTGGCGAAAAACAGAATACCACATGTGGAATGGAAACGTTTAATATTTCTTCCATTGCAATGTAAAATATCTCATCAAATAAATCGGAAAGAAAATTTAACATTAAGAAACCATATTGTGCCCCTATTATAGCTGCAAAACCCAGCTTATTGCATAACGGTGAGTACACAAGTACACAAAGTATGAAAAAAGAGTGAATAAAAGTTATGTGAGTCCATAAGTTTTCTCGATTGGCTAAAATCTGGACGGTTATGAATGTAAGCGCAACACAATATTAAACATCAGAAAATATTCAAATAAATAGATGCACATTAAAATATTTATAAGAGTGTAGTACACGCTCCACACTTCCAGGAACGCTGAAGTTGGCCTAATACTCACAGAGGTATAAGAACTCTTCCATGAATGCAACATTGATTGGCAAATTAGCAAAATAGAATGTTCTCTGCTCAATGGGAAAGTTTGCTTTAGAAATAAATGATAAAGAGCACCAGATAAAAACGATAGAATCATTCAACTGAAATCCAACAACAAAACGAAGTTTGAGATCGAAATCCAAGGCAAGATCACCAAGTCTTTCTCTATACCATTCTTTCGACTGATACAACAGTTTGAAGTAGAACCGATCAAGCCTTAATGGTTAACCGTCCTCAAAACCGGATAAAATAAATATAGCTGAAAGGAATGTACTTCCTTGATAAACCTAATCAGTGTAATAATTAGGCTGACAGTGCATCCAGTTTTTTTTAGTCTTCCGTCCATTTGTTACCAAGTAAAATCTTTTTCTAGCGTTTTAAAGCCATAGCCAATAAAATTCAATTTCCGTATCACAAAATGAGGTTAATAAGGAAATTTCTAATTAGCACTTTTCACTTCCTGCTTCGTAGCGCTCTACTCATAGAACACGTCCCTTTATAGACTTTCAGGGAAACGTATAAAAGCAATGTTCCGAAACTTTTAATGCCAATCTGCACTCCTGCTCACCATAATTTATACCACTAACTTCCGAGTTCTTTGCGTTTATTAGCCTTCGGTAAGACGTCGCTGTAAGGTGAACCTAGTGAGTAATTAAAACCGTCGATTAGAGAAGTCGATTAATTCTTCTAAGAGCCACTTAAGGTATGTTCATTTAATCTGTTGACATGCCGCAATCCGCCGTGACCGAGTAAATATCACGAGTTTTTCATTGCAAGCATCGAGAGTGACCTTACTTTCACGGCTAACGCAATCTTAGTCATACGAAACGGAAGATAACACGTCGGTGATCTCTTAGCCTCTCACTGAAATGCACTCACGAGTCCGACAAGATTTTTTAACACAAGATACCCCTAGAAAAATAAAAGTAAATAAACATCGCCGTCAAATTCGCGCATTTAAATCATTCGCGCGGTAATATATATGAAAAGAGTTTTGAGTCGGGAGTAAATGGCGAGTTTCTCACTCGTTGCCACAGTAACAAACAAGCACCGCTCGTTTCACCTGAAAAACTCTTCAAATCCACCGCTCAATAATACATTCGCGGAGCACTTCCAAAATAAACGGCGCGTAAACAACGAGTTCACACATTGGCGAATATTAACGCTCCGCTAACGTTAAATCGCAGCCGAAAACATCTGAATAAATATTGTTGCGGAGCTCCCAAATCGTCATTAACCATACTTAAAAAAAACTTTCAGTTTACGTAAACACGTCCGTGGACGGTGTTTGTCCAACATTTCTTGGTCCCTTACACTGACTCGTAAAGAGAGTGAGGATAATTTCTGGGGTGGCCACAAAGTCTGCATTAACAATGATTTTTTTTCTCTCTCAAACAAGTCTGTAGAAGTATTAGGGACACAATGGCAATCGTTCATAGCAAGAGAAAACTTGCTAAAGCTACTTTCAAGAAAATTGGCGTGAACAGAGCATTCTAGAGCCTCGTCTCACAACGAACTTAAACTCTTTAGCAGTGAAAGTAAGGGGAAAATTTTTCACCAGACTAAAAAAATGTTAGATGAAGCTATCTCTGCAAACATACACGAGTTACTACCCTCAGATAACAGCAAAATGTTATCTATGCATCTGCCAGCAATCTGCCACAGACATTTACACTATCAACAGCCGAGTCTGCTGTTTATAAAAATAAAAGAATGTTTACATAAACAGATATTAATAACTAATAGAAAAATAACAAGATGTGCGCGTGTACACGCTCACGTCATTCCAAGATAATCACACTTCATGATATTCACTGAAGAAATGATGACGACAAACTCAAAACAAGTCAGGATTGACAATTGAGGAATAAAATAAATAAAAACACTGATTTAATTCAGATATATGCCGGATAAATTCCAAGGGTATCCTGGATGAATTCTACAAATCTCTTTCTGCCCAAACAGGTATTTCGATGAGTAAAGCTTAAATATATCACACTGTCACCACACTAGGGATTATTTTACAATATCTTGAGGGAATCATGGACACCTTTTCCCAAATATATATCCTTACTGCACAGGCTCTACATTTACCTATAGAAAAACACGTACAGACCCAGGATGCTCAAATTATACCTCTGTTTCGCAAGTGCAGAAAATAAATTCAACCGAGAGATCTGATTAAATAATCCTGTCACAAAAGAATGCCCGGATGCACCTCAAAACACTTCACAAGATGATCAGAAACCATAGCGATCCTTGGAGCAAACACATCCCGTGTCGCACGGGTGAAATCCCGAGGGTCCAACAAATGCCGTACTACAGATACACATCATGTGGTGGTACTCACCTCCAGGGAAGTAGAACATGGGCGAAGGTGAAGACTTGGAACCCGCTGACGAGGATGAGGACATATGATTTACATGTGTGGGCGGCGTGGGGGAGGAGGAGGGATGGCCCGTGGGCAGCCCCAGAGGGGACGAGGATGAGATGGAAGGTGAGGCGGAGGTCGGGGAGGAGGTCAGGGGGGGAGCGGCCTTGGAGGCAGGCGTCGTCGACGGGGCAGTCGGGGAGGAGGTGACCGAGCCGGGGTGTGGAGGGGGCGGGTGGGGGAGGTGATTGTGCAGCAACGGAGGCGCCGGAGGATGCAGGATGGGAGGGTGGGGGTGGTGAAGCCCATGCAGAAGGTGGAGACCATGGTAGTGGTGGTGGTGCGGGTGGTGGTGAGGATGGTGGGGGTGCTGTCCCCCAGAAGTCGGGGATGGCGCCGAAGGGGTGGGGAGAGAGTGGGCGGCGGAGACTTGGTGGTGATGGGGGTGTAGGTGGTGGTGGGGCGGGGGGTGGTGCAGGTGGTGGGGAGGGGGAGGGGGCTGGGGGGCCGGCGGGTTTCGGTAGTCCATCCCTCCGATTATACCCCGTGTTCGCGCCGTCGCTGCTTATTTTCGATTCTCGTTTCTCTTCTTGGCTTCCCCCTCCTCCTCCTCCTCTTCCCCCTCCGACGCCGCCACCGCACCAACCGCCCTCCGACGCGAGATTGCCCACTTGAGAGCCTCACAAAACGATCTTCACTCCACAGACGACCTCCTGGTCTCACGAAGCGTTGCGAGCCCTCATCATCATCGCCCCTCTATTATGAGGGGATGCATCTCTCGGAACACCCCTTCCTCCCCCTCTGTGTATCGGCAGCGGCGGACGCAAAAGGAAGGCTCGTGAGAATGCTTCTCGAAAGAACGCCCCCTTAAACACACGGCTCTTTCGTGGGGGAGAGATGTGAGGGTGGGAGTTTTTTTAGAAGAGGCGGGCGGGACGACCCTTCACGGATAAACGCCCGATCGGGAAACGCCACCTCCAAGGCTTCACTGAGCACTGGGCATCCTTTCCCATATCCGTCAACGCCAAGGGGCACAGAAGCACACAAACACCACTGATACGGATGCGCACAAGAGCGGGCTAGGGAAAAGATTGCTATAAAAAATTCCGCGAAAGGAAGCGATATATCCTCCCCTATCTAAAATGCACGTAATACAGACAGGAAGATATTTTTACGATTTTTAACTATCACGTAAATTCTAAAACATTTATTCCAGTATAAATCCGAGTGACGATTAACCTCGGGAAATGAATTGACAGGTGAAAAAAAGACCGTGTTTATTTACAGCCTTAATTTAGACGGAATCTCGTTCCGGAAAATATCCTAGCTGACCGCGTTCCCCCCCGCGTATACAAACAGAGACACGCGAATGCATATTTACACTAAGGCAGAGGGGAAGGAAAAAACTATCTTGCTCCGCAGAAATTCACAGCTCCGTTCCTTTCCGCGAATCCATCCGAACGGCTTGATGAAATATTCCTCGAAGGGATTAAATATCAGCAATCGTTGACCACTTCACGGCACAGCACTCCTCAGTAGATAAAAAGACACCACAAGTGAGAAAACACTCGCAGAGATAAATAACAGGGACGTGAGATAAACAGTCCCGTCACACCCCAACACTTCTCCCTCGGCCTATCGGACACGGGAGTAAGAAGCAGCGAGGACGCGAGCGCGGACCGACTCGCCCAACAGCCTCGACCAGTCTGCTTCTCTCAGTATCTGCTCCCTCCGTCTTCCCCCTATTCCCCTTCGTATCCCTCCGCCGAGAACATAACCAAAAGCTCCGCTGACAGCGCCTCCACCACCGCGGCGGGCTTCTCCCGAACTACCCACCTGCTCTCCGTCCCACCCACCCACCTCTCTACCCACAGGATCACACCAGCCCCTTCCCCACTCCCTGCCGTCGTTCTTTCCCCCGCTCCCCGACCACCCTAAATCCCGGCACCTCCTCCCTCTGCCCGCGCGTCTCTCTCCCCACGGCCCCCCTCCGCGTCGCCAGCCGCCCCCGACCCTCACTTACCCCCTCCACAAGCCGACATCCACAACATCCCTCACTCGACTAGCACGAGTCGACTGAGAGCTAGCGGCACCGAGAGGATCGCCAACAGTCAGTCTCCGGGAAGGGGAGCGGACGGCGGAAAAAAGGGGAAGCGAATCCGAAAGAGAGGGTGAAGGAGGGAATGTAGGCAAAATTAAAAGGCGAGTGAAAAAGGGGATGGTTGCGTCGGGGAGGGGAGGATCTTCGAGGGGCACGAATAATCGGGACGGTGAAGAGAGGGAGGGGTGCGGGGACTTAAGGACGGGACATGAGAAAGAGAAAACAGGAGCTCCTCTAAAGTAAAGAAGTGGCGAAGAGGGAATTGTTGCGGAGGTACGGAAAAGGGGAAAGACAATCGACTGGAATCCCGCGAAAACGGGACTTTGAAATTTCAGCGGAGATTAAAAAACCTCCTAAAGCGCAACGCTTGGGATTTGGATAAAAAGAAAATGATCAAATAAATGCACCCTGAGGTGCGAAAGGAAAGTTTGCGTCCTCATCAGAAACTACCATAGATAATTTTACAGTTTAAAAACGAGTAACAAAATTATAAAAGAAAATTATCATGGTATCTCGGCGAAATGTAAATGATTATCCACCAAGTTAGGCCCTTCACCTGCAAGTTTAAACAATTCTGCACAAAGATGAGGGAATATAGACGAAACAATAGCGACCATCACCAGACTGAGATTGGAAAATCTCACCGTAGGCGCACGGGCTACATAAAAAAACGACAAAAAACTTATTGGTTTTCGGATAAAGGAAACACTTTCACTTCGAGTACCAAATTGAGACTTCATAGTCTCCGTTTATATTTAGGAGGAAGAAATTATGGGGGAAAGGTGGAGAGAAGATGCGAAAAGTGAGCGGAGATGGGCGGCGGAGTGTGATGATGAGAGAGGGGAAAGAGCGATGATGCCGACCGAATGAGCAAAGAGGGTGGGAAAAAGAGGGGGGGGCTCAATCGATAGTTCGATCCCCAGTGCACTTGGAAGGGGAGGAAGAGATGGGGTAGGTGACGAAGGCTGGCAAGAGAGAAAGGGAGATGAGACACCCCGAAAGATGAGTGGCGTATAACGGAAGGGGTTAGGGGATCGCGTGGGCGGGGAGTCTGCAGAGGGACGAGATATGTTTAGTGTCCGTGTAATCGCAGTGCGGTGAGCGGCGTGCTGGCATCGACGGGGAAGGGAGAGAGAGGTTTGGGTCCCGGCTTCACGGGGATGCTGTTTTGTCGAGATCGCAATGGGAAACACACACACACATCCGCAGGAACACATAGAGAAGAGACGGGACGACGGGGGATGGGGAAGACCGTGGCGGGGATGTATCCCAAAGAGAGCGCGGAACCTGCGCGCGCAGTAGAGGGGGGAAATGGTGTGGGGATGGTGAAGATGGAAAGGGGTGCGGGGATGGGGGCAGTCAGACATCTGCGCAGGCTGACAGGCACTCGAGAGAGGGGAGAGAAGGGTGTAAGGAGGTTTTTAAAGCTCACGGTGGCAATCTAATGACTCGTGCGAAGAGGGAAGAATGTCATTCCAGTCACGATTCGCTATCTGCCAAAAAAGGGGAGAAGAGGGGGGGATTTAAGCCTCCCGCCGCCACAAGCGAAAAAAGGGTAACTTTGAGGGGGAAATTTTCAGCCGCGATCCTCTCCAAGTTCGTGATGTCAAAGCCGACTTTTTTCCTCTTTTTTTCCTCTTTTCATTTATTCCTCCGAGAAGATTAAAATTACCCGGATTATCCAGATTTTTCATATTTTCCCTCCTTCCGATCCCGGATCAAGTGCGTCGCGCGAGGACGAGTGGGAGGTTAGAGGGCGCCAGGAGGATTTCCCTAACGCTTTTATGCGGGTCTGATCAAACGGAATCATCTCCAGTCGTTAATCTCCGGATTCCATTACTGTAAATGATACCCCGCGACCACTTGGGGACTCAAAAACCGCGACCGGCGTAAAAGCCCCGCGTCTGCGACCCCCTCCGTGTCGCGCTAACCTTTTCCAGCCCATGCTCCCGATTATCCGTGCCTCTCGAAAACCTCCCTTTAACTACACTTGACGCCCTTCCCTCCCCCTTAACCGTGCTAAAGAGACATCCTAATGCCTCTCGCCTCGGCATTTCACGTCGCGGGCCGAGTCATCTGCGCGACTCCAGACGGATGCGAGAGAGGGCTTAACTGCCCGACTGACTTCACTTGACTGATGCCACAGCCAGAGTTAGTTGGTCCGGGGCGAGGGGAGGGAATTCAGCGGCTACCCGCGAAACGCCACACCAGAGCCACCTGGCGCCCGAACCGCAAAAGATGAAAAACAAAAAAGTAACGAAAGGAAGAGGAAAAATGTGGAGGCGCGCGGGGGAGGGTGAGGACGAATGAGACGGGAGATTTTGCCTCTGAGAGGTGGATCGAAGGGGGGGAGAGGGGCCGTGGGAGAGAGGGGATGCGATGTTGCCACATCCACCGGAAAAATCAATGCGAGAGACGGGCGGTTCGTGAGATAGGATGGAGGGAAGGGAGATGGAAAGAGAAAGGGGACACGACTGGACACGGGCGGTGGGGGTGAAGATAAAAGCGGAGGATGCGTCGCAGGAGAGAGGATGAAACGGTGTGGGAGGGACAAAAACCGATTGATTACGAGCTTTGATGAGATATACATCGGAGCGAGCGTTGATGGGAGATAATAAGGGGTCGAAAATAGAGGCCGGGCCGAAAGTAAGCGGTGGGAAGATGTGATTGGATGGGGAGAATAGGTGAGCGTAAACGATGACGGGAATTAAAAATAAAAGGGACGCCTCCGTAGCGGTAGCGTGACTGCTCGCCTCGTTAAAGGAAATCGCGTGTCTGAATACGGACTCGGGGAGCCAAAATTTGCTCCCTAAAGATTCCGTTCGTTACCGCTAATTATCATTAGCTCGGTCGTAGTCAACCGACACGGGCCGGAGCGCGCTTTTGAATCCCGAGACTATCCCTCGTCGAGAAAGAGACATAAATGCAGTTCTATAAAAAATAAACAAGCGATACGAATACAACGGTACGGGAATCGGTGTAGGAGCTCAATCATGATTTAATGTAAGATACTGTAGGCATATAATGAGACATAAATGCAAGTCGATGAGAAGTAAACAAGCGATAAGAATACAACGGCATCGGAATCAGTGTTACAGCTCAATAATGATTTAATATAAAATACTGTGGGCAGATAATGAGACATAAATGCAGTTCGATCAAAAGTAAACAAGCGATAAGTATACAACGGCATCGGAATCGGTGTAGGAGCTCAATCATGTTTCTAATGTAAAATGCAGAAATCAGATACATTAAGAAGTAAAAGCGGGAGTCATTGCAATACCTTGAGAGAATATCAAGTAAATATCACAAACATTCCGTTATTAGTCGTGCAGAAGACAATCTGCTTTGTATTCCAGTCAAACTAACTGCTCTAAAGTTAGGCTTAGCATGCCCCGGTTTTACGGAGACTATCCTGGACTGTTCATAGATTAGATTATACTGACCAGAATGTTTACCGGAAAAGTAAGGCAAAGCGATGCGATTTCAACCTCTTGGCTACGCATTTCGCTGTAATTTTAAGGACGACTACTAACACAGAAACGTAGAAATCGCAAAGAAAAATTAAAAACAAAAAAACTCGAAGAAATTTCCAAAAAACGGAACCATTTGCGCGTAACAAAATACATACAGAGAAAATCAAACAGGCAGTATTTATATTCCAATAGTTATGCATAAAATATCGCTTGAATCCGGAACGAAATTCAATGTGATACACTCTTCCGCTGTACGAGAGTAAATGACAGAGTCGGTCCAAAACAAAGATTAGCAAGGCAGCCGCCCGGGGCGCCGAGGTTTATAGGGGCGCATGATGTTTGGCGTCACTTGAATGTTTGATGAGTTGCGGATACGTTCGCGGATAATCTTTTCATGGATAAAACGGATATAAAGAACGCCCAACAATGTCGATTATTATCTGCATAAATAAATCATAGGTTACGATCTTTTAGAATAGATAATTGATTGTTAACGAAAAGGTTCAAACCATCATATAAACGGTGCAAATTAGGAGGTGTGCTGCTGAATTTTGTAGAAAAATTATTGAATATCATCTGAATAGATGGATTAATGAACTAAAATATCATAATTAATACTAACCACCTATGGTTAAGGTGTTTTCGCTTTCTAAAAAACAATCCATTTTCTTCGATGTTAATATGTTGTAATTTGAGCATCAAGAACGAACGATATTACCTTAATAAATATCATTTTTGTATCAATTCTTAAACGAAAATTTTTCTCGAAAGAAATAAGCAAGTCAATAAATAGATAATGGATATTTTATCTTTTATTGACTTGGCTCCTAGCCCGGAACCCAATACATCACGGGCCGGATCTTGTAATTGAATTTTAGTTTCAATGTCTCATACAAGAATCTCTAGTCTGATAATCTAGACATTTCAAAGAAATGACGGTTACCAGTATAGGAGATCTATTCATTCGATATCAACACCCATTTTAATGAACGACTACATTCCGTTCCAAATTTTCAAGTCAGTCCGAGAGCTGTAAACTAAATCTTCTAATGCTAACTACGCATTGTAATTTCAACAGATCGAGGAACGCCGCATAGAGACGACCTGGAAAAAGGATATTCTTGCACTATGGAGAAAAATACATAGAATTTCATTCCTATATCATCCATCATTACTGACTAGAAAAAGAGGAACGCCCTATAGACTAGACGATGCCTTCAGGTCGGCCCAGAATTACGTAAGAAAATAGAATTTTTCTTTCTGATTATTTATTACTTAGAGATTGGATACAACACAAATGAAATAAAAATATTTTCCGATACTCTATTGGATAATTTACGTGTCCTGCATTATCCGGACGCCACGATAATGACACTGACATCAAGACAAATCAAAAAATTCCTCATATAGGCACAAATAATCTCCTGGAAAATGAACGCCACCCATAAAAATTACGAACTAGGGGGACAATATGAATCTCCCTCTTTATTTTGAATCCATTCTTAATTTCAATCACTCTACAAAGAGACAAAATGTGCGGCAAAAAAATTTTGGAGAGTTGAAAGTACACCCACGGGAATATCGGCCCAGTTATGGCAGATGCCATAAAAAAGCTGAGTAGATAGAGAGAGACGGGCGGAGCTAAATGTACCGAGGATTATGTACATGACTGCCGCGGCCAGGAAGCTGTATCAAGAGAATTAACTCGGCGAAGCGAATGACATTCCAATATAGCAAATACGATAGACGGTTAGCGGCCTTTTAGCCATGACTTGCCTCGCTTTCAGCCCCTGTGCGAGAACGGACACACAAATCGCTGTTAAATTTTACTCAGCTCTCCATCGCAATCCTGTACTGAACCGACCGGAAACCAGCATATGTATAATTACAAACAATTATGGGCGACTGTGTTCAACATAACCGTCTCGTATCGATTCTCTATTCGGGTAACTGTTGCAAGAGTTCTGATACGTATTCCTGCAAGAGATGAATTGAAAACAGACGTGAGGATATACGTCGGATTCCTGGCCATGCGTCATCATTTCATTTTCAGCTTTGGTGGCACGTGGTTTTGTCCAAGTATTACTCATGCACTGAAATTCGTTCATTTATCAGAGGAGGAAAATCCGCGGATCCAAAAAGACGGGATGGCGTCATTAAGAAAAATTTTATACAATATGAAATACATCGAACATTCATTCGTTTAAAAAATATAAAATATTGAGAATATATATAATAAATTCTATCACAGTGAGTCACGTTTGAGGGAAGGAGCGACAAATTCTAGTTTCATCTTAAGCGTTGAGAAAAAAATTATCGATAATTATATATTTTAATTAATATAAACGTTATAAAACCCCTGATGGTAATATATTAACTACAATAATAACCATCTTGTGACTAGATTTTTTTGGGGCTCAACGCATGCTTACACAAACGGATAACTTACCACTTAATTTTTAAGTTTATTTACGTAAAATACTCTGATAACAAAGGCCCAAGCTACAATTATTCCAACTCTTACCAGTATGATTACATATTATGGGCAATAATATAGCGAAAGGTCTACGCGAGAATCGAAACGTCAGAAACCTTTCTCCGCTATTCACCGGGAAAATATTACTTTTTCTAAAATAAATGTAGCTTTAAAACGTTGGAAGTGAATCCAGATTTGAAATGTATGGAGAAATAGGTTTTCGTAACCGAATTAGAGCAATTTTATTGTAAAAATCAGGAAAATAGACACTTCCCCATAAGAATCCCCATCAGATGGTGGAATTTCTCACATACACCGTCAAAATAAGGATGTTAAAAATCAAAGTCATTTTTTGGCTAAGTGATAAAACCTTGAATCAGTTCGCTATCTAAATGGAAATGCTTAGTTTTTAAATGGAAACTCGCCGCTTTCACTGGAGCTACTAACATTAAATTGTCATCGTTGTAGAATCTCCCAAAATAAGGAATACGACGATGCAGATTGAAATAGAAAGAGGTGCTAATAGGGAAAAGAAATTGAGCTGAATCAAGTACAATACATGGATATTTTAAAAAAATTAAATGAAACGGAAAATTAACGATCAACTGCTTAAAAATCGTTCAAAAACAATCCAATAAATCTGGAGAAGGCGTTCACTCTTTAGCAATATTTATCGATGTACGACTGTGCTGATCTCCATTTTAATTTTAAAAAAGGTACAAAATTTTTAAAAAATAAGAAGCAGTAAGAATTTAAACGAAGTTTGTTTCTTCGTACAATAAATATAAAACGCAGATCATTGAAAAAACTTAAAACTATAATTTATGCGTATGTCAATAAAATAACTTTTGAATAATTTTCTGAAATCAACGGAGACATCAAATTTTAGAAAAAAAAATTGGGGCACGGTAAAAGGAAAATTTCTCGGTAGACACTACCTCTCGAGCGGTGCACATATTTAGTCCAAATAGGGAAAGAGAGGCAGACGAGATCCCGTAGTATTCCAACCGATAAGATAAAACATGACGAGGAAAACTTCGTGACGACAAAGCGACGGCAGGAAAACAGAAAAAGGACCCTGTATACATGATGAAGAAAAAGTGAGTTCCGCGACACTGCTGTCACAACAGAGAAAGGGCACCATAAGCCGCAACCTTGCGACATTTCGATCACGGGACGGTCCGTCCTTCCCCGTCCCAACCGAAAGGGGAACATTAAGGCTAATATCCATTTCAACTAGTTAATCAATCCGTTGGCCGAGCATGAATTGGCTGAATGGGATGGCCAAGGACTGGCCGGGGATCGGAAGACGATGAATGGCCAAAGAGAGATGAGTGGCTTTTATTACGTCGCTCGCTTCGATCTTCAGCGGCAAATCCGAACGGAAGCGGACGACTCCGGTAATTTGTAAAGCTCCGCTCCGGCAATCCCTTCGTGTAAGCGAAGGGTTTGGCGTGGATACAGACGTTCCTTCTAATCTGGGGATACAAATCACGAACCTCCGCGGAACCATAACGCCGTACGCTGAAGCGGACCGATTAGTTGATGATGACTTATTGAGTCTGCTTCCAATGCCGAACTGGGTTTCGCGGATGGTCGGATGAGCGAATCCATACACACTCGAGTAACCCATTTACATTGATCATCATCTACATAATGTATGGGAACATCGCGATTTTCGAAAACGTTGGGCCTTGTGTAAAGTTCATCTCCGCTTAACGATAAGATGAAAACGGAAAATTTCAGATATGCCAAATGTGTACAGAATGCCATTAATGACCTCTAGGTACATACCTACGTTTTCAAATAGACCAAAATAGCAAACATACGATGTACAAGCTGTAAGATTTCAACTTTTCATGCAACAAAAAAAACATGAAGAATATTTTTTAAAAAGAAGGGGCTTAAACGAATCATTTGCACTAAAAGTAACTCTTCCACTCACGTAAATGTCTAGCCATAAATCTAATGAAAGATTAATATTTCTAACCTCTAGCCACTGAGTAGCATAAAAATTAAAAGTTTTGGAGTTTAGGAATTACGAGTAGAGGGAAATTTAAAGATCAATAAATATTCTCAAAAGCAAGACAGACTACTATTCACAGTCCTTCACAAAATCTTCAGAGTATGCTCAGATTTACAAGTGATGCAATATCAAACATTGATAAATAAAGCATCACTCGCAGTTTTCAAAGATACCCCTTGAAAAATACCTATAAATGAATTCTTTGATAATGCTGAAAGAAAAACGGCATTCGAAAGCTACATGTTATCTAATTATATTTAGGATGCATTATAACCTCCCAGTAAAGTATCAAGACATTTCCAAAGGATAAAACAGGGTACTCATTGTTATAATACTTTCAGTTTTACATAATTATTAAATGAACCTAAATTGTATTACATATACTTTTCTGAAATATAATTTTATAAAGAGGATAGTAAACCAACTCTGAAACATGCAACTCATTAAAATCTTCACGGACACATATATTAACAGCCAAATTCCAAATGAAATCAATTAGAGATATTAACTAAACAAACCTATATAAAATCTTCAGATAGAATTCCAAAAACTTCTTAATATGCCTCACCATAATCAGAGAAACTGGGTAAAATACAATCAATGCTCAAAGAAAAGTCTAAGGACGAAATTCTTTGTTTCTTCCACGTAAAATAATAGAAAAAATAACAAGACTTGCTCAATATTAACCACTCCCAAAATTATCCACGATCGTTTAAATAAAAAAGAAAGTACTCACCATGATCCCCTGAAGTCCTGTTAGAAGCACCACTGCGCTCCCGCTCTCCAAATCCATGCGTCTTGGTTAGGGAACTTTTTCTGTTATGGCCATCACTTTTTGAGGAACAATTCTTACGGAGAGGTATACTTGCTGCAGAAACCTGAAAACATAAAAATGAAAAATTTCTTTAATACTATCCTGAAGGGAATCCAGAGAAAAATTAAGTCATGAAATAGATTTTAAGTTGAATTTCTCTACTTATAAAAGATTAATGTTTTTTAGGAAATTTAATTTATTTTCAATTAATAAGAAATAGTTTAAGTGTTTACATGTGACAAATTACTACAAAATGTTGGCATGAGCTACCAAATTTAACCTAAATGGGAATCATGGGACACAAGAAGGTCTCAGTAAATTCTTTCCTTTCCAAATATATTTATTTTGACTTCATAGAAACATTACTGACTAGAATTTAAGAAATATAGACTTTTATTTTCCTCTATTGTAAACAAAAATTTATTCAAAATGAGCATTTCCTATGGAGATAATTTGGAGTTACCTGATTTTAAATCTGACATTAATTATAGAATCAAAATATGCCTAATATTAGCAATGTATCTACATTTACAGATGAACTTTTAAAGCAGTGAATCTCCAATTTTGCATGTGTTAGAAAACTTTGCAGATATAGATAAGTTTAGATACTACATTCGGCATATTAAAATTCTGATCTCCACTTAAATTTTAAGCTCATTTGTTCTCGGTGTCACTGGAGATCAGTGTTAAGACGATAGCTTATATGCTAACCTTTTCAGATCTTTCTCCGGAGGGAAGTCTGGCAACGGCAGCATCAGGTCCATCTTCAGGAGGGGGTGGCTGAGAGATCCAATTGTATTCTCGCTTCTCAACTGGCAGACCCCAGCGCTCATACTCTAATGACTGAGTCCTAAGTGTTTCGTAGCAATCCAAACAAACTACGGCAAAATCTCCATTCTCAAGTAAAAGACTCCTCTCTGGCTGACGGTGGTACCGTAGAAAAGGGAAGTCCTGAAAGACATTGTCCAGAGGTGAAAAAATTATTTTGAATTATTTTTTATACTCAATAAAATAGATGGCTGCAACAGTGATAACTCTGAAATTAATAAATATAAAGCTTAAAAACAGCAGCTCTTAGCACAGTTGCTGTCATTGATTATTAAAATTTATTCTCACACTATTCTATAAACCTTTCTCGTTGTTATTCACAACAGAGATTGAAAACTGGAATTTCAGACCTATAACCCCAGACAAATATAAACCCTGTCAATTTTATGAGGTACTTCAATCAAAATTTGGAAAGTTTTTTTTTCAATTTAAATATCATAATTATAACTGTTCTGTCTACTTTTCTTTTGTAAGCTCAGAATCATTCATTTTATTGAAACAAAAAAGTAAAGTCTACAGGATCTCATGCAACTTCCCAGGGAAATGAACGAAGATATACATATACTGCATATCCCCATGGGTTCATAAATTGAGAACATTTGATTTTCAACAAAAATTTGTATCATATATGAGACATTTTAAAAATCTAGTTTCAAAATATGTTTTGCTTATTATTTTTATCTAGTTAAAGAAAATTTCCACCAACTTCATCTTTTCACTGACTATGATTAACAAGCTCAAAAGAGCCAGATTTGGGGCAAATTTTAAGTTATGTTCAATTTTGTGGTGGGATATACCTACAACTTTTAGATTTATAACTAAGAAAGCTTAAAACCCCCTGGTATTAATGGAGAAGTAAAAGAAAATGGAAGATGGACTTTATCTCTGATAGAGAACATTGGGATGTATTAGATGATATTACTTCTTACATGATTATGATCTTGGGAATCCTATATGGCAGCATAATACTACCTATGCTATGTTTAGAATAGATGAAAGATGAATGACTTTAGCAATAATAATAATGGCGGTAAAGTAAGGATCTTTGAAGAAACTATATGTATCCTATATAAAATATGCATGTGTGGGACTTTACTATCAAGAGTTTTACCAGAGAATTAGAAAAACATATATAGAAAAATAAGCGTGTTTGGCAGGATTTGCAAAGTAGTAATATCGTAATAATCAAGATGGTCCTCAAATAGGATGAAAATCATTACAAGAAAGGGGATGAAATTATACTTAACTTGCTAAATTATTCAGAGATAAAAATCTTGGAAGGTGGTAGATATTATGTGTGCACCCTGATACATAGACTACTCTGATCCAAAAAAAAATTCAGGAAAAAGATGCTAAAAATATCTACTTAAAAATTCACTTCTTCTACACATTAATGGGGAAGTAACAGAGAAATCAGTTGATTGAGTCAATTAAATCCCTTAATATACACATACAAAATGGCTTACAGAAAATACTTGGATGTAGATTATAGAGTAAAATATATGCTATTGACTGCAAAACTGTTTATACTAAACACAGTAAAACCTCCAGTAAATCTTCCAGTGTTATGAACAAATATTTCCTCTTATAATTTCACAAATATAACCAGAGAAAATGGAAAAAGTATTCCAATTTATGAATTTTTTGGAAAAAGCTCATTTCTAATGGTATGTAGGACCTTTTTTATACAGAAGGTAAAAAGCATTCTTTCAGCACATTTTGGTAACCTTTTGCCATTAGATGCTCATCTAGAATTTTACCAAAACAATTTGGGTGTATAATGATGCATTATCAATACTTCTGAGGGTTAAAAAAATATCACCTCAAAAGTATCAAAATGTGTCAATATCATCATATACTTAATATATTATAGGTTAGAAATTAATGGGTTAACCATACATAAAAGTAATATAAAATGTGATCATAATGCCGACTTAAAATTATCACATAAGAATAAAATATATGTTGTATCTGATACACTAAGGAAAATAGTCATACATTTAATTTTGTAAGCATATAAATAAATATAAATTTTATTTTAAAAGGGGTAACAAGTCCTTTCTTCTTCCTCTTTCACTTAAAATGCCCATCTTAAAACATAACTTGACAGTGATTTATAATCTTTAAGAATAGATGTAATTAAAATAAGAAAACCATACTCACTTTGACAGGCAAAGCTCTAACTCTCTTCCTATATGTAGTGATTCCACAGACATAGCAGCAGTAATCATGCGTGTCATAGACCCTTTGATGTGGATCACAAGGAATTGGCAAGTTCGAATTACTGGAAGTCTGTTGAGCATTGTTACTAGCTGCTGCAGCTGCCTCATACGCCCTCCACTGTGCAATCATTGAGTGATAACAGAAAGTACAAACAAGAGCTGAACCATCTTCCTTCAACTGCTCAGCATTCGCAGGGGAAACATGGTTAAGCAGGAAGGGGAAAAAAGGTGCATTTCGGCCCTGAGGTCGTCCATAAAGTACCCGTGCAAAATTGAAATCTGAATGCAAACCACAAAGAAAGCAGTAAATGGATGATGATGATGCTGCAGATGACGGAGGAAAAGCTGATGACATATCCTTATCAAAAGCATCACTCTGCTCTGTGTCCATTCTCTGGCCTGCAGTTTCAATAGGAGGTTGACTACCTCTGTGCGATCCATAACTTCCAGAAGGAGGTATTCGCTGTGTGCATTGTTCTATCACTCCAGCACGCACAGAGCTGGGGTTCTGATTCGAAGGCTGAGAGGGGGAATTGGATGGGGGCACCACTGTATGTGATGAAGGAACAGAATTAGAAGAGCCTTCCCCTAATGGAGCTGGAATATCATACACTCTCCTCTCTAGGGGAACCCTTTCCACCTCATAACCCTCCCACTGCAGAGTAAGGTGAGTGGCACAGTTGGTGCAAGCAAGAACTCTCCCGTGAGAGTCCATGCATGCATTCTCTGAGGCTCTCGCTATGTGACGAAGGCAAGGAAAGTGCATGGCATGACTGTTCATCCCTTCTGGACAAGTGCTCAACCACGACATGCGGGATCGTGAGAATGAGCCACGGCATAGGTAGCAATGAAAGTTCTGCATGTCGTCCTGAGGTGCTGACGATCTGGAGGCACCGCCAGATGGAGTACGAGAGGGAGGACGAAACTGTGGAGATGGTGAAACTTCTCCTCCTGCAGACTGCCCACGTCGCGTAGTGTTTCCAGGGTTTGCTGACCCTGTGGCTCCCACAGCCTCTCTCTTCAGGTCGTATGGACGGAACCTTATATCTGAGCCACCAGTTGGTTCTGATGGCTCTGATATTCTGGGTGGTGCAGAAGAAGGGAGAGCAGCAGGGGATGAGTGCCGTGACGTTGACTCTGGAGGATGAACAGTTGAACTCAATGGCTGCACATCTCCACGGCTGACGATGACACTGCTACCTGATCCTCCGCCTCCAAACACCTCATGCTTCTGAGGTATGGACTTGTAGCAAATGGAGCACACTTGCACCATACCCTGAGGAGAAATGGGGCTTGCACCTTGGGGAGGTCTGATGTTGCAGATGAAAGGATAATAGGCCTCATTCTCTGGATTTGGGCAGCAGTAGAGCAGACGGAGTGAAGATGAGGGATACTCGAGGGCACAGGTGTAACAAACAAATGTAGTTGTGTCAGGGGCAGGAGCATGTCTTTTGCGAAGTACATAATGCCGGTCTTCATGTGCTGTACCACGACTCTGGTATGAATGCCACTGACGAAGAAGATGTTGTTTACAAGCCTCACAAGCTTGAACCCGCCCACTGGAATCCATTGGACGAGAACGACCAGGACGAGGATGAAGCATCAAACTCGGAAAGAAAGGAGTGACAGCCCTGGAACAAAATTAAAGATATAATTAGTTAAATTTATTATTAAGACTATTCTAATATTGTAAAATAGATCACTGACAACAAATTTTACGATATTTTAATGAATTCTCCATTGAGAAGGTATTGTATAAAATTGATGAGAGATGCCCTACGGGAAGGCTAATTTAGGTAACTTGATGTCTAAGGAATGAATATCTCTTAGTGGAGCAAAATAATAAAAAATACTAAAATGAAAAAATTTAAGCCACCTTTCAGCTTAAATTAACTAGTGCTAAACATCAATTTGCTCCTGGTTATACATATATACTCATTTTGCTCTATACGAGGTGAAAGATATTTATAATACTTTTAAAATATCACTGATACTGATAAAGAAGGAAATTATTTGTTATTATTATACTGCTGAAAGAAATAAAAACTTTTAAAAAAAAGTTGGGACAAAGCTTCTGGTTGGCAAACATTTTTTGAGCTATGCCAGAGATAACTTATTAAATTTGTCGTTAGCCTGACAGTTTATCATATGCATAAAAGCATAATAGATTAGTCTACTTATATTAAAAAGATTAGCCTACTTACATTCATAATAGTATAAGTTTTTAAATAGTGGAATATTTTACCCAAAAGAAAGAAATCTTACATCCTAAGTAATTCTGCAGATGAAAGTTTTTCCTTTTTTTCGTTTGTAACACTAATAACAGCATTGAGATAGATATTACAACAATTAATAACAGTCAAATGAAGGGCAATATTTCTAATTTCATAATTTCTTAACAATGACATAATTTAATACAGGCCATCAATTACTAATCTGAAAAATGATGAATACATGATATGAAATCATGATATAAAATATCTTCTTAAATTTTATCTCCAATAATTCGAAGAAGAATAAAAGTATGTAAAGCACATATAAGGTGCAATCAGATTGTACTTTTATTGTTCTGGCAGCAATCAATGTAAATAACTTACGAGTAATACAATCTTACCCAGTAGTTCCTGAGGCAGATGGTAACTGAGATGTTGGCTTGGCATGAATCTCACTTAAGGAACCTCTTCGATACTCGTCTCCACAAACATAGCAAACTTCAGTTGTCGCGTTCTTGTCAGGCATACTAAGGTCAAGAATTCCTGGGGGCCCAGATGGGCCAGATGGCCCAGGTGCAACTGGATGAGGTCCAGGACTTGGACCTCCAGGTGGAACAGAATGTCGTGACATAATGCTTGATTCACTACCTCCTTCAGCTATGGCATTTGAGAAAACTTGTGCACTTGGCTGGGTGTTTGGTGGGGGAGGTGGAGGGCACATCTGCAAAAGAAGACATTTATTTTTCAATCAAAGCATCTGATAACCATTAAAATTGTTTAGGATTTACACATTTACCATGAAGGAAAATACAACCTGGTTCAAAGGGAATTCTCACCATATGGATTAACCTAAACGATAGGTATGTACCAATTGATATGCCTAAAACAAAGATATGAATGTACTGGTCTGGATGAGGGGAACCTGTAGACTTCTCTTTTTTCTACTAACTATTTAAATTACCATAGTAATTTAAATTACTAGAGAGATTTATTACTTTAACACATTTGACTTGTGTGAATGTGAATTAGATTCCATCATTTAGCAGGTTATCATTTTCAATTACATCATATTCAGGTAATAATCATTACAAATTGGAATCCTGAAAAGCATTTTTCACCATAACATTTGAGCTACTTCTTGTTTTACAGCTGAGTGGTAAATTTAATCTTTGGGTTTTTTTTTTGATTCTGCCATAAGCCTATGGAAGAGAATTGCTCATCACTGATAACGGGAAGTAGTCCAAAATAGAGATACAGAATAGAAAAGTTCTCAGTATTACTGTCTTTGTATTCGGTATTGGTTTCAATTTCAGTTTCACATTAGGAATCAGAGTTAGAATATTTCTCAGTTGTTTGATCTGATTTCACAAGCAAAACATTCTTAGCAACTACAAGTACATCATTATAAATTATATCATGAAAGATTGGAAACAATTGAACCATTAGAGGAGCACCATTTGTTGCAGTCTGCTAGATTATCAAATTTTGGTTCAAAATCATTAAGTTCAAATTATGTAATAATTTACAAAGGATCTAAATATTTCTTAACTATGACAAATTCCATTGGTTTCCTAAGATTTGTGTTTATTTACCTGCAATAACCCTTGCTGGTCCATTCATTTAAAGTGATAATGAATTTTTTCTTGTTTAGAATTCATAGGATAGAAGACATAGGACTAGGGTAACTTTGTTCATAAAGGGGTGCATTCAGCAAAAATTCCAACAAAAAACAGCCTTAAAAAAAATATGACAGGACTGGGAATTGAATCCAGAATCTTCTTCTAACCAAGAGGCTGCTCCCGGATAGATGAAGAGTAACCACATTCAGAAACATTCATGAATAAAGCTACCCCTACTTATTGAAAACCAGGAAATAAATTAACTGTCAAAATTTAGCCACCATTATTTTACCATAGATTCCTTTTTAAAAAATTGTATCAATGTTCTGCAGTATTCCAGTTCTGATTTTCTTTTTTATAGTAAGCATTGCTAAAGCATTTACTTTTGGTTCTATCATGGTCTCAGTATTATCTCTACTTCGAATTATTTTATGGTTACTGACTATACCGGTTAATTAATTAATTTACTGAAGATACTGATATTTATACTGATATACAATAAATTTCAAATTTCAAAATCTTACTAGAGAATTTCACTTCAACAATAAGATCAATCTTTTTTCTTTGGAGCTAGTGCTTAAGCCAAGAGCACAATTATGAGAACCCTTGAGATATTTAGTTTAAGTCAGCTCAGGCCAGCAGCACTAGCCAGGAAAAGTATTCGAGAAAATGAATGTTGATGTCATGGATTATACAGCACAAGCAGCTGTGAAAAAAGGAGGAATGGAGGGCAGTGATGCCTGAATAAAGTATGTGAAAGCTATGCTATGTTCTCAGCATGAAAAAGTAAGGCATGTTGGTTTGAAGAAATTGAAGATGGATTAGAGTAACACAGACAAAGTGGTTTATGATGAGAATGAGCAATAATATAGAGGAAGAGAAAGACTGAAAAGTAAATTATTGAACATGAATGAGATGATATATATAATTTCGTCTGAAATGACAGAAGCCAGCACATAAGAATATAGAAGAGTACTGTGAATCGAAATATTATATGAGCATTCTTACACTGAAGAGGATTAGAGTGATTGTCATCACTAAGAAATAACTTCCCATTTTCAGAGCTAAATCTGAGGTAAAGAGAATAGGAATTGAATGATATGAAGATAATTTAAGATAGCATTATAAGGAAGGTAATTTATATTTCAGCACTTCTGGAGTGACCAGTTGATGATAAACTGGGTTTTGGGTTCATAATGGTCAAAAGAGTTGCATGATTTGCAATAAATATCTATTTACATTAAATAGAATGGATAAAATTTAGGAGTGGATTCAAGATGTGGATGGGGTCTAAAAAGCACAGAGTTTGCTTATGAGCTCAGTCCAAAGGCTTTTTATTCTGACAACATCTGAGGCACCAAATATTACCTGCTGAGAAGAAGGACCAGATTCTCTTCCATGACGTAGATCTAAAATATTCTGCGGCACAGGATGCTCTCCAGCTCGCCTTTTGATTGCATGCTCTTCTCCATCCACGTTCTCTTTCACTTCACTTGTTCCACTAATACTCCCACCACTTCCTGTTCCAGGAATGACAGCTGATGACCTCTCTTTCCTCGGCTGATGCTGGGAAGATTGTTGTTGATAGACCATTGAGTGGGACTGCTGCACTCCAATGTCCCCAGGTTGTAACCCCAACACCTGTGAATCATCATTAGTAAAGCTTTAGTTACAAGAAGATGAACAGTAAGTTTTATATGAGTCCATGAACATGACAGCTGGATCAGCAGCTAAAATATTGAGCACCAAAACTGGAAGATGGATTATTATTATGACTTTCAAAGTATACTTGGCTATAAAAGTATAAATTCTAAATTATATAATTGCATAATAAAGGAAGAAGAGAGCTCCTTAAAGAAAGTGTAGTCCATTTGAAGGTTTTTGCTATCTATATATGGTCATTTTTACTTAACTAAGCATAATATAAAGTGGGGAGATTTATAAGCAGTCACAAAGCTGATTCACAAATCCACAAAATTGTCAGAGATTATTTATCTAATAGATTGCTTTGTACATTGGTTTTATAGGTAACATTATTCCCCTAAAATGCATCTAAATGACACTTCATTGTACCTCATCAGAAATTTTTGAGAAAAGCATGTTATGAGCCATCAAGAATAAAGCACCATACTATAATGATTTATTGGCATATGGGTGTTTCTTGTGAACTTTCCAATATCAGTTGAAATAATCAAATTGTTTACATAACTGTGCTTAAGAAGACAATAGTATCTGTCAAACAAGGCTTCTCACACCCACCTTGAACTGACCTTTATTTTATAAAGACAAATAAATAGTAAAATGAAGGAAGAGCAGTCAAAAGTTTGTATGTTATGACACAATATTTATTAAAACTGTTCTTATGTCATATCCCATAAATAAGTGTATCAGGTTTTCCTGTTTGTTCAGATCAAGCTACAGTCATGAAAATAGCTGCATGCAATTCATCTTGATATTGATTACACGATGGAATACTTTTTAGTTTCCATACTGATTTGGTTCCCAATCATTTGAAAAGCATTCCACGAGAAATGCACTTAAATTTAATTTATATTGCCTGGAGAATCCCTCTACTAATTTTAATTGGAAATAATTACTATAAAGGATAGATTACAATTACAAGATGATTTTCACAAAGACTCTTGTCTGGACTTGCACAGAATAGGAATCTAAGAATAACAGTACTGTACTTAAAGTTAAATAAAAACAAAAAAGGTATTTTTGCCAGAAAAATAAAATCGAATCAAAACTCATTGTTCTATTCTATATCTCTTTTTCCAATAATGCAAGTTTGATGAGTAATGAGTGTAGCTATCAACTGCAACTAATACAAAGTTTTATCCAAAAATTTGTGTAGTGTAATATAAATGAAGAAAAAGAGAGATAAGAAAGCAAACTTTCCAGAGAATTTCATGTTATTATGGTCTGAGTGAGAATAAAATTCATTAAAACTACTTCCATATTGATAAAAGGAGCAAAACCAAAATTAGACTTAAATTTGTTTTTTATATTAAATCAGGGCAAAATCCAGAATGAAAAACATTACAGTTTGATGCTCAGCATGAAATACTGTTTATAACAAAATATGATTTTTTAATATCTTACCACATGAATATGTAAAAATATTAAACTTTTTTCAGAATTGATGACTTTTAAATGTTGAGAAATTGATGAGCAATGCCAGGACAGAAGTTGAGTTTCATTATTTCCTCAACACTATAATTAGAATAAATGAGAATTAGGTGTATGAGAAATCATAGGTGCTAATTATGCCACTCTTTGTATTTGAGAATAGCCCTTAGACTAGTTTACCATGAGTTTATCAATCATGAAACAATTTGGCAAACAGAAGCTGTGATTTTAAATAAATACTTCAAACTACTTTGAGAGATTCCTAACAATAAGTATCTCCATTGGGACTATGAAAACAAAATGTTCTTAAGCAATGGTAAATGTGAGAGACATGGGAATTCTCCAAGCGCTGAATATCAGCAAGTTGGGGGCATCCTCGGAAAAGGACCATCACCCGGGCGGCCGCCAGTTTTCAGAAACACTCAATGCACATTTAGGAAACTATATTTCCATCATCAAGGGGGTGGTGACCCCCTTACACATAGTTTCAAATATATATTTGGTTGCTTTTTCATAATGAAAAATTAATTAAAATAAACTCAAACTGATTCAATACTTCCAAGCCTTTTATGTTTTTGCATAGTCATGCATTAATTAAATTCTCCTTTATTCTAATAAGCTTTCGACCAAAGAGCCCCCAATGGACTACTATCCATTGGGGGCGCTTTGATAGGTAAAACATGATATTTTCACAGGTGCGCTGGCAACGCAATTAAATGCACTAGAGAAGGTGGAATGCATCACAGTTCTGTATTATTTTCTGGCCTCAATATTAGGAACTTTTTCAACAACTTTGATTTCCATTATCTTTTTCTCCTCTTGCAGCTTTGGACAGTCTCATCCACAGACTGGATGACTGTTTTGTTACATTTGCTGCAAAGAGGTGGGCTGGTGCACAGCTCCCTGTCATGCTAGTCCTTTATGCAGTTTGGGCAGGTGGATTTGTCCTTGCATGCCTGGGCAGTATGCCCATATAAGCTTAATGGGAACAACAATTAAGATTGATGCCTACATACACTTCATCAGGAGTCTTTTCTACAGCAAGTGAGTACAACTGATGTTGTTTCAATAAGATCTCCATTTTGTCTCTTACTCAGTCTGCAACAAGAGATGACTTTGTGATGCCATCTCCTTTGCTAACTCTTCTTCTGAGATGCATAACAAGTCACCACAAGGAATAACTCCCTTTTACAGTTGTTTGTGTACTCCTATCTTAACAAGGATGTCATGTAGCATTTTCAAGGCCAGGAGTTTCTCACTCTATTTATGAATGGCTCTCTTTACTAGCAAGGTGCTATCCTTTAGCTTCTTAACTGACTTAAGGGCTCTTGAAACTACATTACACAACACTTTACCAGGCAAAGAGCTCACACAAAGCTGACATACATTTAAAAGGAAACTTTCCACAGATACCAGAAACTGACTGACCAGGGTGCAATACTCCCTGGCCGTTGGTTTACAACAGGCCAGAATGCTGTGCAAGTATTCTCCATCTCCCTACCACAGGGGTAAATTTTACAAATAAATTAATGATTATGATTAATGTGTCTGCATCACCTGTGCTGCATATTCTCCTTGGAGCCGCATCTCTGCACCTGTATACACTCCTCCATCAACCCGTTTAAGCCAATACAAGCGCCGTGCATGTGGAGTGCGATCCCTCTCATGAGAGTCCCACTGCTGAAGTAAGAGAGCATTGCAGAGAGAACAAGTTGGAACTGAGAATCCACCACCTATGGAAGGAGGAGAAGAATTTTCCATTTATAATCATTGTAAGCATTGGCAATTATTCAATGAATCATAACAGCTTAACTGTGAGGAGAAGAATTTTCCATTTATAATCATTGTAAGCATTGGCAATTATTCAATGAATCATAACAGCTTAACTGTGAATAGTAAGAGCGATACACAAAATGACAATTTTGTGTTATAAAGAAGCACAATTTTTATATGCTTTTAGTAAATGTAATTTTGAGAGAATATAATGCAAATCATTATGAGAACTATGTAAAATAACAATAATTTTATTCAATTATTTTTTGGCAGCTAAATATAATGTCATTCGCTAACTTTCACTTTTCTGTACAACCTTATCTGACACCCTAAGAATGCTGACAAAAGTTTCTTTAGTGACATATTTTATGAGACAACATGACATCAAGGTTATTTTTCAATAAATGCGATATTTGACTACATTCCATAATGCCACTTCTGGGTGGCATAAAACATTATGCTTAAAACTAAGGTTACTTTCCGATTCAGGGATATATCTTAAGACAGGAAGCAATGAAATATCAAAAATAGCAAGATAAGAAGTGAATGGGGCAAGAGAATTGTGTAGAAGAGAACATAATGATACATCAATTCTTATTGTAGCAAATGTTAAGGAAGGTTAATTTAGTCCAGTTTATCCAAAAATTCTTACAATTTAAACTTATTTCATTTCAATGAATAGTGAGCAAATATTTTCCATAATATTTGAGTTACTTGTGTAATTCATTACATCTAATTCTTTTTCTGAGCACTGAATCAGGTCAACTTTGTATAATTTGAATGAAGTAGAGTGATTGCATTACTTTCACTAAATATTTTCTCCAGTAATACAAAAATGCATTAGCATTCCTGGAATATTACACATGACAGTTAATTAGCCTAATTAATTTTGGGCAATTGATTTTATTGTTAGACAAGCAATACAATAATGTATAGCTTTCAGAATTATACTATTTCATGACTGAAAACTCAAGCATGATAAAATGACAAACCAAGGTAATTTAGAATTGCTGAGTCACATTGACCTGGAGAACATTTGAAATACATTAGAATAACTTATTGTTTTCATTTCATGATGGGGAAGTTTACATTTGAAAATTGTATAGAACTTTATGCAATTCAGTTTTTGGTTTCTATGGAGGGCTGGCCACACAGTCAAACAATATTCTAGGATTGTTGTACTATAGTAAAATATAGTATATTTTGAGGAAGGACAACACTGAATTATTTCAAAAATATGCAGGTAAAGTTTGATAGGTAGCATTCTTTAGGCTCTGGATGATATAAAATTTCTATTTCTATTTCATGAAAGTTGTTTATCAAACATGACTCCAAGATCTGTACTAGATGAACATTTAGAAAGTGCATTTATAATACATTTTAAAAATTATTATAATAAATATTAATAAAATGGTCCACTATATTTATTTGAATTTAATTCCTTTAAATTATTTAGATTTACTAAAATTTCTCAGTCTACTTTAACACCAATCCCTAAGATTTCTCAGCCAATATCCCCCCCCTTTTACACAGCAGTGATGGTATTGTTTAAAGTGTTTTTAACAGCTGAGGTCATTTCATACATATGGACTCCTAACAAGAATCAAACCCAGGACCACTTTAAAAAAAGTTGAACATATTTCCCCTTTGGCTATCCAGAAGTAAATACAAATACCAGCAAATAGGAGTTCACATTGCTTAACCCTTTCACTAAACAAATATTTTTTTAAAATTCCTATCACACACGATAAAACTTTTTTAAATTGGCATTTTTCATAGCAATTGATCTAATTTTGCCAAAATGGTGATACTCAGTTTTTTGGTATTGTGCTCTTATCATTTATTTCTTTTATAAATATAAACAAGACCATATACCATAAAACAAGAATGGCCTAAATTGTGCACATGGATTAACAGCATGTGATACACAATTAATATGAAGAAAATGCCTTGGCTGAAACCATGCAGTTCAGGGAATAGATAGAGTGAATAAAAAATAATATTAGATAAAGAAATTAAAGTAATTGGTATTTCCCACACTTGGCTTCTACTGAAAATCAGTTCTGACTCTAGTGAGTCATCATCAGGCACAAGGCTCTGAAAATCTTTCATTTTATAACAATATTTGAGGGATGTAGAGGAGAATAGAAGCTTCTTGTCAGCCCCCCTCAAAATAAGTTATATAATGAGAAATTTTCTGCTGAACTGCCTTTGATGATGATAGAGCCAAAACCTGTCAACAGTAAAAACCAAGTAAATTTATTTCTTTCTCTATGGCATTCCACAAAGGTTAAAACATACTGATTACATAGTGTTAGTTTATCAAGCACTGAACTTCATAAAAATTTTCCCAAAGCAAGACTGAATGGCTATTGGAAAGTGATTTCCAATCTAATTGTCCTTAAGACTGGAACTATGAAACTTCCCCTTTTAAATATATCTGAAAAGTATCTTTATCTGGAGACATATTAAACACTAATCACATAGGAAATCAAGGTGATTTACAATAGTTTATGAATAGAGCTAATGGAATTTCATCAGCACAACAGCTTTTACTGAAGTAATGTGATTTATTTCTTTCATACTGACAATGAGTAAACCAAAATCAAGGTTAGAGGCAGAACTAACAGTGATGGAAGTACGGCAAAGGAAGAACACTAGAAAAATATTGGCAGAAAAACTAACCAATTTTTTTATTAACACTTGCCGCATTTATAGAATTTTGGGAAGTTCATTGTTTATTTTCTACTGTCTACAAAGGACCAGCATTATTTTAAAATTTTAGCATCCTTTTCAATTGCTATTGAGGGTGAGGAGGATTGAGGAGGCTAAATAGGGCGAGGTATTCTTAAAATTTGATGATGAAAGTAAAGGTAGACAAATCTAGATTCACCACAAATGTCACCTCATTTTCTCTTATCTTTGATGACTTAATTTTACATTGTTATCCTTGTTGATTTATTCTTATCTATTTTATTGGCTCAGTTACATTTTTCCCTTTACTCTCAAATAAGACTAATGATATCATTATAATTTAGATAGTTCGAAAATAATTAAAAAGAAGCTAATGAAGCTATCAAGTTCCTTGAAAATACCTTCTGCCAGAATGTAAATAACCACAAAATTTCATAAGATACTCATTTCATTCTATGGTAACCATTTTATCATAAGAAGTGTGGCAAAGCAAAACTGGCATAATTTTAGGATCTTTGATACTATTTTGCCTGCACACTGACAAACAAAAGACTCACGTTATCGCTAAATTCGGCCAGAGGATACTCACCATTTCCTGGATCATAGTAGACATTGCTACCATAGGGAGGGTCATGACCTTCTAAAAATGGGAAGAAAGGTTCTCCTGGTTGAAGAGGCTTTGAACGTATCCTATATTCTGGACCCTCTATAGGACTTGCACAAACGAAGCAAACTTTGCAGTGCCCTACACTACCACCACGACCACCAGTCACCTCACCTCCCACATCTTTGTGGTAATATGCGTCCATCCTCAAGAAATGTTTATATGAAATTGGCAGATGGTCTGCCTATCAGAATGTCGATTATTCCTGTAGATAATAAATTCATGATATTACCATTCTGTACCATTTTTCGCACTAACCTAAGAACGGGAAACACACATTCAAGATCATGCAGACTTGGAAACAGCAATGCGTTTTGAGAAAGCACATCAAGCAGTCAGTGTATCGTATATTAATTTATTAATTGACAATGAAACAATTTCACGATATTGCTTGTGAATGTAAAATACGCAACTTTCAAACATATGGGGTTGCAATTTCTTTAAGGCAATGATATTATCATACGAAGATAAGAAAAGAAAACGCTATAATTCATCAAAATTATCTTTCATACGCAAATAAAACCCACAAATACTGCTGTAAAAAGGATGCTACGACTCTCGCGGAGAAATACTGCAACGAAAACAAACCGAACAGATAATAAGAGAAATACTAGATTCTGTGGTCGTAGACCAATTTAAGGAAAGAGGTTTCGTTCTGCTGATATGTCACACTAAAATAAAGCAACTGCGTCCCACACAAATGGCAACAACTGTTTCTATAACCAATATAAGAACTTCGATAAGCAATGCTGTGAATATTTCGTAGGTGTTTAGACACCTTGAAATCAGACGAGAGGTATGATTAAAATAACTTTTGACATCACTTGCCTACACATAACACAGTAGCATTAATAACTTTCCATGTTTATCCGAATTTCACTGAGACTTCTGCACTCATCTGTCTAGGCAAAAGAAGTAATCGCCAAACATCCGGTGCCATTTCCTTGGTGTGACACAAAACAGTTTCCTTATCTCTATTGTAACTTATTTAACTTTTCTTATTAAGTAAAACATCTAAACACCACATCAAGATGATAACATTGAACTTGTCTTCCAGATCTGAGCGCCGTAACTTCACAGTGCTGCCATATTAGAATTTCTCTTTCATCCCATAATGCATACTTTCACAACATATGACATTCTTCATGTACTGAATTACTATCGCGCGTACTTTTAAGGAAATTCTGGGTTATTCGAAAAATTACTTTAGAAAAAACACAATTAAAAACTTTTAAAATAACTTTAAAACATTCTGATGAATTATTTACATAATGGAAGAAAGTTATCCAAGATACGTCGAACATGACTGCCAGTGAAGGTCAAAAAAGTTTAATATGAGGAAAAGAACGTTTGCTCAAACTTCACAAGGACAATGTCACGCCTTACAAAATGTTTGGATGAAAAGTAGCGATTATATTACCGAAACAAAATAACCTTAAGCTGCATTATCATTTTCAGATTCCTCATGCCTAATATATTTATTTATAATAAAACAAATATAGTCGTATTTAAGCAAGTAATCCGTGGGATTCCTATCTGACGTTTGAAAAATACTGTCCTCATAGTTACAACTCTATAATGCTAAGGCGAGAGAGCCTCGGAGACTGAGGTTGAAAGAGAACTTCCGCGGTGTATTGAATATCCAATGAAAATCGAAAACAAAAAAGTTTTTCGAATGGACTTAAGCCACTAGTAATATCAGGATACTTCTGCTCTATTCTCCTTCATATATTTTCAAATTATTTCCTATACCTTGGTATGGGTTAAAAATTATCTTCAATCGAGAATATTTTCAATAGCCGTGACATTTTCATTACTCTTATCAGATGTATACTTTTTAACGAAAAAAATATGCGTAAATATTTTCTCTTAATCATACTTTTAAGTTTACTAACGCATGTTGAATAATATTTAGTAAGAGAAAACTCATTCCTATTTACCCGCACATTAAGAATGTCTTTCCAGAAGTTATGTATGCTTAGTTGAGAGAAAATGATAAATTTCACGTGGAAGGCATGATGCTCTATGCTGGTCACATGGGCTATCACCTAAGAACTTAATCACCCATTTTCTTTAAGAAACTCCTACCCAATTTTTGAGAGTAACCAATAGGATGGCTCTTTTTGCCATATAATGACAGAAGTCTAAAATTTGCAATTCATATTCTTCCTAACATAAATATGCAAAGTAATTTTCTTCCAGCCGAATGATGAAGCATTTTAAAATATAATGGTTAACAATAGTAATCAGTCACCAAGGAGGCAAGACCGCCATATGAGGTGCCATTCTCAAGTCTAGGTACACAGTGAGGGTAGACATCAAGAATGGCATCTGTCCTTAAAAATAAAGGCAAAACTAATAGGAAAATAGATACTTCTTCAAAGATAAAATTTTCTAGAGGAAAAACAGTTTCCTGATCCTGGAGAAATGTTTTGCAAAAAACCCTAATATTAATGTAAGAATTTAAACTATGAATGGCAGGAATACAGAAGGAAATCTTGTGTGCTCTGGAGACAAGATGGAAAGGAAATAAAACCAAACAATAAGCAGAAGACTACATAATTTACTATCTTAGTTCAAACTGTGATATGAGAAATAGAATAGGTATCATTTTGGACAAAGAACTTAAAGTAATAGTCTCTTTGGTGAATGGGAGAAATGCTTGGCATATCATGAGTTTGAAACTGGGTATTGGTGAAAACTTGACCATGACCCAAAGTGTCTGTCATTATTATCCCTAAATCAGGAAATAAAGAGGAGGAAAGGTAAGATATAAAGCATTCAAAGATGTTCAACTTATCAAATGGATGAAAGATGAATTTGATATTACAGGAGCACTGAGTATTACAGGAGCTAGAAAAATACTTAAGAGGTGGAAGGATTATTTCAAATGTGACATGAACGTTTGAATGAAGGAAATCCAAGAGAAATTTTACAGGATGGAGAGACAAATGGAGGGATTTTTTAAGATATCTCCAGGAAACAAGTGGCATGTGTTATAAAAGATGAAAATTGGAAAATCTGTAGACTAAGATCAAATCCCTGTTGAAGTATGGAAAAGCATAAGGGATTAGGTGGCTGATATTCGATTGGATATAATGGAAAAGATTTGGCTATAAGAGGACATTCCAGGGTGGAGGATCTGGATATTTGCCCAAATCTATAAAGGAAAAGGAGATATACAAAATTGTGGGAACTGTAGAGGGATGTTCAACAATGAATAATTGGAAATGGATCATCAAAGGAAGGCTATATGAGATCTATGAATGACAGTTTTGGCTCATGCAGGGTAGAGGAACTAAATATTTGGATTAAGGTATGGATTAAGTATTAAGATAGAGGAATTAAGAGAGATACAGTCTGAGCTGCAAATGATATTCATTGACCTTGAGAAGGTTGTTACTGAGTCCCCAGGCAAGAGGTAAAGAGAAGCACAAGAGAAAAACGAGTTCTAGAAAAGTATATGAGGAGGAAAGGAAATGAATGAAGGAACAGTGACCAAAGTGAGGAGCAGAGTAGGTGGGACTTCTCTCAGGAAGTGTGGAACTACACCAAAGTAAGCCTTAAGCCTGTACCTGGTTATGGTTGTCATTGTGAAGAATGTAAGAGTACAGCACCATAGACCATGCTATTAGCAGATGATATCATCCTCTGTGAGCAGACCTGAGTGAATAGAAGTGAAGCTTGAGGAATGGAGATCATCAGGTTACAAACAAAACATGTAACAACAAAGGATGCAGAGGGCCTGTTTTTAAAGCTAAAGGAGGAACAATTATCATTTGGTTGGGAATTTAAGTATCTCGGATCAAATTTACAGATTGATGGAGGATTGGAAACTGAAATACAACACAGGATAAACGTTAGATGGCTGAACTAGAAAAAGATCAGTGGAGTACTATGCAATAAGGATGCAAGCTGTGAGATGGAAAGGAACCTATTCAAGGTGAAGACTACTATGCTGTAAAAGGGAAACATGGCTGATTAAAAAAGTCAAGGAAAGAAAGAAGTAGAATGAGGATGCGAATGATGGAAAAGAAATGGGTGTCTTAGAGGAATGATGAAAGTGGGACTCATGAGCTAGAAGGTACAAGAAAATAGACTATAGTGGTATGGACTTGTACAGAGAAGGGCAGAGGACTGTGCTTAGAAACTGGAAATTAGTGTGAAGAGGAAGAATGGAACACCACAGATAAGATGAAAACACAAAAAGGTTAAAAACATAATGGAGAAAGCCAAGAGAAAAAGAAATCTTTAGGTCAGTGGTGGAGAAGAATTAAAGAAGGTATTCGGATGCCATTAACATGGAATATGAAAGAGAGAAGAAAGAAAAATGGTTATCAGTAGTCTAAATTGGAATAATTATGAATCCTTATTCCTTATGAAATGACTAGTGAAATTAATATTTCCTAGTAAATATTCTTTGAATTATTTGAAATATGAAATACATTTCAGTTTTTAGTATGATTAATATCTACTTCATCAAATGGGTATGTGACAAGAAGAATTCTCATTACAGAGACAGCTATTATAATCATATTAACCACTAGAAAAACAGGTAAATTAAATTTTAGCATTTAAATGGCTTCTTGCTCTCGATGGTAAATGCACATTTTTAAAGATCAATATTTAGATCACAGTTTGATATTGATGAGTTTATAAAGAAAAAATCTGATAATTGAATAACTTCCAATAAAATCATTAGGGTCTTACAATACTTAAGGATAAGATAAATAAGTACTTTTCACACTAGGATCAGCTTTCTAGCTGAACCGCCTAAAAAGAAAGTTAACAAAATTTCACTCAAGAATAAAGTATTTACTTCATATCTTAATTCTTTATATTAATGACTAAATAAAATAAATTTAGCTAAAAAGATCCAAAACATAGGCATTCTAAGAAATTAAAACAACATGTAGATGTTAAGGAATTTATTAACAAAATATTTCATTTCAATCAACATATATTACAGAAACCAACCCACACATTATGAGGTTAATTGAATTTGTACTAAGGGCTGATCAACAGAAAAAAAGCAAGCAGAGAGGATGGAAAAGACACCCACCCATTAAAGTTTTTACATATTTACAATAGAAGAAGCTGTATCTTTAAGCAATACTGCAGGTGTAAAATTATAGAGTAAAGTTGCTAAAAAATCACATGAGCTCCAGTATTTTAGATACCTTTAATTTTAAATAATCTTCCCTGAACAGGAAGTAAAAGTAGCCAAAATGAATGACAGAAAAATCATATGACTGATACAAGCAAGGATATAATAAGAGTGTATCAAATACTAAAAAAATACTTTCTGTATAAAAACAAAACACATACCAGTCTTCTTGTAAATAAAAGATATTCTTTATAATCTAAAAACATAATACAACCTTAAAGCAGTAAAGGCACCATCGCTCTCATGTCTAAGAGGACTGGCAGTATGATTTCAAAATGACAGCTTATTAATATAGCTATCTCCTATACTACCATATATTTTGCATTGATTGTGACTAAATCAGTTATATATTTTATGGATGGGAGACATAACTGGGAGAGATAAATCTATCCATCCAAAAACCCGCTCAACTTGAGACAAAAACATAACACTGAATAATTTCTTTAGCACTCAAATCACACAAATAATAGTTTTTAAACTCTCAACACTTTTAGTAGTGGATAAAATATGAATTGGAGTATAAAAATCTACATGATAGGTTCACTATAGTGATGTAATCATTAAATTCATCTTCAAATTATCACAATTTTTAAAAAGGGTAAATAAGGGATTCACTACGTGAAGGAGACCGTGTCACTTAAATAAATTAAATTATGCATTGTCAGATAACTGTAAATTTAAAATCAAACAAATACCCAATCATCACAATGTAAATAATAGCTATGCTAAATGTGAGTAACAGTGAATATATCTACACAGCAAGTCCTACAGAACTGTCAAATTTCAGTAAACCTTACTAAGAATATCTCATCAATTCTCACACAAGGAATTGCTCAATTCTAATTTAAAGTCAAAGTTTTGAAGTGACACAACCATTCCATTGGATAGAATAGAGAAATTTTTTCTTGACATCAATTACAATTTAAGCGTATTTCAGAAAATAAAATATTAAAATTTTTCCAACAAATAGTTTCATTTCAAATTAAATGCACATCATTGCTAAATGAATATGTCAAGAATTTTTCGATAAAAAGCAAAAGAATGTTTGGTGAAACCCTAGCTGAACAAAATAATCTCTTTATAATCGAAACATTTTGAAGAAACTTCAGAAAAAAACAGTAACTAAAATATATCTACTTATAAAGCACAGGGTATAATTTATTAATACATGACGCTAATGTATACTCCAAAATACCATGAGGTGCTCAATGTCACAACTACACCTGGAGATTCTGAAGGTTCATGAAACTAGAAATTATGAGTTGGTGGTGACGGAATCAATCTCAGATGAAGATGTAGCAGAAGATACACTTGGTGCTGAACCAAATGGCACTGGGAGAAAAACTTGCTTGGATGAGGTTACTGGAGCACGGCAGACAGGACAGATAGGGAGACAACGTCGAGCACAATCTTCACAGCAAATGACATGACCACAGGGGAAAAAGGCAGTGTTGGTAGGTCGGTCCATACATATTCTGCAACTCATTGCTTCCATCAACCTCGTGAGTTGCTCTTTTTGTTCCTTAATCAACAAAAGATAAATAAAACATTAGTTAAAAAATGGCATTCAATCCTTTGAATAAAATTATATGAAAGAACTGCCGAAATCACACTGTCATTTACTCTGACTGTTTAACTGTGATAGATTAAATATAACATTAAAAAAATATTTTATAACTAATAAATTATACAACTTTGTAATTTTCCCTGAAGATGTAAGAAGCTCTTACGAAACCGGATGCCAATATTAAAAAATATGTGGAAAATTACAAAGTTGTATAATTTATTATGGCTTTCCACAAAGTAACGCCAGAACATACTGATTTCATTTTATAACTAATTTTTGAGATATTTTCTTCTTTCTTAAACTCAAAGAACTTACATCTATCTCAGTATAAATTAAATAATAGCATTAAATAAATAATAATAAATATCTGAAGCAATCTTTCAGTACTTAGGAGCATATCTATGATCCATTGCTCTTGATTGGGTACCTATTAAAGACTGAGTGACCAATTGTAATAAACTCATTCACTTATCTTTATATTATTATAGCACTGATGGCTGATTGACAACCTGAATTACTGATTAATTATCAGAATTAATTACTTGCTACAATTTTCAACTTTACTGCTTTAGGAAAATTATTCAAATTACCAAGGAGCCAGAAATAAAGATTTTTGTTACAAATTATATCAAACATCAACAGCACTGCTGTTTCTCTCAACTGAAGTTTAACATTTATGTATTGGTACAAATATCTATTAAAATACATAATGTAGCAAATATTTTGTGATCTAGAAAAGTATCAATTGCAAAATTATACTGAGCAACAATCAAGGGGTGATAGGAACCAGATTAGAGCTTAAATATGACAAACTGACTACATATTCCATCAATTTTGGGGTTGTGGAAGAACTAAGATAACAAATCTGTATCTGCTTAGTGACTAAAACATTAATCTAAAAATGGATAAAAAGATTAATAAATTTTACCTTGCATTTTTTGCTATCACAATCTTTGCATGAATTGGTTTCATTCAACTGTATACTGCTTATTTCCCAATCAGGAGAGAAAGGAGAGAGGGAATCTGGTGAATCGAGGTCTTCTGAGAAGTCAGGAAATGGGAAGGAAGAGATTGGATCACTCGCATCAGAAGAAGTGTTGGGAGAAGATGAAGATGACTGAGGAAGACTTGAAGGGGTGCTGGATTTGCTTTGATACAAGGCTCTTCTTGCATTGTCATAAACTTCTCTGCATGTCCTCCTTATATCAAAGACATATTTTTTCCCTAATGAAGTATCCTCATTAAATATGGATGCTATAGTTCCCTGAAAAAAGAGAAATTGTAAATGTAAGGATCATCTCAAGAGCAGAAGTGGTGAATTGACTTTGATTGCTAAATTTCCGATTAGATTTCGTTTAATTTACAAAAAAGTTACATATTAGTATTGATAAGTTTATAGTAGTAGAACTAATTTTTATTTTAATAATAAAAGGTTGTAGCATGTTTTGAACGAATAAACACTCACTCTCAAACAAATATAGTTATTTTCATGAAATACGACAATTTTTTAACAATTCTTTTACTGATGATGGCCTATTGATAAATATGAAAATGAAAGCCTAACAACTTGAAAACCATGAAATTAAGGAGAAGGGCTTAAGAAAATAACAGATACTAACAACATGACTACTCAAAAACTGCAAATGAATACTAAAAATCAATCAAATTTTTAAGAATTCCACATTATAATACTGATGGTATTCAGAAGATTTTACTTTGCTAGGCAGATAAGAAATGCATTCAATTATTACAATCCATGCTTGATTGCAACATAAAGATATCTCTGTACAAAGTAAAAATATGGTCATTTCATCTTCTGAAAAAATAATTATGTATCTTGGAGTTATACTTTAAATAGAATGCCTTTAAATTATTTTGCTTACACAATTAAGCCCATCTAATATGAACATAATGACCAAGTACTTAGTGAAATATTTAAATGCCAAATTTAGAAAATAAATTTCATTTTGATCCTAATAAAACTCTTTTCCTTCTATTTGGGTCTATGAATTCTGCCATAAGAAAGTTTTAGAGGACTAAGAATGCATATTCAGATGAAAAGAGCACTTTATAGAAGAAGAAGCTATGGTGATTGTTTTAAAAATGGTACTAGAAATTAGTACGAGTAAACGAGTAAATTAGAAGCAAAAGTTGTATCAAATATTACTTATTTTTAAGAGAAACAGGAGTATGTTAGATCCAGAACTTAGGAAAGAAATTCCATACTCAAGCTCTTTTTCTGTTGCTAGTCCATATTCCTCAAGAGACATCAAGTAATATTTTTAACCCAGGCCCATCTTTAGACTGGTATTTGGACCAGCTGCCCCTCCCCTCTTCCAAACCCAATTTAGAGTAATCAATTTCAACAGGAACCCTAACATGCTTGAGTTCAATAGACTAAGGGATTTCTAAGATGACAATGCTATTAATAACTTTGGAGGTACCTCAATGAAGAAATAAGAGCAACTAAAATAGGACATCACTGATAATATTTAACAATATAACAATAATTTACATATTACTGTCATCAAGTGAAATTAATAATTGGTAAAAAATTATACCATTCCTAATTACTACCTCCTGAAAAATTTAATTTGATTAGGGTAAAAATAAGGTAAATGGATAATGATCAAACAAACAATTCTACCCAAGATTGAATATGAATCCATAATAACTTTTGACCAATCATTAATGGTGCAAGACTGTTGATGGTCCTAACAGTAAAATTCATCTTTATAATAAACATTTACCTTGAGATCACGAACGAATTGGGCTGTAACTGCACTACGGACTGTTTCACAGCTGTAAAATGCATGCTTCTCTGTGGTGCATCTATAGAGACAGCTGGCAGCTTGGGCAGAATCCATTTTCAAGCAAAGAGATGCTGCAGTTGGACCATGAGCAGCTCCTGCCGTGGATTGTGTCTCTGATGTATGTGATGATGTTTGGGTGGGCTGAGAAGCATCTAATGAAATGGTTGACTCCCTTGGACTGGAATTTGAAGGAAGTGAAGAACTAAGTGGAGTAGATGCTGAGGAGAGTGAAGAAATATAACCCAGGTAGAAGAGGCGCTTCCTAGATGATGCACTGGTTATGGCTGTGTAAGGTATCCTGAAAATAAGGACATTAGTGATTAACCATCAAAAGCTTCCTTTTAGAAAAGATTCGCTTAAACTCAATATGAATTATAACAAGTAGCAAAATCAGTGAAAATTGAATGATAATTGTGTTGGCTTTGTCTACTATTAAGATTTAAAGCTATGGATAATTAAAATAATGAGCAAAATTTACAATTTATAATCAATTTCAGTAGAACAAGACAAGTTTAACTATGATACACACCCATCAAACAGTACAATAACTTAAATCTTTCCTACTGACTGAACAATTACAGCATTGAAAACAAAAAAGTGTATAATTATGCATAGATGGACTCTCTAATTTAACTATCACTGATTTACCAACATATCAAAATGATTTTTCTTTATTAGATACATGAACCATAATTTTATGGCTAGTTCTTATTTTTTCTGAAAATCTTAGGATGATTTAATTTTAAAATCAATTATATAATCAAATTATGGAATTTAGAAAAACTAAAAAATCTGTAGCAATATTATCTAACATTCATTAGTTAAAAATTGTACTTTTCATTTCCTAAATCTCAGGCATAAATTAACACTATTATACATATTATATTTAATAAATGCTGCCGCGGTTTTTTAGTGGATAACTTTTAATAGTCACCTCTTGTTATTGCACATCTTGAAGCAATGAAAGCATAAATAAAACAAAAATGTTGATGCACAAATATTAATTTAATAAGTTACTTTTATAAATAAGATAAAAAGTTACACAGATTGCGTAAGAGCTGTATGCATGGTACAGTAGAAAATATTCAACAATAATTAAAGTCCTAATGTAATACTTTTGAACATCAGAATTTATGTATCATATACTATCATTTTAAAGATTATACTTTTGAATTAGTTGAAGATTATATTTTTAAATTAGTTTAATGAAATAAAATTAAAATATGCAAAGAAGTTAAGGAAAACTAATTTTTGCATTTATTTCACAATAAATCACATTATTCTGAATAACTTTCATAGGAAATTTCAATTTATTCTCCTTTGACAATTTACAAAAAACCTCCCTGTGATTCTTATATATTTTCTAAAATAAATACTATATAAAAACCATCTCCCATTAATATTTAACATCACAGCAATGTGAATTATAATTATCTACTGTACATATACACTAATATAAATGTAGACTTAAATTTAAAAAATCTAGGGCAGAAGAATTACAGTATGTAATTGCAACTGAACAAAATGGGGAAAAAATTGTTTGTTAAAACAAAGATATTGTTGCATGGTAAGCACTTAGATGATATATGAAAGAAGGCAATAAATTGATTGATGATATGGCAACAGAAAGTGAAAGTGATATGGTAATGGAAAATGAAAAAGAGAATGCTATGCATTTAGAATAGGAGTCAAAGAATTAAATCCATACCTTTGAGTGACGGATCCTTGGGCATCATAAAGGCTCAATCCATGAGGACCAACACCAATGATCACAGGGACATTGTCTTGGCCTCTATGAGAACTGAATTCTTCCTCTCCAAAGTGTTCAAGCTTAGAAACTTCTTTCAGAAGCCAGTATTCGGCAGCTGAACGCTTCATACCCTGTTATAGAAAACCATATTTAGTACATTATCTAAAATTTTCTTTTACCAAAAAGTGTCTATATTATTTTGTAACATATTTTGCATCAATTTCAAAAACTAAAATAGAGTAACACTTTTGAAAATTCCATTTATGCAGATGATGATCAATAAATAAAAAGATAAAGGAAGAAATGTATAAAACTTAATGTGCAATTCATAAAATCAAATTTAAAGTTAATATATTTGTTATTCATATTAATTCATAAACATCAATATCTCAATATTTCCAGTAAAGTATTAAAACAATACAATCATTAATGAAAACTAGATGGCAGTAAATATCTTCACATAGATGGGATGTTTCTGAAAAATATATTAAATACCAGGAGAAAGGATGAAATAATACTCATGTTTAAAAACTGGAACGTTTGAGAAGTTCAAGTAGATTATTATAATAAAAGATTTAATCTAAACTTAAAATAAGATTGTGTGCTCAGAGAAAATGATAGCTCATCTGCTTTTATGGTAAAATTTCAATATATATGGAAAAAAGCCTTAAAAGAGACCATGTATATCCTGTATACTCCACAAGTCTATTATGACCGTAGTCAGTGGTCAGGTGTTTAATGTATGTATTTTTGTGTATCTATATGTAAATAGTATAACTTTTCTCTATATTAAATGCACAATTTGTTATCATGTAATGTGCAACTTCTGGCAGATGCACCATAGATTGGCCATCACTGAATTACACCATTAACCATTTTCCAAAATAAACATCAAAATATTTAATCTGTATAGACTGAAAAACTAAATGGAGAATCAAAGCATATTTATGAAAGAAAACGAAACTACAATATACAGTAATAAAGTAATGAAACTGACATTTCTAAGGATAAAGTACTTTATAGTAGTTTATTATAGGTGTTCTTAATTTCTGTGAATTCTTGGATGAATACATTGACAAAATTCATGACTTTGCATCCATTTCTTTGTAAACAGCGTTAAAGCAAGCGTTCTTTACCTTCAGCTTTCGATGTTCATTAGCCACTTGGGTGAGAAACTCTGAGGACAAAAATTTCTCTGGATCAGAGCTGGGAACCAGACAGGAGTATAGATCAAATGGAGATGGCACACTGGTTGTTGCACTTCCTGCTCCCATATCCCCCAATTCAGCTTGAGCTACCAAGGCTACCATCTTAACTGCAGGAAGACCCTCAACCTTGAGTCGACCCTCTGTAAGGTCTCGACGAGCATGTAGGTAAAACTGGTGCCTAAAAGAGTAATTTTGACATAAGTTTAAAAAAATTATTTAAATACATGTCATGTGTGCATAACCAAAAGATAGTACTGTAAGGATGAAAATGCACCCTTAAAAAACTATAAAACTAAATTACTTTTAATGATCACACTAATGTCATAAGCAGATGATTTTAAAATCTGACTACAGGAGAACATTCACCAACAGCATGAAATTGAATCATCATGATATAGGAAATCATAGGATTGTCATACCTTGTGGCTTCCTGCAGAAGTAAGTGGGGTGGAACCCAAAACTTGACTCGAAGGGCCAGACGAAAGGGCGGCAACCCTACCATTTGGCGTCCTATTTGATTTCTGAGATTGAGCCATGCTTCCCTGCTACTTCCATGTGATCCATTGGTTTTACCAGATATATGAAACTTTAGTCCAAAGTAATCCTCTTCCTTTGATATACCAAGGAACTGGCACACCTATGTAAAGAGAAATGGATTTAAAAAATTTAATATCAAAGCAGCCTCGACATATGTATCAAAGAATCATGTATATAATATTTGAAGTTACCGAAGATAAAATTAACTCGAAAAGGAAAGATGAATCGATAAATGTACCCAAAAATACTCTTTCCAACTATGTTCTAATCAGCATCAAGAATGTCATCAAGTATGGAAGGCGATTTAAGCTAAATGAGCATACTTTTCGTAAATTCTCTATATGACAACAACATCAAATCTTGCATACGGTTAAGGATTAGAAACATCACCTGTCAGTTTTGACAGCATCTAGTAGTTACCATACAGAAAATGAAGTCCTTACCTTTTCCAAGCATTCCTGTCCTTTCGATTTTGGGTCAACTTCCACTTCCAATATCACAGAATTCGGCTGGCTGACTATGCACCACATATTTAAAAGGCTTCCTAACCCTACAATCGAAATCTCATTCTAGGTGAATTTATACATGTGATGTATATCTCAGTTCTTTTCTTTGCAACATCAATGATTTCAAAGAACGATTCGTCTACCATTCCTCTGGTCACAAGAAACTTTTAACAATTCCTTCGATAACAACTTCACAGAGAATGTCTACCTTCTAAAAACAACGAAACTTATGCAAGACGGAACACTTCCATGTCGTCTGCTCTTTGCGGAGAGTATCAGTACTACGTATGTCGATTACCCATGAAAGACAAATAAGTTTATGGCAGTCAATCAATCCTATGGATATTAGATCAAAAGGTTCACTATTGTATGATTTCAAAGCGAAATTCCCAAAAACACATTCTAGTGCATAACGTCTTATAAAAAGGCTTCTCCCCTTCCTCTATTTGGCTAGTTAGTCTTGCTGCTACAATGGCGCTAGCGTAAGAAATTTTATACGGATTCTCGTCTGTTGCTACTTCCAGATGTGCCCCCAGCAGTGTACATGCAGGTGTTCACGTGCTCAGCAACAGATATGGCCAATCGGAATTAAGTACATTCGTGTTGTGGGAGGAGTTTCTATTGACCTTGCGGCATGTGGCCTACAGCTTCCATCAAGGTACTCGTTTGAAATAATAATGCAACATACGCAAGGTTAAATGTATGTTTATCCTACAGGAAGTAAAACATATGAATCCCTGTCACGTTAACTCTTTCAATTAAATAAATCTTCTTTGTATCCCATGTCTGAAATCGCTGTTTTATAAATTACTTAGGAATTAGGCTTCCGTATGAAAATCACTGCGGCAATACATAATATCACTTACTTTCATTCACAATATAATGTACATGAATTATCTATTTACATGGGAGGCACACATTAAATATTTTCTTAGGAGTCATACCAATATAAAATAATAATTTACAATTTCATGATTTAACAATGATTAATATAATAAATAGCAACATGGTTAATGATGCAAGTATTAAAATGCACATCATTTTCCGATCCCTTTTCTTGTAATTAGCTGCCTTTTGAAGCTGCTTGAGTCCTTCGTGCACACTGACTTGGCATTGCTCCACATTGTAGTCGATGCGGTCCAGAATGGTACCCTGAAATAAGAATAAAAAACAATACAATATATAGGTCAAGTTATAGAGTTCACATTCGTCATTATCGCTTCCAAGAAGTAGTCGAAGATAACAGCCAGTCCTTAGGTCAATGACATTGATAAGCAAAAGGTTGATAATTATTAAATAACTTCGCAATCACATAAGAAGATAATGGTCACAAATTAAAGATCCGCACCAGACGGGGTATTGAACTTAATTCATGTAACAAATATCTTTACTTCGATTTTCCTGTAGATAAATTGAATACGCTAGTTAGGAGCGAAATTTTTCAATAAAAATCAAATCAAATATACGAATCGAAGAAAGAAATTCTATTGACCCTACAATTCACCCGAAATTCCATTTCAACCAATTTTTGGTCCTTTCTATCCACTATTAGTACAGCTGACGGAGGTACTGCCACCTCAGTCCTTACCACAGGATCATTTTGAATACATAAAGATTATCCCTGAAGCACGGATACATTAAATTAAATGCGAAAACATCATAGCACTGCTGGTTTTATGATGCATGTAAAACTTTCTCTTCTATGCACCTCATCGGGTGTTGACAAGTAATATCTGGGGTTCTGTTAAGGTTTTAGTGGTAAAATAAACTCCTCTCTCTTACAGGGTCCTCAACAACAAATTGATTTTTCAATAAGAAAATTTTGTCGGGAAACCAAATAATTTGACATGCGGGTGCTTCTATAAATTTCGAATGATATTCGGAAAAATAATTCGAACATTATTCGGACATTACTGAAGAGCATAAAATTAACATGCATCGCCTAACTCTTCGCAGCCGTGTGTCAACATCACTGGAAGGTAACGCATCCATCTTCCGCTTTAAGGTAGGGAGGGGAGAGTAAATGTTGTGTAATGAAAAGGTCATTAAGCGGAAATATTTCATTACAAACCAGCCAAGCAAAATCATCATAAATAATGAACGCTTTAGTCTCAATATCAAACACGATCTTTGAGCTATAGAACAACAATCGACCCGGGAAGGGGTGCCCTAGTTGAAAGGATGCCGAAACAACCAGTTTAAATCGATTCTTAGAAGAATAAATAAAATGACACACTTTCGCGCAAGAAAATGATAATGATTCTACAAAATTTCATTCACTGAGATAGCCAGGGTCATAATTAAAAACACGTGGGGAAATATACTTGCCTAAGGCGCAAGAGACTGGGATATTTCCTGAATCCTATCATCCTATATTTTATTATCGAATAAAAAGTTTTATTAAATTATTATAATATATACATATATATTATAATAATATAGACATCTGACCGGTTTATTTAAACCAATAAAGTATCTCATCGTAACTGATAATATCCACGGTATGTCGAAAACAAAAAACGATTTGAGTTGGAGATTCACATTTTTTCTATTTATATACGTGCATATTGGATGTTACTCCATGAAATTCGGTGTAGCTCCAGAAATATTCTCTAAACGATTCCCACAGATTATGATTCATAACCCACGCTTCTTTTCCACGCTTAGTGGAGCATATTGAGAGAGGTGTGGTCTGGATACATGCATCGCCGCACGTCCTATCTCCCGCAGTCTGACAAAAAAATCTAAAGACCTGTTTACTTCGACAAGGTTTCCCAGTAGCGTCATCATTCAATTTAAACCAACTAATTTCAATAAATTTCTACGTATTCATGCGCTAACACTGCAAACAACAACAGGTGCTTCGCTAGGAAATCTTAATGGGTTTAAAGTTATTACCACTAGCGGAAAAATAAATCAGATACTACCAAAAGATAAAAGAATGATATGCATGTTAGGAGTTGAATTCTTTTCCACGTACTCTTCGATTCTAATTAAGAAAATAAAAGGCGATGTTTTCAAGCAATTAGGTCAGAGCGGCGCTACCATTTTTTAAAAATTCATTAGCTTAAGATAAGTGGGTGACGCAGATGAACGGCATGTATGTTAGTTCCAGTCTTGACTGATATTAACTTATTGTATGACATACATATGATTTTTTTCAAGATTTAATAGCTAACTTCGATGAACAGTTAGGTATTTCGCAAAATCGAAAGGAAACATGATGATACACCATTACAGGTGCGCAGGATACCAAGTGCTTCTCAAGTGAATAACTTATTGGGAAACTGTTTCGGTGAATTAAAATGCAGCAACTTAACAATGGGTGCAATCTTTTGTGTCTTACTTTCAGGGTTTACTACCTACCAAAGGGATACGTGCGGAAATGTCTCGCCTGCTTTCCCCTGTCCGAGTGATGAGTAACTTTATCAATAAAACACAATAATTGACAAGACGAAATTCTTACAACTAGACTTATATTACTTGTCATTTTGAAAATAAAAATTACAGTTAATTAACCGATTCAAAATTCCCCCCCCTTAAAACATAGGGCCTCCACTAGGCATTCCAAGTCGTCCGGATAACAAAGTGGACAGAACCTTCGACTTCAGTGAAAGCCACGTGCGAAATGATCCCAGCTGTCGAAACACTTATAGCAATACTACTAGGCGACTCTCTTGTCCTACATACTTTTCGACCTATGACAGAGCTCATAAAATTCCCTTCACAATGTCCAACAGGGTAATCTAAAGATTGCCGTAAGATCGTAAATCCAAAGAGGATTTGATATGAACCGAACTCCCGTGAGAACATCCATTTTGCGATTTATTCGTGTATGATTTTTTTACTCTTTGTCGATATTTACGGCGGACTTAAAAAAGTCTAACACAAAACATCTGTAGTTTTCCGTTCCAATACAAGCAGGGCTTAACGTAAGACCTTTTCTACGGGGGGGATACGATTACAATGTGATTATCGCTGCCAAAAAGATCGGATATCGGGTGTATAAAACTCATGATGAATCTATGAAACAGTTGAAAACCACAGACTAATTACGAAAAGAATAATAAATTGTATAATACGAGTAACAAGTACGAGCAACAAGTAATACGACGTAAAATACGAGCGTTGAAAGAAATAAAAGTGAAAGTTTGGATAATCTGTGTTCTCTGATTATTCATGCAGCTCTCCCCATCATTAGCCCGGATAGTCGAGAAAGCGTTGTACACTTAATTTGAATTGTTGACATTGACTTTTTTCTGTGGCTATCCTAATCATTACCTCATTCTATGCACTGAAATAAGAATTCACTCAAGTAAAACAACCTTTCTAAATTTGCCAGATAAATTATAAATAGTCTACTAAATGAACCAATATATTTTTTCATTGTTATTGTTAATCTGATTTTTATTTAATAATTTGCCAATTTAAGCCAGTTGATCTAAGCTTTTTTTGTTATATTATTTTCTGGTATGCGAATTCTACCTAGTTAAAACGGTTACTGAATCAAGTGTAATTCTAACCCATTTGCTTCGGCTAGTCTAAACTGGGGTCAATAGCAGCAGAAGCATGTCATAAGTTAATTGTACCATTTGGAGAAGATGACTGAAAAAGAGAACTGCTAGGAAATGGCTTAAATTTTCCTCTGGTGAAAAACCACCTGAAGATTCACTATATTCATGAAGACCATTAGTCATCGATAAGGAAGAATCACAAAGTGCAGATAAAAGTTCTAAAGTATTACTTTACTCCCTCCAAAATCTTCCAAGTAAGTGATGAATCAATTTGTTTCATTTATATCAATTGGGAAAAATCATGGAAGTTGAGCAAATCCTGCACAAATTGTAGAAAAAAATTATTCCTCTATTTTTTCTCACCATACCATAAAAACACTAATTTTTGACAGTTTATTCACTTGTGAAGAAAAATTGACCCTCTACAGTATTAAAATGGAAACTTATCATTAGTTGTCATCAAATGATCCCCCCATACACTTCAAGAATACCACTTCAGAAGAAGATTTGTATAGGGTACTAAGGTCAGTATGAGCACAAGTTTCCTCATAAAGGCCATAAAATTACAAGATTTATTCTATGAAACTAGAATACATAATGGAGGCACCACTTATTAGAACAACTAGAGCTTGATAATTAGAAGCAATTTTAATTATGTCATGATAGTGCATGGCCTCATACTGCAGGATGGTTTTTGAAATAATTTGTGTTAGAAATTCTACCTCACCCTCCATGCTTCCTGATATTTACCATCTGATTACTATTTGCTTACATTGGCACTAGATAATCACATGAAAAATGGACAGTTATGTGGAGGAAGTTGAAGTAGAGGTGGAAAGATTTTTGCCTCCAAAAACAAAACATTCTTAAAATTTGTATTAGGCAGTATATCAACTTATGTCTTATTGGGAATACGGAAGTTATTTAAAAAAATAAAAACTTCCCAGAATATTTATGCTCTTTTTAATATTAATAAGCAAAACTGCATATTTTTTGTCTAACTAATATTTCAAAATTTCTAAATATTCAGCATTATTTTTGTAAGAATTCCCTTGTAAACCCTAATGAATACATACAAATAAATGAGATAAACTCAAATGCTCAAAATTAACAAGTCTGGAAATCAAAGAACTGATTACTCAATTGCTATTTTAAAAATAAATTTGATAGAATGGCCCGATGAAATCCCAAAGAGTGACATAAGAAAGAATTCCAATGCAGAGTAAGGGGATTAGACAATTATAGGAAAGGAACTTAATATTCCATGTAAAATATCATCTTAAAAGATACTTCATGCATTCCATGAATCAAATAGAAGATATTACATTAAAAATATATTTCATAATTGTGTATATGAAAATATGTTATCTTTCATAGATCATAATTCAAAATTTTCAGAGACTGAATAGGTCACATCCTTAATGAAAAATGTCATGTCGATAAACAACTGGGGAAAACACAGAATATGTATGCAATTTCTTTATTTCTAACAATATTCAGCAGTTTTCAGGAACCCCTGAATCATAGGCAAGTATTCCTTAGGACATAAGTATGACAGACTGGGAACTTCTATACTCAGTACTGCCACCAACTAGCCTGTTTCATACCTCATAGCCAGATCTAGTGGGGATAACCACTTGTGCCCCTTGTAATTTTGTAAAACATAAGACTGAAAACATAATTATAGCCATACCAGGGTCTAAAACTAAGAGAAAGGCAGTATAATGATGATTTTCTATCAATACAATCTTTCAAGACAAAACGGCATTGTCATACTTAAATGGAGAGAATAAAGACAGTAATTCTGATATTATGTATCAGGTACCTAAATTACCTATGTTAAAGTTGTGGATCATCCCATTTCAGAGTCACAACCTGCTTTTAGGATGTAGAGGTCAGTTAAACCTTTCCATGACTTGGCCTGATTTCTATTGCACTCTCAATCAGCTAAGAAATATCTTTTCTAATACTTTTCTAACATACATTTTTGATATCCTTACTTAAGATTTTCTCTTAACCTAAGATTTTCTATAGCATTCAATAAACTTGTATCTTCCTGTGATAGGTCAGTTCCATTTCTTCATTTGAGTTGGGACACTACACATTTTGCTAAAGACTTTGGTTTCAGCTATCCATAATATAAGCTACAAGTAGAGATGAGAGACTTCAATGAAAAGATCGATTTCTTGAATCGATTGCTCGGAATTGTTTCAAGCACAAGATCATACTTGAATGATAAATTTGATTGGATTGGATGAGATTGGTGTTGTTGCCTCTTATTAGCTGTTTTGAATCGTTTAAAATGACAAGAGTTCTCGCTACTAAGCACTGAGATGTGAAAATGAAATGGGCCCTCTTCTTGGAAAATTAACTTTGAAGAACAAAGACTGTGCATTTTATCTAAGCATTGTGTAGCAGTATCTGCCCCTATTCCCCTAGGCCCAGCCCACCCAGACCTCTATCACATACATCGATATCAAATCATATAGATTGGTTGGATGCATCGAATTAGATTGAAAGATTGGTTCTTAAAGAGTGATTCAAAATAATGTGAAATTGGGTTAAAAGAATCAATCTTGAAGTAGATCGGATCGGATTCGCCCATCTCTAGTTACAAGTTATAGTTGCAGAGATATACATGATCTCATACTATATTTCTCTTAAGTTCAGTATTTAAACTATCTACATTCTCCATGATTATTTATCTTTTGGCTAACAAGTTTGACTGGTATGTCATTTTCTTCTTAGTAAAAAGCCACAAGTTATGAAAGAGTTGACAGTAAATTATTTTATGCCTATAAGAAGTCTAATTATTGCAAAAAACATACTTCATATGAAAGTTCCAGATGATTAACCATGATGAGAATTTGGAGGAGCAAACTGATTTTAGCAGTATCTTGCAATCAATAGCATTATACACATAAAGAAAAAGTAAACAAACCTGATCTGCCACCATCGACGCAAGATCTTTGAACACATCATGAAGATCAGTTATAGCACGAGCAATTTCACGAACATCTTTTTCCCTTTCTTCTGCTTCCTTAGTACTTTCTTCGAGAAGATATAGCTGGGCTTTCTGCGATGATAATGGCTGCCCACTCAACATGAAGTTTCTGTCTTCTTCCTTTTCTTCCTCCAAATATGGATCATACCGTCCACTTGATCCACTTACTTTAAAACCTTCAGATCCACCACTTTGGAAACCTCTCCATTCCCCATTCGAACCAATCTTTTCTCCATCTAAACTCATCGAATCAAAATACTGACGGGAACGTTCCTCTCTAGATGCAAGTTCTGGAAATAAGATAAATACAACTCGATTGAGTTACGATTTTACTATAATATTACATCAGTGCATTGAAATATCAGTAACTTGTGGCTTTTAATTTTCACTTTCTCAGATTATATTTGTGATGAACATCAGTGCAATAGCATATTAAATAATTGCCATAATCTATATGAGTGTATTAAACAAAAAGTGAAATTTTCAAAATTTCCCTTAATCTCCTCTTTTGATACAAGGTTATCAGCAATTTATAACCATTTTACAATGAATTTTAAGACAAAGATACATGAGATTAAATTAAATGGATATTTGGATATTTTATTTTCCATCAAAACTTGGGAAGTACTTTCGTTACTGCTTGGGAGCTCTTTCCTTTATGCTGTACACTACAGGCCCTTTACCAGAGAATAAATGCTTTAATCACAACTTAAAAAGGTGATATCAGTTCATTTAAAATAGATTGTATTCACTGTCATTACTGATAAAGCTGCATCAAATATATTAGTAACATAGCAACTCACTACAGAGACTTGGTTTTATATGGTGACTTATTAAAAGATGAATTGTCATAAAAAATACTTCATATTTTCTTCTGCTCACATTTTAATGAATAATAAAGTAATGAAGCTATTGATTCTGCATTTTCCTTTTATTGTAATACTCCACTCCCATGGTTGAAAAAAATTTCTGAAATTATAGTGAATTCTCTAATCATACCCAATCATATCTTTTATTTATTCTTCCAGCATTGGAGAATCTCCAAGCTGAGATTTCAGCTTTCATCTTATGTAGTTACATTTAAGAAATACTGTGTACTGAAACTTGTATCATTTAGGTCATTTTCCAAATGGATGAGATCCAGAATAATAAAGTTTGAAAAACATCAAATTGAAATAACATAATGACAAGAAGAAATTTACTTACACAAAATTCTTAACTTAAAGCTACTCTACTTACACCCAAGTATGACATCCATCTCTCCCTGAGAAGAAAGCATAAGATGTTGGATATTACATAATAGTAACAGGGTAGATAACAGTCTCAATAATACTCATTATCATTCAAGAGCAAAATTGTAAGCTCTTAGCCTGTCTGCTTGGCACATTGATGGATCAGAGTTCCTTTGAGTAAAGCAAGACGTGGACCAGTGTTACGCCATATACCTCACCATCTTACATACATAGCCTAAGGCAATGAACTAAAATGGCCAACACAAAGATTTCTGCTAGACTATACCCAAAACCTGAATTTAAAAAAAATTGAAATTATTGAACCTGAATAAAACCTAGAAACAGTTTTTTGATTTTAGGTTCCAAATAATTATATTTTACTTAAGTGGAAAAGTAGAAAATGATCAATTTGAGTAAATGAGTAAATCTGACTTGTAACTGAAATATGAACCTGAATGAAACCTTACATTTAAATAATTTATATAATATTTTGACACTGCTTCTTTTTCTACAAATACTATGCTAAAATGGTTGGAGACTGCAGAGGGATCAAAAATATTTTAGGAGTTAGTCAATCCTGTAGAGTATGCAACAATGCATTGCGTTAATATATAATTAGTACATATTTATTACATATAAAGCATATGTGCTAAAGCAATTAAGATAAAGCTATGCACAATAAAATCTTTCTGGGATATATTAATATTGATTGCTATTAAGAAAAGATAGAAAATTTGAATTTGTTTGGCAGTCACCATCAGAGTAAAAAGTTAAAATTTAAAATAACCGAATTAGAAGTTAAAAAGGAAAAGATTATGGTCCAATAATTTGGCATAGTTACTGCTAAGCACATATGACAACACAATACCCATGCTACTGGCATTTCTTGAACTTTCCCTGACAAAAGAATTGATTCTGCACAGGAGCACATCAGCTTCCATTGCCACTATATGATGAAATAGTATAATATAGTGCTATGAATAGTGCTTTTTTTCTGTCACATTTCAAAACTTTTCTTTTACAAAGTTGCTTTTATGCCATATCTTAAAACTGGCAGGACACAATAAGAGCACACAGGATCAATAATGATTAAAAATTTTGAGAGGCTATGCACTTTATCATAAAATATAATTGACTAATCTGAAATAATTTTTGCATCTGATTTTCTTTCTCCACATCCATTGATCACACGCTTCATACCAGCCAGTTGGCTCCGCACTCACTCTCGAGGTAGTTAGCTCTTTTGCTGCGAAAAGCACCACTAAGTTCCTGAAGTGAATCGGCAAGGGCAGCAACTGCATTGCGAGAGAGCTGTCTTTCTTTAGGAGATGATCCATCCTGACTTCCTGCATTAATTCTCATAACGAGTTGATGGCATCCTCCAAATATCTACAAAAAATATTCATGTATGTATATAAGTAAATGATGAATGGTAAAGAAATACATAAACCAGTATCTAATGTAACTTTTAAACTAGAAAGATAAACTGACAGCAGTATTTTAAAAACCATTTTTACAGATATAGTTTCCAAGAGTTTCAATAGTTCCAAAAAGATAAATGTCAACCACTACAAACTCTAATACTATTTTCTTAGTACTAATTGATTGTATCACCATAAAACATCTTTTTTCTATTAGACCTATCAAGGAGGATTTTAAAACACCAAAATCATGGAGCTGTTAATATTTCATAATAATACAGTCATTCACAGTCCTTCCTTACATCATTTCTATAAAGGTTGTTCTATAATTCTTCATCCCAGTCATAGATCTAACTAAAGAGCTAAAGCTCCACACCCATATGCTTCTGTCATTTTCATCATTCCTCAAATCAAAAACGTATTTACTACTTACCTTACTACATTTGAATTTTGCATCCAGGAAATACAATCCCAGCAAGGATCTAATCTTTTAATTTTTATCTACAGCATCTGGTAATTCTATCTAATCACAATATAATCAAATGGGTATTCTACGCAGCTATAAACAAGTAAAACGTAAATTTTTCCTTCTCATACAAAAGGAAAGTTCAACGACAATGATTGGAAAATTTTGGCAAAACTAATGAGTAGCTCAAGCAATTAATAAACCTACCCGCACTATTTCTTGAGTTGTACTTTCAATCAACTGGTCCTCTTCTGGTTTATCATCAAGGGTAGGTAATTTTAAACGTCTACCATGGAGAGCATCAAGCTGTTCAATCTTACTTTTCACTTTCTCTAAACTCCATTGAGCGTCTTCTAAATAATGTGTCCACCCAGGTGGTCCGATGTCTTCATCAGTTTGACCCGCTTCCAGAAGATGTGATTGTGAGTTAGGTTGCCGTAATGGCACCAGAGACATTCGATCGGAGACATTCTGTCAAAATAGATTCAGTCATTGAAATCAGAGGTTGTGCGAACTTGTTGAAAGAAATTAATCATTTACCACCTACCTGTTCGGAATAAATATGTCGACTTTGGAGCGAATTATTTCGCATTAAAATGAATACTTCCGTTAAATTTCGAGTTGCCATTTCTTTCGGCTCAAAGTTAAATTTTCATTTATATTTCATTTTCCCAGGTGATATAACATCAGTCGCATCAGTCACACGCTTGCGGAGCCCAACATCTGACTGACGAAAATTCTTGTCAACTTCTGTGACTTTTCAAGCAGAAAGTGCCATTTCACCTTTAGGTCGTTGAAGGATCGATAACATTTTTTCATAAACTGCTTATCTCATGATTATCGGCGCAGTCAAAGACCTTCTTCCGTGTCTCTGCATACAAGTCTTTGGGGAAGAAGTGGCGCCATTATTACAAATATTCATAGTCGTCTTTTAACCCTTAGAACAGGACTCCCCAGCCTTTTATGTCACCGTACTCCCTTTGATTTTAGTGTCGTATCCAATATTAAATGTTCATTATGAAAAGAAAACAATCCCTAATTTTATCCTGCATATTCGGAGATATATGAGACTAAAAAATAGTGCTAACATGAAATGCCCCGGTCGTGATACTGAAAACTGATTTTGGCATAATAGACTTGGAAAGCATTACATGTTCATTTACTCATTATTCACATAACCTTCTGGACAAGCTTTTGGTGTCCCAGGGAGGAACAGTTCCTTTGTTCCTTGGAAGAGAACATTAGGTGCATCTCAACCCAAAATATTGCAACAGAAAATAGAAGCACCAACAAACTTTTTGTTATCAAAAAATGAGTTTAAAGATACATTCATGTCCTCAAGCCGCTCACATATTGTAAATAATACTTCATCACCATGCAATAATGACCATCCCTAATATTTATGACTATGTTTGTTTTGCTAAAGAAAATGCTAAACTTTTTATTAAAAACTCTGCTATTTATTCACTTACTAATCAGAAGCAAGACTTCTTTCTAGATAAGCATAACCTGGATATGTTTAACAATGGATGGCATTACCAATGTTTAATTTATAATAAGTTTACGACCTTAAATCTTGTGATTGCCTTTCCTTATTTAAGAGAAAAGTAAAAGTGTTTAAAAATTTTTCAAAAGAATTGATGTATTCATGATGATGGCACATAACACTCATGATGATTATTTGATGCTTGTCTGACATACCCAGTATACTTAATTGTTTTATGTCTGGATGAATAAATATGATTATTATTATAACTCTACAAAGTAGCAGTTTAGTGATCTTTCAATAAAAATCTTATCGTGATTTCAATGTACATCTAGAGCTGCAGATAATTCCATCAAGAGCTGTACGTGGCCCAAGAGTAGCAGGTTGCCAACCTCTAGGCTCCTCGAGTCATGATCCACGGATATTTAGAAATTCCCTTCATAAATAATGGCAGGAAAATTGGGTGATAATTATTCAAATCTTGAGTGCTCATTTTCTTGTACATGAGAGCAATTTTTATATGACTTCAGCTCTTAGAATTTCTCTCTTGTCTCCAGCAATTAGTGAGTAATCTAGCCAAAACTGGTGCAATTTCACTTCCACCAAACTTCTCTTACTCTGCCAGTCTTCCAGCTGCTCTACTATTTTCTATCAGTTTGACTTCCAATATTACTGTTTTTATCAAAATTGATGGTTGCTCTTTTGAGTTTTTACTCTCTTCTCTATTTTCCTCATTAAAGTTTCCTTTCGTCTTGTTCAACTTCTTGATGTTTTAGTTTAAATTTTCTTCATTTCAATAGCCTGTTGTTCAGTTGATTCACTGAATTCTATCTTTGTCTCCTGATATACTTGTAAAGCATATTTGATACTGACCCTTGACACATCTGAATTTCTTAGTCCCTTTCAGTAATTCATAATCAACTAAGTTTTAATGATGAATTTTCTGTTTTTTCCTTTTTTCTATGATATCACCACTTCCTCTGCCACTGTTCTCTCTTCTTTGATGGCTATTGCTTCTAGATCATTTTTAATAGAATAGAATCTTCTTCATTTCAAGCTGGAATCCTTTCTGGTTATTCTCTAATTTTCTGATGCTTATCTTACATTATGCCTTTTAAATTCCAACGTTATGAATTTCAATTCCCGTATTCTACATGGAGGTAAATCTTCATTGGGCATCTTGGGATTCTGTGATCGCTTAGAGAGAAAACTTCCAGAGTTCCTTCCTCTGTGAAACAGAACTGTAGTTACTATATAGTCTTTTTACCAGTAAGTAATTTATTTCATTATTTTATTCTGTTAGGTCTTCTCTGTGTCTAATTACTGCTAAGATACTTCCTGAGATATATGCTTTTGATAAACATCTTGATGAATTCTGCAAAATTTATGAGTTGGAACTTCATTCAGCTCTTTTGCCAAATCTATATCCTGTAAAAGTGGCATCCACTTCCTGATAACAAAAACAAGTGCTAATTGAAAAATTTATTCTAACTTCATCATTACCCTGAATTTATCTTGTACGATGAGATTTATCTTTTGACACCACTTATTAAAAACCTTTGAAAAATTCTCATACTGCTCAAAAATTCATTTATAATTTTGATATCTTCATATTTTCTAATCCCATATTGATAATGATGTCCACAGGTTGCTTCTGCTGCTTTACTATTCTTCCCATACTTTCTATTCTTTCTACTTCTGTAGTTGCTCCCACAGCCCTGTGTTCATATTTCATTCATCAGCTTCAGCAAATTCATCAGTTAAGTGAACTTCATTCAAAATTTGATGGAAGTTTTCTAAATAGCTTCCTTCCCCTCTTTCATAGATGAAAGTATTCATGGACAGTTCATAGAGGAAATTATAATTGTGAAGTTATTCATATTTACTTCATCAGTTGAACAGATGAAGACTTTCTGAAGTCCATGTTTGTTTGCACAAAAATAAAAACTAATCACAAACAAATATTTAGTTAGGATGTTAACTTCTCGTTTATGAGTTTCCTATAATAGATTAGTGATGAGAATCCTGTGCTTGTGAACATTGGCACAGCTAAATTTTCTGGACCTGCTACAAAGGATCTGTTAGGGACTAATAAAAAGAATTTGTTGTTGGAACTCCTTTTAGTTTCCTTGTTGATTGTCAAGCAGGATGTGCAGGGGTATGAACTATCCAAATTTTTGAAACATTTTGAACAGTAATTTTGTATTGCATTCAGCTAAAATATAGCATTCTTTCTTGATAAATTTCAGTTTTACTGGCTTGTAATTTTTATGTAATCAATTGATTTTTGTCCAGTATGAAACTTATTTTTTCTCCAGTGTCAATATCATTTTATGGATTATTTTGACTTGAGTCTAACTGAAAGGATAATAAAAAAATTAGTTGGGATTGAACAGTATCTAAAAAAAGTTACTTTTTTAAAACCACTTTTGCTACTCTTGCCCCTTTTCCAAATTCTTTCACAGTATTTTTCTATTATCATTAATTGATTGGAACTTGAATTATATAAATCAAAGAGTGAGAGGAGATGGTTTCTGAAAAAATCTACTGATGCTGGGAAAGTGCCAAAGAGAAGATGGGAATAAAATGTATCATATGATATAGAGCCAAAGGTCAAATATGAGAGAGGAAAGAAAGAAGCAATTCTGACGTATGCACCTTCAGAGATGTAAAAAACCCACGGTGATGATATTGGAAGGACATAGGGTGAGTGATGATTTATAGTCATTTGTCTAATGAGATAACTGATTATCAATGATGCTGCACTGAATCTCGCATCTCTGACCCTCCTCTTTATTTGATGTTGATTTTGTTTGGATTTGGAATCTCCGAAAAGGGTTACGAGAGGGTATTCTCTGACCTCAGTGTCTTCAGCCTACTGATCTGCTACCAATTAGCCGGTTGTCTGGTCTTCAATTGGACAGCGGTGTCCATCCAATCTGCACTGTATAGTTTGTGTTGATCTAACACGTAGTATTGCTCCCATATAAATGTATTCAGCGAACTTATTCTTGGTTATAAATTCGTTTGTATCTTAATGTTGCAAAGGCAAGGAACACCGTTGTTTAATCATCTCATTTGAAAGTTCCCTCCCGTGTGAGTGTTGTATCGACGACATTGACATCTGCAGAGTTGATAAGGAAGCAGTAGGATTGGCATCCAGCTCGAAGTTTTTTGATGTTTGCTTAGTTGTCATAAGTCTATTAAGGATTTCGTTAATCAGCTAGCGAGGATAATTTCTCCTTAAACTGTTTTATTTCCTGGAATTTTTCATTAGATCTTCAATTATTGGTAAAAATATAATGTTATCAATGTTATCTTAGTATTTAATAGTTCAACGTTTGGGAAATACTGAAGGGTCGTGGCATTACCGGTTTTCCTTACTCAATCGCTGCTTAAAATTTTATTCTAAACTTCATGTTATCAAGGAATTAAACTTTTTACTCTGTAATTTATATTTCATAGATTTAAATGGGTGATAATAGCTCAGGCGATAGTGCCGACGTCGGTGATGACAAGTATTCTATATTATTGCCTACGTATAATGAAAGTGAAAATTTGCCTATAATAGTTTGGCTGATAATTAAATACTTAACTGAAGGGTAAGTAAATAGTAATCCGTAATATATTGTTCTTCTAGAATGTCATTTAACAAAATTGTTTGTTTTCAGCGGTTATCAATTTGAAATCATAATTATAGATGATGGTAGTCCTGATGGAACTTTGGACGTTGCAAAACAACTTCAGAAAATATATGGAGAAGAAAAGATAGTACGTAGAATTTAGAAGATGTGAATACTATTTAGTCGTGGTTAATTAATAATATTTTTTATTTTGTTAAGGTTTTGCGTCCAAGACCCAAAAAACTTGGTCTTGGCACAGCTTACATCCATGGAATGAAATCCGCAACAGGAAACTTTATTGTGATAATGGATGCTGATCTTTCACATCACGTGAGTTATTATTCTCGGAAAGAAATTCCGTGAAATAACGAGAAGGAATTGGAAGATTAATGATTTAATCTTTTTTATTACAGCCGAAATTTATTCCCCAGTTCATTGCCAAACAAAAGGAGGGCAATCATGACCTTGTCTCCGGTACTCGATATATTGGAGATGGAGGAGTTTATGGTTGGGATTTTAAAAGAAAACTTGTCAGTCGAGGGGCTAACTTTCTTACCCAGCTTCTACTTCGTCCTGGTGCTTCTGATTTGACTGGCAGTTTCAGGTATATTAAGTTTTGGAACCTTTGCAAAATTATTATTTTAATTATGAGTTTCTCAATGTCTATGAAAAATTAGTCTGTATGAGTATTAAACAATTAAATCTGAATATTTCAAGATTATTTACCTTGAAAGTTTTGGAACGTACTCTACATATAATGCTTCTCATGACCAAGCCAGTATATGTGGATCTCCCTAATATGCTCAATGTTTTGATTAATAATCTGTAATTTGAAATTGAAAGATTGAAATTTCATCAGAAGAGCATGATTAAAAGACTGTCCTTCAGACTTTGATTGATTGATTTCATAGAATCCATATTCCTTTTATTAATTAATCAGTACCTGCTTTTAATGTTCTTTAGGTTGTTTGAAAATTTATATTTTGAATATTCTAATAATTTTCACAGTAAAAATTTGTAGGAATTATATTAAGAATTAAATTTATTTTTGAAAAATTTTTATCTAATATATGGTGTCCTCATTTGTAGTTTTAATTCAAATGCAAACAAGGGATATTGCAACATCAGCATAATAAGACCTTGATATGCACATATATTTATTTGCTTTGCTTTTGATGTATGAAATACATATTTATAAATTAGGACTAGTGAAAAATAAAGCCATACCATTCAAAGTAAAGGAATGTTAATGACTTGATACGCTTGATAAAGTCTGTATGCTTCATATAACCTTACTACTCAATTTAAGGCAACCTGCAACTTAACTGTGGCCTGGTAGTTTCTCATATGGACATTTGATTTAAAAAATAATAGTTCCTGAATTCTATTATAAAAAAGATGATATAGCTCTTCTTTAGCCTTTTGAATATATATCGAAAGACTGAAGTGAGATTGCATCCAATAGTGCCATTTTGCTATTCACCATATTACTTCTTTTCTCACTTTACATAGAAGTGGCAGTTCTTGATTGCTATATCCCATAGTTTGCTGTACTTTTGAGGAATCAGAATATTCTTCAGAAGCTTGCGTAGGCCTTTAAATAAGGTCATATTTAAGGGCAGGGTGGTCTGGGAATGTGTAACTGCTATTGATTTGGGAGGATGGTATAGGTAATGAGATGTCATGTCACAAAAAGGTAAGAATTTTGTCTTCAAGTCTTAACATAAACTGTCAAAACTCTACAGGATGTATAAGAAAATGATTTAATTTCATTCAGTTCTATGTGGTGAGACTAAAGCTAATTGCTACCAGCAAACGTATGTACAGTAGGACCATAGTCTATTGTTTTTTTGGCATAAAGGAAAAAGAATGATAAATGAGAGAAAACAATGACAGCAGAAAATTACTTTATTGTTCTTAAGGATGAGTGTTACAATTGTCAGTAAACAATAGAATTTTCCATCACTCTGTATCCATGTCCAATTCTCAGGGGATATTTACTGCTCTCCACAGGAGCTCAGTAAATATTTGACTATTTATTCATGACTTATTACCTGCAAGATTTTTGGTTTTAAAACATCTTGGTAAACATGTGGTTCTTGTGATCCTAGCTACACATTGACTCTTCCATTCAGTAAGAGAGACTTCTTCTTGGAAACCAAGTTTCCTCTTTTTTTTGGAAAATTTTGAGTTGAGACTAATAGTTAGAATGATAGATGTGGGAAAATGGCAGTTCCTTGAACGATGAATGAAAAGCGTTATTCAGTTCCTTATGGGCTGCTTTCAGGGCTGTAAAAATGCATGATAGTTCATGAAAAACTTCTGATGTTGAATTATAAATTTGGGTCCCACAGTGTGTGTTCAAATTATATTATCTCAGAGATTTCCATTTTAATTTAACTACTATGCAACTGCAGCATGTAATGGTGTAGTAGCTGAATTAAAATAGAAAATTTAGAATGAGATACCATGTGACATGAGAGGAGGGTTATCATACTCCATGTCTCTGTGACAGATGGTTGTGTCAGTATTCTCAATGCCATTATGTTATATGAGGATGACTTTGTATATATTTAATTTTAATCTACAGATTTTTTTATATCTTAGGTTGTACAGGAAGCATGTTCTGGAGAAATTGGTTCAATCTTGTGTTTCCAAGGGTTATGTATTCCAAATGGAAATGATAATAAGGGCAAGACAATTTGGATATACCATTGGTGAAGTGAGTACTTGAAGAGCTTAACTATTCCTCTGATGGAACTACAGAAACTATTTTCTATGTTTTGTTTATTTCTTTAATTCTAAAGTCATAATTTAATTTCAGGTGCCTATAACTTTCGTTGACCGTGTATATGGAGAGTCCAAGCTTGGTGGTTCTGAAATTTTTCAATTTGTTAAAGCACTTCTGTATTTGTTTGCCACTACTTAAAAATTTATATTTTACAATCAGCAAAATGAAGAAATTATTTTAAAATCATGGTCTTGAATTTAATCCCATAATCAACTGAGTGTTTGCAAAAAGATTACCACTATAAGGCAAGCAAGGATAGCCTAATAAAAAGTATCCTGAAGCAGAAGTTGGTTTTAAGTCATCTTAAACTAGTGTCACATTTTAAATTATTATTTAATCTTATATGAAGGTGCTCTAAATTATAGCAATTGATTCATTAGTTATCTGATTTTTTTCAAGCACTAAAGAACATAAATTGACAATATGAAAGGTGAAGAGTAAATTTGTATTTTAGTGTGTTTTCTGTGAGACTTTTTAGTTTTTTCAATTTTAACTAACTTTAGAAATAGGATAAACTCAATCTCCCTTAATGATTCTATTTATGTAATATTTCATCAATGAAAAAAAAATATTTGGTAATAATCTGCAAATATTTTAGGATTAGAAGTGTTAAAGCTTAAAGTCCGAAATTAGTGTCTAAGTATCTCAGGAACTTATTATTTCTTTTGAAACTTACTTAGTTATTCCAATCTTTGACTTTATGGAGTTACACAAAGTTATAGCCGTATACATTGATTCTGTTCAGCAGGTTGGACATATTTCTTTTGCTGTTATTTAAAAAATTGACAATTCATCTATTTGTCCAATTCAATTACTATATAACTGAGTCTGTTACACTTTGAAATTCAGATTCCAATCTAAATTTCCCTGAAGTTGTTTCACTTTTAAAGCCTTAGAGTAGAAACTTTCATGAAATAATGCTTGGGCTAAACAGAATGTGAAAAAGCAGCATAGCCTGAAGGTTTAATACATCTTTTAATACATATAGTAAACTTGCAGCCTTACAGGAAACTTTTTCAAGTTACCTTATGTAATAATTAGCAAAATTTCTAGTCCTTATTAAAAATGAGACAATTTTATTAAGAAATATAGGTTTACATAGAAGAAATTACAATAAATTTTCAACATGGCCACAGATTATTCTGGGGCAAAATCTCGAAAAATTTGCATAAAAACTTTGTCCAAAATAAAAACACTTTTGTCCTACACAAATTGACCACCATCCAATCTGCACAGCACATCTTGGTTCACTGAGGAATAGTCCCAATAATCACTAGCACAACTGTCAACTTATGTAAAAACTCAGTCACAACTGCAAACAGAGACTACTGCAACCCCAATTCCTGAAGTAATTTGATAACATCAACTAGAGCTTTCAAGTACCAATAAGAAAATTCCAGTTGGGGAAATAAAAAAGATAAAAAAATGCAATGTGTCTGAATAGTCTAATACAGCCTCTATTTACAGCTTAAAACTCGTGTGTTAAGGGGTAAAAATGTGTTATAAGGAGCTCCGTACATTTACCCTAATTCCAAAGCCCAGAACATAATCACTTTTCCTCAATTCTGAACGAGCTCTGGTAACAGTTGTTAACAATTTGTTAATGAGCAGGAATTCACAATGAATAAACTGCACTTGATACTTTAACATATCACTGTATGCATACAAAGATAAATTTTTGTGGCCAATGCTGATATTTTTATTGAAAACCACTTCGATGATTCAAACTATTTCATCAATAGCAGTGTCAGTCTGTGCAGGTACTTCTTGCCCAATATGTTGTACATCTCAGGTTGATATTAGCTGCAAAGAAAAGACATTATTTCAATAAAGGAAATGTAAACATCAATACAAACATTTCAAATGCCATGAACATATATGACGACATGATCAGGTATAATCATTTTAATGGCAATGTGACACTGAAAATGCACTACTGACAGTCTTAAGCAAAATCTGACATTAACTATATAAGAGATAGACTTATCTTACATGCATTTCTCTTATTATCTTACATGCATTTCTCAAGAAGAAAAATTGAGTCATCTGCCAGAAAACATGGCAATAGTGATACTTGTAGCTCAAAGCTTACAGATTTACAAAGAAACTGTGGATATTTGGAAAATCAGTTGGGTGGCACTTAAGATGGTTTTAAGTATCACCCAGGAACGCAGCTTAGAGGAAACCCTGGCTGGGCCCCAATCTAACAATATGACCAATAGCAGAATAAACCCACGTAGGTTAATTCTTAAACAACATTGCGTAAGCAAAGCATCTCTGATTGGAAAAATAACCATAAAAGTGAACATTAGAATAATGAGAGGTGATTTTCATTTATAAGCACCCAGAATTATGAGCAACCAATACAGAAATATACAGTTTACAACTTATTAACATCAGATAGTCTTTATACTTCTTTCAGATGCCTCTGAATGCTAAAATGGAGCCATTCATTTAAATATACCAGGAGGCACCAACTTCCCTTTGAATACATACAGAGGCACACAGCACATGTAGAAATCAGATTCCTATTTTTCACCAAAAGGTTCAAAAGTTACTCTCAGTTACAAGAAGTTTGGGTAACATTTAAAAGTAGTTTTCAATATACAATTAAAAATTGGATTGTCTTATTAACTGCTCAGTAACCCAAAATTTACCTGCACCTCATCCTTATTAAAATTTTGAAATCAAGAGGGTTAAAAATTATGGAAGTTGCAGGTTCAACAATTAAATTAAAGAAAATACTCACAGATTTCACTGTTGTCTTGATGAAATCTTTTTTATGAGCTAAGTCAAATTCTGGATAGGCAGCGTAAACCTGTTTGCAAACGGTTTTCATTGTGATTTCTTCCAAATTAGCACCTTCCAGAATCTGCTTTACGTATGACTTAATTTCATCATCCTAAAATTGAAGAGTACAATTATTAGTAATTTAAAATCTTGGGCGTTGTTTACGAAATCAACATTAATTTCGATTTCTTACAGTTGGAGGCTGCTTAGCCTTTTTAACCAAAGGTTCATCTTCAGATGAAGACTCCTCTTCATCGTCCTCACTCTTCGTCTCCGCCTCTTTCCTCTTCTTCTTCTCAGCAGTCTTCGTTTCTGCCTTCTTGCTCTCTGTCTCCTTCTTTTGCTCTACTTTCTTAGGAGTAGGCTTTTTGGCATTCGCAGTGGGTTTCTTCTTTGCCGGCTTCTTCTTCTGAAGAGCAAATCAAGATTACGAACAATGAATTAGGACTAAGATCCACAAATCATTCGCTATAATACAGGAACAATTAAATACAATACATAGAGATAAATGGAAAGTGAGAGGATAAGGGGAGAGTATAAAACTGATTATACTAATGAGGAAAGAAAACTAGCACGGTTTCATTTAAAGAAAATACTTCTAAAGGTATTGAAATTATGCAAGTATTGTTAGGGATTGTAATCCAAAAATTCCAGGTCATCCCAAAGTTCTGATTTCAGTTAGATATAAACCCCAAGACTTCAGAATGTAGATTTTTGCATACTGCTAACAGATTTAACCATAAATTGAAAACATACTTCCACTAATACAAAACTAATTCAAACTTAGATTTAATTCAAAAGGAATGATGGAAGGACAGTCAATGAAAAGGATAAGTCTCCAATTATATGTCTACCAAGGGCATAAATTTCCATAAGTGGAAATTAAATTGGAGACCTCTTGTTGGAAACTAAATTAAATTACAACTAATTAGAAATGATTGTTACACAGACTTTGTAATTTTATGTAATAGTATAATTTTCCACAAATGAGTTAATAACTCAAATTATCAGAAGTTTATCAATGAATAAATTATTCAAAGGAAACATTTTGCTACTCTCAGCCAAAATTTAGATAAAGAAATCGAAGAAATATGATTTACTACGATTAAAACTAATTTGATACTCAAGCAGATAATCTCACCTTGCTATCCTCGTCACTCTCATCTTTTTCGTCTTCGGATTCCTTCTCCTCTTCACTGCTTTCCTTCTCATCATTCTCCTCAGTTTCATCTTCAGCTTCAGAGGAGATTTCATCATCTGAATCATCCTTTTTCTTTTTCTTGCCCTTGCTTGGATTGGTTTTCTGACGTTTAGCCTTCTTTGTACTACTAGTAGAAGCCCTCTTCTTCTTGGAATCCTTTACAGGCCTGTTAAAATGAAATTACTCACTCAAAAAAGAACTCTTGACATTCTTTAAAACATATGATACTAATATAAAACTGTGTACGTACTTTTCTGAGTCTTTTGGTTCCATGAGGAAATCTAATAATCGGTTCACTATTTCCTCTCGGCTTCCTCCAGTAGTCAAGTCAAGGGTTCGACTAAGACCTTTCAAAGTTGCCACGTCCATCCTAAACAGAAAAAGATAAGTTAGCTGAAAATTAAGCTGGGAACAATATACAAAATGCCTTATTATCTGTTACTAGAAAATAACTCACTTTAAGATGTTGGCACGCTTCTTTGTATATTGGTCTGATCCCTCTTTAAAATCAAAGCCATTAAATTTACGAATGTTCCTTTTCACCGTTGCATTCTTGCCTGGACCTTTGAAAAGCACTTTGTGAAGAGGCTTCAACTTCTCAACCTTAGATTTCTAGGGGAAAAAGACAGAGAAATGTCAGAAAGTGTACTGAAAAGATATACAAGTAAATATATATAACAAGTAAATTAGTAATAAATAAATAATTAATAAGTTCTAACTAAATAAATAGTTATATAAACTAACTTAGATAAATAACCAATAGTTAACTTTCAACCAACACCTTTACCCTTCCTCTTTCACAAGAGTATGTTTTTCTAATTGATTGATAGTCACTAAAAATGACACCAGGATCATTTCATAATTTTACTATATTACAATGAAATGTTACCATTCCATTAAGGATACTAAATAACCAAGTAAATTGTGATAGCATTTTTAGAAAAAATTTGACCATATTGCTTCTATAGTGCTGGATACAAGATGGAGATTTTCCACACAAAAGAAATAATATTGTCTATAGATGACCATAGTAAAACCATCATTGTTAAGTTATAATAACTAACTTTTCTAGTTTAAAAAGAATTTTTTTGTTTTTCTATATGCAGTAAAACCTGGTTAAGATGCTTTTCAGGTGATTAAGTGAAAACCTCATCCAGTTTTTATCAAACAGATAGTTAGGGAAGAATAACGATTTTTTTAAACAGCAATGGTGAAAGCACAGCAGATAGCTCGACCTTTCCAAAACTACACTCAACATCCAACAAAACACTGCACTCCCTTCCTGGTTTAATCAGTATGTCTTGCAACTTGAACTTGAGACAAAAGGAAACACCATCAAGCGAATTTTTAATTTTACGCTCTGCTTTGATTGTGAGACCCGGTTACCCAGTTGGAGGCCTTAGAACATTTCCTGCAAGATAGGTAGTGTCTTAAGGTGGAGCATCTTAAGTGGATTTTACCATAATAAGTTATTTAGTTAACAATATTAATTCATTAATCTATCATAATGCAAGCCTCTAAAAGGTAAATGTACTGCTGACTTAAACAGTCGACATTTCCTAATTTCACAAAAGTTATTATCAATTTGAAAACTTGAAAGCAAAATTATCCACAGGTGTTTCCATGTAGAAAAATGTTACATAACATGCAAACATACATTCAAAGAAATTATAGTTATATTTGTGATTAAATCTTCATTTCACATTTCTTGACATTTTAGAGAAAGTCCTAATACATGTCATGTAAATCTAGGTGAAAAATAATTAGCTATACAGAATATCAGAAAATTTACAGCTATAATTACAGAATAATTCGAATGATACCCACCACCCACATTGACAAGAAAAAAGTACTACTTTTCATGTCATCATGACAATACTTTTCTCAGAATTTGTTCTATTGTTTAAATAACTGAGTACATTTAGTTTTAACTATTAGATATCCTACCGAATATGAAAGTTGAAAATTCTATGAGATGATTTAAGTTTGTCAAAACCACATCTCCGGGAATATTGAAACAGGGCCTTGAACAAATATCCCATGGCAAAAGGTTTATGAAACAGACATAATACATAAGATATTATGACTATCTAAATTTATATCAATATAAAATCTAACACTTCAAAGATAAATTTTAAACATTAACAGAAATTAAACTCCTCTCCGTCAACCAATACCTGAATGATAGCCTCAATCCTTGGAATTTCACCAAGCTGGGTACCACGCCCTTCTGGAATTTCATTTCTTGGGCTCTCTTTCGGCAACACTTTGAACTCTTCAGTGAATCGCTGAACTTTCTTCCTGTCACGAGTGCCACTTATTTGAAGAGGTTGGTCCAAGAGTGGAACTGTAGAATAACAGGAAGCAGCAGAATTAGAAATGAATGTATCATGCTGCAAATGATTAATAGCAATAGCCAGCTACATGATTTGTTCTAGAATTTATTCTAAGGGCAAAAAATTAATTCATTATAGAGAAAAAACCATCAAATGAGAGAAAACTATCAAAATTAATCAGCAAAAAGTAAAATGGAATGACAATTACACAACTACACAAGAGTTTGGAAAAATGCACTAATCACATTAAAGAAGTAAAACTTTTTGCAGAAAAACAGAAGTTAAAAAAGCCATGAGTGCTTGTTACATGTTAGCAATTCATCAACAGAAACTAAAATTTAAGAAAGACTGAAAACATGAAAATGTTAAGGAGTAACCACCTTTCCCATCATTATCATTTTCATCATCATCACTCTCATCGTCCTCATCCTCTTCATCATCATCATCTTCATTAGGTTCTTCTTCTTTCTTCTGATTTTTTGTTTTGGCATTCTTTTTATTTGGGGTCACCTTTTCTTTATTTTTCCCACCATCATCTTTGCCATCATCTGTCTTAGCGCCAACCTGATTGTCCAGATGGTCTCCATCTTCCTTTACTTTGTCTTTAGACTCCTTGCTCTAAGAATCAAAATATCAAATGTTACAATGTTTCCTATGAATTCAAGCAATAAAAACGTTAGAAGCAGCGAATGCTGTCGTCTAATGTCAATAGAAAACGCACATAAGTCAAAATGCTAAAACTTCAACCAACTTGTATGATGTACTATAGTATGTAATGTTGAGTAATTTTGGAGGTAGTAAGGCAATGAAACAATTAGGAAATTAAGTTTGATTCCATAGTTTTTTCAGATAAAATGAAAACAGAATGATGTTGAGAACATGAACAACGTGCAATGAGTAAAATGCAAAGAATTACAATGTCATGATGAACATTTTCAGAGTAACTGATAAATTTAAGGAGATCGATTACAGGTGAATACACTTCTTAAATGGATCGATGGTTTTATGCTAACTACGGCAGCAAACGGTTGCAAGAAGAAATTTCCTGTGATTTACACGGAACCTCTAATACAGATTTTTGCCAGAAAATTCGCTGATAAACAGGAAAATTGAAAGTATAAGTTTTCTACCGCGCTGCTGAAGCCGGTTTGCACAGGTTTTACGAATCCAACACTACTCGAGTCTAAACTACCATAGAAAATGATCGTAAGATACACCAAAATACTTGTCGTGATATTATAATGAGGCAAATTTGGCAAAATAAGGATTTCAATGAAGGATCACAAGGTCAAACGAAAATGCCGACTTCATCTCCCAAGGAATTTTGTAAGAAAACGCCTTCTTACTAAAGATGAGAAAAATCACAGAAAATGTTTGAACTTAGAATCCGTCATGGGTAATTACTATAAACGAAAAACTACATTCTAGCACTCGCTAAGAACCTTGGTGTATCTAAATGAACATAACGGAAATAATCAATCACCAGAAACATTCATGCCTGCTGCCGCCAGCGGAACACATGCAGTAACAAAATCAAATAGTACAATGAATTGACAGTAAATAGGAGTGGCATATTGGTGGCTTTAAGATGTAAATATCAGATCTTCAGAATTAAGCAAACAGAAGCAGAGTTTCACTCATTATGGGTTATTTATTTGAACACTAAACAAAAACACGCCATCTTGGGTACCGACGCATTAACGTACCCAGGAAGCATCTCATAATACCGTTAGAGAAAGGAAATGAAAAATGCAGAAGTATTCCCTAAGTACGTACTGTTCTAACTATTACTCATTTAAATACAAATATATACGAACATACCTCCCGATCAACAGTTTTTGTGTTATCTTCGGCATCCGACATTTTCAGCACCTGGCGTCTTTGCAATATGGCGGGCAATTGCTGGCGCGGAACAAACACCCAATGAAATTTAAGGATCAGATTCCCGCCATCCTTATTATAACGCGCGATTGGATTGAAAACTTATGTTCTGGCTATAACAGTGGGTGAATTTGGTGAAGGATGTTTGGAAATAAATAATAAATATACTTGCTGTTTGTTAATTATTTACTTTTTAACACACTCTTCAGAAAAAATTAGCTTAAATTCTGAATATTGAAATTTCCGACTTTCGTATGTTAAAAACAAACGAATTCTGCTAATCTGGGAAAGCTACTTGGAGATACCCTTAAAACCTTGATAATAACCAATGTTTTTCCTGTTTGCGGAAAGATTTCACAATTGATTAACATTTTCGAATTTTCTTTGAGCATTTTAATCATGTATGAGAAATGAATTCGCTTCTGGCGTGAAAATTGTATATGCAGTGTGGTATTTACAAGCACAGCCTTAAGGATACAGATGAGGGAAGTTTACTTCCCTAGTACCTAAACGAAAGATGTATGTAAACATAAAACCATGACGTCGCTCGAGGGCGTCTGTAAGGATTTGATGTTTTTTATAATCTGTGGAACGCGCTTCAGTAGCTGACACCTCATTAAGATAATGCCAAGTTGCTCTTTTAGCTGATAAGATACGTGGCGTAAAATTGACTTCACTGGTGCTTAGGAGGTATTAATTTTATGATTCGACTTGAAACGCAGATGAAGTATTTAGTTTTAAATTGTGATTGTTTGCATGGAACTAAGATATTTCTTTATTGTTAATTTAAGAAAGTAATTAAATAGGAGTTAAAGAAGCAAAAATGTCTGGATTTGATGTAACAATTTTGGTTACTGGTGGTGCTGGGTATGTTGGTTCCCATACTGTGATCAAACTACTTAAAGAAGGTTATAAAGTAGTGGTGGTGGACAATCTTGTTAATTCTGTTAAAGGTGAGGTCTTCTCCTTCTACTGTAGAATGGTTTTAACCTATTGAAATTCTGTTAAATGCACTATGGCTTGCACCTCTTGGTGGTGTTTAGAAATCATTTGTAATGATTACCCTTTCAACTTAAAATCAATGTGTATATATTGCAGGAAATGATTACAAGTAGTTAGTGATATAACTTGTGATAATCACTGAAGCATGTCTGGAAATCTTTAGACTATATTTTTGGGATCACTCTAGAATTAAAATCAGTCACTTGCATGATGAATGATATTATTCACTTAAATGCAGCTGAAGGTTTACTTTCACACTAATCTATTATTCATGATGCTGTACTATCTATGCTGCTAGGAAAAGGGAACCTTCCTGAAGCTTTGGAGCGTGTTCAAGTGTTGACTAAACAACATGTGAAGTATTATGAAGTTGATTTAAATAGTGCTGAAGATTTAAGAGTGGTATTTAGGGAAGTAAGTTGCTGCATATCTAACTATACTTGCTGTATATTGAAGTTACAGTGTGTTTAAATGTTCTTTATATATTTAGCCAGTTTTTACAGAGAGTTATAATTTCAGAATAAAATAGATGCTGTCATACACTTTGCTGCTCTGAAAGCTGTAGGCGAATCCTGTCATTTACCACTGACATATTATCGAAACAATGTCGGAGGCTCTGTAAATTTGTTTGAGGTCAGTGTTTCAAATTTGACTTCGGTTAAGAATAATTTGCTTATTGCAATACAATCATTATGTATAATTACTTATGGTGAAAGATAAAAATTGGCTATGGTAATTTAATCAAAATTTTTTATATTTTTCATACTATTTGGTTATTTATTTGGGATTTGGTATTTATGCCATGTTCTCTGGTTTAATTTCTAATACATTTGCAATTTTTACTAAGAAGCTTTCCTACTGTCATTTTACTTGATGCACGAGACTCAAACTCTGCTGATTTTAACTATTTGTAGTTGATAATACTTTGTATTAATGGAAAAAAGAATGGAAGGAAAAAAGCCAATGACTACTTAGAACTGGAAGAGTCAGCTGAGAACATGATGGATACAGAACCTTGTTTAGAAAATTATTAAATTAACTAATTATAATTGCTCAGTAGAAGACTATCTTGAATGACTTGGTAATGGATGAATGCTGAGTGTAGGAAAAATTTTAGACTGCTAGTATAAAAGAGATTTGTTTTGGGGGCTTCTGGGTTACCAATTTGGCAGCTTGTTTCACTTTGGTGAATGGGTTCACTTTACTGGATTCAATTTCAGGTGGAGGTCCATGTAAATGATCTTAGCTGTTGAAACACTTATAAAATTACTACTATCATTTGTTTTGGATAGGATGAAAGCAAAATGACACGTGTAATATGATGGAAATGTTAGAGGTGGTAAAGTGAAAGGAAGACTGATTAAACTCTTCTGTTATTTGATTAGTAAGAGAGAAGGTTTGATGAAGTGTCTCTGGCAAAAGAATCTGCCAAGGCCTTAATGTAAAGAGGAGTACCATGAGTTGAATAGGTAGTAAGTGCATATAGCCCCAAAGGGTTCAGTGTGTATCATGCATGTCTGATAGTAGATGACCTTCCAGAAAAATGGAGGAAGTCTCATCTCACAAATGTAGCAGGCTATTTCCTTCCATTTCTCTTTCTTTTTTTCATATTCTTTACATAGAATTTAATGTTACAACTTTTATTGCTGGAACTGTTGTTAAATGCTTGAACCGTTATATTAATTATAGAAAGGTAGATTAAGGAGGAGGAAGTATCACTTGCATGTATATTTCAGGGAGGTCTCAACTATTCTATGTGAGGGATAGGTATATGACTTCATTCCTGACAATAACATGCCGTCCTGCTTCTCCCAAATGAAAAATTTCGTAACTCCTAATATATGCTCATGCCTTTTATGATATTACACTATCATGGTAGATGGTATGCAAAATGTGTTATATTACTTTTATTTTGAAAACTCATCAGGTTCTCTAGCCAGGTGCCTAGAGTTTATCCTGTTTGAATTCTTAGAATTAAATGGGGACTTCCTACAGAAAAATATCCTATAATTTTGGTTTTGCAATTTCAAGGCCTCTTTTGCATTTATATTAGTCCTGATGAACGTCCCAATAATTCTAAAAATTCCTACATGTATTCTATCGTGACATATCTCAGAATTATTTTTATTAAAACCATCTTCATTTTAAATCAGTTGAAATGATTTGGTAACCGAGACTACTTGCAATTATAAAAATATCCTTCAGTGTACAACATGTTGTTTAAAACTAACGTGTTGTCCAGGCCTATGATGTATCATCAAGAAATTTTAGTTCCTAATTGAGATTTTCACTTCAAATCTATACTAGACTTTTATATTCTCTGTTTAAATAATATTTCAGATTTGTTATTTGCCTTGTATCTGTAAAGGGAAAACTCCTTTTACCAAGTCGTTTTATTATTTCATATTATCTATTATTTTTTAAAATCAGTCTAGCAAGAATTGTGTTAGACACTAATACATTATTAGACAGAATAATACATTATTTCAAAATTGGCAAAATTGTTGAATTCCTTATTTCTGTTGTTAAAACCTAGCTTTCAAGAACTGATGGTAAAATATTTCTATTGAAATGACATTGAATCAGATGTGATGTCCAACTCATTGATGAAATTATAATCATTATATTTGTTGAATTAAAATTTATATCAATTTTTTGGTCAAGTTGGTTTAGTATTTTACTTTGATCAGTATCTGAAGATTATACACTAAAATACTTTCAGTTAAATTTTGAAACTTACAAAATTTCAGGAAAAGATTCCTAGTTTGCATCAGGGAGCAATTTTTGCAACTCGTACCGTTTCATAGCCTGTCTTATTAATCTCTGGATGTTGTAGTATTGTTAAAAGTGCTTCAACAGCTGAGGTTATTTAAAATTTATGGATATCCAATTGGAGTTGAACCTGGGACTGCTTTCACCGAAGACATAAGCTATCCACTTGGCTATTCAGGAGCCCATTTATTAATAACTATCACCTCAAGTCTTCAGATGTTTTCTAGCAGCATCTGATGCATATTGAAGATTGAGCATGAGGGATGAGTAGAAAATGGGTTTAATAAGTGTCCGAGTTCAATATCTCATTACAAAATTAACTTGTTTGGCCTATTTTATTGATATATTGTACCATTTAAAAATTAATTTGTAATTATCCTCTGATTATTTAAATGTATGACTCAAGGTTATAGATGCAAGTTACATTATGATATGAATATGCAGGGCCAGATTTAGACTTATTGCCTTATTCTAAATATTCCCTGAACCCCTACTGTTTTTATTTATACCAGCTAATCTCAGAAAAACTTAAAAATATATACATCTTTTATAGATTTATACATATTAAAAGTATATGATTGTTATATTTTTATTAAATTATATGTTCCAGGCTAATTTTAGATGTGAGGTCCTAAGCTGTAGCTTATTTGGCATATCTGAAATGGTGTTCAAAGACATGACTTGCATATGTTTTTTAAGTACAGTGAACTCCTGATTCTCTTTGGGTAGATTATTTGTTTTGCAAATTATCCATACATGATTTTCCTCCCTTTGTTGATATTTTTGAAGAAATTCAGAAACAAAATGCACAAAGGTATATTATACTGAGAAATATGGATTACATTGAAAAAATTTTTCAAATAATTAATAATAAATAAACTATAGGGTACAGCTGTTAATTTTAACAATACTCGTAGATTATATAAGGTTGTTTTCATGAAAATAATTTTTTTCCAAAAAGTAGAATTTTAATCATGAGAGTTTTTCTTATACGGAATTAATTTTATTTTGCACAATTTTCTGATCTCAATAAGCATGAGCAAGCTCTTGGTGTGTGGCTCAGAAACTGAGGGTTCCTTATGATTCTCATATTGCATCATAGATTCACTTTAATGCACAAGATGTTTTGGGATTTAATAAGGACTGAAATGAAAATATGAACTGAATTGTTATTCCAGACTTGATTTTCTTTCCGTTTCAATTTGAATTTGAAACTGAAATGTGTGGTTTGATGTGCCATTGAGTTAGAATTGATGCATGTGCTGTGGAATACCCCTTAATTTGAGAAGAAAAGATATGATCATTGAAGTTATAAGGCACATCGAGGTGGAAGAAGGATGACAAATTACACAAGATTAGAAAAATAAAATGAGTCATTTTCTTAAGATGAGGTGATATGAAACAATGAACTATGTATGACATAAAATCATGGGCCTGTCCATAAAGAAGCCAATACATCAATAAGATTGTGATCACTTCTAGAGGATAAAAATGAAGAAATTTGTAACAAGATGAAGTTCTTACAACAATGTGAGGGTCTGTATGTATGTAAATGGTGAAATTCTGATTCAGCATTTGCAATTCCTACCGAAGAATTAATCATGAAATAAAACTCTTTAGCTGTAAGATTTGGTTGTTCAAGCATTTCATACACATTTGGAACTATGTAAGCTTAAGGGGATGATATACCTCACAGATGACTAAGGTTCTACTCTGAAAGTTAAGAATGAAAGTGTATGATAATTTTCCCCCCAAATCGTCTATTAATACAAAGTTAACTTTTCCATGTATTATTACAGGTTATGAAGGAATTCAATGTTAAAAAGATTGTTTTCTCTTCATCTGCTACTGTATATGGAACTCCTCAATATTTACCAATAGACGAAAAACATCCAACAGGTTTAAGTTGCACGAACCCCTATGGCAGAACAAAATATTTTGTTGAAGAGATCTTGAAGGATTTGGAGAAGTCAGACAAGGTATTTTCAAGCATAATCCTTTAAATAATGACAGAATTATTTGCAGTAGAATTATTGATTCAAAATACTACAAATTATTTTCAGGGTATGTAAATATGTACTTTTTCTACTTATCATTTCATATTCATTTTATCATGAAATTATTCTTAAGCATTCACAGATTATCACTTTGGAAAAATTTACATCCTTTTTCCTCTTAAGCATTCTCTTGCTTATATATATTATCTTGCCTTATATTTTTAATGTTCTATTTTGACTTCACAGCATGGGATTATATTGCAGTATATCAAGACTTTTATCTGCTTTTTTATTGCACACTTAAAACTTCTTAATGTCATTGCCTTTATCTTTCTCAGTAATTTAATTCTTTTTCTTTTTAACTTTCCTTTCATCTTACGTGTACCCACTGTATTTTTGTCAGGGGAGATTTATGCTTTGGCACTAAGAACTTCACCTCGCCAAGGGGAACCGAAAATGCACTTATTCTCATGTTTGAAATATTGAACTGAACAGTTGTCTGGTGTGGCATCAAACAAATTCTTGCATCTTGGACCTCTGATTATCCTAATTTTCTACATTTATTTTGGTATCTGTACTGTCTTAAAAATTTTGATCTTATCTTTATTGGGCAAAGTTTAATCTAAGAATAACACTTTCGATCAACCCTTTATTAACATTTACTATTAACTAACTTTGCCCTAACCAAAATTCAGTCCTAGGACGTTAATGTCTGCACTACTGAGGCCATCATATTTGATATGATACATCAACCTTTTTCAGATTTTCTTGGTACCTAATCTAGCCAGCTTTTGGACTATTACGAACCTGCATTTACTGCTAAGCTGTAAGCCTAGCTAGTGATTGTTCTTCATCTTTCTTCTTTTCTCTGTAGACTCTGTATGATATTCTACCCAAAATTATCGGCATTTCTCATTGGTAGTTGAAACAGTCCATAGTTCAGCCTAATATGCCGAATTTAGACCTGGAAGAGTTCTTCATAATCATATTTTCAAATATCCTTACAGCTTATTTTATTGATATTATAGAGCATAGTTCTGGAAATAGAAAGGTCTTATGAAAAGCCCCTTCTTATCCTCTTTTCATAAGGGGGTAAAATAAGGTCAGATTAAATAGTGTTTCACTGCATGGATTGCCTTGTTCAGTGTTTCCCAAAAATCTTTGTGAATTGATTAATCGAATAGTTTCCTTGAAGTGAGATCATACCTTTCTTCTACTACTTCTTTGAATTGTTTAACTCAAAAGACTCATATTCATGAAATATCTATCCACTATAAATGCTATCAAAGGCCTCTTGTGAATTTTTAACTTCATAATAGTTGGTATATAGCAAGTACTCGAGGGATTAAAACTATCCTTTCTGCTCAAGTAACAATCTTTTGTTGACTTTATGTAAATATTTGGTAGATTTCTGTGGCATTTTTACACTCACCACCATATCATAACTGCAAGATTTTGGTTTTCACCATATTTTTTCATTTGAACGAATAAGGAGAAAACTGAAAATATACATTTCTTTGACTTTTGGTTTTGATTCTGCAATGGCTCAGCATATTGGAAATAAAAATTCATTTTCAATTCTGCTAAAGTTTTTTTTTCTCATTTTCAATTTTGGTGTTGCTCTTTTCCGGGGAAAATATATAAAAAATATTTTGGCACATCTCGACTTTGTGACTTTCATTAAATTTTAATTTGATAATTGATTCACTAAGAAGCTCTTCTAGCAGTTTTCCTTGTGAACATTCCTAGCATGCAGCTTTTGTATTATTCAGTTGTGAATATCATATAAGTGCATTTTTTAGCCTTTCATTGGTATTAGTAGATTTCTGCCCAATAACTTTGTCATCAATATTTGTTGGATTTGAAATGTTTGTAGTCTTTTCTAAATTTACCTTTGACTCACAGAATCATGATTCTTTTGAGATATAGCTGTTCCCTTAAGGTATATTTTATCTTTCTTGGAAAATAATGTGATTAAAAATCAACTAAATCATATATGTATTATTTGTCAGCAGTACATTAATTATTAACCATATAAACAGTGTATAATTATAAAATTGTTACCTATAAAAATTTATTCTGGCTCTCTTATAGACTCTTTCCGCTTAAATAGCTTTAATTCTAGATTAAGTTTTTAGAGTTGTTCATCTATTATTTTAACTTATGTTATACACCAAAATGCATGACATGGCATGGGAATGCTTCATAGTTAGTTGAAATATAAAGGCCAGTATCTTAGGATTTGTTCATTTTTATTTTTCTTTGGTTGTTTCTCTTAGCTTTTGTTTCCATAGTTTGATGTTGATTGCATATGACAGTTAAAGTAAAGGAAATGTAGATACTGCTGTTGATTCCTTCCTCGTACACTCCAAGTTTGTGCTATGCTTATGGAACAGGAAGGAGAGGGACTGAAAGGGAATTAAGGAAGATGTAAAGGTAGGAAGGGAGAAGATGATGCTAGATTATTAAGAAGAGACTCATCCCTTCTTTTTCATTCTTAGTTTTAAATAACATACTAATATAGTGGTTTCCAAGAACAAAGGCAGCTATAATTCTTAAATGAAAACTGTAACTTTTTCTAGATCTTATTTGAAGTAGCCAAATTTGACTGAAATTAGTTAACATGTTGGATTTAGGCAGTGAGGGCTTGGTAACTGAGCCATGTGTCTAAGGTATGACTTTGCCAGGGGGTCAATGAAATGGATTTTGTGGCATTATAGACTAATCAGCCTGAAGATACATAATCTTCAGTAACCGTTAGAAATTTTCATTTTCATGATTTATATTTGTTTACCTGCTAGTTTGAAGTTAATAGAGATTCTTAAGTTCTTCTCAATTTAACATGAAATTAACTAATAATCTACATATAGGGGGCTAGGTTTACTTTGTTATGCTTGGTAAGATTCAAATCAATGTGGTACCACTGTAAAACTTATTAAAATAATTTTCTAGCAAAAAATAATATCTGTCATTAGCCTTTAGCAAGTTTTGGTGGAAAACTATCAAGGCTTTTATAGACATTACTCATTCCTGCTGCTGTACCTAATGTCATATATCAGTCAAATACAGTTGTAAAATTTTACAGAAGTTAAAGTACCTTTATGTTTCTCTTTTAATGTTTTAAGATATTTAAGCCACCTATGTAGGAAACCTATAATTAGGGAAAAGGGGTTTTTAGGATAAATGTATTCAATATTTATTTTTTCATATTGAAAACCATTTGCTATTTTGAGTTTTGGCTATTCCTAAATGTAATTTTCCATTATATATTCTAAATAATATAATTCTCTTTAATATGTGCATTTCAGTAGTTTGCATCTTTTGTATTGGCTTATGTAAAGTTTTGCTGTTTACAATTCTTATTTTAACATCAATGTTAAACTTTGTAGGAAAAATTAGGGACTGAAATCATTTGGAACCACTACCTATGCATCTTTTAATGCATGATTAACTAACAAAATTAGATATATTTTTTGTTCATTGAAATTATCTTTGGACATATTTCTGTAAATCATTTGTAAATAAATGTGTAAATTGTAAATTAACTCAATAACTCTTATATTGTAAATGATATGATGGGTGAATTAGAATATGAAATAAATTCTTAGTAAAAAATTTAAACTTTTACAATTGCATGAATTAGCTGTTAATTAAGAGATTTCTTTTTCAGTTTTTAGGTGAATATGCTACATTGAGTGCAGTGCTGAATCTATTATAAATTTATACAATATTTAGGATTGTGTTTTTTTAATGATAGATTTTACTATGTAGCCAGATTATTCCTAAAAATTATTAATAATTCCTTTAAAAATTATACTGCATTCCAAAGGCTGTACCAGTTATCTCATCTGAAGTTTGATAAAATTTCTACGTATGGTAAATGTTTGTAAATGAGGAGGTGGATAGCTTTATGAGTTTTTAGTCTTTGATTATGTTATTACCTCATGGAAATTCTATTGCTGCAGTACCAAGTTATATGATATTCAACTGTATACCTTTTTAAAAAATCTGTGTACAATTTTAAAGTTCTCAAAAACAAATATAAAATCATAAATATATGCTTTACTAAATGAATTTAAGGAATCATTAAATCATTGAATTTATTTAGTTTTATTTGAAAGAATTTCTAGATTAAACTCTCAATTTTTCTAGCTATTGGAAGTTAGTGGATAATATTATCTTGCTACAACTTAAAAAATTAGGATGGAGTGGCATTTTTTAATATTATGTTTATTGAACGATATCATTTGTGAATTTTTTCTGAGTTTCTTTTTCCTTCCTCTATAGGATTGGGGTATAATTTCTTTGAGATATTTTAATCCAGTGGGAGCACACCCATCTGGACTAATAGGTGAAGATCCACTAGGTGTTCCTAATAATTTAATGCCTTACATAGCTCAAGTGGCTATTGGAAAAAGAGAATATGTGACAGTATTTGGAAATGACTATGACACTCCTGATGGTACAGGTAAATTAGCTAGCATTAGTTTATTATGACTATCCAGTAGCGTGCCTCAAAACTTCATAGCTCGTGCTAATCTTTGTATCTATACCATTTAAAACAGTAATGTTGGTGAATAGTCATGCAATGATTCCTTGTAATAGATCTGTGTAACAGATGTGTCCTTTGTTTGATTAGTTATCTCAATATTTGTGTACTAGAAATTCTAATTTCATTAGAAATTGGTAGGAAATGGAAAATTGAAATTTTTTGTCTAAACTGTAAGTTTTTTAAAGGTGATTCCTATTCAAATAGGAAAATTAATTATGTGGATCCAAGATGTGGCTCTATTCATGTTCACCTAAGGGGAGCACTAAGTGCTTGTTGACATTTCTTTTTTATGAAAATAATCTATTGATTTACAAGCAACTGAAGTGTCCCTTATATTTAAGTTTGTTTGCTTTTCACTTCCATTATGATAGATTTTAGGGGACCTATGCCTATGGAAGCTTAATCTTTTGTTTTGTATTAGATTTTCTCACTATTTTTTGTGATTTTAAAAATAATTCTAAAGGGCTAACCTTGCATCTTCACCTAGCCTTTTCATTATATTTTTTTATTTGATGAATACATATTAGTAAAACAGAAAACAAGGGTGATTATGAGAAATGAAGATTATGAATACAAATGAAAATATCCTCAAGTGTGCTCAAGTTGTAAAGTTAAAATGGTACTTGTTAATGTTGTGTTTCTGATTTTATTTTCTTTAGGTGTGAGAGATTATATCCATATAGAAGATCTTGCTGCTGGTCATATTGCTGCCTTGAGGAAACTTAACCAACCTGGACATCCTGAAAATGAACACAAAGGATGGATTACATATAACTTAGGGACTGGGAAAGGGCATTCAGTCTTAGAAGTTATATCAGCCTTTCAGAAAGCATCAAATAGAGAAATAAAATACCGCATTGCTGAAAGAAGGTTAGGAGATGTTGCTCAGTCTTTTGCTGATGCCAACAAGGCATGCACTGAGCTGGGATGGAAAGCAGAAAAAACTCTGTTTGACATGTGTATGTATATAAGTATTTACTAATTTGATTTAATATCTGTTTATTTAAGATCGAGTATTTGATTATGCATACCTTAATTGGTACCGTACTTTTTTACACTGCCAGTCTTTTGAAATTGATCTTTGGGCATGGGACATCAAAGTTTCTTTGTTATTACTTATCCAATCGTATTACAATTTGTGTATTTGAAATTTAAGGATTTTTAATGTTTTGAAATGAATTTGAATTGAGGAAGTTCATGTTGACCAGCCTGATATTAATCCCCAAGTGACACTAGGATTTAATCCCTCAGCATATGCATTATTTAACTTGAAAAGGTTATAGAAATTTCATTTATATGATGAATGTTGTATAATTTCATAAATGATTTAAGAGAAGTAAGCAGTGGCATAGTGGTATATATTTATTAGCATATAAGACGGGTTGGAGATGTGATAGAAGAGAATGCTTGACCAAACATGAAGTATAAAACTTGATTGCCCATTGGGTAATATTTACATACATTTTAATGGGCATTCTTTCCAATGAAATATTTCAAACTTACAGAGAACTTCTGGTATTTCCTTCAATTTATTTCTTCTAAACATTATGAGAATTAATGCAATATATATTTTAATTATTTTGATTGAGAAAAATCATAGATATAAAGGTTAATCAAAACATGTCATTTATACACTTATCACATTAACCAAACAAACTTGTTTTCATTTACTCTAGTGTACTGTGTACATGCTGGGGGATTATTAATAGGTGTACCCACATGTGTCCTTTTCCTTCCTTTTTTCAAGAAAATTTGCACACGTTGTACTACATTTGTCTGAGTACATCAGAATCAGAAATATTAATCAACTACTACTGTCAATTTAAGAGCTTTCCCATACAGACACAAATATAGATGGATAGAGGCATCAAAAACTCTGTTGATGATCTGTTTTGTTTAAATTAGATTGTATTTTTAACTTTTCGCTTTTAAGTTGTTCTTATTATCGGATAATTATTGCCTCTTTCAGGTGAAGATACTTGGAGATGGCAGTCACAAAATCCTAATGGCTTTCATGGGGTAGCATAGATAAGGAGCTTCATTGTTTGTAGTTAATATTTTATGATTTGTTGCCTTTATTCCATATCGTTTGAGTGGAAACACTGTAGATAAAATAAAAATGAAATTTACATAATTCTTTGTTTTATTATTTTGTTTTTTATAGGTAAGTGGTTAGAATAAAAGCGAAACAGTACCAAACTAATCTTTGGTGTAAACATTTGGAACATGCACAAAAGCGATGTCAATTGTAAGAGATTTTAGATTAATGAGCAATGTATGACAAGATATAAGAAATTAAAATTATGAGACGCTGAACTACAATCTAAAACACTTAAACTGAATAAAATTATGAGCGGGAGCTACTTCAAGTTCAAAGTGATTAATATATAATGGATATAAGAGAAATTAGACTAATAATAAATTTGTTACTTCAGGGTATGTAGATACGAAATGTAACAGTAAATTGCCGGCTCAAGTACCTAGGAGAAAAAAATAGTTGTATCAACCACCTGCGTACGAATGCGGAATGATATCGGGTTAGTGCGGTTCGTGTATTTACCTGATGCGAAGCCCTCTACAACTAAATACTTTAATCTTCTTTTGCTAAAATTTAAGATTAGTATTTTTGCATCTTTCAAAAATTAAAATATTTTATTAATAATATGGAAGCGTAATATACCTACATGTTCTTGCATACGGCATCTCTCAGTATATGAGTCGCTTGTTTCGATTATCTCCTCGAACTACTTTTAGCAGCGCCTCACTATTTGTGGAAGCGCTTCACTCGTCGTTTGAAAGTTGTGACGCTAGTGAGGACAGCAGAGTATAGTGAGTGTGATTTTGCATGGGAGACGAAGGAATTCCTCTTTAAAGTCGAAGCACGTTGTTTGTTGTCAAAACATTTTGCATAACTCATAGGCTTTGGGAAGTGAATCATGAATACTTAATAAAATCCAAACATCAGAAGACTTCCATTGCCGAGAACCAAGCAGATCTGGCCACTCCTCGGACTTAAAGACAGGTATGGTAACCTCATTAATGTATTCGATAAATTCGGGTTTAGTGTTGTCTTTAGCATACGTGCGATGAAATAACTTATTATTGTAAGAGTTGGCAGAAAGGTTTGTTCATAGATATGTATGATCTTTATGTTTAATATCATTTCCTTTCATAAATTGGCTTCGTTACGGCCGTGCTTCGACTTATTTATGTTGATACTTAGGTTACACATGAGAATTATTGAGTTGTAAGCCATGTCTCAGGTAGAATTTTGTTAGTATTAGTTTTCAACCAGCTTCTTTTACTTCAGGAATTTTATAATTCGTTTCTACTTTGTATTCTTGTTCTTTATTGTATTCCATGTAGAAAATTATGGCTTTTTATTCATATGCATAATTTCTATTTAATGCTCTTTGTATGGTAGCTGATGTGTTAACCAATGGATACCTAGAAGCCAACGGTATTTTCTTTGTTGCCTCTGGCATTCATTTATCCTCACACCTTAGCATATGCTCGTTCTGTTTATGAAAAATTAGAATTGTTGTTATCTCGAAGATCTTGTTCAACTTAGTTTAATTTGCGAAGATGTGTTTACTTAGATGTTAGGGACAGCGTCATGGGCGTTTGTGGCCCAAGTGACATCATCAGCCGTCTTGAATATCGCCGCCGAAGCTATTCTTCGCGTGGCCAACGCCCCTCCTTGGAGGAGCCTCGGGAGATCAGCTCTTACCTATATCAAAAAGCAATCATCTTATGCTGCCTCCTCGTTACCTTAAGTCAGAGTCGCGATTATTTAATACCCATGAGTTTTCTATAGGATACAGGTTCATTTGTGATCAGTTTTGCATTTTGTTGTACTCTTAACCGTGGCCTTTAGCGTTGTCCTCACGTAACCCGTTGAAGTCTCTGCCGTTCCCCGCCACAGCAAGTACACACCTGCTTTGCGGCGACATTTTTCCTTATATCACATGGGTCCCATCAAGTTTTCATTGAAGTTTCAGTTTAAAGTTCAGGCCGTAATGAGCCCGATGGAAGTACCGCTTTCGGAGCTTGTAGCATTATTGTTATTGTTGTGCCCTTCACCATCAGTTGATACATCTGTGAAGATTTTTTAAACTTCCGAATCTCTAACCTAGGATGTAAATTACCACACACAAACTTGACTTTCGTCGAAAAATGCAGAAAATTAGAGGTTGACGACCTTTAATGCGTCTTAAAGACTGGGTTTCGTTGTGACCGCTACGCGTAAATGCTTCGGAATGTAGTTTCTACTATTAGTGCACCTCCTCGACGTCTGAAGAGACACACCCTGGTGCTTAATGGAGTTGCTTGAGGTTCTTCCGAGTCCCTCTGTCTTGAAGACTGTCTTTAGAAAGGTGTCGATTTGACATTCGGAAACATGATAACATTATAGACTTAGAAATTCTTACACATTTCTGTTTACCTTAAAATTCTTACAATTAGCTGGAGCAACCTGTTATCTTACGTTTGACTTCTTCACTATATGGATTCCGGGACTAAGATGTAAGTAAATCTTCGATTTTGTTAATAATTTGAACTCCCCAATGTAGATCGAGTTTTAATTTTGAAATGCCTTTTAGGAACTATGCTGAAATAAAGGAATAATTTACTGATGGTTTTCATACAATTTCCGTGTTTCAGTTAACTATAATTGTTATTACTACTCGTATATTTTCCGCTTCTACAGGAATGTTTTTGTCCATTTTAATCGGTGACCTCTGAACTCTTGGAAAGACACGCTTAAACATTTTATTAGTGAGATTACCCGTGAGATTTCAATGTTTGTTTTACTCTTTCATTGCAGACCGTTTCTCTCAAATTATATTCATGTTGTTAATTACGGCAAGGAATCATTCTAAGTTTTATATTTTAATGAAAACGATTCTCTAAAAAGTGTGACGAGACTGTTGAACTTGTGAAGTGTGACGGCATTAGTTTTTGGCTTCCTCTTTGTGCCCTTTTGTGTGTACGAGGGAAGTATCTTTTACATCCACGTAAAAGGAGTTTTTCCTCGTTGAAGTATATTTCTGTGCCGTTTTAAAAGGTGTTCTCAAAGTGGTGTGAGGATGTTTGCTGATGGCAAGATTGAGGCAAACAACCCATGAAAGCTCGCGTATACTCGCTGTCTCTCCCATCGCTCGGTAAATGAAGGCGTCTTTGCCAGCGGTAGTCGAGGTAATATTTTGATGCATTTCTGGAAAAAATCGGATGTGATGCGGTAGTTCAAAATTTTCCAGCTTGAAGGAAGGAACATATCCGAAAGCTGCATCCTTATCAACTCGAAATCTGTTGAGAAGGTTCCACTAGTCGCAGCTGTTTTAATTCCCTTCTGTAGTCACCTTGTACGAATAGATTTTGACATTTATGTTAAATTTTCCATTTGAAAATTTTCATTACTCCGAATAATTTTTTTCCCAGAATATTCTATTGATGCTAAAATCTGCCAAAACTTTGAATTGCAATTCTATGGCTGTACAGACCGAGAACTATCCCTGGACTATTTTGATGAAGAAAATTTTTATTTCGTTGATTTATTTCAATTTACCTCAAAGTTGGAGCTTACTTTCCCTTTTACAGATGTATCTGGTTTTACTTATGTTAACGGAGTCTTGTTCCAACTCGATGTATCTGTTGGAATAATTATCTGAGGAAGAATATGATGTATTTCACCTAGAAGTGACTTACATCATGTTCTAATTCTTCACTATAAGTGAAATACATCAACATCTGATTAGTGTCGCGCTATAACTAGCTAAAACTAGAAAATTATCCTCTCGGTCATGTTTTTTAAGAAGATCTTGAAATCAGCAATTTTAGACATTTTTCTTCATCTTCTTTTTGTCTGAATATTTAAGGAGAATCTTGTCGCTATACGTCTTGTCTTGAGTTATATGTGGAAGATTAAATATAGTTACGGAGTCGCTTGCATTTCATATCAGTTCAGCTGTTGCAGTTGAATGAGTCATCCTTGGCTGTGGAAATGATCGGCAATTTTGCATTTTAGATCGAGGTGTCATGATGTAATAATACAGAATTAGAAATACTGCTTGCAAGTTTGTATTTTGAAGGTATTTTTCTCGTTTCAGTCGTGTCTGACCCCAAACAAATATGTGTTTAGAAGGCGAGGTTTCTTAATTATGATTCAAAAGATTTTTATCACCTTCGGATGATTAGATCAACTCAACTTACTTTATAAATTCGGAAGTTTGTTAATAAGTTTTGAGAGCTGTCTGAAGATTCCAGGCTATGGACGTCCATGACAGTGATCTTTCCAAACAAATTATTTTATTTTGGAAATTTATTTGCTACTTTCCTTGATCTCTTTTTTTTTCTCAATGTTTCATGTACAAATTGCGTTCAGTAGTAGAATGTCAGTCCGATTTTTTGTTTTTTATTACGAATTAAGTTTTATCATCTTCATCAGTTTCGTTGGAATCTTTTATACCTAATACTAGTGTTTGGAATCTAAAATACAAAAATTATTTGTGATGAAAATTGAGATTTAGCTACCAGTATATTTCTTTCCTGAAATTCTCGTGAATCTGGATTATTTTCGTTCTTTATTACAGTATGGCACGTGTTGTTCAAACTTCTGCTGCATTATTTACTTTACTATATTAGTGTTTTTACTACTGTAGTGATAGTGAAGGAATTGCGGTACTTAAGGGCTCATTACATAAAAAATTTCCACGAACGATTTATGTTAGATCGCAGTCGCCTGATATCGATTTTTGTTTTATATCTCAAACGTGCCTTATCGGCAACGTCGTCGATAGATGGAAGGTCGTTAAAATATCATTTATTGAGAAAAGGGCTGCCTTTGTATATATCTTTATTGTTCCTGGAATAGAAATTACGTTTTATGTGAATATTTGCTTTTATAAGGAACTTTTTTCAATCCCTGAATATCAGTTGCATGCAAGTGTTACTTTAGTGCATCTCCTTACTTTGTCACGGAAGGCTTGTGTTCGTAGTTTTCGTCCGGTTTACAGAACGACCTCTGAAAAATTCCTGCTATGAGACTTGTGGCCTCGGCCGAAAGTTTCCTCCTCTGAGTTCATCATTCCAGCAAGGAATTTAGCCCACATACGCACAGCGAGCGGCAAAAAAGGGTCTGTTATTTGTTTCTAGCCTCGCGAGGCTCGTGTAATTGGTGTAGGTGCATGTATCCTCGTTAGAGAGTCAAGTTCGGCGAGATTGCAAGTGGTGTGTGTGGCGTCATCACCCGTTCTGTCGGAGGGGAAGAGGACGCCGAGAGGCCGATGACGGACTCCGGTGCGCGGACATTTATAATGGGCCATTTGTAGCTCACCAGAAAGGCTTTTCAGGATAATTAGTGCTGTGTCATCTTTTGACGGGTCCTTGTTTTCTTACCTCTGTGTTGCCTCTACAGGCACCCATGTGTTGAGGTGGTGGTGGTATTCTCGGTGCTTGTCTGCTCTTTTGGTGCTCTCGTCCCTTTCAGTTGGGCCGGAGTTCATTGTTAGGCGAGGAAGAGTGTATGAGGTCATTCCATTCGCATTTGCATTCTTAATCTCTGCACATCTCATCCGATGTACATGTTAGTTTTACGAAGTTGTTTTTATTCGATCCAGTCATTAAGAATTTCTAATAAATCTTACGGTCGCCAATAATATATATGAGATAATCTCGCGATTGATTGATTGTTTATTTTTTATTTCAGAGAAATTATTCTCATTCTAATCGTTCCACCAGTGATAAATAGTAAAAGATAAATATCAGTGATAGTGCTATAAATTTTCGTTTTAATGCAGCGGTACCTATCACGAAGTCCTCTTTAATTTCCGAGAACTTTTTACTCAAAGTGTGTACCACGTTTGGTTTTATAATCTTTGATTTATTGGTAGCAAAAATGATTAAAGTTTAGTGAGGTCTTATTACATGAATAATAGTTTTCTGCCGGAGATAAGAAATTCTTGATATGAGTTTCAGAAAAGTATTGGTTGTAAGAATGTACGAAGCATTCGCGTATGAACTTATTAAGTACTATTTTTTATCTTTAGCTGTTATATAATACTTAATTTTGTATCTGATTTAACGTGCTTCAGAGTGCGTGAATCGAAACGCGATTTCTGATTATTTTAATTAATTTCGAAATCCTTGATAGTTAAATCCTGAGTTCAAATTTTATTAGTAGCGCCTGCCCTTGTTCAACTCATTATCGGTACAGTGTTGAGTGAAGTCAATCAAATGTGAAAAAAGACCCCATTTAGGATATCTCTCTATTTGCAAGTCGATGCCAAAATTTTTCTATATGTATTGAGTCGATCAATCTTTTTACGCACGAGTTGTGAAGTGTTTTGTCGATCATCGATCATAACTTACGCTTTCACGGTCAGAGGTGTTTTTACCGCAGATAATCTTTAGAATATCGATGTTCGTGGTTTGGTATAGAGAAAGTATTACTCAACCTGTAGATTTAGCGCTGCTAGGAGCGATGACTGAGTCAGCTCCGTTCCCCGCAGTAATTGTGTCATTCTCATTTCCTTCGTTTCTTTCATAACATGTTGAAATTTCTTTTATCATAGGCAGTGGTCATATTCAAACCACTTTTGTGGCTGTAACCGTCGATATCCGCGAAAAAATGCGAAATTCTTCCTGACTGCTCTACGTGTATTAGCGTTTTCTTCATCTGTGGTTGGTGTAGTAAGTACTTAATAATAAATACTAAATTTATATACACTTAAATGTTAATTTACGCACCTCCTAATGAGATTCGCCATTGGCGGAAGTCGCACGTCCGCACACGACATACTGGTAAACATCCTTTCCCAAAAATTGTCCCTGATAACGACGTTTTATGCTAAAAAAAGTTTTTTAGGTGTTTTTCGGACGTAGCTAGCGAATACAGAAGGCTTGATAATGTTTTGGAGGACGTTCGTCTTTGGGCGTATGTGAAAAACTCACTTATTACCAAACAATATCAATAGATCTATGGAGTATGATAGCTTCTTTTCATTGATTAACTCTTGCCAAGATTTCAGCCAGCGATCGTGATTCTAAATCGTGCTGTATTCTATAGCTGAGGTATCACTGTTTTGTTAATGTGTGCTCAAACAACTTTCGCCAAAAGCGAAAGTTCATTGATTCGCGCATCCCTAAAATGTGTCATCAGATTGATCCGTAGACTGCTGTTTCAGTTTTCGCCTTTATTTCGACATTTCGGAGTAAATTTCCATGCAAAGCTTTTTGCTCGTCCTCGTATCGAGCTGAAAAATTTCCCCCGGAAGCCTCGACGGAGAACCCTTAAGCTCAGTAGACGGAAAAAGAATACAGCAGGAATATAGTCGCGAGTTCAAGAAATGTCTTGTGTCATCGTTCTTTCGAACCGCCTTTATTCGCGCACGTTTATTTGAAATCGCGTATGACATATCTTGGGTTTCTTTATAACCATGTTATGCTTTTTAATGTAGTTAGGAGGAATAGGAGTTTGGAAGATTCCCATTTCTCGTGATGATGCTGTTGTACATTCTGTTAATGTTCGATCTTCTTTCTCATCGGTGATGTAACGTTTCATCCAGTGCCTTATACAATGGTATGTGATGAGTGTATCTGACATGGATGTTTCTTGGACATCGTGTCATTAAGATGATGATTCTTCATTTCTTCGCAAGAATTGGAGGATTTTTGTAAATTTTCTCCATATCCGTGGAATGGCAATCTAGAACAGAGGATGTATAAATTGGTATCGATTCAAAGGATTATCAATTTTCAGAATTTTTCGTCTGACGTTGCAATAACAATAATGAAATTATTTGACTTTTATTGGAGTAAGATTGGGATTGATGAGTCTCTTCTTTCGTCTAAAATTTTGAAATATGAAATATACAAGAATGAGAGCAAAAAAAACACAAAGAAAACTATTTCGTTGGTTTAAAAACGTATGATTGCAGTTTGGGAAAAAAATACACCGCAACAGCAAAACACCCGCGAGAATAGGGTGTGAAAAACCTGCGAAACCAACAAATAGTTAACTAATTCTCTAGGAGAAAACATGATAAAGCAAATCAGAAAGGCTAGCAAACAATACAAATACACTATCGATAATTTATGAGGCAGTTATAAATTCTAGGAACTTGAAAAGTATAGCATGAGTTAATAATAATGAAAAATAATTTAACAGCATTGACGATGTTTAGTGTCCTCTCTTACCAAGGTACAGGGTTCGAGTCCTAGTTCACCGATATACTCCTGGCCAGGTCATCAACTTTTGTGTTTTCTATCTGTGCCTGCATTCGTTTTAAATTATTCATACCGTGATACTCAGGAATGTTTAAAAAATAATTAAAAACGTTTAAAAAATTACATTAAAATGTTAGCTTCTAGCCGATCATATTTTTCATATCAATGTGAACGTCGCTCTCTAAAATATCTTACACAGAGTAATACCACTTTCTATCAGTTATGCTTTTGTAATGCTATATAAAACTCGTTTGAAATACAACGTTTTAAAAGTGTGGTTGTTGCGAAGGAATCCAACATTCCACTATTAGTCACGCTATCATTTGTCAGTTAGTCCAGAAAGTAGCTCTCTTGGCGCCAGACCATTCGTTCTCACTGTATTTAACAAATCAACCCTTCTGGTTTCCCTAAGAAAATGGGCGGGTGTCAAGCGTTTGTGGTTTCTTCTACGCCTCATGTAGCTGCTCTCAGCGAAGGGGGACAGCCAGAGAAAGGGGCAAAAAATCTGGTGGTTGATGAGATAGTCGGCACGAGTGGGCGGAGAATGAACTTTGAATGAGATAGCTCGGCTGTGTGGTCTTAAACGAACGCGAGAATTGGAGGATGTGACTCTTCAAGTGGCCGACTCAATTATGGTCCAAGTCGAGACCGGAAGCACTATGGTATGACCCTCCTCCTTTTAACTAACTCTTTGTAACCCTCTCGCTTTCTTTAGAGATGGTGAGAGAATAAGGAAATCTCGAATCGTCGCGTTCATTTTTGCGTTGCGCTCAATCGTTCTGAAGACTTTCTCGATGAAAAAGCTTCGGAGAGCTTGAATTTCGCACACCAGTTGATAAGAGCTTTTCCGGGAAGATATTTGCTTTCCATGCTTCACCGGTTCTCTGATAATGAAAAAAGTACGGTTATTTCGGAGTGAAGAGCTGGGAGGGAAGGGAACGACGTTAGTTAAATTTTTACCGGGTTTAATTTCTTCTTTCTTTATTTTTTTTGCTTTAATTCTCAACGCGTGGTGGCTTTTATAGAAAGAAAGAACGTACTGGTATGCACCAGTGTATTTACTCTAGCTGTAGTGGGTCTCGATTAAGCGAGATTGAAAATATGTTCGTTAAAAATTTGATTATATCATTACATTGTTGTTGAGTGCGGTTTTGTTCCATAGAGATTCGTTAGAATCCTTCATCGTTGTATGGAATTCAAATGATTAAATTCAGTATTTTATTTTTACAAATTCCACAGATTTTTCAGTGGTTTTATTGCAAATACTGTACTGAATAAATATGGTGTACCATCGGCTCCACCGAGTGAACAGCGATGGAATTCATTTTTAAATTTTAAATTGGGTAACATGTATCAATAAAAATTCTCTCGATTCCTTTCTGAAGGATCGCAATTTCTGTCTACCGGTTCAGCATGGCAAATTCATGGGAGATAATTAACAAATTTAATTTCCTAGTATCCCTCAGCGTACTTTAGAGTCGACGGGAACATTTTTAATGTAAAATAGATAAAGTTGTCATATTGTGGGTAGGTGTTGAGTTGTCATACTCTTTGGTAGCTAGAAGGTGTAGACTCAACCTTCGACATGCTAGCAAATATGAAACCGATCGCTTAATATTTTCTCCCAGAATATCACAATTGTTAATCATTAATTTTTGAGTAAATAGTGACAATTTCTGCGTGATGTTTTTTTCTGATAAAGATGTGATAGTGCTCGAAGGCCTTAGGATAGCCTCTAGAAGGCTCTAGATACGTGCCTAAGAGGGTGAATAAGTACAATATCCTTAGATACCAGTCTTTAGCTAACGATTATTTTAGTTTCTTAGTTTGCAATTCATCGCTATTAAAAATGCCATCTTGGTGCTGATCGAAGGAATATTTCGCCACGATTCGTCATACCCTAGGCATGTTCCAAAAAGGTCAACCAGAGGGAGCGTCCTGCGGATCTCCCCTCTGCCATGTTATGATACGGCTTGACGGAGGCCTAGGAATACTTCGTGGAGTACCGAAGCTAATTGTAGCTCTGTTTAGATACGAAATGGCTCAACCCCTTCGGCAGGGGCATCGCCCTCGGGTGAACATGGTGTTCGCCGAAAGTTACCATTTTCGTTTGACCTCCACGTCTTTGGTTCTTTGCCATATATCATTTCTCCCGTTCCGGCGATCGCGGCTTCACTTTCTCGCAATTTTTAGAGCACGCTGCAGCAAATATAATGGGGGATGACGTCACGTTTTTGCACCCAGAAAAGCTGCTTTTTCAAGGCCGTATCGTCATTTTTTCCGCAATGGCGCTCTCCGCGACTGCAAATGCCGCACAAGTCTCCTTTCTCCGCTGCACTTTCGCATCGGTTTCACTTCTCGAATTCGGTTTCGCAGCATCTCACGACCTCTTTCTGGCCTCGGCGGCTGCAGCCCCAAGTGGGCCCCACTTAAAAATAATTTGCGACTACTGACCCATTAAACCGATAGGGAATTTGCGGACCGGAGGCAGAAAGAAGGCTTTCATTCCTCAGAGTTTTGTCTTGCATCCTTCCCTTATACTGTTGCCCAACACTTGCGTGTTTGGAGTTGGTATTTTAAGTGCCGCCCTTTGCTATTCTTTAACGCTGGTCGCGCATGGAGGTCAATGTTTGGCCCATGAAAAATGAAATGGTCGGAAGAACTTTACCTCAACTTTGAAAAGGCTAGTCAACGACCTTCCCCAGCTTAGCCTTCGTAAGGATTCGGCTTCATAAGATACCCTATCGGTGTCATCAGCCATTGAAGGTTTATAAATGCAGCGTGGTGTATATGTAAATGCCAATGGCACGAGCCATTGAATTCTTGGAAATCATAGAAGATATTGCTGAAATAAATGTTTTACGTTATTTGTATATTTTTTAAGCTTAAAATGATTTTGTTTATATATTTTCATCATTCCAAATTCTCTGGCCTAACTGTGAAAAATTTTCTTAGAGTTTCTCAGTTCTCGAGTATACCACTATTTTGTTTTTGAGATTTTCCCTGGAGTATTTTTGTTTTATAATAAACTTTTAAACGTAGATACTGCAGAGTTTAAAACGATCTCTACCAATTTCCAATATACTTTCGCTTATTTTCTCTGTCAGATAAAATCCTAATTTGTGTATACCTCAGACTTTTCTGTAATTTACTACTGGCTTCGGCTGCAATCAGCAATCGCAAGAAAAAGATACTAACTCTGTATTTCTTCAGTCTATCAAACTTCGTATATTTCTTTGTCCTGGATAAACTTCTATAGGTTATAATATATATCATTTCCTAGTTTTCTTAAAAATAAATATATGTTAAAGGTCGTTTAAACCAATAATCTTGTCGCTGTCTGTCACGAAAAATATTCACTTTGCCTAAATGACGATTAATGCTTGTATATAGGTGATTTGGCTTGGGTGATTTGCTACTTTCCTTTGCACGACTCCTGGTCCTTTACGTTCAGCACCAGAAGGGATCTTGAAAGTCGTTGTTTGATTGAATTCAAACAATTCTCCTGGCACTCTGCCTGTTCGTAGCTTTAGAGATAGCTATAATTCCACTTGAGTTGAAGTATTTCTCTTTGGTTCTTCAAGTCCCCCTATTCTTGTAGGATCGGCTATAATATAAAATATTATTTCTTTAGAAATTTTTCTCACTTTGTACATAATTAGTATCGCAGTAACGCCAGAATTTCAAGATCGAATAGAAACTTAATAGGGTTGGCAATTTGCCTTGAGTATGACAGATAATGTAAACCTATGTGTTACCTTGATCATGAAAGCGTTTTCATTACCGTTGTGTGTTTATGGTATAAATGATTCGACTTAACGACTTTCTTATAATTAGTATAGATATTTAAGATTTTCGTTACCTGTAGATACAAATATTATGATTATTAAAAACACTTAAGTAGAATAAATCTGGTGGCAGTGGTACAACCCTATATACATACATTTGTACATTGTCATTACACATAAATATTTACATTATAAATCAATATATAAATAAATTAATTACATTTCCACATTGCCAATCATTAACATTATAAATAAATATATACATATATATTTAATGATCTATTAACTAATATCACTCCTTCTCAACTTGGAAAGTTTCCAATTCTGTCCGATACTAATATAATGCTTACGAAAATAGTAAATTTTAAACTCCGTCGTCCTCAAGGGGCTTAGATTTACTGCACTGCTTACAAGAACGTATTATCCGCGTTAGCTGCATGGCTGACGTGTTCTTTTTCCTCGTGCGAGCTACAGTTTTAGTGCGAGAAAGCATATCGATAGAAGTTGCGGTGTGTCACAAGGCGTAACTTTTGAAACCGGTTTTTTTTCTGTCCGTCTGCAGCCTTAAGACGACGTCCTTTCTTCCGCTAGTCGTGGGAGTATGCAGCTTCGCCGCGCATTGTTCTCCTCCCCCATCCCTCGGCGTTTAATAGGCAAATGATGGGATTTAAAAGAGACGGCACTTTCTGAATTGCTCGCTAATTCGACCCAGGCGTCCTCCACATCGTCGCAAGAAGGTTGTTTTCTTTTATTGCCCCTCCCGGGGTCATTTTCCATTTGCGTGTGAATTTTCCCTGGGACTTTACGGGGACGTTTCATAAAAAAATCATTTCGTTATCTCGTAATGTTAGGCATTTTGTGTGATGTAACTCGCGGGCGACTGTTAAGTGTTTTTTGCGTAACGACCGAGATTTTCTGAATCTGTTCTTCTCAGAGGAACATTTTAAATTTTTTCTGATGAGTCACTTAAGGGAAGAGGAGGTGCAAGAACCGATTTGAGGATCAAAAAAATTATTTGAGAGGAAGGGCAAACATAATTATGATATTCAAGGAGGAAGCCGAAATTTTGTGGAATTCAAAGTAACTTTTACTTTTCACCTCGGGGTTACAGTAGCGACTTGTTTCTGGTAGTAATAGCCCTAATTGCTTGCTGAAATTAGTCGCCACTGAAACCTCGGTGGGTTGTTTTTTTAAACTTTGTTTTATTTAAAAAATCTTCACATATAACTATGAACGTCCCATTCTTTGCGATGCATTTGCCTCTTGAGTAAAATAAGCAAATCTTTAGTTGTATTTTATTATTTCTTTCCACATTTACAATGATACCGTAAGTACCGGCTGTCACCCTCTGGTTCGCGGTCCATGGACGGTGTTCAAACGGCCTATTTATCATAAGCGAAAATGTCTCTTATGTGCTAAATAACTAATTTATTACGTTTGTAAATCTTGTAATCTAGGTCTCGTTTTCGATGTAATTCTTCAGCTTGTATTCCTATAATACGCGTTTGTTGTAAATTGTCTTATTCATAATCTGTTCCTCTACGGTTATTTTCTTCGTATTGCAGTTATCTCTGTGAGATTAACTAGTACTGGAAGCAGTAGTAAAATTTTTAAAAAATGTTAAAAGTGCTTCGACAGTTGAGGTCATTTCGCGCGTGGGCCCCCACCGAGAATCGAACTCAGGACCACTTTCATCTAAGTTAAATGCGTTGCCCACAATGCTACCGGGTGCCCTAGTGCTAAGTATATATCTTTTAATGATAACGGAGAAACTCTTGGACTATTTGCTATCATTATTATCATTGCGTTATTGTTTCCATTCCCCCTTTCATATAATTTATTTTCCATAATCACTCGCACGAGTCGTGCGATATTCTCCAAATTCCATTTCTCGGTAGTGTTCCATTAGCGCAACTGTGATTATTTGGAGGTGCTGTCGGTAATATTCACAACTTCCTTCTCGTCTCGTGAGAATGGTTTTTTCCGTCGTGTGGTAACATGCGAGAACGGCAGCCCTGAAACGTAGTCTTTTGGAAAAGAACCGTGTGAAATATTTTTTCGTGAAAGTCCTATTTGAACTAATGCGGGGAACTGCTGGCAGCTGGTAGAGGTTTTCTGACGGGCATTCTATTTTGAAACTTTGGTATTACTTACAAAGTAATTTTGTTTGTGATAATAAATTATAAATAATGAAAACAAAACAACTTTGTTTATGAATGCACCAGTAATAATGAGTGTGTACGGCTGTATTAGCTTGGATTATAATGTACAGTAGTTGATGTTTATTATATGTAAAGCAAAGTTGTTTATGCGTTTAAATGTAGCCCAGCAGACATCATACTACAAAGTTGACTTATGTTCGTTATAGGTAAATGTGCTCATGTCACAGAGGTAAATCAAGAATGCCATTGCTTAGGAGAGGAATAGCTAGGGTCATGAGTATTATACATGAATTTTGGTTTTGGCACGCTTATGTTTATAATTATCCATACATAGCCATCCATGAAAACTATTTCGACATCAGGAATATCCAATAATCCATACATTCCCTTTAATTAAAAAAAACTCTATTAACCTTTCTCTCTGGGATTTTATTGTGAATATCCTAGCCAATCCTCAATTTTAGATATCACCATCGTCAATATTAAATATTCAAATTCTTTTTTCTACATAGAAATGCATTCTACCGATTAATTCGAAATTGAGAAGGAAGGGGCTGATTAAATGTTTTTTTCTGCATTGGATCTTTTCATTGATGCATTTGTTTTTATATGTGCTCTTTAGTCAATGAAAATGTTTACCGAAAAAATAAACTCTGGGAAACGGTGGGTGTGTACATTTCCCAATTTAGCGTACGTACTGTAATGCATTCGTAATATCCCTTTCCCGATTGGATTCAAATTCCTGGTCTTGGTTTTCCCTCAATGAAACAGCTGTTCCGCCGCCAAGCTTTCGGCGTTTACGGTTTCATTTCCGTTGAAAACAATCGTCATTTAATCGCGTCTGGAATTTTTATTTTCTGGAACGTCTGCCGCATTTATCAGTGGTTCTCAGAGGGATCCAGAGTAGGGATCATGTGAATCAGATCAATGTGAATTATTGATAGGGAAACTTCCCTTTCCTTGTCAGGGTAATAGCCGTGGAAAAATGAAGTTACACTCGCGGTACATCCACCCTTGAAGCTGTTGGATTTGTCACTCCAATTATCTAAGCTAAAATATGTCGAAGTTTATTTAAAAATTTGAAACATCATGTCAACTAAGTCTGTGAGGTAGCAGAAGCATACAAGGGAGTATTGTATTCATATCTCCTATCATAACTTCAGTGTGGGGAATGTATCGGTTGCCAATATACCCCATTGCTGGTCGTATATTGTATTTGATTGTATATAAGGTGCATCCTCTTTTTAGTGGGAAAACTCGTGTAAAATTTTTAACGACATTCTTGAAGCTTGTAGTTCAGTTTAAATTTGAAATGTGCGTTTTTCAGATTACGGATTTGAAGATCATGTATTCCTATCTGTCAAGGTCATTCGATATCTCAATCGCACCTTATGTAATATTTACATTTATATATTGCAGAAACGAGCAAAACGGTAAAGAAGACCGAACCTTCGCATATAAGACTCGGAGTCATTTTCTTATAATTTTGAATAAAAGTGTGTCTTATATGCCGTCAATACATTGGTCATTTTCACGCGAAATAAAATATTTAGTTGTACTCGAGATCAACCAATCGCATTAACCGACGAGTCAAATATCTAATCTTCGATTCCACCGGAGGAGATAAATTCGACTGGAATGAAAAAATATACATGTGTTTACATAAACTTCTGCGATCACAAGGACAGTCTTTATTATTTTGGAGTGTCCCGCTTTTTGTCACCTTTGATTTTTCGCATCGATAAATTTGGTGAGCTAATTAGAGCCACAACAGTGTCGGAAAGCAAAGCGACTGCGTTGGCAAATTTTCGTATTGATACGCGAATTCGCTGTGGTTTGGGAAATGCGAACCTATCTAGACTCTATCGAATACGAAGTAGCGCAAGCAAAGCAATCCCAAGCCGAGGACTAATTAGATATTAATTAATGTTTGGAGGACACGTGGAAATTCCGAGGAAAGCGAACAAATCTGATTTTCAATACCCTTGCGTCGCAAGGCTTAAAATTATCACAGTTTAGTTCCATTTTTGTTGTAGCAAGGAACTTAAATAATGATTCGAGTAACTGAGCAATGTTTGTTGATTAGCAAATAATAGGTTATGTGGGCAATATAGGTTGAAACAGCAATCTATGTCTATAGGTAGTGAAAGTGAATGCTCAAGATCAGTTTGAACTGTTTGGAGTCGATGTTTTCCTGAATCTCAGGTTGAGATAAGTATTTTATTAAGCCTGAAGATATGGAGGATCAGATATGGAGTAAGATAAACCTACATAGCGTGATTAAAACAAGTTTCATCTTTGTAAGGTGTGGAACTAATATTACGCTCTTGGTAAATTGGAATTTGAAGATCATTTTATGAACTCCTTAATTATTATTATAAGTAACAGCTGAAGGGAAACAGACTCTTAATTAACTGTAATAACTCTTTTGCGTCTTTACTCAGCTTGTATATTTTTATGAAGGTATTAATATCCACTTTCTTAGATCATACGTATTCACAATTCAGGCCAGCCTATCATTAACTGTTGCTGTAAATTTCCGTTATATACCAGGCATTCGATTAATCCTAGGTATTTCTTTGTCATTGTTTGTGTTTTACCATCCCTCCCTTTTTCTATTTCAATATACTTCGCTTAATGAACGATTCATGTATTTCAATTTTCGTTGTATATCTTTCAAGGAGATATATCTGTTTATTCCTGATTAAGTTTTTGATTTTTGACGGTTCCCAATCGGTTGCAGACTATATTAAGGTTATCAGCTTATCGTCATAAATATTTATTTTCAGATAAATACCTCCATTCCCAGTCGGGAAGCACCGATCAATGCAAAGACAACCTTTAGTTTTAGTTTAGTGTGAATAAGGCGAACCCGTTGAAAATATGCCCGAAAAAGTTGTCGTTATTTTGAAATGATGATTTGCGCCTTATTTTTATCAAACAATAGCGGAACTGTTTCCTTCAACACGAGAAATAACCTGATTAGATAAGAAATTCTGTTGGGAAAGATACCTCACGTACTATGTTTATTTTGTGATTATGGTAAAACTTTGAGTGATTTCTAAATGAGGTGTTGTCGCGCTTACAAATTTTAAATTATATTTACTGAGTATATCTCATTTTATTTTATTTAATTTACAATATTAGGTCTCGCGAAAGGTAATGACACTCCCACACGTTGTAGAGAGCGGATAGTGATTTTGGAAAAGGTCAAGAAGCTCTATTCTTGTTTGGACTTATCCAAATAGGAATACGTGCACAAGTACTGTGATATTTCGTCGGGTCTAGACTGGGAAACGCCTTAGTACGTCGGCTTGTTTGTCTGAGGAATATGGAAAAGTAACATCCTTTGAGTGCGCGATTGGAATCAGACCTGAAGGAAGTCCATGTTTATCGTCTTTGAAATCCGCAAGCACCTAAACCCTGGCGCCTCTTTCAGATGCAAATTCGCCCTCGTTCCTTCCAGTTCATCGTCCATCTGGTTCCACGCCCCGGGATGTGGGATTAAAATAAAGCGGCAGGACAAATGAGAGGAAGGGAAGAAACCGTAGAAGCGTGCGAATAAGAATTGGAACTTTCCTTCGTGAGATTGGAATGGCCGTCTTGCTGTAGCAAGGCAACTCGAAAAGTTAAGATTTGTCCTACGCTCATGTCTTCCATTCATAAATCTCGTGGAGATCGAAGCCGTACGTAATGCTCTTTCAGATGTCGCTGACTGAGGGTTCAGAATGGGAGGGAAGAGATGTATTGGGAGGATGAAAGGTTATTTCGACGCCATATGGTCCGGTGCTCATTTTTGTGTACGTTTGGGAAATAGTTTTGGCTAATTTTACCTCGTTGAAGGTTGAAATTGTTTCTGCAGAGGGAACGCGTTACGACTGTTTTGTGACGGATTGCTCCGAAGAAATTCTACAATTTTTTATCAAATTTTTTAAAACGCTGTGGAAAAAGTACGATTTTTCTGGTTTCATTCTAAAATTTTTTAGTTCTATAAATAAGTGTGGGAATGGCATTTCTACTCTGTTTCTGTGATTACCATAATCCTTGCATCCTGTTTACTAAATAATAAAATATTTACATGTCATAGCTTAGATTTATGTGCTTACGGTAAAAAATTCATAATGGGAAGTCCGTCTGGATCTCTAAGGCTGTAGCAAACTGAACGTTTTAAGTACGAAATTCCATAAATTCACTTATAAATGTTTTATATCCTTGTTTTGTATTAATATTAAAACTATACCAATATAAATTTTTCACATAATGTTTTTTCCTGTAGTTAAGGGTACTTAAAATGTTTCCTCTATATTTTGAAGCTATTATCTGATTCTGAACAGGGAATCGGACGACTTAAAGAAGAGAAAAATATCCGAAATTCCTTGTTTACGTTTCGTTTGGAATCCATTCGTAGGTATTTAAATCGGCAGACGTAATGTTTGTGTTCGTTTCTAAATTTTCCTTCCACACTGGTGAGCAAGACTCAATTGTGTATTTTTAGGACATCTGGACTGTAGAATTTCTCTCTCTGTTGTGACTGAAAGGTTGGCTAAAATGTTTCAACTCCATTTGATTCGAATTTCCTCTTTTTCCTAGTAATTTGCTTATCTTATGAAATTTGCAATCCCACAGGACGCTTGTTGCTGTAAAAAGGCTGTTGAAAATAGTTATCGATCCATATCGTTTTATTCAGATTTACTGCCGAATTCTAGGGAGTTTGTGATGCAAATGATTGCTGTAAGAAAAGATTCTTTTTATTTATATTCTTTACTTTGCATAAAAGTTTTACTTATGATTTTATCCAATTATTATTATATAAATCAAATCCTTTTAAACATAAATTTCTTACAAATTTGATAAGGTGATAATGTTTATTACTCTCCAGATATATTGACTGTTCCAGATATTTTTCCACTTTATAAGTCAGTAAATAGGTTGGAAATAAAGTTATTGTGAAGCGTTTCTCATTATTGGAAACGTCTTTCGGATGAAAGATTTAATTTATTTCTAAAAGGAAGATTCTATTTAAAAAGGACCATCTAAGAATGGTAACAACTTTCCTCATTTCATGGATAAATTAATTTCATCAAGAATTGGAAGTGCGGCGCTAGGGAATCTAAAAGTTTTTCTGAAACTGGTGATTTCCTTGATACGGCGCCCGAGGATTAAAAATACCTTTCTTTTCACTGAACTCGTCGGGTATAGAATTCGCTCTTGGGCTACTGGGAGTTAGAAAAATGAGATATTTCGATTTTAATGGATAAAAGTTTTCAACTTGCGGTTTACTTTCGAAAGTTTAATTAATAGGGAAAATATAATACAAATGATAAAAGGTAGAAATCGAAGCGGATTGAAAAGGAGAAATTAATAAGCGAGAAAATCCTCATTTGAGCGTTAATTCAATGTAATAGAAATGAAGCCAAGCGATCAAAAATATCGGAGGGAGTACTTGGAGCACTTTCCGTGGATAAGTTGAGATGCTCTTAATCTATTCCTCTTGTTAATATTCTGTACGAATCTTATAAATACTCGAACTTTTCGGACGGAGGGTAATTCTTAAAATAATTTTATTTGTTGCAACGAGTTCGCCAAGTGGGATTTTTAAGGTAAATTTTGTTTGAATTTAATGATATCGATGCATTTACGACTTCGACTGATTTTTACGTTCCCTCTCTCAGGATATGCATTTCGTTTTTGTCGACAGAATCTAACCGGGAAACATTTTTTTGTTTAGAAAGTAAACTTGCACTCATTGATTTTGCTACATTAAATGTGAATAGGATCCTTATTAATCGAAAAATTACGTTTATTCCGAGGTGAAATTCTTGTTTAAGCGAAATTTTAGGTTTCCACTGCTATAATATAGCTGATTTTCGTATGACAAAGAACTTTAAGGCATGAAAAAATGAGTATCCTCGCTCTATACGTATATTGATTCGTTAGACTTTAAATTTGGTGTTGGACTTCACTAACGCATAAAAAAAGAATTATGGCGTTTTTAGGAATACGGAATATCTAATGAACGGCAATCATTACGTCGATAAAAATTCAATTTTATATGAATGATTTTTATAATCTGCTAATTAAATTGGCATTAGTAAGAGATGCTATATCTGCTTTCATTTGAATCTGAACGCTACTATGGTTTTTATAGTCCTATAAGGATATCCCTTCCTGAAAATTCATACTCCGAAGTTGATCTTTTTCCCCTTCCTGCCATAGAAGCCGTAGGTGGATATTTTTGATGGCACGGAGCCAATAAATCCGAGAGTAAAACGTGTGCGGTACGCTAGTGCTTTCTCCCACCGGCGGTGAACTCTTAATCGCCTCTACCGCTCAAGCGATGGCACAAGCAATTTCAAGCGGGGATTTATTAGAGCATTTTCTTGCTGCTCGTCCCTTGGCTTCTTCGGCGGTGGTTGTGAAAGGATAACTCACTCGTCCGAAAGAGAAAATGGCATTTAATGAGTGAAGTATCTGTTTCTGCGAAGAGCTCTCATCCTTTTGGCGTTCTTTTTTTCGACTTCGGCGGAGAAATTTTGCGATCGAGCGAAAGTGGTTTTCGACCGAAATTTTTGCGGAGCGCTCCAGGGCCGAATTGGAAATTGCTTTACTAACTTTATTAAAGAGGTTCCGTCGGGCAAACTTTTTCCCTGCTTTAATACCCGTTCTGTTTTCTTTTTTTCGGTAGGGTTTGTTTAGTGTAGCTTTCCCCCAGTCTGGTATTCTTTACCTAAACATGTTTGTTGTCAGTTTCTCCGTTCGGAAGATGGAGTATGTTGTGGTACTTCGATCGCTCTACGCTAGAACTTTTCGAGGTCCAAACATTATTCATCATAAAGTTTGAGTTTGGGATACGTAACTACTCGGAGGACGTGCGTTGAATCATCAGTGTGATGGATTTTGTAAATATTGTTAAATAAACCTTGGATTAAATACCTTGGAGTTAATATTGTTATGAAGGTTTCTGGTACAAAATCATGATCGCAGGTTAACCGCATCTGATAAATAAAATATATTAGCTTATCTATACTTTCAAAAGTAATATGATTTCGGCATTTACGTTTATCTTAAGAAAGACGCAGGTCTTACGCTTTAGAGTAATGAAATCACTTAAACCATTTCATGGCCTTCACGCATCAGGAAACAAAATTGTTTCACCCGTTACGTGTCTTCTTCTTGAATCTCTGCATCGCTTCACGATTGCATTATTCATCGCCCGAGTAAAAGGAGAAAAGAACGACATTATCCATTAACTGACTCATTTTTGCTGGCTATGCGCGATATTCTATAACAATTCTTATCCTTCACATTGTCCTTCATTTTCCGAGGACACTATTGGAGACCAGGTAACGAGAATTGCGGAGAAATTCATTTTTAATCTTTAGAATTCTTACCTGGCATGCAGATATCCAGGTAATCGTTGTATTTGCTGCAAATAAACAATTCACTTTGCTAAACCTGATTTCTTGAATTCGTAAATGTGCATTCACTAAATTATTCTGGTCCCCGTATTTCGTTTTTAGAGAATTTCTGAAACTTCTGAAAAGATTTGTTTGCGAGAAAAATAGTAAGCTGATGTAATCTTCATTTGCATATCCGTCTATGCTTATGCTTAAAATTAAGGCCCATTTCCGTATTGCTTTTAGTAAATAAAGCAAGCCTTTTGACGTTCTCTAAATACACCACTGATCTAGTGCTTCATTACTTTTTAAAATACTTTTCTTTCGGTGACATGCTAGCAATTAGTCTTACAGAGAAGAATTTTAAGATAAGAGCTCATTTGAATATTATTTGAGGTAAATAGCTCCTGTAGATATAAAAAACACGTCAATACGTTGCATCGCCGTATCCTACGTTTCATAAAACCCGAGCTAATTTCGACCTAACTCATAATCCTGCGGATTGCTGCTATAAATTCGAGTCACATTCTTACCCGTTGGTGTTTTTTTTCTCCTCTGCAATGCGCTAAAGACGCATTCGTCCTTCGTAATAAAAAAGCTTCGATTTTTTCCTCCAGCTTAATGCCGCTATTTTTCTCCCTACGCCTAAAAGGATTTTAATTTGGCAATCCGTAGTTAAACTTTCTAGGAGTGGAATTATATACGTGGCCATCGACAGGGAGAGAAGACAGATGGCGATGTATTAATCCTTCGAAGGGGATTGGGAATCGTCTTGCTTTAGCTCGCGATATTTTTGGCCTGACATCCGCAAAACTCCGGTTCGGAAAAGGACACCAGCATTTCATCGCCGCAGCATTTTTCATTCGGCGGAAGGAAATTGGCACACAAGCTGTGCGAGATTGATATGGTGCAGAAAAAAAGAGGTGGATATTTTTTCTCTGGCATCGATTTTCTTATTTTTCTCCTTTGTTTGTTTCCCGTCTCAGGGTGTTAGCGTTCAAACGTTTTCCTCTTCCGCTGTGTATTTTCCTAGATGATTCACACCTATATTTAATCCGGTAAGAATAAATAGAAACTCGTTTCATTCCATGAGTTTGCTTATCGCAAAATTGATAGTCTCTTTTAAGTAAGAGTAAGTTGCATTTCTTTTGCCTTTTTGTAATAACTTCCTTATATGTGATATCATTATTAATGGCAAACTTCCTCCAAAATATTTTCTATTCTTGAGGATTTTTACGGCAAGAAGACATTCCCGCTAGTTTGGTAAACGATCATCATGAATATGATTTCTGTTGCCTTCCCTATAGTGGTACAAACACAAATAATTATTCCCTAATAGGAAAATTGCTTATCCGGGATTCGAACCCGGAACTTGAAGCGCTAGCAATGATAATCCCACCGCTACCGCAGTCAGCTATTAACTTTTATCATTGGATAAAGAAATAACATCGGTTTTCCTGTTCTTTGGTGTTATATTATTAAGGCAATCGATATTTCAAACTTCTCCATTAGCAGACATTAAATATTTGTCAATTATCAGGCGTGATGAACAAAAAATTGGTCGACACTGTTTCATAAATCCTCGCTGAATTATTAAAACTTTTATATTATTTCTATATTGAAAGTGAAATTCCAGTGAATTCCAGAGAGGAATATCGGAGGTGGTTCTTCAGAGTTGAAAATGAATCGGAAGTATGTATTAAATATTAAATTTTCAGTCGCCGGATAAAATGTTCGAGATGGTATGAAATAAAACTCGCCATCTCGAATGGTTTGTTATCGCTCAGTATACCTCGACGCCAAATAACTTTTTGAAAGAGATTGTTGCGAGCCACTGCAGGAAGTTCGTAATTGCTTATAAATTATGTACAGCTCGTCTGTTTCAGAGATTGTTCTTTTAACGGAGTTTACGAACAGGTGTGGTTATTCCTCCATATCGATTATTTGATTTGGTGCTGTGAAGATCAACCTTATTCTCATGAAAACGAAACTTTTTCATGCCTTCAACTTATTACTAGCGGAGTTTTATTTTTTTGTGGTAAATTTTCAATAGAATCTGTAGAAATAAATTTGCTGTTATTAATAGCAAAAGATAAACTTCAATGCGGTGCTAACTCTGTCACCACCTTATTAGAGGTAATACTTGGATCTCCGCTTCTGTTTACTATTACTATTTAGCATGTTAAAATTTTTACATCTGCGCGATGTATTTCTTTACATCGTAAAATTCACATATATTTTATACCTTTTCACAGGTATCGTAACTTACATTTTTAACTTGTAAACTCAGTACGTCCAACTCTTACGCAGGGCATCGAACCGAAACACACAAATACGTTTTTGTCGGAGTAAAAATCGAACCGGAGGAGAAAAAAATTAAATACCTGTACCGGAATCGAAACTGAAAGTCTTTATTTATTCCGTCCCGGCCTTTTGTTTCCCACGTTTTATTTAAGCGTAATTGGAGAAGTTTACTTAATCTGTGAAACTTCAGCTTGTAAGCTAGTTTTGTTCTAAAATTCTGTGTAAATTAATGTTAATACACAAATGTTGAGATGAACAACAAAAGAGAGCATGACTTTGTATATTTCACAGTTTCTAAAGTTAGAGATAATGAACTAAACTCTCTGAAGGAATATTACAACGATCGAGACGAAATAATTCCGGTTGGAACCGGTTCAACGTTGGCGGAAGAAGTGATACCGGAACTGAACCGTAATGTGATATTCTCATTGATCCGAAATGAAAAATATTCGGGTTCGATATCCTTTTTTACGATCCGAAGTTGGGTTAATTACTCCACTACCACGTATCGTTAATATCAGAGGCGAACTAACGATAGCGAAAATTAGTTTCCAGCGTGATTTAAATATTAAACGAGTTCATCAATTTTCGCCATCATTAATTCGCTAGCTCGGACTTTTTCGAGTCAAAGTTATTTTTGCGATAGCCAGTGAAAAATGTTCCAACTGACGAAGTAGCACGCGAAGGCAGTGAATTTTCCACACCCTTACTTTTACTTTCCTTCAATTCTCCGTCCGCAGAAAATGTTGGATTTTTCGAATGAAAGGGAGAATGTTTCAGGGGACAGTTTTAACGAGTCTCGCAGCGCGAAATAAAGTGTCTCGAAGACAGTTTCGGTGGACAGGTGGAACAAAAGTCGCCGCATTCGACAACTTTAATGAGCTTCAATTGTCGCGGGTGCCGCTTTGCTTCCACGTCGTCATTAGTCCGAAGCAATTAGCAAACGGCGCCGAAATTCACCCTTTTTTATCGCCGAAATTTTGTTTCTTATCAATTACCGGACCGCTTGCATTAGCCCAGTTGTTTGCGAGGAAATGTTTGAACGAATAAGAAGGCTGGCGCCGTCCAGTCCTTTCCTCTCCCCCGACGGCGCCTCTTACCGCCGCCCAACGCCATCGACCCGGTGTCTGTGTACCCAAATCCCTCTCCCTTTCCTTTGAAGAAGTCATCCGTGTGCTATGAATTGTGAGTCGATACACCAGTGCTGTTATGGGTGGTAATGTTGATTGGTTGTTCTTTTCTTATGGGTGCCGGGGGATCTAGAAAATTGTCCCCATGTTTTGGGACGGTTTCCTTTTTCATGTAACTTCCTTAAAGTATTGGCTAGGGTGGGGAGGAGACGGCGGGCGATCACCCCCATGCTGGTGGGTTTGTGTTGATAGAAATTTAAATACCGTCTGACTTGGATTGAAATCGGATTTTGAAGATTGTCCTCGATCACTACATTTATCGCTGAAGAAGGGCATTTTAAAAGTTAATTGGAGTTAAACAGAAATTGTCTTCAGTCACCCGTTCTGGAGAGTTTCCAGATCCGTCCTCTGTGTCATATTTTACAGTTTTCCATTCAATTAAATCAATATTTACAGAAATTAATATTGATCGCAAAAATAATATTCTTTCTGTTTTATAGTTTGACATACAGATAACATTTAAATAAATAAACACATTCATCTACACTCTACTTGGAATAATTTTTCAAAGGCCATAAAATTCTATTACCTTGATCAATCATTGATAATAACCTATTGTTAAATGAGAAGTGGGTAATGATAATTGGTGATTTAAACATCAGTGGGATTCATTTCCACCGGAATACGCCTTGGAATGGAGTTTGCCGCAATAGTGTCCCCATCTGAGACGCCAATTTATTTTGGAAAATGTTGGTTGATATACCCTAAAATGTAACTAAAAAGCATATTTATCGTATAATAAACTTGAATATCTCTTAAAGTATTTAAAAAATAATGTTTCTTAAATTCTATTTAATAAATATTCGTTAAAATTACAAGTAGATTAAATATGTAAAGAATTCCAGTCTGTTTGTCAGCTAAACTGATTTCTGTTTTGATTTAATTATGAGTCAAACACGTTACGAGTGAGTGGAAGAGGGTATACGTAACAGAAAATGATAATTGGCTTCTAGACTTCACTGGAAGATAGAAAAAGTCGCTAGATCCAGCGGAAAAAATAGCTAAATGGGCAATTATGGTCGCTGCCTAAGCAAACAAACATGAGTTTAATAGCTGTGAATTGTTGTCTTTCTGTTTGGGAGTGGATCCATTCCATTAGTTTCGACGTCAATTAACGTTTCCCATAGCTATGTTTATTGTCATATGGATATTTCTCGGGAATGTATCCATGTCAAGTACTCTGTAATCTATGAACATCTCGCATACTTCGCTGAATGCGACTAGATTCAGCCTATCCCCATTGTCATGCACGATGAATAATTGTAGGTTTCCAATCGTCATTGTCGGAGACGCTCCTAATACTATCCATTGTTCGGTCGTTGATGCCCCATTGATTGTCGTGGAGGTCGTCGCCCTTGTCTGTAGCCGGCCCTGCTCACATCGCAGTGTAACGAGATGCTTCTTTTCCTTAGTTTTCTCCCTCCCTCATCCGCTTTTCACCTCCCGACCTGCATTCCATTCCTTCCCTTCGACAACTTTCACTCGACGTCCCCTTTGAATCTCGTCTTTGCCGATTCTGAGCGCCCTCAGCGTATTCTCTTAACTCCCTCACAATGCACCAATCGCTGTTGTTTTGTGGACCGGAAGAAGGGGTGGATCGATCGAGTTTCGAAACTGTCGTTTATGCGAAAGAAAGGCTGAGATTTTGTCCAATAATTTAATGGATTTAATCTTTCATTAAGGGGAATCAAATTTTGCTTGTATGGTTTCTCGTAATGTTGAGTAGTTTTTGGTTATCCATGCTGTAGAATGTATCTGAAAATTTTTTTCTGCTTACGCTCGCTTTTATAGGGGAATCTCGGTCCGTCGGGTTGCATCTCTTTACATTAATTTATCCTTTCATTAAGGAGAATCAATTTTTGGGAGTATGGTAAATAATTTTGAGTCGTTTTTGGTTGACTGTGCTGGAAATGTTAGAAAAATTTAATAAAATTTTCTCTGGTTACGCCCATTTTTGAGGGAATCTCGGTCCGTCGGGTTGCTTCTCTTTACATTTATTTATCTTTTCGTTGAGGGAATCAATTTTTGGAAGCATGGTTTCTAATGTTGAGTAGCTTTCGGTAAACAGCTGAAAATGTTAGAAAATTAACAAAATCTTCTCTGCTGACGACCGTTTTCATGCGGGTCCGTCCCGCTGTCGTTAATTATAAAATCGTCAAGCATTCTTCCACTACAGTTTCGCTCGCGTGCTGCCGTACTTGTATTGTTTGTCTCCGCTGTTTTGTGCGAAATCTCTCACCGGACCCTTGTTTCAACATTTATTCTCCAAGATCCCTGTCCAGTGTATTAATATGCGTCTTCTGTCATTATATGTTGTTTGCACAGTTATCAGCTCGAAGGCTGGCTTGAATCTCATACCCTACACTATTATCAACAGAAAGCTTTAGGGAGGGGATGAGACGACTTTGTTAAATGAGGAGTGAGGTAGTTTGTCCTTACTTTCCTCTGAGTCAGAATGATACAAGCGGAACAAGTCCATGTAAGTGAAGCAGAATGACTCGATGAGTAACACTTTTCGTAGCATTCCAGAAGGACCTCAATCAATGACATTATTCAGCATTACTCATACCTTATTAACTTTCATATCACCTTAGACATGAACAAGACAGATATAAGTATATGAAAGATAGCTTTCTTTACACTGTACCAAAAGACACATAAGGTAATATCCAATTTGTTTCCATAATGGGTAGCAAAATGTTTCCGAATGCTTTATCTTGTGATATGACTTGATCTTCGTTAATTTAATCCCGATGACAGTTCGGAAGCTGAGGAGGAATGTGTGTACAGTTTGAATTGAGTCCCATAATCAATTTCCATATCTAGGAAGGATGATCCTTTTAGTGATCTTAATAATAGAATCTTCTATCTTCAGGAAGAGTAACTTCGGCGGAAATTTTCATTTCTCTTCCCTAATCCTGTTTTGAGTTTAATCCTCTTCGGGGGAAGGGATTTTGCCCGTAAAATTAATTAGCAAGGATTTAACGTGCCTTCGTTCATAGGGCATTAATCCTGGTGCTTCCAATAACGAAAGCATTTCTAAAACCCCTTAAGGGTATGGCTCGTTTGGCGCATATCTCTCACTAAAATATCACTTGTTGTCCGTAGTTATAATTTATTCCTCTCTGTCGTATCGTTAGAGAGTTCTTGGACAGTTGTATGCGTTCCAACGAGTTAGGAAGTTTCAATTAAGTTACGAAAGTTCGGCTTCCAGATTTCTCTGCTTTGTCTCGTCTTTGGCTGCGAAATGAACACGGGTAAAGTGATTTGTCAAGAGATCCTCTCGTACAGTCATTAGTACTGCATTGAAATAATGTTATTACTATGGAGCGATTTTAAATTGCCTTACTACGATCGCCTTCGTAACATGTTTGACTCATATTTAACAAAACAGCAATCAGCTTAGTTGACAAAACTACTGGAATTCGTTACATATTTAACATACTTACTTATTATTTTAATGGATATTTATCTAATGTAATTTATATATAGATTTATTTAGTTGCATGTGATAAATTAAAGGCGCCTAATTTATTTGATATTCGCGTTCCATTGTATATAATATCTGACCGAAATCTCTTCTATGCTTTTATTTCACTTTAGATAGGGATATGCCGGACTAATCAAATTTTAATTTCAAAATATAAAATAAAATAGTAAAATAATTTAATTGGTATATGCTCTTGACGTTGTTGACAAGGCGCTGCGTTAAAGATTCTGGAAAGCTTCCTTCTGAATTACCGTTGGCTTTTACTTAAGCAGGCACTTAATATCTGCGCCATAAACGGTTTTTACGAGCATTATTCCTATACATTAAGCGAGTGTCGATGTCAACAGAGGAAGTCGATTTACTCTGTGCTTAGGGTGAGGAATTTATTGCTCTGAGAACGTTTCCGCTCGCTGTAACACGTATTTCTCTTGACCAATACCTCATACGATCGGTTCCGTACATGATTCACGCTCCACAGCGTCCAATACCTTTTTCCCTTTGTGTTACGACCTCGGCCTAGTTGTCGTGGTAGGCGAGGAGCTCACATATTGGTGGGACCAACGAACGGGACCTTAGTCGGAAAGGTAAATCTCCTCATCGAAAATAGGCCACGTCTAGTGGTCATCGAGACTTAATCAGGCCCGGAAACCGCGTCACTTCTATTTTCTCGTTCGAGGCGATTCTGTTTTTAAAATGTTTCCTCGAGTTCAGATGGGTTCGCGGCGAGTGCAGACGTACTACCTTTTCGGGAGGTTACGTAGTCCGCCGTGCCCCAACATAACGGAACTTCTTTACCGCTACGATTAGGGTTAAGCTTTGCAGCGTTTACGGATCGTCTGGGGAAGATCGATCTGTTGCTTCTGTTATCTCGATCTTAGCTCGTAATTACTCGTAGTGATTCGCGAATGGCGGGTTGCGGAATTTGGAATCTGTTGCTGCCATGATAAGCGACGTGTCACTCCTCTGACCTGATAAAGAGAACGTGAATGGAAGTGAAATTCTCTGGGTCTCTGCGACTGACTGCGGGTGTTTGCCTTTCGGAAGTCGAATATTAGCCGCTTGGATTGTTGAACTTTCCGTGGATGCTAAACTGCAGCGATGCGCTTCCTGGATTTAAAGAATGTCATTCGCAAAGTCCGTTTCCACTCTATTCCGAGGGTTTTTTGTTTCGTCTTTTAGCCATTGCCATCTGTTGGTCTGCTCATCCTTTTAACGCCTACCTTTCCGCGTTTACCCGTAGTGTTATGGCTTTCGTAGCTACAGTCCGTTTATTTTATTTTCTTCCTCCTCCGTTAGGATAAATTCCTTCTTTTGGATTAGCATTTATGCGCTATATTGAAGAGTACTCTCGCATGCATAAAAACATTCACCTTGAAATTCAGATGGATGAAAGTGTACAAAATCAAGAAACGTAAGGTATCATTATTTAATTTCAGGAGAGTATTAGGAACGTTTATGAGCTCTTGATTATTCTGCTGAATAAGTATTTCATTGACATGGTTGGATAACATTAGAAACATTGTCTGAAAGAGGCAGTATTCAAAGTGGCATACTTCAGAACGCAAGGTTATTTTCATATATTTGGAGGTTTACTGTTAGGTTTGGAAATACCATTGCAAACTTGAATCATTCATTGAGAAGTGTTGAAATGTGAAAACAGTGAAAAGAGCCCTTGATCATTTGCCTGAGTAAGATCCGAGTTCACTCTTCCCTCTTTTTATGTTTAATGATACTGTTAAAATATTGAAGCACCATTCCACAAATTTAGGTTGGAACATGTCAATTTTACTGTTAAAATATTATGTAATTGAAATTAGCTTTTCGAATAGTACACGATATGTTAGGACTTTTATAGCTTCAGCCTCTTCATATTTTTCTTCCGCTCCTCTGTTAGAATGTAGTCCTTATACTCGTATAGGATTCTGTTTGCATTGATCAACTGTTTAATCATACTCATACGTTTAAAAAGTATCAAATAATCGGGGTGTACTTTCCAAACTTAATTAGATAAAAGAAATTGTACGAAATGAAAGCTTAGTTATTACGCTGTATTTAATCAGTAAAGTGTATGAGGAGTGATGGCCCATTGACTTTCCCAAGATGGCCTCATTCTCTCATAGCTTTTCCTCAACATCTGCCCTGCGCACGCTACGGCCCACTTTAGGGAATCAATGTTCCAAATTTACGCATTTGCTATCATCATTAGATGGTTTCCACAGTTACCTTACTCTCTGGTGCCCAAGCTGGGATTCGGCCTCGCCAACAAACGCCCTCTATTGATCTATTGACAGTCGAAGTTTATTCGTTCGAGGACTGCGTTCTTTTGAAATCTAGCTTTAGCTTATTGTATTACTTCGTGTTTATTCGTAGTTTGAGCTGTACAACCTTAGTTCGAATCTTTGAAAAGGAGTGAAATATTGACAGTATCCATGTGTACCCATCCAATTGATGGTTGTGCTGATGAATTCACCGAAAAAGGATGTGATATAGTTGTGTTTACTGTGAAAGGAAATTGGCAGTGTTGATTGCTTGTCGGGAAATTTCCCTTTGTCGCTTGTGATATCATTCTAAATAAGCGAAATTTCTCTACCCGAACTCAGCTAATTTTTAATTTCCGTGTTCTTTGTTGGGGATTATTTTAAATAAATTCAATTCGAAGATAGCTCCGTGAATTCATGGTGGGTAACCATACCCAAGAGAGAACTTTTACACCTCGCCGCAGAATTAGTAAGCTATTGGGAGTCCTTTTTTTTTAATCGGAAAGGCAGTATATTCTAATACTATATAGCACGAGAAGCTATATATTAGTATCTTCATTTCTCATTTATTTTTAGACCCTGTTGCTCGAGGAACGGAATCACTTATGTTTCATCATAAAATTTCACGAATGCAGGTCAATGTTTTCTGAGATTCCTGAAAAATAACGTAGAACAATTGAAGTAACGTTATATTTCTTGTGATGACGTTTAGATGTGCTATTTCATATGGTAGCTTGAATTTTTTGAATTATCTCGAAATGTGCAGATTGAATTGTTGATTAACTCCTAGAAAATAGTCTATAATGTATCTTTTAATTATCCAGACACCATTAAATGTATGAATAATGTATGGATATACAGGAATTTGCCGCCACTCACAATGGTGCTGTGTAGTACGTTCCCACTTACTCAAGCGGAATGAAACTGTCATTTCTACATAAGATTGTAAGAATATTTTAATAAGGAATATAGCTCAGTTTTAACGTCTAAGATTTGCTATTTTGCAACTCTAATTCGTTGAAACGTTTCGCATTTTCTGAGATAAAGTTATACCGTGAATGGCTTACGTACTGTAGTATACTTGATTAAACAAAATTATTAACTAGAAAATATTTTAATTTTCTTTAAATTATACAAAAGTAAATAAGACGTATACATAACATTATGAAGCGCCTTTTCCTGCAATTATGTCCCATAATAAAGAAAATTGAGAAATTATGCCATTAGCATTTGATTAGTTATTATAATCTGTTGCTCATTCAACCATTCATCACACTGTAATTCATCCTTCATATAGGATAAGCATAAAAGAAGGATATGTGAAATGAATTCCCAGCTGCGTAGATAACTTGCTTGTTTACTAGAAGTATCCCAGTTCTCTTTCGTCAGAATCTTTTTCATTGATGATGGGACTCAATTTTCTTCTGAATCTTTGGAAACGGATGACTCTGATTCCGTTATCGTAGACTTCTCAGTCAGTAAACGCGACTCCCAAAATCTCACAGGTTCGTAAACAAATGGAACCCATCCCAAACGCTCTCGCTTTCTTATAAACAGTCGATCCCAAGCAATGAAAACTTCGAGGAATGCTGTTATCGTCGCATTCTCATTTTTCTCGAGGGAATCCCGTAAACAAACGCCTTCGACCCATTAAATCTCTTTCGGATAGGATGGATGGATGAATCTTTCTTATCGCCGGACGGGTTACGTAAAATCGTTCTCACCCGATTCCGCTCCGCATTCTCACTTTCGACACTTTTTGCCGCAAAAAAGAAAGGGATCAGTTTAATTAACGGCTGCTCTAATTGGTGGCGTCAGGAGACCGTGTCGAGTCATTCCCACAAAGAGATTGCATGCAATTTCGTCCGGGGAGAATTCAAATATTCTCGCGTTTTTAATCCATCTTTGGGCAGAAGTTAATCCAGAGTCGGAGCGAGTCGGCTCGAAATGTAAATCTAGGCTCAAACGACGAGTTGAACCGAAGTTTGTTTCCGTTACATCGAGGGCGAAAGATTAAACTTCTAGTGTGCTTTTGAGACTTTATATCGTGGATGTTCTGGTTTGGAAGATTATGAATCCCCAGAATTCGAGAAAAATCCACGATAAAAATGGATGAGAGGCGGATCGTGCGGATTTTTTACGCTAAAAATGTAAAACTACTAACATATCAACGAGAAAAATAATGCATGAAGAAGCTTTGATCGATCTCTCTGTCATTAAAATAAATTATTTGTAGAAAGACTAATTTTAGACTTAGTTGCCACAAAGCTGTGAGCATTGCGGTAGGAAAATATGATAATAATAATCATACGTCCTTATGAGATAGAACTCAAAATTTTTATTCTAATTACGTAGATCTATGTGGCACACAAACTGTAACCATTGCGGTAGAAAATTATAATATGACGTCTTTATTTGTGCGAGATTGAGAGTAAAATTTCTTCATACTTCTAACCCTATTGATTATCAAAGGAAAGACCAATTGTTGATATCCAATTGTAGTTGATGAATATTGGAATGTTTGAGGTTGAAAAGCGTATGTGAAATTGGCCGCCCAAATTATTTTGTGACATTCGTTATTAAAAAACAGATTTGATAGTATAAGCCAAAAGGAGATCAATTGTGAAACCATTCAAAACGATGGGAAGTATCTCGGTGACTTCGGTGTAGGGTATCTCTACAAACACCCCAGTTTTGTACTCTTTTTAAATAAATATTTTTATCTAAAACCTTTTTTCCCTATTATAGCCCCTTGACTGTTTCTTTCGCTTATTGTTAGCGGTAAATTTATTTTTGAATCGATCGGCCCTAGGATAAATCTGATTTCTCGCGTTTTCTAATCGTCCAATGCACGTGGCCGGTACACACAATCCTCTACTTCTGCCTAGAACTATTGTCTCTTTTGTCATCGGGAAATTTGTCTCTTTTTATAATATCCTAGGGCATGTACCCCTAGGGAATCCTTCAAATTCACCGCTTTTACGTATCTATTCGTAACGAAAAAACGCCCTTTCGGTGTACGTCGATCCTTTCCGTAATACTCAGCATTAGACTTCCGTTTCGTTTCAAGATTTAAGCTATTCAATCCTCTTTCCGTGATTTATTGTACTCTGATATTTCAGGCCGAGCTCAATCGTATCGGCTTGCAATGAAATTCCTCCTTTCTCTTTTTTGACTCCGTTATCGATTCTCGCGAAGTGTGGGTGTGCTTTATTCGACAATCTATATGGATATGGATCTCATAATACTAGAGTAATCTCGCAGACAGCTCGTCCCCGACCATCGGCTGCTCTTTTCGCACCTCCTGCAGGTTCCTCGAGCGCACTCCGTCCATTTCTTTTCTTTGCGGTCTCCCCGTCCGTCCATACTTCCCTCTAATTTTCCCCCCGATCCCTTAATCCTTTCGTCTTTTTATTCCCTTCCTTCCGGTGGTTTTTATCCCTCCTCTCCCTCGTCCGCCACACCTCATTCTCTCCCCCACTGTCGCGGGAGAATCGCTCCTCGTCACGCAGGGGGCGCAGGGTGTTTTTAGTGCTCCCCAAATGCACCACACTCGCCCTTTTGATCGATGCCCGAGAGATCGCGTAGGAGTTTCGCCCGGATGCGAAGGCTTAGCTCCGACTCAGACGCCTACCTTCCCGCCCCCCCACTGCCTTATTTAGTTTATTTTTCACCTTTCCGATGGCTGCGTGGGTGGATTTCGGATGGCATGTTTTTTGGGGTCGAGGCTGGAGGTGGGGAGTGGTTTTAACGACCGTAAACAGATATCGGCGTGTTTTTATGTAATTGGTGCGTGAGGGGTCTCGTGAAATTTGGTTTATCTCGGTCGCACGAATTATCTCAAAGTATCTAGGATAAGACGCACTTTTTTAATGTTTATTAAATTAGTTTGGTTTTTTGGGTTTCACGGCTTTAGGGAATGATTTAGTGAGGGTTTTTCGCGAAGCTACCGGGTTGATCTTGAAACAAAAGTTAATTTTTGTGACGTTTCACGTAATCTGATGTAGGTATTGCTGTGTTAATCAGTTCGACGTTATTTTTCGTGGAAAATTTAATTATTTTTGAATCAATTGTCTATTAAGCATCAATTAAAATCAATCATTATTTAATAACCCCTTGTTGTTTGAAACTTTATTGAATTTTGAAATTGAAACGTTATTGGATTAAGTCATATGAACGTTGAAAATTGTTGTTAAAATACATAACACCGCATTTACGGTGATACGTATTATAATGACACCATTGATTATTTGACAGTTAGATGGTAATTTGATGAAAATTTCCTTCTGTAATAACTTCATACTTTTCTTATAGTTCTCCATAGTCAAAAATATATAGTTTTTAAGGGTAATTTTTTTACGTAGAAACGTACGTTTATACGTAGTTTTTTCCAAACCGCGGGCTTCTATTTTTTCTCAGCGTGTGTAATCACTTTATTTTCCTATAAGTTTTAAGTCTCTAAAATATCAATTCTAGATGAACTTGGCTCCAAGTTTCGTAGAGTTAATTTTCAACTTGTCCGGCGAATTTAATGTAAATTTTTATTTTTCTTGGATTAGAGCGACCGTTGACTTTCATCGACTTTAAAAAATATTTGCAAAGGGACTTTCTCAGGTAATGATGACCTTCATGTGTTATCGTGTAATTATACGGTGCACACTGCAATAAAGGTTTTCATTTCGATATTTTTAAAATTTTTGGGGCCTATAGAATGTTATCTCACATAATATTATCCACGTTGTATCTTATTCGATTTACAAAGCTCGAGTGAAACAGGTTTTTTTCGAATCCCAATTTAGAAAAATCCGCTTTCATTCTTTCCCTAATCGGAAAATTTTGCTCTTCCTTTCCATTTTATGAATTGCAGTATTTTTGACCTAGTTCAGGAGGGGGCTCTTTGATATCCAAATCATTATTTTTTCTTCTGTACCCGAGGTCGCGCCTTGGAAGTAATTAGCGTGGGCTAAGGGAAGAGCTTTTTTGTTGACCGAAAATGATACATTAGCCTTTGCGTGTCTCTCGGCGTTACTTCCTTGAGGTGTTTTCCTCCACCACATTTCGGAGAAAAGAAGCTAATGTGAACTTTTGTGTACCTCATTTTGAGGATAGCGATTTTTTGCGCATCTATTTCCGTCGCCGAATGAGTTTTTCTCACTAATCGTACTTTAAATCAGAGCTTCTCAGCCTTTAATCATCTCAAACACCTTTAGAACCTCACTTTAATCTAATCGCTTGATAGTTTGTCTGCATTCAATGTTACGAAGAAGAAAGCGGAAATGGTGTATCATGATTTTCATTCATTGTGCTGAACAAACTTTTAAAATGGAATGTGCCGTAAATTTCGTGGATATTTAATTTGGTATCGCTAAGGTTTGAAATTCATGGAAAAGATATGAGAAACATGGAGATCTCTCATGGGAAATTACCTGAGCAACTTCGCCGAGTGCGGAGTTAAAAATACGTTTGTTAATTCGTTATTTTATAGCATGCGTCCTCGGGGATGAATATTTCTAGCTTAAAGGAAAATAACGTCTCTCCTTTAAACTCTGTATTGTCCTATTGTAATTTTTCCATTCTTTGTGCATATTAAAATAAGGCAAATTTTTGGCATTTTAAAAAATACCAAAGGTTCGATTCTTAGTTCCTTAAGACTTTTTTCAAGTTCGTTTTTCGTTGGGATTTGGCAAATAAATTTTAGGAATTCTGGATTTTGCTAATTAAAAGGTTGCTTGGCTAACGACTGCCTTAATTAATGACGTACTTGCCTAACAACGAGCGGCTATAATCAAAGTATATCTGAGGTTAAGACCTATGAAACTTTCAGAAGCACTTGTAAATGAGTTTTATCTGCATATATTTGGCATACACTACGATTGTGAGGGAGGAACTGGAATAAATAAGTCAACTGTTATATCTATGGGAAATCGCAACGGCAACGACAGTTTTAGTAAACAACGGTGACCCTGGAACGTATCGCATTAGCCAAGCTACAGCTGTTCATTCTTTTGATCATCCATTAACTCCATCACTTTTCGGATTACCGTTGTATTGACGTGTGTCGGAAATATGTGTTGGTGCTCTATTTCCTGCTTTGTACATTTTAGCCCACTTATTGCGCGAAATTCGGGTTTTTACCATCCAGAATTTCATCAGTACTAAACGGACGCGTTCCGAGAGTAATCGAATGTTTTCCATTTGGGAGCTTAATTCCTAATAGGATTTGGCGATGCTTCCATGAAGCCTTATCGAGTCTCGATTGAAGAAGGGGATGGTGAAATTTGTGAAGGGCTTTGCTTCGTTTCTGGTGTCAATTACTTTCAGCTCTCCGCGAAATATTTGTAAATATTCGTTTTATTTTTCGGTCGGCTTATTTAACGTTTTGAGGTCAAGTTTAGATCGCGGCATTTTTGTGGTTTATCGCTCAGAAACGGAAGCGAATTCTTTTGGAAGAGATTTCGTGATTTTTATGTTATTATATATACCGTTGAATGTTGATTCGATGAGCTGGTAGCTGCGTATAAGTTCATTTGAAACCTCAATGCTATGTATGTATTCGATCTATATTTTGAGGTCATTGAGATGCATGTAAAGTCTTAACTGTTCAGTTATTCTCTTTATCCACATTTCGTCTTAAATCCCCGCTGTTCATCGTCCCTTTATATTTGAACATATCGTCTTTTGGTTGGCATTATAATCCACATAGTTTATGTGACTGAATTATAAGTGCATAAATTCGTAATATTTCAGAAATTCGTAATAATGCATACATTCATTAAGTCAAAAAACTTAATTTTTTAAAGTTTTTATAATATTAATAACCAATTTATTAGCGTATATTCAGTTACTTCATATGTTCAGGTCTTTTAAAGATCCCTATAATCAACTTAGCTTGTAATATTCCCAAAGATCAGCCTTTCTGACCTCTATGGTCTTCTAACTTCTACAGCCATCAAGGTGTCAATAGCTTGTTTTACTAATTGACGTAATTTGATATTTTGAGAATACGTAAATGCCAATGAATGACAGAGAAACTCTCGAAGCACTTAATCGCAATTAAGCCAAACATTTGGATAATAATCACTGAAACAAACACAAGATGTCTGTCCTGCCTCCACCGAATGGATTCATAATCCTCTTAGGTGGTGCGCTTTCCATTGCTTGGGAAACATTGCTGTAGATGTTACAACCATGAGTGAAAAATGTGTTTTTGATTTAACGACCTAATGCAAGTCATCATAAATATGAAAAAAGAAAGGCCACTTCACTTCCTTGAGAAACACGTAACGTAACTTCGATCTCATTCAGTAGTTGGTGAACAAATTTTTCTCCTTACATTCCTTTAAAAAATGTTTTCGACATCAAGCTTCTCTCGGTTCATCTTATTCATTTCTGCAGTAAAATATGTGTAGATACAACTGAGCACTTTCACGCTTTCAGGATCGATCTGTTCTCTGTTTCTCTCTTCACATGTAATGTATATGAATAATGCTATATAAATTGAGTTGTTCTAAATGAAGAAGTAACGAATGAACATGTTTCTTAAAGCTGTTTAGAGGTGAATCGATTCGAAGCGATAGAATATAGATAAAGCGTATGTCATTGAAAATGAGAAGTGAAAATTTATTTCTTCCGGATTTCACGTTATGTAATCATCTTTGATGACAGGAAGTTTAATTTCCCCAGCGAAAGACGTGACTGAAAATAAGTAACTCTTGTGAATGCAAATCGAGACTTATTCTTGATGCATCTTCAGTGTCCTTAACTTAAGCTTGGGTCAGGACTTCTACACGAACGTTAAGGAAATTATTAAAAAAGAAATATTGCCTATGCAGAGTTTCCCATCACATAAGAGAATAGGTCTTGGTTTATTTTGACATTTGTAATCAATATTTATTAATGTGGAATATTAATTAATATATTAATACATTAATAAGCATACATATATTAATAAATATTAATATATTAATATGGAATATTTGGATGCATTGACATCATTAAATAAGTCATTTGAATGTTTGAAATTCAAATATCGATCATGAATAGTTGAGGGTTACTATGTGGGTGGTGTTTGTAAATGAAAATTAATTCCAAGATAAGTCCGTCACATGCTGTTGAGATTTAATTGGGTGATAATAGTAGTCAAGGAGACGGATTAGGAAGCGATAATTTGTTCTCTTAACAATGGGTCCCAGATAATGCGAAAACATGACGAACGTCCTAATGAGCTAAGAGATATATTTCCGGAGAATTCGTCATATACTCGAACTTTGGTGCTCTTTCGAATGTGGGAGCGTAATGCTTAAATTTGTATCGAGTGAGTGGAGTGCCGTCAATCTGTGCTTTATGGGTTTCCTCTCGCGTGACACTGGAAAGAGATCTCGTCACCATTGATAAAAAGGCAAACCAATCAAAGTAGATTAGTTGCCATTCTCCTATGAAATCTCGGTGCTGTCCCGAAGCTAATATAGCCTTTAGCTAATAGCCTTTCGATTATATTTGTACTCGAGTATCGTTTAAATCTTGAATTACGCTTATAAAAATCCTAGTTTTTCACATTTAATTCTATCAATGAAAATTGATTTCTGTGTAACGTCTTTGGAACCATGCGAATAAAGATTCTTTCACTGAATTTTGTTGTAAGTTATTTTTCCACTCTTTAAAGTTCTTGGTGTAATTTGTACTGGTACTCATCTATCAAACATTTCTTAGAGGTGAGGGACCTTCAATAGTCAAGTGTAAAGTTTGGAAGACTTGTGGTTTGCAAATATAATTGCTGTTAGAAAGTAGCTGATGGAACTAACAGTATTAACTTAGGTTTCGTCTTTAAATTTCATTCTTCGAGTATATTTCGTGGAATCTTTTTCCTGCGCAAGCATTTACTTGTAATGCAATTGATTAGAAGATTTTGATAGGAAATATTTACATATTCAGGATATATATTCATATAATTCATATTAAGTATTCTGTATTGCAACCAGAGAAATATTGAGTTCACCGTAGCTTAGCCTCATATGAAATTAAGTTTCATGAACTAGTATATCTCGAAATCCAAGATAACGCCGTACTTTGATTATTCTAATCATCCATCGATATAATTTAATTTGCTCATTATTGTAGACCTAAACAGCGTCAATTTTAAGGTTAACAGCCGTCGTTACCCGTTCGAAATCATCCGTAATGACCTACATTTCCTTTAATAGCCAACTTTTTCGCCTTTTTTTACGTGCGCTATCGCCATTCGAGCGCAATTTCTCAGCAAGTAACAGCCCCCCGATCCTTATCTCATCTTATTTGACTTGGAGGAACTGAAATGCCTTTCAGAGTTTCGTGCTGTCGCCGGGAGGTAGAAAAGGCGGCTCATGATCACGCACTTCGCTTTGCGTCATACTCGTACGCGTCCTCGTTTGAATCCGTCATTGGCCGAAACCGCAGGAGTCGCAAAAGCGGATCTCTGTCAATGAAGGGGATACGGATCCCATGGTTACGAACTCCGTTTCTTTGTTTACTCACCACCAATAGCCCTCGGAGTTACGTCGGGTTACGATCATGCGCGGACTATTTTCAGTCGGATCAAATCTCTCATGAACTTTACTCGAACGCTTTTTTTTTAGCGTTTGGTTCTTAGAGGGAATAAAATTATGGGAAAGGGTTGTATGCTAGGAATGTTTGGTCATGGAATAGCCGCATATATTACTGGATCGCATGCGAAACTATCAGGTCACACTTGTCGCATTGCGTATGTTCACTTATTCCAACATACAGTTTTACGTAGTTGATCTTACTCGAATAGAGTCGCTAAATGAACTTAAATAGAATATTTCGTATTTTATGTTCACTGAGAAACAAAATTATTCGTTTGGAGGGGGCGTAAAACACTGCTAAAAATCATCGTAACATGTTTTATGATCATTCGAAAATAACAAAAGAAAAGTGAAAAATGTGCCAATTTCAAGCTAATTGTGTGTATAAGAAGGCCGAAGTATTAATAAAACGTGCATAAGTTATAATAAAAATTAATGCTTTTTTAAGAGAATATTTTTCACAATTCACATTAAGGATCCAGCATTATCACCCTATTTCCACCGGAACTCGGATTGAAATTTAAATCGTTTACACTCAGAAGGCAAGATCGTGAATGTTTATGTATGTTTACTCAATTCAGCCATCTGAATTTAACTGCTGCTTATGATGTAATTTGAGGTCAGTTATGTATATATATTTTAAGGATATTTCGTAAATTTGCAATCAAATTAGATTTTGTCCCTTTCCTCAAGTTTTCATTCCAAAATCGTTTGCCACCGATGCGCGGGGAGATTAGGTTTTTTTTTCAAATCTCTTCTTGCGTCTTTCAGGAGCGGAAAGGACTTATTCGCCCACGTTTTTTTTACGGATTTAAGCATCGCGTTTCCTTGTATATGGCAGTTGCTAATTTGTATCTCATTTTTATAAGCGGTTTGAAGAAAAATCCATCGGATTGTATGCCTTAATTTATGAAGAATTATATCTCACTCGCATCGTCAGCAGACCAAATATTGGAGCAAATCATTTTTCATACTTCGACGCCCTCCATGAAACGTCAAACTTCAAAAATAAAAGTCGTCATGATTTTCAAAAACGCACGTGACCGGTAATCTGTAACTCTAATCGAGTGTATTTCCTGTGGCTTCGAATAAAATTGCTATTGAAATTCTCGGCGTGCATGTTTGTATTACTTATTCATGCGAACCGATTCGTGAGCATAATGTACCGCAGTCATGCGAGTGCTGACGCCGCAGGGTGTTCGGAGGGTGGAAATTGACGTCTGCCATTAGTGTCGATCGAAGGAAGATCAGCGAAAGCAAATTGTATTCTCCCCACCAACAGATGTCCTCGTGAACGCTTCGAAAATGACATTTCCCCTCGAAAGCACCCATTTCCTTTTAGCATCCCGAATAACACGGGAAAAGGGTTTCTCGACGAATTATTTTTTTGCGAAACTACGTTACGAGGCTAAGATTAACTCATTCAGTTCTTTTGACTTAGCTGATAACGTATGGGAAGGGTTGTTATATCTCATCTTTTATACAGGGTTTTTCCTCACTGTGTTCCCCTACGTATGACCATCGGGATGTAAGGAGTATCTTATGAACATAGTCATTGAAGTTGGTGAAAGCCTTTTAATTATCATTCAGCGTATTTTGTTGCCAATGTGGATTACTCTCTAATATCTTTTTTTGCTCTTTTAGACCTGAAATATTTTACCATAATATTCTTCCGCTTAGTAGGAATCGAACGATGTAAAAGTTTTGTAATATATGTCTGGGTTTTCCTCAGATCTTAAAATCATCTTACCTATAGTCCCAACATCTACAGCAAGAGTATTCATCCATCGCTTTCTTTCACTTGTATGTAACGGTGATTTTCTCGTAGGAAAGACTTGTGTATGGGGATGTTCATATCTCCAACGCGCGCGGAGTTTTAATGCAGCAGTTCCTTCCTCACTTCCTGGGGAAGCTTCTTCACGGGCGCGAGATGATATGACGAAATATCTTTCTATTTTATGGCTTCGCCTTCCTGATTTGAAGGATAATCTACTTTCTTTCGGAGTTTGGTTTAGCTAATCTTGCGGAAATAATTCTCGAATAAAAGGCAATTAAATCGTTCATAAGAGAGCTGTTGTTTGGGAAAAATTAAATCTAGAATTCTTTTCAAAGAATACTGTAATAGTGTTTCGTCATCAGTAGATATTTTACCCAGATCTTGCTGTTACTATTGGTCCAATTGTACACTAATCATTAATGTAATAATTATAGGACAACGGGCAGAGCTAGTTTCTGGACACGTAAAACACTAATGTTAGCGTAAACGCGGAGTGTGAGAGTATACGTTGAGAATTCGCAGGATGTTAACACTAATAAATCATTGTAACCGTTTTAGCGCCTTTTAACCTGCTTTTTCATTTGGTATGAAATAAATACGGCACAACGTCTGCCTATTCTACCTCGCGGCGCAATTGGGGATGAGGAATTAGTTTTGCAGCAAACAATTCCTGTATTAGTTAAATGTTAAAAGTGGGAAATATAATAAGAGTAAAATGCTCATTCTTAAATTTTCGACTTTCTCGAGTTTATGTGGAACTTTTTCTCGTAATTCAACTTTTATTTGTGTAATAAGCTAAAGCGTACGAGAACTCAGCACTATAGGTCGGTATGATTTGATGTGTTCAATTTTAATCGTCGTAACTGTACCCTGTTAGCTAACTTACGTAGCACTGAAGAGTTAGTAACGCAAAGATTCTCAAAGTGGAAGAATCATTTCATAGTTTTGTCGCATAATAATTGGATAAAATCTGTAATTGAGACTGCTGAATTTGGCGCCATTCGTTTTTATTTTGGCAACCTTTCGCTCCCTTCGTCCATGCCCTAATTAAAATTTTCCGAAAGGCAACACTTACGATAGTGTTCAGAAGCTGCTCTGACATCATAAACTAATCCGCCCACTAATGGAAAAATATTTTTATTCGTCTGATGCCTTCCAGAGCGAAACCTCGAGTGCGAGCCATATATATCCACGTCACTCAAACTGACCCACGTCCAATCGACAGTTGGATTGTCCGTGTTATATTCTCCCAAAGTCCCTCCCCCGCTGAATTTCCGTGATCCCCCCGTTCTCGTGCACTCCAGACCGGCCGCCAATGCGTCGCCGCACGCAATTCTTTTCCTTCTCCGGCCCATCGCTTTGCTGCCAAAGAGTTGATACCCGTCGCTTTATTACTTCGGCTCCCGTCCCGATTTTTCCTTTCTATCTTTATTTAAGCATGGCGTCAATTTTTGCGGCCGCTCATCATGTTCTATCTCTTCCGAACATCACCCCCCGTCGAGCCTCCCACTCAACTCAAGCAGACTCTAGGAACTGCACTTTAATGCCGCAGTTGGGAAAAAAAACAAGTTTCACCTTAACGGGAAGCAGCCCCCGGCACGAATTTTCTCCTTCGTATTTTTTTTTATATCGATATCCATCCCCTCATCTCTCTCGCAGAGCCGTAATCCTCCTCCTGGTTCTTTTTACGGCCATTAAGTGTGTGTATTGTCGTTCTCCGCAAAGGTTAGCTTCGATCGCGGTTTCATTCGCGTGATTTTTGATGGTTTAATCTTCAAGGATAAAGGGTTTGTCGGATTGCTAAAACTTCGTAATTATCTGGACTGCCGAAAGTCTCTGCAGTATGCGGTGAAGCTCGTATTAAATTTGATTTTTGTACCCCAAGTGGGACGGACTAGTCGGGGGTGATTTATGGTAATTTCTTATTGACTTATCGTTAAACATCAGCTTAGTGCCTCACTTATCTACCGTTAACTTTAATAAAAAGGGAATTTTATCTCTATAAATGCAATAGTTAATTATCGTAAAAGTAATTTATCCTTGTTTTAGTAGGATTCCCAAGTCATATCCTAGGTAACTCTACCGTAAACTATTATAAAAAGGGAATTTTATCTCTATAAATGCAATAGTTAATTATCGTAGAAGTAATTTATCCTTGTTTTAGTAGGATTCCTGAGTCATATCCTAGGTAACTCCCTTAAGAGCCATTAAGGGAATAGGGGAGTGTCACCAGGGATCCGTCTTGATATCCTAGGAAAATAGAATCACTCAAGAGGGGCTCCCGGATAGCCGTGTGGGCAGCGCGTTCGACTTTAATGAAAGCGGTCCCGGGTTCGATTCCCGGTGGGAGCCCACGTGCGAAATGATCTTAGCTGTCGAAGCAAACAGTACTACTACTACTACTAATATCACCCGAGAGTGGAAATTTATTCATTCAGGTCAGTTATATGAAATTTTTCGATCATGTTATAAATGTAGGACTCACTTTTGTAATCATTACATATCGACAATACACAAGTCTGATTTATTTGCCTTTTATTTTGTATTAGCCAACTTACTATCCCAGACACATTTCAGTCTCATGTGAGTCTGAAAGCTATCAGGATTCCGTTTCACTATAATTAAAGATCACGTAGTTATATATAAAAATATAAACATTTTAAGCTACTATAATTATTATACTTCGTGAGGAATGCTCATGCAAGTCTCTCTCGCATAAATCGTCAAAGCTGTTCAGTGAAAAATAGGCAGTAATTGTCAATTGTACTCGCTTGTATTTTTTAAAAGTCGTTCGAAAAGAATCGTAAAAGAATTCTGTACTTATTCTCTGTTTACATCACTTTCTGAAGTTTTTGACTTTCCGAAAAGCTTGCTCTTTCGCCACGATTGGAAGCACATTATCGCTCGGAAGATTATTTTGCTTTTTTGGTATTTTTCGATGTCGGGGTGTCACAAGGAAATGAGGATTCTACATCTTCGGGTCGATGCGGGCTTTAGCTATCCTCGAGAGATATCCCCAGAAAAGGTCAACTTGTGGTGATATTTGCGAGCGAAAAAGGAATATTCTGCTGTTTCTCCAGAGACTCATGCTCTTTCAGTTGGTGATTAATGTTCATCTGCGGCTTTTTTGTAGTTGTTTGGTTCGCTCTTAAACACAGAATTAAACGGAAAATTATTCTTTTAGTTGGAAATGTAACATAAAAGCAGAGTTATCGTCGCAAGGGAGTTAAATTACCGCTAATAAGTAATCTATAGTTTATGTTATTTACTCTTTTTCCGATACCTCTTGTTTTTACGAGAAAACCATACTCTGAGCTTCGTTATGTTTACAATAATATTTTACAGAAAGACATCTGTTTCTAATATCGCTCACTCAGAGCATCTCGAAAACAGCATATTGACCGACGCCACTCCTTTTTTTTCATTTGTGTACTTTGGCCAAGAAGCTGGGTGGGCTGGCGGAAAAAAAAGCTTCGCAACTTCGGAGATGTATTATTAAGGAATGATCTGTTTTCTATAATTAGTTGCATCTCTTAATGCTTCAATAACATCATTTTAAGAGCTGGTAACATTTATGGATGTCGCAGGAAACAAAGAACCTAAGTAAACAATTTTTATTAGGGAATGAATTCTGCTATTTTCTTTCCTTTACTGGTTAAATAAAGTATAAATTTATCTTCTCTGTTTATAGCTCTTCATAGTTTTCACAATCTTCCTTGCATTTGTCTAGGGTAAGATGGCAGCCTATGGCTCGCTTATTAAAAGTTGTGCATCACTTTAATTTTAGTGACGCATTGAATCTAGAGGATGAATATAGTCATATTTCTTGTGCAATTCATGTACAGCTAGTTCCAAAAAAAACTTACCACCTAAGCCGCAACCCGCATAACAGACCTGAAGCTCGATGAGAGCGAGTCTAGAGTTTTCCATGCATTCTATTGGCTCTTGGAAGGAGGAGCATTCAGACGGCGCTTTTTTAAACATTGTGAAACGCGTTGAACGTATTTGTATCGTCTTTACTAGCACGAAATCTTGTTTAAATTTAGTGTTACTTTTTACTATGTCAGCAGCATAGTATTAAAAAATGAATAAACATCGGATCTCCTTATTTCGGCCTGAAACTTCTGCGTAATTCACCTTTTTCTGGAGACATCGGGTAAACTTACTTTAGCTGCTTCAATTATCCAATAAAAAATTATGTCATTGCAAGATTGAAAAGGATTATATTATTACGTTTTTTATGCTCTTGACGCCTACAGGAGGAACTTTTAAATTTATTTAGAGGAACTTCACGACTATGACGCAAATAGAAACATGAACGAAAACTCTGCAAGGAGATAAAGAATACTTAGGTATATGAACACAATCAACTGTATTTCAACTAATTTATGTTGCAGAAGAAATGCTATCGAGAAGGGGAGCATGAAAAAACTGCGAAACCTACTAATGAAAGCAAAGATGAAAAGAAACTTAATCTGGACGAATACACTGAGAAAGAATCATTTTAAGTCAACCTGGTAAAGAGCTCTGAAAATTAGACCCAAAACATATTACAATAAAGTAAACCAAGTAAATTACGATCAACTACATCAGATAATTACATCAAATATTATAAAAATTTTAAATACCACCAAATCATATGATAGAAAGTAAAATATTAATTGCTGTGATATCATCATTTTCTAAGGTAATCGCTTAAAATTCAAATTGCTAATTTAGTATTTTAGAAAATAACATAGATATTAGAATAGTAGCACTCTTAATTTAAATACTGAGGACTACAATTTTTTTTCACGTATCGAATAAAAAATTAATTTACGACGAAATTAACGCCAGCATTTCGTAACACTTTTCCGAACATATTGTTCATTGCCAGTCCCAGAAAAACCATCCCTTTAATTAAATCAAGTTCATGTTCCTTGGAAAATTATGCTGTCCCAACTTTTATCTGATGCTAAATCTCTTTCTTGCCCCGTGGTGCAAATTTTGACTCGATTTCTTCGCAGTTGAATTATTCTGCAATACAGAGAGGTATAAAATTTGCTTGATACTACAATTAACAGAGCATTAGGTAATTCAGAATATATGCATCAACATGCCATTCTGTTCTTACTTCCATCAGGCATTCGTGATGACAGTATCAGATGAAGCATTATGATTTTGAGATGAGATTTGGCTGTTTCTGACAAATTCCCGTCTGAAGTTTTACCGAGTCTTTCAGAGAGAGCGGAGGACCTCCACCCTGGCCCTAGGAGTATCCCCTATTCATTCCTTTGTTGTTTCTTTTTCTTTTGTTTCGTCCATCGAAAGGTATTATCTATTTTCTCAAAGGAACCGTAAAACGGCCGATGGGTGAAGGTGAACTCCGCTCTGAAAAAGAAAACCCCCTTTTCGGCATATTGTGGATGGTCGTATGTATCCGGGGTAGCGAATTTGAAAGCGCTAATGAGGATTACCGACCGCACCCCTGCTGAGCAGGTATCTAAGGTTAGGGTATGGTGGCGGCGACCGATCACAAGTAAGGTGGGAAATGGTAGATCCGCGATTTGTTATCTTCGCCGCGGGTATTCCCTTAGGGAATGAAGATATTCAACTCTATTTTTGAGGTAGACGACCTTTCAGGACTTCTTGCAAGGAATCCAGATGGTTAAGAAACAACAGTTAGTATGGCAAATCAGAACCTTAAGACTGATTTGCATATTGCAGATAAATACCAGGTTTTTGTATACTTGCATATTCCAGGTTTACACGTTAACATCTGGTTTATTTACATTTACATTAATACCCCGCGAGCCGCCGTATGACGTATGTCAGGGGGTGTGAAAACACCCACAACACGATTTCTATTGTTATACTGAAATGATTTTCAGAACTATGCACTAGGTGAAAGTGAGACTAATGATTAATGATCCCTGCTTCGGTTTCTGAATGCCTCAAGTAAACTATATAACCCGAATTGTTTGAATGGTGTATAATGATTAAAAGAAAAATCAGCGTCAATAATTATGAATGATGGGTAATATGAGTCATGGAAGAATACGCTAAAAATATAAACCAACGGATGGTAACCAGACTTACATGAGAATATTCCTCTAATTCTCATGATTCATACCTTAGCTGTTAAAATATTCTTGGTTCTATATGTAATCCATTATTCCAACATTCACTCCAAGGACCTTCGTAGCATCATCCTAGGCACATCATAATTCTCTACGAATTTTGCGAAGATGTTTTGAATTTTTTTAATGGTAATGCAAGGAAGATCATTCTAGTTGAAATAGGACCTTCGGAAAATCTGAATGATAACATAAAGTTGAAAATGTTTGGGTGCATCATATCTGAATTAGTATCTCTATATTCTGCTTTTAAAGTGAATGGCATAAACTGTATTAGCTTATTCTAAATAACTAATTCAACGACAAAAACGAAAAAATAAGTAATGTGCCTATCGTCCATTTATATAAATCAAGCTCCTCGTCAATGATTGTTTATTTATAAATATTGTTTTTTATGCTTTATTTTGTCTCTATATTGAGCTCAAAATTTCGTAGTTTGAAATTACTTGAAAAATTAATTAGAGAAATACCACCTAATATGTATTCTTTACGCTTACGAGAACCAAATCGTTTAACTTCTCTTACAACATCTATGATACAAAGTAGATAGAGCGTTGAAGATGATCTTACTAGATCGACTAAAGTTTCTATTATAATGTCACTAAAATATGAATTGAAACGTAAATACGGAATTGTAGACACTCCGCATATTCAATGTCGCAGAAACTTGAAGTTTATACGCCGAATACCGATAAATAATATCTCTAAAGTTATTTAGAAGAAAACATTGGCTTGCATAGGTAGTAATACTAATGTTAGCGATTTCTATTGGTTTAAAAAACCTCGAAATCTCTTTCCAAAATAAATTGCTGATAAGAAGATGGTTTAGTTACTGGCTTAGTGAACTACTCGAACTTTCTTATAGAATTAAGAGAAGGTTGCTATAAAACATTGAACATCGATATAGTATACAATTTCGGAGATCCTGAGAATAAACTGATGCATGAGAAGGAAATTTCTGAAAGTATGATGAGCCATCGACGTTATATCTTGTATATTTGAATGTTAATCATTTTTGACTAAGATATTACTTAAATTGGATAAATGATTAGTTTCTCTGGAGGCAGTCATAAACGGAAAAAATATATGTTGGATGAGAAAATTGAGAAGGTGAGCGAGTGGGTTATACTTTTAAAAGAAGTCGTTCCTCCTACTCAAAGTAAACAATTGGTCGACTAGGAAAGCAAAAAATGCGCCTACCTATTGTGATTCATCCAAAAATCTGGAATTAACATACCTCTTACACTTTTGGTTGTTAAATTCATGTGAGTGTATATATTACTGTTGCCGTAGCTTCTCACTTCCCTATCTCTATCAAAACAGTCCCCCTCTTGAAGTCCTGGTGAATTCATTGCTTTATTCACTTCTTCCCATCACTCCTGTATCTTGCTTTTCAAATTTGTCACGGAATGTGGAGAGATGAAAAGTTTCTCATAGTCAATACATTTTAAATACGAAGGAATATTTTCAATATCACCAATCGATAAATATGTAGATAGACTAGCCATACCAAACCACCACCCATTCATCTCAATCATTAAAATTCTGTCGAAAAATATGAGAGTTACGCAGGGCCAGCCATCAACCGAGGGGAGCAGAATTTCAACATGAGCCTCATATGCGCTTCCCCATGTGATATTACAGGGTTGGAATTACAGGTAAAAAGGCCCTGGGAAAAACTATTTCACCAAGTCCCTATTATTTTGCGTATTTTTAACGTTTTCTACATTATAATAATTGTAAACGTTATAATAAACAATTGAAATATAAATAATGTAGGTAGTTTTGTATACATTCAAAATTAATTGAAAATTTTACATTCATAGCTAACAGTAGCATTCAATGAGCATTATGACCAAACCTCATTCGCACTATCTTTTTGTGTATTTTAGAACTTTTAAAGGTGATAAATATAGCGAGAAGAATGTTTAAGAACGTAATGGTTTGTGACTGCAACCATTTCAAGAGGAATCCACAGAAGAAATCAAGTTTATTCGATTCACACTTCAATGACACCGAAAAAAATTAATTAATTAATTCAAAATTAATGTGAAAGATGGTAGTCTCGTGTCCGTCATCTTTATTCATTGAGGAAAATCGATTCTAGCACATTTTCTCTCAGTTGATTTGGACGGTATAGTAAAAATTCCAACTGCATAGATGATAAAATTTACTGATTTTTTACCGATCGAATTTTAATTTCGATGCTTATCAAATGAAACAAAATGTATCTAAAATACGCAGAGAATGCCTCAAGACTTCATACTATATATTTACTTATTGTTTTTTAATGTAGCATATTAATGTAATAGCCTAGATATGGCCATGAGTGTGCCTTACTTTACTTGTGTAGATTGCATTCACACAGGCTGTGATAAAACTGGTGATCGATATAGACTCCTTTGGTATATAATTTTAAAGGCTAATAACTGCTCTCTTGAACGATGCATAATATTAGCTAGTATTATATTATATAATACCACCCATTATAACCGCAGAGTTTTGGAAGCGAAGGCGTCGAATTCGAGGTCTATACATTTTTGGTCCGACACCGATTCAAACTGCGCGGAAATTTTCTTTCTCCCATCTCAGTGCTAAACATAAGCTCAGAGCGGCTCAGAGGCAGATTTTGCGAAAATTTCCTTCGACTTGCTCGTGCCTTTCGCCCTCAGACTCAAATTTTATTAGGGGAAGGGGGTTTGCCTCGGTTTCCTAGGAATAACGGGACCTTGTGTGCGACGTTTCCCTCTGTGCGAGAAGCAATGCTAGAATATATACTGATTCGTTATAATCATTTTATAATAACTGAATTCTTGCATTACGACATCCGTATTGTTATAATACTATTCTGCTAGGCCAATGCCACCAAACTCAGGATACTAATAAATCTTTGCAATATTAACAAAGCAAATAAATCCATTTCAACTCTGCAGGCGGAGTCATGACTCAAGGAGACCATCTCCGCCATGTTTTTCCTCTCTCTCTCTCTCACTTCTTAAGGCTCGCTCGGAGGAAATTCACTGCCTGTTATGCGGGTTGCGGCTTAGGTGGTAAGTTTTTTTTGGAACTAGCTGTACATAAGCCCTAGTATACGTACTGAAACATAGGATAAAACTTTCCGTTGAGTTCTAGGGAGGACATTAAACAGTTATGGTGCATGTCGGCGATTTTAAGGACCCTTCTCAAATGAAATTATACGATGCATTAATGCATATAGGCGCATGAACTTTGAAAGATTTGATACTTCTGGTCGAGGGTTTTTAACTTGGATATATTTAGGATACATTAATTCATTTGCTGATATGCTGATGATGGTTGCACGCATGCTGTTGATATGCAACATACTTAATTACTTACGATGACATGCTGCATACTTAATTAATTATTAGTTATTTGCTTTAATTACTACTTAAGGAATGTATGTAGTAATTAAAATAAATGTTTTTACCAGCTCCGTGTGTTAATTTGTGAACATGTTACCGGCTCCCTACATATAATCTACATTAATCTTTATTGCCAGATGAGTCAGTTTTATTAAAGAAAATGATCATGGCCCCCTTGAGATTTGCATTCCGGTATTTATAATTTCGAGTGCGATTTATTTTTAGAATATTGGCGTCGATGGAACTTCATCTCGTCCAGAAGTTAATAAAATTCGGCTCATTTATCTGTTTCACGCTTTAAGACATCAATTCCCTCGCTCCTTTCCTCTCAAAGAAACTTCGTTGCCAAAAAAATCCGTCATAAAACGTCTTCGCATCCCATCAATCACTTTGGAAGTACGGTTGCTCTTAGTGTGGCGCGTGGCGAAAATTATCTCAAGACGAACTAATCGAAATCCGCACGAAATAATTACTTTTGAGTGGTTTTAATGATTGTGAAGCCGCAAAAAAACCTCAGCGTAGCGGAAAAGGACCCTTCTCTCGTCAAACATGCGGTTTCCGGTCTCCCATTTAAGACGGATGTGGTCTCTTATCTTACTCTTTATGTACCTTTTGAGCTGAGGGATTATACATATTTTATAAGAGAGTTATGACTCGTTTAAAAATCATTTAAACGACCCATCGTGTGACTGATTTACCTGAATATTAGGTCAGCTCATTTTTTGTGTTACTTTAATCCCGCGGAGGAATATTTGGGCAGAAATAAAAGTTCGGAATTTCTCTTGCAAAGGAACGCTGTGAAAAGAAAGTACAAAGAGTTTGCTATTTTGAAATGCAGGTCTTTAATTACATTTTGTGGAGGATATACGATGAAGAATCAGATGGAGGAAATGGAACGAATTCTGAAGATGCTGAAGGGTCCATGAGAGGAAGGGATATCAAACGATCGATGATTAATATTTCTGCATACTTATGTTTCTTTTAAGTTAACGATTGCATATCTGGTCATTTATGCATATTTTAATCGCTATAGTGGAGGAAAATGTTTAAAATGGGAAGACAGATTTTTGTGATGGCTTGAACGAACTAAAAGGTTATTAATACTAAAGCTGTTATTAATGCGAATTTTTCTTATTAGGCTGATCCTTACTTAAATATTTTATAACGTTTGCATAATAAGATAAAAAGTGCTCTAATTTGAATGCTCACAGATCATCATGACTTGATATCTATATAGCTCTAGTTATGCTCTGGTTATGTCTAATATGTTTTAAATCTCTGCTTTAAAATGGAAGGAAAGTGAAACAATTGCATTATTTTTGTGTGCTCTGCTGTGTATTGTAATATTGATTTTCATGCTTAGTTAAATTTACTGACAGTTTATTCAAAATGTATCCTCTCACACCATTTTCTCATATTCTCTCATATCATTTTACAACATAATCAAGACCACGTTTAGATTTTTATACTTTCATTTTAAATTTTGAAATAGACGAACGCTAAATTTTGAAAATCTACAAGATTTCATAGGAAAAGGTTTCTCTCTTTCCAATGTAACTTCAGCTACGGGAAGTAAGAGCAAGAAGATCTTTCTTTTCCGCCGTTTAGTCAACCATGCATACTTATGTGAGTCAGTTATTTCTTAAGCTCGTGTAAGACGCTTGGGATCGAAAAGATCTGATGCTCTCCCGCTGAATAAGATGAAGAAATTCCTCTCGGATCGGAGAGGATTACTCGTTTTCAATATGCGTGAACGATAGCTTCAACAGCATTCCGCGAGGACGTAATCGCCGGTTAATCGTTTTAAAACATGCGGTCTCATGTCACTTAGAAAGATGTGGATCCGTCCGCATCTTCCTTGGTGTTTACAGATCGTCGACAAAAAGCGAGGAATGAGATATTTCAGCGATCTTTCAGCCGTACAGAATGCATTTGGAGGGAAATGCGGCGAACTTGGCCGTCCACTCGGTCTCCCATCTCTGGTCGCGTAATTCCTCTCGGCGTCGTGAGGATGGGTCGATCGCTCTTATCTCTTCCCTCGCAAGATAGGCTTGTATGAATAAGAGTCCTTCAACTGCTCCCTCCAATGTTAAAAAAAGCGCTTTCTCTTTGGTAGGTCGTTGGACCTGGAAAGAAGCGACTTCGACTCTTGTTGGGAGCCGGTTAGAGTGGCGGAGTCCAATCTGCAAAGATGCCAGAAGAACAGAGTCGGGGAGGAGAGGCGGAGGTGAACAATGGTCCAACTGCTGCATCCCCATCGCCCTCGAAGGCCAAGAAGCAGACGGCGCCCAAGGGGAAGTCGGCGCATGCTAAGATAAGACTCCTCGATGGATCGGATATGGACGTTTACGTCGATGTAAGTATTCTGGGTATGCTGATCATCAACCCTGAGATACCCCAAATTTCCTAAAGGATTGAATTCAGCGCGCATCCTTTTTCTGTTTACCCAAATCACGCGGATCCCATCCGCTACCCTCGGTCTCTCAGCCTGAATATAGAAGAACGGGTAAGAATAAGATTTCTTCGTCACTATTATGAAAAAAATTATTTTGAATATAATAAATTAGGGGAAATTTTGTCAAAACTATGTTACAAATCTTTCGAATGTAATAACTATGGGGAATTTTTTAGTTAAAATTCATCTAAGTTGAGATGCATCTGGACTAAATATCAAGCAAATTAATTGATGAAAGTGCACTGTAATTTGCAAAAGAAGTTTAAGTTGAAAAGAGAGTTACAGAATATAAACAACTTGATTTTAGTTAACTTGAAACCAAAATGCGAAGGGAAACCTTTTGAAATTTTCTAAAAATCTATTTCGAGTTTCATTGCTAAAATAAGCTATTTATTTCTATTTTATATTTATTCTGGTGGTATATTTCTCGTTGTCTCGACTATTCAAGGTATATTAACGAATTCTAATACTAAACATCTCACACTGATTTACAACTTCTGCTATTTGAAAACTTCTTCTTGGACTCTGGAAATAACGAAAATTTAAAGATATTCAAATTTATCAATTTTATTCGCATTTTTCATCAATTTGTTGATTTATTAGAAACTTACACGTTTGTTCTCTTCAAAGCGCATCTAGAAAAAGGGATTTTAGTTGTTTATCAGATTTTAATCGAACCGATTCATCAACAATTTTAATTTTTGACCTAAACTTGCAAAAAAATTAATTTTGTCGTTCTAAAAGCTATGGAATATGTTATATTTAAATGTAAAGGTGTAACTTTGGAGATATTTATCCGAAACGTTAAGGATAGAAAAAATAATTGGCACAGTTAATGTTGCTACTCTTTTACTACACTTAAACCGCTCATGATATTTTTTCATTTCTCGAGATAGAGTTGCCTTTAATGAAATTGTGAATCTCCAGTACTCAAAATCAGTGGAGCTCTACAGCTTTGCTCTTTAGATCTAAAAGCAATCAACTCCGTCATGGAGCGGAGAAATTTTTCATGGAACAATTGGCAAATGGACTGAAACACAGAAACGGGTGAGATGAACCGACAGCAAAACACAGGACGTCACCTGTATATCGATGCTGAACTTTGGAAGGGTTCGGAGTTGAAGATGTGAATGTGGAAAATGGATCAACTTTTCTATCAGGAGAACGGAAACAATGGGCTCGATCATTTGTGTGAACTGGTCCTCGACTGTTGCTGATGTCGCTCACGTCTAAGCCGTTGTCGTCTTAATAATAATATTGATTTCCGAGGCACGGAGGATCGTTGGTCGGAGTTCCTTTCACATCCGGACTTCCCAGCTTAGACGGGAACGAATTCAGCCAAACTCTGATCATCTCCATCGCGTCCATATTCCACATCTATGCAACCTTAAAAGCTTTGATGAAACAGTTTTCGTCTCATTTTTCGTTAATACTCATTCACTGAAACGGTTTCGTTTGCTTTGTGGAAGGAAATGTCACTTCGTGAGTAAATTGCTGGGACCTTTCTCTCTTATATTTTCGCTGTCCTATTATTTCCTCCTAACGGCACGTGCCTGACCGACTTTGTCTGCGACATGATTGCAGTCGAACGTTATTTCGGTACAATTGCGTTTTGATCGTTGTCTCACTAATCTGTCGTTAGCAGAGTCACTTAGCCTCTCTTTAACTTTTCGAAAATGGACCACTCTCACATTCAAGAGAAAATTAATGGTATCCGATTTCTATTGTGAATGTCTGTCTTTGTTCAGGCGGATAACTTATCATTTTCATACAATCTATATGTTATTTCCATTGCAAATTTCTTGGATCGTGTTTGGATTATTTTCTGTCTGCGTTAAAATAACGCGAATAAAATGTATTATTTATCAACTCCATTCTGTGATTTTTTCAAATATTTAATCTAATAATTTTTAATAAAGTAATAGTAGATTGAGGTAAACTACTTTCTCTGACATTCATTCATTATTATTTTCCGTTTTTATTCGATAATACGGTAATAATAACGATTTATCATCGATTATATTATCCGATTTGTGAAGCAAGGATATTATTTAAGATTCTAACGAATAAATCAAATATTTAATCCGGTAATTTTTAATAAAATTTTAGTCGAGTGGGGTAAATTACTTTCTCCGACATTCACTCATTATTTATCGTTTTCATTCGTCAGTACGGTAATACAAACGATTTGCTAACGATAATAAGGTGCGATTTGTAAGTAAGGGATTAAGTTAAGATGTAACTACTAAGTAAACAAACATAAATGAGAACCGTAAACAATTCTTTATGAGGCATTTTCATTGAAATTTTATCGATCAATACCTTGTCACATGGTAAAGTAGGCCGTTAAACTTCGTAACAAATAAAATATGAAGTTTGCATTCCACCTTTCGTGCTTCGTTATTCTCTTTCGGAGTCGTTGCGTCAATTTGCCCGAAAACTTATGCGTTATGGGAGGATGTTCCTGAAATGAATCTGGGGTAATGACTGCGAAATGATGTTTTTCTCGTGTGGAATCCACTCATTAATTTTAATGCGGGCGTCTTCTCGAGGACTCCGTCTGTGGTAGAGACTTCAACGCAAACATCTTTCTCCTCGCATTGATTCATTAAGAGTCTGATTGAGAGCACTCTTCTTTTTCGAGTGCGTTGGTTTGCTTCTCGTGATTTTTCCATTATTCAATCGCGTTCTAGCGATCGCTCGTCTTCATCATACCAATCCTGTCGTTCAAGTAATCATAGCGTCCGTAATATAGCGATAATTGTAAAGTAGTCTGTCTCTTTATCGCACTTGAAGAGCGTTTGAGTCAGGACGTAGAATTTTAAAAGCAGAGATCTGTCACGTTTTCCTCTATCTCTATTCTATCGTGATGTTGATTTGTTTGTAATTAGCGGTAGGTTCTTTAGTTGTAATTTCTGGAATTAAAAAGATAGCCAATTTTTTTGTCTGGACTAAATTTCGATATCAATTAAATTATTAAAATATCCCCCTCTTTCTCGTCATGACTATTTACAAATCTAATTATGATGAAAAGCGTCTTATTTTATTAAGATTTCAATATCTCTCATTGCATACTTCTTTCATAATTCTGTCAACTTTCAATTGAAATTTCACCAATGTGTGCCTGTGTGGAATGAATGGTAAAATTCGTTGGCGGTTTAAAGAAGGATAATGATTTAAAACAAGAAACATATGTAAAAAAGAAGAGGATAGGGTCAAGAAAAGGAAACATCAAAGTATGTAAGTAAAAAAAAATGCATCGGAAACTTTCTGAAGGACCTATGGTATCGATTGAAAATATATCGATAGAGAATTTATAGATGGACCACATCATTAGATCCCTGCCTTAAAATTCCTCTTTCATTGGGTTAATAACTCGGTTTTCGAATCCCATCGCAAAGTGAAATTGTGGCCTAAGGGAAAAGAAAACGGGATTCACCGCTGATTTCCTATTTAAAGTTGGGAAGGCGGGACGTTGTTTGTATTTCAATACCATACGCCTCTTTGCTCCCCTAAGGTATTTGCAGCCGCCGCTCTCGTTTACTCTCTGTAATACTTTATCTTTTTTCCTTATGGCCGCATTCATGAAGATAGCGATGCAGCTGTTTTGTACTCGAGTGTGTTTTCCCCTCTCTTGGTGGAAAAAATCATTCGAACTGTTTCCCGCCCAGAGCTCTTGTTTGTATACGCGTCCTTATCCAGATACAAGGAGAAAGCTTCGCCTTTTACGTATCGATTCAGTCCTTGCCCTTCGTAGTTCTCCTACACGGACTCATCTAAACTAGTCCTACCTTCGCTCCTTATAAACTTCACCGGTATCGGAGGTTAAATTTAGCCTCTCCTTTTTAGCCCTATTCATCAAGTTCAAAGATCGCGATGTCGGAGTAATTCTATGGATTTAACTACATTTTCTGACTTAATTGTGTATCATTATCATGAAAATCATGTGCAATAATAGTTTTCCTATTGATATAACGCGGTGTAGAGGCGTTTTCCCTCAGATAAGATGAAAACGAATATTTCATTCCTGGATTTTATAATATTTTCCGTAAATTTTAGTTTTTCTATTCGCGTAATCCGTATGCAGGAAATTTATTGGTATTGCGTATCTTATTAAAGAAATTTCTATCTCTTCCAGAAAATATTATGTATCATGTTCAGCATCATAATCGAATTACAATAATTAAATCAATTAATTGTTCTTTTTTCCGAATATTTTATTGGTTATGGATGGACAAATTTCAAATAATTTTAAAAATCTGCTCATGAATGCAGAGATTTGTCATTTTTTTAATCCACTGGAAGGGTCGGGTCTTTTAATTCAAATGTATTCGTGATTAGAATGAAAATTTAGATATTATTATTTTTGGATTACTTGGCAAATGGAATGGAAAATTCTTGAAAGCTGCGTCTATCAAATATAGAGAACGGTAAATCTTAAAAAAATAGAAAAGCAAAAAATCTCTTTCGCATGTTTTCATTCCGTTGTCGACATTTCGAGTACTACAAATGTACTAGGGTTGGAAGGCAAAAAAATACGTGCCAACATTGTGGATCGAGATCTCGCTCAAATAGGTTTCAGCGAAATGAAAAATTTTCTGCCATGAAATAGCGGCCTTGTTCTCTTTCCCCAGACCACCGCGGAACTGTAAATATGCTATCTTGTTTCGAACAAATGGAAATCCTCGGGCCGCCAAGAGCCTCCTCTTGTTAGAAGCGCATCTATGTCTACCCTTTGTTCGGTTTCATGTTGTTTAGGGTCTCCTCGAGAGGGTTTCTGCGCCGAAATATGGAGTTTTTGTCTAGACGATCTCCCATCTCTCCCAACTGGGGATGGCTTTTTTCCAACTACATTCTTCTCTCGGGTTTTACGCGCAAGCAACTGCAAAGCTCAAATTCGTTTGTCGTATGATTGCCACTGTATGAAGTTCATACCAGAGGAAGGAAAGCGGTTCTTAAAACTGGAGACTTAAACTCACATGCGCATTTTTTACCGTCTAGTGATTATGAATAATTACACAGCGACCTTGGAGGCGGAATGCTAGGCGTGCTAACTTACCAAAGCCAAGGTCCCGAGTTCGAGTCCTGGAATTTCGTGTTTTTCATGGTTAAGGGATGGATGCTTGGGTTTGTCCTTGTTACATACCACATTGGGTTTGTCCGTGTTGCATACCACAAACGCACAGTATTTTCTTTATTTAAAGTTCTGAATAAATAAGTAATTATTGCTCCGCCTTTCATTAAACTCGTTACTGAAGAATGAAATGGCATAACGACATACGATAACAATAGTAAGATATAAAAATAATAATTAAGAGCAAAAATGCAATACGTTGCGTACAAAGTAAGTAAAAATATGAGATAAAATTAAATAAGTAAGCAAAAATGCTTGTTTGAAAAAAAATGTTAATATTTCGCACAGGGGGAAGATATAAAGCAAAATAACTCCCGCTCAGAGAAGGAGTACGATACGAATTTATAGAAAATTGCGAGGTTTCATAAAATATTTCATTGATGAAAAGGTATTGTTTAAAAACTCAAATCTGTGAATCGTTGTTCTCGAATGATCATAGTAAAACGGACCATAAGAGAAACTTAGAGATACAAAAGCGATATTATTGTTCTGAATTAATATCATCTGACAATATTTAGCTTTACAGACCTATCGCTGTCTCTTTGTTTGGATTGAATTAGGAATAAAATACTACGTCATATCGTCATTATTTTTAGTCTCATTAGAGCAAGCGGAATTCAGATAGGAATCATTTCTAAAGATTATTATTTCTAACTCGCGTTGTCGGATACCTTTCTAATTTAACTATTCTTAACTTAGGAGGTTAGAATCTTCATTACTGAAGTTTATCTTCGTTTATGTGAATGTTATCCCCAAGAGATTCCATTGATGCTGGAAACGTATCATTCCATAGCATTGTATTGTAATCTTTCAAAGTGTGTAAGGAGTTTCTTCTCTTAGTCTCTTGAATACAAATTTTCAATTATTCTGAAACTCGGTCGGAAGCGTTTTTTTTTATCCTTTCCTTTTTCTTGTTCTATTCATGCTTTCCGTGGCATTTCTATTCCCATCTTTAGACCCCTCTGCTTCAATTCATACATTATTCTCTCCTGCTTCTACATTCCATACCTCTCTAATGGAAGAGCGGCAAATGTTCATGATAAATCTCTTGTTTTCTTTTTGCTATTGCTCCATTGTGGATGTATCCTTCAAAACCGCAAAAGTGGCTTTTTCAATCAAAACCGAAAGGCACAGAGATTGTAATTGTGAAACGTTTTTGGTTGAATTAATTTGGCTCTAAATACATTACTACTCATCGATAGTTACATCCTTGGGTTTCATATTGAAATTTCCAAGTAATTTTTCAATCTAATAGCACAAGTGTAAGTTTGTACTAATTTTTAAATTCTTGGTTTTCAGCGTGCAAGTCCTCTTGCTTCTGGATTCTTATTAGACCTCTGACCTCTTGATTGAGAACATGCTTCTCGACAGGGTTTCCTCCTTTGATACAGATTTCATAATCTCTGTAATCTAGGATAGATGACTGCTTTGAATCCCTGCTGGTAACGTGCTTTTGATGATGCAAGAGAAGTTATCAATCGCTCTGGAGAAGGCCTAAATTAACTGCAGCCCCGTTTCTCTGGTGCACAAGTAGGATTGGACTCAGTCTCTAAATGCGTAGATGTTGTATAATGTGAAAGGCATACCTTTAATATGATGTGGCTTTGCTTTCCTATGCGGGTGTTAATAAACAAATAAAATATATAATATTATTATACCTCATCCGCTGCTATAACTGTTATTGAAAGGAGCGTATTGTATACAATGCACTATAAATGAATCAATCAGGACAATAAATAATTTTAATGTACTTGTATACAAAATTACTCTCATATCTTCACGTAAATATGTCGATACAATATAGTTACAATGCATATACAATATACATACCTGTACCCAATCCTACATATACGTATACTATTAAAATCTAATATATGTAAATGCACTAACACAAATTATTATCCTAACCGTAATATATGGTAAGCTGTGGAGACATGCATAATTTTAGATAAAATCTTAGCAAGATATTGTTATGTTCTTGATGAATCTTGAAGCAACTCTCGAGTTTACTTACAGCCCTCTGTTTATAGATAATTTATAAATGAATTTACTAGTAAGAATTTGCTTTTAATTAGCTACCTAATGGGCAAGTTGCACCCAAGACGCACGTTCTCTTTTTTAATATTTTCAGTGTAAATTTAGTCATAACCGTGAGTAAAATTGTCGCAATTATTTCTCTAATTTCTACGGCCAAAATTAGGAAGAGTCATCGTTTTTCGTTTTCAGAGAAATCTTGAGGGACAGGGGTATAATTAAAGCTTTGAAAGCCTTAGTTTTGGGAGTATCCTTTCGATAATTATTATGAAAAGTTTTTTCTTGAGTTCATATTCATCCTTCAATTAACAGTTACGAATTCACGTCGGCGTCACCTTCATTTCCTCTGAGTCCTGTCAGAATTCCTTCCCACACAGTCGCCATGCACGAGGATGACGTCAGCCACAGCGATGACTTCACGTTCACCAATGATGTGGTAATGATATTCAAGTAACTGACCTCACCGTACCGATCTTAATTCAGCGAATCTGAGGGCAGAAGAACTCGAGTTTTCATTCGTCATAGCCGATCGCCTTGATTTACGGACGAAGAATTATCGCCGGTGATTTTCGTCGACAATCGCTCACGAGTGAGTCCCTCGAAACGCGGAAGCTCATTAAAATTCCACCATGCTGTTAAGCCGAGAGAAAAATGCGGATTCTAGGAAATATTCTTGCACGGCAGAGCTAAGTGGTCTCACGAAGGGTCGTTCTTCTTTAAAATCAATTGTCTGGTTGGGTTTTTATATCTCAATCGATAAGAACTCACCGGGGGTTTATGATGTTGTCATCTCACAACTTTATAACGAAGCATTCCCTTTCTGGGGATTATCCCGGGGAGAATAACAATACCGTCACACATAAAAGGGATGACAAACGAGGGAAAAATTCGTCTCTTTCTGTGGTAGATGTCGGGGACGAGTAGGCGAAGACGTTTGCTCATTCGTAGCAAATTACTTTGAGCAAAGAGGATGTCTGTAAGGGAAAAATGAGTAAGGAGAGTTGGGTGTGGGTCATGCGAGTCTTGACACACTTCCTCCATTTCCTCGGTCCGGCCAATTTATCGATTCCTCCGCTGCCTAGCAAGCAAGCCCTCCTATGCGTCTGTTTTTTCCGTACCCTGGAGGCGGCTGTGAAGCCCAGGGACTGTGCGTACGATTTAATTATGCTAGGCTCTTTAATGAAACTATCGGAAGAAGTCGAGTTCTTCCAAGTGAAGGACGGCGTTGATTTAGGACGCCAGAATTCTTTTCAGAGGGCAGCTTGTTTTTTTTTTAATTCTAATTCCTATGAAGTACCAAGGCGAGGAAATTTTGCTCATATAGTTTTTATGTATATAATAAGCAAGTGTAGCTCAAAATCGAGAGCAGGGGTTTTCAAAATTTGGTTTGCGAACCCTTTAAGCGCCCCGACAGGGTTCCCTTTCAGTAGCACCCCTGGGTCGCCTCCCAATGCTTATCCAAGTGCCACCCAACAGTTATTCTGAGCACCCAATTTTGTTTTGAGAAATTTATCTGCCATTAGTTTGCTTTTTTTTTAGCAATTTTTGGTAAGTTTCTCTATTAAATTTTTAGTAGTGTTTTTGGGTTACATAGTTCATTTTGCTATTTAGGCGCTGAGGATCAACAATTTGTAATCTATACGGGATTCACTTCCATATAATCGGGATCTTAGCGCCCATATTAATATTATTTCCGTCCGAAAATGAAAATAAATAGAGGAAATTATGACCCCTTGACTCCCTTATAATATCTCTAGGTTTGCGCTATTCAGCGAATATTTCTATAAATATTCAAGCGCCCAAACGATATCAAAACATTCGATGGGTTATCATCCATGTTTTGGAGATAATCATATTCGTTCTCAAAGATTGCTGTTCTTCTGGTACTTCTAAAAAGTTAATTTTAGTCATCATCGGTTATTGATACTAAAATTTACTCATGTTGTTATTGAAAACCGTTTTTATTATCTTGCGATGATTAATTTTTATACGCATACAGTATTAATTGTGAAGATTTCGCCTCCAAATTTCAAGAGCAGGATTATCATATTCCAATATGAGGATAAATCGGCGTACAATTTTCGTATGAGAAAAAAAAAGAACTTCAAGGGCACGGCAGTTATTTTTGAGAGATTAATGTAAGAATTATTGAGACAAGAATTTTGACTCATTTGTCTAAGGATTTGATGAATTATTATAATTTTATTCTTGTTGAGGGAATTTTCGCTAAAACGGGTGTGAATTTTTACTTTTTAGTATTTTTTATTTTAATATTATTTTATCGTTTTCATTTCACATTTCACGTTTTCAGTTCACATTTTACTTTAGTAGGATTTTTAATTTTGGTTCTGTAGTTTTTCAGTTGAATCTAATAATTTGCGGTATCCCTTTCGCGATTCTATTCTATGATGATGTGTGAATGTATAATTATTTCAATCAGTGGAAATTTTTCGAGCATGCTAAATTTTCACCATATGTCTTTACTGAGTCAATGTGGCGATTTTACCATATCCTTCGCGAACTCTCGAATAAAGCGTTTTCTTTTATAATAGGCCGCCGTGTATTTTTTCGCTAATCTCGTGTATATATATTAAGTTAACTTAAATTTTAAACACCTCAGCGAATTGCACAGTTGGTACTATCGTGGAGTTTTCGGCGTTATGCTTTTTTTCTGGAGTAATAGCTCGAGCAAGCTCAGTTACTCCACCCCTTCCCCAATAGTTTTAAGAGAAACGCTTTTCAAATAAACGGCAGCCCCCCCTGAGTGAGTGCTTTCCCCTTTGAAACTAAACGTCGACGAAATTAATTTCGCTAAGTGTGTTTTGGATCCCATATTCCATTTGTTTAACGCTCTTTCAATTTTCCGCCTCGGAGGCTGCCAAATTCACTTTTTTTATTCCTTGCTCCAGTCTAATGGAGTGTGGGCCTCGCTCGTTTCTTTTTCTCCCTCTCCCAACGTTCCAGTTAATTTTTCGCTCTTTTTCGAACCGACGCACTCGGGCTTCGGCGAAAAAGGAAACCGTCTCCCAAGCTGTGGACGCAGTGGCGCGACGTTTTTGGCGCAGCAAAACGCTATCCTAATATGTATGAACGATATGGTTCGAATACATGTACGTTCGCTCGAAATTCAAATATCAAAGGTCGCACGGTTTTAGAGCTTAGCGGATTTAAACCGAATTTCCGTCGATTATTGACTGCCTTTTATTTATGTACCGGATGTCACGCTGATTAATTTAGAAAGGTATCGATTATAAACGCATGGAGGTTTATTAATTGTCCGCAGGCTTTGTTTATTTTGCGGGAATAATTTCGAAATAATCATCGATAAGGAGCATTAAAAACCTTAAAAATTTAAAAATTCTTTCCGGTTTGAAATTACTCACGCGTTGATCAAATGTGCCAACATTCCGTCAAAATTCGTAACTTTGAAGCGCTGTCGTCCTGACAACCAGACCCATTGTTGAAGTCTTGTTTCTCTCCGTAAAGTCATCAGTCGGAATAGCTGGTTGGATCTTCAGCTCCTCCATCATTAGCTACTAAAAGCTTTGAAGAAGGAATGAGGTTTATTAAGGAAGGCGTGGTGTGTGGGACTTTGACCTTGCTTCCCTCACTGATACAGAATGCTGCAAGTGGAATAAGTCTACGAAAATGTAACTAAATTATCCTACAATAACACTTTTCATAGAATTTATTAAGTGAGCAAGATGAATGCCATTGTTTGATATCAGTCATATAGTAGTAACTTTTGTATGATCACGATGAACAAGACAAAAATCCCAAGGAAGGATAGACTTGAAAAATGTCCCAATCCGGCAATTGGGAGACCCGGGTTCGATTCCCGTTCCCGTCCGACTTTTTTCAAGTCTATACTTCCTTGGGATTTTTCTTGGGTGTACGCCATCTCGTGCACAATCACCTAAAACCCATTTCTTGTTTAAGACAAAAATAAATGACTGGTACGTTTCTTTTATCCTGTATCAAAAGTCAAAAAGTCTGGAAATATTCGGTTCAAATATAGATTATTATTTTTAGCACCATCATTATCTTTGAATTCAAATATTCGATTCAATCAAAGGAGGAACCAAGACTGGCTAATGTTTAATTGAAAATATAATGTCATAAGTCATCCCTTTATTTACTTAATTTTTAGTATACTTAAATTTTAATCATGATGAAAAGTTTATTTCTCCCCGGGAAACTCTGTGTATTTCGACGCAGTGTAATAAAAAAGTAAAGGCCACCCGTTGATACGCGATCGCTCGGAGATTTATCGCTTTCGTTAAATCCGAGGAATTGGTCGCTCGAGATGGAAGTCGGAGCTCAAGTCTGACACCGTTCCGCATCCGCCTTTTATTTAAATTCGCGAATCCTTAAAAAGCTCCATCCATCTTCTCTCCACTCAAGTTCCATGCAACTGGACTTTCGGTCCTTTGTTCCCTCATAGTGTTGCAGAATTTTATTCGTTTTTTGGCATCGTTCCAAGCGGAGCAAGGGATAAAAGACTAATTTTGGCGTAGATATCTCTTCTTTTGTGCCATTTCGTATGATTTGTGGGATTAAAATTGGAGGGACGACTTTTGCAAATTAAATAAATTATGGGAGTCGTGGGGAAAGTATTCCGAAAGGAAGGAAATTTGACCTCTCATGCTTCTCTATATATACGCACTTAATGGGAGGATGGACTTCAAAGGAAAACCCTTTGAGATATGGTTACTGTTTAAATGAAGAAAATTAAGATGAAAAGGATATGTGATAAGAAAGTAAAGAGTATCGGTTTAAAAGCAGGATGGAAATTTGATGGAACGGGAAAGAATAATGTAAACTTATAGCTCAATGGTAATGAGTACAGTAACATAAGAATTCTAATGAAAAAGCTATGTTTTGGAAAGAAACTGGTAATTGTAAATAGGCCGGTTTCTGTTATCGACAAGAAGCATATTCAATCTACATTACCTAATATCGGTTGTCGTGAGGTTTTTTCTTACACCTTTTAGGGTCTAGGTTTTAAGTAAATGCCTCATATTTTTTCAAAATATAAATAAAACTTCTTATTTAATAGGAAAATATTTAGTGATCTTGAAATCATGCGGCAGTTATATTATATCATCATTTAATAGAAACATTTGCGTGTGTTAGAAGTTTGTCTCATTCAAAATTCAGGTAATTTATCGTATTTTTTAATTGTATTTTCCTCCCTCTCAATCCATTCGTGCGTTAACACCCTTTCAAGTAGAGTGAATTTCTCCTTTTATATAAGCATTTATAACTATCATTTAATACCAGTCTTTGAATCATTAGTCTTTCTTGAATTAATATTGCAGTCTAAACCATATTTCTTCTTTAACGAAGTCTTCTTAAGTTCGCAAATTTTGTAGGAACATCATAATATTCTTTAGAAGAGGTGGGTGTTAATAAAAAATTATTTAAGCAAAATATTATCGGTAAAAGCAAAAATTATTCTCAATTTTTTATCTTATAAACCAAAGCAAAAAACGAAGTGAAAGAAATTAAGTGGCTTATTCGTTGGAAAAATAAATTTTCGGTGACTTTTATGCGTTTTGGTCTTTAAATCACGATTTCTTTCGATGTTATGTGCGATGTATGAATTTTATAAGTACTGCTACTCCTGCGCTCTTAAATTTCGAATATACGAGTATATGTGAATTAAAGAATAATTAGTCAAGCCCGTCTTCTTCATTTTAAAAACTCAATATAGCACATTGGAAAGTTGAATTTGCCCTGCAGCTCGACTCAGAACGTAATTAAGTCCAGTAATGCAGAGTTTCGTCAGGCGCTTAGCGGTTAACCGATATATTCCTAAAACCTCAATGCGCCTGCTTGAAATTTTACGTTGTCTCTCATGCACGTGTATTTCTGGTGTTTTCTCATCGCCGAACCGAAGCAAGTCTACGGTGTATGCCGTGTCGCATCTCTCTATTTCACAATCCACACGCTAAGTGATATGAGCCCCTGAGTTTCTGATGTGTTTCATTTTGTCGCAAAATTTAAAATCACGCGTACTTTTATTTCAATTTTCCGAGTCGTCTCTCTGCAGAACGCAGTTCGGAAACAGGCTTTCTTTCTTCTGGTTTTTCATATTCTGTTTCTTTTAATCCATCACAGTCCCATTATGTCTAGCGGTTGTATGCGTACTGTGGCATTCTCTAATACAACTCCACTGCTCTAAGACCCCCATTTTCCCATTCTTACTACATTTTAACCAGAAATATCCGCTACCGGTAATTTACTCTTCTATATCGAAACGCTTTTCAAATTTCTCTCTTTGGCTTTCAGATTTTTTAAGCCATTGGTTGTTCAAGTGTTACTAACTTAGCGTGTTGTGGGGAGAGGTAAATGCTGCGTCTTTGATCCAATCTCCCTCTTCTAATACTTTTTGTCAAAGCATTCTCAAGAAGTCGAGCATATTTTTTCAATGACTGGCATTGATTTCCAGTCGAGATATGGGGGGTCGTTGACGTCGATCATTTGTTTTTAGTCCTCACAAGTGCACGAAAGTGCATTGTGTCGCATGCTCTGGGTTGCATTTCTGCATGCGATCTCTTTTGCCCCTTTCCACCTGCTGTTCTTTTTTTTGTCGGGATAACGAGCTGTGCATGTACATACATTCATTACGGGCTGCTTCTCCTTATTAGTTATTCAGCTGAAGTGGGTAGAGTTGAAAAAATATACCTTTTTAGGCTTTCCGAGAATCAATGTTACTCCGTCTCGGCAGCAACAGTTAACATTCGGAGTTATTTAAGCCGAGTTCCCCGTTGGGAATGAAAAATTTAGAGTTTACCACCGTTCTTGCGTAAATCCCAAGTGAGATTGATGTTCTCTTCTTTTTTAATGCTGTTGTTTTTATTTTCGTTGCATATCTAGCTAATTAGAGCGAAATATAAAAAATAATGTGCCTTGACAACTCTCGATCACTCTTAATTAAGTTTATTGATGTCAACCTTAAATAGTACATCGTGAGTAGAAATGATGAAGTTAAGTTTATAATTCAGTAAGAGTTCTCCCGAAAAAAATCGGAGGGCTCCAAAACATTGAGGTATCCTTTAAAAGACGAGTCGGTACTTCTGCTACATCTAAATTGATTTTATGCCTCCTTTATTTGTTTGCCATCTATTAATCTCTGATTCATTCTATTGATACTGTTCCCTCTTATCAACCTCTATTTATTTGTATAATTCATTCAAAATGTATGTATTATATTTATTATTTTTTCACAATCCCTTGTGAAGTCCTCTTGCCATTATTTGGAATAAAATTATTTAAAAGATAAATTTTAACTGTGACTCCGTTTTATGTTAATACGTTCAAACCCTATTTTGAATTTGTGCAACAGTTCTTTTTCAAGGTCAAATTTTATTTTCCTTTGTTCAAAGGTGTTTACATATAAATTGGCTATCCAATAAATCAAACCAAAATAAAATGACGCATTAAAAATTTAAATGTGCTGTGATTTTTAGTAACTTGGATTATGAAAGAGAGATTTTCTCCCCTTTCGTCTAAGTTGTGGAGATCTTCTGTATAATGATTTTATCATATATTTCACTTAAATTTGCAGCTTTTCTAGTACCTTAGAACTAATGAAGCGTATGTTCTTATTCTTAATTTGCAGGTGTTTCATGAAGTATCAGTTCTGTTTGTTTATAACTTCGGCTTGAGTGTTAGAGTTTAGATTGTGCATTTCTCAACGGCACTGAAAAGTAAACTTGACGAAACAAAGAATTTCTTGACTTTCGTTTATATACGTATATATAAGTATAAGAAGTACGAGGTATTTACTAATCATAATTTTAATTGGGTTAAGTTATACTCTATTAGTGGTTAGAGCTCATGGAACCTAAAGAATATCTAACAATTCGACAAAATCGACTTCTTCATACATTAATCTTGAGCGTAGAATTTTTCCCCAAAATTCGATTCAATCGGATTTTGAAAATTTCGTTCACCAATTCCATTAATTTATCCAATTGAGTCTGTAGTTGTCCTTGACTTATTGAATCATTCCACGCATCCAATTATTTCACGCTAATCCTTAATCACAGTGTATAAATACTTTCACTTTTCAATACCATCACGTTAAATTTGTATCGCCAGCATCATGTAGTGATTAAGTTCATAATTACAATGGCGTCCAGTTCCAAGGAAGATCCTGGGAACGCTGAGCTACACCTTGAATTAAGGCTCCTGTAACAGTTCTCACGTCCTCTATTTCGTTCTTAATTGACTGAATTCATGCAGTCGGTCTTCTTTCAAGTCACTAGACGTCGACGAATTCCATTCCTTGGTATCCCTTTTACTCTATGAGAATAGCATCTTTTAAATCCAATGGAAGCCATAAAATCTTTAGTCTTTGGATCGTGAAAACACTCGACACCGTTGTGTTGTTTAATGGAACAGCGAAGCCCAAGAAACCATCTCAAGATTTTCTATGGTCTTCTACGAAACGGTACATTTACTCTGTAATCTCTATTTCCGGAATGTGTTATCAGAAAGATTGAGGAATAACTTGTGCTTACTGTCATCTGAAGCATATCACCGTAGTTAATATTATCGTCTACAGATTGTTTCATGAAAGATTTTTCCATAATTTTATTTTCTGTCGTTTAAAGTTTCCCTGATATCATTAAACCTATTATTCCTTTAGTTTTACAGTTTTAACATTATAATTACTAGTTTATGATAGTGATTCATGTTTTGGTTGAAGTAGATCTCAATTCTTTTTTAAATCCGATGGCTGTCTAATTAGGAAGCAATCGTAAGTGCACAATTTAGTACATGATTGCATAGGTCAAAGTTTCATTAAATTGTGGAAGTTTATCCTCTATCGTGTCCTATAACGATAAATTTTGATTATTTTTGCTTTATTTCGTAATGAAATGATGTAAGCAATATCATGCTTTGTTTACATATTTACAAGGAAACCTTTCTAACCGGTGGTAGAACTCATTTAGAACGCGTTGGTCGGAGACCGTATTTTTTAATCCCACTCGCGGAACACAATCCAAAATTTTCCTGTGTTTCTGGCCATCGTTGTATCCTGTTTGGGATCGTCAGCTATTTGTAACGCCAAAATCTTTTTATAGATGCATTTGGAAATCTGTTGGCCTACTTCCTCCTCTTATTTAGATATAAATTCAGTTCGAGAAAAATTTTTAATTTTAAAAGATGAAAGTGTGAGAATGGAAAACTCGATTAGTTTATTCTAATCCATTTAATTTCGACAGGTGTATTAAGTACGAAATTGAGATAGTAAAATATTCTGAGTACAATTTTTTTTTAGAACTTTCGAAATAATCTTTCGCTATTGAATATCCCGACAAGAACGGTGAGATACCACTACTAAGTTAAATATTCTCGACCAGAGGAGTTAAATTGGATTTTGGGACGGTTGCCAACGGTCATCAGTTACTAGAGAAATGAAAATATTTTATAATTGGCTGTGTAGTAGAATGCACCAGCGATAAAATAAATTTTGGAAGTAAAAACTCAACTCGCGAATCTCTCACCGGATCTAATCATCGTAAGCAAACTTTTTTTGTTTCGCTTCAGAAGTGGCCACTCATATACACAGTACATGGTCGGTTTCAAGTGGTAGTGATTGATTTCCCTTACTTCAGTGTAGGATCTTAATTTTTGAACTGTGTATCATCTGTCTTTTTAAAGGTAAAGGTAAAAAATGAAAGGGAAATCTTCCATTTACGGACTAATTGTAATTTATAAATAAAGGACGCTTCAGTCGCCGAAGCACGTAAAGATGTCCTTCATAAAGAATATCCTTTCCTCAAAAAATAGCTTTTAGTGCTTTCAAATATATCGATCTTTTTGTTTCCGAGATATGCTGTTTTCTGTAACTGGAGCTCCTCAATTGCCAGGGTACCAGGTAATATTTTTGCGCAGTTTTACCGGAAAAGTAAATTGAATCTTAATATTATCGGTTAACAAATATGTGATATTATACTCATAATTACGCATTTGAGTAAAATATAAGATCAAAATTCTTATGTTTGAAACACTTCTGGGTTTCAGAATATCTGGTAATAGTACCAGCTCCATGAAACTATTCGCTCAGATTGAAGGGAATTTTTCTGGATTGTCATTTACTGTTACTTGATAATCTTATCCAGTTGGTACTACTTCTGCCATTATTAGTTTGAAATAATCAGATTTACGTTTAGGGTTTGGTATTACTCTAACTCAGTCAGATTTAAAAATTGAAAATTAGTGAATTATTTTGATCGTTATGGAGATGCTCATGGCAATATGCTAGCAATATGTGTCGACTTGAACAGAAAACCTAATCGGAATAGAATTGTAAGACCAAATTAGATTGGAAAATCCAAATTAGGAACGATATTTTTGGTAACAGTGGAGCAGAACCGTCGGTAACAGAGAATATAAATTTTATCCCCGCCGAAAACCCGATTTCCTTAAGACATCGGAATAGATTAAAGTCGAATGAACAAACCAACATTTTTTATTTGAGTGCAACGGAACGAAAACCTTAGCAAAAGCTGCGTGGCTCGATACGGTACGGTATTATCATTGCGCGAAGGATTCTTGGTCTTTCTTTCGCTCGAATTTTCGCAACTGAAAAATGTTCCCCGTTTGCTGTTCCCTTCTATCATTTACCATTCCCTCACAGCGTTGCAGAACACATAGCGATAAATGTACAGATTTGCCTCCGAGAAAACGAAACATCGTCCAGAAAGTAGCTCAACTTCGCCGTTCCTTTATTTCGCTTTTAAAGAGTGATTCGTCATCCGCTTCCGTCCTCTTTGCGATCGCACTCATGAAAAACCGGAAGTAAGTGCGCGTTCACTGGAACTTGATTTTAAAAACACGGTGGGGTGCTGAGGTGCACGTAGTGTGACCAAGTGAAGAGAGGGAAAAGCAGACAACTAGGCCTTTGTTTCTCTCTCGATTTAGCCGCGTCCTGTTTGCTTCGTAACATGTCTTTCGGTAGCTCTTTCCAGAAGGTGGTTTATTATTTTAGTTGGGAGGCTACCAAAATAGGTGGATGGAATTTCGGCCGTCGACATGATGTCCGAAAGATCGCCTGGGATGAAAATGTGTTAAGCTATGATCAGAACCGCGTCTTTCGGGGAAAATGCGTAATAGAGGGGAAATATTTACCGTTGAAAGATATGTTAAGAGCTATTTCAGAGATATATTTGCATAAAAATATAACCTTTATATTGACAATAACTTAGGCAAGAATGTTCACCCAAATATTGTTCCTGATTCAGGAAATTCAGCCATCAGCTAAACCCATTTTAAAATGGTAAATACCGAAATGGGGTCGAATAAGACCCCACAAAGCGAAGTGGCAAAAAGAAAGGAGAAAGGAAGTTTACTTAGCATGAGTCATCCGTGACTGTTGCCTTGGTGAATCTATTTAATAGGTTGCCAAGGGCGTGTTTCCTTCAGCACAAGCCACGATCACATAAAGACTTCAAGGGTCGTATCCAATTTCAGTTTTTTTTTTACTGAGGATTGCGGTGGCTCTTTCCATTCGTAGAAATTGCTAAGTTTATCGGTCGATTAGCTGCAAACTTAGTCTCGTGATGAGGACCTTGTACGAATTAGCGTTACCATTATGATCGGTTCATTTTTTTCAATCCATTCGGTTCTAAAACTCTCTATATCTATCGGAATGTCGAAAGCATTTCTGAAATATTGATACAAGATTTTTTCTATAATTTATTATTACAGTACAAATAGGTTCACAAACAAAACGCACCTTACCTTATTGGAAATTTCAAATTTTATAAATTTTGTCGCATTTAAGAAAAAAATGTTAATTTTTATTTTACGCCAGTGTCAAGATTCTAATTGCAAGATACACAAATTTCATTCTATGAATAGTTCATAAAGTCTATATACAGGAGCATCCAAGCAGAATGATTATTTGATATTATTCAACTTCTACCATAGGTCATTTCAGAAAAGGAAAGCAAAAATTCATTAATAGATAATTTCATGTTTTTGCATTTTACCTGAATATACTGAACAAATTGGAACAATTGAAGCAAGATTGAGACGAGTTTTATATGAAAGAAATCCTATAAATATTCATATTCTTCTCATTGATTATATATTACAGCTCAAATTACACTGATTTTCATTTTTGATAACCTGTTGCCTTGAACAAAGTCGAAACTAAGATGAGAAGAGCTAGTTTCTCTTCTGTACAAATAGGGCTACTACGTTTAACCATTCTTCTATTTTCCCAGTTAGGTATAAACTCCATCTTTAGCTAGTTACTAATAAATAGCTTATTCATTTTTATGATTGTCTTTGTATCTAATTAAATGGATTAGTAATTACTTAATGAGGCTGGATCTCAGTTTTTATCAAAAGGAGTGACTAACATTTAAGAAATGTATCTTTGGATATTTTTATAAATGAATTATAATTATGTATTCATTAATTACTCGGTTAAATTTTTCTTTTTATAAATATTGTAAAAGTCACGATTTGTAGTAAAAATCTAACTCATGATTTCAATTTACTGGTTATAACCAATGTGCCTTATTTGTAATTTTTACCATTCTGATTCTATGGCCTTATAAACTTAAGTTATTAATTGTAAATTTTATGTTTGCAATTTTCAGAGGAAAGCTAAGGGACAGGAGTTGCTTGATACTGTTTGTGAGCAAATGAACCTTTTGGAAAAGGATTACTTTGGACTAACCTATGATGACCACACAAATTCTAGGACATGGTTAGACTTGGAAAAAAGGATTACTAAATTTGTGAAAAGTGAGTCATAAAACTTTTGATTACTCTTTGGTATTCTTCTATACAAGTATTTTAACAAATTTGCCTAATTAAACTTCTTATGTTCCTTTTGGTGAGTGACCTTTATGTATTTTGAAAGAATTTGCAATGAATAGTGAAGTTTTGATTCTTAATGTTGTACTTTCTTTTTTCCTTTTAAAAATTATTGCATTCCTAAATTTCAGATGAGCCTTGGAAATTTAATTTTGGAGTCAAATTTTATCCGCCAGACCCAGCTCAATTGCAGGAAGATATTACCAGGTTTGTGTATCTAAATGTAGATGATTATCCCATTATCTAAGGTGAAGGAAGAGCTATAATAATATTTTGTTCCATTTTACAGATACCAGTTGTGTCTTCAAATTAGAAATGATATTCTTCTGGGAAAGTAAGTACAAAGTTTTTTCTATGCAATATTTATAAGATCATTTTGAAGTAAAACTTTAGTAGAGTTCAATATCTGTTGGCAATTTTAGGTTGATTTTTTATCCTTTGAATTTCCTTTCTAGGTTGCCTTGCTCTTTTGTAACCCATGCCTTACTGGGGTCATATTTAGTGCAATCAGAAGTTGGAGATTTCGACCCGGAAGAGCATGGAAACCGTGCTTACCTTAAGGAATTCAGATTTGCACCTAATCAGGGGCCAGAGTTGGAAGAAAAGGTTATGGAGCTGCATAAAACTCACAAGTAATTTTTTAAAATTATTTATTTTAGTAATTAAGTTATTTAATAGTAAACCTATTAACCCACGACTTGGGTTTTTTCTTTTTCTACCTACAGTTGCAAGGATATTTCCCACTTTGAACTCTCTTACTTTTGCTTTCATTTGTATTTGTACCTATTATGAAGACATATGAAATTAGGTGGAAGAGGGGCCCACTTGGGCTTGATCTTGCCAACAAACAGTCTACCTATCTATGTTTCCTTCCATATATTGAATTCTACTGTGTTTAAATTTGCCTCTATTCAGGGATTGTTTTCTCTACTTATATTCATTGAATAGGCTCTGGTAGTAAATGATATTTCATCTGTGTTCTATTCCTTATAATTATGTCGTATCCTTTGCTTCTTTGGATCATGTCAATGAACAATTTTTATTCAATTAGTTGTGTATATTTTCTTTACGAGTGTGAATATTTGTTCTATCCGATGTAATATCAGTTTCCAGAATTTCCAGATGAATATAGAAATAAATAAATTATGAAAATGTTTCAACTTTCCAGTAGAGAGTTATGTTTAAATTTTTCTGCATAAATATTCTTAGGCATTACTTTCTTCTAATATTAAGTTGAAGCTAATAGTCTGTAGTTTTTGTTCACTTTGTTCATAGAAATGTATGTAATTGAATAAACAGATAACATGTTCATTCTCTGAAGATAAGAATTGACTATCATTTGTTGGTCATTGATTTTTATCAAGGTGCTTTTTGATGTCATTTTGCCACTTTTTGAGACTGACCCCACTGGGAATATAGGACTGCTTTTGCCCAGGACAAACATGTTACCCACTTGGCTTAACATTAAATCTGTTTTACATCATATCCATTGTATGAGTAATTTCCTATTACCTTTTAAGTTGTTTCAATTTCAATCCTGATGTTTTTCATGCTTCCAGAAATATTTTTCATTGGTACTGATAATGAATTCCTTTGTTTTCCTTGAATGCTTACTAGGGGACAGACGCCAGCTGAGGCAGAGTTGCACTATGTGGAAAACGCAAAGAAGCTGGCGATGTATGGTGTGGACCTACACCCTGCGAAGGATTCAGAAGGTGTAGATATTATGCTTGGAGTATGTTCCTCAGGACTTCTTGTGTACAGAGATAGGTAAGTGGCATCTGATATATCATATTCTTTTGCTTTCTTTCTTAACTATTTATGTACAGATAATCATTGCTCCATTATCTTTTACAGGCTTCGTATAAATAGGTTTGCCTGGCCCAAAATTCTCAAGATATCTTATAAACGCCATAATTTTTATGTTAAGATACGACCTGGAGAATTTGAGCAGTATGAATCAACAATTGGGTTCAAATTAGCAAACCATAGAGCAGCCAAAAAGTTGTGGAAAGCATGCGTTGAGCATCATACATTTTTCAGGTTAGTATGAGTGAAGAAGTCACCAAATATTTTTATTTAATTCATTCACTTTTAAAATATTATTAAAACTCTTAAAATCATTCTTCAATATCATTGTTATTTGTTGTAATTTCCTTATATGAGAATATGCCTTTAATACACTTACTAGGTATGATTAATTAGTTCAGGTGATATACACTTACTGGGAATGGGTGAATTAATTATTTTCATCAAATTAACAGTATAGATTTTGTAGTAATATATTGATGTAACAGCATTATTTAGGCATTTATTCATAGTGTTTATGTAATGTTAAGAGCTAATGGCTTCAAAATGTTGTATTGATATCCTGAATATGTACAATCCTTATAAAAGACAAAAGATTCTGCCTACCAACTCTCTTGCTTGCAACTTACTGCCTAGTAACCAAATATTCACCAAACAGATAGTGTTATAGTATAGTTATAGAAACCATATTCTTTCATCAGTGAAGCATTTTTCATTTTGAAAATCCTATATTAAATATACAAATTTTTAATTATTCTCTGGTGCCCAAGGATAGAGAGAAGTGAAAAATATTGATATATCTGGGATTTGAACTCATTGTCTTCCTTTTTCAGGCCAACTACTAAATAACCTACCTACCAGTCATGGTAGTTCAGAGGTTAATTATAAGTGGGAGATTTGGGTTCAAGTCCCAGTCATGTCATTATTTTCACTCTGTTTATCCTTAGCATTCAAGGTGCACACATATTTTTAGTTACCTTCCTATCTTTCCTTTATCATTATTCTTTTGTTTTTCTTTTTATTTGAAGATACTGATGAACTGTTTTTTTTTTTAGGTTAATGACTCCAGAGCCTCTTCAGAAAACTGGTCTGTTCCCACGTTTTGGATCCAAGTTCCGCTACTCCGGACGAACCCACTATGAGACTAAAAAGTCCCTGATAGAGAGACCGGCTCCGCAGTTTGAGAGAAGCTTAAGTGGTCGTCGCCTGACATCTCGCAGCATGGATGGTGAACCTCCCCCCTCTTCTGTGCTTCTTGCAAGTGACGCGGGTGGGGTGCTTTCCTTCCCCCTCCCCTGCGTCATCACTTTGCTAAGCCTAACACACTCTTTATTCACTGGGCCACTATTTCTTGCAAATCCAACTAAACATCCCAATCCCTGCACTTCCGGAATGTTTTCATGCCATCACTCACATTTTCATGTTTGCTTGGCTTTTCATGTGCATTTATGGAGATAGTTTTCGTGTTGTCATGAAATGTGTGCTCTATACCACTTTGCTTCATGTGGCACTTAATCTTTCTTCTTACTAAAATAGGGTCATGGCTGTAGCTACTTCAGTTTTTTCATCTTTTTGGGAGGAATTAACGTGAACATGGGGGCTTAGTTTACATTACTGTTTGGTGATCATTAAGAGAATTTAAATTGGAAACTTGTGATTTTCCAATCCTTTGCAGCATCCTTGCACATTTGAATTAGATACCAACCTTTTGCTCACTTGGAACACTTACCACTAGTTCAATATTTACAGCAAACTAACACAAATTTGTTAATTTCAGTCTAAAGTAACCAAATGAAGATTGGAATTATTTCTCGTTGCATTTGATAATTGAAGTATTCTTATACTTAAATTTGAAGTTGGTGACTTACAAAATTATCATTCAATGCAAAATTAAAAAAAAAAATAAATTAGCCCACTTACATGGATAGTTTCTTCCTTTCTTGCTGATCATATACTAGTTATGTATTGTGTCTACAAATATCCAATTGACATCGGGGCTGTCTTTCAGGTTTAGTGCTGACTTTCATTCAAAATTGATTGTCAAAACCTTTAAGCAATAGCTTTCACCTTTGTTTTGTACTCAGCAGATAGATAAATCAACATTGTCATATCAAATGGGAATAGGGTTTTTCATCTCTATTAATTGTAAGGAAACATTTCATCAATCACAAGGTGAACGATCACCCCCTTAAAGCAATTACTTTTCTAGATGATACTCTATGAGTATTTTCACTAATACATATTGTATATTCACATGACTTTTATGTCTTGATAATTCACACATGTAATATGGTGCAACTAAAATGGTATCATTAAAGCTAAATGTGCAAATTGATTAAAATGCTACACAATGTGCTCGAAAATAGTTTTAGTGAATACTAAAATAAATTTGATTTTGATAAGTTATATATATTACTTTGTTGTTACATTGCTTATTAAAATATGTTGCTTTGGAAAAACTTTAAACTGTATTGCTAATTTAAAATATTGGTTCTTCAGTGATAGTTTTAGCACTGGCATAACTTCACAATCTTGTAATGTGAGATGTTGCTTGTGATGATGTGTTACAGTTAATTTTTGTTTGATTTCTCGGTTATGATATGACCATTAGGCTAATAGTTGATGCCTAAGTGGAAATGGAATAGAAAAGGTGTATTAATCGCCTTTGGGAACTGAATTAGTTATCTCAAATACTGAACTTAGCAAACACAAATTGAAATCTTCTAGTATGAATTTTTCTTGCAAAAGTTCTCCTGAAGTAAATGTATCTTTAGTCTACTCCCTGAAGAAATGAGTATGTAATGAAGTTTCTCATGTCGGGAAAATCTTGGATTTATCTAAGAGAATAATAAAGAGAATATTTCAATCAGTTTAGATTTCAATAGTATAAAATTATTTGGAAGTAACAGGAGAAATATTGATACAACTTCATTTATATAATATTAGAATTTCGCTTTCAGGAAAAATATGGCACTTTTAGAGTCTTTAGTCTGATTGAGTTCTGTATTTGACTAACCACTCAGAGAATAGAAAATTCTTATTAAGGATGAGGTTGTAGATTTTAGAGCATGGTGGCATTTTTTCAACTTATATAAATCTATAGTTTACCATCTTTTGGTCCTTCATATTCTTCTTGCATTTAAATTTTTTAAATATATATTTGGAATCAAATAATTCATCAAAGTACAATTTCTTACAATAAAATACAATTTATTCTCATTATTGGTTAATGACTAGCCTTTGTCATATCTTAATATTGTTCATATCTTCAAATGCAAAACATTTCATGTTTGTTTAAGGATGCTAATTGGTTAATGTTACAGCTCTTGGTGGAATGCGCCCAGTTGATGAAGAGTATGAGGTATCCAAACGACATACAATGTCCCACCCCCCAGATCATATTCCAGAAATGGACAGCATTGATGAGAAGCAACTGGAAAAGGAAAGAGAGGCAGCTAAAAAGAAGACAAAAGTAGAAAAAGTGAAAGACAAGGTACGGATATCTTTTATTTTGTAATGTATGCACTTCCTTATAATTCTTTCATATTCTAATCTGCTATTTAACGTGAAATTAAAACACAAAAATTTTTCTAGCATAGATGGAAGAAGTAGAGAAATGACATGTAATTTTTCCTGCAATGATTTTTATCATTAAGGTTCATACAAGGAAACTAGGTAAGATGTAGATGCCTCTTAAAAAGTTCTGGATGCTCTGTTTGTTTATGTTTGTTTTCTTTCATGAAAAAACTGTTAGATTATGCATCTTGTGATGTTTTTGTGTTAACAGGTATTCATTCTTACTTTTCAGCTCAATATCAATTGGTGATTTTAATTTCAGAAATTATCAGTAACATAGAATTTAGTCTTGCTATGTATTTATTTCTTTGCTTAAAATAGATCATTTAGATTTTTGGGGGAAAAGCTAAGGGAACTCTGAACTGTTGTTATGGGATTGTGGAATGTCTTCTTCTTTTCATTGTTAGCTGCCAAAGAAAATCCTTACAGATAAGAAGAGTACACAAACTTATAGGCATTGATATGAAAGATCAGTTTGCTCCATTTTGTATTTTTTACATCTTTGCCAAAATAGTTTTCATGGGTTGTCTGTCCTTTTCTGGTCAAATTTATGTAATGCAATTGCTTAGGTATACCCATTAATTTCTACAAATGTTAATACAATGCAGCCAAAGTCACAAGAAATTGACAAATAGTTGAATCATCATAGTGAGTATGATTGATTGGAAATTGGAAATTTTTACGTAATTACTTCAAAAATTTCACTGTGTGTGAAGATATGAAGAGAGTAGAGGTTAACTTTTTACTCAAGACTGTGAATTTATTCAGTGAAGACTGTGACCTTTATTATTAACCATCCTTATTGAATTTGATTTTTCATCTTCTATATAATTGATTATCCATAATAAAAGCTATTGTAATTGTTCTCATACGTAACATTAATATTTATTTTAAACCAGTTATTTAAATTGTTAATTTTCTAAGACAGAAGTATCATTTTGTTTGTATAATATCAGTTTCGTCATTCAGTGGAAATAAACACTTTTATAGATACTTTACTTCTAGAAATGAGTCTTGGTTAGTTTGATGTGGAAAGAAGGATGATTTTAATTGTTAAGTATGTTCCATTTTAAACAAGCTTATGATATGTTAGTGTCATTTTATGAATTACCACAAGCTGTAACAAGGATTCTTTGATTTCATTGATTCCAGAATGGTAATTACTAACAGTTAATTTTATAAACCATGAAATTTTTTATATAGGATATTTCAGAATAATAGAAATGTGCAAAGCATTTCGAAAACCTGAATATACTTATAAAATTAATGTATTCTTAGTATTATCTGCAACATCAGATTATTTTTCTTTATCATAAACGATTTTGCTTTTTCAGACCTCATTTATCAAAAATAATTTAATCTTATTCTGTGCCATTAATTTATTTGTAATTTTTTGTGATACTAAATACAGTTTTATCATAATTTAAATAACCCTTTTTAGTTTATGTAAAAATGAGATAACTTATTTATGTATCTAACATTCATAATCAAGTAACTGCATGTTTGTATACTTGTTTGATTTAAATATTCTGCCCTCATTAATTACTCATTGATTAATTTAATTTATTCTTAGAATATTATACCTAGGTTACCTTCATTCTAAAGAAAACATGGGCTGGAATTTTGGAGCTTGAAGTTAAATTATTGACGTTGGCTCTATAAATATATATATTTGTATCAAGAAATCTCCCAATATAAATGGATTCCTCTTCTCTATCCACATAATCTTCTTGCATTATTGATGAGGCAGTGAATTCTCATCTACAAGTATTTATTTTTGTTCAGTAACAATTATTTTGTGGCACATACATGATGTTTTTCATACAGAATGCAATTGAAAAAATTTCAAAATTCACTGTTTCGCCAAAATTTTGTCAGCATATTCTTTGCTCTGAAAAAGTAGATGTGAAAGACCTGTATCCTCCTCTGCCAACTAATATTTCTGTCTTCTTCAAGTATAAAAAATAATTGGATGGTTATTGGCTGTTGTACTAACCCTAAAATCCCTCCATTCCACGTTCAATCTTCTGCTGCAACTGGACTGTCCTCTTGTACCCTTGTCCACGCTCTCATGGCATGCATTGGTGCCAAATCAACTGGACCGCTCTTGATGACCCTCCCCGGTTAACTCTTCCCTTCCCCTATGTCCCTCATCCACGCCTCTGGCCTTCCCTTTCTGCTCGTTACCTCTTACTTCTGTGTGGACTGCGGTTCCAGTTTGGGAGGAAGGCCAGCACTACCACCTATTCTGGCAGTTCCACAAGTTCCATGGAAGGAGAATACGAGGCAGGGGAGGATCTAGAGGAGGATGGGGATGAGATAGGGGAGAGGGATAGTGGGGGAAAGTGGAGGAAGGGTGAAAGGCAGCAACGGGGCCAAAAACAGGCTGGCCCGGATGGAGCGTCTTCAGAGGGTAAACCCAAGGTAGAAGAACACTTGGGACTTGTCCCGAAAATTCGAGGGGATGTTTGGGATGATAGAAATTTTACGGGCAAATACAATCAGGATTTGAGTAAATTTTTCTTTTCTGCTTTACTTTGTGGAGAGTGTCTCTTACGCTGAAAACTTTTCAACAAGCCTCTGCATTCATTGAGTTTTATCTGGCTTTTCATTGACATCTAATAGTAACGCAGTTTCACTTTCCTAGTGTAGCTTGTGAGCCTTCTTTATTCAAACAGTTACATTTCTTGAGCATTTACATTTTGCTTCATATAAACATGCATTATTTGTGTTGAGGTTTTACTTTCTTTTCTACTCTTGTTGGTAATTATTTTAGTTTATACTATTTGGGGAGGAATTTTCTGCTTTTAAAGGGTTTTGCGGCAGATTTTAATAAAATTGCTTCAGCATGAAGTGTAAGATGCAAAGGTTTAGCTAACAACTTGATGGGGGACAAGTTATGTATTCATGGGAGGATATAGAGCCTCTTCGTTACATTTACAATATCTGGGTTTAATTTTTACTGTAATTGTTTAGTGTTAAATCTTTCTGAAGATGATGGTAATAAATAGACTTAACACGAATGGTTTTCCAATAATGCTTTGCATCATGATTCAAAGTTGTTTAGGTGTACAAATTTGTGGTTGTTTGAGATAAATGTTCTTGTCAGTTGTCTTAAAATTCATTTACAATACTAAAATTAGTGGACAAACTTAACATTACCTTTATTTGTGGTGCTTTAAGCTTATGTAAAACGTCCGGAAGAATAATTTATTAAAAAAAAACTTATTCTTCGCATGCATATCTTGTGAGTTTCCTTATGTCCAGTTGCATCACTTATATTGTGCTTAGATTTCTTTTATGAACTATCTATTGTATGTCTGCATCTGAAAATGCCTTTTCTTATATTACTGGAGCAAACAGTGTTTTTTGTTAATAAAATTTCAAGTTTTGATTTTGCAGGTATTTATATTGTGCTTATTTTAGTTTGAAAATCTTTAAGGCTCACCTGGGCAAGGCATCAGCATGGCATCTTGTATTGTAGATTTTCTAATGATTGTGTTTTTTTTTAATATCCTAAGGAATTTTTGATGAAAATGTTTTGGCTGTAGAATTTTTATTGTGGTACTTGTGCACAAGAGTGTTTTTGTCATTGGAATCAGTATAACAGTTATTGTAATGTAAATTAGTGGTTTTTATCTAGCTTACATTCTCTAGGATTTATTTATCCATGGTTAACAAGTGATGTTAATTTTGATAGGTGGTTACATGTATGTAGTGCTGTTTTCACTGATTCCAGTTATAATTATTGTTTTAGAATAATTAAAATAACTGAAGAGAACTCATTGGCTTCTTTTTCATATTAAAAATTATATCAGTATCCTAAGGGCATAAAAATTATTCCACCGATAGGAAATTTCTATGCATCTCTGTTTAAAACTGATGATTATTTTATTACTCACAGTTAGTGGTCAAACTTACGGTGACAGAAGCTAATGGTAGTGTTTAGTTCCTAGCAGTCCTTATTGTTTTAGAGATGGAATATGTAATTTTCAGTGATCCCCTGTTATTGGAGTTGACAGTGATAACCTAAGATGAGCCATAGATGAAATATTCCCTTTCTAGTTCTTAAACTGTTAGAATTTCCTCAAGTTAGCTATCCATGGAGAGGCCATTAGTTAAATATTACTGAATTTAAGCTTTTTAGCTGAGAAATTTGTTTTGTATATAATGGTTTTGGTTTATATTGCATGGTTTATTTCATTTTTGTATGTTCAAAACATGTTTGAATGTTGTCAAATTCAGGGCATCTAAGACTTATTTTTTAAGGGATTTTTCAACTATTCTGATACTGTTACTTCATTTCCTTTATTAATCTTTATGCTGAAGTTAAGCATTTATGTAGAATAATAATGTGTGTTGTTTTCAATAATTTTGTCTTTAGGTATGTTTGAAAGTCATATACTTTTTTTCTTGTGGGATGATAAAATACCTCAACCTTCATTGCTTTTCTTATTTTTATTGGTCTTTAAGAGATTGGAATTTTATTTCTATCTTTCTCCCAGATTTTGGGTGTCATTTTGTGGGTATTGTTTTCATTTCCATATCAAACTGAAATTCGTATGTGAAGCAGTAATCACTTCAATAGTTAATATTCATAAAAAATTTTTACCAAGGCCAAAGTGTATACTGAGGAAATATATAAGTAATTAAAAAGGTTCACTTCATGGATATTCTTAATTATTATTCCTTGTATGGTATTTGGTCCAATGAAAATGTCTCATGTTTCAACTTCTAGAAACCTGTGGGAGGAGTCGCTGTGCTTCCCCCCGGTGCATTAGGATTTGGGAAGAAGAAGAAAGACAAGGATTCAGAAGAGAAAGATAAAAAGCAGACAGGAGAAGTGAAGCAAGATGGAGAAGGAAATAAAGTTGATGAAAATGGTAAACACGAGGATGGAGAGCCAGAGGGTGAGGATGGTGATGATTCGTTGGAGACTTCAGGATCTTCATCATTGCCCAGAAAGGACAAGGACAAGAAGAAAGACAAGAAGGACAAGAAGGATAAAGAGAAGGACAAAGAGAAGGAAAAGAAGGAGAAGATCAAAATCAAGGTCAGATATTTATCTTTGTTGATGCTGTACACGACGAATGAAGTTTGAAATGCTTACTTATTTATTTTGCTTGTCTTTTTGCAAGCTTCGTTTTCTTAAAAACTCATACAATTGACTTTAAGTAGTTTCATTTGATTACTTGTATTGTTTTCTTATCATCGCATGTCAAGTTATTGATATGACCAGAAAACCAATTGGCATGCTCAGATTTATTTTGTGTAGTTTATTTTTATTTGAAGAAACGCATGTTTGTTTTTTGTTTTCAATTGCATGTTGTTTTCCTTTCTGCCATGTAGAGTCCAGGTTTCCTGTTCAAGAGTTCACCTAGTAGTAAAGGTGACAAGAAGGGTGACAAGGACAAGAAAGGAGGGGAGGGAACAGTAAAAGAGGAAGTAGAAGAAGTTGGGAAGGAAAATGGTGGTCACGGTGGTGTAGGTGAGGTTGGTCCAGGTGGTGGACCACCTCAGGGTTCCCCTCAACTTCCTGGTTACACTCGTGAGTACGATTATATCACAGAGGATGGAGAGCTTGAGGAATCTCCCGGAGCACGTAGGCATAGACTGTTTATTCAGCAAGGCTTTACTTATGAGGGAAAAGATCCACTTTCTGGAGAGAGCCAATCTAGGCCCACGTCTACTGGTGAAACTCATAAATCCCCCACTTCAGGAAAGAAAGTAACTGGCTTAGCCTTCAATTATGCCCCTGGGGAAGACCAACGAGTGGCTGAGAGTGCAGAGAAAAAGAAAGCTGCAGTTGCGATTGCTATGTCTGGCAACGAAGATCCCTCAAAGATGGGAACTCCTGGAATAACTTACGTAGAGTCAGCTATTCGCAAGGAGAATATCAGAGGAACTGCCCCTACCTCTAAAACTTCAGGCACTGTTCTAGAATCCGGTGAAGGATTTGCAGCAGGCCAACAAAAAACTGGAAAAATGCAGGGTGGATCACAAGACTCACCAGCCAATGCAAATATTGCTTCCTCACTAAATCACCCATCAGATCCTTCTGGTCGTTCTGCAGTTGGAGCTGGGAAAGGCTCGCAGAATGAACACAGTCAAGGAAATTTAGTTGGCAGCATTCTAGCAGCAGGTTTGGTTGGGGCAGGTGATAAAAGACAGGAGAAGGGTGATAAGAAATCTAAAAGCAAAGGAAAGGATGGCAAATCTGGAAAGAAAGGCACTGGAGTGGGTGGTATTCATGAGTTAGATGATGATGATCTAGAAAGTGATGACAGTAGTGATTTGTCAGAGTATGGAGAAGGGAGAGAGGGGGCCTTAAGAGACCTTACTTCTTCTGCTAAAATCGATGTGAAAGCAACTGTTCCAAAAATTGTGAAAACGACCACTAAGCAAACTGTCATTCAAGACTCTGAAGGGGTGACCCAAAATATAGAAGAAAAGGTTGAAGATTTGACTCCTGGTGGTTCTGGTGCTTATGTTGTCTCTACTCACGTCAACAAGGTAAGGTGTTTGATTTTTGAGTGACAAATATTTTTCCACCTTACAAAACATTACCATTAATATATGAATGCCTTCATGTCATTTTCACTTATTTTATTTTTTACACAAGTTGTGATTGATATTACTAAATTCCTTACTCAAAAGCTATATTTTACAATTAAAATTACTTGATCAGTGCAGAGATAATTTTGTTTTCTCTCTTGTGACCTTATATTTTTAAAAGTAACCCAATTTTAGACATGATTTCCAGTCCCTATTAACTAGCATATTATCCAATGGATTGATTTTAAGGCATAAATGTCCTCTTATGGTTATTTTAAGCAAGTTTTAACTCTGTGAGTAATCTACAAATGACAGAAGGTAACCTATAATGATTTCTGTTTCCATAAAATGGTGATACTTGAGTTACTTTGCCAGAAATTTCCTTTATTTTGATATTTATTGTGAAATAATGCAACCTTGACATGCATTCAGTAGAATTTGAATTATTTTGTAGCAATAGAGTTTTGAAAAACGTTTTTTTCTATAAATCATCATGTATGTTATATGATTATTAGTTGATATTTACTTTACTTCTTGCATTTTTGAATGCCTTGATTTTGTTTGATCTTTATCAAATTATATGCTTTTGTATCACTTAATAAGTATGCATTGCATCCAAGAGAAGTGTATGAGTAAATTAAATTGCAAATTGAGAAATTCCATTCTTAGATTTTTGCATGCTGTTTTTGATTCTTGTCCATGATATGGTACTTGCTAAATATTGATGCTCCTAGCATTAGTTACATTTCAATTCAGATTTACTCCTCTATATTACAAAATTTTTTTATTCAAATTCAGAAATGATTAGGTGTTTCACGTCTTTGTAAATTTATGTGAGATGATGTTCACTATTTAGTTAAATGTGTTAAATGAATATCTTCACTGTGATTGGTTGAGATAGGCTGAGGCAGGCAGTGGAGCACCAGGCACAGAAGGAGTTGGAGGCTCTCCTTATGTGACTGCCACAGCAGTTACTACAAGGACAGCCACTACACATGAGGATAAGGAGAAAAATGCTAAGACAAGCCAGGTCAGAATAATATCCACAGATCACCTCCTTCTTATGGTGGAAGGCTATATTCTTTTGAATTAATTTGATTTAATATTATCAAGTAACTCCAAATACTAAAGAAAAATTTTATGATACATCAATTCAGTTCAAATATAAATTAAAAATGCCCACGTACAATATGTACCAATCTCCCTCTTTCCTTTTGGGGTTAACAGGCTGGTGGTGTTTTCTATCTTAGCAAGCATTTTTCTTCAGATACATCCATGAATCTATTATACCCCGAAGCCTCCGCATAATCTCTATGGATATGGGAGACATAAGCAGTTATAATGGATGAATACATGCAAACATTCGCCAATCAGAAAAACTGATTAACTTCATCTATAACTTGTGACCTTTGGGTTGCATCACTGGCTCACTAACAATTCTGCAACCACAGACACATGACCAACTTTTTTGCATTCATTGTATTCTTTAGACTTTTTCTTTTATTAAAAATCTCAAGATTGGCTGTATTTTCAGCTTTTCTCTGTATTTTTCTACCAATAGCTCCATGAACATTCTCATCATCCTCTTTCTAATATTCTTCCACACTTATACATCAAATTCCATTTGGTCTAGCTGATGAGAAATACATATTTCTTGCTATTCATGCAGGTATCATTCATTCCCCTCAATGTCCAGTCATTATTGTCCTTTCCTTTCTGCTATCTCTCCTTTAGTTATCTTTTGCCAATAAGTTCCTCACATAACCATATTCCATTTTGTGTTTCAATTTCCTTAAAAGCTCATCCTGACTGATTTCACTGTTGTTATATCATGAATGATATAAATTGTAATTGGTGTGTTTTGTAAAATTTGATTCACATACTTAAGGAATAAATGCTACGTTTTGAAGAATAAGGCAAGATACAAATCGATTCTCCCTTTATTTGAAGGTGAAGAGATAGTAGTATTATTGCATTTGGAAAATCATGTAAGACATTTTATACTATTCATCTCAGTTGAATGCCTAGTGCTTGTGAATGTATTTGGATTACACTCACTATTCTTTTGTCTTAATATAATATATCTTAACCGTCTTCTCTTTATTTCTCTCTCATAAGACTGTTTTGCATGTCTATTGTTATGGAAACCTTTTAGTTTAGTTTGAAATGTTGCTTTTTGAAACTTTTGAGAAGAATTTTTTTATGATCTTTGAAATATCATGCAAGGTTGATATGTGCATCATTAGTAAGAGTCAAAGTAAAATTTTTAGAAATCTCAAACCTTGTAACTTATCTCTGTTTTTAGGGACTGAGAATCCATTTGTTACCCCATTCATTTCCCATTATTGAAATTTGTTTGTTAACTTGATTTACAGATTGAAGAAAAGACATTTGCCCATACAACAAGCACAAGTGCTACACATCAGGAACAAAGAGTGGTAACTCAGGAGGTGAGGTCAACCTCAACTGTGTTAACTGGAGGTACAGCTCCTGGAATAGATGGAGAATCTCAGGTATTTAGTAGTTGTTTTCTTTTTCAAGTTAATGCCGTCTTTTATTTTAGTTCGTATTCTCATTATCTGACAAAATAGACCCCCAAATTTAACTGAAGTGTGTAACTAGTTTAAATCGCAAGGTTTATGTTTATATGTTTCCATTTCATTCTTGGTATTAGAAACAGTTTTTAAAATGTAGCCAGAAGATACATAAATCATTTAATTGTTCATTTGGGCTCAATATTGTACTCTGAAATTTAGCACATTTTACAATAATTAAATCATATCTTGATAATTGTAAAATTAATTGGGTAATAACTTTTTGCCATAATTTTTTGTAACTTAAGTCAACATATTTTTGCAATTGTCTGGAATAGTGCATGTATTATACCATGTGTTGGAATTGTTTCATACTAGGATATGTGCTCGTGAAAAGCATAAATTTCTTTGTGGTTGTGGTGGTATGTTTTTATATTGACAATCGGGATGCATCAGTTAGTCATGGTACAGTTTGGTGCTGCTTTGATATGAGTACATCTAATGAAGGTAAGATTTATCTGGTGATGGGAAGATAAGCATGCATTTTATTTTCTAGTTATCATGCTTCTTTTGTATCTGTAATTGAATTAGCAAAATATCTGTACATCAGCACATCAACATTAATGGTAAATGAAGCCTAAGAATATATGGATTTTTAAATTTTTGAATATATATTTTATTCTAAGAGCATTTTTTTAACTAAATGTGATATTGATTACAGAGTGATGTGAAATGGTGGAAAGATGGAATAAAAGATGGGAAGGAGGATCTTTTCTCATATCACATTATGTTCAGGATAGAAAAGGCAGCAGCTTAAAGTTCTTCTTTCAGATTTCCAAATACAATACAAAATACAAGTACAAAAATTCAATGTCTTAAATGAATATAATTTAATGTTTTTGTAATCAATTTGTACTTAACTCACATGACTATTCATCTTGACATGTGGCAATTAGATGTAACTTGAGGAAATATGTCCAAAATATACAACAAAGTCAATCAAAGGATTGGTATTTAGACTTTTCATTAAAAAAAAGAAAGCTGAGGATAGTGGGAGTGTAACGCAGAATTAATGAGTTAAATTTTAATAATAATGCCATAATATCTGACAAGATGGCATATCCTTTTTAGAAATTTGTTTTAATAAGGTAACTCTGAAACTGATCTATCACCTACACTTCAGAGTAGTACACTCACCTCCCAAATTCTGTTTGCTTTGCATTCTTCTGCATTCAGCTTGACATACATCTAAATTTCTGTGAATGAACTCACCTGTTGTATTTCCATCCCATGAAGTACTATATTTATTCACTTTGTCAAAATATTTTATTTCATCTGTCTTAATTACAAACTACAGAATTAATAGGAAACTGATAGTAATTATAAGGTTTGATTTAGTAGAAATATTTCTGTGCTAAAATTTCTACCATATTGCCTCTATTCCTGTGATAATATTTCAGCTTAATTAATATAATTTTTAGGACATCAAACTTATGCTATGAATACCTCAATTCATTGGTAGTGAATATGTTGAGGTGCTGGTGTATTTGAAAGGAAATCAAAACTATTTATTTTCATCTTTAAAACATGTTCAGTTATTATTTTGGTGAGTATGTTCCCCTGAAAATTTGTAGTATTTAGGATTTTGCTAGCTGTTTTTAGCATGAAAACTTAAGTATTTTCTACACTTTGCCTGAAGTAATAAATTATTTATATTATATTTTGTTACGTATTGTAATGCATCTTTTTTATTTATTATTTATTAAAAATACAATAGTTTGGACTCATTAAAATTTAAGAAGTCTTTATTATTACTATATGATAATAAAATGCTAAATTAGTTGCTTACAATATAGAGTTTCTCTCCAAATTATTGGACATTCTTGATTCACCTAGTATTCACTACATCCCCTGACCAGCTTTTATACCTCCAAAAAATATCCCCCAAGGGGTACGAGTACCCCAGGTTGGAAGCCCCTGCTGTAGAGGAATTGAATCACAGTCTTTATACAAAGAGATGTTTCTCTTTGGAAGATTGGTACTAAATGTTACAGCCATAATTATTCAAGTGTCAGTAATTTGTCCTTAAATGGTGTGGTCTTCATTATTTATGGGGTTAGTCTGAATTACATAATGCATTTTTTAATATCTATTTTTTATTAATTTTTTTCCATGCCTGCATTTTCCTTTATGTTGTTTTGTGCATGTTAAGTTGTGATTCATAATAACTTTGTGAAGAGACCTTTGCTTTCTATGTTTGGCAAAAGTTAACTGTTTTTAATTGGCTGTTTTTCTCTGTTTTGGCTGTATGACTTTCAGAAGTAATTTTAATTGCTTATAAGCATTAATATTGTCAAGTATTAATTTTATGTTTCAGCTATCACTATTATTTTCCTTTCTTTATCTATGTAACATCATAGAATTAATGTAGTTAATGAAGGAACTAAAAATGTGTCTTCTATAAGTTAACTGTAAAATATATTAAATTAATCTTTGCTAAGTCCTTTAGTATGTAGCATCGATTAAATTTATGTATCTTATTTTCCGTTTTCTCTCATTTATCACCCAAGATCACTCAATAATATAATAAGTTACACACTTACTCCAGACTAAGTTTGTTACAGATTGGTAACAAGGAGTATTTTGATCTCACTATCAGGTTCTTAGCTTATAGTTCTCAATAAAATTAGGAAAGAGCTAGTAAAGATTACTTAGATTATATATTCAACTTTAAGTATCCTGCTCGTTTCTTGAATTTTATTGCTTCAATTTCTTTCTTATAAATAAGTTAATTATTGTTTTATAATTTGACCTCAATCTTGTCTTATTAATTTCCTAACAATGATCAATAGATGATGATTTTATTGCAATATTGCCTATGATATTTATAAGATCAAATTTTATTAAATTTATATTATCCTTTTATGGTGTCATACCTATTTTAACTCATTTAGGATATTTATCTCACAAGTCAGTCCTCAATAATTCAGAATAATGTAGGTTTTATTTATTTAAGTCAGTGTGAGTAGTATATTGCTTTAATATTTGTTTATTATAACCATTGAAAGTAGATTGACATGGAATTATTATGTATCTGCTTCTGCTATTTTCCACATTTTTGCTAATTATAATTTTTCCATGATCTATTAGAGTTTTATAATTTGTCTAAGTATTTCCTATCTTGAGAACATAATATAAATATTTTTCTCATAACCTTTCTATGTCAAACAAATTTATTTGATTTTTGCAATTTCTTTACCAATTCCTTGTGGCATGTGAAGGTAGAGCCTCATTATTCCCTTCTCTAAGAACCTCATTCTAGGATGTAACTCACTCTAACAAATCAAAGCAATAAGAATTAGCTGTATTAATTTTTAAAGATGTAAAATCCTTGTTTTTATTTTGCTATGCTATGCCGTAAGCCCTTATGCAAGAACATTTCTAGCCTGATTTAAGCATATGTGGCCTAATGCATTGGCACCTTTACTGGAATTGCTTTTTCAATTCATTGCATTGCCTGTGTTCCATTAACATTTGATCTTGCCTGGTGCATGCAGGCTAGGAGAAACAGCACATCTAGTTCAAGCAGCAATGACTCTGGGACCCCTATTGACTTTGAAGGAGATGCATCAGCTATTGCAGGTCTTACTTATGACTCTCAGGTAATGTTAATATAAAATAATTAATACCCTTCACTGTTCGTGTGTGTTTCTAACATAAAGATGGGTTCCTTGGCTGCCTAAGTCTCAAGATTTAAAGAGGCTTAGTGAGAGATTATTCTGCCAGTTTGCATGAAGTAAATGTTCATCTAAATATCATCTCTTGTGTTTTCTTTTTCCACAGATCAGTGTTTTACGTTATTTGTAAATTTCATTAATTTCTGCCTTCTCTCAAGATCCTGGTAGCTTTTTATTCCAAAGTCATCTATGTCTGAAATTATTATATCAATCAGTCTTCAGTGGACCGTATAAGTTCCCATCGGTAGCCTTTTCAATCATCCCCCATTATACTGTGAAATATCCAGTTTTTTTTTCTCTTTCAAACTTTACTTTGCGATTTCCTACTCTCTCCAATTCTCTATCATGTGTTATTCTAATTATATAGGACAAAATAATGTAAATTCATAATTTTGTCTCTCTTAATCTTGTCTTCTGCTCAATCTTGTGTTTTCTCCATCCATGACTGATAACTCTGGGTACTAAATGTCTTTCTGCTGTAGTATTCAAATCTTCCCCACATATAAGGCAATTCTCCCTACATTTCTTTTTATTTTCCTTGGGTACTATACCTTAATCAAATTAATTATATATTGTAGTGATATTTTTAAAGAGAAAGTCATCTATTAATGATCATACATGTCTGTGTTGCATGTTTTCTTTCTGTAAGTATACATTAATGAAGTAAATAATTTGTTGAAGAAGAACAATTAGGCTTTCTTTCTCTTGGAGAGAGGCTAAGATAATTAAAGAAAAGGTTGATGCAATATGGAGTCAAAACTAAGATTATGAAGCAAAATTCAAGCATTCATTTTTCATAAATATCCTTTCAGAATCATGTACATCCTGATTTTGAATAACAATGTATGACTCTCAATAATTATGACTATTAAATTTTGGGACTTCCCTGCTGGACATTCGAAATATAGGCCTTAATATCTTCAGCATTGTTTTCCTTTATTCAGAAAAACATTTCCTGTGGAGTGTGCCAAAATAATATCTTGTTCTTATTTTTGTTGATGATTGTGTTCTTTCTGAAGTCGGTATAATAGACTTAGAGATATTTATATTATGTGGAATATTTAAACTTCTGGAAAAAATTACGTTTACTCTCTTGAAGAGAGGTTCCTTAGGAAACGCAAATGAGCCTCTTAGGCTGAGGATCTCTTGTCAATTTCAATGGATACTATTTATTATTTTCTACCTTCAGTTGCTTTGTCTGCAGTGATTAAATGAATGGTTTCAGTGTTTATGGTATGGTTTAACCATTATTTCTGTTGAAATCGTTGAGTTGTTCAATCATTTCAGTGGATTTTCAAATTATGCATCAAAGCTCATTTTGAAGTGTTAATTTTTAAAAAATAATTGCAATCATTAAACAATGGATTAAAAATTTGAAACAATATTGAAATGACCTAAATATTGATCAGAATGATTAAATATTTGATCAAAAATTTGAAAAATATCAACAGATTCTCTTAAGTTCTAACTTGTCTTTAAAAGTAATTCAATATCTGAAGTTTACAGAAAATTTTTTTCTTCGAGTTAAAGATGTTCATTAGTATCTACCATTAATATAATAAAATATAAAAATATATCAACCAAACTACTATATTTTGGAGTATTGTGATAATTATTGTTGTTGCATTATGTATGTTTTAATTCTTCAAGGAAATATTTAAATGTCTTGTATCCCTTTAGCCCTCTCAGGTTGGAGAGGATGGAGTTGCTGAGATGAGGAGCACATTGGCATCTAATTTGGGAGGACTTCCTCAAGGTCCTTCTGTTGTCACAGAAACAAGGAAATTGGCTATGGAATCAGATGATGGACTCTACTCTGCTACAGGGGAAATTGTCAGCTCTCAGACAATAAGTAGTAAAACACGCACAGTGGAAACTATAACAGTGAGTAACAGTTGCATTTTAAAACATGCCATTTATTTTCCTCAATTTCATCATGCTCTGTCTCAATCAATTTTTCATCATACTTAAGTATTTGTGCTGTTACTGAAAGTGGTGTCTATTTCTTAATAGTTTAGACTTTTGATGTTGATATCTCCTACTGAAAACATCCTTTTATGATGTTAACACCTTTATGCCACCATCAAGTGGTATATGTAAAAACTGCCAGAGTTTCTGCAGATACTGAAAAAGTAAAAGCAAAGTATTTATTTCATGTTGCCTTTGCAAATATCAGTAACAGGGAAGAACAGCAACAAAGGACAAAGAGAAAAAATTGAAAACTATGCTTCAAATTAATTCAATTATCTTAATAATGTGAGATTTTGTAAAGATGTACTTATCAAAGTGTGGTATCCATTCATTTTGTGAAGGAAAAGTTCTCATTTTTAGACTCGGAGAAGGTCATTCATAAAACCACCTTTGTAATTGATAATTAAGTCGTTTTAAAGACTCATTCTTTCCACTAACAATACGCAATACTAATAGGCTAAAAAAGTTGCTCAATTGTTCGGTGTTTATATCCCCTGCTACGCGCCGAAAGGCGGCTTGCAGCATATTTATGTAGATGTAGAAGTGAATATTTTCATAAATTCATGTTTAATGATTTGCAGTACCAAACGGAACGCGATGGAGTGGTGGAAACCAGAATGGAGCAGAAGATAACAATTCAATCTGATGGAGATCCCATCGACCATGACAAAGCCTTAGCTGAAGCAATCCAGGAAGCAGCAGCGATGAATCCAGATTTGACAGTGGAGAAAATAGAGATTCAGCAGCAACAGCAATCTGCTGCAGACCAAGTTCCAACGTCAGGCAAATTCCAATGATGACGGGGGAGGAGTGGGTCTTCATCCCCACCTGCCAAGCCAACAATATTGTTCCCATTCTTCTTCAGGCTCCTTCACACCTTCATCTTTCCCTTCCTAATCCTATCCCTCATCCTTCTGTTGGGACTTCTTCCTCCTGCATTGCTGCCAACATCCACTGTGGGGTATGAATGCTGCATCATCCTCTTCCTCACATCATCAGTGTTCAGTCTGAATTGAGAAGCAAACATTAAAAACGTTAATGCATGAATGACCATTTTATAAACCTCTCTTAATGAAACATGATCATTTTTTTCATTCTAAGCTACTGAAGCGTAAATGAATCACCAGTCTTCAAGTTCAGAGCTTTTAAATTCAGTATTAGTGATGAAATAATTTGTCAGTCTTAGGTCTCGTTCTACAACATTCGACTGGTTTCAGGACACTTTGTTAAAAATTATGAGATGTTCTAAAAAAAAAAAAGGAGATTGTGAAATAACTGGAAGCTGCGAGTGGAAATTGTAGAACTAAGTTATCCAAATTACTTATCAATTCCTTTTACTTATTCAGTTTTCTCATATCTTAATATCACTCATTAAATCTTTTCCTACATTTCTAGAATAGTAAATATTTGTTATCAATTTCAGGTTATGCCACTGACCTTGTGTAATGCAAAGTTGTGTGGGGACTTAAGACTCAGCTACAAGATAGAGTAACTCTTCTGAACATGTTATTTTAGTTTCAACTAAAATCATCATTGTGTTGACACTTTCTATGAATGTGATGAGAAGGAGCATTGAATTTTTTCTGCATTAAATGCGTATATTTTATGGAAGTGCTCTTTGGGGGTGGTGGATGTGCATATGGATAATACAATCTTATTCAGATATTAAAGCTTTTTAAGCATCTGCAAAATGAATTCATGCAAGAAGATGGCAGCATTTGAGAATGGGTCTGAAGATGTTGAGATGTATGTGTATTCCTGGATATTGGGTGTACCTTAATAATTAATAAATGTTACACCTTGTATGCTATAACTTAAATGGTGACCTAGCTCACTAACTTCTGTTGGAGGAATAAAAGATTATTTGCATTAAAATGTATAAAGTGTAAACAAATTTAACATTCCATTATTTTGGTCTATGTTGTTGGGAAAAAGTTTTATTTTTATGAAAACAAAGGGTTACCTAATGACCCTAAATAAAATAAGTGAAATTGGCCATTATGGTAGCAATTAAAAGTGAAGGTTCAATGTTTCAGAAGCATTTCCTGAAATTTGTTGGAAATATGGTAACTTGGGGAACAAGTTTTCATAAAGCTTTTACTCCTGTAATGCTTATAGTTTGTGGTAATAAGTAGTATACTTATTATGAAGGGCAGCAAATCAGCAAGCATTTTGTGATTGTCAAGAGATGTTTAATATATTTCTTATCTGAATATTGTTATTTGTATCTTTTTGTAAAACACTGCATTTTTTTGCATTGGCCCTGTCAACTATATTCATTTTAACCTAGATCTGTGTAAGCTATATCTGTTGAAAAGTTAAGTTTTGATCATTTTTTTGTGTAAATTTCATCCTTTCATATCTTCTTCCATTATTTGTATAATTATTTTAAATACAACTGACATGTTAGCTTAGATTTGAATTTTGTATTTACATCGTACAAAAAATAGTGTTATTTTGTTGTTCAGTTTCTATATCTCACTTTCTATGATATCAATTTCATATGTGAGTAAATTCTTTTGTTGGGCAAAACTATTCACTGAGATAGAAATATAGTATTAAAGTTATTTTGCTTGACTTGTGAAAAATTGATCACTTATATTTTAACCAGTATGTATGGTAGCCAATACAAGAAGACCTAAAAGCATTGAGCTTGCTACATGTGTATCTACACTGCAGAAATAAATTCCACTTTTTAAATTCTTCTCTATTTTATAGGTGGTATTTTTTTAACTGCCTAGTTTAGAAATATCCTTCAACCAAATGAAATAAAAGAAATCTTCATCATAAAACTGTCTTAGTTTCTCATATTTACATTGATAAACTCTTCAAAACATTTGTAGGCATGAAATTCAGTTCAAATAATGGATATTATTTGGCAAATTAAAAAAGTCATGGTTATATAAATTATTCATCTGCAAGTCTCAAGGGACAGTTTCATTTTAACTTTAAAGAATGCATAATTTTAATAAGTTGTAGTGCATTATTTCATATTAGTTTTTGTTGAAATGAATCTCCAATTGTTGTTTTTTATTTGATGTTCTGATTAAAAAAATCAATTTTTATGTAATATCCTTCATGCTTATCTTATACCATCATTGATTATTTGTTCCAAAGTTAACACTAGTAATTAACCTAACTAAAATTTTATGATACTCTGCTTCATTTGAGGCAAGAATTCTTTTGAATTTCATTCTATGTGGATGATAGTTAATTGATTTTTATACATTTTTAAAGACAAAAAATCATTATCCACAATTATGTTAAAGAATTTCGAGAAATTTGGTAATGAAGTAAGTAAACATTCCTCTGACTGAATGATCTTTCCCCTAAGGAAAAGATTTATTTGGAGGAACAAATATTTAGATTGGTAAGATATTCCTTTTGGAAAAAGAATCCTCTTACCGGAAAACATTTTCTCAGGAGATTAAAATAACATTCCCACAACAAAAATATTTCTCTAGGGTTACAAGTAGAGACAAAAATTTTCTTTGGAGGAAACATATTTCTCGGGAAAGGAAACAGTCCCTAGACTGGGATGCATAAATTCTTTCAGGAGGAAGTTTGCTTAGGATTGAGAAATATTACAAATGTGGAATATTTACAGGAATGTTAATTTCATTGGTCCAATAATAATAATAAAGGACTTTATTTAGGGCGAGATTGAGACTATAAAGTCTCCTCTTACATCTAACCCAATAATATGATCTGAGACTCAAAGAAGCCATAAGAAAAGAGAATTACCTTCCCGATGGACAATGTTCCATGGATTATGAGAATTTTGTGGTACTCATCTACATCTACATGCGTACTCTGCAAGGTGCCTTTAGGCGTTGACAAGGGGGTGCATACACATGGCTCTATTTTTTCTAATCTATAACTTTCATATATTCTTTGCAGTCATGATAAATTCTTGGAGCTATCAACCATCTTAGCCTCTACTCTGATTTTTTTGCCTTATCAGTACAGTCTATATAATAGCTTAATATCAGCAACATCTTCCAATGACTACTGCCAATACTTTTTAAATTTTATTAAGTAAATTAAGTTTTGGTTTAAATCATAATCCCTCTTTGCACATCTTTACATTTATTAAATAGATCATACCTCTGGTTAGCCAAGTAGGAAACAAGAACTTTTGACTTTGGTGAAAGTGGTCCCAGGCTCAAATCCCAGTGGAGGCTCATGTGTCAAATGACCACAGCTAAATTAAAATCACTTCTACTAAATTAAATAGACTGTGGGTATGCATAAGGTTTGTTGTCGCAATTCTTTTCAAACATGACAAACCAGGGGAGAAAATTTCTTTTTGGATGAAAAATTTATGAGTTTATCTCTCACATTTCTTCTGATTATTCACAACGCAATGGACCTGATATGTGATTGTTGATGGAAATCGTAAAAATATAATAAAATATAACTCACACACTTAATAAATAGTGAATTGTTATGGATATAAAAAAATTGATTAATGATAATTTAATTTATGATAATTTGATAAAATGTAATGAATTTGAAAATGCTCAAATTATTAGAATTACTATGATTAATAAAATCTCTTTTTGTACTATAAAATCATATGGAAGTACTACTTACATTATTACAGAACAAGAGAGCGTTAACTCCAATTCACCTCCTGGCTTTTTTTTTAAAACCAGTTCACTTTCATCCTTCCTTTGATACATTTTAATATTTCATTATACATTCAATCATACATTATCTCTCCTATAATCCCTCTGTTATTATTCAGAATAGCCAACCATTCATATACTTCTCACTTCATCAAAGGAAGCTGGGCTATTTTCTGGGGAAAAATGATTCACTTTCCCAATCGCACATTTCAAATTAATGAATTCAGGAACAGCGTTGGTATTGACTTGCCCTCCGGCAAATCGACACGTCCGATACCCAGTATGCAGGGCTCGCGACCTCCGTTCGGCTAACATAATTCTGTCAGTTTCAAATGAATGATATTTCGTTACATAGTATTTGTTTCGTAATTACGTAATTATGCTTCTGCTTCGTTCGTGCAAAATTTGAATTAAACTTTGGTTGCGTGCCCTACTGTATCGGGAGTAGAATACAAGTCATCTAAGGAAATAAGATCGGATGAGAGCGCGGAGAATGTAATTTCGCAGTAAGTCTGCCACAAAGTCGCTTTCAACGAGCGATTCGGCTCATCGAAAAGTGCATTCTTGAACCCACCTTGCGTCACGTCCACAGGTTATGTTACCGCTGCATGTATCAACCTGTCGTATCGCTTTGTGCCTTCTTATTTCCGCTGTTTGAGAAACACATGACAAAAATAATTGGCTAATTGGAATTGAGGAGGAAAACTTTACATTCATGACAAATAGTGAGATAGTCAGCAATGTGCAAGTAGATGATAAAGTCCAGGATGAGCTAGAGTGAAATACACTGCCGACTACGATCGTGACCTATCAACAAATTATTTTTTTCTCCGTTTAAGATATTTTAAATGAATTTTTATGCCTTTTATAAATGTACCGCACACCAATCGGAGTCCTATCGGTTTACGCTGATATAATGCAGTCGTAGTTCAATCAAAGTTCGCTAAGGAAGACGGCTAAATAAAATCGGTGTATTAAGGTATTGTCCGTCGGTGTTCACACCCCCTGCCATGCGGCGGCTTGCGGGGTATTAACGTAAATGTGCCTGTCATATTATCTGGCGGGTGCATGGAGTAGCTTAATTAACCATACTCTTTGTTGAAATATAACCTACTTATTTTTATTATCAAAGGTGGCCGAGTGGTTAGAGTGGTGCATTTTCACAAGTTTTATCTAAAGTTTATCCTTAGTAGTTCAAATCCTGTCGAAGGCATATTTTTTTCCGGAAAATTAAAGCCCTGTGACGTCAATGATCAAGATGCCTGCCACCCTCCTCCGCTCTTTTATCTTTAATCATCCATTCAACATCAATTTATATTATCTAACCCCCACCCCACTGGTGAATCGGTTATTCTAATCATGTTTCTCTTTGTATCCTAATTTACTCGTACGTTTTATTAGAGATATGATAAGTGTTCGTTTTGCCGTTATATATACGACTTACTAACACGGTAAGAACGCCGCCGCAGCGGCCGGCAATTTCAATCACGGTCAACAAAACAGTATAAACCCTTGACATCCCGGTGATTCCTGACTGTTTTGACAATCACACTATTAGGACTGCCTTCCGTCACTCATTATGACGCATTTCAGGGTCAATTTTGGTTCTCTCATTTGTCTTACAAGTTACGCAATAAAAACCTATGCGTTGAGTAGGATGAATATCATGCTCATCATTAGAATAAAAGTTCTTTTCTCACAGTCTAATCCTAGATCTTCTGTTAACCTTCCAACTTGTTTGCATTAAATCAGTAGCTCCAATAAATTGAAGAGCTTTTTCACTTTATATCTGTCTCCCCTTTGATTATTTAAAGCACATTTGTCATACATTACATACTGCTCAAATTTCATGAGGTGAACATACCAGAAATTTTTTCTTGAATTTCGTAAGAGAGGCTATCGGCGGAATATTTGCCAAAAACGTTGAGTATGAACATGATTAGTAAAACTCATATCTGAGGAAGTTTTCCATTTGACTAGTTCTCACATATGATCGCTACTCACTTTTCGGTTTAACGATCTCACGCAGGATAAGAATCTCCGATAAATTCATTCTATTTCCGATACGCATTTCTTCACTTGGTTTCGATTTTCGTAAAAGTACAAACATTTAGTAGAAGTGTTTCTCCGTAAATTCTTTCTTACCACGTAGCGAATCACCCTATATGCTCAATGAGCAATGCTCATTCCTTGATATTCTGGTATAGTGTTGTTAAATGTGCTTCGACAGCTGAGGCCATTTCGCACGTGGGCTCCCACCGGGAATCGAATCGAGCTACGTGAATGGCAGTAATTTCTTGTGAATTTCATTTCTTTAAACGCCTGTTTTTCTACGCGATCCCCTATTCTCAAAACAGGCATTTGAAAAGAGAGGTTTAATTTTTAACATACACGATATATTAGAAAGGTAAGCTAGGTAGAGCCTCTTTCATTTTGGAAACGTGGATGTTCGGCAGAGGTAGAATTAATGTGGATCTTCATAGAAGAGGTACGTGAATTGCACTATTTTTTGTGGATTTCATTTCATTAAACGCCTGTTTTTCTAGGCGTTTCCAAGTTCTCAAAACCGGCATTTGAAAAGAGAGATGTCTATTATTTCACAACTATAACTCATTATTTGGTGAGATTTTTCTGGCTATTATTGATATATATTACTGGCTATTGCGTTATAGAAAATGAAAATCATTCATAAATTTTACCGTAGCATTTCGATGGTTATGTTTTTCCCCAAGGTTCCTAATAACTTTCGAAGTATCCATTCGTCGGAGATTCTCGTTTGCAAACGAGACTAACAGTTTTTCCAGAAATTTCTTCCCTCTAGATATTTTACTTCTTCGATCTAACCTTACTTTGACTAAAACACGTTTTTAATTTCCGCCAGCATGACCCTGAGTTGAGAGGATGGAAATTTCGTCGGCACTGATATACCTGAACTCAAATGAGGACCATTTATTTTGACCTTACATTAGCTTCATTTGATTTAAGGAGCAGGTAACAGAGAGAGGGTCGACTTTATCGCTATGGGGGTGAGGAGAAACGCATGGAATGGGCAGATTCCACACCTTTTACTCTTCTCCTCCTCACCCTCAGTCCTTAAGTATATATAACTCAAGGGAAGTCAGCTACTAGTTCATTTTCAATAGAGCAGTTACGCTGTCAGAGAATGGAGGCATCGGGAAAATTTCGCCGAAATCTTTAAGTTCGTCAGAAAACGGAAAGCGATCCAGGTATGAGACTTTACTATTTTACTACAGAGGATATTTTGTTTGATTTAAGATAACTAATTATTTATTATTAGCAAATTATTTTCAATCTATATCCTGAATGTTTTAGAATCTTCAAAGGTAGTGACAATCATTTCGTTAACTTGCTGTTTCGGCGTTTGCTTTCCGATAAATTCATCGATGTATCTGCCGCAGCTGATTTTGTTCTGAATTTTGAACTGAATATGCAGTTGTATATTCTCGTTTAATTTTTAAATTTTATTTCTCTGCCAATTGATACTTTAGATGTTGATTTTTTCTATTTTGTGGTTCGCTTGTTTAATCGATCCTTTGCGAGACTAACCGTATAACCTCTGCGATTCCCCGAATCTTCCGGTTAAGTAATTCTTGTGTAACATTCTTTATCACTGTTTTCAGGCTTCTATTCTACGAGAGGTATAGCGGATTGCTTCATATCACCAGAATTTTTAGTCAAGTATTGCCAGGATTTCCAAATGGTTCATAGTTATTGACCCTGACATCACCTTGTCGACAACTTACGGATTTATGAAGTAAAATACGGAAAAGTTGGGGATATTATGCTGAAGAATAACGGATAAGGTAATCATGAATCATTCGTGCATTTATTAGAACTTTTCTCTGTATTTGGTATCATTTTGACTGGTGACTATTCGGCGTTGTGTTAGAAGGATGTCGAAATGTAATTGTAGTGTATGGATCCTAGTACGTGATTCATCATTTCATTTTTCGATCAATCGTTCGATCGGTAGTAATATGCAGTTCTTCGTTCACGTCAATTGTCCTAACTTTCCGTAATTCTCAACTACCTCGATGTTAATACCTCACGTTATTTCATTATCAGTTACCTGGAAGCAGTCGAAATTTTGCTAGGAATATATCAACGTTAGCTCATTGATATTCCAGTCTTCGTCCCACGATTTCTTCTTTCCATATCAATCCGAAATTAATAAACCGAATTGAATTTTCCGTCAGCAATGAACACGTTTTTTCAATTTCCTGTTGTTTGGCTAACTTTTTACATTTTATTTCAGTATTGTTCATTTGTTGAAATTATCTCAATTATCTCTCTACGATATTTTTTCTGTAACCTGAAGGTGAAAATATAGCGCAGTACAATAATCATAAACAATTTTAATGTTAATTTTTGTACTCAGTTTTTTAAGTATTTTAGTTAAAAAATTGCATAATTTTTGCGTTTTCCAAGAATTTAAACTCAAGCATTGTATTTCATGCTATTTATTGTTGTCTATGAACAACCAATAAATGTAAACTATGGTTTTCTGATTGGAATAGCAAATTATATCAATATGATAGCATCGTTTTCTATTTGGTTATAGCTAATCCTGGTGTCGGTCTTGGTCTTCTGTGGAGATTTTCTACATTCCTCTCTTGTAATTACAACTTCTCTCCAATTCATAATTCCAATGGCTTCCATGTTTACGCTGTCGAGCCACCTTTTCTTAGGTCTTAATGATTGAAGTAATTAGGAATCGATCAAAGTGGGTGGGTCAAATATTGAGAGGAGAAGGATTGCTGAAGAAGGTGATCGAGGGAAGGATGCTGGGGAAAAGACAGAGGGGAAGACAAAGACTGAAGTTGTTAGACGGGGTGGGATAAGTTACCGGGAATTGAAGGAGAGGGAACTGAATAGGGAATGTGGGGGCACATGAACCTACCGAAAGATACCATTTCATTGGTCATTTCATTCATTTCTTTATAATTATATATATTATATTTTCAACTGCTATATTTATTGCGTTTATCTAGATCTCCCACACACTGTTGACTGGAATCATAGTCATTATTAGCGATGTGACGGAGCTTCGACTCCGAAAGGTCGGAAACTCCGGTTCTAATTCATCTCCGGATCTGACTCCGGTTCCCAACCGAAGTTTGAACGGAGTTAAATTTCGAAGTGAATGAAATAAATGGCGCCCATTCCATCTTCAGTCCGGATAGGTAAGGAATAGCGGATAGAATAACATTGTGACACTTGTTTAACGTTTCACGCCCGATAGTCGGCTGACTCGCTTCTCAGTATGGGTGCTGCGATGTGTGCTCAGAATATTGGTAGCCATGAAGCCTAAAACAAGTGCTATTTGGAACTTCTTCTGTGAAATTGATTCAGATATGGTGAAGTTCAATATTTGCGAAAGGGTATACTCCAGGAGATGGTACTAAGACTTCGTTTAAAGGGCATTTAAAAGCGCTGTATATGAATAAGTGTGATGCACTTTTTCGGCTTGAGAAAGTTTTACAGAGTTATTCAAAACTTTTAGGTGATAAGTATTTGTTTGTAAATAAGTCCTACAGAAACAAACATTCAGTTGTATTTTTAGTTTTATTAACTTTTGCATCAATTTAAAATTTTCTTTTTCTCATTTCCCAAATAAAGTTTGTTTTAAGCAAATTTTGTTTCCTTATGTAATTCTGTCACCTCCGATTCTGATATACCTCCGACTCCGACAGGGGTCTGAATGAAACTTCAGAGTCCGACTCCGATAAAATCACCTCTGTAACATCCCTAGTCATTATTATCATTTTGCCAAAGGGCAGTTACGTGGTTCCTATATTCTTTGGTAACCTTTTTACCCTTCAGACATTCTATATTATTTTTTTGCCATTTTTATGTTGCTCTTTTTTAAGGTTACCGATTCTTGCTCTTACTTTTAGAATTAAAAGGTAATGATCAGAATCTGTTTGCTCTGTAATTTCTGACATTCACAAGGTACCACGCATCAATCATATGATTGATTTGGTTGGCTGGTGTTCCCTTATTTATTTTTGTGTGTGGGAATAGCTTTACACCTATTACCTTTTGTTTTTGGGAGGCAGCAAAGGCGATCATTTCAGATTCATTGTCATTAGTGTAAGCTATCAGCTTCCCTGATGTTGGGTAATAGGTATCCCCGGATAACTTTGGCATTAAGATCTATCATTATAGTCTTTTATAGTGTTTTGGGCATTCATCATGGATTTTTTGCAATAACTAGTGGAAATAATCTTTGATTTCATCCTCTTTATCTTCTCCATGTGTATTAATAATACTTTAGTTGAAAAGTCTGCCTTTAACATGTATACAGCATAATCTTTCAGTTACAGGTTGGAATGATACGTTGCCCTGCTTTTAATAATAAAACCAGTCTCAAATTCATGTTTTCTCTCATCACAGCAATAGAAAATATTGAATGCATGTTTTTCTAAAATACCTTGTCCTGTCCATCTGGTTTCTTGCATTGCTGTCATATTCATTGTGTTTTTTTAATACATTGATTAGATCTTTCATAGCTCTGTATAGTAATAATACAGCCCATGTTCCAATTCGTAAATCATTGACTTTTTCCTAGGCCAGAACATCGTAGGTTTTCCAGTGTGTTTTATTCTTTCAGAATTCATGTTTTTTTTTCTACAGAGTAAAATTGTCAGTCCCACATCCTACTCCCAACCTGGAGGACCAGTGGTAGCAATTATTTTAATTGTCATGAATAACTTTTATCCTTCAGGATTTGAGGAATTTAGTTGAAGGTTTTAACAATTTTGTTTCAGGCAAATGAAAAGGAAGACTGTGATTTAAGGTGTTAGAGCATGGAAAATTTGTTGCATATTGTTGTGGAAATTTTTGCCTTTAATGTTGTGTGTAAATAACTTTTGAGACAACTTTTAATGCAACTGTGAGTGAAAGAATGTTTACTATAATTATAATGCTAATTCAATTATTGGTAGAGGAGGAGGGTGATTTATTTTTAGATACTGATAGAGAAATGTTTTGATATGAAATAAAGGATGTGTTCTCGTTATTCAAAGACACATTTAATGTTTATATTTTGAATTTGTAAGTGGCTAAAGCATTCTCTTATTTATTATATTTTCAGGGGACTGTTAATTCAGCAATGCCATTGTGATCTGGCCAACAGTTTATTGAAATAGCTGTACAATAGCTGTTTGTAAGTATAAAGGTTAATTTATGTTTCAACATACATTTAAATATTGAAGGATTTGATTATAATTAATGGTAACATTGATTGGTGGATAAAAAAGCTTATTGAGATTAAAGTAGATTTAAAAATTTTCAGTTAAAATGCAAGACATAAAAAAATCAAATTTTTTTGATTAACAATATTTGTTACAATTTATTGCAGAAAATTCTTTAATACTTTATTGAATGTTTCACTTTATTTTGAAGAAGGTTTACTTTATTTGGCATTTGCATGCTAAGTTTTGTTTTGCACTTTTACATTAGAGCACAGGTTATAGCTATTATGCTGATTTAATTCTTTGTCATTAATTTATGTCTTAAAATGAAAGTAACAGTTTTGGGTATGATTTATGCTATTGGCTAAATTCTATGAGGAGTTGCCGATTTGTCATTTAAATATTACTTTAATAACTGTGAAAGAGCAAGTTTCTTTTCCTTGTGGAAGCTTTGTGCCAGTTTAATGGTTAATATTCTTTAAAGAATTTAATTCAATTTCATTGCCCATTTCCTTGATTATTTTCATTTTTTAAATAAAAATGGATACATTCTAATTTGTTTTAATTCAAGCATTGTGAGATTTATGCGAATTGTATTAACTTTCCAGAATATAATATATTATGTAATATTCTAACAGGTGCTAACTTATTTATTTTTCTGTGAAGTTTATGTGAATTTAATGATTTTATGAGTATAGAGGTGGAACAAGTTTTTGGAGCATAGTTCTTGAAGCATAAATATTTAATTTTTCATTTCCAGGTGGAGGTAAATGAGGAAAAAAAGCAGAGGAGAAACTGGAAGCAGCAGGGGGAAAAATTCAGTGATATTTTTAAATGTGAATGGTATATGTTGAAATGCAAAGTGTAAGTGTGAAAAAAATAATAAAAGTTTGAAATAAAAATAATGCATTTTTTATTTGTAAGGAGCAGTTGAACCTGCATGAATTGCTGTAGCAGTTTATGCAGGTTCAGCTGCTCCATGGATAAAAAGTGGTCACAAGGCCAGAACCTATCTCCAAGACACTCTTGGAGATCCTGATGTCAAATTTTTGAGCAGAAATGCAGGTTTTGGGGTTTGTTTACATTCTTGACTTAATTAAATTTTCATATTTACAATTTGAAAAGTGTTTTGCTTGGACTTTGAATAAATTCTAATATATACATCTTGGACTTAGCAAAAATTTTGTATACACCTTTTTAGTTATTTATCTTACAAGGAGACTATACACCGTCGGATGCGATTTAAGTGGTAAGACTCTGTAATTTATATATGACTTGACGCTTTTCCGGTGAAAAGTTTGTTGAAGGTAATTTTCTCTGGCTTCTAACCGGGTCAGTGCTGGCAGAAGTGCCGACGTTAAACAAGATATTGTTCGAAAAATCCAAAATTCTGTCCAGAACAGATAAATTCTGGGACAGAATCTTAAAGGAATCGATAGAAATTAAGCTAAATGTAAACAATTTTAATCGTGACGACGGGTTCCAAATTCCATCTACTTGGAAGCCCGTAATTCATAAAATAAGGAAGGAGAGGAGCCACGGCGCCGCCACCAGTCAATCAGGTGATAGGAGCCCCCGCCCCTATATAGCAGATTGAACCAACAATGTAAACAATTTTAATCGCGACGATTCCAAATCCCATCCACTTGGAATTCACAGAATTAAGGAGAGAAACCACGGCGCCGCCATCAGCCTCCGCCCTATATATAGTAGATTGATCCAACGGAAAACACTCATCCCTGAGGATGGCCGCAGTGATAGCGGCCGAAACGTCGGCACTTCTGCCAGCACTGACCCGGTTAGAAGCCCGAGAAAATTACCTTCAACACTCTGTAATTTGATAGATATCGAGTCAAGATTGACTAATCACCCCCAAAGTTGGGTTTTATCTGTGATAGTTTTCACGGGAAATGAACTTAGGCGTTTAAGCAAAATTGTCAGCTTATAATGCTAAGGGCAGCGAGTTATGACAGAGGATCGCCTAGCGGAGTGGTATGGTAGCTGATTCCGAAGTCATCTATGTCGGGTTCGAGCCCATCCGCCGAAAAAAATTTTTCTCTTTTTTTCTTTCACGTAGTCTTTCGTAATCTTAATCTGTTTTCTTCTTTCGGTGAATTTAAACTTATTTTCCGGAAGTTATAGAATTTTTCCGGCGGTGAGTCACCCGTTTCTTCAAATTAAGCCCAATACTTCTTGTTCGTGTTCTACTCTCAGGGGAATATTCAAAGAATTATATAATATTTGATCTAGAATAAAACTTCAAACTATTTTGATAATACAAATTAATAGCTATGACTAAAAACATACAAAGAAATTAGAAATAAATGAGCATCAAAAAGTCAAATAATTATTTTAAATGCAGTCATATCAATTTATTACCAAGAATTTGAATGCAGAGTCAGTAAATTTTCTGACAGTATAACTTTAGTGATCACTCAAAATAAATATTGATATCCAAAGATGTCAGCCAATGTTGCATAACTGCTTAAAGCTCAGACATCTCTGCTGTCTTCTGAGTCGTTGATGTGAAGTCCAGGTTATTGTTTGATTCAGAAGAATTTACCACTGGTTCTGTGAAAGGAAAATACAATTCAATTTCCGTGAACATTAAACATTTTTCAGGTCACTAAAGATGATATTGTATTAATTAAACTTTTACTGATGACACTACTTCAATGTAAATAATTATTCACAGAATTTTCATTAAAAATGCACCAATTTCATTGGTGTTCTCCTCCAGTGTGCATTTCTTTGAATAAGCAGAGCTGAAAACTTGGTGAAATGAAAAATCTATCTACAATAACGATTTTAGAACTATAAACCAAGGCCTCCAATGTCACCTCTGACAAATTTGAATGCACAGACATAAGGAGAGTTTGAGAATGAATGAAGGAAAATGAATAAGTGGCAAAGAAAGGAGAGGAAGGTAAAAGAAATAAAAATACAGCTGGGCTTATATGGAATATAAAAGAAAGAGAGAGAAAACATTATATACACAAAAAAATGAAGCTATAAATAAGTACCAGAGGCACGAAGAGATTATGAACTCTCTAAGTAAAAAATATCCTAAATAAAACCTCTATAGGGAATGTTTTACTAAAATAGTCCTATATAATGAAGAAACATGAGGAGGTTCATAAGGAACTAAAGAAGCAGAATTAGAGATATAAAGCATTCAAAAAACAGGAGTAACAATACACTATAAGAATGGGTAAAAAGGATGATAATCAAGTGGGTGAAGAACTGGGAAAACGGTAATGATTTATAAGATATATAAGATAAAAAGTATCAAAGAAGCCACTAATTGTAAGTCAGTAATAAATGCATTTCTGAATTGGCCTTTTAAATGGGAGGTTTCGTTGCATTTTGTTGGCTTGAAAGACAGAATGTGATTCAAGGAAAGCCTGTCTTTTTACTAACGTTGCATTGTACAGAACATGATTTGTGTTTCTAGTGGTGCTGCTTATGAGGAAGCTAAATGATGAAGAAAATGTTAAGAGAATAGCACCATTAGAAGAAGGAGCTAAGGCATTGCAAGGACAGTGAGAGAAGGAAGACTTCAAGATTAGGGCATCGCTCCACTGCTTTTGCAAACCTGGACATTGCTTCTGTCATCTTCTCCTTATTTTGGATGACCTTCTCCTCATCACGCATTCTTTCTGAAGTGATAAGAAATTGAAATATTCCATCAAATAATTTTATCCCTTTTATTACATCAACTGCTTTTCCCAATTTCTATCAACTGATGAGGCATGCAATCCTATGAATTACTGTCACAAGTAACTCTAATAAGAGTAGTAAAAAGAAATTACTAACCACTTGCTCTTCTGTTGGTGGCATAGCTGATCACTAGATGGCATCAATCCTGTTCTTTCCCTCCAACATCCCAGGAAGTTCTAGAGTCTAGATTGGTGAAACAAATTTTCCTTTAATCATGAAAAATTTACCAGAATATTTAATAAGCTGACCTTCACTGCAACTATACACTTCACCTTACCTTTAATGGGTCAATAACCCCAGTTATACCACTGACTGTCGTTGCACCAATGAAAAGGATCTCCTCCTCAGTGGTGTACCTTTTGCATGTCTGCCCCCAGTGAATCACGGTGCAACAACCAGGATGCTTCTGCTCGACATCCAACTTCCAATCTTGCAAAGATTACAAGAAATGCTTTTCATGCTAAGTATTGAAAGAAAAACTAATTGATTATTAGCATTAGTCTAACTTTACCCTAGAACATTTACTAGGAGTCTTTAAGGCTAAGGAATTCCATGGACCCGCCAGCTCCTCCCACTTCTTTCATTACTCCCCCTTGGGGTCCAGAAAATTAGTTGGCCAACTCTGGGTTTCATTATCACATACCTTTTCTCCTTTGATATCTTCTTAGGGATTCCTGAAATATATCATTGGATCACTACATCATCATCTAAACGGTTGCCTTGATTTAAAAAGTTGAAACTTACCTTTAACTAAGCCCAATCTAGCACTAAGCGATTTTATCACTACCGGAATCATCAACTAACAAATTAGTACCATCAGTAAAAGCTTGAAAGATACAATAACGTCCTCAGTGACCTTCCGATTTCCATTAGTAATTTAATTTTCCATTACAGTTATTTAAACAATGTAGCAAATGAGAAACAACAGCTGATTAACATTTCATAAAAAGTACCGCATTTTATCCTCCATTATCTCCCAAAAATGTACCCAAACTCGCAATTTTACTAACATCACATCCCCGTTGACCAATTAATTGATAGATTAAATGGCCCAAAAAATGGTTTCTAAACAACTGTCACTATATTTGTCCTATTAAACATCTCATGTAATGAGTAAATAACCTTTGTGAGCTTTCATCGTAAATGGTGTAATTCTGAAATGTAGTTATAGGTAGAAATACTATCATTTCATACTTAATAGCCTACCTACCTAGTCGATGTGATGTCAAGACCGGCTCCCGTACCAATCGGTTTGGCGTTATAGGTGTGCCTTAATAGGAACCGTAGCACATCGCTGAGTTGAATGGGTACCACTGGCTTTTTCACATGCGTATGGAACCTATGAACTTGCAAAATAGAGATACATTAGAAACATTGAAAATATATTTAATAACATGTTCATTCCAACGAGTTAAGCTTGAGCATATTAACTTCATAATTAATAAATTCAGTCTCATGAGTAATAGGGATGATGAATAAAGCGTAAATTATTCATTACACTTTCTAGTGAGAGCTAGAATTTATTTCCCTATCGAGAATGTGATTTGAACTCAAATTATAGCAGAAATAAAATACAAATAAACTCAATATGTGTCAATCATACATTTTACCCTTTCCTTCGCAGCCACACCTGTCTTTGTGACACCCATTCTACTCCAAGGCGAGAATTAAACTGAGTTATTCCGAAAGAACTCTCCAATCACAGGCCTCCTGAGTCAGGGCCAATCGTAAAGCTTGTACTTAGTTGCGAGCAGCCAGTCAGAGCCAGAGCGGCTATATGTAAATAATGGTTCGCGGACCCCCAAATGTTTATAATGGATTTTAAGCTTTTGTCCTGATCAAAACAGCGTTTCACCTCATCATAATTGTAGTTCTTTAATGTTCCCCTATTAATTAAATCAATGAAAGTAGTGTAATACCTGATTTTCGTAAAAAATTGTATTTACTTAATAGTACTTGAAATTTAAATAAAATCTCAATATGTATATGAAATTACAAAATTTTAGATATCCCAGAGAAAGAGAAAAATGAGCATAAGGGGGTCCCCCAGTCTACTAAAGTTTAAGAACCGTTTACAATGTTATGGAAATCGCGGATACATGGTGGTGAAATTCTGACTCATTCAGGACTAATACCTGGACCTTCCACTTGGCGAGCAAAACGTCAAGCAAGAGAATATCCAAATTATTTCTATCGTTTGTTCGTGATCATTCTTATCTTTATAACTTACCTCTAATCAGGGCTATCTCTGAAAGGAGACCCGGGTGCAAATTTCCATGAAGCCCCTTCCTCCACTTCCTCAGCACAGAGAAAAAATTTTCTCAAAGTTAACATCTCGAAATTTTCGCAAAATATCGCTGGCTCATTTTTAGCTATAACGTTTTGATGAAACATGTTATAAATATTTTTCTTTCATATTTTAGTAGTGATTGAATGTAATCTCAAATTTCTTTCAATGAAATTTTCATACATTGTTTATAAGATTATAAAATTTATAAAAAGATATAAAATTTGCAACAAATTATTTGATGCAAACTGTGATCGCGATAAGACCCAATTGCCGGATCTTAAAATACATCATTAAATTTTTTATCTTTAGAAAATCATTTTGGTTAAAGAAGGAAAGCAATGAAATTATAATATAAAATTAAAGAGTATTGATGAGCAGTACATGTCGCGCGCGCTCCTCAACCCCACGCTTTCTAGGGCTACGCGCTGTAGATTTTAAAACAATACTTAATATTTTAAGTGGTGATTATAATCATCATCGACATTTTCTGTATTTTCCGGCGTATAAGACGACTTTTTAACATAGGAAGATCTTCTCAAAAGTCGGGGGTCGTTTTATTCGCCAGTTGTCGTCTTTTAGGGTGGGTGCTGAAACTTCCGAGCCGCACTGGGGAATCTGCGGTAGCTACATATGCTGGAGGGAGCTCAAAAACTGCCGCATCCGGCGTATGCGGCGACCGTACGGAAGCATTTGAATCAGAATTATTGCATTAAAATGAAATCGGCTTTTTGTTTTTATTTGGTGTGCTTTGGAAGAGTCCTATACGGCGAGTATTTCCCAAACTATATTTTAATGATGTAGTTGGGGGTCATCTTATACGCCGGAAAATATGGTATTTGTCTGAAATGAAGTTATTTGATTGAATTTTAGGTAAGGGAATGAAAATGTTGTCTACGTCCATCAGTGAGCAGCAAGAACATATTTAGATAAAGGAAATAGATATAAGATGAATAAAAATATGCAAAAATAAGGTACTATCCCTACCCTTTTTGCTGTAACTGTGTTGTCATAAAAATTAAAATGATTGTAAAATGTTGCTAGGTATTACTTATTTGCCAAGTACCAAACTTGTTGCAAAATAAGTTGAGAGAATAGAACTTGCCATGGGTTTTAGAAATCTAATTATGATCCAGCCATGAAGCAGTTGTGCCTCCACATTTTGATTTATGTTGTATAGCCAGCTGTTACTTTTGATTAAACAGGAGTGAGTTTCAAGGATAGTAGAAACAAAAGCATCCTCAAAAGAATGAGTTTAAGCCATTCTGTGAGCAAGTAAATATTCTTATTACATAACTTGGGTGATTCAAAATAATATTAATTTTATGCCTCTCTAATAAAATAATGTTGTATATTCATTCTTCATGATATATATTTGAAATATTAAAAGCTTACTTCATCATATCCTGAGGTTGGTTTATAAAATGATGTAAAGTATGATAATATTATCAAAAAATTTCACTGATTTCACTGACCAAAGCTGGTATATTTCTTTTTAGGCTCGTATGAGCATGCAGAGGTTGCATAGTAGTGGCAACATTGCTGTAACAAGCAGGATATGCACCATGTGCTACTAATCTTGTTTGTAACTGATAAAAGAAATTCATTTGAAGTAGTGCAGTTAGTGGCGACAGTTGTTTTTGGTTGAGTTGCACTGTGCATCATCTTGAAGTGCAGGAGGCCAGTTGAAGCGTCCTAACAATATTTTTAGGGAAGATGTACAAAGTTAATGAATCAAGATTGAAGTGGCATGTGGTAAGACTGCAAAGCAATGCTTTTATGGAACAAATGAAGGAATACAGTGTTGCTGTATTGTATGGTGTTCAATGATTGAAAGTTTTTCCTGTTTTTTGCTGTTCAAGAATGCCCCCATTTGGGGTGATAATGTGAGAATTTAGCTCCTTGTCTCCCTGCTGGATGTAAGTTGCTGATTGATTGCATCTATGTTAGCCCTGGAGTTAAGTGCATGCCACAAAACAATTCTACATATTTTGCACAACATTCTTGGGTTCTGCAAAATTGCAGTGCATTTTGTAAATAATTATTTTCTCTATGGATAAGACATAGGTTTGTTTGTATGAACCATGGTTGAAGTGGTTAATGGAAACACCCTGGTCCTCCTTGCCCTATGAGCATGTTCCTAGCACTAGGTAGTACCAAAAGGATGCTTACAGGCTTAAAATATCCATAGATAATCCTTCATCATGCTGGGTCTCAGAGGCAGATGGCCATTGCAGCCTACAACTCCACCTCTTGCAATATCACCTTTCTTGCAGTATCAACTTGTAGCTACACCTTGCAATATCACCTTTATGTGCACTCAAGAGAAAGTGATGATTTGATGAAAGTGAATGTTTTGTTTGACATGGAATCCTATCACCCTTATACTTTAAGGGGTCATAGGGTGCCTTGGTAGGCCATTCTTGTACCACATAATTTATCACTACACATCACTTTTAATCATGTGTAAGTGTTAATCTCAAATTCTCATATTTATTATTTTTATACTCATGGTTCAGTGGGCAATTTTATATTAATTAAGACTAAATATTGATTAGAATTAAAGCAAAATTGACAATTAAACAAATGAAAATATTAACAGAAAAATACCCAATGATAGTTTCTCATGTCAGGATAATGAGAACCTTAGAAATCTTGATTGTATCTTTAGCTTATGGTCTCCACTAAAAGTTGTTAACTTGTTCACTTTTGAAATTATAACACTTCATTTCTCTTAACCAGTCTCAGGTTTAGACAGTGGCAAGCTATAAACGATTGAGCAAAGTCCTTGAAAAGGATAAAGCAAAACATTTTAAAAAATATTTCCTCAAAATTTTGTTAGAATAAAAAAAATCATATAATATTTTCTTGGCTGACATTCCCGTAATTTTTCTATCTTTCCTTTCACCCAAGTCATAGAATGCTGCTTAGCAATATTTAAATATTTCCTTGGTGACTTCATGAGTTTATCATATCATGCTCTTTGCATAAAATTAGAATATGATATTGAAGCGGAAAATCTTCAAAATATATAAAATACACACCCATTTAGCTGGCTCTCATGGAATTTAGAAATTGCACAACAAAGAATGATGGTTGATTGTGTAAAGCATTAACTTATCTTTCACTGAAAAGTTGATTGCATTGTAAAGTGATGTGAAAATATTCTTAACAGTGATAATATAGATAGTATGTCTTTGGACTAATATAATTTTGTTGTGTACATGAAGACTAATTTTTGAAGAACTGATTATATATATAAGAGTTCACTAAATATCCACTATCTGAGAGGTGCAAACATAAAAAAATATAGAGTTTGCTAAGTAAGTTAGATAAAAAATGGTTAAATTAATTTAATCAAGTTAAAGGTTTCAAAATAGTAACATAAAACTAAGTTAATCCCTACAATTTTAGTTTATTAAAATTTAAAAACAAAATCTTCTGCAAACTAATGTAAATCTAGAAAGAGATCTTTATATATTCTGAAGTGTTCATAGAGAGTAAATAATTGATATGCTTTTGGAGAAGAATAAAGAAAGGGGCTCCTGGATAATTCAGGTAAATACAGTATTTGAATTTGGTGAAAGTGGTCCTGAATTTGATTCCTGGTGGGATCCCAATTGTGTGAAAGGACCTCACCTGTTGAACTTCACATGAAAATAATACTTCTGCATTAATAAATTTAGGAAAAGTCATCTCATGTTATCAATTTAAACCAGAATATCTACAAAATGTTGTGTTAGAATTTCCTTTTATTTATTGTCTGAATATAGATGTTTTGTAACTAAAACAAACAATCAATTTAGACTTTAATATATCTACCAAAATATCTTGTGAACCAAACAAGGAAACTGAACCATTACATTTTTGGTTTGGGACTAAATATGGGATGTTAGATATTGTAAGGGCCCTTGTATTTCCATTTGCTGGAAAGACTTGATAATTTATTAATTTGCCATTTATAAAATGAGCCTTTTTATAGTATATTTTTCAGCATATTGGTAATGATCAAATCACAACTCATGGAAGGGTTAAACTTAGATATCTTCTGAATCAAAGTCATGGATCAAAAATTATGTAAAACATTTAACGATTGTATCCTACTTGAACTACATGAAGGATACATGCATTGTTATTAAATACATTCCAAGTATGGCTTGCTTTGATGGTAGATTCTTAACGATAAAGTTTTATGTGATTCATAGTAACAAGGATGAAACTGAAGGGATTCATTTTAACGCATAAGCACATGAAGAAAACAATAGATAAATTTAATTTCAAATTCTACATGCAATTACATAATCCATCATATCTAAATGTAGTTTTAAATAAATTTATAACAACAGTATTTATGGAATTCCTTTATCTAATTATAATACACATGAACTGGTTATCACAAATTCAGTTGGCAAAATAAATTATCAAAGATTGACTTTATATGTCATTTTGGTGATATGGTGGTGCAATAGAAATTTAAACTATAAATAAACAATCAGAAAGAAATGATTGCTGTTTTTATCTCTAGGACATAATCAGTGCGGACAAAATGCAACTATGCAAATGTGAATCATTTCATTGCGGTCATGTGCTACAGTTTTCACTGTTTATAGTTAAAATGAAAATGATACACCAAAATGTCCTCTCTTAGAAAGGCTTTGAAGTATAGTGTAAATGTTTTAACATTTAATGAGTGGTTGAATGTGTGTTAATTTTATAAACTGAAATCTTAACAATAAATATCAAGCAGTAATATTATTTACAAAGACAGATTCATTTTTCAAAAACTTTTGCAAGCTCAAAAATATCTTTTATGGAATGAAATATTTTGCTTATGCATATTGTTTTATCATTCCTTAAAGCTTTCAGGCATCCTATTTACAAAGATTGCTGTCTCTTCCAGGGAACCAGGCATTTATTTTAGAACACTACTGGCAGGAATGAATTGCAAAATATCATTGCATACATATTTTTCTTCTCTATTCAGCTGCCAAGTCATCTGGTTAACACCCAAAACTGAGTTAGTTCTCTAATTTGAAAGCACTTATTTTTCCATTTTGCCCTTTATGTTGGACAAAGGTAATGCTATTATAAGTCAATCTTCACTTAAACTTGGTTGAAAAGAAACCAGTTCTTTACTTTGATGAGCCAGCATCAAGATATGCTGTCAAATTCAATGCCTACGCAATGAGTTTAGAAGGAAAAATTATCTTCATCTCTTGTTTACCAATGGTTTGAGGACTTATAGTTTTCTCAATAAAATCCTGTAAAGTTAAGCAAAAGTTGAGATGCAAGAGGAATTTTTGGTCAAATTCTAAAATGATATCCATGCCTTTAAATGCACTCAGGGCTGTGAGATATGCACCAGATTGATTTAGGTTCATGTGAAGCTCTTGCTTTCTAAATAGCTTACACACTAATTGTGGTGCAGTCTTGAGGAATATACAGGTGGAAATATGTTAATTTGCTAAGGAAACTGATCTAAGGAGAAATGCTTAAAGGAAAGGAGAAGCTCATAAATGCTTAATGTCACTCACTTGTTAGTTTACAGTTAGATTAAGTTAATAGTTCTATTATATTAATCTATTATGTTATGGAATAAAAAAATAAAATTGAAAATATGTTCATAACCTAAAAACTTGGATCACTTTTTATCTTTGGTTTCTTCTCTAAATACTTGGATCAAACCCGTTTAAAATGCAGCATTTACCCAAAATCATATTTTTGTTGATATCCTTTGTTTTGCACTTCGACTTCCTTAGAAATTATTTTATTGTATTTGAAATGAAAAGAATGCAATGTTGTTGAAGATCTTGTCATTTCATCCTAGCATTAAAAAAAATGAAGTTACCTCTTTAGTGTTTCTGGTAAAAAATTTTATATCAAATGAGTCTAGATCTTTAGTTTGGCTTTGCTTTAAGTTTCTGTTACTGTTTATAACAATCTTAATTTCCTTGAACTTATGGGTAATATATATTTTCATAATTATACTCAGAATTATAAACTCATTTTACTGCTGGAATCATTGATTTTCAAGAAAGTATGCAAAACAAATCTGCTTGAATTTTGTTATTTTTCTTGCATTAGGAATCCAGTAATTAGTTTTTGGAGATTTACTTCACTCTCCAGTATTATTTTTGCAAAATGTTCTGAGGGAAATCAAAGTATTCTACATTGTTTGATCCACCAAAGTTAACGATTCTTTCCTTAACAGTATTCCCAAACAGGAATGTATGCCATTATAATAAACTTCATTATTTTTATGAGTGCAAAAATACTCTTACCCATCTAATAAACTGAATTAAAATCATTTGGTAGAGCATACCTGAGTACACAGGTCTCGCAACACCTAAAGAGAAATTGATCCCTTGTGGTGACAGCGGGCAGTGTGCATTAAATCCCAACTGGAGTGTTTCTTTGTTTTGATTTGAGAACATTGGTAAGTTACTGTGCACAAATTTGCATGTGACATTAAACTCCTGTCATCATTTCAAATATTATCACATACTCATTTGATAAACTGGTACATGTACACAAATCAATCACCAATCTCAATCAAGACCAGCCAAGCACACTAGCAATCTTGTTGATCGACGCTTATAATAACATGAAGGGATAGAAATGGACAACTGCTTCAACTTCTATTATCATGTGCTGAAACATCTCAGAACCCATTAACCTGTTTTAATAAATCCTGAGAGGCATATCCTTTTACAAAAAGGCATCAATATATGTCTTTTATCCTTTGGTGATTACCGCTGGTTCTGACTTGCTACATGAGTTGCAGTCATTTTGTTGAGACCATTTGCTGAAGTTTACAATGAGGAAACTATTCAGTTGTTGTTCTTGATTTCATAACCTCTTTAGAAGCATTACTGTCACATACATCTGAACTGCTCTCATCACCCTCTGCTAAACCTTCTTCTAATTGTTTTGCTGCTGCTTCCTCTTGTTGCTTTTGCCTTAGTTCTGCATCTGAAAAAAGAATTTCCAAAGAAAATTTTGTACATAATTGAGTAGTATCTCAAAATCTTTTTTATACTGGAATGACTGAAGAGAAGGATTGTGAAATTTTACTCTAAATAATTATACTTGAGTAGGAAGGGCCTTCTTAGATTCTAAAAGATCCTGGAATTGAGCTTCTTATTGCTCCCATTGTAATTTCACATGAAAATTATACCAATTGATATTGTTGAGTTGCATTTTCAAAAAATATGTAACCATGAAAGAAACATACATGCATGTCTATGAGACTCGAGGCTAGTTTTTTGCATACAAAAGTAAGCATCTTCCTGGAACAGTTGAATATCCCAAGTATTCCAGGGAATCACAATAACACATGTTATATAAGCACAAAAACTGTAATTATGATAAAGATAATTTAGATTATATTTAGAAGAACATTGCTAATGTGAAAAAGCATACCATAGAAGACAAAGGAACTCATGTGACCATGAATTTAATTAGAATCAGGTTCTTGATTTATTTCTCTTCCATAATATGTTTGAAAATATACAATGTAGTACCACATTTATGCATTTTTCAATGCTAATAATCATGTCCTTCTTATTGTAACCTTTCAGATTTCTCTGCGAAAGTAGCTTTGTTGAATGTATTCCTTTAAGTGGATTAAAGTAAATGATTGGTGTCTCTCAGTTAGAGCCATCTCTAGTTATACCTTAAAAGCATTCAAATGAAATAAAATGAAAGACATAGGAGTCTAAGAGTTTTTTGCCATTGTAACTCGTTCTTAGAATATCCCTCTGGGTATATTGGTATACATGGGTTAATTTATAAGTAAACTCAGGCTTCCCTTTACATCCATTTCAATTCAAAGCTTAAATTTTGTAGGAGTAAAATAGAGAGGAGGTCAAACAATAATTATAGTGAAAAACTAACTTGTATTGGAAGAAGAATTTATGAATAATTGGAATATCTTACCTACAACAGCTTGTTCTTTCCATCGCTTTTTGTTTTCCATAAGAGAAGTAACCCAAGGCTTCTTTACTGTAAAGGTTGAGGCTTGAACTTGATTAGAAGTGGTAGTAGCACCTGTAAGGTCAAGAAGTTTTATTCATTCTCTCACCATTGATAAAACTATTTAGGTTTGGGGATTTTATAGATCACATTAACAAAAAAGTATGATAACTCTATTGCTGATAAGAGCTTGTTGTAATTTATTTTTTATACATCCTATACTGCTGAACCTTTGGAATTAATTTCTATATACATGAGCTAAAAATTCAATAAATAGATCTAAATTTCTCACCATTGCTCCCAGATGATTGAGCCAACTGGAGTTTTGTTGCATCATCTTCTTCTGTAGAGGATTTTTTGCTATTCTCTTTTGATTCCTGAATAACTGAAGGCTTTTCTTCAGCTACTTCTTCAGTCTTAACTCCTTCCAGCTTCTCTCCAACATTCTCTTCAGCTGCTTCTTTGGTTGCTTCAGAATTCAATGGTGCTAGAATTGTCTCTAACATGTCACTACAGACTGCCATACTTGGCTCAACAATGAATTCAATAAAACCTTTAAAAAGAAAAGATAAAAATGTTACAATATGTATACCATCTACTTCTGAAGATGAAATATACTATTGTTTATGCAACTAATTTATTGATTCAAAATCTTATGGCTATATGTTTCTTGTGATAGGCTCTCCAGATAAGGCTGGAAACATATGCAAGAATAATCATAACGTAAGAAGATATGGATAATGAGATAATAGAGGCCCTGTATTAAGGGCTCCACAGCACAGTAGTATTTAAAAATATCATAAAAATTAATAAAGAAACAATTGATGAAGCTACACAGGACTCGTTAAAATTGTGTGAAATATTTTTGTCAAAGGAGAAAAGGTGGACTGAACTTAGGATATCTCCCCATTATTCCATTATAAATAAATTTAAAGTTATCATATCTGCATAAAATATTAGATATAAAAGTATTTTCTCTTGAGGAAACATAAATTTAGAGAGAATCAAAAAAGGATACTGGAAAAATCCACCAAAAGGGAAAGATGGAAAATTTCACTGAACATTGCTTTACTTTCTCACCTATTTGAGACTCTGCTACCAGTGTGTTGTTACGATCACAGAGAGGAGAGAATGGCAGTCCAAGCTCCCTCTCTTTGTCACCTTGAAGGAAAAATTCTTCCAATAAAAGTGCTGTCCAACGACGATGGAGGTCCCACCGCTTTGCAGGATGTGATATGTCACAGCAATGTAACACTAGGGAAACTGCCTTCGATTTATCCACACTGAAGAAAAATGCTCAAGTAAGTTAATCAAAACATATTCATATGAAGTTTAATATTGTAGAGTGATTTCTCATGTTTTCAGCATTGATTCTCATAAAATCTAAAAATTAGCATTAAGATGTTTCATCAATCTTTATTTATTTTAAATCACCGTGCTTAAATTTAATTTCTAAGATGACATAATACTCCTTTTATGCTACACTCAACTTGCACAACAATAAATGCAGCTTTGATTCCAAAACTTGACAAAATAAGCACAACAATAAGTATTCAAGAATGATTACTATATCTTATGGCATTATATTTGAAAAAAAATATTTGCTGGAAAACTGACTCATCTCATGAGCCATACAAAACAGTATTTTTTTCTTCAGCCTATATTTTTTGCTGGAGGTGAAATAACAACATTCACAAATCATCAAATAATAATAAAAAATTATCATTTTGATGTCAGGTAGAACAAGACTGATGACCAAGGCAAGTCCATGCAATCATTTGATTTTTACTTTCATGAATAAAAATTCTTATTTGAATTACAGAAAATAAAATAGGAGATATTTATTCAATAGTCACAAAGGCTTGCTGGGATCCAGTATTAAATCACTGACAACTTTATTCATTTATTTACATACAAACACTCACCTTGATTCACCCAAAGTCAACAAATTTCTCATATTTTTAATTTGTTGGAAGTGGAAGCTCATATCTGTTGCAAGCACCATGTCAATGACTAGTCCTCTAAATTCTCTAAAATCTTCTCGAGAAAGATTTTGAAGTATATTGCATTCCTCTTCTCTCAATGTTCTGTAAAAGAAGTGTAAATATGTATTACAGATAAAATATCATTCTGTTGGGGAAGATGAAAATTATTTGTAATAGTAAGATAATTTTATAAAAGAAATTTATTTACATTATTCTACCCTAGTTGTCTAACTGGTAAAAGTTGCTTTATTGTAAAAGATGACTAAAATTAAGTAACAAAGGAGGACCCTTTTTATCCAAAAAGCATACCATTCTTAAGGGAAGGCAACTAGTATACTTTCAGAACTCTCTCCTTATTTACAGCTGTGGCAAATACAACAAACTAAAGAAGATTCATTAAAGTTTTTAATGTGTAACTCATTAACAAAATAGTGAGCCAAAAAAACTTCCTTTGTATTTCCTGAATTGAAAGAAAAATTTTTATTCTGGTTATAACCCTGCCTTTTGCTTATAGCGCGATTTTCATTTGGTATCCTGAAAAGCAACTTAACTGGGTTTTCTGTTTTTCAATCTGATGTCTGAGATAGGAATTTGATTTATATAGTTAGTGAATCGCATAATTATATCTTTTATGGAGATTACTACCAAACTAATGGTGATATGGACGTTTGAAATCATCACAGTCATGGATTATGTTTAGTGTGGTATTTCAAATTACTCATTTTTTTCTTAAGATCAGTAACAACAAATCCTGCAGCCTGATATGTCTTTGTAACACTCTTGTTTTTATTAATTTTCATTATTTTCTAATTTTACGATGTGAATGTTTGTTGACATTCCTGCAAAACATCTATTATATTTTTTCATCATAGTACTTTTGAGAGTAGCACAGGGTAAGCATAAAGGTACCGTAAGCTCTTTCACATCAGAAAAATACGACATTTTCCTAAGGAGTTACAGAGGGTTATTTTCTCAGGAGCCTCCTATCGAAGCACAGATGGCCCTGTTCTCTGCAGACTGAAATGGTTGTCGGATGCGGGTGCATACACTTCAAAGGTAGTTTTTATCGCTCCAGCCTTTGTGTATGTACCTCTGCAGATTGCTCGGCAAATCGTGGCTCCACGGGACCACTGCGTCTCTCTCGACACTCACACCCTCACCCACCAAAATAGGCCTCTTGTTCGATCGCCACTGACGTCATCGGCAACCACCGGAGAGGACAGTTATCAAAATATGAGACCCAAAAGCCTTTATTCTTTTTAATGACATGTGAACTCGGAGGGTATTCAGGATCCTCTTTGGAAGGATGAACTCCCGGATGGGCAATCAAGGAAAAGGAACGTTTCATCAATTTGGCCAAACGGAATTGGAAATTGATATGATTCGTAATGGATCGGAAGCCGGTATTCGTAATCAAGAAGAAACGGAGTTGAAGTCGAAAAAGAAATATCATTACAGATTGTAGAGTTCATAGAAATGATGGATAGAGCACAGGGAATCCTCTCAGAGGTTACCTATGAAGAAGAGAAATAGAAAACTTAAAAAATTCTATTATCGAAAATTGGATGGAAATCATGAATGAAAGCTATAACTTCAGAAGATCCCACCGTCCGAAATTGAATTTTCCAAAACTACTCATAATCATAGGATTGAATATTTTTTCTCAAATAGAATAAATAACTACCAGGAAGCTATTCAGGCGATAGTAAAGAGAATTCAATCAACTTTATTTGGGGTAATCAAGGGTAAACGTCTGACAAAAATGAATATTTGTAAAATGAATATTAGAGAGATACAATTATTGTCAAAACAAAATGAACGCCTGTATTTTTTTAACGTTAAACTACTACATTAATATCTTCCCAAGAATTATCTTTTCAGAGACGGATGAATCACGTGAATTAGAAACTAAAACGACATTCTCTTCTATCATAAACAATAATAGCATAAAATATGTTTCTTACTGTCGATTATATATCGAAAGAATTATTCTGGAAAAGTCAAAGGACAGAAAATACTCAGAATTTCAGCCACTATTACGGGAAAGGAAGATTTGATAAGAACTATTTGTAACCGAAAAAAATCACTCAAACGTCTGCGCGGACGTCATTGACAGCAGGAAAATCTGGTTGACTATATTAACAGAATTTAACTTATATAACAGCAGAAATTCATTTTCCATACATCTATTTTGAGTTTCAAAACGTTCGAAAGGATATTATTGATTAAGTTACTTGCAAAGTAAACGAATGATATTAAAAATCGAATAAAGAAATTATTTTCCTTTCTGAGTGAGGCAGATATTCTTAATTCCTAGAAAAACCAATGCAAAATCCTAATGCTGACACAGAGCACGATAAGACGAGAAAACTGAAAGGACAGCCCATCATAAGTAATGCTTTAAAGATGTTGATGGTACAGATTGTACAGATTGTAAGTATCCATCGATGTGCTTCACGTGAAATATCTCTTCAGGTGCTGATTTTTAAAATTATGTCAGGAGTCATTAAATCTTTCCGTTGTTTCGCAAACCGTTAAAGGAGAATCTAAAGGTGAATGTAGAGTTAAGAATGATACCTTAGCTCAAGGCAGTACATACAAATATCTTCGTGCTGATTGTGGAGTAGATATGGTTGGTGCCAAGTAAAACTGGAGTTCATGACTGGAATGCAACTTTATTCATTCAATTTTTTGAATTGGGTTTTCCCGTGTGATAGTAACGGAGAATATACGAAAAAAATTAATAACAAAGGCTGCTTCAAATAGTGCTGGAAAGGCGAATGTTCGTATTTTGAAAAACTTCAAAATATAGAAATAACTGAGATACGATCGTATCTCTGTCTTATATCTTATTAAAACAAAGACATAATTACATCTAAATGAAACATCTTTATTTTAGCTTCAATATTAGAATATAAATTAGAAAATAGAAAGAAAATGTATATCTAGCATTCTTTGCCAGTAAATCCATAGTATCAATTCAAAGGTGGATATAAAAGCCTACGGGACTCACTTCGTTTATTGAAAGAGACACATTATTGAGTGCACACACTACCGCTTACTAAATGTTAAAGGAAACCCTATGAGTCCGTTAAGTTTGTCGGCTTGAGTAAATACAATTAAGTCTCAGATATTTGGAAGAATTCTAGCACGTCTCTAACAACACGACACACAGTTTTTCTTTTACATTAGGCGTACAAGGCAGAGGGCTGCAACGTTCAAGTTGCTGTAGGTAAAGCCGGTCATAACAAGAGTGAATTTGCGAAACACTTGCGCGCTTCATTAACTGCAACCATTCAAGTGTGAACACTTATCCTTTCTCCGTCTCCCGCTTGCCTCACATTTGTTACCGCCTCTGACCGCTCCTTTTCCTAATTTAGCAAGTTTTCCTTACCTTGAAAAAACATTCTTGTACTTTCTTTTTGTATAGCCGAGTCTATAGATCAAAGTGCTGGTACATAATGCATTTCCCTAGAGAACCAATCCAGAAAGGGAGGTGAGAAATACGAAAAAAACCTCATTCTCTAGAATATACTTTAGGAATATCCTGTGTAAGGTAAGAGGGTTTACAGACGAATTACACTTACTTATATTCGATCAAACAGGGAATACAAATATGCCTTCAAAGAGTTAGCAGAGTTTCTTTTCTTGTATTCTAAGAAAACATAATTATCTTCGTGAGTTACTGAGGGGACGAGGGAAGTTACACGTATTTGAATATAAACGTCATAAACCGTAATCTTGAACAAATTGCAGTTTGAAAGAGGTGTACTAAAGTTACTATGAACAAAAAATTCCAATAAACCGTCAAAATTGGATTTCTACCTTATTCGCATTAGGTCACCAATGGAGACATGCTCTGAAGAAGGAAATTGTATTCTTTATACACACACTTTCCTATCAACCTCTTCGGCAGTAAAACAGTTTTCTTTGTAGACCTAATTTATGTTAAAAATCTTCCAAATTCCCCCAATTTTTCTGGTTACTAGTCCGTTGCGTACACTTAGTGAAATTAAACGGGAAATGTTCGATAAGTGAAATTTTAAAAGATTTTGTGTTTCAATAAAATGCTGAATTTTGAATTTCAGTATTCCTAAAAAGTTTTAATGATGATTTTATTTGTAAACGACGCTTAATAAAATGAAAAGATAAAAATAATTCATGATATAATTTTTATTAGATTTTAAAAATGTAAAACTATTTTCATTCGATTTAGGGGAAAGCAAATTGGGGAGGGAACATACCGTATAAGGACAAATTGAACAGCTTTCTGTCCCTGAATTGATAAATACGCTATTTCCTTGCCTCTTTCATCGTGACGGAGCAACTTATAATTGTTCCACTGTTTATGAACAATATCAGGCTGATTAAGAAACAGCTTGACATGGCCGTAAGTTTGATCCAGCGAATTGCCATCGTGGATGTAAAATGCTAAAATAGCCTCCTCTTTTATAACGGATAAAGGCTGGAATTCCGAATTAAATCCGTTTTAATGTATACATTTTGAGAAGCAAAACATAAATGATGAGCTCAAACAACTATTCCCTAAACAGGAACAATCGGATCGTCAGGATTGTAACCCGGAACGTTGGAGTTGTAAGGATAGCTTCCTAACCATTCCGCTACCGAGGTCGATAAATTCTTCAAAGTCTTTATATATTCCCATTAATTCTTGTCACTAATTCTATGGCCTGAATTCTCCGCTTACTCTCATGAGAAAATGTATTAGCTCAGATTGAACAATTGCCTTGGTTGTCAAAGGGACAGATTGTTTACAATTTTGTTTTATTTGTCACAAAAATTCTTGCAATTCTGAATTGAAAACAATATTTCACGACAAAAGAAAAATCTTTACTCAATTTTCCTCCTTAAGCGCTTGCCTCGAATTCGTAGTTCATTCTTTCTAATTTAATTTTACAAAGGGAATGAAGCCTGCAAACAATAGAAATGAACACGGAATCAATCGACTGGATTATCCGAATGAACCGTAAAAAGAAATGAAAAAATTCTCTTTTAGTGCTATCTGGATGTAACTACTCTTCGCTTTACATAATAGGATTCCGAACAAACCACTACAAATTTTCCAGTGCCTCGTTGAACGCTATGTGTTGCTTGCAGCATCGTCATAAATATTTCCGTGAAAAATAAACTACAACCAAGGCGAGAGGCTTTCGAATGAAAGTTGTATAATGCCATTCTGAAGAGAAGCACCACTGAACTATCCTCCTGGTAATTTCTCTCGAAAGACCGAAGGGGGAACTTTTTCTACGGATTCGATTCTTTCCGTTTGAAGATAGCAAATACTGTACGCGCGAGTGCTCAGCCGCGAATCCTTCACTTTTTAACAAATCGGGAAATTTTCATTTCGATGGATAAAATAAAAAAGCCTTCGATGGCTTCGGACGAATTTTTCGGAATGAAAGAGAGTCTGCCTCGGCGTGAATTCTATACATCCGTAGAGATAACCATCCACAAGAAGAGGCAAGCTGGCGGTAAAAAAGCGCCTTCTATTTTTTCACCGACTCTCCTTTCGGACCGATAAAAAACCTCCACTCTCTACCCAATCGATATGAGCCTCCCCCTCAGTCCTCCCTTCCGATCGCTAACTCACCTCTCCCGTATTTTTTAAAAATCATTCCCTCTCTCCGCCTCTTAAAGTTTCTCCTGCTTTTACCACTCGTAATGTCTTCCAGCGTCAGAATGTCTCTCATCTCCCTCCCGCCATCTCCCAAAGCTCATCTGATTCATCAAGGAAACGACTCCTGTAAATTGGAATCCGATCGATCGGCGGCTTGCGAGGCAATTAGCCTCCTTCAAAACGCGTGCGAAGCCGACGGAAAAGAGAGAGCGTGCACTTTTTGTGGACGAATAACGCCCGTTTGTTTCCGATGTGAGTGTCTTTCCGACTCGTTTCGGAATCGTCGCGGTGAATTCCATTTATGAAGATGAGAAGTAAGCTGACTGATTCAGTGTTTTTTACTTTTGAAGTAGAGAGGCTTAAAGGTCTTTATTTAGGTGAGATAGAGACTAAAAATTCTCTTCTTTTTTCCAAACTGTCTTCAGTGGTATTGATAAAAACATACATAAGGTACTTGTAAATAAAACAGAATGGAGTGGAGGTAAGAAAAACCTAAATATTATCTTAGAAAAAATATCCAATGCAGGAAAATACCCACAAAGAAGGGAGGTATGAAAAACCTGTGTAACCTACTGATAGGGCTAAAAGATGTAATGGAAAACTGTGTACAACCTTGAAATTACCAGAGTAATACTTTGACAACAATTACTTAAAATAAATCAATAACCGGACACATTGCAGACAATCATTTATAAAGAAAAAACAAGATAATCACAAGGAAAGTAGCATTTTAAACAAACTGCACAAAAATCCAAATATTAAAATTGATAGAGAAGTAGAAGCAGGGGAACTCAAGAGAAGAAGTACTTATGAAATATTAAGGAGAATGAAAATACAATAGAACAAAGAATATTCAACATATTTGGCTTAGTGGTGAATTGGTGAATATGGCTCATGGTTGTTCACAATTGGTTCTTTAGCGTTCGTCATACAATCAAACATTGAGATTAATATGATGCGAAGTAACTTTGCGGAATTTAGCAGGAATGTTTGAAATCATGATTAGGGCCAATTTAACTGCCAACACCTAATCATGTACTTTATAAGTGAAAAAACAAAAGGAAGTATATACTATATGAACATCAAAGAAAAAAGTTGCTTGATGCTTTTAAGGATACACTTGCCAAGTAATGGATAATAACGCAACAGATTTAAAATAACTAACGGAAAGGTTTAAGCCAACAATAGTTTCTGCGGCTGAGATAAGAAAAGCCGATGGTGGTATTGCCTTTAAAAGAATATAAAAGAGCAGTCGTAAAATTCATAACATTGAAAAAACCACCACTTACTTTCCAATTATTAATTTATGAAAAAGTGAAGGCTGAGATAGTAGATTAATTGCTGAAGACTTCGCTTTATATGATATAATGGCAAGTCTTGCGCAAAATTTCTGTAAAATAAAATTTATTCCCCAAAAGAATACATAGACCCAAATAATACAAGTTTCATCTTCAAAGTAGCTTTTCTCGAAATTATTTTAAGATTATGTTAACGGTAATGAAAGCAAAGGTGTCGTTAAAACGAGATGATTTAATGTTTGTATGCAACGATTAAGCCTTTTCTAATCATCTAAAGTGACTGTGAGAATGAGCATTTCTTCATCCTGTCTTCATAACCGCATTTACAAGAAAACTTGAAATATTATGAATCACAATATCTATTACTTCCTGCTATTAACGAATTTAATTTAAGTTGCAAGATATTATGACAGGAAGAACTATTCTCACTATATATACTGATAAAAAAAAATAAAATATATCTCAAAACAACGCAATATTCTGAAAGAATATCCTTTTACTTCTCATCAGCGCATCAGTATCCGAGAAGAGTATTGACGTGACTAATTTCATACGGAAGTTTGCTACACTTCTTCGGAATCTCACTAATTTTTGACCCAACTAACTTACAGAGGGTAGACACTTTAACGTATCTAGCACATAAAGGGAGAGAAACAAGCTATAAAAGCTTGATGAACGGAAGCACTAGTTATTTGAATACCTGAAAGAGGCGCTGATGTGATGATTCTCTAAAACTGCTCTGTCGTTGTAGAGAAGAGCGGTTTCGGATCCAGACATTACATGGAAATTATTAGTTGTGCCTGTGTGCTCAAAGTCGTGCACGAGTGCTGCAACCAACGTGGCAAATATTTCCAGATCGGTGAGCCAGTTCTGCAAAGTAGATGGAGAGACGAAGATGAAATTATTTTCCTTTATAGTCTGAGTGGCATTAATACATACATGTAGCGATGACTACACAAAAGATGAATGAATATTAAGGTTGTAAAGAGAAATTATAAAAAAAGTAATATGATTATCTTTAGATTCAAATATAATAAGAATTTAAAGATAACTCATTTTCTATGATTATTGGAATATCTGCCTGTAGAGAAAATTTAGTAACAGTTCCACTACAAATATAAATAATTTCATTTTCACTATCCATAGTAAGACCTTATTATCAAAAGAAAGTGAAGAAAAAGATTAAATTAATCATTCAAAATCAAAACTCTGCAGTTAAATGTCCTTGTATTTCTTAAATGCGGATTCGTTTCAAATAGTTAATTAAAAATAATGTAACAAGAAGAATAAATGGAAATTTTCCTACCTTATATTACCTTAGCTAAGAAAATCCTTATTTGGAAAGTTACGTACGGATAAATAACTCTAAAGTGAGCGAGCGAGAACGGTTCTTAATTTTATGCAAAATTTCATCACCAAGTAGAGAAAAAAGTTTTAACGTTACACGGCTCTAAAATAAATTTAATATTCCTTATTATGGGCAATTTTATTATTCTGATAAATGTGAACCACTTGCTCAAAGCAAAGCTCTAATCGTTGCAATTAAAAATCGCCGTAATCGCTATGTGAGGGTCGTAGCGTACATTAAAGGAATTATAGGAAGTTTTTTATTAATTAGTGCATTTCGAAACAACGGTTTTCCGAAACGACACCGCCCATGGAAACATAATAATCCATGAGAAGTGAAAGCAGCGTCCTCGATAGAGGCGGGATAAGGGAAGAAAGTATTGGAAGGGAGAATATCAAAGGATAATCTCCCTTCGAAATATCCATGATTGGTAAAAAGCAGCGCACTGTAATAAACTTCCATTAAGTGAAATCATGCCGTCAGTTTCATATTCAGAGAAAACAAGAAGTAGTTGGTAAATCATGCTATATAAGGCCACATCCGACGTCGATTCCGTTTACCTGCCATGCATACGTCTGTGCATAGGAGTAAAAATTACGGAATCGGGACAAGAGTAATAAAAATTAGGATCAATCAAAACGTAAAATAATTTTATGAAATATATCCATACGGCTTACCCGCGTTTTACCTTTATCGCTTTACCGTATGTTTCACTTAATTCGTCTAGGAAAGTACAAACGTTTAAAAATTCATCGTGGTAATTCTAGTATGATGTTTCTTGGAACAGTTTATATTAACTAATTATTTTTAAGCAAGAAGTCTTGATAGCGAGATTACGTCAAGTAATTTTAAAATAAAAACCAAACCTCTGATGGGTACATCAAGGTATGGTTAAACCCAATTTTATAAAACAAACTTAAACAGTTTTAATTTGACTTTAAGGACCACAGAATCATTAAGGTAAGTCGAAATGTAGTGCATAGTTAAGAGAAAATAATTCAGCAATATTTATTGAAAGGAGAACAATTTAGCGACAGATGAGAAGATGAAACATTTTATTATTCTATTTAATCCAGAAGAAAACTTTTAGTAAACGATTCGAGTAATGATCTAGAAATCTGTTCATAATAAACTTTAGATGATTAGTATAAAATTTAAAGTAAAAGGAACAGCTTGAGCAAATTTGAATATCATTGAAGCTTGAATAGCCTCATCAATCTGAAAGAATTTACCATAATTCATTAACGAGGAAACAATGGGATGGGTTATTTTAGCAGCTTAATCTTCTTTGGATGAGGAAATAAGCCCATGAAAATGGATGAGTTTCAGTTAAATATGCCTTAAATCACGTTTTTTCCAAAATTATTTTCAATTGAAACTACCCTTCATCTAAGAGAGCCAAGAAAAGTTTTTAAAATGCCAGTATAAATCCGTAAATATTAGATGAAGAATGAAATAGTATTTTTAACCCATTTTTCAAAGAGACAAGTAATGACTGATTATTCCACATTAAAACATCCTTGTTTTTAATTGATTTGTTTCAATTTAGTTTAAAATTTAAATTTATGTTCATCATGAAATCATAATTTCTCACACTTAAAATTCAGATGCATACAATTATGCATTCTACATTATTCTAAACATTCCAAACACACCAATACCACCACTTTTATAGAATGAAAATAAGAAGCTGGTATTCATTTTTGGTCTCTGACTCAGGACAAAATTGGTTAAGACAAATAAAACCCCATGACTTATAGAATTTGAAATGCTGTGAAAATGAAAAAACAAATAGTTTCACGGAAGGAAGGTATTAAATATTTACTTAGTAAAATTTTTGGGATGAAAATCAAGAATATTTTATTCTTGATATTTATCCATTTATTCTTGATATTTATTTATTTATGATTCTTTTTATGGCAAAAGTTGTAGTTTTAATCACAGCGAATGCGTAATATCTTATAAGTAAAACATGTATCTCATGAGTGTAAATGTACGTCATATTATTTGCTTAATCTTAGCCGTCATTAAGATCTAGGCAAAAACAATTAAATGGAGAATGACATTACCATCAGTCCAGTTTGACTCAGCATGTAGTGCACCGTCTGAGCAACATCTGCTGCGTGGATATTGTTGTGATATGGGTTTCCGTATCTGCAATAACCCTCCTCAATCTTGTTCAAGAATGCCTCGAGCGTGGACGGAGGGACCTGTGAAGGATGAAAGGAGTTTTACTCTAATTCAGTTTTCTCAATAAAGGTCTTTCTTAAACATCTAATCTGCCGGTGCCATGAATTCAGATATTTGATATACGGATTATACATTAGTTTTTTTTAGTTTATTAACAGGACACTACATAGATTAGAACAACTCAATGCAATTTCATCAGAAAATACTTGTGATGATTATGACCATAATATGTAGTTACATTATAAGACCATTCTACAATAAAGGTCTCGATTAATAAAAAGCTTATATCTAATCTATAATCTTTAGCCGGTCTTTATGGAATGACACAATGAAGTTAGAGAAAAATATTGGTTTCTAAACGATTTAATTGAAGATTTAAACAACTCGTTTCTGCTAATGGCTATCTTCAGGCATCATACAAGCAAATACAAATACTTAAATACAGTCATGAAAATTTTGAGCTGCATACAGAAATTTTAGAACAACAAAGGAAATTACAAAGGGTTTCTTTACATTCTTTACCTTATATTTATTTGTACCAACATTTGCACACAAAATTACATGCACAAAATTGTACTTCGGCTAAAGAAGATAATTATTTCCAAAATCATCTTCGTTAACCAAAACAGTTTTCCAGTGACCCAAAGATGCGAAATACGCACAAACTAAGACAAACAGTTAATATGCAATTTCTCGAGTGAAGAAAGATATTCTCACTTCCATCGATTCACGAGATTCTGAAGAAAGAGGAGTGCATATTTCTTATTCTACTAAAATATTACCGCATTAACGACTAAAATTTCTCAACAGCCTTTTTTCCGATATAAAAGTATAGAATTGAGCCCTTTAGCTTACCTTGAATTTGTGTATCATGCCATATCGATTGAGAAGATCGTAACCCAGATACTTGACCGGCTGGCTGTTGGCTGCTTCGCTTAGTGCAAACACATCGAAAGACCATTCATCCAGGGTCTAAAGTAAAGAAAGAATAATATATTAGAGGCCAAGTCAGGTAAAATACAATCATTTTTAGCGCAGCTGTAATGGACTCCATAATATGGCGTTTAATAGCGTGGTTTATTATATTTCTCCCTTGTGTTCCTGATTTATATTAGGATTGAAGTTAAACAAGAACTTGAGATTTCATTGACCATTATCCATTAAAATAGCACTCTAATATTTAGGTTTAATGTATACATCGTGTTATTTAATCCTTTACCATATGGAAATAGTGTCACGCGTAGAGATTTTATGTATCTAAATGTTCTTGGGTCTATTACGAAAGAGTAGAGTTAGAAAGGTTTGTGACAATCGGAGGCGTATTACTTCGATTATGATATCCATCTTTATTTTTCTGCCAAGCGCAATATTTCCTCAACTTCAAAATAGGAACGAAAAATAATTTTGATCGCATTAAACTGCATTCTATTAAATAAAAGACAAATATTTGTCAGCAGTATTGAGAGAAGTCCTCTTAACAAATTCATTTTCTCGCTTTAAATAGAAATATTTGAGAAGTATTAAAAGTTTGGATACACGAGTTTTTTGATTAAGGGTGAACTAAAGATGACTAAACCGACTGCTGAATCATGCTTCTAGTATAGATCTAGATATCTAGTAATTATTTACGAGATCATAGAACGATTTCACTATGATATGAACTTTCATTAGTCGATTTTTATGATTAGTTTCCTTGATTTCTTTTAAAACTCTATTTTCTGAAAATGCCTCATTATCTCTCAAATACGAAACGATATTCGTTTCCATAAAAATTGATGACCTCTGAAAAAAATAACGAAATAAAACTTTGGCATGCTTAGACGAATAAAATTTTATTGATAAGGAAATAGAAGAATTGATTACGCAGCATGTTATCTTAGTCGACTCCAAGAAGTGACGGAGATGGTGTATAGCAGATGGCTGTGAGGGGAAATTAGGAGCTCTAAGAGAACGCATTATCAGAAAATCTACGATGAGAAGGACAAAACCCAGAATGAGAAAGGGAAGGCAGAATTGGAAGGGCGTTGCGAGGAAGTGTTTGTTGTTTTAATCAATCTACGAGGAAATCAAGTTAAGTCCAGCATCATCAAACTATAGGGCAAATTAATTTATGAAAATAGAAAGATGGCTGCTAGAGACTGTTGAGACAAGACTGATGTTTGTTTAAAAGAATTATTAAGAAAATTAACCTCGTCTGTAACAAATCTTCGTGTTAAATAACTACGGACATTTGTATTACCAAGTGGAGAACGCGTTTGACTTTGGTGAAAGAGGTCCCGGGTTCGATTCCCGGTGGAGACTCACATGTGAAATGACCTCAGCTATCGAAGCACTTTTGAAATTACAACAACTACTACTAATGAATAACAATATTAGCGAAAAACATGTTGGATATTTATATCTTAAAGATAAGATATTGAGTTTTGCAGAAATACCTGTGGTTACGGCCCTATTTCTATTTTTAACGGAGTGTATTAATAATTTTATATTCGCAGCTTGTAAGAAACCACTACAAGTGGTATCTAGCCAATCAAAAAGGATATGATTTTACAATTTACTTCTCGGAATACGTAATTCAGTGCATATGTAATTAGTTGGATCAAGATTTAGGAAAAAATAATCGAAAATAGATTTGTGTTAGAGAAAGAATCGATGTTCCGTCGCGAGATATGAAAGGCTAATTGCTATATCAGAATTAAAGCTCGATTATTAACATGGAGATGGGCGAATCAAGAATAATTGAAAAAAATTAACGGTTTCTGAGATATAAAACAGCTTTCGAAGCAATTTAAAGATAGATAAAATATAAATATTAAGACCGTATTAGGGTAGGCAAATTCTTCTATACTTCCTCCACACGATTTGATTACAAAGCAATAAAATTCGGCCTCATTATTTAGCTGGAAGCAAAAAAAAATGATAAGAAGAAATAAATCGTTTTTGGCATAAATATAAAGAGAAAAATGTAGTGTATATGGAAATGAAGTATATTCTCTAAACTAAAGGCTTCCGCTTTAGTTTGAGCTCTATGTAATCAATGTTACAATCGATATCATCCGATTCTATGAATAACTATAGTGAGGTAAAAAAGCACTATTTCGACCAACACAATTCTCCAGTACATTATTAATTCCTTATATAACTGTAAATTCGATCATAGATTCTTTCCCTGAAAAATTCACCGAATATTATATATTTTTTTCATATATCGGTAAAGTTTATCATAGATACTTTCCTAGGAAAAATTCACCGAATATTATATATTTTTTTTCATATATCGGTACTCTATTTGTACTCTATTTTCCGCGAGACATTAGGAATATGTCATCCTCCAAAATATATTCACTCCCGATAACCTTGTGATACTTTTCAGTCTCCTACGCATGGATTTAAAGGTGAAGTGCATTGGCTTATCTCCACGTCTTAATGAGATCGTGACTAACCATCCTTACTAAGTACTACACTCGACCGAGAGTTGGAATATCATTTCCATCGGCTGGTTATTTTATCTTCTTCCGATAGTTTATTGGCTCCGCTGAAGCTAATTGAGCAGCTTCCTTTCAATCGATACTCTTTCAAAGGAGGATCAGTTACCAAAGGAACGGATCTTCCCACGCGGAGGAGGCCACTCTCATTAGAGATGAGGTTATTGCCCGCGAAAGATTATCTTTAACAAGTAGGGGCGAACTGAGACGCATATGACCTTCCGTATAACTTTCAGTCCCCTAATCATCTGTCGAATTTTGCATTTCAGCCTATCTCATTAGTAGTACGAATGGAAAGTGATTTGTTTAACTTTTGAAGTTTCTACTCCATCGGTAATATGGAAGAAATTTAATTTGGAACTACACGATTGAATGGCATTGAAATAAGGGAGGTATATATATAAAAGAGAATAATCAATGAGACGTAATACGAATTTATATAATGAGGAAATGAGAGCAATCAGAGAGAGAAAAAGGATATTCTGATATCATTAAAATACCACTTTGTAACTGAATGTAATTTTAAAGTTAAAGGATAGAAGTAATTAAATCGTTAACTACAGACATTTGAGTGCAATAGTAAGTATTAAAGTTACAATAAATTATCACTGATATATTTAATTTATTTCATTGTTGAGATTTTAATGTATATGATATAAAAGTTAAGACATTTCATTTCCAACTTAAGTAAAAGGTTTTACATATTACATGGAATAATTGAAGTGAAAATATCATGACTTTGACCTATGATCTCACAGAAGTAATTCTAACGAGCCGATAACAACCAGTTATCGAATTTAAAGTTTCAAAATTAAATCATTCTAGTGTGAAGGATTAGTTCCACTCTTACATAAATTTATCTATTATATAATAAAAACCTTTCGGTGTAAAGATAGAATATACTGTAGCTAGTTACAAATCTGTCAGTGTACTAATTATCAGAGGATTAATACAAAACTAACGCCGAGGCAATGTTGTCTCTTTTTCTTAAGACAAACATGTCGTAGGCAAAATGTCTCAGATTCTTTCAAACGATATCTCCATTGGAGTTACGAAAAGGTCCTCCAGAAATAGTAGGAAGAACTTGTTCCGTTTTACTACTAGAGAATACCTATTTACAGGATTATTGGAATACGGGTAACCTCATAATTTCAATTCAGCTCTAAGGAGCTCATTTTTAAGCGATACTTAAAAAAAATGACCTCAAGTGATCAGGTCTCCGTTATCTTATACATGATTTAAAAAGAATTGTTCCCATCAGGTAAACTATGGACTCTAAATGCATCACGTTTTAATGTACTTCAAAGCAGTCATCATTTATAAGTTTTAAACATTTTTAATATGTCTTCCCCTTCTTTTGTGGGTATTTTCCTACTGGGCCATATTTTTCCTGAGAAAAGACTAGGATTTTTTAGCCCATATTATATTCCTTTTTTCATTACTTCGCTTTCTTTCACTTCCTCTTTCCACATCTTTGGTATTTCTTTTTTTTTCTTTTCTCTGTATATTGACAAAGGGTTAGATGGAAGAAGAGACAATCTTGTCTCAATCTAACCCCGCAATAAAGTTTATTATTAAATTATTATTAAAGTTTAAACGTTTTATTATTATTACTATCATTATAATAACGTTTTTTGTCAGAAATTGTTACTTGTATTGGATTTTTTGGTCATATTTTACAATTTTAATTATAAATATAATTTTAATGTCATGTAAATTATAAATTAATTTTAAAACTGATTTAAATTTTGTAAGCTGAACTCATGCAGGTTTTTTTTACTGATATTGCTGTCTAACACTAAAAACATAACAAAATATGTATAGTTATGGAAGGATTTATATAAATATTGTTTGTAATGTAAAAATTATTATTATTATTTAACAGCACCAGATTCCTCCGCGTTACTCTTTTACATCTGCGACCTTTTAGCCGCTTCTTAGTGAAAGTTAGTGTACATATATCTAGATAAACCTTGGCATTTCCGGTCATCCTACCTTCCGGAACCATCATAGTATACTCGCCTTGAGCACCCGCACCACTCCAGGTGGAAACTGCATGGACAGTGGTCCCCCAGCAGCCAGCACTCTCCTGTACATTCGGTCCACGAATATCCCCGCCCGGATGGCGTGTGCCACGGATCGGAAGCGCGGTTTGCTGTCTTCGTCGGATCCCCAACGCCGCCTCCCTCGGCCCGCGCCTCCGCCTCCCAGTTGCCTCGTGAAGGTGGTCGCCAGCCATGCTCTCACCTCCGGAGGGACCGCGTCTGGCTGTACCTCGGATAACTCGTCTTCCTCGTCCGCCAACCTCCTACGCCGCCAGAAGAGGCTCGCGTTGAAGCGATCGGGTCGTGGTGCGGCGTCGAGGGAAGGGTGCGGCAAGGAAAGGGTGTTGAGGTGAGGAGCGGAGGAGACCGGCAATCGAAAACGGACATCGCATGATGATCGGCAATTACGGAAAGTCGTTAGAAAGTCACGGAGCGTTAATTTCCGTTAATATGGCAAGATGTGGACGAGACTTTGCTTGTTCGAACGGATGGAACACGTAACGGAAAATACTGCAACTTGCGTTGGAATTAAGTACGAAGAGATATAAGTGTCGAAAGCATTAACGTGGGATGATCTCCTAAATATTGCGGTGAAATATTTCGTCCCGTCATCGAATGCATACGTTAATGTAGGAAGGTAAACATGATTGGTTTACAAAGGAGATTTAATCACGCCATTTTGGAATCGTAATGTGGCGTGTAATGGTTTTGCAGTCAATATCAGTAGGAAGCTCATACTCTAGTATCACTTTGCATATTAAAAATAGTAATCTGAAATTTATTCCTGGAGGTTGATTAGGTTTTATTTAATAAACTCTACGTAAAATATACAGAGGAGGATTTAAAATTACCGAGTATTTGTGAATTTGTAAGTTTATGTTTTTACAGAGGCGAAGTAATACAAACAGTAAAGGAAAGTTTATTTTTGTGATCTAGATACATTTAATTAAAAATTTGGAATCGGATATTATTGAATATTTGACATAATATTCAATACTTTGCGATAATTTATTCTTGTTCATTTATGAATTACTTAACCTTTACTATAGTATCATACATTGCTGGATTTAATTAGGCAATGCTTTAGGGTCCGGTTTTCTGCACATGCTTTATAATATTAAACTAAATTCTGCAAATTTAATTGGAGGCTCTCTTTTTAATTGAAGGATTTGAATTTGTGCTTTATTCTAAATCATCGATGATCATAGACGTAGTTGGTGAAAAACATCAATTGAATTTCCAATCGTATCTCAAACTTTTGCCCCACTCTTGATTTACAAACACCTGTTGATATCGATTCGGAGGCGATTTTTTCATTCTGCTTGACGATGTGGTGTTGAGCAAAATTCTGAAATTCCTTTCTTTTCTCCGAATCCTATGTTTACTTCTCTAGTTTCTACTAACTGCATGTCCACCCAAAGTCACGATTTCCCTCGAAGAAAATAGCGCAATGCCCCTAAATACGCCGTTGAATGTAAGGCGTTAACAAAGCTACCGCAAGTTCGATTTCAAATTGGCTTTTAGAAACATTTATTATTAAAAGTTTATTCTTATGCACACATTTGTATGAGAAGTTTATAAACAAGGCAAGATTGAAGAATTTTAAAATGTTTTCCCTTGTCACAATGCGACAGCAAACTTACAAAGCAAGGAAACCTCAAGGAATCTTTAATTTATTGGTGACCATTTGTTAATAACTGACAGGGGACCGAATGCTTATACCAAAAAACGATGGGGAAACAGAGTTATTAAGGACGTAATGATTCGCCATCTTATCTAAAAACATTTACTCTTATTTAAGTAGGATAAATAATTTTCTCCAATTTTAGTAAAAATTTAGAACGATTCTAGTTCTCATCGTTCAATTAGTAACATATAAAAACTTTGATTTTAATTCCCGACTGCTTTTAATCTAGTGTAATCCTTTAGTTTGGATTTTTGTAGTAATCACGTAAGATTGCAAAATATACGTACGTCTAATTCCTATTCTATTAATCCCTATAATAATCATCTAATCCCTATATAAAGTACGAGTAACCTTAAAATATTATCAAGACAATTTACCCTACACCTAACGTTTCTCGTTTTCGTCTGACTAAGCATAAAATTACGGACGTAATAGCTGTTTGCTCAGGAGAAATCAGTTTAATAAAGGTCTCCTCCGGGTTGAGAAGGGAAAGATAGAGATGAAGAGAGGAATAGCTTTTGGAAAAGGAGATTAAAGGGGTCTCGAAAGGATTAGGATAGAAGATATTCAGAGATTCCAAAGGATGAGCCGCTTAAAGGGTTCGAACCCAGACCGCCCACACAAAAAAAAGTGGGCGACCTTTTTCACATAACCCACCGTGAAAGTTAAGACGACAGAAGTGATAATTTTTACATTAAGCAGTCACGAGGTCACTAGCAAAGACGCTTTGGTTTCATAAAAAAACCTAACGCATGCACCAAAGGGAATAATAAAAAATTCTACCAAGTATAAATATAGATAGCATAAAAGTACATACGACTATTAGATACCAATTATCATAACCAACAAACATGCCATAAAAAAGGTGTTTAGAGCACTACGTACAAATCAACATGGTCCTTACGTGTAACACTCCTCCATCCAAAGTATTATCATAGCGAGCGACATCAATATAAAACCGAAATCATCATATTATATCCTTGAGAATGTTCTCCGGTTGAAAAAAATCAAATCAATCCAGTCGTGATGGAACCAAATGAAGAAATGATAATCGAATTCAGTGAAAAATAAAGGCTCACATGCCATGCATCAAGTCGGCGAAACAATCTCACAATGAAGCATTGAGAGGCTCGCGAAAAGAGCGAGGGCATCGTAAAAATGCGTAGGAAGGTTCTCATACAAATCTTGCACAAGTTAAAACTCTTCACGAGCTTCGCACTTACCTCTAGAGTCGAACTAAACCAAGTTTTGGTGTCCCGTGGCTGAGATAACTAAGGAGTTAAAGAGGCGGGGACGATAAATTAAAGGTGGGTCCCGAGTCTGAGAGAGGATTAATGGGCCTGGAGAAGAGGGGATTATATCTCTTGGTACAGAGAGCGTGGGGCGGAGATGCGACGGAGGAATTTTTTATGAACGAGTCAGAGCCTGATTAAATGTTAAAACGCGTGGGACAAAGAGAAGGAAGAAAAATCTCGATGGAGTAAAAAGGGTGGCTTCGGAAGATAGGAAAGAGAAAGAAGAAAGGGTTTTCGAGAGTCAAAGAGGGGGTAATCGTGAAAGATGGGAGGAAAAGAACATCTGAGAGATGACGAGATGATGAAGCGGTGTCTTCCGTGTGCTAAATCGCGGAGAACGAAAGGGAGGCGAAGTGGGGTTTTCCTTTTTCGTTAGGGAAAATGAAGAGAATGCTATGGAGGAGATTGCGCGCTGAATTAAGGGGGACGGGGGGGGATTAGTGGAGATAAATATCTTTTCTGGAGCATGCCTGAAGAGGGAGGATAAGCAAAGATTAAACGGATTAAGAGATGTGGATTAAGGGACGACGAGGGATGGAAAAATATGTCGAAGAGGATGTGGCGCTTCGATGATCCGGAAGGAAATCGTTTTGTGGAGATTAAACGGAGGAAATACAAACCGAAATGATCCCCACTTGCGATTTTAATTCTGGTCTCCCGAACTGTGCGAAAATGCGTCGAAACCAGAATTCAAATCACGTCTGAGTATCGTGAGACCACAGAAACATCGTGATAGGCACACAGAAGTAGAATGGTGATAAATATAGCTCAGATAAAGGAAAACATAGAGGAAAACATTTCGATGTTCAATACCTTCCTTAAATATACTCCAGAATTTTCGTAAGTTTACAGCAATAAGAGGGAGGCATCACTCAAATGATATTAAATAGCTACGTTATAATGATGAAAGTATAAAGATTGTAATCTACAGGGTACATTAAAATTAAATAATTACTTAAATCAATCATTCCTATTTTCATTCGATTCTCTAGCTTCCACTTAAATAATTTATTACGTTCTGCAAATATGTCGAAAATATTTGCATAATTTAACAAACAAACATAATAATTCGTTTTAATATTTACAATGGATACATTTATGAAGTAACTCTCCTTACGTGAAAGAAACATGGAAACGTTACGGCATACACATAAAAATTTGGGTCGAGAAAGTGTAAATGCATCGATCTAAAGACCCTGTCCCTGAATATAAAATAAAAACATCTAGTGAAATTCATATATAAAACTTTGTAAAAGTTCAGAGAGGCTGTTAAGTTGAATAGCGCTATGATCTTACTAGATTATGGCTTTGGAGGATATCCTACCTACCTATACTTGCTTACGACTTGGAGAATTTACCCATCTGGTTGTAATCGATAGTCATTGCCTTAACTCACGCTTGATAAAACAGATGGGAATTCGACTCGACTGTTTTTGTCGCACGGGATAGATTCTTTTCTTCTTTTCCGATAAATTTTTCCATTTGCTCATCCTCCGGACTTTTCTGAAGACCACCCCAGCCTTCCACTTTATCCGGTGTTACAAAGCCCTTCTCTTCAAACATTTCCTCGCTATTCCCCTCCAATAAAGGCGCCAGATATCTTCTCCTTTAATGTCCTCCCCCTTCCCGTCTTAAATTCCCGAACAGATTGGTCTTTCTTCCTTTTTTCCCTTTGTTTCTTGGGAAGGATTTCTCGCTTCTTCATAAATTACTCATCTAGCCGTTTTAGCATTGAATTCCGTAGATGAACCACGAATGCAAAACAATTTATATTTTCAAACTTTTCACTCTTTTTGGATATCTCTGCAAGGTGTATTCTTGTACTTTAATTATTGATACGGACTATATACCTAAATACTATACTAAATACGCGCACTATATACATAAATATTTTATATACTATTTAGCATATTAAATTTATTTTTCCGGCTTTTTATTTACTTATTTGAACTTAATATTTCTTAACAGGAACAAAAAAATTTGGTTCAGCAAAACCAAAATTTTATCTTACGAGGTCAACTAATTCCAAGATCTGATTGAAAGGAATGACCGTGAAAATATTCCGAAAGTTTTAAGGCCGAAAATTATACTTTTACTTAATACAAAGCATATTCGAAAATATTTCTATCCGGAATTATATCGATATATTTTCTCCATCGTGTCATGAAATAAAAAATAGCGGCAGATGTACAGGAATGCTATCATGAACAGCAAGAAAAGCTAAGTCTAAGCTCTTTTCTTAAATTACATGAATTTTCCAAAAAGGATAACCAAAGCTTTATGGTGATATGTAATCATGATTATCAGCACTAATTTAAAATACATTACATGGCCTAAGAGCTTCGAATCAATAGAGTTTGTTAACTTAATGAATTAAAAAGTAGGATACAAATCTTGCATAGAAAAGCCTTATGATGTGTCTTATGAATATAATTTCAAAAAAGGAAATTTATACTGAAGCTTAGGTAATAACTTTATATCAAATCGATAGTGCCGCGACAAATCTACTTTCTCATTTCCATTTATTATGTTTTATCTTTACTTAAAAGGTTGTCTTTAGCGAGGATAAATTGAAACATATTTTACATCTTCATCTTTGTGATAAGAGTATTCCTCTCCGAAATAAAGCAAGGAATATTATTCTTATTCGTTAAGTATTTGTTCTTTATCCGCTTATCCTCTAAATTTTTACAGTCTGCGCGCTATGAAATAGAAATCAGATTTTGTTGTTTTGACGAAGTTTTCTTACATATTCATTTCGATTGGAACATCCAAAAACGCAAGAATTTGCTTATCAGATGAATAATAGATTCTAGATGAATAATCGAATTCCAATAGGAAAATAGAATTCACAATCGAGATTTAACGACCCTTGAAGAGTGCTTCTTTTTTCATCTCAACTGCGAATTTTGGAAGTAAGCGATTATTTTTTTCATTCAAAGATTCACAGATGAGAACTTAAGTCCAGAATTCATGATAAAAAAATAAAAAAAACCATAACAATTAAAATAAATTTGGTTAAAAATGTAACAAATTAATAGCACAGCGCATCATATATTAAGCCTTTTGTTAGTTCAGCATTAAGTCATAAATTTGCAGCCAAACAATCCGCCATGAAAAGATAAACGCATCTTCAACGCAAAACGGCCAATCAATAACGATCAAACCAAGCATGTTTTCAAGTCACAATGCAACGGCGACCACACCGAGAACCATTCGAGGCAAAAATCTTCCATGCAGTCGTGCCATCCGGGCGCCGTAGCCGATTCAAATATCCGCAACAACAGCACTTAAAACAGCTCAATAAAAAGGAAAGAAAGATTCGTACAGTCGTGGCGTGCATGCTCATGGTGATCCACATCGAGAGAATAAATGCGTTAATAAGAAGAGACGAAAGAATCGAAAGGAAAAAAAGAAAAGAAAGGCGAAATCACACATCCGGAACAAAATGCGATCGCAAACACACTTAAAGCGGCAAGACGCTTAGCCAGCGCAGCTTAAGAAGCGGTGTGTAATTAAATAAGTGAGAAAGGTTATTGAGAGGAAGAAGGAAAGAGGTGAAGGAAGAGAGAGAGAGAGAAGGGTAGAGAGAGAGAGAGGAAAGAGAGATTTTTTAGGGGAAGATAGAGAGAAGAAAGTGGTCCAGTGTTTGAACAAGCTTAAAAAAAGAATAACATCACAGAACGAACCCTTCAGTTTCCGAAGAGAGGCGCTGTCTTGCCGGTGAAACTCTGGGACGAGAGAGAGAGAAGAGAGGAGAGAAAGAGAAAGAGAGGATAGACGAAGAGAAAGGAAGAGAGCGGAGAAAGAGAGAGAGAGAAAAGATACATACGTAGTGAAAGAAATAACTTGACATAAAGATGATGCGTGAAATGCGCATGAATGATCATTATTTAACACCATACTGATCCAATAACACTTAATGTTTCCCGGTGATTTTATCTCGTGAATGAGCGCTGGATTTACTCCAATCAGATTGGATTCATAGATTAAAGAACGGAAGGATTAGTGAATAATTCCGCCAGGTGATACACAGATCAAAAGGCTTTGATTAATATTTTTTATATCAAAACCAAGAGACTTTAGAGCCTGATGTAATCATTTTGATACTTCGGATATTATTCTCTGGAGGAACTTTATTTTATACCTTGAATGATAGTCTTAGATTTTAGAATCCAAAATTCAACGTAGTTATGTAGTTTAAGATTATACACCAGTAAACATTTTCCATAAATAGATGGGTTATACAGTTATCAACATCAATTATAAATTTTACTGATTTTGTTTTTAACTAAACAGTTAAGTTTGATGAGGATGGTAGATGATTACATGGAAATATTTATTTAAGATTACATCACCCTTTACACTAAATTATTGTAACATTTGGTTTAGGTATTTAATTAGATGTAAGACATGCAGTACACAATAACTCCGGAAACGAAAGAGTCGGAAGGAAGGCAATGTCTTGGACGACGTATGCTCATTCCCGTGGAAGATTCTATCGGGTTGACAAAGGATCTTTAATAACATGTTTGGGCTCTATAACATAGGATGGGCATGAGAAACTCACAAGCATGTAATCTTATCCATAACTAGAAAGATAAACAAATCGAATAGAGTGCTCCATATAGATGATGGCGAGCATACAAGAGGGAGCAATGCCGAAAAATAAAAACATATTCAATCATCAAACAAAGAAATCATTTCAGAGAAATGAGAGAGCGTGGGTAAGAGAGAGTCTTGTTGGGGTTCGGTTGGGAAAAGGCGTCTTTACGGTCACAGAGATAGACGAGTTGAAGAGGTGAATGGTATTGGTTCGGGAGGAATGCGGGGAAGAAAACGGAAAAAAGGCAGCGAAAAACAGATATCGGAAGACATGGAAAGGTACGATTTTACAGAGCAGGCGAGGTTTAAACGCATTCAGAAAATGGAATATATGGACACAGAATAATACACAGAAGCCGTCTTCATAATCCTTTTTAAGACATCCTTTGGAGGAAAAAAACTAAAAGGAATTGAGTCCCACAGCACGATGGAAATACTTGCCAGGCAGAGCGTACAAAAAGGTCCATCGGCGGGTTCATCTATCGGAGTATATACGAACGTACATGTTAATGTATGTATAGATATTCAGAGATGGAACGTGAAGCGATTGTTTCATTCCATGGCTAACTAAGTAAAAGAGAGCGAAGTTTTTTTTAAGGGCTAAGTAAATGGAGAATGGGGCAAGAACTTTACAAAAGTACAGTTGAAGAATAGTGTGCAAGAATACGCTGCGCGTCGAGGGGTCGCAATATACCTTTTTATTATATGTGCGGCCACACGATCGCGGAGAAAGTCGTGCGGGATTGTGCTTTCAAGAAAGAGAGGCAGGTATCTCAATAGAAAATGGGCAAAAGGAAATTTCTGCTCACCGTTCCCTCAGGGAAAAATTCCCCGTCTGGTCGCGTGGAGTTGACATTGGGGGAATCCCGATATATCGCTATCTTTGAATAAATCGATATTAGAGACAATAGTATTATCAAATCCATAGCTAACTACTGGCAACTTTCGATAGTGATTCATTCAACAGGACAGGAAGAGGTGCATTTGATAAATTGTTCGTGATAATGACCTTTGGATTCGGTGTCATTGCTACTTGAGTGCATTTGTGCTTTTTAAAAGAACGTCCCACGGTTTTCGTACGCTTGGTCTACTCTCGAATGTGGACTAGCAGAACTATGCAAAAGAGGAACGAGTGGCACTAAGGGAATAAAGATATCTCCACACCCACATGCACGCACGCGCACACGACTTGAACAATGGAGGGAATTGGAAGGTTATATACTGTCACACCTACATTCGAACTTACCCAAATGACACTTCATCGTTCACCGACGGTAAAGATTTATTGGCCCAATTACGAAATGCAACTGTGGTATTGGTGGCTAATGAATGAAGATTGATTGATATTGAATTGAAGACTGATTGAGATTGAAATGAATGCGTTAAATAAATAAAAATAAAATGCGTCTGCCATTTTCCCTCCACGTGTAAACGGACACAGCGTAACATATTGTTTCAGGAACGAAATTCGTTACATAAGGTGAAACGAAATAATTTTCAGTTGGATTCAAATGAGTGATATAAATATTGAAAAAATGTATTTTATTCTTCTTTTTCAGTTAGGTAGATGACTGACGAGAATTTTTGCCAAAAGAGGCAAAATTGTGAATTAAGAACACCATTTCATTCGCTGATTACAAGAAGATCAAAAAATATAATTTTAAAACATGCTTTATTTGTAATTTAACCTTCTCGAGCGCTTCTTCATTCTCGTGCCTACAGATGTTTTCTTATTTTTTCATTCATTAGCTATCACCTGCATACAATGCCAATAACTCAAGCTCTTTCAGTGGAACTATATTACCGCACGAAAACAGATTGCTGCTGGCAATACTATAAAGTTATGATATGGAGGTTTACTTGGCGAGCTATTATACAAAGAAATAATAAAGTTTGTATGAAGTCTATATTTTCCTATACGATCATACGACGGCTTCAGATTTGGAATTAAAACCTTTACTTTGTTATAATGACACAATAAGTAAACACGGGCGAAATGCGATAAACTGTCCATACATTCCAACTTTATAATGAAATACGCTTTTAAAAATAAAAAATGAAATAGAATAATAAAGATATTACGCGAGCTGATGATTCTTTGAATTTAAATAAAATACAATGCTACCTAGAAAAATAATTCATTTGAGATTCTGATCATTCTTTAACATTGTGAATGGACCACATGCATAACTTGATAACTGGAATCGTTACATGTTGATGACATTAGCAGCAATTGAGATCTAGCAGATTCATGTTTAGTTACATTTCTGATTATCGAAATTATTTGGGAGCATAGCATTAAATTGGAGATTTTGACGCATTCATAAATCGAAACGTATATTTGAAGCCTCTCCGGAATGTGCTGGTATGGGCTCAGCAATTCAAAAAACAAACCCGTCCCTCTGGGCATCACATCGAAGTAAATCATTCCCGTCTAACATAAAATGCATCTCAAACGACATCCCGCGCTATCAACGTAAGCGTCCATTTACATATATATATATATATTTACACACACACACATTCACACACAAAACAGACGTACAAAACCAAACGACGGTCCAAAAGAAACGACAGTCACGAAAAAAATGGCAAGCAAATCAGCGAAACCGTCCATGCCTCAAGGATAAGTGGCGGACGCGGGATGTGACAGCCTTCAGAGCCAGAATATATATATATATATACTGCGGGCCGAAATAAAATGCGTACAGCACATATCACTCTTTATATTTAAGGGCGTGTGCGGGAGCGTGTGGTAGGGTGGGAGAAGAATGAGGATACCGTGAGAGGATCGTGCTCCGTGGGAGGTCATAGAGGGGTCAAAGGGGAATTGGTCCTTCAATAAGAAAACATTGCGGATCCTCGGAATGATCGGGGACGATCGAGAGCGTGCCTAATTGTTATAGATTGACCTCGCCCAGACGGGAGTCCTCAGCTGTCTCTTCTGCATGCGATGTTGCGGCTGTTGGTGTTGCTGGACCTGCGGCGCCATCGGCGGCGGAGGGGGTGGTCTGCGGGGGGGAGGCGGGGGGGAAGGGTGCGGGGAAAGGCGCGTGGGGCATGCCGCTCTCGCCGCCGTCCGCCTCGCCGCTGCTTCCTCCGCCGCGCAGACGGCCGCTCCGCTCTCCCCCGGCGTCGATGGACGTCCTTCCGTTGGCGCCCCTTCACCTCCGCCTCCCCCCGCCCCCTCCTCTCGCCTGCGTGTGCGTGCAAACGAAAGGCATGCGACAAGAGAAAGAGAGAGAGAGAAAGTGGGGGAGCGAAACTGCGTGATCCCGAAGCGAGAAAAAGGGCGGGGGTAAAGTGCCCCCGTCAGCTGGCGTGGAAAAAGTCTTTTAAGGGCAGCGATCGCTTGGCGATAGAGAGAAAGAGCGGATAGATGTAGAGAATGCAGTTGCGGGAGGATTGGGTGAAGACGTGGGTGACAGTGCGATTGGTCGTACGGAAGGGATGAGAGGGGTTAAACCTGGGGGTTAGGCTGGGGGTTAGCGGAACAGCGGGGGGTTTTAGACTAACGTTAATTGTAGGTACTGATTTTTTATTTTTAGAAAGATAATTATACTCTAAACTTATGGAGAAGGGTTGATTAAATGCAGGGAAACGGTCAAAGAGGAATAGAAAAAGAGAATCACTGGATTTTTTGGGACGGGATTTTTGAGGGAGAGTGATAATTACATAATTCATTTCAAAAGGGTTTTCTCAGTGGTTAATTCGGGGACGGGATGAATTAGGGTTAATTAAATGTTGGTGGAAAAGGAGGATATTGGAAAGGAGCTATCGGAATTCGTATGAAGTGGAAGGAAAGGATTCCGGAAATATCTCGCGGGGAAAAGTTCGTAAAGTTTCGGTGAGAGTTGCGAAAAATTTTAAGGATATTCTGGGAAAAGAGGGGAATCGATCATGATGAATCGGGAGTCAGGAAAAGGCGGAGTATTGGGAGGAGATAAATGGTTCGGTTTGAGATAGGAGACGCATGAAGTAGATTCAGTTGGTCTCCGTAAAGTTGGGGTAAGTTTAAAAGATGGATAGTAAGAAGTCTGAAGAGGATTCCGCGAGGACTGCGTGGGGGTTTTATGGGGTTTATTAAGGTCCTTGGCGGGGCGGAATACGCCGGAGAAAGGGCGAGATGGAGGAGAGCGGAGAGGTGAAAGGGGATTTTAAGAGGAAGAAAGATTACTAGGTGGTAATTCGGCACGAGGATATAGTGCGTGCGTCAGACTCGTGGTCTCGGAAGGTGGTCTTAATGGATGAGGGTGAGTGGATTCCCACGAGCCTCCGCCCAGCTCCAGAGAGCCGTATTGTGGAGAGGCTTATCTCGAGTAAAAACCGACGGAATGATTCCGTCGACCGATAAAAATTCGAGGAAGGGGAAAACCGGCGGGTTTTTCGGAGATCGGCCGCAGCGGAGTGGAAAGCTGAATGAACGGGAATCGGATGAAGGCGTTTAATTGGCGTATTTCGGGATGGAATTACGTAGCTGACAGTTTGATCACGAGTGTTATTGACTTGAGGGAGCGATCTCGTTCTCTGATCGTTTTGCGGGATAGCGGGTATTAGATAATAGAGGGGGAAATATGGACTGCCCTTCAAGTTTAGCCTCGATAACGCACGGCACTTGGGGTCGAGACCAGAGGCGAATGACATTTCAATCTGATAGCGTGAAATATAAACTGTAAACTCGGGGTACCAGAGGGACAGAGAAAACGGCCGTCGAGATAAACATAGTCTCCGATAATTAGAAAACTTTTCGATGGGGATCTCGCGATAGGCTTTTCATTGGGTCTGATAATCTTTCGGAGAAAATGAAAAAGTTGAAGCTGGTAATATTCTGAATATGATCTCATTCGAGTTGTACGCGGGTTTTTTAATCACTGAAACGGGCCTATCTTCGACGTTCCTATACTTGGCGATATATGGAAAAAAAAGTGGCACAACACAACTTACTATAAGAGATTTCTGATGTACAACCCCCCATAAAGACTTTTGAATTTAAGTTTACGTTTAAAAATGAAATGCGAATCGTAAAAAGACTTAAAAATTTATGGCAGTCGTGAATAAAAAATTAGATATGACACAAACCAGATTTGTCATGAAAGGGGTTAAAGTTTACAGAGAGAACTGTTTCCAAGAGAATTTTGCTTCCATTATATTTGAGAGTATCTAAAAGCATATGAGTATTCATATTAACTGGTTGGTTAGTATTTTTACATCGATAATGTTTCATTCCCCTTGACCAATGCGATAATTTCAATGTGCTTTTAAAATCCAGGCCAACCAAGAATTTCTCCACTGTGATAGAAAAAGAAAATAGTCCCACGTCAAAGAAACATTTATATTCTGTATATATTTACAACGTTTTATGCAATATAAAAATAAAGTATTTAAATTCATATTTCAGGGAAATGATTGCAATAAAAATTATCTTTTTAACTGCATGACAAGGGAATAATCCAGAAATGATATCGGTAAGTACGCGGAATAAATATTTTACTTGAAAATAGAAATTTTATAAAATGCTAAATAATTCATACATTTAAATTTCAATTTAATTATAGCGTAAAAATGGCATGGCCTAACTTTCAAAGTTGAATTATCTAAAAAGTTTTACGCTGCATAACTACATGCTATCTGAGCATTTTAAACTGATAGCTCTGGTATCCTGCGTATTTTGTACACCGTGAAAAACCTCTAAAGCTCGGCCCTGATTAAGCTCCATGAATATGCATGCACCGATTTCTAAAATTACCCGTCAAATCGCAAACCGACCGCTAAACTGATGAAATCATCCTCCGAGCCCAGCGAGGGAATGGCTAGCGACGCCCGTATTTTAAGAATACCACTCCACGCTTCCAGATTCGAATGCCTCCACGACATTCAGCGAGTTTAATAACGCGCATTTTCTCTGCGAATTCTCGAACCGTGACTCTCGAATTCCGCTCCAACTGTCCAAAAACGTGATGCATCCGAGGAATTTCGCGACTGCGTGAAATGATGGTGCCGCGACCGCGAACAGGGCAACTATGAGTCTTCTAAAAGAAACGAGACCTATTCCCTCCGTCAAATTTAATACCCATCGTTAACCTCGGTGATATTCCGACGGGAAATAAATCTCGTTTGCATCGCAGCGCTGCAGTGCGGAAGGCGCGGTTTTCCCAGCCGTTCGGGAGTGCCGTTCCGCTTTACTCGCCTCTCCGTGGGCATTTATTCTCCCGGACATGGCTGCAGCTGTGTGTGGGATTGAACAAATGCCTCCCGCATGGCCCCGGAGTCGGTAGGCGTCGCAGAAAATGGGGTTTGCCCCCTCGACCGTGAGTGTCGGCGATACGTTGGCTATCTGCAGACGAAGGGTGAAAAGTGTAGGGGTCATAGACAGCGGAGGCGATTTACGATTTTTCGTCCACTGGATTTGGCTGGGAAACCGACTGGCTGAAACGCCTCTCCGCGGTAATGAAAACCTTTGGCTTTATCAAGCGCTGCTTGACGCATTGCTTAGATTATCAGATTTAATTTTTTTTTCGTAAATTTCTTGCGATGCAAATGCATTGATATCTGGCATCTTTTTGACTTGGCGAAATTAGGAAACATCAGAATTAACATTTCGTTCGGAAATTTCTTGTCACAAAAATTCGTTGATATTTCACATCTTTATGAAATTGCGAAACCAGGAATCTTTAATCCATATTTAACGAAAACATTTACCTAAGAAAGTTTTAGAATACTGCGGATATTCAAAGAAAGGTAATGAGGGCGCAGGATGTATTTTACGCCATTAACGGTCTTTAACATGTGTAAATAATTACGAATTTTACGAAATTAAGAGATTTTACATGTCTTACGAATCTGCATTTTTTCGTAACTGTACAAATACATTTTGATTTCAGATAATTTATCTTTTGAGTTTTAGAAGATAATAAGTGAAACTTTGTGAAAATGAGAAAACTCGGTCTATATGTAAAAAGTAATTTTCTGTTGGAAAAGTTTACGTGTCAAAATTAGATGAATGAACACCAATAAGTATATGTATTCTCGCCAGCATTTTATGAAAAAACTTGTTTAAAAAATAAAATCTGTATTTTAACAGATTTACTACGGAAGACTTTAGTAGTCTCCTGCAAGTTCAAGTTATGAATGACAAACGACATGGTCGTCTATTTATACGTTCAGCGATGCATATTAGGCGAAAAATATTCTAAGCGCATGAATACTACTAGTTTTAGTTTCATTAACTCCGAATATTACTGCGTGAAACATACCTAAACGGCTCGTTTCCCTATCTTTTCCTCTTTCATAGTGAACAGCGTTATTAAAATTCATGTTCCCACGTTCATCCATGAGAGGTCTGCGCTACTTTAATTTGATAGTGCTTTAATGCTGCATGTTCTGCGTAGGTAACTCATACCATTCCTAACTATTCTTCACACAGTCCCACTGAAATATTACATATTTTCTCTAATAATGGAATATTATTCCTGCACCGGTCCTTTTCCTTTATCGATTTTCTACATAAATCCGTCCTTTATTTTTAACGACCTCCAGATTTAATATATTTTTTAAATCGCCTTCAGCTTTCCGTCGAATTCCCATCGCTGCCCAAGGAAATTGATAAGGTTGGTGGATCTCGATTAAGGAGAGCGGATGATTTGAAAAAATAAAGAGAGAATTTCCATTCCATTTCCTTACTCTCCAAATTTAATGGACTTGGTCCGATGGATCGCGTGATCACGTCTCCTCGGTTAATATGCTGTACCGATAAAATTTCCGATTTGGAAGAGAAGGACGGCCTTTTCATGGAATTTCTATTTGCGAAATCCGAAAACGTGAAAGGAGCATTGAAATGAAAGTCTTTTTGGAGTAAAAATAGAAATGTCAAGTGAAATACTCAGCGGATATTTTACGGCACAGTTGTTTCAAAAGCGATTATTTATGCTCAGAAGGAGAGAGTGAATTCGATTTTCGATAGAATTTTCTGTAATTCGAGAAAAATTTTACGTTCCATTCATTTTTGAAATAATTTCTGAGGATACTTTTCACGTTTCATGCATTTTTGTAATAAATTCATTCCTAAGAATACTTTCCTATGGGGCTTTGCAAGCAGGATTTGTCAACATACGACCCGCGGGTCATAACAAAAGGCATCACGGCCTACCAATCTAAAGTATAATAAATAAATTTCAATCTTAGGAGCATTACAAATATCCGTAGACATATATGTAAATCTCGTCCTATACTTTACATAATTTCTCGGTAATGATTTTCATTTTTCCACGTAATATTTGTTTTACCTGAGTACTAAATAGCTTTTTTTTGTCTTTACGAGTATATTTTAACGAAAAATCACCAGATGTGCATGATTTTCCTTATGTTTGTAAATATTCGTTTACATGTTTGTTAACAAAGTGTCTAAAATAGTCATAAAATAGCTGCGGGGATGAGTATAATGGGTGTCTATCATAAAACAAAGTTCGGGGTTACAGTAGAACGGATGTCTAATTTAAAGACCGTGGTTGCTGAAGCGATCTTCCGCACCAAAAAGGTTAGCCATCACTTTAATTAAGGTAAGGAACGTATCAGGAGATTTTAGTAACCAGCTAAACCCAGCGACACCGCGCAGAAGATTCCCTCTGGGAGATGTTTATATTCGCCTGGATCTTATGCCACCGGTGACACAAGCGACTACGTCAAGCCCGCGTTTCCTGTCCAAATTTCGGCGGCGCCACTCAATGAAACATCTGCCATTCAACGGATTTGGACCCGTCTCATGGAACGGACTAGCGAACTCACGCGAAACTGAATGCGAGGTCACCAATCCCAAACTTTCGTAGCAGCTGACAACCTATTACGACGGTTACGATAACCTGATAAAGTTACGATTTCCTAGGGATATCTCTGTGCTAGGCAAAGACGCATACAGAAAGGGGTTCGAGGTATGTGAATCTGAATAGCAAAGGAGAATCGGGAGATGCGATCGCGATGAGCTGTCTCGAACAATCAAGTTGCTTATTCCATCGAAACGATCGCAAGAAACGGGAGTTTGAATAGCGCATTCATTTTCGCTTGACTGACTCATGGATTACTACTCGAGCGGCAGCAGAATTTGACTGTACGTTGGAAATATCGGAAAGATTACGCGGAGGAATGAATTTGTCCTCGAAGATATGATCTGAAACGGAACAAGAGGATCTGATTTTCCTTGATCGGTTACAAATATTGAATTGGGGGAGTAATAATATTTTCTCGCGCCGTTTTTTCCCATCCATTTCCTGCGCACCTAACCAGAAGAGAAAATAATCTCCGTTCATATGGTTCATCAATGCTATATTTGGTAATTGATTCAGTACGACTGTCGATTAAATAATATTATTCTCGGAGAAATTACCTCTTGAATCATATCGTGCATCCCGGTTATACTGAGAGATTCACGTTAGATATTAAATGAAATAGAAGAGAGATTCCATCTCAGTAACAAAAATCTGTGAATTACCAAAAAAAATATTAGTTGAGTAACGGTTGAATGTCTGAAATCTATATGGCTTGCTGAAGAACCGTGTGTCATCCGAAAGCAAAATATAAATTATCCTAACGTAAGTATCTTAAATTCGAGTAAATAAAACAATATCTAACGTAATGGCCACATGTTCCGGTCCTAAATAAAGCAAATAGTCAACGACGTATATTATTGGGAATGTGGTAAAATTGAAAAGGTGAGAAAATCAGATTATTAATTACATTAAGAAATAAGTTTCACTGCAATCAAGGTTTCGTTACATAGAAACAACTTCAGGCCAAGAAGTGTAACAATTTCAGGAACCTCAGGTGATGAGAAATACATTTTAATGGAATTTATAATAGTCTTTTTCTTTTTCTCACTCATAAACTAACTTATAGTTTACTAGCAAGTACATTTGATATTTGTTAGAAGGAAGTCGACTGCTCAACTCGTCAATGTTTCATATTTTACTTCCATTCTCACTAATTTGATTCTACGTTCGTATATAGAAGTTAGTAGCTCTTCCGCAGCAATGCGCATGCTGTTAGTACGGAAGGAAGAGAAAAGAAGCCAACTAATTCTCTTCCACTCCCCCATTTCCTTGCTTCTCATCATACTTCCACGCAGACCATTTCGGCGCGAGGACCTCTGGGGGCCATCTTAAGACCGCAGACCACCTTCTCCCCTCACTTAAGTAATTTCGATTCCCGCCACGGCGAAAGGATTCTCGCGGTTATTGAATTTCCAGATGGGGAAGACACAGATGCGGGCGAAGAGGAATGCGAGACAAACAATGAGGAGAAAAGGAAAAGAGAAAAGGTGAGTTATATATATATGGAGAGAGAGAACGGCTTGACTAGGAAGGGAATCGGTGGAGGAAGTTGTGATTTAGGTTCTGGTCTGGGAATTGCGCTTGGCACGGGGGCGGTTCTAGTTAGGGGGAATAAATCCGGGAGAAAATTGGTGAGAGGAACTCGGTTGCGGAGGAAGCTTATTCGCGGTGCGAAAGAATAAAGGAATCGTGCGGACCAGTGGTGAAAGGGTGCGGGGGCGGATTGAAAAGGGCCGATGAAGGGAAGCGAGAAGTGGGGGCGAAAGATTGGTGAGAAATACGCGAGTGCATAACTTTCGCGAACGATTCGGAACGCTTGTTTTCCGTTCTTTCAAAACCGTCATTCATTGCTCTCTCTTTATGTAAAAAAATAAAGGGCGTTGCGGGATGGAGGGAAGATTTAACACTACTCGACGTCGGGGAGAAATAAATGGAACCGCGGAAAATAATTCTATGTTACCTCAATTTGGAGATGAGATACATTCAGCTTACAATGGGTGGCGGGTTAATGCAACGATATCGTTACCAAAAAAAGGGTTTCTCCATGGAAGGGGTACAAATATACCTCATTCAAAGGAAGGGGAACTGATATAAAATACAGGGGTAAGGCGCATTCGTTAAAAAATGACAAAATTACCTCATAGAGAAGTAAGAAAAAAGGTTACGAGACAATAAAAACACGCGGATTCGCTCGTCGCTTCAACGAACGAGCGAACCGCAAAATCATAGAAAAATCTGCTAAAATTTCTCTCTCGAATATCCGAAGATACGACACAAAACGTGGGGAAGGAAATGTAAACAGGCGAATCCCTGCGGGAATCGCTTCCTTACACAAAAAAGGCGGAAAATTTCAAAAAAAAACAACCGGTTCGGGAGCTCCCGCCGTAAGAAGGGGCGAACGGCGGGAGATTCCGTGAAAAGATACACCGTAGTGAGGGTAAAAACCCGAGTACCTTTTGACTGGCACCCTCTCTAGCGGATAGATTTGACCGCCGCGCCAAACCGCGTCTCCCGCCGAAACTTCCAACCCCGAACCGGAGATTGGCTAGCGGCTTTGGGATTGCGCGCGCGGCAGAAATTTGGCGGGAGGAACAGAGACGTGTTTGTCGAAAGAAACTTACTTGGCTTCGTCAGCGAACACTGCTTCTAACACTCTGGCGGCGTACTGCAGGTTCTCTTGGAGAAGGTCCGCAGAGACTTGGCCGCGTCTCACTTGCTTCAGCAAGCAGCGCAATCTGAAACGGACGAAATTAAAATGGATTAATTCGAATCTGTGTCCATTCTTCAGTTATCTGGAATTGTCGGAACGGAACGATGAGATAATGTTGTTGTGAAGGGGAAAGTGGGCGTTTGTATGTGATCGATTGAAAAACATCCGGAAGTCATAAATCACCATATCGGTGTCATGACGTTGCGGCAATGAATATGGAAATTAGCGGAAAGCGCTTTCTGATGGTGATGTGAATATCTATCTACTCTGGAACGAGTCTGTATCTTCAACGGATTGGTTCTAAAAAATTCCGACTGGAAAGAATCACTCTCTTTAGACATTCGGAAAACTTGCGCCGATTCAAACAGACCCATGCTATTGATAACAACATGTAAGGGTATCATTAATACACATTGACAAATATTGTCGGGAGTGGCACATGAAGGTTATAGCATAGTTTTCCTGTCATATTTCTGAAATTTACCCTGCTTTTACTGCAAAGTTAACACTTATTCAACGATAAAAATTCAGCGACGAATTTGAAGATATGAGACGGAAATCATTTCAGGGCGTCATCCTCAAAATATACAGTGGTATACACTATCTTTTTCAGTCGATCAATAAGTAGCTATAAAAGTATTTCGTCACAATTCCTGAGGATCATAACCCTTTAACGAGTCAGTGTTGAAACGGTTTCGCTGTTTAAAACTCACGCGAAAAAGCTATCGGGCAAAGTTTCAGACATGTTAAACATCCAAATGGGTTTATCAAGTAGGTATGAATTTAAAAGCTTCGATTGAAATAAAACGATGAATTTGCATCCATTTTTAAAGTCTGCGCAGAATGAAATGGCTCCATTTTTCCGTAGCTGAAGAGCGAATAAATAAACAAACCCGCGAAATAGAAAGAGATGAAATGAGAGGCCACTCCGTTCGCTTTACAAACAAACTGAAAAGATGCTAAGTGCAGAAGGGATCGAGAGTGGACCATTCATTCGTAGGGAGTCCTTGCATGATTGGAAGGGTGAATCATAGACATAAAGAGGCCATTAATATTTGGGAAATAGGAAAGAGAGAGAAAGGACAAACAAACGATTCTTCGGGAAAGGAAAGGCTTGAGAAAAGGGGCAAGAGTAAAGTGGAGAGAGTAAGAGGAAAAGATGTAGCATAAAGTGAATAAAAGCAGAATAAAAGGCAGTATTTGAAGAAAAATGCAAAAAGAGGAAAACTAAATTGAAGATGATAATCGTTCGAATCATTCATTACAATATTTTGATATATAAGAACTATTTTTTTCAACAATAAGTTGTTGAAATTTGGTTATTCGATATTTCATGAATTCATTAACCTACCTCTGCTTACTCCTTACCGACATATTTAGCGACGTATGTCCTAACCCAAGATATATAAATAGTGATATATATTGTTTCACATTTAAATATTTGATACTTTTACGTAACAAATGTGTAATCAAATATATAATTATGAATCGTTATAAATAATAGGCGTACCTTATGTAGTATTTAACATTTAAAGCATTCGAGATTCGTAAAGATGACTGGGTACCAGCTAACTCTTTTCATGTAACAATACGATATTGCAGTAGAATTTATACTATAACGGAAATGGATAAAATTAAATCAAATTATATGCGTAATGATGAAAATAAATTGAAAATAAAGAAATCCTCATTAGAAAAAAAAGAGAAAATTCTGAAGAAATCCTTGGTAAAAAGACGAAAGATTGGGTTCACTTTGAGGCATAAGAGCCAGCTGAAAGCAGTATTGGAATGAATGATGGAAGGAAAGAATTATAGGGAAAGTTTTGGGTTGTATTCTAATAGGTAATAGAGTTATGAGGGTGGGTGTTGTGAGAGAATAAAGCGGACGGACGGCTCGAGGAAATATAACACACCAACACTAGATTATCAACAAAACTGCCAAAAAATGTTATACAAACTCTTTTTTGTTTCATCTTAAAAACCTTAATTAACAACAAAAGCGTCTTTTCTTCTGCAAAAATTGTTTCAAATCGTTCTCGCCCATGACCAAGGTAAAACGAAAGGTATTTTGAAACAATATATGTGACTTATTTTGTATTCGTATAAAGTAGCGATTGGGATAGGAAAGTTTCTGAAGAATTTCTGTAATATGACGACTAATTTAAAATTATAAATAAAATATCACTAAATATGTAATGAAAAGCTTACGAAATTGTACTAAAATTTAAGCGTATTTTCCATTAGCTTGTGTATTCCTCTCCTTTCCCATCTATAAAGACCTATCTGAAACTCATTAACAAACCTTTCACTTGTGCAGCTAGACATAGGATGAAGAGGATCATTGCCTTTCATATAAGGGTCACATTACATTATAGGATACGCTTTGGAAGATCTTGTTTTGGAATAACCTGTACCTGAAATGGATTTCAGACGTTTGGCAGTTTCGAGCCAACTTATTTCGAACGTGAAACAACGGCCGAACGTATTTATGCCCAGAAAACGGATTAATTTTCGAAATAACGAAGGGAAGGAGCACGAACACAAACAAGCAGACCTGTCGTCGGCCATGGGAAGAGAAATGTTGGGAGGACGGCGTAGTGGGACAAGTGGATTTAAGAGAGAGAGAGCGGAGGATCGAGCGAAGGAAGTATGCGTTCTCTTAGAATTCTGAGGAGACTTAATGAAATTATCCGGGAAATGGGTTACATTTCGCCGGCGTCGGCTGGCAAAATGGGATCTTAGGGAGAATTCTATCCGAAAGCGGAGGGAAGGATAATAAAGCAGCATTATTCAAGAAATGAGCGCCCCGCGAAAATGAATTATTTACGGTTTAATGTTTCCGAGAGTGGAGATTCCAGGGTTAGAGTTCGCTGCAAAAAATAAGGTCGAATCGGGCGGAAATTCTAGGGCCGATATATCGCCCGATGGCTCCTTTGCCAAAAATGCCACTTATACAGAGAGAGAGGAAACCGAATTCGTTCTGAGAAAGGGCGAACCGTATGGAATTTACGATGCCTCCCAAACGATTAGAAACACACACGGGAGAGGTTGGATTCAGTCACCCGAGCACAATGGTTGTTTTGCAATGTTATGGAAGAGTAATTTGACAGAATATTAATCTTACTGGGTCTGAAAAGGATTCAGGCTCACGGAAACTGGGGCTCCTATTTTAAAATTAACATTTCTTTATAGGATACCTTCGTGTTTACGCTCTTTCTCCAACATCAAGCCCTATTAACCCTTTGGCTAATGTTTTATTCATTTTTAGGGTTTGACTCTATCGTTTTTTTGGACATTCCTTTACTTTATACGATACTCCTACATGCCCACCCTTTGATAATGTTTTTATAACCATCAAATTACAATGCTCTCCATTCTACTCTCATGATTGTTATACTCATATTTCCTTCTCACACAGCTATAGATTGTTTCAGTCTGACTTGCTCTTCTTATATTATCGATTTTTTCGTTACCAACCATGTTTTTCTCAAAACTCTGAAGAAAGCTCACGCCATTGCTGATTCCGATGGCTTAATTATTTTGAATTTTTGCAGTGTTCCTTCAGTTCTACATGAGATACGCGGTTTAATAATTAGTTTATAAATTCTACCTTGTATTAATTTTTATTTACAATAATTACCTGCAAGTCGCCCATAGACGCATGAAATGTGAGCACTACACGATTTTTGATGGCTGAGATTTAAATAGAAAAAGCTAGTAATGGGACAGTATCAAATATTTTACCGATTACAATACAGTTTCTGACAATACCGATTCCAATACGATTCTCGATGCCAATCACTACAATGAGTGCAATTCATAATTTTAGTCAATTTTGTTTTGAGTAACAAATACTTAACGAAAAATTATATTTATAAATTAAATATTCAGTAGAATAATGAATGCAAAAGCGTATAACAATAAAGACGTCTTATAGACGTCTTATATAACATAGAATAAGATATCCTTACTAGTGAATAACGTGGTAAAATTTTAAACAAATAAGGGAAAAGTTTTTTTTCTCAATTTAATTCGATAATTCAGATTAATAATTTAAATCCTTTATTTGGATATTAAATCTTTCTAGTTATGATTAATAATTTAAATTTAAAACTGAGAATTAATTATGTTTATATAGTAAGATAATATATGAGATACTCGTATTTATTTGGAACAGAAACTAGAACTTGGTAAAATCGAACAAACGAACTATGGAGAATCAGGTAAAAACTCAAATATAAACTAGATTAAGTAATTTAAACTCACATTTAACACCTTATTTAAACATTATTAAGACCTATAGACTCTTACTTATAAAGATATTTCGATTAATAATTATTTATCTATGTATAATCGATAATCACGAATGAAAAAATCAGAATTTCAGGAATATCAAAAATGGAAGATTAATATTAGTTTTAAAAAAGATACTGGGCAACTGTTTTTAGAATCGTAAATTAGGTTAAAAAATCTCAGATTCCGATAACAAGTCCGATACAAAAAATCTCCGACAATTATCGGAATTATCGTCCCATTACATGGTAAAGTATAAAAATTCGAGTGTCAAAATTTTCTAAAGCACAGGATTCGACACAAAAAATGACTATGATTTGGACATGGTCTAACTATACCTTGCGTTATACAATTATTATTTTATTTATTACTTAGATATTTATTTTTTTGCCCTTCTCAACAATGCGTTGCCATAATATCAAGGCCGTAAATATTGAGCGAGTCAAAGAAGAAAACAATCAACGAGCAGGCATAAAAGGTCAAGTAGTCCATCGATTTCGAAAGTACAACATAAAGAAAAGGACGCGGAATGAGAGATGCTCGTGGAGGAAAACTTAAAGGTTGTTTTCTATTGTTGAATATAAGCCAAAAGCAATCCACGTCGAGACGGAATCCAAATGATAAACCAGGCGCCTCTGGAAAATATATCGCTCAAAATCTTAATTACGGATCCTCTGGATCTTAAACCTTAATTACTCGTGGGAAGGAAAAAGAGACGCTTCTAAGGATGCGCACTCCTCGCCATAGTTTTCGCCATCCCTCAAAGGTCCTCTTCACTCAACTTTATGAGGCGGCCAAAGCGAATGCAATACATCAACGGCAGAGAGGAAAAAGAAAGGGAAATGAAGGAGTTTCAGAGTTGGAATCAGAGCTAGTAGATGAACACAAAAGAGGAATACATGGAGAAGGGAATGAGACAAGCAAGGAATCAAACACTATTCAGCGATGTGAAGATATTCTGACCCGCATTTTATCCCTCAATATCGTTCAATTTTTAATGAAGAGCATAAACTGTGTACCATTTTCTCATCCGGGTACCTCGGGACTAATAATAGGGTCGGTTGCCGTTTCAAACCGTTAATCTGATGTATGCCAACATATTCTATGTAGGTATTCCTAGGTTTCAATGTGGAAAAATATTTTTATAAGATATTAAAATTACAAAAATTGAGTTTTTATTGCGCATATGTCTTGCGCTCCTACACAATGATATGTTAAAATAATATATGATTTTTTCAAACGAGTTTAGAATCAGTTTTTGAAAAAGTGTAAGATATTCCGTTTTCACATTCGGTGAATCGTTTTATTAGTAATCTCTCAGTTTTTTTCGTCTGAATGATTGAAATTTTTTCGTTGTGAAGAGTATGTTAATTAAAACTAAATTGTTTCTGGTCATTCTGCGTAAACAAGCCATTGCACACAAACCAAATAAACTGGCAGATTTTTCCGTCGCCGGGTTAATGGGAATCCGGTTGAGGTGATTCATACCGTATGACATATTTCTGTAAATTACGAATATTAAAAAGGACACGAAAGAGATTGCGAGAGAACAAATTCTGATAAATAAGAGAATTATATTTTTAATAAGAATGAAATGAATTTGGTGGAACGCCGGTACACAATGAAAAATCATTCCGCGATTTCTACTCAACACTACCGACAACTATTTTCGACAAAAGTAGTCCGAGAGAGAAATAAACGTAAAAATCGATAAACAGAATAAATATGCAGCTCCGGGTTCGAATCTCGAGTTCGATGAGCTGTCGAAGCACTCTTAGAATAATCATTAAGAACAAACATGTGAAAACGAAAGTAAAGTAAATATTACTGAATTAAACAGAGTAAATAGAGCAAATAAGTGAAAAATGAATGAAATAGAAAAAACACCTATTATCATCAGTTTTATTACAGTTAAAACGTTTTTACTCCACTTATTTGATGTAAAAATAGGGGAATGATCAGGAGAGGAAATTGGCTAGTTGTGTGCTATTCGAAGTAGATTAGATAGCATCTTAATTGGGAAGAGATTGAAAGTAGCGAATCTCCTCTTACCAACCCGTAATTACGGTAATTTTTTCTATGAATATATGCTCAGTTTCCAGCAATGATGCTTGTTACGGTGGTAAACGTCCAATACAAATATAATTATGCGAAAATAGCCGTTATCTTCAAATTATACCTCAGTTACCCTAGATTTACACCCCAACAAATTCTTATGTCCATAAAAAAGGTACTATTGAACTAGTGTTTATCAAGAATAGAATCTGCTTCTCCTTAATAGGAAAGACTTAATACAAATATAATTATGTGAAAATAGCCGTTATTTTCAAATAATACGTCAGTTACCCTCGATTTACATCCCAACAAATTATTGTCCACAAAAAAGGTACTATTGAACTAATGTTTATCTAGAACAGAATCTCGAACACGATAGGAAAGACTTAGTTGCATAAAATACGAGAAATTTTCCAATCACAAAAAAAACATCGGCAATTTTTCGAAGTTTCAACCGCGGGGGAACGAATTTCAAACAAACTCTCGAAGCGAAATGGCGAGAGAAAGTTGGCTAACTCACCGAAGTAAAACTGCCCTTTTCTCCTTTTTCTTTCGGAGACTGATCTCCTTGCTAATGTACAAAACGATTTAGATGTTATCACGGAGACAGGTGCTCTTAACTGGAAACGTCATTGAGAGTCGAAGCGATGGGAGGGATAAAATGCGGAGGTGAAATTGGAAATAGCAATCGGTGCTTCTGGAGGAAAGAAGAGAAAGAGGCACGATTCTAAAGGAATAAAAGAGGCCTTAGTGAAGGACGTAGAAACGGGCGCTGAGGAGGAGTCTGAGACAAAAAATTTCAATTAAGTCCCTAGAAGCAATCTCTCGAATCAAGGATCGAAACCAGTTTGTCCCCTATAGGGCTGTTTTCCCTGTGAGAGACACTGAAGAAGAGTTATCCAATAGAAATGAGTTCCTTCATGAAGATTATCAGATTGTTTGCAGCTGTCACCTTGACTAATTCTTTGATCACCAGCTGTTTCAAAAGGTACTGCTGAAAGACCACATCAATCCCCGCCTTCGAATGGGCATCAAATGTTAACAAAACCCGTCTTTGATCATAGTTACAACGTGGTATTTTAATCTGAGAATATTAAAATCCTAATTTCAGCATGCCATTTAAAGCTTTGCATATGGGACGGTAAGAACTAAACAGTAGCTAATTTGCTAAGAGTGTGATAGATTTACAGGCATTACATTATTCATTTGGCTGAAGAAAGCGATCGAGGAAAGAATGTTAGGGAAAAGACAGAGGGAAAGACAAAGAAAAAAGATGTTGGATGACTTAATGGGTAGGATGAGTTATCAAGAACTGAAAGAAAGGACACTTTATAGGAAATATGAGGGTGCATGAACCTACCGAAAGGAAGAGCACTTATATATACATAATTCATATTGGTAAATATATGTCAAACTACAATATTCATTCATACATGCCATGAATTAAGCTTTGATATCGAAATAACTATAACAGACAAAGCAAACCCTCATACATTAAAAGCGAAACTTACGGATTTAACTTGTAAAAATCTGCATTAATCGATACGTGCCGTCAAGCTTTGCCTATCATTACCGCAATATCAACGTTATAAAATATTCAATGCACTTACGTAAAGCATTAAGAATATCACCTCGAAAAACATTTCAAACGCAAAGAAACGCTGACAAGGAAGGAAAAGAGAGGAAATCGCGGCTGAAAATGACAGGAAATTCACCCCGAGGACACAAGGAAGGCAAGTGCACTTCGATGAATTCCGGAACAAAATTCAGTGGAAATGATTTAAAAGTTACGAAATGAGAACGGAATATAAGAGGGAGAAAACGGAGTTTGAGAAGAATTTCGACGAATAGATTTTCCGGAGGGTGTGTGAAAGAGAGAGAGAGAGCGGAGAATATATTAAAATGGTGGAGATGGCAATTCTCCGGCGTTAGTGACGTCCGAAAGAGTCGTTGAAGGGCCTTTTGTTCCTCTCTCTCTTGAGATTGATTAAAAGGCGGCGGAGCTAGTGTAGGACTAACGTCTCAGAAGCGGAGTAGATCCAGTCGCGGCACGATTCCAGCATCTTGAAGGGGAGACTGCTCACCGACTTCCGTACGGAGACACTGGGCGCTTCCCACTGCTCATCGGACGAGCATGAACCCGATGATTGTGACACGGATCGGAAAGGTCAACTCGACCTCGGCCGCATGCGAACCGAATATATGGCTAATGATCGGAAACCGATTGCATCGATTCTCTAAAAAACCTTCCTTTCCTCACTTTATTCCTTGAATTGTGGTTTCCCTTTCGGGTTGTTTCGCAAGAGGGATGGTCTCATTTTGATGAATATTAGGGTGGCACTGGTCAGTTATAACGTTTCTTATTAGCTTACGAAACTTATGACTAACATCGTATTCTAATCAGCATATTAAGGTTTTAACCCGTATTTCGATTGCTGAAATGCTACATTTACTATATTTACATGCTACATTCCTTATGAGCAATCTCATGTGTTCTCTTTTCTCACGGAATTATATTTTATGATAATTTACATTCCTAAAGAAGCGATATGTTACAGATGCAGAAAGATCCCAATATTATCTTTTGTTATTTGCTTTGTTTATTTTCTTTGAATGAAATATATCCTGTATGTATGTAAAACATTGATACGGCATTCACCGAGGAACGGCGTAAAAATATTGATTATATCTCGTTATTTAACGTTTTATGCACTCTTCTTCTGTTTCTTACTGTAATTTATTCAACTGATGCAAGTATCATTTGGAAGTATCACCTATTACTACCATTAGGGGTTTCATTTAATTCCCCTACCATATGAGTAATTTCCATATCCTTTATTCTAACATCTTTATTTTCAAGCATCTCTGAACTACCTTAAAACATTGGGTAGGATAAAAAATTAAAATGGCTAATTTCAAACTCTTCTAATATGGATTTTATAGGAAAGTCTTAAATATTTATATAGTATTTGTCACTTATAATTACACGATTTCGTGACTGAGATATTAATGCTTGCTTTTCCGATTCCATTTATAGAATAGCAGTATAGCATTCAGATAAAGTTCATCGGTGATGATGATCGAGCTTAAAACAACTAACTCAGGGATTTCATCAAAAGAGAAAAGATCACAGATTTGCCTAGCGGAGTTGCTTTAGTATTTGCTATTTTTTGTGAAAAACTGTTATTATTATCCTGCTTTCAAATAAGAATACCGAAATTAAGTTATTTATGTAATGGGAGGGGAAATTTAGTTCTTTTCCATTAACAATTGGATAGGGAAAATATATAATTCACAGAATATTTCTTTCTTTACTATTTTGTTTACGCTGAAAGGCTTTATGAGAATGAGTTGAACTTTTCTGTAACCTTTTCGAACCCTCTGAAAGCTGTCTACTGAGGCACGAAGATACCGGAACGACGATTACAAAAGCGAAAGATTCCTTTTTCTTTACATTGAACTCTTATAAGGAATTCATACTAGGACTGCTTTGGGAGGATTTTCAAATTAGTCGTGGATTCACATTCATTATTATTTTCTCTAAATTAGAATGATACCTACATTATCAAAATATCAAACTTTGTATCTTGATTCGTACCAGTTTAATAATCTAGGAAAAAAATTATTTAATTCCACCGAGATACATATCGACTAATTCTTAATTATTCATTCTTTATAGGGATATTACGCATTTTTTCAGCATCGTTTCTGACATTGTTGAATTATCTAATTGTAAGTATAACTTGCTTTTAAAGCAGTTATGTTTATTTATTTGTCAGTTTAGCAATAGTGAAAAAATTCTTTCCTCGCGTAACGAAGTATCATACTATTGTACCTCAAATAAATCCTTAATTCTTCCTCTACATTACACCTTAAGCCTTCCTCAAGAAATTGTAAACACGAATGTTTCATCGTTCTGACAAATGTTCTCAGATTCGAATATTCTCACCAGAGAGTACGATCACCGGAGGGTTAATCCGCCTCCTAAATTTATGAGAAAACACTACGAGAGGGCCGTTCCGTTTAAGCATGCTAAAATTGCTCGGAAAACGACCAGCTTAAGACCCCTCAGCCCATCTCTTTTTTCCACGCAAAGGGTTTTTCATTCACCGCTGTCTCCGCGACCCTGAGAGAGAGAGAGACCGCTTTCGTCGACCTCTTCCTTCCTCGAAAAAGAAAAGAGAAAAAGCGCAACTTCCCTCCCAAGGCGGCTCTGGAAACGGGCGTAATGCTTTTATGACGTCAACATGAAAGCGACCTTTGGCATTCAGGTCCCCCTCACGTTCCCTGGATGGGTCCAGGGGCGAATTCGGCGGGAAAGGCCGTGCTCATGAGCGGATACGGGGAAATATATTGACGTGTCATGAGTTGAATGCCAATGATTTTACGATATTTCAATTTGCCGAGAAAGGTTGTGACCCCTCGGTAATCAGGCGGAATGAGCCGTGAATCCCCGCTGCACGTTGAAATCTAGATTAAGGGTCCCGGTTTGGGGATTTGCGGGTGGGATTCGTCATTTGTTTAAGGTTTTACGAGTTGGGGCACGTGCGGTTTGCCTAATGAGGCAGAAATGAGATGTAGAGAATCGGCTCGGTTATGAGGCGAGCGATTGACCTCTCTTTTTTAATCCAATCACTCAGCGCGGCGGATGTTTTCGAACTGTCTGATTTTGACATGTGCGTGCGGCACTCTGGAGGAGAGGCATTAATCGGGAAAAATGAAAAAGAATTCTGTGGAGAGATTAATGCGCTATTCATTTTCGTCGGAGTCAAAAAGAGATGTGTGATCGAACGGGAAGAATAGAACGTGGAGATAAGGTCGTCAATCGCGTGAACGGAAGAGTCGTTATTTACGTAAACAATGGATTGCAGAAAGTGGGGTGTTATAAGGGAGATAAATGTAAATCGCGTACTGGAAAGCTAAAAAAGTCGTGTTTACGGAGGGAATGTCAGAGAAGAAAAGTAAATTTCATAAAAATAAATAGGATATGGGAATGTGTTACCGGAGGGGGGACGGATACAAAGATGAAAAAGAAAAAAATGGTACTTTTTCTACAAATTTTAATTTAAACAAAAAGCACCGGACCGGTTTCAAGGAGTTATTGTCATGTTTTGTACCAGAAGATGAAGATTATTCGTTGAAACCGATCGTTTTTTGTTTAAATTAAACGTTATGGACAATGTACCATTTTATGAGTTTCTTTTCGTTATGGACTTCCACCATACATAATGATTCTGTGAAGATGAAGAAAGATTTTGCGCGAGATAATATGTTCAGTATATGAAGTTCAAATATGTTACAGTTATGTTGCATGATGTTATAGAAGCATCTTGTTTAATTTTTTTCAGCATTTTTTTATCATTAATGGCAACAGTTGAAAAGGAAATTATAACCGAACTGATCGCAATGAGAATAACAAAATTCGTTACGAATGAGGATTGTGATTTAGTACAAATAAAGGCATTATCTCTTAGAATCTACTATTCGGCATCGACTTTTTGGTAGCCTGAGGATCCCCTAAAAGGTCGAAAACATAATTTTAAAAGTAAATACATAAGTGTTCTCTTGTCATTTTCATTATGACAATACTTAAAGTTCTGTGCTAAAGATAGTTGTGTTCCCTCATCATTTTCATCATGACATAATATGAGGAAATTGTGGAATCAAGAAACGAAGATTTTATGAACAACGTAAAGCAGGGAGGGAAGGTGTGTGGCATACATGTAAGGATGGATGTGAGGGTGTTGTAAGGAAATTGCTCTCACTGAATGGCGGCCTTGTCGCATGCCTCTGGGGAGTCGACGGAGGGCAGTTCCTCAGCTCGTAGAAGGGAAGCGGCTCTCTCGTCATCGTCCTCCTCTTCCTCGGCCACTCCTTCCCTCATGCTCGTTCGGGGAGGCTGGTGCTGAGGGGGAACCCGCGGGGGCAGTGGGGGCTGCGACTGCTGTGCCGTCGGCGGCGGAGGAGACGGTGTCGACGAAGTGTTGGTCATCTCCCCTCGACCTTTTCTCGTTCCCGTGCGACGGAGGATTGTAAACGAGCCCTGACTCGTTGCACCTGCAAACATAGACCCCATGTATTTGAGAAACGTTGGATAAACCGTCTTATTTCGTATTGAACTGCTCAGATATTGTGGAGGTGGCTAAATTAAATGAAAGTGATTTCAGGAACGCTCTTAACGTTCACCGAGCATTAGAATAAATGGTGCGATTCATATGGTTCAATTTATGAAGAGATTTTTCATGCGAAACTATTGTTAATCCAAGAACTAAATTTCTGACAATTTCATGCTACATATTTCATACAGAAAAGAAACATACAAGTTGATGAAAAAGACTTAACTCATACGTATGCAAATAATAAAAGCCTTAGATAAATACGTTTAATTTTACCGCATTACCAGAGATTTCATATTGATAGCCATCCAAGGGAATAAAACTACTAAACTGACTACTTATATAAATCAAAAATCCCAAAATTTTACTCACTATTCCATCAAAATAGCCATGTTTTACGGTCAGTATTATCAGAACTTAGTGGTATGTTAGTGAAAATTAAAGGTTATGAAAAATTGGAAGCTGGAAAAATTTTCATGATCTTTCTTTTAAAGAATACGATTTTAATACAATTAAACATCAAAGATGAATAATTTGGAACCGTGGAATATCCTTCAAGCTCCTCCTTCAATGAAAATAAAGAAAACAAATTAGATATTAACACATTTAGCAACAAGTACTTCTGACGTAAAATAATTCAAGAGAGACAATAGTAATAGAATTTCGTCTAAATAACTCTGACAAATAAAAATAAACAGGAATTTTCATAAGTTAGTCTCTTCTTGTAAGATAACGACCCATTTATTCGATAAATCTAAGAATTTATTGCTAAAGCTTCCAAATTTGGAGTACCAGTTTAAATTAAATCCTTGCCAATAAGTATGTTAGTGTTCATTTATATGGTGCTTCCTTTACTTTTAATGGTACAGCAATGCTTAAGAATACCGCCTGGAGGCAACACAAAAATTAATGCATAGCTGCATTTACCATTAACATATATGTAGTTTATTACTATTAAATAAATATAATATATGTACAACATGTGCCGCTAATATTAGAGGCACATGGATTATATTGGTGTAATAATTTTTAGTGATATCTTAATTTTTAAGTAGGTATCATGCACAAAATTATATTCGTAACATTCAAACAAAATAATTCATAAAAACATGACATAAATGTCATTATATTATTATTTTAACATAACCTGGCACCTCCTGATGAGCCACAATTTGGCTCAGGAGGACCGAAATTGAAATTTATTCTCAACTAATAATTCTTGTGTTTTCCAAATGATTACCAATACTCCACTGTACACATGATTCTAATATTTGTACACATGATCCTAATATTTGTAAATGTGCAATTGAATGTGCAATAAATATGCTTTGCCTTAAAAAATATATAATAGATTTTAAATCAACCTTCTGTGGGATTACCGTATCCTTTTTGGAAATAATACATCACATGACACACAGGATAAAGCGTAGAGGTTCGACTAAAATACGGAATGTGGTCTAGAGTAATATCTAACAATGCTAATCAAAATAGTGCTTTACTAGCTATGTGATATTTACATAAACTTATGACCAAACCGAATTCAAGAAAATCAAATTCTTCTGGAGAGGGAAAAATCTCCTGAAAGAAAAACTCGTTAAATTTAAAGATACAGCACAGCATACAACTGGCTTAGAAGTAGGAAAATGAATTCTAACAGGTGAATTGGAACAGAGGTAATTTGGAGAAGGTACGTCATATTTATTTAAAAAGTACAACATACTATTTAGATGATTTTGATTCTCCGTCGCTAATTTAAGGTGATCAATTCCACATTCTATTAAAAAAGGGGAAATATATAAGGAATTTTATGTTTTTTAGTTACCTTTATTACTTATTAAATATTAGGAGCATAATAACTGCTTACTAGTTCTTATTAAACCAGTAATACCATTGCAATCAGCTCATATGATACCGCTGTAGAATAAGATAATCAAGGGATATACTCGTCATCCCTTGAAGTGTTTAAATACAGATTAGAATTCTAATTTTAATTTGAGACGTAACCGTCTTCTTATTGCTCGTCAAATAGCTAAAAAATAACTTTAAAAAGAAAGAAAAGATTAGAAAACAGAATTATTCTAATTATAATATATAATTGGTTATTATATATAATTGATTATTATATTCTCGTTTTGAATGGAAAATGTTAGTTTCCCCATTAGTTTACGGATATGGTACATCTTTAATAGAAAATTAAAGATGTACCATACTCCCTTGATCGTATTTGATATTTTTCCATATAACGTCTCATTATTTAATAAATTCGGAAGGTTAGGCTGAAAAATAATAAAAATCAGTCAACAATTACATGCGGCCGAAACTTTTTCTGTTAATGAAACTGTTTCTAAATTATAAAAATATAAGTTTTATTATCTACATCACAGTGGCCATGGGCTAACGTTTACAAATATTTTTTGTTTGATGTGATTTAATAAACACTCTGGTACCTACCTCTGGTAACTTCCTTAAAAACTAAGCCTTAATTAAACAGGTTCAGAGTAATTTAAAAGTAATTTTTTTCGAACATACATAGAAGTAACACAATTTTTAAATAAAAATGTTACTTAATTAGCCAAAGATAAGGTTAGGAAAATGGGATTCGAAGAAATGGTGAAGATATTAAATATATTGGTGAAAAATTTCATATATTCATCAAATTGGTGAAAATGTGTAATGTAAAAGTTTGCAGACTTGAACCAAATTTTTATGAGAAGTGGTAAATGCAATAAAACAATGGTAGTGCTTAGATGTTAGTGACCTGTAATAAAAACTTTTAGCGATAAAAATGTGACATTTTGTTTCCCTTGCTCCTAATCTGTACTGGACATCTTTTGCTGTTCCTTTTGACATTTATGTAGCCCTAGGGCTACGATCTGACACCGTATTCGATCAGCACCAACAAGGAAATTTGAAAGAAATGCGTCATCACCTACCTAACGGAGAACTTTCGCTTTCCGAGAATGAAATAAATGATTATTTTAATGACCAAAGTGAAAGTCTTCTTCACTAAATGACGAGGGAATTAATGATTTGAAATTCAAAGATATTGTATTTTAGCTTACTAAAAAATCGGATATGTTCAAATTCTAAAATTATCCAAAAAGTTTAACCTCTATTTGGATCATATCGCTCATCTTTCCGTTGATGACCCGAAAAATTTGTGGCCACTCTATTAATTTAATGTCTATGGACGAAAATAACTTCAGAAAATACACGTAGATTACAATTTAGCGAAATGATCTTCAACGATGTGAATGACCGTTTGCGATTTCTATTCTTCAAATGGAAACTTATATGGAATCAAAAAACTCTCTTAAATGTATTGTATGTAAATAAATTATGGAAAAGTATCTAGGTGTTAATCCTAATAACTCAAATGGTAATGCTCGATCCAAATATCAATTGGGTAGACATAGAATTTAACTGACAGGCCAATATTACATGAGGCAAAATAATAGCAAAAATAATTTTAAAGGTTATGTATTCTATATTTCAGGTATTTGATTAGATGCTATTTTATTTGATAGAATGAAGCATAAAAATGTAAATATTATATGATTCTATAGCTGTTCTACCGCTTGATTTTAGGAAAACAACTTAGACGCTGGAATAATGTACCTCAGATTTAAATCGTAACAAGAAAGTAAAAGTTGTTTAGGGCAAAAAATTAGTAGCTGGTTTTCTGAAAATAAGACACTTTTATTTGGTTGACGATGAATTTACTTTTCACTAGAGCCTTATCAACACCAGCTATGTGCAAGAAGGAAATTGCATCTCTGATAATACGTTCTCGCAACAAGTAGTAATCACAGGGAAATGCGAAGTGGATACAACTCGAGTATAATTACTATGGAGGTTTTTGTGCAATTTCTGTGGGTTGAGATGAAATTTTCATGCGATTAAAGCCAGAAAATAAGCCGAGAGTAATTATTTTAAAAGCACGCCAATGGATGTAGCTCGCGTAGCATTGAAGAGTCGCTGGTTGCCTACATCCACGGCGCGCCCGCAAACGAGGTCTGCATTGTAATACACATCACAGAATTTTCTTCTCACGCTTTGTTTCATAAAGCAGGCACGAAATATGATTCTCTTACAAATAAATGATTGCTTCTCGAAGTCAATGGTTGGACAAAAAAATTGCTTCGATTTTTTATTTTTGAGAAAATTTCGAGTTCTGGTCGCATGTGCTAGAATAAAAATCATAGACAACTTAGGTCTTATGAGCAAGTATTTAGAATGAACAATGAATAGTGATTGAAATATTTTTTTGCAATTTGTATTCAATCTTTACTCTGAGACGAGTTACTTTGTGAATTTGGCCATCCAATTTCCAAAATTTGTGTGTGAGACATACTTTCGTACCAAAATATCAATTCTGTAGTTAACCATATAATTGATTCTGTACAAAACTATGGTACTTATGAAAATATTGATAAAATATTAACAAAAATAAACATCTACTTCCTTTTTAAACTTCCTCTTAAATAATTTAATTTTAACAATATATATCAAAGAGTACGAAACATTTAATTTTTATATACATGTATATGATTATTCACGTTGACTAAGTCCGCTCTCTCACAAAAAGCATTTAATTACTGAATATACTTCCCGATAGAAGTTCCCTAGTATGATGGTAATCATATTATGGTCAACTTCAAACTATTAGGACATTTTATTGCATTTCCCTCATCAAATGATCTGATATAATCTCGTTTACGATACCCCAAAGCACTTAAAATTACTTTAAAACTGAGAGAATGACATGGAGTTTATGTAGAATCAAACGTTCTCTCAAAAGAAAAGATAAAACTATTTTTATCTTCTAATTTGTGCCCGACTTATTTTTTATCAACCATCGTAATTAAAGATGGCTGCAACAGCCAAACGTACTCAAAATTAATCATCATGTAAGGATATTAATATCGGACAATTAGGGAATATAAGCCCTCTTAATCTTAAAAAAGTAAGCAATAGATATTAATTAAAGTTAGTAGAAAATATCAACTCATTTTCATTATATTATAATCTTACGGAGTGAACATAAGATTTCTCATTGAATCAAGTTAAACTAGAGATTTCAAACATAGTATTTAATGAGTATGTGTGAATATGATGAGCATATTTAATAAACATTTCTTCTTAAGAATAAACGAACATTCTCTTAAAGATTTAAGCATTATCATTCAGGGTGTGTATATAGAGTTTCCTCCGAAGGTTTACACAGAGGATGATTTGTCCTGAGGGTCTTTCCTCCGAGAAGGAATTAGTCTGCAAAAAATGTAAGCAAAGGGTAGACTCACCAGGGGGCAGTTGTCCATTTTCTGCAGCCTGGGTTCCGCTACGTATGACAGCAGCAGAATCGTCTTTTGTGTGGGAGGTATCAGGAGGACTTGCCACTGTGGAACCAATCATGCGGAAAGAGAGACATACGGCCACCGTGAGATTCAAAACAGTCTTCCAATATTATTGATGGAGCTCCTAGCAATATACTTCGGAGCTCTTACGCTAACAAGATATCTTTCATTCGTTACATTTCGGATATTATGACAGCCAGCAAAATTAAATTCTAGTCGCTTAGGCTTTTCTTAATGTTAAAATTTACTTTGGAAAAGAACTCTCATCCTTCGTTGATGCATGCATTTTATGGTTAGTTTTATTCTCTAATATATATTCATGCAGTTCCAGGAATATTAGTAATGTTAGAGTAGAAGACGCAAGGAGGGTTCTATTCTAAATCAAATCGACCGAATTCTTTCCGAATGAAATCCTGGGAGAGTTATTTGAGTGACATTTGAATGGTGAAACTAAATTCGAAGAATAATACCACGTGGATGATTGACGCTCACTCTGGATTGAAAATCCCACGTCAAATAGATATCGTTCAGAATGCGCGGACAAATGTGTTTGCATCAGGTGGAGGGGAAATTTCGAGAAACATCGAGAATCTCGCGATAATATACAGTCCTCGATCGTGATTCTGGCTCTTTTCCGTCCTAATAAAGTATTTTAGTTAATATTTATGGAAGCAAAACTACTGCGGGATTCGAGCGGATTAACTTTATAACTATCAACAATAATAAAATTTTACTCATTTTTTCTGACATGAAATATCTCCTGCATCGATTCAATGAAGTAAAACCCGACTGCATATCGTTGAGATTTTATTCGAAAAAATTAAAATCGCCAGCTTTTTCACCTTTTCATGCTTCACTTAACTCATAAACACTTCACTCATTTATTTGACGGACCTAAAAAGAGTAGAAAACAATCTAGTTATGAGAGGCTTTACTTTTTCAGTAGAATCACATTTTCGAAAGCAACGGAGTTATACATATCACTTTAATGCCGCCGAAATCGCTTTGTGTTGACCTTTGATACCATTTTTCCTCCACAAAGCTTCATCTTTGATTGATGGTTCTCACGATATTTCCTGCATTAATTCTGGATCATTTGCTGCGCTATCTTCAATCCTGACAGCATGAACGGAATATCAATTTGCGCAACTTTTCAAACAAAAATCTCTGAGAAATATACTCATACACTCGCACGGTTTAAAAACTCTTGATGGACAAGGAAGGATATTAAATTCTGGATGCAACTAGATTAAATACTCCACTGTGACTGCTAGAGCCTCCTAAATGAAATTAAGCCGGATGTTGAAAAATTGAAAAAGTATCGTTAATTAAGTTTGACCGTAGTTTTAAAGTCCAACTTTAATTTTTGAGTCACTTTATTATTCTTACTGATTGAAAAAACTTCAAAGAATTTTTGTGACTATAAACTGCAGCGACAAGATAATTTTGTTGATACACTATCAAAGGTTTTTTTGTAAAAAATTCCACTGAATCTCGAATTCTCGAATCATGCATCAATAAAGATGGTTCTTCAAAAATATCTACGTCTACTCACGATGAAGTTTTTACATCAGAATAATTGAATACCACCGCATAATTTTTTGATTCCGCATCAAGGCAAACTAAAGTTCAGTACATTCAGTAGTTCGAAACTCTAACATAGTTCTATATTCGAACCCATGACCTTTCTGGCTGAGTTTGGAAGATACGGCATTCATCAAATACGACAGGACTTTCGAACTTTCCTTAAGTAATCCACGTAGAAAGCTAAAGTAAATACCGACTTCGACTTCGCCGGAGGAAAAGTAATAAAATAGAAGCTGAGTAATTGAATCTTTTTCTTGCTAAAATAGCCAAATTATGCTTCATATTATAAAAGGCTATCTCGGATATTCAGGGATACTCCAAGTTGGCTTCTTTAAGTCTCGAGTAAAAAGTATATGAAAACACTTACGATATTGTGAAATATAAAGTAAGAGATATATTGAAATTCAATTAGGAGGATCTTTATTTTCAAATTCCGTAACACAGGCATGTCCAAAATAAGTTAAAATAATAAAACAAAATTTTAGGAGATTTTTCGTTTCCAAAGTTACTTAAAATATTAAAATCAAAACCTATAAACTCCATTTTCACTAAAGGTGAACCTTCATCAAAATTTTAATAGACTTTTAGTAAATTTTACGTTCCCAAAATAACTCAAAATAATAAAATTGAAAAACTTAAACTCCACTTTAACTAAAAGCGAAACTTCATTAAAATTTTAGGAGATGGCTGTTCCATAAATTCGCTCATGAGTTTTCAATTTCTCAAAGTAATCTCCGTTGATTGTGTGGGTAGAATTCGTTATGAGGTTCATTTTCTGCAGTGATAGAGGCTAACAAAAGAGTAAGCCCAGAGAATAAAGAAAAATTACGTCTTCGATTATTTCAAAATGACAAAATTATATTTGATCGCTATGCCAGATTTATCTAGAAAATAAAATTAAAGAACCCTCAATATGATCAAAACAGTCCGCCGTTTCATTTCAATAAGATCGTACAGCAAAAATAAATAATTAAAATATTACTATAAAAGGTTGTATGAATGCTGAAGAACTTTCCATTCAGTTAGCTCATTTAATATCCCTCTAACGTTGTCCGTGACCCCCCTTACGTTTTGTGCGATGCCGCCGGTCCACGTGTACGGACTCCTTAAAGATACAATAAATAACAGGCGCAATCTCGTAGGAGTTCATAAGAATGGGTGACATGTTACATAACAAAGGCATCCGATGCTTTCCTTTGGCAAAGGGCTGCTGCAAATGCGGCTGATTTCCGTTGCCACGGACAACCATCGCCCACGCTCACTTCCGCCGCTCGCATTTGCCAACTCCAATACAATTTTATCTTTTTCACTGCGTAAGAAAGAAATACGCGGTCAGATTCACCTCCAAAAGAGGTATATTTTCGACTGGCAATTTTTTTCTCCTTGTTCCCTCCATAATTTCCTTAAACTTAATACTCTCTTTCATGGAGTGATTTATATTACTATGAAACTTCTCTATCATATTTTTTTGCTGAAGAAACGGGTTGTAATAATAGGCTGAAAATTTCGTTTTCTGAGAAATTATGACCATGAGAAATAAGTATTAGTTTTGAAAAATCAGGATCATGAGTACGCATTCATTTAAATTTCGGGAGGGAAACATCAGAAAAAATTTTCACGAGAAACTTTATCCTTTTTTAAAGACTTTGGAATATACCGCACTCCAAATAAACCACAGGAATAGTTTCGATGTCTAGGTATCCATTCATGATTTTCCTTGTCAAAAATTTTCCTGATTTATCTCTCCTGTAATGGAATATTAAAACGTTCCTCGCAAATCTGTAGAGTTTAAGTTTTCGTAATGGATCGATACTGATGTATTTCTTTATTTGGTATATGTATAAAGTATTAACCAAGTGATATTTTATCATGTAAAGAGTTTGAGAGCATAGGAAAAATCTGGAAATTAAGAATATTTAAAATCAGCTCGATTAGATTTTTCGTGGAGATAAATATACTGAACTTCACGTACGAAAATATTTTTTTTATCTTTGGAGTAAAATTCAAGGCTGCCTTCGATATAATATGAAGTTATTACAAATTATCTATTATTTTCGGGATTTCGGCAACTTCAGGGTCACGTGAAGTAAATCAATAATCAACACGAAATTCCTTATTAAGAAATTCGATTAAGATTTTTCGAAAAATACAATAAAGTATAAAGTGTCACAGGGACGAAAATAGTTGAGAAATCTATAGTTAACAGCTTCGAACTTCTTCCGCAAACTCTTATTAGAATTCTAACGAAATGAAATGTCAGAAATATTATCATACATCATTTTGAACAGATTTCATTCTTTGAAGTCATCAGTAAGCGGTGAATAAGTTTTTACGCAAGGAAACAATTTTATAGTGTTTTTTAAGTATTTAAAGTAACGTTAAGATATACCGAGCTCACTTGTTAAAACCTATCTTCAAATTCGTAAAAAATGTCTCCATTACGTGGTTTAGCTCCAAAGATTCCTACTAGAGCATAAATTCGCGAGGTGCTGTTTTAACGATCGAGCAGTTACAAGATTAGCTGAGTAGAAGAATAATCAATCGGCTACTGCTGTGGACACTAGAAAATCTGGGCACGAAGAGGCTGCACGTGCGGAAGCTTCTTCTAGCATCACTTACGTCCTCTTTCAAAGCGACACAACGTTCGACCTGATCTTTATTGCGCTGTTTCGCGACGAAAGCAGGAAAGTAGACCGTAAAACTCGCAATTTCGCAACCTGAAAAGTGGGAGGAGCTAAAAATAACAACGGATATACCGCATAGCTCAGATGATGACCGTCAGTACAACAGGAACGAGGAATTTGATTTCAGATTTATAAATGAGAATGTAACATAAAATATCACCGGATTTCCCTTAATTGGGCTATATATCCTTTTCATTTTGTATGCAATCGACTACGAATATGAACGGATTTAAGTTCCATCTCTTCCCTTTAAATACAGATTACTATGATGCTCTCTAAATCATTTACAGCTTCGCTCGCTCTTGAGAGTAGAGAAACGGAAGTTGATCAATATTTATGTCTTTGCTACATGTCTGATAAAAAACCAAGCAGTGGACATAAATAAAAATAAATATGAACATGAAGGTTTCATTTCTAGAGACATGGGATACTGTCTCACAAGCAAATATAGTATTATAAAGATGACCTACTACTTAGCTCTCTCTCTATAAATCCAGAGAATATAATATAAAAAATACCAGGGGGAAATTGGGAAAATTCTTAAAAATTCTTTCACAGAAAAATTCGAGTTATTTGACTCTCAGATCACGATTCACACGAGTATATTATACCTTTACGAATTTCAAATAAAATAAACATTACATTTATCACTTAGATTATCATATTCTATACAACAGTAGAAAATTGACAGAATAAATTGTCATTATTCAAAGCTATTTAGTAGTTTGACACTTTCAAAATAAAAAAAACAGTGGTACCATGGCAAAAATAAATTGAGAATATTCGCGAATATAAAATTTTTTGGTAGAAAAATAGTCAAATTTTAAAAATTTGAATAGAAGTTCTTTTCTCAATATACGGAGAATAGAAGAAAAAATGGAATTTACATGCTAAGTAACGATGAAAAATTCAGGTGAAAAATCAAAATTCACCACATCAAAATTAGTAAAGATTTCAATTCATGATGAAGATGTCTAAGTTCAGACATTATGCTCGGTGGCATTAAAAGTCAACGATTTTCATCCATCAAAACTCTCACTCGGTATCATACACCAAAAACTAATTTTAAGTCGTTCATAAAAACGGAATGTGTTCAAACGAACACAACGTTCGCCTATCACCTCCTCTTCGCCACGCCAAACCACAAATTTTCCGGTCAAAAGGACGCCATTCACTTTAAGAAAGTCAAAAGCTAACGCTCGAAGAAAAATTTCCGATAATGGGAATCGTCCTTCCGACTCGGCCCGGTAATACCTCCCACCTTTAAAATATGGAGATTCAACTATCGATCCAGAGCAAAAGGAAAGCACCGATTCCCATAGCAACGGGGACTTTTGAGATCAGATAACAATCTCAATGTACAGGGAAAGCTGTGAGTTTAACAGCCATGAGCCATGCGACCGGACGACGCTTCCCAAACGGTCAATAATTACAACGTTTTGAGGGAACGTCCGACATTTTCCGAGCTCATTTGCCAAAGAGAAAAACAACACGGCAAACTTGGCCAATTTCCTTTTCCTCGCCCACGTCAACCCCTCCCGAACACAGCTTATTCTCTCGCATTCTCGTTCCCATTACGAGCCCTTTTCCGTTCCGCACGATCCCCTCAAGTCCACTTTCTCGATGCAAATTTTAACGCCTCGCTCCCTTACAACTTTGATAAGCGAATGTTGCCGGAATACGCATTCGGTTTCGTGTGTTCTGACGTAACGATATGCGAATGTAGAGAAGGGAAAAAAGAGAGGATTCGGGTAAGAGGGTTAACGCAGGAAGAGGAACGGTGATAGTGGTGCGATAAAGAGTCGTCTCTTTTTCCCGATGACGGTGTGCAAACGTGGGGAGCTGGAAAATTATAACGAATGGGGGTTTGATGTTTTCAGGATATTCTGAGTCAAAAAATGAGGAATTGATAATAAATTTCCACGGTACGCGCAATAATTTTTAACCTATATTCCTTCAATATGTAAATAGATCAGAATTTAAATTAAATTTACTTATATTATTTATTCAACTGTATTAAATTGTACCGTAATTTTAAATTGTATCAATACGAATATTTTAAAAGTAAATAATTGTGTATTCACATTATTTTCACATCCTTCTTGTATATGTTTTCCCATATAGCGTGGTTTTTGTTTACTTCGGACTTCAGTTGAGAAGATTTTTCCTCACAAGTCCAATGTTTTTATTTTTAGTGGTATATTTTTCTTCTAGTTCTGAATATTAAATTTAACATATGTATCAACAAAAGAGGCTAATTGAAACAGAGGTCAACTTGGTCCTTCAACCGAGCAATGAGTACATCCATTCCTTTAAAGATGAAAAGTCTACATTTATAAAAATATTCATGGATGTATCAATGGGGTCCCAAAGAAAATGCTGGAGGTTTACTCATAGCGTGTTTCGATCAAATTCTTAAAAATTCTGAGTATCATCTAAAGCTCCTTTTTCTGAATATTAATATCAATATAAAAAGTTTTTTTTATAGAAAATTTCTCACAATAATGATATTATGTATTGAATGATGTAATGAAAAAATGTTTCCACAATAAAACGGGTTGGTAAAAAATATGATGTAGTACCTTGCTTGTAATTCTTCGATAAAATAGGTAACAGTAGAGATGTGAAGTACTAGCACGACGATGAATGGAAAGGATTCCGAGAACATTTTATGCAGCCAATAATATCATTTTATTATTACAATCACCATAATTTGACCGTGTAATTTCGAACCTTAACGTCAATAAATGTCTGAACATTTATTTTTTCGAAATTCGATCATCAGAAAGTATGATTTCTCTTATAGTCTGCGATGTTTGATGAATTAGAAAAAATTAGTATCGTATGGAATATGGCAAGTATTTGAAAAAAAGCACAGTTTTGCATTCGAAAATCACTTATTACGATATATTGATCGAAACATTGAAGTTCACAACCGAAGAAATTTTAAGAATAACAACCAATTCGGGCATAAATTATAAGCCAAATCTGGGCTTTACTGTAACGCTTAAATAATTAGAATGAGTAAAAAGAGGCATTAAAGATTTCAATAAGCTCTTTAATTAAAATGTCACCCACATTTACTCGAAGGATATGGGAGAAACATAATAATTTTTTCAATCACGTTCAATTCATATCTTCCCGTTAAAACCTAAAATATCTCATTGGGCGCATAAAAATTCATTTCCGAGAGCCTGAACAGCATCAGAAACCCTTCCGCTAGCTTATTCACGTCTTGCATAATGCAGAATCTTGAATGGTTCTGAATTGATCTGAAAAACTAAGACAGGTCTTCGAGTGAATAATGAATAGCTTTGTTTGCGAGTGGTACTAAGGTCGTCCTTGGGAGCCCACTTACTCAGGGACCAGTGCATTCAGGAGATGGCTGAAGTATAAATTTTGCGCAGGAAATTCGTTATCAGGTCGAAAGGCGATATTTTGAAACGAAGCCAAATGCTAACGACACTTCCTCCATCTTTTGTTCGCCATTCATGTCCAGTGGATCGATGGATTTAATGTCCCGCTAAAGAAAACTTCGCGTTTTTTGTGTCTGCTTCTCCAGAATGACCAAGAGAGTAATTTCGAGTTTCACATTCCCTCGCCCGTCTATTTCTGGGGGCTTTATCTTTATTCCCAGACAGCATTCCAGTGAGATGCAGAGTTAACTTAGATCCATAAATGGATGTAAATCATTGACCATATGCGAAGTATAGTGCAGGATAAACAATGGATTAAGTATATTAATAGTCGCACTAAATAAAAACATTTTGTAAAACTTTTCTTAGATATTTCTTGTTTTTTTAGATGTTTATAGTTTGTAGACTTTTTATGAGCACTGCTTCAATGAAAAAAGATGTAATTTGCAATTATGTAAATTGTATGTAATAGTGTGCAATTCGTATTTTGTAAATTGTAATTTATATTACTTGTATTACTCATCTTAATAGTTTATCGTTGATTTTCACAAAATCTCGGCCACCTCCATGTATTTAATTTTTATTTACGTTTCTAAAAATACATTTGCCAAATTTTTCGCCGCATGAATGTACTGTTCTACAAAGTATTTTGCGAAATTTTAAGTCAGCTTTCCATATTTTTACTGTTATCTTTAAAATTCTAGCTTCGTTTGCGGTTTTTGTTCATTACAATTAAAATTACAAGGGCGTTAGAAAAGCAGTTTTAATATAGATATGTTATAGATTGACAGATCGTGACATTTTGATACGAAGCCAAACGTTAAAGACACATCGTTATTGGTCAATATAGTTCTTTCAAAACACGTGTTACCATACATTTTATTCGTATAGAAAACACCATAAATGATTTCTTACGTGTGTAAACTGACAGTTATTCAACTAATTCATTTTATCTATGAATTTAAAGCGTTAGTAGCAAAAACGAAAAAATCTTTCGTAGTTGAAGTCGATTATTCTAAGGAGCAAGAAGAATTCTAAGGAGCCGGAAATTGAATACCTTCGCAGTCAAAGATAAGTTGGCCATTCTTTAAATGCTTAATCAGTTTCACGCGGAATGTTCGTAAATTCGCTTACTCCTTTGGGAGTTTTCTCAGCAGTTACTTTTAATCTATCTCTTTGCAGTATCATTTTACACTAGTTCCGTACCTATTTCTTCCTTAGTTCGAGTGTTCGGTCCATGAAAAAGCCATCATATATAAATCTTAGAATCTATATCTCACACAGTATCCGAATCCAAGTCGATAAAATACGATTATCTTGAACTGAGTATTAAATGAACCCAAGGTGTGTGCTTTAATGTTGGAGGTAATAAATTCCCATATCAAACCTCGAGTAATTCATCCTTGAGAACTTTACCCAACTTTAGTACTTTACCCTGCGACCAAATGTTAATCTAACATCATCTTAAATCATTCTCTTAAAAAAAAAGATGTATAACAGTATTAAAAGCCATTGCAGCGATAAAATCTACCTTTTGTTTCTTTGCGTTCGTTAAATAATATTTACCATCGTACGGCTAATAAATTCTTGTGTAATGCTTCTCCGGAACATGTCTCATCGCCGTTATCTCATACAGTGTGCCCATTTGATATCAAAACAAAGGTTTTGAGAATCAAGGTCATGATCAAGTTATGATAATGCTGGGAATTTAAAATAAATATCGTGCGTAACTCTTTCCTCATTTTACTCTTATTTAACATTATGAGTCTTACTTGATTTGGTTGCAACACTTTCTTCATTTTTATCTACATACAAAAACTTAAAAAACCCCTTATCTAATTTTTCATAATCATATATCATATATCAGGTCATAAATAATTTTCAAAGATATTAATCACTAAAATCATTTGTTTATGTAACTGCTCAGAAAGTTTAAAACTTTAAAAAAATTTTTCATTATGTAGTTGGCATCACTTTTTAAAATCATACATGAATAAATAACGAAAAAATACCAGCATACCCATACCATCTAATGATGAACTAAAAGAATTTCGCTCTTTCGGAATATGGGAATTTTCGCAATTAATGCCAACAGAATAACCCTGATATATGGGGTTTCCTCGCAAAGGTCAAGATTATTTGAGAAATAACGCTGGACTCGCAAGTGAAGTGAAATATTTCTCCCATTTATTCTCCGGTATCTCTTCGCCCTCACCCGCAGGATTCCGGAGCATCTGCCTCATAAGTGCTTGCAATTAAAGGCAACCCTTTGTCTCACGATGCATTTCGAAAATACATCCCACCATTAAAAATGAGTAAATGAATTCAGTCCCTCTGCTTTAGGACGGAAACACAACCTTTCGAATAGAAACCCACGGCAAGAATTTTAAACAGACAAAATATTATGTAGCAAACTCGCCGATATTCAATGAGTCCACGCGACGAATTAATGGCGAGACAAAACTTTTACGACTTTTGCGCTACGAGATTATGTGTTTAAAATGGATTTGGAACAGTTGGTCGGACGAGGAAGAAATAAAACTGCTTTCGAGCAGTGTCGTAAAAATGTTCCCCGAATGGCGAATAAAAATATAAAGAGATTTTTTTAAGGACCCATTCACCGAAAGCAAAGATCGTCAAATGTATGGCAGGTTTGCACTGCATTCGAAATCAAAGAGGGGAGAGGACCAACGCCCTGAAAAGGTAACACCTTCATAGTGACGGTAACTAAATAGACTTCGTCGATATTTAGTCTCTCCCCAAATAGGACGGAGCGTTGGATAAATTCGTAAGTGAAGAAAACTTCAAAACTTTTGATTCCGAAGAGTAGAGAAATAAAATAATAAAAATATCGGTGACTAGGGAACCAAAGAAGTTGAATCATTTTTCCATTCCCTGCAAAAAATATCGCCTATCCTTCCTCGCCGTAACTTTTCGGCGTTCTTTTTCATTCGATCATGACGAAATGGACTTTCGCCAAGTATAGGCTCGTTAAAAAATGGATTAACTGGAATATATGAGTCGGTCGACGGCAACTGTGCCTGCGAAGAACATTCCGTGGATCGGACACGGAATCCTATAAATCTCATTACCGGAAAAGTAGAAAGAACGACGAATCGAACTGTTATAAGTTATATTAAAGGCAATGATACTTGAAGGGGATATCGGAAGCTCTCGATTGATATGAGAACGAAATATCTTCCTACATCTTTTCGTGAACATTTAAAGCAACCCGATACTATTTTGCTTATGATAAAGAACAGGAGAATTCCTACGACAAGGGAAAATACGAAAAATTGGTATTTTTAGCAAAACTTGAGTGATTAGGAAAAGAACAATTTTTAACTTCGATTTTCTGTGTACATAATAACGCAGCTATTGAACGTAGTTTGATGTATGAAAATACTGACTGCTTCGACCTCACTAGCATGCTATTGTTTCATGCAACAAAGGAAAACTTTACTTCCCGGTAAAGTTGGAGAAAGGAGTAGGAGGAATTACGCATACTCTCCAAATAGAATATAAACTGATTTCACAGAAATAAGAAAAAGTTCATATCTAAATTTAGCAAGAGACCAAGTTAATCAAGTTATTTTTAGAGTATACGAAACAAACCTACGTTTAGATACTTTCATTGAAGTTTGCTCTCAAAAGCCCTTGCGAATCTATTAGGAGGAATATAGATTCATTTGATCTATTGATAGCTTTCCTGCTGCCTGGGGAAATACGTTCAGAAGTCTTGGTGAATTCGAATGAAAGATACATTGAACAGGTGCTTCAGCCTCTATGTAAATACTTTGGATATTGAGAAATTCATAAATAATGAAGCTACGTGTAAGATGGCTGGAACACTAATTAATGAAGAGGCAAGGAAAATAAATCCTATTTGAAAAGACTGGAGATATGTTAAGAATGAAGTTCATAAATCGTGGATGTAGAGTTTTAAGGCAGTTTTGAGGTTTAATTATAAAGGTAAGGTAATCTCCAAGGGCAATACTTAAAAAATATTAGGTAAGAAAATCGAAAAACTCTTACCGAAATTATATACGAAGAGATTACACTCTTTAAAATAATCATTTCTCTTGGGCTCGCTGATACTTTAAAGCTGTAATTTCTAAAGGTCTATCTACATTCATATTATCGATTATAAAATATTTCTGCGAATTTCATACTGTCAAAAGCGTAGTTATCAGAAATGAAAGGCAAACAAAATTCTCATATTCAAAATATTCCTAAGAAGGTAAATAAAATTATACTTTAGGAAGCGCTTGCATCACGTAGTATTTATAATAGCATATTATTGGTTCGATACATAGGAGATATCCAGCATTTTCAATCATTCACTCAAATGTTCGCCTATTCCAAGAACTTGCTATCATCGGACACGGTTCGCACAGAGATGGGACTCAAATCGATTTATCCTTGAATGATACCTCGCTTATACTTCTAGAATCCTCGATTTCTATGGTAACCAGTTGGATATGGCACAAAACCTCCGCCTACTGCTTCATGGAAACGATATTAAAGAGGAGATTTCAAACCATGGAGAAATTCTTGATTTTTCCAATGCAGCTCGTAATCAGTGGAGTCCCATGTATCAGGCGCGCAATCCAGATATGGCCTAAATAACGAAAGTTATAGCATCTCTCTCTCTCTTTCCCATCCGACAATGCGTTTGATGAATCCTGGTTTTGTACCCGCTCTCTCATTAATTGTAGGGATGCAACCTCCACATATTATTTAGGAGAGCATATGCGAGGTTTTCCAACGATTCTCCTGATAAAAATACTTTTCGCTTATGGCAATTGTATAGTATACGAAGAGATATTTTTTCCAAGAATGTTTACATAACAGGGCATTGAAATTGAGTTTGGCTCTTTGTTAATATAATGAAAAATAAAAATATAATGAAGGAAATAGTAAATCGACTTCATGATCGATTACACGAAACTTCTTTACGTTAAAATTACCACGACCATTAAATTTAAGAGATTCGGATAATGTTTCTAAATATATACGCTACTACGGTTCTTGGGAATTGTACTGATTTGTGAGTCAAATGAATGAAGAATAGTAAATCGACTTCAAGCTCATTCATGATCGAATACACGAATCTTCTTAACGTTAAATTTACCACGAACATTAAATTTAAAAAAGGGGTTCAGATAATGTTTCTAAATATATATTCTACGACGGAAATTGGGGAATTGCTCCGATTTCGCCTCAGTCAAGTGTGTCAAATTAATGGTAGAATAGTAGATAACATTAACAATACTAATCCTATACAATATCAGTTAATTTCCAGGTACACAATTCTGTAGCCATTGCAGTATTATGAAATTTCTACCAATAACTGATCAAAATTAACGACGACGAAATTCAGAAAGCCTATCAGAGCACTATTTTAAGGTCTGATTACAGGAAATTTATAAATATATTTATCAGAATACGGGAAACCCCACATCAGCAACTTGACGTTCGCAAATCATTAAAATTCAAATTAGAAAATAGAGTTCGTCCCTCTCACAAATTCTGAACGCTACTGTAAATTTCATTCCCTACTCGCCGAAACATCTCAATAATATAAATCTACTTATATATTCAGTTCACTTTAGTAAGATGATTTGCATGTTAAGGATGATCTAAGTGAAATTTCAGATTATCGTGAGCAAATACTACATAAAAACTTCAAAATGTCTAGATTACTCTCATTTATCGCCAAAATAAGAGGTATTTATCACTAGGTTTAAATTGGTAGCCTTTTCGCGAGGATAAATCAATAAAATTCACGAGTATAATTTCGTGAGGGAAAAATTTAAAATCAACACCCACATTCAGTGAAGGAACATAATGATGTAATGACACCATCAACAAAGTGAATTAAATATGTGTGTTACACCGTTAGCTCTCTAACTAGCCCGCCGGTTCGGTAAAGTGGCTTTTTAATAATTCATGTTGCATCAACTCAATAAATAGGCATTCGAGAGATTTTTGAATGCACATCAAGAATTCATAACAATTTTTTTTCGCCAGTTCTCTAGTGAAGACCACTCAGTTGTTTAACAGGGGCTTTCAATCAACGCTATAAAATAATTAATCGGCGTATCGAGGAAGCCATAACAGAAGAGGATGTGGATTCAATAGAATCTTCATTAGTATAACAAAGCGAAGATTTAAATATTTTAGCAAAGGTTTATCTATGAAAAGTTATATCGTGATCTAAGAAAAGTTTTATGTGTACTAGGGATCTATCTGTCTTTGAAAAACAAAAGGATATTTTTTAATCATTAATACGAGCGACAAATTCAAATTTTATTTAACAGAAATTCGCCTTTGTTTGGTATTTTTATTTACGTTTTGTTATTAATGAATTATATCAACAATAAAGGAAGATCTTCTCCGGATTCATACATTAAAAGTAGAGCATTGGTACCGAAATGTGATTAATGATACCGCTGAAGACTCAACACAAATATGAGTTTAGTATTCCTCCAAAACGGGAAAAATCATATCAATCACGCCAAATAAGGCAAAAACTGGCAATCATTCTTAATTTTTACCACTTCTGCGGAAGGCAAAAAGGAACGTCATCGTACAATTTCCATTAGTTTAGGCTTAAAGAAATGAACTTCTCCTTCAACTCCCTTCATGATTAATTATAGATATTTACTCAAGACGTCAAGCGGCTCCTTAAATTTGTTTCTAATGATATCACATTGGGCTATTTTTATAAAAGAGCTTTCAGGAATCTTCCGTCATGAGTATTTCCTTTGTCCAATTATCGGAAATTTATATAATCTCCCGGTTTCGTATATTTCGGATAATTAAAGCAAATATAGAATTTCTGGCGTAACTCTGACTTTCCGTGGATGACGAGAAAAAGTTTTAAATTTCCTCTCAAACAGGAAGCTTCTTAGAAATCGTTTAGATGATCAGGAAGCCGTCTAAAGAAATCCGAAGGATTAACATGCCCCAAAGACAGTGGTGAAAACGAAGTGAAACTGATCTTAACAAATAAAATTAAATTAAAACGAAGGAAATCACAAAGATTATCACGTTTAATAGATTTTCCAAACCAAGACGAATATGATAGGTAGCCCATAGTATTAGGATGATCTTGAAATCATACTTTTAGATGTAAAATAAGAAGGTTTCAATCTCCCTTCTTTTCTTATCATGAAAATTCGATAAATATTCTATCCAGAGCTGGAAACATTGAGACTTTCGTTAAAACAATGATGGAGAGATAAAATTTAGATTCTCATGGATTATACCGAAGGGAGGGAGACATTTCTTTATAGGAAGACCAAATGTACATAAATAAACATAAATCATACATTCTGTAACATGTAAAACCATTAGGTACAGAATAAACAATTAGGCCACACTTAATTGGCGAATTAACGAAATTTAATAAGTTCAAACTAATATTGCAATACGGTATGAGTCGCAGGAAAACAAATTTAATCTCTATGTAAACTTATGAATATTTCCGATTTTATTTCCACTCGATGTAATAAACAAGATTGAGTTAATTGACTAAACTGCTTGATTGATATTTGATCGATTGACGAAATAATTTGAGTACGAGAATTTTTTTCGGGAAGAGGTGAATAGGCCACAAGTTTCCTGTATTTGGTTTATTCTATTCATTTCATTTATTTATTCAGTATTTTTTATTTGGTGTACTTCGTGAAACAGCATATTCACCATTCAAAGGAAATCTGAAATGCTACGCATGAGAAAAAAGTAGAATATTTCCTTTAAATTCTAAACATGACATGCATCCGCTCCTTCCCATTTTTCTCTCAAAATTAGAAGTATTTCTAGGCAAAGATATTAATTTAAGCACATGTTTACTTCCATTAGGAAAACATTCTTGAAATGTGAGATGTTATCATAACTCTACTTTAACGAATATTTATATTTATTTATTTATAATTTCCATCGCGACAAATTGACTATAAGCGACAACATTTTTCATCTGAATTACTCGAAAAATACATTATTCAATTAATTAGAGGGGCATGAAAATGGGCGAATAAATTAACTTGAAGTGGCCACGCTGTGATGTTGAGCGTCCTCATTGCGAATTCATTAATGAATCCATTTTCACCGGTTATAAAATTGGTTTCCCGTTGCCTAAAGATAAAGCCATCAAATATCGGTACCGCAGATGAAATTTTCGGAATAAATTATTTATGCATGCGAAACACCGCATTTAAATTGAATTAAAAATATTCGCCGAAATAAAATTTTACCTTACCATGACAAAAATATCGCTAGGCATATTTCACTCTTTTCTAACACGATATTGTCCCACGAATGAAATTTTATAGCTAGAGATTATCCGTCTGAAATTCATACTGAGAAGTAAGGAATGAGTCGGATAGTTACAAAATGGATGGATAAAAGTAGACATTCAGTGAGAACAATGTCTTGATTTGTATTGTTTTCATAGAGTAAAAATTAAGTAATCCTCTATATATTATTTTAAAACATGCTTTTTTGGTGACCGGGGCTTTTCTCCCTTATCACTAGACCAATACGTATAAATGAATGACCGTTTGAAAGAAATAGAGGTATATCGAAACGGACACAGAATATGAAGGAGTGTATTTTAGGCATGTTTTAGTTTGTAGCTTAGTATTTGTTTGTGTATTCGTTTGTAGCGATTATAGTGTTTGTTGAAATGTATTTGCGAGGGGAAATTGAGTATTCGTCTGCGAAAGTTTCGCACGGGGCAACTAGTTATATTATAAATAAATTTATGAAGTTTTTCATCCTAGGGAATAACTGAGTGAAGATTGATTTTTTTTTCGTTACATACACAAAAATACCCTGATATTCAATCGATCTTTGCATAAAAATATTTTAGCGTCCTTTTCTTCAGCACAGCGCAATTTACTACGTCAATCGAGAGCTTTCCAACAAAAGAAATTCTACCACCGAGTTCCTTTGGGCATAGAAAACAGTTGCCGATAAAGTTAAAGCAGCAAACGTTCCTCATCCAACCAAGAAAAGGCGCAAAATTATGTTAACCAGAAGACGAGCCTCGCAACGTAGATAACTGGCCACGGAACAATGAAGCAGTCAGATTTTTGCAGCGCATATATCACGTCATTGACGAGGATATTCAGCAGATTACTGATGGTAAAGAAAACTGCCTCCGCTCGAATTTCAGAGCACGGAATCCGAGCGTCCGAAAATCCCATTTTTCGAGCGTGGAAAGCGGAAATTAAATTCCGACAGACGAAACTTTTTTGAATTGTAAATGCGTATCCGTGCTGTATAATGGGCACAATTTGCAAGCGATATGAAGATGTCTCCTTTGGCGAAGAAAAGTAAGTCGGGGGCATGAATAAAAACGGGGATTACGGATATCGCGTAATCGGCGATGCGATTCAGCGGAGATTTGCCGGATCGGGGCGCGGATATTAATCTCAATGCAGAGGCGCAATATCCGAGAGCACTTCATCAATGCTTAACGCCGATCCATTTATGATGAACTCGGCAGCACCTATCTCCAGTCGAAAGAAGAATGCGCGGTGAATCTTTAACTTGCAACACTCTGGGCTAAAAATTTTCGCTGTTCGATACTAGGATCCCCCTCAATTCTCGGAGTTTTCGAAACATTTGGAAATACTATTTATAAAAGAGGTAGATAATACTAAAAACCAAGTATCTATCCTCAGTCAAAACGGCGGAAGAATTCGTGTTGAATCTTTAACTTGCAACACTCCGAGCTAAAAAATTTCGCTGTTCGATAATCGGATCCACTCAATCTCGGAGTTTTCGAAACATTTAGAAATATTATTTGAGAAAGAGGTAGGAAGCTCTAAAAATTAATTTCTCGCATCACTAGAAAACTCGATTCTTATCTGTCAGAAATAAAAACGTGACTTGATGCTTTATTAAATACAGTGAAACCCAGTTAAGAAGCTTAAAAAGGAAGAGAGTGAAAACCGCGTTTTAAGTGGGATAGTTTTATAACCGGAAAATCAGAAAATTTTATTTCTTTCACAACCGAAAACAAAAGGGAAGGTTTTTTTTGTTTCTTTGATCTTTGAATCCTTGAAAATAAGTCCTCTTATACGTCAGCGGACTGTATACGGTTGTGGATGAATAGAGAATCCGAGAACCATTGTGTTATAGTAGTTTCCATCTCGCCATATTTTTTTAAGAATGGTCTGCTTTTCGTACTAACATAAAGAGTGCCTACCTTTGTTACTTTATTATGGTCTCTTTCCGCTCTACAATGAAGTAATATTTGCCAGATAGAAGTCAGAAGGTAATGTAAACAATTTTTGGTCAATCAATGGAGGCGGAGGATTGGCTATACTGGTTTGGAGTGCATCTAAGGGTGGATAAGAGACAAAGGTTTCTTCAATCGCCGGCAGCGGCCACCGTCCAGGGCAATTCTCCGGAAGAGGATAATCGTCTGGCGGCAACCAGTTCCACTTTGGACCCCCTGGTCCAATTGATTTGACCCCCAATGATCATGAAAGCATTGCTTTCGAAATGCGCATTAGGGAATTCTGAGTAACTGGATGGTTGCTGCTGCCGGCGATTGGAGAAAACTTTGTCTCTTATTCATTGAACGCAGAGTTCCTTTTTCTTTCTTTCATCTAAGGATGGGTAAAATTTGCTCTATGAGCGGGTAGTAAAACTTCTTAAGCGGTATTTCTTGGGTTTATTCAGTGTAAGAAGTAACGGGACCGAGAGAAAACCATGTATTAAGGGGAATGGCGTCTCAATCGTTTGAACGGGTTCTGTTGTATATATTTGTAAGAATAAAAGGAATATTACTCAGAAAAATGGCTCGGAAGACGACTAAGAAGACTCAGAAGAAGAATAAAAGCATAAATATTACAAAAAGAACTCAAAAAAATATGCACGCGCATTTTGAGTGAGTGTTTCCTTTGAGAAACGAACTCATGTGCACCCAAATTAGAAAATATATGCATGAGGTTGAGTGACTTCATTACTTGGGAAAGTTCCTTTCATCTCCCTCATTATCAAAGCATTTGCTTTGATAAAGTGTACAACCTTTCATATACCTTGCGTCAGTCATTTAATTTTTATTTGTACTGCACTAAAGGCAGTAAAACAACTTCAAGTATATAAAAAGAAATATGAAATAATTAATAAACTGTAATAAATTCACTATTTGGAATTCGGTAGTAGGTTATACCATATGAGCAAGGGTGTGCATGTCTATACGTAGGTAAACTGAGTGAGATATTTATTTTTAATTTTTCTCTCGATTCAATGCACCATTTATAATAATATAACACACTTTTAGTGGATCCCAATTCTAAATTTTAAACGTGTAAAAACTCACAACTCAGACTGTGAATATAATAGTCGTTTATTCTAACTTAAGATCAATCTAGTACCGTATCAAATCTAAGACGCATCTTCTTTTGGCGTTTTCAGAGCTTCCAAAAGTCGGCTGCATTTTATATTCGAGTGCGTCTAAAATTCATAATCTAAATGTATCATCACGAAGCAGGCCCGAAGAGAAAAGTTATTGTATACGACTTTAAAGCTATAATTCAGTTCTTCCGCCAGTTCCGTTACCACCCAAGTTTGTCTATCGCAAACCTGGTCGGAGGCGTTGGAACACGTACCACGACGAATCTCTTGCGTCTTACAATCAATTCTTCCTCCCACATGACTTCCAAACTTTGGGCGCGTCTTAGATTCGAAAGTTTCTAAAATTGGAGAATATATCATAGTTCAGTATTCCAGCATTGGAAAAATACGTATTCCCACCCCGAGATTTCATTCCCGAGTGAAAACAGGTCAGACACGTGTATGCCTCGGCGGAAAGTCCAGCTTTAATGGAATTACTCTCGTCACGGGACAAAAACGCATCTAATACGTCAAAACACCCCCACAATACGCCCATTCCCGCGCGATCATTTCTCAATCTTTTCCTCCGCCTCTTTATCAAAAAAATTCGCGAACATATTGGGCGACGACCCTCCCGCTGCGATGGAAACATCTCCCGATACACTTAAACCTTTCACGAAGCCCATCGTATCAAAGACACTTCCATCGCTCGAGAAATAAATGACAACCGTTCTTCTGCGAAGGGAGAGAGCGATCGCTCCCCCGTAAACCTTTGTAGCGTATCCTCCCTTTTCATTTCCCTTTCAGCTCAAATATCTCCTTCACAGCTGTCCAAACGCACCCGCCAAAGTATAAACTCCTTTCTTGGGCCGCGCACACAATTTCAGCTTTCCTTTCTCCGCTCGCAATCACCTCCGCTTACTTCTCCATCGTTCTCCGAGCGTCGCCATTTCCTTTTAGCGAATCTCTTGTCAACCCAAGACCCTTCTTTTTGACGAGCAATGACGTCTCTTCTCCCCCAACCGTTTCCCTCCCCTTCATGGTGACTTCTCGCTCTTTTACGTTATGAAAAAACTCGCGAGACTTTGCGAAATTTTGCCCACTGAATTTCTGAATCCGGTAAATGTTAGGAAAGGGTCCTTGCTTCGTTTGATAACTGAACTGTAGACCGATGGTATCTAGCAAGGTACTGAAAATATGCCTGATATCAAAACTTTTTGCAACTCCCTCCGAATATTTATATCGGATTCTCATGTCGTGATTATCATTTTCAAATACATACACAGTTGAATGCGTTTTTCATATGTGCAAATATATTTAAAATTTAAAAACACAAATCGTACATCATTAAATGAAGTAACATAAATCAGGAAAGAAGTTTCAGTTTTAAAATCATAATTAAGAAAGTAAAGTTTTACCTAACTTCATGTTTTGAAACTATATTGATATCAGTCCAGTATCCTTGAGTCAATGAAAAGCTCGTCAGGAGGTGCTTATGTTTAAGCGATTTTTGGATGTTAAATTTAAAATATAACAACCCTAACATAATTATAGAAAATTTTCATATGTAAGAAAATAATATGCATGTTGAATCATTACAAAATTTTACTCTTCCAAAGGAAATAATCACTTGGTGATTTCCCCAGCAAATTTTTACTTTGACCGGTTACGTCAACGTATTGACAACTTGAGGTTGAAGTTTTTATCTGAAGATGTCAATACCTTGACGAGATCGATCAAATTAAAACTTTGCTGCGAAAGTTACAAAGTGCCTTTTCCTGTTTATGATGGGAAAGAATATGATCACGGGCAACGAGTTAACATGAATTTTAACTTACCGTCAGAATTAAAATCGTTTCTTTAAAACTGGTTTTTTGTAAACCAAAACCACTTATGGGTAGGAAAATTAATAAAAGAATTGCATATTAGAAATGAATATAAGTTCTCACTCTCTGTTATCGAGATCCAGATGCCTACTAAATCAAATCAAATCTTTTTTTTTCGTTTTTTTTCTTTCTCTTTTTTATTCTCTTAGTATTATTTTACATCTTTATAACCATGTATCTTCATACGAGGTTAGGTGGAAGAGAGGCCCACTCGGGCCTAACCTCGCCTAATAAAGGGTGCAATAAATAATTAAATTAATAATTCTATTGGAGAATATATTTTATACGAAGGATCATCCCGTCCTTATCCACCTCATCATTAGATCCACCCTTCCCCTGACTTATAAGTTTGATTAAATAGACTCGAGTAATCGGAAGTACTAAAATACTTATTACGAAAAGGGCGATTTGTCATCTTTTACGTATTGCTGTACACCCAGAAAAATCCGAAAGTAAACCGGATATGAAAAAATCCTGTCTGGCCTCTTTAAATGCCCGTTTTTCCTCGTGATAAAAATTATAAAAAACTAACCCAATTCGCGGATAATAAAAATATCAATACCGTTTACTGAAATTTATACCGTTCGTTTGCGTAAAAAGCCAAGTCTCTCAGGAGGTTGAATTCCACCGAATACCCAAAATCAATCATAATTAAGTTTAAGGGCTTCTCAGCGAGCGAACTATAACGTGAACTAATTTGTTCACTGTTAACAAGCGCATTATTTTCTGTGAAATGACCTGAAAACGGTTATTTATTTTTTCTAACAACACGTGCATGCTTTAACTCTGTACGGAGTACGAAAAAATATCTGAATAGATATTTCAAAGGGGCTCTTTCGGAGGTTGCAAGCGCTTCTTTTCATAAATATTCAGGAGTATGCTGAAAGCTCTCGAAGACACATGGTTAAAGGTCAACTTTGGCAATTATAAGCCAAATATGAGTAGCAGTTAGCGTGTTCTGTACAAACTATACAGAAGTCATGAGTGCTTTACTGGAAAATGGTATATGCATTAGGAAGCATAAGTTGATTCAAAGAAAAACTTTCCTGGAGTGACGAGAAGAGACTGAATTTTATTTTATTGAATATTATTATTAAGTACTTAAAATAAATTCTGGGATGGTAATATATGAAGTATCATAAATGAAGGGATAAAGATAAGTATTTTAGTTTGGGACTTTTTGATCTTAACGGAAGGTGCATGAAAAAAGATTTATCGTAATAACATGTAGGCATGGCGCAAGAGAGACTATGATGAGGAGCTTGGATATGAATATTAATAAAATAAAGAAACCATAATTTCGAAAGGGATGCTGATTGAACGCTAATTGTCGTATGCAAGACATTTCATATTGATTCGCTGGATTGGGAAAAAAAGTGGTTTAAGGAACAAAATTGTGCGCATAGAATTTACGTTAAACTGGAATACACGGAATATCCGTAGACTGAAGAAAGAGTCGTTGGTCCTTATATAGCAACTTCGTAATGCAAAGCCAAATCATGGGTTTCTATCCTCTGTACACTACACATAGATGGTATGATGTAATCTTTCTTCATTCGATATTATTTTGCTTCACAATTTCCTTTTTGTAATAATTTTGCTTCAATAAGTTTGATGAAATGTGGTCCATGTACGTGTTCAAATTAAGACTTAGTTTCATTAAATATACTCTTAATTTTTTGTGTGTATTTTCATTAAAATTCACTATGACTCTTCGTATGCTGCACTCGGCACAGAATAATTGTTCTTCTGGCCAAAAAGTTAGCCGTGACCTAATATATCACTTGTATTCTATTAGATCAACTGAGATTTTGTCCTACATCCCCACTTTCTTTAATCAGGCTTTTCTTTCTTTACCATATTCCTAATTCCTTCAACAATTCAAGAGAGTCCCACCCACCAAAGTCGATTCGCCCAACCTACGGCATTTTCTTTTCTTGATATAATTGCTGTAAAGCGGTAGAATCTGAAACCTCGACTCGTTTCAAAAGCTTTAATTTGGCATTTAAGATAATTTTCAACGGAGTTCTACACAGAAGATATTGTGCAGAAACTTCTATTATGCAAGAAAACTAGTAGGGATGATTAAAATTCCGAAATTTAAATTCCTTCGAATTTCAAGATTAAATCCAGGGATTGCGGAAATTTATCGTCTAAACGAGAGACCTTGAATAAAATATTCTCGGAAATATTTTATCGATGATTCATGGGGAATTCCCGAAGCACAATGGCTCCCGCTCCCGCGCTAGAACAATTATGGGAGCCATTAATAAAAATCTGGGGCAATATCTAGGGTATAAAAGCGACGTTGCAATTTTCAACAGGGGAATCCAATATCTTCCCCGTCAGCTCTAGGATAGAGAAAATAATGTAAAGGATCTAATTTAAATCTGGCTAAAATAAGATTATCTGTGTACCATCTTCTACGGAAAAAGGTAATAATAAATAATAAAAAGGTATTAATAGTAGTAGTAGTAGTAATAATAATAATAATAATAACAATAATAATAATAATAATAATAATAATAATAATAATAATAATAATAATAATAATAATAATAATAATAAAAGATTTGAGAATGATGAGTCTCCTCTTACATCGAACCCTTATATCATAAAAAAAATGAAGAGAATTTTTTTTGGGACTCCAAGACAAGAAAAGTAATAAAAGAAAGTTTCAATGGGCTTAAAAAACCTAAGTCAGCGCTTAGGAAAAAATAAATCCTTGCAGGAAAACGCCTACAAGAAGGGGGCGTGTAAAACCTGCGAAATCTACTGAAAAGAGCAGCTAAAATTTAGAAGAGGGAAAAAATAAGAAAAGGAAATGTGACGGAAACTCTACCGAAAAAGAATTACAAATAAAGAAATGATAAACGTGCATTGATATAAAAATAAAACGTAGATGAGGACAGGTGATGAATTTTAACGACTCGTTAGCAGGATATGAGCTCGAAAACTTGGAAGAGTGCGACCATCTCTTTAAGTTCCTTTTGTGTTTTACGTGGAAGAATTCCGCGAATTTCTCCCCATCACTCCAAAGTTCTCTTTTCCCTTCTCGCATCCATCTTTTCCCCACCGACGCATCGGTCCATCCGAGGAACTCAATTCCATCAGCAGAGCGACTAATCGAGCGGCCCTTTTGCAGTTCTCTCAATAGGTGACGCGCCAATCGCTGGTCGTCGTGGAATTCCATTCCATCGATACTCTGGAAATTCTTCTTCGCTCCAATCTACTCCCGGAGAAAAGATTTCGCCCACGGAAGAAACAATTGACTCGGAGAGTGCGCCTTTCTTTGACGTATGAAAGCATCTACGAAAGCGGAGGAAGGCTATGGAATCACGGAGAAGGATCAGCGATGTATAACCCCGAGCTTAAGTGATTACTTAAAAAGATTTCATCCACTTTCGATCATGGATGAATGAGTATAGAAAAGGCCGTCTTCGATGGCATTTGCGACTGAGAGAAACTCTTAGGACACCGGTATTTTTAGGCTCACGTTCTTCTACGACTTCTCTCAAATTTCTGCGAAACTTTTACGGCCAATATACAAAGAAAACACTTAATAACACTTAACACTTAATTATGTTCCATGGCGTATTCTTTTATAGACATAAAATACTCCTAAACCACGGAGACGGCCAGATTATGTGGAAACCCTAAGCAAAGTGATGAGAACCGATATGTACTCTTCCACATTATTTTTTCTAGAAACTTGATTATATAGATTTTGTATAAATTTTGTTTGGCAGCTTGATTTATTTTGTGATTTAACAATGGGCATGTAAAGCCGAAACCGTCTAATTAAAAAATAGTACACATCGTTCATTATCTCTTTCATATTGATAGGTAATAATACGTAACTTTAATGCTCAAATTCTGAATATCGTAGTCATTTTACACATATATTTACCAATTTATCAATTTACACATTTTTTTCCTGTATTTGGGAACGATGCCAATCGCGAAATAGTTAGGTGAGCAAGGGCAGACTTCACTTCCAATCTCACTATGTTAGCCTCATTACCTCTCCATACTTTCAGAGGTTGGTGAATAAGGTTGAGGTTCCAACAGCAGAGCTTCAGCTTACTGATAGATATTTGAGAAGCATAGCTGAGGATATGAAAGCACGAACACAATATGATCTTTCATATAGTTAGACATTCCAAAATGTACAGATTAAATATCACTGCATTAGTGTTTATTTTTAATTAAGTCTAATATCTTGCAAGCTGCCTTTCGGCGTGTTGCAGGGGATGTAAAAACAGAGAGATACTTCAGTTTGTTGATATCGCGTATTCGTGGAAAGAATGATTCCGTAAAACTTATCTTAGCATCTATTCCTCTTATCTAACCCTCATTGTCGGATCGACCGAAATAGCTGGAGGGTGGCATAAATTCGATAACGTCCTCTGCAAAAGTAATTTCCTTGAGTTTATCAAGCAGTCGCAATCTAGCTTCTCATTTCCTTTATTTCAAGAATTCCTTGTCCCTCCAAGACCCGCTACTGAATGTATCTCCATAAAGCTGGCTTTTTCATCATAGCATTTTTGATAAAATGTATCGTCTTGCGCAGTATTTTCTCTAATACGTTTCATCCGCCGGATCCCATATACTTGCCGCGTATTTCAGATGGGGCCTGACCAAGGTGAAATAAATTCGCTCTTTAACCTTTTTATCTCATCTGCCAACAATACACTTTAGAAAGCCGAAGTCTTAAATTGCTTTACCACAGATTTTTCAGACATGCATGGCCCAGTTTAAGTTATTTGCAAGAGTGATCCCGAGATGTTTCTTTAAGGATGAATTTCACAATAAAACACAAAAGAAGTATCCGCGCTTGGCCAGAGATTCCCGAACGTTTTCGAATGCGAAGAAGAATTTGCTGGAGAATCACTCTCGAGACAGTGTGAGAATGGAATGAAACTCGATTTTTCATCATCGAGCATACAATGATGTCTTCCACTCGAGAAGTTATTCTTGGTCTCTTAATGAATTTTTTGATTGATGATCTATAGCCACCGAGACCCTTGACCTAATCTCACCAATAACTGTCCAAATTAATCAATCGGTCACTTTTTCAAATCCCAGCCTATTCCCCCCGCTATCATCTGCTACAAAACGAAATATTTTGACTAAGAAAAGAAAACCCTCGGTAACCATTCTGAGCAAATGTTCACACAGAAAGCTCCTTTCCGAATTTAGTTTTTGTTGGGTGCTACCAAAGCCTGAAGGTATCAATGCGGCAAAATCGAATCTACCTGTTTCAAGGGTAATGGGTGATTTTGCACGTAAGGGCGTACACCCAGGAAAATTCCCAAGGAAGAATAGACACGAAAAAAGTCCCCGGGTTGAAAAAAGTCCGGGAGACCTGGGTTCGTTTCCCGGTCCCGTCGGACTTTTTTTTCAAGTCTATTCTTCCTTGGGAATCTACCTGTTTCCTCACCCAAGCGATATCTAACCTTGAATTTACTTAAAGAAGCGAAGATCGCAAATTTCTCACGATGACCTTAACGGTCGCACTCTCGTTCATCGAGGGATTAAATGAAATTTTTCCATTAAGGGGATAATCTGCAGATCATTTGACTCTGACGTAACACATCACCGCATGTTAGCCAATCTTCTCGGAAGTGATTAGACATTCCTCTGCTCAAGTGTGACTTGAGAGAGTTCGGCATTTCTTAAGCATTTTGATAGTAAAGAGGACGATGATCCTCCTGTAATTGCTACCCCTGGGAAGCCAACGAACGGCAAACATCGAGACACGAAGCCATACGTGATTCAAAATGGAAATGTAGGATTTTGACATTCATATTTATGTAATGGGATTTGTACGTGAAATGTTTTCCAAAGTTTTCTGAAGCGTTGTAAGATGGAGAGGATACGCAGTTAATTTTACGTATGGAACATAAAAATGTCGATTTTTAGGGATAGAGAAAGTATCGAGGATTGGCAAAAAATAATAATGCTATTACATACCACTAAAGCCCTATAAAAACACTCAGTCAATGAAGAAAGAATGTGAGGTAAGCACTAACCCATACTGGTTTCTTTTATAGTTACTCCTCTCTCTATCGTGAACTCTTCTCATTGTTCGTTTGGTACGCAAGATTAAAATGGAAAGTTAATTTAAATAGAATATAAATCGATTAATACATATAGTTTTATAGAATCAACTGGTTGGGCCACGACTTCGTAGCAGGACTCCATGAAGTAACAAGAAAAGTCAAAATTTTACCCAACACACAATTCATTTTATGGATAGTTTTCTTTAGACATTTCAATAATGTTTTACGTTGGCATTCAGTTATTTTAATTGCATATTGATTCCCATAACATAACAAAGATTCAACTAAAGTTAAGTTACTAATTAATAAGTGCATTTCAGTTGGAAATTAATAACATCAATAGTTAACTACTGAAAGCGATAAACTGTGTAAAAAGTCTGTGAAAGATTCTTGCATTAGCAGATGACCCAGCAAAGAATTTGATTTCCCATTAACATAACTTTAGATTCAGCTAAAAATTAATATATGAATTTCAGTTAGAAATAAATAACATCCATAGATAACTGCCGAGTGCGATAGAAATGCAACAAAGTACCTGAAAGATTCTTACACTAACAGATGACGCAGCTAAGAATTTATTCGAAACGACTAAGCGATTTCGGTTCGGGAAACGAGAACACTTCCAATACGAGCCGCGCGGATAACTTCCGCGAAGAAGACATAAACGCAGATAAAGTAGCTCAGTCGCATGAAATCATCGAATGCATGCATGAGATTACGAGCCGTTGATCTTCCAACCACTCGGATTCCTTTTATTGATTCGGAATCTCTAACACCAGCTAATGAATTTCGTCGATCTCCACTCGACCGTTGGCAGATGTTGATCTAATGCGCCGAGTAACTTCGGATCGCCGGCATCTTTTCAGTCCTCGCCTCCGCATTTTTCCCTCCGTTGGCATCATCAATCCCAACATCTTTACGACTCCAGTCGTCGATCGCTGCGTTAACGGTTCTGCGGATGGAGAGTCGGCGGATTAAAAGGTCGCTCCGCAAACGACGTTCAGGAGCACTGCCCTCATGTTACTTACCTCCCAAACATGAGTGCCTCTCGTTGGGATATCGCCAGCATCGACCCGAGCATCTGATGTCATCCGTGCCCGATCTCCGGCGGGAATTTCATCCTCCCTTAAATGAGCCGAGAATATTGGACTCTTTCAATCAACCCCTCCGCCTTTTCATCCGGGCCCATTGTCACGATTCACGCCCTTCTCACTCCTCTTTTTTCGCGTTCCTACGTGACCTTTCAGTCACTGCCTTCCCTTAATTTCCATTTGCAATTCTCCGTTTAGTTTCTTCCCCTCCCGCTTTGCGCCATAGGCATTTGCATGTTAATCGACTCTTATGCGTATGGATCGATTGTGAGGATCGATAACGACGAATGGTAATGCGTGTTTTCGCCGATGACGAATCCGTTTCGCGTACTCTTTTTCAATGAAATCGCAGGTCTTTTATTAATTTCCTGTGATGAATCAGCCATCGGATGATCTGAGACCTATTTCCCGTAATCTGTGACAATCGAACGGCTCCAGATTATTGGCGACTGTTGAACAAGATCGTTGAACAGAATCCGGAGGGCAGGGAAATGGGAGTGGTCCATTAACCTGGCGCGCTCTTCGGATGCTGAATCACAGGTGGGTTTGTGATGTGACATTTATAGCTGCTAAGAATCATTTCAGCAAGAAGTGATTCCTTAAATATACATTTGTCTGTCAGTAGCATCTCTTTACTTGGTATTCCTAAATTACCGTACATCCTGGAATCTAACAATAAATAAATTAATTAACTTATAGACAATGGTGTTTATTATATAAAATTTTAGAAAGCAATCGCTATTTATGATTGTGAAATCCTAAATTACTTGAATGCTAGCTCCTTTTACGTTCTAAGGGTAGTCGTTAACTACCTTAAATGGAAAAATATCGCTTACGAAGGTTACTTAACGGGATTACAAATTTAGCATACTATTTATTGTTATTAATAACTCAAATAGTAAGTATCAAGGAAAGAATTTAACGAACGAAAAGAAAAAATTAATAACAAATATACCAGAGAATATCGCGTTCTTTCAGGCATACTCGGCTAGCATGGAAGTGTGTTGCGGGGTTGCCTATACTCCGGTTATCAATTTTCAATTATTTATTGCAGCGAAACTAAGGCCCATTCTGACGAACGCCGTTTCAATTTTTCATTATTCTACTTCCTGCCCCACTGCAAAAAGTTTCATCGAAATCCCCGGACAAAAGTGAGAGTCTCTCCTTGTAAGAAACACAAGTTTTGAAAGTCGCAAATGGATAAAAAATTAATTAGGCAATTTTAAGTCGCTTGACGTTCGCTGTAGTGTATAAATACGGTGCCTTAAGATAGTTTCTTGCTTAATCTAATAGTATGTTTGTCATTTGATAATCCCTCGATAAAGAATTTTTCATAAGAAATGTGTTCTCTATTTATCGTAACCTACGCAATACTTAAAGAAACTTTTCTCTGCGATACCTGCTTTAATGTAAGTAATGCATTTAGATCCCGAATCTACGATGCTCTCGCATGCAAGAAGCGCCCAATTTTCGAAAGCTTTAAAAGCTAAAAGATGTGCTTTTTTGATTCGAGAGTATGCGGTGGTTCCGCCGCTACTGTTTGTTCCGTATAATCTTCCATTCACGGAAGCTAACTTTTAAATTTTTTTTGGAAAATTCCGTTTTATGCTACTATTTTACCCAAAAAGGTAAAAGAGAAAATTTGAAAGTAAGGGAAAAAAGAGATATATAGTCGAATAAATATTGGCCATCGGTAAATTACTCCGTTTGCACGTAAAATATTCATGTATGTATGCACTTCGGGCGTGCAAATAGTTTCCGGAAGACGTTTATTGATGTTACATAAAAGCTATTTCATTTCTCATTGTTACGCGTGCCAACTTGTTGATAATTATCATTTTTGGATATTTATTATAATGATTGACAACGTTTCAATTTCGTCTAAAACGAACCGATATCTGATGAAGCCTACATCCTGAAACTTCTTGAACGACCCTCTTATTTACAAACAATCCATATTGCTAAAATTAGTTATATTCATATCCTACAATTAGCACTATAAAATTATTTTGAGTTCCTAAAATAAATATTGCTTGGTTTCTGTACATTCTTATCCCTAATACACGTGATTGTATTCCAGAATTGCACCAGTATATGAACCTTTACGTCGAACGTTCATTTTCATTCACCTCACGAAATTCGAAATTCAGGAACGATTATTTAACTTTGACAACAGTTCTTTCATGCTCATCATATACTACTCATTCACTTTGTCGAAAATGAACGCACTATGTCGTCTATGGAATTTACGTGTTTCAGCACAAAGTTATTAAATGATAGGTTGTTATTGCACGGACTTTGTCTATAGCAATTTTAAGCTATTTCAGATTTACGTGGGAAAGCTTTCTGTGAAATATATCTCGAACTACATTATCAACTTTCAAGCAACAACACTTCACACAGACAGCTACGTGCTTTTAAATATTAAAATGTTACTGAGTCACGAATTATGATAATTTGTGGATATTCAGATGGTAGATGTTGAGACACGAGCGTGTCAATGAATAATAATCCTTACAAATCATCCCATAACATCAATTATGGACAGGAAAAACGATCAAAAAGAAAATGCCATAAATTACGAAGAATTATTTCCCTAATATTACCGTTGTATTATTAAAGATAATAAATACGATAGTTAACAGTCTATGAATTGACTCTTCCAGGATAATAAGCACCTAGTGCAAGATAAATTGGAGGCTAAATTTATGCTGCAGTGAAAGACATCTAATTGTTTTATCGGATGAGATAATTGTACTTTTTCCGCTGTTTCTGTGCCCGGCAAATTCACGAGTGCCTGCTTTCATACCCGCAGGAACTCACGACTTAGGTGGGATGCCTGCAAGTGGAGTTTGCACTTTGCTGACCTTAATTCCTCATAGGATATGACAAAAGAAATACTGTTAACTTCAATATTTATAAAACCATGAATTTCTTTTTGAATGTCGATCGAAAAAATGAATTTATGAGAGATTGCTTTAGAAGTATTTTGCACTTTTATAAACCGAATGTTATCGGTTTCCGAGAATTAAACGAGTAGAAGAAAGAAAAAAGGAACTCGGCGTTCAATGAACTAAGAGACAAAGGTTCTCCAAGCGCCGACAGCGGCAACCGTCTAGGGCGATTCACGGGAAACGGATAATCGCTTAGCGGTCACCAGTTATCCGTTTCCCGGGAATCGTCCTAGAAGGTTGCCGCTGTCGGCGCTTGGAGAACTTTTTTCTCTTAGTTAATTAAACGAATCTTGAACTCATTTAAGGGATACCTATAAATCAATGGTCTGCGAAGTCCCTCTGCCACGTGCCGAAAGGCGATTTGTAGAGTATTCATGTGGATGTAGATGTAAGTAAAACCCGATAAGCTACATCTGGGAGCTATATAGCCATGTATGTACCTATAAATCTACAGAAAATCATCTCGTAGTCCGCTTGAAGAGTATTTATCGACTATCGTATAATCACAGAGAGTTCTTTATTCTCTTATTTAAGTTTCTCACTTCATACCTAAATATTTAAGATTTTACTCTCTAATACAGGTTTCCACACTGACTCTAATTCCTCTTATGAAATGCGAAGAAAATTTAAGGAATAAGAAAATTTTAAACGAAACAATCAGGAAAGAGCACATTTAATACCCTAAAGTTCACTTCCAAAGCGATAGAGTATTCTTCGCACATATCAGATATTCTACTATCTGGATGCGAAGGCTGGCATGAAACTTCGATCGAAGCCTGTCGATGGGAAACTAGAATGGACTCGTGAGAAAATCGAAGCAAACAGCTGCTGCTGGACGGATGGAGGTGCAGAACAAGCCACTGACAAGGGATTAATATCCTATTATATACGAAATATTCCGGAAAATTACGCTCTACAATTTTGTGTATTTGTACACGGATGTAAGTACGTCACCTTGCCTAAGGAAAATACTTAACTGAGGAACAGCCTATCATTTGTATAACTTTTCAAGGTAAGATTAATATTTCCTATTAGCCAACGATGGCTGGTTAAGTATTCTACTGAAAGGTTCATATCGGTAAACTGTCCCTTAACGTGTTTATTTTCTTTTATAGTTTATGTAATTCCTGCAGCACCATAACATCAAAGAATTAGCTGAAATCGGGATGGGTAAGGAAAAATCCACCATAAACATAGCTTCGATATAAATTTTCATCGAAATTTTCTGTGAGTTATACTCGACTGGCAGCATAAATTTGAGTTATCACTTGCAGATAAATTTATTTGGTCAAACTTCTGTCTATACAGTTTGAGCAGAAAAAACCGAATTCTACATTTAAAGAGAGTACCGGTTTTTTTATTGTTATCTTTTTATGCTAAAAAAAAGCAACGTGATACGCACATCAAATATTCTATAGTCTTCACTCTTCTCCATTCTAGTCTTGTCCAGGTGTTTGTTAATTCAGGTAGTCACCCAAATTCATCACGATGGACCGATAAATCGGGGTCTTCATCGTGATTCGAATAATTCAACTATTGTAAAAATAGCGATGCAGTACCTAACCTCAGCAGTGATAAAATATCACAATCTTCGAAATTCAACTAATACATTCTTCAAATCTTTATATATTACTAAAATAATAATTGAAGATTATCCAAGAGATTTTATTAAGGAAAGTATTTAAGATATTATAAAGGAATTGAATGAATCAACTGCGTAGCAATCATCCAAGTTATCCTCAAAATAATTCTAAAACGATGAATGGAATTAGAACTGGCAAAACCCGAAAAATATCAAGGAATGTAAATCCTTCGTTAAAGTACCATGAGAAAAAATCGCGGATTACCTGAAGTGTCAAAGAAAGATACACACGTGAGTGATGATTTTTACGATAAAGATAGAGTGAGTTAAAAATGAGAGAAAGAATGACGCAAATGAAGTACAAAATGCCTTTATTTGACAAAATGAATTAATAAGAGATTAAATGAGGGATATTATCATTATTATTAGAGAATAATTTCCCTTTAAATAAGAGCATTAATTATTGCTCGAGAACGAACTTATTTTTTAGTACTGGGTGATGGTAATCCTACAAGTACGTATATCCCGTGTATAGGGCGAAATCACGAATCGGATATTCCATTCGTTTAAAGTCCTCTTGTCATCAATATCTGCCGTGAAGACAAACTTAAAGACAAGTGATCAAAAAAGATTTCCAAAATGCATTATCGATCAGAGGCAAAAAACTTGAATGGATAGAATATATTCTATTCCGTTCTTGTTTATACTATGTAGGATGGAAAAACTAAAAAAAGTATAAAGAATACATAAGTCTAGTATTGCTGATGCAGGTATAGTGAATTTTATTTTCTCTCGCAGTCCGTGAATATTAATCCAGAAAGATTACCGAAGCCTTGAACGATCGATTAAGAAACCTATGAATAAAGCAAACATGTATTTCATACAGAATATAACGGGATATATTTAGTATATATTTTGATGAATGTATATTGTATCACCTAATCAAGCGCCTCCAAAGCAATCAAATAAGTGAATGATACCTGTCATTATCGCTTCGGACACAAAATAAGATAGCAGTCAGTAAAAAAACACGTTACTGTAACGGGATTGGGACCACCGTTTCAAAACTAACCCGATGATTCAGTGGGCAGACTTATCTGCGCGGGTGCCAACAAAAAAGATAAAACAGAAAAGGTAAATCTAAGGGGAGCGCTCTTCAGATTATCATTTCTATAGGTGTTCGGGCACCAGCGTAAAAATGTTTGATCTCGCCCCTGGTGCTGAAACAATTACTGAGCATCCTTATAAATCTCTTCCAGGCGTAACCTTCTCTTCCACCGAGGCGTTAAACCGAGCGATATAAGTAGCGAAAAATCTTCTCCCTCGGGTCTCAGAAGTAGATCACAATCGCGGCGGGCCGTTAAGAAAGTTTACGCGAAACGAATCATTCCCATAGCGTCCGATGGATAGAAAACGACGAGATTTACACTCCCTCTGGGGGGGGCCCGAACTTCTCGGGGCCCCATTCGGAAGAATAGCCGAAGATTTCTACGGCCGTCCAACTCTTTGGCGCTGGGAAGAGCAGAAGTGGGTTAGATAGAGAGAGTACATTGGGGGACCCCACGGTAGTGAGAGATACTCTCCGAAGAGAAAGTGCGCTCGGGCCGCCCTCCCACTCCATTTGGGTCCCAGACTAGGCCGGTTTCCTCCCCTCTCTGCCCCCGGGAGGCCGCCTTTACGAAAGGGGGACGAATGCCTCCCGGTCCACTCTCCGTGATTTCCCTAGGCATTCGTATTTCTTTTTCCTCGCCATTTTCTCTCTCTACATTACCTTCCCTCCTCTCGATATTCCCCTTCGTATATATATATACAACCCTCCCCCATCTCTCTCCTCTTGCTTCATACTTTCCGCTGCTATTTCGCCCGCCATCACTCACCCGCGTTCGGCGGTTCGGACCTCCCTGACCGACCGAAAGCTCTGCTCCCAATTCGGCAAGGTCGTCGCTCGGCTCCTACAAAACGATACTCGCCACGACGCGAATATCGCTCGGGGGCGAAGGTCGGCGAGTTGCGAAACGCCCCTTGCGATTATGATGCGATGCTTTTTTAGCGATCAAGTGGTGTTTCGAGGGGCCTTTTGATTACTCATTCCGTTCAGCGCGACGCGTGCGGAATTGGGAGTCCATCGAGCGGAACGATGCCGGTCAAAGGAATTCGTTCCGGTGGTAAAATCCCCCGCTTTTCCTCTTATTTGGATGCTAATCGACGGCTCTCCGGACGCGCGCGATATCAATCCGTCAGTTGGAGTGGATTTTGAGCGCATTGGCGAGTTGAAATGTCTTAATAGGAGCGCGAAGAGTGGCGCTGTTATGTGTTTTTATTGCCGCCTTGTTGGCGTGAATCGAATTAGCGCTTTGAGTGATCTCGAGTGCTTTCGAAGGGAAACGCTCTGATTTCAAATGGTCGGTAACGCGGATGAAATCTCTTGCGTTGGTAAACGTCGGAGGGCCTGCGAAACGGCAGTGGCCGTATTCCGGTATGAGGAATTCACTTTTTAATAAAGATTCCCATTAGAGGTATCAGCTATTATCAACCTATATAGCTATTATCAACCTATGCTTGTTGTTAGGCTACCCTGCGAATAATATGACCCTATCTCGACTTTGTTTCAATCAACGCCTCGAATTTCGTGGGTATACATCGTAATTACTTGCTAAATTTATTGTGGCTTTCATTTACCGAGATTTGCCAATTAATAATAAATTAGAAAATTTGAAAACAATAAAAACCTATCCTTTCTTCAGAGAGAATTCTATTTTGTTCTTTGTTTGTTTGATTGGTTCCCTTTCCTCCCTCATTTATACCGAAAAGATTATAAGAGGATTACAAAGTAGTCATATATAAGTAAGAGAGAGGGTTGTTATATTTCATTCGTAAATTTAAAATTTACGGATATTTTCCACGGTTTTTAAAATATAGCAAGTTAATAACATCATGTAAACCATGTAGGTACGTTTTTTTCATTTATGTTATATCATTATCATGCTAAAATTTCCATCTAAAATATTAAAGATAACTCCGTGATATAATTAACCATGGAATCATGAGAGTTGGCAGTAAGCAAACAGCTAATTCAAATTTCAAGATAAATTGCTCTGCAGCATTGCAAATCGCAAAAAAATCAACAGAATGATATTCAAATTTAACCTTACTTTCAGCACCATATCTCTACATTTCCGACATGAGGTATCCCATTTGTAACAGAGAGAATAATTCAGAATCCATTCAGAGTTAAAGGTGATATACCATGAAAAATAAAACTTGACTAACAACATATTAAAGCTAAAAAATGTAATTAGAGCGATACAGTGCTCTATTGAACGAACGCATCAAGGTATAACGAACAATAACAAATGGCAACATAATAGCAATGTTTAAATTAGAAAAAGCACAAATTCAGCACAAAACTACAACTAATTCATGGCGCTATATAGTTTTGAAATATGGGCACTGAGGAAGTGAGGAGATAATATTATTAGAGGAACCAATTATGTCTCTATTGGAGAATGTTTAAGATTTAATAGATCAAGTAATTATCTATTGTAAAGGATGTGAATGATTAAGAGGAAATCCAAGCTACGGAATGGAAAAGGAGGATGACAATGAAGATACTAGTACAAAAATGAGGGCCTTGTGAGATAGGTAACATAAAATTAGTAAATAACTCGTAGATAAAATTATTAAATCTAATATACAAAGCGAAAGCGGAGATTTCTAGAGAGCTAAAGGTCTTAATCAATCAAGATATTGAGATGAAGAGGATATTTCCTACATCACGAACCTTATCAATTATTTCTCGGTAAACATTTCCAAAATTTGATTTAACAGTTTAGTCCTTCGTAAAATTTGGCATGGTTTCCGATTTCATATAATGGCTCATTATGTTACCCATTTATATTACTAATTTGACTGTGACTATATTCTTCGGTTATATCGTAGTAAGATGAATCTAATCGATCGACATCTTCTACAGAGGAAAGTATGATGAGAGGTGCACTGAGTTTCTCTTGGGCAGATCTAAAATACAAAAGGTGAAAGAACCCCGCACAGGGACCCTAATCGGCTATAGATTCGGAGGTATTCAGTCACGTCAACCGCCCCAATGACTGGGCGTGATCTGTTCACGTTTCGTGATCCAATCATCAATCAGACAAACTTTTCGTGCCTCCGAGATTTTTTCCCAAATGCGATTTGAGTCTTCGTACTCCGAGATCTACGGCAGCGATTCTTAATTCTTTGAATCTCACTGCGCAGATATCTGTAAGCACCACATATTATGACAGCTGCAGCAAATGCGTAGCATGAAGATATTGCAGTTGCATTCATACCAACAAGAAGGACGGACGCACAATCTAGATTTTCCTTTGAGTGATAAATATTCTTTAACAACTAACAAGACGAGAGAGATATGTCTGAGGGGATGTGTACGTAATGAGTTCCTTATTTAACTCCGGAGTCCTATTTCTATTGAAAAAATCGAAGCGCCTCTTAATTGCTAGTTCCTTTATCTTAGACTCTATCTAAATTAGTTTCTGTTTCTCTGACGGAATAATCATAGATTTTTACCTCAGGATCTATCAGAAATATGCTGGGGAAGTTCATCTGATAAAGGCTTGAAAGCCTATAATTAACAACGGTTCCACAGTATAACTTCCAAGTAAATCATACCGCTACTTAGTTAAAGGTAATTAACATTCGCTTTATGGAACAGAAGAGAAACATTTAATCCATTCCTCTTATGATGGAAACCTCTAAATGAACAATCTACTCGATATTGAGTATCGTGACTGGATGACGTCACGAGGACCTATTTATCATTTGTGATAAAATTCGACGAATGTAACGTTTTCGTCGATAAATGCGAAGATAAAGATAGCACAAAGTTGAGTCAATTTAATGAGAATACTTCTGCATTGAAAATACATTTCTATAGCACGTTCCACGTTTAGTTGACAGTACAGCGTTCGTATGGAGAATCGTTCCCCGTGTATTTCCCCGTAAGGAGCAAGGCGCGATGTTGTCAAACGTTGCGAAAAATTGCTTTTATCATTTAAAAATTCTTTACTAATGCAGGAGTAAGGCATCGAGAGGTGTAATTTATTTTTCAATATTTAAAAAAATAAAGTTGATACAAATTATTTCTGTTCATTTTCGCGCAGAAAGACGAATTTCTTACTTTATCTTTATCACGATGTTGTGAGCAAAGCGCTCTTTCATTCGACACAAAAATAACATATAAATATCTTCATATATTACTTTCCGCACCGGTAAACTTATAGTTCTACGAGTAAAAGTTGCTTGCATACTGCAAGCTAATTGGTGAAAATTTACAATAAGTTTCCCTTACGGGTATCATTTTCAAAGCTTATCCAGCAAAAATCTTAAAAATTGCCGCAATGCATTTCGAACGTGAGAATTTTTCATCCATCTGGCATCGAACTCACGGTCATATGTAACCTTTCTTCCACTGGTTCTATAGAAAACTACTTCAAACGCAAAGGCTGTGATTTTGAATAGTCTCCTGCATTGAGAAAGGCCTCAAAACAATTTTTTAAAATGTGCGTAAATGACCGCCTGGCGTCGAACACAGGACCCATTTGTGAGAGACAATGGCATACGAATAATAGATAAGCGCCACTCTGACGTGTTTCAAAGTTTCAATTCAGTATCTTATCGGGAAGGACATAAAATAAGTTTCCGTTATTCCCGTTTGAAATGCATGGTAGAATCGGAATGACGCTCTTGCATCGAACCAAGGACCACTAGAGAAACAGCGGACGTCATGAAAGAATCTTCTCAAACGCCTCTGTCACCATTCCGGGTTTTATCTTTCCAGCTTATCGGGAAGGATTTAAAAAAAATCATCCAAGATTTCACCAATGCATTTCTTACGGAAGCATTTCGAACCCACCTGGCATCGAACACACGGTCATTTGCTAACATTTCTTCCTTTGATACTATGGAAGACCATCTCATCTGCAAACACCGTAATTTTGATTGCTCTATCGCATCGAGAACGGTCTCAAAACAGATTGCGAAAATTCGCGTAAAAGCCCGCCTAGCGTCGAACTCAGGACCCTTCTGTGAGAGAAAATAGCGAATTAATATTAGGTAAGTGCCATTATGACTTATTCCAAAGTTTCGATTGAATATCTTATCGGGAAGGTCCTAAAATAAGATTCCGTTTTCCCCGTTTGAAATGCATGGTGGAATCGGAATGACCCCGTTGCATCGAACCAAGGACCACTAGACGAATTGTGAAATTCATGAAAGAATGTTTTCAAACGCCTCCGTCGCCACACGGAGTTTAATCTTTCCAGGTTATCGGGAAGGCATTAAAAAAAAATGACAAAAATTGCAGCAATGCATTTCTTATGGAAGAATTTCGGACCCACCTGGAGTCGAAGTCACGGTCATTTGGCAACATTTCTACCATAAGAACCATAGAAGACTACCTCAGCTTCAACCTCCGAGATTTTGGTTCTTCTATCTTACCGATAAGTGCCTCAAAATAATTTTCAAAAATCCACGCAATGCATTCTAATGGGAAAATTGCGATTTTTGGGACATTCTAGTATCGAACCCATGACACCTAGCGTCGATGTCTGCATTATTCTGGCATCTAGAGTGCGGGGCCAGTACGTCGAAAAAATCTGACGTCGACAGCGCTCGTGGAACATGGTCAGAATTCGTATCCCCTATATATATATATCTATGTATATATATATATCTATTATATATAGCTAACTCTCCGGATATACCTATATATATAGATATATATATATAGGGGATACGAATTCTGACCATGTTCCACAAGCGCCATCGACGTCAGATTTTTTCGACGTACTGGCCCTACACTCTAGATGCCAGAATAATGCAGACTTCGACGCTAGCTATCATGCGTTCGATGCCAGAAATTCCCAAAAATCGCAATTTTCCCATAAGAATGCATTGCGCGGATTTTTGAAAATTATTTTGAGGCACTTATCGTTAAGATAGAGAAACCAAAATCTCGGAGGTTAAAGTTGAGTTAGTCTTCTATATTACGAATGGAAGAAATGTTGCCAAATGACCGTGAGATCGACTCCAGGTGGGTCCGAAATTCTTCCATAAGAAATGCATTACTGCAATTTTTGAAATTTTTTTTCAATGCCTTCCCGATAAGCTGGAAAGATCAAACCCCGTGTGGCGACGGAGGAGTTTGAACATATTCTTCCATGAATTTCACAGTTCTTCTAGTGGTCCTTGGTTCGATGCAAGAGGGTCATTCCGATTCCACCATGCATTTCAAAGGGGGAAAACGGAATCTTATTTTAGGACCTTCCCGATAAGATATTGGATCGAAACTTTGGAACAAGTCATAATGGCACTTATCTAATATTAATTCGCTATTTTATCTCACAGAAGGGTCCTGAGTTCGACGCTAGGCGGTCATTTGCGCGAATTTTTGCAATCTGTTTTGAGACCGTTCTCGATGCGATAGAGCAATCAAAATCACGGTGTTTTTAGATGAGACGGTTTTCCATAGTACTAAAGGAAGAAATGTTACCAAATGTCCGTGTGTTCGACGCCAGGTGGTTCCGAAATGCTTCCGTAAGAAATGCATTGCTGCAATTTTTGAAATTTTTTTTCGATGCCTTACCGATAAGCTGGAAAGATAAAACCCGGAATGGTGACAGAGTCGTTTGATAGCATTCTTTCTTGAATTTTACCGTTCGTCTAGTGGTCCTTGGTTCGATGCAAGAGTGTCATTCCGAATCTACCATGCATTTCAAACGGGAATAACGGAATCTTATTTTATGACCTTCCCGATAAGATACTGAATTGAAACTTTGAAACACGTCACAGTGGCACTTCTCTAACATTCATATGCCATTGTCTCTCACGAACGGGTCCTTTGTTCGACGCCAGGCGGTCATTTACGCAAATTTTTTAAAATTGTTTTGAGGCCTTTCTCTATGCAGGAGACTATTCAAAATCACAGCGTTTGCGTTTGAAGTAGTTTCCTATAGAACCAGTGGAAGAAAGGTTACATATGACCGTGAGTTCGATGCCAGATGGATGAAAAATTCTCACGTTCGAAATGCATTGCAGCAATTTTTAAGATTTTTGCTGGATAAGCTTCGAAAATGATACCCGTAAGGGAAACTTATAGTAAATTTTCACCAATTAGCTTGCAGTATGCAAGCAACTTTTACTCGTATATATATATAGGTATATTCGGAGAGTTAGCTATATATCTATTATATATAGCTAACTCTCCAGATATACCTATATATATAGATATATATATATAGGGGATACGAATTCTGACCATGTTCCACGAGCGCCGTCGAAGTCAGATTTTTTCGACGTACTGGCCCTACACTCTAGACGCCAGAATAATGCAGACATCGACGCTAGCTATCATGGGTTCGATACCAGAAATTCCCAAAAATCGCAATTTTCCCATAAGAATGCATTGCGCGGATTTTTGAAAATTATTTTGAGGCACTTATCGTTAAGATAGAGGAACCAAAATCTCGGAGGTTGAAGTTGAGGTAGTCTTCTATATTACGAATGGAAGAAATGATATAAAATGACCGTGAGTTCGACGCCAGGTGGATGCAAAATTCTTTCATAAGAAATGCATTGCTGAAATCTTTGAAGATTTTTTTAATAGCCTTCCCGATAAGCTGGAAAGATAAAACCCTGAATGGTGACCGAAGCGTTTGAAAACTTTCTTCCATGAATATCATCGTTCGTCTAGTGGTCCTTGGTTCGATGCAAGAGGGTCATTCCGATTCCTCCATGTATTTCGAATGGGGAAAGCGGAATCTCATTTTAGGACCTTCCCGATAAGATATTGAATCGAAACTTTGGTACAAGTAAGGATAGCACTTATCTAATATTATTTTGCTATCTTCTCTCACGGAAGAGTCCTGAGTTCGACGCTAGGCGGTCTTTTGCGCGAATTTTTTCAATCTGTTTTGAGGCCATTCTCGATACGATAGAGCAATCAAAATCTCGGTGTCTACAGATGAGATGGTCTTCCATCGTACCAAACGAAGAAATGTTACCAAATCTCCGTGTGTTCGACGCCAGGTGGGTCCGAAATGCCTCCGTAAGAAATGCATTGCTGATATCAGGGACGATTTTTTAAAATGCCTTCCCGATAAACTGGAAAGATAAAACCCGGAATGGTGACAGAGGCGTTTGAGAAGTTTCCTTCATGACGTCCACTGCTTCTCTAGAGGTCCTTGGTTCGATGCTAGAGCGTCATTCCGATTCTACCATGCATTTCAAACGGGAATAACGGATCTTATTTTAGGACCTTCCCGATAAGATACTGAATTGAAACTTTGAAACACGTCAGAGTAGCACTTCTCTAACATTCATATGCCATTGTCTCTCACGAACGGGTCCTGTGTTCGACGCCAGGCGGTCATTTACGCAATTTTTTAAAAATTGTTTTGAGGCCTTTCTTTATGAAGGAGACTATTCAAAATCACAGCGTTTGCGTTTGAAGTAGTTTTCTATAGAACCAGTGGAAGAAAGGTTGCATATGACCGTGAGTTCGATGCCAGATGGATGACAATTTCTAACGTAAGAAATGTAATGCGGCAATTTTTAAGATTTTTGCTGGATAAGCTTCGAAAATGATACCCGTAAGGGAAACTTATTGTAAATTTTCACCTATTAGCTTGCAGTATGCAAGCAACTTTTACTCGTAATAGATATATAGCTAACTCTCCGGATATACCTATATATATATATATATAATAGATATATATATAGATATAAGGGATACGAATTCTGACCATGTTCCACAAGCGCCGTCGACGTCAGATTTTTTCGACGTACTGGCCCTACACTCTAGATGCCAGAATAATGCAGACTTCGACGCTAGCTATCATGGGTTCGATGCCAGAAATTCCCAAAAATCGCAATTTTCCCATAAGAATGCATTGCGCGGATTTTTGAAAATTATTTTGAGGCACTTAGCGTTAAGATAGAGTAACCAAAATTTCGGAGGTTGAAGTTGAGGTAGTCTTCTATGCTTCTCATGGAAAAAATGTAGCCAAATGACAGTGAGTTCGACGCCAGGTGGATGCAAAATTCTTCCATAAGAAATGCATTGCGGAAATCTTTGACGATTTTTTAAAAATGGCTTCCCGATAAGCTGGAAAGATAAAACCCGGAATGGTGACAGAGGCGTGGGACCTTCCCGATAAGATATTGAATCGAAACTTTGGAACAAGTAAGGATGGCACTTATCTAATATTATTTTGCTGTCTTCTCTCACGATCGGGTTCTTAGTTCGTCGCCAGGCGGTCTTTGGCGCGAAGTTTTAAATTTGAACAAAGGCAGTACTTGGTATGATACTGTATTCAACGGATAGCTTGCAGTATGCAAGCAACTTTTACTCGTATATATATAGGTATATCCGGAGAGTTAGCTATATATAATAGATATATATATATTCTATTATATATAGCTAACTCTCCGGATATACCTATATATATACCTATATATATATTTATAGGGGATACGAATTCTGACCATGTTCCACAAGCGCCATCGACGTCAGATTTTTTCGACGTACTGGCCCTACACTCTAGATGACAGAATAATGCAATCAAAATTACGGTGTTTGCAGATGAGATGGTCTTACATAGTACCAATAGATGAAATGTTACCAAATGACCGCGTGTTCGACGCCAGGTGGCTTCGAAATGATTCCGTAAGAAATGCATTGCTGAAATCTTTGACGATTTATTACAAAGCCTTCCCGATAAGCTGGAAAGATAAAACTCGGAATGGTGACGGAGATGTTTGAATACATTCTTTCATGACGTCCACTGTTTCTCTAGTGGTCCTTGGTTCGATGCTAGAGCGTCATTCCGATTCTACCATGCATTTCAAATGGGGAAAACGGAATCATATTTTAGGACCTTCCCGATAAGCTATGGAATTGAAACTTTGGAATAAGTCAGAATGGCACTTACCTAATATAAACTTGCTATTTTGCTTCACGAAAGGGTCCTGAGTTCGACGCTAGGCGGTCTTTTGCGCATTCCTTTCAAACTGTTATGGGGCCGTTCTAGGTGCGATAGAGCAATCAAAATCACGGTGTATGCAGATGAGATGGTTATCTATTGTAACAAGTGAAGAAACTTTACCAAATGACCGTGAGTTCGACGCCAAGTGGGTGCAAAATTCTCCGGTATAAAATGCATGGCGGGCAATTATGACATTCACTTTTATTGCTTATCCGATAACCGGGAATGATACAATATGTAATATACATAGGTGTAATTCATGTGATTCATATACGCAGTTCGCCGTTCCTCTTACGGTTCTTGGTTCGATGCCTGAGCGTCGTTTCTATGCTACCGTGTATTTCAAAGGGGAATAGCGTATTCTTATTTTAGGAACTTCCTCATAAGATATTGAATAGAAACTTTGGAGCAGATCAGAATGGCACATATCTAATATTAATATAAAATTGTGACGCCCGATCGGGTCCTTAGTTCGACGCCAGGCGGTCATTTCCGCGAAGTTTTGAAAATTGTTTTAAGGCCTTTTTGGTACGATTCTGCATTTAACTGATAGCTTGCAGTATGCAAGCAACTTTTACTCGTATATATATATAGCTAACTCTCCGGATATACCTATATAGATATATAGATATATATATATATATATATATATATATATATATATATATATATATATATATATATATATATATATATATATATAGATACAGGGGATACGAATTCTGACCATGTTCCACAAGCGCCGTCGACGTCAGATTTTTTCGACGTATTGGCCCTACACTCTAGACGCCAGAATAATGCAGACATCGACGCTAGCTATCATGGGTTCGATACCAGAAATTCCCAAAAATCGCAATTTTCCCATAAGAATGCATTGCGCGGATTTTTGAAAATTATTTTGAGGCACTTATCGTTAAGATAGAGGAACCAAAATCTCGGAGGTTGAAGTTGAGGTAGTCTTCTATATTACGAATGGAAGAAATGTTATAAAATGACCGTGAGTTCGACGCCAGGTGGATGCAAAATTCTTCCATAAGAAGTGGATTGCTGCAATTTTTGAAATTTTTTTTCATTGTCTTCCCGATAAGCTGGAAAGATCAAACTAAGTGTGGCGACGGAGGCGTTTGAAAACATTCTTTCATGAAGTACACCGTTCGTCTAGTGGTCCTTGGTTCGATGCAAGGGGGTCATTCCGATTCCACCATGCATTTCAAACGGGGAAAACGGAATCTTATTTTAGGACCTTCCCGATAAGATATGCAATCGAAACTTTGGAATAGGTCATAATGGCACTTACCTAATATTAATTCGCTATTTTCTCTCACAGAAGGGTCCTGGGTTCGACGCTAGGCGGTCATTAGCGCGAATTTTTGCAATCTGTTTTGAGACCGTTCTCGATGCGTTAGAGCAATCAAAATTACGGTGTTTGCAGATGAGATGGTCTTCCATAGTATCAAAGGAAGAAATGTTAGCAAATGACCGTGTGTTCGATGCCACGTGGGTTCGAAATGCTTCCGTAAGAAATGTATTGGTGAAATCTTGGATGATTTTTTTTTAAATCCTTCCCGATAAGCTGGAAAGATAAAACCCGGAATGGTGACAGAGGCGTTTGAGAAGATTCTTTCATGACGTCCACTGCTTCTCTAGTGGTCCTTGCTTCGATGCTAGAGCGTCATTCCGATTCTACCATGCATTTCAAGCGGGAAGAACGGAATCTCATTTTAGGACCTTCCCGATAAGATACTGAATTGAAACTTTGAAACACGTCAGAGTGACGCTTATCTAACATTCGTTTGCCATTGTCTCTCACGAACGGGTCCTGTGTTCGACGCCAGGCGGTCATTTACGCAAATTTTTAAAAATTGTTTTGAGGCCTTTCTCTATGCAGGAGACTATTCAAAATCACAGCGTTTGCGTTTGAAGTAGTTTTCTATAGAACCAGTGGAAGAAAGGTTACATATGACCGTGAGTTCGATGCCAGATGGATGAAAAATACTCACGTCCGAAATGCATTACGGCAATTTTTAAGATTTTTGCTGGATAAGCTTCGAAAATGATACCCGTAAGGGAAACTTATTGTAAATTTTCACCAATTAGCTTGCAGTATGCAAGCAACTTTTACTCGTATATATATATATATAGGTATATCCGGAGAGTTAGCTTATATATATACGAGTAAAAGTTGCTTGCATACTGCAAGCTATCCGTTGAATACCGTATCATACCAAGTACTGCCTCAGTTCAAATTTAAAACTTCGCGCCAAAGACCGCCTGGCGACGAACTAAGAACCCGATCGTGAGAGAAGACAGCAAAATAATATTAGATAAGTGCCTACTTCTCTAACATTCATATGCCATTGTCTCTCACGAACGGGTCCTGTGTTCGACGCCAGGCGGTCATTTACGCAATTTTTTAAAAATTGTTTTGAGGCCTTTCTTTATGCAGGAGACTATTCAAAATCACAGCGTTTGCGTTTGAAGTAGTTTTCTATAGAACCAGTGGAAGAAAGGTTGCATATGACCGTGAGTTCGATGCCAGATGGATGAAAATTTCTAACGTAAGAAATGTATTGCGGCAATTTTAAAAATTTTGCTGGATAAGCTTCGAAGATGACACCCGTAAGGGGAACTTATTGTAAATTTTTACCAATTAGCTTGCAGTATGCAAGCAACTTTTACTCGTATATATATATATATATATATATATATATATATATATATATATATATATATAGGTATATCCGGAGAGTTAGCTATATATAATAGATATTACTTGGTTTGAACGCTTATAAAATGTTTAAGACTTTTGAACCGAAATTTTCGAATTATGCAAGCCAAAAATCCATCGCCAGCTAACTCTCGTTTTGTAAGAGATACCCACCAACATTCTGCATAAGAAATTTGAAGAAAAGTGTAAATATATTTTTAGTGAAGGAATGAGGACTTTATCTTGATGACAAAGGGATTTATGAATTTTTCAATTTGTAGATTTTTATATATTTGTATATTTTTATACCTTGCTATCAAAAGTAAAAACGTAATCCATTCTCCCAATCTTGTATTGCAAAACAGCACCACTGAACCAGAGCCGAAAAAAGTATTCGGTCGCATATCTGTTTTAAAAATCGTTGACCTTCGGAGATATAAATCTCGCCTATTCATCTATCCATCAACTTCTGGATGTGGGAGTCAAGCACCGAACTCGTTACCATAAGCTCCTTTGGAAACTTTCTACACTCCGTCTCCCCCCTTTTTTCAGACATTACGAAAGAATCGAATTATTCCCATCGCTGTTTCGGGAGCGCGGGAATTTTTACGAATCACGCGACAAAATCTCCCAAAAATAAACATCTGCGGAAATTGCCTTCTCGAAACGGGACGCTCAGTCCGACTCTTCTCCATCGTTACAAAGCTGTAAAAAAAGAATGAAAATCGAATCTCCAGAGAGAGAGAGAGAGAGAGAAAGAGGGCGGGGCCCAGAAGTTGACGCTGAGGGACCCCTCTTATGACTTCCGTCGAACGCGGATTCAATCAAAATGAGGTTAATGGTTCAATCTCAACGACGTGCGTCACTTCTGCATCTTCAATCTCTCTACAACTAATCGTATTCCGAAAAGGACGTGCAAATGGAAAATTGTTCTCTTCTCAGCTCGCTCCGGCGGGGAATCATCGACACGCACGTCGCCTTAATTAACATATAAATTGAAATGAAAAGAGTGGGTTCGTCGTTTTTTTTTTCGAAGAGGACTTTCATCACCGGACGCATTAAAGTGAATTTAACGGCTATTTGCGAAGGTGGTATTTTTTAATGCATCCCGCGGGATTTGCCCTCGTTAACAGTCGATTTTTCCGCAAACTGTTATTATTTTAGTGCGGCCTAGAGCTACGTCACCCGATGAAAAAACGAGCGTCGCATTCAATTCCAGGTGGTCTGAGTGACGGAATGGAGTGTTGATGATAAGGATTGCCTCAGTGAATATGGTATCACTCGGGTGAAAATTGAAATTTTGCAATTTTCGCGGCTTTCGCGCGCTCTTTTTTCGTTGCTTATTACTTCGCGGGCGTTTAGTCTCTTTCTTCCCTCGTTTTTGCATTAATGTCAGGCTTTGACGACGTAATTAAAAGAAATATTTTTGCCGGGGGAATCATCGCCCAGAGCTCATTATTTTATATTCGGAAGCACGGCGGATAATAAATTAAAAGTAAAAGATCCACTCGTGTGCCCCACCGCGCTCTCTCCCTATCACTTCGCACGTAAATTCATTCGTCCTGGCGACTAACGACTCGGTTGTGAATTTGCATCGCGAGTTAAATGGGATTCCCACCAAAATTGAGCTCCGATCAAAGAATTCCTCGTGACAGGTACGGCTATGCGACATTTTTAAATGGATTCCAACTGCGGCGAATAGATTCTCATAATTGCTTTTTCAGATCTGCAAAGGTTGGTCTGCGAAATGTCACTGATTTTAAGTCTCAGCCTATTTTCTATTAGGTAATCTGAAATGATATTCTTTCTTTTTGAAATAAATCATGGAAGTAGCAATTCTTTTCATTACTTTTCATCAACGAATCTTCATCGTTTTTAGTTTCACAGCTCGTGCTCTCTAATGGTTTGGGAAAATGAAAACTCCTGAAATTCCGTATCTGATGTTATGAAAAATGTCGAGTCATAGACATTCTATTTTAGATATCTTTAATCTTGTTAGTCAATTTTTATTAAACCAATTTTATGGCAGGAGAGTATATGAAAAACTGATTGGTACGTAGTTATGAAACAATAACTATCAAGAAAAAAATTGGAATTATAGTAAATATAAAATCTTTGTAATAAATAAATGTTATTACTTATTTATATAGTTCTTAGAAGATGATAATATTCATATATAATGTGATGTAATTACCTGCTTGGACGATGATTGTTTATTTATGCATAATGTATCACTTCATGTATTACACTAATTTTATGATTATGTTATGTATCTTTTCACTTTCTAAATTTGTAATGCAAAATATTTATTTTAAAAATTGTAGTGTAATCAAATGATTCATAGAAGTAGCAACTTCTAGAAGTAAACTTATAGAAGTAACCACTGACTAGATAACTACTTGCAGACATATTCTTCCCTTGTTTGTTAATGGTGAAAAATTGTGCATCAATAAACTATACTATGATGCTATTTCCTCTGTGATATTGTTTCTAAAACTCATCCTAATCCTCAGCATCTAAGTAAATAACTATGGAGGAGAAACTTAAAAATCGTTTTCTTCGTCAGAGTAGAAGTGTTTGGAGTTAAGCATTTCTTGCGTAACGATTTAATGAATTATATAATGCCGTGTCTGCCATAGTGTAACAGTAACACTACCATGGTATAACGATTTTTAGAACGACTACGTCCAATTCGAAAGTAGGAGTCCTAAAATTAGATGATGTATACATTACTTCATAAGAATAATTAAAGCGAAAATGATTCGATTGAATTAAATGATAACGCGAAAATGTGCAATGTACTGAATGTGGCTACTAATTTTTTGATTCTAATCCAATATAGTCTAGAGACCTACTTATGAAAACTTTCAGTTTATGCATATAAATACAAAGTTAGGTACACGCAAAAAATCGAGGGAAAATTTAGCTCTAAAATTTTCTGAAAAGTGCTCATTACGAGCCAATAAATTCGGCACTCAAATGGGTACTAAATCCAACTCACACATATCCTTACGTAATTCACATGAAAACTCTGTTCAAGGAAACGTCAGACCGCTGATGTGTACATTCATCCTACTGAATGTATCTGGACGTTATATGAAGGGAAGCGAAAATATATTTACATTAATTCGCAAGTTTTATACGCCAAGTTTTTCATGGCCAGAATATCGCAAAAAGAACCCAAACTCCAATTTAACTGCCCGAGGAAATACTGGAGTAGAATGATGGGATGGCTGCTTATCCTTGCCCTATAAAACTTACCCGAAAACTTGGGTATATACGCTCTTCCAGAGAAACCGGGCCCGCGCGAGTTATAAGTACAACAGCGAAAATTATGCCAAACGTCTTAAGCGTGTGTCTCTCCGATAAAATACCCTCCCAAAACGTTTCACGAGCCCGTTCTCGAAAAAAAACCAAACCGCCCTTTTCGTGCACAACAGCGATGGATATACACGACCCATTCCAATAATGGCAGAGGAACCAAAAAAAACCCTGAACTTTCGTGAAACTTGTCCTCCGCATTCATACATCCGAAGTGGAATAATAGATTTAAAACGAAAGTCTCCCTCGATACATTATCGATGACGAAAGCCGCCAAATATATTTGCGTGGCCCGGGCGGAATGAAGCAGAAAAAAATACCGATTTTTTTGTACCGTCGTAAAGAGTGACATTCGCTCCGTCGTGAGGAGTTGCGTCAAACAATTTCATAATCGGAATTGTGGCGTGCAAACGCCTATCCAATCACTCTCCTTCGCCACAGCAACTTTTTCTCTCCGTGTCCCTTTTGCCTTACCCTTTCCTCCGATGACCCCTATTCCCCTCCCCCGGACAAACCAGCCCACACAAACGAGTCCTCTCCCCAAACGCCGATTCCCTCCCCCGAGCGGTGTAAATAAAAAAGCATCTCGGACACCTCCCCGCTTCCGTCCCCGTCCTCCCCGCGCTCATGTACATAAATGTCGTTGGATATACCCTTAAAAAAATCCCAAAGAAGCCGCCGCTGAAAGAGGTACCTAAAAGTTAAAGGTCACGTGGCCCGCGACGGTTCTCGTTATAACTTACTATTCGTCTCGGCAGTTCTCTAGAAGTTACTGATACGTTTTTGATAATCTATGTGAGTATGGGATCCTAGAGGGGGGGAGAGAGAGAAGGATCGTAAATGTATGCGGACCTAATAAGATATTAGACCTATGTACGTCTGTCAGATAAGCTATACTGTAAAACCTGTGTTGTTCAGTCAGGTTAAAATTCAAACTCAGGAATTACAACGAGAACACGTAAATTAGCTAAGTACAGCAAGAATGCACCGAATAATTTCGGTCTAATTTAAGGATAGCTGATTCAAGAAGTTTAGAGAATTAATTCCTCAAAATCTTCTAGGATTCACCACAAAGAGAACATTTTTCAAGTACAAAGAGCGTATATTTTCAGTAAGCTCAGATTGTTTTATGCAAACTATGCACATCGAAGAACGCAAACAAATAATTTTTGTCATGCGATATTTGGTCTTAATCCATCGTAAGCTTAAATAAAGAAGCAACAGATAGTTTTATACCTATTGCAAGCTTATTAAACTAATAACGCGTAATTGAGGCAATGAAATACAGAAATTAAAACACATTCCCTAAATAAAAGTGACTACAAAGCACGGGGTCATAAATTAAAAAAATGAAAGGCATATACTTAGGAGAATTAAGGGCCTAACAAAAACTGAATTCTGGAAGTTAAGAGGAAGTGATGAAATATATGAAAATTAAAATACACTTCCGCTGCCACCCTTTAAATCTTGGAATGAATACAAATTTAATAATGCAACAATTTAATTTAATTAATGAAACAATATATTATTTTGATACATTGATTCTATCATTGAAATGAAACAATTGTTTAGCTGAAGAAAATATTTATCTTTTCCGCTAAAATTTCCTTACTTGTTGTTTCTTGCAATCGAATGGTTACAACCTTTTCACAGATTAAACTCCTCCTTAGGATTTCCAAAACGGGGTAAAAGTAATTTATCGAGCTCCGAGAATAATTCAGCGATAAAAACCCACGCTTCTTATGCTAGCAATGAATTTCCCTCAAGATATCACCGAGGAACAAAATGTGCTCTGTACATATTGAGTTTAGCAATCAGAACTTTCAATTTGATTCGAAAATAATATTTCAATGCAAAGCCCTTAAGCTGTGCGTTTAAAATCCGATATTCTGGTTTTAGTTCTTAATATTTTCAAATTAAAAATGTTAATTATAGAAATATTTAATTAAAGTTCTGAGCTACTTAAGACGAAATTTTAATTGACCAAAAAAAACTTAGAGACATTTCAAATAATATAAAAACCTCTATAACAAAAGCGAAAATGAAAGGCTGTAAATTTCCTTTATTTTCATTCTCATTTTCAGGTTCGGATGATTGATACACCAACACTCCGATTCACAGATACATTTAGTTTCACATGAATATCCATACTCGAGTTGGTGTTTGGTCGGAAAATTTCTTTACTTAATTCCTGTAGTGATAGCTTAAGTATTCAAACGTTCATTAGAACTTCCAGCCCAGTAGTCTCTCAAAATTTAAGCTTTGATATATTTACCTTGTTTTCAAATAATAATGACCTGTTGTATGAGGGCGTAGTTGGCATTATGATTTATAAAGTATTTAAAAAAGATCGTGTTCACCAAATGGGGTAGTAGGAAATGAACTGTTATGATATTAATACGAAATCGGTAGTTTTTGAGCAATGGAATCACATCTCCAAAAAGCCTTTTTCTAAAAAAAGGGTTTATCTTTAAAATTATTTTGGGAAAAAATCATATAGAAAGCCCTATTCCGACCGAAACAATTTTAACCCTATTAGATCTATGTTTAGGAAACATCTAATTTTTCAAGAAACTCGCATAAATATTTCTCAACAGCCACATCTCAAATTTCCGTTCCCAACGGAAGTACCTCGCAGATCATTCATTTGCCAAAATGTTACAATTAGCCCGAAGTGGCCGGACTTTTTTCAGGGAAAACAAAAACGTCGCCAAATGGAAATGGGAGAATGCACCTACAGATACGTGTCTCAGGAAGACATTAAAGTCAGCGAATACGACGACAGAAATAGCTATTGGTCATTTGCCACCGTATCTCCCAAAACAAGCGACTTCCTCCACTCTCTCAACGTATCTCTCCCCAGGGTATTTATTATCCAATACACTCCGTGGGACCTTTCTATTTCGGTAATTTTCGGCAGATACCCACTCTCCCATTAATATGAAGGACCTCAAGCCCTCCGATAAAAAATAAAGAGGAGGGAGCGTGCGTCACAGCTGGTAAATCGTTAATTATGAATTGCTTGAATAAGTTAAAGGGGTATGGAATTTCAAACGACCGGCCAAAGTGATGTGAAAAGTTGACGGGGATATGGCGAAAAAGAGGGGATCGCAGCCCTTCCGCTTCATTTTTCGTCATAAATACTCCCATATCTACAGAATTCTCTGCATTTAGGGCTGCTTAAAGGGATGTCGTGTAGTGCTAACTTGTTGAAAGGGGAAATGAGGATAATTAGTTTAAAAAAGTGTCGTAGTAAAAGGTTATGGTTATAATTTACGATAGTTAGAGAAATATGACAATCACTAATACCTAACCATTCATTATTGATGCTTTATTTATAAGACTTCTGTACAATTTACCACTGGGCTGGGATAATTAATTTAGATTTTTCCAGCTGAAATGCGCTACTTCCGCAGTAGTAATAAATATCAATTAATATTCATACATGAGTATTTTAACTAACTGTATATTATATGTTATAGTCGATGGATTAATATCTTTATTATCAATGATAACATCTTCAGTTTAATGGTAGCTCGAGAATTGCAATTTAAGAAAAAAATTTGTTAGACTCCAGTAAAGACAATTCTAAATCAATTTTTCAGAACGAAAGTTGCCTTTTCACCGTTTTAACATATAAAATAATTTTGCGGTTAAGCGAATCGTACTTGCAGTAATCATCCGTAGTGAATATTTGATTTGAAAGTATAACTGTACGGATTATTGTCCTTGCTCTTACATTATAATCACGGGAAATAATAATTATATTGCACAAGTTTGTATTACACTACCATAAAAAGTTCGTTATTCATTTCATTCGATTTTTTGGTTGAAGATAGTGATATTTATGTACAGAAATTTTTACTGAATGACCTTTACAGATGATTGTTAGTCATATCACGATAAAGCCTTAAAATTATGTTTATGTAGGACATAGAGAAAGGTTATGATATGATACCAAGTGATATTTCCAACTAAATATCTTTGAGGGAGTCGTAGTTGAATAAATAAATTAAAAATTCAAATTGCTTGCGGGTTCTTTGCATGCAAGATAGTTCGCCAGGAAAGTCCTTTGTTTCTCCATCCGCTTAAATTTTTAGTTCTCTTTATTGTAATTATTCAGCAGACATTCAACAATCATTTTCCATTTTGCCGTTTCAATTATGCCCCTCGTATTTACGTAAGCTTGTCGAAACCGCATTGTGAATTCAGAATTAGAAAACTAGAAATGCTCCATCACCATAATTTCTCTCCTATGTAAATTATTTTCGTTCAGACAACGTTAACGCCATCAGTTAATTTCCCCGGAGAATATATGAACGGGACTGATGCTTCATAATTACGCTAGTAATATTAGCGATGCTGCGGTCGATCATTAATCACCGCACATGTGGATGCGAGTGCCCATTATTTGCCGGATTAATACGACTCGTAAACTCTTTTAAGTAATCTAAAGAACGACTTTTACGGCGGCGGTTAACTGCACAAAGGTGAAAAATAGCCAATGAATAACTCGATAGAGTAAATCAAGCCCTAGCCGCCGATGCGTTCCGTTCCGGAGACTCGAACCGCTGAAACGAGTTATTCCTGTATTTTGTCGGGCGACTGGATTGGGGACTCGTGTTTTCTTACCCGAAATTTAATTTTCCCTAAGCACGCCATTTGTAGCAGTCATTCTTGGAATAACACGGCTGATCTCTCGTTTGTCTGCAATTTAAACGATTTTCATTGGCACAATCTGGTATTCGCGAGGGATGCAAAAAGAAAAGGAGTTGGGGAGATGTCTCCGTGCCTACCGCGGCGTACGGTAATCGAAGTAAAATGTTTAATACTGTTTTTATTACAATTTGAAATGAGCGAGAGCTATTCATAATGATACGAGCGGTAGAGAGATAATATATATGATAATTTATGTTTATTTTCATCACTTCTTCCTGTGACTGTGTACTGAGTGTGAAAATAATAAAAATGGTACTTGGTCAGTTCTCTCTCAAACAGACGGCGTTTTCTTCTACATGGAGATGTCCCAGGGTTCTACATATACCGTGGATTAGAGATAAGCTCCGAGTGTATCCACTGGAGAAATAGCGGTAGAAAATTGATGGAATGTTCGGTTTGGTGTAAGAGAATGTTGATGTTGGTTACCTTAGTTCTTAGGTTAGATTAACGTGTTCTTCAATTCCTTCGTCCCTAATTGTGAATTCGATAATTCTACTTATTCTATTTAGGTTTTTTCCGTTATCCGAAACCTTTACCTTCTAAATTATCTCCATTCGAACTTTTAAGTCAATGAAATCGCATAATTTTTATGGACGTGTTTTGCCAAATCTTTACAATTTTTTCCCATAAGTTTTATATAAAATATGAAGATTTAATAATAATTTTTATATTCTGATCATTTTTCTTACATTATGGTATCGCTGCGATAGGACAATTTCGGTAATCAACGGTATAAGTAAGGTAAGGAATATAAATAATAAAAGAGAATACTACGCGGGTGATTGCAGAAAAAAGGGAGAAGATGGAAGGAAGAGTGAATAGCCCATTCTGCGAGAGGCGAAAGGAGATTCGAATAAAGATAATCCGGATATTCCAATCTGAATATTTCAATCTCACGAATCTTTCCATTTAAAGCGATTTTTGACGGAAAGCGTCTTATACCGCGGGTCCTTCCACCGAAAAGCGACTTTTTAATCTGCTTTCTTCACTGAGAAAAAGTGATAAGGAAAATCTCACTCCATCTCAGAATTTGTATCGGCTCAGACGTTGTGATGTAGATTGTTCTTCTTCGCAATATCTTTATTTTATTCTCACAGAATTAGTGATTCAAAAGAAGTAACTCACAAGAAACCCTTTTAGAGACAAGGATAGATAGAGGACAGTATCATAAATAATTTAAACATATTTTGGTCTATCAAATGAGAAAGGCTATGGTGGGTTGCAGTGCACCAAGTGAGGAGAAAAATCCGCGTTTTAAAAGATATCTTCACCATGTGCTTTGTACAAAAAGGACCGGAACATTGAGAAAACCGTGATTTAAGCAGGATAGCGTCTTAAACGGGTTTTTATGTATCACTAAAAATAAGATAATTAAGCATCGTAAACTATTACTGGAAATTGTGAGTGAGTGAATTACTGACTCCTGTGAGTAAAAGAAGAATAAATTTAAAATAGCCCCTATGACAGCTGCTGAGCGAATGCGGAGGATGAGAGTTGACAAATTGAGAGAAACAGTGATATCGTATCGCGCCACGGTAGAAATGCCAATTTAATTTTCAAAAAGTCACCAAATGTACCCTGAAAAGTAGCTATAGAGGCGCTAAATCCAAAAAATATATCGCTACGAACTGGTTAAAATTTAAAATAGCTTAAATTCGCTTCTAAAAATTAAATTCAGTTGATAAATAACACAAATTAAATGTATGGATATTACATTTTTTATCATGAATCTGATGCTAATTTAATTTTAAAATAGGTCAAACGTTATGTTAAGAGTGCATATAGGAGAGTTTGACGTAGCAGAGTTCTCTATAGAGTGCGAGAAGTCGTTAAACAAGATAAAAAGGTCACTAAAAAGAAGGAAAAAGTCGCTAATTCTAGCGTCAAAATTGCTAAATTGGCAACTGCGTCATGTGCGCTAAGCTGAGGTAGTATCTCCAACTCTATCGTATCAATATTTCCTAATCTACTAACAATTTTCGATAAAAGTCTAATTTATGGGTGTATAACCTAAAAAGGATAATCCCGAACTTTTAATACGATTCCACAGGGTATCGAAAAACTCGTAGAGATGCGAAAAGATGTTTCGCGGACAAAATTATTCCGAAGTAATTCTGAGTTTGGAAGTTTTTATCTTATATTTCGCTCAGTAGTTTCCCTTAAAAAGTCCTCATCGCAGTGAGCAGCGACGAAAGCGTCCGAATTTGCCAAATATTCCAAGAATATCCATTTCCCAAGGTGGCTTCCAAGTTGGGGAATTAAAGAGGTTATGAAATGGGATATTTGTGGGAATTTCAGAGATGACCTTTTCCGTAATGGAGGCAGCAAACCGCCCCACATACTAAAAGAATCTCTCTGTATCCCTCTCGCCGAGAAATTTCTTTTCCGTAATTAGCTATTTTTATACTGAAAAATACTCCGCGAGGCTATAACTGCATTCTCTGGGAATCTCCATTTTTTCACTCCATTTGGGAATTGGATTTCGTTCTCGTTACTTAAAAAAAGGAAAATAACTCTGTTTAACGCGCGTGAAGATGGTGTTCCGTTTATCGCACATGAAGATATTTCACGGCCGTGGATCTAAAAACTGAGAAAAAATATTTTTCAATATCATACTTTTATAGAAGTCAGTAAACGTAGTGTAGCGGTTTACGATGGAATCACCTCAGAGTAATTTCTGCTCGATCATAAAGCGTTATCAAATAAAGGTGTTTGCACCTACGGACGTACACTCGAAGAGGAAGATACTCAAACAGTCTGTTTCATTTCATCCCAACAGATTTTGAATTGGAAAACAAACATTCAAACTCTCTTACAAAGATTAAGATTAGCTACAGGTGTGATAGGATTTACCAGATTATCATTGTAGTGCTTTTCTAAGAGGGAGATAGGTTCTTTCGCCCCCGATATAAAGCAATATGCATGGGAATTGCGCAAATGTCTCCATTCGTTTCTGCATCGAAATAATGGAATTCTATCAAATGAAGCTAGAGAATATTGTTTTTGAATCTTTAAATTTTACGCAATTAAATTACAATTGAAGAGATACAGATTAATTACGGAAGATTATATATTTTATTGTTTGTTATTCAAGTTTATAAATCTTATCCTTTAGACAATATCTGCAAAACTACGAGTACTTTACCCCATGACAGACTAGAGGTTGGGAATAAGTTTTGTGTCACGCCAACGAAATTTAATTGTTCTCCCTTGCACAGTAATGATGTAGTCGCTAATAAAATTCAAGCGAACGAAAAACAGACAGATACACGAAAATTTTAAATCTGCATGAGTGAAATTTTACTCTAGGCATTCATTACAACAGTTCGTCAACCGAATATGAGAAATGTTTCGTATGAAACTGTGAAAATTTAGACGCAACAATAGTTCTGTGATGAATTTTTCCACATCTGTACAAACTGCAAAACAATTTCGCAGAAACTCAAATCGCATTGCATCCAAATCCACATAAATCTTTTGCAGGATAGTCTCGTGGCATGCGTAGCACCTCTCATGAAACACTACTGTACCGTGGCACACAGTTTGTCTTAAACTGAAACTTACAGCTCTTGCTTGTGCAATTGCATACTTGGATAATCTAATTCAAAGTTAATGCAAGATTTCAAACAAATCGTTGAGAACTGTAATACCCTGGGATTAATTTCTCAACATCTAAAAGGTAAATATTAAGAAAGAGTGTTGAGGCTATGATTACATTAGAGTTTCAGGGACATAATTCATAAAAAATCCACCTTGAAGGCAATCACAAATTGAAAATTGAAAACATATTTTTCGCGTATCACTTTGAGTAAATATATCGCATAAAGGCGCATAACAGATAAAACAAATATCTTTTCGTAATTGAAATCACTGGATCTGTCACCACTCGAGCTGTCTTCGGAGATAAGTATATCTGATGGTTATTAATTGAGTAAACGGTTAAGATAACGTTGTTATCGTTTACCTCCAGAGACTTCCACAATTCAGTTTGAATCTCAAAAGCTCCAAGTCTACGAAATAAATGCCAGTACTTGAAGACAATGAATAAAGGAACATGCAAGGTCTTATATATAAACTCACTCTGATAGGTGATGATATTTTTATTTTTTCATGCATGTTTCATCTCTTTTATTCTCACTTTTTATTATTTTTCATGGTTTCAGGTATCTTTTTATGTGTATATGGTTTTCATTTTTTTCTTCTCTTCTTTTCTTCGAAAGAACATTGACGAAGTTGTTAAATGATAGTGATTTTTTGTGCTTATTTATTTTATTTTCTTTTTTCTGTATTCATACTAGTTTTTTGCCATTTCCATTTATAACATTCTGTGTTTTCAGTGTTTTTTTTAAATATCTTATCTCATGTTATCCTTTTACTAACTGTTATTCTTTTATGGACTATTTTTATATGCAGTTTGAAGTGTGAATATGTTCCTTGCTTTTTCATTCCAGCCTTTTCTCTAAATTTCAGTTTCTTATCTATCTGTAGGTTTCGCAGGTTTTTCACACCCTCTTCTGGGGTGTTTTTCTGCTATGGGCTATTTTTCCTATCTTAGGTTTTTAAGCTCACAATATAAATTTCTTCTGTGCACTTTTTTTCTGCTATCTCTTTCTTTCAAATTGACGAAGAGTTAGATGTAAGAAAAGACTTTTCAGTCTCAATCTCGCCCGAATAAAGACGATTTATTATTATTATTATTATAAACTATCAGAGATTCTGAGGCCTAACTCTTTCCATTAATTTTATATCTGTAGTATTTGGAAGCTATAGCGACCTTATAGTGGAACTATACACATACCTTAGTGAAAGTTATACATCTACTTGAATAAGCAATTTGCTGAAAACCTCCATTCCAATGAATTCATATTTTTCCGTTCAGTTTTTATTATTTACTCAGCGGCGTAAACTCGAAGAATATATGCTGATTAAATTTTGAGGCGATGTCTCATCTCAAATTTACATATTAATGGCATTCCCATATGAATAGGAAATTTTTAAAATGGAGAAAAATATTTCATAAAGAACGAATTCATAACATAGAGAGATACTCCATACCAATACAGAGGTATGTTGAATTCTTAAAGTTAAAATTAATTTTTCCCGAGGAGCTCTTCCCTGAACTATCGAGCGTTTACCGTCATAGAAAACAAATTACACACACATACCCAAATTTGAAAAAAACCTACAGTAGGAATTACCGAATAGGTGGCAGGATCGTGAAAGCACTGAGTTACTCTTTCTTAGCATTAACTTGAGATGAAATTTTGCGAGGTTTGTTCGTAAAAATTATACTTTAATGAAAAAAAAAAGAATTAAATAAAAATATATCAGTTTTCCGCATATAAATTCACAGAATTAATAGGTTCATGCTTCTTTCGTTAGAAATTGGAATGGAATTAATTTCCTTGATGAGTAACGAGATACTTAAAGTAGACAGACATTTTTTGTGGAAGTTTATTACATTTTAGCTTAATGATCTTACTTTATTTAAAATTATATTCCCTGAAAAACTCCTAATTTTCTAAATGGAAGCCGTTACGTTGACCGCTAACTTTTGCTAATCGTACAGATTGTAATGTTATTATTAGCGTTTTTTTCATCGTAGCAGTGCTCAGAACAGCGTTTCTGAATGCATCAGCGGAAAATTCCCCGTTGGGCACAAAAAAAAATCGAAAAAACCGGATTTTCATCGGTAATCGGCTGTCACCCCCGAGGACGTCGATTAACCTGCCGCAATAGCTATCCGTTAGTTGAACCATGAGAAGGTGACACTCCAGCAGAGATTAAATTATTTTCCCTTTGCGAGAGAAGCAGTCGTCCTAGGTCAAAGAGGGGAGTATTCCAGTGCGTTAGAAACTTATTTTCCGATGTTACGTGAGCATCCCCATTAGTCGATGATATATGTCACACAAACTACTCGTTCGAGAGGGTCACAAATTTTGTCATTGCGAGCCAAGACGTGTTACCGAAACATTTTTGAATTTGATCTCACTACGACTTACTTGATATCTTAAACAAATCAATTATTTCTCTGGAGGACTTCGATGATTTAATTGTTCGACAGAAAACTTTCAACGCGATCCACCCCTGTTACAGTTTACCTATGAAGTATTTACGAGTACAAGCAATTCAATAAATGAATAAGAAATATGGGTAACAGCAGCAAACGAGATCGCCAGAAAGAGAGACATGAAGCAATAGAGTAATCAGAATAAAGAACAGAAATGAGAAGTTTCTAATTTAATGTAAGGTTTTACAATGTAATGAAAAGTTTTTCCTTGTAGTGAATGATGGGACAAGTATACAGGTTATTCCGATAAGAAGAAGTTTTAATAAGGCTCGAGGCTTGACTGTTGAAGGTACTATCGGAAGGAATTAATGAATTTATTGCTAAGAAATATTTTCGTTGAATTATGAAAGGGTGCTGATTACATATTGATTGAATATCGTTTACTTTAAGGATAATGAAATAATGTAGATTTGTGCACAGAATGAATTTCATGATGAAACGTGCCTCGGACGGATGTCATTTAACTGCGATGAAGAAGGGAAAAAATATAATACTAAATAATGAAGGTTATAAGAGGATATCCTGGAACATGGGCACTATTTCAAGGATTCCATTAGAGAAAAATTGGACGACAAACCCTAGAGCAAAGGAAACGCTGCATGCCTACTGCTCAACCGCATAGCTCAAGTTACTTCCAGAATACTTCCCTGGCGCAAAAGCACATCCTTATTAAGCGAAATAAGTCCATAAGCGTGGATGCAAGGGTCTATAAATAGCAATTGCTGGCTTCTCGATTCAGAAATGTGCCAGAACGATTCTACTCCTAATCCTAAGAGTTGTTCTTGAAAACTCAGTAAAAATGGCTACTTACTTTTAAAATTAGCATAATACACACTATTTAAAATCATTTTTAAGCGACAAAAATCTAAATTCCTCATAAATAATTTTGAAAAACAAGCCTCAATAAGCTTTCTCAAGATACATCTTTCACCTCCAGAATGATTGGAATAACTTACTCAAATGAATCCAACTTAACAAGTCAATGAGGTACCCTGCTTTTATTTCAGTCATAAACCCAATTCTCCGCATTACAAATATTGGGGTCATTTCCTCATGTCAACTCTCCCTTTTCTGTCCTCTGCTTCATTTCAGAAGATATCGAATTTCAGCGGTTATCCAAAATATTTTCTTGCAAGTTGCAAAATAATCCTCAGGAATTGCAAGAGCTTCAATCTTATGTTAACATAATTATATAATTATGTTTGTGAAAATTATTGTAGTTGTTTGTAATTTTGCCACCGGACTAGCAGTCTATCTGCAACAATGTACTTAATAATAATATAATAATAATCTTGCCTGAGTATATTGATAAAAATTTAGATATTTGCATGCCTGGCCCAACCTGTCGCAGAAGTCCTATTAAAGGAAGTATTCTGGAGCTAATGAGAAAGAAATAAATATTCTGTTTCTATCCTCTCCAATGTGATTCAGTTGCATCAACCATGACAGTATTTCATTGATGTATAAATTAGCACTTTGCGTATATAGTTATTGCATACCAATACTATTCCTACATATTGTATGCGCCTCTACTTGTTTTATGCTTATTATAAATAAATTGAAATTCCTTACCAGATAAATTAAAAACCAGTGTAAATCTTCAAAACTTTAAGCTGAAGCTATATAGTTAAATTACAAAAATTATAAACTGCTCATACTTTCATTAACGTGCATAAACCTATGTTTATATTACCATAGGGTACAAGCAAGCAAGCTTGCTCTATAATTATTACCTATTCATAACTTTCCTTCGCGCCTTATCTTATACACTGTATCTTCATAATATCTAATTACGAGTAAAAGTTGCTTGTATACTGTAACATAATTGGTGATTAGTTTAAAAAAAATATTCGATGAATTTCGGATAGACTCCCAATAACATTCCCCATTTCCCCCAGAGTATAACAAACGGGATAATGTGACAGCCCTGGTGTCGAACCGGGAACCATTTCAGAAGAGATCGTTGCACATTAAGATTAGGAAAGAACTCTTCTAATCGTATGGAGAATTTCAAGTCGATATCATACTGGGAAGGTCCTCAAACGTAATTCCGTATTCACTGCTCATCTGTATAGTAGAATGCAAACATAGCCCTGGCGTCGAACCAAGGACCATTAAAGAATTGATAAACTGTGTTTGTAAAACATATTGATGACTAAAAATAGGCTGATATTCTAGACATCCTTTGTGAAGGATAATTGCATCTTAATATTAGATAGTGACAACTATGACTGTTAAAAATATCTTTCTAAATCTGTCACAATTTTTTACGTTGTAAATACACATCACGATTTAATCACCGTGTTTTGTTCTAGGAGGTTCTTGTACCCAAAGTGAATCAACAAAGTATTATTAAAAGCTCAAAATTGTTTTCTTTAAGCATCCATTTCCCTTTAAGGGCGACCTCGAAGTCGATTCTAATAAACATCGGCTTTTGTCTACTGAATCCGTCTCTTTTCCATGACCAACCTCATCCGCGAGAACTCTTCCTTTTAACCGGCAAACGAAAGGGAAACTAAGAATGAAATAACGAGAAGCCCCTGAGGAGACGTCGAAACTTCAGAATTACCTCTCTTTTTGCCTTCAGGGATCGACTGATTCTTGATGGCTCCTGACGACTGCGACACTTTCGTGGGCTTCCGATTTCGGATGGAGATTTAATCAAAACTTGCTGAGCTTCTTTTCCTCAGCAAACTAAGCGGCCTTTGCTACCTTCCTTTCTTTCTGCTTGCGCGGGAGAATCGAAGGAAAAAATCCCGCCCGCTGGAAATGACACAAAAGTCAATATGGATGGAAAGAGAGAGAGAGTGAAGGGAAGGAAGAAGATGGAAACAAAAATGAGCCAAGCAGTCACAGAGAAGCTCCTCACAAGTTATGTATTTTATGAGTAAATAAGTCAAGATTTACTGCCAATAAGAGAGGATCCAGACCGGCAGACCATAATAGGGTTAACCCATTTGTACACTAGGACTACACCTAATGTACATGATGGTATAGATTGCCGCAATAGAGCATACCGCCCACTATTGAACTAGTAATATAGTTTTCAGGTAGGTATTAAGGTGATAAAAAGGGATGGTATGGATATAATGTACATTGAGGTAAAGAGATAATACACTGTGTGTAACAATGTGAAAATAACTCAAATTGCTGTATTATGTAAATTAAATGCATCAATAAACAATATAAGAGTGAAATCGATGTAACTTTGTATTATGTAAATTAATTTTATCAATAAACAATACAAAAATTTACAATTTACATAACAAACGATGAAATTGTTTTATAACGTAAATTAATTGTATAATTTAGTATATTATGAATAAATTTACTAAAATTTAATGCCATGAGCGCTAAATTAAGTTATTGAGATGACAAGGAAATCATACTGTTAAAAAAAGTATAAAAGCAGGCGGTAGGTAACAAAAGTTGTCGATAAGTTAAATATGATGAGCTAGCACTGGTTTAAACTTTGGATTTTGTGCAGAGTCACGTTATGGAAGAAGTTAGGGGATCGTTCGATCAGATAAGACACTTTCTTCTTAGATGATTTCATATTCTCTAGGCGTTACTCCTTCCTAAAAGGCATCCCTAGATGTTTCCTACTCTCTCCATATCTTTTCCTCCTTCCGGTGATCTCGTATCATCTATCAGTTAATATATCTGCATTCTCCCTCACGTTCACATCCCAGATCTCTTTACGTAACGGATTTCCTTTTCCTGTTGTGTCCATTTCTCAGCTCCACAAAGCAGTACTCGAGACCTTACATTGCGCTAACGCTTTCTTCGAGTTTTCATTTATCATAATTGTAATGAAACGTAGCAGATACTGTTCATTTTTATCTGGAAGATATCATGCGATCCGAGTAGCGATAACAGTTCCGTTTTTAATGGAAAATAAAATGATAAGTATATGAATGTTTAGCTCAAACATTAGTAGAACCATTGCAATCTGTTTTGCCGACAAGAAACTGAGATTACAAATTCCTTACTATTCTTAAAATTAAAATAAATATGATTCAAGCTCTTTCACCGCACAGTTAACTTCAGAAATATCTTCAGAAATATCATCGAACTTGTGTGGGAGAAGTTGGATTTAGGAATGCGAATTTTTGTGCATATATCCGACTTAAGGTTTTAAAAACTATCAAGAAATTATAATCATATCCTACTGCTATCTTAACTCTACCACTACGTATAATGACAACGAAATTTTCACCTGCGATATGACTATCGTATAAAGTGGATGTTTGAAACCATTTACTAAAGCTGCTCTCAACGGATATTTCTTTCGTTTATATTTTTAGACTTTTGCTGAGAAAAGTAAATTTTATTATATTCACTACAATATAAATATTTTCGAAATTTCAAATTAAAATGAATGACACTATATCACCAACTTCCTTGATAAAACATTGGAAATTTGTGGGCACATCAATATAACATGATATTTGAAAAAATTATTTTCTCTAAAGATAAAATTAATAAAATCCACCGAACTGCGAATAACTTTGTGATAATCCAACCCAGGGAGAAAAGAGAGGAGCAACTTAGCAAGGAAACTAATTCCGTCTTTAATATAACTATGCAAATGACACACAAGACCGTGGAATAATAGAGCGCAGAGGAAAAGGTTTATGCTTTGAAATTTTTTCATTTATATATATTTAAAATGAATTTCTAATTTCGGAGATTGTAGGGCAACCATGTTCATTATAAAATAAAAATATATTTCCCACGTTTTTATTTCGTATTTTCGTTGTATTTTATATATTCTGTAGACCTAATCCTTGATACACGGAATTGGTTAAATGAAATGCAGCTTTGAAACCTTTATACCAACACGATCATTGTTTGGTTTCATGCTCTTGGCGAGTCTATTGTAAAAAATCACGAATTTCGTCCATGGTTCGTTCCGTCGAATTTCTTCATGCACAATGCAAAACGTAGGAGGTACTCGGCTCTCTTTGTGGCCCATTCTTCACTTGCACAAAAGAGGGGAAGAAGGACAAAAGAGTCCAACAGTTGCAAGTATGGAGACTACGCAAACGTATGCCAGCGCTGAACCGCCTTTCGAATTCAACCACGTTTCGGACTATTCATGCGCAACTTTCGAATGTGAGAATTGAAACGCAGAACCGCTCTCTTATTCATCGTCATCCGAACGGGAATACCCAAAACCGAGCGCCATTACTCAACCAAACCCGCGTAAGCGACTGATAAACAGTAGTCAAATAAAATCCATATCTATGTTTACACTTAGAAAATCAAAGTTTGCCGAGCTGTTTGTCTGTCAAAGATAACCTTGCTTTCGATACGGATACGAGATTCATTAGCGTTATCGGTGGGCTTTGCGTAATCAGAATTCGATTTTGACACATCCAGCGGTCCATGCGGAGTTTGTACGGGAAAATCCCCAGGGCGTCCTTTTGCCGCGGGCCATCAATCAAATTCATTGCCAGTCGTAGAATATTAACTCCTCAGAACCGAAAAGCTCGGAAAAACGCCTCACACGTGAGGAAGCAAGCATTCCCTAGTGGCGATAACGTTCCCCTTTTGCCTGAGGGTTTACGGGAAAGGATCTCCGACGCCGACGAATTCAGCTATTCGCAACGTAGTTGTGCCTCTATATAGCAGATATCACGAGGTTATACATCTGAAATATTATTACTGGAGGGTTGTGAAAACGCCCACTTTGGGAATTTCTAACTCATCAAAATTGTAAGTGATGTTGTTTTAAAATTGATTAGAGTCAGCCGAAATCAATTCCACACGAGTAACAACTTTCAAACTGAATAATTGCTACTAAACACGTAGCCAAAGGCAGTAGAAAATTTTCACTTTTGAGACGGAAAATAAGCTTGATAGGCTCGAACGTTAATATCCGCAAAAAAATCGGGAATATATTCATCAGGAATGTTGAGGCACTAGTTTAACCTATTCGAGGCGGTTCTAGCACTCCGTTCCTAAAATCATTAATTTCATTCATGTAAGTTCCCATCCAGAAGCTCAATTTCTGAAATCCTACTAAGCATTGGGAAAGCAAAAACCCAATTCTGAACGGGAACTTTTCTTAGGTAAAGTAAAGTTCCCGTAAGTAAAGAAAGTAAAGTAAAATTCTATTCTACTATCAATTTCGTTGCAGTTAAACGAAACACTCACATTATTTCCGATAATTTCACGATATTCTAAATTTTATTATAATCTTATATGCTACGTATGACGATATTTTGCGAGTATAATATACTATGGAAATTTGGGGTAATTTACATCGACTCGCGAAGCATTCGTTGGTGCTAATATGACCCACATGAGTTACAAACCTGGATACCCTTACTCTAAATCAGCGTTTCCAAAACCATTCCGTGGAATATTACACCGAGTCAATGAGCTCCCGTCGATAATTATGGAAATTAATTTAGTCTCGTTTGATTTTCAATGCTGCGTCAAGTATAGTAGATACGCACTTGAAACCCAACCCTACTTCACTTTATGTGTAGGTTCCGCTATTACCGACTGCTCCATTAATTTCAATTAACTTAAAATAACGCAGAAAAATAAGTTAGCTTAGTTTACATTTACATGGGGTGTTTACTTACGCGTCATGACGCATAAGGATTTCTGTTTCAGGAGCAACAGCATGTAAACTCTGCGGTGATATTACCATTAATTTGAGATAAGACCACCATGGGAATCATTCCATTAATTCCGATTATTAATTCATAGCAATCTATCGCTAAAACATAATTAATTTTGGTTTATAATCAAGAAGACACGATATATTGAAAGCGAACCAAACACATATAGTATCAGAAAAAGATAAAATGCCAAATGTATATTTAAATTTATTAATTATCAAAGAATCATTGAATAGCTCAATTATCAGCGGTCATAGCCTTGCTAAAGTTCCTGAATAGTCAAGTTTGGTATACGACACGCAAATTCGCCATGTCTGCATTATGTTCTATAATGAATTCGTAATTTACAAGCCTAGTAAAAGTTATTAAATGATACATATCAAGTGCGACAAAGAAATACGCTCGCAACCTTTTTGCAACCTTTCTTTTTAATTTTGGAGACCATGGAGAAAATTTTCACTCAAAAAGGCCGTGGAAAATTGTCCTCTTCTGAAATTTAAGTAGCGCTTCGCTTTAAAAACCGACGGGACGGGAAACACGAGCGGAAAGAGTGGAAAGAACTTAGTCCGAGAACAAGTTCCGACCGCTAGAAACCTTGTAAATAAGAGAAGGGATGCTGGGTACGATAATCTCGGGCAAAGCTCTTGAAATTTGAAAACGAATTACGAACGATGGAAAGAGTACATAATGAAAGAGAGGAAGAAAACTGATTTGGTCCTTGCGAAAACAATGGATAAATGATTATCCTGAAAACACTCGGGATGGAGGGAAAAATCCAGGAATTTATGAAAGACCGTGGAAAGATAAATAAACGGTAATTTTCATTATACAGGCTGTCATACATAAAAAGCCTTCCTGAAATTTTGGTTAATTACGGTAATACAAAAATGAAAAATGTAATCTTGATCTAATAAGGTATTCGGGTAAATTTCAGCCGAGTTTATAGGAAAAACATGATGGCTAATGGAAAATACAGTATCCTGATTTTAAAAAGATGTTTCATGCAATAAAGGAATATAAAAAAATCTCAATTACGCATAGAAACTATAGGAATATCGGTAATTCTTTCCATAATGAAACCTGCAAACCAATAAGTGGGATTAAGAGCATACTTAAAAGATGGATTTTTCGGTAAAATTATGATAAAAAATTAGCTCAAAAGTCGACTAATAAATCCTTACCGCGTTGTGTAATAATGTAAAGTATAGATAAGGAGCCCTAACTAAGAAAGTGAGATTATCTTGAAATATCTTTATGTGAAACAACAGACTGCTTAACGTTGCATTTTATTATTAATAAATATCTCATTTACTGATAAATCTATTTCAAATATTTCCGATAATGGATATATTATATTTAAATACCGAAAATTAACAACTCACTCTCAGCCTTTATTTTGAATTCTTGAATCTGAGATAAAAAGAATCACTCACAATTTAGTCTGAGTATCCTGATAAGAATATTTCGAAGAGCTCCGATAAGATCTTGGGCCTCAATACTGCGTTCAGAATTTAAATGATGAACTTGACCTTTTAAATATCCTGATTTCATATCTAAATCTACTTGGATTGATCGGTGCTAGAGGTGACATAGCTCGCACTTACGGCTACTGGTTCTTTCTTATCAGGCGCCTCATGTAAAATCGCCTCATGCAAATGAAGGCCTTTTTATGCTGTCTGGAAAGCATATCAGTCCAAAAACTGTTGTTAATTCTAAGAATTTTCTAGAGCTCATTCAGAAACAAGAAACGTAGGTGATAAGTATATACGATTAAATTGCAGAAGTGATCCTGTTTAGTGAGATGTTGGTGTCTGCAAGAGTTTGATCTTGTGGTAACTTTTGAAATAGTTGGATGATAAATAATGTATAATAAATAATATATTTTTACTTTTTAACTTCCATTTACATTGTTAATCTTACATTTTCTAATTTATTGCAAGCAAAGTTTGTTTTTCATTCGCTAATGTGAAAGATTTTGATTATTTTTACAAATATCAGAATACACACGAAATTTTAACAATTTGCGATTTAATTTATAGAAGAAAGGAATATTAAATAGTAGAAAATGATTTATTCTGTATAAAAGAAGTACGATTTCCAGGAATTGACCTTTGACATTTCCATTAATTACATCTAGGGGGAGACACCATCTCTGTCAACACTAATTTCTGATAAGTGACTTTTCTCTATGATAACGAAATACCGAAAGGGTCTCCGCGAGCTATATTCACAAATCCAATTTGATCTTATGTAAACAATTAGAGGAGGAAATTACTACCATCTATTGTAGTGATATTTAGAGATTAGATAATGTTCATAGTTACCGCCCTAATATTCCTATTCTGAAGAGGAAACGTCGCGAAATGAAGCGTGGCGATTAACATACTAAATAATAATTTTAATACAGAGTCTTATAAATAACTGGGACAATTTTTTCAACTGGGAAAATATCAGTATTCCTCGTCGTTATCTGGGGAAAAAACAGAGGAAGTAATGCCGAAAGAAAAGAAAATGGAACTTAGCTGTTAATAAATTAGAGAAATTAAAGTTCCTGTAAAGTCGAAAGAGTTCCTATAAGGTCAGTAATCCCGTTCTATCCCTTGGAATCTAGCCCTTAAACCGACACTTGGCTATTGGTGATATTTTCAAACCTCTAATAAGCGCAAATATTCTGTAAAGTTTGTTTATAGCTGGAGTTGATATGGAGTATTAATAAGTAAATACGCAAACGAAAATTGAGATTTTCACGCAAAGCATATGCACTATATTTAATTAAGGCTTCGATAAAAAGATGAAGACCTTGTTTTGAATTATGAGACATGAATTAACTACACCTATGAAACATTTAGCATGAAAGATATCCACAAACTTAACGAAATTATCTGGGAAAATAACATATTCAGATAAAGTGTTAGATTATTCATAATTTGCCCTTTCTAAGGCATGGTGAATTTTTTCCCACAATTTAATCAGCCTGATGGTAGCTTTAATCTCCATGCTTTTAGCAATAGCTACCAAAAACCCTGAAGAGAAAATGACGCTTTCTGGGCAAGGTTAGGAGTTGTTTGCCCTTTTTTCCCATCTTAACTAGAACGCTGTAAGTGAATAAGTAAATGCAGAGAAAGGATCTTATGAGTAATTTTTCATAGTACGCAAAAAGGAATGATCAAGATTAATGCCATTATTCAGCATCACTCGCATTTTAGAAGCTTTCATATTATCTCAGCCATAAACAAGACTGAGTCATAAGTAAATGAGAGAGAGCATAATTCTCTAACCACATGAAAAAAGCTCCATCATTAAAGACGAGGTAACAAGAAACATTTTGTTCGTACCAAAGCAAATAATGTCTGGTTATTTTCTTCTTAGCTCTCATCGCGATTTCATTCGTGGGCGGATGGGTAGCAAGTTAAAGCTATTCGAGTCATTACCAACTTGTTCTTACACTACTTCAAGAACAAGGCCGGCAAAATGGCAAAATGCCTCTAGACGCCACATCTCAAATAACTCGGAAAGTCTGATTAAAAGTGGTCTCGGATTATTTATAAAATCATTAAGGACGTTAAACATGAGGCGACTCTAATGACGAGGAGAGACATCTCCGTCGCTGAGAGATAGAAGCCGTAGAAGTAAGAGATTACTCGAAGGAGGCTAGATTTAAAGGCATAGCGGAGGAGATACTCATCTTTATTGAGCACAACGAGGAGTCCCGCCAATAAAAATGAGTCTGCTGTGAGGGAGGCCATTACTTCCCTGGGCAAATGAAAGAAATAAACAAGCACGGTATAGTCCACTGCAAGGATACCCCGGACACAAAGTGATTGCTTTTTATACCCGACGCATTAACTCCCATCAATATTAGCGCAATGCATGCGACGGCACTACGGTAGCTTTATCGCCCTCGGTGGTTCCATCTCCGCCGGTAGAAAGAAGATCGAGAGAGATGGCATTTGGGAAATTCTTGCGTCGGACTTGCTTTCAAAACAAAGTTAACGCGTCTACTTCGCTATCCATCCTCTAATTAACGACGGTGATGGGACGAGGAATGCTAGAAACTATAAGATGATTAGCAAGCGCGTAATTTAAAACGCTGTCGGAAGAGATCTCAGCTCCAAGTTTTTGTTACGTCTGCAAATATGCTGGATGTAAATTGCGGCGGGGTGGATTGACAAGGAGTGAATTAAAATGACTCGGCTCTATCTTTTCCTTTAATCTCCTGACGGTAAAATTCTCCCGCTGAGTAGCGTTTTTACAAGCGGAGTGTTTGAACGGAATCGCGGTTCCGATGTCGGAAAATCGCGAAGGTCGATCATTTCGCGATTACGGGAAATGTTCATAAAAGAAGCAATACGCGGTGGAGGAAATAATCTTCGGTACTATTATCTACATGTTAAAGATTTCATGAGTTCCACGGCATAAAAATAAGGTTAACAGGATAAAAGCGATGAAAAGGCTTTCAAAAGAAAACTGCTGACACGCTTTTTTCCGGACGACTTTTTATAAAAGATTCGAAAAACGTATCCCTTAAGGCTTTTGGTGATAACCATTCCTAGTTTCATGACGGGAGTAAAAATGGAATTTCGCGGCTCAGTGGGATGAGGAAAGGATTAAAACTAGGTCCAGAGTCGGAGGCTTAGGTCTGGCATTATCCTGCATTACTTTAGTTTTTAAGCCTTCCCATTCTTTTAGGTCAGAGAGACATTTTCTCTAGATTTAAAATTACTGAACGAAAGGCTTGGAAACTGCAAAAGTCACCTTTTACTGCAAGTGCTGTTTCCAGAGAGAAATAATTTTTAATTATGAACGGAATTTAACACGAAAATCTAAGGTACTTAAATTATAGCATGATTATTACTTATTTATTATGATATATTTTACATCGCGCTTAACCAAAATGTGTCCGTTCCATAGGGAATTGTGATATTATATTCAAATCAAATACGTAAAAACAGTTTTTCATGGCTCAGTTAGAATTTGAAACAAAGAATTTTAAGGGGAAAATACCGCTTGACATTTCGAAATTTATAGAAATGTATTAGGTAATTTACTAGCACTCATTTTATTTTTTGTACATTCATTTGCATTTTGTATACTATTTTTATAGCATATATTCTTTCTAGTTGATGTATTTTTAACATTTATTAATTTCTAGGCCATGATAAGGGTATCCATTCTAATATAATTTAGTTAATACTCTCAGAACGTACTCAGAGCGAATTAATTTGTACACTGTTTCCTCAGTCCTTCCTTCTCCTTAGTGGTTATTTTCTGACTGTGGATGGTTTTTACCAAGCTTCAATTATCTTTTTTGAACCAAAACACATTTTCCTATTTCCGAAAATTTAAATTAATTTTTATTGTAATTTACAAGATAAATCTATTTTACTTTGAGTTGGATGTGAGAAGAGAGTTCAAAGTTACAATCTCGCCCGATTGAAGCCGCTATTTACTCATTTAATACCGTTACAAACCGTACGATTGAAAATATTATTATTGAAATTAATTATTATTATTTTTAATCTAAAGATGGATCTGTATCTTTGGTGCATCATTTGAGAAGTTTTTAATTACTGTCGGGTAGACTTCAGTAATTAATTAATTTTTGGAATCTACATCCTTGTCGATACTGCTGGCTGCTTATTGACGTATGACAGGGAATGAAAACATCTCAATTTTATTGCTATTGTCGTTTATGGTAAGAACGAGGATTTAAAGTGATTTTTTCCATTTCTCACTGTTATTTTTCTGTCATTGTCGGATCGGCCAAAATTACATGGAGTTCGAATAATTTCTCTGGTAACTTCCGTTGACGTACTTTTCCTAAGTTATTTATCAATTAAGGAACATAATGGTTGATTCAACACTGAATTACAGCGATTTCCTTCTTACTTAAAGAGAGATTAGAACGAGTAAGAATCATACCTTCACACCCTCGGGGAATAATTTAAGAATACCATTCTGCATTACCTCCACAGGTTACAATTCGCACTCATTTGTAAGTACTAACTGCATAAAATTAGCCCTTACTTCCCCAGTTTTCTTCACGGTAAATTGAGTATATAATATACATATATTTTATGATATCACTGAAAAACCAATATGAATTTTTACATTTTGGGGTATACTTTATTCTTCTTATTGCTCGAAACCAGAGGAACATTCGGTTTTCGATAAGCTGAGCATATCTCGTTCTGGTATATCACCTTGAAGATTTTTGAAATTCCATTGGAAAAAAACGTCCGGGTCTTCCCCGAAGTCGGCCCAATGTATTCCATGTAAATAGTAAACCGCTTAAAAATTTAAAAGCTGCGTATCCGAGTTAATCTCAAAGTATCGATCGGGGAGAGAATTAAAAGTTCCTCGCCACCGACTTCCAATCCTTCCATTTACGTCTGCATAATGTCTCCAATTAGCAAAGGAAACGAAGTTACTCGTAGGAGGAACAATGGTTCAAAATGCGTACCCCGCCTAGACTTGTCAGAGGAGAGCGCTGAAGCAATTTAAGCTTCCGAAAATGTCTTTTGCTATCTCAGAATCTGGTGCACATGAATAGCATTCTCCGAGATTTCGCCCGAGTCAAAGTGTCTGCTGTGTATAAGAGGAATGAATAACGAAACCCCGATTGACTGGGTGAAAAGAGAAGCGGTAACCTGCGTATTTTACACGTCCGCGTAAAAACGACTTCGAATGGCAAACATCAAAAAAATATATGTAAATGTTACGGGGGATTGGGGGAATCGATTTTGCGATCTGGGGGGTGGGAGAGGGTTTTTGGAAGAAGGAATATATATCACGCGAAGAAGATAAGGATATTCCTCAAAATACAGAAATATCCGCAGTCAAATCCACGACAAGGACTCTATACATGTGAATATCGCAGGAGACGGAGAAAAACGCGTCCGTATGAATATTTTTTCGGTCGCTTGCGAGGGAAATTTTTGTGCGAGTAAATAATGCTGCGCAGTTCATATATGTTGCATGAGTTCTCCTCTGAATTATCTTTTCTATGCCATTCTCCTGAAAATTTTCCTTTCTCTATTCATGAATTCTTGAATCATCTTCATTTACGGCGGTGGATCTAACTTTTGCCCAAGAGAGGAATATTTTGCAGTTACAATTTTCCACGCTTACAATTCTATCCTTGAAAACGTATCTAAAAAAATACCAAGAGTTCGATCGAAAAGGAAAAATAGATTTCAAGAATACGCAGTTTATGTAAAAATTCGAAGAGAGTGAACAACTACAAAAAAGCGTTACTTCCTTTAACAAATCTTAGTTCGACGCATTCGAATGATAGAAGAAAAAAGATCGATATCACGACATTTCTTATTAAAAATTCATTCTACAAAACCTATGGCTTTAAAAGAATAATTCATCTGAAGGTCACTTTGCCGGAAGCAATTTAAGTTGACTAAATGATTCCAATCATTTAAGTAACTATACGAAAAAATGAGTACCTATAGATGTATTATTATTATTGTAATTACTAGCGATTTCCCCCGTGAATAATATGACGGAACTTAATTTAACGCATGAATAATGTACTTTATAGGTGGAATAATAGAAAGAAAGACTATTTTCCCTCTATATTCGTACGAGAGTCGAGTTCATTCATCGCCTTAGTCATCAAGGAGACTGGTTGTTTATAAACACAAAATTGCACAAATTTGTCATCTTTTTTGTCCTAATTCTCGCTAATTCGAATTCAGAACTATTCTTCACAGTCAAAGAAAGCATCTTTATTCAATTTTCTTTATTTTGATACTTCTCTCGGTTTCGCAGGGCTGTTATTTCTGATTTAATTGTGCCAAAGAAAATAAGTCTGCGTTTGATCAAAACTTACTTTTCGTACATTTGTTATGACAGTATTTTTGAGTCGTGTAGAGTCGAACCTAAGATACTTTGGGCAAAAATATCGATATACAGGAATGCGATATTTCACAATCGCTTAAATAATTCGAAAAAAAGAGCTTTAAACGACTTGAGACACCTGGAGCTTCCCTTCGAATTAAAACGATCCGAAACTAAAGGTATTTAAGAAGCAAGATTAACAGGTCAAATGAGAGCTGAAAAAAGACATGTATAAGAAATTGGATTAGAAACGAAACGGACTCTAATATGTTAATCCCTTATTACTTTGGATGCCTCAAATAAATTATTGCTTTGTAAGTCCGAAAGGGTTCTAGATTCTCATATGAACCACCCTCGAAGGATAAGGACTGTCGAAGTAGGTACTCTCCGTTTAAACTTTATAAAACCTACAGAAATGAAAATATAACACTCATAGAAAGACTGAAAAGAAAAATTTTCGATGGGAATCTTACTGACTAGCTGTTAAGTTAGCTCTTCTATCTAAATCAGAAAGATACGAAAAATATAAAACGGCGCTTATTTTCACCTTCCGTTAAAATCACCTTATAATGATATTTATATTGTGTTTTGTTCCAAAGAAGATACGATAACTAAAAAAGATACCACAATAAATATAAATACCATCTCTTTCATTCGAAATTGTTTAGTTCAATAAATTTTTTGAGGACAATATTTTCATAACTAACAAATACATTAGTCGCGCGTTAAATATAATTTCTACACATTTTTTACTGGCACTCTTTTCTCCTATGTAAATAATTTCTCAGGGGAGATAGTTAACATATTTCACTTGAGCGACTCTTAGAACAAATAACAAGGTTGTACGTAAACGATGTATGAGAAGGGAAGATTTCATTGACGGTTACAGGGACACGGGATTGATGGATATAACGAGAGATTAGGTTATTTACCCTGATAGGGTGGAGAGGCAGGTGATAAGACAGGCGAAAAGCGTTTGCCGCGGTAGAAAGCATCAAAGCGAAGTAGTTAGATAGAAAAACAGGTGACACAGCTAATAATGAACATGAAAAGGACGCTAAAGGCATACACTGCGGCAAAGAAAAACGCCGCGATGCAGTACTAATGGGACTCCCTTTCAAAACACCAGAGGGAGAAGAGAGGATGGGTGTTTGGCTGGTTATAGAAATACCTCAACTACAAAGGATGGCATCAGAAAACAGACTGCAGGCGGCAAAAATACACCCGGCAAAGGGAGATACCGAAGCAGCCATAATTTCCTCCCTAAGTTCTTGAAAAAGAAAAAGTATGACGTATCTATTGGAGCTATAGAAACACAAGCGATCTAGGACACACAGACAATTCGATTCATCAATTATTATCGACTAAATACCAATAACTACTGGATCTAATCATAATTTGTCACTATCAAACTATATCACACAGATGAAGAAGGGCATATCAACAGCGGAGAATAAGCGAAACACCTGTTAAAATACAAAATCGATTCTATTAAAAAGCACGCTACAGTAAGAAGACGTGGATGAACCAGCATCGGGTAACGGGATGGCTAAACGAAAGAAAACAGCATGAATTCGTACGCAGCACGAAATCGTCACGTAAAACAAAACATCAAACACGAGAATATCGGAAAACACACCGCAACCGAGCGAAGGTCACTAAATTAGGCCTCTTGAAGAAGATTCCCTCGGGAGAAGGAATCCCAAGGTAGGCGGGCCACCCAACTCTCATATGACCTCACCTATGACGTAAGAGTAGCCGTCGAGTGTTAGGATGCACTTGGCGACTGCAGCACCGCGGCGGACCCCAGTGGCGACGGGGGAACAGCTGCAGCAACTCCTCTTTCCTCCCACCGTCCCCCTCCCCTTCTCCCTCCCCCTCCTCCCTCCACCTTCGTCCTCCTCCTCCCCATCCACCTGCAGACGGTCCAAACCCATTTCGGATCTTCCTCGCCTTCCTCGGCCCTCCATTGCCTCGTCTCTCACTGCGGGCACATCGCTCCCGTCCTCCGGCCTCGCGCTCCAACAGAAACCGGCGTCGCGGCGGCCAACTCCCGGCCGATCGGAAACATCGCCCGCCGCTCTAATGGCGCCCTACGACTCCGAACGTCGCGGTCGCTTTGCAGACTGTCCTCATGCCACGCGCCGGTGGGCCTTAGGAGCACGCGGCGGGGGGCGCCGGCGGGGGTGGAGCCGAGATCGACGCACCAAACACTACCCCACCATCGTCTTCCTCTTGGCGTACCGGCGGCCACGCGCGACGGAAACGCATCTGCGGCCTATTAGTCCTCTCGCGCCGGCAAACACTTTATGATAGGCGGCCTTAATCAACGGACCTCGGAGTTCTCAGCGCCTCCCCTTTCGCGCCCCCCCTCGACGCACTCTTTCCCGCTCCCGTGGAGATTCAATTGCGCACGCTCTCGCCGCGGTCTCTTTCTCTCCGTATCTCTCTCTCGGGAAAGAGATCCATTCTCCTCTCGGATCCCAGAGCCACAATCACTCGGGCCCATTCACTTGGCGCACTCCCGTTTCCCCCCCTCGGCCCCCCCACTCTTCCCACAGCCCCACTCCTACGCTAAAAGACGCCGCCGGAGTGTTTTCACGGCCGCGAAAGACGGGTGTCACGAGATCCGTCCGCCGCTCGACCAAAAGGCTATCGAATTAAGGATGCTAACGATACTTCGATGCTATCTCAGCGGGGATGTTTTCCCCCTGCGCGATACCCGAGAGCCTTCCATGTTACTGCCGTTATCGATGTTTTTACTGCCGTTCCGTTCGATAAACTCGAGATATTCGAGTCGATCTTTACGATTGCTCATTTCCCAGGCGTTCCCCGATCCGTGTTTTATTCTCCGGGAATGGTTTCGGCGTGGATTCTGGGTTATTGCAAATTTCTTGAAGCGTGTTTTTTCAGCTTAAGAAAGAAGAGTTTGCTTTTCGGTGGAAGGGAAAAATAGGATTGAGCAATTATTATAAGGCGACTCAGTTATGGATAAGGATAAGGACTGGCATAAGTAATTCCACATTCTGCGTGAATGCATTCGGATTAGTTCTTGGGTGCATTATTTTGGCTACGGATGGGAATTTGCCCTATAGCAAGATTCTTCTCCTTACTTGTTGATTTATTTTCGATTCGTATCTATAAAATATCGTTTTTTATCTCTGTAACCTAATGGTAAATTAGAGCAAGAGATTACTTGTTATTCTTTTCTTGATCGATTAAATTTAGTGCAAGATTAATGATGCATATTTTGATTCAATTAAGCATTTCGTTCTCGTTTTTAACAATCAGGTCATCGTTTTCATTATTTTAGTTAGAGGCCCTCTTACTACGTTCTGGAATTTATATTGGAGCCCCGTTGATGATTGCGCCCTCAGGGTATTGCCTCACTTCCTTAAAAGTTCTGCTTGATGGGAATGTAAGAACGAGGAAGTCTATATCCCTACATTTTTATTACTTAAATACCTAGGTCTTCAATAATTCATACGAGAAACAAGGTATGCGACCCAAACCGTCGACGTTGACAGAAACTTTTCGTCAATCGATTTCCCCATTCAGGTGCTGTGATAAACTTTCTCAAGGACTTCAAATTTATATCCCGATAATTCAATTCCGACCTCCCAGAATCAATTAAGTGATTAGGCCTTCGATAAGGCAACCCGAGAAAGAAATAAATCAGATCGCTTTTCCGCTGTTTTCCACGCATTCCTTCGGAGATTCGGAGATACCTTTGCTCCCAGTTTGCGTCTGACTGCATCCATTCGAGGCATCGCCGCATACATTTCCATGAGATAGTGGCAGCTGCTCTTTGGACGGCGAATACTCGTGGAAGAAAGGCGCTGAAGCTACTTTTCGATACCTCATCTCTGGAGCGAGAGAAATTTGGGCAAGAGAGGAGGGCGTGGTCAGCGAAAGCGATCTCCTTTGGATGAATGAGTGGAGAAGGAATGAGGAGGTTGCGAGAGGTTAATGGAGCGGTGGGACGGGGATTTGCTAGAGAGGGGCTATAGAAAGGGAGACCAGTGAGATACCATTGCTAAAGCGTTAGCCATAAGAGCACGTTTTCTTCGCTTCGATTCGCTTCTCAAGCTTCATTAGTTCGTCTGCCTTTCGAATCCGGATCGGGGAGAATCTAGCCGAATCCACTTTGGGTAAAGTTCATCTTTTTTATGCTGGTTGGGCCACGAAAGCCAGGGCAAATTTTACGCTTCCTTTCGTGCGAATTTGAGCGCGGTGACGTCATTTCTATCGGAGTGGTTTTTGCTAAGACGTTACGTTAATATTTCGTCCATTGCCGTTTTCTCGTGGGCGCGGCGAAATTCTGACGAGATTCCTGTTAGTAAAACTTTAATATTAACCGCGATTCAGTCGAACTATTAGTTTATTTCATTGAGATATCTTCTTTGTGCCCAATAGACCATTCTGGCGAAAATCAGAGAGCTTATTCAGCCATATTCCGCGATCGCAAGAACATGAATACATCTATAGCTGAATGTATTACGTAATGCTTTGGGAATTTTCCCACTACTTTTTTCTATAATAACTCGCTAACGATGACATTGATTCGCTTAGATGTTGCTAATTGTTAAATGTCGACTCATGATTCAACAATTTTGAAGTCGATAATTGTTTCATAACAAAAAAATAGAGATAAATTTATTAATCTCGAATGTGCGGCATGGCTGACGGATATCTAATACAATACAGTAAGTGCAATGCTATTCCCATAATCCTAATTGTTACATGTAAACAGCTCTAACATTCCATTTGTTTTTTTGTGGACTTCCATATTTGTTTCGTGTAATAAGAACCATTATTTGCCTCGCTCTGAAGCAGTTGGTTGTTGTCTGTCTCCTTCTTGTGCCCCGCTTCAACTCCTCTAAAGGTGACGAACTTAATTAATGAAGCTTGTAAAGATACAGGTGCAACTCTCCCGTGACAAGTATCCAAACTTCCTCGGCGAAAGTGGAAACGGAAACCGTATGCGGTGGAGGAAAGAAATCCCCCGGAGAAAATCCGTAATTTCAATCCCCGCAAGAGACAAAAAGATGTGAGCACCACGCAATGGGTAAGAGAGGCCGTAGATGGACAAAGTGGATCTCGTAAACGGAGCACGTTTTCTTTCAAAATACGCCGCTGGAAGGACCGGTAAAAAGATGAAATAAGTAAATGAATCAGAGGCTGAGTCTGTTTTATAGGATCTCGTAACGGCGAACCCGTCGGTCGTTTGGTGGGAGAGAGAGAGAGCAAACCGCGGCGGATTACGTGTCCCTAACCGAAAGGAGGGCCTCGCCCTTAAAATCAGGGGAAAGAGGGCGGAGAGACGCGTGATTGACTCGCAGAGAAGACACTGGAAAGTGAAATCAGTGAAAAGGATAGTGGAGCGATGCTAAGAAGCCGTTGAGATGTGGGGGTGGGTGTTCTGCGAGTGAAAGGGAGGAAAACGAAGGAAAGGAAGCCAAAGAGAGGAACGTGGAAAGGGGAGAAAAGAATGGGAGAGGTGATCGTAGGGGAAAGTGAAAGGAGGGAAGGGGAAAAGTGAAAGGAGGTGAAGAGGAAAAGTGAAGGAAGGGGAAGAGGGGATAAAAGTGAAAGCAGGAAAGAATATGAGAAAAGTAAAAGGGGGAAGAGTGAAAGAAGAAAAGTGAAGTAAGAAAGCTGAGGGAGAAAAGTGAAAGTGAAAAAATGAAAGGAGGGAAGGGATAATAGTGAAAGAGGGAAAGAAAATGAGGTAAAGTGAATGGAGAAAAGTGAAAAGTAAAGAGAAAAAGATAAAGGAAAGTAAATGAGGAAAAGATAGAAGAAAAGTGAAAGTGAAAAGTGAAAGTAGAAAAGTGAAAAAATTTAAGTGAAAACGGGTGCATCAGAAGAGAGAAAAGTCAAAGAGGAAAGCGAAAGAGGAAACTGAAGGAAAGGTTGGAGAAGGTAGATGTATGGTAAAAGAAAAATAGAGGAGAAACACACACGGAATAACAGGAAGCCAGTAATAAATGAATCAAAGAAGGTAAACGAGAGAGCAATCTTCTGAGAGAGGAAAAGGAAGCAAGCGCTCGAAGAATCAAGCGTCCGCCGAAGGAAAGATACACAAACAACGGGTAGAGAGACAATAGAAAACGGGGGAAAGAACACGGGCGGAAAGTTTTGTTCTAGCAGTCTGAAAGTGGTGTGCATGATTAAAGAGCAAGGAAAGTTGTTTGGACAAAGTACTGAAGTATCAATTTTGAAGAGCGAGAGTAGAACAATAATTACTTTTTTGATAAAGAGGGCAATCAGAGGTAATACTGATTAGTTTTTATATAACACATCAAAACACCGCACACTTATAACATCACAAACATTCCTAGAAGTGTTTTGACCTCGCAGCTTCAGAGACTAATATTACCTTTCTATTTTCATAATGGGAAGGAAAAGGAGAATGTCACGTGGGGCAGCGAAACTGCATGAATAATGCTATGATGTGATATTGAAAAAGGAGCGAAGTGTGGAAGTAATGCAAAGCAGAAGATAGGACACAGGTGGGAATGGAGTGGTCTCAAGAAATAAGACGCATCCAAATTTTAGGAAGGAAGAAAATTGGAACATATTTGGAAGAAATTGGAACATATACGGAATACATGTGGAGAAAGGGAAATGTGGGACAGGAGATAAGGACACAAGGAGGGGTGAAATGAGCTGACAGAGATATTGGAACAGAAGACCGAAAGGCAGTGACAAAAGAAAGGGTAAAAGATCGCAGAAGCACGATCTTCCGAAGGAGAGAGAAGGGACGACGGAAGAGATGGATGGAAGGTAGAAACGAAAAGTGCAGGAGATTACGGATAAGCGAGCCTACGAAAGCCTGGAGAGGTTTTTCAGCCGGAGAGAGAAAAGAAGGGGAATAAAGTCGGATTAAGCGGGGAATGATTGGGAATTGAGTGATAATGGGAGGCAACAGATGATGTGGGAGCGGATGATAAGAGAAACAGTGGCCGAGAGAAAGGGATTCGAAGAAAGAGAAGGCAAAACAGTTTCGAGATGAAAAGGCATTGTGTTCGCGTAGTGGAGTGGAGGTGAAGGGGGGGATTCGACCTGATTGGAATATATAGGGCGGAGGCCAACCTCCCTTCATACATGGATTCGGAAGAAAAAAAAGGTGGTTGGGTGGGGTGATGTTGGGCAGAGTGCCAGGTGGGTTGGAGGGAGAAGACTTGCCTGGACCAGGCGCCCACAGCGGAGGAAAGGAGGGCGGGAGAAGGAGATTATAAATAAATAAAAGGGAGGTCCTGTCTATCGCTCACATCCATGTTTGTGACGCGCGTACGTTTAGGTAAATATGCGCCGACGATAAAGGTTCACATTAAATGGATACAGCGCGCGTTTACCTCTGAGGTGGTTTAATGAGAATATAACTAATGTTTCGCCATATGAACGGCGTATCGTTTTCATAAATGCGGGGAACGACTTAATATCGCGATGAAAGCGTACTAGTGTCTACCGCAGCCACATTTAACGTCCCACGGAACCATCTGTAGGACTAAATTTGCTTGCGCGTGACTTAATTTCATTTCTGATTTGCAGGGGATACGTGTTGATTGCAGAGGTTTCTATTAGATGCTTTTATCGCTTTGAAAAGACTACAATTAAGTTGAATAACAGCGTTAAACCTTTGGTATACGTATTTTGCACCACATCAAACATTTAAGTTGCAAATACTTAGCATTTATTTCCGTATTTTCCAATGACAACTGCGGAATTAATGGTAAAGTTACTTTCTACCTTTGAAGAACCAGTGAATCTAGTTATTCATAGTAGTGGTTCCTATTTCTGTTATGCTATGACTATCTTCTATTATGCATCTAATATCAAACTACTATTAGGTACAAATATAACTTAATTAAATAATACTGAGTAAAAGGATTTATATTTTTCCTTTAGAATATCATATTGAATAATTATGTAATTCAAACTAGAGTAACACCTGAAGATGGAACGCATTTACAAAACTTAGCTAGTTCATGGTTAAGCTTTATGGTTTACATGGTGAATTTTTTTAATTTATTGATGATATGAGCTTGTACTACCGGTCATCAGCTAAAACTAAAGCGCAATTTAATCGACCTAATTCATGTCATAAATTTTTCTAGAGACTGGCAGAACCACAGAATTACTTCATAACTGCGAAGTGGGTATTTGGAAGATTAAAAGCTTTGGAACCTCTAGCTCCCGAGTTTGAACCTAACTTCACGCCAACTATTTTCAATTATGCTATCGACGATCTAGTAGTTTCGACGCTGACTAGTAGAACTCTCGGACATTCCAAGTCACCCTCGGACAATTATCGGATCATCCTGTGAATCGAAGTTTCTATGAAATAGAATCCTGTGACAAGCCGATGGTGGAACTCGATAATGTCTGTCACTGCAACTCACTGTGCGCAGAACCTGTTTGAGAGGTATTTAACCACTGGGGTCAGTCAGCCGTGAGCGTGAGTCACGGACAAATTGATCTACACTCTCGTCATCCGACTCAAAAATGAGATATGAATTGGAATTTAATTTAGTCGAGATTGTGTGAGAATCGTTTTCTCTGATTCCATTCAATCTGGTCGCGTCAGGAAATCTTGAGAAACGTAGAGGGAAGAAAGGGCTGACAAACATTTGTAGAGTGAATGTTGTTACGTGAGGGGATGAATTATTAAAGAGATACGGAGGTCGACCTCAGCGCTAAGGTTGCGATGTGACCGCGCCAAGGGCACGGGAATTCGTGCTCGTGAATTCCTGCGGAATTGGATTATATGAGGTGCAAAACGGCCCTCGTATTTGAAGCCCCTCAAAATCTCAATTGCGCCATTACTCAAGGCTCAGTCAAGGTTATTGTCCCCGAGCTGGATCTTCCGCCGCGCAAGTAGTGTAATAGGCATTTCTTTTTCCTGAGCATGTTTCAGAAAAGAAGCTTACATGAAAGAGATCTATTTGGTGAGCTCTTTTCCGTATTCATTCCAGAATGAAGGCTAAAAACACGACCGTTTGAGTATGTATGGGAATCGTATCCAGATGAGTGTGTGTTTACTGATGTACTTATTGTCAAACGAATCACATAGCGTGGAAATCAGAGATTTTTCAAGTATTATATTTTAAGAATACTCTTCAATATCCAAAATTTTCTCTAGATTATTATTTTGTTTATTGGAGTAATTTTCAAAATGAGCACGAAATATTTTCTATCTAAACTCGTGTTTACTTCCGTATTAATTTAGGCCGCTACAATTAAAACCTTAGTACCTTATATTTGGCTGCGAGAGTTTCCATAAAAGTATTCTCTTCTATAAAAGTGCTGAGGGAAAAGGGTTAAGAGATTCAGCAGTTAAAAGAATAGCATTTCCAGACGTAAAGGGAAATTCTTTTACTTGGAGTGTTCAAAGGTGAATAACTTATATTTATGAAAAATAACACTTAAGTAGGTAGATTAATCATAAAAATATATCAAATTGTGATCCTCGAAGTTTAAGATCTTTCAAATCGAGTGAATAATTTTATAAATTGTAAGTTTTAACGATTCAGTGTTTCAATAGCACTGTTCTGAGACATTTACAGGGTATAATTACTAAATCATATATAATATATTTTGATATACAGATACTTAAACTAAACCTCAAATACAGAGCCGTATATTATAGATTCTATTCGACCTTTCCTTTCTAAACTTAATATGAATACAAAAGTAGGTGGAGTTAATTATTCTTTTTTCGTTCATAAAAATTCCTTACAGATACAAAATTTACGGTTTCTATCTTCTGTTAAGGTGATGAATTTTTACATAAAAGGAAAATTATGTCATATTATTATCAAAAAATATAGTAAATAGCAAATAACAAAACATCTATCGAACTTATTAAGTTATTAAGATAAAATTATTTCAAATTAAAGAAGCAAGGTTTTAGTTTAAAATAATAAACTAAACTACGTAAACTCAATTTACATGGTCTTCCAGATTAAATCAGTCTGCAAAGTATGGAAGTGGTATATAGGTATTAAAATTTGGTACAGATATTAAAATGTTAGGCTGAAAAAATAGTTATTCTAACTGCGCGTGTCACATTGAAGCTAAAACAAATCTAACTGCCCTTGATGCTGCCCGTTCTGAATTTTCGTCTTTAATGTTATCTTACTGGTCTGGCTTAATTTATTCGAGCAACACCTTCTTTCAGTTCAAACAAAAGATCGAAGATTAAAAATAAGGAATCAAATACAAAGACGCATTATCTCCTTTTAAATTAATCCAAAGTCTGAAAACATCTGTGATGTCGACGAAATGCAAAAGATATTCAAGCTAATGCGCGGACACAAACATACGGAGTTCATCGATCTCGTAAGGTTTCTTTCCCATTTTCAGGAAAGTAGGCTAAAAACGTATGACGAAACATTTCGTCATAGCCCATTTCGGGATAATGAAGCATATACACCCATTATTCCTCGGCCATGGGGAAAATTAACGGCTTTGGCGGCTAATGCCGTGAAATTTAATAGGGATCGGTGTATCGCGAGCCCCATTGGTGTGCCTCGAAGCAGAAAGAGATGCACCGGCGACCCGCAATTACTCGCTTAAACTCAGTCACATTCGGAATCGACGCGGTGACGAAACAGCTCCTTTAATTACCGAGAGACGAGAAAATGTGAAGAAGAAAAAGGGAGGGCGGAGACGCTCTGGAGATGAAGGCGCTTGGAATTCTTATCCCATTTCACGTCTTAAACACCGTCTTCTCATTGTCTCCAGCGCCCACATTCCCTCGGCCGTTCCCGTTAGTCGTATGATTGGGGGCAACGCCTCTCCGCTGCAGGAAACTCTGCATAAATGTTCCATCTCCACCTCGGGATGCCCCCGCCGAATCCCAAAAGGCTTCCTTATATATTCACGCTTCCTGGATCGGGCGAATTTGGGAACGCTCCTACCCGCATATCGATCGTTTTATTATACGGAAAAAACGCACATATTTCACGTACCTCGTTAGAGTTGTGGGTGTTTAGCGGAAGAGGAGGAAGTGGAGGTGGGTTGGTGTGGGCTTGCGGAAGGGTTTGCTTTTATTTCGCAGGAAGGCTGCGATTTATTGATTAGAGGGATTGGGTAAGGATTTCGTGTCATTTCAATGCCATGAAGGTACTCGATGAAAATGCGTCTTGTGGCTAAAATCTCATTGGTGCTGAAATGCTGTCAATGCGACAATGCGATTTCCCAACATTTTCATTTGCGGAAATGCGTTGAAATCCTATCAACATAATTTACGGCGATGTGGAAATAAAGTTTATAGCTGGTTTAAGCTATGAAGATATGTGTTATGTGTATACACAGTGGTAGTATCAAGGTAGATCATTTACACCCAGAAAATGAGTATTTTCTTTGACGTTTTTTTCTCGGTAACGACAATATGCACTTTTCAAATACATGAATAATCAGAATTCAATTTTCAAGAAAAAATATTAAATTTACGAAAAATCGTATCATAGATATCATGTGAAAATCACTTTACAATTATCTATTAACATTTTTTATCCTATATAGAATTTATTTATAGATATTACTAATATTTATATTAATAATAAGTATTTCTTTGTTTCTTTATTTAAACAAACTGCGAATTGACATATGTCAGGTGTAAGAAAGAACTAAAATTAATTAATAACATATTTACAACATTTTGTTTAAAACACAATTACCCTCGACAATCATCTGTACAATAAAATCACCCACTGATTAAAAATTCGAAGTTACATCACTGTATTATCAGACAATATTAGAATTTGGAATTTTCCTTAGCAGAACTCAGAAAAAGGTGGAATTTTTGCACCAACGAATGCAGCTCCGTCGAAAGTATGACTTTCATTAAAATGTTGAGCAGGGAGCAATGGAAAGGACATAATTCTCAGTTTCGTCAGGATAAGGCCATTCTTCAATTCTTCCCTGTGATACAATGGCATTCGTGTATTTCATTCTCTGAATTCTTGGTCACACTTTATTTGCACCTCTTTCCTTTGCTTCATAAACCTCTTTTTCCATTTCCTTATACCTTCCCTTTTCTCTTTCAGTCCACAGCAATCTCGCGAGAGACCTTCCCTCAAACATTCACGTTCCCATGTTTTCAACTGCCGGTACAAAAAGAAGCATTGTGATTCCGCGTGGGTTTTTTTCCGGAGAGGATGTTTTTTAATTCCCTAAATAAATTTTTTCGGTGCTCGGAAAGGCTTTTGTTTAACTCTGAATCTCTTCCCCAATAATAAGCTCATTCTTCCTTTCGTCTGTCAGCCGAAATCACATCTTTTTTGTTTACGCTTACATACGCCACCGTCTCTTCCTTTGTTCGTCTTTAAATCGAGAAATTTCAAGAATGTTTGGGGTTAAGATGTTATCTGCCGCCAAAGTTTTCTCTGTGAGAAAAAAACAAGATGATCTTGCTTTGTTCTTAACGGAATTGTGAGCTGATTGCATCGAAATTTCTGCTTGTCGATTTTAGCGATTCCTTTTGACCTCCTTACGTTTTGTTTTCCCATATTTATAAGATCTGCCATCGGTAAGAAGGGGATGTAACTTGGACCTTGGACTTGGTTAAAACTGAAAAGTCCAATTTCAAATATGTAAATTTACAGCAGTATGTAGAAAATCTTTCTTCGTTATTTTTGGTGGTAAGCTAGTGTAAAGTGTACTCACGAACCTTAGTACAGGATAGTAAATTGAGAACAGAAATTGTAAATGGTAGTAGTATAGTAAGAGGTGCTTCAACAGCTAAATTAATTTCGAACATATGGACTCCAACCGGGATTCTAACTTGAGACCACTTTCACTTGAGCCAACTACCCACTTGGCTATCACGGAGCCCCTAAATTTTTAGTTTATGAGTGTTTTCAGCAAAAATATTAGTTAACGTGCAGTATATAATTAAATTAAATTCATGCAGACTGAGAATTCTACTATTCAAAGCTGTGTTATTAGTGTCTCTTGAAACTAAAGAACCTCCCAAACAGGCAAAACGTTGTTAATTTTGACTTGTAAATCATCTCTTGGGGTAATTGTTATCCGCACCATATATTTTTTTATTTTATACTTTATAATTTTTTATTGTTGGCTCTTTGATAGCCAAGTGGGTTAGAAATTCGTCTTTTATGATTCCCGTTCCGTCTTCCATTCCCATTTTGGGTCCTATACTTACTTGCGCGAAAAGACCTTAGCTGTGGAAGCACTTTTTACAATACTATTACTATACTCACTTTTTCCTGTTACTTTAAGTAGTAATTTCCCTTTAAATCGTCACTTTAATTACTATTGGTGAAAGAGAATGACTTACTTAATTTTCAGCGTTCCTTTATTTCTGGAAAGACATGACAACTTCAAAATTCTTCAATAAAACCGTCTGAGTACGATAACGTTCGTTAGTTGATATCCAGGAAAGGTTTATTTGATAGCCCTCCCAAAAATCATAAGTTCCAAATTAATCAATGGCACTAGGAGCCTTCTCGAGGTATTTGCTTTGTCATTACACGTCACCCGACAAAAAATTTAAGAATTTAAAACCCAACGCATCCTTTATCTTTCGAGAACCAGCCCGCTAAGAAGTAAACCTTTTTTTTCCTTCCGCGAGATATTATTTTGTTCCACAATTATCCCGCTCTGGGACTGTTGAAACAGGCTCCTCGTAGCTCTGATCACTTTGTCGCAAACTCCGTTCCCCAAGAGACGACTCCAAACTTCCTTCGACATCCAACTCATCAGCGGAGTCGTTTCGCGCGGTGGCGATTTGCGAAACTCCTTCCCGAGAGTTGATTTGTAAAGCTTCCACGAGACTCGGCAGTTTAATTTCTTCAGATTATTCATCTCGTTCTCCCTCGGGCCTCTTTTAGCTCTTGAACCCCACTTTCGTTCGAAAATGCGAAATAAGAGCACAACTTGGAGAAATGTATGACCTCCGGGCGCAAGATTCGCATTAACCTCTTAATACCACCGCCGTTTAGACGATGTAAAGTTTTTAATTGGAGATCTCTTTGCCCCAATTAAAGGCCTAAGACCGCATCCACTCCAATTCCAGCGCACGAGAGCGATGACTTCTCTTAGTCTAAGATGATGGACAAATTGTCAAATTAACTTCAGACGCGGAGATTGGATTACGAGCCCTCCCTAATTTCTGGAGAATCTTGCAAATTCACCGAGAAAATCAGTTTTCGGCGAAAATGTAACTCATTCAAGAGAGGTAATTCCATCCTCGCTCAATATTCTTTCGCTCCAACTCCCGGCCCTATACAGTAAAATGACAACGGAGAACAAATATGTTTAAAGACCTACAAATATACACTAGACGTCGCAGATGATGTGAAGAGAAGAGGAAGGAATGTGATTGATGATTATGTAGTAAAATACGATATGGAACTGAGAGATATGAAAATATAAGGGGGCGACGAAAATAATACGAAGCTTTGAAAAGTTCGAGGGTTTAAGTAATAAAAGAAAAGTTTGCTGGAAAGCAGTAATGCAGTCACATGCACGATCGAAAAGCAGAAGTTTTCGAGCACGAATTTTCTCGTGACCTCATAAATACGTTTTTTCATATTTACCAATAAATTAGCACTGAATGCTTCAAATTGGATAAAAGCACACATGGAGTTTACGACTGTTCCTAAAGTTTCATCAAAATATCACACCTAAAGATACTTAAATTTCACGGATTTTGCTTATTTTAAACTCATACAAAATACGGCGTTTTATGTGTTTTTTTCACTAACTATAGGTATTTCAAATATTAATCTCGCGATTTGTTTATAATTAATATCTCAAATCTTAACATCACTACCAACGTATTATCAGTATGTTATGCCTAGTGCTAAGAAAGATTCCAAATACGGAATTTGGGGAAATATTATCGACCAACCGGCCAAATTGTTTTTAGCGAGATACGGTGGATCGTAAAAATTGGCTGATACAAAAGAGAAAGTTTAAATGTTGTACACTTAAAGCACACGAAATTGAATAATATTTAAGATAAGCATCCAATAAAATCGTAAAATGTCGGAAAGATGTGGTTATCAGCGTAGAATTAAATATACAATATTTTAACAATGAAGAAAAAAGATTACAGTAAACGAAAATGATAACGGTTCATATAGATATACCCGTATTTTTGGGGCGTTTTGTTTTGACATCTACATATTATGTATTTTAGTGACTAAAGCCTTTTAGTGACTTTTTAAGCCTTCTAAGGGGCAACAATGTTCAGGGGAGTTAAATGCCATAGGTTAAGAATAATGTATCTGAAAAGCCTAAACCTAAACACATTTGAAAATACGACCAAAATGAAAATATTTATAGCAGAAAATTAAGAGTTCTCAGATAAGTAATGGAGTGCTTGATATAGATAAATAATGGCATGAAAACGACTGACTTCCAAGCAAAAATTAGAATTAATATATATAATAGTGAGGTGGCTTTGATAGGGGTAGCGCTTTTTCTTTAATATCGCAATATGTTTGACCCTTTCTACGGACTGACTGCTTTTTTTATGTTTATAGTAAAACTTTAAATGAAAGATTGGAAATGCTAGTCCCAACGCCGCCCAACAAAGACGTTTTTATTGCATTGAAAAATAAACAATCGAAATACTGGACGAACCTCATATTTATATAATGAATCAGATACAATTTTTACACATGTGAATGACTGTGAATTCTAAAAATAATGGTATAAATTCCCACGAATAAAATTTTTCAAATTCCTTCGCGAATAAAGAGACATTTTCCAACTCACAGGTCGTTCGCGAGGCAATTATCTGTTTCGTCAGTGAATGACAAACGTCTGCACTAAAATCAACGGAGCATGTGTAATTAATAGCACCAAAACTAATTAAAGTTCCTCGTGCCTGTCTGTCAGTCGACGCCAGCCATCGTCCAAGAATTACGTCACGCCATTGGAAAGAATTCTGCTACTTATCGTGAGGAAGGGATACGGAATGGCGTGACAAGAAGGGCAACAAATTTCAATTCACTGCTTGACGTCACTTTCTGACTTCCCTATGACACGTTCCTACATTTCAGCTTGAAATTGGAAATTAAATGGACTTTTGAAATGAAATCTTCCGAGGATCTAAAAATAAGTGAACGCCGTCAAGTTTTTGATTGCTTTCTAGAAGACACTTTAGGGTAATATAGCGAGAATTGCTGCAGATAAATTATATTTTTTAATAGAGATACTCATCACCGTAAGAATGCCCAAACAAGCATTTATGTATTTTATTAATTTGCCTTCAGAAAATCTCTAACGTATTTATTGGATACGAGGCATATCATAATTAATGATATATCGAAGTAATTAATGTAAACCAGTTTTTAATTTGTTTCCAAAATTAAGAAAATGAATTTTTACATTGTGAACTTGCACTACTTCTATGAAAAAATAACTGAATTACTGAAGCCTGCAAACTCGATAGCATGTTTCCCAACTCTCAGAACCTTCGTGAAACAATGGATAGGAAAGCACTTAAAGTAACCAATATTCTTTAATTATCGATTACAGAAGTTTCATCTGGAAAATATTACGACTTATTATCTTTATATATCCAATTCAACTAAATACGGAAAGACTTTTCAGGTTTTTCATCAAAATGAATAGGAAACATTGAAAGAAGTTATTATGTTCGGGATATTTTGAATGCATTCCAGCTGTTTACTAATATCATTAATACGCTACCGTCTCTTTTTTTCCAGCATTACCTTAATTTATTTTACTTAGGAAAGAGTGGCTATAAACCAATGCAATATTCCACCTCCTTTTTGGACCTTTGATAGATAAAATTAAATCTTTCGAACATATTGAGTGATAATTGTTGGACGGCTTCTACAAGCGAACATAATTAGTGTTAGCAACTCTCCCTTTTTTAATTTTAGATAATTGAGTAGCAAACTTCCATAAAAATTCTTGATTCAACCTTTTGTACTCTATACTACGGAGGCACGACCACGAAAAAATATTAATATTTTTTAGCATACTATTATAGAATTCCTTCAAAAATTCCCTTTAAAAATTGTCTGCTATAGGTATAGACCAGTGTCTCCCAATCGTCGGGATGCGTTCGCAGGAGCCTATTAGGAATCTAGTATTACCGTTAAAAATGATTCGACAGCTGAGGTTATTAGGCTCGTGAAATTTGATTGCACCAGGCATCGAACCCGGGACCGCTTTCACACAAAGTCGAACGCGCTGCTCACTTGGGTATCAGGGAAGTTCTATTACGGGGACTCGAGCAAGATTATGCCCTTTTATTTTATTCCTTTTATCAATTAATTTTTCAACTTTTCCACTCATTCAATTTCATTCATCGGTAAACTAAGTAATCGCAGATTATTAAATTTGGTCAATTTGAAAAAGAAATCACACCATGGTGGAACTTGGCTGTAAAAGCGAAAGGTAAAGAAAAGTGGGAGTTGGTGTAGATATAGTAAAGCATCAGCTGGAGCTCACGGCAATTTCTGATGAAAATGTGAAAATAATGGAAGGAACATTCGTGGTTCCGGGGTGTGATCATAAAATGGGCTTTCTTTTCGCCATACATATTTACAAATATTTCTTCTCCGTCACATTCTGGTATTAAGTTGGGGAGGCTTTTACAGCCTGAATGTCGCTTTCGTAAACTGCTGTGTAGTATAAACCAGGTAATGAAACGGTAATATTTGTCTTTCCGGTTTTCGTTCAGTTTCAACGAAAAAGATGTCGGTTGTTTCCTGTTTTGTTCCTTCTACTAACTTTGAACCATTTCGAATCCTTTTTTTTCGCTCCGACCATTGTAATATTATGTACCTCTGAAAGTTAGTTTTATCATTTCTTGCTTTTTTCATTTACGCAACATTTCACAAAGTTTAGAGTGGAACGCAGTAATAGTTAGTTGAAAGTTAGTAGGAATTAAGTTAAATTAGAATTTACACGTGTTTAGTATATCTCCATTGATTAAACTAATTTGAATTTTTTTGGGAAAAAAGTGTTGGGAACAAAAAGTCGAAATTGCTTCGGCTGGAGTTCGAGAATTTCATTGGTTTTGATTTTGTTTAACAAAAAAAAAACAGTTTTTCTTTCGGTTTCGGTTCGATGCTGTGCTGTAGATCGCGGATACTAAACCTCCAAAGAAACTTTATTTTACCACAATTACTTTTAATTATAAATTTATATATTATTCTGCCATTAAATACCTCATTGAGAACAGAGCAGTATTTCGAAACAATTCCAGATAATAGAATCACATAAAAATATCCGTAAATCATAGCATCTAGTCATAAAGAATTTCGTTGAGACCCAGTTGACGCGGAGATTTCCGAACATTTAATCAAGACCCTCTTTCCTCACGATACACAACCTACGAGAGGATGACATTGTGCTCACCCACTGCCCTTTTATGATCATAAATTTCAGTTTGTTTTTATGTCTCCCCCTAAACGAGCTAATGCGTTCGGCGGATGAACCAAAACGAAATACTGGAATGCATTTTTCAGCGAAGTGTGGATGATGGAAGGGCTTCGAGAAGAATCCCCCCGTTTTTACGATCCCAGCTGCTCCCTTCCGAGGATTTCCCATTTGTCCCTACCGCTGACCCCTCAGTTCTCTCGGGATCCATTCGATTACAGCCCGAGTAGCTCTGCCAATACGAGCCCCGTCCAATCATCCTCCGCACGTCGCCCCATTTTCCCGCTTCCCTGCCTTCTCTTCGCGCCTTCTTCCACGAAATCTTTTACAGGCCCCGCGAATATGTGATGGGATAGAAGATAATCTGTGCGTTCGATGGAATATTTCTGCACTGGTTACCACGACGAAGGAGGACTATGAAATGGCCGCGTCCCATAAACCATATTTTACATATTTGTAGAACTAAAAAAATTTTGACCTAATTCAATCTGGAATAGACTGAAAATCAGAAGGCTGCGCCTTATTCCTACTTCCGAAGTCAATTTTCTATTCAACCAACTAATTGAAAGGCATAGTTAATTCAACAGTAGAGAATTGGAATTCAAGAAGGAATTTTCTTTCTCTCTAACCCATGAATTTCTGCTATAGGTTCTCGTATTTCTTTTTTGAAATTCTCCTTCCAACGCAACATTCTTGCTATTCTTAGTAAACTAATGAAAAATATTGCAAGTAAAAGTTTCAACAAAATCTGGAACGAGCTATAGTCCTCCTTTTAAAACAGCATTCTTGCTATTATTGACTATTAGTAAGCTAATGAAAAGTATTCCAAGTGAGAGTTTCATCATAATTTGAAATGAGGTATAGTTTAGGTAAGCGTATTCTTAAGGGTGACATTGTACTAAAATGTATCTATCCTCTTATGTCCATTCCATGTCCTGAATCCTAAACCAATTCAAAAAATCAAAAGTCAAATATCAAGGAAAAATCACAGCATGAGGAAAACATCCCCACAAAGAGGGGGTCTGATTATGAAATCAAGCAAAAGTTTCCTGCTTTATTCAAAAAGAAGTGTTTCGCTGCATTTCCATAAGAAAAATGAGGATGTATATAGTTCATAAATATAAGATGAATTCATGGAAATTGATAGAAATAAAGGGAAACTGCCTGTAACATTGAATTCACGAAGGGCAATTCTACCGCAAAAATTATGTAAAATGAAATCAATTGACGTATTTCAGTCATTCACTTACAAAGCGAAAACATTGTAACTCACAAGACAATTAGTATTTTAAACATACTAGAGATATAAAAATGTTGTAGTATTTAGCAAAGATTTTAAAACAAGGTATTCGTGAGACTTATTAATTCTAGGATTTTTAATGCAAATATAGCGATACTATTACTATGATTTTCCACGAGGACGATTATCTGTTTTCTTTACTCATAACTGAAAAACTCTTTGTTAAGTAATGTTAGGCTCAAGGTAGCCCCTCTTCCTCCTAAACTCGATTTTTAAGTCATACGTTAATATTAATATTTAAAAATATAAGAATTCGCTGATATCAATCTTCTGAAAAAGGAGAAATTAACAATAACAGAATATGTTCAGATTTTTTAAAGAATTCGATCGAAACATAGTAATAGGACGGAAATAATCTCCAGCATTTTCTTAGGAACCCAACTGATACATCCATGAATACATTTTTATAAGGACTGACTTAACCGCTTTAAAGGAATAATGAATGAGTTCTTTGATATGGTGAATCTCTTCCAATAAGCCTTGATTATTAATGCATAAGTCAATTAATTTTTTTTAATAGAAGAAAAAACCACCACAACACAAAGAGCTTGGGTTTGTAGGGAAAATCTTCTCAACTGCAGTCGAAGAAGACGTAAGCCATTTGTGCCGGGAAAAACCCGCAAGAAGGGAAGTAAAGAAATAAATGGCAAAACACGCAGAGTTTTAACGTAAAAATAACGTCAAATTAATGCAATTTAAAGGGTATTACGAATTAAATCTACACCAATCTCCTCACGAATTCCTTGAATTCTTTTGGTATCCTATTTTCATTTCCATTACGTTAGGTTCGCCTTAGTCCTACAAATAACACCAAGTCGAGATTTTTTTTTCATCCCATCTAAGATTCTACCACCACTTGTATTCTACAGTTACCGGCCTCCAGTAAATTGGATCGACGTAACCGTGCTTCAAAAGCGAAATTTTACGTCCACCGAAATTGTTTGGCTGTTCAAGGATGATCCATGGATTCATCCGAACCAAGAAACGCAGAAAGCGCCCTCTCGTAATCCACTTCTTCAGCGACGCTTCACCACTCTTTTCCAGCCCTTTTATCCCTCGACCTCCGAAACACTCCTCTTCATAAATCTTACGTCTTCTAGAACTACGACGTCATTACCAAGCTTTTCTTACGTCACTCCGTGGAATCCTCGCCTCGTCATCACAAACTTCCAAAAGCGAAGGCGTTTTATGTGTGCTTTTCCCACAATCCTCGCGAAGGAGGCCATCCGAGTCGTGGTCGCTAGGGTTCGATTCCCTTGCAGGGCGGTTTTATCGATCTCTGCCAGCATCTTATGTAGCGCGATTGCACTCACGCCTCGACCTTTGAGGAGGAAAGGTCAGTGGGGATGGCCGCTCCCCTCTCTTATCTCTGCAATCTTTGCGAGAAAGGCTTTTTTTCCGACGTCATTCTTACTTACGCAATGTCTGGGACTTCCTAAAATGGATGGACAGTATTCCGCGTTGTTCGTTATCTCCGATTGGTTTATTCCTCCCCTGACGTTTTTCATTTCCCATTCCGCCTCCACTGACGAGTTATCGGGAGGAATCTTTGGGTGTTTCTTATCTTCCCTTTTTAATGGGATTTTTATTGCCTCCGTGATGAGAGATTAAGAGCTATCAATGCGGAAGAAGGCCGCTGCAGAAGGCTCTCTGATAGATGCGATATGCACTCTAACGCTTCCTTTTGTACGAAGATGATCTTATCCGCATCTCTATAAATATTATTGCTGTGGCTATTCTGCGTTTCGTTTTATCTAGTCAGTTTGATAGCTGAGAACTGTGGATGAATCTTCCAACGTAATCTATGAATCGTAATTTAAATCTATAGATCAAGAAAAACCGCATACAACTGACCTGAAAGAGGCTATTTTAGCTAAATGGAGAAAAATACATAAGTTTTTATTTCTACATAATTCATCATTACTGACCAAAAAGGCTGGAACTTAATATAGATATCTGTTTTCCGCTGCAGGTAAATCCGGTTTCAGTAAGAGATATCTTCGATAAAGTAGCGTGGCTGATGAAGGAAATCTTCCCACTTAAGGTAAGGGATTTACTGGAATTGTAGAAATGTACAACTCACGGTATACTGTTGGTGATATTTTCAGGGAGACGAAGATAACGAGATAGATATTTTACTTTTTTTCTTTATATGTATGCATACATACATAAATTTCTATGTCGAACGTGTTCGGCTGTTGAAAAATCGACAGTATAAGACTCTATACTCCCTGACCTCCTTAACTGCGATTCGTTGCTTCAAAAGAATATATTAACGAGAAACCGATGAAAAAAATTTTTAATGACACAAAGCATCGAACCCTAGTTCGATGCTTTGTGTCCTCATCAGTATCTTAGGATACTTTGTCTTACAATGGTAATTAATTTTATATAATTTATACATTTACGTTTACAAATATTTTTATTTGTATTTTATTGCGGGTATTATTTTATTGATGTATTGTTAATAAATTAAAATTCATCGAATAAAAATTTACATAAAAAAGCTCATTCATATTTTCATGAAAAATTCGTTTAGATGTAAGTTTAAAATGATGCGAGGGAAAATATCAAATTTTTCTTTGACCTATCGTCTTCCCCATAACTATTCGCCAATATTTAAGAATTCATCTAAATTTGCCGTAAATCAATATTTTTCAAAAGATCTCCTGTATTCATACACCAAGCTTTAGTTAAAACGAGTTTTAACGATGTTTGATTAACTTTCCCTTCCATCGACAAATTCGTATCAGTGCTGTAGGTTTTTTATCGGGTCTTTTGATAAATATTCGATCAATCACTTTTATGCACAGCTGTGAAACAAAATATATTGCCATTCATAAGCCTATCTTTGGGAACCTCGTCAGACTCTTGAGATGTTGCCTTAAGACGATCTTATCATGTCGGTGTGCGTGATACAATATACCTAGCGAAAAAGGTAACTTCGTCCTGATGGTTATTAAGAAAGCGGGTTTTGTTTTTCTTTCGGATGAGATTTTCTCAATTATGAAAAGCTCACTTTTACTTCAAATCGCTTAAGACGGAAATTTATTCACCCTCTCCCCCACGTGATAAGAAACTTAGGCATGTTCTCTCAACTTTAAGATTATGCGGAAATTTTAATTGTTTTCCAAGAAAAAGTTATGAATTTTTCAATTTAAGTTTCATTAGTTTCCTCCGCATGAAATAAGTCCATTGAAATACAATTTCGGTTACTCTTAAGAATTATGCCAAAAAATTACGATTTCTTACGGCTTGATTTACTGAAATATCACAATGCATACTATCTTCTTATGTTTATTCCAGCAAACTCAAAATTCATAACCCCTAACATTTGAGAAGATGGTAATAAGATATAACAATTACTTATTCAGATACCGATCAGAAATGTTTAATTATTATTTTCTTCGCTGATGAATCGCTCATCGATTTATTCATGAAGATATTAATAAAGAAATGATTTAATATAAATTAAATAACTAGAAGGAATTATTTAAGATAAATATTTAACTCTTATAGGCGAAAAATAATTTTGAGGGATATGCAGGTATATAAAAATAAAATTTTTATATCATTAGGAATTGTGTGGTCGTGAACACAGATAAGGTCATCTGACTTCGAAATCAGTATTTTACAGTTTTCATCACGCAAAGACCCTTAAAACTCAACAAAATAGTTCGAATAAAAGAAAAAATTTCCTGGCATTGAAACTATCGGCAAGTATTACACTCTAAATCGTTTTTCCTATTTTTCACGGGTTTCTCTGTTTAGCTCTTAAATTCGGAACATTCTCTCCCACTAAAATTTCATCACTCGAATTAATAAAGCCATAAAATGCATTGCTCCATCGACGGTATGCCGTCCTTACTTTTTTGTTCGAAAGTTACTGTTACAGTTCCAGGCGCTAATAACGGAAAAAGAAACTACCGGGCGCGAGGCGAATTAACATCCTGCCGTGAATAATAAAAACTCCGACCGATATCACAACTTTCGGGGATTATTTTCGATTCACGCATTGCGAAATTATTTTTAGCCTTCTCCGTCGCTGCATAAACGGCGCGATACTTATAGAACATCGCGTGTTCGACACTCGATTTTTGGGAAGATAATCAGGGGCTGCGGTTCGAATAGCCTTCGAATTCCCTTAGATAGAGAACATTTCCTCTACCCTGCAGACGAAAATCATGGTACTGTGAAAAAACTTCGATAACGGAAAGTTCGGGGTATTGTCTAATTTAGAGTCGGGAATTAACATTACCGGGAGAGTTACCTGACCTCCTCCTATATAGTATTAGCAAATGTTAGTATGTTGTGCTATCTAGTAGAGTTTGATGCGTTTCAGTATTATTTGCTGGGGTTTTACACCTATTCGTGTATTTGTAAATATGCAATCATGAGACTAAATGTTTAAATATCCGCAGGTTAAAGATCGAATGATTTACTTTGCATTATCTATTATATATAGCTAACTCTCCGGATATACCTATATATATATAGATATATAGATATATATATATATAGGGGATACGAATTCTGACCATGTTCCACAAGCGCCATCGACGTCAGATTTTTACGACGTACTGGCCCTACACTCTAGATGCCAGAATAATGCAGACTTCGACGCTAGCTATCATGGGTTCGATGCCAGAAATTCCCAAAAATCGCAATTTTCCCATAAGAATGCATTGCGCGGATTTTTGAAAATTATTTTGAGGCACTTATCGTTAAGATAGAGTAACCAAAATTTCGGAGGTTGAAGTTGAGGTATTTTTCTATGCTTCTCACGGAAAAAATGTAGCCAAATGACAGTGAGTTCGACGCCAGGTGGATGCAAAATTCTTCCATAAGAAATGCATTGCGGAAATCTTTTTAAATGCCCTCCCGATAAGCTGGAAAGATAAAACCCGGAATGGTGACAGAGGCGTGGGACCTTCCCGATAAGATATTGAATCGAAACTTTGGAACAAGTAAGGATGGCACTTATCTAATATTATTTTGCTGTCTTCTCTCACGATCGGGTTCTTAGTTCGTCGCCAGGCGGTCTTTGGCGCGAAATTTTAAATTTGAACTGAGGCAGTACTTGGTATGATACTGTATTCAACGGATAGCTTGCAGTATGCAAGCAACTTTTACTCGTATGTATATATTATTAAAAAATCAATCGTAGACGCCTTAACTTTTTGGAACTCCGTTAAAGGAAGCATGCTGAATAATTTAGCAAAATTCCAGAGAAATTATTCAATTTCTTGTGGAACTTTGCTAATTTATTCAATATACTTCCCATATATTATTAAATTTACCATATTGATATGTATCCTTTACCCTTATCTTTTATTTCAAAACATCCCTTTTCGGTGACAAGTGCTTTTCTCCCTTCACACTCCATAAAAACATACGTGTGACGAACAATTTCAAAGAGAAATTTCTCCGGTTTCTGCTAAAAAAGACCAACAAATGAAAAATACAACATTTGGTCAAAAAAAGGAGCTGAAATTTGAATTTGCCCATGGAGTTTCGTTACTGGATGTGTAGGTATCGCTATCTATCACAAACGAAGTATATCGAAACGGACACTGATACTCCATTTCCCCACACAAATACATTTCAACAAACGCTCCAATCACTATAAACGAATTCAAAAACACTAAAACATGCCTAAAAAAACACCTTCGCATATACAACAATCACTTTCAATTTAGTAGGGCAAAATTTTCACAAGGGGTAATTAGTATTAATGTGTTACGTTCATTATACATGGATTGTATTCGAGTCCTGTATCAAATAAACTTCGTTAATAACACACGAATGATAGTTTTCTGATTAATTAACAAATATATTTCAGCAATTCATTTCTCATTGATTTATAATGGTAGAATCTCAGATTCTGATCACTAATTCAATTAGAACCAGAATATTTCGAAGGGGAATTTTGCTGTTCCTGTAATCCCGATCCAACACAGTTCTATAGCAACTACGAGAAAAGGTTTCCTACCGATTCTGAAAGAATCCGTTTTCATTCCACCTCCTTTCAGACGAGATTTACCAAAAACACACGGCATCCTATATTTCGGCAAGGACTTATTTACATTGGAAGCCGGAAAGACCCTTTCGGGACTCAGGAAGATTGCTTCGAGACGGAACTCTGCTTCAAATCGAGTGTCTGCGGAAACAAACGCGGTTTTATTTTTATTAATCGGGACGAGAACATGCTTCTGACACATGCTTTTGGGGAGAACACAATGCACCCCGATGAGTTACTCGTGATACAGCAGAAATGACGAAGCAATGGAAGCCACAAAAGTTATTGCGACACCTTCGGTGGGGCTTGAGCAGTGGGGATGAAAGACAACCGTAAATGACTTTTGCAGGAAAACCCTCCAGTTGAACGGAGGCTAAAGCCGCAATGATATTGCGTCGCAGATTAATTTCGGCTCTTATTCTTTTTTTCGCGTCGTTAGAGAGCGACTAATTTTCCCCGCATGTACTACATTACTAAACCTCTACGTACAGTAGAGGTTTAGTAATGTACTAGAGGGAACTGGCATAATAGTGGTGTCAAACTGATGACCCCAGGGTACAATGCATGTCTCTCGGTGAACACATGTCATGAAGTGAGAGGTACAAATGTTCGTCATTATCGGGAAATAACAGAAGCGCGTGCTCCTCACCGAACTAGTGATGAATAATGAGGAATGGTGCCATTTTGTACAAAATCCTTTCTTTTTACATCGTAAATTGAGAAATAGAATTAATTATTTCCTATCCAGTATTCCAACGTTAAATAAATTGCACGTAAACGTTTCTAAATGATTTTTTTATAAAAAAATACGGGTGAACTACAGAGACAGACGTTCCAACCTCAAAGATTCTCTTCATATTTTAGAAGTTCACTTTTCAAAGAAAACAAAAGCTGAAATGTAATACTTAGTATGAAAAATTTCCTGCTAATGGCTGACTATGAAATAGAAAACAGGAATTATTAACGAGTTTAGTCAAAGATATAAGAATCAATTTATTTCCATATATAAGCTAAACTTATCGATATTTAGGTATGAAATTCATGCATTGACTTTTCAAACCAATGAGAACATTTCTTGTAAGAAAACACCAATGGGAGATCATATATTAATAAAAGTGACCTAAATTATCCCCGCATTACGTACGGTTGATTAATCATTTAATAAAAACGTGATAATAATTGTAAGAATGTTTATAACTTTTATCCTTAAAATTTTTATCCACTAAAAAATAATCATACCTTTTACCGGCAAAGTTTATGTGTATTTAAGACTCGCATAGAAGAGACAATAACACTTAAATATGAGCAAACCACGCGGCAGCAAATATCGTTAGTTGTGGGATATTTTTCCTTTTCAACTTTAAAGGAATGTCACAACGAAAATCCAGCCAATTGACAGACTTTATCTATGCACCGCTTCACCACCTGGCACTTCTGAATCTTTGAAATAACCTCAAGTTGGGATCCGAAACGTTGAGCGATCTTTCGCTCTTTTGAATCGTTTCATAACCTTCTCATCTTGACAGCGCTACTCTATTTCTTATTCAATCTCATTCAGCTTTTACGGCTGCTGAGGGCTTCCGAATATTACAGCAGAAAGGCTTTCTGCAAACTGAATATTACGTGTCATGTTACCGTATTGTCCCATGACATTTTTTTGGAATTCAAACACAGGGAGATAAGTAAAAAGCTCCTTCTGTACTTTCTTTACCTCCACTTTTCTCTATTTATTCTGTGTAATTTTGTTTGTTTTATCCCGACGATGATGCCAGGCAACGATACCTTAACGATGCTATTTGTCGTTTTCCTGGTTTTATAAATAAATATTTTCATCTAATAATTCATCTCTGTCGATAGCCACCAACAAGTAGAAGCCCACACGATTAATGCTATCCTTAAGTCAATTAACCTGGCCCAGTAATTACCATAAAATGAAGCAGTTTATGAATAATAAATCTGCGTTGGAATGGCAATTTCCCTGAATTTTTATTTTCTTCAGGAACTGCATTAAAATCTATATATTCAACAAGATTTCTGATATCAACAGAATGCAGTTAAACGGAAGATCAAGAATCATAAATAAAATTTCAAGTAAAGAGAGTGCTCTTTCAAAACGTATATACTATGACACGTTTAAAGTACGTAATTCAACGTCTAAAATCGAAGCTATATAAGCTCAGATTTTCTTTCACCTATCTATTATCATACAAATTTAAGGTATCTATGAAGCACTTCCTTGTTATCTACTACTTTAAAGTGTGAAATGACTAATCAGGCATTATTTGCCACACAGCTCTTTATACAGCGGAATAAGCTGAAACATTATGTTAGCAGAAACGTATCTATGTAGTGAAATCTCTTTTCCTTTTATCATCTTGAAAGTAAAACTAATGGCTTAGAATTATGTTTGTTTATCGCTAATGATACGAAAGGAAAGAAATAGAACTCGGTTGTTGGAAGTGGAAGTTCCGGATTTATCGACTTTCTAGGAATAATCCAATGCGCATTTCGATAGTTATGACATCATCCTCAGGGGTTCAAATCTACATTTACCCAATTAGTAGATAATCCTCAGGTGCACGAACAGGAAACGTTGTTTAATTTGTGGAAAGGGTTTTTTTTATTGGTTCTTAATTTTTGTATTTTACTTGGAAAAAATTAAAAATAATCTCCATTTCAAAATAAAATTCCACCTAGAGAAACCTGAACGTATTGAGTATATTAATGCACGATTTTTGTAAGACATTATTCCATGAGTTATGAAATAAATCGCTTCTCCCACCTCTTACAATAATATAAATTAGAGAGAGACTAGAGCAAAAATTAGTACCTGACGAGATAATTCTTAGGTTTGACCTATAACCTTGACCAGGAAAACTTTACTTAGAGAGTTTCGAATGTCTTGCAAGAAATCTCATTTTCTTCCCTCCGAACTCACCCACATCCTCCTCTACAAAGAACGACGGAATGAAAATCTTCCTGCATCGAAACTAGCCGAATCGATAGTATGCAATAGCTATCGTAGGGAGATATCCTTTTCAGCGTTAGCAGCAGTTCTCGCGTATCTTCGGGCGAAATTTAAATGTAGACTCCGTGTTATGGGACAAGTTCGGATATAAACGTGGCCTTCTACGGATGCCACATGGGATTTCGCCCGACCGCGCTGCGCAAAGTTTACGGAACATAGACCTGAGTGAGTTTCGCCAAAGTTGGCCCGTACAACAACACGAGTCGAGGAAAAAAACGGAGCGAGAGGAACAGTTTCTGAATCCGAGAGAGCAATGGAGGAGGTAGCGATTCGTTGTAAGGAAGAAATACAGTTAAGGGTACAACGACTGGGAAACCCTCGCTGTATAAGTTTCGGCAAATTAAATCGTGAAGGAACGCGAGTGCGGTAAAAAGGGAAGTTTCCGAAAGACTGCGCAAACATTTCCGAGCGTTTTGAAGAGTAAGGTTTCAGAGAATACGTTTTGAAGCCGTACGGGAAACTGAAAATTGCAACCGTTCGACGCGATGAGATGCAAAATATTAAGTCCGGAGGAAATTTAAATGCAGTTACTTTATTTTGTTATCTGCTCGTTCAGGAAAATCTCCCCGTGGTACTTCTCCATGCTTCTCTATTTTATACCACCTCTTTTTGCTTCCACATTTCAAGTTCACCTTATGTTATTTACTATCTGATGCCTCTTTTTTCCTCACCTCCTCATCTTTTTCCCGTTAATTTTATAACATCTAACAAACCAATACACAAAGAATGAATACTTAATAAAAATGCTCTAGCGAACGCACTAAATTCTTACAATGTTTCCTTTACTCCGTTCCCATTCTTAGTTCACTCTTCTCAGTTGACCTAATCTCACACTCATTCCACAGAAGCAATCTTTCCTGTCATTCGTGTTCACACTTCAGAAGATTATTATACAGCGTTTTCGGGTATTCTACTTCCGCATATTTTAATAACTAAATCTGGATTCATACCAATCCAGATGCCAATGGAAGTACGAGAGAAAAATTAATTTCCGAAAGAAAAGTTTCACTGACTTTTTATAACTGTAGAGATATTTGTTTTCGAGATGATAGCAAAATCAGTGATGGTTGAGAGACGATAAAATATCCGATTGATTTATCAGACTAGCCTCGTAATCAAGACCTACAGTACATTTACAAAAAGATAAGATTCGGATATAGGACCTAATTACTATTCTTACTCGATATCTTCCTTACATGGTACGCCATGAATAAAATTATAAAACCGACTCGCTGTGAGCCGTCCTAATAGTAACATTGTTTACAAAAGCGAGTGAATATGATCTGTTCAAGACTATTAAAATTTAAAAGAATTAAACATAATATATAAAATAATTTCAATAAATAGAATATTTTAATAAATACTCCGAATGGTTTAGTTTTAAAAGTGTTGAGTATTTAATTTATTTTGACGTCAAAATTAAACCCTAAATTTCTATCGTCCCGGAATTATACTATGAAGCAGTTCGTAATAAAATTATAAATTCAAGCAGCTGATCTATTTTAACAGCACGTGTAGTCCTCAGAACGCAGCTGATGCATAAGATGCCACAGAAATAATTTAAAATCTATAAAATGCAGATGTGAATATTCAAATGAGCGGAATTACATGAAATTTGAAAGGCTTAAATATTGAGAAACACTCTTCCATTCTGTTTATCTCCCTTCATGAATAAACATTAATTAATTCTCCATTTAATGCACCAAATTCTTTCTTTATTTTATAGCTTATCCTTCCATACATGGGTATGCCGGCCAATGAATAAATTCAATACTTAGACTGAATTAAACGAAGAGAAAGCCTTTTTACGAGGTGGTTGGTAATTAACCTGGGTAGATTACACTCAATTTAGATTCTGATAGGAATTTATGATTGATATATGAGAAGTTCCACTTTATGCCAGGCTGTTGAAATGAAGTTTATAATATATGCTAAGAGAAGGTGGGAAAGCTTTCCAACGTGAATAAATTTCTGATTCATTCAATCGATGCTCTTCACGAATAAACCAGTTAGGTTAATTTTAATTGAAAGGTTCCCGTTTGTAACACTGAGGAGGTGTTGAAAATGCTTCATAAAATAAAAGGGCCAGTATAAACATGGCTGAGAACATCATGAATAACAGAATGCATGTGAATTTCAGACTAATGTAAACATAGGTTGGATGAATTGAGGAGGCATGATTAGACGGAACAATGAAGACGATATTTTTAGAATAGCTCATATGTTCAAGAATACAATCGAAGATGGATAACTCCGAGATGTATCTAACATACGAAAAATTACCATTCGTCCAATATTTAAACAAACTGCATAGCTTTTCATATAATCGCTGCTAGCAAAATGATACCTTCGTTATTTTAATATTGTCAGCCAGAAATCAATCTATAACGTCTATATCATTAAAGTTATGCAAAATTCTTTACCGTCCTTCAAAGAAAAAAATAGAAAAATACGATGGAGTACACTAAAAATAATCTACGAAATACCTAACGAACCCTTTAACTACTGCTGGATGAGCCTACTATAAACTTCAAACTGATCGAGGAACCGTGTTTACTTTTAAGTTATTAGATGTATCACTATCCTAAAATACTTCTAGACAGAATTACTCCAAATTAGACATATTATTAGGGGATAAAATCATATCTTCTTGAGTCACCTGAAAGATCGGTTTTAATTCCCATCTTTACCGCTATGTGCGGGCGTAAATAAATTTATTAGCCATCAGCTAGCTTCCTTAGATCAACAAAATTAAGGGAATATTTTAATAATGATAAATGAATGTCAGTAATAATTAGGTAGACGTTCATGTAGATCGAGAGACTGCCGCGATTAACTCAGTGCGAGGCCTCTTGTGCTGCTCTTTAAACACATCTGCATTTGGTTTAAAGAAGAGGCTAGCCAAAGGTCCTACTATCTGGACGAAAACGTGTACCGAGAGCATCTCCTTTGGTTTACATAAAGCTTAGTTACCCCTCAAATGTTACACCCGCGTTCTCTCCAATTTTCGACCTCTTTCATCTCAATTCTTTCCCCCTATTTTACTTCAACGCATAAATAAACAGGCATATATATGGCCACAATTACGAAATAACACGAGGGGTATAATTGCTATCGCTGGAGACTGGAAAGGTAAACATACTCACTGGGATCAAAATTCCCATGTGGGGGGGACGGGCTCTCCACTACCTGGGGCTACTGAAGCTACTCACCTGCGAAAGAGAGAAAAAGAGAAATGGTTAATGCCACAAGCCGAGAGTTTCAAAGAGCACACACTATACACATCGCTGTAACAATGAGGAACGAATACTCTTTAAGGGTTGGGGATCGTTTTCTGCAGCGTGCAGGAAAGCAATGAGGTAGTCCGTCAAGAGGTAGAGCTAATGAAATCTACATGCTCAGGCGTTACTTTGTGAAAAGCCATTATAGTAGAAGTAAACTCGTAATTTTACACACTGTCTTTTATTGAAGATCGGTTTCGCTACCCGGAAAAGCATATTCTGGCACAGAAAATATTTTATTTATTTATTCTATTTTCTGTACCAGAAGAAGCTACTCCGGGTAGCGAAACCGGTCGTCAATAAAAATAGTGTGAAAAATTACGAGTTTACTTCTACTATAGGTAGAGCTAAATCAAGGATTTCAATCAGCGTAATAGAAAAACCAGGGAAAGGGATAGAAGAATCTATCAAGATATAAACAAGAAATCGGTGCAGCGATGAAAAAGATCTTTATCATCTTATCACCAAATAATATGATTCTCATACATTTTCTCAGTCAATGACGATGGAATTTAACCTCCAGTCAATAGTTGGACAACATCTCGTTGACTTCTCTTCAGAGGGATTTACAGAACAATTCCATTCACCGTTATCATTGATAGAGATAACTTACTTCCAGTTATTCACCTCTTCACCACCCACTCACTGTTTCATTGTACAAGTGATAAATGTATATTTAATTGTTTGATAAAGGCACTAATTAATCGTCAGGTGTTTTGTGGGGAAAAATGTGAAATATCTATAACTAAAACATCTTCTCCTCATGGAAAATCTTCTGTTTTTCAATTTTTGAGAATACAAATCCATCCTGCCACTTATAGAATGAAATACATTCTCCGTCAATGTACATTCTAATTTCAACGAAGCACATGGTACTATATAAATATTAATATTAGTGATAAATGATAATGAGAAGAGCATTTTTACCTTGACCACAAAATGTTATATTACACGAACATGGTTGCAACCCTTTTAGGCATCATCAGAAGTCACCTGATGAGCATGAGGAGAGGTAGAATCCATATTCGTTTAAGTAGAAGTTTTCTCTTCAATATCCTTTATGGTGAAGATTGCCAATAATGATTACAATCAATAAATTCTCAGTTAAGGAGTCATAAAATTTTAAATAACATAATTTAAATTTTGAATCAAGACAATGTTTTTGAAATACAGAAACAATCTACGAGACTATGTTTTCACGGCAGAAAAATTTTTGTTTGTGAATGCGTACGTGAAAATAGTTGATATCTAAAACTTTGGTTAGAAATTAGTATCTGATTACGATTTACTCTTTTGTGTATAAAATCAATTGTATATCACTTGTTTTCCACTCTTACATGTGTCTCGAGAGAGAAGCTGGAGATGGAAGCCAAATGCCTGACGGAAGCTGCATTACGGTGACGAATGAAAGCAATCAAGAGATAACTATCTGTATCTTGTAGACGGAAATTGGAGATATAACTTAAGACAGAGGATGAATGAGAATTCCATTGCGGTCGCTGGTTACTTACGGAAAGCTAGCTTAATCGAAAACATGAAAGGATGGGAAAGAAAATAATGGATTGGATTTTATTAAACTAAATGAGATCATCACAGAATGTTCCATACCACAGCTTCAGATTGTTAAATGTGGCATTTTCATCACTATCACATAGTGTTTCCCAATTCCTTTTCAAGATTTACTTTTTTTCGGTTAAATTTCCGTACGGTTAATTAACTTGATTATCTACCTAATAGGCTAGCGTCGCTGTAATAGTGTTAATGATTACCAATTTCACAAATTTGAGGCTGTGTATTTAAAAGCCATTGTTGAAACTAGAATTATTTGGTCAAATTATCATAATACCACAGAACCGCAATTTATGAGATTTGAGGCCAGTGAAGTCAGACAAAGGTAATTTACGACTAGATTGTTACACGACGTATGAGAAAATTGTTTTGTATTTAATTTCAAAAACTGAATTAACGATTGTCTAAAGGTTGACAAAATTTTTCCCCTGGAACTAATTTTATATATGAATTTCAATCTTCTCAAAATTTAATGTTCACGCTTCCTGATTACAGGAACACTTTAATAACGGGAATCCTCATAACAGCGTGGATTTGAAGTAAAAATTGAAACAAGTATTAAACTGACTTCGGTGTGAAATCTTTCTGGATTATAAACATTCTCACCGGCGTATAATAAGAATATTTTTTACAAAGCTTAGGGTTGAACTTGCAATACTTTTTCATCTTAACTTAACTGCATACGTAGGAACTTACCCATTTGAGCTAACTTTCCAAACTCTGTGCCAATATTAAAAATTAAATCTACTTTATTAAGCTGTATAAATGCTGGAATTAGTATTATCTATTTATTAAAGCTACCAACAAATTCAGAGCTTTCATACTTTTACATTAACTTAATTTCTTATAAAATCTTTATGTCTGTTTATTTAATTTTTATTAAAATAAATGTCTTTCTTAAAAATATGGTTCGTATAATATTCCGAAATGTGGCATACGCCGATATATATGGTGATTATAAATGACTCACATTCTATCCAATAAATAGTTCACGAATTCTTATGAAGAAATCCGACTTAGGCAAAAAATCTTTCACGTTACGTCTGCCTCCAATAAAAACCTGGTATGACAAAAACAACAGAGAGAGTAGAATTGTACATTCAATTTCACTGGATTAGATTAGTCACTCTGTCGAATCTCCAACAAAAGAATAATTCACTCAGCTCCTTCACCTAAACAGCATCCCGCGATTACCCAAAATGGCCAACAGTCGAATTTCTCCTCCGCCCCAATTCTCACACAACGCGACGGCTTAGGCCGAAAGCCCTTTCGTGGCCACGGCAAATGCATCATGAAAGCAGTGGTAGTTATTGGTTAGTGCCTTAGAATTAATTAAATACGATCCGCGGCGTGGAATTCACGTCCTAAACAAACGCATTCCTCCTCCGACTGAGGTTAGCTGAGATTTACCTTCGCCTCCGCAGAATTTCGGTGCATTATGAATTGAACTCGAATGGGTTCTTAAGGTCAGAGTGAGCTACCGTTCTCATTCGCACGTGTTTAAACACACACGTAATCAACAATTAATGAGAACGTCGGAGGGGAAATCCTCGGCGGCTGTCCCTCGAGGGCTGCGTTGCGGACTGGGAGGACAAGATGGCGACCGAGGGAGGGAAATTCGGTTAAAGATACATGAAGGAATAGTATGAATTGTTAAAGTTTACGCGGCAAGAATACGCAGTTGGTTGTTGGCCCGTCTATTTTTCTTGCTAATTCGAGCGGAGCGTTGGAACGAAGGAGGTGCGGAGGCGGGCGAAGGAAAATCTTTATGAGGCCCGTGAAATAAAAATGAGGGGGTTGAAGGCGGAGAATCTAAGTAGATGCTAATCTCCTCTCGGCGCGCTTGAGAATGACGTCTTCTCAGAGCGGCGGAAAATCAACAAATTTACCCTAATTTCAATAATTGTTTACCTAGGGGGCATTACCGACGGTGCTTATAGGACGAATTTCAATCCTTCCCCACTTAACTTCTGAGGAAACATTATAATATTGCATGAATTCCATTTCCTCCTCGAAATTGAAAAGTAGATGGAAGCCTTTCATTAGGACGGTATTCTTGCATATAATCTTCGTAAATAATACGTTCTCAGCAGTTGAATTCGTTTTGTATTTCACTTCTAAATTCGTTGAGAGGTGAATGATGATAAAATGTTCTATTCAGATGTTATTCTATGAACCATTCCCATATTCTTTCCCTTTATATTTTCTTTCCTGTTGCTAATCATATTGCTTATCACGTTGTTCTTTTCCTCATTATTTTTTATACAAACATATTTCTAGTTAAAAGCTATGAAAGACCGATTGCCGATTTTCAGTCTATGGACTATTGAATGAAAAGTCTCACATCCCCAACCCTCTATTCATCATATTTTTTTTCAACCTCTTATTCGTTCAAAGCCAAGTTACATTTTCATTTCTACAGCATGTTTCTAGCTGTTATATCTATAAGATTTATCTGTGCTGTTCGTTTGTCTTTCTAATCTGCATTAACCTGCTTTCTCCTTAATAAGTATTTAATTATCAGTGAGTTTCGCTGGTTTTTCTACCACCCTTTTTGAGTGTGTTTTCCAACTCTTTATTAAGTGCAAACAAGGGATTTTTATACCCAGAAAGTAGTATTCTTCTATGCACTTCTTTCAAGCTAACACTTTCTTTTGAATTTCATACAATGAAGGGTTAAATTTAAAAAGAGACTATTTAGTCTTAATACATCCCTAATAAAAATGAAATTATTATTTTATGTATTTTTAACTCCATCCCTTTTCTGATCTATATTTTCAAAATACATACTTAATTTTATTAACAAGCCACTGCTCACTTTTACGTCATAAAGTTGGAATGAGTCAACTTTAGAATGCAGAACTTAAGAACAACAATGAGGAGAGAGAATGAATAAACATTAAATGGATAAGTATGATATTTAAAAAAGTTGACGGCCCTATATGGACAATAGTACTTCAAACACAAATCATTTAAAATTACGATGGATTAGCAATTCCTACAGGTTAGTTTGTATGGAAAGGATCAAATTTGCTTCACAAATAGTTCGGAAAGGTGGTTGCAACCCTTTCATGATAATGAAGTAGCATAATTAAGCACCGTTTCAGCATGACCTTAATCATGGACATGAAAAATAAGAGAGATTTTCAACTACAAGTTGAAAATCTCTTGAAATGCTTGAAAATAGAGTCATTTGAGTATATACGACAATAATCAAAATTTCCAGAAATCTGTAGTTAACTTCCTCCTTCTCGATATCAATAAACTTTAATCAACGTCATTACGCAAGAGGATTATACAATGTCCGGCTGATTACATTATAGAGAAATCACGCATACATAGAGAATCGAGTGCATATTAAGCCTCTTAATATATTACGTATAGCACAAATATTTCATTTATCTCTTGATTTAAGAAAATGAAATATTCCAAGTGTGAATGGGCAAAAGTAAAGTATGCATACCAAATTATCCAAATTTCTTGTTAAACTAACCGAGAATTTCCGAATGAATGAATTGAGTTGGTCTAGATTACTCATTAAATATAAATCAAAAAAGTTTCTGTGGCATTAATTTGGCAATAAAAATCTAAATGGCGCAAAAAATCTCGCACGACTGGTAGCGATATCTTTCCTGGCAGCAAATTAAAAATAGATTGCTTGTTCGAATTAGTTTAGTCCTTGGCATAAAAAAGAATGGATATTAGCAACACGAGTGAAAAATTAACGAATTACGACATGCAGTGCGTGGTATGCTATCGAATCATTTGCTTTTATGCATACTCACAAATAAGCCATTACAATGAGGTCGTTGAGGAAATTACACAGAAGAAAAGGACACTCCGAAGTTACAAATCTGTTGTTGACCGTTTAATGGTTGCGTGACTAAACAGAAATTTCACACTGTCAGCCGCTTCAAAGAGATAATTAACTAACGTTTCGCGAACGAGGAAAGTGAATTTATAGCTCGATTGAAAGATGGAAACGATCTCTCATATCGGCGCCATTAATAATGAGAAGAAATAAAATTAAAAAGAGTGATAAGTTGCTCATTAATGGTATATAAAAGTCTCCTGGTCACCAATCATACGTTCCGTGGGTTCACATATCATCTTTAATGTCTTTTGATATTTATTGATCAGTGAAGCTAAAATTTATCGAAGAATGAATCTAAAACAATTTTGAATCGTTGAAAAAACTTGCATGAACGGCTTCATTAAAGTGGCCCTCCCATTAAGTGAACAAATTTTAAACAAATGCAGCTCAACATTATTAATGTTAATAGTTTGACCATAGGAGGAATAAGAGCAATAATCATAAAGAAAATCTTTCTGTTCTCTGTAAATGAAGTGTTGTAAGAGATACCAGGTGGAAAATGGAATTCAAACTTAAGAGTTACTAAGCAAAGATCATCGACCCGTAGTAATTGCATATAAAAAAACCATTAAAGTCACACAATGAAAATTATATGAATAGTGAATGAATCAATTCCTGTTTAGAATTACTGTTATTATAAACGACATTGTTGCAGATAGACTGCTTGTCTGGTGGCAACAACTACATTAATTTTTACAAACATCAATAATACAACTTAGAATAAACTATATAATACTCTCACAACATTGAATACTTAAATACAATTACTTTACAAGATACAACACTCCAATATAACACAATTCCCAAATCCATTACTAATTACCTTACAAAAAATCTCAATTACAGTTCTACTACTACTACAGCACTTGTTCCCCGAAAAGTTGAAACACAAACACTCCCACAGATACAATACACATTCGCTCACAAGCAACATTAACTACATTAATTAACTCCTGTCATAATCATCAGAATTTTCTAGGATATCACGAACAAAGAAGATTATTATCTACGCAGCTACAGTTTATGAAATAAATCAGACAATACAATAAAATTATGTAGAATTAGTGCATTCTACAAGCAAAATATAGGAAAAGGTTATTTGATATTTTTTCAGAAAATTATTCATATATTCTGATAGAATAGAAAATGGAACTTCAATTAATTTGACATAAACATAAAAGATTATGAGAGAAGAAAAAATTTATCACTCATTCACTCCATGACACATACGGAAAGTCGGCGCGTTAAGTAACAGATGTAGATGTAGATGAGGAAAAAACTTCGAAATTTCCTCCATCTCTTTAAAGAAATAAAGAATCATCAATAAAGAATTTCATCATTCATTCTTTTCATTCAATACGGAGGATGTTGAAAAAATCTAGGTTTTTTCCTTAAATCGGCAACAAAATTTCGCAATTTTAATATTCTTAACTATCGAAAATGAGCTCAAATACCTCGTTTTAACACACATCTTTTTAAGAGGAGGCGGAAGGCAATAGAACATTTCCCATTACATCAAACTTTATAAACACGATTTAACGCCACAGAATTTCTACGACTGCAGTTGATTTAACGACAGCACTAGGGATTGTAGTTGAAGATGATAAGATTATCAAACTCGGCCGGAGGGATATTTAGAGCTCTCGGAAAAGCATTTTCCGATCTCGGGGAAGCAACATTTCGACGAGGCGGATGATCCTCGCAATAAAACGAGGAAACATGGAAAAACTCTAAGCATACGGAACAACTCTCGGAAAAAAACTTCCTTTGCCATCAGACGTTCTTAAGAAAACGTTCGATTTGAAGAAGAGCTTGGGGATGCTGAAACTCATCAATCCCGTATAGTCGTAAGCCAAGGCTATGCTTTGGAATTGATTCCTGGTTAAAGCGGCTCGAAGCGAAATATTGCGTGACGTTGCAGATTTTTCATTGCTGCGATAATAAATACGAAGAATATGTCTCCGGAGGATACCTACGGTGCAAGGTAATCATGAAAGATACGGACGCATTAAATGAGATTATTATCCTCCAAAAATAGCCAAAGAATCACTCTAAAGCTCAGTGTGTCCATTGATGTGAAACCCTAAAATTCTTATTACCTTCGTAACTCTTCGTTCTTTTTTTTTTACTTTTCTTTACTCTCCTTACACACCGATGTGTAATACGTCAAGTTTTTCACTTGATAGTCAGCTAGATGTCTTCCAACGGCAATTCGAAAAAGTAATTTATGAACCACAGCTATAAAAACCTGTTTCGAGGCATCGTATACATATACTCTCTTGCCCATCTCTGTACTTCTGTGGCAGATAAATGGTGTCAAGGGGCTTCCGGATAGCCAAGTGGGCAGCGCGACTTCGGCGGAAGCGGTCCCGGGTTCGATTCCCGCTGGAGTCCCACGTGAGACGTGAACTTAGTTGTCGAAGCACTTTTAGGAAAATTACTACTAAATTGTGTATAAAAACCTCCCGAAAAGCTAAAAACATTTTTAAAGACCCTTTCAGGCTGTCACTCGACGCATTCTTAAAAGAATGCTTGTATAAAGATTCTTGTAAATAATTTCCTTAGTTCGTATTTTTTGTATATTTCGCTGTCTTATTTTTTGTTGGATTTCCTTATTTCATGTTGTTATGTATATTTAGTTTTAGTTTGTTATTGGCATTTACTTTAAACTGTTGGCACCGCTGTATGTGGATCTTTGGATAAATAAATAAATCGATGTTATATATGAATATTGGTTTTTATAGAAATATTCATTAATAATTAATCATCGAGAAAGACTATAGTAGTTGATACACTATACCTATTCATTGTTTTCAATTATTTCTTGAGGATGATTTCATTTGAGAAGGAAAGATATTTCTACGTTATTTAAAATAAAATAGATGTTGTTATGAAGTATGACAAAATGCTACATAGAAATTACTAAAGTACCTCACTGAGCACGAATGAAACAACTGATTAGCTCTTTCTTCGCGTACTTTTCGATGGATAATCTCATATTTGCGAGCCCTAAATAGATTCTCCCGAAGCGTAGTTTTCAAATGTACTACTCTGAAACTTCACCAGCGTATCTGACGACTATCCTCCGCTCCCAACGACGAAGATCTAAAGAAATAAAACTTCTGTTGCCAATTTTATGGGAGTGGCGAAAAACTCCGAGTGAAGACGTTCGCATTTGGTCATTCAGTTTCAGGTGGAAGCACGAGCGCTGAGAGGGACGACATGCAGAATTTAATTAAACCAGTGCAGGAATGATGCAGGAAACCATTCATTTTTTGTTCATTAGGGCATCAGCGAGAGAGTCGTAACTACTCTTTCATTGGTGCGATAATGAGAAAAAAACATCCGCAGCAAGAGCGGTTGAGTGGACCTCGCATCTCCGTGGTAACTCTGGCGTACGACTGCATCGTTCTCAGTACTTCGGAGAGTATTTCGACGGGTAAAAAACGAGTTGTAATGACTCTTCAAGGTATCCTATTCAGTATCTGCTCTTTTGTTTACTTCATTATTCGTACTCACACCGAATTAATTTTCCGAAACCGTATGAATAGAACTCGGTTAATTTTTTTGTTTTATTTTCGGAATGATTCTCTTTCGCAACGGAATGATTTGTATTCGCTAGATAATGATATTATGTCTTTTTGGAATTTTAAAGAGGATAATTGATATAATTTTGCGTTGCGTACCGTTAGAATTAGGATGCAACTTTAGGTCTACCAGCAGTATGCCGCATCTTAATAGATATATTTCGATGACGATTTACAGTTCCCTGCAGCAATCTTCCTTGAGTTTGCTTGTAGCATTCGATATTTACTCTTAATTATCTAATGAGTTAAAGATGACCCAATTGTGTCCAAGAACGTGAAAAGAATGATATCCAGAAAATAAAGTATGAAGAAAGACTTCTGGAGTATATTTCTGAAGGACTTAGTTGAATTTACTTTAAGTGTTCTATTGGGGCTAATTGTAAGGAAATATAACTGTTTTTCCTTACAATTAGTCCCAATATCTACTTATTAGACTGCACTTCACAACTTGGCTCAGGGGTACCAATATCTAGAAATTATAATAGGGGATTGGTCAGGGATAAGCCATCACTCATAAAAATTTGAATATTTCTTGGTTAATCTAAATTTAAAGCAAAGGATATACAAAGAATCTCATATCATCCATCCACTGTTAAAGAGAGAATGGATGGGTTTCCTTTCAACATGAGATAATAGAGATTCCTTTCTTCCTTCCAATTGGGGATTGAGCATATTAATTTTATTTAAAATGAATTTACATCTAAAGTCATGCTTCAAAATTTTTTCAAAGAATTTTCCAACATTTTAAAGCGTAACTAGATTATATTCTGGTCATGGATCTCTTAAATAAATCGTATTGAGTAGGAAATGAAATTGCCTTCTCCTACGGTTAGTCATACTATCTTACATAATAAATATTTGAATTTATGCAGTCCACAGAGAAATGTTAATACGTTGGTATAAACAGTGGGCAGTGGTAAGCATTACGTAGCTTTGGTAATGACGAGATAATAACTTCTGATCTGCCCTAACAATATTCTAAAATATGGGTCAAGGAATTATTGACATAATCACTGATAATCCTTCCACAATATATTTCACCATTAATAATACATCGTCACTTTTATAACGTAACTAAGGATGTAATTACCGATAAATAAAATAATTAGCGCAGAAACGGTGAGAAACATCTTCGTGAAACCAAAATCCGACAAAACTTTCGATGTTGTCCCTGAATTCGGCCAGATTGGGACAACAAAAGACGCACGACCTACGAGGTGTTCGATATTTTTGTGGCAAGAACCTATAATACCCTCATCCCTACATATGTATTTATCATCCTGTTCTTCCACCGCGGATTCCTCCGCTCAAAAGAATAGTGCTTTTCTTTTCCCAAAACCAACGGCTTTGACGACGATTACATCCGCCCGTTATCGACGCCAAACAAAACTTAAGCCACAAAACATGCGGCCAATTCAATATTCCTACCTGTTGAGCATTATGCTAAGTTTTCCCTTGGTACCACCCGGAGGCCCTCTTGCTGACAACGTCCGACTCTTCATAATCCCAGTGCGGGGACTTATACCGAAGCCTTAAAGCCCGGTACGTTCGGAGTTTTTGAGGGAATAATGGTTTCTGAGGGAAATAGTCTCTCCGCACAAGAAGCAAATGCACTTCCGGAGGGAGGAGAAAATATTTCCCAAGGCTATGAACTTATTTTCAAGAGAGCGCCTTTTCATTGGGCTTATTCCAGCGGATATGGAAATTTTATTTTCTGGCAACGGCGGTCAATGCGGTTCTCCAACAAATACAGAGCGCAAATTCCTTTTTTAACTTTACGGGAGTGCGACAAGGGAAGAAACGAAGTGTAAAGAAAGATGACTGGCCGTAAAATTAATGATGCGTGCAGTACATTTTCCATGGATTCTGCACAGGAATTCGTATTCATACAGCGGGATGAAAAATTCAATTCAAACCGCACCAAAGGAATTGACGTACGTATATCAATGAATATGAATTTTGCTTAAAATGACTTATTATTCAGGGAAGAAGCCTCAAATCAGTTCTCTAATTATATACTCATATACTTCACGTTACTTTAATTTTTTTAAATACGAAGTCAGTCTATGATAGACGGAGCGAAGTTAGGAAATATTTAATAAAATCCACCGAACTTCGAGTAACTTGTCGGTAATCCATCCCAGGAAGAAAAAAGAGGAACAACTTTTCACAAAGGAAACTGATTCCGTCTTTAATGTAACTATGCAAATTACACACTATTGACTTTGCATAGTTACATTAAAGACGGAATCAGTTTCCTTTGTGAAAAGTTGTTCCTCTTTTTTCTTCCTAGAAAATCTTTGTTGTATATACACAATAAACCAAACCGCTACTTTCTTTAAAGCTATTAATAATATTCTAATAGAGGAATTTTTGAAAGCTTTCTATATTCTGTAAAGAAAAGATCTAACACTTCGAATTTTTTTGCAAGTTTTGGTCTATTCTAAAAGCGAATTAAAATCATCTAAAATATTTAAATGGTCTCGAAAGAGATTTTTTTTAGAATTCTCTTTTTCCAGTTGAAGAACAATAATACAACTTGCATGGTATCCTACAGGGTATTTCTTTTATGGTACTGAAACTAATAATACTGATTCTAAGAATGAACAAACACAAAATTCGTTTTTGTATCGGACCGTTACATATTTTCTTCAATTTAACTCATGAACTCAGGTATCAACTTAATAACACCATAATAAACACAAGCTCCGTCTTTTCACTTAAAATTGAAAGTTTTTACGTCATAATTGGTGGAATTCATCTATGTCGAACACAAAGTGCATAAAACATGTACTATTCCACACTTAAACTCACTAAATTGAAAAAAATATGCTTCGAAGAGATAACTTCGCTTTGCTTTATAATGAGCGATAGAACACGTTTCGCATTCTCTTTATTCATTCACGATAATTTACCATCCTAAAACACTTTTATATCTACAGATAGAAGAATACTTTCAACATATCAGAATGACTTTCCTTTGAGTTTATCTTTCTAATTGATAGTCCCCCATTTGAAGTTACTGCTGATCTCTTGAAGTCGTCGAGACAAGTCAAAAGTAATAACAGAGGCAAAGTTTGAAGTGCCACCATTTTTCAAGAAATCTTAAAGACAAATCTACGGAACCAGAAAATGAACGCATTAATAAAGTGTTGATTAAAACATCCTCTTCCAAATTTAGAAGCAAACGACCTCATTTTCAACATCCGATATTTGCATCTCCCAACATTAAAAAGTCGAAAACTCTCCATGGCTAGTTTCATTAGGCTAGTTAAACCTCAACCGAATTAGGTTTCCGGGTAAAATTCGGAGAGGTAAAAAATCATGATGAATTCTGACGAGTAAAACCTCATCGGTCTACTTTTAATTGGCTTAACCGAACAGGAATCCGAAAAAAAATTAGCGGAAACAATGCAATATTAAAAGTTCCCATTGTTTGAAAAGTTTTAGCCCTCAGCAGGAAAAAATCCTCGAATTGTATCAAATAGCACACGACCGCTCGCTCCGTGACTTTATATTAAAATCGGACTTTCTTTCCCATTTTATCCTCAGTTTTCTCTTTACGCGGATGGGAATGGCAAAAAAAGACAAATGAATATCTAATGCGAACTCTTACCAAGTTGAATAATCCCGCTCATGAATTTCAAACGCAGTAAGGAAGACGGGTTGAGCGTTTTCGAAAAACAAACCTATCAGCCCGTGAGGAAAAAATTAAGCGCCCAAAATGCATTATGTACGCGTTGTTTTTGTGATGACCAAAAAATGTTGTGAAATTTAGCTCTATGAACGATATCCATGAATAATTCAAATTTTTCTTTACTTTCTTTAGCAATTGTAATGGAGGAACCAAGGGGAAGAATCTGTTTAAGTCTCGTACGTGACATTCACAGTTGACATTTACTCAGTCATACCAAACTGAATTTCCCTTCGAAGAAATGGTGCTGATAGCTTCACAGATTAGAAACTTTCACGTAGATTGATAAAGCATTAAAATTAAAAAACATTAAATTCAAAGCATTTAAAATTTAGGTAATATATAAAACTGTAATCATACATCACCACAATTATATTTCTATTTTTCATAAAAAGGTATCCCTGGGCTTAAAAAATCATATATTGACTGAAATTCCTTTTAATCCGATTCAAAATATTTAAATTTAAATTCAAGCTACAAAGATGGTAACTATGGTTAGTTACGAACACCGGGCATGGAACATTCATTCCATGACTGACGATGCACTGAAATTTATGAATAATTTCATTTCAGAATACAAGATAATAGGAAAAGTTTATTATTATTAAATTATTTTATTAACTATTTATATATTAGTGAACTCCCCAGTAAAAATTAGGAAGCTTAATTCTTTTAATAATGCTTCTTTATTTTTGTATGCATCTGTTTCTAAAGAAGAATGATAGCATATAAAACTTTTACATTTTTGAATTTTGGAAATTATTTGATTAAAAAAATGATCACTCTCTCACTTTTAATTCTATTTAAGCAGAACCGTTGCGTATACTTAAAAGATAATAAAATGACCATGAGCAATACCATCATGCTTGGCACCCTACCAATCATAACGGAAGTTATAATAAATCGAATTAAGCATATAATAATTGAACAGATAACTTATTCGTACAGTAAATATTAATCAATATCAGTCATAATAATTTAAAAAAGAGATATATTAGCAAATTTCCTAAAAATATAGTAAGCTAATGAAATTTTATTGAACTCTACGCAGTACATAATCTTTATGCAACTGATTTTTTGCTAAAAATCTCTTAAGGCCTCCCAAAATCATATATTACTGTATGTCGTACAAGATGTCAGTAAACAGAAAAAATTCTCTATATCTACATGTACACTGCAAGCCCATTTCGATGTGTCCCAGGAGATGCATGTACCATAACTCTATTTTCGTAATAGATTATTTTTGCGTATCTTACGTGGAAAGATGAATACTTGAATCGACGTTTTATAGCATCTATTTCTCTGATCATGCTGTATCAGAATGGCCTATGTAACACGGAGGACGCATAGCAAGAGATATATCTTCTAAGATCGAACTATATTTGAATTTATTAAGTGATGAAGCCTTTGTTTGAATCTTCTTTCTACTAAGATCTAATCTTGCGTTTTAAATCATTTGAATAACTCTCACGGATCAGTCGTAGTAATTTTTCACAAAAGGCATTGCCTTTCCTTGTGCCTTTTCTAATTCGCAAATTCATATAAAATTTCGTGAAAAGGAGGAAAAATTGCTGTATCTAGCAACAAGATCACTTAAATAGCATCTCTTAAACAATTCATCTAATCATAAGATATAAAAAGTACGATTAAATAGAAGATAGAGCACTTTCCGTAGACCTATCCTTAATATAGCGACCGCGCCTATGTAAAATCGGTATCTTCCACATATCTTGGTCATCCTTAAGGGGACAACCGGACGAGACCAAGGGACAGTGCTTCGCAATGCAGGACTCTCGGCAATCCTAAGCAATGGGAACCCATGTATGGATTTCTTTCATGCAAAAGGCTTGCGTAAGGATATTGAGGAAGAGACGCAAACTCACTCGACTTATGAATAGACTATTGCTCCAACGGGAATGAGTGCATTCGCTTGTTAGAAAACACTCCACCACAATGCTTTTATTATTCTTCGTTTTGCAACCCTCTGCGGCCGTGACCATCGAAGATTAGAAAGAAAAATTTCCATTTATCAGCCTGTCAACCCAATCCTCTTATCCGCAGTGAAATTCTAGCGACAAAAATTCCCTCTCGAATTAAAGTACATTAATAAACTCTCGATTCGACCCTTAAAAAAAAAAATTCCGAATTTTTCCCCCGAAATCCTCGGCTGTGTTTGGAGATTAGACCCAGAGGATACGCCGTTCGTTCACCTTCCTGCACCTGTTAGCTATTAATGAATCTCGCAGTTATTAATTTACTTGCGAAATCGTTGGGAATTCCAATTTCGCTCCGCCGATCCCCCATTTACTCCGGAGTAGTTGGCTCATCTTCACCTGAGGCCAGCTTAACGTGAGGGTACCGCGCTGCGCCAATTAAACAAGTTTCCATGGGATACGGATAGAGCTCGCTCGACTATATTATTCTAAGTTGATGCCATAAATTGAGGCGGATGTGGCCCAGATTTATGCCGCCGAGGCTAATTTTGATGTAATTTGAAAGCGTTCCTGTACACTATTATCCCCATTCCGATTCCGTTCCTTGCTCGATCACGTTAGGGTAATAACTTTAAGAGCGGAATACGAGGGTACTGTTACTTGTGGGCCATTAATGAAAAGTACATTGTACTAGCAAACGTTGCTTTTTGCACGACGGAGCGGATTACTGAAATGGAACGTTTATGATAAAATTGGGTTGGAAGGACCAGAATGCATATGCTAGTTGTCTCTGTGGGTCAACTTAATTCTTCTCTTAATTAAAAAATCGAAGCGCACTAAATGAAAAACAGCATAGATTAAAATACTATCCTAAATATCCCTAGATTAATTTCATATATACTTTTAGCTGTTTTCATAGGATTTGAATCCTGTAACTTAAACATTTCTGGTTCTGTCATAGTCTCTATAGAGCAATGAGAGTGCCAGAGTGCATATGCTAGTTTTCAAATCATTTTTCTGTTAATGTAAGACGGCATCGATTAAAGTACTCTCTTCCTAATATCCCTATATTTATTTGAGAAATATCTGCAACCGTTTTTATACGATTTGTATCCTATTTCTTAATATATCTGGTTCAATCATAGACTGTATAGAGCTACGAAATCGGTGCTGATAAAGGTGTGGCCGTCTTAAAGGCATTAATGCCACGATCACGAGCACATTTAAGTCACGCGTTTCTGGTGAAGTGTGGCCGCTCTAAATGGTTTCTTTGTAACGCAAGAGGCTATTGGAACATTTGCCCTTCCTTCGAAAACGAGAGAATATTCGGCGAAAGTCCAACAAAAGAGTTGTAGAGAAACCTAATTGCCTTACTGCTTAGAAGATCCTGAAAGAGACAATTAATGAAGTAAAGACGTCTGCATGCAAATGCAAAAGATAGTTCGAAATAACTATGTAAATTCATTGATGTTTGATTATCTACAATGGAAAGATGCACGGTCAAAAACCCAAGGACGAATTTTACCTCAAGTAATTAGCAAGAGCACTAAAAAGTGAATCGAATTGGTTTTGTAATGCTTTTTAATATATGAACGGCCACGATCAATGAAATGGGAGATGTGATAATATGGTAGAGGAGCCAAGAGTAATCGATATACTATGTGGAATGATTATTGATGAAGATAATAGTACGTGAGGTAAAACTAAAATAAATTAATAAGAATAATAAGACAAATTAATAAGTTACATAAAATTAAAACCTTATAATGTAGATAAAAATAATTTTATTTTCACAAAGTAAAAAATAAAAACTATAAATTCAGTAAATTCCAACAGATAAAAACCACTAAAAACAACGACCGGTTTCGTCCCATTCGGCCATCGTCAGGTAGGTTTACTATGCAGATTTTTGAAATTGCTCTATCCCCAACTCTCATTCCCGAAATTTTCATCAAAAAGTCGCCTTATCATCTTAAATTTTGCCATGTATTCAAATTTAGATAGGAATGCTGCAGATGTGTATTCGCTCGAACATGTTTCTAGCAAATAATGCTACATTGATTGCTGACTACAGTATCAAAAGTCAGTAATAAGTTTTCCTACGTTATTTCCATACCATATACCCTATAGCATAAAGAAATGCGTCCGACTGTGAAAGAGTAGGATTTAGCGCGCTTTCCGCGCATTTGAATACCGCCGAATCCGCCGAGTTCGCCTTGATAAGAAATTCGCGGTAGAGCCGCTCCGAACGGTTGAGAGAAACAGAAAACGCAGAGTTTATTCAAACGCATAGGAGATTACGTATCGCTCCCCAGAGTTTAAGGCCCCACAAACCCATTCCAAAACCCATCCCGCCAACACCAAAAAATTCGAACCCCGTCCCGCGGAGAAAGTAACGCAGACGCGCGGCCGAAGCGCGAATCGAGAGCTTCAAAAATCCCAAATCGGGGAAGCAGTTGCCAATTCCTCCGCTAGAGGCACGGCACTACGGGGCGATACGGAACACGGCGCGAGGGCAATTAAAAAATGCGGCATAAACTCGACCAGTTGTCCGGCGACACATTCACCCGTTTTTTTCCTTCCACCGAGTCGGAGAGGGAAATCGGGACCGCATTCGCATCGAAGAAAAACACGTGAAGATCGCGAAGCGCACGTGAAAAGACGCCACGAAACTCGCGAGTTGGGGAGCGAAGAAGCTCTGGCTCTTGGGGATTCGCTAATAAGCTGAGCGGTTAGCAAACCGGAGGAGTGAATCAATGGGAATACGGGTTGTACCACTCTAGCGAAACCGGAGGTCGTGATACTTTTCCCCCCGCTGAAATCGACTAAACGACACATAATGCACCAGAGTTTACGTACTGCACTCGGGTTTCGAGACGGGGCACAGCGACTGCAAGTCCACGCCGATGGGGCTGCACGGCACCGTAAAAATCTCCGACGGCGACTCGGGTCATTGGCGCGAGGAACTAACAGTCTTGTGCCCCAGTGTCGCAAAGTGGAGGGAGGGGGGTGCAGTGGGGGGGAGGAGAAAGAGGCCAGACAATGTCGAAGGAGAGCGGTGCAGGTAGAACGGGGGAGGATTAGAAGGAAGAAGAAAGGGATTTGTAAGAGAGAGAAGGAGGAGGGGAGGTTTATTGCAAGGGGGAAAAAATAGAGTATAACGGAGAGATAACCGCAAAGTGATGAACGGGCGCTTATTTGCCGCAAAATATTTAGCGCGGAATGGAATTAAAGGGGGTGGATTGTCCGCGGAGTTCCATCATTTTTTGGGTTGTAAAAATTAAAAAAAGGAGAGATTCGGGAAGTGATTAATTCGGCAAAGCACGCCTTTTATCGCGTTGAAAAAAAGTTTTCCGTCGGATGGAAGCGACCCCATTATTGAGTCATGATCCGACCGCACTCTTGAGGAATCTCTTCCATTATGTATCTAATTACGATCGTGTTTTCATTTGGGATTTATGTCGTTTGCCCAAGTCATTTTCTTTTTCGAGTATCTGCTCGCATATTTATTCCGCGAAGAAAATTATGCCGGAGTATGCGGGCTTTCTCCGGTAAAAACTTAGACATTTTATACCTTTATCCCAAGAACTAATTTGTGCCCCAATAGGAAAAAAATGAGGCTTTTAGTGCCAGTATAAAGAACTACCGCGTCAAAAATTACGTAACTTAATTTCACTCATTTAATCACATATTTTATTATACCATTATTATGCCATGCTATATTAACTATTATAAAATATTATATTACATTGATATTCTAAGTAACAAATACTAGTTGCCCCGTGCGAAAATTTCGCAGACGATCAGTAATACTCAATTTCCCCAACCAAATACATTACAGCAACTACTCTAATCACTACAGACGAATACACAAACAATAAGACATGCCAAAAAGATCGTACCTTGATATTCCATGTCAGTGTCAGTTTCGACATACGTCGTTTGTGGCGATAGATTTGTAGAGAGAATTTTCTTTTAGCACTATAATCACGAATAATACGCGTCATTTATATAACGACGTATATGCATTTTATCCTATACCGAATACCCCAATTCACTTAATGCATTTATTACATCATGAATTTAGACAAAAATACAAAACATCACTACCACATTTTGGTAAACTCTGTTCTTCAAAATGCCACTTCCTTTTATGATGTGTCACTAAACGCTTCGTGTTTAACATATATAACTAAGATAAAACAACAAAAATACTTCCTGCATCCACGTTACTTATTTATATTCTATTTTTTCTCTTCATACACGAAATATAAAAATAATTACTGCTCGTCTGCAGTCAAATTGCATCTCATAAATTCACTGAATCAGATTTATTCAAGCACTGAAAGATATATAGTCAGCAATAATTAGTTGAAAGCTTGTTGTCCTGCTGGTGTAGAATGAGAGAAAATGTTACTAATTTGGGAGAAGGAAGCATGAGGGGGAAGCATCTGCGGTGTGTCTCACTTTCAGAAGACCATAAATTGTGATTCATTGTCGAAGTGCAAAGTAAAGTATCGCAAATGTAGCAAACCCATTGCCCCGCATTATTTGAATGTCTCACACACAAATACAGTAGTCAATCATGGTATTTTAACCCATTCACAAAACTTAGATTTTAAAATACTACTCTTACGTCTACTACTACACATACTATTAAATTGGTTGAGCATATTTTTGCACTACGGGCATAGCGAAAGGGAATGGAGGCTTGGGCTTTCGTTACGCTTGTATTCCATAGAGGTGAGTTTTCTTGAATCGCAGGTATGATATCCTATTCTTTACTCCAAGGTATGAATAAATATAGAATACTACCTATTCAGTGAGTAAAACATAAACACTAAAAATCATTTGATACCAGGTTTAGGTATATAGAAAATTTGCAACACGAAAGTTTCACCAAAATTAATTTGAATTGAACGACATAATTGTTTTGATCGGTATGGGGTATGACTCATAATTAGAACCTTACATTTTTTTTCTATGAATACTCCAAAATCTAATCATGATACTAAAAATCGAATATTCTACTATGGTCGATCTTAAATTTAAATGACCGAGAAGTAATACGCTGCAACGTTATTCAAACATACCAAGCGATACTCCTGTGACACAAACATTAACAATCCGGCAATTCTCATGTTTCTGTAGTTGACGTTCTCCTCCCAAAAGATGTGAAGTAGCCGGTTTATTAACCTGTTATAGTTGCGTGCAATCTTAAGTTCTTCGTTTATGGAGACCATATATTACTTCCGAGTACTTTTTCAATCATTATAAGACCAAGTATTAAAATCACTTTCTCATTTTTGAAATTGTTTACACTCCTCACTAAGTAAACAAATTTAATCTGTATATAGCAACCCGGGCATTGTTTCGTCCAGTAAACAACGCGATGATTAAAATGTTAATTCAATTTGTTTAACAAATGGTGGATTTTTAATCCACCATTTGTTAAACATACCTAAAAATACACACCTTAATATTTTTTATCAGTGTCTGCTTCGATATACCTTGTTTGTAGCGATAGGTATCGGTATCTACACATCCAGTAACGAAACTCAATGGCCAAATAAAATGCCTTGCGTTTTCTAATTCCTTACCATATGAACCCAAACAAAATCCCTATTATATTAGAGAACGTGAGAGTATAAATGTTGTCGAATGTTTTAAAAATTTACTTTTAGCAGTATAATCACGAATAGTGCACGCCATCACTATAACGATACATGTATCTTATCCTATACCGAATACCTAAATTCACTCAATGCATTTATGACTAAATGAATTATGGTAAAGATACAAAATATCACTGGGAGCTTTAGCTAAACTCTGTCGTTATAAAAACCACTTCCTTTTATACCGGCAATGATGTATCACTTAAAAGATCAAGATAAAACAACGAAACATACCTTCTGCATCCATGTTATTTATTTATTTTCTATGTTCTTTTCTTCATACCTGAAATAATTACTACTCGTCTGCAGTGATCTGATCTGGGAGAGGAGAGCTAGAGGGGAAGCTAAATGTCACACTTTCATACGAATACATTGTGTTACATTGTCAAAGCGCATAGCATTCTCCCCGCATTGAAAGTCTCTAACATCGTTAATGTGACAAAATAATACATTTTTGTGCTTCGGAGATAGCGATTGGGAATAAAAGGCTTTCGTTAAGCTTGTACTACATGCTGGTGAGCTTTCTGAAATCGCAGGACATCCTTTTCTTTACTCAGAAATATGATTAAATGTTGAATATTATCTATTCAATGAGTGAAATATAAACAATAAAAATCATTTGATATCAGGTTTAGATATATATAAAATTTGCAACATACGAAACCGGGAAGTAATATGATGCAAAATTATTCAAACATACCACATGATAAAACCGTGACGCAAACTTTCATATTCGGCAATGTTCATGTTTCTTTGGCTGTCGTTCTGCTCCCGCAAGATGCAATGTGGCTTGCTTATTCAACTGTTATGGTTGCGTACGACGTCAAAGTTTGCTTCATGGAGACTGTAATGTTAATTGCGAATCATTTGATGCCCGAGAATAGATGCATTATCCAATTTAAAAATTTGTTTACACTCGTCACTAAGTAAACAAATTGAATCTGTATATAGCAACCCGGGCCTTTTTTCGTCCAGTAAAAAATGAGATGATTAAAATATTATTTCAATTTGTTTAACAAATGGTGCATTTTTGATTTGTCTGACTATTTTTCGCAGGAACCTGACAACTTTTGCCATCAAACGGTCATTCATTTATATATATTGATGGAGTAATAAGGGAGAAAAGTCCCGATCACCAAAAAAGCATGTTTTAAAATAATATATAGATAGATTATAATAATTATATACTAATATTACATTTATTTACATTATGGTGTTAATACGATTGTTCTAAGCCAAAAATCCGTGAGTTTTAGGTGTATAATACTTAAACATATTTCTGATATGGATCTAAATACCTTGTGTATTATTAAGAGAGATTGCATAAGATCGAGTTCAACAATCTCCTTCATCGTCAAGGTAGCAGGGGGATAAATTCCACAAAATTTTCATGTATTTTATAATAATTATCGCATATTCGAACCAAAAACGATATTCCGAGGCCAAAATAAGCATCTTTTTAGGATTACCCTTCTTTTGATACTTGTCTCGATTTCGTAGAACAGAAGTCTGCAGCAGGTAAATAAGAAATTTACATGGAATTTTATTTTAGTATTTCAAGTAGTACAGGGTCCAACTCAGGATACCTTTGTAAAAATAACGACGAAGTTTCATAACCAATCAGGCCTTCGTGCGAATCCAGTAAATTCACGTACTTTCCTGGATGGAAAAGTACATTTATTCCATACGGTTTTGCTGTTTCGCTATTATATTCATAGATTCTGCGAATCCATTCCGGAGTAGTTTTTTTTCAGGCCAAAGTGGGAGAAACTTTGCCCGGAGGAAGAAATCTCTATCGGAGAAAGTCAGTACTAGTATGTGGCATTTGGGTTATTTTTAGCGCTGACCGTTAACTAGATGAAATGACCGTGCAGAGTTGTTAAATTTTACGTCTTCAAAACCATGATCGGCGGTGCATTACCGAAACGATGGAACGATAAATTTCTATCCTAATTATATATTGCCACGGAGGTTTTAAAATTTCAAAGTTTACATTTCGAGGTATAGAGATTAATAATTATATAAAAATAAGAGATAATTCGAGATAAAAATTTATCGAATCTCAATGATTATGAATTAATGAACACTGAACCTAGGTAGCCAGATCAACTACGTTATCAGCTCAGGTTAAATCCACAACTTTTCTTCGACAGATGGAGAGGGAAGAAAATTTCAGTTTATATTTTGTAAATAAAAATATCTTCCCTAATTCTGTAGAGAATAAGCGAAGGAATTTTAGGGTCTAATAAGTGTTACTTCTTCTACTTCTTCATCTATGCCTTCTTTCTAAGCCATATGGGGTTGGCATCTAATAAAAGTATCATTATCTAGAAGAAATATAGTAACTAATACCGGTCCTATATGACGGTGAACTCAACTCTCAGAAACGCACGTATTTACTCCCTGTGAGGCATTAATTTAGGGATGTTTGAATGACATCATTGCGAAAATTAGATACTGAAAAATGTTTCTATTATGAAAATATATAAAAATATTCTGCAACCGAAGTTTTTGCGAGTAACTACTCTGATCACTTCGTTTTTAAGAACAAGAGTCCCAAATACTGTAAGAAAATTTTACAAAGTAAATTAGAAATGCGTTACGTGAACTCTCACCGGAGTAAAATGCTTATTCAAGAACGTATTCGTAAATAGTATCAAGTTCCTTGTGTACGATAATAGTCAAATGAAATTCTTTTACATTTAGCCCCCCTAGGACTTTTTACAGACTCATCTGGTTCATCTTATCATTTCCTGCACCACTATTTTAATGTACCAGACAATATGCAACTCTTCCAAATGTTATGCTGTGATTCATTTTAAAGAATCGAGCATGTGTTGGTGGTTTTATATTCTCAACAAAGAGCTACGCTTAAGAAAAGATGCCTTTTGTTAGCTAAAAGATATAAAAGTCCTTTAAGACTTAAGATTTTGAACCTCTTTTTTGTGTCTTCAATTTTCCTATAATCCTCCAAGTCTTCTCAATATTAACTACGCATAAAACCCTATGTCTTTATGTCTATCGTTTCTCTCCATTCAATTTTTGAGTATAATTAGTGAAAGAAAAACGCGATTGGCTAAAAATTTTAATTAATTTTTCATCATATCGGATGAAATGCGCCATGCTCCAGGCTACTATAGTCCACTAATCAACCTGAAAAACTTCAAAAGAAAGCAAATTTATAATCAATAGTAGTCGCTTTGTCGATTAGCAACATATCCTATGGAATAAAATGATATAAAAATCACGGGGGCAGCTTTCCCGATATGAAGCAATATATTGACAAGGAGAGCCAACTAATTCGGTGTAACCGCTTTCTTTCGATAGAGGTAAAATGTAATTGATAATCTTTAAATTACTGTAAATAATTCAATAGAAAACATTATTTAGATCTTGTAAGAGAGTAAAATAGTCAAAGGATCATCAAATTGTTTTTATGAATCTATTTTACATAATTATGAAAAATAGTAGCAATAATACCAAGAGGATGATCTGTAGATGCAGAGAAAAGATAATTTTCGAATAGATTTAGGAGTAAATACATCGGAGCGAGTTCAAATATCGTGGAAAGATAACTAGAAGTAGAAGAAACAAGAGAAAAATACTAAGCAGAATAACGCAAGCAAGCTCACTCTGGCATAAAAATAGAATTTTTGACAAGAAAACACACGAACTTGGGGAAATATAAACGCTATCTATAGCGGGAATCCTTTTGAATGGCTTTGAAATTCTGTAATCGTATCAGAAAAAAATCTACTTATGGAGAAGTGATGATATAAAGGAAACATGAAAATAAAATAAATGGAGTAAATGATGATGAAGTCACTAGAAAAGTCAATCAAGCCGGAAGCCTATGAAAAACAAGGAAAGAAAAAGAAAATTAAATTGGCAGATTAAGGCATGATAGTCTCATGGAGTCAGTACAGGAAGGTATAATGGACAGAAAAGGATGAATAAGATTAAACAGGAGAGAAATGACGGTGTCTTAGATTTGGGAGTTTCTAAAGAAGGAAGGAATTTTTACGATAGGGTTGAAGGAATGCGAAAAACTAATTTTCGGATTAATAACCTATGGTAGATATGAGAGAATAATCATATTGCATAAGCATATCTTTGGCTTGTGCAATGACACTCAAATATTTAAATCCATCGAAATGCAAGTGAAGTAACGAATAACGAAAACAAGTAAAATAAGGGACTACTGCAGTAAAACCTTTCTTCTCCGTCTACGATGATTTTGATCTGGGATAATTGTACAAAAATTGAAACTTCACTTTTATTAATGTTCAACATATATATTCATATGTTGCGGCAAAAGTCAGAAATCAGCCAACGTGGGAAGTGTTCTGAAAAATCCGAGAATGGCCAATTTCACTATAAATTCACCGGCCGATGTCTGTTTCTTTAATGTAGGCCATGGGAAAAATCATGAGCAAATTTGGGTGGGTCTCTATAATTTATCACTTAACATCGATTATTAATTATTAAATATCGAATTGAATTTCGATAGTTAACTATCAGTTCGACTTTGAAATTAGAATATTTGGCTGGTTTGTGTCGAGTCCAGTTATGTGGAGGTTGGATATTTAAATTCACCAGGTCACTAATGCGGCAGTGTCAAATCATAATTTGCGTGAGTTTATTTAAATGCATGTATCTTAATGCGAACTACTTATCGAATTTTGGCAGAGAATTCTCGCCACTTCGCGAAACGTACGGCCAAAGTAGTAAATTCTCAAGTACATATTTGGACCTCGGCCACACCTTCCGGACCAAGTGCAGAATGGTCGACCAATTGGGGAACTGCCCGAACTTTGGGCTTGGTCGTGACATATTTATTACGTTTTAATCTCACTATTTCAAAATTATTTATGACCCAACTTATTTCAGGATATCCGATGAATTTGAAATGAAAATTTATCGAATCTCAATGCTTTAGAATTAATGAACACTGAACTTAGGTAGTCAGTAGTTAACTATGTTATCCGCTCAGGTTAGATCCACAACTTTACTTTGAAAGACGAAGAGGAAAAAATTGCTCGCAAACAAAACAAGTTTAACCATCTCCTTAACAGAAGAATGAACTTTATTTTGGAAAACTCTGGTGAAAATTTGCAACGTTTTCATCCGAAAACTGTGGAACTTTCTTGTTTTATTAGAGTTAATCATCCAAGTCACATCAACTCTATATAAGTTACGTCCAATGCTTTCTAAATATATCTTTAAATTAATTTATTTTAATCTACGTTTAAAATTGAATACTATGAAAATATCTTAATTTCTGTTTGGGCCGATATTTTCTATCATTAGAGTAGTTTCAGAGGGATGACTTTGAACATAACTGGTGGGGAAGATAGCGTCCACAGTTTAAGGTATAAAAGATGCCTTTATTTGTGGGCTGAGTGTAATTTCCCTCTGAAATCATAGTCTCCCAATGCCACAGCAATGTTGTTTCAGCTTAGAAGTCCGGTACACTAAAAGTTAGAGAGATGAAATCAGTGATTTGTTCACAGTAGAGTGCTAAGAACGGAGGTAGTTTAGTGAGGCTCTGAGAACACTTATCGTGATTCTACAACTTGTGAACCAACCGAAATATGCGCACCCGAGTCACTTCGAGGTTATAAATCGTAGTAGATTGTATGTGTGGAAATTATTACCACTTAAGTTAACTTCAGACAGCGAATCAAAATCAATGATTCGTAAATATTAATATTTACTGTAAAGCTCACGGAAAATTGCCATTTTCTCCCTCGCATATGCAGCTACATTGATATAAATTTTGCATCCAAATAGACTTTTCCCTAAACAACTTTTAAACTATATGTAAGTTTATGAGTGTGAACTTTGTGTGGGTAGTTTTGAGAATTTTGACGAGTACGAAGAATTGGGTCAATCCATTCATACATAATACATAATGAACAGACTTTAAGAAGTAAGGTATCTGCTATGATATTACGCTCTCTAAAACTTAATAAACAGGGAATTCTTTTAGGCTTTTAAAAGCCCGGTCTCCTGTAATAAAAAAGATTTAAATTTCTAGCTAAAAAGAACGGCTTGTAAGAGATATTTCAAAACGGAAGCTCCCTATAACTTTAAAATAAATGAGTATACGAATTACAATTAAATTAAGATTGGAATTTTTATAGGCATACATAATTATTGTGTCTATTTTGCTTGCTGCTATTCTTATGTTGACCTAGAATTGTATATTAATGCAACCCAGTCTCGCTCATTTACTAATGATTCGTTGGAATTGTGCACCGATAAACTAAAAGGACAAATTATTTTACAACAGCAATTAGCAATATAATAACCTTTCATCGCAAATGTAAAGATTATTCGATCTGGTTTCTAGGAAAAATTATCTACAAAGAATGATTTCAGAAAAATATGAACATATTAAATTTGTTAATATAAAAGAAATTGATAATGCAGGTCCGAAATTAAATTTCTAATTTTATTCATTTGTTATTAATTACTTCAGCATAAAACTTCGTAATTAAATACATATAAAATATAATTCATTGAATAAAATAATTCTTTTATTTTCTCACGCTTCTATGATACGGCCGTATACTGTATCTATTTTTACCAAACTCATTCCTAATAAAGGATTGTTGTGAAAACGGTAAGAAAATAAACAATATACAAAATTTACAAAACAACATACAATATACTAAATATACAAATATTTAAAAGGGCCTTCCCAACTTGAAGTTCTAACGAAAATTCATCGTCTGACCCAAACGGACTGATCCTCCTCAGGTAATTACGAAATTCAATGGTATATAGTTATAATTAGATGATTACTTCGGTGGCCAACATACTTACAGGATTCAAATTACTTTTTATACGCTAGGATAACTCTCCATAGAAAATACCAACAATAAATCACCCTTTGAAAATAGTCCGCCGTACATAATAGAATTGTGAAGTTTTTAACACGATCGAGAATCCGTCGGTATCTCCACTAAACTTCGCCTCCGTCTCTTGATTGCCAAAGTTCGATAGTAATTTCCGAATCCAAATGAGGAAAATTATCGAAAATGGACGAGTGACGCGGCGGTGGTGGAATTGAAGGAAAATTTCGAGATAAATAAGTGCGAGACGAAGGAAAAGGGAGGGATCGAATGAGGAGAAAGTCGAGTGAAAGCTTTTTACGACGTCGATGACAAAACGCTCTCATTGCCGTGACGAATTTATTATACGCCACGACGATAGGGCTCTGTAAGCGCTATTAATCATGCCAGAGAAGCGCTAATAGCTGTTGTTACCGTTATCTGTGGCGTAAAGGAAGAGCAGGAAGCAGAAATTAATTCCATTGGAAGAGCTGATAACATTCTTTGCTTGGAAATGAATGCAGAGAATTGCTATCTAATTTTGGACGCTAAACGCCCAAATGGAAGACAATCACGCATTTCTTCCGTTTCCAGAGTTTTTGTGGAGTTTTAATTCCTAAAAGTAGCTCATATTTACGCAGTAGCTACGATGGGAATTCTTCACTGAATACCTGACTGTAAACCTTGATACGAGGAAGATGTGGAAGATGTGAATCATTGATTATGGTGATTATAGATAACGATTCAAGATAATTTCTACTTTTCGTTTCTTCACGTAGGCTCGATCTATAATGATCGATAGTAAGAAAGGTTATAACGATCTGAAATTGATCTAAAATTATTTATGAGCACAGAATTTCGGCAAATAAGCATAATATATAAGCATATAATATATACACAAGATAAACGAGCACATTAAAGAATATTTATATATTTAAGTTATTAATAAAATTACCTATTTTCATGAAAAGCCTGCGAATTTATATGAATTTACGTTAATCATACGTTCCTTATTTTGTAGCTCTTAAATGCAAAGATCTCTTTTGTAGATTTGCTGACTTAATTAGTCTTTTCCGTAAACTGATATTTTCGTGAATTAATTTTTTTATACACTTGACTTATGTAGTCCTAATGTAACAATGGAATTCAATGTTTGAATGACATCCTCTTCAATTGCCCTCACGAAATACTTTTAAAGAATTTTTCACAGTTTCATCTTTCAATGTCTACTTTTGAGATGAAGTGGAAAAACGAAGCCCTCATTATTCTTACCAAATGTACTAATACCCCCTTGTTATTCTTAAACAATTTCAGACCTGTCGTAGATTTGGTGCTTTACTGTTTGCTCTTCCTTTTGTATGTCTTCCTCATTCTTTTGAATTCCATGAATGAAGTTTCTCTAAGTCCGTAATTGTTGAAAACACTTCATCCGTGTGTCGACCTAAGTTCAGATCTCCTAACCAGGTACACTTCATCATTAGTTACATGAGACGGTTAATTCAGGTCGATATTCTCTAACAGGATTGGAAATGATAGTAGATAGTCGAGTTTGCACGGGACACTGGAGATATCAAGCCTATGCCGCGGTCTGCTCGTACGACACAAATGCAATTATAGTCCCGGAACAATTCCATACTCGGCGCGGAGCTCAATCTTTTATTACTTCAGATTTCCGGACTACCTGAAGTCACGCTTGAAAGGAAATGCCTTGTCCAATTCTCAGAATTGAAAGTGCTATGCGAATTTTCACATTGTTTTATTTATGAAGCCTATGCAAGCAACATATAAATTCCAAAGAATTCTCAGTGAATGAATTCGTTGGACGCCGAATTTATTTCATTTGCAATGCACGTTATAATTTCGTGTAACATTTACAAACTTAAATCTTAGAAATGTTGATTATATTTGTAGAGAAAATAAAGAAAAAACGGAATTTTCCACTATAAAAACACACTGATAATAAGATTGAGTATTCTAGTATAAGCGGATCTAATTTATCAGACACTGTATATAGGTAGTAGTATACTTTTATGCTTGTTTCCGCAATTCTGTAAAGTATGCTGATGTAGTATGCATATTAGCATTGCTTAAATTATTATTTTTAAGTTCTCATATACTAATTTTAGCAATAAACTGAAATTAAATTGGAAAAGTAACATAGGAACCCTCACTGTATTTGGTGGCATATGCGAAGCACCATATTTTCTAAATCATAGCCGAAAAAGTCTTATATGAGAAGGTTCGGCTTTACCGTTTTTCTCGTTTCTGCAATATTGAAAAAGGTGCGATAAAGTTATCGAACGACCTAGTTAGATTGGAATATATGATCTTAAAATAATTTAACCTGAAAACGGAAATTGAAAAATTAAACGAAACTTTAACATAAGTTTCCAAGGAGCCGTCTAAACTTCTCCTGAGTATTCCCTACCGAAATGAAGGTGCACCTTGTATGCCGCCAAGTACGATAATTCTCCCTCACCAATATCTTCCCTCTTAGAAATGACGAGAATGATTTCTATACCATTACTCTCGAACGAAGGATTCGATAGTTTAAAATAGAAGGGAAACAAAAGCCATCGAGTTACTCCGAGGAAGTTAACAGCTATTTGTTTGACCCTAGTCCGCTCCTAGGGCTATCACATTCTCATGGGAAAGGATTACCCTTTGAGAGTCGAACAGGAGTAGTTTTAGACGAACTTTACCCGTCTACACCGAGGGATACAAGTGCACGGAAGAATCCTCAAAAAAAAAAGCACCGCTATCGATTTGAACTTCGTGACAATCTGCTCCGTAGCTATTTTCATCCCGGAGGATTACCTCCGCGGATTCAAAGGCAGTCGGAGGGCAAACTTTCCTTCACAAACGCCCCTTAAATTTCGCATTTGTGCGGAACAATCGTCCCTGTCCCTTCTCTCGCCCCATTACTCAAGCATCCATTCATATCTCCTTTATTTCCCCGTTCTCTTATGAGAGATCTCGCCTTTATCATAGACTTCGTCCCGGCGCAACGTGCTTTAAACTATTTACGCTATGGAAGGCGGGATGCGATCCAACTTCTCCAATAAAAGATCCAATCAATCTCGACGAGCGACTACTCCAAAACCCCGCTCTCTCCGGCACCCAAAAAAGAACGAGCGTTTTCATTCGCTACCTTCAATTATCGATCATTCTCCTCTTCCTATCCAAACACTTTTACGCAGTTTATTTATGTAACTTTCTTCCGATACGTAAAACGTCACCATGGTAATGTTGCGCTGGAAAATTATCGAGAAAAATTCCTACGTTACTTTGATTTGTTTTGTACAATGCGCTATTTAAACACAACCGCTGTTGTCCAATGTTGAAATGCTTAGCCGAATTTGAGATTTGGATAGTACTAATTACCTTTAATAACGCAAAACGCTACCGCTACGTATATTGTGGTGGTAAAGCATTGAGGAATTAATTCCTGTTATACTATGAACGTTTTATAAGATAGCGCTTTTTAAATACAACCGTGAATGTTGAAACGCCGAAATTGAGGTTTGAACAATGTTAGAATTCATGGGCACACTCTCTTGCAGTTTATTTTTGTGAATTCCTGTGCGGGTGCAAATAGTTAAGAGGGTCATTCTCTCTTATGCGGTGTGTTTAAGCTAAATTATGAGACTTCTCGTTTTTCCAAAAAATTACAATAAAGTTTTATAAATTAATATATTGATGTACGAGTATATGAGTGGTAATGTAAGTTATTTTAATAATAGTGTTACATAAATTTTACACTAAGAGTTAATTTTAATTAAATTTGATTTAGATAACTGAAGATTAACTTTATATAAAAATAAATTTACATTTAATAACATATAATATGTGTTATTTTGTAGGTATTATTAAGCTCTTTCGTATTTTTTAACGAAAATGAAATTAGGAAGACGAAAATGTAGAATGAAAATATACAAAGGTTTGGAGGGTGATATTATTAAAAAACGAATGGAGTAACGTGATAAAATCAGAGATGAAGACAGAAGAAAATTGGCTGTCTGCTAATGACAAAGTGATGGAGTAGCTACGTAACTGTCTGAGATACGTTGAAAGGGTAAATAAATCTCATTCAAACAAGAATGAGTAATAAACCGAAAGGGTGACGATGCACTTTGGACGCTAGAAATAATCGGATGTGATTGGCTGATAGTCTGAGCTAAGGTATAGCTAGAATAAAGAATATATAGAATATCGAGGATCTTATTCTAAATTTTTCTTAGACATAACATTACTGTGATATATCTCCATACCTCTTGAATCCACAAAAACAACGTTTTCACGATTTTTATACATCTCAAAATCCATCAACCATTCCGGATCGAACCTATCATTCTAAACGTAACGCTTTTTCGAAAAGAACATTGGAACTCTTTATTCATAAAATCGAAATTTCCAATATTCATTCACTCTTTCATCTCACACTCCCTCATTACCGTGAGGGAATTGCAGCGTATCTTTTCCTTTTTACACTTTTTTGCCCTCTTTCACACGTGTGGTTGGCTTCCTTCAACTTGGATGTATCCTTCGGCAACCCTTTGTAGCGAAGTTATTTATTCCCCCAAGGAAGGATCTTTTTTTAAGATTAATGCACAGATTACTGGGAGATAGGTGAAAGAGAGAACCATTTGGGAATAAAGGCTCCCATCGATCAATCTCACGAGAAGATACGAGATGTTCTTTCACTTTTTCTTTTAGCTTCACCGAAAAATATTGCATGGAATATGTCACGGTTCAACGCAGTCTACCATGTGCTGCCTATCGTGATTGACTTAGAAGTCAATGTGAAGTGCCTAAATTTTTGTGACCAAAATTAACCTTTATTTCATGAGCTATGCAGATTTAATAAGCAAAATATTGAATTAATGAAATTTGTACATACTAAATATATAACTAATTACATAAACATTTAATAAATGAAAAAATATTTAATTAAATCAAAATTTAATAAATTAAATAATATTTGATTAATTGAAGAAATATTTATATATTTTAAAATATATTTAATTAAATAAATTTTAAATTGATTAAATGTTTTCACTACCCATATATTTAAGAATTAATTTTAGAATTCGATAATTGAAATTCGGATACATTAAAACAATCATTTTCTAACAGTAAGACACACAATCGTGAAATTTATTTTATACTTTATAATTATCATAAATTAATTAAAGAATTAATTTGATTTAGACTGCTCTATATACTTATTTTCCTGAGTACCTCGATAACTAATTGCATTCAATGTATCTATTAGATTAAAAACATAGATAGTGAAATTATTACAAATATTAAAGTCATAAAAATTAACGAGATTTCCAATAAGAGAGTATATTGGTAGATCAGGGAATAAAATAATGCTGGAATTTTTAATTTTTTTGCGATAAATAACTATGCAAAGTCTACTCAACAACACTTCCTTTTGTCGCTTCTACATAAAAAATTTCAGTATTTACATTTCATAAAAACGACGAACGAAATCTGCGCAAAATTACCATATTCTCGATATAGGAGTGGAATGGTACTGCGTTTGCATTTTTTCCAACATATGTGAAATGATAAGGCAACGAAATGATATTATGCTGTACGCAAGTAGCGCCTGTTTCCTTGTCTTACTCTCGTAAAAAAAACCGCCTCAAGCCTCCCTCAGCTTCGAATCCAATCGCGGCGTCTTTTTCCCGCATGTTTCCATATTATCATGGCCACTCATTACCATTTTCACGTATACAATCCGACCCAAACTCGCATTAATCACGGCTCTCGATTTCGGAAAAAGGGAAGAAGGGCTCCATCGTTCACTCGCTACCACTCTTAATTACCCCCACTGCTCCCCTATCTTGTCTCTCCTTTCTCTTTACGGACTAATTTCCATTATGTAAAAGCGGGCTTATGACAGGGTCATTTCCTTGTTCCTCTGTGGCTTACGATTTTTTTCATCGCGGGATCCTTCCTGATAAAGCTCTGCACGAAAATGACGGAACATCCGAGTGGCAGAAATTATTTCCCCAACTTATCGATCCTTGTAATCATTCCCAGGATCTGTACTTCTTTTACACTAACTCTGCTTCGTTGGAGAGCTCGCCAAAGCGTGGCCAATTCAAAAAATTCGACGAAAGCTTTCATTATATTAATGAATACAAAGATATTAAATTTCTAATTACTGAGGATGTTTTCTGTCGCGATTTAAAACTGGAAAATTTTCTTATAATCTAACGTTTAAGGGAAATGTTGACTATCAATTGTAATTATTTCACTTAGAACAATTATTGTATGATTTCGAATGCAGATTGAAGAAATTGTTACAAAGAATGGCGGTGAATTTGCGATCGTAAAAGAATGCCGTATCTCTACCTTCACTCAGAAGCGTCTTAGTTTTAAGTGCGCGAACAATTAAACTTTTAAGACAAAGTTGAAATTACTTAGGCTGAGATGGCTCATCAAATATGTATACGAATCTTAAAGAGTCGTGTCCTATCTTCCTGACTTGAAGTGAAAGCTTAGTTTTAATCTTTTAAATAAACCCACTCAGAAAATATTACATATTAATAAGGCGCTGCCTATTATCTCCACAGCAAAGCTAATAGAGTAAAGGAAATACAGCAAACGACGCTATCTCATCTCCGTAGCTTTCTTCAACAATATTTTGGGCTTTAGAAAATTTTTTGCGTAAATTTTCAGTGTTTATAAGGCTGAGTGGTAGCGAGGAGTTTTAATGAGGAGCACTGCATAACAAATGTATGATCGGATGCTAGTACAATGTAATGCATCTCTTTCAGGTTAATATCAACAAGTCACAAAGGTATACTGAATCACTTTTTATGCGGTACGTTCTCTTTTGAGGGAAGTTTAATCAAACGCATGATGGCGATCCAGGAGGGGAATGGAAGCAAATTATACATCCGGCGAATCTTCAAGTGTTTGCTCTCGTGATTCCTATCCTCAGCGATCGCAGAATTCCAGTGATCGCTGCATTCTTTTTTATCTGGAATTTCAGACGGATGAATGGATGTCTATAAAATAAACTTTACCCGTACAGCGGTAATTATACCGAGCACTAGTCATTCATCCGACAAAAATGCATTAAAGGTTTAATTTTGCGTGTCAATCCTTTTTGCACGGTTCTCAACTGTTGATTTACTATTAGTAAAATGCATGAGATATTACACAGAATGAAACCTCTCCTCGAATTACGGGATTAATCCAAAAATGTTACTCCGATATTCATAGGGAGTCGTGCACTCAGAAGAACGGATTTCATAGAATTCGTTAATTTCAATCTCACTAATGTAAACAGAGACTTCGGCAGTATCTTGATTGAGAATTGATGAAGCCAGGATGATGCGAAGTTTCGAATTTAAAAATCAAAGAAACGCCGAAATCGCAAAAATTTACACTATCCTCTGAATATCTCCTATTAAATTCTTTCCGTGAGCGAAGTGCATACAATGACGAGATACTAATTTGAGATAGTGTCCAGATGAAACAGAAAGATAGCTTCAGCAGGATGAGATGAGATGTGTATATGTTTTTTCTTCGTACCTTTTATTCACTCTTTCGTATTCTCCATCTCCCTTAAGCTCTGCCTCTCTTTCTCTCTCTACATTGCACTCTTTCAAACCCAAAATTCGCTCCTTTGCCCCTTTGTCTCCATTCATGTCTTTGTCTCCATTAATTCCTCTCTTCATTACTCCCTTCATTATTACTCCCTTTCCATCTCTATCTTCATTTCGGAGGTTAACTTCTTTCATCCTCGTGATAAAGTGGGCTTCCTTACCTCTTCTCTCTTCCTCTCAATTTCTTTAACAATTTCCACCTTTGACTCTTACTTTGTTTTGCTCAGAATTTATCCTTATATTTCTACATTAATTTCTTCTTTCTTTACGCTCATTTACGTACTTACATTTTTCGCATTTGAAGATATCCAACTTAAAGGATATTGAATACCAAATCAGACGTTTTCCACTATATTTTACCTTCACCATCCCAAAATTTTGCCAGCTTCAAGAAGCTCTGTTTTGAAGAAAATGTATTGATTAAACATGTACAATTCCACAATATAGAAATCATAAAAGAACACGTTCACCGGTATCGGCAAAATTATGTCATCATCAGAATGAATGTGCCATAACATGAATGATGATGGTAAAAATCCGCCAAAACCGGTAAACATATTCGCTTGTGGTTATATATTGAGTGGAATTGTAAATGTAGAGTTATTAAACATTCTTCAAATCATGAAATTCCTCCAGGTATCACTGTAAAGTATTCATTTAAACTCTATCTTATACAAGTAAAACATTGGGTATACTTTTGTTGATCACAATGGTAGGTAAAATACATGCTCGAAAAAAAAAATTCAGCTCATTGGTACTGAGGATACGATCGAGACCTAATGACTCGGTAGGCAAATTTGTATTTACATACCAAACAGCGGTAACGCGAATTTAAAACGCAAAAACCACTAACGAGGGTTCGTTTCCTCATAGGATCCTCATTCCACATCCCGTCAAAGTTTCACCACTCAATACACCAGTTCTTTCCAACGTCACTTACGTTCCGCCTCTTTCTCATTTGATGTTCCGCGTCATCAGTATCTTCCTCGGTTCATTTACGTATCACTTCCCCCGCTGTTCATTCCGCAATCTCCTTCCCTCTACTTCCCGCATCTTTCTCAATCCTTCCCAGCCTTACATCTCCTTTTAATCTTTCTCCCTCCGTATCTCATTTCCCCTCACCCCAACCCCAGCCCTTCTTTGTCACGTTTACTCCATCCTTCTCCTCCATTCAGCTCTCCTCACTCTACAACCCACGCTCCATCTTTATCCATAACACATCGTCACGTTTCTTATCTCTATCATTCTTCCCTTCGATCCATATATTACTTCTTTCCCTCCCCATACGTCTTCCCGCACTCATTCTCACATCTCCGCGCTCTGCTATCACTGCTGCCCCTTCATCCTTTCCCAGTTTCCTCTCTCTTTGCGTGCATTCCGAATGCTTTAATGCTGCTGCACTTGCTCCAGAGTGTGTGCTCGTCCCTCGCGAGAGTATTTCTCATGGTAATAAAGTGGGAGGGTTTCTTATGCCTTACAATGGAGATGTGGAATATCTCTTCCGTATGAACTCGCCAAATGTTCACATGGTATGACCTCTTTCGTGAAATATTGATGAAGATTTCATAACATCGTCGTAAAATCCATGTTGGAGATTCCCAGAGTTGGGATGCGTGAAACGATGTAGAAGAAGATGTGAAATTATACCCGTGGGTAATTCGAGAGCGATTCGTCTTTGCGCTGAAATTTGTAGAAATAAGTTTTTCCTCGTCCGTGTTTCGGTGCGATTACATTATGACCTATAAATGAGTTTTCAGATTTTATGGACGCGCTTTCCTCAAACGTGGGTGGTAAATTGAAATGTTCGCCTTAGCGAAAAGGATATCTGTAATTAGGGCTGGGGAAATAAAATTAATATTTTCCCATAAAACGCATTCGTTCTAATTTTTTAGCTTCGTTTGGATATACGAATAAATGCCATGGACGTTATTTCCTCTTCGTGACCTATTTTTAAAACCTTTTAATCCCTGTGTAGAAATAGAACGTTAGAAAACGACTGAATCGCTATACACGTGCTATAAGAACAGGCGTTACTTTTTAGTAAACCATAACTGCGAGTACAGAGGAAAATGTTACTTCCACACATTATTTAAAAACGGCCGTTTTCCCAATTGTGAAAGCATCGTTATATTTTTTACCTGATGATAGTAACTACGCTAACTGTTTCCTTTTATAAACTTGTGGAAATAACAAATTTTTCACTATCAAACAAAACTGTGAGTTATAAAGTTTTATTGTCAGTGAACGAGATTTTCTATATTATGCAATACAAATAATAATTTTTAGAATAACACTCCATAGAGTGGATTCACTGGAAAAAGGATTGTCCAGCATACGATCCCTTAAAGTTTTTCGATCGGTTACCGACTATTCGGGATTATTAATAATAAACATCGATTTTATAAAATTTGGTCGGAAATTAAAACAGGAGTAAGGTATGGAGTACCTTTATAAAGCTTTTCATCGAAGTTATCAATTTTTCCTTCAAATCATTATCTTTACTTTAGATACGAATAGCTTATCGCTCCGTTTGCAAATATAATTGATATATTTAGAAATTTTTTATGCATGCAAACGTTTCTTATCTATGTATGGCCTTGTTGACACTACCAATATACATAGAAATGTTTGCACTAAGTAGAATACTTAATAAATAACTTACTCAAGGAGAGGTTATCTTAAAGAGATCCTTGCTGGGCCGTGAGGATCATATTATTTCTGACGTAGAAATTTAAAATGTAAGTGTAAAGCAGAATTTATATACAAAAGGAAAAGAGAGTAAGATGATAATCGTAAGACAAGCACGTAATGGAAAAGAGATAAATCGAATGTCAAATAATGTTAGTCGTTCATTTTTTCTTTTGGGAAATTCATAATCATTATATCAGTGACGTGCAAAAATCATCAATTTCCTCTTCCGATGAATGGAACCTCTTTTTGGAAGATTCTCACAAAATCCTTAAAGATCACTCTGTTAAAGGCAATGAAATAAAAAAAAACATTCACTCATTGATTGGTTCTTGATTTATATAAATGCGTGTAACATCGTGGTAACTTGTAAAGTTATTTACTTTATTATTACTATAACTTATAAAGTCATTTAAATTATTTACTTTGCCATTTGAATGACAAACATTTCAAAATTGTTTTTGCTTTTCAAATACGTACGCTAATTTCCCTCAATCCTTTTAAACTACGGAAATCATGAGCGAGTTAGTAGGCAACTAAAATGTTTAACGATAGTAGTAAAGCATAGAAGCATGTTTAACAATTACTTATCTTCGCAACATCCGAAAATCATTTTAATCATATCGTACTATATACAACGTTTGGTATCAAACGAACAAACGAAGAATTTCCGCAGATTTATACAATTGATTTCACTGTTTCGGACAATTCTCGTTCGAACCATAAAGATCTCTTCACAAACGACAACAACACCAAAGAGTATTAACTCATCGACTAGCAATCGAATCCTTTAAACCTCGAAAAGACCTATCGAGCTTCCCGCATTACGCTTTTCATCCGGCGCCCTCGTCAAAACAGCTGAATCGACTCCCTCCGTATCGACATCCCTATTTTTATCTCCGACGCATAGCTCAAAACATATTCCGCGCCACAATTCAAACGATCGACCCGAATCGCCCTGTAATCTCCTTCGCAGCGTCCTCAGCATCACGAGCGAATATCATCCCTCCTTCATTAACTCCCACGCGAGAAGACGCGGAGTCGGCGAGATGCAAAAATCCCACGCAAAAAAAATTGAATCGCTACTGGTGCACTATTCATACATCCGCAGACCTTTCTGCCTCTCCTTTTTCCGCTCTACCCATTCCCAGAGCCGCACTCTATCTTTCGGAATACATCTGCCTCCCTTTCATCTTGCTGCCACACAATGAAGCCCTCTCTCACACCTTCGCCCACTGTCCTGCGACGCTAAGCATTATCGATGAAGGCGAAAGAGGGGTCGTCGAGGCGGATGCTTTTGCAGCGGGGAAAAAAGGAGGATAGGTAAATGGAGGGTTGAGGTTTTCGGTGTGGAGGAATAAATCGAAGAAGGGGTGGGAGGGAGTCAAAGGAGTTTAAAGGAAGGAAAATGAGAGAGGAAATTACGGAGACAGAGGCTGGATTCATAAGAAAAACTGAGGACAAATTACGTAATTCATAAACGCGGGTTTTCTTTAAAAAAAACCCTTCACCCACCCTATAATGTTTTATTATTTTCTGATTTTATTGTTGCTTTTGTAATTTCTTTATAGTACTGCTTTTGTAATTTTCAATTCATACACAGTTTTCTATTATATCTTTTAGCATGTAATATCATAATGTTTTGTTATTTTCTGATTTTATTATTGTTTTTGTAATTTCCTTATAGTACTGCTTTTGTAATTTTCAATTCATACGTTTTCTATTTTATCTTTTAGCATGTACTATCGGTAGGTTTGCGCAGGTTTTTCACATGTTTGCAGATGTTTTCCTGCAGTGTATCTTTTTTCCTAAGATGTCACCTTAGGTTTTTTTACATCAACTCCTAAATTTTTCCTCTCTATTTCTATTCGTCTACACAAAACCTTTTATGTATATAATATCATTGACGAAAGGTTAGATGGAAGAAGAGACTTTTCAGTCTCAACCTCTCCTTAATAAAGACCTTAAAGACCTTATAATGTCCTTGACAGATTTTGGTGATACCTGGTGGAACTCCTTCATGATCACACACAAAGAAAACTCACGATGTAGAGCCCACAAAAACTTTTTATGGACTCTACATATTGAGTTTTCTTTGTGTGTGACTTTATAATGTGCTGTGGAGACATCCAGAAATTACCACGCAATCGACGAAAATTAAAATAGGGCGTGGAAGTTGGTGGATAAAAACTGGGACGAAATGAGGCGGAAAAGAATTGGAGAGGATGCTCTGCTTTAAAATATACAGCATACTGCCGTCATAAAATATTCTCCCGACAAAATGTACTCTTTTGGCGTTGATTCAGCGGAATTAATTCCACATTTTTATCGCGCAATTCATTTAATTGACTCAATTTGAGCGAACTCCATTAACTGCTGTATAAACTCGTATTTAGGTTGAACCCCCGAATTCATTCTCGAAATATCCATTCCTCACGAAACTCTTTCATAAATCTAACCCAGAATATTCCGAGATTGTTTACTTCCTCAGAGACGAATTCTGTGGATCGATTCTTAGAATCGCTGGTGGTCTTTTTTACAGTAACATACTCTGAATAAGGGTTAGATGTAAGAAGAGGCTTTTCAGTCTCAATCTCACCCGAATAAAGGCGCTTTATTATTATTATTATTATGAATAAAAGACCTAAAGGAGAAGCAAGTTAAAGTAGCTAATATTCTACTTTTAATCGAATAAGTTGACAATACTGCTGTATAAATCAAGATGTATAGACATGAAAATGTAGTCGCTAGCTTCAGATATTAGGAAGATGGCCGATTACGGTATTTGGATTGAAGATTATATTTCATTTCGACGAACTCAAATTCACTCAATTTAAATGTGCTAATTTTAATGGTGAACCTAATGGTTAAATTTTTTGCGGATGGCATTACTGTATATTCATTTCGGTGGAGTTTTTTTATAAATTATGTCTACCTTTAAACGAGGTTTTTCATTTTCGCTCACTCATTATATATATACACTCATATCGTACATACATACAAACGTCTTTATTGGCGAACTTGGGACTGGACAGTCCTATCTTACATTTAACCAATAATGCAAATAAAAATACAAGTATAAATACAAATGAAAATAAAATGAAAGACAATAAAAAATGCGAATAAAAGTACAGGTAAGATACAAATAAAAGTACAAATATCGTAGAATAGACTCTAAAGATTGGGAATCAGAGAAAAGTAAATTTGGAAATACAGAGAGCAAGAAATGTAGCTTATGTAGATGAAATATGTTTGAAATGAAGAATGTATTCAATACGAGAAAATCTTTATTTTTAAGACCTCAATTGAAACTTGGGAGTTTCTTCTCTATAGGAAGGGAACGGGTGAAAAGAAAGATATTTTCCATTTGGACCCGATACATATAAATTGGATTCAGTCCTGGCTCGGAATCAAACACGGGGAAAGTAAAAGTAAAAATTTTCTCGAGTACTTTGTATAGTGCTCTCGCGTGAAATGGAATATCGATCGTAAAAGACACACTTGATCCGTGAGAGTGTACTCCTAATAAAAAGAACCTAAAGAAATATAAAATCTTTCCCCTTACTCAACTGATTGAGTAGCGCTATTTGACTGCAGATCGAGGAAAGTAAAATTTCGACGGTTTGCGAAAACATCGATGAGAATAAAGGATATTCGTGGGAATGAAGAGTGTCTCGAAGTTGTTTCCAACAGATGAGACTAAGAAAATACGAAGAAAGGAAAGCGAAGGAAAACAAAATTTAGGGAGAAGAGGACGGGGAGAGTATTTGAAGAAGGAAAGGAATTTGAGTAGGAAGAACGAAGATGCGTGGGCAGGAAAGGGATTGAGAAGGCGAAGAGATTTAAAGGAGACGTGAGATAAGGAATGGTAAGAGAATTTGGAAAAAGAATTTACGAGTAAAGGGAATACAGGCGGAGGGTTGAAGGACGAATTATAATGCAAAATAATGGCTGTTCAAATGATACGGAAGTATAGTCAACCTGCAAGCTTATGTGACGACTCCTTCAGACCTCAATAGTGCAACAGGAACTCTCAGATAGAATTCTTACATATATTTATTCTTGCATCAACTTATATGAATAATTGATTTTTGTATGGGTCCTTATCCCAGGTATTTTATTGCTACGTGCATAATTCTTTAAAATGTTGAATATGGGCTTTATCATTTCATTCTAGTATATATCTGTATCAAAGCTGCATTAAACATCAAAATTACGGTAGATTAGGAGTATTTGTGACAAAATATATGTTGGTTCGATACGTTTCTTCGTTAGTTAATTATGTTAGATGAGTATATTTTTGTCGCCTTGTGTATCATACGCATTTAATTGTGGCAAAGATTGACATTAAATTCACTCAGAATGAATGTTTAGATGAATTAAATTACCATATTTATACTGCAAGAATGTAAAACGATCCAAATTCTAAGAAGATCACCTTTATTTAAAACTATTTAAGGGACTCCTTCCATTGATTTTGAATAATCATCGACGATGCCGATAAGAATTCAATTGTACATTTATATACGCTCTATAGTTATTAACAATAGTCTTATATAATAATCGACAAAATGACCCTTTTAAGCACCATAAAGATAATATAGAAACCTTAACAATTTAAACTGAACTAAACTGAAGCTACAATTACAATAGCAAAAAGAACTAGGTGCTTGATGATTGATTCTGTAACTTAAAAGGAACAGAAACACTGCAGAATTTTCTGGATGTTAAATAAGAAATGATATTTATCTCATTAAAAAGGCTTCTACTTAATTGAAAACGTATTATGCACCTGAAATATAACGATTATGTAAGTACTGTATTTTATTTGCGTATTACAACATAGTTTCAGAGGGAAATTCCTGTAAAAAATTAAATTCAATAAAAAAGGGGTTGGAATCTGAACATCTGTGACAACTCTATACGCATATATAATAATGCAGTAAAACCCTTTTAAAAAGCTACCCTATCCTGCATAATACTTGGTTCTCTAAAGGTTCCGGACCCTTAAACAAGAAACAAATGATAAAAATACTGCTTCAGACACTCAGTGAAAGAGAATGATATAGCGAAGCAGAATACTCTTTATCCCACTGTCAGAGCCAATTTTAGCAGTGAAATACAGCGAGATATTCTCCATTAGTTTTGTCTCAGGACACAACGTTAGATTAAAAATTCGTTTGGCAGTGTTTCCTTTCGTCGCATTCTCAAGTTGTAAACAATTTGAATAAACCAGAGTGGTTGTGCTATGTTTGCAGGGCTGTTGAGTAAAGCCTTGGAGAGATAGTGCTGTATGATGGCCTCTCACCACTCCCTTAAAAAAATTCGTTATTCTTTCCTAATTGCTTATCTGGTAGAAATTGCTTCATCGAATAGCGAAAATTGACCAAAACGAAGTAACAAAGGAAGACGTTTTCTTTGTCTGAAAGGCTAACTATTCCTACAAATATGACGAGAAGGCAACCGGCATCATTGCATAGTAATAGATCTCGGACTCATTATATATCTACAGCTGTGGCAAATAAAGCAAATTAAAGAAGGTTCCTTTTCGTTTTTAACGTGTAATGACTTAATTTAAAAATTAAAGAACTAAACCCCTTCCCGTTCCTTTTCTAATGTCAAAGAGAAAAATTATAATATTCAGGTTATAACTCTATTTCGCTAGAACAAGTAAGGACAGCTAGACTTTGTATGTTTCACAACTGTTTTTTTATTTCAAGGACCTTGAAAATGGCCGTCGTGGCCGAAACCGGTCGGAAATAAAATAGCAAAGGTGAAACATACAAAGTCTAGCTATCTTTACTTGTTCAGAAGGGCGTTTCAGGAAGAGAGCCGTCTCAGAACAACTCTATTTCGCTTATAATGCGGTTTGCAATCGATCCCCAGAAAAATGTCTTAACTGGGTTATACGGTACTTATTATAGCATTTATAAACATTTTAAAATTAGAGTCAGTTTTGAATAGTGAAACAAATTCTGAAAAGATATATAAAATGAGTCAATTCCCTTCATGAATGAATGTTTTAATGAAAACGTTATATACGCATATTATACGAAGTAGAATTTCCTCTCTAAATTGAAAGGAAAAATATATGCACATAAATACAGTAAATAATAGACTCTGAATGTATCAGAGCCCAATGCACAAACAGAGGTTTGAATAGATAAATAGAGGAGGAAATAAATCCGTGAGATTAGGTAATTATATGTGATAATAGAACACTTTGGTTAGAAAAGTAGATAAAAAGGAACAGAAAGGATAGGAAACAAAGGTGAGCTGAAATAAAGGGAACTTCGAACAAGGAAAGACGAGGAAACAGGGAAGAACAGAGGTAAGAGGGATGAAGGTGGATGAATAATGGAAAATGAATATTAAAGGGGAAAGGAAGCGAAGCAAATCGAAAAGGAAAGGAAAGAAAAATAAAAGGAGTGTAAGAAAAAGAGAGGACCAGAGAATGAAGACAAGGGACAGGAAAAGGGGCAGAATACCAAAAATGGAAAACGGAAAAATGGAAAACTAAATGAAAGAGGAAAGAGAATAAAAATAGAGTGAAGAGGAAAAGTAGAAATAGAAAGAAGCACTTTTCTCTTTCTTCCTCTGACCTGAGGCGAGTGAGAATTGAAGAGGGGATAGAGTTTAACGAAATAAAGTAAGAGAAAAGAAAGGGAAAGTGTTAAGCAGAATTTATATGCAAAAAGGAAGAGAGGATGTGAACAATGATAAAAGTGGAAAAGAAATAAATGGAACAGCAAATATTGTTAGTCGCTCGTGTTCTTCTTTGTGAAAATTCATTATATTTCACCTCAGGTGAGAAAGAATCATTAATTTCCACATAAGATGAATTCATCCTCTTTCTACTTCACTTAAATGATTTCGACTGCCATTTTATTCATCTTCTACTAAAGCTCTACTCAATTTATCACTACATATTCAGTCGGGAGTAGGTTCCCCATCTACGCATATCACTAACCCAATATTTCTTCCTTTAGGTCTTAATCAATTATATTACTTATCCATTTGTTCACCTCATCTCCGATAACTTATTTTCTGATTTAACCCTTTAAAAATGTTTTAATGACCTATCTCTAACTCCGATTCTTAAACATACCATGAATAATTTTCGTTACTCCATCATTGTTTCATTATCATCGTTTATTTCGGCCTTGCCAAATCTGAACGCTAAATTACCTACCTTTGAATTTTCTCAAACAGCTTCTCGAGTTGAATGATATCACATTTTTAGAAGCCTAAACTATTAAATCGCCTGTTCAGCGAGATAGTTTTCGGCGAGGTCGACTCGAACGGCAGGTCATTTGAGGTCATTCTAATTCTATGCTATTGCAAACTTCCGAGTATGAGAGGTAACGGAAACTAATAGCAAGCATATTAAAGAGTCGTTCGCAACCTTTCATTCAAAATTATCATACGGCAAGATTTACACCTTTTATTTAATCATATCGCTGCTTTCCGTTATAAAAAATGGATAAGGATTAATCCAAGTGGTCTGATAGCTTTTCAATCTAATCATATAAGAAATAATCTGTTGGAATCTTCCTTGGACTTAGATAAACCTTTGGTCCTACACGGAGTAAAAGTAAAAGTTTCATTTAAGTTATCTGGTATAGTAATATAATATACTCCGCATATTGTAATTACCTCGTGCGAAAATTCGCTTACGTTTTCAAGGAGTATACATGGGTGGTCTGAAAAGTTTCCAACATTTCGCCATTTCTCGATAAGTTTTCTGAAAATTTCTGAAAAATTTCTGAAGATTTCTGAAAAATCTGGGGTTGGAAACTTTTCAGACCACCCTCGTATATACGTCACTTACCATTGTCTACGTTTTCCTATCCGAGGAGGAATTAAAGCTTATTCTCTCATCGCTGAATACAATTAACAAGCAGAGTTTTTTTTCGGCTAATCCCATCTAAACCGAATGCAATAAAGTCTCATTTTCATGGACGAGTGTCAGAGCCTCAATCGCTATGGAATAAATTTAGATTCAAATCTGCGAGGAACGCATCCGGGAAACAAATTACACCCTCAAGTTAAATTAACGGCCAAGATGTACTGTTTTCAGGCAAAATTGCCTTTGTTTCGCAAACCCACCAAATGGTCTCCAAATTGATTTCACTCTTGGGCATGTTATACGAGTCCGGAGAGATTTTGAACGCGGCAAGATGAACTTTAATGACCGTGCTGCTCCAATATTACATTAATCACCTATAAACTGATCAACCGTCGTCCCTTTCAGGAGAATGATAACATAACGTTTTTCAGGCCATTCATTTCTCTCTTTATAACTCTTTCGAGGCCACGTTTCAAAATTCCTTTTCATTCAATGAATAGCGACAAGTTTTATGGAATATATAGTTATGAATATGAATAGCTACAAGTTTTATAGAATATATAGATAGAAATTTACGCATAGATAAAGAGAATTCAGCAGATAAGGCGATGAAAAATAAATATAGAAAACTCCAACAAAATAAACTTAATTTTCAAATATTTTGGCTAATCTGCATTTATTTTATAACTAATCATTTCTGGCCGTACTTCGTAGAAAGCCATGATAAAATAAGAAAAACTTTGCAATTTACACAAAAATATATTAAGGACTAACTGATGATGATTTCCTGCTGAAACTGGTAGTCTGTAATATATTTGTGTGTTTTTATTTTCGTAATATCAAAGCAAGATAGATTTCAATGCAATCGCCAACACAGTGTAGTTTTGACGAAAATTATGAGATTTTTTCAGCTTAACCGTAATTATTCATAATAATCCATTATTGAAAAGAATAGTTCTTAAAAATCCTATTTTGTTAAGACTTTATGTAACATAAACGCTTTAATAATGTTAGAAAATGCTCATAATATGCGTATACTCGTACACCAAGTAGTTACTTCTAACTTCTTACAACTCAAAGAAATATTTATAGGTTGGTACTACGAACGTTCATTTTATTTTTTGTATTTTCCTGACTTGTTTGTATAGTAATATAAATTACTCTCCTCGATTCCTAAGTTTATAGTGCGGTAGTAAATGTGTTCTATAGCTTCTCTAACATCTCTCATCCGCAATGAAGCACGGTTTCATTTCAAAATTCTTCTCACGTTCAAATTTCCAATGCACGCTCAATTGCGACCGGTGAAAGGATTCTTGCAGAACTGTTCCAAACATTCGTGCCTCAAGTCGAGAATCTCACGTCTCAGCTGGCGTTCCTTGAATGGCATCCGCAAAGAAGGTGCTGAGAATTGAGACGTCTCCGGAGTCGCACCCGAGTTTCCTTTGCTCACCAGTATAGATGCATTGCAACGAATGGCTTCGAATAATAACCAATTTGGCTCTTTGTACCGTAAACAAATCAAACTTTCCATTTATTTGCAGTTAAAATGGCGTTGAAAGGACCCAAAACAACTCACGAATCTTGAGAGTTTCGCTTAGTGAATTTATAAAGCACGTCCAAACTTTTGGGATGCGCTATCTTGAATTTCATTTTCGCAAGTCAACACAAAAGCCATTCGCTCTCGTTTGATGCATTTCTCTTTTGCGATAGAGCCCTCATGGATCCGCTGAAACGGAAGCATTCACCCACGCCTTATATCGATCAGTATTGGAAAGGTAAAGTAAGATGATTGAAATCGTTATCGAAATAGAGATTGAAGTATTCCATTCGCCGCCTTTGGTAACTTATCCCTACCGAACATATTGCGTTAGAAACAGAATAAATGAAATTCTGTTGGAATTTACTATACGAAGAGCAGTGCCGGATTTACGTATATATAACGCAGGCTATTTCATACGGCCCAAATTCTGAAAGGCGTCCTATTCCGAAGGCAACAAGTTATGAAATATTTCATATTCGAAATGCGCCCAATCGTGAAACCACAAAGTATCTGAAGGGCGCCAGAGTGAGACTACAGGGAAATATCTTGCTTCAGTGAACTTTTCGGATATTAGATTACGAGCGCTTTCGATCTCTAAGGACCGATATGGGAATCGTGTACGGGGAGCTTTTTCCAGGAGATCTGTAAAAATAAACGTCCGTGTAAACAAATGTGCTCTTACTTTAAGAATACTGCTTGTTCATTAAAAATATTCTGAGGGGTGCATTCACGTCCGACTGGTCGCCAGCTTAAAGATTTATAATTAGGAATAGAAGAGTAAAAATACGTTTGGGCGCCAGAACCTAAAATCCTGCCCTGGTGAGGAGAACGTATGGTAAGTAATGGAAAGAAATTACAGGAATTTGGATTGAGAACTACTCTGCGTGACAGAAATACATTGGGTTCGTTAGATTGGTTTGAATATTGACCGGGTGTGTAAAATCAGAACGGAAAATATGATGAGGGTACGGGAAAAAGAGAGAGTAAAGTTAGTTGAATCCAAATCACTTCAAATAGATATATGATCTGGTGTCTACTGCTATGACTATAATAAATAAAATAGTAATGGAGAACTTTGTATTTTTTCCATATGATATGTCGTGTGGAATACGAGGGTGAAATAAGCTGTAGATGGTCATAGTGGCGATAATTTGAATTGAAAGAATTTATTACTGCCTCTGGAGAAATTAGAGGGTGAATTCTAAAAAGTTATAACAAGGAAAATTGAAATGGATTCAGGAATAGAAAGGGAAATGCATCTGAAGTCAAAGGTTTACGTATGAGTTATGGGATGAGATTGCGTGAATCGGAATGGTTACAAGAAAAGTTACAGGAACTCTAATGGTGATGGAAGTAGTAGGACAGGCATGGTGAATGAATGGAACGTAAATAGTTCTCAAGGGAGAGGAGGACTGAGAAAAGCTCATTCAAATGTGGTAATAAACTTTTTAAAATAAGCCAATGCATGAAAGGCTCTATGGATATAGGATGAGATATACTCTAAGATACGAATGTATAGATAGATAAATAGCAGGTTGGGCCCATTTAGGTTTCTCTTAAACCTAACCATGTATGTCTTTAAAATATTTATAAAGATCAGTTCATAGCAAAAGGAAAAATGAGCGTGGGAAAAACCTTTGCGACTTAAGGTTAACAGAAAAAAACTCATGTTGCGGGTAGACGCCCACAAAGAGAGATGAAAAAATTCCGCAAAAGCACGGTAAAAAACTTCAAAGGCGAAATACAATATGATGTAATACATAGCACAAATAAAAAACGAATACAACGAAAAAAAAAGAAAATTCAAAGTAAACAAAAAGAAAACAAAGAATATGTATAAGCTAAGAGAAAACGAAGTATAGAGGTGTATAACGATGCATCTAACGAGCTTACCTCTCAGCGCGGGTGATATAGAACGATTGATGATAAAGTTACTTTTGAATGCAAAAATATGATCAATACTTAACTACGAGCCCATCTTTTAAACCCGTTGTTTGACACCCTAATAATTCCCTTTCAACTCCATAACACCCTTCCGAAACACAGCGGGCGGTGAATTCTAACGACAAGATGCCCACGTATCCATAAGAGGAAGATAATCCTACGGAAGCGCACAGGAAAGGAAGACTTAAAAAGTTGACCGTGGAAATGAAGGCGACAGACCGATTCCGAGTGGGGGCACGAAAACCGTCTCCGAAGCTGCAAAGCACAAAAAAGAAAGGAAAAAGCGTCTAAAAGTAGACGAAGTATCCAGAGAGAGAGAGTGGGGCGTTGGAGAGAGGGAGATCCAGGTGACAATCGTACCGCCCTCGTGTTTATGGACCCCAAATCGCCACTCCATCATCTGCGTATTGATTTATTTCCCCGTGCGGGGGGGAGGCGGGGAATGAGGGGGGGCGAAGGAGTCCACGCGATGTCCGAAAGGGAGATCCCGCACAACGCTGACGCTGAACGCCCCCCTCGGCTTAACTTGCGACCCCTTTGTCGGGAAAAAGGATGCTCCGTGACATCATAATCTCGTCGCGTGACGTCACGCTCAGGAGCCGCGTAATGGAGGTACGCTCTCGGGCTTTGCTCGGGAAGAGGGTTCAATTTTCCGATCGGACTCGGGAATTCTGCGCGGAGATGGACGGATGAAAACTGTTTAATGAAACCATCTGCGCGGATCCGAGTGGCCGAGTGAGGAGTGGTAAAGTGAAACGAAAATTGGATGGGTTAGCGGTTGCTTCGATTTCGCGTTATTTTTATGCTCCGTGTGAATGAGATTCGGGTGACAGATTTGAATTCTGTCGATTCTGACGTCGGCTGTTACATTGCCGATGTATAGCAGAATGGAATTATGAGTACTTTGTGAATTTCGCAAAAATCGATGGGCATCTGATTTATCAGGTAAGGGTGGGCGTATTTGAAAGAGAGATTCGTCATTCAAGTCCATATGCAAATGCGATTCGAACGGAATTCACTGCAAATCACAGTTTGGTTGTCTTAATTCTTAATTTTACCTTTATCAAATCTCTGAGTCTAAAATAACCACAAAAAATTTTCAAATTCCTTTATATATAGAAAGAAGCATTGAATTTTTTACTACTTACTACTTACTTATTGAATTAAGTAATGTAAGTAATGAAGTTCGACAATTCTGATAAGATAACACGCGAACGATGCTTAATTTATATTGATAGAGGACAAAATAAACTGCAAGCGATCTATATCCTGTAAACCGGTAAAATTTAGAAAAATAAAAGAAGAGATAATGGTAGATGGTTTTTAATGACTAAGGTTTTAAAATGTTACAATAGACAGCTATCGGAGCGTTTTACAACCACATATCGAAGAATTACTAGATATTCATTTCCATTTATACTGTTTTGGTGAGTTTAGGAATCTTTTGAAAAGGAGATCAGGATCTAAGTTGAGGTTGTTTGGTAAATTTAGAGAAAGTATGGTATGAAGGACACAATAGATATTATTCGACTCCATTGCTATTCGAGCTGTGCGGTCATCTGCCACAATGAATGCAAAATGAGAGAGACAGACAGAAGGACGGATAATTTTCAAAAAATCACTCTTCCGCGAACGACCGGGAAATGAATATCAAAAGGAAATCGCCTGCTCACTTGGTGTTCGCACACTCTGAAATTGCCGATTGCACGACATATATATATCGATGTGACATATATCTCGCTAACAATTTTATTCTTGATTGGAGATGAATTTCATGCACTCTCTCTTTCATACGCCACTCAAAGAAAGGTTTCCTATTTCTAAGACCAGTATTATAAATCTAGAGTGGTGACAATATAAACTCAAGTTAATCTCAAAAGTAACGGACTTGACTGAGAAGAAATATAATAGATTTCGTTTAGAAAAATTCGAAATAAATTACCCTGAATTGAGGAAACTACATTATTTAATACGTTTTGCGGTAAGAACATCGTAAGAAGAGTCCAAAAAAGAATAATTTTTTACAATTAAATGTGCGCGAAAAATATGACCATATAAAAAATGTATACTCCGATTTTTACTAGGTGAATATTAAATATTCCGTAATATTTCACATGAGAACAATTTTCTTTGGGTCAAATCGATTTTGAAGCTAATTTCTCTTCTGATTAAATCCACTAATTTTATTAAACAATCAAACAAACATTTGAATATTGAGAGAAGGGTGTATACAAATTAGTGCGGTTTTAATGAATAATAATTGCAATATTCCATGCTTGAGAAATGCTAAAAATACCCCGGACCTTCTAAGAACATCTCAGTTTATTTCTTGAAAGTCAAGAAGCTTTAAGAAAGTGGATAAAACTCAGAATTTAGCTATTTAAATAGCGTTTCAGTATACCACAACCAGGAAAACAGAGGCGGCCAAAGAGTCCTTTAATAATATAAGGCTATAAAAGGATAATTAAGGGAAAATGTAATTACTGAGCATCTGTTTCTTTTAGCTTAAAGGAAAAGGAAACAGTCGACGGAGGAAAACAATTTGCGCAAAAATATTTTAAGATAAAAGTGAAAGGAGGTATTAAGCCGTCGGTTTTCTGTGTTCGTTTTATTTTGTTTTTGGACGCGCAATTAAGCGATGGAATTGAAGCAACATCCTGCGCCAAACTTGAAAATGGCCCCTCGAAAACAAAGGGAAACGGTGAGGAAAATTGATAGAGTTGTATGATGACTACGCAATTCACCGTTACGAAAGACCGGAAGAATGACAATTAATTCCTAAACGCTATGAACTCCTTTTTCTTCGGATGGATTCATTTAATACATTTGAAGCAACTGCCACTTTTTATATTGCTCAATCATGACTGATGGGACTGAAAATTTTATGAGATACTTGGTCAAGAAAATAAAATTGATAGGATGTTATAAAATTAAAAGCACAGAATCTGCATGCATGAAAGATCATTGGCCGGAACGATACGCAAATATATACATAAACTATTCAGTACTGTATCCGCTGCGGTGATTCATTTGCTAATTCAAGCTAAGGTTAAAATGTTCCTGGTATTGCTTATTTTTAATTTCGAGGCGCTACTGAACGATTTTTTTGGGATAAAAGTTACCACTTTAAATGTATCATAACAGGGGCTCAAAGGGTACGAGTTGTTACTTCCAGATGATACTAGATGAATTAGAATGTAAGATTAATTGAAGATGCTCTTTACAATGAAGAATAAAAAAATGAATCTTTTACAGAAATGAAATATGATAAAATATATAGTTTTTACGTGAATTGTATAACGTTTCCGAAATTTTGGAACCTTAAATAACCAACAAATTAATCCATAAATATTTTAATCGAAATAAATCTCTTAAAACGATCATTCACATTATCAAAGAAGTCCTCAACTCGATATATTTCAATAATTCAAAATAAGGAAAATTCCTTTATCTTAAGTCGCTTTAAACACAGAAAGATCCTTAAACTTTGCGAGAGACGCGCGAATTATGAGTTAAAATGAAGGAAATATAAGAGGGATCAGAAAAAGCGCATTCCTCTTTAAATTGAACCATCTTACAATCTTTTCATCTCTCGAAGTTTAATTTCGCGAAATGTTAGAGACGCACTCAAAGGTAGCCTAAAATGGCCGAAAAGCCGTCGATCTCTAACCGCCAACTGATTTCCCAATAGCATAGTAACAACGTGTTCGTGCTTCAAAGTCAGGAGCCATATTCCTTCCACCGCCATAAGCGAAACGGTGTGACACGAGCACAATGCTCGCAGATGTAAATGCAAATTCAGGAAACGTTCCTAAAGTGTTTTGACAACTTCAACGGTTACATTGCAAGAAGCTTTCGAAAGGCTTGGATTCGCCCTTACTGTATCGAAACACGGATTTCCGGATAAAATAAAATAGTAACTCTTTCGGAGTCGTACTCTCGCTCCGTCTGGACTCTCATGGAGTGCGAGAAACTTTATAGCGATATACTCAAACAGAAATATTTTCGGAACACGGTCGCCTTTTCCTTATCCATTAAAAGTTTGGCATCTATCGGCGTCATAAATTTTCGCTATTTCCTCCTTTCCACGTACATTAGCAGCGCTGTATTTTTCACGGAATGGGATACTCTAATACTTTAATTCGTAGCTCCGTAATGCAATCAATATCTCGGAAATTCAATCAGTGTAATATATTATTAATACCTTCATAATCATGAAAACTTTATAAATATATGAATATGATCCAATAAAAATATAAAGGGATGAAGTGAGGAATGAGAAAGAATAAAGGATAACACGAAAAACAACAAAAATAACACAGCCAATACACTCAATAGAACTGTAGATAAATGAAAAGCTCTTCCTGTAGGTATCTTCGAGCCATTTCCTCCCCGAGTGTGTACCTTCGAGGCGAGACTAAGTAAATTGAATTAACTGAGCGAAATTCGGATAGGGTTGTGGCTGAGTGTATAGTTGTGTAGCTGAGTCATGTTGATGTAATTTTGCTCCCGGGATTAGATAATATTTGAATATTAGACGGATTATGGATCTCCCAGAGGGAGGTTTTCCGAGGGATTTCCCTCCCTCCTTGAGAAATGCCTGACAAGCAAGTTTTCCGTCAATTTATAATCACTAAAATGTAGATTTGACTGGTATCTATATTCATTGGCTATATTCACTAGAAAACATATCGTCATAGGACTATCGTTGGTTGACTATATACAAATATATTTGTTACACGAATTAAAGTATATACACTACCACCATTGTCCTATTTTCACATAAATTTAAATAAATCTTACGAACTATATACAATGTATATAGCTAGTAATATTTATATGTATATTATACATTCTTAACGAAGTAAAAAACTACATTTAACATAAAATTGTTAAAATATTTATGCTGATGCACATGAGGCTCTAATTTCCATAGAAACAAATGGAATTGAAGAAATTAATCGAAGAATTGTCAGATTTTAATCTCGGCATTACAAATGACTAAACAGAGGCTACGGATTCAACTAAACTAATTCAAAGTTGACAATCTTGTAACCGAATACTTGATGTGATGTTTTCTCAGTTATCACAGGGGACGCTGTTGATTTGTACGGATACAGCTGCGATGGAGATCAGCACAAATCCTAAAAACCATCACTCGAGTCTAAGATTGTGTTTTCGACAAATTAGTAAAAAAATTTCATAGTAAAGTTTTCTCCATGCATGGTTAATGGAAAATTCATAGTTCTTCTAAGAGGGCAATAAACATTACGTAGAATCTATATAGCCTTCATAAAAAAACATGTTTGCTGCCGTATTGTAAATTAATTATTGGTTTTCTCTACTAGGTAACAGGTACCATTCTATTTATAAATATTTAAATCGATTCAATCATGTACTGCCTACCATTGCTATAAAGGGATGTAAGCTTCGAACCGATTAACTATAGCTTAATTAGGGACAAAAAGGGAATAAAATGCTCAAATAAAGTGCACCGGAGTGGCAGCATTTCATTCATTTAAAACTTTTTTAATAATTTAAGCGTGGAAATTAAGCCGCGCTTAAAAAATTTCATCATCAGAAAGGCGGAATGAAACCGATGATGGAAGCGGAGTCGAATCGATGACCTGTGGATAGATGGAGCCACCGATTTCAATCAGATGGAGTTCTCATTTTATTCAAAGGCACAATTTAATTCGCTTTCACCAATGGATAATATTGGAACCTATAATTGACCAGAATATCGAATATGGGAAATGAGTTTACCCCGGATTTGATCAATGGAAAAATACATTTGTATAATCAGATCACAGAGTTACTTCACATCGTTCATTTCTATATACGCTCCTGAAATGCATTGTGTTTCTATTTTTTGGGTTACTATGAACAAGCTTTTTGAATACTGATCATCCTAAAAAGATACACACTTGGATAAGAGTTTGATGATATCCGCAAACATACAATCATATCAATCACGGTATCACAAATATTACCCAATTGAGAGAATTTCATATTATTTAAAATTTTTGTTGGTGTCTTCTCTAACAAAACATATGGAAAGAATTCTTTTCTCTCACAAGTCTTCCACTCCGAGTCAAATACAAAATCACCCAGTCATCGTCTTTGTAGTTCACAAAATCTATTAAGTGAGAGATCTCTGAAACACTCATTGGTTCAGGGCATCAGCAAATATCTTTAGTTCGTTCCCTTTATTTCTTATTTTTATGCTGTATAACTCATATTATCATAGAGTTATTTTCTGTTACTTATCACGAATAGTGATGAATATTGTTATGAATCGCATCTACTGCATTCCCTCTTCCTTTATTTCCAGGAATTTCTAACAGATAAGAATGAATGTGACGATATGGAATGATGGGAATTTCTGAAATAAATACCGATTCTTAAACGAATGCCTCTGGCAGGAGTTATATTAGTTATTTTATAATCGCTATGCATATGAATTTATAATTTTATTTCGTTTACATTTATGTTAATATTGTCATATGCTATGTTATTTGCTTTACAACTTTCCGTCTTCATTTTTACAAGCGTTTGTTTTTTCTGTGTTCTATATTTCTCTCTGCGTATTTTGAATTTCTTCCATGAGCTTTTTCTTTGTTTACTTTCTGTCTCAAAAATTTATTCCTACATTGCAAACTTTCTTTTTTTGTTATTAGACTTCTTTTAACGCTATAACTATATAAATTATGGAGGTTAGATGGAAAATAGCCCACATGGGCCTCGTCTTGCCAATAAAGGGTTCATCTATCTATATCTTTAAAATATACTATTTATCCGTGTAAATAAGCCTTTAGCGAATTTTAGCTATAATTCTAAAGCTTAAAATATTTTTATAGTATGAAAGAACTATCCTAATTCAATGGTGGAATAGGAAGTCTTTCACCTGGTAAAGCGGGAGTCAAACACTAATTTGTTAATGGTGTAGTGAAAATTTCAACCTAATTTGGATCAAAGGAATTAGGAAACTATGGATTCAATATATGTATTGGATATAATCATGCAATATTCAGCGAAGATGTCATTTTAACTCTAGAATATTTTCGAAAGTGAATACATTCATCATAAACACAAAGAGAAATCACCGATTGTGGTATGGTTTAGTTGCCCTTCTCTAAAACAACTTCCGTATACAACGGATGACGACGTTCAGTGAACAGGAATTTTACGATATTGAAATGGAGATATATTAGTCGAAAGAATTTTAAAACAATTACAAAGCTCGATGCGACAAAGTGATAAATGGAAGTGTATTTTGCTGCAGGGAATTCGCGACACATCATTTATCTCTATATTTGGTTTCAGCCATCCAACGCTATATTTATGTGAGTGAAAATAAACACTAAAGTGAGGTGTTGCCGTGAGTTATTGTGGAAAAAAAGACCTGTATTGCCCATTTTAACTATCGAATCAACACTTTCGGCAACATTCATCTCCGGAATAGAAAATGTAGAAAAAATAACTCTAGGATACAATTAAAACAAGAAAAAAATGGGGATGCGCATTTCCCTCAAACATATTTTCAGCATTGTAATCAGCAATTAATTTTCTTCTGAACGTTTTTCCTTGGTAATTATCCTAGGTGCACACCTTAAGGAGCAAAGATATCACTATCCCTTTCTATAAAAATGTATCATGATTGAATTTGATCAAACCTATATTTTTCCACTCACATTTTCGATTTCCCAACCTATCTGATTTCTTTTCGTTAACAATCTTATAATTTCTTAGCGATTCCCTTTGTTTTCATATGTAAAGTTTCAATGTGTTTGCAATCCACAATTCCTTACCTTTACCATGTTTCTTAAACCAATCAATAAAACTCTCGAATACTTTCAGTCCTATTGAACTAATGTTCCAGCTTTAAGGAGACACATTTTCCATATTCCATATTTTAGAAAACCATTTCCCTTTCAAATAATCCATCGCGGAAATATCTTCCATTTCATTCCACACCATTCCGAAGCATAACTTACAGTCTCATAAAATGACGACCACATCGGTTTAATGATATCCGAACCAACGCAACGGAGCCTGTGTTTTGAAACTTTCCTTGTAACACATTGACCCCATGGTCAGCGTATTAATCAATGGGATGAGTCGACATATCGGGAATTTCGTGGAAGAGTAATTCAAGCAGCCGGTGATAGAAGCACATTTTGCACGCAAATGTTTATGTCCGAAAGGAGGACGATTCGATGGCGAGATAAGATAACGACGGCAGAGGACCCGAGCATTAATCGCCTTTCGTCAACCTTTCATGATGATTGAGTGTCGTAATAGCATCCACGCATGCATCTCCCCCAATACCAGAAGAAATCGCTACCGTATCCCCGCTTTCGTATCCCTGTTAAAATATCCCATTAATATAAACCCATCCAAAAAAGATCCGTTTATTATCTGGGAGCAGAATGTTAATGCGCTTCCGAAAATTCCTCGAATACGGCCGCGCTATGGGCGGCGAGAAGATGAGATGGAATGATACGACGGAAATAGACTGCGTGGAAGACAAAGTAATTGAAATTGAATGCAAAAAGGAACCGTTTTCATCGATTCGGGAGTGGGTCTATGATGGCCAGTTGGGCGTGGTCCATTCCGAAAGAGATATTGGGATCGCGCGGAAGACAGGAGGAAAAAGGACACGAAAGGCTAAAAGGGAGAGAGAGTTGCCAGATGGGGCTGGGATACCAGATGCATGCGGAGAAAAGAGTGGACAAATTCGGTGATAATTGAGGGTTCGAGTCGTTTCAGTAGCTTCAAACGCTACTTTTTTATTCCTAATTAAAGCATGTCGTCATTCGTTATAGCCGCGATTGCAGCATTACCTTCAAAATAAAGATTCTGAACACAAATTTTTACTGAACACGAATTGTATGACATTCCGTAAGAGTAGAATCATGCAGAGAATGACCGAGTATGAAATTATAGTGTGGGTAGTCTTCGGTAGTTAAGTAGAGTTAGTAAATACGAATTCGGTGTTCGGAATAACAAGAAGTTTGGCTCTTTAATATCATTGACCGTAAATAGAACACTAGATTTACTGAAATTCTAGGAAAATATTAATTATATTGGGAGTTGTGAGAGAAAAATAAGATTATTGATGGATTTTCGCTGCTCACCAGGTTGGGTATAGGATTATTAAAGAATTATAGTAAGTGGTTAAATCTTAAACACAATGAAAATAAGAAAGAAAGAAATATGAAAAAGAAATAAACCACAAAAAAGGCTTCTGAAAACCAAAAAGAAGAATAGCGAAAAGAAAAAGATAATTATAGTAATTTATCATACGGGAAAAAGGAATAAAATTAAAATTTTAAATATTCAAGAATCAAGAATATCTGCTTTGTGATAGACGTGGTACAGAGTTAAATAAACACCAATAGTTCAATGCTGTAGTCCGGCGAAATTTTAGTGAAAAATTTTAAAATGCATTCAAAAGTAAGAAACGGGTTTTTGAAGTCTCAAAATCAATACATAAAACGAAAGTAACAAACTCTCTAAGTATAATTCTTAGAGATTCGTGTGCAATCTCAGGTATGTGTTCTTAGAGAAGAGGATATGCTGTGATGTAATAAAAATAGTGATGAAATCGATGTGCGACGGCGTGACTTCGTGGAAAGCCATAGTATCGAATAAGAAACTTTGTATTTTCCGCAGATGGTTAATTACGACGACCGGTTTCGCTTCCGTGGAAGTATTTTCAAATGCGAAACCAGTCGTGGTAATAAGCCATATGTGGAATATACAAAGTTTCCTCTTTGATTATAAAAAACAGTATATAGAATTGATGAAGCTCAGTCATTGATCAAAATGGGTGTAGATTAGGTGACTTAAATAATAGTTCTCAGGTAAGGGGATAAATACGGCATAGAGGTAGATAAATTAAACAATATTTTAACCCCTGAGGATGATAGCATAGCAATTTAAAGGTGTATGGAGTAATTCATACAAGTTGGTAACTCCGGCCTTCCTTATTCCTCCGGTATGTAGAATACCCTGACAGAGGACTAACGGTGTTTTCAATCTCTGAATCGTGTACATTTCCTGCTAAAGGACTCCTAAACGCGACATTTCCTGCTACAATATAAGACAAACTAACGGCTGAATATGGCAATTTGTGATTAACAGACGCAAATATCACCCTCTATCACCAAAAAGGTTCGAATCCACGTCTGTAAAAAAAGGAAGATTTACAAATTAAATGGGATTTGAGAAAAAATCGCAACAAAATAACGAAGTGGTGTAAAACATTAGAGAGTGGACAGGTTGAGAGGGGAGTGGCACGGGAGAAAGGAGGAATGCGAAGGAGGAAAAGAGAGGAAATCCGAGAGCGATAAGTGAGGCTTTTGTGGTACGCTTTCAAGTTTTAAGAGGCCCAGTTGGGCGAGAAATGACGCTCGAGAGGAAGAACCGAGAGGTAATTACGTACCTGGGACCCTCAAAAAAACAAAAATTATAAAAAAGACCGAAATTTGCGTGAAGGATCCGGCTGTGTACACGTGGGCGAAAAAATCTCCAAAGGTGGTTTTATTAGAACGACGCAAATGCTGCGCTATTTTTTCGTCCCCGTCGGTGAACAAAATGTAAATATTGCACGCTCTTCTTCTTGTTATCCTCGGCGCTGACGCATGAAATGGCAACGGAGTTTTTCATTCTCCTTGCGAACGAGAGGTCTCGGGGTGCATTCTAGATTCCCTGTGACCCGTGCACTTCTCCCATTATTCTCCTAATCCGAGTTGCTTCCGCATCCAGCCTCCCTTTATTTCAAAGGATTCCATTTTCGTGCTAAAACGATACGCCTAAGCCTGATAACCCCTTAGCTGCTCCTCGACTGGGAGTGTAGAACACGCTTTCGAACTGGGTCATTTGGGAACACCGAGGGCCACGGCTTATTTAAATGTCCCCTTGAGCCGAGTTTGGATCGGTTTGCGAACGGCGTAATCCTTGGAGTCGACTAAGTTTTGAGTAAAAGATTAATGTCGCGCTTAAACGGTTCATGAAATCGCTTCATCTTGAAGGAGATAAAACGAAAACGTGGGCATATGAGGAAGTGAACGGCTCGGAATACAGGTAACTCCTTTACAATGTTCCGAATCTTTCCTTTAAACCCACCTAACATTTGATGTCACAGTCAGTTACAAGTCGACACCCTAATTTGAGACCAAGTATTCTAAATTTTTCACTCGACAAATTGACCTACTTCTGTTTTATAGGCTAGGTATGATTCCAAAAGTATGCGTGAGTATAAATAAAGTAATGAGTAATGTGGGGCTGAGTTGGTAAGTGGTTGAAAAAATTTTATTATTATATGCGTATCAATTAATTTGATGTATTCTTGGGTATAACTTTTGATTATTACTAAGTTGTCAATTGCTATTTTTTATTTCTTTAAGTATCATAAAAGTTAGTATCATCGACCATATTATTTGCATGATGCCAAACACTGTCACCTGGTTTTTAACCAATCTGTAGTGTTAAATACAGATAAATAAATAGTTTACCAACAGGAAATGTCTTTTGGTGCAAACAAGCATACGTGAATCAACATTAATCTTCGTATACGTGTTTTCCATTGATTTATGCATAAAATAGGCTTTTGATGATTAATATTCGACCTATATTAGGTACAAATTTACTTCCTGAAAATCCGAATGCGAATCAATCAATATGCGAAGGCGTGACTTGATGGTAAGTCATGCTATGAAAGAAGAGACTTAGTAATTTTCCACAATATCTGTTTACTCAACGCCATCGATTTCTGAAATATTAGTATCCACATAGACGTCGAGCTTTTTACTAAAATGATAAATTTTTAATCTCAGTGAAAATGGATTGAAAAACTCGACTATTACTTGGATACATATGCTATTTAAGATCCTTAAAGAAAAATCAGATACTTTTTGTATAAAATATAACATAAAACCATCTAATCCTTAGTCAAGAGTAGATAATAGAAAGATAAAATCAATCGGAAACATATACATCTGAAAATATTTGATAAACTGATTTATAATTGATAATGAATCAAAAAATCAATTAAATTTAACTTAAAATACACTGTGTTTGTGCGCTCATGCTTTAATTGCGGTATCGAGAGAATACAATTCCCTTAACAGGCAGTCTCATGTTTATTGTACATCAAAAACTTGATTTTCAAAATAGTTTTGAAATTAATATTTATTCTATTCATTTAGAATAATCGATTAAAAAATAAACAATCCATAATCGTGTCATCCCCCAATCCGGAAAAAAATAACTCACAAATAAAAAATGTTCACATCAAAGATAGAGCACGCGCCTGCATTAAAGTCGAAATGATTCATTGGCAGAGGAAAATCCAAATTAAATTTCGAAAGTTTGTGTGTGTTTTGAGTATATTTGATTTCCTTCGCAAAGTATGCATCGCTTTCCTTCGAGGAAAAAAAAAACGTTTTGAATCTCTTCTCCGGCATTTGGTCTTTTTCGAGCCGAGACTGACGAAATAGTTTGTTGCTTCTTCTCTTATGATTCTTTAAAGGTTGCACCGTGAATTAAGGCAGACCCTCCACTTTAGGACTTACCGCTATCGTCAAAACGGAATAACACGGCCGAGAGCGGAACGGAATAATAAAATTGCTGGACTGAAAGGAGGAAATGGATTCCAGCTGAGGATACACTAACCAGGGACGAAGAGGATTTAGAAATGAGACGTAAAAGTCGAGAAAGATGTGACGGAAAAGAAATGATGATATAAATATGGAAGCGGGATGAAAGAGACCGTCTAGGAATAAACCCCAATAAAACGTTAGTCCGGGTTATTTGTTATTCCTCGGTGAAGTTTCGCGTCTCCTTCAATCACGATTAAATTGCTCTGAAGAAACATAATCGCTAAATTTCCCCATCTCGAATATGATAACTTCCCGAGAGAATATCGCAATCGTGAGATGCCTTTTCTAACGGAGCAGAGGCATCGTTTTGATGTCACGCTCGGGTCATAACGTTTTTAAAGGTGGTCGGTAAAACTATTCGAGCGAGCTTTCTAAATCAATCTCATTTCCATTGAATCTACCCGTAAATTAGCGTGATTACTGATTGGTAGCATTAGAGGGCTCGTGGGATTACGTGAATACAGACTAGTGGATTACGGCCGAGCTGATTCAGCTACACGTAATCCCAGAGATAAGTTCACATACTGGGATTTAACGCAATTTCTCTCTTTCGGATCAAATAAATTACAGAGAGAAAACGATGTTTTGAAGTTGTGGTTTTTATGCTTATCGTTTAAAATCTCATCCGATTTTAGTATTAATTTCATGTGATATCGAGGCTCAAGATCTTGGGGATAACGAGATTATACTATATAAGGCGAGCTTAATCTGATATTTTTTAAAATTATAATTCACTTTGATTGCTGAAGTTAGTATGCCATAAAACTTCATTCGTCCCTTTTTTAAAATGATTAAATTCATTATTTTAGTAATTGAATGAAAGAAAACTATCTGACGCGAGAAGTAAGCGTCGTAATTCACTAATCCGGTGAAATATTCGTATAAACGGATTACAAATAGTTTCTCTTCGAAAGGACTAAGAATTGAAACTATCAACTTTATAGTTTAAGTCAAAGCATAAGAAAGCGTGGCGAAGCAGAGGATGGAAATCGGGGAATTTCGGAGGAGAAAAAGTGCAAAGATTTTCTTCAGCTGGTAAGAAATTGATTAAATGGAGCGACGGACGCTTTATGACGTAAGTATAAATTGGGGATTCCGCCGAGGGTCGTCTTCTTTTCGCTTGACAGACGAAAAATTGAATGAAGAGGAAAATGGTAAATATGGCGACGGCTTTGGAAGAATGAAAGCGCTGAAACATCTGGACAGTTTTCTTCTTAGAGGAACACTTAGTACACATATTTTCAGTTTACTTGGTAATTTATAATATAAAGATTACTACAGCGATATAAATAATTTTATACTATACTCACAAACATTTTTGATACATTAATAAGAAGATACATGTTTATAATACATTATAAAGTTTATAAACGTATAATCTACAAATTTATAAACCATAATGGAACCTATTCTGTCCATATTCCCACTAGAATTTCACGTTTCGTTATTGAATGATGTTTTGCAGAAAATCAATTAAAGCATCGCTATTTTAAACGAATTCTAATTAATATTACAAAATACATTTTATACATTAAATAAATATGTACAAAACAAGCACCTTATCTTCTTCCTGGGAAAAGTAGCGTATGCGATATTGGACTAAGTTTTTGAAGATGCCTTCAATTGAAACAGTGCTTAGAAGACTTGTAGGGACACTAAAATGGTTGACTCATATTTTACAATAGGAAAAAAATGTTAATCATATTTGCGTTCATCCAAGGAAAAAATCTTTTAGTCATCCTGACTATTTTGACGGTGAAAAATGAATCCCTTGAAAAATTAAAGCCTTCTTTTCGGATTTCTTTAGGGGATCAGTTTCTGCTTCCTTAGAAGGCGCCGCTGCAACGTTAGCAAAAAATAAATTTGAAAAATGAATATTAGACTAATAATCTATTACAGCTACGTAATGTTTTGCATACAATATTTAAGACCACATCACATTGCAGTTTTTTCGAATAATATTTTCAACATACAAGTTCATTAAAACTTATTCCATTAATATAGAGAATTACCCTTCCGTCAGATATTTCTGACATAGTTAACAAAAAATAAATTTGAAAAAGGAATGTTAGACTAATAATCTATTACAGCTACGTAATGTTTTGCATAAAACATTTAAGACCACATCACATTTCAATTTTTTTCGGATAATATTTTCAACATACAAGTTCATCAAAACTTATCCCACAAATAAAGAGAATCACCCTCCATCAGATATTTCTAACATAAGTAACACCGCAAGAAAGAATAACTCCAGTCTAGACTAGGTTATTACGGATGCCGGCGGAAGGCCTAATCCCACGTAACCTCATCCGGCGGATAACCCCGTGAAATCCGGCGAATATACGATGCGAGACACGGATTACGAGGGACCTTGAACGCATCGCGGGATACAAGTGGTGGAGAAATATCTCTAATATTCCGCAGCCGTGAGTTAATGCCGCTTGGGCGACTGCTTTTTTTTCAGGCTAATAATTATAAGGAAAACAAACGAAGAGTGCATTAGGTATCGACCGGGGGGAGAAAAGAAAGGGATTTGGGCGAGAGGGATGAGATCAGCAAAGGGGGAGTCGGAGCGGAAGGATTCGGGCGGAGGAGGTAAGTCATGATTAGATAACCCCTTTAGTAAGACTAGAACTGCTTTTATAGCTACTATCTGAGCGTACAAAATCTGGTAAACAGACGTAAGTAGTGAGAGATCAAAGCGGGATGCTTGTTCTTGAAATCATACGCTAATTTGATTTGTTCAAAATTTGCGATTTTCACAGTTTTCGATTCGTTTTCCGATAAAAACCGAATGTGTCGATCTTATAGGAGTGAATTCTTTAAATTTGCTCAAAATACAGTAAAACCCGTTTAAGACGCTTTGCAGGGGTACTAGTGAAAACTGCGTTGTAAGGGGAATAGTGTTATAATTTGTATACTACAAATTTGTATTTCTTTTACTTAAGAGCACAAAAAGGAAAGGTTTTTGTCCCTTGAATTCTTGAATAAATGCTTTAAAACTTGAAAACGAAGAAAAATCTTTAGTTTGCTCTACTTGTCACAGCTGTAAATGTCTCGAGTCCACGAACTGCTTGTGTAATACTGTTAATCTTCTACTCATATTTTATAAAGATTGGTCTGCGTTTCGTAAAAAGAGAGGGTTTTCTTTTGTTACTTAATTTTGGTGTTTTTTCACTCTTCTTCAAGGCAATTGTCCCCAGATTGAGAGCTAGGGAAAATAATGTAAATAATATTTGGTCTGTCGAAGGAGGCTGAGTGGATTGCAGCGAATCTTGGGACCGGAAAATCGACTTAATATGCGGGTAGCAGAGCGTCTTAGGCGGTACTCTTATCATGCCTTCAGTGTGAAAGGGATCGGTGCCGAGATAAAACCACATTTTAAGTGGGAGTGTTTTACACGGGTTTAATACGCTACAGACCAGTAGGGTTCGATCAAGATAATTTGGAACAAAATTATTCATTATTCATCGCATTTCCATTTAGAGCAGAGTCGCCGATTAGTGATGAAAAAATGAGATTATCAAACCAATTATAACAAAACAAAATGTGAAATAAAGTAATTGGAAATTATGCAAGAGATTTTCTCTTAAATTATTTGAGAAGTGGCCATACAGTTGACACATTAAGGTCTCAAACTTCGTCTATTGCGATGATAATATACGAAACGGAATCAGCTTTTATCCGTAACGAGATGAAATCAAAGAAAAATGACCAGCGATGAAAGAGTGATCACTGAAACAAGGAAAAATATTTTCTGAAAGTGAACGCGTCGTGCGTCCCCTTTTGATTTGATCCTCACGAATATGCGTGTTGCGAGGGAATATATTAACGGGCGTGTGACCCTTATTCCAGTCGCACATGCCAGTAGTTAGGAGAGGGGTAGAAAGGAGAAAATTAGCGATTAACCAAGTTAATCATTCACAGCTATTTCCACAGCTATAGACTGCGATTTCTAATTCATATTACCAGTTACCGAGGCAAATATTTCTGATTTCAGTAACCAATCCATTGATTGATTCTATTTTGTTTCCGATTCATTTTCAATCCCTTGATAGTATGATAAATACCAAAAATATACTTCATAATCAGCATGTTGATTATGCAGTAAATTTTTGGTATTTATAATGTGGTAAATCTCATAGTAGTAGTTAGAAACGCGAAAATGAATGTAACGTTACCCGACTGCACGATCGAAGATAATCCTAACACATTCATCGAGAATCCCAGAGAGGGTCCTTGACTGTGACCCTTCATTTGGTTAGGCCATCTTTAATATTCTGCCAATTCTTTATTTCAATTGCCTCAATATTTCACTTTTGCACTTTTCACGACGTATTTTATCAAATAAAGATGTTATACAGATATTATAAGTATATAGCACTATACTCTGCTAATATAATAGATAATACCTATTCGTTAAAATTTTGAAAATTTTAGTGTTGAAGGTACCCAGACTTCTTTACTACGTTTTCTCAAAAATATGATTAATAAATTTATAGATGTATCTATTTATTTATATTAACTTGCACATACATTTTTATGCCTTCATCTTATGCCGAGATATACAAGGTTTGACGCATGAACAACTTGAAGAGTGCAAGGACTTGTAACCAAAGGAATATATATCAGACAGAATTTATTAACACAGTAAATTTCGGAATATAATGCGTATGAGATGCATTTTTCATTAAACATTTAGGCTGAAAAACGGAATACATCTTAAAGGAGAGTATAGATTTTCCATGGTATTTATTTTATAGATCAAGAATATGGTCGCAAACCTACCATATACGTGGGTATATACGGTAATCAAAACATTCTGCCACACTTCCGTAAAAATGAAATCTCACATAACTAACGCAGAACTAAGTGTCCTCCATGTAAACTACCGAGTACCCGTCGCTAGTAAAAACCTTTGAAAAAGGGTTTCGCTTTAAGTTTCTTTTCCTCAGTTCCTCTAACACGCGATAATAATGATGGTTACCCTCTGTGAGCATATATTTCGTTTACACCAGCATTCAACTTTTCTATGAAATTCTCCATATCAAAGCCTCCAATTCAAGACCGCTACGGAAAACCCGGAACATATTGACAAAAATATTAACACCCTCGGCCCCACAATATAATAGCCAGCCAGTCTCAAAGGGAAAAGTCGAGGACCAATCTCTCATCGCGGATTGGGGGTAGAACCGCCCCAAGAAAATGTTTTCCCCGAGAGTTCGTTTGACATCGGCAGTCGGAGATCAAAAGACGCGGTCACGAATCCGAAGATTTCACACAGCGAAAGGGGGAGGGACGCCCAAAAGGGGAACTAAACAGTTGAATAACTAATTACAGACCACTCTTTGCTGCCATGGGGGCAACGACAGCTTTTAATTGAACCCTCCTCTTCTTCCTCAATGCGTTATTACAACATTGGCGCTTTCCGACCCCGTTTCTCTTTCATCTCATCTTTCCTTTGCTGAGGAGTGTCTGCCCACCATAGCCTTCTCCGCCGCTGACGTCACTTGCCACAAGATGGATGGAGGGACGCCGTTTGAGAAGCCTCTATTGGCTGAGGAGCAATGCAAGCTAATACAAGCGGAGCTTCTTGAAACGACCTCCCTCTCTGCTTGTTATTGTTTTTGTTTGCGATCTTCGAACTATGAATAGCAAACAAAATATACGTTTTTTTCCAGAAGGTCCCCCTCTTTCCTCCCCGTGCGGATACGACGTCTGCTCCGGAAGGGGGACTCTTGGGATCATTAATCTTCCTAGTTAAAATATTTGAAAATTTCCCCCCGGGAGATGTTTCGCTGCCGCCGCGAAATTGTCTATAATGGAGCGCGAGTTTGCTCAAGAGATGATTATATGACGAAGGTAATCCGCGCTTGAGATTGGGTCTGGGACGGTTCGGATATTATCGCATATAATCTATCTATCTATATATTATTTTAAAACATGCTTTTTTGGTGATCGGGACTTTTCTCCCTTATTACTCCATCAATATATATAAATGAATGACCGTTTGATGGCAAAAGTTGTCAGGTTCCTGCGAAAAATAGTCAGACAAATCAAAAATGCACCATTTGTTAAACAAATTGAAATAATATTTTAATCATCCCATTTTTTACTGGACGAAAAAAGGCCCGGGTTGCTATATACAGATTCAATTTGTTTACTTAGTGACGAGTGTAAACAAATTTTTAAATCGGATAATGCATCTATTCTCGGTCATAAAGTGACTGAAGCAGTCTCGCAATTATTGTTATAGTCTCCACAAAACGAAAACTTCAACGTCGTACACACTCAGCAGTTTAATAAGCAAACCACATTGCATCTTACGGGAGCAGAACGACGGCTAAAGAACATGAACATTGACGAATATGAAAGTTTGCGTCACGGTTTTATCGTGTGGTATGTTTGAACAATTTTACATCATATTACTTCCCGGTTTCGTATGTTGCAAATTTTCTATATATCTAAACCTGATATCAAATGATTTTTATTGTTTATATTTCACTCATTGAATAGATAATATTCAACATTTAATCATATTTCTGAGTAAAGAAAAGGATGTCCTGCGATTTCAGAATACTCACCAGCATGTAGTACAAGCTTAACGAAAGCCCAAGCTTTTATTCCCAATCGCTATCTCCGAAGCACAAAAATGTATTATTTTGCCACATTAACGATGTTAGAGACTTTCAATGCGGGGAGAATGCTATGCGCTTTGACAATGTAACACAATCTATTCGTATGAAAGTGTGACATTTAGCTTCCCCTCTAGCTCTCCTCTCCCAGATCAGATCACTGCAGACGAGTAGTAGTTATTTCATGTATGAAGAGAAGAACATAGAAAATAAATAAATAAATAAATAACGTGGATGCAGAAGGTATGTTTCGTTCTTTTATCTTGGTTATTTAAGTGACACTTCATTGCCGGTATAAAAGGAGGTGGTTTTTATAAAGACAGATTTAGGTAAAGCTGGCAGTGATATTTTGTATCTTTACCATAATTCATTTAGTCATAAATGCATTGAGTGAATTTAGGTATTCGGTATAGGATAAGATACATGTAGGCATTTTATTTGGCCATTGAGTTTCGTTACTGGATGTGTAGATACCGATACCTATCGCTACAAACGAGGTATATCGAAACAGACACTGATAAAGAATATTAAGGTGTGTATTTTTAGGTATGTTTTAGTTCAAAGAAATGGTGGATTAAAAATCCACCATTTCTTTGAATTGAATTAACATTTTAATCATCGCGTTGTTTACTGGACGGAACAATGCCCGGGTTGCTATATACAGATTAAATTTGTTTACTTAGTGACGAGTGTAAACAATTTCAAAAATTAGAAAGTGATTTTAATACTTGGTCTTATAATGATTGAAAAAGTACTCGGAAGTAATATATGGTCTCCATAAACGAAGAACTTAAGATTGCACGCAACTATAACAGGTTAATAAACCGGCTAATTTACATCTTTTGGGAGCAGAACGTCAACTACAGAAACATGAGAATTGCCGGATTGTGAATGTTTGTGTCACAGGAGTATCGCTTGGTATGTTTGAATAACGTTGCATCGTATTACTTCTCGGTCATTTAAATTTAAGATCGACCATAGTAGAATATTCGATTTTTAGTATCATGATTAGATTTTGGAGTATTCATAGAAAAAATGTAAGGTTCTAATTATGAGTCATACCCCATACCGATCAAAACAATTAGGTCGTTCAATTCAAATTAATTTTGGTGAAACTTTCGTGTTGCAAATTTTCTGTATACCTAAACCTGGTATCAAATGATTTTTAGTGTTTATATTTTACTCACTGAATAGATAGTATTCTATATTTATTCATACCTTGGAGTAAAGAATAGGATATCATACCTGCGATTCAAGAAAACTCACCTCTATGGAATACAAGCGTAACGAAAGCCCAAGCCTCCATTCCCTTTCGCTATGCCCGTAGTACAAAAATATGCTCAACCAATTTAATAGTATGTGTAGTAGTAGACGTAAGTGTAGTATTTCAAAATCTAAGTTTTGTGAATGGGTTAAAATACCATGATTGACTACTATATTTGTGTGAGAGACATTCAAATAATGCGGGGCAATGGGTTTGCTACATTTGCGATACTTTACTTTGCACTTCGACAATGAATCACAATTTATGGTCTTCTGAAAGTGAGACTCGCACCGCAGATGCTTCCCCCTCATGCTTCCTTCTCCCAAATTAGTAACATTTTCTCTCATTCTACACCAGCAGGACAACAAGCTTTCAACTGATTATTGCTGACTGTATATCTTTCAGTACTTGAATAAATCTGATTCAGTGAATTTATGAGATGCAATTTCACTGCAGACGAGCAGTAATTATTTTTATATTTCGTGTATGAAGAGAAAAAATAGAAAATAAATAAGTAACGAGGGTGCAGGAAGTATATTTGTTGTTCTATCCTGGTTATATATGTTAAACACGAAGCCTTTAGTGACACATCATAAAAGGAAGTGGCATTTTGAAGAACAGAGTTTACCAAAATGTGGTAGTGATGTTTTGTATTTTTGTCTAAATTCATGATGTAATAAATGCATTAAGTGAATTGGGGTATTCGGTATAGGATAATATGCATATACGTCGTTATATAAATGACGCGTACTATTCGTGATTATAGTGCTAAAAGAAAATTCTCTCTACAAATCTATCGCCACAAACGACGTATGTCGAAACTGTCACTGACATGGAATATCAAGGTACGATTTTTTTGGCATGTCTTATTGTTTGTGTATTCGTCTGTAGTGTTTAGAGTAGTTGCTGTAATGTATTTGGTTGGGGAAATTGAGTATTACTGATCGTCTGCGAAATTTTCGCACGGGGCAACTAGTTATATATTATTTATATTAAGAAAGGCAAAAATTATTAATTAATTGCATAAGTTGATTTATCGATTGAAGGAAATCCCTGCCCCAACCGATCATCCAAACCCAGCACAACTAATTTGTTAAAGCTTGTAAAAATTTCTGGCTGACGAAATTTACTGCATTCTATATAGCAGTAGTTCTCTCATGGGGGAGCCAAACAGACCGTGGTCTCCCTTTAACTCTATACAAAACCCAAATTTATCTTTCAATGTCAAGTTACAGTAACATGTGAAAGCAATTGGAAAAAGAGGAATAATGTGCAATATCATTTTTCTTGAGTGTGACTAGACAAAACATAAAATAAAGACTATTTTATCTGTGCTTAAAATTGAAAATATACTCTTTAAAATAGCATTTCGGTTACACTTTTATTCAAACGATCGGGCAGATGCCCCCTATAAAAATCTAAGCTGCGCCACTGCTATACAGCAATAACATTTAATTATGATATGATTCATTGTAATAGTGACATATACTCACTTGTACCCTTTTCTGCATTTTCTAATGATTTTGCTTTTCTAGGATAATCAAAATTGTGACATTTTCTGTGAACATGATCCTGAGACCATTACTGGCTACCGAAAATTAATGGTGACTCTTTTTCCTGTGACATTATTTTCGGTCACCGGTAGAACAGTCTTTCCTATTTGGAAAGAAGCCTCCCATTCACTGTAACTAGTAATACCTTTCTCTAAATTGAAAGAAAAATTTCCAAAGCCATGGAGAAACGACTGCTGCGAATATTCCGTCTCCTTGAGGTCGGACCTTGAATTTATGTCCGAACGAATGTTAAGGAGCGTTTCGGTTCCCTGCTTATTTAGAGTTATATAATTTGCTTATAATTTTATCGTTTCGATCGACAGATTACTAATGACGAAGTGAATGCGCATTGAAACAATGGATTAATTTATATGCAAAAGGAAGCGTAGACTTTTAAGAATCAAAACACTGAAAATATGCGATACGTGTTCATCATGTGGAACTGCACGAAAATACATCTATACAGAAATGGTAGAATGAGAGATAGATTAGGGATCAGTTTTGTATACAAAGAGGCGAATGTTTCTTCTCCGCTTTACGAGATATTATGGGTGGTAAGAAAATATTTGGACAGGCAACAGCAAGCCTCAGGAAAGGAAACTTAACTATTTTAAAATAGAGCATTGATATCCTCTTTCTGCACAATATAGAAAACTCATCCAGTCCACTGATCAGTACTAATGATATGAAGTCCATCGCGAGTTCATCACCATAGAACTTTCATATAGTTTTCGTAATGCAACTAAAATATTAAAATATCATTACCATAATGATGATATTGTCTTATAAATTGCTAGAGTATTTTAAATTGGAATAATATAATCAACTTTTTTCGATTTGAATAGTATAGTTTGATATAGCTCAGGAATCAAACAATCGACATAAAATATTTTTGTGTATGATAAATTGTAGAGAAAAGAGAGCTAATCGTGAAGACAACGAAACTTTGCGATAAGAATTTTAAGGTGAAGTCGGTCAACTGTTAAGAGAAGCCAGACTTGTATTTTCTTCCTCGTATAACTACAGTCATTTAAATTTGATCCATTAGTATTTATAAGCTAAAACGGAAGAAGATAGGTATTAAATGATTGTAAAATAATAGAACTGATAACATCATTATCGATAAAACTAATTTGATATTATTCGAATATCAACCTACTATATTTCATGATATTTTTAAAAAATTACGTGGAATTAATAGTAAGAGAGAGAAATTAGAGACGTAATTCATTCAACATACACGTATACATAACTAGAGATATTGATGATTAGTGTCTAATGAGCTAAATTAAGGAAAAAGTAAGTAATTAGCAAGAAAATATCGATGAATTTAAATGAATGCGATAGTGAAATATTACAGGTTCGACAACGAATTTATAGAGCGAATGAAATTAACTTTAAATTGAGTTCAAGCGTGAGAAAAAATGAAAATGAAATGAAACTCCATGAAATTCCGGATCAATAGAACTGGAAACCAAAATAACCCAAAATTCAATGCGGAGTAGTCTATCAGAGGAAATTAATCATGAATTTAATGAAACGTCAAGTATTACAGGAAATTGGGCTTTTACAAGGAAATAATGGGTTCAAATCAAAATGGAGTGATTTCAACAGGAATAACGATCTTTTTTATAGGCGCTAAGCTTGAAATGAAAATAAATTTAAAATAGTTGAAGGAAATGAATGTGTGCCGGTTACCGTCAAATACAGATATTAAAGCCGAAAAATGTCAGAAGAGATATTAATAGAGAGTAGAAATATTAGCTTAAAAATATTTTAGCAAAAGAGTAACCAGGCAGAGGAAATAATGAAGATAACCTTCAGGTTACAGCAAATAAATGTTGCAGAAATAGCTTTTCTAATTACATCCGATACAATACAGCAAGGAATAATTACTCATGGTTTTTACTTACGGCCCTTCAAATTCGATATTTTTAGTGTTCTAAGATATACTACCATATTCCATAATATTCTACATAATCGAATTCCATATTTTCATGATATTCCAAAGTGGTTAGGCAATAATTAATTATTTTCCAGAATATTAGAATTAACAGTGATAGAGATACTTATTATCAACTATACAAGTAAAACATGTACTTGAAAATAAATAATAAAATATCAATCTTTTGAGAAGAATTGAGAAAATACTTCCTTAAATGAATTAACTCCCAATTATTCTTGAAAATTCAGAAACACATAACATAGGTATTTTTGCGTTCTAATACAAGCAGTCCATAAGTATGACTTTTTTATGGAACAATGGGAATACGACTACATTGAAATTGTCACTACTAAAAAGATCTGCCATTGGGCGATAAAAACTCTTAATGAGTCACCGAAACAATTGTGGATATGAAATTATCAGCGCTACTGATATTAAACTTTTAGTTACATAACTTATGAACTTTATCAGAGATAAAAGTGAAAGCTTTGATTACAGACGTATCGGTGCATCTTCTACCAATTACTGGTCCGGAAAATCAAAAGCTCATCGTAGGTTAAGGAGATTTAAAACAATAAAATGGTAAGCTCTAAGCCTCTATATGTTATATTATTAGAAAATATTTTATTAAGAAACACAATGAAGAATTCTGAATAGAAAATTTAGTTATTCTACATTATACGCAAAAAGCTACTGCATTTATGTAGCTCACAAAAGCTTCTTTGGAGAATACAAAGCAAAGATGTCTTTGAAAAAAGAAGGCGATGTATACCCTTGTTTTATTTGTTTTATGTTATACGGATATTTATACTTGTTAATTATGTTGCTAAAATTTCAGAGAAAATTATCTAAGAGGGCAATGGTAAATATGAAGTTTGGGGTTATCTCGGTATTTTTATCTGCTTAGAGTAAAATATTCCGTCATCAAAATGTCCTTTTCTCATCAAAGAAAGTAGTTAAATGTTTAACTCTATCAATAAGCAAATTTATACGATGGGTACGTAAGTAGGGCAAACTTGAACTTCAAAAAGGATAAAAATGCCATGAATTCTTTTCAACTGTGCCCCTCTGAGAGATATTCAGTCGATCACTCCAACTCAATGAGGTACTTCAACTTATCGAATAGTTCTAAATTTATTTCAAAGATATACTACTTTAATCAAACTACAGATGTAATTAATCCTTCCGGTTAGTTTCGGGAAATTTACGTAAACTACAAAGTAGAACATGATCATCTTCATTTAGAAATCCCGAATGTCGCGAAACTAAATCGATCGCAGCCGATTAAGTAATATGTGCGTAAAATCCATACCATTACGAGACACGATGGCTACTTTTTATATAGACCAGCGTGTCGAAGTAAAATATGAGGTTCCATAAAATATGAGTTCCTGTATAGTCTATGATTTTATAACCATAATATAGTATGGTTACTTTATCATTATTCTGATATTCATTATCCTTTAATTTCATCATTACATTATCATTTCTATTATCATTATTATCCTTTCATCATTAACAATGATAAAAAGTAATTAACTTGCAATTAGACATATGAAAAGTGATATGATATCATTACCTTTTCATCATTAACAAGGATAATAAGTAATTAACTTACTAAAAGTGATATGATAAGTGGTATGATGGTAATGAAATAGGCCATTATTTTGAATATCTACGGAAAAATGAGGAGGACGTAGAAAGAATAATCCGATTAAAGGAGCAATATGGATGAACTGAAAACAAGCATTCCGCCCCATAAAACTTTCAACCCCACATAAAATAAAGATTAGAGATAACAATACGCCCACAGATTCATAATAGGAAGCCCTCTCATAATTCATAAGGGATAATTATAGGCTCCCTACGAGGGCTGCTCTTCAATCGCCCTTTTCAATCGAATTTCCCTTTCCTTGAACGGCGAAAGAGGCGGATGCCAAAACATTCGAAGTGCGAGAGGCGCACGACAGCGCCGATAAACGATAACTCTTTCAGCGGGTAAACAAACAGGACCTAAAAAGTAGCAGCTGCGCACGTTGTTTTATCGTCCGCTGAGGGACATGCAGCCTCATCCGGAGATCGGCTAATCCACGAGGAAGAGACTGCACTGCGGTCAGCACCAGTCCTTGACACCATCGCTCTAGAAGGAATGAGTTTGGCCTCGAAAACGTTCCTCCGAGGATGTGCAGCGGGAATAAAGAGAGTTTTTAATTATTTTGACGCAGATCCCGCACTACGCCCGTGATGGATAGCTTCCTTTTTAATATCGGCGATGGATTTGCCGGAAGGCAGTTGGCGTGACCGGCGATCGATGCAACCGTGACTTTTCCTGTGGACGATGACGTGAACCAAAGGAAAGTGATCTCGGATCACGATCTTCCTATTTCCATTTTCTCCCGGAGAATTCGCGGAAAACTCCCTCCCCTCTCTCGGAAGGCGAGATTTTTATTAGATCCATTCCCAATTTCTCAGCTTATTTCCTTTCTGTTTATGAGCTAGCCTAGTACAGCGGCGAGGATTGCTTATTGCTCCAGTAGTGCGATTATTAGCGCGACAATAAAGTTTTATGGTCGGTTTATCAATCGATTACTATGAAGCTGAGAAGAATTGTAATGTTACTGCGAGATGTCATGATCTGATAATCTAATTTTGAAATTCGTCGAAAACTAGCCGACGGTTGACGATAGGTGGGAAGGTTTTAATACGAAGAAAAGAAAGATAAAGTCGTGCATGCAATGGAAAACAATCCTAAAAATCTCGAAAAATATCACGGCTGCGCATGTGTCGTATCTACTAATGGTGACATCAAAGGCAGGGGTGGGGAACCTCTTTACATCGAAAGGCCGCATAAGAAACAATGAAGCGACATGTAATACCATGATACAGCTTTTGAGACCTCAAAGCTTGTATTCAAATATTTTTAAGTTATATAGTGCGAAGGAAAACGAATTCAGTCCTTAATAGGCTAGTTGAAAACAAGTCATTTTATATCAATATAATGGGACAATCTTTTCGCTCGATTTCTCTGAGCGATATACTCATTATTCAATGAAAATTTTATTTGAAGGAATTGTTAGCCATAAGGAAGGAACTTTTATCTTAAACAGAGATAAAATACAGATGATAAAATTTTGCTATGAAAATGTTTGGTTATTAATTATATTTCAATTTTACCATGTGGTAATCTTTCTGATTGTTTTTAGCCGAAAATTCTACCCTCTGATTTTTTCTGTAGATTAAAAGTATTTCAATTTTTTATGAAGGGCTTAACGAGATTAAAACTTTACCACGTGAAAGGAAAGGACTGCAAAAAACGGGACCTATGGTTGGCCTAGTCACTAAGTAAAATTAGGTTAAAATATATATCTTATTTTCACTTTTTTATAAATGATATTGGGAAACAAAATTGTTTAAATATGAGTATTTAAAGTAAGAAGAGACAGAAAAGCCGAATTAAAAGCTCAAAAAGGTCGCTCCTGGCATAAAGACTTGAGATTCTTCATCTACGATACAGATTAGACGAGTATCATATGAAAATTTGTAAAAAAGCGCTGTATTTCTAGTGCACTATGAAATATCGTACCTATATTGTAATGATTGCAACGATGTTACTAACATGACTCATGGCGTGATACAGGATATTTTTTGGAGTAAGAGGATCAAAACTTGGATAGGTTTACGCAAAGAAATTCAGAAATGAAACGTTTTCGAAACACGTGCAATTTATTCGCGTCCTCTCTGTCACGTAGGAACGATAAGACTGCAAGAAAAATCAAAAAATGGATCGAGCACCAGTCGCTTCAAAAATCAAATTTTTCCGCGAACGATACGCGACAGTTACCGACTAGAAAAATAATCCTTACGGTGCATTTTTAGCCACGGGCCGAGAGTCTGAATAGCAGGGGACATATTTATGTGACAGCTTGATCATGGAAATACGTACAAAATGCCCAATGAAGGCTTTTGAAGATCACTGGGTCTCGTTTCTAGACGATATCCACCAATAACGAAGCACGGATAAGCTAGATTCGAAGCAACTTGTAAAAAATTGGATGCATGCGCTATTTTTCCCCGAGTATTTCTTGAATTGGATTACTTTCCTTGTCATACTAAATTTTTAAAATCTTGCTTTTTTCTGATAAACTAGCTAAAGAGATACGAAGCATTAAAAGGGATACACACAATACGATCATGTTGGAAAAGGAGGCTGTTGGTTTGGATATGCAGAATTATTGGAGAAATTATCAAAAGATTTAGAAAAATTATATTTCTTTCAAATGTGTGAAGGCAAAAAATTCGAAAATTAGCTTGAATCCAATTTATACAAAAATTTTCGAGATGTTAATCCACGATTATCTTAAGAGATAATTAAGGGCAATTCAAACATATAATTCCCCAGATTTAGTTTACTTTAAAGTTATTACTGATAACTGTTTAATTTTCTCAAAAAATCTCGAATAATGATAACCCTTCATTTACGTAAATATCTCTAAATGAGTTGTAGAAGGCTGATAGAATCATTAAAATAAAGAAACAGAAGTTCATTCAAAGATTGATTACCTTGACTTACATAGAGAGTTAAATAATGGAGAATTAACTTCTTAAGCTAAAACGAAAATTAACAGAATAAACAGAGATAATTTGTAGAATGAAAATTTGTACTAAAAATGAGTTTGAGTTTCCTATAATTTTACATATGGGAACATAAATATTCCTATTCGAGCTTCAAGAATGATAAAGGAATCTCTGCAGTTACTAATCTGAACATTTTAATCTAGATGCCACAAACCTTTTCCATATTGAAAAAGTTCTATTTCATTAGAGCTATAATTCCTGAGCGGTGCATAAATCTCAGGAGGAGATAAAATTGGAATACGTAAAACTTCTTATGAAACTCTTTGTAGGAGAGGTTACTGGCGACTTTTGAAATATTTTCAGTTTTACGCCAGGTTGAAAACTTTCTTGCGCCAGGAGTTGGAATAACATGATAAAAATGAGTCCTTCCACAGCTGAAACAGACGAAAGAAATGCTTCACAATGATGGCAAGTGTTTCATTTTTCTTCAATTTCTTCAATTTTGAAAATGAAATAGTAATCGAAGGTATATTAGCTTTCAAGTCTACTTATATATAAAATTAGTACGTTCTGTTCATTTTGTTCATCAATGACATTTTCAGAAATTTTATCGACTTTAAAATGTATACTCGTATACCACTGATAAAATTCTTCGTGATGATAGTACTTATAACTGATCTTACAATTAAAAATCTCTAAGTAAATCTAAGCTTCAGATAAGTAATGTTCATGTTATTTCTCGATCTAATAATCTCACGATCACGCACTCACTTATACGTATACATTCTATTCTGAATTTGAATTATTTTATATGGTGATATAGCAATTCTCAATTACTAAAAGAAATTTCATTTACGTAGATTCAAATTCACTCTATTAAATTATTACCATAAAATTTTTAAGACGACCTATTCCGATAATTTATTACCTCCAAATTTATAGAGAAAATTTAATCTAAAATTTAATCTCCTTTCCTCTTAGAAATCCCATCTTATGTATCCTGCTGACGCTTATCGATTTTTCGAAGCGATTCTGAAAAAACGCACGGATTGTGTCTGGATCTTTTCCAATTCAAGAACGCAAAGCTTGTATGCAGGTTCCATATACTGCATACAAACAGAAGACTGTGTCTAACTAGCACAAAGAACTTGCGTTCACGAACTTTTCATCTCTCCTACTCTCTCGACGAAACCGAGTTTCCACATATGTTACCACATTGTTAATGTGAAAGCTCCATGTTAAATCACTTGTGAGGGTGGCTTTTTTATGTTACCGAATCTACGGTCATTCATTTTCTCCATCGAGGGCCCTACAAATATGCATCTACCACTGATTCTCTTAAGAATAAACTAATTATCAAAAATTACCCCACATTCAGCCGTAACAGCCTATCATCGCCCCATTTTATAATTCTATCTAATCCAGTGCACAATTTTATTACATCTTCTCTGCTTTTGATTTCACCGTATCCACAAAAATCCTTCCTCGTCTATCAACCTCACTTTTAATAGCAAATGTCAGATTACGCCATTCTACGCGACGGCCAAGGTCAAAAGCGTGTTTGAACTATCATCATCCACTACTACCCACTGCTATCCGATGGAGAGGAAAGTCGTTGGATAAAAAAATACCGGGATATATCGCACGGAGAAGAAGCAGTGTATTTATAAGAAGAAGTTCGTCCATGGTATGAAGACCTCCGGATAGCAAAGTAGGTAGCGCGTTCGCCTTTGGTGACAGTCCTGAGTTCTATTCCCGGTGGAAACCCACATGTACCTCAGATGTCGAAGCACTTTTTACAATTCTCTTACCACGAGAATGGGGTTAGGAATGTAAGACAGGACTAAGATACATGAAGTATTGAGGTAATAAAAATAGTACCATAAATCAATTATAAACAAGTTATCGTACCCAAAAAATATAGTGAAACAAATTAGAATACAAAAATTAAGTGGCAGAAAAGCGAAGATATTGCCACAAATAACAAGAATACATGAACTAAGAAACTCCACGTCGCGTGCGGAAAGTTCATAAGATTAACGGGTAGAAATCCATTTAGAAACGAATAAAAAGATGGATCTTCTTCTACTGAATAGCGAACCGTAATACTCTCAAGAAAAAGAAAGATTCAAAGCACATATTTAGGATTACCTAGGCCCAGTTAATTATATTTACATCCTCAATAGCCATAAACGTTTTACACGGATTCAAGGGATACATCTTGATAATTTAGAACACGTTCCTTCCCCAAAACGGTTTTATCGACCAATTTAGAGCTCCAGATGATATAACGATAACTAACAACATATTTCCCTCATGACGCACGGATTCTATAAAGGCAAACTCGTTCCTTCCCCGTGAATAGACACTTTTTGCGTTAGCGCGAGTGGATAAAATGCCATTTTGCTTCATTACGAGTGATTCAAGAGGCTGGTAATATACCCCGCACGGCGAATTTCTGTTATTTATCTTTCTCCACGGCCTTTTCGTTCCTTTCTCTTTACCTTTGCCTCGCATTCTCCGGCCAATCCCTTTCATTTTACGGTCTCCATCTGTATTTTAGGGCTGTGGTATATCCTCCGCCGGCGACCCTAACACACCGAGCTTTAACTCCATTCACTTCCCTCCTCATTAGTTTCCAAACTCTTCCTTTTCTCTCTTCCACGCTATCGCAATGATCACGAAGGGAATGAACGAAATTACACGTAACGCAAGAATCAGGTCAGCGCGGTGTAATGAGACGGAATCCCTTCCCCCGAATGTTCTCGCACACGCAGAGTGTCCATCGCGGGATATGTTCGAGATCCACGGGATTTTGGAACTGACCCAGCGAGCGAGAAAAAACGCGCCATTTGAGAGAGGATTCAATCTGCGAAAGAAATCGATGATTGCACGAGTCCAATGGGACGTGGTCTTCATTTGAGAAGGCGATCTCTTAAACTGCGGATAAAATGGCCGGGAAGAAAGTGTTACCGACTGGGGACGACTCTTCCGGAAATGTGCGAGTTAAATAGAGCTAGGGAATTTCGAAGCGATGAAGCTTTTAACAAGCAAAATGATAGATCCTTATTATTTCTGAACATCGTTTTCAGTGACCAACCTCTCTCTTTTGACAGAGATAGAAATAACACACCAGTTTAAGGAAAAGTTTCCAACTTCCTGCTAAAAATGGACCAACAAATGAGAAATACACAATTTGGTCAAAAAATTTGAGTTAAAATTTGAATTGGCCCCTAGAGTTTCGTTACTGGGTGAGTAGATTTCAATATTCATCAATACAAACGAGGTATATTGAAACGAACACAGATACTCCACTTATCCAATCAAATATATTTCCACAAACAGTCCAATCACTGCAAACGAATACACAAACACTAAAAGATACCTAGAAAGCACACTTTAGCGTATGAATAAATTATTTACGATTTAGTTGAGCGATTTTTGCTCGGGGCAACTAGTTTTACATTATTTAAATAGAAGTAAAACTTAGAGCAAATATAGGCCCTCTACCTAAATATTACAAGGATTCTCCTAACTGGGTGGCGTATTTTTCTTCCGAAATTCATAACACGAGAAACTTTAGTAACGAAAGCATTCTTACGGTAAGGGAAACACTCCACGAGAACACTGCCTGCAGATTCCTTTTTCCTTCCCTTCTTTCCTTATGCATGTAAGGACCTTGGTCTTTAATTACCCACTTAACTTTCTACAATTCTTGTTACGTCACATTTTCAGTGGGGGAAAACACTTTTAGTTGTAGACCATCCCTCAAGATAAGCACAGCAGAAATAACTAATTCAGCACCCAACCAAAAACACCCAAAAATTAGACCCAAATTATCTTCTAACTTCCAACTCAGTTCTAAGTAAATGTAATTGAAAATTAATGGCTATAGAAACGAAAGAAAAAATTTGGTTTATTGAAATTTCAACAGATTATAATCTCAATTATCAATTTTAAAATCTCCCTAGGTTAATGGTGATATGTTTAATTATCACGGCAGATATCTTTCATTTAAGAAGATCTTGTGGTCGCCAGGAACTTTTAACTAACACCATCTATCATTTTTATTAAAAACGTTTATCTTCGATGAATTGATTGACATTCTTCGATTGTTTAACACTGAAAATTATTTAACATAAAAAGTTTTTGGGGATAAGTAGTGACCTAAGACATCATTTGAAATAAAATGATTAAATGTTCCTCTTCACAAATGGTTCGCGTCATATGAACGTTACCGAAGCTGTTCCGGCTAAAATTTAAAAGATTATTGATGTTCATATACCGCAGCGTCGCATAACTTACATACTGCACGTTTCTGCACGTGAGATGGTTCCCAAATACTCCATTGATATCTTAAGCTTAGTTTTTAACTAATCGGATTATTAAATTATCTTATCTATAATAATATATCATTGATAAATTTATACTAACTCATGTGATAAATTAAAATTAAAGCCTCAGCATAGCCTAGACACTTAAGGAGATATACAGGTTGAATGGGATAGTTTTGGATCGAATTGTAGTTATAACTATCATGGCATGATCTATTAATATAAATTAATAACTTCATTTTGAATACAGTAAAGTGAAAATAAGATTCTCTCGGAAAATGTACAATAACACCCATTCGTAGCTGTCAAATTCAAAACTTTGTCATGAACGAGCTATTCTAACGTATATGTAAATCCTATTTTAATACTAACAGGCTTATGAATACGCCATCATTCACAGTGAATGCATTTATATGAAGCGTAATCTCTACTTCCTATCTGAAACAACAATCATCGATTGCAAAATTTTTATTCTATTGGAGGTTGATGTTCAAAATGCACTTGAATTAAAACTATTCAATACAGAATCTAAAGCACTCCTCTTTTATCCTACCGACTGTGAATCACCATAAAGATCGCCACGCCGCTCTTGAAAACATCGGTCACCCAGAAGTAATGGAAAAGATTTAAGCCGTTTTGATTTTCGGACAGCTTTGTTTGCATTGGATTTCACTTTCGCTAACAGGTTGAGGATCTGCGCTGAGTGGAGTAAGACACGGAATCTATGACGTCATACGAGTGCACGTTGACGTATTTGGAGTGAAGTAGTTGTGACGGATAGAGGACGTCATATCCACGTGTTCCACTCTTCGCCGAGTGCTTCTACTGCACCGCAAAATAATCCGCACAGCCTCTCCACGATTATAGAATTATAAAGGTGCTCCGTAATCCGAGCTTTGTCTGAACGCTAAGTACCAAAGCATGACGGGAATATGGTGTCCCGCTAACTGGATGGAAAAAATCTTCTCTATAGCAATTTATACAAAAAAAAGATGGGTAGAAAGTCTGAAGCCAAATATAAAAGAGCGACAACGAAACAAAGAGGAAGATGTGACTAGCAACTATTTTTTCCAAATAATATCCACAAGTTTGAATCAACGAGTAAATAGCTATTTGTTCTATCTCTAGTATACGCAAAATTTCTTTATCTTGCAGTCATCGACCAATTATTGCAACTTACAGAAAATTATTTTCGAAAGCTTTGTACTTTTCATAAATGATTCATTTTCATAATTGTCAATCTTAAAGCATTATGAAGGTAATTTTGGTTGGTTTGGACGATAAAATGAATCATTATTCTTCGCTTGCGATTAATTATAAGAAAATAAACTAGCGATTTAAAAGATGACGCTGAAGGAAGGAGCCTGACATCTCTGTTTCAACTGTTCTAAGCCACCAATGAATGTGAATATATGAAGATAAATATTGTTTGGCTTTAAGGTTTGAAGGTAGACGTTTCTTTTTTGACATTGTTTTCACTATAATTATTTATTGAAGGTTTTTCAAACTCCTTCTTCAGTAAGTTTTTCTATTCGCAGGTGGTTTTTTCTCCACCCTTGAAATAGTTACTACCCATTTTTCCTAGGAAGTGTTTCTCTTCGGGATGCATGAATGCAGAAATTCATTCAGCTCAATATAAAATTCTGTGATATATATTTATTGATGGATAAAATATATGATAAAATTTTACAATAAATGAAAAAATCATAATTTAATATATACATAAGTTTGTAATGTATTATTTAGCTCTGGGTGGTCTGAAAAGTTTCCCAACGCCATTTATCGACATGTTTTCTGAAAATTTTCTGAAGATTTCTGAAAAATCTGGGGTCGAAAACTTTTCAGACCACCCTCGTATATGTAAATTATACTTAAATAAATTTATACTATATGATTTTGTATATCTTCTCATACAAAACTTCTTAATTTTCATTTAAAAACAAACAACTAGCATAAGATAGGGTGTGAGAGCCCTTCTGGATACCCCAATGCTAGTATTTATCAAAAACTAAAACTAAGCTTTGAAGAAATCATTCGCCACACTTAAATTTCAAAATTTCCAAATTAAAAATTTATTTGGAGTAATTCCCGCCGTTTACTACTTAATCGAGCAATGATCTTGATGTTTTGAGTAAGAAACATCAAAAAAATTTCATATAGCTGTAATCGAGCGAACATAAAAATCAGCTTAAAAAAATACGGCAAACTAGTGCATATTCCGGTCGATCTTTGCTTCTTCGGATTTCAAACAACTCCCACAATCAAGGATATTTCCATTCAAACGTCACCTACGCCAAATGGGATCGCGGGGCCATAATATAGGCACGTTCTCTCTCGAAAGAAAACGTGTAGAAAATTTATTAGAGAGAGAGAATTCGATTCGAGACGCCTTGGGGAGTGTCCTCTCTTCTCAGGCTCTTTCACGGTCTATGCTAATCTCCTCTCCAGCGCATATTTATTCACGAGCTTCCCGATCCCTTACGCATTTCAACCGAGCCCTAAACCTCACTCTCCCTAAATTTTCAATGCTCTCCGAGTTGCATAGAACACCAAAAACCTCTCTCAGAAGAGCATTATTAAGATTGGAATCCGGAGTAATGGTGAGGATAGAAAAATCTCGAAGTCAGACTTTGAGAATACATTGGGGTGGGCCTTTTACGTAGCCCACGGGTATGAGATACAGTGAGCGCACGCTAATTGGATGAGAAGTATATGGTTGCGAGCGACAAAGTAAAGAAATAGGAGGGATAGTAACCGCGAGTTTAATATTCCTGTATACTTTTTCCTTCCTCGGGAAGCAAGTCGCTCCCAACCTAAGTCGCTCAAAAATGTTTCAGTCTCTAGTTGATCCAATTTGCCTTCCTCGAGAAAGAGTGCCTTTGGGAAGGGGTTTTGGCCGCACATCCCCCGAGCGATAAAACTTGGAATCGATAGAAATTTTTCCGAGAGAAGTAAATGCTCTTTCATTTACCTTGCGAAGGGAAAACAAAACAAATAGGAAATTCCCCTCTTAGAAGGATGGGAAATAAAAGTAAACTCGCCGTAACGAAGAGCGTCTTGAAAGTTCGTTTTTCGGGGTGTTTGGATTTTCCCTCAAAACCCAAAAAAGGGGGATTTACAAAAATATTAAGCTACTCGTCCGTTGGTAAATGTTTCTAAATAGCGCACTAACTAATAAAGCTGCTCAATGAAACCTGTAAACGATAAAATTTACTTGTAGCATGAAAAAAAACTTTCATTTGAAATGAAATGAAGATAATGAGTACGTTCTTTGGAAAGTAGAGTAAATTATTCCTCTGCGATCCCTGTATCGCAGGAAATAAAGTTAATGAATTTCACGAAAATTTTAGGTTCTCCATTCAAAATCTCGAAAAACTTACCGATCTTTATTTGAAAATTTTTTCAAACACACTGCTGTAACATATTGTTCGACAGTATGTGCAAGCCCTCGCCTATAGGGCGCAAGGGTTTACTCTCGTTATGCTCAAGCATTGGAAAGTCAAAAATAGATGAATGTGAATCATGAGTAGGCTGTTGAAAACGAGACATTTTCCATCGGTGAAATAGTACAAAATTTTAACTCAATTTACATAGAGGGATGTTATCATAACTTCAGTGTAAATATTATTTGAGAGAACTGTTGACCATTTTGTGTACGAAAATTTTGATTTAACGAGAGATATTATTTATTCTAGTTACTGCGCGGAAATGAACCATATATCACAGGAGACTAATAAATTCAATAGGTGAAATAGTGGAAGCTAACGTTACGCAATTTGAAGATGTTTTGTAAACATCAACAAATCTTATGATACTAAAATTTGCAACCAAAATGTTTGATTATTTGTTAGATTTCAATTATACCACATATTCGAAATATTTGAGTTCATCTTTCCCCAAAAATTTTTGTACTCTATATTTTGCTGTTGAATACAGTAAAATATCTCTAAGTACATTTTCGACTGTATTTAAGGGACGGAGGGCCGCAACAGAGCAATGCCAGCAAAAACGGGGCCTATTCAGCCTAGTCACAACTCTGATCAAATCTGAAGGGGACAAAATTGGAAACAAATATAGAAGTCATTGGGAAATAAAGGGGTGGGGGTTCCATCCCTCCAATTTGTCTCTCCAAATACGATCGAAAGGTAAAAGAGAGAGGTCCTATTCAGATCTTTCTACATCAGAGATTTCATAATTTTATTGGAAGAATCATTTTCCACCTCGGAGAGTAATGAAGAGGCTGGATATAGTAGTAGTAGTTTAAAAAGAACCTCTTAAAATGTTAGGAGCCATAAGAACTTAGTAAGTCTTCCTTCATTTTCTTTACAATTATTATTATATACTGTTATTTTTTATATATTACATTTATTACTAAATATTATATTATTCCGATCATGTATTCCGGGATTTCGAATTTCTTGTGATAAAAAAATATATCAAATATTTCATCTGACAGGTATATTAGAATACTTTGCAAGGAATTAAGTTTCAATCGTTATTGTTGAAGATAAAAAGATTCTCGATAGCTAAATTCTTTCTCACACTATAATAATTCAATGCCATTTTACGTCTCTATCTGCGGAATAAAATTTTATGAATCCAAAATAATTTAAAATTGTGAGAATATATGATTATTTGTCTAAAGAAACCGATTATCTCTTCTAATTCATTCTATTGTAAACTTTGTGATCGAAAGTATTCCTTTTATTTGAATTTCTCTAAATTTATTTGCATTGGACGCATTTAATATGCTTTGAACAATAACTCAACTAATAGGCCCTGTTTGGGTTTTATTAATGAATACTTCAAGATGTCCATATGGAGAATACCGCGGATTCTATTTTCAGTTGAAAAAAAATAACTCACGGTCTTTAATTCTCATTTCCATCGGCAAAATCAATCCACGTTCACATAAATTATCAAACCTTGCTTTATACATATTACGTCTCAAAACCTATTCCAAGCTAGGGGATTTTGAATCATTAAGTTCTTCCAACCACCCTCCTTTGAGAGGCGATAGTCCGAGGTATACTCGCGGTGTATATGACATAATAAGTTGCCTAGAAAAGGTATCCGCTTATGAAACACCACTTCCTACATAATCTTGTAAACAATAATCTCAATATATGAACTAAGAGGTTTCGTTGAGCGTTCCTTAGCCCAACCAAAACATCAGGGAATCCCGTCTCTCTCACTATTTATCTCCAAATCCGCGATCCTTAATACGTGAGCATTGTGACTAAATATACGCCAACGCCCTCTGTTTAATCCGGCTGACGAAAAAAAAAGAAAGCCGGCGATTTGGACTCTCTCCAATTTTTCGCACATAGCAGCCCAACGGGCAGAAAAAAACAAGCGAAGACAGATATGGGCGGTGTTCGACGAACAATGTGCGAGCTCACAAAGCTTCCGCGGATTCCAAAAAGACAATGCGGGGAAAAGGAACCGAATTTACATTATATTTCGAATCGGGAATATCCTCCGCTTGCGGCTGGCGATGGAAGGGAACGTGGAAATTGAAAAGAATCGTTGAAGCGGAGCAAAGAACGTTCCACCCAATTTGAAAGGAGGAGTTCCCGCGGGCTGAGTTACAGTTTGTGCCCGGCGGAGTAGAATCGGGATAGCGGAGGGATACAATGGAAGAGGCGGACTCTTTTTAAGAAGTGCAAAGTGGCTAGCAGTGGATGAAGGTCGTAAAGGGTCGCCAACTTGCGGTCAACATCCGACCCCTTTAACCATAGGGCTCTCGGATCAATCCCCAACTCCTAAATAAGGGTTCCTAATTTCGAACGGCATGTAAATTCAAGACGGATGTTCCATGACTGTTAATCGTTGAACGACCCGACGATCCTTGAAGTGTTGCATAAAAGATTATTCAAGCATTGATCGTTCTTATTCTTTCATTATGACGATTTATTTATAAAAATAAGGATTTTCAGAGAGTAAACTAACTGATATCTTTCTTAATCAAACGGCTTCGACTACATCCGATTAAAACCGCGAAGAATATTCGGAGAATTCAGTAGTAATTTTCTTGCGATCTTTGTGTATATCTACTGCGTAAAGTATAACAAAATGGCATTTTAATAATTAATTTGAAATAAGTATTTCTTAAATAACCACCCCCTTGTCAAGTTTCTACATCCATCTCTGAACTGAATAGATATTAACTGATATTAGAATAGATATCAACTAGAACTGAATAGAAATCATGCGAAGTTGATAATAATATAAAAATACAAGCATAAATTATTATTTTAACCGATTCCTTCCAAGTTAAAAAATCTAGATGAAACCTTATTTAATATATGTGTTATTTTTAATCGTGTTATCATAAATGCTATGAAATAATTAGCTTTTACATATAAATTTTATGGGAGCAAGAGATCAAAACTTTTGTAAGAGCAACTGAAGATATACTGTCAATCTTTTCACAGTATTACGCACATATTCAGACTAACAATCTTGACTATATTTGCCTAAAGAAAATGCTGTCCTGCGAAAATACCCCTCTATCATTCATACAACGGGTGGACGAAAGTCAAGCTTCAGCTTATAAAAATAAATCTGCCATCTCAAATTATTAGGATAAAATATCATGATTTTTAATAGTTTTTGAGGTTTTTACGTTACATTAACACAATCATCAGCTGCCTACTCTATTTTCCAGGAAAAAATATTAGGAAAAGTGGATACTTAAAGATTTATGAATGAGTGAATTAATCAAAATTTTGAATTTTAAGGTTTACTACATATTTATCATTTTATTATTTGTGATATCTGTATTTATAATTAATTGTTAGTCATATAAAATTTTGAATTTTGATCTTTGAAATTAGTTTTCTGCCCGTATTTATACAGGATATTTCCATGTGCAATAAATTGAATCATTTTCTTACAAAATTTGGTTTTCGTAAAATGCTAGTGCTCTACGGTAACCTTTCAATGGATTTAGTAATAGAACACAAAGCCCACAGACGCACACAAAAGACACAGGCCGGAACCTGGTGAAGAGGTAATCACCTCAAAACCGGTTGTGTTTTACATTTGTTGAATAAAATTGTGGAATAGTAAATGTTTCGTATCTTTCTTTCAGTTGAACATGGATACATTCTACCAAATATCACGGGAATCATATAAATTTATACGAATTAATTAGTTTTATATAAATCCCTTATTTATTACTTCGAGACGGAACTTGGAGAAGCTACTCCTTAACGTACTTTAAGATTGTCAATAATCCAGGGATCGGTTGTCCTGGTAATCCTTACGATGATTATAGACATCTTCGTCGCTTTAAAATAAAATTCCACCTTGCGGCGCATTTTCCCTTTAAAATATACAATAGGCCCGTCCCAAATCAAATATATTCATCCCTCAAACCCCTTTTCTTCCACAACACTTTCCTTATTCCACGACTTCATTTCCGCTTCTCAGAGTCCACTTTTTCCTCCCGTCTTAATTTCACCCCGCAATTTTCTTCCTTCCGTCCTTAACACTACCTCGTTGGTTTTCCCATCACAGCAAAGAACAATAATGACCACGGGGATAAGAAAAAGGGTGGCGTGATACGAGACACAATGCAGACTATTCACGGCGGATACCAAAGGAAATAAATTGGAAACGGTAAAAAAAGGTGTGAAGAGAAACAGCAAGCAAGATTTGGACGGAAAGGGCAAAAGGGGACGAGGAGAAGAATGAGAAATGCATAAAGAAACAGAAAAGAGAGAGAGGAGATGGTTTACGACGTGGGAAGAATGGGGATAAAAATAAAATGGTTGGAATGAGGTGAGGTTTTTAAGGAAACAAAGTTTGAGGGGTCGTGAGAATATGGTGCTGTGGAAAAGATGGAAAAGGAGGGAAAAATTGGGTAGATGAGGGAGAGGAAGAGAGATAGACAAACGAGGGAAAGGAAGAACGCAAGAGATGGAGAAGGAAGATTGGAAGAGATGGATGGAAGAGATAAAGGATATGAAGAGGAGAAGTGTTGATGAGATTGGGCGAGAAAAATCAGAAACTGTGATTTACAAGAGAAGAATTAGAAAAGACAGAGGGAGACGTAGTACTTACAAAGGATTACTAACTTCACTATGACACATTCTAAGTCTTTGAGGCAAAAATTAAGTTGGTTGGGCTGCTGTAGGATTATAAATGTGGATGGAGACTTCGAGAGATCAATAGAAAAGTCAGCGCTATCATGCCTTTTCTTATCTCTTCCCTTTTACTCACTTTGTAGTTTCGAAACGAGGTCAATATGAAGAAGGAAGCATAAAATATTCCTGCTTAGGTGCTCAAGTTATGCAGTTCTAGTATGAAGCGAGATTTTCCCCTCTCTACTGCATACAAAACGAAATATTACGATGGTGGCATAATCTTTAAAGTATTCTTAAAAATATTATGACTTGGAATTTTGTCATCCACTTTTCCACTTGTTTATTTCAATTCAAATGTTAATCTTAGTAGTTTCTTGTACCATTACACTTTATATATACTATACTATCTATCTGTATATACATAACTAAGTAACTTAAGTATAATTTTAGTATTATTCTTAATTTTTAGAACTAAGAAAACATTTTTTCGAAACAGTTGTCATGTAAAAAGAGATTTCTGTAAAAATATTCAGATATTTTAATATAAAGAGCAAATAAAATGCAAGGTTAGATGCACTAAGAAACGTAAAACGTATAGGTATTCTTGAAGATAAGTGCTAAGACAAGATACCCAGACGAAAATAAAGTATTCCAACAGCGCAATGCAGAGTAAGAAAGCCATTCCAGAAAAAAACCTTCGAAACTAACCGTAAAATGCACCTGTGCCTTGAGGCAAAGTTTCCTAAGCTTTTGAACCTGATATTGATTTTCTGTTTCGAAATTATACATTTTGACCAAAATGGAGGATATTTCGTGCCTAAATTCCATATCATTCGGGCCAATCTATATTGAATTACTCTCTCGTAGCCCGGTGGATTTCTTAAAATATTCACATTCAAGCATTTAAGGGGAATCGCAGACCTTAATTTCACCAAAATTATTTGAGTTATTCCTCATAAATATTCTACGAAGTCAATAACATGTTACAATTGTTACGATTCCGCCGCAAGGTATGAAAAATTCGAATTCGATTAATTCGAATGAATATAGACCCTTACATATTCATGCGAGAATTGTGATCAGCTCCGTCATTCAACATAATAAGGATGTGTTTGTGATATCAAGATCTAAGAAGGTATCAACTACTTTGCGATCTTAAAGTAATCAGTAATACAAAATTTATTGTTCTGGATGCAGTATTTATATGCCAACCATCTTTTTTGAGATTCTTCTGACCGTAAGAATGAAGCGATAAAATATGGCCAGAGATTTAAAAAGCAATTTATAAATTTTTTAAACGGTATATGAAAATCAATAACACATTATTTTCTTTCAGAAATTGAGAAGTTCCAATTGAGAATGCGAATGGTAATAGAATTTTCCTGAAGATTTTTCTAGATCCTCTTAATCTGATGCTTAAAGTAGTTGTTGATACTAACTTTAGACAGTATGTACGCATTTGCAATTATATTCAATTCGAATACATATCTTTCACCATGCATTTCTTTTAAAACAGCCTTAGCAACACAGGATTTAATAAAATGAACTTAATCACATTGATAAAGGCCCCATTAAGCTTTCGCCCCGGATTTCAAAACGGGCGAATCCTTACAAGAAATTTTGGAATAATCATCAGCAGCGAAAATTCCAAGGTAGGGAATTTCCTCTCCGAAAGATATTAATACGTTATATGACTCCCCACGATATCGGGGAGACAAAAGGTGTGGGGTGTGGGGAGCGGAATAGTTTTTCGGGACACACAAAGTGAGACGAAGGCAATAGAATGAATCCCAAAAGACAATATGAAGAAGTGAACAACAGCTCCAATCCGTCGTCTCCAAAGCTATGTAAAACACCGTCAAAACCTTCTTCTACGTGATTGAATATCGAAGGAGAGGATCTGAGATGAAATTCTCGTACAAAGGGGAGATGTAAGAAGGATTTTAAAGAAACGACTTGGAAGAAAGAGAGGGAATGTATTCCGAAGAGATAGGTCGTATCTCCTAGACGTAAACGGGAAATTTTCTCATCGTTTCTTTACCCTGGTGAAGTAACTCCTCTTAAATTCCTAAACAGCGACAGTGTAAAAACTACTACAGAAGTAAACGTTAAACTGCGAAGTGTTTTTTTAGATAGAATCTGCTTCTCAGACAATGAAAAGGTAAACAGATTGCAGTCCTTAAACAATCCCTCCTCGTAACATATTCTTTACTTTTGACTCCCGACGAACGATCTACATTCGTGAATTCTTGGTAAAATTTTGGAGATAAGGAGACAAATTTGGATTGTTAGAAATTACGGAAAATTCAGTGGAATTCTACCTTTACCTTCTGCCTTCATTATTAATATTGATTTATATTGAGTTTCGAAATGGGTAGAAAGGTGTCACATTGGCTAAAATAACTATATAACTCTTATAAAAAGGGTTAGATGTAAGAAGAGACTATTCAGTCTCAATCTCGCCCGAATAAAGAAGTTTTATTATTATTATTATAAAATTTCACAGAATCAGGCAAGGTATTGTGGTAATCCATAATGGAGAAGAACTTAAAAAGGACTTAAAAAGAACAGATTTATCTGTGGTAAAAGTACAATCCTTTTTAAGTTCTCCTTTCTTATAAAATTATTAGTATTAGAGTGAAAAAACGAAGGTCTAAATAAAAATCAATAAATAAAAATAGCGAAAAAATAGTCTGGCTTCCATATGATCTAAGGTGTTAATAACGTAATTATTATTAATAACAAATTATTTACTTAACATCTAAAACCTCTTCCGATACCAAAAACATCCTTTATCAACGACATTATTATAGATTATTTATATTTTAAGGACATGCTTGCACGCTTCACATAAGGTACCTCTAAACATAGAAAGCTCTCAATTCTTAATAAATATACGAAGCATTCATGTTCATCAAGTATTTCTGTAGCTCATTACCGATACTTTTGTCTTCTGCTCCTCATTGATTGATCACCGACAAGATGAAACCTTTATGCTAAAATCCATGTCTAAAATTTCCTCTCCGTAAAAAAAGTCTTACGCTACTTTGTTTTCAGTTCCGCCCACGCCGCTGTTTGATCACCGTCTGCAACCAAATATTCCGAGGAAATGAAGAGGAAAAGATACGAAAGGGGTCACAGGGTACAGGAATAAAATAAAGGGAAGAAACGAGATTTGAGGCGACGGAGAAGACAATGGTCGAGGAGAGAGAGAGGAAATAGGGGAGATAAGAAAATAAGAAAAATATGAGGAAGATCGGTAAGCAAGAGGAATCAATGTCAGAAGAAAGTAAGACAGAGATGAGGATGGGAGGAATATAAAAATGTTTTCCATATCTAACACCCCGGAAAATATCCTTTTTGGGTCCTTCCATCCTTGAGCAAAGAAAAGACAACCTAAAAATTTTATTATAATAATTTACTTCGTTATATTATATCGTTCGGTGACCACGTGATATTGAGGTCACAACTCGAACTATGAATCCGAAACATGCGTTATTCGTTTAGCGATGAATAAAGGTTGGAGGTATTAGCTTTTCGTCAAAAAGATTTCTTTTTCGACCCCAATCAAAGGGTAAGGAAAGAGGTCATATTGTATAGAGGTCATATAGTAGAGAGTATTGATTCAAAAGGCTGAAGATTTGGAAATCGATGAAAATTAATTTTTAGTTTTCTACTTTTCGATGTCTTATATCGTAAGAGAGAAGAGGCTTTTTGATTTCAAAGAGAGACCGGAACCACGAAAAATTGGGTTGGGTTCAAATACTGTTAGCGAATGGATTTCTATGGGATGATATTGGAGGTGGTATGTAGGAAAATATCGGGGACTACAAAGGCTAGGTTCTTGAATATATATTACGGGAGGGCAGTGATGTAGAAGGAGAAGGCATTAAATGGAGAATGACGGGTAATATACCTACAGAGATATGCAAGATCTATATTCAGAAATATATAGACAGATATATTCCATAATTTTTATCCCAATTAAGATATTAATCACTGATTTTCATGCAGATAAACAGGAAAAAGCGATTAAACACCAAATCTCTTAAGAAGAGGTTCGAAGAACTCTCCAATCACCGAATAAGCCGGTAAACTCGGGCCAATTCATCGAAAGGAGAAAGTAAGCCGTGATAAATGCATTTTATCCCCCTGAGGACGGCGGTATAACCGCCGAAATGCGCATTCCCAGAAAAGTCGGTAATCCGTGGCTTCCTTTTCCTTTAGAATAATTGTTCTGACGTTTACCGGCGTATTCGGCTGTTAGAGATTTTTTATCGAACCTCTTATTTTCTTTTCTACAAATCTTTTCTCCAGAATAATTACATGTAAGCATGATAGCACTATCACACGAGCTAATATTAATTCGAAATATATTTCAGTCAATTAATTCTGGCAGAATGGCTTTAGAGCATCTATCTTTACTAAGAGAAACTCATTACTAAGATTAAATATTCCGGTATAAAAGCAGTTTTAGTGCAAGTGACTCCCGGATAGCCAAATTGGCAGCGTGTTCGGCTTCGCTGGAAGCTCTCTCAGGATCGATTCCCGGTGTGTGACAACATTAATCAGTGTTCACTCAGCATCGTGATGAATATGGTTTGCTATACTAATTAAGAGGTAGTTGGTGCGGTCTAGAAAAAAGCCGTATATTGCGGCGTGGGAGTCGATGCACTGACCCCGTGTCACTCACGGAGAATGATGCCGGACTAGGCCTTATCCTTCAAAGGGGTGTCACGACATGGACTTCACTATATCAGTGCAAGTGGTCAATTAATTGAGATTGTTTGACTTTGGAAAGGGTAAACCTCAATTGACCTAAATACATCGACTCTACAGTTGCACGGAAGCATTTAAGTGTTAATGCACATATTTATCTCATACATTATGCTTTGCGGTCTACTACTGCGGCATGCTATGTGTATTACGGTACATCACGGTAACATGCAACAAATGATTCTTGTCTGTTTATACACATATCTAGCAGGCGGGGTGATTAGTATATCAATTCCTGTCCGATTAGCTCTTGTTCATAATGCTCTTGATAGATCCATCTTTATTTTATGTCATCCTAAGCGGATCGTCTTTGGGAATCAGGGTCTTTTCCGGTATACTTTGGGACAGAAAACAACGGAAAGAATAGGGATGCTCAGGGTAAACTGACATCCATAGGTATGATTTCATATACGCTACTAGGAAATTTTTATATTCCTTAATCACGTCACCCATCGATTATCAAATGCTACATGTACATCTCTTCAGTATTCAACCAGAAGGCTGTTTTGAGCAACAAACTTTCCAAGATTAGCGAACATATGCTGTAGAAGAGGTATGAGTCTTACTAGTAGGGCTATGGAGTAGGGCAGTTTGCCCTTGCTTTCTTTTCTGAACAAGAATGCTATGAGTAGAGATCACATTAAATATCACATTTCACTGCAGCTGATAACATTCATGAGATATTCATGAGATAGAATATAAGAATCTTAGAACGCCGCTTGGGGTGGTATTCACCATAATTTAAAGCAAATTGACTGATAAATGAATGCTAAAAGCACAGTTCACCAACACTCAGCGCCATTGGTTAACGAAGTAATGATAATCCCTTGCTTCCGTTATGCCATCAAGACCATATTTACTTGCTCCATTGAACGGATGTTGCTACTAATTTAATCATCGAAATTTTAACGGTAATATGAATTTAGATCGCTTTCCCGAGGATGTTTGTATGCACAAATGCATAGAAATTAGAAAGTTATTGCTTTCTACCTTGTAAGCATGCGTGTTAAGTTATTAGAGTTGAGCCTTTCTAGTTGGAGTTCATTCTCTGCACGACTTCTGATCAAATCCTCTTTCTATGAGACACGACGATTTATAATCGACTCATCCATGAATTCTTCGTATTATAATGTTGAAAATTTACATATTTGAAAAGCTACTCAATCTAATAGACCTAATTTTACGAATAATCACAACTTCAAGCTTTACATCACTATTTTCATTGCCGGGACATAAAAGATACCGTATTTATTATTTATATTTAAGATACTATATTTATTTTGAATTCAATATTCATTATCTAATTAAATATGCCTAAATATTTACCTATTTATTATTTATTAGATATACGAAGGAACAGTTTTGTTAACTGCAGTAATAATTAAGTAAAAGGGAAAATGTTCTCACCCGGTTAACTTCCTCAGATATAACAGAAACGGTAACTATTTGTGGTGGCAATATACGCTATGTGATTTTTACTAAAATTATCGTAATTAATTTGTTACCTTCTTACCATGTCTTTTATAATTTTTTAATTATATTTACTCATAACTACTAAACAATTGAATTTTACCTCAATAAAACTGTAATTTTGTTTTCAATAACTAAGAATAAACAAATGTGACAATAAAATTAGCAAACAAGTAATAAGGGCACTCATAAATTACATTCTTCGCCGTGATGGATCTATAACCCCCAAAATAGGTTCCAAAAAGCTTGTACCAGCAGCTACTGCAATAAAGCTCAGGTGAGTACATCGTAACACTGGAAGTGTATGCGAAGAGAAACGCTCTCAAAGTTCAGCGCCATGAAAATCCAAAATAATTTCGCCGCACCTTCACGTGAGCCCCACCGTCAAACATCGCATGCATGAGGACATGGGCGGGAAAGTGAATGAAAATAAGAAAGGGGAGACGGGAAAAGAGCCGCGGAAGAGGGAATCAGATGGTGAAGAGAAGAAAGAAGGAAAGAGGATAAAGTAAGGAGAGACGAAAGGGGTGAGACGTGAAAGGAAACGGAGAGCGAGGTTAGGTGTCGGAGGAGTTAAATTGGGGATGGAGTCAGGAATTAATATGAGAGCGGAGGGAGTTTGACGAAGAGGGATGAGATTACTTGGAGTAAAAGTGTTTGCCGTGTCGATGACGGGGGAGAGCTGAGGGAAAGGCCGTGTTTACTCGCCTTAGAATTTGAAGCTCGTTGCGGCCCGAGAATAAAAAGGGATTGATAAGAAAGGTATTTGCGATCCAATTATCGTAAAGGGAAGAAAAAAGGGCGCGGGATCTTGTGAAATACCGAATAATATGGTCTCTCTTCTTCTGCAAACGTTCATTTGGTTGACATTGAGTTATGGAGAAAGAAGAAAGACATTCAGAATAGTAATTCCGAATACAGCTAAGAATCTTCCTGTCCTACGCGTGCTTATACCACATTCGTTGTTAATTTTGACTATCGCTTAGATTGGGCCTTTGAAGGAAAGTGAATTAATAAACCCACGGTAAACCTCCACTTTTCACCACGATATCGAGCAATAAAATACGTAAAATGCAAAATAAATAAACTAAATAATATATCGTTCCATGTCCTAGAATAGCAACCTGACCTTTGCAATCCCCTCTCGCTAATCGATAAACCTTGGAACAACTCCGCTATTTAATTAAATTCACATACATGAGACCTTTTAAATGAAACATATGAGCGAAAATTTTTCTACCGTAGTAATACCCGTCTGCTCAGCGTTATGATTTTGATATGAAGCAATAAGCTAGAAATATACAAATTTTGATGAATACGAATGTCGATTACAAGGGTCAGTGAGGTAGAAAAAAATGTTACCTTTAATTCGGATTTGAGATATTGGAAAGATTTAAAAATAGACTTTTCTGTCGCAGTAAATCCAAAACGTGAATATTAACATCAAATTCATAAATTCTACACAGTAATGTAAAGAAGCGAAGCCTGCGAGTGTATACAGCGGATACAAAAGTACCGGAATTCAGAAGAGGCGCCACCTCCGTAGACAAGGGGGATATGGAAACTTTTCTTGCCTAATGTTTCCACTGAATTAAAAAACGGTATTGAAAGCTTAGACATTAAAAATAGGAAGTAATGAACTGACAACTTTGAGAGAGATGGAAAAGCTATTATAATTTATCCCTTTATTGGGCGAGGTTGGGACGGAAGGACCTCTTTTCTACCTAACCTCGTATGAAGTTCTCACATCAATACAAAAGAGAAAACACATAAATAAATCTAATAAAATAGAATAGGAAAACCAGAGAGAGGAAATGTTTATTATAGATATAAATAACAATCAAAATACGACACGAAAAGAATGTAGAACAATCTACTAGATGAATAACAGGAGATTCGAGTAGGATGAATATAAAACTCGAATCAATGGAAAATATGAGTTGAATAGCTGGAGACGATACACAAAAAGGATGAAGAAATGAAAGTAGAAACTTGGCAAGTTAGTTTATTTAAGAAACTAACTCTAAATCTTGCCAAGTTTTTAAAGAGTAAAAGTAAAATAGTCTGAAGCGAATGGAAAAATTCTCATCAAGTTATACGACCCAATCACAAAAAACCTATGAGTTGAGAGAAACTGAATGCTTTAGTAACTCCACCAAAAATTTGGATTACTTTTCCATCCCACTGTCGGATTTGACGCGAAACGAAACAATGAGGTAGAAATACGTCAAGTCACGCGTTCAAAATCTAACCTTTCACCTTAATTACGTAAAAGCTCTTTAAGAGAGGCAGGAAAAGAACCGCAACGACGACATGTATTAGGGATTCATAAACGCCGTTCCAATGAAACTACATTAGTTTGGAAGAAAGGGAAAACCGCGCGATTTAAAACAGCAATGTGGCTTTTGCGGATCGTCGTTCCAATTACGGCGACTCGCGACTTCTAATCTGCGAGAAGAGCGGCTTTTATTCTCGGCAAGTTTGGGGGCCCAAGAATGGTCGCCTCGCGAGGAAGATTAAAATTTCCCGTGCCGGAACGAGCTAATGAAGGCGTTAATTTGGCGCGAATGTGCGAATGACATCCCCTCAGGCGTCGTCGGATCGCCGTGTTAAGGGCGATCTTATCTGCTCAAATGAAACAATGAATATGATTATCCCCGTGCGGAAGTTTGTTTACCCTCGAGCAGCTACGCCTGAGCGTTATTACTCCAAGGGCCATAATGGAAACAAAAGAGAGCTATGAATGAGGCGTAACCAATGAGTAGTCGAATAGTAAAGAACTCATTTTCTTCGTTTTTAACAACCGCATTACCCAAGTAATATTCAATCTCAGTTAAGAGACGACTCTCTAATTTGAAGCTATATATCCCACTATCTTCATGTAGATCCAATAATTTTCGATCCAAGGTATTTATATCTCAACATATATGCAGCCAAGTTATCATTATATTTACAACTAGTCCTACACTTTGCGGCAGTCAACTAGTCCTACACTATGGGTCAGTAAATATCGATACGTACTAACTATGTAGTATGTATACTGAGAACAAGGCTAAATATTTACAAGAGTAAATCGAACATGGTAATGATCGTCAGGGAAATTATTTTAGTCGTGCGTGTGTTTTGACGTACACAATCTTTCCTAAATTTCCAGAAATTTTGCTTTGTATGGATGTATGCGTTAAGTTATGTAAGTTAAGCTTTTGTCAATGAAAATTTCAATCCAGAAAAGAAATGAATTTCGTCCCAAAAATAGGTATTCACATAAAGTCGGACCCTCCAATACAGCCTGAACCTTATTATTTTGAACGGGATGAAACAATTACGTATGAAAAGACGTATAAACAAAAGTTGCTCTCATACTTCAAGCCAATGAGTGATAAATATCCCTCGAAATTATATGGTTGGCAATAGTAGGATATAGGTACAGAAATTATCATGACCAGTAAGCCATATTGGACCGAAGTGATCAAAGGCATCCTTTACTTCGGAAATAGCTTAAAAATTTTCAGAAAATGGAGTCGGCCAGGCGACGAACCCAGAACCATTTCAGGAAATATTACATGTTACATTATGGAAACAACTCCATCCTTCTAGTTCTTCGGCAAAATATCACTGAAATATTGAAAAAGACAAAATAATTTTTCTAGAGTTATTTATCAAATATGAAAATATGAGATATGGTATTCATGAAAGATAAATGCGTGATAGATTTAAGGTAATTTCTTTTACAAGTTGCTTCCTTGGTAGTATGCTTGATTCCTAGGTCGACTAATTAAAACTTCATGAAACTATACTCTATTGCCCTTAATAGCACGGAAATTATTAATAATCTACAATGAAATCTTTTTTCTTCTCTTAATATTAAATATATACGAAAGGCAACGTATGGAAGACATTTCACAGGCTCTAAAAATAATTTTATGTCCGCCGTAAAACCCCGCAACCAGCAATACACGTTGTTCGGTGGGTCGCATACTTTGCAGGGGCTAAACTAAATGTGTTTCATTTGGATATATATTATATTATTATAACTTGCTTGCTGAAAATTATGGCCATTCAGTGCAAGAAGAAATATGATCAGCCATACAGGAAACCGAAGGCCCCTTAAATTCGATAACCCCTCTTTCTTATAATCGTAAGCATATTTCTGCGTAAATAATTTCATGCAGCTTACTTATGCCAACACTAGTGATCGAATATCTAATTATAACTTTACTTATATGTGTTAATAGATAAGCAAAAACGTGTCATAAAATGGGAACAAAAGAGAGATACAGAGTCGTTTTGATATTACATATTCATCGCAAGAGTAGGATAAAAGAATGAGAATCCATTTTTATGGTAAGTTGTATTATACAAAGAGTTCGAATGCGTTGCGCTAGCATTATCTATAGAAGTTCAAGTTCCTGAGACTTCAATGACAAAAAGTGGCGAGTAATTGAGAAACCATCAGCGTACCGAATCCAAAATTGCAAGCCATAGGTTAAACGCGCCTTGAATGCAACCCCAAGATTGTTGGTTATAGCTGAAAATTATTCAAATAATAAATACAGTAAAATTTGGTATGTATTGCGTAGATTCAGACGAGCAAGCAATGAAACAGCTCAAATGAAATTAGTACAATGTATTATACATATAGTCTTATACTCACGATAGGTATATGTAGTTTAACGCTCATGCGTAATACGGTCCCTTTCTCCCGGTCCCTTTCACACGAATCAAATGGTAAAAAAATATCGTTGAGTACGTTCTTCTAACCACCAATAAGGTGGATTTCACCCGTTCTCACATGCACTGAAACCCTCAGTAGCCAATCCCTCCTCTCATTTTACAGATAAAAATGGTGTGCATTATCCTTTTAACCATCTTACGCTCTCATCTACTGTCTCACCTCGTCTTTAAAGAAGCCTCTTTTTCATTTTCTTGTTTACGATGACTGAATTTGCGAGAAGAAATGAAGATTCGTGAAAGGGAACAATCTCCATCCCATTCTTGGAGTTGATTCTAGCTCTGAGATAGAACTGGATCCTCACCATCAGTCTCCTATTAAGGCAGAACATTAGATTAACAAGACAGCGTTTCCTTTCGTTGCAATCTCGAGTTGTAAACAATCGAATAAACCAGATGACAGTGCTTTTTTGTGGTCTGTTGAACATCGTCTTAGAGAGTTTGTGCTCTGCGACGACCTTTCACCTCTACTGTTGAATGATTCGATAATCTTCCCTAATTGTTTATCTGGTGGAGATTGCTTTGTTTTGGAGTTGAAAAGATCCAAATTGAAGTCACGAAAAAGATGCTTGACGTGAGAAATAATTCTCTCTTTGTCCGAAAAGAAAACCATTCTCCAAGAACATTACCAGAAGGCAACCAACATCACGCAACCATAGACCCTATGAATACCCTGCTTACGGCTGTGACAAATAAAGCAAACTAGAGAAGATTTCCTTACGTTCCAAAGTGTAAAGTATTCGTTTAAAACTTTATGATTCTAAAACACTTAGTTTAGTTTATTGCTTTCAAATATAAATCAAATTTTACAAAAACTTCACAAAAAAAGCTTAGGTTAGAAAGCATTAGATTGCCTGAAAAGGTGCTTGTCACTAGGCACTTCCATTTAGTTCTCATCCTAAAAGAAATTAAAAGTTATTAGAACTTTATTCTGCATATACGCCGTTTTCACTCGGTCCCGTGAAAATCCTCTTGGGCGAATTTTACTGCATTTTAACATTTATCGTATCCATACTTTTATGTTAATAGTTAATCGTAATGATAATCCTGTTATCTGTCTTATCCTTATTTCAATCCCATTCAAAAGACGTTCCGTAAACCCTTTTCTTAGGATTGGAATAACCATCTCATTTCCATATAAATCGATCCTATGACTTTAAGGTCTTTTTATTGAGTAACGGATAATCTATAGAGGAAACACTTTTCAGGAAGAGTAACGTATCTGGGAAACGCAATTTTATATAGCTGCATTCGCTACCATCGGATCCCCTTTTGCATACGCCGTTCAATTAAATTTTCTTTAATTCGACCTCGTTTCAAGATCTACTTTTACACTATAAGATTGGAAATAAGGGGAATGTATCTGGAAGATATATGCAGAGAGCGTAACATCAAACTGGGGCCGAGGAGTCTCCGTCCGGTTTTTATAGAGGATGTGAATTTCTGAAGAGGAGAACTAGGATAAGATGTAATGGATTGGAGCCAAATTTTGATAATGCGACCTTTTCAAGCAGGAGAAATACATAAAATATTGCAAAGTAGGGAATACGTTCCAATTGGATTAAAGAAGAGGACTATAGCTTATAAAATATTGCTCCAAGAGTGCATATTTCAAGGAGGAAAGAATGTCTACTCATTACTAAACCCCAAGCCTCAAAATAACAGTTGTTGAGGTTTTCTGTGCTGAAAGATATACGTATATTTGTTATATATTATACGAGGGTCAACCTTAATATTGATGATCAATAATATGATGCAGCATTTGGAATTTAAAGTTAACCTCAATAAAAATTCATTTGGCCTTTAAGTATTACAAAGTGCAATGTAAGAATCAAGCTAACAGTCTTACACTTGGAATAAGCAATAAAATTTTCTCATTATCGTAGCACTTGGAAATGCTATACTCACATTCTCGTACAGTATACAATAATAAGATTGGTGGGAATTTTAGACATTAGGACTTTACAAAAATTTTAAATTCCTTCCTATACTACTGCTATAACATATATTAGTATATATTACAAAGTATACAATCAACAATGAAATTTGTATTATTTTATAAAATTATGTTGAAATAACGATTTGCTCTATTTTTATTCTCTGTTCTCGGCGACGATGCCTTTTTCTCAAATGAGTAAGAAACTAGATCTGAAATTATACAAAATTCCTTAGAAAGCTAATTCTCATGCTTTTCGAAGGAAATATTTTAAGCGAAAAAACAAACACCTAAGACAAGAATCAATGATGAAAGGCTGAAAATCCCAATTTCATCACCTTTCCTGCAAATTCATTTTTTTTCTTTCGGAGGCACTTTCTAGAATACAATTCATATGTTGTCGTTATCTATAGCAAAATGTACCGAGTAATATGTTCATAGACCTGGTGTCATTGTAAATGCAAATGTTTGTAAAGATAATGACATAAACATCGTGAAAACAGTAATTGCAATATTAAAGCAAATTAATAACATCCTTCGCAATCTTTTAAGGAATATCAAATCTACATACTTACTTTTCAACGTTAAATTTAAAAAAAAATATTAAAAATAGAGTCAAAGTCAGCGTAAACATGATCAAAAAGCGGAAAATATGATTTAAAAAACCGTTCATAAACGGCAGTAAAAAATTAACAAAAGATTGTGGATCATCTACAATCACTACATAAATATCCCCTCTGACAATGTTGGACTGAGTATTAAAAATGAGAATAGGAATGTGCGAAAATAATGATATTAAAATTTTCGAAACAGTCAGAAATTTTAAAAATTAAAACATCGCTCACAATTAAATTTCCCAAATAAGCCCTGCATCCTAAACAAATCGGAAGAGAATTATTTTCGTGATTTTGGTGGGTGTGATAGTCAGATTTTTGAGAGTGCATCAACTTAAAGACTTTGAAGGTGTAGCGATCCCCAGAAATCTCCCACGATCTTCCTTTAACGTCCGTTTCTTCGATCCCCCCTTTGAGAGCGACCAATTACAGGCGGAGGAGGAAGGATATGACTTAAAGCGTGATTCATTAGCATATAAAGATTTCAGAGGGATCTCGAGAGCCCCACTTAAATCCCGAATTGGCGTCACGACTCCGCTTTGCCTCGCTTCCATTTTCAAACGCAGCTCAACTTGTTTTCCAAAAGACGCCTCTCCTATATCAGGCCTCTCTAAAACAGAGCTGCCTCTGGAGCGACACTGTCTATTATTTTGCGCGACACTCGGCTATAAATATCGAGGAGGCCTGAGCTTGTTGAAGATAATTAACACTTCAATTCGTAAAGTTCGAATTTTAACGGCGTCTAACGAACGATGCTCTTCTAAAACTTGCCTTCCTAGCGGTGTCGTCTAGCCATAAAGCTCGGGTCAATACATCCGCTTCTTTATATACAGCTTAAGCTATATAGTAACGTTAAAGAATACGCCACGTGCTATCTCCGTTGCTGCGTTGAAAGGATGGCAGAAGGGTGATATTCAGGTCAGATATCTTCCCTCCGTAAGGCTGTAACAATTTTGAGTTCCTTCCCTAAGCATGCGTTGAAGAGTTTTTCTATGGTGACATGAGTAAAAGGCTTCGTGAGAGTATGTCTATTGCTAATCCGAAAGGATAAAAATCGTGTCAAAGAGGTATGAACTGAAAATATTCTCTCACAAAAATCTTGATAAATAGATCACTCGGAATAGTGACTCGGTACATAGAAAGACACTCAATAAGTGATGGATAAGGAAATAAGAATGATGTGGAAAATATCCGCATTAAAATTTATACAAATATATATGCAGAACTAAGTGGGGAAAAAATCTGACAGATAAAGATTGAAAACCGAAAAACAAAAAATAATTTGGGGAGATGAAACGGCATACACTGATTAAGAAAAAGCCGAGATTAAAGAAGATCAAATACTGAATTTTTCAAGAGGAGAGTATTTATTAGAACTCTCTATACTTAATTTCTTAACATTAATTTACGGTCAAAGGACGCTTAAGTTAATTTATAACGATAAATGTCAAAAATTAATTCTATCAACATGTGTTGCAAATACTCATGTCCTCATTGTTTGACATTAGAGTCCTGTATTATATTCATTGTAAAAAATATTTATCATCTTAACCATAAATTTATATGAAATAAGAAATAAGTATATCATTAATTTGTGTTAATTTAAGAAATTCTTGGTTAAAATATAGCGATGATAACAACACTGAATTGTTTATGGGGGCTTTCATTTTCACTGACTTCATGGTGGTGAAATGGAGCTTAAAGGTATCCAAGTCTGGATTCAGCTTTATTTTAAGACCACTTAGCATGCTAAAATCGTACGATATGAAGGTGTGAAGGGGAAAGTTCACCTAATTCCACTCTCTTAGGAATACTTTACGGTGGCTGGTGGATCCCAATGTGAGAGAGGATGACTATAATAGGCTGTCTTATTTTTAACGACCACCCACCGGAGGCAATTCAGACATTAAACTCCCTTTTGAAACACTTTTGGTATGCGCTCCAACATGCTTATTAGGGGGCAAAAGATAAAATTATGGCGAAACAGTCCTTCTTGCATTCTCTTTTCAAGGATGATAGAATGACGACCGTAAACCCAAATTCCTTCATATGTGGCGCGAATATCGCCAGACATAAACGTCATTAGTTCCTAGATAAAGATAAAGAATATGCATACTTAAGTGTCCTTTTGGTAGGTTCATGTGCCTTAGTATATCCTATCCTATGCCCTTTCCTTCGCTTCTTGGTAATTTATCTCTCCCTTTAAGTAATCTATCATATTTCTTATATCTCTTACCATAACATTTCTTCAATTCTTCTCCTCAGCAATCACTCTCTTCTCAATATTTTACCCACCTACGAGTATTCCCACTGTCGATGCTTAATTAATTCAATTAAATGCCTCTCCACAAAATCTATCTCTAGCACCTCCGTATTTGTTTTTCTATCGACCCAAGTTACTTAGTCCATTCTAAGCTACAATCACATCTAAAATGCCTCCGATCTTTTGATGTTCACTTTTTTTAAGTTCCAAGTTTCACACCCGATTCCTTTATCGAGGCCACTAGTCTACAACTCAGAGATGCATAAGAATGAATGCTAATGAATGAATGAATCGGAATGTATTATAATGAATTATAGGGTTATGATCAATTGGATATGTTTTGAAGCTAATTTTAAGCAGAACTTGGATTAAAAGCTAATTGCTCGAAAGGTCAATATAATATAAAAATAATCCCTAAGCACAAGCAAACTTACATACAGTTAATACTATACTAAGCACATTGTTAATTAAAAGAAATAAATAAAGTAAATCAGATTGGTTAATAGAAGAGAATGTATCGCCACACAGGGAGGGTTAAAGCTACATCAATATAAAATATTATTGTTCCTGATTTTTCGATTAATTTCCGATGATTCGGATCACCTACTCGAATCCATCTTTTCTTTCATGGATCATGGTCGAGGATCTGCAGTGCAATCAAGACGAAGGCACTCAAAGACGAAACGATACACCCAATTATCCACGGGTCTCTTCCGCCATCAATTTAGCATCCCTCACTAGAACTCCGCTCCATTTATACTTTAGCAAAGTAGTCAAACAGGACGGTGTCCTTTGCCGTAGAAAATTTCTCCCGGCCATGTCGTAGCAACATTCGATGAATAGGACTGCAGGCAGATATAAGACCTGGTTCGGAGTGGAATGCACGGTCCGGATGTCTAGCTTTTATTCGTCCTGCAAGTACTTCAAAATCGGAAGAGAATGCGACAAAATGGAGCGGAATATCGCGTTACGATGAAAGGATTACATTTTAGGGCCAATTAAAAGCCATGTTTCCTTCCTTCACTCCGTGACGTCAATAAAATCCGTTCGCCGATGGAATCGGAGTAAAAAAAAAGATGATGCTTCCAATGGCCTAATTAACGCACGTTCTCTCGTTAACTTTTTCCCGTATTTTGGAATTTTTAACTTGAGGATTGAAACTTTGATCGAAATTTAAATGATTTTTAACAACGCCCCGATGCGCGTAATTATAATTAATTTATTAGTTGCTGTAACGCAAATCGGGGCGCGGCATTTTCGATAAAATTGCGATTCGATAAAACTTCAATAATTATTGACGATGCCGCGCCCTCATCGATTGTGACATGCAAATTTTATTACGCCTTTCTTTATCTATATCGTGCTGCTCCTTTGCTTATGATATTGACGAGTTAATCCAATTATTAAAATAGCTAGAAGCAAAATAAAAAACTTAGCATAACAATACACACTTGAAAATTTCGTTTAAAAAGTTTGTATCATAAATACTTTCAAAGCAACAACGCATGAATAAAGATGAACTTTCATCATGAAATATAAGAACTCCTTTCTAAATCGAGTTCTTTTGCCATTGTTTTTCGCTGCAATGGCGTGACATTAATTAATGAAAGAGGTTCAATATCCGGTAGAATCCTATATGTGTGAAATAGCTGTCGAAGCTCTTTTAACAATAATACTACTCCATTGATTAGTACAAGGTGCTTCTAATCTTTTAGAGAACCAATAAGGCGAATGCTTTCACAAATGCTTTTACTCAAATTAATCATGCGCCGGCCTTCTTGAAAGCTATGAAAGACTCTACAAAAACATTTCCAAATTTCAGTATTCATATATTCAATCGAAGTATCTTATACAAAAATTTCTTAAACCTTAAGCCACGTGGTTTTGAACGATAATTTTTTCCATCATGCAAGTTAGATATTCCTTGATAATAATTTATATCAGTGTTTATATGTGAAATTTCAACATTGTAACATTTTAATTAAATCCATGCATGAACTTTGAAGAAGAATAATATTCTTGAAACATTAATAAATTCCGAATTTCTCATCTACTTTCAATTTTACTCAATACACTTTCATCTCATGAACAGGAAAATAAATATTTATTTAATTATATATCACAAGTGTTATGTTACTTGATGATTCCTGTAGGAATCTTGGTTTAGTACATACATTCGAGTGTAATACGGGTGTTACAAACATAACCGGTTTAACAGTATGATAAAATAACCGGCTACATTCTACTTGGAAATCCAAATAGAATCATTCATAAACATTTTTTTTTAGAGCTTGTGGTTCGATGGCTTTATTTATAATCTTCATCAGCATCTTTGTGACTTTGAGTTCTTTTTTTAATTAACTATCTCACTTCCTAAAGAAAAAAGTCAGGTTTTAAGAATCTCCTAAATAAATAGGAAGCGTATCATTATAATTTTATCATTTGTAAAGGTAGTGCTTAAAATTGCAATTTTGACTCAGCAATAAAAAATATCAAAAAATTTTCAATTTATCGGTTTTTACCGTGAATAAATTTCTTATTTTTGCTGTAGCGAGAACAAATATTTGCTCTCCTCATCGATTCGATAGAAGAGACGGAGAAGCTCAATCTCGGAAATGAAGAAAATAAATTTCTTTAAAAATCTTGTCACTCTGCTTACAAGAGTTTCTGAACCTGAAAGTCTATAGATATAGCATAAGAAGAGATTTTCGTAAACCTTTCTTAAAGGGATACGCTAACCAGTGGGTGAAAAATAGAAACAAGCAATAATTTCTTAAATGTTTCCAAATTTCTGGGTTTCATGGCTATTTTATAATGATAGTAAAAATGGAATTTCGATAATTTTCGCCAATTATACGAGCTTTCAAGTAACTAATTCTCGATCAAAATAGTTTTTCTTCAGATATTTTTCAGCTGATTTCTTAGGTTAAGTATGTGATTTCAGAATTTTGATTTGATTACGGAAATAAGAGAGAAAAGCTAAATTGGCCTGGTCTCTTCGGATCATATTTTTTTCGTCATAATTTACACAAAAGAAAACACACTGAAAGAAATTCGATTTAGTCTTCAAAGGATTATCTTCAGTTAAAAACCAAAGATGGTGAAAGCGAGAGAAAACTTTATAATTTGCAATTAAAACATAAATTACTTATTTAAAGAGTATAATATGCAATCGATACGTAAACGAGCTAGTAAACGACCTTATGTAAAAGAAATTGTTTCATTGTTAACCTTCTAAGCAATTAAATGATAAAAAACCATAATTTGACTCTGTCCACGATTTATTAAAATAAATATAAATCGTGGACAATCAGTTTCTGGTTTTTTCTCATCTAATCCTGAATATATTCCACCAAATTCTAACATTCTGTATTTTCAGGGTTTTTTTTAATATCTTACATCATGTTATCCTTTATACTAACTGTTATTCTTTTATGGACTATTTCTATGTGCAGTTTGAAGTGTAAATATGTTCCTTGCTTTTTGATTCCAGCATTATCTATAAATTTCAGTTTCCTGCTGTGGGCTATTTTTTCTATCCTAGGTTTTTAGGCCCACAATATAAATTTCTTCCGTGCACTTTTTTTCTGCTATCTCTTTCTTACAAAGTGACGAAGGGTTAGATGTAAGAAGAGACTATTCAGTCTCAATCTCGCCCGAATAAAGACGTTTTATTATTATTATTATTAAATATGGCCTGAACTAATTCATAATTGTAAACAATTATTCATGAACTCCACCACTTAGTAGTTAAGCTGATAATACTTCACATAGAGTGAAAATAAATCAATACCAGTTAATGAACCATAGTGAACAAAACTCCGTATTCAGAATCTCCTCCAGAAAAACTCCCCTACTGAAACACGTCGAGATACCATGAAAAAAACACGTTCGAAACCAAATTAATCGGCTAAAAACGCAGTGTCCTCTTTTCTTTCGGAGCCAACTCGTGGAGACGAGCAAACAAAGACGTCTTCGTTTATAAGGGGAGCCAAAAATACAAAGCCTCGGATATGTTTTCCAACCGAATGAACGAGTATAAACATTGCTGGTTCAAAAATAATTGATTCCGCGTTGAGAACGATGTTGGAGGTGCGATTAACAAGGTCATCGGTCTCGAATTTCGGCTTATCCGCTCCCGTTATGGGCAATCTTGTCGCCTTGTTCCATTCGATCGAATCTTCTCCTCTGCCACTGTACGTTGAAGGGCCAGCTGACAATCTGACATCTATAACGACGCCCTTTTGTAAAAAAAAACTTTGGGTGTATAGTCTCCGAAACGCGGGAAACAAGAGGAAAGATATGGAGGTAACGTGCTAACGAGGTCATCCACGGGACAACAACAATGGACGAGCGGAGATTGTTGCCACGGGTGACGCGCTATCGTACATAGAAACAATAGATGATGATCGACGAGCGGCTGCGTCACAACCCTTAAAGCGGAATCAGATTCCAGGTAACAGAGGATTAGTCTAAGAAATCACGGAGGTATCGTGTATCTCGGTGGAAATTGTCTTGTGGATGGAAATTTTGGTTCGGTCCATAGATGTTTAGGCAATCAGAATGAGATAAATACTCATACCGCATACATTCCCCTTAGAATATGCAAATCGTTCATTAGCTGCTGGTTGATCAATGGTTTTAATAATGGTTTCATTAACATTTTACAAAAATCACATTTAACGTCAAATAATGAATTGATAAAAAATAGAGACAGTTTAAAAATGGGAAGCCACCCTAATCGCCAGTGATGACCGAAAAAGGTAAAAATTGATGAAATTTATAAGATTCAAGTGCGATACGGCACGTCTTTTCGTTATCCCATTCTGGTAAAATTTTACATAATTAATTTTTTAGCCAAATGCAACAATTTCCTAGTGGGAGCCCACGTGCGAAATGACCTCAGCTGTCGAAGCATTTTTCACAGTGCTACTACTACTGGAACAATTTCAGAGGCATACCGAAAGGCATTATAATTTTCGAAATATAAGGAACAACCTATTGACCATATATGCCGTTTTAGCCAGAAAAGTCCTGTTTTCGACATTTCCGTATCTATATTGTCAAAAAAACTCGTCCATATCGTTGAAAAATGTACGTTGTCCCGAAACTTAATTTACTCATATAATTATATGCACTTGATCAGCAGAGGTATTGCTAAAAAAAGCTTTGACATGTAAGGTCATTTCACACACCCCCCACCGAGAATCGAACCCGGACCGCTTACACCATAGGCAAATGTACTGCCCCCTTATCTATCAGGAAACTCCATAACCTTTTATTAATTAATCTACAATACTGATATAGTTACTTCTTCAGATTAACCTGAAGGTGTTACCAAGTGACAATACCGTGTACATATCTATAATAAAAGATTTTGTGAAGCTGACGAAGTATATTTTTAATTTTAGATAAATACGGAGAATAAAAATACGGAGAATTCAGTTTAATGAGGGTTAAACTGAAATCCAAAGAATACTGAAAAGTTTTTGGAGTAAATTTTACCATCATGAGGATGGTTAAGCTAACAAAATTCCATGTTGAGATCGCGGTGAAAAGCTTTAGCTTCCAAAATTAAGCTACTTCCCACTTAAATTTATCAATCCTCTTTGAAGTTTAGTTGGGCCCGGGAACTAGGACACTTTATCCCTGGTTAAGATAAAATTCCCTTCAAAAACTTGGCAAGAGCTCTTGCAAATAATATCTCCATTGATCTAGTAAAAAAATTCCCTGAGAAAAATCCAGACGCGTGGGGTAGTAAAACACTACCTTATATAAATCTCGAATTTATTTTTTTCCTCACAATGATCGTACTTTGAGTTATTTAGACTTTTCTCATTTACCTCAATTTCAATTGTGCATAAGTGAACGATGATCATTTGAATGTTATTAGCAATTGATGTCGAACAATCTCTTTTCTTATCTTACGAATACAATTCTGAGATGAGCGGTAAATTCTTAATATACTCGTACATGGAGAATATTTCACTATAATAGCTACTCCTATCTTTAAAAATAAAATTACATAAACATATCTTTCGATAGATGGCCAAATTTTTCAAACTCAGGATGACCTACTATTTCCTCTGTCTAAAATTTCTCTAATTTAAATGAAATTTTAATCTAAAGCACCCTTCACCTACAACATCATCTCCTGATATATTCATTTGAAAAAGATGTGAAAGAGTAATAAAAATATTAGGAGACTATCTAAAAAAGTGGGACAAATGTTTCCATGCATAATTCATCGACGTATGCGTAGAGTTCTTGCTCCTTTTAAAAGTGATGAATAAAAAATGACAATCGAGCAGGAACATGAACAGGAAACAGCTGCTGTGTGTAGAGACGCATGCCCTTCTCCATGAATTCCTATCGCCACACACGGTGAAACTAATTATGTAAATAAAAAAATGTATCCACAATTTGAACACATATATGATTTCGCTAGAATTATAAAAGTTATTATGATAAAATTTTATAGGGGAAGGTGAATCATTTTTTGACACATCTATTTATCCATCTACGTGGTTTTTATAATGCTGTATATCCATAAAGAGATCCAAAATAATATTGATTTGTGGGAGAAATATCTTCAGATCGATAGAGAACCCTGAAGAACTGAAGAATGATAGAATAGCCGAGAGAAAAAAGGGTGACAAAAACCACAAATAAGCATGGAGTTAACCATTTTTAAACTATGCATAATTGAGGTCTCCAACATATGATTCTCGGGCCAAAGTTGGGTCGCAAATGATTTTCATACGGTTAGCCAACATATAGACGTATTCTCAATGATAAGTTTACGTTACTTTCCTCATTTTTCATTTACTTATTGTATTTCCATTATTCTGATTCCCGAGAAAAATATCCCCCTATGATTTTCTTTTAATCATATCATGAATGATATTAGTCCAATATTTAAAACTACCTTCGAACCCGCCCCAACCAGCACTTTCAGCTGACTACTGCGGCATTCTGTCAAACATTTGGAAGCCCCTGATTTACCCTAAGCCGAAAGGTATTAAGCGTATTACTTAAGATAATTTTAAATAACATATCATTATTTTAAGTTAACGACTTAATAAACGTGTTATTTAAGAAATAATTTTAAATGACATATCATTACTGCGAGATAATACACATTAAATAAGCCTTTTGGAAAACACCTTAATTAGAGGTAAATCATTCAGAAACTTGGACTTAATTGGAATGAGTTCAGGAGTAGATTGTACAAATAACAAAAATCCCCGTTGTAAAAATGCCTCAAAGTAAGCCCCCGCAAAAAAATCAAAACCTCGAAATTGGGTGAATCGAGATTTAATTGCATTAAGAGCTTTGTTTTCTTTCCAGCTCAAAAATACACATCGCCCCAATTATCCGATTTCTCTCAAACAAAAACGTAGGAAAAAAGTCCGCTTTTTATATATTCATAAAGCATTCCGTCGGGGAATCGGCAGAAAATGAGGGAAATGAAAGAATGGCCGACGAGGGATAAAAAAAGGAAGAGTTGCAGCATTGGAGGTCAGCAAATGACGAGGAGGCGCCGCATGGAGAATCGGGAATGAGTTGAAACGAATGAATCCGAAGTGAGAACAGAGGGAATCAAAATAAATCGGATGCAAGAGTGAGGGAGGAAGTGGGTTAGGCTCCGGAGGGAGTCGAGATGTTAGCGCAAGTCGGGAAAGAAAGGCATTTTTCCGCGAAAGGGAATAAAGGAAAGTTCCGAGAAGAAGACGGGGGTTGAATAAAACAGCAGGTCCCTCACGGGAAGGTCATTTGTTTTATAAATGGCCCATTTAATATAATTGATAAATACGGCGCATTAATCCTTTTTTCCGGCTGAATTGATGGGCGACGGGGGACTCGATCGACATTTTTTTTTCTTCTTAATCATCGGAGAGAAGTGAACCTGAAACACTTCAAATATTCATCCCCTTGGAATTCTGAATAATACCGTGAGGCAAGAAAACGCCTCTGAAACTTCCTCACAAAGATGCCATTTACGTGACCCAGATCTCTAAAACTTCAATGACACCGAGAATAAAAACTAAAGTGAAACCGGGGGGAACCATTTGTGCATGCGTTGTTCCCTCGCTTATGCTCTTAAAGGGACTCTCGAAATTCTTCATTTGCTATCGCCGTGAATGATTAACGCTAATGCACACTCCATTCCGCATCCAAATTTGACCCAATTTAATTAAAATCGTTGAATTATAGAAGAGGTGGTGATTTGGATCTCGTAAGCGTGAAATGCAATCGAATTATTCGGAAGGTACATCTATATTGAACTTAGTTAGTGATATGCAAATAATTTAAGAGGCTTAGCTGGGGAGGATGAATTTAATGCACATATATACGTACATGTCTGGTGAGAGGTAACCTAATGGTTCTCTCAAGTGCTCTTTGGTTAAAACACGCTATAAACAAGTGGAAGAGGAAAAGCTTGGTGCAAGCATTAGCTTTAATCTTTTTTTTAGGATCAGGTCATTGTTAAAGGTCCATTCAATCAGTACAACTCTACTCTAACAGCTCCAATAAAAGGTTACGTATTCCATTATTCAAAGGAACATTATTCCAAAGGATACATATCCATAATCGATGAAAATTTTCAACGAATTCTGCTGAAGTACTCCTTTGATACATATTTCGAGATACGTTTCCCTTCAGTATTTCATCACCTTGATGGAATTTGAGCAAAATCTATTGTGCTTCTCCTACAATCAAACGAAGCGTAAGGAACTTATTGCACTCGTAAAAGCACTGATTTTTAAAATACATCCATAAGGAAAAGAAGACTAGTTTTCAGTGCCTTTGAATAGAATCTTTCACAATGATCACAATCAAGTTCGTTTTTTGTGAGAGATGAGTATTTTGAAGAATGCTAGCCAGGAGCTAGCTAAAGATTAGTGTCTGGATCTTACGAAGCGTCTTTCATTTTAATCACTACGGGGTATAATCCTCTCTCTGAGAAGTCTTGAATTTTAAGACTTTGGAACTGAACTAGGAAAACCACAATATTATCTCCTCATTGTGCTACATTTCATTGGATGCTTTCCGCTCATAGCATTCTGGATAAGCGAATAAAAATATTTATATTTCTTTGTATGGGTTTCAAAACATTTTGAGTGATTCAAATGAGTAACCTTGGAAGATATTTAAAGTATTTTAAAGAGAAATTAGGAGAAATACACATGCTTGCCCGCGAGAATATGTGGCCCACTATGGGTTTTGAAAAGAAGACTTATTTACAAAATTGGAAATTGAGTAGCTGAATATTGCGAATAAAAGACTGAATAAAATGCAGTCTCTTGAAGACAAATCTCAATTATATTTTAACGTCTCTCATTTTATTCCAGATGACAACAAAACTTCACGAAAAAACGTAATGAATCGTATTGAATAATTTTTTAGCATTTCTAACATTTCCTTGTTCGGCTACAAAAATTATCTTCATTTTGTCTACGAGACACAGTTTTACTAATTAATTATTAATTTTACTATTAATTAAACCTACAGACAATGTAGATTAGTTGTTTCTTATTATTATGTGGCAGCTATTCAAATATATCTAATTTATTTTTTCATCGACACTTTGATTATGGGAATGTAAAATCTTTAATCGAAAGATGGAGAATTTTTGATCGTGCCGACAACGAATGGAAACGCTAAAATCTAGTTTTTTCGAAATAATTGCAACAGAAATTGTTTGCCTAGATTTTCATGTTCATAAAGACAACAAAAGGAAGAGGAGATAAATCGAAATGACATGAAATATATGGTAATCTTCGATGCAGAGAAAGGGTATCATTCAAGTATAAACAGATATCGATCTGTCGGATTGAGAGTTTCCAATTCCTGGGTATTACACCCTCAAGAGTAGGGGATTAGACCTTACAAAAGCGGTCTTGAATGAGGAGAGGATTACATTAGCAAGTAAAATCGGCGCAAACGTAGGAAAAAAGTTAATGAGATGTTACCTGTGGAACGCTGATCTCTTCTGAGTGGTTTAGAAATAGGAAAGTTTCAAAGGTCCGTCATATTGCTCATATAAATATGTAAAGATGAGCTGAAAATTTGTAAGCGCGTATACGTTAAAGATAAAAAAGGCAACTGGGATTTAATTTTTAATCTCTTTGAGTAGGAATAAATTGGAGAAAAATAGAAATTGGATGAATATAGATAATGTACGGATTAGCGGAATCCTATGTATATGGTTATAACAGTAATCACCAACCTCTTTTTAACTACCGTCCACCGTCAACAGTATAATTTCCCGTCCTAATATGTTACCAGCCGAAGAAATAATTTTAGTAAATTTAAGAAAAATAAATAAATTTATAATATTGATGTTTATTGATGCGATAAACCGACATAAAACGGTCATTAGAAAATTTTTCACATTGTCAACTCAATTTCACTATCCCTTTTATCATGTAACTGACCGCTAGTGGGCGACCACTGGATTAGAAAGAACAGCTGCCAAGTATGTGATCATCAACTTATCTAAGGTCAAAGAACTTCTGATGAAAAGTTCCAACTTACATTAAGAACCGAATTTTTCTGAATTTTCAAGCCTTATTTTCCGAATAACCTAAAGGGAAGTAATTTATACTTCCTACGATCAAATTAAGCTCAGTCCAATTTCCATAACACATTGACGTCACTCTTTTTCCTAAATTACACCATTCTGTGATATATACTTTGGGAACTTCCTCTTTCGAGTGATGGATATCATTCTGACTCTTGCGGAAATAGCTTATGAACCGAATAAAATTTTCAAAACACATTTTTTTTAGCTCTTCATTCGGGTATAAACAACTCACTATTCATTCTTTTCAAGTTTCCTTGATTGGATTCCCGAGTTATTATTTATGACGTTAAAAAATGTAGATCGATGGAAAGTTGAACGATTTCCCATTTAAAATTTTAGAAGGTGGGCGTGGTCGACCAGATTGTGCCACTGCCACGAATTCGAATCATACTGTCGTCATCCTCACTCACTTCAAAACGATTTATGACATTCATTATAAGAGCATCGAATCCGCAAAATATCTTCGAAACCCGTTTCATTGTGGAGAAAGTTAACGAGTGAAAAACGCGTCATTTCACCGCTTTCGTTTTGACAAATGAAGTCGCGACCGAATTCACTCGGTGTCGCAATTCCATCGTCACTTGTCATAATTTATTGACTCAAAATACGTGCCCCTTTATGATGACAAATGAGTTACGATCAATCGAAAATCAGATTTGAATCCAGTCGAAAAGGCAATTTTCCACATAATATTTGGCGATTCTCTCGAAAATTACTCCCGTAAATTGACCCTGCGTCCGTCAAAATAAACGGGACTTCATCAATTGAGTAGACACATTTTTCGATTAATTTTCACTCCCGCGTTAATTTTGATTCGCTATTGATTTCTCTAACAATTTAGATTGCTCATTTAATTTCCTACTCTATTCATCGGATGGACACCGAAAAGGAATAACTTAGCCCGAATCGTGGCCTAAGACTCCCAGTTAAAGTTCGAGTCCGGTCTTGGAGACATTTATCACATCCGTTTCTACTTGAGACACCGACCATTTTCTTCACATAAGTGTAATCAGAAAAGGAATACCCTTCATCCGGAATGCTCCAATAAAGTGCAGGGCAAAAGAAACGAAAAACAATTAAGGAGCTACAGAGGGACGGACTCTGGAGAATCAAATTTAGAACTACTGTAAAATGTCGCCAGAGACATAGAAACGGGGAAGAAAAATCCTGGAGGGATATTTTTAGAGCTAATGAACAAAAAATCTCCGCGGTATTGCAACAGCGAGAATTCCGTTCCTTGGCAGGCACTTAAGATCTTGGTCAATCAAACTCCGGAGGAAAAATGACTGTGACTTTGACGGAGCTTATTAAAGCTTACGGAACCTCCCTCAAGAAAAGACTGTGGGATGTGAGGAATTCGAATCTTTTTCTCCGTGTGAATGTTAAGGCGAGAGAAAATCAAATACCGATGCAGAACAGAATAAAGATGAGAAATTAAATTCGACTCTCTGAAAAGGAAAGTTCCGGGAAACGAAATAATGTTATAGAGGCAAGTCACGAAGCGGAACTTTGTTCCGGTAAGTTCCGGCTACTCTTGGGGAGTATAAATAGAACTGGACTGCATAATCTTTTCGTGACCTTGGCACTTTGATTCCAATACAGCAGAAAACTTTTGGAATGGCTTTCAAACTACAGATGTGCAACTTTGTCTGTAGAAACACAGTACGTGACTGCTATTTTCCCGGGTTATAACTATTTGAAAAATCTTTTAAGAACTCTATTCAGATTTCTTTTCTCACGTTATAAAAATGATTTTTCAAGGAATGACTGAGGAACTTGAAAAGTATTTTACACTCCACGGATGTGGTAACTCTGTTAATGATCCAAAAATTAAGTTTTTTATGTTTGCGTATTTTATAAATTTTATGTATTATATTAAGAATTTTAATAATAATAATAGTAATAATAATAATAATGCCGTCTTATAGGACGAATTTTAGCCAATGCTGGATATTCTTACAATTAACCCTTGTATTTTTTTGTTTATTTTTCCTTATAATTTTTATATTTTTTGCCTCATTTTTTCTTAGTACAACAATCAAAAACAACCATTCCCTAACCGGAAAAATCCGATTAGCCGGGATTCGAACCCGGGACCGTGTGAAGAAAGCGGATTCTATGTAATATGTCGGTTACCTTTTCAACCATAGGAAAATATGAGAAGAAAATATAATGCGAACGGTAAAAAATATGGAAATTTCCAGTCTGCCGTAAACTTTGATCATATCTTCATAAACGTAGACCAGAAGAAAAGACGGAGGTTATCAAAATGTTTTATATTAATCTAAATAGATTTCTTTGATCCCATAAGCAATCTCCTCACTCTTAAAAAGGAAGCAAGATGATATAAAAATAGTTTGGAACCAAAGGTCAACCACCCCTAATCAATGTCTGACATCAAAGGATAACTTTTAAAAAATAATCCCAAAGGTATCAAAGTATCACCGTATCAGCAAAATTTTCATTACCTATTCAGATAATAGAAAGAAAAAAGTCCCTCCACGTAATCATCTCCGTCACTGGTCCTACGTAAATTTTACCTTTTAAACCGAAGAATAATCAATTTTATCGGCCGCCCTCTTAACTCCACAACAATCCTCGGGTAAAGTGAAGATTATCATGTCCAGATAGAGGATGAATTAGAGGCGTAAACCCTTAATCGGTGGTATTTTTACTCGCACCCAATGATTGAAATGGTTCCTATACATGATAAGCTACGGTCACTCTTCCTCTTTAGTAAGACTAAGAATATGCCTTGTTTAGATCCTTCCGATGCCATAAATATTCATACAGATACGTACCTTTGATTTAATCAAGGAAGAGAATCCCTTTCACTATTGTAATATCATATGCTCCTACTACCATATCTCATTTAGTGAAATCTAGTGGTGAAAACAATTCGATGAAAACAATCGAATGATTCGATTCTTTGCTTTCATAGAATAATTCGAATAGAACGTTTCGATTAATCATTCTATCCTAACCTATCGAATATATTCGATAATTCGAAGCAAGTGATTAAAAAATATTGCGGAACATTATAGCATTGAAAAAGTTACATTTAACAAGCTACCAATTCCATTTCAATTATCATGTGAACTATTTTTCGTTACCACATTCGGAGAAGTTATAATGTCCATTTAAAAATTTGGTTTTTATTATTTCTGGATTAGTATCACACTCTATATTACTGTAACAGTTTTTTTCATACCTCTTAATTTCGTACGGATTTAATTAGATTCATACGGTAACATGAAAGACACGATGAAAAGACATAAATGAAAATTCGATGAGCTGCCCGAGCAAAATCCATTCAAATGAAAACAATCGAATAAATGCCAAAACAATCGATTAACTATTTGAATATTTTTTTCGATCGATTGTCCCATCTCTAGTGAAATTTTGTTTATTTTATTGTTCAATATGCTCCTACTACACTATACCATTTAGTGAAATAATTTTTATTTTGTAGTATTAGTAAGTTTTCAAAAGCACTTCGACAACTAAGATCATTTCGCCTCAACAGAGTCGAACGCGATGCCCACTTGGCTATCCGGAGCTTTCTTTACTTGGTGCTGGATGGAAGAAAATGTATCTCTCTTTTAATTTCGTCCGTTTCATTCATAGCTAATATGGAGGCTTTTGGGAACGATGCTGGAAAAAGCATTCGTTCTGATCACTTCTTGTTGAAGCAATAACAAGTACTATTCAGAGGCTAATTCTGTTGCATTTAATTGCGTGTTTCCCGCTCATGGCATGCTAGCTAAGTGAGGTGGTAAAGGTAAACCACTTCAATTTGCCTATTCGCTCCATTCCCCCCTCCTTTCCGCAGGTAATGATGGAGAGTAGGAAGTTCAAACCGACCTTTAGGACGGATACTTACAAATCGTCATATTCGCGGTAAAATAGGCATTAAATTTTACGCGGCCATTCAAGGAACCGCAGGAAGTGAATGTCATCTATATGAAGAACCCCGAGCGATGCTGGGGTAAACGGAGACATCTACTCCGGGAACGTGATTCTATGAGAAATTCACATCAATTCCTCAACTCCTCCAGGTGATACATGACTTCCGCGACCCTGACTAACGATATCGGATGATCGTTCGTGTCGTTCCTAACCTTCTTCGAATATAAAAAAAGCTTTTCCCCGTGAACCCACGTCGTTATACATTAGAAAATATCTCGGCAACCAAATCGATCGGCCGTTGGCGCGAAATATGACCGTTAAGGAAAGTTGGCGCGGAGAGAGTGAATAATGGGTGACTCTTTCCGAAGACACCAGTTGGGAGGACGTAATGTTCGCGAGTTAGAGACATATTCTCCAAGTGGGAGAGAATTACCAGATGTAGAGGATGGCGAAACACGGGCGATATTCTTTCTCGTTCGTCAACTGTCGATCGTGGGACGAGAAGTTTCCCAAATGGAAATTACCACGTGGTACTTGCGTTTTTCCGGTGTGAGTACACTCAGAGATTAGGGATGTTTTATCTTTTAATTTGATGATTTTAATGATAATCCTTATGCATTATCTCTAAACATCCGTTTTTGGTGACCAGCGCTTTTCTCCCTTCACACTCCAACAAAATATATAAACAAAACACCATTTTAAAGAAAAAGTCTCCTGCTTCTTGCTAATACTGGATCAAAAAATGAAAAATACACCATTTGGTCGATGCAGAAGGTTTACTTTAGGTATGATTTCGTGTTTGTGTATTCGTTTGTAGTGATTGAAGTGTTTGTTGAAACGTATTTGGGCGGGGAAATTGAGTAAATAGAAATAGCAGTAATAATGAGGTGGGTAAATAGTGACCGTCTGCTTGGGGCAGCTAGATTTTAACTATCCTTTTAGTTCAAACACATTGAAGAGACAGTCAATAGTAGAGCACTCGTAAAATCACTTTAAATCAAAGAATTTGCGGTAGTATTTATGACTCTTAGAATCGTACGATGCTTAGAAATCTATAGAAGTTTAAGTTCGCCACAACGTAGGCAAATTGTGAGATATTCCCCGACATTTAAAAACAGAAAAACGGACAAATTAAACAATCGCAGACCTTACTTTCCCCTGGTTACTCCTTAGGTTAATTTATGTACACTTATATCTACATGTACGTATGATACGTTAATCCGAAATTAGTCTAAAATCCTTCCAATTAATTTCACTCCGTAGTATTGCGGAACGCCCCAATATCTCAGAACATAACGACAAGGTCACTCTCGAGAAGTATTTTCCGACGATAATTCCCCCTTCGAGATGGATTCATGGCGGTGAGTTTCCCGTGAAATCGCCGACCTTTACTTGCCAACGGGAACATTCCGAAAGGCGATAAAGGTCGTCGGAGGAAGCGAAGGGGTCATTGCAGGAAGCCACCGGAGAGGGCGGAATTCGGATAAAAAGCCCAAGGATCGCGTGGGATCTCTCAATTGTTTCAATACCCTCTTCCGGCATCCCCTAAAACCGCCGATATCTCGATCATTCCGCCGCATTCATACCCCCGTAATGGAGAATTTATGGGGCATTCCGCGATCCGAGACTGTCGAAGAGGGTCTCGTGGATGAGGTCACGAGGAAGGGGTTAATTTCTCCTTCGAACGACTGTTCCCAACTTTTTCAATAGCGGGCGATAGCGCGCGATGTGATTTACGGCCGGCTCGAGTGACTCTACGAATGGCAGTACGTCTGGTTTCCTCCGCTCGGAGATAAATACTTGGAGATAGAGACGTATGGGCAGCGACAGAGGTCGACGAGCGCCCTCGTTGGAGCGGCAAATAAGGCGGCGACGCATAATTAAAAACCACGCTCACGTGCGTTTTCCAATTACTCGGATAGGGACGTGTGCTTTGGGAGGCAATCGCTCATTTTTTTTCGATCGAATTCGATACAGCTAAACTGCGACTCAGTGGATGTGTATCATCTCGACATAGAGAGGAAAACTGTGAACGTTAAGTCCTTCTCGAACGAATTATTTGGGGAGTTTTGATAAAATATTTAATCTTCCACGAAATTTTTCAACATCACGACAATATCCGTGTATTCATTACAATCATAGGAACTAAATAAAGTTCACAGAATTGTGTTTTATACGAAATTAAATATTTTGAGAGATCACGGTTCTGCGTAACTTTAATCTAAATTGCAATGAACGATACTAATAATATTTGCATTTGAAGAGTAAATTCTCTCTAAAAAGGCATGTAATTTGATCTGCCAGGTCAATAATACTTAATATAATATTGGAAACTAATATTAACATGTAACTCATGAGCATCAGAGAGAGGGCTGATTGCAAATAAATTAAAGATTTATCATATAAAACGCAGAAATTTGTGGTCACAAATCAAATAGTAATGAAAAATTGAATGAAATGAGCTAATAATATTAGGTTCGAGTTATTAATTTCATACTTTTCCAAATTAATTGTCGATATTTAACTGATATAAATGGATACCAAATCTGTTGAGAGAAACTTCAGATGTATTATGCTGCCTTTTAATCATATACCACTAAGTGGTTAGGAACGATGTAATATCAAGTAATAAATAGCTTTATTTCATGAAAATATTGGATGCTATAAAGGCTTCCAATAATATCTCGGTATCCTATATGAAAATTACTCCCCAGCCGGGCGCAGTCGCTTTGGTGAAAGCTGTCCCGGGTTCGATTTCCGAAAGAAACTCATATTTGCTAAATGACCTTACCTAACTGTCGAAGCACTTTTAACGATACTAATTCTAATTTCATTCCCCTTTCCCTAATATTCCTGATTAAGTCTGAGTTGAAGTACAAGAAATTATTTACATTTTTTTACGTCCGCGATTTTTATGATAATTTATCTTTCGCAGCTGCGCAATGATTTGAATACGAAAAATCATTAGAGCAAGTACAGAACCCAAAGCCTTCAAATGTGACGTCTTGAAATAGACAAATTAGTTTTAAAACACGTTTCCTCTCTGATAAAGGCATAGCAGAGCTTTTATCATCAGTCACAGCTTTCAAACTTTAGAACGTTTGAAACGTGCTTTGAAAGACATTCCTTTATCTTTCCTTCATAAAAAGCGTTTCATTAACTAACACACCTCGTGAGTTACCCAATCTTTCTGTTTGTATACATGCATATCGCCTTTTTAAGAAGAGCTAATCTTCGTATTTTTCTATATCTACCGAAAGTTAAAGACATTTTCTAGAGTTAGGAATAGCAGAAAAAAGCCCCAGCATTTTTCTACGCATATCGTTATGACGCAGGTAACCACCGTTAGTTAATTGGTAGAAAGTTAACTTCATAAATAAGTGATTTATAAATATCGCACATCTAATACATAAGTAAAATTTCATGGAATTCCCCTACCATAGAAAGCTGCGGTAATGATGCCACTGGGGATCCCCCTAAACATCTCTTCGAACTGAATGGCATTTAACGCCTCATTAATTGATTCCTTCTGAAAGCGCTTCCCCAAGGGATTCCTCTTAGTCGGGATCATAGGCGTCTTCATTATCCGTGGTCGACCAATTAAAATTAATTGAATATGCCCGAACTTTATAAGACGAATCTCACGATAGTTCACTGCAGTCGCAAATGTTCAGCAGACCTTGACGAGTCTCTCGGAGCCAACGCGATAAGAGTTTTTCTGGAAGAATTTCAACGGAAAAACCTATTTCCTCGTCTGAAGTAGGCCGTAAATTTCAGCCACATGCGCGCAGCCTATTATCAGTTGACCATAAACCTTTGTCAAGGGACGACGTAACTAAAACCTTGCCATCCACTTGTGCCGATAAAATATTGTCCGATGGGGAACTGGATGCCTTAATTTTCATAAATCTTAAGAGAGTCGCGTCCGACCTCGCCGTCCCTATGGCACAATAGCCCATGCGATTAATTCCAATCACCGGACATCGTGATCCTCCGGAATTAAACCAAGGGGCACTGAGGGATGACGGTCCCTTGTGGCGGATCGGATGCCGCGTCGCACTTGCGCGAGGGTCGCGAGTTCGATCCTCGAACATGGTCTGGGAAAATTCGTCGAAAAACAACCGCCGATTTCGTAACCAGCCGAAAAACAAATTAGCCGTACTTTGCTGTTTTTTCCTTCGGATGTATTAAACTCCGTGCATTTAAAGCACGATGCTGTGAATTGCTTTTCGAACTTTCTAGAGCCCTCTCATCGCCAGTCGATAAATTGTGATTCATTCATCAGAGAATTCGCAAATTTTCCCTTGGAAGAAAAACAGGGAAGAGACACACACATGCCATTCTAATCTCAACGTTTGTTGGTGTAAACATTTCTAGTAAACAGCACAATAATTTCGATAAGAACGTCCCAAAATTATCCAGAGTAACCTTTCAACCGGTGCAAGCACATTCTGAAAAGCGTGCTAAACAATGGAGAATATTCACATGGAAACCAAAGCACGTGGATTGGAAAAATGACGGAACACAATAGGAAGCTCTCCTTTCTAGTATTTTTAGCAACCAACATAGAAGGCCACTCATTCGGGCGAGAGGGCACTTAAAAGGGACGTGTCAATCAAATTCACGAACTCGAAATTTCTCGCTAAAACACTCCTTACTCGAGACATGGAGAAAATAACGATTCCGTGACAAAAGCGAGTGGGTAATCGTGAACCTTGGGCAAACTCACGCCAATCACATTGGCGCACTCCTACAATTTACTCGCCTCGGAAACGCTAGTAATTTCGAATCGATACGCGATGGCTACATCAAATCGCCACGGAAAGTTTGCCTTCCACGTTCCGTTTCTTCGGGTGGTAAACAGCGCGGGCGGGTGTTTTACGTCCGGGGGGATATCTCGTAACCGAAAACTTCGCCGGCCTATGTTATCGTAGGGATACGCGCTCACGTGGCGAAGGGTGACGCATTCCTCTGAAACCTCTCCTCTCACAACGTTACGTATTACGAAAAATAAACCGCCCACAATCCCTCGGGACATCCCGCCGTGCCTTGGAAGCCACTTCGCACCACCTTATCTACCCCATCGAGGGAAAAACCCTCGCGTGTCAGTCAAACACGGCTCCCGACTCAACTTGAGGACGCATGCGCGTGCGAAAAAATCCCACACGAAACCATAAACGTCCACGGAACTCACCTATGGTGTAAGTGGCACCGTCCAGCTGGAAGGTCGCGCTCTTGCACTTCTTGAACATGGTCCTGTTGGGGGCCCGCACCCTCGGGGGCGGCGGGGGCCCCACCCCCACCCCCCGGCTTCCTCCAGATTCCATCTCAACGCCCCATTAGACGTGACACGCACCGGTGACGGCTTCCACCCGTGATCCTTTTTTTTCTTGGGGCACCCCCGAAGACTCCACGCCCGAGCACGGAGAGCGGCTTCTTGGTCCGCCGACACGCTCCCAGAAGGCGCGGCAGAAGGGGGCGGAGCGGGAAATGGGGGGAGCAGAGGCTAGTGCGCGTGTTATACGAAACGGAGTTGGAGGGATAGGGGAAAGAGAGAGAGAGCCGAGTCGCGTCCGCCCTTAACGCGAAGAGGAAAGGGACTGCTAGTATGGTAGCGGCAGTGAGAAGGAGGGAGGGAAGAGATGGGAGGGGGGCAGAGGGGGGGAGAGAGAGGCGTGGCGTATGACGAGCAAAGGGGGTTAGTTAAAAGTGAGGAATAAATATTAGGGGAGTAATGCGTGACAGGATCAACGTGGGTTGTTGAAGATGAGCGATCGGTTGGTTGGTCCCCACCATTTAAATAGGTGTCATCGTCCAAGTAATTAGCACCCTTTAACTGACTGGAGATGACCTTGAGGGAAGTCCTACGCTGGTCCAATTATAAATAAATACGTTTCATGAACACAGATTCAACAACAATAACGATAATTATATAAAAATATTTTTAAAGCATTCCCATAGGCCTTAAATTTAAAGAAATTGCTTATCTCTCAAAAGAAAATATTTTGAGATTCGTAATTGCCATTTTTCATTGCATAGGTATTTGCCAAAATCAGGCGAGCATAAATTTTAATTATCGTTGTTTTTCAGTGTACTGTCTGACACGCCCAGAAGGCCATAAACGTTACGATGGGAACTGATAATGGTTGGTCGTATGTAACACGTGATTACCCACCTGAAAGTCATGATTTTAGGACGAAATCACCCCGGAGAAACTAAGAAAGCACTAAAAGGAAACACCAAATTGCCTGTCAGTCATCGCGTAATTCTTTGAGCTGGCGGTAATTCAACAGCCTTGCAATAGAAATCTCATAACAACTCACAATGTCACTTCGCTACCACAATGAAATTCCTCCGACAAGAGTTTTCAGCTTGAATCTGACTGAAGCGATTTAAATTACAGTTCAGCTCACTGTACATTCGATAAGATTGTTTCATTGCATTTCAAAATAATATTTAAAACTAGCCTTCGTTACGAGACAACTGCAGTTTCATTTACGGTAGCCTTTATTACATTCTATTTAAAAACATTTTATAGCATTAAAGTCAAAAACTTTTTTATAGTTTCCTTAGTTAAACTAACTCTTGAAGAAATACCTACCACAGAAACCATTCTCTAAATCATTCTCACGGATATTATTAAAAATTACATCTGCAAAATTACTATTCGTCCAATGGATACATTAATGCATATACAATAAATAATATCCTACTGATAATCATACAGATGAACTAAATGCAACCCTCAAGATAAAAATTTAACAAAGTAATAAAATAAATTTCTACTCTCCGTTCAAGTCTTTACTTGTTCCAAATAAATACGTAAAAATACGTTTATCAATGAATGCAATCAAAAGCACGTATCGATACATATGCTTAAGAGAGAGGATTTTTATTCGAGAAATTTCCCTTCGATCAACGTTGATGCGAAACATCGGAACCACGAAAGTGGTAACAGTTTTATCGAGCGGAAATTCGGCTGAACATTGTAAAAGAAACAATTCGTTTAGCGATGCCAGAAAAGAGACAAAAGAAGCAAATGAGTTCTTTGTGTTCGAATAGTTAAAATTCGAAATGCCTAAGTAAATTTCAGAACTAGAGAAGGTTTTCCGAATGTATGTCGAATATCTAGCGCATGGAAAACTTCACAAAGAGGGACTAGTCGGAATAAACGGGGTACTCTACAAAAGGCACGTATGTAACAGTTATTGATTATCGAAGATATTGATAAAAAAATAAGAACGAAAATACCATGGGCTGTGCGAAATGAAAAATGGAGAGGCTTAGTGGTGTGTGTACGGCGGTTTAGCGCGAAAAATTCACCACGAAATAGCGATTCGGATGAAAGTGGTACTTCAGATTCATCAGCATATTATTCCATTTACATATTTTATTCAATAAACCCATATAATTCGTACTTTAAAGGGATGAGAATGGACTCTCGTCAATGCAATGGGCATATGTTTCCTCTTGCGTATCATTTCTATGATCTTTTATATACTTTTATATTTATTTACTTTTACATTTATCTGGAAATATTCTCAAATATATATTTATGTGGAAATATTCTCTATGTGGCGATTTAACAGTAAAACCAATTGGCGTCAATAAATTAAATTAAATTAAACAATATTATCAGCTGCTACTATATCTGAAACCTTTTCCAACGGAAAAGGCGAACTTTTCCCACAAAAGAATTAAAAAATTATTTAAGGGACACATTTACTTCCACCATACTTTTACGGCTAAAACGTTGCAAAACATTCTACAGAAAGTTGCGTCATTAAACGTATCTATTAAACTAATTTTAATTAACATAATTAATTAAATGTCTTTTATTTTTGTAATGTAGAGAGTAAGTTCTCAAGAAATTTTCATAACGGAATTGTTTGCAGTAGCCTTTTATAATTCATGGCGACACCAAAATTATAAATTTTATTATTAAATTTGCTCCTTAACTTTTATTAACTATAAACCATAAAAATAGTAGCTAACAATATAGAGATACAATTCAATAAACTGATAGTTAAATTTAGTTTTCGCCTTTGATTCAGAGCTACATTTGCGTGCTCAAGGAAGAGTATAATTAGACTTTTGCTCGTTCGCTGATCGAAACCGTGTAAAGGTTTCTTTGAGAAATCGTTTTACGCCCGAAAATGCAATCGATCAAACCACATCGGTTTAAGCTAATGTACGGTTCCTACCGGCAAGTCGTAGATACATTTAGACATGCTGGATATTCTTCATTTAAAGGAAAATCAGAAGAGAATAATATACGTACAGTAGAAGCCTTTGCAGTGATTTTTCATGAAAAGAAATGCTATTCATTTTTGCGTTCATTTATGGCTATACGAATGCGTAATACACAACACACTGATAAAATGAACCTAGCACAAAAGATTGATATACGCTTAACGAAGTTCTTCAGCTAACTTAATGCTGTACGTTCCTATTTTATCCCTCTCCCGTTTAATTATGGCGAGGATATTGATGTTGCCACTCATAACATCGCTTTCAAAAATTCAACGTTAAACAGGGAGAAATTGAAAAGAAGTTATAGAGGAAGATGGAGAGTGTGAGATGGATGGAAAAATGAAAAATTATCAAATCCTAGTTCGGATTGGAGAAAAGAGTGATTATCAATACAATACGGAGGAGAAAGGTAAATCGGGACATGAGGCTCGACAGCGTAATGTGCAAGATTATTGAAAATTAAGAGAAAGTGTAGAAGGGGTAGGAAAAGTATTATTATTATAATTTGATCCTTTATTAGGCATGGGTAGACTCGAGTGGGCATCTCTTCCATCTAACCTCTTACTAATCATATTTGTATTTAAATGTGCTTAATATATGTATGCAATGATCTTACTCTGTTATGCTTAGTATATGATCTATGTGTTTCTTTAAATCAGTTTGTTTATATATGTTGTGATGTTATATTTTATTTATTTTTTTCATTTTTTATGTATATTCATGATGTGTAAACATTATGAATATTTACGATGTGTATAATGAAAAAGGGCACTTCTATGCCCGTTAATAAAAATCAAATCAATCATGATCTTACATGAAAATTACAGAAGCAAATGCATAAAATAAAATTAATAAAAGTATTTGTATGCTCTCAGAATTGAAGGGAAAACGGAGCTTCAGGCAATTTAAGGAGCAGGCGCAGGATAGAGAGGGTTGGAAATATTCAACGACAACCAGTCCCAGGACAGATTTTTGATGATGAACGTTAGACATTCCTAAGTCGAGTAGGTCACAGATCGATGACTCCATATATTTACTCCAGCAGATTTCTTGCGTTGTTAGGGCAACATGAAATTACGACGACAACATTGGATGCAAATCTGGTGAAATCAGGGAGAATATCCACACAGACACGTTGAATGATGTATCAGAATGTGGTAGTAGCGAGGAGGTCGTCGTACGAATGCTCCAAAATATGAGGCGTGGGTGGCATTTGAAGGGGCGGATCGTGTGGAAGGGTGGATTGAACTCGCTTGTTTCTGCAAAGGGTTGGATGGATGGCGTGGAGATAAGAGTCTTTCGAGAGGTTATACGTATAAGAGGATCGCCTCGGAGGAGACCTACGTTTCGAGGGCAGCGAGAAACGCTGACTTGAAGTCTACACAATGGAGACAGATAAGGTATCCCATACTTCGGCGGCCCTCGAACGGGACGCATTTACACGCGCACCCCTCTGCGCCAACCCCTTTTCGTTCTTCTTTTTTTTCTCTCGGGCGGGAACATGACGGCATGACAAATTTCCAAAACAGCAATACGTCCGGGCCGACGCGCACTTCCTCTTGATTATGAAAGGACAACGTTAAAAATCTGTCCGAGGTTCCAAAATTACGAAGTGCCGATGGCGCACCCACGGGGAGGCAAAGGGGGCTTCGAACCCCCCTTCAACTCTATACAAAACCCAAATAACCCTTTGATTGGCAAGTCACAGTCACATGGTGACAGTATTAGGAAGTGATGGCAATGAATTTTGACTTAGCACTAGAAAAAGCGCGACTTGACCCAAGGTTCTACAAGAAACGAAAAATAGTGACTGCACTGGGACTCGAACCAAGGTCTCCCACTTTCCGGGCAGGAACTCTATGTTACTTCCTGTTTTATCTATATTACGTCTAATACAACTACTTGAAAGTTAGGAAGAACGTGTTACATCATTTTACTAGTGTGACTAGACCTAAGATAAAAATAGGATCTTCTATCTGTCGTGTGACACATAACCAACTTATCGTGCCAGTCATCCTGCATTGAAACGTAAATTATAAGTACTGTTCATAATAGCATAGGCCTAAAAGTAAACGACTATTTTTGTCTATAAATCTGATTAGTTATACGTAGTAATGTTAACAATGCATCGACAGCTGAGTTCATTTCGCACGTGGGCTTCCACGAGGAATCGAACCCAGGACTTGCATACGCCGAAGTCGAACGCACTGCCCACATGGCTATACGGGAACCAAATCTAATATTCCGGTTTACAGAACGCATAAATGTAATAACTAATATAGTCTACTACAAAAAAGTAAATATACTTGTTCAGATTACATTTAATCACACTTTTATGCAAAAGATTTGGGCAGATGCCCCCATTAAAAGAATTCATCTGCGAGGTCCTGAATATCAAATGAATACATTTCGTAGTGATAGGTAATCTAACGTCAGTTTGATATTTAATCAGCGTAAAATCGCAAAGAAATGATTACTGAGAAACATAGTTCTCACAAGTGTGTTCACATAAATGTATGTACTTAAAATTTTGTTGAAGATGGGAGTTCATTGAGATGGAACTTGACCAATATACATCGAAATGTCCCAATTTTCCAAATGTGTCATCTTTCTTTTTTTTAAATATCATTACAAACATTCTAATCAGCTCACAAACCTTGAGAGAGAATGATATATGAATGAGGAAAACTATGGAGAATTCCTTGCTGTGGTGCAAAAGTAGTCTTGGCGTCTACTGATGATAAGGAAAGATGATGATTACTATTACAGCGATGAACGTTTGTTTCGGCATTAATTTTGACGACTAAATCACCTTCCTGTCGTCAACCCTTAACGGAATAACTGGATTCCCACAGAGAGCGAACCAGGAAACGCTTCTAGCACTAGCAATATGGCTAAGAGAGAGACAGCTATGACTAACAAAACAAATTAAAATATTAATTATGGATATAGATTTTTTCGATCGCCAAAGTACACAGAACAAACCCTAATTTTTCAATTATTGGACGGACAATTCTTAGGGCCTTAAAGAGGATATGAAACTTTGAAGAAGGTTCCAATGATAAGCTAAAAGTGATGCAATAAATTTTGAGATGTTATACTGTTACATATTGATTATATAATATTGTGGTATAATTAGATTACTTGATTTCGGAGAAGAGAATCGATGCTTGTTTATGTCGAATGATGCTTCAAACCATTGCGTATAAAATTAAATCCATTTGTAATTTCAAAACACGGTCTTCCAGATTATCCTCCATGGTAAAATAACATGTCTAGCCCCCCGTAAATAATTTACATAGTAGGATCACAAACAATGAGATTGAACTCGCTGATTTCCAGGATTCCCACTACTGATAATTTCAATACCCACAAAAAGGATTCCCACTAATAATAATTTCATTATCCACTACAAGAGTCAAATGCAACAAAAACTAAATTCACAGATAGATTCAGAGATATAATCATTTTCTCATCAGGTTCAATTAACGATTTAATTTTAATCATTCAATCGATAGCTTGAAGTACTCATTCTGTATATCTACACCCCGGATTTATTTCAGTTATTATTCTCAGTCATAAACAACGATTTCACCATAGAACGAACCAATTGTCCGGCGATGCGAATGTCTGGGTCAAAGATTAATGGGACGCAATTGCCCCACTGCCCTAAATTTTAACATGTCGGAATACCAGCCCTCTAAAGATCATTTCATTTGCTCAGTGATTGACCTCAAATTACCTTCTGTCATATTACCGCAAAAATTATCCCCATAATTTAATTCATAGGTATTTCATATTTAAAATTTAATGTTTTTGAAGTTTATTTTATTGGGAAACTTCGCACCTGTGAACGGAAGAACTAATAGGTGGCATACGACCTCCAAAGGGCATTGATGGTTCTCTTACAGTTTGCGAGACATAAAAGGAAAGGAAATAAAAAAAATTGATCGTTTTTATGAGTATCTTAAGGATGGATAGAGAGCACACGGTTCTAATATGCTTCAAAACTATAATTTTAATTTCTCGTTTAAATTTGTTTTTTTTTAATTTTTCGTGCACCCACTTTAGGGAATTTATTAATTTAAATGCTTTAGATATATATTTTGATAGAGATAATCGAAAAATAGGTAGCCATTTTATTAATTAAAAATAATAACACAGTTGGCAATATATTGATTAAATGTCATGCTTATATATAATAAAATATACATAAACATATTCGCGAACAGATATGATTATATCTATTTGTTTATTATCTCCACTGCTTGATGAATGGAATAATTTTGATTTGTTCTTTGGCACAGTATAGAGGATATGTTTTTATTTACCATTTTTTCAATCTTAATTATGGCTGTGGTAGAATAAAAGCTTCTGAGGTATGAATGATCCATTGTAAGGATCTTCACTTCAGCCACTTCTTTTAGAAAGATTAATCATAAGGTAACAGTTGACATTTGGTGGATCCTTTTAGGCTACACTTGCTTAGTGAAGAGGTTAAGAGCAAACTATCTCACTCCTTATCTTCCCTAGTAAACTCCATTCTCTCTCCATAGAATTTTGTGATATGGCAGATGGCAGAGGGTTTAAATCGAACTTCAGGCTGAATATATTGCGGAAATACATATTCATGCCTAAACACGAATACCTAAGTGTGTGAACGCATACTAAAAATAATTTTGGATATCGATTAAAGATGTTTGGAAATCGGCGAGATGCCTTATTTTATCGAAGAAATGTAGCATCGAACTTTTGGCAGCTGTGATACATATCATGGTTAAGAGATTTCTGTGTTATTTTCTGGGAAGGATCTATACGATAGGAAAGGTCAAATGGTTGACGAAAACAGAGGGCTTTACTTTATAGCTTTTTATCCTATATAGTGTTGGTGTATATAAATGAACAGAAATCAGCTATTATGAAACACACAATCAAAAGCTTTTATAGCATCAACACCGCTGTATAATAATTTCTCATCTGAGATCACCCTTACCATCCCAACTTATTCATTCGTATAACGTAATCATTTTTTGTTTTTTATCCTATATAATTTGGGTGTATGTAAATGCACATCTTATATCAAACACACAATCAAAAGCTTTTATAGCATTAGCAGAATAATAATTTCTTATCTGAGATCACCCTTACCATCCCTTCACTTACTCATTCGTATAATGTAATCATTTTTTTGAATCGCTGGTGTGAATTCATACACTTTTAACACCTGCGAGATGTTTTTCTGTCTTCGCCGAAGAAAAGTCTTGTTTGAAAACATGGCAGAGATATAAGTGAGTGCCCTTTCATCATGAAAGAGAGCGTACTAAAACTGAATTGGAGGAGATTTGAAAATAGCATTCAATGTCGCAGCAGCAACTCATCGCAGGGTTTAATACGATTTCCCGTCGCGCATGGACCCATTAATCTCCCCTTCCCATTTGGAAGTGATTACGCACACCTGGTCGAAGGTACACATCAAAGACCGGTTGCCCAGCGGGTCGATTTATCGCACATCTGAAAAAGCTGACTTAGAATTTTGGCGCCTAGCACAGGAATATCTTTCTTCGACCGAAGAAAAACCTTTTATTTTCTGTCAATGGACTGCAAAGAAGTTAAAGATTTCGCCTCACGTAGGGATGAATGGCCGCTTGTGCCGTATTTGCTTATTGATAAGGTCGATATTTAGACAAAACTTACAAATGATCGCGTAACCATTGGACAATTCTATAAACCTCAGGATTAGCGTAGTAGAATTATACGCCTTCAGTAGTTGATTTGCTTTTTTAGGTTGATATTATTTATATTTTCTATGCAGATTAAACGCTGTTTATTCTTTCATTCTAATTAAGTGCATAAATAGCACAAGGTTATTCTACCATAGTATAACATACATAAACATTAATAACAAAGAAAGATGAAAATGTAATAAAGTTGAATAGAATAAAACAAAAATAAACTACGGAAAAACTAAACTACCAAGCAAACGATAAAGTACAATTTACAGATTAATCAAATTTTATAAATGATAAAGAGGGGACAATCCTGCATGAATATGGTTGGAAGATATTGAATTGATTAAAGGAAAAAGATATAAGAACATTTTGTGATGGAAATATATATAAAGTATCGGGCGATAGATCACATAGTTTAATATTGTTGGGTCGAAAGGCATACGGAGGGAAAATATGGGAAGTAAAGCGTTTGTCTAGAATTTTTAATTGACAATATTCTGTAATAAATTAAAATTAAATATAACTTTGCTGAAACCAGGAGCTTCAATCGTCTATCTTTCAGTTTAAAGTATCTCTTTAGCTTAGTATTCAACCTCTACTACAGCTCTTTTGATGTCACGTAAATACTTTCTCCTTTGTATTCCTAAAACTTTTCCTTCTCACCTTCCTCCAGTTAACCGTGGCTGACAAGGAAACCATTTTAGGAGTTCAGATCCAAGTGACTCAGAGATACGTATTCTTTCTTATTTCGATATGCTGATCACAGACGCGATCATCAATCATCTGTATAACGCGTTGATTGCCGAAATAGTTACCGCCACCGTTGAGAAATTTCGCCTTTACATAAGTACCCCTCCACTATTTTCAAAGAAAAGAACAACTTCGAAGCCTCGACAAGTTGTTTATAATGTTTCTCTGTTTCGAATGAAATGATACATCAATCCAATTTGGAATGCCATCAGAATATATTCATAACTGCCACTACATGTAAATATCACCATCTATAACTATCGACCTTATGAAAATAGCAGGTAACATTAATGATAAAATAGAATTCCTCAGCTACAGTAATTGAGTACCTTGTCAATAACGGAATTAGCACATGAATGAATACCTCGTAATTAGAACATAGGTCTGCTCAAAAGTAAGCATTAATTTTTAAGTAAGTAAATAGCAATAAAACAATTAGAAAGTAATAAGTAAAAATGTGTAAGTCAGCTGAAACCTCCACTATAAATGACTAACAGGATTACGCACGGTTAATAGAATCAATAGACCTCTATGATATTCCCAGTTTTGTGGACTCTACAAAGTAAGTTTTCTTTGTGTGTGATCATGAAGGAATTCCACCAGGTATCTCCAGAATCTGTCAAGCTCTATGATATTCTCACAGATCAGAATCATAAAAAAGTTACTACTAATAAAGGAGAATTTCACAAAAATTTTGGAATTGTTTATACCTTTGAACGAAAAAAGCTTCAATGCCCTCTACCAGAACAACCGACGTCACTATGGAGAATACAATTTCCATAATAAATAAACCCATACACTCATATTCAATAGCAAGATGAATCCTACCGTAGGAGAGTGAGACGAGCCTAAGCATGATGCACTCCAAGAGCGATCTGTGCCATATGGGAATATCACAGGAGCGGATCTTGAAACTTGCCAAGGGGTGGCTTAAGGCTGTTTCCTCATCTCCGATAGACTTAAAAATGCCATTTTGTCGTGATGAATGTAGATGTATTGTGATTGTGGGAAAACTTTACCATTGTTATTTTAATTTAAGCTTCTCGTCACGTCTTAAATTATTAGTGCAACTAAGTCATCGAAAGGGAAACTTCACCCCCTTGAATCCCCCGATGCCCCACCGGTATAAATGGGAAGTTATAATTATTGTTAAAAGTGCATCGACATTGAAGAAATAAAATTCAATCAGAGATTTAATTTACATAATAGATTCATAGAGAGTACCCTCATAGGAAATGTAGCCCATATTGTGCTTCCTCCTGTTATATAGGCCGTTCTGATACTGCGAGAAAGATAAAGAAATGTATGCTAAAACCAGTTGATTTAAGAATTAATTTTCCGAGAACGATACTTGAAAGTAATAATTACAAAAGTAGAGTTATAGTGCATGCACCCCCTGCCACGCATCGAAAAGCGGCTTGCTGGGTACATATATAGATGTAGAGGTAGACATCTAAGGTCATTCAGCCCTCATGTACCCCACCGGGAATCGAATCCAGGACCGCTTCCACCATAGTGGAACGCATTGACCCCTTGGCTATTAGTAAGCCCATAGGTACACATGATTTTCATGCAGATAAACTTTACACTTAAGTACAACTCCCATCAAACTTCAGCATGAATTTAACATGGGGAGCACACCTCAACCGTGGACCCATTTACCTTAACTTAAGCCTCTCGTTTGGCTCCTTCGACAGTGGAAATAAAGTAAACAAAACGATGGCCAACGGCAACAGCGGCGCGACTCCGCTGCGACATTTCCTCCGCTAAGTCGCTCATGCGAACGCCGTCATTTAAAACAAAACGCCGCGTTCCATTTCGGTCGACAAATGCAGCGAGAGAACGTGGGCTTAAATTAGGGCGAGGAGTCATTTCTGTGGGAGTTCTCCTTCCGAAGGCCGAACGCCTGGAGCGAATTATCTCGCATCCCGGAGATCGGCTGCTGTCGTCTGCGGGAAACGCCAGGGGGCGCCTAATTTCACGCCATTTGCTGGGAGGGAAAAAAGTCGTGAGAGACGCATGAGAGGGAAGTAGTCTTGCGGTGAAATTAACGAGCAGGAATCGAACGTCTTCTGGAGGAGGTATTCGAATAAGGGAAATCTCTTAGGACACCTTTTGTAATGAGTTAATCAATTGGTATTGTTACCGCATGCGGTTACGTTTCGAGTGTGATTTCTAGATCGATTCATATCTGTACGTGGGTTACGGAAGTTATTATCTGGGATTTACTGCTTGCTCGCGCTGTTCTGCATGATTTTGCGGTTCTACATTACTGCATTGTTTTTAAAAATGAAATTGTAGTAATAGATCTAATCCTTGCTTGAAGAAATTAGGATCACTTTGTTGAAAAATGTCCGACGGGACCGGGAATCGAACCCGGGTCTCCGAGTTGCAGAATGGCTTGAGAGAATGTTCCGGCGAGACAGCTCAACGGACAGAGCACCCAACCGGCAATTGGGAGACCCGGGTTCGATTCCCGGTCCCATCCGACTTTTTTCATGTCTTTTATTACTTGGTTTTTTCCTGCTTGCACGCCATCTCGTGCAAATTCACCCAAATACCCATTGTTTAATCACTTTGTTATTTCCATAAATGTGGAAATTTGCGGAAATTACATGGCGATTCTTATGTCCACAAGTTATTATTCAAATTCATATGGAAATTCAATTTAAATGGAAATCATAAAGTGATTCTTAATTCTTCATGATGACTTTCCACGACGTACGGATAAAGATGATGATTAATTACACATCCACGCTTGTCTATTTGATTCGACCGTCTCTATAACTCCTTAAATATTTCTTCGTAGATCCTCTCTTCGGGGAGAAGACCAATCAGAGATGAGTAGATTGAAGTCATAAAAAGATAAATGTAAATTCAGAGACGTTCATTATCACTTTGGAGTTCCATGAGAAATCAATCTCTCCCAATGTTGCCGTACGTAACACATTGCTTTATTCTTTCGTAAGTACTGTATTAGTATTCTAGTTGTCCGGGAGGAAAATTTCGCAGACGGACACTAGTACTCTATTTCTCCTCCCAAATACATGTCAACAAACATGCCAATCAATACCAACGAATACACAAACACTAAAAAATACCTAAAAACACCTTCGTATTCTGTATCACTGTCCATTTCGATGTACCTCGTTTATATCAATAGATATCGGTATCTAGCAGCGAAACTCTATGGGCAAATTAAAATTTAACTCAATTTTTTGACCAAATGGTGCATTTTTCATTGTTGGTCAATTCTTAGCAGGAAACGGAAAAAAAAATTGTCTTTAAATGCTGTGTCATTTATATGTTGGACTGTGAAGTATGAGTAAGCGCTGGTCACCGAGAACGGATGTTTAGAAACAATATATAAGGATTTGGATTTTTCAAGTTTCCATTGACCTCCAAGCTCTAATCGACCTCTATCACTTCCACGATGTGATAAACCTGCGTTTTTAATTCCTTTCCTCTACTGCCAGATCGACCTTGTCATCTCATCGCGAAGAATAATACTTTTTTCGATAAAAAAACCTTTTCGTTACAACACAGGCTTATTACATCGGATTCGAGTAGGATCTCAAAGTTGGACCGTTTAAAACAAAAACGGCCTAATTAACTGTGATTGTTTCTCTTTGAGTATGAAACATGAACCAGGAAAAGGAAGATACGAAGCCTTTGAGATGTATGGCGCAGGTCGGAGAAAGTTGGCTGGAGTGAGAGGGGAGGGGAGACTATTAACTGGGAAGATGAAATATGCAGAATAAGCGAGTTTAAAAAGAATAAAATTTTAACGGAAGCGTCAGGATGGAAAATTCTCGGAAGATGTCCGAGATAAAGGAAAGGAATTTTCGAGATGATTTAAATGAAGGAAGCAATTAAAAGGGAAAGAAATGGAAATGATAACTAAGGAACAAACCCTGACTTAACACAAGAGATGAATATAATTAAACAACCTTCCGACTACCATGTCCTTTATATTTATTACGTGGGTGTTGTGAGAGTTTCCATCAAATAGAAAGAGATGAAATGACTTAGCACGTTCACTTCTATGACTGTCGTTTAATTGCACCGTCACATCAAGTACGGTAAAATTTCCTCTATCGGTAATAAATCATTTCAGAATCATCTTCTTTGGAGTAAATCGTATATACTGTGGGGTATAAATCATAAAGTACTTATAAACACAGCTACCAAAGTACCAAACTCTTTTACTAATAGGTAAGAAATGGCCTGGTAAACATTATCATAACATACCAACACTGGTACCAACATACTGTCATAATTTTTAATTTAATTTTAGTCTATGCCTAGTTCGGATTAGTAGAATTAGATTCGTATCCTCAACCGAAAAAATCAACTATGGCAGAAATATTTGTTTGCAGGATTAGTCGTTGTCAAATTATCACGATGCCCTCATTTCCAGCTAAAATATCTTTTTGTCGCAGAATTATCACCATTTAAATGAACCTATGAATTATGAGCAAGTCTTGCTAATGTTCATTTGCATCGAGAAGAATCGCTGGATTCAATATTAAAATATTTTTATGCCCGGCAGAAACTTTTAAGAAAAAATCAAAACAGGTCAATAATGTAAATAAAAAACCTTCAATTAATTTTATTAATTCCTCTAGCTGGTAGATTTGGTATATGCACCAATATCCTACTTTCGGTGCTAAACCATAAGATGAGAATATAGCCTTACAAATACCGGGATACTATCTTCGTGCACTCCTGAGCACCTATTCTTCATGCCTCAGCTTTTTTTATAATTTAAGCAAAATCGCATTTTAAATAAACCATCCAATCATAAGGTCATGTCAACAACCCTTCGTGGGATTAAAAAGAATGTTTCGTAGAATTTACAATCACAGTAATTCACCTCTCTTTTTTTAAGTTACTGCTTCTTTTTTACGAAATCGCTGAAAATTTTCAGGTATGAAAATATGGACCTTCCTAGATATCGTTTAATACTGTCTGAAAGATTCAAGAGTCATTTTAAAATTTTATTCAGGTACTCCAGTCTCATACAAAAACGAAGTCATCGATAAATTTTAAAATTATTCCAATGCTGACCTTCGTTTAGTGACTATTCCGAAAGAAAATTAAAGAATGACTAAGTACAGCTAAATTACTTTAATTGCCCATAACGTCTCTTATCAGCTGATACTATTTCACCACTCGTAATAATTAACTCGGTATTTGGAATCTGCGTATGATTTTTAAAATATTCATTTATTATTTTAAAATCAAATGCTAATTATCACGCATATCATAAATATTAATGAAATTAATGCGCATATTACAGTCATTATAAATATTTTGGTAAAGTGAAAAGAACTCGAGGTAGGGATATCATATAAAATTATCATAAAACTCTTACTGAAAATAAATATATACCTATAACTCGATAATACTCATTGGGTATATACTTTACGAGATAAATATTTCTTTCTAAGAATCCCGATTTCTAAATAAAACTCCGTTTTTAGTAGATTGATTAAGTAGATCACCAATAAATTCTAGCATGAACTCAATCAAACTTCAATTTACAACATAATCCTTCCTTAACTTTTTTCAATCGAAATCAATCGACTTTACTTATGTTTCTTCATAACACTAAAGTATCTTCCCAACTGGGCATAATATAAAACACTCATTGCATTCACATTTAACTAGAGTACAGACTCTAGAGTTATCCAGGCAACTTACATAAAATACTTTTATTTCTATTCTATCTCATTATATTTCCTCATATTTACCACTAAAATATCAAATAATTTGGTAAATATTAAAGAACATTCATTTTATTTCGTGAGGGGCAAAGATAGCTCGGGAGGATCCTACAGTTCTAAGTTAATCTTTATTTGCGGTATTATTTGCATAATACTTAACATTAGTTATCTTTTTTGGAGCGAGAGGGTGTATAGTGATAGCAAAAATAACGTAGGATGCTATCTTTTAAAGGTACATCACGTCTGTGTTAAGCACACCTTCTTATGTTAAGCTCCCGATTATCCGTGGGCGGATCATCTATTTTCTGGAATACCACACATGATGCTTTGAAACTATTTTCACCGTCTTTTTAGAAAATTCAATGACAAAGTAGTAGTTGTAGCTCAACATAGATGGTTTGCTGCAGTATATAGATCCATGGAAATACAATTACAGTGACATTATAGCTGCTAGAAAGGTCCTCGATCAGGTGAAAACAGTCTTAATGAGTGCATAAAACAATAAAAAACGGAATATGCTCGATAATAATAATAAATGTTTATTTGATTTAAATATGAACATAATAAGAAATACAAACGATGGAAATAGAATTTTTATTTTGCACATTAAGTTGTGCGACTAACTCAAGGCTATACAAGAAGTGAAAAATTTTCTAAAAAATATAAAAAGAAACTGAATTTCGGTTTACCCGGGTTTTCTAATCATTCGTGTGCCCCCTCCGTGATTAGCCCGGATAATCAAGAAAACCCTACAAAGAAATTAAATTACGATTTACCCGTGTTTTCTGATTATATGCGTATCCGCTCCCATAATCATCCCGGATAATCGAGCGTTCACTTTATTTTTATTCCTTACAAACTTAAATGGGTTAAATCATTATTTATCAACGGTATAGTTTTAATATATAAGTATATTTTATAGGGTAATAAATCATCGGAACCCTTTGAAATAAATAAATATTATAATTCAGTCAATTATCTCGAGCGAAATAATCCAATCGTGAACATATTTTCGGACGAATCAGAGGATCTCTTCCGCCACGGCTACCATCTCCACAGGAGCGAGATAACTGAGCGAGCAAACGATAGCATTTGGAAGCAAAATCGCGGATTCCTCCCTCTTTCTCATCCTCTAGTTATACAGACTCTCGACAGCAGCCCACCAATTCCGAGGGAAAAACGAAGCTTCAACACTTGAGTCGGGGGAAAAAAACATCGCCGCGGAAGTCAACGAACGCGATTTGGGCACCGTTCCCACGCGGGGTCATCGGGAGAGAAAAACACGAGCAAATCCTAAGTGGAAAACTCCGCGGGATTTTCGACTCACGACGGTTTTGCCGTCTCGCGGAACCTAGACGGGATAAATACGCGCCTGCAAAATGCGCATGAATTAGTAACTCAGCCGCCGCGAGGTATCGCGAAATCTGGTTAAAAACGTAGGAGTCCCGAAGCAAGGGCGGAAAATGCGAATGAGGCCGGAGGAATTAATATTGGATGAGAAAAGCGTGAAGAGATGCGTTTTGGCTGGGAAGGCGGAGGGAAGACCGCATAGCTGACAGCGTAAAGGGTTCCAGTGGAGTGATATGGTGGAATTATTAATGGTGCGCCGCGGAATAAGAAATTCGGCGATTAGGGTGCAGAGAGGTCGGAATGCGAATGAGAAGAAGCTCCGAATGAAAGCGAATGGAAGCGAACGAGCGCCTTGGGAATGGAGCGAACGCCGGGGAGTCGTGTGTGAATTTTTTAAATGAAAAGGGAGTTAAGGGATGGAATGAGGTCGTAAAGAGAAAAGGAGAGGGATGACGGGGATTTGTAGATGGGAAAGAAAGGGAATATATGAAAAGTTTAAGGGGAATGCAATTGGGTGTACAAATCCCAGAACTATGGTTACATTTCGGATTCGGAACCTATTCTTATCATCTGACTTAATGTTGTTTAACTGGATGACTGCGTCATACCAATCATTTCTTCGTACAATGAAGAATAACAATGTCTCATTCATAATAAGCCTCTACGTGAATCCTGAAGGATATCTTATCATATTTTATCATATTTCCTAACAAATTTTCGTACTGATTTACCATTCTAATATACAGACATGAAGCAATGGTAAAGAAGAAAGACACTGGTATTTTTCCACACTGTTTGGGTTGGGTTTTCCACACTGTGGAAAAGTACCAGTGTCTTTCTTCTTTACCATAATGGCTCTCCACAAAGTTACGCCTGATCATGTAGATTTCAGAGATGAAGCAAGTTTCCTCTGTCGTACATTGAAGAATAACAATCTCTCATTAATAATATTTGTAGCCCTTACGCGTATCCTGAAGGAAATCTTATTATATTGTTTCAAAACGAACATTCTCACTGATCTACCATTCTAATATACAGATATGAAGCAAGTTTCCCATGGGTTAACTAGCGAAATTAAGTACCTAATTACAACTGAACCGAATCTAAAATACCAACCCCATTCCTGCATCATTACGCTACGCCATATTTATCCACAGACATCGATGCACGTAATGGAGAAAGATTACTTGGGAATAATATCATTCGCCAGAAATAACTTAAAAGTGCCGGAAATCCCAACATCAGTAACTCACTCTAACCTGCCTTAAATCATTCTAGTACGTTTGGAAAAGGGTAATCGAGCATTTTTTAGCCAACGTACCTTTAATTTCACTTTGATAACTTAGGACCAAGTATTCATAATAATGAAAATGATAAGAGAACCTTCTAAATCTTTATCACCGATTTTTTATTGAGCTAACATGTTTACGACCTTTTTTGAGGCTGCCCGAGGATGATCTAAAAGGTCGAAAACATGTTAGCTCTATAAAAAGATCGGTGATAAAGATATAAGTGCTCTCTTATCATTTTCATTATAATGGAGATCTACCACATAGTCGAGGCCGAACTAATAGATTGAACTATTCATTTGAGGCAGACATAAACGGTGCACTTTTGCTACCACTCTTTACTCATCAAACAGGATAATTTGATAATTGCTCTTGCCCTACATTCTTCTGTACATATTCTAGAATACATATTTCTTTATATGTAAAACGCATTATTTTTAATTTCAGCGTTATACCTTAAGCGATACCGTCAAACAGGAAAAAGGCTACTCACTACATTTATTGATTTTTTACATTTATCATTCTGCTTCACTTAAACTAACTAATATTTTTAGAATAGCAGGATACAAATAATTACAATGTTGTTTTTCGTTCAATCGTATACTGAATCTATTTATTCATTGCAATAAACACCACTATACGTAATACACGTAGAAAACTATCTGTAGTAATTTTAATAGTTCTTTGACAGGTAATTTCTCTAATGTCTAAGATCATTTCGCATATACATGGGTGGTCCGAAAAGTTTCCGACATTTCGCCATTTCTCTACATGTGTTCTGAAAATTTTCTGAAGATTTCTGAAAAATCTGGGGTCGGAAACTTTTCAGACCACCCTCGTATATGCCCCCACCGAGAATCGGACCCGACACCACTTTCACTGAAATCGAACGCGTTGCCCACTTGACTACCTGCAAAAACTTATATCTGTAAAACCTATCTCCCTAAACTTACATCCCTCACTCATATAAATATAGCGAAAATAATTCACCTGAAAAATTAATTTTAAACTCCCTTCTGCGTCGTATTCTTGGGGAACAGCAATTGATTTAACTCTCTGTGATATCATCGCTAGGCCTACTAACGCCAATGAAATAAAAATTCACTCTTATGGACTCGTCCCTTGAAAAATCCACCATTCTGTTAACTAATTATAATTAAAATGTGCACCAATTTCTATAAAGATCCAGTTAGTCGAGGAGTTATCTCCGTCGACGGACAAATTGGGTGACGACAGCGATAGCCTCACGGCTTTTAAGCGGAACGCGCCTTAAATTAAAAGGGAAAGATAAATTGAAGGAAATCTAAAAGAGAGAGACTAAAAAGAATGCATGATGCCATTAGAAGGCGTGGTTTTATCAATTTGAAAAACTGCAGGAAGCAAGCTAACAACGGAGAACGTAAGTTGACGTGAAGACTACAGATAAAAATTATTCAAATCATTAAACCAGCAAATATACTAAATAACTAGCAGGCACTCTCTTACTTACGAGAAACAGATATCAAATTTTCATGTTACGTCCAATGCTCTACACCGTTCAAAATGAGGTTAGAACGTAAGTTCTAGAAGCAAATTAAGTCCAGTAAAGTATTCAGCGCGAAGGTAGGCTTGAACCTCAATTAACACACAATTAACTATGAATAGCCCTCTCTATTTATGTGTTCCTATATTTATTAGCTATGCAAAGTGTACCTGTATTATTAACACTTAATATAATTCAGTACTCTAATTTATACGTAGTATAACATATTCACTTACATGTAGCCATTATCAAAGCACCAAATTATTTGATTTTGCAATATTTTGTAGAAATGTTGAAGACTTGATTCTAAAATCGACGTGAATAATAAATGATAATTTAAGTTTAAAACTTTATACAATTTAAGATATCAAAACTGTAAAAAATTGATGTGTTAATATTTCCAATAGAATGAATGTTTACAAATATGTTCTTTACTATAATAATTTGGAAATATTCTTCTATTTAATCATTAGTGAATTACCCAATGCCGAATGAGTAAATAATTCTAACATCAGAACCATTGTTTTTTTTGTGCAATGTACATCATCTTCAATTTACTCCTAAGCATTTTTGGAAATTCGAAAATCATGACCAAAATTGATATCGCCAATCTTCAAAAACTATTTCATCAGACTCGATAATTACATTCTAATTTCCTCTACCGAAACATGGTACCCCCAAGAGTACCCTTTCCTTTCTAAAATATCGAACAAATTAGAAGTTTGACAACACCGTTGGTCGTTTAACGGGTCTTCTAGGTACTGAAAGCACCGGGGAACTAAAAGCACCTGGGCTTCGGCACTTACAGTATCTAGAAGACGCTGGGCCGACAAACGACGAAGTGTTCCCAAATTCATTAACGGTTGTGTTCCAATTTCGTCGAACAAAGGCAACAAGATTCTTTATCGACCAAATTTACTCAGTAATAGCCTTCCCCTCTCATCTCGGAAAATCGGCCCTTATTTTTCCGACTGCTGAGTATTTTTGTTTCTTTTATGATGATTCAACTGATAAGAACTAGAACTCTTGCTGTTTTTATTTCTACTGCTAGATTTGCTTACAATATACTAAAGGATGTTTTGAGCTATCGTCTCCATTTGATATGGCTTGTTAAACAAGAAAAGGAAGAATCCAGAATAAAAGTCGCAAATCTGGTTCCTACCGCCCTCAAGGGGACGATTTGAAATTTTTGCGTGGGCGATGAGTATTTCCTGGACGAGAGAGGGGACGATAAATGACATAGATATGTGGGAAATAATATGTGGTATAATGTAGGAAACTTTTCAATAGATATACGAGGGTGGTCTGAAAAGTTTCCGACCCCAGATTTTTCAGAAATCTTCAGAATATTTTCCGAAAACATGTCGAGAAATGGCGAAATGTCGGAAACATTTCAGACCACCCATGTATTACGTAAATGAATTTTATTAATAAAATTTGATATCATGAATACATTTACTAAAATTATTTCACCCAAAAAATTATATAAGCTCTAAATTAAGTTATGAAAACAGTAGTGAAACTATAGTGTTAAGAGGAGTGCAATAGATTTTAAAAAAAGATTAATGACTCCTGCTCTGAAGTAAAAAGTAAAGGATTGGCATAGAGGATGAAAGATGAATTGAGAAAAAAATAAAGGAATAATGACGAACCCTTTGCAATAATCCCTTACCCTAGGATTGATCTAAATGGATGACCATTTAGCAAAAAGTGAAAGAAATTTTCGTTAATCAATTTTTTTTAATCAAAATTAATACCACTCAAGAGAGTTTAATTATTGGAATTTCATAATTGGTGCCTAAAAGCAACTTGCATAGATTCCTTATGAATATATTGATTATTTTTATGAATAGGCTCACTAGGGCTCGCTAATACAGTACGCATGTTTGTTTTACTTTTATAAAACTTTTTAAATCAAGTTAAAACAAAATCGAGCCGAAATGACCCACAGAGAGAAAAATGAGTCATTTCCGATGATTACTTGAAGAGAAGTATTCTATATCATCGCAATGTACCTATCGGAAATCTTCCTAATCAAATCAAGCATAGAGCGACTTTTGTGATGAAACAAACAAGAGAATGACTGCCAAGTTAATTCATCTAATTTTAGAGAGTTTTCGTGATTCTTTCCAACGCGAGAGATATATGGATTAAGCCTGGATGATGTCGTCTTGAGTAAATTTCTGAAGAGAAAGAGATGGAAAAAGGCCAGAACGGACAACGTTAAACGGGGTAAATGATTATTGGATGAAAGGAATAAATCCTTTCGCTCCTGTTTTCGTATCAAGACGGTATCTAAACGGAAGACAAACAATAGCGGATTTTTGGAGAAAATACTAACGACATACTAAGTTGTCCTACATTATAATTTATAATATATTAATTAAATATATATTCATATTATATACATAATAATATATTCATATTATTAAATAAATTAATAATATGAATATATTTATATAAATGTGTTTATTTACATAAGATTACCACAAGAATGTTTTAATAACACTGATCTATATGTGGATAAATCTACATACGTATTACTTAACCAATGTTAACTTTAGTATTGATTCATGATGAATAATAAATCAATAGAGACCAGTCATCGGTACTAGACTACCATATAACGTAAATCACTTCCAGTATATAACTTCATTAAATATTACTAAAATTTGAAATAATATTCATCAAATATTTAATTACTTTAAGCCGATTATGGCTCAAAAAATCGATCCAAAATCAATGATGTTTTCTTTCAAGTCATAAATTACGTTGATTCGTGAACTTCATCAGCTAATATCTTCCTTAAGAAGTAATCTCTAGTTATTTGTACTGCTCTGAACGCAACATGTTTACTTAAACATCGCGGTAATTACACAAGTGAAAAAAGGAAATAGAAATTATAAATCAAGAAACCTTGACTACGTCGAGTAATCAAACAAACTCAGTAACTCGTTTCATTGAAAATTCAAAAATATTTTAAATAATGATACCTTCCCACAGAATTGTATGATTGATTGCATACATATTTAGAACTTAAAAGCTGGAGTCAGTATTTGTTTATTTATTTGAAATACCTATCAATAGCACTGGAGATTTGTAATTCCTCGTAATGAATAACACATAAGACGGAGAAATTCACACAAAACACAGGGAAAAGAAAATAAAAATTTTCATCCTTAAAACTGAGTTTTAAAATCACGAACAAATGTGCATAAAAAATCTATATGATAGATGAAAATATTAAATCTTTAGCTGGGGGAGATTGATACTTTAAAATTCCCCTTTACCATTTTTCAGCGATGGATAGACTAGTGTGTTTGGAATAAAAAAGTATTTCTCCTTGCTGGACACCATCGAGTTGACGATATTAATGAATCACAGACTGCGAATCATACATTCTGAATCTCTCCGTTACAAACTCGTGGAAAATTTACTCACCGCTATTACTTTCTAATTTAATATTTAAATATCATTAATGTAACAATTAGATATTGAATAATGTGGCATTTTTCACCAGGAAAGAAATTTAAATCGTTGTTCACGGCTGGTATATTCTTATTTAATGATTAGATATCATTAATGCAAAGGTTAGATATTGAAATAATGCGACATTTCGCACCAGGAAAGTTTGATTAAATAAATGGCGATGTAAAATTTGTAGCATTCCCGTGCATTTCGCCATTGAGATTCAGGCTTCGTTACGAACTTAAACAATCGCGGAGCTCGGGAATATATCAGCAATTCCTCCAGCTCTTAATTCAGATCATCTTCCTCTCTCATGCAGCTCAACCTAATTTTCGCCAACCTTCATTAGAGCATTCCCTCTGCAAACCAAGGATGACATGAAACAGTCATACTGCTATCCTCCGCCTCGTAAAAAAGGAAAGATCTCGAGGTTAATCCAACAGTTCCGTCAACCCACGCCGCCCGCTATAATAATCAGTAAATCGTTTTAGTTGGCGGAGGAAACACGACAGCCGTGACACGGAGCGACCTTCTACACGAGGAATATTTCCCCATCAATTCATCCTCTCCGATGTTTGACAACCCCTCTCCTCCACGACCCATAACTCCGTTATACGTAATGCGTGCCTACACGCGCTAAAAAAAAGTCACCGTTAAGCGCACCCCTTACGGCTCCTCTTTCTGCGACAATGTGTAAAAGGGAAGCTTTTACCCTCATCTCCGTATCCCATCATGCCTTTCGGCAAACTCTATAGTAGCTGCTAAGTATCTGCCACAGCCACTTCTTACGACTCCTAAAACTCTCGTCTCCTTCCCCTCGTTTCTTTTTTATCTCCCTCCATCTTCCCTTTCCTTCTCCTTCCTCTAAATTCTCTATTTTTCCTTTTGTCACTCTCCGCAAACTTTTTTCTTCCGAAACCTCTCCGATAAAGCTCTAGATGCCTTGTTCTCTCTCTTAATCCGTTTTTTCTTTCTCCGATGACACCACTTATCTTGTACGGGTGTGTTTATATACGTAAATACATGTATCGGTGGCCGAATCGTAATCTACTCGGTATAACGACAGAATCCGACCACAATGAGGGAATTTGAGAGCTTTGTCAAGTGCATTAAATTTATAATAACAATTCAGTATAAGGAAAAAGTGTATTTGAAGACCTACGACAGGCAATAGTCATCTGTGTATAGTTTTATTATAATGTAATTTAAATATCATTAAATGTTAGAACGGAAAAAAACACTTTGTGTAATACCACTTTTATTACTTCATCGCGACATAAGATTCGCTAGACACGATGCATCTTCTTGCCTTAAGAATGTAACCATAAATATATAATTATATAAAGTAGTTTTCTCGGATTGTGTACCCGAGAAGACTTGTGGAGTGACCGGGAAAACATCAAATCCTTCATATAATTATATAATTTGATAAACACGTATTATGATGCATTTCACTGAAAGAGTATTAGTAATGTTATTTATTACCTTCACATCTCTCAACCATTTACAATTAGTAGTTTTGCGATTTTTTTATCTCACTTTCTTACAGTTGTTTTCCAGATTTGAATACTTCCTTTATGAGTATTCTATAGTTTTTATCCGCAAAGTCTTCCAAATATTTCACGTATCTCCTCTAAATAATTCCCTGTTTACAGAATATGTTAAAAACTATGATTGTTTCATTGGAGAAATGTGGTGTGACTTCTCATCGATACTCTCGCTCGAATAAAGACGATAGCTATTTATATATTTATACTTCTTACCCTACAGATACCTAAGTGGTCGGAGAAACTCGCCATTAGCCGACTACATTAGGTAATCTTCGGGCCTCTACCCCGAATGGAGGAAAAACGTGGATGACCGACCTGCTAAGAATCACCCAATGTGCATTTAGGTGGCCATGCCACCATCCTCAGGGGGAGATTACCGAATGATTTCTATTTATTATTTTATCATTTACAAGATCAGTAATCCACGCCTTCTTTCTCGATTCGAGGAGGAGACCCGGAGATTCTCTGACGTACTCGGCTAACGGAGAGTTAAATAAGCGTCTCTGGCGATGTCTTGTGAAAATATGCCATAATGAGCAAGAACAATTTGTACTTTTTCCACAAATGTTTATTATAAACTATGAAAGAAAGTAAAACACGACTAGTTTCGGAGATTGATCTCCATCATCAATTAATATGAGACTTGATGATGGAGATTAATCTCCGAAACTAGTCGTGTTTTACTCTCGTTTATAATAAAAAGTTGTGGAAAAATTACAAATTGATCTTGTTCATAACGGAGAGTTTTTCAAACCTTTTATTCATTAACAGCCGAGTTCCAATTTCTATTCTTTCAGCTACAGATACCTCCCAAAATGAGTCCAAATCCAACCATTATTTTAGAATGCTTCCTTTCGTAAATTTCACATTACTCCTTTTTGCGATAGCTGACATCTCTACTTACACTTAGCAGAAATTTACGATCATAAGATGGGCTTAGGACAAAATCCACTTGCGTTCAGTTGGTCGGAGCCGAGCGTGGTCATGTCGATATCAAAGTGTACATGTACGTACGAATTGCGACTTCACTTACAAAACGTGCACATTCTCTCTCTCTCTCTACGTTCGGCTCTACGGTTATCTGCCGAGTATATGTTCTCGGGAGACGACGGAGACCACTATCGCGTCCTCTCCAACTAGAATGAAATACATTCTGAGAGCGCGTAATGTATTTTTCGGTTTATGCGACGTGCTTTTTCGGCCTTTTGAAAGAAAATGGGCTTCTAGTCTTGGTGCGTCTCCCGTCAACAGGGTTAAAGCGCCAGAGAGGGTTTTTACTCCGAGTTTTCATGCACTTTATTCCTCGCAAAAGGGAATATTTCCCATGCATAAAATATATTTTGACTAAATTTCGTGCGGCGCTTTCTTCCCGTCCCTATTTTCTCGCGCCAGATTTAATTACCGCCGCACGAAAAACATACCTCCGCCACGGAATCGCATCATCGATTCTAGGAAGATGTGAAAAATCGAAGAATGGGAGGTACCAAGCAGTATAAAAGTCCATCTCAGAATTCGAGACGCAACTTGAAGACGGGGAACATACAAACGCAATTTTTACTGCGGTGTCCCCGAGGATTTGTGGCCCTATCGAGAACGATCATCCTTCCGGATTCATTCCTGTTTCTTTTCGCCTCTTTACAGAAGCTACGAGACCAGAACATTGAATAGAAATAAACAATGCGAGGGTTTGAGAACAATCTTCGCTACTCATGGCAAGCGTGAGAATTGTCCCAATCTTTTACACGAAAATTCGTCACTCGAATCGTACCAATGTAATAAAAGACAAATTGGTAAAATGCATCTAATGTAAATTCAAATATAACTGTTTATATCTACAATAACATATTATGATTTATATTAAAAAACTAACGGTATTTTATTTTTTTATTGTAAATCATACAACCCATCATCATTCGGAACTACATATTAAATGGTAGAAATACCACTTTTTCATCCGCTTAAATTTTCGATTCAAATTAATATTATGCTCTTTGCCTTGTATCCGTGCGCATCTTTACATTAGCTTTCATGTGCGTTAACTATTATTTTTTCTCTCCATCGACGTTCAAAGTTAACCTTGTTTTATTTTTACTTTTTCACTGGTATTTTCAAGCTTTCACATCTTTGATATTCTCCTGCTGTGAAATTCTTTTCGAGCAATATTATAAAAGTTTCGTTCTATTCCATAACTCATCTTTCTTCTTACCATTTCGCTCCCGTATCTTTATATTAATCGAACATTTTTATTAACATCTCACCCTTCTTTATATACGTAAGTATACATAGACAAAGTACCAAATATACAGTATAATACCTGCATAAGACGCTTTTCAAGAAACCAAGTAAAAACCGTATCATAAACGAGAAAGGTTCATAAACGGGATATTCCTAATTTTTCATAAGAAAACAAAGGATGGAGATATTTGGATCTTTAGTTTTAAAATGAGTTCTTAACATGATGCAAACGAAAAGGAAAACCTTTTATTATTTAGCCTTATTTGCCCTAGCTGTAGATATCTAGATAGTCATCAATCTATTGCTGTATAGCACGAATCGCCTTCTCATAATTTTCCTTAAGAATGGTCTGCTTTTCAGACAAAGAGAGCATCTTCCTTTTTACTTCATTTTGGTCATTTTTCATTCTACAACGAAGTATTTAGATCGGACAGACAATAAGGGAAGAATGATGTAAGCAATTTTCGGTCTACCGACTGAGGCGGAGAATTGGGTATAGCTGGTTGCAGTGCATCTGGGGACGGATAAAAATCCGCCGAGCGACTATTACTGTATTTTTATTATGCGTATAGTCTGAAAGGGATCAGAACAGAGAGAAACCTGCGTGTTAACCTTAATTTTTAATTCTTTATCTTCTTAAGTCTTAATTCTTAATTCTTTATCTTCTTAATCGGGTTAGTTATAAAGGGGTTTTACTGCACCTGATTTTAAGGGTTCAAATTTTATACTCGTCCTTTACTTCCAACTCCACGAAGTAAATTCTTCGTATGCATGAATGAATGTATCCTTAACGCACTGGCACTACTTTCTGGAATAGTTGAGATTTGTTCGAGAAGTTTTTTCCCAGTATGTATCTATTTCGTTTAGAGAAAAGAATGCTTGTTTTGATCATAAGGGGAAATAACATTATTATAAAAGGTACTTTGGAGCGTATCGTCTTCACACAAACAAAATTTCCCTTAATGAAAGGATTTGAACTAAATTCTACGTATGTATGAATGAATTTATCCTGAAAACACAGGCACTACTTGCTGAAATAATTGCAATTTATTTGAGAAGTAGTTCTCCGTATATATAATAAATACTTGAGTGTGGCTGTTTTGATCATAAGGGTTAAACAACGTTATTACAAAAGGTACTTTGGAGCGTATCGTCTTCACACAAACAGAATTTCCCTTAATGAAAGGATTTTTTCATATTCCCGAAATTATAATATACTGTCAGACTCTGGAATGGCAGTTCCGTTCCAGTGATTCCGCACATATATTCTCCCTTGTTTTTCGTGTGGTATACGTTCTCCTCAGAGGGTTTTCGAGGAATTGGAACAGCAAACAATTCCGAGTATGCGATCTTCCACTTCTCCGCACGCACATAGACGGAGCTGCAACTCCTTTTTTTCCGTCGGCTGAAACTGATACTGGGTCAATCCTAGAAGAAATTGCTTTTCTATTTCGGCTCCGACGACGGTTATGGTGGTGAAGGGAAGTCGAAAGGGAAACAAAAGAGAAACGGAGAGCGGAGACGGCGAGTTCGAATGTATACAGAACAACATTTTTCGAGATTTGAGGAGGACTTGGATCTTGGCAATAACCTCACAGTTTAGGTTTCGAGAAAGGAAAGAAAAAGAAAAGCCCGCAAGAGGGGCGATGCTTCCTAAAGCCTTGTTTTCGTCATAAGAGAACACTTATTACAAATTACAACCCTTGTTGTTGCCCGGTGAACACGAATCATTTTATTAATACTAAATTTAGTAATTTAATCCTCAGCCAGTGTGTTGGCGTAGGTTGAAGGTTTCTGAAAAATTAAGAACTTTTAAGGAAAACCTTTAAGGAAATACCTTGATATTCTAGTGAACTGAGAACTAAATCTAGTTTCTTAAGATTTATAGCGCAAATTCATTGACGAATTTGAAGTTTGATAAGATGGTGCTCCCAGATAGACAATCGGGCAACGCGTTCACCATTGGTGGAGTGTGGTTCTGGGTTCGATTCCTGGTTAACGCCCATATTTGAACCCATTCTTCACTTTTGAAATTATTGTTACTTACACATATGGTACAAAATAGACTTTTTCAGTGATACAAGGAATAGTGTTGAGTTGACATTGCATCAAAAGGGTAGGTCTTCTCAATACTTTTCTGTTTTGTTTTCTATTGTAAGAGTAATTCCAATGATCATTTAATAATTCCAATAATCATTAATTAATTTAATATATCAATAATTTTAGCTCGTATTAATATTTGCTACAAAATATATTTCTTATCTTGAGAATAAATCTTAAAAATGCTCAGGTTTTACCTTATTAGATTAACAGAATATTTAAATACTAACAGTGATGATTAATCTACTTAGAAATAAATTATGAGTGAATATAGAAAGGCAACACAAGTTCAAATCAACAGCATTTTTTTTTAAATCGACCAAATTTTGGCTACCTGCGAAGTAACAATGAGGCATGAAGAGAAATCAGTGATCATTAAGCGGGTCACTACTCGAATGAACCTTCAGACTTAGCCCTCGGTTGTGGTAAATCCCTGACCTAGAATCGAAAGAAATTCTTGGGCAAAATTACGAAGATCCGAGCGCTTAGATAATGCCATTAAGAGCGAACGACGGATGTCAGGTGCACAAGTGGAACATTTTTTCTCGCTCATTGAAAAAGCCTCAAAAAGGAAGCGTTCCCGAAATAAAGACCCGCTCGGCCTAAAACGCTGCAGCCTCTATGACATAACTGCCTATTTACGTGAAAGCGTTGCTCTTTCTGTGGGGGTCGTCCAGGTGACACAATCGATTCACGATTTTGCGTCACTCGGAGTTGCCTGAAACAATCGCGCGTCCTCCTTCCAAATTTTCCGGCGACATGACGTTCCTGCATCTTACCCATCTCAAATTTCCTTTAAGGGCTCCTTCCTCGATAAATTTGCCTTCATTCCATTTCCCCATCCTTCTTCCCATCCGCCCCTTTTCCCCATTTCCTCTCCCCGCGAACAAATGACATTTACGTGCCAATGAAATTCCATTCGAATTTCAATTTCTCGGGCAGAGAAAGAGAGGGACGAAAAAGGGACGGAAAAAATTTTTATCGCGTCTCAAACTCTCATTAGTCAGCGCTAAACGGAGAATTTTTCATCTCCTTCAATTAAACGCGCGGTAATTTTTAAAGCCCGATTGCATTGCGAGGGAGCGTCTTCGATGGCATCGAGTGTTTCCCTTATTTTTCTGCCATTTATTACTTCTTCGGTCGCTTGCACGTTCTCAGTTAAAATATTATGCCTGCGAGAAATGCCATTAATCATCGGAGGCCTTATATCCCAAATACCACTTTGGCAGGAGATAAAGTTCCCGTCCTTCGTACTCGCTAACTTTTGAGGATTATTTTCGCGTTTTAAATCCATCGCACTGGAAAACTTTGCTTGGGATCAATTAAAATTCGCTCGGTGAGATTAAAAGATATAAAAAATGAAATTAATAAATTCCGAAGTTAACTACAGGTATCTGGACGTGACTGGAAAGAGAGCGCGCTAAAATGGAAAAATAAGGAGAACTTGGGAAGAAAGATCCCCAAGATTTAATAATTAATTCATTATGAAGTGATTTTTTTGTCCTTGTATGCGTTTTTAACTCACACCTTAAGAATTACGTACGTTGCTTCTTAAACTGGAGATGACCATTACAATTATTTAAATAATGCTTTAATAAGTTTATTCGGGCGATACTGAGAACTAAAAGGATCCTCCTTGATGAAAATCGATGTCACCAACCATAAAATAAAATGGAGATAATATAAGAGTAAATAGCAAATGATTTTGGATTGAAAAACATACTCGAAGCTTTGGAAAAAGTATCCTTGTGTAAATACCCCTTTAAGCAAGAATCTTGCCAAGTGATATACTACTACACAGTAATATAATATAAAAGTTCAAAATAGAATCCTGTCCAAAAAAATACGACAAAATACAAAGTAAAATATACAACAAAATACAAATAAAAAATATGAAATCCTACGAAAAATACAGCTTAATATATATATTGGTTACCACAATTAGATATCCTGTGGTAAAAAGGTAAAGTTTAATTATTTTCCTACATTATTCTGTCATGGAATTCTACATAGTAAAGCATTCCGATATTGATTTCAGTGACGCACAATAAATATTCAAATATCGAAAAACAAAAGAAAAAAGACGCCATGAAAATTAATGAGGCAAAAATCAATATTCAAAATTCGGATAATTAACATTTTGCAATAGTCCAAAACACTCACGTTACAAACTCTGATATTAACTTCGACACAGATTCACTCAAGTCTTTCATTCAGAAATTCACCAATACAAGAATTACGAAGGAGAAGACCAGTTCTTCCGTCAATCTCTGAAACTGAAGAACAATAAATTGGTAAACTTCCCATTCCATAATTACATCTGTTTAAAGATTCCACCGCCATCAAAACTTGAATCCTCCCGCTGTACTTTTCTTTTCGTGTTTCGCGAGGAAACTTTGTTCAGAACCTTTTACATCTCGCGTTGAAAATTCACGACTTACTTTCCTCAACTCCTCCTTCCCAAGTTAAGATTTCAGCGGGAAAAGTTCTCGGATTATTCCTAGAAAATATCATCACACAAAAATTGTGAAGAAGATGCACAAGGCGCCCGGAATAGAGTTTGGTGAGAATCGTCTGAAAATTCATGAAACAGGATAAATTACGATGGGATGAAGCACTGTGCAGAATCAAAGAACGCATTACTGGAAGAAGAGGTCCATGGGACAGACTCTGTGATGTCGAAGATTGAGGAGGCTGGGGCATGGACCGAAAGCAGAAAGGCGACTGTCGTAATGGAACTAATAGGATGGTGGGAGGCTTTAAGAGATGTTATAAAAATAAAGGCCAAACTCTGGATTCAAAATCTCGCTGAAATCCGTTCGTCTTTGACAAAGGCGACCAATCTGCACTCCTTTAACGAATACCGTGTAGCGCAGTAGCTAATTCTTACCTGAAATTTTCATACGACATACCTTGCTTGTTAACTTAAATGAAAGACGTCATTCTTTGCGAATAACTATCTTTACATGTCATGGCAATAAATCTATTAAACTAACGCTTCTCGATCTCAAGGACTTAAATTTACAGCAAAGTATGTCATCTATGTCTCGTAATGAATTTAAAAGAGCTAATGCGGTCCAATAGAGATAATAACTTGATACCGGTGCATTTCTGGCTTACAGCGTACCTCGAAACACGTAAATGCATCAAGAAAATAAGTTTTCAAGGAACTCATTTCTCAAATATATGCTTAAAATCCGTCATGAGAAATTCTCAAAACAGCACATACTGCAAGTTATATTAAAGCAAGGACGCGAATCAGACTAAAATTTTCCATGAAGATGTTTTTGGAGGTAGCTCACTAATAGCTGGGACGGTAAAATCTCAGCTTTCTTAAAAACTCCTTTTAACCTGAGAAAAAACTTCAAAGAGGAAGATGTACGGCATAGATTTACATTTCGTATATATGGAAATTAGCGCGAAGAAAATTACTCTCGGATGCAAATTCTAGGTGAAGGACTCAGGATGCAAAGTAGCATGACTTGGAAGAGAGAGAGAGAAAGAAAATAGGGCTGGAAAGATAAAGACAAACCCACGCCTCCAATCCTTTAAAGTTCATTAGCTTAATGATAACGGAATGGGGGAGAATCTACGAATGCACCGCTTTATGAAATGACTCCAGGAAAAGACTGACCCTAGTTATTCCGTTGGAAACTGCAACGCGTTGAATAAGTGATGGGATTTCTTGCTTCAACTGCCAGAAATAATAAAGGCGCTCTTCTATAGTCGTATATTATCGAAGTATCTTTGCGAATCAGGAAGTTTGTAGCTTCATTCACTCTGCCTAAAAGGGAATAATAGATTCACCGTTTTGTCTGACTGCACTCATCCTTAAGCCAATACAGCGATGCTTCTAATCGTAATTAAAACCTGTATACGTGGAGCAAATGATCGAAGAAAAGTTTTCGTTTCTAAGATCATAACTAAAGATTCGATTACCATTTAGTTCAAATTTCTTAACACTTTATTCATGATGAGAAATGAAATGGGTTCTTCAACTTCTTTTAAAATACGATAAAGGAGTTTAAATCAGTTTTTTATGTTCAAAGGAGGTATTTGAAAATGATATCAAAATGTCTAACTTTTTATTAACTATTATTAATAAGCCAAATAGCAAGTATCAAGGAAAGAATTTTACGAATGAAAAGAAAAATTTAATGACAAATATACCAGAGAACATCGCGTTATTTCATGCATACTCGGCTGGCATGGGCGTGTATTGCGGGGTTGCCTATACTCCGATTATCAATTTTCAATTATTTATTGCAGCGAAACTAAGGCCCATTCAGAGAAACACCGTTACACTTTTTCATTACTCCACTTCTTGCACCACTGCAAAAAGTTTCATCAAAATCCCCGGACAAAAGTGAGAGTCTCTCCTTGTAAGAAGTAGTGCATCTCATATGATAAGTCATTAACTTAAGTTATACACAATTCTTATAACTTAATATAATAATTGATAATGTGTGACACTATGACGATCGTATAAAATATAATTGTGGTATCTTAAAAGCGGATGGAATTATTCCACTTTTGAAATTCGTAAAATTTTCCGTCCGCTTGGAAAACTATAAATTGAGAAGAAATAAATTCCAATAATAATGCACCTACAGATAATCATCATTATAGCAATCGATTCAATTAAAAAAGATATACGTTTTCAGTGATACACACTACGTATCTTCTCACGGTTGTTTTGCAGATGATTTAAGTGATACTATCGTATGTAACAAATAAAACTTAACATCACACATTGGCATTGTAAAACCTCTTTATAGCAGTCCTGCTTAAGTCGCTATTCCACTTAATACGCTGTTTCCCCCTGGTCCTTTTCACACTGAACATGCAGTAAAAATACCGCTTAAGACGCTGATACCCGCTGATAAGGCGGAATTTTCCGTCCTCAGATGCATTGCAATTCGCTGTAGACACTTCTCCGTCTCATTCAATAGTCTATCCGGTAAAACTTGCTTCATTGCAGAGATAAAAATGACCACAATGAAATAACAGAAAAAGGCACTCTGCAGTAAAAGACAACCATTCTTAAAAAATATGACAAGAAGGGGTCCAGTATTACATGACTATATTTCGTCATTACTTACATGACTCTATCTATCTACAGCTGTGACAATAAGAGCAAAATAAAAGATTCATTTATGTATTTAAGGCGTTTTAAACTTATTTAAAATTAAAGAACCCCTCCTTTTTGTTACGTACTAATGTAAAAGAAATAAAACTGCAATATTCACTTTTTAATGCCATCGCGCTCGTGACGCGGTTTTCATTCGGTCCTCTGGAAAGCGTTTCACCAAGATTTGCCGTGATATAATAACAATTTACTGAAAATAATCCCTCGAAAGAGTTACTATTTATAGCCATTCATTAACCTTAATGAACATACGAACATGATATAGCTCTACTGTCATTATCATGCTGACACCTGGCAGCGAATTTGAATAACGATAATTAGCTTATTGCTTTAAGAAACTAGCATATTTCTGAGGAACATTTCCTCAAGTCGTACATTCTGATTGGGGTAATATTGAAATCCGCGCGTACGTTCCTTGCCACTCATTGGAGCTATGATTTGAGTCGTCTCCCCCTTAAGCCACACATTTCGATTACATTCTGTTTCATTAAATCAGATGAGCCGTCTGTAGAAACCGTGAAATGGGCAGAAAAGAGATCTGCCTTCATTGCTGCGATGGGTTGAAATGAAAATACGTACGATGGAAGCGAAGAGAGGATGAGCGTGGCTCTTACGGAAGAGCGTAATAGAATTCGTTCGAGTTAGCAGAAATGAGAAGACGGTGTGAATGCTGAAGCGGATCGAAAGAGATGTAAAAAAATATGGAGTAGAATAGAGAGAGAGAGAGAAGCGCTTCGCATATTCGAGATCCTTAGAATGCCAAGTCACGACTCTTTGAATTCGAATTTCGAAGGAAATCATCGATTCTCATTACGAGATACCATTTTTTATCGAAATTCAGTAAAGAGAGTAGTGGATGAATGAAGATATACTATTCGCGCCAAAACTACTCAGATTCTTAATCCTACTCTGATTAATGCCGAACTGCAAACGTAGCTATTTGCCAAGGTCCTAATGGTACTGCAGGAAAATTAGGAAGACATCAATAACGACTGAGAATCAGTAAGCAGTACTAAATAAATCCTCTTTTAATTTACGTTTGCCAACTAACGATACATTGATTAATCTCAAATTGTAGTCAAATAATCAATTACGAATGAACATGGCTTCCCATTGTTGAAACATTAACTTCGCTAACCTACCAGGCATTATTTCGCTTTCAATTTCTTTAGGAAACATTTCATATAATGTAGGTAGAGGAAGACTTTCACTATTGTCAGATGTGGAACGAATCACAAGGCTGTGTCAATACTCAATTAAGGTCTAAACATGTTAGTATCTGATCTTAGACAGAGAGGTGTAGACCAAAACATAATTAAGTATCATTTTTATAGGTATGTAATTGGTTTTAAGTTTGTCTCCCAGAAGATTAACTAGGAGAAGCCAAGATTATAAGAGAATGAAGCGGCAAGCTGGAGGATGAAAATGAAAAGTGATGAGTTGCAACCAATCAATCTTCTTATTTTTAATGCTTGATAAAGATTGATATTATTATTGAACAGTTATTATATGGACAGCAAATATATTTAAAGCTTTGCAGACATGAGTATATAGTATATGGGGGTACCAAAAATTTATTTTGGCAAGCAAAACTATGATGGAGTTATGTTTATTTTATTCTATAATAAGAATATTAAAAATCCAAGAATTAAGTATCTACAATGCTTTTTATCGGTTCATAATTATACTTATGAATGATTCATAACAAGCCCATTGGTGTAATGGAATAAAGACTGTTATCGTCACGCTGTGCTTCACGCGTAAATCTTTTCACTCTTTAGAAAAAACGAACATGATAAAGACTAATAGGACTGGAACTCGAACTGGAACCGGAACTTCCAGTAGTTGGGCGGATATTTTAACCAATTAATCTATCTAGCCAGAGGATTTAGACATGCCGTTTTGGCGGAACGACAAGTGGAATATCCGCATTCGAGGCCTGGTCCTTTCACACTAGTTCCCGTCTAATTTCCTTGAGATTTTTTCCATGCGCACGACTCTATGTAGAAAGTTACCCTTCTCCCTTTACTTTTCATTTCATAAACCTTGGCGCACGGACCTCAAGCTTTGCTAATCCTGTTATGTGAGAATGCCTTCTTGTCAGACTTACCGAATCGGTTCCAAGTCTGAGACGAATCCGAATCGAAATCGTCAATTCCATACGAAATATAACAGTATATTATCAAGGTACTTGGTAGGCTACTGAACTAGAAATTATCAAAACTAATGCTGAACGAACACGCATAAAACCACGTATTAAGAATTTAAAGGAAAACTAATCATATTTCCTAACCCATTCACTACCTTAAAAGTCTCCTGATAAGAAGTCTTATTAGGTAACTTGTAAGGAAGTGACTGTGAACTCTCTTAAGGCGACTTTGAGCGATAATATGAGCTTGTTAATTGATTAAACTGACAAAGAAAATTCCGCTGAGTATAGAATACACCGAGATTTAGAAAACTGATGATCGAAGCGGTGATTCTCTTTCAGACTAAAAGTATTGAAGAAATACTTTCCTCTTTTATACTCCTTGTATTATAAATTAATAATATTATTACGTTACATAATACATTTATTACACTATTACGTTTTATTAAATTATATTACACGTATTGTGTATTTATCATAGTGTTATACACGATAATGAAAATATCCGATTTTTATGAATTTCGGTCATCGGATCTGTTTTTCGAGTATTTTCAGACGAATTCGTTCAGACAGACTCATTCAAGTAATTTCTGCTAGATTTGCTTTCGTTCGACCTTCTGCTAACGTAATAAAGATAATACAAATGGAGTTAACGCTCTTCCACATATTCTCTTAGGAAGAATTCAGAATGATGTTTCATCTCTTTGCTTAATCTCATTCAGCATGTCATGAGAGAGATACCTAGCCTGGTCATCAGTAAATATTACAGAGAGCGATTAAGGGAGCCTTAACTAATGCGATTATTTTCTCTGCAATGTAGTAAGGCAAAGCAGGAAATAAAAAAGGGAGAGAGGACGTTTTTGCCATGATTTGGTCCATCCTTTGTCCTCTCCTGTGACCGAGAGATGCACGTGGGGAACGAATTCGGGTCACCGAACATACGTTTGTCCGACATTTTGCTGAGCATGCTGAAAAAATTTGGTGCCCACTTCAGTTGCTGCGTAGCCCAGGATTGGTGCGATCGAGAATTCGCGATTGAAAAATTGCGCCGTTTATCGAGCAAGGTTTAGAAAGAGAAAAATAACAACATCGGAGCGACGGAAGGCATAGCTTAACGAAAAAAGTCTGTGTTGAAATTGAACACGATACCGTAAAATCTTTCACGCAGTTGTTACTCATTTATTTTTGCGAACGATTCAGAGATTGTCTGATTACAGCCATTAATTACGGCATTGTCTGCAAGCTAATAAGAATAAGGGGTGACTGAATTCATGATGTTCCATTTGTCCCCCACTCTTTCCGAAAATCGAATGCTCTTATGTTCCCATATGGAATAGTGCACACTGATTGCTAAGTAAACACCAATTCAAGGCATTATGATCCATATGGCACAGACAACATTAGTTGATGGAGCAACGATTTACTTCGTTTGGTACATTTGGATAGAAAATGGAGTAATACTTAAATGACGGATGTATCGGAGAAATTTGTGTTAAATCATGAACACCAGCGAAATGTGGTGTAGTCCTTGGAGATATGGTTTGCCACTACCATTATCCTTAAGGATGATCGAAATTCATCAGTAATTCATGAAGAGAGACGCTTTCCGAGCAAGTCAGCTAGATTTATTATATAGGGGTTTGAATGATTTTTGTCCTACGTTTCTGCTTCATCGCTGCTCTTTCTAAAACATTACCTTTATTTAAATTTCTACGTCTCTGATGGAGGTAATAATCGGAGAAAAACTGCAAAATAATTATAGTCTATATTTATGTATGACTTATAACCTTCCCAGTGCTTCAATACGATTTTAGCTCTGATTTGATGTCAATTCGAGAAAAACTAAACAATTCTCTGATTCTCAGTAGAGAAACTATGTTATATTTAGGTATGTTTTTCTATATTATTATCATCCGTTACAGTTGGAATAGTAGTCCGGTGGTTATCATATTCATTGCAATACTATAGTAATATAACAGACCTATACAATGTTATACAATGATACAATCAGGGGCATGATAATGCCGTTTATCATCGGTTCGTGCGAACTGATTCTTAGAATTTTCCAGTTCCCAAATTTGATATAATAGTAGAACTGTATACGTAGGGGTGCAATCTGCTCTTTGCAACGAGAAAATAATTTCAGTTTTGAATCATGAAATATTTCATTTTCATTTTATCTTAACGTTTCTAAGCAAATTCACAAATTTGATTAATGATGGAAAATCTACGTAGAATGAAGTGTGTGGTTGCATATGTATTAGGGATAAGAACGTGTTCCTAAAAAATTTTAATCCCATCACCGGGTACTATACTAATTACAATGATAAAGCATTATCTAATCTAATATTACGGATATCTTCTAGATACAACAGTACGCTGATAAGGTTCTGACATCTCTTAGCCCTAGAACAATACTCTCACTACTTCAATAAAGATCTCTCCCATACAAATAATTAATTTCTTACATAAAAACTGAGTAACTCAATACAAATTTACACATTCTGACAACCTTTCCTTACTTTAAATCCCTTATAAATTAGGCCATTTTTTCAGGGTTTCTGTCGGACCTTCATGCTTACCGTAGCGGATGCGAGGGCAAGTCCTCACCGTACATCAACCTGCCGGGCAATCCCGAACTCCATTTACCACCAGTCGATGGCGAGCTCACTCGTCCACACATGTTCTACATTTTCAGTTAAGAAATTCCTTGTGATTTTTAGAGAAGGGCTCGCAGACTCCTTCAGGCCGATTTAAAAACGAAAATTTATTTTATCTAACATAAAAACGAGCAAATTTTTTAATGTGTCTTCTGGGACGTGGTGAAAATTGGACTAGCAATGCACTTCCTCCACACTGATCTACTCGTTCAGCATTACGCCTCTTTTATCTCTATAAGCTTCTGAATGACACCTCTGTTTGCACTCCTTTTAAACTAGCTTTATGCACTTTTCTGTTACACCATCATTTGTATCCATTGTTATCACAGAAAAATCTCAAGCGCTGGCCGTAAAACCGAATTTTTATTACTCTCGAATCGCTGTCGAGGACTTATTCGAGACATATTAGGCCGTTGAAAGCTCCAAAACCGGAATCAATCCCTTTTAATGCGTTTTAATGCGCAAATCACACATTCCGCTTTAAATTACCAGAAAGATATGGCCCAAGTGCGGGGAGGAAATGCCCTAAAATCTGTTTATGAATACATCGGTTGGTTACGAGTTCTTGAGCGATGTTATAAAACATGCCGCGTCAAACGCCATACTCCCAGCCAATCCTTTTGATGTCATCTACCACACACATTCAAAGTGACTGAAAAGCCTCGAGTGATAAGGAAAATACACATATCCCATCAAAATGTTTTTCCTCCGCTAATGCGCGCTCCAAAGCCTAGCTATCCGAGTGTCGCTAAAAGGAAAAGTAACCGTTTTCAACTCCAAGCTGGCAAAGAAATTGCACGTGTATGCGGGAGAAATGGCCACCAAGTATTCAATCAATAAGACTTCCAAAGGGCTTACTTTCAGCCGGCACACCTGGGAGAGTTTTACGAGTCAGTCCCACTCCATCTCAATAAAATGGCAGTCGAGACTCTCTCGCGACGTAATCGAATAAATAATTGGAAAAGGAGGAAAATACTGCGGGAAAAAATATACCGACAAGAACAAGAGAAAAAGAGGGAGCTCTGTGAACGAGTGCCCGTCCATCTCTCCATCTAGAGCAATCCTCGCCGTTTTCAAAAGCATCCGATCGCCGTGTACTATGCAAACACGCCGTAAAGTCTGCATCGGAAACTTCGCGGTCATTTCTCTCTTTATCTATCGTTGGATAGTTCCTTTATTTACGCTCGTCATGTCCGCGTGTCCCCGCCAGATGGAAGCACGGGCGCCGGCGATACACACACACGCGCGATCGCATTTGCGCACGTGTGAGTGTGTGGGAAGAGGAGAGAGGAGGAAATCCGGTGCCGACAATAGCCTATTCTCGACGTATAGCGCCGTCATCGCAGCACTTGCCGTTCTCAGCGTTTAAGACAACCTTCCGTGGAACTGAAAGAGGGGATCATTTCCGCGACTACGCCGGATGCGAAAATCTGGATGCGGATGACTTTATTTTTATGGGCACAATCCGAGTGAATAAATCCTGTGACGACGATGTGTGTGAATGGCTCCCGAAGCCAACTTGCAGGGATGTTTTGGGAAAACTGATTGGGTTTCCGTGGCAACAAGCGACTACCTACACGTCAGATACCGGTAAATGTCAAATTCCCCACTCTATCTTAACTCAAAGATATGAGTAAATGTTGAATATTATCTATTCTGGGAGTGAAATACAAACGCCAAAAAACCACTTGGTGTCAGGTTTAGGCATATGGAAAATTTGCTGCGGACGATAGCTTCACCAAAATGAATTTTAGTACTCGTTAAACAACTTAACGACCTAATTATATTGATCGGTATAGGGCAGTAGTATGGTTATTCTAAAGACTTTATTAATATCATTTATTTAATTTATTATTAATGAAAAAACTCTGATTTTTTCTATTAACACTCCAAAATCTAATCTTGATCCACTAGAATCGATTTCTTAAAAGATCGTTCTTAAATTAAAACTATCGGGAAATAATACTGTAACATTGTTCAAACAAACCACACAACAAATATAAAATTATTCTCCGTCAAGGAATATCCTATTCAAAGTGGTATCGAAGTATTAATTCGAAGGGTAGCTCAATAATTTTTAGCAATGAAATAGCAACACAAATGGCTTACTTGAAATTTCCTATTCCCAAAATCTATTTATCCCAAATTATTAATTATACCCCATAACTTTGTTTTCTCATTATACGAAGAAGCATGATGTAGTGTCCAAGTGGGTCTCTTCTCCACTGAATTTCAGTACCGTTGCATAAAATATGTTTTTATAGGAAAAACACATTAGCGGGTTAACATTTTTCGCAGCTAAGGTTGACAAAGAAAGCCCAAGCCAATGCAAAGTAAAAGACTTAATACCCAAAATAATAATTGAAACGTGATAAATGAATATTAATCGGATCAAATCCCAATATAAAAATATTAAATGTTACATGGATATTAATTGCTGAATGAACTGAATAGAGCTAAGGCTAGAATAGGCCAGCTCGTATTATATGCTGTATTATATAGGATAAATATTATTGTACTCATAGCTGCTTCTGCATGATCCATGGGACACTCCGCAACTTAAGCCTAGAACTGTGATTATGAACATTTTTATATGATTTAATAGAGAAATCCAAAGTAGTTTCCTCTCTGAATTAGCACAGTAAACGCTTTTCACTCGACTGAAATTAGAACAATGTTCTTAGCAAAGGCATAATTGATCGGGTCAAGGATGAAGCTTCAGCACGTGTTTCATTGATTACGAATATGAACGTGACTTACTTGGGAAGGAATTCTTTACCATTCGGGGCGTCTCGAATTCAAAGCGCTTCCTGCGAAGCATTCAAGCGCATGCCACCTATCATTTAAGCTCTTTCGGAAGTTTCAGTCGCAAAGAACAGAAGCTCGAAGTGATGATAATTCGCGACTTCCTAAACTTCCCAGTCGAAAGCAAAAATTATCACACAAAGCGAAAGAGACCACAATGGAGACAAGAATGGCATGAAAGCTTCCTTGCACCTCCAATTTGAGCTCGAATTGTTCTTTAATAGATTCGGTTGATGATGTAATGAGTGCAATTCTTAGCTTCTCATAATACACTGCTTAATAAAATCATTGCCTCGAGCATTCAATCATTTGGCTCTAGCGAAAGAATATGATCGAATGCAAGGTAGTTGTTATTGCTATTTATTAATATAGGGACAATTGATTGGAATCAATATCAAGAATCGGAAATTTCGAATTTTTTTCGGGTGTTTCAATATTTGAATCGGAGAATTTGCTACCTAATTTCCGATACCTAAAACCATTCTATGGAATTTTTCAAAACTCAATCTTTCATCTATGGAACTTAATATGAATAGATCAACTTTTATCGATTTAACTATCAGTAAAACTAGGATCAATAGATTTTAACTATATCTAAATAAGGTGATTAATGCGAATTTATTTAACTTATTCTTGAATAAAAAAATGGACTCTTCGAGTTTGTATTCAATTCCTACCCTTGCTTTTATGTTCGATAGTTATAGTTTGTTTCAGTTTCAAATAAATTTTTTTATTCCAAAAATTATGTATTTATTTTTATTCTTAACGTGGTAAAAGGTTTGTAATGAAAAGGATATACTACTCTATTTTACAAGCTTTCCTATAAATTATTCTTGTATTTTTTGTAAATATGTATACCAGTTTCTATTAATTTTTGATTCTCAAACCAAAGGTAACAAAAAATGTTTGTGTGTTCCAGGAATCGGAAGAATTACAGATTTATCGTAATCGGTAGTGATTTGGTATCCTATCACTAATCGATACACTCCACTGTATGATTAAAATATCGTTTCAAACATGTTACCGCGCTAATTCCTATGTAAATAAAGAAATGGCGGGGAAGACCCAAGAATTCTTCGCAACCTTTCATTTCTTTAAACATTCGGGAGATAAATATGTTGAAATATATGTATATACTTATAATATATACTTATAATAATATACCTTAAGATGAGTAAAAAAGACAAAAATATTCTCCCATAAGTAATTCTAGATTTTTAAGTCAATCGTTAGTGAGTGAAAATCCTTTACTCTGCAAGACAGTTAAAAAGATTCCTTTGCTGTTGTCGATATCTTACTGAAGAAAATATGAAAATAATGCGAGTTTTTACGATGCTTGAAATTCCTTAGTACGCGAAAATAAGAGGCACATTTAAATACCATTGCAATTTTTTTCTAAGTAGAGTCATAAAGAAGAGTGACAAATTCACCGTTAATAGATATATACTCACTGTTGGATTTTCTTCCTATAATCTAGCGGGAATCAGAAAGTTGCCGTACTTCACTCTACTGTGAAAAAGACGGTGATACAATATTCATGGCTGGAAACATATTTTTCAAAGAAATATAATAAGTTATGTCCATGTCGCAAATTCCAGTCAATGAATTTAAAATTTTCAGATCTGAGATCTACGATCACAAAAGACAACTATTCACTTCAATCCACGAAGCAATTTCCATTTTTCCACCTCAAGCACTACCTTATATTTGAACTCTCAACAAAATACGAGTTCCTCCCGTTCTCATGTAAATTCTGAAGCACCCTACCTACTCTCAATATTAACTTTAACGTTATCATGGAGACCTATTGCGTCTTTTTACTATAAAGTTGCGCCTGATTCTGTTTGTTTTATTCCAAGCCCCTTTCTATTTATCATCTGATACTAGAGCACTCGCATAGCTTTTCGTTTGCCCTGGGGAACAAATGAAAATAACATTATGTAATAATTTAAATATTTCTCTTTTCTCAGAATAATGTTTCTTCTTGTCGTTTTAGCTTATGTTTTCCTTTCTGGAGCATACTGTAGGTTACACGAATGAAAAAGCGCGAAAAATATTTATTTAGAATTAAATTTTCTAATGTAATATAGCAATGTAGCAATAGTTTTCGTAAGTAAATTAATACTATTATGCTGTGCTCTACTATATCCTACATTCAAAAGGAAGCCCGTAACTGAAATGGCTCCACTTACATTTAGGATATTATTTAATTATATGAGAATTGGAAGCATCTCTGCGAATCTTAAATGCGGTGTAATCATGTATTACTCCTTCTACATGAATAAGTAAAGAAATCGGCCTATTCAACGTTCCTGAATAATAAGAGGTGCGAGCAATTTATCAAGATCAAAGCCCAATAAAAACAGAATTTCAAACAAAATGTATCCTTTGACCTAATTTGTTCAATCCTCATTTGGTCGATGCCTGTCATTTGAGATGTGAACACTTCTGTATTCAGAAAAACAATAATACATTAAGTTTAATGATTCGTGTTTTTCGTGGATGATCTCAAATTTTAACATGTACATACATCATTTTGACTCGGTGTTAAAAATTTTTCTAGCTACAAATCGAAGCAAATCTTGTGACGGAATATTATATTGAAGACGCATGAAATGGTGCTTCTCTTAGCAGAATTAATTGCAAGTGAATAGTGGGAAGAGAAATCGAATGTACTCCAATTGTTTAGCAGCGACCTACATTCTCGAATGTTCATCGAAACCGGAAACTTGGAATAAATTGCATAAGAATATTTTGTATGACTGTACCGCATCTTTGTCAATGGAAAAACAGAACGTTTTACATAGAATTCACCTACGGTGCAAATACATCCTTTGAAGGGAAATCATCTAATATTATGTGATCATTTAATTCAGAAATTGAAATCTATTCATTCAAATTTGATCGTAAAATCCACAAAATAAACTTAAAGCACGTATCATCAGCTTAGTATCATCCCAAAAGCTAAAAAACGTGTCATTTTAGCAATCCACGTACTTATCTCGTTTGCAGAGAATGTCTATCGATAGCAATGATGACAGCAGTTAATTGAGACCTGAGATACGCATTTTTTACAGTAGGAATACTAATATTGAACTGATATTTTGTCAGACATGAAAAATCTAGTTCTAAGGTAATAGCAGTTATATATATTCTTACGAATATTGCAACACATTGCCTTTTGCTGTATAAACTGGATATATAGATTCATTACTATTTACACTGAGCGCTATAATACAAAGAAATAAAATAGGTTTAAAAAATAACTCACAAATGTAGTTGGTTAATGTATTGGTATTTGAACGATTATTAACATTTTTAATATATATTTTTATCGATTCACTAAAAAATAATTAGCAATTAATACTGAATTCTTCCTCAAATTCAACTGGTATTTTTTTTCAATTTTTGAACTCACATGTTTCTTTTGGGCAATAGCCTTGTAATGTGTATCATGCAATAGGTAATTTGTTGGACACATCTTGCATTACGCGGATGGTTAGGTTTATAACCGCTTAGTTTTAATTATTCCTGTCAATTCACTCCATTAGTCTGCTTAAACTTTTATGGTTCTCGTTAATTTACTCAATATTTTTAATCTCTCTCAGGTGGAATTGGAATCTCTGTAAGTAAGATATAAGGTATGGAATAAAAGAACTGATATGAATTAGGTGACCTTATCCCATGCAGTTTAAACTGAGGCAACATTTTTCGCTCGATTTTTCTGGAGGGATGTTTTCATTACTTATTTGCAGATGTAATTGGAGAGAATGCTTGGCCATTTTGTTGATGAAAAATTTTATCATAACGAGATACTAAGACAGAACTGTAAATCCCAGAGAATGAATAAAACTTGAAGATGAAATAGCGCCATTTTTTTAAGCTAAACGTTTTCACCACAACCTTGAAAGAGTGTTTTTGTTAAAGTTAACTAACCACATGATAATAAAATTTACCATGAGATTTTTATTGATAGTTTAGCTTTAGCTAAAATTTTAACTCTTTTTAACTGACATTGATCATCAGAGACATATCACAATTTTAGCGAAGGTTTCAACGGGGTAAGGCACAGTTTATAGAGGAAGGGACTGCATGGTCGGTAAATGGACTATCCCAACCAAAACGGGACATATGGTCAGCCTACTCATGGGCAGCATGAAAATTAACCCAGATTTAACGGAAACAGCCGACGGAAATTCAATTCACTACAAAACCCTCCGCCGAATGCTTTATGCGGCCCTAGGAAGGTATTTATTTACGCACAAAGGACCCCCGTATGATATTGGCCATAAAGGGACGCCTCCCAACGCATCGGACGGAAGGCCACGGTAGGGTTAAGCGGTCCTGCCGTAGTCATTTGACCGACGTGGGTTTCATTAACTCGAACCGCACGTCCTGCGGTAAATAAAAGTCCCTCTCCGTCGATCGCGTGGCTATCAGTGAAGCAGCGTCCACGACGGCTGCATCATTCCCTTAAAAGTGTCATGAGGTCACCTGCGGCTTCTCCCACACCACCTCCATCGATCCCCCTTTACCCACGTCTCAAGAAAACCCCTCTCATCTCTCTCTCTCTCTCAGGCCCTCGGAAGGAAAAAATAAATGCAACGAACGCAAGAATTCGAGGAAGTGGAGAAACAGAAGAGGGAATGACGAATGAGAGGCTCATTAGCACGTAGCATCTCCCTCCGCTGTGCCACTCTAAAAGCCACCACAATATCCCCTCCCAAAAATGAATCTCTCGCATCCTTCCTCATTCCCTCTCCCGCATTCCTCCGAATTTTCCCTTGTTCTATCCCCGATCTCTTCCATTACCGGGATATTTCCCTTGCAATCTCCTAAAACTTCTCTCAACTCCTTTGTGTCCCGTTCCATCCACTCGAGTACCTCCCTCTTCTCTTCTTTATCATCTTCCTTTCCCCTCCTCGACCTCCCTATCTCTCCTATCCATCGGTACGCAAAATTGCCCCTCGGTACTATCTCTCGAATCTCTTTCTCTGGGGCTCCATCTTCAAAATCAATCAAATTCGCCGCGGTGAACTTTGAATAATGAGGAGCCCGCGGGTATCTTTGATCGTCTGGCGGAATTGCGTCGGCCGACGTTGATGAGACGATTGCATTTTCGATTTCGAGTGTTTCTCCTAGGGAGGATTCTCAAGCTTCGAGAGTTACTCCGCGTGCGTTTTTTGTAAAAGGCGAGAATTATTCCTTGAAATTAAGTGCCGAGTAAACTCGTTGCGAAGTCGGTGTTGACATTCCCCTCGATTTTTTTTTCGCATAACCGTGGCTGTCGGGTTCTGAGGCGTGACACCTTGAAAAGAGATGTGGCGATAAGGATAACTAACTCTGCATCCTGCCGCGACTGATAATCACCGCTCGGCTGGTTCCGAAATCATTTGCGGAAACACGCGGAATTACTCCACGCCGTGTCTGCTCTAACATAATTTCGACTCTTAAGTACGTCTATAAGCTCATAAGATATTCCAGTCCTCATCCTTGATCGAATTCCCTGATAGAAGAATTCAGGGTCGTGAAATTTGTAGGTCAAGTCACAAACCAAGAATTAAAAGCCATACCTGAAGATGATTTGTCTGCCTTTCTGTGCAACTGCATAAAATTTGAATCGAATGAGATACATGGCCAATGAATGATTAATAATCCATCATAGTTAATGTACAACATTTGCAAATAATTGGGGATTTCACTTGATTGTAATTACGCTAACACTATTTTAAAAAGTTTTCATAAACACTATTTAAAAAGCTTTTACCTAGTGAAAAGCGCGTTAAAAACAGGATATCGTTACAACTTGGATATTAAATAGTTTTAATTTCACATTAGATAATAAAAGAGAAGAGATATTTGGCTCTTAAATTTTTAAGTAAGTGCTTTAATTGTAATTTTTTTGTTTTCCACAGCTATAGATAATCAGAAAGTCCACGAATTATTGTTGCTTAAAGCTGATTGCCTTCTCGACATAGTTTAAAGAATTTATTAAGAGGGTGTCCTTTGTAACTTTATTTGCTCATTGTTTACTATACAATTTAGCTATTTTTACCAGGTAGACAACTAAGGGAGGAATAACTTGGCTAAAGTTACGGGCCAAGAATTAAAAAATTAAAAGCCATCCCTGAAGATGATTTACCTGCCTTTCTTTGCAACTGCGTTAAATCTGAAACAAATGAAATATAAGGCCAATGAAAGGAAAATTATTATAATAATAATCCATTAAAGTTACTGCAATAACATTTGAAAATTATTGGGGATTTCACTTGTTTGTAATTACGGTAACACACTTTTTAGACGTTTTCAGGGGACCTAGTGAAAAGCACGTTATAAACGGGATCGCATTACAACTCGGATATTCAATTTTTTTCTTTCACATTGGATAATAAAAGGGAAGGGGTTTTTGGCTCCTTAATTCTCAAATTCGTGCTTTGCACCTTGAAAACGAAAGTTTGTTTGCTTTATTTTCCAAAGCTGTAGATAACCAGAAGTCCGCGAATTATCGTTGGGTAAAACTGGTTGCTATCTCGTCATATTTTTGAAAGAATTTATAAAGAGAGTATTTTTCTTTGCAACTTAATTTGGTCATTTGTCACTCTACTATTTCTACCTCATAGACAATTAAGGGAGGAATAACTCGGCTAAAGTGGGTTGTAGAGCATATGTGGGCGGGAAAATTCGCCTTTTAAGCGGTTAGCAGAGCGTCTTATACTATATGGTCAATCCATTCCAAGTGGTCCAGAAAAAAATAATTGATTGCTCGACCATCTTAGAAAAAATGTATATCTGGTGTGTAGTTACCCTTAAGTTTAGAGAGCTCAAAAGTATTTTTTAAATATTTTTAATGTTACTTTTGAGCTCTCTAAACCTAAGGGTATCTACACACCGAATATAATTTTTTCCTGAGTTGGTCGAGCAACCAGTGTTGGACCACTTGGTATGGATTGACCCTATATTTTTACAATCTTTTTTGGGTGAAAGGGATCGGGGCTGAGAGAAATCCGCGCATGAAGCGGGATAGCGTCTTAAGATAGAGCTCTTTAAATGGATTTCACAATTCTTATTTTCTCAGAGTGTCTCAAAGCAGATTCAACTCCGAATTAAGAACCATTGATTGAATTGATTATTATGAAATGTGATTAACATTTCATAAAATGCCGAAATAATAATCAGAATTGGATCCTTACTCCAGTCAGCGTCTTACATTTGTCTCACATTTGTGTGTTTTAAGTTAGGTATCTCAGGTTCAATTAAGCTGTTATTAGTAAAATTCTCGTGCTGTAAATGTAATAATGTAGCTCGTGCTGTAAATGTAATAATACCGGTAGAATTGTGTGGACTCAAATTAAATGGATTTTCTACAAACTTAGATTATGATATCCAATTGTCGCCAACAAAACATCGCCACAGAGATTCTCTTTTTTTAACTCTTTAAACGTCAATTGCTTTACATAACCTTAGAGGGTTAAATATAATATTTCTCCCACTTCACCATCACGCTTTATCCCATTAACCTACATCCCAAACGAGGATGCTTCATTTTCTATTAGAGCAGACAATCAACTCTATATCCCTCCATGTAGCAGAAATACGCGGATCACTATCTCGGATTGGACAACGGGCTCGTTCTTCTCTGTTCCTGAATCTCTTTTATTCTCTTTCTCTCTCTCTCTCTCTGGGCTTCTTTCTCCCTCCATAAGTCAGATGCATTTTGAACGAGGTCGGATTTCCTCCGACACCATTGTCCAATACAAAATGCGGCCACCAGCCGAGGGAAGGAAAAAAGGACGCTTAGGGTAAAACTCCACTCGAGGAGGAGGATAAGGTCAAGCAAGGCCACTCGCGCTCGCTTCAATTCCACCTCTCTCATTTACTTCTACTCTTCCTTTCATAAGGATGATGATTACAGACCCTAATGGCACGTAAGCAATTCTCACTGCCACTGAATGTTTATTTTAATACGGCTCATGTGCCATATCATACAGAAGAATATAACATAATTTATAATGACATATAAATGTAAGCCGTAGTGGATTTTTGACCTAAAATACGATGAATTTCATCGTTTCCATAACTGTCTCATTACCTCCGTAGCTGTATTACTGTACCCGAGATTCGTCATTCTCACGATAAGCATGAGAGAATCTACTATCGGGTTTTTAATCACATGTTCCCTGCCTCAATGATTTCGTTGCACGTGCATAACACTTAGGAATGAATCCAGCATAAAGTTAAAGATAATTCTATATTATTTTAGTATTAATTATTTTGCTAACGCAGATGGTGAGCTAAACTCACCACCGAGAAATATTTCAACCAAGGTACCTAAAAAACGACATATTTTCACTGTATAGTCACTGTTTTTACTCGGGAATATTAAATTCATCTACGATGCAGTGTTACCTATGGCACCTCATACCTCAGTAGCTCATTTAATGAAAGTCATAAAAAATTATTAGACAAAATACGAAAATTAGGCGGATAGTTTTTCCTCTAATCTGTGCAGGAGAATACAATAAAATTAACATATATGTATATATAATCTTTCCATACATTCAAAAATAACTAAATTTTAATGAAAATGGGAATACTTTAAAAATTCTTGAAGAAGTTGACAACCTGCCATTAGAATTTAGCGAGAAACTCTTACTAGGTTTTCATTCATTCAGGTTTTAATAATGTTATCTTACAGACATTAGCGGTAATATGGAAAACGACTTTAGAAATATATAATATTCAATTTTCAAAATTAAAACATATTCTAACCGTTTTCTTGGCAAAACAAAAATGCGAGATGATTGCTTAGTAAGAAATCGACTCTTGCGATAACCGTCCAGCTAATTCTCAGTACAATTCATCTTTCCCACAAGCATCGTAGTGCCACGATCCAGATCCACGACTACTGTACACGTTCGTCACCACGTTGTGGAAACGCGAATTCAATTTACACTGCCACCATTCTTTTAATTTAGCAGGTAAATGTAAGGAGGGATTGCAAAGTTTCGCCCTCATGTTGGGAGTCATTTGTCCCCGTCCCTCTGCGCTCGTTTCTCCTCTTTTGTTTTCCCACCTGATTCTCACTTCTGACTCAAAAGGCACAGAACTCCACCGTCTAATATGCCTTCTTCCTCGCCACACGGGATGAGACAATAGTCCTCCGTGTTCACAGTCCGAACGCCACCGCGAAAGCACCTTGTTTCCCGCATTCATCCTCTAAAGATACGCTTCTCTCTTCGTTGTCCGAGAAATGCTTTCTCTCACCACTCATAATCAGCTCTTATCTCCGTCCCTGACTTTTACTTCCACGTCTCCAATCCCGTCTCCACTCTTTTCACCATTCAAATTATTAATAAGGCTGAGCGTCTGCAGCCCATAGCGTTACGTTGTTTCCTACTCCTGAAAATTAAGACTGATTTTCATGGTGGCTGGAAACGCCTTCTCGTCAGAGTTCATGACTTATTTATTTGTGTATTAATCTCCTTTTTATCGCAACATTCAAATATTTTCATCGTCGCGAATTTAAACTACTATCCGAGTTAGTGTAATTATCCCAGAGCTGGGTTACCCAACCTTGTTGTGGATACGAGCTGTTTTTTTACTCGGACGAATTCGAGATCTACTCCTGCACTGGGGAAAAGAATAAATAGAATTTACTCCCTGTATATTTAAAACATCACGAATGAAAACGCTAGGGATATAAAATTAACAAATTAATGACGGTATAGTAATTATAATTTACAAACAGGGAACTTTCAGCGAAGTTCCTATATCAGATTAGAACCCGTCAATTTTCTGAGAGAGGCGATAAATTATAATTTCTATCACGTAGTGTAAATAAAATAGGTAAAGGAAGTTTATTTTCGGCTGAAAAAGTGCTGTCTACTCTACACTTCGCCTCGCTAAAACTGACCACGTAGGATCATTAAGACTTACTTAGTCACTAGAATTCTTAAGTACCCAAAGTCCAGGAAAAATAAATAACGATCCAAAAGGATACAGTAAAAATAAATCACTTAAATGCATTTGTTTTTTTCATTGTCATTATTTTTCATTATCATTGTTTTTCTTCATATGCTGCAATCGGAAAAATTGAGCGTACTGTAACTTTCCTATCCAGAGACACATCTGAGTATCGTAAGATTATAGAAACGAAACTTGAGAGAAATCATAGAAACTTGAGCCCCAGTTAAGTTTTCTAGAGTGCTAGCAATAAAACAAAGAACGTTGGCACGAGATCAAATTTTAAATCGAGTATTTTTTGGATTTATTGGCGTAGGATTTTTAATAGTGGTATAAAGAGAGATATAAATATCTGAGAGGGAAGAAAAAGTTTTTGGAAGAGTTCTTGAACAACTACTGTTAAATCTGAAAAACTGAATTACCTCATATTGAATATCATACGGAAAGAGGTCAATTTATGAATCTCTCACCGACCTCAGATATTCTCTTCCAATTATTTTAATGAGGATAAAAAGTGAAGATTAATCTTTCGAAGAATTAAAACCTGGATATTGTACTTTTAATCCAAAAATTTTACTACATTTAATCCAATGTCGGTTTAATTAGGATAAGATGCATAAATCAGATTAACTCAACGGTCAAGTATGTCTAAGTGGGCACTTGGTGAATTTCGATTCCTTATCGAGAGCGATTTTCCCATTTTTATGATCGCCTTCCCATCGCTTTCCCCAATTAATTCAGTATTTACCGTCTTCCAAAATCTGAAGTAGAATTCTCTTGAATATAAAAAGAAAATTTTTTTCTCAATTTCGAATGTCAGACGCATTTAATCATCCCATTAATACACATATTTTTCTGAGGGATAGGTAAAAAAAAGTTTGCTGATAATCTTTGAAAATTGGGACATTATAAAGATGGTCACGCAAGGAAAGCTATTCAAAACATTTCCAGCAATTAAAACTAGAAATATTTCATCTAATCTAACAAATAAAGATTTTTGACAAACATGGGGGGTCTGAAAAGTTTCCGACATTTCATCATTTCCCGACATGTCTTCTGAAAATTTCTGAAAATTTTCTGAAGATTTCTGAAAAATCTGGGGTCGGAAACTTTTCAGACCACCCTCGTAGATACATAAAATTTTTACAAGTTTGTATTTGTATAAATATGAGGCTTTTCATGAGTTGCTTTGAGTGATTGTTAAAACTATATACGTGCAATAGTTTTTTTAGAATAATATGTAAATCATAGCCATGAAAATTACGAATTATTGAATTCAGGACGAGTGATGCTTTGAATTTTCATGTAGTATTGTTTGATTTAGTTGTTTAAAACGTTGCCACCTGTCCCAGAATCTTACTGCGGTGTAAATTATGATAATAACAATAATGCCAAATTTCATAGGTAATATGTGGAACGTTATTATTAGATTCACAATGATCATCTATGAAATAATTTTCAAGGCATTATTAGCATGTTTTACCTAAAAGTAAAGCTGTAAGAATGTTACGTAGAATATTTCCTCCGAGGATATTTCGGAGCGAAAATTACCGCGGGGAGTTACGGAGAAGAAAAAATTTCCTTCTTCAATGAAATTCCAACTCGGAAAGCTTTTGACCGGTAAAAAACGACGTCATAATGTACACTTCTCGTTAGAAAAGCGCGTTTTTAAAAAAAAGGCCAACGCTTCACTCTTTTTTCTTTCACTTTCTCAATGGCGAAGCGGTACAAGAGCCTCTCACCGTCAATATGGCCCGTGAATGCCCATAGAATTTTTAAAACTGGACTTGTTATACATTTTTGGCTCTTAAAACGGATGTTTACACAGTAAAGGGTACCCGCATTTTCAACCCGAGGGAAATCCAATGCGGTGACTTTGGTTAACGAGACATAACGCTGAATACCTGGTCTCCCATTTATATTTTACATCGACTCATAAATGGGGATTCGATCAATAAAACCGTTCATTTGTCGATTCAAGAGGTAATTGAGATTCAAAAGTTTCCGCTTTCATTGAAATCACGTGGTACCAAATGGTTCTTACAAAAGAAAAACCGAGGGGAATGGATTGAGCACTGAGGGTTGCCTCCACAACTTAATAGAGGACAGACCGAAGGACTAATGATAGCCTAGAGATGTTTATCTGCATGGCAGTCCCATTTTCCACATCAAGACTTTAATTCCGAAATTCCAGTAATTCATAAACAAATTAATTGTAAATATATACTTCTGAAGGTATGCCAGATTTTCCATTATCAATTTTTATTTAATGGGTTATATTTCATGCATGGTATCGCAATCTAGCTCGTAGTAGACAATTATTATTTTTAGTAGGAAAGATAATTAATATCAAATTCGTCCTAAAACTTCCTTTCCAGACTCCAATCTACTTGGTGATATTCGTATTAAACATTTTTCCTGCTTCTATAAGGGAATTATTTGGCGAGATCTGTTTCGCGTTTCTCTATTTTATTTTTTTTCCCCAACCATTCTAATTCTCTCCCAACCACTTTCTAAAACGCACGCTAGGTCCCTATAATCTATCTACCTCTGAACTTTCCTAAATCCATTACCATAATTTAAAAAATCAATAATTTTTCAAGCAAAATTAAATTTTATATTAGAAGTAATATGATTTTAGTAGGAAGAATTTGCTAGACTTTCTCTTTTAAGATAGATTCGAAAACTATTTCCATGACGGAGATGTTCCAATTCAATACGAAAGTGACTGATGGAGTCAAATAATTAATTCCTCGTGCTTCTACCTCTTTCAATCATCTTCTAAAAACGAAGATAATTCCTCTGGTATTACGTTATCTGGCCGGAAGTTTATTTTCTTCAAATTCTAGAAATACACACAATTAATTCGAAATACATCCATCTTTTGTAATTTTTCTGTTAGTAATCAAGATTAGGCAACTCCCATTTCGTTTCCTTCTTCTTAGCTATTTTTTGCTCAATATTAAAATAAAAAAACGGAAAATCGTCCCCAAAATTACAATATTGGATTACTACAAGTACATCACACGTATATTACAGCTCGTAATCATTAGTTTATGCGTATATATAAAGTTAGCAGTGAAGATATGAATAAAATAACAGGGATAAATATGTAACAAAGTAACGTTGTAACATGTATAAGAGAATCTTAAAATTCATACAATATATACGCCAATAGAAAACTCATAATCGGGTTTATTTGCTCGCCGATACTTAACAGTATTTTGCTTGTGTTATTTACTTTTTCACGACATGTTGATCGTTCCTACAAATCTTCTACGAGGATGGTACATTAGAATCACTTCAAGAATAGAATAATAACACGTATACCTATTTACTGCAATAGACTACCATATGTAAGGGAAAGCCTTATTCTACCCGTTACTAGATTGGCATCGTTTAGAAAAAAACTAGTAAGGTGGAGAATTTTTTCTCCTAATGAAGTCGTCAGCATGCAATAAAGCCCGGGGCGACTCCTCAAACGAACCTCTATCAAGGCCCAAATTTCCTCGGTAAATAGGATTGCTGATTATGACCGGAAGGCGGAACTGAAATGTCGATGCCAACGGAACCAAGTGGTTTCCTCCCGCAAGAAAAAACGCTCGATAAAAGAATACCCAAACTTATATCAATAGGTACAATAAAGAAACCGGATACATTACTTAGGCGTAAGCCAATAGTGAAGAAAGAAAACAGAAGGAATTAATACAAAAAAGGTCTACCCTAAAATGTCTGGGATAAAAATACCACGAGAGATTATCTCTTGGAAGATAATAAAAGAACTGGACTCTAAGGTACATAAAGAAGAGAAATTGTGACTAAAATCGTTATAATAAGTTTTCTAAAAAATAAAACCAATCTCTGTTCATTAACAGTGCCACTGTTCATGGTTATTTCACTAGACAAAAAATTGGATCTTTACCTTGACCACCATGCTTTGAATGTACTTGTATTCGGTTAGTATCAGATCTATATTACTATTCCATCATAAAAATCATATCCAGCATTGCAAAGTTTTTAATAAACGGAAGTTATATTTGTTAAATCAAGAATTATATTATATTGATCAATTAAGATTTTAATGATTCATTAATTATTAGATTTTGATTTTTCTTTCTTGAATGATTAGCTTGACATAGATCGCGTACAACTTTATTCAGAATCAGAATAATTTGATTGATTGATTGGTTTTCCTACAACCTTTTCGAGATTTCGTAAAATTTACAACGATAACGAAATTAACAGAAACGATGGAAATGTAATTTTTACTTTGCACATTAAGTTGTGCGACTAACCCACTAACTGGTGGTGGTTGGTGCCACTAATGTGGAGCACCACTACCTTGCCCATATAAGCTCCCGTTTACAAAAGTGAGACTGCATGGCTCGGTAGTTCAATGGATAGAATACCTGCCCAGAAAGTGGGAGACCCGGGTTCGAGTCCCGGCCAAGTCACAATTTTTCACTTCTTGCATAGCCATAACGAAATTCTTTAATATTCCTAGAAAAGGGAAAAAAGATGACCTGATGAAATGATGAAAAGTAGATGGAGAATCGTATTGAAGAAACTTTCATAAAAATGATACAGGAAATATTATCGTTTTCAACGCAGTAACAGAACTATAGAGTTAATGAAAACCGACACGAAATAAATCTAAGCTAATTGCAATGTTCTCGTCATTATCGAATTCACGGTGCTCCGCTCTAATTTTGACTTGCTTCCTTCCAATTTTCATTAACAGTGTGTATTGGTATTCGGTAATTAAACACAGTTATTTTCATCCAAATGAATATGAGCCAATGTAACCTAGACTGTAAGCCACACTCTCGGAATAAAACCCTTTAATAGAACAGATAGATTAATTAAAACGGGCTTTCACCTGTATCTGTATCTTCATGATAATTAAAGTGAATTTCAACGCCCATTGATAATCCCCATCTAATCGAACGCAGGCATCTACATGTCAACCACTTCAAAAATTAAATTAGGGTATTTCAAAGACACTGATAAATACATGTTACCCAATAACGTACGATCATTGCGTCGATATTCACCAAGGCATTTCTTTAGTGACAAATGAAATGTTAGGAGAGGTAAATGGGGAACAAAACATAATGGAAGATGGAAAGGAAAAGATTTAAAGGGACTGAGAAAGACGATGCGAGTCAAAAATGAATCGACTGAAAATGTTTTTCCAAGGAAAATGGATCCTTACGTTTGCGTTGCTACCGCCAAAGTCAAGATTTGGGTGCCTTGAAAGAGTATCTTTTCGCCGCAACTCAAATAAAACGTTTCCTTCGGATGTAATAAGTGGGAAGAACTGAGAAAACCAGAAACATTCAAAGATATTTTCATTTGATCTGCATCTTTTCCCACCAATGCGCACTGATAATATTTAGTTTACGAATTTGGTAAACAAGACATCAAAAATGTCATTCCGAGAGAGAAATTTTCTCTTTCCTTATTGCTTCCGATGATATTTTTTGTCGATTAGTGGTCCATACAAGGAAGAGACATAACTGGCCCCTGAAATCCTAAGATGGTTATGAACACACTTAATGAGAACAAGTAACTAAGCTATTACTAATCTTTATCAAGTTATCACCGATCTTCAGTCGACATATTTTTAGACGTATTCAACTTCAAGAAAGGTATACAACATTTTAATATAAATCATTTTCTATAAAACGAAGCTTCTAACCCTACAAATAATTTTTTAGTCACTACATCTACATGAATACCTTGCAAGCCGCCTTTCGGCTTGTGGCAGGGGGTGTAAACACCAATCAATTGAGCTACTTTTTTAGCCTATTTTTTTAGCCTACTGGTATCGATAACAATTATTTATGCATGTCATAATAGAGAACTACAAATATAAAAAATGATAAGTTCAATGATATTTTGTGCAATTTTACGGTAACCATATTATAAGTTTTTTCCTCGATATAATTTCTTATCTTGAAATGAAATAATAGTAGTAGTAGCATTTTTAAAAGTGCTTCGACCTTGGAGATCATTTCGCAAATATGGACCCCTCCGGGAATAGAACCCAGGACCGCTTTCACTATAGACGATAACGCGCTACCTCCTCGACTATCAGGAGAGCAACTAAGGAGTGAAATCCAATTCACCACAATATATAAAATAATATGAAGCTGTTATAGAAGTAGATTAATAAATATAACCATTTCTTCAAAATATAATGAATGTCTAATCGAGTGGTGGTAATTATAGCCTATGATATTAGAGAAAGACAAGATTACTAAACGCTGCAATGCAAGAAGATGCAAATTTGTAGAAGAATTTTGAGACCGCATTGAAATTCGCTGGTGACAACAGGTAATCTCCGACGAAACCATCGGAATCAAAGATGAGCAGAGAACAAACTTGATCCAAAGTTGGTCGATTCGGTGGCACTTTACTCAGATGATTGAGTGGATCCTCGTGGAAACTTCGGATGGGAGGAAATTATTGAAGAAGGTGAGGGTTTACCATAACTTTGGGCGAGAAAAGTATTGCATCCATAGTATTACATGAGCTATCATTCTCTCCTTCACACAAATCTGGGTTGAGTGGAAGAAGAGATAGGTTAAGCTTACTCCCTCCCAATAAAGAAGTGCTAAACAATTAAGTTATTAAAATTCCTTTCTTCTTGATAGATACTATTATGATTCTCTTTACTGAATCTATTTCATGAATAAATTAGTAATTAATTTTCAAAGTTAAAAAATAATCATTCATATTTTCATCAAAATTTTAAAAATATTTTTTAAATTTATTTTTTAAAACCTATCTTTGAATCTTTAGGGTTAAGAAGAATAATGATGTTACTTAATTCCTCGTCTTAGAAATATAGAAGTTTGACTAAAAATAATCGCCAAAGTTTCTTAATTTGCCATTACGTGATGTGATAATCATTTTATTTTTCACGGAATGTTTTAGATTATAAGATCGTCTACTAGTAATTCAAAAGACAAAATTAATATATAAAATTAAAGTCATACTTCCATTTCAACCCAAAATATAAGTATACAACAATTTCAAAATTATCAGCGTGTTAAAAAAAATCATAAAATTGAGGAATATCAATGAGGTATTGAATGAGTAATCAATCAGTCACATAAAAGTTTGATGAACAATTTATTCATCTTGTTTTAAAGGGAAAACTTTGCTAAGACCACAATGAAACTTTCCAAAGAATATTATTCCTTCCGTATAGCATCCCATCAGCACTATAAAGTACGTGAAATTTCATTTTAATCGACGAAATTTGCTACACGTAGAAACCCATTTTATGCATCTCAACCAGTACGGTAACTAATGAAGGGATAAATACATTCAGAAAGTCGAGAAACCAGCGAGTCATTGCCCTTACGTCGATCACCTCATTCCTGTATACTTCATCTCACTTTCATAATCCCATTTCGTCATTTCTTCAAGATAGAATCGTATAAACAGATATAGACGTAACCTTTCCGCGCTATGGCATCGATGTATCACTCGGAAATACTATTCTCTAATGCCACTTGACATTTGACCCAACGCCTTATTTATTGCCCTTTTATTAAATTTGGGCAAATTACGATAGGGAACGCAATGGCATTGGTCAACATGTTTGTGAGCAGCGTGCCTTAACGGATTTATTTCGGCGGAAGAGTTAGAAATACCCTTCCTTTGCCCTCGCAACGCAACATTATATATGGGAGAGGCCTTCAAGCGAGTTGGCGTGTCCTCGGAGCATCGTTTCCTTTCCGAAAGGGCAATTCTTCGTGTCTCCATGGGCATTCATCCCACAAGAACCGTTATATATTAGGGAAGGGAAATGTGACGGGAATCGACCGGAAAATAAAGGAATACGTGGCGGTGGTCAGCAAGAAGAATTTGGCAACGACAAAGATCTGCTGCCGGTCCGAACAAAAGTGTTCATTATGGAAATCCAGCATATGATGGTTTGCGGTGGGAAAGATCGATTGACCAGAAGAACAATTGTCGTTTGAGGAACGTTCAAGGATTAAGAGATTTTACAACGCAAAGAGGAGTGATGTTTCCCTCCTAAGGAAGTGTGTGAAACGTTCGACATACTATTCAAAATTTATACAAGTTTCATATTGTAGCACATCGATGCTTCCAAATTAAATTTAAATAATGGTAAACTTCCTAACAAGTGTAACACGATCAATAAGAGATATTTGTCTAAAACTTAACCCAGATCTCCCAGATATCTCTCCGATCTCTTTGTTTCGCATATCTTAAATGATCACTCTGATAATTTTAATCAGAAGCATACATGACCATCTCTATCCTTCTTTCACTCTAACTCAGCTATTCGCTCATTTCTACAGACTCGTTTCTAGCACATTGTAACTGTAGGGTGTTACTTTCTATATGTTAATATACAAGAACAATTTAAATACGCTACATGTAATAGTCACTATTGATGTCATTCTATCTGTAACTCAATTTCTTTCACGCTATAGCCATCTCGGAATACTCAAAAAATAACTGATAAATTATATTACTTTACTTCACTATTTAATGAAATTAATACCAATTCTGAGCGATTATATTTCTAAATCGTGCCTTAAATGAGAAAGAAAACTAAATTTTATAATTTATAGAATTTAAAATTATAGTAAAAATGCAGTATAATGTAATTAATAAAATCTAGCCTTTTGCTGTTGATGTGACATATAAATTATAAGAAAATCTCAAAAAATGTATTAATATTGTTACCAAAGATATGATTGACAAAAGAATTCATGCGATGTAAAAATATAAAAAGATATAAAGTTACACCTTAAAAATCTTCATACTCCTTCTAGAAACGGAATGTAAATTTTGTAGTCACAATAATCTACCGATGCAGGTTATAGTGAATTACAGATGGGGTAGCTTACATGTATTCTGCCTGTCTTTCGCATATCTGTCGTGATATTTATGGCCCACCTATCGAATACCCAGTACTTCACTACTTTACTTAATGTCACTAATATAAATTGGAAAACTAGTAATAACTTCCTGGCTACTTCGTGTAATGTGAAAATCACTCTTTCTGTACATATATAAGGATATTCAGACGTCTTCATCAACTTTCATTTTGATTGAAACAGGTGAAAATTCGAAATCTGAATAATAGGCTACACAGAAAGACTGAAAGGGAATCACCATTGCAAATAGATTAATAAATGCAGGCGAAGATAGAGCGATACCATCCTTTGGGAAATCAAGGCACATGAGAAGACTTCGTTTTTGATATTTTTTCATTTTAATGACAGCTTTCGAAGTAAATAATTTTTTGAAATTTTTAGAAACTTAAGAATTGGGCAGGGTAACAATCTCAAGTTAATTAAGGTTAAATTTAATGCACCTATAAGCTTAACTTATCAAAATTACAGGAAATCGCCTTCGTTCTCGCGGTTTTGGGCTAGTATTGTTAAAAGTGCTTCGACGGCTGACGTCATTTCCCATCGGGAATCGAGGCCGGGACCGATTTCACCAAAATCGAACGAGCTGCCTATATGGCTATCCGGGAGCCCGTCATAATCCTCTGGGGAAACAAAAATATAGATTCTTTTCATGCTATATGCAAAGTAGCTGTGGTTGGCCAATTGCAATATTGGTTGAGACACCTGAAGAGGAAATTATCCGCTTTCTAAAAGGAATGGGAAAGGGGCAAGAGCGTTGCTGGACTAGCCACAGCACAACCAACAACGAATTAGAATGCAATTATACAACCAAGGCTTTTTTACTGCGGCCACAAATTTTAATATAAATTAGCCAAAGCACACGCTACCGAAATAGGCGTGAAATCTCTCGCAATTTTTTTCGAACCGCATGATTAATCCGCCCGATCATTTGGAAGGCCTTTCTCTCATTACACTTCCGTTTGAGCCGCGCCACCGAGAAAATGGTTTTTATCACGGAGCAGCGGTGACGAGCGAGCACAATGAGGACCGTCTTTAGAAATATTCTCGAGAGTCGCCATCACTTTATGATCCCAACACTATTCAGGAGAATCCTCAAGCACCGGACCTCAAGGAAAAAGAAAAAAAAATACGCGTCCTTCTGAAAAATATACACTCTTACTCCCCTCCCCATAAGTCACTCGGTGAGGGAAACCTACACCTTTCCTCATTAAATCCCATCTCTCCGCTTTGCTTAACAAGTGACAAGTAGAGGAAACTAACGGTGAGACGAGGGAGTTGGTAGTGAGGTCACTGGCAAGTGTCTCCTGTTGTAGCGCGGATGGAGTGGCTGGAGGAAAAGGATGGGAAAGAAAGGAAAGGATGGGGAAAGAAAGGAAAAGGATGGGGAAAGAAAGGAAGAATGAGAAAAGTGGTCGAAAGAGAAACGAAGAATTAGAAGACGGAAAGGAAGATGGCGCACTTCTCCGCGTTTACAATTGTTATTATTCTGGCTGTGTTGCGCTAAAAAAATAGGCCTTTATCTCTTAAGAAGAGCCAAAAACTGCGTTAAGAAGAAGTTGAACTCGTTTTTATAAACGGAGAATTTATTTCCGTATGATTTTTCCTGAAATGATTTTTAAATATTCTATCCACAAAAACATCCCTTATTATAAAGATTTATTATTATTGTCATTATCATTATCATTCGAATTTTTAATTCTCAGTCAAAAAATACTTGAAGCATTCACCTATCCCGGGTGTAATTCATCAAAGGGATTAGGCTCGCACTTTGGCTGTTATTTTATTTGTTTTATTTCAAATTTATTTTTTTATTTTATTTTATAGGTATGTTATGAAATTTACTTACTATGTTGCATGTAATTTGGAGAGCTAATATTTGTATTATTAATTTTTTATTATTGAATAATATTATATTTTATTATTATTATTGAATTGAAGTAAATTATTAGTATTGAATTGAAATATATTATTAAATTTTTTATTGAATATTGACATTATATCTAAACAAATGTTCATGTTATAATTCAACCGCTAACTTATTTTTTATTTAGTGTTTAAATTTAATAGAAGGGTTAATTATATTATCTTGTAGAACTGGGAGCCTGCTAACAAGCTTTTTCTTGGGTTTATCAGGACCAAAAAGCCTCATTTTAAATAATTAGAGTAAACAAGTTTTACCTTGTGTGTAGTATGTAATTGTGTACGTAATTCTATTAATATTATGATGTGCAATGCTACATTTTATGCAATGCTGGGCCATGAAAGATGTCAGAGTTTAGAAATTATTTGATATTTGATTACTAAAATTATTTATCTAATTAATATTTAATTAGATAAATAAATTTTGCCCATTAACGGCATGCAGACTTCACTGATAAGCTGTAAAATTTATTGACTTGTAATAAAAATATGTTTTTTAATTATAATTATTATTCAAATTTCCACTCTAAAGAAGGTGCATTACCAGGTGAAAGTGGATAAAATTTAAATCGTATAATTCCGGTACAATCCGAGTTAAAATATGGAAGCGTATAAATTACATGAATTTCATGAATCGAAGGGAAACACTTATCATCTGTTAGCATATATGAATATAAAAAAGTTTTGAAATTTACATTTTAGAGATTATAAATTGAGCGGAAAACACCATATATCTTGGAAAATAGCCCAAGGAGGGACGGAGATCCCCCCAAAAAAATACCTTTCTGATGGAAGGTAAAGGAAATGCATAATCCAACAAACACACAAATATCTTACACATCTTAATGAATCAAAAGTACAATATGAAAGTCACACAAGCCTATCCAAATTTTGCCTAATTAATTCGATTTATATCAATTCAGGATCTGTGATAAAAGACAGCACCGAATACAACAAAAAATAGTATCACTATTGAAAATTAGTAACCGATGTAAACAGACGCTGTAAAAATTGTGATGAAAGAGAAATCAAATCGATTTACGGAGAATAGAATAGGATTGCTCTTAATGACAGACAATATGATATCCGCAAACGTAGGATTTACATTAATAACATGTGATAATGATTGCATTTTTATGGAGCATTTTTGTGGAGCTGGCTAAGTATGTATGATAATTTTAAGTTTATTTTAAGAAAGACATTTTTGATTGAATATTAACAAGTTTTACGCCAAGTTTTTCAGGAATACGGAAATTTGAACATTTAAGATTTAATTCAAGAAAGCAAAATATTCCTTACCTAAAATGGTAAATGCTCAAAGGTAGGTGACGAAAATTTTCATTTTTCCCAGAAAATAGCTGGAATACGGAAAAATTAGCCTCATAATTTTTGTGGCTAACAACTTTCCCATGTACTGTTTGAAAACGAAAATGAGGTCAAAAAAAACCTTTAGGGACGAGTATTCAGGAATGTGAGAGGGAAAAGGTGAGAGAATGAGGGGTGAAAAGCAACAGGGGTTCATCCTAGCACATTCCCTCAAGTATAGTTGCGAAATTTGGAGTTACGAAAGTCGTCAAGGGGAAATATAAAAGAAGACACACGTAAACGTACTTCCTGAAAGCTTACAAGAATCCAAGGCAAGGAATTACAATGCTGCAGAGCAGTATACCAACTATTCTTGCATGATCTATCGGTAATTCTGGAAATTATGCTGAAGTATAGGGGTGAGAAGATTTGGGCGACGTTATCATAAAAAGGAAAAAGGAATCAACGCAATGACTTATAAAAACTGTGATAGAATGATCATATAGATATGTATAAAAATCTTTTGGAGAAGGATGAATGTTAGAGAATCCAAATTGGGTGGAAGATTTCATCAACAAAATGTAAGAGAATAATTGAAAAGGAATTAATTATCTATAGTGCGCGCAATTTTCACCAAGCATGTGCTTAAAAGAATTGCAGGTATGTAGATACTCTTGAGCAAAATACCGAACATTTTCAAAAGCTAAATGAAACCTTAAAGATTTACAACGATGTAAATTTATTTGAATAAATGGTACTTCTATACGCGAAGAGCGATCGGGGAAAAGATTAAGTCAAAAATCTTAAATTCTTCATCGTATTTCTAATGACTACCTCAATCGTAATAGACATACTAAAATTAGCAAATAAGGTATACGAAAAGAAGTAAAATATTGTAATGTCATAGAATATAGCAGCTACAGGTTTTCATGAGGGAGATAGATGAAATGTACAGAATTAACAGTACAGGAAGTTCGCGAAAATAATCCTACTTAAATTAATCCGAGGGGAAATTTTTTAGGACACTTCAAAACCAAGACCATTTTGAGGCAAGTTAAATGCATTTTAATCTTTTTCTAAGAGCGCAGCAACAATAACAAAAATAATCAGAGGCAAATAGAATCAGAAAAATAGATTTAAGAATCGTAGCATATTTGAAAAAATCTATCGATTAAAAATTTTTTATATAAAAATAGCGTCGAAATTGTACGGCTGATTGTATACAAAAGACAAGAAGTTGAACCAATTAAAATCCCATCGAATAACACGAAAAATATACTCGCAGGTTTACATGTAACAGATCGAAGCTCAAATCACTCAAATCGAAGCATTTTTCGACTGAAATAAAAGTTTCGTAAAACATTTTGAAGTATGATGAGCCATGAATATTTCAGTAGCTCGCATCTCCATAATCAGCGTGCAGTCTTAAAAATGAGTTTAATTAACATACTGCATAAGCTACTTACAGTGCGACTACATGAATAAGATTTGCTTAGTTACTGGCTATGGTGTGTACCTCAGCCAAAGAATCTTATAGTATCTCCTCACAGTATTTTTCACTGGATTCCATCCCCCGTTATTTTTTAATCAGATTCGTCTTCCCTGATTTTATTTCAATACTATTAGCCGCATCTTCAGTGAAATTATTTCGTTAATTTTTCCACTTTAGGGTCTTCGACTCGATATTTTGCTATGCCTCCATTTAAACATTCACATCGCTTGCTGGCATATCAATACCTACCGTAAAAATGTTTCCTCGCGAGTTCAACCCTTGGGACATGAACCAACCATGAAACCAAATTTTTAAACGCTCTTCTCAGTATTGCAGCATATGATAAATAGACATCATGAGATAATCTTCTTTATTCGGGCGAGATTGAGACTAAAATCCTCCTCTTACAATTAACCCTTCCGCAATTAACTCTTGAAAGAAAGAGATAGCATAACAAATGGTACTAAAGAAAACTAATTTGTGGGTTCAAAACCTAGGTCAGTGCATAGGAAAGCAGGAAAACACCCGTACGAAGGGAGGTATAGAAAATCTATAGATAGAAAGAGAGTAAAATTTTACGGAAAATGTAGGCATCTGAAATCAAGCAAGAAACAAGGCATGTACACTTTAAACTGCTCACAATAAGATAACGTAGGTAGGAAAACACTCATCACCTGGTATTTCCGAAACCGAGATTCATAACAATAGATACGTTTGAATATGGAAGCTGCTAAATTTGTAATTCCCCACCTCACTTATAAGAAACCGTCTGGGAAAACAACTAGAATATAACATATTCTCGTTCACATGCTCGTATTACAACTCTTCATGAAGAGCGACGTCAATCCCCACTCTATCAGCCGACGTCTCTTCGGAAGTTATAACGCACAGTATGAACCCACCCGCTCTTTCCATCTCAATCCTCTTTCATTTTCCTCCGCCATTTCCCCCGTATTTTGAAGCGATCCCCTCCAACCCAACCGCACCCACTCTCCACCTCTTAATTTTTCTCTACGCCTTCCTCTTTCCGCTCTAACCCAATCATCTCCCTTCCCTTCCCTCTTCTTTTCCTTCCAATATACTCATCCTGCTCTCACCTTCCACTATCATCTGCCTTTCCTCGGTGTGCTCCATTGAGGTTTCATATGGAACGGAACACGTACATGGAGAATGTGCAAATGGAATATTGAATGTGAACATTGTTGAGTACCGAAGCAACCAGATTCGATAAAAGTCTTCCTTTCTGGAATCCCTGCGAGTTATAATGTGGATGCATCGGTCCCCGCGAATTCATGATTTTATGGAATTGAATTTGAATGTTATGAATTGAAACATGAAAATGAATTTCGTGATTTAAATGATGACTAGTGTACCATCTAATGGGTGAGGAAAATATTTATTGCATTGGTGAGAATGAAAGAGAGAAAATTTAAGACGTTTTCAAGTTATAATGAGGATGCAATGGTCTCCGTGAAATCGTGATTTTATGGAATTGAATTCGAATTTTACGAATCGAAACATGAAAATGAACTTCGCGTTTTAAGTGAATGTGTGACAAAAAAAATTAAATGCATTGTTGTGAATGAAAGAGCGAAAATTGAAGAAATTTTCAATTTGTCGTAACTGCTTGACGAGATTATGTAGTGGAAATTCTTCGAAAATTTACCTGATGACGGTGCTATATTTTTTTCCCAAGCAGTGAAGTTTTAGTGTGAAATTATCCTTCATTTACTACATCCATAAAGGGCATTGTTCCGAGAGGGATAGAAATCTACAGTCGTCAATAGAACAAGATAGAATTTCTAACTGAGTGATATCTCCAAAACATGATTACTATAAAATATAGTAAGCAATTAAATGACGTAATTTATCCTTGAATAAATCTAGAAAAATACAAATGCAAAGAAATCAATTTTATCTTCCATCAAATATACTTGTAAAATCTCAAACATATTTTGGATTCAATCATTTTGGAGTGGCAACTGAGTGGCAACATCCACCATGGGCAAAGAAAGTAATCCCTACGTCTCTGCGTATAACATACGGGTCCGTATACTTAGATAATATATAGGCCGAGGGCTCGTCCGAGTAATATTGGCGCCCTGAGCTGGATCTAATGATGAAATATCTCGAGAAATTTACGGGAACAATGTATAAAATTGAAAAAAAATCAAAAACACGCACACAAGAATAAAAGGTGATGACAACTTTTCGCGAAAGACAATATGCATCTTCCGAAATCTTTTTCAGAGCCCTCGCTACTTAATTAGTTTTTCACTCCATTCTTTTTTATATTGTAATTTAATTTATATTCGAGTTAATTATTTTATATTGCAAATTCTCAATAATTATATTTCAACAAATCTTTTAAATTATTCTATCAATTACTTTTCATCCCTTCGTTAATATTTTATTTTATTATCTATTATATTTTTTATCTTGGATAATTAAATAAAATAGAACGAAGCATTTACTAAATATTCCTTGTTATTCTCAACTAACTGTAAGCCGTCTTTTATCTGATAATTTTGAGTTGAAAGAAGAGTGTATGTGACTTGATTGTGACAATCATTCACTGAATCCGGTAGTTCTTTTGCTAAAGGAAACTTTTGGAAAAATTATCATTGTAAGACTTCTTTACTAGAATGTCAAAATATTATCAGATTTAGAAAATACTCTTTCGTTCCGTGTGAATCTCTGTGAATCGGTAATGGGGGGTCCCATGCTGAAGCATGAAGATGGAAGCATTGTTTCCGAAATGCGTATCGGGATTCTGAATAACTGGTGACCGCTAAGCGATTATCCGTTTCCCGGGAATCGCCCTAGACGGTCGGCGCTGTCGGCGCTTGGAGAACCTTTGTCTCTTAGTTCATTGACCGCCGAGTTCCTTTTTTCTTTCCTCTACCATAATATCCGGTACCTTATATATCTGCCAGCAAATGGACAATCCTCGTACAGCACTAAACGTTTACACTGACAGGAAGAAAAGAGTCGCACGTCAGTTGTAGCTTAAATTTATGTGTTGAACTCAGGAGCAGCGTCGAGGTCTAGATAAAGATTGAAGCTGCCTGTGGCCATACAGCAAGGCATTATAATAAACGTCCATACGAAGCGTGCGTATGAGACTTTCCACATGGTGGAACTTCTTTAGTCTTTACCACGTGCGTTCTGTTGGCACGTTGCTGGCGTTTTTTAGTTGCTGGTTTTTAAGGGTTTAATAAATTAAACCCTTAAAAACCCCATTATGAACCCAAAAAATCGCAAACTTAAGGCCTTAAGGCTAATTAATAAATGAAACTTCATGACAATCATTTCTGAACCATTTCGTTCTTCAGGTTCTTCATCCAGTAGACCATAGTATCTGAAACATTTACTGAATAGATGTTGCTTAAAGTATTCTGCGACTCCCACATCACTGGTAATGGGTTTATACAATGCAAGTGACGATTTGGAAGGGCTTCTAAAATTTCACAGCAGCATCTGTATCGTATGCAACACACCGAAAGGCGACTTACAGGGTATTAATGTAGATGTAGATTCGATTTTGATAATGTAGATGTAATTCTTTAGATTCAAAATATTCTGTTCAACTATCTATTAAGTGTACATAAAAGATAAGGTTAAGTCCTTAGAGTGGCATATCTTTGAGGGATATAGGTTAGCTAAGCGGCATTCACAGAGGGTGATACGTGGTAAGCTCCCCCACAAAAAAATCAACTCCCGTGCCACCACATTTGCCCTATCCAACTCGTTTCCACGCGCGAACGCGTTACCCACTTTGTAATAAAATTAAAGATAGATACAAAATTCTTGAAAATTACTCCTTTTCTAAATCATACTAATGCTATCTTTCAGAGTAAACTTTTAATGCCATTACAGACAGTACTTTTAGAATGAAGAGTAGCGATATGCTTTTAACACGAAAAATTTCTTTAATGAACCAGGTTTTCACGAGTAATCATCACGCCACATAACAATAAATAATGATTTTGTGGACAAAGTACAACGTCTCTTCATTCAACAAGATGGATTATCACAACACCCCGCCTCTTACTGTCAGTTTTACACCGTGCTTGCTCCATTTTCTTGATCAATTTTGAAAGTTTACCTAGGCATATTCTGAGTTTATAAATTTTTGGTTCATGAAGATTAGAATTGATTATCCTGTCCCCTGAACGTTTGATAACATTTAGTTCTGAGTAAATTGTGCAGACATTGAGAGTATACTTCTTCTTTCCCATAATGGCTTTCCACAAAGTCACGCCTGAGCACATAGATTTCATTCGTAACGCTAGTATAGCAGACAAGGCGAGATTATTTCTCTGTACCAGAAGATGCTACTCCGGGTAGCGAAACCGGTCGACAGTAATAAACAGTGTGGAAAATTACCAGCGTACTTCTTCTTTACCATAATGGCTTTCCACAAAGTCACGCCTGAGCATGTACGATAGATTTCAGACATTGAGAATCTGATAAGACCGGTATTCGAACCTGGCACCTCAACATCCCGGGTAGGCCATTGTAAGCCAAGCAATCCAGCCAGAATACTTTGATCCTCCGTTTTGGAACTTACCCTTTAATTCGAGCTTTCCCTCAAGAGGCGATAGCATTATCATTCATCGTCCGCGTACCTTAAGCAAGATGAAAGTGAACGAGAGGCCGCGGTATTTAAAATTCCGAGGTAATTAGGCTTTGGTTCTAAGAGGACGCGACAAGAAACCAATTGTGGAATTCTTCAGCGGAACGATCCGAAATTTGCTCAAATATAGGTTAAACATTGTGAACGGCGGAAAAGATCCGCTCCGAATTCTCCCCTCGGTATTCATTTATAATTTCTGCCAATTTCGCAGTGTGCAAATGCACACACCAATGACAGTCGTTCAAACAATTCCAGACATAAGAGCGTCATGCTTAAATAAACTTGGCGCTTAAAGTTCCGCTCTTGGAGATCTCTCTTCCAGTGGGCAAACATTTCGGCAGTTCGAACGGATCAATTTTGTAAGCACAAGGCTCTGAGGAATATTTAACAAACCCAAATTTTCGTTTCGGTTACCTTTTTTTTACATCACCTAATCCATCTCGGGAATTAAAAGGAATCGTCGCAAAAATGTACAAATAAACACCGTTGAGCGAGACTGGTACAGTAAATGGTAACTATCTTGGTATATTGATAGAAGAAAACCAGATATATTTACATAGGCACAGTGTTCTAATGAGAAAAAGTTTTTCGAGCAAATTTTAATTTATGTGCGATCACACTCTTTTGTTCAAATTTTTATTTTAAAGTTAAATTTAGATATATATTTGCGTTATCTTTGAAAGTATTTTCTCTTAAAATTACGTCAATCGATAACTTTCGATTCATTTGCTATCTTGACTATTCCTCCATACTGTTAGAAGAACTTTGATGAGGAATTGACGCCGTATTTTCTTTGACTATCTTCCTCCCTCGCTTGATCCCATTTCTGAATCATTAGATCACATCATAACGCTTCTCATTTGCTTCATTTCTAAGTTCAACCGGTTTACACCCCAAAAGTACGGCTTTTTACAATAATATCAACAGATTCTTTCTTGCTTCTTCGCCCCAAATGACTCTCCGGATTCCTCCCAATATTACCCGGCATGCATTCCTCCACGACCCTAAACACCCCAATAAGAGGCGATGCTTCTCCAACAGGACGTTAATTTTGGTGAGAAGAAAAGAGATTAAGGAAAAAGGAATTTTAATGCCTAGTGATATTCAACAGTAGATTTTTAGTCCATCTATCTACACCAGGAAGCTTTTTTCATCAGAAGGTCATATTTATCATTCGTCTGCATGAGACAGGCAAAATGAGAAACTATCAGACTTCATGAGTTGGAAATTTCCTACATTAAAATAGTAAAACATCGAATTTATACATGATAAAATGAATTCATTCGCTCAGTAAACTACGAGAGAAATTTTTCAATTCCTTTTTTCCATCGATGGTTCTAGCGAGTCTGAGAAACAAAATTATTCAAATACAAGCTTTTGTTTCAGAAAGTGACTATAAGACAGTAGTGAACGACCAGAAAGGCCACATTTGGACCGCCGCAGTTTCCACATCTCTGATCTAGATTTTCATTATCGAAAACTAGTCGCCGGCGTATCACATGAGTTGTTGAATAGTATAAATCATAAAATTCCTTTTCGTTGTTCCAAACTGAGTGATTCTCATCCAACTCAAAATTATACGGAACTTTCATAAAGCGATGGACTCCTCCATCACCTTTCATTCTCCAATAGATCCGCTGTGCAAGGATATAAAATGTAAATAAAAATGTAAATTTATACGCGGTGGAGTATATATATTCACACTATATATTATCAGAGAAGAAAGTTGAGAAAGTCCACATCATGGAACTGGCTGACTTACATTGTAATCATGAACAATCATTTTCGTATTGCTACATAAAATAACACAATTTTCGACCCTAATTACCTGAGTTTCATGATTAATGAATGATAAATATAATGTACTGTTACAGGATCGATTTTTCCAGTATCTTTCCTTTTCGCGATGTGATCCATATAAGTGAAGTTCCTATTGCCATTCATTGAACTAGCAGTTCTAGGAACGGAAAAAATCCCATGAAGTGTCCATCTGATGAAGAGCAAAGGGACCCAAATTGACAAAGTGATGACGATTCCAATAAATCAGCTGTTTATGTAGCTAACCAATGAATAGCTGACAGAACTTAAGGTCATACGAGAAAAGAAATCGCAGTCCAAACATTCCTCGCCCGAGTTGTTTATTCAGACAATTTGCATAAAACGTCCGGCATGCTGATGATTGCAGATCGATGGCAAAAGTAATCAATACGAGAATTGGAGTCGTTTCCGACGGAGTTTTGTACATGACTTGCTGGACAGAATAGTATTTGCTATTGGCAAACGAGCACCGCAAGATCGAATGATTCGCCGGATAGATGATGTAATGAATGGGCGATCACCGGAATGAGTTCATTTGAATAAGGTCCATGCCTCTTTGTTTGAAGAAAGAAGTCATGAATTTCGGATATTAGGGAAGCTTCGCGATCCACCGATTAATGGGTCACGTTCGCGGAAATTAACAGGTTGTCGAAAATCTAAAGGCAAATCTCAGAGAAATTTGAGGGTTATGTGAAAGAAAAATTGTTCCTCCACAGCTAAAAAAGGTATCAGAGTTTATTTAATCGAGTCGAATCGAGAAATACACTCATACTTATTAAAAATTATACTTTATTCAAATAAGGTCAAAAATTATATATAAAAATAATTTTTCTGGAAAAATTAGAGACCGTGACTGAAAAGAATGTTGAAATAAACAGGTTTTATTCCTGATTCTCATTTATAATTTCGAACGCATCTTTAAATTTATTGAAAAAAAATACAGATACAGGGGAGAATAATCTCGATCATAATATCTGTCCAATTAAGAGTAAATTTCGGCGTACCTTGTTAGCTAATATATAGCTAACGTCGGAGGACCATCATACTAGAATAGCCTGTTGATTCCAACCCCTCGTTATGGGGTCACGCCTCTTAGATTTTGCGTGATAGTGAATAAAATATTCACCGGAAAAACAAACAAAAATTTCTACTCCAAAACAATAACGTAATGTTCCGATTGATTTCCATATTCCATAATGACATCACATTCCGATTCATTTTTGAGAGCATCCTCGATGGGCGCGCCAAATTTCCATCCGCGAGAAAACAATCCAAAGATTTCCGCCATAAAATTCCGTAATTTCCCCATAAAAAATCTCCAATCTCTCCGACAATCAACGCAACCACGACCATTCAGATTCCCCGAGGCACGAACCTCGCAGCGCAAAATCGCGACGGATCTTATCCATCAAGGGAAGCGAACCCAATTCGAACCCAATATAGGACAATTTCCCCAACTCCTTCCGCTCTTTCGAGGTAATTCGTAGAGCGGAAAAAATAGAGCTCTTCTAGTACATACAATGGGTGTGAACGGGGGGTGTCGGCACTTACCAGTTAGGGCATCCGCGGCGGATCGTCGCCGTTGGCCACCGCGTCCTCCTCCCAGCATCCCGCCACGTCCACTACCTCCTCCACCCTCCCTACCGAACAACTGTCTTCTGGGAGACTTGTCCTCCTCGGCGCATGCGCTTTCCCTCGGGGGTCCCCGCGTGCTTCGACTGGACGTGGCGGAGGGCAAGAGGCAGCAGGGCCCGCCGCAGCAGTAGTCCCCGTAGTCACCGGCGTCCGCCCCTGGTCTCCACAGAAGGCACACTCCGGTCCCCATCTAGTGGTCGGCCTCGAGTGGACACGAGGACCCTTCAAATGTCCTGGGACACGAAACAGAAGGATTGCTTGAATGGGAGTCTGAGCTCGGGATCTCTCCGCGCATAATCCATTAACCTGTTTCGTGGGGAACAAGATTTTCGGACCTTTAATACCTTGTGGCGAATATGCGGGGGAACTGTCACGTAAACGTTTAGGAAATGGGTGGACGCTTAATTAGGTTTCTCCTAGACGAGATTTCCACTGGGTTAGAGCTATTTCCGAGGGGATTAGAGGATGAAGGACTTGAATTAAATAATAGAGACTATCTCTAAGAGGATGGGCCGCACTTAACATAATGATAAAAGAATGGGTTAACAGAAGTTGACAATTTCCGCAATTTTTTTCTAATCAATTGGGTTTAATATACGTCAACATTAAGTCGAATACAGTAAAAATGTCGATCTAAATGAGTATCTTTCCCAGAGAAATATCGAAGCAATATACAAAAAGACAGAAAAAACTGCTGATTCAAAATTGCAAAATTCTAAATTTTTACCAAAATAAAGATAGAAGAATACATCAGAATGGCAACATTTCTTTCACTAACTGCAATATTTTAGACACTTTTCCTATTTTTCTTGGAAGTAGTTTTTTTTTGTAATTGAAAATTGCGAAAAGTAAAATTTTATAATTAACTGGCGATAGATAGCGGCAGTTGGCACAATATCTAAATTTCTGCATTATATCTTCATTTCCTATATTTTAATGCTTACAGCACGCCCGTGTCAGCATGAAAAGTTTCTAAGCATCTGGAAAAGATGCATCATTTCGAGACTTTATTCACTTTCACCTTATTCACAAAGCTACAATTTGAACTGATGTTTTATAAGGAATACGCCGAAAAACTTTATGACCCACTGAAACTAGATAATGGCGGCATAAATGTTATCGGTAAGAAAAGAACATGAACGTCGAAATACTTTCAGAGCCCAATTTCGTACCAGAAATGTTCACAGTAGTGGCAAACAATTATCTGAGTTCGTAAACTGTTCGATTAACTTTGGCTTCTAGAGGAGATAGGTAAGACAGCGTGGTAAATTTAACATATTGTGTCATCTTAGTTCGAAAGATTTCATTGCCAGTAGATTGAAGTTATCTTGGAATTACTCGTCGAGTCTATTTTCCGAAGATTAACTATCAAAGTATTCAAATGCTTAAAGAAGGAATTAATATATTCTATGATATATATAAATATAAAATAAAATACTTCGAATTCTGCAGAGTGAGAATCAAATAATATCAATCAATAGGGATTGTAGTAAGTAAAATCATCAACTTGAAGTATATCTACAGTCAAAGAGTACATTTAAACTTAAGGATAAAAAAACTTAAAGTTCCCGCAGAAAAGTTATTCGATTTTTAATGGCACACTGATGAGTGTCCTTTTATCGCCAATCAATAAATACTTCAATACCTTTTATTTTATCAAAAGAAATTGATAAATAAGCGCGAGAGTTATCATTATAAAAGTAAATTGACGTGTCTGAAATCTTTCTCATCCATAATAATGACTATTCCCGAAGTTATAACTCAATACTGATTTCACTGAAACTGGTTTAACTTGGTAAAGAAGAAGTAAACTAGTAATTTTCCGCATTTTTTTATTGTCGACCGGTTTCGCTACCCGAAGTAGCATCTTCTGGATGCTAAGATGCTACTCCCGGTAGCGAGTACCCACCAGAAAATGTGCAGACATTGAGAGTTCACTTCTTCTTTACCATAATGGCTTTCCACAAAGTAACGCCTGAGCATGTAGATTTCATGGTTTAACTTATATCTTCCTCTCAAACAGTCATTTATGGAAATTTCATTTGAAGATATTAAATTGAAAAAAATCTCCTATCTTGGTTTAGACCACTGGAAGCAAGTCAAGAATATGATTTCATTTAGTAGGGAAAGAAGTGAAAGTCGCGGGCTTCATTCAACAGGTCATGATACCCTTTACTGTCGATTTTCCTTTTAATTGTATACCCATGAAAATCACCTAAAATTCGAGAATAAATTCTCTCATCAGATAAAATTAGATTTATTTTACATATTGCTTGTTTGGGTTCAATAAAGATGTTCTTTTGTAATAACAATAAATTTGATACGATAAGAGAAGCATTTTGTATACTAAAAAGAAGATAAATAAATGTATAATTGACATCTCAGACACTTGCTTATTTAGTGTTACAGATTCAGATTATTTCAAATTTAAATTTACTCGTCAAAAACAGTTATTAAATTACTATATGAAGTATCCTAAGCTAATGATATATCAGTTTCGCCAAGTTACTTACTAACTATAACAGTAAGCCTTGAAAGGAACGCACTAAGAGTCATTTTTTTGCAACTAAGCAAATTTTTTCAAGGTTAAAGGTGGAATAAATCTTCCGAATTTTAAGTCATCTAATTTATATTGAATGAAACATTGGAAAATTTACATCGAGAATATTGGTTTGGGATGCATCCCTACATAGACTGTTGGAAATTTCAACGGTTGAATGGCTAAGGCCACGAGCGGAACTAACTCTACAAGTGCATTCGTTATCATAAGTCTCCTTATTTAATCTCACAGAATAGTTCAAAAGTAATACTTAAATGATAAATTCGGGTTTAGATTGTTATTGTCCAACAAACTTCGCATTTCTTACTTAATACTCGTATTTTTTTTCTTTACCTGTATTTTAGACTTTATCGATTTTGATATCAACAAAGAGAAAATTTTATTACTATAATTATGTCGCTTTGAGCCTAAATCATAACTCCAAAATTTGGTATCAGTGATAAAAAAGACATAAAAAAGTTCCCATTATTAAAAAATGTGAAAAAACTTGAATCGTAGTTCACCATCTGGAGTCTTATCTAGGACATCTCAGGTTGAAATAAAAGTAAACGAACTTTTCTCATTGTTTCAGTTTTACTGAACTCCTTGCTACTTTTCCTCGACAATTTTCTCTTTACGTCTGCCCTCCAGACATCTTCAATTTCCTCTGATTTCCCAGCACCCTCAGAGTATTAATCATTTTTTTATTTCTTCACTATCGTATGTGCATATTTTAACATTTAAAAGTTTACTTTCCACCCATACAACTAAGACATATCTAATGATCCATAACTAATATACTACTGTTTGACTTATTACTGTAATAATAAACTTTAATACTACTTTAACTACATTTACTCTAATTTCATATTTAACTAGACATTTTACGATAAAGTATTCGATATTTCTCACAAAATGATTTTAAGATACATTTAATTTTTAATTTACATGAAAGTATTACTAACTGTATGTTGTGCTGCAAAAGAAACTTGGCGGTTTTTGGAAATAATACTCAAAACACTAGCAGCTAAATGTAAGAACATCAAATGAGAATAAATTCAAGCAAAAAAATTAAATAGCATAATATTCCCACTCCCCCGATAAAAGATTACTAACTGTAAATAAAATAAAAAAATTAACCAATTTTGGAAAGGATTAAACATAGCAAAGTAAAATATCCCGGTTTGTAATACCATATATTTATCCATGTATTTACCAAAAGATATAAGATGTATACTTCATTCCTACAGTTTCGAAAGGAAAAGATACAACTGAAAACAGAGACCTGTCAGTTATGATCGATTTCAGTGTACAAAGAGAAGATAAGGAATAGAATGACAGCTATAGTATCGTAAGTTTTAAATCATGAAATTTTAAAATGTCATGTCATAGCAGCTATTCGTTTTGGGGAAAGAGGAGATTTTAAAACGACTCGCACTCATGTACAGTACTCATTTACTTTCAAAGTCGGCCGTAGCAGTTGGGAAGACGAACATACAGATTACGACATCAGCGTACTTTCTCTTTATTCATTTTACAATCGCGACCGATCTCCTTAAGTCCAATGGTTCCTAACATTCCTCAGAGAACATTTTCGTAATAGTTGCTTTTTCGTATGAATTACGGCAATCGTATGAATTCTTGACAATTACAAAAAAATTGATCCAACTTAAACATAGTCAAACCCCTTTGATTTTTAATCTCTTCAGTTTCATAATATTTTTTCATCTCCTCTAGATATTTAAATCCGTATGTTTGAACAACTCTTTGTATTCCCTTCGTGGAAGTTTTCTCGCAGACAGTAATTTTCGTTTAGTTGTGCTTGAAGGTTTCTTTGGTAACCACAAGTCCCTGTCAATTTCCCAGTTTATATCAATGTGTATATACCAATTCCGTTTTTTTACATGTATATTTATCAAATTTTGACGCAATGCCACCTTTAAAGGGAGAGACGGAGCGTGAAACATTTTAGTCTATATCTCGTTTAAATGAAGACGTTGTATCAATAATCAGCGAGTGATTTCTAAAATACCTGCCGATACTTCTACCATTAATTCTCTCATATTTAAAGAGAAATGGTTTCTCATATAGCTTCTCATCATTTTAGAATTCGAGAAATATTTAATAATTAGCATAAGAACCTCCGCTGATGAAGTTCCTCCTTTCCATTCAAAAGAAGTAACGTAGTAGACATATACGACCCCAAAAATTGAATCCGTAGTAAGATGATCACAAAAAGCATTTTTTATGGAAGGGAAATGTAATGGTCATCCCTCTCATCAGGGATTTCAATTTTGAGTAGAAAATTCGCGAGAAAGTCGGATACATGAATCTTAGTCCACTCGGAGGGTAACTCAATTCATTGAGCATGCCGCAAATCCACGACTCGAATCGCTACACCCACGGCGATCATCCATCCTCATTTTCGTGAAAAACCCATTCATCTCGAGAGCGCGTTGACAAATGCCGCCATTGCAATCAACATCTGGTGCAGCGCGTATCTGGACGAGGGCAGGAAGGAGAGGACGGTCGTCGGACCGGAAAACACACCGGCAGCGTCAGAAATCAGATTTGGTGGTGTGGTAGAGCCCCGTGTCCGGGGATCGTTGAACCGGAAAGGGGTGACTCCGGAAGGTGATCAGAGAGAGAGGGATAAATATGGAATGAGGGGTGAAAATGAATGGAGAATGAAGGACGGCGGTTGAAGATGGGACCGAAGAGCTCGCTTTGAAATTTGTGAGATGCTTCTCACGTACGAATACCTTCAGGATTAATTCCATTTGAGGGTTGACGTTATTATTCTTATTTTTGCTACAGTTTGGCAGAAGTCAGGTGGCAGCATCAAACATTGTTAATTTACCCTTTCACACTTAAATTCAACATTAAAATTCGGAAATAACATCAGGAAATTGTATTAGATGGAGTGATAGGGGGACGTTTGCTAAATTTAGTCTTGTTTGTTGTCTAAAGTGTGATCTAATCCTGTTTATTAATATGATAATAAAATCCTTAATATTATTATGTATTAACAAACAGGATTAGGTCACGCTTTTAAAACAAACAAGGTTAAATTTAGAATACATTCCCTACTAATCCATCTAATACATTTACATCAGTTATATTCTATAATTACTCTTCATATATAATCATATATATATTTTTCCTTGTTTCTTTATTAAGTCACATGTCACTTTCTAAGTTCCTCAATCATCTAACTTTCATATAACAGATTTAACAATATCAAAAAGAACACATCCAAAACCCCCTTTCATACGAATACATCTTTATAAGAACTTAAAGGATCTAAGTTTAAAGTCTTTAATTGATTTAGTTAAGGGCTTGAAGGCCTCTTCGGGTAACATTTTCTATTCCCTTACTCCTCTATTTAGAAATGAAAATTCAGCCGCATATTAATCATCAAGTCTCGCATAAATCGCTCTTTTTTACATTTGCCGATGAAATAACTCGCACTTACGAATGTCACTCACTCTAGATAATAGCTAACGTTCCGAGTTACAAGATACACGAACGTCAGGGGAGTTAAACGGTGAATTGTAATGGAATGCGGTGATGTAACAGGTAACGAATGACACCGCTAACGAATTCCTCACATTATGATTCTTTCTTTGCTTTTTAATCCCTCTGAACACGAATTCTGCCAGTATACGAGTATGTTTTGAAGAATGCTCTAGTATGTACGCTTCCACAAGAATATTTAGAAATGACTGAAGCAAAATGGTCTCAGGTTAAGCGTTAAGTGATGTTTTCGTTCGTGTTTACGGGCATTTTAAGGTTTTAAAACTTGAAATAGTATTAGTGGGAAACGGCGCTCCGATTAATGAATCTAAATCGGGAACAAATTACCTTTACTACCTTCCAACGAAGACGATTCGAGCCGGAATCGCATTCATTAACTAAAATACTGGTTAACCGAAACAAAATTTCCTTTGCGGTCCCTATCACTAAATAAACATAATAATAAATTTAACATGATTCCTCTAGGACCATCATAATATTAAGAATACTAAATTATAATTTTTTAAATTAAAATTCCCTGCGAGTTAAAATTTTCCCGGTGAAGTATTTGACCATATTTACACATTTTCTTTTCGATGTGTGACCTAATTATTTTTCACGAATCTTTGACGATGCCATAAATTTTCAGCTAAGAACAGTGAAGTAAAATAACAGAACTGAGCTGACGAATATTCCAGTTCTTTAAGTTACAGGCGAGATGAATGGTATCAGTATTAAAGATAACAACCCAACTATAAAAGTTCATTCATTCAATTTTGCAAAATTCAATCCAGTATAAATTGAAAAGCAAAAAAGAAATTGCATATTTATGCGGAAGGCTAGAAGGAAATTTACAGCAGTTTCTTTCATTTTCAATTCAAAGATTAGCAACGATTCAATCATCTCACAATCTCTGCGATTACTCACATTTCCACGATTTCAATTTAGATTAAACATTTAATTTCATATTTCAAAATTTCGTATTTCAAATTTCGTATTTCAAATTTCGTATTTCAAATTTCGTATTTCAAATTTCGTATTCAAACGCACGACGGACTCTCAATTGTCGACTCCGAGAGTAATTTATTATTCATTGGAGAAATTAATAATGAATATAAATATCAGCCATGTTCCGTGGAAATAAGTAAGATGCGATGAAAATATAGAGCTCTTTTTAGTAATGCAATTATCCCCATATGTCCTCGAAAACTGGGTCCGAAAAAGTACTGCAGACGAAATTCAATTAGAGGCAATTTTTTCGAATAAGCGATCTCGCTGGGTATCAGAGGCAGGAACGGGGCCCTGCAGGTAATTTGATCATTTTACGCAAAAGGGTTGGGTTGATGGAAGGTTTGGAATTCACTACTCCGCCCAAGGGTAGCCAAATAGAACAAAAATGACTGAGAAATATGCTTCAAGAGGGCGTAAGAGTCGGAGCCAGAGCATCGAACCGTAATATTTTCGTTCGACTAAAAATAAAGATATTATTTTATCATTGACGTAAACAAATTAGACCGAGAATATAAGGAGGTGGAAGATTATAAATATCCTTGATGACTTAGAAAAAAGAATGAAGACGCCATAAAAATCCGTATCAGTCCGTTAGAATTTAAAGAATCCTTTAACAAGCTGAAAAGATGTCTTTTCCTAAAATATTGATCGTCTAGATGAGATAAGTAGTTATAAATATTCTAAAAGACCTCAAGGTGCCATGAGGTTATAACGTCATTGACTTTACGACTTTACGTCTCCTTGGAAATTCTCTGGGAGATAAGAAAGGGATCGTATTATAGTAACCAAACATCCTTCATCCAGCCCTTTATGGAATATCCACCGTGGCTAATCCATTTTGAATAGATCTTCGCAAGGTGTGATTCCTTTCTCACCGAGTATATATCATGTGACTAAGTTTTTGCGCTGCAAAAAGAATCGAGTAATACTTATCTCAAAGAATATAACTTTTATATTTTCTGTAAGACGTGAAAGCAACTCTAAATTGACGGAGTAAGGCGGAATTACCCCGAGAATACAACTGGGTCTTAAAAAAAAAACAAGAAAGAGTATGTGTACAAGAAGTTGTCAGGTCTCTTTGGGAATAGCGAAGAATTCAAATGGATAGAAACATGCCAATAATAATCGTACTATAAGAGATCCCACAACACAACATGACGTGCAGACTCACAAGAAAATTTTTCTTTCGTTTTGGTTTTATCAAATATTGATTCGGTGCTCGGTGTCCCAATTCCATTGACGATGATAAAAATTTTTAATTAAATCCAATTACTTTCTTCAGGTATTAATCTAAAAATGTAAGTAAATGTTTTCCAATTGCACTGAAAATGTTGAATTCTAAGATATGTTTTACAGGTGTAAGAATCGCTAACTCATGCTACGGTAAACACATCTTTTGTCTTAAACATTTCCCTAGTTTTTTAATGTAGCTCCCTGCCAGTTTGATGCTAAGAGTTTGCAGGCACCCGAAAACATTGAATATTATTGGACCAACGGTGATCAGAGTCGCAAAATTACCATTTTCAGTTATTTAGCGGAATACTGCGTTTCTGTTATTTCACATCAAGATATACGATATGTTAAATATACAAGTGTATATAACACAAAAGATACGTGTAAGTGAAAAGGTAAGACCGGAAAATTTTAATTCATCTCCTTTGATTGTGTTACAGACGTCCTGAATTTACCATCTATCACCATCAACCATAGATATTTAACAGAAAAATAAATCCTAAAAATACATAAAAATAAAAACTAAAAAAATCAAATATAATTTTTTTAAAAATTGTTTTGTCGGTTTATAAAAACAGGTTACTTGAAAATTTGGGTATTGCTGACGAACCATCATCGTTTCTTCCTCCATATTCCCACATCCATTTCAGTGGTCTTATTTTATCAATATATATATAATATTATAATGCTAGCCACTCTTATTATCATCCTCACACAGGCCTCTCTTGTACTATATTTCAAGCAAACAGCGCTCCATACTTCTTTGCTTTGCTAGGAATCGCTGAGTTATTACCTCGATTAATACCCAAATTTCACTTCCAATAGTCATGCCTGGTAAAATGCATTATTTGCAAACTTCCCTCCTCAAAACTTTAGAGCATTCGCCTCCAAAAGCGCTCAAATCAAGTTTAATTCGTCTGCTCTCTTAGTTAATCCTGTTGTTAGCTCTTCTCCTTCTGATACGAACAGACATTCAGAAGGATATCTTGAAGTCGTGTTGATACATTTTCATGCAAAAGAATTACCTTCTAGGAGGCTACGTTTATTCTGAATCCTATTTTGTACTTCTTGAAGTCTTGAATTTCTATAATGGTTGCGAGAAGAGAAAGGATGCCTCAATATATCATCCGTTCAATGTAAATGAATGACTACACATGAATGGCTACCACATTTATCCGTATAACTAATCCCAGTCGAAGTTTTTAAAGACTTTCTCTATAATTGAAAACTTTGATCTTCTTCCAGAACTGCGTTTTAGTAATTTTTGCATAGGACGTGAATGTTCCCTGTATCTATCTCGTGATTCTCTGGTGCATCTGCTGTGAAAGAAGTAGTTATTAAGTCCAAGACCGGTGAGTAGTCCACAAAGCAAATCGAGAAATGGCAAAATGTCGGAAACTTTTCAGATCACCCATGTAGATGTGGTCCATAGTGATGCTGCCCTTACAAAATCCAGCTTCTTCTCTAGAATGAGCTGCTGCCAGGATAGTCATCAGACCGTTTACTGCTTCCATACTCATAAAATGTTTTGTGAATGCCTGGCGGAAGCTGATACCGCGGTGATTCCTCAAAATTTCCTTACCTTCTTTCTTGTGTAACATGAAAATCTTGCGTGGTTATAGGCCTTTGCTATTCTTCCTTATCTCTGAGAATTAGTTAGTCACTATTTCCATTTCGTAAGGTTACTTCACCCGCCTGTTTTTCCATCTTCTTCCATCTTTTCATCTGTTTGATTCTTCCTTATACCTCTTATGGGGAATAAAAAGTCTCCTGAAAAATGATTTTCTTCTCGGTATTTACATTTAACACATCTCTTTTTCTCATATAATTTGATGAAGTATACATACTGTACAAATACTGGTCTCTCAACAATTTATGTTCAATCTCATTTGCCATCTTTCTGTAAGGCTAAAATATGTTTTTTTCCTATTGCCGTGGGGTCTGGTTTCCTTCATGCTCTTGTTACCCTTTTTACACTTTTTAAGTCTTTCGTTGAAATTCCTGACGTATTATTTAATATTCCTTCTGGTAGATTTCAAAGCGCTGCCTATTCGATTTCATCTCTTGTTGTGATTGAATTCTTTAATTCTGTTCAGAGTTTCTTAATATACCGGATTTTCTACTGGAGCTTTCTATCTTTTGGTTTTCTTTCGATGCTTGCCACTCCTCTACATGACAACCATAGATTTGATTTATAATTCTCCTTGAAAAAGGAGAATATGTTCCTTAGTTCCGGCTTTAATTCTTCCTTGTAATTTTCGATTTTCGCAAGGCTTACTTCATTCTTCTGGCATGAAATCAATTTTTTATGTTTCATAAGCATTTAATCTTCATTCTGCACCTTACAATCTTGAGATTACTTCAAATGCTGAATATGTTTCCTCATTCTCTTGTTTTAACTAGGATTTATTTACTAATATCTACTTCATATAAGAGTGTGTGTATATGTATATGCCTTCAAGGAGAATGTAAGTCAAAAATTGCTTGCAACCGCGGCCTCATATTTATACCAATTTTGCCCAAAATTACAGCGAATTTTTCGCCAAAGTCATGAAAGAATTAATATTTGAGAGACATTATCAATAAAGCGATGGTCGTAAAAATTTGCGTCCTCCAAATTTTTCAACAAAACATCTCCAACGGAGTAGAAAACTAGAGAAATTCCTCAAATTATCGCGGGACGAAAAACACCCATCAACCGCGAGATAGGAAAAATCCATTAAAGCGGCCATGGCACAAGGAAGAGTTTTACGGCGAGTTTAATAAAAAAGTTTAGACAAGCGTCGTTTAATATTAAGAGGGGTTTTTGGCCCCGTAAATCGATCGCCCCTGTCCATTCGCATATTTCCATAATGAAATTCCGATCCAAAATGCCTCCGGATTCCCCGACGTGCCTCGAATGAGCTCAGAAGCGTGAAGGGAGTCTTCTCGGCGAACAAATCGCGTTTCGATTGAAGCATAAGTGGTGCAGGAGATACTAATGTGGGGGTTGCGGAGTTGACACTCGTGGAAATGTAACCAGGAACAATTCCGCGCCGTAAAGTATTACGGGGAGAGAGTGTTTTCGTCCCGAGACGCGAACAATTCCTCGTTTTTTTTTGTCTTTTTCTGAATCTCTACTCCGCTCACTCTCCCTCCTCCTAGATCTTCAAAAACTTGGCCCACTCGTATAATTCCTCCCCTTACCACGTAGTCCCTCATCTGTCCTCCCTCGTCATAGATCGATACGTGGAAGGCAGACGGAGTCAAGTGGCCACACAAGAGGGATCCTCACCGCCCTCCCTAATAAGGTCACGGCTTCCTCTTTTCAACCTCCTTAACTCTTCCTTCCACCTTCCTTTCTTTACCACTTACTTTCGATGTAGCGACTTCTCCGTATGTTCATCAGCATCTCTTAATTCTTCTCACGCCCTTCTTTACCTTACCTACATCTCTTGCGCTTAAAGGCACTGTTACGTCTCTATTACGACCCAATGTAACTATTCAGCCAGTCAGTTATTCATAGATCACACCTTCGTCAGTTTACACCTCATCTTTTTTACTCGCCTTACTCCACCTCTCATCCTAACGCAGATTTTAAGGTACTTTTGAGTCCCCAATAATTTAATAATAATGTAAATAGTTTATGCATTCATTCATTCGTCTACTGGTTCATCTAAGGTTTCTCAGCCCCTCTAGACAGATATTCTTATTTTTACATGGTACTTTGGAGTCCCCAATAATTTTGCAAATTATTTACGTGTTCGTTCAAATGTCTATTGGTTTATCTAATGTTCCTCTGCCTATCTATCACCGTTCTCCGGTTTTCCATCTATTTTAAAGGACCTTATTTCCCTCCTTTAGCGTAATTTGTTACTTGAAAGTCTCGAAATATTTCCATTATAAGAATATCATCTTACCCTGATAACCCTCTTTCTTACTTATCCTTCTCCATTCTTCCATCTCACCCTCTTATTTTTTTCACTATTCGATACTTCCAAATGCCTTGTAATATTTTTGTATTTATTAACATATATTCGTATTTGTGCATATATTTTTGTCGTATTTTTTATTTGTTGATTTTCTTATTTCATATTGTTATGTATATTTAGTTTGTTTTTTGACATTCACTTTAAACTAGCGGCGCTGCTATAAGTGAATCTTTTGATAAATAAACAAATGTAGATATAGTGTGTACATACAAAGATATACACGTCTAATACTCCACCCATTAAAAATACCGTTTGGTATATTTGTACATATCAACATATAATTACTGAATGTACATAAACTATTTTAACGTTTAATCATCTAAACCATCCCTCGTCCTTTTCTTCACTTATTCCCATATCCACTTATTATCTGTCTTGTAACGAAATGCATCAAATTTCCCATCAACACATGCACCGTAGAATGTCATTGCTCACATCCCGTACGAATGCTCCCAAGATGCAAGAATTTTTATTAAAACACATGCACATACATGTTGTTGGTAATGCCATTACTTTCCTTAAGAGAGATTACCTTTACCCAACCTCTTGTTCCACATCCTCGGAATCATCCCTCAAGCACTGCACTCTCCCTTTCGTAAATAAGGTGGTACTTTCAAGTCTCCATTTCATCCCTAATTGATTCTCTGTTTTATCAGTCTGCATCTCACCCTTACTTATCCTCTGCTCATCTATTCCACTCTATCTGCCGTCGTCACTCCCCTCGCAGCCTCTTTACCCTCCTCCTTCAAACTTCCACCATTTCCGGACCTCTTCCCTCCATTCCATCTCTCTCAACCGCACGGAATCCCTTCCCCTCAACTCGTCCCTACTTCGCGCCCTCATCTCCATCCACCCCCCTGGAAATTTGCTTTACATTATTGATTAAGACTTACTTTTCCCAAATATATTCTTAGCTAATACGGCTGATTAACTGCGTTAAGTTCCGAGTCAACACGGAAAATCGTCTGGTTGAGATATGACGTGACCTCTCTCTCGACTTGGGAGAAGGTGTTCTACAGTCGGTAGGTGAAATGCTGTTGAGTTTACTCATAATTTGGCATTATGAATCTCCTTCCCGGTGTCAAGAGACCCTAGTTCTTCCACTTCAAATTTTATTTATTTATTTACTTATTACCACCGCTGTTAGATGAAAGTCTGGTGGAAACGTATATACAGTTCGCACTTAAAAATAGAGAGAAATTTTTAACCATTCGAAATAGTTTACAATCATTACAGAGAATTAATTTAAATATACAGATCAGAGTGCATCAAAAATATAGTAATTAAGAAAAAATTATTAACATTGCGCAAGAGATTACAATAATTATGGAATAGTTAAGTAAAAATGTAAAACACGATGAATTAATACCATAATATTCATTTCATAGTAATTTTTTAACAAAACTTTCAATTTTCAATGTTTAAGTAATATGGTAATTTAAAATTGTAAATGTAATGATTGTAAGAAGTTACTTTTGTCAATTAAATTTTTCGTCAATTTTTGTCCAATCACTCTTCAATTCAATAAAGTCATTCAAAATTTTAACTGTAAAAAAATCAATAGTTGTAATAAAACTTTACTCTTACTATTATCATTTATATTGCAATGAATACTTAGTAAATCATTTCAGAATTCTTGATAGGCCTTCGCAGCTATCGTAATGGTCCCGGGGCATTCTAATTATGCTTCCTAATAGCGAATTATCAACTAATCTACCACCGAGAAAATCATTTACGTGCTTTTTTATTGTAATGGCCTCCCATTCATATCGTATCAGTGCCTTGGAAGTTCGCAGATTAAGGCTGCTTCTACGACAGCTTAACGGTTTAATCATAACGAGATATAAGCTAGATACTATTTCAAAGGCAAATAATGTAGCCGTAATAAACTTAAAAAGTTAATTGGATCGATATTAGAAAAATTTCCAATCCTCTGGCTGTGAAGCAGCTCTTCGTTGGAGATGTGATCAATTGATCAAGAGGTGAGTGGTAAAGTTTTCAGGGGCTGAAATAGGAAAAGTTTACGGTTGAACCGAGAAATTGAGTGACTCGAAATTTCGAAAACATTTTCTACGTTCGCATAACCAACGCCCGCATTCACCCGATTGCTACAAATTCGATTTACTCGAATTCCGAGAATTTTCAACGTGGGGAGGCCGACTTTAAGTATTTCGAAAAAAAAAATCCCATCTCGGGATCCAATTTATACGGAGCAAACCTCATCACGGACTTTATGGAGGAAAGGGATTACTGTACCTCCATTTTGGGGCCGAAGGAGTGGGTTAGTATTTATGTTTCGGCGAGTATTCTTCCATCTACTTGGTTACGCATTAATTCACAGACACGGATTGTGACGGACCCTAAAAACAAGAAAACAGCCTTACTTTTACTACCACCGAGCTAGTTCTATATCTCGAAATTAGCACTTGAAACTTTTCGTTGAGTAAATTTTTAATTACGTTGATTAAAGTTAGGCATCTTCCTCAGTCCCTCGTGTCCTTAATGGGTTGTTACACAGGTAATTGCGATCGATGTACTTCAGTAAAATTCTATCATCATTCTATCGCTACCTCGATTACCTCATTGTTCCGATCCCTTAGATTTTATCTCCAAAATAATTGCAGCTCAGCAATGATAAGAACTTTGTCAGACAAGAAGTATCATTAAATTCTGAAGCTGTCAAGATTTTGAAGAAGAAAGTCATTCCTTTAGATAGTGAGAAGCTCAATCTCTGCACCAATTTTTCATCTTTTCCAGTCGTTTGGTTTTAACGAGTGAAAAACTTTCACGTGGGAGGATAAGGATATTTTGCCACAGTATAAAAATGAGATATCTAGAATTACTTTCCTTGAAAAGATTTCGACGAAAAGAAAAATTTATAAGAATTTTATATCTGTTTAAAACTACTGTAAATGACACGAGCGAATTAACTTGGTATGCTTGAATAGAGGTGAACTGAAAGGATAAATTATTTAATAATCATCAAAAGATAATCAATTCTGAAATGTTTACGTTCATCTCAAGTATTTATGAGTAATGAAATCAAACATTTGCATTTGATTCCCAATAAAAACTAAATTCCAGCCGCATAATCTCATTTTAAAGCCTACTTTCACTAATGTTTTTAATTACGAAGCAATTGATCAATTTGCCAGTAGGGTTATAATCTTGAATGTCTATATATGATGGAAAATCTGCCGCTGAATAGTCCGGTTTTCATTAATTGAATATATTAAATGGCGTTCCACGAAGTCAACGCAACTCATATTGATTACAGGAATGCAATATTACCATTTTCTATCAGGAAAATTTGTAAAAGAACCAAAAGTGTATTAAAATTTATCAGAAAAACCAAAGGTTAACAACGTTCATGCAAGCATATAATAATAAAATCTGCTGATTTGCAGTTAAAAGAGCTTAAACTGTTGCCAATGTTAATGCTAAGTTTGAAATTTTAAGAAATGGAAATATGCGTGTAAGAGAAATTATAACAAATACCAATTCAAGAAAGCCATATCTTTTCCTTGCTCTAATTCTATATTTATTTTATTTTTTCAATTATTGGAGGTTCTTAAGTTTTTAATGGACAGAATTAAACGATTACGACTAAGCCAACGCAAATTAAACGCTAATCAATCTCAAAATATGTTGGGCTTACGACGAAGCAATATTTAAATTAAAAACCAATTCCCGAAATATTGAATACTTCCTTATTTCATAAGATTATGTCCTTACATATTACACCTCCAAAGCAAATAAGTTATGTTTCTAACCGCCATTTTTAAACATTGATTTGATAGCTAAGCGCTGTGACAACTCAAATATTTGTTTCACTCCCATATTTTCGAAAAAGTTTACGTAATTCAGCTGGGTCGACATTGTTAGTTTCTCCACGTTATTGTGGTATACTGAGGCACTCTGTACATTAAGAGTGTTATTTTCTTCTCTTATTCCTTGCTCATTCAGCAAATGGGTTCAGATATTAGTGCCCTGGCCGCACTCCTGCTCAGAAACGTCGCGAAGAATACCAGAGAGGAGAGACAGAGGGCAGCAGCAGTTAATTACGAAAGGCACGTGCTTCGGGAGAAAAATAAAAGCTCAGCAGATGGTCAGACAAATTTCTTCTTCGTAAGAATGTTGTAGGATGTAACCTTACACATTCGTAAGCTTTGCTTATCTCAATATTTTTACAATACCTTCGCCTTGAGAATTGAGTAATTTCCTGAAGGTCAGAATACGATACACAACATTAAGTTTAACGAAATCGCACTTACGTCGAACCATTATAGCAATTACATTAAGTAATTCCCATTCTCTATCAACTCTATTTCATTCAAATAGGTGAAAAATATTATTTTAGAGGCAAAATGTTAGCTAAAACATTGAAAAATCATATTATATTCCCCTATTTTATTCTGCTATTTATTTATTTATTTACATTTTCTGTTTAGTCTCAGCGAAAACTTATCCAGTAATAAATTTCTTGAAAGAAATCAATTATTTCGATTCTTGCTTTCGATCTTATTAAATTCAATAGAACACAACGTAAAAGAAGCAAAAGACAAAGCAAGTAATATTCAGAATATAATTGCTTTTCATCGCAATGATTATTCCTAACTTACAACCAACCTAATTCGAAACCATTAAAAGGACCACTTCAAAAGATACCTCAAGTACGTTATCACTGCATAAATCACTGTGATGCAGAAAAAACTTCACCAGCTCACTCAGTTATTTATATATTGATGACCGAAGACATGTTTTCGATAAATTACACTCTTTCTTGCTCATAAGACTATCTTCCATAACTTTAAAAATGAATTAGTAGCAATGAAAAATAGTCTTTCTTTTTGTCCATAATCATCTAGTTTCATAACAATGAAACACGTTTAAGATGCTCCCGCTTAATACGCAGTCTTCTCCCGGTCCCTTTTACACGAAACACGTGGTAAAAATACCGCTTAAGACGCGGATATTTCCCGTCTCCAGATGCACTGCAACCTTATACAGCCAATCGTTTGCCGGATTCAATACAACAAAAAAATTTTTAACCTCATTTGTATAGTCCTCTCACTCATCGCCTGACTTTTAGAATGGTTTCTTGTGAATTTCTTCTTTGGAGTGACTAATTTAGAGAGAATAAAATTTGGATATCCCGAAGCAGAACATTCATCTGTCGGAGCTGATACGAACTCTGAGATGGAGCGAGATCTTCTTTATGACTTTTTCTTATGGAAGCACGTTGAGTAAAAAAATCGCTTGGCGGTTTCATTTCGTCGCAATCTCAGGTTGAAAACATACCGAATAAACAAGAAAGGAAGTGTAGTGTTTTGCGGGCTGTTGAGCGTAGTTTCGGAGAGATCGAGTTCCGTGATACCCTCTCACCACTACTATTGAAAACATTCATTATTCTTCCCTTGATGCCTATCAGGTGAAAACTGTTATATTGTAGAGTGAAAAATAACCAAAATTAAGCAACTAAGATGCACTCTTTGAGCGGAAAGTAGACGATAATTCAAAAACATGATGTAAATCAATAGCATTACACGCTTTATATACGGTTATAGCGCCATCCCGCTTAAGATACTGTTTTTGCTTGATATCCTAAAAAAAAAATTCTCAACTGGATTTCAATGTATCTTGTTTTCGTCAATTATCACTGTTATTTCTATTTTTTCTTTTAATCTAAAAACAATTGAAATCTTTTTAATTATTTTAAGAAGATAAAATGGATATTTACTGATTGGAGAGTTTTTACGTAGTTCAAAATTTACGTATATATTCAAATGCATTACGATGATAGTATAACTTCACAGCTTATTCGAATATAAGTGGAATCGCGATGATTACTGAACAGTTTTTCATAAAACTTATTGTTTTGTCTATAAAACTAATACAACACTAACAGTACATTAATAAAAAGTAAATATTCAAGCTAATATCCAAATAATTACAGACCCGGTTGTGATTGAAGTGAAGGTAGAAGATGAGGAGAGGAAGAGGGAGCCATCTGTGTTCAGATGGCGCCACTAACGATTACGCGTCCCTTCTGCAACAACGAGATGAAAGGAGCGTACCTTCTCCCATAAGCTTCTATCGTCCTATACGTTGCTCGGTTAACTTTCACGATCCTCCGGAGTACCTGCAAGCCTTGGATTGAGACACTAATGTGCGATGTGAGCTGAAATAGTAGGGATTACCAACCCGTTGAAGCCTTAATTTATCTTCAATGTCTTCGGACGCTGAATTATAAAAGGGAACAGTCTACGTTAAGTATGGGAAAAGCTAGAAATAGTCACGTTGAACGTTCTACTTTATCGAGAACGTTACGCGATAGCAACAAACTAAGAAGAAAGACTGAACGATGTATGCAACTATTTCCACATGCCGGAAGGTGACTAGCAGTACATACGCTTATGAATATGATATTTGTATCACGGTTATCTTATCGACAACTGCAACAATGTTCCGCCATTTCCTTGAGCATCCAATGACGCCTAAAAGAGTGGCTTAAATATAAGTACTTCATGGACAAATGCATATATAGACATGTTGGTAAAATAATAGATTTATTATTTTTACCAAACTTGATTAAAGCTTTTAGCAGAATCTCTTGATAACTGAGTGAGTAATGAGTTTGTCTTCGGTGGAATCGGTCCCACGTTCGATTCCCGGTGGTACATGAACGAAATCAGCGCAGCAATCGAAACACTTTAAAATTACAAGCTGAACTTCTGGTTGATTCTCAACGAGTAAAAGACTGATAAATATCATACTATTTGCAACTTATTGTATTCTGAACATGAAAAGATAGAAAATTAACTTGAAAATGAGACATTAGCTTGACGAAAAAACTTATTTTGTTGTTTTTTAGTATTTTAATAAAAGTTCATTCATCCTTCAGAATTACATATGAAAATGTAATAAATATTCCCATTGATATTTAATTATATTCAAAGAAGACAGTCCTAACTATTCGGAAGTTTTTTTTCAAAAAGAACTCTGATATGTAACTTCAATACTCAAAGTTAAAAGTAATTAGAAAAAACTGGTGGAATATCATTTCATCAAATAATGAAGAAGAAATAAAAGGTTTGCTTTCCACAGAATTTATACATGCGACCATAGTTTCGTTCACCCCCAGTTCACCGTATGGTATAACACACGGGATCAATAGAAAAAAATTTGCTAAGGGTTTCTAACTCTTAGTAGTTGAAGTTTAACTCTTAGAAGTTGAAAAACGTATCGTTGGATACATCTAGATTAACAACAACTTAGAAGCTTCAAATTAAAGATAAGTTGATAATATTCAATTTTCATTATATTTTCAACAAGAAAATTCTCCCTATCTTTAGGAATAAAATGCTGTTCGTATAATAACGTCTATAATAAAAATAGAATGTGAAGAGAGGAGGAAACTAGTTGATCAAAAGGTCTATTAGCTTGTTTCCTCTAGAAGGTTACAGCATGAATAATACCTATACAAACATCAGAAATCAAATACATGTGTAATTTTGATATATTGCGATGCTAAGAATCCCTATAAGTAAGCTGATGATGTAGGTCAACACTTATATTTGAAAAGGGAAAGAAAGTATCCCGTATTTTGGATTCATACGGCATAGATCTCTATAAGTACCTATAACATTCTTGTAACCTTTAAAGAAAATGTGTTATGCATCTGCAGCCGTAATTATATCATCGAAAAATGATGTAGCGATGGAAGGATGAATATTTCCGCACCACGGTGGAACTACTTCAGATTTTTAGGATTATAAAATGTAAACTCTTAAAAGACAAAGTACCATTTACCCTCCACAAAGCAACTTGAGCTAAAGTTTGACCGTTGGCAAGTCAATGAGAACGGAGGCTACACAAGATACAGATAGGCAAAATACACACAAAATGCACTTCAATTTCTGTGTATAGTTCTCTTTTTATCCCGTTTCCGTTGCCACAGACGCATTGCAAGTTTACTCGGCCATGAGGGGATGTATTTCGCCCGTAGCTTATTAGAGAACGTTTGAGGGAATTTGGTGACTCATAAAGATGGGAAAGCAACCTTCACGGGGCTTAAAAATTCCGCGTCGTGCTCCGAGATATTTACAATTATGATGAGAAGGAGGAATTTGGAAGGAAGAGAGGATTTGGAAGAAAGAGAGACCTTCATCCGACCACAGGATTACGTCGGCTGTATGAATATGAAAATATATGCGAATATATTTGCTTTGGTTTGATCCTCCCCGCTTAAATTTAATGTCATTTCAAGCTTCTTTTGGATTCATTCTACCCAAATAATTTTTGGTCAGCGGATGAAGGGAAGGAAATGAATTTTTCCGCCGCAAAGTTCCGTTAGAGAATGTAAAGTGATACGCCATTGCGTGTCTAAAGGGGAATGTGTAATGCTTTCACTTCGGCTAAATTAAGAATGATGCCATTTTATTAGCCCTCTGAAATTGAGTTGTGAAATAACAGTCGGGTGGGTTACGGAATTATCAAGTTGAATTCTCACTCACAATATTTATATAAGACGTCACAAACATATTTTAGGTAAGCGATAAAAAAAATAATTTTAAAGGAAATCCTCAATACTTCATCTGAATAGCAGCAAGAAAAAGGAAACTTGGGCAATTTTTCTAAAAGGATTCTATTTTCGGTTAATGTGATGGAATTCTAAGACATGAAGGACTCTTTTGTCGATCTAAGGATAAAATGTTTTTGAATTATTATAAATTCCTGACATGCATGAAAATATTTGGGGAGTTAAGTATATGCTAGGTACCCTTTCCCTGAAAACGGCAGAGGTTTCTGAGCCTCCAAAATTTCTTGAAATCAGAATTAAATAAGCGTATCTTTTCCTCATAATATAATTATGAGAGACTTCTGTTCTTTATAGCTTTACAACTATATGCGAAAGAAACAGTTTTCATATTTACAACAAGCAAAGAACATATCCCCAAGTATTGAAAACTACTGTATTATTTACTGTTTTTTTACAAGGGAACATTTTCTCCTTGAATGTCTACCCATTCCACATTTCTTCTAACGCCTTAAAGTGAATTTCTATAAGATCATCAAATATTTTTAATGTGTTTCAGCCTAAATCTGTGAATCTATTTCACTATTTGGCAGAAGCTCTCTCTCACTCCTCATAACCCGACTTGAGAAGAAATCTTCATTACGATAACCCAAGCCATAGCAGAAACATTATACCACACAATCTAACATATAATATCATATTTAAACAAACTTTCATATTGTTTGAAGGAACTAAGTTTGCACGAAAACAATTCAATATATCACTAAGGAAACCTATTTTTAGTGATAATATTTTAGGATCAATTACTTTTTAACTCTTCTGCTTATTGTATCACAATTCATAGAGTCAGCATGTATTTATACAACTGCGACTCCCGGTAAGATTCCTCTCACTATGTTCTCTTACGATAAAGGGTGGGGTACACAATACCCGGGGGAAATAAACGTGGATATCTGATAGTAATGATTCAAAACTTTGATATTTCGCATAATTTACAGTATGTAACTTCAAACATTCTTTTTCATGCAACTCTTCGCATCTTATGCTAAATGAAGACAAGGTATAACAAATTACAACGCTTATAGTGCTTTATCTAAAATCAGGAAAGTTATCAGTCATCAAAATAAAATGAAGTAAAAAAATAATTCAAAGATTAACTAACAATATTGGAGAGATACAAGCCAATGATCCTTCGTTGATGAAAAATATCAGAAGTCACGATAAAGAATATTGTTATTTTTATATTTACGAAATAATTATAATTTTAATAAGATATTAAATAAGAGTCTTTCATGAGAGTGGGCAAGATCTTTTATAAGCTGATGAGAGGAAATTTTTTTGGAAAATAAACTAATTTGTTACGGAACACCACGCAATGCTCCATCTTGAAATAGGCAATAAACAGGATGTAAAATTCAGTAGCAATAACAACTTATCCAAAAAGTGGAACAAAAAAATTCAATTGTATTGGCCCCAAATTAATCTCTGAATCCCATTTCACTTCTTTTTCCAAAGCCGTACACTGTCGCCTAATTTATAGGCAATAAAAATGCGCACGCGTCCTGCGGGTTGCAGCAATTCAGGCACTGTACTATGTTGGTTGCCGTTATCGCAGGCGTACATGCTCTCTGAAGAAGCGATTTCTAATACGGTAAAGGATGGTGTTCCAGAAAGGGAGGGAAGAAACGTCGAAAGTTTATGCTTCAATTAGATCAGTTTCTAAACATAAAAAGATTGCGAAATGGCAATAACCCCACACATTATCTTTATTAGAAGTTATGATGGCCATGTTTTAGACCAATCATTTGATGACCACGCTTTTTCTAATGAAAATCTATACGACAGATCTTAGTTATTCCATTATGATTATTTATCTTTTGAGGCGAATGATTTTAAAGAGATTTCTCATTTTCTCTTCGCACTGCGAGGAAATGACAGAAATTAAGAGATGAGGAGTGGATTTTTAGTAGATATTTTTGCACTTAAGTATAACTAACATTTTGCTGATCAACTATAGTCCACAACCGAGCTAAATGAAAAATTAGATTTATGAGAGTGAAAAGGTATTTTTGTTGATCCTAACATCACTAATAATGTAATGATCGAATCATAATTACAATTAACGAGTACAATCCATTACTACTAAATACCAAATACCAACATATAATTGAGGAGAAAATAGTTATTCGGAGGTGTCTGTTGAAGAGTAAGAGGGGATCGATGATGGTGTTGATGCAGACATTAAAGGAATATCTCTACCCAAAACATAAACTGTTGATTTTCTTGTAGGTTATGATAATAGGATGTTGGATGTGCAAATATTAATTAGAAAGAAAATAAAAATCAATTTTTCGGAATATGTATATCCTTAGTAAAAGGAGTCTCTAATAACACCGTTATTTGATCACATGTAGAGTGGATGAGTATTTCATAAAATACCGCAAAATCCATTTATAAATTTCGGATGCTCAAGAGTATTTAAGAAGAAATTCTCATAAAAAAAGCAAGTGCATGCAGTACACTAAATATATTTTCTATGAAAGTATTATACTGCAATTCATTCTGAGGGAATCAATCCGCGTTTCAGACGATTTAATTTGAAATAAACTGAATAAATAAATGCAGCAAATATTACTAATTTTTATTATGATAAAGTACTTTTCATGAATTTGTTATATTTTAACATGAAAATAGATGGATATAATGATATAAATTTTAAGCCACCGATCTGATAAAAATATAATTTTTTCCTCAGTTCCTTAACTGATATATGACTTTCGTTATAGCGTAATAAAGGCACAATCCAGCGGGTAAAATCTATCCTGATAATATCACGTTTGAAACGGTCAGTAAGAAATGTTTAGGGGTAGAGTATTTGCGGTAAAAACTACTCATTTTCAATGAAGTTTCCCTCTATATCTCTTACATTGTCCCAAGATATTGCATTGCCGTCGTCATCAAAATCTTTTTCCCACTTTTAGACTCCTTTGGAATTTCAAGTATAAAATCACTTTCTTTATTAACAAAGGCTTATGGGAGAACTATTGGCTACTAACCTAATCACCCCATCCATGATAACACGAAACAAAATATAATTGACATTTTATTTACAAGATAATTCATAGTTTACTGCAAAAAAGCTCGAATCTGAATAATACTACGCTACTTAATAAGTTCTTGGATCAAAAATAAGTCTTAAACTTTCTTATCACCAACCGTTATTGATATACATCAATGTAAATGTGATACAGAAAACGCACATACCTATTAAAATGTTAATCAATGCGAAAAGGAATATTAACCATCCTACTCCTCTTAGATTTGATTCGAAGAAAAATTGTGGTTCACAGGTCCACGTATAATTCATGTTAAACAATGAACAGAATAATTAAGATAAAAATTGCTGGACATACATGTCCCCTTTACTGATATACTTAATTCTCTAATCTTAAATATCTCTCTCATGATTATGAGTAAAAAACGATGATGAACTGAACGCCTTTCAAAACAATGTAAACAATCCCTACTGTTCGGATCCTTATAAAAAGATGTTTACCTTTGGACGAAAGAAGTCTTTAATATAGGCTATCGGCGTGGATTTAAGAGGGTGGAAATTTGAAAGCTGGATGGTGCGTAACAAAATATTAAAGGGAATGAGAAAGAATACATAAGAGGCTATTCATGGTGATGACAAAGGGAAAAAGCGTTGATAATCCAGGAGATAGCGAAAATAAATTCCACACAGACCAAATGACGTACTTTGGGCCCATCAAAACGGGAAATGGCCCATAAAAGAATCGCATTTGCGGTGTTCCACCGCGTGCTACCGAAAAACTCATAAAACATCTCAGCTTTCAAAATGCAACATCGCTCTGGGAAATGTTTGCCTCGGAAACTCAGTCAAATGCTGAATCCTAAACCTAAGTACAGGTAACACTTGATAAATGCGTTAATTGAACTGCTAATAAAAGGTTTTATTATAAGCTAGAGGTAAATTAAAAGAGAATAGCCTGAAGGAGCGTTGAATGTAAATTGATTTTATGAGATGATTTTAATGAGCTTACATGTCTCCTTATTATAGTTTTAATTGCCGTACACAATAAAGGAAATCCTCGCATTAAGGCAAACAAAACTAATTAAAATAAAGGAGTTAATCCTTATTATAAAAAATTTACATTATATGACATGAGATGTCATCCGAAAAATATTCATGAACCAAGCTCGTATAAATATCAAATGCTGAATTCCCTTGATTTACATTTTTCTGAATTTAAATGCCATATTTTGCCATATTAATTGATAAGATAATAAAATGTAGAACATTGAATTATACAATATCATTTATTTCAATTTTTCAATTTTGAATAAAATCCCCTCGTGAATAATTCTCCATGATTAAAAATGATTGCTTAAAATTATTTATTCATATGTTCATATTTTAATTTCTTTTGTCAATACAATGAATAGAAATTTGTTTAAATATGATATATTAAAAAGATTATTTTCACAGGGAAAAATTCTTCCTTCCTGATGATTAAGGTAATTTCTACTAGATCCGCTAGCCTCGCTAATGGCTGCTACTGAAAAAGTTGCCAAATCTAAAACTTCTATCAGCAAAGCCAATATTGGTATAAGTAGAATTGCGGGACAAAAATAATCAACATTTTATAAGTGAAAGTTAAAAAGGCAGACTAGTGAATCATAAGATAAAAGTAAAGTGTAATAATATAAAGACAATGATCTCTAATTACTACAATGAAGTTTCAAGGACGAAGCTTCATTTAGAGGGGCAACATGAGAGAGAGCCTCTCTCTATTCGCTAGTTTCCATTGAAAATTTATTTAATCGAGCATATATAAATATAATTTACTAACGATTAGAAGAATATCAACTGCACAAAGCTTCAGAAGGAGAATATTGATGACATTTTATACCATCTGAAAAGACGGTACCACGTTTCCATATATATTTTCAGTGGATAATCAGCATCAACTTCATCTAATGACACCTTGTGAAATTGATTTACCTCAGTGTTTTGCCTTATTCATGAATGGTTATTAATAATCAGTAAAAAATCTTTTGTTATTTGTTAAATAATAATAAACTTTGTAATATAAGATTATGAAATACTAATTCACATGCTACCGCTATTGTGAGAATATAAATTCCTGCAAGAAAATCTTCCCAATTCCTTTAAATGTTTGAAAAAGGTTTGAATGGCTAAAAATGCTGAAACCTAAATTAGAAGATATATAATCTGCTTGCCTTTTATATAGACAGAAAATCGCCACTGATCGACAAAAAAGTTTGATGAAACTTCCTTCTCATACTGGAAGTCATGGCCGGATGTGTATTTTCGCCAAGTAGATTACTTGATCAATAACCAGATAAGTTTCGTTATATGCGAGACATGCAGATAAGACAGAAAGGTTATCCATCAAGACTGCCACGAATGTTTTAGCAAAAGACGTGAAAACTGGTTCAGACAAGCTCATTAAAACTTTGTTTCCCTACTTTTAAATATTTAAAGTCATTCAGGCATTTAAAGCGCTATCTTAATTCTTGTAATGGAATCGTTCCAAAATTAATCTCGTCAGGGACCAAGGATTAAACTACTTCAGTTCCCAAGGGCATGACAGCTTTCATAATTCACTTTTGCTCGCATCTGCATGCCACGAAAGGTATTTATTCTTCTGAATTTCAAAAAGAGATTCCATCTAAGACGATTCTAGTGGAATTCCTGGTATTAAAGGTTTTTTAGCAAAAAAGGAGCATGTAACTGACGAATAAATATTGCGATGCCCAATAAAATATCTTTGAAGCTACTTGCTCGGGAAAACATTCGGCAGCCATGTTATGCTAAAAATACACTTTCTATGGAGTCACAGACAAATACAACATGCTCTACTGTTAGTTCGAGAGAATGACTGGCAAAGAATGTAAAATTAACGTGAGTTGAGGAAGTAATTTTTAATGATGATCATTATGCACAGAAATATCATTACCAACAAGGCAATTATTTCAGTAAAACCACCGTTACACTATACATATGCTATCGGAAATAATAACTAATAAAAATTCAAGGTTTTAATTTTTCAGTGCATTGAAAACATGTGAATCTAAGTTAGAGCTCGTTCTAGATTTTAAATTGAATGACAGATGAAATAATGATAGTCCTCATAAATAATTGAATTTCCAGATTAATGAGTACCAGCAGAGTGAAAATGACTTTCTAAGCCGCTCGTTTCTTTCAAATGATATATTATTCTTCAATGTTACTATTGGGTGGACTTCATAATTTAGGTCGATTCAGTCCATTGATTCGATATGAAATAACTTGTGATTGAAAACTTGTCCCTTCGGAAGTCTTCCCACAGGTAATAATTCTTTGTTATCCTAGTTTCCTCCTCAGTAAATTTTAGTGGAACAAGAGAGGATGTGACGAAATTTCACAATCAATAATAATCTAATTTCGGTCCGAAATTTCACCGCATCCGCTGATTAAATCAATTCCTTTCGCCCCGAAAGATGAATTTCGCCACAACCTTTCAAGGGAAAAGTAATTCTGAGTGATTTTTGCGGTTCACGATACATTCCTCCATACGTTATTCTCGTCCCACGCTCTGCCTCCATCAGTATCCATTAAAAGGGTGACCCTAAGAAGAGGCAATATCCATTCATCATCGCTGCCCTATGGTAACTGCGAGGGGTGACCGCCTCAAGCAGAGCAAACACCAACTCAATACTTTATAGCGATCCATAAAAGGCTTGTTTACTATCGTGGTAGCGCTCCACCAGTACATTCCGCTGCGAAATGAAAAACAAAACTGAATATTAAGATAGGAAATACAGATACGTAGGAGTGGGGTTGCCCATCTATTTTTGGCTGGGGGTAACGTTAGGAATCTAATCAGCCATCAAGGTATGGTTGAAAAATTTGCCAATAAACCATGAATTACACAGCTATATCAATATTCGTGCAGGTACACATTTCGTATTTTCGCCTATTTTTATCGAGATTTTATACGCCAAAAACCTAAGTCACATTAAGGACATTTAAATTCATCCAAAAAATCCACAAAACTTTGAAATGCCCATAAGTATACAGACAGATAAAAGAACGCATTTCAATACGCGAGAAAATTTATATCCTCATGCAAAGTGATAATGATTATAATGGACGACAGCGTTGGGTGCTCTAGTTGCGCCTACTTAAAGTTCAGGTACTACTTCTTAAGATCAAAATTTATTTACAAGACTTAATTAGAATTAGCCGGCAATTTTAAACCCGTTAACATTCTAATCTATGGGTTGTTAGTTAGACGACCCTAGTTACGGGAAAATTTCAGCAAAGCGAATAGTGGATCTCGAACTTGCCTACTTTAAACACTGGAAACGAAAAATCATTTCGGGAGAAAAAAAATCATTTCGTAAGAATATATCCGACCTTTTTCAACAAATACTAACAACAATCTGTGTGCTCGAATTTCACTAAAATTTCGTAAGATTAATCGTCAAGTAATTTCAACAAGATATTTACAGTTAAAAATTTCAAAGATTGTAGTTACATCAGATATCCTACAGGTTGGCGTTTAATATGCTGATTAAAACCTGGATTAGCACAGAGATTCGACTTCTTGCGGCTTCTTCCATATGTGCTTAAACACCAACATTCTCAATATTGACACTTCGCTCAGACACACGCGGTTAGCTTCAAAGTTTATTTCGAGCCCTTGATTGGAAAAAAAACTGGCGATCGGATTTCCCCTCGCCGAGCAACAGTAGATTCCGCCGAGAAAATTTTTTCCCACAAAACGTCCTTGGCATCTCGGGTGCAAAAAAAATCGCAGTTCACAAACGCGTTGCCGAATGTAACGGGAACTGAAGATTCTGCCGCAAAAGGCATTGATTGACTGAGGAGCGAAGGAAAGGTTCCATCCGAAAACAGGGAGAGCCCTGGGCCACGAGGGAACGGGGAGAAGGAGAGGGAAGGGGGCGGAGGACGTCCCGGGGACCACAAAGGTAAAAGTAACAAAGGTGACGGTCGGAAACATTCCTGTCGCAGCGTATGCAAATTCAGCCCACCCTCGCGACACTCCAAACCTAATTTATTCCTCGAGGGACGAACGAGTAAAAAAATTAATCCGCGATCACGTAAAGGTATGGGTATCGGGTGGAAACCGGGAAGAGAAAAAGTCGTTTCTAACGTCATAACCGAGTATTGCGGAAACCGGAGTCATCCCCGGTAACTCACCTGAAGATGCGATGGGTTCTCACGCTGCTTGGGCCGGTATCTCCTCGGGGGGATACCAGGCGGCGCCACGGTCTGGGAAGTGCGTGTGCGCTCCACGCTGCTCCCGGCCGGAACCAGCTGAGCAATGAGCCAACAGGTAGCGTCACGGACCTGGAGAGGGAGGGGAATGGCCCGGGTGCACCCCTTTCGAAATCGCCGAACCCTGTTCCCGGTCTGTCGGTAAACCCTCCTGAGAAAACTGCCCCGGCTCCTTCCATACTAAATCTTTCTGCTCCGTCTCCTCCCGAATCTCTTTCCGAAGCCCCCCGAATAAAAAATAAAACCGACCTCCTTCCTATCTATCGGCCTGTCCCTTCTCCGCCAACGCCGCCCTCTCCTTGAGGGGATTTTATGCTATTTTCTCCATAATATGGGATGGTCTCTGTCAGCTGCCGCGTAATTCATTTGTGGCGTGGGATGGATGGCGGAAACGTATTGGAACCTGAGAGGTTTTTATTCTCGGATGAGTAACGGTCGGAGATCGAGGGAAGTAAACCATATGGGTGTCTTTTCCGTTTCCCTTTAACTCGTCACGACGAACTTTCCGGTAAATGGGCGTGTTAAAGTTAGAGGAGAGCTGAAAAAAGGCATCTACAGGTGTTATCGGAAATTACCAGGGTGTTACCTAAAATGATCATGGGTCATACAAGAAATTGTCTCAATATTTTAACAACTTTTAACTATCAACGTGTACGCCATTTGTTTATCCATAGTATGGTAGTCCAAAATGTGGTCTAAAATGGCCCGTCAACCATCCCAAAATTTTGTGAATAAATCCCAGTCTACCGAAAACTTTAACACGTCGGTTAAATAAGGGTTATATAAGAGATTAATAAGGTTTTAATAAGAATAATAACATATCAAATACTTTTACACAATCACCGAATACAGTTGCTACTCTTACAACTGATACTTAATTTCAATTGCTATCTGAATCGTATTCTGATTTTCTTGGATGAATAATTTTATCGACCCATTCAGATATTCTTTTGCGTGCACATTCTCGATATCGTAAGCAATCGGTATAAAAATAGCTATGGTAATAAACGACATCCTCATACGAGTATTTATACGGAGAAGGGATTTTCTATTATAAGCGGTCCCCGTATGTTTGCGTGAGTGACAATAATTCTGCCAAAGCCCCCTATTAAGTAGGATGGCCCTATACCATAACATAAAAAACAAACCCAGAAATATAATTTTCGTCCGAATTTTCATCTCGTACGGTTTACCTCTAATTTGCCGACCGAAGTTTTGGGAAATTCACCTTTAGAGCCATAAGGAGGAGAAAAGTTATTTCGCAGATAATGATCCCATAGAATCACAATCTGCACTGCAAGAACTTCTACCATCTTCACTAGTTTTTTCCATGTTTACTCAACATATTTCGAGGATACGAAAGCTCTTTTCGAAAAAAGCACCTCCTCAACATCGGTCGTAAATTTTTTATATTTATAGTTGTGAGCCCTTTTCCGATTATTTGATTCGAGCTGTAAAATGAGCTAATTCATCGATCCCCCAATGTTTCCATCTCCTATGACGTCAAGAGTTCAAATGTGAAAGGCTTGCGTCGGCATTTGCAGGAATAGTAAACGAACTTGCTTCTACGAGATCTCAAATGAGAATCAACTCTAATAGCTCCAGCCAGATTCCTCGTGAACCAACTGAAATTTAATTATCCCGAAGTCGCTGAGCAACACGAATTCGCGATTGATCTTCAGGTTTTTCGAAAATCAAATTTATTCAAATAACTCTGAAAGTTAAGGGAGTGACACTTGGTTTCAGTATCAAGGTTAAGAGTTAATACCGCAACATCTTCCATTTTATTCGTCGAAAGAGGAGCAGGAAACGTTCTTTAAAACAATGAATTATTACTTTACTATCAAGTTGGAAGGCCTCATCTATAAATTGCTTTTGTTGCTTTCAATTATCACTATATCACTATATTAGAGATTTTATCAATATCTTTCTTCGAATGGTCATCCTATTGTAACTTCTGTTACATCTATCTTCATAAGTTCCTCCCAAATTTATTTTATCCGGCTATTCTCTCCTGTTCAGGTGGCCAAGACACCTTATTCCCCTGATCTTTGCTTCCGCGACACTATTGGTCCTTTGAATCATTCTCTAAATTTCTTGAATAAGCTAAATTCTCCATATATTGCCCTCTTTAGTGGGACAAATAATCTTCGATTTTATTCTTAAAAAATTTTAATTTTGGGAAATTTTACGTATTTTCTTCATGCCAAAAATAGCATAACGATTCGTTTGGCCATTTTCTTTCACGTGCTCATAAATACTACTAATGTGTGTTCCGCAAGGATCTCACGATACTCTTAATTTTGAGTAATATGATGATAATTTATATGAAGAGCGCACTATGTTTAACCCATATGTAACTCTTATATAGCTGCCCCTGTTTTGGATCACAGTACATACATCCTCCTATCAGCCCAAAGATTTTTGAAGTAATCTACTTGATCGAACACGCGGTTAACTTCCTAATTCCTTTACCGTCTCGTCCGATGGGAATAGGTTTCGTTTACTAAACGAAACGGAAGATTGATAAAGGTTGATAAAAGTTGAACACGCTCATCCTTCAGCTAATCAAAACCTGGAAATTGCGTTCCACTTCGAAAAAAAGGGCAATTCCTGTACGTAATCGTTCGCTGTCCCATATTTTGCTACCTTTTTCTCCGCCCGGGGGTCAATTCTCAATATCGAGTCAGTCTCTCATGTTAATCATGCGATCACTGATCGAACTCCCAACTTGATGGACGTGAGCGAAATTGACCCTCTGACAGAGCGTCAGTGTTCTCGTTGAAGATGGGGCAAAAAACGGAAACATTTCTAAGTAGAATTCCATCCAGATTTTTCATTTTATCGGTAGTATTTGTAGTTAACAGCTTGGCAATCACTTCAAAGAATCCCATTTTTTTCTATAGATTCATAGATAATTCATCGTAGAGAGCTGCTATCAATAGCATGGGTTTCAGAACACTTTCTACTATACATCTACATATGTACCCTGCAAGCCGCCTTTCGGCGTGTGGCAGGGAAAACACTTATTTCATCGTCTTCAACCGTGTGATCCTGATTGATATCAAGGTAAAATATGAACCGATTCGTGATTTCATATAAAATTTGAATACCATTTGCAGCTATCGGAGGAAAAAATTAATTAAATTTTGAAATTTAAATTTATTTTATTCTTTAACATCAAAGAGACTCGTCAGCATAACGGTTTATAGTAGCAGCTCGCCTGCTCTACAAACAGGGGGGTTCAATTCCCAGATATCGTACTTTACTTTCTATAATTTTCCGAAAATTGGATAGTTCTAGTCGCATTACCTTCATTTCATATCGTTAGGTTCAAGTAAAAGCAGCCTGATAACTCCCAAATCCGTTGATACGTATGAAAGGGATGTTGCTTAAATATTACAAGTTATTTAAAATTAATTAATTTTAATATGACAATGAGAAAGTGCTTCAAAAATCAATGAACCCTAGGGTTAAAAAAGAAGATCGATCAAAATTACTTAAAAGAGAAAATACCTATCAAGACGTAACATACGGAATATACAAACATCTGCTACACCTCATGGACTGTGTGTTTAAATAATTTGAAGCGAATTTTCCTTATATTTTCATCTTAGCTTCCTAAAGAATGTATTAAAATAGAATTTTCAGTTCACATGCTCTTACAGCACATTTTAGAATTCAGTTTTCGAAGATAATTACTAAACCTCGTCCTTAGCATATCTGCGCATGCAGACAACAAAAATTAACAAGACAGGTATCGTAAATCTCTATGTATAAATAGATTGACGATATAAATAAATATACATTTACGTTGTTTGCTCTTATTCTTTTGGTCATCTGAGATTGACATAGTCTGAATGGAATGCATGTGGTTGCGGTATTGACTCAAAACCTCGGAACTGAAACTAAGTGTTAGCCACTCCCTTAGCTTCCAGATTAATTTTTGATACATTTATGAATAGGAGAGTGGAAATATTTACCTGAATCGCTCTTTGCATCCTTTCTAAAAATCCTAAATCTTTTAAGGAGAAAAGTGCTTCCGTAATTTATTTGTAAATAGTGTGCCATATAAATTAGTTGTGGTTGTTTTCGAATGGGAAATGTGAGAGGAGTAGAGGATTTCCTGGTAGGGTGATGTAAGGCAGGGACCCTGGATGTGCCCCTGGACCTCTACAGTAGCCGTTAAGGCCTATCAGGAACCCTAGAAAATCTTTCACGATTTATCACGTATTTTTAATAATATAAATAAAAATGGTGGTGATAATGTTCGTCCCAATTATCAACTATTTTTCGTCCTAATTATCATTTTTTATTATTGTACAGATGAATTCATTGCGTAGTTAATTTTTCTCCAACTGTACTAATCTATTAAGTATTTTTGATAATATTTATTAATATTTCTAAATTTTAATTCTATGTTGCTATCAGACTTGTGTGTTTAACTGCGGCAAAAAAAATGTAAATAAGTAAATAATAAGGGTTCCCGAGTAGCTGCATTCGAATGCTGCTTGAACCCATAAGTTATAATAATCAATTCTAAGATATGAAAATTAGAACAATTATAAAATTATATTATTATTTAAACATATCGTTAGCCTTGCAAAAAAGTTAAGAGTTTTACGCTATAAGACCTCTTAATCACCAAATGAAAAGGGCTATCCAATTTCTGGGTGGCCATATGCCTCCATTCAGCCAACATCGTTTTGATGAGCTAAATGAATTTAAGGGGGCCAATTACTTTCACGGAATACCATTTAAGTCGGTAAGGGTAGTTGGCCCCGAGGACAGGGACCACGCAAGAGCTGCTTTTTTACAGATTTAATTTCCAGGTGCATTAAATTTTTACTATTGCATCTGAATGATGAAACACCCCAAAAGTCATTCGGGTATCTCCACTGTTTTTCCCGGCATCATCCGGATATCCCTCCCCTTTTAATCCGTCATCCAAAACAAGGAGAAAGCACTCCATAGCTTTCCCTCTCTGACGCTATACATTTTTTCATCTGTAAAAATAAAGCGGCGATTTCCCAGGTTAAGGGCGGCGTCTGAGCGTGCGCGTGACACCCCTTCTCTCTCCATCGAATAGATTAGCCTGTTGCGCCTTTGGGTCCAATCTCCCACCCTGACCAGACGCAAATGCCTTCGGTCAGAATGAGCCCTCTAAATCAGGGGCTACACAAGTCTAACCCTGAATCGAAGGTTAAGATTACTGAGGCTAAGAAGAACCATCGTACAAGGGTCCAAGAGAGGTAGAAACAGACTGATTCGGAGGCTGTGATTGGTTAATTAATTGAACCCTCTAATCGCAAGACAAGAAACAGAGGGACGAAATGTCAGCTTGAAACTTCGGCGTCTTCTGCGCAAACACTGAAGGATTGCTCGGAGCTTTTCCTGTATCTAAACGAATTGCCACTTTTATTTCCTAATTCACTTCGACGATAATTTTAAATGTATTTTAACGAACTGATTATGGGTCTCCAGACGACCTGCAGACTAATGTCGTACCGTTCGAGGATTTGTTGCGTCCCTTGAAAAAGTTGGATTTTATAGACAGGTATAACGTAGGGCTGCTCCTCTTACTTAATTCTCGTCATGAATTTTTCACTCTATACACATGCACAGACACACATAAATACATGCACACACAATTTTGTTTTCTCACGAATAAAAATTCCTTCGCGTATTTCTTTTCAGGTATATGCGGTCTAATTTTAATGAAACGTCTTATTAGCTGCTATGTATCCTACTCGCCAAATATTTTCATGTAACTATGAGGTCCTTCTCTTAAAAATTATGGAAACTTCTTCTGTCTGCTGCATCTCTACCAGAAAGTTTTTCCGCTAAAGCTTCATATCTAAACAACAATCGAGTAAGCTTGAGAAAATACACTCTCTGAGAGCGTATTCTTGACGCATGTATCTGATTGACATACAGAATGAGGTGGCGCATTGCCGTACATTTGAGGAAATCAATCGAAAAATAAATAAAATATATCCAGAAGGTATATTGACAAACCTACAATGCTTTATGCAATTAAATTGTTTAACCAAGAGACAGCGCTTGAATGAAAAAAACTCGTGTAATCTATTTCAATCATTAATTTCATTAGATTAGTATTGCAGTTATTTCAAATTGTATTGACTTCACTAAATACGTGGCGAGGTTTTAGAACCAAGTATAGAAAATTTGAATTGATTGGTCACCCAAAATTTAAATTGGTTAATTGATATAAATCAAATTGTAATTGAAATATTTCTGTTAATTATTTCGAGTATTACTGAGCCTGAATATCAAGGAACGATAACAAAGCTCAGCCATAGAGCAAACTTCCTTGTGTTTGCTGTGTTAACAAACTTGTAGATCGCGATAAATTTGGTAATTATCAGATAGACTGATTCAAATCAGGTAAAAATCTTTTGAAGGGTTATATTCAGCATCTTCGGAAGGAGCTTTACAGAGATCAAACTCACATACCTTTGAGACATCTAAATACAGGATAATCTACGTAACCTATTTGTCCTGGAAAGGGAATTTATTAAGTAATTCTAAACACGTAACGGACAAGCGTACTAATTTTACATGATCACTGATTACAATAGCAATAATCGATTACTCTCTAACTATGGAATTATGAAAAATTAGCCTCAAGAAATGGTTATTAAAGAAAAGTATAAAGTTTTGTTGTGTACGAGTATATCATAAATGTACGCTAAATTGAAATCAAATTGATCATCAAGGATTGTTTTCCACGAATAACAAGGGGAAAAAAGAAAAAACTTTTGGTGTCTGAGATTTTACACCTGATAATAAGAATTTTAGAGTTTGCTGATTCCAAAAATGCTACCAGCTTTACGGTATCAGCTGTAGTTTTGAAGACACAACATAAATAACTATTTTGTTAATTTAACACATAAGTAAACATTTACTTAAATTTTCAGCATGTTTCAGATATGATTGCTTAAGAGAGAACAATTCTACGCCTTTATATATCAAACTAGGGTTGATGAAGCAATTTGTAAGCTCATTAAAAAAAGTTTGTGCTTCCACTATATATTACGTACATTTCCCATAGTTACCGACGAGAAACTGAAACCAGGCATTTCTGTTGGTCAGCAGATAGGAAAGCGCATGAATCATACATGTTTTTAATCAATGAGTGAAACTAAAACTAGCGCCTGGTCTCCATTCGTTCTAATTAAATCATTCTGGAATATATGATGCAGAAATATCTCATGTTAAGTATTGGATTACTTGCTATGAGTCCTTTATTTCATATAAATTAATACTAAGTTAACATTTAATGCCGACGTGCTATTTATGCACCCAAATCATTGCACACATAGTGTCCGAGAAACTCATATGATGATTATACCGAGTCTAGAGAGCTGGGGCTCCTCCTGCTGGATAACCAAGCGGTTCCACTTTACTGAAAACGATCTCGGGTTCGACTCCTGGTGAGGACCTGTATAAGCAAAACTACCTTAGCTGTCAAGGCTTTTCTGATAGCCAAATCACAACCAAAGCTCATAGGATAAACCTAACGCAATTTTGGGAATCAGTAGCACCGAAATGCCCAGAAATAAGTCTTGCATGGGAAACCGATATGCATGTTGCCCTGTGTAATCAATAAAATTAAAAGTCTTCATTTCGCTTACATAAGGACGTCTCCGGATGTTCCGAGAAAGTATCAGGGCTGTAATTCTGGAAAAGGAATATTTTGAGAAATTTCTCGTGAGACATCCTATGTAGCGTGCTGACAGTCAATTCCATCTCTGCCCTAATATATCTGCTTTTTCCTTTCCAAAAATTTCGGACGAAATTTTCATTATAAGAATTTTTCAACCTTTCCGGCTTTTGATTTCCACCAGTCAAGATTTATATTTCCGATGGTTTTCCCATCTGCTTCTAGGGTATCATTTGGAGGGAGGTAATTTTCCTAGTTTGAGTAAATAAGAGTTGAAGAACTGTGATACCATTTCGTTAGAATCGTGGATTTAAGCTCTGACCGAGCTCTTTATTCATTCTGATTTCCTTTAATGTGTTACTATTATTATTAGAAACAGATGGAATTTGCCCTAAAAAATAAACCAATCGGAGAACCTCCCTTAGGCATTAATCATAAAACGTTAACACATACAAGAAATTAATTCATATCTTATAAAATCATTTCACAATTATAGCTAATACAAAATTTATAATTATCGCTCTTTCAAAAACCGTTGTCCATATTGAATGTTTATTATGTCCAACAACTTACAATATTTTAAACAAATTCTCACTCACCATTTTTCTACAAGACGTTCCTCAACTTGGCCTTAAGGTATGCATAAGATGGAATGGCTCGAAAATACTCACGGGTAGGGCGTAAGTACTGCTCGATCGATCTATTACAAATGGAGTATTTTCCTACATAAGTCCTCTGAGGAAGGGGTTTAATTGTATTTTGGTCTTATTTACCGTAGTACTATAACTTTTTATTCTACTGCTGATACGTGCCCATGCCGACTTACCACAAAACGCATTATACAGACTTCCTAATCTGTATAAATTCCTCTTCATTTGTAACGATTCCCACTCTTGTTCTTCTAACATTTTTGTAGTGCTCGCAGTCTTTCTGGAATTCCTTTATACGAAGTATCGCGCTGCAGTTCTCTGCACCATTTCGACTTGATTTACTTGCCTACATGCTATGGATCTCATATTGATGCGCCGAATTCTAACATGTAAATAAGACTAGTTTGAAAAACACTTGAAAGCAGCATTCTGTAAGAAATGCATAAGAATGAACCTCGCTGCTTATAAATTCAAAGGTCGAAAACAAAATTGGAAACAGTGAACCGAAAAAAATCGATTTCTTTACCGTTTCGTTTTTCTGGAGTTTTAGATTCTGAAATTATCGAAGCAAAAATTATTGTATAATATTCCATTTCCAGACTGATGAATTGGAAACTCTTGAGTCCCGAAAATTACGCCTTGTACAAAATCTCGTACGAAGCTGAGACAATCATTCTGAAAAAGAATCCAATGCCGATAGTTTACCTTATACATACCCGCCTACATTTTAGCTCATTGTAAACATATCCACGGTCATTCTTACTTATATCATTTAACTATAGCAATCTGCATTTAGCCGCAATATTAGCTGGGCTAACACCCTAATTCGCCAGCAGCACAATGAACCAGCTTTATCCTGAGACAAAAACCTCACTTCCATAATACGAATTTATTATAAATGCAGTTGTTTCGAAAACTTAAAGCTTTCTCCTTACGAAATGATACACAGATACAGAGGGAATATTTTACTGCGATAAAGAAATTGTATGTCCCCATCATAAGAACAGGAGATTTTAAGTTCACAGTTGCACAACTTAAGAAAGATTATTTTATAAAATCATAGTAAAACTTCCGAGTACAAAACAGCCTATGCTATTCATGCAGCCACCCTTCTTCTTCACCTAAAATTGGAAAAAATATAGTAGTGTTGGTTTGGGACGGTCATTTTTGCAGGAAGTGAGATATGAGTACTACATCAGCATCAAAGACCATGCAATACTAAGAAAGTAATTTTAAAACTATTCTGAATAGCAGAATTGCTTTGATTCGATTATTACCGAGGATTAAACATTTATTAAGGACCTGATAAAAGACTACTTCCCCCTTCTGAAGCTAAAATATTACCAAAACAAAATACTTAAAGGGGATTTTGGTATGTTTCCATGATAACAAATTTCACAACTGTCATTCATGTATAACAAACTGCAAAAGTAATGACATTTTTAATGGTTGATAAATAAACAACCATTACCTATACAGTTTCCAGGCTTAATCCTATTCCAGAAGTGTATTACTCATTTAGAGTAAAATAATCTGTCAAGGCAAAGAATCCATTCCCTGCAGAATTCGATCTGGGAACAAGAATTTTAATTTTCTTTATTGATTTCTTGTCAATGCTTCAGTACCATTGATACCAATTCAGTATTTCTATCATTAGATCTAGAGAATTTTCTTTCAGCTTTCTTTTTTCTGTTATGTGGCAAATTACACACTATTTAAAGTGCTCAGTTGCATTTACCCTTTACTATACAGTAATTTTTACACCAAATACTTGACATTTGTGAATGTAATTTCATCTTGGAGATATAAGACAAATCTTTATATATCTCAATTATGCAATTTCTGAACTGAATTTTAGTTGTAAGAGCAAATTTAACTCATTTTATTTTTCCGTCAGTTATTTTGTCCTCTTCGTAATGGCTTTTTTGTTATTTTTCAAGGAATTTCTAGAGAAATAAAAATATTTAATGACTATCTATATACAGAGCTGTTTGGATTTTCTAGGAAGTTATGGCTTAATGCAGAGCTTATTATTCAAGATCCAATTACAGGATTATGCTATGAAGAAATTGTTTACTTACATGATATTACACTTTGTGGTAAATGTAAACTATGAAACTAAAAATTACTCAAGATAAAAATTTCCAGTGAGTTATTTGCAAATCCAAGACAAAAATTTATATCAAAATACAAGTAGAAGATATTCAATTGGTAAAAATGGTAATGGTAAAAATTGTATTTCTTACAATTTCCCACAATTGAGCAGCATTAAGCAATGATTAACTCTATTCATAAACACCATCTAATTAAAATAGTTCCACATAGACGTCTTTCTACTATAAGTATCTTTAGGCAATCAAAAGTCATACTTACATTTTCTCCCAATCTACACCAATGAATAGTAGTAGTACGAAGAATCTTCATAAATTTTCCCTAAATTTATCACTGCAACTAGAAGTAACCAACATAACTCCTTCTGGGATCAACTTTGATGCATATTGCAATTGAGAAAGACAAGATTTAGGAGTCACGCTAATAAAAAATAAATTATAGTATTTTTAGTGACTTACTTTCTGTTATCTAACCAAAAATATTGAACCAACAACTTGATTACACTCAAGAGTTATTAAAGTATGATGCTTGGTTTACTACTGAAAGTTATTCAAAAGTTAAAATTTATCACAATCAGATGAGATTATCCTAATATCTCTTAGAGAAAGGTAGGTTGATTGTGATCAACCAGCTAAAGCTTTTAATGCTCTCATAGCTTAAAGCAAAGTAATCAAAATCTCTTGTTATTGAATGTTTTGAAGTTTTGCCATTTAACAGCTAGTAAGACCAAAGAAACACTGAAAATGTATTGGTCTTACTTCAGACTTAGTAAGTTTCTGTAACAAGGAAAGTAACCAATGGACTATATGTAGCTTAAGCTATTATCAACAAATCTTTTTATCATTTTGCCTGACAGAATAAAAACTGGGCCTTAAATAGTGATTAACTACTGGCCCAAAAAGTTTTAGAGATCACATAATCATAATTTCTCTAAATAATGTATGAATTCAATCTATCTTTGCTCATGGAAGAATTATATCTTATCATTTATTTGGAGAGAATTCCCATTTGTTGCTAGTCTCTAAGTAAGATGCTCTCCCTTAAATGAAATGTTATGTATTGATGATATGCTAAATTGAATCATGATTTACCTTCCTCCTTTGGAGATAAGATAAAATTCACTCTATCATGGAAATGTTGATATCCCAGACAATTATCAAAAAGAGCTTTATCACAATGTCTGATCTTCAAAATTAATGAACACAGTAGCAGGGTTAATGAGATGAAATGTGAAAGATCTAAGAACATCATATTTTGTTTTGTTTTTCTATTGTTAAACTTTCATACATATAATTTTGTGAGAATAATTTTTACTTTGTCCATAAAAATTGTACCAAAGTGCTAAGTGCTCAAACATCACATATGCTATACTCATAACCATTCTTCAAATTTCATTATATGACACAATATAAAATACTTATATGAATCTGAAATTAACTAGACATTTGAAGCCAAGAAAAATTATATAATTTAATTTAGATGCACATAATCCTACACCCTGAGAAATTTCAGCTCATAAACATTCATGTTTCAACATTTTTACTGCAATATCATCAAAGTCCATTTGTAACTTTCTTTATTTACCTCCTTCAATGGCAGCCGATGCACCTGAGTGTACTAATATAAGTATGGCTTGTGAATCACTTTACAAACAAAACAGTATTTCATCAAAACTTTACTGACTTCCCTTTTTGATTATACAACACTGGGATTGCTTGTTCAAGACTTAATGAGCTTCCAGCAAGAATAAAACATGCACAGCAGGGCAAAACTCAATCCTCAACTTCCCTTGCAACGCCCAGAAATCTCGCGTTCAAAGATAACAAAATGTTACAAACCACGAAATTTTCACTGGCCACTTCTTTAAACATGAGTACATACACTAATGATAGTTCTACAAAGAGTGTTGTGATTTCTCATAGAAAACATTATAGTTGTCATACGAACTTTCCAATAATCCAAACAACAAAACAAAATATAAAGCAAGGAAAGAGTAGCAGAAACAACAGATATCACACCAAACGTTAAGGGCAGATCTTGTACAGGGTATGCACGTTTTGTAATGGGCTACTCGATAGATGTCATACCTGGCACCTCTATGAATGAGAATTAGCTCTACCCTTTTCCCTAATGAAAGTGGCCAATGCTTCATCTCACCATTTGTACCAGTGTAACCAGCTGGTTCAATCTTGGAATATTATCATTTGCAATTGCACCTTAAGTACTTATCAGAGCTGGTCAAATGAGAGAGGGACTTGAGAAGTGCATCTAAAATCTTGCTCCCCGTGGAACACAAGAGCAAACTCTGCTTACGTTATACCAGCAAGGCCTTCTTCCCTACAAATACTGCCTGGTAATATGCAGATATTCCCAAGCTAAGGATTGACTGCCTTTACTTTGAATGCTTAGAAACCAAATTCTATTTCAACAGAATGTATTTGACTTGGAAAAACATGTTGGACAAAACTGCTCTCACCTGGTAACGTGCAACCTCATTTCTCACTACCACTTTTCGAATAAGCATCAATAAACTGGTACTTGAGATGACAAGATGGAAACCACTCTGACTTTACCGAGGGAATGGTGAATTTCCTAGTTGATTTGTTTGACATTCTGAAAAATTTTTCATCCATACAGCAAAGAGCTTGAAGTTGCAGAATAAAAGCAATGCCGTCCAACATATAAATACCTTACAACCACCTCTCATTTTATGAGACAAACTATGCAAGGGTCATCCCTGCTGGCAATTCTCATTCGGTTCATCTCAATTTTACCCTGAATGAGAGAAAAAATAGTTCTGGTAGCAAATAAGTCAAATATTTTTTATAAATTTAGTATACTTGATCAAGGAGAAGCGAAAAGATGTATGAGTGATTGAGCAACTTGGCAATTATCATTACGTCCCCCTCTCTTCATTGCAGATATTTAAAAATCATTCACACTTGCTGAGCCAGCCCAAAGTAAGGCTCAGAGCCTTTGAATATTCCATTCCCTGCACAGACATCGATCCCTCTCATTTGCCCTACAAATTGTTAATGCACAGCAATTGGTTAATAACATGACTGTACAATTACACACTATTATCCATAAACAAGAGGGCATGAAGAAAACATTAAAACAAATACATAAATCTTTTTTCTTTCACAATTTAAATGAATATACCAGTATAAAAATCACTTTACGATGATACACAGACCAGTTATGACTTGATTCACCCATTTTCCTAGGGCTCACATTTACCATAGTTTTATCATTTATTTTCTTCTTAATATAATATACTTTCAAGATAAAAAACAGAACAAACACTTGCACAAACATTACACGAAAAAAGCTCATCAATTATCTTCTCTTAGATACCAACTTGGGCACAGTAATAAATGTAACAACTATTTAATCCTGCACTTCCTGAAAAAGACCCTTTCCCGCATGACCGCCACGCCACACGTTACAATGGCAAACACGAAACTCATCAGTTGTACTGGTCAGTATCGTGCAACACTTCACTCACAACAACTACATTTAGTGATAATAATACGTGAACAGAGGTGCAAGACAATTTAGAAACAACAAAGTGGCTGTTTATGTTTTGAGCATTCCCCCAATGAGAGAAAAGTATATAATTAATACACCGAACCCCAAAAAAAGCGATAAAAATAAAAACAGATATACACACACTGAGGCATTTTCTCCAATCTGCATATATCACTTACACAAATTCACGACTACAAAAAACAATGCATTACTTTGAAAAAATTCAACCAAATTCTTAGAACAAGCTCTTAATTCGCCATTAAAAATCTTCATCACTGACAGTTTTTCCATAAGTTTTATGTCCAGGGGACAACATATACATAGTCACAGTAATAATTTCTCAAAGAGATAATATAGTTTTGTGAAGCCACAAATACACACACATACATACAAACATATCCATATGCACATACATACATACATTCCAACACTCATAAACACCCAAATAATGCACTCTAGCATCCACAGGGATTCTTTTTAAGGACATTAGAAAAAAAGTGCTTTTTTCAGCAATCCATGCAAGGGAATCAACCTGACTAAGGCAGGGGTTGGCAGGTATCTTATAATTTGGGGAGATGATGGACTTTGAGGGAATAAGAGGGCGACGAGGCACTTGTGCAAGGGAAGTGAGAGTTACATAAAATGCAAGGAATGCAGGCTGACTTGTTGGGGGTGACCGGGAATTGAAACAATGATCTGACAACTTGCTACCACAACTAAAAATATGTGATGGGTTACATGGCATACTTTGCACCAAGTCAAAAGACACTCGGAAATATCAACTTTTGTACATTGCGCATTTTGTGGTGTCATCAAAATTTCCTGAAATATATGCAAGAGTCAAATTGTGGTGAAAGAACGTTCGCACAAAAAGCTCGGAGGTCGAAACCTGCATGCTTGCACACAAATTACAATTCACCCATAAAAACCAATGCCCTCAAGAGAGGGCTTTGTACTTGTTGCATGTAATCAAAAAAATAATGCAGCTGTGTGCTTGAAACATTCAACAGGCTGAACATACATTGGAAGGGATGATACTCTTTTTTGTATTTTCTCAATGAAGGCAGAAAAATACCCCGCCGCCCTATGATGCGGGACTGGATGAATGAATCAAGGAATTGGAAACCCATCCAAGATGAAATGGCACCAGGCAGTTGACAAATTCTTCAAGTCAAAATGATTTCACCAAGTACTAAAATGCAGCCTTGACTGTTTTTCCATCTTTGTCAACCACACAACTAGTTGAATATGTCAAAAGTTATCTCACTCTTTGAAAACCTGTGAGGCAGACAGATCGAGTGTACGATTCCATTATGATGGGGGTGAACAGTGAATTAGAATAAAATTGTAAGTGAATAAAAACAACAATATAGAGATATTCCTGTGCAACTATGCAAGAAGACTTGTGGATGATTATGTATGAATGCTAAGCACCAATGTGGGGAGTAAATGAGTGTCTCATTAAAATTACTTAAAACCAACAAAGGATTAGAGATGATTTCTAGCCTGTTGCTTATACCTGAGAAAAAGACCCGGAGAATTTGGAACAACCCCAGAAGGAGTGAACCCAACCTGGAGTGTCCTTAGAATTTCACTTGATTTACCCGGCAACAGTCGAGAAAATACATGCACACACACATACACATGTAACACGCAATTTTTTACACATTCACACTGATAAAATCATTCAGAGAACTGAGTTTCTTGAAACTATACCCAATCACGTATGCATCAAGGAGGTAGGCTGCTTTGTACTATAATATAAATCCTTTTGTTTGCTTTCCTCCATTTAGGCTGTCTCTGTGCATTGAGCTGATGTGGGCAGCTGCTTAAAAAATATTTTCACCTGAGTTGACAGGCGCATCATGCTCAACAGCATTACTAATCGTGTTTATAAGAGCACAAAGAGACAAAAAATGAATTTAAAAGGATATTAATCTCTATTGCTCCCTTGACAGTAGAAAATACTTTACAACTCGAGAGAAGCAACCGAATGGCATCACATAAAATACCTGAGTTGTTATCAAACTGAACACAAAGAATGTTGTTTTGTGTTGGCCACTAATGGTAAGCAAAAAACTGCAATGAACATAGAAGAGAGGTGTTTGTGGTGTAGTAAATTTTTTGTACTATAGCATTATTTTGCTTCTTACTGCACAAAATGCACAATTGTGCCCATGGGATTAATAATGAATATTTCAAATGCCACAGCATATAAAATTTGTTTTCCTTTTCAAACATATGCAGAACCACGCCCTCAAAATATGAGGTCAATATTTTCTAAAGAGTCATCCTGTGTTAGGTCGGAATTGAGGAGATAAATTTGGTGCCAACAAAGGGCATTTTTTCCAACACTTACTGAAGAGGTAGCCGAAGGCTGATTCTAAATATCATCACAAAAATAATCTGAACGTAACAAGAGCTACATGAATAGAAACAGAAGAGATGGAAAAGAAACTTTTAAGAGCAAAGTACAGCTACAACCATCTCCACCAGCACCTCTGTTAGGGAAAACAAATGTGACACAAAAGAAAAGATCTTACACCAAATTCAATGAAAATGCCAATCCAAAAAATCAAGAAAACCCTTTCAAAGGGTTTCATGGTTCAACCAACATACAATACAACATAACTAATTTGATGCATTACAGCAAAATACTACTCTCACAGAGAACTTAATGTTTCCACCATAGGAAAAAAGAAATAAGACTGAAAGCAACTTTCCTAACACAAACCAGATTGATGGAAATGGTTACAAAGAAATCTAAAAGGGGTTGCCACCACTAACTACTCTTTTAAGTTTCAGATTTTGATAAAATCAACTTACTTATAAATATCGTCAATTCAGTTTCAAATGCTGATGGCCAAGATATGAACTATGCAACTTACTGTTCACTTCAACAAACTATATTTTAAATATTCAAATAAAATAAAATCAATCTTGCCTACTTAAGGTAGTAGATAGTAATTATGTAATTTTAAGTCTTGAAAATGAAAGTATAGCAAATGAATAATTATGAGAGACTTTTCCTTAGAAGTATAATCTTATTAGTACTATTATTTCTCTGCAATGAATCTGCTAACAAACTTGCAACACTGACATCTAATAAATCCATTTGCTACTATAAGTCTCCAAAATGGCCACAGAAAAACTGGGTGGCAACCATGGATGTATGAGAAAGAGAAAGAAGTAGAGGAGAAACTGATGAAGAGTAACATAAGAAAGTAACTGAAGGGAAACTCATTCCTTCCTTCAATTAGAAAGACAGTCCCTCCGAGGCAAAACAGAGCTTTCACCACAATTCAACTGACCAGTTAGGTGACATTCAAATCCAAGGGAATAGAAATTCATTTCATGTACAGGACAGGCATTCCACTTTTAAACATTAGCATGCACCAACAAACTTTTCAAATACACTGTACATGTCCCTTGTATAACAATCATAAATGATGGATGCTCCAACATTGAAATTTACCTCATATTTTTGAAACATTAAGGCTACATCTTTAAGAAATAGGTTAAAACCATAAATTCTTTAAATTGATGAACAGACAAAGCATTAATCTCTGCTTTGACTTGTTCTTTGTTAGAAAAATACAAATTTTGATAAAGCACAATTTGTTAGTTTGATAAACTCATAGTCCAATTCAACTAAAATATAAACTCATGTTAATTTAAAGTAAAATTTTGGAAAATACAAGGAGTTAATCATTTAAAAATCTTAATTACCTTCACCAAAAGTTCTCAGAAATTCAAACCACTGTATAAATCAAACAGTTAACAGCAATACCACATTTTAAGTCACCAAATCATATGATTCAAAGGTGACTTGAATATCAGATCAATCCAAGAAAGAAATCAGAAAACTCAACTGGAAAACATAATGTACACCCAATTAAAACCAACTAATATTTCAATCATATGATCAAGGAAATATGGATTTTTGATTTTTGAAATCAACAAACCACTTTCTTATCAACCAGCGGTACCAATAGTTGTCGGCCAAGAGACATTCAAGTTTACTATCAGTCCAATGAACAACGACGAAAAACCAATGGTACACAAATTCACAGAAATCAGTAAAGAGATATACACACTTAAACAACCAGTAGACAGGTATACACCATACACACACCTAACACTCAGAGCATGGGTAAAAATCATTGAGATGCAATGCCAAATTCAACACATTCAGGATTTTCTACACATAAATGGCCACCTTTAGCCTTTTTTAAGAATAGTAATTACATCACCATTATGGCTAAAGCCCTGTATCCCCCACACCCTCCCTATCACTCTTTTTAAAATGCTTGGTGTACCATCAGAACACCAGGCAACGAGGTGCTAAAACATTTAAGCCTGTCGAAAGTTATCTCAATACACAAGATCACCAAATTGTGCTTTGAAAACAAGCATCAAAAAACCACATTGGGACATATTTGCCAAACCACACCTATAGTAAGAAAACCAGTTGAGGTTGTAAAGATTTTGGAGTTATCAAACACTCCATAGAAGACGATCTCCAAAATCACATTACATTTTCTGGTTAATACTGTGCAACACATAGATATATTTCACCCCTATTTGTCATATGAATTTAAAACCAAAAGCAACAACTCTCATTTGAAAACTGTTCATACAATATTTGAGGAGTCCAGTTTCACCTTTCCTTGATTACAATTTCCCTAGATTTGGAATAAATCCATTTAATTTTCAAAATTAACTTTATTCACTCTAGAGGCAAAAAGGTAACCAAAGAAACATTTATGCATTAAAATAAAATTCGTAACCTTCACATGAAAATTTTTCTATTCCATAAGGAGTTAAACATTGCAGTTCATTCCCTGAACATTTTTGTACACATTATCAACCAGAAAATTTTATAACAGTCCCATCCTAGTTTTTCCACAACAGATAAAATTGTGGTCACCAGCCTACATTTAAAGCAGCCAAACATTGTTACATCACTCACGAAAAAGTATGACAAACAACATGATTTAATACCAGTAAGTAAAAAAAACTTCTTGGAACACCAGGATCTGCATTGCAGATTTTAACCACCAGAAACTACCTGAGAACTGTTGTACAATGGAGACATTGTAAGCAACTGACAAAATAAGTAACCTTTTTCAATTCAATGACTCTGTTTTTGAAAAAAGGTGTAAAATTGTAAATATGTCTATTAATTTCATAGGTAAATGTATACGTATCTGCAGGTAAAAATGTGTACTCTAAAAATGCGATATTTAAATATGACAGTATAAACAGTGTTATGCCTTAATATGTGCCATACATTATGTAATCGTATCAGATCTGAGGAATTGCAAAATAAAGAAGCAAAAATAATCTTAGTGCCACTGTTGCGACACATATAAATACTGGATATTTAATATGAACTTAGGAGAAGTGGAGTGATTCAAAACAAATGAGATGCAGCAGGAGGTAAATGCCCTTGAGGTAGATGCTTGCTGCAAGCAGCTAGCTTCACAATGGAAGCTTGAAAAGCATGCCCATGCAAAAGAATGGCACAATGAATAGGCTCATCACGAGTGAAACAACATCTGGTTGTCACTGCTTATTTATTAGCCTTGAGATTTATCTAAGCTGATAAAAATAGTGGCAAGCATGATAAATATTAGGGCAAAGGATTAGTCAGATGAATTACTTTGTGCTGGACCTATGAAAAATGATGATTTGCCAATAAAATACATTAATAATGCTGATCTTGATGATTAGTGTTTCTCAACCAGTGCTCCTTAGAGTATTGGTGCTAGGAGAGTGCAACAAATAGTTTCGTATATTTCTGTAAAACAATGAAAATTGTCACAACTACTCCGAGTGTAATTGCTTGTCAACATTTATTAAATCTTAAGTTGAAAATCGGTTTTCCATTCATTTTGGTAAAATCTGGTTAATCTAAATTCTCTTGCAGCATATTTTGAGTACTTCAAATTTTTGAACTCTATAGACCAAAATATAAGGTTTCCATACTATGAAATTTTTAATATATTTTACTTCATTCCTTCCAACATCAAGGAATTATTATTCTCAATATCCCAACAACTTTTAACTTTTTAATTTATGATCAGCATTCCAAAATAGAAATAAAGCATTTTCCTATCCACTGGATTCAACGAGATACTGAGTCAGTATTTTACGATGATAAGCCCTTAATATAGTTTAGAGATTTTAACAAAGTGTAGATATTTTGAAATGTTAAATATGGTTTATATTAACTGCATATTTGAAAATTCTACCTTATACACAACTGTAATTTAAACATGGAATCTTCTTCATCAGATTTCATACTATAATTTTCTAAAGTTGACAATACTCTGGGGAAATTTTAAATTAATAAGGTTATTCTATTACCTCAAAATGCTTTTTCATTGGTCCCCTGCTTTTAAGATTAACCAGGTTTTTCTGCACTATAACAATAACTCTGGTGAACAATTCTGTCATGAGTTCTGCATGAAATAATGTTCAAGCTACTCCACAGTCCACCAAAACTTGAGAGACACTGGTGTGGATTGTCATTCATGCTAGTTATGAACATAGCAGTATATTCTTTCAAATGAAATGACAAAGAGGTAGTTTCTAGTTGGTGACAAGTCATTCTTCAAAGAGCAGGCAGATATGAGTAGATGATCATAGAAAGAGGCAAGGATTTGGAAATTATGAGAGAAGGAAAGAGCAATGGGAGGAAAGTCAGAGAAGTCTCAGAATGAATAAAGACTAATCCATGACAAATGCAGCAAGGATTTCAAACAAAATGAAGGGTGGTGAATATACCTCTGCATCTTTGGAGCAGAAAAGGCAAGCATTAAAAAAAGAATGGGGCAAGGTAGTACTTCTGAAAGTAGTACACCATGACCTATTAACCAGCATTACTACACATCAAAATTCAAAAAACATGCTCATTCGGCTTACAATTTAAGTGTGAGCAGAGATTTTTCATTTGTAGCCTGTACTCCATTACCAAAAATAAAATACTATTACTTTACTGTCATTTAAAAAATTCTGATTTGGCACTGGGGTTATATTAGAGTTTTCTCTCTTTTCCTATGAACAAATTATCCCTGAAAATCTGTCCCGACCTCTTTGCCTGTTTCCATTTGCTAATGGAGATTGTGAGGGCGGGCAGCAGATCTGTCCAACGGCTTAAAAGGGTGTGTTTACAGAGGGGGGAGGTGAGCACAATGAGAGAAAACACAAAACATGTCCATTCTGCTACTTGTTTCCTGAGACGTCAAAGAGATGAAACCTGTTGCACTTCAAATGACTAGCTTTAATATTTTAAAAAATAACTTTACTTATATTCCTCGATCACTATGAACCCCACAGTCCTCTCCTATGCCTCTTCCTCTTCTTCCACAGGTTATTTTTCAACAATTAAAGAGCATAAAATATCGGTACATGGCAATTAACATCAACTTAAAAATGCAAATGCCTTCCTTTTTTCAAAAGAAAGGCAACACAAAACTCAAAACAAGTTGGTATTAGATACCAATTCAAAATCCCTCAAACCTGCAGACTGCAATCACTACAAAACAACAACACATACTCTGAATGAAAAATAAAAATGCATTTGATGCATCTTGAAATGTCTTTTAGAGGATTTACAAAACAGGGTTGGGACAGCACCTAACAGAAGTAGGATAAAATTCAATTATTGGAAGACTTAAAAATGAAAATAATTCAAACAAAGCTTTCCCACTAAGGAATCAACACATTTTCAAAATTTAGGACAAAGCCAAGAAAACAAAATCAACAACAATATCTCACCAACAAATAAAATGCCAAATTTTCATCGAATCTGGTTAATCTTAACATTAACGAAAAATACTACTCCCTCAATATTATATATTACTACCAAAGACATAGGAAGAGGGCATGGGAGGGTTTGTTTAAGCAGAGGAGCTTAGGAAAATAATACCAATATATATATATTTAATATATATATATTCACCCCCTGCGTTTTCCCTGAATGAGTTTTGTAATCCCCCCACTGATTTGATGCACTCAGAAAATAAATCTGATAATATTACAATATTTACAAGACCCTTATCCCAAAAGATAAACTAAAAATATTTTCTTAACTAATCATTTTAAAAGAGAGCAAGAAGGAAGTGGGAAGCAAGAAATCACTTGCATCCAACATGTGCCTACAAATGGAGAAAAAGAAGTGCAATGTCAATAGACCAAAAATAAAGAACTGTATTAATAATTATAATGTTGATCATAAAAAAACAGTTGAACATACATGTAAATTTGATTGTTAACCGGACACTAATTCTTTCATCTTGTATTTGTCCGCTAACAAAGAAATTTTAATATATATATATATTTATTTATATATATTTACTTTATTTTATATATATTTGTCTGTGTATATATTATATTATGTATATATATATAGAAGATCCATTGAGGTATTTCTGTTATCCTGATTGGTTTTTCGATAAAAATCGCACAAGGCTGTCACTTGCCAAATTTACTTCCCCATGCCTTTGGCCAGAGAGCAGGCTGCTTATGGGGAGCGGTCCAGAAACAATATTGGCCAATTAACTTATTGAAAAACAGGAGGGGAGGGATCAGGAGATGCAAGAGGTGGGCAATAGGACACAGTTGGGCAGGGGAAAATAAAAATCAAGGACGATTGGCAGGATACAAGGACAAGAGCTGGGGGAATCTACAATATCAGAGACAATGGAGATACACTGGAAAATTAGGAATAGGTGACCAGATTTACTAGGAATTCTTGAATGTTTTCAGGATATCTACCAATACAAAATATTCAACAAACATGTTCTTAAGTGGGTAAATTGAAATTGAAAAACTTGAAAATAAAAGGATAATCATACCATTCTGTTTATGGAATTAGCCCATTTTTAGCAGGCTCAAAAGTCCCAATAAAAATAGTATCTCCAGAGAGTGGTTTGATTTTGAGTATCATTTGAAAAAGCTGTACATGAATAATTAACAGCTTTACAGAGGGAGGCAATACCCAAATGTTTTGCATCCTTATAACTTTTTGCACCTTCCATATAGGAAAATCTGGCCACCTTAGGTTAGGAATCTGGATAAGTGATGCAGGGGGCAACAAAAATCACTGGATGCAGTGACCGCATTGTTTACATTCATACTGTGATATGTGGTACAAAAAAGAAGAAAAAATAATGTATAAACCTGAGTTTCTGCTGTAAGCATCTTTAAATATATAGCGATATAATAATATTGAGGTAATTAGCAGTGGAGCTCCGTGATCTGACACGAGGATTATGTGGAGGGTATTTATGTAACTGTTTAGAGGTAGATTATAAGAGATTCCGTTTTCTCTTCCGGATATTGTCTTCTCCTCATGGAAGAGGCGATCTTGGGATATGAGGCCAGCTGAAGGGGTAACAGGGAAGTGACATCTGGATAGGAGGGAAGACGGGAAAGCTGTCATTACTCAAGGGATTGCTTTCAAAGCAAGATAAGAGTTTTGCACATGTTTTCAACACACAAGTGCCCTCCTGCTCTACTTCAAATGCTATCCCTAGAAATTCCCTTGCTCTCAATTTGCCACTAATATATTTTAAGCCAACACCAACATCAGGCTAAAAAATAATTCACAGTTCCTCTCTTGGAACATTCAACTTCCTTCAATTCCTGCAATTTTTTCTGAAGGATTACAGTCGCAAGGACTGAGCCACGGAGGTTAGGAATAACTTCCCTATAACCACCATCAGCAAGGTATGTGTTCATTAGGAGGCAGGGTGCAACTGGAAGGACAGCTAGGACCTTTTCTTTCTTATGGGATTAGGAATGGGATTTGGGTTACAATTGCGACACCTGATTATTTTTCAAACACAGTGGAGAGGTAGTTGCGATGATAACAGAAGCAGTTCCTTATTGGATCATTATATCCCTAACTCAATACACGTCCCTTCATTTCTTCAATTAATTCCTCGCTATACGTTAGATAAAAAAAGTAAGTTGAAACCTGAGCTGAGTTGCATGGCAAAAAAATTGTGACATTTAGCATTTCGATAGGCAACCTCGATGTAACTGTGATCGAGGCAGGACCTACATGCAATGGCCACCTGCCTGAAACAGGGAAACCCATCTGCCCCCTAAATTAGTCCTGAGGTACAACACTTTCCCCTCTTAAAAGAGGGGATTTTGCTGGCAGATCCCGGGAGTGTTCTGCCCGAGAAGACTTGTGGGCCAGATTTGTGACATGGTTGCCTTCTGAGTAGAGGACACCAATTCCCTTTTGACTTGCCCCTTCAGTTCTCTATGGAGAGCCACATATACCCTTTCTATTGGCTGCTCCCCCCTCCCCCACTGTGGTTGGCTACCTGCTGCGCCCCTGCAGAGGCTCCAACCTGTTGCTGCTGTTGCTGGGCTGCAGCAGCTGCTGCCTGCTGAAACGCCTTCAGGCTGAGCTCCGTCTTATGCTCCCTTGCAATATGGCGTCTCACTGTGTTGTTCCGGGTAAAGGTGCGAGAACAGAAGGGGCAGGGCACCCTGATACCCTGGTGCCTCTGTCGGATATGAGCACGTAGATTTGTTTCATAACCATAGAGGCGCTCACAGTACGGGCACTTCAGCTTTTTTCCTGAAAACAGAAAATGAGGTTATCATCTCCAATGATGTGGATGTTCAATAAAGGTTGGTTTTAATTAAACATCCATTATTGAACCATCTAGAAACTATTCTGCTAAGCAGATGCTTAACTTGATATTTGCAGTAAATGCATTCTTTTTCGAAATTTTTTTTTTTTTTGATCCTCAACCAAAAAGGGGAAATTGTGATTCCTTAAGATAAAAACAAAGCATTTCACTTTATTTAATCACAGGAAGTGCTTAATGTACGCTCCCTTTATCAATTATGAGTTCAGAGTGCATTATATTCTGTGCAAAATGACCTCAGAAGTCAAAGCACTTTTAAAAATACTACTACTAATTTGTTCAATCATACTTTGAATGACATATCTAGGAATTGCAACAAGACTGTAATATGACAAATGATAAAATCCCTCTAAAATTATCCCTCATGCATAAACTCAATCTTTTAGGAATAGCTGTTATTGCATTGCTACATTATGTTAAACACAGTAAAGTCCATTATAATAAGAGTCTAGAAAAATTGGAAAAGTACTCGTTATAAAGTGTACTTGTTGTAGACAATTTCTAATACAAAATGCCAGTCCTCATGAATCCAATGGCAGCAAAGGCAGCAGAATGGAACTGTAGTCTTTAATTCTTACGCAAATGCATCTTAATGCATAAAAAACAAAAATACTATTTTATTGATTCCTAAACCATAATCAAAGTCCTCTAATATGAAACGTGACATCCGGTTCTCCTTCCCACCCCTTCTATTCCCACCCATCACGAATCAGACCATTTGGCGCAAAATTTTGTATGAAAACAAATTCTACAGGTGGATGACAATATGATATGAACTCAATTGAAAATTGCCGAGCTGACTAAGCCATTGCTGAAAAGAAACGAGATGTGGGGATAGGATGTACAGAGGAACAAAGGGGAGAGTGAAACTTATGATAAGTCTCTAATTAAAGTTCCCTGAAACATTTTTGCCAAGGAAGAACGAAGCGAGTAGTGGGAAACAAATGAATTAGATAATAATAATTTCTGCATTAAAATTTTTTCTGCTTTTCGAAAAGATAACCTGCCTCAGATTACCATTTGCTTGTCAGACTTCTTTTCTCATATCAATTGACAATTGGAGATATGCATCCTACAAGACAAATATAGTTAGAATACCTGACAAATATGGTTAGAATACCTGCCCAGAAAGTGAGAGAGCTGGATTTGAGAGCCAGTCAAGTCACAATCTTTCACTTTCCATACAACAGTCAATGTATTTGAAAAACATAAGACACCAGCTGAAGTGTTCATTTATAAAATAGTGAAAGTATGATTTAATATAGTGATACAATTTTTACAAAAGAGAATCAAACATCACAGTTCAGTGTAACAGGTTAAAGAAAAATTTTGCTTAAAACACCAATATCTCATCAATGTTCTCAAATATCTACATCAACTTTAATACCCCATGAGTCACCTTTAAGGGTGTGGCATAAGGTATAAACCCAGATATTCAAAATTTTGATGGGAACTCATAATTTTGTGCCTCAATCTATAGCAAACATGAAGAATAAGAACATGAAATAAGAAAGTACAATGCAGCAGACTGTAAAGAATTTATTTTTATATATATAAATACATAATTTTAATGACATAGTAATAATTTGGATGCAAAATCTGTAACCCACGATTACAATATGAACGGAAAAGGCTAATACAAAAGTATGAAAAGAAGTCAATTATATGCAGGACATCAAATTTTAAAATTTTAATATAATTTACATTTAGCATCATCTGGTTCTGTGTGTTTTAGCTGAGCATGTACATACACATATAGACCACTCAAAATTAGAATTTAGAACAGCTAAACTGCCTTTTGATTCTCAATGGGAAGTAAAATTTGATAATTACCATTCAAATGTGACTCACTCAGCTCTAACAAAAACAATATATGGCCAATGTAACAAATGAGTAGTGTGATTACATTATTATTTACTCAAACTACTTCTATGATACTTATCAAAAAGTAATTAAGGAATTGAAGCTATGATATGTGCACCACCTGCCACATCTTGAAAGGCAACTCACAGGGTACATATTTAGATGTAGATTAACCCAACAAAAAGCTCATTTTGTCGGTTCATCGTTTTGAAATCAAAGTTTGAAGAAACGTTTGCAACATGTGGTTCTCATGATATGCTGGAACATACACACCCATTTCTATACATGCATACACACTAAAACTCAGCTATAATGCAGGTCTAGGGGGACAGAGTTTACATGTTTCATCAGAAACCCACATTATTATTGGAAACAATGAAAAATCCATAAAACTGAATTTTATAACTTAATTATTTGCAGAATACAATAGAAAGTGAAGTTTTCTGATTTAAATGCATGCCCTACTTTAATTGAAGTTACTAAAATACTCATATATTCTCTTTTGGAGTGATAGTTGATAACATTTCTTTGTCACACAAGTCTTAAAGTTTTGTAAATGTGAGTTACATTCTTATTTCTCTCATTATTATCTTTCCAAATAATATGTTGATATAAAGACTAGTATTAGTGCAACTGCAATGCATCAGTAGGCACATTGAGATAAAATTTTCTATAAAGTTACCTACTAAAAAGATAACTGTCAATGTAATCATTGGTGAAACAAGCAATATATCTGAAACTGCAGTAAAGGTGTATTAAAGCCAGATTTTACTTTATGTATATTGTAGATGTGTAAAGATAAGGTTTCCAAAAGAATCATGAAATTTGGTCCCATTTTATTAGCTTAAAAAATGAAACTTTTTACCAAACATGGGGAGAATTAGTTAAACTCTCTTCAAACATATTGGTATAAGTATTTGCAATCTAACATAAATATGTTTTCAGAATGTTTAAACTAACATTAGCATTTGTTAAAAATATCAAAATATAAAAACATCCTAATCAAAGAGATTGCTGATAAGGAATTCAATAAGTTACTAATTTACTTCATCAGATAAAAGTTTCTAGGGTTTAACATTTTCAGAGGACATTCCAAGATTCAAAACACCCTGTTCTGGAATAATATAATAGAAAAATAGACAAGTTTTTATTAGTTTTCCTAATTCAAACCGTGATAACTTAAAGAGGCATCTTTTGGTCCACAAAATTTAGAAAATAATCTCTTTCCTGTAATGAAATTTTGTGGTCAAGTCTTTATTCTAGGCAACTTTAAGAGTAAAATTTCCCCTCCAAAATTATAGCACTTCAGCTTTCCACCTACTTATATATAAGCACTCCCAACCCACGCACAATACTTTGAAATAGAATTTTTAGAATTTTTGAAAATTTGCACCAATTTTGATTTGAAATATCATCAGTCAAATATGATCTTAAGGGTTGCATTTATAGGGATGAGAAGAAAATTTAACCAAATAGTTCCATTTTATTACAAATTTAGGTCATTGAGGGTACCTTGTCAAATTAAGGAATATTATTTGGACTTACCATCAGCAGTTGCAGTGCTGCCTGATTTATGGCTGCCCTTTGCCCCCCCACCTGTTCCTGCAGAGTTCCATAGTGCGGCTGCAGCAGCAGCAACCGCAGCCGAGGGATGGCTGGCTGTAGCATGGATGGGTTGAGCCCCTCCACTTCCATACCGCCCCCCTCCTCCACCACCTCCTCCTCCACCATCACCCTCACCTTTTACTGCAGTGCTTTCTTCTATTCCTCTTAGCCAACTCCCACTACCTACACCTGGTTCACTTTTAATTCGTAAATCTGAAAGTAAGGAGTAACTATTTATCACACCATGATACAAAACATTCGATAAATTAACATCCAAAAAGCTGGTACACTGTTTTCCCTTATGAATGTCTGCTTCTTCATTGAAATATGAATGTATGGATTTACAATAATGCAATTGAATACAATAGATCACAACAATTATAAGAAATCAGTCATGCATACACCTAATCTCTCAGGGTAGATATGTTCCAAACCATCTCATGAATATAGAAATTCACCAATAAGTATATCACTCACAATGCAGATTCTTATCTTCATACTGTAGTGCTCAATCACTTATTTAAAAACTCTGGGATATGTGTTTTATGACAAGGTGATAAAATGCACACCTCTTGAGATATCAATTATATCAACTTGGAAATGACTAGATATATCAGAATAGATTCAGACAGGTTTATGAGGCATATCACACTAGTTTAATGTACTCAATATGATTACTAGAAACATTTATACTGGTGAGCATGCCTGCACTATCTGCATTCATTCATCACATACTTTTCATCTTTTCTAAGAAACATAGCAAAAATATCAAGATGAGCAAATATCAAATACTTTTCTGTAATACTGTGTCAAATTTACAATATATCTAACTGCAGCTGCATGATTCAAGGGGTTCAACTGCACTTTAATATCACTTTCATTACAAGATGTTGTACCTGACTACATATTTTGAATTATATTTCCTAATGTAACAAGTGAGTATTGGAAGAGAGCAAAGCTAAGTATGAGGACACGAAAGGCATGCTGAATAATATTAAAATTTCCAACATTATTGTAGTAATTATTACAAAGTTAAGGAGTCACAGTGCAGCTGGCAGTGAGTGAATGCTAATGATGTTCCTTACCATTTTCAATGTACAAAACATTACCAATAGAATCAAATCAACATACATGGGTTCAAGTAAGGAGATAACTTTTCAAAATTATCTCATCAGTACAATTTCTAATCAAGACAAATGGGGTTACTGAATGGTAAAGTTGGTGAAGCATTGAGTCACAATGATCTGAGAAATGACTTCAGCCATCAAAGCACTATTAAAGAGGCTACTCAAAATAAACCCTTCAAATAATTGCAATATATTTGCAAAGAATAAATTAGAATATTGACTGAATGCTATGTTTGTTCTAAAGGAGCCTTTCAATTATTACTGGCAGAAGGCAATGAACGATCAAATTACTGATTGTAAATGTTCACTGCATATCCCAACAGTAGGAATATAGCCATTTAAATGCTTGGATATGTGACCCTTAAAATTCTCTCAAACTTCTATCATTCTAATTACATCACCAAAAACTATGACAAATGTTACAAAATACAAAAAGGAGCAAAGGGTTTGCAATACATTGTCTTAAGAATATGTTAAAATCCATTAATATAGAGACAATTTTCCTTTAATTGTAAGGACAACGTCATATTTTAGAGGTCTGTTCTGCCCTATTCATTAACATCAAAATGCTTTTAGGAGTTCACCAACTCCATAACACTAGTTTCTCACTAACCAAATGATTAAAAAGTTATTTTCAAATAAATAAAACATTTCATTGTTTCCTTGCCATTTGTAACATAAAGTATATAGCTTCATCCATCTTACAAAATAATTATAAGGTATTCATTTATTGTGCTTCAGGTAAATTCACGTTTCCTTTATTGTCAAATATAGCCACTGTAGTGACTATATTTCTCTGAAGCAATCATACATTATTAGCTATCTTACCTTCTGGACAACTATTTCCCCCACCATCCATGTCAGCTGCTTGACTCTTGCCTCCTTCTCCCTGATCCATAGATGAGGTAGCAGCTGAACCAAATGGCGGGGAGACAGCTCTGGGCTGAGTGCCTACAAAAGAGCCACCAGATGAGGCTGCTCTATCTTCTGATCTCTGACCTCCGCTGGATTGACCCTCTCCAATTGGTGTAGACCGGTGAGGAGGCACCAGAGCCATGGGCATTTTCTCATCAGAGGGTCCATGTGACTTGCATTCCCTGAGGACTGAAGCTCTTACTCCTGGAGAAGCGCCCTCTGCCCCTGGCGATGGTGCAGGAGCTGGCACAGCAGGAGGAGTCGACCCCCCATCTCCAGCAGGACTTGAAAGAGGGCGTGGTCTGTGATGATCCACTGGTGCACCAGCAGGTGGTACCGGCTGGGCCACACCTCGGTGCCTCTTGCGGTCATGAGCCGATGCCACAAGCGGAGAGGAGGTAGAAGAGGATGAAGACGATGAAGGGGAGGAAGATGGTGGAGGGAGGGGAGCAGTGGCTGCTGGGGATGAACCTGGATTTCCTGCTCGATCGTAAGGTCTGTACTGAGGGACGAAGGGGGAGATGACCGAGGAGTACGGAGGAGCTGCTGAGGAGGAGGATGTAGTGGCAGTGGATGAAGTAGTTGGGGCAGCAGGAGCATGCATGAGCTCTGCATCATAAGGGGGAGATCCTGGTGGCGATGATGGGCCACCACTTCTGGAAGAAACCAATCGGGGCTGCTTCCGTGTGGTAGGTGAAGAGTCAGAAGCTGAAGGGTGGGAATGAGCATGGTGAGGTGGTACATGGTGGTGATGAGAGATTGGTGCATGATGGTGATGCTGAGGGGCAGGATGAGGTGATGGATCTCCCTGATCAACGGTCAACCTCTCGTGTTCTATTGATAGCCCCTTCACCTAGAATTACAAACAACTTATCTGTAACTCATATCATACATTAAACTTTGCTGCAACTTAAGAATAATAATTCACTGCTTGTATGGCTACTTTTATAATAAACTATCACCTTTAACACTTTCCAACTTACTGGTAACTACCTGGTATTTACCAATTACTTTTAAACTTACCAACTGGCATTCCATATCCTGATTTTTTTTCCCTAACATCTCTATTCTCTTGTCCCAGCATACACTATAAGTTTACTTGTTAATCATAGATATGGGCAGTTCCTAACCTAAATAGATGGATCATTCCTAGAACTATTCAAATGTTACCTAAATTAAACAATACCCACAGGGTAGCACTACATAAAAGAAAATTATCTTAAAATGACACTGAGAACAGAGTTCAATTCAGATAAGTTTAAAAATAACAGAGAAAGATGTTGCATGAGCTACTCACTATAGCTATGATGTGTAAATAGGGTGTCGCTTGCGCCTGAATTAGCATTTTCCATACACTTCACCAGTTAGGATTCCTCTACATTCAGGTAAACATAATGAAATCCCATAATACTAGAACTGTGTGCATTCTTTTTCTAAGAAATGAAGTTTTGTCTAAGCTGCTGAAGATTTAGCAAAATTTAACATGTTTCTGATTATAATGAGATTCTCTTTATATCTCTTTATATTTTTCATGTTTCTGATTGTTAATAACTCACCACTGCTAACATATACAACATCAGATAATCAAAACCATACTAGTTTACAGCTAAAAGAAAGAAGTTGCTTGCATCTTGCATGCATTCAGAGTTAAGAGGAAAGATAAGCTCAGTATAATTTACCCTAGCAAATGAAAAGAAATTGGAACTTGTCATGGTAACATGGGATTGATAAGGATTTCCTAATAATTACAACACAAAATTAAGAGAATAAGTACCTAAATTTTAGTTAATTTTAAGTTGAATTTGCTTCAAACACTGGATAAGCAAGTAGAGCTTCAGATCCTTCATGATCAAAATCTGATAACCTCAACTAGTAGTGGTAACATCACAGTAACTAAAAAGTTCCCCTTTAGTAAATGCAATTACATTACTATGATTTATTGAATGAATAATTGAAACTTCTGGATGTTTTTCTTGCTACCTTCTACCACAACTTTTAATACACTTAGTGGAAAGCTTGGATAAACACTAAGTTTAAAGTCTTACTGGCTAACTTTCATGACCTGTGATTCTTAGAGAAATGAGGTAATTGAGGAATGTCTATAAAGTATTTTTACATAAAAGCTCTTATGGCAAACATTTAAATGAAAATCTAAGATAGAGAAATTTGATGATGTTATCCATAAAAATCATACCTAACTTTTCACAGATAAGCTTTATAAATGCAAGATAATTCAAATGAATACAGTAAATGCAAATTGAAGACTTTGTAGACAACGAACACATGTATTTTAATATTATCAATAAGGATCTCCTGATCGAATTCCTATTTTCTCAGTATTTCATACATAAATAATATCTGGGAATAAAAATTACTTGATATTCAATTACTTTTCTCTGTCATTTGACCCATTCATTCCAGCTGGTAAAACGAAAGCTGATTCAAGAAAATTACTTCTTCTGCTACATAACGTCCTATACACATGCATTTTAGTAATTGGATATTCTTTTTATTTTCCCATACTTCAAAGCAGTTAATCATTAAAATCATTTCCCATCAATTGGCATGCCTATATCATAGGGTACAGGCTAACATTACAAATTATACTGGCTTATTGTTTGACTTTGGATGTCTATTATTGATTAGAATGATATCAGCAAAGAACCTTTAGCAATAACAAATCAAACAAACCGTCAGCATAGATTAAGTATAATTGACAAATGATTTTAGACTACAACTAACTTGCAAATAAATAAAATATAGTGATCAGGAATAATGATTGGAATGTAAACTAAAGAACTGTCTTGAATTGTACCTAAGATGACAGCAAATAAAGGAATAACACACAGAAAAAGAAAGAATAACTTTAAGCATCACATTGACTCAATATATATGAAAACCACGAATGTCACCATTTAGGTAGAGCAATGCTCATTTGAAGACAGAGAGATATGGTTTTCCTCAATCTATTTTAATTAACTAATAATGTCTCCATATAATGATTCATAAGTAATGTATTATAAATTATAATAAAAATCACTTCTGAGTGTGAAAAACTAAATGGTAGAACTATATATTCATAAAATACTTCCTTTTCATTATTTCAGCTTCTGCAATTCAAAATAATAAATTGTTGTCTGCAGACTGGGATTCAAATATAGACCTCCTAATTACTGGGGAGCTGCTCTAACCATTATCTAATAGAACAGTCACATACTGTTTTCAGGAGATTAGTAAAAGACATACTTCCATTTTCAAAGATTAATTTGAATAATTTCAAAGATCTAAATAACACTTTTTAGATATTAGTCAATAAAAAGGCAAAGCTATATCAATGAAATGATTTCCATTCATGAAAACTACCAATAATTAGCAATCACCAAATTTCATCCCAAAGAATTCCTGTGACTATTCAATTCTTTTTCTTTTAAGTCATTCTTTATTTTCACTGAAATGAAAGCTCTTTTTTCTTCTATTGAATACTTACTACAGGATGAGTATCTCCATTCTGAAATTCCAATATCTGTAATATTCTATCAACTCACTCTTTAGAATTTTATTTTGACATCTTTGGATAGTATGAATAATGGCCACAACACAGAAATAATGGTAATATATAAGAGAGTTACTTTTAGCATACAATCTTCAGGAATGAGGCAAATTATACTACAAGAAATATTTCATACATCCATTCAATGTAATATATCTTCTTCATCCCTAGTAGATTCAGTTCTTAGTCTCTTATCTTAGAGATTAGCCTCAAATGATAAACAATTATGTATACATTTCATCTTTTGCTTCTTGCATTATACTCATGCTTTTCTACACCAAATAAGTAATGTATCTTTAAGTCTTTCTCTACATTGAATAAAATATTCAACAATTCAGAAACAATATTAATCCCAAGCATTTCAGATTAAAGATAATCTATAGCTGAGGCATTAATCTAATTTTTGATATAAGTATATAAATGGTAACTATTTCACTTATCAATCACTGCAACTTTCTTGATGGATATCATAGAAACATAATAATCTATTAGCTTACAAAGTAATGATGAAATGTAACTGAGGAATACAGGATAATTCAGCTGTTTCATCTGGGAAAATATCAGGATTTTTTTAAAAATTTATATCATGTAAGCCTGAAAGGTCTGTCGTGTTTATCCAAAGAAATCTGATTAGGCCTTATTTTATCTATGATGATACATATTCAAGTATTGAAAAGAAATTTAGATAATACCAAAAGCTATTTCATACATTCAATCAAAAGGATGGAATAACACTACACATGTATGAATATAGTTCTGCAACACAAAGGCTATAATATACTCACCTGCAAGCATTCTGCTGCCTTAAGAAAACTGGACAGAGAGTCTTGTGAAACATGCACTTCTCCTCTGTACATGAACTGCAACAGAGCAGCAAGATTGGCTGAAGACGTTCCATCGAGGATGACCAGAAGGCCTGGAGGACAGCCCCCTCCTCCCCCACCTCCCATTCCTCCTCCTCCCCAAGCTCCACATCCTGAGGCCCCTTCAAATAATTCCTGGAAGTGTTTACTACATGCTGCCAGGATAACCCTATGAGCTCGAAATGTCACCCCTGTAATAAGAATCCTCATATGATTTTTTGACTACAAATACAATTGGAACAAAATATAAAAATTTTATAAATTAACTCTCAAATATTGTAGATATTAGCTCAAATGTAAATTATAAAGCATAACATTAGCAGGATTAAGCTTCATACAAGTAAAAAAAGCTCAGGACATAAAGGAATGTGCATAATATCGCACTCCACACTAACATTTCACAAGATTCCATAAATTTCCCTCTTATCTCTCAATTATAACTATAAAGAACAAATTTACACTTGTGTAAATTAGCCCTTTGAATGCAATGATATTTTGATAGCTAGCAAGCCATAGGGTTTGAAAGATTTTTTTATCAATTGAAACTATAGAATTGCCAAAGTGTTTGGCAGTTCTTTAGTTTCAATTGATATTTCCCTGCATGAGTTGAAATTTGATTTTATTCTTTGAAACATGCTCCCATCAATCCCTCAAGGTATGTCTATGAAACACAAGAACACAGACATAGGAAAAAAGGCTCAAACTTCTATATGCGATGAGAGCAGTTATAAAGGTGAAAGATTACACATTAAAATTTTAGCTCTGGCATATCAGCACACAAGAGATTTAAAAAAATCATGCCATTGTAGCAAGTTTACAAAAGAAATGTTTGAATACAAGCAGATTGATTGAATCATGAAGGACCCTTAAATATGAAAAGAATATTACCAAAAAGAGATAAAAGAAAAAGAATATGAATACAGATCTACTGCAAGGTACTTCAACTGTCCATAGATAATATCTTGAACCAACAGACAGAATAGCACATTCATGCTTCCACTGTAATAATCTTGCAGTCTACACAAGCTTTGAAACAATTTATCTAACTATGAATGGTAAATTATTTATCACAAGTCAATTGATCTTAATATTTTATAATGTTTGCTGAAATAAAACCATCATAAATGATAATATTTCAACAGCTGAAAACTAGAATTATGTCAATCATAGAAGACACTTGGTAAGCAGTGTATTGTTCAGCATTATAAAAATTAACTGAAGGACATTTGGAACAAAGAAACTGTTGAAGATCAGTATTTTATACATATTCTGATAAAATTTGACTGAAGTAGTAAAAATATTTCCAACCATTTTATGTCCAATATAATACTAATACAGCAACATTAATAACATAAAACAGATTTTCCTTTGAGAAATGATAATGTTAAGATAGTGCAATTCTTAATATATGAAAGACAATAGTTACAAAAATAAATTTAATATACTATACATAAATTATGTTACACTCTTTATAATCATGTACATACAATCTATCGTGATGACAAACATTGTAGAAATACAACCTTTTATGAAGCATAGACTGTAATTTGATAATATTCTCTCTGTACTGATTGCATTACAATAGTATTTTTTGTTTAAAAATAACTGCATCCAATTCTGAGAGTGTATGATCATAATATTAATAGAAGCTTACATGGTCTCCCTTGAGCTTCACAAACATGAAATATAAACACTGAAATAGATCTTTGATCCATTGAAGGATTCAAATACTTTTTGATTCAGGCAAGAGATGAGTATGTGAAAAACAAAACCAAAAATATCTTTGCTACACAAACTCAAAGCACAACTATGCACTGGAAAACTCCACTCCCATGAGCAGAAAGAAACGATGGTGATCTTCAACTATATTCAGTAACTAGTTTCATAAAAATTTGAAATAAAGTATTATTCAACACCCTAATTCTAATTCATTTAATGCTGTGGCTGATGATGAAGTTATTTTGATTATTCTGTCAACCTTAGATGAATATTTAATAAAATATAACTCATACTGACATGTTGTACAAAAGAATAACTACCTGCAATTTAGTGATAAGTTAAACCTAGTAAGTTAGATGAATGAGGAGTTTCACAAATATGAAGCTAATGCTTGGAGATGGAAAGAAGAAACAGAGAAATGAGGACAAAAACCAATAAATATACAATGCAAATGAACCTGGAGGTATTCAGAAACAATTTAAGGTAGATGGTAGGCTGAAGTATGATCAAAAATCTTCAATTAAGTCATTCTTACATAGTTTAGCTGTGAGAGATTAAAATTTTCATTTTCTTCTACATAACAGAACCCTTTTGAGAGAGAAGGCTAACTACATAGAAGAGCAAAAAGGAATTAAGAAGTCGATGACAAATCCCTTGCGTTTGACCACATCATAGAAATCTCACGAGTTACAATAAATACAATTATAACTCTCAAGTAGAGATTCGAGGTTTTTAAAATTACTATGTAAGATCATTCAGCATAATCTCAATCAATTTTGAACCACTGAGTTACAAAGTTGAGCTAAGGATACTATGGCATAATGTTAAAAAATATTTGGATAGCAAGAAACGAATCTGAGTAAGAATCTTACACAAAATAAAAATAATAAAAACGTTAACCCAACATCTATCCGTATTTTGATCTACAGTTTGTTTGTCAAATATAAACAATCCTTCCGACTCTCATAGTGTTGCGATATCCAATTTCAGCAAAATGTTATTAGTAGCACAAAATAATCAAATATTTTACCGTCACTAACAATCTTTTTCCACTTCTATACGTATTTTCTTTTCCTAGCTTCTCTCGACAATATTACTAAACGGTCATAACTTCGAAAAAATTAATATCTGCAAAAATTTTCACACCACACACAAGCATCATTTCGGAAAATCGAACTATTTTCCTAATTTCCTTGCATTCCACTATTTTAAATGCATTATAAGATATATATCTCACCTTCACAAAATAATGTCACATCTGTTAGGCTTTCTGATTTGTAGAGGTTTCCAAACGCTGTCGCTAAATTACTGCCGAAACTGTTCCATTTCAAACAAAACTGTTGTTGCGAATCCATTCCTGGTATTACATGGAATGTTTAAGCTGAAAAAAATAAGTTTCACTTTTATTTCTAGAAAAATTGAATGACCTTCAAATCAATTTTTAAGATTTACGCACGATTTTGCAATAGAAAAAGATTCTCAAATTAACTATAATACAAACAAGAAAAACGTATATTTTGCATAAATAAATTCAGATCGCACACAATATTCACTTCTCTTAATTACCGAATTATGATCATTTAAAGTGCAACTAAAAAGCAAAAATTTACATATCACACGAAAATAAAACAAAATTGCAAAATATATAGGCGCTAAACAACAATAATACACATTCTATATTAGATACATTTCAAAGTTTCAATACAATTCATGGCAAGTGCAGCCGTACCATTCTCTCTCCTTGGCAAATCACCTGGCCATAAAAAAATTGCAAGGTCCAATACGTCCGAAATATATATTCCATACGGTTGATTATCGATCTAAAGCTTGTTGCACTGAGTAATGCACAACTTCTTATTTAGGATTTACAGTCATAGGAGGACAACAACTAATATTGCGAAACGCCATCGCTTGGTATTAACGAAAGACATTCACTTGCAACCATCTTGACACGATTCATGCAACTGCGATGTAACATTCTGCCCCCTACATGGGTACTGTAAAATTTCGGAATATGCCCTAAATTAAGGAGCTAGGTCCCCCTCAGCAATTGTAATGATTTCTCGCACATTCATTTACTGAGAAAATACTAATACTCTAACATATTAGCAATGCTAGAAAAACATATATTTATAAATAACTTAAAAACTCCAACCTGTGCATAAAAAGAAATTCTTGGGGAGCAGCCGGAAACCGTTAGGTATGTGGTATGAAAGTCATAGCAAACATTTCGCATGTGTCGAATCTTGTATTTTCTGAAAGCCAAGAGTTGCAATCATGTTTCTCATATTTTCAAATACAATTTTATTACGTCTTTCTTACATTAGATGAAGTCAACTCTTCCTATTAATATGTGGAAATAATGCACTTTTGCAATTATTTGGAATGTAAAATTTTCATTATCCCTCTACTGGGCTCCACAGGAACCACTGTTACGTCACGGTCCTTTCGTCCACCATATTTGCGTGTTGTGTGCTTGAAGAGGAAAATAGCCAACAAATCTTTAAAAATGTTAAGTATAATTTCTAGATCGACCAATTTAGCACCATATCTAAAAGCCTCGGCTCAAGTAGCAGCAACGCAGCTGAAATCTGCGGGTCCACCTGCTTTGGTTGAAGCGGAAAAAATTATATCACAAGGTGCGCAAGTATTAACTGCATATTCCTGGAATCAAGTTTTACCTAAATGTCCTCTTAGTGTAACATCGAGCCCAACCGGTATGTGGTAAAAGTTAACTTAAGTAAAAGACCATGTATCACTAAAATATGAAGAATTTAACCTTAATTTTTCATATTTTCAGCGACCTCCCAAGTTAGGTATGCTCACACCGATATACAAGTGCCTGATTTTTCAAAATATAGGAGAGAAGGAGTTAAAGATACTCATGCTGTTGCCAAAGAAACTGCAGATAGTCGACAGAGTTTTACATACTTAGTAGTTGGAGGTGAGTAGTCAGGAGTTCTCGTTATCGTATAAATCATACGAAACTGATATCAGTGTATCAATATGTAACGTAATTATCATTGTTGTAGCTGGTGCTGTTGGTGCGGCATATGCAGCGAAGGCAGTTGTGACCCAATTTGTGTCTTCAATGAGTGCTTCAGCCGATGTATTGGCTTTGGCTAAGATTGAAATCAAGTTATCCGATATCCCTGAGGGTAAAAATGTGACTTTCAAGTGGCGTGGAAAGCCCCTGTTCATCAGACACAGGTGAGAACCGCTTTTAAAAAAATACAGATTTTACTGCTATATTTGCTGTACTTATGGTGCTGTTAACTCCAATTGATCATGTCGGTCGATCACCTCTAAATCTCCTTATATTTTGCAATCAACAGAACAGCTGACGAGATATCAACTGAAAGGTCTGTGGATGTTTCCTCTCTTCGAGACCCTCAGCATGATACTGAACGAACGCAGAAGCCAGAATGGCTCGTACTAATTGGAGTGTGCACACACTTGGGTTGTGTGCCCATTGCCAACTCAGGAGACTTTGGAGGGTACTATTGCCCTTGCCATGGTTCCCATTACGACGCATCAGGCCGTATCCGCAAGGGGCCTGCTCCACTCAACCTGGAGATACCACCCTATGAATTCTCCGACGAAAACCTCTTGGTAGTAGGTTAAAATATTAGGAATGAATATTTCCTCTCTATACAGGTTCATCTATTTTTGATGAATGTCTTGTATAATAGAAACCAATTCAAATGCCAAAAAATGAGGAAATGAATAAATTGATTAGTGAATGTTGTTTTTACCTTTATTTATGAGGTATGTATGTATTGTAAATAAATCACCTGATTACTGATAAGTGATTGATTGTTGTCATTCTCAATAAAATGTTGGACATGTGAAGATCGGTGCATATTTAATTGGATTTGTATCGTTAGGGCTTTATTTTAGAATCTAAACTGCTGAAAATTTTCAATGTCTTGTGGACTGTAACTACCTCATTGGTAAAATATTTTCCAAAAAGTTGCACAAAAGAAAATTTCTGAGTAGTTAGATGATGTTTCAAGCTATTACTTTCATTGCTTATTAAGATTTATGATGGATGATTTCTTCTGATGGTTCATGATTTTATTTCACAAAGTAAACTTGCTTCAGTAAGGGATGGTTTATTACTGGTCCCTGCAATGTTCCCATGTTTGTGAAAAATACTAATTCCCAGGTAAATATTGTCTTGGAGCAATAAATGATGATAAAGTTTATGGAGGGATCAGAATAAACAGTAATGTTAAGTCAATTGTATTTTTATTACTGCCAGTGCTAATAAATCTTGGAAATGAGCAAGATGATGAACAGATGAGCTGAAACAATAATTTATGAAATGTTATTAAAAACAATAGTTATGAAATGCTGCACAAAAAGCTCTTCGCCTTCAAGGCTGTTAATTATAAAATGCAATGACCTTCCTGTAATTGCAAAGGTCCAATATCTTTCTGTCCGCTAAGAAATCAAAGTCCTTTAATTTTTTGTATTAATAAAAGTCATTTTTTGACTGATGAGTTGCTTAACACTGCACCATTTTGTAATAATGACAAATTTAACTCTAATGTTTTTTTCAGCCCTATGTTTTTATCGAAATGGTTTTGAATATTTCATTGTCTTGGAATTGAGTAGTAGCTTTAAGTTGAGATTTCTATGTGACTTTTGTTTAAGCAGAACATTGGAGTGCTAGCTTAAATTCAGGACAGACCTTAAGAGGCAATAGAAAAACATATAAACATTCTTACGATCGTTCTCATTGGTTATTCCAGAACTAAAAATTCATCCGTATTAGAATTAAGGTAAACAATTTCAACTTCGCTATAGTGAATAGAATACCTCGATGAATACGATGAGATACCTAAGTGAATTATTATTTCAGCTGAAAATGTAAAAATTGATTATCTTTTATTGGCACTTCGGAATCGATTAATTTCTAGTTGCGTAACTTTCCGGGTGTGCTGCGATAACCGAAACTAGCCTCGATCTTTTAAGAGCGTTAAAACTTCGATACCTGGGATTTAGCGGAAATAATAGAAAAGAACCGAGAAATGGTGAACAATGCTGTTAGCTGACGTAACTGGAATAAAAGTATTTTTACTTTTATTCTAATTTCTAGTTGCTTGTAAGTAGAAAGGCGCTAATGAAATATATTTTATTCAACAAGTTGTTCAATTTGTTAAACAGTAAAGAATAATTTTCCTGTAGGAAACAAAACATTTCCACTAAATACATTTGTAACATTAATCCAAAGTATCTTTGAAGTTTCTGACAAATGTTCTAGCAGTCCAGCGAGTGCTGTGTCGCCGTAAGCTGACTATGAAATGAAAATACTAACGATTGCAAGAATAATTCTTTCCTACGATGATCAAACGCTTTAAATACGGCCCAAGTAATTTTTCTCGGCAGATAATTCACTTAGAGAAATTTAATGTATTGGACAAGTAATTGTATAAAAAACGAATAGGTTGGAAAATAGTGATAATATAGTGAAGAGTATAAAATTAATAACATTATTTTGAATGTATTTATTTATTAAACGTTATAACGGAATCGAATTATGCTGTGCGCAGAAAATACTCTAATTATAGGCTTCGCTTGAAAATTGTTTCGCAGCGAAAGTCTTCCGCGTCTAAAATATACGCCTTCTGTGTCGTGGGAGTTGCATAAGATGTTGGATAAAGATGACTTCTACGTTTGTTTTCAGAATTTCAAGCATTTGTCAGGGCTTAGGTGAACTATATATTTTTGATGATTTGAAATAAAGTGATATATGTGTCCGTCAGAATGGATTCTTATCGGAGAAACTTCGATTCGTGAGTAACTTTCAGGAGCTAGTGGTAGGAATTGTGATGGTAAAATTAATCGACAGATGTATCTGAATATTGTTTATTTAATATTTTGAACGAATTTTGCTTTCGTTTCCGGAAGGAAAGTTTTCCAATTGCTCAGAAAAGTACGGATGTTTCAGAAATTTTGACGAAATCAATAGTAATCATAATAATTTATTTAATCGAAAGAATTTCTTGAAAATATTATCCTTAAAGCGTAAATAGAAGCCAAACATAATGTATGCTTATTCAAAATGTTTAACATCAATGTTAGATCAGATGCAGGTTGTATAGAGGTCAGATACACGGAACATCCGGCAATAATATATTTAAATTAATCGTAAAGAATTCTTAAAGGGAAACAAGGAGCATGTATCAAAGGTATATATTTATCTAAACTAAACCCATATTAAAAATCATAGTTTTTGGGAGAATATATTTTCACATTTGTATAATTCAAGTAAATATTTAAAATTTGTAAAAGATTACAAAAATCTTTTCGAGTAGCCGCTTCCAACCAACTCTAATTCTATCTTACTAAAATTATGTACGTAAGAATTTCGAAAACTGTTTACTCACACGACAGCGGTAAAAATAGCTTTTCCTAGAATCCTGGATTACATCAGGCTAGTAACTACGCAGATTATTGTTGCTGGAATCAGCAAGGCGTGCGATGCATATCCATTTTTTTGTTTTGTTTTCACCAAGTTTAATTTAATTAATTCGAGAGCACCATACGATATCTTCTACATCTGGCGGAGAATGAAGTTCCATCTTTTACATGTAAAGTGAAAACTATTTTCTAATTGAAGAGATGAATACTTATCACAATATAATTCTCCATTTGGCGCCTATAAAGATAAGCGTCATAACATAACATATTAGGACACTTGCAACTCATAGATTGATTTGACTTTAATCATGCCTTCTACAGCGTCTTTCTTTTTGGTGTTGAAACGTTGTTCTCGCACCGTAAAATATTTTGAGAAAAATGATTGGAATATTTTGATCGATGGGGAATAATCTAGTCTGAAAATTCTTTTCTCAATACTCGAAAAACCAAAGTCTTCTCTGTACTCGAAATCCAAAGATGATTTTCACAGAGAATTTAGTTAAGCCACGAAGAATGTGTTTTTTTTTGTATGCTAGTCTACATTCGCGCCACTTGTTTACCATTTCTTGAGCGCACAACACATCTGGGACGATATTAACTGTCTTCAGCCAAAAATCAAACTATACAGAATGGCAAAATTTTGAGTTAAAAAGGAAGGTACTTGTTAAATTTTCCGGTTAATCTATACAAGATTATCGCTGCATCCATTCCCATTTTTCAACAGATGCGGTCGTACCCGGAATCAATAGATGAATTGAATCTATTTTATAAATTGTTAAAATTTATAGTCTAAGTTCTAAAAGAGAGCTACTGCAGCTCTAGAATTTCTTGTCTAGGTTAATGCTTTCTTACCACTCCCATAAAAAAATATTCTCTAAAGTTTTTGAAATTAATTAATAGAATTATTACGGAATTACAACAAACGAATCGATATCATATGCTTTCTATCCCAAATCACAACCTACGACATAAACTTTGACTGCCATTCTTTATCAAAGTTAAGTTTAAATGTATGTGGTGAGTTTAAGTATAGCGTAAGATACTTACTCTATGGTTTAAGTTACCAAGAGAAAGAATAAAAATGATATTGTTGACTTATATTCGGCACAGCTCACTTTCGCCGATATTCACGAAAGGAATCTCAAAAATCTTCCTCAAATAATATCGCGTTGTAGCCTTTGTTTATCTAACGTGGAAGTCGCAGTAGACCATTTTAAAATTATAGCGAGGATGGCCTTAGATTCTCCTGCGGTCACATTCGCGAAAGTTTCCTCTATTTTGAAAGGCGACATACATTCCATAACCTCTTCACTTTCTTTCAGAAACCTTCATATTTAGGAAACATACTTTCTGGGCGTAATTAAAGGTTATCGGAGACTACCTTCGACTGATGACGTCACATGTCTACAGTATGTATTAAACAGCGCCTCAGAGTGGCCTTATCGAGATTAAATTTCATTTCAATAATCAGCAAATGCTAAAAATTGTATTTACTGAATAATTATGTGAAATAAAGAGATAGTAACATAATATTGTCGTAAAAGAGTTGAAAGGCTTGATAGATACTAGCAGAAAGCGGTCTCTTTTATCCCAAGGAAGAATAGACTTGAAAAAAGTCCGACGGGACCGGCAATCGAACCCGGGTCTCCCGATTGCCGGTCGGGTGCTCTCTCCGTTGAGCTATTTCGCCGGAACATTCTCTGAAGCCATTCATTCTTCCTTAGGATTTTTTCTGGGTGCACGCCCTAACGTGCAAAATCATCCATTGCCCATTTCCTCGGTCTCTTTTACTTAAACTGATTGCCTGAACTTAATGGTAAGGAGAATTTTCAGAGGTTCTCAAAAGAAGACCATAGAAGAGGTCCCTGATTACTATACGCAACAAAGAGATGGAGATAAACAAAGCGGAAATATTAAATTTATAATAATTATGGAATACTTAAGAGGAGACAGAATTATCAGAACGGCCAACTGAGCTATTTTGGACCGCTCTCCTTTAATTGACTATATTAGACTACAGTATATTATTACAGATCATGACCTAATGATTTTCAATTTTCTGCCAACATTTGTGTTGGATCTAAAAGAAAAATATCCACGACCAACACGGAGGAGAAGTATAGCCGGAGGTTTGAATTCCGCAAAGCGCGAGAAACTGACATAGCATCGCATAAAAAAGCATTAATGACCTTTTTTAGCCGCGCATATCCACAGAATGTTAATGATTTTCGATACTTATTTACATTCATAATTTCCAAATTATTATCAACAAAAATGTAAAAAATTAAAAGTAAGAAAATGAATAAAGGATTTATCATTCTATTACTCCATGTCTTGAAACTTCTGCAGCCCATCTGCTTTTAGGAATTGAAAACGTGAATCATCTAATGCTAAAAATTAAGTCGAATTTTCGCAATTCCTCTTAAAATTTCCGAAATTCGCGTACCTCGTGTCCAATCCAACACAGTCTTTTTCTTTGTTATAAACTGCCTTTAAGATCATTACTTTGGATTGATATAGAGTTAGATAGAGTTATAGAGATTGACAGAGTTCACTTAGAAGAATTTTGAAATGCATCTCAATTACTGAGGAAAACGAAAGATAGAATTTGTTTCTATATACATCTCTGCATAGTTTAAATAATAAAACTCTCATATTGTCGAGATAAATACGAAATTATGGCAAATATTTCCGCAGTCTCTAAGACTAAGAAGTTTTGGTTGGATTTTTAGTCCATAAATATTCGTTTTATTTCATTTCGAACGAACCGCTGAAATATAAATGTTTTTTATGCTTTACGTTTATTGTAATGCTGATAATGATCGTAGTTATAATGATAATTTGACTTGATATTCCCTCATTAAATGTTGTATTGAAACACGAGAATATATCACCGTCGGATATTCGTAGAGATTACAAAAACGAAATCAAAGCATTGGAGACTGCGCAACTCGTCACTTTGAAAAATATCGGATTTTGCGTATTAAAATTTGTTTTTAAAAAAATCTACCTCTTCATCTGGTACTCTAATGAAAGAATGGCGGCACTTGATCAAGACATGGAAAAAACATTTAAAATGATACCTGTTCGGGTGACAAACCTTCGAGCAATTTTCTAGCCACTTTCAGTGACATGTTATTTGTAATTTACATTATATAAAATTATATATGTATTTATAAAGATTTATTGCCTCTCTAGATGTCTAGATGAGGTGAATTTTCTTTCGGCGGAATCGATCCTTGGGTACTCAAATAGAAATGATAGAGATATTATACATCCGTGCCAAGATATTGTTAGCTAACTAGACGATGATAATCTAGGTTATCTTTGTCTACAATAAACAATTTGATCTGTTCTCTTCATAGGCAGGCTGTTTCGCATTGGCCCGAGCATTGTTTTCAATATTCAAAATTAGAAACTGATAAAACTGTACTGCTATTACATCCGGAGTTGTGTTTACATCCTTAACTATTTCGGTCATCTATAATTATGTATTCTTTCGCACAGAATCTTCTAGCTCTTGTTGTTTCCATCACCTGAATATATAACCCTTTCGGCAAACTTTGATCTTAAGGAAATTAAAATTTATTGTTAATGCATGATTCTTTCCCGAAAAAGCTCAGTTCTAAATTTACTATAACTTTCGAACGCATCTTCCGAATCATTCCTAATTTTGTTGATTTTTAATGCACACGGATGGTCTAAACAAATAATAAGTTATAGCCGTTGGCTAAATTAAATTTGTTTTACTAAGAGAAAATAAACATATAGAATACCAATTATTTATAACGAAGCAAAACTCTAAAATAAGCTAAGAGAAGGAACGTAGGCAATCGAAGGAGTCAAAGGCTTTGGATCTAAGTTATGGCTGAATAAGAAAACTTAATTTCAACTGCTTCTTCGCGCATGTTTTGATCATCTTATGAAAACGATAATAAAATAAAAAGTAAGGAATTTTTTTGGATTTTGAACTATCTCTCCACCTATTTTCCATATGTTCATCCATAAAATTTCAACTGCGTAAACACCAAGCTTTCATTTTTATATGCTCGCGATAGAGAGCGTTCAAGCTTACTTTCGCTCCACAAACATCAATTCGTAAATTTTTAATAAACATTTACTCTTAATGGATGGTATATTGCGAACAAACATTAGTCTTATCTGAAACGTAGGCGAAGAAAATATTTCGGAATTTTTTTCCGAGAGCAAAGCTTACTTCTTAATGCATCCATAACCACTCCGTAAGAAACGAGAGTATTTTTCATCTATATCTCAATTAGATATACACTTCACTACACTATATAGTTATTACTACCAAAAATGTAACTATCTCATATGTATCTCACAAATTTCGAGGAAAAACGTTTAAAAATATGGGCAGTTATGATATCTTGAAGAAATCAAGTAATGGACTTACGTTTCCAATAGAAGGCCAATAGAAAATAATAAAATAGCTTGGTAAAGTTCTACAAAAAAAGTAAAGTTCTAAGAAATGGTAAATTTCTAAAAAAATTTGTAGAACATTACCAAGTTATTGTATTATTTCCTGTAATGGAGTTCTACCAAGTAACGGATACCTCAATTGATTATAGAAGGCCAATAGTTTGATTTTATCGAACTCATTGCCTAAAATCACATTAAATTATATTTTAATTCTAGCCTATGATAACATGTTTACTCCTTTCCTTTCATAAAATTTCTAGTTCACAATAAGGGTCATTAAAGAATTAAATCCAAAGACTTTATCAATAACGCTAGTCCCTGCTTTTTTAGCCTATTATCCTCTTAGTTCTACCAGATTTTGTACAAAAGAATCATTTTGAATCACCGCTTACGGCAATCACTAAACATTTTCTCACAGTATCAACTCAATTCAAAGAACAAAAACTCTTTCAAAGTTCCTTATTTTATGGTTTTCTCTGATGTTTTATCGGAGAATTTCTGAATTCATCTCTGAAATTAAATAAAGGTAATATTTATTTTAAAATGATATATTTAAAATTACTGAAACTAGAAATTTATATGTCAAGTTTCTCAAGGATTTCTCAGCGAATTCTATAATCGGCCTCTAAAGTAGAAAGCGTACGAGTGACTTTTTTCGAAATGTCACCGAATACCAGCATGAGAACCTCACCAGAGACACACAGCTTTCAAATTGACATTTATTATTAGATATGACTTATTCTATGAATATCTTCGACGCATTTGTAAAGAAGCACAAAAAAGTGAATTACTGTCGTTTTCTGAATCCCAAATTAAAAACTACTGGAATGAATTTCAAATCATATTTAAATTTCCTCTCACAGAAACTTGTAATTCCCTTTAAAAACGTTGTCTCGTATATTAATCAAAGCATCTTTCTTATCATTGATCGGAAAGAATCTTTTGATGGCTTGAAACATCAATAACTTCCATCACTTGGAAATGCTGTTCTCCTGCCTGTCCTATATCTTATACGTATTTTGATTTTCTTACTTTTGAAATTGACTAGAAAACACGGTACCTATAATACCACGATATCTAAATATAGGAGAATTTCCTCTGATAAAAGGAATACAAATTAACGGAATTTAATTTTTCATTCGACTTCTTTAATAAGCTAATGTAAATAAACTATATTTAAAGTGCATTTTCTCAATGGATTAGCGGATGGTCATCCTGATTTTCTCAATGATTAAATATATTTATGATATAAATCAGGGATCGCCAACCTTTTTTTTACCTATCCCATCTCTTGTTATTTACTACCCACCGTTAAGCTACTGTTATCAGTATGATTTTCCTTCCGAATCAACGACTGAACCTAGCGCTCATGAAATTGATTTTAGTAATTGTTTTTATAAATCATTGATAAAATTAATTTACATAATAGAGCCATTCGAAATCGTTTCACTTTCTCTTGTCAATATCATTATCCCTTTATCTTTCCTTCTTATCACCTATGCAATATCCACCGCCCACTTGAAAACTTAAATTCGCCCACTAATGGGCGATAGGGACCAGGAACCCTCATCTGAATGAACAATGAGATCATGCAATAAAAAGTCAAATATTACGAGTGTATACACTAAAATGTTGGTACTTAATCCAGCCAAGTTTTATATGGCTACTAAACCTACTATATGTTTCAACTGGATTTGCGACGTACGGGTACACGGAATGGCAAACTCAGTTCTTCAATGTGACCTTATGAACGAATACACATTATTATTACCCTGAAAACATCTAAATATGTGTCCATTCGTATATATAAAGATATTATATTAATATAATTTAAAGTCACTCGTTATGAAGAAATTGAATGATTCTCTTCAATTCACATCATTTTCTCTGACCACTTGGAAAGCCTCTTTATTGTGTTCAATTTAGATTGATAACATCTTCTCATAAAATTCAAGAAATAAAGACCATACGACATGAATTTTTTTGGTTATTATTACATTATAAGACACTGCAAACAATATATCCATCATTCGATCAAACTGATCGAGTTTGACGAAAGAAATTTCTGAGTCCCTCAGAAGAAAATGCACATTGATTTCTTTTCTACCGACAGCTTTTTTAAAACTTACATTGCGAAATTAAGTTAGTATCAAAGACCAAAATCCAGATATCCCGCGGGGAAAATCCATCAGATATTTTTGTTGTTTAGGTAAAAGTTAATAACGGCTAAAAATCATGTAAATTTGACGAAATTTTCCTATCGTCAAACGCCATCGCTGTGAAGTAAATGCAGTTGTCGAAGTCAAGTTATCAGTTAATTCTCTCAATATTCTGACGAGACTTCGTGGTAAAAGAGACCAAAAAGGGATCAATGAAGATGGATGACCAGAATGACAAGAGTCATCTATTTTTCTCTCCCAAATTCTAAATGATAGCCTTTATAATTCTCTTATGTACTCCATTCGCAGGTGGTAGGTATACTTCGCGATGTCAAAGTGAGGGAATTCAATGTTGTAAGGGAAACAGATATATAAATTTTTTATTGGTTTTTACTTCTTGTAATGCATTTCATTACTTCAAGACATCATTGAGATAATCATCCCACGCCCAGGCAGAGGCAGGAAGTGAGATGAGCGATCCCCTAACCGTCAGTTACTTGATTCGTAATTTGCAATCGCCCCATCACCACGTGCCACAGGAGATTCGGAATATTCCTCGACAGAAACATTTCCACGCCAATTATTTTTTTTCCGATCGTTATCAGGGACGAAAATTGGGCGTCTAAGGATTGATCGCTGCGAAAACACGAACGGAAAATTCTTTCGAGTGCGGAAATGGATGGGGACCCCGTCGCTTATTTCCTTTCGCCGAAGCATTTCCCCGAGGTTTTGGTTTATTTCAGCACTTTTGACAGAATTTCTAAAGCGTATTTATTTTGCTCGGAAAGAGAAAGGGGTGGGAAAGAAGCGTCCTATTCGGGCAGCGGCGCCTGGGGGAGAAGGGGAGGGCGTGGCAGAGGAGGGTAATGATCGCTTATAAGAGATGAACGGAGAACAGACGTACCGATATTTCCCTACCAGATTGCAAGGCAGAAGACTCAGCGATGCAGGTGAGTTGAGCGTGATAACAACTACCCACGCCGCACGGATCGGTCCTTTAAAACGCACTTCCGTTCCTCGAGCGAATCCAATTACCATAACCGAAGGAGTCGATAAACGCCTTCGATTTAAACGAGTTTGGTTTGTTTTACAGAAGGTGAATTTTCCTTCGCAGGTCAGTAGATTTAGGGCTGTTCGCGGTGGCGTTAAAATCCTTCTGGGTGGCATGCTTGATGCACCCCTTTATTCGATTTTATGATCGTAATTAAGATGATTCGGTGTCTTTGAAGTGGGTTACTCGAACGTTTTACACCGAGCTCTCCACTGAAAATCAAATGGTTATCCTATCTTGAGATTATTAAGAGATTTTACGGCTCGATTGAGAGGCATGGGGTCCATAACTTAGGTTTTCCTCCGGGAAGACTTTATGGAAATAAATTTGGAAATTACTCCGACGGGGAGAAAATCGGATAAACGGAAATTTTACAGTCCATTTTCACCTTCCACCACTGGGAACATATTATTATTTGACTATTTATTAAATACATATATAATTTAAACCCGTTTAAATATGAACGTGTAAATATCGATTTCAAAGTCGAAACGATTAATATATAAAGGCGTAAACTAGTGGCTACTTGTCACTCAAATTCTTATGTCTTGTCAATAGGAAATATTAATCTTTTTATAAGGTAAATGATGACAGCTGATTACAATTGCTGCATTTTCTATGAATCATTACGTTATATCCTCTTAGGACTCTAAATCATATCCTTTAGGTGGAATTCGTTACGGAAATTTTCGATAAAACGTCGGAAAATTTATTTACGTTGAGGAATTTAATCTATTCTTCGAATTCATAAAATAGCTCTACTAGTAGGATTACTATAACAGTTTCGAGATAATTGAGTTTCCACTTAATGACAAAGAAAATTACTAAGAAAAAGCTTAGTGATATTTTTCCTTTAACCATTCTGAATTTCACTGCTAAATGCTCTCAATATCTGATGAAAATTTGTCAAAAATTAAAGACATTCATGGTCTACGTCAGCCTTGTTTCTTAGACTCGAAAAAATTATTCGTTAAATTGCATTTATCTTTTTTTAGCTTTAATTAGCCTCAGTGTGTTTTTTACGAAAAAAAACGGAATGAAAAGAAAATTTCGACTGCTAAAGCGCGGCATTTGACGATTCATAACGCGTAGTAATATCCGTATTGACAACTTAATTCTGTAAAGTCGTTAACCAATCAATGTCGCAATTAAATCAGCATTTTATGAAAGAACTCGCAAAAGGAGGAAAATGTTGTTTTACGGAACCCGTTGAGTTTTATGTTGAGCTGATAATGAGTCCGCTACCACAGGAAGCCAGATTTTCAGTATGCTAACCCCTTACGGCTTAAACTGTACTACCAAATTAGTTTCTGTCATTGCCATTCTTTCGCCCGGTCGAACGATAAAAAGTCACGCTAAATTTCACAAATTACAGTTAAAACAGTAAGCCGAAATTCTCTAAGGTAAAATGAACGTGCAAAATGGCAAATTAAATTACGTGAACAAAATAATCTAGAATGAGTTTTATGCAGTAAAATACTTCGCGTGAAACTATTATCTAATTTTGCCTTTGGAAAGTCAGGATATCAGTTATGAATACAAACTCCACTTCATTATCTCGTGACGTCTTCAATTCTGGATTGATATTCTAAACTCTTAAGTGTTGACAGTATTTAGAAAGAAAGCTAATTAAATATACAACAAACTAATTACATGCAGAGTAGTTGAAATGTCATTCAGCATTAAGTATTATCATAACCATTCACTACTGAACTGCCGTCCGGACACCTTCCGCATTCCAAATGTAATTAGTATTTCAATACCAATAGAATTTTTTATTGAAAACAAAAAACATAAACTAACTACATCCACAGAAAATATTAACACAAGCTACCGGTTTGGAAGGTTCTGCCTCATCATCAGGCAACCACACAAAAGAAAGGATTCTTACAAATAAATTCCATCAAATATCGCGGAAGTTAATTAAGTCATATAGGAGTATGTATATCTTGCTTTGCGTTGTACAAAGACGTGAACTTCAACACTAGTATTGCTCCTATAAAACGAGCCTCAAGATCGCCTGAAAAAAAGGACCTGCGTTGATTTAACGCCAAATAATGGATTTGATTGAAAGGATCCACCTCACTTCCGGCTGTTTTTATAGACTGATCGCTTTTTCCCTCCTTTTCTGCAAAATTTCCGATACAGTCATTTCTTCAAATATTTAAAATGTTATATTCTCAGTTTTACTCGGAGCCTCATGCTTGTATCTGTTTTCTAAAGCTTCCATCTTCCACGCTGAATGCCTCCTCATTTGCTTTCTGCTCATTCCCGTTAACTTTCTATGGCCCAAACAACAAAAGCTACTATTCTGCTCACGTATGCCGTCCTCAAAGTCTATTTCAATTCCATTTTACGCTATCATCCTCGTCAAAGTTCTCGCTTATCTCTTCCTGATATCTTTGACTCACGTGTAAGCGCTTGTCGTTATTTTTCTGCATTTAGTGACTATTCAGTTTCTTTAATTATTATTTTTGCCGAGATAGGCAATCGGTTCCTTTTCAGCCGAAAATGAAAAGTGTACTTTTAATTAGTTCTTCGTGGCACCCAAATAATGCCCTTTCCTGTCTTTGGATTGCCATAGCATAATTCTAGTCTCTGTGAAGGGGAAATATACCTAGTGATAAACGAGACTAGAGTTCAATAAACAATTCACAAAATATTCATTGTAACGTGCGCTCAAAACATACTCGATGTTATAACTTATAGCATAACCGTGATAATAATGTGCTCCAGAAATGTTTGGATATTTTCTACGATGCGAAAAAGTATATCTCTCTGGTATATAGATTATGCCGACCGTTTTTTTCAGAATATTTTTCTCGGCTTAATTAACGTAACTCAGCTCACGTCGCAGTGAATAATCTCTAAGTGATTCCCTCAAAGAATGACGTGCTTTTATTCGGGTTACGTCTATTAAGTTTGTGCTTTTTGCCTTCCGTAAAATTTTAATTACTAAATGAAACTTTAAAATCGTGCATCCTGAGATCAGCATCAAACATCAATCTCCAAAATGTGGGAAATATTAAACAGGAGGAGTAACGTAAAGATGTTATGGCTCGAATGAATAGAATCCAAAGGTAAAATAATTTCCATTATTGACGTCAACATTAATCCTTTCAAAGCAAAAACATTTAATCATTTGATTAGTAACTTCGTAGGTGCTTCACAATTTTGGCGGTAACTTAAGTAGCGTACAAATGTAATTTTAGCAAAAGTATGATTTTTTTCTTGCCCGCGATGAGATTATGGAGGATTTAAAATGTCATCATAGATAAAAATGTGGAAGTATCTGGAAAACTTCCAATTTTTGTACTGTAGTTTTAACTTCCTAATGTTACGAAATTGGAGACAGATCGGTTAATCGGTTGAATGTTACTCGGCTTTTAATGAATGAACAATCCATTGAAAGTGGTCGTTCAATGAAAAATTTTGAACATCTGCATAGAAAGATTACGTGTATAAGTAATGATCGCCAAGTTGAGAATTCCATTATGGATACTTCCATTCCGATGAGATAATAATAGATAATTTATAGATAATATAATAGATTGCATTTATACTGAAATGCTTCTTTTTACCAATACGTAAATATCGATGATGAGTCAGTCCTGACTATTCACTTAGATCAAAAATTACATAATCATAGTAAAAATATCTCATACATACACTGTTCCTTGCGAGAAAATGATGACGTCCCATTCGAGGTGAATTATTAAGCCACAAGTTAAGTAATTACTTTCATTGATGAGGGTCAATATTCTTGGAACGCAAGATTTTGCAGAAAAATAATCAAGGCAGGAAATAAACCTCCTTACTTATTTATCCTTTTATGATAACTTCAGTGACAGGGCGATTAGGAAAAATAGACTGAGAACGAAGAAAAGGGAAAAAGACTTCGCAGATGGCTTTTTAACATTTTCTCCCTCCTGAGATATTTCTTCAAAGCTTACTTTAAAGAGTTATTTCTTGCGTGACCTAAAAGTTTATCATTCTGTAACGAGACAAGAATCAGGTGATTCGGGAAACAAACTTATCCGTTGACTAAACTAAGTTGATTTATCTGCACTACTTATATCAGTGGTGTTTGAAGGATACTTACGGTCTAATAGAATGGATTATTAGAAAAAGCTGAGGGGAAATATTCTTTAGGTAATTAATTAAGGTGAAAATTCCTCTTATGAATACAAATGCAGAGAAGAATTTTTACAAAGAGTAGGAATACTCTAGAATATATGACAAATCAATTATCAATTATTGGTAATATAATCATAAAAAAAGTTCATAAGTTAATAGCAAACACTGAAATATTGAATTTATCGGTAAAATTAGGTATGTTAAGGAAAAATATCTCGTAAATTTTAATGAAGATTGATCGTAATTATGTGAAGCATGTAGGTGATTTTGAAATCTAAAAGTAGTTATTAAAGCACATGTGATTCTCCTATATAAAAACAATTCATATATGAATAGGATAGAAAGACATATTATATATCGTATGTTAAATTTGAAAATGTGAAAAATACAATGAATTTTACACAGAATTTTTATGAATATTCTGAAAGCACCCGTTTATCCGCAAGTCTGACACAGCACTTCAGAAAGCTCTACTTTTTACAAAGTTTGTTTAAAATAAAGTGAATGGTGGCGTTTTGAATATTCAGGCGCTATAAATATTGAAAGAATAGGAAATTTACTGGAATCAGTTTTTGTCGAATAGTGATAAAAAAAGCCTGCCTCAGGAATCAATTTCGACTTCGAAGACGTTTGCTTTTCTATCTTAAAAGTACAAAAAATGTTATATTATATTTTTGGCGCTCACGTATACGAGTTGAAGATGAGAGACTTTTTGAAAGTACCTTTTATATTATAATTAAATTCCTGAGCCTCTTATCCTTTCTGTATAACAATCTCGATACTTCCACAGGTTCCACCATCCTATTTTTCCTTTACCAAATGTATCTGCATCGCCCATTTATTTCCCAATTCTTTCGTGGTTGCGTTAGTAACCGACCATGACCCGCTTTCAACGCCTATCACTTCTCTTTGCATAGGAGCATCTGGAAGAACTACAAACAAGTAAATATGCATTTATCTATTCCTAAATCTTACAGCGTATGATATATTGAGAAGTTAGACCAATGACTTTTTAAATATATGTAGGTAAAACCTAAAAGTAATATAAGCGAGAGTATCCTCAAATTTTGTTGATTTGAAACTGCCATTTAGTTAGTGTCCTACAACAGCCATAGGATAATAGTGAAAATTATAAACAAGCGAAAGTTAAGATTCCGAGATTTAAAATGTATCCAGTGATTTCAGGAAAATGGAATACAGTCGACATTCGAAGAATTTTGCTGAGCATTTGAAACGTTCCCGTTCAGTAGGCAACGCAGGTTTTGCGCAATCATTCACCTATTTCAGAATTAAATTTTCTCATTATGTTAGTCGTAATATAGATACGTTGGAATTAATATATTTGTATATTAATATAGTTTTTCAGTGATGTTTCCGCAAAAAGAATTGAAAGCTATTTTTTTCCAAAGAGTTTCTACGAATTACTCCAAACGTTCTTCGTAGTATAAAAAGTTTAAAGTCTATATATAAAATTGAGCGCATTAAATAAATAATTCATTCTCTGTTGAAAATAAGGATATTTTATCGTTAATTACTACTTTTTCGTCAATTCAATATGAAGCTTAAGATAACCATCTTAAGAATTATCAAACGATATTTTGATAGAAATTTCTGAACACTTAATGATAAATCAAACGAGCTCTCTTCCATTTTCGCCTCATTTCGCTAATTAGTTGGTTTCTTAAAGTTAAATGAGTTAAGATGATTAAAATTCCATGAAATCAGTTTTGGTAGAAACCGGTTGCCAGAAATTATTGGATGTCAGTGATCAAATCAATTCATTATTCTATCTAATCCCCTCATCATATTCTTCTCGCTCATCCTAGGAGAAAATTAGACTGTTTTAGGGTACGGAATCTCTCTGACTTCCTCCTTGAATGCCCACTCAGATACTTATCTTGACAGGTCATTTTACGCGACTATATTTAATGCCATAAGAATAGCTCCTTTCCGAGAGACTGAATTTCATTGTTTTTGTTCAAGCTTTAGAATTCAAAGAAACGAGCCAAATTCCCTCTGTTTATGATCCTAAACCAAGTAGAACAATATTGTTATCGTATGTGAACGCACCGGAACTACAATCCGGTTTCAGTTAAAATCAACCTTCCTTAACTCATGGGAATATGCAATCTCGTCCGCGTTGAGGATTTTATCGCATTTCATTTAAATTTCCTGCTGTATACATAATATCTTGCATTATTTTTGACTTTGAGTTAGGTTGCTTCGAAAAGGCTGTTTTGTTTTTCCTTTCTTATAACGCCGTTTCTCCGTTTCAAATGTCATATCGCTGTTACGCTGTGCAAAAGTTTATCATGATTTTAATTTTTCAGGCGAAAAATAGTGTAAAGTATTCAAAAATATGCAATCGAGCCTATAAATATGAAAAGGAAGATGGATCATACGATTGCTTTTGAGTAATTGCTATTAATCGAAATATTAATTAATAACACCATATTTGGTATGGTTTCAAAGGAAGAAAAGAAAATAAAAACTTTTCATCTTGAACTATATAATATTGATTTCCGCTGTAATTGATTAGATGAAAATTCACTGAGCGAAGAATAATTAAACGTGATTTAATTATATGCGAGCACTTCAACTTTGATTCTTCCGCAAACATATATAATCATCTGATTAATCTATGAGACATGATCTTTTTAATGTTTTGACTCCTTCGCAAACTAGCATGTATTGTTTTAGTTTCCTTACGAACGATACAATCCTATACTTGTAAATCGCTATATTTATTCGTAACTCTCCTAGTTTGCACCTCTTGTTATCTAGCACCGGCCGTCCCCAGCTTGAAAACTGCCTTTCAAAAACTTTTTTCTGGGGTATACCAACAAACAAATTCTAGAGCGTTCTACTCTAGAGATGCCACTAATTGCATTTGCTAAAGATCCCAGTCAAGAAAAATTTCGTAGGTTCAAGTTTGCGAGTTAACGTGCTGTGGTGAACGACGATGTTAGTTCCTAATATATAACTCTATCTTTTACATATTTGCAAGTATATGTTGGAAGGCTGTTGGTCAAATTCAGTCAGCATTTCCTCACTATCATATGAAATATTTTCATGCGGAAGGGAATTAATATTAAGGGACTACGCCTAATGATATATTGCTTTTCCTTAGGTCAAACTAAAAATAATGTTTCCTCATACCAGTTCGTAAGAAATGTTTATCGAAAATCGTTTAATGATCGAGCAATGCTCGGAGTTACGAAAAGCTTTTATAGGATCGTAAATATAAAAAAGAATAGTGGATTCGTGGATTTTTAGTTTTACTTGGATTATAATTTAACAAAGCCGAATCCAAGGAATAAACCAGAGCGTATTCTAAAATTCTTCTAGCTAATCATTCTTAGTTGCAGTTTTGCTAAAAGACAAATCTATAAATTAATAATATTTTATAATCGCATGTATGCGAATCCATACGTATATTTCGTTATAATTGAGAGGCTGAGAGAATAAAAGGCACAGGGGCTTGAAGTCATTTAATAGACGAAGATAATTTCACGTCAGACGAGTTAACTTTTCTCGCCTTCTCTCTTTCCGTCTGCAGCGAGCGCCACAGAAAATCACTTGTCCTCATTTCACTAACATTCTTCTCCAATTCGCACTTTGCCTATATTTCCTGTTTGCTCATTAAAATTAATATCTTGCAAATAGGAACCGAACGCGGCACTCTTAAATTCTAACGAGCCGAAATTATTGGTATTACTATTATTAATATTGCTTTAATGAGACGATCACTTTCTTATCATGATGGTCTCTGCAGCTTTCCGAAAGAGACGGGAACTGACGCTTCCAAATTCACCATTGGTTTTAAAGAGCCATTACAAATGAAACCGGAAAATTTTAAAAGGAGTTATTTTATTTATCTTTGGTTTGGCCCTGTTCTAATGCCTAAAAAATATTTAGGGTGCAAATTACTCTCGTAAATCTCTAAGGAGAAAACTTTTGGCGTGAATCTTTAAATGATGTGTGTAATAATTTCTTTTATTTCTAGCATATTTACTTGTAGCATTTATTTAAAATTTATTTTGTTACATTTTATGTCAGTGATATCCAATCATGTCGATTTTAAGCACACGTATCAGTAGTATTTAAGTATAACGATTTAATGTTAAATTTAAGTGTTGTTAAATGTTAAATTTATCAAGAATGGGTGTAAGGTATTCCTATTATCGTAAAAATAATAAGTACCTTAATTCTAATCAAAGGCTACCATATATATGTAAATATGATAATTTGCTACAATAGTTAAGAGGAAAATTTTCCTAGTTTTGAATAATTTATATAATTAAATATAAATATTACACATGCTAAAAATACCACAATGCTCTCTCTCTCTCACACTCTCTCCATTTGATTTAAATCGACTTCGGGCTTACCTCCTGATAACCAACAAGGATCTTATTCAAAAACGGTTCTTTAAACTTGGAATATATAGAGGGAGTAGGTCGAATTCATTGAAAGTTAATTGAAATAATCACGTAAATGATAATATTGACGAGATCGACGTAATGATTCATCCATCAGTAACAATCCTTACGATGCAGACTCATTTAGAATAGTTAATGCATTGGATTCGTGAAACACCGGTATGACCGTGAATTCATCAAGCAAGGACTTAATAATTACAGAGATATTACCTATGAGAGCAAATTCGTATCAGACCCGGTGAGTTTTCGAATCTGTCATTCATCGCCGCGGGCTGATCGGGCTCGAGATTTTCACTCCGAATTCAAACCTAAGATAACATTTCCGCTAGAGCCAAACCGTTCTGTCCCCAATAACTCAATTAGACCCTTCCGAAATATTAAAAAAACATAATCGAACATACTTGTCCGCGAGATTAGGCCCACGAGAATCGCACCCACCCGTCAAATCCCAATAGTCCTGCTTGTTTTTCCCCCCTCCACGAATGTTTCTTCCTTTTTTAACGGTTGATTTCTCATAATGAGCTCCGAGTCAACAATCGCCTCTTAAATGATAGTACCGTAAAGCAGTAAGGACCGCGACGGAACGACCTAAGGGAAAAACTCCTCGTTATCCTAGTTCCCGAAACGATCGGGCGGGAATTAATTCGCGAGCAGCGAGGGGGGGAAGACCGCGAGAGAGGCTGGGAAAAAAATGAAGGTAGACTAGCGCCGAATCGATGCACCGATTTTATTCCCTCCGAGGGGACGGAAAAAACAGTTTCGCACCCTTAAAAAAGGGCCGCTTTTTTAATTTCTTAGCCCCGAGTTCCTTTCCAGTGTGGGCGGTTAACTTGGGAGTGGCTCTTAATAACAGGTCCAGAGATTTTTCGTTTGGCCATGAAGGAGAGAGAGAGAGAGAGAGAACACGTGACCTGTTGCCGGGTAAGGATTCGGAGCCCCATGCTCCATAGATTTCGTCGTCGTTTGGGGGAGGGGGGAAGGGGGGGGAGAGAGTGCGCAAGCTGGAGGAGGAGGAGGGGAGAGAGCTCTAACACCGACTCCTCGGCGTCCTTGAAGCAAGAAAGAGAGAGATATATCTAAAATGGCGACCCTCGTTGCGAACAGGGGCAGAACCCGTTCTCAGCGTTCCTCCTCGTGCTTTTGGTGGTGTCGTGGACTGGCGCGCAGCAGCTGCAACGTGGATTGGGCGCTGCGCAAGGTCGCCCCGGAGCCTTCCTGCTGCAACGAGGGGCGGCGGTCAGCGGGGGGAAGACCGCGGTGGAGGGGACCAGGTGAGGAGACCCGCGATGGAAATAAAAGATGGAAACTTTTTTCACCGCTTCTCGAGAAGCTACAACTATTCCAAATATATGCGCGCTGTGAGAGTGCTGGGGTGATTAAGGTGATGGGTAAGAAGCGGGCTTCAGGTGGATGGTATCCGATGGACCGTTACGTAATGTTGGGATTAGCAGAGGGAACGATGAATTTTTTTTTCTAAATTGAAAATGAGCGGTCCTTGTAGACAGAGCGCTCCTATGAGAGCCTCCGTCGTTAGTCTTGGATTGAGGTGATCTCAATGGAACAGAGTCGAGATGCAATTGCTTCGACTTTCCAGGCGGACGCTGCAGTAAATGACATGCTATTTCTAGAGCGCTCACCACAATACCAAAGCATTATTTCGCGGAGAAATATGGTCCATGTTTCAATCAAGCTAAATATACGGCCGTAAAGAACGTTAATTTAAGAGAAGCTGTGCGAATTATCAACATCCTTTCCTAGAATATATTAATTCGGCCTCTACTTGCGGTGCGAGGCGTCGAATCCCTGGTCGTTTGATTGAAATTAAGCTTTGATGAGTAGAGGTAAAAATATATTTCTAACATCATTTAGAAAACGAGCAGGATTAAACTAGTAAATTCGATAAAAAAAATCTCATTCAAGGATGAACGCGAACTTTTTCAGAAAATAAAACAATACGACGACCGAAATAATAATCTTAGCAACGATAAAAAAAAACGAAACAGCATTTAGGGCTCTCCTACTTTCCACCGAAAAATTCGTCAAATCGGCGCCTTATCAGATCCCAACCGATACACGCGGCCCACCACTTTCTCCCAATCGCGAAACCACTCGCATCGTGCTTTCTAGTGCATCGGTCAGGAAAACCGAAAGAGCCAACTCAAGATCGGATTACATTCAACTTTCCCTCGCATTTCAAACGTTTAAATCGAGATAGACTGGCCAAACATGGGCGGGGAGAGGGGCCTTTCGTCTAAATCTTTGAAAGGGGCCGTTTCGGAAGCCAACCTCATAACAGGTTGGCTCGAGGCTCGCCGTGAGAGGAGCGCTTTTCGTAAATTCGCTGTATTTTGAGCCTCTCTGTAACTAGTCCGTGGGGTTCTCGAGTACCACGCCGGAGTTAAGACCAAAGCGTCTCCCGCGCTGCTTTCCTCCCACTCTCCCCCATTCCTCCCCTCCCCCACACTGGTTGCCAGAGTAGTACCCACGTGTAGAGGGGAAGGGGGTGTATGCCAGCGCAGGGGACGCAGTGCGACGTCCTCCGATCTGAATACACGCGCAACAAGCCTCGATGAAACTTTTCGGCTCTGCAGTGAATGCAAAAATTCTCGGCTGCAATTTCCTCCTCGTATTAATCATTTTCAGTGGGAAAGGAAAGCAAATGTTGACAAACTTCCGATGGGATGACTCGGAATAGCACGTCATGCAGTTGACAAAGGGTAATTTACCTGACTGTGGGATGTAATTTTCGGTGCAACGGGAGCGCGAACGATTACTGAGATCAATTCCCATAACTTTCCGCTCAAACTATATTGTTAATCCAAGAAAAGAAAAAATATTTTTACGGCTATACCTTAAAGAAGGCTCGTTAAATGTTCCATTAAGAACTTATATTTAGGATTCAAATACACTGATACTCCTAAAAATACGAAGAATTCAGTCAAAAAACACATAACCAAATAAAGAAGATTAAGTTAAGTTAAGCAACTATTGAAGAGCAAGATGAGAAAGTCCAAGATTTTCAAACGGTGAATATCAGTGATTCCTTCTTTAAATGAAAAGCAAATGGGTGGTTGGTCAAAGACATCCGCAAGGTTTAAGAAGTAATTCATAATTACCAGAACAAATAGTAAAAGAAACCATAGCCGAAAGAAAATAGCATTTTATGAATTGTACCCCAAAATGAAGTCAAATGAAAGGAAAATGACGTATCTTATTAATCGACAGTGCTTTTAATGATATGTAGACGGAAAATAGATGTTATTACGAAAGAGCAATACAAAACAGTTTCAGGAAGAGGGATAAATGACAGGATTAAAATACAAGTGCATTATCAACAAAAAATATAAACCCTATAGCCAAAAGGGAATATAATATTTAAATGCTAAAATCACCAAGATAGGTATATTAGTGGAAGAAGAAAATTACTCCCGGAATTGCATTGCCACGCAGTTCTCACAGTCAGTGGGTTCACCGACGCTGACATTTCTTCGATTTACGATACTTTACTGCCTTTAATTCATTTTACACTTTTAACCTAAATCGAGTCAAGCATCTCGTTGACCTCATTTTAGTTGAAAGGTAAGAGTCTTGGATTATTTTCAATCGAGAGATGGGCACAATCCGTGCGAATTGATGTCATTTTGATCAGTGAGAACACGAAATTTCGATCGAATCGACCGCAAGTCGGAGAAATAAAACCCATCAGGGCATGGCACGAAAGAACCGAAATTTCGGTCATTTCTTATCCTGACAGTAGAGGATTAGCGATACCGGCTAGCGCCAATCCAGTGCTCGCGAGCAACTCGTCTCTTTTTGGTAATCTAACGGTGTTCCATCTACAAGCTCAAATCCAGTCTCTTGGGAACCGCATCTCGGTAATTCGAATTAGTTGCCTAAACTATATTCTCCGTATCATTTACGGATGTGATTTATTCTCCCATCGTGAAATAACTGGCCTATTAACGGCGGTGCTCAATCAATACTGGGCGGCGACTTTTTGGCGCCTTGAGCAGGCGTAGTGAACTCGCTTCTGAATTCAGTTTGAGATTTTTGATTGCGCAAAATATGCCGGGTGGAATCCCAGAAAAATTTACATATTTCAGTTTGTGATCATTTTCTAGTGTTTCATGCATGGCTCCATTCTTCCACTTCGGCACCGAGAATGTTACAGCCGAAAGTTACTTTCGTTTATGCCTTTCAGTTGCCCGCAAGCTTTCTTCAAAATCGTCCATAAATGAAGTTCATGAATATTTCGCAGTCTATGAGGCAAATTTACAGCAAATAAACTCTCGGTATTCAGGGAAATTTTTGGATAAACAACTTTTTCGCCGGCTCGATTTCCACCTTCATCTTTTCCGCGCGCTATTTTGCTAACAACTCGGCGCCATCCAGTGCCATCCGACCGCTTTGAAAAAATGCTGGGAATTTAGGTGTTGTCCACTTCGAGGCGCATCTCGCAGGAAAACGGCGAAATGATAAAAAAGAGAGACTACATAGAGAAGCGTCCGAAGATCGGGAGACCGCGTGCGCGGACGATTCGGCCTTAAAAAGTTCCAAACCTCTGGTCGCCAGAGGACGCTTGCTATTGGTGGCACGGAAGAGCAACCTTCCCTCACCCTTTCCTCACCGCGCGCGCATGTGTGGACAGCATATATTTCCGTTGCGGTTGGCGCGAACGTTGGGCTCTCGCTATAAGTCTTCGTTGGCGAGGTCTTCGCCTATGGACCGAGAAGAGAGAGAGCTTCTCTAACGAAGGACATGAGGAACTTTCTCCAGAATACCTCATAGCGAAATTCTAGGCTTTAGGACATGGAGATTACGACGGGCGCTTCTCTCGACGGTGCCAATGTGGGAAAGATTAGAAAAAATAATAAAATTCTCAGCAAATTAGTAAATAACATGTAATCAGCTTATGAGACAAGGCGAAAAATGATGAACAAGCCTAAATGGATCAAATAGTCACTAATTGCTGCCTAAGTAGTATAATGAAACCCCAAAATAATAAAAATGGAAGTTTTCATTAAGATGAAGGAAACTCTTCGCTAATCAAGAAAAAATTAATCAACTTAGTAGATAATTCATTAGGTCAACTTGAGAAACAAATTTGTTAAAAAAAATACACCCAAAGCACCAAAAAATCATACTGCCAACTATGGCAGAGGTGGTGACTATGATAGGCAATGCTACAATAATACCTGATTAAATGACCTTAAAACTTATATTGTACCTGTGGATAAGAAGCATGAAAAAGTGCATTTCAAGTTTCTAAAGGAGACGAATCATTAGAGGATTATTCAAAAGCTCAGTATTTGTTTCCTCAATCATCTCACTTTCCATCGGATACCTCCTGACTGTACCAGTAGAATATCAATTCCTGTGCTTAGGAATATTGAGAAATATAACATTAACATTCATTATAATATTTCAGAAATGTACTCACAGAATGACATATCAGAATTTTGGAAGGTTGAAATTATTTTTTCACGTAATAGTACTCTTATTTGATTCCTCATAATTGAACTCTCTTGTATTTATAAGAATAATGAGATGTAAAGCATTTCATGACAGTCTAAAGTATGGCTGTGGAGATTTTTATTTTTATTGCAGTTGAAGAGTAATAGTCACTTTATATGAGAATTCAATTTTGTCCTAAGAATATTTTTTACTAAAGCTATTAATTACTAATTCAAATTCACTCCATAAGGCTTAGAAATAGAAGTGTTTCCCATTGATCTTGGATAAAATATGACAGGTAGTCAATGTTTCTAACAATGAGAATGGATATAGAAGAGAAATTATTAAGTTATTACAGACCTAATCACACACTCTGTATCAGGGTGATTCTTAGAAGCTTGGTAATCCAGAACACTCCATCCCTTGGAAGTGGTCTGTATACTGACCTACTGCTACCAGAGTTTTTCACACCTCTTAATCAAATCTCTTATACTCTGTGTAGTTTTCCAGAATTTCGTGCTGCTCCTGTATTGAGGTCAAAGGATGTTGTAGATGAAAGGACAAGCCAACTAGATGCTGTAGTAAGTAAAGCAAGATTTCTCACTAATGAACAAAACTTTTCAAAACTAAATGATTTTGTAAAAATATTTTAAACAAGATATAATTTAAGATAATTCATATCTGTAATTCATCATGAAAGTTAAAACAACTCTATTTAATTTGAGTCAAATAATCCAGCACCTCCATAGAATTATCTTATATTAATAATGTGTAATTAGAGAAAATAGTTTGAGCTTAAGACTAAATTTGTTTATGATTGGGACATGCTGTGTTATACACAAAAGCTACCTCTTTATTTCAACTTAATTGAATAAATTAGAATTTATACATTTTTTCTATCTTTTCACATTATGTTTCAGTATTTTAAATTAAAAATACTTTTTAAAAGCTATATAAATGCCACATAAATAGATGTTAATAAGTTTTTGCTGAGATATCTAAAAAGTTGGAGCTTCAATTCCCATTATACTGTCATTAATTTTTTGGCCACAATTCCATCTTAAAGTTATAGTGCATGTTATACCCTGATGTAGGGTATATAACTATTAATATGGTTCATCATTTTGATATTTCAGTCTGAGATCATTCATCATTTGAGAGCTTTTAACTAAGAATCCCAACTTCACCAAAATTCATAGGTTAAATAATAACTAAGACTGTAACACTCTAATATCCATTAAACTAAGGAAAAATTGAGAAAAATAGTATGCGGTGAAAAGAAAAATTATATTTTCAGTTTCAGGAGACAGAAGAGGATGAGATATTCCGTGAGCAAGCCCGTAATGCCAAGTACAGCTTTTCTTCATCAGTGGAAGATGGTTTGAATGATCAAATGATTTCAAAACAGGAAACTAGAGATGGTCTCAATGTCAAAGGATCATACTCTTATAGAGATGGATACTTTGAGCGTACAGTCCATTATGAAGCAGATGAAAATGGCTACAGAGTTGTAGGGTAAGCTGGCAATCTTTTATTGGTTCTAATGATTTCCAATTTACAAAGTAACAAAATTAGTACTTGATAATTAATAATCATAAATCAGTTTACATAACTGAATCTTAAACTTTGTAATCAATACTCTTAAATGAATTTTCAAGAGTCTTCAATTAAAAAACTCTTTACATAGATGAAAGAGAAAAAATCCAATTAATTTTTATTGAAAACTTTTGCCATTTGAGAGCAGCAATACTGTTATTTGAATGTTGATACATTACATCCAATGACTTCAAGGACAGTATGCCAAGAACAAGTTCTACAGTAAACCTTTACAGATGGGCTGTGGATAAACGCCTTCTAGATTCAATCTCTTTAAATATTTAATACTTCTCCAACTGTTCCTGATACCATATTTAAATAGATAAAATATTTTTCATTTGTCTTTTGGTACAAGACAAAGGAAAATTTAATTTTAATTATCTTTTTGTCTAAGTCTTCTTCTTGGCTGGGCAAACATAAGGGCTACTGAGGTAAAAATTATGACGTATCACTGCATCCATTTTGGTAACTTATTGTATGCTATGAAATGTGGTACTCCTTGGGTCATTTTGCTGTAGACTTTTGCCATCCATGTCATTCTAGCTCAGTAAGGAAAGAAAGTAAAGAGTAAACTTCATTATATCCTAAGTCAGTTGTCAAAGTTTTTTTTTCAGTTTTCAAATATTAGAATTATCAATAATCTTAAGAGGAATACTGAGATTGAAGTTATAGTTACAGTTTAAAATGACTCTCACTGGTCTAACTTGCATAAAGAGTCAGGGAAATTAATTGTTTATTAATCATAGTGTTATAAAATTTTAAATGAAACAAAGAAATTCCATACCATAATAAGCAAAATGGTAAGTCCGATGAATTTTATAATTTCTTACATTATTTTCTGTTGCATGTCATACAGAGAGGAAACAAAAGCCATCGGTGATGGGCCCAAACCTAATCCTAATGGACAGGCATTTGTCAGAAATGATTTTGGAAATGCTCAAAGTGAATATGCCATCTCAGCTGATGACTTGAGAAAAGATGATCCTATTGAAAAAAATTCAGGAAGAGAAGGGAGAATTTTTTTCACTAACTGAACATCAATAACATAATTTTATACTTAGCATATATATTATATGCTCTGTTCTGTTCACTGTAATTAATTCACTATGAATATTTTTATATATTTAAATAAAAATACTTCACAATGATGGAAAATTATCTTATTTCTTTTCACCACTTAAATTATTTCCTAATATTGCATAATGGAAAGACAGTGTAATCATGAGATATTTTTAAGCATGTTCACCAATTTAAAAAACACAAAACCAAATATTCTTGAAAGAATTTGCAATCTAATCAGCAATAAAAAATTAATATTTGCATAATGGATATTTTTATATACAATAATTTCTTTGATTAGAGAATCAGGAAGTCAAAAGATATTGAAACCTATTAGGAGAATAATAATATCTTACAGATAATTTCCGAAATTTAGTAAAGGATAGCATAAATCTAAGGTGGAGTCTTTAGGACTCATCCAGAATTGCAGCTTATATTCATATCCTAAATAAACTCAAGTATTTAATTATTTAACTTCCGAGTCTTATTTATGCCAAAATTAATGTTAACATTAGATCAGAGTGAAATTTTAAATATTCTCCCAGAGTTTATTTAGTGATTAAATTCACTAATTTGCTCAGAATTCTGATGTCAATCTATTTTGGTGGTCAACAATCCTCAATTACCAACAGCATACCTCTTGTTACTTACCAACCACCATTATAATCTTGGCATCAGTATAAGTTCCTTATTCTCTAAATAACTATTTATTGTATTGAGTGCTTACATGAAACAATTTTAGTAAATATATAAATTGACCGCTGCCACCTGACCAACCGCTGCCACCTGACCAAATGGCCAAATTGCAGCGATTTGATAATAAATAATAAAAATAATAAATTATAATATTTATTGACACAGCTAATTTATACATTAACTCCATTTTAATTTTTTTCACATTGCTATATTAATATTATCTTTTTATCATCTTTGTTATTGCTTTTCATCCCCTAGGAAATACTCACTACCCACCTGAAAACATAATTATCCTTCTAGTGGGCAGTAGGGGTTAGGCTAGAAACCACTGATATATTTAAATAAACAAAACACATCATTCAAGTATGCCCTATGATTTTACCTGTTACCTTATGTTATATACAAGTTCAATTAAAAATTTCCTCTTACAAAGATCACAGTCATTTATACAAAGTAATTACAATTTCCTTTGATGTTTAAACTAAGTTTCTAAATGATAAATATAACTAATTTGCAGTAATATTTCATTTGTATATTACTGATATATTTACTTTGAACTGCTATTTCCTACATATATAGATTTTTGTCGAGTAGATGGTAATACTCAAAATGAATGGACAGATATCAGAGTAATTACAAAATGGTCTTTAAATAAAATGTGAGAATGAGTAAGGGTATTTGACCTAATTACACAGAAAAAATGCCCATTTAGAAGAACTTATTTTACACTGAATTAGACCTAATTCTTTGAATAAGCATGGCAAATTTAAATTTATTAGAATGGAAAAGACCAGAAGTTATGTAATGAAATCTATTAGAAAATTAAATAAATTTCATAATTCAAAATTTTTAGAAACATGTGAATGATGAATTAATTAAGAATTGTGAACTGTCATAGAATTAAGAAAAATCAGAAAATATTCTACAGCTTAGAATAGCAATAATATAATTATAATCATCATTTATAAAACAGATTACTGAAAATTAGCAAACTAATATTTAACATGTACAGGAAGAGAATACTTTTTATTTGTATATATAATTTGTAACATATAGCTAAGATAATGATTTTTCAAACCAGCAAATTAAGTTGAGAAAGAGATAAAAGAAAATCATCTATAAAGTTACACGTTTCATTCCAAAGAAAAATACAACCACAAATTGTCAATTTTTTAATTGATAAGTTGATTAAAGTTATCATTTTGAAATTAAATATTAATTTGATATTTAAAAATAATGGGGTTTTAAGAGAATTTCAAAAAGTTCTAGCAGTTGAAATGCAGTGCCTCTAACTGACGTAGGCAAAAATTTTACCTGTATCAGATATAAAGAAATCAGTTTCCTATGATCTGTATGATAAAATAATTCTCATAGATACAAAATTTGAGAGAGGTACTTAGTATGTTAGATGCCTTTATAATAAGAGCACACACACTCATAAAAAATCTTGTTATTTAAAAACTGCATCAATTGCCGCCAGATAGATTTTATACTTATTTACCATGGAAAGTTATGATGCAGGTATTAATTCTAAATCAAAGATATATCAGTACAAAGAATTTAATTCATAAACACACAATAATCACAAACTGCTGAGTTTTTACATTTCACCTTCAAATCTACACATACCAAAATGGAAAAAAAAAATCATGGATAAAAGAAATAAGCAAAATTGACTTGCTTTGGTTAATAAAATACAAAAAAAATAGGAAAAGCAACTTTGAACACCAGTTGATAGCACCAGTTAACTTTAATGATCCATAATCCCTCTATACATAAACCAGAAATAAGAATGTAAAATCACTTGCACATGAATACTGTGATGAAGAGGAAGACAAATATGATGAATTAGAGTTTAATAATAAGATAATGTATTGCAGATACATTGTAAGCACAATATTAAAATGTACCTTCTTAAATATATGAATGCATGCTTAAAAGATAAATGTACCGTAATGTAAGAATTGATATATAAACAGATAAAATTGAGATAAATAGTGTATATAATATTTTTTAATTTATGGGACAATTAAAGTGAACAGAGTTGAAAAATCCATTGCATTGCAAGTCAAGAAATAGTAAAATGATGACTATACATGGGATGGATGGATATATTAGAAATTGAAAAAGAGAAATTAGTATATAATCACCATCACCAAAAATAAGAAGAATAACTATAAGCTTCACATAAATTTTGAAGTAAAGTTATTTCTATTTGGCCAGAGGTATTTTCTGATGACATAAATTTGGTGCTATGATGATTAAAAGAAACCGATGAGTTTATGGTCTACTCCATCCTGAAGTGCTGAACCAGGCCTGAATACACTAATTTAGTTATTTAAACAATATAACTCAGAACAATATTAAATATTAACCTTTTCCAAGCAAATACTTGAGGATAACAACATTCATACTCTAGTTTTTTCATTATATGCCAGAAAGGCCCAAACTGTCACAAGAAGTTTACTCGCTCACCTCGTTTTAGAATAACTTTGGTTCTTCATTCAAGTCTGTGAATTACAAATATAAATAAAAGGGAAAGGAGTCAATCCTAAGGAAATACAGGTTGAAAACTGAATACTGAAATTTGATGCATTTAAAAAGGACAGGCAAGTTTATAGCTAAATTTTGAGCAAATTTGGTAACTTTTTAGACTTAAACAATAGTTTAAGAAGTTAAAATATTGTTAAACTCATAGAAGGCATTCAATTACTTTTATTGTATATGTTCCACCTAAATATCTTTGAATAGAACTTAACATTCTGCAAATTAACTTCGTAGATTTAGATATTTATATGTAGAAGTTTCATTTCAAAAGTTGATTAGATTTTGAAAGCAGTCAAAAACTATTTCTCTGTATTTACTTAATAAATGATCTCACCAAAGATCAATCCACTTAGCATTTCCGTTGTCTCTTAATCTATTTGTTCTGATACATGACCCGAGCTTTATTTGAGGTATATAATGTTTCAGAGAAAAGGCAGGAAAGTATACCAACTGGTGACTTACATTTAGTCAATTAACAATAGGGTTTCCAATAATTCAAATGCCTTCATTGGTCATTCATTTTCTATTGCCTTAACTGATCTGATGTAAGATAACCATATCATTAATCTTTCAACTCTCAAATACACTTTCCATAAATAAAACTTATTATTTACAAATTATTATACAGTTATCTAAAACATGGCAATTGAGAATGCCATTATTCAACACTATTTACATAAAGTATGTAATATAACGCTTTACATCTTAAGAGTTAGTATGAAAGACAAATTCCATAGCAATTCCTTCCATCAACAGATTGGACTGAGTCAAAACAATTTACTCAAGGATTGCTCAAAAATCTTCAATTAAAATACAAACAATCCAACAATCAAATCTTCAAATATGTACTTCACATCCAACAAATCACATATTAGAATTTTCACCTTAAAGAAAATTTTCTGATTCATATAAAAACCTGTTAAAAATACTCAGATAAAAGTTCCATAATAAAATATCTTTGGAAATACTCATGAACATTGGATACTTACTTTTAAAAGAAACACCAAATGAATTAATTCAGATATTATAAAACATTACTAAGCCTAATATAGCAAATCAATTAAAACTTATTGTTACACCTTTGGTGAAAGAGCTGTGCTGATCATGACCAATTCAGATTGAGTCTCAGCTTTCAACTATTCTCAGCTATCACTCAAAATCTCCTTCTCTGTTTCATCCTGAAAATTATAAAAATAATTAAAAACTGCCGATCAGCAACTATGGCATCCCTTACAATGGATGATTCATTGATGAACACAATCCGATCAAAGACAAAGTATGATGTAGTATACCTTCTATGACTTACTTTAAAATTAGATTGCTTACTTTATGCTTCAACTTGCAACGAAATGAACAAAGAGTAGATCAGATTAATACTAATTAGTAATAAATTAATCAATAAATAGTTAAATAGCATAGAAGAGAAAATGATTCATGTTCAGGATAAAATATTGAAAATTATACCATAAAGCACTATAATCAATTTCCATGAACGCTATTAAAATTAGCGCTCTGGCAGGGTAATGAAGGCAGAATTTCATACTACACATTGAAAAATCAAAATACTCTTTTGAATCAACAAACGCCATTATCATTTCATTAGAGAAACATGGAACAAACAAAAATTGCCTTTTTTAATTTTTAAGAAAGCATTCATCTTAAGCAAGGATGACCTAAAAAAAATACTCACCGTTTCAACAATAATTTGCTCTCCTTCTTGGAGGGAAGTTGTGAGGATTATTAGGGTACTATCAGGAGGAAACTGAAGACCTTCCGCACACTCAGTTGATCCATCTGCAGCCACAAAAGATACTGTTCCATCCTCTTTCACAGTCACTTCACCTTCCATAACTACCTCCAAAGGATCCTCCACTTGTGTCCTTTCCTCTGAACTTTTATCATCGTCTTTCATTTTGTCTTCTTCCACTGTTTTAACTTCTCCTTCCTCCACCTCTCTTTCACACTCACCATCCTCCTTCTTCACTGAGATGTCCATAACATCTCCACCACCACTCTCTTCCGAGCAACTATCTATTGACTTTTTGCGGAGCTGTTGCAGTCTCCTCCACAATGTAGTTTTGGGAACCTGAACAGAGCAAAAATAACACAAAACATTTGAGAGGTGTGATGATCTTAAAATACTACATAAATAAAAATTTTCACAGAGTTTTTGCCAGTTTTATTCCAAAATCTGCCTAAGTATTTTCTTAACAAATGGTTTTTTCCCCAAAAACCATAATTTGAGAAGGTCTTTCCTGAAAGCCTTGATTATGAAGTTCTTATTTTGAATGTGATATTATTAAACCCATAACTTATTAATAAACCCATAACTTATTAATTTCCATCATATTTGACAGGGAAAATCACTACTAATATTAAAAGGTGAAGGGAGGACTAAGGGCCTAACCTTTCTAAATGAGGAGTGTGATCGTAATAATACATATTATACATCAACTTATAATGTTCGCAACTGATGATGAAAATAATTAAATGAATCCAAAATTGCTAATAACATTCTTGCCAAAAAAGTGCTTCAGTAGTCTCAAAGCATTGATGTGAATAATATATTCGAAAAGCAATAAGCAAGTTATTACCTGGTAAGTAAGAGCAGCAAGGGCATGTGTCATCCCCCTTTTCTGGCATGCTGCCACAGCTAAATCAAGCTTTTCATGATTAGGATTTCCCCTTTTTATCAGGACCTCACCACGTTGAGTAACTGGTGGAATTCGACCACTTGCTATCAAACGAGCTCTCTCACGGAAAAGAGTAGTTTTTGAGATCTGTAATGAATAAAATGAAAATAAAATATATCATGCTTATAGCAGCAAAATTGAACGAGGATTTATGAATCATCTTTGGTCACTGTAAATGTAATTTTTGGTCTGGTGAATGTTTGAAAGAGCAGCTTTAAGAAAATTATAAACACATTCATAGTTCCAGCTATTAAAATACATCAAGAAATATATATACATAAGTTCCGTACATTAAACTTCAAGATGGCGATCCAGAATTGGAATCAGTACAAATATTAATTAAATATCGAGGCTTTTTACTATTAAAAAATATCACTGAAAATTAACATCAATATAAACCATTAGCAAGAATTTAAGTTTTGTCAAAAAATAGTAAATGAGTTTTGATCTAAGGTTGATAAAATGATCTTTATATAAAATCCAAATCACATGGTGCAATTACTAGGAGATCTCTATATCCACCAAAGAATTCTCACTTTATGCTAGGAAGAATTCCATAGCAGTGTTTCCATATGGAAATATTTCATCTACAAACCTGGTACTCCCTGTAAACTTTGGCTATGCTATCTCCTCTTATAAGAGCATCAATGGCAGCCTGACGTTGCTCTGCTGTGTATGGGTTTCTTGTTGACTTCTCAATTTTCTTCAATTGTGGATTACCGTTTTCCAACTCTCTTTGAACTTTCCTCCACAGCACAGTTTTGGGAATCTTGAAATGATCTGATGCCCTTTTGAGACTAGAACCCCCTGACAGAAAAAGTCCAATCACTTATGTACCTCAGCTAATTTAGCAAGGGAATAAATTGATCTAGATGGCATTCCTTGGTCAAAGACACTTGACAATCAAGTGAATTCACTAAGGGAGACACACAAGACCAAGAAAAGGAGAATGATGACAACGTTCAATAACTTCAAGGGAAGAGGAAATACCTAGCTAGTTTTAGGAATACCCAGGTAAATTTCCATCTAATTCTAATAAAATTCTACAGAGCTATGGGAGTCTCTCATTGAAGTAAAAGAGTAATATCTCTTTCAGGTTGTTTTAAGATATTTCCTTCCAAGACATTGCAGAAATATCTGTGAGCTTTACCACTTATTACTCAACATTCTATTGTAGAGTCAAACTTAGCACAGAATGAGAACAGTTAGATATTGATCATGACATGACATGATCATGTGATGAAAGTGAAAACTAAATCCAGAAATAAAACTATTTTAGATTGAAGGAACAAAAGGTAAGAAATTACTATGGTATTGCAAGTGCTCAAGTAGATGCAGCAGATGGCAACAAATTATTTTCAAATACTTTATATTGCAGATTACAAGCTTTAGCAGATTTATTACTTTATAATTCAGAGTCACAAAATTCTGTGGACCTTACAACAAAGCGAAGAAAATAGCAGAGCACCACCGACAGATGATTTAGCTAGGGCCATACTAGAAAAAATACAGACAGAATAGCAAAAGAAATTGAAATTTTTATTGAGCCTAGTCAGTATAATGAATTGAAAAAGGAAAAGTAATTAGGATTAATGGGAAAAGGATAAAATTGATAAAGTGGACACAAAAGGAGGACATCCAGGAGTGATAAAGAAGTTATATATGCCATAAAAGGGACCAAATGTATAAACCAAGATGCAATAAATAGTATAATTTTGTCAGCAAACAGACAGTAAAAGGAGAGTCTGATTTGTGTGAAGCCAGTTCTGAATCTGCAAAATAACTCATAATGTTTAACAACAACTTATTATACTTTCTATTTATAAGCTGATGATACCACTTGTCCAAAGTTACAGTGATTATCAATTTGTACATTATTAATATTTTTATTACTTCAATATAACGACTATTACAATCTATAGGAGACATCTTTTTGAAGTTTTACTTGTATCTGGAAACAAACTATTATATGAATACACTTTAGAGGGCATTGACTTTATAGTTTTTAAAATTTTTTGTACTTTAAGCACAACTTATGTACAAGAATATATGGTATATATTTATTTGGTAGCCAAAACCACTAATTATAAATATTATAATAAGATTATATCATTATTTTTACTGATTGCAGTCTGGATCAAAGAACATAAAGGAAAGACAGTGGTTTGAAAATTACCAGATCTCCATCAGCTACACCACTTGAATTGCTTGCCATCAAACTTAAATAAGAGATCCATTAAATCTAAAACTAAGGCTATATCTACTAGGCCATTTTATCAATCTTCCTTTCCAATACCTTGCACAGCCTGTACAGCAGCACTGATCATCTCTCCTGGGTATTCCTGTCGAATTAAGGGAAGTTGTATTCCACTGCTACGAGCACGAACATAGAGAGTAGAACGAGGAATGTGATGAGCTGCTGCAGCTTCTATTAGTGGACGGCCCCTTCTCAATTCTGCAAGTGCTTCACAAAGTGCTTCTTCACTATAAGAAAATGCATTATGAAAGACAATTAATTTTACATAAGGAATAACTAGCATCAATGTTTAGAATACTTCAATCAAAAGCATTTAAATTTAGAATTAAGCATTGAAATATGCACATTTGATCTCATTTTCTTATCTTTCAGCGTTTCTGATTAAATATTGCCTTCATTCATCATATTAAACCAAACATTAGATATTTTCCAAAGCCCATCTTTGGCTTTTGTATTTGGTCATATTCTTGTTTTCAGACTCAGCCTTAGATTAGAGAAGTAATTACATATCTTTAATGCACAATGGCCAAATGTTATATTTATTATGCTCATTGTTCATTATAGTTATCTTCATCATTAGACATTAGACTTAACTGTCATATCCATCCACATATAGCTAGGTTTTAAGATATAACAATTTCCTTTCATTTGAGAAAATAAATTAACATGAATGAACAAATGGTTACATCTTTAGTAACTGCATGTAATTAAAAGATGCATAGAAGAAAATGAGTGGTTGAAGTTACATAAAATTGAACTGAGCAGTAATTATTTTAACATTAGTACAATAAGTTGCAGTGACCAGAAATAATATTTGATTTTATTTTAAAATTCATTTTAGAATTGAACCAAACATGTAAATTATTCATGGTTGTGAGACCTTGCAAGTTTCCATCACCTTAGGCTAGCCCTGCCATTATGTTTGCTAACGCTTACAGTGAAGTCCACTGTCTGTCCAATTTACACATTATTTACATTTTCCTGAATTTAATTTAAAATTGTCTCTTCATATCCTAACTTAATTTTATCTTCTTGAGGTTCAAGGACATAGAAAAAGTGATTACTATTTCCACACAACTTCACTGTGTTTTTATACATTAGTACATTTTCTGTGTCCTGGTCATGGATTTTCAAATTTTTTAACTTTTATTGATTGACTTCCCAAATGCCTATTTGTGAAGGATTGATAAAATAACTTTTTCAACATTTATTTCCTGGCATTGAGATTTGTTGGCAGAGAAATTTGCCCTATCATAGGAAACCTATGCCATTCTTAGAACAACCAAAATATGGAAATTTGAGTGAACAAACTGAAAGTATGTAATTGTGATAAATCAGATGAATCTAGCATACTGAACAAGAGCCTTTCCCATTCTTCCCCTCCTTTCCTGCTTCTCTACATGTTCGACTTTGAATACTTGATAAGATTACTCTCTAGTGAAACCACTTCAGGTTAAGTACAATTTTAAAGTGTATTTTAAAAAGTTAATTTAATGCTTCCATCATGGAATTGTTCCATAATATTACATTTTAAAGATCAATGAGATGAAAAAAGTATGGCAACATTGAGGAAACCTTGCCAGTTGGCTACTTAACTAAAGAAATAGGAGAAAATAAATTGCTGCCTTTTGTATGGAAACTGCAGCCAGATTAAGGAATCTACATTTATATAATCACCTCAAGCTGTATGTGGCACACGGCAGCAAGTGAAACCACACTAATATCCCTACATGACTATAGTCTGGTAACTTCTCCAATGCTACACAGTAAAGATGATCATAATTAACTACTTGGGGCCAATATTTGGCATTGGGCTTGGTCAAATACAGATTTCAAAATTTGGACATTCAGCATTTGTCCAAAAGGTGTATTTGGCTCAACAGTACACTCAAGCTGAACTAATTGATAAATCATGCTTTACCAACATCCACAACAGAAAATCCCAAGGAAGAATCTGACTATCCTTCCAGAATATTCTCTCAAGCTACTCAGGAAACTTTTGAGAAGATAAGATAGCTTGAGAAAATATTCTGGTGGGATAACTCAATGGTCAGAGCACCCAAATGGCAATTCAGAGACCTGGGTTCCACACCTGGTCCTGTCAGACTTTTTTCAAGTCTATTCTACCTTGGGATTTTCCATGGTGCATGCCTTACCCATTTTCTTATTTACAATAGAGTTGACAGAGAATCAACAACAATATTATTCTGCAAATGAGATAGTTAATATTTCCCCTATTTGCCCTAAAAGGTGTAAATAATTTTCTTCCTTTATCAAATCTAAGGATTTAAAACATATTTTTCTACAATATTACAGAAATTGATAACATTACATTACATTGCTAGTGGGATGTGTCCCACCAGTGAGACTTATGAGCATGTTAGGTGAGAATTGAGCAGGTTGATAATGCTTTCTTTTATTCATTTATCAATGCATTGTTGAAATGCTTAGCTTTATTGTAAAATTAATATTTCCCCAGAATTTCACTGTGATTTATGATTGAATAGTTATAAATATAAAATTATGACATTTAGAAAAATGAAATTTTCACCCAATGGAAAGACTTTGCAGTTTCAAGGATATGGAAGGTGAGCTTTGTGGCTGTAAAAGTTGGAAAACACTGCTCCAGATGATTTATTTTATAACAAAATCAGTCTCATTCAGTCCAATTAGTTTTAACTTATTGATCTTAAAATTAAAGAGTTGTAGATTCTTTATTTAAAATAATCTCTTTTACCTATATTCCTTTCTGTAGCGCTGTTTACGCATTTTCTTCCGAGGTCCAATTTCAATCACACCTTCACATCTCTCAACATATCGAGGAACAGTTCTGAGGGATGCCTGAAATAGATAGTAGAGAGTCTAAAATAATAAATGTAAATAACTCATATATGAAACTTCAAATTCCTTGATGAAAATTTGTTTTCTCTGGTAAAAGATGCACACTTGCTAGATCTGTTTGCAAAGGAATCAGCCCTAATGCTGGCTAGACCTTCATTCCCTCTACCATTTGGAGAGGGAATGAGGTTTGCACTAGGCAAGCTGAGGAATGAGGTAGATGCTCTTGTTTTTCTTAATTAACCAGAGTGCTTACAGTGGAATAAGTTCAGCAAAAAACAGAAATACTAATTAGAATGTGTGGGAGTCAATGTACTGACCCTGTGTCATCCACTATAAATGCCACCTGGAAAGGTCATATCCCAAAAGAGACATGGAGCAATAAAGTTCACTTGCTTAAGACAAAAAGCTATTATATAGAACCTCTTATAAGTAAGAAACTTTCATATAATGAAAGCCATTAGTAGGACTGCGACTAATGTAAATGAAAAATATATTTGTCACTATATGGTCCAAAAACAAATGAAAATTTGTTTTTGGACCAAAAAAATTAATCAAAATATGGTGGTGAAGTGCGTTTCAAAATTTTCATTATTGCAATTCCTGTACATACAAACTTTTAAAAATTACTCTTATACCTTACATATTCTTTGAAAAAAATTAATTTTTTTATATACAATGCAGCAAAATTCATCTTGAACAGGGCTCCCGGATAGCCTTGCGGGCAGCGCGTTTGACTTCAAAGAAAGCTATCCCAGGTTCAATTCCCGGTGGCAGCCCATGTGCGAAATGACCTCAGCTGTCAAAGCACCTTTCACAATACTACTACTAATCTTGAATAACAACATATCTTTCTTTGAACAAGTAAAAATACCTATTTTACCTTATGTCTTCAATAGCACACATAACTAGTTAAATACATATTATCCAATAGAAAATACATGATATCACTGTTTGATATTAGTATCAAATTATAGGTTCAATATTCCACATAAAAACTAATAGCATTAGTTAAATGTTAAACTACAGTAAGTCTCCTTCCACTAACATAAAAAATAGCACTAAAACAAAGAAAATTGTATCTGATTGTAATATATCTACAAAGAAATCCTGTTCCTGGCATTTAAAAAAATACATTTCTAGATTAACCATACTGTAAAAATAGCTAATACTGAAGTACACTTACAAGAAGTCCTTTCTGGAATAAAATAAGTTTCTTAAGTTAGTGCATTTTTCAATAGGATTAAAACATGAAGGTATGAATACCTTTGATCCTTTAGTAACTGCTTTAGTCTCGATATTAACAGAAGAATTCGTTCCTTCTTTTGAGGATGGAATGTTGCCTTCTCTTTCTAACTTCACCTCCATCACAGAATCACTTGTTGTGTCCACCTCCTTCACATCTTTCCTGGAGATTTCCTCACTGTTCACTACCTCACATAAATTCACTGTCTCTGACATACTTGCATCATTTTCTTCCATGATCTTCTCAGTACTCTCCTCTTGATTATGCAGATTAAACTGTCTTGTACCTTCTGAGGAGTCACTGCTATGTATGCAACTGTCATTAGGAATTGAATTAACATTAGATAATGAAGAACTACCAGGAAATGAACTACCATTCGATAGGGCACTAGATCCAGCCATAGACTCAGATGTCTGTTCACCATTCATCATTCCCTCGAGGTTAGGAAGGCGGCTACTAACCTTCATTTCAAGAATTAGAAAATTGGAAGTGACAATATCATCAAAGGTATATGAAAGTAAAAATTAATTAATCATTTTAATATTCAGAAAGTTTTTGAGCAAATATCAAAGTTATGGGCCCAGTAGGTTCAATAAAAAATGAAACAAACTTCAAAAATAATTCTGAAAAAGCATTTTTGTTTTGATAAAATGTAAATTATTTTAGATAATACAACATTTCAAGTTATCCGAAGTTAATTTGAAGAAAAAAAGCAAACATTATTTTAAGCAATTTGCTACAAGTAGGTACTTGACCAAAAGCAAATGACTACATAATAATTCCCATTGAAATGCCATTGTTTGCCATTATCTCATGGCATCATCAAAAGAATTGCAGGATGCAGAAATGGATACTAAAAGAAATGCTGGCATTTAAAATTTTGCAAAAATAAAATTCTGTAAACTTAAGACAAAAAATGAGTATTTGAAAGCAAAAGGGCACTTGTTTGTTATAGTAGAGTGCATAATCTAAGGTTAGCTTAGTTAGGCTAGTTATAGCCACCACATCAACTCCTATAGTTCTCTAATTTCTTTAATTTCCTGTCATTTGCACTTACACAAACTCAATTTTGAATTAATAATTCTTTTGTGTTGCAGCAAAATTGTTCATTGTAATTAAGAATTATGTATAGTTAATTGAATAATTCTTTTTCACTTAAAATTATTATTGTAGGAACTAATGAGTTTCATGGGATCTGTACCAGCAAAAAATTAAATTACCTAATAGTTCTCCAATGTTGAAAAAAAAGGTATTCTGAGAACTACTCGAATAAGAGAGAGCTACCATGAGGGAAAAGGAAACCTCGCCAGCCAAATCAAATAAACTCAACCTATAGTTTAGAGAAATTAGTAAATAGATAAATGATTTGAGCATATATTGCATTCTCAGATTGTGTTAGATAAGGCCAGTTTGGTTGACAGTTTTGCAGGACTGTACAACAGTGACTATGACAGAGGATTTGTTGAGCAGTGGCTGTAATACAAAAGCACCAGCAAGTCCTAAACATATATTTCAAAAGGAAAGTTGAAATTTATTCCAGATCTCATTATCTAGTACTAGGAATTGAATATTGGTAAAAGATATATATTTATTACATTCAATTACATTGAACATAAATTGTATTCTATGCAAATAAGCTACCATATTCATCACTTTTTGGAGGCCAATTAGAAATTGGAAAATATTCATCTTAATCAATTACTTACTTCAGAAAGACCCCTGATCTTCAGGTCATCAGCAACTTTGAGCACAGATGCAAAACGATTAGCCATAATGCAGAGTTCTCCTCGATAAACAAATTCCAATACAGCTCTGATGTCCTCTGCACTGACATCTGAGAGTATTAGAGTAGGATGTGTATCCTCTGCTGTGGCTAGTAACTCCTACAAAGGATGCAAAATTACTAATGCAGTCAAAAAATTAAAATCGCTGCAATGTCCTGTCGTCTATGTTTAGGCTATTTATAATCACTACAATAGGAAATGGTTCATATTTTCTAGTTTAGGGATATATAAATCTGAAGCAAATCTAGATCTTCAGGCAACTATTTACACAGTAAAACAGCTACTTAGTGTTGCAGCACTTAAATTAGTGGAGGAAAATTAGAGGGAAATAACATGATCAAACTATAATTCTTTTAATCAAGTCTTCAAGTAAATACTTGGCCAAAAATACTTCTAGAGTAGCAAAGGAGGTCAGATGCATGAAGTAAATTTTATTTATCATTTTAATTTTCTACGAGAGAATGAGAAAAGTGGTTAGAAAGTAAACATATCATGTATATTTTTATATATTTTTAATTCTTGGTGATTGAGTTGCAATTTTGAGTCATTTCCGATTACAGAAAAATTTTTTCTCAACATAAATGATAATGTTTTCCGATTTAGCTGATACAAGGAGCCAAAAAGACATCTAACTTAGCCTACTAACTAACTCTGTTTGCCACTTCAGACTTAGATTTGACTATCTATCATTTAGTAGATAGTATTGTTCATTAGAAGGCATTGAAAATTCATTCATGGAATTCATGGTCAATTCATGGAATACAAAGTTTTCAATGTTCTTTCTGTGCTCTTTTTTCATACTTTACAGAGAAATGTTCAAGACATACCTGAAAATATGGGCTGCATGCTGAGAGAACAATTCTATGTGCACGGATTTTTTCTCCTCCAGCACTCAAAGTTACATCCACCATGGATTCACTTTCCAATAACTGTAGAAATGCTCCCGATAAATGACTGTAATAATTATTCCATTTCAAATAATAGTCTTGAAATTTTCCGTTTGAAGCCATGGCCATCTGTGAAAATCAGCATTAAAAGTTGTGTCCAAAGATTCATAAATTGTAATAGCACAGAGAATTTCATTCAGCTATGTTAAAAATCTTACTCGATATAAACAGTACGACAGAAAAGTAGAACTGACATTTATAAAGCATAAAGAATGATAATTTCATTTTACTATATGATCCAATAAGTAAATGTTGTAATTGTTTTTGCCGCTCTTTCGAGTATAAATCGAGGGACCGAAGTCCAATAATTTTGACGAGGGAACCAATTCATGGGAACTGTTTGGACTGTCTTTAGGCTTTCAATTAATGAATTTAGTTTCTGGGTAAATGCTGTCAAAATTACCTCGTGATTCCGAAAATCAATGCTGATTATACATCCAATTCGTGAATTAATCACGTTCCAAAATTTGTTTATCTTCTTGAGCTTGGAATAGAAGCGTATGTTGCGCACAAATGAGAAGAAACAAACATGGATGCCTTTTGTGTATGAAAAATTCCTGCATCAAATTAGGATGCACAGTTAACAGCAGTATCCCTCAGTTTCCGTGAAATACTGTATGATATTATACATGAACTATCGAATTATATTCGGCTTAGTTTAAAAAGTAAAATTATTATATGTTGTACCAACTTAAGGATTCCTTTTCTTGGCAAAATGTTTCTTAAGAATTCACGTTATGTTCTATCATTAACATTGAATCAAAATCCTACGAAACGTTTCCGACGCTTTAAATCGAAAACTACTAGTTTTCCTGCTGATTACTGTATGGATTTAGTAAGGTATCTTTCGTTAACATAGCTTAATTTTTATGGTACTAATTGATATGTCATTCTTAATTTGGATTTACTTTCGTAGACAGAACGATCACGAGAACTTTTTATGTACTCTTTTGGTCTCGGAGAATATTCGCACAACTGCTTTTGCTATTCGAGCCTTTAACGCTGAGGTAGCTCGCATAAGTGATGTTGTTAGCAACACAAATATTGCTCAAATGAGGATGACGTTTTGGGAAGAAGCGGTAGAGAAGATTTTCAGTTACAACCCGCCAGAACACCCGGTTGCTAAAGAAATCAGCAGAGTAAGTTAAAATTTGCACCATATTACTCATAAAAGGTAAAACATTTAAGGAGAGGTTCCTTTCTATGATACTATAGTCTTTCTATATCATTACAGGCGTTAAATAAACATAAGCTCTCTAAACTATATTTTAGTAGACTGGTTTCTTCTCGTAAGAATCAGTCCTTAAAGAATGGTTTCCCAAATTTAGAATCAATGGAACAATACTCAGAAAATTCCGTTTCATCAGTATTTTATCTTCTTCTCCAAGCTGCAGGTGAGCTGCTCGTTCTTTCTGGATAGCAACAAACCTTCAGCATTACTGATTATGTCTTTTTAGGTGTACAAGACATGAATGTTGATCATGCAGTGTCACATTTGGGGAAAGCACAAGGAATTACGAACTCCCTTAGAGCTCTGCCACACTTAGCAAAAAATCCAGAAGCTGCTACATTTCCCTTACCCCTTGATTTGCTGTTGAAACACAATGTTTCGACAGAAGCTATTTTACGTGGAGGTAATGATGGCCTTAAAGAAGTAGCATTTGAAGTGGCTTCTCGAGCTAAACTGCACGTTGATAAGGTTTGTTTTTTATTCTTAAAATATAGTAAGCATTGTCAAAGAGGTCAGCTATTTTTATTTATCATCACTTGTCTTTGCAGGCTAAATCTCTTTCGTCAAAATTTTCCAGAGATACTTTCCTCATTTGTCTTCCCATTGTTCCTGTTATGGGTTTTCTGACCAGGTTACAGAAAGCAAACTTTAATGTTTTTGATCCTTCTCTGAGTCTAAGGGACAATTTTTTACCAATGAGACTGTTTTGGGCTAAGTTCAGATCTTCATATTAAAAATAGTTCAATGAAATAATGTAGAGAATTGCTCAATTCTATTATCAACTTTGCTATCAGCATGTGTGAGTGCTTGAATTATTGTTGAGTTTTAATTTTTATCTTTGTAGTAAATTTTGTATGAATCAAATAGTTTTAAAAGATTTGGAATGAGTGTTCTATTCAGTAAATGATGTTCATTTCCACTATTGTGGGCTCAATAGCATTAATTATATATATCTGTCAAACAGAGCGAATATTGCTGTTGTGAAGCTGCAGTATTAAATAGTAAGGGTGCATCAAATAAATATTTACAAAACCCCTTTCTTGCAAGTATAGACATATGATTATTGGTTTAAGCTGCTGAAATTATAAATCATTGATATAAAATTTCAGAACTTCTTTTCTGATATATAATAAGTTACTTCTTTCCACCATGTTGTGCCAAAATCTGATCTTAGCTGATATCAGTTATTGTGATATATTCGTAAATTACTGATATCTCTCCCTTTTACCATGTCACACTTCTGGAAAAAAACATGCTGAATTACACTGTGTACTTAAGTTGTAAATAAATAGAAGTCGAAATGAATAAATTTCTGAAAATTATCAAGGATATTATTTCCAAATTAAATAATAAACTTTCTTAGAGAAATTAAGTTATTTGATCATAATTGTCATTGTTCTCTGATTTTGCCAATTTGTGAAACCAGGGTAACTTGCAGAAAAATCTCATTATTCAATTTTTCATTACTTTAGAAGGGATTCTATGATGAGATGCATGATGAGATACATTCTTGATCTAAAATTTTTGTTAACTTTTTAACTAATCCAATTTTAATCCAATGAATTTTTATCCTAGGCGTTCAAGAGTATGAGTAGAATAGAAATTTTTATATATTTTTTGAAAATTCAGGTCACACAAGTAAATTTACTTTTCAAGAAATTTGATTTCTAAATAGAATTATTCATGTTCTTTCTTGGGTTCTTGATATGACCATAACCTACTATAATGAAGGAAATTGATAATGATGTGGGTATTTTATCTTCTTGATTTTAAATTATGTAGTTACTTTATATGTATACTCCTTAATGAAGTAAAAATTTTCATAAAGTTTCATAGAAGGTTTAATATGGGAACTGTTTTGCTACCTGACTAGCTTGATGATACTAGTTTGCTAGCGAAACATGTTTCCATATTTAAACTGCTGTGGAAGTGTACAAAAAGTTTTATTTCTTTGTTATGGCCTTCCACATACCCTATTGAGGATCTTGTGGCCTACACTAATTAACCTACTGCACAGGTAGGCAGTCCAAATTAAAAAATAGGTAGAGCGTGCTAAGAGAAGTACATGGGCAAACAGATTTACCCTGTTTTAATTAGAAACCATTCTGCATGAACCATTGCAGGCTCATCCCTCAAATTTCCCCCACTCTCCTCCACTTACTTCCCCTCTAGTGTGGCATGATTGACCTCAAGATGAATTAATCTAATTAAATCCTCACAAGAATTAGCAGAAGTAAAAATAATTGGATGTGACTCTGTCACTTATCCAGATTTTAAACCTTCGTGATGGTTCTCATTAAATTGGCTCTCCTGGTTTTCTAGGAAAGAAGGCAAAGTAATTGATATGCCACATGGCGAATTAATGGTACATGCCACTGCTATGTTTGTCAATGAGACAGAGGAATCACTAAGGATTGGGATGAGATTTTTAATTCATGAATTTTTGTATTAACAGCATGCACCTGGATAGCAAAGGTTATGTAGAAATGAATAAGTTAGATATGACTAAGACCCAAAACCAGATCTACTTTCTGAGCAGGTTCATATCTGACATTTTCACCTTGATCATTCTTTGGATATCCAGGTGCACCTCTGAGTCATATGCCTTCTCACTATTTGTAATTCCACTCAGAAAGTGATGATGAATGCAAAGTATAAAAAATAGGCCATTTATATTGTAACTGGGCCTGTTTTTGTTCTAAAAATCCATTCTTGTAAGCTACATTTTCTCTAAGGTTGAACACTCTCCAAGTCATTTAAACCATCACATCAATCCTTTTCTTTTAGCTGTATATATTTACAAATATGTATGCAATTTTATCACTTATATCTATTTATTTATGAATTAATTACTGTTTCCATCTGATCTAATCAGTACTTGGATGGAGACCCATTTGTATTCTATCATCTGTAAGCCCTGTAAGACTGGATTCAAAACTTTTAGGAATGGGTTCTGCTGATACTTGCCCCAATGGAGTATGCAACCATGCACTACAGAAATACATGCAGGTGTATTTTCTAACTACTCCATTTAAAATATTTGCTTTTGAAATTTAAACCAAATATGGAAGAAATATTTCATGAAGCAACTGTGAAATAACATTTTTGCCATAACAAACAACTCGTGATACTTCTACATAGAAGTATATATGGCAAAAGTCTACTATATATAGCAGGGGTGGCCAACAAGTCGATCGCGAGGCCAATTTTGGTCGATCCTCGATCTCTCGCAATGTCTGGGGTAGAATTCTGTGTACTCCTTGGCTTAGTGACTTGGCATTTCTTACCGATTTTACTTCAATATTAAGTCATTTAAATTTAGAATTACAAGGTAAAAATAAACAGTAATTGATATGACCAGCTGCATAGACGCATATAAAACAAAATTTATTTTGCTAATAGAAGATCTGCAACAAAATAATCTGAATCGTTTTCCAAATATGGAAATAATCAAATTATCAGCCATACTGTGCATTTTTATAATAACTTTTTTATATTTTCGAACAAATAATACAACAACTTATACATTGCAGTTGATAAAAAAATTAAATTGCATTTTAATTTAGTAAAAATCTATCTCGAAAAAGTGTCGGAAAATCGAATTTTTTAGGTACCGCATGTACGGAATGCTGCAATCAAAAGTTGGGTCTGGAAATTTATTTTCTTCAGGAGCCTATATCTCGAAAACTTAATAAGTGATTGAAAAATAAAAAATAGTTTTTAACATATATTTTACTTATCTACCCATACCTCGCTGGAATGCACCTTATGCTGAAACACAGTGAATAAACATAGTATGCATTTCACACCCCTTCTTCCCCCTTAGACTACGCCTATGACAATAAGTCGATCGCGACACACTTTTAAGATAAAAAGTAGATCTTATATACAGAAAAGTTGGGCACCCCTGATATATAGAATCTACCATATTTAGGAACCTGCCTACCAAACTTAGGATATACTAGGAACAGTTTCATACAAAACAGCTGAATCCCATCGCTATCTATAACAGTAACAATAACATACCTGCTTATATCAATGTATATCTATGAACCAGTTATATGAACTGTTATAAATTTAGGTTATTAAAAGGTATATATTCTTCAACTATTATTGGAAATACAATACAAATATTAAATAAATGTGTACACATTTGTTCAATTTTGAACTAAATGAATATCCTCATAAATATTTGTAACACTCGTTTACAGACGTATAATTCATTATAATTAGATAAAAGTATTTATATTTATCAATTTATTGTAGTTAAAACAACATAAGAAATTAGAATTTCAATAGGACACAGAAACTTTTCCTGTACTTCATGTCACAGTAGCATTGATTTATTAAACTTATATTATTGAGATCCAGCTATACATAACCTAATTATTAAATTGGACTGAGTGTTATGAAGGAGTACATAGTAAAATCAGCCTGAGTATTATAGGAAATGTCATTAAAAGAACTCTGTAAATTAAAATAGGTCACTTAGACTTTTATAGACAACAATCTAGAGCTTATAGCCTGGTTAATATTTTAAATTTCATCTTGCGTAATGAATGGATTAATAATATATTTCAAACAAAATTAAAGTTATGTTTCAAAGGAAAAATGAAATTTGTTTTTACTCAGCAATTATGCATGAGAGAATACAAACATTATCATTTTTGAGATACTGTCAAATATGTATTGAAGAACATGGCAATAATTATAATTCATAAAAATAGTCATTAAGACATTTTAAAAATCAGAAAAACATTGGCCCTTACGCATTCTGATAGTTGCAAAATAAAAAAAATGAGATGTCTGATATGTATTGGAAGCTTATATTCATCTGTTTGCCATTACAAAACTGCTGAAAATTAAAAAAATAAGTCATTTAATATTAAATCATGTAAATTAATTACTTATTAATTAATTAAATTGATTAATAAATTAATTACTTTCAATTTTTCATGCAAAAGAAAGTGCAATATGATATTTTTATTTAAAATAAATTTATGGCCTCTCTTTTTGCTATCCCCTGAATCAAAAGAATCTTTCTCTGCTTCAGACTTTCTCAACACGTATTTTTCCTTAAGCAATGCAATAAACAAAGAGAGAGCATAGAATTTTTTCTTGGTTTTTCAACTTCAAAATTTACAACATATATTTATCTAAACTACAATACATTTCAATCAAAATAGAGTATGTTGTAACTTATATGTATTACATTTTATATTCCTAGGATAATATATCACGAGGCCTGGCCAAATCACATTCATGCAAATACATGAAAACAATGAATAACTCAAGGGTAATTCCTATCTTTAGCAATAGAATGAATAATATATTTTAGCTATAGTATGTCTAAACAAAGGTTAACTACTGAAAGTAGATTGAATATTATTTGATGGCAGTAAAAAAACTCATTTATGAATATGTGATGGTGTCTACCACTTATTATCTGAAGTTTCTTTTTCTTTTATTTACATAATTAATACTGAAACTTTTCTGCAGCATATAATATTATGACTTGAGAAAGTAAGTCTAAAATCTGAGTATTTTTATGTCCCCTTAATGTAGTGCATTGATTTTTCTTAGTCATTTAATAGGAAATTTATTGCTTTTTGTTATGGTAACTGGCATTGTATTAGAATATTTCTGTTTTGTATTATGCAGTTTTCGATGATTTTATTTTATTATTTTTCGAATTTTTGAATTTCATATTAATTCTTCTAATATTTTAATATTCTATTTGTAATATATACATATATTATGAAATTCAAACAATCAAAAAATAATAAATTAAAATCATTGTAAACTGTATAATAAGGATTCAAAATCGTTCTGTATAAGAATATTTCGCTTGGGATGTTATTTGCTAATACTTAAATGAGTTTTCTTCTCTACTTTCTGAATCTTGAAACATGGCAAGTCTTTTTTCTGCCATGCTACTCTGACTCAGTTGGGTACTTCGAAGGTATAAGGGTGTAATACTTGTCCTCCGAATGAATTTGCCAAAGTCTTCTGATAATTTGTTGACTGATCTCGGTTCACATACCACGATGAAGAGAAAAAGTGAGGAGCCATGCAGGGTTGCTGCAGTGCAAAAGATGTAACTCAATATAGTGTGGATCAATTCGTTGGGCCTACTCAATTCCAAAAACATCCCTGTTATCCAATTCAGACCAAAGAGAAAAAACAGAAAAATACAATAGCGGAGACGCCGTATTGTACGCTCTCTTTTAGATACTCCATGAACTTTTAAAGTTGCAGTCTTAGTGCAGATGAGTACTCTCAGGATCCAAGCAAAAACACAAAAATTGAGGAAGACGGCCAACGCCACAGGAAATAGAACGCCGGCGTAGAACGCCACGCCACGTGGATAGCAAAAAGCTGTTTTCGGACGTTGCACATAAAGGCCCGTACCAAAACACAGCGTGCATACCACTGGGATGGCAGGGAAGCCCCACGCAAAGATCGATACCTTGAGCAACAAGTGGTTACCGGCCCTTCTCCTGGCGTCCAAAATGGTGCCTGGCGAAAGCTTTAATGACTGGAGGCCCGCTGCCACCAACATCCACATGAAGGTGGCAAGTACCGAGTAATGAAGCAGTACTCCCATTGAAACACAAACCTCTCTAAACGTTGAAGTAAAAGTAAATTTGGAAGAAACGACCACGAGTTCGGCTGCGTCGAGAAGGGCGATCGAGGCTAGAAAGTTTAGCTCAATCTTCTGGTAGACTCCTCGAGAGCACTTGGGTCTCAAGATTACCGTCGCGAAGAGACAACAGAGAGAGAAATAACAGCCGACCTCAGTTATAAGGCGTAGGACTCGCTCGCTATCCGAGTCTTCATTCCCTAATGTGCTGTTTTCGCCTTTCCCTTGGATGCCTGAGGATACGTGAGAAAAAGCAAAGTAGTCTCCGCCGAATGGATGGTCCATGAAGAGAAGGGCGAAATGCGTGAGGTGATTACACAGACAGGCGTCTACGTTTGGTGACCCCGGGAGTTCAGAGGAGGAAACGGGAAAGCAGCCTTCGCTGGACCATTTTCCTCCGGCTCGAAGATCCCAAAAGGAGCAGTTGCCTTTCTGTTTACCTAGAAAACCGAATGAATAAATATGCTATTCATTAATGGTGAGAAACGGATATATATACATAAACTATATAGAGAAAAAAACTGGTGCTTTATAAAAGTAGGAAAGTTAGCAGCTTGAAAAACGTGTAGTAGTATATCTTTCATTGGTATGAAGCGATAGAATTTCCAGAATCCTTTGATAGAATGGAATAAATGCATGATTTTCACTTATTATTATTAATTTTAATGAAGTAACAATAATCAATCAATCATTCAAATCTCCATCTACATGCACTGAAATTAAATGCTCGTCCAGTAACGTAAGAAGAAACCTCATGAAGCAAAAAGTCTTCCATTTGAGTTTACTAATACAAATACTTGCCGTTGATATTTGAAGACTTGATAAAACCAAATACTGGTAAATCAATCAGTTCTTTAGTTGTGCAGTGTGCGAAATTTTAACTTCATCCATAAAATTCTTTTTTTTTTTTGAAAGTTGAGAGAGTTTCATGAACCAAAAAGCATGTCTCTGCTGAAGAAACCTATAGCTATACCAAAATAATATCCACGAAAAGTGAACATGACTAATGGATAAAGAAGACGATCCGAAAATTTTATCGAATCACATACCCTCTGGAAATATAAGTAGAACTTGGGTAGTACTCTGCGGCTCATCCTTGTCGCTGGTATCCTTTCGGAATTGAGACAATCCTATCACAGGACCCTGAACGGTGGCTGTCCCATTCGACGACCCAAATAGCGTATCGGCTTGAAACAGGGTCGAAACCAACCCAGCATCATCCTGGCCCTGGTACAGGTAGGCAGCCACTCTTGGAGACTTTCTAAGCAAGCTTTCCAGCGTTTCATTTCTTGAGATTGGAGTTAATTTTTCAGAAGGATCATCTGGATAAACGGCGAAACCACGGATGCCTGTGCCGGTGGGAATTGCGAGGGCCGAGAAGAGCGGAGTGGAAGCCTCTGATGGTACATCAGCGGCGCTGGCGGCTATCAGTTCATCCACTGCCACTAAGATGTCACTCGAAGATCCTGAAATAGAGTCGGCATAGCTGACGACTTCCTTGTCGGAGCGTAAAATGGCATCGACGACTGCAACCACTGACGACACGTTGACTTCCTCCACCGATTCGGCCTTTTTCATTTCGTTTTTGTAGCTCTTCATGGTGTTCGCAACATCAAGAATCTGCAAACAAGAAATGTAGATGATGAATCGATGAGTTTTGGAGAGCAGAGACTGCTCATCAGTTAAGAGAGATGAAAACACTCCGGACTAACGTCTTCCGGATACAATAAGGACCGAGAAGGATTGCAGACTTTTAGAAATCGTCAAATGCGTATTACGATAGCCATGTTATCATCCTAAGGAGCTTCGAATTAAAAGAAAAGGGGAGAAATGTGGGTTCACACTGTTTTACTTTGAAGGAGGGTGAGAAAGTGGAATTCCTCCGCTACTACGTGCTTTTGGGAAGGATATCTTTAATAAAGAATATATAGCGGAAGTGGGATCGGTTCTTGGCTTTGCACTGTGAATATTTAATTAAATGAGTATCGTTTCATAACTTAAAATCAGGAAGAGAAATTCGAGAGCGATGGGTTTTTCTAAACCCAAGTGATTAGCTTTTGTTTTTCAGATATTGAATTATTATACTCAAAGATGAATCATTATTACTCACTATGGAGGTATTACAAAAAGTTGTGTTGAAAATCCCATTATGAGATGTGAATTGGATACTTCATTCCCTCTTAGTATGAAACATGAAATTAAGCTATTCACGATTTTAACTTCGCTATTCATAAGTCCTTTATTTTTGTGGGTGATTATGCTTTAATTGGCATCTAATTAGGAGTTATTCTGTACGAATTACTTTGATTTTACATTTTACTTAGTGTGTACATATTTTTACAAATGTACAAATTTTATGGCAGTGTTTCTGTTTGTGTTGTGCAATGCATTATTTGTTGTTTTGGTTGTCTCGATTGAGCTAAATTGAATTTTTCTTCTAATTGACGCTTTTCTTATAATTTACGCTTCTAATTATGCCGATTTTCTCTCGGTCTTGACATGATATTTCGTAAATGATAGACTTTTTTTACTAATCAATAAGCAGGGAGTTTGACACGGCTAGTCATCATATTTAGTTTTCAGTTAAAAAGGAAGGGGAAATATCGGAGCTCTCGAGACAATGAAGGCATTAAAACTCAAGGCAACCACTTGTAGCGCTCACGTCAAAAGTTCTGTGAACAGCCTCAAAGTAAACTCCGAGATCCATGGGAATTTTAATCACTATATAAGTGACCCAAAATCCGAGATGACTTTCGCCGATTTCGCCGAGTCTTAATCCTGAAATTCTTGAAACTGATAAATTGAATATTTTCAATAAAAGCTCCTCTAAAATGTCTAACTGTTGCTGCTGTAAGATCATTATTTTCCTCGTTAAATATGTGAAATAATTGCAAATAGAAAATACGATCAAACTTTAAATTAATTAGATAATCCTTCTCTGTTTAGTAACCTAGTTAACGTTTTTCTAGTAGGCACGTTATTTGCCGTGAAATGTTATGTTATTGGAATTGTAGATTAAATATGCTCAAAGTAGAACTCTGACAGCGCAATCTTTGCTACCTACTCTGCAGTTCCAAAATTTATCTCTAAAGTTAATAAATATGGATAGATTGATTCATAAAGTTAATTGGTAGTAAATTTTGCCAATAATAATATCTTAGGCTCATTACAGATCTGATTATATCAGTAATATCAGCATTCGATCCCGCTATTTGGCTCTACATCGGAGCCCAAGTCTTTATTTAATCAAATATGACACTTTTCCGACCCCTTCACCCCCTCTTTTGTAGACCATTAATTTGATGAGGTCCGACACCAGATTTCAAAAGTTATTATTCCAGTCGCAGTTCCCAGTCTTCAATATTAATATAGTAATTAAAGATAAAAGATGACCACAGCATACCTCTCCTGCTTTCAGAGGCTCGTCCGTTTTCCGTAACTCATTCTCCAGTTTTCGGAGAGCGCCTGTTTTCTTCTTGGAAACGCTGATGTTTTTAAGACGATCCGCTCTTTCATCCATCTTATGGCATTCCTTCGGTCTCTTTGGTGCTCGTTCCCAATACGTACCCTTAAAAAAGTCCCCCAAGCAGCGACGGCGGAGTTGCGGAACGCCTTCTCTATTCACACAAGGATTTTCAGGCACCGCCGTCTTCCCTACCAGAGTCTCCGGCCACTTGAAGTTTTCCGCTCCCTCAGGATTGCAGATTCGCGTGTTTCTCACGAATATCACCCTCAACCCTCCATTCTTGGCTATTATTTTAGATGCGTTTTTCACTTCCGCCATCATAGAAGCGATAGTTACCTCGTCTGAGGGCTTAGCGTAGGAGATGCGGATGAGAAACTTTGATTTTTCTTCCTTCAGAAGATGACAGTTCATACTGAAATTCGTGAGATTTTTGTAGTCATACAGGATATCTATAATGTCTATTTCATGTCGAGGTTTCCCCAAACTCACAACGAAGGCCTCCCGGTAATCAAAACGAATGAGAAGTGAATTTGAAACGAGGCCCTGGCCAAGTCTGTCCCGGCAGGTAAGCAGTCCTTCGACTTCATAAGCAATGCTGAGGGTAAGTTTCGTCTGCAGGATTTCAGGATAATCGCCGAGAAGTTCAGGAGGCTTCCGCCATTCTTCCACATGCGTGTGCTCCTGTTGGTAAAGAATAACATGAGTGATGGGTTCCCAACGTCCCTTCGACCACTGAAGATGTCCACCGACCACCGTGCAGGCGAAATTTGCTTCTAAAGGGTCGGTGGTGTTGAGGAGGTCGATGTTGAACACCCAGAGTTCGGCGCCATCGCTTTCTGGAGGATGCCTTAACTCGAGACGCGGAGTCCTCGAAATGGAATGACCAGATTTTCTCAGAAGAAAATTCCTTGGTGGAATATCCACTGATTCTGTCAATTCACTACGTCCGATTCTTCTCTCATCTGATCTATTCGTTGGCATCCAGTGTCTTTGAGACGGGTCTCCACCTGGTGATCGAGAAAATAAGGAGGATAATTTCAGTGAAACTAGATGTCAAAAACTAAACTAACAGGGAAGGTGGGAAGCGCTTACTAAAGTCGAAGAACTGAAATAGTTTCCAGTCAGAAAAGAGTTCTCCAGCTTAAATAGTTCCTCCGTTTCCTGTTATATATTTTAAAGAATAAATAATTTGTAGCACGAGAAAAATAAATTTATTGACTGAAGAATTAATTCAGCGCATGTTGCTATACTACAGAAATTAACTTGATAGAACTATACGGATTCATATCACACGAAGGTAAACTTACCATGTTTTTGGAGGTGTAAGATAGAAAGAGACTCATATAACGACATGGGAGATTTAACGTATACCGTTGAACTTAAGACCCCAATTTTTCCTTTTTAAAAGCTTCCAAAATGGAGTACGTCAGAGATTCGCGACCTATAATGCATTATATATTGTTAGATTCGGGTTTGTCTTACAATTATATTCAAGAATAAACGATAATTAAGTGTTTAAGGATACCTAATATGCTGATTCCATTAAATTTATACCTGAAATATTTTTCTTTTATATCTCTGAATCTGTAATTTATTTTATTTGAGTTGTTCATGATAAAAATGAATTTTACCGGGGACATGCTTCCAGATTGGGACAATCCTCGACAAAACAGGAACTAATACTAATAATTGAATAAATTTAATTGAATAGGAAGATTTAGAAAGTGGTTTTGAAGATAGCTATGCAAATTATTATCACACTGTCGCAGTTATCAAAGGAGATTCATTCTTGTGACGATGATTGAACCGTTATGTTATACGAATTGTCAGAATGTGCCACGAAAATCTTTGGCAAAAGATCGATGTTAGAGTTTTCAAGTACAGTCAACTGTATAAGTTACAGTAACTGTACAACTGTTAACTTCAAGTACAGTTCAGTACAGTTACCAAGAGGATTCTCTTATCACATTATTCTAAGTTCCATCGAGAGTTTTTTTTAGCTGTTTACAAGCAGATTCGCAAGATTTCCATGTCTTATTTGACTCAATAAGATACGAGTTATTCGTAAAAATAAAAGATAAAATTTTAAAGAGTCCATGCAGTAGGAATATATCAGATAACATAGGAAACATTAATCATTGACGTTCACGTTGAAACTTTATATGAGAAAATTTCGCTGAAGCATGTTTTCACTCACATTTAAGTATGTAGAATAATTGGGATAAAGATTTTTAAGAATTTCTGTTGGCTTTTTAAATGAGGAGAAAATGTAGGCACTTTATTCTACCACAAGATATATTCATCGTTTCTACATTAATTTATGAAAATAGCATTTTTGAAAATGATACTAAAGCGATATGAACTTAATAATAATTAGAAATTTATTAAGGATGAATTTAATCCTTGTATACAAACTTTACAACCAACTGCATCTAATCCATGCCCTAGTGAAAATCGAACATGTAATCTCAGTGTTATTATGTCAGCAGTCTATATCGGATTCAGTACGCAATTTTTAACTTAAATATAAAGTGCACATGACAGAAACTGTAACTGGTGGATGTCAGCCCTTATAAAGTTTCCCATTTTAGCGCAGCTTCAATCCCTTGAGGATAATAGCCCGATTCTGAAGATAAACTATGTTATCGAATCCCGTCGGGTCGAGCTCGAACCCTAGGGCAAGACCCTAACTGCAGACCTTTTTCATCCGATACAGATGAAATGTTTGAATTAAGGTCTACAAATTTGCAGTAAGATTTCATATTCACGTTCAAATGTAATTAAAAAAAGGTTTCAAAGAAAAAATGTTATCGTCTCCGCATTTCCGACTCCACATTTTATTTGCAATCGAATACCTTAACGATTTCAGACTCTTAAATTACCCAGTAGAGGAGTGTGAGGAGTAGGAAGATGTCAGCATCATATCGTAAACATTTAAACGGTTTTCCAGAATCCCTCTCCTCCTTCCTTCTTCATGTAAGTAAACAACGGCAACTTTTATTTTCCCCGAAAACATTCGAAAATTTAGCATCTTGAGGCGATGCCGAGAAGTTACTCTGACAGAGTCATAATGGGAATTTTTTCAAAACTAAATTTACAGACACCCACATCCACGTTCACAACCCGAAAGCCGTCTATTGGCGAAAAAATTAAAGAATGTTTTTGGCGATATCCGTCTAAGAGTTTCCCTCTTGGTTTACGCTCGTCGTCGGATAGGATGAAGTATTCTGGGGGTCGCACAGTACCGATTACGCATTTTATCTGACTTCATTCTACAACCGCAAACTTGCTTCCTATCTCTCTACTTCTAAGAATGAAATTCTGCGTCAAAGTGTTCTCGCGACGACTGCTGTTTTATTTTAGTGGCTCGTTTTAGATGCGCCTAGACTAAAGCATTGCTCTCTTTCTTTTTCGCAGCAACCATACGCCGATGATTCGCTTTATAAAATCATCTTTTCAGTCGATTTTCCACTGAAAGTTTTGCATTTTAGGTTATTCGTGAGCGTAACTCGCTCTAATTTGATCAAAAAATTTGATTCATAAAGAAATGAGGTTTTCCCCATTTGACATTGCTCTCTCATTGAGAAAAGCGATGATCTGATGATTTACGCAGAATAAGGAAAGATTAAGCGTTGCTCCTTTCACGAAAGAGCTGTCTTCAGTGTTCCAAGAGTGATATTTTCCAACGACATTCAAGGATCGAGGAAATATGAAAGCCGCAATCCCCTTAAGATCTACTTCTGTCGTTTCGAAAATTCCAGCTTTACAGCTTATCTAGCTGGATCAACCTTTCTTGGGATTGTCTGGAGCTTTCCCGTCTTAAATTTTATTTATTTATGTATATGTAATTTACGAAATTTTGTAATTGTCAATAGTTTGTTATTTTGACTATGTTTTCGCGGTTTTTTTTCACCCCCTTCTCTGTGGGTATTTTCCCGCAACGCGGGTTTTTTTTCTCTGTCAACCTTCAGTTGCAAAGATTTTTTCCCACACACTACTCTGTACTTTTGTTTTAATTTATTTCTGAGCATATTTAACGACATACGAGGCTGGGTGGAAGAGAGGCCAACATGGGCTTAACTTCACCAATAAAGGGTCAAACTAAACTAAACTTTATGAGCGCGACTGCGTTATTTTGGTGTTTTTATGATACATAACAGCATATTTGACACCTCAGTCGATATTCTCGAGTTTTGCCGTGTATCGTTTCCCATTCGCAATGTGAATCTTCAAGTTCTGAGTTCGTCCTTGTTGATATACAGTTATACTAGTAAACCGCAGAATATGCACTAAAAGCCAGGTTGTGTCTGTCCATTGATTAAAGCTTCAACCATATTAAGCATAAATTGACCAACGAAAGGAATTAACAAAGATTTTCAAGAAACCTTTCATTACTCTCGTATGTGTTTTGCCTGGTTCTAAATCTTATGCTTATTCTTTAACAGGAAATAAATTCATGAAAAAACATTACTGGTAGAGTCTCTACGGTTACTGCACTATTTAGTGCTTTTTACTTCTATTTATAACTCTATTTAAATTTTTATCTAACGATACTTCAATTTTTGCATCGAGTTTTTCACAAACTGGTTGGTCCTTTCGTTTTCCTTGCAGTAATAGGTAGTATCGAATTTGGAAGCCGATGGAATTATTTGAGAATTAAACTCCGATGAAAATCGGAATGGACAGCATGACATTCCAATGTCTGCGAAAGAGAAATAACTGCATTGCAGGCATCAAAGACGGTTCTTAATGCAAAGAAAAGTATTTACAACGAAAAAGAAGGATTTAAACCATCCGTTGCCCTTGGTGATGAGCAAATATTGACAATTGAGGTATGAGTAGTAATTTAACCAAATCTATGTCCTCTAGTTTCGTTGGCACATGCATTACGGGACTCACCCTAAATTACTCTTAGACAAGAGGTGGGGAAGACTTAAGGCCACATGTGGCCCTTTTAGGCAATAATTGCGGCCTTATGGTGATTTCCTGAAACATATTTAAATAGTTTCTTTTCCACCATTTTCCATTTTTCTTTATCCTCCTAATCACGTGAAATGAAAAATAAAGCGGTAAATGTTCTCTTTCTGTTTACTGAGAGAATGAATTCCTTCTCTATTACAAAATGTCGATGTTTAACTATTTGAAATCAGGTCACACGCATCACAAAAGTGGCCATATCGTTCTGCATACTGAGATCGAACACTAAAAGTGGCCCTCCGATAGAGAGCAAGGTTCCCCACCCCTGCCTTAAACCAATCACCGACAAATAATATTAGAAAGTTTAGAAATAAATCGGAGCGTAGAGATACTGACCTTCAACTGACAAAGAAGTGTTAGATGAATCGCTCGCGGACACTATGAAAACCGTAAATAGCGTAGAAAGGCGGGTCTTGAACCCTGACATTATCCGATTGTCAGAAGTGAACTGTTACGTTCTGAATTTACTCGCAAGTGCTCCACTCATCTTCAAAGTTTTCTCGTACATGAACAGCAGCAGCGGATGTGATGACGCGACGATGGGAGTTTCCAGAAGCATCATCAGATTGTTTTCTTATATTTTGGAAGCTTTACGTCATTAAACAAATAAATCTCAAAATCGCTATCATGATTTGGTTCTGATTAAATTCCGGTTGAATTTTTAAAGAATCTTTATGAATAGATAACTTCCAACTTACGAAATGAAACTCGTCGAGGATGGATAAAGTAAATATAATAATAATAATAATAATAATAAAAGACTTTATTTAGGGCGAGATTGAGACTATAAAGTCTCCTCTTACATCTAACCCTTCGTCATATAAGATTAAAAAAGAGATAGCTTAAAAAAACAGAACAGAGCAGAAGACTAATTTGTGGATTTAAAAACCTAAGCTAAGTGCTTAGGAAAAAATTTCCACTGCAGGAAAACACCCTCAAGAAGGGGGGTGTGAAAACCTGCGATACCTACAGATAGGAAGGCTAAGATTAGGGAAATCACATAAAAACAGATTATAATCCACAAGAAAACATACCAAAAGTATACTAAACAAAAAAAAACAAAAAGTTACACATATACATTCAGTGTCGTTATGATGCATAGTTATATTAAAATGATAATAGGAAGAAAACAATTTTGAAAAAATATATAAAAAATAATGCTAAAAATTAAAAGAATTACATAAAATAATAATAAAAACATTAAAAATTAATTCTTTAAGGTAAAATACAATCAAAAAACCATTCGATTATTAAGACAGCGGATTAGGTAGGGAAGGAAAATATTTTCAAGGAACATATATATATTGAGGAAAATATGACTCGAAGGAACGCAAGGAAGCATCTGATTGGTAAAACAGGGGACTAAACAGGAATGGGTGGGTTTATTTAAATGGAAAATTTAATTACAAGAGACTATACAAATAATTGTTTGCAATGAAAAGGCTCAAAATATTACTGATAAATCCCAATTTTAATTGCAGCGAAAAATTGTGAGATCGGGGATCGAATTCGAATATTTCTTTCTAGGTTCACTCTTCATAGCGCTAAGCGAACGTAAAGCCTTACTTTATATTATACAGTTATTAATTATGTAATTAATAACTTAATAATTGATTAAGCATTGAGATTGATAAAAATATGAGATTAGAAAACTTGCTACAAGTGAAAAGTTGTATTAAATAAGCGAGAAGAGAATAAGCGGGTCCAGGTCGAGAAAAAGCCAACGGGATTCGATGCACTGACCAGCACCCACGTTTCATCGAGCTTCTTATCCTTCAAAGGGATTTCGCGCCATGCACTTTACTTTCTACTATTTTCGTTTGCCTTGAATTTAATTCTAGTCAAATTATTCATTAAGTTTTTAAGATGCTAATAAATTCCCTTAATGTTTTTGAAAGAATTCCGCAGCTGATGCACATCAACAAAGATTACGATAGCGAGACAATTCTACAGTCAACCGAGGATTCAAGTTAATAGACGAGCTCTTGTTTGTATAAGTTAAATTACGTTCAAAGTCTCATCATAATTTTTAATTTCAGACCCCGCGAGGGATTTAAGAAGTAAAAAGGACTCTAAGAGAAGACTTTCAGAACCTTTCGTCTTCCATTATACGCTTCAGTGTTGAGACAAGCTTTGCAGTATTTGAACCACACCTTTGTGTGGTAGCATTCTGAATCCATATTGAAAAAAGAGATACAAAAAATATGCAAGAAGTTATTTTAAAACTCTAAACCCCTCATTATGATCTCCTATTTAACCAAAACATACTCTGTCAAAAGAAAGCAAATGCGTACTAGAGAATACGAAGAAACATTTACAATAGAATATTATGCGGCACACCAAGAGCTTTCTAACAGTATCCCACTAAACCATGGCACACCAATAAGGAAACAGCGTTTTACATAATATTCAGGCTGTTCCCATATTCACTTTACAACTCAACGTTGAGTGTTTGCGAAATTATTCATTTCCCATAGAGTCATCACGTCAAGCGCGCTGTGTACATTAAAATTCCTTATTTCCAAACAATGAATAGAGAGAGAGAGAATTGCTCGTCTTCACAAAAGGATGCTCTGAATGTTTCCAGTTAAAAGCAAACGGCGATTGGTGCGTAAACACCCGCGACTACTGGTACACGCGGAGCCTTGAAGAGCTTTTTGTCTCCGTCAATTTCTCGCACTGCACAAGATGGAATTCAATGTACCAGTGAATCGCGCCCAAGATGAGTGCGAAGCCCGAGGCGCGCGCCCCAACTCGGCTTTGTTAGCGCGCTCTCAACCCAAGCACGGAGGGTTTACAAAAAGAAGAGGTGCAGAAAACGAACGGGAAGAAGTGGAGGCAGAAGTCTGGCGGAGAGAAAAATTTAGAAAGTGAAAAGAAACGGGGGGATGAGAAGGGGAGCGTGAAAAGAAAGAGACCCATCTGCTCGGGAGAATGGATTTGCCAAAGTGGAGAGAGTAATTCAGCATTTTTTTAGATTAGAACTCGCTCGATCGCGGTCTGTATGACTTTTTTCGTTTTAGGACAGATTTCGAACATGTAGACGATTTTGAAATTGTCGTGACGATAGGACGAAGAGGGAATATTTTATGAGCGTCAAATGGGCCGCTGATTTGCATTTCCAACCGAAAAAGGTATTGAAAGCAGACCCCTTAGATCCCATTTAACCCATCTCGTTTTCTCTCTCTTCATTCGCTTGACATTCAGATAAAAATAAAACCTTATTTTAAGATGGTATTAGGAACGGTCGAATTCCTAAGGCCGATATTAATTAATTTAATCAATTAAATATGTTGGTCGGAATAGGTTATAGACTAATGCCATTATGCTGCAATGATCGATGCAATCCGTGTGTTCGACATACTTTAAACTGATTATAAAAGAAGTAGCGATGGATGTTACGAAATTGTGGTTCTATGCCCGCCGAATCCGACGAGGAAATCTGAATTCGTTGAAATAAATATTTTGCTTTCACACGAGCGAGTAAGTAGCCAGCGGGTGATGTCAATATTATTAATATATCGCTATGTAACGTCATATTGATTCCATGAACTATGGAGGATGAAAGGCTTGGATCTAGAGCTCCTAAATTAATTATAGTAAGTAAAGGGAGTTTTAAAGTTTTAGGAACTTGAGTTTTTGGGACCAAAAATGGATAAATAAATTACCAAAAGTCTCCCCGTTTCCAAATATTCAGGCTTAAAAATCCTTCAACATGGGATCATTAAACTTTGAAAATAAAAAGTATCACATCTGGAAGTTTATCTCTTGGAAGTATGGACGGTAGGTCCTCTTTTCTTTCTCTCTTTCGGCATGTGAGGTAATCGTCGTCTATTTCTGACGGTGGATACCAATTCTGGTATTTTTAATTATTCAAAACCATTAGATTCATGAAATCCTAGTATGAATAATACGATTTTAACATCAAGAGAAATTTTGTAACAAGGATTAATTTTAATAATTTAATCTTCTCGATACTCTTACCCATACATTTTATAAAACATACGAATAGATCCCTCTCCTAAAGAATATACCTTGAATACTAATTCCTAATTTTTTGGGGCGAGTCGTTTCTGTAAATTCTATCAATATCAGAATTGATTTTCGCCACGAATTTTTTTATTAAGTCCAGTAAAGCTAGAATCTCGACTTTAAATCTTTCGTACCGTTGGAGTCATTTGGAAAGGACAGGTTGCTTAATTCACTGATGTCTTTTTTGTGGCCTTAAACAAAACATGTTCTACTTCAGAAGGAGGATTTTAAATGTGAGAGGGGCGTCCATCGTTTAAAAGTGTGAGAGGTCTGTAAATGAAAGCTCTGCCTTTGTCACTTCAAACGAGCAACCCATTTTGTCGCAGAGAGAGCTGAAGCATAGGAAGACATAGCCCCATTCAAAAGTTAAGGGCATATGAAGATTTTAAAGTTTTACAGGTTGGACATACATGCAAAATTTACCAACCTCTTGTAAGAAATTGCCACTTTCATATATAAGAAAGAAAGTATTCGCCTGGTTACCCTTTTTCCCCAAGTGTTTTCCCACCATCTTCACTTTCATGCTCTAAAACGGAAGCGGATATGCTCTGCAAGAATCCAAGCTTTAAAAATCATTAAAATTTCTCAACTAATGACGATCCTGGGGCGGGAAAAAAGAGTGGACATTATCCGGGAAGAAAGGTGCAATATTGAAGCGGCCTCATTAGTTGAAACTAGAACTCCGGACAAAATGACAATGAGAAAGCCGTTTCAAGCTAGTAGTTTTCTCTTGCTTGAAGTATTTGAGTTCCAAAGATATTTGCGTATGAGGTCGCAAGATTGCTCAGATTAGCAAGTGATATCCAACTTCCTTCGAATCGCCAATTTACGTAACGTCCTAAAGAAACTCGTTGTGAATGCAATTTTCCACCGCAAAATGAGTTACATTATTAAATTTTTAGGAATAAAACTGAACTAGGTTGATATTTATGTCTCTTTTCATAGAGGCATCATCTCCTTTTTAAAGCCGTTACTGGTGAGATATCTAAGTACCGAAATATTAATAAATTTTCCCCATAAGGAGTCCCGATTTTTAAATAAATTGCATTTTATACATAAAATGCTAAAAATCATGATTTAAAAACTACTATTATCTCGTATTTGACCTGTGATATGAATGACTGATAATTTACATCCTAGACTGGTAAGGAAAGGAAATACATAAAATCAATGTTCTCTATTGTTATAGGGCAATATCTACCTAGATTTATGGTTTTCATTGCCAACGGAATGTAACGGTTTATTGAAAGTAAGATTCATATTAATGATAATTATTTTCGATATTTGTATAATACTTAACAGGAGAAAAAGAGAGATTGCAATTTCAAACAGTTAAAATTGGATTCTATAGCAATCATGGATTTAGAATACTAAATTAAGTAGACTTCTAATATGCGAGTATGTTATAAATATATCTCGTTTGGAAACCATTGTCTTTTTAGGTGAAATTAATGCTGACTGGTCGAGATGCGTTTTAAATTCGGAAGATGCTCAAATCCAACCCTTTAAAAATCTATCCTCTGTTTTAAAAACTCATCTGCATTCCTAAATCTTTCTTAAAATTAAAGATGATGAAGTCGAACTACCTCACTATCTCTCATTTTCCTCATTTCATGTAATTTTCGAAGATAATTTTCATTGGAAATAAAAGAAAATAATATGAAAATTTGCACTAAATTTCGCATTTATAAGATAAAAAGGTTCTGGAAAAGGTCAAACATAAAAACATGATATCTTCAAGTATTAAAAGATAAAGATACTTCCTGTTTTTTAATCAAATGCGGAAGGTATTTAGTCATGATATGGAAATAAATTTGACGCCAATGTCAACATCCTTATCTTAACTTCTGCTCAGAAATTTTTTTATATCATACTTACAAGGCAAAATATTATTACTTTTCATAACTATTATGCCAGCGATTAGAAAATTGCGTGGAAGTTGTTGATTACAAAGATTTCAAATTGAGATTATTCAATAACTTCTCTCCCTTCAAGTATACAGATAACAAACCATATACATATCTATCTTATTTCCAACGTCTCACTTAGATATTTGGGCAATTATCTCGGGTCTTGTTCATTTCCATTTTAAATTATTTCCAGTCGGGTATGTCTTAAATTTATTTATCCAAATGCTCATGGAATTCTCAACTCTTTTTCCATAAACTGATCAACGCTTTGGATAGCTGGCTAAGCGAGAAAAGCAGTGAGGTATCTTATCTTGACATTTCTCATTTATTCCTTCTATTATAATAATAAATAGTTCACCTACACCCAGCGCAATTATCCTATAAATAATACTTTTCGTTGTATTAAATATATGGCTACTAGCATTGACACTTGAGTGCATCACTCAGGCATAAGAATGTTTCTTATTATTATAGCCATGAGCAAGCCTGAAAAAAAGTAAATTAAGTAAACGTTTGCCTCTATCCTGTACTAATACATAAATAAAAATATTCCATTAACAACCTTACAGTTTTGTTTCTTGCAGAACTTCTTCTCTAATGGCGTCTTAACGTGAGAAATGTTCTGGTTGACAATTTTTAAAATATTTGCTTTTCCAAATGATTTTTTCTGAATATATATTTTACTATGAAAGGTTAGTCCCCAATGGAACATTTCACTGAAATCCAGAGATTGTTATATAATTTATTTTCAGGTCTAAAAACATCCTCAAGGAAGTAGACCGAATGGTGGTGATATGCGCTTCTCAAATTTCATCAAATAATGGCCAATAGAATAATGAAGAAAGAATCCATTTAAAATTGGCTGAGTGTCGGTTTCGTAATAAATAAATAAGATTTTCTCCGTCTTGGATGGCAATGACCGTACCGCAGGAGGAAACGCAGTGTAATATTTTAATTTTAAACTTCCTTAGATTATCAGTTAAAGTAGTCCGAGCTGTCGTCTGAAACGCAGATACGTTCAAAAATCAAGGCTACCGCATTTCGGGGATTTTCGATTTTGACAGTGTCGACATAATTTTTTTTCCTTGAAATCGTCACGTCGCTCAGGGAAGAGCGGAAACCTCGTCGTTGGAAAAAAAAGAGAAGCGGATAGGGAAATTCGAGGGCGCGCGAAACATTCTTTCGCCTAAGCGCGCAGGATTAATAGGTGTGCCGCCGGTCGCTCTGGAAAAGAGATAAAAGAATCTCTTCCTATATGCTGCAGCGCAAGGATGAGCTTTAATGAGTTCACCGCGCAGCCACCATCTGTCCTCTATCGACCGAATCCTTCAGTAGTTCTGATCCGCTCGGAAAGACAAACGCCCCTCTTTTTTCATAACAACCTATCGATTCGGACATTTCATTCACTCTGAGTATGTGCATGTAGGACATGGAGCACTTTACTCCCTTTCGGATTGTCCGGTTGTTATCTCTGGAGGAAACGGTTTGATTAATGGGAAGAGATGGGAAGATTTGATGCGGCTGTCGACAGGTCTGTAACGCGAGATGTTATCGGTTTCCTCCGTGCATCGGAAGTGAGGTTATTAATCAAAATATTAGCCCCATATGTCCCGCATGGTAGATACTCATCGAAAAGTTGAGAGATTTCGAGATAAAAGATGATAAAAGTTTTCCTTTGCTTAGACTGCAAGTGCTTCTTCCTCCACTTCCTCCGTGCATCGGAAGTGAGGTTATTAATCAAAATATTATCCCCACATGTGCCGCATGCTGGGTTTTCATCGAAAGTTCGAGAGATTTCGAGATTAAGGGTGACAAAAGTTTGCACTTTTACTGAGTGCGGTTGTTGAGATGTTCTCGTGCTTCTCTTAAACTTACAATGTGGATTCTCTAGAGTGAATAATAAACCATTCTTCCATAATATAAATAAACAATGTGAACTATCGTAAGAAATCAACACTGAAATTAACCTTATATTGGTAAAAATGGTAATTTTCACTTCGATATCCACAGTCAAATATGAAAATATTTTTCGTTTCCCGAAACGACGTCGACAGTTTTTATCCAATTTCGAATTTCCATTTATAAATTATTTATCCAGTTGTTGCAATCAAGTTGTAATAAATTTAATGACCAGAGTTAAGTAAGTCATATCTGATATAAATATCCGAAATTTCAAAGTATATGATTAGTTTTCGTAATTCCCGAGGATTGCTTTTATGGATTCCAGAATATCAATTATCTTTTCCGAATTTGAAATGTAATTATAGAACGCATTTCCCTATGTATTAGTACAGTTCCTTACAATTTTTTTTGAGATCTTTGCCTATAAAAAATATAAGTACTATACCATATAGTATACCTAAAGCCTCTATTTAGAGATAAAATGCCTGGAATAAAAGGAACCTCCAAAACCTCCATATCTATAGAGCAGGTCCAGGCGATTTGTTAACTCCAAAATAATAAACTACCGCTACCACTACTTTAATCTAATCTAACTAATGTAAAATATATAAACATGTGTCGCTAACTGTATAGATAAAAATAAATGGCAGAAATTAATCAGTTTATTCACGTGTTTCACCCTCGAACAGGTGATAGATATCACCTAGCACACAATATTTCCGTAGCTAATTCTATAATTTAACCTCAGTGCTTAAGGTAGATGTAGTACGAGTTCTTACGAGGTGCCTCCTCATATCTTTTATGTGTGGGAAAGCCAATGTCTCTGCTTAAGGAGTTTATGAAGGCGAAAAGTGCCCTTATGCGTTTCATTCAGGATTATTCAGTTCTTAAGAACCGGGGTTGGTGGACCCAAAACTACATACTCTCAAAAGAAAGCAAAGAGCATTAAATTCCATTACATGAAGGTAGTGACAGCAGAGAATACAAAGAACAGCAGCGTATATTATACTTGGATAACAGGAGAGCGGCCAACTTTTTGGCCCGTACTGAATACGATGTATGTATGCAAGTATACACGTACCACTCGGGACTTTTTAGTTTTACAATATATTTTCACTGCTGTCCTATTTAAAAAAAAATCTACAGGAAAAGATGGCTGAATCCGATTACGTGTTATCGCTAGAAAACAACCCTTGGGGATTATTTCGTTCGTTCGCGAGACTAGAGGCAAACAGTTAACCGTTTTGCACATCGTTTATAACAATGAAAGCACCTTAACTGATCCACGTGAAAGGATATATTCCTAACCAACTCTTTAAAATTTCGTATTAGATGACGGTCGCGTCAACGCATTCCCTACTGGGCATAAATCCCAAATGTGTAAGTTGGAACTAAATGAGGTAGGGACTGAAAACCTTTTACTGTAGGTCGATAATAATTATCCACCACCACTCGGACCAACATAGCCACCTTAGTCCGTAGCTATAAAGTGAACGTCATAGGAATCTTCTATAATTTGATTTATTTTAAAAGCCGCAGCTGTAGATAGCGTGTCTATAGAGTCATCAATCATTTATGTAATACTATCAATCATTATGTAATACTAGTTATCTCTTCGTCATATTCTTTGAAGAATGATCTGTTCGGACGAAGAGCTTTTTTGTTACTTTATTTGTGTCCGTTTTTCTCTCCGAAATGAGGCCGTTTTTGAAAGATGGACAATGAAGAAATAATAATGTATTTTTAAAAGCAGATGCGAGAGGCCATCATAGAACACGATCACTTTTACACTACGCTCAACAGCCAACAAAACACTTTTTTCTGATTTTTTCAACATGTTTACTTCCTGAGACTGCTACGAAAGCCGAGTGAGTGTTAAATCTAATGTTCTACCCTGAGAAAAAACTGATGGAGTCTCTATCTCAGATTTCGAATTGGCTTTGTCAGTGTGATAAAGATCTGCTTCGCAATATTTTTATTTTGTTCTCACAAAATTAGTCATTTCAAAGATATATGAAGAAAATCAAACTAGGGAGAGACTAAGTCTCAATACTCAGGGAAGGGGATGAATTCAAAATGCGCATTTGGCCCTTCTCGGAATGCTGGTAACCCGCGGTTTACATGATCCTTTCGAGGAATTGGTGCCCGACTGCCACCGGCATATCGGCGATTGGAGTGTTTTTCGAACCTCTTATGACATATTCTGACAAGTATGAATCCTATCTTAGAAGACAGTAAATTTCTACGGAGTTGTCCAACTATTCAAGTTTTCAACTTTTTCAACTTCCTGTTAGAGCATCAGGAAAAGAATACATCGCAAAATTTTCACATGTTTTAGTATAATTACGCTGTAATATCGTGAGGGAAAAAGGTGCGATGAAATATTCTCACCATAATAATGCTTCTTATGTTCAGAAATCATATCAACCGAGAAACGTAAATTTTCTATTAAAGATTTATTACGATGACCGGTTTAGCTTCCGCGGAAGAATTTTTAAGTGAATTTGTCCATTCTCCATTAATTTTTCAAGCGAAATCAGTAACTGTAATGAACTTTTTGTGGATTATTACGAAGTTTTTCATTTGATGCTAGGGATTTCCACTCAGTCACACCTTCGCGCATTGGTTTCATTATAAGTAAACTCTCATATATTTCCATTTCTATCTTTTCGTGCTTTCCAGTACAGCTTCCGGATACTGTATTTATTTATTCTTACCTTTATTCCTTTGTAATCCAACCATTCCATCCGAGGAATCTTGGCTTATGACGTTAACGATTAATCTGGATAACGGAGACCTTTTTCACCGTTTTTTCCACTCGATAAACGAATAATAATAATAATAATGGACCCTATTTAGGGCGAGATTGAGACTATAAAGTCTCTTCTTACATCTAACCCTTCGTCATATAAATTTAAAAGAAGAATTAGCTTAAAAAAACAGAACAGAGAAGAAGACTAATTAGTGGATTTAAAAACCTAAGCTAACAATAAGTGTTTAGGAAAAAATTTCCCCTGCAGGAAAACACCCTCAAGAAGGGGGGTGTGAAAAACCTGCGAAACCTACAGATAGGAAAACTAAGATTAGTGGTGAAATCACATAAAAAGAGATTTTAAAACAGGGATATTCGGAATACGGATACTACAGAATATTGCTTTATGGGATGCGCAGAGAAGATGGACAACCGAATGAAAACAATAAAATAAGATGTGGATGAATATGTTTATCCATGGTACAAAGACTCCTCATAAGCCTTCCATCATTTCTGAAACGAATCTACATCACAGAGCGTATCGCAGTTTCTAATGGCTTTTTCAGAATCTGATCGACAATATCCTAGTATAATTACTAAGGAAACTCAACTAATTACAAATTTACGATAACTTTACCATCAACACGGATATCCCCAAGGGGATGAAATTACACTTTTCCGGTCCCATCTGTCGTAAAATTGCTTAATCGTCCCGTCTGAAGCACAGAACAGCTTTCTATAACGTAGAACGTAACTCGCGAAAAAGTTTTCTAATCAATAAAATTAAAATAAACTTCCAAAGAAGGTATTTTGAAATTAGTTTCCAATGATTGTGGTTTGATATATTCCATAGGAGTAACTTTACTTTATCGGAAATTGTAAAATAAATATCATGCTATCAAGGCATTAAGAATGTATCCATTAATAACCCGCGACTAAATGGAGATTCGAGTAAAATAATATAAAAACAAGATGAAATTTACTAAGATAAATAACATGCGACCCATTGATATTGTAGGGATATTTTGAACCGTATTGATCATCCATTATCGGCTACCTTTTATCCTCAATTTCTAGTTTAGATATAGTCACCGTATTTCCTATATTTTATTTCCATAATTTTGCTAATTTTCATATGTCACACAAAGTATTCTTTCGTCATATAAACTGCATACATTCAAATAATCATGTAAATTAGTATGTCATAGAGTCATCAAATTTTTAGATCCTGTAAGTACGTTTATGTTTTACCGAAATAGTTTACACTTAACAATGAGTTATAATAAAAAGGTCTACCAATCATTACGCTATCCCACATATCACGTGGTTTTCAATTACACCCCTAAAAAAGCGTCTTAATCGGATTTCACTACTTATGAAACTTTTGTTTCTCGAGTACTAGCCGAAGATACTTGCATACACAGACACATTACCGCAGAAAGATGCCGTTTCCTTTGGAATTTCCACATCTTTGATGATGTAAAGGTTTCCTGAGAGCATTATCAAAATCTTGATCTTTTTCGCAAAAAGTACTGGTAAAAAATGAGTATTCTCTCGAATGAAGAAGGATAGAGGAATAAGGCACCTGCTACAAATTATAAATTTTCAACATTGTGAAATGTATTTCTGCCGATCGGGTTAGCCACCAGTGTAAACTCGCCAGCCTGGTTCCAGATATTCGCGGATTTGAGTTCAGCCTCGAGGATGGACACTGCTTCAAAAGAAAACAGATCGCGAATCAGAAGAAAAGAAAAAAAAAATAATTTTGATTTTCAAGCTTCAGTAGAAGTGAAATACCAAAATTGAAAATTCCAAGTACTGCTCCTGAATAATCATCTAAATAATATCAATTTGGGACAGCCATCTTTGCATTATTGCAAGGTCCGTGAACAGAAGAAAGAACTTTTAGAGAAGACCTAACCTAATATCGGAGAAATCTCAAGGAAGAATAGACTTGAAAAAAGTCCGACGGGACCGGGAAACAAGCCCGGGTCTCTCGATCGCCGGCCGGGTGCTCTGTCCGTTGAGCTATCTCGCCGAAACATTCTCTCAAGCTATTCGGGAGACTTTTGGACTTTTTTCAAGTCCATTCTTCCTTGGGATTATTCCTGAATGCACGCCATAACGTGCAAAATCACCTTCACCCATTCCTTGCTAATATCAGAGTTTGGCTTTCCATAAAAAACCATCTCACCGAGTTTAAAAGAATTGCTGTTATTTTCCATCCTTTGTACCATTCGAGTCGTGCATGGAAAGGTTGTTTTATTTACTGATGCCTTCTTTTTTGTGGCCTTCAAAAAAATTAAACAAAACATGTTCCACTTCAGAAGGAGGATTTTAAATGTGAGAGGGGCGTCCATCGCATAAGAGTTAGAGAGGTCTGTAAATGAAAGCTCTGCCTTTGTCACTTCAAACGAGCAACCCATTTTGTCGCAGAGAGCGCTGAAGCACAGGAAAACATAGCTCCATTCAAAAGTTAAGAGCATACGAAGTTTTAAACTTTATTTCACGTTGGGCGTGCATGCAAAATTTACTTTACAAAATCTGTCGGAAGAAATAGTTAAATTTCAACCTTCCTGTAAAAGAAAGAAAGTATTCGCCTGGTTAGCCACTTTTCTTTGTGGTTTCCTTCCCTCTTTATCATACACTGAATCGGAAAATCATCTTCTCTGCAAAAACCAAGTTGATGAAATAATTAAAATTGCTCGACGATGGTGAGCCTTAGGCGGTAAAAAAAGAGTGGACATTTTCCGGGTGGAATACTGAAGCGGTCTCGTTAGTGGGAACTAGAGCTTCCAAATGACTGAGCCGTTTCAGCTAGTAATTTGCTCTGAAGTATTTGAATTCCAAAGATACTCGCATTTTAGGTCACGACATTGCGCGGACTTGCGCAAAGAATATTCAACTTCCTTCCAACGAATTTTGGGAACGTCCCAAAGAACCACGAAGGGAGTGAATACAATTTCCACCGCTAAATGCATTATTAGGGTAGAGCTTAACTAGGGCAATGATCATTACGTCCCTTTTGATAGGAACATCATATCCATGGTAAGTTCTTTTATGAAGAGTCATTCAAGCGCGACAGTATTGTGCATAATAACAGTAAAATAAACCATCAGTCTCTTCTTGGTGTTTATGCATACACTTTGAATCCAATAATTAGTTGATAACTCATAAAATGACTAAAATAAAGTGAAACCGGTCTTCTGATTCCTTTGCCATTCCCTTCATATAAGTTTCCTCAGTTCAAGGTACTATTATTTCAAATAGTCTACCCATGCTCAGTGGGATGACCTTATGAATTATACTAATCATAGAATTAATAAATAGTGACTAGCATTAGTACCACCCATGCATGAGAAGGTTTCTTGTCATTACAGCTATAAGAATGACTAACTCAACAGTAAATTAAATAAACATCAACCTATATCGAATACCAATATATAAATGAAAGATATTCCATCCACCTATATACAGAACAACAAAAACTTAGGTGATAGGATAGGGAAAAAATTACCATCGTAAAGAACAAAACCTATGTTTGCATTGTCAGCAATTAGGTGCATATTTGCTTTAATTTCTACTGTAATTACGTCTTAATAGCATTCTTTTCCACATACTCCCCTAAGGGAAAAAATCTTTATACGCCCCCATCCCCCCAAACATAAGCAAAATGCACAAGCACGTTTCAGTGAATTCAATTTTAAGCATCATAACAGTATCAATATAATGAGCTGTAATCGAAAAATATATACTGGCCTGAAAAGGGATAAATAAAATAAACGGAATGGACCTCTTCGTTCAAAACCCTTGCAGACACATTACAGGTAGACATAAATTAGGAATTAGGATTACAAATATTGTTCTAACTAATCTCTATTTCCGACAATCAGCTGAACTAATCTATTACTTTTTCGAACTGTTTTTTTTTCAGAATGAATTATTGTGAAAGAGGACTAAGAAAAGATGAAAGCTGTTTTTGTAATCCTTTTATTAAGGGTTCTCACAGTTAATGTTGGACAGTAAATATCTAGGTTGACCTGAATATTTTCTAGAAAGTAACTTCTCTATTCAAAACGATTTTCTTTGTGTATAATATATATTACAATACGATATGTATTATATAATCGTCTACAAAGTAGATATATAGTCCAACCCGGAATAAATATTTATACAACTCAGGGATCGTTACCTAGCTCCACTTTTAAGTCCAAATATATCATTACGGAATTGCACCTGGTGGCGGTGAAATGTATGTGCGTACTTATTACTTAAGCGAATTAGAATTCCTCCAATTTTACTACATTTATTACGATTAGAAAGCAAGCATTTCATACCATTTCGTCGTCGACTTAAAAACGTTTCATAACATCCTCTATCTTGGATGGCAATGATTATACCGCAGGAGGAAACGGAAATGAAAACTTTAATTTTTAACATCCTCGAATTATCAGCGCCCGCCCTAAACTCAAATTTGTTCAAAAATCAAGGTTCACGCATTCCGGGATTCCCTCAGTTGTACCCGAGCTTTGAGGCACGGAAGCTTTTCGAAATCGCGTCTCGTAGCTCAGGGAAGAGCGGAAACCTCGTCGTTGGAAAAAAAAGAGAAGCGGATAGGGAAATTCGAGGGCGCGCGAAACATTCTTTCGCCTAAGCGCGCAGGATTAATAGGTGTGCCGCCGGTCGCTCTGGAAAAGAGATAAAAGAATCTCTTCCTATATGCTGCAGCGCAAGGATGAGCTTTAATGAGTTCACCGCGCAGCCACCATCTGTCCTCTATCGACCGAATCCTTCAGTAGTTCTGATCCGCTCGGAAAGACAAACGCCCCTCTTTTTTCATAACAACCTATCGATTCGGACATTTCATTCACTCTGAGTATGTGCATGTAGGACATGGAGCACTTTACTCCCTTTCGGATTGTCCGGTTGTTATCTCTGGAGGAAACGGTTTGATTAATGGGAAGAGATGGGAAGATTTGATGCGGCTGTCGACAGGTCTGTAACGCGAGATGTTATCGGTTTCCTCCGTGCATCGGAAGTGAGGTTATTAATCAAAATATTAGCCCCATATGTCCCGCATGGTAGATACTCATCGAAAAGTTGAGAGATTTCGAGATAAAAGATGATAAAAGTTTTCCTTTGCTTATACTGCAAATTGTCTTACATTTGTCTCGGTTGAATGATGAGGTAATATCCTCGAGACGGTCCCAATGTTCTTTTCTTTTCTTAGTCATATTTTGTCGTCTTAAACTCGGAAAATTTAGGTTACTACCAATGGCAATATAGCTTTTTTGAATTTTTTTTTTCGATATATGGGTTAATTTTAACTGACAAGTTACTTTCGCTATAGTTTCTTTATATTCTCTCAGTATTGATGTACTTAGCTTAAATTTACTGATAAAATTAAAATATTTTATTTTTCATTACAGCGTAAATATTAACTAGATTTCGTGGAAATTATTATTTTTAGAACAGTTCATCAGCTCTCATTAAATCGAGGAAGTACTTCAACAATTCTCCGAAATGGCGAAAATAATAATATATTATTTTCAGAGGAAAGCAAAAAATAAAGTCTGATTAATGATTAAACTTTAGAGAGGCTTATTTTAAATCAGATATGTTAATGGAGAACTTAAAGATAACGCTTTTATCAACTCTACAACATCAATTAAGAAAAATAACGCTAGAAGATATGAAAAATTAATTCAAATTGCATAACGGAATTCAGTCAATAACCCTTCAGATATACGTAATTATTTAAGGTTTTTGCATTTAAATTTGCATCCATAGCTTGTGAGCAGTCTTATGGCATACGGAAGAGGATGTAAAAATATCAAAATCGCTTAAAAAGTACTTAAATATAGACCACTGATAGCTACCATTTCCCTACACAACCTTTCGAAATCTCTTTGACTTCCGGCCAGAAAATCTTAATTAAGAAATTAATAGTATAAGCTATTTAAAAAGATAAGAGAAAAGGAAGAAATATCATCTTCCTCCTGCTACTACTAGGCATCTTTCCTCAAAATTTTGCTCATCACTAGCCCTCGTATATTCTCTCCCCATTCCTTTCCCCTTGCATCCCGTACATATCGTTCCCTCTCTTCTAATAGTTATAATTGTACCCTTTCCACTCTGTTAAACTATGCTTGCTTCTCTCCATATTGTAACAGAAGATGGCGATTAATCGCCGAAACTAGAGATATTCTTTACACTATTTTCCAATAGAGTAAGAAAGAGAGATCCTTATTATCTGATTCCAAATTTTATTAAGCAATTTTATAGGCGTTGCGTTTACATTTATAGCATCTGTTTCTATCGCGATCGATACGTAATTTTTTATTTATTTATTCATGTTGCTGGTAGAATTTCTTCTGGTGGCAGCCCCAACCATCATCAAGATACACATAGTTACAACCCGAATCCCTGCACCGGACGTTACACAGATAAATATCCCACACTTAAAATTACTACCCACACAGTACTCAATCACAATACACATTATTCAAATATCAGTACACTACATCAGGACTTTACACACACAACTTGTCACCCCCACCATAACATTTACACCACATTTATCCCCCAATTATAAAAACTACAGTTCACTGTCACACTCTGATGCTTTTAAGTCCACATTGTCAATCGTTTTCATATCGTCCCTTTTATAAACAACCAAATAATACAAAAGATAACAATTCTCCCTCCTCTTATTTAATAAATCTACAACATCTACTTTTGAAATCTTTTCTATTTTTAGGTAAGGGTTTGAAGACCTCTTCAGGCAACATATTCCATTCTTTAACCCCTCTATTTATAAAGGAATACTTCGCGACGTCAGTTCTTTGTTTCCTCAGTTTCAACTTCTGTAAATGATCCCCTCTCGCTATATAGTGTGGTTTCTCTATTCTGCTCTTTAGCTCCATCCATGCCTCTCCTCCGTTTCGGACCTGAAAGATGCCTACGAGTCGATTTACTCTCCGTCTTTTTTCTAACGTTTCCCAACCTAACACATCTAACATTTTTGTAACGCTGTCTTCTTTCTATGCCTCCCTAACACGTACCTAGCTGCTTTCCGTTGAACTTTCCCTATCTTTTTTATATAAATTTTGTCATGCGGATCCCACACATTTGTTGAGTATTCTAATAGTGGTCTCACTATTGTCTTATACCCTAACTCTTTTGCTTCCCTACTACTTCCTTGTAAGTTTCTCATCAAGTAATGGAGATTTTTAAACGCTTTAGATACGATTTTGTCTATATGTGTACTCCAATCCAAATTACTAGTCAGTGTGACCCCCAAGTACCTGCATTTTTTCACCCTGGGAATTGTCTCTCCGTTAAGCTTATAAATAATTTCTCTCTCTTTTCTCTTATTAGTGAAAGTTATGTGTTTACTTTTCTTAGTATCTAACATCATTCCATTTATTAAAGACCACCTCTCAACAGCTTCAATATCTTCTTGTAATATTTTGGAATCGATTTCCCCGTTTATCTCTCTATAAATTATACAATCATCCGCAAAAAGCCTTATTTTAGATTTTATGCCCTTCGGTAAGTCGTTTATATAAATTAAGAAAAGTAATGGACCTATTACACTTCCCTGGGGAACTCCTGGCGTTATTTCTATTTTATCAGATAAATTATCGCCTACTTTTACTCGTTGAGATCTACCGATTAAGAAATTTCGCAACCACGTTTTAACCCTCTCGTCTATTTCCATTTTATCAATCTTCCCTAACAACTGGTGATGTGGTACTATGTCAAACGCTTTGGAAAAATCTATTACAATGGCGTCGACATCCTTTTGCAAATCTAACGACTCTGAGATATCCTGACATAAACCCAGCAACTGCGACTCACATGAATATCCCTGTCTAAATCCATGTTGATATTTACACAACCACCCAGTTTCCTTCCAGAACTTCCTTAGATAATCCGCCACTAATCTCTCCATTATCTTGCATACCACAGATGTTTATCAGATTATTCAAGTCAAAAGAATATTTTCTATCATAAAGGAGAACCAGTTATATGTATTAATAGTTGTAGAATTTTTATAAGTGGAATTTAGTTCCATCATTTTGACGACGATATTCCCATGTCTATATAATTATCACCGGAGTTTATATATTTATTCATCCAATGACAGTAACTCCCGTAAGAAATAAATGGAAGCAATTTTTGATATTAAATTTCACACACTTCCCGACGAGGTAGAAGGATGAAATTGAATAAATATTTTCATTTGTATAATAGAATATCGCTTTGGATTCGAAACTGCGGGAATTAGGACAAAAACACGACAAATTTGTTCGATTTTGTGTTTACAAGCAATCAGTCCACCTGACGCTCATGCATTATCCCGTAATAACACACGGAGAATGAATGCACATACAGAATGAATGATAATTACACGATATTATTTTGAAAAAGAGGCAATTCTTTGTGATTCCGATATTTGTAATAACAATAAACAAAAGGTCTGGACGGATCAAGTAGGAGTATTTCATAGCCGACCCAATTTTCCAATATTTTGCTTTTCATGAACAAGGAGGAGAGGAAATTAAAATTCCTTTTACGGAGTAGGGATGAATTTGGGAAATCTTTCTGGAGCTTTTTAGAAAAAATTATCCATTTAGATGTACAAAGTAGTTCCTTTGGTTTGAGTCCAGATAATTCTCATGCATTGCTTAAGGTTAATAAAGTTAACACTACTCTCTAGGGATTTTGCTGTAATTTCTCTTTAAAAATAGATTATGGTTGACATTTATAAAATTTGTAGAATGAATAACATTTGTATTGAATATAGACTTAGAATTCAATTTAATATGAGATCCGTCGTTATCGATGGGGAAAATTTACAAGACGCGATGCCGATACATATGCTCATTGTATTATAAAAATATACGGGGGAAATTTTCTCCAAAATAGGTTTAAAGACTAGAATGTGATGGTCTTTTGATGCGATTAATCGACTTATCTTATTGCTAAAAATTCGGATGTAGAAAAGTTTTTAAATATTAATTTAATAGCTATCAATATAGGGTTGTATAAGAAGTGAAAAATAGTGAACTGACTGGAATTCGAACCCAAGTCTCCCACTTTCCGGGTAGAATATTTCTCCGGAAAGTGGGAGACTTAGCTTAAAGTCCCACTCAACTCACTATTTTTCACTTCTTGTAGTACAACCTTGGGTTGGTCTCACACTTTCTTGTGCAAAGTCGAAATTAATTTCCACCACTTCTATCAAGACTAACTTTCAAATATATGATTTACTGTATCAGCAAATTCATTCCAAATGTATTTAGTATCCATAAAACGCCCGAGCAAATAATATGATGGATATTTAAAAATAAAATAACACAAAACTTTCATAGTCTTCGCTATTCCTGCATTCTGGCTTTTAGTATTAGATATACGCAATAATAAATAGACACTGTTTTAATAAGATAAATCAGGCTCCGTCATTTTGACAGGGGTTCACTAGTTAAGTAATAAACTGAAGCAGGCATAAAGGCAGAATGTGATGGAAGAAATAATATTTCTTACACATAAGCACACAGAATTATAGAGCCACCTTTCCGCGTGTTGTGTCATCTTTAGACCCGACAGTAACACGATGAATGGTTCTATATAATTTTAAAGTGTCTATTTCATTATGAAGTAGTGCAATATAAAAGTTATTATTTGTTCCATTTTTCCAGATGTTCGTATCGCAAAGCCACGCCTGAGATATTTCTTCACAGAGCATAAGTTGTCACAAGATTAAGAGCACTCAAAATTGCGCTAGTTAACAGAAACGCTAATTGTCAATAATGTAATTATGAGACGGGGAAATTATTCGATGCTTTAATTTCTGACCACAGGGACAGAGGTCTAATGTGATGAATTTCCGGAACTCGAGGAAACAAAGCAATGATATGAAGAGACAGGGAGTCTTTCCTTCTGGGCTCAGAAAAGAGAGTGCTTCCGAGAATATTCAAGCTTGCGGATGGAAGACAAAATCTTTCCATGTATAACAACGGCTTTGTAGGAAGCATATTGCCTTATTTAGGTGCACTTGCATTCGTCTTATTGCAAACCGAAGGTGAGTAACCTTTGATCGATAAATAAACCAATACATATGCTTATTGAGATTTTAACATGAGGAAATTCTGTGGTCGGTTGAAAGTGATTCTTTTATAGGATTGAATATAAGTATAGTAAAACCCGGTTAAGACGCTTTTCGGGTGACCAAGGGGAAACAGCGTTTTATGCGGGATAGCGTTATAACCGGGTTGTGCAATGCTGGCTGCTTTACCTCGTATTTTGTAGAATAAAGTTTTTAAGTTTTTGGCACGATTAGAGAGTAATTTCGAGTGGTGAAAGTTCTCTCCGAGACTGCGTTCAACAGTCCACAAACACTCCATTTCTGTTTTTTCGGCATATCTACTTTTTAATATTGTGACGCAAGAAAACACGGGACACCAACTTTATAATCTACATTTGGTATGATTATTTTACTTAAAATGCAGACGTATTATACCCGAATGTTAAACTTTCCTTAATTCCACGTCCGTTGTGTTAAGTAGACGTATCAAATTCCTGTCTTAAACTGCCTTCACATGTGTGTTAAGCATAATTAGCCAGAATTTAACACGAAAGAGGCCAATCGTCCGACTTCATGTCACCAAAAAGGCAGCGAAACTGCATTCGGGGATTCCACGGCAGTGAGTCGGACCGCGCCGCGCTTACGAATAATCGACTTAATTTCCAAGTTGGCACCTGAATTGAAACAGTTTCTTCGGATTCCACATCTAGATACTTCTGACTATGACGTGGTATAAGAGACTCGATCCACTAAGGCCGCTTTCCTATTTATACTCCTTACTTTATCTCGAAAATTACCCAAAAAAGGTGTCCGCCATTTTGTAGCTTTAAATGAGCAAATCCCATTTTTGTAAGCAACAATTGCAACCAATCTAAAGATAAAGAATCTTTGTAGAACATTGCATTGTTGTTTTTTGCAAAAAAATATATATTTAAACCCTCCACAAAGCAGCAAACTTGAACGTTTATACGAAAAATTCGAGACTGCCCATTTCTGTGAAAATTGTTCAAGTTTGATGCCATGTATCTCTTTAACGCGTAAGGATATCAAAAAACGACAACCGGAATCATAAAATTCAATCCTTTTGTAATGACTATGCGAAGTTTCAAAACCCGCACTTAAAAAAAAACATTTCTGGCCTCTTGACCAGCTTTTTTCGATTCTAGCCCACTGTGCGTCGATGGAATATAGATGATCTGCTTTGCAATATCCTCAGTTTTCTCACACAAAATTAGTCAGTCAAAAGAAGAGATGCACAAGACAACTTTTTGAGAGACAAGGTGAGGTGATAGGATATGTGACACGTCGAGAGTGACATAGAAAATGTAAAAATAGTTCGATTTACCGAATGTGGCTAACGATTGGCTACAGCGGGTTGCATTTCATCTGGAGACGGGAAAAATCCGCGTTCTATGCAGGTAGCAGAACGTCTTAAGCGGCATCTACGTCATGCGATATAAAAGGAACCCAGACAGAGTGAAAAGCGCGTATTACAACGTGTAAGCAGGAGGTCGTAAGTGGGAGCGTCTTAAACGGGTTTTACTCTATTTATTTATATTTTTATTTACACAAGAAAAGTGTCAATGTAAGTCTATCTATCTTACAGGAAATGATGACAGGCTACGATTAACGACTTCTGAAACCCCTACATACGCTCTGATAACTATACCAGGTACTTTTCAACAGTTGGTAACCATCATAGACGCCTCCGGCGGTCGGTTTGTCAATGTAAGTCTATCTATCTTACAGGAGATAATCACTGGATACGAATGATCCGCCTTTCCCGATTGATGACTCCTACAACCCCTACATCTCTGCTGCCTATACCAGGTACTTTTCAACAATATTGGTAACCATTATAGACGCCTCCGGCGGTCGGTTCAGAGACCGCTTCCACCGAAGGCAAACGTGCTAGCCATGTGGCTATCCAAAGTCTTCTCCTTATCTCTTGTATCACAGAAATACTATTTTATCAGCATTAAAATATTTTAAATGTATTCAATGGTAAACTTTTTTTATAAATGTTCTACATTTCGGTAGGTTCATGTGCTCCCACATTCCCTATTCAGTTCCCTCTCCTTCAATTCCCGGTAACTTATCCCACCCCTTGATTCGTCTAACAATATTCTGTCTTTGCCTTCTCCTCTGTCTTTTCCCTAGCATTCTTCCCTTGATCGCTTTCTTCAGTAATCCCTGTCCTCTCAATATTTGATCCACCCCAATGGTAAATATCTACTAATAAAAATACGATACTATACGACGCTCGGGAGAGATCAGAGGACTCTATACTTGGACCTACCCTGACCATTTGAAGGGGTAAGTTTCCCGGATCCTGCAAAACTTAGATCGAAAAATGAAAAATACACCATTTGTTAAAAAATTTGAGTTAAAATTCGAATTTTTGTGTTTCGTGACTGGATGTGTAGATCGGCGTTTTCATGTTTGGAGTTTATTGTTCACTTGGTTATGTTTGTTGTGGTAAATATTCAGTTTTTCTCGTCGGACAGTGATATTTATTCTCGATCTCATGATGATCGAACAGTTTTCGTAAGTGACATTATGGTCTTCATAAACGAAGACCTCGACGTCGTACGCGACCATAACATTTTAAAAAACCGGCATAAACTTGCATCGTCTTGGAGCAAAACGACAACCACAGAAACATGAGCATTGGCGGATATGAAGGTCTACGTCACTTTGAGACAGCTTACATTGTCATTTCATTCAAAGTACCGCTTTCTTTGAATTGAATTCCATGCCCCCCGAGACCATGTGTGCGAAATTTCCGCCTAGGGCAACCTAGTATATGTTATTTAAATTTAGTTTTCAGTAAAACCCGTTTAAAGCGATCCCGCTTATTGCGCGGTTTTCTCATGGACCCGGTCCCTTTCACACTAAACACATGGTGAAATCCGCTGTTAAGTAGATTTTTCTCGTCCCCAGATACACTGCAATCCGCTACAGTCAATCCTCCGCCTAACTTGATGAACCAAAATCTTTTACATCATCTGTATGACCATCACCCGATATCCTCTCCTTCATCACCTTGTTCAACTCTCCTATTCGCTACTATGTCTACTTCTGTGAGAAGAAAATGAAAAAGCCTTCCCTTTTGTTTACCAATATCCAAGAATTAATGAATTGCCATATCCCGGTTAAAACGTTACCCCGCTAATACCGCGGTTTTCATGGTACCCTTAAAAGAATTTTAAGCGAGTTTTACTGTGTACTTCCCATTCCTGAAAGACCATTTCAATGATCACTATAAAATTTATAACGCCTGACCTTTCTGACTGGGACACTAGCACAGAGCAGGCTTGATAAACCAAATTCAAGCTTCATGCAACTAGTAACGCCGAATACTTCATAATGGCGTCCTAGAAAAATACCTGTAAAATTAGTTTTTATTTCTTGCATACTATAGTTATTTCGTAAAACTAAAAAAGAATTAATGGCCCTTAGAAAATGTGACCACCAAAAAACCAAAAGAAGATAAACTGAATACATGTTCTCATTTTGAACATAGAATCATTCGTTGTAATAATCAATATAAAGGTTCAAGAAGACTTGCCAACGTGATCCTAAAATAAAGAAACGTCTAAATATACTCTTCGTTGAGTAAATTTTTATTTCCTGGTCATTTTTATCATCATTTCTGTCATCATTAATGTGTAATTTTGTCATTTCAGAGCCCGAATGCAACCCTCCGAATTTCGAATGTCACAACAAAGAATGTATAGAAGAATCCGGTAGGTGTGATGGGATCAATGACTGTGACGGTGGTGAAGATGAACATTCATGCGGTAAATAGCAAATTAATTCACTCTAAAATCTAATGAATCGACATCCGAATAAAAGAAATCACTGTAAATAAAATTCTCCTCTTTACTTGAGCGATTGCAGCGATTACGCGAAAATTTAATAAAGAGAAACAAATAAGCATTAAAATGCTAAAGTCCATCAGTTCAAGTAGTTAAAGATACGCAGACTATGTTACATATGTGATATAGACTAAGAAAACTATAACTTATGTTACAGTTGTGTCATATTGTATACTTTAAGCGCTGTCGATTGTCTTTGTCCTAATCATAATCTCTTTCATCAAAGAAATTTATTCAATCCGTTCTTGAATTTGTAGTTGAATCTCGAATGGACATCGGACCCTTAACTGGTCATTTTTATCATCTTTTCTGCCATCCTTAATGTGTAATTTTGTCATTTCAGAGCCCGAATGCAACCCTCCGAATTTCGAATGTAACAGCAAAGAATGTATAGAAGAATCCAGAAGGTGTGATGGGATCGAAGACTGTGAAGGTGGTGAAGATGAACATTCATGCAGTAAATAGCAAATTAATTCACTCTAAAATCTAATGAATCGACATCCGAATAAAAGAATTCACTGTAAATAAAATTCTCCTCTTTACTTGAGCGATTGCTGCGATTACGCGAGAAAATGTAATACAGAGAAACAAATAAGCATTAAAATGCTAAAGTCCATCAGTTCAAGTAGTTAAAGATACGCAGACTATGTTACATATGTGATATAGACTAAGAAAACTATAACTTATGTTACAGTTGTGTCATATTGTATACTTTAAGCGCTGTCGATTGTCTTTGTCCTAATCATAATCTCTTTCATCAAAGAAATTTTTTCCACCCGTACTTGAATTTGCAGTTGAAACTCGAATGGAAATCGGATCCTTATTCCTATTCTGTTGCTCTAATTTATAATCTTCTTAACCTTTCATCTTGAATTACTTGCATTATTATACAATAACTTACCTATTTACTATATTTCATTTTATTCGCAATATTTTAAAGAAATTTATAATTTTTGTCTAAATTTTATCCTAGTACTCTTTGCACACTTTTTCAAAATGTTTTTGTTATTCTGATCGTTGATATTAATGCGTATCGCCTTTAATCTTTATGCAGCCTGCACAGCTGATGAATTTAAATGCAGATCTGATGGCAAATGTATAAATAGTGTAAGGAAGTGCAACGGAGATCATGAATGTGATGACAACAGTGATGAAGAAGGCTGTGAAGGTAAGGAAAAGAGCTTCTTGCCATTTCTAATCTATTACTGAAGATAGAAAAAAGGTAGGGGACAGACAGTAAGGCAGACCTTAAAAATTATAGACCGGTCAGCCACACTCCGTTCGTACGTTTGATAAAGAAAAAACTATTCACGGATTATGTAAGGAAATTCTGGAGGGAAAATGAATGGTTGAGTATATATCAACATGGTTAGGTATGCGGATATTTACATACTGGATCTGAGTGTCGAAGTGAAGGAGAGAGTTAACTTAAATATTTCTAACGCTTATGAGTTGATTATAAGAAACTGATACTGCTTATTGGTATTTGTCATACTTCCTTTTGATTTGACAAATAAATATTAATGAGGAAAATGTTTTGTTCTCTCACACACTTACAGCCTGGCATGACTGCGAAGATACTTACGTAGCCGCATTCCGGCACACAGATATGAAGAATATTACAGAAGTGGTCAACAAGTACAACAAAGAGGATTTACGGATAGCAAATGTCACTTTTTCCTTCCATAAATATGAAGGAGATTTAATGATAACACACTTCACGTTATCAAACGTCTACTGTCATCTCACCGACCTCCTCGTCAACTCCTTCCCTACACATCTGGTAAATAGAAGCATCAATTTGGTTTACTGGAGAAACATACTAATCTGCGATGGTGTTATCGGTGAAAGATTCGAATGGCCAAGAACTTTAACTGGTACATCAACATCTCCGGACAACCCGTGCGAAGACGAGGACGGCGCCCCAGGACCAATACGCCGGTGTATTGGAGATGATGTTAATGGAGCCTATTGGGATACAGAACCAGATGCTGGAAAGTGTAGAAAGCCGAGTGAACGAGCGGAGAGAAGCCGGAGAATAGAAAACGTGACTGTGGATCCGAACTCCATCGGAGAACTGTTGGAAGTGGTGACAGAAGGTCCTCCTCTTTCGGCATTTGAGGTGATTGCCATCTTTTTCTTATAGTGAATTCGATCAGAATTTTCGTTGAAATTCCAAAAATGTATGAGATTCATTCCTAATATGGGCAATGTAGACCATGATATCGCGAGATCCCTTTCCATCGAGGATTAATTTCAATGTCTAATTTTCAAATATGACCAATCTTACCTATGGACCTTTAAAAACTAACATACAGATTTCTCTCCTTAACAAGAAAGAATTTCCGCGAGTACTGATTCCTGTCTATGTATTTCATCATATATGAGGCGAGCTGCTTCTTAATAAAAATTATCCTAGAAAGTAAATCTATATGAGTAAAGCCTTTCAACTCAATCTTCCCAAAGATCTCTGTTGATGAAATAAATTTGATTTCATTGGAAAAATCTCATTTAAATCCATTGTTGATCGCAAAATCTTATACAAGACTATGATAATAATGACCATCTTTTATTCATTGCATTCATCTATGATAATAACACAGAAATTTTACTAATTCATAAGGGGTAATTGCTGTTATAAAAATTATCTAAATGAAAATTTAGAGGGACGTTTGTTATTCGTTAGAATTTCAAACTCATACATCGAAGCCAATTTCTATACAAAATATAGAGAGCGATTAATTATATCGGAATATCTATGTAATTAATATTGTTTTCGGTAAGAATAGCTACTGTAAAATATATAAGCTTGAGTATATAATAGTGGAAATGTTAGCACAAATGTGCATACACTGAGAAGATGCATCTTTCTCTCCCTACAGGTATGGTTGGTATCAGCTCAACTGAAAAGAGTTAGAGAAATGATCGGAGAGGATTCTCTCGGCTCGAACCAGACTCTACAGGACGTTGCAGACGTTGCAATGAGGTTATTGGACGCCGTCTTGGAATCCGGAGAGAAAGTCTTGGGACAAGTCGAAGATAGCTCTGGCTCTATCACCGACATGATGGAATCCGTAGCTCATATCCTGGTAGCTTCGGCAACGTCCGAACCCGCGATCAACTATGGATCGCACTTGTCAACGTTTGCAGTGAACGAAGAGGGAAACGTCCGGGGCGTGATGTCAAAGGAGGAAGACTTACACTCTCCCCAAGGGATGATTGATGGAATATCATGGGATGACAAAACGGACAGTGGAAATTTCTCGCAATCTTTATGGGGAATGCTTCTCATGGATAACACCGAATTGGGCGATTTAGGAATGGCAGTCACCGTTTTCAATAGCTCGGATCTTTTTCTTGATGCGGACCTTGAGGATGAGCGGATAAGCCCCATCATTGGATTGAATTTTTTCGGCAGTAATAAAACTACGGTGGACCCAGGGAATTCTGTGCTAGTGATGTTTTCTAAGGGTAAGCATCATTTTCATTAATAATAAAAACTTAAATAGTCACTGGAAATAACCAGGGTGATTGGTCTTCACATTTTGCGGACTAGATTTAGTAATATGGGACCACAAGTGAACGCTATCTATACATGGAATTATACGGGGATAGAATTTTAGCAAGAATTCTTTAGCTATTGATATACTTATCTTTTGAAGTACTCTTATAATAATAATAACAATAAAGAATTATTCTTTTAGTAATTTAATACTTATATGGAACGTAAAGGCAACTGTAAAAAAATAAACCGAGCGAAATTTCTCATACAAGTCCTACCTGGACAGATTGATCGCGTTGTTTTTGAGGCCGGAATCCCTACATAAGTAAGATCTATTCCAAAATCAGTTCATATGTGAGACAACAAGTATACGGTTAATTGTAATGCGTTAAAATAGTCATCTATATCGATTTTTCTCGTTAATTACATTTATCATCTTCAATAGAACCATGTCTTGAAGTGGCCCGCTAGTCTATATTCAGTTCAACTCTCCATATTACGGTAACTGCCGGACCAGAGCTAAAATTTTTAGGTCCATAGCATCCAAGCTTATCAGACCGATATGTGATGATAATGATAGCATTGAGCTTATTCTCCATGTGAAGGTATACCTCATCGATAAATCAAAAGAAAATTGCAGCATCATCGTCACTTTTCCTGGGTATAACGGATGGTTGATACTGAATTGTGAATTGTGACTTTTCAGTTCAAATGTTGCTGATTTAAATCAATAGAGTTAAAGCTATTCTAAAATACATCATATATTTTACAGGGAAATTAGGTTTGGGGGACATATAATGACTTCAACTAACTCATAAAATAAACCATTCAAGTTTTAAAGAATACATTTTTTTCGCAGATACAAAATATGCAGAAGAAGAGCACTTGTGTTCACAACGGACTAAGCATGGAGGTAGAGGAAAATGGACTCAAGAAGGATGCAGCCACACATCCAATGAAATCGTTCCATACAATATGATCGGCTGCACTTGCGCTCACGCCACTAACATGGCAATGCTGATATCCCATACTGACCCTTTCGACGACCCAGCCCTAGGACTGATCACCAAGATTGGATGCTCTGCCTCTTTCATCTGCGTCGCCTTTGCGTTCCTGAGCACAGCTTTCAATCCAAAGAGGTTTCAAACTGTCTACGGGAAGATTGAGCTAAATCTTTTCCTCTCCGTTTTCCTTCTGGACGCTATCACGTTGTTAGCTATGTTCCTTCAGTACCCTGCCGGAGGAGATGCGTGCATTGCTGTTGGAGTCATCCTCCACTACTCCGTCTTAGCAACTTTCACCTGGATGATGTTGGTTGGGTTGATGCACATGCTCAGATTAACTCCGAAAACTTTGCTGTCGGCGCGTAACATGGTCGGGAATCACCTATTGCTTAAAGCTACGATTTTCGGCTGGGGATTGGCAGCGATACCTGTGATAGCCACTGTCAGCGTTGATACCCGTCACTATGTCAACGAATTACCCATCGCCTTCTGTTATCCACATGGCATAGCTCTCTATTCGGCAGTGATATTTCCTGTGGCGCTAGCAAGCGTCATCAACACCTTCATCTTTATTTGGGTCGCGGTCATGCTCCTCTGCGTTCATGGAATCCGTCCTCAGGGAATGGGTGGGACTAAACGGAAGATGAGACGAATTTACTTCTTATTTTTCCTCTTTTGTCTCCTCGGGCTGTACTGGATATTTGGTCTCCTAATCGTGGCAACCAGTGGTCATAAAAGAACACAGAAAATATTGAAGTACGTGTTCTGTGTAACGGCTCCCTTGCACGGCCTCTTACTCTTCGTTTTCTTGGTTCTATGCGAGAGAAACTTTCGAAGTAAACTCCGCGAGACATTCGCGGCTCTGAGTCGAGTGTTTCCCAGGTCCACTTCTAGCAATACGTATACAAGTACGACGAGGGAGACCGCAAGATTCCATTCCTCTAAATCGGATCTGACGGGGCAATCAGTTTCTAAAGTGGAATTGCAAGTTTCCGAAACCACGACAGTTTCCCGATCGAAATAGGTGCAATTACAAATTATTCCCTTATGCATGTTCTAGGCAACTTTACACACCCATTTCTGTTTTCAGGACAGATAATACCATCCTGTAACAAATATCAGTCCATCCAGCAAAGATACTGAAAGAAATTTCAGTCTACAAAAGTCGTCGATGGAGCTACTAGACTACTTCTAAAAACAGTTTTACTTTGTCGGGTCGGTAAAAATGATATACTTTGTAAGCAGTAACTAGGATCAAAAAGCTAACAACAATGTATGTTTAACATTTTGTCTAAAATTTTACAGAAGATTTCTTTTTGTAAAAATATTTTACCACTAAATATGTCATAATATAAAGTTATGTGTATATATTTGTAATAAAATGTAAATTATTGTACATACGTAAGAATGGAGAAAGTTTATATGCAGATGAATCATTTGTAAAAAGGATTCAAAATTTGTAAAAAATAATGATATCTAAAATATTTCCTTAACAACCAAAGATTTCTGAGAGGATGCAAATGATATGACAGGCAATATCAAGAAGTCTATATAAGTAAGCAATGCCGTGGGACATACTTTTCTCATACGATATAATCGTAATCTTCACTTATGACAATTGCGTGCTTCATTTCTGTTGCAAAATTAAACAAGAAAAAATGACCGTAAGAAATCTAACCGAACTCCAAAAGAAGGTAAATTGGATAAGTCTCCGTATTTTGGTTTTAGAATATTGTTGATTTCTTATTATTGCAGCCATGAGCAAGACTGAAGCCAAAGTAAATGAAATATACATTTATCTCTTTATTCTACCAATGTATAACTGAAAATTGTTTCATTCATTAATATATAGTAGTATTGACTTCATTAGGATAAGAATGATAGATTTTCAAAAACAAAACAGAAATTTTAGTGTTGGTGTTTGCAGAAGTAAGGTGTAGATTTCCGTTTTATTTTCTTCCTTGGTGACGTCTTAACACATGTAACGTAAATATCTTGGTTGACTTAGACGATTAAAAAAATATATTTCTATTCCAAATGATTCTCCATACGTATATAATTGACTAAGAAGTAAATAGCCCACTATGGAACATTTCTCTGCGAGCCAGAGATCGTTACCTTTAGATTACGCTTTAAAAACCGAATTCTCATCAAAGAGTAAACAGTGCATTATGAGTACACCGGATCGCGGTGGAATATGTATTTTTGTTTATCTATAGGGCAATTAGGATTTTTCTTTCGTTTCACTAAATTTGATAACGAATAGAAAGAACGCCTTTAAAGTTGGTTGAATGTCGGGTTAATGATGAGGACTAATTTTTTCTTGGATGGTGATAATTGCAGGAGGAAACGCAAATTATAATTTTAATTTTTAACTTCCTTTAATTTCCCTAACGATATCTTGGCCTGAATATATACTTCCTTGAAGTGCACGTAAAGTAATTTTAGAAGTCGACAAACTTAATATTTTTAGGAAAAAGCGGGGCTTCGTGTTTTTCTGAGCTCAGACATGGTTGGAACAGATATATAATTTCTGGGGTCTGATTGACGGGCTGAGCAGGCCAAATAATCAGCAAGTCGTTTATTCCAGTAGTTCAGGTTCTGATCCGTATTCCTTGTTCCACATTTACAATCACGCGGTTATTTGAATATTCTTAAGGCCATTTTATAGAAAAATATTGCTCATTAGCACCCATTTGGGGTGTAAATGGTTATTATTGGTTATGTTATTAGTGTTATGAAGTATTAGGAATTACTATTTGGCACTGTGTACCTTGTAATACGAGTACTAACTCAAAAGCTGATTCTATTGCGATCGACAAAAGTGAATAAAATTTGGACAAAATTTTGATAAAAGAACTATCTCAAGAGCCTTTTTACTCAATTATTTTATCCGTTGAAGTATGCATAATATCAGGTGTTCCGCAGGGAAGTAATTAGAACTTCCTTTGTTTCTCATGAGCATTAAAGACTTAGAGGATAACGTAAAAAAAGATCAGATTACTTATAGATGCTACTCTCGTATATAAAGAGACTGCGTCAGAAGATTATAGTAGCAACCTATAGAACGCCCTAAGCATTACATCAAGTGGTGTAAAGATCGGCAACTTGATTTGAATATATGATGCATTCCTGTAACTTTCACGCATACCACTCACATTATTAGCCTAGAATACAACATTACAGGATATCCTTTAGAGTTCGTGCGTCACAATAAATACCTAGGATTACATTTAGCAGTAATTTATCATCCATAGAACGAAACCGAGATGCAATAGAAAAAGCGAACACAATGCAATGATCAACGTGTGTCCAATGAGGGTCAAAGGTACTGCTTATTTTCCCCTACGACAGTCTCGAATAGTGCTGTGGGATTAGAGCCAACACTAAGTAGGTTCAGTCTCAGTGTAGAGATGGTTCGAGAAACTCCGTGTACTGTCAAAGGAACAGCTAGTTCTGTTAGCGGAGTGTTCAGGTTCGACATTAGCGTTACGGCTGTTCAAAAATCTCTCGAGTTGGATTCGATGTGAAGAGATTACCGGCGGAAGCTTTTACCAAATAAATCATCATAAGATAATCATAACTTTTTGACGAGGTAGATGACACAGTAATTCCGCTAAGCAACGAGTGCGAACTCTGAGATGCATCACCAACCGCTGCATGGTGATGCTTAAAACAAATAGTTACTCCTGGTCGTTCTTTCTGTGTAGCATTATGAAAGCAAATTGGGTAGATTAAGTAAGGATACTGGAGTACTTTCTAAATTCTACTGTTGGCTCGAGAGACATTTATCTAAAAAAACCCAAAAAATAAAAATTAAAAAATACCACCAAGTTTCATTGACATCAACGCTGACGACACTTGATATTCTCTTTGTAAATAAAAGTAAAGGGCATCCGATCCATTTGAGGGTACTATCCCAACATATAAAAGTAAGAAAATGAACATTCAAAATGAATAAGGTCGGGTAGAATAGAAAGGAAAGAGACAGAAAGAACAAGCGGTTGATATAAGGCCTTCTGAGAAAATTCACTGGCATTGTACAACATCATCTCCTCCCCATATACCCAAACAAAATATTTTTCCGGTCGTCTGACGATAAGGCACCGCTCTCGAATGCATCCGCATGCCGTTTCTTCCTGTCTACATAGTCAGATTTTGCCACTCTAATTCGATTAAACGTAATGTGGACATATCTTTCCATCCCATTTATTCTAATGTGACTTGTTCCTTAATGGGAAACCGACTTTTTTCCCTGAATAATCTACAAGGAAATGCTTTAAAGAAGAGAATGAAAATTCCTTACAGTCAAACGTCATCAATGTCAGAAACTTTCTTCCTGATAAGTTTTCCTCATAGTTCTATTTCTGTGACAGCTTTCTTGATTACAAATATCGCAATGCATTCCATCGCTTATTATATCAAATATTACGATCAGAACTTTGAATTGATACTAAGTACGAATTTGTTTAACAATATAATCGTTGTGCAATGGTTAAGGGTTTCTCCCTCTTAAGAGGAGATAGAATCAGCCATGGGAGAGGATATCCTTCCTATAGAAAGGCTGGAAATTTTCATACGTAATGAATTGAGGAAGCGGTAATGAAACTTCGGGTTCGATTCCAGATAGGAAACCATAGGATTAAAATTACCGCAGCTATCGAATCATTGAGTTCATAGGTTAGAAGTTGAATCAACCTTTAGCCAAATATGTCAATTAAGCCAAATCAATGGCCAAAAAATACTGCGTACTCTCAGCAGTCAATAACATATTTTCACAATCTATAAACGAAAATACAACTGTATATTTAAAATGAAGAACGATAGTATATATGTTAATTGAAATCGCAATATAAACTCCGTGATACGTTACCCGGAGAATTTTGTGGAATTTTTTTCAAGTCTATTCTTCCTTGGGATTTTGTGGAATTCTCTAAATACTAAATCAATTCATATACTCCCATTTTCAATAACGTATTTTCATGAAAACTGCAAGTTAACAAACTCGGCTTTGACAATGAAGTTTGTGGGACAGATGACCTTGCTCGAATGTAATGAACTCTGACGAAATTTGTATTCAATTGTCCAAGTTTACGTTATCTGGGCCAGAAATCCACCATAAATGATGAGAAAAAAGTCTTTCTGCAAATTTAATTCATATGATACTGGTCTCGATTCCGTGAAATTAGTCCTATTTTAATTTTGCGAAGGAAATAAAGCGTGATAACAGTAAAAGTGTACTTTAAAAACTAAAAATGTATTTCTTAAGGAAGATATTTGACTCGTCAGGAATCATATCGAGCTCCGTTCTGACGATAGGCTACATGAAAGGTAGCCTAATATCAGTCCGGAGAATGGATAAAATAATGTACTAATCTTAAAAGTTGTTTCACGTTTTGCTGCGGAGATTTAGGGGAAAATATAGTTGCTACCGACCCTACCACCCCGACTCTCTTCCTTTCCCCTCGGCCCACTGCGTATTACCGAACGTAACAGTCCATTTACGCATCGGGAAATTTATAAACATCCCAAACTTTCCCTCACGATCTATATATTAATTTGTCAAAATTATTCCATCAATATCCGTTGAATAATTTTTACATGATACTGTAACTGACAGTCACGAAATTCAAAAATAGTTGTTTCGGATTCAGTGTAGTTTATAATAAAAAAAGTCCGCAACTTAAAAAGAATTCAGTAAATGCATAGAAATGGCTTCCTCAGAGATTTATTATACGTTTAGATAAAGGAATAAAAGCAAAATTTCCTCCATACTTTCCACGAATCGTGAAGTAAAGCCCGAAATAATTTCGATGAATTGCGTAAGATGATAAAGGATTTATAACGCCCACATCTGAGGCTACATATCAGGAGAGGAATTTGCCAATAACGCAGTCAGGAGACAAGGGAAATTATTCAGCGATTAGAGTCCTGACCACAGGGACAGATGACTCACGTAATAAATTTCCGGAACACGAGGAAACATAGGAAAGATATGAAGAGGCAGGGAATCTAAATTACGCCCCAAGGTTCAGGAAAGAAAGTCCTCCTAAGAAAGCAATGGTATGAAGAGACTAGGAGTCTTTCCATCTGGGCTCCGGATAAAGAGTCCTTTCAAGAATATTTGAACTTGAGGAACGAAGGAAAATTTTCTCCATGTATAACAACAGGATTTTAGGCAGCATATTGCTTTACTTAAGTGCACTTGGAGTCATCGTAGTCCAAACCAAAAGTGAGTACCTTATAATCAACAAATGCTAAACGATGGAATTTTAAAGACAGTTTAAATTGATTTAATGTTAAGATTGATCTTTTTTCAACAAAGGTAGGTACCTATGAATGAACGTCTCTTCTGAAGTATCAAAATCTTAACACACTTCCGTACTGACTAAGTTTCGCGGCATACGTGGAAATCTTTAGCCACTTTTCAGGGTACCGATAAAAAAATATTGCATTATGGAAAAGGGAAGAACAAGACTTTAGCAACCTAGGTTTCGACCCCTTGGGTCATAATTAGGCAATATTGCAATCTCAGGGTAAATTGCATATATGGTTTACCAGCGCGTCCACACGGAGTACACTGGTTGCACACTCCGTCTATTCACTCTTAATCTAAAAAAAAGTTTCTCCCTGTACATTCACCTTTACGCCAAAGTTGGAGAACATATTACCGTGAGATGTAGCGTGACAGACCAAGAGCTTTCGAACGATGCACCACTAAACCGCGACACACCGGTTGGGTGGCACTGTCTTATGGACTTTCCGAACATTTCCAATCTTTACTTTATAATTCAGTTCTTAGAGCTTCCGGAAAGATTTGTTTCTTACCATGGCAACATGCCTACATTAAAATTCATTCGGATTTGAATGTGAATAGAAGCGAATGGAATTGTTTTCGTGACGTACATTCTGATTGCTTCCAGTTAAATGGAAAGAGCGTTTCGGGCGTAAACACCCGCGATTACTGTTATGCGCGAGGTCTTGAAGAGCTTTTTCTCTCCTGGCAATTTCTCACATTGCACAAGATTGAATTCAATATACTAGTGAATCTCGTCCAGGATGAGTGTGATGCCCGAGGCGCGCGCCCCAACTCGGCTTTGTTAGCAAGTTCTCAGCCCAAGAGCGAAGGGTGTACAAAATTAAGAGAGAGATTCAAAAAACGAACTGGAAGAAGTGTAGAGGCGACGGAGGGAGAAGTTTGACGAGTCGAAAAATTTTAAACTTGTAAAGGTAAGGGGAAATGAGGTGGGAAAAAACAAGAGCGTGAAAAGAGAGAGACCCATCTGCTATGGAGATGGTGAGAGAATTTCAGCTTATTTCTTCATAACTCTCAGACTCGCTCCATTTCAGTTTGAATGAGATTTCGTTTCCGTCCCAAGATGAATTTCTAACATCATGAGGAACTTCGAATTGACACGATTGATGATCGGATGAAAGAGGAATATCACTTGAGTGTCAATCCTACCGTTGATTTTCATTTCCTACCGAGAGGTATTGAAAGCAGATTCTATTGCCATTTATTGTATCAATTTAATATGTTTGCCACAATGGGTTGCGAACTCTTATAGTATGTTATGATAGCTTTTATCCACGTAATCGAAATGCTTTAAACTGCTTATAAATGAAGAAATGGTGATAATAACAAACTGTCGTTCTGTGCCCACAAAATACGAGGGGGTAATTGGACTTCGTTGAATCTACTATCTGTACTGCATTCGAACAAAAAAATAGTCGACAGAAGATCACAATACTATCAGTACTACCCTGTGCTATCATATCTTTAAATATTATGTTCAAACCATCAGACTTACGGGATGAAGACCCACTTGTCAAAGTTCTGGAGTTATTCGCAGTAAGCAAAGGACATTTTAGGTTTATATAACATTAGGAACTATTCCTTTCGTGATCTTAATGGATAAATTAATTTGCATACATTTCACACTTTTCTATCATTAAAATTTGAAAATAGAAATAATGACAAAATGGTAGCTCTGTAGCGTGTAATTAAAGTTGAACGTACTCCCAATTTAAGAATATCTTCAACTTAAAAACATGGTACTAGAAAATTCAAGGACTTAACGATGTGTTTCTTTACGTATTTAACGTTAACTATATTCATATTCAACTTCTGATAACTATCAGTTTCATTTTATCAAAAAACATTCGTGAAATTAACGAGCAATTAAGTACCTACATATTTTCCCTGTGTGATATCTTTCTGAGAGACATCTCAATCGAGCTTAAATAACATAGGTGAACTACTCTACTAAATACTCAGTATATGTTGGGTAAAAAACAAGTAAAGAGACGCAATGACACTAGGTGCACTCTTATCTTACGTTCCAACAGCGAAAATCATGATTTATTCCTCGAAATATCTTTAATGGTATCTTTAAAAATTTAAATAAGTATAAAGTACAAAAAAGTACGCGAGAAGAATAAGATTTATAAGATATAAGATTTTTAATTCCACGGTTATTTCTCAATCCGATTCCTTTCTACTTCAGAAATTTCCGATGAATACACATGGCTTGAGCTGTGGCCTGCTGATGCCGACGCATACCTGGGTGCCGTGCTTTACGTTTACTATACAGAAGAAGTTAACGAGACAGAAATAAAGTGCACGGTTCAACCAGGATATGCAACCACGTTGAGGAAGAGAGACGGTCTCATAAGTTACATCTTAAATGACCTTCCAGAATTTCTTTACAAAAAAATCTACGACATTGATTTCCAGAACGAAGGCGAGATGACTTGCTTCCTCTCAGGACAAGAGAAACTTCTGGTGTCAAACACACTCACAGCTCGATTTCTCTGCGGAGATACTTTCGTAGCCGCATTCCGCAACATTGATGTGAAGAATATTACAAAGGTGGTCGACAGGTACAACAAAGAGGTTTTAAAAACAGCGGGTGTCAACTGTTACTTCCAGAGATATGAAGGAGAGCTGATGATCATGCACTTCACGCTATCCAACCCAAACAACTGTTCTTTCCGTTCCGATGATAACTTCTTAGTTAACTCCTTTCCTAGTTATCTGGAAAGGACAAATATCAAAGTGGTCTACTGGAGAAACACGAGGCATTGTAACGGTACTGTTGGCAAAGGATTCAATTGGCCCACAACTCCTGTTGGTAGAGCATCAGTACCGGACAACCCGTGCGAAGACGAGGACGGCGCCCCAGGACCAATCCGCCGGTGTCTTGTAGATTATGATAATGGAGCCCATTGGGATAAAGAACCGGATGCTGGAAATTGTAGAAAGCCGAGTGAACGAGCGGAGAGAAGCCGGAGAATAGAAAACGTGACTATGGATCCGAACTCCATCGGAGAACTGTTGGAAATGGTGACAGAAGGTCCTCCTCTTTCGGCATTTGAGGTGATTGCCCTCTTTTTCTTATAGTGAATTCGATCAGAATTTTCGTTGAAATTCCAAAAATGTATGAGATTCATTCCTAATATGGGCAATGTAGACCATGATATCGCGAGATCCCTTTCCATCGAGGATTAATTTCAATGTCTAATTTTCAAATATGACCAATCTTACCTATCGACCTTTAAAAATTAACATACAGATTTCTCTCCTTAACAAGAAAGAATTTCCGCGAGTACTGATTCCTGTCTATGTATTTCATCATATATGGGGCGAGCTGCTTCTTAATAAAAATTATCCTAGAAAGTAAATCTATATGAGTAAAGCCTTTCAACTCAATCTTCCCAAAGATCTCTGTTGATGAAATAAATTTGATTTCATTGGAAAAATCTCATTTAAATCCATTGTTGATCGCAAAATCTTATACAAGACTATGATAATAATGATCATCTTTTATTCATTGCATTCATCTATGATAATAATACTTACATTTTACTAATTCATAAGGGGTAATTGCTGTTATAAAAATTATCTAAATGAAAATTTAGAGGGACGTTTGTTATTCGTTAGAATTTCAAACTCATACATCGAAGCCAATTTCTATACAAAATATAGAGAGCGATTAATTATATCGGAATATCTATGTAATTAATATTGTTTTCGGTAAGAATAGCAACTGTAAAATATATAAGCTTCAGTATATAATAGTGGTAATGTTTGCACAAATGTGCATACACTGAGAAGATGCACCTTTCTCTCCCTACAGGTATGGTTGGTATCAGCTCAACTGAAAAGAGTTAGAGAAATGATCGGAGAGGATTCTCTCGGCTCGAACCAGACTCTACAGGACGTTGCAGACGTTGCAATGAGGTTATTGGACGCCGTCTTGGAATCCGGAGAGAAAGTGTTGGGACAAGTCGAAGATAGCTCTGGCTCTATCACCGACATGATAGAATCCGTAGTTCATATCCTGGTAGCTTCGGCAACGTCCGAACCCGCGATCAACTATGGATCGCACTTGTCAACGTTTGCAGTGAACAAAGAGGGAAACGTCCGGGGCGTGATGTCAAAGGAGGAAGACTTACACTCTCACCAAGGGATGATTGATGGAATATCATGGGATGACAAAACGGACAGTGGAAATTTCTCGCAATCTTTATGGGGAATGCTTCTCATGGATAACACCGAATTGGGCGATTTAGGAATGGCAGTCACCATTTTCAACAGCTGGGATCTTTTTCTTGATGCGGACCTTGAGGATGAGCGGATAAGCCCTATCATTGGATTGAATTTTTTCGGCAGTAATAAAACTACGGTGGACCCAGGGAATTCTGTGCTAGTGATGTTTTCTAAGGGTAAGCATCATTTTCATTAATAATAAAAACTTAAATAGTCACTGGAAATAACCAGGGTGATTGGTCTTCACATTTTGCGGTCTCGATTTAGTAATATGGGACCACAAGTGAACGCTATCTATACGTGGAATGATACGGGGATAGAATTTTAGCAAGAATTCGTTAGCTATTGATATACATATCTTTTGAAGTACTCTTATAATAATAATAACAATAAAGAAGTATTCTTTCAGTAATTTAATACTTATATGGCACGTAAAAGCAACTGTAGGAAAATAAACCGAGCGAAATTTCTCATACAAGTCCTACCTGAAGAGATTGATCGGGTTGTTTTTGAAGCCGGAATCCCTATCTAAGTAAGATCTATTCCAAAATCAGTTCATATGTGAGACAACAAGTATACGGTTAATTGTAATGCGTTAAAATAGTAATCTATATCGATTTTTCTCGTTAATTACATTTATCATCTTCAATGGAACCATGTCTTGAGGTGGCGCGCTAGTCTAAAATCAATTCAAATCTCCATATTACAGTAACTGCCGGACCAGAGCTAAAATTGTTAGGTCCATAGCATCCAAGCTTATCAGACCGATAAGTGATGATAATGATAGCATTGAGCTTATTCTCCATGTGAAGGTATACCTCATCGATAAATCAAAAGAAAATTGCAGCATCATCGTCACTTTCCTGGGTATAGCGGATGGTTGATACTGAATTGTGAATTGTGACTTTTCAGTTCAAATTTTGCAGATTTAAATCAATAGAGTTAAAGCTATTGTAAAATACATCATATATTTTACAGGGAAAATAGGTCTGGGGGACATATAAATACTTCAACTAACTCATAAAATAAACCATTCAAGTTTTAAAGAATACATTTTTTCGCAGATACAAAATATGCAGAAGAAGAGCACTTGTGTTCACAACGGACTAAGCATGGAGGTAGAGGAAAATGGTCTCAAGAAGGATGCAGCCGCACATCCAATGAAATCGTTCCGTACAATATGATCGGCTGCACTTGCGCTCACGCCACTAACATGGCAATGCTGATAGCCCATACTGACCCTTTCGACGACACAGAGATACTATTCCTGATCATCAGGATCGGACGCTATGCCTCTTTCATCTGCCTCGCCTTAGCGTTCCTGAGCATAGCTTTCAATCCAAAGAGGTTTCAAACTGTCTACGGGAAGATTGAGCTAAATCTTTTCCTCTCCGTTTTCCTTCTGTACGCTATCTGGTTGTTAGATACATTCCTTTATTACCCTGCCGGAGAAGTTGCGTGCATTGCTGTTGGAGTCATCCTCCACTACTCCGTCTTAGCAAGTTTCACCTGGACGATGTTGGTTGGGTTGATGCACATGCTCAGATTAACTCCGAAAACTTTGCTGTCGGCGCGTAACATGGTCGGGAATCACCTATTGCTTAAAGCTACGATTTTTGGCTGGGGATTGGCAGCGATACCTGTGATAGCCACTGTCAGCGTTGATACCCGTCACTATGTCAACGAATTCCGCATCCCCTACTGTTATCCACAAGGCATAGCTCTCTATTTGGCAGTGATACTTCCTGTGGCGCTAGCATGCGTCATCAACACTTTCATCTTTATTTGGGTCGCGGTCATGCTCCTCTGCTTTCATGGAATCCGTCCTCAGGGAACGGGTGGGACTAAACGGAAGATGAGACGAATTTTCTTCTTATTTTTCCTCTTTTGTCTCCTCGGGCTGTACAGGATATTTGGTCTCCTAATCGAGGCAACCAGAGGTCATAAAAGAACACAGAAAATATTGTTGTACATGTCCTGTGTAACGGTTCCTTTTCACGGTGTCTTACTCTTCGTTTTCTTGGTTCTATGTGAGAGAAACTTTCGAAGTAAACTGCGCGAGACTTTCGAGGCTCTTAGTCGAGTGTTTCCCAGTTCCACATCTGGCAATGCGTATTCACGTGCGACGAGGGAGACCGCAAGATTCCATTTCTCTAAATCGGATCTGACGGGGCAATCAGTTTCTAAAGTGGAATTGCAAGTTTCCGAAACCACGACAGTTTCCCGATCGAAATAGGTGCAATTACAAATTATTCCCTTATGCATGTTCTAGGCAACTTTACACACCCATTTCTGTTTTCAGGACAGATAATACCATCCTGTAACAAATATCAGTCCATCCAGCAAAGATACTGAAAGAAATTTCAGTCTACAAAAGTCGTCGATGGAGCTACTAGACTACTTCTAAAAACAGTTTTACTTTGTCGGGTCGGTAAAAATGATATACTTTGTAAGCAGTAACTAGGATCAAAAAGCTAACAACAATGTATGTTTAACATTTTGTCTAAAATTTTACAGAAGATTTCTTTTTGTAAAAATATTTTACCACTAAATATGTCATAATATAAAGTTATGTGTATATATTTGTAATAAAATGTAAATTATTGTACATACGTAAGAATGGAGAAAGTTTATATGCAGATGAATCATTTGTAAAAAGGATTCAAAATTTGTAAAAAATAATGATATCTAAAATATTTCCTTAACAACCAAAGATTTCTGAGAGGATGCAAATGATATGACAGGCAATATCAAGAAGTCTATATAAGTAAGCAATGCCGTGGGACATACTTTTCTCATACGATATAATCGTAATCTTCACTTCTGACAATTGCGTGCTTCATTTTTGTTGCAAAATTAAACAAGAAAAAATGACCGTACGAAATCTAACCCAACTCCAAAGGAAGGTTAATTGGATAAGCCTCCGTATTTTGGTTTTAGAATATTGTTGGTTTCTTATTATTGCAGCCATGAGCAAGACTGAAGCCAAAGTAAATGAAATATACATTTATCTCTTTTTTCTACCAATGTATAACTGAAAATTGTTTCATTCATTAATATATAACAGTAATAACTTCATTAGGATAAGAATGATAGATTTTCAAACACAAAACACAAATTTTAGTGTTGGTGTTCGCAGAAGTAAGGTGTAGATTTCCGTTTTAATTTCTTCCTTGGTGACGTATTAACACATGTAACGTAAATATCTTGGTTGACGTAGACGATTTAAAAAAATATATTTCTATTCCAAATGATTCTCCATACGTATATAATTGACTAAGAAGTAAATAGCCCAGTATGGAACAATTCTCTGCGAGCCAGAGATCGTTACCTTTAGATTACACTTTAAAAACCGAATTCTCATCAAAGAGTAAACAGTGCATTATGAGTACACCGGATTGCGGTGGAATATGTATTTTTGTTTATCTATAGGGCAATTAGGATTTTTCTTTCGTTTCACTAAATTTGATAACGAATAGAAAGAACGCCTTTAAAGTTGGTTGAATGTCGGCTTAATGATGAGGACTAATTGTTTCTTGGATTTCTTTTCTTGGATGATGATAATTGCAGGAGGAAACGCAAATTATAATTTTAATTTTTAACTTCCTTTGATTTCCCTAACGATATCTTGGCCTGAATATATACTTCCTTGAAGTGCACGTAAAGTAATTTTAGAAGTCGACAAACTTAATATTTTTTGGAAAAAGCGGGGCTTCGTGTTTTTCTGAGCTCAGACATGGTTGGAACAGAAATAAATTTCTATTGTCGGATTGACGGGCTGATCAGGCCAAATAATCAGCAAGTCATTTATTCCAGTAGTTCAGGTTGTGATCCGTATTCCTTGCTCCACATTTACAATTACGCGGTTATTTGAATATTCTTAAGGCCATTTTATAGAAAAATATTGCTCATTAGCACCCATTTGGGGTGTAAATGGTTATTATTGGTTATGTTATTAGTGTTATGAAGTATTAGGAATTACTATTTGGCACTGTGTACCTTGTAATACGAGTACTAACTCAAAAACTGATTCTGATTCCCTGTTTCGCAGGGAAGTAATTAGAGCTTCTTTTCTTTCTCATGAGCATTAAAGACTTAGAGGATAACGTAAAAAAAGATCAGATTACTTATAAATGCTACTCTCGTATATAAAGAGACTGCGTCAGAAGATTATAATAGCAACCTATAGAACGCCCTAAGGATTACATCAAGTGGTGTAAAGATCGGCAGCTTGATTTGAATATATGATGCATTGCTGTAACTTTCACGCATACCACTCACATTATTAGCCTAGAATACAACATTACAGGATATCCTTTAGAGTTCGTGCGTCACAATAAATATCTAGGATTACATTTAGCAGTAATTTATCATTCATAGAACGGAACCGAGATGCAATAGAATAAGCGAACACAATGCAATGATCAACGTGTGTCCAACGAGAGCCAAAGGTACTGCTTATTTTCCTCTACGACAGTTCGAATAGTGCTGTGGGATTAGGATCCACACTAAGTAGGTTCAGTCTCAGTGTAGAGATGGTGCAAGATACTCCGTGTACTGTCAAAGGAACAGCTAGCTCTGTTAGCGGAGTATTCAGGTTCGACAGTAGCGTTACGGCTGTTCAAAAATCTCTCGAGTTGGATTCGATGTGAAGAGATTACTGACGGAAGCTTTTACCAAATAAATTATCATAATATAAGCATAGCTTTTTGACGAGGTAGATGACACAGTCCGCTAAGCAACGAGTGCGAACTCTGAGATGCATCACCAACCGCTGCATGGTGATGCTTAAAACAGATAGTTACTCCTGGTCGTTCTTTCCGTGTAGCATTATGAAAGCAAATTGGGTAGATTAAGTAAGGATACTGGAGTACTTTCTAAAGGCTACTGTTGGCTCGAGAGACATTTATCTAAAAAAACCCAAAAAATAAAAATTAAAAAATACCACCAAGTTTCATTGACATCAACGCTGACGACACTTGATATTCTCTTTGTAAATAAAAGTAAAGGGCATCCGATCCATTTGAGGGTACTATCCCAACATATAAAAGTAAGAAAATGAACATTCAAAATGAATAAGGTCGGGTAGAATAGAAAGGAAAGAGACAGAAAGAACAAGCGGTTGATATAAGGCCTTCTGAGAAAATTCACTGGCATTGTACAACATCATCTCCTCCCCATATACCCAAACAAAATATTTTTCCGGTCGTCTGACGATAAGGCACCGCTCTCGAATGCATCCGCATGCCGTTTCTTCCTGTCTACATAGTCAGATTTTGCCACTCTAATTCGATTAAACGTAATGTGGACATATCTTTTCATCCCATTTATTCTAATGTGACTTGTTCCTTAATGGGAAACCGACTTTTTTCCCTGAATAATCTATAAGGAAAAGCTTTAAAGAAGAGAATGAAAATTCCTTACAGTCAAACGTCATCAATGTCAGAAACTTTCTTCCTGATAAGTTTTCCTCATAGTTCTATTTCTGTGACAGCTTTCTTGATTACAAATATCGCAATGCATTCCATCGCTTATTATATCAAATATTACGATCAATAATATTCTCTCATTTCGAATGTTTCCGTTTTGAATACGTTGCTCCGATTTTAGCCTTGAATTGATACTAAGTAGGAATTTGTTTAACAATATAATCGTTGTGCAATGGTTAAGGGTTTCTCCCTCTTAAGAGGAGATAGAATCAGCCATGGGAGAGGATATCCTACCTATAGAAAGGCTGGAAATTTTCATACGTAATGAATTGAGGAAGCGGTAATGAAACTTCGGGTTCGATTCCAGATAGGAAACCATAGGATTAAAATTACCGCAGCTATCGAATAATTGAGTTCATAGGTTAGAAGTTGAATCAACCTTTAGCCAAATAAGTCAATTAAACCAAATCAATGGCCAAAAAATACCGCGTACTTTCAGCAGTCAATAACATATTTTCACAATCTACAAACTAAAATACAACTGTATATTTAAAATGAAGAACGATAGTATGTATGTTAATTGAAATCGCAATATTAACTCCGTGATACGTTACCCGGAGAATTTTGTGGAATTATTTTCAAGTCTGTTCCTCCTTGGAATTTTGTGGATTTCTCTAGATACTAATTCAATTCATATACTCCCAATTTCAATAACGTATTTTCATGAAAACTGCAAGTTAACAAACTCGGCTTTGACAATGAAGTTTGTGGGATAGACGACCTCGCTCGAATGTAATCAATTCTGACGAAATTTGTATTCAATTGTCCAAGTTTACGTTATCTGGGCCAGAAATCCACCATAAATGATGAGAAAAAAGTCTTTCTGCAAATTTAATTCATATGATACTGGTCTCGATTCCGTGAAATTAGTCCTATTTTAATTTTGCGAAGGAAGTAAAGCGTGATAAACGTAAAAGTGAACTTTAAAAACTAAAAATGTATTTCTTATGGAAGATATTTGACTCGTCAGGGATCGAATCGAGCTCCGTCCTGATGATGGGCTACATGAAAGGTAGCCTAATATCAGTCCGGAGAATGGATAAAATAATGTGCTAATATTAAAAGTTGTTTCATGTTTTGCTGCGGAGATTTAGGGGAAAATATAGTTGCTACCGACCCTACCACCCCGACTCTCTTCCTTTCCCCTCGGCCTACTGCGTATTACCGAACGTAACAGTCCAATTACGCATCGGGAAATTTATAAACATCCCAAATTTTCCCTCACGTCCTATATATTAATTTGTCAAAATTATTCCATCAATATCCGTTGAATAATTTTCACGTGATGCTGTAACAGACAGTCATGAAATTCAAAAATACTTGTTTTTATTTAGTGTAGCTTATAATAAAAAAGTCCGCAACTTAAAAAGAATGCAGTCAATGTACGGAAACGCCTTCCTCAGAGATTTATCATACATTTAGATAAAGGAATAAAAGTAATATTTTCTCCATATTTTCCACGAATCGTGAAGTCAAGCCCGAAATAATTGCGATGACTTGCGTAAGATGTTAAAGGATTTATGACGCCCAAATCTGAGGCTACATATCAGGAGAGGAATTTGCCAATAACGCAGTCATGAGACAGGGGAAATTATTTAGCGATTAGAGTCCTGACCACAGGGAATAATGACTGACGTAATAAATTTCCGGAACACGAGGAAAAATAGGAAAGATATGAAGAGGCAGGGAATCTAAATTACGCCCCAAGGTTCAGGAAAGAAAGTCCTCCTAAGAAAGCAATGGTATGAAGAGACTAGGAGTCTTTCCATCTGGGCTCCGGATAAAGAGTCCTTTCAAGAATATTTGAACTTGAGGAACGAAGGAAAATTTTCTCCATGTATAACAACAGGATTTTAGGCAGCATATTGCTTTACTTAAGTGCACTTGGAGTCATCGTAGTCCAAACCAAAAGTGAGTACCTTATAATCAACAAATGCTAAACGATGGAATTTTAAAGACAGTTTAAATTGATTTAATGTTAAGATTGATCTTTTTTCAACTAAGGTAGGTACCTATGAATGAACGTGGTTGGTGAAGTATCAAAATCTTATCACATTTCCGTACTGACTCAAGTTTCGCGGCATACGTGTCATTTCTTTAGCCACTTTTCAGGGTACCGACAAAAAAATATTGCATAATGGATAAGGGAAGAACAAGACTTATACTTCATCACAGAATATATTTGTTAAGCAACCTAGGTTTCGACCCCTTGGGTCATAATTAGGCAATATTGCAATCTCAGGGTATACTGCATATATGGTTTACCAGCGCCTCCACACGGAGTACACTGGTTGCACACTCCGTCTATTCACTCTCAATCTAAAAAAAATGATCTCCGTGTACATTCACCTTTACGCCAAAGTTGGAGAACATATTAGAGTGAGATGTAGCGTGACAGACCAAGAGCTTTCGAACGGTGCACCACTAAACCGCGGCACACCGGTTGGGTGGCACTGTCTTATGGACTTTCCGAGCATTTCCAATCTTTACTTTATAATTCAGTTCTTAAAGCTTCCGGAAAGATTTGTTTCTTACCATGGCAACATGCCTACATTAAAATTCATTCGGATTTGAATGTGAATAGAAGCGAATGGAATTGTTTGTTTTCGTAACGTACGTTCTGATTGTTTCCAGTTAAATGGAAAGAGCGTTTCGGGCGTAAACACCCGCGACTACTGTTATGCGCGAGGTCTTGAAGAGCTTTTTCTCTCCTGGCAATTTCTCACATTGCACAAGATGGAATTCAATATACTAGTGAATCTCGTCCACGATGAGTGCGATGCCCGAGGCGCGCGCCCCAACTCGGCTTTGTTAGCAAGTTCTCAGCCCAAGAGCGAAGGGTGTACAAAATTAAGAGAGAGATTCAAAAAACGAACTGGAAGAAGTGTAGAGGCGACGGAGGTAGAAGTTTGACGAGTTGAAAAATTTTAAACTTGTAAAGGAAAGGGGAAATGAGGTGGGAAAAAACAAGAGCGTGAAAAGAAAGAGACCCATCTGCTATGGAGATGGTGGAGGTGGAGAGAGTATTTCAGCTTATTTCTTCATAACTCTCAGACTCGCTCCATTTCAGTTTGAATGAGATTTCGTTTCCGTCCCAAGATGAATTTCTAACCTCATGAGGAACTTTGAATTGACACGATTGATGATCGGATGAAAGAGGAATATCACTTGAGTGTCAATCCTACCGTTGATTTTCATTTACTACCGAGAGGTATTGAAAGCAGATTCTATGGCCATTTATTGTATCAATTTAATATGTTTGCCACAATGGGTTGCGAACTCTTATAGTATGTTATGATAGATTTTATCCACGTAATCGAAATGCTTTACACTGCTTATAAATGAAGAAATGGTGATAATTACAAACTGTCGTTCTGTGCCCACAAAATACGAGGGGGTAATTGGACTTCGTTGAATCTACTATCTGTACTGCATTCGAACGAAAAAATAGTTGTCAGACGTTCACAATACTATCAGTACTACCCTGTGCTATCATACCATTAAATATTATGTTCAAACCATCGGACTTATAGGATGAAAACCCACTTGTCAAAGTTCTGGAGTTATTCGCAGTAAGCAAAGGACATTTTAGGTTTATATAACATTAGGAACTATTCTTTTCGTGATCTTAATGGATAAATTAATTTACATACATTTCACACTTTTCTATCATTAAAATTTGAAAATAGAAATAATGACAATTATGGTAGCTCTGCAGCGTGTAATTAAAGTTGAACGTACTCCCAATTATATCTTCAACTTAAAAACATGGTACTTGAAAATTCAAGGACTTAACGATGTGTTTCTTTACGTATTTAACGTTAACTATATTCATATTCAACTTCTGATAACTATCAGTTTCATTTTATAAAAACACATTGGTGAAATTAACGAGCAATACCTACATATTTTACCTCTGTGATATATTTCTGAGAGACATCTCAATCGAGCTTACATAACATAGGTGAACTACTTTACTAAATACTCAGTACATATTGGGTAAAAAACAAGTAAAGTGACGCAATGACACTAGGTGCACTCTTATCTTACGTTCCAACAGTGAAAATCATGATTTATTCCTCGAAATATCTTTAATGGTATCTTAATAATTTAAATAAGTATAAAGTACATAAAAGTATGCGAGAAGAATAAGATTCATAAGATATAAGATGTTTAATTCCACGATTATTTCTCAATCCGATTCCTTTCTACTTCAGAAATTTCCGATGGATACACATGGCTTGAGCTGTGGCCTGCTGATGCCGACGCATATCTGGGTGCCGTGCTTTACGTTTACAATGCAGAAGAAGTGAACGAGACACAAATAAAGTGCACGGTTCAACCAGGATATGCAACCATGTTGAGGAAGAGAGACGGTCTCATAAGATACAGCGATAATGACCTTCCAGAAGTTCTTTCCAAAAAAATCTACGACATTGATTTCCAGAACGAAGGCAACATGACTTGCTCCCTCTCAGGACAAGAGAAACTTCTGGTGTCAAACACACTCACAGCTCGATTTCTCTGCGGAGAAACTTTCGTAGCCGCATTCCGCAACATTGATGTGAAGAATATTACAAAGGTGGTCGACAGGTACAACAAAGAGGTTTTAAAAACAGCGGGTGTCAACTGTTACTTCCAGAAATATGAAGGAGAGCTGATGATCATGCACTTCACGCTATCCAACGCAAACAACTGTTCTTTCCGTTCCTATGATAACTTCTTAGTTAACTCCTTTCCTAGTTATCTGGAAAGGAGAAATATCAAAGTGGTCTACTGGAGAAACACGAGGCATTGTAACGGTACTGTTGGCAAAGGATTCAATTGGCCCACAACTCCTGTTGGTAGAACAACAGTACCGGACAACCCGTGCGAAGACGAGGACGGCGCCCCAGGACCAATCCGCCGGTGTCTTGGAGATCATGTTACTGGAGCCTATTGGGATACAGAACCAGACTCTGGGAAGTGTCAAGAGCCGAGTGAACGAGCGGACAGAATCCGGAGAATAGAAAACGTGACTGTGGATCCGAACTCCATCGGAGAACTGTTGGAAGTGGTGACAGAAGGTCCTCCTCTTTCGGCTTATGAGGTAATCCTTGTCTATTTCTGATCGTGGATACAAACAGTATCAAAAGGCATCAGATTCATTAATTATTAATGTAGATGAATTGGGCTTAAATATTGCAAGTAATTTTTGTTTTACGGATTAATTTTAAGAGCTCCTATCATATGTTACCACAACTATCCAAAGATTTCCTAAATATATTTCTCTCCTTTACAAGAAAAGTAACAACGGGCAGTTCTTTCTGGTTCTTGTTGTTTCACATAATATTTTCTTCATAATAACTATTCCAGTATGTAGAACTATGTTGATTAAAGTCATTTCTAAATAAAATAATGTCATGAAACTTCTATGCCGATGAATCAAATTCCCAGGTTGTTGGAAATATTTGATAAGTAATAAATATTTTCATGCGAATCCGTATCAGTGGCTTTAATAATAATATTCATCTTATGGAAGAACGAATATGAAAAAGCCTTATGGAACCGGGACTCGAACCCGGGTCTCCCATTCATCCCTTATTACTTTTACATATATTTATCAAATGAATGATATAATGTCTACGCGGATGACTATCAGGCAGTGGCTTGCCCTAACTTAGGATTTCCACCTCATTAATTTCACCATCCACTTAATTATATCAAAATACATCTAATTAATATAAATACTTGTAAAACATAAAAGTTTAATTTATACTTTTGGAAGGGTGGACGCAAGCGTACGTACACGGAAAAGATGAAGATTTTTTTTCTTTTTGCAGGTAATTTTAGTATCGAGAAAACTGAAAAGAATGCTCGGAGTGTATGTTCCTTCTCACGCTTCGAACCAGCCTCTACCGAGAGTTACAGATGCAGTCAAAGTAGTAGACGCCGTCTTGGAATCCGGAGATGAAACCTTGAAAAAAGTCGAAGACAGCTCTAGCTCTACCATGGACATGGTAGGAGGATTAGGTCACCTCCTCATTGCTTCGGCAACATCCGAACCCGTGATCATTTATGGGTCGCACTTGTCGACGTTTGCAGTGGACGAAAAGGGAGGGATCCGGGGCGTGATGGCAATCAAAGGAGACTCGCCCTCTTCTGAAGCGAAGTTAGAGAAAATTTATTGGAGGCAAAATTTGGCAGAGGTAAATCTCTCAAACTCCTTTTGGGGGTTACTTGTGAGGGGCAACACCGAAGTAGGAATAGCAGCCAGTATTTACGACAGCATGGGTATCTTCGATGATAGGGACCAGACGAAGACACGGATAAGCCCCGTCATCAGCTTGGAAGTGTTCGGCAAAAACAAGACTGCGGTGGACCCTGGGACTTCTGTGCTAGTAATGTTTTCTAAGGGTAAGCAGTATTTTCATTACTAATAACGTAGGAAATGAAATACTCCAATATGATGGGGATATACCGATTATAATCATTATTTTAAGAGAATCCCCTTGATGCAAATGTAATTAATTTGGGAAGTGCTTACAGAAATATTCCCCAAAAGTTACCTGAGTGATTATCCAACGGGAAAAATGTTCGGTCTGGTGTCGAACTCAGATGCATTTCAGGATATGTCGTCGATATATTTATCGATAATTTTCTTTAATTAAATTAATCATCCTCTAAAAAACTGAGTCCCGGAGAGGCCTCCAAGTATGCAATCAATGTAAATCATAATATTAAGCTTATACATTCTGATCACTGTCAGAACAAGGCTCAACTTGCTGGGTCTATAACATCTAAAGTTATCAAGCGAAAAAATTATAATAGTATGTTTGAACAATTCCATGTGAAGATAAACCTAATTCATATATCAAGGGTTCTTTCCAAAAAGGTGGCTCTCTTTCAAGGAGACAAACGGTTGCTTTGGAGAGTAGGCCTTATATTGGTGCTTTCAAACTTTTGTCTTCCTCAGTAACACGATGCCACGTATTGAGAGCATACTGACACAGACTTTGCAGCGCAAGTATTATTACTTTATTTTCGACTTTAAAGAAAGAAGAAATGGCAGTCTGGATTAAATATTTTAAATCTTTTATTTACTTCTCCCATGAAGAGATAACTCGCAAAAAAAGCGCATAAGTAATAAAATATATAAAAATTTCACCTACGAGTTTGCGCGGCACATCAAAAGCTCACCCACGGAATACAGAAGTTCCTGGAGACACAGCTCGTTGGTCTTTATAGTCAATTAGTGAAATTTCCCAAAAGAAAAGTGATGGAAATCGAGCATGTTCTTTATTGTCTAATTTTATAAATTATTTTTGTTTATTTTCATATTGCTCATCTGCTTTCAAATTATTTCCCCAAAGTCACGCCGAGTACTTATGACTTTATTTTATACAAGGTCAGTCCTACGTTTCTTGTTAAATTAACCGATGAAATTTAACTAACACATTTTTTCGCAGATGAGAACTACCAAGAAGATCAGCACCTTTGTTCGCGCTGGAATGAGCACGAAGGAAGAGGAAAATGGTCCCAAGAAGGATGCAAACGTGTATCGAATGATATCGTCCCAGATAATATGCAAGGCTGTCTTTACACTCATTTCACTCACATCGCAATGCTGATATCCCATGCTGACCCTTCCGACGACCAAGCCCTGGGACTGATCACCAAGATTGGAATCTCTGCCTCTTTCATCTGCGTCGCCTTTGCGTTCCTGAGCGCAGCCTTTAATCCAAAGAGGTTTCAAACTGTCTACGGGAAGATTGAGCTTAATCTCTTCCTCTCCGTTTTCCTTCTGGACACTATCGTGTTATTAGCTACATTCCTTCAGTACCCTGCCGGAGGAGTTGCGTGCATTGCTGTTGGAGTCATCCTCCACTACTCCGTCTTAGCAACTTTCACCTGGATGATGTTCGTTGGGCTGATGCACATGCTCAGATTAACTCCAAAAACTTTGCTGTCGGCGCGTAACATAGCAGGGAATCACCTATTGCTGAAAGCTACTATTTTTGGCTGGGGATTGGCAGCGATACCTGTGATAGCTACTCTCAGTGTTGGTACTCGTCAGTATGTCAACGAATGGCCCATCGCTTTCTGTTATCCACATGGCATAGCTCTCTATTCGGCAGTGATATTTCCCGTGGCGCTAGCAAGCGTCATCAACACCTTCACCTTTATTTGGGTCGCGGTCATGCTCCTCTGTGTTAAAGGGATCCGATCTCAGGGACAAAATTGGGTTAGACAGAAGATGCGACGAATTTCCTTCTTATTTTTCCTCTTTTGTCTCCTCGGGCTGTACTGGATATTTGGTCTCCTAATCGAGGCAACCAAAGGTCATAAAAGAGCACAAAAAATATTGAAGTACGTGCTCTGTGTAACGGCTCCCTTGCACGGTGTCTTACTCTTCGTATTCTTGGTTCTATGTGAGAGAAACTTAAGAAGTAAACTCAATAAGGCTTTCTCGACTATGAGGCGAGTGTCCCGAAGGTTCACCTCTAGGATTATGCATGGCGGTAGGATGAAGGAGACCGCAAGATTCCAACCCGTTGGCGTAGATTCTGAGGGACAATCAGTTTCTAAGATAGAACTGCATGTTTCCGAAGCCACGACTGCTTCCCAACAGACGTAGAGGGAATTCCAATTATGCTTTTGTGAACGATATAGGCAACTTTACATACCATTTTGTGCACTCAGGATAAAATATATCATTCTGTAACTGATATTATTCTACCCAGCAATGGTACTGAAAGAAATTTCAAACAAACAAAATACGCCGGTAAAGCTATATTTCAGTTGTGTCAGTGATTATTTACCTTGTAAGTAGTACCTAGGATACAGTACAGAATACGTTAGTAAAGCTACTTGTCGGTTAAAACTTAAGTTCATCGAGTCATTTACAGTGATTATTTACCTTGTAAGCAGTACCTAGGGTCGAAAAGCTAATAATTACAATGCTTCAACATCTTGTCGAAAATTTTTCAGGAACTTTTCTTTCTTAAAAATGTTGTAATTCTCTAAATATTGTGTAATATAATGAATTGTTTGTATTTATAATAAAATATAGAATACTGTGTATATTTTAAAGTGTAGAAAGTGTTTCCAGGTGATAGAAGCATTTATAAAAATGATTCTAAGGTTATTAAATCATATAATCTAAAATATCTTCTTAATAACCAAGGATTTCCGCGTAGATAAAAGTGATATACGAAAAGATACAGTGAAAAGACATAAAAGTCAACAGTCTAATACTAGTGTATCAGTGTTTATGTATTATGTAGTTTCACCTTTAACACGAGAACCAGATGTTGCATAACTATTAAACTTTAGAGGAAATTGAATGTTCTCCTTGCCCAGATACGTAATATGCTACTTTTTTATAAACATTGAAGACCTCACACAGTGGGCTAGAATTTAATAAGTTGGCCAAAAATACGAAAGTGGTTTTATTGAGTTTAACCCTTGTATTGCCACTCTTGAATAAATTTTCCATACAAATATCCAAGTTATTCACGTTAATTTCGGAGCATTAAAGTTATACAGTGCGCCAAAGTTGACCAAATTTGGTGAAAAACGCCGGTCTTAAATTTTTAACGAAATTCTTCAACTTCGAGCCGATGCTAAACCCATATGAAGAAAATCATCAGGTAAACAATAATTTCATGTTACAAATCTGTTCTTTCTTCTTCATAATAGTCGATTTTAATTATCACAGTTGAATATTTGCATACTTTACATAGCAATATGGCGGAGCCTTGAAGTAATTATAAGCTTAGTCATGTTAAGCTTCCCAATGATGCAATATTATATTTAGCAATAGAATATTTCTTCAATCATATCTCAGGATAGAGAAAATATTCCCAAAGCTATTACAGACTTAACTGTCCCTCTCTCAGACGCTCAATACCAGGGAAAACTAGCCCACAATCCATATGGTTATCTGGGCCAAACTACATAACTCTTCATCTTGTGTAGAAGCCTCATATTCCCTCTACTAAATCTTCGGAATTAAAGTTTAAAACACAATATCTTATACGTATGAAAAGTCATATGAAAATTGTTTAAATCAAGGTAGGTTTATTTTCCGTAAATAAATTATAACGGTAAAATAATATTCATCAACCCTCAAAATGCTACTTTGTCATAGATTTGAACAAATATCTTCTACCCTTATTTATTTTTTAACGCTTAAAGCCATCTATTTTACATGTATGGAAAAGTAATGGAATATTCAACTCATTGACGCCATATTTCTGATTTTCATATTAAAGATTGGCTGTATTTGAAAAAATCCGAATTTGACTTGACTTTGACAAGGAATTTTAATGTTCTAGTGGAAACTTTATCAAAAAGGACACTTAAATTCCGGTTCATTTACTTTGAAGATAAGCCTTACCAAGAAACAGGTACAAAATGTGTACGTATGCAAAAGTTAAACTTTGCCACCGACACTCGTAAAAGGAGGAGGAATTCCGCGTCATCTGTTTGAAACACTTCTGAAATCGATCGGGGTATTCTTTTGTGGAAAAAACGCTCAGGGAATGAAAAGAATCAGAAACTACTCTTTTTTGCGGCGAACATTTAGCTGAGTGCTTTCGCATTCTTCCATATCGATTCGTTCATCTAATTTCCGAGATTCGGGACGATGTCAGGCTGAAACGTTTCCATACAAGAGAGGCAGTCGAAACTCGGGAAAACTCCGCAAATTCATCCTAAGCAATACTCAAGGCTAAAACAATGGTCCAAAGAAAATTCTAAAATATATTATTAATGTCTAATGGTGGGACTTCAACTGAAAAGAGCCCTCTCTTTTATCTATCTACAGTTGTATGGTTGCTATCAGGTATACCACATAATATATAAAATATACCATTATTTAATCTTAAAATTATTTATAATTGATTGTTAAACTTTCACCTCGAATGATGCATACGTTGTAGCTAAACCAACCGGAGCTGGACGTCAGAAAAAGGTTTGTAATCTGTGTGAGCCGAGGGTTGCCTGATTATCAGGGGACCCCGAACCTTATTCAGGCTTTCCATTGTTTATTACTGTTCAAATATAAAATAAATTTGATACAAAATAAATGACTATCTTATACATTCCATTCACAAACCATATTAAACTGTTTTATGACAGAAAATTTCACATTCCTCGCCATGAGAACGAAAAGATCGATGACAACTCAAGAGCAGTTCTTGATTCATCTAAAGCTCCTTTAGTAATAGGAGTAATACGTAAATAATTTCCACTTTTGAGGCTATATTTCAACAGAGAAAGTTCTTTCTTGATGAACGTTTTCGATTATGTTTGTCTGAATTGGTGTTTCTCCCCAGCCTTCGCAAATTACCTTAGCGAATGGGAACATCCTTGCTTCAAGTAAGAGATAGAGACATTCAAATTCTTGTATTCAAATTTTTGGCAAGAAAAATTAGAGAAAGAAAAGAAAACTAGAGAAAGTTTAGGTATCCAAAAGCCGAAGGCAGAGGGATCTTTTCGACGCCTCGACCATAAGTTATTCAACACGAAAGTGACAAAAAGTACCCCTTTACAGCGAGTTTTATTAAAAACCCCTAATGCACCTGAGCGTCAATCCGCCTGTTCAAATAAAACCAGGCAAGAAAGCCATTCCGTCATTCCCCCTTTCCGAGTTTTTTTATTTCTAAATGATCATTTATTCTACCGGATACGTATCATTTCATCTCTTTCAATTACTCTGATAGCATGCCGTCGGTGCGTGGAAGGAAGTGCTTTCTTCACTCGACCTATTTTCTTAACCTGTTAATGCAGCGCTTCGATCAAGAAGAAGTTGAGATTTTAATCCACTAATCATAGAGTATATTCACCTGATTTTCGGCATGGAAACTTATTCGTGTTAACAGGTTGTATGCTTAAATGTTATATGTTTAAATCTTTCGATTAAGTTTCTTTCCAATATATTTAGAAACTTAAACTTGACGTTACGAATCCTATTCTACACTAAGGATCATCTTAGTGACAATAATCGATTCTTTATCGACAATATACGAGGCCTTTTCTTTGGCTTTACTGCGCATTTCGCTTTTCCCATGCCCAGGAACATATAACAGCATATTTAAGTCTAGGGTAATTTCTTAGTCGAAAAACGACCATTTCGGCCGACGGTCTGTGCGATAGAGAGCTCGTAAACCGGTGTTAACGGAATCTCTTGTACTTGCCACATAAAAACGATGTTGGATCTAGATTATACCAGGAATAGAGCCGGTCCGAGACATGGGCGATATCCCAAGGCGCTGGAGTTTAGGGTTCGCTTTTCGGAGTTCGTCGAAGAATTACACTTTCAGTGATCAAATTTTTCGTGTGTTCTAATCGCAAACAAAATTTGATGCTAATAAGAAGAATATCCATTCAATAACTTAACTTATGATTACGTTCGGCCGCGATTTCTAATTGATTATTACTAAATATAAAAAGTGCTACGAACAGCAAACTGGAAGAAAAATATGTTCCTTGAGGAAGTTACTGGCATTGAATCAATATATCAATACACCACGGACATTATTGCATTATATTTTTGATATTCTTGCATAATCATCAAGGAAATTATGTTGATCATCATTTAATGCTGGCTAAGATCATATCAGCTTCCATATCTCATCACTTTGATTAGAATTCCACTTTCGGGGGTCGTATTTTTTCCTGTGAATTTCCTGTTCTTGCTTTTCACCCCCACGATTTTATTTAGGAAATTTCGTTAAGATGCTGTAATTCCTCATAAAGTGAGTGAAACTTGTGTGATCGGTCGCTATATCTTCCTTTTATTCCCTCAGGTTTGGAACCGCAATGTTTTGACCCGGAAATTCTATATTACATCGCCCATGTTAAACATTTAAGGGACTTTTCTGATCGAAAAGACTTCCTTATATGCAACGATTGTGACAGACAACTGAATTATTCCATCTCAGGGTAAAAAAATCTCTTAGGGTAAACATTTCATGAGAGCTGATTGGAAATTATCAATACAACAAGAGTTTCTTGTGTACTAAATCGCACATGTAGATGTTCAATTTACATTTACATTTTTTACATTTATTATATGTATATACAACGTTTATTATATATACAAACGACATCTATTATATATACATACAAACGATGGAATTGAATTTTAACTTAGCACACTGATTTGTGCAACCAAACCCAAGGTTATACAAGAAGTGAAAAATTGTGACTTGGCTGGGACTCGAACCCAGGTCTCCCACTTTCCGGGCAGGTATTATATCCAGATACCTGCCCGGAAAGATTGATATGGAAAACTATGTAGCAACAGACTGCTTAGGGTTAATCGAAAATAACAAAGATTATTTCTTCAATGCTTCGTTATCCAAAATGTGGAGAATAACTATGGGCGAATCACGTAATACTCGCTGTGATGCCTTTATAGATTTATTACAATATGTCTACTCGGGTAATAGGCATCGAAATAATTAGCTGAAACAGAAGTTAAGTTACCAGAGAGTAAAGCAAGAAGAGAAAAACTAGTTAAGTAATTAGGGTGATCGAGAAGAATGTTCCTGGGGCCGGCCCTGACCAGGAAGGAAGTAAAATATCAATAGATGGTGACGTAATCAATGTGAAGTGCTCCGCGGAACGCCGTACAGAAATGAGTCAATGAATCCCTTTTAATCTCCTACGCCACTCATTTTGACCGTTGTAGTAAATGGAATATCCTGCAAAATTTTTACGATTACTTTTCAAAGAGGGAAATCTATGCACTGAATAGTCACTCGATTCAAGAATTCATTTTCTCCGAGAACGATACGCGAAAATAATCGACTGGGAAAGTATAGTCATGGTGCACCCTCTGCCACACGCCGAAAGGCGGCGTATGTAGATGAACTATAATATTCGAATAATTTCCTTTCATCTGGATAAAGCAAGAGTAACAACTTCGGCAAACCCTTAACTATGAGTGCTCAAACTCTAAGCGATAATGTTCCCGGTAGAAACTCGGTTGATTAAGTCTCTGTGGTCCGAACCCGTATTCATGAGATTCCGAATGATAACTGTCAGCGGCATAACCGAGAGAGCATAGCGACCTGGTCGATGATTCCTCCCGCCCACGCTCTCACCAGGTCACCGTAAAACAAATGTATGAGTCTAACATTTCACGGACCAAGGATCGACTGCGTATCGCGGAATGGTCTACGCAGAGTTAAAGAGAAGAGAGAGTTATATTCCGCCCACGTCGGATATTTCTCCCCTGGCAACTCTAATATTTTATAAGAGCCTCGTCCTAAGTGATAAATCATGGAATTCCGGGAGCCGTGAGATATACATTTCCCATTTTGAGGGGCTTAAGTATAATTTATGAAGAGCTGAAAATGAGGAGTTCTAAGAAAGCGGGGACTAGGAAGTCGCATTTGTCATCTCGAGAATGAATGGCATGTGCGGAAGCTGCATTTATCCGTATTATTCTCCACCTGGATTATCTATAAATGAACTCGATAAAAAGAAATCAGACCATAAATATTGTAAATAAGAGCAAGCTATCTCTAAAAAACGTGGATTCTGAACGTTGGAAATCATCACTTTAACTCGATAAACAAAATGAATTCGATCACATAAGTAAATATCGTTAATGATGGAAAATTAAGCGCTTGCGTTAGAATTTTCTCCTCATTCCATGCGAACTATTCGGCTCTTAAAGTTTCTGCGTCATTTTATTGTAGATCGTGGAGTTAACTAAATAGAAGGATAATTTGTTTAGTGGTCGAAAAATCAAGTTTTGCTCAGAAACCGTTGTGTTTTAATTGGTAATTGGCTATTCTTGTCTTTGAGAGTTTTCATAATTTCACTGCTAGCAGTAGCTGTATGATTCTTCTTTTTAATAAGACAACCCCGATGCTTACCATGTAATTGTTGTATTATCAGTCCAGCGATATACCTCTATGCGTTTGCACTTATGTTTTATTTCTACTACTCCTTTATTAATTTCTTCTTTTACCTGACAATCAACATCTCTCTGCGTATTATCCAAGAATTTCCTACTTTTAAATATTGCTGGCTTTTTTTACCCTCAATCAGTCAATCCCTCTTAATATCAACCCTGCCCCTTGCTTATGTTTTTTTTTTTTTAATCGATCGGAATATATGAATGTGGGCATACAAACATAAATGAGATGGTAAAAGGGTACTCAACCGAGACGAAACCGAAAACAGATGGGAAAATCATTTCTTTTGAGTGAAGACCGAGTAGGATTTAGAAAATAATAATTCGCGAGGATAAACTGGAAATATCATTGACTCCGTTCCGATATTCGGTTCGCATGCATGTCGGAGAATTCCCATGACCGCAATAAATAGACTCTCGAAACAGGCAAGTGATCGTTCGAAATATTGAACCGAATAGATGGGGAGTTATTCAAACGAAAATTGAGATCTCTAATTATGCGCAGTCGTGGCTAGAGAAAAAATAAAATAGTTTGCATTTTTCGCAGAGAAATTTGTCAATGCGACCTTTGGAGCCAAGTCATCTTCACGTCTTTAAATAAAATAGGGAATAGCAGATTTAAAAAAAAAACGGGAATTGCTATAGGAAATAGCAGATTTAAAAAAAACGGGAATTGCTATGGAAATTGCAAAACATTTTATTTCTTTTCTGCGACGTCTCACGAAGTAAGGCTAAACCTCATCGATTATCTAACCAGCAGATAGTTAAAGCTATTTTCACATATTCAGTAATTTTCTCAAGATATATTCGTCTAACTTTGCAGATGTGTTTTTATTACGTTTCCTTATTTGCTCTTAAGTTATATTTGATGAAATTTGATTTAACTGAGCAGATAAAATGCTAAACGTCAGAGGACTCGCTCATAATTTACGCAGCAAAATGCACAAGTTAGGAAATACGGTTATTAGTGGTGTGGATGGTGGATGATGCAGCAAAACCATAACTCGACAGGAATTACACTGAAAAGGAGCAGAAACCAGAACGAAAAAAGAAACAGTTCGTTACCATTGTTGCTATGAGTACGCTATTTAAAGTTAAGCTTTGACATCTACTATAATTGATAAAACCTATATAATGTAGTGCAAGTTATATGTATCACGAGTACATCCATGCTCAGAGGTTTTTAATCTCATTTCCCTCTTCATATCTCACTACAGCAACTTCTGCGCCATATTAAATGTTTCCTATTCGACCTTGACCTTCCCATTTGCTGGATACACTTGAAGCAACACGTCATACTGTAAACGTAGAGTCAAAAAGTAACATTTCGCTATTTGGACTTAAATCATCACCATCGTGTGCAGCAGCAGAACCATTGCAACACGTAAGGACGGAAGCACCATTCTATATGAAATGGCAATACGATTTGTACGACCAAAGGTCAAGCCGATGGCAGAGAAGAGGCGGAAGCTTCGAAAAAAGCTCCATATTTCATAAAAATATTAGCTTCCATATTAGTCGGGGCGGGATTTCGCACATTCACTACATTTAAGTGCACAAAGACCATTCTAGGGACTGCGGATGTTCCGCCGGACATTTTTTTTTGAGAACGTCGAAGCGTGAAGGACCCGATGAAATAAAACACGTCCATGGGAGGGAATATAAATATCGAGCGGCACCAATAACGAGAACAGTCCGAAATGAAGTACGTTTTGGTTTTGGCGCTCTTCTGCATGGTTGTGCTGACCGAGGTAATGTAGTCCTTTAATTGATACTACCGACGCCATAATTTCCTCTCGCAATTCAATTTAAGGGGCGGAATTGTGAAAATTTGTCTAGTATTGATCGGTCTCTCACTTGTGACGTCATACTCTCTAAAACTAAGTTTACCTAGACTAGGTTCTGAAAATTTAAAACCCCTCCTTTCATTTATGACCCCGGCATGGTGGCCAACTTTGACTGCAATCACCCTCGATGTGGGGTCGCGTTAAAATTCATTTCTCGAGGGGAACTATATTCTGCACTGGATATATCGCATAGAAAGGTCGAATAGCGGAAAAGATGAAATCATATTCTGAGGACGCTATCTTAAAAATCTATCGAAGTCACAGATTATTAATATCAGTAAAAAATTGATAATATATCCATAGCTATCGAAGCACTTTTAAAAAGTCACAGATTATTAATATCAGTAAAAATAATTTATAACATATCCTTAGCTGTCGAAGAACTTTAAAAAATTACGAAAATTAAAATTTTGATTATCTATATTAATATACGAGTCTATTTTGATTTATATGTATTTCATTAGTCACTTGATAAACTATTGATAAAATTTATGGCTCCTTAATTTTCGTCTTCTTCGTATCCATTATAAGATGAAAGCTAAGGAAGTATGAGTTTTGCTGAATAATGCCAATGGTGCAAAGGCAGTCATCCCATTGACTTCTTACTGAACGCTATGAAAAATGTTATTAATAGGACCAATAAGATGCATTTAGACGACTTCGTGCATTTAGATGAACGTCTCGTAGCATTCTGGCTTAGTAAGGTGAGCATAGGCAAACTACCTCACCGCTCATTTTACCAACTAAGCCTCCTTCCCTCGCCAAAGGGTCTAAGGCTCAAACCGACTTCCGGTACTGAATATTATGCAGACAGATTCATAACGGATAAATGATAGACTAAAGAGACTCTGATAATTTACACGAGTAAAATGTAAATATAATTTAAAACTACTTCCAAATACTTGAAGAGATTCTAAAATCTCTATTTTTCTTCCCAAGTACGCTGATAACTTCGGCAGATGTGAAAAAGAGAAAGAAATGAAGCAGCGACGGAATTCAACTCCAAAACTGGGGTTCGATATTTAAAAAAAAAATCGGAGATCGACCACACGGCGGAAACAAGCAGTGGGATGTATGAAACACCAAATTTTAAAGATGAACGGGCAGTTTTTATTTTTAAAGGAGCATTCCAACGGAAGATGTCGAGCGCGTAATCCAATAAGCCTCGCGGGTAGGATGAAAAGTTTCCCGTATGAAATATCTCTTTCTCCCTCGTTCGCATAAACGGTAAACTTTCCGCTCGTTCTAAAAGCAATTCCAGCCCGCTTTGGATTCATAAAATAAATTAAGGGTTCATATTCTGTTAGCTTTCGGTCGTTAGCCTCCTGGCGAAAGGTCCGGAGGCGACAATGAAAACCACCGAGAGCGACACGCCCACTTGACGGCGTTTTAGGATTTATGAAGAACGATGAAGGCTTCAGTTTTAATTTACTTCTTGAATTACTTACTTCGGTATCCAACCGATGACGGATGAAAGTCGATCAAACCTCCGAAACGGAAAATTTTTACTGATTCCAATAAACTTAGAGGCCTACATTCGCCGTCGATGATTGATTTTATACGAAGAACCGATTAAAGATTCTGCGCTCAAATTGGAAGTAAGCGAATACGATAATAGATGTATACGAATAGTCGCAACAGAACTACATTCGGTTAGGAAATAAAGGGGAATATGAACGAAAATCAACTAACTCTAGAACCTTTACTCGAAAAAGCTCACATCCTGTTATATCGGATTGAAAATTTGTGCTTTTGGAAAACAGCTCAATTTTCCCGGAAGTATCTTCGACTTACACATTTTACCATCTTAAAAAGCTCTTAACAGGAAATCGCTTTTCGTTGGAGCTGATTCTTTCGTATATTAGGGTATTTCTTATGCATCTAAAAATCTGTAAAAATGTATGATTAATAGATTCTAGTTTTATTTATGCGAGTTTATCATTCCTTTTAAAGTCAAAGTTTTCCTTGTATGAGTAATATCTTAAGTAGACATTAATTTTATATTTACTTCTATGTCAGTATCTGACGATTCTAATGAAGTGATTATAATTAGAGCATGAGTTTACATTTCCGTTAAATTAACTCGATATAAGATAGAAGCATTACTCATTAATCATATCATTGACATACGCACATTATCTTTTATTTTCTCAGCCCTAAAACTTTTCGAATAATCTATATGAAACAACTGCGTAAAACCAAGAATGGCTGTAAGAAAGACCACCTCAAACCTCTAATCATGATAGTTACAAAAAACACTTCCATTTATATGTTTTAATTAAATTTTACTCTAACAGTACTACTAATTCCATCATTTTTGTAATTGTTGCCAAATGATGTCACTAGGGTATTTCCGAAGTTTCATGGTGATATGTGTTAATTTCTTACGCAAAACGTTCTTACATTACCTCCGGGAAGTTAACTACGATGTTTGTTGGCTTTAATCCATCAATACAAACCATATAATCAATTGAGGTAGTCGTTACTTGGTAGAACTCCATTACAGGAAATAATACAATCACTTGGTATATTTATTAGAACTTTACCAAGTGATTTTATTATTCCCTTCCAATACCAATCAATCTTTAGTATAAATTAGTAAAATATTTAGTATAAATTGTAATTTAGTATAAATTTAGTATATAATTAGTTTAAATGCCAAGTCAACTAATAAACCATCCTGATTTTCATGCAAGAAGCAGTAATCCGAAGGATAGGTTTTAACCTCTATATACTATAATTATTCAGGTTACCGTAAAATCATAGTCAATTAATTAATTTCAATGAGTCTGCATTGGTAGATACTAAGGAAACCCTTTCAGTACCTAAAAACTGATTAAAAAGCATTAAACTCACCTTGGGCGTAGGCTATATCATTAGTCAATTAAAATATTTAAGCTAAAAAATTAATTAATGTCTTCCGCTGCTTAATAATGGTTTTTTAACGATAACAGTTTCTTCACCCATTGTTGACGTAATAGCATAAACCAGATTTTCCCAATTAAATACTGTTACGAAACCCTTGCATTTCTAAAGTAAGTGGCTTAAAAGAAAAAAAATGAAGTAAAAATAAATTGAGAAAACGATAAAATTAGCGGTGACAAACGTTATTCCGTTTAGTAATACCATTTATTTAGAAAAAAAGGGTCCGGTTCATAATTTTCCTCCTTTAAAGACGGTTCTCGCGGAACCCTCGCCCACGCTTCGCGGAACACCGTTTGGGAAACGCTGACAAGAAAAACGTTTCAATTTCACGCTACGGTTGGCACGCTGCTCTTCCATTTCAAAATACGATATATCTCTCCTTCGGCAAATGGCACGCTATTCACGAAATGGGATATTAGAGATTTTTGCTGCCACAAGTCTAGTGCCGAATACGGAGATGAACCCAGGCGCGAATAATACGGCAAATTAATTCCTCTCTCGAACGGCCTCACCTGTAGTATCCTCCATTTAAAGTGGAACGAGTTACAGGTGGTTTTATGCTAATTAGTGGATTGGAAACTTGGAAGAGGTAGAATCCAACGAGATTTCGCTCACGTTTTTCAGCTCATGAAAAACGACCTCGGTGGTATTTACAGAGGACGAGGCCGCAGATGTTTTTCGGGTCCATTTGAACTCTCGACCTGGACAGAGCTCGCTTAAGATATGTGGCGAGATGCAAATATCGATTCCCCGGAGGTCTTTTTAGGGAACCAATTCAAGCCTGCCTCCCGCAGAACTGAGGTCGCCTTTTTAATCAACCGTCGCTGATAACTCGCGTGCTTTACGTCTTTATCAAGAATTTGGGTCTCAGCAAACATTGCGCATTCTTTAAATTGGTCTTTCAAAAATGTGAAATTTTCGTGATTAACTTCGAAGTTTGATAAAATTCTTACCTGTTTTAAATGAAGATTAATGATACAGAATGTAGCACATTCAGACAATATGCGATACGACTGGCAAATGGAGATCAAAAATTTTGTGAGTATGTACAAAATACCTATTCACCCTAATATATAACATGGATATTATAAAAGTTAGAGAAAAAAATTTTCCGTACTTCAAAATATACATAGGAAGAGGGAAAAACATGAGCAACTTTCAAAAGAGGCGAAGAATATATAGAAATTTTCTGATAAAAATCTTACTCAGATTACGTCTGCAAAAGAAAATTAATAACCTGAATGTGATTGAAATAGCTTAAACGAAGAGAAGATGTGGATTGAATGGAAGAAGTAGAGTCAGTAATAAGTGGGTAACGTGATCGACGAAAAGTACGTGACCTATTTGTAATTGCTGTCTCTATATGGCTTGGTGGAGAGGATGGAGTAAAACAGAAAGGCAAACTTGACCTAAGATGAGAATGTATTTCTCGAGGAAAATCAAGTAAAAGTTGATAGAATGCAGTGCTGAAGAAAGGGAACATGAAGTTTAACGAAGAAATAGTACGGAGATACGATAAAAATTATTGATAAGTTTGAACCATAGGACGTAAGCTTCTATAGGATAGTACAGAGTATTTAAATTTAAGTTTCAACTAGCGTGCTTATCCCGAAGTGAATAGTGTTATAGTGAGTGGATAGAAAGGCATAGCCAGCTTAGGCTGTTTTATTTCTGAATGTTTGGGAGTTTCTTGAATTCGTTGGAAAATAAAATGTGCCATGCCAAAACAAGGATGTTCCACTTCCTTAGCAATTAAAAGTATCGATAAAGCAAAAATCTCTCGATTCTTTATGTCATTTACGCAGCATTATGATTAAGATATATTTCAATCGGTTACGACAAAATACGACTCGATGACCAAATATCCTGGAAGTCATCCAGGCCATATCTCCATCAATCAGAGGAAGTATAATTACGTCTGCGCGCTGTTCCTTGGCTATCATTTCCTGATATTTTAATTTTGACCCGGAATCGAGCTTTACCGCCTCTGGGATGCTTTCTAATTGAAATAAGATCTAGCGATATTTCCGCACGGCACTATTAGTTATCTACGACTAAAAGTCATGAAGAATTCTCGCGAAAAACAGTGAATAGCTTGTAAATTACGATTACCGCCTTCCGGAAAATTTTGTTGACTATACAGATGTCTGGAATGATTCGTGAGCGTAAAATTTTCGTAAATATTAAACATTACGAAAAAGTGCGAACTTAAAGTTCATCTAAACATCATTATCATCTCAAAAGTCGAAAGTATTAGAATAGTCAATAATTGTAAAGCCTAAAGGAAACATTAAATTTCTCTTAACATAATTTGGGCATTAATTCGAAATCTTACCTCCGGTGAATCAGGAAGTTTAAGGCTGATTCAGGGGTTGCATTGGTTGTGTTTTTTTCTCCAAATTTTAAGGCAAGGAGATGTAACAGAAGCAGACGTGCCCTGGCAGGAGATGGTGGTCCATCGATGGGGAGAAGATCGATTATGCTGACCAGCGGAGGTTCGGCGGGGGAGCGCAACGGCCCTGAAGGAGGTCCTCCAGGGGGTCCTCCAGGGGGTCCTCCAGGAGGTCCTCCAGGAGGTCCTGGAGGTAGGGGTGTTCCGCAAAATGGTAGATATGCATTCATAAGCAATTCGACATTAAATAAGATAGTAAGTTGCATTCTCAACATTGCTCGGATACCGTTGATTGGAGTAACATTGGCCCAATTTCCTACACATTCAGATATTTTGCCATTCTGTTATTTTTATATACTCAAATGTTATGTATTTTTGTTCCTTAAGAGCATATGGAACAATACAATTATTATAAACAAGCAAGAGGACCCGTTCCACACCCGGATGGCGAGCATGTTTATAAGCACATATTCTATGTTACGAAAGAATTATCGTTTTATAATAATCGTTTTATGCGAGGGTAAAAGACATGGACCCGCTCTTATATGTTGTCCCAAAGGCGTAGGGTTTCTTAAGGGAACGCTGGGTTCCTTGTTGAAACGCAAGGGCAGAATATTGAATAAAGTTACCATTTGCCAAGGAGTTTAATTATTAAGCGAAAACATTTCTATATACCACATTTTTGGAGTCTCCTCTATGGTCTTTCTTTTAGTTACCTTGCTGCTCAAGATCATATCTTGATTTTATAAAAGGGCTTTTTTCGTGAAAATTCAACATAAAATAATAATAATTACTATTAATAAATTTAATTTAATTCATTAATAATAACATTATACAAATATATTGGAATTTTATTTTGAATTCAAGAAAAAGGTGAAAAAGCATGAAAATTCAGAAAGAAAATTTATGTATTTTTAAATTATTTTTACGTAACTGGACTATTTCGGTAATGGATCGACTAACTTCTTCAAATCTACCATCAGTCTCTAGCTAATTCTAGATTTTTAGTCAGAAAAATTATGAATTATAAATGAATTTAAAAAAGTTAACTACTGCCAGATTTTTAATACGGATATATGAATTTGGAGTTTTAAAAAAATTAAGTAGCGATCCCGGAGAAAAACGAGTTGCACCATATTTTAACACGCTTCATCCTCTTAGCAAATATAGATGTGCGACCTTTTAAAATCAAAAGGTAAACAGGAGTGAAAAATAGCGAGGAGACTGGGAATGGGAAATTTTTCGGAATCAAACCTTTATTCAAGAATTTAGGTCATGAGAGAGCGCTGGAATATATCTTCGGAATTCTTTCCGGTGGGACAAGGAATAAAGACCGTTAGTAAAATTTCCAGAGAAATTGACCACGTCTGAGAAAAGGACAAATAATTTTGGATTTATGATGGATTCGCCCAATTCCCGAAAGTTATAAATCGTATATATATGGTTTTTCGATAAAAGAAAGACCCGACCCGATTTACGAGGGAATACCCTTCTCTCCATCCTTTCCATCTCGAATACCCTTCCTGCCATCGTAATTTACAGGATATTTAGGTGATCCTTCTCATCCCAGCGGAAGCTTTCAAATTGGGTTTTTTCAGCCGAGACAAAAAGATAATCATTAATATATCCAAAAACTGGACACAAGGTGCCTGGACGGTGCAACATTAAAATTACGGCGTTTATGTATCATCACTTCACCATTAAAATATGAGAATAGCAATTCTTCAATATGTAAAGTTTGTTATTTCATACAAACGTTGCGATATAGCCATTTTTAAAAGCAAGTTACATGAATTATTAAATGAGAACTACACACTAATTACTAAGTATTAGCGGTGATATACATTACACAATCATACAAATTGCCTTTGTGTCATGGGTTACAACGAAATAGGAGGAAGTATAATTTATTTGTGGTTACTAATTATTCTGTAAAAAGTTTGAATTCGCATTTAAAAACTAAGGGTATCTTGAGAATGGGTAAGATAAAAAGAAAAAAAAAATAAGACAAGATTTCCGCGGTATAAAAGATGCAGTCATTTAACAGCAAAAGTATGGAATGTATTCAATCAAACGCAATTACAAATAGGAACATTTCCAGACAACATACAGATAGATTATTAGTAGCCGTCTTTCTGCTGTAAGTTTCTTAATGATAAATGTTCATTATAATCCATGTTGAAAGTGATAATACATCATTTTCCTCCAAATTAAAAGTTTGATTGTTAAAAGATAAACACGAAATTAAAGGGAATCACTGATGCGAATACAATATTTGATTGAAATTGATATGATGATAGATAATGACGCGACAACGCATAAGTATTTCCCTCGATGATGTTGTAGCAAAGAGATTATAGGTTAAAATTACTTTTTCATAGTTAATAGATTCAACTACAACAATACTGACTAAGGTATTAAAGAATGAACGTACAATATACTGGAATGCAAGGTTATGTTAACCAATAAATAACATAAAGATGTTCATTATTAAGCAGAATCCTATTTCAGGATTTTAGCTCATGACTTTTAGTATGCTCACTTTACTGTCATCGCCAGAGAAGGTCATCTCTGAAAGGAAGCTCAGTTGAAATTTCTATATTGCCCCTTTCTGTGCTTCCTTTGCTCATGAAACGAGCAATTATTAAAAAAATAAAGCTTGATATTCAACCAAACAAAATTTCAAGCTTGTATCCTATCTACACTCAATAAGATCAGAAATTTAGAGGGCCTGGTGGATCCTCGGAACATCCCTCTTAGTCGGCCCAAATCATTACATCACCATGTCATTTCATGAAAATGTTTCAGGCGTAGCTATGCAGAATACTTTCATAGTTACAAGGACCTGATGATGTCGGAGACTAAACCTGGTTCAAAAATAAGTCTCATGTTGAAGCTTCTCTAATCATGTAATATATTTTTTAAGATAATTTTTTATGTATCCCATCTTTTCCTACATTCCTATTTCGCTATAAAATGTAATGAAATTTATGGATGAAGTTTGAACCATAAGGAGAAAATCAACACCCGGCCAACAACCCGGGATAATTTTAATAAAAAATAATATTAAGAAGTTTAATAATTTTAAGCAATAAGGTTGCAATGACCGCGTCAGCGCCATTTTTTTCTCAACTTATTAATTTACATCCATTTCAGTAACTGGGTGATTTGATACAACGACGACGCAGATTTGGATCAACATAGGTCAAGGTTCACCCTACATCCATAGAGAAGATCAACAGAAGACCAAGTTGTGTTTCTGAGATATCTTAAACATTAAATGACATAAAAATAAAAAAGAATAACTTCTGAGCAAATTACCTGGATGGCTTCATTTTCATCAATATTCCTATTTATTGATTCATTTCTTGAGAGTGAAAAACAGAAAATTATATATATTATAAAACAGATTATTGAGATCATCAAATACACTATAATACATTCCATTTTGATTAAGTTACCTAAAATTAATCGAAAATGGAACTAAGCAAGAGATTGTAAGGGAGGCAACAAACGGAGAAGGGAACTAAAGTAATCTTTCTAGGTAAGGAGAGAAATGGAATTCCACAAAGTCACGGCTTCATCGATTGATTTCATAAAGTAATCTTGCTGAAACTACCCAACATATTCCCATCGTTATGATTTTTCCAATATCAAGTGTAAATATACATGACTTTAATCAATCGAGGAACTCATTTGGAATCTTACCTCCGATTCTGTATTATTTATCCTTGAGCTCCTATACTGCTTCATCAACTGCGCCATTTTGAATTCTGGCTACGGTCGCCATAGCCGAGTTTCTCGAAACTTATTAATGTTTCCGCCGTTCCTTTCATTAGATTTATTTTAACCGATATTTGGTTGGAAATAACATAACATGATATGCACTACTATATACAGCAGTAGACACTGTCATCTTTATTAAATTATGCACGCACTCCGTTGTACGCGTGTCTCCCGCAGAGAGTCGCTCTCGGGGAGAACAAGACACGTGAGAAAAAGAAATACTGCTATTAAATCAATGACAAATTAAAAATATCTAGTTAACTCAGAATAATGCGGCCCAGTAAACTATAATAATGTAAATAAAGTACACTTAAAAACTATGGCCTGCATGTTTCTGTTTTTCTACGTTTTTTCTCTTCTTAATGAAGACTGGTAATGATATTTTTTTAACGATGAAAGAAAAATGAGTTCTAAGCCACAAAGATATATTTATATAAATGCAAGGTTTTTCATTAACAAAAATCTAAAATAGCGCCTTTTTTGAAGATCACAAATGTCTACGTCTTCAACTGGTCTGAAGAGCACAATGGATTTTGTTTAAATCGATTAATAGCAATAACCGTTAAAGATTATATATTTTATTCCAGAACTACTATTGTTACTTGCTGGGATTAATAAATAAAAGAAGCTTTCTATCCTTTTGAAAAAATTCGAATCCACCAGTGCTTTTCGAAAACATGTCAGTAGGCAGATATGGGTTAATCTTAGAGGAGCGATACGGTACTTGACAGTTTAAAGCTTGCGGCACAACACCAAGATATTTTTCCACCTAACCAAACTACAAAAAAAATGTAGTTAGGTGAAGTTGACCTTTTTTAATTTCTTTTTCAAAATACACTGAGTTTATTTAAGACTTTTCTGAGAGGAAAATCCTATAATGGTCACCATTCCTATAAATTGAAATGAAACCATTGGGAATTGATATCATCTACTAGCAGAGTGTATAATTTTTCTGCAAAAGTTAAATGACAGCAGTTGCGACGAACATACTGTCAAGAATAAATTGTAAGCAAATTACAATATGAAGAAAAGGATTTTTCTGAAATTACCATTCCCTGGATCAAGATCTAATCTTTCACATGAAGTTATATATTTTATCTCAAGGAAGTTTTCTAGCCGAACAAAAACCAATCAAAACATAAAGATCAGCATGTGGTCTTCATATCTGTATTTTAACATCCTAAACGAATTTTGGGGTGATGTATGTCTCCACTGGTTATGAACGCATGTGATCCAAAAGACTAACTAGATAACTAATAGCTCGAATTCTCCTCTTCCGTACCTTCCAAGTTCAGTTCTGCGTAATCAACTTAAGTGGCCTAGATTAATCTTCCAATTCTCTAAAATCCTTTTGCTAAGTCATTTATACTCCTGATTGATTTCTTAAGGGAATAACTTTCCCAAAACATCCATTTGAAGGATGTTTCAACAGTACATTTGGTTGTTTAGATGATGAGCGCTAAAGTTTACAAAATACTGCGTAAATACGCTTATTTTTTTCCTTTTTTCGTAAGAATAATTTAAAATGAATTTCCATCAAAGAATTAAGATTTTTATCTCAATTTTCTTATTTAATATAAGGAATAATTACGCAGATTGATCAATAACAATCATTGTCCAGTTATTGATTATGTCGTAGCATACAGTTGTGTTGAGCTTAGCTTGAAATAAGAAACTAGCTATGAGAAACTAAATAGACGCTGGGAAAAGAAATTTGACACGCTTAAGTTAACTTGAAAATGGCAATTACCGAAAATACAGCTGGCAGCTTAAAAATAATGAGGAAAAAGTCATTTTTACTAAGGCGAAAATGATTTTTCAACATCCTTTGACTTAGATGATCAAAGTTATATCTGGTATGGATGTCGATTCAACATTCACTTCCTAATTGTGCGTAGAAAAGGGTATGCATAGACTTAAAACAAACTTAAAATAAGATACGTATCTCAGCAGGAATTAATTCAAGCCACGTTAACTAAAGAAAGTGACAAGGAAATTTTTGAACTAATACTTCTACGAAAATATCGTCTTCCAATCATATTCTATGCCAAAATCAACTGGAGCAACAGAAAACTGTAACTGAAATATGTCGATTCCGGAACAGTGGATAAAAATGAAAAATCCTTAATTTGCAAATGAAATCCATGACTGCATTTTGCATATCAGTTTTTCCCAAAAACTTCTCAAGGGATGTAAAGTTGTCAATAAAATTCGCTTTTTTTAAATGAGTAGCGAAAAATATTTCACTTTCAAAGTGCAGTTTTCGAGTATTTTCGCAGATCTGATGAATTTGTTTATTATTATTGGAGCTTTTTGATAGCAAATTCCACCTATTAATACCAGTTATCTTCTTATTTCAAATTCTTAAACATTTCCGAATAAATTTCGGCACATGCCCGCTTCGATAGTTACGAAGGCAAAAATTAACCGTATACGGTTTCATTAATTGTATATAATTACATAATAATAATTTATGTATTTTTCGGCTTATTTAAATAGAAGAATTTCTTTTTTACGTCAGCTGCCGTTCAAACAACATTATTGTGTTTCAGAGAACCAATACATATATGACTACACCCCAGGGGCCGACACAGCGGTGAGAGCGATTACCTTCTTGTTTTAGAGATAAACGAATGAGCTCCAGAGCAACATTCCGAACAAATTCAATTTAAAAGACATTAAGTGATATTAAGTGATGAAATTAAAGAATTTAAACCAATGGGCAGTCAAAAAGAAAAAAAAAAGCAAAGGGAATTAATTTCCCGTTATTTCAGCCTGAGACGAATTTCCTTGTTTCGCATTTGCAATGTCCCTGACTTCCACACTATCGTTTAATTAAACGAGAAATTGCTTCATTTGAAGCTATATATTTTATTGAGCGATAGATAAGGATTAAGAAGTATGTGAACATTTTAAGATTCCTTCTAAGATATTCTTGCGTTTTCCTATGGTTTGCCGTAAATAATTTCCAAAACCGATGTTATCTCGACTTAAGTGCTTGATCTAAATTGCAAATGGTTCAAATTTATTTCATCCTTCCTGTTATATATTATAGAAAAAAATTTAAAGGAAACAATTGTTGTTAACTACAAAATTAAACCTTAATCAGGCCCTTTTCACCATCTTCGAATGCACATCAAGTTTACAAAACCAAATTAGAGGGACGATAAGCATTCCTCTCGGAAAATCAAATCTTCTCAGATGATAAGCTCGCGCATCATTAATTCCCAGTGCTTTCATTGAATTTTCTTACTTTTAAACTTAAATAACTACTTCATTGAAAAAATCATCCATCACCGATTTAACAATCATCTGCGATGAAAAAAGTTTCACTAAAATTATGGAATGTCATCGATTTAACAAATATCTGAGACGAAAAAAGTTTCACTAAAATTATGGAATTTCATTATTTACCTCACTTGTAGTTTTCCGAATTCGATTCAACACATTCTTCGATCTTTCAATAAGGAGGAGAGGGTATATTGGGTTTCTCTCAGGGTTTCAAGCAGAATTATTGACGGACAGTAACAAAGCCGTCCAAAAACTTGAATTTGGGACAAAGCGGAGCTCCTGAAGGAAAAAAGAAGGAAATTTCGATTATTGATTTGAAGGTTAGACACGCTGTTTTCGCTAAGAGTGCCGCGAAGCTAAATGTCAAAGTGTATCTGAAGCGAAAGCCGAATGAAAAACGTTTACCGCGACGTAAATGCGACGCAGTACATGAATGAAAAGACTGTTGTAATTGAAGTAGCACTTGAGATCGGCATGTGTACTCAAGCCGGCTACAAATGCTCAACAAGCATCTCCTCGATCAATAATGTCTTCTCATGCATTTTGAATAAACCGCTTCCCATTCCTCACATGTTCGCCGTACAGTAGCGTCTTAGAGAGCAGCGTGGACGAAAATCTAACTTACGCCTGCCCAGTAGGAGCATGGGTTCAAGCACCTAAGCTGAAAGTGAAAATATTACGGACGGAACTTGAAATGGAAGCGGCAATCGTGCACCTAGACCACTCGGTAAGTGATTCATTGAATCTGTGTAAGTCGAAAATGACACGCATCATATTAATTTAGCTTGTCATTACTGCATAGATACGCAACACCGAAAACAAGCTGGACTCGATACACGTACAGATTTCCGAATTCGAAAATTTTACCACGGAAACGCAGTTGGGAGTTCTCGAACAGGTAACAGAATGAATTTTTGCTTTGGTGATTTTCTGAATGATCGACGACTGACAATCACTCTAAATTTGGATTTTCGAAGTCGGTAAATTATAGAGACGAACATTTTTTATTCAGATTTCGGTGCTGAAATTACTACAGAGCGTCAGCGAAGTGAAACAGGAGTATGAGAAAATAAGAAAAGAAATCTTGGAAGTGCAAGAGCTGCAACAGCAGTTGGCGCGCTCATTGCAGACGCAAGTGCAGTTTCTCCAGGGTCGCTCGAAAATGCTCAAAGAAAAGATATTAGAGAGGATAAACGTAGAGAAAACCTAATTTCTTTTCGCACGGCGGTATTATATTCACATTCCTTGATCCTGTAGAATGAATCTTTGATGTGAATTCTGTACCTCCAGGTATATAATGCTCAAATTGTTAAGATAATACTTAAATGTTTCCCTCTAGTTTTATATCCATCATATCACACTGTTTTCTGAAGCATTTTTAGAATTTCATAAAATTTATCTACTTCCCTTTCGTAAGAGATGCGCACATATTTCAAATCCAATAAATCATACTTAAAACTTCTAGATTTTGGTTTAATTTTGGAATGTATACTACAAAGGTAATGAATTTTAGATTACCTTTTCTTAAGGATTTTTGTCAGTCTTGGAGAAATAAAATGATACAAAATCCACACGAGAGTCCTTTCTTTTAATTTAAGAACATCACTTCAGATCCTTTTCTTAATGAGTTTTTCCAGCCTTTTTATGCGACTTGATTCTTGTTCTGGGGAACCGATTCCAACTGACTGGACTGATTGGCGGTTAACTCCAGCTTCAGTGGTAGAAGAGTTGGTCACACTTTGGATATTTGAAGTAGTTCCCTTGTTGGAAGATCTACTTTCTTCTGAACCAACCTCCTTTGCGTGTGACCCTTCAGGACCAAAGCCTCCCCAGGATGGACTGACATGCATGGCTTGCTGTGAGCGGAACATTTCTGACATTGCATTTTGATCACTGCGTTTGAGCCCCTGTAGGGAAAGGAAAAAATTTAAAGTTCACTGACGGAATGAAACAAAAATTTATTTAATCTAAACAGGAAAATATTGATAGTGTCATTGCACAATAAAAGGTGGTTTTTCCCATTCTGTTCTTTCAAAGGAAACGTAGTTTTCCTAGAAAAGTAAGCCAAAATCTCTATGTCAATTGGATCAAATAATCAACATGTTTCCGATTATCACAATATTTTTTATTTTTTATATTGTGCAGTATTTTAAGAAAGGTTTAGAATAGAAGTGGTATGTGTAGCACATTCATCCTAAATACATTATTGGGGATTCATAGGGTAAACCAGCTGATTTCAAAGTCTTTTTAAATTCATAGTACAGTGGTAGCGCTCAAAAGATGCATGTTTCCATTTTCTCTACAATAAGTGAATCCTTCCCAAGAATTCAGAAATAAAAGGGGTTGTAGAATAGGAGGGCATCTATATCTGGCATGCTGTTAAAAACCAAGGCCAAGGGTCCATGAGTATTCCTCGTCCCCTAACTTCTGCAAATTTGAGTGCACCCATAGATTGGGATCACTGTACTACAGAGCTGTTGTGATTAAAATTGACAATGCAGTAAAGACCAACTTTGACATTATGATTATAGCACAAAATACAGACCTTTTAGAATTTTAAAAGATGGTATAAAACTTTTTGTATATTTTGATTAGACAACAGCATGCTGCACGATCCTGTAAGCTGCTTGAACTGCCCTGTCTTACATTGTCATTAAGCATACTATTTGTGTTGGTATGAAAACCCAACTTGAGGTGGAAAGCAAGGAGATGGAGGCAACTAGAGATTTTATATTACAAGTATACACTAATAGATTGTGCATCATGCCATTGTGTCTCATAGAAAAATACAAATTTTTCTTTCAGTTCTAAAAATCTACAGGTGCAATTCTTAAAAATGTTGGGTAGATGCCTTTTCAGAAAAATAATTCATATCATTAATGAAATTTAAATATTATCTACAGAATAACATTTATTTATCGTAGGAATAATAGGAAGAAAAATTTAGTACAATTTTCAAACTAAAATGAAACTCAAAATTTGTCCACTGTTTTAAAAAATTAAATTTATTCTAAAAAATATAGATAAACAATTTTATCTCATTCTTCATTGAATCAGTTATCTCCATAGAATTGTCTCACTATGCCTGTCTAAATAGAAGTTAAAAAAACTTACTGAAGAAAACTTACCTTCATATCCAATACTTTCTGAAATTCTGTGACATCTGATTCAGGCAAAAGTTTAATGTATTGTTCAACAAATGCCTTGGCAGGAGCACTTGGAGCCATGACTACTTTGAGGAGCATCTCTGCTTTGGTCATGCCCTTCACCACAACTTTAGTGAAGCTGTTTTAAGCAAGAAATAAGAAGTAAATAACATAGATTTAAACTTTCATTGTTCTTTATATATATTTAAACATGGTGTAACCAACTTAGGTTTGGTAAACTTCAGCAAGATGAAAAAACTATGATACCTTGCAGGTGCCTTGCGGTTTACTTGAGAACCAATTGACGGTAGGTCAAGAAGTACTGTCTTCAGCATATGAGTATCAAGTAAAAGTTGTTCTGCTCCAACAGTGCTAATTGGTTTACATTTGTAAATGTGCTGAATAAACTTCTGAATAAATGACCTGCAAAGGGTATAAATCATAAGAAAAGTTGAGGTCATCAGGTAATATATTTCATATTGCTTATAAATAAAATCATCAACAAAGTGTCCAAAATTAATTAAGAAAAAAGAACAACATTCTTTCTACCTTAATAAATACCGTAATAAATTATACAACTTTGTAATTTTCCACGGATTTTTAATATTGGCTACCGGTTTCGTAAGAAGTTCTTACATCTCCAGGCCTGAAGATGTAAGAACTTCTTACGAAACTGGTAGCTGATATTAAAAATCCGTGGAAAATTAAAAAGTTGTATAATTTATTATGGCTTTCCACAAAGTTGCACCAGAACATATTGATTTCATTAATAAATACCTTAAATTTTTATTTGAATACTATTGAAATTTTTATATTAAAAGAATACCATTGAGGAACATAGTGAGAAACTTAAATGATGAAAACATATAAAGATCTCACTTAAACCAAGAGATTGTAGCAAAATTTTGGTACATGGTGCTTTAAAAGCAGTATGGGTAATAGGTAGGTTACTTCAGGTATCATGAGTTTCCATTTGTTTTCCGTCTAAAAATTTTCCTCCTACTGGCCCATACTTGCGATACCATGTGCATTAAATTTTGAATCTTATATATTAAAAACTTTTCTTTCAAAAAGAATTATCAAGGATAGATAAAAATTTGAATATAAAATTTGGTAGTACCACTCACTAACATTGCAAATTTGATGCAAAACTGAGTGAAATACATCCTTGATGATGCAAGATAATCTCTAATAGCAGGAACTGTTTGTTTGAGGTGCGCAGTAATAGCTGTTACATAACTGCTTTGATCTCCTACAGTTTCAATGCTCACCCACTGGATCTAAAAGTTAAATAAGTGAATTCATATATTAATATTTACCAGTGAAATTTGAATTATATGGATCTAATTAAACACATTTCAAGTATTCGATAAATACTATATTCTCTGTCCTCCTTTAACACTATTTATATATCATACCTTGGACATAGCGGTGAGGGCTGGTTCACAAGCACTTTCTAAATCTTGAATTAAAAGTTGAATGCAATTTGATATCACCCTAAAATTAAAAAGGTACATACGACATTATGTAGATAAAATGAAAAAAGGACTAAAGGAAATAATCAAAATGATTATTGTAGATTGTCCTTACAGCACAAAATTAACACAACTGCCAGTGCCATTCTAGAGCGGCTACTGCTCAAGATATTATTAGAATTGAAATCAATTATCCTTACCCAATTATAAAGTCAAGGTAATGGAAAAGCATGTTTTCCCTCAATTAGAAGCATTGCTGAATATTTAGAAATTAGGTAAGTAGATAATTTCCAAAATATAAAGTCATACTTATAATATAGCTACATTTTAATTATGGTTATTTATGTACAATCATTAATCCCCCTTCATATCTTTTATCCTTTATTATCATTGCAAACCCAAGAAAATGGCTTTATTAGATATATAGATACTTTTAGATAGCTACATAGTTTCAATAGAATAATAATATCAATACATATTATATATAATTATTATTGCACATCTATTCAATTAAAATAACTTATTTGTAATTAGAACTAAAAAAGGATGTAAGAATAATTTGTAGAAAATCCTTAACTCAACTTTAGATATTATCAAACTAGAATCCAAGCTAACTGGTTAGCTCCACCATTAATTTTGATGTTTGACACAAAGTTAAAAAACATTTTTTTGTAAATCTCTGCGTTAATTTCAACTTACCTATGGAAAATGTCTTGTTCACTAGAAAGATTGATCTTTTCACAATATGGTGGGTCCACCTTTTCTTTGAGTTTTTCTTCTAATTGCTGAGTAGTATCCAGACAGTATTCTGCAGCAGTCAAAATACTGCAAACCAACATTATTAACTCTTTAGTGGATGAGAATTCTGCATATTATTTTGCAAGCCTTAGCAATATCTGAACTGAAAATATTTCATACAATCCATTCTGCTATGATAAGATGTATGTATTTAACTCCAAATACCACTTAATCAAATTCTGAATGAAATGTGGTAAATAGATACATGAAAAAGATCTTACCTGCATACTTTTTCCTGCTCTTCTCTTGTGTAACGTGTCACTTCACCTTCCTTCAGAAGGCTCTGAAAATTCTGTATCAGTCCAGATTTGGAGAGATCACGGAAATCTCTTGTAAGGCTAGACATACTCGTTAGCGATCCAGGAGTAGAGATTCTAAAATGAAAATGAAGATAATACTTTATGTGAAGTTTGGCCTTAAAAAGAAAGAAAAATTAGTCAAAGTGAGGTTTCGTGTTAAGATATAGGAGAAACAAGATAAAAGAGCTTATTTAGTGAACATGTAAAAATAGACTGCTGGACTTTTGAGTAATAAAGTAGTGAAACAGAAATAAAATGATGATCAACACAAGATAACTGATATGCCAACTACAGTGGTGATGAAGATGAATACCTTACATGTTTATTAGCTTAATAATATCAGAATTTTACAGTTACTTACTACAGTGGGGTCTTGCAATTCAGCAGTCAAATTTTAGAAAAAATTGTGCTTGAAATGGTGGTATCAACAAATTATCATAGATGCAAAATTAGTCTCGTAATTTGACACTAGTTTTGTGACTATTAGAGTTGAATTTTGAAGTACCACTGTATAACTAGTAGCAGTGACATAAATGCAGATTAATATTTTGTCTGAAAGTATTTTTAACTTTCACTTCCTACATAGTGCTCATAAAATTACGATGATTACAATGAATTTTCACCAAAATAATGATGATCATAATCAGAACATTATAAGGGCAAATTTTAGCATCAAGACCACCCTTACAATTAACCCTTTATTCTACAACACAAATATCCATGCCATATCTGGGATATGAGCCCAGGATACCCACAGCACTGAGGCTGGCAAAGTGGGGTAATTTTCCAATCAGTCATTCCTAAAACCAAATTCTGATATTCATATGCTAAAATGAGAATAAATATTGACCAGAAAACATATTCTTACTTTGGAAGGTTGTTTTGTAACAGCTTCAAGGCATATTCTCTCAGATACTTCTGAAAAGTTCCTGCTAAATCAAGCATGGGTTGACCAGTGCTCAGCTGTGCACATTGAACCAGACACTTCTTGTAAAATATGAACAAATCAGCACAAGTTGAAAGGACACCTTCACCGACTTGACCACTTTCACCTCCTCCCGAACCTGACTCCCCACTGGAAATGTTCTTTTTCTTGAGTTCCTCTTGAAATTGCTCCATTAATTCGGCAAGATTCCTTCATAATGGTTAGGAATAAAACACAGCATGAGAAAAATTAAAGATAATAGTAATAAAATTAACAAGTGTTATTTTCATAGCTTCTCAATTAATAAATTAATTTAATAATATCATTATAAATTGGCTTTACCTATCTACGCTATCAATATAAATATATAAATAAGGCTCAAAGCATTTACTGATGATTCCTTGAAAAGGAGATACTCGAGGCTTTATTCTCGGCAATATATTTGATTCTGGCTTCTCTGAAACCTCTTTTTCATTTCCCTCTTCAAATGGATTCAAAGACTTTGGCTCTGGTTCCTCAAAAGGATTCCCAGAATCTCCAGTCTGCAAGAAGGTAAAACACACATTACAAAGTCACATTCAATAATGTAGTATATACACATGTGAATCAATATAGCATAATACATTCAATAGCATAGTATATACACATGTGAATTGATATAGCATAATTTTCTCAAGGAGAATAAATATGTTGAAGGTAGATGTTTAAAAAAAATTATTTTCAGTCAACCATATTCTTTTAAAAGAAGTGCATGGTTTGGGGGATGCTATAAAGCATTCTCAAGTGATAAGTTGTTGGAGGATCAAAATTATTTGTACATTGCATTAGAAATTATTAATACCAATAACACTTTATCCCTTTCAGTTTCAACAAGCCTAATATTCTCATTAGTAGGAGAGCTATTTTTTGCCAATAGTTATTTTTACTCCCCCTACACCATTTCGTTTTTCAAACATGTCTTTATTGAGGCCCTCTTTAGCTTTTGTCTCTTCCATTTTGGCTTCATGATATGATTCATCTATATTGTCAATGATCAATAGTCTTGATGTGTGCCAGGTATTTTGGGATCAGTTCTTTGCCTTTATGGCATCATGGACATATTTATTCCTTCTAGTTGATGAACTCAATGACCATATTTTTTTTACCCAAAATAGGTGAGATACATATCTTGACATGATTAATGATTTCGTCCAGCCAACATGTCATCCTCATTCAAAAGCATCTAAAGATCAAATAGATGTTTTCATCTAGATGTAGCACTAGTTTAATTACCATAATTTAATTGATGCAGATATTAACCTAAAAGATTTTTTGTGAAGGATGTTATACAACCAAGAAAAAATTAATGATTTTGGGCTGCTATATCATTGGATGGAACAACTTTTGTGGTAATCATCGCCTTTGAATTGACTAAAAATCAATCTGCACACTTTTTCATTTGCAGCTAAAAGGATATGAGAAACTATGGGTCCTTTCTACAAGTTGTTGGCTACAGCTAAGGCAATCAGGCTGTGTGATTCTGTTCTAGTCCTCATTTTGCCAGACAAAACCCTGACCATATAAGGGAGAGAGCTCCCAATCAAAGGTTTTTAACTGGAACAAGGAAAATTAACTTATAGTATGGATGAACATAAGATGAAGAAATGGAGATATGTATCTATATACAGATACATAGTTATTCAGACTCTTGTCTGTCAGGTACATCAGAGTTACTAGTACATATGTGATAATTTAATGAAATTGGAACTCAGTAGTCTCACTTTTCTATTCATACATTCTAAATTAGGAAAAATGGAAGTGGCAAACATTTTACAGGCATTGTTTATACATGTCATATAAGGTAACTTAACAGAGGCAGTGCTATTTGTATATCCTTTTCAATGTTCATAATTTTTATTCTCATTTGTTGAAACATTACACAAAATAATTATAGAAGGGGACTCAAAAACTAATGCTTAATATAGTTAAAAATGTAAAAATTCAGAAGTGAGAAAGAAAAATGTATAACCCTAATTTTGATTCCAACATTAAGACCCTCCTTTAGATACAGAAAAAATTAGAATCAAAAATGTTACAATAAGAATTCACCATATTTGGTTCAAATCATTCTGCTTTTTCTGATATACCCATCTAGCATTTCAACAATAAAGAGACTCATCTTACTCAAGAGATATCAAGAGACTTTAAGGTAGCCCCAGAACTTATTCTTTCCATTGTCAGTTATACCAGTTTCCAGATTTCTACCAATGCAAGACTAGAGACTGCACAAAAGTCTATATTTCTTTGTCACCCTAGAGGAAGACCATTTAGTTACATGAATTGTTTTCTCAGGGTGTGTCTGGATCTTTATTTATTCTTTTAATTTTTTGAGCATTTTTCCTATTTCTTATACTGTCTTTGAGTGGGTAGCCATCATCCATTTCTTTGGGCAATGATGATGAACATCACCAGTAGTAGAGAATTAGAGAATACCATTAATTCACTTATATTTACCAAAATATTTCTTTTTCCCAGAACAAAAGGATTCAACAAACATTTTTATAAACTAGTTAGTTGCCATTAACCTGATGGAACTCCCCAATTTTGCCCAGGATTGGTATCAGTAACAATGATTACAGAATTAATTATCCTGTAACTGTTAAAGTCAACTTAACCCTAGATCAATATCATTCTAAAACCCTATATGTTTTTCTTCAAGGAAAGTTTTGTTATAAATAGTGAGGAAGGTGGTTGAAAACATTTGGGAATCATTAAGATAGCATAATAAAATAACTGTTCATAAATACCCCTTTGCTTGACATTCTAACTGAGCTTTTCTCTTTCTCCTCAATGGTGACTCCAGAAAACCTCCTGGAAAGTAATGTCTCAAAGTTCATTGTCCTCTGAATGGCATATAGGAGGAGCTTCACATCAATTTCTCCTTTTCTTCTGGACATAATGTTTGACAATTCATTTCTGAAAGAAGGAATACAAAGAATATCAATATAGTAGTTCATGCAATTTCAATATAGCAGCTTCTACACATAAATCATTATATAACTGGCCATCTGATAAAAATAGAGGATAAATCTTTGATCATTCTTATTTGCCTATTACCCTCAGTTTCAAGAAAATAAGATACTCCTAAAAACAGTGACATGATCACTTTCTGGTAACAAAAGAAAATATCCTAAATTTAGCAAATTTGGTTAAAACAAAGGTCATAAATGGCACTAATATTGGTGATATTTTATGCAACGTTCCCAATTTTTTAAATGTAAATCTTATCATACTGAATGTATAAAAATGAAAAACTAACAGAATTACCTCCAAGTAACAACTTCTAAGTATGGTATTTGAAAAAAATATGTTATTGAGAAAGAAAAGGATGTTCTTATCTTAAAATGAGCCAAATAATACCTAAATTCCTTTTCAAAGCAGGAATTAAATGTTTAACAAGTACTACTACTGCTGAATGATGGATTGAAGAGCAATAGAATAAAGAGGTTACGACAAGTGTACGGAATGACAATGGAAGAGTAGGGTCTGGGATGACAGCATATAGTTGAGAGGCAAGGAAGGAAGTTAAAAAAGAAAGAATGTAGAGCTTAGAGAAGATTTCTGGTATGGAAACATGAAGGGCAAAGAAAATGGCAGCATGCACAAGAGGGATACAAGAAGAAAAAGAGAATGCAATACACATTTGCACAGGAGAGATGTTGAGCTTCTCACTCTACCAGAAAATTTACTTCCTTACCTGGTTATATGGCAAAACTCAACTGCAATTCTCTCAGACACCTCCCATGATGGAGGAAACATTGGTCCAAACTTTTCTTCAAATTCAACTAGATGTCGTTTAAGCCAAGCATGGCGACGGTCAACCTTATCCAGCCATGCAGTATCTTGGCTCTCTTGGAATAAGTGGGTATATTCAGCCAATTGCAAACCAATAAACCACTTCAGCAGATCTCTCCTGAAATTATTTTATGACAATCAGTTATTGATAGTCATTTGATGCCCCACAACAGATCAAGGCACTTGTAAAAATGTATTTCCTTAGAAGAAAAATGCAACCCTAAAGGTTGAAGATGACCACTTTTTCTGCCATGAATGCACTAATGTATTAACCCAGTGCTATATGCTGAGAATATGCAGTATGCACTCTTAAACTACTTCTAAAAACCAAGAATACTTTCAGCCAATTTCATTTTATTGATAACATCAATGTATAAATGGACAGGGTGACTGTGGGAAGTTGTTAAGTCAGAATCAATTCTTGAATTCTATTTAATAATTTGAGAGAATAAAATTTATATAATCTTTTGCCACCCCTTTCTCACTTTAGAGGTCTCAGTTAAAGTGTTGAGGATGCAATTATTTTTGACTGAATCTAAGACAGTAATGGTAGCCACATTCTTAGTCAAGTAAGCAAATTAAATTACTATATGCAAAAATCCTATTCTAGGAAAATTTTAATATCTTTAATGCATAGATCTTCTATATAAAAAATAAAATACTAACAATTAATCCAAAAGATAACAATGAAAACTTTTCATTCTGAAATACATGGTTAGATTAAACATAATATTGTGTAAATACAACACTTTTTTTACAAAAGTTAAGGGTGTTAAATGAGCCAAATATATCCAACTGAATTGATTAATAATTTGAAATCCACTTACTTAACTTTGGGGTCCAAGACTGAGATGACCAGGCATGCCTCCGCAAGTTGTCTATTAGGCGAAAAATGTTTAGCATTAGGACCTGAAAATGCATCACGGAAGTCGGCCATTATTTGCTCAGCTAGAGCAGCTCTTATGCACGTAACCTCCTCCCCAAGCTGTCTTATTTGCGGGATATCAGTATAGTCCTTAAAATGCTCCATCACCTCAATGACAGCTTGTAATGGCATTACTACTTCGCCATAATGTCTTTTCTTGGTGAGAATCCTGCATATGAAAGACAGATTTAAAATTTTATCATATTTATTGAAAATAAATAAAAACGAATAGTTGCAGTCTTTAAGAATGAGATAAAGGCGCTTTCCACCTCTCGCAGAATAAAAATTAACATTTGTATACCTATCCACAATGGAGCAAGAATTAATTGAATAAATTTAAAGACTGTTATGGACAGAAATAATATTTTCTTATTTTCAGTGGTATCTTTCAATAACTTATAGGCTCATCTAGGCAGGATCATCATGCACCATGAAAAGTTCTCATCATCTAAAATGAAAATGATACATAAATAGCTATCTCCAGGTTTACACTCACTGCAAACTTTCGACACCTTCCACGAGCATGTGTAGATGATTAAGGGTGGTGATGGCAGACGTGAGATTTCGTTTCGCACAGTCAAGTTGCTTTATATCTCTAGTTATTTCCTTAACCATTTCTTCGGACTGTTCCGCTTTGGCTTTGATATCTTTAATGTGAACAAAAAGTTGCCTGATGACTTTCTGTGCTTCTTCCAGAGCTTGCTTTCCATCCTATTGAATATATGAGGTAAAACTGATTATAAATTAACAACAAGTACCACTAAGTTACATCAACAGTTGTATATACCTGGCCAACATTAGTTTGTCCACGAACAACAGCTCGTATTTCATCATCTATGGCACGTATCTTGCAATGCATGTTATTAACAACATCATCAATGTTTGACAGAGATTGCTCGGTGGGAAATAAAGAGTTGATGTAATCGACAGCATTGAAATCAGGCTGGTCTAAAGGATCATTACTAGGAAGAACCTTAAAATGACAATCACATACATTTATTTTAAATAATGTCATTGATTACAAAGTGGTTGGGTAATTATGATTTAGTTTCATAGCTGAAATCACCTGATCTATGGCGTTTTGAACCTCAGGAGGAAAAGTAGCAGAAACGATAGCACTTTCATCTTCCAAATACTCTTCATCCTCTATGAACGACATGTTTAAAGCCTTCGATATGAAACTTTAAAATGTTAACAATTATATTCAAGAATTATGGTCGAATATTATGTATCTGGTCATTTTGTAAATAAATTTATTTTGTCAGGGACGTAAGATACCGTAAAACGGTACTCAACTTTTTCCGACACCGAAGCAACGTTGTCAAGTTTAGTTCTTGACTCCTAGAGCACTGTTTAAAATTTTACTGCCAGAAATGGTCAGAATAGCGAGAATAATAGAATATTCAGACTCTGACGATAATGTCTAATGTTTGATAATCTCTTTGGATTCTGCAGATACTTTTATATTTTCGGAAATTATTCAGGTGTAATAGAAACTTAGATGACCGTACTTATAAATAACTCTCGGCGAGAAGACTCCAAAGAAAACCTGGAATGAACGATATTGCATACTTTAAAACCTTAAAAATTTATTTTCCTGCTGTATTAAAGGTGCCGTCATAACCTTCGAAGTTATCTATTGAATCCTTGATTGCATAGTAGTTCAAGTAAATACCAATATTATCTGAAGATATTATATGAAATAATTTTAGACTGCTTCATTCACAGTGTTATAGAGGAAATATTTCAATAAGTATAGCTAAGGACGTAATACAAGTAATTTTAAGGTTCCAGAAAACTGTTTCACTTATCTTTTATTAAATAGATTTAAGCAGAAGAATGATATGTAGAAAAAGGTAAACTTTGAACTTTTCAATTATTTATTATATAGATTTAGTCGTTTACTGAATCAACTTGCCGTATTCAAATAATTTTCCTTCCAATTCATTCTTAGACACCAAGTGAAAATAAAACTAAATTGTTATCTTTTAGTTCCATCAGTGAATCAATTTGCTTTCTCATAGAAAATGTTACTATAAAACTGTTTGAATGAAGGCAACATGCGACAGACCATAACCATTAATAATTATAGTTATATAATAATTAATATTATGAGTTAATTAATTATCGCAGCTATATATTAACAATTCAACACATTATATTGAGATTGACCATCGATTCCACTTTCCTTTATATGATGATTCACTGTAATTTGCAGATTAATTTCATCTGTCTAAAATATGGATGAGAATCTTTTTGAACATGAACTTTGAATCTTTTAAGAAGATAGTTCGAATTCTCGTTGATATTTTTGCCTCGCATAGCATAAACTTTTTAATGCAAAATGTAGATGCAAAGGATAGTTAAATTAGAAAGGAAACATTTACATTCAAAATATCTGAATATTGTTCACCTAAAATGGCCAATACATCTGTAATCAACGTCTTAGCCCCGCTTCAATTGAAATTACCTCCATTGCCTCCTTTTGTCAGATATTGCTACTGCCATCTTTGTAGCATTTGAAGTTTTATTTTGTTAACAAACGAAACGCGAAGAGCTCCACCAAATCTGTCATCACCCACGAGGGTCAACTCAAAATCTTTCAGGATGGGGAAAAATAAAAAAGGATACAACTGGAAGTCAAGACAAGTAGTGAAAACTGAAATTGATGACAGTAAAACTAAAAAGGTGAAAATTTTGTATAGCATAATTATATTAAGAGGATAATTGCTCTTAAGTAACCAAATATTTATTTCTTAGATATCGCTGGAACTTGCCGAAAGTGAACTAGGACAAGGAAAATATGATGAATGTAATGCTCTTGTTTTACCTGCGGAGAAAAGAACCACAAAGAAGACGAAACAGAAGGAGACTTTTACTAGAATATTATCTAAAAAACAGAGAAAAAGGTTAGAAAAAGTTCTGGATCAGAAAAAGAAAAAGCAAAACGTAAGTACAAAATTTGTATCTTATGATACTCTTTTATTTAGCAGAGCTCATAAAAGTGACAAGATATGAATGGGATTGAACGAAACTAACTTCTACTGGTGGGATGAAGATTCATCCTTTGTTTTGGTGAATGGAAGGAATCCTTCCGAATTATTTAGAAAACATCTGTCAAAGTATAATCGAATATTTTCACTTTCCTGGATGGTTAGTAGCAGTTATTTTTAAAGTGCCTCAGCAGCTGAGGTCATTTCGTATGTGATTCCTCTAGGAATCGAACCCAGAAGACCGCTTTTACTAAAGTGGAACGCGTTGGCCCCTTGGCTATCGGAGGCCTTCATTCCTAGTTTAATTTATATTATATACTGTCAGTATAAATTCACCATTCTTAGAACATTTCATTTACGAGGCGTTGCCAATATCTTATTCGTTGCTTAGTAAACTCAACCTGCTTAAGAAAAATAAATTTCACAAAAATTAGATAGAAATGGAGCTAATGTATGAATCAAACATCTATTTCAAAGTTATTCACTTTAAATAAAATAATGTAGAATGGATGATTTTGTTGTAATAATGCCCGTTGGGTTAAATAGTCTCAATATTCGACTTACTTGATCACATAAACTTATGTCATCCACATATATCGACTAAAATGAACTGTATCTTTTGTAGAGAGCAGCTCTTTTGGAAGCTCTGTCAGAAGTAAGGGCAACTCCAGAAGTTATTGATAAGATGACCTCTCTGGCATCCATTCAAACAAAAGGGTTGAAGAGGCACTTCTCAGAGATGCAAAGTAAAAATTTACCAGCACCAGATACAACCTACAATGATGTGGATATGAAATTCAACAGCATAAAAGGTAGCAAAAGAAGGAAAATTTTATTGGCAATGGGTGGGACGACATCTGAAGATAATCCTCAGGATCCAAATGTAGTTGGACTGAAGGTAATATTTATCTTTGGACCTTTATCTCCATGTATGGTTGATTTTGTTATTTACATACATAATCATTTTTCTAGGACAGTGATTCAGAAGAAGATTCAGCAAGTGAAGATGAAGAAGAAGATGCCGTAGCAAATGATAATGACTCTGGAAATGATACTCTGAATCACAATGATTCAAAAAATGACAATGAGACAGACACTGGTAGTCCTCACAAAAATTTTTCATCAGATAAACAAGAAGATGAGGTTCTTCCTGAAAATGATGAAAAGACAATCAGTGATGAAAGTGCAAAAAAGGAGCTCCCTCCAGAAATAGAAGTATCTTCAAAATTGGTGGCCGACAAGCCTAAACAAAGTGATAAAGATGTGGCAGAGAGCAAGCCAGCTGTATTTGTGCATGTAAAGAGGCATAAACATATGCAGGAATCCAGGTTGAAGCTCCCCATACTTGGAGAGGAACAAATTATTATGGAGGCTATAAAAGAAAATCCAGTGGTTATCTTAGCTGGAGAAACAGGGAGCGGAAAGACAACTCAAGTTCCTCAGTTCCTTTATGAAGCAGGTTTTGCATTGTAAATATTACATTTTACTTTAAATTTTCATATATAAAGTAATGTTTAGATCTAAAAATTTGCAAAAGTATTATGCAAACAAATATGCAGAAGGATAATGCAGTTTTTTTGAGTGTGGGTTAATTTGGCACAATAGTTTATCTTTGTTGTATTCCTTCAGGAATGGTCGACTCATTGGTGTGACAGAGCCTAGGAGAGTAGCAGCTATTTCCATGTCACGGCGTGTAGCTGAAGAAATGAATTTAGAGAAAGAAGTTTCCTACCTCATTAGATTTGAGGGAAATGTAACTGAGGAAACAAAGATAAAGTTCATGACTGATGGTGTACTTTTGAAAGAAATTCAGAACGTAAGAATATTCTTGATCTGTATCAATACACCTTCATGACTCTCGATGAATGTGTTTAATGGGAAGGAATTTATTATTTTTCAGGATTTTTTACTCAGTAAATATTCAGTGATTGCAATTGATGAAGCCCATGAAAGAAGTGTTTTCACTGACATTCTTTTAGGCCTGCTCTCAAGAATTGTTCCTCTGCGTCAAAAGAGGGGAAACCCTCTAAAGTTGATTGTAATGTCTGCTACTTTGCGACTTGAAGATTTTACAGAAAATCCCCGACTTTTTCGTACAAAACCACCTGTTATAAAGGTAAAATTTCCATTGATAATTATTTCCATTTTAAATTCAATGCTTGCCTGGAGCAATTGATAAATTTTATCACACTATTTCATCGCAGTAAGTTTCTTGTCTAATTTTACAGGTGGAATCTCGTCAATATCCTGTAAGCATCCACTTCAATCGAAGAACTGCTCCCAACTATGTCCGAGAGGCATTTCTGAAGACTTGTAAGATACATGCTCAGCTTCCTGAAGGTGGTATTTTAATCTTTCTGACTGGCCAGCAAGAAGTGAATACACTTGTTCAGAAACTGCGCAAAACATTTCCATTTAAGAAAAACTTCTCAGCTAAAAAGTTTTCAGGCAAAAAATCCAGCAGAACAAAAGAGAAATCAGATGACTCATCCAACTCGGATACTGAGGTAGAGATTATATTTTTTGCATTTTAAGGACAAAAGATGAAAATTATCAGAAATACTGGCAAAGAAAGACTTTCCAAATTTCAAATAAATGATGTAATCCAGTATTGTAATTTTTAAGTTGGTTCAGATTTTAATGTCTAATCTTAAAATTAACTTTAACGCTGTTTATCTTTGAGATTTTAACCTAATTTTTTAAGATTACCTTTAATATTTTGATTTCCTCAACGAAAGTTATAAATTGAATACTAAGGAGAGTAAAGATAATTAATTATGGGGCTTGGAAAACTATTTTATTGATGAGATTCTCTGTATATAAAGTTTCCTCTCAAATTAGAATTTGAAGATGCCTAAAATAAGGCTCATTCTTCAGGGTCTTCAACCTTCCATGGCAGGAGAAAATCATTTTCCAAATATTTTGTGGTTTTATTACTATGATATATTGCAAGACCCTATTAGCTATAAATAAAGGGATTTATATATGAATGGAAAAATTTTAGGGCTTGAAACTGGAACCTCTCTTGAGTATGCTTGCTAAATAGTGGAACCTCAATTTACATATTTTAATTCATTTCTGAAGTCTGATTGTCATCTTAAATTAATGTAAACCATTTTCCATAACAATCAATGTAAAATAGATAGTTTTGTAATATATTAAGTTGTTCCTAGACCCCCAAGTAATTGTTTATTGAAACTTATATAATACAAATTTGTGCATGTTTCCACTTACCGCCATGTTAATCTTCCTCCTCTTGTGGCCATCTTCACCCCTCTGTATATTGAGTCTCATTACTTCTTTGTTCTACAGCTGATGACACTATGCATTAAAGCATAGGTATACATTGTGTAATACATCTCTTTGTGGATTTACAAAGTATTCTTATTTCATCCAATTAGGTTAATAATTGTAATTCTACTACTGATGTGCCGAATTTGTCTACAACTTTTGATACCGGCTCGGTTGCTCATTACGCAATGCATTATTTTTTGCCAAATACTTTTTTTTTCAAATAATGTTTGAGAACTGATTTGTTTATGATGGAAGGCATTCATTAACCAAGGATCCACTGTAATGGCTATGGGCCTGTAGGAGTCATATTTTTTGTCATTGTCTGTAGCCTTATACAGTCATTCTTGATTTTAAATTTTGTAGTTGAAGGCTAAATTAACAATTTATTGGAACTTGTATTCTTTTCAAGGACGATGAAATAGAATTTGATATGAAAATTGCAATTGAGAATGCAAAGAGATCAAGAAGGAAGAGAAAAGATTCAGCATCACTGCCTAAGATAGACTTGAATGAGTGAGTATATCTTAAAATTGTATGCCAATTTTTACTCTAAAATGTATTTATTCAAGTATAAAAAGATACTCCTACATCTTTTTTTTATTACTGCCATTGAAAGGCTACAGCAAACTATGAAGATACCTAATCTAGCTTTTATTTCACCACCACTTATTTAACAAATGCTTTAAAATGATCCAGTTGGAGACTTTTAGTCTTCCATAATTAACTTCTTCATGGCAGATTTCATACCATTTAATACTGCTTTGATTTCTTATTTTGAGTTTAGGGTAAATACTATTGTTGTTAAAAATTTAATTGCTGGATTATTTCATTGATATTCACATTCATTAGCATTATTTGCTTAATGAGTAGTCTATGTACATAGAATGTTGTAATAATAATTTCTAATGAGTAGTTAAATATGAATTCTGTTATGTGGTCAGGGTATGAAATGCATCCATAGATAAGGAAATTGATTGAGTGCTATAGAAACTTCCTGTTATATATGTATTAATTGCTTCAACATTTCACATGTACTGCATCTTCATTTATTTTTGCTCCTTATCTGCTTTTAGGAAATTAATATGGCTTAAGTCATGTGAATCCAGTTGGAATAAAGTTAATCACTCTAATTATTAGTGTGTAATAACCATTAGTAATCCTTTCTCATAAATATACCCTTTATATCATTCTCCAAAATATCTGTACTTCATCAATATTAGTAATATACTGTATTGTAATCTAAAGCTCATGATCAAATTATTATTTATTATCAGCTATGACATCTTACCAACGGATGACACTGAAAGTGATCTCCTACACCAGGATGATAATGATGAAGGTGACGTTGATTCAGAAGATGAGATAGGAGATGTAGCCGACTTAATAGGGAGTACCTCACAACCCATGTGGGTTCTTCCACTTTACTCTCTCTTGTCCAGTGAGAAACAAGCAAAGGTAACAGTTTAAGTAAAGATAATACATTAATAATATAATTAATAATTATTGAAAACTTCAATGAATCAATGTATTTATTTAATGCGAAGATTATCTTTGCTTCTTTAAGAAAATTTGCATTTAATTCTGATTAAATTATGCTTTACTATTTGAATTCATTTCATTAGTTCTTTGTTAAAATACTGTTTTGTCATATTCGTCTGGTATACTCATGAAAAACTGAGAGCCTGTTCCTAAATCATAGAATTAATTCATTCAGTTGTACGATCCAATGTATCTCAATATATATTTGGACTTTTAGGTGTTCAAACCCCCTCCTGAAGGTTGTCGTCTTGTAGTTGTGGCCACCAATGTTGCAGAGACCTCTCTTACTATTCCAAATATAAAATATGTGGTAGACTGTGGAAAAATTAAAGCTAAATTGTATGATGCAGTGACAGGAGTATCTGCATTTCAAGTGGTATGGACATCAAAAGCTTCTGCTAATCAAAGAGCTGGTAGAGCTGGCAGAATGGGCCCTGGTCATTGCTATAGGTATGAAAATAGTCATACCCTACACATTCATGGAAGTTAACTGTTTAAATTGACATTAAGTATTATTTTGTTTCATTATATTTTTATTATTAATCTTTCTCTGGAATGAAAGTTTTTGAGAGACTAGAGAATATTTTATGATCTCCAATATAATAGTATGCGTTCATTATAACCAATTTTTATGTATTGAAGAAAATTAGTATGTATAACCTTGCAGCAGACAACCTTTAAATGCCAAATTCCAAAAATATCTAGAATTGACTAGTTTGTGTTTTGAGGCACTAGAGAAGGTTGAAAATATGAATTGATTCCATGCAAAAGTTTAAAGGGTAGATTCATAGATTAGAGTCGAAGATTTGAATGGCTGATAAATAAATGTTGTTATGATAATTACCCATAATAATTATTTTATCTTCTTTTAATGGTCTTTTCTGAGAAATCTCTCTCATTTCTTATGTTAATCCATTTATATGTACCCTCTTTTTTATCATTAGGTTATATTCATCAGCTGTCTTCAATGATGAATTCCCAGAATTTTCTGTCCCAGAAATTCAGCGTCGTCCTGTTGATGATTTAATGCTACAAATGAAAGTAATGGGAATTCAAAAAGTTGTCAATTTCCCATTCCCCTCAGCTCCCGATCTTCTACAGTTAAGGGCAGCAGAAAGAAGGCTTGTGCTCCTGGGAGCTCTAGAAGTACCTAAAATTAAGCGAGATCGTTTTGGTAAGAATGCATTGAGGTTAAAGTTGACTCAAGTTGAATATCTGTCTTAAATCTGCAAGTTGCAACTTGCCCTCACTATATAATATATTATTATTTTTGTAGTGGCCAATGTTGATATGAAAAAAGCAGCAGAAGAATACGCATCTGAAGTAACTGAACTTGGACGTGTGATTAGTGCTTTTCCTGTTGCACCTAGATTTGGGAAAATGTTAGCCTTGAGCCATCAGCAGGAAGGACTTCTTCCTCTTACTATTTGTCTAGTAGCAGCACTTTCTGTTCAAGAAGTGTTTCAGATGCCTCAGAACATTAATTCCACAGAAGAAAATCCAGTTAAACAAAATTCTGAAAAAGGTGCTGATAATAAGCAGGTTAGAGATGTAAACAACTTATGTATTTTTGCTTAATTTAAAAATGTTTATCTCCAAAGTCCCCTTCTTAAATACATAGAAAGGAGGTTTTGATGTTTAATAACTCACTTGTATATTACTTGTGGTTTGAGATTGTGTCCAAATGTGCAAAATTTAGAATTGAGAAAAGTATACAACACATGTCAGCCTGCTTCTGAGAGATTATGAAAATCCAATAGTTATATTTAACTCTACTATTTCTCTGATAAAGGAATTAGCTCTTTCTTAAGACAGAATTTTGATGATGTAGTGATTACATCATTTTTATTGTTGAAAAATTAAGCCAAAAGAAATACTTAAATTAACAAGTATGAGGGAAAGGTATTCAAATTTATACAAATAGCCATTCAGCAGGAAACCAAAGGAGAATCAGAAGTAAAAAATCATGGCATGACTAAGACTCAAACTCAGGTCCCACTTTCTTCGCAGGTATTCTGATCACTGAACTACTAAGCTGTGTAAATGCCACTCTGTTAATGGAATGCTTCACTTCATGGTAGTTTAGTGGTGAGAATACAAGCCTGGAAAGTGGGAGACCTGGGTTTGAGTAGCAGTCATGCGGCTTTTTTTTACTTTGGTTTCTCCACCAAGTATTCAAATTAAACTTTCTATAAAGAGAAAAAATTGATAACAATTTAAACCAAAGTCTAGGGTACTAAAAAGCAGAGTAGACTCATCTGAGGCATGTCAGGGAAAGTTGAGCACATCCTTTTAATTAATTTAAATTTTTAATTTGATACAAGTAAATTTCTATTATCATTATTATTTGACCCTTTATTAGGCAAGGTTAGGCCTGAGTGGGCCTTTCTTCCACCCAACCTCGGTAGTAAGTAAATGGAGAGGACCAGGTCATTCTTAACACACGCACTGAGTTAGTCATGTAGATTGTTGGACTTTGATTGCTACTTATGATGAATGTTATTTCCTTTAATCTTTCCTCAATTCTAATTATTCAAAAATAACTGTTTGACATATGATACCATTTAAAATATCTTTTTATTTTCAGGAGCAGATTAAACCCACAGGTAACCTAGGAAGCTGGTGCAGAAGAAGATGGGGTGGTTTGGGACATGGACCTAATTCAGTTATGCTTGGCGATCCTGGTGCATTGATTAGTGCTGTAGGTGCTTCAGAGTATGCTGGGTGCACTGAAGAATTTTGCATTAAAGCTGGTCTTCGGCACCGAGCAATCATAGAAATTCGGAAATTGAGAGTACAGCTATCAAATGAAATAGCCCTTCATGTTCCTACTGTGGAAACCCCTTCTGTGGATCCAAAGATGAAGCCACCAACAGACACACAGGTATTCAGAATGCTTTTTTCTACTGATGAAATTGGGTAATTTTCTTACTACGTATTGCAAAATGTTAAAGTTTGTTGAAAAGAATTGTCTGCTATGCTGTGTTGTAAATCAATGACTAATTTTAGGCGAAACTTCTAAGACAAATAATTCTTGCGGGAATGGTGGATCATGTTGCTCATAGAGTTTCTCCAGAGGAAATTAAAGAAGATGCAGATAAAGAAAAGTGGAAGAATGCTTACAGGTTTGTCTCAAATGTATTTAGTTTTTATTGTGTTTAGGTTGCATAAGTTTCAAAATTTGCAGCATTTTATGGATGAAGTAGTTATTAGACATTTCACATTCGTAACTAACAACCAAGCAACAATAATTAAGCTCATCAAAATTTTTATAGATGTGCTGAAATGGAAGAGCCAGTATTTTTGCATTCCTCATCCGTTCTTAGGAAAGAGCTTCCAGAGTGGATAGTTTATCAAGAGGTGTTTGAAACTTCAAAGCTGTACATAAGAGGTGAGAAAAAAATACATGTGACTGCTGAACTAAACCAAGATTTTTTCTTTGCACAAAGTATACCTTTTTATTAGTTTCCCTAATTATTTTTGAGGCCTTTTTGTTGTAAACCACAACATAAGATTAAGTTTGTATTGTATACGTTCTAGTGTATTTTTAAAATGTGAAATCAGTTCCTCTAGTGTCAATTTTGCTTTATTATGAAAAGATATTGGAATGGTAATTTCTAAAATGGATTTGTAAATGGCCTATGCCTTTTACCATGTATAGTGTTAAAGTATTACAAAAATATGCTGAGTCTCCTGATTGAGATTCTGAAAAGGAAAATGATTTTTGCTGTACAGCAACACACATAGTTTTTTAATGAAATTTCCTGATTGAATTTGTCGTAGTAATCATGGTTAAAATCTGAGTAACACCTATGACACCTAATTAGGCTGCTATTAGACAGAAATGGTTGGTGTAGAGGTATGATACTTTTTGTTTCTTAACTATTCATTAACTTCACAGGAGAAAGATACTTCGTAAACTTCCAAAATATATGTATTTATTTTCAACCAGTTTCACTATCATCACTAAATTCACTAATAGCATCACCAGGTGGCATTCTGATTTTGCTGCTAAAGTAGTGCATACTTTGGTAGTAAAACTAATTGAAAATAAATATTCGTGTAGAAGTTAACTATATTTCTTTCTTCTGTGCTACCTCCTTCCAGAAGGTAATTTATGAATGTATCAACTTTATTCAGTTTCTTAATTTGAAACTTGGAATTTTGCAAAAAATACAGAATGTCTTTCTTTTGGATCAATACTGTTGATGCAATGACTTGTCTATTTTGACATATATTCTCTTTTCGTATTAAAGGTATCACTGCTATTGAGCCTGAATGGCTGCCAAAATTCGCCCCAGCTCTCTGTAACTTATCTGAGCCTTTAGAAGATCCTCCTCCTCGATATGAGGCAGATTCAGAAAGGCTGTTGTGCCATGTCAGCGGAACCTTTGGTAAGTTTATTACAAATTAGAAAGCAAAATTTTTCTTTAAGCAGTTGTATATGTATATCTAGCACATCTGGAAGTCAGGTTTTTCATTATATCACATGGAAATTAGATATGTTAGTATGTTTCTAATTGCAATATTAATCTCATCTTCCTTAACTGTGATCCCGACTGAGATGAAAAGCACTACTACTAATGTTTTAAACAAATATTTGATCTATTTCTAGTAGTGTCTGTCCCTTAGAAATGTCATCTGTCCACCGAACATAGATGATATAAAATGTGACAAACTCTACAGAAATAAGATTTATGTGCTTTTCCTTGCCTTCAAATCCTTGATCGCAATCACTCTTAAATAATATTATAGTTGGTAGTTGTTTGCTTATCACTGAAACACTCCTTGGTTTCCGTCTATCTTGTGCTCTATTCTATATTTCTATTATTAAAATAGGCCGTGCTGCATGGAGTCTCCCAGTGACTGAAACTGATTATCCACCAGGTATAAAGAGGTATAAGTGGTTTGCAGTTTTTCTATTAGAAGGTGATGTTTGTCCTTCTCTAAGAACATACAGGGACTCACTTTTGTCTGCACCAACTGTGATGATAAAAAGCTGGGCTAAGTAAGTGTTGCAACTTGAGTGATTAAAATATTTTCTATTATCTTTATTTACACTTTTTTCCTTCATTTAACAGGATACAACCTCGAACAGATATACTGTTAAAAGCCTTAGCATCAAAGCAAGTAGATAGCAAAAGCAAATTATTGGAAGTTTGGAAGGATGAACCTACGTGTGAGTATATTATCATTTCAGCAGAAATTGTTCACAAATTTGAGTAATTTAAATTATTTACATTAGCTTTGTTTGTTGGGAAATATAAATCAATAATAGATCAATTCAACTATGTTTAGTTAAGATTCAGCTTAGCTGTATTAAGCCACTAAATTATTTTTATCTTTGTTCTTTATATATATATATATATATAGTTATAAATTTAATTTTAGACAAAGTACTAACTTTGAATGGAACAGCTAGGAAAAAGTATTTATTTCTATAAATTTTGGAATATTATTATTTTTCTAAATGTTCCTCTACACAGCTATTCATTTTCTTGTAATTTATTATTCTAGACAGAATTTTCTCATCTTTATAGAGAATTTTGTTAGATATGGAGACATTTTTCTTTTTCTAAACTTAAAAATCTTATTATTTTTTTCAGATTTACTTGGTGCATACTTAAAGTGGTTACCTGAATCAGCACATAATGAAGTATCTCTGCTATGGCCTCCATTATAATAAAAAGAAATTTCAAAACTGAAATATGTACATTTTATTTTAACCAAAAATTTTAAAATAAAATAACAAAATGACTATCCATATACAATCTGAAATTCACACAAACTTCTATAAAATGATAAAATAACAATGACAAAATACAATGAGTTGAAAGGACGGTAAAAATGGTGACAAACTATTATTTTGCTAAGTTTTGAAGATCTTGATTATTTTAGTCAATGGTAATCTCTAACAAACTTTCGTTTTAATTGCTATAAAAACTAGCTGGCTCAACATACCAGAACACACATCAGTGGTAGTAACAATAAATGCTTAGGCACATTTCACCTATGCCTCAGACATGGTTTTAAGATTTGTGGAATATTTGCCATTAGTTGTGCAAATATCCAAAAATTTCTTATATTTGATATAATATTATTATTCAGCCTTCAGATGACCAGCAGATGTATCTCCATTTTCTTGCATTAGAGCTTTTTTCTTTGGAGATTTCAATGGATTTGCTTTACATTCATTGTAGAGATTGTTTAAGTCAAAAACAGCTTTTACATTATCCTGAAATTAATTTAAAATATCTGGTTATAGATTATTTTTTATTTGAGACTGGAGGAAAAAATCTTGACATATTTAAAAATTATTATAAACATTAAAATATAACAAGTTTATTGTTTAAACTGAATACTCTTTCTATCGTGAAAAATTTGAGTTATAATAATTTCATAATACTTGAAAGCATTGTAAAATTCATCATCTTTGGATAGGAGACCAAAATATTAGGGGATAAATTCCCAACTAGGTGTACCCCATAAATACTCCGTTAAGGAAAAAAGGAACAATAGCAAGGTCCAGCCAATTGCTGAAATTGAGTCACACTGGATATAAATGGTCCCAATACTACGTACAAGGAAATGGTAAAAGTTTTCAAGATAATTGTTTCTTGTTTAAAGTATCATTAGTTTTGCCATACCTAATTATAACTGTAATATAATTTAGTCAAGAAACATAGTTTACCTTTCTGTAATGGTGATTTGAATAAATTTGGGAAACGAAGGCATAGGGTAAAGCTTAGCATAGAAAACTATTTAAGATAAGAATATAAAAGTAGATAGGCAAAGCAAGAAAGTCCCTTTGGGCAAAGGTTTCCTTAATGGTTGCGTTCATATCTGTAGCAAGACAAAATCCTTGAACCCAATCATAATTCTTAACTTATTAATGTTATTCTCATCTCATCAATGAATCTTTCTGTAAGCAATTAGTGTTTAAGCGAGACAAACCTCAGAGAAAAAGAATTTCTGCACTTTTCCTTTGCTATCAAATCCTGGACGGCGAATAACTTCTTTTCCTTCTTTAAACAATATTAACGTAGGAAGTTGTTTGCTCATCGCTGAGTCACTAATTCTATGTTTCCTTGCTACTTCTGGATATCGTCCGACATCAATTTTTCCAAATTTAAGGTTTTCTAGAGCGTAACTGATGACAGAATTAAAGTGGGTTAGTTTTTCAGCAGACGATTATCACATTTTTCGCTATTCCTAGGTAAAAATATTTGCATTACTTACTCGTTTGACAGTCTTGAAAACACTGGAGCAAAATTCACGCAACTTGGGCTCCAAGCTGTGTAAAATACTACCAGCCAAGTTACCTTCTTACTACGTTCTAGCTCTTCGTCCAAACCATTTGCTCTGAAGTAAACAAGATTTTCCGGTCCAGATACAGTTGGCTCTGGTAATAAAAGAGCTAATACTAAAAGAGATTAAGACATCATTGTTTTCACGTAAATACAGGAGTACCATATTATATGTAAGGAGAAGTTGTAGATGATACTTGCATACAAACAAAACGCCGTATAATATGCCCATCCTAGCATCAGCGTAAAACCATAAAATTAAATTTGCAACCTTAGTATAAACAAAACTTGAGGATAGATAATTAATCATTGTCACACTTCCTGACTTCCTCGTTCTAATCATGACTACGATTAATAGAAAGAACAGTATTTCTGATTCCCTCATATCTAATTCACATTCCTTGCCAGGAAATACTACATTGCAAACAAAAGTTATCCTTTTCGCAACTAAATACGATAAACTCAAGATTATATTCACAATATAATACGGCTCAGTAAGCCTTTTAACATCCTTGAGAAACCCCATTTTCCTTATATCTGTTTCCTTCACGAACACACACACAAAAAGTCAAAAGTAGTACACAAATTTTACAAACGAGTGTTAACAAGGCCGCTTGACAAGCCTTGCACTGTTTCTCCCCATTCTTTCCTCAACTCTTATCGATCGTCATATGTATATGCTCACGTGTTTTCGTTCCTTTTAAACCTTCAAACTCGGGTCCGCATGAAATAGCTGGCCCTACTGCAGTTTATTAAGCTCTTACCTCAATTTCCATTCTAGCTAAATGTGGTACAGTCATTTAGACGAAATCATCCTTCGTTTCTTTATGGACTCAAACATGAAGAATATTTTGACTTAAAACGAAGATAATTCTATATTTTTATTTCCTCTTTCGGAGATTTCCTGCATTAAAAAATTCCTTAGCATTTTTTAAAATCAACCATGGCTTATTTTGGGATCATTTCCTCACGTTATATGTATTTTTCAAGGAATTCAGCGAATTCGATTCGATAGAGTGAAAAAAATGTGAGTTACGGTGAATGAAGTCTAACTCATCAGCTCCTATTTCACTGCCCTTCATTTAAAATGACCTTAGGTAAGAATAAGCTTTGTATTTGTAAGAACAGTCATCATACATTTTGTGCTTACAATTTCCCTGTTATTCTCTGATATTGTCAGATACAGAACATTCTCTGTTACAGTCAAATTAGACACAAATATCATTATTCTACGATTATAACCTTCCAAGGGTATTTGTTGTTTACCCTTTATTAAACAGTTGACGTCGCTATCTAACAATAATTTCAGAAATTATTTCATTGCCGTTAAATCCATTTCTGTTAAGTAGATAGAGGAAAAGAAGATTATGGTTAATAAGGCTTCCATTTCAATTGTTCTTCATTCAATAAGTGACCGATTTTGGCTTTAGACCAAAATTCTATGCAAGAATGAATTTAGATGATGATACAATCATGATTATAACTGCAAGTTTACGTAAGAGAATTAGAAATTATCAGCAAAAGATAGCCAATTGTATAGAATATAAAAGAATTTACCGATGCAAATAACATTTCTCATTAGTTAGCTAAGTATTTTCAGAGCAAGGAAGAATATACAAAAGGGACTCTATCATAGTATTACCAATTGGCATGGCCCAATCTGCTTCATTAAAATTAAAGAAAATATCAGCATAGTTAGATATCCATCAAAAATATAAATTCATGGGTTTAAAGTGTATTTATTTTCATGAAATTAAGCATTTGTAATTTAGAAACTGTTTCAATTCATTTCAATCAAATTCACATTTCAAGATGAATAAAGATAATGATTAGTACTAAATTCTGCAGTTAATTATCCTTATGTTTCAATTTATGCAATAAAATAATGAATGACACAAACTTGTTGGGCTTAATCCTTGATTGAAACGGAAACACTGCTGTTTAACATTGATGTTCATGGTATGAATGGAAAGTCACTGCTAAGATTTTTGTCTTTAGTACTATTTTTGCATAGGCTTACTCAGGCAAAGGTTATAGTTTTAGAAAATCTGGGTGAGACATTTGGAAACATTGATTTATAATCAGCATTTATTAAGAATATTCCAAAATTCATAGCTACATGATTTGCATTTTTAGCAAGGTGAATTTTTCTAAAGAAGTTGTACAGCGTTTTATCATGTGCATGCACTTCATACGTGCCTTTTTGTTTGGATTCATATTAGAAAATTTCAAAAACTCAGCAATTTTACAATAGCTTGAATACATTTTATATTTAAAAATTATGTATGAGAACCAATCTTACAAAGAGCTTGATAAATAATTGAGTTAGATAATATTAATCCTTCACTAATAACCATAGGAACATTAATCTGTTATGGACAGCTTATATTAGAAAATGTGCTTTACAAACAAGTATAATTATTTGTGATGTCATACAACATAATAATCTTGAAATACTGATATATTATCACAAAATAACAGAAAATTCTTTGCAGGATATGATTGATCATAAACCACAAGAAGAACTCTATTCAGTAACGTATAAATTAAATATTTACATAATAATAGTTTCTGCATATGATCGACATATATTTTGTATATAAAAACCAATTAGAAGAAAACATTGGGAGAATATGATTTAATAACTAAGGGATACAAAACTCGAAGTACGGAAAACCATAATAATGCTAATAATATCAATATATATATATATATCATTTGAGTACAATAACAGTTTTTGCTGTTTACTGAATTTCTTAAATGGAAAACTATATGCAAGCACAGTCATAAACCATATGGGAATTTCAAACTAACTGTAAGAGTATTACAGAGCTATTTCTATTTCATTTCATCTGTAAAAATTTACTTAATGGGAAATGCATATAACTTCTAAAAATAACTTTTACCCAAAAGTTTCAAATGCAATATTAGCCTTCAAAACATGAGAAAAAGCAATATTAAGTTAATGAGCGAAACAATGTGATAAATTCCTGCCAACTCACAAGTACCTCTTCCTTATTCTTATTTTCTTAATGTAGTGGGAATCTTTAATTAGAAGGAATGTATTGGATATGAATATCTTCCGAGTGGTTCCAAGTTTCAACTTTCTGATATTGATACAGACAACTATGTGTAACAGAATTCAGTTGAATATAATCTTTTGCCAAAATTATTTTTGACAAATACCTTATCAAAAACTGTCATTTTTACCTGGTAAATACTTAGTACTTATAAACAAAGTAGGGGTTCTTATTGGGCAAACTGATCTACAAATCTGCATTCACAATGTACGTTGGACCCTGAATTTGATTTTCTCTGGGCCTCATTGTATACACCTCACAAGCTATAACGTTCCACTTGATTAAGATATTTCTTTTTTCAAGAGAAATTCATGCTTAAGTAAATAAGGAATTATATGCCTAAATTAAACATTGACTATCCCAATTACTGAACCCAAGATGTCAGTATGACAGATAACTAACTATCTTGTTGAATTACATTATTTTTCATTTCCCAAATTTGATAATAATGTCAAAAATAATTTTCTATAAATGCAAAACCTTCTTTTCAAGGTATTATTAATTTTCCTCAACAATGCTTAAGCAACGTAGGAATCAGGCATCAAGGTTTGATATTCAATAGGCAAACAAAAAATTAGTTTAATACTTACACCTACTACTCAAAACTTCAGATTGGAGTATTGGACCATATGTTGAATTTTTATTTTAAATGATCTGAATAGAATCTCCTGAGGTATTAAGAGAGAAAAATAAGCTTTAGGGAGTATACTATCCTGAGAAGAGAAATTTCAGGTAAATTCCCTCATTCTGCTCATTTCCTCATTGAAGAGTATTTTTTGCTTCAGCAGCTACTTCAAGTACTTCCAAGTTTCTTTTATCTATGCAATTTCAAGTAATGAAATATATAGTTTCTTGTGGAAATAAATTCAACCTATCACTTTTCTTGATAATTATACAAAAATCTACATAATAGAAATTTTCTCGGTAATAATTTAGCAACAGGTGTCTAGGTGTTCATCTAGCAATATAGTTTCATTATTGACTAAGATGGTAGATTGACTAAGGAAATCAATTTATATGTTCATAAAGAGTAACAATGTATTCTTAAAAGAAGCATTCAGGTTTTGATTATAATAAGATCAATATATAGATTATTAAGAAAAGAGGATTAAGGAAATTGAACTAAAGTATGTCTGCTAATGGTAATATTATATGAAATAATACCTAGTGTACACAAAATGTTTTGTTACAAATACTGATACACTGATTTAAACTAAGTACTTATTATCACACAGTTAAAGATGTATATTTACTATAAAATTAAAAATTTCATAAGTTAATTATGTCAAATCAGTAACAGCTCAGATGTAAGAAAATGTGCCATGTTAATTTAACAACACATACAGATAACACACAAACATAATGGTACACCTAAAACTTGAAAGACATTCAGTTAGATTAAAAATTTAATCTATCCAGCATATTCTTAACTTCCTTATGAATGACTGTTTCCACTGTCATAGCTTTCTTTGGTTAAATCTTACTTATTTTGAAATAATTTAAATAAAACAATTGATATAATTTAAGTATATTTGCAGTGTAAATCTACTAAAATTACTAAGATCCTGAATATCAAACCTGAAGCTCTATAAATAAATTAATCAAAATATGAATTTTTAGTCATGACATAAATATCGATTCTAAGTAATAATTATCATTTCTCCAGGGTTTTAAGAAAAATAACAAAAAATTCATATGATCTACTGAAATATTTCAGTGGACCATAGGCTGGATAATAAATATTAATGCAGTCTAGTTTCAGTACAACATTAAGCATATTTCCAATCAAGAGAGAGGGTTTCCCTAATTATTTCGTCAAAGAGATATCTTTCAGAGCATATGCAGATTTTTATCATGTTTCCAAATGAAAATTTTTGAAGTATGTACATAATGTATGTACTATAAGTTTCTTTAAATTTTGCATATAAGTTTAAACTGGTATAAGTAAAGACAAAGACTTAAACATTTGGAAAAATCCACTTCTCTATCTTGCACAGAAGAATTTATTGAACATTTAATGATTTAGTAATTAAAGTTAGTTTTTCTGAATTTTCCAAAATCCCATTGTAATGGGGAGTTCATTTAAATTTGATTTAATCCTTATAAGCAGATACCTCAATCAGAAACTAATTTTTGGAACGAATATTCCAACATGTTGAGAGAGGTAATTAATTTTAATCTCATCATGAATAAAGTGTATGTAACATATCCCTTTGAATGTCTGAATTTAAGATAATTCATTACTCTTTTGGGTAAGGAATGGAAAGAATCCAAAAATGAAAGAAGCCTTGAAGCACTCAAACACTTATGACAGCTGAGAAAAACCTTAGCCACATCACTAATATTGTTGAGCACCTGAGGGATGGAATACAAATTCCTTTCATGCTGCAACTATGAAGAAGGTACATATCTTTGGGATGAGCTTGGCAAGGTATTAGCCAAGTTATCAACTTTAGATGATCTCTCTGAAGAGTTTTGACTGAAAAGAGAGAAAATAGTGACTTGAATTCTTTACAATTTAAAATGTATGCAGAAAATATTGAATGTAAGAATGTCACAAAGCATGCTGAAGTCAGTAATGTAACCTACAGTATAATAATAATGTAACTACAAAGGAATGAAAACTTTCAGGAATATTCACCATAGAATTTTCCTCTGTGATTCACATCAAAATCAAATGTTATTCATGCTGGAAAATGCATGAAACTTAATAATTATTATTTTATCTATAACTTATTATATATTATTTGTAGTCTCCTTCCTTCATGTCCATAATAGATACAGCAGTCAGAATTCAGTTTGTAATACTTGACCAAACATGTTAAGAATAAAATACGAGAGGAATATTTCTACAGTGACTGAGTTTTAAAAGAAGAGACTAACTCTAATTAAATCATTCCAAAGCAAATTAGAAAGCAGATCTCAAATACACAAAAATTGTGAATCATTGAAACTCTACCAACAGTGTTTTGGCTCCTTGAGGATTAAATGAATATATATGATATTTTAAAATCATGTCTCTAATACTAATTCTAATTTTTATTCTAATACTAAAAGGTTCTATTGTTGCAAAGTTTTGATATTGTCTGAGAACAGGTTTAAAAATTTAATTTTATTCCTCCAAATAACATCATGTAGAAGCCAATAAAGCACCCAAAAATTTTCCTATTACTAAGAAACCCATGCTAAGATTGATAACCAAGGCTGTATATTCTCATATCATTGAGGAAAATATATCTAACTTCCATTGGTGTTTTCTTAAATAAAAATTGGAGTAAAAAGAGGAGTATTTGACAGAGGTATGTTCTCCAAAAAGTAACAAGAAGGAAAAATACATTTCATAATAGGGTCTTACACAAATAAAAGTGGTAATTTCTCTCAATGTATGAAATTAAGGAGAAGCAAATATAATGAAAATCAATACTTGTTTGTCAGAGTGACAAAGGAAATTTTGTATGTAAGCACTTGAAGCCACTTTACTGTAAATGATTCCACTCTTTAGCAATTAATTCAAATTCATCAACCACCTAACATACCTTAATGGAAACTAATTTATTCAATATGCTGAGCAATGATTACAGTGTATATTGAAATTTATTAGAAATAAAATTCTAAAAAAGCTACAATTCAAATCAAATAAAAATTGAAATATAACAAGTAATTCTTTGTTTTAATTTAAATAAAGTACCATCACAAGCATTATGTAAAGTTGGTACTGAAGTTAAGTCATTAATTACAGTGCTTACATTTATAGTAATGAAACTCATGTCTGGCATTCATCTATTATTATTCTGTTATTATGCTTATATAAAATTATTGGAACATGCACACTTTGCTTATAATAACTTACCAAGAATGCAAGTAAAATCACAAAAATATTTGTTCTAATCATTTTACTTGAAGATATTATCTTATTCAGAACCTTTACTTCATGAATACAAAATCTTTAACTAAATTTAGTCTACAAATTTTTCGTACATGATAAAATATCTGAGGAAAGTTTGGCAATCCAGAATCAAAAATGGTAATTCTTAATCTGTAACTTATTAAATTTTCAGGATATAAGAGATATTCTTTCCCTTAACAATTTTCACCAAGAAACAGAGAAATCCAGTGCAATAGGTTATCAGGCTCAAAGAAAAGGATTGTCAACAGCAGCTACATTAAGTTACTACATTATTGCATACAGAGCTAAGATACAAATAATAAAAGAGCTTATGTTTGACCTTGATGAAGCATTTTTAAACTGTTCAGTCAGTCTGTTTGATTTGTAGAATACTATTCCTATAATTCTAATCCAACAACTAATCTAATTCTCACCGTGTGGAGGCAAACAAATATGGCAATCAAAACGGGGAAAGGGAGAGATTTATGTATTGTAATGTATGAATACAGCTAGAAAAATATTAAATTGTGAATGGAAGCACAATAAAGGAGATCTTGATTGTAATAACTGTAATTTCAAGATAGAAGAATCATAAGATGGATACTATAAAAATATCCTTTCCATGATATTAATATATTTTTAAAGAAATATCCCATTTAGAAAATGAATCATTGTTACTCATCATATACTCTTGGGGTTTTTACTTGTATTTCCTTTTTAGATTATGTAAATTTGAAGATAACATCTTGAAGACTCTTGTAATACTATATACCATACTATGATAATGCCATACTTTGTGCGATTTACATTCCAAGTAGCTGTAAGATAGACAATCTGGATTTCTTTTATAAAAGTAAAAATTCAATTACTTTTCTATCACACACAATGGCATGCTATGAAATTTACTGGTTGCCACTTGAACTATGTAATCTTCCATTGCCTCTGTATCATTGCTATCTGCCAAAAGTATACTCATATCCGTAACAACTTCCTGACTTATTCACTCTCTGACAAAATAAGGGTTTTGCATGACACGAGGGTGACTCTCCTGGTATACCGCCAAAATTAGAGTTTTCATAGAAACTGGAATAGCATACATAACGCCGATGGAAGGCATTGTGGCTCAAGCAGACAACAGTAGATGTTGCATCCATTGTGGGGATAAAAAAGTACCAAAACACACATTCACTCTGTTAATAATCCTTTTTAAATGTAGAGAATAGCAATAAAGATATCCAACTGATGATAGCTCAGTATCATCATATTTCCCTTTAAAACATTTTCCAATAGAATTTCTCCGATTTGGTATCTGATTAAAAAATGTGTTGCAGAAATAAGATAAATGACTTTGTTTAAAAACAAGATTGGTTTCCAGTAAACTGATTTATGAATCTACTATTTCTTATGGATCAATGATATGAATGAAGAATGCTTCAGTTGGCAGCCCTGATTAATGTGGAGATGAAGGGGTAAAAATAAACATGCAGAAATAACTAGAGCCAGCATGCATACATGCAATAGTCTAATGTAACAACTGTATGATTCTTGTAATGATTTTATTTGTAAAATTGCTGAGTTTACACTGAAAAGTAGAAGATATATTTGTTATTAATTAATTTATATGAATTTAACTTCATTTATCAATTCATTTGAAGTACCTTGAAATAATCTATTTTTCAGAAATAAATAATTGATACTTCTGAATTTTACATGCTATTGATCTGCTTGAATCAAGACAGCTTGAGGTAGGAATAATATTTATCACTTTCATTCAACCTAAAATCTGGTATCAAGTTTTCTTCTCAAAACACACCTTTTTGGGAAAGAAGTTAATAAAAATCACATTTGGAAGAACATACAAAAATTTCACTTAGAGAATTTCAATGAATTTCAAATGATACTCTTCTCCAAAATTTAGAATTGCCTACAGAAGGCATTTCATCATTGAAAACAAAAATGAGATTTTTGTAATTTAAGGTCAAATACAGTTTCACATTGGAATTATATTATTCAAGATGTAGTTTTAAATGTAGGAAATTTACTTTCCACTTGATTTTTCTTGAATTTTTAAAACATATTTGATATTGTACATTTTTCTACTAACAAGAGATTCAGTCCAGGGATATGTGAAAATCCTGTCATTGATTATTCAAGATAAAGTAATTTAAAATAATTTTAAAATTAATATACTGGATTTATGTTATTTTAAAAAAATCTGATAGGAAATTCTTCATTCTACCAGCTAGAGTTACAAATGGTGGTGATGAGTATGCTTGTCAGATATAATCCAACTGTGTTACAAAATAATTACCTTAAAAAACAGATGATATTTTCTGATTTTATCCTACATAATGTGCAGTGGGAAACCATTTCCACAGAATAAAACATATAAAAAATTGATATTTAATATCCTTTAACTTAATACCAAAAATTTTACAGTGAGTTGACTAAGTTCTCTTGTGTGGCGTTTCTCATGCTTTGATTTTGATGGAACACTTTACCAATTCTGAGATTTAAATGATAAGATAAGGAGATAAGATTAAGAGATAAAACCTAATTTATCTGTAATGCTGGTAGATATTGTGGTCTGTTAAATTTATCTTAATAGTTAAGAGGGAGGAGCAATAAAAAAGACTTCTGTTAGGTTGCCTTAATTTACTCATCTTTCATTAGTCTTCCCCTATACCAAAAAAGAAGCCCTTTTTCTTGTCCTCTTAATCAACCATGGAGATAAATTTAACTGACCTTAGTAATAAATAATTGATGCAAGCAAGAGTCAGAGTCCAGTAATTGCACAGTCTACCTGGAAAGTGAGAAGTGCCTAAACTTTTAATAATGTTTCAATTCCATTAAGCATTGAAAGTCATTGAAGAACCATCAATATTCATAATTGTTGGCAGATACTTTTCAACTTTTCCTCTAACTCCAGCATTCCAACAGTTTTGGAATAGCAGGTCTCATTTATGCATGTGATATAGGCTTCAGTATAACTTAATTCAGTTAACATAATGCTGATAAACAACATAATTAATATTCTGTATTTATTGGAAAGGATTTTAAGAAAGAGTATCACTCCAACAATTCTTTTTAGTGGAATTAATCATAAAAATGAAAAAATGAGGAAGAGAACTGATACACCTTGAAACTTTGCAATGAGAATCAAAATCAAAAGTAGTTATAATGTTAGATTTTCATTACTTGCCATGTTTGTAACCCTAACCAGCACCCCTTTTCAGTGACTTACTGAGTTACTGCATTCTTTTCAAAATTGGTCACTAGTAATGAATAAAATCATTTTTCATATATACCTGTTCTCAGACAATATACTTTTTTAAGCCCTGGATAGAATAAATTATCAAAGATTACTTTACTGGGGACGATTCTTTCATAAAAATAAATAAAAAGTGTCAAAAATGAAATATACATGAAATATAATGTTAGGAATGTTTATAATATATTATAACTTTTGCATTTTGTTCATGACCTACAAAGCTAGAGGGTATGTCGTATTAATTGCTACATCAAACTGGGGTGGCATCAGTCTATAAAACTATGACATACTCCAAGAAACATAGACTCGTTACAGATGTTCTTAGTGATAATGACCTAATCAATGCAGCTACAAATAATGTTCATAGGACAAGTTTTGGTTAGACACAAATATAGTTACTTAAATCCCTCACAATTCTTGAACTTAACAAAAGTATCAGCTAAAAAATTTAAAACTATAAAAAAGATAAAGAGAAAATAAGAAGACAGAATGTTAAATTTCTGATGGTTAATAGATGGATGATTAATATAATACGGTAGTTAAAATAAATTTAAATAATCTAGTTATACTCTTTTGGCATTTTGAGTGAGTTTGAGGAAGAGAATGAAGTTTTTCCTTCTTTCTGAATGATGGTGATTGTATAAATTTAAGAGAAAATTATTTGTTAGTCTTAATGTGCAGTCATTGCTTATATAGTATAAAAAAGGTGCTGACAGAATTTTTGATAGATAGACTAGTTCTCACCATGAAAATTTTATTGTACTATTTAAATTATTTTAGAATTAATTCTCTCTTTCGGTTTAATTATGGGGTTTTAAAAATGGTGCATAGGAGACATGGGATTGAAATTAGGCAACTAAAACTTATTAAATTTTTTATAAATATTCATTTTAAACTTATTTATTTTTAATGTTTTGTGGCAATTTTATATGTGATAAGTAAAAATTAAATTACAGTTTGTTTGCTTTCAAAATTTTCTTGAGATTGGATCTATCATTGCACAGATTATGCTAGATATATATCCATTAAAAACTAAAATTGTCTCAGAACATATGCATAATACTATTCCTATTAAGTCAGAGGTAATCAGTATATTCCTCATTTCTTCCAATCTAGATTTCTTAATACAATTTCTTTCTTCAAATGGCTATCTGCTATACTGGAGGTAATTGTGCTAACAGTTCCTGTGAGAATGTTCTCATTGATCTTTGCAATTTGGGATCTTTATTTTACTTTAATTACTTTTTACAAAGGCTTTAAATGAAATTCAAGAGTCGCTGACTTCCATGAATTAGGAACAACTGAGTACATTAAAATAACTGATAACATTAAAGATTAAAAGATTAGACAAGGAGAAAATATTACAAACTGAGACATAGTATTGCTAGTATGGAAAGGCAGAAAAAAGGGAATATTAGAATGAATACAAGTGATACACCAAAAACAAGCCAAGAAGAGATACTATTGGATAGTAGCAGAAAACAAGCATTTTATCATCCTACTGTGACTTATTACAGAAAGCTTTTGGATATTTTATGGAATATGAATTCTATTACTGAATGCTAGGAATTAAAATTTTAGAAAGACCAAGTTAGATAAATCATGATCTCCAAATAAATCAGAAATAAGCTTTATTTAAAATTTTAAACTTAATTTCTATTGTAACTAAAGCTACAGGAATGAGTGCTATTATTAGTATTCTGGCTGAAAATGCAATAGAAATATATCATTAGACATTTTTCAACCAATTCTTCTTTTAGGATGCTTTTTTATTGGATGAATATTATAAAAATTTATGGTCTTTTAAATTAAGTCTTGATACACAGAGCTTACTTGAGTGAGGCAGTAAAAATAATCTATTTCTTACATTTGTTACTAATTTCATATGCAATAGCAAAATAATTATGATTCTCATTTGCTTTGGAAACTGATTTTACAGATTATCTAGAAAATTATCTAAGAAGGGATAATTTACAATTTAGATAGCAAATTATATTCTTCTTATCAATGAAACAAAATGAGATTATTTAGACCTAAAAAAATGAATATAATATCATATGTTTAGAATTTCATAAGAAAATAAGTTATACAATCAGCGTGTATTTTTATGTGTATTAACAAGCACACCCAGAACCATAACCAAGAATTTGTAGAGGAAGAAATAATAAATTTTCAAATACTCAATGGTTCAAAGTAAATCAAATTCATCCAGTATGGATTAAAAATAAGAAATATCTTTCCGAGAATTTTTGATGATTTCTGTGCTAATAGCTTAACTAAATTAATACTGTGATATTAATTTCCCAATCAAACTTAGAAAGGAGCCAAAGGCAATTTTCTTGCCACCTCAAGTATTGGCATGGCCCTGTAGAAATATTTCATCCATTAGAAATATTCTGATAATAATATATGCCATAGCTGAATCCCAGGTCATAAATTAATAATTTACTGAATTTTTTAAAGTTTTCATTCATTGATTTAATGATTTTGATTTGAATCAGCTAACAATTTTTAATCTTTAATCATATTTTCCATTATCCTAGACTATAAGGAAGATATCTCTGCAAGTTTATGAAATGAATCATCGTATCTCATTGTTGGTGCAAACCTCAGGTGTGGCTGCATAAGGGATGCTTTTGATGCTCAATATTTCCTTATGCTACAGTGGCTTAGGCTCTTAAAGAATTCCACATTATTTTGGGGTTAATATAAGCATCCTGGATGAAGCAACACCTGAGAACTGCATCAGGATTTATCATTTATGGCAATTTAGCAACCACCATGAAAAACTTCACTCTTCTGAAGTTGTATCAGGAAGTTACAACACAAGGTTGGCTCCAGTAAATAAGCACAGCTATGGAGTGCCTATGAGCTAGGAATGCTCCAATTTTGTGCTTTCTTTTACTCTGAAAATTGGGCAAGAGAAGTGATTTCAAATGATCTAGCATTTAACAGCTTCTACACCTAGAGCCAACCCTGTTTTTGCAGACATGTTATTCCATCACATGACAAGTGGAAATGTCTGAAATTAAAATATTCTAAATTAGATGAAATATTTGATTACATAACAGTGAAGTTTCTTTTCCTTTGTCAAGCCTTAATATTTAAAGAAGCATGCATCAAGTAAGTAGACTAAAAAAAGAAAAGCGCAAGTGAAATGATTTGGATCTAAAGTATCTATTTTGATCAGCTATTATTATTGCGTGTGGGTCTATGAAGACATGCTTCAAAATCTTGGCTTGCATTGATTGTTTTGGAGGATCACCTCAGTATGGCACACAGTAGCACTTCAGGATAACTGGTCACAGCCTTGTAGTTCTGTTGTAGCAGCTGATTGGAGGAGAGATTGAATGAGGGACCGAGGGAAGATGTAGGAATGGATAAGAGGGCACAAGGAATGGAGAGATAAGGGAGGTAGCCGAGAAAGACATTCATTTGAAGTCTGGTTCTCTCACTAATAGATATATAAACTATAGCTCTACATAATAATTAGTCATATCTCAAAGATTTCTATGATACTGGAAATTCTTAATACACTCTAGTGTCCAACTCAAAAATCTAACTGATTCTTTAAGTTCTCTATCTTTATATTCAAAGAAAATATTTAACACTCATCATACAGCTCTAAGCTTATGCAAATTAAATAAGAATGCATCACAACAAAAATACTATGTAGCTATTACAAAAGAAAAAACATTGCAGAAGACAGATTTATAGGCTTGTTTTTTAAACATTAGGAAAATGGCCCTTTATTTATTAATTTCTTCTATATGTAAATAAACATAATAGAAAATTTTGCCTTCTTCAAAGTCCTCTGACAATTTTTAAGCTATCAAGACTTTAATAAGATTTATATAACAAATATCTTTGTGTTCCTTTCTGAAATCCTCCACCACTTATACCTAGGCTGAGGCCCAGAACTCAAAATGTCTTTTAAGGTGGCTCAAGATACCATCTTCACATGAAAAAAAATATCTAAGATACAGCATATGATAAATAATAATATTTATACTGTTTATTCTGATTAATTTCTTGGGACCAGAAGTTAGAATTTTTAACAAGGTTAAATTTCTAAAATAAGTTAAGGGTATTGATTTATATGAGTTAAAATCATTTAAACCTTCAACCTTTTAAATAGAATAACAATGAGGACCATAGACGAGGGAAAAAGTCTTTCGGGTCAGTTTCTCTTATGAATGCAGTATATCTTACAAAGAAAATACAGGACAGTTTCTTCAGAATATATATTTCATGTATTTAACTTTTAGATGAATCTCAACCTATAGGACACAAAGGTCTATGAAGAAGGCAAACCTCCATGCAAAAATCAACACAAAATACAGAAACAAACATAAAAAAATTACATATTAGCTCACTCACCTTTCTAATAATCTTCTCTCCAATTCAGGAGGATAAGTGACATAGATGTAATGCTCATTGCCACAAACACCCTCTTCTTCCTCAGGGTCTCCATCTCCTAATCTAACTGCCAACCTCTCCTCACTTTCCTCTTCTGCTTCTCCTGAGCGGTAATCAGCATGCAGATGTTGAGATGGACTCCCAGGAGCTAGATGTTGCTGTCTGCGTGGCTGTCGAGGGTATGGGTATTGCCTCCTGCAAGAGAAACCCTTTGGATATATCTCCAAATAATTCATTTCATGTGAAAAAACCTTTAACCAAGTTCCATCACTCCTCCACTGCTTGGTCAAAAGAAATATAGAATGTACATTCATTTGAATTGTTCAAACCCCAAATTTCCACAAAACTTAGCAGTTTCTTACATTTATTCATTTTCAGTCATTTACAAATGAGTATATTTATTTAAATTATTTTGATACATTCATCATAATCTATTAGTGATGTTTTGAAGAAGTTTTATTCACACCAAAACTATCTTTAATTTTATTATAAACAACTCTCTCAAGTCATCTTCATATTCCTTCATTACACTATTATCTTTTTAAGATTGACTCATACATATGTACATATGTACCAACATTTTTTAAAAAAATCAACAGTGAAATGTGACATAAATGATGGGAACATTTAATAGGTAATTTTATGATGTATCTTATGGAATTGTTAAAAATTTCTGTTAAATGCCTAACAGTATCTTCTAAAAATGTCCCACAATATATAGTTACTGATATACCTTCCAGGCTGAGTGAGGCCTTGCTGATGTGCTAGAAGCGCCTGCTGTCTCTGATGGTGCAGAAGACGCTGATGTGTGCGATGAGCTCTTGAGGAGTGTGCAGGAGAAGGAGTTGCTGTGCTAGAGGAAGCTACACTTCCTTCTTCAGAGCTGCCAAGGAAATATTCAAAATCTTTTAGACCAAATGAGATTCAACATAGTTCTTTAGTTTCAATAGAATAAGAAAATGACCTGAATGAAGAAAGAAATGAGAATGAAAGAAAATGAGAAAGTTAAATGTAATATTGATACTTTTAGTTCTGAAAGCAGACATATTCGCTTGTCATAGTAAAATTTTTAATTCATAAACCCAATTTCAAGGATCAAAAAGAAACATAATCATTGCATTATTAGCTGAAATTTTTTCTAAAAAGGAAATGACTGATTTCATCAAGATCTAAATACTGACACTAATTTGTAGTCTATGAGTATCCTCTATGAATAACAAGACAAAAGATAAGGGCACAGAACAAGTTACTGTAATATTCACAAAGATTACTCACTCAAAGATAACCCAAATTACATAGTAAGTAAGTGTTGTAGCAAGAGAGAGTACAAGGCCAAGAAGAAGTAGTAAGCCCCATGCAGTGGTGCGTCCATCACCAGGGGCATCCTCCCAGTAGCGATCACAGGTCAGGTACCAACAAACAGCTCTATCAAGCTCCTCTGAAATTTCATGAACAACACTATTCACTATCTGAATTTAATTCATAGAAAGTATTTTTTAGTATTACTTCAGTGAAAACTGAGAACAGTAAGTGTTACATATTCTCTCTCAATACTATCCTGATTATGGAATGGAAATTAAATTATTTTCATCACTTCTAGAAGTATTAATATTAATAATTGATAGGAAGTCTTTATGCTTCAAATTTGAATATATTTCAGAATCAAGTTTCATAGCAATTACACTTCAGGATCACAAATCTGCTGTTGTTTCAGTCATAATTCTTCCAAGACTTTCAAAGATGACCTTCTCATGATTTCATTGTCAATCATTCAAACAAAGGGTGTCAAGATACATTTTCAAAAAGCTATGAGAAGTAAAACTCCAGAATTATGTTAAACTTAACAATTTTCTCAGTTCAACGTAGGGAAATCATCTAAAAAATACTTTAAACAGTTTTTTGCTTTATTTTTTCCCCAAGCATGTCTTTTGTATTTGTAACTGGAGAGTAATAAATAAATAGATACATACTCAGTCATACAGAATTTGTAACTCACCTTCTACATCCTTGAAATCTTGTAATGATAAATTGACTAGCAGGCCTGCAATACAGTCTCTTACCAATATCTGTAAGCAAGGTAAGATTATAAATCCATTAAATTCTATCCCTTGGAGTTCCATTAATTCATTTCATTAGAAATCATGAATGAACTAAGCCTTCGAAGAAAAATCTAAGATATCATTATACATTATTGAAGGAAAATGGACAGAGCTATGATTAAAATTTGAGTTAAAAGACTCAAAAACATTTCAATAAATCAAATTTCCATGCACCATCCTAGATTATAAGAAACAGGTACTATGTGGTATTCACCTGATGACCTGCAATTATGTCTGAGGAGATTTAACTCACATTGATATTCATGGTTAGGCCGAGTGAAAGAGAAATTACCAGAAGTTTTTATTTGATCGTGTCAAAAGAAAATTTGATGGATACTTAACATGGTAAATACGATATTCAACATGATAAATTTTTCTGAGAAATATATTATACACAGATGGGTGGATCTATTGAGAAGAGAAAGAAAGTAATTAAAGGTAAAATGCAGGAGGAACAAAAGAGGGGAAGATAAAAGCAAAAGAGTTGGAGGTATATGGAGCAGGATATGTTACCACAAAACAAACAGAAGGGCATTAAAGGAATAAGATATCATGAACCTACTAAGTGGAAAGACAGTTATAAAGGAATATATTTCAGAGGGCATAAGAGAAGTTATCATATATTTATACATTAAAAGAGAAAAGAGGTAACCAAAGTAGCCAGCATTCTGGAATTCTATAACTCCAGATCTCTTTCCATATTCATTCTGAATGATGGAGAAGGAGGCACATTCATATGAATTACACTAGTCCTACATGCAGGTTAACCCCCTCAATATTTTATTTGAATTTTCATTTATAATAAATTTCATGTCGGAGCCTAATGCAGTGGATTAAAACCCAAGAGATTGCTATAATTATTAAGTAATGATGAGAAGATTCCAGTGAATGAAGATTTATTTTAAAACTTTTTCAAGATGGTATTCTTAATAAGAAAAGCTAAAGAGAAATAACTGAAAATTCTTAGCATACTGATCTGAATCATACAAGTTTAGAATGTTTTCATTTAATTACATAGGAAATTTTTTTATCCTTAAGATACTAAAATGTTGGCCAGGTTTAATCTCTGGTTATCATACTTATCTAATTAGTATAGTTCATGTTGATGACTTGCTGTTACTATATCAAAATTTGATGGATACGGAATGAAAAATAGGCCATTAATAATAACATACTCGTGTACAGGATAAGTCTAGATCAGGGGTGAGAAACCTGTGGCCTTCAAGTCAAATGTAGCCTTAAAGAGAGTTCATTGTAGCCTGAAAGAAATGCTCCTACTTTTAATAATTTTCATTTCTATACTTGACAAAGACACAAAGTGAAAAAGTTAAATATTCTTTCGTTTTACTCAGCGAATGAATTTATTTTCTAATACAAAATTTTGATGTTAAACATTCAAATTTAGCTTGTATCAGAAAGCAAGTATGCTCATCATTCTTTGGTTGTGTGTTGCACAAGAGTGGCCTGATTGTTTCACCCAGGACCTTTCTTATACAACTGAATGCTAGCAATAACCTCCTGATAGAAAAAGGTTTCCCTTACCTGATACAGATACTATTAGCAAAATTTTGTTATGAATGACCTGCGTATTAGTATATACTGTAAAAGACTGGCCTGCCTGAGGCTGATGATTTATCCAGTGACTTACTAGTATTAATCGTAAAAGTGATTTGACAGCTGAAATCATTTCACACTCATGCACTCGACCAGGGATTGAACTAAGGATCACTTTCATCAAAGTTGAAAGTGCTCCCACTTGTCTGGGAGCAATCAGTAACTTACATTTCAATAACAAAATTTTCAGTAAGCTCTATTATGTGAAGAGGTATTGCAGACTTCGATGCTTATAAAAATCTTTGATGATACTTCGTGCCTTAGTCTAATAGTGATTATAGTCGAATGTCATATTGCCTTTAGAGGGGAAACATCAGTGGTCTTAAATTTTCAACTCTAGTCAACAACTAACATCTTCAAATTCTAGGAGATAATAGCTAAGTGATGTCTAGGTAAAATTTGTATTGTCATGAAAAAAAGAATGAATTCCATTGGCTTTAAATGAGTAATGGATTCATACTTGTCACAAATTTTGTGCACTCTTTAAGATAATGAAATTAAGTACTTCATAAGTAATAAATAAAAACCATTGTGTTATTATTTTATTTGTGATTTATTTCATAATAAAACAAAAGTAATAAATAAAACAATTAAAAATACAAAATATACTTCTACAAAGAGAGTTCTTTATAAAAATTATAAAACCTTAATAAAATGCATAGAAATTGTAGTACAGAAATAAATAAATAGTTACCAACAAAAAACAACTGATAAAATATACAACATCAAGAGCTGACTTATGCAGCTTTAATGACAAAATATAATAATAAAAAAAGAAAAACAAACATAACAAAAAATATCTTCCATGTTGTGTTGCAGATATATCATTAACATGCTTCAACTTGAAAATACTGATGCAAGATATGAAACAGAGTACTGTACACCCTGAATCATTCTATAAACTCACTTCCTAACCCTTGGTCATTTAATGAAAAATTAATAAAGAATACTGTGACTTTCATATACATCACCAACTAGAGAGCAATCATTTGTATATATTCTTTCAGAGATCTTCTATTGTGCAAGTAATATATATGAAGAGGAATCTGACTCACAGATAAGGAACCAAACTTAAAATTAAATGCACAGATATGATGTCCTGAGATTCAGGCATTCCTGCTCTTGCCTGGGACACACAGGTTTGCTAAGTGTTTTCGAGATAATAAAGTTTTAATAAGGCAATACTACAACAAAATATAATTTTTGATTATTTCAAATGAAAACAGAATTGTTTCTAATAATTCTTCTCAAGGAAAGAAGAATAAAATATAGATTGCAGATTATGTTAAAAAATCTCACAAAGAGTCACTGCCACATCAAATAAGGATCATTATGAAATCTACTGTATGTGAAAGTAGAGAGAGAGATAGTAAAAAGTGAGGTGGCTTTTCTTCCAGAAGGTTTGGATTTGAGAGAAAAGAAAAACAAAGATTTCTTATCATATAATACTGCAATTTTAACCCAAGCATGGTAGTTGGTGGCCTGGCATTAAAAAGTCTAACCCTGGAATGAATGATGCTGGATGTGATTCACGCGGGTAGAATATTTTTCTTACCTATCAACCTTGATCTTTTCAAAGTAAATTATATTGTAATGGTACAAATACTGCGATTCATTATTTCTGTTTTTTTCATATTTTTTAACTGGGCAAGAATTCATAAAATGATATTCAATAAATTAAAATTTGTATTGATCGTAGTAACACTATGCTTTATTCAAATAGAAAGTTTACCTTGAAAGCAAGCATTTTTGAATGAATGAAGACTAAATATAATTATATATAAAATGAGTCAACAGATAACTTTGTGTACTGGACTTAAAATCTGCACAAGATCACCAAATATTTAATGCAATTGCATTCAACGGTAATGGTAACTTGGAAATTTGGAAGATTCCTTAATTAAAGAATTTGAGAGAGAGGTTATGAATCATAAGAACATGACAACACATTCACATTTTTTGAAGAAATAAATAACTTAAACAGTAATAAAGATTCCCTGAATTGAATGAAACAACAGAAAAACTTTAAAATCCATTTCCAGTTTTCCCACTGCTTTACCTACTCACAGACCATATTTCTCGCCCAATTAGAAAATAGATAAAACTCAGAAATGATTAATTGTAGTAATTTCTACCATTAAAATGCAATTGAATTTTGAAAGATGACGGTTGATAGTTAAGATAAAAGTTCCACTAGGGAAAATTGAACTTGGGATGACTCATTCCAGAGTTTAACTCCCTACTACTGCCAGTACTACCCTAGTACTGCCATCAACTGTCATATCTCAATGGGTGAAAATTGAAAATATTTTGTTTTTCTTTTCTCTCAAACCTGGGCATGTGGGAACAAAAGCTACCTCAACTTTTATTATCTCTTTGTCAACTTTCACGCAAAGTAGGTTTCATAATGTTCCTTAACATCAACTTGGCAGTGACTCCTGTCAGGTTAGCTTTAGATAAGTATAGCCATCTCTCTGTCAATTAGATGGTCCAATTTTTAAGTAATGAACCTAATCACAATCTTTTATTTGGAAAAGGTTTCCCACCCAATATCGCAAGAGAAACTGAGAATAGAAAATGTTACTAATAACCTTAGTTTAGAAATCAACTTTCATCATTCTTTATAGTTTAATCTATTATGGTTTTCTAAAGATGATGGCTACTGGTATAGTGTCATAATTAAATAATTGACCACAACTCTTTGCATGAGCTGTGATGAGAATGATTGCAAATTGGCCAATAGTAGTAAATTTTCACCTCACAGCGAGTCTTGAGTCTCTGCAGTTCCTCTGGCCGACAATCTGCCTTAAACCTCTGGATTCTGGCTCGGCCACCATCTTCTTCTTCAGATGGCAGCTGAGGAGATTCATGAATCTCACTGTCACTACATTTACCCTTTCCATCGCCCTCATTATTATCTTCTTGCTGGCCACCTGAACTTCCTTCTCTCTCGCCTTTCAGGCCTTAAAAGGAATTCAACTGATTTATTTCAACTCTCATATTAATCAGAGGTTTAACCTTTTACCTGCTTATTGCTCATTAAAGACTTAGAATGATCTCTTTGACATCACTTAGTGAAGGCATGATAAACCATTTTCATGACAAAAACAAATCTCAAAATACTGATGAGCAATATTGGATAAAAGCATGCGCTCACAACTGTGTACAGGAAAGTACACCTTCTCTTTATAAAATGGGAGTCATTGTTCAATGAACAGAGTAAGTTTTGCATCCGTCAGCAGAAATTTTGCATAGAAGCATATAGGATGTTATAACAGGCATAAGGGGAGGATTCTTTATCACAATTTCTATGGTTCAAAGAAGGCAAGGAGGGCCATATTTTTATAGCAAAGGACAGGTACTACAGCCACCAGAATGAACAAGTGATTAACACAGCGGTTGTCATTGTTTAAGAAAAATGACAACAGTGGGCCAGTCCAAAAGACATGTCACATATTTAGCATGGCAGTACATTCTCTTGCATATGAGTAGTGTCTGTACAGGGAGAACCCTGACATTGTTGACTCCTTAACAGAAGATGATAGAGGTGGATGCATGTTAGAAGTTTCAGCATCAGGCAGCTGAGTATAATGATGTTTACTACATTAGAGGTAATAAAACTTTGTTTTTTCCCCATGCCTAATTCCAAAAGTTATGGATTTAAAGTACTAAAAAACCAAACCCCAAAGTTTTGGTTTGTCTATCTATTGTCTATCAGATGCATTTGGCTGATAGCTAGCTACTTGATGGTAACCACTTTGAAAAAGTAGTACTAGCATTGCTAAAACTGCTTTGACAGCAGAGGTCATTTTGCACATGCCCTCCCACCAGGAATCGAACCCAGGATAGCTTTCACCAAAGTCAAATGAGCTGCCCACATGGCTATCCAGAAGCCCACTTCGAAAAAGACATACCAACCCTGGACAGGACTGGAAAATTGACCCAGCCTTGTTTACTTCATAAATAAATATATAATTCTCAGCCTTCATTTACTAGCCCTTGTCCCTGCTGTATCATACCTGGAGTTGGGTGTTGAGTATTACTACCAGAAGAATGTGTAGATGGAGGAGTCAATCGTGGGCAATGACCAGCAGTTTCCTTTGGTATTTCTCGCCTTCTACTTCCAGGAACAACAAGGGCACCTCTTTCTGTGGGAGACAATCTGGAGGGAAGGGCTGGTTCAGTACGGCGGTTTGATGGGAATAACTGATGTCTTGCATGAGGGGCTACTGGAGGATGGGCTGATGGTACACCAACTGGGGCAACAAGACTTCGTCCTGAAGTTCCTCCTGTTGAATCTTCTCCATGAGAATCTGTATTTCCATGACGCCATACTTCCACATCTGTGTTGGTGTCTGATGATGCCCCAGCCTTAGAGGCAAGGACTTCACATCGCAAGATATCGCAGTAGTCAGCCAAACATACAGCATCCTCAGCCTAATGCAAATGTATGAAGAAAAAGGAAACTTGTAATCTTCCTTAGATTGAAATGGTTTCAGTCTAATTGGAGCAAAACTAAGAAATTAAACATTGAAAAAGGTAAATGGATTATTTGATATTTGGGTTTATTTGATGATAGGAAGCATTTAGAACTATTAAGTTGCTTTCATTCGGTTTGGTGCTTAAATTACAGCTACTGAAAGTCCCAAGATGCAACATGTCTTCACAGTGGGAAGGTATTAAAAGGCATCAAAAACATGGCTGGATATTGACAAGATGAACAGAAGTTTCCATGTTTTTGGGGAAGCCTTCCTCTACTCCTCAGATAACAGTTACCTATCTTCCTCATAAGTTGTATTTGTAGTGACAACTTAGATTCACCACTTGTTTTTAATCAGGGCTAAGTGTTTTCTTTTGCATCATTGTCTCTTTTTACATTTATTATTCTAAATTGTTATCTACTGTACAACTAGTTTGTAGATATCTTTACATCCTTTCTCTTTTAATAATGATAATGAGTGAGCTTCCAAGAACGATTTTAACAGAGAAATTTCCAGAGAAGAAAAAAAAGCTTTCAAAGGCTGAATTCATTTATTGCATTATGTCCTTCGTAACTAACACCTCACATTACCAACTGCTTTCTAGAATAAAGAATCTCTGAAATGTAAATCTTCTACCTTCATCATTATAAGTAAAGTCACAGAAGGTCTCCAAAATCATCGCAAATATTATGGGTAAGAACAATTACATCAGTTTGCCTTATTAATAATACAACAGTACAGACACCTATTTGTATGGAAAAGGCAGCTAAACATTGAGTTTTTTTTTAGATAAATTTTCTTTTATTACATAAGGGTTTGCAATAAAACCACACATTTGATGAATGATAAAGTAATTCTTACTGCATTGATGTGATGAGGATGCCGATTCCCAAAATGATTCTCAAGAGAGGTTTCATCAAAGAAAGACTTTCCACAAAGGGCACAGCTCCATTGTGAGGGGCGATGACGCAGTTTAGCCTCTTGCTGGGGCCAGTAGATGTCTCTTGCAGGATGAAAAGGACATTCAAGAGGAAGCCGCCGCCCCACTCCATATTTTTCTAGAACAGGAACCCATTTCTAGAAATGGCAAAGAGAAAAGTAGAAAGATGGATTATTTGATTAAGATGGGAAATATTCAATGGCTTGGTGCATTAGAGAATTTGTAGTGATGAAGTACACAAGCATAAGTGAATAGTACAAAAAATAAAATTTATGGTTTTATTTCATAAATTAGCAGCAATTGATAAGGCAAGTTGTTGCTTTCTTCCATCAAAAAAAGTTTTACATTTACCATTACAGTGCTCCAAAAGAACTCTAACCTGCTGAAACAACAACAATGCTTTGAAAGCATCATATTAATTATAGCATTTTCTCATCATTAGCATTAATGAATTAAAGATGGGTCTGAAAGGCAGAGTACTTTTAAAATACTACCACAGAACAGTCTCCCTTTGAATGTTTCATGCTCTAAACAAAAGGAGAGAGAGATACAAGCATCCATTAAATTAAAAACAAACACCATACGGGTCATCAAAGAGGAAACGAGGCAAAAAAGCACAACATGGTGAACCAAATCAAGATTTTCACATATGATAGAAAGAAATTTTGCACATTAGTGAGTGCAAATTCAGTGTAAAATTGATAGAGGTGTAAAAGCTTTATATTACCACAGGTTGAAACTGAATGTTTATTTAGCTAATATTTGCTTAAGTTATAAGGTTTATATATAAGTTTAGAATAACTAAATCAGTGAAAAGCAGAAAATAGGCATAATTAGCCAACAAATGAACCCTTGATCATAACTTATTATTTGTTCTTATAACTTAAATACCGCATTAAATTTTGCAGCATAAAATGATAAAAATCTAAATAATATGCACAAACGTAGAATCAAGACATAGTGAGAATTGGTGAGAAATTGCGAAAATTTCACTAAGAGAGGTACTTCTATAACAAGCATGAATCAAAACGGCGCAAGGAAAACTTCTTGATCATTAATTTTAATGATATGAACAGAAAGTTAAATAAATGAGAAACACAAGGCAGGGTCAACTGTCTCAAGTGATTGCTCTAGCACTTAAATAACTTTTCAAAAAGAATATCATGTGACACAATGCAAAAATCTTAAAACTACAAACATTTGAAGGAATGTCAAAGTTTTTCTCCATTCGAAGGTTAATTTATCCTCTACATCGACGCCAATAACGTAAGTTTTTAAGTAATATTAGAATACTTGCGGTAAAAAGTTTTGAGAGCATTTATTGATTATCTAATTAATCATTAAAACGATACCTTTTGAACAATTCTGCGCACAACCGAAGACTTGTCTCTTGGGCAGGAAATTTTGAATATTGTTGGTCCAGGCCATGGGATAAAGGAAAACAACAAAAGGACGAGTATCTGAAAATGTTTGGAAATGGTAAGTATTTGAAAGATTAGTAACAATAGATCCATTACAATTCACCTTTGGAAATCAATAGATTATGCGTATACTGCATAGTATACCTCTAAATATCCTCCATTCGGCAGTATTTAAGGAAAATATTGACGCTGCGGGATAATGCTGATACCTCAAACTTACCTCAAGATTAAATGATTTGGTCCTCATTCATATTCTGTGAGCGAAAACTTCAGAAACTGCTTTATTTACATGCACGGTCTTGCACAGAAATTTCCGGCATCTACCTTGTAAACTTTGGGTAATATCTATAGTAGAAATAATAATAACGAGATTAACACTATTGATACTCTCAAATAATAAACCTAGTAAAATATTAATATCTTTTAAACTTAAACAAAACCCTTAATTTACAAGCAATACGACAAAGACCAATCGAAACTAAAATGCTGTCACTTCTGTTGACTTACGTTCTTCTTTATTCGTCCATTGAGCTCGCTATGCGTATGCCATTTGTTAGCATTTGTTGGGGAATTCGATCACCATTTGTTACATATGTTAGTTTACATGAATTGGTGATCGAGGACCATAAGTGTTACTGTAATTCAGAGTTTTCAATTCACGAGGTTCGAACATTTGCTGAATAAGATAAGAATGGGAGGAGGAGATCTAGTAAGTCTTAGGACTAAGGGGAGCGTGTTAGTTGCAATTTCTATTGACAAACTGGTTGTGAGAGGGATGCATTGTATCCAAAATATAACATTGCATCCAAAATATATAAAATTATAATATATATAATTGTATCCAAAAATTTTAATCCTTGAATCATATTCATCATCTGCGGAGTAACATACCTCAAATAATGCTTAGAATTTCTTTGGTCTCAAATGTTGATTTTGATTTTCAGAATCTGAAGAAATCATGGCACCCATCTACCATGAAAAATATGGAAAAGGTTTGGAAAGCTGAACAGAGGCATGAACAAGAAAAGAAAAAGATTGCAGAACTACAGCGAGAGATAAGAGAAGAAAGAGAGAGAGAAGAAATCAGAAAATTCGCTGAGGATGGTGGTGTGATTGAGTATGTTGCTTCATTTGCTTTTTACTGAGAATGTTGCGTTGCGGAACCTAGATTGAACTTGCCCATTTTATTGATTAATTTTTAACCATGTTGAACATTTATTCAACTATCGTGCACATTTTTACTGTTCAAGTGGCTTTGGCTTATTTTTTGTACCCTAAGTCTAGTTATTCTTTACTTGCCAAATTTACTTTCCCTGATTGTCAGAAGCGACATCGTACGTTTTTTATTTGATGAATATTTATCTTGAATTTATTCTCATCATACCGCCATTGTGGTTTGTTACAGAAAAAAGGATGAATGCAAATTAGATTGGATGTACAAAGGTCCGGGCGGACTCGTTAGCCGGGAGGATTACCTGCTTGGTAGATCAATAGATAAATCATTTGACCTTCTACAAGAAGCAGAGAAGGAGGCAGCTCAGTCTGCGGAAGGAAATAGCAGAGGTGGGTGATTTTGATCAGGTTTGAACAATATACCTCACGATATTTTAGGTGCTAAGAATCCAGTAAGACGGGAGCCTGAATTAGTGAGACACATGCAATTTCCTATGTTTTGGGTAACTTTTTACACTTCAATTATCAATCGTTATTACAAGTTGTATTTGCAGTAATGAATTTATTCATATTTCTTCTTTCAAAGGTTTCGTATATAATTTTACGGATGCTTTTGATTGCGGAAAATTATTAAAAATCGTCTCATCTCTCTCATTCAAATGAATTGTAAGTCAAGTTCAATGAATGCTTTAAATTAAAACTCAACGTATAGCTCTACAATATTGTAAATATTGGAGAAAAATAAGTACTAATTTAATAAATTAGCGAAAAAAGTAATTAGCTACATTGCTGATTGTTGCTTTCCATGTAGTGGTTTAAACATAAAGTGAAATTTGTGTATTTTTTGTAGGACTTCCTGGCAGATCAGGTTTGTTTGATGATCAAGTGGATATAGCGAGAAAGCTTCAAGAAGACCCACTGCTATTAATCAAAAAGAAAGAATTGGAAACAAGATCTCAAATCTTAAACAATCCTGTAAAGTTGAAACGATTACAGAGACTGGTAAGTGTTAAAATATTTCATAGTACACTTATTACACAAGGGGACTTATTTATTTTATTTGTTGCATAACGCCTGTTAGATGTAATTCCTACTGTACAGAATTGCATAATGAGTTATTTATTCTGTAAAAATTAATATTTATACAAATCTCTAAGTTTTTCACTATTCATCTAAGTTTGCATAAATTACAAGAAGTTTTACAAGTAATAATTTTCATTTGTTTGAATATTCTGGTGAAAGTTATTAATTATAAAGATATTTTTCGCTGAGTGTCTTACTGTAACTCTAACTTTTTGTGCTATTTTAGTTGGCTTAGGACTAAAGAAATTAGAATGGTTAAATATAAAGCCACCTAATAAAGTTTATGGGATCATAACTAGTGTCTGTGGAAGTCATTCTTAAAACAATTTTACAGCTAAAAGAGAAGAAAAAGGATGAGTTACATAAAAAGGTCAAGAAGAAGAAAAAGAAGAAAAGAAAGCAGAGAGACAGTAGTAGTAGTAGTAGCAGCAGCAGTGAAGAAGGTGATCTTGATAAAATCTTAGCCAGCAAGTACAACCGACTTAAAGATAAACTCAGTAATGTAGAGATGGCAAAATTACTCTCTGATGATGAGGAGGACACGGATAAGAAGAAGGATAAGGGAAAAGGAGCAGAAAGAAGAGACGAAAGCTCAACACGAGAAAGGAGTATAAATGAAGAGGCTCATAGTTCCCGCAAAGGATATGGTTTGCAAGTAAGTAACCATTATTTTCATCATATCAGATGTATTGAACTGTTTACTAAGATTAGCATATTTCCATCAGAGAATTAGTGTTGTAAACAGTCATAAGATTAACTGCCTCTATGTATGAGAATGGTCAGAATGGGTTGGTTGTAGTCGATGAGATAATAAAGCCTATGTGTATACTATCACATACATGTCAAAACAGTGTTAATTTTCAGTGTAGTCCTCCTGCACATTGGTCTAGTATTGTTCAACCAGCTTCTTCATCACATCTAAAAAGATTTATCAACAATAATAGTAATCTATTCTTCATTTTGGATTTATCATTGGGGCAAACATAATACCAATGTGGTATTTAGATGTTGCTAAATCTAGACTAGGAGAGAGGTTGAAGTGATTGGAACTCATGCTGCTCTACTCTTTGTTTTGTCAATCGAGAAACAACTTTTAACAATCCTAATCTGTCACTATTTTTTTGCTTCCCAAAAAATAAATATAGCATTTTATTGATAAATAAGTTATTATATTATTAATAAGTTCAATAATTTTTCCAGTTGACCCTTAGTCAACTCTCAAGCAGTTATCAACCCTTAAAAATGTTAAATTGATCCTTAAGGGTCTATAATGTCCACTTCGCCAGACTCCTACTGTAGATAGAACAGAAGGAATGTTACAGATTCCCTATGGTAGTGCACATCTGCTTATGTATGGGATACATCTGTGCCAGGTTAGTACTCAAGAAGAGAAGATGATGTGAGTAGACTTACTTTGGTAACCTAAGCATCTCTTAGCAGAGCATGGGAATGCATACCTGAATTCCATCATTGTAGGTGATGATAATTGGCTTCATCTTAATTATTCCAAAAGCAATCTGGTTCGTGAGCAGCTAATGTGAAGAAGGCAGTTCTGAAGATGAGGCTGAAAAATGGTGTACAAGATGTCTTCCAAGACTTGCTAAAACATTGGTCATATTGTATGCAACTCATTGGTGAATAATTTGAAAAATACAACTACAAGTCGGGTCCTTCTTAAGTAATAAGTCAACAAAATCAGTCTTTTCTATTTTTATAGACTGGTCCTCCTATTCATCTGATCTCAAGTATAATGTTATGTTTAATCAGTTAAGTTTAAAAATTAATTTTTTCAGGATCCTCTTGGAAATCAAAGGAAGTTTAGTAGGGACTTCTCTGATGGATTAAAGAAAGATAGGCGTGATCAGGAGTCTATGAGAAGAGTCAGTGAAAAAGAGAAGAGTGCCAGAAATGCTCCCTCCAAGAGAGGTGGTGATTCATATCGACCCTCAGCCCCTAAAAAACCACTCTCTGAGGAGGAGTTAGAAAAGCGCAGGAGAGAAATGATGGATAATGCCAGGTCGGTATTCATTTAGAAACATTTTATTTATGTTTTTAAAGATTTAGATTCAGAAACTTGTATTCACATGTACACATGTTAAATTGTAAGGTTATGGCCTTGGCCATTTCACAGACTGGTGCTTTTGCTAGTAATTTTACTTGTTTGATACATAATTTTATGTTGATATGTATATCCTTGCCTTTATGGTTGTAAAGTTAGTATTTGATAAATTATAACAAAGTTAAAAGTAATCTTGCCCCTAAGGTTGGTTAAAGAATATTCATCAGTAAAGAAATGAGATAATGAAAAATTCATGTTTCTGTGTACAGTGAAACCTATTTAAGATGCTCCTGCTTCAGATGCTGTTCCACTTAATATGACGTTTTCTCCAGTCCCTTTTGCTTGAAACTCATGGATAAGTACCACTTACAATGCTCTGCTTCTCATACTCAGATACACTGTAACTCGCTTTAGCCAATCATTTGCCTCATTTGATAGGGCAGACTTTTTATACCTCATCTGTGTGGTCCTCTCAAGCTTCACCTTGTAGAATGATTCCTTGTGAATTTCTTCTTTGATGACCAATTTGATGGAATAACAAGTTATTGCAAACCAGAATTATCTCCTTCCTATATATTGGAGCTGACATGAACTATGGTATAGAGTGAGATCTTCTTTACCACTTTTGTTTCAAGGCAAAATGTAGATAAAAAATTTGCTTGTGGTGTTTTCTTTCCTAACAATCTTGAATGTAAATGTATCAAATAAACCAGAAAGGATGTGCATTGTTCTGTGAGTGTAGCTCTGAAAAGATCATGTTCTATGTTCTTTCACCATAGTTATAAAAATTATAATTCTTTATTGTAGAGTGAAAAATGACCAAAATCAAGTAACTAAGACTCTCTTGGTGCCAAAAGCAACCATTTTTCAAAATTTCTGTGTAAGTTATGATGCTATCCTACTTAAGAGCGGGTTTTTGCTTGATCCCCTGAAAAGAGTCTTAATGTAATTGTCATCTGGTCTCATTGATCATTTATATACTATTTATATATTTCAATATTGTATATGATTTGTGGTGATGTACTTGATTTTGAGATTTTCTTATATTGTAATTTAACAAAAAAATTTAGATGGCGGGATGAGCAGAGGGAAAAATTTGTACACAAGCAGAGGGAAGAGGAAAAGAGAGATAAGAATGCCATGACCCCTCAAACTTACGATCCTTCATTTCTCAGGTAAGATATAAAATGTTTTGTATTTGGGTATAATTCCATGGGGACTTAAAAGTCAATGCTTATGTTACATACAAAAATATTAACTTTGGCAAGATGTACAAATATGTAGTGCTACTTTAACTGGTATCCTTAAATTTCCACTCTTGATGATGGCCCTAAGCAAAGAAACATTAGATGGAAGATTCATTTGATCTTGATACTTTCATTGCTATTTGTAACACCTTCAAAGTTCAACAGTTGACAGAACTTCAGTGATAAAATACCATTATTTTAATAATATTCAATATTTATTTTATGAATAAGTTACGTGTTGTTTGCTTGTTTGCTATACCTCTGTAAAATCTTAATTATATTTATATGTGGAGCTTTATTTGTATTTGATAAAGATTTTTGTTTTTAAGTGCATTATGTTAATCTAAAAGATCCTTGATAAGAAATAGCTATATTATCAGCATTTTTATCCTAATTTTTTCCATAATCATCAAATTGTCATTGAGTCAAAATTAGGGTTTTAATCATTCCATTGCTAGAGAAAAATTAAGGAGAAAAAGTCTGTCGTTGCTGGAAAAAAAACTTGAATCTCCCACTTTGTTCTCTATTAAATTAAGTTACTGTGAAAGGACCATTTCCTTCAATTTCTACAGTTATGGTAATTTTCTGTAGTTATATTTATTATCATATAAATTGTTAATTGATTTGATTTGTATTACAATATAATTGATTTTTTCAGGAAACAACTCTCTGCTGCTGCCTCCAGAGGGTCTGTGGAAGGCAGAATTAAATCAAATATCAATAACATCCAAAGATCAGGAGGTGCTATGGACAAAAACTTTGCTAGAAGATAAATTTGACAAATTTGGAAAAACTTGTATATTTGTTTTATCAAGAAATTACTGGAAGATATTTGCTGACCTTGATGTTGTATATAAAATAGTGAGAAGACTTTAAATTTTGACCTGTTTTATTTATTCACGTGTTATGACTATAAAAAGGCAACATGCCAGGTTATGATCATAAGTTTTAAGTTATTGCTTTACAAAAAATACTTACATTATTTTGATGATTAGTGAGATGAAGCATAGTTATTCCTCAAAAGGGGAACAAAATAATTGCTGTGTGAGTATAGAAAATCTTTAGACAATCCTTAAATTATTTAATTTACAGAAAGGCAAGTTAAAATTTTATCTCTGACTGACCTATCAGTTTTTGATTTGATTGTATGTAAAAGTTTTTTCTTTAATCTAATGTCTGATTTGGGGAATATGAATCCTATGATAGACCTCATCACTGCTGGAGAAACTGATTTGGACAGAATATTATTCAGAGAAATGAGGATTTTCTGCATTTCTCATTGAAATGGAAGAAGACCATTTACCAAAAATTTTTACAAATTGGCTAAAAAATACATTATTATTCAAAGTTCAGTGTACCACATTACCAGGGAAAGATTATTATAGTTCGCAGTTTCACTGTATATTAGGGGGTACCGAAAAGCAAAAATTTTTAGTAGCGGGAACGTAATAGGTTGGAAAAGTTGCCTTTTAGGCTCAATAAGAAATGTGCAAAAGATGGGCTCTAACAAAGTTCGTCTTGGGCCTGACCAAAGAGCTCAAAAATTCGAAATTTTAGTGAAATTTGCGTTAGTTAAATTTTTGATGGAGCATACATACATACATTTGATTAAATGGCTGTTTTAATTTGTTTTGATCAAGGAACAATTAAAATTAGCCATTAAAACTGAATATGACCTAGTATCATACTTTAAAAATTTTTGGAAACACCATGGAAAGTGGCAGCTCATCGCTGGTTCAGCTGCAGTGGGCTACCCAGGACTCATCATGAGGTAGAGCCTGCTAATCTACACACCCGTGGACGCATACCATATAATTAGCTTATGTCTTTGAAGACTGCTTTTGCTCTGATTTTTGGTGTTCGCGAGAGGATCCTCTCTCCTATGAGCCTGTCTCTTGCATTGTGGCCATAGACAAAACGTGAGGCCTCTGTGACTTCTTTTACGTTTCGTTCGACTGCTTGGGAATCATTTGGGAGGGCAAATAATGCAGCAAGCTGCTTTATAGGTTCCTTAGCATTATCTTTACTGTTTTGAAGATCCTCGGGGGAAAGACTGACAGTAAGTGGTGGCTTGGTGACAGTAACTTCATCCCAATCTATCAATTCTTCATTAGAAGGCACGTCGAACTTCTGTTGTGGGATAATTAACTGACAAATCTACATTTGACATGACAAACCAAGCATTTTAACATCACAAGATCAAATGATTAGAAAGGTTGGAAATCTTAAAATAATATGGTAGAATTAAATTTATTTTCATAAAAATCTATTTTTATGAGTTTTTTAAATGATTTATATGATACGATCTTTAATAATAACTTTTAAATGTCTTGCTTTTGTTCTCTTTTAAACATAGTGAATATTCTATTCTGATTTCCACTTCAATAACATGATCATCCAAGGAGTTAATAATTTAAGAACTTCAAAGTTTTAATAAGTTCATCAGATTCCAGACATCTTCCATTAATTGATGCAATGTTAGCCTTCTGTAATGTAAATATTGGCAAAGTATAGCAAAATATATTTGCATAATATTAGCTTATAATTAACATTTGAAATCATATGCTTATATAATGGTGACTGTGTGATAAAGGAAGAAAAAAGGTTTATCTTTACATATAACTTTATTTTTATGGGATTTCTTCACTAACATGAAGAAAAAAATGATAAGATTACAATTTTATGGTTAACATTACAATTATAAAATATTTTCTTCTCACAAAAGAAAAAATGTGTTACAGCTACAACCATCTTAGTACAGAAAAAGTAAGAAAAAAAATTTGAAAAATGCAATACACAGCAACAATTATAAATTAACATCTCTGAAAATGATTTCATTTTAGTAATTTCTAGTAAGGCATTTGAGCTCTGCTTTAGAATCTGAAAACTCTTTTTATAATACTACACTTTCCCTGCAGCTCTTGCTTTCAAATCCCATATAACAATCTGTCCATCAAGAGCACTGGTACTGATTTTGATCACCTCTGAAGATGTCCCTGAATGAACTCGAAGGCATGTGATTGCATTTTGATGCAAAGTGTCCAAGGTAGTGTCTGATGTCTCCACTCGAGCCTGCCTGTCAAGGCTCTGAAACTTCCTCATGGCACTGTCGAAAAAAAATTAATAAAGCATACTCATATACACAGAACGGTAATTTCAAAAAAACAATATTATCTTCATATACATGTCAACATCACAAACAAAATGCATCACCTACACCAGTGATTCTCAACCACTAGAGTTTCAAAATGTTAGTATTTGAGTTTATCTCTAAATTTTTAAAACGATAGTAATCAGTTAAGACCAAACTTATCATTATGTGTGAATTAGAGTAAAAAAATACTACTTTAATTCAGACATCAAGTTTACGAATTAAATTAAATCACAGCCTTTCAACCACCATCATACCCTAGAAAGTCTCTCAAACTATGGTCTAAGATATTCTAGATACATGCTATCACTGTCCTGCATATATTTACTAATCCATTGATAAAACCTTCCCTGAGGTCTGTTCGAGCTGCGGCCTAATTCAAATCATAGCATTCTAACACTATGTATAGTATCAGGATTGATTGGGATTTGTGATGATTTGGGCCCAACCAAGACATTACTTTCTGAGACAAGATGTAACGCATTGCCCTTTAAACTCAAACTTTTTCCTTAAATTTGGTTTTAATCATCTTTGAAAGAAAGGGGAAATTGAAGTTGCTATCAGCCATTTATCATTCTCTCTCTAAATGTAGCATCTATCATGTAAAAAATTAAGCTTTAACATTCATTTTAAAGTTTCCTTAGAAAGATAGCAGAGACAGTTGTCCCATCAATTGGCACTACTAAGCAAACTTATTTCTTTGATAATAAAATACTCTTACCTCAATCCACCAGACTCTTTCTTCTGTGATGTATCAAGTTTACATGTAAACATAAGTTGGCCATCAAAATCAACGTTGAACAGCATAGGACAGCACCCATGTCCCTTCAAAATCATAGAATTATTTTTACTTTAGATATAGCTATAAATTGAAAAGATAATTACTTTATTTGGCCTACTTTGATGTAATTGAACAACTTTACACTTTTAACAGATAAGCCATAGTAATATCAAACAACAAGATGGTGATAAAGAATTACTACATGATGTATTTCCATGTACATACTTCTACTTTTAGTGTAGGATTTGAGCGAAAAAGTGGAATGATCTTAAAATACATAATTTGCAATAAACGTAATAATTTGCTAAGGGTGAAAAATAAAGAAATTGGAGGAAACAAGAACTTTCTATAGTGGTTGACCTATATATGAGCATTAGTGGTAAGTAATAAGTAATGTTTACCATTAATAATTTTGAACATTTAAGTTTGTAAATTTACACATTTACAATAACATTACATATTAGTAATGAATCTTCAAACACATTAAATCTTCACAGGTTCAAAAAATTGGTGTAAAAATAGAGATACAGAAAAAGCACCAAAGCTTCAACTACAAGGATAGTCTGAAAAGTTTCCGGGAATCTGGGAAACTGAAAAGTTTCCCAGATTTTTCAGAAAACATGACGAGAAATAGCAAAATGTCGGAAACTTTTCAGACCACCCATGTATAAATACACAATATGCTTGAGCATCATCGTTGTTCCACAGTATTTGAAAATTAAGAAATCTGAAAGATATCTCATAGACATATACACACAATTAAGTTTTTAATTTTACTCACAGCTGCAACAAGGGAGTCTGGACCAACCCAAATGCAATCAAGGAATGGAAGAAAAGAAGTTCTCAATTTCTTTGGGACGTGAGCATTTGCTTCTCTTTTTGTGGCATCCACAACAGTAATGGAAGAATCATGTCCCACCCATGCCAATTTGTTCCCATCGCCAGAAAATCCGACCCCATGCACCCAGCCTCCTAAATACAGAGAAAGAAAACAAAGTCATACTATCCTTTTCTAAACACATAGAAATCTCATTCATCTACCCAATTGAAGATTTCTTAGAGAAATAAATGAGTAATTTTCAAATTACCCATTAATTCTTAAAAGTGGTGACAATGTAATAATAATTTGTAAGATTTTTTGCTTAAACCCAAATTTGAAGTTTCATATTTTTATCCTCAAGTAATGCTCAATATTCTCTTAAACTTAATACTCAACCTCCTCCAGGAGAATTGGAAAATTCAGCCAGTAATGCACCCAAGGAAGCTTTGGTACCCCATGGAGAAGCTGATGGACTATCTTCAATATCTTTGATGAAAGCCGTAAAGATTCTCACCTTTTAGAAGAAAGAATCCAAGTTGTTCAACGCAAATAAAAACGCTATAGAGAGCAAAATTTCCAACTCAGTATATTTCCAAGCAGTGATTATTTTCATTCACCAAGGATAGTGAGCAGCAAATAAGAACTTCATTACTATAATATTGAGAATAATTACTTTGAAATCAGCGGAACCTGCAGCCAACAGAAAGTTATTAGGATGCCAGTCGATAGCCGTCACGGTCGACCTTATTGGTTTTTTAATGTGCTTTGACACCCACCAATCATTTTCACTCTCAAAGTAACACACCGAAATTAACCTCGCTCCCGAGCCAACAGCAAACTTGTTTTCTATAAAAACAAATATCTTATATTTCTCGATACTCAGAGAAAGTGCACACAGTCGACTCTATAATGTTTACCTAATGGAGACCACTTGACACAAGTGGCCGCTCTGTTAATTCTCAGGAGGACCAATGTTGGTTTCCATTTTTCGTCTTCTCCTTGGGTCCAGACATAAGCATTTCTGTCCTGAAAGTTTATCATAATAAATGATATTAGATAATACTTTCATTAAAATAATATCATGAAAGATATTTTGTAACATTTAAATGTTAAAAGCAGATAGTGCTACAGCAAAAACTTACCACAGCACAAGTTACTATTCGATTAGTTTTCGGAGCCCAATCAATTCCAGTGACTCGAAGATCATGCTGATTTAAGATATCGAGTAACTGCCATTCACAATTTCCAGATCCTGGATCACTATTTCCGTAAATATGCACCTCATGATTATTGGGTGAGAGTGCAATCTCTGAAAAAGTTGATAATAATTGTAATTTAAGACCTAAAATAAGATTTTAACAACAGGCCTGAGATAACTTACGGGTTCTGTCCTTGTTCCAAGCATGACAAGTTATAGGGCTTACTCCAAAACTGAATCTTTCTACCATTGTTTTATTCTCACAATTGTAACAAGATCTGAAATATAAAATTGCTTCTCAATGAAAAATAGAAATTAGAATTTAATATATGATCAAAGAATCTTCATAGAGGGGAAACGGAAACCGAGATGACTCACTACAAGATAAAGGTGGAATAACAAAAATATTGCTATTAAGGAAGAAATTTTATAGAAACACTATACAGACCAACGGGAACAGAAAAGAATTCGCGGCGAGTTGTCAACAGATGTGAGAAACCGCGGACTCTGGTCAGTCAACGCGATTCCTACAAAATAGAATCGGCCGGTTTAGGTTTATAGCTGACTGAGCGAATAAGGGCGGTGATGGGTTGGGTTGGGAGACTTCAGTTGTTTGTTTCCTAACTCCTATCTTGCCCCCCAGGTGGCAAGGCAGCATTGAGTTCATGGTTAATGTGAATGAAGAACTTTAAGGTTAACTAGCCCTTTTTACCGGAAACTTAATCGAGACTTCCTCTACAAAATTTTTAAATTATCTCTTTTGATCTAGTGAAATCGCTTGCAAATGTGAAGGCTGTCGATGGTAACGGAAGTAAACGAAATAATGTTGGTAAATTTACTCGTTACTGACATTAATCCATTTTCAGAACGATTCTGAAGCCACAGAATAGTGTGTGGGGTTCGCTATTCACTCTCTCCATTTCATTGTAAGAGTGTTCAGATTTTTACCATCCTGAGTGCTTTTCTGGTGTTAACTTTGAGAATATGAAGAAACACCAATTACTTATTTTTGCTCATTGAACACTCCAGGAATCTTAAATTAATTCCCATTTACAGCAGCATTCTATCAACTCCTTGTCCGTAAAATATTCTTCTCTTTTCTTGAAATATATATTTATAGCATTCATTATCTAGACTAATCAATCTCCATTTTCTAATTCAAATTTAGGGCTTAATTATTAAAACTTTCCATTCGTATGCTCATTGAAGATTGAAGTATACATATGCTCATTGAAGATAACTTGTGTTTTACTTTAAGGTTTTCCTTCACTCTTTTGCCAGTACGTTTGTAAAGCTATTTCTATTCCAGTACAATCAGCGTAACGCTATGGATATAATTTCCTATGCCTTTTCTTATGCTTTAATGATGTTCTTATTAATTATGTTTTCATTTCATAGTTTAACCTCATGAATATGTTTCAAAAGGTGCTCTCTAATATCATAATACACACTTCATTGTGTTTAAATCCTTTCTGAGCTTATAAGGTAAATAACTGTCTCTCATCTATTACTTGTTATCATTTTATCTCTATCCATTTACTTGCACTATTCAGTATTTTATGTTAGCATGTATGAATTCTTCAATCTCGTAGTATTCATATCTTAATGAGATTCAGTTTTAATTTATCCTGTTTTTGCTCTAAATACTTAAACATAATCAAAACATTTAAAAAATAATTTATTTCCAATGTTTCTTGTCATTAATTATTATTGATGGACTAAATATATATTTGTAATATATGATTGACTGTAACTCTTTTAAAAACTCACTGATTATGTTTAGCCCCATGGACCATTTTCTATTTACATCATTACCATTAAATACAAACGAAAACAATATTCCCTCCTGAAATACTTTTCTGCATACTGACCTAAGATCACTCCATAAGCTTTCTATTTCCACATATCTGTGACACTTTAGCATTTCTTGATGAAATCACCCAGGACTACCAATGAAAATTTTTCATTGTTTCTTGGCCATTTGATGCCAAGCCCCAATTTTTTCATCATGAAAATTATTCATTGCTCAACTGTATGAATTTCATAGTATGCAAATACTTGGACAAGAGGTAGCAATGAATTAAATTTGAACTGACTTGCACAACTCATCATAAATATAATAATATATTGTTTTATAAGATTCGGGTTGTTCAACTTACGGCTCTCAGAACAAAAAAGTTTTAACTGGTCCTACAATTTTTCTAATATTTTAAATGTTAATTTCAAAGCCTGTATCAAATTCATTGATGAATTGGCGATTTCCTAATGAATGATTTCTACAAATTTCCAATTATTTTAACATTTTTTTATTAATTTTGCTGGATAGATTGTTAATCTGTTTGCATTTACATCTATAACATGTTCTTAAATATTCATTCATCTGTAACACCTTGATTTACATAATCTAAATGAGATAGTTGATGATAGTTATGTGTCGATTGACAAGAAAGACTGGCATCAAATTTAAGGGGTCCACATAAACCTTTGTATTTCATGTCAGATTATTCAGTACAAGTAATTTGATCAAGTCCACACTAAGAAACACTCACTTGGTAGAGTCCACAAAAACTTTTTTATTAAATGACCTAGATTTCATTATGGAGTAACTTCATTAGGTAATGAAACCAGGGTCGTCTATTAAAAAAGTTTTTGTGGGCTCTACCAAATGAGTTTTTCTTTGTATGTGCTCATGAAGGAGTTCCACCATGTCTCACCTAAATCTGTCATGTTGGTCAAATCCAGTGAAATCTGGTGGAATGTCATGCTTTCTTTAAGTCTTCGAATAACTATGTGTCTAGAGATGATTTACTATACTATTATATTTATAGTACTGTCAAGAGATGATTTATCAGACAACCATGGCACAGAAACTTCAAGTTATCAACTTATATACCAAATGAAAAGTGGAGAAGGGGGAAGAAAGAGTTACAATGAGTGACAAATATTTAAATTGTGTCTGTATATACATAATTCTCAGGGTAATTTTTAGTAAAAAAAAAGAATTAAGCGGATTCCTACAGGGCAGCGTTAAGATATGATAAAATAGAAGCCTACTCAGTGCATGTACATGGCACAGTTAAAGCAGCAGAAAGTTTATTGCTGAAGTCTAAATTTTACTTCATTTCCCGTTCGATGTTGTGGTTAGCAAAAAGAAGATATCCTTTCATTGATCAATTTTGTCAATATTTAAAAATAATCAAGGAAGCCACAATGAACATTTTCTCATTATCAATATTCTCAGATTTTTATTAATCACTCACATTAACATGTTCTAATATGATGACAATGTCAGTATAAAGTTGAAATTTCAGTAACTTATGAAATATAGTTAACTTGTCATGCTGATTCTGTTTTATGTAGGGCAGCACTTAGCTGTAATTGTGATGCATGAAAAGTTTTTGTATCGTTATGTGTGAGGGGTGCTTCTCAACACAAACTTCCTACATAACCGGTACATATTACAAATGCAATTTGTAGAACACTAAGAACTATGTATCCTATATTCAGCTGTTATTGTCATTTATGAATAAAGTAATATCAACGTTATGAAATATGAAAGTGCCATGATCCTCTGATTGAAGAGCTGTGGCATGTAGCTTGCAGGATAGATGTGGTAGCTTTGATTTTCTGTGCTCTTTACTAGCCACAGCTTTTGTATACTTTCTGGATGACTCTAAAAGAGACAAGTTAACATATTTTGTATCTTTTAAATTAATACATATTCTACATTACCAAAATTAATTGAATTGTCCATTTAACCATGAACTCATAGTTTAGATTTATAGAAAACCTTTCCATGTCCTCCGTTTTGGCTGGATTTTCAAATGTAAATCTAATTCTTTAACATATCCATTTAGAATTCTCAATCGGTACTGCAAAATTATTATTTTCTATGTGTTCTTGTTTTTGGGGGTCTTCTGCTGAGGGTCCATTCTTACAGCTTCAGACTGCCTGATAGGAATTATGTAAATCTTAAACTTAGTTTTTAGTCCACTCTGCATATACATTCATTAATGTTAAGAATAATTAATGGAAGAATCTCTTGTGATACCTAAATTATAATCCTTTTTTAGTAATTTTTACCTATACCTCTCATCTGACTGAATGTATCAATGATAATTGGTCAGTAATATTCAGAATCTAGTTTTATATCTAGACAGGTATGACTACTTTACATATGATGAAATTCATTGTAGACTTCATAAAAGAACGCTTGAAAATAGTTGTCTAACATTCCTTAGTTGTTTTTCTAAGTTATTCTGATTTCTTATGTAAGTGCAAGGCACACACGATAAGGATTTCCACTTGAATTTGGGTGGAAAGTATTTGAAGAGAAGAATAGAAGAGTTTCACATTTTTTAGTATGAAACGACATAACTCAACCAATTTCGAGACCGTTGGCAGAAATAGGTTTCCCGTTTCATCTAAGAGAAAATTTGGAGAAATCGATTTTCACATAAAGTACCGGTACAATACATATGCTAATCAAATTCTTTTTTACCAGAGTTGTTAAAGAATCATTGTGATGGTATATACATTAACTAAGCGAAGGAAGATGAAGACTGGCATCTCATCCTCTCTCAAAAGCGTTCTTCTTACTGTTCCTTTATAATTAGATTACTATCGGACATTGGCGGATCCAGGATGGGGGCGATCCCTCCCCCTTGTACATCTGTAGCCACGGCTAAGGTCGTTTCGTAGAAAAAGGACCCATCGGGAATCGGTGTCGTTTACTTATCTACCATTATCGTATTCGGGATAGCGAAGAATCTAGCAAAAGTAGGCATCCTCAAGCAACTTGTTGGATAGGCGGTCCCCACTTAGGATATATGAAGCCTGATTAAACCTTACTGAAACAGACGATGTTGCGAAAATTTGCGAAATTCAAAATGTTGTGTTGCGGAAATTCAAAATGGAAAGAAGCTTTCCTCAACACTTTTGAAAACGTACTTTTCCCAAGGTGTCGAGAAAAGTTACAATTTTCGAGTTCCTTCACATATGTATCCCGGCTAAGCCTATGGAACTTAACTATGGCATTTTCTGAAATATTTCCAATGACAGGGAACATTACCTTTGGAAAGAATTTCACATGAATTATTGTTCTGTTATAGGATAGCCACTATTGTAATTCTCTGCCAACATTTAAAAGATTTAGGGAATATATTTTAGAAAAATATTTAGAATTGTCAAGGTAATATCTTTTGTTATCCAGGGAAATTTCAGTATTAGTATATTTGAAATTACAATTAGTTGAGGTAATTTCGACAGCATAGGCTTCCACCGGAAATCAAAGGGGACCGTAGTCACCAAAAGCGAAAACGCAATCCATCCTTGGGTGGTCTCTAATAGATCCGCCAATGCTATCGGAAGTAGTATTTTATAGTAGCTACTCAAATTCCCTCTAGTTCTATCAGCATGCACCGCTTTGATATAATTGATTTTCAGAGTTATAATAATGTTATGATCCTGAGCAATGCTCGTTTTCAGCTTATCAAATGCGAATTGAGCTACTACTGTCATCTAATATACTATACCATCGGAAACCGAAAATTGCTTATTTTGCAAGTTAAGATTGATAGTTTCTTCTAAATGAAGTAAAAGTAAATTTGTTTATCTTAAGAGAAAAGCTTCCGAGAAGTTTTTATATTTTATAGCACAAAGAATTTTATGCAACGCGAGCTTCTCACTTTGAAGTAAAAAAAATGCTGAGGGCATTATTGTACTAGGGTTTATAAGTGATTCTGGCTTATATTTTACAAATTAAAGTGCATGACTATTTAGAAATCTCATTTTTCAACGGAAAACATCTCGCTGGAGTTTTGTTCTGGTTTAAGTGTTAGATACAAGTAAATAGATTAGTACTTTTCTTTTTCGCTTATTTAACAGGAAGATATTTACACGGTCTCTGTCCTTCAGTTTTCTTCGTGATGACACGTGTTACCTCGAAAAACAAATAATGATTAAATCAGAAATAAATATAGCAATAAATTAATGAGTTGTCTTGTAAGAAGACAATAGACCTCTAGTTTACTAATTTCGATTAAGTATTTTGAATTTCACTCACAGTTAAATGCTCCTTAAAATTCTGAACTTTGCTTATAATTAGATCGAGGAAAATAAATATTCTAACGTATTTTATGTAAGGAATTATAAAATAATTTTCTTTCAAACTTTGATCAACTTATCTCTTTAAAGAGGCATAAATACACAGACCGCTTGTTATAAAAGTGGGGTGTTCACTTTTTTTTTTTAATCTGAGAAAATAAATAGCTTACATAAAACCATTTACGTAAAGTTCGCGGATCTCATGTATAATTATTCATACATAATCACGCGCCCCACGTGATGAGCGCAAAACAATCTAAGAATGTCTTCGAAACCCAAAGAAAAAAAATCGTGACATTCTATGCACGAATACATAATACGACGCATTGTATAATTTTAATTTAGCAACATCTTCAATTCACATTTTCCAGTTATCGTTATTCGGTCGCATCACAATGAGAAGTTTAAATTTCTCTGCAATAAAGTATTTTTAGACTTTATAAACTTGTAATTAATTCAGAAAATATTATTTAAATATAAAATTTGGCGGTCCGTATTAAAGGCAACCGCCTCACCCAAAAGCACGGCCCCTGTTCTCCTATCTATAGTTTCATTTCCATCTGCGGAGGACGCTGCTGCCACGGAGGCGTCTAGATGTTGAAATTCGAATGTGGAGTGTCTTCACTCCAAAGACATTCGTTTCTCATAACGCACAGAAGATAGGAAAGTCGTAAGAAACGGATCGAGAAGGCCAGAAGTTCGAGGAAACTGGGAGATGTTATCACTGCCGCTTACTATTGGGTGCTTAGTTGCGCTGCTTTCCATACGTTTGACAGTTTGTGGGGATCGTATCATATGGGCTACCATTGACGCGGAAGGTCAGTATAAATCCAGATCTGCCAGCATTATGACAAACCACACATCTCTTTTATAATTACTGTAATTTTAGAAATTTTTGAATGCATGCCGAGCACGTAATAAACAATTAACCATTCTCTTGTGATGGAAATTAAAATTTGATCTCTGTTCACGTCGCGATACCAGATAATTTATTCATGAATTACGCCTTAGCAGTTTAACACGACGTTATCACTCTGATGGATTTAGGAAATTTTTTATTCGCGGAAAGAAATTTTTTAAGTTATAAAAACTTTCTTCTGTTGTTTTCTCTGCGAGCTTTTTTTCCTAGTTTGTTGTCACCAACAAATAAAATTACCGCATATGTAATTGGTAATAATTGCTATTAAATCATTCTTCCTTCGAAAACGTTACATTGCGAATAGCCGCTATATTGGGCTCTTTTTGTAATCGTAAATGGCTAGCGTGAATTTTATTTATCTTATGATGTCTCAATAAATCTTTATGGCAATGTTTATAAAAAAATATTTACCCCTAAAAGTGTATTAATTATTTTGTAGATTCTTGCTCTGAAATCTTATTGTGACAAAGTTGTACATTTATTTTCTTTTTTTCGAATTATTGAATGATTTATATTTTAGTCGATTCAGAATATAAGTGACATCCATTAAATTTGCGTTAGTTTCTATGAATTTAGATGCCTAAAATGTACACTTTGCATTAATACGGTGCGATTGAGAGGGACGATCTTGGATAAGGGAATACTTTTTATTTAAATCGATACGAAAACTAAAGGATCTGTTCATGTTTTCTAATATTAAAATTTTATTTTCTTGTAAAGCTAAGTCTGTATTCTTAAGTGAAAAAACATTTTCTTGATTAGTTATTAATTTAGTCATAAAATTAATTATTCATAAGATTGATTGCCGTATAAACGAAGTAGATTAATAAATCCGAGGCTCCGAGATAAATTTTTATGGTATCCTAAACTTTAAAATTCCAGCACATGATAATTTATCAAAATTTCTTATTTCTAGCCAAAACCCCATCACTCCTGTCTCAAAAGCATTCTTAATTGCCATCCCATTTAATTAAATAATACTATCGATAATAGCTATTTAAAATAGCTACAACAAATTTCTCTCTCAGTTCCATCAAAATACATTTATTGTATACAAATATTTCACTGTAAGAATTTTAATAAAGTTATTATTTTAGCAATACTAGGCTCCAGAAAATCAAATAGGGGATGACCATGATCTGCTTCTTAATATACTGTACCACTATAAACCAAAAATTGCTTCTTTTACAGGTTCAGATTGACAGATTCCTCAGAATAAAGTAAAAGTAAATTTGTTTGTAAAATTCATAATTCCATCGTATCAGGCATTCCCGAAGTCGGTAGGAATGGGCTCTCTGCAATATACCACCTGCAGCATGCAAAGCTCTTGGGTCAATTTTTATTGTATCCTTAACTTACTCACTCTAGCATATGATAATCTATCAAAATTTCTTATTTCTTAGGAATACTCCAACATACCCCCCTCGCCGTTATGTTATTTCATACTCTTTATAATTGTTATCTAGGCATTGGACGCACATCCAGGTATTCTTTGTATCAGCGAAATAATAGGGAAAGAATCCTATAGAATGTATTGGAACATCTTTGATTCTCCACGATTCATTCCCTAGCCTAATCGAGAGAGCATAGAAAATAACAATTTTCAGTAGCTCAATATAGGCAGAAATTGAACATTCTAGATGTTTATGTCATTACATGCCCTTAGCAGGAGGGAGGAATGCTAATAGGTGTGATGATATGTTGCATCACGTGTCTTTAAGATTTTCAAAATCCCTGAGTTCATCCGACAGCATATCCTGCCGAAATTATAGAAAATATTCATCATTAAGTCTCTTTTCTTTGTGATTTATTTCTTTTTAGCCTGCTTATGAATTGTGTATTATTATAATGAAAGGTAGAGGCAAATAACTTAAAAAAGGATTATTATTCAGGCATCATTAGAGATCCTTACGTTAATTAGTCATAACAATAATTAATGTATAAACCGATAACGCATTGAAAATAACAATTCTGGAGTAACTTAACATAGGCAGCAATTGAACATTCTAGATGATTATGTCTTAAAATTTGAAATACATATGAAGAAACACCCGCAACTGGGCACACCGTAAGGTTTTTGAAAAATTCCAAATTCGATGACTTTTAGTAAATGGCCATTTGGCCAGTTCAATTAATTAGAGATGTAGAATGTTTCTTAATGATTCAATGTAGGATTATTATTAATCCAAAAGAGACAAAGTACGTTAACTGATCATTTTCAAACATCAAGATTCTGTCATCTGACATTTCCTTAATAATAGTCTTAATAAAGAAAACGCAGATAATCACACCTTCCACTGCTATTCTGCGAACTATTCGCCAGAGTTCTCCTATCAGAGGGCCGTATCACGCAAGTGTGACGAAGAGTGTCTTGCCTCACGAATAGGTACCGAGCAAAGAAGTGGGATAAAATTTATTTTCAGTTTGGGTCACAACAATATTTTTCTAAATCGTCAATCCATCGTATTATATTTATATGTTTCACAAGCTGATGTTGCTTTATTTATAATTGCGAATAATATATGAAAATAAGATACATATAGCTTAATTCGTATTGCTTATTGTTCTACAAATTTCTAGTGTATGTATAATATAATATTCTCTCTAGATTGTCTGGGATTGTGTTTGTTTTAGGAATGGATTTTCTTCCCTATCAAGTAACTGAAATTCAAACAATCTTATTTTTAAGCCAAATCAGGTAAATCGGAAAGATTTTCCGAAATCTCTGAATAATGGACGAAATTTTCCTTATTTCTAAAACTTCTGTTAAATGTCTCACGCTATTTATGAAGTGAGGAACGATATGATTTGATTCTATTCATGCACAAATTCGAAAAAAATTCTTATTGATTATGATGGTTTTTTATAGTTAAGTTCATGGAAGATGGTGTCTCTGGAAGAGAATGTCCGTTACCCGACTCTTTTCAAATGAGAGCTAACGGATCATGGCTGCCCCCTTCCGATTATGAACTAGCTGGAAATTTTGACGAAAATTGTGCCTTCAACCTTCTTTTAACGAGTAAGTATCCCATAACCGATACGAGCTTTTAGCCGTAAGTGCAGCCCTGCATAAAATCACCAGGGCGACTAGTTTTACGTTCATTTCATACTTTTCTGCAATTTTAACTTCAGACTGCCAGTTTCATTATATTATTAAATGTTAGTGTAATTAAAAAAATCATGTGTAGATTGATACTGAGAAAATTTTTGTTGTGGCTTTCTTGATTATTTTTAAATATCCAAAAACTTGGTCGGATGAAAGGATATTTTCTTTTTGCTAACCACGGCATCGAAAAGGAACCGAATCGAAAAGTTCAAATGAGGAGGATCAAAACGAAGTTTGTCCAAAACTTCAAAATTTGTGATATAGATAGCATTGCGATGCCCATTCCACATCTATACTATTATACATATAATATATTGTAGTATAGATGATGGAAATTTTTAGAAAAATGCGTTTTGATCCTAAGCTACTCAAATTTTTGAACCTGGAACGAAACCAAAACAGATTTTATTCCGTCCCTAAGTTCTGATTCCAATAACATAATTTTGCATGTATGTAAACGGAAGAAATTACGAAATATGCGCATCAGCGTCTTGAAACCGACTGAGATGAATGACATTTAAATTTATCTGTCCTAATATTGTATTATTTCTGTCACACCGCAAGTTTTATTGTATAATTTGATTAAGCATTATTAAAAAAGTTACATATATTGAATTGCCATTCTAAGGAGTATGTACTCGTATATTATTTCAAAGGTTGGGAAAAGCCCACCCAGTTCGAACCAGTTGTTTCCAGCTGATGCGCAATTCTGTTTTCATATTATACAACAATTTTTGCTGCTAATCGAATAAAAATGCTATCGTAACAATCCGAGGGTCTCAACAATTTTCCACTCCAGTTCCGCATTTGCTGCGAATAGTTACCATCTTTTGGGAGAAAGTTGTAACTTTTGAATGCCCATCGTATATTCCTATTTTTCCTCCCTAAATTCTTTGGAATGGTCTATTTTTAATTTCTTTTTTGTCTTTAAAGTTTCCAGTTGGTGTTCTTGAACACGCTGGTTTACTGGTTGGAAATACTGATTTATGAATTCTTCATTTGCAAGCAGAATAAAATTTCCCCAGTAAATCTCAAATGGCTTTTAATATACTGACCACATTTATTATGATCTAGTATGCTGGTCTAGGTTTCGTCTGTTGAAGAGAGGCAACTTTTAATGGAACTTCAAAACTTCAGTTCCAAATATATATATTGGCTATCTTTTTGGTAATTTTATGTCTTCTGAGATTAAGGCTATACTTATAATGTTAAATTATAACTCGCGAATCTCCCATTTTAACACGGAAAATAATATGTAACTCTCGTGGAGGTTACGGGTAGTACTTTTTGAAAGTGTTTTTTTTTTAATCATTATTAGAACCTTATTCAAGTTTTCCACGAGCAAACATAGTTATTCATTCAGAGAACTTTCAGGAAATGGCAATTTCACTAATCTACATATGAATTCCAGGTTTTCTAGCAGAACTTTGTGGGGCTCCAAAATAATCTTCTGTATTTTAAATACTTATTTTAATTTCTAGTGCCCAAGGATGAGCCTCCAGAAGAGAAAGAATTAAAAGTGGTAAAAAATCGTATATCGAAACTGATGAAGGATCGGAAAGATTTGCGGGAACAAGAGGATAAACTATCGAAAGAGAATAAAACACACGAAGAAAATATGAAGAAACTGAAAAACATAATGGAATCGAGGGATGACAAGAAAAATGAGCTTAATCGTCTAGTTGGGGAAGTGAAGGAGCAGAATGTAAGATTGGACGTAATTAAGACGCATGATTCGTTGAAAGAGCAAATGAAAAAGTCAAACATATCTGACGTGGATTCCGCCATTGAAAGTGGGAAAGAAACAGAGAAGAATCTTACACAACGCATAGCCGATGTGGAAGCAAAGGCAAACCTCTTAAATGAATATCTCAATGGCAGCTGCTTTAGAATTCCCACTTCATATTATCTAAGAAAAGTAAATACGACAGACATTCCAAGCGACGCCAAAGTATATCTTTGTCACGCAAAAGGACGTGATTACAGTAAAATAATCAGAGATATTTGGCATTCAGAAATAAATTTAGTGAGAGAGGAAATGAGGAAGCTAGAGGATGAGGAGTTACGGTTAAAGAACGAAAAAAATCTTCGTGCCATCCGCGATGAAATAGCAAAGCTACAAGTGAGGAAAAATGATATTGTTGCCAGAAAGACTGAAGTGGAAGAAAATAAGAGGATGTTGGGTGAATATTCGGATGAAGACATGTTAGAGAAAAGAGAAAAAGAACTGAATCAGGAAAATCGGAGAGTGAATGATGAAATCAAACGACACCAGGTACTTCTTCTTTTTCATAATGGGAAAGAATGCGAGCAACTGGCAGACGCGGACTTTATTATAGTTAAAAGTGAAGTGGAGCAAAAAGTGCAAAACATTCTGGTCTGCGGACCGCAGTAGAGTGTTCCTATATATTACTAGACTGTAATTGTTATAATCAATGAAAAATTATAAGAGTATCATTCTAATTTTATGAATACGGAATGCAATTGCCACATAAGTAAAGAAAATAATATATGTGACAGTCTCGAACGATTTCAGTAGCCAATCTTTTTGAGGGTAAAATTATAACAAGGAATATGTCTTGAGATTTGTAATCAATCGTCACTTTATTTATCAACTTTCCAATGAGGAACTAGCAGGAACGTTCATAAGAATTAACATTCCATTTCTTTTCGATGCTGGAACTCTCAATGAAACTATTTTTTTCAATAAATCCCAGTTTATATAATTTTTTTTTGAGTTTTTTTCTAATTTTCAGATGTTGTGATCAATGTCAACTAGAAATATTTGTCAACATTCGATTCGTTTTAATGCCTCCCTTGAGAAGATACGTTCTTTTTAGTAAAAGTCTCCTCGATACCCACACTTTTTAGTTCTGGTGCGGCATTTTAAAGATTTAGAACAAAGTAAATAAACACACGGCAGATTTTTAACAAGCTAGAAGCCCTGTGAGTCCGAGGCAGTTTTCTACTTTTGGGAGAAAAAAGGAACAAGAAAATTCTAGCTTGACGTCTTCATAGAGGATAAGATACAGTAACATTAATTTATTTTCCTCCCTATTGCTTTCTTTCTTAGTCCAAACGAACAAGAATTAAATTTTTTAATCTATAAGAAGTGTTTTTTTGCGATGCTTGGGAGCATTCGAAGGCTTTTTGGAGTTTGTATAAAGCATTAACGATAAAATCATAACAAATTTAAAATAATTTTTAAAAACCGACTTGGTTCACAAAAAAAGGTTTCTGAGATTGATCCATATACATGGGTCAAGAATGTACGTTGACATGTGTTTCTGAAAATTTCGAGGTAGATGAGATTAGTAAGAACCTTAGAATAGAGCGATTTATTGATATTTTCTATATTTCACACCTAAGGAAAAGGGTGAAGGCATTTTTGTAAATAAGGCCGTGTACTCAGGAAAAATCCTAAGGAAAAACGGACTTGAAAATAATCTGGCGGGATCGGAAATCGAATCCTCTATCCGGGAGGATATCCAGCCGATAAATCCGGCCAGAACATTTTCTCAAAGCGTTTAAGGAACTCATTAGGCTTAGAAGCGAGTTCTCGCCTAGAACTCAAACAAGATGGTGTTAAGAAGGACCCCCCTCAAGGAAATGCATTTATTAGCATGTAAGCATATCTTGTGCCAAACGGATCTTTTTGCAATGGAATTTATAAATATTTAATTTTGACGGTATGTTATTTTACTGTACTGAACTGTACTGAAATATTAAACCATCATACTGACTTAATGCTGTAATTGAGAGTTATAATTATGCGAAGATTAACAAATAAAGAGCCGCAATAGCTTCCTTTTTATCTTCTACTTATGTTTTTGATTTTATGTCTAGACTTGCAGACTAGTCTGATGGAAAAGGTGAGTAATATTTTACGATATAACTTGAGAAATTTTATTCGCAATAACTACGTAAACCCTTTGTTAACAACTGCAGCCCTACTTATAAAAAATTTAGAATTTCAACTGTAAATTTCCATCAACACATAGCAGAGATATCAGGATATAAAATGTTATTCCGGCAAAATGGCTTAATAATAAAGTATAATTAATTATCTCGATAAATTATTTATTGATTAAAATTTGATCAAAAATTAAAATTGAATATTCATGTTTTATTGAATAAAAATTCATTTTTCAACATGAAGGGTAAGGCTTCTTAATGAGACGCACATATTTCTTTTTGATGCTCAGAATTTTTTAATTATTTCTCATTCAGGCGAGGGAAACAATTCTACATAGATTTGATCCAAATGCTACCTGTCAACATCAAAGCGGGTTCTGTAATTTTAAATAGCTTTAGATTCATTAATACCTCTTGTATGAGAAATATGATTCGAGCAAATGAACGAGGCATGATGGATTTCTATAATCACAACAATATAGAAACGTGTACAAATTCTTCATCATTTTCCGTAATTTGAACTAACAAATGTGATTGCAAGAATTGCTTATTATCGAAGGTTTCATATATATATATATATATATATATATATATATATATATATATATATATATATATATATATATATATATATACGAGTAAAAATTGCTTGCATACTGCAAGCTAATTGGTAAAAATTTATAATAAGTTCCCCTTACGGGTATCATCTACGAAGCTTATCCAGCAAAATTCTTGAAAATTACCGCAATGCATTTCTTACGTGCGAAATCTTCATCCATCTGGCATCGAACTAACGGTCAAATGTAACCTTTCTTCCGCTGGTTCAATAGAAAAGTACTTCAAACGCAAACGCTGTGATTTTGAATAGTCTCCTGCATAGAGAAAGGCCTCAAAAAAATTTTAGAAAATTTGCGTAAATGACCGCCTGGCGTCGAACACAGGACCCGTTCGTGTGAGACAATGGCATACAAATCTTAGATAAGTGCCACTCTAACCTGTTTCAAAGTTTCAATTCAGTATCTTATCAGGAAGGTCCTAAAATATAATTCCGTTATTCCCGTTTGAAATGCATGGTGGAATCAGAATGACCCTCTTGCATCGAACCAAGGACCACTAGGCGAACGGTGAAATTCGTGAAGGAATGTTTTCAAACGCCTCCGTCGCCACACCGGGTTTTATCTTTCCAGCTTATCGAGAAGGCATGGAAAAAAATTTTCAAAAATTACAGCAATGCATTTCTTACGGAAGCATTTCGAACCCACCTGGCGAGGAACACACGGTCATTTGCTAAAATTTTTTCCTTTGGTACCATGGAAGACCATCTCATCTGCAAACACCGTAATTTTGATGGCTCTATCGCATCGAGAACGGCCTCAAAACAGATTTCAAAAATTCGCGTAAAAGACCGCCTAGCGTCGAACTCAGGACCCTTCTGTGAGAGGGAATAGCAAATTAATATTAGATGAGTGCCTTTCTCACTAATTCCAAAGTTTCGATTCAATATCTTATCGGGAACGTCCTAAAATAAGATTCCGTTTTCCCCGTTTGAAATGCATGGTGGAATCGGAATGACCCTTTTGCATCGAACCAAGGACCACTGGACAGACGGTGAAATTCATGAAAGAATGTTTTTAAACGCGTCTGTCGCCACACCGGGTTTTATCTTTCCAGCTTATCGGGAAGGCATCGAAAAAAATTTTCAAAAATTGCAGCAATGCATTTCTTATGGAAGAATTTTGCACCCACCTGGCGTCGAACGCACGGTCATTTCGTAACATTTCTTCCATGAGAAGCATAGAAGACTACCTCAACTTCAACCTCCGAGATTTTGGTTACTCTATCTTAACGATAAGTGCCTCAAAATAATTTTCAAAAATCCGTGTAATGCATTCTTATGGGAAAATTGCGATTTTTGGGAATTTCTGGCATCGAACCCATGATAGCTAGCATCAAAGTCTGAATTATTGTGGCATTTAGAGTGTGGGGCCAGTACGTCGAAAAAATCTGACGTCGATGGCGTTTGTGGAACATGGTCAGAATTCGTATCCCCTATATCTATATATATATATATATCTATATAGGTATATCCGGAGAGTTAGCTATATATAATAGATATATATATATACGAGTAAAAGTTGCTTGCATACTGCAAGCTAATTGGTACAAATTTAACAATAACCTCCCCTTACGGGTGTCATCTTCGAAGCTTATCTAGTAAAATTCTTAAAAATTGCCGCAATACATTTCTTACGTTAGAAATTTTCATCCATCTGGCATCGAACGCACGGTCATATGCAAACTTTCTTCCACTGGTTCTATAGAAAACTACTTCAAACGCAAACGCTGTGATTTTGAATAGTCTCCTGCATAAAGAAAGGCCTCAAAACAATTTTTAAAAAATTGCGTAAATGACCGCCTGGCGTCGAACACAGGACCCGTTCGTGAGAGACAATGGCATATGAATGTTAGAGAAGTGCTACTCTGACGTGTTTCAAAGTTTCAATTCAGTATCTTATCGGGAAGGTCCTAAAATAAGATCCGTTATTCCCGTTTGAAATGCATGGTAGAATCGGAATGACGCTCTAGCATCGAACCAAGGACCTCTAGAGAAGCAGTGGACGTCATGAAGGAATCTTCTCAAACTCCTCTGTCACCATTCCGGGTTTTATCTTTCCAGTTTATCGGGAAGGCATTTTAAAAAATCGTCCCTGATATCAGCAATGCATTTCTTACGGAGGCATTTCGGACCCACCTGGCGTCGAACACACGGACATTTGGTAACATTTCTTCGTTTGGTACGATGGAAGACCATCTCATCTGTAAACACCGAGATTTTGATTGCTCTATCGCATCGAGAACGGCCTCAAAACAGATTGAAAAAATTCGCGCAAAAGACCGCCTAGCGTCGAACTCAGGACTCTTGCGTGAGAGAAGATAGCAAAATAATATTAGATAAGTGCCATCCTTACTTGTTCCAAAGTTTCGATTCAATATCTTATCGGGAAGGTCCCAAAATGAGATTCCGCTTTCCCCATTTGAAATACATGGAGGAATCGGAATGACCCTCTTGCATCGAACCAAGGGCCACTAGACGAACGATGATATTCATGGAAGAAAGTTTTCAATTGCTTCTGTCACCATTCAGGGTTTTATCTTTCCAGCTTATCGGGAAGGCATTTAAAAAATCTTCAAAGATTTCAGCAATGCATTTCTTATGGAAGAATTTTGCATCCAACTGGCGTCGAACTCACGGTCATTTTATAACATTTCTTCCATTCGTAATATAGAAGACTACCTCAACTTCAACCTCCGAGATTTTGGTTCCTCTATCTTAACGATAAGTGCCTCAAAATAATTTTCAAAAATCCGCGCAATGCATTCTTATGGGAAAATTGCGATTTTTGGGAATTTCTGGTATCGAACCCATGATAGCTAGCGTCGATATCTGCATTATTCTGGCGTCTAGAGTGTAGGGCCAGTACGTCGAAAAAATCTGACGTCGATGGCGCTTGTGGAACATGGTCAGAATTCGTATCCCCTATATATATATATCTATATATATAGGTATATCCGGAGAGTTAGCTATATATAATAGATATATATATATATATATATATATATATATACATATATATTATACCTGACACATCATGAGTCGTTTTAATATTTAATAATTGATTATAGGCGGAGAATTCCGCATCAAGCTCACGAATCAATAAGAAAATTTTGAGTGTCAGTAACAAAACATCCACTGCTTCCAAGGTTCATTCAGGCAATCCGTTCTCAACGCATATTGTGCGATGTAGAGATGATTTCTTATAACTGAGCAAGAGGATTATAAATAATTCGGATTAGTGGTGGCGGAGATAAGGTCATCCTTATCGCAGACCATGAAAAACTTTCCTCATGAGGCTGTCTTATTTTCGATACTCTGGGTATAAAAATTGTGCTAAATTCGCACTTGGAATGAAGTTGGCATTGCAAGAATTAGCGGCTAGAAATACTGAGAAGCAATTTTACATACTTTTATTGGCTGAAACTTTCGAAGACACCCAAGAAGTGAGATGAAAATGATGTAGAAGTTCCTTATGAGAAGTTGCCATGAGACGAAGAAATTGAATTCGTAAAGAAAAACGTAACGAATTAAATGTCAAAGACGAAATAGTCATGCTTTATCAACGGGACTCAAACGTAGATTGACTCTCGTCATCAACATATCTACTTTAGAAACGATGCTCAGTATCCTCTCATCATGATAATCGTAGTTTATAATGATGATTAGCTTATAAACTTAATTGGTCAAATAAACTCACAAATCTAAACTATGACTGTACTAGACCTATATCGCAGACAATATTTTCTATCTTATTAACTTCGTTCATACTTTGAATGATATTCAGGGAAAACTTAATTTACTTTACTTCTGTTTAAATATGCTTTTATTTTATTTTAAAGCAATTTTCGTCAGAGATTCATGATGAAGGTGAACGGAAAAAATAAAAGAGAATGATTCTGTCTGACGTATGTTCAGAAATGTGGTCAGGCGTCGTTCTCGATAACTCCTAAAATAGCGTCATGGGTTGTTTGTGAATTTTCCAGCTCTTGTGGCAATGAAAATCTTCATTAATTTTTTAAATCGTCGATCAATTTACATTCATTGATCACATAAAACATCTCTGTCTCAATTAATGCCTTTTATAAACTTATGAATTCGGTGTAAAAAACATATTGAATGAGAACTACGGGATGAGGGCATACTTTCCATTCTCAAAAATTATTTAATGTTAAGAGAAATTAATTTAGACAATTTCTCCATCTTTATCAATTGCCAAGAGCGTCTTTCATCTTCAATTATCTTCAGATTTAACATTCAGACGCAATGGGAAGCAACTTTCAACTGGTAATTTTTTTCGCCTAGCAAGAAAACTAATTGATTACTCGATTATAGAAATTAATATGACAGTAATTAGCCATCTCACGGTGAAATGTAAAATAACTTCCACATGAAAAGATGAAGATACTTCTCTAGGAAGTTCATTAAGGCTTTGGATAGTGAAAGTGTGATAGGAGAATCACACAGGAGGCTTTGAGGCTGAAAATTTTAACGAAGCCCACAATGGTTGATTTTGGTTTTCACCGTGCAAATTAAAAGAAACGCTGATAGAGAGAAAGAACTCCCGAAAAAGAAAATGCCCCGAGAGGATTGAATTCGGAAGATACAGCAGGGATGATCCTTGATTACTTCGGGAGTGTCATACTACTTGCATAATTTAATTGAAATGATATGTATGAAGAAAGATTCTTTTCGATGGGGTCTACAACATAACTTTTGTTGAATAACGTTTTGTCGGTAGATGAACGAACTTACTCGTGTCTGAGGTCATCACTGTAAAGTCTTTTCTTTTACTCGCTCCAATAGGAAGGCACCCAGGTCGTATCCTTGATCGTACATTATTTTAAAAAGATTTTCCCTGATGAACGCTGATATGATAACTTTAGTAGACATGCTTGATAAATCTAGGATACATCCGGAAGAAGTCTTACTCTTGAAAATTATGAGTCGAGTCAACTTGATTGGATGATCAGCTTAGGTGAGGCTCGAAAACCCCTAGAGTTAATTTACTTTTTAGACGAAAGATACACGACAGTAACAGCATGGGGAAAGGGAATTTTCTATTAAACGACATAAGGCGGATAGCAGAGTACACAGTGAAGGTGAATTTATGTTTCAATGGTTTTTCTCTCTCTCTGAAGTTCGGAAAATCCTGGCATTGCTAATTCTTGCGTGCTTTTCGGAACAATATACAGGCATCATTACCTAAATGTTTAATGTGAGACATCCTCCTCTTCGAAGTCTATTAGGAGAGAATCGGGTAATATCGGACGGTTAAGCTCTTCTGCTATTTTTTTAATATTTTTAGTATTAATTGGCCGGCCGTGGTGGCGGAGTGGTTAGCGTGCCAGCGCGTTAACGCTCCAACCACACGGTCCCGGGTTCGAATCCCGGCTAATCGGATTTTTCCGGTTAGGGAATGGTTGTCTGTGATTGTCCCACGCCGATAAGCCAGGCTAGTAACCTACTTAAAGGCGTTAAAAGTTATTACTCAAAGTACCAGTACCAAGCCTCGATTGGGGCGGGGTACTGAAGGAAACAGGCATAAGCCTAGGAGGAAAGATTATATATAAATATTACTCACGAAAGCATACACAGGTGTGTACTATCCAACATAAAAATATCTCAGTGGTAAAACTTTTAACTATCCTTAGACACTGGATAAAGACCTTGCTTTTGATATCAAGTTGGAGGGTTCTATCGGAAAAGATACAATATTTAGAAACACATGTTTTTTGTTATCCAATCCAAATATGTATTGCTGAAAATGCTTTTACTTTAATGTATAGCGTCATTAGCTATCGTTTTATTCAAGTGAAGTAGAATTGGGCCTAGTGAACTAACGCTGTACATTAAAGCCAATGGTTCTTTAATTTCTAATAAACTTTGCTGCCTTCATTTTTATTCTATTGAATCTATGCTTGATTTTTAACGACTCAGAAAATTGGTTCGCGAGTTTCGTACATTTAACTCTTCCTAAAGGCATCATCTGATGATCCAACATTTTGACATGATCATACAGTAACTGCCCCTGCTCATTGTTAAATTTTCTAGCCAAATCTTTCGTATTTCGCAATATTTTCTTCATCTGTACCTCTATCTGAAAATTTCTTGAGGCGGTCGCCAACGGTTTCTCTTCAGAACTGAGAAACGCTCACTTGCCTATCTTATTGACATCTCTTGCAAATTAATATTTCCAATTGCCAATTTCATATTTTTCTTTTACCAAAGTTGACTTACCTTCCCTATTTTTCCTGTAAAACGAAAAAAATGCATCAGAATTCGATTTTATTCATGCAAAATTATTGTCTGACATAACCCTCCAATATTCTGTCCGATGTAGACCTACGGCTAATGTATGGCTGCTTGGCTGCTATATAAACCTTTTTCCTATGTATGATCATATTTTATGCGTAACAAATGCAAACAAAGAATACTGACTGTCACCAATACACATGGAAATCGATTCTACTTACGCGCAAGTGGGATACACCACTTATCTACGTGCTCACGAAAATACCCCAAATAGAACTAAACTCTCCTACTTTAACACGCCGGAACAATTAGGTCTAATATGGCGAACACGTTCTTCTAATACTTCCTCGTAACAATCAGTAACGCGATATGGTCTCCTTTATATACAAAAGAGCCAAAACATCAATTATCCGATATAATCCAACTCTCCCCTCAGGTTGAGCTTATTGCTCATCAGATAAATAAACCGTTGTTCCATAATTGTTCCTTTTAAACAATATAAATACAGTAAACAATTAACCAATTAACTTCAAGAGTGTTAGCTTTAGGGTAAAATGAAATCGAAAACTAGTCAAATTAACAAGAGGTAAAGTTTAAAACAACAATAGAAGGCGGCATTCAGCTCAATAAATTCTTAATTCGTGGTCTGGACCGAGAACAATTTATACATATCACAGATGTATACTTTTTCCATGGTAATTTACTGGATTATTATTATTACTGAATCTCGGCTACATAGCCACCATCCTAGATTTTTACCCGAAACCAGTAGTTATTCAAAAAATTACAGTGGAAAAGTATATAACTCTGTTACATTATGAATATCCACAATATCACGGCCTCCTCTGTAGATTTTAGAAGAAACAATTATTTTACACGAGTGATTTCATCAACTTGGGCTATCCTGTTAAAGGTAAGTCCAAGCTGCTAACTCTAATAACTCTTCCGAACACCTACTTAGATTTCACTTCGTGTTTAAAGTAATATTTGGAGCCTTAAGTATATTATGAAATTTCTCTTTTATTTCCTTTCGTTAAAAACTGGCGTTACATTCAATCTTCAGAAGTTTACAACAGTTCTGCACATAATTTATTGATAGAATTTTTCAGACTGGAAATCACCTCAAAGATTGTTATGAAACCACTCTAGATATGTATAAGAAATTCAAGCTTCCACAGAGGTATACATAATGGGTCTATCCTAGGGTAACGAATCAACCATCGTACACAAAGGGTGGCTGGAAGAGGTGTCAGTAATGAAGAAAGATTCTCAAAGGCAAGGATAGTTAAAACTATCTGGCAGCTGTCGATGATTAATTCCGATCCTATGTCTTGATACACAACCTTGTGTCTGGGTGAACATCCCCCCAAAAGTCCTTCAAAACCTGTGGCACCTCTATACATTCCCCGAGATTTTCTTTGACAGAAGCTTCCAATTCAGCCAGTTTCATCAACAGTGGCTTCAACTCCGCCTCTTTCTTCTCAATCTCATCCTTTCTTTTCTTTAGTTCTTCAAACTTTTTCCGTTCTTCCTCGAGAGCCCTTTGTTCTTCACTTATGTCCGTCTTAAGCTTCTCTAGTATATTCCTCTTCTCTTCCACTTCCTTCTCCAATGTCTCAGTCTCCTTCAAGATGCTGTCCATTTTAGCCAACTCCTCTTCGTCCTTATTCTTCTTCGAATCAAATTCTTCTTTATCTTTGGTGTAGGCAGCTTTTCTTTCCTCGAATTCCGCCAACAATTTATCGTAATCTTCCTTAGTGGATTTCAAATCGCCTGACGGTTCGTCCATTAGGAACTCATCGGAAGGAGCTGCAATAAAAACGGAGAGATCGATCATTTTAAGAAAAGTAGTGAGCTGAATATTGAAATGTAATAATTGATGACTATAAAGTACGCGAAATCTGCATTCGAAGACGGTACTTCGTGGAGAGACGTTACAATCACAAAAAGTACAAAAAAGACTTCGTGCCTACTTTTCCACATGAATTCCATAAAACTTAGTGTACGGCCAATTTCACAGATGTTTCATTTACAATATTCAGTTGTCACAATAGTAATAATATGGTGTAATAGCTGAGTCGAATCATTTACATATTACTTTAAAGCTTGCTTAATTAAATGGAGGTTCGATTCTTTCACTCAAATCATAGGGCCATGGTTGCCAATTTAGTAATTTTGTTGCTAGATCTAGCAACTGTTCTCTCCTATAAGCGATTTATTCTCTTTTTTTGTGATACCTCACAGTCTACACGTATCTACAAATATATTCTGCGTAACTAATATGCTCTGTTACGCAGACTCTCCACAACTTACTTGTGACATTAAATGCGTGACTTAGTTATTAATCAAAATACCGTTAATTTTTGGTGTTAAAGACAAATTTCGTACCATTAAATCAAATAATACAATTTCTGAATGGACATTATGAATATAAAAAATTAATTATTACTTTTTAACTACTTTCAGCGATGTATTTTTTCTCATGTTAGCTACGTTTTAGCAACTTTTTATTGCTCATCTAGTGAAATTTTAATAAATGTGTTGGCATCTCAGGAATAATTTTAAATTCGATTTTGATTAATTATTTGTCGACTTTGTTTTTATCATTTTCGTACATTTTAAAAGATGCTTTTCCTCATAATGGCATCCTTCTAGTTAAATCCTCTGTAAATTTTTTTTGGCTGCACTCTTTTCATCACATCGTTATGAGAAACTTAGTGCACCAATATTTCTTATGATGAGCCAATTGAGTTAACGTATAATGCATATGCATGGAGTACTGACAAACGCCACCGTCTACTGATTAATCTTTAAATTTTATATGCATATGAAATATGCAAAATTATTTTTACAGTGTAAATAATATATAAATTTAATAATAATTTTCATCAAATATTAATGTTCATTGGATTTCGTTTCATTCCAACTGTTGTATTTAAAATTATGCGAATTTAGATGCAGGATATTTATTTTTGAACAAGCTCCAAAATATTATCTTGGAAATGTAAGAGAAGCAATATGAGTATATATTGGTTCTTTATATTTGAGAATAAGTCAAAAATATAAATATGCCAAAAAATGAAAAAAGAGTGTCATGATAAAAGCATTTACGCGATAAAAATTCGGTATTAAACTTAGCGTCAGTACGTGGCTATGGAATTCGAGCTAGCTGGGATATTTTCCATGGTTATAAATGATTTTTAACTTGGCCTCAAAATATTTGTCAGCACTAAATTTTTTTCGGGAACAGCGTGTTGGACATTGGTGCAAAGCGGATTCGATTCCCGGTGGGAGTTCACGTGCGAAATGACATCAGATGCCAAAACGCTACGTAAATTCATTCCTTTTATATTTATCAACATTAACGATAAAATTAATGTTATCAATAAATTAAGAAATTAGTTGGCAAAAGTATGAGGCCTGATCGGAGTAGGAACAGGGAACAGAAATGGTAGTAAAAAGACTATTTGCGCTAACGAGTTTTACAGGAAAATCCCGAGCATTTGTATCGGAGATGAAATGATTAAGAGCGCAACCAGTTCAAAATTATTAAATCTACTCCAAGGTACCTCTATGCTGCCTACTTCTTGTCGCGTATCTAATACTTCTATGTAAATATTTACTTACTTTTAGATGTTTCCTCCGAGTGCTGAAGAGATGGTGGTAGAAAAACTGTGGTAACACTGCTCACATTACTCTCCTTTCCTAATCATTCAAGAAAGAAAGATTTGAAGAGGATATTAGCAATATTGCACGGTCGAAATATATCGCGAGTTAGTTAAGTTTCAGAGATGTCTTATTTCGGAGAAATTATGCGAATGCATTAAATACAGTATGCCATTGCATGTCTTTTTCGCTACGTTTGTAAATAGTACGTAGATCCAAATTTTCCAACGCTAACACGATCGCTTGCTTAGCTATGCCTTACCTTCAACAGTAACCGGAATATCACTCGCAGAAGCGATGCATAGCAGAGTCATCAAGGAGCCAATATAAATCGGAAGAAAAGACATCGCGTAGCCTTTAACGAAGTGGACGCTTTGATGCACAGATGGCTACTAAACGAAGGCTGGAGATGGAAGAGCTATGCAAAACATCCGAAGCTCGCTCTGTGGCAGTAACAACCCAAGTTCGAAGGTCAAAAAAAATTGTCAAAGCTACAGAGTTGAAGTTTTCCTCCAAGACGACTCTGGACGGTTTTTATGCGTCAAGAAGCGACTGATAGAGCAGTATTTTAAGATTCGCCGTTTTCCTTGTTCGCATTATCTCTCTAGTAAATATCACAAGCTATTTAAATTTTACATCAAATTTGATTGAATCATCGAGAGAAACGTCATCTATTCCGCACGTTTATAAAAATATTTCGCACGTTTTTTTTATATTTTTGACTCATTAAAATTTTTAGATAAATTATTTTTGGGATGAAACACAAAAATGTAAACGATCCTGTTTCAATTAATCTAATTTTAGAATGCTTTGAAATCTGCTCAGTTATCACTGCGGTTCTACGAAGTAAACGTTAGCTATGGTCAAATCCTTCGTCATTGGAAGGGTTTTTGTTTCTGATGTTCATGGTGTAATTATTGGATGTTGGGTTACATTGCACTATTTGTATATGAAGATTACTGGTACGAATATATAAAAGTTCTTTTGATATCAACCTGAAATCGTAATCTGTAGTGAAATCCAAAGTGATGGATTCGTATAGCATCCTTAGTAGGTAACCAATGTTAGCAAACACTGAAGTTATCGAAGTCTAGAGGAATCCCTTCAAAATATGTAATGAGTAATAATGATAGTAATAACTTCGATATAATTATGACATTATCATAAAAATTAGGTTGCTGCGCAGAAAACGAAATTAAGTAAAAGGAATTAAGAATATCCATTCCTTTCACTTACTTCCCTTCTGCCCTCTTGCCCTCCCTACGTTCAGTATCTCTGAACAGCGTCCTTATTTCCCGATATGTTACGTCATAATATTTCCAAAAGCGTTTTGTGAGATTGCAAAGCTCATTTTCCGCCATCTGCCGTTGATTATACTATTATTCTACGTGAGTTTCATGGACTTAAATGTTCGTATCATGGGAAATTAATCATGGGAATAAACCATCTGCAATAAAATGTATAAAAGATCGCCATAGTTATATAGTTTAATATTGTCCATAACGGGAACACATCTTTTTGAGAGGAAATCCAGATAAGCAAGTGGGCAACGCATTCAACTTTGGTGAAATTGGTTCGATTCCCGTTGGGGTCCTTTATGTACGAACTTACTGTCGAAGCACTTTTAACTACTACTATTATCTTTATGAGATTTTAAAAACCAACTCACATGCACACACATAACAGAAATATGCCAAGGAGGCGGCTTAAGACAATATTCTTATGAATTTATCTCCATTTAAATTTTAAAATGCCATAATCTAATGATAAATAAAGTAGACGTTTAGTCTAATAATCTAGTATAAACGTACGGACGCTCGTCTTTTTTTAGCAATTCTTTCAAAATGTCTCCACCGTTTGCTAATAAATCCACGCTAATGTAGGGACCAAGGTCTACAGTGATAGCAGCCGTGATGGACAAGAAAGTTGGGAAAGTACCACATGTGAATGGATTCCTGTGGAAATGATGAAAAGTTTGACTAGAAATGGAAGGAAGGGATCGACTACCTTGTGTAATGAAATGTGTCAAATCTGAGAATGGCTTCAGGATTTCCTACGAACGAAAATGATTCCAGAGAAGAAGGGTACGAGGAAATGAGAAGAATAATAGGACGATTAGTCTCATTGTATGTGCAGCAAATGTATTGCTCTGAATATTAAATAGAAGACTGATTATGGCAATAGAAGGTCAGCTTGGGTTTAGGGAAGGCTTAGAGACAAGAAATGCATTAGGTGAGAACCTGTGTATGTGTCTTATTGATATGAGAAAAGCGTTTGACTACGTTTAGAGGAAAACCTTGATGATCATTTTGAAGGAAGAAAGGATAAATTGAAAATTAATAAGAAATGTATGTGAGCCTAAAGGAAACTATTAGGATAGGGAGTAAAAAACAGATAGATCAATACAAAAAAGGAATTGTGGCAGGATTGTTGCGTGTCTCCTACTCTCTATATTGTTTGTTCAGAAGAAATGGCCTCAAAGTGATAGAAAAGAGAAAAAAGAGTGAGCATTGGAGGGAAGTGAGCGGAGCACGTTAGAATTACAAATGATATGTATGGCAGAAAGTACTTAGGTACTGAAAGAAATGATAAAACAATTGGTAGTATGGAAGATCGCTTTGAACTAAGAATAACACAAAAGTGATAAGAATCAGTCATGATGAAGTGATTATTAAGAATTACTAATTTAAGATTATTAAGAGTTATTTTTTTAAAGGCGTGAAAAGAGAACAGGTGGAAATCTGCAAATAAATAGACGCAGAGTTGACACAAGGCTTGAGGAGCGAGAAATGAATTAGAGTGAGAAGAGGGATGGCAAAGAGGCTTTCCGAAAAAAGAGGAAAATATTAACAAGTAAAACTGATATCGATCCGAGAAAAAGAGCATGGTATGGAGCGTGTTTCTTTATGGTTGTGAAACATGGACCCTCCTCAAGTACGACTAATTAGGGATAGAAATTATGGACATTTGAATTTAGGGGAGGATGTTAAACAGAAGGTGGGCAGACAGGGTTTAGGGGTGAGGGAGCTCTGAGGAGGGTCCTGGGGGTTGTCTCACCGCTACGAGCTTGCGAATGGGGGCCTGCGAAGGAGGAGGCGAAGGGACTATAACCTCATGCTTGATGACTCAGTAGTACTACTAATTTTTCTACGGTGTGAAGAGAAGCTTAAACTAAGATCTGATTACCAAGTGTTTCTACGATCAATAAACGTCTACTCTATTTATAATAATAACGTATGGACATTTTAAAAGTTAAATGGAGATGAATTCATAAGAATATTGTCTTAAATCGCCCCCTCGGCATATTTTAGGATACATGGAACTCTTTCTCTCTCGATGACTGAAAATGCTTCAAAAAAAGGTATGCTGAAGCTTGAAGTAATATCCCTCAGATAGTAAGTGCTTTCAATTTCCAGATGGTTTAAGATATTTCACATTATTAATATTTTTAAACACGATCTTGGTGAACTAGATTTTGCTTAGAGGTAAGAGATGTTAAGGAATATAAGTAAAATAGCTTATCATTGAGCGTTATAGAGTGATTGAACGAATAATTATATAGTTACGTATCTATTCTATGCCAAAAACTAAGAAAAGAGCATAATAGTCTTTATCCTCTATAAGAAAGGTTCCTTGTATTTCTTGCTTTGACATTATCGTCGTTGGAAATCAACTGGACTAGCTACAATAGAAACCGGTTAACACTAGAACGGTTAACATGAAATATCGTTTTACCAATCTCCACAATATCACACGTTTTATATTCACAGTGGGTTGTGTATTGTGCATATTTACATTTTTCCGCCGTATAAATAATGAATTAATTTTTTATACGTTTTGCTAGATAGAAAGACTAATTCCGTCCAAGATTTGTTAATTACCTTTTTGTTGGTATACCATTAATTATTTGATTGTCGAGCCTTCTTAAGGGCTTACATTATCCCGATTTAGCCGAATATAGTTACTACAGTGTTTGAGTGAGGCAGCTGTGCTTATTAGCGATATAAAATAGCGGTTTTGTTCATCACTTCTGTTCAGCCTTTATTTCATCCGTGTGATATCCTGTCAATCTATTTGTTCCAGATTAGCGTAAAAGATTCTGGACGCGGGCGAGGTTTTAGGTTCTACGTAATGACATCTATATACATGTAGAATAAATAGAAAGAATTAATAGTGAATTTATTAAGAAAAGTCAATTATTATCAATTATTAGTCCTACTAGTACACAATATTAGTGGAACAAAACTCTCCATAGACTCTTATTACTGATCCCGGTTTTGATACGATATTTCCTGAAATAAATTACGTAGAATATCGTGAATGCGGCGTTTCTTCAAACCGAAATGGTCTGTTCCTCCAAATTTTCTACTTTGAATGCTAAGCACTACAATCGCAGTTATCAGTGATGACCCCCACCGCCGTTGCTATCGCGGTGGAGTCACTCTTTGAGGAAATGTTATTTGTATACGTCGCTTATTCTTTCTTTTTCGAAAATTGCACAACGTTTCTTTATTAATTTAAAAGCTAGCATCAAAGTCAGGAGCGTAGAACGAGTAATTTCCTGGAGATTAAATATACTCCTATAGACTATTCCAAAGATATTTTCCTTGCTTTAATGATCGTTTTCTGCTGCATTGCTGTTACACAAAACTTCTATTTCCTTTATATTAATTTTAGTTTCGTTATATTAAATTTTGAAGCAGACCTTTCCGTGATAATTGAATTAAAATGTTTCAAATAGTATTCCATGTACTTTCTGCATTCTTGTTGTAGCTTGTAACTATTTCTTGCTTAAATGCTATCAACTCTTTCAACCCATCTTAGTCACCCTCTTTCCATCTATAGTAGCACTCCTTTCGTTCAGTCTTTTTTCAGTCAATATTTTTAGCTTTCTTCTTTAGGGTCATCTATATTACTATCATTTTAACCCATATTTATTGCTCTAGAACCTTACCTATCAATCTGTCCTTTCTTGATTAGTTCCCACTATTCCTTCTTCAACCCATCATTTAGATCTCACCATTAGTTTGAGTGATAAAATATATGGGTCTTTCCTTCTAGAAAATCATTTATGAATAAAACCAGTACCTTTGCGATAAAGATAGAGGTATTGGATCACAAATGTTGGATATAGTGTACATTTTCAGAAACACTAACTATAAAAAAGATACATTTGGAGGAGAAAAGAAAATAAATGAGAGTTCTTTCAAGTGGGTATCAGGTTCAATTCTACAGAGCCCTTTGTACAAAATGACCTCAGCTGTGTGCAATGACCTCAATAATCGCATTTTCCCTACGAAGTTCATAATAAGTGAAAATCATTCTTCAAAATTCATACCACATATATTTTATTTACATTCAGTATGTGTTTGATGGATTTAACTCGACAGTATAATTTATTAAGATGAAATACAAATTGACTATGAAATCACAAGTGTGAATACTGATCTCAGTATGGTTATTGAAAATGTTACAATGAAACTGAAAATAATTTTTAAATTTCCTTCTCAGTCATCAGATTGGCATTTTAATAAACATGACAGTACATCAAGACCTGTGAGTCTGTTAGCGACTCTTTGAATTAAAACCTGTTTTACCATTTGATAAATGAACAATGATATATTCTTATTATTTAATGTCACTCATATGACATTCCAGCATGGCATATATGAGACATGAGATCTTATACATAATACAAAAGCAATATACAGCTAATCTTATAAGATTAATATACACTCCAAACAGCTTCACTGATGATTTTCCTTTTGGAAATAATGTTTCTTTGGTATTTTCATAATCTCCATTCTCATGAAGAAAAGTCTTAAAGGCCAAAAGCCTTAAAGCACTGTTAACACACACTTAAGGCTGCTATTATGGTCCTTTTCACTTTGTTCTTGACTCACTTAAGAGTTCTTTACATCAATCAGGAAGGGGCTGTAGATACTCTGGGATTTTGGGATGAGGAGGTGATGTAGTGGGAAAAGAAATGCAAGACTCCATCCCAATAGCTTCTGTTGGAATATCTCCACATGAATGATGAGGAAGGAGATAATTGTCTGGGTCAAGAAGTTCTATGACTGTTGGGGGCAATGGAGGAGGAAGGGGAGCAGATGAGGATATGGATATTTTGGAGCATTCCAAAGAGTTAGATGAGTTAAATGAGTGAGTTCTACTCTCTCCAAGTCCCTCTGATGAACTTTCGCTATTATTCAACATAACTTCCAGGGCTTCAAGTAACTGTGCATGGATATCTGCAAAACATAACCTGTCCTTGGGCTCAGTCTTCCAACATGCTCTCATTAGATTGCATACAGTAGGAGGACAATCTTCTGGAGGAATAAGCATAATGCCCTGAAGAATCAACTTAACCACCTGAAAAAGTATCAAAATTACTGTTAAAGAAATATATAACTAAAATATATCAGCACATGAAAATCTTTTAAATTTCTGAGTACTATTTCCAACAGAAATTTTGAGTGATTTAATCAATGAAAAGCAATCAATTGAAAGCAACGTGTTGTAAAGGAATGCAAATTCCAGAAGAGTAAGAAACAGGAATATGAATAATTTTTATTCTTCATATATAACTGACATGATCATCATATTCTATGAAAATAAAATGCTTTCTTTATCATACAACTAGTTTATAGCTTAAGAGTATATGAAGCCAATCATAAAGTTTATACCTTTGGAGAGAAAAACAAGAAATTTCGTTGCATAAGTTTCAAATATTGTATGTAAATTAGTCTTTCTTTACTGATTGTAAGTTCAGCATTCATCCATTCAGCCATTATTTATGCTGCAGTTATAAAATCAAATTAATAAAAGTAGAACCATACATAAGGGGAGAGGGTTTCATTACACTTCCATGGTATGCAGTTCCGTTCAGATATTGACACAATTCACACTATTTTTAGCTAAGGTATGAACTTTATGATCTTCCCTAATATATGTAATATTTACTTATTTATGCCTGTGCATACATGAAAAATTGAAATAAGATTTCATTAAACCCACCTCTTCATTTGAATGGCCATAATAAGGCTGTTTTCCAAAGGAATATATCTCCCATAGAACAACACCATAAGACCAAAGATCTGATTCAAGAGTGAAACGACCAAACATAAGGCACTCAGGGGACATCCATCTCACTGGCAGCATTCTTGAACCTCCAATCTGGCACAAAGCAATCATATGCAATGATTACCAAGTCAAAATTATTCAGCAATAATCTTAGAAGTAATTTATAAATTTTTAATAACAGTATTTTACAAACAGATGCTATATAGATTCTGGCAAATTTGTTAGACAACCATTTTCTTCTTTAAGTCATCATACACTATCATTGTACCAAAAAGGCAATCAAATCCTCTATTGCACAGCTCAAAACATACTCTTAGAGGTCTGTATATTTATTTTTGTACTCCAATGACTCTTCTTGATCAAAAAATACATTACAACATTACTTTTAAACTAATCACAAGGAAAAATCATTCAACTTGAATCAAAAGACAAGAAACTTTTTCACAGATTTCCTCAAAGGTTGCAGTTCCTGAATCCCATTGAAAATTAAATAATACTCCTCAGTTAAAAAGTATACCCTACAAATATCTTATAAAATTAGCAACTAATTTTCCTTCAAGAACATAGGATACTTTCTAAATAAACTTTTAACTAGTATTACTCTTATTTCATTCAAATCTCTTTAAAAATGTATTCATGACTCCTGAGATAAGAAGTTGAAGAAAAACATGGAAGAATAAGCTTTCACAGATTTAAATCTACAGTCTCAGTCTCTGACCTAATTACTCATATATTCCAGAATCATTTAAGAAATTATGTAATAAAAATTCTGGGACTATCTACTTAATAATTGATTCTTAAACCAATTTTTCAATCCTTACACATTGGTTAACAAGTCCTTGCAGAATCATACATGGCAGATCACAGTTAAAGGAATTATCCTAACAATTAGGAATTATTAAAGGAAAATATTTTAGAGCGATTCATCTGTGTAGATCCTTATGGTTTAGTTACGAAAATACAAGAAGTATTTGAATTATAAATGTTTGATAATAGGAAATTAGACAAAAAATAACAACCATCCTCACCTTATAGTAGTCACATGTGTAAATGTCACGACTCATTCCAAAATCAGCAATCTTAACAGTGAGATCTGAACCAACGAGACAATTTCTGCATGCTAGATCTCGATGCACAAACCGCTGTGCTGATAAGTACTTCATACCACTAGCAATTTGAAGACAGATTGATAGCAGAGATAGCTGAAAAAGTAGAATAAATTAAACATTTATTAAATATTTTTAGGCTCATAACATAACATCATAGTTTAAAATTTGACTGTGAATAATTTTAAGCCAAATTTGCAGCATAGGAATACATATAATAGATTTCATTTCTATTACTTATTTATTATTCCAAGATTTTTTCAAGCTTGGAATAATTCATCCTGTTCCCTTGATTATTGCAAAAAACTCTACTGCTAACTTAAGTTTACTTGCTAGTATTTAAACTGCACATTCGACACATAAACATTTATTCTAATCTATTTTTAACAAAGAATATTGCAAAAGGAATCAATGTGATTTGATTGTCAAAACAATATTAGGAGCATTTTGTATTTTGTCTTACATGTGTAACCTACCTTAGTCAAAGGAGGTAACCCAGGAACTGGTTTCCATAGTTCTCTGCTGTTACTTCTTAAGACCTCAGCTAAATCACCAAAAGGCATGAACTCAAAAACCATCCAAGGGCTTTGACCATTTTCTGTGGTAGAATAACATTAAAGTAAGAATTAACACAGGGAACTTTGCAAAGGTAAGATGGTTCTTTAAAGAATTCAAAGAAGTTTAAATTCTGTGTTTATAGGATTACTGGATTGGACTTTGAAAATTTTTATTTATACCATTAAGCAAAGTTGAATTATGTGATAACTGAATGAACCTGTGAGACACATCAAAAGCAATAAATAAGTGTAACAGCATCTCTTCGATAATTAAATCTATATTTGAATAAAAATAAATCCAAGTATTATTATTCTCATTCAAAATATAATTAAAGTATGAATACCTTAATGGAGAAGCTCTTCAGCTTTCCTTTAGGATGTGGATTTAATTGCTTTACTGTTATTTGTTATTTGCTCTGATTAAAAAATTGATCATAAAATGAAAAATTTTAATTAAAGTCAAAAAACCATTTATTCCATACTATTTAACTTACCTTGAATAACAACACCAATCAAAGCCAGGATATTTTCATGACGGAAGGCACTCATTATTTCAACTTCCCGTAAAAAGTCCTCCTCAGCCTCTTGGGAAGCTGAGTCTTTCAAAACTTTTATTGCCACAACTGAGCTGTTGGAATCTCCTCCAGGCATTGCAGAGAAGGAATGAGTTGGAAAACTATTTTCTAGAGGTAATTTTTGATGGGACATGCCTTTCAATTCTCCTAAAAATTGTAAAAAATTTTGTTCTATTTCAAAAAGCTTCATTATATATTATACCAGCTATAGCATATAATAAGAAAAAAATTCAATGATAGAGGAGAGCAATTTGTAGAAATTTCATCGAATGTATCATCTTTGACTCCCCTCAAACTTAATTATCATTTCTTGTATTGATAATTATTGAAGATAAGAAGAATCAATATATTTATTTTCAAAATGTTAGCCTGAGTGAATCTGATAAGACTATAATGAATATCATATTGATGATGATGAAACACAGATTCATAATCCAATTTCTGTGAATCAGGTACTTTACGAAAATACATAAAATAGTTGGGAATGATATATTAAAACAGAGATGATCTGATTTCTGTTTCTAATATAGATTAGAAAATTTAACTTGAAAATGCTAAACCAAAAATATATCATGTAAAAGTAAATGAAAGAAAAGAAAAGGAACTCGGCGATCAATGATTAAGAGACAAAGGTATTCTCCAAGTGCCGTAATGCATCCAGCATTTTACCCCATTGACGATGGGAGCATAGCTTCCATAATGTGCATCGGTACTTCTGAAAACTGGTGACCACGTGGTGATAATCTTTTTTCAAGAAATTGCCGCTTATGGTGCTTGGAAAATACCTTTGTCTCTTAAGTAAAAGTAAATGCAAAAACTTTTAAGTTTATGATGTAAATTAAAAGTCTATAATATTAAACTTCATATTAAACTTTCCTTTGAAATAAGAGGTTATTTCTTTCTGTATTGCATGGATATTATTGTAACAATAGTTGATTTTTTTCTGGAGTACAACAAAATAAAATACAGTAATTTTTATGAATTCATTCCCATAATCAAATGTAATGTTTACTCAAATATCACATTTAAATAAAATATGATAATTTTTATTCATGATCTCATTGAACATTTACAACATTTTCTATTTCCAATAAATCAAATTACCATTAAAAGAGGTAAAAGAGTATTTTACAATTCTACGCAGGTGCTCTTATGTCCATTTATCAGAAAGGAAAATAGTTTAAGCAAAGGAAAAAATAATTTTCTATAAACTGTTACTAAATATGAAAGAAATATATTCCTCGTCAGATAAATTGTACTCAGAGACATACTTCACCTTGTGATTCAATGCTCACCTCTATAAACTTTTCCAAAGCAACCTTCACCTATTTCCTGCAGAAAAACAAGGGACTCCTTGGGTATTATAGGTACAGGTGGATCAACTGATACTGGCAATGAAGGACTGTACTGTGGATTTGAAGTATAACGATCTGCAAGGAGAACTCCTTTACTAAGGCTGACAGGAGCTGGTTGCTGTAAAAAATTAAAATCTTCATTGTATCATCATCTTATACCTTATATGTTTTATTATATGATCCACTCCTACGTTTATATGACTTTCTCTGGGTTTATCAATTTGACGATAATCCAAAACATAAGTAAATATTCTTTCAAAACATATTACTATGGTGTAAACTTAAAGCACAAGTTTTGTGAACTGAAATAATGTATAATTTTCGATAGCGTAGATAATTACTGTTGGTTTAAATTTCTTGAATAAAAAATACACTCACAATCAGAGTATAGAAAATAATCACACAAATGAAGATTAACCATAAAATTAATTGTAAATTTTTTGCGTCTCCGATCGATTTTTCACGGAATTTGGGAGCAAAAATTCTTTAAATATCCTAAAGACAGGGGGGGAAATAAAAATTATATTATATTAATTAAAAATGAAAAATTAATCTTATCAAGCTATAAACAATACAATAAATAATGCAAACCCTAAAAATTACGAAAAAGTAAAATGTACTTTTATGAAGTTTTGACGTCTCCTTCCAGTTAAGGGTACGTCAAAACATCATAGGATAACATACAAATTTACCCGTGAGAAGACGGCAAAAAGGCTCACAGACAACCTACATAACATGCAAAAAATAAGGGGATAGCTTTCCTTTTGCTAAATAAGCCTTTTGCTTATCATTGACGGAAGTGTTGAAAAAATCATGCGCAAAAACAGAACATGAATTCTTAAGACTAAGATATAGGCCACCTTGGATCCCTTTTTTTCCAAAGTATTATTCTAAATTTCCGCCTTCTTTTTCCAAGCCGATGCCGCATTGCATAGAGCTTAGAATCCTGTTTAAGGAGAGGAAACGGAGCAAGAAAAAGATAAGCATGTGCACAATCATTGTCTTCCACTTGATACTTTTCCCGTAAACCATCTTTCTAAGCTCCAAAACTAGCGTTGTGTGTTAAGATCATCGATCATGTAATACTGCTTAGGGGCTGAGTTTTAGGGGCTTATGGAAATGCTGTATTTCAATGAATTTGTATAGTAGAAGCAACACATCCTTTGTGAACGCTTTGAGCTTCTGAATCTCTATTGAGGACATTATTGGCTATAGAGAGTTTGCATTGGCCCTCGTGTGGTAGGCACATAATCGCTAAATTCATTCTGTTATCGTCTAATAACTTTCATGTATGACAGAACAAGTTTATTTTAGTTACTTGGGGAACGGAAACACTAAAAATACTGGTAATTTTAGTAAATATTGTCTATGACAGCATTCTAAAATACATACAGATGATGGATATTAAACGAATTCTCCTATATATCTACCCACAGTAAAACGTTAGAATAAGTGAAACGAATGATTTTCACTCGTACACGACCGGTTTAGCTTCCGAAGAATCATCTTCAGGTGAAAAATGGTGAAACGAGTGAAAATAAATCCTGCGGAAATTTACTAAGTTATTTTAACTTGGGCTGTTATAAATTCCTGTGTGATCTAGCCTCTTTCTGAAGTATGTAGTATATTTATACAGTCAGAACTGATAAAGTTACATCACCAAATATAGCTTTAGATCGAGTTAATTAATTCAGCTACAGTTAAATTTCTTCGGCACTAATGTTCAGAAAAATATAGGAAATAAGCGATAGTAAGGCAAAGGATGTTTTCCATATTTTATATATTTTTATTCATTTCTTTGATATTTGTCATTATTTAAAACGTCTCAAGAACTAGGATAATGTAATAAAAAATCCCGAATATCCGCGCGAAATTTTTGTTCCTATATACAACATTAATCTAGAAACTTTTACGACTGCTAAATTCGTGATCAATTCCCAGTTCTACGGTAGTATCAGGAGAAAATATAACACGGATCACATACCGATGACATCATCAATCCCTACAACGTCATTGCTGTAAAAAATAATCTAACAAGTTCAGCGATAATCTATTATGAAGTTACTTTAACATACTGGACATTTCATATTTTCCTATGCATTCAGTCATTGAATAATTAGAATTAATATTATGAAAATATTTTTCTATATGATCCATCAACATTCATTGAAAGGTATTTGATAACAATCTTGCGATAGGTTCCAATTCCGTTCGCATTAATTCTGTCCAAGATTCTATGAGATAAATTTCTTTCATTTTATTAATAAACCGAATTGAAATGCAAATTAGGATATTAGATTGGGGTTTGAAGTGACAGTGATGGCCTGGGGTTAGGTTTATAAGATAGACTACAGAGATAAAATCCATTATTTGAGCGAGAGTCCATTGGAAAATAAAATTTCTAAGAGGTATCCGCAAAATGTACTCCAGTGTATTTCACTGGAATAGATAGAGCTTACTCGATAATAGAACGTAACTTCATGACGCCTAATTGTGACGGTCAATAACGTATTTGAAATTTTATAACTCAGATACATCTGGTTTTAATTTATTTAATGCGAATGGCGTTAAAGTAGCAGGCATGCAGAAATTTTAAAGCTAACGCCTCTGAATGTTTTAGTAACTTTGGAATAGCCGAGTACATTTCAAAAGAAATAATAGCACCAATAATTTTTTTAGGTCGCGCAAAGCTCAGAGAAAAAAACTTCGATCACAATATTTAAAAATGATTCTAAGCACTGCTTTGAGAGCTTCTTGATGACATAATTTAAATTATACTACTTACCGTTGAGGACTGTCCTTTCCGCGTTCTGGAACCACCGCGTACTTTACACCAGTAAATGGAACCGAGAACGGTGAGCAGAACTATGAGGCCGGCCATTGTACCTCCCCAAGTGGCGATGTCACTGTACGATGTGACACCTTTCTAATGAAACAAGAATGGAATGAAACGAGTGTCAGCAAAAAAGGAAAAGTCAGTTTTTTTACGATTGAAAATGCATTCGAGAAACGAATAATTTCCAGGAATATGTTAATAAACGTTTTACAAAAGCGAAAATGAGTGATTTACAAGCTTAGGTAAAGTATGGAATTATTAAACCAAATTCTTCCAAACTGATTATTATGTTACATCAAGTGTCCCAAAGTTTGTCGATCTAATTCATAATTAAATAGAAGATTGCCTGAATTCTAGAATGTGGAATGACTAGATGCGAGTTCTACTAACGTCTCATGCATGTTGTGAGTGACTATTTTAAACGAAATCGCATGCAGGTCTTACCTTTGGAGTTGGTGCAGCCTCAACGCTGCTCCTCGTTGAGGTAAGATTGGCTGCAGAAGGAGGGATGATGCTCCGAATCGGTTGAGGAGTCATCGGAACTGTAAAGCGAGAAAACGATAATTCCAACATTCTTGTACTTATTGGAGCGACGTCATTTAAATACAGATGGTGGATGATATAATCGCAGGTTCAACCAAAACAACCCATGGGAGAATCATATAAAAGCATGTGCTCCATTAGAATGGGTTTTGAGAATTAATTACCATGAAAAAAAAAGAACGAGTTGTCTACAGCACAAACTCAAAATCATAGAAGGATTTCTGGATACGTTCAGTGTTACCCTCATATTTTTTAATCGACCAGCGACTCAAATGGAAGAATAACTGTTCCATCTGATGGTTATATTTCTTAATAGTATTGAAACATGCGAAGATTAATCACAAATATCAGTAGAAGAAAGGGAAGAGCAGTAAAATTTGTACTGTACTGTAAAATTTGTACATATTGGTGTACCGCCAGGAATACCCAAGGAGTAAACGTGAAAAAGTGACCGGGAATAGAATCGATTTTAAAATTCAAATCTACTGGAAAACAAATATTTTATACAAAACATGCTATTTTTGATGCTGCAAAATATACAAGCTTCGAGAATCCACCGTCATTTACGCAAAAAACGAAATAATAGCTCTTTATTTTAGCTCCCCGCTTCACACCTGATGAGCAACAAAAGATAAAAAGTTATTTTAGTGTATTATCCAACTGGATTTTACATTATCATATACACACTAGGAGATTTATTTTATGTATGACTAATATTTTCTTCGAATAATGCATAAGTCAATCAAAAGATTCAATCATCATTCGACGTCGGTAGGCTTGGCTTTTCTAAAGTTGAAAATAAAGACAGCAGAAAATTTAAATAGGGCAAGTTTTAGGGAGCACGATACATTTGCATCATTTTGATCTTCACAACAGATTAAAGCATATATGCCTATAAAAAATCACAGGAATTATATGATTGCTTGATTTCAACCCGAATTAATGCCTCGGGATATAAGTACCATCTTAGGTGATACCATTCCTAATATCTTCAGAGCGCTTTTTCATTATGTATAAAGAAAATGTGGTTCGCTATGATAATGTAAAGCAAATAGTTAACTATTGTTTTTAATTATCTATTGCCATCTTTTCATCGTTACTTCAGTTTAACGGTTCTTAATGTTTTTTTATGCTTAAAAAAAGTTTCTCGAAAAAAATTCTGTGAGAGCAAACATGGGGATGAATTAGAAGGATGACGAAGGTTAATGTACGAATGAAAAAATACAGGGAATATAAAACATAAAGGGAAAGAAATGGGAGGGGAGGAAAGAGAGGATTGCGAGAAAAATAAAACTTTTCTGTTGGTACTAGCCTCATTTTCCCCTTTGACCACTCAAAGGAATTACGATACTCCTCGGATTAATGAGATAAGAAAATTATGACAAACATAGATAAGTTAAAAATACACCAGCAAAGACTTCCACAATAAATTTAGTAGAAGTGGCCTTGACTATTAGCGATCGAAAAATGATCTATCAAGCTCAACGTAACTGCTGCATCATAAATATGGAATAATTTGATGGCGAAGAGAGTAATTCTATGCAACAAAACAGAGCGAATTCCATGAGCGTTGCGATCTAATCGAATTTATACTTGGGATGTATAATTTAGAAGGCGAAATTACTGACAAACGGCCCTTAAAATCGATTGATTACGAAACTCGTATATTAGAAATCTTTTTTAACGCTGAATACACGAAATATTCAACGTTTATGATTTTTAGGAAAATCTTTGAATTCGTAGTTTGACGCAACAACGTAAGACTACTTAATGACTTCAGCTCCTAACCTGATTATTCTGTTAAGCCACTGGTTTCGCCGCATTAATGTTTTCTTACAGACATCATTATATTTTGTTTGATTTAGGGCTGACATGAATAGACTGGTAAAGTGATCGAAATCAGTCTTCTAAAAAAATGACTCAAATTAGCATTAGATTATTACTCTTCCTTTACTTCCAAATTAAGCTTTGATATTTGTGCTCGTAAATATTGAGAAAAAATGTAACAAACAGATCATCAGAAGTAAATTCTAAAAAAATGAAGCAATTGATTGAGCCCAATTTTGAAGTTAAACGCAAACAATTAGAGCTGCACTTATTCCGAATGCCAAAGAATTAATTTCCAATTTGGAATGATGGCTGACTTTACAAGCACATCTTCTATCGGTAGTTCTCACGTAGCATTGGCAAAAAAATCATTTATGGACAACAAAACTCTATTAACGAGGAAATACATGGGTGTTCTGAAAAGTTTCCAACATTTTGCCATTTCTCGACGTGTTTTCTGAAAATTTCTGAAGATTTTCTAAAGATTTCCGAAAAATCTGGGGTCGAAACTTTTCAGACCACCCTCGTACATGGAGTTAGCCGTAAAGAAAGATTTTGCAAAATCATAGGTATGGAGCATTTTATTATATGGATGTGAAAGTTGGACACTGAGGGAAAAAGAAAAAAAACATGGATCGAAGCAGCAGAAATGTGGATCTGGAGGAAGATGACCGAAACAAAATGGACAGAAAAGAAAATGTAGAGGTATTACGAGCAAGGAACGAGAAAAGGAAATTACGGAATGAAACAGACAAAATTAAGTTAATAGGACATTGTGTGCGGCACGGTGCCTTTCTTACCAACAGTTTTGAAGAAAAGATCCTTGGAAAGAAAGGAAGGGGTGGGCCAAGGAAGAATTACTTCGAGGATCTAGGAACAAGAATGGAATATTCCAATTACTACAAGATTGAAAGAGCAGCTGAAGTGAGAGAGGAATGGTAGCACCGACAAAGCATTGCCTTTAGTTTGTGAATGAATGAATGAAGTTTTCACGTATACCATGGTTAACGAATGGCACTCACCTGTTCGCCTGTTGGGACACCGGAGGTCCTCGGTTGGTGGTGAGGCGTCGTGGGGGCATAGGCAAGCGAAGGTGCCATTGGGGAAGGCTCTGCAGGCCGCTTCAGGACCGCATGCTCCGGGACCTCCGCAACCGCCCCCCGCAGACGAACTCGACATCCTGAGGCTCCATGCTATGGGAAGGAAAATGGGATGAACGTGTAATCAAGATTGGCTTCCACTACTATATGAGTTTGCGACAAAAATTGGAGTGACATTCGAATAGAATCGGAGGACAACAGAAAACAATAAATGTATCTCTTGGTTCTACGACACAAAACGAAAAAAAACTGAAGAATTGTAGAATCAAGCATAGCAATCCCTCTTGATTTGAGCTCCAACTTCTTTTATATGCTGCTTGTAGTAACAAAACCAAAATGCTTTGAATTTATCCCAGAAAACTATGATTCTAGAATTAATTCAAGGGCTCCCGGATAGCCAATAGGGTAGAGCGTTTTCTTTCAGTACAAGCGGTCCCTGGTTCGATTTTCAGGGGTGAACGAGTGCGAAATGAACTCAGCTATCGGAGTGCTTTTATATAATGCTACTGGTAGAATTATTTCAAAACTCATTCAAAGCAGAGTCTTGATGAATCATTTATAATCTTGACTGGCTGCAAAGTAAAACATCTTTGAATATCCACCCAATAATTCACCCTTGCTTGATAATTTTAAAAAATATTTAACGATTCAAATGTTATTTTTTTGTTCACATTTTAAGATAAAATATGTCTAAGTTAAAACAAGAGCGCAATTAATCATGAAGAAACCGTTGTTAACCTGTTTTTTGTTTGCGTCTTACAAAGTTATCTTGAGTGTGCGTCAATTCTGTTGTAATTGTATTCCCAATGCTGTAAATCTATTAAGATGAAATGTCAAACAAAAATGTAAATTAATAAGCAGAAAAATCGATTATATCTGAAACGGTATATTTCAGAAGAAATAAGCGCACATTCTAATGTAATTTTAGATCGAAATTGGTGACCAAGGTAATATAATTTCATTATAATTAATATGATTATTTTTGGTTTAATCTCTGATAATCCTCGCGAAAGAAGTGAAAAATAGGACATTCAGAGAATTAGACATCTGTCTAATACATTATTTACAACAATAAAATCAACACCTACAGAAATTGCGATGTTTCATGTAATATTCCTTGATTTCTAACTTAATTATTATTCCGCGTAAGAGCATAGAGTAAGATACTTTCTCTATATACTCGACTCTATGTACACACCCTATGGTAAAAGTATATAGGTTCCACGTAATTGTAAATTATAAGGAGAAATGCGTCCGTATATTCGTGATTCTATGAGTAATCGACGTTTGTTTGGATTGGAGGAGTTATGGAGTGTCGAGGTCGTCTATCATCTTTTCAGGAAAATTAGGAAGATGTTGCTGAGTTTATTTGATGGATTTTTCACGAAGATGGAAAGAATGGAAAGAACCTTTAGAATTTGTGGTACTAAGAATTTTCGGAAGTGATTTTAACTCATTCGATTCCGTGAATTTGCGGATGTGAGTTTTTCAACTGAGTTACTAAGAATAGGAATCTAAATTGGTTGATACTATTTCCTCAAATTTTCAATTGCTTCCTAAAGCAATACATAATACTACGTATTGGTATCGTGATATTGGTATGTAAATTATAATTTTATTTCTCAGCAATATAACAGCACTCATGCCATCCATTCTGCAATAACTCCTCACGAAATTTCATGCGATTTGTCATTCCGCATCTCATATGATCAGGGTGATTGAATTGAAATTATGTAATCAAACGCATCGGCAGATAGTGGGAAATTGTTAAAAGCATTTAGTTTCTTTTAATTTCATGCATTCATGGATTGTTTGATTTAAATAAATAACTGTAGCCTTAATGATCGAAAGATAGGTAGCTAGTCTATATCTAGTGTAGCAACAAATGATGGTAACAGTTCAGGCCAGAAGATGGCGACCAATCGCTGAAACCGGTAGAATAAAACTTTTTTGTAGATGAAGTACAGTACTCTCATCAACTGTTCTTACGATGGACGTGTACACCAATAAGGTCGCATCAGTTGAATTTATCCAATGTAGCTTTTTATTGGTATGCATTCCATGAATTTAATGCAAAAAGTAAATAGTTATAAGCATAGGGTAGTATTATCGTTTTACTCAAAAGAATTCCCTGATTAACATATTATGTGGACTTGTGCTTTTTGAAATACTCACAAAAAAGTAGATTTTCAATACTTCTAATATAGATAGACATTCATAAGCATTATGGTAAATTCAACACATTTTAGACTTACACATTCTAATTGGCAAATATTTTGTTCTTTTCTTTTAAATAAAAGCTGAAAACTTAAACTCGTGTGATAAGTGTCTTGCCTGAAGAATAATAATCGGGAAAAATAGTGAAATTGGGAAATTATGATGAAAAGCATCATTACAGCTTAGATATGCGAGGGATAACGACAAACCTATATATTGTTGCCCATCAAAACTCCAACATAAATCCATGTTAATGTTACAATCTCCAAACTTAAAATCTTGATACTCATCAAATAAATTATACTCCTAGGGCTTTATTTATAATTTTAAACCCGATACTCAGATACTGAGACAGTTAATGGATTAGTCAGTTGGTAATAATTTTTTTCCTTTTCTTGATATGAGTACCGTCAAGAGTATGTTTGAAAGAAACTCATCACTAACTTATTATCTATCCAAAAATTTCAGCTCAGTTCTTAATGGAGTAACTTTTTTCGATAGTGCAACCAGATTTTCTACGTTATCGTGTTGGTAAATAACATTCGATTGACCAATTATTATTATAGAATTCAATTTATAATGCTGAAACGTTGATGTAGTTTAAATGCGACAAAATTTCAGACATTTAAGATGGCATTAAATTAAATTATTTCATAAATATAGATTAAATAGACTAAAATAAACTAAATAGACTATTTAGATAATCCAACAATCAATAATCGATGTCATAAGGATTTTGCACTTGACTCTATCACACACTCAGCGTATTAATTTTGTTCAATCTACTTAATGGTGTATTATTTTAAGGTTTCGCAGTGGAGCAAGAAAAATCAACGGTAAAAGTGGCGATGTGAATCACTGAAAAGAGGAGGTAACATTTGCTTTGAGAAAAATAACCTACGTATCTTATGGATAGAAACTATGAGTGAGAGAGCGTAGGGATGAGAATAATTTGCATTTGCGGATGAATCAATATTATGTCATTATAGGCTAAAGTGCACTTGACAAACTAATGAATCCGAGGATCGTTTACCCTGAAAAACCGTAAATTAGGAATACCGGACTCCAGAGATCATGATGTCAATTGCTGACATCAGACGATGAGAGACTAACACATAAATATTGCAGTTGGTTTATCGGAATGAAATATAAAATCCCTCGTTAACAATATGGTAGCAGTACAGAGGATTCGACTCAAATATCCCTTTTCTGTTAGCGCATGAGGATACAAAGTTTTTGTTATATCCACAGATTTGGTACGATAGCGAAAAATACTTCGCGAATGTTGATGGAAAGAAGTGCCTATAATTCACTATCATTTCACCATCATGGTGAAAACATTTCTCCTTGAGGAAACTTCCCTGCCGTTTTTCTACTAACGAAATAGGTTTTCAGTGGAGAGAAGAAAATTTTTATCATTCATGCGGCTGGTTTTTATGAGTAATAAAGCCATTATAGCATATGGAATAGTTAGTGTATGAAGAGCGGCCCCTTTGAAGCTAGGAGAGTAATTTCCAGATTAGGAGGGCCTCACCCTATAACAGCTGAGAGACTTGCTTACCATAAGCGGGGCTGAGGGAAGCGTACTTTTACCCATGGGTATGTATGATAGCATTAGGGTAGTATGGATTATGAAATTGAGGGTTCATCCACTACTTCTGCCACCGCTTCGTATAACGTCGAAACATTGTTAACCTGGTGATGGAATTGTTGCTTTTACGGAAAAATGGAGTAAAATTTTGTGAAACCCGTAATGCTATGAGAAATTTATTAAGATGAATAATAAATTCTCGTTTTCATTAAAAGTAAATAACACAATAACAAAAATAATATAACAAATTATATAGTATAGCTTATCATATAACATATTATCATCAAACCAATTATTATCAGGAGCGATAAAGAGTATTTGGTTCATTGATTCATTCTTTCGAAATATATTTGAGCAATAACTTTTGGGAAAGAATGCTTGAGATAGAGCGTTGCCGTCGAAATACCATCAAAATAAGACATTTACTTTCTTCGCTGTTCTCAAAGCTTCTCTTTATATTTTCCACCAATATTGCGCTTAAATTGTTTTCAGGATGGTATCGAATGTAATTGGGGTAATGTAATCTTCTGAGTATATCTTCTCAACTTTATTATATCTGAATCATTGAATTTTATGTAATGAAATTTTATTAGAGAAATGACTGACAATGGAGACTCCGAACAAGCAGAGAAAAGTAAAATAGTTAAGCTTACAATAGAATGTAAATAATAAAATGTTAATAAAATTATAATATTTGATAATGTGCTATTAATAAATGGTAAAAAAATTACAAATGATGATGAACTATAAACAATGATAAAATTGTAATAAGTACAATAAAACATGAAAGAATGATTTGAGAATAATTGTTGCTGATTCATATTACAAGCAGGACCGGATCAATCCTCTCGGGCCCCGATGCAAATTTCTACCCATTCCCCTTCTACTCTTACTCAATGTATGTGATAAGTAATTTCGGATTATCTAAGTGCGATATTTTATCTCTCAAATATGGTACCACCTAATTTTTTTTTATTTTTTTTTGGGGTCTGCTATACAGTTCCGCGGACGCTAAGCAGCCCCGAACACGACTGGCCGGCCCTGACAACAGGGCTGGACAGGAAAGATCCTTTTCAAACAAATTTCCAGAAATTATCAAACATCAAACAACTCAAATCCAAACAAAACCTCTGGCATAGGTACTCTTAACTTAATTTCACCGAATTTGCGTCTTAAATTGAGGAATCATTAAGAACATCACGGTAATGAGACAAAGTCAAGAGGTCTGGGGCAGAGATATTATAGAGAGTCTGATAAATGATCACTTATCTTCTTTGAATAGACCCTTACCAAAATTAGGAATATTGAGCTTCAAGAGTAGCTGATTATTTATACTTTCAGTATGTCTTACTGAAGGCTGCAATGAAATGAATTCACGAGTGAGTTAAAAATATATCAACAAAATATTATTTACTACTTAAGTATATTTTTAGGTGGAAATTTTCATTCCTTAATATTATATTGAATTAAATTCCGCTAATAATGAATTTGGGAGCATCTTTTAAGCAAAATGACATATGCGTATAGTTAAAAATTTTCCCGTGCATCAGTATTTTACCCTAGAATTTCCGATACTGTACAAACAATAATTAAGAAATCGTTATAAGAGAATTGAATTTTCTTCAGGCCCTGGAAGTGCAAATAGCAGTAAAAACATGTTGGAATTATAATGTGAAGATGATAGAGAAATTGTCTTCGACATCCAAATGTTTCTTAACACGTATATACAGCTCCTTAGGTATACCTACTAATCAGTTTCCGTGTAAGGCCAGTATACCTTTTCCTGAATAGTTTATTTATCAATAATCAAAGAACTCCATTGAAGTTCAAAGTAATTGATACATAAGAATGAAAGTAGTTGATACGACTTAAGACCTACCATTTCATTGCCGCAAAAATATTACCTCTCCTTCTCACCTATAAGGATCTTGTACTTCTTTAGGGAAGGAGTAATTGCATATTAAGTTCATGCAGTACCCAGTAAATCGTCCCCTTTATTACTTCGGTACACATTTTCAGTAATATATATATATATATATATATATATATATATATATATATATATATATATATATATATATTTGTTATGCATGATTTGATAATTAATTCCTACCATTTGCAATTATTACTCATCACAACAGGGAAAATTCGCGCATAATTTCCTCAGTAAAATTGAGGTTTCGCTCCATCATTTTGTTTCCATGTTGCAGAGTTCGTTCATAGAAAGGTTGACTCAATGTAAGCAGAATTACTCCCAGTAACGAATAAACACAATCTAGAGAGTAAATCTCACCTTATGAAAGTATTTCAAATCAAGTGATGATTTCATATTATAGAAGATTCAGATCCATGTCTGAGTATATAATTCAGATATAGCAATGTGAATTTGAAGGAATTCTAATCATCAAGAATGAAATTATCCGTCAACAAAGGAGACTGTATACTTTGCTTTTTCGATTGTCATGTGCCTCATTCTAAAGCTGCTAAAGGAGGTGTGCTTCATTCTAAAGGCTGCTAAAGGAGGCTATTTTTCCTATCTTTTTATGCCATTACAATTTCATAACATTCCTTTAGGTGCATTATAGATAGAGACCACACAAGGGTTGATAGTTTTGCGTCGTTTTCTAAGCTGTTTATTTGATTTCACTCTCTGTTTGCAATCAGCATTCAGTTAGCTTAAAGATCTAATGAGATAGACCGCTGCCAGTTCTATCTCATTCGTATTTCCTAGGCTGCTAGTTAGTTTACATTCCTGTGGTTCTCATAATTATGACTACAAGCACAACGCGGAACAACGTACGCACGCAGTCCACGATCTTCTCAGTCTTGTAAATGTGTACGTATTAAGTTCCGTATCGACATTTAACAGAAGATCGGAATGTGGAACGCAATTATCTTGTCTCTCGCGAAGGAGGCATGAATGTGAAATTCTGCTATCTGAAAGAAATGCTTAATATCGGATCCAGTGTTGAAAATCGTTGGCTACTGAAAAGCTTTAGCCATAGAATTTTGTTTACTAAATGTCTGTGGAATGATTCTTGAGGGATGTCGTCACAAAAGGTTGAGAAATGTAATTGATGTTTAAATTACGAGAAAGAAATTGAAATCGACGATGCTTTTCCTTTACGGTTCCTTCTTTGTATTTTAATTTCTGTTTGTTCATTCTTGCGGCGAAATAATAGCAAATAAATGCGAGTGTTCCGTTGTAGTTCTGCAATATTAACTGATCGTAGAGAAATTATTTCGTTCATGCAATCATTTTAATATAATCTATTCAATGACTAAGTGAAATAATATCTTGATAAATTATTTTAGCAAAAGGACATTCAATATATCAAGAAGGATGAAACCGATGCTGTTGATGTTCGATGTATATTCCATTTAACATAGAGAAAGAAGAACTTGAGAAGAAATACTGTAATAGAAATGACGCTTGGTGGAAGATACGTAATTTATTTTCTCCCATATCTTATAACACTCACAAAATAAAATCTTTAACTGCATCCTCATAAATTGCTTATCTTAGTACGTATGAGGTAACGTCAATGAAAAATGCTTGGTGCCTAAATTTACACAACCCACCACCCAGGTGGGTTGTGTATATATACCTAGAATAATAACCTAGAAACGCAATTTTTAATCCTTCCGAAAGAGAATTTTAAGATTAAGATTTTGGATTCATCACTGACATAATTCATATGGTAATTATTTTCCGCAAATTCGATTTTTTGACCATTTTTGCGGGCAGTAGTATTCGAATACCTCCTCTGTTTCATGACGTAGCTAAAACAGAATTTGCTTTGGATATGACGAGGAGCTAAAAACGCGAATAACAAAATTTTCTATAGTTAAATTACATTAGTTGGCTTTTTCTCCAACAAAACACATTTGAACTGTTAAGAGAGATTTGGAGCTCTAAGATTATAGAAATTGTGAGACGAGTATACAAGAGAATTTTAAAATCCCATTGGTAATTTTCGAAATTCACCCATTATATAGGCTGGGTAATCATGTACAACATCTTCAATGGAATTCATTTTAAAGAAGTTAATCCTAAGTTTTACTATTGATAGCATTCTATAAATGTTCTCTGCTAAGACTCCAACTACCTGAAAAGATGGAGGGACGACGCTGAAAATCTTTATCAGTAAACAGCTCTTTAATTTTCAATCCGAGATGCATTTAATGATGTGATGACTCCTTCCTAAGCGCGAGCCAATGGAAGAATGCAGCATGCTTCGAAGAACTCGACAGAGTAAGCCCCAGAGAATACACTACGGATGATTTTCTTATTACATTCATTCCAGATGCACTTATTCTGGGAAAAGTTGATAGCAGAAAAATAAACCTTATACCAAGCGAGATTAAGCCCATGGATACCTCTCTTTCGCCTAATTTTCATGTAGCTATATCACATTCACAGAATTTTAAGAAAAAGGAAATTGGCTATCGGAAAGACCTGTGTAGCCTAATGAGAACAGAAAGAAAAACTCGCGTTATAATGAATGTTCTTTTTAAGGAGAAATCAGAATTATTTTCAAAAAGAAAATCTTCACTTTAACGCATCTAGTTTATGACTTCTTGCACGAAAATCTAAGAATCTTCGTAGAGAAGTCGCCTGTGGGGATAAGTACTTGAAAAACCTCTTTTTCATGCAAGATTTTAATGGTTTTTAGCAATTTTTTGAAAGATAATATTTTATTTTCGAAAATATTCCTCCCACCCATGCAAAGTGTAATTTTTAGCGTTTTCATATAATTTTGGTAACTGCAGTACCCAGGTAAATTAATAGTAATCATTTCCTACAAAAAACGCCGAAAAATCCAATTTTTATGAAATGATTAAGAATGACCAATTAATGGTCTAGATAGTACGTCGATAATTAAGTAATAAAGTTAATTAAATTAGATTCATAATGAGATAACCCCATTTAGGGGATGATTCGTAATTTGCTTTACCCCTCTTATTCTTTGCTTGACACCATCCGGATACTTCTTAAAAGAGGAATTATTATCAGAGACAGTTTACTTAAAATTTAAAAAATCTTAAAAATGTAGATTATTGGGCTCATATTAAATATGGAAATCGTTCTAAGATATATCAATACGGATTTGTCTTTCTGGGCTGGCGTTGGTTTTCAGCAGCCAAACAGAGCTTTATTGGGAGCTATAAACTGAAACCTCTGAAACAACATAGCTAAAATTTACGAGGCTTCTTTTCATAAATCATCTGTTAGGGATTATGGCAACTTTTTGTTTCACAGTAATACAGTGATACACGTTTATCAAGCATAGTTACATAGATCACACATCCATAGATCAATGTATACAAAGAAAGAAATCTTTTCTCTAGGGACCATAAAATATATTGAGTTTGGTATAATCTTTAACACGAAGGTAATTTTTCCATGGCGCGTCCCAGTTTTTTTATTCAGTAATGACTGGATTAAATGGGAATGAAATCCTATGCATTTTTTATAGCCTCACTCCTATGGAAGTCGAAATATGATGTTCTTCGATATGGCGATTAGAATCGCAACTCGAAGATTCCAGCTACAGTTTTGGGCTATCAAACTCACTAGAAAAATTGGAAATCAGTATAAATTCATGAATATTGGAATTTATTTTAAATCTATCTTATGAATGTGCAGAGCTGATAAAAATTCCATCAAGTTTGAATGAGTGGTAAAATGGGAGAGGCAGTGTCAGTAATGGTTGGGTATTGAATGAATGTGAATAAAAAATGGGCAGGATTATTAGTAGAAAAATTATTTTTTTACATTCATGTGGTCGCGTGGGAAGAATAGACGGAAGCAGGACGGTATTCAAAGCTAGAGAAGCTGAGAATGTAATGGGAATGAATGAAAGAATTCTTTATGGGAAGCTAAATAAAATGGACACATGAAGTTTAACGATTAATCGAATCTGTGAAGAAGTGTAGATCTTTGAGGCGTAAGAATTTAGCGAAGATAGGTAAGTGATTCAGGCGAACAAAGTAGACCACTAATATACTTACCCTGAAAGATAATAGCGAAATCAATTTCTATGTACGTAGGGCCGGACAAGGAGGGGATTCCGTCGATGCCTATTTGTTTTACAATAGGATCCGGATCTCCAGTGTGAGGGCCCCATTTTGTCAAGAGAAATACGTTAATTTGCTGAGGGAAAATGCAATATCTATAATAAACGTTGTTCTACCAAATTCCATCCTTTGTTTATTATCTATTATATTGATATTACTAAAAGTTCTTCTGCACTGAGATCATTTCGCACACCTCACTAGGAATCGAACCCGCGACCACTTTCATCGAAAGCGCTCTCAAATTCGGAAGCCTATTACTTATCACATAGACAAAGGAAATAGGGAAACGGTCCCCATGAAATTTACATCCGGGCCCCCTTTACTTCATAGCGTCTCTGTATTTATTTCTGACCCAAGACTTAGTTTTAGCAAATGGTAACCGTACTTTAACCTTCTTCGAATAGCAAAGAGCATATTCTGCATTTATGAGAAACATCCCAATCTAACTTCATCAGTTGGAAAATAATTTCCTCACTAGGCTCTAATTTTACGAAATAAATAAAACGGGTTTCCGCATAAACGCTGATGAGTGGATATGGCTGGGTCATTAAATCCAGAAGTTTTGTTACCTTTGTGAACATTTTATTCCTCTATTTTATTTATCCCTCAGCCCGCTTTAAAAAGAGAAAGCCTCCATTTCCCAAGCGTAAGCAACTCGATTCTCTCATCGTGTGAACAGAATAGAAATGTTTCTCTCACGCAAATCCGGTGAATGTTGTAATAAAGAATGTTATAAAATTCTCTAACTACCATGATTTCCCTACGTTTTCGCATTTTTGTTACGAAGTTCAGCGTTTCTTCTATCGCAAGACGAAAATTCCGACGAGAATCTAGAGTAAGGGGACAATGTTTCAAAAATCTGGAAAAAACTACCAACTTCAGCTTAGGTCAGTGGCAAGATATTTCTCGTTGGCGATCGAACAGGCTTATTGAGTCCATGCAGTGACACAGCCTTCGTTTGTGACGTTGAGCAATTTACTTCCCGATAATAGTAAACAGTGACGACATCGTGACGTGTAATTTATTTATTTCCATCGTAAATTGTATCTGAAAAGAGGCTTTATGGGATAACTCTTCCTTTTCGAAACTAGGATAAATTTTTCAGTTCTGAATTCTGATTTTGTGTCCCAAAAACAATATCCCGAAATCTTATTTCTTAGAGAATGTCTTGCCGCCGTTCCATTCCGGGTTGTTGTTGAAAGATTAGCTAATATTTTTACAGTCTTTTAAGATTTAATGAGGCTTTTCATGAATATTGGAGTTTATAAAAATCAGAACAGATTTGTATTGGTTCTAATATGGCTTCCGAGTTCACCAATACCCATCCGATTTTACTTCGGGTCTAACTCGAATCAGATAGCTAAGTATTTTGAAACCTGATAACAATATTTAGGAGAAATTTTGAAATATCAACACGCTCATAACCATGCATAAAGTAATAAATTTTTCTATGCATAAAATATGCCACCATCCATTACTCAGAAAAGACTGCATGTGCGTAAGAGATAGCACTGAGAGCCGATTTTAATTCCCTAATATGAAATACTGCTGAGAGGTTTAATGTGTGGGCATACACTATAACAGCTGAAGGAGCGGAGGCGGGCGACAAGCCTTTTGATTGACGTCTTCTCCCCACAGATCTAATTGAGCAAATGAATCATATTAGACAATGAAAGGACGGAACTTACGTGTTGGAAGGACTCCGAAGGCACTCCTATCAGGCGCCCGGCGCCTCTTCCCTTTGTCACCGCCCATCTCACCAAGACCTCATCGGCATCTCCAGCAACTTGCGAAGACAACTACCGGCAGGTGAAATCCGATGGCAACCATGAAATCCAGCAATGGCGAAAGAACAACAGAAACATCCGACCAAGAAAAGTCCTCTCCGACAGGACGTGTAATCACTGCTCACAAACAATCTAAACTGGCGCGCAACAGGAGAAGCTGGTAGAGGGAGGTCAAAGGGCGCATGCGCGATAGAAGGGACTCCAGCATCCAATGAGAAGAATATACAGCACGCTAAAAGCCCTCCTTCCCTCGTTTTTCCCAGCCCCTTCGGATTTCATCCCTCGGTCCCTGTTTATCTCTCCCTACGTTTTATCTACCCGCTTTAACTGACCCGCTATCTATCTCTCATTTCTTCTCCTTTTCATATGTTCACCCATTTTTGCTTCTTCGTCTCGTTTGATCCCTTAGTTTGGTCCAGTCTTTCAGTTCCCTTTTCGATCGTTTCTACAATAGTTTTCTCCACGGATCTGCGGTAATGGTTCCTTACGGATTAATTCAATTCCTACTCAAAGAGCTTCTTTTTCTGGAGCGAAGGAAAAAGCATTTATACCTTAATTTACCCGCAGGAAGAATTATTTTTACAAACAGCTCTAAGAGTGATATTTGATTATTTGATTTTCTTTAATTCTTTGCTTTATTAATAATCATCTTTAGGAAATAAATTCCGAAATATCTTAGAGAAGTCCAGCAGTTAGCTTTTACACTTCTTTCCTATAGCTTGAAAGTCTCTCCAACTTTCACAAGGATTACCTCTTTGATTTTTCCACATATCTGTAAGCCTAAAACATATAAAAACTCTTTATAAGATCTCTTTTCATATTGTTAAGAGGAAGTAACAGTTTTGGAAATTCTTCCTTTACCCTTACTTAGTCAGCTTAAGGTAATCTATTTTCAATTTTCCATTCTTTTTTACCTAACATTTTAAGGTTAAAAAAATATCTCAGAATCTGAATGAACAGATTGTAAATGGCTTAAGGTTACCTTATCACTTACAAAATCGTAGGTTTTGGGAACGAAATCATATCTGGATCGGCCATTTTGCTCATAAATCACGTGAATGTCTCCTGGGAATGTCACTTTAATTTCAATGTGTTCTATGTCATCAATGATGAAAATGCATTTCTTCATTTAAATTTATGGGTAATGTATACCTACATGAACAAGTAATTAGGACTATCCTATATTTTTAAACCCGATAACAATTATCGTTAGCTAAACGTTTTGTTTTATAGTCACCGATTCATAAGAGAAAATAAACCGATTTAGAATGAGCAAATGTTGATTCCCAGAATTGAAATTTATTATTAATATGAGTATGTTCAACATTATTATTTCTAATATTAATTTATTTCATATTAATATACTATATGTAATATTAAATTATTTCGAACTTCTTCATCAGATTGATGTTTAATGGTAATTCAGGGGGCTGAACGGAAAATATTCTTCGAAATCCATCACATTACTTAAATTACCTTTTAATTATTTAGCTACTTCAAAATGTGGACCGACATTTTTAATTTCCTTTTCTCGCTTATCCTATGATGAGTATTAATAATAGTTTTAAAAAATTTTACCTTCGCTGCGATGTTTTTCGAGAATCTGAGTCAGCTGAAGTAAAATGGAGAGGAAGAAGCTTCTCACATTTTAATTCTCGGAATAAATATTGTTTTAAGATAGTTTTCGATTGTAGCAGTAACGACACGCTAATTTATTGAGTTATATCTAAAAATATTGACAAAGAAATTTTTCTTTGGTAACATTCTATATTAGGTACTAAATCCTGAAAGCCTTACATCTAGAGTTTTATACACACAAAAGATTTGATTCCTCGAAATCATAAGTTCTATGCTCAAAAGTACATTTATGTTTCAACGTACATAAGCTTAGGTACATACATATGAACTATCTTCCTCCATTGACAGTTCTGCATTCCAAATTATCTCTAACGTCACCTTCCTTAGTCTAACTCAACCGTACCTCTTACGAAAAGCCCAAACAATTCTGGAAAGGTATGCTGACTCACATTAACGTTAACTCTTACTTATTTCAGCGAAAAAGCGAAAAGAAATATAATAAAAGGGACGGTAAAATTTCAGCCTGTTTTCATTGAATTTCTGATCCGAAAGTAACTTCTAAACTGCAAGTGAAAATATACGAGATGAGGAAATATCCAAATCAATATGTTTAAATTATAATCAAGATCAAGGACATCAATGTAAAAAATGTTCAATGTAAAAATGCTATATGAAATTATATTATAATTATATCATATTGAAATAAAAATATAAAATTAATAACAAATATATTTACCCAGAGACATATCAAGAATGTATAAATCAATTGTTTGAGATCTACATGGTGAATACTGTATCAATTTCAATTCGTTACAATATAATAAACTATAACATAGAATAGAATGCCCAAATATAATATGCCATTAGATAAATATGTTATACAATAAAATAAAAACGTCTTTATCATCATTTTAATACTATTTTAAATATGTATGTACATAAATATTAGGATGGAAAATATAACCCCGTTAAATATTTTTTTATCCTTGGAAAAGAAATTCATCCTCTCTTTGGCATGTGTTGGTCAGTAGATATTCATTAAAATATTTTACCATTCCGTAGGTTATCATTTACTTTTATAGGGTTAGGTAATTCTTTATATATATTTTAGCGATATCACTTCAAAGCTTCCCCCAGCTATACAATCTATGGGATGGGTCTTCAAGCAACCTTTTCCTCTTGTTTAGTAATCACGTTGAATCTTCTGCTTGAGAGTTGCAGAATTGTTGCATATTAGTGTTGAATTCACTCAAATTAAAAGTTCGAGATGTTTTAAAGACGTAGATTACATTTAAGTTAATATGATATGAATATATTAAACGTGTATCTGAGTTTTTTGCTTTGATGAGTATTATTGAAATTACTATATAAGCCATTTTATTTTATTAAAGGCTTTATTAAGATTCTTAAGTAGTATATGAAGCATTACGCTGGTCATGCTCAAAACTTCCTTTATTTCCGCTAAAATTTCTGCATAGATTGATTTGACATAATAATCAGTTAATATTTTTAGAATAGATCTCAAAGGTAAAATGAGCACTTATTTACGTCTTTCAGTTTGATATAGACAGATATCAGGAAATCGTTCCATTCCCTCCTTCAGAAATATCTTATCGTGCAATTTAAAAATCATGGAAACTTACCATATATCTGACAAAATAGTATAATCTTATTCGCTTTTCTCAGTATTTGAAATCAAAGGCTCTTGACAACGGACTCATTTAGAATGAATCGGACTTCCAGACCTGCTCTACTGAAATTACAGAGTTGTACTTGGAGAAAATTATGTGTTTCCATCTTTGTAAACGAGACGGATATTTGCATAAATGGCGTGTTTTCAAAGCAATTTTCGCCAAGGCAAACGGATATTCAGATTAAACGCTTTCAAAATGTGCGTATGGGTGAGAAAATCACCTCTATCCATCACTGTGCCTGCAATCCCTAGTTGATCCCCTAAAAAATCACTATTGACGAGTTTGCTATGGAATGAACCAAGCATGAAGGCATATACAGAATTTACAGAATAAACCTATTCCAATTAAAAGAACTCTTCAAATATTCTTCCGCAAGACAGTTTTCCTCAACCATTTTGGTCTTTCAAAGCCCGTTTTTGTCTCTGAATCTCTTTTCTATAATACGAGTGTATGTGCCGTCAAAGCAAGGACGGTAGGAAATTAGGAAAGGTTCGAGTCACCTCGATATGTTTCAAACTGTTTTCCTAGGGATTTAAAGCGCACGCCCACACACACAGAGTACCTCTACCCTCATCTTAGTATTAATATCAGTAATGTTTATTTATTCATCTCTCATTCTCCTGCTTGCATATCTTGAGTATTATGAGTAGAGTTTTTTTATTTGTTTTTGGTATAGAATAAAGGATAATCTTGAATTAATTTTTGTTTGTTAATCATGGTTGTATTAGCATGAAAGCCGAGCTATGAGAGATGCTGGATAGTGGTATTCATCTTGGTCACTCCTTATTAACTACCGAAAAGAGTTACTAATAGGGTAATTGTGCTGCACTTTTGCGGAGTCTTTCGACTTATAGCATTCTGGCGCAGTAAGCAACAGCAAACTGCCTCATATCTCAACTTACTTAGTAAGCTTCATTCCCTCCCCAAAGACTTTTTTTTGTAGCTAATGGCGGATAGTATCAGGATCTAACTACCTATCGGGCTGATGTCCTTAATGACAGATATCTTTTGTTTGATGGTAAAATTTTAATTACCATCCATTTCGTTATTATTTTGGGGGGGGGGGAGTTCAAGATTCAGGATCAATATTAAATACTTTGTTTAATTTATGTATACAATTATATTGAGTATCGTATGCTGAGCAATCTTGGGTACCTCGAAGAGTGGTTCACTAAGGTTTGTGGATACACTGAAGTGTGAGGCCTGACGGATATTTGGAGCACCAGTTGATAATCATAGCCAAAAAGCACTAGCTTCTGGTGCAATAAACGTATAATTATACAGTTCCACACCTGATTACTACTTTTTTTGCGAAATGTCTTTCGCAGGTTTAAGTAAATTCTGATAAACCATCAACGAGAGAACCGGTAGAATTAATTGGAGGAAAATTATATTCCCATGTATCACAGACATACCAGGTCACCTATGCATATGCGTCATCTTCAGATTTACTGTGTTCCCCCAACCGTATCTTCCATCAATCCAATCTGACAACCCCTTCCCCAATCTGACCCCCTAATCCCCATGCACAAACCCATTCAATCCCACTCATCAAACATATTCGGCGATCGACCACCGCCCATCGGCATCAAAAGAAGCCATTCAATCGGAGCTCAGAATAGAAGGGTATCGAGAGGGCGCCTCAAGAACGAGGAAGAGGGAAGGGAAGAGAGAGGCCCCGTGTTTGTATTGGGAAAGGGTCCTTTTCGGGCGTGGGTTAGAATGCAGGTGGCGCTGGTCTCTGTCTTCTGAGTCGAAGCTCGCGATATGAATCTTATGTTTCCTAGGGAGCCGCCGGAGAACTCTGAACGGGTGATGGGAAACACCCGTGCCAATCCCCTAACGCCCTTCTTAAAAAACACCACTTTTTCCCTCCGCCGAAACTCATCCTACTCCACGAACGCTCTCCCTCAAAGGCCAATTCCAAGAGGGGCGAAGACGAGGAATTAATACGATCGCAGGGAATTAGAGGACAATGTATCTCGATTTTTCATTTTTGGAGGGAAAAACGCTCATTGGACCGACAATAAATTATAACTACAAAAGTATCGGGGGTTATATACTTAGGAAAAATTTAAGAAAACTTCAGGGAAACATAATTGGAATCTCTTCTTATACTTGTTTCAATTAAATATTATCTACATAAAATTCGTTATCGGTTCAAGGCATTATCTGCGAGATTTGCACGCAGTACAAGGACTATCAAAGGATAATAAAATCAAACTTAAACTCTTATGGAAAGAATAAAACAATTAAAACAATACAAAACCGTACCCTTTGCATTAACATTCCATTCAATACAAACAGCTTCCTATCGTGAGTTAAGGAATGGTTATTTGGATAATAATTGTAGAAGTCAAAGAATATCTGAAAGTACTTTATCCGAATAAAACGCAAACTCATGCATGATTAAATAAGGTAGTATATCCAATAATATGATTACAATGATAATATACTGTTATCGTTCCGCTGTCATCATATTATGTTCTTATTATAAGGTAACAATAGCAACATTCCTTTTAACCTGACAGTAAGAACTAACAAAAGTACAGCTCGAGTTAATTTTTACCTACTTAAATAACATTGCAAAAATGAATGAGAAATTTCAACTGGGTAACGCAGATTCTTCCAAAAATTTTCATCTGTACATGTAATTTTACTCAAATAGAAGTCCCCGGACGTGGAGAGCTACTACCATTCAATCATCCTTTTTAAAACGTTAATGATGATCAGCAACCAGTGCTTAAATAATGGTGTCTTTCTTTTTAACGTGGATAAAAATTCTAAGGATACTTCCAGCAACTTCTAATTCACGTATGTTTTGAAAATTAAGGATAAATATATCCTATAAGAGGTTATTGGAGATAGATTACGTATAAAGCCTTTGCATGTAAAATGTATACATACATAATACCCTTAATACTCAATGTAGCTTGAGAAAGTCGTTATCAGCAATTCTAAAGCGTGTAGAAGTATGTGGTATTAACTTCTGTATTAAAAAAACAATGACAAACTGTGAACAATTTTTCCATTTCATGAATATCATGCCCTAAGGATTGATTTTTCGAGTGTGCACTAGGTAATTTTTAAGATCATGGAAATGTAATTTACGTCGGGTGATTACGCTGGAGAAGTAATTTCGGACCCTTGGAGCCTCTTCAACTGTAAACTTATAAATGACTGCGAGAGATTGAAGAAAAATTAGCCTTGGCATATCACTCAAATAAGGAGACTATTCCAAGTGAAGAAGGAAAGTTTCTTGTTCCCCTTCAAGAATAAAATGTCAAATTCCAGGTTGAAGAAAGATTCTGCATTGAACACCTGCGGATGATAGCGTGGCTGTCGAAATGCGCATGATTCCTTGAATGTCCTTAATCCGGGACTTCCCGTTTTCATCCTTTGGAACCGATCCATCCACCGACATTTGGCAGTCGGATAGTTTTTCAAACCTTTTATTCTAGGTTTAAGTCTATACTGGTAGATATTTTATTGGTACCAAATTTCTCAGAATTCTAAGAAATGGGCACATGAAAGGAACAAAAGTTAAGGCATAAATATGAATCCTGTTATGATAATACTCACAACAAATTTCAAAATTTATATCTTTTCGAACGCTTCAACGCCTCGTTAATCGCACAATAAACAGCAATTCATACAACATTTTATAATTTTATTGAGATTTAATGTTACCACTAGGAAAATCCTGCGCTGAAAATTAAACTGATTTATCTCATGGAGCAATTCGGGTATTATGACTACAAACAGCTCTCTAATTCAACATCTTCATCCCGGAAAGATTTTTGATGAACCCTGTTTTCCATCATTGATATGCCGACGGTGAAAGGACAGGGGGGCGGAGGGAAAGGGATGAGTGATAGGAGGTAAGTGCTGGCGCGTGTTAGGCATTACTCCAGCTCTTCTATGATACGTTAGAAAAGTATCACGTACTCGAGTCTAACTGCGAACGGATGTCGAATCGAAACCACTCTGCGACTACTGATGCTGTGAAAAGTGCGCGAAACGATTGCGTAATAGCTGCGGCGTGGACAGGATTTAAAGACATTCTCAAGCGTCCTCTCCAAACTCATCGGAAAAGGTTTTCTCGAAGCCTCAAAAATGGGACTAAATAAAATGTGGAGAATATTCGGAATCGTTCTATATGTTAGGTAACATGCAGCTTGTTATTTTCTGGCTCGTGGACATTCTTTTATCACGGGATTATTGAGATTTCCGGGAACAACTTACGGAATCCTAACAGTCTCGGGTTCGTTGGTTTTCATGTCTTTTTGAATTAGCTCACGTCGGTTTGTAATGAGTAAGAGCTTCCTTAAATGTAAATGAAGTTGAAGATGTTTTACCTGACCTGTGCTTTTACGCTTCTGCAAATTGCTTTGATATTAGAGAACGCTTTTTTATATCCTATTCCAATCCATCGAATGCTTATGGAATTATTAAAGAAGTTATTGAACCCTCTTGTTTTCCGTAGATTTATTTCGCTCCTAAAGCGAGAAAAATCTTTAGAATGCTTTTACATTTAGTAGTGCGTTGTTTTGTAAATGCCGACATATTCTCATTATATAACAATCGGTAAGAAACATTTCCATTTCCGGAGAGATACGACAATTTCTACGATTTTATCATTGACGCCAAGAATAATTTCAAAACTAAAGCAAAGAAGACAGTAGGGTCGTCTTGTAATAATATGTAATGTAATGTAGCATAAGTTGTCCTGGAACAATATAGATTCTACGTACCAAACCACGACTTGTAAGAGGCTTTCAGTCCTCCTCCTCAACACTCCTTCAATCGTTTGCCAGCATCTTCAAGATACCGAAGGACTTCAGGAAGATTGTAATCACCTTTCCCGGTTCCTTCGGTACCTAGAATTCCCTGGCTCAAAGTACGACTAACGGAGACTAACGGTCTTCAACCTGTAATTCATTGGTAATCGTGTTCCGATTTTCTTTTCTTACCAACCACGTATCTTAAGGAGGCAAAGAAATTTTGGGTTCATCACTTAGAATCGATTCTGGATATGATGGCAATGAAAAAATTGATAACGAGCTTGGTTTATATTTTCATGAAAAGGGAGTATATTTAATGGTATATTTAATTTTCAATCTTCAATGTAGTAAACTAATAGAAAAGACAATTATGAATTAAATTACCGGCCTTGGTGGCCGAGTGGTTAGCATTCTGCAGCGCTATCGCTCTGGCCCTAAGGTCCCGGGTTCGAATCTCGGCTGATCGGATTTTCTCTGATCAGGGAATAGTTTTATGTGTTGTCCATTGTTGCCATTGCTTGGTGAAGCACCTCCTGATGAGCTCTTCAGAGCATCAGGATGACTTCACCATAAATGAGCAATAGCAGCAGAGGAGCAAAAAAAAACTATATTGGACCTCACTTCGATTTATAGTCAAGCTGCTTATTTACCCTTGTGCAACCGAAATGCAATTATAATGTTTAGTCAATTTATAAAAACCATTTATAAAAGAACTTGGTGAGAATGAGAGTCTTACCTTTCTCCAGAACAGAGAATGGCATTTGTGATCCACTCGAGTTCTACCTTTGAATTTCCCAATATTCCATACCAATGAACTTCCTCAATTTTTACCTTCAAATAAGTTATGCATTATGAAATTGGGATAAAACGATAACTTGGGGTAAGACGATAAAGCTCAACTACAAGAACTGAATCCAAAATCCGACACTAAATTTGTCCAGAATCTGCACAACGATCGAAGTATCCTCTCGCTTATTAAGAACACGTAAACCTTGCCGTTATCAACAGGTTGTGTTCGAGAGAAATAACCTTTAGAGCTTGAGAGGTTTATTTTCGCGGTTAGAATTCCTATACATCGAGAATTCTCTATCGCCAACTCCAGGTCTACGTCATTTGGCGGTCGAAGCCCTAACAAGTGGTATCCATTGGTTCGGTTCTTTTACAGCTGCGAACGTTTCTGCGCTATTTCAGTACATCCGCCGACGGCTCAGCGAATTTAGGATTGTTTCCGCCATTCTTTTGTCTGAACCCTCTTTTATGTTACGGTGATGACAACTAATGATGAATTGTTCCGACGAATTCAAGATAAACCCTAAAGAAAGTCGGGCGGCCGCATCCAACTGCCAACCAATGGTTCCTTTGGATCTCAAAACGGATTTCGGAGAAGAACAGTCTAAACCAAAGCAAATATTTTCTGCGTAAATCAAAGGCGTATTGTTACTCACTCCCCCACACTAATCTCTTTCGGAAATCCTCTGAAAATTCAAGGAATGTATTATTTCGAAAGTTCTTCAAACGTCCATTTGCTTTTCTAGGGACAATAATAAAAGAAAGAAAATTCGGTGTACATACATGGTAATCAATTTGCATATCGTTTGTAAATTTCAAAGGTCAACTAACGGCTGTCTTAAGAGTTTTTACGTCGTTGCATTCCTTAGTTCCGAGACATCAGAAAATCTGCGTTTTACAACTGAGCATGTGATTCGTTTGATAGCAACCAATTAATTTTATAGACTCTTTATAGTAGTAAAGCATAGTAGATCAATATAGTCCAAATGTTTTGGCCACGAACGGTCTCTAATGTTTACTAGTTAACAAAGGGAACTGTGGACATTTAAGAGTTAATGTTTTTGTAAACAACCGCTATCAGTAAATCAAATTTAAAAATATTTAATGACTGCCTAACTAGACTGCCAAATTAGGTAAGTTTCTCTTTTTCCCAGACTTGGTCCATTTGGAGAAGAATCATCGTAAATCGTTGTGTAAGCAAATAAAATAATATTTTCTTACGCTTTTACTTTTATTAATTCAACGACTAGCACATTTAACTGATATTGAGAGATTCTCATAAAAGAAGATTTTAATTCTATTTCTGAGTAACCGTAAAATAACGGCTGACTGTGAAGGTAAAAATCGTCAACTTTTCCTTCTTTAGGTAATCTCATTAACTTGTAATCACCCTTATTGTAAGATCTATACGATTTCGGATCAATTCGATTTCAAATTTAAATTTCGATGCATCAATCACTCAATCTACTTCCTGTTGGGTAACAAAATCTGCATGATTTTAGCAAAATCTTGCTGAAGAAAAATACAGAAGAGAATCGTTTGAATTGAAATACAATTAATACAATTTTAAGATTTCGCACTTCAAGGGCCTTCCGAATATATTCCAGCGTTTATTGATGTACGTGCTGCGTTTGTAAATGTGATCTCTCCTCCTTTTAAGTTTAACACTCAATAAAATCAATGAATGTTTGTTTTCAACTCCCATTCTATTGAATGGCTTTATTCTTGCGTTCTTTCCGATTAAAAATAAACACCTATTTTAAGTGATTCTCTGATATGGAGAACATATGTCTGAACACATGGAGTATTCCTGTCATACTTTTATTAATTAACACACATTTTATGATCAGCGATATCGTTTTATGTATTCTTATGAGGTATTTTACCTAAATTGTGACACATTCAATTGTTACACGCTTGGTTTTGGCTATTATTATATTAAATATCCACTATAAGGATTCCTCCCTGAGAATCAGTAAAGCACCATTTTGAAGAGCTTGAGATCATCCATCTCAAAGAAATTCCCAAAAACAGACGCTAGTTACTAGCCAGATAAGGACAAAGCGAACGTGCGTAAAATTTAATCTCGAATTTTTTGACTGAACCGTAACGAGAAATCTGAGAAAAACATCTTTAGAGATAAAACACTTAAAAGAGATAATTTTAGACTAGTGAGAAGGGCGATGAGAGAAAAGAGAAGACGCTGGAGCAAGTAGTTTGGTGTAGATGTACTGTTTTGATGAGAGGGTTCAGGGGTCGTGTGTAGTGTGAGGAAATGGAAAGATATAGAAGAGATGTGAAAGAGCCTCCTTTAGTTTGGGCAACTGAGATGAATAGAGAAGCAAAAAAGGAACCGTACGCAACCGATCAGTGTTTGATTCACGTATATCTAGCTTGGAAGTGATTTGGAAATCATTTTCTCTCGAAGGTTCCGAAAACGTCCAAGCACACACGCATTGCATTTGGTTGTAATTGTGGTAAAAAGTGGCATAATCTCTAAAAGTGATTGTTGAGTTTTCATAAGCTCCATATTATCAGTCACAAAGTACAAGATCTATCATCAATATTTCAAATGCATTAACAATAATTATTATACATACAAGTGAACTCTCTTGTCAAAAATGACGACACTTAATTTAAAATGTATATCTATCATGATATCTATGTGATCCTTTGAAGCCAAAATACATGAATTGTAAGAAATTAAAACTATGATATTACATCTCTGACATGGGCTTAAATTCTACATGTATTTTAATGAGTAAATTCATGAGACAGGACTCAAAAATAGTCTTGGTCTTTAGGGGAACGGGTTATGGACAACTGCAAAATCATCAGTACTCTCGCAAATTCGAATCGAAAACGATATTCCTAAGCAGAAAAGAGGATTATTATTCAATTAATTTCTTTTGATACTCATCACGATTCCGTAGGACAAATATTTCTAAAATTTCGTAAACAACTGAAGGCTGCAAGAGATAAAAACGAACGTGCATTTCTTGTGAGAGCACTGTATTTAAGTCCTTTAGAGTTGAATAAAGGGAGGAAAATTTTTAATCATTAACGACGAATTTTCACTGCCAAGTAGGCTTTCATACGAGCTCTGTAATTTCATACTTTTCTCTTATTGGAAATTTCGTAAATTATTTTTGAATTAGTTTTACAATTCCACCCTTATGGGCGGCTTACTTTGTTTATACTCGTAATTATGTTTAAAGATAAACAAATTATTCTATCTGAAGGATGCAAATTGTAAATATCCCTATCCACTCATGAATTTATTCCATAGGAAGTCTTCAGCATATACAGCCAAAATAACGATGTTTTTATGTTTTATCACCAAAGCGAACTTTCGGGGCGATGACATGAGCCGGACGCGTTCCCGATACATCCTCCATTTTCCCAAATTAGCTAGTTTATCCCCAACGTTTCTTTAGATTCTATTTTCAAGCTCTCCTAAAAATTCCGTGCAACAAGGAAATCGATATGGTGATGCCTTAGTACTATTCAGCTTCTTTTTTTTCCTCTGAAGTTGGCCTGAATGTGTCGGCCATTTTGTAGAATAAATACACAAAAATACGAAATTGATCAGATGTAAAATAGCCTTCTATTGCCATCACATCAATTGCATATAAAAAGAAAATGCACTTAAAAAAAATATCCTATTGTAATTTTTCCTTTAGTATCCTTAAACAGCCAAGGTATAGATTTTCTGTAAATTAAATAACTTGGTAATTTTCCACGGATTTTATTTCGCGTCCGGTTTCGTAAGACGTTCTTACATCTTCAGGCAGATTTTCTGTAGTTTGAAGTAAAATCTGTAACTTTCCGTTTATATGAAAAATACACTATTGGTACCCACTGAAGCTTCCAATGTGAGGCAACAACGAGAAAAGATGCAACGTATAATTTGTATTCATCTGATCCTAGCGAATAGCTAAGCAGAACTTCTACTGATCGAACAATTTTGGCCAGCTTTTTCCACCTTCTAGCTTTTTTGCGCGTAGTTCCCTTCCAGCACGTAGATAGTCTTTTAACAATGGCATTACTGACATTGCTGACAATACACCTCTATACATTCCTGTCTTTCCTTGCATTTTCGATTCTGGCATATCCGTACATATTTTCATACAATCACTTTGATTCCTTAAAATCCACGATCCCATTCTTCTTAATATCATTCTCCACAATCAATCAGCTTTTTTCTAACACTCACGTTCACATCTTATATCATAATTGAAAATTTTACTGGGAATAATTTATGGAATCCTTGGAAACCTCAATAGTAAACGGAAGACAAAATAAGGCGAGGGAATCACTGTGGGTACAATAGATACGCGCTCGATTTTGTAATCTCTTCTGGCGCCGTGGACAATTGACCAAAGATCAGCCTGTGTCAACCACAAATCAGGTAGGAAAGGTCATACTAAGATGTTTCTGATATGAAGTTTCCGATCTTGTGTATAGAGGGTCCACAGAAGAAGCCCATTGCTTTCTTTTGAAAAACAACCATCGACTCCCAAGCCAGGTCCCGTTTAAATTTAAAATATAGGCATAATCTTCTTCTGAAGCCCGAAAACATAATAAAATCTTATCGACGGAATGGCCTTTGAGCCTTCAAAGTTAGAACCTTTCCTTGCCACGCTGCTACAACGCCGGCCACTTCCAATATTTCAAACCAATTCCAGCAGATAAGACCAACTTGAAAACAAAGATGCCCTTTCCGAGACGAAATGACGTAATAGGCATTCTATTTGGGGAAAAAGCCCGAATTTATGTATAAGGATCTTTCTTTGACTCATGCCAAAAATTTCAGGAAATGAAGAATATCCCAATTTTATTCTGTTTTGGCGATAATGGGCCATAAGGCCAAGAAATAAAAGACAGCTTCTATGGAGCGTCTAACTGATCGCAGCTATCTGCTAATCATTACTTAGCAGAGATGCTACAAGAAAAACTCTTCTGATTGAATCAAAACGGCACACAGACAATCCATACGGACTCTAGTTGAAATTTTATTAGAAACGTATATTTCAAGAAACATGTCCTATTATTTCTGCAGAATACCTGAGGTAACTCAACGAAAAGAAATTTTAAAGTTACAGTAAAATAATATGATTAAATTAAAGCATATCTTATACATTATTTCCTTTCACTTACAGGCAATGAGATAGCAAACAACGTCCCAATTCTTCTGCAGTTATTAGGTACTATAAAGCACGGTATGGTGTGATTACTAAGTGCAAGAGCCCATTAATAGATACCATTTCTCAGTAACGAAATCTCAGGATCGTTAATAGCCAACCACTCCCTAAAATAATAAATGGTGATGGAGGAATTTTCTATTTCATCTCAATAACTGAGTAAGGTCTTCTGTGCGACTCAGTCTGAGATTACAAGTAGAATATCTTTTGACAAAGAAAGTGTGAAAGAATTAAAGGAAACAAACGAGGGTAATTACTAGCAGTTACCCCGAATATTTTCAATTGTACATCAATATCGCTTTTTTTTATTTAGGTATAATGAATTGTAGTAATATTATGATATGATAAGTAATATATATATATATATATAAAATATGTAACATAACTATGTCATGGGGAGGCTTAAAACATCTTACACCCTGGCGCTAAGAACCCTAGACTGGATCTGGGTTGGAGCATAGTATGAAGCAAAAATCTTCATTCCAACTTAGGATTTGATATTTTATTATTTAAGAGGAATAGGCAAGTTTATTTATTTACTTGGAATAGTCTTTCTATCTGGCTGGTAAGCTAAGGCTCATTTTTCTTCGAAAACTCGTACTCATTGATAAGTTTACAGTTGAAGAGGCTCCAAGGGTACAGAGTTACTTGTCCAATATAATATCTCTAAGAACATTAAAATTTCATTATCTTAAAAATTTCCCTGTATAGAGTCGAAAAATCAATCCTGTTAACATACTATTCTATGAAATGGTAGGATTGTTTACAGCTAGTCATCGATCTTCTATACTGAAGTTAATCCCACATCTTCACGTATTATGATTGCTTTTAATGACTTCTTCAAGCTGCATTCATCAAGCGAATTATAAACACATTATGTATACAAAGGTCTTATAAGGTAACTCCGAAAAACCTATTATTAGTTATTTCAATCCTCTATATAAAATATGTGAATGAAAGGAAGTTGCTATAAGTATCCACGGTTTACATTTCTGGTATGCTTAACACGTGAATATAATAGCCTCATGTGACTGGTTTTATGTTTTCACTTAGCATGCTAAGTAATGGATACATTCAAACCGGAATGCGTGATCTCACGTTCCCAAACAAATTGCCCTTGAAATAAATTTCCGGCTGTGATTTTTCATCGCCATCCCTCCGGACCGGATGGAAGTCAAATTTCGTCGGAGAGATTTCCGCAAGCCCCGAATTCTCATTCCGCGGGAGAGGAATTCTTAAAAGCGCAACTCCTTTGATTGAGCCGACCAAAGGGAAGAGCTTCCTCCTCAGCATCTTCTTCCTCTCTGCGCACGCGCTATCTCATCTGACGCACGCACAAACACACCCCTTTCTTCGACGCCCACTCATTCGCGAGAACGGGAAAATTTTCCGCGGAATTCCTTCGGAAGGAAAAGTAAGAGCAGAGACACGGGTTTTGTGCGTACTTTTTAATTCTTAATCCGGGAAAAAAATCACGTGCCTCACTCTCCTGGTTTAGGTGTTTGAGTAGAGTCACCTCTCATCTGTGATTCCCTTTTAAGCAAATTTTGTTTCCCTAAAGTATATACCGTACTTGCACATTTCTGGGACGTTTTCGAGTTGCATCATGGGAATTATCTGTTTCAACACTCTTAATCCGTATATTTTTCTCGGCCTACAGAATTTTGACATTTTTTCAGTTCGAGGAAAATGTCCATTATTATTTTTCGGATACTGCAGGAATTTAAGCAACTCTCATGAGTAACGGTAGAAGCGACTGTAATCCCGAGGAGAACAGAAGATTTCTCAACAGAAACATGTATACCTCTAAACTATTAATCACTAAACGTGGAGAACAGCTTGTTTTGCTTACAAATCTTCCCATAAACAGAGGAATCGACTGTGCATGGGAGTTTAGTGGTTGAACATCCACTCGAGAAGTGGGAGACCACGGTTCGAGTCCTAGTCATGTCGATTTATTTAGCCTATGTTTCTCCTTAAATTTTTATGCTGCACTACAATACCTGCAAATTTATTATCCTTATTCTCTATAACTATTACCTTTCTGTAATTCAGCGAATATGACATATACCGATATTATTCTTTCAGCCTGATTAATAATACGAGGGTGGTCTGAAAAGTTTCCGACCCCAGATTTTTCAGAAATCTTCAGAAAATTTTCAAAAAACATGCCGAGAAATGGCAAAATGGGGGCAAAAATGGCCAAATGTGGCAAAAAAAACTTTTCAGACCATGTTGGTGCCCAATGCATCCGTGATGATTCACGTGAAGGAAGAACATTATCCTATTTACCTTAAAATTTCTTGAAATACATTTAAGTCGGTCCTTTTACTATAGCATATCCTTCCTCAAAAACTGACAAATTATCTACCACGACTGTACTAACTATTTGATGCATGTCACCACCTCTACTATGAGGAGGTGGAGTGCGGATTGCATAAAACACGGGGCAATACCTGTAAATTCGTAGATAATGAAGAGGAGACAATGGAAATCGGCTGTTAATGAATAAGAGGTTGGAAAAGTCTTCGATAGTCGAATCGGTATACGGACTAGTTCCAAGGGTTGGAGACGGGAAGTCCCTCATTATCGACCATCAAGGAATTAAGGGTGAATTTCGATAGCTTTGCTATTATCTTAAGGGCTTCGATACAGAATCCCGATTCCATCTCTTGGAAGTTGCACTCAGACCGACATTCAGTTATCGGAGAGATTTTCAAACCTTTCATTCATTGCTAATACTACCAGCATCAGAAATGAAGGCCTTCCCAATTCATAGTTTTAGTTCCCAATTCCTTTCATCTCACTGAAAGGAGTCTCGTTAAATAATCTAATTAATCATACTGATTTTCGGATTCTGTTAAGGGTAAATCTCTATCTCTTTCAAGATTTTTCAGCTGATTCGAATCCAGCCTTGATTCATCAAAGAAACTAAGAATAGGTCTACTACCATCCTTTGTCACTTTCCAGGAACCGTTATAACCCTTTTTCGTACGTTTGGATCACTTTTCGTCTGACTCCTACAATTAAACCTGCCTAGCCTGGGTGCTCCCACCAGCAGGAGTAATCTCCCATTAATAACACTTTCTGGGTCATCTCTCCGAGTTCATGTGCCTTCCAAATACTCATTCATCGTTCATGTCAATCTCTTTCAAACATTATTTTTTTCACTTCTCAATCTCTTAGGTGAGGTCAAACTCAGATGTTCTTTTCACGTCATAACTCCTTAGATAACCTTTGTCTTCTGTCCTCTCAATAGGTCTTATCCCTGAAAGGAATGTCGCGCCCTTGATTTAAATTTATTTTTCTGTTTCTCCAAACATGTTGATCTCTAGGACCTAAGTTTCCATGTCTCTACCAAAAATTTAAGGCTCAATATCACATTCTCTTTTCTTTACTTTATAGCTGCTAATTACATTCTCTTAATTCAAGATCTTTCGTCGTCGCATTGAAAAGCTGTCTTTCTTTATCCGTGATTACTATTTACTCTTAGCCTTTGCATTGTTATCATATGAAGTCGATATTGCCGGGTGATACCTTTTGAAGTACCTTAGCACAGAAGAAAGGAATATCGATAAATTTTCCTCATAAATTTAAATTTTACGACAGATTTTGCTACCGGAGTAGCATCATCTGGTGATGCTGTTGCTACTCGGGTAAGAAAACTGGTCAAAAAATTAAAATTTGTGCAAAAAATTTAGTGTTTCTTTTCTTCTGTATTGTAATTTTATATTCGGTATCTTCTATGGTATTCCAGCTGTACTATCATGGTGATTTTTCTTATATTTTTATATCTTCATGATTTTTTCCTGAAATTTTTCCTAATACTCACCTACTGTTTTCTCTGTGCGTTGATTACACAGCTACATGACACTCGATGTAACTACAGAATTATAATCTAATAATAACAATATCCATATAACTCGAAGATGTCATTCTCCTATTTTTTCTTGAGTCGTTTGCTTCAAATTTTAGATCCTTCTATTTACTTTCATAAAAAATAAATGAGAGTTCACTGTAGATGAATCGGGGGACAGTGCCGAAAATCGTTCATTCCATAATCGTTCATTCCATTTGAGTTTTTTGAGATTCTGGAAGCGTAAAGTCATATGAGTCGAAAGCTGCGACAAGCATAACCACACTGAGAGTAAACTACTGAGCAGACGGTGAAAACTAAGTAATGTACGGCGGCGGCCCGTATGTTGGCGTTCTGCTCCAATCTCCAAATACAAGAGTAGCCTTTCATAGGAGAGAAAATTAATAGGGAAATGGGGAAACTGGAAGGGAAAGATGAAGATAGAAGGAGGGTCTTGGAAGAGGAGGATAAACACAGATAAGAATACCGATAAGCGAAATGATGTATGAAGAGGATAACAGAGGCTGGATTTCATTCCAACGGCTATCTTACTATGTTCTACCTCTCCTTATCACCCTTTCCTACAACTGTTTCTAAACAGAACAATCTGTAGTTAACAGTTAGTATGTTTATCTCTATGATATGCATCATCACAAGTTATCAGAAATTGTGCTAAAATGAATAAAGAAGAAAATAAAATCTAAAACATGAGTTAAATACGAGTATTTAGCCATCGCCGCATCCTTTATTGTAATAAACAAATAAATGTGTTTATTTTCCGTAATTCATAGAAGAAGCTGAAGGACCTAGCTTTCAAGGATTCAGCTACTGCTACTGTACTAAGGTAGTCGTGAGAGCTTTAGGAATGGTTTAGTTTCGAATCGAAAATCCCGTGCCCTACTACATAAACTAGCAGTAAAGGCAAACGAAGGAGCAAAAGAACTAGATTTTGTCATGTGAATATGATGAGAGCTGCTCAACTTTATCAACCATTTTCCAATTCTCTCAAACGGAAACTACTGTGTGCTTCCGTTTTAACTTTTGAATTCTACATTTCTATTACCTATTATATTTTCCAATTATTATTGATCTACGTGAATGGATCTTTAAAACGTAGTATAACCTGATAAATATTCCACGAGTGAAATACTGGGAAGCGGAAGTAAATCAACCAATGGAGAGTATGCGAAATCGATGTAAAAAAAATTTTAAAACAACCACCTCGTTACAAATTCTCAAGTTGGTGATTCATACGGTAGTTTTGATAAAATTCTCATATGTCGATTTACTGACGTGAACTCCGCAATGCATTGAACTGAAGCTGTCATTTTTTAGATTATAATTTATATCTTAAGCATATGAAAGAAGATGACATGACGGATCTTAGTAATAAACGTGAAATCCCAGTTGCTATTTCATCCGAAACTGCAATTGTGGATATTCAACAGGAATTTGTGTAGGCAAAATTACCAAAATATCAATACCACTAAACAGAGAATATCACCCTTCGAATTGGATTTAATATTTAAGTAATGATACGATATAGAAAGTTATATTTTACAATTATACAAACGAAATTTTCCAAGTAATCCGGAAGCTTGATCCGACAACAGACTGCTTATATTCGAGAATAACAAAGAACGTTTCCTAATTAATTGGTTCTTTTCTGTTCCAAATGTGAAAAATATCCACGAACGAATGACAAATACGTGACTGTGATGTGTTTAGAGATTAATTATCATGTCATAGATTGATTATTTTTAAAATTACCAACGAATAGAGAATAAATAGAAAACATAGTTGAGTATTTAGGGATTCAAAATGTTCCTCAAATTCGTTCGTCGGCGCTGGCAAAAAGATATTGTTCCATTTCATAGTGTGTGCGTGATGTTGTTTGTATCAATGTTACAGATTTCTCACGTGAATATGTCAAGAATTTTCATTAAACCTTGCTTCGAAATCTCTGACTGGAATTTCTATTGATCAAGGCAAACATTTGGACTTAAGTAACGATTTTTACCTAGGAACGCGCTCGATTCTACTATAAGTTACAAAATTTCCATCTCCATTTTTCTTCGCATCCTACGACGAATGAATTCCTCTAACCTTTCGTTGATTTTATATCCTAAACATCCAAATACCATCAACTTTTCCGAAGCCTCCTTTTATCACCTTTTGTCTGGGAAGCAAATAGGTTTTTACAGCCGTAAAAAAAAACTTGGAAATGTCTCTTCAAAATAATTCCCTACATTCGTCATTACGTACGAGTGTAGTTTTTCAGCTCGAGGGCTAAATTTATCGCAAGATGTTTGATCGGTAGGGTATTTAGGAGCCTTTAAAAATGCAGTGGGCGTAAAGCTGGATGTTCGGGGGAGGAAAATGGCAGAGTGAGACTTTTGACGCACGCACTGATGGATTCCTACTTCACTCCCTCCTCCACCCGATGGCCCTATTTGCTTGCTGGCCTACATCGACGACGTGGGCTGAGGCATCCCCAACTGTTTGCCGGTAGACATCTTTGCGTTCGGTTCAGGAGGAATGATGTCCCCCACACTTGTTTTCCGTGCTCTCTAAATTAATGGTTGTTTTATATTTTCCCCCGGGGATTATTGACTGAATAAACATCGCATACCTAGCAAAGCAGAGTGGCTGGTTAGACACCCTTTTGCCTTGCTATGAAAGGATGAAGTAGCACCTGCGTCGAAGCACATCTTTAATCATTCGCAGCATAGAAATACGCTTATCGCCGTTGGCTGTAATAGATATAACATAACCCCAAACGTACTATACTATAAGGAATAAATACATACTGACGCTGAACAAATACTGCGAATATTATATCGTATTTATATATATTTATACTTAGTTTTATTCAGGAGATGCTATACGAAGATCCTTTGTTAATCTTATTGATTTATGATATAAATAAAAAATGTATCCGAAGGTGCTATGAATATTTATTTATCATTCGATATCTACAATTCCTCTCATTATTAGATTCGGCTTGGAGGAATATTTATATCTTTCTTAAACTCATATATTTCTTATTTTTAGATATTTCTTTTATTAATATATTTCTAAATACCTTCACGATTTTTAACAATGAGGAAGAACATTCATTGCTTCAAAATTACATTAATGGCATGTTTGATGCATTTTTTTTCTGTAAATACTTTATTACATCAAATTTTTCGAGTAGAAAATAAAACTTTTTAAATTACTTAATTTCTCACACTGATTTGATGAGAAAATGTTGTTTCAATTTAGCCATATCAAATCATAGAAAATAGCTTTCCTCGCTTTCATCTCAAACCTTTGGTAATTGTATTTATAGGATTCATAGCAATATAAAACATTCCCAAATAGCTTTGGTGTAAGGAAGGGTGCAAAGTTTCCTCTTTGCTGTCTCTGACTGTCGATGATGTTATTCTAATTTGACCTCATAGCTTCCATTCTTAGAGGCGTCGACAAATACGAGCAAAGGAATGCTTTGCTTGCCGAAAGCTCCGTTTCCGTATATATCCTTCATCGGAAACCATTTTATACCCATATATGTGTGAAAGACGGCGTGTTTTCCTTTTCCGCAAAACAATGTCAGTCACAGAAACTTTCTGTAAAGAGCATGATTTTTGAAAGATTAATTACGTTTAGCATTATCATAACCTTTCGAAGAAGAGAAAAGTAAATTGCTATTGCTTTCTCATTCACATCTAAATCTTATGTGGAATGTCTTCAACTTATAGAGACTTTGATAAAATGAATTTAATCACATTTATGTATCCGAGACTATACATATACATTTCTAAGTTCAAATGCATAGTTTGAATTCGCCTACTGTTAATAGGTGATAGAAGACGAAAGAGAAATAACGTTTTAATTGAAAAATTCTAAAGAGACAATGGATTTCCAGGATTGTTCTGTCTTTTTCCAGCTTCAAAGTCCCCATAGTATGTTATTTCCGCAGATAACGTGTCAAAATTCATACCATTCCTCTAATGGCGAATAGAAATCATTCATTATATGTGGAAAACAAAAATAAACAAATATAAAATAACTGATAAACTTGTAATGAATCGTAAACAATTAATGCCATGATGAATGGAAAGATATTATTTCAATGGTAAAATTCATCGAATTAAAATTTTAGGTCACAGATGAATTGAAAGAGTTCAGCTATGTATTCATATTGAAATGGAACAATTCAAATGATTTATTAGTAAATTTTACCGTCATCTGAATCGTAAACTTTTGCAGAAAATCTGCGATGAGGTTGCGGTAAATAAAGCTATTAAAATAGACGCTATTTAACCCCAAATGTGTATCGATACCCTATGATTTACAGTCCATTCGCGCATTAATACTAGGGATTCTATATCTCTGGTTATAAATATATGTAACATGAAATTTCCATCTATGAAATCGTCTTGAATTCTTTCAAGTACTATAGATATACTATAGATCTCTCAACTCATCTCCTGAAATCACTGAGCAAAGGAAGGCGCAGGAAAGACGTATTTCTCACTAACACTAACCGTTAAAGGATTCCAGATATTTAAATTTCAATCGAATATTTTAACGCGGAAGAATATCAAGGAAACTTCACTTATAAGAATTCACTCATTAAGAGGCATATAATCCACATAGAAGCAGTAACAAAAAAAAACTCGAGAGAATTATATATATATATATATATATATATATATATATATATATATATATATATATATATATATATATATACTCGTTTTTCCCCGTTCTACTGGTGGGAAGTGTCCCATTTTCAACCAGATGGGATACGGTGAAGCTGATGACAATTAATTTGCTGGGGTACTGGTATAAGGGTATATTTGAAGAATAACCTTATCCTCTCTAAGTAAAACTATAATAAGGTAAATAATCATGACATAACATTCATACGCAACCACACCATTCTCCTTGGAAATGAGGAATCGAAGGAGGCTACTCCAAACAAGATAGAGACCCATCAACCGATTTATCTGCATCCTAAATATTTGAAAACGGCAGGAAACTGGACCCGAAATTCCTGATCGCGATCACCACGTTGTGAGGATCGTCCTCATCGAGTCGGTCACCTTGGTCGAAATTTCCAAACCGCCTTCTGAAACAACGTTCCACTCATTTAAAACGCATACTAATTCTTGTGAGAGATAAATTATGGGTTTGGGCCAGAGCATCTCAACAAGACGTCTCTCCTCTCCTCCTTTAACGCCTTCCTTTCCACCCTCTGCACCCAGCTGTCGGGAGGAAAACAAAGTTCCAGCACCTAACACCCTTCCTTCCCCTTTCTCTCCCACGCCCCTGCCGCTCCCACTCATTAGGGCACGTGCCTCCGCTCAGCTCCTCAGAACAGACCAAATGCTCGCTAACGAGGAATGATTTCCCATGCTCATATTTTACAACACCTCGAATCGTTAGTCAGGATGTCAATTGCCCAGGTGACAATGTCTCAGAAAAAATTAATCGGGAAAAATTTTCACGCGAAATTTATAGCCTGTTTAATAAATTGGCAAAATACTACTCTGTAAGCAGTGACGGATTTGTAATTAGGCGCTAGAGGCACCAGCTGAAGGCCTCAATAAGACTGTGTTTATGAATATTCAAGGATATACAACAATTTTCTCGAAGGTTTTAGAAGTATGATGTGTTCACGGCTAATTGTTTTTCGCTTCAGGAAAGTATATTGAGTAAATCTATAGAAGAAGCTTTCACTATGTGGAACTCCATCACTTGGAAAATAAAATTCACTAAGTAAAATACCACAGGAGTATAAAATACAAAAAAAGTATTTTATACTCCAGTGGAATTTTACTTAGTGAATTTTATTCTCCTACATTGAGTAATTTTACTTATAATATTTATAGATAATGATTACTGTCAATATGGAGTGTAGAGTCTACCTATCCTTCATAATAAATTTATGGAAATAATATTTCCAACTCAGTAATTTATATATTCTTGCTACAGTGATGCACCTGAAATATATCTTAAACTTTAATTCTTATCATTCATATTGAGGTCTCGTTATGACATTTGCGCTGTACTTCAGAAATTAACTTCGTTTCTTTGATGAAGAAACATCGCCACTTTAATACAGAAACAAATGTTTCTTCATTAAAGAAACCTTTTTTTTTAGTACGAAGCTCCCCTCCACTCTACAAATTCATAGCTGATTAAAATGCCTTCTTCGTATTGTTTTAATCCCCCTATTCCTTACCGTTCCGAATTTGTGGCATAGTCATGAAAATACTAATCGAAAATATCTTGCAGGTAAATATTTCAAGTAGTTCTTAAGGATTTGCCCTAACGCGACTTTAAAACATAATTTAGATTCAGGATGCCTGTGTACCCTTATCTTGAGCGTCAACTCGGCTAAAGCAATGAAAACTGTACTGGGCTGTTCTCTGGGGATTGTTTATTTACTACAGCATAAATGATAATTTTCGTCTTTTGTTTAGGATTGCCCTTACCGAGTGATAAGCAGATACGAGGTATCTTTTAGTGTCGAACATTTCAGAACGAAATAATCAAGAACAAGGTGAATCCACCCATTTAGAATGACTATGTGTTTTAATTTCAGCCCGTTTTAATTTTAGGGATAAGATGGCGGTTCCTGTTCCTCGACTTCGTCGTGGGTCCTTTTCCGCTACCGAAAAGATCCAGTTCCGATTCCAAATAGGAGATAAATGTTGTCTTGAGTCTTTTTTTCTTATTACTATGAAATTCACGACAAAAGAAGACGGTCAACCATTCATTACTTGCGCGAATTTTTGTCATACCCCACAGTGGACTAAAATCTGATTCTTATACCATATCTATTAAGGAAATGATGGGGTAAAATATAATGCAATTCCATGAGCCTGTCCCTTATCCTTCATCATAATCGATTTTAATGATCACAGTTGAATATTTGCATACCATATAACAAAATGGCGGACCCTTGTTTTAGTGCGAAGTTTTATCTAAAGCAAAGAAAATTACTCTTTCAGCGTGCTCCGGAGACCCCATGACAATCTCTGTCGCAGTCACTTCTTCTATCGATACTAATTTCGTAGAACGATATATTTGGCAACATTTTCGTTAGTTTATATTCTACAACTATGCTAAAATTAAAAGTTTATATTAAACTATTCCAGGTATTGATAATTACAAATTTATTCGAAAATTCGATGAACGAAAATTGGTGAATATCTACTTTTAATAATTATATACGCGTGTACCATTTATATAATCCGATACCGGCGAATTTTTTTCAGAGAAGATAGAAAACAGACAGTTCCAACCACTGAAGAGTAGAAGACTAGAAGAAACTAAGAAGTTCCGCCGAAAAAGAAATGCCGTGGTGTCCATAGCACCCCGCAAGAGTAACGGAGGGTTAAGGATGCACAACCGAAGCCTATTTTCCCACCCTAACTCGAGGTTGGTTGGAATAAGGACTTGGTACTCAATGTTTACAAAAGAAGAGGGCATGGAAAAGAGCTCCGAAGGGTTGAAAAAAAATCCAGTAAAGAAATTTTACGGCCGTGCGGTACTTATGCCGGCTGCTGGAGTGGTATCGGCTCGTCTCCGAGACGCTGCGCGGTTCTTGACCCATCGCGACACTAACCGTGTTGTATGATACGGAAATAGACATTAAAGACGTAATGGGATGTCATTACATCGCACCGAGATCTCTGCATTTCTCGCTTCGGAGCATGACTAATGACTCCGTGGAGTGAGAAAGTCTCTGTACGCATCTTAATCCGAAGCTCGATCAAGCAATCCGTTGGTGGAAAAAGTAACGGAAAGAAATTCACGCAGAGAGGGAGAAGTTTCGATCGTCTCTGAGTCTGATGAAAAACTTTCGAAGAGAAGTTGAAGTGAGACCTCGATACTGATCTGATGCGAGATTTTCCACAAAATGGCCCTTCTGAGGAATGATAAATGAGAGAAATCATTCTAATTCCCGGTCCATCGCTGAATGCAGTTGAGGTCTTCAAAAGTTGAAAGGATTCAGGCAGGAACCGTAAGAAATAGTTTTGTTTCTTTCTGTAGACTTAAAGCGACTATAATCTGAAAATATACTTTTACTATGTTGCTAAGAATCAAACTTTTGTCAGCGATTTATGTACTAGACCTTGTAATTTGTTGGTTATAATGGTCGGGCACTTCAGAAATTTTACGGGTATTTTTTTATAGAATCATAGGTGGATTCTCCAAATTGAGATTTTGTATTCTACGATTCGTTTCTAGATTTTTAGAGAAGAATTTTGGCATTTTCGATATTCATTGTGGTTTTTATCAAAGTGCACACCAGAGAAATAAAACCTATTTAAGGAAAACTATGAAATAAATCCACAGAAGTCAAAAGAAAGAACGTTAATTTTCAGGAAGACATATGACCCTATAGACGAAAATCAAGATTCACAGTTACGGAATCGCATGTGTTCTTAGGCAGAACTGTGGACTGTAGAAACATTGTAAGGTAAAAGACTTACCAATCTATAGCAGCGGTAACTTGGTTAAGGACCTCAGTGTCCGTAATCAAATAATATCTTGGGGAACGACGCAGGATTTGGATTACGATGAGACATATTTCAATAAAACTTGCTCATGTGCTGTGGTTGTGGGGAAGAGCCGGAAAAAATTATTCTATTATTACATTTGTGGAAAGTCGCGACTTGGATTAAGATTTATGTCAACGACGGTAATCTAGGGAAGGATTATGGTGTGTATGTTCAAATTTTCATAAAATAATAAAGTATAAGGCGCGACATCCCTTTGATGGATAAGGGGCAGGCAGCATTTACCAGGGATGCCTAGGCAGCATTTACTGGGGATGAAACGTGATCAGCGCATCAACTCCACGCCGCGGTATTTGAATATCCGAGACCCGACCCACCATCTCATAATTCAGATACCCATATTCATCAGGATGCTGTATGGCCATCCATTAATGTTTGCACCTACCGGGAATCGAACTCGGGACATCTCCGGCGAAGGCGAACCAGGCGTGGCGAACGAGGCTATCCGGGGGCCTTAAATAACATAGATTATACATTTTTATTTACCTTTTACAAGAAATACATATTAATCGTTAATCGTAAGTTACTAAGGGTTTCTTTGTCATACTCGCACTCTATTATTGTATTCAAAACCATAAACAGCGGTTTCTCTTCAGAAGTCCTCTAGAGTATACCGAGGCGTGTGAACTATGAGCGCGCGATATTTCCTTACGGGACATTTTCTTTTATTTTCGAACTCCATGTTCTCCAATAGAAGGCGACTCTCGAATTCTTGCGACGATGGTGCGGCAGCTGCTCACAGAACAAAAGAAAGTCGTGAAGAGGCGCGGCCACAGCCATCGGCTGCATATTGTTCTAAACACTCGGATTTTACGACTCGGAAACGCCGTCTCGGCTCCAAACCGAAGTTCGGCCGTCGAAATGGCGCTGCGATAAGCGATTGCATTCGATTTCTATATTTAACCGTTCCGACCAAGGTTTCGAAAAATGGATTAACAAGATGGGATTTGGGTGCCACGGAGGATATTAAACGCTGCACCGTCTAACGTTCAAAGTTTAAAATTGGGAGACGGGGAAAAAATATCGCGGCGAGATGGTTCGGTTTCAGGACATTGGTCGCTCTAAGATCGTCTCTTTGTTTTCGATAATTTCGATATATACTAAAACAACTTCGGTTATACTATATACTAAAACACCTTTGGCGTTGATTTTATTACGTGAGGCTACATTTGACGCAACTATCATTAATTAGACACGGTATACGAAATTGCTAATATATATCTCAATTGATTACTTTCTGCTTAATATGACCAACTCTCTGCTGGAAATAGTGTTTAATCGTATTATTATTATAAAAATACAACGATAGAAATGTACCATCATTTTAAATATCTGGGATGCTGAGGTGGCGCAGAATGATCTTAGCTGTCGAGGCACCTTATAAACATTACTACTACTACTCAATAGATTCAATACCTTCTTAAAGGTATTGCTTAGGTATTTAGGTACCTAGTGATTATCATACCCTATAAAATTTTCAGATTGTAATATTTATTGTTGGATTCCATTAGCTCTTTCGATAACTGCGCATAGTCTCCTAAATGACCGCCGATACCAGAGGGGGTTGTTTCACTCGCTTAATGTCTGAAGCCGGCCCTAATAGGCTAGGCCAGGGGCGGTTCTAGAAAATTGACAAAGAGAAAGATACACGATAATATCCCCATGTCTAATCTGGAAATATCAAGAGTCTCGATATCTTAACTCTCAACCATAAAAAGTTGAAAATGCCATTCGTCGTGATAAACCTGATAAATATGAATTTATAACCATAGCTATTAGTTTTCAGTTTGAATCCCTTGTTACAAACAGTTCACACACTACAAAACATCAAAGGAGAGTCCGCCGCTCAAGGAGAGAAAATGTTAACTGATCTACAGAGTTACCGAAAAAGCAAAACTCCATTTGAAAATACTTTCACATTTTTACTTTCCTACGTTTGAAAATGAATTTCAATGCATAATAATGGAACTTCATAGGGATTTACGAGGAAAAATATATTTCGCCACGATCGAAATCGAACAGATTTGCCTAAAAATTTTTCCATGAAGGATGTAGATAAGACTGCTCTTATCTCACCATTCGTTTATATCCGAATGTAAATCTTCTTGCTCTTCACGATAGCCGAGTAGCGCGGTCTTCTATGATGAAAGTGGTCCCGGATTCGATTCCCGGAGGGAGACAAGTGCAAAATGACCTGAGCTCTTTTAGTGATACTTATACTAAAATAAAACTTCTAAATTTCCATGATCTTTTCCGTTCCTAATAAAAAAAGTCTCGTTAACCATAACATTTATTTTCTTTTGTGCTCTAATTTTTATATCGCAGAGGAATGATGAAGTCCTTTACTATTATGCATTTTTCTTTCTTTTACATCAAAAAACTGTAGGGAAGTTTGTGTCTTTAAATTTTAATGAAGTACCTTATACCTTAAAAACAAAAATTAATCTTCTTTAATTTTATTTAATTTTATTTATTTGCCACAGTTGTAGATATTTAAAGAGTCCACGAACTGTAGTCATTTAATACTTGTCGCCTTCTTTTCACAATTTACAAGAAAGGTCTGCTTATCGTACAAATAGACAGCGCCTTCTTTTGTTACATAATTTCGGTTATTTTTCATTCAACAATAAAACAATTTTAACCAGATAGACAATTACTGAAGAAGAATGTAAACCATTATCAGTCTATCGACTGGGACAGAACATTGTCTGTTGCGGGTTGCAGTGCATCTGGGGACGGGAAAAATCCGCTTCTTGAGCGTGTAACAGTGTCTTAAGCGGTATTTTCACCATGTATTAGTGCTAAAGAGACATAGTAAACAAAGAGTAAACCACGTATTAAGCGGGAGGGCGTCTCCAGAGAAAGTGTTTTAAACTTGCTTTATTGTATATCATCATCTGCTTTCGCACAGTGGTAAACGGAAATATCACATTTTACAGAAGCATCTCCCCTAGCTTCGTTTCATCTCGAAATTCTTTTCCCCGCGCACACGCAGCTCGGTTTCAAAGGAAGTCGCACAGTTGCATTCTTATCGGAAATTCGCGCTACTGTTTTTGCCTCCGCCCGCGAAAAAATCACATCCTTCCTCCGCTTCCTTTGCCTTATGCACATTCTCACAAAGGAGCGTTGCCCCTGTCGAAGATGTTCTCCTCTTTTGGAGTTGAGCAGCCGCCGGAAACCTTGGCCGTAGCAATGGACCAAACGCTTCGGAGGGGCAGTTGGTAGATGAAAGGACAGCGGCAGTGCGGGTGAAGGGAAGGGGAGAAGAGGGTGTGGAGTGAGGGCATTTGAAGATAAGGGCGAAAGGAAGACGAAAACAAACAGACGAACGACTTTTGCTAAAGAGAGAAATCTAGATTGCTCACACTTTGCTCGAGTTTTATCCTTCATATGCAGCGCCGACGCTTGCTACTATTTTACGAGTGTGGGCAAGGGGCCACCCCTTATGAAAGATTTATTTATCTTCTATGATTTATTAAACGGCGTGTTTGTGACGTGTACAAATTTAAGCGTGGTAAAAGTGGCAAAGATTCCGCGATGGTGCCTGTTTCACTCATTGCAGTTTTTCTCACATCTATGATTTGCCGTAATTGAGTATTAAATCCTAGAAATATATTACGGCAAGGAAAGTTACAAATATATTTATCGGTTCATTGTGAGGATAGCTGCATATATTGGGAAATCTTTGTGTCCGGCTATGCATAGTTTAAAAAGCAATAAAGGAGTGAATGATTAATCTTTCGTTAGAAAAATCGTGATTCATGAGTGGTTAATCTATTGATGGTGGGACGACCACTACTACGAAAGACCACTTGCCTAGAACAACTCAGGCATTGTTAATATTGCCTTGAATCCGTGTAGAGTTGAGGAAGGCCGCTATTTCTCCAAATTAAATCAGCAAATTTGGTAATGATTGCTACATTTAATGTCACCATCTTAAATATTCGGAGAACGACAAAGTGAACAGAAGAGATAATGGTATAGAAAATGTAAAGGGAATGGGAATTATCTAGGGAAATATATCATATGGCCATGGACATGGAGCGAAGAACATTTATCATATTCCATCTAATACCAAGAGCTTAGTGCCGTTACACTTTCAATATCTAAATAGCAAGCTTTGGCGCAAGTTCTTTTCCTCATGAAGAGAAAATCAATGTCACTATTACAACACGTATAATTTCATGAAAGTGAAATGTTTGTCATGATGTTCTAAAATTGAAAAAGAAATCGAGACGGATTCACTGTAAGATATTTTTGTAGGTAGTTACTGCAGATCGACAATTGGTATTCCACTTAAATTATCATTTAAGGGGTTCTTTCCAACAGTTACCTCAGGAATAAGTTGTTCTCCTAATGGTTCTGAAGTATTAAAGTAAATTTATTATTCGTGACTATTGCAGAACGAATCGAAATCGATGATGATGGTTATTATTATTTTGAGGGAAAATGGAGGGATATACAGCTTTTTTTACCGCTTAAACTGGGTAGAAATGTAGTGATACCACTTTTATTTTTCCACAATTAAGGTAGAAATTTACCTCATTTAAATCACACAGTTATGTGTCCCTAACACTAAAATAAATTTCCAAATAATTTTGACCAACTTGATACATTTAAACATACGTCGCAATATTAATAGTTAACAATATAATAATAACTTCTCGCGTATGGAATTCACGCTGCAATGCATTTAAAAAGTGTCTTCATGATAGTGAACGGAGTTTAGCAATTACGGTAACCTTTCAGAATTTCCTTCAAGGTCCAGAAGCTGAAGTTTGGCTCATCTCCACTCCCGGCCCGCTATACTCTGAAAGTTGGTAGCCTTAATATTTACGCGCCAACTTTATCACGAATTATAAAATACGTTGAAGACGCAAAGATGGCGACTCGAGCTCGGATAGATAAGATAGTAGGATTGGATATGCATAGAGTAGCCAAAAAAATGAGAAGACGGAGCGCTGGTTAGGGGAAGGTTTGGCGTGGGATGGAAAGAAAAAAAGCAGAGGGAGGGGTTTAGGGGTTCGGGGGGGAAAGGGTGTGATGGGAGGGCGTAGGAGGCGTATGGGTCGTCAGTCTCCCGACCAGAGAAATAAGACAGAGGTGGCGATTGTTCGCTTCGATGTTTCGAAGCCAACCCAACTGATCGACGATTCCGATTTTTCGGGGTCCGAATAACAGATGCGCTTGTACGAAGCGGCGCACCAACGGCGGGGAGCGATGAATGAAGTCCCAATTAAGGGACCGGGCATCGTGCCACGGTAATGCCCTAAGTCTTCGAGTCGATTCGATCGCGTTTTATTCGGTAATAAACACGTCGTAGTCAATACGCCACCCCTGTAGTAGACGGCGACTTGAAAAGGACCACTTGAAGCTCGTGCCGCCCAAGATGTCGGCAGAGACGAACAGACCCTTGTGAGATTCGATCCCCTCAAACGCTGACATATTCTTTCGCTCGACTTCAATAGATTAGGGCAAATTATGGACGCAAATGTGCTTTACGAGGTAGACGAAATGAATAGATTTAATGGATGCCATTTTCCTACAGTTTAATCGATTATAAACTCGATATTGTTTTTTGTATATTTATTTGTGTATTTCAGTTTGATTATGATTGTTATCGGCGAAAAAATCCTCGAAATATTATCAAATTATTGTCAAATATGTAAGAGCTGTACGATATTGTTGTCAATTTCGAGGTTTAGTGTGGAAGAAATCGTGATGGGAATTTTACTTTCCGTTCCATAGCAAAATACTTGATGTTACCAAATTCTACTCGTGTAACATTTTAATCAATTCTAATTTTTTGCGCTAAATAACACTAAAACCCGATGATGTTGACTGTCTTTTTGCTTTTTAATCTAAATAAATTAAAATTTTCAAGATCCTCTTGATTATAAATTAAGATATGAAATAAAGCTATCCTCCATTTTGCTCACCCATAATTGATTCATACGAGTATCAAGAACCATCTTTCTGAACCTAACTAAATTAAGATTTTAAAGATCTGAATATAAATTATATATATCCTCCTTATACTATCCTCCGTCTTGCTCACCCACAGTTGATATAAATATCATAGTATAATATAAGTAAATGGAGATGAGAACTTCGAAATCCACGAATGATTTCCTCGAATGATTTCCTCGAATTGACGATTCATTGAAAGTGGCCTAAATCTAAATACTTATTGAGATATAGAGGCAAAAGCACTGAATACCTTATTTTCACTTTCTCTTTCAAGCCACTCCCAGGAATATCTTAATCATAAGTTTTTAATGAATGATTGAACCTCCTATTTTGGGAGCAGTGACTGAGTTTCGCCCTTGGGATTTTTTTCTTAGAGGATTCATCATTAAGATTCGATGGTTTCGAATATACAATTAATGATCACAGCTGTTGGTCGCAAAAAACGCCATTATTATAATCTAGGGTTGCCTCAACTTTTTACTGTGTCCAAAGGAATGTTGACTCCATCTTGAAGGTAATCAGGGAGGAACGGAAGTAATTAATTGCTTTTCCGATCATTTTCATGATCCCCAATATATGGTCATACTTATACAGTAAATGTTATCCATTAATATTGTTCCTCAAACAGACAATAAAAAAAGAAGTAAACCCAAAATCGGAGTTTGTATTTTTTTTGACAGATTCTAGGTTACCTTTCAGCTCTTACATTCTTAAATTTTAAGGGAAACAGCATTTACTATATCTGCTATAACATAGAAGTCATTAGATGTGTTCACTTTGAATTACTTCTTTCTACATGTCTTTTTTCAGAGCTTTAATTACGTGTGTCAGTTTTTCGTTCCAAATAATTATGTGAGTTAAAGCGCTGCATTTCTTATACATCAAGAAATAATTCAAATTCTGTCTTCAGGAATTCTTTTATCAACGGAAATGACTCAGAAATAGGGTGCAATACTTCCATCTATTTTCACAGTATCATTAGTTAGATAATGAATTAAAGCATTGGCTGCTTGCTCATTTTCAGCTTCATTCCATGTATTTTCTGCAATATAACGATATAGTGCTATTTTTCGGAGAATATTTGAAGCTCGTCTGCTCATCTGTGCGACAGAGATACTTCATTCCGTCAAACATTTTGTCGCTCCAAAAAGTCTACTTTGAATTATTACATTGAAATTCATCTTTCCTCAGCGTTGTAAAGGATTAAGCAAGGCTAATTCGTACAATAAGTCACTGGACTCCAAATATCCTCAACTTTTCAGGCAGTCATCAAAACCAATTTTAGGTCATCCTTTTGACTTCCGATGTGACTATTTATATTCATCAATGCTACTCTGAATAAAAAGAAGGGAATATTACCGTAAAGACTGAAGTATTCCCGAAGAAAATTGACCTTTGAATAATGTTTGTGACTGTATCTGAAAATGAAATAATACCTTTCCTTTAATAAATATGTTTTGAAGAGAATAGACGCTGACAATGACAATTTTAGTAAACAACGATCGCTCGGCGCAGTAATTATAATTTTCCAGGAAGCTAATCTGAGAATAGCGCTGAAGAAAATATGTTAAAAGATCACGTCACAAAGTCACACTTCATTTTACAATAAAACTTCTCCAAAGAATGTATTTTTCTTCGCAGTTACGAGAGAGATTGTAGATGGAAAGACGAAAATTCCTTGATAGTTTCAAATACTGTATTGCCTTAATTGGCTATTGTTAGCCTCATTCTTTTTTTACAATGTAACGATTCGGTGCAATTGCGGAGGAGTATTATAAAGACTACATATTATAAAAATAAAATGAAATTGTTCCCAATATTTTTCGCAGTTAGGAAGAAAATAAATGGAAGAAAATAGGAAGAAAATAAATGGAAGAACTGGAAATAAATTAATAAATGGAAAGTAATGTAAGAAGTCATAAATGGAAGAAACAACAGAGTTTACTTCATAATAATTCCCTGATAATCAAAGATATAGATAAAGACTTCGTATTCTTAAATGAAACTATTCCCAATTTCCTGCGCAATTAGATATGAGGTCGTGAATGAAAGAACTACCAGAATTCACAGGACGAAATTTCCCTGATAGTCATAAAGACTACACATTTTTAAATGAAACTATTCCCAACATTCTGCGCAGTTACATACGAGTTCGTAAATAGAAAAAGACCACAGTTAACTTGAGTTAAATTCCCTGATAGTCATGAAGACTACGAATTTTAAAATGAAACAATTCCCAGTCGCTAACTGTCTTAGCGCTCTCCTTCTCCTAGGATATCTAGCCTCACTCGAGATTGCAGCTCTCTTTCGCCTTGAAGTCTCGCATGAGGATCATAGCAAGAAGATCCTTGATCGCAGGATGAAATATCTCCGGGCCTTCAGGGTGGCAGACAGAACGCACGAGCGCATCATCTCCGTAAAAATCGACGTCGAAAAATGAAACACGTTCCCTCCGTTGCGCAAGTTCTACAAAATTGGAAATGGATCACGATGCGCCGCTGCCGACGATAAAACCCTCTCATTCACTCACGACATTTCATTTTTTGCGAAATGGGGGCTTCGTAAACAAAACGACATGGAGATGAGGCGCATTATAAGGAGACGTGTTAAAATTAAGTGTCGAGAGCACGCTTCTCCTCTCTCTTCCCACTCTCATGCATTTCCTGTCAATCTCTTACTACTCACTCAGCCCAATTCCCTCTCTTCTTAAAACCTCCCACCGTCAGTCCCGCGCTCTCCTTCTGCATCTGTAAAAGGAGTTGCATTATTCCCTTTAAATGGGCGATTTCATAAAACGGGAAGGGTAAAGTCGCGCAGGAAAATTATCGTGAAAAAAGTAATGCTTCGAGATAAATTATTCCTAATCTGACCCACTCTTGCGTGGATAAGGTTTCTTATACCTCCGGACTGAGCTAGAAAAACTGCTGTTTCTTGGAACAACTTCCTCTTTGAATGAAGTTAAGGAAGCTGAAGAAAAAAAGAAAGAAAATAGCGTGGTCTGTAGAGAATTATACGATGATCAAATGTCGGCCACTTGTTGCTAAAATGGTGTGGTTTTCCTTTTGAGAAATATGCGATAAATATTTATCCACAGAATGGAAGTAAGAGCCATTCACAATTTTACGCTGAAAATATCGTTCAAGAAATATCCTGATCATACTTCCACAAATCGTAGGAACCATAAAATATACTATAAAATCTAAGCTACGTTTCAAAATATTGTTTATTGTTTAATAAGGAAAATTATAATTAACTCAAGAATATAATGATTATAAGACATTTCTAAATGAACATTACCTTTTCTCTCTCTGTTATCTTCTCAAATAATTCATTACAGAGATATAGTTGCTTAAGATCCTAATCACATTTTTGACGCTAAATATCATTATTATTTATATTATAACTATTTATACTTTATTCATTATATCTGTTTATCACTGATAATTATTGACTGGCAATTTTCAGGAATGTAAACAGCCCAGAAAACTTCCAATTATTACAGAAAGACATAATAAAATCATTTATATATTTAGTTAACTTGACTTCTCTAGTGCAAAATTCAGGTGATAAAATACATTTTATATTATTCGAAGAATTGTTTAATATTTTGCTGACAGATTTAGATCAGCGATGCAGAAGAAATGGGATTGCACGGGTGATGTGTTAACCTTACATCCTGAATGGAAAAATTAATTCATCGGTTGGGTGTGAGGGATAGATATAGGGATTGACAGGGAAGAGACGTGAGGATCGCTGGAGCGTTAAGTAAATGGGAGCCGTCATGACGGGAGAAAGCCTTTGGGAGAGTGGATCACATCCAAGGAAATCTCATCCTTCTCTTGCACCACACAAAGTTTTTCGTTGGCCGAACGAGAGTCGCATCGCCATTTCAATTTTATCTGGACCACATTCGTTGAATTTACATCAAGGCGATTATATTCATATATTTGTATTTATTTATATAAATCCATTAACAATACAAGGCCTTTACAATGGACTAAAATACGATACAATTTAGGAAAAAATATACAATCACTTTGTAAAATTCTACTATTTTCTATAAAATATACAATCACTTTGTAAAATTCTACTATTTTCTATAAAATATACAATCACTTTGTAAAATTCTACTATTTTCTATAAAATATACAATCACTTTGTAAAATTCTACTATTTTCTATAAAATATACAATCACTTTGTAAAATTCTACTATTGTCTATAAAATGGTAGAATTTTACAAAGTGATTATATATTTTATCCTGTAATGGAATTCTACAAAGTCACAGCAAACTCAATTGATCAACAATACAATTTGTAAACAAGAAAGTTAACAAATAGAATTAAAAATAATAATAAATACTAAATATTATTAACTATCAATACAGTTGAAAAACAGGCCATAGACGATGAAAAAATACATGGGTGGTCTGAAAAGTTTCCGACATTTCGCCATTTCACGACATGTTTTCAGAAAATTTCTGAAAATTTTCTGAAGACTTCTTAAAAATCTGGGGTCGGAAACTTTTCAGACCACCCTCGTAAGCCATAGACGAGACATACTTTATAAATGTATCTGAAGAAGGAAAATGTGAGAGTAACATAAACTATTGTACAGATGAGATAAACGGTAAACGAAAGATCGTGTAGTTATGGAAAGTCTAGGCGTTGGGCAATGAAATTATTCTTTAGATATAAGTAAAGATATTATTCTTAAGATACAAGTAAAAGTTAATCCCATCAAAAATTGACGAAGGATAAATGAATGACAAGACAAATGCGTGTCGTTTGACAACCGATGGCGCCGAAGAAAGCTAGCATAAAGAAATTCTGTGTTCCATCACGACTCATTAAGTGACTTTTAGAACTACATTGCCATTTGCGTGACGAATGAAAGATATGGATGAATGCTGTCGTTTAGGATGCTAAACTCAGCAAAGGCGGATATGTGAGGGTCAAAATTGAATATTTCGATATTAAAGGTAGAATAGAATGGAATAGAATAGAAGATATCTTTCCTCACTAATGTTCGATTCGAATTCAAGGCGGAAGGATTCATTTCGATCAAGCAATTTTAATTATATAAACTGTATGGTTAGCATATACAATGAAGGTTGGCTAATAACCGAGTAGTAATCTAACGCGAACAAAATATGATTAAAAACTTAAGCTGAGAGAACACAGCCATCTTAGCGATATTAAAAACTAAAAAATTTAATATTAGATGTTTACCTCGATGAAGTGGAAACTAAATAGTTAACTAAAACTAACTAAAAAGACGATTTCTTTAAATATTTACACCTTATTTGTATTGCAGGTAACCTCTCTCAGTGTTGTTCTCTTCTGCAGTATTATTCGCACTAATGCATTTACTTTGACTAATTCTGTGCTAAATGATCCTATAGCTATCACTCCTTTTCCTCGCTCCATTTCATGTTATTTATCCCTAATTCATCTAATTGCATACTTTTCATTACTACCTCAAGGATCCCCAATCTACCAAAATCCCTAAGTGATCTAGTTTACATATTACAATCCCAAAATATTTATCATTTTTGACCGATGTACCCTTTCGAGTAGCATTACTTTTTCACCTTCGGAATATGTTACTCTACAGCCTGCCACCATGTCTTAAGATAGAGATTGGTGAGCTGCGTTTTCTCGAAAGAGACATCGCTTCCTCGTTGCTTTCTAGTCGCAATAGTAAATTGAATACTTAACTACATCTGAAGTTGAATGAGTGCTGCTGTCCTTGCCAATGTTATCTCCACCTTCACCTATGAAGGGAGGCTGCCAACCTTCTTTCAGATTGCGGGCTACGTATATATCAGCGATAACTACTCGTCAAGTCAGTAAGTCGGTACCTTCAAAGGCTTTATAGCACTTTTTACAGTGTATCTTATTGAAAGATGGACCTAATACACCATAAGTACCGTCACTTAACCTTCACGACTAAATCTAATCAACAAAATTCTAGGAAACATTGAAACGATTTCAAAACTGAAACTGAATTTTAAAATATTCTGCTATCAGATAATCAATAATAGTGAAAATATATTTGTGATTGATGCCACAATAAAATGTCCACTAGTATAAATACTCTCTATGCTCAGGACTACTGTTACTCATCTTGACAATGATTCTTGAAACATTATGATGTATCATTTTAGAAGAAACTAGTCTCTGAAATCTTTCTTGGTAAAATTGTGATTGTTACCACAATGTGTATTTCACGAACTGGAATAACCTGTTATTTAATATTCTTTCTTTGGGTATTTACAAAACTATGTACAATAATCTACTATGTAAAATAATGTAAATGTATCAATAAGGATATAATTAATATTTAATTAAAAAATTACTTGTCAAGCACTAGGGTGAAATACTACGTAAATGAAGTTATTAAATAAAAATATTTCTCAGATAACATCCATATGCAAAGTTTGAACCACCTTCTGCTACCACACTCGGTTCACACACTCACAATGGCTGTAAGCCAAGCATCAATCTTTGGATATGCCTTTTATTTCAAAATAATACTTGGTTAAGTTTTAACAATATCCATCATTACGATACATTGAAGATACATATATACTCTTTAGAAGTAATTCAGATCCTGAGAGACACAAAAAATAACTTTAACAACATGGAACAGTGTCGGAGTAGCGAACGTTAAACGCATCAGTATCTTGGCTTCTCTAACTTGTTGAATCGTAATAAAGGGGAAGGAGTAGAGGCGTGAAAAAGAGAATAATGTAAATGTTGCAGGGTGTTAAAAGGGGAGAAACAGGAGAATCTAGGTAAGCAGAAAGGACGCTGAAGGAACGTGTGAGGGATACATATGCTTAGGGGAAATTGAGGTTTAGGAAATTTGGTACTTTAGAGCAAGTGAAATTTGAGTCGTGGGGGATTCGAAGGAGGGCAGCGTAAAAAACGGAGATGCGTGCAGGAGATGCTAAAGAATGAGGCCAAGAGGAGAGGGGGAGAGAATAAAGAGAGAGAAAAAGAAAGGATGGAGAAAGAACGAATTACCGGTGAGGGGGAAATACGTTCCAGGGAAAGGAAATACTGGAATAGAAATCAAATTGGACTGTAACGATGTCTAAATTGATCATCAAACAGCCGTACCTTTACCATAAAATCAAGATATAGACTCATTCTTTCAGAGCTAATTTTACCAAAAGGGTTACACGTGGATGTTTTGCATCTTACGTTGAGAAAGTCTCCCTCTAGATGCTGAATTATTATCATCTAATACCCTGAAACACACCTTCATACCTGCATTAGTTCAACTTAATTCACCTAAATAACGTAATTCTCGAAGTCGAAATGAATTTCTATAGCTACAAATAACCATGACTTTCTTCTCTCTGTTAGTAGTCTTTTTCAATCATATGCTTACATTTTGTGCCTCCTGAGTAATCGTTGGAAAATTATGGGTTTTCAAAATATAAAAAAGAATAGAAGTATTCGTGTATGAGCTAATACAGTATATTGCAGGGAAAAAATAGTTGATCGTTACCTCGGCTGACGAATTATCATCGTAAGCCGTCTATCACTGTATCTCCTGCTAGATATTCACGAAATTAAATAAACCAAAAAGATAAATATCAGATAAAAAAAGCCCAAGAGGGTTGATTATTATCAAGCACAAGCAGGAATCTTAATTAATTGTGTACCTATAGATGAATATGATAATATTATTACTAAGTAAATAATACACATAAAGAATCGTCGGGTGTTGAATTATCTTTCGATAAAAATATGCATCGATAAGTAAAATCCCTTCCAATCCTTGTATATAAGCAGTACAAGTAATTATGATAAAGAAGGAAACATGCCTGATACCCCCACCTCTTAGGACACAGAGTAATTGAATTTACTTACTTACAACATAAATTATATCAGTAACTGGACACATTTCAATAATTCGCTTAGAAAGAAAAACAATAGAAATCATAAGAAAATTGCATTATTAATTATTTTAGCATTTTAAACATTCCAAAAAGATCCAAAAATTTAAATTATTGAAAAATTAAAGTAAGAATATTCAACAGGATAAGTACTTATGAAAAATCGAGGAAATTAAGAGTTCTGGATATTACGTATAACAGTATTCAACAGTACAGTAAAATTATAAAAATAAAGTCAGATTAATAAATGTTTGGAAATTGACGTAGAAAAGACGTAGAAAAGCTCTTGGTAAACCATAATTACGCATGAACTTACATAACTTCCATATCAGGTATACTCGTATTTGCGTGTCTTCAGGGAGGTCGCATCTAACCTCTCAGTTTATAGCCTAACTTATCGCTCAGTCATTAGGACACTTCACCTCCAATCATTTCGTAAATAAATCTCCTCTAAGAGATCCACTGGAAGGAGGGGAAGGGAAAGAACATGCAAGGAATGGAAATAGGTGGGGAGAGAGAAAGAGGAAAGAGGAAGAGGGGATGGGAATGCATGTGAGGAGGAGGACAGATTAGGGGAAGAAAGTGAGCGATATCCCGAAGTGCGTGGGAGTAGCGGAATAAATAAGTGAAAGGGACGAGAAGGGAATGAGAGAAGGCGAGAAAGAGTTTTGGATGCGTAAATAAATGGTTGTTCTCTTCCCGTCTCCAGAGGTATAAACAATCCCTTCCCCTTCTTTAAGGACCCATTTCCAACAAACAACACACTATGAGTGGCTCCACTTGGAAAGCGGCTGTCAGAAGTCTTCCTCTCCCTCCTGCCCATGCTTCTTTGTTTTTTCCCAGTGATATTAATACGGTAGCCAAGCGCCGATCGCTCGGCACTTAAAAACAAATCAAATTATCTCGCACCCTCTTTGGAAAAGCGTGGAACGTATTACGTTTTCAAGGGGGTCCAACGTTCGTAGTAAACATTTTATGTAACGGTCGGCGAGGAATGCCGATGACATGTCGGAATGCGCGTTCGTTTCCATGCGATCTTCCGAGTATTTTAAACAAAGACTATTTTTGGATCGATGAGAGGAGCATGTTGCTATCAAAGCTTTACAATTATTGGCGGAAACCATTCTAAACTGGGGACGGTAAAAGCGGAAAGAACTGGCCATTGAGATGTTTGATGGAATTCGTTTGATAAAAATAATTTTTACGAATAAAATTAATATAATAGCTGTTGTAACATATTCGCAGAGGCGTAGTGAGGGTGGGGCAACCGGGGCACGTGCTCGGGGCGCAGGCCCGTAGGTGGGCTCCATATCGAAGCTATGGTATACCAAAATTTAATCTTTTCTGAAAATCGTTCTGCTTATAATTTAAACCAGAAAATTCTTTTACTATTCCTTTAATATAAAATGTAACTCTTCTATCATACTTTCATCATCAAATACAATTTCTTTGTTTTATTATTTTAATATTTATTTTAATACTTATTTTAATGTTTATTTTGCTATTTCTTTTAATATTTATCATAATATTTATTTTTAATATTTGTTTTAATATTTATTTTCAAATTTATCGAAATATATTTTTTCATATTATTATATTTATTTTAATATTTATTTTCAAATTTATCGAAATATATATTTTCATATTATTATATTTATTTTAATATTTATTTAAATATTATTTTAATATTACTTCAATATATATTTTATCTATTTTAATATATATTTATTATCTATTTTGCTATTTATATCAACATTTATTTATTTCCAGTATTTCATACAAAGTCAAACATATCATTGCACATAATTCAATTTTTTAAGGATGCATTTGGCGTGAGAATCTGGCCATAATATCTACTGAATGTTACAATACGAAAAATATATATTTAAATGACGCAACAAGCATGTTTCCCGCAAATGACACAAGATAAATCAAACACTAAAGAAATGTACGTTTGTTGTTTTAGAAAAACCCTTTCAAAACTACAAGCTTATCTTACTCTCATCATTTAGGGGCGCCAAAATTTCCTCTGCCCCGGGCAGCAAAAGTCGGTCACAGATCTGCATCTATGTATACACACAAACAGTGTCAGTGGAAGTTGTAAAAACATATGTACAGCTAGTTCCAAAAAAAACTTACCACCTAAGCCGCAACCCGCATAACAGGCAGTGAATTTCCTCCGAGCGAGCCTTAAGAAGTGTGTGAGAGAGAGAGAGAGAGAGAGGAAAAACATGGCGGAGATGGTCTGCTTGAGTCATAACTCCGCCTGCAGAGTTGAAATGGATTTATTTGCTTTATTAATATTGCAAAGATTTATTAGTATCCTGAGTTTGGTGGCATTGGCCTAGCAGAATAGTATTATAACAATACGGATGTTGTAATACAAGAAATCAGTTATTATAAAATGGTTATAACGAATCAGTATATATTCTAGCATTGCTTCTCGCACAGAGGGAAACGTCGCCTACGAGGTCCCGTTATTCCGAGGCAAATCCCCTTCCCTTCCCTTCCTGTCATAAAATTCGAGTCTGAGACGAAAGGCAGGAGCAGGTCGAAGGAAATTTTCGCAAAATCTGCCTCTGAGCCGCTCTGAGCTTATGTTTAGGACTGGGATGGAAGGTAGAAAATTTCCGCGCAGTTTGAATCGGTGTCGGACCAAAAATGTATAGACCTCGAATTCGACGCCTTCGCTTGCAAAACTCTGCGGTTATAATGGGTGGTATTCTATAATATAATAGTAGCTAATATTATGCATCGTTCAAGAGAGCAGTTATTAGCCTTTAAAATTATATAACAAAGGAGTCTACATCGATCACCAGTTTTATCACAGCCTGTGTGAATGCAATCTACACAAGTAAAGCAAGGCACACTCATGGCCATATCTAGGCTATTACATTAATATACTACATTAAAAAAAAATAAGTAAATATAAAGTACGAAGTCTTAAGGCATTCTCTGCGTATTTTAGATACATTTTGTTTCATTTGATAAGCATCGAAATTAAAATTCGATCGGTAAAAAATCAGTAAATTTTATCATCTATGCAGTTGGAATTTTTACTATACCGTCCAAATCAATTGAGAGAAAATGTGCTAGAATCGATTTTCCTCAATGAATAAAGATGACGGATACGAGACTACCATCTTTCACATTAATTTTGAATTAACTAATTAATTTTTTCGGTGTCATTGAAGTGTGAATCGAATAAACTTGATTTCTTCTGTGGATTCCTCTTGAAATGGTTGCAGTCACAAACCATTACGTTCTTAAACATTCTTCTCGCTATATTTATCACCTTTAAAAGTTCTAAAATACACAAAAAGATAGTGCGAATGAGGTTTGGTCATAGTGCTCATTGAATGCTACTGTTTGTTATGAATGTAAAATTTTCAATTAATTTTAAATGTATGCAAAACTACCTACATTTTTTATATTTCAATTGTTTATTATAACGTTTACAATTATTATAATGTAGAAAACGTTAAAAATACGCAAAATAATAGGGACTTAGTGAAATAGTTTTTCCCAGGGCATTTTTACCTGTAATTCCAACCCTGTAATATCACATGGGGAAGCGCATATGAGGCTCATGTTGAAATTTTGCTCCCCTCGGTTGATGGCTGGCCCTGCGTAACTCTCATATTTTTCAACAGAATTTTAAGGATTGAGATGAATGGGTGGTGGTTTGGTAAGGCTAGTCTATCTACATATTTATCGCTTGGTGATATTGAAAATATTCCTTCGTATTTAAAATGTATTATGTATATATTGGCTATGAGAAACTTTTTATCTCTCCACATTCCATGACAAATTTGAAAAACAAAATACAGGAGTGATTGGAAGATGTGAATAAAGCAATGAATTCACCAGGATTTCAAGAGGGGGACTGTTTTGATAGAGATAGGAAAGTGAGAAGCAACGGCAACAGTAATACATACACTCACATGACTTTAACAACCGAAGGTGTAAGAGGTATGTTAATTCCAGATTTTTGGATGAATCACAATAGGTAATGGCATTTCTTGCGTTCCTCGTCGACCAATTGATTACTTTGAGTAGGAGCAACGATCTCTTTCAAAAGTATAACTCACTCACTCAGCTCAATTTTCTCATCCAACATATATTTTTCCGTTTATGACAGCCTCCAGAGAAACTACTCATTTATCCAATTTAAGTAATATCTCAGTCAAACATGGTTAACATTCAAATATACAGAATATAACGTCGATGGCTTATTATACTTTCAGAAATTCCCTTCTGATGCATCAGTTTATTCCCAGGATCTCCGAAATTGTATACAATAGCGATGTTTAATGTTTTGTAGCAACCTTCTTTTAATTCTATAAGAAAGTTCGAGCAGTTCACTAAGCCAGTACCTAAATCATCTTCTTATCATTAATTTATTTTGGAAAGAGAATCCGAGGTCTTTTCAAACAGATAGAAATTGCTAACATTAGTATTACTATCTATGCAAGCCAATGGTTTATTCTAAATAACTTTAGAGATATAATTTATCGGTAATCGGCGTATAAACTTCAATTTTCTGCGAAATTGAATTTGCGGAGTGTCTAAAATTCCGTATTTACGTTTAACATTCATTTTTAGTGACATTATAATAAAACTTTATTCGATCTAGTAAGATCATCTTCAAACCTCTATCTACTTTGTATCATAGATGTTGTAAGAGAAGTGAAACGATTTGGTTCTTGTAAGCGTAAGGAATAAATATTAGATGGCATTTCTCTAGTCCATTGTTCATTTCTCAAGTTATTTCAAACTACGAAATTTTGAGCTCAATATAGAGACAAAATAAAGGATAAAAAATAATATTTATAAATAAACAATCATTGACGAGGAACTATTTTTTCATTTCATCTTCAAACCTCTATCTACTTTGTATTATAGATGTTGTAAGAGGAGTTAAACGATTTGGTTCTCGTAAGCGTAAAGAATACATATTAGGTGGTATTTCTCTAATTAATTTTTAATTTCTCAAGTAATTTCAAACTACGAAATTTTGAGCTCAATATAGAGACAAAATAAAGCATAAGAACAATATTTATAAATAAACAATCATTGACGAGGAGCTTGATTTATATAAATTGACGATAGGCACATTACTCCGTTTTTGTTGTTGAATTAGTTATTTAGTATAAGCTAATACAGTTTATGCCATTCACTTTAAAAGCAGAATATAGAGATACTATAATTCTGATATGATACACCCAAAAATTCTCAACTTTATGTTATCGTTCAGATTTTCCGAAGGTCCGATTCCAACTAGAATGATCTTCCTTGCATTACTATTTTAAAAAATTCGAAACATCTTCGCAAAGATCGTAGAGAATTATGATGTGCCTAGGATGAAGGATGTTACGAAGGTCCTTGGAGTGAATGTTGGAATAATGGATTACATGAAGAACCAAGAATATTTTAACAGCTAAGGTATGAATCATGAGAATTAGAGGAATATTCTCATGTAAGTCTGTTTACAATCCGTTGGTTTCTATTTTTTAAGGTATTCTTCCATTACTCCATTTACCCATCATTCATAATTATTGACGGTGATTTTTCTTTTAATTATTATACATATTATGCACCATTCAAACAATTCGGGTTATATAGTTCACTTGAGGCATTCAGAAACCGAAGCAGCGGACATTAATCATTAGTCTCACTTTCACCTAGCGCATAGTTCTGAAAATCATTTCAGTATAACAATGGAAATCGTGTTGTGGGTGTTTTCACACCCCCTGACATACGTCGGCGGCTCGCCGGGTATAAATGAAAATGTAAATGAACCAGGTGTTAACATGTAAACCTGCAATATGCAAGTATAGAAAACCTGGAATTCATACGCAATATGCAAATCAGTCTTAAGGTTCGGATTTTCCATACTAACTGTCGTTTCTTAACCATCTTAAACTGTATTCCTTGCAAGAAGTCCTGAAAGGTCGTCTACCTCAAAAATAGAGTTGAATATCTTCATTCCCTAAGGGAATACCCGCGGCGAAGATTACAAATCGCGGAACCACCATTTCCCACCTTACTTGTGATCGGTCGCCGCCACCATACCCTAACCTTAGATACCTGCTCAGCAGGGGTGCGGTCGGGAATCCTCATTAGCGCTTTCAAATTCGCTACCCCGGATACATACGACCATCCACAATATGCCGAAAAGGGGGTTTTTCTTCTCAGAGTGGAGTTCACCTTCACCCATCGGCCGTTTTATGGTTCCTTTGAGAAAATGGACAATACCTTTCGATGGACGAAACAAAAGAAAAAGAAGCAACAAAGGAATGAATAGGGGATACTCCTAGGGCTAGTGTGGAGGTCCTCCCCTCTCTCTGAAAGACTTAGTAAAACCTCAGACGCGAATTTGTCAGAAACAGCCAAATCTCATCTCAAAATAATAATGCATCATCTGATACCGTCATCACAAATGCCTGGTGGAGGAACAGAATGACGTGTTGACACATATATTCTAAAATACCTAATGCTCCGTTATTTGTCGTATCAAGCAAATTTTATACTTCTCTGTATTGCAGAATAATTCAACAGCAAAGAAATCGAGTCAAAATTTGCACCACGGGGCAAGAAAGAGATTTAGCATCAGATAAAAGTTGGGACAGCATAATTTTGCAAGGAACATGAACTTGATTTAATTAAAGGGATAGTTTTTCTGGGACTGGCAATGAACAATATTTTCGGAAGTGTTACGAGATGCTGGCGTTAATTTCGTCGTAAATTAATTTTTTATTCGATACGTGAAAAAATTTTGTAGTCCTCAGTATTAAAATAAAGATTGCTACTATTCTAATATCTATGTGATTTTCTAAAATACTAAATTAGCAAGTTGAATTTTAAACAATTGCCTTAGAAAATGATGATAGCACACCAATTAATATTTTACTTTCTATCAATTGATTTGGTGGTATTTAAAATTTTTATACTATTTGATGTGATTTTTTGATGTAGTTGATCATAATTTACTTGGTTTACTTAATTGTAATAAGTTTTGGGTCTAATTTTCAGAGCTCTTTACCAGATCGTCTTAAAATGATTCTTTCTCAGTGTATTCGCCCAGATAAAGTTTTTTTTCATCTTTGCTTTCCTTAGTAGGTTTCGCAGTGTTTTCATGCTCTCCTTCTCGATAACATTTTTCTGCAACATAAATTAGTTGAAATACAGTTGATTGTGTTCTTATTCATAATTATTCTTTATCTCCTTACAGAGTTTTCGTTCATGTTTATATTTGAGTCATAGTCGTGAATTTCCTCTAAATAAATTTAAAAGTTCGTCCTGTAGGCGACAAGAGCATAAAAAACGTAATAATATAATCCTTTTTAATCTTGCAATAACATAATTTTTTATTGGATAATTGAAGCAGCTAAAGTAAGTTTACCCGATGTCTCCAGAAAAAGGTGAATTACGCAGAAGTTTCAGGCCGAAATAATGAAATCCGATTTTCATTCATTTTTTAATACTATGCTGCAGACATAGTAAAAAGTAGCACTAAATCTAGTTTAACTAGATGCTAATAAATACGGTACAAATACGTTCAACGCGTTTCACAACGGTTTAAAAAGGCGCCTTCCTTCCAAGAGCCAATAGAATGCGTGGGAAACACTAGACTCGCTCTCATCGAGCTTCACGTCTGTTATGCGGGTTGCGGCTTAGGTGGTAAGTTTTTTTTGGAACTAGCTGTACCAAAGAAATACATGTGTATGAGAAGATGGCAGTTTTTAAGATAATAAAATCTCTGATGCTTTTCTATTATTATGCGATAGGAAATCTTAGACTGGAAGTAGCAGGAATTCGTGAATCGGAATTTGAAGAGCTTATTGGTACTTAGTATTATCCATTAATTCTTAAAGTATCAATTCGAGCACCTTTCTCGTATTAAATTGCTGAGGAATGGTTTCCACTCCTCAGTTACCTAAAAATTTGACGAAATATTTCTTTCAATATTTTCAAGTGTGATGAGATCATAATAATGCCAAGAAATTACGTACTATGATCACGTATCAGTTATCTGTCCATAGTTCAGCATTGGTAGTCAGTTTCATTATTATTCTTGAATAGATGCGATCTAAAGCTTCAAATAGCTTGAAATTAGTTTGGTTTTGTTAATTGTAATCAGTTTTCGATTAAGATTCATTTGTTTCAGTTAACTGATCTATTTTGAGAGCATATGTCGTAGAAAACGAATGAGCGCCAACAATAAGAAAATATCATTTACACACTAGTGATCCAACATTAATGCTTTTAAACATGTTTTAAGAAATGAAATATGCAAACCATTACTCATGCGCCTTATTTTTAAAATATCACGGTTATATCTTCCCAAACCTTATCACTTACAAAATTATTTGCCTTCGGAAACTGTTAGATCTAAACACACAGACCTTTGAACCCTTCAAGAATTTAACGTGCGCTTTGAAAGAAAATTAGCAGTATAAAAATATCTTTTTCGGTTCAAAACATTTTAAGTTAACGGAATGTCAATGCCGTCAACTTAAAGTTCAGAAAATATTGCCTCGTGAAATCTCGAAATAGCAGCGCTTCAAATAAGGAGAGCTTAAGGGCATTGGGTTCCTTACACGCATGCATAAAAGAACACTTATCGAAAATCCTTTTCTTCTGAAGACAATAATAGTCTTTTCGGGCGTGCGGTGTGCAGAACATCAAGCACGATAAAAACTATTTATCCTTATTTTTAGAGTTTTAGAGTTATTATTAGAAAAGCACTTCCTTTTCATTAATGTATTGTGCAATCGCTACCTCGATGAATTTTAAGGCTGTAGATTCATTTCAATTTATTTCTTGGGAAAAAAATTGTAACTCCCACAGCAGATTTTTCATTTGACATGTATGCCAACGTGTTGGAATCTTCAGGTGAATATGTACCGAAATAAAAATGCAGCCATCAAATTAAAAATTTGCTGTGGAATTTACGAAGTGTTTTTCTTTTCGAGGCTTCTTTTTCGTTCAACTTATTTTTTTGCTCAACTTTTTTTTCAACCTTTTTTGCTCTATTTATTTGGAAACTTGGGTTAAATTGGTTGTATACATAATTGCTAAAAAAAATGTTGGTCGTAGCTTCTGTATGATCCTATGTCGAAAGGTAAAAGTAAAAGTAAGAAAAATGTTATACGTCTGTAGTAAAATGTCGAAATTTTACACGAGGAAATGAATTACTTCGCTATGTAAATGAAACAACGTTTCCCACTTTACTTTTCTCTTGTTGTCATTAGCAAGATCGGAAAACAAAATTATTACTTTCTGGAACCCTCTAAAATACCGCAATGAACTCCCAAAAAGGCCAAATTTGGTCGGAAGTCCACAAGTCCCCTAACTCTGGTATAGACAATACAAAAAAATTTATTTCACCAAGTTTCGAAATGAGCTTCAGAAAATAAATAGCAGAAAAAAATAGTTCGTTGCGTGCATGGAATAAAGCACAATAAGATACATCTACAATACGTAGTAGGATATACACCTCCTTAGCGAAAACATAACATAAATAACCATCGGCGATTTTTACGATTGCCACAAATGATGGAAATGAAATTATACTTAGCACATTAAGTTGTGCGTCTAAACCCTTAGTGAAAAATTGTGACTTGACTGGGACTCGAACCCAGATCTCCCACTTTCCGGGCAGTTATTCTATTTTTCACCTCTTGTACAACTTTTTACGATTGCCTTCGGAATTTTAAAACTTGACGTTCGTCCGACTCTTCGCGTAAAACCAATCTCGTTCTTTTCCATTCGGCCATGTTCCCGCCTTCCAATCCTCGACCCACGCACTTCCCTATCTTCCCCTTCCCTTCCATAAATTCCCTCTTATCCTGGTCCAACCGTCCAAGGACAAGCTGACCCTTAATCGTTCTCTTTTCACTGAAAGATTTCTTTCTTTACGTTTCCATCTCTCGGAGAGCTTCATTAGCCGCATTCAATTGTTTCTCTGTCTTCGCTTACTCGCCGTAATGAAGTTCTAAAGGGCTTAAAAGATTTTTTTTTCTCGTTGAAAAATAAATAACGAGCTTTCACGTTATCTGCTTTCTCGGAATATGCGTTTCCTAGGCGTTATTTTTCAACCGATCGACAGCCGATTTCGTCGTCGTATTTTTCTTTTAGGCAGCTAAGAACTGTCCGAGTACTTTGACCGGAGCATAGGGAGCGGCAAACTATGAAAAGGGCATTTAGAAGTTTAAAAGACTGCAATTTAATAGACTGAATCTAATTATCTGAACCTGAAAAACTCACTGCTTAACTTATGAATTTCAGAGTATACTGTGTTAGGTATATTAACTATCACTGGTCATTGAACCATGGTAGAATGTTGGCGGGTAGAAAATTTATTATCAGCGATCAAAATTGATTGCTCATCAAAGTTTTTATGTTTAATTCAGCCGCAACTTCTTGGAATATATAGTAGGCAGATTATAGTAGTATAGGCAGATTAGGCCAATAAGAATTGCAATTCGTATCGAATTAGTTTAAAGAGATACCACGGCTAACAGTCACAAATTAACATTCAGTTCAAGTATGGCGTTATGATTATATTGAATTCAAACGTTAATAACAAATCGATAAGAACCTCGGATAACTGTAGATCCGGAATTCCGAAGAAGGGGAAGAGTGGATGAACTTCTCCAGATATTTTTCTCTGAAGAAATCAATTCACAAATGAAGAAAACCGAAAAGCACAATCATATGATATGAGGGCTTCTTTTTACTCTAATGAAATCATTCGTTTCCGTTTCTCTCAATTCCTTTCACAAGAGATGTTTACTTCTTCGCTTCGTAAAGATAATTTTTGAAACTAAAAAATATTTTACACCCTTCAAACGTTTAGCCTTTCATTGCATAAATCTCATTGAAATAGCCATCTGCTTATTTTTCTGTACTCAAATTTTTGATTTAAATAATAATAAATAAATAAGAAATGAATCGTTTCGTAATTCTGGTCCTTATTTATGGAGCCGTAGTAGTTTTAGTATTCATACAAACTTCACGGGAACTAATCTTGAAAAGATTCGGTACATTATAGTTTGATATCAAAGTTGGTTGGTGGATTCGAAGCGAAGTATTTTATCTTTAATATTGTTTTTAAGGTTGTGGTAATCAAGCAGTGCTGTCTGGGGTCATTTTCTGAGATCTACTTCCCAAATCGGTGAAGGGAATTTTACCCACCTTCCAATAATACCCATTGATTTTCATTCAAAAGAGACAATAACGAAGATTCTTTTAGAATATCAATCTAATTGCATTATAGCAATATTTTATTGGGAAGGATACATACTTTATTTTATCCAATTTTCTGCAATAGGCACATTTCCACAAAAATTTATATTCATCATATTTCTATTAACAGAAACACCTAAATGCCAGTTATGTTTTCGATAATGTAGGAAATTTATAAGAAGTGGTATAGAGGGAAAAATTTTCCCTTTATTAAAATGGTCGGTCTAAATAAGCTCATGGAAAATGCTGAGCGAAAAATAAATTTTTGAGTAACATTAGTCCATTCTGCGAAAATAGCAAGTCATGGTCTTTATTCAACTCGACACCCTAAAGATACAGTCCGTTTTCAATGCGCTGAAAATTGGCAAATTTCCCGATGCCGCTTAAATGGTTGCGGATGGTGACTCGGATGAATGAAATTTTTTTTTCTCTTACATAACACTTCCGGCGATTATGGAGGAAGAATCCTCAATGAATGGAATTCAATTCGATCGAAAACAGAATTATCTCATTAGTGAAACAAATGAAGAACTCGAGAAACTAAAGGCGGTTATGAAGATAAGTTACGTTCCCAACGAAGCTAAAATAACTCAGTTACCAGACAATGATTAGAATGTATTTAAATTGCCGGAATCACACACCTCAAACTCAAACAAGTATAAAATGTGTGTAAACGACCAAATTTTAAACTCCTAAAGCCGTAAAAATGATGGAGACAATTTCTTATTGACGTTCCGATGAAGTCCTATCCTTTCGTTTACCAACGAACTGAGGTGAAAATATTTTCAACAATGGCTAATCAATTTGATGATTCTTTACCTATTTCTTTCAATCGTTTGTATCTAATTAAATCTATACACTTTGACTGTGCAGTTTAAACTAGTATTTTCAAGTGTATGATTAATATATGATTTATTGATATGACTGATAATACCTGAGAAGTAAAAAATCAAATAATTATCAATTGGAATTTTAATTAACACTAAAGGATTTCCACACAATGTAAGATTAGACCAGAGTCTATCTTTCTTACCTACCGATCACCTTTGTACTCATGTTAACGCTCCGATTACTTACTTTAGCGCTTATAAAGGCAATTACATAAAAATATTCGTAACAAGAATCACAATAATGTTCACTGACGCAGAAAATTTACATAATACAACCAAACGTGGTTGTGAAAATTGGGCTTTCGTGGAGTACGATAAGAAACACAAGCGAGATTTTCGGAAACAATAACTTCCATAGAAATTAATTGCAGACTTATGTACCACAAAAAAGGACACAATACAATTGAGAATTTTTTGCGTTCATTCATTAACGTCTTTATCCCTTAAGAAATCATCATTCTTAACACAACACTTTCCTATCAGAAACATTTTTCTTCATCGTCCTTTCGAAGTATATTTAAATTCCCTTAATTATGAATTCACACCTATTGTCGGTCTCGACCATGAATTTTATCACCTAAAAGATACTCACCGCCCACCTGGAAACTTAAAACGCCCACAAGTGGGCGATGGGGACCACCAGTGTAGACAAACCACTTTCAGAATTTCCCACCGATAGTTTCACCGATGTGAAAGGTGTTCTAGGGCTAATAACTTACTAATTTAGAAAATTTTCAAATCCGCACCTTTTCAATTTCTTACGTAGAAATGTTTGGGAATGCCATATAAGTAAGAAAAAATATAGGAAATCGCTGAATGAGTGATTATTGAAAAGGTCTTTTTTAATCCTCCTATATATAGAATTTAACTGATTCTAGAATAGAAAGAATATTTATGCGCATTTTGCTAAAACTTTTCATGTTAGTATGACAACAGTATTTTTTCTGGAAATAATTATTGATTATAATTGATAACGTGTATAAAAATCTTGTGGATGCAAAAGAAAATGGTAATATAAATTAAACTTAATTTATGTGCAGTTTTAGGAACGCTCATAAAGTGTTTATTCTTCGAAAAAAAAACTTTCTTAAAATAATGTATTATTATTTACCATGTTACAAATGCGTAACACAAGTAAATTTGTCCTATGAGATACATATTCGATCATTACCCCAAACATACATATTATTACCTCGAAAATATTTTAATCCACAATCAGTTCGGTTTGACTCATTGTTCACTCAAAGCGATTGATATCATGTGTGCATGTAGCCAAGCAGTTGTAGGCAACATTGCGGTACGAAAGTGTTAGCTGATTGAGATATCTCCCTCTAAGCCAAGATTAGGTTCGAATCTCTGACACTCTGGCACCAAGATGGAATTCTCTTGGCACCTTGTAGCCCTTTGGGAAATAGGAGGTGAAGATGTTCCTTATCGGATCTCGACAACGCCAAATCTACAAGAAGATACGGAATTTTCTTTTTAGCTATCGAATGCGGATTACTGGCTGGTTGGAGACAGAACAACTTTCAACATCGCTTGATAACTCCATCTCCAGAAGATAAATATTTTGAGTAATAAAATAAAAGTTGAGAAATTTTAATGATATGAAGCGCGTTAAAATATCTCTATATGGGTAAGGCAATAACGAAAAACGAGATAACGAGCAACAAAGTGGACAGAAGGCTGTACGTGACAGAAGGCATTCGAGGTTTGGAAAGGTTTCACTGAAACGATTTTAATGGTGTGAACGTACTATTATCATGCAATAAACACTTACGGGATACCTATGGGATATTTTAGTAGTAATAACTAAAACTACTGAGATTATTTTTAATTAAAACTGATAAAATTCTGGTACATCTTTCTTGATGAAATTTCTGTTTCAGTATCATTAAGCATATAAAAATTGACTGATTAACTATTTTAAGCGTCTTTCATTCGGGAGTTAATACACAACTCAAACAGGAGATAGAAAAATTAATAACACCGAATAATTAACATTTTAAAAGAAACTAAGAAAAAATGCTATTTTCGATTATAGATACATTTGGTATTTCAATTAACAGCGTTGCTTACAATATAAAAATAAACTATAAAACGTTACTAAGACCTATTTTTTAAGACTTTTTGGATCAAAATCCACTTTTGCTATCAGTGGTTGTAAGTAATCTTCTTATGACACATAATTTTTCCCCTTTTTCACATTCTTTTAAGTACTATGCTAAAGATTTTCGAAGCAGTTGGTTAGTGGATGTCACTATCTAAAATGTAAAATTAACATAAAGCAATTAATTTCCTTTTCAGGCTATTTTCATTATTACAATCGGGAGATATATGAAATTTTCCTAATATCATGCGTCCAGTTTATATGAAGCATCCTGTCTGGGCTCTCCTTTAACTCGAGTTCTTTCAAAAGTTTCATTGAATGTTTCTTAAAAGATACCATCTCTTGTGAGCCACTCCTGCGGATCACAATCTTTCGCACCATGTTAGCTTGCTCCAGCTATTACTGTCTCGTGCGTGCCTTCTTTAATATTCTAACATCGTCCATGAATGGGCATTCTGTGTGTGGCATCGGGTGAAAAGTAAGAATTTCCCCTTCTCTCGTGCGTTTAAACCTCTTAAATATTTAGATGTGCACCAACTTTTCAATCCAAGAGATCTTAAACTCAAAACTTGTATAAATGTGGATTCGATGGGCATTTCATTGCTTCCATTTCTTAAAACTCTACGAATTTATTTCTTTCGCTATGCTGTCCTTTCAAGGAAAGCTATAGATAGTAAAGCAAAGTACGCTTTTGATATATGTTTCTCCTCAATTCAGAATATTTCTATGTCAGTGTCACGAAGTGGAAATTATCATAGATTTTAATTCCACGCCTTCATCCGCTTTCATTACTCATTTGTTCTTGTTAATCTCAAGTATTTGTGTTCCATGTCACTCGTTACGAGTATTTTCCTTCTATTCATACTATTTATCTATGTTTATTTGTTCTTATCGACCCATCAGTCTTTCCCTGAACGGGTCAGGGTCTCGAACGCTAGACGTTTCATAACGTAATTCCCGGAAACCGTGCTGTAAATCCCCACCCATTCCTTCGATACGTCTGGTGCAAATCAGATAGCAATTTTAGATTCCACAAACACTGGCGTCAGCAGAATGTTTCGACTTATTCATAGCTATTATCTAATTTTTCTGTCCGACTGGGTGCTAAAGGAGCTGAAGATCTGTCGCTTTTTGTCGCAGAAGCAATATTCCTTAAATAACGTAATCGAGTCTGACAAAACAGGAAAGGTAGTTCACTTCAAAATATCTTCTTTATAACATTCAACACTTATTAAAAATTTTTATTCTTGAAAAAAAATTTAATTGATATTATTTTAAAAATTATGTAAAGCAACACCCAATTAAAAGAAGCGACAACGGTGTCAGTCGCATCTTTTAAAACAGTTTTCGTTTCTTTATCAAGGGGTATTTTCAATTTATTTATTTATTTGAAACCCTCGCCTCAATAAATGTAAATATTAAGCTTACAAAAAATTCAATTATAAATCTAAAAAAATATCTGTCATGACGATGATTTTAGTCAACCTACGGAGAAAAAGATATTCGCTTAAAAGAACAGGTTGATTTGACTTTCCGCCATGATGTACTTCATTATATTATGACAAGTAAAATTAAAACAATCAATTTATTTTACTGTAGATTACCACTTCATCAAGATCTCCACTATTCAACGCATTTTCTCATAAGTAAAGAATGCGAAAGAATGGTTTCCTTACGAGTTGTATTTCATTTCGCAGTCAGAGAGAGCCGAATTTCAATGACTGCGGGACGAGATTGCCTAGTGAAGTAGGCTTACATTTCCAAAAATAACCAACAAGTCCAAAGTTACTATCACTGAATGGGTCTCGTCAACAGCATGGCTTGGATATGAACGGTTTTTCGAAATCCATCAGAGTAAATAATAGGTTGTTTAGGTCTTACAGAGAAAATTAATCCCAACGAGGGTAGACAGAATAGAAGAGTGGTGATGACCATCGCTGTAATCGCCGATTGGATGTATTTTTTCGCTCTTGGAAAGAAAATTATCCCTCATACATAACAATAATATATCGTGAAATTATTAAAAGTGTTCACTTCAAAGAACTTGAACAGAAAATTTCTATAAAATTAATACCAAATAGAGATATGCGGATAAAAATCAGAAGACAAAGGAGAGATGATGATTGCATGTAAAATTTTTCAAAGGAGTTTTTTAGATAAATACAACGGATTAACGTCTCCCTCTCGGCTGAAAGCCTTTTCCGTTAGTTCTATTAAATCCTAAGTAAAAAAAACTATTCCAATCTAAACTTTATCTAAGGAGTATTTTTTGCAAGAACCTTTGGCTGAATCTTTGGCTTCTGCCGAGAAACTAAAATAAAACCTTAAAGATGAGCATTTCGTGCAAGATTTTATGTCAAACATGATAGCTTTATTTTATACCTGTGTGAGCAGATGCAAAATAATTACAAGTTATCATTGGTCTTAAAAGTTCACTTCGACAAAATATTAAAGTACACAGCTCAAATGCCGATGTGAAACTTACAACCTTCACCATCAGAAACCAAAAGCCGTCGAGAGAGAACTGAAAAAGCAAAATGAGGGGTGAGGTAGTTTGGTCTTGCTTTCCTCACTGATTCAGAAGGCTATACGTGAAAAAGTCCACGATAGTACCACACAATGATTTTATGAATAATATTTTTCATAGAATTCAATCAGGAGTTACAAGATGAATGCAGTTCTTCAGCAACATCCACACCTCAGTAGCATTCAGATTATCACAGCTATGAACAAGACTGAAACAAAAGTAAATGAATGATACATTTTCATCCATCCTGTACTAAGAGACATATAAGAGTATTCCATACGTTGAGACATGAAAGAGAGAAATAATGATCAAGGATAATTAAATCCACACTCCGTAAAGCGGCCTGCAGGGTATTTATATAGATGTAGATATCTCATGATTTCCCTTACAATTAGATATAGAATCCATAAGCAAAGCATAAAGAATATATCTCGATAAACCGAGAAAATGGTCAGTATAGGGTTTCGATGCGATACACAAACAGAGAGGCCTTCTGAAGCAGCCGAAAGAAGCTGAAAACTCATTGGCCACCGGAGTCGGAGAGGATTGATGGGGGAGATGGAGTGAGCGAAGAAATGGGAGAGGGAGGTCAAACGACAAAGGGTAGGCCATCGGACGGCCAAGTAATCTCCTCCGCATGTGCTTGTAGATGACCTTATGGGATAGCAATGAGCAAGTCGACGTCCTTATCGATAAGGCGCGGGGTGAGTGCGTGTGCCAGTGGGCGTCTGCAGAGAAGGGATCCGAAGAAGAAGGGAGGGTGTCCCAAGATAAGCAGGCATCCCCGGGGAGGGAGGAGGTAGATGACCGTTGGTTAGGGTTCAACACACGCGCGGGAAGGATCTAACCCTCACTTATTGCTATCCCTGATGTCTCGCAATTAGTGCCTTTAATTACGAAGATTCTCAAGACAAGTAAGAGTCGCACCACGAGCAAATCACTCGAAGATTAAAGTCTCCCTTCTCAATGTTAAAATCCACGGCTGAAGGGAGGAGGGAAATCAAATGGCCAAAACAGTGAGAAATATGAAATCAGATGTCTGTCTTGTTTAGACGGTTAACCAAAATGTTGAAAGATCGACAATTAGCTCGGTAAAAATATTGCTACTTCCTCCGGCGTTAAAAATTATAATTTCTTTTAAATTAATAATAGAAAATTGACGACAGAAGATTGATAACATAAAACTAATTATAGAAAATTAATAATAGAAAAATATTAACAGAATATTAATAATGGAAAATTAATAATAGACCATTAATCTTGGGAAATCAATAATAGAAAATTTATAAGAGAAAATTAATAATAGAAAATTAAAAATTATCAATTAAAGCGACCAAATCAAGACGAGTACAAAAAGGTAAAGTTGAGAAAAGCAGCCAAAACAGTGTTACAGTCTCACTATAGGCGATTCGGCGCTGTGATACTGCTGTGTCAAGTCCAAGATCATCGTATTCTGAGAATTAAGAATTTTGATTATGAAAAGATTTGATTCTTCTCTGAACGACCCTTTCCGACCTTTTAGGATAGGGAAGCGTACATTTCGGAAAAAATATCACAAAGCTGAGACTTCAGAAATGAATCTCCCCTCTTTTTCATATGTTGCTAAAAAAAGTCCAAACATTATAATTCATATCAATTCAATATCAAACTTGATATTGAGAATCTGAATTGTCTTTTATATTCTATTTTATCTTTCCTCTTAATTTTGAAATGGCATGGATGTTGTTCTCTTTCAGATTTGAAATGAAAGGGTCTCATTGTCAAGTCATCCCTTGGCTCAAATCGACACCGAATCGCATCTAACCCAATTCAATCAGGAATTTAAGTAAAAAACGGCAAAATTTTTGGGGCGTAAATATTTTTCACTTGTAACGAAGTACACCGTTCAGAATAGCAGCCTAATGTCCACCAGTGTGTGGTTCATACCTGACGAAACTAATGTAAACTAATATAAAACATTCTGCTATCTATGGCTGTTTTTCGATTAAATTGTTTTTTTTTCTGAATGTATTCAGAGTTCTTTATTGTTGTATCTTTAAGAAAGATGTCATATCGTTCACTGAAATTAGTAATATTTTTGTTTTCTGAGGTCTTAAACTCCCCTCAAATATGCAATTCCTGGCTACGCTTTTGCTTAACCCTTAAGATGCGGGAGTATATTTTTTCGCGACAACCGTGTGCGGGAGGAAAGTTAGAGAAACCGTCCCTTCTCCTAGTGCGTCCGACTAGTCGCAGCAGGTAGAAAACCCCCATAGTCCGGGTAGACCTTTTTCCGATGACTGCGGTCAACGGTTATTGTTTTGGTTGCTTCTCTAACATAGAAGCAACTGCCAATGATTTAATTGTTTATTAACGATTTTTGATTAAAATTGGTGTCCTATTTCTTTCCGTTGCTGTTTGCTGATTAATTTGATACCAAACAGTTAGTAGATACATTGATATTTGGAAATATGAAAGTACGTATGCACTTTCAATTTCTGCAAATCTTGGAATTACCCGGAGGCCGGAAATCCCATAGATAGGGTTTTCCACATTTAGGACAATGAAAAAGAATTTCCGAGGGTGTGTCTCGTTCACAGGCAGGGCCATAAAATTGGGGAAGGCCAAGTATGGGGATAGAAGTGCAGGTCAAACGTTTAAAAACGTTTTCCCGCAGTTCGCTTAGGAAAACGTTTTTAAACGTTCCCCGCAGTTTAAGGGTTAATGGATTTGTAGCGTGCCGATATATTTGGATTGAATGAATGCGTTTGAATTAATCAGTCTTTTTAAATCGATTTGTTCTTTCTTGGATCTAATTAAACTTATTAAGAGTAAACCACCTAAGATTCCCTTAGCTACCTCAGGTACTTCCGAAGTAACCTCTGATCTGAAAAGTTCTGTTTATTTTATTGTGTACTTCTCTTGACCCTTCTCGAAGGACTCATATTCCATGACAGGATGCAATACGGTACATTTATTTTCAGGCGCTTCATCGCTTGTATTCCATGTTACGGAGCCGTCATCTGAAATTAGGTAGCTTATTGCTTCTAAACAATTGAAAATCCAGATCGGAGAAAAGAGGAAAACTTCGCGGTCGTCCGCTTGAGAATTCAATCTCCAAAGTTTCGACGCGGTAATCCAGTACCATTTTTGCACAAACAGGCAATAAAGTAAAATTAAGGAGCGAGAGGTTTGAACGACGTATATGGAGGAAATGGTGTAGCAGAGATTAGCCGTATTTTCAGCAGCTTTTAATTTATCTTAAATGCAAGGTTTTATGTCTATTTTGTTTAATTTTTTAACGCTTGGTTACAGATTTTTCTTTTCCTATTAATTTTTTTTATAGAAATGGAAGTGGAAAGCGTTGCTACAGATGCTTCTGAACATTTTACTCGCAAACTATTTGGAAATCAACATAAACCGACAAAAAAAAGTTTGTGGTATTTAATACTAATAGAATATTTAGATAACGGTAACCTCTCCAAAATGAGATGTAATTCATAAGGATTGAAAACAATTGATATAAGAATTTTCAACTTTGACTAAATCCTTATGAGATAGCATTATTGTTATTAAGATAATTTAAAGTAAAAAAAAGCAATTAAAAAAGGCACGGAGATTCATTCGATAGTTTTCATAAATTTTCTTTCAGCTTTATAACTTGAATTTTTAAAAGGGTGATCTTTTACAACCAAAACCTTACATAGCAGCCAAGCACTCAAAAAGTAGGACACGTTTGGTAATACTGTTGTAATCACTTAAAGAGATTTTAAAATTATTCAAGGGCTAATTAGAAAGTTCTCTTACCCAATGAGGAGTTTGAAAAGGCTCAACGGCGAGTGATTATAACAATAAACCTGAATAACGGCCGAACCTAAGATGAAGGCCTTCAGGAAAAGTCCCCTGCTTAAATGAAGGTTCCGTTTTCGGCGTAACTTAAGCATTGAATTTTCTTAAACTTCCTTCGTAAATGCCCTGGGCTAAGAAAAGAATGTGGGTTTAGGCGTTCACGATAGTAAAGTTTATATATATGGGTAGATTTGCAATATGGGTTCTTTGGAACTCTCATTAACTTTTTAAATGTTTGTAAATGGCCGACGCGTGCTCTAACTAATGATAACACGTCATTTAATTAATATTATCCTAAAGAATAACAAACAAGAAAACTTTGATACCTTACGAAAGAGTTGTAATTATTCTATATTTCTTAATTCTATTAAGTGATTTTACAAACTTGTATTTATTTTAAGTGAAAGATTACGGCTTTATTCGATACTTTGTTTTTCTTTCTCACTGTGCAGTGAACCAAGTTGATACGGAATGAATTTCTACGTATTTCACAATGAAACAGTTATGTTTAAAATTTTATCGAGATAATTTCAAATGGTGGTAACGATCTGATCTTTATGCCTCTGACAGTAAAAATTCGATTAATTCTAATAAAATCACTTCAAAGGAAGGTTTTATTTTTATTTATGCAGAAGCATCTTATTTAGGAAACCTGCTCATTCTTTTTGTACTCTTTAACATAAGCTGAAATTAGGATATTCTTAAAAATATTGACATTAATAATAAAACGAAAATAAATTTTGCGAATTTTGGATATTTTTACGGGATGTGGGTGTAAACTATTTGTCACAGTTTACATTGATATTGATTTTATAAGAAAAAAATAACCTAAACACTCTGGCATCTCACAATAATTTAGTAACTTTTAATCAATATTTTATAAATCTACTTTTGCATTCCTTTTCTCTCAGTCATTAATGACGTTCTGAAAATAACCAGAGCAAGATGTACTTTTGTAAAACATCGACATGATTCAAATTAAAAGTTTCGCTCCAAATATTCAACAGCCCCCGCAAAAACTGAATCTCCAAGTATGTATGATGTGCAGTTAAATTTAAAGGGTCATTTTCTACTTTATCTCCGTGATTAACTCAACGAAAACATTTAAGATATTTTAATGCACCTTGAGGATTCATTCGTGATTTTCATTGGGTTCTCTGCTAATGACAAAATTCACAAATTATGGAAGGATTTTTTAGAGATTTGTAGCTCCGACTCTTTTTAGAATTTCAGCCCATGACTTATGTAAAAAATCCTTTCTTTCGGTAATATAGGGAGAATTCTTTATCTCCTCTTCTCACCTACCAAAAAGATTGATTGCTAGGCATTGCGAGGATGTTTGCATCATCTTTAGAAACGACATAATTGTGGCTTTGGGCTAAATTGCAACCTTCTGCTTCCCTCTTCGACGTAGACCTAACTGTACTTAAATCGACCCTCTTCTTCTGAGTATTCAAAAAATATCTCCATAGTGGGTTACAGGTTTCAGAAGTTTTGTTCGTAACACTTTTTATGAGCTACGGATGTAAACTTGAAGATATTATTTTAAGTTTAAAATTATCTTCCGATGTGCTAGAAACTTACTATCTATCACATCATTGCAATAATTTTCAATTTGATTACGAGATTTACGTTTGATTCAATGATTGATTTAGCGGAAATTTGTTTGCGTACATACACACAAGTAATCAAAAATCCTTTTTTCATAATGCTCTAAATTTAATACCCCTTTATTTGATTTTTTTCACCGAAAGAAAACATTTTACATAGACATATGAATCTTTAGACCACCCGAAATAAGAAACGCAATGACGCAAACGAGACTTGGAAATTATGTAATAGACGAGCGGTTAATAGAGTAAAGGTAGCACATGCTGCTGGATGCCAACTGAGAAAATAGTTTCTGTTGCAAAACAGATTGGAAATCTGGCTCTAACAATAATCTCATGATAGGCGTTAGGTTAGGCGTGAATCAGCCCAAGGAATGTTTCCAGAGATTTAAAATATTTTTTCTAAGCGAATAGAAATTCAAACCAATAAGTTGAACTCGCCTGAAACGCAACTATAACAAAAACGTGTTATGTACCGTTACTGCGGAAATATATACTATACGCAAACTTCTTAACCCACTACTCTACCGTTCGTGGAAAGAGAATATCTCTTGTAAAATAAAAACAAACAATAAACAGCAATAATAAGTAATGTCTTGGCACTGAATCTTTCTCTTAATGATTCCTTAAATCATTCAGATAACAACCAATTTTTTGTCATTATCCAAACTTTCCCCTTGTTTAGAAGTTATACTTTCTAAAATATCTGTCAAAAATAAAAAAATTGGAGATGGTCTACATTACATTAGATACTCCTAAACGTAGGCGGTGAATTTTACTTCTCGGACTCAAAAAAGTGAAATCGCATGAAATCTCAATGATTGTATTATAATGGATAGCTCTGAGTGACAAAGATGCTGCTTCAATAATTCGAAAACTGAATCCCAGTTCATAATAAAATGATATTTTCTGATAACTGAGGAACTGGATCACGCGACCCGATTGGTTCCTAAAATTTACGGAGCCCACCCTGGTGCTAATGCGTTTTGTGAGATGAAGCTTAGCTCTAGCCCGAAAAATAACTCTGTCGTACGCCACGAGCCCATGCAGACCTTACCAACTGCTTTTTGCCGCTTCGTAAACCTCCCCATCGTATGCTGAAATGTGACATCTGTTGCAGGCAGGTGGAACTTGCGCCACTAGCGCTAGCTGGTATCCCCCAAAGACAACTCTTCCAGAAGTTTGTTTCGATGCGTTTCCATGGAGACCATTTCAAATGGCAGTATATCAATTGTACTCTCACTGTGTGGCATGTAAATACAAAAACACTTTATGTTCCAAAGCTTTTGTTTTTGTATTTATATGCGTATTACTCGCGTATATTCCGCCTTTCTTCGTTGTCTACGGATCTGATGGTAAATGTAATTCTTTATCCGGGCTTGGATATCGGACTTTGCTCTCGAAATAATTATTGTTCTTCCTTTAAAGTTTTCTGGTTGCGAACGGAAATACGAAGAGAAAAACCAGACGTACATTTCAAACATGAATTCTTGATTGTGCTGGAAACTAACGAATTTGAGATACCCACAATTTGCAGTACAATAGCAAATACTCAGTTCACAACTACCGAAAAAAATATATGCTCCGCAAGTAAGGTATGTTGATTACCTTCAGCGTTAATCCACTAATTCTTGAAAGCAAATATATTGGTTCATCTTTTATATTTAAGGTATTAGAGGAGGACGTCGACAAGGATGGCAAATACGACCACCTTTCTATAGAAATACAAATTCCTCTGATGGCTACTGAAGTAGTGTACCATGTCAAATTGTTTCTACTCTTTGATTACCGGCTTTCGGTATGTATTATGAGAATTTTTTAAATGATTACTTCAAAGGCATTATCAAAAGATACCCAAAACCAAGTGGTAATTTTTGACAAAAGCTACTAACAAAATCTATGAAACTTACAGAAGAAAAAAGGCTAAGATAGAATGTGCATCTAGGAAAAATCTCACGGAGAAATGGACATAAAAAAGTCTGACAGGACTAGGATGCTGATGATGCTTTAACTGGAATGTCCGGAGAGACTACAGTGAATGACCAGCAATTGGGAAACCTGTTTTAGGGTCCCAGTCCTGACAGACTCTTTACATGTTCCTTTCTCTTTAAATATTTACTGAATATTTTCTTTCCCACTGCACCCTTCCAACACAGGATAGTTTTAGTGATTGAACCACTCTTTCATTAGATGTGTTATCAAAAATTTAGCATAATCCTTTACCACAATTTACTCAAGTGAAGACCCCAAATTAAAACAATAACACTGTAAAGAAATTCTCAGAAAAGTTATTTTGGTCAAATCTCATCAGTCTTTGTAACAATTTTTTATCATTTCAAAAGAATTAATTCTCATCATATGCCCATCTATTTTTGTGAGAATTCTATGTCAGAAGTGATCAAACAATTAGTAATGTCTTTAAGCTCTTAAGCATGGCATAGCTTCTTTACTTATACATATATCATTGTTTTTCTTGTGAAATGATTTTTGCTGTTAATACAGATGACATCAAATTTCCAAATGGAGTCCATGGGATTCATTGAGAAGAGCTCATCTTGGGCTGGAGGGGCAAGACTTGACATATATGGAGATTTGAGACTACACCTAAAAGAACCTATTATATCACATGGCTCAGATAATAGGTACAACAAGACTATATTCAGGGCAGAACATGAAGTCACTAATATTCAATCCATTTTGGATGAGTACTCCAAAAGAAATGGTAATTCATACCTGTGCTTATAAGTTTAAAATAATTACAGAAATTTATTATCATTAGCATGGAAAATTTTATTTGTTATCTTTAAGTATCTAGTCAATTTATTTTAAGTATTTAGTCAATAACCTGCCTCTGCTAAGTTTCATTCTTAATTTTATGTGCATTTCAGTCTCAACGCATATTTTTCCAGTCAATACATATTGGACATTTGGACGAGCATCAACAGATCCTTTCATTCTGGCAGCTAAGATTCATTATCCAGAAGAGCAAATCGTTTTCTACACCAGTATATTTGAAGCTTTAAAGTGGGCATGGATTCAATACCTGGCTTTTCTTTGGCCATTTCTTTATGCTTTCCGTGCAATTTGTTCATGGGTTTTCAAGCATCGACTAATCAATGCAGGAATCACCTTTGACCCACCTCTGAACTACAGCACACACAAAAAATTTTTCTGAGAGATCCAATGTGAAATGAACCAGTGCCTTCTTCTTGCTATCAAAAAGAAACATTTTATATTTTTGAATAAAGCTTTATATGGCTCAATAAAAGCTCTTTTAACTTTATGAAAATGTTGATTTTTTCCAGTTGAAAGTACTTTTTTTTTAAATTCAAGAAAAATTAACACCTTCCAATTAATAACGCTTTTATCATCTTTAAAGTATATATATAAAGGATAGGTTATGTATTGTCTAGACATTTCAATGTGAATCATGGGTCCTTACGAGTATGTTTGATGCAGCCTTCAATCAAATCTGTGTAGCCAAACAACTAACTCATTGGTAATTATTTTCCAAGATTTTGGATTAAAGCAATAGAAAAATATTTTTGCCATTTCTTCTGATTCATACCAGAAAAACCCATAGGCTTTACAATTATTTTTATTCTATCTTTTTCACTTAAATAAATTTTGGAATGAAAACAACTACTAAGTGTACAAAGACAAGTCTAACTAACAATTTATAACTTTATCCGTTTCCTTGCCTTTTTTGGTAACAATATCAGGCTGAGTTCGGTAAATGAAAAACAAAATTAAAAATTACATGAAAGTTCAGGTCAGAATTGTAGCTTATAACAGACATGAAACTCAAGCATCAACCCAGGTTTCACAACTATGATCAGGCTATCACTTTAATGATGGTAGTAAAATTGTATAAACTATTTAATAGAAGAAAAGCAATCCAGATTTAATGGCCATGCTGTGTTACTTGACCTGATGATGCAGTATAGCTGCAGAACCCAGATAGTTCCTGGGTAATATTTAATCTTATCAAGCAATTAGATGAAATAAAATATGATAGCAATTTGAAATGCTAAATAATTTATGAAGCCTGACTCTAATATATAATGATGAATTCAATCACTAAAGCAAAATGATAATCTCTTGTAATATAAAATAGGAATTACAAAAATCTCTTCAGGAAACTATAGAGTTATAGATAAGCCTGAATAAACCTAACGTTAATTTGGCTACCAACCCAATTAATAAAAAAACATACAGAACGAACCTGAGGAGTTTTATTTGCTAAATTTAATTCATTTACAGCAGGGTATTGACAAAATATGTATGAATTCAACTAATTCAAAGGAGTCAGTGGATCAGACTGGTCAGTTGTTAGACGGTTATCTTCTAGAACAATTGTATCCCTTGGAAATGAATCCAGCTGCACAAATAGATACCGGTACTCAAAATCACCATGATCATTCTTCAACACCAGGCATGAAAGAAAAATGTCATTTAACAATAAGGACAGATATTTTCTATATTTTAACAGAATATAATAAAACGGTAAAAATGGATGAACTCACCTTCTTCATTTCCAAATGGACAGTTCCCTGTCTTCTCGTTCCTTGGACGTAAAATTTCATGCGAAGATACTGTACACCATCACGTTCATATAGGATGTGGCTAAAAACAAACACTCATTCATTGAACAAAATATCTGCTAATTGAAAATTCTACCATTAAATTACGGAGATGCAGCCTAATACTGTTGTTGTTGCTGGAGTTGACGTAAACTAGCGAAGAAATATGTTATTTTCTAGATAATTATAATCTCTTAAAAGCATTTCGAATAAATTATTTTAATCATGTTACTACTTAACTGTGGCAAAAATGATCAGGTGTTGCTCTAAATTTGCTGTTCATGAACTCTTTCTCTGCTAATTTATACATTGTATTACATTATATTTACTCACCTAACGTGCCTTCTCCTTCCACGCCTTGTTTCTTCTCCAAATCCTTTGATTGGATCTCCTAATGTATCTACAACGCGGTTGTCTTTCCGGCATCTTTCGAGTGCCGCAGAATATATGTTATTCGGACTGTTACTAGAAAAAAGTTCCTTAAAGATAATATAGAATATGTACCCAGTAACTCCTACACCAATCAGAATAACGCTCAGATACGAAGCAGTCTTTGTATTTTCTTTAACTGAAACGTTAAAAGTAATTTGAAATAAGAATCATTTATTAAAAATGTAGGAAAACAAAAAAAGAACTAAAATTCAAAGGAAACTTCAATACTATTACACAATATGCCAAGTATTTACGGTTCTTCGATGCCACTTATGAAGGAAACTGAGTTTATATGGAAAATTATAACTCAAATAAAGCTATATCGGAGAACTCTTTGAAATGAATAACGGCATATAGAATGCTAGTACTGAAATTTTCCTGTAGTAACTAAATCACTAAAACCTCAACTTGCTATCGAAATAAATTAAAAACGAAACATTGATTATCAAAGTAAATATGCCGGTATCCCTTACCTTCCGTAACTGTTGTTGAAATTTGGTCTTTCGCTTTGACTTTGGTGAGGGATGATGAATTATCTTTCTTTTCAGATCCATAGTATCTCCTATATATTTTTCCCTCACTTACAATTATACCACTGCATGTCTTGACATAACTTGCAAAATTTATCAAATCTTTAGGCTTGCACCTTAATGCACAACGTAAATAAGGAACACATGACATATCGCATAATATTTGGAAGAAGAAAAACTATCGAAGAGATCGCGATTTATGCGAATACTGATATTTTCGATTTCTTAGATATATCGACTTCAACATGCGATTTAAATAATTTGGTTTCCAGCGCGCACGTCAAGGCATAGGAATACGTATCTAAACTTTATCTGACAGTGAAAAGATATATAAATCTATCGAATGAAATGAGCGAAAATGACTGGATACAGTTTGAAGATGACTACTTTGAAGCAAGAGAAGGGAAGCAAGTCCAGGAAAATAGGAATTACACTCCCATAATATGCCACCCTAAGGTAAGGAGTATAAAGTCTTGCCTTTGTCTCGCAAGCCATACCTTCTTGGACCTCAATAGTTTTATGGGAAGGAAAAAAGGTTTCATTTTAGGATTCAGCACTCTATTCTTCCCAAATATCCTCAAAATCGAAATGCATTGCTGCTTGTAAATATTTACTTGTTCAGAATTCATGAATACTATTTACTGTTAAATGAATACCATCAATGAATGACACTATTGACGAATTTGTGCAAATAAAATTTTATAATTTACCCCCCTCTCTTTTGTTTGTCGATATTTGACTGCAAATCATTATAGCATTCGTTTTGGCAACTTACTCTGTATCTTACTCTGCAACTTATTCTTTATAGTTACCCCTTGCAACTATTCTTTGCTGTCAAAATTTTATTTTTCATGAATTCATATCGATTTATTTCAGTGGTTTTTCGACCAAAAAGTATTGGATTCAGCAGAATCTCTCCAAAATCAAGCAAACTTCTGTTACTGGGTTAAAGATTATGCTAATGCAGCATCCTTGTACGAGAGAGTTTTGAACGAATTCTTCAGCAACAGTCCTTTCATGAAACGTAATTTGCTTGAAAGTGTTGCTCGATGTCAGTTGCAACTTGGAGATCTCAGTAAAGCTAAGACTTTAGCAGAAGAATGTGTAAGATTTATTCTCATCTTAAATCTTTCCTTTTATTGCCATATATTATACTTCGTTTACTTTTGCTGCATTGCAGTATTTTCTCCTCCCCTAATTCATTCTTTTTATCATACATGTCGCTATGTAAACCATTCATTTTCATTTTTCAGTTGATGCTTTCATATACTGTTGAACTAAAAAGCAGCATATTGGATCTGCTAAGTAGTATTTATGGATCTCTGAGTCTTTGGGGCATGCAGAAGGAGACATATTTACAATTAATCTACTATCATCCCCATAATTACCGACTTTGGTTGGAACTATCAAAATGTATTTCAGCATCATCAGAAAGGTAACAATGAGTTTGGAAAACACCCTCTCATAGCTAATTTTTGAAACTACTTAAAATAATATATTACAGCTATTCCCATCAGGCATCAATCTGTATTATTTCAAGCAATAATTTAAAACAATAAATTTAGAATTCATGTATTTATAATTTTTTTCACATTCTGAGAATAAAGAAAATTTTTGTTCATCAGTAACATGGTTGTTTTATGCTAATGTAAGAATTGTTTGGAAAATTCCCCCAAACAGCACCTAAATCTTAGAAAGACCATTTATATTAAAGAAAAAAATGTCTTGCCTTAAAAGTGCTTTAAATGGTCTTTCATGTGAAAATTAATGCAAACAGTCAGTTCTATTGCTTATCAGAGTAAAATATCTTATGCAATATTTCACTATTATCATTATTTTGTGTAATTTCAAATTAAATTATAATTAAAGGTTTTGTTGATAGGTTAATGAAATATTCTTTCAATCTTTAAAGAAATAAATTTCCTGATTAAAAAATATAACATTAAAAATAGCATATGAACTCTTATCTCTAGAGCAGCATTTTGGAAAATAATACTTCCACCCAAAATTGAGACTAATTATAATAGTTGGTTAATTATATTTAATGGATATAATTATCTAGTTGTCATTCTATGAACTTTTCTCTATCTTTCTTCATTATCTGTAAACTTCATGTATTATAAAGTATTATTGTAATTTCTTTAAACAATTTGACATACATCTTTGTACTTTTGTAACATTCTGCTCCAAGCTCCTTTGTTAAACAATTATAAAGTATATCTTTGTTAATAATTTCCCTCCCCTAAGAGCAAGTAAACAATTTGGGAGTAAATTGTATTGTTGAGCATGAAATTTTGACCAGTATATGAGGGCTGTAAATATTATATTCAATAAATGTATCATGAATATATATCTTTGTCATCTTATATTTTGGAATGTTCTAAACCCCATTCTTAGTTCTGCCTTTTAATTCTCTTCTTAGTAATTCAGAGAAGAAAATGCTAAACACTATGATGGAAGCAGCATGCCTAATAAGAGTGTCAATGATAATCAAGACCATGAAAACCAACGAAAGAGCATCATTGCTTCTACACGTAGAGGAAAAGCTCAATTCATTGAGCCTACCTGAAAGCTTCATTACCACTGGGAAACAGGTAAGCCTCGAATTTAATTTTATTCCTAATCCTAATTTAATCTATTATTCCTTTTTATTTGAACATCATGCACATAACAAATTATAAAAGTTTTATAGCAAAGACTTAGTAGAAGAATATGTGGCCATGGAGGAGCCCAAGGACCTAAGTAAATCAGATTGCCAAGAAGATAATTTAAAATCAGCGAGTCCAAACCATGAAACCCAATGGTTCAAGTGGGTTTACAGCTTCTTGGAATGAAATTTATATCGTGAAAGTTGCCACAGGTAATATTCACCAAATTCTAAAGGTATTCAAATTGTTGCTGCATATACTCATCATGTTAATGAATTTGAAGCATTTCATTTTCATTCCTGCTTTCTTATTTTTATAATGGTTGTTTATATTATTGTGTTCTAATGATTCATTAATGTAATTGTGATATAGTGTGATTGATAAATTACTTGTTATTTTTATACTGCTATAATTGTATTAATTGTTGTCTACTATTTTTATCTTTTGACTATATTTTGTCCCTAATTCACAATGATCAGTGTTGCTGAATTAAAAGAATTTCAATTTTTAAATCCTGACCACTTTTCTTCTATATTCCGACTATTTTTGACCCTGTGAACATATTTTTCCTTAAGTAGTTTTGGAAACTGATTGCATCTCCCTTCCTTTACTGCCATACTACATCACAAAATTACAATCTTGAGCTATGAGCTTTCCAGTCAAAATCTACACACACTCCATCATGGTCGCTTCCTACTCCCAATTGGATGAATGAGATGATTTCTTAGAAATTTTTCTGTATCTTTGTGCCTACACCCATTCTTATTATTTGAGGATTTTGCTTGTGGATAAATTTACCTTAAAATTATACAATGTAGCAAATTTCATTGCAGTTAAAATTAAAATTTTTAGTTTATTCTTCCTCGATTTAACATAGTCCCCATGAAACAAAAATCACCTTGAGAAACCTTATTCAGTAAGAGGACACTGGAATAGCTTCATTTTAATCAAAATTGATTTCATCCAAACTGCTGTTTTTTCAAAGTAATAATTTTATCCCTAATTATAAGATAACACTTGTAGATGTCAACACACCATCCTTTCGAAATATAAAATAAATCTTTCCAGCTAAATTTTTCATTCTTAGTTGTTCATGGTAACTCTTTTAGATAAGTATTGCACCGTAAGCAATAATTCCTACAGTAGTTGATTCAGGAAAATAAAGATTTTATGAAAACCTCAATATCAGTTGTCAAAAAGTTCATCTGGCTGAAGAAAACCCATCATTCATCTCTTTGGATTCTGCCTGTAGTAGTGCAGAGTAAGGAGGTAAAGCATATTGCAATATCAGCCAATTATAAGTTATAAACAGTATGGAATATGCATTCCCAAAATATCTGTAATTAAATTAAACCCCTAGCATAAGCAGCTTGTAAGAGAATTCTGGATAATCAAGCACATTTTTTGTACTTACAATAGTGATGCCATCGACTCTTATTGCCTAATTAGTATTCTGTACACACAATATATCTGTAACCTATAAATTCTGGCAGCTCACCAATAACTGTGGGTATGTAACACACCAAAGCCAGGACTACTTTCACATGTGTGAAAGACGTTCTTAGATAAATAAAAGTATCAAACAGCTAACAGTAATTTATAGGACATTGTACAATGTATGTATGTTACAATCCAAAATAGAGGAGGAAATCTACAGTAAGTTGCACGAAGAAATAATTAAACAACAGAAATCCTTTTAATGTAAAGATATGTACACTTCCTTCTGCAAGTAATTGAGAGTTTATGTTCAAGAGGACATTTTCCCTCTCTCCCCAGCCCCGTTATTTCTCCATAAGTCCCTCTCTTCTTTTATAAACATAGTTATAATGGCGGGCTTAGTAGGTAAACATTAGTACCTCTTGATTAAGCTTACGAAAAGTAGTGGTAATTGTCATATAATTGTGAAACGAACAGCCAAGGTAAACAGGTCCATTGACATAATACAAGCCACATTAGCTGAAAGATTTCCCATACATTTTGTAATGAATAAAAAAGGCAGTTGCAGCTGAATGGCAAAGAGTAGGAGGTAATAAGTCTACTCTGTTACAGCCGTAAGGACTTGACAAGGATGTTACCGAGGAGAATGAAGTAAAAGGTATAATGCTGGGAAAGATCTCGAAATACAACAGAAGGCCAGCAACAGTTCAGCTGCAGGGATATGTTTTACATTAAGGACCATGGACTGAGCAATGCTGCAAGTAGTTTCATTATTATGTCAAGCTAATAATTACTAAAGTTTCTAGTACCCTGGGTACATCTCTCGATGAGGATCGAAGAACTACCTTTTAAATGATTATTTTCAACCTTTTCTAAGTTGCAATCCTTAGTAAACTAAATATTTACTTTTCAATGTTCTGTCACGTAAACGTATGACAAAAATAAACAGCCGTTTTAATTTTTGCTTTGTACAGTTCAGTATATACACAAAAGATAGCTATTTCGTAAAAATATTGGTCGCTTGGTATGTGGATAATAATTATTAACAAGAATATGAAGAACTTGAAGAAAGAGAATGACTATGAATGCACTCTGTAAAGAAATGGACATTTTTGAGACAAAATAATTGAATACCAGACTTAAGTAATAAAGATGGGCAGAAAGGTATGGAATTTGCAGATGTATATAGATTAGTGAAATCAGATTAGGAACACAAAGAAATGTGAAATTGCAGATAACGATACAAAGAAGGAAAGCACAGTGGATAAGAGCCAATTGAAGGAAAGTTGAATGGTAAGATAGCACTGAGTGACTAAGTTTCAGCTGATAAATGAGTCAATGAAGAATAAAAGAGTGCCATCAATATTTCAAGAAAGCAATGGTCAATCGCGGAAATGGAGATCTCGGAATGATATGTAATTCTGGAGACTTTGAATTGCCATAATACAAGATTATGAAGGTTCTATGAACATAATTCCTACACACAATGAAAAAGGATAAGTCAGCAATATGACTGCATTCAGTAAATAATTAACCCTGTCGCAAGCATTACAGCCCTTAACAGATATATAAAGACAAAGGATTTAACTGTACTTATTTCACAAGACGTGATTTAAAAGCTGCACGGCGCTACTGAGCGGTTGCACAGCTGATTTAGGTACTCTGATATTTCCTTGAGATTTTGTATTCTAATGAAACCTTGTCTTTCTATTAAGATTTCAGAAAATCCTAATTCTTCTCTGTTAGTTTTGTGATACTTAAATCCGTCAACTGATTTTAATACTTTCATCAAAATGCCCTCTTGACCACTCTAAACATATACAATAGATAGCAGCACTAGAGGGAAGCCGTATTCCCGCGTAAACTCGTTTGTCTGACGGCGGGGTCGGTGGACTGCTTGTGTTAAGCAGTTGAATTCAATTCTGAAAGCTGACACGGCATTAATTTTGCGTAGTATTTGGACGAGGCGGAATTCTTACCACCAGCCTTAAGAAGTAATATATGCAACGAGAGGAGTATTTTCACTGCTCGTTGCGAAATCCCGCTAAAAATCTCGGCAGTATGTCACTGTCTCAATCGAAAATTCCATTTAATATTCGCAAGAAAAGAAATTCATCGAAGTCTTTCGAACTTGAAACTGAGTTGAAACATTTATCTGATATAGAAAAACTCAGTGGGATAAACGAAGGCGTTCTATGTGATAGTGATGAGGAAAATGTAGTGGAAAGTTCTTCTACCTCAACACCATCGAGGAGGAGCAAACGAAAGTCTTCTGTGAGAAATAACAGTCAAGGTGAGTGATTAAACATAAGCTATAGTTATCTCTTCAGTTATGTTAATTTTTCGATTAAAATTTGACGTGTTCTTTTCCTGCCCATCTAGCTTCTCCGGCCCAAATTGAAGACGTTTCCTCTCCTAAACGAGGTCGGAGGTCTCAGAAGGCAATTACTGAAACTGAATCTCCAACCCCCAGTCATTTAATGACTCGCCTGAATTTGGATTCTAACTCTTCGAAAGAAAATAAAAGTAATAAGCCTTTATGATTTGTCTATACTCGTTACTTCAGACACGTCAATGAGTCTTTCAAGTGCTGTTATTTAATTTTTATATTATTATTTCATATTTCTGCTCCTTTTCCTGGAACAGAATCTTCAAAATTTCGTGCTGCACGAATTGCTCTCGGTTCTGGGATCAACCGTTCGCTACGGGACGAAGAAACCTCTCCGCTAATTGGTAGAGAAGAGCAGTTTAATAAATTACTATCACATTTGCACTCCTGCATAGATGAAAAGAGGAATGTTTCGATATATGTGTCTGGACCTCCTGGAACTGGGAAAACAGCCTCACTTGGGCGCATAATGGAAGACTCTAAGGTAAATTTAAACTTACAATCAAGTGCAGCGCCGTAAGTAGTTATTGCAATGATTCAAACTTCTGAAAAAGTTTGGTTGGGGTACAATGATACTAGGGCCTAATTTAGACTTGATGTGGCTCTTAGTTATTCATATAAGGCCCTGAGGTCCATACCGTTTTAAATTACCCAAGAAAATTTTAGGAAAACTTTAAACACGGACCCTTTAAAATTATATGCAAAGGGTGCAGATACAGTTTTAACTATATTAAAAGAAAATTGCATTTGTGAAAAATAGGAATGTTTTTGGCCCTTGCAGATTGTGAGACCCTAAAGTGTATTATTTTGCTTAATCTGGCTCTGAATGATAGGCTTTCATAGCATATGTTCTCTGTTAGCATTGTAACATCCTAACCACAGAAATAATGAATCCTTTTAACAATTAATACTTGGGGTATTTATATCATTTTTACCCTTTGAAAATATTTTTGTACTAAAGAAAACTGCTGAATCGTAGAGAATCTCAGAGAATGTTGCTGGGTAATGTTTACATTAAAACGAATCTGAATTTGTATTTTATTGAAAAATAAGAAAGAAACTTAGATTGTTGATAAGGCAGTTGAATCATTTCTTCACAAAAAATTGAAGGGATCTTTGCATTTTGTTCTTGCTAATCTGTTTATGAATTTTATTTCAAATTTTATAAAAACCTCTGTGCTTATCCTTTTCAGGTTAAATCTTGCTTTAAGTGCATATTTTTAAATTGCACTTCAATGAGAGTAGCTTCAAGCATATATTCACATGTTGCCAAGATGTTACAGCCAAAAGCTGCAGTTAGGGGAGAAAAAGAGTGGCAGTTAAAAATGGAAGAGTTGGTGACAGATTCCAAGAAAAAAATGTATGTTGGTAGCATATCATGATTTTTGTTGTATCTTTCATGGATGAGAAAATGAATTTTGTTTCTTCTCTACTACTGCATTTTGCTGCTTTCAAGCACCGAGTTGAAGCTCTGTTTCTGAACCCCATCTAGTGGTGCTCCATTATTTCTTGCATTATTGTATAAGTTTGCATTTCCACGTAATCAGCCAATCCTTGAGGGTAAATCAGAAACATTAATTTTATATTATAATTGAAAATCACTCAAGATATTGAGAACTTCATTTTACCATCCATCTCATTTTATGACAGAAGCTTTGGTTTTCTACAATACCACATATTAAGTACTTCGAAAGATTAACACCAATATTTGACTGCATGGTTGCATTAGATGCAAATATGTTGTTTAAAGATCGAAAGATAATAGATATTATACATTCATTTTGTCATCATTCAAGTAAATGATGTTTCTTTGTAATTCCTATTAATTTCAAGTTGAAAACGCTACATTACATAAGGTAGTTGCATTATTGTATACGTTTATACCGTTAATATAGCTAGTACTGAATTGTGTTATTTCCTATGTATCCATTGTAACTGTGCTTGTAGTTTTACCTCAAGTGAAATTAAAATTTTTTTCATTGAAATTTCAAGTTTGAAGTAGGCATTCTCATTGTATTTAAAAATACATTATTCATCATTACAACTCAAAGTTACTGTTATTAAAAGTTTATTTTTATTAATTAATTGCTTTGTGTATGATGATACGCTTTTTAATCTGTGTAATTACAATAGCTTTGTTTTCTTTGTAAAATAGACTTTTAATCCTGGATGAAATGGACCAACTGTTGATGGGAGGGTCAAGGCTTGCTACACAAGATGTGCTCTACACAGTCTTTGGATGGCCACATGTACCTGGATCTCAGATATCCCTCATTGGTGTAGCTAATGCTCTGGATCTCACATCAAGAGCTCTACCTCGCCTACATGCTTCACATCCTCCTATTCTCATACATTTTCCACCTTACACAAGGGATGAAATACATAAAATTCTTCTCAACAGACTAGCTGTGGTATGTGAAACTCTTCATTTTTATATTTTATTTTTAATAATCTTTGTCAATCACTACGTCGCAGAGAAAAATTAAGATGAGTTCAAATTCTGATGGGTGGAAGGGTAATTTACATCATTATTGGAGTCAGAAATCTTGGTTTCAGATGAGTAAAGCTGCACTTTTAGTAGTTCATTTATAGTGTGCCCTCCATTAAGTAAACTCAGTAAATAAAATCAGAGCTGGATTAGCTATGCCTATCATATGATTTGAAGTGAAAATCTAGACCTTTGTTGCCTCATTATCATTTGATCAATAAAAATATCCAAAACCCAAAAAATCTCATGGAGCTAACTATATATATTTCTCAGGAATTGACTTAGAAATTTTAGGTTGAAAATTTTCTTACTCTTATTGAATATCATATTTGGTAGGCCATAAGTTTTATCATTTGAATGTTCTTTTCTTAGTTTTTGTAATAAAGCCTCTCATAAATTTTCCAATGACACATTTTAATTTAGTCTATGTAAAACTTTATAAGTGTGTAGATTCTTATCCAAGTTTAACAGAAACTCCTGTTATAGATGAACAATTAAGGAAAAGTTGGAATAGATAATGAGTCTGGAGAATTATCTTGTGAAAATATTGGTCTTAACACTATTCATATATATCATTATATATTCATCGATTTATAAAAATGTTTGTTATCTGATACCTATTACCTCTATTTATCATGACTTTTAATCATTTTAAATTTCCTCACCTATAACTATAAAACAATTCTAGGAAATATTGTGAATGTTCTTTTAGAATTATCCATTTCAGGGTTAATATCCTAAGGTTATTTAATAATTTCTTAATATTAATAAAAATACATACAATATTTAATCATACATTAGGATTTGAACAACCTTGGAGAGTTTTACTTGTGTTGAAAGAGTGCTCTTCTTATTGTAAGTAAGGTTTCTTTAAAGTTTTCTATTGATCAAAGAGCAGTTCCTTTGAATGCATAGTATACCTTGATATAATATTTTTGTGGAAGCATTAACAAATGTAGTTCACTATTAATGAATAGCCTCTTATAAGAATTTTTGCTTATCAGCATAAATTAAGTAGTAATTTAGAGGTAATTTTATTTCTTTTCTAAGAAATAATTAGGTGTTGTGAGATACTAACATACTAAGTGAAACATATGTTATATTTTTTGTAGTATTTTTTTTCTTTAGATTATTTTTCTCATTTTGTGATGTATTCTTCTTACTTTAAAGGCTGGCGTAGGTGGGGTATTCTCTGCGCCTGCTCTGCAGATGCTTGCAAGCAAAGTAGCTTCTGTGTCTGGAGATGTAAGAAGAGCTCTTGATGTAGGAAGGAGAGTGGTTCAATTAGTTGGCGATCGTGACAATAATGAAAAGAAACCATTGGCACCAGAGGATTTTGGAGTCCTACAACCTACATCTGATCACAGTGAGTGAAAATACTAAAATATTTTATTCTATATTTTACAAAACAATTCCTGATACCATGATTATTTCTGAAGATAGTTTGTGAAACCATTTTTTTTGTGTAGTCTTAATCTGATGACAAATATTCCTAACTGCTATTTCAGTTATTCATTGAATAACTACCATTCTCAAATTATTTGTTGTTTTAGTTAATTCCCATTTTAGTTCATTGACTACAGATAGGGAGTAAAACCTGGTTATGGGACTTTTAAGGGTGCCAAGTGGAAATCTTATTATAAGGAAGATAGCATTATAACCAAGTTATGAAAACATTATACTTCTTTCACATTGTTAAACAAAAGGGAAGGCTTTTATGGGTCATTCATATTTAAATAAGTGTTTGGCACCTTAAATATGCTGCTTCTTTAGTTTGCTTAATTTCCCACAGTAAAGCCTTCTAAGTATTTTAGTGTACTACTGGTAGCCTTCTTTTCATATTATTAAAGAACGGTCAGCTTTACAGACAGAGAGGTTCCTTGTTACTTTCAGTTCTTGATTGGACCTTAAGCTATTGAAGGTAATGTTGCCCTTCGGCTGTCCTTAGTGACAAAATATCTCTTTTAATGTCGAATATATGCTATATTGTAATTTATGGTCTTAATAAATATTTTAAGCCATTTGTACTTGACAAATGATTAGTTATCAAAGTAATTGTTCAACTGAAATACAGTTTGGGGCTCCCATCAGGGTTTGACTTTAAGCTATAGATTGTTTAGTGTGTGTATAAATATAGAAATGGACCAATTGCTTACTCCACTATGTGTACCTTGCGTTCAATTGTTCCTATTCACATTGTTTTCTATTGTCAATTATTATTGTGCTTCATATATTTTACTATTTGCTGCTTGTGGATACTTCCTGTTTCATTGTATCATTTCCCGTCTTCCTTCAACTTCTTAAACCACTCTCTTACTCAAACCAACCCTTACATACATTCTCTCCGTAAACACTAATTATTCTTTGATCATGATAAATCTCATCTCATCTTTCTTCCTCCTAGCTCTTGTATATGTGTAATTTTTAGGTTTATTATCAGGTTAATAATTCAGTTCAGCAGCATAGCCCAAGTAGTTTTGAAAGACTTTTGTACAGACACCGGTCATCCTCCCATGTATTGAAATGTTAGTTAGATTTTGTAAGGATATGTCTTCTGTGTAGATATTAATTTGGATCTTTTTTCTCTTTTTTTTCTTCAGGCTCTAACTCAGGCAGTCCAAGGAAAAGCAAAGGCAATTCAGTGGTTGAACTTCAAGAGGTTTTATCTGTTTTGAATGGAGTATATAGTACTTCTCAATCTCTCATTTCTATGAATTCCAAGACAGCAAGCAGTGGTAGTGATCTTCCTATGCAGCAGAAATTTCTTTTATGCTCGCTTATTTTACTGGTGAAGAAAGGACCTAAAGGAAAGCCTATTACTATTGGCAGAGTAAGTATAAATTCTGTAAAATAGTTTAGTTATCTCCATTACAGCAAATGTGCTTATGATACTCTATTTAAGTTGTAGTGTTTCCTTTTTTTAGATGTGAATGATCATTTAAAATTTAGCAGTTCTCAGTACAGCATGATCAGTGTTATAATTTCTTTTTTAAGAATGTTTTTGGATAATAATATGTAATTTTTTGTCTTATTACCCAAAGATAATTAATACTTACTCGTATAAATTATTTTACAGCTTCATGAAGTCTACTCTCGTGCATGCAAAGGAAGGAATATCACTCCTGTTGATCAGTCAGAGTTCTTTAGTCTATGCACTCTGGTTGAGACTCGTGGCATCATTAGAATAATATCAAACAAAGAGGCAAGACTAAGCAAGGTAAGGGAAAGTGGAATTAACACATTTTCGTAGACATAATTTTTAAAGTACTTTTCTCATGTCATGTTACAATTAATTTAATATAAAAATTTGAAATCATCTTGATCATAATTTTAATCTTACTACATCATTCATTTAAATGCTTCTATTATTCTTTAGGTATCACTTCAGTGGGATGAAGAGGAAGTTGCTGGTGCTTTGATGGATCAGCATTTACTTGCATCTGTACTTGCAGATGTCTCATGTCTTTCACGATCCTGATTCCATAAAATATCCAAAGAGTATTTGAGTTGACTATGATTTGTTAATAAGTCAGTTGTTAAGAGCTTTGCTCCTAAGATATTTTTATCAGCACAAGAATCCTTATTGGGGAACTTTGTAAACTTTTGTACAGTTACTTATTGACTTATGACCATATGGTCATGAATAATGTTATTGAAACTCAAGATATTAATGTGTAAAGAAATCAGCATATATATTCAGTTGATTATTTAAGGTATATGCTGATTATTGCCTCTGTTTAAGGTATATTATTTATGGTTACTGCTCCTGCATTTTATGCTGTATAATTATGTACTTTATTTAATAAGTAATAATTTATTTCAGTATTTGATTTCAGTCGTAAGTTCAGTATCTATTAGAAAATTAAATTTATACTTCTTATCTTTAGTATGAGCAATTCAGTACACAATCAAGTAGAAAATAAAATGTATAATTTTAAGTTAATTTGAGTAATTCAACAAATTAAGGATTTTTTAGTTTATCCCATTAAGATCAACCAGAAAATTGTTGCCAAAAAGTGATCTACTTTTTGTAAGTAGCTCATTTTATGTTTATAATGAAGACTGAGTGTATATTTACATGGTGTAACCTAGTAAATATATGGTAAATGATGTATGTAAATATATTTTAACAAATTAATTTTTGAATGTATTATTATTATAGCTTTATTCATGATGTGAAATATTTATTGTTTTTGAGAATAAGACTGCTGACGAAAATTGATGATTGATTATGAGAGTAACAACAGAATAGAATATTCAGGATTTTAAAACCCTGAGCGATAATATTCTAGCTACTGCCTCAGTATTTGTGATTGTTATAACTGACAAATGTAAATATTTTGTAAATTGTACAGATTTTATTAAATGGCATTCTCTACATCTGTGTTTTATTTGAAATTCCTTCACATATATTGAATCATAAAAATCTTCGGGTTTTATTGAGTAAATACATTCATCAACCTTAGAGTAACATTTGAGCATGTTTCCATGACAAGATGTCCTGCAGAAAGGGTTCTTGGTGTTTAGCCCTAAGTCATCAAACTTATTATTTGTTTCTGCTTAAGTTTCTGTGGTAAAAAGAATATAGTGACCATTTCTGACCCTTGAACTACAGAATTAATCAATTTTACTACACCTCTGTGTGTGATCAGCTATTTAAAATTTGTTCCACAGTGTTTAACCCCAGTGATTACGCTTAGGTCGTTAACACCAATCCAATGTCCCCCAATAAAATCCCATAAACTTGATTTTCCTGTATCATTACATCCTGCGTATCTTCACTAACATGAACTGCCTTCTAGAGTAAACAACAGTTAGAGACTACTCCAATTTTCTTCCAGTCATTATGCATTGAACTTATCGGACTGACTAAAAAATTAAATTCTAGAAACCAAGATAGTCCAAATTTGTATCATTTGATGTAAGGATTCTATTGACTAGTTTCCCAAAATGAGAAGTTTGATTTTAGAGTAGAAATAGATAATTTGACTAACTGCTGTTATGTTTTCAATACATGACATGCCTTTGTTGACTGATATCTAATCTCACAATTATTTATTTTTAATTTATATTCAACAGTATATCTTATAACCAACCACTTGGACAAATGATGGGGTCTCCCTAATCCTCTCTTCTGTCTGAAATGTTTTTGAATGAGCTAAATATATAATAATTAATACATTAATTTGATAGTGACTTCCCTCTGTCAAAATATGTTGGTAATTGGTATAGATATGTCGATAGTGTACTTGGTATAGTGAATGGTACGTTTGAACGATTAGGTAAAATTTTAGAACTACTAATATTAATCAATGAGTCAAAACATTGTTATCTATAAAATATAAGTCATCGTTTACATAGAGTGATGCTGTAAATAAAATTCATTTCGCTATAAATCCAGATGATTTCCCAATTTATTACTTTATGATTAATTCAATATTATTAAGAATTTCTTAGAAAATTATATACCTTGGAACATATTCCAAGTCGTGGGGGCAACGCCGTTTTGAAATACGCGCTCGATGATTTCCGCTTCTCAGCAGTACTTTGTCATTCTGATCTTGAAGAAGAGCTCACACCGTTTCAGGAAAATTTAAATACCATAAATTTTTGCAATCCGTTAAGTTTTAGGTAGTATGAAATAGTGTAGAATAAAATTGAACGCTTTTAGACAGTCTGCATCGAGATATAACATTACATACCTTGAGATGGAGAAAGAAAGTAATGGCAAATTAAAATTTACTCAAGAAGAATGGGACAACATTGGTAAATATTTGGTAGGTACCAATCAAAGATTTAGGGAGAACATAATAATTCCAAAATCTGTTGGCCCGGTTAAAATTAAAACCAGAGAAGAAAAGTTAATAGAAGCAGGATTTGACAGCTGTGTATTCAAGTCTTTTATGAGCTGTGTTTTAGGTAAATGGTTTATGAAGTTGACGAATTAATGGTTATCCTGAATTATAATTTAATCCCTATAACTTTTGCTCATTCAGGATATGGTTTGGGTGCTGCTATTGGCTTATTCTCGGCCAGTGTTAATCCCACCATCACCGGTGCAGATGCAAAGCAGCAAACTGCTCGTGAAGTTCTTCGTGATATGAAAAATACTACTCTTGGATATGCAAAAAATTTTGCAATGATAGGCGCTGTTTTCGCTGCTGTTGAGTGTACCATCGAATCAGTGAGTTCTCCCGAAATTGATGTGCTTTTATTAAGTACCTCACTTTTCTATGAAGTATCATGAATATTTGCTTTCTTATCGCTCATTTTTGCAATCCTTCGTATAGTACCGCGGAAAGAGTGATTGGAAAAATGGCACATATGCTGGAGCCGTCACAGGTGGAATGATTGGATTAAGAGGTAAATGAATGAGTTTTTCTGTAGTTGAAACGATGTGATATTTGTTCCCTTGAGTTATTCTTTTATTTTTATTCACAGCCGGTATAAAAGCAGGAATGATTGGTGCTGCTGGTTTTGCAGCATTTTCTACAGTCATTGATTATTACATGAGACACTGAGATGAGATCTTGGTCAAGGCTGGCTCCATACTCGTGTCTCATCAACTTTGTTGTTTCCTACTTTCTGTGAAAGTCTGTAGTTTGCTTACTTTAAGAAAATATAAGTTGTTACTTTTAAGTGTGAGTCATTTAGTAAATTAAGTCCATTAATCGCATTTTTTCTAATAACTTATTGTGTTGTTCTCTTATGTATCCTTCATTCTGTCCATTTTAATATTTTTGCAAATGATGACCCTTTTGATTTCACTTTCATTAAAATATCACCTTAGAAAAGCATATGCATACAGAATCATACACAATACTATATAAGATCATTCAACTTGCTTTTGCATCCCAGGAGAATGCATAGGCCATCCCTAAAGATGGACTATTAATAGAAATATAATTCTTGGCCAGTAGTAATGTATTAGAGTATTTCTTAAACTTAATCCTTTCAGATTATAGCATCTTGTATAAATTGTAAATTATTTCAGACATTTGCTTGATCATAAATTAGTTAACAGACAATGAGAGCATACCAGAAAATTTTCTCTGCCTATCATCATGGCATTTATAAAATATTTTGTATATAATAAAATAAGTATTCAGAGGAGAAGCTCCTTATATGAAATACTTTCCCTTCAAAAACATCAAATTGATGGCTTTATATCTCAATTTCAGAATAAAATATATTAATTCTGTTCTTATAAACATGTAATAATTTATAAACTTGGTGGAATGGTGATTCACTTTTTAGCATTCCTTGACAAATTGAGTGATGATATACTCCACTTTTCTAAAAGAAATTGGTAGTTATGTCAGAACGAAAATAATTACCAGTTTCTTTTTGAAAAGTGATGTATTTCATTCACTCAATTCATGTCATAATTTTTTGGTGTCATTTAAATAGAAATCGTCTAAATATTTTTATGCTCATCAAAGATTTCCTTTGTTTACATATAGTGCTTACATAAGTTCCCAGAAAAGCCTTATTGTTATACTATGAGAAACGCTAAAGCTTGGTCCCTGGAACTTTTTGAATTCCCCTGATATATCCAGGATAAGCATTCTGAAAAAGAAAGTCCTCATACGTCATAAAAGTCAACTATTGAGTACACTACTGGGGTGTTTCAAGTTTAGTAGGTAATTGCCATCAGAGTTTAAATCAAAAATAAATGAATAAAAACACTGGTACACTTCCACAAAATATTAATGGCCTTCCACGAAATAACAGCCTTAAAATTGTCTTACAATTAATAAAGAAATTATGTAAGAGGATAAAAGAAAATGTCTCACATATCATTTCATCTTCCAAAGGTAATATGAATCACTGAAAATTCTCTCTTTGATAATATAACTTCTAATTGAACATCGGAATATTTGTCAAAAATTACAGTTATGTTCTAGTATTTGAGAATTAATAGAAGTATTAACACATTTGATAAATTTTTTGAAACAATGGTTGCAGTTCTTGTAGAAAAAAATGGAAATTCTGACTTTTGGGCAAAAATCAGAGCAGGGGGGGGAAGAGAGAGAGAGAGAGATTGTTTCAATAAAACTGAAGAAAAAATATTTGAATGCGGTGAGAAATAGATGAATGGGGTCAAAGAATTCCTATCCTTATTTACAATTATTTGGAACAGTAAGGATAGTATTTTTATTCCATGTACTGATGTAGAAAGTATCCAAAATATGAATTTTTCAAAGAGAAAATATTGGCACAGATAATCTGACATAGATTCAAATCTGACTGCCTTGATTCTGTCATGCCATGATGCTTGATATATTATCTGGCTTAAATAAAAATTCTGCAATTTGGTTCAATTGAAACTTCTTTTCTAAACACTCTTTCTTGGACTAGAACCCTAATAATTAAGTAAAAGTTGTCTCTAAGAAATTCTAAAAATGGAAATAAATTTATAGGATTAAATCTGCTTCTGCAAATGAATGTTAGAGAAACTATAAAAAATATCTTTCACAACTAAAAATAATGAAAATAAAAACTAATTCTCGAGTTTCCAATTGAAAAAGCGGGATGGAATGGTAAAAAGTAAATTTCTTTCTCAGTAAATTAGAAATGCCTTTTCCTGACACTTAAAAATAAAGCTATTACCTTAAAACTCAAGGAAAAAACATCCTTTTGAGAGAGAGCAAAATATATTGTTTTGTACCTAAATAAATTTCTAGCAAAATCTGAATCTTCATGATGAAGTTTGTGAATTAGTTATCTAATTGTTTGAATTTATATGATCATTGCATGATAATTATATACTAAATAAATATAAATATTACATTTGGCTTCAAAAAAAGAATAGGTTTGAAATCATTTTTAGTTGTAAAGCAATCTTCACTCCTAAAATATCAAATAATCATTTCCTGAAAAAGAAACCAGATTAGATGAATACCTAATGCTGTTATTTAATGCATATTGAAGGTAAGGATATTTTTTTACATATATTTACAGATTGAAATGATAATGAGTACAGAAAAAGAATAAAGGAAACTAATCAGTATTTCTGATTTGAAATAGTTTTATTCCAAAACAATCTTTTAGATTCATATCATTTAGTGATGCAATATTAAAAATTTAGAGCAATGGTATACTTCTGTAAGTACTTTAATGATAGGAATTCAGATGACATAATAATGAAATATTTTAATAGCAATGCTCTGCTTACAAGTCAAAGTACTCAGGTTTTACCGATTTTCAGTTTACCTTTGATAAAATAATTCCACATTTTGGGACATAGAATAAAACCCTATTTTCCAAGTGGTCTTTGCTTTAAATGATCTCTGAATCACCAAGACCACCTGCCATCCATGAGAATACAAATAGTTGTACATTCCAGGTTAACAAAATGTCATTATCCTATGAGTACAATGAATGGAGATATTCCAATTTCATCTCTGACAAATAATAAGAATACATTTCAAAGAAGCATAGAAGATAGGAAATCTGAATTGAAAAAGAAATATAAAAATGAAATTATCAATTCTGATGTAAAGAAGAGTTGGATTGTGTAATTTGAAAATATTCAAAAACCAATTTAAAAAACTCGGTAAAAAACAAACTTAAGTCTATATAACATTGAATTGAAGACAGGCTTAATATTTTTTTGAACAAACAAATACTAGATAAATATTACCTGTGAATATACCTTTATGTTTTCTCCACTGACATTAAGGGAAATCCTGACAACTAATCATTCAGTCAATTCTTACTTTCATCTATTGAGCTTAAAACCTTGGTAGCTTCTTTACTCACATATTTAAATTTTTTATGATAGACACTTTTTTAAAGCAAAAATAAACTGATACACAAAACTTTTTACAAGATATTCTAAAAATCACACACACATACATTATATATGTATAAAACTGCTAATTTGTGGATACCAGGTGCAAAATAATACAAAAATTAAACACAAGCAAAATGAAAACATGATTTTTACATTAAAAACTAAAAATTCAAACTTGTTAATTGCAAGACAATAATGAGCAGGATATGGATCTTTGACATGAAGAGTGATTTTCATGCAATCATATCTGAGATGTGGATATTTTGGTGACAGCTTTCATGAATAGTGCAGATACAAGCTTATACAAATCAACAAGGGAAAGCGTTACCTTGAACAGTTGGACTCCTATAACAGCGAACATGAACTGGAGAAGGTAGGTTACCAGCATGATATTGCCGATCGTCTTAATGGCTACAATCACGCATTTCACTACATACTAGTGGAGAGAGAGTCAAATGTCAGTAGGTTCAAATAGGGAAGAATCCCTCTTTATTTGTCAAATGCACCTAAGAGAAGATTATAGATGAACTGAAATGACTCTTGGCTAACATCTTCTACCCTATGAAAACTGAACAAAATTAACCTTGTAAGTAAACATGAGGAAAGGTCAGCAATATATGACTATTCAAAAGTTAAATGAATGTAAATTCTTCCCAATCGTTAGCAATTCTAAGAAATGATACAGCTCTCTCTCTCTCTCTGTCTGAAAATTTGCAAATGTTTACCTCTTAATAAAATACTAACCAAGACTAACTAACTCACCTCTTAATTAACCAACATTAGCCTATTAACATTGACATCTCCTTTCTCTTATATTTTGTCTACCTAGAAGAATCTTTTCTGAGCTGACTGATAGCGGTACCCTAACTGCCACAATATATCCACATGTAACCTATTACCTTGAAAATTGTTCTTGTATTGTTCTTTTTGGAAAAAGAAAAGTTTACAAATGATTTAGAATGGCAGTAATGATAAAAGCTTCCTCAAAGTGAAGGGAAATGATGAGATAGAATTTATTAAATTAAAATAAGATTAAAATAATTATTCTAGAGTACTTTTAGCTACATAGGTGCAAAACAAGAAATTGTGAGAAAGGACTTCCAAAGATTGGATTAGCCTTTGACACATGGATTTGGCATAGAATGAAATAAGTAAACTGAGTCAATGGAATAACTGTATAACCCAAAAGGAAGTCCTAGAGATGAGAGAAGAAGAAATGGTTTTGTGAAATCTTGAGATGGAAGGATTTGCTAAAGGAAAAATTTGAAGGTAAGATACAGAAGGTAAAGAGAAAAGACAGAGTGACAAAGTTATTGAACAGTATTAAGGATGGAATTTTATCAAGAAGCAAAAAAAATAGTGTAACAAGGCAAATAGACCTATGGAGATGTAGAAAAATAATACTATTTTTCCTTTATCTAATGCAATGAAGTATTAAGTTCACTTTTCTTACTCAAATGCATTTATTGATCCTTTCATTTTTATCCTTTTCTATCATCAATAAAATATGATAACTTTTTATTTCTCCGTATACTTCCAATCTTACTTTACTACTAATTTTAATTTTCTGATTTTATTCCTGACATAGAATTGCTAAGCTTTTCCTCTTGCAATTTATTTCCCACAATCTCAGAAATATTACTTGGCTATTGCATAAGCATCTTGGATTTGTAGATGTCATCATTTAGACCAAAAATCAGCCAGTCATACTTCACTGGGAGTCCTTCCAACTTTAAAAGAAGTTAGTATAAGTATGTGTGGAATGAAAAGAGAACCTACTGTTTAAGTATTTAAATCATATTTCTCCATCGAGGTGAGGATCACTAGTATTTGGCAAGAAAACCTATAAAAATGTTTTGTTTCTCCAAACAGAACTGATTTGATAAAACTGAGAGATAAAACATGCATTTAAAGTTAGAAGAATTATTTTTTAACATGAAAAACAAATTATCTGCGTATGCATTGGATATTCCATGAAATGATTTTTATATGTTAAAGTTAAAGCAAAAATACATTTATTTTGTATAATTGGAGATTCTGTGCATAGTGGTAGGTAATCTTTCTCTTGTCTATACTATTTTTTCCATGAAAGACATCTTAGATGTTCTTAGAAGTATAACTGGTTCAACGAAAATATTAAATATCACTTTTAAAATAAGAATTTATAGGATATCGTAGCTCAGGTTTGAGATGAAGCTGAAATGGTATGATTTTTTACTATGTCAGAGTATGATTCTCTAACATTGAACCAATGACACGAAGATAGGAATATAACAGAAGAAAAATTTTAAAAATAAAATGGCAAAATTTTAATTTTGATGCCCAGAAAGATATATGTATACCGGACGGCTGGAATGTTACTAGAAGTATAGAATTGTTTTCATTATGTCAGCCATTTATATATTTTTAACAGTAACAGGGGCATGCTTCATATCCAATGCAATATTAGCTGATATTTCTATCCAATACAAAACGAATTCAGTCACGGTGTCCGAAATTCTGAAGAATTCACAATGCGATTGTTGTCAGAACATGGAAAGTAAGCATAGTTCTGAACACTCAACGTTTGAAAAACGAATTTGGGTTTCTAAACACACAGAAGAATCCTATTAATTTGCATAATAGATTTTTGGAAATGCGTAATTGAGTGGAAGTGAGTGGTTTCGAACGAACAGAAATGGTGATTTTCATAAACTAATGACTCTGGTGCACTGTTTCAACTACTATTGAGCAAAATCCTTTCAACAAAAATCACAAGTGAATATATTACATTCTATGATTACGGCAGTTAAACTAATTTGTGAGGAAGAAGCAGTGAAATAAAAATTAAATTGTCAGCAATCTTCGAAATTCGAGTTTACGTTCCAGGATACGTTTCAGTTAAAGAAAGAACGGTAAAGAAAACAACGATATCAAAATAACCATTGTGGAATAAAAGTGAGTCATTAGAGTTCTCGTTTAACAATCGAAAGATAAAAGATATGATTTATTTATCAGCATGTACTGTGGAGAAATCAAATTTACTAACCGCCTCAAACTTACGACAACACCACTACAGTCACTACATCTGTCACTTGAATGCCAAAACGAAGCATAAACAAGCGAGCCATTATGTCCGTGAAGAATTACTTCAGTTGAATTTGTATCTTGAGAATTTGCCTGACAGTGAATTTTTCTCGTCTTCTCTCATTATTCTGTGGTATGTATTGTTTAATGAGGCTTGTATTTTCTTTCATTTATTGTGACTTGCTATTTTGGGGCAGTCAATCGATCCTTCTCTTTCTCAACTGTCATCTTCAAATTTTACTTTCAGTTTTAATTAATTGCAAAAATCCTTCTCATATGTAGTGTAAGATTTTTGGAAACAAAACATAAGATGATCTTATAACTCAATTTGATCATTGGATAATATTGAGTTAACTGCCTATCATTGAAAATTGTTCTTTCATTTTGTTAAAGTCCGTTTTGTATCCCGTTTTTTCTTTAATTTTGAATAGAAAATGCCACCTGCTAAAACCCGTCCGTCATCAAATCCTGTGGACAACGCAACTATTACCACTAATGAAAAAATTTTAAGAGAGTGTGCTAACGTTTATTTAGATCCTGAGAGAGGTAAGAACACCGGCAGTTTGAAGAACGTATGAAGTATTTCTTATCATTCTTTCAGTTTATGTATGGAATCAGAATTCACTGTAGATCGGTATGTATAACAGTCACATATCAATTGACGAGGTTTGATTGGAAAATATTTATTTTAAATTATGGTTCTTCTGAATCTTTGCATACCAGTCTCATTTTTTATGTCAAGAGTTTCCAGTAAAATATGCAAATAGCTATTGGTACGCATGTGTAATTCAACAGTGTCGCTCTGTTTTTTTTAGCATAACCATGTAATGTACCTAATAGTATTTCGGCTTTCATGTAGATATTGTCAGCCTACTTTTAGATTCCTTCATCAAAAAATATCCCTAAATGAGTTTGTTGACTTTCTCGACCTTGCGGTTATTCATTTATTGCTTTTTATCAGTGAGAATAAATTAATTCAAATGTTGTTTTAGACTGTTAATTGCTCGGCTGAATCCATTAATAAATTATATCAATTAAATAACTACTCTGGGAGCGATATTATTGGATGGTAAACATGGTTTTCTTATCTTTATTTCTGGTGCAGCCCGTCAGAACTATCAGAAATTATTGCTTTCGGGGGCGAAGAATAGATGTAGGACACGCAACAAAGAGTTTGGGAAAGGGAAGGGATTGCACTTAAGTTTGTGAGTTCCCCGTATCCAATTTGTTCCGCTTTCAAGAGAAAATATATGGAAAAATAGATTGAGATTATCAGATATCGGGAATATCTACAAATAATATTTACGTATTCGACGTATGAAGATGTCGAATTTCTGAATCTCCTGGCGCATAAAGTCGTGCTTCAACGTTTCATCAAACTTATCTTATATTCAATATCTTCACGATGACGGAAATTTTAGAATTCGGAATCGCCGTTGCTTTCCGTCCTAAAAGTTAAGGGCGAAAGAGAAAACTGTGAGCCATAAGACGTGGGTCTTCAATATACCTTACGTAACAAGTAAATTCGTTAGAGACTGGAAGATAAATCTAGTACGTACCAAAGGTCTAAAATATCCTGTATATTATTTTATTGTGGTCAAATAAAGAGATAATTCTTCTTAAAAATTTTTCCATTTTATCATCATAAATCCGTAATTGAGGAATCATTTTCATGGCGCAATGCATAAGATTTGTTTGTATGAATAACTATTCTTTCTATCAGTCAGTATGAATAAATATCCTGAAACAACGAAAGAGAAATCTTTATATCCCGAACATACGTTTTCATTGACATCCGGCGCCCGGAATACTGAATTCTGTCTAATCCGTAAAGAAATAAAAATATCTTCTTTTAAGACAGGGTTATGCACTATCCTCGGCTGTTCCTATACTAAAATTTCAGTGGACTAGTAAGGGTATGACCTCCTTCCATGTATCATCGGCCCTACAGATTTCTGTATAGATTATCTCATAAAATATCTCCATTCCTTCTCTGCTCTCAATTGGAGAAGCCCCATCGATCAGATGAGGTTTACTTTCCTGTTTACTAATCATTTTTGGCGAAAATCTTTTCCTTTAAACCAGTCCACCCTTTCTCTTGCTGCCGAAGAACCCTTAAAAATCCCGGGCCTGTAGTAGTCTGTAATTTCGTAGGTCTTCTTTTAATCCAGACTTTTACAACGCTCGAAATGTAACTTGATCGCGTTAACACGTGTTAAAATATTTTCATTACGCTTTTCCGTCGATGAGAAGTTTTTTTGTAAAAGTTGCGAAATTCAATCATAGCTATGTCTCAAGAGAGTAAAAAGTCCCAATTTTAATTAAAACTACAAGGAGTTCTGTTTAAGAGTATTTAGATCATCCTGTTAGGTTACAGGCTTCTTTAACCCTTCCTTCAATCCTTTTCCCTTTTAAAGTACACAAAACTGATTTGGTATGAGAAGCGAATCTAGGACCATCTAAGGTATAAGCTTCCGCTCGGTGAATCATCAAGATTCATTCATATGCTTAGTTGCAGTACTAGGAGAAGACTTGTAACCCATGTCATTTCGTTCGTTTTCGACATGTCGAATAAAATGATAAATATGTTCACCATAGTAAATAAATTAAACTAGCCGTTGTGAGTAACTTTCATGAAATTCTCGGAAAATCGATTTTTCGTTTAGTTGCAACCCTCTTTTCTTTGGTAAAATTACATTTCTTTGTTTAGCATGAGTAATAATAGTCGTGAGAAATCGGGTGAGGTAGTACCATAAGAAAGGTAATGGATATCATTATTATTGGCTGTTGCTTTCGATTTGAAATCGCAATAAAAAGTTCATAAACTATATCGACTTAGTAAACTTTACGGAGCAAATTCAAGAAATGCTTACGTTGGCATTAACGTAATGTCGGTTGCTGCGAAGCTCTTTACGGAGTTACGTTATGCATCGGCGGTTGAATCGGCAAGATTAACGGTCGTCTCAGTAATTAACGAGCGATAAATATCCGATAAATTTCAAAATAAATGAAAAATCGATAGCAATTCAACCGCAAAAACATCGCAGGAATACGATAGATTATAGCCCCCGCAGAAAGTAGACTTTTCATCGGCTGACTGTATAAGCTGTAGCTTAATAAGCAAGAAGACATACGTAAGTACGCACATCCACCAATTTAATTTTGACTGAAACTGACTGGAAACTTCCTTTTCAATTGAAAAGTCTGCCGGCGATCGGTCGACTGTTTAATCAGATCCTAATTTATATTACTACGGGTAAAAGTTGCTTGCATACCGCAAGCTAATCGGTAAACATATTTTAAATAAATACCCGATTCCTTTTTTATGTGCTTACAATAACATCTCCCAGTTCACCGTCCTGTATAACAAAGTGTATACACGATTTAATCGTCCTGGTGTCGAACCTGGAACCATTTTGAAGACGTTCTTGGATATTAAGTTGTGGAAATGAGTCCTTTAACCATAAGCAAAATTTTAAGTCCTTATAATTTCAGAAAGGTACTCGAACATAAATCCGAATTCCTCATTTAAGTATATGGTAGAATGAAAATGATGCCCTGGAATCGAACCAAGGACTATTTAGGAAAAAAAAGAACTGCGTTTTCAAAACATATTCGTGACTGCTTTTCACGTACCGAAATATAAATCTCTATCTTCTCGGGAAGTGGTTCATGAAAATATTTGCAATCTCGAACATACATTTTATATGGGAGCATTAAGACCGCCTGTAGTCGAATCCAGAACCGTTTACGAAAATGCGATGGTGTGCTTCTAATTGGTAAGGGCATCTTAAACCGTATCCAAAGTTTCAGGTCGATATCATATCGGTAAGGTCCCCAAACGAAATTCCGTATTTCCCGTATTGTAGAATGGAAATGGTCCTCTTTCCTAGAACCAAGGACCATTAGGGGAACGGTAAACTGCGTTTGTAAAACAAATTCACGGCTGCTAAGAGAGAGAATTGGCGCCTTGTCCTTGGCTTTCCTAGCAGAAGCTTTGAAGAGATGTAAAAACTGCCAAGCATATGCATAAAAAATTTGAAAGCATCTGAAAGTTCAGTGGCGTAATGGATCGTGTAAAACTTTCCTTTCAATGGGAGTAGCCTCTCTTCCTCTTTTACATCATTCCTCTCCTTCGCTTTATAGTAAGAGCAGTAGTAGCACTTCTTGGTAACATTTTCTAGCTGAGTATTGAGTTTCGCTTCTGTCTGTGCTTCGGATGTGTGTACTCACGACTGAAGTCTGAACACCCACCGCCGATCAAACAGTTCAGTTTGTTTAGTGTGCTGAGATGGATCCCGAGAGTACTTAAATGTTCACCAACAGTTTAATCGAGGTCTGTCTGCGAGGGCTCAGAAACCGAATGCGATGTAAATCCGCGCCTACCTACGTATCTTGTTGAATGAAAGAACTAAGCCTTGCAGTTCGGAAGATGAAAAAGTGTGTTTAATCTTATAGAAACGTCTCATCAACGCCTAGGTTTGTAAGACAATTGTATTCCCGCGACTTTCTGCCACGTACAAGACTATTTTACTGAACAGGGTACGTTGTCACCATTTTTGACCTATCGGGCATTTATTATCATTAAAAGTTAGTTAGAGGAAATGTAAATTTGAGAAACGATGATAATTACCTACTCTTCTACTTTTAGGAATGCGATTTTCAACTTGATAAATATTTATGACACTTCATCATCTTATTAAAATTTGGGAGGAAACTAGATTAGGATTTTTGTCGATTCCCCTAAAATTTAAGAAAAAAACATCGTGCCCTACTTTGGCGGAAAGTTTGTGATAGTTTTGTCTCAAGTACGATGTTGATATAGATGTATGTAAAATATTTTGGTCCATTATGTAATTCTTTCCAGCCGATAATCGATTTTCTGCCTTTTCGTATTAAGGGGATAGAGAGGAAGACGGTATACCACTTCACTAAAATTCTTGATGAAGCTCTTTAGTTGTAATAATTTTAATTTTAAAAGTAACGACTGAGGTCATTACGCACGTGAGCCCCCAACGGGAACCAAACCAGAAACCGTTTTCACCAAATTCGAACGCGTTGCACATTTGGCTATCCGTGGAACCAAAATGAAGTTATTTTATACCTTTAGGTAGGTTAGGATTTTCGATTTCCCTTCTGTTTTTTTATTGAGAGTATGAAAATTCTAAGCATATAAAATACCGGCAGAATAGTAGCTAGAATTCGTCCTCTATCATAATGAATACCCGGTGAACGTGAAAGCCATTGAAACATAAAAAAGCACATCTTGAGTTTAGGCCAGTGCCTATAAATGGCTTGATATTTTGGTATCAGGATATTTTCATAATGTTTCGTCTAGCTAATAGATTAACCGGGTATTTTTATAGCCATTTTCAATAATAAATAAAATAAAAATCAATGTTATAAATGAAAAATTGTTTTATACATATTCGCGCGTTATAATTATTCGAGAAATAAATTAAATAACATAGGAGAATTTAGACATGGAGAATGAAAACTTATTTATTTATACTTGACATCGCAAAAGCGAAAAAGGCGATGTAAGTTTCGGATATTGTTTCATCATCTTTCTAAATGGGCAGTTCTCGCTCGATGATGCAGCCAAGTCCTCCTTCAACGTAGAGGAATTTAGAATATTAGTATTCATACAGTTTAGAAATTTTGTCATATATTTTGGTGGCAAATACCTCCTAGAAAAAATAACGCTTAGAAGCTATCAGGCTTGCTTACTTGTCAGCGATTCTTGATATCGTTTTTCAGTTATGCGAACGTTTTGCAACCATCAATTTCCAGCAATCTGAACTCTTTATCTGTACTCAGCTGTTGAGATTCTTCTCCTTTTTGCCGTTATAAATTTTCTTTCTTGACGTAATTTTCTCACTCTGTGCTACATCTTCTCTTGGTCTGCGAAATTTTCGCATCTTTCTAACTCTTGAGCATCGTTCGAATCATTGTCGATTAATTAGACTTCTGGCAAGCGTCTTAATTTTGTTCCGTGGAGTTCGTAAAAATCTCATACGTTTTTGGATGCAATCCATGGTGCAAAAATTATATAAGTGGTACAGATCCCGTGTTTTTACATTCGTTGATTCTTGTTTTTAGTACCTTTTGTAATACAAGAGCGAGAGAAATTATATTTTTAATTTTGGAATTGTGCATGTTAAAGTAATCAGCTGTCGATAAAATTGTTGCTTTGCAGCAGATTTCCTTGAATGAATAGTATGGTCATCACTATAATGTATTTACATGTGCTATTTCTTTCGTAGAGATAAAAGTATTCATAAACTGGTTGTTTCATTACTTCATATAAAACAAGACTACTCGAACAAATTCCCGAGTACTCGAAAATACGGATCAACCAGTAATCGAAATGGAAGTTAAGACCCTTCTATCCCGCCCATTTCAGTAAAAAATATTTTGTCCCATTAAAGTCTACGCCATAAATTTATTAATTTCATTTTATTATTTTTTGTGAAGTACAATAAAAAATACATAAAATTAAAATTTTAGACTACAGATGAACTGAAAGAGTACAAATTTTATATTAAATTGAAATATAATAAATAATCAAACACATTTGCTTTAAATTTCATTATCGTATTGTTTACTTTAACCAAAAGTCAATTTTTAGGTTGCGGTGAAAAACAATAGCCTAAAAAAAGACGTAAAATTTAGTTTTCCTATGATTTATAGTTCATTTACGCTTAGGAATTGACCTCTAATTAAAATAAGGATTTCTTCAACAAAATGACCAAGTATTCTTTCACCTAATATCTGTATTAAATCATCATTCAATTCTCGATATAAATCGAGTGAAATAATGGTCTCGTTTTGCCCTGTTGTGAAATTTCACTGATGTGAAATGTCGCGATTTCAGCTGTATGCAACTTGGTCAGTCTTGGTGTAGGTCCAGTAATAAGTGAAATGCATTAGCTTTGTAAGGTGTTATCTTGAAAATTTTCATTGATTCGCTTCAGATGATAATTGAATGCCTGGCAGTTAGAGGGTCTTCCCTAAGACGATGCTTATCCTATGCAAGAGGACCTCTCCTTGAACTAAGACAAAGCTCGTGAGCCTGCGGCCTTTTCTTCACTTCCTGAAATAAATGCACTTATTTAACTAATTTTATTTCTCGGTAATGCTAATTATGTCAGAAAATAAAATGGAAAATAATATAATTTTGTACCTAGGTTTACCTAAAATTTAAATGCGTTTTCCCTAGTATAATTTCGAAGTCTAATCACCTGAATGTATGCAATACGCCCATGAAGAGCATCTGATGTTTTCTTATTCGGTCTGAAAGTGCAGCAGAGAGGTAGTAGTACATTGTTTTCCTATAAAAAATGTTCCCGATTCCTGGAGTTTTTTATTCTAAATAGTAAGAATCTTTAAGAACTTTCAATGCACAATTAAGATGACATGTGATTGAATTTATTTGAGTTCAGAGGTTTTTTTGGCCTCGTGGATAGATTTAATGAGGATTCAAAAGGTTAAATCCTCAAATTTTTATATTCAAATTCAGAATCCTCTATTATCCATACTTGTATGGCATTGCTTTTGCTATTTTGGCTGCTGATAGCGATTTGAGATGCCATTAAAAGTATCCTCTTCTTTTGAATGGATGTAATATATTTTAAATTTGATTTCAACTTTTTTGTTTCGGTAGATACTTAGTGGTATAATTTTCTTTTTATTTTAAGGAGTGATGAAATTATTAGATAAAGAAAAGTTTAAACTGAACTAGTCACTGACTACACCATCTATCTTCGTTTGTATTTGATTTGTGACATCTATTTCCTTTTTGACAATTCTAAATTAAATTAATGCGTTTTAACTTCTGACATTTGCAACCGTTAAGATTTTCCTATTCAACTATTGAAGGATCTCATTTAATTCAGTGGATCTTCATAATTTTCTCTGAACCATATTGAAATCATCCCAATATATCAGCTCCTTCGAGTATTGTTGTTTTCACTTTCCGAAATATAGTTTACGCAAAAATTTGATCTACCAATGATATTCGACGCAGAATTGCTAGATTTCTGGGTTTTTCCGCAGGACTCATCAAAATAGCTGAGCAATTCGGTATTACTTTGGTGCCTCCAAGGAGAAAAATTGTCGTTTTGCTCATCGGTAATCATTCCGCCGGAAAGTCTTCCTTCATTAATTGGTAAGTACCTGTCTCTTTTCATTAGATTTTCCGAAATTCGCATATTCATAGCATGGAGGTATTAACTTGCAATATTGTCGTTGACATTAAAGACGATATGTATGTACAATTGATTGGACAAATGAGTTACTCTTTGGAAATCGCTTCGATGGCCAAATTTTGTCGTTGCCCTAGCAACGATATCCATAGTCGAGCATAAATTAGAAATATTAAATATTAGAAATATTTTTAAAACCTATTCGGAGTCTTTAAATCTTTTGTTAATCTATCGATAACGTATACACCTGAGTACCCATCTATGTACTTTTGCATGTATGTTGATTAAATATTTTCCTGCGTTTTTTCCAATACATTGGATCAAATAGGAAGCGTCGATTTGATGCTACCGTCTTTCATGTTGAAAATAATAATTGTTGGCTATCTAAAAGTGGATCATTTTATTATTATTAAAAGTGGATCTTTTCAGTGTATTTTAGATTAATTAACCGAAAATTTTGCAAATGCGAAATTCCAATCATTAATTTGTCTTTGTTATTCTGTTTTACATATGGTAATATTCTTTAATTGTGGATATATGGGAAATCATCTCTTTAATTGGGGATGTGATGGGACATCATCCTTTATTAGAAATGTAATCGTATCCATAACCTGAAGTTACGTTGAATTTTTCATAATGGTTGTCGTAAAATTATTACTTCAATAAATAATCATGTCCATGCCGTAATTGTGACAGAGTGAGTATTGAAATACGTTATAAGATAATTCATGATGAGACAAAATTTTATTAGCAAAAGAACGTTAGGTACACAATTGTCAGATCGTTTTATTTTAAATTTTAAGTTGAGAAATTAAAATTTTGTTATAGGTTTATTATGATAAGAAAGTAAATTTCAAGTTCATCCGTTTTTGTTTGAAGGGTAAAAATAACTTTATCGTAGGAGGCAAAATATTCCGTTAATCTTAAATATCGGTGTATAATGAGCATTATTCTTGCGACCGCGGAAAGTTAAGTTGAATACCTTCGCTTGCGAGATTGAAATTTACCCATGCCACAATAAATTTACCATTCTGTAGAAATTTACAAATATTTTTTCAATTATTACGTCCTTTCACGAAGTAACGCTCAGCCATAATGAGTTTATCATAGGATAATTTTCGTTCGAAATAACGTAATGGCTTCACAAGAAGATGGTGCATGGGGTTGCTCTATTTTTAGGCATGTTCGTATTCGTAATGTATTTATTATTTGTTTCCAAATAAAGTTCTTTCTCAAAAACTTTAACTGCCAAGTTCAGTTTGCTCCGTGACCCAAAAAATAAATAGATAAAATAAAACAAAAATTAACTGAGCCTCTTAAATTGAAGTAAAATTAGACACATTCCTTTCATACTCACTCATTTTCTCTCTCTCGAAGAATGGTACCGTAATCGTGATAAGAATAGCTTCCGAGAGTCCCCAGTGTCTTAATGTCACTGTGAGAAAAGAATTTCAATGTTGGATTTTGATATTTGTTTGAAAATGTCGATAATTTTTCTTTTATTATATTTATCGCGAACCTCGCATACCTTAAGAGATACAAGAAATCGTAATATGCCGTTAAAACAGTCGTAATTTCATTTTAATATGATTGCGGGCAGAATTATTTCTAATAACTTTAATGATTCTGCATTTACTCGCCGGGATATCTTTATAGTGATACGTAATGGAGAGTCTCACAACTGTTGTTCATTGCGTGCAATTTTTTAGTTATTAATTAACTTTAAGCTTATTTTTATTATCCTAACCCGAAGACCTCGGTTTTGGTGACCGTTCTTCGTGATTAATGTTTGTATAATTAAAACGGGTCTGCTGCTGACATGATGACATGACATTTTTGAATTGGAAGAAATGATAATATTTATTTTTGCGCCTTTCTCGGGATATCTATTTAAGTAGCTAGTCCTGAAGAATACCATTAACTAAAACTATAATTCAGAGACCTATTTTGAGCTTTAAAACTCCGCACGTTGTAAAGATTATTTCTTCTCCTCTGGAAAGATAACCGAGATACCTCTGTCGTTATCGTGGTATCCACCGTGTTGAAGGACCTATTTTGTGAAATATATTATACAGTGTTGAGTTCTTTTTAAAGAATTACTTCCCAGTGTCAAAATATACATCTGATTAGTTAGCTTCATTCAAACCAATTTAAGAACGGCGAAAAAGAAGTGATTTGAAAAACTGGGAGGGAGACGATTAAAATGCTATTATAAAGATATAATTTGCCTCGCTGGAAAATTATTTGGAAATATTTATGGCAGCTTTCTGTTCCTGAGTGATCTCTTTCTATTTACTCTTATAGAGTTAACTTTTACTGTGGTACTTTGTAACATTTTCGCAGTTTTAGTGAGTCAGAGTCTATGTTTAAAAAAATAAAATTTCTGCTACCGATTAGTTTGAGTTAATTTCTTCTTAGAAAGGAAAATCTCAGATAATTTTCTGAAATTATATTTGGCCATTTTGATGTAAAGTATCGTAAAAGAATAAGTTTTCAGCACAAGCTAGCGATATTTATAATTACATGGAATTATAATTAATTGGAAATTATTTTAAATGCTATTGTTAAAATAGTATTGTACGCATTAACTGTGGTTCAATTGTCATAAATTATGTATTGATGGGTAATCAAACCGTTACTAAACTGTATAATGAAATTTAGACGAATGTAAACAATTAAATTGATTAAATCAATTTTCATGATCTCTAAATTAGCAATTTTAAAATCTGACCCAGAGCTTAGAAAATCCCAGACCCAATTTATGAGTAATTTTAAGAAATAAAAGTTCCTACTACGTAGTTACTTTTTCTAGTAGAAAGTGATACAACTTTCTAGTATACGATTTAATAATATTAACATTTTAATTAATTAATAATATAAACATTTTAATATTATGAACATTTTAATTAAGTAACATTAATTCCCTCAATTTTCAGACTTGTATAAAATTGGAAAATTTTACACTTGCTGATAAAGTATCAAATTCTTGCGTACTTAAAACTCAATTATTACTTCAATTATTACTCAACTTTAAATTTAGTAGTTAAAAGTACTTAATTCAAAGTTGAGGCATAATTGAAGTCGGTTGGTCACAGTGTTTACAATGTTCTCATCCACCAAAGCCAAAAGAAATTCAATGTATGACTCGTAGATATAACTTCTTCAGAAGAGGAATTTTTCCCTTTTCCGCTTAGCAGAATAGTAGATTGTTTCAGCATTTTATGATTCACACTCAGATCATTTGACTTCAAGAAGTCGAAAAAATAATCAGTGAATCATTCATGACATCTGTCACAGCTCAGAAAGTTTTACTTTAAAAATTTATTCTCGGTAGTTTTATTTCTTCCAATTCTTCGGGTATATGAGAAGCAGTTTCCACAATCGGTAACCTGTTTATATTAAAAGTTCAGAAACCGAGAAAACTAGATATTACTTGTCTGGGTAGTTTTCTAGAATTTGATTGTGAAAGCCGTATTTTCCGTTTCTACACGCCTCATCTTCACTTTTAAAGTACAAGTTTGACGACAAAATTTTCTTACTATTTCTATCAACATTTATTTATTACTATTTTTAGTAACAATATAAAATCGCGTGTGTTATTTAACATAACTCATAATAATAACATTCAGCTTCAGGGATTGCGATGACTTTCTCGTAAAAATGTTACAAGTATAGTTATAACTATGCGAGATTAGTTCTGTGAGCCTGGTTTCTAATGTTGATTATCGAAGTTATGCTATTCAAATCCCCGTTAATTTTTAGACACAAATTTTAGAAGGAAATGGGGACTTGTGCATTAAATACGCTACTAAAAAATCACAGTAACATTTACTCTCGAATGTTAACTTCGGGTTTCAAGGACATGCGTTTATATTTTTATAAACGCTAGTTTACGGATAATCCTACATAAATATATATACATATAAAAATAACAGGGTAGAATAAACATACCTAAGAAACCTATTAGTGCGCGAGAGCATTAATGTAGAATGGGATGGCCGAGAAATATTGAAGAGATGGAATCTGCGAGAGCGTCTGCGCTCGCTCGATAAGGAAGCGTGAGTGCAGAGGAGGATAAAAAGCATTTTATCTTTATTTCGTGGAAGAGGCATGCGTTCAGCAAGGAACTTTCAAAGTATGCTGCATCCGACCCTGCTGGAACATTGAACTCAGTTGAAAAATTAGAACTATTGTTGAGGAATACATCGCATATAGGGAACGTTTAGCTTGAAATAACGTGATTTATAAATGGAAAATATGATAGTGTGTCTCGAGACATTTTTCCTCGATATTTTTGAAATGATGGATAAGAGTTTCTATTTTCACTATGACATATCTCTTTTCAAAATATCGTATTTTTTCTTTTCCTACTTATAAATATACATAAAAAATATAAAACACACAGGGGCGCTCGGATAACGTTTGTAGGCAGCGCGTTCGACTTAATGAAAGCGGTCCCGAGTTCGATTCCTGGTGGGAGCCCAGTGCGAAATTACTTCAGCTGTCGAAGTACTTTAAACAATACTACTACTACCACCAAACACACACACGAACCGTTTCAGCTTCCAATAGTCGTAAATTGAGCATTAATCATAGTAAATGCATCAAAATCAAGAAAAGAGAAGCCAATATCAATAGGATTGGAATCTTGGAGCTTTGCTATTTAACAGATGGTCCTGCTAACCCCAGTTTATCCGTAAAAAAGGTGTATTGCTCGAAGATATATATCTATAAGTTCCTTGCCCTAAATGGACAACTAGGAAAGAGAGATTTCACATAAAACTTGGTGAGAATGCATCCGAACTCATTCGTATATGAAATAAATCGTATTGAATTCGCGATTCGTATATGAAATATCAGAATATATATACCATACCCTGAATTATTTATTCCCTGTAGGTGGGTCCCTAGTCAGCACTTTGATTCTCAAAATTATTTAAGAACGCTCATCTTCACGAAATCTCATTTAAATTTCCATTAACCTACTGAGAGCTATGAACATAAGCAAGTAATTTAATAATTAAGCAAGTAATTTAATACTTTGATAAGTAATTTAGTAAAATCCTCAGTCAGTAGAGTCATATGATAAATCTTGTATGTATTTTGATTTATTACGGTCTTTTCGATTTCAGCAACGATTCTTCGACCAAATATCGTAAGATAGATTTTATAAGAATTACGAACTTTTTTCAATGCAAAATATTGCAGTAGAGTTGATAAAAATATTTATATCATGTTGATAATTGACGTGATTGTAATCATAGTTAGATATATATAGATGAGAATATGACTGTAGTGAAAAATAGCTGATAATAGTAGTTCTAATCAGGGAGGGTTTCTTACTACTTTTATGATTTGCTTCTTTAAGATTTAATGACGAATGTAGATAAAAATTTTGAGGATGGAATGAGCCATACAAGGAATGATAAGAAATGACACAGTTTGTGTCCTTGCTTTCCTCACTGATATATCGTAGATTGCTATAAGTGGAAAAGATACCCAGAGAGACAGCAGAGGTCCTATGAATTGTAATTTTCAGAGTTTTAAATAAATATTGACAAGGATAAATTACATTATTTAGCATCGCTCATAGCTCAGTAGTTTTTATATCATGAAATCCATGTGACAATGCTTGCACAAATGAACTGTAAATATTTCTTTGCCCTGTACCAAAAGCAAGTGAAAAATAATACATTTATCAAAATATATACGAAAGTTAACTACCCGCAGAGTATGATCTGTAAATAGTTCTGCCAGGGCGGTCACTCAGTTCCTTCATAAATACCACCTTAACAATTTTTTGAGAGTCCACTGTGCCTTGGGAAATTTGGAAACCTTAAACTTTAATTTACCCGTTTACCTTTAAATGCTGCTTATATTGAACCGTTTAGTCGGGTAGTTTGATTTTTCCTTTTGGCCAATAATATTCATACATTTTCTAAATAATTCATACCTTAGCAAACATGGACAGCTCCATTATATAAGCGCTCATAGTAATTTTCTTTTCGCCCAAAGAACAGAAATATAGAAGGAACTACGCTGTTGAGGAAAAAATTATACACACTAATCTTCCTGCGTTAACAGAATAAATCCTAACCTTAAAAATATTAGTTCTTCGGTTATAAATATTAATTAATGCGTTAAAATGCATAAGTAAAGAGATTGGTTGAAGAATCAACTTTCTCATGATTAATCTATTTAGATAGAATCAGCGAAATAGAGGATGATTTGAAATGAAATTTAACTATTGTAAACTTAAGGGACGTTACCTCATTTACGAAGAGGTTACATATGTATACGATTATTTTCTCTCTACGTTATTAAGAATATCAAATTTAATACAAATGATAAGGAATGGGTACGGGTAACTTTGCACGTAACATAACACAAATGTTAATTTCAATGTTATTCAGATACCGGTTAATCCATATCTTGGAAAATCCGACCCCGGATAATCGGTAATTTAATCTTTCTCAACTGCAGTTGAATATCATCACTTTCTTTCAATGGTTTGGAGTTATTTTAGGCTTAACTTAAACTCTTTTTGCTTAATATTGGTGAAATTAATTACTTATGAAGGTAGTGGTAAGGCGGATTATTGTGTCAAGTCTTCAGGCTTCAAATGGACTAAAATTTCGCGTCCGTGAATTCGATCGTAGTTTTTTGCTTGGTCTCGCTTCTTATTGCTTACGCCACTTAAACCATGTTGCATAGTTTAAGATATTTTCTTAGATCATGACCCAAATATGAAAGGGGCCCAGTTTGGAATCAGCTTGATTCACGAGAAAGAAGCTGCTTAATAATTAAGTTGAGAGCAAATTATCGTGTGAAAATTTTATTTTCGGCCCCTTTTGCCTATAAAACCTTATACTAATCAGAAGCTATAACATACTTAAAATGTCTTATTCGAAGTAAAAATATCGTGTTATACGATTCTTGAGAATGGAAGAGTGCTTCGATAAGTTTTTGTTTGTTATAACGAAAACATGAATGGTCTGCAGTGTGAAGAGGCGTGTATCCCATCATTCAGACGTTGTAAAAGTAACTCTGTACCGTTAATGTTGCTTTTAGTGCGTGTTAATGTATTAGTTTTCATTCCTCCCTGGCAGTTTATTTCCTTGCCACAAGTGTTAATCGCAGTGGAATTTTTAGAGTCAACACCACATCACTGTTAGGCGAACCGGAAGTACCTTCTTGATTTTCGTCTTACCGAGTATTGGGGAACATTTCATCATAGGAAGAGCATACTTTTCTGCCTTGTAATACATAAATAACGATTAGGTGGTAACAAACTGGCCAGTGGTCTAAATTTAGATACTTAAAGTTTTTTTTACGCCGGACGAATTTAATTTTCAATTGAATCTAAGTTTCCATTTTCCCTTCCCAGCACGGTTTTCCATTATGAGGAGGAGGAGAAAGTCTTTGTAGTTTTTCACTGTTTGTGGAAAACGAGGCATGAAAACTACGAATTCTGTCTCCTTCTCAGGCCTTCTGTACAAAGTTGCGCCTGGGCATATTGATTTTAGTATATGCCATTTTATTTTCACCTGACATTATATATCACACTGGAAAATATCTTGAAAAGCCTTTCAATATATTTAAGTGTATGCATTTGTTCCTGCACATAAATTCCGAATCTTTGGTCTAGCCCAGAAATCCATTTTAATCGGAAGGCCGTATGTATGTTCCATATAAAAATCCATTAGGCCGCACTAGAAAGACGTACTGCCAATATTTAGGTAGTTCAACACCAAAATTATACGAAAGAAAACTAATCGAATCGCTAATACAGTTCTTTCCATTTGATTTCCCTTGAAATAATGAATGAGATTGGTAAGCGAAATTATTCAAATAGGTTTTTCGTTTTAGGAACAGGTCGCAATGAACCCCCATAAAGGCCGCGCGTGGCCGCGAAAGTCCGCAGGTTCCCCAATTTTGATCTAACCGAAAGATACCCGTTTTACACGTTGTAAATTTTATTCTTGTCTGATTTTAAATTTTATACATTGATATTATGTGAGAAGAACCGTTACTGTCCACCTATTTATATATCTTAAGCTTTCTCGAGAGATAACGTGAAGCAATGATATGATAATAACTTTTACCCATACCACTTAAACTTAAGTGGTTTAAAAGTTATCATCTTTTCATTTCGTCATGTTATTAGTCATCCTTTTATTGTAAGGATAAAGAGTAAGTTTCATCGGTCTTAATTCTGTAAAGAAAAACGAAAACGCGTTCAAGGAAATATTTGTTGTATCGATTGCATTAATTGAAAATTTCTCTTGAAGTATTCGAATAAAAGCGCTAATAAACTCTTTTATAACGGCTGTATTCATATAACTCGTCTATATTTTCGTTATGTACGTGAAATTTGCAAGTGTGGGATTAAAATTTGAAATATTCTTCTCCAATTCTCGTATTCCATATGAAGATCCAAGTCATCTCAGATCTTGAAAAAAATTTCAAGCATGGGAAACTTTTTCACACTTCATACTCTCAGTGAATTGTTGCTAACGAGTAAGAATTTTGGAATACATTTGACATCGCGGCTTCCATACAGCTGCATCTTTCATGTTTTTCACGTTCGCGGAGTACTTCCTCAGAATTGAAAAAATAGCGTGTCACAATTTCCAGTTCCACTCACTTCGCCATACTTCTGACTTCCTTTCGCGGATTTTGGGTCCGAGTAGCTACTTCGTCACTAATTTATCGAATTCAGACGGATCCCGTTAGAAGATCTATTTATATCACAATTTGATCTTCGATGTTTCCATCCATCCATTCCATTTCAATCCATCTAATTGGGCGTTTTGCAAAAATGCCAAGAAAGCGAAGGAAATTTTTTACGCATAATGATTTCACGGAAGCTAGATTTCTTCATCATCATCTTTCGTTCTGCCGTGTGGCAGGTCTTGCCATGATTTTGTTCCACCCTTTTCTATCCTTACCCCATTCTCTCATTCGCTAGAACTACCATTCTCCATTATCCAGCACATGACATTTCTTCATTTTCCTTCAAAAAATTCTCTCAATCTTCAAAAACTGCTCAATGCACTGCCTCTTTAGATTGTGGCCTATTTAGTTCTTTTTCTTTTTTATCATATGTAATCAAATCTTTCCTTTTTCGTTTTTTTCTTTTTTTTTCTTACTATTATTTTATATTTTTCCTTTATTGATAATCATGTAAAATCTTCTCACAAGGTTAGGTGGAAGAGAGGACCACTCGGGCCTAACCTCGCCAAATAAAAGGTCAAATAATAACTATTATTATTATTATTTACAGTTTACGTATGTATATAGCCTACATCGAGGTTGGAATTCAAATCTTCAAATCCCGGCTAAACTAAAGCCGAAGAATATTCAAATTCAGGGCGATAGCGATCAGCCTATCGATCCTCAGAGGATATTCGGTCGACTGCGACTTGTCATCGGAAAGATTCTTTATTTTATAATAATTACGATCATTTAACACCTTTATATGATCAAATTTACCGTAGGTTTAAGGAAATACTGAATAAGAGTGCGAAATAATATTGTTAATCATTTTAATCTCTGTAAATGCCGAAAATTTTTTCTCTTCGGTGATCCTGGTCGAACGATTACAATCCAAGTCGGTCGTGGCAACCGATGACTTAGCTAAACAAACTAATTGATATTCCACTTGATCTTAAAAATATAAGTATAACATGGTCGTCAATCATTTTAAAAATCAAAGTAACCGCCAACAGTCATGATGGCATCATACTCATAAAAAAGCAGATACTGTCAATATCTTCATCATTCCGACGTAAACGATTTTTTTTACAAATTCTATTTGAACCCAATAAGGTTCTGTTGGTGAAACTACGAATGGATTTTGTCCATGTTTTAAATTCATTCTTCTTACGCCCTCGTAAAAGGGTAATCTCTCTGAGTAGGATGTATTAAATTTTGAAAAATATAAAAATTTATTATCCCTTTTAATGATATGCCACCGACATATGACGTTAATATTGCAAAACTTCTTAATGAAATTTTTAAGTAAGGATACCTGTTTATTTTGTCATATACCAGCGTACCGGATGAAAAGGGGTCGCGTTATTTTGAATGCTGCAAGTCAACGTATGTATGTATATGTATGAAACGTATATGTATGCAATACACGCGTAATAAAATATCGCTATCGCCGGCTCACTGGTCAGTGCGCAGGTCCCCGTCATACACTTTGCTTCGTACTTTTCTGTAGTTATTCCTCTTTTCTTCCTCATCTTTCACTGGAATGTAAATTATCGACTTCAGCTGGATAAAAATTTCCACACCCGCTACTTCTACACGTATCTCAAGTGAATATTCTTTCACACCAAGAAGGCCAATTATGGAAAAAGACCATAATAGAGGGAATCGCAAAAGAAGGGTAAGAAAAGCTATTTCTTACTTCATGGGATTCTTTACTATAGCTTTTCGAAGCTAATTTTCAACACTTCCTTTGCTGCAGGAAAAAGTGATCGGGAAGGAACATCTGGGGTCAAATGGTGGTCAGCAACTGTAAATTTCTTCTTCCTCGAAGGATAACACATCTTTTAGTTCCGGTATCTATATCTTTTTCCTCACTGCAAGTATTCTACCTCAAACGACGATAACGAATGCGTTGGGTAGTTTATCTCGTTCCCACGAAGTCTTTTTATCGGATATGCTTAATTTGAGTTTCAAAGAAAATCGCTGCGAATTCTACAGTTTTTCCTCGACAGTGATCGCTATAATAAGTTAAAATTTTCAAATGATTATTCGAAATCCGTCCCTCGTTTCTTCATTTGATCATTCGTTCTTCGTTTCTGTCTAAATATTCGAAACAGGCATTTGTATTGGGAAATCACCCTATGATGAGACTTTTGCAATCAGTGGTGTGAATCCAAATTTTTCGTAGCAGGTTCTTAACCCTATGGAGTACGCAACTACAAAAAACACCGTATTTGACACTTAAGCACCGTAGCTGACAATATAGCTTCTTCTTTAGCTTGACAATAAGCTTCTTTTATCCAAATTATAGCTAAAAAATAACTCCTGCGTCTTCTGTACGAAGGTTTGGTCTTCTTTATCCTTTTGCACGTTTCTGCAATATCGAAGGAGATGCAATCGAGATTTCGAACAACCATGATAGATTGGAATTTACGATCTTGAGAAAGGTAGCCTGAAAACGTAAATTTAAAAATTGTACGTAATTATAGCTCAGAATTCAACAGCGTTGTTAAAATTTGTCTCCGCGACTTTTTCCTACTGAAATGAGTGTGCGTCTTACATGCCGTCAGATGCCGGTACGTATTCCCTTATTATTTTAGTTGGAAAATATTTTACGAAACCTTAATATGTAAAATGAACGAAGTGTTTCTTGATGCGACGTTTAAATTATATTCTTGTTCTAACGTAGAGCCTCTACGTATATCTTTCTAATACTATCATATCACATATATTTTAGAACCAGTTCGGCGAACTCGGGAAATTCTAACAATAGAACAAGTTCATGCGAACCGGTGCGAACGAATGGAATGGAAACGAAATCGTTTTTATACAATACTCGCGCTTTCTGGGGTCAGTAAATTTTTAATTACGGGCAATCTTTAAGAATAATCCGGCTGTTTGTGATGCTGATAAATACCCCAAGAAATAAAATTGATGTGTTCCAGCGCAACTTTGTGGAATTTATCACACATGATGGAGAAGAAAAGAAATCTTAGTACAACAATTGAAGATGTCAACTCGTTGACGAAATTAGTCGGTAATAAATCTCTCGTGGAAGACTAAGACCCCAGGAAATATGAATATTTTGTTTATATCGTATCGTGTTTGTATTTACTTTTATTGATTCTGCATGAAGATCTCTTGAAAATATTCCATCCAAGTAAAGTCCATTCTGAACGCTTGGGCCATAACCCCACATGACTTTCTTTTGATAGCTGATGCCTTTCACCCTTCCTTTCTCTGACAAGCAGTCAAATTACGCGTGCCTTAGCATGTGGGCTCTCCTTCCCTTGCTTTGTCATCGCTTTCGTTATCCCTTTCTATCCAAGGCGCCGACATTGCGCCACGTTTTCGCCTTCGTTTCAAGCGCACATATTTTTCCCTTCGATGCCAGTCCGCCCCTAAGGAAAAGTCCGGAAACTGGCGAGGAAAGATAAAATGCCAACCGCTTTTCTTTCAAAACATCCTTCGAAGCCGCAATTTCCTCTTCTCCCTCCATTTGCCCACTCTTTAACTCCCGACCGCGACATCCTGTCGAATCAGTTACCCCAGCTGCAGAAACTGAGCGAAATTATGCTTCGAAGGAGATTGTCATATACGCTGATAATGATTTTTGCCCGGCGCTGGGATTTCCGTGTCTGTGGGTTTGAAGAACGCCTCGCACGATTTCCCGATTTGATGTTCGAACCGCCCTTCTGCTGGAATGAATCATTTTCGAACATTATAAGCGAATCGTCATAGGCTGTTTGGTCTTACGTTAGTGAATAGGCCCATACAGTTTCATATTTCTCTCGATAATAATAATAAACGTCTTTATTTGGGCGATATTGAGACTGAGATCGATCGGCATTACTAAAATAAATGGATTTATTTTATTTCGATAGTTTCATTTTATCTACTCCATCTGCAGAATTCATTAATCATTGCTTTTTAACGTGAGAGATCAACTGATTTGGCGATTTCTTCAAGGATTAACTCGAGTAACAATTAATTAATTAACAATTTTGTTCATAACACCAAAGTAATTCATTACTTGAATTTAGATGTAAGAGTGAATTTAAAATCAGTAGCTACTACGTATAGTAGACCAAGGGTAAAATTAGGAGGATTAGCAATGAGAACGTGGAAGCACCTATTCGCTCATACAGAAGGGGCTAAATGTCATTACTAGCAGCTTATAAAAATAATCGCTATATTTATTTCTGAAGTATCATTGGATTTTATATCAGACGCCTCAAAATGTTCACTCGTTCATTTGTGTGGATTTACAAAGGCTTATTTGAATCTAAATTAAGCAAAATATTTGTATCTTTTCTTTTCCACCTCAAGTCCACCGAACGTTATCGAAATACGTTATCAGTTTTGGATGACGCACAGCCGCGTTAAAAAAATTCATTCCGCTCACCCACAATCAGTTCATTTCCCCGAAATTTCGCAGTTTTTAGCTCTAAAATGTTTTAGTACGCCTAAAGATAATTTTAGCTTACGATGGGGATATCTTCATTTATTCTTAAAAATGAAATATTTGTTTTCTTACCTAAATGACTTTAGTCAAACATTTTCGATGCTGAAATAAATGGATTCACTCATACAATTCATCGAAATATACAGTTAACCCGGTTAAGACGCTTGTCAGAGAACCGAACGTAAACCGCATCGTAGTCAGGATAGCGTTATAACGGGTATATCAAAAAATTATTTCTTTTGTATAAGAAAACAAAAAGGGAGTATCTCTTTAATTTTTAAATAAGCGATTTATACCTTAAAAACAGGAATTCTTTAGTTTCCTAGCCACAGTTGTAGATATATAGAGATTCCGCGAGCCATAGTTGTGTAATATTAGTTGCCTTCTCGTCAGTTATTTTAAGAATGCTTTTCAATGTACGCAGAGAGCGTCTTCCTTTATTATTATTTTGATGATTATTCACTCCACAATGAAGCATAGTTTACCAGATTTTTACTTTTAGGGAAGAATAATGTTAGCAATTTTCGGTCTATCGACTGAGGTTTTTGCTATAGCGGGTTGCAGTGCATCTGAAGATGGGAAAAATCCACGTTAAGTAGAAGAACGTCTTAAGCTGTATTTGAACCATTTGTTTATTGTTTAAGGGATCGGGAAAAAACCAGCGTATCAAACGGGATACCGTCTTAAGGGGGTTTTATTGTATTTAGTATGCGACCCATCTTTCGAACATTCGGTTCATGTTGAAGTAACAGGAGAACAACGTAAGCTTCCATTTATACCATCGAAAATATGGAATTTCACCCAATGTCGCCAAAGATTGATTTGATCACACACAAAGAAAATTCACTTGGTAGAGTCCAAAAAACTTTTTTATTAAAGACCTATAGTAGGTTTCGTTACGGAGTAACATAATCAGGTCGAAGTTCGACCACTGAGGTCGAGGACCTCACCATGTCTCAACTAAATCTGTCATTTTCAAGATTAATTTGATTTAAAGCATATATGGGAGCTATCAACAGTTTTGGAGGCCGCAGTGCATGCTGCTTTTCATCGTTGGTGGCCGGTGTCCGAGGGCAGTAGAGAAGGGATTTCGTCCTGTTTAGTTTCCGGAGAACTCGAACGAGGGAATCGGACGATAGGAAGTTGGGCGGCGGTCTCCAGAGAACGCTCTCCACCGCAGACTTATCTCCCTCACGCATTCTCTTCCTTCGCTTACTTTCTTTCTTTCTTTCTCTCCGCCTTCAAACGACTCTACGCTGACTCTTCTTTCGTGACATCCGATTAATTAATCCTGTGAAACTATAATAGGTCTGGATTGAAATCTTCTTTCCATTTTGTATAAGATTCACCCTTCTCTCGAGATCGTCGAACGCATGTATTGAATATTGTAATATTGAAATTAAATTTGTTATTCTTTACTTTGTGTTAAGTCTAAGACAAATGATTGAGTGACATATTTTACATAGCCGAATGCTGGGACCCGTCTTGAAATAGTCATTGACATAATTTTGTGGAGTATTTATTTTCTCTTTACTTAATACTAACGAAAAACAAATATTCTTCATGAAAGAATATTTGAAAACAAAAATTCATGCCGAACTATCAGAAGATATTCAATATGATATGACTAGGAAAATTTTATTAATCAAGGGAGTATCAAGATACCAAAACATTATATAGACAGCTAACAGTAGTATTATCAAAAGTGCTTCGACGACTGAGGCGATTTCGCGCTTGGGCTCCCACCGGGATTCGAACCCGGGACCGCATTCCTCATAGTTGAGCACTCTGCCCACTTGGCTACCCGAAAGCATTTAAATTGCCGTATATTAAATAATGATTATTAAGCATAAATAAAATAAATAGTATGATCCTTTAAATATGTAGGTGATAGAATAGATAGCCAATCGATAGGATTTCCCCTCTATAGTAACCTATTATTTGGTTAAAGAAAGAAGAGTGTACGAAATTTCCACTCCCGGTAAAGAAGTAGATATCTGATAACAGAAGATCATTGAAAAAAGATACACCAAGCAGCTGGAAACGTAATTTAAAACCAATATTTAAGAAGTAGAAGAGGAAAAGTTGAAGAAAAAATAATTAAGGAAGGTAATGACTAATCCAGTTTATACTTCTTATACCGTTTCATAGGAATTTTTACATAATTTTAATGAAGCATTGTCATGTTGAGAGAAATATAATGTTTAAATCATTCTCTGGAAAGTTAAGTTTCTGTAAATGGTTACTGTACTTGGAGAAATTGAGGATTGCCGTTTTTAACGCCTCTCGTATTCAGCCGAGACATCTTTATCCGCTGGTCGGTTGTTCAGAAGATTCGACCGTTCATGAAATGGAAATATTAGCTTTTTCATAAAAAATAATATCGGAAACAATGCCCGTATTTAACGGCAATTACGTGTAATCGCTTAAAAAACTACTCGAATGCAGCCTTTATGCATGGAGAGCAGCCCTGACCATGTCAGTTTCTCCTGATCGCTGCATTTTTTTTTTGTTGCAAGATTAAAATTAGAAGCCCCTATCAAAATTGTGGTTTAAGCGATAAGTGTTTCTAAAATAACGTTAATGTTTCTTATCCTCCTCCTCTCTTTTCGTTCTTTTGTATTTTTGTACATCTTCGTTATGAATATTGATTAGATTCTGCATTTAAAAGATTTTCATGTTGCGATTTACTGCTATCATTTTCGTTGTCAGAGGTATAAGTATCTAGCTTAACTGCAAACTATTTTGCGCTATCTTTTCCGTTTCTGAAACGGGCTAATCGGGAAAAAGGTGAGATTCTATTACTCTTAATTTTAAAATCTGCACTTAAGAAATGATATCGTTGTTTGTTGAAGTTCCCAGACTACCATAAACTTTAATTTTCCCTAGGATATTCATACTTCATGTAATGGAAAGCAACTAAACATAAAAGAACAATCTAAAATGTTTTCATTATGGCTGTTGAATATATTGCTGATTCTTTTTGCATATTAAAATTAGTGTGCTGGTGATCGTGGAACAAGTATATTTTAGAAGACGACTCTAATAAAAGTCTGATTTTTTTAAGGTATATTGAGGAACATGTGCAGAAAACAGGAGTTGCTATTGAAACAAAGGGCTTTACAATTGTCACTAGTGGGAAGAAGAGAGATTCATTACTGGTGAGTGCATTTCAAAGTTTATTACTTATTCAATTAAATAACCAATAATCTTATGACTATTTTTTTATGCAAGAGATTCATTTCTGGTTAATTGTTCTTGAAACAAACTTGTCCTTCCAGTAATAGAATTCTTTTATTTAATTACAGGGAAATGCTACCCTACATATATTTCCACATTTTAAACCCCTGAGCCAGTTCAAAGGTAAGTCAATACTTCACTATTAGCACATATAGGATATATAAAGAGATCTTTGTATGAGCAAAGACTAGTGGTAGGCAAAGATTACTAGATTGTACATCAGATGGAATAAAATGTAGTGCAAATTAGATTTATGTTTGGAAAAAACGATTTTCATTCTATGCATATATTCTATATTTTCAAATAAATATAAAATCTAAGTGATTCTTACATTTATTTGAAAATGATCAAGGATATATCTCTATACTGCAATGAAGCTTTGGTATCTGTTATGCGCTGAATGTATTGTTCATGTTTTTAACTATCAGAATACTTTATTTTTTCCTTTACGTTGACTGGAGATTCATTGTTACAACTATTTGTGAAATGGAAATTTTGAACTTGTTTATGATCATATTAACCTTATAGAGTAAACTGTGCTAAAAATAATCTTCTCTAATACTTTGAAAAGTATCTATGAATAATTAAACTTGAAGGGTTTTATAGTTCATCTTAACTGAATGCTGATGTTTACTTTTCCACATAACATAAGGTTTTATTTGAGAACAAATATTTGTTCTTAAATAAAACCTTATGTGGAAAAGTAAACATTAGCGTTCAGTTATATATTTCCACCACATCACGGCTGAGGCTATAGATTATAGTTCATCTTAATTTGTTCTGTGAATTGTTCTAGATGTATACATTAAATATCTGACTCCTCTAAAAGATATTTTGTGTGATAAATTTTGTATGATCAAAGAAATATTTGTAATTCTTAAGTGCCTATGGCATTGTAATTTCTTTAGAATATTAATGAGTGCTAAAAATGTGTAAACATTTTTATAATCAATTCTCTTATGACAAACTATCTAATAACCTAACAGTGACTCCTTTGATGATGGATTATCATTTGTTTGAAACCTTGATCATAAGAGAATGAATTAGTGGTTTAAGAAAATTTTTATTATTCTTTACTTCCTAACAAATATGGATCCCACTAGATCATGCCATCAATGATTAATTGTATCGTAATGCCTATTTTCCTAAATTTTACAAAAAATGTAACTTTTTTACTAGTATTTGATTTTTAAATATCTTCAGTAATATATATTTATCTGTTGCTTCTTTACAAGAGCATTTTCAACTCATCAGAAAAATACTCAGCTAACGTATGTGGAACTATGCAAAAATTTTGAGCCCCGCCCATTTTGTATTTCTGAATGAATCATCCTAGATCTAAACTTAAGTCTAGGATGAATATTGCTATAGTATACATATAGAAGGTATTTCAATGACTCACTTGACTGATTATTTATTGAAAAATGTTCACTGTTACTATGCAAACTTGTATGTTACCCTTCCCTATAGATTTTCCAATTCCTTCCCTTATTTCATCCAGCTACCCATCGTCTCTTTGCTCTCCCATTAGCTTATCTCATCCTGTGTGGTTTATGTCGACTTCCTGGCTGTCAATTTCCTGCCAAAATGGGGTTTTGTTTTGAGTTTTCAAAAATGAACGGATATTTCATTTGTTAACAACTATTTACCATACTATACTCAAAATTGATTTTATCTGTTAATTTGTTGTTAAAAAATGAATTGATTTTAATTTCTTAGGTTCTTTTATTTCTATAGTTTGGTAATTAAGTTATAAAAATGAATCTCTTTATGATTCTAACTTTCCTTGTTTTCACAAACCAATATTTTCATGAAACATCATTATTTTTAGCAGTAATTATATAAACAACATAAATAGAACATTAATGTAAACCTTTTCCCTTTTAAATTAGTAAGCTGATGTCAGTCTTTTACTTATAGGGTTAGCAATGGATAATAATTGTCATCTGGATTTTCCATGGTGCGTAACATAAAACTTGTTGTTGTTGTTGTTCTCTAACTCTTTGTGTGCTTTATATGATTAATTAGTATCCATTTGCATACATAAACTGATTTTTTGTAAATCTTAATCAGTTTATGGAAATAAGTTGAAGAAGTACAATGTGAAAGTTATCCTTTGTAACAAAAATTATCGGGCTTATGCATTTTTCTAACTGCATGCCAATAATGTGATTCTGACATTGTTATGTTTTGTTTTGTGTTTTCATGTTTTTGAACCCTCAGCAGGTTTTATAGGAAGTAATTATTTGATGATTTCATTTTTGTAATGGTATAGTAATCTGTGTTCATAAAAGAAAAATTGCCAGCCTAGAGTTGCTTTTACTAATATTCACCCCTGCAGTCTGTGATATCTATATGGCTTTAACTTTATGTAATTCAGAGGGAAATCCTATAATTTGTGCTGTTAATAGTCTACATTGCTTTATTTTTAAGTTAAGATTGGGTATGATAACTTTATATATAACTCCACCATGAAAATGTACACCATTATTTGTGTATGAGAAAGTTTTCTATGATTTGAATTTTCTCCTCGTCAAAAATTATTCTGGCATTTGTGAAGAGAGTGTTAGCAACAAGCACATCAGAAGTTGCCTTGTGATATGCTTAACAATTGATAGTATCGAAAATGAAAATTTATTATTAACATGAGCATCGAATCGATGACTGATGTATTGAATTTATCCTGACTGTTCATTTAGGTAACATTTTAAAAATTTGATGAATAATTCTGATTCAATTAGATGTCATTCAGGATCAGATGAACAAGCTAGAAAACTGAGAGTTATCATATTTGACTGACTGGCTGTGAGGCAACACCATGACTTTGTTAGAAAAATTACCCGAATTATGTAACGTATAATATTTATTCCAACTTATTCATAAAATTTCGGAGACAAAAATATACTTCACTGTCATAATTCAACTTATGATCCATTAGTAGGAAATCATACACTTTGATTTTAATAACTTCTCTTATTATTCAGTTAATAGTTTATTGTTATACTTATGTACTGCTGTTATTATTATACAAAGTTGTGTAGTGTCCAACTGATTTATTCAATTTTATAAATTTTAAATCTTCTTAAAGTCATGAAATATTTTTCATTTGCATCAAAATTCAAGCCAAGAATGTTTGAAAGAAATGAAAATCTTATTGAAATGATGGATATATAACCTTAAGAATATAAATTCCTGTAGAGTTTCTGTCAATTTTTCCTCATTAATTTTTCCCTAGAAGCCATTTTTTACTTCCTGTGTATGTTCTTAGTTAATTTCTTCCCTGTGCCACCTCCCTTTCCCATGCTTGCAGCTGCGTATGGCTGCGTGTCTTCTTATCATTCTTGCCACTTCCTCTGATGTGTTGGAGACTGAGGAATGGTTAAGAGAGGCAAGGGATGGGTTGAAAGTAGTGGGGGAGATGGAAAACAGGAGACGAAAGGCCAGTTTAGGCAATGCTATGGAGTGGGGAAGGTGGTGACATCCTTGTAGCAATATAAGCTGACTTGTGGCCCTCTCTAAGATCAGTGGCAGTAGAGCAACCGTGAAGAAACGTCTTGGCTATTTCAAGGAATTGTGTTGGATACTCTCAGCAGTTCAAGTAGAGTTTATTAGGTTTTTCTATTCTTCACTCTCGTAGTACTTTGATTCATTTAAAAAGTGTTTCTATAGGTATTTAGGGAAGTCGTGACTATAAATCAGGACATTGTTTTGTTAAGAACTCTGTGCTCAGATGAATACGTATAGTAACCTGTCAGCGTTGAAGTTGTGCATAATTTGCTAGGGGAAGAGTGAATTTTATATCTGAAATAACCTGGAGATTGTGTATCACATTTGTTGGCTATTGCACTTAGGTACTACAGTACGGCTCATCGCCGGGCATCTTGCGTGCTTTAGACATGGCAAGCTGCCTAGTGAAGGGCAATGCCGTGGTACCTCATCTTCACCATATCAAGAAGTTGTGATTTGAAAGTGTTTGTAGATATAACAACAGGAGTAAGCATTGGTCATTCATCTTTAAGGTCATCTATTATTAATATTATCTACAGTTTTACTTGTTTTAAATATTTTTTTGATACTTTAAGGATATTTTCATAGTTTTATTTTTATTTAATGTATAAAGTTGCATAATTTCATAACCTTTTAGCAATAGTAATACTTGTTAGAAGTTTGCCTTTGAAGTTATAAATTTTATTGTATTGAATTTTGTGTATTACTTCTGTAATTATTTATTGTTAAATGGTAATCTTTGCTCATGTAATTAGTGTAAACTCAATGTTCTTGCATGCAAAATTGGACTTCTTTTTAATAAATAATAAATTTTATGACTTTTGTATTTATTCAAACCATGTATGTAACATCGTGATGAAAATTTTATAGGATACTCTTATAATTCGTGGTAGTGTAAAATATTTCAACAATTCACTGATTCTAATTTTAGATTAATTAGTGCGCAGTACTCATCCTATAGGAAAGAAATGCATTTGACCAAGAAAATTTCAAGTGTAGAGCTCTAATTTCTTATATCGGTAAATTAATTTGAAATTCATTTGGTATTCAATGTTCATGCACCATAGGAATTCATTACTTCATTTGATACTTTCAAATTTTTGAAAATTGATGATTTTGAAAATTCATTTTTTTAGCTAAGTTATTTTCTTGGGGTGGGTTAGTCAACTTTTAATATTGAACACTAACTTGTTACTTGAAGTTAGAAGTTTTAAAATTTTTACTGTTAGTGTTTTATGACTTTGGGCAATGTAATATGTTTTCTCCTCAAATCCTGAATCAAAAATTTCAGTTATTTATTACTAATTGAAATGTTAGGTGTATAGAATTTATGCTAAGTGTAAATGCATCCTCATCAATATCAAAGGAATGGTTGAACATTTTAATAGCTTTCACTTCTTCAAATATCTACTTCAACATATTGATAGTAAATTTCTAATAATCGATGATTGGGTACTCAAAGGCATGGCGAAGAAAGAGATTATTAACATGATCTCAAAAATCAATTTCTAGAAACCAGTAGCATGGTCAATGAATGTACTAATGTATTGTTTGTATCATCTAAAATCATTTCTGGTTTGTTTCTCCCAAAATATAAGGTAAAATCATACAAATTTGAGTTCCAATCAGAAATGAGATACATCATCGAAAGATTGAGTGTATGTATTATTTATCAATGTCCATCCTTAATATATTATTCACGTTAGAATAAGCAAGAGATACAGCTTTCATATCTCTCAATTATCTCAATCAATAATGGTGATTAATATACTTTCATGTTAATTATCAGTAATTAATTTTCCTCATATTCTGTTGAAATTGAAAATTTTGGACTGGAGGTAGTACATTGCTACATTAAGTGATGCCATGATCTGTCATAATTGTTAACGTACATTAATTTGAATTTGACTGCTTTGAAGGGTTATAATTAAAATCAATTTGGTGTTATTTTCTTGCTTTTGAAAATTGGTTTTAAAAATGGTTTTTAAAGTACACTTTTAAAGCTGGTTCCACCTTGTAGTATTGTTTTATTTTTTTCATTTCTTTGCCCATAATCTGAAGAAGTACCCCTCCTTTGGTCATATGAAGATTAAGTCAGCTGAAATGAATCTCAAAGTATGGGTCCCTAGCTTTATGATCTCTTGGCATATAAACATCATACTTAAGACAGCAAAGTCTCTCTACCAAGGTGCAAAGAATTTCACTTTCTAACCGATGCAGTTTAATAGTTTGGGAATAGTTCAGCTGCTCATTAATAGCAGTGAAACTCTCAGAGTATTTATTCAGAATAAATGGGCCAGAATATTCTGACAACAGGTTCAAATAATTGAAATCACCCTGATCATTTCACACCAAACATTCCAACAAATCTCTATAATAGTATTCTCTCCAACAATTGAAGATTGGAACAAATGAGTGCTGTTTAAGGAAAAAAATTATGAAAATCAACAGAGGAATATTCATAGTTTTCAGGAGGAAATTTTATTTGATATTAACATGCTAGAAAAATTTTTTTTAATTATTATTTTTTAAATTCATATAATTTATGTATTGAATCACAATCATGTGCCATAATTTTCACTTAGTGAACAGGTTTAGTAATAATCATGTCTCTTCCAGAGCTATCAACTGACTTTCATATGCAGTGATGAAACTTAATGTTTCAGTGATGTTATACAATTTCAGATATTTTTGACCAATGTAATTAAAGTTTGTTATCAGATATATGAAAGCGAAGGTTAGAGCTGAAAATGTCATTCATTATATATCTTCTGTGTTTTTCTCTCCTAGATTGGATTTGTAAAAACTGGTCCTGTTGATGTTAAGGTTAAGTGAAATAAAATGTAAGAAACCATTGTTTTTGTTCTAGTTTTCCAAAAGTCAATAAAATTTGTAACTTTTTCTTGTATTCATTTTCCTATGTTTTGTGAAATAGTTATATTAATTTTTTCTACCTTTCTTTAAAAATATCATTGCTTCAATTATTCCTAAAAGAACTGGCAAAATATCTAAACAAAGAAGCTCTTAAAGGAATACATTTGACTCTTTTAGATAAAACATAATCATTGTATGACAAGGATGAAAGAATCTATGTATTTTAGGATCCCATCAAGATTTCAATTTGAATTGTAACATTACCATAATATCTCATCCATTTTGTATCTTGTTTGTGTAAGCTTCATTAATTGTATGGTAAAGAGGTTTTTCTGGACAACTTCATATATCCAGTTTACTATCATAATACCTTCAGAATAATTCTATATGTTATTTTATTTAGGGAAAGCTGAAGACCATCTTATGTTATATTTGAAGGAACATCATCACTAAGTGTACTATATTACATCCACATATTTTAATCTATCTGCCTTTCTTCGCATAATCAGAAATGTGAATTGAGACTGTGTGACCTCTTTCCTATGAGCCTTAGAGCCAAAATTGTGTGTTATATATACTTTGGCTTCATTCACTCTGATAGGGTTGTATCACAGACATTGATAAAAAGTGTTTGACTTCACAAAGCTTATAATGGTAAATTATCATGTTTAATAAATATAAGTTAGTTTTTAATTATTTTTATGTAATTTTCTTATCTTCTTGATGTATAAATCTGTATCTTAATATGGATGTTTTGGTGTAACTGAGAAAACACAATTCACAACACATGTATTCTATAGTTTTATTGATATTGGTCAGTTCTTGCTATGTGTACCCCGTTATGATTATTGGCTAACTTATTATAGAGCTGACCTCAAATGGGAACTATGTGTTGATATTTATGTATACATATATTATCTGTTTGCTTAAGCATATCCAGTTAACTATTATATTGATTTAGCAACATATCGATTAATAACTTTTAATGAAGTTCATTAAGGATAATACTGAGTCATCCAAGAAGTATCATTAATACCTTGAAAACTTTGGTGTTCTAAGATGCTAACCATTGCTGATTTTCATTGCTTGGCAATGAAAATCAGTACAAGCTTGGCATTCCTTTTGTTCTTTACTAACAAAAATCTCATCCTCATATTTATTTTATAGAATTTATTAAATTGTTCCTTCATATTTTGTAAATTCTTGTCAATAAATATCACAATTTTTTATAGTTAATATTGCTTGCTAAATACTAATTTAGTAGTATAATTATATTCATAGTTTAATCTACTTACCTGATCACACTTGTTTCTTTTCATTTTACTAAATTTCCTAGTATCTATCTTAATTAAGATCAATCTAAGAAATTTACAACAGGTGCTACCCATCACCAAAACCATTGCCGTTTAAATAAACAACCTATGGACAATATATATATTGCTTAGATAAATCTCAATTTCAAGTTGTTAGATTATCATAATATTGTTAGATGCTATACACTGCAACTGTAAATTTTCATTGCTCAGCACTGTCTTTTAGTTTAGTAAAATGTACAGAAACAAGTATGCTTCATCAGATTTCATTGGAAACTATCAAATAAGCAAATACCAATGAGTTATGAAATCAAGTAATTTTAATTTTTTTTATGGAAAAGATAAGATCCCCTTTAATAATTCTTTATATAAGCTCATATTAGCCTGCTGGGTGTATGCTTTTGTGTTTCATGTATGTAAATAAATTGAACATCGATATTTTGATAAACAAACATAACAAAATCAAATCTATTTTTGACTTGACTTAAAAGTGTGTAAGAATATAACTAATGGAGTGATTATGACTTAAAGTGTTATTGACATGTGTTCAGTAAATGGGATTGCCTGTTTGGTTGAAGTAATCTCATCCAAAATGCTGTCAATACTTTCTTTAACTCTCAAATAAAATATATTTCTTCTTGCATCAATTTTAATAAAATATATATTTTTCTCTGAATCAGGTGTTATGGACTTCTTGACCACAGAAGTATGTTCATCAAAGCAGAAGAAATTCAGTCTCGTATCATTTGTAGACACTCCTGGATTAGTTGATGGTGATTTGAACTACCCTTTTGATGTACAAGGTGCTATCCAGTGGTTAGGTAAATATATTTCAGCCTACTTTTTTCATTCTACTTCATATTACTTTAAAAATTGGCTAAATCAACTTTTTCTTTTTGTAGGATCAACAGCTGATCTGATTTTTGTATTTTTTGACCCTGTTGGCCAGGCTCTCTGTAAAAGAACACTTAACACTGTAGAAGCTCTTAGTGACAAACATGCAGAGAAAATGCGTTTCTTTTTATCCAAGGCTGATGAATCTGGGAACGATGCAGACCGTCAAAAGTAAGTTTAACCATGGAATGAATATTTTAGTGTAATGTTCTAATTAGGTAAACCAAGTGGTAGATTTTGATTAAAACAGTAATAATCAAAAATAAGGAATTTGTTCCTGATTTTTAAGAATACTAGGGCTAATTTTTGTACAAATAACTCTTTATTCTCCAATGTTGAATACAGAAATATTGGTGCCACACAAGTTTAAATCCATATATTTCTCAGAAATTGAAATCTTGATTTAGTAAAGTGAAGATTTTAAAGTGGCAGTCTGAAACTTTGAGCTTCAAGAATCACATAGTTTGGAAAGGAAATTTAACCAGTAATATTGGAACATTTTTTTAAATTTGAAAAATAATTGTGAAATATCTACAGCCTCAAAAAACATAATAATGTACACTTACATATTTCATGTCATTCTTAAGCTGGCTCTAACATAGTAATATTAGTAATATTATTGAATTACTTCAACAGCTAAGTTCATTTTTAACTCATACTGGCCCCCACTGGGAATTGATCCTGGGGTCATTTTCACTCAAGTTGTGAGCTCTGCCCACTTGGCTAACCAGAAGCTGGCTGTAATATTATTATGTTTTTATATTACATCATGATGCATATTGTAATGTAACTTCAATGTACTATGTAATTTACTACATTTCTTCTCATTTTAATGATAAAATAATCTCTAAAATTCCAATCCTCCTGGATTTCATGAGCATTACATTGAACATATCAAAATTAAATTACTTATAATTAATTATTTATTTTAGGTCTTTAAAACTAATGAATGTTAATTTCAGGAGTTTTTCCCTTGATCATGTAGTATATTTTTAATTTCTCATACTTCTCAGATTCTCAATGACCTGTTATAATGTCAGTAAGCAATTGAGCAACATTCTTTCATATCAAGTTCAGAGAGAATAAGTTAAATTCTATCCTTGTTGTAATTTAGCCAGTTCAAATTAAATAAGCTAAATTCTGTTTTATTTGTAATTTTGATGACTATTATTTCAGAGTTATGATGCAAATTGTCCAAGAACTTTGTAAAAGACCAAGTCTCAATCGTACTGCTTTTGAAATGCCAGCTATTTATATACCTGATATTTACAAGGTAAGTAATAAAAATATTTCTCATCCGTTAAAATATATAAATTCATTATCTCAGTTATACACTCAAGTAATTTGTGCTGGTATGTAGTTGATTCCAGTGTGGGTCAAAAAGTAAGGTAACCAGAACTCCTGCAGATATTTTCTGCAGCTTCTTGAAATGATACACATTACAAGATACTTGTACACAATCACCTTGCTTGTCCAAAAATTAGTTACACTGGTAAACAAAGGCATGGAAATCAGGCTCAAGACTGTGAAGCTAGTTCCAGACATCATTCGGAACTTTATTTCAAAAGTTACTGAGTAAAAGATACAGGCTATGGCGAGGATGGTTGAGAAAATGCCTATCCACACATAGCTAAGGCTCCCATGATTTGTTGTGTTTGTGAGAGTTCTTGTTACCTTTTTAATCCACCCTTATAGATGAATCTTTAACTAACTATAAGTGGAATTCCATAGTAGGTTAAAGTAAAGTCAATTTGCAAACTTCTTCTCAGGCTTATCAAACATGACCTGTTTATCATGTATGTATTTAGAACCGGAATAAGTCAATGTACAAATGAAGCGTTATGGTGGGGGTAAAGGAAATTAGGTTAAACCCAGTTAAAATGCTGTTCATTGGACCCAGTGAAAACTGTGTGTAAAAGTGGGATATGGTTTCTTCTTCTTGTTTTACATTGGAAACAAAATGGAAAGGTTTCTTGGCTCTTTTATTTGTAAGTAAGTGCTTTATGCCTTAAAACAGGAATCTTCTTTATTTAGATTTATTTGCTGCAGCTTTAGATAGGGTGTATCTAAGGTCTGTGAATTATTGTTTTGTAGTACTGGTTGCCTTCTTGTCATATTTTAAGAATGTCTACTTTTCATAGAAGAGAATTCTTTACTTTTTTTGCTTATTTTGATGGTTTCACTCTACAATGAAGCATATTTCACCAGGTAAACAATCAAGAATTAATAATGTAAGGATCTATCAAATAAGGCAAAGGATTGGCTTGAATGGATTTCAGTACTTCAGGGAATTGGAAAAATCCAACTTATAAGAGGATAGTGAAGCTTCTTAAGTGGTATTTTTACCATGTGTATAGGGTAAAAAGGACTGGGACTGAGAGAAAACCACACATTGGGAAAGTGTCTAAGCTGGAGCAATTAAAATGGGTTTTACTGTGTGTATATATTTATCTGATCATCTTTCTAGTTAGCCATAAAAAGCAATTTTGCATACTAATTGACTGCAAGTCTTTGAATCTATTTCATTTTACATATTAACCTACTTTAGAAGACATCTGATTCATTTAACAAGGAAATGATGGAAGAGGATCAGTTAACCCTTGGAATGCAGGTGAAGAACAACAGGCCATCCCTTGGCAATATTATTATTTTACAAGTTAACTGTTTAGGTCAACCTCCACTCTATCCCCACTAGAGCAATCCCAAAAGATACTGTTGTAGTAAATAAAAAAATTTTTACTGAGGCTTGGTGGGCACTGTACAAGGTAGCTTCTGGCACCTCAGTGCCTGCGGGCACCAGGTTGAGTATCCCAGGTGTAGCCCATCCTTGATATTAGTGAAAATATTCTATTTTATTATGTAGCATTTTTCTGGTAGTTGCAAACTTTTGTTTGTAATAGAATAACTTTTGGTGTTCCCTAGCTATCATACACAAGAAATCCTTGCTATAGACTCTAAGTCGGAGTTTATTTAATAGAATAGACTATGGTAAATTTGGTCAGAACAAATCTGAAATTTTTAGTTGTCTTAATATTGAAGCTAAATCATATCATTCTCTCTGTTTAGTGCATTTTAATTGTCCAGAATCAATTGCTGTGTGTTGAGGTAAATTATATTACAGTCTAAGCTTCAGAAAGTGTTCCTGAAATTAACAGACATCTTGACTTACAGATATTTATGCAAATAAATTGCAGTAGGGCATTGGTCTAAATGTAACTACATTCATGAATATTCTGACCTCTAATTGTTTTTAGGAAAACTTGTTTTGGCACTTGTTTCTTTCAGACTTGTTGGATTTGGAGGTTTTAGAAAAGCTACTGACATATCCCTGTAAATGACTATGGCATCATACACCTGAGTCATTTATTTTTTCATTCTTAAAAAATTCATCTTTTATCTTTCCTTCACAATTAATTTTGGCACTGTTGCAAGGGTGATAAAAATATGTTCATTCATTTCTAAATCAATTAATGACTGCAGTGGTAGATTTCAAGCTTCAACACCAAGGTCCCAGGCTGGAATACCAGCTAATCAGGTATTTTCAGTTATGGATGGTCATTTCCATGTACCCAATTTCCCCTATCAGGGTTGACTTTAGGAATAACATTCATGCTGTAAAAATCACCAAGTGGGGAAAAAATAATTGCTGGTGAAAGCATAAACCTAATCTGCTACCAGCTATAAAATAAAAATATACCAGCCAAAATTGCTCTTTCTTAGTTAAATTTTGTAATTAATGATTCACCAAATAATTTTTTATCATATTCACAAGAAACTCATTGGTCTTTTGCTTTACATTCCTGAATATCAAATATTAGCAGCCCAATAAAAGTCAAGTAATTAGGATTTGTAAAATATGTTTGTTTCACAAGCTATATGTTGGAACGTCTTTATGTTATGAAGGAAAATCACCTAGTAACTATTCATAGTAATTTTTTATTCCTCAAGGTTTTTTGAATGATTGAATGATTTTTTTTATCACTTATATAGTGATTTTGGTGTTTAAAAATTAGTTTCTCCTGTGTCTTAGCTTAGATAATTTGTCCTTCATGAAGCTTTTTTCTCTCTAAATATCATTATTAAAACTTAATCAATTATACTTAAATAATTAAAAGGGTGGGTCTCTCTGCAAATCTTACTTGAAAAAAGCAGGATATTAGTGTAGTTATTTTTGATTAATTATTTATTTATTTATTCAATACCACAGGCCCTCAATGTTATACTACTGTTGTATCCTCAAATTTCACCAAATATTGGGTTCATACCTATATTAAATGATATATTTTTTAAAGAACTATTAGCTAGAAAACTACTATCAGGACTGCAAAAATATTATCCGCTTTTTTATTAAAACATATTTAGTGGAATATTTTTCACTTATTTGAATAGCTAGGTAGAAACACCTTAGCCATAGAAATGACTTGGCACAATTCCATCTGAATCAAATTCCCTATGGCAGTGTAATCCTTAAAATGATTCAACTTCCTCATATGCAACTTATAGTTTGGTCCTTTAAAGTAGGTTATAACTTTAATATGGATATAGTGTACCATTAGGATGTATGATGTTTGTTCAGCAGTAGCTATAAGTTCCTAAAGAATATCTTTGGATTTTTGTGTAGCAATTTGCTAGAAACAAAATATCACTGATTTCTTCTGAAATAAGTAACCAATGCACGAACAAGAAAATTTGATCCATATGAGTTTTAGAGATGTTTGTAAATCCAGATTGAGCAACGTATTTATTATCTAGCCCACAGGCAGGGTTTTCATAGAAAGTGTGTAGTATGGTTTCTGTATTCGATTAAATCTCTTTTTCTCTTATTTTTATATAGGATAGGAATCCAGTGAAATTTGAAAACCAAATTCATGAAGCAACCAAAGATATTGAGCAAACAATTAACCATACCATCCAAATAACTCTTGATACCCTTGAAAAAGACTCGGAGAATATAGTAGAACTACTTGATAAACATTTGAAAGAAGATCAAGAAGCTAGAGAATATAACCGAAGAGTTAATAGGAAAGGTACGTACCTTAATAATGATCAATAATGAAAAATAATTCCATATTTCATTGGCAGTTGTGGTGACATAATCAAATAAGGAAAACTTAGAAACAGAGAATTACCAGAGTGTGAAACTGTAATAGCACTGTCTTTGTTACAATATGTTGAGTATTTAAAGCCAACCAATTAAACATAAATTATATTAATTTATAAATTTATTATTATTAATGATAATAGCATTTCAAACCTACTGCTGACATTATAGTAAAAATACTTCCATCTTACCCTTTGGTTGTTGCTAATGTGACAACAGAATACCTCCTAATTGAATTATGTGATTATTGATGAGAAATCTTAATCAGCAATTACTGATTGGCTAATAAATGTAAAATGATATCAAAATTTGAAAGATTCCAATAAAACTTAATTTTCTTTTAAGCAATGAATAAAATGGATCTCCTTCAGGCTTGCCTTTCCTTATTAAGAAATCTGCTTTCGTCCAACTTTTCTTTCTTGGATGTATCTTTATCTTGATGGGTAATTCTCAAGGAATCAGGTTCTAATATTTGGGTTAAATATGTAATCATTCAGCATTTCATGCCCTCAGGAAATGAATTATGCCAATTTAAAGATGTAAAATTCCCTAAAGTATTGCTTGTTTAATTTCATTTACAGTATATTTCCTCGGAGGATTAGCAATTCTGATTCCAGCTCTTTTCATCAGTCCATATATATTCCCTATGAAACCTGCTGAAGAAGTAGGACTTGGTTTTCTGAAGACATTAACTTTTAATCTACTAGGTTTTACAGAGGTTAGTATACCTGTAAAATGATGTGCAGAAACAACATTAATGGGAAAACCCATACTTACAGAATTTATTCCGTCATTGCTTATAAGAACTGTTTAATTTCTCTCCAAAATTTACTTGATGAATAATGAAAATAACCTATGTTATATATAGGGCTGGACTATTATTTACTTTATAGAAAACTTTTATCTATAATTTATCTGCATATGCTGTTATTATTTCTTTACTAAACAGCCCTCCCCCTACAAGCTTTAGCCTATGCAGATTTCTCCCTAGTCTGCATTATCCCTCATTTACAGTTGAAAATATTTTGTTTTGCATTATTTGATCATACTCCTTATTTCAAGATTTTCATCATTATATTTTATGCAAAATATTCCTTATACGCATGAATGCGCCTCATAGTCACCAATTATTTAAAATTGTCGTTCCAAATTCTAATGTCAAATTTTAAGCATGTTCCTCAAGTGGTCTTTGCTCTCTCTTGCCTTATGCATGGCAAGCTCAGATGAATTAATAGAGAATATTTTGGAATTATTTATTCTGGTTTTGTCAAAGGGCAAGTCCAGACATGGATGATCATCAGAACTTATGCTGTCTTCTCAATCTTTAAATAAATACAGGCTTTCTTTTAAGTATTATTCATCATATCTAATCTATATATTTATTTAATTTTGTTTTCTTGGATATAGTTTTGTTTTTAACATTTAAAGTATCTATACAAAATGCACAGTGATACATGCTAAGTACTCATTGCAACATTCTGGCAAAATTCCCTACCTCTGGATCAGTATCTTAGCATACCACATCAACAATACACTTAGATCATTATTTTGTAATGGTAAAGATAAAATTAACCCCCTCTGCAAACCCAGGATTTATAGAATCAATTGCAAAGAATGTGAAATCAGTCATCTATGCCAGAGTATTAGAAATATTTCCACCAGATGCAATGACCATCGCAGTGCTTTCATTAATAAAGCCCCTCAGAGATCACATTTTGCAGAACATCTTATATTTGAGAATCACGATTCTGAATGTTCACCGGTATTCCTCCCTTCCTGCTCTAATATGTACAAAATAGATTTACTTGAAAATTTTCAAATTCTCCATCACCTGCACCATTCCTTTCCCCTAAACAAATTTCTTTTCAACAAGAATTTCTCTACATTGCTTACCAGCCTTTTCTGTTCATTACCTCCATCATCTCCGCTTAACAACCAATTATGATTAACACAATTGTTCTGCATACTTTGTAACCTCCCATTCCCTTACCACCACCCTGATTAGTACTTAAGCTGTTACACAGAAGCCTCGGTGTCTAAAGATGGTGTAATGTCACAACGAAACCATGGCAGCCTGTATTTATAATATTGAGGAAAGTAAAGTTTTAATTCTTGGATTAATTAAAATTCTTCATTGTAGAATAATGGAATTATATATTATTGTCATATGGAAAATTTTCATGTGAAGACAGAGTAACTCATAGAGCTAGCTTTATAAAATCACTTCTACCTAAGCTTTGTAATTAATGTCAAGGAAATATTCCTGGTAGTACATGAAGTCCACTTAATCTTTCCCTCACCAGAATTAAGGCAAGATAGAGCAGGACTACAAACATGAAAGCTCAAATGTGTCTGGGCACGTCTCTTCCACATATTTATGACCTGTGTTTAATATCAATGACAAGCTTCACAAAGTTGGAATAGGCTAATATTTTACTGCAGTTGACTAATATCTTTCCCTATTTTATACTCATTTCACTGATTTTCTATGGATACTTTGTTTAATCATGATTTTATGCAGTTTATGAGGTTCTTATTTTGAATTACTTTTTTGTAGGCAAATAATAATGGAAAAGAAGAGCGAAGTTTTGTCAGTGCTTGCCTCATTATTTTTGTGATATCCATTATCTTGGCCCTTTTTGCCAGATTGTCTTATGACCATAGGACCACATTGACTAACCATCAGAGAAAATACTACGTGGATCTAAGGAATTATGTGCAAGGAGTCATAAAGAAAAAGGTAAGAATCTTTTTGAAAGCAATCTATTTACTTTACCACTGGATCGTATACCGCTTTTAACGAGGAAATTTTATTTTTTTCTTTCAGAATCAGCTGTATCGAGAATATTTGGAGCAAAGTATCGATAATTGCGATATTTGATTCGAATGCCTTCAAGAAGACTTCAAGAACCGAACTTGCGAGTTTCGGTTTTCTTGTTTGAACAAAATGTTGATGTGTTTCTATTTTAATTTTCTAGGTATTTACATGAAAACAAAAAAATAATCTGACGATCAATTGAGGATTGCATGTTTCACGAATGTATGTTTTACTGCCAAAGATGGGTAAAACTATTTTATGGTGCAAAGATGATTAAATTTTTATCACAAATGATGACTCGTTATTTTTCAGTTTTTATTCTCTCGTAAATCACCATCTCTGACGTAACCCTAGAATATTAGCGAACATGCTAAAACAATTATCTTCTAAAATTCAACAATGTAAAGTATTTAATTGACAAGACCACACAAGCTTGGGAAATTCCACTTAAATGGTTTAACGAGTGAAAAAGATGCCTGGATTGACTATCTGAAGTCTAGAAAATTGCGACAAATTATATCAGAGTTACTACTGTAAGGAATCAATTAAGTATACAATGTCACCTATAATTCAATTATCATTTGTATTGGTTTCCGAGGGAATGTTGTTTACTGTCAACAAATTAACTTTTGTCGTCAAAACCTTAGGAACTGCCGACGTTAAGAATTCCGATACGTTGCGACATCCTTGAAACCTGTGATTCCTAGAAATGGAAATGTGTCCCTCCAACATTTTCAGGTAAAAGTAATATCTAAGGAAATCATCTCCGCAGTTTAAAATTGATACTTTCCAGCTCTTGCTGCACTAATGCACCAATAATGGCGTCTTTCTTTCCCATGATACCTATTGAAAAAAACACCTTTTATTTAAATGCTTGAATACTGAACAGAGGCAGAAAAACATAATCCAAACAAGTCCACGAATGAATGTTAAGGTGTAAAGAACAAATACTGTAACATCGGAGCGCACATATTATCCATAGACAACCACATATAATACCGCGGTTTTCGCATACTACTGGTTGATTCAATTGAGGCATTTCATCTTGATGTTTTTCCTTTTTGCTATGAAAACTTTATTTACATCCAAAATTTTGTCTATAAAAGCCTAAAAGAAAATAGAGTTATTTTATACAGGTGTCAAAGTATAATACATCCTCCTAGAATTTTGGAAGGTGTATTTTTTGCACAACAACCCGACAGCTCGTTTGTCCAATGTGGCTTTTACTGCAGTGTAGTAGGAGATTCTGAGGTAAGGGTCTCATTTAAAACTGTTTAGTTAACTCATGTACAGTAATTATGAAATGGTGAAGAATCACCGTGGACCCGTGAGGTAGGTTTAGATAATTACTTTATATTTTATTGTAATTTTGACTTTTTATAATCTATGTATAGTGAATTTCGATAAAATATTCTCACCAAATATTACTTACATATAGCTGTCTGCTTTCTGCTTGAAATTTTTGTTTATTGAAAATGTTTCCGAGTCATTATCAGATATTTTTGACAGTTTTACATGTCAGTTACGGACAACTTTGACACTGATGATATGACGGCAGATTTATTTCGGAGTACTTATTTTTAGACTACTTCACATCTGTAAACAGATGATTTCTGTTTTCAAAATAAGTGAACATTTGGAATATTAGTAAGATTTTGTATAAAGTTTGTGCTCTCACAGAAAAACTATGCTATCATTTATTATTACAATTGTTTGAAGCCGCCTGGAAATACTGTTTCGAAAGTGGTATTGAATGAATGGGAGGAAACAATTTTTATCGGTCCTGAAGTTTGTGATTTTTTTTTTTTTTTTGAGGGGAAATACTTGGTTTAGCTGATGGTCGAAAAAAGAGTAGTTTTGTAAAGGAAACAACATTTAGGAATTTTTCGTATCTTTTGACAGTAGAAGTCTTTAATTTCCTTGTTAACTAAGTAATTGGTCTTTTCAGTTCAGATAATTTTAATTTGCTCCTTTATCTGATTTGATGTATTTTACTTATTTATTTTTATTTAAATTAAAGGGTTTTGATGTTAAAGTCTATTTTAATTTTTATAGGATTATATTGGCTAACTACATTGTGATTTTCTTACTTCTTATTTTCCTTCAGGCAGGGAGGGACATTGGATGATTTTTTATTTTTTTTAATTATGAAAACCATATTGCCAGGAGGCATGCCTTTGTTTTTATTTTTGTATATTCCCCTCTATGTACTTGGCGTAGTTGGGAAGAAGAGCACCCATCATCCTTCGCTTGGAGGGAGCCCAATCAAAACAAACAGATGGCTGATCTCCAAACACCTCATATGGATGGTGAAATGCGCACCAACTTGATCATCAACTACCTTCCTCAGAACATGACAGAGAAGGAACTGTACAGCATGTTTGTGACCATTGGACCATTGGAGAGTTGTCGTGTCATGAAAGATTATAAGGTACGTTGATCTATGATCAGTTTTTCAGGTTTCTGTATAAAATATCTCTGTAAAATATGACTAGTAACACTTAAAGATGCCTTGATTTCCCAGTTTGTCATATTTAGTCCTAAGAGAACAAGTTAATCTAAATTAAATTTTTAAAGCAAAGGAAAGAAAACCTTTTGTATATTTATTGCTCCCTGTCATTAAAAAAATAAAAATTGGTAAAAGACTTTTTCTTTATAAATAAAAAAAATCATCTTGCTAATGCCATGTCTTGATCTGATTTTGTCATCATCAAGTTTCTAATGTACGCACATATCCCAGCTGGGAAATATTGTTTACTTTCTAATAAGGTGTAATCAGGAGTGGTTTATTTACATATCTGAAGTATGCTTTAAACTTTTTCCATTCATAAAATTTGTCTTTTCAAAGCGAGATGAGTGTTGAGTTTGTAAGTCAGCTCTATAATATTAACAAATTTAATTTGGACTTTTCTATTGTTGCATCTATATTAAATTCAATTTTATTTTATCCAATGATCATTCAGCACCATAATTATATTGGGTATGCAAATTTATGAATAAAAAAGAGAAGAAGATATAATAAAATAATCGGTCAAATATTGTTTACAAATAGAACTAATGGTTTATTACAAGATTTGCCACCTTTTTACAAGTAGAATACTTTGAACACATTTATTTAAAATCATAATAATAATAATAAAGAGACTTTATTTAGGGCGAGATTGAGACTATAAAGTCTCCTCTTACATCTAACCCTTAAAATCGTCAACTTATTGTACAATAGAAGCTGCATAGAGTAGGTCTAGACCACTTGTTTTTGTTCTCACAAAAGGTCCGAAGAAGTCTTCATTTTTACCTGTCCCACATCGCAATGGTCTTTAAGTCAGAAATGTGTTTCTTAGTATAGATAAGAATACCATAAACATAAACACATGAAAATAGCAAAAGGTTTAGTTAGCTAACTGAATGTAGCATAGGACATCATTCCCTGTGTAAAAATTTAATATTATAGCCCATTTCTCTATTTTGAAAATGGAATTTGCTTATAGTGAAGAACTTCAATTGATAGTATGACACAAGTAATATTCTCCATATTATAAGGAAAATAATATTCCAATAAAGACATTATGCTGTATGTTCCTTTTGAAATTACAGATAGAGCTATTTTTATGAATTCATTAATATGTTTAAGATAAAAAAACTTGCTATATACTATTGTGCCAAAGAATTTTATTAAGTAAAATTCAAGAATTACATGATTTTTAATTTCAGTGCTAAAATTATGAGATTTATTTTTGGCAAGCAAGGAATAATAATTGTGAATAACCAGTATACAGACTTGGACTTTTTTGTTACAATTTATTATATTAGTTTCCTTTTTGGTATTTGATTCAATGGTTTAAATATTATTTGTTATAAAAATGACTGACTTACCAGATAATACTACTTTACAGTTCCAACAACTCTGTAGGGTTTATTATTGTTTTTTCTGGGAGGCTTCATGCAGCTGTAAGGCTTTAATTATCTACCGAGTGAAGTCTGAGAATATTACCCTAATTCTAACCACTGTCTTATTGTTTGGAAAATTTATAATTCAATTGTTGCATTTTCATCTATTCCTCTTGTATGCATTCGGAAATGATTGTCAATATACTCTATTAATTTGATTTTTCCTGCTTTAATACCTAGTTTATATCTCTTTCTCATCTTCATTAGTTCTATGCTATACATTTCATTTCCAATTCCATTAGTACTTACATATACATGACAATACACCCTCTCTTGTGCAAAATTTATGAAGTAAATTCTTGTATAAATAGATTCATTATATGGGAATTGATAAAATAAAAATATTTTTACAATTCTATATGATGTTTGATTTTTATATCAATTTTTTTATGAATCCTTTCTACGCATGCTACATAGAGCCATGTATGTCCTCAGATGCATAAAAATATTATTATGGCTATAATCTACTGCTTATGAACTATTTTCTGAACTGAATTTCAGTCATCATCTGCAAAATTTTTATCGTCTTAGAATCTTTGAAGGCATAAAGTTGTAACAAAGGTGAACTAATTGAGTTTCATTTTGTTTTAGACTGGGTATAGCTATGGATTCGGATTTGTTAACTACCAAAAACCAGAAGATGCAGCCAGAGCAATTGGAACATTAAATGGTCTTCAAGTACAAAATAAGAGGCTTAAAGTGTCTTATGCTAGACCTTCAGGAGAAGAAATTAAGGAAACTAATTTATATGTTACCAATCTTCCTAGGTGGTTGTTATTCTCCTCTTGAATATTAATCAAATGTAAACCACCTCTCTTTTGTTAATAATAATCATAATTATTTTATAGAGATATAACGGAGGAGCAATTAGAGATGTTATTTGGAAAATTTGGCAACATAGTTCAGAAGAATCTTTTAAAAGATAAAGTTACAAGTTTGCCAAGAGGTGTTGCTTTTGTCAGGTATAGTATTCCTATTACACATCTTTATCAATGAGTTTCCATAACTAGTCTGACTACAAGTTCTGTTATCGAACTCCCTCAAGATTAACTAAGAGACAAAGGTACTCCAAGCGCCAACAGTGGCAACCATTGATCTGCGGTTATCTGTTTCCCGGGAATCGCCCTAGACGGTTGCTGCTGTCGGCGCTTGGAGAACCTTTGTCTCTTAGTTCATTGAATGCTGAGTTCCTTTCTTCTTTCTTCCCTCAAGATTGTTCATTCATATTGATAAAAGTTTATTGTTTCCATTTTCATTGGTTTAGAACTCTGTAGATATTATAAAATTTTAATACAAAAAATCCCAAATTTCAAATGGAGAATTAATCTCTTTTGAAAATGGCATGTGAATGACAAAGAAAGGAATTATTTTAAGGAATTTTTCTACTTAATTTTCTTTGATAGCATTATTGAAGGATTACTCATGAATTTAAATCTTGTGGTTACAGATGCAATAATTTTTCGTTAGAAAACTTTTTTCGCATCAAGTAACTGTAACTGATATAGCTCAGCCAATCAAACATGAGTGAGGAAGTAAAGAGGGCTCCATTATCTCTATTTAAGATGAATTACTTAACATTCAAGATTGTGCTTTATATTTTATGTAATGTATTCATTGAAGTAATGAGAATGCCAATGGGAGAACACTGAAAAATTTCCTGTATTTCCCATTTGAATTGGAGTTCCTTTACTTCCAGCCATGATATTATCAGTCCATCAGTAACTAAATTAATAAAAAATGTTTTGAATAAAACAACATTCAAATCAGGAGGGAAATATATTAATTGAGTAGACAATTTTTCTATCCTTAACATCAGTGTATAAAAAGATATTTCTTTCCTTCTCCTTTGTAAATTTTAATTTCATTAATCTTTGCGTCATTTTTATAATGAAAATATTTTTAATAATTCAAATCTAGGTACGATAGAAGAGAAGAAGCACAAGATGCAATAAGAGGTCTTAATGGAGTCATTCCTGAAAATGGAACGGAACCATTAAGTGTGAAAATAGCAGAAGAGCATGGAAAGCAAAAAGCTGCTTACTATGCAGGATGGCAAGCTGGTTACAATCAAAGTCGAGGTGAGTGCTTAGATATACTTAAATGTATTTTTAGGTATTATATCATTCTTTTTTATTCTTGATTTCTTATTGATAAGAGAATCAAAATAAGTTTTTATATTGTTTTATTTTACTAATTTTAATGTTTTAATTCAGACTCATTTTAGGTAATATTATTTATGTTATATTTATAATATCCTGTTGTTCAATTAACTTTACTTTTGTGTACATCTGCATCTGTATATATCACTACTTATATGCAGTTCTGTTACTTTGTCATCCTTTGATCTTTCACTCTGTTTTATTTATTTAAAAAATATTTATGCATTGTTTAATTTCTCAAATCAGTTTCTTTGAAGTATCTTTAGATTTTAAGGCATATTTCAATTCATGCATTTCATTAAATGAATTATCTAATGAACAACTTCATTAAAAAGAGACTTTGAGTTCAGATGTGTGATGGAAAAGAATCCTAAATGTTTCTGCATTTTAAGGATACATTGAGTGTTTAAAAATTAGTCAAATTAGGTAATTTAGTTTACTCTCATTTCTATTCTGTTAAATGTAGCTGGACGATGAATATGTAGGTATCTAATCTATCTATGAAATCTGAACAGGAATAAGAAAAAAATCAGAAAGTAGTCATCAAATCTGAATCTTTTCCTTAATTTCTGAATAACCATTACCATTTTAGTGACAAATATCAATCATTGACATAGTTCATTGAACCTAGAATCATTAGAAGCCATCATAATCATATGCTACAGCAGTCTTTAGTTTCCTCTGCTTAAGATTATTCTTCCTTCAGTAATCAAAAGTGCTGTAACTACATACCTACCCTTACTCTGTATGTTGCAGCAAAAATTCAATCACATAGTAGTCTTCAAACTTTTCTATGATCATCTTTGAAATAGAAATTAGATAGACATGTATTTGAGAAAAACTAAATTTTATTGTTTAGCAGTAGTGTATCTATCTTTTATGTTATTGTATACTTCGTTTTCCATTTTTCAAATGTTTTTCTGCTCATACTCAAATTTTGAATGTATGATAGTAACATGAACTAACTAATATACGTAGCTGAGAAATCCTAGAGGATTCTGTCTTTTGGTCTGTTTACTCAAATTTTGCCCCTAAAATATCTCAGGTGAAAGTAATAGGTGATGGCCAAACTGATAACGAGGATAATTATTCAACTTTTATCCTCTATTCAGTTGCTTCCCCATGCTTTAGTGTTATCAGTGATGAATATTTTTTGAGGAGGTCAAAAGAAATATTTTGGAAAACTTGTTTTTGCATTTGTTGTTTCATGATTAAATACTTCATTTTCTGACTGATAACGTAATGCAGAATAAAGAAGCCTGCAGACAGTATCAACAAACATTAAATAATAAAATCAAAGGATTATGGAAGAAATATAGAGTACTCACAAACATTAAAGAGAATGAAAAGAAGCATATTTGAAGCAGTGATAGGAGTGTGGCAAGTAAAAACACTCATAGAAACGGTGGATTAATGAAGACATTCTGAAAATGATGGGAGAGACAAAAGTGAAATATACTCCCAAACAATAATGTCAAATAAAGTACAGAGTATTAAGGAATAGGGATGCTAAACTTACTGAAAAGAATTATGTAGAATAAAGATACACAAAGATGAATTTGAGCTCCTGAATAGTCATGTGGGTAGCTCGTTCGACTCTTGTGAAAGCAGTCCCAGGTTCGATTCCTGGTGGGAGCCCACATGCAAAATGACCTCAGCTTTTGAAGCACTTTTAACCATAATATCGATAGATGTATTCATGAGAGAAGGGAGTTAGTTATTAAATGGTTTAGACGTACTTTGGGAATCAGAGATGAAAAAGGATATCAGTATTGGATGTTAACAATTGACTACTCTTTGATGAAATACAAAAGGAAGATGGAAGAGATTTAAATCAAAACACAAGGGTTATGAGAATATGATGGAATTATTGAATTAACCAGGATCAGAAAAGAAAGAAGAGAGTACCACTCACAAGAAAAGAATTTAACGCACCCCTAAAATAACTAAGAAAATGAGGTTTGGATTGATAGGATACTTGCTCAGCTCATTTTGAAGAGGAATTTTAAGGATTGGCCAAAAACATCTTTTTAGAAGGAAAACTTCCTATGGATTTGATAAACGTAAGATGTTCCTCATCTGAAGGAAAGAAAAGCTGGCAGATACAAACAATATTCTATGATCAACCTATAGACTCATCATACTTGAAAAATGCTATCTAAAATTATTATCAAAAGGATTCAAAAGTAGTATGATTGCAAGGATCTCTTAGAATTATTTGCAAGAAGACATGTGAACTCTAACAATTTCATAGGAACCAAAGTAATAGTTTTGTTTTAATTATTCTTACTGTTTACTACCAGCATCCTCTTTGGAACAGGAAGACCCCTGATTGTAGTCTATAAACTCAGATTACTTTTCTTAGTTTCCAAGCATAATACATCAATTTTTAATTGTGTGTTTTCCCTCCATTGATCTTTCACTATTGCAACCACAGGGCTCTAATTCAGTTGAAGCAGAAGATTTATTGAAATCCTATTTCTGATTTATTTTGAATAAGCTCTTCAAAATATTCAAGTAGGGTTCAGTTTATCGATCGAGAAAATGTTCAGGATCGAGGAATGACATAGCAAGTGTTAAGATTTAAGATTCTAATAGTAGGGCTATGTATGAGACATAAGGTTAAGTTTATTCCATCATTTTCATTGATTAAGTCTTTACTCCTCTGGTTTTTATTTTTCTATTTCAAAGTGAAGGTTAATTTTTTTTTAAAGAATCTCCTGAAGTTGTGTGATCAATTCTAAGAAATTTATTAGAAATTCTGAAGTGCATATGATATAGTTGGCTCCTGGATAATCAAGTGGGTAGTGCATTCACCATCTGTGAAGGCATTTCTGGGTTCGATCCCAGGTGGGGGGCCACCTGCAAAATAATCTCAGCTTTTGAAGCATTTTAACTGCTACTATTACAATATTAGTGTTACAATGTGTCCTTTGGGATTTCTAACAAATTGAATTTGATATGCTTGATGGTGTCAAAAATATGGCTGATTGTCTCCAAAGACAAGTTCTTACTCAATCACTTATATTTATGAGCACTCTGATAGATTTTACTTCATGTAAAGATCTTTATGATAATTTTTCATTGACCATAATTAAGATTTAAGTTGAATCAAATTTAGCTGTTGATATGATTGCATCTATCATTAACAATATGTTAAAGTTGGTTTTCTGTCATAAGATAGAATTCCTAAAAATATTTTCCAACAACTCTTAGATTTTCTTTATATGTATATATTTATATGTATATCATGTAGTAAAATATCAAATACGTTATTGAGTTTTTGTGTGAGTGAGTGTTTTATTAATTGTTGAAGGAATTTATCAATCTTACATCTTTCATTATTAGTTAGTTTATTTAAACATTCTAGGAGATACTTCGATATTTGTAAAATTCAGGCTAGGGATTTTTTTATATATAAATAGGAAATATTCAAAATGAGCAGTTACTACTTCAATAATCAAGGAAAGTTAACTACTCAAAGTTTTCCCCTTTAACATTATGGAGATGCTTTATTGCAGCAAATATTTGCTTCAAATAATCAATACTATTAAGATTAATGTTAATGAGCTTTATAGCAGTATTTTGTTGTTTTGATGTCCACAATCTAGTTTGACACTCATTTTTTACTTCTGTCTTTTCCTTTTTCTAATGCATCAAAGGAGGAGATGGTTTGTATGGGAAGAAAAGAACATATCAGTTCTAAACTGAATATTGTTATTTGATGTATATTTATTTTCTGTTTATGTGTGCATTCTAGATGATATTGCATATGCAGCATTTCTTCCCCTAAAACAATACTGAGTTAATTAGTTTTTAGAGATAAGCTTGAATGTATCTCTGTGGTATTTTGATCTTAAATCCTTATGTGTAGATAAGAAAATTTAACATTAATGTTAGTGGGGGATACTTCAAATGTGCTAGGATTTTTTCTATCATTTTAATCATAAATTTGTATATTTTTTTTAATGATAGTATGTAAATTACTAATGTTAAAATTGAATTGACTGAATTATTTCAGACGTTTGTAATTTAAAATGCCATGTGATTTACTTTTTTATATTTTAAAGCATGCAAAAGTAAACTTTTCATGAAACATTCATATTCCTCATCCAGGTTTTGGGATAACTTCAACTTGTTGACACAACTTTATATGCATTGATAAGTTACAGTGCGCTGTTGTTCTTAATTCAAATGGTTATTCTTGCCACTCTAGTACGTGCATACCCACCCGTGAAATTAAAGGTGCCATAAATGATTGTATAGTGGCTAACATTAAGTATTTCAAATACTGAGGTTGAGCCAAAAATTTTGTGAGCCAGTAATAGTAACCCACTTGGTACTTTGCTAAGTATCACATTGTTAAATTCCTAGATTTTTGTCTCTTAGTTGAATGTAGAAGGAAAATCAGGAATTCTTGTTGAACTGTAAAGTTTGCCTCTTTACAAATGCATAATACTCGCCTTCTTCTAGACATAACTACAAATCAATGACAGATTTTATTTAACTCATAATAGTTAAAAAAGTATGCAGTAATTTAACACCACAGTAACAAACACTAATGATTCTTAAACAATCGCAGGTGGATAGAGATTTTATTCTGATTGTGTGATGCAATCATAATTTGACAATCATTCATGTTTATTCATATGGTCTCATTTAGTTCATCATGCAGATCACCAATTAATAATGCTGGTGAATTTAGACTTTGCTGAAAAATCTTATGAAATTTCTGTAAAATAGTGTTTTTGACCTGCATATCACTGCAGCTGTACACTGGGGTACTCTCCTAGTAGATAAATCTATGAAATATGAATGGTTATAAATTAAAACTGTTAATGCTGCTTCAACTTATTTTCCTGTTAAGTATTTCATGATTATAATGTAAATATTGTAAGTGTTGTAATTATGCAAAACCTCTGAGGTAGTATCAATGATTGTTAATTTTATTCAAAAAGAGTATAAGATGTTGCATATTGAACATAAATGTTTATATACAAATATAAATATTTTTGTTGTGTTGAATTTCCTTTAAATCTGCTTTATAATATGATTGCTCTATGCAATCCCCATAATTTTGTTACTATGTTATTGTGAAGTCTTATGCAGTAGAATTCCAGATTATGAGAGATCCCCATTTTATGATTGATGATCAATCACGTTTAATGATACATGTACAAATTCAAAATAGTATTATGGCTGTACAGGAATACCTCTAGGTATGGGTTACAAAACATATTTTTTCTCAAATTTCCAACACAGTATTTTTTAAGAAATTTATTTAAATACCTACCTTTTTGACATTTCATTTAAAGTAAGTTAGGTACAGTCCTGTTAAAGCTTCACCGTATTAGTATGGGTTAGGGGTGGTTAAGATGATCTCAGTCTATCAAAGGTTACTATCCAAGAACATGCAACTTAAGTTTGAAGCAATGCACTATGACAAAACTCATCTATAAATGAAGAGTTAAAAGTAATTAGATATATTTTTAATATACCTAGTTAATTAAAAAATATCTTAGGCAAAAGGTGTAAGAATATTGAAGGGATATGGACATGGCTGTGCTTTAATGTTTTGAGTTAAGATATTCCTAAAATCATGTATGTAGTGGATTATCATATGGACTTACCATGGGTTGCTGTTTCTAAGGAAGTGGCTTTTCAGTGGTTGAAGATTACAAAAAGTTGCCAAAATATATATATGATTCTTTGAATCAACTGACGTTCTTGGCATTCAACTAAGCTCATAGAGATAGCTGTCTCTGTGTTCAGGTGGTGTTCTGTGCATTTGGTTTAAGGAATATCATAACATCAGAAGGTTCAAGGTAGAAATAAAACATGATAATAACATCCTAATGTTTTTCCACCTCAAAGCTGCTACTTGATAACAAATCATTGCACGATATGTGCTATCTTGCTTATTTTACTCTCTTTTGCCATTTTCCAAGGTCTCTGTAACCTTATCCTGATGTGTTTGAACGTGAATGTGGTTCTTTGTAATAATCACAAAGATTTTCCTCAAAGTATTTGATGCTTCATGGCTTTGTATTGCTATAGAAAGCCTTTCATCAGAAACAATCATAGATGCCAATTTAATTCTTTGCTTTATGACAGGCATTATTTAAGATGCAGCTTTTCAGTCATGAATTCTTACTCATGAGCATTCCTTAGTTTCTCAGCATTCTTTCATTGATCTGCAATTGTGATATTATATAACCCTAATTATTTCCCTGAGTACAGTTGTATTCAACTGTTTTCACCGTCATGTTCACTCCATCAATCCTTAACTTTAGAACTATGTGAATATTTCATGTGAATAATTCTTCAAGGCATCAATTGTTATTATATTCATTGAAGTTTCTTGTTCAGAGCTTAAAAGTGATAATGCATTCTCTCGGGATTGTATGGAAGTAGTCACACCTGTTTAGCGCTTGCTCAAGCTAATTGTCCTCAGTGTTAATCTTTACCCAACAAAATGTACTTATTTATGCAAATTTCTTCAAACCACTAATTGATGATGCATTGCCATTATATCTTGTGCTCTCTCACAGTATCTAGCTTCTCAAATTTTGCATTTACGGTGACTTCATGTAATAATCAGTGGGGGAAAAGGAAAATAGTTCACCATAAAATTCATGCACTTGATGTCGGTTATTCATTTTTAATGTTTCAGATTATAGTAGATCTAAATAATGTATATTACTATGGTGGGACATTAACAGGACAATACCATGTGTCATTTGGTTCATAGAGAACTGTGTATCATCCATAATTCATGATTTTCACCTATGATATTTCAATTCATCACAACATTGGTTGTCATTGGTTCTTAAAGGTTTTCTTGGAATTTGCCTATGTTGATGATGGAAACAACATATTTTTCTATAGACATGGTAAGCATGAAAATTATTCTTGTCAAGAAAAAAGAATATAATACATAGGTATAACAGTGACGGAATATTTTTTGTTGGCAATACCAAATTACCTGAAGTGATATAATCTAAGGTAGGCTTTAATTGACTTTTGTCATTAGATGCAGTTTCTATTGAGATTGCTGTTGCTACAAATTGTAACACTGATTCTAGCAGTCAAAAATTTCCAATCCTAGTAGATTTAGAATTAAAGTATGAAGTATTGTTAATTGTTGAAGATTCTTTATGAAAACAAATGTAGATTACCCATTTGCTCCAGTAAGCTACGGGTTTTAGAAGTATTAATTCTGTGATGTATACTTAAAGAAATGTTTTAGAACATGCTGTAATTGCTGTTGGTGAAAGTTCAATCTCAAAAACATTATCATTTAGCAAAAAATATTTAAGTTAAGGGCTTTCAAATGACCTTTCCTGTTTCAAACATCAAGTTATCAAATGTATGAAATGGTATTTAATGCAAAATATCTTACATTATAGCGTTGTGTCATGTTTTAGTAAATAGGTAAATACTTAATCTCATATTTTTGTATGTTAAAATTTTAAGTATTAACTTTTATCTGTTTATATTATAATATTTATTTATTTTCCTTGGTTTGAGGGACTTGTGCATTTATTTCCTTAGTTTCAATGTTTTTTATTTATAAATAAACTAAGGCCATAACGCTATTATATTAATGGCAATGACTAGAGTGTTGAAAGTTGATTTCTTTTGTTGTGGTGTTATGAATGCATAGAATTTATTCAAATTGAAAGTGGAAAATAGATTATGCCATTGTATAGGCATGAAAATTGAGGCCATGTTAAAATGATACTGAATGTGATATTTGATAGTGAAAATATTTTGGAATGGAAACTATCTGCAAGGTCATCCAGTTATAGAAGTAAAATGGCATATATAGAAATATTTGTAGCTTTTGTCGTTATAGATGGAAGTATGAGTCTTTGTTATGTAATAATACTGATTGTGAAATGATTAACTTCTATATTCTCCATAAAATTCAGCACAAATAAAGACATCATGGCAGATTATGTTTTACTAAGCAAACCCTCCCTTCCCTGACAATGGTTATCCAACAGCTTAATGGACACTGTATTGCTAAATATGCAGTACAAGATTTATTTGAATGACTAAATACGTATTCATATAAACATGAACACAAACTGGACTGCAAATAGGTAAAGCCACCATCTTAAGTGCCTCTTGATTAAGGTGCCTGCATGAAAGCTATATCTTTCTATGTAAGATCTTTCTTTTAGAAATATCAGTGAATTTCTGTAAGAAGGTGCTTTTTACATCTTATAATTCCAGAGTGATTTAGACTGAACTAATTTAGAATGACTTGGGAATATGACAAATAGTACTCCATTACATCTCACCTCAGGCAGCAAATTATGAATATACCTCCTATATGTCCAAAACTAATTAAGATAATTGAATCAAAAATATTTTACTATTTGTAAAGGAAATCAAGGCAAGTCTATAATATATTTAACAGACTAAGTAAATTTATCAATATTTATAATACCTAATTTGCAGTTATTTGTGAAAAATTTCAACTAGGTTTATATTTCTGAGTTTGGAAAAATTCCATGATTTTCACTGATATTATTTTTGTCTGTAAAGTTTCAACTTTTAACTTTTTAATGGATAGTATTTCATATCAGTAGATATCATTTTTGGTGTCCAGAGAATTTCATTTGCAGAATGCAATTTTCATTGAAAATTAGTGTGGAAGCGGGAATGCAGCCTATGTTGAAAATTATTCTGTTTTAGTCATAGTATTCCTCTGGTGACCCAAAATACATAAAAAATGCACAAGTACCTTAATCCACTTTGTATGTGCTCACCTATGAGTCCTTTATGATTTGAGGACAGAGGGATGCAGAATTTTTGGTGGCAACTTAATGATCGTTGCAGGTCGAGGAGGTCGTGGGGCAGTGGGAAGCACACGAGCAATAAGCAGTGGGGCAGGAATGGGGGGCAGTGGGGTTAGTGTTGGGGGAAGTGGGGGTGGTTACGGTGGTGGAGCAGCTTTACCCCTTAGAGGCTACAGCCAAGGCTATGGGGCAATGCGTCAAGACAAGACTCACAACCGATACAACCCTATTGGGATGGGTGGGGGCTACAACACTTATAACTGGAACTGATCTGTCTTGTTTAATCCATTTGCTTGAAGAGATTTAAGGAAAGAGGAAACTTTAATTGTAAAGGTGTCAAAGAGGAGAAGTTCTCCTCTAACACGTGTGCCGTACGAGGCTTGGTGTGGAGCTTTTCTCTTCCCTCTCTGATAAATATCTTTGTGGTTGTGACTCATTAAGAGCAGATCTTGATCCAATGTCTTTCCTTTACTTGTTTATATCTAGTTTCTTTTGCATTGTGGCTGGAAGGTGCTTTTTGGCCAACATGCTTCCCTATCAAACAAATGTGCTTGTTATTTTCAGCCTTGTTAACTTTTGCCAAAGCTGTACAAACAAATCTTAAGCTATTTTTTATTATTTGTTTTTGCATATTCATTTTATGTATGTGGACGATCTCTAAAATTGCCCAGATGACTTGAGCCAATAACAGGAAAGAAACCGAAATAGAGATTCATTTAAGTGGAAGTATAGCATCAATTTATGCATGAATGTGATTTATGCCGCTGATTCAGGTTTCTAAGGAAATTTTTGTTTCAATTTTATGACTAAAGTCTCCCGATTGGTAGAAATTCGTAAATCCGAGCCAAAGTTAGTCTCTAAAATTTTATTAATTTAAACTAAGATTTTATCGAATACTGCCTATCTTCTTTCATGTTTTAAAAGTGTATATTTTTACTTCCAGTATTTTTCATTACCTTTCATTGAGTTGGCAAATTCTTTTGCCAAAGAAATATTTAAGTCTTCTAAGTATTAAAAATAGGGAATCTCAAAGCAGATTGCCTTATCTTTTGTTTATAAGTAAACTGTACAAATAACTTTAAAGAAATATTATTTTAATATGCTTTCTCATTTATGCTATTGTTTCTTCATTTCGGTTCATTGATGGATAGTTACAGAGAATTCTTTGTTTGTTTTATTGTCTTAGACCGTTTTGATTCCATGTGGGTCATAATTGAGACTGATTTTTTCACTTAAATATTCAACATCTTTCTAAAAAAACTAGTTTTTGCTTTTTATTTTTAAATGGCAATTTCTGATTTTGGTGACTAATATCATACTCTTGGTTGAAGCTCTGTTGTAATACTTCTCTGTTGCCATGTTTTATTTTGTTAATATAAAAGTTTGTAAAGTCAAAAGAGAAGTTCAATAAAGTTATAAATATTGTTGAAATTTAATTTTTGTTTGGCTCCTAATTTTTGTTTTGTTTATATTTCAATTTTCTTGTAATACAATATTTAAAATAACTATTTTCTGTCTTTTAATTTAAATTACTATTAATATCATTCATTAAATATCTTAGCAGTTAAATATAAAAATGAAATATTGTAATTTTCTGTCCGTTATTCCAGTGGAATATTGTATTTATTTTAAAGAGCTAGTTCGAAAAACTATTTATTCTGCATCCTACAGTATAATACTGGAATATATTATTTGGAATGGAGTTTTTTCAATTACATTCTAAAATAGTTCCTCATTGAGATTCATTGCAACCAGTAGTTGTGGAGTATAATTATTTAGTATTGGGGAAATTTTATTCTTACTAATAGAGAGTTTGTAAGGGTGGCAATATTGGCCAAGAAAATACAGAAGGTATTGGACAGGAACCATATAATAAATCTTTATTCATCAGGAGAAGATAAATCTATCAGTTTGATATGATACAAACATATTTATAAAAGCTTAAATCATATGGGCTAGGGTTTCTCATTTTTATGCTTAGAATCTATAACTCTCAGTCATTTAAAACTAATGTATGTTACCTATGATTTTCAGGTATACATATATTTCTGATATCTTAAATTTCTGTATTTTTCAACAAGTACTTTGCTTAAGCAACATTGTCGTTTCTAACAAAATCTAATGCAAACCAAATTGAAGATCCAAGTTACACCAAAATAAAAGTTGGCTGTAGGTATGTATGTATATTGGTGCCCCACTGCTATATTATTTGGTCAAATTCCTCCTTTCAAACTATTCCTTGTTAAAGAAACACTCAGCATGCATATAATTTTTTTTTTAAGTGCCATCTTGCCTACCATCTAGAGTTGTTTCCCCAAATTTTTTAATGTTATCCCTTTGGCTCCATTGAATCCAATTGAGAAAGAGAGATGATCAGCAATGAGATAAAATTATTTTTATCACTCATTCCCCCAGATTAGTGGTCCCATACAGGGGTATTTGGAATTCAGGAATCACTGACCTTCCTGCTGCTAAGGACATGAAAATTTTCGGTAGTGAGCAATAACTTTTATAGTGTTCACTGGTAGATAACATTTCCTCGGAAAAATTTTATGTTGGAAGCTTGTGTTGAAAGAATCATCTTACTGAATTCCCTGAGCAATCAGTAGCCATCTTGCTCTATTAATGCTTATTTATTTTTCTGTATTGAACGTCTTTCGCAGATATCATTTCTAAAGCTGAGCTGTCTTTTGTTCTTTCGCTTGTGTTTTGCTACCTTGTGCGAAGTGCATAGATTAGTTTTTGTCAGGATGAAAAACATAGCTAATAGGAAGATTTTTTTTAGATGTCTTGTTTCCTGGCCCCCATATCAAACGATCCCCATTTCATAAGGGTATTTTTTTATTTGCAGATAGTTAACGATGTGTCTGTAAGATGGGGCCCAGGTAGACATCTGCACCCGGGCACCTTTAGATAGATGGCCGGCCCTGGTCGGAACATTATTTCAATGAAAGGTCTCATTTTTCAGTCGTACGCATAAGAAAGACCTCGTAGAAATCCGTAGGCCATTATTGAATCGCTTGGTGCTTACGTACGAATATTTAAATTTCTAAATTTTGTATATAAAGAATAAATATTACTAACAATAAATCTACTAAGAATAAATATTACGCTTAGTAAACTAAAAGAGAACAATTTCCATTGGTTTCAAAGAAGGTTTGGGAAGCAAAATTATTTTGATACGAGAATTTGTTTCAGGAAGTGACTAAAATGCCGCTTTGGAGGCCCAAAGAAGCCGAACGAAGGCATGAAGGCCTCAGGTTCCCTTCCTTTGGTTTATGCCAACAGTGTGGATGCTCTGAGTTCACAGAGAAACTAACACGTTTTTTAAAACTTTATCTGGCCTCTATTCTCAGTGAATCTGAATAGATTGGAATCTGTTGCGCAGCGCCAAGACGGAGAATCGCATAGCGGGACGAAATCCAAAATACTGCGCATTTTTCCATCGTTTTAGTCTTTTTCTAGTTCTAGTCTTTCCATGTCTAGTCAGCTCTTTCAGAAGGGAAGGCAAGGTGCATTCTTTGTGCCAATTACCATGATTGGTTATCAATGCGGGATTGGTTTGTTAGAGTCATCACGGCTCTCCAAAGCCATCCTGACCCACTTCTCCATGTTGCTAATTCCCTCGCAATTTCCAACTTTAACTCTTTACCTTCCTCTCAATGCAATTTAGGTCTTCTACTTTGATTCCTTCTAACACTATTTTTTAAGACTAACATAAAAAGTGAATTCGCGAATTTCTTCATCGGTACAATTGGTATGAAAAAATTACGGAAATCTTGTCGTCAATCGTGTCTCAAATTTCATCACCTCTATGAGCTCTTGAGTTCATTCTCTGTGGTTTTGTTGCACCGTATTTTGATTTCAACGCTATATTCTTATTAACGTAAACTCGCTTTAATAAACGTAGCTTTATGACTAGCCTATCCTCTGAATGACGTTACCATCAGGTTTTTATTGTGTATCACTAGCTTGAAATCAAGAATAGAGAAATTACATTAATATATTCCTCAATCAAAGATTTAGCTAGTTATTCATTGATTTTTATGTCGTCCAGTTTCGGGCGCTGTGGAGAGAATAAATTTTTACGCAATAAAAAGTAGAGGATTATTTGCATGTTTTTCTCATAAAATTTCAAATTCTGCAAAATTATGAAAATTGACTATATTATAATTGAATCATAAAACGAACGACAATTCTTGCTTTGATTATAATAAGAATAGGCATGTAGAAATAAAACAGTCGAACAAAATTAACGTTTTGATGACAATATTTAAGTTTGGATATTTTATTGTCTAGTTTAATTTTCATCGGATTCTACTTCAACGAGGTCTCGAAAAATGCCACTTATGAGTCGGACAGTATTTTTTTATTATTAATCTTTTTTAGTTCTATGTAACTAATATTTTATTCCCTCAAACTCTTCTTATTTTCTAGGTTGAGATTTTAAGCTATTTCAAGGGCAAGAGGATCCCATAAATAAGTGGTAATAAAAACGTTTTTGCGCAGTATCTCTGTTAACGTACGTACCAGGAAGTAAGCTCCCGCATGAATTCCTTGACGATAACTTAAAAATTTGCCTTACCATTTTATAGAAAATATATTTGCTCGTACCTTTATTTACCTATGCATCTACTGCTCAACATCTGTAGTTGGGGAAGATCAATATCTCGCCTCAGTATGTTTCCCGCATTAGCGAGGAACGTTGCGCTCTCTTTGATTTTTCCTTTGCGGCTTTTCTCCATTTTTTTCTTCTTTTTTCTCCCTTCATAGTGATAAATTACTGAGTTGTGGTAAACCATAGCCTAACTAATTTCCTTGGAGAAATGATGTTTAAGTTTCCATTTCTTTTCTCAATACTCTATTTTTCGAAGTAGAATAACATTGCGTACTACGTCGTTGTTTGCATTGTTACACATTTTCATCATTACTATCGAGGCCTATGATAGTGTATAGTTTTAATCATACTACATCTAATATCCTAGTAAAAGTGACGTAAAGGGGCACATCCCGTGACACCGCTGACGGAATATCTATTGACGCAATACGACCATGAACTGCAAACAGCAAAGCAAAACAGATTTGGCGTGTAGTGAGTAGGCTTCCCGATCGAACTAGGCAGCAAGAAATTACAAGATCGTCTCATACGACGAGTGTTTACGCACACTTTGCTCCCCCTTGTTTTGCTGACCTTGAGCCCGTTTCCCCCAGTATTTTTAAAGCTATTCCGTCGTATCGTTGCCTACTATTAAATCTATTTATGCGTAATTTCATTATCTGACATTCTTGATATCCCGATTTCACTCAAACTTCGAGATAGAATCGAAGTCGAGTTGAATTCGTGAAATTTTACTTGTGAGACTGATTGTGGCAACATACGCAGAATATTCTCACAGTATATGCAATACTCCATGGAAAAGACGATTTATTTTTCTAGAATTTCGTCGGTGAAATAAGTATTTTTGTTTGTGGAAAACATTTTGCAATTCTGCTTACAGTTGGGTTATCATTTCAATGTGTAAGCTCATTTGGCTAGGAAATTTTTTCCTTCCTCCAAACAAAGAAGAATACAGAATAGAAATTTAAGAAGTGCTCATACGGCTTCGTGTTGTACTAACATAGAATTTGCGTATTTTTCAAATAATAGAGCAGAGGTAATCGGTCATGCCAGTTTATTTTTGATAGATACACTCTAAGAGATAGCTTATAATTGCTAGAAAGTAGTCAATAATATAATGGCCTGAAGATGCTTTTACAAATATTTCCTCATATTTTAAATAATATAATCGTAGTGTTATTTCGATTTATAACATATAAATTTATAGTTTCAAGGAAAACGACCTCTACGAAAACGCAGAGGAGTGAATAAGTTACAGAATAAGCTGGATAAAGAGCGAACTGTCTCTGAAATATAAAGAAAGTCGCTAAAAAAGGAAAAAGCTGCATTATCTAGCGACAAAATTGCTGTATTGGCATCAATGTGGAGAACCTTTAATCGGAAGGCTACATACGAAACCATTAGGCTGCATAAACTATTCAACTACGCTTGATTTAGTGTCGCATGTATTTAAAGCATTATAAACGAAACTGTTAGTAGAGCAACGAATTTATTCAGCGAGGACACGCAAATAGCAAAATTTTTATTTGTTCATAGACGTAATAAACAAAATATTCCAGGAAGTGAATATAATTTGACCCAGGTGGGGTCCTAATCACTGATTCCCACCTCTATATTAGAAAATAGCGTGCTATTGAGAGATATGATAATAATGAAGCGCCTTTACTCGAATGAGATTGTGACTAGTCTCTTTATGCATCCATCCTTTTTTCATATAAAATTTAAAAGAAAGAGATATCTTGAAACAAAGAGCACAGAAGTTAACTTATTTGTGAATTTAGAAAATAAGTTTACACTTTACACAAAATACACCACTGTAGAAAAACATCCACTGAAAGGGGCGTATGAAAAACTTGCGAAACCTAGAGATGTTTAACTAAATTTTGAAAAGGCAAGTCAAGAAAGATCTGACGGGCAAACAAACAATACCCTCTACATAGACAATTCAAATAGAGATGCTTGCATAAGAAGTAAACATTTGCATAAAAAACGATATCTTCCATTCTCGCTAGGGCCGCATCTGGAAACGTAGTATAACGTTTTGGTTTTATTTTGAAGTGATGGTGGTAAAAATTTATTGTAAAAAAGTACCTTACTTATTCGCGGTGGATTTCAATCCGGCGTAGGTCCAACTTTTTTCCTATTCTCCACAGCAATCTTCTAAGTTCTTAATTCTCGTAGGGCTTCACATATGGCATCTCCATTCATTATTAAAGCATGGAAACTGTTATTAAAAACGAAATTTAGCTCTTTTTATTTTATCTTTTTGAATCAGAATTTGGTAGTAAGTAATTTGTATACACAGGCAAATATTCCTCAAACGTGAATTTATTCACCAAATTTTGCTACAGTGTTACCAGTCACCAGTCTTGTAATTTTTGGGGTACACAAATTTTAAGAAGCTACAGCTTTTATTAGCTTAATACAGAAATATACTGATACTTTTTTGAACGCGTTTTCTTTATCAGGATACATAAATCTACCTACCAGTGTCTCAACATCTTTGCGGGGAAATAGCTCCTTTGCTTTTGAATGAGATGAATACTGATCGTTACGGTATTATCTGATATTTTATTCTGATTCTTAACCACCGCATATTACTAGAAGGATTTTATCCAAAAAAGAGTTTGAATTGCGGATAAATTTTAACTATTTTCGACTTTAGTAAATCAAGGATTACATTAGGCTAAAGAAACAAATCCTCGGAGTCTCATAATTTCACTCATTCCGTTAGTAGGTGCAAGAATGCAAGTGTAAGTATTTTGAAAGAATCTTGCAGAAAGAAGTCCACGACTTAGTGAGACTATATCTAAATTTGATCGGTAGAAAATGCTACAAATATTATAGGCTCTCATTTACATACATCTAGGAAAAACTGTTTCATTTAGATGATTCTACTCGTTTGTTACTATATGAAACTAATTAACTATGAGCTAATGATTCCTTTCACATTTTAATAGTTGCTGCGAATTTCAGGATTTTATGCCAGGTAAAATATGTTGACTAATATTTATCCACTATATAACTTGGGTGATTTTCCATCCTCTTCTTGTAAATAGTTTTCGTCTACTATCCATATTATCTAGTTTCGATAATTTCTGCATTATTTGTTTACCATTTTTTTAGTGTTATGCAGGGAGATTTTGTGATAGGACTGCCCTCCGTAACCTATATCTCCCCAAAACTAATCTTATACTGTAATTTATCAACATTTTGCATAGAGATTGCGGTTGAGTGAGTATGTGCATAAAGAAGTGTCTAATTGAAGCCACAGTTGACTTCCAAGGGCAGGGATCTAAAGATGTTTGGAGATTACCCTCTTGTTTACTCTTTTAAATCTAGGAAAGATAAACAGCTCGAATGCCAATATAAGTACTGCTGTCAGAATTCCAGCTCCCAAGGCAAATAAAGCCAATCTAATGTCAACCAAGCCTACTTGTACAAAATTTGTTTGTCTTCCCTCGCAAGTTGGTCTCTTGGTAAACCATCGTAAGTAATCTCTCTTTTGTAGTCCACACTCTTGGATTCTTCTGAAACTGAAAGAAAACAAGTTGATTGAGCATTATAGATTATTATTATTATTAATATTAAAATACTTAAAACCAAAATATCTAGAGATGTTATTACGATAAAATCGTAAATTTCTAATTTTACTGGACGCTACTTTTTTCGTCAGCAAACAAGATGCTGGAAATTCTACAAAGAATCTTTCTTCATAAAGTGTTGACGATTTCACAGCTTTTTACTCAGTAATTTAAATTCCAGTCAAATTAATTTTTTCGTTTTTATTCTCTCTCTCTAGTTCTACTCTCTGTGGAATTTTCCTTCAGATGCAGTAATGTTAATAACATAACTATTATGATTAATAGGCTTTTATTAAATCTTTTGTTCAACTTGTTTTTTCAAGTGTTTGATTTATAAAGTTCCATTCAGTTGTGATTCGTTCAAGAATAATCAAATCTCATTAACTTTAAAAAGTTCACGAAAATAAGAAGAAAGTGTCATCATACTTACGCCACTTTGAGTATCTTACGATAAGGGGAGTGTTTCTTTATAGCAATCCAACCATTTGACACTGGCAGGAACGGTATTTCATCCAAGTCACACTTTTCATCAGCTGCGAAGGTTTCCTTTATCAGTTTATATCCCGAGCCAAGCTCCACATGGAATGCAAAGAAACCTTTGCGGACTCGCTTTATACCCTCCTCCATCGTATAGTAGGCTGGCTTTTCCCCATTGGGGGCAATTTTCTTTCGATACAGTTCATTCTTTTCAGGATCCTGGAATCTTTGCTAATTTGGATAGAAAAAAATCATTATTTCTCTGAATTGATATTCTGGGTTCATCTACATTCCCCTGCGAGCTGTCTTTCAGCGTATGGCAGGGGGGCATGATTCTATTGTGTATCTCTTTCATAGAAGAGAGAAAAAGGAACTCGGCGGTCAATGAACTAAGAGACAAGGGTTCTCCAAGCGCCGAACACGGCGACCATCTAAGGGGGTCCAATGCTGAATCATTCAGCATTGGACCCCCTGTGATCATGAAAGCTTTGCTTTCGAAATGCGCATTTAGGGATTCTGAATAACTGGGACAGCTAAACGATTATCCGTTTCCCGGGAATCGCCCTTAGATGGTCGCCGCGTTCGGCGCTTGGAGAACCCTTGTCTCTTATCTCTTTCATGCTAATGCAACTAATGCTACTGAAAAGACTTTTCTTTCTACAACGATAACATGCATAACATAAAAGCCATGCCAAGATAATGACTGTCTTTGTAAATTGAAAGTTAAATTTTAAGGAATTTCAATTCTTAAGTGTGGCTTATTTGTCATTATTAAATTTAAGTACTTACCGCAAAGAAATATCTGTTGTAGACAATGTCATGAACTCCGATTTGCATAGGACTGTGAAGTAAATCAGAAACGCTCTGTATAACAGAGCCCGATGATTGTATGAGAGCCACAATGTTTGCAGAATAGGATGTGTATAACAAGATCACTTCGACGTAAAGAGCTATTGTAACCAACCGTCCTGCTACTCCTCGGGCATCCGCAAAAAATCCTTTGAAAAGAGTTACTTAATTTTAAATTTTGTACCAGAAAATATAGAGCTTTTATGATTACCTTCGTCGGATAGGGACAAGCTGTCTTCATAATTTGAAAATTATCTTTTGTCGGAAACTTAATTATGTCAATAGAACCTGCTGCTGAGAATGAGAGTACACCTAATTTACGTTTTTACTCGGTAGATAAGTAGAAAAGAGAACGTGTAAACAATAGGTGACTCAAGAAGTTCGAATAATTCTCCAATCCCGGTGACCGATGGGTGCCAATTCTTTTGCAGGATCAATTGCGGCTTTCCAATTTTCTCAGAATGTCCCAATGGGCATTTCGGAGACTCTCCATCATCAAGGGGGTTAAATGCTCAATGATTAATGCTATTAATTGGCTAGTGTCTCATTTTTTGATAGCTGGTTATACATTATTTCTCATCGAAATTGTATAGCACGATTGACATTGGAATTATTTATTAGAAAATTATTTTCCAGCTTACAACGCAGATGAAGAACTTCCTGAATCAAACGCGTTGAGTAGCGCCACTGAAAAGCGTTTGGATCAAGGCCTTTGGTTCATGAGGAAAAATCAAACACTTCTTCTTAAAAACACTTGATAATACAGCAAAATGGAGGAAAAGGGCGATGAGTTATCATAAATTAAAATATCCACGGACTCCTTGAAATTACGTCAAGTTACATCCTTTTCATTATTTTCTTTTGGGCTTCCTTAAAATACTTGCATATAATAATGCTTTTCTTAAAATATTTAGCATTTCCTTCGCCAAAGTAATGTGGAGTTTGCCTTTTAAATTTTAGATTATGTACGTATGGAAAGAATATTTTGCAAAAATGACCTACCTTGTTGACAGGATGCTCCAAATGTTATAAATAAAGCATCGTCCCAAGTTAAACTCAGATGCTCCCTGTTGCCATGAGCCCTCTTTACCTTGTTTTTATCGGTCACCAGAGCAAAGTCATTTTCATATTTAACGCTGTAGTATAGCATAAATGCAACAATAAATGTGATTCCATAGCAGGATATCCAAACAGCTCGATTAAATGGTAGTAGAAATATGTTTTTCACAGAAGAGAGTTTTGGCTGGCGAAATATGAATCGGAACCTAGGATAGGAAAATTATAAAATTCAGCGTTCAGTTTAAGAAGCATTATAAATCAGAATAAAACTTAAAGAATAATTATCCTAACTATCAATACAAGTTGAGTATCCCAAATTCGAAATGCTTCGGACCAAGGTTGTTTCAGAATTTGGAATTTTCTAGGTTTTGGAGTACATACATGATCAATAGTTTAATGGAATTGAGAAAAGTCAGGCATTCAGCAAAATTATTTTTATTTAACGTATAAAACTAGCGTAAAAACGTAACGATCAAAGAATGGAAACATATTGTTTAATAAATATATTTGAAGAACTAAAAGTGCATCCTCCATGGGTGAGAAGGACGTATTAGATGATATTTTGAAAATATTTAATTTTGAGTCATTTACCAAATTCCCGAAGAACTTTGTATTTAAAGTCTTTCTTTTATCTTACATATTGGTACTGATTTTACAGACGTTTTTCCTTAAAATTAAAAATAAAGTATTCATAATCATTTAGTGAGCTGACACTCTTACGGATTGGAATAATTCGAAATATCGAATTTAGGATACTCAATCTGCATTCACTTATTGGCTATCCGTGATTATAATTCCTTTGTCGTGAAATATTTTTAGTTTTTATAGCGTTTCTGAGTAGCCTTTTTGCTTATATATTTGACTATATTTCACTTAGACTGTATTTCACATATCACATACGAATTTTCCTTTTAGTTGCAGTGACTTAATGTATTTGGAGTCATTTCAGGCAAACTTTAGATAAATATTTCGAATTACCTCGTTTGCGAAGTAAATGATTGAATTTCTTACCTCGTAGGCGTAGTCATGGAGACGTAATCAAGAATATTCAATCTTTCTTCTGTTAAGAACAAAGCAGTGGCTCCTATCTCTGCTTCTCCAGTCTGCAGCTTCCCGACCATTCCATTGTACGTCCCATTAATTTTGTATCCCCACGAATCTTCCACCATAAATTTTGCACTAGATCGAAGGAATGCATTTCTAAGGTCAGTTTGAATTTAAACGTCTTTTAGAATAATCTGGGCCTATGATAAAATACTATGCTAAGTTTCAATCCAATCCAAAAAACCTAAATTCAATTCAATCCAAAATTTCCATCCAATTTTTAATACAGTGGTACCTCGACTAACGAACTTAACTCGTTGTACTCTCTCACTACTCGTTATTGTGCTCATTTCATTTTTAGTATCGTGGACTTAATTCGTTCCAGTTCGAAGCTCATATTCCGAAACCCAGTTGTCCATTACATCTTTCCGAGTTTTTCGGTTCGTTTCCCTTTGTTAAGTTCGTATCTAGAGGCCCGAATGGAATCAGAAAAAAAGTTCGTGTATAGAGCAGTTCGATGTGAGTCGAGGTACCAGCATGTTTCACTTTTCAGTAAAAATTAGTATCATTTATTCGTCTCATGGTAGGGGATGGAAAGGTGAAAATGTATTTTTCCATTACTTTTGTTTCAGTCTTGTCCGTGGCTTTGAAAATATAAAATGTGAGGATTGGGTAAGCTTTCAGAAGAAGACCAGAAATAACGTCATATTGCGAATTTTGAAACTTAAAGAGCCGCTAACACTCATACTTGATATTTGCACAACTCTATTTTCTTAAATTAACGTGTTTAAAAAAATATTTTTCACCCCTAAAATTTACTAAAATCCTACAATAAATAATCACGATAGCATTGTTAGTGTTGTGACAAAATATTATACATCTTTATTGTAAGTATCATATTAAAGTTTAAATACTTCCATTTAAAGACAGCAGAACTTACTCGTTAAAAACCGGGTATAATTTGCCCGCATAGCTTTCTTCGTGAGATTATCAAAGTATTTTAAGGTACATGAATAGGTTTACCTGCTGTTCATGAAATCCAAAGCTTGATTAGTGAGTACATAATTATACTTAGATACAGTATCGAGGTGCTTGTATCTAAGAGAATCAAGCACATTCATTGTTCCATTGACGGTCACCTGTGGAAAGGTGGATTTGCATAAATGTTGTCCATATAAAGCATGTAAAACATTCGATTATAAATACGTACCACTATTGCTGTGGGTATTGCGAGACCATTCAAGTCCTTTCTCTTCAAAGATGGTGGATAATCCAAGTAGAATACACTATAATTCGAGTTCCAGTAGCCAAGTTTGTTCAAAATAGGTGGTTCTTCTTCATTGATTTTATATATCTCGGCTACTTCTAATGCGTTTCCAGCGTTTCCTATCGCCCTGTTTATTGTAAAAGAGCACGTACTTAGATTCATAGTTACACTGCCTTATAATTTCTTCTGCATTCTTCCAATTTTCTTGTTAAGGCGTTTGGCGTAAATAGTTTCTGTTTTAATTAAGTAGTCCGCTTTATTTACCAAAATCGGAAGAATGTGCTTACAATGTGCCCCAAAGGTAAGATGTAAACCCTATGCCCTAGATTGAGGCAGATCGATTCTTCTCATCCATTAGTATAGCTATTTGAATGATTTAAGATATATGCTATATATTCTTGCAAATTATGTATGAATATCTCTATGGAAGGGAAACGCTTTAACAAAAACCTACCTTTGAGCAATGAAAACTGAGGAATCTATGAGGAAATCCAAATGTCCGAATTCCTCCAAAGTATATTCCTTTTTCGTCAATAAAAGCCATCTATTTGGAGATCCAAATAGCTTCTTCTCGTTTGCCTGAAAATGGCGAAAGTCTCATCATTTCGTATTTCTAATAAGTATGATGCATCATCCAAAAAGTCTTAATACAAGAGTATGTCTGAAAAATTTTTATACCACGGAGAAAATTGTGAACTTTTTCTCCTGGAATCGAATACTGTTGATTACTCGTGATTGACGTTTTTTTCATATGGAAGAATGTCAAAAGTCAGGATTTTCGACTAGGGTTAGATGTTACCTCTGATGGTACTCGGGAAAGACTTAGGTGGTGTCTGAATAATAGATTAATGGCATCATTCAACGGTGAATCTTTATAGAACAGAAATCAATGTAAAATAATGGTAGAGAATTTTTTAAATTTTAATTTCGGTGTTTTCCTCCATAGGAATTGGATCGTGAATCCCCGGTCTGAACCTGTGTACTATAATCGAGCTGAGGGGGGATTTTCAATTAACCGAGAGCCTCGTCCTGAAATAACTCCAGATTAGTGTTTACCAATCGGTGGGACGCTTCCTACTTGGGGGAATTACGAGCTTGTGTGATGGAACTCGTGCAGTTTGATGTCGTTTTATTTTATTCGTTTTGGTTTTTATTTTTTTAAAATATTTTTATAACAGACATGGCCAAGCCTAACTTTGTGGAACGGTGCCATCATACAAAATTAAAAACACTTTGTAAATTCCACAGAAATAATTCCACAATAATAAATTTTTATATTTGCTTGATTTTTAATAAATCTTCCAATGGTTTCACTATTATTCTCCAACGAACAAAGCATTCGTAACTATTAAATTACATTATTCAGTAAAAATAAGTATTTGCGCATTGGTGAGAGTTGGTTGTCTTTAGGAAATGAAAATAGGACTTGAGACCATAAAAGTTGAGACACGCTACTCTAGATTACACATTATCTGCTAATGTATACAGATGTCTGATGCGCGCACTGATGCGTAATATCACAGTGTGTATAACTGTACACCATACTGAGCACGCATTGTATTCTAATATCAAAGAATAAATCAAACGGGAAAAACACTCTTAGCGCATAGAATTATGCTTATAACGCATCAGTCTCGTTATTGATTTATTCATTGAGTAATAGTAAATAATTTGAAGCATTTGGCTCAACTCTTTAACTGATATTTCTATTCTGAGGAAGTATGAGGATTCAAAACGAGGAACGAATTGAAACAATGAAATAATAAGAGAGAAGTTAATAGATGGAAATTATATCGTTGCTGGAATATATTGCAACAGATTTATACCTTACGCATGTTTTTATCATTCAAGTTATTTCTTGATTAATCTCTTTCTCTCATACTCTTTTAATAAAATAAGAAGTCTTTCTTGAACCCTACGCCGCTATCGTTGCCACTTGCAATTTCTCTAGTTTATAAAGTGTTTTTTATCACCTCTGTATCTTAACGTAAATTTTATCCATCCCTTTCCCGTGTTGGCATTTTGCCGCATCGTTTTGTAAGTAAACGTTTTCCCCGCAATAAAAATCATTCTGGCTTTTTTTGTAACTACATGGGTGGTCTGAAAAGTTTCCGACATTTCGCCATTTCTCGACATGTATTCTGAAAAATCTGGGGTCGGAAACTTTTCAGACCACACTCGTATATCTGTACTATATCATTCTTTCTGTTTATATACATAGATTTATATTTGTAGATTTAAGCTAATTGTAATCAATTGTTAATGATGTAATACTTTTAAATTATCGTGTTATAACTTCAGAGGTTACTTTCTTACGGAACGCATTGAAAAGAACATTATACGATAACAATTGTATTAAAAATTACAACTATAAATAAAATTTACCTCTACAGTTTTCCTACATATTTTCTCTCATTTATTTTGCAAATCCAACTTACCATTCTCAACACCTCCATCCCACCTGAACAATCCACGTCAACAATGTAATTCATTTCTTCGGAAAGCAGTGGAGGAAATAAGCTCGCATTAGCGTTGTTTATAATTTGAACAGACATGAAATTGTGTATTTTATAAAGTTCTTGGGCAAATTTTCGACTGCCTGCAAATAAAGATTGACATATTGAAACATTTTTACCACTTTGTTCGTTAAAGATCGATAATTTTTTAAGAATACTGCTTTTTAAACATAGTACTAATATAATATTTAAAGACACTTATTTGAACATAGCCATAACCATTAACCAGGGGCATAAAAAACTAAATTTACGTTTTGAAAATAATTCTTTCTTCACGTACCTCTTCCTTGGCAAAGAAAAACTTTTACATGGAATGAATGATTTTCACAAAAATCTCGTAGAAGCTCAGTTTTCATCGGAATACTAAGCACCGATGTCAAAATGTTTAGTGATAAGAGAATTAAAGCTGTATACATTCTCAATGCGGAAATTTTGATATCCCTCTCTGAAGAGTTTCTACTCCTAATTTCGGAAGCTGGCAGAAGCTGCAATGTGCAAAGTGAGGTGCTTTAAGGTGCAATGGATTGCACATGCACTGTGAAAATGTTCTATTTCAACCAATTGCATCCTGGAAAGGGGAGAGCACAGTTGGAATACACGGTACGCAAACCTAGTATCATCTAGTGAAATATTTGATAGCATCGATCTATGTCTAAGCAAGAGGTAACATTTCTCCCTCAAAAACACTGTTGAGGGATGAAGAATGTAGCCACAAAAAGATGAAAAGGAGTCTACCGTAATTTAACAGCTTACAGAGAGTAAAAAATTAAGGAAAAATAGATTAAAAATAAGCATAATTTTCCATTTTGATGACTTAATTAGTTTTTTACTTTAAACCCGAGGCTAACACTTATCCCATGTTAAGAGTAATTTCACAAAGATATGATATTTACTAATATTAATGAAATAATGATAAAATAAAAAATGTTGAAATACTGTCAAGATAATTAATTTAAGGAAGATAAAAGGAATTTGCAAAATATGGTACTACAAAAGCTATATTTCTTGCTGAAAAAAATCGTAGGACTGTGTTAAGGAAGACTTAAATTAATTTATCCAAACATTTGTAGTTGGACAGAAGCTTTTATGGGAGAAATATTATTATTGGCATCGAAGCTTTGCTACATAAATATAAAGTATGCAAGTTTGAACTGAACGCACTAACTCAGCATAATTTCTAGGAAGTATGTCAATAGCAGGAAGAGTGATGTAGAAAAACCTACGTTGCTACTACGTTCGTTGCTAATAGTTCGTAGCCTACGTATTCGAAGCTTCACCTAAACTTTTCACATTGTGCATGGTTTTCTCAACAGTAATGAGCAAGGTTGACGGAGACAATAAACAAATCCTGATTTAAAGGAAAAGTTAAAGGGAAATTGTGAAATATCTTTTTCTAGTACCAAAAATGAATTCTCCAAAACGAAATCGAGACAAACGCCAAAAGCAGAATAATTAAATAAAGATTTTAATTTTAGTCTTGGAATATTCATCTCGACTCAGAATAGCGAGAATTCTCATAAAATACGCGAAAATTTTATGAAGTTTTGAGGCTGCAAGGAAGTCGTCCCCCTAACTACCGACAAGATTGTTTAATCCGAGCTCATGAATCTACCCGTGAGAATGCATTAAGAATATTGGTTCATTTAAAAGAAATGGCAAGAGTTAATGATTGAATCTATGATCAGGAGGAATTTTACGAGATTTTAGCATTTACAGTTGCGATAAACGAGTAGAGGGGTAAGATTTATGACCGTGTTGGTGAGTTTATTATTTATCCTCTTATTGATTATGGACGGTTACATGTTTTTTTGTCACATTCAAGGAAGCAAAAAATAAAACCGGCACGTATAGAATTCAGGGGTTTAAGCAGGGAATTTGCTTTAAATATTACCTTTGCCTTTAAATATAAACTTGCCTTTGCCTACATGGGAAATACCAAATACTTACCATATGGGAAATACCATACCAAATGGAACATTCTCGGTCATAACGGGACGAATAAATACTGAACGTGATAATGAAGTAAATAAATTTTAATTAAATAAATACTTTTAGTTTAGCAAATAATTTTTTCCGCGGATCAGTTGTTACATTGTCCATCCATTGTTTTCTTGGGAGCCCAGTTAGTCTCAAATAGTATTGTATTCATCAATTTTATTTCCCCGTTGAGAATCAACGGGCGCTTCAGCTACTGTACAACAACAACGTAAACGTAAGTAAAACATTATCTCGAGATTGATTTTTAACCTCGCTTTAAACATTAGATTAATGACTTTATTATTTCCCTGAGAATGGAGCGTAAGTATAAAATATTTAAGGATGAATATGCGTAGAAAATTTTTAATGACTAAAAGTTCTTAATCATTAATTTCTTCATTGTATACTGTATGAGTAATGGTGAAAATACTATGCATCTTTAGTACGAGTATCCTCTTTCTATCCTGCCCGAGAAAGATTTGAGGGTTCTAAATGATCTACTTTAGAGTTTGACATTTATCGCCTCTTTCAGACGCAGAGGTAGCTTGTGAAGACATCCATATTTAAATCCTATATTTGGGCCATTATTTCGTTGACAGTATAAATAAAATATCAAAGAACCGTATCACCTGTCCACCAGAAGTCACGCATAAATGATGGGTAAATTATTGGTTGCCGGGCGTAATGTTCTTGGAACACGCTAATGCTGCCCTGCTTCTTCTTTCTCTGCGAATCGCTCAAACTGATAGTTACGTTGTAACAACAGATTATAGCACGGATATGTAACACAGTCAAAGGCAAATTTACTAAACAATCAAGAAGTCCTAAAAATAACGCGAAGAATCGATAAGCACTGAGCATAATACCGAAACTTAATCATGATATTTTTAAGTGCAACTTCTATTTTGATTTTTTGTCGAATCAATAAGAAATCTAAAAATCTGAAGATTTCATGAACCAGTTTCTTCATATATTTCAATCATTGAAAGATATTTTAGCGTGATTCAATATTTTTTTAAATATCGTGTTTTTATTTCCTAGGCTAATGTTATTATCATTATTATAATTACACTCCTACTGCAAGGTTAAGCCGAAATGACCTCTTCCTAATCTCTGAAGGACGTATGATAATCTCAGAGCATTATAACATAAAATTGAGCACGATTAACTTAAAATCTAGATAGATAAATCAATACACACAAAGAAAAAGACATAAATTAAATATAATATATAATAACAGATAAACACAAAGTTTTGTGTTGCGGAGAAAAACTCCTCAAATGAATTACGGAGAAAAACCCACGATGCGGGAAAACGTTCACTAAAGAAAAGGAAAAATAACGGAAAAACCCAGACGTAATACAGAACACAACTGGTAATGAAAGACGTGGAGCATATTTCAAATTCCCATTAAGGAAGGTTTGTAGCTTATCGTGGTGTAAATAACTCCGTGTTACACGGTGTCTCAATCTACTATTTTCCTCGCTTTATGTAAAAATTTGTTCCAAAATAAGGGTCGGCCATTTTGTAATGTAAAGTATATAAATATTCAACAGAACTCATTGAAACTAAGTCTTATGAAGGACAAAGAACATATTTATAATATGGCATCTTATTTTACCCGATGATTTTCCTAGTTTGGATTCACAATCGACTCGAAGTTAAAGAATTTCGCGAAAAATCGAAAGCTGGAAATTTTAGCAAAAATTGGTCATCTTCCTCCTGACCTCCTGTATAAATTTAATGCTAAGGATCGAACGTAAATGACGTCCATAGTTGTATGCAGGATTTATTCATAATCAATCATGCGAAGTTTCGAGGTCCGCACTCAAGAAAAGCGTTTTCGTATTTTTGGCCAGCTTTTTTCGATTCTAGCCCACTGTGCGGCGTCTACATATATAGCTTATGATTGCTATTCAGATATTTTAAATTAGAGGGGAGGTAATTAGATAATGTTCAGTGTTTGATCTATTTCGTCAAAGCAAAGGTTATTTTCAATGTCTCGTCTGCCGATGATTTTTAGAGATAAGTGGTTTCATCTCTTCTCAATCGATTTTCACATTAATGAGAAACACCAGGTGTGTCCCTCAGTCACGCACAAAATTAAAGGTTAATATTTACCTTTTTTGCATCATCAGAATATCGTCTTGGGATGAACGAAAATGATTTTTCTAAAAAGAAAGCTCAAGTTAATCTCCCGCACATTCATGAGGCAGTATCAACGAGAAGGCTGTGAAAGAAAGATCGAATAAGCTGTAATTTAAGCTCAATTTATAACTCTTTTAAATGAATTTGTATCGTATTATTTTCTTCCTCTGCAGTGCCATCGGGGGGAGATGTTGGAGTGACTCTCATACGCTGAATTTCCTGCAAGATTACTTGAGGAATATTCCACACTTTTCCAGAGTTTCTGCCATTGTTTGCGGGAAAAAATGTAAGTAAATTGAATTTGACAATCAGAGACAGTGGCTTATGTAGTCGATATTGGAAAATATAACTTCGTGAAGATACCAAATAGAAATAATTAGTAATTTGTTTTGGTCTTCAAGATGCAAGTACCGTTACGAAACCGGTCTTGCATTAAAGTTTCTTTGTGTAGCTACTCATTGTCAGTCTTTTTAATTGATGAATTTACATGAGTTTCAAGGTTTATCTGCTATTGCATCTTATAATTCCACTCCCTGAATTACCCATTGATTCTCAACGGGGAAATAAAGAATGATGGGAACCATACTAATTACGACTAAAAGGATCACTGAAATGGCAATAAATAGTGAATGTAACCACAGAGGAAGTCACTTAATCCTTGATGTAACAATTAGACAAAAATTCATTTAGTTGCTTCATTACTTTGAAATAGAGTAGCGGTTCACTTCCTTATGTATACTATAAGGAATATAAAAAAAAGAAGGATTCAGAATAACAGTTGAAAAGAAATGACATTAACTAACCAAATAAAGACCTCAAAAAGGAACGCATGTAAAATATTTATAAATTCATTCATTCATGTAAAATCAACACAGTGGCACAAACTCTAAACACAACAAGATTTTCGTTGTACACTTCATATTTCATAAATATGTTCTTAAAGTCCCCCAATGTTCCATCTTGTGTCCCTGCAATGCTAAATATACCATTTTCTTACGTCTTTGAACATCACAGGGCAACTTGTAACTGTCCCAGGTCCTTAGGCAGAATCGGGCTGATCTAGACAATTCTAAATTGTCATTAGAAATCCACAAAAAACTTAGTTTTATGTATTGAAGCACATATATATATTACGCGTCGAATCTTTCTATTCCATTAAAAGGTACCCTTTCGGTATATCAGAAATTTCCGCGTGCGTAAGTTGTTAGCCGAATTAAAAGTCAATCCTTCGCGGAAACTGGAAAGAAACATAATTTAAATTTCAAATGTGAAAATACGAACGTAGGGTTGAAGTCTAAGGCATTAAGATATTCACATTTTTCTACTTGTAATTTATTGTCAATGAGATTTTTTCTGGCATTTTGGTTGATTCATTAACCCATATTTTTTATTTCAGTCGGAAACTCTGTAGCGTATTTACTGCAGAAAGATGGTTTCGTGAGTTCCGTGATGGAACCATCACTCTCAGTGATGCATATGAATGTTTTAACTTTTGAGAAAATCGTTATTTTGGTAAAGTTAGACTGTCCCGGATCCTTCGACTTGTTACAAAAGGTAGAACGAATATAAATCTGCTATAAATAACAGCTTTTATTCCTTGCCCGTGTAATTATTACCTAAGGATTTAATCTAATATAATTCTTCACAGGCTAGTCTGGAAGCGTTATTTGGATCACCGCAGAAACATTGGCTGTTGCTCATGGAGCAGCGATTGACAACCCCGCAGAATCGTATATTGAGCGCACTAAAGATATTTATCAACGGAAGTGTCACTCTGGCAAAAAGGTACGTCCAAAATGAAATTCAAAGCATAAATATTTTTCGTTCTATTCCATATTCTTATGTGTAATCTTTACTTATTTAACGAAAGGCATGAAACAAACGTATCAGGGAGTACTCTGCCTGTTTACAGTATGTTTGATATTTACAAACTCAGCTACAAAGGACCATGGAAATTTCATCCTGTTGGTGAATGGTCTCCGAATAACACTAAAATTAATCGCAGGATTTATCCAGTCGATCTACAGTCGAAGAACTTACATGGAATTTCTATTCCTATCTCCATTGTGGTAAACTATAATTATAATACGACCATTTATGTTTTCAAAGAGATATTTTAAGTCTTAATTACACATCTTTATCGGCTCTTGCAGGTTACTGTTCCCGACACGTTGAATCATTTGAACAACTTACACAATAAATTTGACGATACATCAACGAAGATGAACTATCATATAATAAGCCACATATTGGATGTGATGAATGCGAGGTAAATAGTGACAGGATGGGTATAATTAGCTTCTGGTATTTATCTTATGTGATTCTCATATTTTACCCTTTTTCTCTAACGCAGTGGTCACTATAAAGTTGTTGACAGCTGGGGTTACGAGCAAAATGGCACTTACGATGGAATGGTCGGTCAGATATTACGGGGTGAGGTCGAAATCGGAGGAACTCCACTTCTGATCAATAGACAGAGAATAGAAATCTTGGAATACGTGGGATACACTAGTCATTCAAGGTATGTCTAGGAAACACTTATCGAAATTCTCTCATGATTTTGTCTCACATAGGAGACTGTAGTTACAGTTGGTTTCATGAAGCAATCAATCAAGAATCAAAGATTCTAATATTTATACAAAGTTTTAAAGCAAAATCCCAATACCTTCAAAATGCTTTGTGCCCCGGTTTTAGCGCTCAGAATATGATAACTCTATCTATGAATGTAAGCATAGTTCATTTTCTTACTCTTAATGTTAATTTTTCCCCTGTTTCGAAGGTTCCGCTTCATATTTAGGCAGCCCCGCTTGTCAGCAGTTGGGAATATATTTCTGTTACCTTTCGGAACTTCAGTGTGGATCAGTAGCGTAGCGCTACTCACTCTAGCTGCAGTCTTTCTTTATACGGCCACAAAATTAGAAATGATATGCAACAAGAAGACCTTGCATATGGCGAAAAAGTTGCACAAACTCGGCTTGATGAAGAACATTAGACTGAAGGGATGGGCGCTAAAATTAGAGCAAATCAAATACATGCGAGACTCCTGGACGGATGTCATTTTTTTAATATTGGGAGCAGTGTGTCAGCAAGGTAGGTATTCCTTGTGTTACGCTATAGTAATTTCTTATTCATGTTTTATATTTCCTTCTTTTATTTAATTTTAATTGCTATTTTCCGTCTCGTATCACTACCATAACGTCGCCGGTGATCAATAAAACAACATAACTGGTTGTCGGATTTTATCTTTAAGATTTCAGACGGACAGTATAGGTTAATAAATTTTATAAGTAAACTATAAGTTTATAAGATTAAGATGAAGTCATTTAGATATATCTCGCAAATGTTTGCGCAGTAATTAATCCTAAATTCGGATTGTTCATTGCTAAGCACTGCATTGCAGAGTTATAAGAAGCAAATTGACATCCCAAATCTTAAATTAACTGGGGGTAGTCAGCCATAATACAAAGTAAAGCGCTCCTAGCTTATCTATTTTAATTCCATGCTTGTTTCAAATTTTGGACAATCACTATATCCTGGTAGACATCTTAAGCGGACCTTATTCGGTCAGTGATACTGTCGTCACCTTACCGGAATGATTTGGCTACTGATCGTGTGAGGTCACCAAAATGGTAAGGATGGATGGATGGATTATGAATCGAATCTGAATTTGGTGATTTCGAAGCATCATTGCCGTTGGATGGAAAATATACTGTCATTAGTAATGACAAGATTGGGTACGCGCATCATTTTTTGCGTCATTGCTCAGTTCTTCAAGTGGGACAGTATCGATAGAGGACGTCTATCTACCCCGTATTGAAGCTAGAAAACAGCGATATCTTCTGCGTGTTCGTTTCGCCTGCTCTGAAAGTCTATTTTCATTTAAGTAGTAAGAAAAATTTCTCTTTCTTCATTCTTCTTTACGAAGTATCTTTTTTCTTTCTCTTGATTCACTATTTAACTGAATTGATCAGATTTAATTCATTTTTCGTTTAGTCTGACTTTACATAAATATTAGTCGTAAAAGTGGTTTCTGAGATGTTTCAAGGAAATACGTAGATAATAATTTCAATAATTACTCGTATATTGAAAAGTTTTCTTTTATATATTTTTGGTGACTTAAACTGATGTATTAAGTGTTTGCTTACATAATACTCACAAAATGCTAATGATATTTCATTCTTGGTAAGTATTTACTCTCAGATGATGAAATTAACTTAGTAATGGCCTACTGTAGATCTCTTTCATCATTTCATATATTATTCATCATTTGCACTTTACAGGATTCCCAGTGGAGGCTCGTGGTTCCGGTGGTCGTGTTGTGACAATTTTCTTATTTTTAACAATAATCGTTCTCTACACCTCATATTCGGCGAGCATAGTAGTGTTACTACAAACATCAGGAGCAGCAGTCAGAACTCTTGAAGAACTATACGACAGCCCGATTAAACTAGGACTTCATGACATCATCGCCGAGAGGCATATATTTCAAGTGTGTACTCATTTGAATAAACGTTTTAATACCAATAGTAATCATTATACATGTTAAAAGACTAATTTTGGACAGGTTGCATTTTATCTTCATTGAAAATAAATATTTCATTTCTTAATATACAACTGACATATATGATGATCTTACAGGAAATGCAGGAACCTTTGAAAAAGAAGATTTACAATAAAATAGCCCCGCCTGGTAAGCCTCCGGCTTTCTACAATATGGAGGAAGGCATATCAATGATAAGAAATGGTCTATTTGCTTTCCACGTTGAGCTGGGATCGGGCTATGAAGTCATACGGGAAACTTTCACTGAAGATGAGATGTGTAGTCTGTACGAAATATCCATAATGCAAGGGGCGGGTGTATGGCTTGTGATGCGGAAGAATTCTCCTTACAAAAAACTATTCACTTATGGGTAACCTCAGCTTACAATTTTTTTTCCATTAATAGAAATTTAGAAAATATTTTATCTTTTCGTGGAAAGAATTTCTTTTTTATCCCTCCAAATAAATAAAGTAATCTAAGTTTTCAAAATTGTTTTCTAATGTTAAATGTAATGTAACTATGTTGGTTATGTTAGAATGATTTTAGAAGTCCCTTTTATTATACGTGGTTAAAATATTAATAATAAGTAGCGTGGTTAAGTTATTAATTTCAAATATGTATAATAAATTGATTTTCTATGAGCAGGATATTGAAAAAATTTAATAATATTCTTTTCTTATAAATAGATTAAGGAAGACTCAGGAGTTTGGCTTGGCAAAGAGAGAAGAAAATCGATGGGTGGCGAAGAAACCGGAATGTCATAAAAATTATTCGAGTTTTGTTCGAGTTGGAGTAGTAGATATTCGCCATGCCTTGCTGATGATTTTCATTGGGAATATAATTTCCCTGATAATTCTCCTCTTCGAAATTTTGGTTGATCGAAAGCAAAGTAAAACATCTATCGGAGAGAAATCTCCAGCAGAATATAAATAAAATATACTACCTGAAAAACTATGAAAAACTGAAGTAAATTATGGTATTTAGAAACTATATTTTGTAGCATATTAGTAATAACTCGTATTCAAAGCATTTATTTGTGATTTTGAGTGTGAGATAAAAAAATCCTACACGACACGATTACATGAAGTACAGTAATATGCATCAGAATGTTTCTTTTAGATCAAATTTTAACAATGATACATGCAGTAGAAAAACAATTTGTTCTCTATTATTTCACATTTATAAACTTAGACAAATGATTAAAGCTTTTTGGTGTTTGATATTGATATAACAAACTGACCTATCAAATTAAGATCAAAACTATGGTGAATTGTGATTACGAAAGGAACAAAGCAAGACGAAAGTAATGAGAGAAAAAAACGTCGACTTTGTCTCATTTTGACTTCTTTGGTTTTTTTTCACAAAATAGACTCTGTTTTGACAATTTACATCTATGAAATAACGCCAAATGTTAGATATTAAAGCTGCTTATATATGCCACATAATTTTGCCATACGTAAGTTGAAGGAATCAAATGACATGTGATTTTGTTTTTATTTCGATCATAGGTTATGATGATTGAATTTCTACTGAAATTTTATCATAGAGTAATTATTGACTTTATGGTGTGAAGTAGTTAATTTAAAACATACATTTTTATGATCTAACGACTAATGACCTTTTTGAAATCCCGCTGAGAAGAATGAACGCTCGGGTGTAACAAAGGAGGATAGTTAGTGCGTCGATAGGAAACGCGGTAGTTTTCTATTGTAGGGAGTGAAATTGGATGGAAGGATAAGTTATTGTGATAATGTTAAATCGAAACTACGATACTCAAGATGGATATGCCTTGTTGGCTAAAATGGACAATGTGAAGAACATATCTTTACTTTTGAAAGCTATTAATTTTAAAGAGGTACGTTCTCTATTTTGTCTGGCAACGTAATGTGTACTTGCTGTCACCTACATGTAAAATTTCCACCCTTTTAGACAGCAACCTGTTTTGGCACGGAGAATGGTCTAAAAGTAACTGTAGAAGATGGAAAATCTATTCAAGCGAATGCTTTCATTCAAAGTGACATGTTTCAGGTAAATTAATATAACTTTGATGAGTTATTGTCAATATTGTTACTAAAATAATATCTGGCTTCTTTTCTTCGACCCTTCAGGAATTCAATATATCAGAAGACACGGTTACATTTCAAATTAATCTAACAGTATTTGTCGAGTGCCTCAATATATTTGGACCAGCTCATAATCCAGGAACGACTACCGCTTTAAAAATGTGCTATGAAGGTTATGGGCATCCCCTTAAGATACTGTGAGTTTGTTTACTATTAGCTTACATTGGAAGTTTTTTGTTTGGTATTCATTGAGTTTATATCAGAACATAGTACGATTTGTCATTTTACTTAATTTGGTTTCTGTTTTTAAATATTTACATTTGGGTTACGGATGTGCAATTTTAATGTTTAGTTTAGAGGAAGGTGGTGTGATCACGGATTGCAGTCTAAAAACTCAAGAACCAAACGAGATCATGGACTTTGGTTTTACCAATTCTAACATTTTAAATAAAATCATTCTGCGTTCGGAGTGCTTAAAAGAAGTGTTCTCAGAAATCGACGCATCAAGTGATACAATTGAGTTGTTCCTATCGCCAGATCCTCCATATTTTCGTATTACCTCAATCAGCCTTACTGTGGAGAGTCAGGTGAGATATTATCTATAATACACTTAAGTGATAGTTCACATAAAACAGTTTTGAAACATGTGTAAAACGTTTAATGAGGAGATAAAAAGGCATAACTACCATATCCATCACGACTGACATTTCGTGCTTCTGCTTGCTTATTTCTTTCCTATTGAATACCTTAAGTAACATTTTTCCTGATTTTTATGGGAGTAAATGATATCTCGATAGGAATGTATTCATTTCTCAGTTTTAATGATGATTTTCTTACAATTTCGGCTTTTGTATGTACACTTGACATTTTCAATATAATATAATGCAGGGGGATTATGAAGTGAAAGATTTAATTCATAATAAATTAGGGATGGACAACTGCTATGTTAATTTTACCCATTTCTTCTATTTGGAATAGACCAAGATTTTCTAAAATTCAGTTATATTTATTATTTGGGGATGAAACAGACTTTTCATAAAATAAATCGATTTATCCTTACGTCTTGGATTCAGAAAAATTGTAAATAGCTCCATAAGTTTTATGTATGCATGTAGCTGTTTTATTTATCAATGCATTTCCTTGACTTTCGTGGCAATTTTAAATTCGAATCTCTGATGAAAAGTGATGTATCCTAGAAATAAAGTTTTCCATTTTAATTACTTCTAATTACAGGTGGAGATACCCAAGGATAGTGAGATGATTGAATCATTTCAGTGTACCACAGTAGCGATATCAAGGTTAGTTATATATCCATTATTTCTATAGCTTTGTAAGCAAGAAACCAAATGAATTTAATTGAACAGTTGTTGTAGTGCAAGAAAATATAAATAGTGATTTGTTATGTAAAACTATATCATTCTTGCTCTGCTTAATTGAAACTTGCAGTGTAATTTTTGAAAAGTCCCCTGCTTTCCCATGAACAAAATCATTCTCTTGAAATATGTAAATTTCTATGTTAAAATTGAATTTTTTTCTCATTTTGTCTGCAACTAACAGGGAGTTAGGGAGCTTTTTCGGAACCTGAAATTTTCATCTTTAAAATCTCTACCTTTAAACAAAAGAATGATAATGCTCAGGTAATAGATTTTAATATTTCTTTAGATGCTGGTGTAATAGCAAATGTAGGTTATCATACTGTGACTTGAATTTTGGATTGTAGGCTCCTTACCAAACTCATTACAGGTTTTCTTTGCTATGATCTGTTCAAAGATGGACAAGGGTGTAGGTTTTGGTTTTAGATGAATATTACTCTTGAATTTATTCATCCTTTCTTTTATTGATGTTAATTTTATCCAAACAATATTTCCAGTTATTGTGATCAGTAATAAACTCTGAGTAGAAAAATGTCTCTTATAGGGAAAGGTCTTCCATCCCAAAATTCCTACTGTATTTTTATAATATTTATCCTATAGTCTCTATAATTGTTTACTTTTTTGAATTTTCTGCATTATTTTGTCTTCAATTATAATTATAGAGCCAAAAATGATTCTTTTAAAAATAGGATTATAGATAATTACTAAAGTTATGAAATTCCATCTCCAAATCCTTCATTAAGAGGTAGAAAATGTGACCAAGTAATTTTAAAATTATTCTATTCCAAACAATATTGGTATTTTTTCCTGAAAATATTAATTTAATTTTTTAGTTATACCTGTTTTCAATCAAATGTTATCAAGAAGGAATGAAGCTTTAGTGTTAAATCTTTTTACAATTTTCTACAAAGATAGCATAATTTTATATCAGGTTTCAATTACGATTTAGATTTACATTCTAGTTGATATTCCATAAAAATATAGAGAAATGATCTTAAATCCATGTTAAAATTCAACTTAATAAAGCAGAGTTCTTGAAATCTGAGCCAAACCTACACATGAAAAACTAAAGAATAAGTAGCATAAGTGTCTGTTATTTCTTAGCCATCTCAGCATTTTTTAGTAGAAGCAGATACTTTAAAGGTCTTAGCTTCAAAATATATCTCTTGGTTTTTAAGTTTCACTATCCTGTTTCATTGCAAGGCTTACTTCTGCCTCATTGTTCCAATTTAGAGTCATATTCAGTGAACCTCTACATAAATTTCCTGGTATACAAAGAAGTGAGTAGGAAAGAAAACAAATTCTTCATCTATGGAAGATCTTAAATTTCAGTTTTTGGTTTAAGAATACATTCTCATCATCTGGCAAGATACCTTTTGAAGCATAATTGGTGGTAAAACGTCTCTTTTAAGGTGTAGAATTTGCTGTTTTCATTTCTGCTGGTTGTCTCCTACTGCAGAGTCATGTACTACCTGACTTGGAATTATACAAATTCCTGTTAATACCATCTATGATTCATTAAAACCTACAGAAAAATAGTTATTTAACTCCTAATAAGCTATAAAATTCACGGCTGACTTGAATAGATGTGATTAATCATTTCAACCATATAGTACTAAAATTTCTTTGAATTCCGCATTTATTCTAATCATTCCTGAGATTTAATTTTGGTCTAAATCTTCAATTTCTTAGTAAATTAAGCTTTTCACTATGAATAGCACTTTATTGTGTTTCTCTTATGATTGACCAATAACTGCCAAGACTTAATTTGTTCTTTTCTGTGGTAAGATCAGTAATAGAGTATCATAAGATAAAATATTCCTATCACAGTTCCCACTTGTTAATAATTGAGGTGAATATACTGAAATAATAAGCTCCTGCATCTGTTTGCCAAACAAATAATTTTGGTTCTGAAATTCAGTCAGTCTTGGGGAATCAACTGTTGTATTCTGGTCAATCCTTCAGAATGGAATAACCATATTGACTGCTGCAGAAATGAAAATCATTTGCTTAAACCTATTAGTTTTCCTTGTGCATTTTTCATTTAACTATTTAGGTTTTAAATGTAAACAATTAGAAAATTATTATAAATAAATTTATTGAAAGAAATTATTCTTAATTTGCAACAAATATAGCATACAATTATCTAAATTCTTACACTCTTCAATGCATTACAGTCTTTTAATTGGTGACCTCTAGTTATTTTAGCATAAACTAAATTTTATGAGGTAGATAGCATAATTTTATCAAATTAAATTATTACATGAAGAGCTCTCTATTTTACATAATAAAGAATGTGGTTGTCTAAAGGATTGCATAATATCTTTGAGAAAACATAAACAATTGGCATCATATTAATTTAATGCTATCTTCATCTCTGCAACAGATACAAATATTCTCACATTAAGCCATCATTGAAAGCATTGGCACTTTCTACCAAGGTTTCCATCAGAACTGATGATCGTGGCCTCCTTTGTTTCCAGTACATGATCAAAACTGATGATGGCTACACATGTTTTGTGGAATATTATGTAAGTATACTTCAATATCAATAAATAAGGCTATAACTTTGAAATTATTTGCAACAGTTGTAACACAATTTTCATTCTTTCTTCAGTGCTCTCCAGCCATAATTGATGGCAGCGATGAGGAAGTATAGGATACAACATTTGAACATTTCCAAATCAAAAAATTTAAAAGCAAAAATGAGATTTCAAACTTTAAACCTACAGCACATACATTGTCGAGGAAAGAAATTAATTTGAAGCAAAAAATGGTGATCATTAATCTATAAAACCTTCCACAGAAACACTTCCTTTAGTCATAATTTTGTTAATTAGTGTATTAAATACAATGAAAGGAATAAAGCTGTAAGTTACTGAAAAATGAAATTTCCCAATATGGGATATAACCGCCACAGAAATTTTTTCCAGAAAAATTTTCCAACAAAACTGAGAACATGACACCCAAAACAATAGATTTTTCCGGAAAATCTTTGGGAACCTTTCCTCATAGGAAAACCTAATTCCTAAAGTCTAACATTAATGACTTCATATTTCACAGCCATAGGATCAGATAACTCCACTGGGTGGATTGTTTTCATCACTTTTACTCTCCAACGAGAAAGGTGGTATCCTGCAATCAAATGTGTACCCATCTTCTCTCTCCATGCGGAAAGTTCCCCTAGAATAGAGATTGTTTGGAATTAAAAGGAACCCTGGTTGGTGTGGATACATTTTGGAATTTTTCTGGAAACTGGATGGAAAGTTGTTCATATTATTCACAACATATATTTTTAATTTATCATTTAACAATCAGCTATTTTCAACTTGAGGTTTACACGGGGGTGTTGATGAAGAAAATTCATTTGCTAAGATCACAGAAATTGACATGGATTAAAACAACCACAGAATCAAGCAGGTTTATTTATTAAATTAAAAACCTATTGTGAAAACTATGTTGTATTTAATTTTATAAGGCATTCCACAAGGAATAGCAAAACTATGTTATCTTGATGAACAACAAGTGGTGGACTTGAAATATCATAAATAATCTATTTTATTTATAATGTATGATGGTATTTTTATTGAATGCCTAATTAAGGTAAGCTCTAATACATTTCTAAAAAGTATATCTTATCCTTTATACCGATAAAACTGGCAGAATAAATAAATAGGTGCAATAAAATTAAGTAAATAAGTGAACATTCAGGATACTTGTAGTGAAGGCATTATTAACTTAACTGCTATTTACTTTTCATTCCCGATACATTAATTATATAAAAAGTCAGCTGATTCACAGAATACTGAGGCAAAGGTGATTTGGCAATTCACTGTCTGAATCACCAATTATATATTGATCAAAAGTATTCAAGTTAATGAGGAGAAAATCTCATAAGATGAATTTCATTACATAATGAATCATACTAAGTTAAATCAAATGAAGCTGCTTAACTAAGAACTTAAAAAGAAACTCTTTGAGAAACAATTGCAGAAAATGATGGCATAGTAATCAATAGATTCTATTTTATTCATTTGGAATAATGCAATTAAAAAAGCCATTTTTTGCAGAAATAAGAATCGTTTCAACAGAATTTTAAAATTCTTTTGCAGCAATGAAAAGAAAATGTCTTTGAAATGGAAAATAAGAATCGATACTTAATGCTTAAGTATGTATTCTCTCTGAAAATATCTGTGGGAGTTGTTTCTACTTTCAAATTATGAAAAAAACTGGTTTATGAGATTTTCATGCATGGATTTTTTCCTTTTCCAGCATTGTTTCTGTTCAAATACAAGCAACAAATTTCATAATTCAAAAGATCTAAATATACTTAAAGGAACCCATGCTGTTATCCAAATACTAACAAATAGGAAACTCACCACATGTGTCCACTTGGAGCTTGTAGGCTAACATGACTGCTGTACTGAAACGCTGGCAACTGCTTTGATAGAACTGGTTCTTGCCCAACAACACCTCTACCACGTACTGTTTCCAGGGTGCCAGATAAACTAAATATTCTCCAATGACGCTCACGTAATTGCACAGTAAGTTCTCCAAGATTCTCAAGCCTTATGCAATATCTCCACTAAGAGGGAGGAAAGGAAAGGATTTAAGAGATATAATCATGAACTTATATATGATCGTGATAACAATATCGAGCAAATTGTTAAATAATTGAAATCACTCGAATGATAGTAAAACTAATGGAATGAACTGTGTAACATACCCAATATACAGAAGCAGCTTGTGATTCACGACAACCCATGTAAAACGGTATAACCGTAACTCTAACATGTTCAGTTGTTTCCTTATGCACGTCGGATAGTTCTAACCATGGATGGTTTTTCTTTTGCCAAGCACGAAGTGTCTCTTGCGCACCAAATGGCGGATCTAAAAATGGAAGTATACACAATGAAGTCGTACAAAACATGAAATATTGTGAATAACAGTAGTAATTGGATGTGGTACTTCCATAACATATAGTATACCTTTATCAGGATAATACATAAGAAACTTGTCAAATAATTCGTGACTTAGAGGATGCTTTTCAGTGGTCGTATAAGGTAAAATATCTTCGTGAGCAACATAGTCAAGTCCAGGTATAGCATACAGACTTCGGCTGCTTTCTTGATTTCCCAGAAAAGTCACTGCCTCCGTTTGCGCTCGCTGAAATGCATATGAATTTCTCTATGGTAGATTTTATCGCTAACTTAATCGAAGTAATAAATACCTAAAAAATACATCAACCGGAATGCGTACAATGTAAGGGCAGTCTCTCGAGTCGATTAGGACTTGATAATAGGTGTGCGTCCTGCCTTTCACTTCTTTCCCCACATGATTAAAACTGTTGGCCTCGGGTTGATTGCTAAAATATTAATATCTTAAATAATAACGTTTATTTGGGAATGTAAAAACCGCATGAGTAAAATTTTACATACCTATCCTTTTTATTTGGGACGTCTCGGTCGTAAACCCTCGCAAGCCATGGAAACAAAACTACTCCACGATAACCAAATATTCGATGAAGAAACAACTGACCTGTGTCATATTTACCTTGAATTTTAGGAGCTTCTAACCGCCCAACTTCTGCCAATCTTATAAAAAGAAATAATAAAACGCTACTGGGTCAAGTACATCGACAAAGTATGGGAAAACTATTCCAGTTAATTACGTAGTTAGAAACATTGGGTGATAGTATTACCTGGAATAGGCAGACGACTGAATAACAATAATCCGTGTAGATACGTGAACAATTAATCTTCTGCTATGCTTGTAAACATTGAAAAGGAGTTCCATTATGACATGATTCTCTTAACTCCGGTTCTAGATAGACACTCGAGAAACGCAAAGGAGACCAATGAAAAGCAAGGGTGACATCACAGTTTTGTATCCAATGGGATTCACTCCAAGTCAAGCCGCGGTAGATTGGTCCGAATTTTTTGTCATGATATTGTTTACCATCATTTACCAGATTTATGATGTAACAATTAACATAAATGCCACTTTAACCTTAGTAGATGTATGAATATTAATAGAATAATTCATGGATTACAAATCTCTGAACCTTATTTGAAAAAATTGTTAATATGATAAATAATCAAATAATTAGTCCTGAATTACTTAAAATCTACGGTCGATTACGATTTATATTTGTCATTTATAAAAACAGACATCCCTTATTTTCAGTTCTATTTCAATAATATTCATCTATGGTATTTTCTCATAGCCGAATCACTCATATTTTCAAAAGCAATATTTTGGCAACTTCACTGATGCATGATCCATAGTGGTAAAAATACCATAATACGCATATTGAAATTGCTGAACTATTCATAAATAATGAATCGAAATTATCCAAAAATATCATCTTTTGACGCGATTAATTCCGAATGATACTACTGTATAAACAAGTTTATATAAACCAAGAACTAAAATTTTAATTTTGAAATGATCGCAAAACTAAAGAGATTGTACCTATTATCAATGAAATCACGACATACAGTTATTAGCGAAATAGTGAGAAGTCATATGATTAACGGGGGGTCTGAGCCGTCTATTAGATGGTACATCCTTTGAGGTGTTTAGACCAAGGGCTAAAATGTCTTAAAATCGACAAACATATGAGCGTCAAGCGGCAACCAAACTTCACTTGCACCGACGCATTTTAAGCGGATGAAGAATAAGTGATTGACTTGATAGATGCCGAGCATTCTTGGTAAATGATTTCATAATATACATATATTTTAATTTAAAGTAAAAATGTTTTTTTTAATATCTATTTTCTGATGCTCCGGAGGAATGGTAGAACGAAAATCAAATTCAATTCCCGAACATGTTGATTATCAGCTGCTTTTTCAATGTTAAAATACTGAATTGCACTCATTAGTAGAAATGTAGGAGATACTAAAACGAGACTCTTGATTTGCTTTTCCAAAAGCTGCTCCACATATCGCGCAACTATGGCGTACATATTTCCGTCCAGCAGTTCAATCGATAAATCCATTTCACCTCGCTATGGTTGACTGATATTTTTCTGATGGATATAAGTGAAATAGGATAGCTGTTTAAAGTTCTATCCATGCTGCAATGGTAGTATATAAGAATTTTTCGTGCCGGGTTTAATTGCGAAAATTTTAATTGATGAAAATACAACAATAATCGAGTATTCTCAAGTAAGAGTTCAGACTCTGAGAAAAAGAAATTATTCTTGCATTTCTATTTATTGTAAAATTATTTATATGAATTAGTACGTAGATTGATTAAATTTTGCATATTGTTATTCGGATTCTGCGGCTGCAGTGCGAGGAAACTGCATGAATTTGAAATTACTTTCTTGTCACGATATTAAGTTCGAGCCTATTTAATTACTTGTTTGTGTGTTGAGGATCTCAGTCGCATTACTTATTCACATTTGTTAATGTTAATCATTGAATCAACTTTGATGTGAATTGACATTAATTCGAAGACAAAGATGTTGCATTTCGAGAAACTCATTGTACTGTTAAAATTTTCAGGAAGTTAGCTAAGGCTGTGGAAAGCATGTGAAAGAAATATGGGTGAACGTGTATTGCTTTCACTTCGCTCGGCGGCGATAGGAAGAGGAGAAGAGGAGGAATATGAAATGGAAAGGCTCGTGATGGAGCCAAGTAGAAGCTCTGGTTTAAAATCTCTTACTAGTGGTGGTGGCATGTCCTTATGCGAAACATCCGATTGTAATAAACAAATGGAAGAAGGCAGTTTGCATGTGATGGGAAGCCTGCATTGGAGGTAAGATCACGTCAGTTATATTTTATTATAACCTAACTTGCTAAATAAATAAGTTGTTGAGTGAGTTGTTAAAATGAGTTGTAAATAAATTTGTATATTTCTCTGAAATTATATTTTATGAAATTATAGTATATTTACACTTATGTATTGATAAATTTGTATCAAAAGAATTAATCGACACAATTCATTCAGATGTTTTTCTAACAATCAAATGAAATTAATTTGAAGAGTTTTGATGATGCATTCGTCAGATATTTACTCATATGGCAATATCAAACGCCATAAATTTACAAATTATAATATGATGTAATTGATGCTTACTTTATGCATGATAAAACTTAAATAATCTTTCTTCGTTATTTTAGGGGACAGGGACGACGACAGAATAAAACAAGTAGTATGTGTTGTACAACTGGTGGGATGGGAAGCTGCAAACCACCTCCATATCTTGGTCTACTACTGGCTACTGCTTCTTCCCTTTTCTTCTCTCTGTGCTCCGTTATTGTGAAGGGCCTAGTTTCAGTGCCACCCATGGAATTGGCAGCTTGTCGCTTTGTTGGAGTCCTCCTTCCTGCCATCCCCATCCTAATTGCTCGCCATGAGCAACCGTTTCCCAAGGGATCTCGCTTGACACTTTTGGCTAGATCCTTTGCTGGAACTACAGGCTTGATGCTCAGTTTTTATGCTTTTCGGCACATGCCCTTGGCAGATGCATCTGTTGTTGTTTTCAGTGTTCCTGTGTTTGTCTCCATCTTTGCACGAATTTTTTTGAAGGTTTGTCTGATTCTTTTCTTATTAATTATTTCATAATATCAAAATTTGTAATATTTTATATCTCCTGTAATTTATTTTAACATTTAAAAGAATATTCTGCATTGACCTCTATCCTTCTAAAATTAACTTATTGGTTGATTTCTTATTTAATTTTCTATGTAATGCCATAAAAATTGGGACATGTTCTAGTTTGGGCAAATTTAAAGTTATAAGGATCCTTTTTTCTGAAAAGGTTCTATGAGGTTAGATCTTGGAACAAAAGGCACTACTTTCAGTTTATTACTATGCATAGGCAATTATTTATTTATGAAGATATCGGAATTCATCCACTATTTGTTATGGATTAGGCTGTTGAATAAGAAATAAAATAGATTATTTTACTTGTCGTCAAACCCTGTGGATGATAATTATATGGTAAATACTTGCTTTTTCTTGCCAAGTTCACAGCATATTCCACTTTAGTGAAAGTGGTTTTTGCTCAATTCCCAGTGAGGGCTCTCATATGATATGACCTCAGCTGTCAAAGGTCTTTTCAAATTACTACTACTTATTCCTACTTTTTCGTGGCATTAAGAATAGATTCTGGAATGTGTTAAATTATTCTAGAGAGATAATTTTCTTATGAATATTTCTTTATTCCTTTATCTTAATCTTCAGTCAACTATACAATTTGTAGACTTTTCATTCCCTGCAATTTTTAATTCGGATTGAAATAGATGAATTTATTTTGATAATGAATTCACAAAAATTATTCTTAAAAATTGCCAATTGAAAAATGTGAAAAATTACTTTGTAGAGTACCTGCAATATCCTTTATAACTTCTATTTTGCCTATCAAAGCAGGCCATTCTAGTGAAATAAGGTATTTTACATTGAAGTTTCTCAAGTGTAAGTACCCATAGTATTATGTAAGATTACTCTTCTGTGAGAAAATTTTAATGTGAATCACTTGCTTTTTTTAACAATTTCAAATGGAACAAAGAACTTAAAAAAAGCTGAAGTTGTTGATTTTTCCCCATAAATATAGAAGGTGTTATTACTGCTCAATGTTGGAATTTTGTTGAACCTATTTAAATCTTCATATTTTAAAAATTTATCTATATTTTTAAGCAGAATGTAGCTAAGAAATTTACAATAATATTCCATATTCAAAATTATATGATAAAATGTCCTCATTCCAAATGTTATGAATATATAATGAAAATCAAGATATTTCTTATAGTATATTATCATATTTTTAAGAAAGTTGAACTAACCATCTTTTCTGAAATGATTAGTGATACCTTTTAATTTTGTGGTGTATGATTTGGGAGAATATTTTTAAGGTATATATAATGTCGATTGTAAGAATTCCTTTAATTCTTCTCAGTAATTTCTACGAGTTGGCTCTTTTCTCTCAAATGGTTATATAAAAGTCTGTCTTCTCTAACATTTATTTCTTTAACGAATGTCAGGAACCATGTGGATTGTTCCATGCCTTCACGATATGCCTCACCCTTGTTGGAGTGGCCCTCATTACTCGCCCTCCTTTCCTGTTTGGATCGGAGGAACCTCTAGGTGCCAATGCAGAAGGAGAGCCATCAACCAATCATACTGCATGGGGTGCAGCAGCTGCTTTTGCTGCCACTCTCTTTGGTGCTAATGCATATGTTCTCCTACGTGCTCTCAAAGGTACAATTAAGTATTACTTCTCTTTAGAAATAACTGTAGGAGATAAAGCTAGGTTATCCTTTAAAGAAAAAATTTTATTCAATGCTAAAATAAAATTGCTGCACCAACCCCTATCTTTCCTTTTCATATTATCTATTGTATAGAAAATGTTGGTTAAAATATTGTGAAATTAATTTGAGGCACTTCTGTATGCCTCCTTGATGTTTGCAAGGTCAGTTCTAAGTCGTTCTAAGTTCCATTGTACTAGCAATAATAATAATTAACCGAAGTCATTCCTTATATTCATGGCCAAGATAGTGCACTAAATATCTTTATTTGAAATAAATTATTGTAATATTTAACTCCCAGTATCTTTGCAATAAGCCCACCTTTTGTAATATAATGTCCATCCTGGTACTATTAGATGAAGAAAATGACTAGTGTATTCATCTGCATGATAATATTTAAGGCTGCATGTACACATTGAAGTGAATCTCAATTGTGTGAATGATCATGGTTGTGACTCGTCTCACATATTCCTTCTTTGAGCTCTGATACACTATTTGTGCCCATTATCAGTACGATAAGCAATTTCAGCTTACAGTCTTCATCTCATTTTCTACCCAATACTTTTTCTTTGTGGTGAATTCTGTTCTTTGAGACAGGTAAAGATGTATGTATTCTATATTTGTTATTTTGTTAAACTAAGAAATTTTAAATAATAGGTATCCATTAGTTATAAATGTCTAGTGTAGTAATGTCTAGTCTAAAATGCTTTGATTTTATTTTATTCATGTTCTTTGGCATTCCTCCATGATTATGTTTTTATTGTGAAATAACTTTATTTCACAGTTTCTACTTGTCGAAAAGGTCTGGGTTTGGGAAAAACTATCCAAACACACTTTCATAGTGAACATCTTCAGTTTTTATCATTAGTTTCCTGTTAGTTTTGTGGATGTTGAGTTATCATGTCTTTCTTCCAAGTAGGAAATTGTGTAAAAACAGCCAGAGTTATCCTATCTTCAAAAAATTTTTATCTTGAATCTCTTATTGTTCTGATAGATGTTTTAATGAAAAATAACAGCTTTTGAAAAGAGTTATAACCTCATCAGCAGCAAGTTTCGATGGTCTAAATTTTCTGCCTTAGAATATTTTATGTATCAGATATTATTTTTGTTTTCTGAATTCTGTCCTACTCTTCATCTTTTTTGTCTGACTCAAAGCTGTCATCAGTGAAATATAGAAATGAATGTGGAAAAAACATTTGTGTGAAATGATCTCTGCTTTTGAGGCACTTTTAAGAATGAAACTACAGAAATTAGGAATTCAAATGCAAATTTTGTTGTGTATATTAGAAGTAGTTTTAACCTTGAGCCAAAAGATATTAAAAGCATCAACAGACAAGAAGTATCCATTTATACTGATCCATAAGCTGCCATCTTGTAAGGTTTGCATTGATTGATAATATATTACAACAAATTAAACAAACAAATTAAATTAAAAAGCCATTTCATACAAGGAATAAATTATATTTTTTACTATATTTTCACTATTATCCAAAGTTCTATAGTAATATTTGAAAACTCTTCTCTCTCTTATCCTCATGGAAATTTGAACAGAATGTTTGTTTATGTCACAACACAGAAATAGATCCTCGCCTTAACTCTTACATAAATCACCATGTCTCAAAGTCACTCATTATTCTGCTGCTTGTGTCTATCTGATCTGATTCCTCTTTCCTTAAATTCATTACATATAAAAGAAACAATTGGATTTTAAAAAGGACATAATTAAAGATATTTAAGTCATTTCCCTGGTTTATCTTTAATTCCCCCTTTTTATTTTCATATAAAACCACAAAAACAACAACAGCATGACTTGAATTTCTATGCTTTGTATCATTATCAGGTGAAAAAAATCACAACACGTAAAGAAAAGGGGGATTTAGAGAAAGAGCCAAAGGATGAGGGCATGGATTAAAAAAAAATAGAGCTAGATCTAGGTTTGATGAGGCACTAAGGTATTGAAGGTTATAGGGCCATTTAGATGTTCAGCTGACCTTTGTCAATGTCAGCTGTCCTTTGTCAACAAATTTTAGCTGTTTTTTTTGTTTTAAATTCATGCTATCTGAACCTAATTGGTATCTAAAGCCATTTTCACAAGATAACCCTCCAGTTTTTTCCATTTAAATTTTTTGGGGCTCCCAAGAGAGTGAAGCCCTAAGCAATAGCTATTTTAGCTTATACATGAATCTGACACTGGAGAAAATGTACATGAAGGACAAAAAGGATTAGGAAGATTGGTAGGGAGAGGGTTATTGGTAAGAGTAGTTCTTGGGAAAGGAGAAAAAGCAATGGCATTGAGGATTGGTGAATGGTTCTCAAATAGTATTCTTTTGCAATGTTTGTCTTTTTTGAAATGAATTATTTCTAATTGTTCCAATTCACTCAAGCAGATACCTTTTGAAGCTTAATGACATGAGTGCATCATGAAATCACTGCTAGGACTGCAAAGTAAATTGTGACTTATTTGGTTTATTTTTCATAATTATGAAAAACTTATCATTTATTTCTGTCCTTAAGCTTTCTTGTGGTTTGTCCCATGTACACACTATCAGTCATATTCCAAAAGATCTTGTATCACTTAAATCCAATGATTCAATCTTATCTTTACACTTAACAAGTAAATTCATAAGACTGCAGTTACATTTGAATGAGATCTGATATTATCTGGGAAGAACCTCCAGATGGTGTCTACAATTCTTCCTAGGAACTGAAGACCATACAATCTGTAATCTTCCACAGGTTTCTCCCGAATGGCTAATGGCCGCCTTCTACCATTTTCAGTGAAGTGGTTGACCCTGTAAGCAAGTGAGCTATTGGCATGGGTGATGTGACTGATAAGGTTCAGTTTTTATTGTTGTCACCATTACACTTTGGAATCCTCAGCAGTCTATCAGTTGTTGCATGGAATGCTGCTAGCTTGCAGAAAAATGGATGGCAGAAATAATTGTGGAAGACAGTCAGTGTAGCAAGATTTACTAAGAGTACATATTTTTGAGGATACTGGAGGGGTGCTTTTTGGTTTTGTATGAATAATTCTTTTTAGTTATTTTAGTTTTCACTGTTTTTTTTTAATAAAAGGCTATTGATAGTAAATTAAAATTACCAAGTACTTCTGCAATATGCTCGAAAATAAAGCAAAACTGTAAAATTACGTGAAAAATTTAAGAGATTACTTTTACGAAATTCTAAATACACTTTTTATTGACGATTTCCCATATTTATTATCCAGTAAAAGCTAAGGAATCGAAACATGCAAGTCAATCGGATGGAAATTAATGTTTAAGGATTGGTGCATTATTCTTATTTAATGAAAAATTGGAAAATACCGAAGAGATTATTTTCTGTTGCAAGTTAAGAATACTATGCAACTTTGTAAAATGAATATTTTGAGTTTAAAATTATACCTCACCCAAAAAAAAACCTGAAGTGTCAACATAAATATAACCATTCTTGGAGAAAATCAACAAGAGGTATACCAATGGTGCCCAGGTTCTGGTATATTGGGCTTCTTTCTGGATTTTGATCTCCTCTCCTGATATCCTGATAAACATTCTCAGGAACGTTTCTAATTATATGTGCAGATTTAATGTGATATTTATAAATTTAACTGCTCAATGCAAAAAATATCAAAATTTCAAAATATGAATACAAAGAAAACTTATTTCATTTCAGCATTATCAGAGAACTAAAAGCGGGATACTATTCAAAAGTATTTTAACACCCCTTGTAAATAAAGTAGCATTTGTCTGTGATATATCCCAGTAAATGCTTAGTCTTTTCCTTCTTATTTCTATAGGTTTTAATTATCAAAGAAATATCCTACCATTTTAATTTCAGTCTTTGTACTCACTAACAATACCTGTTCATTCTCACAAATTCAAGTGAATAAATTTCTCATTTCAGTGTTAATTTTACTGATAAATTGCATTGTTCTTCAGGCCTTCATTTCTCAGTAATAATGGCAAATTTTGGAGCTTTTGCCTTGGTCCAGACCATTGGAACGACATGGCTGTTGGGGGAGCTGTGCATCCCTCGCTGTGGATGGGATCGTCTTCTTGTTGTGGCTCTTGCTGCTTTTTCATTTGGAGGCCAAATCTTACTCACTGTAGCACTCCAAATTGAGCAAGCTGGCCCTGTTGCCATTGCAAGATCTGCTGATATAGTATTTGCATTTATATGGCAGGTATGATTTACACTGTATCAAAATACAAAAGTACCATTGATAAGTAAATTTATAATGTTAATTATTGAAAACTTTTTTCATGAGAGGTGGTTGAATCAATTTGGCGGTCAAAATCTTGCAGGAAAATGTGACCTTGGTGAATTCTAAGGTTATAGAAGATTAACTTTAGATTTTAAACTTAATTGAAGTTCTCTACTACTAAGAAGTAATCTAAACATGAAGCTTAGAATAACCATGACTACTGATGGCAAGAGATAAAATATTCAAATGTTACCCATACACCATCAAAATGTTGAACAAGCCCAATGTGCATTTCATGCTCCTTGAGCACATCTTCCCTAGTGTATGAGTAACATTTAAATACTTTAGATATAAAGCTGAATAATAAGAAATATTAGATAAAAGAATGTGTTACTTAATTTTCACGCTAATCAATATGTGTTATTCTTTGCTGTTGATGCTATTATAATGCTATTATCTTCTTTTGTGATATTTGTCATAAATAGTATTGGGCTAATGTATCCATTCTTTTGCTTTCAAACAGGTGGCCTTTTTCCGAGAGGTGCCAAACCGCTATAGCGTCTCCGGGGCTGTGCTTGTAACTTCCTCTGTTGTCTTAACCGGCCTTCGAAAATGGGCTCTTGCTCTTCCTGAAGGCTCTCCCCTTCGCAGTACATTTTGGTTTCTAGCACAATGAACTTCCTTCAAGTATATCATTCTCAAATTCCCCATATGTATTTTATAATTTATTTATTCATATTCAGCTAAAAACTTCATAGCAATAGCAATGTAACAAGTAATACTCACATCCTGGACCTACCAACTCTAGATATTCTAAGCCACTCTTTATAATAAAATATTTCTAAGAGGGTGATGTTTTTGATGGTTAAATGATCGTAGGATCTGCCTGTTCCATTACTGAGCGAAATGGGAAACACCAAAAGCATCCTGCCAATATGTGTGTACTGCAAAAGGCTGTTGTGATATAAATATTAACGTGTGGAAGTAAGGTATTTGAGAAAAATTTGCTTTTAGAGTAAGTATGAATTTATTGTGTTTATGTAATATAAGATGCCTTGATGAGACAAAAATTAATTTATTTGAAGATAAATCAATCTTGTAAGCATTGCACACTGTGGAAACAGTTACTCTGTAATTTAGAAAAGAGCAATTTCTTAATCATGGAGTGTGAAATTTTAGGGTCTAAAATTTGTATACAGTTTTTTAATTTTATCATTACATTACATTTTAAAGCATTGCTCTTAAGTTTCCACTGAATATGATAGATATCGATTATTAGATAAAAAATCTGATTACAATAACTTAAAAAGAAACCTCTAAAAGGCTAATGGTGTTTATTATGAAAAATAACAGAGTAGCACAAGTTGAAGTCAATATTTTATAAACCAAGATCACTTTTCAGTATTTGATGCCATTATTTATGTTTTCTAATTTGAATGATGGCATACTGTAATCAAATTAATATTAAATCCATTCAGAATCATCAAAGTTTCCTAAACTGAAAGTATAATTATTGTAGCCAAAGATGAAATATTGTCAGTATTGCATTAATACCAAAGTTTCCGATTATAACCAGTCATAGAGTTACTTTGTTTAACTGTTTTACTTTGTGTGTTTTAAGTATTATTCTTTATGTTTTTACACTAAAATTATAATATATTTTACCCTTAAGGTAATGCAAGGGAAAAAATGTCTGACACACTGACTTTGGGACGAAACTTTACTACATTTTACATAGTAAAAATGGTAATTGTACTTAATTTTGAAAAACTATATTTCAGATTTTTTGCAAATTTCATTGTCAAATCCTTAAAAATAATACCAAAGTTGTTTGATAACATTAATCTCCAAGCTCCTAACTTAAAACTTAGCTTGAGAAGAATGTACAGGATTTGAAAATTTTTTTATTAGAAGAAAGGAATGCAATCAACATTTTGTGATGTTACAAGTCTTTTTTTGTGAAAGAAGAATGAAAGGGATTTGTTATTGCAATTTTCATAATTGCTGTTAGTATTATTTACATAAGAGTAGGTGCGTAGTATTTTCCTTGAGTAAGGAATCAAGTAATAATGTTCATGTTTTATTCACAATAAATTCAAAACGTTATTAAAAAGCTTTCCAAGATTTTTGTATTATGCTATAGTTACCTTAAATTTTATATATTATTCTTTATATTTATTCTGTAAGATCAAAAAATAATTCTAAATCTAACTGTTTAGTAATTTCAATCATTTGTATCCTATCTTATCTCAGTCTTTCTATCTTACTATTTGGATCAGAATACATTCTCATTCTTATAATATTTTCTTACCCTTTGTATTAAATTTCACAATTTTTGGTGTTCTGTGAAGTCAGCGCCACATCTACATGATCAGATAGTCATGAAAAATTTATTCATATCTTAGGTGCTCCTTTTTGTCATAAGTTGAACTTATTAATATATCTTTTGGTCTCTCTTCCTTTATTGTCATTTCTTAAGGGGCTATTTAAACTTAAAGTTGATTATCTTCAGCATTTTGGTAGAATGTGGTCAACTAAATGCGGCATGTATTCTTCCCCATTTATTTTTAGTACATATTTATATAAACACAATTCTCAGCATAATAATCCTCAATTTCCCATTTGTTTCACACCATTAGCTGACCTGCATGAGAAAATTCTTTTCAGAACTGCTTGAAATATGTTTAATTCTTAGCAATGTTCATTCAACTAATCAGCTTCAATTTTAAATCCTATGTTGTTGTCTTCTTATGCTTATTTTACATTCAGAAAGAATGACAGTTACTGGTGAATGAATGATGAATCATTTGATATTGATACCAAGCAGCATTGTTATGTTATAGATTTCCTTTCTATTTGTAGGATTCCTTAAGATTTGAAACAATCTCTTCATTCCTATGAAAAATTATTGTACTGTAATTCATCATCTTGTTCCTTGAAACTATGAGGAACTTGATGACTAAACTTTCTACTTCCTCCTTGAGCATTTATACTTCTTCATTTTTCACTTTATTTTAATAAATTACTTTTTATAAATCTCTTTTTTAGCTGTGAGTTTTAAGTTATTCTCACTGATAACTTATTGCTACCATTTCTTTCATTGTAAATTATAATTACAAACTTAGGACCAGGAGTTATCTAAATGTAACCTGGGCCAGTAAGTCTATTGAATTGAAGAAAATCTTTCATTTGCTCCCACAGTGTACAAAGTCCTATAGCTTCAGTTTAATTGTACACATTGAAAACTTTGAATTTAATCTTGGATGATGCTGTTGTTTATCCCTTCAAATTTTTACGTTTTCATACTTATTATTCTTAAATTAAAAAATTATGGATCATGTTGACCTATAAGATAGTTAGCTTAAATTCATCTATAAAACTTCTAATTTGACGTAAATATAAAGTATAGTATCATAAATTTGCAATATAATTGTGAATGAATAACAATTTTGGACATTCAATTTTTTATCCATATTTAGCCATCAGTATTAGCTGTAAAAACTGCTTAAGCTGAATTGCCAAATAAATCACACTAGTCAATTCCTGTTTTTATTCCCAGCAGGAAATATTACAAATGAATCTCTCACAGAAAATATTCTACCTGAATGAAGTGTAGGGCAATTTTTAATACTCTTGAAACTCTTACTTGTAGCACTTTATTGTTTTAGGTGTTCATTTCATATGGAATATTTTGAATTTCCTTTTCTTGGTTGTTAAATATTATTTGAGCATTTTTAAATGGAAAACATCTCATCACTGCAGAAACTCTAAATATTTATAGCGAGGAATAAAATTATATTCCATTAAGGTAGATTCAGCATTGGTCAAGCTACTGATAGCAATCACTCGAAATCTTGTGGATAGCTTATTTCTGACCATTTGGAAAATGTGGTATAAATGGGAAAATTGTCATTATTATGCAATTAGGTTTATTAATTATGTTCACTTTACTGAAGAAACATACTTTGTTTAGCTTCATCAAGAATGTGACCTTCATTTAAATTTTATTTCTGTTTTCTTTATAGCATGTTCATGAAACTGTCAACCACAGTTATATAAAAATTTTAATTTTGTCAATACTACCTACAATGTTGGAAAGTTTCATCTTTAAGAAAGTGCTTATATCAAAGACCTTCCCTTGAGCATATGAAAATTTTGAATTTTTCTTAGGTTTGTATTGAATCTAGCAAAATTCTTTTATCCAATATTTTGAAGCTGTTATATATTTTGTAACCACCAAAGAATGATATTTTATATGTTTTAAATAAATTTTACTCAGTATTTCTTATCTCATTATTATTATTTTCAGAAAGATGGATATATACTGTTTCAGAAAACATGCATTTTGAAATAGACATGTATATATATTTCTTAAACTCTCCTCCATTAATATGGTGTGATCAGATCAACCAAAATATATCATATATACTTAAATATTTGACATCAGGATCTCCAAGAGAACCTTGGAGATAGGTTCTGGCCTTGTGACCACTTTTTATCCATGGAGCAGCTGAACCTGCATGAACTGCTGAAGCAGTTCATGCAGGTTCAGCTGCTCCTTACAAATCAAAAATGCATTATTTTCACTTCAAACTTTTATTATTTTCTCACACATACACTTTCCATTTCAACATATGCCATTCACATTTAAAATATCACTGAATTTTTTCCCCCCTGCTGCTTCCAGTGTTCTCCATTACTCTGCTTTTTTCCTCCTTATTTACCTTCACCTGGAATTTAGCTCCAAAAACTTGTTCCACATCTATACTCATAAAATCATTAAATTCACATAATACATAAAATAAGTTAGCACTTGTCAGAAAATTACATGTATTACACTGGAAAGTTAATGCAATTCACATAAATATCACAATTCTCCCATTAAAACAAATCAGAATATATACATTTCTATTTAAAAATGAAAATAATAACAAAATTAATGAAATGGCCAAATAAATGAATGTTTCTTTGAAAAAATTAACCTTTTAAAAGGCACAAAGCTTCCACAAGGAAAAGAACGCTTTTTTAGCAGTTAAATTAATATTTATGTCAAATTAGCAGATTCTCACAGCATTTAGCCAGTTTCATCAATCATACCCAAAATTATTACTTTCATTTTTATACAAGAGTGAAAAAATATTGAATCGCCATAATAGCTTTAACCTGTGCTCAAATTCAGAAATGTAAATCAAACTTAGCTGTTTCATTGCATCCTTAACCTTTTCAAAAAAAAAAAAAAAAATTACCATGCTAATGTCAAATAAAGTAAAACATTCAATAAAATATTAAAGAATTTTCTGCAATAAATTGTTTATCAAAACATTTAAATATCATTTGGAAGTGTTGCATTTTAATTTAAAACCTTTTTATAAATTACTATAATCTCAATAAACATTCTAATAACTTGAATACAATGGTTTACTACATTTTTATTTAATGAAATCCATCAATGTTCAAATAAATCTTAAAACATAAATTAACCATTATACTTACAAACACAGCTACTGCACAGTTATTTCAATAAACTGTTGGCCAGATTATGATGGCATGGCTGAATTAACAGGTCCCCTGAAAAATAAAATCAGAAAAAGCTTTAGCCACTTACAACTTCAAAATATAAACTTAAATGTGTCATTGAATAAGAAGAACATTCCTGATTTCATAATAAAACATTGCTCTATCAGTATCAACAAATAGTTCACACCCTCCTCCTCTGCCATGAATTGAATATAATAGAATATAATTTTAGTAAATTGAAATTGAATAATTATAGTTAAGATTCTTTCACTCACAGTTGCATTAAAAGTTGTCTCAAAAGTTAATTACATACAGCATTAAGAGCAACAATTTCCACAACAACATGCAACAAATTTTCCATGCTCTAACATCTTAAATCACGGTTTTCCTTTTCAATTGCCTGAAACAAGGAAATTGTTAAAACCTGCAATTATATTCTTCAAATGCCCTACTTTGTACTGTGTATAAGATTCTTTCAAATATATTATTTGAAAGATTGAGGCCATATTCATGATTAGCAACTACCAATCGTTGGCAATGTATTTTATGGACATTTCAATGTAACTGGCAACAATTTTTGGGTTAGATTTCATAAAAATAAAATTCATTCTGCATGGTATATCAATGGAAATATATAGATTTTTTTATTCCAGTCTGAAGCTATTCTTAAACATGATACACTCATCTCTAAGAAAGCGAAGATAAACTGCAATATTTCGCTTCAGTTTTTACTTGGTAACCGCTGAAACTAGATTTCTTATTTGGCAATTAAAAGAATTATCGACATTGGATTCTTAAAAATACCAAGGATCATCGGATACTGAATTTTTTGAATTAAAAAGGAAACTTGTAAAATACTTTCATAGTATTAAACATTTTAAAAATGAAAAGTAAGTCTGATGTGTACTATCAAAATTGCTTACGACATTGCAGTGGTCGCACCGCTGTTAACTAGGAATTGAGTTTTTTTGAGGATTGAGGATTTTTCAGAATTTTGATATAATAACTAAAGATCTTGCCTTTATCTTTACCTCCATATTCCTCTTTTCTAGACTATCCTTGACCCCACCCCTCTCTTTATGGAAGTCTTCAAGTATCGGATTGTCAGTTCAAGGTGGTGATAAATCTTTATGCAACCTCGGCATAGAGTTCGGTAAATCTGAAGTTTGGTGCAACCTTCCACGCCGGATTTGTCGGGAAGTCGCAGCATCCGAATCTAGTTACGCTTCTCCAGATTTCACAGAGATCATCGGTCCGACGAAGACCAGAGAAAAAAAACCAGAAGACCAACCGAAGACTTTTTCCCTACGGAAAGACAAACATTCCGGATTAGAATTGACAATAACTCTTGGGGCTGTTTGTGTAGTTTCAATAAAAAAAAATTGAAGTAAATTCCGGTTAGATTCCTGGAAGAAAAATATTCATAGAATTCGCACATAAGCAATCTCAGAGTTGAGCGAAAATTTTTACAGATCACCAATTATAAAATGGAGTAGATAGTTATCCAATTTTCTGACTTTTCATTGCACAATATACTGTATAATTGTGTGACAAATAATATCACAATCATCAGAACTGCGAATAAGATATACTAAGTTTAAATAAATTACAACCATTAAAGATCGAGAGCAAGATATTACAAAATCGATACTCGATGAAGCGGCCTTTTATTTAAAAAGAGATTCAAGAAATAACAAAATGCACCATTCAGAATGATAATATAAATTTAATAACTTGAACACACAGAAAGATTCAATAATTTTCTGAAACTGCGAATTATTACCATTAAGAATAGTAAATTAGAGACTTTGCGGAGAGAAAATTTAAGAGCCTCAAAAATGTTTATTCAGACTATTTTCGTCACCAACGATTAAGTCTTCAGGTACATACCTAACGCACGTAGAAAGTTCACGCTGTAACCATGGTGGAAGGACTTTTGCACCATGCGCTGCAATTATTGCTCGAGAGCGGGAGAAGTCTGCTAGGATGTAAATTTTAAGACTAAAATGGGTCCTTCCTTCTCTAGGAAGGGAAAGTCCTAAGACGGATTAGGTCAGTTCAACAACTTACAATTAAGTTGCATAATTTAGGGAAATACTGATCACAAAAATGACACAAAATCTTGTGTTTAAGAGATATTAAAAGAACGATCACAGAAAAAAATAGAATTATATTTTTTCATATTATATTTAAATTATTTAGATACTTTGTTAGAAAAATAGTAATATCAAATAACTCATTGTAAATAAAAATATGCATTAAAAACTAGCGGGATACTCCATCCCACCTTAGAGGAGATACCTCATGTTCCCAGAGGATTAAGAATTCAAAACTCTCTTCAAAAACTTTTTTACTTTGCTCACTTAACTCTTCATTGAATTTAAACACCGAATAAGATCTGGTTAATACAATAACTAAGTGAATCATCGTATTCCTGGGATACTTCTGTTGTATTCACTTACAATTCTATAGTAAATTCCTCTATTTTCTGTATCACAGAAGCCTCATGTGGCAAATGGGAAGAGTTGGGTAAAATCCTCAACCTTTGGAACATTCGTTCCATTAGACATTGTTTGAACTCCCTTCGGATTGAGAAATATCCTCCACATCGCCTTGCCATCCGTCTAAAATAATAACAAAATTATTTCGGCGCGAGATTGAGACTTAAGTCTCTTCTTACATCTAGCCCTATTTCTTTAAAGATTAAAAAAGATTTTTAGAGAAAAAAGCAGAGAATATTTTCCTGGGTCTACAGAAAACCTAAGTAATTTCATAGGAAAAACAAATCCTGCAGGAAAACACCCACGAGAAAGACCGTCCTGTGATAAAACCTGCGAAACCTGTTGATATTAGCAACTAGAATTTAGTACGAAGAAAGGGGACAATGGGGTAATGTAATATAGCCTGAAAGATAAAAAAGTATGAAAACAGAAAGGTAGAGGAAGCTGATGTTGAACAAAAATAAGCATGGATAAGGTTAAAATAAAATAGAAATAAAAAGAATAGGACAAATGAAATTGAATAATTACCAAAATCACGAGACAATGATTAAGACACTATTTACATAGGAGTATAATACCCGAGGTAAAGTCATACTCTCAGACTGAAATAAAATTGAAATAATATGAACAAATGAACAATTCTGAAATAAAAAATGAAAAGTTAGCCAAAAAACAGTAAAATGAGAAAACTTGTTCACTGTTCACAATTGAACTTTCACGGAAAGTTCAATTTGGTTCATAAATTCCGGGCTGATATGGAAAGAAGAAATCGTGGGACGAAGACTGGAGTGTCAATGAGCTAATGTTGATAAATTCTTTCCAAGATTTAGACTGCTTCCAGGTAATTTAAAGGGAAACAACGCGACATAATATCGAGGTAGTTTAGAATTACAGAAAGTTTGCAAGATTGACGTGAACGAAGAATTGCAAATTACTACCATTCGAACAATTCATCAAAAAATGTAATCATGAATCGCGTACTAGGATTCATAAATTACGAGGGCTGTTCAAAAAGTTCCCGAACTTTATTTATTACAGCACAAATATTTCACTTACAAATTATTGCTCCGAATCTCCTTAAAAGTACTCCCCACCCCAACGTATACACTTATCCAAATGGTATTTCCACTATTTAAAACAGTCTTGGGACGCTTCTTTCGGACTGTTCATAAGCTCCTCCGTCGAATTTTTCTTTATTTCTCGAATGGTGGCAAATCTTTTTCCTTTGAGCGGGGTTTTTAGCTTAGGAAATAGGAAAATGTCACATGGAGCCAGGCTTGGTGAATAGGGTGGTTGAAGAAGCACAGTGGTCTTGTTTTTGGCTAAAAAGTCACGAGTTGCTCGTGTTGCTCCTGGTCTGCTGTCATCAGGCGAGGCATGAATTTGTCCTCGAGTCGATGCATCCTCAATTTTTTTAGTTAGGATTTCGTAGCAAAACCAATCGGGATGCCACGCTCTTCTACAAGCTCCCTGACAGTCAAGCGTCGATTTGCACGAACAAGATCGTTCACTTTTTCGATGTGGGGGTCATCTGTGAGCGTTGATGGTCTTCCGGAACGCTCGTCGTCTTCCACTGATTGCCGCCAGTCTTTGAACCGTATAAATCACTCATAACACGCGGTACGTTTCATAGCATCCTCACCAATAGCCTTGGTAATCAACTCAAAAGTTTTCGTGAAAGATTTGCCCAGTTTCACGCAGAATTTTACAGAAGAACGCTGCTCCTTCAAAGAGCTCATTTCCGCGGACCCGATTTTTCGCCGCACTCTACGATCATCTGTTCACATAAACATCCGTAACTAATGAACAAATCAAGATATCGACAAAGTGATTGAAGGTGGTTATTTGGGAAGCTATCGCAAATATAACGAATACAGGCAGATTAAAAAATAACCAACTGGAGGCACACTATAAAAAAAGTTCGGGAACTTTTTGAACAGACCTCGTACATTCCGATATCCTTCTAACAGCACGCCGAATAGTCAAAGATACACCGCAGTCAAAATGATACCGATTACAGAGAAAAGTTCTAATAAATGTGCGACTGATCTTACCTCATCCTTCATTCTTCAGCATATCACCAGCTCTTTTCCATATTTTACTTCAATAGTTAATCCGTACGTCGTCGATAAGGTGATGGTCTGGGTCAATAACTATGAACCATTTGGAAATCCTGGCGATTTTGAACTAACTTATGGCGATATGTGGCTATCCGCTAGACTTCTCGAACAGTAGAAGCCTGAAGCTGTGATAAAGAATGTTATAAAAGAATTACTTACTCCTTTATGAAGATTCGGAGAATAGCAGAGGTTAAACAGTTAGTCTCGCAAATGATCAATTAAACAATTGAACTACAACATAGATAGAATCAACATAATAAGAATACAATTGGCAGAGAAAATTTTAAAATATAACGAGAATATACAGCTACATATTGAACAAAATCAGCTGCGGCAGAGACATCCATGAATTTATCGCAAAGCAAACGCTGAAAAAGGCAAGTTAACGAATGATTGTGACAATTTGAACCTTTGAAGGTTCCAGGACCTTCAGGAGATAGACTGTAAGTAGTTTGCTGAATTATCTTCAATCAAACAGAAAATCCTCTGCATTAAAATAGTAAAGTCTCATACCTGGATTGCTTTCCGTTTTCCGCCGAAGTTTAAGATTTCCAGGAACTTCTCCCGATGCCTCAATTCTCTGACAGCCTGACTGCTCGATTGAAAAATAACTAGCAGCCGACTTCCCTTGAGGTATATATACTTAAGGACTGAGGGTGAGGAGGAGAGGAGTAAAAGGTGGGGAACCTGCCCATTCCATACATTTCTCCTCCTAGAGGTCTCACTCCCATAGCGATAAAGTCGACCCTCTCTCTGTTACCTGCTCCTTAAATCAAATGTAGCTAATGAAAGGTCAAAATAAATGGTCCTCATTTGAGTTTAGGTACATCAGGGTTGACGAAATTTCCATTCTCTCAACTCAGGGTCATGCTGGCGGAAATTAAAAACGTGTTTTAGTCAAAGTAAGGTTAGATCGAAGAAGTAAAATATCTAGAGGGAAGAATATAAATTTCTGGAAAAACTGTTAGTCTCGTTTGAAAACGAGAATATTCTATGAATGGATATTTCAAAGGTTGTTAAGAACCTTGGGGAAAACATAACCATCGAAATACTACGGTAAAATTTGTGAATGATTGTCATTTTCTATATCGCAATAGCCAGAAAAATCTCAGCAAATAATGAGTTATAGTTGTGAAATAATAGAGATCTCTCTTTTCAAATGCCGGTTTTGAGAACTTGGAAACGCGTAGAAAAACAGGCGTTTAATGGGATGAAATTCACAAAAAATTACTGCAATTCACGTACCTCTTCTATGAATATCCACATCAATTCTACCTCTGCCGAACATCCACGTCTCCAAAATGAAAGAGGTTCTACCTAACTTATCTTTCTAATATATCATTATGTTTTAATATTTCATTCAATCAGTTTATATGACTAACCGCAAAAAAAATTCGCGTTCTGCATAACTTAGAAGAAACCGAAAAATGAGGGCCTCCCAGGTTGCCACGTGGGCAGCGCGTTTGACTTTGGTGAAAGTTGTCCCAAGCTTTTGAATGGGTATTCCTTCCTCAGATAATATTGATGAACATGATGCCGAATCGCACTTTCTTGGAAGGAGTCCAATGCCAAGGTGTTTTTCTTTGGCCTCTTCTTTCCAGGGGTTTGCAGTTGTGATAAGGGTTCCTCTTCTTCACCGCACTTCTCCTTCGTTATCCTAACTACTGTCGAATTGCTAATTTTTAAAACTGCAAGGATACTATGGCACTGTGTTTATTCCTTCTTTGACCATTGGATAAATATATGAATTAATTTTAAAAAGTTACAATATGTCTTACTATTTTTCTAAAGTTGCTTGGTTCTGATAGAAATATTTTTGCGATGATGTTTTGTTATCGTGTACAAACGATTTAAATTTTGAAGATTTCACAGAATATTAATATTATGACCGATCAAAATTACGACTCGAGATTTTCGAAGTTTCGTTTCAACGCGTATGACCATGCATGTATGTAAATAATCGTTATTTGGAATTGGACTTTCTCAAAAAATATATTTCATAGCTTCTTATAATGTTTGCATAGTTCCTAAGTTTAAAACATGCTATTCACTAATGAGAATATTACAGCCCATCTAAGTTACGAATAAGATATTGGAATGAAGCATTCACAAAAAATATATTTCATATGCACTTAACAATTTTGCAGTCTCTGACGGTATTTCCATAATAGGAGGTAATTTAGCCAGCGGCTACTTTTTCATAACGCCGACCTAGTAATTTGTGTCCCACTAAACAAAAATAGTTTTTGTTCATGTGATGTAAACAATATATGAGTTAAATAGTAAACTGTGTTAATTATTATTAATTAAAAAGGATGCGAGAGAAGAAATAGAAGGAACAGCAGGGGAAGAAGGAAGCAAAAGAAAGAGGGAATACAGATGTTGACAGTTCGAAGAATAGAAAAGATTTTGCTGAAATGGAGAGGAGGGCAGTAGATAAAAAGGAAGAAGAATGGCATGCAGAAAATACAAAAATCTCCTGTGATGATGAAAATAACGGAGAATCCTTGGAGCTCTTTCATAGAGATGATATCTCACGTTTGTTTTACGTGCCATCGCGGAGGAATTCTATCTTCTATCTATTTTAGAATGGATAAGAAAATAGGCTCTCATACACGTACCCGACAGGCGAATGCTACACAGATGAATGTACTCCAAAAATTGCCCTCCTAGTCAAATTTCGAATCCGAGGTGATAAGGTCGTTGACATATCTGAATTCAAAACTTCAGTGAAAATTAATGCAACAGTTTTCGTTGGGTTAGAACGAATTTTTCTCGGTATTTGGATGATTTATTTTTTAAATTGGAAGATTAATGGATAATATGTAGGATTAACAGCATTTTACAAATTAATTTGAGGTAAAAGTTGACCATTGTATACGAGTATATAAACTCGTAATTCGATTATGCAGTGCTGCAGTGATTGAACAAACTCTTGATCAGTAATGCACTGATGAATTGTTTCGCTGCCAAAGATCGTTTTGTGGTATAATTCTAGCTTTATTACCTTTGCTATCCCTGGACCAATAAATATTTTATTTCTCGCTTCACTCATAATGAAAGAGAGCACGTAACTTCCGATGTTCACAAGAAAAATCAGGCTGATTCAGAAACAATACTTTATGGAAGTTTGACCTGCGAAAAGTCATCGTAAATGAAAGAGCGAAAATCTTAAAATAACAGAAAATTGCCTTTCCTTCATTAGGTAGATGATTAATTCTTACCATTTTTTCAGATTGGCGTAAAATCCAACGTGCTCTTATAGGGAAATGAATGATTTAGACATCAACAATCACCTTGGTCGTTGGGGACGAGCTGTTTCTAAATAGAAAATTTTGTGCGTTTGATATAATGCTTCTCTCGATATTATAAGGCTATTTTTTATAATTAAATTTCTCTTCACATGTGTCCCTTATGGGATTGTTTTCGTATCGTCTAGTCTTTCCAAACCGTACTACTAATGGGACTTACGAGACAATTGAGTGGGACTCGAAATGATTTATTTCTTTGTGATTTTATTCCATTCCTTTTAGCTGTCCATTTTTCAAATATCTAACTTAATCATCCATTTGGGCCCTCTTATAAATCCTATGATGCCATGCCTCTATTCCATCGGGAAGCGCAGTATATTATTTATTAAATTAGTTCGTCAGTGAATATCTAATAGAGTTTAAAGACATCGGATGGGTAAATGTATACGACGGTGATCATGATTAATTACTTAGTAGCAAGTATGATAGTAAAATGAGGTAAGTTACTAATTTCGTTCGTGCTCGATGGTAGATTTCGTTGTTTTTCAAAAAAGTGCTCATGTAAAAAAGAGCAGCTTATGGGATGAGCGTGAAAGACTTCGGAAAAGAAGATAACAGAATGGAATTTCAATTGAAGCGAGTTTGGGGAAACGAAGTCAGAGATATTTCGGTCGTTATACGTGAGAGACAATCCTCATACTGTCACGAATTCATGCTTTGGTCTGGGTATGTCTTTCGTATATAAATACCAACGAGTATTCATATTTACAGCAGTCAATCGGCTCCATTAAAGACGAAGAGCAAGCAGTGGCTTTTTTCTTGAGGTAAGTACTCTGTACATATAAAACTCACCTATACATGTACCTAGATATATGTAAATCAGTTGCGTACACGTTGAAGGTGGGGTAAATGAATCAGGACGAATCTTAAAAGCATGAGCCCACTAACTTATATAATTTACAATTGTCACCGTCATGAAAAAATGCATTTATAAATTGCGTTTCTGTAAGAAATGCTCGTGAGGTTACTTTCCGTCGATTGCAGGCTTTATTTATTTCGCAAAATTATATTTTGGGTCATATTTTAGTCGTAGATTATTCTTTTTGAATCAAAGTTGTCGTAACATTGATAAATTACAAGGAAATTTGGTGAAATTTTGAGGTTGTAAACAGCCCATCCCCATGACGATCAAGGTAACTGTCTAATTAGAACTAATACATTTCCTAAGAATTCATGGGGAATTAAGTCAATTTAATAGTAAGTGTAAGAGTTAATGTCAAGCTATATGAAGGGAAGGTAATTCCCGAATTTTAACTTGAAGATGACAAATCGCTGGGTCAAGTTTGCGACCAATCAGGAATGTTTCTTAAACAGCTCGATCTTGCATATTACGAAGGGGATGTGTTGCTTTTCCAAGATCATGGCGGCGAGAAAATAAGACATTTTTTAAATGAAGAGACAAAAAAGGGAAAACTTTTGGGGAGTTAATAGGGTCTTTCGATAAAATAAGAAGTACATCGAAAATTTCAATATGGGTTCTGTTCCAGTTTTATAGTATGCATTTACATCTGCGCCCTTTTTCGGAGACTTAATTTGGTCAATTTCGGTGTCGTTTTCTTTAGTTCTCAATTTAAATTCTTCGCATGTTATACATATGCATTCAAAAGTCAAATTTTGTCCGTAGAGGTAGTCCTCCAAATGATGAAGCAACAAAATTTGCTTTTCATTGAGTAAAGGAATATTCCTCCGCCTTATTAACTATCTAATGATTTCTTAACTGTCCAGTTTTCGCAAGTGGAAAAACCCTCTCAAATCATTAGTATGAGAAAAATTGGACTTATAGGATCGAAGTAACGATAGATTGATATTATCTGGGATTGGTATCTAATTTTATCTAATCGTTTTCTACTGAGGTATGCATATATACTAGGTACAGAGAAATAAATCATGCTTGTGTTTTAGGCTGTAATTTGAATCCTACATAGTGGAAGAGTTATAAGCATTAAACTATATAAAGTTTTGATTATATAAGTTTGAATAGTAAAATGATTTTCTGGAATTACCATCACTTTCTCAAATTACACAATGGCTCGGTCATCATGATGCATGTTTTATTTTACCGTGTTTGATTGAATGAGCAAGCCATTTTGTGAACGGTCTGTTACTGTATCTTAACGTGGTTTTCTTTTACTTTTCAGTGTACTTCTTGGAATTCCATCTACACCCAAAGATGAACTCCAAAATGATCTTCGGATTGTTAGCAATCTGCCTTTTCATCAATATCGCAGATTCTTTGGTTTTAAAAAATGGTTTGAATTTTTTCTTTACTCTAGTTACTACAGGAGGAATGTTCCTCCACCTTTAAAATTTTTAGCTATTAAATTTCTTATTTCTACGCTAGAATTCTTTCATTTTGACACTTAATAAGAAAAAGATACGGTAGTCTTGTTTACGCAAAAGATTATCTAACATCCATAACACACCTAACAGTAGCTCAGGCCTGAATAACATACAGCCCGCGTGCGGCATGCATTAAACTCACCCCTACGGCTAACTATGGATTTGGAAATATTGCTTATTTGAAAAAGTACTAATTTAAAAAAGTTGGTATTACGTGAAATTTGAGTATGAAAGTGACTTTTAAAGTTATCGACCTTAAATCGTTAGATAAATTTTCTTTTTTTATTGTAAAAAATATCTTTTATTTTCCAAAATTCTTCATCTGCGGCCCTTCCCTTTTGTAAGTGTTGTAGACCTGCAGTGGTTAATTTGGTTCGAGTGCCTCTCCATAGTGCCAGACGCCGCATATTGAGTCCTTTACATACATTTACTGAGCTGTTATGAGGGCCGGCTTCAGTTGTATTGCATTGTTTTGTTTCGAGTATTTTGTGTGATTGTATTGGCTCCCCAGACTGGGTCTCATGTAGGTGTCCCTTCGTACAGATTCTTGTAAAATTTCTGTTATTTAACTCTTTAATTTTTCGAGGGAAATATTTCAGTTACTCCTTAGGATTAATCCACTAAGAGCACTCATTAAAGTTTCTATCAGATTTATCATTCCAATAGTCATCACCATTATATTAAAATATAAGGAAATCTATTGTCCTATAGAAGGCAAATGTACATAAGATAATCTACCATGATGCACCAATTATGGTACATTCATCCCTTCACTTGTGGTCTAAAACTTCTTTTAATTGATTAGCTGCATAATATGAAAGTTATACAACCATGGCAGGGTTCATAACTCTGTGGAGGCATTATGATAGTCATGGGCAATTATTCTTTGATTTAATTATTATTTTTGGGATATTCGCAAGTTGTCCTTCTGTGATGAGCATATTCAGTCATTCAATTGTTCCTAGCAGAGGTCTTAAAACTAGACCTAATGTACTAAGGAAATATTGCGTTTTAAACATTTCATTGTCAAAACAGTGTATGTACAGACTTTTCAATGAAATTAAATGGCACTTTTTATAAACATATTTTTAAACGAAAAATTCCTTATAACTTAATGCATGTACCCAAAAACGATGGTACATGGGTTTTTTGATTATACTATCTCATATGCTCTGATCGCTCTGCATCTACTCTAAATATTTCTTGTTTGCTGTGGATGTGGGGATTAAGTGAATATTGTACGCTTGATTGGCATCAGCCTCTCATAACGAGAACATACTTCCTTGGTTTTCAGTTTCTGCCTTTATGGGCTAATGATGTATCTTTCATTAACAGGTTCAATCGGTGGAGCTTTAGTTTATAGAAAAAACTATAATTTCTATCCTATCGAAACATCAAAGAGGAAGCCGTATGAAGGGCTGTTCCACACTCAAGATATTTGATTCTTTTTTAGACAATTTACAAGATTAGTTAAATAAACTTAACATCTTTTAGAAGTAATAGAAATTTTATAAGTTCTTCGTTTAGCTCATTTTGCACGGATAGAGCCTCATCGGGAATCGAACCCTGCATAGCTTTAGCCAAAGATGAACGCGTTGCCTACTTGGTTATCTGGGTGCCTTTATGTGTAATAAAGTCTTGGTTTGCCTGATACGAATTAAATTGCCAAAGTGATGGTCAGTACGTAAATTTCCATCAATTCTCCAATACTTTGGGAAGTGCATACAAAGTCATTTTCATTGTTCACCATAGCGTATTTCTAATGGGAAAATTAAACCCACCTGGTGTCAAACTCAGAAAAATTTTGGAAGATACAACTTACAATCATATCAAAAATTGCAAGTAGAATTATTTCAGGAAGATCCTGAAATATAGTTCCATATTCCCCATAGATATTGGAGCAATACAATTATCAATGAAAAATTTATTTGTTAATTATATTTTTGAATTATTAGGCAGGGATAGAGTCCGGAGGTCTCCGGATCCAACTGACCAAAACCAAGGAAACCCGCCCAACCCTCAGCATAATAATGATCGCAACAAACCTCATGGCTGCAATGACCACTCCGATGAATCTTCCAGTAGTTCTTCCAGTAGTTCTTCCAGTAGTTCTTCCAGTAGTTCTTCCAGTGATTCTTCCAGTGATTGTTCCAGTGATTCTTCCAGTGATTCTTCCAATGATTCTTCCCATGATTCTTCCCATGATTCTTCCCATGATTCTTCCCATGATTTTTCCAGTCATTCTTCAAGTCATTCTTCCGGAGAGGGAAACCACTCTGGACACCATCATCCACAAAATTCACATAATCGAGAGAATCAAAACGCAAATCGAGAGAATCAAAACGCAAATCGAGACAATCAAAACGCAAATCAAGAGAATCAAAACGCAAATCGAGAGAATCAAAACGCATAAATCCTACCAGTACTACAGTGAGCGCAACAGAATGAAAAACATGGATGCCAATATAAAGGATATGAGAGGGCCAAATACTAGTTAGCCAGACTTGAAGATTCACCCTGCTGTAGAAGACCCAAAAGATGTATGTTTCTATGTAGAAAAAGATTTTTAGAGCTATGGTTATGTTTATTTTCTCACGACAGAATTATTCAGTAGGATTTTTTGCATCATCCACTCATTCCTATATATTGGAATATATACTATTATATTATATACTATTATATATACTGACTATACTGATGGCAAAGTTTTCCAGAAAATGTTTATGTAGTAAACGGTTTCTTCCAATAAAGAGTTAAAAATATTATTCTATAAATATTTTTATTGGATAGCTAGTGGTAGCTAATAAAGACTACACATATATGGAGGTATTACAATCTTGAACGTTTACAGTACACCCGGAAATATTATAACCACAAAAATGATAACGAAAATATTATGCCTACATAACAATGTGTCTGATAAGGGTAATATTGTGGAATACATAAATACCATTCAATAGTAGTTGCTATTCCCATACTCTGCATAAACTTATACTGCATCCATATAAAATTGACAAAAATATTTTTAAATCAACAGAAAACATGTAAAATACAAATTGCAAAAACGGAAGGTCATTCTCCTACAGAAATAATTCCAATTTCTAAACAGAGTTTATGAAATTCTTGGTACTTGAATTATTAACTATCATATCAGCCTTCTGGTCCTGAGATTCGATGTACTTTAAACACAAGCCATTGTGACTGCAAAATGATACTTTACATCTACATGCTCTTGCTTGGCATTATTTGGTAAATTAACTAAGTAGATGTATGAACGATTCTCTTCAAAACTCTTCACTTTCTTTGTGAACAAAAACGTGTTCACCCAAGAAAAGCCACAAATGATTTTCAGAAACTAAAATAGCAGGCCCTCTGTGTTTTGTAGACTAGATATTTCATGTGAAATAATATGGCTATATATGGAAAATTTTTGGTACCCCTGACTCATTTGATGAATACATCAAATGCCCATAAAAACCACAAGGCAACAGATGTTACAGCTAGTGCACGGCCAATTACAAAATTTAGTCAATATGGCTGCCACTGCACTACAAGTACCGCTAACCAGCTGCCTGCTAAGCAGGACATCTAATCACATTACTTTTATTGTGGTTTTAGCTTTGGCTCAACCAAATTACCATATTTCTGTTCAGTTACAGTTTCACTTCTTTTGCCATCGTTGAATCAGTTAGAACTGTTATTTTTTTGCTTCGACTATTGCAATATTTTATCCTTTATTTATATGTAAATTAAAAGTTATAGAAATAATGAAAGTCAATTTCATTATTTCTATAACTTTTAATTTACCAGTATGTTACATTACACTAAAATTTAGAATAAAACTTGGTAATTGTTTGTTCCAAGACATAGTTTCCCATGTTTGGTATAATTTCCATCAATTACACATTACAAAAGAAGCATGCTTTGATATTTTTAATAAATAGTTTTTGTTTCACGTACTTTGGAGAAGAGAATAAAATTTTAATTCAATGAGCAAGATTTAAATGCTACCAAATGTTATTACTTAATTCATTTCCCTACTTCTCATCTGTAATATCTGATTCTATCCTTGATGTAAATCATACAAAACTCATATTTTCTGATCATAGGTATCCAGGTCTTTTTCTGGCAGTTCTTAAGCATCATTTAGACATGAATGAGAAGGAATATGATTTTACTTGTAAAAGGCAGTGATTTTACCTCCAAAAAAACTCTATAGTCATGCATGGCTGAATAAATTACCCCAATTCTGATTTGTATCTATTATATATATATAATATAGCTTATATACCAAGGATACAAATTGGGATCCCCTGTAGCACTCTAGGTAGCAAGAAGTCAGAGTGTGTTAGAGCTTCAGAAACTGACAGAGAAGGTACACAGTTTGATCCCTCTGGAATAGGAGATTCAGTAGTAAGGACCATTATTATCAAAGCAAAACCAAAGTCATCACCATAATCATAAGTGATGGGGATGAGAAGGCTAAGAAGAAGGTCTGCAAGGTTACAGTTCTAAGGCAATGTCTGCCAAAATAATTTAACTCCATGGCACATTGAGGTTTATGAATTTGTTTTGCAGTACACCAAAGGAATTTAGTAACAGGTCTTCTATTGAGTATAAGACAATTTGTAAGTCGAATGTTAAGGACTGGAATCATAATTATCCCTAAACTTCAAACCAAAGTCTATACTAGGTCCGCAGAAGGAAATTAGCAGCCTTTGAGAAACATAATTAGCCATGAAGTAAGTCTAAGCTAGTTATAATGAAATTGACGAAGAAACCTAAGTTTGAGTTGTTACCTTTAGTAAATAACACACTTTAGTTATATTTAATATTTATCTAACACTTATTTACAATGGTTACAAAGAGTTTTCTTCCTTCAATCCGGAAGTATTTATCATTTGAACTCTCTCTTCGACACAAAAAATTACTGCCTTATAAGAAAATTTCTTTGCTCATTTTCTTGCTATAAAATTATCAACAAATGATGGCATCTATGGTACGTTTTCTTCATGATTCCTCCTCTGGAGCATACAGAGCTGTGTGAGTTTCCTTAACTTCCCTGTGTCTCGTAATCCTTTGATTTTTGGAGTCATTTTGATTGCTGAGTTCTGCAACAACTATTGGCCTTATGGTGGAACGCACCCTCCCGACTGATGCTTGAGCATTCTCTCTCTGTCTATTTTGCCTTCTGCTTCCCTCACTCATATTCTCGAGGGAAGTTATGATCCGACCTTTGCTTTGCTCCCACCTCTTCACCGTTGGCTCTGAAGTTGCGGTATTCACCCTGACTCTAGTTTCTGGTCTGACGTTTTCCTTTGTCTTTTCCTCCTCTTCTTGTTTGTTAACACTGTTTACGGCTCCCGATCGGGGTCTCGATGCAGACTTCTTCGGAATCCTTGGCCTCGTGTCCCCTCGGACTCTTGGCTCGACGAACTTCTTTCTCGGAAGCTCTACCGTCTCTGAGGTGGCTTGCGATGTCTGCGCATTAGTTTCAGCAACAACTATAGGTCTCAATAATCCTTGGCTCTCTTTCGGTGCATCGACTTGTTGCGGGTGTCTGATTCGAAGAGGTATGCTCGGTCGTTGAGCTAATGCCTCCGTGACTCTGCTTTCTTCTGGAACTGGGCTGATTCGATCTTCGGCGAGGTACCCGCTTTCCTTTGATACTGCTTCGTCATCTTCAGCTGTACTGTAACTTGGTTCTCCTCGTTTTCTCCCTCGAACCGCTCTAGTATTGGAAGCATGCTCTTCGCCGCTGCTTAAACCAATTCTAGTTCTGGAATCTCCTTTTTCTCCTCTTCGAAGTCTTTCCCATCGGCTGTCAACTGTGGTGCCTTTCAAACGCCTCTGACTCCGGTCTCCTTCACCAGCTGCATCTGCGCCTTCGTTGGCTTCCACGAGGATTTCCTCGCCTCTTGCTCTTTGAAACCCTCTAGAGTTCGGTCGAACCTTACTCCTGGTCTCCACGATTTTAGTCGCAGCTTCAGCGGCACCTTTTGCTGGACTGACAGCTCTACTACGGATTGCCTCCTCTATCGCTCCTCTCACGATGCCCTTTGTAACCTGCTCCGTCACGAGCCTTGGTGATATACCGACGGAGGCAAGTCCTTCCCCCGTTGCCCTCGCATCTGCTTCAGCGACGGTACCTTCCAAATAAGAATCCAAGGTTACCATGGACTCCCCCGAAGCTGGTTGCTCTATCGTCTCCGATGCGTAGGACGTCGAGGAGACGATGGTGTCGACGACCCCGTATGGTACGTCTGAGGAACCCTGAGTTACCAGTTCCTTAGTAAAGTATCCACCTACTACAGGAATGGCTTGGGCTGCTGAGTCACCTGAGTATGAGGAAGGGGATGGAGACTCTGTGGTGGTGAAGGTGATGTGTGACACTTCCATCTGTGACGGTTGGGCGGAGTGCTGTTCCTCGAAAGTCTTTCTAGGAGGCAAAGTGTCCTTCAATGTGAAGTACTCAATATTTTTAGGTGCATCGACTGAATGATGTGTCGTGATGGAAGGTGAAGACATGAGATCTAGCGGCGCTTGTGGTGCGGGAGGCTTAGCGAATCCCATCGGAGGGGATGCTACGGAGGTCATCTGCGTAGTCGCCGTCAGCAAACCATCGAATTCTTGCCCTTCGGGTAACTGTCTCTTGAGAGGATAGTCCCTTCCTTTGTAAGTTTGACCGCTGGGATATGCTGCGTTTGGGTGTTGTCTCGCAGCGGACGAGACCAAGATTGACCCAGAGCCGCGTATACCACCGATTGGGCCCGGGGCATAACGGAAGGCAGGTACCGCCACCGGTCTAGCTCCAGCGGGTATCAGAAAGGTACGTACGCCCCCTGCATGGAAGGGCGGCCCAGTGGTGTACGTGTGGGAGTACGAATTGTGGTAATGGTGATGATGCGGACGGTGCTGATGGCTGGGTTCTCCACTGGACGGCGAGGCTTGGTAGTTCACGCGGTTGGGAGGGGAGGATTCTCTCTGAGATTGAGGCGTATGAACATAAAGGAGAGGTGAGGGACGGAAGGCAGTTGGCTTCTGGACCTGCACTGGTCGCAGCAAGAAGGTGGCTACCGGTTTCCGCGACCCTCCCACGACGTTTGGATGTCCGTGGTGATGGTGATGATGGTCATCCTCCTCTTCTTCGTCCGTCTCACTGCCCGCCTGTTCTTCTTCCTCTTCGTCTTCATTGTTGTCATCGTGAACCGCGTAGTTTCGATAACTCGGGTTGCTAGGCGCGGGAAGAACGGAGGGGTACTGAGTGATTGGTAGGCCAACTTCTTGAGAGGGGAAGAATCCTATGATTGGTGGTTTGGGGGGCTTGACTTTCCTCACTCTGTCTTCGGAGTTGGACCCATCATTCCCCCTGTAAGCCTGCCTTATTATATTCCCCGTAGCTGAACGTATGTGCCCCATTATGTCGGCATAAAATACATCCATGTCAGAGTCGCTGGCGGAACCGGAAGGAAGCCCTGATAGAGCTGCTCCCACGCGGTTCCCAGATGATTCTTCGCCCTCCACACCAATCCTGTCTTCGCCAACAGTTTCTGGAAACGTTATGGGGGATCTGTCTTCCACCGCATCACTATCAATTCCCTCCAGCCTCTCTTCTTTCTTCTGAGGAGACTCCTTGGATTCTTCACTCTTCACCTCTTCTTTTTTGCTGCCTTCTGCCTCTGCCTTGACCTTCTGGAGCTCCGTCTGCGCCTTGTTGATCACCTTCTCCTTGAAGAGAGGATTATCCAAAGGCTCGTCCCCTCCGAAATACTTCCGTTTGATGCAGTCTATTTTGTCTCCCAATCCTTTGAGTCTGGGTGATGGTGGAGGTGGAGGAATGGGGGCTGGTTTAGGTGTGTCCTCGCTACCCTCACTCTCTTCGGAAGCCGCTCCTTCTTCGTCGTCATCGGTCGGCGTCCCAACGAACTTTCTGCCGGGAATCGGAGGGAGGTCCACTACGACTGGACACTCAACGTTGTCGGTCGATTCGTAAAATTCCATTCCCCCTTTGGATTTTTTTGGAATGGTGCCAGAAGCGGGATTCAAGGCGTATCTCAGGGGTGAGTGAATGGGCAAATCAGAGGAAGCTGCCGCGCTGTTGAAGGGGTATTTTTGATCCTCCGAAACGGTCTCCGCTTCATCTATTCCGCTGTCTTTTTTATCGATGTCGATGTGGCCTTTTTTGCCCTTCGCTATAGTTTGGAAGAGAGAGAAAGGTTAAAACAGTTATTTTTTCAATGTAAGCAGCTTGAGTATTCAAAATCGTCGGATTTTATCGATGGCGATCCTTTTTATCCCAAACTTGTCTCGGAATAGTTCCATTGAATACACTGAAATTAATATCACCGAGAGCTTTTCTTTATGCCTTGAAAATTCACATCATTCATTTATTGTGGTAGCAACAGAGTCGACAATTGAGGAGTGCGAAATAAATATACAATCTCCTCGTGGGGCAACATTCATTCTCGGTGACTTTGTACGGAGATTAAAAAAAAAATTAAGAAATATCTAATCTTTCAAAATGGATGCCAATCTTAAATCTAAGAAAGCTAATAGGTTAAAATTGCCGAAATTATAACTATTTGAAAGAGGTAAATATAAATTTATTACTCAGGCATACTTCAATATGTGAATGATGACGATATTCCGCCCACACCGGTTAAAACATGAATGGGACATTTCAGCAGATTTCTTAGCTGTGATCTTTTAAGACATTGGATCTTTTCTTCTTTTTCTTCGTCCTTTTTATCAATTTCAATTCATCCAATTTACCAATTTTTACCATTCATTCTAATGAAAATGAAGATAAAAGGTGCGAAAGTTAGAATTTCGGGGCATGAGTAAGAATATAGACGGTCTATAATCTTCCTCATGTCCCAATGCAAATAAACACAAAGATAACGTTGTTGTGCTGGAAAAATTCAGTTTATGAAAAAGAAAAACGCAATAATGCCGTTACTATGCTTTTCTTTCTCAATTATTTTTCGATAATTTTCAGTGATGGATTGATATGTCCGGGGGTTCGTTTAATGATTCCCGGGCACACCTAAGTCTGGGAATCTGCTCAGAAGATGGTGGCAACCTTAGAGTAGAAATATTAATACCTCCTTCGTGAGCTGCATGCCCTTCACTGAATCCCGCGTCCTTCTTGAAACCAGCGTGGTCATATGCGGAGTCCTCGTACCCCTCTTCTGAGTAAACCTCCGATATCTTCTTCGTCTGTATGGACTCCTTAAGTCTGGCTGCCGCTGCTGCTTCCTCGGCCGTGGATGCGGACGCTATAGCGTCACTCCGCGGCCTGTGGTTCGTCTCATACGTGTGTCTCACCTATGCGAAGAAAGAATACTACTAAGAGTTTTCAGGCACATTATAATAGTTTGAATTCTTTCTTCGTCAAACAAAGACGGCAACTAATATACGCAACTAAAAAGATAGAATTAATAAAGTATTAATAGAAATTTGAAATAAAAATTCATTCATTTTTTGATATCTTTCCAAAATATTTTTGGCTATATATTTTCGGGAATTAGTCATCTTTTGTAAATTCGGCTACATGATAGAAAATATCCAAACGTTGTAATGATTTTTTGAAGTATGAATTTTCAACTGTTTTAGTGTATTTATTTATAAAATCTCGAGAGGATTAGAGATGAAATACCTGTTGAAAAGACTAAGGTAAAACTATCTCATACTTTACGAACAACAAGAAAATCTCTTCAGGATTCCTGTGTTAAATTTACACTAAAAGTTTCATATTAATTAATCGACTTTTTTCAAAACTTCCTCTTCGAAGTATTAATTACCTAATTTCTAGTTCTATTTGCAGACTTTAAAAACATGAAAATTTACTTATTAACATTTACAACCGAAATGGAGGAGAATTTTCAAAAAAATTAACAGCTCTAAAAATGGGAAGCTATGGTCAAAACTCGGTATTATTACGAGTAATAATATCAGTACATGTCGGATGAATGAGAATCATGTTTTAATCAATTAACTTTATATTAACTGGAAAAAACTGCAAATTTTTTCCCATAAGTAGAAGTTATTCGCAAAAGGCAACACATTTTTCGGACTCGCAAAAATTTCGGAATTTTTTAATGTAATTGCAGATGGAGGCGCAAATCAAATAATGCTAGAATAAATTAAATATCTGAAATTATATCTGTGAAATGGACTATGCAACTTTATAGATTTTAGGATAAGGGGACAAAGAACATGTAGATGAGTTGACGAATTCAAATATTAGCCTCTTCTCAGATAAAGCAATCGTGCGTCAAAGGATCCACGAGTTCACAGCAAAATTCATGGTTAAACACTCCACCTCTCACTTACCTGTGCGAGCATTTTGTATGGAACAAATGGCAATGCAATGCCTGAATGAGGAGCAGGAGTTGCCCAATGGCCTTCACCGCTTGGCTTGCCCAGTATCTGCGCCGGATGCCTAGATCCCTGGCTCCCTGGGACGCCTTCGCTCCTATCCGAATGGTCCGATGCGGCTGCCGAAGAATCAAACGCCGGAGCCGAAGCTCCTATACTGGCACTGACATCTGCACCGGGTCCGGGTACCGGTATCCCCGGATAAACATACGTGTACCTCGATAGGGTGGTAATGTTCAGTACGGCGGAGTATATTGGCAGGGGTAAATTACACAGGAAAAGAAGAGATGCAAGGAAGGGAAGCGGAGATAACTTAACAGTCTTCATTTTCTCGATGAATTCTTCAAAAAAATCACGAAATCACCTCATCTTACAACAGTTCTTCGGTTTAGTCTATAGACACTGTAAAACCTTTCGGAATAGTTTATGGAGCTAAATTTTTCGAAGAAGTAACTGGAGTGACTTAGTCCTTGAGTGATTTCCACGGTCGAAACTTGTCTGCTGCACTTTGTCCTTAACGTCTCACAGAAATGCACAACCAACTGGTATTCCTCATGCAGGTGTCGGTCTCCGATGCTCTCCCTGGTGTAAACCCTTCAACGATCACTCTCAAAAAGGTCGTTGACGTGAAATGTCGGTGACTTAAATAGGGGATAAAGAAAGGGGAAGTGGAGGAGAGAATTGGCGGGAGGGAACGGCGTGTCTTCCGTATGAAATTAGAGAGAGAATGGCCTATCGCGTGGGAGGGTGGGGCCTGCTCAGCTGCCTGTGTCCTTCCGCGGAGATAGCTTCAGAGGGCAATAAATGGACGGGTGGTGGTTGAGGGAATTCTCCAAAAGGCTTCACGGCTGACGGAGACTGCGTTTCCAGAATGATACAGAAATTACGGACGGAGAAAACGGAAGGGGAAATATTTGGGAGAGGCTGATGGAATTCAGAGAAAAAAAAGATTTTCGAGAGGGGAAAGGAATCGTTTCCGAGCGAGAGAAAGAGGCGTTTTTAGTGTCCTGGTGTATGTGTGCTCGCCTTTCTTTTTGTTTTCCACATAATTTTTCTCGTTCCGTTTGTGGTTCTTCTCGCTCCATTTGTTCCTCCGAGTGCACGGAGCCGAGCTCTACGAGACGAATCGGCGATCTGTTCGTGCGCCGCTCGTTTTTCGGACGCCTTTGGAGAGGCTTTTCTTTCCCGAGGAAAATCCAGTCCAACGATTAATGGTCCCCTGCACTACACGCGATTAGACGCCCAAGAGAATTTCTCTGATGGAAGTCACAACAAACGCAAATGAAAAACTCGATTTATTGCTTTTTCATGCATTGACAGCCCAGTTCCGTATCTGTAACGTACCAAAGCAGCGTTTCTCGAGCTGTTGTTTTGAAGGAGAACTTCATCAATTCTGTAATTTTGATATAAGATGCGTCTATTCTGTAGAAATTTTTATAGATAAACGAATCACTTAGATGTTAGAGATTAGTGATAGCACAATATGTGTGACAAGGGAGAAGCCCCAAAATTTCGAAATTTTTCCATCTGGCGCATCATTAAGAATCATGCAATACTGAAACTAATTACATCTCACTTTCTTCAAAATCACTAATTTAATATATATAAAAAGGAAATATAAATTTGCAGAAAGGCAAAATACATTTCTTAGTAATAATCTTTAGTAAGGAATCTATAACTTCATTTATACCTAAGTAGAATCTTGAAAGTAATTATTTAAAGCTATCTCACGTAGTAAAATTATTGTATTTTTTGTTTTTCTACTATCTGCAGTAAGGGATATTATATCTAACATTCCAAATTAATGTTCATTGTTATTTTAGTGCGTAAATGCTGCGGGTTGTGGCGATTCGTGTTGTAAAGAGGTCGAGTTAGCAACGATGTTTGGGTAACTCTGGGTATATTCACTATTATCAATTAAAGGTATGTACATACATACGTACATACCTGCTGCAACAACAGCCCAAAGTATGCGTCTTTAGTGTGAATTAGACGATATTTCGGCAGTAAATACCTTGAATAACAATGGCAGTCACGACTCTTAATATGTGGGTTAATAAAGAGACTGATATAGAGAAATTAGTCAGAAGGAGAAATGGCTTCATTGACCAATCATTGATCTTTAAGGGAGAGCAAATTAAGGAAGTTTTCATAGCAATTTTGTCGGCTTCGTAAAATTTGGAAATATTCCAAATAAATTTGGAAAAAATATTGCAATTCTTTCCTCGTAGAAAAAACAGATGAGATCGAACGAAAAAATCCGTCCTCTTAAACGGAAAGTTAGGAATGTAGTGGGACAGACGCAAAAAAATTTAAAGATGAGGATATTTTAAATTCGAAGACAAACAAAATCAATATTTATAATAATTGGACAGAATCATAAATACTGCAAAAATAAGCAATCAAATTAAGAATAATTGATGCTTAAAAAGAGCGAAGTTTCCCTTATCAATTGAAATTAATTGAAACGATTTAAATTATTCAATCTGATATTATTTATGAATTTCACATTTAAATAAATAATTTAAAACCTTTACCGAAAATAAAACCTCCAAGAATATCTTTAAATCAAATTTATTAAATTTGAAATATTGGAAGGAGATCGAAATGAAAAGCAGAACTGCAAAAACGATAAGAAACTTTATAAATTATGCATAAAATAAACAGTCTGCATAGACACTATTAACTCTCACAAGACTGAAAGCCTTCCATTAGTTTTGAAATATCCCCCTATTCATCTTTTAAGAGAGAAAGAATTTATAGCAATAAAATTTGTTTGATGGATGATTCTTTATTTAGTATGATTAAGTAAAAACAGATATTAATATAGTAAATTCTACCCTTCTCGCCATTAATACTAACTACTCATGAACAGAATACCCGGAAAACCTTAAAATACCATTAAAAGTCTTTACAAAAACTTTCCCAAACCCTCATTGTTTTCATTTCAATGAGAAAGTTTCCGCTGTCAGATACAGCTTTAAATTGACATATATTTGGGCGAATCTTCTTCGAATAAGGTTACAGACATACTCATCTTTACTGATTGCTCCGAAGGTTCTCCCATTTCGTTTAATTGTTAGCGAAATTCGTCTTCATTTAGCCTTGCTACTTATCAGAGCATACTAGGAAAATAAGAATTTGACGGGCATTAAATTAATAACAGTATTTTCAATAATTAACTGAGGAATACTTATGATCAATTATTTTCCTCTGACCTCGAATTAAACAGACATATACTGAAAGAGAACAACGTCATTAAGTTTCCAGAAAGTATTAACTTTCGTAATAATACATAAAAATAAGTGTATGAAAGATAGAAGAGTAGTTATTCAATGGTACTTCTGTAAAATTAAACGGAGTAATGCAAAAAATAATTATCTGAGTAATATTAAGTAAAAGAAAAATTTGGTAAATATGGAGCGGGGAGAAAAGATGAGTGAAATTTTCACAATAGTAAGGACGAAAACAGGAGTTCATTAATTAATTATGTTTCAGAAATGTCAAGTAAATATAGATTTTACACTGCATAAATATGAATATTTACATAGAACCCCAATAAACCTTCATATCATTAATATGCGCTAACTTTCCTATTACTACTATTTCTATATTACTGGAAATCGTTCGTTTCTTCTACAAAAGGTGACATTACAAATATCACTATCTTATGATACACGTGTGAAAGGACTGAAAATTACTTTAAGATCTTGGAAAGTTGTTTTTACAAAACTAATACACCGAGAATGCTGTATTACATACTATGTTCGCTACACCATTGAGAGAAATGACACAGAAAAATACTTTTCCGTGATTATACCACAGCTCTCCTTTGTAGAATGCAATTAATATCCGTCAGGAAGATGTACAAAGGAAATCATCAATTAATCGAAATAATTTTGTTTTTGTAATGCTTGAATGATTTCCAGAAAATGATCGCACTGTGGAAAATTAAAAAGTACCGTTTTAACCTTTCCCCACAGAAAAGATCAAGTGATAATAGAAATTAAGAGAAATCCGCCCGTTACATTAAAAAAAGAATATTGCTATAATCCAGACATAGGATCTGAAATTTGCGGATACTTCAACAAGAGAATAAAAGAGCAAAATAAACAAAGAATAGACTTCACTCTTGAAACCGGACATTGAATAAAAGTCATTAGTAACATAGAAAACGCTATAAGCTGCTTTTACCTCTGTTGAGGAATGTGGTATTGAGTTACTTTCTAAGGAGCTTTATTTGACTTTCGTAGCAGATTTTGATTACCCAAGTATTTCACTATAATAAAGAATGCATAAATTTCCACAAGAATTGTTTTCTTTAAAACACCAGTAGCATTTTACGCTTAATCGTCGTAATTATGGCGTTATGGCATCAAAAGTGGTTTCAAAAATCATTTCTTTGGAAGAAAAAGAAAAGGATGAAATATTGATCAATAAGGCAATAATCTTTCTTTAAAAATTATATTATATATAGAAAATTATATTGAGCCCTTTTAGATTATCACTTGACAAAGGGAAATGAACTTCAAATTTTCAAAAACGCTGAAAAAGATGTCTCATTACTTACTATTATATTACTATCACTATTAATCTATGACCACAAGTTTCAAACTGAAATGCTGAAGAAAACGAAAAATCTGTGACAATATACATGTACACACAAGTATTTGTTGACAGAGTTATCACTATCTATGAAGAGTAAAATTGTTTCACTCGGAACGGTTTACCATTAAAAATCATCACTGCAATTTAGCCTCAAGTATTAGAAATCGAAAGGAAAGTTGAGAATATGTGAATTTTAGAGGGCAAACAAGATCGGGAGGACGATCCATTTATCTCGAGAGACAACCTTTGAAATGGGTTCGACGGAGCGTCTCGATCTTCTTTTCTTTTGTGGTCATTCCGCGTGAAATTATGAGAAATGGGGACAATATTTCTGGACCAAGGTGGAAACTTCGCTCTCTCCGTTTGGGTGAAAACTGTTTCCCTTGTCGACCTTAAATTTCGTTTAAATTCGGTATCCAAAGTACACGAAGTTGGTATTCTCATCTTCGTTCGCGACGCACGTACATTAACTTCGCACGGCTTGATTAACCGGAAAAGGAATTAGCGGCATATCGGACCGTGGACGCGTGACCACCATTCTGCAGTGAATCACGATTCGGTAAAGTCGACGTTTTCATGCCGACTGAGCAACGAATCTGCGATTTTTTCGTTTCGGCATAAACACGATGGAGCAGAAAGGAGCACGGACCCAACGGAAGGTACGGACCGTAGCTGATCCTTCATGAAGGTCGCAGTGATATCGACGTAATTCGCAGGAGAAGAAAAGTGCCGAATGTTTACAGGATTGTTTTAATAATGATCACATAGACATTAAGTGGGCCATCTGCCGGTTTCTTTTTAAATTGCGTCGTTAAAGAATGTTATTAAACTATTATTACTAAATATAATATTGTTTATATTTTATTTATAATACTTTTATTATATTTCATTATTTATATTATAAATTTATTTATGAAAAATTGAATTATTCTTAAATATAATAACTAAAAATATTAAAAAGAAACTTTTTAATGGCCCAATCTGTATGAAGAGCAGCTTCAGCAAATCTATCCTTAAGGAAATCTTTTTCGATGGAATTACTTTTCTAATGTCGTGATCCATACAGATATTTTCTTCCATTGCTTACTCGTGAGTTCATTCAAAACTCGCAGCAACCTAAACCATATCTCAATTAATATACAAGCTGAATATTTTTCAAAATCATGACTGGGAACTCTGCTAAAGAGTAGCTTCACGAGTACGAAATTCTCATGAATTGATTTGGCATGGTCTATAAGAATGAGAAGGAAAATTTCGAAATTCAGGAATTTTTTCCATCCCTATTTTTTAAGCTTTATTTTGCTGCAGTGATCAACATTTTTTACAGGGTAGCATTTAAAACCAGATCAGACGTAAATATGTTTAATCGATATTTTTCACGTAGTACTATATTATATTTTTGACTCCCACAGTACTACTATATAACCTAAAAGCTTGTGATATATAGACACATTCTTAAAATAAAAAAAATTTCGATTTTGTAGGTGACAACGTTTTGGGATGTGAAACTATTCTGTTGATGGATAAATATTTTTACAAAGCTCGTGGTGAAAAGTTATAGCTATTCGACTATAAATGTAGTCTTGATTTTTGTTGGGGTATCTCGAAGGTAATGGGTAATAAAAATTCAAAGAAATATTGGACCATATTGACTTCATGCGAAAAAATAAGGAACTTTTCTCTATTTGACTTACTCAGGGTTGATTTCTATCTGGTTCAGAGTTGTAAAACTTTAATATGATCCAAACTTTATTGCTGCATTAGATCTTGGTGAAGAATGAAGTTAACAAACAGAAAGAAACTGCGAAACAGACATTTAGGGAGAACGATCAGCAATTATCCAGCACAAAAAGAGTTTACTTGCAGTGCTTCAGTACATCACGACGGCTGCAGGAAACATGGATCTTATGCAATCTTATGATTGGCAAATAGAAACAACTCGTAATATTACTGTCGGCTTATAAAGTTTTAGAAAATTAAACACCTTGGATATGTGCAGCCTGATCTCAGATTCACGCCAATTACAAAGTTCTATACACATAAATTGATGTGAGGAGGAAATTCGGATTTTTTACTATCAAAAGCTCTCGGTGGTGTAATGACAAGCGTACTAGACAAGGTTTATATCTGTTTTATGACTTGATATTTGAGTGCGTAAATAAAAGGATGAATTGTAAAATTTGTATTTTTAGGTTTAATTAGACAGCAATCCTTCCCATAAAGACGTGATTGCTATTATTCAATATTCTGTTCAATGTTAATGATCATAACTTCTTATGGTGTTAACCATTACTTGCTTTAATTCATATTTATACCTCCGTGTATATATCACTTTGTTGGAAAATTTTCAAAGTGCATTAACTTATTCGCGCCGATTTTTCTGGCAGAGTCCTTTCCGTGATTTCTTTTTAGTTTTTCCTTCGAGTAGCATTCGCAACATTCAATTACCCATTACGATTTCTCGTGGATTGGTCAGAAGTCTCGTGGATTGGAAGCTTTCACAACTTTTTTTCAATCGGAAACAGTTTTCCAGTTAATTGAAATGTGGACAGAGGATCAGGGAGCAGCCGAAGCGTGGGCTCTGGTCATGGTTTAGACGCGAAGTAAATGGGGGAGCGCAGGAGTATTTTTTGTTAACAGTAAAGATTTTATGACACATTGAAGCAGAAAAATTGGGTATTACCTGCAGCGAAGCTTTATGGCGCTACAGTTGGAAAGTGGGACTTAAAGATAGGTCTTAATTTACACTTCGAGTAATAAACAAACTTATGATTACGTTTCATACGACTTTATTACAAAAACGGTAGAACGGGCCAATATAATTTGTGGAACTTGATACATCAATGGTAAACTTAACAACACCACATTTTTAAAACACCTATCTTTGAGACGATAACATAACTGCATTGTATATGAGCTACAAAATATTAAAAACACATTTTTTCTAAAATAATCGAAAAACTAAATTTTGTCTAAGACAAACTTGATTCCGTCCATATTTTACAATAAATAAAAAACGTTAGGTACATGGCATTCCAAAAATAATTTACACATAGAAATTAAATAAAATCAATCGCAATAAACAAATGTGAATTATTCATTGGACCGCTCGAATCTGCGCGAGAATTTCCTCGAACAAAACGTTCACATATTTAAAAACGCCAACTAGTACTTCGCTAATAAAGAATCTCTTACGATTCATCGATGGCATGTTTACTTCTGGGTTATTGGATGTATTTCTCCTTTAATCTCACCCCATCATCATTTGGCTTGATTTCTGGAGAATTTAGGCGTGCCATAAAAACTCCGAAACATTCTGGAAAGAACTGTGTCCATTTCCTCATTCATCTTTCTCGATTTCACTTCGTGATTAAGCTCGTGGCTCACCATTGTCCCTTATGCTAAAGCCGTCACGCAATCACCGTAAAATCTTCGGCAAACCCCTCTATCGAGCTGTTATCATCCCCGAATCAGTTTTCATCATCGTTCAGGTTATTGGGATTTGCAACCTGTATAATTACATTTCTTTTATTATCCCTGAGAGAATCGCTACTGGTTTTTCGGGAATAACATCAAAAATAACAGCTACGTAAAACAAAAGGTTTTCGTTGGGCAATTATGTAAACAAAAGATGGTCGAAGCACGCAATGTTCATATCCATCCTCTAGCTATCTGGAGACTATTGCGTTGGGTCATGGCCTCGGGCCAAGGCTCGTAGACCAGAAGCTGTTGAGGAATTGTCTCTCTGAGCGTCCTCGACTACTTGGTGATTATTGGGCTCCAACCATCTCCGAACGTCTGCTGGTGCCTCTGATGGGAGAAGTCGTCGGATCTTTCTGAAGCCATCATCGACTCTGTGGTATCTTCTGCATCTCGTACGTCCTTGAGCCTTCCGGCGCGGAAGAAGTCGAATATCGGATGGTAGCTGTAGTTGATGCGTTGAGGTTTCTCTTCATCGGGGAGCGGCGTTGGTAAGAAAACCGTATGGTGTGGTTCTGAGATTGGCCTCCTGGAATTTTCGGTAGGAAAAGCGTATTAAAAGACTGAAGACTGATCTGAAAATGGAGCATCGATATGCACTTCGGAGATCCAAAGAAGCGTAACATCTACATCCATGTACGCTCCCTGCAAGCCGCCTTTCGGCATTTGGCTGGGGATGCATGCACCATGACGCTACTTTCCTTATCGATTACTTTCGCGTATCGTTCTCGGAAGAAATGAATTCTTAAATAAACTGGTTCTTGCATCTATGTTTCTGATCTTCCTCATAGTATCAGAATGTCCTATACATATCAGGTATATGATATACAATGAGGAGGGCGCATAATACCGAATACATCTTCTATGAACGTACTCTCTCTGAATTTATTAAGTAAATTAAGTCTTCGATGGAACATTCCTTCTTCTAAAGATTCTCACCCTGTCTCCAGAAGCACCCGAGTTGCGCTAGCCAATATGCCAATTCTTTTCAAAAAGAATTGGCATATTGGCTTATTGGCCTTTTACTGTACCATTTCTAATTCGCGATTACAACACTTAAAGCAGGATCCCATACACTTCATGCATACCCAAGTTGAGGCCTAAACTAGAGCAAAGTAACATCGCTCGCGGCTCGCGAAACTATAACAATCGGAAAGAGTTCCATAAAACGTGACATCTCATACCATCACGGTATTGCTAAAAATAAAGATTTCTAGTTACGTTTTAATATCGTCGATGTCATTATACAAAAGCGATCAAAATGCCTTTAATTTAGCACCATAAAGAAAGTCGTTAACTGGCTCATACACGGAATGATTTTTAATTTGGAGTAAATGAAGTGAATGATTGATATTATGGTTACGTTTCATTTCAATTAATTACATCTATGTGGCATAAGAATTCAAACAAATTAAAACGGGCTAATATAAAATGTAGACTCATTAGAGTCATTCATTTATTGGCCAATATAACCGTGACTTATTTCGTTATGCTATATATTTTTAAGCGGCATCTCGTTCGTAATTCCACACACTTTATTCGGCTCTTTATGTATTAAAATGTATTAATTTCATCCAATAGTTAAATACCCATTTTCTATCAAAGATAAATGATGTTTCGTTTCATACCAGTTTTTCTAGTCAGTCTGTTACCTAAAAATTGTCGCCCAAATCTTGTAATTTAACCGACGAATCATAATTTTAATTTTCAGATTGAGAAACACCACATAGAGACGACCTCGAATGAGGCTAATATTACAATACGGAGAAAAATACACACGGGGTTTCATTCCCATATAATCCACCATTATTGACTTGAGAAACTAGAACACTATATAGCTTATCTCCGAAAGCTTTGGCGATGATCAATATCAAGTAATTTTTTAGTCATAACCTTTGCGCCAATCCAAAAAAATTAAAAGAGAATGTCATATTTTTTTAGTAGAATTCGTTCGATTTCTCTATAAGCGGTAACGGGTGCTTCAAATTTACGCAATTTCAAGATCTCTCTCTACTTATTTCTTCCGCATGTTTATTTCCTACGCACACAAAGAGCCGTTCCTCTTTTCTGGATAACTTTCCATCACTTAAAAGGATGACCGTACCATGTCGCGACTCTCTCCCGATATACTCCTGATTTTGAATAGACAAAAGGCGTTAGAAAAAAGGCATTTCTTTAGCTTCTGGAGAAACGGAAATCGTAAAAAAAATACAAGTTCCTTTGCTTACGAAAGTAAGCGTACAAAATAGCTCTCTAGTTATTCACCGCGTGGGAAAGTTCAACAAGGTTGATAAACTTAGCTTTTTTTCAAATCGATGAAAATACAGAAAGTAGAATCATAATCTGTTACTTCCATCTCGGTATTCGGTACTATGAGTGAGATCTAAAATATTTAAAATAAAATTAGGGGACACTTATTTTATAAATATATTTAATAAAGAACTTCTGCGACCTGTTGAAACCAGCTAACCAGGAATAACGAAGAGTATCCTTAAAGCTATGCTTGTGTATTCTTTATGTATAAGTGTTCAATTTATTAATACTATAAACAGTTTCTACTCGTTCATATGCCCATTCTCGAGTTTATAATTCAAACTTCCATTTCCTGTCTTTTACAGATTACGGCGGTTATCAAGCTGCACATAGCAAACATTAACTTTGATTGTATAAAAATATTGACCGTTATGAATTACAAGAGAGATTTGTTTTAGAAGTTTCACCACCACAGAAGTTTCTTGTATTTAACTGACCACTAACCTCTCTCGTGTATAGCTTAGAAAAAGTTTATAAAGAAATTTTACATTTAAGGTTCGACTTAAATATATACATATACACACTCATGCCTTTTTTCGGGAAAATCAGGAAATTGTCCCTTCTTATGTTAGTTTACGTAATACGTGAGTATTCAGTAATAAAAAATCAAATTTGGATGATAAATATGGTGTAAACACATAATATTGTACTTTTGCATTTTCTTTAAGGTAATGCCATATTTACCCGAGGGAAGACAAAATGCCTCTAAAGTATGAGGACGACGGAAGAGGTCGAAATCCAATTAAAGAGTTAACTTGGCAGCTAGTCATACATGAGTGTAAGACTTAAATATTGAAGACAATTGGTGCGGGACGACGGAGTGACTTCCCGGGATTCAGTAAATTGAATCTTTCATGCTTAATGCAAGCAAATAATTGGTATGAGTTGGAGATGCAATTCTTCCAGTTTTATTTGAGCGAAAAGTATCTACATTCACAATCGACTGATAGGTATACGAAAAAGTAAGATCAGCGATTTTATACTTCGGCATTTTAATCCGATATTTCATCAAAAAAGGGCCTGGAAACTTTTTCATTTGTTTTTATCTGCAGAGCGATAAATAATATTTAATTATTCATTCGTTATAATTCATATAGAGAATAACTTGTATTTGTGATACTGCCGCTAAACAAAAGAAGAGAACAGGTTTAGTTGAACCTGAATTTATATTTAGGACTAAAAGGAAAAATAAAAGGGCAAAATATCATGATAATTATCATTAACTTAATAAACAGAATACTTCCTGTCGAACTATTATTCTTGTATCGATTGTTGAACTTAATCCACATTCAGAAAGAAAAATCTATATATTTCAGGTATACATGATATTAAGTTGTAACTATGAACCTGTGAAAATGCATCTCTTTAACATGAGCTGGTATTTGTAATAAAAAGTAAAAATTATTTCATTTATCCTTTCTCATCAGAAATTCCAGAATAGCGTAACCTGAATGCACATTATCATCATCTTCCATGGCTTCCGCATTTCAAATGCTCGTTCAATGGTTTGAATCTCGTTTGAAATGCATGCAAATATCTCATCGAATCTTTCCACCTTTCCCTCTGGTTTAATCACCCAAGTGTTTCTGATCCTTTCTCTTCCTGTTAATCCTTTACTAATATTCTGGTAATTAAATACCGAGAAGATAGTTCTGATAAAGCGTTCAAATTCCATCCATTTAAGATTTATCGTTGAGTGCATGTTGAATGAACGAATAATTCAAATATGAAACGGAAACATTTTTTCTATTTACCATGAATTCCGCTCTTACCGTCGAAACATGGAAATCGTACGGTGGTTCCAAAATAAGAAGAGTGTGAGCGAGGGATGAAATCGTTAATAAAATATTATTGTTGATGAATGAATTCATGCCCAGGAAATAATGTTTAATTTGTTGCTGCATACAAAAATTATTTTGCAAAACCAACGAACTCAAATGCTCATTGGTCTCTCTCTACCAAAGTAAGTTAAGCCGAAATAATTTGGAAATTTGTACCTGAATCAACAAATTTTGGAATACTTTGATAGTATAACATAATTATTTAATTAATATTCACCATACCCCCAGACAGCTTTGCTTTCTCTCTATGGATACGCGAAGCCCAACTAGAAGAGGTTTCCACCCTATGTACCCCTGATGTAGATGGACAGAGAAAGAGACAAATTTATACGTTTAGGTATACTGGCTCTCTTTACAAATTTGTGTCTCTTTTCTCGATTAGTAAAGAGCTGTAAGACTACTTTGTTTGAACAGATAGGAATATATCCATTTTAAGAAAAATCATATACTAATATGTATATTAGAACAATTATTGCCAGTCAATTTTTTTACACGATGGATTAGTATAATTGTTAAAATTATAACTATATACGATGACATAAAATATACGAGTACAAAAAATCACACCCCAAAATCATCAAAATCACACACAAATATGTGTTGGGCTAAAAATAATTGGGAGCATAGGAAATTCATTTCTTAAACTCAATTCCAGCCTTGCTGACAAAAAGATGAATAATTTGTTTATAATTTTTATTCTACAGATTAAAACCAATATTACTCTTGCTTCGATCAAACGTAAAGTCGATTGACCGTACCCCTAGAATAAGTTGAAGCAAGTTACGAAGCGGAAAGAGTTAAAAAAGTTGTTTTTCTTCCACAAAAAATGAATTTCAATGCATACAATTGCATTTCGAGATTGTGCGGAGCGTCGCTTAATTGACTTCAGATCATTACTGCGTAAAATAGCAAAAATGTTGGATGTGTTCGATTATCCGTGATTTCTGATAATTCGGAGGAAGGAACCCGTTCTTCAACACGAATAATGGAAGTTACTCTGAATCTTGAATCCTTACTGACCACCCAAATGAACTCCGAGAGGCTCTTGCAGAGCACCCAAAGGTCATCAATTTGAAATCAGTGGGCGCGATTTGCCGCCCGTTGAAATCTCCTCACCTAGTGACAGCCAAGTGCGTCCCCCATGTCTCTTGTATGGCCACAGGCGATAGAGGGCGTGGGAGAAGGGGCGTTGTGGACACTGGGGGCGACGAGGTGGCGGAATCTGGCGGTGGGAGACGGAACGGTCTGGGCACAGTCTCTCCAAAGGTGCCCCTCTTGGACGGAATGGTTTCGGAGTCATCCGCGTCGTCGATCACAGGCAATCCGGCGCTGCTCCCGACCCCTCTCAGTGGGGGCCTTCTCCTCTTGGAAGACGGGGGCGGAGGGTTGAGGAGCAAGGAGGGGCGGGAGGAGGTGGAGGCGGTGGAAGACGTGGACATCGAGAATGAGGTTAGGACGGATTTGGGAGAGGTCAGGTGGCAAGCGCAACAGGTCGGAATCTGAAGAAATAAAAAAAGATGGAATGAAAGGCAGTGGAACAATGGATTGATTCGTCACCTCATGAGAAGGCAAAACATGCTTGATAAAGCGATGAAATGACTGACGTGTTGAATAATCCAAATGCGTGAATGACAATTACGTAAAACCCTTTAGTCTAAACATCTACGTGCATAAACTGGTCTACATATCTATGGAATAATGAAGATCAGACGAAATTCATTAGATAAATACTGCTGAGAAAGGCTGATACGCCTTAGATCACCCTTATGGAGCTGTAGCTAAAACCAGGGATCAACTCAACTATCTTAATATCAATCTAAAATTTATAAAAATATTTATAGGAATGCGGACAAAATTATATGAATTCGTTTTAATTGCAAAGATTACTTTCCATAATTTCCTATTTATCCGTTATATGAAATATTTCCAGCATCTTCAAATTGTTTTGAATATCTAATAAAGATGTTTTGTAAATACAGTATTAAAGTTACAGTGTATTCCATTCTGCAGGAGAAAATATTCAAGTAAGAGTCATCTTTATCATCATAACTTATATTCTACGCAACATGAAATTCCCTAAAAGCAGTTTTAATATGCTGTAACGCTGTTTTTCTCTCGTCAGATTCCTACATACCATATTAGACTGATAAGGTATGAATGCCCATATAATTTTTTTTCGGCTCCTTTCCTATGTTTACAAACCAAAAACATTGCTGGAAAATGATCGGTTCGATATTTCATTTTAACCATGAAATAGAAGGGTAATTATTTGTTTTATCGTAACGGTATATCATACATTGCTTCCTAAGGAGGAGGAGGAATTGCTTTCTTCGGATTTTTTCTGGGTGCACGCTCTTATGTGCAAAGTTACCTTTACCCATTCCTCATACATAGCTGTTGGTCAATACCAATTGTTAATATTTTTATTAATTAATAACAATTAAATATTATTGTCAGACTTGGTAACTGAGATTGATTACTGTTTGTAACTTTCTAGTTAATAATATGTATAGAATATGTTATAATGAGATGAAGACTTATTAAATGAGTCGTAACATGGCGTATGCCGTTTTGTGGTGCATTTTTACCAAGTCTCATAGATCACATGACCGATTCTGAGCTCGTTAAGGTCACCACTTCCGAACGCGACGGGCGTAATGACTCCCTCTGAGGGACTAACAATGAAGAGTCACGAAGCAACTGGAGCATACTGAGGATCATGATCTAGAAAAGCAATCTACTTCACATCAAAATTGAGAGCACCGTATCGCGTTTCTCACGCTTTGTTTTGTGGCTGACTTTTCGCTGGATTAGAGTTAAAATATTTAAGAAACTATAGACAGAAAAAAATCTTAGAAAATACATAAAAATATTATCTGTTTGCATTCCTTTTAGATTTTATAAATTTCTCTCTTGCTCCTGAGACTTCGTAGCATTATCTAATTTCCGCCTGACTTTCGATACGATTCTCCACTTAATTCATACCTCTCTGCTTGATGTTACGATATTATTCTTGTAAGGCATAACGTGCTCCCTTCCTGGAAATTTAATTTCATCGTTCATGAATGCAGGAAGTTAAGGAAGGTGATTATGCACCGATTGGGGCTACATTAAAAAACACACTGGTGAAAGTTAACAATGAAATTTTCACAGTCAATGGTGATAACAAATTATCTCATTGATTTTGTTTGGGCTTTCACGAAATCCACATTATCACGTTAATCTTAAATGAGAAAGAACAAAAACGAAATTAGCCTAATGAAATAGTTATTATATTTAAAACGGTACCCAATTACTTCTAGTAACACACTCGTTTACTCGACTATATTTAAAATTTTACTCAGTATTATAATTTATTGAATATATATTAGAGCAAATAATTGATTTGTGTGATATTTTATTATTATCATTATACATTTTAGCATTAAATATATAAATGCATCATTATTTATTTTACTGAAATAAATTTCTCGTTCTCTTCCAAATTTACGGAGAGAAATTAAATTAATACGGAAGTTTCGAAAGTTAATTCTAATCTTATATTCGCATTATCCTCATCAATTAAAATAAAAAACATTACGTATCTTTTAAATTAAACTATGATTACGTTTATCCGCATTATTTGATGTTCCGCATCACTCCAAATAAAGCGACATCTAAGTATTCGTGGAATGAAACTTAATCCGAGATAAAAACCCGAATAGCTTCGGATATTTTATGTATTAATTTTTATTTATTCTCTACATTTTACATCGTGTACAATTCAAAAGTACGGAGAATGAACAGGAAAGTATGAAGGAATAATGTGAATTATCGAGAAAAATAAATTGATTGAGTCAAATTGAGTGATTGGTCAACTTACATGTATGTATGTATGTATCTGATTCTAGGAAAGATTTTGTCTCTTAATTTTTAAATGGCCTATCATCAGCAATTTCACGGAGTAATTGCTTAAACTACGCGATATACTCAGATTAACAGACTAAATTTCAACTTACCGTTAGCCTAAATCATGAATAATTTCCTTAAAAAGGAAAGGCCTTTTTAAAGGAAGTTAGTTGCTATTGCTTCATTGACATTTGATACAGAGCCTCAGAAGAGGAAAAAACGCTTCACTACTAAATTGCATGTAAAGACTGATGTTTTTCCAAATTTGGTGACAAGAGAATAAAATTGAGAAATCACAATCGGGTCAGAAGAAACTTGCATTGAGCGCGATGAAGTAACCATTTTCCTTAAGGAACAAAAGCCGCTTTTTCCTCAAGTTAGAGGAAACATTTGTGTATAAAAAGATCTTATGAACTTTTGTGTAACTCGCATTGGTCACACTGGACGTTAAATTTCACCACACTCACTGCAGGAAAACTCCTCTTTTTGAGCTTTCCTCGAACCGCAGAATGTATCCACAAAACAGTACGACGACCCCGTGATGAACATGTCAAGCAGTGATATAACACTGCAGGGAATGGGTAAAATACTCCGTCTGGAACATAATTGGGCACTACCTTCCTGATTTCACCCGTCACGAATGTAATTGGCGTAATCAATTACTTGGAAGTGACGCTACAAAGGTAGCCAACCATAATAAGTTTACGGTCGTAACAGGGCAAAAATAACGCTTTCTTCATTACAATTTTACGCAATATAGGCTATGACAAACATGATTAAGGGGATGTTTCGAGTCGCTGATGGGGTTTTATGCGGAAACCACGGTGGAGGAGCAGGCGAAAAGTGGCTGAAGTTAATCATCTGTAAACATCCCTTAATTAGGATCATTAACTGTTTGGAGAGAGGAATAGATGAGGAAGATCGAGGTAATGATTATCTCCTCCAATTTAAATTCTCAAAAAGTGATAATTGAAACCGATATCTGCTAATCTAGAAATTTAACAACTGCATTTTAAAGGGAAAATGTGAACGAAAGTTAGCTTTCCAGCCTGAATGGAGTAATCACATTCTTGTATATTACGGTAAAGTTGAGAAGCTATGAGCACATTCTCTTCAGATTGGGCAGAGAACCTCAACTAGTACGACGTAAGGAAAATCTCATGGAGCTGCAATTCGTCCCAAAGTTCTTATTATCCTTCACGTTGCATAACGAATTCGGGTTGAGTCTTGCGAATAATTGTGTTTTAAATGACTTAATTTTATGTAGCAATACAATGATTGATTCGAAAATTGCCAGTTTGCCTAGAGACCTTCCTATTTTATTAAGTCAGCTTGCTTAACTCTTCTTCTCCCCTCAATAAATGTAATTTAATTTGTAAATTGATACTTAATTAGTTAAGATTAACATGGTTGAGTTTACGAATCATAAAAAAGGCGAACTTTACTAGTTTTGGTTTACTTAGTTGACTGATCGCCTAGATTTTTTTTCATCCACATCCGTGGTGTAAGGGATCTTACAGATGTATGTTAAACAAGAAGGAGACGTATCTTCTTCCCTAAATTTCTTTTAGCCGAGGATGTTTTTTGCCTTACATTTTCCGGAATGGAAGAAATTTTTCTACCTGAGGTAAGTCTTAATTTATTCAGTCATTAATCAGTATAGTCATTATTTACCACATGCATTTAAATAAAAATCTATTATAGGTGCATATCCTAGATATTAATCACAAGTAGGTTTAATTATTGATGATGATTATTGGCATGGTTCATTAGTTAAAATTTCAGTTTCAGGAATGCTTCATCAAAATTTTTCTTCTACTATTATCAGAGTTGTCATTTACAGTAGCAGATGTTTTTAAGTGTTCCAAGAAAATTTAAACACATAACCATGTAGAGGAAGAAATGAAGGTTAAGAAACACAGTATGGAAGGGAAACTAAAACGAGAGAATTCCCAATAAGGTTCACAGGAATAAGAGGTGGCGAAAATACAAATGAAGATACTTAAAGGCGTTGAAATAACTGAAAAAGAGAGAAAGTTTTATGTGGACAATCTTTCAACTTTTTGCTCGATTTAAAAAGCACGCAGAATTCACCATACTTCTTTAGAGAACTCCTCCGTCGTATATTTAACGAAATTGAAATATGCGATCTATCTCGATTAACCTTTATACCTAATACAATCGTATTAGCATTTTCTTAAATTTAAGTTGGGAATTTTTCCGGAATCAATCTCCCGATTCAACGCTCGCTAATCTATGAACGAAAATCAGCCAAGGACATAGAGGTTTATTGTCTTTTTATGATACTCGTAAAACTTTATATTGAGACACGGCTGACTGATCTTCACGATGTTTTCGAAATAAATAAAAAGAGTCTTCCGTTTCAAAAGAGAGTTGTTCATTTTGTTGCTTGAATGCGTCTCAATTTATGCGTTTTTCAATGGTCTTCTTACCTCTCTTTCTTCTCAACTACACTTTTACTTTTTGTTTAGGCACCCGTTCTCTTTCGGTAGTCTTCATTAAATTTGACAGATCATGATGTCGATAACGTGGGGGATTCTATACGGGCATCTTATCTACTTATAACAATGCGTCGGCAATGAAAAATTGCAGAAAATTTTTCATTTTTGGTATGCTTACAGTGTTCTCGTCAGTATTTGGGGAAAGAATTTAAACGTTTCGCGCAAAGAAATTTTGCGGAAACATTTTATTATGAATATTCCTGAGACTATTTATTGGAATACATGCCAGAACATTGTCTTTACAATGGATATGACTGATAAATAAATATAATATTTGAAATTAAGATTTATAATAATAGTAGAAATCTAAATCGAAGCTGTTTACAATTGGGAAATTGGGAAATTTCATACATGAGAACAACGTAGATTTTAGATTCGATTTGATTTCTAATGAGGGTAATGCTCTGACTCAACTTGGTTTGAAGAAGAATGATTAGTAGATTTTGAAACACCGCTTTACGCATTACTCAGGTTAAAGTATGTTTTTACGAGTATGTTAGGTTTTGCAGAATATTTTTCATAATTATTACTCGTGATGAAAAAGACATGATATTTGTCATTATTTTAGATTAAATAACAGAAAAGTAAGTACGTAATACGTTTTCTTTTCTTCTATAGTACAATATTTTCTGTTACTTATCTATTTTCATTATATTTTAATGGTAGTGGTTAAAGTAAATATGGAATATTTATTATTTAATGTTTAATTTAATAATTTATAATATTTTTATCTCGAATTTGAATTGGATTGGACGATTATGAAGTCTCAAAGATAATTTGAATTTGAGGGATGATTCCTGTTGATGAAGTCTTGTCATGATATGTAGCTCCATTTTCAACTACGATGGAACCAGCTCTCATTTTTTTCAGATTCCCTTATTCAGAATACTTTCTTGGCATCAAAAGGTAGATTAATATTTTTCTTGGTGTTCTTATCACATATGGAATAGCATTGAATGTAGCAAAAGCAAAGAAGAGAAAATTGGAAGAATTAAGTAACAGAAGACGGAAAAAATACGATAGACTGAAAGGACACTATACGAAAAAATCCTTCCAAGTGTGTGTGAAGAGAGGTGAAAAAAACTTCGGTGGAAGGTTGATTCTTTTTTCATCTACAGAATAGGCTAAGTTCATAGTTTCTTAAAGTGGTATTGATGGTATTGAAAGATATAGGTGGAATAAATAAAGGACAATGGTGAATCTTGAGGTGAGAAGCCATGTGGTAATTAAGCGATTCTTAGATGTAAAGGTGGGTTTGAGAGCCAACGAACGATAATCAAATCATCATTGAATCAACAATCTATCATTGGATTAATAGCTCTTAAGATCAAGCAACAAAAATAAGAAAAGAATTTAATGACTCTAGGATTCAATTCAATCGGAAATTAAAATCAATACACTTGTTCCTATTCGAGATTCCATTCGGAAAGAATTTAACGATTATCAAATTCTTAATTGAAGCGCAACTTCTTTTGTCAGAAATAATGAAAAGTAAATCTTCAATTTTCATTTGTCTCAGTTTTGTTTTTGACAGTAATATTATGAAAGCCACAGAAGTTTGAGTGATCCTGAATAATAACGATCATTTTAGTTACTCCTCAATGAATATTATGGTAAGTGTTATTTAAGGAGCCATTATGCTTCACTTATTCCCGTGTATAGTAATCTGGCTTAGTGAGCAAGCTATCTCACTCTTCCTCAGAAAGCCGCATCCCTTCCCAGAAGCTTTCAATAGCTAACGGTTGATAGATCCAACCAGCCTTCGGACTGATGACTTTACAATCAAATAGTATCATATAAACCTAGTCTCTCATTTTGACTACCTCTCTTACTCAACCACCAAACCTTTCAAATTCCTCTATCACCTCAACAAAACCCTGTCGTTCCCCACCGTGACTGGCACCGCGTGTATGCACCATCGTTTTCTCTTTCCGCCGCCTGCGTGGCACTCCCTTTCCGACTGCACTGACACATAAACCTCCTTTCTTTCCTCTATCCCTCTCCTTTCACCTTCGAAGCACCCCGAATATCCGTCTGCAGCTGAGGTGCAGTGGGCGCATCACTGAGTGGTCCCTTTTCCCACAGAACGATACAATTCAATGGATGGCAACTTTTGGAGTTTCCTGTTGACACCACGTCATGATTCAATACAAAGGAATGCTTTTGTGATGCAGGAATTACTAAAAAATAAGATATTACTTTCGAGAATATTTTAACGAATTAAACCACTGACTCCTCAATACCTTTAATGATTATGGAAGAAAACTTTCGACATTTATTTTTCATCAATAACAGAATGTGAAAGATAACGTTAAAAATAAGAGAGAAAAGTACGATATTTGTTGAATAACAATGGCTCTTACCTAAGGTCTTTATGAGATGCTCGTAAATGTACCAATTTATCCAATTTCGATAAAATTATCACTTCAGAGGTCCCAAATACATTTTTAATGCCTATTATGTCCTGAAAATGTTTTTTTTCGAATAAGGTAATGTTTTATTAGCATAATATTAAATGTGATTCGCATGATTAAGAAAAAGAAGAACTTAAGCCTACATATAACAATGTAAAAGATGTTTTTGTAATTCTAGGAACCAAAGAGATGTGATCTGGCGTTTCTTTTGAGGAAAGTTCTCATATGAATATTTTATCTACGCAAACAAGTGGAACGTGCAATTTTCCCGGTTGTGTGCCAGATTTTTGTCTTCAACGCTGTAATTTCCTGGTTTTGCATCATAGGACGCTGCTCTCCTATGATTAAGTTTCTTGCAGAGAATTATATTACACGTTAAGAACGCTATTGATAGCTAGCGAATCACGGTTGAATGTCTTCTTTCCTTTGATGCCATTTATAATATTTTAATAAATTTCAGTTGTATTTATTACATATTTTCTTTGTCTTAAACTAATAATAATATAGTGATGATTTATTTCACAGATACATGCAGGGGCGGATTTACGTTATCAGAGACCTTAGGGAAGACCGAGGCCGCAATAACGAATTATTACAGTTAAAATTCGATTATTAGTACGAAAAATTGATACCTTAGAAAACTTTATGCTTCACTACAGCAAGAATAAACAAAAGATAAATTAAAATAAAAAATAGCATTTTCATAAATTATAATGAATGATGGATATATTGGACTTCATATTAAACAGTGGCGTTAATTATCAGTATATTCTGTAAACATGTAATGTAGACTTAATTTATCCAGAAATCTTTCCTGATGAGAAAAAGTATCCGTGAGCACTTTGTACCTCTAAAAATTTTAAAAATACTGTTGTATTCATAAACGCAGTTTATGGATGGACTCCTAATGGATGATGCCCTCAGCTAGCGCCTATTGCGTGTAATTATAAAACCACCTCTGGAAGCATGATATCATTACATGATAATCTCTTATAAGCTATAATGATGCTATTTCTTCTAAAGCAAGCCAAAAATCGGCGAAAAAATCTAAAGCGCAAAGATAAATTAAATATATTTCCGCTAAAGAATTGTGTCTTCGGAGCGGCAGAAAATTCAAATACAATTGGTGTAGAATTAATGCAAAATGAATAAAACAAGAACTTCCTTTACGCAGTAATAGATATTTCTTTCCCGGAAAGCAATAAGTGTAAAACTAAAAACGTGAGTAAATACAAGTCTTGTTTTTTCTTAATTTCATTCACAGGTGTTTCAAATATCCGAAAATTTAATATAAATTGACGCATCACTAATTAAAATCATTATGACTTCGTTTTATTTTCGGTATCCATTTTAATATCGTGGAACATATCTAATTCTTAACGATTTCCGTTCAATTCTTTCCATAGTGAACACACAAATTTAATCACGGTTGAAAAGATATGACGTATCAGATACATCTACCTAAGTTTCGGGTTCATTTTTCAGTGCCTGAATTACAGACTCTCCAAATAATTTCATCAAAGAGCATGTAAGAGTTTGGTCACAGAAAGTTAGTGATCGATTACGTGGACATCAAATAAAAGAATCGTCGAGGATTTTCAAATTGGCAAGAATGGCAAGGAACGTACAATTGGAAAGTGAATGTCATATATCCTCCAATGGTCCACTTGACATTGAGGGATGTTTCACTGTTCCATTGCTAAGAAACCGCGGTAAACAGCCCTTGATGGAACCGTAGGAAATCAAGGATGATTTATCGCACTTTCTCGATCGTTGATCTAAATAGTGTGAGGAATTCCGTCACGTTTTCAAAAAATCCGGCGCACTTGCCCATCCGAGAGCGATCCTCCCCGAGGGAAAGCTGCCTCACACTCCTAAATGGCAGCCATTCTGCCAATTAGGTCGGACTCGTACTTTGTACTTTTTTATTCCATCATACTTGGTTAATTTTCACCGAGGTTAGTTTTCCTAACATGGCTGAAAACATTCAGGAAATCCTCCCCTGTTATTAAGAATCGATAGGAATCCAGGAAACGGTTCGAAGTCATGGGGTTGTAGAAAAATGTTAAGAAATTTTGCCGAGAAAAACTTTAACGAGAAATGCTTTACGGAGGAAATCGACAGAAGTAGTTTAAATTCCATTTTGACTGGCGCAAAAACTGATGCTGCGATGCGGTTAGAACTCAGAAAGGACATAGCAGGAGGTCGTTATCTATTTCTTTAAAGTGTGAATGCTATAAATTTTATTTATAACTATGTAAATGAATAAAAGAGTCATTCCTTCATTGTAAACTTCTTTCCTTCTTCTAACTTCTTCATCTGAAAACATCATTCCCTTTGCCAGCTGCTGCGTAAATTTGGGAAGGCTACTAAATTTCTAAAATCATACAAATTTTTCATTACCATCACTTCAACTACTTAACGTGACATATAAAAAAGTATTTTCGAGCTAATCAACGATACTTTCCAGGATCAAATCATTTTCTACAATCAGCCTTCACAGCATATTTTATTTATAAGGAAATCGTATATATGATTTAATAATAAGAAAATTTGCACTTTAAACCGATTGTAGAGTTTCTAATATAGGACTTCTCATCTCATTTTAAGTTGGTACAGTTTACACATCGCTTTATCAAAATATTTCCAAGTATCTAAAGAATGTAACACTCATATAATTAATTATATTAAAGGTTAATAAAAATGTATATTGCGTGTTTTGATTACACCATAGATTAGATCATTCAGTTTACTCTCAATCTCGCCCGAATAAAAGTTTGATTATAATTTAGTGTTTCCCCAATATTTTTCAATTCTTTGACAGAATTAATAATTAATTATTTATACTTCTGAATTTGTGCGCTATTCCAACATTTAGGTTGCTAAATCATTTAAATTCAACAAAGTAATCATAAAGGATAACTATCAGATACTTGCCTCACTCATTCTACTCCCATTCAGCTAAATTTTAAATAGTCATGCTTTCTGCTCAATAGTTTTCATTGCTTCAAAAATCAGATAATGGATATAATGATAAAATCTAAACTTGATATCGCGCAAAACACCTGAAATTAATTATTTAAATTTGAAGGCATATAGAGAACAAGGACTAAGAACAAGGACGTGAGATTTGGGACCAAGTCCCAATTTTCTTTTCCGCTAATGCGTTCCTGCTTTTTTGCAAAGTATTTAAAATTAAAGTCGAACAGATTTTGTCAGTTTTACTGTTAATCCGCCTCTACGGTAGGCTCTTGAAAAATCATTACATTATCATATTATATTCTATATTTATGGATCTAAAATTACGGTTAAAACTTTTATAAAACTATGTTAACCATTCTTATTTCACAACTTTGAGTATAGTTTCATTTTATAGGTATCGTTCCCGACATAAGCGATGATTTTTATGAAAACACGTCCTCTACTAAGAGTGAATTGTATAGAAAAATGAATCAATGATAAAATAAGAAAATACACTTTCACATTTTGAATTATTGTGGCTCTTAAAGAAAGTAATGGTTAGCATTTCATGCGTGGTGGAAACCCACGATTTTCTTCGAAACTTAAAATATTCGCGAACGAGTAGAAACGACTGGCGATTTTTAATTTAACTTACGCTCTACATATCAAATGGTGCGTTTTCTTGCATATAACGTGGACTTTTATGGTAAACCATTATATTTCCTCGTAAATCAGTCAACCTCCTCAATATAGACATAAAAAAACAAACATCAGCCACTTAATTCCGCGGAAGAAAGTAAACGACCGCCAATGGGATACTCAGAGACGAGTTTTCAATAAAAAAAAGATCCCGAGCGCTTCCTTTAATGTGTTTCGATAATAAAACTTTCTCGACAGCGGTTCAGTCGCTCCAAGATATACTGCGGCGGAAGTACGAAAAAAATGCAAAATATAGAATTCGACGGTGAAATCGTGAGAGAGATTGATTGACTACTGGGTTTCGTGTATATGTGCGGTCTTTTTACCTCAAATGAGTCCACGTGAATTCCCTTGACCTCGTCCCAAGCGAGAAGCCTGTGAGTGTTGTGAACTTGAGTGCACGTCGTGCTCAGGAACGAATTCCCCTCCGATGGAGACACGTGCATGCATTGGTGTCCGGGTCGGCTGCAATGAGAGAAAATAACAACATTAAAAACGACATACAACAAAAATACACGTGTCTATTTAACGCTCCTAACTATGTGATAGAAGAAGAATGATCGCCAGTACAAGCGTTTAAATAAGTAACACTTTCCCTCGAAAAATATCTTAAAGAGCAGCAAATTATGAAGGAAATTTCAAAAGTCAATCAATGAAAGTGAGACTCCAGATAAAGTTTTTAAAAAAAGGCAAGATTAAAAATGATACTTTTAAAATCAGTAATCCAATTTTTTTCTTGGCAAGCAAGTCCATCAATTATGAAAAAATTTTTAAAGTAACAAATTATTTATTCATATATTCTTTCTGCAGATGGCATGTTGATTTCATGTTACAGTACATTGAAATGCAATGTGAAAACAATATATTAAATTAGATGCAGGCTATAATTTGTATGAATTCAGCATTTTCAGCATCAAGAATAAACTGCTATATAATTGATAATTATTGAGATCAATTGGAATGGTAGATTTTATCTGCCCTGTAATAATATGAATCATTCAAAATTGCATTTGCACTTCGACTAAATAACATATTGTGCATCTTAACAAAGTCTCTTATTTTTTTATTTATGAAAGCTGGTCTCAATGTCTGATGTTGCTCTTAGATCACGTTTTCCACCCTTAAAATAATTTTTAGTTATAATCTTAAGATATTCGACTAAAATATTTAAGTACTATAATACTCAAATTAATTTAAAATATGATACACACACCATTTTCATGTTTTCATTAACTTGTGTGAAGATTTTCAATAATAGCTTAGATGTAGCTTCCAAATATATGATATTCTTATCTTCTAGAATTTTCACAACCCCTGATATACGAGTATATTGCATATGAAATACATTATAAAGAATGATACCATGGGTTTGGAGTTCACTACCCTGGTTTCTCAATTAACCATCGCAGACGAATAAATTTAGCAGTCTCTCAATCATACCCTAACTTAATTTCATTTGAAAGCAAGTTCAAACTGAAGTCGAGAGCTGGTATGGCCTTATTTTCATCAGATTTCGCTTTCGGAAAGACTCCACATGCCAAGTTCACGAAAGCCCTTGAATTGGAAGACCGGTTTTATGCACCAACTTGAATTGCCGCAAGCCATCCATCACTGAGAGATAATGGGAGATGGGCGTTAATTCTTCGTAACAAATCGAAAGGCATGAAGCCTCTTGATTTCACAGAGCTTCTTTGAACGAGTAAGTGGAGCAAGAGGATAAAAGTGACTTTAACGCCTGATTCGATCCGTGCGTTGGTAATTTAACTACAGGTTTACTCATTAATGCCTCAAGTACAAATCAACACTCGCAATGTTCCTCGAGAAATTGAATTTAAGGACAATATCAGAAAAGAATTTCCAGGGCATTACTATTATCTTGAAGGAAACTGAGACAGAATCGCAATAGCTTCAGTGCTTTTTACTACCAATTCAGAAATCTAACATCGCTTAAGAGGAAGTGTATTTTTTTGGATATCCACATAAACATAGAATTAGATTAATTTCTTCGAAAATGAAACGTAATGCCACATTCATAACTATTATTTGAAAAATAAATGGTTTTTGAATTCAAATGTTACCGATTGTTGTATGGAATTATCGATTAATCAAGTAATTCGCAAGAGCTTAGGCAAATTATTTACTACCAAACTTCGAACAGTGGTATTCTCTTTGAAACCTTGCAGCCTAGCACTGACACATAATTTAATAGAACACATTTTCTCATAAGACAATTCAAATATTATTCGTAGTTATTAAGTAACAACTTTCCTTTTAGCAAATAGCTAATGATGTTTAACTCAATGTTGGTCCAGAGATTTTAGGAAATGACCAATTGAAACGTTTTCTTAAGAGATGCAATTAAATTTTAAGTTTAATTACCAGGATTAGGGAAATTCTAATGAGAGTTAGCTATACAAAGGCAAGAAGATAACATTTTAGCGTCAAAAACTGTTATCCTGCAAGGAAACGAACCCACAATTCCAGTTTCCAGAAGGTGATACTAACATCATCATTTTAGTGCCCGATAACTTGCATAATTTCCCAGACTTCGCTTAATTCTTTAACTTAATTATGGCCTAAACATCAATTGTAAATGAATTATGTAGCATTAAAACCTCTTCAATACACTCACGAGCAGACTTCCATCCTAATGCTTTGCGTGTAGAGGTCGTCCACATTGACGATAAACTTCCATACGCCGCTCTTGGTCATCGCCTTCTTGGGCCTTGCCTTGGCCTTTACCTCTGTGGGGCAAACAGAGTACTCGTCGTTGTCATTGACCAATTCTTCATCTGCAGACCCTCCGACCTTCAAGTCGTTTACCAACAGTGCATCCGCGAACCCCTTTCTCTGTCGGATGCTGTTCAGTATGGCCTCCCTGAAAAAAACAAAAAATTGAACATAAAATAGTTTATGTTGGATAAACTACATTTGGAGACATCAATTTTATTTTATTGAAAACTTTAAGGTGGTATGAAGGAATGGAGTAGTAGTATTATATTTCATAGAGCTTCGACAGCTACGCTCATTTCGCAGATATGGGCCCCACCGGGAATCGAACCCAGGACCGCTTTCACCGAATACGATTGTGCTGCCCACTTGGTTATCTGAGGGCTCAAATGAATGGAGAATATTAAAGATAGAATCACTGATCTCCAATAAATGGGAGCATTAAACACGAGAATATTTACATTTCAACATCGTTGATTTCAGCTGAAGTTATTAGTCAATATTAGGATGATGGAGTAGCATTTTCTGTAAGTCAGAACTTAAGTTGAAAGTATTTCAACACAAGAGAAGCTATTTGTTCACATGAGAATTTTCCATGTTCTTAACATACGATGAATGTACTGGCTAAAATGTTCGTTCACAAATATTCTTACAGAAATCGGAGAAAAGTGCAGAGAAATAAATAAATTAATTAATAAAGAAATTCAGAATCTTAGCGCGGTAATTGTCACCTTTACCCCATCTTTACCTTTTCTACAACTAGCATTGTTTTGCCTTTTATCATATAAAAGCTGAATAGGTTAGTAGAGAGTAACGTCCTTAATTTAATGTGGAATCAATTAAAGAAACCGCGGCAGTAAAATCCGATTTTATGCCTTGGGAGAGAACTCGAATCAAACCAAATTAATTCAACGCCCCAGTTATTTTGTGGGTCTACTTATGCTCGCCTGATTGACGAAGCATGTAGATTGGATGGGCTGTTTTAGTAATCCCCGTGTTTACTCTGCCCATTCTTTGGGTTGTTGTGGAGGATCCATTCTGTGGCACCCATTCTTAAGAAGGAGAACGTGTCAGTAGGGATTGCTTCTTACCTGGGGTAGTAGTCCACCGAGAGGCACACCGAGTGCCCAAAATACTTGCATCCCGCCTGCGCCTGGAGGTGGTTTTTAAAGCTTTCGTTGATCGTGGTCTCCGCGGACGTCTTTTGGGGAAAGGTAACGGGATGCCTCACTTTTTCTCTCCCTCCCAGAATCACTCTCCTCGTGGATTGAGTGGGAGACCTAATTATCTTCTCGTATGGCTTCGACGCTCGTACGTTTGAAGTCGGACCTGGAATTGGGAACGCTTATTCATTCATAACGGACGTGGATTTTCTCGCTGTCATAAAATACGAAAAAAATGGTGCTTCCGATTGAACAGACACTTCAAGGAGGAAAAAAACTCCGTCCTCTTTTGGAAGAAATTACAAGTACATTGAATATACTCAAACAACACTCAGACATACTTGCACAGTTAGAGTAAATAAATTTTCTGATAAAATGAGCAATTACAAGTACTCGTTTGTTTCAATTTATAAATAAGAATTCCAAAAAATAATTAATGTCTCACATGCAATAAATGGTAATAGCATGTGTTTAAATTGGAGAACCTAGAAGATGGTTCAAATTTAATAATGTTGTAATCGTTTCATATTTTACTAAAATTGCATGTATGTATGTACCTCACCTTTCAGACATAACCAAGAATGGATTATTTTTTCAATATATTCATTTCCTTTACCCATGCGGCAATTATTCTAATGCTGAGATTGACGCTCTTAGAATAAAATTTCATAACTAATAATTATATTATTCATCACTAATATTTATATTCTGATCCGTCTATAGGACCTGTAGGGCTTTGGGGGAGGTCTCAGCGGGGCCCCACTAAAAAATAATTTCCTCTTGAAATGCAAATTTTTCTAAAATTTATATATTTTATACCTACTTATCTTAAAATATATTTTATTCCTACTTATATTTTATACCTACTTTATACTTATACCTATTTTATAACTACTTATCAAATTTAAGATAGATTTATAAAAACTAATAAGACCCATTGGAATATGAAGATGTTTCTTATGACTTTAATATGCTCTATTTAAATTTTTCGATTATATTTTATTCATTAACCTTAACACCTCTTGTTGGAATGACAAAACACATAAATCTGTCAGCCTCTTTGGGGAAATGGTCATTATAAGTCATTCTTATTAATTTTAAATTCAAGAAGGATCTTTCGGATGATATTAATTCTACTGGCATTATTAGAATTATTCTGTAATGGATTAATCTTTTTGGGTATAATTATTTTAAAACTATCTCGAGGGAAATTTCCAATTGAGATTCTCAAAATCTCTAACACCCGGAGTCGCGGTGCCCTTAGTGACTGATCCCCAGCCCCCCTTTCAAACGGCTCTGTGTAGTTTTGTTAGGAATCTCTTTTCACATAGCAGTAAATCATATGGAGCAATACATATGCTCATCTATTGAAATTTTGCAATTCAAAAATTTGAATACTTAAAGTAGTATTCAGAAAATTTTCGAATAATAATTAGAGTTAAACAAAATTTTAGGAAAGAAATTGAACCAGGTGTTCATAATTTGATGTTTGAAAACGCCCCTACAACCGTTACTCGTCGTTCGAACCTACGTTGATTATAGGATCTGGAAACAGCAGAACACTGTGATTACCGATCTTCTAGGAATCACCAAATGCGAATTTCGATATCCATGCCATCCTCGGGGGTCAAAGAGTGATTTCCAGAAAGTCAGCAATACCGGAATTCCCGTTGTTTCCAGATTCTGGTCTACTTTAGGAGCGTATTCAAACCTCAAACTATAATAAGAATTAATAAAAAAGCCAGTGAAGGCTTTACTGGTCAAATTAAGAGGAATTTTCAGATGATTTTTTCAATCAAACGGAAAGACTGAGTTTGCGTCTCTTTTACTTTAATAAACAGGTACTAGATGAGTTCTTCTCTGAAAGAAATAAGTAATAACGGCCATTAAGAGAGTCAGAGATATTTGGGGCAAAAGGATAGGGAGGAAATTGGTACTTCACTTCTAGTGAAGGGCCGATGTCAACGTGTTTTAAATAGAGGACGTTCATCTACTCATTTAGTTGTACTCGTGAGAGTATACTTATGAAGTCCGGAAACAGATCGTGTTGATTACCATTTCCTTTAGAAGTTGTGAGCACGGAGTGTCTCCTGTTGCTCCCTGGAGGAGGAGGAAGTCGCTTCCTCGAAGCAGACGGTGGGAGACGAGTGCCACTGCGCCGAAGGTCTCCTTGAGGAATCCCGTAACGATCTTGGAAGTCTGCCTCCTGTGAAAAAGAATCCCACGGTATTTATTTAGGCAAGCCGCTTAAAAAGGACACGCTGCAGTGACCTCCTTTAACTCCTTTAACACGAACGGATACCCCTTTCAAAACCTTATGTCTTCCCTTGCCTACTTTTAGGAGATTTTTTACTACACGGGTGGCTGCTTCATTATTTAATTAAGTAGTTAACGTGTTTTCTCCTAGTTTCATTGCTATAATAGGAAAGAGAAACACATTTCCTCCTACAGAAGATGAATTTGAGTTATTTTCAGTCATGAGAAGTGTCGTGATAAATTCTCATTGAGGACATCCTTCATCTTAACAGAGTTAAATGCTTTTTTGTTTTTATCCAGGGAAAAATTAAGCCTTGAAAATACTTCGCATAGAAAAGCAAACTTAGAATAAATTAGAGTGCTCAGACTCCTTAGTTATATTATTATATCTCAAAAGTATTCGTCACCATATCCAAACATTCTTTTAATAATATGTAATTATCTTATCTCCTTTTACACAGAATAGTTATCCTCTTTCATTCAGGAAACATTGATAGTTTTATCTATATTTAAAAACGTCTTATTTCCATTTCTTTAAGAAATTTCTCTCCTTATTATAACACATTTTAAAATGACTTTAATTCCAGATATTACAATATGACACTGTACGCTTCTTAGATTAGCATAATGTCTTCACAGATAACAATATTTGGATGCAAATATTTCCTTACTTCAAACTTCAAACATAATGAACCTAAGAGTAGTGAACTTAGCATGGATGATTCTAACAAAAGCATGAGCAACTCAATTAGCTCTGTATACCTGCAGCGCCCTTCCTCCATCGACGGAAGCCACCGTTTCCCTAATGAGGTTCACGATGTCCAAATTGGGAAGGAGATCTGCAAGGACCCCCGTGGAGTTGCTCTTCCTGGCCGTCTGCGCCATGTTCAGCATAGCGGGCAGCCCTCCCTCTGCACTCAACTCCTTAATTCTCTCATCGTCATTTGAAGATGCAATACTGTTCGGAGGCGAAGCAGCAGAGGCCAGAAGGTCTTCGCCGTCTCCGTTCTGCTGCTCCAGAGCATAGTCCGAGCTGTCGAATTGACCTTCAGGGATCTGCGGAGGGCGCAGGGCTGCGCGGATCATCACTGCCAGCTTGTCCCTCTGACGCGTGGGCATGACCCTTAAGAAAGGCAGGATCTGCCCCAGGCTGTCGGCGACCCCAGGCCTCTTCAGGGCAAGTCGCATCGTCTCCGCCAAGAAGCGTCCCTCCTGCATCCTGGTGGGGTCAGGGGTCGTCGTTGAAGATGCGACCACCACCTGTGGAGAAATCACGAGGCTTGAAAAGGAGGACAATGTGTGACCTTTAGCCAGAAACACCAAATAAGAAACTCGGTGAATCAATGACTTTGAAGCTATTGTGTATGGAATTAAGAAGCTTTCCAATGCAAGTCCCACTTCTGGAGATGAAATGCTAGTGGGACAACATGATCATCCTTCCTTGCATATTTATCAAAGGTCAACAGATGAGAGTTTATACTACAATTGATCTCATAATGAATGGGCTCAGATAGATACTCCATGGATAAAGAGAAGAGAAAATCCAGCCGTGAAATTTCTCGAGGTTGCCTCTACAAAAGATTAAGCTTATGATAACCCTGTTCTAAATCAAGAACTTTGAACTAAAAATTCATAATACAAAATTTTCCAAGATAGAACATTGGGATTGGAGCCATTACACAATAATTATACAATATTAGATTTCTCCTATAATTACTCAAAACCTACTATCTTCATTTAACTTTCAACTACCTAATTATATTAGGTCTTTATGAGAACAAGGATACTGATAATTTTTGTACTTCAAATCATAAGGTTTTGCTGAATGGTCGGTACTAGTTGATTAAATGATATTTATTCCTTTGAAATTCGCAGAATTACAAGCTAATTACAGAATTAGAATTAATAGCTCACACTTCCGATACTTGTTTGCTTGAGTCCTTGGTTGAAGAAAGAGTACCACGACATTTTAAGGAGTAACTCGATCTTTAAGCTCCATTTCAACAGCAGTTATTCTATTAAACTATTATAACATTAATCTACTATTTTTCTAAGTAAAACAATGGGACGGAAAGTCATAGCAAGCACTGAAAATCAATGATTGGTATTACAATTGATCCAGGTATTTATCTTCCCTAGATATAAAATTGCTTATCTAGTTTAATCAGGTTTTGGGTACCTTTAACTAAGTAGAAGTTAGGCAAATAATCAAATCAATTACGGTTGACTGGAAAACCATTTAAAATGCACGATTTCAATGCTAAAAATTGAAACCCCGGGTAAATGTGTTATTTGATCGTTTTACACCTGTTTAACTGTTCAGGTTTAATAAAACACCGTAAAAATGGTTAAATTTCACTTTCAGGATAAGGGATATTTAGGAAATTACTACTTATATCCTCATTCGTTTCCATAAATCCTCCTTCATTTAAACACAGACTAAAGATTAAATGAAAAAAATTGATTTTGTACAGGCTATCAAAAGTTTTTACAGTTATTGAAACTCAGATTTAATATCTCCACCCAACCGGCGACGAGCTCCGTTAGAAAAAAAAACGCTTCAAGACGACCGGATCTATATTTGGCTTCCACTTTCACCACCGTGTCAATCTCCGAAAATTAATTAGTATTCCATCACGATCTGCTTCAGTGGTGAAGGATAGGCGTCTAGAAACGTCTACGATAACTTCTGACACCTGCGAATGGGCGCGATACCGACAGTGAGCAATACGGCCATTGAAGAAAATCGTGATAGAAAGTTTGAGTATTCGAGTTCCATGGAAACCGTGACGTCCATGCTGAAGGCCGGATGCAGAGAAATGCATCGGATTCGCGATTAAGTGATTCGAATTTTCGCTGTTGAGCTAAGAAGAGGAAGAGGTGTTGAAAATAGTCTAAGAAATCAAGACGTCCCATATGACAAATGTTATATTATTAAAGGAAGAAACATCTTCACTTGTGAGTTTATAATGAGAGCAATTATTACTCAACCCATCCTAAAATTACTATTGATTCTGTTTCTTTATTTCATACGTGCTTATCAGTTAAATTAAATATTTTCCTTAATTTGAAGTGGAAATAAAGCTGTTTACAGTATATAAACTACTTCGCTCATTGCAGTAATGTGTTTAAATATGCAAAATGTACATATTATATATTTTGTACGAATATGTTGCATATTCCTAATGTTTGCATATGAGATTTAATTTAAGGGTAACGATAAATCACATGAATTTCAGGATATATTCATGTATGCTTCATAACGAAATGCGTAATGGTAGTTTTTATATAAAATTACAGATCATTCAATGCCATGCAAGGGATGTGTCTGGGGGCGTTTAATTTTGAATTCTTTTGCAAAATTAGCTATTCGAAGGATAAAACCGTCAAAGTTTGCTTCTTACAGTCATACGATCGTAAGCAGGCTGGATGCGTGATTGCTCACGTGAGTATGAATAAAAGATAATAAAGAATGCAAGTTGATCCTTTTTATTTCTTACTAATCCCGATGATAATAATGATCTTCCCTTATTTAAATGCCGCCTTACTCAGTTGCATTAAGCAAGCTATGGTCTCTCCGCCTCAATATGATTTCCCACAAAAACGTAAGATCTCGCATAAAACGTTCACTGATTTCTGGGATTAGAAGATGATAAATAAAAGCTTTGATAATACAAGGAAGAATATACGCATTGGAGTATGATAGTTTATATTTCATTTGAGTAGTTGAGGAATAAAATTTTAAGATAAGTAAATGGAAGTATATGTAAATTAAATCAAAATTCGAAGATGCTTGTTAATGACATATGTAATTGATAACAAAATACCAATCAATGGATATATTTTAAGCTTACTTCAAATTTTTACTTAATCGTGTTAAAAATATCGAGAATATTCAACCATACCCAAATAGCAATCCTTTTCTGCTACCATACCTTTATACATAGAATATTAGGTAGGTATTAATACATATTTGCTTGTAGAACGAAGTTATTATTTTCTCCTTGACCATGTGGAATATTTTTCATTTGTATCTTTGATAGAGAAAATAGAATGCCCTTATTCTTCTTTTGGAAATTTATTCTCAGGGTGATTATTCTGCATTTACGCATCTGCATTCATTTCTATTATTAGATAGTTTTATATTTCTATACATATTATTCTGGCTCATTGAGGAAAGCAAGTCTTAACTACCTCACTCCCCATCATGCCTAGTGAGCCTCATTTTCTCTCGAAGGCTCTTCGTAGTTAATGATAGAGGGTTTGAGATTCTATCTTCGGGCTGAATGCTTTACAGATGAATAATTCCTGATGCATATGCTTGTGAATATCTCTGTTAATACGCCATCCAGATCATGCCACGAATCTATTGTTATCAATTGGATTGCGAATGGAACCAGTCGTCACCGTGCTGATTGTCAATGAAAATGAGCATAGAGGAAGGAAGGGGATGAGGAAAGTGGGATGAGGGATAATTGGAAAGGGGGAATTGAAAAAGGAGAGAAACGCGGAGAAAAAGTGGAGAGAAAGAGTGTCTGGAGAGAAAGTGAATGAGAGAGGGAGAGAGCGGTGGAAAGCAGTGACAATTGTCACGAACTCATCAGCATTTTCTTTGTCCCATTATTTCCGATTGAGTAGTCAATTTCAACGACCTCCGCGGAACGAATCTTAATTTACGCGCCGCCACTTGCGTGCTGCGACAAACATTCAAATGCGTTTCTTTACGTATAGTCATTGAAGGCGTTTGCTTAAGCGGAATATTTCGAAGGTGATTTTGTGGTCCGTGAATGATACTTCTTAATTTGGGCGCAAAAAATAGGCATGGAATTCTAATCGAGCGACAAAAGTTTCTCCCATTCAATACCAACGAAATTTTTCTCGGCTAATTCTTTGTAAGAAAAAGGTTCTTATTATTCTTGTTACTAATTTGAACAAAGAAGGCCTTCAAATCTAATAGCAATGTTGTTTAAGATATAAGCCTGAATAAATTTCTTCAGCATGAAGTAAAACCAGTTAATCGAAACCGATTTAAATGCTTCTTTAGTCGGAATGAAAGCAGAACCGGAATCCAATAATTAGGATTCAAATTTCCGAATCAAATCTTAAAACGATATTTATCCGATCCCTACCTTCGGTTCAAAAACAATGCCACTTTAATTAAAGTAAACGTTGGAAGCTATTCTAAATCTAAGAAACACTTGTAACTAAATAAAACTAATGCTTTACATTTTAATTTACGTGATGTAATTTTTCGATGATATACACTTCAATATCACAAGTTATATTCTAAAGTTTATTCTGATGTGATTGAAAAAATCTGAATGCACGCGATAAAGGGTACCGCATTTATATATATATATATATATATATATATATATATATATATATATATATATATATATATATATATATATATATATATATATATATAAGCGAAAAACGATATGGTTCTAACCGGTTCGACGATGGCAGATGAGGCTGAACTGAAATTTTTCTCCCCTGAACCGGAGCGAAAACTGGAATGAAAAATATTACGGTTCGAAGGCAAGGCAAAATAGAGTGAATTATTCCATAGATTTAGTAAAGGGGGTTTCGGTTTAGAATTGTGTCTGTCGATGAAGGTGGTTTATTAAACCCAAATAATAAGTGGAAATGTTTACCTTTTCTTCCCTAAAATTTTAATCTCTTATCGGGTGACTGTAAATCGAGGAGGTATCAAAATACAACGAGTTTTGTATTTCGGTAATTGCAGAATCAGTAGTTATCCTTTATGTGAAGCTGCTTTCAAACTGACGTCATTCTGCGGCTATTTTAAATGTAGACCCCTATCGAGAATTGAGCTCGGGACTGCTTTCACCAAAGACAAACGCTTTCTCTGGGCCCTAAACTGGGGCTTTTCTGCAATTGAAAAATAATACCAAGCATATGGCAACCAAAGCTGTAATGTATTCCATACACTGAGCAAGAAAAACGTAGGAAAAAGTATTTATATTTATATTTTAGTTTTTAATAGCGGAGATTATACATAAAACTTAGAGAACGAAACCTTAATTTCAATTACGATAGCCAGATTCATCCAAATTCCATCTATAACAGTCCATTTCTATATTTTTATATTGGATAATTTTATATTTATTACTATTTTATGCGACAGAAGGGATTTAAAATTTAAAAAAACGAAAAAACACAGCAAAAATTCCACGGAAAATATTTTAATGGTGCACCCGGTTTCGATCAACAAGTTAATCATCAGGTGAATGAATAATCTGGTAATGAACTTGTGGTACGAAACCGGTCGTGCTATTAAAATACTCTTCATGAGACTTTTCTGAAATGCTCATCAATAAAGAGGTGGGAACTCATGTGCGAAATGACCTCAGCTGTCGAAGCACTTTTAACTAAACCTACTACTACTTCTCTTCCATAAAATGACGACTACTGCTACTCTTCCATAAAATTCGATAAAATGATGACTTCATTCTTATGATTTGTAATCCGTTACCTTCTCTTTCAAAATCGCTATTTTTAATCCCGACTGAGATGGTAAAAGAAATTCAGGACTTTAACCCCGCCGACAGTTCTAATCTTAATGCTAACGATCTTTTTTGAATCGGTAAAATCGTTTGCACACAAAAGTGCAAAGTTTGTATTTATTTAATATACTATTTCTTCGTAACGACTATATGATTCTCGATGGAGTCGGCGCCACTGCAGACTTTCGGATACTTTGAATTGAAATCCCGCTGTGAAGAATGGATTGCATTCTTCTTACCTCGGAACTGATGGATACCAATTCTTATCAAACATCAAGTCATTCTTTGCTGAAGATAATTTCGCACAGATAACTCAAAACTCCCTTCCCATAGTACGAGCTAAATCATTGGATAACTATTGTTTCTTTGTTTCGATTTAATTACGATCGTGGGTGGGCTACCATCGCAGAGATGAAGGCCTGATGTCGTTTGAACTGGAGCAGGACGGTGACACGCTTCAGAAGTTGAATAATGAAACGATTAAGATCAGCGCATGCAATGCAATCCCTGCTTCCTCGGAGGGTTTCTCAGGCACCGTGAGATTAATAGCTACAGCCGCGAGATGCGATGATAAGTGTCCTAATGGAAGCGTCAAACAGCGCGGCGACCTTAACGGGACCAGCGCAGCGCTCCAAATTCGAAGTTGGGTCATGGCGCATCTTTTTCAGGGGTGACGGAATCACTAAAAGGTGGATACCGAGGATCGGTGAGGATTGTCACAAATGAGTTATTATGCCAGCTTATCATGCTTACGAAATTACGTTAGCTAAGCTTACCAAAACATGGTAGCTTTTCAACGGGTGGGCAATCACCCCACACTGTAAAGAAAATTTTATCGACACCGAAATAAAATCCAACGGCCTACAGCGCTCGTAGATTCACGGGTAACTGCAGCTGAAGTTCAGGCCACAGATGTAGTTACAACGTCAGTTAACTAAAGGGAAACTGTGAAATCTCACGACCAGTTTTCAGTATAAAAACATTAATTGTTTAAGCCAGCAATGCTCTTAGTATGACTTTTCTCGGACGTCTTATGAAGAGATTCAAAGATACACTACAAACCTCAAAATCATCTGCGTATATAATTGATGCGAAAATTTGCGAAAGTAAATTACGCATAAGGTATGTCCAGTAACCATAATCATCGGTTATCAATCTGAAGATTGATGATCTTTTCCAAACCATTCTACCCCCCGTTTCTCCTCGCTCATAACTACTAACTTCAGCGCTTTTCATCACCTGCTTCCCATGATTCAAATCAAATTTTCCTCAGTAATTCCTCCCTTTCTCTCCAATACTGTGTTAAGGAAACTACTGAGACTCAGATTGTGCCCGATTCACTTTCCTCCTCTTTTTAATAGAAGTTTCCTTATACATATTTCATCACTCAGTATTCGAAAGACTGCTTCATTACTAATACTTACTCATTCGGTCCATTAGTCTCCTGTAGCAACACAATTCTATTGATTTCAATCTCCTCTCTCCCAGTACAGCTACTACTCATAATATTAAACAGCACAATAGGACAAACCAGATTTTTATGTGATGTAGAAAGCTTGTGGATAAATAAACGATAAATATATTTACAACTTTTTGCGCGAAAGCAAGCTTTTAAGGATAGCGGAAAAACGATAGCTGGTTTAATCGGGCTTGGAAACGAATTTACAATTCATGAGATGACTTTCTAAACCTGAATCATCCCTATGTTCTCTTAAAAATCTCTTAGAAGAGGAATAATCTCACTCTGATAGGTGATGATATTTTTATTTTTTCATGCATGTTTCATCTCTTTTATTCTCACTTTTTATTATTTTTCATGGTGTCGGGTATCTTTTTATGTGTATATGGTTTTCATTTTTTTTCTTCTCTTCTTTTCTTCGAAAGAACATTGACGAAGTTGTTAAATGATAGTGATTTTTTGTGCTTATTTATTTTATTTATTTTTTTTTTCTTTTTTCTGTATTCATACTAGTTTTTTTTGCCATTTCCATTTATAACATTCTGTGTTTTCAGTGTTTGTTTTAATATTTTATCTCATGTTATCCTTTTACTAACTGTTATTCTTTTATGGACTATTTTATATGCAGTTTGAAGTGTGAATATGTTCCTTGCTTTTTCATTCCAGCCTTTTCTATAACTTTTCAGTTTCTTATCTATCTGTAGGTTTCGCAGGTTTTTCACACCCTCTTCTGGGGTGTTTTCCTGCTGTGGGCTATTTTTCCTATCCTAGGTTTTTAAGCCCACAATATAAATTTCTTCTGTGCACTTTTTTTCTGCTATCTCTTTCTTTCAAATTGACGAAGGGTTAGATGTAAGAAGAGACTTTTCAGTCTCAATCTCGCCCGAATAAAGACGATTTATTATTATTATTATTATTATAGTAATGAAATGGCACCGGATCTTCATTCGTATTTTCATCACTTAAAGTTCTATACTATTATTATAGTTAAAAAGAAAGAAAAAAGTGTTAATTATTTTGTAACCTACAGAATTCAACATTACAAATCTTCAAAGCATGCCAATAAGTTATAAGAAAACATTTTGATTTAAAAAATCATGCCTAGGAAATTAATTGATAGTATGTACCTGAACGTTACTAATAGAGCAAGCTTTAAATCTCAGCTAGTAAAAGTTATCCTTACAACTGGATATTTGCTTATATTTCAGCTCTATTTACTCGCAAAATGGAGCATCTCGAAGATAAAACTCTCAATTTGCATCTCTTTAGAAAAGAATCCTTGGAGTTGCTTTCTTTGACCTAATATGAATTCAATTTAGTCTGATCCGCCGGATCCGTAATGGATGATCATTATTCATTATTTACTGGTTATCCTCACTTTATGCACTTATTTTTATTAAAAATTATAAGTAGAAGGAATTTCTTGTAATTTGATTTTTTCATATATTACGAATTAAGTCCACTATATTTAATCTACAGATGAAATATCACGATAGATGTATCAGATTTTGAATGCCTAAAGAATGTAGCGGATTATATCTGCGAAATGTTATGTTATCGTTGTTTTCCTAAAATTGTATCGAAATATATTTTAAGTTTTCAAATTGCATAACCGGTCAATAAACGGACTGCCGGGTCTCTGTTATTTCTTCAGAAAATTTCATAGAAACAAAGAAAATGAAAATATTGCCCATGAATTAGAATATGGGAGCAGATAACGGTTAGTTTAATTATCCACGTTCCAGTCGGCGAATAATTCTTTCTAATGCTATAGTGATCATTTTCCGAGCACGCCCTACTGGGCGGAGTGCTTAGAAGGTATTTTGTAACGATAACGATCTTCCCGTCACGCCCTACAAGTATAAAACAGTGTAGCATTAAGGTGCGTCCTTATGCATCCTTTCCAGCCTTGATCCGTAATCCTACGAATACCCCTACCCTGCGACCAATCAGTGCCACTCTGTTGCTTAATTCATTGAGATAGTCCCTATGCCAGGAATCCCTCTGTTACTGTAACCCTTTGCGCACTCCATATAAACTCCTTTTCCTCTTGACCCAGTTTACAGTGGTGTATGGAAATGAGATGATCGTGATAAATCTAGTGTTTCATAGTGCACCAGTTTCATTTTCACCGATTCTACGAATAAATATCTTACATGTCTATATTTACGTACTTGCGATGGTATCACAGATTAATTTTTATATTATGACTGGAAATTTTTAATCAGTAATCGCATCTATCGAAACGATTAATTGCAGTTAACGTTTGTGTGTTTATTCCGCAGATTAGCAGAATTTGCTAGAAGAGAAGTAGAACAAGGAAAACATTTACTTCCCACCGAATAAATTCGCATGCATTTACAATTCATTGATTCATAAACACTGTAATAAATTGTACAGGAAACAATAGACTCCCGATTATCCGTGGGTGGATTCTTGGCGTTTCGGATTAATCGGGGCTGATGTGCGTCTTATTTTCGTTTGATTATATATTTCTGTAAGGAAAATAACACAAAAAAAATTAAAGCGTTTATAAAGGGTCCCTTTATACGCGCAGTGTATTCATTCCATCACTTATCATGCATTTTCAATCATCAAACCAGATAACAATCGTTCCCTGGTTGACTCCCCTGATTTTCATAAAGCATAATAATCATTCTAAAACTATGTTTAAATATTTATTCACGAGTGCTTATTTAATGTTTTTCAGTGATATAATGTATATTTAAGTCATGTATTATACTTTCTTCTTAATTTTGTAAAAAATTATTTTTCCAGCCGGTTTAGGTAATGCAAAATCTATTGCAAAACTACCCTCACCATTCAGGAAAAATGGAAGAAGTTAGGAAAAATCAAGCCAAAATCTACAAGAACGAGATCTTGCAGAGATTTTTCGAAAATATACTCTGCAAATGATGAGTCTTTGATGAACAAAACCAACTCAGCAAAAATTCTGAAGAAGCGGAGATTGATACAGCTAAAGTTAAGGGTTAATAAATCTCTGGGGAGTATTTTTCTCCTATATTGTAAGGTTACTTTGCATTTATAAGAATTGAAACTTTTGAACGATGATTATCAGTATATTTTTGAAATATATGAACTTGAAAATGGATGACTTAATATATGCGACTTCTCTCCTTATACCCAGTCTTTGCAACGAGATTGTTTAGAATATTTCTTTACTTGGCAACAGTGTTTACCCTCTGGCATTATTCCAGAAGCAAATCCCTTATACGTACATGTGTATCTCATGATCTCACAGAAGTTAGGACAAGACAAAGTCATCTCCTTCGCTTAATCAGAAACGCATTTTCTTCACGCTCTGCAGATAAAGTAAACGACGCTTTCTTCGTCTAAATGTGACGCAAGAATAAAATTACAAAACTTATTTCTATGCAAGAATCGTTGAGGAATGAAATAGAGAAATTTCTAATGCAATCTTCAAAAGTTCGATTCATCATGAGTATCAATTTTGTATCACAGATGGTCGAACGCGTGAATAATCGATTCCATGGACCGTTTCGGAAGATGAGAATGAGTGTAGCGTATCTAACGGCTCTCGACAAACATAGATCGTAACAAGGTGTTCTGAGCCTTAACCAAATTCCTGTTAGACCAAACGTTATAAAACTTTTTAGGTTAAACCAAAGATTAATATGTAACTAATGGCACAACTATCTTCACGCGGAGAATTATCATATTTTAATATAACAGTACGATGGTGATAAAAATTTTAGAGAGGTTTTCTTCTAGGACGTCAGAGCGAGAAAAAAATGGTGTTGAAAGACTTGTTATTCATAAGTAACGGTACGATACCGTTCCTCCTGAAATATTTCAGAAATATGTCCACTGTCAAGTCATTAGCAGGAGTGTTATTTATTACGTTAGTGAATCATCAGCATTTTCTGAGAATGTGATTTTAAAGAAAAAGTTGGTAGGCTTTCTTCGACTTCAGCTAAAAACAATAGACATGTAACGGAAAAGTTATTTTTATAGTATAAAAAAATTAATGCTAAACTTGAACATGTGTTATTAGCAAGAATACAAAAAGACTTGTAACATCTTTCAAGTGTGAAATTAAGCGGTTAATATGAGCCAAATTTATGGGGATGGAAAAAAAGATGCAAACAAACAAAAAGATGTAAAACGACAAAGAATTAATGTGCAGGAGAAAAATTTTAAGCTAAAATAAGCGTGATGACTTTCTGGAAGCAGCAGATTAGTTACTGTTATCAGACTATTGTAAGTAACCACTAGATGTCAAAATATGTTACACTGCAACTTTGAATATATCATCCTGATGGAGGTAAGAAATGTATGTAAGAACGAGAAGAAGTTCTCTACCCATTTAAATAGAAATTTCCCTTGGAAGAAAACCGAAAAGATGGTCCCGTTAAGGAGTGACTTTGGCATGTTTTTTTAAGTGGATCCGGGTTCAACTACAAACTTACATTCCCATGTTAATGGGAGCGGTGGTTACAAAGACTCCTGAAAGGTACACCGAAAGTCACTGAGAAACTGGTCTTAATTATCTCCTCTTTTAATATAGATTTTTAGGTCACTTTTCGGACAAAGTGCGGTACTAATCATCGCTGCTAACCACAAGCGCTAAAATGGACATATTTCCGTGTCTGCGAAAACAATGCCTAACTATTTCAATCGTCTTGAGTACGTGCTACTCATTTGAGAATCGTACCGTTATGATTTTAGATCATGGATGTAAACTGCCTATTTTAACTACCAAATAATGCAAAAAATTTGCATGTGTTTTCGCTTTTCCCTGAATTATTTTTTAACCATTCCATCTATATATAATAATCATCAATGAATAATTATCATCCACATGTAGGATAAAATCTATGTAAAATAATCTATTTCCTTACCTAATTAATGATAAGATCAAATTACGTGTTTGATGGATGAAAAGAACAAAATAAATGTATGTTACTTTAGCATATAAAATCAGTTATTAAGTAAGCTAAGGTGACAGAAGAAGATGAATAACATTTGACAAATTGTTTTCAAATTTAATGGAAACCATTCGCAATTTCTGAAACCAGGACTAATAGGAAAATGTAATGAGATTTTTATAATAATATAATAATTATAATATACAATATAAAACTGATAGATAATATTTCTTTCCTCTAAAAGATCCATCAATATACCAGTAATATTACCATTGAGATAAGCGCGGATTGTGTTACAAAACGAAGGGTGGGAAAATCTGCAGCTTCTGAGCAGAAAAAGATTAAAACCCGCTCAGTGCAACGCAATGAGATTCATATCATTCGGAGCTATCCATCATTACCCTGTCTGGTACCGTTTTACGCAGATGTTTATCGGGTAAGAACGAAATAATCCCGTTCATGTGGCCTTAAACTAAAATTAAAAATAACTACGACAAAGGCTTTTTCAAAACAGTCTTTCCTTTTGATGGACCTGAATCTAAAATGTCTTTTTGCCAGCTACATAGCACAACATTTGATACTAAATATTTAATCTTCACCATACATGGTTTTATAACCCTTTCAAAGTTTCATCATTTTTAGCGAAAGAATTTTGAGTAACATTCATAAAAAATTCCGAAATTAATAATTAATATAATATGTTATGCGCTTTGAATTTGTTTTGCTATTTATTTGAATTCGAAAGTAACTTTGCCCTCCGATTATTACCATTGTATGATAATGCGGCAGTTAAGGAGATGGATGCGTGGACTTTAAAATTCCAAAAATTACCCATCTGTACGTCTAGAAGTAGAACGCGGAATTTCAAGCCATTGGTTATCGTCAGGTGGGAATAGATGAGAAACACTTATCCTTGCTTTCATAGTAAAATCGCACACAAAAATATATATTCCTAAAACCTTTTATAAGAATCCCTGAGCTTCGTATAACTACAACCATTTTCCACAGCTGCACCGAAAACTGGGTTATTTCGCACGTAAATATCACGCGCAAGCAATGGTCTTTGAATCAAAACAGTGCAAATTGCCCATAATATTCCTAATCGTAGGGGGAGTTAGAGATGCAGATGGCGACAAATATAGAAAGCCGCGCATCTGCACCTCACTTGCCATTGTTTGAATAGCTGCACATGTTAAGATACAAGAAACGCAAACTTTCACATCTTCATCTCCATCCTCATGGACCAATGTGGAGAATGAAGCCAATCTCTCTTCGATATTTTCCAACCGCAACTTTCAAGGATTCAGTTCCTGCCTTCCCTCGAAAATAACACTCTCTTATAGGGAATCGCGCACCATTATGAACGCGGTGAGCGCATCTTCAAAAGGAAACAACGGGAAGTCCAGCTGAATACGCATGAATACTTTCGAGAATTCCGAGTTTGCTTTCGATCGCCTTTTTAATTTCTCTCTTTCGCGACGTTGGGATTCCTTAAGCGGCCGAAAAAAATGCGTCAGAGCCTGTTTGTGTGAGTGAAGGGCGCGACTCTTGTTTTTTGAGGGATAACGGAGAGTTCAAGTTTTCCCCTTCTGGGTCGTCCTGCCTTCCTCGCATTGCCCAGGTGAGCATCCTTCCGGGATGATCCAAGACGGAATAAAGGAATGCGATGGATGGACTTGAAAGTCTTCCCGACACTGCTTTCTATCGCTAAGCCACGATTCCTATGAAATGGTACCCTGATAAGTCTCATCAACATTGCATTAATTAGGAATCTGGAAGGTAACAAGACTTTTTGGCTTAGTCATCCATCACTAACACGACATCGACGACCATAAGTTCCCCACGAAGCTGTCGGTAATCTTATACTAAACTATGCTTCTGTTTCGCTCATCAATACCTTTCTCCCTTCTCCATTTGCACCTAATTTTAAAGTCTATCTTTATTACATTTTAAAATACTTGACTCAAAGTTAAGTGCATCTTTGTGTATGTTGCAGACATTTTTTATGTTAGATTGGATCAGACTGACCTATATTTAGGAAGTTTCTGCTCATATGGGTCCCTCTACCTACTTCAGGACGTTATTTTAATGAATTTTACAAAAACTGACGGCGAAATTTTGTAAAATTGAATCACAAAATGACAGTGCGACTGTATTTTACAAATTTTATACTCATCACTTCTTTTAGTGTTGCTTAGTATTCTTTTATTTACATTGCATTCATCTAAAAAATGATTTAACTCAAATATGGAATGATACAACGCATTCCTCGCATATTTTAATTTTTAGCTTAAAATATTACCTCTAATCCACATATAAATCTATCTGATACTAGTGACCGAAAAACTTTCGTCGGAGATACGTGCAAATACTGAGTGAATCGATTTGATCGAACGACTCATCCCATTGAAATTTCCGGAGCCATTTGAGTTCAAGATGAATCATGCTCCACATTTGATTAATAGGTCGACTTTTTTCTTATGAAATTCCTTCCTCACAGATTTCCCTTAGGATTTGAAACAAGCCGCGAAATTTCACTTCATCTGATTAGGATCCATAGGCCCCCGGAGACCGAAGCGGATGGCATGTTCGACTTGGGTGAAAGCGGACCCGGGTTCGAATACCAGTAGGAGCCATTATGTTGATCTAGCATCAAGAAAAGGATGTAGAAACTACCTAAATTAATATGTAGCTGGTCCATTTCGGTCCATAGGGGCCAATGTGAGGCGACATGGGAGTTGATATTCAAATCACGGATAACCAGCAATGCATGCAGCTTGGCCACGACCGGGATGGTGCGCCATGAGTTTTACTTACATTGTGGGTTCCACCTGGTAGTACCATCCGTATTACTAACTTTTACTATTTTAATTTTTGCTCTTAAACAATATCACTGAGACTTGTCATAGCTTAATTTCATCGTTAGTGATGATTTTCAGGGTAAAGTTTTGGTGAATAAGTATCCACTCCTAAGCAATATTGAATACCGGGGTAAGGAGATCGGTTGATTGCCTTCAGTCCTCAGACCATAGAAGTCTGCAATTAGTTCTTCTGGTGGATTTAATGAAAGCGAGATCTGCTCGAGGGGATAGCTGAAACTGGATTGGTAATTTATTTTTCAATGCGATCAATTTCATGAAATACATAAGAAAGGAGATTTATCTCTCTTGCGAATATAACATTACTTTTCCACGGCGTGACATTTAGAATTTTCATATATCAATCCGTTATTATCAAACTCAAAGCATTATTTAAGTAAATGAAAGTAAAATTCACGCTTCCCTACATGTATGTAAATCTTGACTTTTTAAAGAAATTTTATGGTTTGATTTTCCTTCAAGTACCATCTGAAACCATTCTCATAATGACTTCATAAGAAATCTGAATCTAAATAAACTAAATAAGAGAAAGGCTCAAGAATTTACTTGCAAGTGATGAGAATTTCAGACTATAGATCCGACAAACAAATGTTCCTAGTATTCTTAAAATTAAAAGACATTGAAGGGAAAATACCCTTAATTCATTTCTTCAGAGGAATTAAATCATAGGAGTAAAAATTGAAGATTTGATGAATTTCCCAACATGAAAAATAATTTCACTGATAATAATGAGAAAAATATGATTTTAACTTAAAATAACTAAATTATTGAAATAAAACTAAAGCAAACAATAAAAAAATTAAGTGTTCGACAGCTACTGCACATGTTTCCACAAAAATCATGAATCTTGGTGTAGTCAGAGACTAAAATCATTTACTGCAGCTGTGTTCCCAGGATTTCCGCAATAGGCTTACGAACCTTTCCTCTGCATACCAGCAGGTAGAGTTATTCCATCAACACTGAATTGTAATTAACGATGACTTGATACTGGCGATGCACCGAGATTTTATAATTACAAACATCAACATATGCACTTCCAGGTGCCAGCTGTATCGGGAATGAAAATTCCAATGATTGCGAAAATGTCCAAATGCGCAGTAAACCGATGAAAGAACGTTTCCTGAGCATTGGAAGAGTTTTAAATGAACAGCATTGTTCTAGTGCGGCTGGAAAGGAAGGATCGCATACCACTTAATGAATACTAAGTCTGCGCATTGATATTCTCTGATGGGCGGGAAGACATCCGGGACTCTCTGCAATGGATTCATGTCTCTTTAAACGATTCTTTTTGAAGATGAATCGCTTTGGCACGGCGACAAAAGAGAGATTGGCGGCTGTGCAGCTAAGCTCCATTTCAAGGGGATGTGAAATGGAGAAGATTTCTGATACCGGATGCTGTCTGATTCCAATAGCCACAGTTTCATAACTAAGTATTTGCGATAATTTCAACGTATATCCTTTACAAACCAATACAAGACGCAAAAGTAAGATATTTCGTCCACAAGGAACTATTTTAAAAATTTTTATTCAATCATTTTAGCGCGATAAAAAAGAATATTACAATTAACAAAAGTTTCCGTTCTCGTTATAAGGGATGTATGGTTCAACTTCGATGCTATCATTTTTCTCAACGCGTAAATTTTTAATTCAAGAAAAATAAGGGGTTTTTAATTCTGTATTATTTCTGAAATGATTTCCTTAAATCGCTACAGTTGGTAAAATAAAAGTAAAATCCTATTTTCATTACCGAAAGAAAATGAAATGGAGAGATCCAAGATTGAGGTAATTAAATAAAAGGAAGTGAATGACAATCTTTAAATTAATGTCCAATGGGAAAGTTTGACCTGGGGGATGATGATGGAATAGGAAGATTTTTTCAAATTACAAACGTTCCTATAGGAATGGTATACGTATTAAAATTTACAGAGTTGTAATTTACAATCGCAAAGATAAAACATTTAGAATAAAGACGGATAACGATATTCAAGCCATCAAATATATTACCACCACTCATTTAATCGAATGAATATATTCAGCTCATATTTACTCTATGCAACATCTTTATGTGGCATGCTCCTTCCGATATCACAAAATTTGATATAAGTAAGACTGAATCGAATGAATTTGAGGTTTAATCTCATCTGTCTTTGAAAGGCGAGAATATTCTTACTGATAAAAAGAGGTTTTCCCCATTTGAATTTATGAGAACGCATATCATGCTCCACTAAGTCCCTTTCTCCTTGTTGCTAAAAATGGCACTATATAATTAGAATGGCATCTAACTTTAAGGAATAGCATGAATTCATGGGAATATTCCCTCACAAACTTTGCGGAGGACCCAGTGAAACATCCACAGATTAGAGATATGATGTTAAAATTTGGACTACTAACCTAATTATTTTCTCTTAGCAAATATAAGGCTTGGTTGGCAAATGTAAAGCTACAGAGACAGACAAATCCCTCTACCATTTTCTGCAATAGAAATTCTACATGATGCAGGTTTGCGTGGTGCCTCATGACTCAAATGTTTTATCTTGTGACAAATTACCAAAACCCCAGGTCAAAGAATATGTTTCATCTATCGCCAATCCGCATATAATCGCTCTAACAATCACATCGGCATTTATAATTAGTCAGATTGTTTTCTATGCGAAATTGAGATTATCCAGTCTCTTCCTTAAAGTATATATCTCACAGAACAAATGAGTTACTGCTATTTTTAGAAAATAAATTAGGGTAGATTATAAATTCAATACCCAGTACAATAGTTTAAAGCGGAGCAAGGCCAATTTGACTCACAGCAAAGACTTGTGTGCAAACGATTTCCAGCAAAAATAAGATATATTCATGTTGAATTATAAGATAATTCTAATTTATTCGAGCTAACTGGAAGGATCCCTTTGGAGTAAGAGGTCGTTCTTTTATGATTAATGTCACACTCTAGTGAACAAGGGTCTGGGAACCTGAGACCCCGTACCATATAGAGTATGCACCTCCATGGGACACTTTGTGACAAGGAGGTCCAGATTTCCCAAAAATTTTAAGATTTAAGGGCGTCTCCTGACTCAGCTTCGACATTAGAACAGACTGAATGAAAAGGATAAACAGACACAGCTGTCGAAGCACCGTTAACAGTACTACTACTCTAGCATCAAGAATATTGGCGTCAGGGACCCCTGTAAAAATATTGTTTTCTACATGTTGAACAGATAACTTTGCCGCTGCGGAGGAATCCCGCATGTATGGAGGTCGAATTTATTACCGAATTCCGATTGTTGTTTGCAGGAGTTGTACGGGCTTTGTATATCCAAAGCGTGCGTGAACCTAGCATATTACGGAGCTTCGGTGAATCGGGACTAGGATGACACTCGGCTGGAACTGCTTAAATTAGATAGTATGCGCAGTACATTATGAGAGTAAGAAATTAACCACCTTAATCCCGCTGGAGAGTAACGTCCTCCTTATTAGTCTTTTGAATGTAGTGCTTTTTGACCCTTCCTTCCTTCTGTGTACATTTCTGGAGGCTATCGACCCTTAGGATTTGGCGATATTCATCCATCCAAGAATTCTCCCAGTCAAAAGAGTAATCAACCTTGATTACGCAGCTAACTTCGGAGGAACGGAAATTCTCCCCAACGATTCCCCATGGGCTCCGAAGAATTCTCGCATAGGAAAGGAAACCAGACATCGTGGAGTGCATCAAGGCCGTGGGATCTTCGTTTCTTGGGAAGAGAAATTTGCTCGTTGCATTTTTACGGTATGGAGGCGGTTAGCTGTTTAGGAACTTGGTCTGAGGAAAAGAGCTGCAGTGATCTAATATCCCCGTGACCCAACGTCCTCTTTATCCCCTCTGACTACTGATACGCGAGGGAAAGTTTTCTCCACTTCCATCGGGGAGATGATTTCTTCGCTCTCGCGGAAAACCAAGACGAAAACGACCCGAATTAATTAAGAAGAATCTCGATCGTGCGAATAAGGAAAGCAGCAAATTTTGCTAGTGCATTACTTTGATTCATCGTCCTAAGGATAAAACCGCATCGTTAACCCCAATGGAACAAGCAGACCACGAAGGAAAAAGTCTACACTCACTCTCGCCAATGCATTTACAGTGCCAATGTAAACAGCTACTAATCAGGACGAACTCCGCACTTACGTTTGAGTAACTTTGGATTGTTTATTTACAATCATATCGAGACCACGTACTAGTATAGTTTCTCTTGAAGAATAATAATGAATTTTACCATTAAAATTTACGTATTATCGAAACCACAGCGACTTATTAGTTACGTCTACATCACGGCATACGATAAAATGTAAACATCTTTATTTAGGTGAAATTGGAACTAGAAAGTTCCATCTTCCATTTGACCTTTGTCATAATTCCGCGCAAAAACTTCAAATAGATTTAGATTTTAAACGGGTATATGAAATATATACAGATGTTGATATTTTATCAAGCATGATGGCAACAAAAATAAGTAGAGAAAATGGAGGAAATAAAAGTGATACTTTTAATCACAGAAATAATATTTACGATGCAGAAAAACACGCACAATGTGAAAAGGGGTAAGAAAAACCTGACCAGGGTAGAAGAGGAAATGAAAATTATGTTAATATTTCTATTAATATTCATGTCCTTAAAAGTAGAAATTAATTAGAGGCGAAAAATAATTTTTGGTATCACTTAGTTTCATCCATTAAGAATTTATAAATAAATATTTTTGACTGAATTGAAAAGAAAAAAACGTCTCTTCGGTTTAAACTAAAACTATATTAAACGTAAATAAGTTTCCGAGTCTTTCGCTGGTAACTGGGAAATTCTAATACATAATGAAAGTAAGGCTGATTCTACAAACTATAGAATAGGTATTTTGCAAATTCTCGTTCAATAAAGGTACAGCTTCAAGCATTTGAGCTGCAATTAATGTAAGGCAAAGATGAAAAAGATTAGTACTTTTAAATTGCTTTTCCTTTTCCTTATGTCCTTTTTCTTATTTACTCTGCGTTACAATGTATTCCCCAATTTCTTCCGATTTTAGAAGTTTACCCTATATTCAATTCTTTATTTCACAATACAGAACTATGTTTCGACAGCAACATATCACGATTTCGTGAGCGGCAGTATTTACAGTTCTACGATAAATAATAAATTATGTCAATCTCATTTCACATTCCCGGATAACTGGATTTATCTTTCTCTTTTGAAGCAGTAACAAAATGTCCGTAATTGTTAAGAATCTTATATTTTTCCCTCATCGAGATATTTGAATATGAATGTCTTTTATTATGTAAACAAATGTAAGTATGTGTCACATAAATTATCAATCTGAAAAGTAGCTTCACCCGAAACAACTCTTTTCGATTAAATAAGAAAATTACTCCAAAACGGCGGAGGATAAAAGTTAGCGAGCTAGGTTTTAATCAACCCCAGAAGTATCCTTATTTTACAACAAAAACATAAATACGATGCTGCAAACTTTTGAAGGACCACTTATATCCGTTAACAAAACGCTTTGTAAACAACCTGAATCTATGAATGACAAATGCTGAGAAAAAACTTTTTCATGGCGGTAAAATTCATCTTTAATGGAAATAACTAACGCTTTCAAAACGCACACCCAAGGAGATTTTGACTGCTCTTTTGAACAACTTGCAAGAACAAATTAAGAACGATTTTTCCATAGTCGGTTTCAAAAAATTACAATTATTCGAAGTTTTGCTTTACTTCAGCTTCGAATCCTAAGCCGATATATTATAACGCGAAAATGAACATCTTAAGATTAATGAAATGGTGGAGAGCTAACACACACCCACACAATGAATTTTCAAGATAAAACTCCACGGAGTAACGAGTGATTAAAATTTGATGGAAAATCTAGAGACGCCTAATTCATGGCTCACAATTCATTGCGAACCAGACCAAATTGTAAATAGAACGACTCGCGAACTTCATTCACCATCGATGGATCTGCAAAAGCAATGCTCTGATTGTTAAAGGACGGAAAAAGAAGTCAAGGGGCTTACCATTGTCATCCCGAGGAAAACCAAAAGGTATCCAAAAGTGATCCTCATCGTGGCGGAATCTGCCATTCACCGAAAATTCCTCTAATTTTCTTAGTCACCGATACAAATTTCCACCGTCAGCGGGTTGTCATGTTCACTCCCAATCAACACCGACCCTCGCAGAACTCACTCCATGGTGCGGTCGTCGATGTCCGAGGAGCGCTGAAAATCACCGAAAAGACCGCGCGGCGGAATCGCGGAGTTCTCCCGGTCAAGGAAAAACTTCTTACGTCTGCGGAAGTTGGAGCGACACTAGGGCAAGAGGTGTTTATTCCCGTGGCGCCCTCCCCACCAGCGAGCGCTTCTTCAATGGCACATTATTCGTAGGTCGCCAGGGGGAGCCCTTGAACTTCCTGCGACGCTGTTGCCGCAGCGAGAGTTGGAAAAAATATGAGCGGGAAAAATGTTCCGCCCCTAATCGAACCGCTTTTATTTCTCTCCTCCGTGCGGCAACGCTGCGTCGAGGAAGTTGAGGTGTATGTAAGGCAGATAACGGTAGACGCGAATTGGGGCGATTGAGGGTTAGAGGGGGAGCCGGTGGGGGAGAGCGGGGGAGGGACGGTTATTTACACGGTCCTCGCCGGAGATGTCCACTTGACACATTCCTGCGAAGGGCATCGAAAATCCGTCGCCGAAAACCGGAGGATCATATGGTTTTTGAACAATATCCCTCGGATATGCTATAAACTTCAAAAGGAGTTCGGTGGGGCAATGAACTCTTGCGAGGTTCCAGAAAGTTTCACGACCTTCTGCAAATTTTATGATGGAATCCCGAATCCACGAAACGTGACGTTTTAAACTTGATTGATCATCCTTATTCGGGGTACTAAAGGAGGTTATTGCAGATGAATTTGTGCAACAAGCAGATGGAGAATGGGGAATCCCCTTCAGCTAAGGGCCTAAATGCATGCCTCGTTACGTCACCGGTCATGACTGAGTGAAATCGAGATTTTATGCGAAGCAAGAAATATTTTCCTCGTTGACGATGAGTTTCATGTTGTGAAATGAAGAATTTACTGGGCTGATTTTCCTGGTGACTTTCCTAAAGGTTAATTCAATGATTTTGCAATTACACGGGGTTTTCAACGATGAGGGATGGAGAGTAATCTGGGCCGGATTTAGGTTTCATTATAAGATATTGAAAGCAATGGGGCCCTTTATACATGTGTCTTTTGTCAATGATACACTGTTGGTGTTTTTTGGATTGAATATCTATAGGGTAAATTATTAGCCTAATGGGTATCCAATGCCAAATGTGCACAGGACAAAGATCCTGTTTTTTTATTATTTTTTGGGAGCCCACAACAGAATGGGGTCCTCAGCTAAAGCTTGTTTGGCTTTTATGATAATCTAGCATTGAGTATACTAAATTATTACAGAAGCAAAACAGTTGCATCCATCACAATGTAAAATCTCTGAATGTGATATTCCAGGAGGGAGATTTTACTATCAGATTTATTCTTATAAATTATTTGAGGATTTCACCCTATAATCATAAATATTTAAAAATGATTAGCTCGAGGATTCAAGTGGAAAGTTAAGTGGTTCTTAAAAAATTAAATATTCATTCATTTTTATCATTTAGTATTTAAAGATTAAGATATGCACTTTATTTATTAGGAAAGTAGTTCCTTTTTTATATTCAGACACCATATTTACTATTATTCTATAGAAAAGAAAGTCTGAAGGAAAATCATACAGCTGTATTATTTTCATTTATTCATATTTATCATCCATCGCATTTCAATGTAAAAGATACTCCTTATTGATAATTTATAGCAAGCTTATCTTCCAAAATTCAATGCATGAAAGAGGTGGTAATACTTGTATTCTAACATAATTGATTGAAATCACAACAATGAACTTGGAACGAAAATTAATTTTCGTAAAATGTCTTTATTAAGATGAGATTAAAACTAAGGATTTCTCCTTGTTTTGAACTCACATATTAGGAAAGAACTATGAAGAAAATGTTGGAGTAACCTCACTGAAAAACTAAATAACCTGATTATTTCTAGACCTTCTTATAATATATTGGACCCAACTGGAATTCTGTCAACTTTCCCATCTTGCAGCAGTATTATTTTTCTTACCCCACAGTGTATTAAAAACTTACATGTAGCATCATTCCCCAAAGCAAGATATGGATGATGCTAATTGGCAACATCTGTTGAACATTAAGTGTTTAGGATGATCTCTCTTAATGAAAAATGCTAAGCTGCTCTTTGTAGAAAACAAAAGAGTAAATAATAAACTGACCTATGTACTTAATAATGATAATAAAATGTCTTTATTCCGGCAAGATTGAGACTAAAAGATCTCTTCTTACATATAACCATTAGTCAATTAACACATGAAAGAGGTAGGATATAAAAGTGCACAGAAGAATACTAATTTGTGGGCTTAAAAACTTCAGCTAGTGCTTAGGAAAAATAGCCCACAACAGAAAAACACCCACATGAAGCGGGCAATGAAAAATTTGCAAAACCTGTAGACAGAAAGAAACTCAAATTTTGTAGAGAAAACACATCTAAAAGAGAGGGACATACACTGGTAAAATTTTGAAAAGCGAGAATATAATTGAGTCTTAATGAACATGGGAATAAATTCAATGTATGAAGTCAAGAGAAAAATAAACTTCATTCTTCACTCTTCCACATGAACATATTGGAAAAATCCAACATGATAGGCTTTATAAAAAAAACTATTAATGATGAAATACAACATATACCTCCAAACCAGTACCAAGTATAAGAGGTGTATGATAATATTATGCTTAAAATAAATCTGGTGGAAAATATTCTTATATTGATTAATCTTGATGAAAACATTATTTGAAAATAAAATATTACACACTTCAGAATCAAAATAAATATGCATCAAATTGAATGAAAAATTTCAATGAACAAAAAATCAACAGGATAGCAGATAGAGGACCAAGGGTATAAAAATCTATAGGTAAACATTTTGTTTTTAGTTTAAAAGACAGCAATTGAAGTCAATGTGTAACACTGCTAGAGCAAAAGATACTAAGCAAAAGTTGTATAAATAATTGCTCAGAATCTTGTTTGTCTTAAGTTATCAAAAGGTTACCAAAACATAATTACACCTCAATATTTGCCAAACCGATACAGGGTATGTTCTGCTCTGCCATAATAATTTTGGAGTTTGGAAGAAATACTATCATATAGCAAGGCTATTCTTCATTTTCAGAGCATGTAAGTCAAAATTAGTTTTTAGAAAAATAATTATGTTAATATCACTGAATGTGAAGATCATTTCAAGCTATACGTGGGTGGTCTGAAAAGTTTCCGACATTTCTCGACATATTTTCTGAAGATTACTGAAAAATCTGGGGTTGGAAACTTTTCAGACCACCCTCGTATACTCTGTGAAACTTTTGATAGTGAATCATAAAAATAGTAACTATTCATTCCCTACAAGTTATTTGATGTGAAAGTGAATGTTTCATTTCTTGATATTAAAATTACCTTTTTCTCTAGAATATTTCATTCTTATTTTATTCAACTTATAGCATTGAACTGTTGTTTCATGGTAGTATTGACCAAGTGCAAGTGAATAATTTTATAAGATAATCAATATTGGCAGAAATATTTTACAGAATTATTCAATATAAGAAGAATTCAATGGTAACCAAACTGTAGGAAATCAAATCCTAAGGCTTTAGGAAGACAAATGCAAACAACCGTCCCTACCAAATGCTCTAACCAAAATATTTTGAATTATCTACAGCAACACTTCAGGAAAATCAAACAAAGAAAATTGTGGAAAAGGATTTTATTCACCACCACATTTCCAAATATAATACATATAAACCATCCTTTCAAATTCTATTGATGTTGCTCTTCATATCTCGCAATACTGGACAAAGCAGTGTGTTACATAAGGTTTATTTTTGACGCCATTTTCTAAACCATAAGTTTTGAGAAAGTAACCGACCTCATTAAGAGGAAGAAGATGTTGAGACCATGGCACAGCCATTTCACATCTTTCTTACATTGAAAACTTAGATGACTAATAGGTCCTCCCTTCACGAGCCCTGCGATCCCAATTTTGTCCTTGACGATTGTAATTCTGCCTATCTCTGAATCCACCTGGGTTACCCCCACGAGCAAAGAAGTTGCCTGCAAAACAAAGAGCCGAGAATGAAAAATTGAGACCATAGAAGTGTTGGATACCAAAGATTGTCCAACAATATTTTAACATTGCTTGTTACTGCAAACATACTTTAGGTCATTTTATTAGGATAATGGAAGCCAAGAATATCATGAAGTACCATGCAGAAGTCTTTTGCTTGAAGCTTAGAGAGAATTCCACCAGAAAAATTGTCAAGCAGGTAAGCAACCATTAATGACAGACAATACTTTAATTGGAAAACAATAAATTATCTCATCGATGAAGATGAAACATGCATCTGAAAGACTTCCAATTATATATCAAGAGAAGCAGGTATCTAACAGAATAAGCTACATTATGGATGCAAGTTTCCTCAAATACCTAAGTAGAAGAAAGATGCATAGCAACAATTTATCACTAAGCCTGGCAGAAAGTTTATTGTAGAGTTAATCGAGCTTCAAAAGCAACAAGAAAGCATGCAAGTACACAGTGGAATGGATCTCTAGAAGAATATTTATTTACTAAATAATGCTTTGTTTATGAAATATTCGTATAGCAAATGAATACCATTCATGTACCCTAGGCATAGTTATTGAAGGCATTGAAACAGTATCTCAACAGTACCAACAAAATCAGATGGTTGACAAACACTGTTGTAAGAAAATGGGCTATTTTGCTAACTTTTAACTTCTGGATGAAATAATTTATTCATTTTTCAACCACGATTTTCAATTGCAATAAGGAAGTTGATCAAAAACTGTCTGGTGACAAAATTTATACTTTTACAAAAGATCATCATGCAATTGAATGCTGCTATTTCTGAATGAGTCCTTGTCATTAATCCTAAATCATTAACTATAAATCTTAACCAAAGATTACTTCAGATATATCAGATATTATTCATATTAACAGGAAATAAAGTATACAGAGAAACCAAATTTTCCCTATGAAGCATTTCCAAAATGATATTTGCCTCAAACAGAATATTAATCATTATGAGATAAACCATTTATTGAATTAGCTTAATTTAAGAAATTACATGCTTAACAAAATCACCTTCACTGGTTTAAAGCATGCATGAAATATTAAAAGACCAAGAAAGATATTCTTACCTTGCTTCATTTCAAATATCCTTTCATTAGAATCTACCAAGTTGTTGACCTTGTCAGTAAGCTGAAGGGCAAGAGACTGAAGACGGCTAGGCTCACTCCTATGCATTACCACTGTCTGAGTTGGGTCATCTAAAGAGGCCTGTTGATCAAAATTATAATTAGTATATTTCAGTGAAGATGTCCTAAGTCAGAAAACTCTTTTCCTCAACTTCTCACTGAAAAAAAAGAATTTATCTTACCATTAATTCTTCATTAATGATCATCTTGCTAATGATGGAGTGGACCACTGACTGATCCAATTCAAACATTTCAGCCAAAGTTGGCATGGAAATGGAATCATAAACATGAGAGTAGGTGAAGAGGTATGTCCTCAGAGCTTCCTCCTGGATTAAACGGCTAAGCATTCCTCTAACCCTATCGGCTTGATAGAAAAGGTCCCAGACCTGAAAAGATTGTCCGTAAAATTAAGAATTTTGCAATAGAGCTGGGAAATATTATAAATTTTTGCTATCACATAAAAATAAGGTATTGTTTCAAGGAATTTGTCTCCCAGGATATAGGTATTACAGAAGAAAAATTATTAAATACATATCCTGAAGCAAAAGTTGCCCATGTATAAAATATGACAAAGTAGACAACGAGGAAAGCTACTGCAGAATTAGTAACTCAAAATAAAATATTGCAATATTTCTGAATGATCAGAATATTAATACCTTTACTCAGGAATCTTAAAGAGTACCAATTCCATTTAATATCTCAAAAATGGAGGGTCTACCTTAAATTTATAGCTCAATACTAGACTTCCAAAGAATTAGATAGCTGAGATATTTATATTTGGTGACATAAACAAAAGATAGAATCATAAATTCAAATTTCATTTACATTAAATAGGATCAATTGTGACTATGTGGAGTTTTACAGCAATCATGAAAAGAAGACACCTTGTAATTTCCACCCGATTCTTAATTTAACAAGTTTTGTCAATTGGTTAACATCTTCAGGTTCTCAATACATCAATATCTTCTGATTCTGAAGATGTCAACACATTGAATAAATATGTAGAGTTGAAAATCTTCTCTGGAAGTTACAAAGTGTTTTCTTTTAAAGAAAATTTCTTATGCGTTAACTAAACTTCAATTCAGGTGGTTACAATTTCCATAGAATTGATATTCAACATTGTAACCACCATCACAATTTAAGCATAAGTTTCAATAAGTTTTGAAAAGATTTTGTTTCAAAACAACAAAATTGATACATCCCAGTTTTCTACCAATTAGATAAGGATATTCTGTGATAATTACATCCATCGTATGAACAAGTAAATACCTTGGCATTCATTTTTTCATTTATGATGAAGTTCTTGCAAGCACTCCAGTTACCATTCCTCATGGCTTTGGAAGCAGCTACAACATGCTCACGCATGGATTCAGGAGGTCCAACTAGAGACTGCCTTTCACTTGAACGAAGTTGCTGGTAGAATGTTTTAGAAATCATTCTCCTTCGGGCATCAAACTCATGAGCTATGATTAAAACAGGAGATAAGAGATTTACTGTGACAGTCATAGTTAAAAAAATAACTAATCAACAAGAATGATTCTCTTGGTTATAAAAACATCTACAAGTATTTTCAGTTTTTAAGATTGTGCAGTCACAAAAGATGTGACTGACTTTTAAACCAGTGACTGATGTTAACTTCATTATGATTGGTTCTTTGAAGAAAGAGGAAAAGTTACTTACCAGCCATGTATGGGATTTCAATGAGCATTGCTGACACTAAATAAACACACTCGAGCAACTCAAGGTTGATGTGCATATGGAATGGCATCTGACGCTGCTTTTCTATCTTTTCTTGCTCCTTGCTTCTCTCATGCTGGCGCTGGAAGGAAAAGATAAATTTATCAATTATCATGTAACTATATCATCATTTGAAATATATATATTGCTGAAATCCCAAATTTTATATTTTTCCTTTGTAAATAATTTTTAGATTAACATTCTACACAGCTAATAACCAATAAGGTAACCCCTCAACAAGAGTAATGAATAAAATGGAATGTTTCAGCTTCTTCTACAATGAAAACATGATGTTAAGTTCTGCATTAAAACCTGTCATAACATTGCCACTTCTTGTATTTACCTGAGGCAGAAGACCTTGTGCAAGCAATTCCTTAACTTTTCCAGTCATCATTAGATCAACCAGGCAGTTGTGAGCATCCTTAATGTTGGCATGCCTGAAAGCACAAAGGCCTAAATGGGCCATTGTCCTATTGTAGAGAATCTGAAATGTTAAGTTTTCAACAAATTATAAAAGGAAAAATCAAATGGCATTGAGAGATAAAATTTAAGGATAACCACAAAAGGTTTACTTTAAACTTGCCCTAAAGTTCAATCATTATGGATAGAAATTTCAACCTAATTCAAATATGAATTAATCAATACTAATCTTGTACTTGTACTTAAACATGAGTAGAAAATTTGCATCATTATGAGAATATTTTTGTTTAACTAGAAATTTTACAACACAACAATATACTTACTTGAGTTGGAGGATCTGAATGCTGAATGGTCTCCTGCAAGTGAGACATAAGCATGAGATCTCGAGCTTGGAACCAATTGTCGTGCAATGCATGATGGTAAATGTGAGCTAAGATTGCTCTAGTACGGAGTCGATCTGTACTGTCCTTGGCATAAATATACTTGCAGAGATTTTCCATAGTGTTCACAGAAGTAACAGAACCTTCAGGAAGCAAGCCCTAAAACAAAGACAAAAGATGTTGTTTAGAAAATAATGGGTATATTTTTCTGAAAGCAATGAAACTACATAAAAATATCTTCGTAAATTTTCAGTAAGTACATCAACATTCTATTCTTACCTGCTTCTGCTTTGGTACCTCAGGATCAAATTTGTAGTACAAATGCTCTACCTTACGCAGATAAATACAACAAAGTTCGGAAGACACTGAATTTCTCTCCAAATGTTCTTGAACCTTGTCAATTATCGCACAGACTTTCTTCTCATCTTTCAGTCTAAAAATTTAAATTATCATAATTAACAAAAATTAACTTATGGTAAGCACTTGCTTGAATATAAATAAGATCAAAAAGAAAATATGAAAGAAATGCTGATGTTGTAACCAGCACTAAAGTAATTATAGATGGTTCACCTTTCCACATATTCATTTGAATGAGGGTCACATTCTTTAAGAAGCTTGGTGAATTCTTCATCAAGTCGATCTACAACTGTGAGCACACATCCTCTGATTTTGTAAGGTGCCTTATCATAGACTTCCATTTCTTCCAAGATTTGTTCACTTATTGTCAAATCAGATACATCCAATACCATACCCAAAGTTTCCATAATTCGATCCAGTAATCTGAAATTTCAAAAGAATATATAATCAGCCTATTGTTTAGGATTAACATTAACAAAAATTTAAAATACTGATCCGTGAACTATGAATGTTAATTTAAAAATACTATGGTAATAACACATGGCATTTTGGTATCAACAACATACATCAGGAAGACAATAAGGTTTCATAGTCACCATTGCTAATGCAGAATAAATGCAATGATTAATTTATAATTGAATTTCAAAATATTCCTGACAATTTAACTATGGTATATCAGATTCTTTTAGTCAAAACATAACTTATAAAATGAATTTAAGACAAAGTTGAAACCTGATGCATGATTAAGATCAAAGTTTAAGATGAAGATCGGTACTTGACTGTACAAACAAATGATTTAGCCTCCTTAAACCTGAAATACAGCAAAATGATCAAACTTACTTCTCCCAATACTCAGGCTTCATTGCATCAGAAACTTTAGGGTTGTAATCAAAGATGGCTGCTATGATTGCAAATTTGATTTTAATGATAACAGCAGGTCCAAGATTATGGGCCTCAGCAACTGCCTGCAACTCGTGAAGCAATTCAATCTGTTCTCTTCTGTCCGTTCGCTTCTTTCCTCTGGCAGCCACAATCTCACTGAGTTTCTTCACAACCAATCCAATGTCAATCTCAGCATCTTTGGCAAACATTTTGGGTTTCTATTGTAGAATTAGAAAAAAGGTATTATTAGCCTACTATAATCTTAATCTTTCAAAAGATCTAAATGCAAAAGAAAAGAAATAAGCAGTTTCATACTGAAGGTATGGCCACTCCTCCTTTGACAGTTTCCCACTCTCCACCTCCATCCTCCTCCTCTTCTCTCTTTTGCTTCCTCTTCTCTTTCTCCTTTTTCTCTTTCTTCTCCTTCTTCTTTTTCTCTTCCTCTTCCTTGTCAGTTGTCCTGAAAACATTCAAGTTTTTACAATTTATCCTTTTAAAACTGTTAAAAATTGAAGGCCCAAACTACCAGTTCCTAAGAGCAAGCTTTCTCTACCAGTGTGCTATAAGAAAACTCCAGGCTTGCCAAGAGACTTTTGCTATATTACTATGAAAGCAAAGATACATCAAAATATACTCAAACGTATAAGTATTCCTCTATCTTTGTAATGAAAAATTCCTATATATTCATTTAAGGTTTCTCAAGTGCTTTAAAAAGATCAGTATTAGAATAAAAAACTGTAGTATACGTGGGCAAAATTAGGCGAATCCATCTGCTAAAACAGCAAAAGCACAAAGGAAAACAGGAACTTTTCCAATATCTTACAAAAATTCTTGAATAGTGATTGCCAGAAAAGATAAGCATGGTTCTGAACCATTGTTGAAGCAAAAACAAATTGACCAATGTGGTTAATTTTATGGATGATCAAAACCAACCAAATAAGAGATGATCTCAAATACATCATATTCATACGTCAACAACCATGTCAATTAATTTGGACTTTCAGTTTAGAAAATTTGTGAGGTTAAATATTAGGAAGGGTGCACTATATGAAACTCGAGTGAATAAGAAAAGAAAATAAACAGCAAAACTAATCTCTTAGAGTTTTGCAGGAAGTAGATCATAAATTGGAATTAAAAGGACACAATTGGAAGAGTATAAAAAATCTAAAATTCAAAATAAACTATGTTCTCACAGAACCTCACTTTCTTGACATTTTGTAACAAAAGCATCAAAAGTAGTCATTGAAAAATAATACTGAACATATGTATAGCAAATATAACTTAAAAGGAACTTACTTTTTCAAAAATCTTTCTCTGTAAGCAATGTTCTGGTTATCATCATCACTGCTGCTTGTCTCATCATCTGAATCACTGCCCCAATCCATAGAATCTTCACTTCCTTCATCATCCTCCTCTCGGTCCTCAACAACTGGAGTCTAATTGTTGAATATAGGCACACAATCAAAATTCAGCAATAACAACATTACTTAAAATTAAGGGATATCATAAATGTAATTTGATAAAATAGTAAAAGTACTATTGGTAGATACCATCACGCATTAAACTTTTTATTACATTGATTGCTTGCAATCAAAAACTTCTTCTGTAAGAATAGACCATTTTCCAATTACTTCCATAATTTTTTTGTTTGCAATCTAAATGCAAAATATTACTATACTAAAATACACAAGAAAATATTAAAATAAAAAAACTAGAAGCATATCTAATTTGATTTAAGGTAAAATCATTCACATCATACACAGGGGAAATTGGCTCCTTCCTTTACTGATTTTATGAATTAAGTGAAACTGTATCTATTTTAATATTACAATTTATATGCCATCAATATTATTTAAAGAAATGAAAACGAATTATAAGTATCTCCGGAATTTTGTACTATTTTACTTACTGAAGTATCACAAGAAGAGTTTCTTCAAATTAGCTAATCTATAGTCAAGTACCTATCAATTACAACCATTTGAAAAGATTACCTTTTGATTGCATTATTTTATATTTCCATGATAGTATGACATATTTGCATAACAACATCACCTCTTAACAACATCTAGTAACATACACTGTATGATTCAATAAACTCAGTGAGAATGATTCCAGAAATACAAATACCGTATTTGACCACACATAGGATAAACTATTTTAAAATTATTGCAACACAAAATCATCCAGTATCTTTAATGTGAAAGATTGACCTTTTTATCATTCTACTCATTTCTGCAATATTGAAGTACTGGGATATTAAACTTGATAGATTGAAATATATGATCTAAAAAACTAAACCTGAAAATGAAAGTAAAACTCTTCAGTTGTAATAGTACCATTAGAAACTTTTCTTGAGTTTTCCCTATTGAGATTTGAATGTATCTCATGTTCTATCACATATGGCACATAGTGCTTAAATGTATACTAATTAAGCCAGTATTCTTGTAACATTAAGTTAGATTAAAAATAATCCTTAAGAATTTAGAGAATTCCTTTATGTAATCATATCAGGTACATTCACTCATTACTTAATCAAAACTTCTAAGTAAATAATAATAATATAATAATAATAATAAACGACTTTATTAGAGGGCGAGATTGAGGCTAGTAAGCCTCTTCTTACATCTAACCCTTATAATATGAAAGAAGTAAAGAGATAGATTATGGGTTTAAACAAAAGGAAATAATAAAGAGATTTGTTTGCGGGTTAAAAAAAACCTAAGTTACAACACTTAGGAAAAAATAGAACCCTGCAGGAAAACGCCCACAAGAAGGGGGGCGTGAAAAACCTGCGAAACCTACAGACAGTAGCATCTAAAAATTTTAAAGAAGAGGGGGAATAAGGAAAAGAGAAGTGACTGCAACATTACTGAAAGGAATTTTAAAAAGCATTATAACTGAACAATGATATGATAGAAAAAGAATCGTTGCAAGATGATAAAAGAAGTGAGAAAATCATAATACATGGATATTTACAGTATCACCATTGGTTGCGTCAATTTAGCAATAAAAGCAGTAAAAAATCAAATGAATCAATGAAAAAGAATAAACCATAGAAACTGCAGATTACCAAAAATAAAAACCATAGGAAAATCAATACATATAAACACAATACATAGGTACATACAATATCGTCAATGGTTAACATCAATAATGAAATCAAATAATGAACTCAAGAAGGAATTTACCTTAACAAACTTGACAGCATCTGCAACAGGCTCAACTTTCTTGAAAGTTGCTGGACCACTATCCTCGGCCTCAGAATCATCCTCATCTTCCTCTAAAATATTAAGGATAATTTATCACCACCAATTCTTAGTGTCCAAAAGTATTTCGAAATTCAATCAATTTCAATGATTTTTCACAAAAGTTTATATACTGATATACATTGTGAAAAAACATGTTTTGAAAGTATCTTTCAAACTTCAAATTGTATTTCATAAAAATAACCTTTTCTCTTAATTCTTCATTCTTGTGTAACTTGAATTAGGTTATAAATTACAGACACACATGAATGAAAACAAATATAAATTTGCCATCAGCTTTGAATTAATGGCTATAAAATTTTATAATTCAAGCTAATCAACAGAACATGGGGGTTAATAACAGAGTTATTCCAACATCATACAACTAACCTTTCTCTTCCTCTTCATCCTCATCAGCTAGATCAGGATTTTCTCGGAACTTGGCAATTTCTTCCTCAAATTCCTTATTGTATTTCCTTAGTTTCTGACGAAGAGATGTTAAGGACTTGGAGTTGTTCTTTGACATATTTTTCCTCCTAGAATGAGATAAGGGAAATCATTAGATATAGCAAGGGTATTACTTTAAATTTGTAAAATATTCTAACATTCCAAAATAAAAGTATTCCAGTAAAACGGAGAGGTCCAGCAGGAATTTACTCTCAGAACTAATAATTACTTTTTGTAACATACGCTTATTTCTCAACACTCAAATGTGTGTGTTAATTATGAAAATATGAAAGCCTTAACCAAAAATGCAATATTTTGAGAAATGATGAAGGAAACATGATTGTAATTAATTTACACATCACTATGTAGTAAAATTGCTTTATTCAGTTTTCAGAAGCAATCTCACCTTCCATCTTTGTCTTCCCACACCTCAGAAATAAAATCCTCCATTTCAAAAAGGCAGCGGATATAGAACCTGGGAGTGACTCCATTTTCTTCTTTGGCAATGACAGGAAGAGCTTTGGTGTATGCTCTCATCAAATCCTCAAAAGCTAAATAATTTTGTATAGAAATTATGAGTGTCAATAGGCAACAGAAATTTTCCAATTCTTATGAAATACCTACGTTCATATGACACGTAAAATTGTATTTTATTCTTACTACAGTAACAAAGTTTACACAAATACCAAAAATAAATATAGAAACAATACAAAAATCATTTAGTTTAAGTAAAATTAGTTATATGATTACTTACTTGTCAACATGCTGCTCATATCCTTATTCTTTTTGTAATTCCTGATTTGTTTAATTAAGTTGGTCAGATCTTCATAGCGTTTTTCTTTAGTAGACCTAACAACGCGCTTCGTCTCTTCCTCATCGTCACTAAACTGTGAAATGTAAAGAAAATTATCAATACAGGCATTAATAATCATCTACCGTTAACTAAAGACCTTTCATTAACAGTTAAATTACTTACAGTAAAGGTTGCTGCTGGCTGCCTTGGTGCCTGCTCCTCCTCAGATGAGCTTTCCGTTTCCGAATCGGAACCAGTAGCGAAAAATCGACTCATGTCTCCTCAATGCTTTATGGATAAAAAGAAAATCAAACATTAAAACTCAAAGGTCGGGAAAATGTCTTCAACTTCTCCATCACCAAAAATCAGATTTTAAAAACACCATCTACAGAGATCGCAATCTCTTCACGGGTCGCGAAATATTTAGAAAAACCGATCGAAGTCAACAATATCTTACAAATTACTTCAGTAATTCATAGCAATTATAAAATCACATAGAATCAAAAATACTGACCGCATTTACCAATACAATATGTTAGAATAATTGATGGAATAATCATAATATCAAACATAGAGGGAAAATTAATTTACAAATTAAATGGCTTACTTATAATATTTACCTACTCACACTTACTTATTATGAAAATCCACAGAAAAATATGCCGAAATTGCCGTTTGACGTGTTTTCTTAACACCACATTGGGCTACGAGGATAGTTTCGCATGCCACCTATGTGGTGAAAACTGAACGATCGACAAACGAAAGTTAAAGCTCGCTGAAAGCGGTAATTACAAAATCATGGTCTTATCATTCTAATCTATTTATACGAAGATTATAATATATATCTAATGAAATTATAATAAGCTTGACGTTGAGGGATCATTTTCTTTAATAATGACTCATCTCAATGACATACAGAAGCTTATATGTAATAAGAAGACCGATTCTACGCTTCTAATTCCAAGTTACATGCGCTTATAAAGCATACATATTAATTATTTATCGGACAATGTAATTATTCTGCCTCTAATTTTTATAACTACTCATTGTTCACTTAAAGTTCGCAAACAAGGATAATGTCGTCATAAACTAAAGTAAGGACATACCTTTAGAGCGTGTAGGATACTTTAAAAATATTCTGGCTGGTCTATCTATAATAATATATTTGAAAGCCAGTCTATAAAATAGATAAAGATAAAGTTCTCTTTGTATTTGCTTTTGTATTTGCTCATTAAATCATTGTGTTATCGAAATTTAAAATTTTACTTACTGCAAAGAAAATCAATGTGGCTACTAGGAAAAGATTTGCGAAATGCTTCATATGGAGCATTGTACTGTATGGAGCCGAAACGTGGACCTTGAAAAAGAGAGAAGAAAAGTACATAGAAAGCTTTGAAACATGGCTTTGGCGAAGACTGGAAAAGATTAGTTGGAAAGATAAAATTAGTAATGAAGAGGTACTGAGGAGGATTGGGGAAGAAAGAAGTATTCTGAAAGAAATTGGGAAAAGGAAGGCAAATTGGATAGGACATATTTTAAGGAGGAACGGAATACAGAAAGTGATAATAGAAGGGAAAATAGAAGGGAAGAGAGGAAGAGGACGGAGGAAGTATGGAATGCTAACAGACATCAAAGAAGGAAGGAAATATGTCGAGAGGAAGAGAGATACCCAAAACCGAATGCTGTGGAGACAAAAATTTCGTTGAAACCTGTCCTAGGACAGAAAGAACAAAGAAGAAGAAGACTTACTGCATCTCTAATTATTCTTTATGTTGATTCATCAAATTTTCTGATGGTGGCTGTTTTTTATTGAAATGAACTAAATAAAAATATTAGTAAATGCATGCAATTAGTAGTAGTATTGTTAAAAGTGCTTCGACAATTGAGGTTATTTAGCACGTGAGCTCCCACCGGTAATCAAACCAGGGACGAAATTCGAACGCACTCCTCACATGGCTATCCGGGAGCCTTTTCATTATTTTCCTCTATTTCCATTTTTTCTTTTATCGAGAAAATTACGTTTAAAAATAGTAAAAATTACAGTAGAAGACCAGCTTTAAGCCATAATACTTAATATTAAATAAAAAGCCGAGATGACTTGAAATTTACTATTCCGAAATTCGCGTAGTTAATTGAGTTTTTATACTCTATCCATAATCAGTTATAAAGCTACTTCGATTTATAATTGGAAGAAAATCGAAAAAGTGTAAAATTAAATTAGTAAGGAGCAAGATATCTTAAAGTTTTCGCATTATTAGATCTTGAGCTATGATTATTTTTTCTACTCGTCCTTCTCCATTAGATTTCCATCTATTACAAAGTCTCTTCCCAAATAATTATTCAACTTTTCAATGTTATCCATAGTTCAATGGGTTATGGTGTTTATTTTTTGCGGGCATTACAGTTCTCTTGAATCTGTTCATGAGATTTGGACCAGAAAAGAAGTTAATCAACAGCTTACAGACTAGAAGAATGCATATACTGCATATTAAATAATAGAATGAACTTTTAAGAACTTTATGATTAGCTGAAATTCAATACATACTGCGAAGAAATAAATTTTCTTCCAAACGAAAAGCCTGATGATCCTACATATAGATTCAATAAGGTTTGCTATCATCTATAGTGTAACATCGGCAAACAGGGCCTTTAGATATATTGGAGCTTTAACGTGACGCAAAAGAACGAGCGTATACAGAAATCATTTATTATTTATTAAAAACATATTGGAGTTGAATTTCATCAGCGAGCTCCTGTTGCTTTAAAATTATTTAATGTTAGCCTTCATCGCTTCGTTCTTGAATTCTGTTTTCTAAATAAAAAATAAACACCATTTTGTATTTCTTGTTAACGAATCTCATACAACAATCACCGTCGCATACGTATAATTTATCCAATATCAATATCTCTCCAAGCCCTATTTTTGAAAATTACTTTCAAGCATTTCCCAGTGAGACAAGAGAATAAAATTTATGGAGGAAAAACGGAAAGAAATTGAAATGAAATTTAAGGAAAAATGTAGTCGACTGCTACTTTTCGTCCTGTTTCTGTAAGAAAAAACTTCCAGTGGGAACGTCTCTAATGAAAATTAAAAAATATGAAATACGAAAATTGGACGAGCAGTAGACTTCATTTTCCCCTGCATTTTCCCGAAAATTCGCGTACACTTATATATTTTCCCAATGCATCCTTAGCCAATATTTTTAACTGCAAATCGTATACATACGTAAAAAGTAGGTTACACAAGTAAGATTTTGATACCAGAAAATATCGTGTTTCCTGATTGGTAAACCCAAACCCATCCGTTCTAAAAATTTCAATCTGCGCATAATTTTCTCGAAAATATCACTTTCTTACTTTTCGTTCGATTATGACAATCTTAGACCTGGATTGAATTGCACTATGTCATAAAGAATTGATTTTCGTCTATGCTGAATGTCTTCCAACTTTCAACTTTCTTTTTCTGAGCAAATGTAGCAAGAGCGCGCGCCGTCCTCCCGTAAGAAATACATGGGGCCAAATGCTTTACATGGTGTCTTCATGACGTTCGGTGGAGTATACAAAATATGTTAAATTAAGTTCCATCCTTTACTTTACACACATCCTCTACGTACATGTACATCCAGTACATATATATTTATTTACCCTATGTCAGTGACATCAATGAGAAATACACGTCAAGTTGATTTCTCGTTTCGTTGCAGATCTTTCTTATATTTAATTAGAAACAATGGTGGAATGTAATCGGGAGGAGTATGAAAGGAATTAAAGTAAGAGCTTATTATTTTTATAGTAGTAGGTTGTTTTCGATCCAAAATAGTAAAAAAGTTGATAAAATATATAGTTTTGTGATATATAAAGTTAATTCAGTAAATGCTTACATTGCTGTCACACAAAATCTAGTTTTGAGTTGCTATTACGGGAACCTCTATTAGCAGACGACACACCAGACATTTTCACGGGAAATTTCACTAGTTTAAGATATTTATTGTCCTATATAACTATAAAAACCATGTCTCCACGTATTTTCACCAAGAAAATAGACTAACGATCGTTTATGAAGGGGGAATGATACGTGTATGCCCCCGTTATATTTAAAGCAAATCGATTAAAACTTCGCTGTCTCCTTTCATCTTTATCATATGCAGAGGGAAATGACAGTCGAGTTCCTCTTCTCTTGCTCGTGTATTTTTCTTTCGTGAGTACTCGGAATACAGGTGAAGCCATATCCTTCCTCGCGATGAACCTTTTGTGCAAGGCGGCATCGACCTTCATCCCATGGAAAACTATTGACATTGTCAAAGTTTTCGGCGACCTACTTTTTGTCCCACGAGTGGAAAATCATCCCGATGTTTCAACACGTGCTCTCTCTCAATTAGAGGGGGATAGCATTACCCGTAAATTAACTAAATAATTATCAACGAGCTCTCTATATGATCGGTGCACATGTTTTCGCCGTTCCGAAAACGCACTAAGTAAGCCTAAGGATATCAGTTTGAAATTAATATTTAGGGCACGTTTTCATGTGATGGCGATGTTGCAAACACATCGCCTTTTCATTTATAAAAGCTTAGCAGAGAAATAACCTGGAAACTGGAAAGAGGCTCCTAGTTTCAGCTTGTCTTTGGTAGACCATTTAAAAGTCTACCAAAAATTGAAATAATGCTAGTTAGTAGCTAAAAATCATTATAAATAAATTTTATAAAATTTAATAATTTCTTTTTTCCATCGCATTGATTTATCGAAAAAGAAAATAATTATTATTTCCAGTTCTACTTACTGTAAATAAGGGTTTCATCACAATATCTTGGAAACTGAAAGACTCGGTCAGAAATTTAAAAACGATTTTATATGAAATATAGAGGAAATGTTAAATATAATATGTGATGTGAGATTTAATTACTTCTAGAATATTCTTCTAGAAATCCTCAAAGAACACAAACTACAATTTTTATATAGCTCCTCTTTTTAATTAAAAACATGATTTATCTAAGTCCAGTCCAGTTACCGCAGATATGATTTTAAGAAATTTTGTGTGGTGAAAGGAAAACCGTATGATATAAGTGATCCTTTATCTTGATAAAACTTTCTCTGTTAAGATGTTAGTATACCGTCTTATTGTCTTTTCTAGGTCACAATGGATCTGATTCTGGTACTGCTATGAATTCAAGGTAGCTTTCCAATTTTTACACAATACTGAATTAAAATCATGGGTAATCAGCTGGGATCGCATTCGATGGAAGGAAGGTGCTACTATTTTATTAAATTACTTTGTTAAAAAATATCCTAAGTTTATCGGAAGCTTCATTCATATAAAGTGCATCCATTTACGCAAAAAGATATACATGAATAGAATTCGTAGAAAGTCATATGGTGGAAAAGAATGTCTATAATAAATAACAAATAATTATAATAGAAAGTGATTGAATATCGCAGAGATATGAAAGCCTATCCATTAAATAATAAATAAGGCTCTTGTCGTTTTTAATGCATCGTTCTATTAATTTTCACTGTTGAAAACGCTTTTAAATTACAATTCATAAATGCTCTCTTTGCTCACGGAGCGTGACATTTTGATGGGGTGAACGAACTGCTCCGTTTCCGTCCAAGAGTAAATTTAAAGAAAAAATCCGAATGAGCATTGTGTTATTTATCATTTGCTTGAGAACTCTCTAATTAAAAAAACTAGCTAAAGTTAACCTATTAAAATAAATGGTGAATATCGCGATTTTCGTTAAAGCTTTTGAGTTTCGTTTAAGCTTCATAATAGTATTCGTCTCGAGGTTGGTTGGAGGTAGGAAAAGTGAGGATGATCGAAAAATAAATAACGGGGTGAAGTGGAGTTGTGGAAGATGGAAAACGAATAAAACATGTAGCGGTATATCACTGTGGGAATCAATAGGTAAGATTTATCGAAGCATTAGTCAAAATCGCTGTACTTCGAGGAGTCGCGGGGGAGAAAAAAATAAGTACTTGATGTTACAACGTAGTAAAGAAGCAATTGCTTATTTTAAAATGGCGTTAACTCAATATACTCCTTGAGCATACTTTCCTCTAATTTTTTCCATCATTGGCGGCAAGAAAAGTGCTCCAGAACCTTTGATTACGGAGCTGCAACACTATTGCCGAAAAAGAGTTTTGTGTTGTAATTTTTCTGATATTTTTCATTTGAATGACTAAATGAACAATGTAATCTAACTATAAATTTCGTAATATTAAAAATCATTGATGATTTTGTGAAGATTAAAGCTAAAGGCTTTCAAATTTTTCAAAAATTAGTTCGAGATGAACAAATTAGTTGAACGACACATAAAAAAGTATTGTTCGCAACTTAGAGCCGTTTCTGATAGACATAAATGAGTATCGCTTGTGGTAGTAGAACTGTAATTTTGAGAAAACAAGTGAAGATAAGGTTGGGAACCCCCGACCTAGGGCACGTCGTTCGATTGACACCTTCAATGGTTTGAATGATTTACACCCATGTTTTCTACTTTGCGGATTTATTCCGCATATACTTCTTCTATCTAGACTTAATTTTTCCTCCATTATCGCCTTCCTCTCTTTTTACTCCAGATCTCAAGTGTCTCATCCGCGCCAATGAGGCGGAATCAATGCGCACTCTTAGGCTCTCATCAGCAAGCACCTGCTGGTGTCCTTTGCTCTCAGATTCCAATTTGTCACAATCATGTCACGGATCCCCTTCTTTTCCCTTCCCTCTGCAAACACACGAAACACTCGACGAGGAAGAATCCATTCGCGGATGCGCCTTCATTTGTCTGACGCCACGAGTGGCAGTGGGAGGTGACAAGTATTCCTTTAACGGGTCGTTATCACGATCATAAAAGGAGATAAGCCTCCGTTGCTACCGCAAGGTTTTATGGAATACCACCGTTTGAATTAGCTAAGGTGAGTGATCGGGTTCCCCAAAGGGAGCGCTCATGCAGCAAATGCATAAGAGACGGAAGGACGTTCTGGTCATCTTGCCATAGGAAAGATATCAAGTAAATCATTGTTTAACTTTTAAAACACCTGTCAAGGATTATATATACTCAAATAATTAAAAATCACAATACATAACATTCATTCCCTTTCAATTATTCAAGAGGTTTTAATTTTCCCTCACAATCCTCCATGAAGTATTATAAAGAAATATCCTCCATCTTGGACCATGAGAAAAGAGGAAATTAAAAGATTATAGGCTTTTGAAGAGGTGGGTATGGCGCATAATGGAGAAAGTAAGCTTGGTTGATAGGAAATCCAGCAACGAGGTGATAGAGATGGTTGGGGAACAGAGGGTGTTAAATGAAGTAATTAGAAATCGACAAAGGAAATGGATGGGTCAAATTTTGGGAGGAGAGGGATTGCTGAAAAATTGATAGAAGGAAGAATGCTAGGGAAAAGGCAGAGGGGAAGAGAAAGACAAAAGATCGTTTGCATTTCGACTTTTATTATTATTATTATTAATATATTGCTACAGTTTGACATTTGTCAGGTGGCAGCCACAAACATCGTTAAATTACACACCCTTTTACACTTATAATGATATTATTTGTAACTGTTTTTTTCTGGTTTTTTCGGAGTTCATGACAGGCCTTCTCGGCTACCGTAGCGGTCACGGGGTAGAAACCCCACCGTACATCACCCTGCCATGCAATCCCCTACTTTTCCAGATGTCCCTATATGACTAATACACATTACACAGTATTTCACAACATAACTATAACATATGAAAGCATTTCTTTTTGAAAGATTTTTTATTTTCAGGTAAGGGCCTTAAGAGTGATCCAGGTAACTTATTCCACTCAGAAATACCTCTATTAAGAAAAGAATATTTGGCTATGTCCGTTCTTTGCCTTCTAGCTTTAATTTTAAATTCATGGCAACCTTTTCCGAGGAATTCCGGTTTCTCGACTGAATTTTTAAAACCATCCCACCCATCGGTACCTGCAATTATATTGTAAATACAACATAGTCTATTTATTTTTCTTCGTTTTTCTAATATAATACAACAGCAGTTGAATTGACACTGTTTACATATTTTATTCTGGATCTTCGTAGGAAAATCTATAGTATTTAATGCCTGCCTTTACATGCGTTCTTATCATAATTTCTGCGGGACTTCAGAACTCACGCACAGGCTAATTAGAGATCATACCTTGATAAACATGGTATGTAATTTGGTCTAATCAAACCTGAAATGATTGAAAGATAGGTTGATTTTCACATCATAAATCAAAATGAGAAAATCTTTAATGTAATCTCTTTTTCGCCCATCGTTTCCCAAATCAGGCTAAACTTCTTGCTGACATTTGCAACCCAATTTGATCTTCCTCAAGAACCGGAAGCCATCGAGGCCGAGCAAATAATTGACAGACCAACATGGCCGAGAGACTGTTTACCATAAACTGGATCGATGTTCATAAATTTAGGTGTAGTGAAAGCGAGGGAAGGTTTATTGGGATTGACCTGCCATCTACAACTGAAGATACACCTATAGGCAAAGCGGTTTTTTAAATTTATGTTTAAGGGCTTAAGTACGGGATTATCACGTCAGTCATCGCAGCGGATTTTATATCAAATGAAAATATCAATATTGGAAGCCGTTACCGTTACACTTCAATTCTAAGGACTGATAGACTATCTTTATCTAGTCTAATTAATGTTTTAAAGAGTCTATTCATTACTGAATCAAAATTATTTTATTCTTCTCAATCAAAACGGGGCATTTTCAACTGGTAAAGCAGAATGAAATCTTTCGCTCGATTTTTCTCGTGAGATATTCTCATTTACCTCTAATAATTCTTGGTCACTTTTTTGTAAATTTTATCTTAACCATATATGTCTTCGGAATCCGACGTTTTTCGACGAAGTCTCACTTTTTAGTGTTTTTATAAAATTTGACAATCCTTATGATAGCAGGTTTTATCACGAAAATGAAAGATTATTTGTTAAGTTTTAGTTTTTATGTATAGATGGACTCTTTCAGCTTATCTGTGGCCAAATCTTTTCCCTGCATTTAGCTATTGAATGTCATATTATACATTACAATTAAGAGTTTAATGGGAAAAGTACGATTTCTGATTATTCGGACGGGAAAGAGTGGCTGAAAATGGACTGTACCGGCGACAACGGGACATCCCATAGTCAACCTCCTACTAATGCTCAAGAACAAGGAAAACTATTTTCTGCTTAATTGACGTCCTTTTCGACCAGAAAATAACAGTCGACCAAAAAGGAAGACAATCAATGTAATAAAAAAATCTCCCACCTCTTTTAAATGCTCTATTTCTCAGTTTTCCCAGGGCAAAGTTGTTTTCCATTCGAGAGTGGAAATAAGTTTACAAGGAAATTAAAAAGCTTTCCGCCAACGCAGGACGAATTCCGGAGGTCAAATGAAATCCTATTTAATTTAACCGTAAACCGTTTGTTTCGGGGAAAGTGTTTCCATTAGTGAAAATTAAATTCAAAACATTTCAGCGATATATGTTTCTTGTTTACTTCCAGGGAATATGCCACATCTTTTTTCATACCGAGCGCCGAAGTGATACAATGAAGCATTACTAACGTGAGAACACTATGACATTAAAAGTTCATGTACCTCAGCGGCATACTATTTTATCCCAAATCACATTGGGAGGCTGGAAAGGTTGTGGTGCACCAACTAAATTTAATTTTGAGTTTCCTGTTAAACATACGTCAGAATTTGAAGTTTGGAATTATAGTTATGTAATGATTCTAAAATATTAATAGTAAAGAGATGATTCTTAAAATTTAGATGCTATTGTTATTAGAAATTTTTATAGGTTAATGCGATTCCGTATTCCTTGAAAAATCCTAGCGAGCGAAAAATCATCAGATACCCGAAAATTATCTACTCAATCTAAGAGTAACTATTTATTTCATACATCCATTAAAACATATTTCCAGCTAAATATAAGTACAAAACAAAAAGTACAAATCATCAGTAAAATATTATTTACAAAATTAGTGCAAATATTCGTACAAATTATTAGAAAAAATCAATGTTAGTACAAAACGGTTGAAATTTCGCACCAACTTTAACTCAATTCCACTTCAATATCTGTAAATATTACGGGAATAGCTCTTCTTGCGTCTTAATTTCGAGGGAATATTCCTGTTATAGAGTATCGTATCATAGAAAAACTACCTTTTAATACGTTTTACTTTCTTTGAAATTTTTTAGTATATGAATGACGGTTCAATATGTAGAAAATAGTGAAGTGAGTACCGTATGAAAAATGATGCTTGAATTATATTTGCCTCTTTATTTAAGCTATTTTTTGACGGATTCCCTACTTTTCCAACTCCGATTTTATTAGTATTATTAGGAAAATAGAAGACGATATTTTATCATCAAATGACATTAATCTTGTTTCTCAGGGATGCAAACAATGTAATATTATTCATAACCTTGATAACCTTGTTAAAATAAGTTTTAGTTGCTACTACATTAGTTTAATGAATTAAGAAAAATAACATATCACAGACTATTAGCTTCACCAAAGTAATGATTTTTATTCGAACCTCAGTTTCTGGGAGACGTGATGGCGGTAGGAATTACTATTTTCCATTCACATTTCAAATCCCTTTCAGAGCATTCATTCATCCATTCGAATTTGAGTATGATGCCTCCCTTATAAATCCATGCTTTTGAGTCACCTCCTTTAAAACAGATGTTGATTTACGATTTCGAGGAAACAAAAGATCTCCCTTGTCATTCGTCACCGGCTGAACCCACTCACAACTGAAACCCGCTTTAAATCTAATTAAGAGAGGCGTTATTTTATGCTCACCTTTAATTTGGGGAATTCACTTAATTACAGTAATAGAGTTACATCTAACAACGTGACGAAAGGTGAAATGGTGTGGCAGAACTCAAAGGTAGTGAAAAGAAAGGATCAAATCCTTCGATTCCAATCTCCATGGAAGAAAAATCTTGATAAAATGACAGCTATTAATTGATTTCATGAATATAATTTAGAAATGAGGATGTATATGCTTTATTTAGCTCAAATTTTAACGTGGGCGAGTGTAAACGAATTCTTTACCAGGAAGTTACGAGGAAATATCGATTGAGTACAGTTCTCAATTCAGTTAAATTTACGATGAAATGCGGAACTGTATCAACTATAGGATGGATTTTAAGATTTTCTCAATTAAACACTGAGTTTTCCGATCGTTACCAGGAGTTCGTAAAATATACATCGGAAAATTTGGAAAAATAATTAAAACTCATCAAAAGGAAGTAAAAAATTAAAGCAAGCTTACGGAAGCATCTCTTTTGTCTTCTAATCACAGATGCCCATCCCTTTTGGCACCCTTTCATATTCATAGAAATATTCGAAATAAGTTATAATGCAACTGAAATGCCTTCTGGAATTCTCATGGAGATATGGCTTAATATAAGGTAACGGTGATTTCACCGAGGGGTAAAGAAGACTCCTTTCCAGTAAGTGCTAGTGAGCACTGGTGCTCCTTTATTATATAATGACGATTCATAAGTCTTATTTTTTCAATATTAATGTCATCATTTGTAAACAGTTTTCACCTCTTGAGGTCAGTATTTTGGTATCAACAAAATATTTTACGGAAGGAATCAAATATTAAATTATATAAATACTGAAGCTTTATTTATAGCTTTTATTTATACAAAACAATGTTTTTTAGTTTTTCGTGAACACCTGATTATTCCTTAATTCATTATATTCATGATGTCATATTTATAAGTTATTTAGATCTTCTTCATTTTAGACAAATTTGATGTAAATTTAAATTATTACGGATAATATTTAAGACGCAGTAAATTATCTTGCAATCAAAGTATCTCGGCTAAAGAAATCCGAGATTGTCAATGCTTCAATTGTAAGTAATCTTGAAATATACATAATGAGATATGTTTTTAGAAGGCTCACTAAACGATTGGGAAAGACTGATATATTTATAGTACCATAAAATTTATTGAAAATATTTATGAACCGTGTTTTTCCTGGAGTTAATCGCTGATGTAAAGCCTATTATAGTTTTGGAAATATAAGCGTAAGTTTGCCGCTGCGATTCCATAAATTATAAATTAATCTAGAAAACTTCAGTTCCGTTTTTTCCCGTGCATATTTGCATCTAATATGCTCATCTGTGGGTAAAAAGAATTTTTTAGGCTTAGGTATGGTAGTAAGCCATTATAAAATAAAATATTAATTACAAATGAATTTTCATTTGTTGAATGAAAAAGTTGACGGCCTAACGCTATTATAGCATACACGATGAGCAATTTTATAAAGATTATTTTTAAACTAAGCTTTCAAGTTTCTCGGCTGATGTTGGGCGGTAGGGAAATCGATTAAGGGAATTCAAAAACGTGGTGAGAGTCCCCCCAGGCGCACGGCTTAGAGGAAACACTGCCAGATGTAAAGAATGGATTATGCTTTCCAGTTGTCCACCGGGACGTGGTCAATTATGTCCTTTGAGACGCCCATTTTTTAGTATTGAAATAGGCAATTAAAGAATGTAATTGCAATGAAATCTTCCGGGAATCCTGCTGAATACAGATCTCTGCAGCTAATCTCACACGGCCTAAGGAAACTTTGTTGAAAACGGATGGAACAAAAATTAAATTTTTGTTTCAAGAGGGAATTATATAAATGTACGTATGAGTGATTAAGAGTACTCTTTAGTTTATTAAAATATATTTTTAAATTTATTTTTACGAAGAGAACTGGCTATTTTCGTGTGAAAATTTTGGAGACTATTTTTAGTTCGAGACACATCATTCATCAATTTAAGTAAGAGTTTGAGTGTGAGGTACGAACAAAATTCGGAACCGAGAGGCATTTTGAGTTGAATATGTAGGCGGTATTCACCGAAAAATCTACTGATACAACACTCAACTTCGATTCTGCTTCCTACGATCGAAATCATTTGTTCGTAAAGCAGTAAATATTGAATGGCAGATTCGGATTGAACCCGACGCTCCTCTTGTTTAATAAGTGACTCACCTGTGTAGATTCAACGTTTGCGAGCTTATTCTGTATCTCATTGAGTGGGTTTCCTCTCTCATCCACTGAGGCAATTTGTAAAGAAAGCATCGCCTTTGTTTTAGACGAAACTCGGAGTTTTCCACTTCGTATATTTGTTATCTTTCGTGTAAAATCTCCAAGGTTGATCTTACACGTGAATATCTTTTCTAGGCGGAATAATATTTCCAAGAATATTTTCACCGGCAAAACATCTTTTCTCCACGAACCACTCCACGAACATCCACGAACAAAAGACTTTTATACACGTCGAAGGTGTTCTTTACCAATAACAACCACAGCGATACATACTTAGTTCCATGATTCCATCGTCTTAATAGCATGTCGATTTTGTCTCTCGATTTTATAAATTTGTCTGATTTTCACAAAATTCCCTATTACATTATCTTGATAATTAAAACAATCCAATAAAAATACATTCCTTATTTGTCATTTATTCTGATTTGTTTTCATGAGATTCAAATTTATATCTATTTAACTATTCCCTTACTCTAAAATTTGAATTGAATTTTTATTTTCTTATTTATGAATTATTTTTTATTTTCACGTTTATCCTTTTCATGCTTTATTATGATATAGATTAAGTATTTTGCATCAAAATTAACTTTCCTCGTTAGAATGGTTGCTCTTCATTTATATCCAGTTTTTTATCTCAATTTTCATTTTTGTTCAAGTTTTGCCTTTTAGGATAATTTCTACTCATTAATACACCAGCAGGTATATTATTTTCATTCGAGAGTTTAGCGGATATTCTTATCCTGATCTATGCCACTCGCTGTTAAATTTTTTCACGATATACATCAATTCCCTCTAGCAGCAATTTCTAATTAATCATTAGCATCGTGAAATGAAGATAGGAACGAAAATTCAACCAATCTACTCGACTACTTTCACAGGCTGTATTTTTTCCAAAATATATACGGAGTTGAACGGGAAGAATTAACGTGAAAACTTCATTTGCAAAAATAATTAAAAAAAGGAAAATTTTTTCCTTCTGATGAAGCCCAGAAAACAAAATTGTAGCTCAGGTGAGCCATTGTTTTATTTTCCCATGGTTTTACGCCCTCAAGTAATTTAACCCTCTCTCCCACCTCTCGGTTCTCAACCAATTAACCTTTGGGAGCATTCCTCATTTCGTCGCTGCGTTTATGCCTAGCACAGAAATCCCAAACATTTAATTAGTTTCATGTCCCAATGAGATGAAGCTAAAGACGTCGAGAGTAAATTCTTGCTCCTCTTCCCTGAAGCCGATGGATTTAACTGTTATTTTCATTGGTTACAATCCTCTTCGATTGGGTATGTAGAAGAAGTGTCATTCGAGAAAAACTAACAATTCCATCTTCGCCAATTGGGCAAGGTACAGTTCGCTCGGTACTAGGAAATCCTCTCCCAATAGGAGAAACTTCAGCGAAAAATTCTGCCACTTTTTCAATTTTTCTCTTTGTTTCACCAGCTAATTTTATCCATCCACCCTCTTTTCTTGTTTAACCTTTTATCTTCCTTTTCAGATTTTACTGTTTCGCAGAAATGAACACCAAAAGGTAAATTACACTAATGAGTTTTGGTATCGCCATTCTACGGATTACTACGAAACATTCGGGAGAATGCCACAACTGCGAGGGTTCTCAAAGTATTATCTTCCATCGTGTCAAAAGAGATTTAATTAAATAAATGTAGTACGTTACGTTTTTTAGTATTAACGTGCATCCATTACCTGTTGACGCTTATAAATCCCATGATTTTAATAGTATAATGCTCTCTCATGCACTTAATTTTTTAACAAATTATTTCTTTCGGGATTAACTTCCAGGCATTTTCTATAGAACACTCCTAAAACCACTATTAATCACGATTGATTAGATTCTCTTTCTTGTGATTCTATTCACAAGAAAGTTCTCTGCCATTGATGATAACCGAAAGTACTAGGAATCAGAAAAAAATGTATTGATGATATAACTACACTTTCTAGGGTTTACGGTATTCTAGAATTTAAGCGATTCATTATTTTGCTCAATTACCTTCAAAGCCATAGAATAATTATATAGTATATATATAGACTATAATATAATATAGTGTCCTCACTGTCTTTTATTTAACAACTCTATCATCAATCTAGAAAAACTATACAAACTAATTAAGGAGTTACGCAATATCTCTATGACAGAGATATATTTTAAGTAATTTTTCCATTCAATCTCTCTTTATCATCACATTTATTAGTTCTTTCACAATTTTTCTTGTGGTTATTTCCTTCCAACAGTAGAAAATTATAAATACCGATAATAGAATTTCAATAAAATGCTATTAATTTACAAATAATTCCTCACATTTATTTCGATAACGCCCAGTGTTCAATAGTAAAGCACTAAAAAGAAAGGCTTCCTCTTTTTTGTTGCTATGTGCATAAATGGTTTAAATGAATGTATTTCGGTTAAATTGGTAGTATGCCGCTTGCACCTTTCTGCATATTGCACAAAGCAGAAAATAAGCTCTTTACTGTCGTTATAAGTCAAATGTATAGAATTTTTTTTTGTTTGCCTTTTTTTAAATGTTTTTCATGCAATAAAGAGAAGTAATTATCGTGTTACCCAAGAAATATTCGACCTCAGTTAAGAACGGAGCCCGTAATTTTTTACCAAAATATCCAGTATTTTTCACTTACCTCCACTAGAGTAGACCCTAGATTTTAATATTTGTTCTAAGTGCAGCCATGTATATAATACCATTGCATCGAAATACACTTTTTGGCAGGCAAGACACGTTGACAAATCAGAGAAACCAGGAAGAATTAAAGAAGTTTCAGTCACACAGACCTGGAACATCTCCACACGTATTTGTTATTGTCGGAGATTTTGTCTGCGGAAGGTGCAACAGCACGTATTTTCAAGGATAAATTAATGCAATTGACGTTGGCTTATTTCCATATCTCCATTTTTTCCATATATTTTGTGCTAATGAATATTTTCACCGAGATTAGACTTGAGTTTCCTCTCTGAAAAAGTGGTATTCACATCAAATTCGACATTTTGAATTTATCCCTAAAAAATGGAACGAAAAAATGGACTATTTCTTGGTTGCGGTAGATAAAATTTATATTTTTAAATATTTAATAATTAATAAATAAGATATGAACAGTGTTTCACAGACATTGGAATACTTAACCATAAGAATTTCTCGGTCCTACCCTAGGAACAAACATGTGAATTTCGGGTAAAAGGAAATAATCTCCAAATTCAAAAGTCGCCGAGAAATAAATGACGTTATGTTTTTTCGATGACGAATTGCTGGTTGATAAATTGTTTTTGGCAATCTTCCCGAATGCCATGATATTTATTCGCTAAAAACTCATTTCATAGCTAATGCAATTTTAAATCTACCTCATTTTCATTTAATCGATACTCTCTAAAAATTAACAATTAATTCTTGTGGGACTTAAAGGTATGAATAGTGGATGGCTATGAGCAAATTGGATATCGATTCAATCTAAAGAGGAGAATAAAATCACCGTTTCTCTACATCAGAGGACAATTACAAACATTGTTAATAATGTCTCCCTTTAGCTGTAATAATTACTCCTTGAATTAGTTTGATAAATATGAACACAAGGAAATAGAGCAAGAGGGTGTGAGCAAACTTCGTTTTTTCATTTTTGCTTGAAAAGACGGTATCTTTTTCGTCGGCCAAGCAAAAATATTAGGGGGATAAATTTTCTTAAGGATAAAAATATGAGCCGGATGACCTAATTGGATTTATTGGTTCCGATACCGGGATTCATTTATAATTCATCAAAAAATATTAATATCAATTCCACCGCATTGTGTTGACTCTTTGCAGAAAATAATGGACAATTTGCCAAGTAATATATTTATATCAAGGGAAATTCTACTAATTTTTAGTATTTTTAATGATGTAATATGCAATTTGAAATGAGAAATGGTTCTCAAGTACCAACCGAACTTTTGAAGACTGAAGCTCAACTTTTCATTTCGATCAATATTAGAAACATGAACTCACAAAGTGTTATCTGTAAATATATATTGTAAGTAGATGTATGTAGGTATGTATCAATAGATTTAAAAAAAGATAAGAATGATTGCAATGATTTTTACTAATTCCCTCCAACGCTAATGTAAATCTTAAAGGCATTTAATTCAAAAGGCCATTACCCTTTGGAAACCTATGTCCTTTTTCCGTACTGATGACGCAGAAAAATGTTGCATGATTCCAGTGTGGGATCAAATATTCTTAGTGATAAATATCGTAGAGATGATACGGAAACATCGCCAATTTAAAAATTCTTTTTTGCTTATATAAATTCAAATTTAGATATGTACTCTTAGTAGATATTTTATTTTGCGATGATTATGGTATAGAATTTACAATATGGACTTTTTTATTTGACATACTGACTAATTTATTCACTGACATATTTATGACCATTTTATTATACCATTTCATATTTTTCACTCTAGAATTTTCGATATTTAAACTATGATACCTGATAACTTTTGTATCTCATGAGAATTGTACGAATTTTTCACGTTGCAATGTATGTTAGTGAAATTAAAAAACCACAAGATTATACTTGAAGTTTACTTCAAGATAATCTTGTGGTTTCAAAGGTTTATAATGGATTATTCCTTGTAACGTCTTTATAAAGGCGAGATTGAAGCTAAAGTATCTCCTCTTATTTAGTGTCTAACTTCATCCTTAACATATTCCACAACAACAAATAAAGTTAAAAAAAAGACATAATTAACCCAGATAAGAGAGAATGCACGTCATATTAGGTTCTCAAATTTGATACTCCTAACCTTAATGAAGCAAATAAAATATAGAAGAAAACTAACTAAAGATGAACTCATATTATTATTATTATAACTCCGTAAGGAGAATATGAAAAGTATGAGAGCAATAAGTAACCTGCAGAACTCTTTGTTCATTGAGTGACAATTCCTTCTTAGCTACGACGTTATGGGAAATGAAAATTGATTCGTAGAGAAGTACTCGAGTAAACTATCCTCGTATCTAGTACTAAAAAAAAAAGAGGTATCCTGTGCGAAAATTAAAAATCCACCAGATGGCGAGGCAAGTGACAGTAATAATGGTAACAGCGAGGGCGCAGGGAAATGCCTTTATCTCGATCGCCTTTTGTCACAAATGCCTCGCACTTCGCTCCAAATGACGTCATTCTTAAACCGAAAACTTTCCCTCCCCTTTCTCCCTCGTGCTGGCGCCGCGCCTACGTCCCTCATGGCCTTAGAGGGTTTGTTTTTCTGCACGCCTTTTCTCTCCCTTTATCTCCCTCCCAAATATTCCACTCTTTAAACACATCATCGGTGTCCGTTAAACGACGCAAGGAAAAGATCGGAACCAACAGCCATCGGCTGAGAGAGAGTGGAAAATGAACGTGCGGTCGATACGGGCAAACGGAAGACGACGTAGCAGTTCGGAAGTTGCGAGAGAGGCAGATCGATTGATTAACGTCTTTTATTTCGGTCGAGATTCAAGAAAAACGTGTCTTCTCTTCCATGCAAAGCACCTCGAAAGACGCCGTGTCGCTGATATTCGAGATATGCCGCAAAATGTCGAAACGTAACAGGAGAGAAGTGAGAATATAAATAGGTACAATGGTCTCAGCCAAGAAAGCATTTTACCTCAAAAAATAGTTGACGATGATGGAATGAAATATCGGTAATTAATACAGAGTTCAAGAAACGGTGACATCATGCAAGACAAAGAAATTTAGGTTATCATGCACCAAAGAGGTAGAATCTAACATGTTCTATGCATAAATGACAAAAATAAAATGGACATACCTGTGACTATAAACGAAGAGGCAGCTGATGGTTGTGTTAAGTAAAATTGTAACGCTCCAAGAAAACATCAAAGATAAAAACTTTCTTGCAACAGGTATTTCGATCCCAAAGGGATCATTATAATATCATCAATAATGATGATCCCTTTGAGATCGAAATACGTATTGCAAGTAAGTTTTTATCTTTGATGTTTTATCGATTGATTCAGGCAAGACTTTGTTGTAGGAAGCCGTCATACTAGAGGAAAGAAAAGACACTTGAAAAGTTAATGTGGTACGGGTACAAGTGTCTTTTCTTTCCTCCAGTTTGATGTTTTCTTGGAGTGTTACAATTTTACATACCTGTAACTAATGAAGACGTCCATCGAAAAGCAATTAAAGATAGAACTCTGAGGAAATATTGATAAAAATAACGCAAAATTCAATAGGACAAGATATTACATATAATGTCTGGAAGTCTTGGAAGAAATTATAGAGTTGTAGTAGAAGATCTTCGCTGCAATTATGAGAAGCAATTTTAGGTCACAGTAATAGCGAATAATTATAAACAAATGGATTTTTATGACTGGTTGGACTACCCCGTAATTGATTGCTACGATAAACCAACTCTGCATTGATAGTATTTTAAAAGGATCATGATTAAATATAAGCGACGTAGCAAAATTCTCCTGGAGTTCACAAGTTCCCTACTTCTAACACACTAACAATAATGCAGACTTAACACTCTCGACTGTAAAATTTCAGGACAAATACTCCTCTAATTTTGAGTGGATGAAACTTTATAGGATGGATCATCTCTAGCCACTTGTGTAAACCAGCACAACACAAGGTCCACATTAGAAACGTCATCAAACGCAAGAGACTTTTATTACCCCTTAAACTAGACTACCATCTTCTCGTAGGAGTATTTAATTTTGCCTAACTAATTTTGTGTGTGTTCTTCACGCTATAAGACTATGCACGTGAGTAAATGTATATTTATATTATAAATATACACAAAAAAATTAGCAAGCTATTAATTACACAACTCAATTGAATTTTAGTGGAAATATGAATAATTTTGACGCATGAATGTATCGGATGTTTCATAATTTACACTTCTTTCATCTTGGTGGAAAAGTTGGTAAAATCGGAATTTATTCAGAAATCTTTGGTAAGATAGATGGTTTTACACCATCATTGAGACTCATTCTCGCCTGCATGCCTTACTGTGGGCGACTCTGGAGTAATCGATAGTGAAACTTATTCAACATCCAAAATAAAATATATCACAGGTAAAATTTCCCTAATTCTATTCAAAGTATTTAAAGCGGAGCAATAAAATAATATTTCTTAAAAATCGACCAGTTCACCATAACAATGGTTGCGTAAATTTAAATAAATTGAGTTTGAATGTGTAAAATTTTAAGATGCACCTATCGCCAAATCCGTCAATGTGGCAAAAATTCCCCAGCATTTTCAATGACGGAGAAGTTGTTCTAAAAAAGTTTGCGAACTTCCTGTGAAAATTCATATCCCGCCTCATATATTTACGACTGAATTCGGTGAGCGTATTAATTAGCCTAGAACGCCCTCGGCGAACATTAAGAGTTAGGAGCTGAGTTAGCTAATGAGCGCGGTCAGGGTCATCCGCGTAACATAGCACGTATCGTATATCCCGAATATTTCCCCAACAACCTAGAGAACTATTTTACAGGAATTTACTATGCGGATCCTCTATCATTAAAACTAAGCCACAAATAGACTGTTTTCTTCACTTCCTCATAGAAAAAGATTAGATTTCATCGGTATATATCCAAATGGAAATACATTTCAGGTAAAAATGCTACAATTAATTCTATGTATTATAAAGTAATTTATTTATTTAAAACGATATATTTCAATGAATTCTATTCATATACGAGTCGTTTTTTCATTGACGAATATTCGTAAAAATAAAAATTTTCTCTCAATTTTTAATTAATACATTTTCTCTTAAATTAATAATTAATTAATCATTATTTTCTCATATCATGACAATCCATTCGTTATGTATATTTTGTTATATTTTTTGCCTTAATTTATGATATCTCAGTTTATTATATCCAATGTAAGTTGCCAGTCATGGCTATTTATAAATAAAAAAATTAATAAATCCAAAGAATATTTCGATTACCTTCCATTAGTTCATTTCCAACCCCTCTATAACTCTTGTGATCTTGAAGTAATATTATACCAGGATTGTCCTTAAGATTTGTAAATTGAGTTGAATCATCACCAAAGGGTTATCAAGAGACCCTTAGTACTACCCAATTCATAATAAAAATTAGAGTATTTTTCAGAAATAATATAAGATCGTATAAAATTTATCCATGCGTTTAAACTTATTATTCGTGTTATTTACGGAATTATCGAAAGTAACTTAGTTACGAAAAAATACAAACTGTAATAATAATAATTTTTTATGATAAACCTCTATTATTCCTATAGTAAAATATGAAGAATTATTTCCTTAAAAAGTTGAAAGTAAATCCGGCTTGATATAACGTCATTCAAGTTCTACATCATTGACTTCATTTTGATGATTCTTGCAAATATCGATTGCTTCTGCTCGTGTTGACTTAATCAACTAGACGTTGATATCTATACAGAGCAGATGTTCCTCAGGTTCTCATTACTGCTCATCTAATAAAGCACAGTTTGTCACCCGAGAAAAATAGGTCTCGTTTGGAATAGAGGATGAAAAACATAAAAGTGCTTTCAGTGATGATAAACCGTCTGTCTTTTTATGAAGGTCAGTTTTGTTTCAATTATTGGATAAAACTAATTATTTATTTGAAAGATGATAGAGATGTCTAAATTTATAGAAAATTAGATTGATAAAAACAACACTCTTAGGATGTAGGATATATATATCCAGCATTCGTGGATTTCTTTGCGATCTAAAGAAAGAGTTTGGGAAGAATATTTTAGCTGACTCCCTCCCCAATTTTCCTCTTCCATCAAAATATATTGAATACATTCTGATAAAATGAATTAATATTAGAGTAAAGGTGAATAACTCTGGAATAAATTAGTCGGTTCCAACTCTGAAATTTTTGTATATATGCATAATTCATAATGAAAATAAATAACTTTCTATTATTATTATTCACGATAAACGATGAAGCTGATTATAGCCAAGAAGTTTCCGTGGAAAAATATCTAAAAGAAATGATATTTATGGTTTCTTATGATAACAAAATTCACATTAATGTCACCGTTCCGTTTTCAGTGATTTTTCCTCTTTTTTCTATGTTTTCGTTTTTTTCGTGGAAATTTCTCGTAGGAATTATTTCCAATAGGTTTACTTTTCGCCTCTTTCACGGTAGATACATCTAGTTCGTTTTGGTATCAAAGTTTCGGGAATGAGTTTCCGAGTTATTATTCAAAGGATATGGAATATATTAAATGAAGCGCTGCTCCATAAATTATAGGAGATATTTCTCCTTAAGAGAAAGCCGAAATTAATAATCGTTTTAACATCGATATTACCTATTTAATGTATCAAATAAACTGATATATCAGGTTGTTTCCGATGTGGCATAGCTCAACTTCGTGGAAACCTGCAGGTAATATGATGGGTCTAGTAATGAATTAATTGTGTGTATATCCTTAAGATGCATATCTTAGACGAATCTATTCGCAATAATTACGTTATTCATGGAAATACAATGTTGTCCTCCTCTCGAAATATCAGAGATCTGTGATTTGTTTCAAAGTAGAAAATCCTGAAACTTCTTAATTATGGAACAGTCTTACATAAAGATGCTAAAATCGAAATATTCACAGTAAAGGTAAATCACAGTAAATCTTCATCTCTTCACTTCGCATTAAACCTTCATTTCAACTAAAACGTCAATAAAATAAAATAAGACCAAAGGAATTCAAAAGAAAGTCATCCGAAAGTTGTGAATCCTTGTCAATATAAATTTTAACTCTAACGTATATTTTCATTTCCCCATAAAACGAGGGCGACGTTTTTATATAATAAAATTTTTGTCGCGATGGTTAAAAACCTGACGTGGCGACTTTTTCCTCAACCAATAAAAATGAAGCTCATTTTATGAAACGGCTGACTGACAACCCTGACGTCCGCCGTCTCTCGGCCGAAATAATCTTTCGCCATCCAATCAATATAATTGAAGCCAACAACGGAGGTGTGGATAGATCAAATGAATTTTCCGCGGCGGTAGATCATCGCTCCGCAAACGAAGTCACTTTTCGAGGAACTCAATAGAAAGGGATAATATTTACGATTGAATGCCGTCAGATCCCACGTCGGACTTCCGTCATTCGGCGAAACCCGCCGACACCGAGCTGACGAAAGATTGCCGATAATTTTCCCACTTATCTAACCCTGACTGCCGCCATCTGTGAGGTGAACAATTGCTATGCAGGGCATCTCGAACAGTCGTTGTGTTGCGTCATCGTAACCCTTTTTTCCTCCAATCGTTTCCAGCCAAACGCCTATATCAGCCTCCTTTTCCGATCGCCCTCTGCCATCAACTCACCCCCGCATCGTGCAGAGTGCTGTGCACACCGGACTTAATGAATTCCCTCGAGATGCGAGCTATGTGTGAGCCTAAGTGGGAGGAAGAGATAGTGTGTATCTGAGGGAATGTGCTCTTGAGAGATAGAGTGCGACTGTGGAGGCGGTTTAATAAAAACGAGGACCGCTATATTGGTTTGACTACGTTTCCGGAGTGATCGAAGATGATGGGCAGGACGTGGAAAGGGTGAACGAGTGAAGGAGAATGGATACGAGGAAAAGGTGCGAAGGAATATATATAAAGGGAAATTCGATTGATGGAAAGAAAAACAGATATGAGATTTTTATGTAGGGGGCTGATTAGGAAGCTATCTCATACGGAGACGCTTGTCAAGATGATAATATCTAACGTCAACATGGTAAAAGGGGGTAAAATAAATAAGCTTCCAAATAAAGCAGGGTGTCCAAGCTTTTGCCTCCAGTATACCGCTTTGGCTGTCATGAATACTTCGAGAGCAGAAGACAATTTTCCTTTTTCAGTTTGAATTCATTATTAATGCATCGAAAATCGCGTTATAATTTTCTGACGCTATGATTCATCGATTTTCCCAGTACTATGACACGTAAATTGAGTATACAGTGGTTCATTTTTTAGAGGAAATACTAACCATGTTTGTTTTCTCATGACTCAAAAGGGGTTGGCACAGAAAATTGTATAAAATCTTTAGAAAAGAATTTATACAATATCTCGCTCGGAAATTTATTTTGGCATTTCAATTGACCAATTTCTTCTGAAATTCTCTCTTAGATAATCTTAAAACTCGGGTTGATTTATAATTTCAAATACCTACCGCACATTATAAATAAATCGTCTTTATTTGGGAAGGATTAATACCAAAAAGACTCCTAATCCATCTAACCAATAGTCAATTTAATAACTGTATTAGTGAATATATTACATTTGAAAAACATTTACCACGAAAACTTAAAACTCTGTAAATATGAAAGTTTTTACCTATGATATCAGGTATTCACCGTGAATAGATTGCTGCAGGAATAATTTTCGGTATGCTAAGATACTAGTTGATATTCTTCTCTTACATACAATCCTAATTAATGAAAATATACGTTACTCATCGGAAATAACGAGAAGAACAACGTCAGAAAGGAATACTTCCTTCCGGGAAGAAAATGCTTCGCTTATTTTTGGAAGGAGTAATTAATTCTATGCGCTGTAGGATGAGTAGTGTACATAATTAAAGCCTTCAAGGATGAAATAGAACAATACTGGAATTCAGATTGGAAATTCAAGATAGGAGAGTGGTTAAAGAAGAGGAATTTCCCCTCAAAATCAACTTAAAAGAGTCTTAACATTTATGGCAATTGACACCCTTCTCACCTCAAGGGCACCATACTAATTCTCACAGCTCTCAGTCATTACCACTTCCACACACTACCCACTTCCTCCCCCCTAACCAAACCTCTATTTCTCCTCCACTCTGCAAATACTCCCTCAATCCACCCTCTTCCTCACCCCATCATCCCCTCTACCTTGCAATCAAATGCTCTCCACACATCTAGACAAACTGTAAATCCCTCTTGTGCTTACTGAGGTCAAGAGATTCTCCCCCTTCCTGACAAAACGAGGTCGTCTCGAACAGAGACATGCAAATAAGTCCCAATTAAATATATCTGCTCATTTATGGATCCTACCAAGTATTTAAGGAGATCAAGGGAAAACCTACCTTAATTCCAGCGAAATCCCGAATATCTAAGGAAAAATTATGAGGATTGTAGATTAGCTGAGGTTAGCATAAACTTGAGAATTCTTTTATTTGGTTAAATATTGATATTGCGGAATTAAGCTGATAGGAAGTTCAAAGATGATACCACTCTTACGAATAAGATGACGCAGTATAAATTTTATTACTACAATTTTAAAGGGGATACACTTGGGCTGCTGGATCTGGGTGTCAATCACTTGATTCTATCAAGATTTATATATACAGACTCCGAAAGAGTTTTACACTCGCAAATCGATTAGTAACATAATAAACAACCAATGCAATCGAAACAATGGAATGGGTGAAGAGATATAGTTTGCTACCTGATGAGTATAGGCCCTACCGAAGTGGACCCTACACTAGAAAAAAATGCTTAGGAAAACTTCTCCAAAAACTCCTGAAGACATCGCGTCATAAAATATCTTTAACTTATACATTCTTTGCGAAATATTTATAAGAAAAAAGACAAAGCTAATTAAACTTACCAGCGGTTCCTCTACGTAATGCTTGGAATTTAAGAACCAGTTCTCCGTGAGTAAACATAAATAAATACATTGTTGCAACCTTACAGTATGTAATAATTCATTTACCAACGTCGAAAGAAAGCTACTCGAAGTATATTAAACATTATAAAATTACACAAGAACTTTATAATGAAGCAGAATATAGCTACTAAATGCAGTAAGGGTAACTGAAGGAAAATCAAATATCTTTAATTTTTCAGAAACGTGGAAAATTGGCTTGAGTCATTTTATCCGATCGATACCGAGCAATATTTATCAATATTTTTGTAATAAATTCTTAATAATTTAGCTCATGAGCCGATTATTTCATTGATTTTACAGAAAATTTAGGGGAGAATCATTATCTAATTTTTCCGGATAATCTGGAAGGCTCAGTAATTATCCATGTTCTTAAACAGTTTAGTTTAGAATTCAATTAAAAATGTCGATTCCTTTCACTACTCGCTCTGGCGAATTCATCATTAAATGAAACTTTTCTGCGTTGGTCACATTTCGTTTAAACTTACGCTGGAGGCTTTCCTTTCGCAAACTTTCGAGAGTATATCCCATAGAAATACATCAGAATCATTGATGCTGTCTTTCTAATTACTGATGATGCTAACCGAAGACAATTAGAAAGTAGGATGAAGAATTTCTTTGTGATGGCTGGTCACATGACGCACACAAGGATTGACTCCTAGTTACGAGGGTGGTCTGAAAAGTTTCCGACCCCAGATTTTTCTGAAATTTTCAGAATACATGTCGAGAAATGGCGAAATGTCGGAAACTTTTCAGACCACCCATGTAAATCACACTAAACCATAAATTGGTTATTTTCAGTCTATATGAACATTATTGTGGAAAAATTTATCAAGAGTGAACAAAATATTTTCTGATAATGTTCCAGGAAACTTTCAGGTAATGTTACAGTAAATTATAAAATACTTTGTTTCATTAATAATGGGGCGCTATTACACTCTCTGGCACTTTCAAGCTAAGTTTTTCAAATAAAATATTGCCTAAAATTGCAGTTCCGTTAACATCAAAGGATTATGACAGAGCTATGTGTTAAATATCCCCAAAGGACGAATTTTAATCAATACTTTGAACGCTAAATTTGATTAAATGCCAGAGAGAAGGGATTCACATTTCAGTTGTGTGGCGTGATGATACACGTAAAATTTCTTACAGACCCGGAATCTCTATTGGAATTAATTAATAGGCATCGTGAACTTTTTTAATAAACGCGTTTTTCTTCTCGACAAAATGGAATGGAATGGCGAAAATGGAAGCCGCAGGCTGTAAATTAAACCCTTTTCGACGAAACAAACAAATGGATTTAGATTAATCGCGTTTCCCATCCATTCTCAGGCCCTTTAGGAATGTCCATCGAGCTATTTTACGAGTGTGTCCTTTTTTCGGCTCGTAATAATATACGGAGAAGTTTACGAAAACGCCTCCCAGCGTTTCCTGCACGGTTTACTCTTCACTTTTTCTTCTCGACGTCCTCGGTCTGCGGTCCCGAATGGCCCTCAGCTAGAACGTTTTTGGGAACGCGCGGATCCAAGATAAACACGCCAAATCTCAAACCTCCTCATCGTCTACTTTTTACCCGCCATTTTCCATCCGCCCTTTTTCGCCTCCCTTTCATTCTCTCCTTATCTCCGCCTCATCATATTCTCTCCGCGATATTTTCTTTGTAATTCACCCTCGACGGATCCCCCTCTCACCTCGGGGATAACTTTAAAGGGATGTTCCCACGCCAAATAATACGACCTGTTCGATGAATGAATCCCCTCCGCCGGGCTGTTGCGTCACTCCTCTGCGCCGTTTTCTGCCCGTTTTGGCGAGAGGAAAAATGCTACGTTTTCGATGATAAAAAAAGGCGAACGATGAAAGTGATTACATCGCGCGTTCACTTGCGGACAAACAAAGCACGCAATCCAGTTATGACTTAGCGCAAGGATCCAACGCCTACGCACTTTACAGGAAGTACACGCGTTAATACATCTGATGGTGAAATTCCCAGAAAAAGGCTGTGATAACATGGAATACCGTTTAAATCTGCAACGTAGATTTTTTCTTAAATCCGATGACAGAGCCAAAATTTGAAGCGCAGCACCTTCGCAATTTCGATTCGTGAGAAACTTTTCCGAAAGATAGCTTCAAAAGCGAGAAAAATTTTGGAACAGGACTGTTAATGAAGTAGAGGTTGCAAACACTCCGTTAGCTGTTTTCGGAGCTAATGTCTTATAGGTACCGCAGCATCGAGGGAGGCCGGGATTGCCGACTTCTGAGAATCTTGCAGTGTGTGACAGGGTGATAGTATGTATATACATATAGGAAAAGGAAAGAAAGATTGGTTTTGCGGACAAGAAAATACTGGGGTATTTTTTGTCATAGAAAAATATAACCACTTCATGAAAACACCCACAAAGAGAAGGGCGGTGTAGAAAATTTTAAGAGAGAGTGAAAGAAAAAGATAGAGATAGATTTTAGATAAAAGAATTTATTTTAAATCTGGTGCAAACAGTAATAACTATTCTATATAAAGATTAACGAATTTTGCAATGCTGTGGTATAATGCTACCACTTAATCAAAAGAAATGAAAGTTTATTGATAAGGCTTAATTTTACGGTAAATAAATGTTTCTGGAAGGGTTACTGCTTATAAGACGTTCAAATGTTGTTACAGCATATAAATAACTTATTAATTAAGTGATACATAGCAGATGCATGGGTATACTCAAGAATGGCGAAAATTTACATCTTTCATTTACAAAAAGATTTTAAAATTCATTGGATGTCTTGATCGTTTGGCGGTGCGTGATTGGCTTTCATTTCATAGAAACGAATTCGCAATTTTGTAGAAAAATGAAAGAATTTACATATAAATAGAATGTTTTGAAAATGGCTCATATGGAATCTATAGATTTTTAAGGGCCGAGTTTCAAAACTGTTTATTTTGCAGTCAACGCAAAGAGGACTATATTTATATCTCATAGCATTTGTAATTTGTAAAAATATTTAGTAACAATCAAAATCACCATCATCGAGAAATAACATTTCCACGAAAATCATGGTGACCTAATTTTGCCCTGTAATTGATAGCATCAAAATTGCTCTGGTTTTGAATCGTGCATCAATCACCTGGCCTTCTCGAATATTCCTGTGGGTGGTTACCCTTAATTTACTTTCCGTGGTTGAAATTTGGTCTCTAAAGGTACTTTTGCGAAAGCGATTTCGCGATTTAAAAAAATGGTAAGGCAAGTGGCGTTCACGTGCCTTATTAAAGCGAGTTTGAGCTCACACGTTGAATAAAAACCCATGGCCACAGGCGATCAGGCAGGAATAGGGCTTAAAGCGCTCTTGCCAGTAACGTATCACGTTCTTCGGGCACCAGGCCGAAAAATGACGAGAACGTACGTGCGTTGGGACGTACAGAGCGACTGAGCACTTCGGACACCGCTTTTTTGCGGAACCTGAAAGTTTCTGCGGAAAGCCAGGGTAACAAATCGCGCGTGGAAACAAACCGGCCAATTAAATGAAGAAATCTATTTGCGAATGAGGTTATGCAGTCAATGTTGGTTTTGATGGATCGTCCATTGTCTTCGATTTTTTAACTTTTTTGATTCTTTTTCCATGACTCTTTTTCCCAAGCTTGCGGGAGGAGTTTTAACCGGCTACAGGTGCAGTTTTGGCCAGAAATATTAAAGTTGTGTATTAAATCTAGTCAATTCCCCTGTTATAAATTACGGAACTAAATTTAACTTATAAAGAATGTACGACTATTATCGCACACATCTTATCTTTCCGAATAAACAAAAATATGATTAATCGCTCTCCAATTTTAAATGTCCATCATCCGTAGAAAATGAAGTTATAAATATTGACGGAACGCCTAAAATTAGCTCGATTAAATATTATTGAACCTCATGCAACGCAAAGAAATCACCTGAACTCTCACGATTGAATCTTCGTTGTATATCTAAGTAGCTCATTTTTGCTAAAAATTTCCCAAAACCTTTCCCTTTTCTTTGATAAATATAAATCGCTACTCTGAAAAATATCTCGATGTGGATTAAAGACGATCCTTAAAGGTTGGTTTTCTTCTGAAAATTTATACTACTATATCCCTTGTAAGGTTGATATATAGCTTCTATACAAAACATTGATGTTGATACTATTCGTTTAAGTGGTTACTAAATAAATAAGGCGTTAGTTTGTTACCTTTGAAATAATTTCGACCTAAAATTTTTCATATTTTTGAGAACAAAAAAATTCATTACTTGAAACTATTCACAAAGTCCAATTTTCAGCCATTGTAATATAAAAAGTTTCATTGTTCATAAAAATCAGTATACGAACTAAATAAACTTCAGGTACATTCCTTATGAGAGCATTTTTGTGTCGTCCAGAATTAAACCAAGGATACATTTAGTAGAAAATTATCGATGTGTAAGAGGTCAATGGTGATCTAATGAATCCCTATATTTCGTAATTCTATCTCGTGGGAAAATGCGTGAAATTAATGTTCAAAAATTCTTTCATGTATTCCTTACGGGAGCTACTAACATCGGATAGATCAATATGCATACACGACGGTGATTGTAATATTAGATTTAAGAAAAAAAAGTGCAGAAAAAGGCGACTAACTTATTGCATGATAAATTTCCGCTGTTTGTGACCTTTTACTTCAGCATCTTACTTCTTCAATAGATTTCTACACAGCTAGCTGAATCTCTTAAGGATTTTACTTTTATCCTTAACAAACGATATTAAGGATTTCGCAAATGAAATTACATGTATTGCAGAGATCAATGTCCGTTGGAAATAAGGTCTGAAAATAACCGTGTATTGAGGAATGAGCGAGCTCCATTAGTCGCCGTTTTATTTTTATTCAACTTTTATTCCACGTGTACCGATAAATTGTTATAAAGCTGAAATATTTCTTAAATAATAAAAGTAAAATGGCAAAATTTTCGTTTTCATTATGTTCTACATTTATCAAATAAGAAAATCTGAGTTGGCATCGTTCAAAGACTAATGGTCCTACATATGGCGAATACATTCGAGTTCGAAGGCCATTGGATCCAACTTTCTTGAAAGTCTGTAACTGAATTATTACAAAGCACGAGATTCATGGCGAAATACTGAAAAATCCGTATGCAACAAAATTCAGATTATACAGAGTTAGGAATTTAACCTTGGGTTGAAGTTTGGTTTTATGCCTCAGTCGGAGGATAGGTACTCAGCAGAATCATTCAATGCGTTTATTCCCACAGTATCAACGATATTCATGAATTTGTTACAATTTCATCCTGCTATCACACAAAATTGATAGCCGTTTTTGCTGCGGAGGTAAATTTGAAAATTGAATGTACAGAAAAATTACTTTATAGCTGCTTCTTTATATAGATTAAAAGCACTGGTTCACTTCATTTTCTCTGAAATAAAGAATAAAAGTTCTAACTAACTCTAATCGGAAATAAAAATCAAAGCTCGGGCCAGAAGTTCGTGGCAGTTACTGATGGAATTTCGGTTGAGTTGCACCCGCACGAAAAACGATTTGACACACTTTATTTGCCACCGGAAATTTTCAAGATTAATTACTTGATGTCAACAAACTTTATCTTGAAGTAATTTTAACAACTCTGATTACTCATAACAATCTAAAATATTATTAACAAATAATGTTTTGATAAAATAAAGTCACTATCAAGATTTTATGAAGAGGAACTTAATTAAACTTTGTTTAACTAACTAGAAGCATGATTGAACTCAGCACTTGAAGGACGTGAAGAATGTGTTCGACAGGAGAATCACGTCAGAAGATCCTGTAATATTTTCACATAGCGTTGGCGTACTTCCTACTTAGGTTAGCATCGGAACAGAGTTGCAACCTAAAATTTTGCCAAATATTTGAAATTAGAGAGAACGTAAAAGGAGCCCTCCCATGTAGGATGAGATAGTCATGTGGGTAGCGCGTTCGACTTTAGTAAAGTCGGTCCCGGATTCGATTCCTGGTGGGAGACCACTTGCGATATGACCTCAGCTGTCGAAGCTCTTTTAACATTACTACTACTATATAGTTACAGCATGTTTAAGAATTCTTAAACATAATTCTCTTGCAAATGATTTGAAATGATTAAATCAATATAAATATTTAGTTTTCAAAGCATTCACTGTGCTTTTATATACAAGGAAAATGTATTATTAATTTTTGGCGTGAGCTGAGAGTATTTATGGAAATATAAACCGAGAACTACATATTGTTGTAAATATTAACAAATAAGTAATGCATTATTTTTATGTACAACAGCACAAAATAAATCAATAGAGCAACCAGTTTCAACATCATAACGTCACCATGATGTCGTTGTAACAACGAAACCGGTCGCTTCTATCATTTATTTTGTGCTAACAAATCATTAATTTGTAATTGAGGAGGAAATAAATTGGCAAAGCGCCTCCTCAATTGCCAGAATGGAGTTCTAAGAAGTAAAAGCTTCATTGATTGAAATCATTAATTGCTTGTTGTTATAAGGGTTATAAAATTTTTAAATGAATGATCACTAAACATTGCTGGAGAAGTTTCATTTTACAAATTGTTCTCAGTAGCAGTCTCCAACCAAAAAGCCTCCCGTGGAAATAATGACTGCTTTGAATAAGAATGTTGAAATATAATTCCTTTAGAAGTGTGAAAAAGGCTCCGGTAGCCAATTGTCTGTATACGGACTAGTAACTGTATATAATGAAATTACTCGACGATACAGATAGCTAATTAAGTTCCCTAGAGATAAATTAGAAGCAGAAATGTCTCATTATTGTAGCCAGCCAGCGGAGGATTAAAATGAGATGTATAATAAAACGTTGCTCTATGTGAATTTAAGCTGCTGTGGAGATAAATAGTAAACCTTAGTATCATTGTTATACTCGTACATAATAAAACTAGCCAGCTTTCACGTGATTATCATCCCAGCTAAAATATCACCCAAATTTAAAATATATATTATTTTCGAGATGGAAGGATATATACGCATTTATTAAATACAACTATCACAAACTCAACCCCTCAAACGCAACCTTCAAAGGAATTTTAGGAACTCGAAAACTTTCAACTTTGCCCTTTCGATGTACTCACTCTAACGAGGGGATTAGGATAAGAGTCTACAGATTACGCTGTTTTTCGTAGCGCTCTAATTCTATCGGCCCTAGGCCAAAGAATTAGCTTGAATGAAGGCCGTCGAAAACAGGCAATACATTAATAAACTTTCCCGACCTTCACCTTCCTCACACACCTTTATCCTCTTTACCTTCCTCTTCTCATCCACATTTCGCCGTATCCTTACGTAGCTCCCTCTCCATCTTCTCATGCGTTCTTTTATGCGCTGCTCGTTTGCCTTTGTCTGACCACGCCCCAACGGCTCAACAACACACACATTTTCACCTCCTCTTGCACAAACGCGGCAAAATCTTGATCTAGAGGGATCCCCTTAATCATAACTTTTCCAAAGAACGCAGCCGAAAGTCTTTCGACTCCGCAAAACTTCTAGCGCCGGGTTTTAAACATTTACTCTGAAACGAAGGTGACCGACCCAGCGTGCGAGCTTTATGGTCATTCCCTGTTCAAATTTTGTACGTGTTCCTCCATTCTCGGGATTTGCCGTCCTCCAGGGGCTAAGCGTTTACGTTACGACTATTGTTCATTCTCGAGGAATAAGTTATGCGCGCCTCTCACCTCACCGCAGCGGTGAAGGAAATGCGTTCTCTCATTCCCGTTGAGGAAACGGGGCTCATTTCATCGGAACGGATTTATCACGGGATGATTTTGGATAACAACAAGAGTTTCCGCTGTTTATTTAACTCTGGTTCCTTTCTCCTCTCCAGGACCTTCCATATAATTAAATTTTACTTTTCGTTCGTTTAGGTTGATTAAAATTTGAGTGCTGTCATATATGTAACGGATGTTCTTCATAAGGTAAATATCTCACCTCGATGATAATGTACGGCTTGAGGATGACGTACTCGGTAAAATTACGTAAGGAGAAATTTCTACGAGGGATGATCTGAGCTGTCAACGAAAAGAAAATGTAAAGGAAGGGAAGAAAGTAAATGTGGATAAAAAAATAACGTGTGGAGTATGTCTAGGGAAAAAATTCGAAGGATAAGCGGACTTTGAAATTCTACGAGATCTCCTAAGAAGTGGAAAATCCTTCTCAAATCTGCCTGGAAAGTGAAAAATTTGAGTTCTAGGCTTCTTTACAGGGCTTTTTAACATCAGCTTCAGGATAATCGAATTGAAGCAAAAAGGTTAAGTATGAGGAATTTGTACTCTATGAAAAGTGATGTCCTAGTGAAATTACTTCAATTTAGCTGACCAAATTAGGATGAGAACATTTTTTACACTTGAGACACAATTTTAAAAATATTGAGAACATTATTGTTCGCATCAATTCCACTATTACGTTTGCCAAACTGAAATTCAACGAAATTTCGTGATTCTCATTTCCATCATGTTTATTTAAAAGTAAATCAAATTAGCGAAGTGCATGAAATATTCAGCATCTCTCTTGACCAAATTTGATTTATTGGGCTTCCAAAAACTAGTACTAAACCAAGAACTACATACTAAAATTCATGAACATAAAATGTTCGAAAATTAGAGCGCAATCAAATCTATATCTTAAATTGAAATATCCGAAATACTATGTAATGAGAATGATTCACAATGATTCATGACAATGTAATACCAATTTTCCATAAACAAATCTGTCAAAGAGTAAATGAGGATTGAACATAAAGCAATTCCCAAGACATTCATCAAATGGCCTACTATAACGCAGGATAAAAATAGGCTTGATTCGACTCAAAAGATGAATGAGAATTTTCCATTAACACCCGGCAGCAATGACTTTGGATTTTATTGTAACCGATCTAAATCCTCATTGTAAGTCATCGCAACTTTTGAGGAACTCATCATTCCCCTAAAAAGTCTCCCTATTGTCCTGGGTTTCAGTTCTCAGAATTCCCTTCTTGATGAAGTTAGTGGGAGACTTCAGCGGTCATAAGCTCCTCTACGTCAGACGCCGTTATCCGCTTCGGTGACCCTTCCATCTCTCCCTTCATTTCTCCCCCGGCTCTGTTTCCATTCATTTTCTGCCTTAAAGGACTGAAAATGGCATTTATTTCCTCGCATTACTTAAAACAATATTACGATTAGTTAGTGAGGACTCTGTTGATAGGAGCCTTCAACTTGATCGTGTAATGATATGTTAGTTCAATAAATATTAGAAGAATAAGAATCTCCGATGTTTTATTAGAATTTAAATATGCTTTCATATGTTACCGAGGTCTATTTAACCCCACATGTTCTTCCGGAAAAAATATATATGTTGCGATGATACTAGTACTAAAATTCGTAGCATGCATACATATTTAAAGAAGATAAACATTTGAGCATACCTTTATATTTCTACAACTACTATGACGTTAGAACATTCATGGTGGAATATCATCTAAGAACACATATCTTTAAGTGATATTTTAAATAAATATATTCTGTCCATATCAACTTTACCATTAGATCTCTTTGATATTTGTACCATTACATCTCCTTGAAGACCAACTCCTTACAAAAGGTGGATATAACGAATCGTTGGGTAATAATAGATAATTGTTCTGTAAGGTAACTTAGGATATAGTCAGTTATTTATAAAGGGAATATTTTTTCAGATCGCCTTACAGTAGGACAATAAGTTCCTAACTGCAATGCACTAGATAATGAGATAATGGTATGAATGAAATTATTGACATGAAGAAATTTCCCATCAGAAGCACTCGCTATTATCAAATGCATGAGTAAAATGTATATATTTTCAATACTATATGATTTAAAACATCAATCAATCATGTTTAAATCTTCATAAATCACTATTGAAACAAATATATTACACAAGTATTAAGATTCTCTTATACGTTCAAAAGTTTTGATTATCGTTCGATAAATATTTATTGATTACATTCTGAATTTTATTCAATATATATAGTGGTAGGAAATATTTCAGTTAATTTTAGATTAACTTTATTTATATTGACACTTAATACTTCCAAATTTTCTTGATCTATTAAACAAATAAATTATCTTTTAGCGTGTTAAAACTATTAGAAAAATTTACCGGATCTAGTCTATTTCCTTAAATATATAGTGTACAGATTCGAGAATATCCTACGGTACACTTTCAAGGCATACCCTGATATACGGATAAAATGCTTCTCTATTTCAACTTTTCTCGATTTCTTTCCCTCATTTGTAATTCGCACGAATATTATTAAATCACCAGAAATAACAAGTCTTTCTAAAACCTTTCCAACTCACTCATGAGTTCCGTCATTCTTTCGAAAAACTATCCAATGTTCCTGCCCACTCACCACTAAAAGCCAAAAATCACGACTTTCTTTTGAATTATTGAAATCACATCATTCATCGACTCCACCAATTGATTTTCTTGCGAAAGGTCTCTTGCTGAGAGTTAATTTTAGGTTTTGAACCGTCTGAATGGCTGAGATCCACGATAAAAAGACCGCTTACCCTTTATTAATTCCTTTTAACTCCCCTGCGTGAGTTTTTTTTCTATTTCTTAGTTACATTGGTAATATTCCAATTTGGGAGAGTCAATTGACAAACCCGTGGACCGGATGCGGTCATCAAACTTCTTTCCAAGATGTCAAGGTGGGTTTCATTTGATAAAAACCACCTCTCTTTCCATTCATTCTTATTTAGGAATCCCTGGGATTAAATTGTTTTCCACATAATTTATATGCTAATTCTGAAATACATACTAATGCACACAATTATTAATTATATGAATGCATGAAATTTGATAAAACGCCTCACAGGTGAAGACTATCCGATGAAATTCTTTCCGCTCACAACTGTATCCACAAATCTCAAATCTCAGGAAACCAGCCGTAGTAAAACGATGGCAATTTTCAGTAAGAAGGTATAAAAAAACGTTGATATTTAAAATTTGAAGGTATGTATCATAAGTCAATAAGACAACTCAATAAGACATTTCGTAATCTAATGATCATGTTCATCAACAATTATATGCCATTAGTATAAATCTTTCGCAAGTATGTATTGGTTGTACACCTTTCTTAATCTTGAATATAGTTTCTCCGCTGTGGAAAAAACAAATTTCATGCTTAAACATTTCTATGAATACGATATCTCTTTAAATAAATATTAAAGAACAGTTAAACTTGAAAAGCAGAATTAAAATCAAGTCATAACATATACGTACATATAGTGCGACTCTTGTGAATTTAACTTAGAAATGAATAGACCACAAACAGCGATGAATTTAATGCCCTTGCACCATTCTGTTCCCCAGTCAGATGATTTCGACTTGATTATCTGAGTTATGAAAATTCCTTGCTTGCAAGCTTCTTTGCTACCACGCTCATCAAATCTGCATTACGGTATTTTGTACTTAAAGTGTTTTAACAGCAAATGTTTGAAACCCACAGTGAATCTGAGCGGTTTCAGGAAGCTCATACCGAAGAAATCGCGATTCATTTTTTTATAAAATAACGAAAAAGGAGAACTCAGAGTCGTAATCATTCTTATACTGTAATTTCCTAATGTAATACATAAGAATATTATTTCATGGAGCTATAGATTAGAAGTTTCCTAAAGGATTTTCAATTACATGTTCAATTTTGAGATTCAATATTCATGAATTCTCAATAATTGGCGCAATTTATAATTAGACTGTTGAATAACAACTGTACTTTGAAAAATATATCCCCAGGAGTAACGGATAAGGGACAAAAAATTTTACAAGACCTAAACTCCAGCTAGGGCCTTCTTTTTTCCTTGTACTAATCATTCAGCTTTTTTGCGGATATTGGTAGGCAATGTAGACAATGAAGAATGCATCTGGGAAAAGTTCAAAGGGTAAACGAACATGAAAATTCTACGAGATCTCTTAGCAAGTGGAAGATTCGGGTTCGAGTCCCGGTCTTCTAAGATTTTTTAACGTGGGTTGAAAGGCAATTGAACTGAATGGAGAAAGATTAACTGTAAGGAATTCATACTCTATAAAAAGTAATCTTCAAATGAATTATTTCAATTAAGCCTTTATAACTGAAATGGGATACAGGTGGGTCTTGAGGGAGACCTGAGTTCGAGTCCCGGTGTCATCAAAGTTTTTCATGTCCGTTTACCATTGGGATTTTTCCTAAGTGAACTCCTTTTCGAAGACGAGCAAGGTTACCCTGTACCCTTTCCTCGTCGATAAAAGAAATAAATAGTAAATACGAGGGTGGTCTGAAAATTTTCCGACCCCAGATTTTTCGGAAATCTTCAGAAAATTTTCAGAAAACATGTCGAGAAATGGCGAAATGTCAGAAACTTTTCAGACCACACATGTAATAAAATAATTTTCATTTTATTTTTTAAAAATCATAACTAATTGTAAGTGTAAAATAAAAATAGTAGGCTACTATATACTATACTACTACTATAAATAAAACAGAGAAGTAATTTATCCGAGCTAATTGTACTTCTACTTATCCAACTTCTCATTCGATCTTTTCCACTAAAAAAGCAGTCGCTGACGAGTAATTGATATTCCCCTTTGTAGTTTTATTCACTCTGTTTTTCCTCTTTAAGAGAGTCATTCCATTTCAATCTCTCTCATTCTCTCCATTGCCCTGGGTCATTCCCTGCTCGTCATAGCATCGGTTTCGAGAAAGATAACTTTCCCGAGTGATGCTTCCGTTCCATTCAGGAGTTCAAGGAATGATTTATTTTCCTCGCTTAAATTTACTAAAAGAAAGGATATCTCCTCCAAATAACCGGTATAATTTATACTAAGCAAACTTTACCCTATGCAAATCGTTTGAATCTATAATATGGGTCGGTTAGTAGGAAAATGGACCTCCATAACAATTCGCAGATGTCCTGAAGCAATCGCTGGAGGGGGAGGCCGTAATTTTGTCTACTATATTTCCTGTTTTCCCTTGTAATCCTAGTTAAATTAGAAATATAATGAATGATGTAGCAAATTATACTAAAAACACATATTTTCCATTATTATATTACAGTACAGTATACTTTTATATATAACTTTTAGTATAATTTCTCACAAACATCAGACGATAGATATTAGAATAATTAGTACTATCAGTCTAAGTTATTAAGTTAAGTATAATTATCCACCAAATTTCACTCGATGTGATAAAATACAATAAATTCTTTGTTACGTTATCTATTGACATTTATCATACCCTATTTTTTCCATTTGTCATAGATTTTAATGGAGTCCGATGAATTTGTTCTTGAAACACCAATTGAAACTTTGAACAGATTTTTATGAACAGCTAGTTAATACTACAACAATACAGAAACGTGAGCTAAACTAAAGCCGCAGCTCTGATGACCCTACCACGATTCCGTGACAACAATTGGGAATGTGTTTCTCGCGAATGAGGTGAATGGATGGATATAAAATCACGAATTTACATTACGACATTCATGAGTTTTCACAAAGTACAACTGTCAAAGTCTTTCCCAGAATACGTTCGTGTATGGCAATAAAATAGTTCCACAAATCCCACACCCTGTGTAGGTTCTTCCGTTCCTTTTGTAGTCCGAATTCTCCGGACTTTCACAGTCCGAACGTTAAACCCCTTCCCAAAGGTGTCCATTACCCATTTTGATCTCTGTCCGAACTGCTCGTTCCGTACTCATCACCCACCATAAATTACAACAGACAGTAAGACACCGGAAACCCGCATACTACACGAATCCCCTCCCACATCAGCACTTTCTCTCCCAGAAATATTCCTTACGCTTTCTTCCGTCTATTCTAAACATGCGTCCAACTCCTCAAGGAGCCCTTCCAACAGATCCCTCGACACCCGCCAAACCCTTCAGTCCATTTTAAACTATCATCTCTCCAACCTCTTTCTCGTGCCCCCTTTTATCTCCATCTTCCTCCTCTGCGGCGCCTCTCGCTGTTCATTTTTTTAACCAACTCCTCGTCCATTTAATCTCCTCCTCTCGACTCATTGTCCCTTCCCTCGCTCCCTCTCTTTATCCTTTAAAACAACGTCACTCCCTCCTTTTTCCTTCCGGGCACGCCCCCCTCCCGCTTCTTCCTCTCTCTCTCTCTCCGTCTTTCTCTCTTTTTCACCTTCGTTTTCGCATTCATAACTGCGATCCTTTGCGACGCACGTGACGATCGAGGACTTTCCATCTCCCTCTTGGTTTTTCTCCGTCTTCCTCCACTGTTCCTCGAGTCCCATCGCTGTTTCTCCCCGTCTTATATCTTTGATGTATTCGGTGCCATTCTCGCTTCTAGAATAAATATGGTTCCTAAACGTAAATGTCATCACGGTTTCACTGGGGATAAAGATATGTATTTACTTCCTTATGGAGAACTAGCTTTTATGTACAGGACGCTTCGTAATTCGGGTAAATACTTAGCATTACCGATGTAATTTATCAATAGAGTCGTTTATTTTGAAGGGCGCAAGACTCCACGGTATTGAAATTTGGTGGTGTGTAAGAAGATTGGAAATTTTGATTTACAACCCTTATTCTACGGATTAATTTAACAAATGAGCAATTCTCTGATGGGAATTCAATGCAGAAAGGGTAGACGAAATAAAAATTTGTATTAACCCTCTGAAATTTTGGTTCGAGGGTAAAATAATTATTATAACAATTTTCATGTCATGAGTTAAAAATAAGTTAGCCTACTTAAAACTCCCACTGAAAAACACAAAAATGATAATTTCGGGTTGAAGCTGTTCAGAAGTGGAAGTAGATGAATATACATTTCTATGTATGCACTTCCACTTCGTCTTCCACGAAAACATCTTCAAGTCAACAACAATGACAATCAAGTAATTTATATAAGGTTTCAGTTTAAACCTTGAAATTTGGTAGTATCAAATCCGATCTAAGTAAGCTTCGCAGTAATATTTAATCGATGCTCTTCAACCTCCCTTATTTACCTGAAATATTCAATGAGCAATAAATATTGCCATACTCCACTACATTGGTTCATAACATCTATTACCTCTTTATTGAATTGTTTTGAGAGTCCCGAATTAGAGTAAGCCCTTCTCAGTGGCCGGTTAATCATTTACTTTTCCGCTATAATTGATAATGCAGAACATTTCCTCCAACATGACATTCTAAGACATAGTCTTTTCAATTCAAATCATAGTGTAAACACTTCCACGCAGTTTTGTCCTGAACTTTCCCGCGGTTATTGTACACTTTCCTTGTTCCCTTTCAGTTTCTCCGTTTTTCTTCTCTAATCTCACAACACCTCAGCGCTCTCTCTCCTTCATACTGTCTGGCCTTGCTCATACTTATCCTTCTCTTAAGTTAATCTTCCCCGCAAAGTTCCGTAGACTTTCTACTTTTGCGGGAAATTCAACGAGAGCCTCTCGACGACAGCAGGAATTTGCTCATCGAAGTGGAATTGACGAATGGGCTCAAGCCTCAAGGAACATACTTCGCAAGGTTTCGATCTCTCGTGGGCGAAATTATGTGTCCTAAAAGCACGACGATCGGCAATTAGCGACACCTATTAATTAAAAGAACGTCTTCCTTTCTCTCGCCGGCTTTGTTCCCACTCAATCAATCACGTAAAAGGGGAAGATTAGATGTGAAAGAAACTGTATCTTAACCTAATATTCCATACTTTGTAATTTCGGTAATCAGGCCGCAGGAAATAAAGGTTCGTGATACAAATTTAAATCTCTTTACAGGATCTTCAAAGACACTTGACCAAGGAACCAAACACAAACACTGATGTGCAGAATTTATGATACTCGACCGGTAACTCGCTAATCATAGGCGCCGCGGTATTGCTTAAAGGGAAGTTATTTTCTTTCCAAATATCTGTTAGTATTTTTTTCCAAATTTGGGAACATGAAGCACCTGGTGATTCACATTGTTATTAAGTTTGGGAAAGAAATCGTAACTCGTTCGAATGCAAATTCTTTCTGCGTTCTTGGGATAGTCGTTAAGTAAATGAAGAAACAGTGCTGCCGAAGGTTATATCATGGGACTAACAATAAGTCTATTATTTCTTATTATTACTTATTCTATTAATAAATAACAATAAAAAATTAACAGATGCAAATTATTACAAAATATACCAGAAACCATGTGTTATTCCCTACACATTGGGCTAGCACGGGCGTGCGTTGCGGGGTTGCCTAAACTCCAATTTTCAATTGATTATTACAGTGAAACTAAGGCCAATTTAGATGAACGCCGCTACACTTTATATTACTCTACTTCATGCGCCACCATAAACATTTTCATCAAAATATCTGGAAAAAAGTGAGAGTCATTCCTTGCCAGTGACGTAAACAATGTGATAGAAAATGTTTACTATTTATTTAATGACTGAGTTCTCCTTAGGCATTCTTCAAATGACTTCTACTGCTTCATCACATTAAAAAGGTTTTCTGTTGTTTCTCAGAATACAAATTATAATTCAATAGAGTAAACGCTGCCTTATTTCCTTATTACATAATGCTTAGCTGAATCTCGATTTCAGCTAAATCAGATGTGTCAAAATTTTACCCACTTCTATCCTTAAATCAAATACTACCATAGAAATTTTGTGCGCTTTAGGAATGAGCTGAAGGATTAGACTACGCATTCCTTACAAAAAGATGTAAAACTTTACAATCGGTAATTAAAGGTTTAATTTCTCCGCTAACTTTCGGTTTTGGCATCTGAGTTTGGCAACTGAGTTTTAATTACTTTATATTACCTGCAGCGAAATTCTCCGAATCAATGGGAGTTGAGTACGTGAAAAAATTGGATTCGAAGATGGAGTTATTGATGTAAACAGCGCTGGTGCCTGTTGGTTTCAATGTAAGGTGGGGATAATCTTAACATGAAAGCGTTAGAACAGAGTTCGCTATCTTAACATTCTGTTACAATTCTGATCCACACTAGGAATCAGCGTCCAGATTTCTAGGGTCGAACTTTGCATGATGATGGCCTTACAGACAACCCATGAGGAAATATGTGCGAAATATCACCCACAATGACACCACCCATTCATTCATATCAGAGCTCCTGAATACCTCGTGCCGACCTGATTCTACTCCATTAAAATGAGTGTTTGTATGTTCTGACACGTTGGCGTGATATAATTTTACTGGTGCTGAATAATATACAGCAAGTAAATTGTGCTTTAGAATTTTTAAATAAAAACGTCTTGCGCATGGAAAAGAGGGCAACAAATGGAATTTAATTCACGGAATCATATCTCATTTGGAGCTAAGACCCAACCAAGCGGTATTTATAATACGTGACAGATGGTCAATGGAAGACTAACACACCGTCTAATTGGCTTTACTAAGAGATCAAATGGATCCACTTCCTATTAATTCAGGCAGCTCGCCATTCTTTTACTTGCGATAGGATAACACCGTGTTCCTCACTGAGAACTGAATCCGGGACCGATTACAACAAAATGAACAATCTACCGAATTGAACTTCCGTGGGATTCGAAAATATGTGAAGGAATATGTATGAGTAACGTGATAGAAGGAAAACATCTATATTTGGAAGAAAAAAAGAGAATTTTAGTTGCAATCTTGCTCTTGCAATCTTGAATAAAGATGTTTAATGATAATTATTATTATCATTCGAATTTCTCACTTCTCAGTCAAAAGACTGGAATCATTCACCTATATCGGGAGTAATTTACCATATGGATTAGTCTCGCACTATTGCTTTTGTCTTAGTTTATTGTTTCATTTTAGAAAAATTTGTTTCTGTTTTAAATCATAAGTATTTTTTAAAATTTTCTAACAATGCTGCATATAGTTTGAAGAACTGATTTTTTATTCTGATTAATGTTTGTAAGGGTATAGTAATCCTATGGACCGTAAATTTGAATTATCATCATCATCACAATTATCATCAAATTATGTTAGTAACAACGGAAGTGAACCAGTTCAAAATTCAAAATTGAAATGAGTTCTCAGTTCGCGTTGAACTTTTTACTTGACCATAATCTACAACAACGAACGACATTAAATTTCAAAAATTGATTCAGGAAACTCTCTAGGATTCTCGTGAGATCCTTATCATGAAGAAGGTTCTCGGAAAAATTATGGGAATCCTGGAGCCTTAGGAGCAAAAACGAATTTCTCTCCAGTCGAGGGACCGTCACCTACTCAACGTCTTCATCAAAGAGTGAGAAAACGAGCCGTTATGATGCATTCCCCTGATTAAGTCAGATTTCGGACTGTGGGGCGTTGTCCGAGGCAGCTCGCATGAATGGGAATATACACAATGCGGCCGCTGCATTGAACGTTCTCCGGAGGCGAGCGTGGGCTTGGTCCGCCCCCACGGGAAGGCGGATGTTCTCACGGAATTACAACGACGGACCCCAAATCCCTCACTCGCTCGCTCTTTCCTCATCACTTGTTCCGCCCTCACTCCCTGTTTCCCTTCTCGTGAATCAGAAGGGATATAATGCTGATTCGTATTGCTCGAACAAAATGATATCTCGAATGCGATCGAATGATAAATGACCATTTTCTGCACCGGTGAGGGAAGGCGGAGGGCGTATTTATTAAAACACAGATGAATTAAGCGTATGGCTGAATAGGTCTTTACTACATGCAGTAAAACATCGTTATTTCGAAATAATTATGGAGAATTAAATATTTATTCCACTCGATACGCTATCGTGCGGAAAAATACAAAATTCTCCATTATAATCATGGCTTTCCACAAAGGAACGCCCGACCATTTGAATTTGAATTAAACGTTAACTCAAAATTCAGGGAATTCCGTAAATCATCACCACCATCATCATAGGTCACTCAATCCGTAGATTGGTTGACTGCAGTCCTCCATTCCTCTCTCTCTCTCTCTAATTCTAACTTTACTAAATCCTGATATCTCTTCTTTCGTATCTCTCTTTATTTGGCTAATATATTCGTCCCTTGGTCTTCCTCTTAGTGCTTTTTCCTCTATTTTGCCTTCAGGTACGTTCCTAACAAATCCATTGGTCTCAAGATATGTCCAATCCATCTGGTTCTTCTTTTCCGGATGATGCTCCATATTGTTTTAACCTCTTCTATTCTTCTGTATACTTCTTCGTTTCTTACCTTATCTGTCCATTTGATATTCAAACTACGAAAATACCACTTGGAAATATCCGGGCTCGAATTAAAGCACCCAGTAAAACATCGATGATTCTATTAATTCCCCCGATAATTCCCTTACTCTAGAGAGAAATCGCTATGATTGCTAATATTTCCGTTCCCCTACTAAAAAAGATGTAAAACTCATTGCTGAAATAAAGTTACATTATATTCTGGAAAAAAATATTGCGATGTGTTTAATGAAACAGTATCCAAGAAAAAACATCATTTGCTCACATAGAATTTAGATGTTTGAAAATCACTCCACGTGATTACTCATGTTTAAATCGCGGCTCGAGATAAAGAGGTATGCACAATGAATATCAAACGTAACAAGTGATATTTGCCGTAGTCATCAGTGTTATATTTATCAAACGAAAAAACGGTGGGATGTTGATTTAAACAAAAAATGCGGAAACCTACGCAAGCAAAATACGTTCGGATATTTCAAGCGAAAGGATATGTTTACGGGTCATCAAACTAAATTAGAACCTTAAATATTTAGAGTCAACATTCAAATTATCTGGAATATCTGAAGTGCGCAACACCTGGACTGCTCACTTAATATTCGAATCATTCGGTCAATAATTAAAGGGGATTCATTATATATACTTTAATTATAGATACAGATAAGAATAAGAAGTGATAAATAATTAATTGGACCCATGTATGATGATCATATACACCAAGACTTTATTTGGCTCTCCAAAACAGCTCATAAAGATGAAACAATCACTGTGTATCATACTGCGGACTACCGCGTGGACGTAAACATGTATATTAACCAGTGATGAAATTCCCGTAATTTTCATTTAACCCAAGATATTAACCAAGAATTTTACATTTTGAAGTGATAAAGAAATATGATTGCTAGATTTCCTTGGGAAGTATATTTAGGATGATGGTGTGTGTTGGATCCGGGATCACTTCGGTAGCCTTAAGGGCCTAACCGGAACCCGTAACTTTATAGGTCTATACAAACAGTGAACTTACGTAATATTATGACTATCTTGATAATGCAAGTATTACTGTATTTACTTAATGTCCTAGACGCTTATTCACTTGATGATTGATATTTATTTTTATTTTATGATGCCTTAATGCTCTGGTATGTGATGCAATGTATTGAAATTACATAAATTGTCGACGTATGCATTTGTATTCTGTGTACGTATACAGTGATGGCGCTTTCACATGATGTAACCGTCGCAGTTAAAATTAGAAAGCAGCGGGATCGTAACAATAATAAAAGCAAATGTTTTGCCAAGTTATCCTCTTAAATCGTTCATTTTGAAGGTCATTTATCGCCCTTATGCATATATACATGCGTCTTTGTTGTTTTTCGATTGCGTCCAAATTCCTAATCTGTCGCAGAATAAGAACACGTAGGAATGCTATTCTTACTGTGAAATAATTCGCCAGAAAGGTCGTACATTTTTTTAAATTTTGATTTTGAAATTTATCGGTTTAGAATTTCTTATGTCGCTGGACACAACTAAATTTCACAACAAAAACGTTTTTAATGAATTTTTGGTGAAAATTAAGCCATAATTTCTTTTAAAAAACTGGCGAATAATTCGACGAAATGGTCGAAAAGGTTTTCCTGCGGAAATGTATCAAAAGTTAGTGATTTGATTAAATCTCAGTCGGATTTTCAGAACTTCATTTTTGAAATGAATACTTTAAATAATATTTCCAAAATTCTGGTAACGTTAGGAGGAAAGAAGTAAACATAAATGGAAAGGGAGGTATTGAGAATTATAAAAAGTAAATGTTTACAAAGATGTTTGATCAAGTAAACAGAGGAGAAAGGATTCTATGGGGAAAAGAGTACAGAATGTAGGAGGAAAATATTATAACTAAGTTGAAATTATTGATTTTGTGATAGAATATTCCTCCATTAAATGATACTCTTACCTGCGTGACTTAAAATACAGTGAACTGAAGTGACAAGAAACCCATAATGAGGACCAGTGCATGGCTTGATAACTTATCGTATTTTTAAAGGTATTAAAAGATTGGTAAATTTTTTAACCGATGGAATTCTAATCTCTGTTTAAATTAAACAACAACTTTAAAGAATTTCTTAACGTAGTTGTGGATGCTTTCCGTGAAGTTTGGATAGCTTTTTATGAGACATTTCGTTGAGAGCCGAAAAAATGAGGGAACTAATAGACACATATTTTTAATAATAAAATTTCAATTTAATTCAGAAATTTTTTTGTTTAAATGTCTTTAAAATTTAACGATTTTAGTTCATTACGCAGTGGTTAAGAAAAATTTACCCTACCGACTTTCTCACGGCACTACTATAATTAATAGCCTCGTATATCACGACATCAAAAATCACTGATTTCATTTAGCACGGTTTCCAACTATTTTTGAAGGCATAAAGATAAGAGTAAAAATAATATCAAGTTAAAATATCAACTTAAAAGAGAAATGTATGTAAAAACTGATGGACATCTACATACAAAAATAACATTTTTATACTTTTACTGCCGGATAACTTTTATATCCCACGAATTTGAAGACAGATTTGAATTGAGTGAAGAGTTTTAGACATAAACCCTTTGAGGAGAAAATAAGACATTTTTACCTTAAGACGTTTAGTACAAAATATTTAATCATCCGTTGTACCTCTCGAACGTATTGTTAAGATAATTTCTTACCAAATACAATTTGTTATATTAACACTTTGTGTATGTTTAAATCAATGCATTATTTGATACTAAAAAGATAGTTTAATATGTCATTTTGGGGAACTAAAAAATTATGGCACATTATTATCTGTACGTTGTTCATTTAAGATGCATTACATATTAACCTAATAGACGCTTCATCCAGCACGGTTTAATATAGCATAGTGGAAGGTAGTAAGCCTTGTTAAGCGAGGTTTTACCGTACATCAGTATACGAACTATAATCAGGCGATTTCGTCCACTCTTCCGTAATGAACAACACCTAAGCTGCAGTGACAGGAATTATTGAGAAATGCCACAGTAGAGTCCCTTATGGCTTCGTACTTATCTAACCTTGAGAAAGACCAGTTGTGCAGAGAGCATGAATAACGACTGCTGGATTATCTTGCAAGTACGAATGATTGCCCCCTCAGAGACATTTCACTACCAAAGGCTCCCGCAGGAAGTTAGTTCGAGAATAACCGACTTCTTTACGGTAAGAGCTGAAAACAAGGATAAAATTGATTCATTCACCCCATATGATTAATGAGCTTCGGCAAGAGAGGACTGACGAAGTTTTATCTTCTTCGGCTACAATATCTTTAGCAACTTCGTCTCAGAATGCTTCGATTCAAAGGATCCGTTATTATTCCCACAAACACTTCTCGTCTTCTTCACAAAGTTGGTAGGCGGGGAAAGGAAGTCCTGAGGCTGATTCCGATCAGACAACATTCCTCCAAAGTTGCACGAACGTTAATTATGAGTATCTTAGCCCTTTTATTACCCCATCCGGGGTGTTTGTTGAAACGGAAGGAAATGAAGCGTGCAAACAGGAACTTTAATAAATGGAAATTTCGATACACGGAAAAAGAGAGGCCAATATATTGAGATAATGTCTAAAACATAATTTGACAAAGTATTTGCTACCATGTATGGGAACTGATCCCACCGAGAGAAAGGGTTGGGATGATTCGACTGGAAAACTAAGAAAACACGAAAATTTCACTTCTTATCTAAAGGAATAATTCTGTGATTGTAGATTAGTTGATTTCATTTGTCTTTAGAGACAGAGTAGAGAAAATTTTATCCTTCCTATACTTTTGTCTGATAGAACGAAAGCTACAGAGATGCGAGTTATGCTTGGTAATACTCCCAGCATTAATTTATGTCACTCCATTTTGAAAGCTATTTATACTGTTATTCATAAGGTCATTGTTCTGCACTTGCATGGATCCCTTTTAATCATATGCTTCTGGCTCAGTGAGAAATAAAATAAAAATAAGAACTTAAGAATCCCTTCTCGTCCAGCCAAGTAAGCCTCATTCCATCTCTAGAGATATTGGCAAATAATGACGAGTCTGAGTTTCAAATCCTCTCAGAAAAGAACAGACATAACTCATATTAATGTAATATGGGTAATGGAATATTGCGGGTTGGAAGATTAACTAATGCTATCTCTTATGCTAGACTTTAATTTGAGTAATTTACAGTTCTGTATGGCAGGAAATATGAAAACTTGAATAAGGAAGATTAGCCCCTGAGAGCGTAAATTTAATTAATCAAAAGCATATTTATCTGTACAAAAATATAATCTCTCTTAATCCAATATATTCATAGTAATATTTTCTGATCCTTAAAAGGATGCTCCTTTTGAAAAGTCTGAATTCGCCAGACCTGAATGGCAACACAGAGTAATGCTTAATACGCTACTTTCTTTGCTTGATTTATTTCGCTTTACGGTAATGACTTTAAAATCTCTTGCTCACCTTTATTTTAATTGCCATATCGTTTGCCTGTGTCTGCTTCCTTTAAATTAAATACATATGCAAAGTTATTTTTTATAAACTGTCAAAAATTGTGAGTATATTGTTCAAGCATTTTAATAATATCTTCATATTATTATTAGTCTGTATGGTATGTTTCCTACGCTATATTATTTTAAGCGTTATTTTTACATGTATTATGCAAACTTCTTAACATTTCCCCATAGTCTATTTTTTATCATGTCGTTGCTACATGAGTACAGTATATCATTGGTGTACATTAATATTATCATTTCAAACTATTGTAAAATGAAAGACAGGAAATGAATCTATTATTATGTCATTTCAATTTTGCTCTAAATAATTTATAAACATTCCCGGGTCGTTCAACGAAATTCTATCCAAAAAACTTTGTGTTAAATATCTATTAATATGGAAGCACCATTACGGTATCGAGACACCATCAGTAAGCACCGGTTTGTTCTGCAATAACTGTAGAAGACTAATTATTCAGCGATCTGGGATGCAATTCACACCTTCACCTGAGCACTTGACATTTCCCTACAGATATTATTGCTGTCTTTATGAAGTCAAATCCATTACACGTATATACTTATATAACAAGTTGCTCTTTGAACAGAGCACTGAATAAACTTAGCAGTTGCAAAAGAATGAGCCTTTTTCAGCAAAAGGGAAGTGTAAAAAAAGGTTATAAGTGAGGAGAGACACCCAAAATTGGTGTATATTTGAGGGAGGAAGGTTGGTTAAAAAGAGAATGGAAAGAGAGGGTTTCGCCCCGGAGCAGTCTCATTGTGCGCATATCGTCCGTCTCCTATTCTTCCTTTGTTTCCTTTTGCCAACGCATTTGTTTGTATCTCCGAGCGAGATGAACCGTTTTTATTCGTTTCATTTGTCTCGTATCATGACGAAAAATCGATGAAGGGAAAGATTATTCAAGAATTTCCCTTTCTTACTTTATCTGAGGTTGTTGATCTATTGTATGTATCCAAGGGATCTTTCTAGAATCTCTGCTCCTAGGTGAAAGAAGTTTCATTCTTATTTTATCCCTTCCTCACTAAACAATTGTGCTAGTTCTTGGAATGTTGTCAGAAACCAGGATTGTTCTAAAGGTTTTTAATCCTTTCCGAGTTTCTGACGTAGGATGAAAATTTCTTTTTGTTTTGACTTGTAATTTCGGCAATTGGTTTCGATATCATCTCTAGTACTGCACATTAAAAACGGATTCGGTGTATGCTGCATATGAAAATTCACTACGACTGATCGGAGCAAAGACGTCACCTAAATAACAATCGATATTTCTAAGCGTCCCTATTCATAGACATACGTACATAGAGTAAATTCCATAAATTACGATTATCTATTCAACAGATTTATCGCTATCTCCACTGGTTTTGTAATCAGAGATTATGACTCTACTTTGACGTAGAACCTCAGCTGAATGTAAGATACGTCACTCACACATTAGCTCATCAAAATTTTTGGAAACTTCCTATAAAAATCTATCGATTATGACTCTACTTTGACGTAGAATCTCAGCTGAATATAAGATGTGTCACTCACACATTAGCTCATCAATATTTCGCAAAATTTTTGGAAACTTCCTATAAAAATCTATCTTTTAAAGAAAATATTTAGATGTGCTTTTTAATAACTTAAAAACAGATCCCTTGCAGCGATCGATATGTATAAACCCATCACAGATGAATTTAAATTGCTGATTCGCCTTTTCGCGTACATCGCGTTTTTCGTTGGACCTACATCAGCATTTTGATCATCTTTTTACATTCTGTCAACAAGAGTTAGGAGATTGACGTTGCAATCGTAATGTTGGAGATGAATTTTCCGCATTTTTCTGTAGTTGATACATTCAATTCCTCGGTGAAATTGCATTTCCCGTATTTCTTTGGTAAAAAGCGGTTTATATATGGATCTTCCATTTTGAATTCTCTTTTCTTCTGCAATAAAAATTGGTTCAGACAAGCCCATTTTCTACATAAATCAGACTATCATATTTGATAATCCGTAACGAAATTTGCGCACATGATGTAGGTCCAAGTTCTTCGATCCAAAATAAGATATTTTCATCTAAATTAAATTTAAGTCGCTGTTAGTGGAACATTTAGGAGAACGATCAGAGGGTTTACAATGCAAATTCTGCCGTTTGAAATACAAGTATTTTCCTAAATATTGAATAATATCTCATTATACCCTACACACGGCAGCTACTACTAACATTCCCATATATTTGTCGTCATGTTTTATACTCAGATCTGTTAGCTCAAATTTTATGGAATAAACGCTAAATATCAAGCGGAAAATTATAATATTGCCGTCTTTCCTGAGGGAAAATGCATAAAAGTAAAAGAAATTTATTCCTCGGAAATTATGAAAGCTTCTCTTTCATGGAGCATTGCACCTTTTTTCCAAATTTTTCAATCAAAGCTAGATACTGGTTAACATGTTGCAAATATTTATTTTTCTTACTTTATTTTTAATTCGAAGGTAACGGTTGATATCAGTAAAATGATACCTCAACAATATATCCAAATACTAATATACCAGGAATTTATTGTTACCTGTAGCATAGTCACTTACGTATTTTTCAAGTTTGAAGGAGGAAGCGATAAATGAACGCTTTTAGAATAAAAAGATGACACTTTGTTTTGGTGATGTTTCCCTGGTTTATTTAAGTTGAATACCAATCCTTCTTCCAAAAGAAAAGAAGGTCTTTCCACTAAAATTTTCGTATTCCTCATAATCCTTAGAATATCCTCAGAATACATAATTATTTCTTTCTCTTATACAATTCCTTTATATCAGTGGTTATGAAATTGACCGAATTCTATTTTAGCTATAAGTCATTTGCTATTATTCATAAGCTCGTGATATCTCGCATAAGCCATTTTAATGTTGCTTTTATTTCAAAGAAATACTTTAATAGCTCTGAGTAATTTTAATATATAAGAAACATTTTCCTACGACTTTTATATCTATTTGAATGCATTATTTAAAATCACTTGTTGTAACCTACTTCACGTTTTGTTTGGAATTAATTTTTGGCTTGCTTCTTTTTTCCGAGTATTTTGACCTTTTCGATGCACAAAAATGGACTTTAATAACTAAATATATCTTAGCTTTGTACATAATTAAATTTATTTGAGTGATCGGAAAACATCTTCCACCTTAAGTAATGTATCCGGTCTCTCGCTTTCATTTTATTTATTAATATCTCACATGAAAAATATCTATAATATTATTAAAGAACAAATTGCATAAGATTATAAATAAATATGTCACTGAATACTTGGATATCCTGGAAGCTTGAAATAAATATTAAATTATAAAATAGGGCTTATGATAAATACGAAAAATTTAAATCCTATGAGAGAATTATATTTGAATTTCATTCCATTTTAATGGTTTTCATATAAATGGCTTCTGGGTTCATTCATAGCTTTAAATTAATCACGTAGCAGTTTCCTAAAACAAGTGATATTTTAATGTTGATAGATTTAAATCTAATTCCAAACATTTTTCCGTAAACTTTCTCCGCTTCACAGCGTCTTCAATCGAAACATTGAGTTTTAAAATACGCAGATTATCTATTCTTACGTTGTATGTTTTTGCGCATCTGCAGTAGTCACATTATAATCATTTTTTTTTGTCAAAAAATGGCTTTGTTCCCCAAATATTACTTGGGGGGAATTTACTCACTATTGGAATGTACCGTGAAATGAAAAGAAGCTACTATAGAGATGAACTGCTTTCCAAATTCTTCGTAAACTAGGTATAATCATATGATAATTGTATGAGCCAAATTCTGAAAATACAAACCAAAGTCCCATCTGAAATGTTTCCCAGGCAAATGATTTCTTATTTCTGCGTGGGATAACCAATGCTTGAACAATCAAGGAGAAGACCCGAATGGATTGAGGGTTAGGGGAGGAGGGCTAAGGAGAGGGAAACGAAGAAGAGGAATAGAGATATGCAAAAGAAAGGGAAGCGAGAGATTAAAGGAGGTTAAAAGAGCTCCACAGAGATTTGTGCAAAGTGAAAAAACCGATCGAAGAAAAAAGATATGGATAACAGAAAAAACAATGCGTGGGAGAGGGATGGATTGTTATTAAAATCAAAAGGAGTATGGGATAGCGTAAAAGAAAGGGCGAAGTTTTGGGAGAAAATAGGCGGAGAAAGATGAGAGGGGGATGATGAATGAACGTTAAAGAATAACGGAAGTGGAAGAACAAAGAGCTTGAAATGAGAAAAGATGAAAAGATAAAGGAGAAAGGTTTGAGGATAAGAAAGAAAAGTAGGGTTTAAAAGAAGACTTCAAGACTCGAAAATTCGCACTTTAAACTATGCTCCATCAAATTAAACGCAAACGTTAATCTCAGCAAAATGACTTTCAAAGTTATATCCAAAAGATGTTCTCGCGAAATTTACATAATACCTGCGCAATAATAATGATGGACTACGTGATACAACAAGAATCTGCAGATAAACTAAACAAAGAATCTACGAGCTTTGGCCCGGAAAACTGGCGAATATGTAAATGTTACAAAATATTTTATGGCTCATTATGAATGGTTCTAGGATTATCTAAAATTAGCTTGATATGATTATTACGTGGGTTTGTTATCTTTACCTTGAAGCGATGAACGTTTTGAGTTTAAGTGTGGGTATATCCGTGAATACATGTTCAATAATTATGACAGTAAAAATTGTTCATAGTAAAAAAACTACCTGGAGCCGGATACAAAGACAATTTTTCTTGGTTTTTAAATACAAACGAGTATGAAATAATATAAGTCATTTGAAATTGGGATAATTTTACACAGAAATCCTTCATAATTTCATTAACTCTATGTAAACAATTAAATTAACGCAACAACCGTGTTTGCTTCCAAAACAAGCAAAATCCTTCATGACTAGCTGATTTGAGTGAAATAAACGGCTGATTGAATTCATACCATCAATGGAGTTGAAGTTGAAAAAGCAAATGATACAAATACAATATTGATTTCTAAATTAAACTAGTGAAATGTATGCAAAACGAACGGCTGTTACGTAATGAGTCATCCGCGAACCAATCGAACGTGTACCTTTCTCCCTCGGTTCGATCCCCGGTGATTCGTTAGATTTTTCGGTGTGACCCAGAGTCTTGGAGAATTTAAAAATCTTACCCGAATTAGGAGATACAGAGTTTGGTAGAGGAAAGCCGTTTAAGTGTGTTAAAGCCGATACGTTAGCCACGTGCACCTAACAATGTATGCCCTCTGGCTATGTCTTGATTTTAAAGGGCAACTGTACGTAATGACATATAGAAGAAAAAATTTGAAGTAAAGGTAAATATCGTAGAGTAAGAAGGACACTCGGATAGTTGGGTAATCTTTAAGCTTCCAAAGGAATTTTGTATATTAAAATATATTTTTGAAAATAAATTAAAAATTGTGAAAATTGCTTCTTCCAAATTATTTTTCTTCGATATATACTATATGATAAAAGCTCATTATCGAAATTTCTCATCAAACAAGAATGATTGGACGGGTGAAACTGTGTTAATCTACAGTATCACTATAAATGTAAAAGACGACTATTGATACTGTTATAATAAACAATATGTGATTCATAATACTACTCTTAAAGCTAGCGGTTCCGTTGGATATAAAAAATAAGACCTGAAATCAAAGCATTGATACGTCAGTTAAAAAGAATGAGATATATCTAAATCAATTAAAATGCAATTTAAGTAAACGATATTCCACTGAAAGCCACTTATTCGAGAATCGATCACTGAAATAATCATTTTCTAACAAATCCCATTGCATGTCTTGAATAAATGAAATATAACTTTTAGAGGGAACAAGATAGATTGGAAAAGCGTTACAAATGTAACCTTCGCGATTCAAGAACGTCGGATGGAACAAAAATAATTCTCTGGCATTTTAATATCATAATTATTTTTGATAAATTAAATTAAAATGTATGAGTAAAGGTAGATTATAAAATATAAAATCGTCAGCCCAAAGACTTGGTGGAACCTCAACTTCTCCACCTCAGCTACCGAAAGCTTAGAAGAAGGATTGAGGAATAATCGACAAAATGAAGACTGAGGTATTCCCATTCATCAATAATGGACTCAAAATATTTCGGTACTGATATGCTAACTAACACTGAATAACAAAATTATGAAACACTAAAGTGGACTTCTGACCTAACTGCAGTAATTTCATTTCAAGGGAGTTTAAAAAATAAAATAAACGATTTCAACCGCAAATTTACCACGAAACACTCATCTTGCAAGCAAGAAATAGGTAAACAAGGAAATAAGTACATGGTTACGTCCTGCCTTATTCGTAAGGCTATTGAGAAATTCGGAAAAAATCAGCTCAGAGCGTAGCGCCCCCGTACAAAATAATTCGGGAGAAAAGGTTAAAGGGAAAGTAAACACGAGAGAAAAAGGAAGTGAACGAGGAAGAGCAAAATAGCACGGAAATGTCGGAAATGCGATTAAAACAAGATGGAGGAGCGAACCATAAGGAAGGAATGGGCAGAGAAAGTCTGATATGGAAACGAAACTCGCGGAATGAGGACTCCACAAAGAATGGGTTCGGGTCCAGAGGGTGGCTGGCGTGGGCGCACGGAGAGAATTGGAGTAAGAGGGAGGGAAGAGAGAGGGCAGGGCAAATCTGGTGGGGAGAGGTCACGGGTAAGTAAGATAAACAGGCTTCGGCGAGATTTCACCCCATTCACCCTTCCCCTTGTCAAACACCTCGACGCATTCCCCTTTTACACATATCTTGGAAACATACTCTCCGCTTCTCCATGTGTGTGCCTACCTGCCCTCTCCACCAGCTCTCCCTTCCCTCTCCCTCACCCCTCCCTCCCGTGGAGGGGAGCATAGGGTAAGTCTCCTCTTATAAGAGCACCCTCAATGCTGAGGCAACGGTAGTCGGTTGCTGAGAACGCCGATTTGTGATCGGCTGCACGAGAGAATCAACCTTTGTCGTCCGTTGAGGAAAAATAAGAAGGTAAGTCCCGACTGGGTGTCCAAGTGCGACGGTGTATCTGGCGGAACGTGAATCTAAGTCGAAATTTCTCCGGAGATAGTTTTTTTCGCTCGTTTCGAATCTTTTCTGGAGTGAGTTCCGATGTGCACGGTCAAACTTGCCGGATCACGGAGCTAAGCGCGGTTTTGACAATTTTATCCGGGAAATTTTTCAGTGCTGATACCGATGATGAGAAGAAATGAGGGAAAATTAAATTTGCTCAAGTTGCCACAGGAATTTAAGGGTTGGCCGGGATAAAATCATCATTCCGTTTTAGCGAGTATCTCCGCATGTCCGCAACGAATTTATCTGAAATAATTTTTCTAAAATCTTCTTATCGATCCCATCGTGTAAGCCAATTTGTGCCAAAGTCATAATAGGGATGTTATTCTAAGTTTTCATAAGAGGAGAACTAAGAAAATTTTATTTTTATAAAGCAACAGGCTAATTCAAATCCATTAATCCGATCGTAAGAAATAGATACACTTAGAACCACCGGTTCTTTTTAAATTTTTTGAACATAAAATAATTTTCGTGAATTTCCATACGAGTGTGATTACGAATTCGTGCTCCAGATTCGGAAAATTCCGAAGAAAATACTTGAAAATGTGCTAGCTTTAAAGTTATAAATTATGATTGAGGAAGGATATTTTCGCTTCGTCAACATTTCTTAATCACTTTTTGCCCTCTGCAGCTTGTTGGCAGACCTAATCGCTAAAGAAAATGAAACCAACGGAGTGCGTGGCGGCCTTCCTGTTCATCGGGACGATGGCCGTGTTGACCACAGCAATGAAAGACGAGCCGTCAGATTTACTCTCCGAAAGGCACGTAGCACCAGGATATTTTAGTTCAAATCACGACATCGCTATATTTCCATGGGATCAACTTCCATTGATTCCTGGAAATGAATGTGCACTTACTTTCAAAACTATTTCGTTAAGTCAAATATCCTCAAGAGAAACAATTGGTATTTAGTCCTCCATGTTGTAACAATGTTAATCAAATCAAAAAGTGAGCTTTAAGTCCCCATTGACGCGACGTCATATACCGTGAAATTTATTTGGCGTATTGTAACGTAGCGTAACTCTGCAAGTGCCTTATTTTACAATTAGATGATATCTTCAGGAGGGAAGTAATCTTTCCTTAAATTGTTGTAGGATCTATCTTCGGTTTTCTGCGTTTTATACCGAAGAAATGGAAGAAAACACTAGATTTCCTCTAATTTTTTTTTTAATGGTATCGGAAAATGATTATCCTAGGGTTGAAGAACTATTACTCTCTATAACTTCTATACTCTGAACTTATCTTTCGTATGAGTTTGATTTTCACTCTTACTTATAAACAATGCTCCAACTTTCATCCAAATCATTTCTGGATGCCCTACGTCAAATCTAAGCTTTTGTAATACTTCTTCAAAGCATCATTCTTTTGAATCCGTGTGTTGTATACGAGGAACGACTCAAAACGGACGGATATAATTCCTTCGTATTATCCTTAATAAGCACTGATTCTTCTCCATAAATTTCGTTAAACATGATTGAGAAATCTATTGTACTTATAATAAAAGTCGTATTCATAACGCACACTTCATTGTGATATAACGAAAATTTATTAAAATTCCTCCTATCATTGTCTAATTTTACTTTACGAATTTATTCAATAACGAGATAATACTATTTTGTTGTTGAATATAGATGTAGTAAGTCAAATAAAGAACGTGTTGATTCTGTTTCCTTGATTTACAACGTGGAGGTATTGCGTCAAGAGCTAAAAATGTCTTTTGGAAGAAATAAGTACATGCTAGTACGATTTACTAAAACTTGTAAACGCATACTAAATATCTAATACCCTAAGTCTTATAAAAAGGGAGAATTACAGCTAAACCTAAGCGCGGTCAAGATAGAGAACGAAAGTTATCATCGGATTGCCAACCAAGTAACAGTACTAAACTTATACCACTAACATTCAGATCCCAAAGGAAAATTAAGGTAATTTGGATAACTATGAAAAATTCCACAAAATTCCAATTATTCTCCTTACTAGGGTTCGTAGAGGTGATATAAATAAAACAGTCGTGATTCAAAACCGGCCATTTTGAAGTGAAACGAAAATAGAGGTGTTATTATGTAGTTATTTCATTTGCTCTGCGCTAAATAACTCCACTAAGTCTTCTACAATCTAACCCTTCAATGAAATACTTAATTCAAACTAACAGTTTCAATCAATTTAACTATTGTCACTCAACTGTTAATTACTCACTTTAAGAGCATGCATAATATAAATGCGTCTGATAAGATTGTTTATGCATCACTATGAATAGTTTCGAAGTTTTTCGTGTTATAATACATACATTTGCTCCGAAATTTGATTTATTAAGCATTAGTCATGAGACTGGCTTCAAGAATAAAATGTTGACGTATGGGTGATAACAAGATATTCTCTAACTTGGCAGCACTTTCGATCCATTCTCGGTAACTAAATGTTCAGCTTTTCCAAACAGCAAAATTCGAACTGATAATTTGCGAATAAAATTTTCCAAATGTGTTGCGAAAACTTTCGAAAAATGAGGTTTCGCTGTAATTTCCTCTTTCAAAGAAAACAATATCCCTTTAAAGACATCGGCAAACAATTTAAGTGTTTTACTTTAAAATAAATGGTCGGTATCCAGCCCACTACCTATGTACTTGAACTTTAATCGGGATTTTCCTACTTTAGAAGATGTACTTACGAGATCATTCATCTGTGTCCGACCTCTCAGAAGAGTAATAAGTCCAAAGACTCCCTCTTTAATTCAATTTCCATAAATTTCTTGTGTTTACGCTTTACGTCTTCAAAAACCCCTTTGTCTTTTCCTTGCACCTCTCCTTCGATCTCTTTCTTTAGCAATCCATATCCTCTCGAAATCTGACCCACCGACTTCTCTTTTCCTTTCTTCGATTGAAATCCCTTTTCATCATCACCAATTCACTTTTTCCTTGCAGACCCTACTATATTTTTCTAATCTTCGTCAAATCCACATCTCAAAGGTCTTTTATTAGAATAGATAGTCCATCAATGCCGCCATTTCCAGCGTTCAGGGCGGTTTCCATTCACTTCTTGAAACAAACTTGGATGTTTTCATTAATTTATCTCCATTCTCATTAGTAAATTCAATCGAAAGTAAATTGGAAACACTCTTTTCGGGTCCAATGAGCGAGTAATTTTGTTTACTACACAGAAATTCAATTTCGGATTATTTAAACAAATTCAATAGTCTCACAGCTTCAAATGTGGCTTAATGATACTACTTTCACTCTTCTAATAGGAAAAGGTTCGCCACCGTTGGTTTACATCAATCATTTCCCTTTATATTTCTGTATTACCTCGAGACCAGTCTTTTATACTTCATAAAATCTTCAGACGTTTTTGTTCTTATTTTAATTTCATTCGCATCCCACAAAAGGCCTCACCAGAGGTGTATCGGAAGATCTGGGGGGGGGGGGGGGTTCCGAATCAAATAACGTTGGTGTTCTCTATCAATAAGATTTGGGACCACTGATTTTTTTGGTGCCTTACCGCACTGCGGAGGTTATGGAACCCAACGGCACTTTTGAATACCTCTCATTGGTCCACCTGTTAGAGTATCCCCTCATAAGACCTGATGGTTAACTTAGAGTTCCTTAAAAAAATTAAAACCTGATAGTTAATTTAAAAATATTTCCTTATTGAATCTCATAGACTTAGCCTTTCCTGCATTGATTCTAGTCTAAATATTTCTTCAATTTATCGGATACCAATAACATAAAACTTTTCAGGATATTGATCAAACCATTTCTTTAATAACTATAAATGATTTCCCAGCAAAATTCATTAACTATATGCAGTTGTTTGTAATATTAATACTATGTATCTCAGCAATTGAACTCTTCTGGAAACTCAGGAAAATTGTTCACGTGAACGGGTATAAAAATCTTTAACATTTCTACATGCTTTCCAAACCTCAGTCGCTTCAAGGATTTACAGGACTACAACCGGTTAAAGGACTTACAAGCACTGCGGTCATCTATACTCCTCGGAAGACTACTGGGTGACCTGGAACAACGGATGGAACCTATGCAGTGAGTACCTTTGACTTTTCACTGATCTTCAATCTTTCATTTAACAGAATTGATTCGAGACATCTTTCGAGTTTATCGAAACAACCTCCGCTTAGATAATAAAGTAGTGCTTCCATTTTAGTTGTAATAAGTTAGCGAACGGTTTTACAATTCTAAATTTCCAATTCCTCTCGAACTATACACTAGAATCCTTTTCCTTTCAGAGATTTTATAAGACTTCTTGAAACATTTCTTCTACTGTATATCGTCCATAAATTTTAATGCCTTATCGGTGATGCTGATTGAAATGAGATATTTCTCCTGTGACTCTCGAGGCATAACTGTGTATTCAAGTTTGATCTGACATTGGTTTGACAATGAGTGTAGCTTGAATCGAATTCTATTCACGACATTTAGTTTATAAACAGACAAGAAAATATACAAATATAGTCAAATCCGAGTCAAACTGAAACCTTATAACTCTCCCGCTGAAGAAGCTATGACATTATATAATACACGATTTACTCTCGGTTCCGATCCCTTTCACAATTAATACATGGTAAGAGTACCGCTTAAGAGGCTCTACTACCAGCTATAAAGAAGGATTTTCCTGTCTCCAGATGCACTTCAACCTACTATAGCCAATTCTCCGCCTCGGAACCGAACATTGTTCTTCCCTAATAGCCTGCCTGGTAAAAATTGCTTCATTGTATGATGAAAAATGATCAGAATTAAGTAGCGTAGCATAGATAACCTTTTAAAATGAACGTATCATCACCAATCACTAAGTCAACGCCTTGAGGAAGAATAAGAGAACGATAAAGTTTTGAGGTTTTCCCTCAGCGTCGGATTTTGTCTCAGAATGTTGTTTTATGACATACTCTTGGCATGACATACCTTACACATTGGCAATGAGTAATTTCATTAGAGAATTTTTATTATTCCTCCACAAAAATTAAAAATCAATATAATTCTTTGTTGCACTGTTCATTCTGTGCCTAATAATTTCTCTATTAAAATGATGCTAAAGAGACAAAGGCGAAAAATATGAGAGGACTGGATTGCGGGGATAAGCAAGTGTCTGACGCGAGAATAATTGATAATAAACGCGTAAAAAATTCGGCGCCTCTTATCTACACAGCCATGAAAGCTGCTGAAGCTGTGTACACAACTCATGCGCCGCACGGATTGCTGGCAATCAAAACATGGGAAACGGTACAGAGCGATAATTTCCAAAGACCAGCCGCATCAGAATCAAAGCTTCCACTTCAGAATTTGGTTATCGGTGGGCACGATATATTACACGGATAGACTAATCATTTCTGAAATTCTGAATCATGACAGAAATTCCTTTAATCAACAATGGAACCATTTTCGTTCATAGTGTAATTTGTAAAACACTTTTTGAATCTTTTCATTTGTTTAACACTCTTTTTTGCCCCAAGTCTGAAAATTTTCAGTGTGAGAGAAACGCCGAGAAAATATTTACCAAGTTTAGGTTGTCCTGAATCTTGATACATATAGTATAGAATTGTTTGATCCAATCAAGTTACATGCCACATGCAGAAAGTGACTTGCAGGATACGTATGTAGATGTAACTTCAAGAAAAGATTTCTACCAAAACTGTCCAAAATGTAAACCTTTGGCAGTTCCTTAACCAAAACATTTTTCACATACTGAATAAGGTTATTTCCCATTTTCGCCATCTGGTAATAATTATTACAAATATTAATAAGCATTATCATAAATATTACTATTATGCCATTGAAGCTTTAGTAGCCTTGCGCAATAAGCCTCATTCTCTATCTAGAGCATTTCGAGCTGACGTTTCAGAGCTTGAGAACTCAGAACTACCCTTGCAGACCGAAAACACGTTGTTCATTTATTTTCAACATACTAGCCTATCTATATTATTTTAGTATCATCAAAACGAGCTCAACCGTACCCAAGAAATATTTCAGAGAAAACGATATCAGACACTACTTTAGTTACGGTGTACACAGAATGATGTAAAATTCTCCTCGCTTTCAGTATGCAAACACTCATCGATAAATATTTTCCGAAAGCACGCCCACACGTTCGACTTTTCCGCTGTCTTGTTGTATCAAGCTTCCTTATCCCTTTAATTTCCTTTCGCTACTAAATGATACGCAATAGTTTCTTATTTACAGATCCAAACTCCTGTTTTTTCACAGATTCCACTTCAACCCATAGAATCCTTGTAGAAAAATAATATTCAAAACATGGACTTAGCAATCGTAAACGTATGTGCAAGCCCGTACCGGAATTATAGCATGGGATCTCACGGTCAGACGACTTTTATGTTGATCACTCGTCGGATAAAGAATGATGAGAAATTCGAGAATAATTAACAAGGATTGCGCAGAGTGATATAATTAAATGATGGTGTCGATCGTATTAGGGATACAGTTTCGATACATTTCCTCTAATAATTACTACCATATTGGTTTCAAATGAAACGTGTGAATGGATGTGATAAAGATGAATACTGTGAAGGAGTCTGTAATCCGAAAAGATCGGGTTGAATAGAAACACGTTACCGAAAGATCACGACTAATAGACTTCAAAGCTGCCATTGTTTCCTTCTCCAAATCTGCGGAAAAATAACTCGGTAATAAATATTTGCGTTCAATCTTCCATGTTAAAGCCAAAGAGGACATTTACTACGCTGAGAGACAATAACATTGGCAAGTTTCATTTTTTCTTCCTCTCCTCACATTAACGTTGATAAATATTTATGTATACTTTAATTTCATGATTATTTGCACTGATTTTTGTAGTCAAAATATAGTTTTTAATCTATCTTCTTCCAAAGTTAAAGTAACGCTACATTTGTAAATTTAATATTTTTTAAATGTAGGCAATCGTGTATATGCAGCAAATATGCAGTATTCTTAAGTACTTTTATGAGGAGGTAAATGCAAAACATGAACTTTGCAATACCCAAATTCTATGCTTAAAAGGCGTCTACCCAGCAAGACTTTAATGCCCTGCTATTTGCCTAACTTTAAGGATACTTTTGCCATTTCTGCGAAGCTGGAAATGAATTTGATATCGTTTTCCTAAATTTCTCCGACAAATTATGCCATGTCGCACATATAGGCTCTCGCCGAGAATCGAACCCGGGACTGCTTTAATCGAAGTGAACGCACTGTCCACGTGGCTATCTGGGAGTTCAAGAAAAATGCTTTCAAAAGATTCATACTATAATATCTGCCATCTCTCAATGTAACTGATTTATTGCAATTATGAGTATGGAAAAATCATTGAAATCGGAAAAGCTTACAGACAGTCTGTTTTCTTAGTCTATATTTTGCTACTTAAGAACGAGGGTTGCTAGAATATGAAAATTTATTACGATCAAAATCTTTCAATACCACAGTTCTAAGAAGAGATATATTTGATCGCACAATCAGAATACATATGCAAACGAGGTTTCATTCACTACTTTTTAATTTGAGTACTACTATAATAAGCCCGTTACTATTCAGAGTTATTTTCATTGTTTGTCATTGCGTTTCTCGTTCGAAAAAAAAGGAAACTAAAAATTTGCATATATTCATTCCGCTACTACAATTGCTTCGAGTGAATGATAGGTTATCGTCATTATCAATAAATGGAGGAATTGGAGAAAATATTCATTATACTTATTCCCGAGTGGTAATGAAATTTCTTCAAACCTCACTATTTAGACAGTGATACTTGTATTTAGATTGTGATGTTTGAAGAAAAGCAAAGATGTATTAAAATATATGTTTCCTTCTCTTACTACAGGAAAAGAGACTGCTATTTCAACGCTGGTCTGTCACATAGCTGTGACAATGAAGATGTTCTGTCTGCACTTGCTGAAGCGCGACATTTGGGATCTTTCAATTCACCCGGTAGACGTCGCCGTAGAAAGAGGCAGCCAAATATGGAAAGCTCAAACGATGAAGACAAGGAGATGACGAATTCGGAACAGTACGCGACCGGAGAACGCAAGAATAATAAAGGAGAAGGAAATAAGAACAAGAATTTGAGGTGCAGTCATTCAACTGCATGCTAACAAATTTAATACGTTTTATAGACGTGCCTTAATGATACATAGGAAGGTTTTTTATACTTAGCTATATTATGCGGGAAGATGACAACCAGCGAAAGGTTATAAACGTATCACCAATACCATACTTTTAGGATTTATTCGTAAAGTAGGTTATTTTTAATTTTTTTAATTTCAAATCCGTCCCTTTCCACAAGACATGCGAGAATTCATAGAAGAGAATCTCCCAAGACGAAGAGTAGTAAAACAACGAATGAAATCACTGAGAAGAGCTCTACTGAAAATCAACTGATGATGAAATGGAGGATCTTAGGATTTTATCTTATATACAAAGTGTTCTACAAGCCGAAATTCGATGCATAGCTCATAATATGTTCACTCTTGAATTGTTTGCTGATTTAATTTTTTTCTATTACAGGATACACATCCGATTCCTTATTATTAAGAGCGTTGTAAATGTAGATGGTTCCTCCGTTCATTAGCCATAACGCATGTTTAATGTCATTTCTTCCCCTCTTCTCAAAACAAACGTGTAGGGTCGGTCTACTAAAGGTCGCCACTGATGGGAAAAGCGATGTTTTGCCTCCAAATGTACACGTCCCAAAAAGAAGCAAAAGATGCCTGAACCTAGGGAGTGATAGTTGCGCAAATGGTGATGTTACTGACTCTGGGAACGATGACGATTACTTCGGAGGCAACGGCGACGATAATCCAGGAAAGAGGTCTTTTGGAGGGTTCAAAAAAATTATCAGAACCTCGAATGATTGCGCAAACCTATGGAGTGAAAGTTGCGCAAATAGTGATGTTGCTAATTCTGGAGGCGATGACAATTACTATGGAGGCGACGGCGACGACAATCCAGGAAAGAGGTCTTTTGGAGGGTTCAAAAAAATTATCAGAACCTCGAATGATTGCCCAAACCTAGGGAGTGAAAGTTGCGCAAATGGTGATGTTGCTGGTTCTGGAGGCGATGGCGATTACTTCGGAGGCGACGGCGATGATGTTCCAGGAAAGAGGTCTTTTCGAGGGTTCAAAAAAATTACCAGAACCTCGAATGATTGCGCAAACCTAGGCAGCGATAGCTGCGCAAACGGTGACATTTCTGGTTCTGGAGGCGATGGCGATTACTTCGGAGGCGATGATGCTCCAGGAAAGAGGTCTTTTCCAGGGTTCAAAAAAATGATCGGAACCTCGAAGAATTGTGTAAACATAGGGAGTGAAAGTTGCGCAAATGGTGATGTTGCTGGTTCTGGAAACGATGACGATTACTTTGGAGGTGACGGCGACGATATGCCAGGAAAGAGAACCCTCAGAATGTTTCCCAAAGCGAGGCAAAATTCTATAACGGGAGCCGGAGGAGATGACAATTATTTTGGAGGAGATGACAGCCCAGGGAAGAGATCCAACCACAACAGTCGGCAATTTATAAGTGCCTACCAGATGCACCGAACACCAGATAAATATTTCTCCCGTCTGAAGCAATTGATACTGAAGAAAAAGTTGGTCTTATACTGCAACAAATATCCAGGAAGCAGAATATGTTCACAGCTCAGAGCATGAATCTGGGATTGGGAAAGGTATAGTGCTAAGAAATAACTTTCATAGAAGCTTCCTTAGAGGTGGAGGTATGGGCACAGTATTTGGTGGCAGACAATGGCTTTGTAGATTTAGTTATGGCAATATTGGTGGTGGTCTTAGAATTATATCGAGTTTTTCTATGGCTTATATTACATTTTTGCTATCATTTTAGTATTATGATACTCAAGGGAAGGGTGCAACCTGAGATTAATAATTTTGTGTCCACTCAAAGTAGAGACGGTATACCAACCTAAGTTTATGGATAATTTGTTTCAACTTTGATTGAATTTCAATGATAAATCAAGCTACTTACTTTAACAATACACATAAATTTTTACCAGGACATCAATGAGCATTATTTTCACAGCTTTCAAAAATTCAAAAGATAATAATAGTTATTTTAATATTAAAATAAATTATTACTTTCATTAACATAGTTATATTTCCTAAAAATGAATGTTTCTATACTTATCTTAAAGTCAACCCTGTAAATGACTCTTTGTTACTATTCATTGCTGCTTTAATACGACACTGTTTACTTTCAATAACTTACTTTTGGAAAAGGTTGCATTACAACAATTGATCGGATTTCCAACCAAGTAAATCACTTAATTCTCAAATATATTTTTCTTTTGCAGGTTCCTGTCTTCTCAAGCAAGACTGCAGGAATGAATTCCATGGCATTTCATTCAAGACCCAACGATGCACATGTAATGAAGCATTTATTGTATTAGTATGAAAGAATGGTAGATGTTACCTTGAATAAATTTCATTTCATTTGTCTTCTTGCAACCAGACTTTTTAAATAAATCTTTAAAATTTGTGATGTACTATTATGGATTACATTACTTATATTTTCAGATATGTATGCATATTTATTTTTCAAGAACATACTTTTGTAAAGTTAAAGTTCTTTCCACGAAATATTTACGCTAATTTTTGAGAGAAACCAACTCTTTGGGCCTTTAAAAGATTTCAACATTTAATTCCACAGTTAATATGGCTAAGATTTTAACACTTCTCAATCTAATGTAAGGATGGTTTTTCATATAAAGTTCAAATTTAAGACCTCATTCATCCCATTAATAATTTTTCATTGTTATGCAATAAAATTCAGTCTTTGGATGTTTTCATTATAATTTCAAATAGTATTAAAAGCTAAAAGAATTATTAATCATCATATTTTCTACTGCTAAACCACCCATCAAGAATGATGGATTTTGAATTTATCAATATTTATTTGACTTGACAATTTAGATTGATTGGTAAGCCTATTGCACTAAAATTCATAAATTATTCATGCTAAATATCAATATCAATATTACCATTAGCACAGTTACTCTTTGCTATTACTTTCATATGGGCTTGAATTCCCAATTAATTCCTATGGTTAAAGCACAAGTTTGGCTTCAACAGCTGTCTCGGTAGCCAAAGGGAAAAACAATCCAGAAAAACAATCCGTGATCCAAAACAACAATCTACAACCAAAATAAGAATCTCTATTCAATTTCCCTCCTTTAGGTGCATGTCTTGATTTTTCAATTTGAGTATTGAAACAATATTTAAATAAATTATTTAAAAATTCAATAAAATATTCAAATGCCATTTCTTATTTAATTTAGTATGTGAAATGAAGCTTGCAAAATATAAAATAAGAACTTTAAGAAGAACTTTACTAGATTCATTTAAATATCACTCGGCATAAACCTGAGTATTAACAGAGCAATCCGAGTAATCGACACTGACATCCTCTTTCTTCAAAGGCTGCAATCACTTCACTTGGAATTTAAACAAGAAAAATATGATTTGCAGACTTTTGATCATCTTCTACATGCAGCTAATCAGGAAGCAGATTGCATTTGTACAAAATATTTTTGACATTTTCCCAGTTGATTACCAAAATTCAACTGTTTCTCATACCTATAGAAGTGACATCATTGCTTTAAGTTAATGATAAAAAACATTTTTTATTGTTGTATTATGAACAGCATACATATTGAAATATTAATGATTTTTCGGATATAAGAATGGATGGAAATATTTTAATGGAGCTACAGCACTTGCTTTCTTGTTGATTTGTGTTAATGCTTTTGCAGAAAAATTTCTCTCAATTTTTTTATTTACATATCCAGCCTGCAAGCCCCCAATCACACGTGGTAGGGGTTGTATTAAAATTGAAATACCTCTCTAACTAATTTTTAATTATGATTGTACTTACTATCCTTATCTAACTATTCTACACTATACCAATGATAACTAAGGTCTAACTAGCCTCTTGGCTAAAGTTATGCTCATATTTTAATTATTTAAACTGAAAAAAAAAAACAAAACTGCTGTGACAACATTTATGGATATTTATGCAGTGACATAGTTAATTTTTGGTATAAATCAACAGATTTCTCCCTCACTTGCATTAGGCATTTATTTAATAATAGTCACTCACAATTTCTATCATTGTATTAGAGATCTGAAACCAGCTTAAATGACCAATATCCCTTCATTAACTTTCATTCCATAAGTATTTTCATATACTTGTAATATGTTTGACAGCCTTTTCTACCAAATATTCAAGAATCAGTGACCATGTAACCCACGCAACTATTTCTTTTTCTTTCTTTGTCCTTTTTTTCTTAATGGTTTTGTTTGATCATTCAATACCCAGAAGGGTGAAAAATGATTGGAACTACCAAGAATTATCCTTTTAAAGATGAAAGGAAAATTTAAAGAATTTCCACTCCATCATCCTCATGTATTTTTGAAAAACCTATGAAGGTAATAGCAAAAATATCATGATAACCCCGGCATCAACCCAGCCTACAGAACAAAGTGAATTCTGCATGGATCAGATCCACAAATTGCAAAAAAATTATCAGCAGAACAAACAAATATATGATGTCACTAATGTTCTTCAGCCTTTCTTATTCTGTCTTTCAACAGCTTTTAGATTTTTCTTATTTTACCTCCAACAAATAATTTTGCAATTGATTAGGAAAGGTGTCTATCAAGAAAGTAGCAACTCTGGGGCAATCAAATAAAATGCAGCATGACAGTAGCTAGGTACAGCATAGTTAATAAAGATGTTCAATTGAATTTTATGAAACCGGAATTGAAAATATCAAATTACAAAGGGGACAGACTTTTAGAATTTGACTCAAATAAATGCTGGATTATAACAGACACTTTTGAGTTAGGGAATTAGAAACATGTGAAAGAGCTCAGGAGGATAATCTTTATTTTAATTCAATAATTATCTACTCAAGCAGAGATTCAATAGCTTTGAAATAAATGGTAATAACCAACCAGTGTTAGAGATGTACAAATTAATCAGCAAGTAATTGGTAATTGGCTATTTTACCAATTAATCAGTATCAGTAATCCTTTTGGCCAATTAAATGACTTTGATAGTCACCCATTTTCCTATTTTAATGTTGATGTTATGTATGAAGCTAGTAATAAAAATCTGAGATCTGTTTCATATAAATAACATATTTGAAAAAATGATAACTATCAAAAAATTCATTAATTTCAAACAAATCATTATGAATATTCATACTTATTGTAAATTTAAAACCCTTAAACTGTAATGCAAAAACAGGAGAATTTCTTCATTTTTAAGATATAGCCAATATCATTCTGGATAATAAATATATACAGTGGTACCTACAGGCTTACAAACTTAATTACATACTTCGATTCTAGCAACAATTCACCTCTCAAACCAATTTTCTCCAGTGAAGTTAATACAAATTAAATAAGTAAAGTAAATACAATTAATTTTTGTGGCGCATAGAAATATAATTTCAAACTTGTTTTTATACATGTATAAATGTCAAAAACAAAGAACCTTCCTGAAGAGTGTTAATTAGTAATTAGAGGTCCACAATGTGACAACCGTGTGTGGTGGGAGTGAGGGAAACGCATAAAAAGGGCAGCTCACCATCCAACTTATTATTTAATAACTGGCCCATTAATCAGTCAGGCAATTAATCAGTATAGCTGATTAATCAGTAATCAGCCACTTAGCTTATCGGTGCAACCCTAACAAGAAGCAGGACAAAACTCGGAGGACATCCAAACAATGAGAAATTTATTTGCTGAACTAAAATAATAAACATTCAAGGAGATGAAGAAGCATTTTTGCTTATGCAAGACCCTGGGAAAGCAGCAGGACACATCATTAGCATTTTCCTAGTATATTTTTTTTCGTAGTATATTAGTTTCCTACTGAAAAGATATGATGATTATCATTAAATATTCTATGTAAAAAGTAAATTTTCCATGGATATAAGGATTAATTTTTCCAAAAGTAAAACTATTTCATAAATGAGAGCAACAGAGCATGAGGGAGTCAATATAATGTATTTTCCATACCTCCAACGCCAATACAATCCCTGCTGCCAGTTTTATTGGTTAAATAAGCCAGTAAAAAGAAGATAAAATTTCATCAGCAAAATAAAAGCCCTGCTTCTAATGCAGAACTGCTCTTCATTTAAAATTTGATCATTTCAGAATTTTTATATACATGTAACTTTTCTGCAAAGATTTTCCTTTTTACAGAAGGGTCAATCTATACCAAGTGGTCCAGAAAAAAAAATAATTGGTTGCTCGACCATTTCAGAAAAAATTGATATTTGGTGTGTAGATACCATTAAGTTTAGAGAGCTCAAAAGTATTTCTTAAACATATTTAATGTTTACTATTTGGAGAGAAATATTTGGAGCCATATTTTTAATTGGCCGCACACGGTTTTTCGCGTTTGCAGGTATCTAAAAATTCTTCAATTATTCAGCAATGGGTTACCCTAGGACTTTCAAACAAGCTGCATTAATTTCAGTACACTCTGGTGTGTGTGTGTGTATATATATATATATATATATATATATATATATATATATATATATATATATATATATATATATATATATATATATATATATATATACACACACACACACACACACACACGAGTAAAAGTTGCATTTATCAGTTATCTGTTACGTCATTTAGCTATTATGGGTTCGATACCAGAATGTCCCAAAAATCCCAGTCCCAGAAATATAGATATATATATTTCTTAAACATTTTTTATCAAAAAATACCGAGTTATTCTTTGAATTTCATTTCCAATATCTAAACCATAGCGTTGGGATAACAGGATGATATTATATACTAAATGAGTATGATTATACTAAAATGAGTAATAACATAAACTTAGAACTCGCAATCATAATCAAAAACATTTGTTTACGCAATGAAAATAATATTTACCAAAAATATAGTGAATATTAGATAAACACCGACCATATTTGATGAATATTAAATGAAACAGGAAAACATACTGATAAAGATAAGGTTGTCGTCCGAGATTGGTCACTATTAGAGAATACTTCACATAAACAATATACATACAATTATCAAGATCTTATTAGATATTTTCATTCTTTCAGACGAAATACAGACATTTAGAATTACCCAATATTAAAGCCCCTTCTTACAGCCTATACCGGCAATACCGAAAAATTACAGAGAAAGAAATTATACAATCTTTCTCCAATACGTTGGATTCTGCACGCACTATAACAATTATAAGCAAAAATAACATGACTTAATGATTCTTCACTTCAATTACATCATGCCCTATACGCTCTGAACACACACGACCTCGTCCAAAATTCGTTCTATAAATAATTAAGTAAAGATTGGTTCTCCGAAGTTTAATTCAGTCACTGAACGTGCTTTTATGTCTCAGTTACTTCTACTAGTTACTAAAACTAAAGGTACAGCATAAAACGCCCTATAAACACCTTAGCATACATGAATGCAGATTAGTTACTTAAATTTCGGTCACTTCCGCACTTCGGTGACCGCCATTTTTCGACTTTTCGCAACGTTAATATGAAAGGAGTAAAGTTTACAGATGGTATGAGCGTCGGTCCGCGTCTTCTTCAGCAGCCATTGTTATTAATTTGTACGGAAAGTATTTCATAGTTTGTTATGGAGTCGGATGAGAAAGCTGTAGTCCTTGATGAGGTTTGTTATTTAAAAATAAATACAAATCTTGCTCCAACTTAGAATATGATGAAAATATGCCCGGGTTTTCATTTTAATCGATTTAATCAATTAAACACCCTCAAGCACCGTAGGATGAAATTGGTCACGACGTATAGGAAATTTATCATTATAATCTACTATTTAAATTATTTTAGGTCGAGCATCTCCTTAGAAAATTAAACGCCCTTCCCGATGATCTTAAACAAGTAGCCTTCAATAAGATTCAAGCTCAATTAAAACCAGTAACACCAAAAATTGTTTCTCATACAGGTAAGTCAAATTTCTCATAAGGATTTTGTCATAGTTTTTCATAGCTTTACGAAAGTTTTCATATTTTTGAATATTACCTTAACGTGATGGTAAAGAGGCATTGAGCTATATTTCATGTGTCATTCGTGGAAGTTGGTTGATATAAATAATATGAATATACAGTATACTGAAGATCCCATTACTCTTTAGGAGAAAGCAGTAAAAAAGAGAACTACCTCAATGAAGATGTTAATCGAAGCTCTCCATTTATCATCAAAGAAGGTAACACCAAGAATCATTTATCATTTGATGAAGACTAAATGATGCAAAATTACACGCCGAATATGTGTCACATTAAAAATCGAGGTGTTCACCCTTTTGTGTACATGTTGTTATCATATGATACTTCTTCCGTGCTACTTTTCAAATCGTTTTTCTTTCTATTGCTGAATTCTCTTTCTTAATTTCACTCAGTAAAATAAACATTCGACAATTAGATTGAATTTTTGAGAAATGTTTGTTGATTCTTACTCTAAGGAACTTTCTTTAGCTAATTTATGTAAAATATAAGTTACATTGATTTGATTCCTAAGAAATTTTTCTAAAAGCAAATTTTCATATGGCAATACTTTAATGAAGTTTAATGCATCGCTTTTCAGTCATCTTTGTAATTTGTTATTTAACATTCACATGCGTGAATATTTTCCAGCAATTTCACTTAATAAAACTAGTTTTAAATTCATGGAAAATATTACAAGTTTTGATGTATGTTTTTCTGCTTATCAATTTTCAGTTAGCAGCACTATTGAATTAACAGATACAGTTGTTTCTGGAGAGCAAAAATTACAGCAGAAAAGCAATGTGGAGAATCCTCCTAAAGAATCTAATGTTGTTATTAGTAGCATACTTCCTAGAAGCAAAAGTAATGTGCCTAAAGGTAGAATTATAGCGATAAAAGAGCCCATTATAACTAGAAGAAAATCAAGAGAATATGGATTGGCCGCAAGATTGGTGGAAGTTACCTATGGAGAGGAAAGTTCTCAGTCTATGAGTAATGAAGACCATACAAATGGGGTAGGAGAGTTTGTTTTGAAAATAGAACATTCACAAAGTACTGAGGAGGATCAAAATTTTGCTGAAGATAACAAATTAAACGACATTTCATCTACAAGTGAATCTGGAAGTCCTGGTAAACACAACGACAAAGAGAATACATCAAATGGTAAGTTTTATGTTAGATTAAGAAAATATGGAGTTTCACAGTGTTCTTGATTCGAATTCTTTTGTTTGTGTTTAAGAGATACATCCTCTCAGATTAAGTGATTTTCATCTTTTCTCTTTATTCACTATCATTTTACTGTTATTCTTGGTCACCTAAACAATTTTTTGTGTGACTTGTGCATATTTCTCTTCAATAAACTCATATTTCACTCAGTTTCATCAAAATTTTATTGATACAATTATTTATGTTTGTTAACAATTTTGAATGAGAAGAAATTAAATCAAATCTTCAAATTTTCCTGCTATTTTCTTGTCTTTGTATAAAATTTCTAGATTGTAGCTCTTGTTTGATTTGAAAATGTTGGAATTAGCTATAAGTTTCTGAGGGTTGTCTAATCCAAGCAACTGAAAATATTGTGAATGTATGAATTTTCCTTCAGAATGAAAGTTATATATAACTAAATAGTGTATCATCAGTAACATTAAAGGTATGTGTTTAATATAATTTAATTTTTAAAACTCATCTTAATAAATAAAGCCATTTTTCCAGATGAGTCTGGTCCTGGGGCATCCAAACGACGTGGAAGGCCAACCAAACAAGGTCGCAATGGAAAATTGTATTGTAAGGTAAAATAATATTTCAGAGTAAAATTAGGCAGCCTTTGCTCCTTTATCCTTCCAAATAAAACAGACCCTTTGAAGATATCTTTTCAACCAAGATACCTTGGTAGAATGCATATGCACTGAGAGTATAAGTTCTCTAAGCTCTGTGAAACATTGTTTCATCTAATTCCACAACTCTGTGTTTTTTTTAGTGCTTTAAAAAAAATTGATTATGAAATGGAAAAGAGTTCTTCTATTTTGTAATATTGCAACAGTTGAGTGGAATTTTAAGTGGAGATATGATAATATATTTGCTGTAATCTCACTTACGACATGATTATCTTGAAAAATTTATACCAAAGCTCTTTGAGCTAGAGGTCACCAACAGTCAGTCTGTAGCCCTCTGAGGGTCCTGAGAAGCTTTTGGATTTTGGGAAAAATCTTCATATCTTTTCTTCATATCAATCACAAGATAATAAAGCAAAAGCAATTTCATTGCAACAATGATCACATGCATAAATTTTATATTTGAACATTTTAAGAAACCTTAAAAACAGTGAGACATATTTGAAAATTGTGAGTATAGTTCTCTGGTTGAAATGGATGGTGAACTCTGCTCTAAAGATGTTGAAATTCCCCAATTAGTATATTTGTGGAAAATTGATTGTCCTTGCAATGTGCATACTCATGTATTTTTCATGTTTTTTTCAGGAGTGCAACTTTGAAACCACTCGTCCATCTCAGCTGGAAATACATAAAAGGAAACACTCCGGATTCAAGCCATATGCATGCCCAGAATGTGGGAAAGCTTTTCCTCACTCATCAGGATTAAGTGAGTGCTTTTCATAAACAATGAAATCTCAGGGGAAAATTTGATCCAAAGTGTTAATATTTCAATGTAATCTTCCTATTTTTAAATTTTAATTAAAAATGTAACAAATATATTAAGTAACCAAACTCAACTAATCTCTTAAACAGATTAGTTGTGTCCTTGAATTTTGCCTTTGTAGTAGATTGTGCCCATATATTTTCTCATTGTAAAAGTAAATAGGTGATTTTTAAGGGAACAGTACTGTAAGGAGAGCTTTTATTGAAAAAAACGGCTATTCAGGACCTCTCTAATATTTTTTTGTAGAACTTCCCTACCTCTTCTATTTTAATCACTAAGAATCTTTACTCTCTCCTGTTTATACCTGTTACTGTTTTTGCTGGAAATAACCTGTACCTCTCATCATTAAACTCATCTGAGTTGCAATATTTTCTTATTTGACTAGTCATAGCTTAGGTTAAAATACAGTCAGTTCTCAAATTTATCTGTTTCTGAGTCTGTTCATTGTCTGAAATGTTCTTAAACCAAATCTGTGTTTGGTATATGAATCAGTATAAATTAGATAAATCGACTCCTGAACCTAAAATAAATTATTATTTCTACTTTTTCAAAGCTAATTTATGCACTTAGCACTTTTGGGTTTCCCTTTTTTGTTAGTTTTAGGCCTATACCACACACCCTCTACAAATCATAAAGAAAGCCTTTACCTTCTTCAATCTTTTTCATACTTTACTTTTTTATTCTGCAACTGATGTCACTGCACATCAAAATATAGGTATTTATTGTGAAATATATGTGGATTTAAATATTACGTATTTTTTCAAACTGTGGCAACAATTTGCCCCCTTTCCCAACATTCAAACATTGCTGAAACCTGTTTTCTTAACTTGCATGTTTCTTATTCAAATCATCATTTACCATCAGAGACATTTATGGTTCAGAAAATTGTTTTTAGTGTTGTTGATCATTTGTCAACCTAGGTTTCACTGTACTTTTGTTGAAGTCAAGATGTATGCAAAACAGTGATAACTTTGATCTTCCATAGCTAGCACCTGGCTAGCTATGGAGGCCTGAACCATTTATATTGCATGGTAGTTGGGTCTCACAGACCCAGAAGAAAACAAGGTTCAATTTTTCACACATAGAAAAATTAGATTTGTCATTTCAATGAACTGTAGAACAGTAGAAAATATGCTGAATATTGATTTAAATGCTGGACATAATCAAAACTATCTTATATGTTGGTTGACTTCAGGTTTATTTATTGAAAGTTTGTATTTTACAGTTACTCTGAAATGGTGATGATAAAGAAATCTAAAAATCTACTAGGCAGACTATATATGATGATTCTTTAGCTAAATTATTAATAGCTATTAATTTTCTTTATTTCAGATGTTCACATCAAGAGACACAAAGGTCAGCGGGACTACCCTTGTGACTTATGTGATTACAGGGCATACACAAAAATAGATAAAACACGTCACATGACAGTCCATACTGGGGAAAGAAATCACATTTGTGAATACTGTGGAAAAGCCTTTGCCAAAGATTCAACTCTCAGGGAGCATGTTAAGAGTATCCATGAGCGGAAGGAGAAATTTGCATGCAGTGAAGTTAGTATTTATTTAGGAAATTCTGTTTTAGATCATAATGAACATCCTGATTTCACCCAATCTTGTTTTCCTTCCGCCAACCTTCATATCCTTTATTCATCAATTGTATGTCATTCTTTATCCATCTGAATGTCTTCATCAATTTTGTCTAATTTGGTTGAATTTTTTGTTGAACCTTTTTATTTGTATGCATCCTTGTTATTTTTGTGTTTTACTTCTTTCCTCCACCCTGTCAATCTCTAATTATAAGAGATCTACTAGAAATTCAAATGTTTTGCTTCTGAAAATTCTAAGTATTTTCACTCTATCAGCTTGTAGTACTTTATAATTTTTTGTCTTGTTGTCATGCCAGAAAAATGCAAATTCGTAAGTTTGTTGTTCACATGAAAGATTGCTGTAAAAATTTCTTTATCAGCTTATTCTATAGGTATTGTTCCTATGTTTATACTTATTGGATGAGGTATGCACCAAATACATTTATTCTTACAAAATGAATTTGAAAAACAAAAGTGCTGTAAGTGAAATTCTAGTAACAATAACTGTTTATTCAAAATGTGCTCACCAATAGTGTCGCAGGAATGCAGGATGCTTGGCTAAATAGGTTCAAATGTATTATTTTGGAATGCTGAAATATCATTCTTAACATGAAGTTATTCTAAAGTAGCTACATATTGTCATTTCTCTTGTGTTGGTTATGTAATAATGGATGCTTCTTAGAACTTAAGACTACTAAGAGTACTACTTTATTCTTTTATTATTGTTAGTGTGATTTCCTCACCTATCGAGCTAACAACTTACGAGTGCACATACGAATGGTGCATAGAGGAGAGTTTGACAACCATGTGTGCCCTGTGTGTGGTGCTCAGGTGAAACAGAGAGGTGCCTTCTTGGAACATATGCGTGCTCACACTGGAGAAAGACCTTTCCAGTGCAAGCTATGTCCATCTTCCTTTGCTTGTCCTGCTCGTCTCACTGTCCATATAAACAGTGTTCATGCTCCTCGTAGTTTTCCTTGTGATCAGTGCTCAAAGGTAAGAAGTGCATTCATTACATATTTTCTTTGGTTTTAATAATTTTAATTCATTTATATTCCCTTAAGTTGATTTAATGGGAGATATTTGATGGAAAATTTATGCTTATAAATATGATGATGACTTTAAAGTGTCTATTAAAACAGTGTTTTCCAACCAATGAGTAGTAGCACTTAGATGTGCCGTAAGTATGCTCTTATGGTTTCTTATAATATCCAAGAGTTCATTTTGCTTCTAACTTCACAAATCATGTGAATCTTACTTTCCTAAACATAAAATTCCCATTTAAAAAAATATCATTTCTAGTATTATCAATTTCCATTCTCTTGGTTGTATTCTCACTTATATTCTCTTGGAAGGTAAGAAGCATATGGTTTAGTATGCTGCAACTGGAATAATTTGTAAATTTACTATTGAGGAATAAAGAGTTATAAAATTGCCATAAATTGTTCATCATATATCTCCTTTATAGATGTACACAATGTTTAATCAAAATCTTTGTGACATTTTCTACATCATTTACCATACATAATTTAAACTCACCTTGCCCATATCCAAACATTGTTATTCCTTTTGATTCTGTAATAGCTTTTTTTCCTTCTGTAGGTGTTTCAAACAAAGCACCATCTCTTACGGCACCAAATAATCCATACCAATGAGCGGCCATTCTCCTGTCCATTTTGTAGTTATGCATGCAACACTCAGGGTAACATGAGCAAGCATGTGAGGGCTGTTCACCATAAGCCAGACTTTTCATTCAGGAAACACAAAGTAACTCTTATGAATGCTCAGAAAACTGGGCCCAAAGCAACAAATGCTGTAGCTGTAGAACCAAAGAGCGAACCTGAAGAGAGCTCAATTGAAATTGAAAGCAATGGTGAAGAGTGGGTCCGCAAAGGCCAACGTGTCACGGAAGAGTACCTGAAGTCCTTATCTGCCAAGTTAGGGAGAATGATAACCCTGGAAGAGCTTCAGGTGGGTTTTTGGTTTTCAGTATTTTTTCAATCTATTACAAAAATTTAGTAATTTGATACTGAAGTGACACTTTCTTTTGTTTCTTCATCAATTTTACTCAACCACAAAACTATGATGATGTACTCATAATTCTGCAATAAAATAATAATCCTTAAATCCTTCATCATTCATTCGGGTAGTATGATTGTGTGATATTCCTTAATGTCTCACTTGCAAAAATATATTTCCAAACTTTCTCTTTTGTAATATATTTTTTTCTGATCCTTATGTTCCCCATGAAAAAGATTTGAGTTATTGAAATCAATGCTGATTGATTTATTTGAGTTTTAAATACTAGTATCTCTCCTTTCATCATTAATATATTTCAAATATCTATGTTAATTAATGTTTTTATTGTCTGGTTTAAAATCTCAAAGCTTACAACATTCCAAGGCTTTCATTTCCTTCCATTTATTTTCAAACATTATGAATTTCTTCATTCTTCTAGGCCAAAGAGGAAGAGAAGAAAAAACGAATGATCATTGAGCAGTACAATGCACGGTTGAAACGCATCAATCGTATCTCCACTCCGGAGCACTCCTACTATAGCAAGGTACCCTTTAGACTATCAATTGGGAATAAATCTATAAAATGTGTCAGTAACATGTTAAAATATATCTAAGTATTTCCCATTCATCATGTCATTTATTACAGTGATGCTGTGCGATTTGACACAAATGCATTACCAAACTGTTGGATTGCAAGTCTTAAATTTTAGGACACCATTTTCAGTACAAATATGTGAAAAATAGATCAATTCATTGTCCAGTCCATCCCTCTCTCATACGGTAGTGACCATATTATATGCATTATATCGTTTTTGAAATATCTTGTGTACTTCCAGCTTTTTCTCCTGTCATGTACACAGTTTATAAATTACATAATCTACATTTTCTCAACTCACTTGACTTAAGTTAAAATATTAGAAAAATTAAGTGAATAATTACCACCTCCTCAATGACATTCATTATTTTTCCAAATGAAACTTTGAATTTCAGTAAAATGTATACCTTAGCATAGATCTTAGGAGGCACCTGAGGCAGTTTCCTCACCAATTGGTATTGCCCTATATATGTAAATACATAGATATCTTGACACATAACTTTGACTTTCATATTGCTAGAAGTATAATGCACAACAATAGAAATTTGCTAGACGAGTCCAATAATCCGATATATTAATCAATAAATAATCCAATTATTGGTCAATAAATTCTCAGTACATATATAAAAAATATTTAAATAGTCTTGTATTCACTGGTATAATTAAGTATATTTCTTTATAAAAAGTAATTTTTCTGTTTAATCTGGAAAATATTTGTGCAAATCCCAGATTTTATGAAATTTTGTAGCCATTAGCTTTCCTCATCTCTTAAGATTTAATATTTCTCTCTGCTGTCTTGGAGACCATTAAGAAATATTTTTGATGAATTTCCTTTGTGAAAAATTTATTTCAACTTCTGAGAGAAGTTTTGTACTCTACAGAGCAATCCTGAAAAACTAGAAGATGCAAAGAAGAAAGGAAAAGGATTTAAAGTGCGAGCAATAATAGATGGTGAGGAAGATGAAATGTATGTGGATGAACCAAGTGAAGAAGCCATCATCTCAACTGCTGGTGATAGCCAAACTGCAACTATTGTTGTAGGAGCTGTTAATAATCAGTCCATTGCACAAGCATCTGGATCGGTAAATTTTTCTATCATTATGACATGATGTTTTAAGTTTCTTTTTTCCCAAATCTTCATTCTTTAAAGATTGATTATTACAGTAAAGAGCTTTTAACTAAACCTTTCTACCTCAAGATGATGCTATCAGTATTTTCTAATATTTGTAATAGTTTGATAAGTCCATATCTGTAATAATATTTTGCAAAATCTCATTATACTACCTTATGCTTCCTAGTGATTGTGAATAAATATCCTCTGTTGCTGCATGCTTAATTGCTTTTTACCTAAATTTTTATGAAAAGATGCATCCTAAGCTGTGTGTATATAAGAGAGCTTATTCTTATCATTCAACAGTAAAATTGGAGTAGACGAATGTTGACTGATTTTTTCAATAACACTGTTTAAAACATTGACTCCCAAACTTTTTTTAGCCTCTGCCCTTCTGGATCCATTAGCTTACATCCAATCCCCTCACCCATAATCTATGAGGGGAGAAATAGAAAGATTGTTAATGACTCAAACCCTTGCTTATGGTCAGGGCATCCTCCAGCATCCCCTGCCCTAGCACCTTGCTTCTTTCCACTCCCCTAGATCAACTCACTTCTGCCCAGAAGACTGTACCACCCACTTAAGAAACCAGTTGCATAAAACATTGGAACTCTGTTAAACACTTTAATCTATCTCCCTGAAGTCTGTTCTCAATATATTTGCCTTTTTATAAAGTAATTACATTTTTTCTACATGAAATATCTAAAATTTCACCCTTTGATGATCGTTTATTTGAACACTGACACCTGCTGATATTTGAAGTTCATGATACTGCATTGGTATCACTAGATATTCAAAAGTAAAGCCAAGCAGCTGTTCATACAACATTTAAAAAATATTTAAATCAAAAGAGGAGGAAATTTTGGTTTATTTATAGTCGCCACTTTCACTGGAATTAAATAGCAAGCATCTCTATCTTTTAAATGATAGTTGTATTCAAAAAGGCCTTTGGAATCTCAGTACATAAACTACTGAGTATGTGCACTGGAATGCATAGTGCACACTTTATACTTCTTGATGCTAGTGTTTAGTAACATCCTAGATCCTGAGTAATAGCTGAAAACTGCTAATGTACTGATTATGAAAACTTTTTCTTAATTTTCAGGTTATACACATAAACCCTGAACTCAATGGGGCAATGATTCAGCAAGTATCAAACTCACCTTCTTCGTACCAGACAGTGTACCTACCATCTGGTATGGTCATGGGTGATGGTGGCCAACTGTACAGAATAGTTGCATCGAATGGAGAAGAAATTCATCTGAATCCAGAGCAAGGAGATGAAAGTTGTTCGAGAGGTGAAGTTGTCATTGATGCTCCAGAAGAAGAATCATCAGAACCAACTGTTGTTGTCATAATCAACACTGATGAAAATGCAGTGGCTTAGCACTTTTGCTAGTTTTTGTATACAAATGCAAGAAATTCAAATAATAACAGCCATTTGCGGCAAATTTGAATTGCAAGGATTGTATTGAGGGGAAAGTAATTTATAACAATAGCTATTTTATGTTTTGATTGCAAAATTGCTTCTCATAAGGATGTTTTAATTTTCCACCTTTGGTTTTGCATCCTTGTGAAATGGTAAACTTGTAGAAGACACTTAATCATGTCGTTCTAAAGTTTTTTTTGTAATTTTTCAAAACTTATTTTTATATTTTATACCTGTTCATTAGCTCCACATGAGCAATTTGTGAACATTATATGTACATATTATTATTTGTAAATAGATTTCTTTGAATTTTTCTTCAACTTTAATTTTGTGATTGTTGAGTTTAAATATTGGAAACGTAATGTAGCAATATTTCTGAAATGTTTTGATGTTCAATAAAGTAACATCTGCTATTTTCACACTACTATTATACATTAGTATAGAAGCTGTGCCTGAGTGGAGTGCAAATTTCATGTGTTAAGGAGATGCTTAAATGTGCAGTGGAAGGGGTAGGTGAGAGGAAGCTGATGGTTGTTAGTGTAGGAACCTTGCAAGTAAAAAAAGAGGAAGTTGATCCTGTTAATACCCCTCTGTTGATATCCCATTTCTCTATTTTCGCTGGATGGGATTGTCAAAAATATGGGAACCAGTTACACACATCCTTAGAGTATGACATCTGCACCATGTGCGATAGCCTTCAAGTTAGACTGAAATTTTACACTACTCAAATAATATGATGGCATAGTCTATCTACAGTACAAACTAATCAACTGAAATTCTTCCTTGTTGTCATGTTAAATTTCTCACAACACAAGAAGTTCTGAGAATTGCAGAAATTAGTGCTTCCATCAAAGTCAGTTATAAATAGAGCTACATGCTTAAATGGTTGATGATGGAAGATAACAAATAATACATTTTGATTCTAGAACCAGCCCTCAGCTGTAGACAAAATTTACAGAAAATTTAGCACAATCGAATATATTATCACACTTTTTAGTTGAAAGTTATTCACATTGGCATATTCACACTGACACAGCTTTCATGGATTCCTTTTTCAATCCATGGTACTTTCAAAGAAAAAGCAGTTTGCTAGTGAGAAATTATGAGCGCTGAGTGAGAGGAAAATACAAAATCATGTTCAATTCACTAATCCTATGGAACATTCCTAGTTTGTAAAAAGAATGTGAAGGACCAAGTGAAGATCTAAATTCTTCCCAGGACATTGGGTATTCATGAGTATTTTTTGGGAATGATTCCTAGCTTAAGGATGGATGGAATTGTGAAACTTATAAAAAGCAGGACTCAAACCCATACCCTAGACTCCCAGCAAAAAGCTGAGTATCGCAAACCCCAATCAAAGTAGATTGTCACAAATAAAGAGGCTTTTGGGCAAGATGGTTAACAATCATAAAAAAAATATTAAAGCAGCTACCATGAATAAGGGAATTGTCCTGGTCTAATCAGACTTCTTCACCTCTATTTATCCTTCAGGTTATTCTAGGTATATGCTTTCACATGTTAAATTACTTTTCTTCTCTTTCCAATATAATTCAAGACCAAAATATTAGTCTCAGGCTAAATGAATTGCAAGATAACTGTAAAAAAAATATGGTTAGAATTCAAATGACTATCCTAATGGGGAAATAAAGAAATTCTATTGTTATATGATACATCCATAACTGAATTTGGTACACTAATTTTACTTTCTTTCAAGCTGAGAAATCTGATATATAGTAGTCTCTTTCTTTTAAAGATTAAGATCAGGGGCTTAATAAGAACTTTGTGACTAGCTAGGGACTGAATTAATACTTTAAGCTCAGAGGGATAGTAATGGCAGAGCCAGACTCTGACAATACGTGTACATACTTGGAAACTTCTTGTTTTTCATATAAAGCCTCTTAATAAGTAACCTTATTTGAAATTATTTATTCATAATCATAAATTACAATAATAATGATATGTTTAAGAACAAACTTGTTTGGAAAATATAAACAAGTACATTCACCTAAATGAATAAATCATAACAAATGATAAACAACCTGATAGTTATTCCCTGACAATTCATAACCCACTAAATATATTTTCCATATGCTTTTCATAATGTAAAAATATTTTTTATGAATGCACATTTTCCTTCCAATCAATGGAGCACCTTCAATTTTATACTAGTAAATGACTAGAAATATAATACAATTGTTACAGATAATGTTAATCAGTAAAAATTAATCATCCTTTCACAATAATCTTAGAAAAGTTATCATAAAATGGCCAGAATTTCCCCAAAATCAGTTCATATAAATTAGGTATATTTTTAAAAATTACCACCTGTTTTAGTATGATTTTATAAATTTGATGTACTCAAAAGTGCAAAATTTTAAAAGAAGATTTCATTGCATTCTAAATAAAACTAGCTGGCCAGATTAAAATAATATTTGCCCTCTTTGTAAGGCAGAGTATTTAAAACAAATGAGTATTTTTGATATGTTATTAGAAAATTGATTGAAGTGCTCAGCTATGGTAAGTTTTGTACAAAACAACACGTATCTCACCTCTGTGGATAAACAGAATTACATAAACCATAAAGGAAAACGGACCCAGTGTTCCTTCTTTGGTATGGAGAGACAAATTTGGTAAGTTAATGCACTGCGTCTGATGTTTTAAATTCCATCTTGTTTGGTCAAGCAGCTCCCCAAGTTATTTTGCAATGCAGCCATTAACCCTCTGAAATATTAGAGAAATTTCTAGGATATAAATTAAATTTACTCACAAAGGCAAGATTAAATTTATTCAGATTCCAATTTGATTTATTTATCCAGATTCCAATTCTATTTATTCAGATCAATCTTACTTATCTCTCCTTGTTTAACATTTTATATAATAATTAATTGGAGAATGATTACTAATTTATGTCATTGAATTACAAAAAATAATAAATCAAAAATTTTCTACAGTATCTCCATTCTGTTGGATTTGTTTGAGTTTATAATTATCATTGAAAAATACTATAATCTATTTAAGTTTTCCCATTACACATTAAATAAGATCAACTGCTACTCTAAAAAAATTACCTAAAAGCGGTTATATGCATGATACAGTCTAAGAATCAAGATGTTTTCATTAATAAGGGTTAAACTAATTGTAAGGTAATTGAAAAAAATGCTCTTTTGGATACATCCGAATGAGAAACTGAAAAACGTATTAATGGAAAATGTACTGAAATTACAAGTTATCAATAATTAATTCTATTTGATAGCAGAGGCCTAAAACTTTCATTCATCAGATCATAATACTCTAAGAAAATGATCACAAACGAATTCAATGTAAGTTAAGAGAAACTAAAATCTGAGTGAAAAATCAATGTTAGCAACAATGTTTTAGGGAGATGCCAGCAAGAGTTTACTTAGGGATTGTTTCTCAAATATAGCTCAAATTAACTTGCCCTGAAGAGGTGGATGGCGGAATAGAAGGCCGTTGTCTGGATTGAGATTCCTCTTCATCCAGATCTCGTGTTGAGGCCTCTATCATGCTTGTCAAATGTTCCAACTGACGATCAAGAGGGGAGAATGCTCCTCTTTCTTTCTCTGTTACATCTTTTCTCTCTCCAACACGGTTGAATCTTCCATCCACTTCTCCAGTTACCTAATGTAAAGGAAAAAAAACAAGAGACTTAAGCATATCTAAGACAAAGAGGTAATACGTAGAATAGAAATATTATCATGATTTAGCAATTAAAGAGCATTAAAGATAAAAAATGGGCTTTGTTCACTAATGTAAGAAAGCTCTGCTACTAAACTGAATTCTTTCAAAAGAATGTATTCTTCCCATACCTGACAAGTTTGAGAGATATAGCTCCATTAGCATCATCATCATTGCTACCAAATAAATCACAGAAGCACACAATCTGTGAATATCTAAATTATGCATATTCCTTCTTAACTAGATCTTTTTGAGGAGAAAAGCTATAAATCTTCCAAATCTCAAAGCAAATAATTTCATTTTAAATTCACAATCAAGATGATACAGAAATATTTTTTTAATGAAATGTAATTTAAATTCAATTGTAATCAACCTTGCTAAAAACTTTTTTAGTAAGGTTGATTAATGCATCAGTTTCCAATCAGTCTTTCATTAACATATAATTTCATGCAAGTAAGGTACTTTCAAAGAATAAATGCAGAAAGAGACCCCATGAAAACTTACTTTGATGAGATCCTCTAAGCTCAGGTCTCGTAAGATTTTGCGACTCTTTGGTTTCAGTTCATTTCTATCTATGTTAAGGAGTATCTTCACAGCAGCTTTGAAGGCCATCAAGCTGTCACTACAAAATAGATTATTGAATATTATTGAAAAGTCGAAGGATTTCCAAAAATACTGATGTATCCACAATAGTGCGATTTATTTTATATCTGACAAAACCTTCTTTTGTTATAAAAAGAAATATATGGTGTACCTCAAAGAATTACTTGGTTCTAATGTCCATTGGAAATTCTCCATGTAGAACATGTTGGAAGCAAAATGAAGTGGTTTAGCTTGAATAAGTACACCAATTATCAGTGGTATGAGATCATCAGCTGTGGGACGGACTGGAGGAGACCATGGTTCATTACCGGCTACAATGGAATAGAAATCCAATTAAATTTTGAACCAGCGATCAGAATATAATAACAGGAAAAATTAAAAAGCTAAACTATTTTTAGAGTTTGCAAAAGTGAAGAGGATCTATCAAGCTTCATCTTAAAGTTTGGCACATAGAAAAATATTTAAAACCTTAAGATATCAGAACTACATAGATTGTAATTGCAAAGAAAACACTTTGGTGAGGTAAATGAGAGGCCCAATGTTCTAACAATATTGATAAACACTAAATAGTAGCTAGTGATTATCATGAGCATACTAGAATTTCTTTTCTTAGGGGAAAATTAGCCTTGATGCAATAAAAGGTGACAATTTTGTTAAAGGGTGAATTTTTGTCAAAATACCAGTTTATTGGAACTATAATGTTTTCATGGCATAAAATACAAAATTAGTCTTCGTAATCATAAGTTTTTCCAATTTTCATTTAATCCAACCAATGCTGTATCCATTTGACAGAAATTCTTGCTTTATAAACCAACCAACATTTTGATAACCACCTAAAACTGTGAATAAGAATCAATTAAATACCTGGACTAATAGATTATATACAAACAAAATCTCCTATAGAATTTGCCACCCTGAGTTCATCTTCATTACATCCTATTTATGATAAGTTCAATTAACTATTAACGAAGGTCAAGTAAGCATTAACCAAGCAAGAGAAAAATAAATATCATCACATCCAAAATCTATGGAAGAAAGCTAAAAGTACATCACACAAAAATATCCCACAAAATTAATCTACTTCAAACGATCATCTATACTTTCATTCCTTATAAGCTCACAGAATAGTCTTACACAAATTTCACAAATATGTAGATAATGCTTCTATCAAAGCAGAATCAATCTTTAAATAGTAAAAAAAAACTCATGCATTTACTTATAACACTTTTTAACATAGGCATTTAGAAAAATAACTCAGACAAAGCAAATTTATCAGAAAACTTGAAAAAATGTAAATAAAAAAATTACAGAATCTTTCTTGAGCTCACTTTTTATTGTCACATAAGGAAATAAAACATATTATTAAGAGGAGTTGAGAAAAGAAAATATTCTCAATAGAAAAAATATTTATATACTTATTTTCTATTGGGACATTGAATACCTGATAGCAAAAGAGCCCTCCAAGAAAACTTATGAAGTTCTGAAAGATAAAACTAAAAATAATGGATAAACAGAGAATAGTAAATATAAACCTACAAACAACACTAATAGTTAAAACCAATTTTAAACTAAACCATTTGAGTATTTGTAATTATAAAACTCTAGTTGAAATATGCCAAGAAAAACACAAACTTATCAATATTAACAACTCAGTTTTCAATTACATAAATTTCCTCTACTTTATTATATTGGAGTGATAATGTGATTTATCACTGATAATATGTACATTAGAAATTTATGTAATAGCTATTACAACAGATAAAACAAAATATTCCTAGCTGAAAACTGATATATTCTTAAGATTTTCCAGGAGTTACTTTTTAATAACTGCAAGGATAGATAGGTATATTTGTGGATGTATCAGAAATAAACTATCGTTAAAATATCATTAATAAAACTATCATTATTAAGTCATTAAAAATCTGTAAGGATGAAAATAACACCTTTTATGATGTAAAAACTAGGTCAAAGAAAGCTTACAGTGGGGGATGTAATGTTAATAAATATATACACAATCTTTTAAATGACTTACTTGGTAATACACTATGAGCATCAACAATTGCTCCTTTGATTTCAGCCATTACCAAATCCATTGTTGTTCTAAGACAGCTCAACTTGTCCATGGGGCTGGCCAAATGGTCAATAGAAGCTAGTTCAACAACCTATCAAAATTCATGCAACATTTGATTACACAAAAACAATATGCATCATGCATTACATAAAAAACCAATTTACAATCTCTCAAATAAATGAACAAATTAAAACAGAGACACCAGTACACAGTTCACTCTAAGCAAGCAGTAGACAGTACAATTGTAAAAATTATACAGTAGTAATACAAACTAATACTATTTATTGATGCCATAGGCTGATATAAATCAATTCAATATTTTTTTAGCTTGCCATGCAAAAATGCATACATTTAGTATTCAAGAGATAAACAAACATAAATTAAATTATTAGCAAAGATTTATCTCAGAAAACTATTTACTATAACAGGCTTCTTCAAATTGTTCCAATGTATGACTTTTTTAAAGGAAGACTTTTTTATGAGCAATTATATATTGGTAGCATTCATTTTATGCACAAATATAACATGATGAAATTAATTGTTAATTTGTTAATTAAATCATAATCAGGCTTTTACTGGCTCTTTAAAAGGCAACTTATGATTTCACTTTGATAAATTGATAAAACTTAATGCTATTAACAAAAATGTTTATAGTTCAACAAATATAAAACACAAAAAGCAATCCTATAATTTTAAAATGTAATAATTGACATTTTACAGTTTACATCTCAAAAATTATAATCTGAATGAGAATAAATTTGATTGGCCCACCTATTTACTAAAGTTTTATCAAAATAATGGAAATTCTGAAAACTAATTACTGTACAGAATACCATAGTTTAGCTTTCAGTTAACTGAGTGCTAAAGTATAAAGTGATATACACTTATATGTCTGCAACTTTAATTCTTTAAGTATCATTGGTAGAGAATTAACATGGAATTGAATATAATATTTTGTTGTTATATCTTCTCAAAATTTCTACTTTTAAATGGCAGCTGATTTATATTAGCTGTCTGTTAATGGCTTCAATTGATTAATTATTTCATAAATTACTTTAACAGCTAATTTCTTTACACCTTTTCATAAATAATAATATGCAATTCAAAAGAGCTCTTCCTAGAATTCATCTAACCTCTTTTGTGCTAATAAATAATGCAATGTACTGCCTCAATTACAATATAGAGCTTAGGATAATAAAAAGTAAGAAATAACAAGTCTTCCTTGTTTTTGAAACCTAAATTCTGAATGGACAGAAGTGGCAAAGCAAATAAATCAACTCATTCATATAGTTCCTGAACCCTAGACTTACATTTCACCAGCACCTACCATGTCATTACTGCTTCATAACTATTGAAACTGTCACTATAATGACAATAAAAAGATCACAAAATAATTATAACAACTATTCTGACACAGGTCACATATGGATGCAGAACCAATAAAGAGTATTCCATAAGAAAAGTGGCAGAAAAATACACCAAACTAAATATAGAATCATGCAATTTTATATTAAATAGATAAGATTTTGGAAACTTTGACAAAGCATTCACTGAAATGTTAGAGAGTTCTTCATTATGTTATTTGGAAAGTAAAAATCAGAGGAAAAACTTTTGCTAGGTCAGTACACCTTGATAATTTATTTACAAGCTAGCATGCAATATATGCAAAAGAAATTTATAAGCAATTACAAAACTTTTATTAAACTCTTGGAAATTTCAAGACAGAAATTAAAACATACAGCAGCAGGCAATGGGACAGCAAAATCCTCTGGAGCACCAAACTGGTCAACTGTTACTTCCAACTCATAAAACTCCTTAGCTCGACTGTAAATTCCATGATCTTCAGTAGCAAGTGCAGCACACAGTAGAGGAAATATATGGTCATGCAGGCGATTTACAATGTATCTATTGGAAAATCAATCCTTTGAATGTCCTCTAAAGGTTACATACACAATTGATTAAGTAATATTAAGTTTTATGAAATACAATGGTAATGAATAAAAAACTAATTCTAAAACACATTTAATCTAAAGTTGAGCAACTACTGAGACACCCTATAGATTAATGATATATTTGAAAAATAAATGATAAATTGACAATGCTTTTAGTTAACAATCTCTTCAATTTGGGGAAATTCAATTATTTTCAAAACTATATTAAGCATTAATGTACCAAATTTTTAAAAATGCATCCACTACAAAAACTAGGGAGTCATACCATGAACAGATGCCTAATAGTATTGATGAAATCTAAATGACAAGGAAAAGCTGAATGGTCTTCCAAAAAACCAACTAATTTAAAGACATGAAATGAGTAATGGATGACATAAAATTCTGAAGGAATCTTTAAGTATCACTCAAATATTATGCATGAAGAACTTATAGTATGTATCAAATTACATTCAAAAAAGTACTAACATTTCAATCGCACATGAAAGAAGTCCTTGGAACCTCGCATCTCGTTGTCGTTTAAGAGAATGAGTGCAAAGCAGAATTTTCCATTGATCAGCAACTGTCTCACGAATCAAATCACAGAGCTTCTCTAAAGAAATCGCTGGACTTATTGATGGAATTACACTCTCCACAGCAGTGTTCAAGGATTCTAGCCACCTTTCACCTTGAGGATGCAAGAAATTGCTGAAAAATTCCAAGGCACTGCAAATTTCAAAACAAAGTTTTAGATTATAACACCTCTTACCATTCCCTCACATACTGCAGAATGGAAAAAAATGTTGAAAATAAAACACAGTTATTAATAAAGAGGTCTAATTTAAGTTATGAGATTAATTTTTTGGATTAAACAGTAATCTATCTATCTCATGATCAATTTTAAGTCTCATACTTAGTCAATGATGTTATATCCTTCTCAAGAATCAGTAGGTCCTCATCTGAAGGCTTATTTTTGAATTCTGGACTCAATGGCTTATCTAGAAGCATCATCGTGTAAGTCTCAAATTCCTGAAAAATGAATGAGACAACAGTCAAATAACTCCAATTAAACTATGAATCACAAGTTATTTATCAGGACCTTTTAAATGCCATCAAATAAAAAAAAATTTTGTTCGGAAAATATTGACTGAAAAGAGATTTTATGGAGGAAAGAAGTAAGGAGGGAATGATGGAAGTGATGGAAGGAGGATTAGAATGGTAAAGAAGGAACATCAATGAAGAGTATCATTACAATATGATAAACAGCAACTCTGCCATGAGAAACTTTTCATATCACAGTCCATTGACAAAAAATTTACATTTTAAAATCCAAGTACATTAAAAAATTCACAGATAAAGAATAATTTCACAGTATAAGGTGGGAAAATTGAAGGAACTGAAAACTGATAGGAATTTCAACTGACTTTTCAAAATAATCTTTTATTGCAATCAAAACTTAAAATCCTGCCCTAGATCACCCCTAGAAATGTATTCATACTCTATAGGGAAATAAATATCAATGTAATATGAAAAAATCATAAGGTTCCTGAACAAAAAAATATTTGAGGAAATTTTTCTGTCAAATGGTAGTTGGAACCAACCATAGGTGAATCCAACATGTTTAACTGAATTAGGGCAAGATAAAATATGCTGTTATAATTTATAAGAGAGCTTGTATTCTTAGAGAATAACCGTTAATGGAAAGTAGGAAAAACTGCCTTATTAATTTGAAAAAGATTCCTTATTCCTCTAAGTTTACCCCATCATCAATGAAATTGATATGTGAAATTGATGATGAATCATCGTTCTGTGAATAGAGGTACACACATTGAGTCTTCATCATGGCTTCATAATATGAAAGCTACTGAAATATGAGAGATATTGAATAATGATATTCATTTTGGTGGCCTTATTTTAAATGCAATGGAAATTGTTATTTATTGGATCACTGTACTACACTCACATGAGCTATTCCCTATTGCAGTATTCTGGCTCAGTGAGAAAATTCAGAGCAAAAACTACCTTACTCCCCCTCTTTCTAGCAATTCTCATTTCCTTTTTAGGACATTTAGCTGTTAATGATGGAGAACTTGAGGTTCAAGGTTTGTGTAAAGTGTACATATGAATATACTTTTCTACACAGTACTACAGGTTTGCTATTTGTTGTCAAGCCCAGAATTTCGACAATTTGTTGCCAGTTAGATAGAAAGGACTTTATTAAGGTTAAAAAAACTTACTTCAATTCTAGCTTAAATATCACCATCCATTCAATAAAAGAAGTGCCTGAGTAATGAAGAGGAAAAGCAAGCAATTTTCGTAAAAGAATTATATATTAAATCATACTCTGAGGGTGAAATATTTCATGATTTTTGAGGTTACTGAACAGGGATGGTATTTCAAATTATTTGGAAACAAGGATGGGTGGAAATAGAATTCCAGCATACCGATTTGTCCATGAGCTTTTGTTAAGGGCTAAAACATTGAATGTAGTCTCTTATAAAGAAATAAATTGCGGAGAATACAAATGTACTGTAGAGAAAAAATCATGAAATTATAAGTTGATCAAAATACAATCAGATATCATCGACATCATCAGAGCAGATACTTTTAAGGGATAGGAACGCCTTGATAAAGGCTTTTGAATCTGAAGAGATAAAAAATTGGCAGAGACTAAGAGCGCTGGATGGAATTCATCAAGCAATTGTACACGTTTTCAAGAAAAGTTTATATTATTTCTGTTTGAGTAACTGATAGAATTGTAGTGATACACAACTGCCGTCTTTAAGGATGTGTACTTCATCTAAGGTTTGGAGGGAAATCAGCACCACATATTAAATCTAAAAATTTCTGAAAGAAATGAACGACATGACCGGCTTCATTACCTTGTTATATGCAGTTTCTGTATGAATGATTTTTGCCTCGTAGTTCTCTGAGTCAGGAGATGGTGCGGAAACCGTCCTAAAAACGTCATCATTGAGTTCAAAAGTATACGAGCAATTCTTATCCGTACTCGTCCAGTGCCTATCATTGGTAACAGAGATGAATTATCAAATAAAACAGGTAAATAAACGTCTTCAATTCAAAAATGACAAAGCAGCACTCATTTTTAAGATGCTATATAACAATATGTCCGTTAATCTCACCTAGATTTAGTAAGACTTCTCTTTAGCAAGTGTACATCTGCAAAAATAAGTTTAAAATAATTAGTTGTTGTCAAGTAAAAGTTTTCGATTCTACAACTTTCGGCACTTACCAATGAAATTTTCTGATATGTCAACCCCTCTGAGAGAAACTGAACATGGAATACAAATCGTCCAACGATGAGACAAAGCATTTTCATATTTATCCCGGAACCTCTCCTAAATACACAGATATATACATGGAAGATCAAAAGGTAAAAAAAAATTATTGCTCACAATAGACATCCGAAAAATATAGTTGGCCCAACAATGTCCAATTAGGAATGATTAAAATTGTGATACATAATACAGTGTGTTAAATTTTTACTGAAAATATACCTGTAACAGATGATAAAATGGGTTATAATCTATTTCGTCTGCTGACATTTTGCCATGTCAATCTGCGATCAACTCAAAATATAGTTGAAACGCTATATGGCAAAAAGATTTGCGCATAAAAGCTGTCAATGAATTATATAGAATATATATCAGTCCAACAATTTACTTTATGGGTTTACAGTTAGTTTAAAGTAGTTACTTTGGATGGAAGAATAACAGATCCGGAAAGCAGACAGCTGTTCCTCTAAAAATTGAATATCGTATCCTGCTCTCAAAGAAAAATGGCAACTTTGAAGCTGTTTGTCCTACGCAGTGCAGGTTCGATTATATAGCATAATTCTTTATGTAAATTTGATGAACATTATTCATTCAGATGAAATAAATGTTCAGTTTAATCCTGTTGCTAAATATTTACCTGATGTTTTTGTATCTCTATTTTACGATGTATCTAGGTGGCTCACTTCTTCGAAAATCGTTGGGAATAACCTCCGTTTGCCAGAAAAGAACTAATTATAAGTATGTCAACCCGGAAGATCCAAGCATGGCTATGAAAGATATTACGGATAGAGCGGCGCAAACGATATTCTGGACTGAACTTTTCCGAGGTTTGAAATTTTGATTATTTGGTAATTATGGTAACTACTGCTAGATGTTTGACTTAAAATATATATATTTAACTTCGATTCATTGTAGGAGCCGGTGTTACTCTAGGCCATATATTTAAGGAGCCAGCTACCATCAATTATCCTTTCGAAAAAGGTCCATTGAGTCCGCGATTTCGTGGAGAGCATGCACTAAGGAGATACCCATCAGGAGAAGAGCGTTGTATAGCTTGCAAATTGTGCGAGGCTATCTGTCCCGCCCAGGTAACAATCTTCATCAAAATCTTTCATTCCGAAGATTTTTACATTAAGAATGATGTCCTACCTCTGAGGATCTGTGATCCTTTGAGAGAGGATATCATTCATCCAAGAATTATGAACCAATCTTTCTAAAGCGTTACTCGGGTAGCTCATTGATTCGCACACAAATTGTATCACTTTGTTATCGTATAATCGGCTTACTTAATTTATAATTTAAACGAATTGCTTGGAATCGCTTGACAGTACTAGTGAGCGACCAACGTCGACTTGAACCGATGCGTATCACTTCATTATGAATTAATATTACATTCAGCATTGCATTTTTTGCTGTATGAAGGTATTTTTAACTCTTGATTGGACTGGGATACTTTTACTTATTGCTAATTTTAATTTTTTCTCTTTTTCTTATTATAAAGTATTATATATTTTTATAATGACATGATATTATGCATAGTTATTGACAATAATATATTATGAAAGGATTTTTCTCATGACCAGAATATTCTGTGTGTTCATTGCCATGTGACCTAAAAAATTTAAACAGCTTAATGCAGGATAAATTTGTATGAAAATAATACATGATATTTCCATCTCAGGCTATAACCATTGAGGCTGAAGAACGTGCAGATGGTAGCCGTAGAACTACAAGATACGATATTGACATGACTAAATGTATTTATTGTGGCTTTTGTCAAGAGGCTTGCCCTGTGGATGCTATTGTTGAGGTATGCATTATATAAATTAAATTTTTTTCTCATAATTGGATGTAGATGGCTAATTGATGGCATTATTTTTATTTTAGGGTCCCAACTTTGAATTCTCCACTGAGACTCATGAAGAACTTCTTTACAATAAGGAAAAGCTTCTAAACAATGGGGATAAATGGGAATCTGAAATAGCAGCCAATATTCAGGCTGATCATTTGTATAGATAATCAGTCAGGCTATCATAGTGTAAATAAACAGCTAATACAGTGGTGTAAGTTAATTATTGTTTTTCATTCCCAAATCTCTTGGTTTGAGAATCTAACTTCAATCACTAGAACAATGCTAAATTAATACAATACAGTTGCTAAATGGCTATTATTGAATGAAAGTACTATGAAGGAGTAATCCTGCATATTGTGTTATTAGTATGATAGATATTTTACTGTTATTAATTTTGTTGAAGATGCATATTAAAATGTGATATAATATATCATTCTTAGTCTTTTAAATTGTACTCATCTTATTTTCATCAACTTAATGCTCATTTCTCTTAATGATCTGAATTACCATAACCTATATGTTTCTATTCTAAGCTTTTCAAACATTTTCCAAATTCATTGCAGGGATCATCTAACATATTCAGTGTTTTTTAAGCAACTCAATTTAATTTTTACTTTACTGTCATGATTAATGAGTAAACAGTGGTGACTTATCTCTTAGATATCTAAATATTTTAAAAGTACACTCATTGTAATCCTCAATGGTTTCTTAAGGTACATTGAGAACAATTCATCTATTAGGTTGAGGCAGTTATCCTGAGAAATTTAAAGTTATGCATGGCAATAAAGAAAATTATTGATAAATTTTGAACTAGGCTTGAAAATTGTCACATAAAACTTTTTAAAGGAAACACTGAGAATTAGAGGAAAGTAAATACCCTTCTCTTGCTTTCAGCAGCACTTTCTGCACTGTCCATTCTTATTTGTATTGGTGATAGTACATACATCCATTTAAAAATTTTAACTACTGATTTACAAAAACTAAAAGATCAAATTCTTGCATGTAATGCACCGATTTCATTAAAAACCAAGTCAAATGTTGATAACATTTTTTTGAAATTAAGAGAAGGAATATCAAGATGACCAATAAAACTTGTGGACCCATATTGTCTGAGTCAGTTTTCTTTGAGTCTAGGTGGTACTTTCCATTCAAAGTTGAAAAGTAAGGGATTTGTCAAGCCCTTCCCTTAACTAACAACCAACCTTGACTAGGTCATGTTTTGCTATTCTTTGGACATCCAACTTTGTTTTTTCACAAATTCTAATCTCAAACCCTTCATAGTTCCATGTACAATGCTAAATTATACATCACACGAAGAATACAGAGAGATTGATGTTCTGTTACAGCTAGTAGTTAATGAATGAATCTTGACAAAAATCAACCTGTGATTACTGCCTTTATTGTAATATCTATGATCACTGCATAGCCTCACTTTATAGTTAGATTAATATTAGTTTTAATATAGTTAATATTACGATTGTTTTGCATTAAGTTTCACATGTCCCAGAAACCTCAGCGCTCCAGATAACCACCTGGCTAATGTCTTGGTCCGGCCCCTGATAGAAGTATTTTAATTCTAATATCACTAAACACTATATAGGAGACAAGAAGGGTACATAAAGGTGGTGACAGTTATAGATCTTTGGTTGTCAAAGAGGGGTTAACGCAGGCCAGCTTGTTAGGCAGAGGAGGAAGAAGGAAAGAGATGTTCATTCATAAAGAACTAATTAGGGAACTGAAATAATGAATAATTTAAAACTGTAATAAGGCATTTAAACAGCTTACTTTTTTGCAGGACTTCAAAGGCCAAGTTACTGGAATGCCATTAATTTTCATTAGTTAGCAAATTGCTGGGAAGACTTTTTTTCAAAAGTTTGATATGATCTTGAGCTTGAATATAAAAGCTTCTGGAGGTCTGCTAAATTGAAATAATATGGACATGGGCATAGATTAATTTGTACACTCCAGACTTGCTCAAAAGATCTATATTATCTTTTTGGTTACAAAAATATCTGGACAGTCTTTTTATTGCAGTAAACAGGCACAATATTGTTTTTATGACTTATGGTCAGGAGAAAAAAGATGATAGATTCATTGATCAGCTTCCTTATGCTAAGAAGTAAATCAACCAGAAGAGTGTCCATTCATGCAGTAGCCATTAGCAAGGGACAGTGATAGTATAAACAATTCAACTACATTGGATTTTAAATGTGTTGCTCAAAGCAGTATTTAATACATAGTTAATTTAATCAATATTGTTGCTATGTTTATAATGGAATATTATGATTTACTGAAGTTAAAATTTGGAGTAATTTTTTTACACTTTGGGTACTATGTGTATACATGGCTCATTGCTCAGAAGGAAGCTGTGAACATGTTTACAAGTATTTCTGAAGGGAAACTTTATCAGAAACATTAGGAGTAGAGAACTAAAGATTAGTAGTTAATATTGCACAGGGAACCTTAAACTGCTTTTTGATTTAATAAAAAGGTGAGATTGATCCTATATTTCCACTTGGCTGAAAATTGCTCTCATTGCTTGGTTTGAATAATTTTCATAGTAGTAGCAGGGTTTAAAAGGTGCTTCAACAGGAAAGTTTATGTCACACCATTAGCACAATGTAAGTGGTTGGTTAATTTCATATAAATTTCAATTTAGTTCTTTTATAATTATGGTAATGGATTATCATCATTATTTTTATACCAGTTTTAAGTAATCTGGCTTCAATGAGGAATTTTAAAACTCAATTTTGTCCAAGTCATCACCCAAAATTTCTGAAATAATTTTCATTTCTCAAGATACCATTGTCTTATGCTTGTTACTGTTGAGAAAGCAAATTTTCCCAATAGATATGTATAAGGGTATGAGAGTGCCACGGAAATGCTTGATATGCAAACCAAATTAATAAGAGCTCTAGCTCCTCTATTTTCTTTATCTTAACATGAACTGCTGGAAAAACTCTTCAACTAATTTACTGACTTAAAATTGATGATTACGAATAAAAATGTTACATACATCATAGCATTGTCCAACCTTTTTGAACTGGGGGTCAAAACAGATATTTCATCATGTTTCATCACAAACTTAGGCCATTGTGCATCTCCTAAATTAGACTAGCATGCTTTGTAAAGTATATTGATATTCTTATATCAAAAAGCCAATGGGTAGAAAAATGTACACCATATGTAAAAAAGATTGTTTAGCTCGTTTAAACAGATTTCACTCTGGCCCTTAGGCCATAAGTTGGACATCCCTGACTTAAACAATTGAAGTTTACAAAAAACGTATTACGTTTACATACGTAATACTTGAAAAAAGGTTGAATATTCTTGAGTTGACATAATTTCAAATGAAACCTTGGAGAAAACACTGCAAGACATGAGAAATAAATGCTGGAACTTAAACCTTTACAAATTTAGGAATCTTTTTTATCATAAGATTACTTTATTTCATGCTTTATAAAAAGTTGCCATATTTTGCATCAGTGCTTGTTACTGTACAAGTAGTTATATAACATTTTTGTCAAAAATTACTTGCACAAGGCTGGAGATTTGCACTTTAAATTAACAATGCTTTAGACCAAACATGTATAATTTAAGCATTCATTTGTAAGAAGAGATTTTATAGATACATCAAAAATTGTTCTGAGAAGCATTTTGTCAGTCACGCGACAATCTCAAGTTTAAAATCTCCTTGAGCATCAGCATTTGAAAATTAAAAATGCAAAGTCTTCATTTTCCAAAACATTTAGGTTCCTTTAACATCAAGTGAAACAATGTATGTTGACTAGTAACAGCAGTGACATAATTTGCAGCCTTCATTTTAAAATAAATGCAATTTTCATAAATAAAATCTAAATAATTATTTATCCAATTATTTAAAAATAATACTCAGAACTCAACAAAATTAAAGTATCACTAAAAATTGGGGAAAATAAAAAATGAGAAATCAATTGTGAGGTTATCCCATTTTATTACTCAATCGTATTGAAAATTATCATATAATTCCTAGACTAAAGTTTTTGTTCTCAATGGTATCATATGACATCATTTGCAAGTTCTTCATCACTTGCCAAGTCAACCAACTAAGAATTCATTGGTTTTCAATCTTTTAAGCCTAAACTAAAATAACTGTAAAATGATCTTATAACAATCATTCTCAGTCTGACTTTGGGTCTAATTTCCCTAACAACTAAAACCATTTGGCATTGACATAAATAAAAAGATTTTGATTGATAATAAACGAGTTTGCAAAATTCTTGAACTTCACTCTGAATGAAAAAATTGCAATTGCTTCATGCAAATGATCATTCCCAATTTTACAACAACTTCCATATCATGTAACATGACTCAGATCCACACCCTTCAGAAATTACTAACTGTCAAAACTCATTTTTTATGTACTCAGACACAAAATATTTCTAAAAGGCTCATCATTCATTTGTTAACACAGCCACACGTATCACATGGGCAAGAAATTAATAGCGATTATATAACTCATAGGAAACAAAATCAACAATAAAACAAATTTAAATAACTTAAATTTGTCAAAACAAATATCTGACTACGGTAACACCAAACAATTTAAACTGTATATAATGAAGTTGATGAATATATACAAATGGGTACAAGAGTTTCTAAAAAAACACATGGAATAAACAAGGTGTGAGAAACCAACTCATTCTATGATCTGAATAAATAACATATATGGAGACAACAAGATAAAGGCACCTCCACTGAAAGTTATTCATGGCAGTATGGTGAAGACTATGATACTCAACGCTGCCAAGCTGATGTTGATTCAGCATTTATGAATGAGATGAGTGCGATCTAAGGGATGTGACACCAATCGTTCCGATTGCAACTAGCACACAAACTCAATAAGATTTTAACACAACAGTCAGATAATTTAAACCTTATTAAGGCCTTCTTTGCAAGTCAAGTACACAATAACACCACTTAAATTGGCAATATTATTCTGAGCAAAGCAGAACAATACATCTGTACTGGTTGGACTGATTTGTAATTGGAGCATATGTCCAATATTTGTTCCACAGCCCGACTAAATGAGCTCACAAAAATCTCATCAATAAACATGAAATGGTGGCAAGAAATACTTAAATGGAACGGCCAGGCAAAGTTTTATGTTTACTGTCTTTTCCTATCTATTGAACTCCTAATTTACAAACATTTTATCTACCAGCTCTTGTGTTTCTGGTTGTTTTATTTATCTATAGAGTAACATTCATCAATCCTTACTCTTTTTTTGTTCCCTGTTCTTCTTGTGAAGTCTTTTATGGTGACTTTGAGCTAATGAGTTAATAATGGACACAACAAAGTAAAGAATCATACAAATTACAAACTTCTCAAATATGTAGGATAGCAAATTCCCTTCCTGAAAAAAATGAAATAAAATTTATTTAAAACATAAAAGGTACTGGAAAATGCACAAAATAGAAAAATATTTACAGTTTTAAGTGATTAAGAATGTTTACAAAGATTTACTTAGTATAGTAAACTGTTACTTATGTTAATAAGTACTTATAAAAAATGCTTTACTAATAACAATGTTTAAAGAAAGCAGAAGTAAATAATTACCACAGCTGTATCTGCAGCAACTCTATGACGATGAAGTTTTGTTTTCTGCTTTTCCAAGAATTCTTTGAAGGGTTTTTGCAGTTTCGCACCAACATAAGGAATATTGGCTAGAAGACCAACTGCATGCTCTACAAGCACTTCATTGAAAGCAATTATGACAAACATCTTCTGAATATGCATTTTCACAATAGCTTTTCCTATTAAAGTTGCTCCAAAAAATGTCCAAAATGGCACAAGAAAATGGCCACATGTGATACCAGCCAAATCAAAAAGAGGATTTGGGATCTGAAAGAGAATTTTTTAGATACAAATTAACTGAATTTATCCACCTGAAGAAAAAAATGCACTATCAAATGGTCATGATTTCAATCATGCTACATGAAACTATCAACTGTAAAACTTGGCAAGAAACACTATATAGGTGAAATATAGGAAAGATGCTGTGATTCGAATGAAGATAAACTCTTCAATCCAAACAAAAATCACAAAATAACTTAAATTACCTTGTGAATTCTAGATAATTTAAGAGCCATTTCTTGTAAATCTTTAAATTTTCCAGAAAAACTTCCATAAGTTACTCTCAATGAACAGGTTATATTTGGCTAAGTGAGTTTTTCTGTACTCATATCCTCAAATCATCCACTTTTATTACTACTCTAAGAATTTGACAGTCATTATAAAAGGCAAGAGAAAATACAACTGATTTATCTTAAAAATCATTGACTACAGCAAATAGTACCATATGTGAATTTTCTCCATTGGAAAAAAATGATTGGTATTTAAAATATTGTGATAGTTATATTTCAAAAGTAAATAGTCTACAGACTTAAAGATCTGCAAGGAAAATGAAAGCATTCAATGAGAGCACTGGCTTGGAATCCAATAGTTTTATTACAGAATCAAAACCAGCTACTTTGCTATTCATCTCTCAAGCTTTAGCTCTTATTTCTAACTTACGAAGATATATATGAGTACTTATGACCATAGACATTTCCATTACAATAAGAATTTCATACATAATGAACTTACTGAAGCACATGCCAGAATACCAAAAAAGCCAACTTTTTCAACTAATCTTTCCACTCCTAGCTTGGCTCTGTCCAAGAAAGTCTGAAATGAGACAAAATCATCATTTATTTTATGCCTATAAGACACCTTTATTTATTTTTCACTATATTTACTTAATTATCCATAAATAAGTAATGAATTGCAAGGATAATATAATAAACAGTCCAAAGCAATAGTTTTCACTACCATGAAGAGGTTATGCAGTGTCTTGGGATATTAGTGGTAATGATGTCTGAATGACTATATTGATTGAAACATGAAAAATGATGATCATGTATTTTTAAAATTTCCTTTATCATAAATCTACTTTACTATATAAACATTTAAAGCAGACAGTTGAGCATTTTTCATGAATAAATCATCATCATTGGAAATCCCTACAGGAAATAAACCTAATTTTAATACTTTGTCATGTAGTAGCAATTAAAATGAGCTATCACAAGAGAAATGGTTTTAACTATTATAGAAAAGCAAAGAGCTTTCATGTAACAAATTTGTGCAAAATAATACAAGGCACCTTAACTTAATTTTATGATGACAAAGAAAGAACAACAGTGACATATAAGAGTTACAACTACTAACAGATTTTTAATACATTACAGGGTTTTCAAATTACTTTATTGGTAAGAAATCAAAACCAGAAACAAATTGAAAATCTAAGGTAAGAAGCAGAAGTCACTACTTCAAATGAGAAACATTTTGGGAAGCTGTAAAGTACCATTTGAGATGGATGACGTTTCTTTCTTTGCAGTTCTTCAAACTCACGAAGATCGTCTTCATCATCTGGGTCATACCCAGACCTCCGAGCAGCCCGAGCCATGAAGTATGGAGGTAACTCTCCCAGAGCAGTTCCTGCTCCCCAAAGACAAGCCTCCAATCGGACTTTGCTCATGATTGCTAAGATGTTGACTTCTTCACCTGGGAGCCCATCATCTGGACAGATAATCCTTAGGGTATTAAAAAAACAAATATTAGATACAGAAAATTCTGTTGTACTTACACAAATTTACCAAACCATAATAACTGTTGATAGCCAGAGGAACACTCAAATAATTCCAAAAGGTTTTAGGTATTTTATATCACTTGAAATTTTAACTTATTCTTTTCATAAAAACAGTAATTTAATACCTGCACAGCATTTAATGTTCTACAAATCCAGAATCAAATACAGATATGGGATCTTTAGCTTTCCTGCATGAAGTTTATTCCATAATTTGAAACTTAATTCAAGATTATGATGAGTCAGGATTCGATCATATGACTTTCAAAAAGAGTTATACCAGTTTCATTATTAATCTGCAATCAGATCAAGAATTTGACTTCATGAGTCATTGGAGAAGTTAAGAAACTTATTCATTTTCCAAATTCTCAGGCATTTTCTTTCCTTTTGCATTATGGTCAACAGAATAACTTCAAATATCTTCATGATTACATGATGCACCCTACAGATGATTTGATAATAACTCATATGATATGATGTATCAATCCTGAATATTAAGCTAAAATTTCAGAACTAACTTTGCTGATTCTTATTTAATAAAATCTCTATGGAAAACTAAAAAGTGTGTGTTTTTAGTTCTGACGATGAAGTTGAAAATTAGTTAAATGCACAGAGATACTTTGCTATAAATTCTTTTAAGTTCTAATAAGCTTAAGAAAAGGTCAGAAAAATCGTACAGAGCAAATGCAGCTGACCATTAACTATGTGTGTCCCAACGCCAAGTGCTAGATTTTCATCTTAAAGAAATTCTTACAAATCAAAACATTCCTACTCTTAAACAACCCTACCAATAATTAATCACCAGCTATTTTTAAAATTTCTGTCCTTTTTTATCTAGATCATTCTAGAGAGCATTTATTGAGATCATGGATGCCTAACCAGAACTAAGTACAGCTCACGGTGATGATTTTGAATATGTCACATTTTTCTATCAAAAAATACAATAACTGTGACACAAATATTTAAATTGTTTTCTTTTTAGGGCTATCTTAGGGAAGTGATGGGATTTTTCAAAGAAACCTGAATTATTGTAGATTAAGACTTTTTAATGTTAGGCAAACTAATAGTGCATTGTAACAATACATTTCTGAATCAGTTTACCAAATGAAAATAAAACAAAATTTCTTATATCTGCTAATCTATCCCAAATTAATGACAAATAGAAATCAATTTGTTGTTTTTAGCATTTATATTTCCATTAACATTGATCCTTTCCTCACTACTTCTAGTTATTGGGAAACAAGAGATATTTTTCAAAAGCAAATGTAGCATGTGGCTTTCGCTATCATCACATTAGGACATGATTAGTTCACTAATAGAAACCTAATCATTTTATAATCCATTGTTGATTCATGAGGAGGCTCATGCATTTAGAGCTAATCTTTACAAATATCACAGATATTGTTGAGCTTTTAATATCTCCAAAAAGCAAGTGTACCAGCTTTGCAGTGTCTAATCAACATCTTAGTTTTCTCCTTATCTAAGTGACTAATACCCACTATTACATGAGTTTCCCAACTTTCTCTTATTCTATTCTTACAGGGAAGTTCTTTATACCTAAAGGGGAAATATCCTAATCCCTAAGAACAAATAAAACTGATTCATTTTAGACTATCGAATTTACTTTAACTACAGCTTTCTGCTGATAGAAAATCTCAGTGTCTGGTTGGCTGAAATTATTTTAAAAGTATTGATGGGATTGGAATACATTCTTACCCTAACCAGGATAAACTCAGATAAGAGGGATTTGAATCAATGCCCTGGCATTAAAAGGTAAGCACCTTGGTAGTTTCTCTACTAAGGTCTGCAAATAAATAATAAAGATGTTTTATTCATACCACTAAAACCAGTAAAGTTAGATAATGATGGAGATTTATCAAGCAAGAGGAAAAGGAAAGATAAGCTATAAAAGAAATGTTTTGTCTTTTTTGTGAATGCTAAATCTTATAATCATAAAAAAGTGTAGAAATATTACAACAATACAACCCAATGTGAAACTTAAGATCTTTCAGGTACAGATGGTTCTGTAATATCTAAACAAAAATGCTTTGCTTTCACTTTTGCCTTGTATGTAAAGCTTAGGTAATTTCAAATGTCCACATTCTCATACCTTTATTTGGATTTCATTCTAATACGTGTGAAATCAAACAAATATTGACTTAATCTACTCCTATTTAAAATTCAAGAATCTGTTCCAGTACTTGGCAGTGAACACACATAGTTACATTTGAAAAAGTAATATGCATAGTTGATAGTTAAACAAACAGGAAAGAGGAAAAATGACTACATCTTCAGAGAGTTAAAATATTTTGCCTAGATTACTCGCTATGATAGAGCATCTGTAATATTTTTAGGGTTAAACAGAGTCTAATCATTCAGAAAATTGTATTCATTCAGAAGACATTTTTGAATGGAAGGATGAACTATTAATTGGAAAAAAATTATCTTTCCCAATTTTAGCACTAATAGCTCACCTTTTGTCCATTATTATCAAGTTAAGCATACAAAAAACATTTTGCTGAAAACAGTTCAAACAAGTATTAGTAACTAATGCATTAACAGAAAATAAAATGATAGAAGTTCTCTGGTAATAACATCACCATGAAATCAGCAAGGAATCTGAAGGATCTTAAGTAATGGAATATTAGAAAAGATCCCATGCCTGTAGCATATTTTTCTAAAAACTAAAAATATTAACACTTGGACTATCATAAAGCTTGGCCTTAAAACATCTAACAAAGCTTAACATGTACAAAAGTTGTGAAAACAGAAAACAGAGATCTCCAACTGGGCCTCTTTTACATACAGCTCATGAACTTTTCAAGATTGTTGTAATAGATTAGTAAATCTCCACATTTGTGCAAAACTATAAGCTAGTAACTGTGCATTTTCTTGTGCATTCTCAAAAATTAACTACAAGATTGCCTAAGTCTGCCAGACTAAAAGAAATCATGACTATAAGAAAGAGCTAAGCATAAACACTCATATTGCATGCAAAATAGTTGTATATTATACAATCTATAGATTTTATTTCAACTACATAAAACTTCTCTTAGTTTTGGCCCAAAAGATATTTTACCGCAATTAACTGTAATCTGTAGCAACCAACACTCTTTAATAGGAGCTCATTGAACAAACAAAACAAACTCTCCATTGTGAAGGTGAAAACGGAATTTTACCTGGGTCACCTGAGGAAGTTTTGATGAGTTTTCAATGATTCATTTTAACCACTAATCACCACAGAATCATATTAACTATGGCTATTCTGAGACTGCATAGCAGTAGAGGGTGATGATTCAACTGATAATTTGGTACCATGTTTCCCTCAAATTTTAAAAAAATTAAATTAATAAGAAATAAAAATTCTATAGGCAAATTATATCTGATAACTATCCAAAGGGAAACTGTTAAAATTATTTTTATCACTGAAGTGGTTTAATAAAGAAAATAGATAAATGGTGATAATTAAATTCACACCAAGTGAAACAAAACCTTGAATCAATTCCCATGTATTCATTAACTACTTAAAATAGACATTTAATATACTAAGTTCTGAAGTGCACAAAACAAATCCTTTCTACGCACAGAATGGATTACATTTATGCACAGAGAAAAAATAGTAACTTTAAAATTTTAATAAAAGAAATAATGAAAAACTGAAAGAAATTTTCTCATTTAAAAGCAAGCACAGTAGATAATCTGAATGAATTCTATGTCCTCCGTGTTAAAGATGATTTATACACATAAATTTGGAAATTAGCCACATTTACAATATAGGAGATGAGTTGGAGACCCCTGATCTTATGGTTAAGAATGAAAACAATTTGAGGAAAGTGAATGCAAGCTCACTCATCAGGGTAAGGAGGCTCGGGAAAGCGAAGGCTGCCACACTCGTAGGCAGCAAGCGTGACAGAAGCAATGTGAGGACCCAGGTATAGGAGGAAGGTGTGAAGGCCAGTTCCTAGGCCAACCGAAGACAACACCCCAAGGCCTACCCAGTAAAGGCACCATAAAGCCTTCTTCTGTACTATTTCAAGGTACTGCAACAAAATAGGCAGCAAGAATTTTTATCTCATATTCACTGTGATAATACTGTAAATAAGTTGGAGTTCATTACAATAAATGAGGAAAATTTTATAATGGGAAGGGACTGAAGGAAATGTTGAATTTTTACTGCCTGAAAAACAGGTAAAATGAGATGAATAAAACATGTTAAATGAAAAAACAAGAATTAATTAGTACAATAACACACTGCATTTGGAACATCACTCCAACATGATTTTACATCATTTAAGCAGTTTACAAATGCAATAAAAGTTAAATTGTTTATATAACCTCTTAAACTAATTATTCACATACACAAATATCATAGTAGAGGTAGTCATGGTCTAGCAAAATAATTACTATGATTTTGAGGCAACATGAGTTAAGCATAACCTCTATAATCCAGAACTCAATAGGAAGTAAAATTTAGACTCTGGCTTGCAGAACAAAAATATAGAAATCAAACCGGAAAAACACACAATAAATGTTTTAACTGCAACTGGTTATGAAGGAAATCTAGTAATACATTAAATAAATTTTTAAAGAAATGAAACAAAGTGAATTTTCAAATGACCTATTTATATTTTTTTTTTGAGAGGTATTACTAACATTAGTAATCAACTTTTTACTCTTACAGAATGAAACTAAAAATTTAGCAATTTAACAGCATCTCATACATGCCATTATTCATAAATTTGTAAAACAAAGACCCCTCCAACTATATGAAGAAATACGTAAGTCTCAAACAGTTATCTCAGTTAGTATGTCTCCAAGTAATGATGCAATGTGACCATAAAGGTTTGAGTTAAGGCAGGAAGCAGTGATGGCTGCTGTCAAAAGAACAGCTTGGAAACATAAAACACACATTAATGACAATAAACCTATATTTCCTGCTGGAGAAGAACTTACAGTAGCCAATGACATCATAGAAAACATATTAGCAGGTAAATCTCCTCCGTATGTAAAAATTTAAAAGAAGGTAGAAGTAAATCAACTATGAAGAGAAGTCAATATCATAAGAAGAATAATAAGGATAACTTAGCGGAAACAAATTATAAATGAGGTACATATCAGAATCCTGCTAGTTCAAAAAATTAGGCAAATGTATACATATTGTCTCAGTCATTAACATAAGACAGACAGAGATGCAGTATTACTGAAAAGTCTACGTAGAAATTATCACTACAGTATTTGGCTACCATTTGGAAGACATTTTACCTGGGATTTGATTAATTTAGCAGGAATGTGGTAGGAGTAATGACATGATGCTGTCAGAGGCTATGGAGAATGCCTGCAGTTCATCATTATGACTTAAAATCGAACTAGCATTTTGTGACTAGAAATATTCTTGAGCTTATAACAGGGTTAATTCTTACTAGATAGTCAACATTTTGGTTGCCGTCTCATTGGCCATCTTCAAGGACTATTCTGTCCTGAACTTCTTAACTTCAGCCTCATCACTTCATATTCTTGATGATGTCTACTAAGTTAGAAATGTCATCCATCCATCTATGATGTCTATCCATACAAACAGACCCAGCTGAAACCTGAGTATTTTCCTTCTAGCTGTATGGCTGGAAGGCACAACATCTACCTAACAATGATTTAAGCAGGTTATATCAACCCAAAATATCCAAGTTTCAGAATTATCAAGGGAAAGATTTTTTGTCAATATTTTGGAATTTCAAAGAAAAATTCTTGATGGATTATCTCCAAAGAGTCATAGTTCAGCTTATTTGATACCAATAATTATGATACTATTGAATAAATAATGATATTATTAATACTGCTCTCAACAGTCAAATAGAAATAGAAATGCAATTGAGAAAAACATACTCCTCACACACATTTCCATCCAAAATGCATACAGCATGGCAACTTAGGTAGTTGTTGACTTAAGAACTATGTAACTTTTGACTGGTCCCACTTACATCACACGAACATTGTCATATCATGTCTCTCTTTACATGGACACAAAGCAATGACAGAGGTAAAACGTAGATATCAGCCAATTACCAGCATGTGTTACACCTACATTAATTTTCAAAGCATATATTTTTAGAGGTTACAGGTTGAGCCTTTCTGCTTTAGGTAGTATTTCCATCAAAAACTAAAAAAGTGATAAATATCCAACAAATTTGATTTATCACCAATCGGTTGGAACCAATCTTGTTCTCAAGTCAACAACTATCTACAGTCTCAAGTGGTAAGGAATAAAATAGTGCTATGGAAAAGCAACTTCTAACCCCAGGTGGGCATTTATCCAGACTACAGTTTAGTTTTTGAGTGATTAGATTGTAATGAGATATAGGTCTTGGCCTAAGACCAAAAAGGATTAGATCCATTTTTCATAGACAACCCAGGATGAGAGCAAGATTTTCCCTCTTCTTACTAGAATCAGCTTTACAGTTTTATTAAAACTTTCCATCAATTATAAACATCAATGAAAAGATTCACATTTAGCATAAATGGAGATATAAGTAGACAAAATGGGAAAATATTCCCAAATGGAAAGTGGTTTTGGTAAATTACAGAAAGAACATAAACCTAAGAAAATAATTCTACCAAAATATATTCTATATGCGTGCTCAGCCACTTCTTTTTTTCATTTTTCTACAAACTTATCAGCATACCAAAGAAATACGTAGAATCAAAAGAGGTGGGTAGAAGAAACTCTGTCTTTGTATGTTCACTTTATATAAAAGTGGTCACTTCTCTCTTCATTAAGTTTACTAATGCCAAAATCATTGAGTAAGCTATTTTTCAGTACCTAATCTTAATGGCGAAGGTAAAGACTTTCACTTTTACAAGTATTTACATACTTGTTGATTTCTCATGAAATTACTGGTTAACCCTTTGGTGCTCACGTGGGGTATATGGTACACTCCACGGTTCTATTTCGAGGAAAAATAATCTTTTCCTTTCATTTAAAAATTCCACTTTTTTAGAGTCTTGAGATGGATATGTTTTCCAACTTTCCTCAAACTTTAAACTATTTTATGCAAACCCTTGTAGATTTGTAAATTATTTTCGTAAAGCTTACTCTGCCTTCTGCCTCAATTAGCGGGATGGATCCTTCCTATCCGTCTCCATATTGCCCTTTTTGAGCTTTTTAGAACATACTAGTATAATATATTTAGTAAGGGAATGATTTGGACATGCATGGCAAGAATTTTTTCCTTTACTGATGTATTGGTTTGGGTCTAGTGGTATGAGCTCAAGGGTAAATTTGGGGAAAGTTGGAAAACATATCCATCTCCATACCCTAAAAATGAAATATTTCTAAATGTAATGAAAAGGTTATTTTCCTCAAAATAGCACTGGGGTGTATGGCACACCCCATGTGAGCACTCACGTTACAAATATTGAAAAGAGCACTGGAGGGTTAAACATGCATATAATGATGACTGAAAGCCATTTCCTAGCCATATGATAAGGAAAACAATTTATATCCATATGTACATATTAATTATCTACATGATTTAGAGTACCCAATGCAAACTCTTATAGATAACCAATAATGTCAAAATATTTCCAAACATAAAACTAAAATTATTAGAATAATTTTTTCCCTTGGTATACTTCAAAACTTGAGCACTATAAATCATTCAATACCTAGAAACCTAATGAAAAATAGACAAAACCATCAATGTGCTAAATAAAAGCAGTAAATACTATTTGGATAAATTTTTACACCTTATTGAGGAAAAACTAACACAAGAATATTAAAAAACCTTCACGATAATTACCTTCTGTAATTAATAATATTTGAAGAAATAGATAAATAAGTACATCAACAGAGAGCAGTATCAAATATTCAACCGAATGCATAATAAATCATTCAAATGGACTTGTTCTATATTTTGGAAGACCAAACGATCAATTCCAGACATAATGCATTACATTATTATTATGCAATTACATTATTATTTCTAATGAGGATCTTAACACAAAACTCATTTTAATACAAATATGATACATTGAGTATTGAATGTCATTCAAAATCATTTTCAAAAATAAGAGAAAATGGACGAGTGGATATTAGCTTAGTTCCTTGCATTTACCCAATGCCATTATAAAAGAGAAAAGCATGAACATGAAAACTTTGAGCTGCAGAAAGCACTCTGGTTGCATGTAATCAAATGACGCTAGTCAAGCTAAGGCAATCCCTCCATAAGTATATTATATGGGGTACTGTGAAATAGATACCATTGAACGAAAGCAACTGAATTATGTTTTAATTTATTTCATTGTAAAGAATACCTTGAATATCAAGTCGTGAATAAAATTTCACACCATAAATATTCTACATTCCAATAAAACTGCAATTTGGGAGAACAAGACTTATCATGTTTTAATACAACTCTAATTACTGATCCTGATTAACTTCTCATTCATCAATGACAACTTAATTATAAGTATAATAACCCTTACAAAATGGTCTCTTACCTTCTGATGAGGGCCTTCAATATGGATAAGTACAGACATTGATACTGTTACCAATATGGAGAGACAAACAAGAAATCTATACTGCAATAACCTGGTAAAAAAGAATAAAACTGTATGAGTAAGCAAAAATTTATATTGAAATCTAACCATTACCTGAATTCACTCTCTACAATTAGGTAATGCTTACATAACAAAAGCAAAATAATTTATGCTAGCAAGATTATTCAAAGAACACAAGAAATGATATCGGAAGGAAATTTTTAATAGAATTACTTAGCCAGAGGCAATATCTACAGAATTTATCCCTTGAATTTACAGTTACAGGTAAGTTAAGGTAATTGTTATCACAATTTTCTGTACCTAATTAACTACAAATAATGGGATACTAATGTACAATATTTTAGGTAGCTGACAAAAATTAAATGAAATACAATTCTTTTAAATAAGAACTAACAATATAAATTTTATGTAATGTATTTTTGAATGAAAGAGTCATGTCCTAGTAAAATATGACAGTTTAATGCTAGCAGTAAATAACATTATGCTTGGATAAGTTAGGGAGACTACTTCAATCGTTTTATGGTACATAACAGCAACTTCATTACTGAATCTAAGCAATACTCACTTAGTTCCATAAGTGTATAGATCCAAAAACAGTTCTTTTCCAAAGTACTCGAGTGTTGTAAGAGGTTTACGCCATATCACTAATTTACTTCTTTCCTCCTTCTCTCTTTTCCTATCAGCTTGAGAATGATGATGGTGGTGATGATGCCTTTTACTTGGATTGAACGTATCTCCATTAGGACGACTAGAACCACGGGCTAAATCCATTCCTTTGTGCTTTCCACCAGGAGCCGTCACCACTCCACCATCTAAAGACATATTCCCAGAATGTCCTATTTTCTCCAGACGCTGCAACTATAAAGCAACTAATTATTAATGAATAAAGCAAGAGCATCAAAATTTGAATATTTAAATCCTTTTACTACCACACAAAGAAGAACTAAGAGCCAAGTTAACAAAATTATAAGTTTTTACTTCGACGAGTATACAGTAAAATAGCAGTAGTACTTCTTGATCTATACAATCGAAATTAGAGAAAAATGAATGGAGAACCATAAAGTACTCTGAGAGAAATGTATTACAAACCATTTTCCTAATATCAAATAAGAAGTAATGCCCACTCTCTCTCTCAGAAAATGCAACTAAATAAAAATAAGAGCTAAGAAAACTGTGCGGCTACTTAATTATGACAGAAGATATGCAAAATGCAGGAAACGAAATAAATTAACTGATATTCTGCAGAATCTACAGTGACTCACTTCTTCACTGACAATTTCTATTATCGTATAATCCTTAAAAAATGTATTACAGTCCGACATGACTGTTGCTCTTCACTAAGTTCATACCATAATTTTACGCTTGTCTTTCCCTTAATCTCTGTCGTATCCATTCAAAGGTCACATTATAGCACTGGTGCCAAATGTCAACAAACTTGGGGATTATGTAAATTTAAAGTTTAGGATAAAGGTTATTGTTTGTTCGAGATGCCAATAAGTTCGACAATTCATTCAAAATTTTATAAAAACAATTTTGAAACCTTAATGAAAAGTTCAAAGGTGAGCGACTCATTGAACCCCTGAAATAAACAGGGATCGTCGAGACTTTAACTTTGCGCACATAGCAATGCAATCTAAAGCAAACTCGGACTGAATCATAGGCAAAACATTCAAAGATATGGGATGTTGTAAGCATTAGGTTTCCCTTAGAAAATAATTTCGAATTTACGGTACATGAATTTCTCGAAAGAAACTGTAAAGTTTTACTTCTACGGTCTCGATTCACCACTCATTTCAGATTTCCATAAAACTGTTTATCAACGGACCGACAAATATTGAATGAATTCCGCTAAGACGCTTACCTTTCCGTATTGGACGCTATGTAAGACACTCCCTTGTATCACACACTAATAATGTAATAGATATTTATCATTATTTATTGATTTTTCTACTACTAATTAATAACAACAATTACTGAAAAGACTCCAGAGAAATATACAAAAAATATCTAAAACCAAAGCTACAAAGTCGGTTTCATCAGTTTTAATTGAAATTACTGTACAAATCATTCAAGACTTCAAAACCGGCAACGAGTAATTACTAGCTTATCAGTAATAAATCAGACACTAAAATTAATATATAAAGCAAGCCTACCAGTTCTGCCTTATTTCCAGAGGTTTTACCACCTCGTTTCTTCAGCTCAGTTTTTAACTGTTCTTTGGTAAGTTTTTGCAAGTCACTCTGATCAACTATTTCCACACTTTTGTGACTACGAATATTAGTCACATTTCCCGCATTCTTGACAGAATTTTTCAATGCACTTTTCGTTTTGTTGTTCTTCTTTGAACCCATCTCACCTTAAAAATACTTGACTAATAAACCAAACGTTTTGGAAATAATAATCCAAATTAATATAGCCACGTCCAGAAAGTGTTAGTAAATAATTGCGGTGCATGGAAAAATTTTACACCTCAGTGACAAGGCTTACTTCTACGCAATCAACCGAGATCGATCCCTACTCACACCACCGCTGTCTTCTTTAAAAAAGCGATGAAGTAAGTGGTTTTATTGGATATTTAAGAAGCCTATAATAAATTGAACACTTACAACAACCTCAAAACAGCATCAACTAAAACTCAACCATTAGGAAGTATTTAAGGTGCACTTGTATTTGCGATCGGAAATTAAGATTATTCTACAGTCGAACAATTAAGTTCAGAGTTCAAATGCATTTTAAAACTTTATCTTTAATCAGATATACATTCCAACTGAACCTCACGTCATCAAAACAGGTGAAATCGGCGAAGTTAACCTCATAGTATACTCTTTAGTCGTCAGAGGTCTTAAGGTGCGCAAATATGTTCAAATTGGCGAAATCATGTGTGATACTTTTGATTGGGAGCACTAGGACAGTACGTGTCGCTACGCGATTGGATTGTCCTTTCACATATATTCATGAGTTTTTAAAATGCTCAACTACTTTCATAATGTTTAACTTCTGTTTTTCATCTTATACTCCATAGAGTCTATATTTAACTAAGTCCATGTGTCCCAAAAATGGATTTAAACTTTTTAAAACTTTGAATGAAAATACTGTTATAATCATATTTACACAAGATGATTAATTAGTAAATATCTGCAGTTCTATATGATGCATTCCAAATATTATTCAGCGTACGAAATCTTAGTGATCTATAAATCGTTTAAGCGTAAATTGCTGAAAAATGTACATGTAACTAATTCTGAGATGTTATTCAAGATTGATTAAATCTAACACTTTTCTATATGACATGAAATCAGCAGTATACTATAAAGTATTAATAGAAAATATTTTAATATTTGGATTCTGATAGTAAGACTTGTCTGTCTCTCATCAAATATGTGGCTGTTCCTTTATTTCAGGAAGTATTTTCCTGGCATTATATTCTTTCGTTTTGGATTAGTGAGTTAGAAAAATGATTAATTCAAGTGCATTCCCCAAACACAGGACCAATAGGAGAAGGTATAGAGAAATTCTTGAAAGAAACAAAGGAAAAGGTGATCCAATCAACCCAACTGTTCAAAACTGGTGATCTTCCAGGGAGTGTAAAAAAGTAAGAAATTTATCTGTTTTAAAAGAATCACCATTTCTCTCCTCATTCTTCATTGTAAAATGCAAAATGAAGATGATTTAAAAAAAAGATGGATTGTAAATGCGATCAAAATACAGGTAATTATCATTACAGGTAAGGTAAACCTTGGATATGCAGCATACACTTCCAAGCATGTCATGATGCAAGAATAACATCTCCATAACACAATGAACTTACCCACAGGATGGTTAAATCCAACCCAACTTCTATTCCTAAGTTCATGAAAACAAGGTCCTAGTATGTGGAACAAAAACTAAAAGGCATTTCTTTTAATAATTATTTTTTCAACTTTTATAGAAGAGATATTTTGAGACATGTTTTAATAAGAAATAATACTAAAAATTAAAACGTTACATTAAAAATAAGAGAATTCTGAGGAGCACAAATAAATTACAGGTGTCAATAAAAATTTAATGAAAGGATTTGACCACCTGGATTTTTGAAATGAAAGATTTAATAAACAAATGTTTAAGGATATAAATTGAAATTTAGAGAGAGGTTATTAAGGTGAAAGGAGGAAACTTGCTCCAATTAATATAGCCAGAAATAGAGGAAATAGGAGGAGAAATGACAAAATCATATAGGTGGTGGAATGAAAAATGAGGAGAGTTGATATTCAGGAATAGATGTAGGCAGATCAGGCATAATTATATTTGATGCATCTGATAATCTGTGGCATATCCAGAAAAATATTTCGAAGAGGAATATATTGTTATAGTTTGTATTCAATAGTAATGGTAAAATTAGAAAATATCAAAGGGGCTAGGCATAAAATGCTAGTTTTCAGAAAGAGTTGCCATCATACATCATGTAGGTATAATCATCACATATAGTCAATAATAACAGAATTTTTTAAGTAAATTTATCTTAAAAAGTTAGTATTTATTATTTTTATGTGAATACGATTATAGCTATATCACATTTATGAAAAGACAAAAGTAAGATTTAGTAGTTCTTTGAATTTTTGTGATGGAATTTGTCCCCCTTATCCCTCCCTTGTGTACACTACTTCTAATAATTATAGAATGGAGCTCATTTGCATTAACTTAGCTGAAACCTAATAAAGTCCATGGCATGACATCCTTATGTGGGATTTTGCCTAAGCCAGCAGTATTCACTGTGGTTGACACATGGTCAGAGCATCAACTCCCACGATTGGCTTTTTCTAGAACTGGACCCACTACCTCTTAATTTAAGTAGCTTCCATTCTGATTAAACATCTTTGCCCCAATCAGGGTTTGAACCCAAGACCACTTCCACCAAAATCAAACTCATTACCATCATGGCTACCGGGGGCTGAAATCTAGTACTGAAAGGGGAGTTACGTGCCAACAGCTTTCCTGTGATGGAATTAGAAATCCCTTGTTGCATATAATGCTTGGTGAGCAATTAATTCTTAAATGTTTCTTTTTTCATTAGTTGTCTTCAGTGCACAACACACTTCTGTATGGCATTGGTTTGTCAACAAAACATCCAGTGACAGACAAGGCTCAGGAGAGGGTAAAGACAAAGGTGACTAAATTAAAATGCCTCTGGATAGCCAAGTGTGTAACATGTTTGCTTTGATGTAAGTTATCATAGATTTTGTTGCATTAGGGGCCAATGTACAAGTTAACTCATCAGTAAAAGCACTTTCATAAAGTATATATGGCAAAATTAAAATGGAAAGCTGAAATAACAACAAACTAATGTTTTAACAATGAAAGAAAGGAAAGATAAAATTTTAGATAATATTAAAGCAAAGAAGAGTACAGGAATGTTTCAAAAATTCACATTGAAAAATTTCTATGAATGATAAAAGGGGAACGTACAACAGTGGTAGTGATTAGCATGGTACCATGCAAATGCTCTAACATTATGGTCCTGGGTTCAAATCCCAGAAAATCAGATTTTTCTGGTTAGGGAATGGTTGTATGTGTTCATCTGTTTTTATTGTTAGTCCATTGTAAAGGCCTTGCAATGTTTATGGATTTATATAAAAGTTAATAAACATATATGAATGGAGAGTTTGAAATAAATCATGTCACTCTATTTCTTTTGGGGACAATCTTGTCCAGCAGAAAAGGAGACAGCAACCAGCCAACAAAATGAAACCAACTTTCATCATAGAATGGAGAAATAAGTACTCAGTAAGAAAAGCAGTTTTTTTATGAGTAACCAAAGAGCTAGTTTTTAGAAGAGACAAAGAAGGCCAATTAACGATAATACAAGCACATTATTTGGCAGAGTGCTTCCATGGAAAAGTCCCATGTGCATTTGTTCTTCATTCACAAAAGTTCCCTTTACTCTCTGATTCATCTATACAGAATGATTATCTTTCATTAAATTACAGGTTTCTACGGCCAAACTGAAATACATGCTACATTAAGATTTATTCTGTCAAATAAACCTTTCTGAGAATGTACGGTGAGAAATTAGGATTTAATCAGGATTAATTAGATTCTAAGGACAGGATATGGACTGCTTCATGGATGCCTAGTAGAATATCTCTAACAATTGTGGTGAAAAGAAACTTTTCTTATGTTTCTAGAAGTTCAAGTTTGACAGATTAAATATTTATGAAGTAATACAAAAATTAGGATCTGTAAATGTTCTGCAAAACCAGAAATTTCGCTCGTAAAATACCTTCAAAGCCCAAGAAAAATATTTTGACCAAAATGAGACAGTAAACAAACAAGCATCTAATTAGTAAAGATAGCATAGCAATCGGTCACAATGTGAAGTTGGACTCCAAAAGAGGAAAAAACTCAGAATTTTGTCTCAAGTTTTACCACGAATGATGATGTTTTGAGATCGAATGTCATAATCCAAAGACATTAACCACTTACTATGATTTTCAATTTAAAATTAGCGTCCAAATTACAAAAGATATTTTATAAATTCCAGCCTTACGCAATAAATGTCCTTTTTTTCTCAAGGGCTACTTTTGTTGAGAGTGGCAATATCTTCAGGTCAAAGCCTTTACTCATGTTTAATGAATTACCAGATCTTGCTTAAACAATCTACTCTAGCTATCAAACAATTCCCCAAATACTTTCCAACCAGCTCATTGTTACCTATGCTCAATAAACGATGATGAAAAATTTTTCCTTAAAATCTCATAATTACTGAATATGCGAGATACTAAAGTCCTACGTCTTGACCCTTGTGTAACGACCACTTTAGCTAGGATAATTTCCCTCAATTAGCACATTAATGTTGGACACTTGAGTAATTTTTATTCTTAGAAAAACTTTTAACAATCAAACATGCGCCTACATTCAATTTATGCAGAGATAAGCGTTTGATTCAACGCTCAATTCCAGTCAATGCTATCTACGTTAAAACCGCTAAATTTGTCAGAGACACAGAGGATGCCCTATCAGTTTCGTAGCGCCTGAACATCATTAAAGGAAAATGTTTTTTTACCAATGCAGAATGATAAATATATTACGATGCATATGTAGAATATCTAAAATACTTCACATAGATAAAAAACTGAGGTTTGATAGATTAAAAACAGATTTCTGCGGAATCGATTCAAGAATAGAACCTGATAATTTCTGAATTAAACAATGTTATACGTAAAATTCCATATATTTGTTCAAAAATTTAACAACAGAAATACCATAAGTTGTCAAATAATCTTAAATATCTATCAACACTAAAGTGATGATCAATGAATTACAATTATTTCTGGCGTTGGGAAAAACATTTTTCTCTTGGTAAATATGAGTAAAATAGCTCAAAAGGTTGGTTAGCAGAATTAGTTGTAGATTTCATTACACAATTACAGTTCGTGTTTCCTAAACACTAACTCCACCTATACAGTACGCACGAAACCAAAGATCAATTGATACACAAGAATTATCTGCGAATGGAAGTATGAGGGCGTTGGTTATGCTCGTTATGCTGTTGTTTAGTTCAGTGAGTCTTGGGGGGGTTCGGGAGTAGGTCTGGTCAACCTCTCCGAAGTCATTTATAGTATAAATTACGCGTAAGTTACATCTTAATCATCACTATACTTGAAATTAGTGTAACGAAGTTGCCATTATTTCATTAGTTATCTGTCGGTCTCCTATTACGCAGGAGAGGTAATTCCTTATAAGTCTGAATATTGAGTTGACAAAGGCCAATTGCAACAACATGGCTGCCCAAACCGGGTATCGAACCCCTGGCCTTATATTGTTATGCGTCATCAAATGTATTTCTTTTTTCACTCTAAAATGAATCTCCCGTCACTTTAAGGAATTATGACCTCCTTACTGTACTTACCACTATCGAAATCGGAAGCATGTAATCACGCCAATTAATGCTCCTTACTTCTTGTTTTTGTTTATTTGGTAGTGTTATCATTTAATATCGTGATTTGATGTAGTAAAGTGTGTATTTATCAAGGTACTAAGAAATATTCTTTAATTTGTCTCTTCATTTCAGTATCGGCTGCTGTTTGCGACTTCAGGAGGTGCTGGTGTTTCATGCCAGTCATGTTCTAGTAATTTAAAGACTCACATATCCAAGGATGTCTCAGGGAGAACCATTATTTCAAATTATTACATTTACCTACTAGTCCATCGTTGAAACAGTTTTGCCTACTTAAATTGACCATGAAATCTTAATAATATCAAGATTAGTTCAAGATTTAAAGTGTTTATTAGTATGTTTTATATTTCTAAAAATAACGTTCACATAGTTATTTTAAATAGCTACTTGGGTGATAAATATATCAATATACATGCACCTATTTTACAAAGAGGTACAGTTTAATACAGGGGATAGGTCCATTTGGGAGATGTAGCAAGAGGTTTAGTTTATAAGATATACTCTGGTAAAATCCATTATCTGTAATGTACTTTACTTAAAAGGTACTCCTAGAAATCGCAATGATGCATAGCATTTCTGTCGGCATCATTTTGCACAGGAATGCTTTTCTTTTCTTTACTCCATTACAAAGAAAAGGAAAACTAAAACATGAATTGAGTGACAGGTCGTAAATATGGTGTTGAATTCTATTGCAACATCACTGTATTTTTAATGCAAAATTTCACGGGTTTAGTGATAAGCTTTAGGCAGTTTGCTGCAAGAAAGATAAGAGTGTACTTTAAATGATTGTGTTGTAAATAATGTGCAGGTGGGTTGGAGATAATTGTAGTTTTGGTTGATAATGAATGAAAATCTTGAAGATGGTACAACTTCTGGGAAGTCCAGGAGACCGTGTGCCAATGTTCCCAGTGCATTGCTGCCAGAAACTCAAGCATTTGTACGGGAGACGCTTGGTATCGTGATGAAATCTGAAGAAGATTCTACTCATGAGCCCTGCTGCAAGGAGGAAAGTGATAGCCAAGATGAAAGTGTTGGTGTTGATTGCAGTTCTATTAGGAGGGGACAAGCGGCCATAGCTTCCCACTCTGCCGTGGGAATTCATGAAACTCAAATTTTTCAACATGAAAAGAAAACGGAAGAGGGTTTGTCAGTTATTGAGTGCGACGTCTGCCTTGGATCTGGGAGGGATCCGACTGGTAGGCCGTGTAGCTGTAGTATTCCTTCCACGTCTTTTCCTCCCCTCGATTCCATCATGGGCTTACAGCAGGTGGCCATTCAGTACATGCAGCAGCAGCAGCAACAACAACAGCCATCGTCATCTAAAAAGCGATTTACTACCTCTCCCTCTATTAACCAAACGCGCCCTCATGCCTGTCCAATTTGTGGCCAGTGGTTCTTAATGAGGGAAAAGCTTGTGCTCCACCAAGTAATGAATCATGGAATGCATCATTGTCGTCATTGTTCAGCCGTCTTTTCGACGGCAGATGAAGAAGAGGAACATCGGAAAGCGAATCATTTGCCACCTGTTTGCGAAACATGTAAGAGACCTTTTCTGAATGCAGTGGCCTTAGCGAGACACCTTTCCGCTGTCCATGATGTCTGCACTTGTCTTCTTTGTGGTGTCTTAGTCAGACCTCGGGCTTCTTACGCACTACACGTGCGTCGTAAACACTTTTGTGTCAGGGAAGATTATGACGATGAAACGGTTGGGGAGTGGGGATCACCAGAAGTTCCGTCGGAAATCGAAGGTGAAATAGAAGAAACGGCAGTTTTACCAAATTTAATCGAAGACGCAGATGGTGCATGGTCTTTCATGTGTCGACTCTGCGGTAAAGAGCGACGAAAGACGGACCTTTTTGGTCACTTTTTTTCTTATCATCGCCTCTCCTTACCATGTCTTGTCGACCTCTTGTGGCAGGAACTTGGTCGAGTTGTCATAGCAGGTGCTCCTCCGGCTCGAGCCTCAGAAGAAAAAGAAGACGAAGAAGAATCCGATGTAATGCCACCGCCAATACAAGCACCACCAGTTACTCGCCATGTAAAATCTGCCTCCATTTGTGCCACCACCATCTTGGAAGAGCAGAATGTTGAAGAAAGTAAAACCTCTTGCATTGTCTGTGGATCATCTTATCCTACAGAAGGTGATGTAACAACAACACCCAAGGAGGCACACATGGTGTTTTGTTCTCAAAAACCTTTTTGCAGGGCATGTGGTTATACATGTCACACTGAGGATGATTTAGACAAGCATGCAGACTCAGGCTGTCCTCTGTCAACTGCATTATGGCCTGATCTTGGTGGGGTGCCTTGTCCTTTCTGTAGAGCCCCTGTCTCTGGTGGTGCTAGTGAATATGAGACGCACATGGTAACTGAGCATGGTTGGCAGCGAGCAAACAATGCAGACCCTCCTATTGTTTGCGACGACCTTCTTAGACCAGGACCTCCAGTTACATGTACCCTTTGTGGAGAGCAAAGTGGAGTTACTCTGGCAGGAGATGTACATTCCCTGTTTGAACATCTTCAGAATCACAGTCTTACTCTTGGCCCTTCACTCTTTACTCTCTCTGCCATTTCATCTGCACTGGAAAGACTGGCTGACCCAGATGTTCCTGATCTAACCTTAGATGGGGAAGATTTGGGCCTTGGTGATAAGGGGGAAGAAGGTAACTACGATTCCAGTGAAGAGGGAGGTTCATCGATAGACTTTGAAGATATGGAGAGTTATGTTGGAGGAATGGATTTCTCAGGTATGGATGCATGTGAGGATGAGGATGATGACATAGTTCCTCCGAATGCTCTGGATACAGATTTGGGGGAAGCAGATGTGGATCCTCATGATGTTGAGTTAGTGGTAGGAGATGCAAGTAGTGGTGATGAAGAGGAATCTACAGAGTCAGAAGAAGCAACGGTGAAGGAAGAAGGAGAACCTAGGAAGAAGGAAGGAGCTTTAGAGCCCCTTGAATGTGAGCTTTGTCCCAGACAGTTTGATTCAGGTGATGAGTATCGTCTCCATCTTCAAGCAGTACATCGCCTGACATTTGGTGGAATGGACGATCCAAAGGTCAAAGAAGAGCAGAAAGTGAGACCAGCTTGTGCTTGTAGATTCTGTTCTCTCCAATTCCAGAGCAGATGGGAGCGCAGTGGGCATGAGGTTGGAGTCCATCCAGAGGAACGAGATTTTTTCTTTAGGTGCTATGCTTGTGAAGACACTTTCTCAAGTAGGGTATGTGTATACATTTTCTCTAATCATAAATATTTTACTTTTTGAACTTCTTTCTTTCAAAAAAAAAGCTGAAGATCCTCCATGGATAAGTTTTTACTAAGTTCAAAATGAGGAGTGGCATTTGCTTTCTTTGCCAAACTGAAGTGTACTGTTGGTATTTCTAGGAACAATCAAATGAGATCTAAAGCTTGTTTCTAGGAGTATCAACCCCATGTTTCCTCATTTCCTGAGTTATATATCATGTCCTCTGCATATATCTAAGTATATAAAAGCGCATAGTACTTTCATTTCTCTTGTTTAAATTTAACTGATAATTTGAATCTTGAAGAATAAGTAATAGTTGCATGCAACTGTTGTTTATGGTTTACTGCAATGTCTTATGCTAAATTGTTTATGGTTTGCAGGCAGTTGCCTGTTTGGATGTTTTTACTTTAATTCTTGTAACTTGATCCTTTTTGTCCTCTTGAAGCATTTAAACAGTACTCTTTAACATTCTAAAGATGTTAGATAGGAATTATTTATTCCACCTTACTTATCTCTCTGATCGCATTCTTTTAGGTATGTGTGCGACGGCACATGGAGTCAGCCCATCCAGATGAATTGCCCTATGACAAAAGAATGGGTTTTAAGTGTCGGCGATGTCTTGTTCTCTTTCCTCGGCTGGGTGCTCTAAAAGATCACTCTAGAGTTAAACATCCAGGTGCAATAGTGTACAACTGTCGCTTCTGTCCCTCTGTTTTAAAGACTAGGAAAACACTAAGGCAACATGCCAAGGTAAATTCATTTGATCCCTCATATATCCTAGAATTGCTTTCTTTTCTTTCGAGGATTGCAGTATTTAAAATTTTCCTCAATTTTTGATGACTGATCCAAAGAGAGAGATTAATGTAAAGCAATTTCTTCAATAAAATTGTTATTCGTAACTTTATTTAGCTATAAGAATGAAAGCCCTGCTATTTTGTAACACTTGTGGTGTTCTGTTCCTGAATTTGAGCAATAGAAAATTCTTAATATTTTGAATATCACTAATTTTGTTGCAAGCTAGGCTTAGATGTATTAATTTATATCTAATTTGCTCAAGATTTTACAATAACAGGACTATATCATGATATATTTTATCTATGAGGTCAGGATGTGTTACATCAGCATGAAATATTTTCCTGGGTTAAATTTCTATATTTAAACTGTATTTATGCATATCCAGTGGCTGAAGTTCTTTATATAATTCACTACAAATGAAGAAAATGATTAATCTTATAGCATTCAACTTACAGTTTTGGCCATAAAAATTAATTGCATTTATTCTTTTATTATAAAGTCACATTAGAAATTGCTTGTTTTCATGCTCTCTCCTATTTATAAGGAATTGTATACTTCATTGGATTTTTTTAGTAGTATTCCTGTAAATTTGATTAGCTTAAATGGGCTGAAGTGATCATTATTCCTCAAGACTTTCAAGAAAGATCTCATTCTTAATGTTTTCAGTTTGTGAATAGGAAAGTGTTCTGTTTTTCCAGGTTGTTCACTCTGAATCACGGCGTCGAGAATGTTCACTGTGTGGTAAAGTTCTTTGGAGCAAGCGTGCTTATGGAATCCATTATCGGATGAAACATAGCAAGACTACTAAAGTTGGCTTTAGATGTAGAATTTGCCAGAAGAGGTTTGATTCCAAAGATGAAAGGTACACATTTAAGGTCACTTATAACTTGACTCCTGATTATTTTTTTTTATCAAAATCCACTCTAATTTTTGTGTTGATGATAAATTATCAAGTGTTTTCAGCAAAATTATTTAACATTTTCTTTACTAATTTTATTCTGAGAGATTTATACATATCAATCCTAATATTGGGTCATCTAGGAAGTTCTCTGTTTTTCGAATTCAAAGTAAAATGTCTATAGTTAAATAATGTTCTCAGAACGTTCTTGAATGATAATTTTGCCAATTTTAGCTACCTGAACATTTGCAGAATAATAAATCTTTACACATTTCGACAATTTTAAATATATTTTTCATTCAAAAAACTGCAGAGCCTTATGGATGACCTAATATTTGAAAATATGATTGGAATTTTGAGTTCATTAGTTTATCATTTAAGTCATTCACAATTCAGCTTGTTTATTATTAAAAAAATTCATTTTGATTCGTAAATAGGGATACTGAAATAGGGATTTACCCGATGCTTTAATTATCTATTTACAGAAAGCTGCATTACCAAATTGATCATGAAAATGAAAGCCCTTACCACTGTCCAGATTGTGGTAAGGGTTTTGCATCTAAATCAGGGATGTATGGCCACAGGCAGCTTCACACTGGTACTGGAATATCTCGTTGTGAACACTGTGGAAAAGAATTCACGGTAAGGAAAGTTTTTCTTTTACTTGTTACTTAGCACTGGTATTCAGGAACAAGAACGAAACAAGTGTTAACTTTGACCTACCACGCAAATAAAAGTGTATGCTTGCCTTTTTCTTGTTCTTGAATGGAGTCCTTCCACAAAATCACAGCCTAAGAGGTTGATTTTATAATTTTCACTGTCAGTTAAATGTTTTTGGCATCTTTAACAATTTCCTATCTTCATCTTACTCCTGTGATAGGTAAATATTTTCATTAAGTGAGTTTTCATCGAGTTTACATATTCACCATCATGTTAGCCAGGTTGAAAGACATTGGTTGATTAGCTTATTTAACCTACTTTAGAAGTCTCCAGATTTCAACTGTACTAATGCAGGTAGAACTGATAGAACAGATAATTTCATTTCTATTATTATTATTTGAATTATTGTTATTATCATTATTATTACAGTTTCTCAATTATGGTAAATTATCTCATAAGTCCTTGAATGAAATATTGCAGGAAATATCAAGAAGACTTTCAATTAGCATAAGATTGGTTAAGAGTTACAAGTTATTATTTTCATAATGGCAAATTTTGACTTTCTAAAAGATAATCCAGAATATCAAAGTATGTCATCAATGCTAGAGTATTAAAAACTTCGTATAGTGTAATGACTGCCCTATTTCTTCAGTTAAGCCGCTGACATTTTTGCATTGAGTGCGATATCATGTTCATGATTTTTATTTCAGAGGAAGGACAGTTACAATGAGCACCTTTTGATACACAATGGTCCTCGCCACAAGTGCCCTCATTGTCCAAAAGAATTTGTTCAGCGCTCTAACCTTGTCCGTCATATTCGAATACATACAGGTAAGGAAAGGTTTCGTAGGTTATGTTCAAAAATCTATTCAAGCTTGAAATCTAAGTTACATAAATTGTGTTATGGTATTTTATTCTAAGGAAGTCAGCAGAAGTTTTAGGAATCTGAAATTCGAAGTAGTAGACTTATCAAGTGATTTGAATAATGTTGAAGTTATCCATATTTTTTCTAAATATTTTAGAGTTCATTTTAGTTTTAGTCTGCATTTTATTTTCTTAGATCCAACAATAAAAACATTCTTTTGAACTGTTATTAGTAGTGAAGGTATTACATTTCCCTATTATTCTGTTGAGATTAGAATGTTGACTAAATTTTTTTCAGCCTGAAGTTGCCATTAATGTTGTATGAAGTAATGCATACTTTGTATAGTGATTTTTTGTTTTTTAAAGCTCCTTAAATTAGCATACATTTCATTTATAATCATGAATTAAAACTGGTAACTTGTGTCATGTTTCATAATAACCAAATTATTGAGCACTTGAGACATAGCACAAGCAGAAATAGTTTGGATTAAGATAAGCTCTTAGTATGACATTACCATGGAAAAAAAACAGATATAAGTAGGTCTTTAATAGACATCATTTGAACAAAAGTTTTTCATTGCACATTTCAGGTGTTACTATTCTCGTGTTTGAAAATCTGACTATCACATGTTCATGTTGATTGACTGTATATAATTCTATTTTGCAGGGAACTTACGTTAATACCATTTGTTGAGGGCTATTGAGAATGATTAGTTTTAAGTATATATGCGTATTTAGTTGTGTTAATTCTCTGATCACTTTTCTAAATCTTTCTTGTGAAAGTTTTATTTTATCCTCATAAATGCATATTAATTTAAGTTTAATATTCATGTTTATTTGATAGCTATTTGCGAGAAACTGTTAATGTAAACTGGCAAATACTTCACTACTTGGTGAAGAATCAGTTGGTAAAATAATAGCTGAGACAAAATGTGATCATTACCATTTAAATATTTTTGACTATCTTCTTTCATTCTCTTACAACTACCATTTAACTTGAATGTACTTTCTATTGTAATTTTCCTTGTTTTGTTTTTTAATAATAACTGTATGCAGTGGTGTCTCATTTTTGTTACAGGTGGTCATTGGAATTCTAAGTTGTTGAAAGTCCTTATCAGTTTCCTAATTCAAAATAATATTGAGTGAATTAATCTACCCCTGAACCCTAAACTTTCTGATTTTGCTAAAGATAATCCAGAATATAATCATTACTGAATAAATAATAATATTTATATCTTTTATCAGAGACACAGAAGAAGTTAATAATTAATCGAGAGAATTTTTGTGTATTTTTTTAAAATTTAAAATCAATTCCTCTGAAATGTAATATTAAAAAATTGTGGAATGTTGGAAGTTGCAGTTGTTTTAAGTTTGAATTTCCATTGTTTTGATTTTTAATTACTTGAATTTCCCAGGAGTGGTAACATAAGTTTGCTTCTTTCCTTAAATAGGTGAAAAACCTTACAAATGTACTCACTGTGACAAAAGGTTCTCAGACAAAGGTGCCTGCAATTCTCACATTCGAGTCCACACTCGTGAAGAGACATGCAGCTGTCCTTATTGTGGTCAGACCTTTTCCAAGAAACAGGTAAACTTGTCCTTCTTTTGAACAATATTTAATGCTTATTGTAAGTAAAAATCAATGTTAAAAATTAACTACTGTAAAAGAAGCAGCAGCTCTATTCATGGCTATTATTAATTAGCACAGCTAGATGTATACTATACTACATATTACACTGTTGTGTAGTATATTCCAATGTTCATATTTCTGAGATGATTTTCCAATGGACTATCGACCTCTATGACTGAAATCCCTTATGGATGAAGAATTTCATGAGTTTGTCATTTTTATTTCAGAAATTGAAGTATCATATAAGAAAACATACCGGAGAAGGATTGATCAATTGTGAGATATGTGGGAAGGTAAGCACAATGAATAATAAAAAAATGTATGCAAAAATGTTGGATTGAATTGAAACTTGAATTAGTTAAAACTTCTAGGAGTGCCTTTGGTTTTTGTCATTTTAGTTTAAGTAAAAGAAGGTAAGACTAAAACTTTGATATGTAAGTGGAAATTTTAAAAAATTCATGCTTTAAATAAAATATTCAACTCATCATTTGTCATCATCAGTGATACAAACCAGGGCCATCTTAAGGCATGGGCCCCATTTATATTGGGTACCCCCCTTATCCATATTATCTTATTTTGCTACAGGTAAACATGTTTTTCGTAATGTTTTATTGCTGAAAATTCACTTCAATGAATGGCTATTAAAATTTTATGGCTGTTGCGTTCATTACTGTAGAGTCTAATAGATAGTCATCACCGTATTTCTTGGCATATCAGATGCTCTGGTGTGTAAGAGTACCATGGTTTCACTTAACACTCAGCACTTAAGATGTCAGATTTTAAAATAGGGCACCCAGGAAGAATTTGGATGAGAATCAATAATCATACATGTGAAACTGATTTGTTCTAATTTCTCAACATTGTATTTTCTTAAGCAGACTAGCTCAGTAATCTACTGTGGGCTTCCCAGCCTGTTAATGTGAATATGAAAAAGTTCCCAATTGTTTTTAGTTATGCATGAAAGAATATCTTTTAACAGTCGCAAAATTTTTTATGAATTTTGTTTTCAATGCTTCCCTTTTGCTCTCTCTGAAATTTAAATGTAGGCTAATAAGTATTGGTAGATGATTTGCTTTTATTTCCTGTATAAAATATAAACTTACAGGAAGAAATAAACTTGTATTCAGGATTTAAGGCAAAACATTTGGAAATGAAATACATCTTATAAGCTGAGAAATACGGTATTTAGATAGGGCTTGTGGATTTCTCCATTCAATGACTTTTCCCTATGGTCCATGCTCCTTTTAAGATGACCGTACTTAAAGCTCCCAATTAAGTTGGTGACACTCAATCTCACTTTTAATTAATATATTTTTTCTACTCCTGTTTGCCAACAATGCCATTCTGCCTGATGTGTGCAATGGATTCATCTGATATGATCGACAAACAGTCGTTCACAAACAGCTTTGCCCTGAAAGAGCACAGAGTGATCCACAACCGCCAAACTCAGATTCTCTGCCCTCAGTGTGGAAAAGGTTTCAACAGTGAGAAGTACCTCCAGCGCCACATCACCATTGTCCACGAGCCGTCCAACGCATTTCCCTGTCCCCTGTGAGTTCTTGCCATGCCTTTTCTCCCCCCTTAACCCCCAGCCATGCCCAAATCTTTATTCTCCCCAAGAATTTCCCATTCAATCCCATTCCTTCTCTTTGAATCCACCGACTTCCCACCGTCAGTGCTGTTCGGCTGGAAGATGTGATGCATATGCCCTGAACTAAGCCCCAAGTGTCAATCAAGACTGTTTCATTGGTCGGCATGGACACTTCTTTCAAGTTGACCACAAACACGTTGTTTTGATTTATATGAGGGGTTCATGTGATGTTGGTCTTTGCCACGTTTTTCTTAAATTTATATACGTGTTTTTGAATGTTAAATATTTGCCTCGGGACAACCCCTTTCACGTACGCATTACTGTCTCAGAGTTTTATGTACAGCAAAAAGTGGCTTGGATCAATGATCCATGGGCTCCTTTGAAGTAATGCAAATTCGGTCCTTTGAGTGATAGAAATTTTTCTCAAAATCAAATTCAGATTCCATGGGAAGTAAAACTCTTTGAATTTTTATATTGCCTATGGGTATTGCTACCCAATTTTTATGATACTTTGCAAAAATTCACTATTTCAAATTCAATTACTTAATTATTCAAGCCTCTTTTTGATAAATTATGAAACTTCTCACAGATGGCATTTTGTAGCTAGGGTATGCATCTACAATATTTGGTTTTGTGAGTGGATAACCAATTGAGACTAAATGGTGTTTCATCATTGCTGTGAACATTGTTTTCTTTTAGCTTGCAGTTGAATATGCTAGAAATTTTTACTAAAGTGTTTGTCAAATTTATCTGGAACTTTTTGTGAGGGATTGGAAAGCATTGTGACATTATTTATACATTCCTGGGGCCAAAAAATCCAAGCATTGCCTCTGCCATCATTTGCATGTGAAAGTAGCCTGGGCATTAATGCATGTTTAAATTCGTATTTGCATGTAAAGTTATTGTTCTTTATGATGCTCTTTGGCAAAGCTTTCCAATCTCATTACTACAGTTATTGAATGTGATTACTTCACACTTCGTAAACTTCAAGAAGGTTAGGATGTTTTGTTCTTCTTTACTACTGTGGTCATATGTAAATCAGTATATCCTTCTATTGGAAAAGCTGTTAATAATTTTGAAAGCTGAATTACATTTGACTTTCATATTTTCTCCCTCTTTTTCTTTTTCTATTATTTTATTTTTCCTTGGTTCGGAATTCATTACTTTAAAAGACTTAAAATAATGCATCTTGCCTTTTTGCTTGATAAATGCTTAAGATGCATTTATTTGTTTAAAGTGAACAAATTTATTTTCTATGTAGAAACATTTCACAGATATAAATTTATTTAGCTGATTTTTACTCTTGCATTTTATTTTTATCTTTAGATAAATTTGCTAATTACAATTTTAAATTTCAAAAGTGCCTGTTTTAGTATAAATAATTTGATTTTATTTAATTAAACATTTATTTGAAAGGCTGTAGAATTCAACCTCAACTCTGCCTTTGCCCCTATGAAGTAGAGAGATTTCTGGTAGTTTGAAGATAGACTCTAGTTCTGAGTGATTCATAAGTTATATTTCCTATGTTACTTAAATATTTCTTTTTCACATTCTTTTCACTGCTCAATTTGAACATGAAGTTTTTAGTTTTCAATCATCCTTAAATTAATTTTCTTTGCAAGTTTTCCTTAATTCTCTAAGTGATAAACAGTCTTTATTTTTTATTCAATTGTACTTGAAAATATCTATTTTTGTTTTCAAGTAAGCTGAAAACTTAAGAATCACCTGATATATGTACCTTTTGGGTCATGATAGTTTCTTGTGTATTAAACCAATCTAATGTACATCAAAATCTGTCTTAAATTTAAACTTTGACTCTAGCCTTTCTCTTTTGTGCATAGTTATATGGAACCATCCTGACACTAGCCTTCTTTGCTATTTGAATAAAGACTATTAAACAAATATTATATTTCTCTCTTCATAATATCTTTACCCTAATGGTATACCTTGGGCTATTTCTCCTGGGTTTATAATGCATTATTTTTCAAGGGCCTTTAGTAGAATTCTATAGAATCTCTTTCTTCCTACCAACACCATCCTATGTCTTGATTTATTTAATTATAATTTTGTGACCCATTAAATTAAGTTTTCCAATTCCTTAGATCATCCCAAAAAAATGAGTGTTTAACCAGTCCAACTTTATGGGTATCGTGTGTGCGTGTGTGTTGTAGGTGCGAGAAGGTGTTCTCCCAACAATCCCGCTTGCGAGCACACCTCATGACGCACACAGGATTGAAGCACATGCGCTGCTTGCTGTGTGACAAGGCATACTCCGTGCGCAAGTCTCTGAGGCGACACCTGCTAGAGAAGCATCACATCTCACCGGAGCATCCCCACTACAAGCGCTGCTTCCACGCCATGTCTCCAGAAGAGGCGGGTCTGCCACTCCTTGCTGCAGCAAGAGCTCTGGCGCTGGGTGCAGCCGCAGCAGCTGCCCATGCTGCTGCTACTGGGGGAGAGGATGCATCGGTTGGTGACTCGGAGCCAAAGACGGGTCAGGAAGAGGAAGAAGATGACGACGATGAGGAGGAAGAGGAAGATGAGGAGAGTGATGGTAGTCAGGATGTGGAAGGGAATCCATCCCAGCCATGGCCCGTGGATATGACATGGGCATCTGGGAGGGATGCACCAGTAGCTGTGGGGCAGACAGCAAGGAGGGCGAGAGGTCGATTTGGGGGACAGAGGGGAGAAACCTCTAGGGGAAGATCACAGAGGTCTCCTGGTAGACCAAGAGGGTCTAGAGGGAGCACTGTAAGCAGGGGTGTCATTGGAGAGGGTCCAAGTGCCCCGAGGAGACGGGGTAGCACTACGGGTAAGAAGCGACGGGTTGAAGCGATTGCTGAAAGCTTGATGCAAAACACAAAAGGGATGCTCTTGTCATTGGGGGAGGAGAGTGGGGAGGCTGGGGGATCACAAGGCATGATGGGTGGGGACATGGGATTTAATATTGCTGGTTGTAGTGGGGAAAGGAGGGACATCCCAGAAGTGTTGAGCATAAAGCAGGAGTCACCAGTAGATGAAGAATCACTAGTAGGGAACAATGGTGTGGAGAGAAAGAAAGGAAGTAGAAAGGCTCAGGTGAGTGAATTGGGTGCACATTGGTTGGCTGGCGAATGAAACTATTCCAGTCTGCTTGGACCAAAAGACTTTATTTATTGCACTGTTATCGGGAATATTTTAATGACTAAATACCTCCTCTGCCTAACTTGGTAGACTTTTTTTAAGGTAAATATGTATTTACAATGATTTTATCAGAAAGTATCTTTTTTCACATCAATACAGAGTTTATATTTTACAGTTGACCAATTACTTTATATGTTTCACAGTTTCTAATAGTTGTTCTTCACCAGTTATGAGGCTTGTTCTCATTTTTTCGCTGTCATTGGAAATATTTATTTGAAATTGACTGTTGAATGTGACAAATGAAATGTGATTGTAATCAATTTCATGAAAAGTATTCATGAGTGACCATTTTCTATGTGACAGTTTTTCATGCCAAAATGCAGACTTCTATAATAGTTTTTTCGTAATTTTGCTCCAGTCTCATGGTTTCAACTCTTAATGCGGGTATTGCTGTGGTGTCAAATGTGAGGAACTCACTTATCTTTTAATGAGTGGAAGAGTGATTGTGATAATGAATGGGTGTGCCTCTTTGCTGATTGAAAGGAAGTTCCAATAGGCATTATTACTGAAGTCACAAAGTTTTCATTGCTAAGTCTGGTGGTCATATGTACTTCTTGGTCAGTATAGCCCAAAGGCACTTGGGTGTACAACTTGGGAGAGGTTATCTTGTTCCATACGTCCGACAAATAGCTTTATTTTTTTCTACATTATACAGTGCTTACATATTGTTTACTTATTATAATTAACAGAAAAATCAAAACATTCAGGGCCGTTAAAATAGCCAATGCCTCTCATGGGGTATTGCTGCTACACACACCAGTTGTTGATAGTTTATTGGATTTAGGTACCCATATTTTTATTTTGTTACAGTTTCAAACTATACAACCATATTTACATATGATTTAACGGTAGTTATTGAACATAGAGAAATCCTTTTCCTTCTTCATACATGTTATATGCATTTTCATTCACATATGCTTGGTTTGTTGTTCTTTTTGAAGGGACATAATAGTAGCCCTTTCCTGTTGGCCTTTATGAAAATGCTCTGTAAGCATTTTCATTATCTCTTTTTAAATGGTATAGTTATCTAATTAGAAAAAGAAACTATGGATAGTACAGTACAAAATATTGATTTGGGTGTTATTTTTATGAATGAAATGTTAATTTTTGCTGATATAAAAGTAAGTTACGGAAAGTAAATAGCAGGTATGACTGCTTTATTACGTATAAAGTCCTTTTGTAGAATAAGGTCTGAATGAAGGGATTCAAATTTAGGATAAAATGATATGTAGCTCAATTTTATTTTGTGGATATGGCCTTTATAAATGCATGCCAATTATTAGGTGATTGTCATCTTTCTGGGAATGAAAGAATTAGCTGCATTACTCTGGAAGTATACTTTACGATAATCACAACCTCCAAAGAAAATTTCCTCTACTACTCATCAGCGTGCTTTTGTTATCACATTCAAAGTTTCTAACTGTACATAACTAAAAATACTTGCTTATTCATTTACTACCTCTGAACACTTGCTATTCTGTCATTTTAGTGACAGGCATATCTGACTTTACTGGCAATATATTTGTTTTAAATTTAAGGATTTAGAGTGGTTCTAGATGAAAATTTACAGGACATCATTCCTAAAATTTAGACTTGTAAGTTTTAGGGAACTACCTGCAATGACAAAAATTTATTACTCCCATTTCTTTGGGATTTTAATTGTAGAAATTTAATGGTGTCTATATTTCAGGCAATACTTAATTATTTTTTGTGTGCATGCAAGATTTTATAGTTATTTGTGATTCTACCTACAAGGACAATTAAACTTTGATATTAAATCGTCTTTCTGGGAAATTTCTAGTTAATTCAGTGGGAGTGAGGCAAAAAATTCCATTTGTACTGTAAAGGAAGCACGTGATGTCTTTTATACCTCTTACAATTTATATATGTGGGCATTTGACTGAATTTCTAATAAAATCAGGTATTCTCAGAGTTATTTTTTGTAAATGAGCTAGGTTTTTTTAAATGGGCGATGTAGAAATATATAGTTTCTACCTCATTGAGCTGCTATAGATAGTTTCCATTAGTTGGTGAGCAATCTTTGTCAGCAGTATGTTAAATTCATCTGAGTTTTGCAGCTCCATTCCTATGGACTGATTGGCAATAGTTTATAGGGAAGTCTGTTTCACACTACTCCTTAACTCATTCCTCTAATTCAAAATATTCTTCCACTTTTCCACATTTGCCTTACTATGCTTTTATTTCATCTCACTGTTTTTGATTTGAATTAGCTTTACTATTCTTTTGTTGCTATTTTAATTGCTCCAATCATATGTGAAGCTGCAGCACTTGGAGTCAATTTTGTAGTGGTAAATTTATAAGGTTTCCATGGGATGGGATCATATTAATTATTCATGTAATAATACTTATCATTAAATTTAGTTAATGCTTATATTATCCTGTTTAAAAATGTTCGAATGACAATTTAACAGTCATTCAAAATTCACCTCACAGTGTATCTGCTGGGGTTAGTCTGATTTGCTTTATTCTTCAGGTTTGGTATGCTTCATGTCTATTTGCACTAATGGCCATCCATGTTGCCTGACTTAATTTGTATTCAGAAATGAATGGCTCAATTGTTCAATCCAAATGTGCCCCATTGGCCCCTGGGCATTAGTGCCAGATTGACAGTGAAACTTCATTATTGTGGATGCTCTTTTATTAGAATGTTATTGTGAGATTAAAATCTTATTTTATGGTACATAATTTTACTTCATCGTATTTGAATCAATCCATATTGTGCCACCTACATTATTGCAAAAAGTTTTCAGTTTTAAAGGTCGGCGCTCCACATAAACTGCTTTGAATGAAATGATAAATACCTTATTTGCAAATCACATGAACAATGCTGATGATATTTACTTTATAAGTTTCACAGAATTTAAAGAATTTTATTTACCTCGTTTAAAGTTGAATTCCGTTTCCTCTATAATTTCAGGATTATGTACAGCTAAAATATTGTCTCTATTTATATTCATATCTTCTAGTTCTGGTAATCAGGGAAATTAAGGGTATTAGTTTAAAATATAGTTATATCTAACAATGTTATTTTAACTGATATAAACTTTTAGTGTTTGTTTTAGAGAGAGATTCATGTCTCAACAGTGGGTCTACTAGTACCAAAAATTTTTATTTTAAGATATGCACATTAGAGTAGTATGTTTTAGTCTTAAAAATGTTGTTGGGTCAGTCAAGAAATTTGGTTATTTCCCTTTATTGATACATAGCAGTTAAAATAATGTTACCTACAAGTCCTTAAAATTTTATTTGGCACAATATGGAGAAGTTAGTATATGTAATTCATAATAATTATTGCAGGGGTTACTTTAATTTTTATATTTCCAATGATCAGTTCATAAACTTCAAATGTTCCATGCCTATGATGTTGAAATGTTTACAGACATAATATACGTGACCAAAGAGGTCCACAATAACGAAGATTGACTGTACCTATGTTATATTTGTTTTATTGCTGCCAGTTTATATTGAAAGAACTGGAATTTGAGTGCATTTTATAGCTGTTTCTACCTCACTTTGTCTACAGTAATAATAGTAATAGAGAAATCATAATGATTTTACTGTAATGTTAGAAAGGCAAGTATAAGAGAACTGCCAAAGACATTCTTTGTTAAGCTTCTCTTGATGAGCTTATATAAATACATATATTGTGGAAGACATTTACTGAAACTCATGGTACAAAATGTTTGAAAACATTTATTTAATTCATAAATGACAATGATTTTCTAAGAAGTAGTGACAGTCATTGGTGTAATATACATATATATATTTACATGTACGTTATTTTCCATTACTTTCTTACTTTATATCTGAATATATTTGTCTATTAAACAAAATATATAAATACTAAACATCAGTACCTCTAATTATTGTACTTCTTTGTTGTAAATGTGTTGGTGAGAGTGGCATATTCAGGATAAAAATGAAAACCATATCTTTTTGAACTCTTGACATATTGTCTTATAAGTCATATTTACAAATAAATATATGTACAGCCAAAAACTTTTTTGGATGTTATTTCAGGAAGGATAACACTTTCTTTCAAGAATTATGATATTCTAAGGAAGGCATGTTTGTTTTTGCACATAGGGTTAAGTTTTAAATTAGTCTCATGAAAGTTAATTATTGTCTTGATTTTAATTTTCACTGAAAATTATTACTTGAAATTTAATTTTAAATATTGCCGAATGAGTAATATATGGCCTATAATTATATTGACTGAGTAATATACCAAGTAATAATAAAATATAATGTCAGAGAAAATTTATTTCAACTAAATCATTTTTCCTCCTCATGAGAACCTTAGACAATCCAATATTTTAATCATAACCTGCCTTATGCATTTTGGAAAGTGGTCTTTCACTAAGAACAATTTCTATGTAGCTTAAAATTTTTGTTGCTAAACCATCTCCTAGGAAAATAGTGATTAAAGTAATATTCAATGATAAATTAGGATTTAAACTTAAATTAAAACAGTAATTTCAGTGTCAAGCTATATAGTAAATTAAACTTTTGTTTTGATAAAGATCCTTACTTTCATTATTTTTTGTATAATCTTTTTAAAGAATGAAATTATTCTCCAAGTCAAGACGACAGGGAAGAGGTAAGAAATAAGGTCTTGTTTTCCCTTTTAGAACATTGGCAAGATTGTTTTGTAAACACACTAATTCATTTTTGTAAGACTTGAATACTCTTGTATTGAAAAAAACAAGTGAATGAAAGTAAAATTCATGATATACAATAGAATATATGTGATTGCTTGTTAAATATTTGCTATTTCTTCTATCATCTCCCTTAATCCATTGTTAACATAATGTTTTGAGATGTATTGTTTTCATTGAGTTTAGATGAGATTTCATGTTCCTAAGATCAGTCATTTAAAAAAATTGTATAACAGTAAATCATGCCAAAATTTACAAAAGTTATTTAATGAAAAGGAAATTAATTTTTTGCCTTAAAATTTAATCTAAAGGCTGTTATTAGAAAATCAGTCATCTTAGACCCAACTATCTGATTGTACAATTACCTGTTATTTCTTGTTGTCCTCATACATATTTAAAGCTATAATTATACATGCTGTGATGAAATTCTCTTACAATGTACAATCCACAACATATTGTGGATTTTGGTGTACAATCTTGAATATGAATTGGTTTTATTTATGAGATTTTGACACCCACGTTCAAAACTCTAATTTGCAAATTTTTTGAGAAAATTAATGGTTTTGTGTCAAAATATGCCTAATGCTGAAGTGTCAACTTAAATATCCGTAGGGTAACCATTTCTGCAAATACAGCAGTTAGTACCTGTGAGATCCTCTGAAGGCAGTTGAATATCACTTCCCATATATTCTACCAGGTTTGGTGGAATTTCTATCCTTGTGGTGACTTGCAAGATTTGGCTTAAATATTTCCTTTCTCAAAATAATTTGGTTGCAGATAGATAGTCAATTCCACCTATTCTGACTCAAGCAACCATAATCTCTTGCTGCAACTTTCCTATTTTTGAGTTGAAACTTTCAAGATAGTCATTTAATTTCCTCTATCGTGCTACTCAAAGGGTTAACAAACTCAAATTTAATTCCTTATCTATGTTTCATTTTACCCATACCCTTTTATCCTTCATTTTTCTCTGTGCTGGATCAGCAGAAGACTGTTTCAATTTTCTTGCAAAATTCCCATGAATTCTTCCATTTCTATCTTAATAAATACCTTTACAAAAAATAATGGGAGAAGTTGAGGAACAACAAAGAGTCATGTTCTATGTCTGTATTTACATTTAAATCTTTCACAAATATTTCACTCTTAAGCGAGTAATAGTGAAAACAGAAATAAAATTCTATAAATATAGTCAAATGATCTTGAGTATCCATTTTGCTTAAAGCAGACAGGATAAGTAAGTTACAGAGATCCATTGTACAAATAACTTTTGCAACGTCTGAAGAAAAATAAGTCACAAAATTACCTTTGTCAGTCATTTAAACTCTCTTGTAATCAAATCTGATAAGATTGTCCATCATATAACACATTTTGGTGTTACACAATATAAGAAATAAATCAGTTTGTAAACACAAGTTTGAACTCGTGTCCAGTTTTTCAACATACACTTGATCAGAACACAGAAATGTCAAATCTGTTGCATGAACAGCTTTTGGGAGAAATAAAATCATCTGTGAAGTTTCTGGCCACACATCAAGTTTTTGAAGGAGCCATGCAGTTTCCATCAGGATATCTTTTCCGAAAGGCTTTAATTAATTCAGGATCTACAAGACGTACCCCATCTAGCTGATTTCCAAGGGTAATCCTGCAAAAAAAGAAAGTAAATTATGATAAATGATTAGTCATGCCTTCAAAGATTGATGAAAAAGTAACAGGATAGAAAACTAAAGGGGAAGCTTACATTGTTAAAATACATAAACTACATTAATAAAGCCCACAATCAATATATTACAAACTTTTTGCAGAGCTACAATTCTTGTTCACATTAGCTTAAATCAACCTCAACGCTCTTAATGACTGCAAATTTTAGGACATACCAGTTTGGTTGAACATTATGCGGCCTTCCAAACAGCTCTATTTTTCTGGTTCCAGGTGAGAGACGTTCGATGATACCATAAATCTCATCAGGTTTATGACTAGTTGCCCTTACTTCAGCTACAATTACATCACAATCTAATCCTCTATTGAGGTTTGAAGGGTTTCCTTTCATTCCAACCTAAGTAAAGAAACAAAATTAATATATAAGAATAAAAAACCAATTCTAATAGCAGCATGTGCAAAATAAACACATAAAAATGCTCTACTGACACAATCATTCAATATTTTCAGCAACTGTCAGTAGTCAACATGACAATAATAGGTGACAATTTAACTTTATTGTTTAACCAATAAAATTCCACATGCTTAACATCTTTTATTTTAGATCTTATGCCTAATATAAAAATGAAAGCAAACAGTAAAAGTGGATACTTCTTAGTTAATCTTGAAACAAAAGGAGAAATATTTTACAGCTATTTATGCAGTTTTCAGTATATAATATTTTTGATTTTAACCATATACTAATAAATGTGATTTAAAAAATTTTGAATACTTAGCATTACCAGACAATGTTCCTTGCCATGATTCAGCCAATGACCAGTCCTTCCAGTTCTTATGATCCTCTGAAGCTGATTGGTCTTTACCCAGATAATTTCATCTACTCTCTCATAGCCCCAAAGTTTCAAGCACTCTCTTCCTAATTCCATAGCCCTCCCAGTCACCCATAGAAAAATAAGTCCATCATCTTGTAGAGTTGGAATTCCCAATTGCCTCATCTCATCATCTGACATAGTACCATATGGCAACTCCATGTGAATATCCCAAGGTGGATCTGCCATGATCACAGCAAATTTACCTGCAATTCACATCTATATTACGATACCTGTTCTTTTACAAACATCCATTCACAAGAGGAGTAACAATGAAATGGTTTTATTAGTAAAATTTCTTTTTGTGACTTTCAATATAATAAAACTGAGCTCACTTTCACAGTATTAAAAGTTGCAAACAAAAAAATCCAAAGTATCCAAACTACATTGTGTTCCAGTTTTTCTTCTCAATGATGATGTCTTGTGAGGGTAAGGAATCCTATTTTTTTCTCTACTTGAAAAATCAGCCTCATACGAGGTTGCCTTTTATTCAGAGTTCCTTTTACCAAACAAATAAAATTATGAGACATTGTTCAGATTTAAATCTCTCAACGGCAATTTACAGCATTCATACAACCTATAAAAACTGGAATGCAGTAGAGACAGTTTTAAGCAAAAATTTATTTCCTCATCTGATTCTCCTTAGATTGCATCACCAGTTATTCATCTACAAAATTAGTATTAATAACTCGTTACCCCAAAGTAAGATATGACATTATATTAAAATTTGCTCATATATATAAAAAAGTCATTAAACTGGAAACACTTAAATAGTTTAAGATACATAGCACCGAGTCATTCTCCAATTTACCTAAAACAGTCATGTCTAGATATCTGAGATCACACTGAATCCACTGTGGAGGACACAGAATAGTGGTTGTGCGGCTCATTGTGTTGGTGGTTGTAGCAGTTGATAATATATTGCTTACTCCTGCCTCACCACTTGCTGCTCCTCCAGTTGTAGAACTTGAGTTTGCGGATACATTTCCAGAAGTTCCAACTTTGATGCCTTCCTTAGGGAATGGTACAGTTGGACCATCAACTTCATAATGGACATATCTTTCCGATAAAAAAGGAAAATGTTTTAATCAATTACCTAAAAGAAACTTTTCAATGGAAAGAATTCCTTCCTTTAAAATATGAAATTTAACATCTTCCCTGATGTCTAAGAGTGTACTCTTCCAAATAAGCGGTTCCACTGATACAGCTGTGTGAGTTATTAATCAAAAATAAAGTAAAATAGAAACTCAATCTAAAATTTAAGGAAATGGCCTAGTATTAATTCTTAAATTCATTATAATCATTTTTAAATACATTTTTGAATGCCATTCGCAAAATAAATATCATCAGTGGTAATTATTATTATATTATTCATCAGGGAATGGGTTAGTTATCAAGAATACATAAAATGCCACTAAAAGTTAGGAACAATAACTGTTGGAAATATATTTTCTGCATAGGTCACAAATTTTTATCAGAGAAACTGGATCTTATGGACAAAAGATTGAAAATAACTTGTTCAAATTATTGCAAATTTGGGAAATGCAGCTAAAGAATTATTTACAAGACAATCGCATGAACAATTTCTTACTTGCAGGAATCCATGTGGAAGCAGGTATTTAAGAAGGAGCAGTCACCTAATGATTCATCTGTATGTTTCTGGATTATCTTCTTGAAATGCAACTTCTTGCAAGGTTCAGAAGCACTGCTTACCTTTGCACATTCCCCTTTTGTCCCATGAGGACAAAATTCCATTACTTGTGCGCCTAAAACAGATTCAAAAGATCTTAATGTATCTCAAAATAATTTCTTGTCTTGACAATAATATATCCTTAATTGAATGGTGGCTCTAAGCTGAATATTAAGTGACATTTAGCTGAAATGAGTATAATCTCCAAAGAAAGAAGATCTAGCATGCTATAAACTCAGCAAAATTCAGTTTAGAGTTATTTAGCAAGGCAAATATAGTTTAGGATAAAAATCTCATAAAAGCATTCTTCATAGATTCTAAGATATAAAATGTGGAAAATATTGATTAGGTGATGAAAATTGATAAGGACTTTTATATCAAGAACTAATGATAATATTTGAATGCCAATGATTGAGCTTCGAAGATTCTACCTAAAATATACAATGAAATGAAAAATTAATTGGATCACCAGCTATTTGAGAAATAAAAAAGTATGGCATATGACTGAAACATCAAGAGAATTGAAGGTAACACTGGGTTATATCCAGTGAATCTGATGTGCAATGCCAATATGAAATCTTTTGTCTATAGCTCCAGCAACAATGAAAAATAATCTTACCACCCTGCGACCGAAATCGTTCTGCAAGTGAGCGTTCCTTTGCAGTAGGCTTGCTCAGCAGGTCTAATATCTCTTCACCAACCTTTTTGCTTTCCTTTTCTCGGATTGACGGCATTGACAGTAATGACTGTATTGAATCAGAATAAAAAGATATCAAACAAATAATTAACAAAAGTTTGCAACAAAACCTGCTGCAGATACACACCAAAAAATCCCTTGTGTAGTTAAAATTCCTACACAGCTATTAATGCAACTTATTTAACGGACTTTAACGAATGGTGAGTATGAGTGCATTGAAATATCATGCATAAATTTCTAGAATTATCTATGAATACTTCTAAATAATTTCACAAATAAACAACTCATAAATGAGTCAGCATCTTTTATGACACCTAGTGAAATTATGTGAATTGAACAAAGAACTATAGTTGGAAAATCATAACATGATATGCCTAAAGTGATGTTAATTCCTGAACATAAAATTCATACACAATCAATTTTTCTGGAACAACTGAGAATCAAATTAAGTTATGTCCTTTAAATCCAACTTCTTCAGGAGCTAACATAATTTAAGAACAAAGCTCTGCAAAAAAAATCATAATGATGAACACACCCATTATTCTATTCTAAAAGAAACCAAACTGAAAAATGGAAAATACCATTATATCATCATCCTTGGGCTCTTTTTTCTCCTTTTTCTTTTCTTCTTTCTCTAAACAAGCAACTTTTGGGGCAGATTCATCTGAAACATCTCCATCTCCTGAAAAATACATGCAAATGAAAAACTGCAGTTTATTGAAAAAGCTAGTAGACAACCAAGCATCTAAAAATCATTTTTCAAGGTGTCAACAAGATATTTTTGTCACTCTAATGGAAAAAATAATGCCCTTCAGTGATGCCCAGTGTAGTTTCATAACAGTGCATAACACTAGAAAGAAAACAATAAACAGGTAACAAAGACTACGTGCACACATCCAAATATACATTAGTTTGTACCTTTTCTCTTGTTGGAATTATCTTCTGCTGCTTCAACATTTGAACTTTTACCTTCGGCTCCAAGCTCATTTACCATAGCAACAAGTTTGGCATGTTCAGCAGAAATTACTTCGAGAAACATCTGGCCGCTCTTACTGCACTCTTTTATTCTGCAGAAAAGGAGAACTATATGACAGAGAATTATAGAAAATATTAAATGAATGGTAAATTTACTTTAATCCATGATAAAATTACAAACACAGTAATTTCAATTACTGTAAACTTTATGTGAATGATCTGAAATATTTTAGGAATGAGTATCATAGATAAATTTATGGAATGTCAGGGACATTAATAGTCTATTTAGAGAATCTATGTATTTTTAAAGGCATATTAATAATTATTTATTTACTTAACTATGATCTTAATATTTTAGAATAATAATAATAAAATAAATTCTGAATAATCATCTTCCTAATTCAGCACAGAAAAATTTCTATTTGTTTCACAAGCATGTATCATGTTTTCTGAGTCATTTGGCAAGTAAATGGATGAAGAAAATGATAAATGGAGAAAGCTTGCTGAAACTTGTGAATTAGTCCTGGGAGTGATAGGATGTAAATAACTTGAAAACCAAGAGAGAACTCTGATAAGATACATAGGGAATTCAGATAAAATATTCAAATATAAATGAATAGATATTTTATCTAATGATAAAAAATTATAGCATAAATGGAAGATTGTAAAAAAAAACAAATAATGAAGTCTGTATATTAAAATTAGAACAAACTGAAAAAGTTTTCCTGAAACTGAGATTCCTTGCAGACAATGACTTTGCCAGTTGGTAAATCTGCATTATTACTAAACTTTAAACATATTGAAAAGACCCTATCTTGTTGTCTTAAAACTTAATATAGGTCCGCCAACATGCTTTTTATAATTTCTACTTAGCATTAGCACACTTGTAAATAGGTACTGTAATGAAAGTGTTACTGCCAATGCACTGGTGCTAATCTATCATAATCTATATGCTACAAGTAATTGATTCAAAAGGATATATAAATATAGCATACTACTACTACATAAATAAACAAGTTTGGAAAATGATTAACAAAAGATGATTGTGAAAACATTACATAGATACTCAAGGACTGACTTAAAAAAGAGGGAAATCACTTAATTTTAAGAAAGACTAATAAATCTGTAGATAAAATGTCTTTGTTCATCGAAATCTTCTGTTTGTGAACACAATTCTAAATACTTACTTTGATCACTCATAATTCTAAATCGGCATTTAGGCATGCCTTTATTTACCCAATTAATTGCTGTGCAGCAAACTTTTGTAGAAGATTGACGACTGATATATGCGAGACTGCTTTGGATGACTGTTTTCCCACGGCTGACACCAACTGCCAAGAGGAGGTAGGAAGTGTCAATGAAACTTCACTCAAACATTGCAGTAGACCACTTTCAACCTCCGGATCTGACCTGAGATCGACATCGGGCTCTCTACTTTCATCGTCATCTACAAACATAATTTAAGGAATATATTTTAAAATCATAATTTCAAACAATCAGCTGTACAGATTTGTTGAAACTTGACTTAAATCTCAATATGCTAAATGAAAGTACCTGAATTTCTTGTTACAGGAGAGGGTACATCACTTCCACCCCCATCCACTGTCGTGGTAATACTCTTGGAAAGTGGTGACTGCTCTGTAAAGTGACTAAAATTGTCAGTATTTCTTTACGCCATACATGATTACTCCGAAATAATGTAACATCACCTGATCCCAGGGAACCAGCTGATAAATTCAGTAGATCTTGTCTCTCTTTTTTCCGCTTCTGCAATTTTTCTCGCAAGCTATTTCGTTTACTCTTGATTTCCTGAATGGCACTCCACGCATCTGACATGATTTTTTCTCAATTAATAATACGATTAACATACAGATAAAGCTTACAACCAGTTACTGTTGAAAAACACTGGAAGTCAAGATCGTAAACAAACGTGAAGACCGCTTCCGTAATTTGAGCGCATCATCTTTATTCTTTTGTCACTGTTGAATTGTGCCTTTGGCCCTAGACTCTGAAGATTTTTAGCATTATTTTTTTATGAATGTTTGTTCTGTTGATAAGTGCATACTTTTTACTTAATCTTGGCACGGCTCATATTATTTTTAGCAGCGAAGGGACTTCAGTCCCGTACCCTTGTATGGAAACTCATTAGCTATCAAGACTTTCCTTTATCTGCTCGATTATTCTAATACTTCGTTTTGCCTCGTTTTTATCGATTAACATTGTCATTTAGTAAATCCTAACTTTCTTAGAAAAGATCGTAAGAAGTCTATGTTAATCATTATAAAAGCTTTAAACAGGTATATTCATAGTCAACATTTTGGATCCTTTCTGCTAGTGGATGCTTAATTGATTCATTCGAAAAACCTTAAGTTATTTCGGTCTCGCTCTTTTCTATATGTGACAATGAGACGTTACAATGAGCCGGTGGTGATAAAGCGAGGGCGAATTTCAGCATCCGTTCCGCATTTTTTGGTGTCTATCTTGAGCTATATTACAATTCTCAAATAGTATTTTTGATTTTACATCAAGCTAAAGCTTTAATTTGCATGTAATTTGGAAAAATTATCCTATCAGCGGAACGTCTTGATTTCAGTGAGGAGGAATGGATTGTAAAACAATAAAGAAATTTGAATGTAACATTTTTACTATTGAAAATTATATTACAAGAATGTAAAAAAATAAAGCTCTACACCACTACTTAAACAAAATACATTTTTAATAATATTTGTACACGTAAAATACGCTGTACACATACATTTTAATCAAAGGGTAGCTCCAATTTCAAAGACTACTCACAGAGACAGTAGATTACATATACAAAAAAATTCAATGCCAAACAAGAACACATCTACTGTTACAGTGCTGCTTAATGTACATGTTATCCTTGGAAAACCTGCGATACAATTTCACTCCTAAAATGGAATCAACATTATTTTTCTATGACGAGTTTCCCGACGTTATACATAGATCCAATGGTTGCCTGAAAAGGTTTAGGGGATTACAAACATTACCCTATACTTTTCGATACATCTTTCTACCCACCTAAAGTTACTGAGATAATTTCAAAAGTATAAATACCTGTCTCTTAATAATATCCAGATTCTTTAAGGCATACTGTACTTCCTTTTGTATTTGTTCTTGATCAGTCAATGTTTTGTTTTCTTTAAAGGAATCCTTGATCCTTCGTACCGCGTAATTTCTATAAGATATCAACATACTCATTAGTTTAAATAAAAATATGATCGATAATAACTGAAATACAGGACATGAGAAGGAATGACACTATCATACATATGTTCATTTTGCATAGACATAGGAACTTGCCTGAAGTTATAAGATTCGAATCTTTCGCTTTCACGTAATAGTCTTTTGTAAAGATTTAAAATACTTCTTTTGGAACACATAACTATCAGTCCTATTTTATGTTTATTTCTCGTTAAATATAACAATAGTTACTCGTATTAATTACTTCCGACCGACACTATTTAAATAAGATGCGCCTCGGTTTACTTCTCAGCTGTGCTCAGCTATTCCGAAGCAAAGCATTACGAATAGCGATAGTCATGCGGGTGGATCAAGAAATGTTTCAAAACATTTTGTGCACGGCGGTCAGAGTAGTTATTATATTTTGAAATAATTTTTGAAGGACTGCACAATAGAACGCCTTTACTGATTTATAGATTAGGGAATTTGTCTTTCCTGATCCAACTTTTCGTAACATTGCTTTGAATTACATGAATTTACTTGAAGCATGAAATCTACTCAGTAGATTTTTATATTACCATTAGCTATTTAAAAATCCCCTTTTATTCAATTTAAAACTTATAATAATGCGGGTGCTTGTTCAGAGGTTTTTCTGTCATTCAACACGAACTCATTTTTCTACTAAGAGCCAGAAGGAATCCATTAAAAAATTAGGAAATTATGAGGGAGGAAAAATAATAGAATTATGCGGCAGGAAAATTTCTGAAGATGATTGGACAAATATAACGCCACGAATTTTGGATCATGTTGGACGGAATATATACCTCCAAAAGAATCATCCGCTCTCAATTTTGAGGCAAAAGATTGTTGAGTAAGAAATTCAATTATGTATTTTAAAGCAAAATTGGCATTTAGTACTTCTCGTCAATTTATACTCAGTATTCACATATTTTTTGCAGATATTTTTATTCAAATTACTTGGGTCATAGGGGTACTCCAGTATTTTCAGTTTATGAAACATTAAGTCCACTTGTGACAACGGAGCAGAATTTTGACAGTCTCTTGATTGATAAAGACCATCCCAGTCGACGAAAGAGTGATTGTTATTATGTTGATAAAGAACACCTTCTTCGAGCACATATGACAGCTCATCAAGCTGAATTGATAAAGTCAGGATTGGATCGTTTCCTCATGATTGGTGACGTCTATCGTAGAGATGAGATTGATGCCACCCATTATCCAGTGTTTCATCAAGTTGATGCTGTAAGGCTCTTCAACGGTACCGAAGTAAGTCTTTACATTTAAGTGTGAGTAGCTTATCAAAATAAAAGTTAAAGGCTCTATATCATTCACCTTCTTTGTATCCAAAATATATGTATAATTCTCCAAAAAAAGTCATCTTATAAGATATAATTTATGTCTAACTCCAGAAGATATGTTCCTTGTACTTGGATAGCTTTCGTTGGTGTATTATTTATAATTATCAGCAGCTATGGATCATGATGACCGAAAATGAAGGAGCATTTTGTGAGAATGTTGGAAATAAGTAAGATATAAAACAAAGATTAGTTATTGTAATTCTTATTAGTTATACATCATATGCACTAATGACACAACTTTCTCATCTAATGCATTACCAAGTTCAGTTAAACCTAAATAATGAGATATATCCATTGATGAAATTTGAAATCAGCTATTATTATGCTGTCAGAGGAGGCTTCTATAGTGATTTGAGGAAGTTAATATAATGCAAGAGCCCTTAGCACTCTCTTCCCATTCAAATAGAACCAAATGAAATTGATTGGGATTAAATTAAAGGCATCATAATATAATCTCTTAGGTGGCACTGTGGTTTAACTTTGTGCGCATATGGAATTGTCATCAGCTGTTTGGTCTGACAGCGGATATAGTTAAGACTTTATCTAATTTTCCATTTGGAGCTCCTCAGTCAATGTTTTAACTGTCCTGATTTGAAAAAAACTCACTAATATGAAAGATTCAGAGATTCCGGATGATATATCATTTAAATATAAATTTTTATTGGGATGCTTTACCCTCTTAGTGGGTCCAAAGCTTTTATTGACTCAAAATAAATCGTTAGGCTATGTTCTAGATTCATCAGTGTATAATTTGATTAGTCAAAAATCCCAAGGAGAAACGGACTTGTAAAATGTCTGATGGGACTGGGAATCAAACCCGGGATCTTCCTCTATCCTGGAGGCTGCTATGACCAGCTATGTTATCCAATCAGAACAATTTCTCAAGCCATTTTGGGAACTTGTAGGCAAGGGCATATGTGGTTTTGTCCGAGTGTGCAGCATCGTCCCCATCATATCCTTGTAGAGGCATCAGCCAAAGAAAGTGGTTTAGTTCCCAGAACGGCTTGAGAAATTGTTCTGATCAGATACCTAGTTGTATGGATGTAGTCAGTTAGACCTAGAAGTTGACGACGAGTTTCAAATATATTCATTTTTATAGATACTTATGAGACTGCTTGGCATTCTTTATTTTCAGCTGTATGGTGATAGGTGGGGAAGTGATGGAATAAGCCTCTTTGAAAATGGGAAAAGGACTCACGATTGCCAAGAATGTCATGCTGAAATGTCTGCTAAACTTGTAGAGATGGATCTTAAAACATGTCTTATGGGTCTCACAAGGAGTATCTTTGGCAAAGGTAGGAAATGCTTTACTTTTGTCTCTGTTTAATTCTATGATATATTTTGAAATTCAAGCACGGAGAATTATATTTCAGCTAAAAATTATCATAAGCTTTTGTAAGATGTATTTATGTCCTTAGTTGAAGTTCTGATTGTAAAAGTTAAATTCTTTGCAGATTTTTAAATTCTTATATAGATTATCCATCATATAAGTAGTAATTTTAGTCAGATGCATTGATTGTTATGAAAGTTGTTTTATGAAATTGTGATTTATAAGAACCTAATGGATAGAATCATGTATCAAAATGTGGCACTGAGTTGAAATACCATGGTTGCAATCACATTGTATTAATGGAGATATTTCTCCAAATTTAAATTTTTCATTAGAAAAAATTAGTCCATGAACTTTGAAATTCCATGATATGTAAATCCGGGTTCACAGTAAATGGATTCCAACAAAATATGCTTTGAAAATGAAACAGAATGTGGGATCAGGAGAAATAGAAACAACTTACTTTCTGGACATTCCTTGTAGTAAAAGCAGATTTGAAATAATTTTTATTTGAAAGTTCAGTAAATACACTTTCGATTCCTCTATTATTTCTTAATGGTTGATACTGTTTCTCATGAAGGAATTTCCCACAGATGGATAGAGACATATTTTCCTTTCACTCATCCTTCTTGGGAACTTGAAATAGATTTTAATGGAGAGTGGATGGAAGTACTTGGCTGTGGAATAGTGGAACAAAGTATTCTGGAGAAAGGTAACATAGAAAATAAATTATTCATCTTGAATTACAAAAAATATTCATGTAAGATATAAATTTAAAATAAAATCCTGTTTTTTTATTTTAAACGTTTAATTCAGTAAATTTGTGCGTATTGGTTTTGTTAAGCTTCTACTTTAATCATGCTTATGTTTTCAGAATGTTTAACAAGAATGAGTCCATTGAAAAGATATCTTCAGCAATTTTTAATTGTGACATTTGTGCTGGAATTCCTCTCTTTATTGAATTTTTTGAAGGAGCTCTATGTGCATACATTCTAAATAAGGATTTCTTTCTTTTTTCTTGTCTACAACTTGATGCACATTAATTACTTTTGTAGAATGCTCTTGCATTAGCCTCCCCGAGTTTATGGTGTATCCAAATATTTGATATTGTTTTACTTATAAGCAGGGCATTGAACTGTAATATTCTTCTGTTTGATATGTATAACCAGTTTTTGCTTGGTTCAGATTTTGCTGTGTAAAAACAGTGTTCTAACTTTTTTCTCAAACTATTGAAATATTATACCTTTGTGGAGGTTAATTCATTATATTTAGATTTCTTCAATTGTGTAAGGTAAAAATAAATTTTATAACTTTTTAAGAGATAACTTTTAATATTAAAGAAATAATCATCAAAATTTAAGATCAGATTAATTCCAATATAAACCATTGATTTTAGTTAGTTGCATTTTGCTATTTTACATTTTTAGTATATCTTCATCCATCAATACTTAATTTAAATGGTATTGTTGTTGAACTCAAACTCAAAATGGGATAAATAATAGTCTTTATTCAATTTTTGGTATTCCTTCAAGCAAGAAAAAAAGGTTTTCAGTTTTGGTTCAATGCCCTGCATATAAGACCAACTAAAATCAAAAAATTAGTAATCATATAATACTTCTTCATAATTTTCAGCTGGTGCTGGTGATCGTATTGGTTGGGCATTTGGATTAGGCCTTGAGAGGTTAGCCATGTTACTATTCAATATTCCAGATATAAGGCTTTTCTGGAGTAAAGATTCTGGTTTCCTATCTCAGTTCAAGGAAGGATCTATAACTAAGTATAAGGTTTGTTGATATATACTTCATAGATCATTCATACCATCTAGTCATAATTTTTTATGGAAGGAAATTGACTTATCACATTGAGGCATGTACCTGGAAAACTTCAAGATAAACTGAATAAATGAAGGTTGAAGGGAACATCCACTCAGAAAGTGGAAAATCTTGGTTTAAGTCCCAGTCACTCTGACTTATCTTTTCCTTTGTCTTACATCCTAGGTGGTCAGCGTTTTTGAATATGTCAAAATCAGCCAAATCTCTGATAAAATTTTCCTAGATGCCAATCAAAATTTTTTGAGAACATAATTTTATATATTCTGACCTTATTCACATTTTTAGCCTAATGAAGAATTGACTTCGTTACTTAAAAAGGCTAGCTCATGCCAGGTATCAGCCCCTGCCTCTGAAAGGTGTCCCATAAAAATTGAAAATAAATTTAGTCAGGACTTGTTTCATGTGTCAAAAACAAATCAAGTCTTTCAAAAACAAAGCATGTTTATACCAAATGTTGCCTAGCTTTATCTTAGGTTATCTAGGTGCATATATTGGGCCAATCACCCTTTCCTACATTTTGGCAGGAAAGAGAGATTAGATCTCTTAGGGGATATTTTTCTTTTCTATAATTCGACCTATGTGATAATTCAATGTGGTATCCATCAAGTAGGAGCATCACCTTTCTACTATCTATCATTAACAACAGTGTTTAATTTGCATTCTAATCATTTGTAGATGTTTACATAATTTATTAGAATCATTTATTTACTGTATTAAGCAATCCTCAGTTAAAAAATAGCTCTGTTTGTGTGTTGAATTTGTAAATTTGGGTCCGGTATTTTAATAGTCTATCAAGAAGTTTGTTTTGTGTAACTTTGTTAGGAATAATTGAAGGTAGAATAGAATTATGCTGTACATGGTTACCAAGTGAAGGTGCACAGACCTTACTAATTATAAAGTTTACAATTCAAGCCCAAAATTTCAATTCTTCCCGATATTCTTTTCTTGCTCTTGTGCATCATTAATTATCTAAAAATTTCTGGAGTCCAATGCTGATTGTAAATAATGGAAGACTCTGGATTAGAATCCTTGTACTTTTCATTGATTGCAGTTTGTTGAATTATATTTCCAGCCAATCAGTCAGTTTCCTCAGTGCAGCAATGATATTAGTTTCTGGTTGCCAAATGATAACTATTCTACAAATGATTTCTATGACCTAGTCAGGGTAATTGGTGGTGATATTGTGGAACAGGTAAGCTGTCTTTATATTCAGTCTTGAAAATAACTTTGCTATGATGCTAACATATCCAAAATTTACCAAATTTTTGTGTTACAATTCATGATTTCTCCTTAGGTTTCTCTTGTGGATGAATTCACCCATCCTAAATCTGGAAAGAAAAGCCACTGTTACCGAATAGTTTACCGGCACATGGAAAAGACCTTAACTCAAGAAGAAGTAAATGATATACATTCTAAAATTGAAAAAAGAGCATCAGAAACACTTGGAGTTGTTGTGCGGTGAATTTACATGTTGAATGAGTTATAATGTAATTAGATTGTTTATATCTGTAATAGAAAGTTTTTAAATAAAATTTTTATAAAGGAAACAATTCTGTGATGAAAAAGGTAACAAAGATAAATATCATGCAGAAGAGTAACTCCAGTAGAAGAAAGGGGGACTCTTGAGAGAGAAATGATCATACAACAAAAATGCAGAAACCCCAAATGAACCAATAATGAATTTTTTTTTCATAGTGATAATTGACTTAAGTTGATTTTATAGTATCCAAACAAAAAACGTGGTGAAAGGGTTAAATTTCTAACTAAGCTGTAAATCTGGTTTTCTATTTTTCAGAAAATTATGCATGTACAAATGAAACATCAGGATTTTTTGAATCTTTGAAAAGAAAAATAAACATGTAAACAAAATAAGAATTTATTGTTTTAAAATTTGCACAAAATATAAAACACAACAGGAATAAGTCATGCCATGATAAAACTGTGCAATCAGTCAGTTTATTTTTATCTTCTTTTTCCTTGGTTTCTTTTTTTGTAAAAGTGATTTGCTTCTATGACTAGGTTTTGATTTTTTGACAGAAGAAGATTCTTCTTCAGACTCTATTGCCTCATTTTTTTCTTCAGATTCTATTTCCTCGTCTTTTTCTTCTGACTCAGTTGCCTTATACTTTTCTTCCGACTCAATTTCCTCATCTTTTTCTTCAGACTCTTCATCGCCAGCATCTTCATCCTTTTCCTGATTAATTAAAATGAAACAATGATTAAAAAGGTGTAATGTTCATTGAAATTTGAGAGATTTTACATATATGTAGATGAGCAGAAGACCTGCTAGAAAAAGAGTGCTCTTGAACTTTACTTTAAAACAGAACTTTAAAACTTCTTTAATTTAATTTATTTTCCACTGCTATAAAAAGGGTTTATAGTGTGCCAGCTATTTCTGTGTAATGCTGTTTGGCTTCTTGTCATGTTTTAAAATTATTTAAGAGGGAAAGGAAGAGGCCTTCCTTGGATATTTCATTTTGGTCATTTTCTCTCTACAATGATCCAGTTTTTAACAGCTGTACAGTTACTGAAAAATAGTGAAGTTTAACAGTAGCAATATCTCAAAGGCTCAACAGCCCATCAAGGACTGGACTGCCACTCTGGTAAATCTGATTTGCCTACAATACAAGATTAAAATGAAAGGAAACATCGCCCAGTGAACTTTTTATCTAATGTTCGGCTGTAAGATGAGGCTGATGATCTTATCTCAAAGCTAGTGTTGGTGCTAACAGTAGGATGGAAGGACCATAATGAAAGCAATTGCATTTGAAAGTAGACAGTGAGGTAGTAAAATGTGAAGTGGGCTTTTCCTTTTCCATAGTAATGACTTGCACCCAAGAGAAGCATATACCTATAGTTAAGCATTGTTTCATGGGCAGATTGGCCAGCATCATAACATTATTATAACTTGCAGTTGGTTGCTGAGTGCTAATATACAGAGTAATATTATCTGGAAACAGATGATCAGAGAAAATGACAAACTTGGGCTGTGGAGGGATTTAGTAAAAATAACCTCACCTCATCGTCCTCCAATTTTACAATCTCCTCCAACTGTCCCTTCTTTTTGTTCTTCTTCCTTTTCAATCCTGTCTCCTGTACATGTACTGTAAGGCATGTGACTCTACATGAAGCATTCACCTCACCAACACATTCTGGCTCCTTCCCCATTTTTTTCTGCAATGAGTTAACAATAATTTAGCATAAATGGATCCATAGATTTTACTTTATTAACAAAGAAACTTTACCAATTCATGATATATTCTTGTTAGCAGCCTGCCTTCATTTGGCAAGGGGTGAGGCAGTTGGTAATCTAATACTTATATTATACAGGTTCAAGGATAACTTCATACAATCTTAACAAATCTGATGACAATGCATCAGGGAATACTCTATAGAAGCATAAAATTATTACAGAAGTAGAGTGATCAAGGAAAAATTATGTTAGACTAGAAAATTTACTGCATAAAGGAAAATAATCTGGGACATAACCATGAAAAATTAATTCAAATAGCTTCTTCAAATTACCCTTATATCATATAGACTTAGCATCTGATATAACTGTCATACATCAAATAATGAAGAAATCATTCATATGAATATATTTAGGCTAAAATTTTCTTTTAACTACCATAGTCACTTGGCAATACAAAGACTGCAAATTTACTCAGTTAATTTTGTTCAATAGTTTCAATTGTCTGTTCATAGGGATAGTTTACATACATTTTTCAGGAAACAAGTATTAATTACTACTATAGTAAATTATCTATAGTCTAGCATAAGTTTGTTGCATGGGAAAAAAAGAACATGAAGATCTTAGAATTTAAATGGCAGCCTTTGAGAGAGGTGCCTCTGATTTGCCTTTCCACCTCAATCATGAGCATGGCTCATACATGAATAAGTAATTAATTATGCATAAAAATATAAACCTGAAATTTTTGACCAACTAGAATTTTGAGTCATAATTTTGAATTGGTGCTACAAATTAATAGATATTTTAGGTGTCTTTTGAGGGGAAACTATCCTCTATAGACCAGCGAATACAGTAACTATATGTTGCCCCAAAAACTGTTACCAAATCAATTTTCCAGAGCTTGATGAGTCCAGAACTGGAGGAAGACACCAGTATGGTCCTATTTTCATCTCCTTCAACTGTGATGCACTCAATGCAGCGCACCCTATCATCTTCTGAATAAGCATTCCACCTCAGAATTTTTTTCTTTTCTGCAGCATTGTGGAATTCGATAACCCCTCCTTCACCACCAGCAATCAGAATGTCATCCTGAGAAATGATTCAAAGATAGGCTGTTAGTTGTTACTTATCACATGGGCATGGAAATGGATAAGAAAGCCACATAGAAATTTTGCCCCATTTGCTGGCTAGTCTTGCTTTCATTATAAACGCTGAATAACGTCCATTCTATTTAGATGTTTCCCTTTACCTATTAGAGGTACACCCATACATTTTTTTTCAGCAGTATCAAGTGATATTAAGATGATTTTGGAAAATTTTAGGCTAAAAACTAACTAGGCTTGCTTAGACTACAATCCTTAAAAGAAATATATGACTTCCAACAGCAAGCAAATTTTTATAACTGGAATTCTTAAGTGATGGTAATGCAACAAGAGCTATTGAAAGACTAAAAGGAATTTTTAATTACTTTGAAACCTTACTACTTACTTCAATTCATTGCCATTGATTTTAACTTCTTAACTAAGGTAATATCCACAAATATATATGACAAGAGACCTATATAAAATTTAAATCTCTACAAGGGACTGATTAAGAATAAAATTACAACACCGCTTTAATGCAAATGCTAATGATACAAATTATCCAAAATGCCACTTCTACCAATATTAACAATGATATTCATGAACATATGAATTATTATTGCAGTTTCAACATGTCTCTACAAATTACGGAAGTGATGAAAAAATAACACAGAAAATCAGACAAATTAATTTTAACATTTCATCGGATAATTCATAAGCAATTTCGTGAAAAGGTGAGAGGCATTCTGCATTTTATAATGCATTTAATTGATAAACAATTTCTTGTGAACCAGCAATATGGTCTTTTAGCATAACAGAATGGCTACTTTATGTTAATGGTAAATACAAAATTATTACCGATGCAAAATATATACAGGAAATCCGACTTCCGCCAAAATCCAAGGAGTAGACTATTCCTGCAATACTGACATCATATACATCAACTTTAGTTCGGTACATCACTGCATAGCGCGACCCAAGGGTAGACCACCTCACTTCTTCAGCTCCAATATCCATACCCGCCTTTTCACTCTTCAGCGGTGCGAGGTTAGTTACATACGCCGAACGGCCTTTCACAAGATTCCAAGTACGAAGAGTGCGATCACGTCCTACGCTCAATGCCAACTTTCCAGATGGATGAATGGATACAGAAGTGATGGGTCCTCGGTGTCCTTTCAGAACCTTTGTACACTCCCAACTTCCAACTCGCCAAACACATAGACTACCGTCTTCGCTAGCGCTGAACATATGAGTCTGTCCGTAAAACCCCAAAAATGTAATTGTGCCTGAAGGAAAATTAACTCATTGAAATGTAATTCATAAGTACTTAGATCACAATCTAATCTACTCTGATCCTCAAATGCATATCACACAAATATATATTTCACGTACCATTTTGATGAGCTAAGCTGCCATGCTCTCTTCTAGTATTCATATTGTACAAATGAATGGTTTCATCGGCTCCTCCTGACGCTATGAACTGACCCGAAGAAGCACAGCATCTTACACTGGCTTGATGAGAGTGATTTGCGAAACTGTTGCTCAATGAATATTTCTGAAAAGAAAACGGACAAATAATAATTCTGCCAGAAAAAATCAGAAGCAATACTGAAGGAATCGCAACATACCTTGTCTTCGGTCTTACAGACTTTGTATCCCAGTAGGAATTCTTCGTAAGAACCCACAATTATTTCAGCGTCTGACATAAACCGCACCTTTTTAGTCATCCTGAAATGAGATGACTAGTTAATAGGGATCCGCTCTGGCACACCGGCGCCAACCTTTCAATGTTTACTTGATAGTAGACAAGTACTCGCAGCATGGACTATTCCCGGGAACGAACTTAAGTTGCTTCGAGAGTTGCGGCGAGTGCTTTCTGCGCTCTCTATTTGTACGATTTGTACCATATCGCAATATATCGAAATCGTGTAAGATGAAGTCATGAAGTTGAAGAATGGCGGGAATCTCTCCTCAAAGACTTGCTAATCACTTTTAGAAGATTGCTCACGCAGTACTTTCAGTCCGTTTCTTCGAGAGTATGCTATAATATTGTTATTAGGCTGTGCAAAAAAGTTTTAGGAATATGAAAAGGAAACTGAACTATGAAAGTGACGAAAAAACCAGTCATGCGGAGACTCATGTTTCTGAGATAAGTTATGATGTAAATTCCTTTGAGCCGTTACATTTTCTTAGATGCCATTCCAAGAAAAATGATCCTGCTGATGTCCAGACACAGGTAAGTGAGATGTTTTCACTTGGGAAAAACTTAAGAAAAAAGGTTGAATAGATTCTTTGATTCCAGGTTTGGCAATGCGCTTTTGAACCCGACGTAGATTCTCCTGGTTCCAACACAAACGTTCTTGCGACTTGTGGTGGAAACAGTGTCTGCTTAATAGATTCTGTCACAGGAAATGTCATTAGTAAATTCTACCCGGAGAAGCCTAAGTAAGTAATGTTTATCTTGCGAAAGTAATTTTTCATACGTGATTTTATGTTATAAGTGTATGCAATTCGCAGCATTCTCTTGTACGCATTGGCTTGGACCACCATTCATCCTGGAGGTGGGCGTCGATGCAACATATTGGCTGTTGGAGGAACTAGTTGTTATCTTCAACTCATTCACCCTGGAAAGAATTGTTCTCTTTTAACACCATCTGATACATTTATTTCTGCTGATAGAAACTATAGGAGTAAATCCAAAGAAATAATTTCATATATCGTATTTCACCCTACCAGGCGAAGTGTACTTTTCTGTAAGTATCGTTTTTTGTTGATATATCTGTTAAATACGATAATATCGATTGATAATATCTGTTTTTGGTTCTTTTTACAAATTGTAATGAAACGAATGAAATAGTCTATTCCCAAAGCCAATAAATTTATATCTATATCGGTGCTGCTTCATAATTTTTGCATTAAAATTTTCTACACCCAACAAAAGAAATTGTTAAGTATTTATTAGAAATTATTTTAAACAGAAAACATGCTTGGTTTTGGGCCATTAGATTTATTTTAGTGATGGAATATTTCATCTTCTAGGCAGTTCAAACACTGGTACTATTTCTGCTTGGGATATATCAGATTGCCATCCTTGGAGCTGTGATATAAAACTTAAACCAGTGATTACTTTGTCGGCGCATTCAGAAATTTTTTCACTCACTATCTCGAAAAGTATGAATATTTTGTTGGCTGGGTGTAACTCTGGATTATTCGGATGGTTTCTGGAAGAAATCAATTGGGATGGACAAAATTCCAACAAAAAGAGGTATTACAATGTCAGTATGACTCTCAGTGGTTTACGTTAGGTAATATTTCATTGTAATGTTGCATTCTACTTCAGGTTGCAGAGCTGCATTGAGTTTGAATTGCCTGAACCAGATGATAATGCTCCTGTTAATAATACGAAGGATTCAGAAGAATCTCTTGTGGACTCAATAGTTTGCATTCCAGGAACCAATTTAGTTGCCCTGAAGTGTGCACTTAGAGGAGTTATCTATCTCTGGGATTTGGAAAACACTATTGAAAAACAAGATTCCAACTCAAAAGCTAAGTTGGGCTTCAAGGGATTTAAACTGAAAGTAAAGCCTGTGAGGTGTTTGAAATGGAGTGATACTGATGACTACTTCATGTCAATGGGTTGTACGCCAGGTAAATATGTTACATTATGTAAAGGTCTCCTCAATATACTATGCTCTATATCAGTAGATTTTATTTTAATTGAATTTCACAATCCAGGGAACATGTTGTTCAAGAAAGGTAAACCACACTACATTTTATGTTAATAATTTCTTCTTTCAACTAGGTATTTATTCTTTATATTTGATGTACATGATTTTTATGTTTTCTGCAGTTTAGTTACACAACTTTAATCCTAAAATGTATCCAATTTTTTTCTGGGCTTACTTTTTCTGTTATAAATTTTGAATACATGATCTATGAAATAAGATGGGGGATTGGCTATAGCTGGTTGCATTGTATTTAGGGCTAAAAACATATGCCTTATAAGTTGTTATTGAAAAATCTTCAGTGGAATGTTTACCTTGTGTTTTAAGTGAAAGAGACCAGGACTGTGAAAAACATTTGGTGGTATAGAATCTTAAGCATGGGATGTGAACATTTAATACCGTTATACATTCTTCTTTTGAATTAATTACTATGGGAATTTTGTATGGAAAATTCATCTCTAGCTAATGAAGCTTTCTCTGCACAAATGTGAGACATAAAAGCTGTTTTAAATGTTCCCTGCAGAACTCCAGGATATCAACTTTTTTCAGTACTTGAGAGTTCTTACTCTTCGCTGTATTTACATTCTTCCCTGAACTCTATTTGCCTGAAATAACTCTCACCTCTTTCCATTCAACTGAGAAATTCATAGCCATTGTACTTGCCAAAATAAAAACATTCATCTGCTTGATACACTTACCCTTTTCCTATAAGCTCTACAACGCTCTATTTCCCGATTGTACAATAAACTTCCTATTGACATCAAATGCTGTGTCTCCAGCAGTTCATTCAAATTCCAGGCCAATGATTTACAAATAAGAAAGGCTTATTATATCATTTTTGAATACCTGAATGACTAATTTAATGTTTTGTTATATGTTATTTTATTACTTTATTATAATAATTAGTATATTTTTTGTAGTTAAATTTAAAATCGCCTTTGCTACTTCTGTTGTCTTTTGCTTAAATAAAGCTTGAATTTGAAAAACTAATACTACTAATACTTTCGGTCAATACTTTCTTATATGAATATTTTCTACTTTGAATTTAGGGGAATGAGAAGAAATTTGCTCTTTGATATCCCCAGTTACAAAAAAGAATGAAATACAAAATCCACATAAAATGATATACTATGTGCTTCTATAATAATTTCTTTATACACTGAACGATGTGTAATACAAACTTTTTTGTATAATACAGACTTATATGATGTATTTCTGTCATTGTGTCCAGAAGTATCTTCTTAAATTCTTTTCAGTGAATATCTGGAAATATTTAATATTTTGCTAGCTGAGCTATTTATTGATCACAATTTTTTATTGAAAACTGCTTCACATTCCCTACTCAATTGGATATTATCTTTCAGATGGGCGGTTATTAGCCTGTGGAGATGATGAGGGGGCTATTTGGTTGTACAAACTGGATATGGAAAAACAAGAACAGAAGGCAAAGAAACTAAAGATGGATGTAACTGATGATTTGATTCAGCAACCCCATCAGAAATTGCTTTGGCCAGAGAATCTGGAAGATGAAGAAGTGAGGAATGCTAGAAAAGTGAAGTGTTTAGAAGGCCATGGAGGGGTGATTGACCAAGTTGCATTGGGTATTGGACAAAATGGATCCTTACATTTGGCTGCTGTTACTAGCACTAATTTAGTGTGTATATGGAGAGCTGTTGGTGAAGGAAGTTTTCAAGACCCACAGTATCTGATTGATTAATTGCTTGGAAAAAGCGAGTTAATCTTGTTACATCATGGATGTATTCTATTGTGATCCCTTTCTTTATGAACAGATGTTGATATATTTCTTCCTGCACTTCCTTGACTTCTGATGGTACCATTTGATATATTTTTACACTACTTGACAGTTAATTATTTATTAACTGAATTATTAGTGTATTTATTTTTATTAAAATAAATATTTTTGAAAATATTTCTGATTTTACTAATATTTATTATTGAATTATAAGTAATATTTTTCTGTCTAGGATAAACTGTTCAGTTTTTATCCTATCCTTAGTGGTTTGATGACTTGCTATACTACCTTTGTCATTAGTTGACCTCTTTTGCCTTAAATGAAGTAATTTTTCACATTCTTCAGTCAAATTTGAGCATTTTAGCAAATATGTCCCATTAACCCAAAAAATTGACATGTTTTAATCTGGGCAACAGATTTAGAAAATCTGAGGGGCATTTTTTGTGTAATGAGTGACTGTCAAACTACTACTTTTGACTTCTTAAGCTTTGTTGTAACGGAATTTTCCTACAGTGTTGGAATCTATATTACATTCTTGAGCAAAGAAAAGAGGTACAGGGTGACATTAACAGCAAGTAAAATACTAACTTACTTTAACAAGAGCATTTTGTAAGTCAACTGGCAAAGGTTAAAACTTCTGAAATATAACTATGCAGAAGAAAGTGCATGATTGCACACTATTTTTAAGGTTGAGTTTTGCCTGAAAGCAAGTTCCAGCATTCTTTTATTCAATATGAATATTTACCTAGTAAATTATAGACGTTAATTTTTTTCAAGTTTGAAAAATCACATGGATGTAGCTCAAGAAGATTAAGAACCTTTTGAATGGTATCGATTTCAGTTATGTCATAAATATGCGATCGTAATTAAATAATATTTCTATCTGGCTGAAAGGAGTAAAGTTTCTCTTAGTACCATCCCACTTCAATCTGAGTCAATAAATATGGAACAGAGATATATTCTCTTTGAAAGATGCAGATAGCAAAGATATATTTTCAGTATAATATTTATTCTTCTGTCGATATTACGTCTTATTTATGGAAAAACTCCCCTACTGAATGACGAAGTTTCATGTCTATAATTATGGCATCGAAAGGTTAGTCGGAATGGTCTATCGTAAGGATATATTCCGTACGGTTTGTTTTCGTAAGGAAATTTATATCGCTCGGTGTATCAAGTATTCTTGGAATCACTTTCCAAATAAAGTTAATGGCGGATGAATTCTTGCTGATAGGAAAGCGTGCTCTTTATGCTACTGACAAGCGCCAGGAATATAAAAATCGATTTTTTAGTTATAAACTCATACTATACAAAAACTTGCAGCATCCTTATTTAGAATACTTTGAATTTATCCGCCCTACGCGGTAGAGCTGCGCATTCCGATACTATCGCATGCACCTTGGACCGTGAGAATGCTGTGCTGCGCTGTGGCATTTATTTTCTGCTAATGGATTGTGATTTTGAAAATAGGAAGGGACCAAAGCGCGAGCCTGATTTTGAAATTTTTAATTATATTTAAAACGTGCAATATAAATTATATTCCTAGACATCTACTGACAAAATGAATTCGTCAACTACGAAGGAAAAATATTATTTAGAAATAAGTTCTAATCCTGTTAGATTTCAACCCGTAAGCACTGTCACCAATGTTTTTTTTGACTATTCCAATAGACAGGTAAGTTGATTTTCTTCTTTACTGCGGGTAAACATTACATAATGAAGAATTCCACACCTTTTTGCTTGATATTTGAAACCAAGGTTTTCGCTGTACGGTCTGGAGGAGCAACTGGAGTGGTGGTTAAAGGTCCCACAGAGGAATCATCCACAAGTTTTATCATGGAAGACAAGGGGCCTGTAATGTCAATAAAATTTTCCCCAAATCAAAAGATTTTGGCAATACACAGATCAAAAACTTCTGTTGTAAGTACTATGGTACACAAAACGTTTTGCTTGGTTTTTAAAAGTTTGTAAGACTTCTCAATGTTTTCACAGGAATTCGTCAATTTTCCAAACGACAGAGACTCGCTGGAATATTCGCAAAGTTGTAAGGGGAAAAATGCTATTATCCTGGGGTTTGTGTGGACTGGAAATACTGAAATAGCCTTCATAACGGACCATGGTATTGAATTATTTCAGGTACGGTATTTGTAAATAAGCTAGATCTTTCCTAAACCGATAATGCATCTTCCTAAACCAATATTTTGTAAGAATATATGAGGTAGTCATATCACCTTAATAGTCAGCAGATAGCACTACTTTGTTGTTACATAACTGTTTTAAGATAAAAATGCATTATCGATCATCAGAAATTAGTGAGCTCAGACGGAAAGAAACAAATGCTGCAAAAGTAATTCATAGATTTCCATTTTGTTATCATTGTGGAAATATACCATTTATCAATACTAGTCATGGTTTGTGGAAATTGCTGTTGTGTTAGGTTAACTGATAATTCTGTAAGCATAGTTGATCAAATCAAGTAAAAATGATTGAATATCTTAGCATCCTATATTGATCTTTAATTTTCGCTGACCACCTCTCTTAAAAATGTTTCTAGCAAATCTGAAACCTTTGCTGCTGCCTTTTCAGTTTTCCTCAATTTTCCATTATGACAAATAGTTAGTTATGAAGATAAAGTAATTATTTTTGTTAGAAATTTTAAAGAGAATATTAGCTATTTATTTCGAGGAAGGACAATTTGGTGGCATACATTTTCATCGTTTGCTTTAGTGTTTCAACTTATAGTTTTATGGCAAATTTATATATTTTAGGTTATTCCTGATCGAAGAATGCTTAAGGCCTTAAGAAGTCAGAATGCAAGTGCCAACTGGTTTGTTGAATGTCCACAAAGCGGAATGGTCCTTTTGTCTTCTGGCCCTCTTGGACATACATTGCAACCATTTTTATTTAAGCCAGGAAATATCGTACGTCTTCCAAAATTTGAAGGTATGTTTTCTTCCATTTAGCTGTTTATCATCTAAATTAGTGAAATCCTAATTATGGGACATACCTTGATGGGCACAAGGGATAACTGAATGTTATTGGTAGATTCAATAACTTGTTTAAATGTGCTAAAACAGATTGACACAATGATTTCAACTTTATTCTTGAATACTTTAGATTAAAAATTAGATACATTGTAAATACATTTAATTTTAGTAACCACATTTAGCAAGTTACTTATGTAATAATTTAAAAAAGTAACTGCATATTTGCAATAGAGGGGGTGCTAATAATTCATAACATAGTGTTGACCAACCTTATTTTTATGGACAGCCATTTTATGGTTAAGTAGCAAAAGATGCCTTGGATCTAGCACTCCTTTCTTTACTGAGTAATGCAATCCTAAGTCATGTTGGTTTGAATAACTGTGGTCTGGCTAAGTGATAGCCTTCCAAAACATCCTAGAAATGCTCTATGGGATTCAAATCAGGGCTCTGCACTATTTTCTTAGTAGAATTTAATTTTCATTTCATCATTCCCTGCTTGATTCTCTCTGTGGCTGTTTTCCTGCTTTGGATTGTTTTTCCTAAGCTTTACATGCATTTTTTAAAGCCACAACTAAATCAATCCTAACCTTCCCGTGCTCCTGTCAATTTTTGTAATTTGAGTGCTTGTGTGGGGCGTATAGTACACCCCACACACTATTTTGAGGAAAATACCCTTTTCTTTGCATTTAGAAATTTCTCATTTTCAAGATCTGGAGATGGATATGTTTTCCAACTTTTCTTCAACTTTCAACTACTTTACCCGAAAGTTTGTTGATTTATAAATTATTTTCCTGAAACTTACCCTCAAGCTCACACAAAGCCCCTAGAACCAAACCAATACATCAGCAAAGGGAAAAATTCTTGCCATGCGTGTCCAAATCATTCCCTTACCATATATATTATAGTATAGTATTATAGTATGTTCTAAAAAGCTTAATAAGGGCAATGTGGAGACGGATAGGAAGGAACCATCCCACGAATCGAGGCAGAAGGCAGGGTTAGCTTTATGAAAATAATTTATAAATCAATAAGATTTCGCAGAAAATAGTTGAAAGTTTGAGGAAAGTTGGAAAAAATATCCATCTCCAAACTCTAAAAAGGCAAAATTTCTAATTGCAAGGGAAAGGGTATTTTTTCCCAAAATAGGACCATGGGATGTACCATACACCCCATGCAAGCACTGGAGGGTTAATTCAAATCCCATTATATTAGTACCTATTGATATGAATTCTGTGGGTTAGTTGGAAGAGGAGACTTAATTTTCTCTATTTTGCCTGCATAAGGGCAACATTTATTTATTCAATAATTTATATGATGTAATTTATTTTATTACCAATAGTTGATCCGCCATCAAGTGGTCCACCTACTGGTATTGGAGGATCAGGTGTAGGCTGGGGTGTTGGAGGTCCACGAGCGGTTAACAAGCTCCCAGAAAGAGATGTAACTTTGGGTGTTCTCTATGGTAATCCATCAGTTCTGGTTCTGAGACATCATAGGCCGAGACCATCATCATCACAGCACCCACCTTTGCCTGCATCATTAAATAATCCTGCCTCTGCGCCACCACGTTCTCTCCATTTCTCTCGTCCCCCAGCCATCGCACACACCCAATCCAACAACCCTCCATTGGGTGCTGAAATAGTCATTTATACGTTGCAAGGGTAAGTGACAATGAGTCTTTCATTCTACCTGTCATATGTGCTATATTTGTGGTTACTCTGTCAGTTTCTACCATGTCAGTTTATACTGCATGTGCTTTCCATAATTGTTCTGAAATGTATTCAGGAATAGGATCATTTCCATAATTCCATCTTCTATCTTTAATTATATAATGTTTAAGATCACTTTCATTTCTCATAAGGTATGCCTTGATGTGTTAATTCATTCATTCTGAAGAGTTGTTTGTAAAATGAAGGTTTGTAAAGTGAGGTATAATTTTACATATAAACCGTACAATAAATATAGCAACATCCCAGTGTCTATTTATTGTATATGAAATCTTTCTGAAGGAGAGTTTTTATTTTGTTCTCTCTTTCATTTCCATCATTGTCCTGGAAAAGTCTTGAAAATTGTACAAAAGAAATATCCGATGAATTAAAACCTTTCTCCTTCTGATGAGGGTCTAAAAAATTGCATTGTATTCACTTCAGTTTATGTGACTTGCAAAAAAGATAGGCAAAAGAGCCACTCATCCCGAAAGCTGAGAGTCAATCTCAGTTTTCATGGTTTTTTTCTTGATTGGTTCTATAGCACATAAAATTCAGAATGTTTTTCTAAACTCTCCGTTAAACTTTAATAACTCTTAATTGCTGTCTCATTTTTGAAGCCAGTTATAATCCATTTACAGAAAAGTTATCCTATACATTTCTTCAAAGTAAGTGTTTGAGTAAAACAAAAGAATGTATGATTGCAAAGTACCCTTTGTATTCATCTTTGTAAATTCATGTTTCTCAAGATATCTTGATATTTTTTAAGAAAGAATGAATTGGGAAAATATGTTTTTGTCTTTACAAAAGTGTTGTATTGAATATATCCTGGCTGATTTAAGAAAGCTTAAGGCTTGCATTGGGCTTGAGAGCAAAAACTTTTTTACTGTGATCAGGTGAGGTTGGGTATGGATTTAGTCAAAAATGGACCAGGCGGTAATTTTGGACCATGCAGACCCAATAAATGCACATAGTATTTATCTTGTAATTCATTTTACCTGATCTTCTTCTTTGATACTATAATTACTGATATTTATTTACTTCTGCTTTCACAGGACGTCCAATCCTAAAAAGAGTCACATATTGGAACTAAATATGAGTGGACGGTTTGCAGTTAACATTGTGGATAATCTAGTCATTGTGCATCATGAAGCATCCAAGGCAAGTCTTATTATTGGATATATTGACATGCGTACTACTCATTAAGGAATTTTCAAACTAAAAGTGATTTCACCCAAAAACTTTATCTTCTCAACACATTGGAGTTTTGAAAAATTTGTTAGCTGCTTGTTGGGCCAGTGTCATCTAGGTACTCAAAGTACTGGGGAAGAATAGGATTTCTAACTTATAGGAATCACCCAATAGAGTGATAAAGGTCCCTCAACATTTTCTGAGCATCTGTCGAAAACTTAGGAAATACTCATGAAATGAATACTCATGGGAATTGAATTCTTTCTCTTTGAAGTATAAATTTTGATATCATCTCCAGAGGTTTGTGGCATGGCTTTGGTTTTTGAACAAATTGAGTTTTAGAATCCAGTGAAGATAAATTGAATCAGTGCTTGAATTAGTTTCTGTTCCAAGTAGCTCTTCTTTTCGATGGACATTATTTATTTGGCTATTCATTTAAGTACTCTTCTTCCAATTACATATTGAATATAATGCATTTTTTGTTGTTTTGAAATTTCACAACCTTTTCAAACTTACTTGTTAAGCTTAAGGCTGAATGTTAAGGAATTAAAGAAAACATGTTATGCAAATTAGTTATCCTATGGTTTGAGAGGAATATTTATTTGATACCTTCTGATGTTAACTTAACTGTAGAAAGTAAATGCAGAATAAAGGTAGAATCAAGCACCTTTGGTAATCTGAAATGTAGATCATCCTCTTGTGGAAGATGATGTTGATATATTGAAATTTTAATGGGTGTCTTTTTTTTGTATGTATATTTTAGACATCAGTTCTGTTTGATATTGGATTACCTGGGGAAATAGATGGTGGTGTGGCTCGCCATCATCCTGTAGCACCACCTCGGCCTATCCGTCCATTCAGTTTGAGGATTCCTCAGCCACTTCACGCACCATCTGAGCCAGCTGAGATACCATGTGAACTATGTATCCTTTTTTAGTTCAGGAAACTGTAAAAATTCTAACGGTCACAGAATAGTTGATAGTTCATGATCCATCTTATATAATGTTGGAGTTTTCATAAGCATTGCTTTTTTGATATGGTCCTTATTATTTAAAAATTAATTTAACTTAATAATTAAAGTTATTTCAAAGGATACATAAATATATTTTAAAGATGTGTATATAGCATGATGTTAAATGTTTATGTTTTAAATCATGATGTTCGTCCTAGTGTGACGTAAGATTTAATTTATTATATTCTTGTTAGAGATTTTTGGAAATGATGTTTAATTTTATAATATAATCAATGTGCTCTAGCTTGACTTGGTGGAATGCCATAATGAAAGAATAAGTAAGACTTCGTAGTTTCCACAGGAAAGAGCAGACAGTTTTTTTATATGAAGTAAGAATTGTGCTTTTTTCAGGAATGTTCTAAAATAAATTTTCAATAGTGTATAAGTTCCCAGTTAAATTTTAATCAGTGCCTATGAATTGTAAAAATTTGAAATATCTTCAGATTAGAGATGATTTAGAGACTTTAGATGATAGAATTAGAGACTGCTCCATGGGTTGGCTGTTAAAAAAAGAAGAAGCATGGGTAAATCGTTAAAAATTATACACACATCATTTATTAGGAAATATAGAAATGTGTCCTTGTGCCAATATATTGGTGCTAAAGCCTTAATCAGCTATAGCTATGTATGCCTATTTACCATCTGATACATAATACCACAGATAAATAGTATTCAAACTGCTTTTTCCTAGCTTTTTCTCTATCACTGATTCATAGATTTCATTGTATTGCAAGTTTTCTATGGATTTGGAATAGCATTGTATAAAGTATTTTACTTTACCAAATGTGCTACTTGTATGTTCACACATGATATTGTCTCTTAATGCTTGTTTATAAACCTTCCTTAACATTTTGTAGATTCTGCTAACTGGGTGGTATTTCAGCCAGATGTGATAATTGATGCAAAAATTGGTTGTTTATGGAGTATTGGAATTCAGTTAGAACCACTGGCACAGTTGTTGCTGCCATCACAGGCAGCTCGTCTTGCTCATTTCCTCACTTTACGCTCTACACTAAGTGGAGAAGCCAGACGTGTATTGTTAAGTATTATCAAAGAACTAGTCCTCATGCCTAGTGGTACATCAACAGAAACAAGCTCTTATGTTGACCCAAATCCTGGATCACGTCTTTCATCATTGGCTGCAATTTTTGATCGTTTGAATCAAGAGTATCGCAGAGCTACGGCAGCTGGACAGGTAAGATTTATTCAGTGGAATTTCTTTCTTATTAATAAAGCTGTTTAATTATTCTTTTTTGATCAAGTTTCATCTTAGTTATTATAGCTATGTAAAGCTTGAATTATTTTCCATTTCCCATTTAATGATTCAATGTAATTATTATGAATTGCTTTATTAGAATAAATGTTTTAACATTTCTTATATACGAGTTAGTAATTTTTTAAATCATTATTTGAAAATGGCATTTGATCAAATAGTTAAATGCTATTAGTATTTAAATTAGCAATGTTGTTTATTTAAGTAAGTCAATATTCCCATTTTCAAGTTAACTCTTGCACAGGTAATAACTGTAGAATTTTTACATGAGACATTCAATCTTCAATCTCCTTGATATTAAACATTTCTTGAAATCTTTAACATTATTCTACCAAAGAAATCTTGGCCATAGAGATGGAAAACGTAGGCCCTTTGTGTATTGTGATAGCAATTTGAGCAATACTTATCTCTAATTCCAGTAAAAGAATTATTAAGTAAAATTTAAAAATGAAGCATATATCGTACTTTTGTTGAAATTTCTATGCATGTATGTTTTTTCACAGCTAAATGCCAAAAGTGCAGTCCTTGAATTCATCATTGCTTCATTTGAACGAAATAATTAATTTTTCTGATGTTAAAACATGAATGAAGATAGCATAAATTCAAAATGAAAAATTTTGTATACTACTTAATAAGACAGAGTAAAAACACAAATAATATGGTCAATTTTAGTGGCAGGCAAATAGGTTTTCCATCATATATGAATATGATCAACCTTTCTATTTGCCTAATATAGGAATTGAAAGCTAGCAAATTTATCCAATTCAATTTTCAGATTATGTACAAATTGTATTCCTCATTTCAGCTGGCTCTCCCTGCTTCCGGCTCCATACATTTATCTGCTTTGCATTCCTATACATCATCCTCATACTCATCACAAAGTGGAAATCAAGGGAATCTAACCAACCAGCAACATGTTAGTTGTGTTTATATCTCTCTGTCATTATATTTTATTGCATGGCTTTTAAAGGTAAAATTAATCTGAAGATTCTTCTGGCAGCTCTAAGAAACAATTGTTTGAAATGCTCACAAACAGTTAAATTTCCGGGGGGAATTTATGAAACTGTATTTCAAAGTTAAATTTAAAAGTATGATAATTCTTCCCTTTCAGTCATTTCTATCATTAAAACACATTACATAAATATATTTGCTAGTAATTGCTTCAGTAGGAGAATCTTCCTCTGTCAGTGATTTTTATTTTTCTGTGAAAATCTTGTTTTTTGATTAAACTAGCAATATAGTTAGTTCATCATCCGAGCAATCAGTAGAATACATATAGAGTACATAGTAAGTTGTGTATTAATTTTGACTTCAGTATTTAAAACTTTAAAATGTTACGTTAATGTAAAAATTAATGGTAAATATTGGTAAACATAGATGTAGTTGTTAGAATTTGGTTGGGTTACTCCAGAAGGAAGCCATGTATAAGTCCTTGGAAGCTATGTGTTCAGTAATTTCTTAAAGGTTTGATGATTTCATTTGTCTCTATCATTAAACTTTAGGATTGATATGATCTGATTTTGTAAATTTTCATTTGCCACATTTATATTCTGTTTAGTAGGAAATTGCATTGTTTTTTTATATTAACATTCTATTGTCTTTATTTAGGTGGTGTTGGACCAGTCAGACATGTATACCAATATATTTTGCCGAATGGGAGTTAATCGTGGCCCTGGTGAAGTGAGTGTTGGAAATTCTCAGCAAGTGAACACTGCAGAGATTTCAGAGGAGGCTTGGTGGGCTGGACCTCAAGGACGCTTTGCATCTGCTGTATTGGTTGAATACATTCGCTCCCTCTCAGAACATTCAATTCCAGTTGCACATTACCTACAGGAAATGCTCATCAATGCTTTGGTCCGACGTGGTGCATTTTTCCAGTTGCATCAATTTCTCCAGTACCATGTATTTGAAGACTCAAAGCCACTTGTAAGAAAGAGTTATTTTAAAGGCTGTGCTCTTTTTCCAGAAATGAAGATGCTATCAGTACTGTTGTTTCATAACTTATTTTGCTGAAGAGTTTTGAGTTTGGTATTTATTGTGGTATTCAAGGAATTATAATTGAATTACACATAAAATAGTACTGATTATGAATTAGGTAGTAATATTCAAGTGCTCTTTTTTTAGAAGAATAACAACATCAAATTTACATTTAAAAATTTTCCTTACCTATTATATTATGCTAAACCATTTAAAAAATTCTGCTGTTGTTGTAAAAATGTTATAAAAATTGTGCAAGTATGTGATATAACACCTTTAAAGATATTTGATAGGTATGTCGAATGATTTCAAATTAGGAAATTCATTTTTCATCAATTTAAAATTAATGGATTGATTATATATATATATATAAACACATATATTAGCTATCTATATATGGAAAATCTTTTATATATAATCGATGGAAAAAACCTTTACTTGGTGGAACTCCATACTAGGTGAGTATAGAAATTACTATTCAAAAATTCCACAAGGAATAATTTAATATGGCGACCAGTTTCAAATAACTATAGTTCATCTTCTGGATAAGCTAGAAGATGAACTAAAGTTGTTCGAAACCAGTCACCATATTAAATTATTCCTTGTGGAACATTTGCATAGCCATTTCTATACTCACTGAATATCTTTTATTAATAACAAATTTTCATTTTTTATTTTTTTCTGCAGGCTTGTCTGCTGCTTTCACTTGAAAATGTTTATCCTGCTGCCCATACTTTGGCCCTGGACATGATGAGGCGTCTCTCTAAGACTCAAGAAGAGATTGTAGAAGTTCTGCTTTCTAAGCAGCAGATTCTTCCAGCTTTAAGGTTAAAAAAGCTTTGAATGAGGTTTTATTTGAATATGTATTATACTCAACCCTTTTTAATCAAAGATTGACTTGGTTTGAAAATTTATCACCATGATATTTTCTCCTCGTATTGCTTAAATATATTTTAATATAGCAAACAAATTAATATTTTGAAATTATGTTTTGAATACTAGTTATTTAGTTAGGAGTATACCCAAGGAAGAATAGACTTGAAAAACCTGGGTGCACACCCTTACGTGCAAAACCACCCATAACCCATTCCTTGTTAGTTAGGAGTATTTACATTTAAAAATTTGCTCAAATTTTGCAATGCCAGTATATTTTTGGTTTTGCATTGCAGATTTGTAAGAAGCCATGGATCTGTAGACCAAGTTTCAGCAAGAAAATTTCTCGAAGCAGCTATATCGACTGGTGATCCTGTCCTATTTGCTTCTGTTTACAAGTTCTTTGAAGGCAGGAATCTACAACTTAGAGGAAGTCGCGCATTCCCTAAAGGTATTCTTTTTGAACTTATAATGATAGCTTTCTTAAGTCAGGGCTATGTATGGGAAAACCTAATGTAGAATGAAGAAGATGGTTTTTCTCATTCTATATCTGTTATTTTCATGCTCAAGGCATCATGATTCAATTGAATGGCACACAGAGTTTTTTATTAATCTTATTATTGTACTAAATATGCTGCAAGATGGACATTCTAAATTGTTTTCTTAATTTATGTAATGGTGAAATGCTTATTTAATTCAATGGTTTGACTTTGTAATTATTCTTTTTTGTTTATTACCTTCTCAGGTGAGCATTGGGATGTGTATGTGAAGCACTATCAGAAGCTTTTTGGATCATCTGGTACTGTTCGAGCAGTTGATTAAAAGCGATGAATTATTGCAGGCCTCTAATAAATCTGTTTCTAATTTTGTTAATTTTTGTTTAATCATTCCAGACTGTAAAATATTGTAACTTAAAATCTTTTGATCTCCAAAATATAAAGAAATATTTACCTATTTTAGATTATTCTATGTCAAATCATCGTAGTATGTCATTCTGAGTTGTATGGTGATTCTCATTTAAATTTTAGATTTTTAGCTACCATGTAATGCAATTATATTAATTTTTGTAAGACTTGAAAGATTTTTCAGACTTACCTATCTGCTGTCTTCAGTTAACCTTGGCACTCTATGTTTCATGCTCTTCTACAGTATTGTACAAAGTCAGCTGCTTTCATTCAAAATCATGCAATTATTTGTGTTTGATAATTTACTTTTTGAAGTTCTTCAAGAGCAATCTAAGCAAAAGATACACTACTTCTTAGAGGTGCAAGAAGGTTTTTCTGGGAAATTTCCCCAAACATAACTATGATTCTGCAGAAAAGAAAGCAAAAAACATCCCGGGAAGGTGACATCCAAATCTTTTTGAGATGGTGCTGCCACATTGGAAAGTATTAGCAATGGAGCAATAAAAATTTTGGATGACTAGTCCAGAATATTTCAGGGATCAATGTGAAGGTAAATAACTCATATTACTGTGAGCATATAATGAGATTTATTTTTAAATCTGCTGTCATATCTATGGTATGTGAGAATTGCTTGAGTAGTGAAACCAACTTTGTATCAAGATTTCCATACTTTTGAGGTAAGATGCAGTTGAAACTTGAAATGCAAAACATTAGCCTTTTATGTGTTTGATTGCCATACTTAATTCTGACTCTACCAGACTTCCATTGAAGATGACAGACTCATACAGAAGGCCATTACTTGCTCAAAATCGAGCATTGCAGATCAAGTCCAACAGTTCATTATGATCTCCAAAGTGCTAATGTTCATTTCCATTCGGTATTTTAGTCAAGGTGGAGTGTGTGAATAACCTACAAGTGGGAGTGGATCATCTGATGATAAGAACTCATTATCAACAGTTCCAATGTACTGAGACTTATGAAAATGTTTGAACATGGAAAAAAGGGCGTGCTTGGAGTATAAGGTTAACAAAATTTGCGTAATATTGATTTAATCCAAAATCTCTGCAGCAAGTTTTGTTGCTTTGGCATATTATTGAAAGAAATTTAGTGAGAAGTATTTGTAACTCAATGATTCCGCAGGAGAAAGATTTTCGCAGTTTTTTATTAACTTCATATCGCTTTTTTACACAATCAAATTGGAGCTAAGGTCGAAAATTTATTTCATGCAACTACCAAGGTAAATCATCTATGACTTTCGGCCCCCGATCTTTCACAATCTGTTTCACTTCTTCGAGGGCATGATCGTCCTTTCGAATCACTGAAAAATCATCGCATGCTCTCACCGGCATTACTCAGCGCCTAACGAGATGCGGTCGCGACTGCCGCATCACTCGCGCTTTCCTAGTCGCGCAGACGCATTTGGCCGTGATGGGCTCGCTGACCAATCTCCATCCTTCACCGTCCACCCTTCTGCGGAGGACGTTGACGGGATCTGACACTGTGACGCACGAGTGAGGTCCTCGGATGGAACACCGTCCCTCCTCGCAAGCACACTCTACGCGCAGGAGGGTCTGCGGCCATCTGTCAGGGTCTTCATCCACGACGACACGAGCGCCGCAAGTGGAGCTGGAAACGTACCAATCGGACTCGATCATGGAGCTGAGTATCGCTGGTTTGTGGCGTCTCCTCGGAAAATCTGGACAGTCCAAGGGTTTGGAAGAGAATGTTGCGTTGATGAGGCTGTTCAACGCCTGGAAGGGCACGTGTGGAAGGTGCCTGTCCTGATCTATCAGTTTCGATGGCTCCTGTAGAAGAAATGAAAGTGTCAAAGCTAGTAAGCTCAAGATGTTTGCGTACATTTTGAGATTTAATTTTTATAATCTCGTGCTTTCCCGGTGAATACAACGGATTAAAGCTTTTCGGGTTGTTTCTCTGATGAATATCGATGTTTTGACTCCAATCTCAATGATGAAGTGATCACCTCTCCGTGACTCTAGAAGCAGGAGTCAGAACGTCAACATTCATCGAATAAAAACCCGGTTCGAAAGCAGAGAAGACTTTATCCATTGAATTTTCATGTCGAAAGCCGTAACCGTCCAAAAGGTAGATAATTTGAGGCATAAGATCTGTGGTAAAAGCCGTATACTGCCATTCTTCGCGTGAAATGTGAAAACATCGTTGGAATCACAAGTTTTACTAGTGAAAAATATAATTAATTAAATGTAATGTAATTAAATGTAATGCTCTATTTCTATTATTTATCTGGAAACAAGTACTCGTAGAGTTTAAGAGATCATACTAATGCCCATGGAGGTGGAGTTGAAATCTATCGTTCGCTAGTGAATATTTCCGTCTTAACGCAAAATTCTCGTTCGAAGAATGAATTTTTTAAGAATTTCTATGAAATTCTTGAGTTCTTCCGACGGTTCAATGAATAAGGGCGACGCTCTCCACAGAAATCAGAATTCCATAATTTTAATTGCAAAGTGTTAAGAATGTCCTCCCTGAATCCTATTTCTCATGGTTATCGCAATCTATTTTTACTTTAAAAGTTGCCCTGGTATACCTCGAAGGGCGAATTGTTCACATCGGCTTTTTCGTAGAAAATCCTTTTTTTAAATTATGCTAAAATTTATTTTCATTTTTCGAACAGTCTTAGAATATTTTTTTAACAATTGAATTTGACCTTCGTCGAACCAATTTAAACAATAGTGCTACCCGTATTTCTAACTGTAAAAAAATCAGCTTGATTTGTTTGCTCGTTATTCTGAGAATGTATTTTCACTTTTATTGTAATTCAGCCATATAGTCATAACAAAAACAAAGGCTGCGCATTAAACTACTTATATTAATTATATTAGCTCTCAAAAGTGTCTAATATAGCGCAGGCTTCTGATTGCAGTTCTTTTAATTGCAGTTATTTTAATCTCTTGTAAAAATCTTTATAGATCTCGGTTGGGGCGGTATGTAGGAAAGGTGGTGATGGCATGAAAAAGTTTGGGGAACAGTTCTCTTGACCATCGCAATTTACAGGGTTCCACTCACAGGAAAAAGAAGATGTGTTACTTTCATCTATGCTCTCACGTACGACTAATGCATTTACATTTACTGCAGAGGATAATTAAAACTAACGTACTCTAAATTAAGCGCTTTCCGCCCATTTCAATCTTCTTATTTTTCTGAAAGAAATATCACAAAATATCACTTGAATGTAGATTCAACGGACCAGTTTTCGTCGAAGATTAGAAAATTCAGTGATATGGGATAAATCTGTTTAAAACTGAACCTTAAATTGCATTTTTGTAAATCAGTGTAAAAATTAAAATCTCCTAAGTCCTGAAGGGTTTCTATTAGTAAATAGTTTAAATTAACATTTACTTTTTTCAATAAAAATTGTGTAACATTAAAGTCTTCGAAAACTCTCCCATTTGAACTTCCTTTATATTATGTGAACTTCATCGAAGAAGCTTTGAGGCGTGACTTTCGTCAACCTAAGATGCCTCTTTAAAACTCATTTTGTTGAGTCCACCGATACATAAAATATTGCGGACTTTACACGGTGAAGCCTTATTTCTCTATGATTCTTCAAAGGAGGCACAGAGACCTATCTTCGGTTTAGAACATTGAACAGCTGAGATATAATGTATTAGCTATTGCTCGAGGGTCAAAGTAAAGCCTTTACAGGCATCAATTAACAAATTTTGACGTATTTATCTTAGTTATAAAATTTAAACCGCAACATTTAGCGGGCGTCCTTGATACATAGTTCCTTGTAATTGTCCTTTGGTCGGTAAAATCTGAGTTATTTAGCCAGTAGCGAGGAGAACTGCGTGATATTACTAGACCGCGACCTTAATTCTCTATAATCGTACCTTCCACATTTAATAATGAATTAGTAAATTCCGACAACCATAATCTCTCGATTTTTCTTCAGTTTTGCATTATGATCTCAATCTTGGGATCTATGATCTCAATCTTGGGAGGAGCATAAAGAAATGGCCGAAACACGGCATGTGTAAAATACTTGAACACTAATGGAATTGGAAAACAGAAAAAAGCAGCTTCTTACCTCTTCAATCACTCCTGGCTCATCCCACCGTTTCATCTTGAGCCCGATCCTCGAAGCGATGGCTTCGGAAAGAAGACGGAGGATACAATGTCGCGTGGATTGTCTGGAAGACAGCCCACGTTCAAGTCCAGAGGGGAAGTCGAACCAATCTTCGGAGGAGCAGGTAAAGCGGGAAGATAATTTGGACGCGCAGCACGCCGTTAAACACAAGCAGCCAACGAAGACGAAGAAAATGCGGATGGTTTGAGATTTGCGCGACGGAGATGCCATCGGAGAATTGGGAGGAAAGTTTCGAAGACGGGAATCCTCAGAGGGCAGCGAACGCCATCTAGTGAGCTGGCGCCTTGATTTGAGTCTTATATGGACCAGGAAAGCGTAGGCGGATGTTGGCGCGGGCGCCAGAAAATTTTCAAAGGTTGCGCGGTGGGTGGGGGTGAAGCGAGGAAAAAAGATGGCGGGATGGGAAGGGTACGAAAGGAAAGATTGAATTTGGTGAGACATGTGAATGAGGTACGTCTAGAGGATTAAGTGGCTGAAGGATGTTTCAGTGGATTGCAGAAATTAACCCACTGAAACCGGAAAGATTCACTTGAGGTGAGAGTTCCGGCTAGATTTACAGTCAAAACGAGGCCTGAATTTTCTTGAAAGGGATCGGTTAAATGAAAATGAAAGAGCATCTGTTTTACATTTCTAACTACTAATGGCGGGCATGGAAAAAGTGCAGAGTTTTTGTAATTTTGAGATCTTAATTTTACTCAAGATTTAAGTGGAAATTTGATGATCTCGTGCCATCGGAAAATTAGAGTAAAGAAGAGTACGCCACTATGTATATCTGCATACAGTAGAAAGACGTGTAAGATTGCTTTTTTAACAGGAGAATAGATGTAATACTACGCGGAATCGACATCGAAATCACGTAAAGATTAATTTAAGAACATGGAATAGTCAGTATAAACAATGGTCAAAACTGACTTCATAATATTATCAAAAGATTTTTTCGAATAAATTTACATAAAATGAATAAGGGACCAATATTTTATTTTGAGGACATAAATAAAAAATAGGAAGCTGGACTTTGGAAAGGGAAGTACGGAAACCCTATTTTATAGGAATAGATTTACGTAAAACGAGAATGACTTGCAGTAGACATCCTAAAAATCATATTCCGAACAAATTCTACTTCATTCGTCGCTATTTTTGACATTTTTATGTACTTCTAAAACGATCTACTTTTCACGTAGTAATAGTCGTTTTTAGTAAAATCATACAGCAATGCTATCTCTGATTTTCTCAACGAAAAAGGACAGTTAACTGAGTGAAATATTTATATTCATATTTCGATCTTACCTCTGCGATTATTTATACGGCATCAACCTTGCTGTCATTGTTTACGTAGCTCCAACCTTGGGTGTGAATCCCGATTCTCTGCAGTTACTCATTTCGATTACGAACAATTTACATACGTCTTCCCAAGGCAAGGAAAAGTGACGTTGAAGATACAAGGATTAAGCTCTATATATATACGAGACGCGCGAAAAAACCGATGGAAATGAATGGGATTTAAAGGGAAATATAGAGTCAGGGAGGATCAGGTAGAGAATATCCAAAGTCCCTTGAAGAATAGATTTGTAATATAATGAAAGGATGAATGGACGTGAGAGAGTTGCCAGGGAGGAGATATCCGAGTCGTTAGAAGATAAGATGGAGAAACAGAAAGCGAAAGAGGAATTCGGATGAGGGTGAGTTAGGAGCCAAGTTCTCTCTAATCTGGGCGACCACCAAACCGATTTTTCTGTGCACACCGCTTTTCGAGAAATTTGAAATCCTTCAACTCATAGTTATCACGCTTTATTCTATGAAATTTTTTCCTATGAATGCAATAATCGAATTGCATATTTATTTCGGAATTAACTAATGAAAATATACACTTATGCTATTCCAGTCATGGTGGACTGTGATATTATCACTAATCAGAATCTTCTTTCTTCCCGATGATCGAAAGAATTAGAAGGAACTTTTGTGAGAGAGAGTGAGGGATACATGAGAGACGTAGAGAAGAAAGTGCCGAAATGGAGGGATGAAATGAAAAGGATTAGGTGGAGGAAGAGAGGTATAAACTGTAAACGGGGAGCATTAAGAACATTCTGCTCCTGAGAATAAAACTCCAGGTCTCTTTGTGAGCGATCTCCACACAATGCTAGGCTTTCAGCGCTGTACTAATCCCGTTTGAAATATACGAGAAAAATAATACAGATGCTCAAGGGGATTACACGAAACTCCTTTAAGATATCCATGAGGGAAAGAAAAATGTACAAATTTATCGGAATTGTGCGCCATTCATTCATTGATATCGATTCCATCGTCCGTCCTACATGAGGATCGTCTAACCTTAAAATGTTATTAAGTTAAAAGGTATTTGAAACTGGATATGTTATTTAATCGATTGAAAGCTCAAATAATGCGTATTAAATTAAATCATCCAGATATCAGTTTCCATAAATTATACTTTATGATTCGTAATTCAACTACTGTATTACTAAAAACTGACTTAAAGTTTACAGAAATAAAAAAATTCGAACACATAGAGAATATGATTCTCTAGAAATATATTCAGCTACTAATGTTGCAAATGAATCAAGCATGAATCAGTATTTTATTTCTTCGGCTAAGAAAGTTGTTGAATCTTTGTAAAGTAGTTGTGAATCGGATATAACGAAATATTCCGAGAAATGGCTATAAACAACTTATTGTTCAAGGCAATTCTAACCATAAGCCATTATGTCATGGATTCGTGAAGAATTCGAAGATGTGTTACGAAGAAACTAATCAAATGCTTTTTACTGGAAGGCATTGAAGATAATTACGAAAATTAACGTGAAAAACTAAATTCGATTACAATGAATGAGTGTGATCGATGGTAATGCTGATGATGGAGCCAATATTATTATTGGAAAGCCTTATATTTAAGGGAAATCACTGCTACTCTATAGTTCCACGTTATAAGTCTACCTGTACCTATAAGCGTAAACACTCGAATTAAAAATGCACATGTTAGGAAACTAATTTACAAGAATTTTGTATTTCATCAATTGAGTGTCTCTCTGCTAAGATTAATAGTACAGAAGCAAAGCTATCATAGAATCAAAGATTATTATAAATATATATTTTCGGGTAATCTTTTATTATTTCTGCCTGGTGCTAATATCTTGTTACCTATCTTTCAATTACCCCACGCCCACATGTACTCTTGTCTATCTTACCGTCTTAATAATTAGTAATTAATTAACATAGCGCTCATAGACATGATTTTAGTATGTGTATTTATGCAATAATAACGTTTATTCTCATGATTGATTTTTATGATAAAACCTTCGATTTTTTAGTTTGTTGCATCAATATCATTATTCAAAATCATACCTTTATTCCTTTTTATAATTTGGGAAAATACTCAACGCCCACAAGAAAACACAAGCTGCCCACCTATAAACTTACATCACCAACTAGGAGGTAGGGACCAGGTTGGCGACGACTGGTATGGAGAGGAGCATTGATGAATAAAGAAATGAAATAGTTCAGCTGTTATAATAAGTGAAATATCTCCTGGATACAGATGAATATTGAGTGGGCAGCGCGTTCGATTTCAACGAAAGCGGTCCCAGGTTCGATTCCCGGTGGGAGCCCATGTACAAAATTACCTCAGCCATCGAAGCATTTTTTCACAATACTGCGTCTATAAAAAGTGAAAATGTTGACGTTATTTAAAGTTTGATTTTATTCTTTTCAACTTATTTCTTTTGGAATCTTTTGTTGAAATGAAAACTTAAGTTGTGTTATGGTATATTTATCTAATTTACTATAGATAATTACAACTCTGTGACCCAATTAATATCATTCATATAACTAATATTCATGTTGAAGCAATACACCTGCAGAGCAACTACAAATAAGTAAGTTTATTTCAGTCCAATTATTTAACCCATTAAAACAATGGAATAAAAGAAAGAAATCGGACCCAATTTTACCTCTATCCTCAGTATGAGAATTATTTTAGGACTATATCAACGTAATAAAACTCGAAAATCATGTTTCCAGGTTAGAAGGATATTTCGACCTTTTTGTGACGTTCTTGAGCGATGGAAAAATGACAGAGGGAGGGTAAGAGTGGGGAGAAAAGAACGGATTGGTAGCAGAAAAAGCACATTCGTATTTAGGTCTTTGATAAGAGGATTTCGAGTATTCGTTTGATCCACGATCGAGAAAGAATGGGGTTGGAGAAGGAGAAGGTTGAATGCGGTAAAGGGCATTCGGTGCGACGAATATCAGGGAGCAAATCAGACTTAATTTCAATGCGTGTATGTGAAATGCATTTTGAAGAATATTGACGCATCAGTCGTAGTTAGAAACAGGAACAATGGAGGAGTTTTGCATACACTTAAATTCAGGAATTTTCCTACAGATTTTTCGCTTGAAATTATCTCTTTCTTTAAATTTGAATACCGAGAAGATTTTTGAAAGAACTGAATAAAAATATCATAAACGCTATCTCGAAAAATGATATATATCAAAGATAACATATGACAGCCAAAATTATTTCCTAATCTTAATCTTAAAATGCAATTGATTCCTCCATATAGCAGTTTGAAAGGTTTCACGTGTTTTTCCTTATTTCTCAGACATCAACTCTCTTCTAGATAGTTTTATTGAATATTATACGGGGATATTGAATTGAAATATTTTAAATTAAATTTTTATTCTTTATAATATAATAATAATTATTTTCAGTAGTTTCAGCTGCTAACATAGTTTCAAAATTTGAGAATTCTTCCTCAGAAAAAATATCCGAGGGATTTAAAGAAAAGCAATATTTAGGAGAGTTTTTCTTGTTGAAGATAGAATCAGAGAAAGATTTCCATTTCATTTCATATTACAGAGATTCCACCTCCATAAATCACTATAAATTTCGTGTATTTGCTTCGGAAATTAGAAGAGAAATTTCATTTAGAAATACTATTACATTTTCAAATAAAGTCTATTGAGCTGTCTTCTGCCGGCGAAAATATTGGTACATGGCATTCCGAATATTTTTAAAGTTCCGTCAAAATTTCTCTTCATTTTAGAAATTTAAATTAAAAATAAATTTGAAAGAGATGAAATGAGATTGTTTTGGAAAGAATCTCACAACTGAAACTGATGTACTTTTTATCCCAGCCCATGACATTTTTAACTTGCATCTTCACGGTTCGATAAGAACTATTTTAACATCTGAGCCTTAGACAATTGGGAAAATTTTGCCTCGTTGAAGTGGTACATTAAAAAATTGCTTAAATTTTTACCTACCATGAAACAAATAGATTCATTTACTTTTATTCGTGTGACTGCCAAATATGATATCGAAAAATTCGACACGACGTTTCTATGACAACCCATATGTTTAATTATAAGATATTCGCTGTTTCATAAAATATTATTTTCCGCCCTCATGTACTGATTTGTAATATCTAAATATTAAAGGATCACTTCCGATCGATCAAATAGGAATGACTGTAATATATAACAATCTTTAAGGATTAAAATATATTATATCACTGAATTTAATTAGGTTTGATTTTCAGATAATAACCGGGCATACCTTTGTGAAATTAACTTCTCTGCTGAGAGAATATAAAAATGGAGGAAATGATTATCAAGAGCTACTGCAGAAGCAGCTGGATAGTGCTGTTAGTAATGCATTTATTTCCTCCCAGTAGTGTAATAATCTGATTTGGACTCCCTCATTATAAATTTAATTGTTTGTCAAAATGTGGAACAGAAAATTTTTGGCATCCATTATATTTATTTCATACGTCACGTGAATCTTTTATCTTTTAGTTCATATACTCAACATTTCTACTTATTTACCTTTTCTTTTACAACCCGAGTAATTCGCGTCAATTACTTTTATAAAGTATATATTATTATTCTCCCTAGTGGAAGAATAAAAATATTTCAGAGGATTTGAACTTTTAAAACCGTCCCTGACACCTCTGATAAGTATGCATTAAGAAGGTGGGATTAGCTTGTATACAGCTAGGATTCATAGAACAATTTTCATAATTACTACTCCAATTAATAACTAATTTACACTATTTTGTTAACTAGTAGCTCGGCTTAGCTCGAACACTTCTATCAATACGCATTTTATGCCGTAACAGAATCATATTTTTAATAGTGAATAATTTATAGTCTTGAATCATTTTTTGCATACTTTGATATTTCTCTTTTTATCGCAGAACGGTTGTGAAATTATCAGTAACGAAGAAATAGAGCTTTTTATGGAAGTCGTAAAATTTGAGGATTTTCTTTTTGAAGTATTAGAAACATTTTATAAAGTGGCAAAAATAAGAAACAAAGATGATATTTACATAGATCTAGGTAAGAATCTCCCGTTTCAATATTTTAGTAACTACATTAAGGTATACAATGTGTATATTTCTTAAGAAATATATGATAAATTCATAGTCATGTTTGGCAACCTAATTCAGTACTTTGGAGCAATTAGGATTACGTTACTTCTATTTGATATTCATTATACTTTCTCCACAGCTCATACTTTTTTGAATAATATATCGCTGTATGGAGGTCGTCAATAATTGCCTGCTCAATTAAGCAATGTTTTATCTCATCGTTGTTTCAACTTCACGTTTAGATACGCATTTCCACCGTTTGTACGTTCCTTAAGATGCAGCAACCAGCATTGCACTAGCGCCTAAAAGCTGGCAACTTGTTTTACTTATAAGAAAACTTGTTGCCTAAAAACCAGGATACGGAACAACCGTCCTCAATGGTATTCCCAAGCTTGAAGTGATAGAATTGGGCTATTTTATTTCTTTATGTGTTATCCCTACATACGTCATGAGGCGATTAAATGAGAACGTTTCAAGATTAAACGTATAATGCTTTCATTTAGCACTCGAAATTCAATCATCATATAATTAAAAAATTAATTATCATTTGATTTAAATTTTAAATTAGAAGAAAATAGCTCCTTAATTTTACTCTCCATGAAGAAAAGCATTCTTAAATGAATTGATTTAATTGAATATGGGGCGAGAGATGGTTAATCAATATCCACAATATATTACGAAAGTCAACCAGTTTTTTGATGAAAATTTACTGCTAACGGTGTACCGATAACGATGTAACGATAGACGAGATAACGCAAGAGACTAATAGATGCAGATTAAATTCATATTTTTCTGTCATTGGCCCAGTGATAAGTTAGACTGATTAATAGAACGTGAGTATAAAGGTGACCTTTGAAAATGATATCGAAAAAGTCATTTGGGCTGACGCTCCAACGTGTAGATGTTTGTACTGGTCCTGTATATTATCAAATTCATAGAGATAAAAGTAAAGTTCGCATCTAGGTCTGTTGATGTACCGAGATACAAAAGTATTTGTGAGAAAATTAGCGATATTCCAGTTACGTTCAAGCTAGTTAAGATGTGTTAATAAAAGAAATTTCCACTGATATTAATTCAACTGATGAATTTCTTAAGAATACTACTTGAGTTTCTCGGTAACGACCTACCAAATAGGACTTGGAAACGTTTTCGTTTAAGGTTTCACCAGATACGTCTCAGGGATCTCTAAGAGGTTTGCACAGCTAATCACATCGAATCCATCTCAAAGACGACTCTGAGCGCCAGATGTTTCAAAGACGGTCTTGTTGTGAGACAAGTGATGAGATGTGGGTTGTATGAATGAATCTCCCTTGGATGAATGAATGGAATTTACATAAGACTAACTACATTAAGATGCAATATTGCTCGATATTAGTCGTCTTTTGATAATTTTAGTGGATATAATCCGTTTTTCGTGAAATCTATGCGAGAAATTTTTTGCTATAATTTGCAGTCTCACTTAAAATGCGCGAAGAAATAATCGTTAATCAAGAATTGATATAATTAAAGATCAATTATATTGCGCATAATTTTTAAATTTGTGAGAAAATAAATCTACCCGATTCAAAAAAGTCGTATTTCTTCCCCTTTTTCGCTCCTTGCCTTGATAATGGAAAAAAACCTATTTTAAAAACGTTTTTAATCATTAAAACGAGTAATAGAGATGGAGCAAATGATTGGGTAGAATATATACTTCATCTTATATAAAATTCGTTTGGAATTTTAAGACTGAAAGTTTCTGGTGTTGTACCATCAACATATTTCTATTCCATCCAAATAACGTGTGAAGCACCACACACGAGATGTTTCATAATACATAAAACCCATTTAAACATTCTCGCTTAAGACGCTATCCCGCTAAATACACGATTTTTTTCTCGGCGTCGGTCCCTTTCATAAAAATACCGTTTAATACGTTCTCCTACCCGCTATGATGTTCTACAATACGCCATAGCCAAACTTTCTTCTCATTTGACAGACGAAATATTTTTTTACATTATGGGTTGTATTTTTCCTCTCTCTCTTATTATGCCTTGCCTCTAAGGAGTTCCTTTTGACTCTATTGTTTTCTATGAATAATGCTATTAGAAGAATATGAAAATATCGCAAAGCACAACAATTTCCACCCCACTGGAGCAGATACTAGCTCTGGAGAGAGTGATAGAGATCTTATGCATCACTTTAGTCTCAGGATAGAACTTTAGATTTAAAAGTTACTTTTTAATGTTTTCTTTAATTGTAATCTCATATTGTTAACAAATCAATCAACGAGAGTGGCAGTACAGTATTTCATGGCCTGTTAAGCATAGTCTTGATGAGTTCGCGCTTTGTGACTGCTTCTCAGCACTGCGAAAAAGCTCACAGCTGAAAAAACATCCGCTTTAAAAGCTTTGCTGTTAAAAATTCCTTATTCTTCCCTAATTGTTTACCAGATAAAACTGGCTTCATTACAAGGTAAGAAACGACCAAAATGAAATAACAAAGGAAGGCGTGCTCTTTACCCAAAGAGCTGACCGTTCTTAAAGAATATGACGATATAACTAATACCACAGTACAATAGTTCTAGGCTAATTAGATATCCAATCTAATCAGCTGTGGCAAATGAAGCAAACTAAAGAAGTTACATTTTCGTATTAAAGTGTAAAGAACTTGTTTGCTTTCACTAGCACTATTTTACTTTTCGCTTCTCCACCGTAAACAAATAAAAAATTGTCGTACAGCGGCTATAATGATATTCCAATAATAATGCGTTTTTCTCTAGGTCCTCTAAAACGCGTCTTAACCGAATTTTAATGTATTTAACACCTAAAGTGAATATCTTCTTATGTTATAAAGAAATTTCACAGGTTCCATCTTCAAGAATAAATACTGTGATACGAAACTAATCACTATAAGTATTTCTTATAAAGATATAAAGAAATTTCACAGGTTCCATCTTTAAGAATGAATACTGTGATACGAAACTAATCACTATAAGTATTTCTTATAAAGATATAAAGAAATTTCACAGGTTCCATCTTTAAGAATGAATACTGTGATACGAAACTAATCACTATAAGTATTTCTTATAAAGATATAAAGAAATTTCACAGGTTCCATCTTTAAGAATGAATACTGTGATACGAAACTAATCACTATAAGTATTTCTTATAACTCATAATTTTGTTTTCTGTATACAGTAAATCTTGCATCTTTGTTTTTACTTATGGAGAACAATAGCTGTGTAATGACGAACGTTATCCATGATTATATTACCATGATATTTTCTTATTCCTATTCGTTAAGTATCACGCAAGTGATATTATTTTAACTCATCATTTCAGTTATTTTGTATATTATCTGCTTAAATCTCTCACAAATGGAGGAGTCTGATATTGAAAATTTGGCAGCGAAAAACTATCCATCAAACTGGCGTAAAATTATAAGATTTCTTTGCCAAAGAAAACATCATGTACTGATAGCTAATATAAGTACAAAATACTTAGATGTAGACTTCTGCAATGATACCATTTTGAAACAACTGCATAGTAAATCAGAATGGATGAAGGTGAGTAAATCTGGAGATAATCTTAGCAAGTGAAATGCTTTCTGTGAGATGCTGTTTTATATTTTAAATTGAAATTACGATTACTTTTTAAGTGACAGATATTTGATAGTGATTATAGTTCATAGCAAATACGGTAGTATTTGATAAAATCAATATTTTTAATGACATTTATATCAGACAGATATAATCATCAATTGATCTATATCATTAAAGGGTCTTCTTAAGAAACTAAGCATAAATCAGATAAGAAGAGAAAAGGACATAGTAAAGAAAGGGAAGAGCATGAATATAGAAACTGATATGGAGAAACAGCATGATAAACAAAAGGTAGCCTTACTCGAAATTTACTATTCAATAATTACCAAGCAGTTTCATGATATTACTTTGAATGTATGAAAGTTTTAAAAGCCATGAAATATCTATGTTCATGAGAATTTGATTTTTCTATTGAAAATTTCAATTCTTGCAAAGGAAATATTATTAATGAAAGCTTGTAAAAGATTTACTTTACAACAAAAATATTATAAATTGCCAAGTCTTTCATAAAATACTTGAAATGTATCTCACAAATAATTGGCAGCATGTAAAGGGAATTATAAAGGGCTAACAATATAAAATTCATTCTTTTCCTTTGCTGCTGATAGTTCTGAGAAATGTTTTACGTCTCTTAACCTTTAATTCAATCAGTACATTTAAATGAGTTAATTATTTAAAGCCATGAGAGATATTGTATTGGAAGAATGATTTTTTTAGGCAAATACCATTGGTGTGCATAAGGGTATGAATTCCAAAGAAGAGATTGATGAATATACTTATTGGACTTCATTGCCAAAGACCTATGAAACAGGTCAGGAAGACAGCTTACGTTTTAAACAAGGCATAAAAATGATCAATGAAAGAATGAATGCATTGCCTACTGAGAGAGAAAAAATGGTTCAACTCAATGATGATAGTCAAGAGAGGAAAGCTGAGAATTTAGAAGGCTTGAATGCTGATACTGGAATAAAGAAGAAAGGATATAAAGATGACAGGGCAAAAGATAAAAAGTTGTCAAATGGTAAAGTCATACTTGAAAGAGATGACGTTACATCACAAAAAATGGATAGCAACTGTCTTAAAGATGAAGATATCCAAGAAAGAAATGAGATAACAAACAATTCTAAAAAGCAAGCAAATGTAACTTATTCGCCTAGTGTTGCCAATTCAGTTTTAAACAGCACTGATACTGAAGAAAATAAATCATTACAAGAGAAAAATCACAATATCATCTCTATCTGCATGAACTCAATGGTAATTATTACTTTTCATACTGGAAAATTTTATAAGAGAAAGTTTGTTAAAAGAAAACTTTTACTACACCACCAACATGATCAAAGATAGATTTGTTAGCCAACTAATGTGATTTTAATTAATCTATCAATCATAAATTTTAGCAAGCAAAATTTCCAGTTTTATCAAATACAACCACTATATTAAGAGAGGCAGCTGTGATTCAGAAAAATGAAGAGAGGCAATTAAGAATGTATGTATATTTCAATGGTCATTTTGAAATTATTGAAAACATTTTTCATCCTCAGTAGAAATATACTTCACTTAACTGTACATTAAGTCAACGAATTGAAATTTAGAATGCAATATCATTAAACCAAATTGTGTTATTAGGTGTTTTGATAACCTTTTTTCTCAGTAACATGATACTGAGAAGCATTAGTATTTTCCTACTAAGGAATGTAGTAAGGACTGAATTTTCATCATGAATATTTGTATGACCAATCAATAATTGGATTAAACAAATTTTTGGAAGGAAAGACATTGGGACACAGCTATAATGAAATTAAAGGTTAAAAAGGCTCCTAAAGCCATATTTGTTAATATCCATAACACAATGAAATAGTGTCTGGAAACAAGTGTAAGTCCAGGATTATCAATCTTGTAAGAAACACTTAAAAAATTGGTTATCCCAAACTCCCCATAGTTTCTCAGAGGCTGATTCCATTACTGTTTTGGCACTGACAAATTCAGCTTTAGTTGTGTTTTTAAACCTCAAAAACAAATCTGTATCAAAAATAAGGGATCCAGACAGTTATTTTTCACTATGTTTGATGCAGAACATTTTTATCAGAAGTTCATTACTCCTTTTCATGCATTTAGATTGCAAGATTTGAGTGAAGGAGGTGGAGATCCACTGATGTGGAGGAAATTACAGGAAGAATCAAGAGAAAAAGAAAAGATAAAGAGAAAAGAATCTATGGAGATGAAGCGTCTTCAAGCTTTACTTTGGCAAGAGGAAGCCATACTTGCAAAAAGGAATGTTTTGCAAAAGAATAAATTGGAAGCATTAAAATTGAAAAATGAGGTAAAGTTGTTCAAATTATAATAAAAATACAGGAAAGTCATTTCATATCCTTTTTTAGTTTGCCTATCTCTATGACTAAATCACTAACGAAGAAGTATTACTAATCCTAACCGAACAGGAATCCTTAAACACTATTTTTACGCTTTAAAAATAATTAAGGGAAGTATATACGATGTTCGATTTCAATGGCAAAAGGACATTAAAATCCTAGACAAAATTCTAATAACTTCAAGATTAAATTAAGATTTAAGATTAAAAATGCCTCAGAGTGCACTTCTCTTTCAGATAAAATTATTTTGTAGAGATATTGATCCATTAATGAGAGTTAATTTAAAGGTATGGATTTAATACTGAATTTGTAAATTTTGAATTGTTATCCAACAAGAATCATTTGTTAAGAAGAAAATGGAAATGTTTTGAGAAATGCAGTCTATGTTACAATTACGCCATACAGTTCACCTGATGAAAGTAAACCTGTAACCGAATATATCAACTATGACCACTTATTTTTTTAGAAAAGTAATATCATTAATATGAGAAGGAAGTTGAAGGAGAAAGAGGAGCAGCTAAAGAAATCCCTCATTCAAAACACTCAAATGACAGCAGCTAATGCTCAAAAAGCTGTACAGAAAAGTATGAAAGCTAAGAAAATGATAGGTACGTATAAAATAGGGAATCATCATAGAACATTTTCTTCTTTTCTTCCTTATGTAAGAGAAAATTTTAAAATAACTTTTAGCTAAGAAAATGCAGGAAGAAAGAAGGATTTTACAGGAAGCTATAGCACAAAAAGTAAGATATATAACAAAGTTGACTATTAATAACTTGAGAATCCATTACATCAGTTACTTTCACAATTATCAATGAAAGAAAAAGGAAGAAGAAGCTGAAAAGACTGAACTAAAGAAGAAAATCAAAGAATTGTGTAAACCATCATCTTTCCCCTTTAAGAAATCAATTGACTTAACTGAAACTCCAGGATGGGGATTTTCTTGTGAAATGTCTATTGCTGAGGTAGGATTTTCAAGTGCAATTTCTATATTTTCTTAGAAAAATTTCTTAAGGAACTGGCACTATATATTTATTATTAACTCACTCATGTAAAGCAAATAACATGGAGATCTTGAGTTTCTTCCACAAAGGAATTTAGCCAATGATGAGGCTCCAAAGAAACATTAATTTTTACCTAATTATATTACAAGGGTAACTCTAAATGATATCATTACTGCTCCTGATGGATACTTTAGTTCAGGAAGAATATCATACTTCTATGTTTGAGCTAGTTTCAATACATCAAGTATGTGGCTATGCTTTTAGTTTATTTGTCAAAAATGTTTCTCAATTGCCTAACCACTCACTTGACATATATATGATGAATTACTTAAATAAATATTGCTTAAAGTAAAAGATGCATAAAACCCAACACCCACCCAATACCACCCAGCAGAGCTACCACTCACCCAATCATCATTTCATTTCATCTTAATAATATTGTTCTTGTATGGTCAAAGACTTCTCAAGATTCTAATCAAGTCAATTCTTCATTTAAAGTTAATATTTCAATTCCCATTTCAAGAGTATACAAAGAAATGTAGACTTAAACAATCAATCCAGCTGGAAACTAAAGAAGTATTCATACATGAAATTTACTGGGGAAACATGAGATCATGGTTGATATAGATTTAAATAAGTATTTCTTTGACAATATTTTGTACCTAGAATGATTTAATTCTGACAGAAATATTCATACTCAAATCATATTATAACTTTTAATTAAAACAAGGAATATTCTTAGGATAATATCCAGGGTTTTGATTACAAAATTTGATCTATGGATATTGTGCATTGATCATTACATTACATACAAAAAGTCATATAAATATTTCTTATATTTTAATTATAATAATCTTTGGTATATAGTTACAAGAAAGATTACGTCTTCAAAAATTGCATGATGAGCAAGAAATTGAAGAAAGAAAAAGAGAAGCAAGGAGGCAACAGCAACAGAAGCAAGAATATTTGGAGGACATAGACAAATTCCTAAGGGAATATAAACAGAGCAGGTAATATCATCAATTGAAATTCTATATTACAGAAATATTTGGCATTTGATAATTTTTCCTGTAGCAATAATTCAAAACAATTTGAAGTTGCAATCACATAATATTATTCCAAAAAAGTGAGCAAAACAAAGCATTTTAAAGACAGTTTATATACATTTACCCATATTTTCATCATCATCAGAACTAAAAATATTAGTTTACTCACTACTTTATAAGTACTAACTCACAATGTAAAGATATTTTACTTAGAATTTACTACACATTTACTTATTTCTTTCAAATTAATTGATAATATTTCAACAGATTAGTTTTAATTTTCTGCTTTCATAACAGGTTGTTTCAAAAGTAATTCACTTTATTCATTATTTTGCTTTTTGAGTTATGCTGGAGACGTTCTATTACTTAATGAGTGAGAAAGATTTAAATTAAAAATATTCTTTTGATAGAAATAAAAGATTTTATCTGATAACAGATACTGCTATCATAGGCTATGAAATTGTAGTAGTAGTGTTAAAAATACTTTGACATCTAAAGTCATTATGTCTGTGAGCCCCAACTGGGAATCAAACCCAGAACTTCTCTCACAGAAGTCGCCTTTGTTGCCTACCTGGCTGTCCAGATGCTGATTATGAAATAGCTGTCAATTGTGTTAAACTTAATAATCAAGCCCTTTTCATACTGAGAAGTTAATATTTTTCCTGTTTAATATGTAGAAAATAATCAAGGAAAATCTCCATTGTAACCATTTGACATCAGTTTTCTACATATTGTAAGCCAAAGATTTTATGAAAATAAATTGCATCAATTTTACTCAAGTAAATCATATAAAATGTCAAATGAGTAAATAAAATTTTTGCTCTACATGTGGTGAGGGTACAAAAACAAATTATAATAATTCTGCAAATGTTAAAAATCTCAAGTAAGTTTTTTTTATAATGAAAGTAACCTTTTCGTTTTAGAAAAAATGTATCTCAGCCAATCTATGACATTCAGGAAACACAATATCCTGAATCAAGAAAAATAATCGAATTAAAGAAATTGCTTGAGGAGAAAAGAGCGCAGAAACTTTTGGGAAACAAAAGCACTATTTATTTATCACTACAATAACTATGAATATCATTGTTTATACCTGAGAATAGTAAAATCTTTAACAAATTGACATAAATGTATTGAACTTTGATTAATTTTACTTAAGAAATATGGAATACACATAATATTGTTGTAAGAAATGTTTTGTTGAGTAAGACCGATGGCTAACTTTATTTTGACTGAATTACATGGTAAAAGAAAAAATAAATTTCTTTTTCTAAGTATGTAATAGTAAATTGATAATAAATGAGAGCATGTTGCAGATGATTTATTGATGACAATTGATCATTATTTGGTCAAAATCTTCTTTTTTTTAAGTAATGACCTATACAATTAACCCACTACTAATAGCACTTAAAGTTTTCTTCAGGTTCAATCTGCAAGGAATGCCTAATAATTTTGTCTAAGAATGGGTGCAACATTTTTATTGGAACAAATATAGATTATTTCTTCTGGCATCACTGATGTTTCATATTACAAGGATAAGAATAGTTTTGAGTAATTTTGTTAATAATGAATTTGAAAAATATTATTCCTTAGATAAATAAATTCATTTATTGTTCTATTTAAATCAATCATGAACTTAAAAAATACATTTTTACAATAAAAAATATCAGGATTAAATGTAATAACATATTAAGTTATACCTTAAATCAGTATAAGATATTTTGAGAAATACAACATTTTTCTTTCTTTATTACTCACAATAAACTGATAGTGAAATAACATATCTATCATCAGATATTAACGTATGTATAGTGGACCTACATACCTATCTAACAACATTTTTTTGAAGAATTAACAGATAGAAGCATAAAACTCTTATAACCCTTTAAAGGCTAAAATTTTATCTCCTTTGCAATCCAATACTTTTCTTTGCCTTTTCATAAAAGTAACACGAAACATGAGAAACAAGGAAATGGATAATCTGAGGATTTTACTTGTTTCCTTAAAGAAGAACTTGATGAATTCATTCATTCATATTATGATGATAAACTCAAATTATGATTTCCTTTGACTTTTTTGCAGTCTTACTTACTTTATTTTTTGGAGTTATTTTCTAGAATCATTGTTGAGTAGAGCAGTTAATTCATTTTGTAACTGAACCCAGCTATTGCTACGTCCCAGATATTTTTTTCCAATGGAACTTTGCATCTTTGGAACAAATTTACAAGGCTGAAAGAAATGCAATTAAATTACTGACATCAAAAAATTTATGTGGAATTGCAGCAATAACTGTAATTTAAATAAGAAATGCATTGTTAGGATGTATAAGATAGAGCCTGCTGTTCATCATGATCACATAAGTCAATCTCACCTGCTTGGATTTAGGAGGCAAATAGTTCCCCTCCAAATTATTCTCAATTGTGGCTGGAGGGACAGAGGCTACTGGTCTTTTTAGACTGTCCTGGTGTTTAATATTAAAATTTGTATTACCATTTTCCCAACGATTCCCATTTGTTGAATTTTTTTCTGGAAGAATAACTTAAGATTAATCTTCAAAAAATTAATCGAAGACATACCATATATACTTATTCATCAAACTCAGCAATGATTTTGAGACTGTATTCTATCAAACTCTATGATAAGATGAACCCTGTCTGAATGAATGTTTGAAGCCCATAATATGATAGTCTCTTTTGTGTGATTAATACCTTAAAATTATAGTATTTAGAATGAATAAATATCTTAGAAGAAAATGTCTTTTATATCTAGATCATAGACAAATGCTTTCTCACTATTTTCCATTTGAAAAATCCCTTTCTTTAAAATTTTCCCCATATTTTCAATACTTTCATTCTCATTCTTTTATGTAATTGTCTTTTTCAATACTTACATTGCTATCCTGCAACATTTGATGAAATTAATGTGTATAAAATATAATTATATAATGTATAAATACAGTCTTACTAGGAAGCTTTTCATTTGTAGATATTTGCAAAGTATTCTCTCTCTGGGATAGTTTGAAGGTTGTAGAATTATTCGAGAGGGGCATTAGATTAAGCGTCTGCTGTTTCCATTTTCTGTTAATGAGCTGCTGACTTACTTGTTGCTGTTTTGCTTTTTCAGTTTGATTCTCCAGATTTCCAATTTCAGACTGTACCTGTTTAAGCTGTGTCTGTAGTCTATTTAGATGAAAGGCCAAAGAAATTAAATAAGTTCTGCAATTACAAATCTTTCATATCCCAATCTTAGATTACGTTTTATCCAAAGTAAGTTTATGTAATCTCCACTGATATTACCCATCACCACTATGAGAATATGAGATCAAAGATCAACTACATCCAGAGTAGGATTAAGACATGAGCAAGCCAGACAGTTTGAGGCTTTTATGAGGTGCTGAATCCTTTGTGTATGCTCATCTTTAAACTTACAATCCATTTTATAGTATATCCAATGAGATACCAATGGGTTGTTCATTACATTGATGAAGCTTAGGAAAAGAATTTTCTTAAAAACTGATCTCTTATAGTTAATGTAAAAATTTCATCAATCATAAAAAAGATGATTTTGATTTAACATGAATTCCTTTAAATAGAAAGTTGCATTGATGTGAAACCCACATGCTCCAATCACTAAGCTCTTCTCAGCAACTCTTAATATGTGAAAAAAACATTATCTATACCATTATGATAAATAAGAAATTATCCCAAAAATACCTACTGAATAAATTCTTCTCCAAAATCAGGGTCTCTAGTTAATTTTTCTTTCATTAATTTGACTTCAGTTAACTTCAACTCTGCTTCTGATAATGCTTTCTTTGCTTCCTGAATATCATCTTCTAGTTTCTTTATATTACTAAGCAGTTTATGCTCCTCATCCTCCAGTTCTAAATGGGAAGTTAATATCATCAATCATTCGTACAAGCAAAAAATTAGCAAAGTTACTTAGGAAGTCACATTTATATTGATCACTACACATCTTTTAATCTGAGAAATTGTATGAATATTATACGTGATTTCCTTAGCTCTTTGCAAACAATCAGTAGCTAAACATCCTTAATGTATATTTAAATAAGAATTATTTAGAATTTCATTGACTATTTACAAATAAAAACAATTTTTTTTGATTTGATCAAATCAAAATCACAATAATGTATCAACAAAATTTTCTTTGACTTAGTTATGGGTGTAATAATATTTTTTAATCTGTGGTCCAAATTCAATGGGAAGAATCTTGGATAGCAATGGTTGATTATTATGATCTTTGTTCCGTACAGTTCCTTGAACTATATGAGGACTGTCATGTTTAGTAATGCCACAGCTCATTATCCCAGCCCAATAATGCCCAGCTGCCTTATCATGGCAGAGGGGTGGAAACGGAGAATGGAGGTGATTTGTAGCCCAGGTTCAACCATGCTAAAAAGGCTTCAACAATATCTCCAGCCAAATTGTGAAAGTGGCATTCACCAACTGGCAGTAGCACAGCCTGCTGAATTATTGTCCTTTATCCCACAAATACAATTCTCATGATGAGCTCTTGTAATGGAAATATACCTGGACATAAAAGCAACTCCCTTTCGGATGTCTGAGAGGTGTGAGTGGTTGTATAACAGAGGTCCATCATGAGGAAAATAACTACCACCCTACACTTTGCAGCTTTCAACTGCCACAGCTTGAAGACTGACTTCTAGAGCTACTGAAGGAAGCAGAGGAGTTAACTTGTGATGTCATCAGTTTCAACTAAGCCATAAGAAAATAAGAAGTCCTCCTTACACTCGAGCAAAGGGATTTACTATATTTCAGGAGTACTAAATATGGAAGGCCTTGGATTCTTGATCAACAAGAAATAGAAACATAATGTGGAGAAAATAGAGTGTATCTGACAGAATATGCAAGCTCTTACTCAGGGTAAATGAATGTTACTCTGTGTAAGATGAGAAGAGGACAACAGGGGAGAAGAAAAGGATTAATGACATGAATTGAAGAAGTCCACTGGGCTAAGGTGCCAGGAAGGAACATGTATATTCTGAAGTCAAATATGCCACTGGTCTTGATGGTCTTCAACCAATGAGAAAGTAACAAAATTCATAGTATTAAATATTTATACTCTATTTATTATTTAAAATTATTACCAGGAACATTTCTTTTGATTTTGAGCCAAACATCAGGCTTCCTCAACCAGCTAGTTCCCATAGATCCAAGCTCTTCTGATATTTTATGATAAAGATCACAAAATGACTCTCTATCCTTCCAAACATTTTCCTGCTTCTCATTCTGCTTCCAATGGATTCAATCAAGGGGAACACAAAATATTAGATTGATAATAATTTGCAAAAATAAAATATCTCAATAAGAGATGAGTTTTGAAGTTCTGCTAAGTTTATTATTGCTGTCAGCATGATTAATACCAAAATTTTCTCCTCCTCCTCATAAAGTTGTTTCAAATCTTTATGTATATTTGATAGGATTTTTGTCTCTTTTTCGAGACTCATTAGTAATGCTTCTTTTTCATTAACTTCTAATGTCATTCCTTTGACTTCCTCATTTATTTTCTCTCTTTCCACTTTTATTGACGTTAATTCTATTTTTATCTTCTTTATTTCTGTTTCCACTAGAAATTTATGAAATCTTATATTATCCTATCATATGAATCTTATGCTATCTTTATTAAGGCTAGGAATCAAATTCTTAAATCAACTCAAAAGGATGGACGAAGAGAATTCTGATTTGGGTCAAATTATCATGAAAACCTTCAAATTGAAAATTCGAGAAAACCATGAGTAAATATCTCACTGTTTTTTAGATGTTTACGTTGATGTTCAGCATGATGCTCTGAAACTTGAATGTTCTCAATAAGAGCATCTATACTATTTCCCAAAGAATTCATTTTCTGTTAAAGAATTAAAGGCTACTGCTTATAAAGCAATACAAGAAAGCTTTATAATAATGAAATCACTACGATCACTACTGTGGCGACTGTAACAAAAGAAAAGCAAATCAGTAATTAATTCTAAGTAATTGTTAGTAATTCATTGCAACTTTTCTACACGAGAATTCATTTCATTTTTGCCTCTATATATTAAAATTTTTATTTTAATCACCAGAAACTAAACGGAGAGGAAAAATTTCAAAATCCTAATTTGAACCTTGTTTGTTTAACCGGGTGTGTCGACTCCTGTATATCGTATTTGCGGGATTTGCGGTAACCTAAACACGCGTGCTCCCGCGTAATACATCCTTCCTTTTATCGCAGGGAATAGGATTGAAGTTTCCTTACTTGGTAACTTCTTCGACCTCCTACGCTGTAGAAAGAGTCATGTAGAAATATAATACTCATATGAGTTTAATTAATAAGATTCCATAATATGGGCTTCAAACTAACTATAGTGTTAAACTTTTTTAAAGAAGGAGGACAGACATGACGAGAAAATATAATATTCCGTGCAAGGAAATTCTCACAAATGTAACAATTTTGTACAGTGCAAGCATTAGCTTAACTATTGAGAAATTGTATAGTAAGATTGAAGGCATTCATTTGAGCACGAAATAGCAGTTTTCATTTTGTTATCGTTTAGTAATATAGGTACTGGTTTGAATTTACTTCCCAAGTTTATCCTGCGCTACATTCTTAAATTAGATAAATGTAATTTTTGTATATTTTCTGCGTCACATATTGCACCCACTGAAATTTAAATATTGAATTCTTGTCCAGTTTTATTCTTTGCCGAATACAGTCATTATCTTTTAGGAAGAAAGTTCATCGAGTATGAACTTTGAATCATCTAATAATTTTATCTGGGAGCAAACGACTCGTGTTTTTCACCTGAGTATGCGCTTCTTTTCAGCAATGCATCGAATGCAAAATTAACCAATCCCGAAACGTGTTGAGTCAGCTCATGCTCTCTTTAATCTCACTAAATAGCTGAGAACTACTATTATTTAGACTCAGTCTGATCTTATGCATTCCACTGAAATCCTACATTTCAATTTTATACATCCCATCATCCGTCCTAGTCTAGCCTTCTTTGAAGTTCTACTCAAAAGAAAAGAATTTTTAATATCAACTTTCATAATAATTCAAATTTTATAAAATTCTCAATCCAGTATCCTCTGCTTCGCCCATATTTAATCTAATTTGCTTCATTTCCTTTCTTTTACTTATTTCCTCAAACTTCACATATTCTTCTTTAGGTATTTACTTTTTGGTAATAATCATGTCTTCTTTTATTTTTTCTAAATCTCTCTGTAATGAATGCCATTAGTAATATTGTTAAAAGTGCTTTTATGGACAAGGTCATTTTACATGTATGGGTCTCCTGAGGAAAATTCCAGTTGCTTTCACCTAATTCAAGCATGCCATTCACTTTGCCATCCTGGAGCCAACTACAGTGTTGTTGGAAAATCTAATCTTTTCCCTGAAATAAGACTCCTTTGAATATTTTTGATTTATTCTTCATACTTAAATTCTTAATTTTTAAAAAGATAATTAAATTACAAAAGGAGGGAAGAATCTATAAAATTTCAAATAATTAAGTTTTAAAATACATTTCTGTGAGTTTTAGGTCACTCAGAAAGTGAATTCATTTTCATTTACACAACTTTAAAGTTGAAGTATTATAGTGTAGGCGGTAAGCTCATTTAAACCAGTCTGCAGTTTTAAAATCCACAGATTTATTACTTTGTAGTACTCAATGGCAAGAAAATTTTTCAGATGGAAACTACACCGTTTAGTAAATTTGCAAAATACTACAGAATAACTGCACACCACACTAGTTTTAATGCTTAAGCATCATCAACAAGTTAAGTAGTGTTTGAGAACAAGCAACTTTAAAAAGGAACTACTTTTCGTTCCCGATTTATTTTTCATCTAGACTAGGTTAAGTTCATCAATATGAGTCTTAAGTTATTACATAGCTTCAGGTCAATTTCTGTATAATTTGTTCAACGAAACTCCAGCATTTCTCTGACTTTATTTATCAATATATAATCCAATAATTGAACAAAGTCAATCCACACAAAATTTCAACATGATAGACTTCAAGGTAGCCAACTGGGTAGCCCCAGTTCACTTTTGGTGAATGGTTCACTTCCCAGTAGGCTCATGTTTGAAATGGCCTTGGCTGTCAAAGAAATTTCAACAATACTATTAACACTTGAACCTAATTATGGTGTCTGGAACTATTGAAACTTAGTTGCATGAGCATTTCTCTCTCCATTTTAAACTGGAGCTAAATAAGTAAAGAGTAGTTAATATTAATAGGAAATTCATTCTCGTTTAATGGCTTCGTTTATAAAATCATTACTTCCATAAGATGAAATGTATGGAGCTGAACAATTTCTGGAATACTCAAGCAAAGTTTCTGCTTCATAAATATAAGTGTGATAATGATAATCCTGGATTCACATAACAATAAAATAGAAGAATAGTGAACTAAATAATACTACCCCAAGATAAATCTAAATTTGAGTTTATTTCATGAGTGTGTTATTTACAGTGGTATCACATAATATGGAGAATAATTCACATGACTTCCTGAACTTGTAGATGTAAATACAGAGTAGTATTTTTGCAGATTCCTGTAATAGATAAATACATGATAGTAAAAAAATACTAACATTAACATAATCAGAAACAAATATTACTATTGCTAAAGATAGTGAAGCAAAACAGTAAAATCTATTTACCTATTTTATAAATTTTCTTCAAGGCTGTACTTCAATTTTATTCTTCCTCAAGGTTCCTCCTAGGTTCCCTCCTTTGACATTGACTTCATTTAGTAAAAATCAAGAAATGGGTAACGTTTAAACTAGTTTAGTTATCAAATTGATCTTATAAAAATCTACCAAAATATTAAAATAGAGGATATACATAAATATATATTCTTACCATCAATCTCAAGTCCAATTTACTTCACAATACATGAAACTCTATCAGGATAGTGCAAGAAATCATGAGGAATGATTAGCCAAATATGTGCCTATATTTGAAGAATAGTTCAGGAAGCTCCACATCTCTGACTTGAGTAGCTGCTTGCAAATCTTCAACGCCATCATTAAAAAAATATTGTTCGCTTAGGTATTTTTTGAGTTTCCACTTCACCAACCATCTATATTCCACATGACAATTTAACAAAGAAATTGTAGCGTTCCTAAATTTATTATAGAATACAAATAAAATCATTTACCCTCTCATAATGTCACAGCCTCTTTTCATTATCTTTTGTCACATTTACAAATAACAATAACAAAATAACAATTAAACAAGGAATAGAAATAACAACATGAGCTGATTTAAAATATACAAACGAAGAAAGGAAAATCACACTAAACGAAGTGACTTATATTTCGAATTAAAAGAAAACTTTTGGTACTGAATAATTAATAAAGCTCTGATCCACAGTTGAAATCTAAGAACACTCATTTTAACTGATATAGTAACAAAGTCAATGGAAGCAATAAAAAAAACTAAAAAAGTGCTAAATAGGTTTCTTGGTTTGTTCATGGAATACATTACTGTATGAAAAAAATCATGATGAAAACACTGATAAGTAGCTTTCACTTTCTTTATAGTTTTTGTGCTGATATTTTATCTTTTGGAGATGATTCCCAAAATAGTACAGGTCTTAGAACTATGACGAATGCGAGGATTCATTCGACATCATCGCAAGAAAACAAAATTAGTTTTAAGTTATCAGTATCAGTATCTTAACTAGTTAAGTTATCGTAGTGAATGATATTGGAAACTCCTTTCCCATTTTCATTCGCCATCAAAATATTAAAGACTGAATGCTCGATACAATAAAAAATGAGATCAATGAGATGACATCAAACACCAAATAAATTTTAATCTTCATGCTCATGTTCACGCTGAGCCTCAGCATCACGCCAGTTGCTTTTTATAGTTTCAACGATCGTGGCAAAGAAATCCGACTTCGTGAAACCATAAACACAGCAAATGGCAATAAACGCATATGATAACACAAGAATGTAATCTGGTTCATCTGAAGGAGTGAAAGGTATGGGTCCCAAAAAATCTGCAGAAGTTACATTAACAATTCCTTCTGGATCCATTCCCGTATATTTAGTAATAAAATTTGTCATTGCTGGAAGGGTGTATTCAAGACGATTGAATTTCGCTATAGGACGCCCATTATGGAAGAGGATAATGGTAGGAACACCCACAACTCCATACAGTGTGTTAAATCTGTGATTTGGGAACTTCATAGAATCTACAGCCAACATCAAAACATTGGAAAATAGGCGAGGTAAAGCATTAAAGTGAGGTGCTGTTAAAAGGCTAAAGGGGCAAGTAGGAGAGTAGAATAACAAAACAACACACAGTCCTGGTTCTGATCTAGACGTAACATTCGGGTTCACAGACAGAACTGAAGACAATCTTTCTGCATCGACAACTTCAACATGAGGTATTTCTGTTTGATTGAGAGGCACACAGGATATCATGGTGAAATTCGAAGCAGTTGCATTTGTTGTTGTCGTAGTGTTCACACTCACAGTAGTGTTTGCAATAACGGTTGCATTAGTGCTATCCACATCACTTACTTGCGATGAATTTTTAGCATGCTCTAGGCCTGTACCTTTTATCAATGCCGCTGTTAGGCTCATAAAATCCGAAATCATTCGGAAGATATAATCGAAAAAATAGTAGAATCCGTTAATTATTTCTTTTTCTTTATCGGAGCTGATGTTTTCCAATGGAGTTTTACTCATAACATTTTGGTCTGTCTCTTCTAAATCAAATGGTAGCAGTTCTAGATTGCTAACTTCAGTCCCTGCTTCTGGTTCTTCATTTCCAATGGAAAATTCAATCAAAAGCAAAACCAGGATGAGGGGAAAATATTTTCTCATAATCATTTCTTCAACCTAGAATGTCATAAAGATGAAGAACAAAATATCCATGCAGTTGGCTTTAACAGAGAGGTTTTTTATCTTCCTTAAATAAATATCATTTTTCCAACACAAGTCACACAATCATCACTATTTCACAGGATTACGGGAAGAAAAAACCGTTCGACTTTCGCCATATCCGACATATCAGATACTAGAAGTGACCAACAGCCGAGAATCGAAAGTAGCTAGGCGGTAGATAAGATTCCGAAATTTAAAGCGCCTTCAATTCCATGAGACCTTATGCTAGAATTCAGCAAAATATGATTGAACTAAATTTCTTCGATAATCATTTAATGGCCCATTAGATGTATTTAAAATGTTAGAATAATTTTACGAGTAGGGATTATATCTAAAATGCCACTGCATTTCTAACGAGAAAAAAGCGCGAGACTCGGTGGATAAGAAAGTTATAAGAGCAACTCAAACTAGTAGTTGTTTGTCGATTGCGAGAGATTAATCATGTGCAGTTGATTCATTTTACCCAAATAAAAATTCAGATGATGAAAAGAGAAATTTTAAATGGATATAACAGATAAATAACTGAAGTATTTGTGGATTAAAAAGCAAATTCTCAACTTTTAAGTGATTTCTCTATCGACTGATATTTGTACTTGAAGATGGATTATTTCATTCACAGAGAGGTTCGTATTTTTTTCTTATGTCTTTTTAGAATCCTTCTCCTAATTTACTTATCCTCAAAGATTGTGAGGTGATTAGATGTATATTCAAAATCCATAACCAAATTGGAATTTATCTAATAAAATAGAATGTAAAACTTTACTGAAACTTCTCATATCCTGAATAATTATAGAAAATGCAGAAGAAGATGATCGCGTTTTATTATTTTAATTTTCTACCAAAAGCCACACATGACCTGCCCTGTTCCCAAGAAAAGTAGTATAAGAAATCTATGATCAAATTTATTCACTTATGATATTTTCATCACAATTCACAAAGAAATTTTCTTTTGATTAGGAAGTCTAAATTATTTTAATTTTCATCAAACTCCATGTATATATAATTCTGATTGCGTAAGGATACCTGGAGAATCAAGATTCATAAATTTGATTTTAAATCATCATTGCATCAAAAATTTCTAATATTTTATATAAAATATAACATCATCCGTGAATAGAATTGTATATCTTTAAAACACCTAATATAGGCAATAGCTAATGCCAAGTTTTATTGTGCATAAGACCAACAAGTTAATAATGCAACTAAAGTTTGGTTTGAGGATAGAGTAGCAAGCAATATCAGAATATTCATTCCAATTGCAATCACATTAAATACATGCATTTTTGACAAGTTATGACTTTGTTCACACATAGGTTTCCATGGAGTTTCGTTGACCTCTACATGATTTTCAGGTATTCTGCCACATTGGTTGTTCTGATGGATCTTGGTTTTATTGGAACAACCAAAATTGCAAAATACCTGAAAATCATTAGGAAATCAGGTTTAGATTATTTTATAATATAATGATAAATTTGCCATCTTAATACAGTCTATTTTGGGGGCTTTGTATTAAATTCTCACTACTTAATATCACAGTTAAAACATTTTAAAATTCTACTTTGCAGTGATTACCAGAAAGTTCAATGGAGCTTTGCTGCGATCAATTCTGTGGAAACTTTCAGTCTATGCAAAGTACTTTCTTGATCCAATAAAGAGGAATGCTAATCATGAAGGATTAAAAGTATAGTAATATTTCACTAGCTGTGGACTATGAAACATTCATTCTCCCTCTGCAGTATGAGCATGTGTGATTGGAGATTCGTGAATGTTTCCTTTTTAAATCAAAATATATTCTTTTAGTAAGTAAAAACCATTGCTTTGTTTTGAAAACCACTCTCTTTTTCACTAAAAGATAGGCTTTGGTATTACCAACAGCAACAATTATCATAGCAGAATCTCAATTGCCCCAAGTTTTGAGATGCCATAGTTCATCTCCAGATATTTCTTCCGTATTGCAATGCAGTCCCCAAGATAAATATTTCTGAATTAAAGAATGATGTTTTGAACAAATCATACACTCCTGAAGTAGGTCATACAATACATTCCTCCTAACATTCAGCTTTGGTTGTGCTACCTTATCCTAATTATTTATATTCTATACTTAAGATTCCGTTGAGTTCACATGAATTATTCTTCCATTTGACAATATTATTGCTTTGTATCTTTAGGATTAATAATGCTCACAGTTTCACCATAAGATTTATTTAACCAAGGAAGACAAATTCATACAACAACTTATTTAACTTCAAAATAAATACAATCTCAAATATACAGGGTACTATAAAATTACTGTAAAACATTTAATGATTGGATTTTTATATCAGAGGATGAAAATATATCACGGAAGTAATCCAATGTCTCTGCTAGATTAAGATTTATCTGTTCATTTTTACATAAGTCAAATATTTCAAAAATAGGATCAGCCAGCATTGATTTCTTCCCAACAACTATAACAAAAGGATAACCAGTCTTTCTTGCTTGTAAGAGTCTCTTTCCAATAGTCATAGAGCCCCTATCATCTATGATAATATCTCCATGAAGTGTATCTATTGAATTAAGACTCTCATATATATTGTATGCAGCTGAAGTAGCTGATTCCTCATTGCTTCCTTCCTAAAAGAGCAGAAGAAATTATGTGAGAAGCAGACTAGATTTTTAAGTGCACTTGAAGCTAAGTAGCTGGAGATTAAGTTATTAGTTTGACAATTAGAGAATTCTTAAAAATTCATTAAGAAGGCAGTGGCACAGGGAAAAGAGGGCTTTTAGGGGTTCAACCCCTCCCCCCATAGACAAATCCCAAAGCTTACAGATGATTGATTCATCAAAAACAATTTATACTAATCTCAAGGTTGTACTATGGTTATCTTTATAAAGCCTTAAAAAATTTTACTGTTCCAACAAATCTTTGCAATAGTCAGCTATAAAATCAAAACAAAAATATGACAACCCAACCTGTTCATTTGAACTACCTTTAAATCGATCTTTATGAAGATGGTCAGTGACAAAAAATGTATATTCTTGCAGAATACTTCTGATTATAAAACATTTTACCTTGGGAGTGATAATACAAGTAGTATATGGAGCCAAGGCTAGTGGCCAACGTATTTCATCAGCAGGAGAGAGAGTTTCAACTGCAGCAGCTAAGATTCTTGTTAATCCAAGTCCATAGCTGCCCATTTCCATAGGCATGTTTACTCCTTCTGGTGATGTGAATGTAGCTTCAAGAGGAGTGGAATACCTAGTACCAAGGAGGAATGTATGGCCAACCTGTTGAATGAAATAGCTAGGTAAATATGCAGACATAGTTTATTTGGATTACATCACTTCATAAAATTTTGAGAATTTTCATTCATATTTATCAAAGAAAGAAAAAATATATTTTTTTTTCACTTAACACAAACACCAAGAATAAAGGATTTGAGTGAAATAGCTAAAAATTAAATTTAGCTTCAAAATATTTTGTGATTTTTAATGGGGTTCTTATATCTAAAACTTCAATTTTATGTTGCCTTGAAAAATCAAAGAATCATTTGCTCTGAATTTTATTATATAACCCTTGAGTTATATAACTGTCATGGATTTACAAAGGGAAAATATAATTAAGGTCCAAAAATACTTTACCTCAATTCCATTTGTGTGCTTCATCTCTGTTTTATTACAAATTGGGCAGACTTCACCCTGGAAAATTTCTTTGTTGGCAGCATAATTGCAAGATTTGCATTCTACAATGCTATCTTCACCAATACTTGCGAGGAAATGATACTCATGTGATATTTCCCCACCCATTTCACCATTATCACCACTGACTGTAAAAAGAATTCTGATTGATCACATGATTTTTGTAACAATGAATTCTCAATTATTACCATGCAAATATTGTTGCATGAGAGCATCGAAAAAACACTTGGACTTATTTGATGGAAATATAGATTATTATGAAATGAAAATCATTATAAGTATTTAATTATTATTAAAATTTAATTATTATAAATAAGGACCACTTCGGAGAGTAACTAGTAGCTGAAATGCACTATTTTGTTTCATTATGTACATTAATGTATATTAGAACTGCAATACCCAAAATGACCTGAATAAATCCAAACTTGAAATATATGTAGAACTGTGTACCAGTAATGAGAGATTAAGATTGCAGAGATGGCATACATGCAGGCCTGGGAGGGCCCTAGTGGGACCAGATAGGTAAGCCAAGCTGTCAGTGAAGAGGAAATGTGAAATTATGTTCCAGTATGCATTGATATTTGCTCCTCAAAGGGAGCAATACCAGCATGTGTGAGTTTGAAGGGGGTATAATGATCACTCTTAGGAAACAGCTATGACATCCTGTGAAATTTTGGCTCAAATGAATTATAGCGATGCATATATGAAGTGGATGGAAGAGGGTCATGTTCAGCAATGAGCAGGTATGGGACCTAGCAATTTAACCACAACATGGGACTGCCATCTTGTATGCTTGGCCATAAAATACTATATATTGTCCAGCTCATAACGGGAGTACTGCAACAGGCGGTGCGCCTGTTTATGTTGATCGTTCGACACCATCTGGAGCAGGCTGGAATGGTGGCATATTCACTATCAGCTTTAACTGCTCAAAAAACAGAAACACCTCAGGCCAAAATGGGAAAATGCCATTATCTGTGTGCTGTATGACAAAATGTAGTGTTTATGGATATGTACTGTTTGAAACTATTCAACAGTGATGGCTGCATATGTGTTAGATGCTACCATAATGAATGAATTGGAATGGACAGGAATCCTGCACTGCTAGGAGACATATGCCAAGAGTGATGGTTTGGGACACCATTGGATGAAACATATGACCTCAAATCTTACTCCTCCTTATTGAGGGCAATCTGAGTAACAACCATTAAATCAGGGATGTTTAAGAGCCTGAAGAGCAACCTCTCTTTTGGGCAATTCCACATGCTATAATTCAGTAGGACAATGCTTGGCCACTTGGGGAGGTGTATGTACAAGCTTTCTTTGTAGTACGAAGTATACTGCTTCTCTGTCTGCCAGACACTTTGCCTGTATATTTTATTTGGTCAGCAACTTGTTTGTCATGGCCCTCCAGCAAACAATGTCGATACTTTGTGGATGCACATATAAACTGTGTGGAGTTAGATTCCTCGGGAAATTATCCCGGCTGTCATTGATTCCATGTGAAAATGTCTAGAGGCTCTGAATGCAGCAATGTGGGCTTCTAAACATTCTAATTTCTTAAAGGGATAGACCATGTACAGTTATGTAATACTAATGATTCATTCATGCACCTAACCTGTGAAATGAATTTAATTTCAGCCCCCGAGCCCCCTTTCTTGGTGTTGCAATTTTTACTAACATTGGTGTACTATTTCATTGAAAGAAAAGGAGTTTCTGAAAAGTGATGACTGCCCAGGAGAAAATCCTTTTCTGGAGAATTCCCAATAAAAGAATATCCCAATGGTTGTCAATATTCGGCGTTTGGAGAATTCTTGCTTCTCTTAATATTTCATTGCCTTAAAAACGGATACATAAGACTACTTACCTTTTACATACTTCACCCCAATTTTATCAAAAATTTTGTTATAAGCCTCGCAGATTTCCATGTACGTAGTCTTGGCTGCTCCAGATGAGGAATCAAAGGTATACAGATCTTTCATTAAAAATTCCTTTCCTCTAATCAATCCAAATCTAGGCTTTTTCTCATCACGAAATTTACTAGAAATCTGATATATTCTTAGTGGCAATTGATGATGAGAAATAGGTGTGATGGAAGCGATAAGTGCAGAAACTGATTCTTCATGAGTCTGAAAAATGAATACAGTTTGTATATTTTGGAAGTAGAGTTTATGATTGATGGAATATTATTAAAAATTACAGACACATTAGAATAGAGCTACATGCGAGTAATAATGATGATTTACCTACTGGACTTAAAAGATATTCTTTTTTATGCCTATCTGTGAGTTTAAACAGTTCTTGAGTAGCGGATTGCCATCTACCTACAAAGAAGAATTTAATAAAAGATATCATGATTTGAAAGATCAATAACAGAACTTCATTGCAATGATTGGTAATTTCATTACAATGACGTTTTATTTAAGAATATTTTTCATGATCAACGAAACAATATCCTAAGTCTTGAACAACAGGTTATTTAAATACGCGAATTATGTTTCGTCTTGGAAAGTTATTGAGCCAATTCGTTGGTATATTTACACTTGCTTCTCTTACCTGATTTCTTCCATAAAAGAGAATCTGTCAACAACGGCAGTAATATTTTCTGCGCATTCACAGAAAACATTTCTGAATCGACAATTCTCGTTAATTTCTCCAATGATTTCATACCAAGTGGTAAAATATGATACATTCCATTTCCACTCTGCCTGATGACCCCGTTTTCTAACATGAGCTGTGTAAAAATTTATATTACTGAATATCTTCATATTTTATATTCCGAATACAGTGAGGAATAATGCTGTATAATCTAAAGACTTATTTTACCTTCTGACTATTGGACAATAAATTGTCTGATTTGATGGATGCGTTCTTTGGAATTACTTTTAAAGGTTGTAATAAGTTAGAAATGCGATGAATTTTTGTGGTCATTTTCGAAGGCGTACACCGCGTTCAAAAAGTTTACCTCACGATTGATACCTAGTACTTCGAAATTCACCACTCGTTTTTCCTGAGAACGACACACACACCCCCACCATCATCACGTATGAAATGTTATGAGAAGATTGCGTGCGACAAGAATGTATATTAACGATCTTGTTTATCTCTTCAACTGGTGAACTGGAATTAAAGGTTTAAACAGACTTGCTGTGTCTATAGCTCCAAAATGTCATCATTTACGCCTGGAACAGCGGTTCTACCCACCGCGGAGATGGAGATCACCATTTCTTGCAGGTAAATGTTGATAAATGGTAATTCACGACACTTCTGCATGATGAACTGTCAATGATTCAATGTACTAAATTTTGATTGTTTATTCATGTTCTGATTAGGTCTTTGATTGGGAAAGATGTTTTATCGAAATCTGATCCTATGGTAGTGACTTATGTTCAGCCTTTTGGCGAAAGAAGATGGGTAGAATTCAGCCGGACAGAAACCATATACAACAATCACGATCCTGTCTTTACGAAGAAGGTTATTTTACCATTTCGTTTTGAAGAACAACAGCCCCTTATGTTTAAAGTGTATGACATAGATTGTGATAGCCCTGATCTAACGAAACATGACTTTCTTGGAATGGCAACATGCACACTGGCTCAGGTAAAGTTAATCCTATAAATATTTTTCGTCATACAATTTAAATATTAAAAAAAGTTATTTACGTAGTTGATTTTCAAAACCATTTTTATATATCTTGCATGTCTAGCAGTAACGCTTCCTATATATCTCAAATAAATCATTCTTTGAGAATCGATTCCTTAAATATATCTCGCCGATTTGCATGTGCAAAAATTTTAGATTTAATGTTCATTCCTTATCTTATTATTTTTACGATAGTTGTACGTTCTGTGAATTCCGAAGAAAAGTTTGAGAACCGTATGAGGAAAAAACGATGATTTTTGAGTAAAATTCGTCGACCTTGAGGAATATTCATCGAAAGGAATTAATCTGGGTACTTTTGTTTTTAACAACGATTTTCAATTAGTAAATATTCAAATAAGTGTATTGCATTCAATGTTAGCCAGCGGAGGCATTGATAATCAGAACTGAGGTATCAGATTGAATGTAATTGTTTTTTTAAATAGAGAGAGGCCTTGAAATTCTAAAAAAAAATCATCATTTCATCTTATGTCTGACATGACGCACAATTCCACCCTTTATAACATCATTTTACTCTCAGCCATTTAGAGTGCTAGATATGAAAATTTATGTTATGAGCATAGTCCAAGATCAGCATAATATAAAAACTTGATAAGATTTCTTAATCCTTTGGACGGGATAAATACAAGGTATTAAATTCTTGGAGCTTGAATGATAAATGATGATGCAACTTGTTGCTTCTACTCTGGGAGTTGATGTGACTTTGATATGTTGGAAAATAGAGATTGAATTACTATTGTGGTTTACAATGTTGAACATTTCTATGATGATAATTCAGTATCAAATAATTTCATCAGATCAGTAGTACTTGTAATTTTAGGATGATTTCACTAGTGTATTTTTTTTACTTTGGTATAAGTTGTGAAACTTTGTGAATTATTATTTTCCCACAATATGGATTAAATAACTTAAGGAGTATATGTGTGTATGATAATTCTGTTTATTTAAATTTTTTATAAGTAGATTATTTCATTCTCTTTTTGTGTATCATAATGAACATCTCACTTAATTTTTTCTTTGCACAAAATAAAATGAATGTCAGTCATGAAGGTTTTACTATTTAACAGCATCTTATTGCAGATAGTATCAAGAGGAAAAGTACAGATACCTTTGTCAATGGATGGAAATACTGTGCCAGAAAAACATCTACTTGGTTATATAATTCTAAGTGCTGAAGAGCTTGCTGCTGTCAGGGATAATGTAATACTGACTTTCCAAGGACGTAATTTAGAGAAAAAATGTTGGTTTGGATATCCTCATCCATTTCTTATGTTTTCAAAGGTAACTAATAGTCATAATTAAAAGGGGAGATTCATATCTAAGTTTGAAAAGGTATACTATTGTTTCTGTAATAGCAGAAATATTATAGTTTGAGTGTATGTGAAACCTGAGGATGAAAAATGAATATTTTATACAGAAAAAAAAGTTTAAAATGAGAAGACTATTAATGCCACCTGTTTTGTTTTGAACTCATTATTGTTCATTGCATTTGTTTCTGTCAGGTTTTTGATGTATAGTTTATTTGGAAGTAGTCTAAGTTAATGCCAAAACTAGTAAATTGGAAATGCTTTCTTAAAGGAAAACTCCTGGAGAATTGAAATCATATTTTTTAACCCTTGAAAATATAGAGAAATTACATTATCTTGGGTGATCAATCACAATAAATGAATGAATAAAATTCTTGGCATGGGTTAATTATCTCTGGGTGATACATAATTTTTGTTTTATAGCTATTTTTCTATAGTTATGCATTTTACTTTGTATACTATACTATGTATTCTAAGAGAAATTTTCTGCTTATTCATTTTAATTAAATAAAAATTTCAGAGAAATCCTAAAAGGTTAAATGGAATTAGTAAAATTCAAAGTGACTTGAGATCTGTTACATTAACTTTATTCACTTCCTCCAATCTATTTCAAAATAAGCAAATCTTAAGGATGTATATTGCAGGCTTTCAGTCATGGGAGAGTGAGACAAAATTTTTTATATTTTTTATGGTTTATTTCTTTCTCATGTTGAGAAAAAATGAATTATACTCTCAATTTTGTATTTATAACAGTTAAATTATTTCTGTTTAATTTTATTCCAGGCTATGGAGTCAGGTGATTATAATCCAGTGCACAAGACTGAAGTTAGTAAAGCAACTGTTAATCCTATGTGGAAAACTATGACCATACCTTTGAGAACTATTTGCAATGGTGATATCGACCGCACAATCAAGGTTAGATCCATTCCTGATTGAATCATGATAGAATAAGTGAAAACTGCATCTCAATAAAAAGAAACATAACAATAGAAAAATAAATTATTAAAGCATGAAAATATGACAAAAAATTAAGAGGTTCTTAGAAGGATACTGATATCAATGACGAGGGAAGCTAACCATTGCATTCTTTTTTGATGGACTCTTATTATTTTATAGGTAGCATGTTATGACTGGAGTAGAAATGGAAACCATACTTTTCTTGGAGAATTTGAAACCTGTGTTAGAGATTTAAGTGACGGACCTAGTCCTAAGAATACTTATGAATTAATAAACAAGGAGACACAGGTGAGATAACACATTTAACCTTTAATTTTATTGGAAATTTTCATGAGATTTCCAGTTCTAAGTGCATTATGGATTTCATATTATCTAAGTCATGTTTTCTTTTTGTAGATCATTAATTAGCAGTATGTTAACATTTATTTTTTTAATTTCTAGTTAATTCTCCCTTCTAACAACATATGGAAAGTCTTTGGAAAGTCTTGAGAAATTTTACCCAAATAAATATTTTGTAGTATTATAAAATTTAAAATCATATTTCTTGCAAAAAATTCTCATTGTTTTTTTTATGAACAAATAATATCCATGGAATGTGTTATTTGTAATGTTATTACAAATAACACATTCACTTTATGAAGATTTGAGAATTCGGATGAATTCATGTGGAAAGCTACATTTAGTTTTTGTGTTAATTTTTACTCCAATCAATAATTTATTGTAATGCATTAATATTTCAGAGAAGAAAACCATCTTACAGGAACTCAGGGGAAGTCTTTCTTGTAAATTATGAATTGCAGAAAACATATTCTTTCCTGGATTATATTAAAGGAGGCACCCAGCTTCACTGCTCTTTTGCCATTGACTTTACAGGTATTTATTAACACTCACAGGTACATTTAGTAATTACGATTGCTTTGTTAAAAAATTTCAGAATGTAAAAAATATTATAGCTATCAAAATTGAAATTTTGATAATTACACAAGGTGATATTTGAAGTAAAAAATGTTAGAATATAAGATGATCTTGCAATATGTACTCTACCAAGATTTTATTTTAAATGTACTCCAACCGTATTTTTACCTCCAAAATTTCATACTACCATTTAGCTTACTGATTCAGCAAAATCAAATAAAATTTTCATGAATTTGGTATTCAGAAATTCTTGAGTTGTATGTATACTGCTTCCTATAATAATTATAATGGCGGTTATTTCATTGATTCGTTACTCATCTACAGTATAAGTCCATCATAATAAGTACGGCATATAAAGAGAGTTGTGTTATAGTTAGTGATTTTTTTGTCTGTCTCTCAGCAAAGAAGATAGGGAATTATGTCCATTATAATGAATGGTTATTTCAGAAGTATGAGTATAACGAGTGCCACATTTCTGTATTTGTCTAGGAGGAGGTATATCTCGGAAAAATTCTTGCCATGCATGTCCAAATAATTCCCTTACCAAATATATTATAGTAATATCTTCTTAAAAGCTCATAAAGATCAATAGGGAGACAGATAGGAAAGATCTATCCTGCGAATCAAGGTAGAAGAAAGGGTAAGCTTTATGAAAATAATTTATAAATCAACGAGATTTTGCATAAAATAGTTGAAAATTTGAAGAAAGTTAGAAAACATATCCATCTCCAGACTCTGAAAAGGCAAAATATCTAAATGTAAGGAAAAGGGTATTTTTCCTTGAAACAACCGTAGAGTGCCCCATACCATACCATGTGAGCGCGGGAGTGTTAAAAACCCTACAGTTCCTTAATGCCACACCCACACCTTTGATTCAAGAGGACTGAAATTTCGTATTAGAAATCGGCTTTAATGATTACACTTTGTAACAAACACTTTTCCAATTTTTGTTAGCTCTTGTTATGATGGACTTCTACTTCATTCATATTTTCATAGTAAAGCTATATACATGGTGATTCCAAGATTATGCTGTTAATTGCATCACTAGATTATCCAAAGTGAATGGAATAAAAAAATAATCTTAAATAGGTGTCATTAAAAGTATAGTTTATGAGATATAGGTAAGTCTTGATATATAATAAGACTTAAACATAGCAAATGATCAAAATGTCCTTCATATTTGTTCACACCAATTCTCTTACCATTGCATGAAGTTGAACCTTGATTTCTGACATTCCTGAATCTTAATGCTCTTGATAATTTTATTTGAATGTTCTGCAACACCCCTGTATTATGAAACATATTTATTTAATGACCCATATATTTTAGGTATTTTTGAAACGTTCTCCAACAAACCTGTGGGTGCTTTTATGATCCTCCTTTTGGAATCAGTTTGCATGATACAAGATCATAATGTTTCATATCTATTCAAGTGGACTGTCATTAAATATTAATTAAATTCCATTTTCCTATTAATTTTAAATTTCTTTTCTAATATGGCTGATCAAGCAATTCATTAAATCTTTGCTAACTCTTGTAAACTGTTCAATTGCAAAATAAAATTTTATTTCTTCTTAGAGAATAATAAATATGGTAATCTTGGTGGAGTATATATAGCAAGAGTACGGGAAAAACCAGGATCATTGGTCTTAGAAATTAGTGTTTAAGTATAGAAGTCTGATTTCTAGATGAAATTTTTAGACTCTGTTACATTAACTGTTGTAAATTTATTTTTACAATTCATAAATCATATTTCTTTATTAAAAGAAGTCATTGACTTGAAATTGACTTTGTGAGTTGGCTGTTATTGCTGTACATTCTAATTATGATGAGTTTTAAAGAAATAAATTGATATGTACATTTTATTTAATGACTCAGAATCTTTAATATGAATTTGTCTATGTCAAAATAGATCTTCATTGCAAACTATTTATTTCTCATCAGTAACATCAAATTGTCTTTAAAAATTTTTTCCTCAACTTATGTGTATGTACTTTTAATGTTGTTAAAAGGAATTCTTAATAGGTGGGTGATTTTCGTCAACCATGCATAAGAATCATTTTGATGAATTGGTCCCATTTTTAATATGTGACAGAGGAATTCCTCTCCTTGCTTTAATAATTTAAATATTTGTCTTGATTATTTTCACAGTGATAATTTATATTGTTAATGAAAATTCATGATTATTAAGTTTTGTGCAGTTATCATGTATGGTAGCATATAAGTTGATTCAGCATATAAGTCAACTCCTAAATTTAATTCAGAGTGAGGTCTACAGTCTACATTAGAAAGATTTTTTCTTACTAAGAAAGTCATATTTCTTAAGTACGCTCATGTTTAATTGAATATTTGTTGTTTGTTGTATAAATCTGGTTTGAAGAGATACATTTGCCTTTAAATGTCAACTTATATCTTAACGTATATGCTAAATATTTTTGTCTATGTAGTAGATACCTTAATATTATCATATTTTTGTGATTAATATTCTGTGAGAAAAATAAGTAGATGTAGACTATTGGTGTGAATACACATTAAGAATGTGAACAAACAACCTCCACTGGATGTGGAGGAAGAGTTGGAGATCAAATTCTTTTAAAGCTAAGACTTTGCCATTAATTACTAGATGCTGAAAGAGCTTTTGGGCTGGACTGCATTATAAAGACTCAGTGCTGCTCAAAAGCTCAATAAGCAGTTTGCATAATTTTAGGAGAAATACTTATCTGTCAGGTTTATGATAGGAAATTGAGAAGTGGTGCAGTTAAGAGGTTGCCATTCACTTTGGGGAGGCTGTTTCAAAATCAAATGAAGACATTTTCATTTGCCCCGGAAGAATTTCAAATTGTCATTCAGTCCATTTGAAGTAATTTAAAAGATTGTAAGTTAACTCAGTCATCTTTTACAATTAGGCTGACATTGATGTGCCCCAGCATGCTGGCTTTAGATCATCTTAGAAAGATATGAAATGGGGATTAATTAGTTCATTAGGATTATATTAAGACATAGGTAATCATGCTGGACCTTACAATTAGTAATGAGAACTTTGGCTTCTAAATGTGACGTCTTTCATTCCAAAGTTGTACAGCTTTTCCTTTTACCCTAAGGATGCACAATTTTCCACCCTTTCATTCTCTCTGTTTTTCTGTTTTATTGAGCTACTTGATGTAAATGTCGCTATAGAGGAATTTACTTTTGGAAAAGTTTTCTTTAGGCTGTTTCCAATTTAGAATTGCCATTTCTAAAACAATTTTGTGGCTTAGTGGCAAATATTCTGTTGCTTCCCTTTGCTTATTCTTTGTTGTTTCTTGCGGGTCTTTGAAGAATTTGATTGAACGATCTAAGAAAACATTCTACCTAATATTCTCCCCTGTTAAGATCTGGTCCTAATTATTTTCCTCTCCTCAGATATCATTTTAAAATAATCTTACAGATAATGCTGATTGACATAATGGAAAAATGCTCTGTGCATTTTCATTACACTGTAGTGTAAGCAAAATGATGCTGCTACAAAATGGGAAATTTAACAAAATTCCCATCCGGTCAAATGTGTTAATATCAATGACTAAACCCATTTCTTTTACTATGCATTCATATACTAGAGTTAAGTTCAGGATCTTAAAATTATTATTTGCTCCTTTCAATTATTCATCACATAAGTAATCATTCTCCATAGATTTCTAAATTTCTGTAAATTTAATAACTTAGATATCACAAGCTGTTTTTCTCCCCTTTGAGAAAAATGTATGCCAGCAACAAACCATTTCAATAGATATGGCATCTTCATAATTGACTGAGGATATCTGTTGATGGATTTCTACTACTGTCAAAAAACGAACAATAATTCATATATCACAACTGGTGAGAATGTTCAATTGTCTCTCCTTGAAAACCATTGTCATATCAACATTGAGTACATAAGTACATAAGTTGTGATATTACTGAGGAACACTCAAGATCACATGGCTCAATAGTAAAATCTGCTTCATTGTAGAGTGAGAATTGACCAGATTTAAGTAACTAAGATGCCCTCTTTGCTCAAATAACAGACCATTTTCCAAAACTATGATGTAATGCAACCAGAATTACACAACTCAACTATAATGCTCTCCTGCTTAAGATTTAGATTTCCCTTGACCCTCCACAAGGCATCTAAACTTGGGTTTTCAGTTTTGTTGTTAACTTGAGAGCAAATAGATCATTCAGTATATAATTTAGCCTTCTCACTTAATCTTCCATTTTATTCAATCAATATTATTGACCAAAGTTTTGGTAGCTATTGGCACAGTTCATAAATTTTGTCTTAAGTTAGAGGTACTTTTACTGTTCAATGTTTTATATTGTTTTTGGATAGGAGTATGATGAAATGAAAGTTAGGAAAGATGGCAAGCTATAATATAGGCTCATAAGTATATAATTTCTTTGAGTTAACTATGCATATACTTTCTCAATCCTGAAGAAAAATACTCTGAATCACTCAAATCATTTTTAACCATGAAAACTGAGGACATTATTGGATTTACTGGCATCACCAATTTCACACGGCTAGAATGAAAGGTCATCCTCCACATTTTCTTTTGGTTAACTCTTAAAAGGAAAAAGAGATATTTAAAGAAGAAAATATCATGAATTAGACAAAATTTCAATGTCAGCTACAATAAAGAAGTTCTATTCTGTGGTTGTAAACTGTGAAGAAAATAAATCATTATAATTATGATTTTTGATTTGATTGATTTTAGCCAGTTAGATGAAAATATATTTCTAGATTTCATGTTATCTAAGGAATGCGAAAAAACGCATTGAATTAGAATTTATTTGATTAAAATAAGGAATTTTGCAATTTTCTGCATTCCAAGAGTGGTTTTGTGTGAAAGCTATCCTATGTGGCGGTGTTTCATAACTATCTGACTGTAATTTGTTTGCTTTTTGTAATACTTTTGGTAATCATTGTTTCTTTTCGGAAAATTTTCTCAATATTCATTATATTCTTAAAGGGAAAATGTTTTACAATTATCCATTTAACACAAGTTTCCATTTAAAAAAGTTCACAAACAAACATTTGACATTTTGTTAGTTGTGAGCATTTGATCATTTTATCTAGAGAAAGAATCAGATATTAGAAACTACAGAGGCCTGCTTGATGCCCTTGCATGTTCTAATTATACTTACTTAATTGGTGTGGTAACTTGTTTTGAGTAAGTATTACATGTTTATTATTTTTTATGTGTGCAATGTGTGCATATATATTATACTAAAACTTAGGCAGAGGAATGCATGATGCTGTTGATGTTTAGTCATGCAAGTCTTCGATAGTGGTAATATTGGAAATATTTTCAAGTTTGGTGGTATGTCTATGTTGGAAAAGGCATCTTAAGTGACCAGGTATGTGTGAAGGACCGTTGGTGTTTCTTTAAAGATGTTTGGTTTCTTATAATCTTTGCTTGATATACTTATAGCTTTAATCTGATTGGCATGATTTAGTGTAAGTTTATCTTTGTAAATGTAATCTCTTTTCTGTAACATAATTTTTAATATTAATCTACTTTGAAACCTTGTGTAAAGTAAAATTTATAATAATGGCAATTATCTAAAAATTGTTTACATATATTTCTTAGAATTAAAATTTCTTAGTGTATAAACTAATCTTTGTGAATATTCTGAGTATACTTAGTGAAGTTTCAAAATATGTTATAATCATTGATAATCATAAACGTCAATAAGTTTTTATTATTATTTTAATAGGGAAATTAACTATTAGGTCATATTACTAGCATTATATAATTATACTGTAAAAGAAAAATTAAGAACTCAAATCCTCGAAACTATTTTTAACTAAAAATTGTTTCTGGAAGTGAATGGTAATTAATATTTGGCTCCCAGATAGCCATGTAGGCAGCACTTTCTACTTCCATGAGAGAGGTCTCAAATTAGATTCATGGTGGGGCCCATATTCAAAATGATTGTAGCTGTCAAAGCACTTGAAAAAACTACTGTTGTAATGATTATTCAGGTAATTTAGCTCATATTTTAGAATATTAAGATTTCCATATCTGATTATTCATCACAGAACATGGACTCCTGAAATAAGTATTTGTATTGATTCATTACTTTGATAGTTGATTTCAGTATGAATTTAATATAAATTTTATACCATTAAAATATTTTATGAATCCAAATTTCAAAATTTTTAGTTGTAGAAATGCATACTCAGTATATTTGATTTCTACTGCAAAAACTCTCTCAATGAAGTGTTGGAATGGAATAGGATTCCTGTTTGCTATCAAAGGAAGAACAGGAATGAAATTTTACCCTGTAAATAACTTACAACAATAGCTTGGTTTCCCACAATTTTTTGTGAATTTTGAGAAATTAGGGAATTATTTATCTGACTTTTAACTTTATCATAGGCATAATTTTAATGAATGTCATTTACAGCTCTTTATTTGGTTTTAAATTGATTGGTTGCTTTGTACATAATTTTGTTAGAGTTTGAAAAGTTTATCCCATCAACTATTCAGGTTTCTATCTTCACTTAAAAATATCTATAGTGAGTGTATCTTTGGCTGATAATTTTGTGTCTGTGATAGAAATCATCCTTGCACAGGCTAATAATATAGCTTTGAATTGTATCTTATAATGCTGTAAATTATTATGTATGCATATCAAATTTATAAATCCTTAATTATGTAAAGCTTGATGTTTTTCTCTTATTCCTTGTTTTTAGCATTATCATCAGAGCTTCTGCGATGTTTAGTCTTACAGAGTTGGGAACAGCAGTATCTGTCATTAAGGTGTGAATGCAGTCTTCATTTTCCTTGCTCCTTCTGGTGCAGTTATTTATAAAGATATCTACTTCTTCTTTCTTCACTTCCATATCACTGGCTAACTTACCATTTCTCTCTACAATTTGCTAATTAACTTGACTCACTCTGTAGAAATGCTGTAACACATCACTCAGCTTTTATTTACCTTCACAAAGTAATTCTGATTACACAAACATTGATACTCCAATTATATTCTACCATCTATACATATTCCAAATAATCGTTTAGGATTCAAGGAACTGTATGACTCTGCAAATTTTTCTTATATGATTCTGGCAGGCTCAAATAAATATCAGTATACTATTAGAAGTCTTTCATTCCTTCATAATTTTCCTAATATTTTATATCCGGAAAGATTTGTGGTAATCATTATTACTATACATGCAAACTGTTGCAGTTTCCATTAAATTTTTGCATTTAATTAGTTATCTATTCAGCTGATATTTGTATTTACCAAACCAATTTAGTTTACCTGATTTGTTAATAAATGGTTAACATGATTTAGTTGAGAGTTTTTTAATGAAGAGGGTATCCTTTAGTATTATCTAATGCCTATCATTAATTTTAGTCTTTACGATTCATATTAATTTTCAGTTCATATTAAAAGCATGAATATGATGCTCTGATGGTTAATATTCAGTCAATCAATATGGTTAGCTGAATAATAACCATCACAGAACATTTAGAATAATTCAAATTGTATTGTATTTTTAGAATAGTTCTTATTACTATTTGCATGTGCTCATGTCTTCATTCTGTATTTCATTTTATGTATGTGCACGTAAAGTTGAATGTACTCTTTTCTATATTCTTATGATGTTTGTATAGGTATCAATTTGAATCTCCTGTAAAGGTTCATATTTGGAATTTCATTTCTTCTTATTTGATATTAATATAGTGTAGTGGTAATTTTGATTTGTTTTTTAGATTGTTAGCATGCATTTGCATAGTTTTCCATTCACCGATCTCTGGAATTTTTTCATTCATGTTTATCAAATTTAGGACATTGCATTTTGTGATGTTCATAATAATTTCTTAACTCATTTTCCTCATTATTACTGCATTTCTTTTAAAGGTGGCATTTATACATGTTATCTCTTAGCTGAACCATGCATTGTGAAGGTAAGAATGTCATCTAGTTTTCCCTCACTGCAGAAATATGAGCTTTTGTTGTATGTGGTGTGTACTTTAGTAAAATTGCACAAGGAAAATATTCTAACTCCCTCTCACTTACCCCCTGTATATATGTATAGATATTATATACTTGAATTTAATACATTAACAGATTTATTGAACCATATGTCTTTATTAGTTATACACTTTTCCTTTTATTGTAAAAATATTCATTAGGATTTAAAATAGTCAAATCTTAAATAATCTCTTGCTCTTGGATGTAGAGGTAAGGCTTTCAAGATTTCATACAGCTCTCAGAGCTCTTACTTCAGCAAGGTATTATGTATGGAGTAGCTGTAGCAAATTATCATTATTTCCCTTAAATTGCACAGAAAGAAGGCAGATAATGGGAGAAATTGGATGTAATGGCTGTAAAAAATCTCTGTAATTATGCTTTAGATGAATGATTGTGAAGTTAAATGCCAGTATTTTTGAATTTATTCTTTCATAGTTTTGAATTTAGTACTTCATATATTTTAGAGAACTTTATATGCAGTTTGAGGGTTTCTTTTTTGTCTTGTATTAGGCCAAAGAATGAGTATAAATTAATGAATGTATTATTTATCTGACAGTATTTTATCATCTTGAATGTATCAATATTGAATGTAGTCAATTCATTTGATAATTTTTATAATTAAATAGAATCAAACCAATGTATGAATACCTAAATTCGTAGAATTTGTTGACCTCATCTAAATGAAAAGAATAGTTCACTGTTGCTTTTGTTTTTAATATTTGGTTTAAAAACATGAAATTAAAGTTTTTCAATACTCTTCTTTGACTTTGTAGGCTAAATATCTACAGAAAGGCATATTTATTTCTAGTAAAATCAAAGTACAATTAATTTTCTACTTTTTTCCCCTTCAGGTTCAAATGGTGATCCCCAGTATCCTGAATCCCTTCATTTTATCAGCTCTATGCCAAATTCCTATGAAATAGCTATACAGGCTGTTGGTTCAATCATTCAGGATTATGACAGCGATAAAGAATTCCCTGTTTTGGGATTTGGGGCTAGATTGCCTCCAGATGGAAGGGTATCTCATGAATTCTTCGTGAATATGAGAGCTGATAACCCTTTCTGTAAAGGAATTAGTGGTAAGATAATTATATTACTTCTACACTCTTAAATTTAAGGAACAAACTTCAGTAAATTTTTGTTTTTTGTCGTAATATTGCCTTATTATGTTGAACTGAATGAATACTGAATGTCTTATTGTGTTGAATCAATTTGAATATCATTAAAAGTTTTATAATTATTCAAGTTAGCTTGATTTTATGTTAATTTATGTATTATCATGGTCTGTCAGAATTTATCTACTTGCTTGGTAGCTTACTCTGTTTATTACTCTCTCTTAACTATCCTCATGATCATTTTTATCTGATTTTCCCAACTTCCATTTATTTTCCACTATATTCCTATTCCTCTATATTTATATACATTTATCTATTTTTCTTCCTTTTTCTGATGATAGTTTCTTTATGCTATATAATGTATGTTCTGATTAAATTAGTTGGCTTTCAAATGGTCATCAAACTTTGTATTAAAATTATTATTACTAATATTTTTATCTAGCATATATTTGTAACCATCACTCTATATACAATTATAATGCATCAGCACAATTTAAGTCACTTGTAAGTTGTCATTCACAGTGATTCAATCTTTATATTCTTAATTCTTATTTTCATATTCTTCCATAATATTGTTTCCAATGTATACATCCACAAGATTGACCAAGTTACAGCTGCATTTTGTGGGCAGTGCAATAAAGGGACCATTATGGTCAATCCCAACTAATGATTGCAAATCTACTTACATGTACCTTATATGGGCCTTTGTCAATTTCATTTTGTTTATTTGACATTTAATTTTACTTGATGCATTACAGGCCAATTTTCAAAGATGTTCTTATGACCTTGAAATACCATAGTAATTCACACATGAATTTACATTGCATATTATAATCATAATTTTAATAGATAGTTACATTGAAATGAGATAACTAATCACAGTACCTGATAAATTGACTTCTAGAAGAAATATTTAAGTTTATTTTAAAAATTTTCGATGACCCATTTTTGAGCAAGTGCCATTATTTTTTAAATATTAACTTCGGTCAAGCAATAATATTTATTTGGTTGTTCTTCAGTTGTTGATAAGGTTGTGTATACCTGTTCCCTTTCATTGTGATTTATTGTATAACTCTCAACCCATTCATTGAGCTTAAGTTTTCTAATTTCATTCATGGAACACATTCAGAAGAAAAAAATTTGGTTGTAGTTATTTGAACTAAGTAAAGCCACTTGGTGTAAATTTTGATACATTAAAAGTCTTATTTTTATGCTTTTTTTAGGAGTCCTTGCTGCCTATCACTCATGTATAAGACAAGTACAACTATATGGCCCTACAAATTTTGCCCCAGTTATTAATCATGTGGCAAGATTTGCTGCTGCATATAGAGATGGACGAAACTATTTCATCCTTCTTATAATTACCGATGGAATCATCACAGACATGCCCAAAACAGTACAGGTGAGAAACAAATTATGGAAAATTAATTACCAAAAATAACACCCTACCTTTGTTCTATTGCATCTTGTTCTATGGGTCTTAACCCAGAGCATTATGAATTATTTTTATTTTTGATTATTCTATTTGTTCTAGTAATATTCCTTCTAATAATGTAAATTCTAATAATGGTGTCAAAAAATATAATTAGAGTGGTACAATTTAAAGTACTGAAATTTATTTGATACAGTTATTGGTAATGTAATCATATGGATGGTAATCATCAGAATAACAGTTTTTTATTTTTTTTTTCTACATAAGGAGTAAATGTTACCTGAAATTTCTTCATTCAATTTTTTCTGCCATAGCCTCAAAATCATATTGTTTTGTTTTCAATTAAGTAAATAATAGGTTTCATTTTGCTCTTAGGATTCCCACCGTAACTGTAGTAACGGAAATGATTCTGCTCATAATACTCATCATAGAAATTAACTAAATTCAGCCAAATGAGTGTCCATTCTACCTAGCAGCAAGTGCCTTCAAAGAATGAGAACTTCAATGTTAACTGTATTGTAGGAGAAATTTAGAGCTATAAAATTCTAAATGCTACTTCAATTAGAAATACTAGCATAGAAAATGATGTATAAATTTCATTGCTGTATAGATCACATCTTCGATATTTAATGATAACAGTTTAAATTTGGAACTAACACACCTAAATATAGCAATTTTGACAATTCTATAAGATCTGAGTGAGAACACCAGTCCATAAAATATTTTTCTCCTGATTCATTTTCTTTACTGTCATCATTACAGGCCATTGTGGCTGCATCCAGTCTTCCAATGTCCATCATAATTGTTGGAGTTGGTGCTGCTGATTTTTCTGCAATGGAAGAACTTGATGCAGATAGTACTCCACTCAAAGCACCCAACGGTGCAGTAGCTGTCCGGGATATTGTGCAGTTTGTTCCACTGAGAAATTTTCTCAGCCCAGGTATTGATCCACAAGGAGCCAAGGTGAGATTAGCGAAGGAAGTTTTAGCAGAAATACCTACTCAATTCTTGGGGTATATGCAAAGCAACAGAATCACACCTCACCAAGTGCCTCCAGAAAGTCAGCCTTCTATATTACCTCCAGATCCTGAGCATCTTTGATACTAATGAAAGAATATATCTAAAAACACAGAAAGACAAATACCATCAATTTAAATTGATTGATATCCTTAAGATGAACACTCTACAATTTGTTCATCTGATTGCGAAAATGTATCTCTGTTAAGTTTGATCTTGAATCTACCACTTTCAAACTAAAGAAGAGATCTTTGTTCAAATTTCATACCTAAATGAAATTAAAATGGCATGGAAATACATCAATTAGCATCCACTTGAAGGTGGTCAAGTCACAAATAATGAGAAGCTGCTAATTGTATCTAAGCATTATATTGTACACTTAATAATAAGGCATCGAATAATGCTTACCAGTGCGTTCCAACATTTCTTGGAAAACGAGAAATTTATCCATTGGCATCTGATATATTTTGATGTTCTATAGATAAAATATTTGTGGTGTTAAAATGGGTTATATGGGAATCTAAATATGATAAGAGGTTGATGCAACTTGATAAGAAAGACAATCTTCATCAGTTATATGTATTTTGATGTGATTAACATTCCTTTTAATGAGTTTTCAAATTAATACCTCAGTTTTTTAATGTGTGAATCATAGTTAGAAATTTCTTAATTTTTATAACATCACAATATCTATTTAGATGGCACATAGTAGCACATAGATTGTACTTAATTATTAAATTTCATAGAGCTGCCATAATTTGGATGGAAATCTTATGCCTTCAACTAAACTTTTTCAAGTACATTCAAGTATACCTTACATTCACGTACATTTTCAAGTACTACTTAAACTATAGTTAAAGTATGCAGTTTCTTACCAGTCTATGAATCAGTATTTAGAATCAAGTAGTTTTTAATGTATGTTTAAAGCTGTGTGTTATTTAATTTGATAAATAGTCGTCATCAGATAGGGGAACTCCTGAAGTTTTCTTTGTCACAAAGTTTGTGATTCCTTAGTGGTGCTAGTCTTTTAATATTTATTGATAATTATATTTTTTTAATTATTATAAGATTGAGAAGTTAAATAATGTATCATTTCACAACTAAGCTAGAAAAATCTTTTATCCAAACTTGATGCTAGCGGCATTCTTTGTTACTTGTCTCGGTTATGAGTTGAAAGCCAATCAAAAATACTGTATTTTTCAAGGAATTTCAGCCTTTATATCCATATATTCTGAATGGCTAAATACAAATATTCAATTTTATATACAACTTCATCAAACTTCGATGAGGTTAATATAAGTCTTTTGCTTCCTTGAAAAAATTGCTTCCAGTGCATTTAATAGGGAATCTCACTACTCGCTGGAATTCACCCCTTAGTGTATAAGTTTATACAAAAAACATATATACCTCAATCTGCAATTCTGGCATGTTAACTATTCACTAATATTTATCTGCTAACATTGTTAACATTTCATGTGTAATCAAAATAGCTACAAATCATCATATTTTCCTTATTGCTGCAGTTTTCTCATTCTTCTTTAATAGTATTTCACCAAAGTCACTTAGTATTTAACCAAGCAACAAAAACTTATAACCTTTTGCTATTACAATGGATGTAGTTTCATCATAAAAATTGTATAGTTATTAAATATGTTATGAAACATTTATTAACATTAATGGAAACATTGAAATATCGAATGTTTGAAACCACATGATTGTTGTGACTTAAATTCTATAATTGATTGGGTACTAAAGTCACTTAGATAGTATTCTCTTAGAATTAAATATATCTAAAATTTCTTGTACCCATTTTATTTGGGTGACTATCCTATTTTACTGCCATTTGTGGCATTGAGCCAAATTTTGTCTTTTACATAATGCCTTTAACATGTTTACCTGAGAAACAGCCAAATTTTTGTCTTCTGCTGCATAGAGTACTTCATCTAATGTTTGGTCAATTTTATGCTCTCATGTAGACTTAATCAGGATGTAAAGGGACCTTATATAATGGCTTTAAAGGTATATACGTATATCAAGTTATATATATAATGATTTTATCATATGAATGTGCATGTGAGCTTTTCCATATTGTTAACTGAATACTTATTTTTATAACAAAAATTTTAAGAACTTTTCTTAACAACTTTACTACTGGGTCATGGTTTTCTATCTTTATATTCCATGCTATTGAAAGTAATAAAGAAAATTGATGTTTAAACTTGCCTAAAAGTTTCTGATAGCAGTTACAAATGAATGTTTCAATTACTCGAATTTCTCTGCATGTTTTGATTATACTAAATGGTTAAATTAACTTTGTGTTTGGCTGTGGTTGCCTTTTACTTTTTCTTTTTATCTCTCAAACTTATTAAAGATTTGAACTTTGAGTAAAACATCATGGAAGATTTTGTTTTATTTCATGAAAATGTTCACCAACTGTTATTGCCTTCTTATCCAGAAACTGCTCAACAAAAAATTTAATAAATAATTGTAAAATGATAGGCCACATCAAGTTATTTTTATTACTTAAAGTAAAGAACTATAGGGTCTGATGAGACAGGGAACTGAACCATTGATTTCTTACTTTTTGGGCAGGTAACTTTGCTAATTGCTGTAATACTTGCAGAATGGATTCTCATTCCATTTTTTGGGTACTTAGATTTCCAAACCCTCTTAAGGTTAGAAATTTTGTGTACTACTAATACCCCTGGAGTTGGTATGAAATTTTGCTTATATGTAACTTTTAAATTGATTTAGCATCATCATTGCCAATCGGGATGTTATTACAATATTTAAAATTTCAATTGCCCTCTCAACAGTCATACATAAATTTGCTTCCAAGAGTTCCTATACTTCAGTCATTATTTATTTTAGTTAATTGAAATCAATTACATACATGTTTTACACTAATAAATGCACATTGAGTCATAGAAATATATCTTCAGGCTAATGAAATGCTTCACATTTGTCAAATGTTGTTCATCTTGAGTGCTTACTCCAGATAATACTAAGTAAAGGATAATAACTATGCTACAAACTTCTTTTGTAACTTCATTTAAAGATATCTTAGTTTTGGAGGTGAAATAAGGAAGTGTTCTTTTGGATGTCTTCTCTATTTATATTTGTTGATTTATGTAAAATATGATGCCACATTTCTGATTTCTAGATATCCCATCTTACTGTCGTGGTTAGTTTTATTCATATGAATTTTCATCCTGATTCTAATCAGAATTTTCATGCTCAGAGTCCATTTATTTGAATTTTATATTTGTAAATCTTCTGGAAAGTTGTTAGATTTTAGTTTCATACTTTTTGCAGCATGTGAATACAATTAAAAGCTATTAAATGTAAAGCTATAAAGAACTTTCATTTTACACCTGATTAATAAGTGTTATACAAAATGAAGTTATTAATCATGAGTTCATCCACATCTTTTTAGGAAGATAAATATGAGTATATTCCATTCCTTCATGTTGGTTTAAATCATTGCTGATATGAATTACCTCATTATATATCAGGGAAATAGAATTCTGCTTGTGTTTTATAGATGCAACATAAATTAACAGTATTCTGTATGAAATTTGTTCATTTCTTTTGATTGTCTTCAAAATTGAAAATGAAACACATCAAGATTGTATACTTGTGATGTTAATTTTTCAAGGATTTTTAATCTTTAATGAGACATATCTATGAACACTAAAAATTGAAGTGACAAGCCTTCTTTCTGTATTTTTATTCATTGTTTGTTAACTTAAAATTGTAATTGATCGAGTATGGTTTGTTTCCTTTTCTTTAAAATCTATAATGAATACTCTGTTTTAATTATTAGGTAATAGAAGCCATAATTATAAGAGTAATTAATGAATAGAAGTTAGTGTATATTGTTGATTTATTTTACAATACTATTCATTTTTATTAAAATGATAAACCTAATGATATTAGGTTTATCATTTTTAATAAATAATTTCTTTAAAGCCTAAAGCAAGTTATATGGTTAATTTGATGACCTTGCAGATTGTTGCACTTTGTTGAAAATCTAAAAATTGTTCAAAAATTTCTTTTAATAAGTGTGTTATCTTACAAATAAAAATATAATTATTAATTGACAACAGTGTAAAGGCCCCATGATTAATATTTGAATCTCTCAGTTTGCACTTCATGATTGATTGATAGAATCCTATTTCATGGATAGTAGCTGCAGCATTAACGTTATACATTATGTGGTTGTCTTAGAAGTTGTAGTAGTTATTTTTATTTTAGCTTTCTCTTGGTAAAAAGGTTTCTAAGATGATATTAGGCAAGATAACTTAATCATGAATTTTTGAATGAATGTTTCATTTACACATTTATTTATTTAAAAAAAGACTATGGGGAGGGATTCACTCTACCAGTGTTACTTTTCTTTAAAATTTCATCATCTTTTTGGTTAAGAAATTTCTGTTTACAAGGGAATGATTGAATTATAAGAACTTAATCACTTAAGGTGGATATAGATGGTAATTCCTTGACTTAAGAATAAAATCAAGAAGTTTTCTTTTGTAAAACTCTCAATGTTGTTTTACTGTAATGCACCCTGTTATCCTAATGTTGCATTCATCTTGGTTTTAATTATGGAATGGTGTCGCAAATGATATATTGACATAAAACATTATTTAAAGACACTTCCAAGATTTTAAATGTGAAAAATGACAAATGATGCTTGAAGAATAGTAACGGCTGTTTTCTTTTGATTCTTTTCTTTAAATATTTGAATCTCAATTTATTCATTCACTGAAGTGGGATGACTCCATCAGTAAATTGTTTATTTTGCATATTTACTGTAATAAATAAATAAGTATAGATTTTGTAACTTTATCCTGTGATTATTTCCCTCATTTAGATGAAATCCTGTGCTTCACTTTTAATTATTTTCTTTTTATTTTTTTTATATATTCACAAAACTTTTTAGCTTCTTCGATTATTTCCCAGTCAGAAATATCAGGTATCTTCTGTTAACTTAAAAGTATGCCAAAGTAATTAAAAAATAAGTGGGTTATGCTGGTTTTTGTCCTCTTATTATTTATTAATATCCAAAATCATAGATACACATGCATAGTATTGTAGTCCTCGGTATCTTCTCCATCTTGGAGATGTATCGCATCATTCACACACATGAGATAACACAAGAATTTTGTTATACTAGCAATTTGTATAGGATCTGATGAGGAGGTTTAGTGATAGTTTGTGAAGTTTTTCTGTGATCATTATACGACTACTACAATTATTAAAAAATCAAATTTACAATGTTAATTGAAGATGAGTTCATAAGGATATTGTCTTAAATTACCCCTTACTGTCGGATCTCTTAGCAAGTTTCTAGATCCATCCTTTGGTATTACTCAGGAAATTCTTCCTATATTTCCATACTGTGAATTTTCATTTATTTTGAGGTATAAATGATATGAAATTTCTCCTAAGCTTTGGATTTGTCATTGAAACTGTTACTTTTGTCACGTAAATATTGTTTTCCTTTGTTCTATAAACATTTGTACATCACAATTCGTATGCAAGGATTCTTGGATATTTAAAAAAAATATAATTGTTGGAACCCTTTTAGTTGATTAGCATTTATCAGTTATGGTTAACTAGCTCTTTTTTTATACCTAACTTATTGTAACAAATCCCAAGATTTTCTTATATGAAATATTAATGATGTTTTACAGTAGCATTGAACAGTCATTTAAGAAATGTCTCCCAATGTGAGCAAATATACAAAATGACCTCAGCTATTGAAGCATTTTTAACAATATTAACACTACTAATTATAATAAAGTTTGGGTACAGCATTTTTCTATTAATATGAATAAACAACAAATATTTAGAGTACTTTTCTTCTTTATCAATAATCATAATACCTAGAACCTTAAGTTCAGCAACAGTATGAAACCAAGAAATGAATAAATTATTGATATAAGTAAACAAATGTGAGAACAGTATCCTTATTGTGTCTTCAGTTACCACTTATAGTTGATTCTATTAAAGCTTGTATTTTTAAGAATTCCATCCAAAATGAGGAGAAATTATATCTTAAAGTGCCAAGGACAGTTTGCTACCTCACTGCCATTTAAATAAAAATTCAATCATTTCATGAAACTTTGAATCTGTAATTTATTTAATAGGATTTTAGAAATGAATGTTAGTACACCCAAATTTAAGTTACTTACCCCATATGAATAATTTGAATTGCTGAATACCTTTTTGCTGTTAGAATAATTTGAAATTAGTCATGTTTGAATGTAGTTTTAAGTATTGTATTGTTTTAGATGTAGAATATATACTTAAACTTCTTGCTGTTTTGGATTCTTTTCTAAGTGGTAGCTGAGAGATGTCTTGATAGCACAATTAAATCAAACGTACATTTCATGAATGTCACCTGTTTCATTTTATTTTCATATTCTCGTATATCTTCATTTCTCATGCATCATTGCTAGAGTGAATGTTTCAGTAATTCTTATGGATGGATTACTGATATTTATTTAGTTACTTCACAAGAATGATATTGAAGTCACATTTGAGGAGAGATATTTGTAAATCCTCGTGCTCATGTTTTCAATTTATTAAAATGTGATAAGTGGGGTATGAATTAGATAATCTGCTTTCAATTTATGTGTTTTGTATTGTATATTTTGCTTTGTTGTAATTATTTGTAACTCACTTGTTTTGTGGAGGTTTATTCAGTCTGAAAGAACATGCAAAATGATTATATTTTGGTTAAAAACCCATATTTATTGTCATAAATTCTTGAACCATTTAGAGACAGAAGGTAAAAAATTATTTGTAGATCTTGGTTAATATGTTATCAAAAACTATTTTAATGAATTCTTCTGTAGCATGTCAGTTATCTATATTTTACAAAATTATATATTTGGGTGGCTGTGTTAGTGTTAATTTGGGATTTTGATTTGCAAAGTTTTTTTATTTTTAACTTAAGTTTTATTTTGATGTGTTGTGCTTGTAATATCTTCTCAAAGCCTTAAACTTGTATGTATTACAGTACTGACTGTATCACATGGTGTATGATGCCTTAAGTTGCCATTCAGTGTACATGAACGAAATTTAAAATTGTGAGAAACTCAGAATTACAGCGAAACTACTCAGATATATACCTTAATGTTAATTTTTAATATTAATTGCTTGTAAAACTGCCCTTTTTTATTAATTTAGCTGGGTGGATGTGGAATTTTTCTTTTTAAAAATTTTGTCTGTGGTGATTAATATCTGGTCTCTGGTCTACAGTAGTGGGTTTTTAAAGATTGTCATTCAGCTAGCATGAAATTTCTCATGAGTTATAGCTTTAAAACCGAAGGAATAACTGAAAAATAAAGAGCATCCACCCAAGCAACTAAAGATCTGGATAAATTAAAACAGTAGCTTCAATAATTAACCATGTATATTGGTGGACTTTAGAAGTCATTCTATCTTCTTTTACTGATTACACTCTACCACAGACTGAATGCCTATGTCTGGATTTATACCTGAAAGATATGGGCTCAAGTATCAGCCTAGTAAACTATTTCACATCTGTATGTTCCTTGGGCTCTTTTAGGGTGCCTACCCCTATGCAAAGTTTATCTTAAATCCTGTCCCTTATACTATTTCTTCCCATGGTTGAGTATCATTATTTTTAAAGACTTGTATATTTTCTGTAACAATTGATTACTTTAAATACTTTATTGTAGATTTTAGAATTAGTGAAATGTAGCAATAGTCTATATACTTTCACATTCGATTAAAAAGTGTATGTTATTTTTTAAGTTCTTTTATGACTTTTTTTATTACATTGGTGGCATCGACAAGATTTATTCTAAAATCATACTTCTCTTTCAATTATCATGCTCATTCTTATTGAAATGACTTTTTATGGTGGAAATTTTTATCAGATTTTTGGGGACTGAGTCACTCTTTCCTAACTATCCTATCACAAAATCTATTTTTATATATCACTATGCAAATGAATTAACCTGTGGAGATGCTGTTTCTAAGCTTTTCTCTTTGTGAAAATTTCCATCTCTGCGATGTATGCATTTTTTGTTTACCTAAATTCAATTCTCTAGATGAAGAATCAGGATTAATCGTTAAACAAAATTGTATTAAATACTTAAAATGTTTGATAATGGTTTCTGGTTCATTTAGATGATCAATTAAAAAAATTGTCACTAGTAGCTGGCTGGTTATTAAGTCAGTATTAATTGGGATATTAAATTTTGTTTTGTTCAAATGTTTTTATGTGCTTATGAAAAATTATGAGATTTTAACAGGCTATAAATAACCCAAGGTAAACTCCTTGTGAGTTCTGGAAAATTGTTGAGAGGAAGCTGATTGAGTTAAGAAAGTATTTCTGGAGAACTATTGGATTTATCATAAACTCATTAAATTCACTAGCAAATCCAGACTATAAGAACATGCTAATTTAAACAAATTCATTTTTTATATGTTTGTATAACAAACACTGTTGACTCTTTAACACATGCTTGTTTTCAAGTCAATGTACTGTCAATTGTTTCATGATCAATTTTTGTTATGTAATTTCAGACTCAATGGTATCCATAATTTTCATATCATACCCATGTTTGAAGATACATCACAAATTTTGTGGTTTGTTTATTTTTCATCATTAATTCATGAATTTCTTTATTCATATTTCTTATTGTTAACATGTGAATGGATTTCCCTTTCATGCTATAATATTAATATGTACCTGCATAATGTAATGTTGTTACATTTGGTATTTGTCTTTCCAAAAATCAAGTGAGAACCTATGAGTGTGTATCCAAGTGTTCACTATTTCATTGATTTATCTTTCATAATTATTGTTAACACTTATAAAAATGCATTAATGTCAATGAAAATTTATTGAAATAAATTTTTGTGTGCAATAATGTTTTGTTTGTGGGAGTCAATTTAGATAGAACCAAAAATCACCACTTTGTACGAACATTATTAGAAGAAAACAAAATTTTAATAGCTTTGAAATTATTCGCATTTTATGAATGTGACTGTATTATCCAACTATTGATTATCATGTGGCTGGTCGAAGTTACTGGCATCCCTAGGAAAAGAAATTTTGATACCTCTCAGGTACATACCCAAGTTGATATGGAAAATAATTTCAAAATGTTAAGTAAAAGATAATGCAAATTTGAATAGTGATTTGGAAAATTCTCTGCTACCGAATATACCTAATAGGCATCAGCCCACAGGCTGGTTGGGTTCTCCACCCTTCCACCATTAGCTAGAAAAAACTTGTGAAAAGGAGGTGACGTAAAAAGGCAAGATGAGAAGGGAGTTTCTTTGCCCTTGGTGTCCTCACTGGGCCAGAATGATATGAGGGAGCTCTGTAAGTGCAGCTAAGTCAGTCTTTGAGTAACTCTTTTCATAGCATTCAAAAAAGAGCTGCTAGGATGAATGTCATTGCTAATCATCAATCACAATTTCAGTTATATTATCATAACCATGAACTAGATTAAAACCTATAGGACTGATACATTTGTAACACATATATTTTCATCAATTTCACTTGAAATCATCAAATCACTAACTGAGAAATCAAGTTGAAACTGAATCATTATACTCAAAGTTTGGACAAGGTAGGATCAATAAATACAATTGGTACAGTAACCTTAACAAACTGTTCAGCAAATAGTTTGGCAACTGACCATCTTGTGCTACAGAATCCACAAATACCATAAAATTAGGAATATTATTTAATCTTACTAGGAAAGTACTATAAAAAATATCGAGAAATTGGAAGTAGTATAATTCTCATGTTTCTATTCATAGAATTCGAGCTTTCATTGATTAAACTCGAATACGAATCTCTAGATTTCATTTCGACTATTGAAGCGGTAGCTTTGTAATGGCCATATTTCAATTTCTTGGCAACTCTTAGCCTAAATCCCTGTTGATAAATACATGGAAGAATCGTTAAAAGAAATTTATCGATTGATTTTTATCGTTAAAAGTAACCACATTCCAATCATTACTGTGAAGATGTGAACGCAGGAGCAGATTTTAGTTATTCATAAATTCTTTTTTCTTTTAGTACATTAAAAATGTGTCCATATTCGTACCTAAGGGTATCTTTATTTAATAGTGAATACATCTTCAAGTTTTTCTGAGATTTTTGGTATGATATAAGACGGTAAGGGCCTCAGAGCTTTATCTAATTTAAAGTATCATCAAGTGTAAATTAGCCCCTGTGTGTATACGAAGAAGTTCAGTATTTCTTCTAAGTTCTAATAATAATTAGAGATTATTCGATACAGTGGAAACTATTGGTAAACCTGCTTACGTTGCGTTCAATTTTCGTATGTTGGTTATGTGTATGTATATTTTCAGGAGGTCCGCGAGATCTTCATCTTCATGTTTATGATGGTTATCAAACAAACTTCATGCCAACGACCTAAAGCAGTGGTTATGTAAGAATATTTTGATCAGAGATGAATGAATAAATACGTTATAACTATTTTATCTTACCATCTTCGTTATCTGATTAATGATACGTATGGCAGCGAATCTTACGATTACTATTTGAAAGGTAGTATTTCTATGGATTATATTTTAAATTTCAGTCACGACTAGAATATTCATTTGCATGAATGGGATCTGTATTACACAGTATCAGACTGATTTATCATTAATTGATTATCAAGGATAACCTAGCTTAAAATGGCATTCAGACCTGGAACTGCTACATTACCAACATCCGAGGTGGAACTAACAATATCATGCAGGTGATGAAAATATTTACGATTTGATATTACCTGTTTTATTCTGTCATTTTTGACCATGGTTATCGTGTTGTCATATTTATGCAGATCTCTCCGAGGAATGGACATTCTTTCCAAGTCTGATCCAATGGTTGTAACTTATATTCAACCATTTGGTGAACAGAGGTGGATTGAAACTCATCGTACGGAAATGATTGAGAACTCACATGATCCAGACTTTACGAAGAAGACAATTATTCCGTATCGATTTGAAGAAAATCAGCCGCTTTTATTTAAAGTATTTGATGTAGACAGTTCCAGTTCAGATCTCTCTAAACATGACTTCTTAGGATTGGCTTCTTGCACTTTAGCTCAGGTATATATAAATGTTACTTGACAAGTGTTTTTATTGGTACTTACAAGTTATTTTATTTTATAAATTTGGATTTTCTTCAATAGTCAATAAACGATAAGAATGGATATAGACTTATACTGTAGGTTATTTATACAGTGTCAAAGTCTTTGGATTGGACCAAACAGTGGAATTGTTGCCTAGAAAGATTTTATTCTTTGGTAATAAAATGACAGGTTCATATTTGTATTATAAAAGATTAAATGAGTCTTGGTTGAAGTATTTTAACTGTTCAGAAAATTGAATTTAATTGTTATTTTAGGCTTGATTCTATCTTTCTCTTGTGCTTTTCAGAATGTTTATAACATTATGAATTGTTGGCAGTTTACATGAAATATCCTTACTATTGATTGTTTAGCTTTTTCTTGGCGGTTTACTGAGGGTTATGAATCATCTTTTAAGAAGTTAAACTGTTTATAACCCTGGAAATTTGTATGACAATGTCAATAATGCTCAGTTAATTCCAGAAATTAAGAATAGTATCGGATCGGTTTTTTTGTATCAATTATTAATAAGTTACCTAGCACATGCTATACAGTATTTAACTGAAAAAGAGTTATTATGCCAATAAGATAATGTAAGTTTGATTCAAGAGTTATCTATTTGATTATAGAATTATCTATTATTATTTGAGAGGATTAACCCAAAATATGATTAAAATTAAGCCTTTTGATCATCAGGTATACTAGGGCTTTAAACATAGATATTAATCTTAAAGGAAATACCCTACTTATCAGTTACATTACATGGAATTTACATAAGTAAACCAAATTAATAACTTGATACAATCTTACAGATGGAATCTATATGGATGGAATAACTGGAAATACTGATGGAATTTTAGTCTATGGACATATTCCTTTTAAATAATAATCACTTTCGATTGGTTTCCTGTTTCATAAGCTACTAATATCTCAAATTTTCATGATAAATTAAATTTTATACTGCAATTATTTATATATATAGTTAAATGATTAAGCTTAATTGCTGTGGAAGGTAAATGATGCATTGAGGATACTGATTCTGATGTCACCCCTGGTAAATTTACCCAACTAATTATACTGTAAGACGGAGAAAGATGTGCATCAGGGTACAGATATTGTACCAAGGTGCCTAAATACTTAGAAGTGACTATGATCAGAGTATTTAGCCACTCTACTACAGGAAGATATGTGTTTTATGTAAAAATTTTATTACAGTATTATTACAGTAGGGTAGAATGAAATGAAACTTTACACACAAAGTTTTGCATCTGATCTAAGGTTCTACAAGAAGTGAAAAATTGTGACTTGACTGGGACCCAGACCCAGGTCTCCCAGTCAAGTCACAATTTTTCACTTCTCATAGAACCTACTGTAGGGTACTGGAAGAACTTGATCTTAATGATACTGAAGTTGAAATAATTAACTAAATATTTTCTCTCCAACCATTGAATGATTTTTATTTTCATTTGGAAAATGAGTCACTGAAAGTAATTTGGAAACTTTACTGCTAAAGTAATTCCAATTTATAAGAATCTTTATAAGTGTCATAATATGTTTTTTAAGCCTTCTACATGACATTATCTCAAGGAATTATTATAAAATTTTCATTTTTTAGATATCTCACAATTCAAGCCAATTGTAGGCTTGAATCGTTCTATCAATGAATCAGTGAAAAACAATTTTGTGGAAGTAAGAGATATTTTAACTTAATAGAAAAACACTTAATTTTGGCAGAGATCTTGCCTCATTTATTCATGATATATTTCATTCTTCAATAATGCTAAGAAAGAAATTCTTTTGAATAGTACACATTTGTCTTGTGGTTAATTTACTCTATTTCATTGAATTTTTCCTCATATATGTTTTCAGTGTACCCTAATCCCCTTATCCTTTTCCAAATTTATAGACTTGAATTCCTGAATTTTAAACATCAAACAACATAAAAATTGTGTATGGTGTACTTATTATTGGTGTATAATTCATATCTCAAAACTCCTGTTATTTTTATAGAAACACTGTCTCCTCCACTGCATATTTTCATTTTGTGTTCAATGTAAGGTTTATTTGTTTTATAAGGCACAATAAGAGAAATTATTTTCAATATCATTATTTCATTTTACTATTCCCTCAGATAATTTTGAAAAGGATTTATTAGAGAAAATCAAGTAGTAGGTAAAGAATTTATGCTCTAAGTTCTGCTTACTACTTATAAAGGTGAAATGGTGTTAAAATTGCAAGCCAATACATTTATTTTTGATGAATGAATAAGGTTTACTTTCTATAATAATAAAATTTAGATTTTTTTGGATAATGTTCAGCTTGAAAACTAATTCAGACTGATAATGACTTTCTATATTTACTTTTAGTGTTATTGCATCATAATGAGCAAAGTTTTTTTGAGAATTTGTGATGTCCTCCTTGTAGAGAACTTTCTTGTTATTGCAATCAAATAATGAATGATAATCTTTCCTGGCTTTGGTATAGCTTAGGGAACCTTTATCCCTCTCTTCTTTTTAGGCATTAAAGGCATGTGGTGAATCATCTAATAAAGTTGCTTTAAAATAGCTATTTCATATGTTATCTAATAATGACTGATTCTTTTGTTGAAACTCCCATCTTTACCAGTTTATGGAACTTTTTCATTTATTTCTTCCATTTATATGAAAAATGTCCTGCTTTAGGACATCGGCTTCAGATGCAGCCTTCTGAGGGATTCACTGTCATTAATGGGTCCTCCTGTTTAACAAAAGTGTCTCAGTCATGGCCACTGGCCTTAGCGTCTTTGGAACTTAACAGTAGGTGGGTGAAGATTGTAGGATCCTAAGGGAGAAAGAAGAGCTCTTTCTTTTCCCTTTCAGCCTCCACCTCTCACCTTAAACATTGAGAGCACGTAGTTAAGGAAGTGCCTGTTCTAATCTGCCATATTTTGTGAATTCGCATCTCGCATTATAAGTCTGTTATTTTTTAGTTAAACACAGGATTTTCAGTATTTAACACAAACCAAATATTTAGGCTATATTTTGGAACCTTTTCCTGCTGAATGTACTATAAGTCCCTGAATAAGATTGGTTTTGTAAGTTTAGCTAAATGTAGTGCACCTATACATGCATACCCATCAGAAATTAGGCTCTGTTTTTATGCATGCTGTAGACTAGTATGGAGCTCAATCATTGAAATTTTAACATATAATCATGCTACGTGAAAAAGCATTGGTGGTTTTCTTTCGAAAAGTGAAAATTCCAAATGAGCTTTTTCAGCCCTGAATGTTGTATGAACTTTATGTTGTTTATTTTCTCTGAACTCATCTCACAGGTGTTGATTCAATAATTAAGTAAGTCTTTCTGAGGCAATTGATTTCTGAATTTCCTCTTAGTTAGAAATAAGCTCTTTAAAAGTATATGTTCAAATTATGATTCTAAGACAATATTTTATTAACCTTATATATATGTACCTAATAATATACATTCAATAATCATCCAGAAAGTTAGCACATTGTTAATTTTCTTATATTTTGGTTCTCAGATAGTATCCAGAGGTAAAGTAGAGCTTCAGTTGACAAAAAATGGTGGAAAAATAATCATCGGTGCAGAAGAGTTGCAGTCTGTAAAAGATAATGTAGTTCTTCAGTTCAGAGGGAATCATCTGGACAAGAAGAATTTCTTTGGAAAGTCTGATCCATTTCTTTTCTTTATGAAGGTACTTTTAAGATAATATAGTATATAACTCGTAAGCCATAAATTGTTACATGAAAGAATGGTATCTGACATGGCTAATTATTATTGAGTTGGTTACTATTATTGAACTTACTAAGGCAGTTGACTTTGTAAATAACTCCTTTAACTAAATATTGCCTCTCTCATTCGATTAGATCTTTGACTTCATTTTTATCATAAATTGATAAGGTTTAATTCTAAGCCAGTGTTTCTCAACCAGTATTCACTGGAAATTAGAGTTTCTGTAAGACATTGTTAGGGGTTTCACTAAAAGTAGTTATGAACAGCGGCAAAGATAAAAATTAACCTTTTAACACTGGAAATAAATAATCAGAATCTAACTGCAAAGTTTCATTTTGAAGATTTAATTTTTTCTGTCATATTATCCTTAACTTCAATACAAGGAATTATGCTGCATTTTTTTGAAGGCTGAACTTTTGTTTATGTCACAGAATCTCGCAGAAATATTAAGAATAATGAAATAGAGGATTAGTTTTATAATGGGCAAAATTCACAATTAGAAATTAAAGAAGATGTACATTGAAGTTTATTATGAAGGGATTTCCTTGATCAAGGATCTTATGGAGGTTCTATGTGAATATAAAGGTTGAGAAAATTTTTTTTTAATCATTGGATATGTGTTTTCTATTTTCTGCCTCTAGAAGAAAGCAATTTTCATTCTTTACCTGATGTAATGTGCTAATAAAATTCCAAATTTATTACTCTTTTCCAGTAATGTGTATCTTTTCTTTACTTAATTATTAAAGGCTACAGAATCTGGTGATTATAGTTCAGTGCACAGAACAGAGGTTATAAAAGGGACAGTAAATCCAGACTGGAAAAGATTTATGATTCCTTTGCGTATGTTATGCAATGGGGATTATGACCGCACAATCAAGGTTTGTTTATTTTTTTATTGTAGAAGTCCTTGTTATGATGAAGATATCAACCTTATAATAATTCATTCAGTAAATAATAAATCACATGACTCTACACACTGATGTGTATTCATATGCTGCATTCAAAAAGTTCCCAATGGACACTCATTGTTGTCTGCATAAAGCTGTTGTTAATGCTCACTGTCTTATGCATGATATGTCTTGACTTTCCATTATTAGGCACTTGCTAAAAAGCTGCACAACAATATTGCTTGATTTTATTGTAGTGAAATTATCACAGAGGTGGTTAAGGATGAATTCAGGAACTTTTTGAATGCTTTTAATTTTTGTTTACTACTCATAATTGAAGGTATTGATGTGATGCAATCAGAAATATACTTGGTAGATTTTTTTGTAAACTTACTCTACTTAATTTGTCTGTATATGCATCTATTTTACATGTTCAAGTAAATTTTTTTATCTAGGTTGTTTGTAATGACTGGGAAAGTAGTGGAGATCATCGTTTTATTGGAGAGTTTGAAACTACTTTGAGAGATTTGAGTGAAGGTCCGGGACCCAAGAATACCTATTCCTTGATCAACCCAAAAAAACAGGCATGTATAGATAACTTGTTTTGTGATAAATTTATCTGACTGCATTAACTAATGAAAGCCATTCTTTCTGGAGTAAAATGAATAAGTTGATGACATAACATTATGGTTTTTGTAGTTTTTAAAATCGAATTAGGATGTTTTTTCTTAAATTTTCTTAGCTTTACTTGAATGAAAATGCTTTCGAACTTAAGTTCTTGGCCATACTCTACAAATTTGACGTCTTGAATGAAGTCATTGGCTTCTTCTTGGAGATTTCTGCCACATACTAAATTGATAATAATTGTAGAATGGTTTCTTTATGTATTGTATTTTTAATTTCATATTTTAATTACTTTCTTAATGAAGAAAAAGAAATCATCTTACAATAATTCTGGGACAATTATACTCACAAATTTTGCCATACAGAAGACCTACTCTTTCCTGGAATATATCAAGGGAGGTACTCAGCTAAATTGCTCCTTTGCAATTGATTTTACAGGTATTTACTTGATTTTATTTACTGTTCTAATGGTACCCACAAACATATCATTTAGATTCAATTTAGGCAGTAGCTTAGCTGCTGGGTTCCTTTCTTGAAGGTTGTTTTGTTGTTTCACAGGTTCAAATGGGGATCCAGCATCCCCAGACTCTCTTCACTACATAAGCCACATACCAAATTCATATGAAGTGGCTATACGCTCTGTGGGAAATATAATCAAGGATTATGACAGTGACCAAGAGTTCCCTGTACTTGGTTTTGGAGCCCGTTTACCTCCAGATGGAAGAATTTCTCATGAATTTTTTGTTAACATGTCTCCAGATAATCCTTATTGCACAGGAATTGAAGGTATGTTCCATGAACAAAAGAAATAATCAATATTTATCATTATATGAGAAATGTCAGAATATGGTCACAAATAATAATAAAAATAATTTTAATACATTTGAATGGAATTTAAAGAATAACTTTATCTTTCTGTAATATCTAGTAAGCCTAAGAAATATACTTTAGCAGTAATAATTTTCCTTTTATTCTAGTTTGAACTTACAGAGTTTACTTGGGTTTAAAAATGACTATGATTTGTAAGGCAAATTTTACAGCCTACTCTACCTGAGCTTTCATCTGAAGAATAGATAATGTGAAAAGCTAATCAAAATACTTAATATCTTCAGAAATACAACATTTGTCATTTTTCTTTGAAAATAGAGTAATTTAATTAAGGTTTTCATAATTGATGAATATTTTTTAGAGATTGCATGTTTGCTTGAGTGAAAATTTGTAAACAGCCATTAAATTGACAGGTATGACACATTCTATTTGGTAATATTTTATTTGGTTAGACTCAAGATAATGAGACGTAGAACTCTAGACACTTGCTAGTATTCATCTGATATCATTCGCACGGGGTTCACTAATGTTCAACAGACTGAATCTAACTTTGATTTAAATAGCCTTCATACATTGTTGATGTGAAAAAATTGTTAAATTAATTATCACATTTAAATGGAGGAATACTAGATTTTGGCTGTCCACTTTTTTCATGTTCTTTGATTATCATTCTTTCAATAAGTCTTGGTTCCCCAGATGTGGAGTAGGGAAGGAGAATTGAAAAAAAATTTATTAGCTGCTACACATTTAGAATTCCCAATGATAATAAATATTCTAAGAAATTTTGCATTAACCTATTGCTGATTTGGGAAAGAAGATTAATATTGATTTGTTATAAGTGAAAATTGACCTCCTCTGTATCCCTTAGATTACCCATAGAAAGAGGGTTATTTATGAATTTTAAAGAAATCATGCCTTTATTGTAATATTTTCTAAATTTAGCTTTGAATTTATTTGCAGGTGTTCTTGCTGCGTATCACAACTGCATCAGACAAATCCAACTGTATGGCCCAACTAATTTCTCACCTGTTATAAATCATGTTGCAAGATTTGCTTCTGCATACAGAGATGGAAGTAATTACTTTATTCTTTTGATAATAACTGACGGAGTTATTACTGATCTTCCAAAAACCATTAAGGTAAGGAGAGAGCTATCTAATATTGGTATGTTATGAATATGGATTTATAATTTCCCTCAACTTATGTTAATATCTCTTTGATACTTTGATATTGAATATTATTTTGGTTCTTAATATCATGTTTGCTTTGATTTTCTATCATATTTGTTGAGTCTGTTTAGATGACTAAATTATTCAATGGAATAAAATAAAATAACGAGTTGGCGGCTGATGGTTACTAAGTCAAGAACGAAACACTCCAAAACCATCAAAAAAGAAAACTTACAGTAAGGCCTATACGTATTTCGACTTCTACGAAGTCATCATCGGGGCAGCGGTGACAGCGTTGGACTGTGTATCTTTATGTCTTTTGACAGTCCAACACTGTCACCGCTGCCCCGATGATGACTTCGTAGAAGTCGAAATACGTATAGGCCTTACTGTAAGTTTTCTTTTTTTGATGGTTTTGGAGTATTTCGTTCTTGATTCAATGGAATCTCTTGTTCTATCTGCTTGAAAACAGACCCTTAAAGATGTCTCCTACCTTAACCCTAAAATCCTGCTCTGATGGTATATTGGCACCCAATATGATAAATGCTCAGAGTGTGGGTGGATATGTTGGCCTCTGGTTTACTAAGTGAATGTAAATTTGTTATATTTATATAATCAAGGTAGTTTCCCTGTATCTTTATGTATTAATGTTTAAAAAATAATGCTAAAAATGTTTGATAAGTTACGCTATTTCGTAGCATGAATTATCTAACATTTATATGAAAAGTTGTAGACCTCTGAACTAAATGGGCTACAAGAAATAATAATTCTCTAAATAAGATCAGGATTTTGAATGATTTTATACATCACTCAGTCAAGAAGACCAAGAAACTTAAGCTTGAAAACAGCATTTGCAGTAAACATATTATCTCTCCAAGGATAAAATTTTTTAACTTTTTCTGGATTTATATCATGTAGAGAGGAAAAATCATTTCGTTGCAAACAAGCTAAGAAAGGTGAAATAATCAACAACCTCAGACTTCAATCAGTGGAACCTGAGCATATCATTCCTTGTGTTTTACTAATAAAGTATAATAGGGTAATAAAACTAATAAAATTACTTTTTTCAATTTTTCTTGTTGAATTTTAGAGATGAAATAACATAAACCTGAAGATACCAGGTGAATTCATTCATTTCGCATTCATTTCAACTTTATGAAGAATGTGTCATTCCTCAAAATACAATGTAGATTAAATAGAAGTCAATATGAATGACACTCTCATATGATTAAATTTATGATTTATTTGTGCTCATATAGAAAAACTGAAACAATATTGCGAGCATTTTCAGCTCCTGTCAGAAGCCTAGTGAGTAGATATGCTAATGATTAAGCCATGAACTTAGGTGAACAAGTCCAAGAGTCTGGATTTGCCCATGCCAATTTAAAATTGTTCAATGCATCATCCATTTAGTTTAAAGAAATTTATCGTTTTAGCCATCCATCCATATTTCTTGTAACATCTCTTCTTTCATGACTAATAATACCTAAAGGCTATCGTGGCTGCATCCTGTCTACCCATGTCCATCATCATTGTTGGTGTTGGCGCTGCTGATTTCTCTGCTATGGAGGTATTAGACTCAGATGGCACTACACTCACTGCATCAGATGGCCAAAAAGCAATCAGAGACATTGTGCAGTTTGTTCCCCTTCGCAACTTCCTTCAACCAGGCGTAGATCACCACCTTGCCATGGTTAAACTTGCAAAGGAAGTGCTCGCTGAAGTACCCGCACAATTTTTGGGTTATATGCAAAAGAATAATATTGTACCACGTCCAGTTCCTGCTGGAGGACAACCTGTAGCTTTGCCTCCGGATCCTGAGCTTCTTGCAATGAGTTAAAGCCATTCAAGGAAAGGATTAAGTAGAGACATCTTGATGTCACTTCAAGCCCACTCGTATTTGTTTCTGTTTTGTCATTTTGATTTTAAAAACAGTACAAATTTCATTTGCAAAGCTTTAATAAGTTCATAAGTTAACTTATCTTCATTTTTGTGGGATAAAGTTACTGTACTTGTAGGACAAAAGACATGTTTCATTATTATGGAATTGATTATTATAAAAATATTTTTGGAAATTTTTTTTAGATTTCCCTGTAACATATTTAAGGAAAGTATTTCTTTATTATTTAGATGTTGCTTTTCATCATACATAATGTGATGAGGTATACTGTAATTAACCATTGAAGGATGAGAATTATTTTCTTCCATAGATGTTGTAATATTAGTAGTTTGATGTTCAGATTGTCTGAATATGTCAGGGAAAAAATATAAAACATTTATTAAATCAAAGTCTTGAAAAATATCTGCTTCCATATAGTTTATCAGTATACTATTGCTACTAACATATTAACTGTGAAGAGGTTGTAGAAGAATATTTTAACAAATAAATTGATACTTTTTCTGTATTTAACCTATTAAAAGTTACTTCTTTTCATTTAAATGATAGTTGGCAGAAATTATAACATATACTCCTACTCGCTCATAGGCCACACAGAATTAGCATAATTCATATGCACAATGCTAAAAAGTTGTTGATAGTAATTTGAGGAGTTTGTTAAATAAAAGAACATTATTCCTAAAATAATCCTATTACCAAATCAAAGAGTTTAATTTTTGTCTATTCTATCAGATCCAACCTATGCAATTTTATATTTTTAAATATAATAGCCTATAGATTAGTACTTTTTGAGACAAAATAATCTCCTAAAAACTTAACTTAAAATAATTACAATAAATATTTAAATAATCTAATCCACCCTAAAACTGAAACAACTAACCTTTTTACATTAAACATTGGTAAATTAGACTTCAGGACCAATATATGGGAACTCTCAGGGAATCATCATGCCTCTTATAGAAAGTTTTTGCTGCCACTACCATATGAAGCCTTCCTTGAACAATCTTTTGTGGGTTATGATATTAACATTAAGTGGATTAGATTTTTAGCGGATTAAAGTTCATTTGTCTTTTATTGCTTAAGTTTAGAGTTAGATCTAACACTTCAGCCATAAGATTAATTTCTGAATCTATTTAAGTGTCATGATTACTGGTTGTAGAACTTTAAATTAAGGTTCCTCATCAGTTGAAATCATTTTGCTCATTTTTTTTTGTGAGAATTTAACTGGGAATCAAACCTGGGAGTGCTTTCACCAAAGGTGAATGATTTACCCACAGGTATCTGGAGGCTTTTGATATTTCGTATTTGTAAGAAAAGTGTACATCATTATGTAAGGAAATCTTGAAAATCTGTTAAATCTACTTTGTTATTCATTCTCTTTGGTTGTGTCAACTTATCAATTTCCCTTTTCTTAAGTTTTCAATTAATTATTAACATTTTTTGTTGCAATATAATGTAAATTACAAGTAAATAAACCTGTAAAGATAATGAATGATCTTTACATGTAATTTCATGTAAAGATGTAAATTTACAGTAAATTCATGGTTATCCTAGTCAGGGTTCTCTCAGGCTGTCTTTCTTGACATAGACCTGAGATGGGAATCTGTGACCCTCAGGTTGTTTAAGCTCTTTTGGTGTACAGTAGAGCCTTCAATTCTTGAAACTAACTCCTGTTTATTTTTTTGTTTCTTTCACTATGTCACATGACATTAAATTAGGTGATAGTCTCCATTAGTGCACCAAGAAAAATATTTTCTTAGGTGCAGTTTTGTTAGTTGTATACCACTCAAGTTTTGGCTGATAATTTCACATGCAATGGTTTCATGTGTAGTATAATGAAATATATGACCTTCAAATTGAAAAGGTTCCCAATCCCTGGCATTGATTCTTATGTTTTATTTATACCAAACCAGTTAAAGTTAAATCAATCATAAGTGGTTGGATTCAGTGGCAGATTTGTTTCTCATATAAACTCAAATGGACAGCACTATATATACATTCACATTTAAAAACTCACTTATTTTGAGCATCATTGTATCAAGGCATAGCTACTAAAAATTAAAGTCTCAGTAATTCCATACCTTATCTTTGTTATTATATTCAAGCACTTGTTTCTTCTCATTTTTATAAAATAGTGTTAAGTTCACTATTGCCTCAGCCATACACTGTTTAATATACATTATGTATGTTTAGCAGTCCTCTTTAAGTGTGTTTTGATGTAATTTATGTGTGCATATATGATGCGATTATCTGAGTTTTTAATTATTCAAGGTGGCCTAAGTTTACATCACCTTGGACAATAAAAAATTGCTACATTTGCTTGTTGAAGGTTGCATTTGAATATTACAAAGATTACAGTATTTCATTATTCTTTAAATTACAAGTAATTTCAAATACTCCATCACATGCAGCTCTAGTAATGATGATTGTTGCATAATAATGTTTGTAATTTTTATCCTTCATGCTTACCAGTGATATTCTTTCCTTTATGAGTCATCTTTTATGATAACATTTTAAAAATAATGATAATCATGATTAGTAGAATATTATTATTGTGACTTTTAAAATGTAATTTTACATTGAACTGGTAGCACTACCTTACAGAAAGATAATACCCATTTTGACGAATCTCACAAATGTTCTTTAAAGTTCGTTGCTTATTACAAGATTATGTGATATTTTATTTGACTTGAAGATGGTTATTTTGTCTTGGATGTTGTATTTGAATATTATACTTGAATATAATTTACTTAATTAGCATGCGCACATGGTTTATTTATATTTTCCAGATTTATGTAATATTTTTAGTTAGAAAAATTTTACCTTTATATTTTAAAACTTCCTCTATTACATTTACCATACCTTATCAAAATTTCTTTAACATGTTATGAATGTGGGCAGGAATAAGGTTTGAGGAACTGACCTGCATTACCAAGTTATAGTTGAACCATTCATGAAGGTAATTTACTTTGTGCTAGTCAGAATGGTCAATATTTATACCAATTAGTAGGGGGCAACATTGAAAGATTGATGAAAAAAGAGCTTATTAATGCTTTGCTTGACTAGTAGTTGTAACTACGTTTTATACTGTTTTGTAATTATATTTGTATGGATCAACCAGAGTGTTATATGAGAGTTGATTCTTGCTCTCTAAATGTTGTGTGAATGTCAATTTTGTGAATTGTAAATAACATTTAAATAGATGATAATCAAATTATCTAAAAACTGGTATATGTAGGTGTCTATAGATGTTTTGATCAAGAGGGAAAACTTTTCTGACTAAAGGAAAACAACTTGAGTTGTTGCCTTTAGACATCAGGAGGAAAAATCGTGTATGTATAATTTTATAATGTTTTTACTCTTATAAATGGTAACGGCTGAGTCATCTTGGATTTAAAGCGAACATGCAGTATTGTACCCAGAAAATAAAATTAGTATACTTATCCTCATTTGCAGTGGAAGTTATGAAAACATTCAAAGCAGAAAGATTTAAGAGAACAAAGAGGGTCTCCTTAAGAGTTATATTTGATGTTTTAGATTCAAAGTGATGCATCAATCATAGGAGTACCTTTTGTATCTGACCTAGAAAATAGTTATATCATTTCATTAGTAAAAGTAATATTTTATAAAAACTCAGGAAATAAATCACACACTCTAATTCAAGAAAGTGATGTTTTGCTGAAGAGTGAATCCACTTGAATGTTCATAAACAGTGGGGTTTGCTTTGGTCAATTTAAGTCATTATAATATAATTGAATTTTATAACATCTACAACATATTACTGCAAGTTTCATCAGCTGCTTTACCTATAATAGTTTATACTCATCAAAATTTGGTGCAGAACATATCTGTATCAAACTGTAATGCTCTGTATGATATCAAAATAATATATTTAAGCAAAGTTCATTAAATTTATTTGCCCTTGGCTAGTTTTCATCTAGCTACGCGCTGTGATTTTATTGCCATTTTCTTACTATTTAATTCAACAAAGCAAGCTTTAAATTCTCCAGCAGTGTGTGCAATTGTTTTATATGATTCTTTCTAATATGTCTTTCAGTAAAACGTCCTTGAGATAATAAATTTGATCCCACACTTGGGTGGGAGACAAATGAAACCCATTTTAGCAAGATGGAATTTAAGGCAGGATGACAAAACTTCATTTCTCATAAAACAAAAAACGATATAACTTGCTTTTCACTCTTCAAAACTTTAGAATTTAATATTGTGAACCCTAGTTCACATTCCGTGGTTTCACTTTTTCTGATGAGACTGGATGTTAATTTCACAAAAGTTTTTGTATTGTTGTAGAATGAAAATTCAAAGGCCATGCTGATATTTTCTTATTAGCAATGTTATACTTCTTGTTGTGTTTCTTACTACCAAATGTTTTTTATTATTTATTGATGTTTTAAATATTCTCTAAATGTGAGATCTGTGGGTGTTAAATGTTCATTCTACCATTGTGATCTGTTGTTCTGAAATTTCTTCATTATATTTAAAACTTTGAAAATATCAATCCTTGTTCACATATTATTTGTGTACTCCTTACATATTGATTTTGGGCTATTTTGTGCTTTACAAGTTCAAGGATTGTTGGATTTTTATTCCCTGACTTGTGTCTGGAAATTAATCATTCTAATATTTTCATTGATATTTAAAGTAGGAATGAAATATTTTAAGATTTAAAATTTGTTATGGAAAATTAATGTAATATTTGCATTGTAAATTCTTTTAAAATGACTAAGATGAAAATATTTATATATGGTAAAAATTTCATTATATCTTGAATATCAGTTTATTTTCCCCCTAAACCATAGATATTATTGCTGTCGTCTTTTTGTGGGAAATCAAATACCTGGATGATAAATTTTATTCCTGCAGTTTAATGAAAGAGTAACTTACCAAAGATGAAATATCTCTTTACTTCTTTATAAAATTTTTACCACTTTTTAGAGGTTAGCTTGTTGTTTATTTATATTTAAGATTAATAATAGAAATCTCAAAGTTACTATGTAGAAAATTAATCCTACATGGGCAAGGTTTTATTTGATGTGTTCGTCATGCCCTCGACCTATCTTGCGAACCGCTAGAGCAAAGGTCCATCCGGTCGAAACGCCAACATAAAATTAGTAGTCTTGCCGACTCAAAATTTCAAATATTTTTAGGAAACATATATGGAACTAAATATTTTCTCTTCGTGTATCAGTGATTACGAAGGATATTTATACGTTAAATTAGAATATATTCTTCAAAGATGAGGTAAATATTATCATACTATTATTTGATATCCTCTCTGATAGTAGAGTCGGCGCTAAGAATTTGAGAACTTATTCTTGAATATTAAGACGAAAATGCATAGTTGTACAACTGTAGCTGTATAAAATCTACATCATCATGCTCTGCTATTGTGATGATATTTAGCTCTTATTAAAAAGATGTTGATAACATGGAAGAAAGACTCCTTCTTCCATGGTGATACTGCCTTGGAAGAAGGACGTTTGGCTACCCTGCAAGCTGTTGTTTTTTTTCTCAACTAGGTTGCTTGCTTGCGAGTTTTGGCATGTCAACAATGAAAGGCTTAAAAGTGTGTAATATTGTGATATGTCTTTAAAAAGACGAATAACTCATATGCCCTGTATAGACTTACTGATTTTTCAAACGGGTGAATTTTAAAGAATTATACATTTGCTAAATCCAGAGTGTCATTTGGTGTTGCCTCAGCAATTAAAGGCTTTAATTCAAAGGTATGTTTCCTGAGGTTAATCAACTAATTTCATGAACATTTGTGGAAGCAGATAGTTTGAAGATACGAATTATTCCTTATTTTCAGCTTTCAGTTACTTTTCCAAGAACACGAAAATTGAAAAGTAAAGTAAAGAAGGTCTCATACCTAAAATTATATATTTGTATCTAAAGTCTTAATCTGATTTTCACTAATTTCTATCAGTTTTAATCACAAAGCTCGGAGAAAATGGCATTCAAACCTGGAACTGCCGTTATGCCAACATCTGAAGTGGAACTAACAATATCTTGCCGGTAAAAATGAAAAATCTAATGAACCGTGCTTAATTTAAATCCATTTGAGAATTCACTCATACATTTCTCGTTTTACATAGATCCTTGCAAGGGTCAGATGTTTTATCTAAATCTGATCCGATGGTCGTCACCTACTGTCAACCCTTCGGACAAAAGAATTGGGTAGAATTTCATCGCACGGAAACTATCATCAATTCTCACGACCCAGACTTCACAAAGAAGATTATTATGCCGTACCGTTTTGAAGAAAACCAACCCCTATTGTTTAAAGTATACGATGTGGACAGCTCTAGTTCTGATCTTTCACAGCATGATCAACTGGGAATGGCATCGGTCACTTTAGCCCAGGTATGTAATAAGGCTTAGAAGTCATTGTAGAGATTGAGTCAGGTTAGAGCGTTATATTTGGATCATTTTTCTTACTCGAAAATTTCATGGTTAATGTCTTCATTTTATTTTTTATCTTTTTCTTGTATTATTAATCGATTCCAGCACATTAAACTATGAAAGATGTGGGTATAGTTCTGCATAAATGTAGTAGAATGATTTATGTAGATGTACTACCCATTCATTCTTCGTTCAGACTTCGTCATATCATCCTCGTATTTCTTAAATTTTAAAATTAGAATAAAGAACCTATTCCTAAAATTTTTGAATCCTAACATTACCAATATTTCAATTTCACTTTCTATCATAGTGATGGTGGAATTCATGTCTTTCTCAAACAGTTACTCTATATATTCTTTCTACCTTCTCCTTATTCTTGCCTGGTCCCATAAAATGTTTCGTTTTTTGAAATTGAAAATGACAATTCTCATGGTAACTTAATTCTCAGTCAATTGTTTCACCTTCCTATACAATTTGTGAGTCTACTTCAACTCAGCGTCAACTTTTATCCAACTCCTCTGTTTCAGTGCATTGTTCCTTCCATCTCCATTTCCTTTCCCTATATTTCCCCGCCCAATTTGTTTTTTACTTTATCTAGTTGCCATATGATGGAGCAAATTTTTGTTCTTAAGAAATCTGACTCATACATGTCATTGGCAGTGTTTAACATTAAACTCAGAGCTTACTCTCATTTGAGAATTTAATTTGTTCCACAATGAGCTCAAGATTATTAAGAAATGTTTGAAAAGATCCAAAGATGTTTATGAAGCAAATGTATACAATATTAAAATAGTAGGGAGCAATACTTTGAAAATAATTGCCTTTAACATGCTTACCCTAAAAGGTGGTGTTATTGATGTGTAAAAATCTAAGTAAATTGTCTTCCCTTGTTCTCAGGACAAATATTTGTTGACCAATTTATTACTAAATTTTGTTAATTTGGTAATGATGTCAAATATTCTGTATTTAGTTGATTATATACTCAAGTCAATTTTTATGATGAACACAAATTTATTTGGTATATTCTTATACCACAGTTATTTTTTCAGAAAATTGTTACTGGTGGAGAAGGGAGGCTATAATACTATTAGATTAAATCTTATTAGTTTGATAAGTAGCTAAGTAAAACTTAGATAAGAAAACTTAGATGAGTACAGAAGGAAATGCCTTACCCCCTCCTCTTTCAGAAAGTTTCTTGATCTGCTCTGCTCCAAGGCAGATAACCTATGATTGTATTTTCCTTTCAACCTTTATGTTGGTGCATTGTATATATTTATCCATTTTGATTTGTGAATTGGATATGTATTGAAAAATCAGTGCAAGCATTGTTATATCATGTTGATAATTACAACTGACTTTATTTAAATTTTCAGCTGGTTTCCAAGGTAAAAGTGGAACTTCCATTGACAAATAGTCACTTTGGTGGTAAAATTATCATCACTGTAGAAGAATTGCAGTCAGTAAAAGATATTGTAGTTCTTCAGTTTAAAGGAAGTTATTTGGACAAGAAGAATTTTTTAGGGAAATCTGATCCATTTTTAGTCATCATGAAGGTAATATATTATTAAGTATTAGTAGAAATGTATTTTTTTCCTCAGATGTAAATGCATGAATTAGAATCATTCTTACCAGTATTGAGTTATCTCATCAAAGCATGTCATCTATAGAATAAAAATTGAAAAAATTGTTGCTTGATATGTATTGAAAATGATATATTAAGAGCAATGGAAATTCTATTTAAATACTTGTGATAATCATGGCACATTTCATTCATCTTTTTTAATCAATCTTTCTCTGTAAATTATTTTTATGTAAGAGGTAAGAGTATATATAATTTCAATGATTTCAGCCTTCACTTGGTGGTATTAGACAGCCATAATAGGAAAATATGATTAGTTGAGATTAATAATTCTATTTATTCTCTTGCAACATTCCTTTGGAGGGTCAGGACTAGTCAGGTGACATTTGCCATATGACATATGATCAAAGCATCGGCTCCTATGGGGCCATATTTGGCTTTCTGTATCTGAATTGATTCTCTAGTTGTATTGTATAAATAAAATCATTGGTGTCAACTAATTATCTTTTTTCCATTATCCCTTATCCAATAGCTTCCAGAGTGATGGATATATTTTGTATGTTTCTGGATTAATCATTAAGTAGATTTACTGAGTTCTGGTTTTAAAATGTGCCACCCAATTTGTTTAATTCCATTTGTAAGTAATTGCTCCTTGCACATTCCTTTTTTTTGGTTATGTTTCTCCACTTAATGCAACTCTCCAACCAATACATGATCTACTTCTCCTTGTTGCTCATAATGGTGTATTTTTTCTTCTTTGCTGGTTTCATATGTGGTTGTTTGCATTGTTGTTGTAATTCTGGTGCATGGCGATATTTATTTTCATCTATATTATCTCTATTTATATGTCCTAGTACGTCAAGTTTAAAATGATTTAAAAAGATCAGATTTATATTATTTTTGCTTAATTTTCTTCAAAGGCTATGGAAACTGGAGATTTTGTTCCTGTGCATAAAACTGAGGTTATAAAGGGAACACTTAATCCAGAATGGATGAGATTTATGATTCCAGTGCGCATTTTGTGTAATGCTGATTATGATCGCACTATAAAGGTAAAAGTTCTAAATAGTATTAATCTAATGCAAGCCCAGTATATTTACTATTCAAATTCAGTATATTGTCTATATATCAATTATCAAAATTCTAAAATCTTTCTAAATATGATGCATCTATGATCTTTCAATCTGGTAGGTAGATGATAAACAACTTATTTTAGGGCTTGATAAGTTACACTTTAAAATTATTTATGTGCAAAAATCTCTAAGATCATTATTTGCTCTTTGTTGGTAGATAGTCTGTTATGATTGGGAGAGTGATGGTGATCACCATTTAATTGGAGAATTTGAAACTACTTTACGAGATCTACAAGAAGGGGTTGGACCCGGGAAGTCGTTTTCATTGATAAACCCCAAAAAGAAGGTGAGCTTTATGTTCTTTTAGTTGTAGGTTAATAAAATACAGGGGAATGTGTAGCTAAATAGATGTATCTGCATGGTGAGTGCAGTTAAAGCTAATCCAGTTCCAATAAGTGAGCTATGTCACTTGTACTCTGTAGGCTTAGGTAAGAATTTGTTTTAATTGAAATGAACCAGGAAATAGTATTCCTTTCTGTATATTAAATTTCAGTTATAATTTTGAGATAAAATTCTAACTTGATGAAAATGAGTTAGTTCGTATTTTATGTTATTCGGAATTGGTTTAATTTATATTTTAGTGAAGTTGCTGTCCCCTGATTAGTTTTAGATTGTGCCTATAAGTATGGGAGAAGAAAGAAAAGAATGCTGAATTATGTATACAACTCTCATATGCATTTTCCACTTTTTTTCCTTGATTGGAATTTTCTGTATTTAATTATTGCATGTCTACTCACAAATGAAATCTATACAAGGTTAAAATTGTATAATTAAACCATATGTTTATTCTGTATATAAACCAAATATCTATGGAATCTGATTTCAAATTAAGTTTTCTTTTCTTTTACTCCCACAAAAATACCTAAATTATTTAGAATATGTTCGTTGTCAAAATATTTTTAAACTATTTATGATCAAATTCTTGTTATTTACTCTATTTATTTTACCATTCTTTCCTTTCCTAAAGAAAAAGAAAGAATCTTACAACAACTCAGGAACTATCACACTCGTTCATTTTGAAATCCAGGCTACATACAGCTTTTTGGAATACATCAAAGGAGGAACTCAGTTACATTGCTCATTTGCAATAGACTTTACAGGTATTACATTATGTTTTAAGGCTTTCTTGCTAGCTTATGGTGTGAATATTTTTGTTATATTCATAACAATATTCTATACAAACTCCATTATATCATAAAATTATGTCAGTTAATATCTTCAGTCATCAAAATCAATTTCTTCAGCTGATACTGATATATTTGCAGACTACTGTATATTTTTTTGTATTTTTAATTTTTTGAATCCAGAGATTGCAATTATTCCCGAATGTTAAAAAGTATGCTCTCTTTTTTACAGCCTCTAATGGTGAGCCTTCATCTATGAAGTCCTTGCATCACATAAGCAATATGCCTAATTCTTATGAAGTGGCTATCCGTTCTGTGGGCTCAATAATCAAGGATTATGATAGTGATCGAGAATTTCCTGTTCTTGGTTTTGGAGCACGTATACCTCCTGATGGAAAAATTTCTCATGAATTTTATGTGAACATGACTCAGGATAACCCTTACTGCAAAGAAATTGAAGGTTGGCTAGGCTTTTCTAATAAGAGTTGTCCAATATTCAATGGCTACTTTATCTTCTCATTTCATTACAATGTATCTTCTTACTACCACTACATGCTATTTACAGCACTTAACTAGTACTGAAGATGATTTGCTAATTTATTTGGCATATATATTATATTTGAGGTATTGTAGAGGTGGTGGTTTTTGCTTGAAGGCAGTAGTTTCCAAAAGAAAGAAAACTGTGAAATGAGAAGGCATAATGCTGTTCTTTTTATATATGGTAACTTACAAGAAAGAAGTAGAATTTAGAATAACAAGCATGTTTCAAGAAAAATTAAATTATTTTTCTGTAAATAGCTGATATTCATTCATGCAATCAAAGTTAGGTTTCATTATATTCTATGCTCTTTTGCAGGTGTTATTGCTGCATATCGCAATTGCATCAGACAAGTCCAACTTTATGGCGCAACTAACTTTTCTCCCGTAATAAATCATGTTGCTAAATTTGCATCTGCTTTCAAAGATGGATATAATTATTTCATTCTTCTTATTATTACGGATGGAGTCATAAGTGATCTTTCTAAAACTATCCAGGTAAGATAATTATTCTGATATGCTTTGTATATCAAATCTTTTACTTTTCTCAGCATTATAAATAAATTTTTAAAGATATGAAGACAGTCTTTTCTACACATCAAGAAGTCACTGTTGTCAAGATATCCTTTTAAAATTTCTTGCTTCCTTATTGGTTCTCTGTGTAACATTTTGTCTGTACATAAATGTAGTTTGCTTTTGTAGAAGCCTTCTATTTTAATACAATATTTAAAGTTTAATATAAAAGTCTTCCCTTGTGAAGACCTTTGCATTAAGTTAAAAAAAAAAAATTAGTTATAATTAACTTCGTTTTTATCTCTTGGGAAACCAAAGGCTATTGTTGCTGCATCTACTCTACCAATGTCCATTATTATTGTTGGTGTTGGTCAAGCTGACTTCTCTGCCATGGAAGCCTTAGATTCTGATGGTGCTCCTCTCACTGCTTCTGATGGACGAAAAGCAGTCAGAGATATTGTACAGTTTGTTCCTCTTCAGAATTTCCTTCGTCCAGGAATTGATCCTAATATGGTGATGGGTCAACTGGCGAGGGAGGTTCTTGCAGAGATACCAACACAGTTTCTCAGCTATATGCAAATTAATCGTGTTGTACCTCGTCCAGTGCCTTCTGATGGACCACCTGTCCTTCTGCCTCCTGATCCTGAGCTTATTGCTCTTCAATGAATTTAAAGTCATGAAGGTAAAGAACATTCAAAGTGCTTTAAAGGTAAATCAGAAATGTTTTGTATTTCAATTGCACTTTGCATTTATAATTGATATGCATTTTTATCTTATACCAAAGTTAAAATAAGGTCACCTCTGTCCAGCGGTAAAATCTATGATGCCAGAAATTTGTAGGATTAGTGGAAAAATTACTATAATTTGTAAAGCTTTTAAAAGGCAAGAAAGATTAACATGAGAATTCTTCAAGCACCTTTCAAATTTCTATATGCTATTTTTTTGCTGATTGTTAACTCCTAAAACTAATTTATCAAATGGAAATGTAATCAAATTTTTGGAACGTTGTTTAACTAGTTAAAAAGCTGATCAGTATTGTATCGTTTGTTTGAAAATCAAATGTAAGAAGTTTAGTTTCAACCAGATTTTGCAGCAGCATCTAAGGAAAATAATTTATGCTTACATTCAAGGCATCAGACACCTGGATTAATGAAGTATTCAGGATCAATTTGAGTGACACTCAATAATCAGAGCTATGAAATCAAATGTAATTATATTTTACCCTCCAAAATATTGCTTTCTTTACTCAGATAGATTGACTCTGTGCTCTCGTAAGTGATGGTGCTCATGTTAGGATCAAGTCTCTTAACAACAGGTATCATAACAAGTATCAAAACAGCAAGTTTCATAAATTACCATAATAGATATTCAAATGGCTATGGTGCTTTTCAGAATAGCAAGTGATTGGTACCGTTTTGAGACGTGCTGCAGTTACGTTTTCTGTATAATCAGGGTTTTAAATTACCTACCAAGTAACTTTTAGGTAACCTGTAAATGACCACAGCTTAATTTATCATCTGCCTCATTTGGGTTGGGTCGCATTGGATTGGAGCAGGCAGTTACTGAAAATATTATGTGCTTGATGTCTTGATCCTTGCCATTTTGATTCTTGTTGTTTTGATGCCTGATGTTTAGACTTGTTTTTATGTAACCTCTAGCCTAACATGAAAATTGGCCTAATAATCTCCATATATATTTTCATAAATACTTAAGAGAATTCTTGTTAAGTATTCTCAAACAATTTCATCAACCTATTTTGTTGCCAGTCTGCTCCTGTTATATATGAAGATGAAATGATAGCCCTGTAGGCATTTTAGTTGTATTTATTGTACTTGGGAGATAATACTATTTTTATTAGGCTCATAGGTGGTTTGTTGATTTGCTGGGAATATTTTTTGAAACAAGTGTGTCTTATATGCTACAAAAATACTGTATATTTATAAACTCTTATACAATGTTAACATTATTAGGGTTGTTCTTGATGAAATTTACATTTATCAAGTATTATGTTTAAGGAGCACAGAAAAAGTATTGCTTGTTAAAGAATTTTGTGTTACTTATGATTAATTTATGATAACTATGAGCCGTAAGCTGTAAAAAATTCTTGAGATATTTCTACCTACAGGAAATATGTAAATTGTCTGTTTTTCATAGTTTTAATCTTACTTGGAAGATATAACCTTGAAGGTTTTATTGATATATACTGTTCAGCTAAAGATGTTTAAGGTACTTTGTTGATTATCTGCTGCAAGTGCTTATGCACTGATTTTAATCCTAAATTTTTCTGTTATCTATGTAGATTTTATCAAGTTGACTGTTGTCTCTACCGCTATGTTTATCGTGGCTTAACATAGATTTATTTTATTTACTAGGTAGCACTTCATTTAAGATTTTGCAAAGAGGAGCACTTAAATCTCTGATATGAATATGGAGAATCTTCAAAAGGGAAAAATATAATTTTCACCTGTATTAGTCCTCATAAGACCTGCTCAATTATATGCATTTTCTCCATCAGCATACTGCTGTGTGTCATCAATGTAGACTTCTGACTTTAGATTCTGAAGTCATCCACTACATAGTTCTCATCACTAGAAATTTTTATTACCTTTGACATGACTTAATTCTCTAAAATACTAATGAAAAAAACCCAAGAATTTCTTCATCTAAAAATGTGCCATAAACTCACTTCCTAACAAATATAATTGACAATATACCTCACAAACACAAGCACAAACTAAAGTGAAAAAAATCACAGAAGCCTCACCAATATGACAAAGGATAGAAAGACACAATTTATTAATATTCCCTTTGCTCCAAGTATTACCAAGAATCTCACTTTTCTAACTTCAATCTTACCATTGTGCATGTTAATTGAGATAAAGCTTCTAATCTTAAGAATAAAATTTCTAAATTACAACAATCATCATACCAATCTAATAGAAACTTAGAGAGAAACCATACATTGGACAAACAAAACGTAGTCCAGAAACAGGATTGAAAGAACATCTTACACTAAAACAACTCCTAAAACTCAAAGTATGAACACCCACTAGCAAAAACAAAAGAAGTCGAAGCAATTTTAGGCTCCATTCCTCTCTCTACCATCTACTTTCTCATACTACCCCAGGTACCTTGTGTGAACTTTTGTTATGACACCAACAGTCATCAAACTACAAAAAGCTAGCCACCACAAATTTCAGATGACACTTGGACTGTCTCCAATGATGATATTGTAGATATTATACTATGTATCAGATTCATCCTTGGGTGATTCTGTCTGATTGTGGGAGCTATGCCTCATTCTTTCCTATTTCTCTTCATGTTGTCTTCAGACTTTATGGATTAGATGGGAATACCTTGTTTCTTAGGTTGAAACTAACAGGGCGGAGAGTAGAGGATAATAATAATAAAGTGACTTTATTCATGCTTGATTGAGACTAGAAAGCCTCTTCTTATATCTGACCCTTATTGTTATATGTATTGATTTTTGCTTATTGGTATTATTCCTTTTCTGTATAATAAGTTCATTGTACTGTGGTTGTACTTTGGTGGGAAAAACATGTAAAATTTAACTAATACATATGTGTATAGAATGACTAATATCTATGCAAAACATAATACTTTTGGTCATTCTTTTCCACTCAAAGGTATAAACTGTTTGAGCACCCAACCCATAACTTGAATACTGATAGTTTTTTTCCTTGATACCTTTAATTTTTACCTAGATGGCTTGATAATCCTTCACAGTATGTTTAGTATTTGAAGTGATATAGTGTTTAGACAATACTCCACCTTTAAGGCAAAAGAGGTAAGGATATTGTTGCCAGAAGTAAAAGAGGAAACAGAATTTGTGGTGATATATTTGTTTAATAGAGAGAGAAATACCACAGGTACTAAGTAAGAATACTACAGATAGAATATAGTAAGGTACTGCATGACTGTTGCCACTGACTGACTTAGAAAGCCTTCCATGGACTAACTCAGACTAACCAGGGGTGACTCATCTGTCCCTTTTGCTGTTGCTTGGTCTGGATTGCAGCACCCCTTGTCACAGACTGACAAGAGAAACAAGTGAATGTGAGAATTTGTGTACAAGTGCTGTATTTTGAGAAAAAGACCCAATCTCAAATTCCTTTCAGAAGGAATTTAATATTCATTGAGGGTCTCACAAAGGGAGAGAATTTGTTGGAACCTGACAATACTGGGTCTTAAATTGGATATACTGAAGATTTTCCAAAAGTCATTCTATATTTCCTTGTTGATATTATGATTATTATGAGGTTAACTTTAAAAAAAATTTGTTAATAGGTGTATTGGCAGAGACATTTCAGAGCCAGTTTGGAAGTGTGGCTCATGATTTTGGTCATTTAAAAGAGTTCAGAAATGAATTCTGATGATAAGTCCTGTATTCTGAACGATTCTGAATTTGTAACTAATTCAGAATTTGGTTCAAAATGCTCTGCAAAAGACCAAAATCATCATGTGCATGCGCCACAGTTCCGAACTGGTTCTGAACTGTTTCCAAGAATAAACCTTTTATTTTAAGGAATCCATTCATCTGATTACAAATCTTGAATAATTATGTATGGTTAACGAAATTTAGAGTTCATGCTAACTTTTGAAAAATCATTTATTCAGTTATGATTTCCATATGAATCTAAGCTGTAATTGTCAGATTTTTATTCATATTTTAATGGAACTATTTTATATTATCAAGGTAACCTTATTGTATTCTCTGTTATCCTTTTATAGCATAACAGAGAATTCAATAAGGCCATCTTTATATAATATTGGTGATGTTGTGCAGGAGAAGAGTTAGATCTTTGCATTCCAACTTGTGAATTTGACAAAAATTTGTCTAGAAATAATATTAAAATCTTATTCCTACAATCTTTTCAATTTTTTAAATTAAAATGAAAAGATGCTTGGTGCGCTTTGATAATAAAAAATAGAGATAGGAACATTGATTGATTGATAAATGCATTTCTGCTTTTGATGGTTATATACAAGAAAATTGGGTGGTTAAGTTAGGTTGTTATATACCAATACAAATATTATATAAATTATATATTATATGTGACATATATAGATGATTTTAATATACAATGCTGCAGCAGTTCCTTATGAAAATAATCGATGATTAATATTATTAATTGACTCCTGTGAAATATTTTTGGCATTCCAAAGAAGATATATATTTTTGGCAGCACATCTGTGACTTAAAGTTGTTCTTAATCAAGTAAGGTAACATTGATAATAAACTCCCAAATGCTGTATGCTATGAGTATTAACACAGCAAACAAGTCTTTGTAGGCTAATGAATCCCTCAGCCGCTTATCATTATTAATTGTCTAATCTTTTTCGAGTATGAATCCTCATTGATATCATTCATCCAGAACTAGAATTCGATTAAAATCAAATTCATTTTTCATAATTTCAACTTTCATAATTTTGGCAATTCCTCAATTCCACTTTGGTTGAAAGTATGTTGAAAAAACTAAATGATAGACAAAATACCAAAATCATCCTTAGGAATCAGCTGAGAGAATGAATATTATGCTAATTTGGGTGTATCAAAATTATATGTTTAAAGGATTAAAAAAAAGGCCATCTTATGTGCCCTTAGCCTATTTAATAATGTTGCCTTACATTAAAGTATTAATGATTGAAGATTATCCTCTCAAATTTCTTTTTAGATATGTTGCAGGATAATGGTATAATTTGAAATTTTTATATATAACCTATTAGATATATTTGGGCTTTAATTATACTTTTCTATTATAATATCCTCTTTGACATGTGGGTTTTAAGCTATTTAACGTACTTACCGAGATATATCTATGCACTGGGAAGCATTTAATGTATCAGCCTTTGTTTCATGTTTTTGCATTACTGTGAAGTGCAGTGTTTTTTTTCTCAGGCAAACACTTTCCATCCTGGCATTTTTATTAAATAGTATTTTCTTATTGGGCATTACGAATTGCAATTTGAACCACTTCAGCATAATAATAATTTTATTATCTTGTAATATTTTTATAGGCATAAGTAATTAACTAATGGAGTAATATTTAAACCTCAGAAATGATGAATCCTGCTCACAAATTATTATTGCAGGGATATATATGCCAGTATCAAGTTTACTTTATCTTTTGCCAAAAATACTTATCATGTATTCAATATTATCACATATTTTACTTCCAAAGTGATGGGGATTATGAGTACTAGAAGGGTTACCGATCTTCTCTCATTTGTTGCGATGAATTTGGATTTTGCAATTATTTTTGAATTTTCACTCTTCTTCTCCAATGAGTTTTGACATTTTTATCCAATAATTTTCCGGTATTATGGATGCTGTATAATGTAATTGAATGGTATTTTTGTTTAAGTGATAAGTGATACTAAGAGATAATTACTGTGAAACAGTGCTTCTTAACCTTTCTTTTCTCATAGCATAACAATTTATCAATTCAAATTTTTCTGCTTGTTAAACTAATGTTTCAAATCTTGGAGTAAATTCAGTTTGGAGAAGTAAAAAGAAATTGGAGCCTTATGTACTCTTCTATCTCTGAAATATGCAGATCCTTTGGCTATGAGTTATTGGTTGGATAGTCTTATAAGATAGAGTAATATCTTCTCAAGTTAGGGATGAATACTTAGAGAAGTTGTAATTGTTTTGTTTACATGTTTTGTTCTATATGAGTTTAGTTTTCAGATATGCGAGGTTATTATATAAGTGCTTAAGGACAAGAAATTGTGATATTGTTGTGGCTAAATATCTTTTATGGATTTAGAACATATGGTTAATCTTGAAAAGAATGGTATTCTCTAATGGTTCATAAAGCTGTGTATGATTATAAAACTCATATGTGAAGTGTTAACATGGATTTTATAATCTAATTTTTTACCTCAAAGATAAGAAAATATCTTTGTATTGTTTTTTCCTAAAGGATAGATGTATAAACACTATTTCAGGGAATCAGCTTAAATCGTGCTATATTTCCATATGAAACATAAATGTATGGCATTTATTGTGAAGTATTTCTGAAAATAATTATATACATTATATACAATATTCATATGTAGTTACTCTTTACAATATTTTTATTGTTAATTCTTGTAGTTAAGATGAAATGGTAGATAGCTTGTCTTCATAATTATGTTCTTTAGTATACACACATTAAGTGCTTTAAATGTATCAAAGGAAGATGATGTTATATTATTGGGTATAAAATGATGAAGTGAATTACAGTATATAGTAGTGCATCTTATACAAATATCATGTCGTTGGATGATATTTTTTATTATATATTTGATGATGTCACTGTGCTTTGAGGTTTAGGAGGGCTCTCATTGCCAGGAATTTATCTATGAGGTACATCTGGTGTATATGAATATAGTGGAATATTATATATAAAATGTAAATTTGGCTATGTATTCCCTTTTGAATAGATGTTGTATTACCTCATCAATCGCAATTCAGAATTTATCTTATAGCTATTTTTACCTTACATATGATTGTTCATTGTGAGATTATAATCATTTTTGCTGTCAATAATATGCTATCATATCTAGTGTAGTATAAGGGTACTTTTGCAGATTTGCAAACTTATTTTAAATTTTGAATTCTTCTAATTTTTACCTACTCTTTTATGATAGTCAAACCTTGATCTGTATCTTAAGTTGTTCTTTTACAAGATAAGATGTGAACATCATATTTTGTATATTCTATCCTATCTTATCAGCTAAAAACAAATTTTTGTGTGAAATACCACATAAAAATACTATACATGGTATTTTTCTATATCTGAGAAATATTTTATTCTAGTATACCATTGTGTTCAAATATGATCATTCTACATTAAATTGGGCCATTTTAAAGTTTAAATTTAATTTTAATATATATGAGTACTTTTTATGTCATCAGATGTAATTTTGAGATTTCTTTTGCAAATATACATATTTTTTTGGAAATAAAATCTACAGACTTTGTTTCCAAAAATCTTCCTCATTCCCAGCAAAGTTTTAGATTGTATCATCTGATTTCAATTCTTGCCACAGTTGATTTCTTAGAAAATATCTTTCCTTAGCTATAAATTACTTGAGTTTTAAAATTGCTACTGATAATTCTTTATTTTATTGTTGCAAGTAAAAGATTTCATCTATTTAGTTTGTAATGTCCATAAAAGAAGAATGTGAGCCTAACATATAAAGTCTACTATGGTTTTCTCAGGGTCCCAAAATTTTCATTAATGCTGATATCTTACTTTTTGGTTAAGTTTATAAAAGGTGTGACTTAGAAAACAGTTGCATAAAAGAAGAGGCTTTCTAATATTCCTTATTATTGATATGATTCTGATTTAATGAAAGGTGCTGCTTATGTGAAAGCAAAACTGGTCGAATGGAAAGAAATATTATGGGAAAACCCAAAATCTTTTCTTTGATAAAATTTTATCAAAATTTACTTTGCAAATTTGCAAAAGTTTGTATGCTCGAAGAAAATCTGGAATTGCAAGGTGTTCCAAAAGGTTATAACTTTATAATCCTGCTGAAGCTTTAATTTTCAAGATGTTGCAGGATAATGGCTTCAAACCACTGATAATTTGGGTGTGAATTGGAAATTTTGATAAGCGATACTTTTTCTGGAAATAAATTTTTAAAATGGGTATTTCCCCTTTTGGATTCCAATGCATTCAATCATTGTGTAAATGTCAATGCATGTGTGTTTCATAAAATGAAAGTGATTAGGAAAGATGGATGAGGAACAAAAATTTTGTAGTTAACCTCTGAAAATTTTCTCGTCGTAGCGAAATAATTCAATAATGACAATTTTTGTATCAAAATTGAGAATAAGTCAACTCTACTCAGAACTCATCCCCCAAAAATATCCAATAATATTTTTCCTTGAGAGAGCATCTTTAAATGCCTTAACTGGGTGACATTAGGTCCATGAATAACCATATAGTTAATAACAGGTTATCAGTATCTTTTTTAGTATTGTGTGGGTACTTTAAATTAACTACCTCCTAACATTAACTAAAAATGGAATTCCCTAACTGTAAATTGTTTTTATGCATTAAAGGCATGTGGTGCTGATTTGCTGAATTAGAATTAACTTTAACAAAACATCCCAGACCTTTTCTGAATTTCTTCTTATAGTATTACTTCAGTTTCAGAATTATTTTTGTAATTAAAAAAATTTTTAATCAATTGCTCAAGTACTGAATTGAAGAAAAACTGTATCCCATAATCAAACTATATCTTTATATTGAATATTTTTTTCAAGTATCACTTATTTTTGGCAGTAGCCTATTGGTAGTTCTTCTAAACAGAAGATTTTTCCTTTATTTTTAAGCATGTTTAGAGGAAATAATGAGTATTTTCAAACACTAGCAGAACACTGAGAAAAGTGTTGCACTGGCCAAGAAACATAGTGGAGATGTAATGTCTTTTGGGGCGCTGAAAACCGATGCATGTAATTATTTAGTGTGCCGAGGTAATATAGTAAGTCTAAATTCATTTCGTCGGTAATCCAAAGACGCTTTTTTCCAGCTATGTAACAATTTTGTGAATCTTACATTCTCACATGTATGCTCCCAACTCGGCTTTGTTGGTGTACCTTCCTTACGATAATCAAAGGGAAAGCAGCAAAACATAAGCCATGCATCGAGCACAGTTGTTTGGGGGAAAGGAATACCAGACATATTGTACATGTAGCCATTCTGTTTGTCAATTTCTATTGAGGTTGTGGATCATTTTATCGGTCAACCACCGAGAATTGATTCGTCAATGGGATTTGCTGAAGATATTAACAGTCGATGTTCCCTAGGGAATCAGGGTGCGGGTGCTCCCAGAATCCGATGCTTATCTCTTATTCCATCCGATTGAATGTAGCAGCGGAGAGTGCTCGCGAAGTGGTCTGGGAGGGCTGGCGTATCTACCGATGGCTTCCGGTGGGGAAGTGTGTCCGGGCGGCAGGAACTGCCTCCTGGGACTGTGGGGCGCCAGACACGGTTGGGGTGGGATACACGAATACCGACAAAAACGCAGGAATCTTTTAACCCGTTGGAATACATAGTGGTAACACCACTCGCTCTCTATTACGAGTCCCTTTTCAAATTAAAAAGTTGAGTCTGTACATGTAATCTTGAGTCTTGAGTTTGCTTCACAGCAAACTGACGGAAAAAAGCAGTCGAGTGTCGAAAAATTGTTTGGTATTGCAAGATATAAGAGCCCGATTGGTAACTAAATAAGAGAAAAACTTAGGAAATTAAATCGACGACTCCTTTTTTTAAGTTTTATACGTGAATCGAAGGATGAGATACGGGATCTGAAAGTTTCGTTGTATATTCATAACTGATCATAATATGTAAAAGATTGTCAGATAGCCATGCACAGTAATATTTTTAACTGAATTTGTGTTAATGCAGCGGAAAGACATGTGTAGGTTACGTAAAACGTCAGTGGTTTAAAATTTACGGTAAAGCCTAACTTTTTTACTCGATCATGACAGAAAAAGGAAACCTTTTATATTTATGATGGGTAAAAATTTGGAGTAATTTGAAAAGGTTTTTCTTTCGACTAGTGTGAACATTAAGCAAAAAAGTAGCTATCTTTTCACCAATGTCACTGTAACGATTTTTACGTCATGTTGATTTTATGAGAGTATAATTTTCTAATGTTTCGACAGTAAAATTCTTGTAAGAAGTAATTGGTTGCCACCCTTAAAGGCAGCCAAACTGCTACTTCTCGATCATAATTACAATGAATTTCTACAATATTAAAATTGGACAGCCTCATTAAAATTCTTAAATTTTATTTAATTCCTGTCCAAGAGTATCAGTGTATAAAAAGTAATTCATTTAGAGTCATTACAACTTTTCCAAATTTTCCTTAGTAAATATGACCTTTCCTTTGTGAAATTTTAGTATACTTCTAAAAGATTCGACCAATTATAAGATTATAGAGATATAATAATTATTTGATGGAGAAAAAACAATTCATAGAAGGAACGGAAAACGGGTTAAGTATAGTTAATTGTGATATTATTGTAAAAAGAATATACATTTATAGAATGTGTGCTAATACTCGGTTTTATTCGGTTTGCTATACGTTGAATTTGATCGGGAAGGATGAATTAAGAGTGCACATTCTTGACAGTCATTAATTATCTACCTTTTGGCATTATTTTACTTCATTCTGTCCTTTATTGCTGAAGACTTTCTTTCTGAATTACGTTCTACTTATTTATTATTTTCCTAATTCATTTTGTCTTTTGGTGAACTTCCTCTTCTAACTTGACTATACCATATTAGTATTTACATTTTACTCTCCAATTTAAATACTTTTGCAAATTTAAATCCTGAATGTAATCGAAGCAGTGAATGACAAAACATAACCTCAGTTTTTCCCTCAGTTTCCGCCTTTCGCGCCTGATAATACCTCACATTTTTCTTATAGGAGGTTGCATTGTAAAAAGCACATGTGAATACGTCTAGGTGATAGTAATATTATGTATCTCGATAGTAGATGATACATAACCTTATCTTGTGTTCTTATGTAATACGCGATGGTAAATAAAAATCCGTTCCAACACTCTTGTGATAAGAACGGAGCTGAAAATCGAATGCGCCCGTTCGAGCAAATGGGCCACGTAATCGGGCTCAAGATAGATGTCGCTGAAAGGCGCCCCCGGCAAGATGGCTGCGACTCGGATGGTCGGCATCCAGTCTTGCGGAAATGGAGGGAATCGTGGAGCAGAGAATTAGGACTTTCGTCGGCAAAGCGCTAGAAGTTGAATAAGACAGAAGTCGAGGGGCGTGGCGATTTCGGCGGAGGAGGATGCGGTGGTTTTTCTCGGGAAGGAGAGGGAGAGTCTCCTTTTCCGAAGACAAGGGACGACGTTATTTGTTATATTACGTGTAGCAATATGGTTTCCCCCGTCATTCGGAGGCTGGAACTAATTTGAAGTTGGCTGAAGGATACATTTGTCATGGGGTCCCCCGCGGGCCATGATCGGGGCGGATGAAGTTATGAGAACTCGGCTGCAGTAGATCACGCAGGGCAGCGAGAAATAAGGGCGTGGTGAGGAGGAGGAAGGGGCCTTCTATCGCATCGCCCCCTTTCCGGAAGAGGGAGGGATCGGGAGGGCTCCCACGGGGGACGACCCGGCAAAAATCATCTCCGCAGCCATTTCCGAGCGGAGGAAAAAATCATCTCGTTCTTTCTGCCGCTAGTTCGGGGGGGCGGTGGGGGGGAACGGGTTGAGAGATCACTTTGTCTCTTTCGAGGGGTTCTCTACTTCGACTCTGCCTTTTTACTCCGGTAGGGGGCGATCGGATTAAGGGAAAGGGGTTGGGGATGGGATTCGGCGGCACCACGCTACCTGACGGAAGTGGGGAAGGTGAAGGAAAGCGAAAGGGGAAGGTCAGATATTGTCAGAGGGGAGGAGGTTAAGAATTGGATTGTATCCTAGAAGAAGGAATAGATTGTTTTCGTGCGTTCTGATGTGGTGGAGCTCCTTTGGTCCTCGAAATGGGCGAAACATGAGCGATTGCAGATGCAAAGTCATCTGCCTAAAGGCTGATTAGATCCTCAGTTCCTCCTCCATTAGCTTACGAAAGTTTTGGAGAGGGAATGAAGCGATCATGGAAGATGAAGAATGCGATAGTTTGCCTTTGTTTTTCTCGCTGAGCCAGATTGCTATCGGTGGAAAAAGTTCAGGGTTAGCTGCCTAATGACCTTTCAAACAAACAAAACAATTTTCAAATTTAAAATCTTAATTTTCTTTGCATACTTCGTGAGATCTGGATTATTTGTATTCCGCTTTTTCCTACACATTACCAACTCGGTAGCCCGGGACGTGAAAATTATTTATAATATCAATCAAGACTTTATCAGGCGAATTTTAGTCTTATTAGACTACTCTCACAATTAATCCTTTAAATTACAAACACAAGCAACCATCTCTTAGCTTGAATTCGAATCCGGGGCTCGGATAACCAAACCATTTTCGTTTGTCTAGAACCAGATAACTGAAAATTATTTGGGAAATTAAGTATTCCGGGGATATGGTAGAGAAATGAGTATTCTGGATCATTAAGTCTCCGAGTAATCCCCAAAATAAAAATTTTGGAAGTATAACTTGATAGCATATCTAATTACCAAATGGAAAGAGAAACAATTAGATGGAGATACAAGGCTGAACCTAAAAATTTTCGAATAACTATGTTTAAGTAACATCGCAAAACCAGATAACTCACTGAACACAGACAGAACGATTTCAGATGTGGAATGATTAATTACTTACATCGCTTCTCTATGACCTGTTAACAATTTTTTTTTATTTCCGTCGTCCTATTCTCCTTAAAAAAGATATTCCAGACAGATGGATTCACACTTATGCGGACTCAAGTTAATCCGCTACCCAGGTAATCTTTAGTCTACAGTATCAGGAAAGTTAAATCCTTAATATTTGGCATTTGGTTGCTCGTACGTGAAACATGCTACTTAGAGGAAATGAGAACCGTGAAACATTGGAAGTAGAGATGTGGAGTGCCACAGACCAGAAAATGTAAGTCGAATTGATAGCGCAACAGACAAGAAAGGTTGAGACGACGAGAGAGGAGGATTTTGATTGAAAAAATAAAAGAGGCAGGGAAAATGGATGAGTCAAATATAATGGATTGCTAAAGGAAGTAATTGGAGGTAGGATGCTGAGACAGAGGGTAAAACATTGGGCCATAAAAAGAAATGGGTCGGTCGACACAGAGAGACACGCAAACTTATTAATATGCAAATGTTCTTTAGAAACGATTATGTGTAGTGGTTTTTTATTGGTAAGATATAACTGTATGAATGTAGTATCTCTTAATCTATTTTTTCCTCGTCGGTGACAGATGGTCACTACATTGTGGTGATACATATGACGATCGCCATAGACAAATATTGGAAAGAGTAAGCATAATATCAATTAAATTTCGAAACGAATGGCATATTTGTGTGATAATTGATCGTAAGAATAATGCAGCTATATGGTAGATTACAGTTCTAGATGTCGAATGAAGTATGTAGGTGGTGAATCGGACCACGATTACGTATTTTAAGGAGTGAAAGAATCAAGCTTTGCTCTTTGATACATAGAAAATCGTATCTAAATAATGGAAACAAATTACAGCCCGCTAAGTTTAAAGCATAGTTCCGAAGATGCCGGAAATATTTTTTGAGTTTTTCATACAATATTACACCGTTCGCCACATCAATAACGAACCACGTGGGAAGGGAATGAACGAACATATACGTATAGATTTATTCATTGATTGCGGTCATCATCTTATTTCTCATTAATAAACGTTTATTCTAAATTTTTCGATTTAGGTAAATAGTTTTAGTACACAGGACTCATAACTTCACTACTCTTAACGACAATTGCGTTAACGTTTCTTTTCCCACCACCCCGTACTTTCTCATCGTTAACAGCCTCGGTTTTATTTCGAGAGATCTTTACTCGGGGGCGCATCTTTCGCTCTCCATTCAGCTCTGCATAGTTTTCCTTCCTCAATTACTCCGTCGTGGGCGATAACGGGCAGGTCGTTCGCTTGACCGCTCCGCACTCTCTGTTTACTCCCTCGATTACGTTCCCACTATCCCCTTCGCGCCATTTCCTCGTCCAACCGGAAGTCCCACAACGCCCTCTTCTTTCCTCGTGACCTCGGCGGTCACTGAGCTCCGCAATATTGGCCCCCGAGCCAAGGGCATCACCTCCCTCATTGGCGCCTTCCATCACTCACATTCCGTCTCTATTGCTTACACCCAAGGGCTCGTTAGTACCACGTCCTGCCTAGGGCGCTCGGTTCTCCGAGGAATTGCGGTCTCAGGGGCTGGGGACTGTTGTTGTAAAGGGGAGGTTGCAAGGAGGTTGGGGTTGAGGTAGGAGAGGGTTGGTGCTCGGTAGAGCTTAGTGGGCGCTTAAGAGACAACCGCACCTGCGATGAATTGAGTGATGCGGATTGCGGACTCCCTTACTTTATTCGTATTTATCAAAGGAGATTATCTGCGGATTATTATTATTATTATTATTGCACCCTTAAGTTTTCCTTCTGGAGATCACGAATAGTTTCCGTAACGTGCTGAAGTTGTCTTTCCAGAAAGGAAAAACTTTAAAAATTTCATTTCCATGTCAGTAGCAGTGAATTCAATAACTCAATGGAATTAAAAGATTCATTCTGAATGTCCTTTAAAATATTGAGATATTCCTGTATTTCGATATCAATAGTTTATATATTTCAGTCCGAAAAATGAAACTTTTCACCTGTTTACTGGAAATGATATTTTTGGAAACTGCTTTGCATTGAAACATCTCGCTAAATGCCAAAAAGTTATATACGTAGATATCGATCGAATAGACAACAACATATCTACATTTAGACATTGACTTGCTCCTTAGCCCCCTTTCAGCATGTGGCACGAGTTGCGTGTTGCCGTTCCACTTATTTTCTTTGACATTTGGGGTCGCCTATCATTCGAAGAGATTCAATCTTTTAAAACGAACATTTCTATTCTAACATTTACTTCCAATTGGTGTCATTGGTAGTAACTCACGATTTTTAGAAATGATTTGAAAATGAAATGATAGTGAGTAAAATTGTATCAAGTTCTTTAATAATTACTTAAAGATTGATATAAAAGATTACACAGGAGATTGGCAAGACTACCATATAAATTGCATACGGATGAACTCTAAAAGATCGAGAACATGGTAATATACCAACCCTTATGAGGATGAATTGAGTGATTTCTAATTTAGCAATCCCCCATAGCAAAGATCAATCGCATATGTCTGCTAAACACAAAAATAAGCCAAGAATATAATTTTAAAATGTTTATAAACAACATGAAGGTGTGAGATCTTGTAAGGAAACTTTCCTTTCAGATAAAGATAATATGGAAGACTGAAAAGCAATAAACGAGTAGTATACGTAGATTCTACAAATATTTTGGGATTGAAATTTCGTGCGATAAAGATCTCAACACTAGAAACTAGCTGTATTCTCTTCAAATAGTATAATTAATAGTACCATTTCTAAAAGCTGTGAAGGTTGAAGTAAAAACTATAGCACAAAATTCCATTAAGTGTCTACTAATTTTATTATATATTGTTTACTAATTTTCCTCTCTTCCAGTTAATAGTCGATTGTTCTCTATTTTGTATATCACTTTTTTTTCAAAGAGCCATGGGTTAATAATAATAGGCAGATTAATTCTAAATTGTTCACGGTTACCCTTTCTCCGCAATCAGTATTCCAGAAATATTAACTTCGTAAGCCATGTAATATCTACAGCTTTAAAGTTACTGTCTATTCCATAAAATTAACTTAATACCATAAAATTAAAATTCCATAAAATTCCGTAACGCACCTTTAGAATAAAAATAAAGCTATATATATATAAGCCATATAAATATAAATCTTCGCGCGAAATCTCCAAGAAATGCGCAATACTCAGCGGGAAATAGGAAGGGGAAAAAAATCTTCGAGTCACAGTAAACTTGCGATGGAATGTAATTGGAAGAGTACTCATGGGTCAAATAATTCATTGGATAATAGCCAACAATGGAGTCAAGGCATTCAGCCCGAATAAGTAGTCGCTCCACCGCTTCCCTTCAACTCTTTTTAAAACGATAAGCATCGACTCGCGAGTAAATAAAGACCGAATCAAAATTACATCCTGGAAATCCCCGTCTTGCGATACTTTGCATCTCGACAGCGTTGCCCTCATTTATTAGTCCTCGTCCTCGGGGAAAGGATTACGGGTGATGGAGGGGGCGAATTAGAGGGTGGGTGGGCGAATCAGATAAGTTCCGAAGAAGGGCTGATGGGAAAGGAATCAAAGGGGCGGGCGCGCGTGAGCCGCAGTGCAAGATGGGATCGCTCCACGCGCCCTCTGCAGCGCCCGTAAACAAAAGAGAGGAGCCTCCCGCACCCCTCCGTGGGTGCCGCCTCTCCGATAAATTCGTCCGTTTTGTGTGTCGAGCAGTAGGAGGCCAATGGCATTAGATTGGGGGGGGAATCCTCATTCCCCTCCGTACCTTTATTTCTGCTTGCAGCCCCAAACCCCCATTCCTCTTGGGGCGAGGAGGGCAGACGTCCGAAACCCTGCTCCATAGCCATCCCTTCAACTCTTTACGATCCACCGCTACTACCCACGTCTTCTCTTTCTCTCTTCCTCCGCTTACTTCTCCATCCTCAATCTTTATGCCCTCATTCTCCTTTTTTCTATTTTTTTCATTCATTCCCTTTTCCGATCAGTTCATGCCCATCTTTCATGGGCTCTACGGAAACGTAACCCTACTATTTGGAAAATTAATTGCAATTGTTTAATATTTTCCTCCTGCTACTTTATAGGTGGAATATTTTTCATTGCCTTTGACTCAGATTAAGGAAACTATTTAATTTCAGAAACACGACCAGAATCAAGGGAGTGGTTTGAGGGTAATGCTGAGGACAGATTTGCCTATCTATCAAGGGGCTACTAAAAAAAGAGTAGAATTTAATTCAAGTAGAAACAAACGGACGATTTTATTATGCATTACTATTACCAGGCGTAACAATAATTATATGTTGGTGTTTTAGAGAAGTTGTTATCTTAGGTAATTACTTTAATGGATTCAATTATTATATTAATGATTTAATTTTTACGAAGTCCGTTCCTACTCATCCGCGTATCTTATAACCCCTTCATTTTAAAGTGTTACTATAATAAGTTGTGGTACTTAGGTTATAGTAGTTGCGCATAGTTGAATTTTTTAATTTAATAGTTTTAATTTTTTTCTGTCAGGAGGTCATACTTTTCGTTGTATCGTAGAACTCTCTCATGGGGGCAGGGGGTTGAGCGTCAGGAACACCCCCTTGGCTACACCTCTACTTCATTTACTTTTATCTCAGTCCTATTCGTAGCAGTGGTAATATGAAAATGTCGAGCTTTCAGTGATGCTGTATGATGGCGTTCATTCGTGTTTCTCCTCATTGAATGCTATACAAAGTGCTACTTATTAGGTCGTTGTATGTGCTCTTTGAACATTTTATACGTGTATCATTCTGGCTGAGGGAAACAGGAAAAAACTACCTCATTCATCTTGCCTAGTAAGCCTCATTCAGCTTTCAATAGCTGAAAGTGAAGGGATTGAGAATCCGACTAAAAGGTAAAATCGTCGTCATTTATTATCAGATGAGAATTATATTTCAATAGAAAATGATACATATCGTATCGTTGCGAAAGGATACAACCTTTCGTTTACGATAAGTTTTCTGATCCGTGTTTACTGAACAACCACATCATGATTTTTCATCATTCTTTTGTTTTGAATTCTCATGTACATTTTTCCGCTAACAATGATGTTATGGTTAAATTGTAAAATTTATTTGTATAAAACAAATAAATATGTGATTCGTAAATGAAACTTCAAAAATTATTACATCATATACGAGTAATAACGACAATGATTATTAATTGAACGATACAATGAAAAGAAATTACATTGATTACTGTGATTACATGTTCTCTATGATACTAATGTATTATTAATAAATATTATTTTATTATTTCACATAAATTATGATTAGTATCATAATGTATTTCTCAATATTTATTGATGTAGTACTATGCTGACCATCCAATCTCGGCACTAACTGCGTTCTCTTGAGAACAAACTCTTATGACCTAGATTCTTCTTATAATCTTATCTTGTTTAGGTATTTCTTTGCTTGCTATATTCTCTCCTCTCTAAATCGGAAAATTTTTTCTTTCATTTATCTCTTACAACCTCTTTCTTCTCCTGCGTCTGCCCTCCTTTTTTTCATTTCCTTTCATTCTTTGCTCCACACCAAACTTTATTTCTTCCTTCTCTTCCCCTATTCCTTTTCTCCATATTTCCAACTCACAAGTTCCTTTTCATTCTTTACTCAAAACTTTCCCCCTGTATTTCTTCGTTCCTACGGACATAAATTTATTTTTCTTCTGCGTCAGATTATTCCTTTAATGCGTCGAAAGGTGAAGTATTCCATACATCATGGATATATTTCTAAACTGATCCCCATAAATTTTATTGGGGCAAAAAGCAGCCAAAACCGAGATATTCCATTTGGTCTTTATACTAACGGGTGTTTATACTAAATACTTTCCATTGGAAAATGAGACTGACGGAGGTTTGAGGTAAAACTAAAAAAATAATCTTTACATTGTTCGAGTTAAATCATGTTTAATGCAAACTCTTATCAACATAACTATGCAACGCCTCTTATCTACATAAAAGCTTTAAGAAATAACTTAAATGGCTTTACTTTGTAATGAGATATTTCACTGAATGGATTTCTTAATTTTTTTATTCTTCGAATTAATTTTGCTTGGAAGAAAATAATTAAAAATATCTTCTGTGAAAGAGCTGTTATGTCTTCGTTCAAGTTGAATGTTTATGCATTCAATTTGGTTATCTAAGCGGCGTCTTCTGAGAAATTGAGCATGAATTTCCGATTCGCATATCAAATGTATTATTCTTGAAGCCTGATGTTGTGAAAGATATAAAGATATAAAATCAAAATTTTCAACATCAAGAACTAACGTTTTATTCTTGGAAAATATTTTTGCGGTCAAACGAGGAGGTAACATTATTTGTTCGCTATAATTTCTGCAGGTCAATATAAATATTTAAGTTATATTTGGGTGGGAACTATCAACAACGGTTTTTGGTGTTCCTATTTTGAGTCACTGGTAATGGTATCGTAGAAGAAAAAATATTTAAAAGTGCTGCATCACTTTATTAAAATTTAGGATGAATTTGTGTAAGCGATATATGGTGGAATGAAATTTCAAAATATCAATTTTTAAGCAGGATACTGCGTTGTGAAAGAAATGATATCATTTCTGTGGAATTGGACAAGTGTCTGATTGATTTTGTAGTTATTTTCCAAACTTTTACAAAAAGTTATTTTACGATGAATCATGCAATGTTTCAGAAAATCAGTATATCTTTCCTTAGTATCTGACACATTATCTTGATGATTGGAATATTTTTACTTGTCTTTCCGTTCAGGATAGCGATAAATGCATCTTTTATTCACAACTACCTCAGTTCTGTTTAAGACTATGATAAGAGGAAGACTGCTCAGATACGAATGATGGGGAATGGTGACATTAGTTTAGAATTTTCTTCATTGAATTTTAGTCAACACTTGTTTTCATGATATCATTTTCCTGAATATACTTGAGATGTTCCACCAATAGTATTCTGGCCCAGAGAGGAAAGCAAGAGCAAATTACCTCACTCCTCATCTTCCATATTAGGCCCTATTTCCTATTTGGTTGATGTTGGCAGATAGTTTGGTTTTCAAACCGTCCTCTAGGTTAGATACCTTACGTACAGTACTCTTCATGCAGATTTTTATCCCACCTCCGTCACCCACTGTCTTTCGGTTTCTTTCCCTCCCTTCGCGTTTATACCATTTTCCTTTTACCGTTTCCATATATTCACACCCTTCCCGACCCCATTTCGCCGGAATTTCTTCCTTCTCTCCGCATATTCCTCCCCCCAAGAGATTCGAGCCCGGGGAGGCGCCTCCAACGAGCGGGTCGCCTGGGAGCGCGGAAAAGTGACGGAAAAGAAATTAGAGGCAATGGGGAGCGAGGGAGAAATATATAAGCATGCGAATGTGTATTTATGTATTCCGCGGCGAGGGAATGTCTCTGATATCCCCAAAGGGGGGGGAGGACGTCATTTGCTTTCTCTCTGTTCCTACGCTCCATTTTCAATAACGGAATAGCTATTTGCTCGAAACTGGAAGTTGGGAGGTGAAATATATATAGAAATGCTTCGCGTAGAGCGTCGGTGACACTTCGTTGAAACGGTCCGAATTTTTTTTTCTCCTCGACTATTGCGATCTGTACATTCCATGCAGGAAATGAACGCACTTTAAGTGAACGGAGTTCATGAGTTTTAAATCATACGTACTGTCTTGTAGTTTACCTATTTCACTGTCAATCATACATATTTTTTATGGTAAACGAATTGGTAATCTGATAATTGTGGGTAACGTTTTCAAAATTTACAAATTTTTATTATGATAAGTTAAAGACATTCTATATTTTAAAAATTATTTTGTGCTACATTGTTTTTCTGTGGATTTATTATTTTATCACTGTAAATTATCATTATCATAAACTAATTTGATCTTAATGTTATAAACAAAATTTATAGTAATTGTGTAATATCATAATTGTATATATGTAAAATTGTCTGTATCATTGTATATTAATTATAATTTTATCTTACACTGCCACCAGAATTATGTCTAATTGTGGCGGAAATTCATAATGATAATAATAAATCTTCACCGTAAATGCTGGTCGGATCCACATGCCCACCATCATTATCTGCCACGAGCTATGGAGAAGGAATGAGGCAACTAGATAAGATGAGGAGTAAGGTAATTTGCTCTTGCTTTCCTAACTGGCAGAGAATTCTATAAGCGGGGAAAGCTCACATGAATATTTAAGGATACAAGGAGGTGTCTTCCCCCTTTTGATGACTTTGTAGTACTAGCAAGTAAGTTACCTAGGATCTGATGAGGAGCTTTTGTTAAAATCAAACGGTGAATTTCCCACACGATCACTACACGTCTAATTCAATGGTCACGACAAAATAGAATTTTATTTATAAATTGGGGGTCCGTTTATAAAGAAAACATCTTAAATCGCCCCTTCTGTCCCTCCTATCCACGGGAAGTTTCTAGATCCACCCCTGATCGTATGAATATAACTCTTCATAGAATTCAATGGAAGTTCCCTAAAGGGCGAATGCCATTATTCAGGATCACTCGTACATCAGCGCTTTCATAACATCCCAGATATGAAGAAGACTGAGGCAGAAATGAAATATACATTTTCTCCAACCTGTACCATATGGCTAATGGAAAATATTCGAGTCATATTAATATAATAGTAATGCATGCCCTATCATCCGGGATGATGAACGGACGCTTCCTTTCAGATAATCAGATATTACGGGTAATAAAAGACGACGAAATATGAATTCCGTGACTAGTTCTTCTTCTCTTTTATCTATTCAGATACCTTTTAAATGTATCTTTTTGTTAGAAGACTTTGCGAATTTAAGGAGAGAATTTCAAGCAAGTGTTTTGAACGGGATTTCATGTGCTTTTTGGTCATTCATACGAGAGATCCAAAGTAAAGTACATGGCTGGTTTATTTAAGGATTGCGGGGTACGAGGGGTAAAACAAATGTGTTAAATGATTATCCTGTAAGCTATGTAGGATCAAAAATGCATTGGGAATCCTACTTGAAGGAGAGGGGGCCGAGCGGACGAGTATCTTTCAGGGAAAACGGTTCAGCTTTTGTTAGACAAAGTATCAAAGCTGCAGGCTCTCAGGATGTAGCAGTTTGGATATTTCGGAAAATGGAAATTAGGTTCGTTCCCTTATTAAGACAATATTTGGATTAGGAAAAACATGGTTCTGAAAAAATATTGATATTGTTATTTATAAATTATATCTTTAAATTGATTACTACTGTATTTAGAAGTGGTTTAAAGGAAGATACATCAAACCGTAGCTTTATCCTGTCGACGGCATTGACTAGAAAATATTGGGTTGCATATTCTAGTTAACTGTTTTACGGGGTTCCTTGAAACGTCCAATTTCATAAACAGGGGCGAAAACAGTTTTTGTTTGAAAATATCGTGTGATATTTCTGCAGTATTTTTTTACTATGTTTTGAAATTTACCAACATTAGAAAGTAAATTTACGCGGCCTTTGTATATATCTGAAAGGCATTCGATATCTTCCAACGTCATAAATTATTATGCAAAGTAAGAGCTGTGATATAATTGGAGCAGTTATTAGCGGGATAAAGGACTCTCTCTTATGTAGAGCAGTGCCTGTTACAGATAATGTTACAAGCTAAAGGGTACCGGGTAGCCAAGTGGATAAAGCGTCGTCTATGGCGAAATTAAAATTATCTCATTTTGGGGTACTTGCATAAAAATACCATAGGAACGAAATTCAGATGATTCAGGAAATATTAGATTTCGTGCTGACTAAATCCTTGAGTCACGTTTCTGGCTGAATTTATCCCTAAAATATTCAAAAAGCATCACATAAAAGCACAAAATATACAAACTTTAAAAAATGAAATATTTCATCGCCTGAGTTAGCCGCAACTTGAAGTCGACTTGCGTCTGGAATGAAATTTGCATCTCGAAAAGATCATATCTGAACTGGTACGTAATTCGAGTTGCCGCTGAACTTCTCGCAGTCTTAACACCGGAAGCAATGGGGTGATGTTGACGGAATCAGAGCGGGAAACGCGAAAGTGAGGTTTGCAAAGGGTTGTCGGATGCATAGAGACCAAGATAGTAGTATCCCCTCAATCGCTCCCTCCGCCTTTGATTTCCGGAGGATGGAGAGAATTGCTAAAGAGAGAGAAATGCCTAATGGCTGCGGAAATGATGGAATCCCTCTTCTCGCCAAACGGACATCATCGTCAAATGCGTATCCGCTCTGCCGTTTAATTATTTATTCGACGTCATTTCACTCATCGTCTTCGAGATCCATTTTTTTTTGGAATTACGGAAAATGGATTCGTCTCTCTGCAGAAAAGAGGAATTTCGCTCAAAGATATCTCTTGAGAACTGAGGCAACCGTGAATGGAGAAGTATGTACGATGATTTTACACGCGAGAAATGTATGAACTAAATTAAGGTTAGGGGGTATGCCTGTTTTAGAAAGAACGACTTGTAGAACGTATGACCGGACAACAATACAAGTGATCCCAGCGTTGCTCGACACGGGAAAATCTGGGGGACAAAGAATCTGATTTTTCGGATTTTTTTTTGTAACATTGGCAGTAGATGAAAATCAGGAATGGTAATAGATTAAGCTGAAACCGGATGAAAGACCTCCGGATTTTACTTCTGAAGATATTTTGGTATAAAGGGAAGGGGAAACGAAAATTACATGTGCTCTTAGATAGGCAAGTGGGCAACGCCTTCAACTTCAGCAACAGCGGCCTCAGTTCCAAAGGGAGCCTTATGCGCGAAATGGCTGTCGGTAAATTAAAAAAATATAGATTTATGGTTCGAATAGCGCAAACGTTGAAAAGTATATGAACATTTCGTCCAAATTCGTCCTTTTCTAACGAAGTCGAAATTTGTCGTTGGACGACAAATTCAATTGTTGAAGTATAGCAGTCTGTTTGTTTGCTCGGTATTTTCACAAAAATAGAATGTTACTGTAGGGAATAAATGGTGATAGATGAATGGCTTTTATAGAAATTTAAAATCTAAATTTTTCGTTTGCGTTTTATCTCAATGAAAAGAAAGATTTATAAATATAAAACAATCTTAATATAATATATTTATAAACATAATAATTGATATGTCCAACTAGCTACAGTGTAAATCCATCGGTATGAAAACGGATAACACGAAGTATCATTTTGCCGATTTGCACTATGATTGATTTATTGTGCATATTTAGATTTTTGTCTGTCCCCATCTTAATAACGAAATAATTACATTTTACTTAATAGAAGGACAGGTTCCGCTTAGAATTTGTTATTTACATTGTTGTTTGTTTATCGTTAATATTTTGACTATCGAGCGCGCTAATGCGTAATAAAGTTACCACTGGTTTCAATGTGTGGAAGGAAAGGCTGTGCTTGGCGTTTTTGTTATTGCTTCTGTTCAGCACTTATTTAATTCATATTTTTATCCTATTCATATTTTTGTTCGGGATTAAAGTAAGTTTTTGGATTCGTGCGAAGCTGGGGGCTGTAGTTATAGAATAAATGGCAAGAATTGATGGTCAATTTTAGGGAGAGAAGTAAATTTTCTGGGAACTGAGCAATTTCGATGGCAAATCGCAGGGGAAAAAAATTTTAAAAACTCACCAGTCAAGTTCAGCCTGACATTGCCAATTTCAAAGAGAACAGTCACATATTTCTATGTCACAATCAAGTACACATGAAAATAAAATCTCTCTTATTGCAGAGACAATGAAGGAAAAAGATTCTGGGGATTCAGCAAAATGAGGCATGCAATGAAAATTTTGCTTTGTGTTTAATGCTGGGGTTTTCATGGGGAATAAACTCTGCATTCTTCTTAAGGAATTTATTTATTCAACTTTTTTGTCTTTATTTGCTTATCTCTTTGTATCCTCCGTTTTCATATTTCGATAATATAAATTTGGAAGTAAAAGATTGTCCGTTGATGTGATATCAAAATTATAAAGCGACATATTGAGTTTTTCGTCGAGTTAATGTTCGCCTCCATTCATAACTTACGTTATATATCTTTCGTTTTCTTCAGAGACCAGTAAGCTGTAATTAGTCCGGTATTCATCACTTTTTCATTCACTATTTATTACATCACTGTTTATTCATCACTTATTTTTCAGTTGAGGATCAACGGGCAGTTCAGATAGTTTTTTTAATAATTCCTGTGATTCTGTGATCTGTGTTTTTTCCTCGTGCTTCCTCCTTGTTTTTTCCTATTCTTTCTCAATTAATTCCTGTTCTTAGATTTTTATAGAGACGAGATAAATACCGCAGAAGCCACGTATATACTCCTTGGTTTTCGTTCACTGCCCTGAGAACGACCAATCGTAGCACACCCAGAATATAATCAGCAGCTAAAGACGGTAATATTAAGAAAAACAAACGATTCAATTTCCGAGAAGAAATTGCCGAAAAACGTGCGGAGGAAACTGCGTTTTCAACGCTATCTGGAGAGGCTCCCTCCAAAAAAAAAGACGTAAAAATGTCTGCCCGATCGCAATTAAGGGAAGAAAAACGCTGCAGATGACTTTCGCCACGCCGTTGAGGCGAGGGGAAAGTCTTTCCTTTCTCATATTATTCCCGCCATCAACGCAGTTTTTTCTTACTCCGTTATTTGGAAGAGGGGGCAGCAATCGCCCAAGGGCATTTCAATTTAATTTTTCGGAAGCTTATCTGAGGCGGGGCGTGCGGAATCGCTCCTCCGTGGCCAATAGCGCCTTTCGCCGCCGTCTAATTATGAAGCACGTACATCAGAGGGCGAGAGGTGGGGCTGGTTGAATGGGGCGGTTTGAAAGGCCGCTCAGGAGGTTTTGGTGCTTGGCAGGATGGTCCCGCGGGGCGACGCCTGTCTCCAAATCCAGCGATTATTTAAGAGGACAACGTTCGCCCTCTCGTTGTTTACTATTGCGCCGCTTGTTCAATGGGCCCCTTCATGGTACTTGGGATACATGCTGTCCGAACAATAGGTGTATTGAAACTTTCCGTTTAAGTGCCCGATACCTTTTCTTCGTCCTCGTAAAACGGGATCGATGTTGAGATTCTCGGAGGGAATATTTCTGTTGACAGTTTATTTTATTAGTGATATAGTATTATACTTTTGACAGCGACTTAATCACAATCTTTCATTCAAGTCAATTTATTATAAAAACTATTAATTACAATTATTCTTTTAAATCATCCATTGCAATTATTCATGAATATATTGTAGTAATAGAATTATTGATTCATGAATATATCATGAATCAATAACTCTTTAAATATATTTTTAAAAATCATGCATAAAAGATATTGAATACAGCGATTTTAACACCAATATTATTGAAATGTGAGGAGAGTTAGATACGCTGATATTTGTGTAAATTGCTTCGACTGCCATGATCTTGTGAGTTGAAAAATCTTTGCGAATATTATCGTATGATCGTAAATAAGACTGAGTTTTTAGGAACATGGGATCAACTGTAGAATTCCCCCCCTAATCATATTCAATGGTAGAATTTCACTTATAGCGTAATTATTGGTTGAGGATATCTAGTTAAATAAATGTAATTGATATAAATTTACTAATTTTTTTATCGAAGATATTCTGATACAATGTGTCTACACGTATTTTCAAAGCTGTTTAATGAAAATATGTCTCTCCACATGAATTCTTGTAGGTATAAATTAAACATATGGCTTCTGCATCCATGCATTTTCTTTAATTGAGCTTTGTGCTTATTTCCAAGATGACTCTATATATCTGAATCTGAATGATATGTCCACTGAATCCAGTCAGAGGTTGATCAAAGTTTACTGAATGACCAAAGGTATTGTGAACGAAACCAACTCTTTGCAAATTTTTGTAGGACCTACATTTATTTGGTATCAATATTAGTGCCTCTATAAAATTTTCTACTTTGTTATAAAATGTCTTTAGGTTCACTAGGAATTTATTTATTTATTTATTTATTCTTAAATACTACAAGTAGGCACCAGGCCAGGTGGTAGTATCGAAAGGGGAAAAGAAAATTAAAATACCCTGCCTGGTATCCACCCTAGTCGGGAGGAAAAACCCCCAAAACCTCCCGAAGGCAGTACATTATCATAAAACAGCAAATATAATTACAGATATAATTACAAGATACAGAAATAATTACTAAATACAAATATAATTGCAATATATAACTACAAAACCCTTTTAATTCTATTTACAAATGCTTTACAGGAAGGAGGAAAAGGTTCGAAAACTTCTTCAGGTAGATTGTTCCATTCGACTATTCCGCGATTAAGGAATGAAAACTTGCAAGTATCCGTTCTCTGTTTTAGGGTAGCTATTTTGTGTTTGTGATCGTTTCTCCCAATGTAATCCGGTTCTCTGAGTTAATTTGTTTCTTTTTCGATTATTGGAATTCTTTCGATAATATTAGTTTCAAATTCTTTAAAATATCTTGCCTACGGATGCTCAGTGAATTTTGTTTTATTAGGGAAACGCTTTTATTTGTTTATTTCTTTGAGGTGATGGGTATTCACAGGAGTATGCCTATCTCTGTGAATCATATTTCAGGAGAAACGTTTAGGTGATATCGACATGACTGGGGCTGTATCTCAGGACACCCCCACTTTTGGGCAGGTATTCTGACCATTAAATTACCATGACGAGACAATTTCGCTTTGTTAACGGGGTGCTTAGTGAGTATAAGAATTGGCGCTCCAAATAGTGGCACCAACCACCGCAAGAGGTCCTCATTGAGGCAGGCAACTCACTAAGCAATATTAGAAGAATCATCCCCTTAAGAATGACTCAAGGAATAAAGAGATGGAATCACTTTGCATGTATTGCAGTAGAGTTAAAAATCCAAGGAGAAGCTGGTGAGAAGAATTTCATGTCGATACTTTTTACTTCTGTATCTCCTTGGATTGTTAAACCGAACTGCAATGCGTGCTAATTATTCCTCATCCTCACTCCCAATTATATTCTGGATTTATATATGAAATTTATTGCATTAGTTTCATCGTTACTTCCTTTTTATAGTGAAGCGCTGTAGCCTATCAAGGAAGATACTGTAGGTTTTAGAGGTTGACAGAAGTGATAGTGATGACGCTGTTAGTCTTAGATATGCACACCTTTGCATTGATATCCTTGTTTCTTTTAAACCAGGGTTCACTCAAAAAGACTAAAAATTAGTACACAAAGAAAAAACAAAAAAATATTTGAAAGAATATTTCTGTGGCGAATGCAGACACTAATAGTGTATCAATTTTCTTGGTTGAGGTGTTAAGTCTCGCTTATGGTGTTACGAAAGTTAGCCTCGTATTTTATTTTTCTCTGGTAACAGTCCACTTTGAAAGTACGTAGTTTTCTTTGGAAGTATGATTAGTCTCAATTCCTTGATTTTTAATTCAGAAAATGACTTGGCATACGAAATTTTTTCATTACTCTATCAAACCGTAAGACTCTTAAAATGTAAAATAAGCGGATCATTGATTATTCACACTCGTTGACCCATGGTTTGGATTTTAAGTTTAATACCTCCTGTTCAATGAGGAGATCGTATTTACTGCTACATATTTAATAACGCATCTTTAAAGAACATTCATATTATTCGGTAACGGTAGGAGTCCTTAGCCTTTAGGTGTTCGTTTATAAATCAATATAACGGAAATAAAATATAACCTTCCTATCAAATTCTCTTACTTTACATAGCAACGGTTTTTGCAAAGGAAAAGGGCGGAAAAGCTCACCTATATCTCTGGAAAATCTTTGAAAATATCAGCCTATGCTAAAACGATACGATAGCACATATGCTTCATAATCGGGACAAAGGAACTATCTCGCGATCAGTTTAGGAACGGTTTTCAGAGAAAGAATAAACGCTTTAGCCTCGGAGAGCATAAGTTACCATCGGCAGCTCCAATTCCTTTACTGCCATAAAGAGCTCCCTTTATGCTAGTCTAAAAGTCGGAATTTACGAGTCCGCTGTCGCGAAAGAATGAGTTAAGTAGTGTAGCGGAATATTTATTGGCTGGAGGCATTATTAATTCTTCTTTTTTATGCATAAAGTGAGTTCTTTATTTCCTCCAGGAATTAAGAGGGAGGGGTGGGCGGAAGGGGCGGGGGGATAATGGAATGCAAGGGAGGAAGGGAATGAGGGAGATTCGAATCCACCCAACTCCCCACTCGCTCTCTCTCCCTCTCTTTATTTTTGTTCCCGTGGGATAGAAAAGAGGCGGGGGCGAAGGAAAAAAGAAAAGGGAGGATTTTGAACTCTTTTGTCGAAAAGTTCTCCAGTAAATACAGCCTCCCCACTCCGGAGAGCGTTCCGCTTCTGGCGTTCAACCCCTTCCACACTCCGTGGAATTCTCCTTATCTAGTTACCGCTCAACTCCCAAGACCCTACTCCCTCACTCCCCATATCTTCCTCCACCTTTCCATTCCACCCTCCTCCTCCTCCAAATATTCCCTCCCTTTCGGATAAGACCAAGATTTTTTTCTAGGGCGATCATCCTTTTTCCCGGAAATCTTTGTTTTTGTTTACGGTAGTTTTTATGGATGTAGTTCGCATGGTCGGGAGGGGGAAAAATCGGATTATTTTTAATTCGTTCGCCTTCGATGAAGTTCTTACACCTACCATCTCAGGATCTAACTCTAAGAAGTGCTTTTACTGTAGGATGGATTAAATTTTGAGATTTTGGAGATGGAGGGAGTTTTTAAAATTTCAGTGATTGCTTATTCGGCTGTGCTTTTCTTACCTCTTTCCTAACAGTTTTCCGTTTACCTTTTTACTGGTGTTCGATGCATATCGTATTGCAAGTGGTGTGTATGGAGATTGAAAGAATTTTTGCAAAATGTTGTGAATGTTTCAGAAAGAAACAGCCGAAACACTTTTGCAGTGAATGAACTGGGAAATAATCCATCCCCGCCCTAATTTCGTCGGTCTTATTCAATTTGAACCAAAAAACTCAAATTCAATCACTTTTTAGACTATGCTATATGATGAAGTTAAATTATCAATCAGGGCCATCCTTAAATGTCCTATGGAGCTGCGTACCCTATATGATACGGAGTCACAGATTCCCTGACACCCCCTAGAATGTGACATCATTTAAGGTCGACCCGTAATCCCTTGCAAACAATACGAAAAAATTTTGTGAACCCGCACAAGCTACCGAAACCTAACGGCTGAATATTAACTTTGTCTTTATGATTGAGAATTGACTATCTTTTACAAGATTATGGAAAAGAAGATTATTACTTAATTTTATGGCTTTATACTTGCTATCGCCAGTTGAAACGGATATATGGCAACAATAATTATTGAATAAGATCTGAAAATTTTTGCACAAAATCAGCTCGTACAGCAGACCACGTTTACTTTCAAAGCAGACCATATCCAATATGTGAATCACTTATCTTTTGGTAACATCAGTGATTCTCATTTTTTTCTATTTACGTTACACCAAAACATTTCTAAATGGTATAAGGATTTCGGACATGTATGATAACATTAATGAAATTTAAGATGAAATGACCGAAAATAATTCTGTTAGAATTAATTTTTCGCATGGAGGAAGCCTGAATAGATCACTTACTTGGTTTTAGCAGTATGAAGAAGATATTTGTTTTATCTATGAGAAATACAACTAGAAGCTTGAGAGAGACGAAAAATTCACCGTTGAATGCATTATCCCTAACGGGACGAGGGTCTTCGAAATTTCCTTACCAGAGATATATTTATGCCTGTATTCTTAATTTATTTCTTTAAATTTACAAATCTTTTATGAACATTAATGAAGAAGAGTAATTTTCTGAGATTTTGTATTGCTGACTTGTCCGTTAATCACACATTATAAATGCACCATCTATCCGAGTTTTGTGATCCCAAAAAACGTATTAATGCAGATGTTAGCGAAGAAGTAGTTCAATATTATTTTAGGGCACCACTTCGGTCTTCAAAATAAAGTACTTTGACTCTTTCTATAGATTATTTCGGACTTTGTATAGACTATTTCGGTAATACTATTCTGTTTAATTTTTCGATATTTTACGGAAATAAAATCTCTGCTATCCAATTAGTATCTGTATAAAAATAAGAATGCTTTGAAGTCGATATTCCTGCTTTTATGGAATTTCAGGATATTGATGAAAACCAAACCAAAGATTACGTTTTAGGATGAAAATGCCTGGTAATTTTTCAAGTGAAATTTTTCCCAGACAATATGCTATATACTCCTATTTCTATGGATGTTATTTGTGTATTTGAGGTGTTATATTTTCAATATTAATGATTCTATTCCTTATCGCGAATACCGGAATTCGCGAATCCTGAACTTGCGGAGGTTCAGTGTTAACTGTGAGTCATCAGTGCATGAATACTCGATGAATATCGAAAATATGAGGAAGTAGAAGTTCGAGGTGAATTTAAACTTTCCGAAAAAAATTTGTTATCAATATTTGATTTAGCTCTATTTCTTCGATTTCAAAGGTATTATAAATTTAGACAGAGAAAAAACCGAGAAAATGAACCATAAGAACCATAAAAATCGAAACATGAGAAATGTCTTGTCCATTAATGGGAGAAGGATTCGATTCGCAATAATCTCGATAAAACAATAAACCCAGCTCTTGACAGAGGTCTCTGACCCGAGAAAACTTATCTCAATCATGCCGCGTCACTAGAGCAAATGGAATTTTCCCATTTCTGGCCCAATTAGTTCCGATCGGCGCCGCTTTTAACTTCGCTCGAAAACAATTTAACATTTAAATTCGATCTTCGCGAAGCGGCTGACACTTTCCTTAATTCGCGCACCCTCTCTTTTTCCCTCACCCCCTTTCCCGACGTCTTTCGACTTCGCCATTTTGAGTAAAACTAATTTAGCCGGTTTAGCTTCGAAACTTTCCCGAACTTCTCTCTCCCCTTACAGCCTCACTCACCCCAACCAGCCCAGAATACTCCGAATTCCATCTCCAGGGAGATTAAGGACGTTAAATCAAGTTCTTGCTTTGAATGCTTATTGAATGAAATGACTCAAGTTCATGGACTATAACGGGTCCACGAACACTCTCGCGTCATCTCCATTCCTTCCCAGAATTCCATTTTCCCCGCAGCGGATGTTTCTTTCCCCCTTGCGCTTTTCGGTAAAGGGTTTCGAGGAAGATATGCCGATGGTTATTGGCGGGATATTGACACTGGTTTCGATATCCTCCCGCGAGAGGGCTTTTAATGAGCGAAGGGAGTGATTATGAGGGAGCGGAGTGCGTGGGAGGGGATGGTGGGCGTGGGTAGATACAGCGCCGCCCCTCGGGAGGTAGGGGAGGTCCCGGGAGGCCCACGAGTGGAGGAATCTTCTCTCGAGAATAAAATTTCTCCTCAGCGGAGAGTCTACTCGGAGCGGATTCGCCTGCCTCCCCTCACCGTGCATGTAGAGTGGTGGGGAGGTATTTTTTTTTAGAAACTACGGCGGATTCCCTACGTTTCAGGTATCGCGCTTCCATACTTTATCCACGGTTTAGGAATGGATGCTTAACACTTCCTATTTCAAGTTTTTACGTCACGTAGTCAGTACTCCCTTTAAGCTGGGCGGCTGGCCAATACTATTTTAAATGAAACCCGACCGATTTTCCAAACGCTAACAGTTTTCAGTGAATCCGGAAGCCCTCAAGTATAGTTTTCGCAATTATCTTTAATATATAATGTTGCTAATTTTTATTGGCTCGATTGGCTTTCGCCTTTTAACTGATAACACCCATAAATTTTCAAAATTGTCTCCTTCCTTGCCAAGTATGGCTCAGCTCCGTTAAATACGAGCTACAAAATTTTCTTTCCGTCCAAAGAAGAAAATAACTGTACGGAATAATACACGTAAGGTTGGAAAAAGAACCGGAACCGAACCGAAAAATCTGGTTCTTAAACCCGAACTGAAACTCTAAACCGTTGATTAACCCGTTACGAATTTTTGTACTCCACACTACAATTTGCTTAAGTGTAATTGGTAACTGTTAATGCTTAACTAAATGCGTAACTTCTCCTTGCACGTAAGTTCTCATATATACATGTTGTCTAATGTTGTTCAAATGATACATTTTGAAATAAACTACCAAACTTTCCGAAGTATGTCATATCACAATGATCGAAGCGAAGTATCTGGATCGATGTTATAAGAAGCAACGAAACCGGAGCTGAACAGAAATTATCGACGAATCTTAGCGTAAACCGAAGCGGAAAATATTACGGTTCTATGAACTGACCTAGGGTGACCAGACTAAAACCTTGGTGCTGGTATCCCTTACTTAAATAGGGTTATTCATATTTAGGTATTGGGAAATTCATCATCACCCTCGGAAATATTCGCACTGTCAGAAAGCAAGTACGAGCGATTATGATAAGATTGATTATTTTTCTTTTTGATGGGGAGTTATTTAGAATTATAGTACACAGCAATGGGTCATTCATTGCGTACTTTTCTCCACTGAGAAGTTCTGATTCAGCTCTCATTTGCGCTAAATATAAATCCTTATTCCAAGTGCTATTCCGTGGATGACTAGCATTCAGACCTCCTGTTACCTATTTTTCAAAGTAACTTTGTTTTTTTGTATAGGGTAAAAAGTATCCCCGCAGGAATATTTTTTGTCGAATTTCACGCTTTGTTAATTAGCAATAATTCGTCGCATTGGCAGAGGAAGTAGAGAAAGGGGCTCCATGAAATTTGCCTCAAGACCCTGATCATTCCGGCAGGAAGGATCTTGCAAGTGGTTAGCGTATACAACATTTGTGAAAGCGGTCCCGGAATCGATTCCCGGTGAGGGATTATATGCGTGAAATGATTTTAGTTCTCAACGCACTTTTAAAATTTGTTGTTACAATACTCAAGATGCATTAAGGACCTCGATCTGCCTTTTGTTTGCCTATATATCGTGAAGGGCATTTATAGTAAGGTCTGGCCTCAAGATTACTGTGATAGAAAGGGGTTATAGAATCGATGTATTTCATTTAGGCTACCTAGAGAAAGAATGACTGGTTAACTTTGATATGGTGAGATGGTTAGGAGCAGCTATTATAGTTCTTATATATATAGTAGGTAGTCGTGGGGCGATGAATCCAGTAAAAGGATTAAGAACAAGTTGCAGGGGAATAGGAAACATTTATTTAGCATAGGGAAATTATGCCATATGGACTTAAACAGAATGATAAGGAAATTAAGAAAAGCCTTAGTTAACGTATCTTGTTGTCTTAGTGTGAAGCAGCAGTGTTTTATCAACATGATAATTTTATATTCTCAAAGACTAGGAATCTTAGATATGTGGCGTTCTTTGACAAATATTGAAAGGTGTAATTAATGTTAAAGAGTGCCAATGATTGACGGTTATTGAAGGCGGTGCGGTAGAGTAGGATTCTGATCTAGGATACAAAATGAAGGTACTGGATATGTAAATTGAATGTAGATGAAGTAATGAAGAAAGTGATATAATGAAGGAAGCTAGGGAATAGATAGGAAAGAAGAGTCATGAAAATGATCTCGGACGGAGGAATTAATTATCAAGAGAAGAGAGATGTGGGACACGAATATGTCAAGAGAAGAAAGAGTTACAATTAGAACAACGCCTCGGTTTATTTGCTAATGTTCATTGACTTATTTGACGACTTGATGCTTTTCCTCCTCTTCAGGCCTTTACAAACAGCGAAACTAAACCTTAAAATCCTCGGAGTCGTCATTTTCTCGCAGCTTAAATATTTGGGACCGAAATCTTCATCCTGCCGAGTGAAGGTTGATCATAAGGATGGTTTAATAACCCGTTAAAACAAAAGAAGGGAGGAAATCCCCTTTCGACAAACAAAAGACGGCTAAAGGAGGAGGTCAGCGGCGTAATGGAGAGAGTAATCACTATTGACCCATGGATCTAGGGCCCTCCGAGACCCGGGAATCGCTCTTCCGAAAAATGTCCGCGGCAAACGAATGATGAAAAAGCGGCCGCATTAAGACAAAACCCTTTTCGCGCTCTTTTGTCTTCGAATCCCTCGGCTTCCGGGAGAGGGCGCCACCTATTCGTTAACCCCTTCGCCACGCTGCATCGAAATTAAAAGTTAACGCACTTTGGGAGGGGGATTATGGGAATGATGGTAAGGGAAGAGAGATTTAGTCTCCCTCTCCTTCCATTACGGGACTCCATTGTCACTAGACACGCCGAAAAGTATTCAACCCTTGCCGCACTGTTATTCCTCCTTCAGTCCCTCATTCGGGTCATAAAAACCCTTCTACCCCGCCCGTATGCTCGCGTTAAATATTTATAATTATGTCGTCCGATTCCAAAACGTTCCATTTATGTTCATTCGGGAGGAAGAAATTGGAACCAGTCCCATTTTTGGGTTTGAGCTCGTTCTATGCATTTTATATGTTCGCTCGGCATTAGGTTTTTATCGCAACGCGATAAAACATTGGCTCAAAGAACGCGCTGTAACAGGGAGGAAATTTGCTTAACTGTGTTTTGTATTCATCGAGGGTGCAAGCAGGAAGGGTGTTTGCATTTTCAATAGTAATAATCGTATTTTGGGATGGCATTCATATGTTGACTATAAGTAACGAGAATTGTTTTTATCGCTCCATAAATCTCAAATTTCGGCAATTCTTTTTCTTTAAACAAACTATACTGGGAAATGACATAAAGGGTAGTTTACTGACATATCAATTTATTGCGGAATCTATTACTAATTATTTAAGGTCCTTGAAGACTTGTCCTAAATAATATTTTCCTACAAAATCTTAACAATAGGAGAGTTTTATATGGAGGTCGCTTTCAAGGACATTTAAAGGCCACCCCTATGTTTTCGATAAATATAAAAGGCAATTTTCTGCTTTTACCATCTCGTACTTTTAAAAGTAGAAGCAAGATTCTGAAAGCGATGTAGATATTCAAGTATTTGCTTGAGTTAACTTTGTATAGGACACTTTGGTGAAAATTTATCATTGAATTATTTTATAATCAAGAGCATTATTTCAGCACAGTCCCCTAATGATACCAAGCTCAGGTAAAAGTTGTACTTCCCGTGTTTGTAATGTTAATTTCTTAATTTTTTCTGATAAGATTATGACGAGGGTTCTCTTACTTCTCAAGTATATAAATGAAGAAATAGAATATCATAAATCAATGCATTGAAAATTATCGTTTTATCTCACGATGTGAATTTAATGCCATAATATTTGGTCATCAATCCAAGCATTTCTTAGTGTAGCGCCAGAAATAGCATCTTCCTTGTCAATTGCTTATTTTTTTACACAATTCCAAACTTTAATATTCATCATAATCTATAGTTGACAACTCTTTAGTTATACCCAGGTCTTCTCCGTAATATTTCTCTTCTGTCATTCCTTCCAATGGTTTCAGGAGACTATCAGTATCCGTTCAGTCAGTTTCCCTCCTCTTTTTTCAATGCCCCTACGGATTACTCTTTATGTTCTCTCGTAAAAGGACTCCCTCCTTGGTTACTGAGTCAACCATTTTATTTTCTTTCTTAGGATACATTATTTGCTCTTATCATTTGTTTTTCCTGTATTAAGTTTCGCTATCACGAAATTCTTCACTTTGGATTTTTTTTCCTTTTTTTATACCTTGCTACATTCCTTGCTTATTAACCTGCCTACCAAATAATGGCATAATACTTCGGCTGGTCCGAGAGTATCATTTCAGCAGTTTTATATGGAAAGCTCCCTATTTCTGCAGAAGAGGGAACGTTTTCCATAAATTCATCCTGCTTTCCAAAAATTCATCCATTTGGTTTTGAACGTATTTTTTAAAAGTGCACTTCCATATGTTTCCTATCTTTTGTCTTACTTCCGTTCACAGTTCCGATAACATTTGCCCCCTTTTGCGTGAATGATACTGAACAATGGTGTTTGTTTAGGTAAGTCCTAATGAATGCCTTAAATAACTTAAGAAAGATGTATTTATATACAATGCTAATATAAAGTTGAATAAATATTTTAATAAACAGTTCAAAAAAGTGTTGATAATGCTTATGCATCGTTTCATAGTGATGCACTTTCGTGTACTTTCTCATAGAATTATGACTCAGTGATTAAAGCAAATAGCGATAGCTATATATCACTCCTAATCTAGCCTAGCTAGCCTCAGTCAGAGTCCTCAAGCTTTTTCTTCAGAGCTTTCAGCAGCTAATGACGGATGGTTTGAGATAACTAACTAACCGGACCCCGGGATGAATACTTTTCCGAGACTTCCTTGGTGCAGTATTTTTCCTCTACGGTACCTATGATGATCATTTTCTCTTATATGTGATACAAATCCTATTATTTGTAAGGGATAAAGAAAGAGGAGAAACGTTGGATAACGTGTGTAGAGCTAGAAGGAGATAACGTTGAAAAATCGAAGGTCTATTCGTTGAAAAACCTGTGCTTTATCTAAAAATTCATGGACTTATTGACCCACCCTCGTATTTATTGTTATGTATTCTTAATTTTTAGCGATTTTTGTGTCTTCTTCTTTTTGAATGCTACCTCACACTGATATCTCTATAAGTCCATACTCTTTAACGAAAAATCAGCCGATCGGTAAAAAAAAGACGGAAAATACCCGGAGAAGAATCTCGTTAAATAATCTGCAAATTTAATCGCTTCGATATCTTTCGGTTTTTCTCATTTCTTGAAAAAATAATTTGCCGGAGAGCCGATCCGAATTTCAAACATCGGAAGCATAAAAAAAGGCAAACGAGAGAAAAAAAGAAACAGGAATAGGAAGGGGAGTCGACCTTTTGCAACTAATTTTACGATTCTCTCTTTTTCGTGTCTCCCAAAGTCGTTAGCATGCAAAAGAGATGAATTAGGTTTCCAATAGCGGCGAAGGACACTTCTCCCGGATTAAGTGAGTTAATGAAAAGGACTGGAGAGAGAGAGAGAGAAGGGGGATCGGGGGTACGGATACGAAGGGATGCGTCGCCTTGTTAATTCATTGGGCGTAAAGCCGTATAACGCGCCGGAAAATTCCGTGTTAATTCGTAAGATATGTAGATACGCGTATGAATGTGAAATAAGTTTGAAATTGTCGACGGCGCGGGAAGTTGTGAGCCCAAGGGATGAGCCCAAGTGCAAGACGCTTGGAAGTGGAGGAGGAGACGCTAAAGGAGAAGGAGGAGGAGAGGAAGAAAAGGAGGAGGGAAAGAGCTAAGAATTGGAAATGAAGAGGGTAGTGGACAAGGAGAAGATGAAGGGGAGAAGAAAGGGAAAACGACGGGAAAGAGAGTTAGGGGTAGTGTTAAATAGTAATAGGATTGAAATGAGAATAGGAAAACAAAAAAAGATGCGAAGAAAGGCCGAAGAATAAGAAAGAGAAGATGAAGCGAATGGAGGAAGAGAAAAGAGAGATTAGAATAAACTGACATGCAACTATTTCATTATACCGTTTTTAACAAGAAATACCTGCCGTTGAATCCCGGAAGAATTTTATTTCAAATGGAATCCACACTCAGCAAAAGCCTTCGCTCCAACAATATAATTATAAGTATAAAATTATCACATGAGATGAATTATTAATTATAATTATGTGTATATGATTAACTTTAAATATGAATTCAACACATGTGATATATAACACATGACAAACGTATGCCTCTTTTACTCTGAGGTTTAAGCTGTCATTTACAGTAATATTCATTATGTGTTGCTCTTATTTAATAACGTTTTCTAACTTTCCGCAGATTATTTTATCCTTACATTCTTGTATGTTTATACGATTCTTCCAAATCCTGACCTTAACTTCAATTTGCAATTCTATCAAAATGATATTAACAAATAAACGAGGAGAAGAGGTAACGACAGATGATGGAGAGAAGAGCACATAAGTTTCAATCGGAAGTAATAAAGAAAAAAGAAATTTTTGGAGGAATAGGGTAGGTGAGAGAGTAGAAAAACGGATGAAAAAGTAAAACCAGAGAAGAGACGAATTAATAGCGAATAGGAACATTCTTTATGGTGTTTGTGTTGGAGCTTTTTTAATTTTATTTTCATGCTTTAATCTCTTCTTTCCAATGTCATAGAGAAAAGAAAAACAGTCGCAGACGAAGACGTAAGTCAGAGATTCAGGAAATCAGAAAAAAACGAGAACAGAGGAAAGAAAAGAGTGAAATTTTAAGAGATTTAAAATTAAATTAGTAAAGATCTAGTTAATTTGACACCACTTCCAAAGTAATGATTAAATTAATGTTGAATCGATTTTTATAAAGATGAAGAACCCTTATTCCAAACCTTATTTATCTACCCTTATTCCAAACATCCTCATCTCATGATCCACATTGCAATGCTCAAGACTCAGTGGCCAAAATATATTCAAATTATTAAAAAGGCTTAATATAAATTTTAAAGTGATTTACTTAATACTGACAGATATTATTTCGAGAAAATAAAATGCACACTTGGCATTCCCAGATAATCAAGCGGGTAGCATGGTCGACTTTCGCAAAAGCCGTCCCGGGTTCGATTCTCTGTTTTTCATTTTGTGATTGTGACTGTGATTAATTTATTTCGATGAAAATAATTCTGGACTTCATTGATTACGGTATTCTGAAAACATCTATATTTTCTATATATTCCATTATATGGGCGTTGACGGTTCGGCCCTTGTTACTTTGGCGAAGAACCACATTTGACTTATGTCCAGCATTGGGTAATCAAGCATAAATCTCGGCCTTATTTTTTTAATTTACTCTGCTGCCCTTAGTCCTAATATTTTTGTGGAAAAATCGAGTTAGATACTGAGTAAGAAAAATGAGATTTAAAGCGAGGATGTCAATATTCGCGTAACTAAGAAGACCTGTAACCTCCTTTGTATCTTTATATCTTAAGAGGAAGAAAGATTGAGGGAAGGAAACGAGTAAAAACAAGCAAATATAAAAACTCGGAAGAGTCTTCTGTGGATTTAAAAATTCTTAGTCATTTATTAAAAAATGCAGGAAAACAACTAGGGGTATATGAAACATAATGAAACATGGCGCAACATCTCTATGTAGGCTAAGGCTAAGCAGCATATTATGGGTGGTATGTGGTCAGCGTACCGATTCTCACCCTTTCAAAGACCATTCTACATCAAATGGATCCGCTACTGTTAAATGAGGTAGATACCATTTTATTCACGGTGTAAGGTCAACATCATGTCCCCAACCGGGAATCGAACCCTGGACAGTTTTCGCAAAAGGCGATCGCGCTACCTACTTGGGTATTCAGGGTATACCATGCTGATGGTATCATCTATATAGAAGAAGTTTTCTACGACCTGAAAAGTAAACGATGTAATCCTCACATTGAATCGAAAGAAAAGACGAGCTACTAAGCACATACATGTGTCAATAACGACACGCTATTAGATTATAAAATTTAGATAAATAAGATGTGGGGAAGGAGAAAGAATGGGCAAGATATTTGAAAAAGGAAAGAGAGAAGAAGAAAGGAAGGAAGTGGACTGTAATAAAGAAGAAGAATAGTGAGGAAAGAGGAAGAACATTGGGGAGAAGGGGAAGGGATGGGAAGGGAGTTAGGAGAGACTAATTTGGAGGGCCAAGGCAGTTGGCAGTCCGGCTACTAAATTCATTAACTATCCAAAAAAAGGAATAAGGGGGAGATGGAGGAGTCTCGAAATAAAACAGTCGTTCGAATGAAGGAGAGGGTTGACTCCGGAGGGGGCGCAGCGGTTACAATGGAGGATAAGGAAGTCCAAGTCAAGAGGCTTTCTGGAAAGTTCCCTATTTAGTGAACTTGATAGAGTATAAAGTCATTTTTCAGGTGATTTACTACCCTATGAAGGATTAGATGCTTGCCGAGTGTAGCTTATAAGTCATTGGATTAATTTATCCCCTTCCTTAGGTCATCAGTACCCAATCGATGTTTAGACTGTACCAAAATCTTTAATATCTGAATGTGATATGAGTCGATGATAATAATGATACATTGAAAATATATAATATTACCTATCGATTTAATTAATTTGAAAATGATTGTCGAAACTTTGTGACTAATTAAATGGCGAGAAGAATATAATAGTAGTCAAAGATCTCTTATATATTGCGAGACGATATTCGGGACCTTAAAAGAAAAGGATTTTAGGAATATGGTGAAAACTAAAAGAAAACAAGGAAAAGAACTCCTCCTATCCTTACCCAATTACCACTCAGATTTATCTCCAGCGCTAATATACTGTATCCTATGTCACGAAGGCGTTAAAGTGAATAGTGCGTAATTCTCTTACGGGAGATTTTCGCACGCCCTTGCGAAATTGGCGTCAAAATATAGTTAGTCATCATTGTTTAAAGAATTCTCAGTTTTGAGTAAAAATAATGGCGGATTTAAAAGTGTGATTTATCCTCGGTAATATTATCTCAGAAACAAAAAGAAAAAAAAAACGAAAATTTTACATTTCGAAGAAACGCAGATCCATTTCCTGTTTTGTTAGAGCGGCAGCCTTTATTTCTCTAAAGAAATTGGAAATATTTAACATCAAATTCAGCTTCAAGTCATTCTCGTTCGGTTTTGTTGAGAATTTTACGGGGAAATGTTTTCAAGGCAAATTTTCAATAGAAATGAATGAAAAAGCTCTTGGAAAAGAAACGGCGTAACAGTTTTTGCCAAAAGGCTTCGAAGAAAGTATTTTTCTATTATTTGAGCTATATTTTCTGATCAGCCCAGGAAATAAACCTTTCCAAGGGGAAGATTCTGGGAAAATAGTGAGGGTGTTTCTTGTGCTAACCCAAATCCTTTAATGTTATAATAATGTATATTTTTCTTAAAGAGCACTTCACGGAGCGGTCAGCGTTCATTCGAGCGACTCAATCTCTATAATGTACTGAATCTTCTTGCTGATTTAATCGTTTTCAAAATATGATTAATTTAACAATCGATTACCATTTTAATCTAAAGATAATTGTGTTATTCGAATATGAAAGAGTTTCCCATCTTTTGCACCTTTAAAAACGACCGTACGCTGTTATTTTGCTAAACTGACGAATTACCTTCTCTTTAAAATTATCTATATCCCTTAATCTGACGCTTATCCGTCCATAAGTGGCGCTCAGTGGGAAGTACAAGACATTACTTCACTACATACTTCCATTCTGAGAATGAGAACGTATGAATCTCCTCAAAGATTTTAATCAATATCCCTTAAATTGAATCTCCGCTTGGGTATAAATCTCGAATATTCCGTTGTGACTCAAGAATGTTGCGGACACAATCTGTCATTCAAACCTTAGTGAGCTCCATGAAGATAATGAAATAATTCCGTCGACCAAACCACTGAATAAGTGATCATCAGGTAGACATTGGAAGTAGAAGGGAGGCGAGATTTCTGATGGACCAGGAGATGTTATGACGGAGGAGATGCGGTTGGCAGGAGAGGGAATTGAGTGAGGGGATGCGTGATGCAATATTGAGAAGAGTGGGCCACCATTCCGGCCAAGGATCTCCGCCTCTTCCTTGGAGACCTCCCACAGGAGTTAGACACCGCCTCTGGGCGTGCATCCTCTATTAGCTGGTTTGGTGGCTCACCGCCGAGGTCAGGCTTACGCGGTCGCTCCAACCGAAAGGTGCCACACTCACTTCCATTCCTCATCTGCCCCACCTTCCTTATCCCCTCCCGAATATTTCAGTTTTAATCTTCTTACAGCGTATCTTTGGATTCTGTACCATATGCTACCTATTCAATTTTATTTTATTATGTTTTTTGTGTGGATGAAATTTTATCTTTCTTGTAGCCTTTTATTATATTTCTTTTATTTTTCATAAGAATACGCTCCCGAATTGAATAATTATAAATTACGTGACCTCTACTTTAAGCGTGTATTCTAGGGGCTATTGGATCTTCAACTTGATTCTTTCTGAAGTTTATCGTAAAAAAGTGAAATTATTTTTATTAATTTATTCGTGGAATATCCAATCTTCAGCATTAAATATTTTTGTACAGTTATTAATAAATTTAAATCGTTTTTTTTAGATAAGAAGAAATATAGAGATATTTAGTACTCTAAAAGACTGACAGAACTTGGTGTTGTGTCATAACTCTTTTGAGTAAGCCGTTTTAAGTACGCCGAAAGTATTTCGAAAGCCATAGAAATCAAACAAATCATCTTTTCTAAAAAACGCAGTTATCGGACTCGAATCTCTACACATAAAAAATTTGCTATGAGTACTCTATCAAGTTAATTTAGAAAATGATATGACGGTTACCTTATGATTATCAAATTAATTTCCCTCGAGTTTATCTTTCTAGATTAAATTAGCATGTTAATTGAATAAATTTCCGCAATCCTGCAATTATGATTAAGTGTGGTCTCTCCTTGTTTATAGATGTTGCTATTAATCAGGTAAAGGTCAATAAGGTGTCACTAATCATCATTGGAATATTGCTATCCTCTTTTTCACCTTTTCACGTATTTATAGATGACCGTTTAAATTGAGATCGGATAGTATTTGTTCTATTTTATTAGATTAAATAGATGTTTTCTATTTTATTAAATCGAAATAGATAGTGGATTTGATATTCTCGAAAGCATTAATATCACTGTTTAAAATATAATCATGACAGGAAGTTATATTAGCCAAAATTAAGACGAAGTGCTATGTAAAAGGGAATTATACAGAGAACTATAAAGTTAAAGTTATAGCATAATACTATAAAGGATGCCATTAAATAGCACATTATGAAGATGACGCGGCCGATGAACACAGAAATTTTACTACAGAAAGATCTCTTAGTTCTATCTACTTACGATAACTCACTAACAATTTACTAAGATTATTTACTTAATTTACTTATTGATAATTTACTATTTACGGAAACATAGCATTTCCTGCTCTATACTATATCATCTCTTTTTTAGAGCAACGTGTGAAGAATTTCTTCCAAACCTTCGTTCAATTGTGTCCATCATCGACCCATAACACCTTATGCTCATCTTCGGCTATAAATCTACTTTTCATTGCAAAAGTTATCACCATCATGCGATCCAATTATCCCTAAACTTCAGCTTTCAACTTTGAGGTTAAATTCATATAAATATGCAATTCCTCTCCACCTTTACTCGGCACAATCTACGAAACCCCGGTTTGGACTTCAGCGTAACCCTAACCTCAGCATAACATATTCTCTTGAACAAACCCAATATTACCTTGCCTTGTTGTCACCCCAACCCTTTCCATAATAACGAAATATGGAGCATGGAGGGGAATAAAGGAGAGAGGAAAGGAGATAAGGAGGAAATAGGATGGAAGAAACTTTAAGTCGAGGTCAAATTCAATGGGGGTAATATCGAAGTTTTCATGTATATAAAATGTATGTATAGTTTCCGGTCCTTCCGCCCCGTCCGTATAGTCAATAAATGTATTAATTCCTTCGCCATAAATAGTTTTTTTAAAGAAATTCAACGGCAAAATACATAAACTTATTAATCACGGATTCATGAAAGTTAAACTATGTAAAATATTAAAATCCATCGAATAGTCAAACAATATTGCAGTAAATTTTATCATCAAGAGAGTTATTAAGTCAAGGAAAATTCTAAATTCTTGGTGAAAAACATTAGCTTTCAAAATTTACTTTATTTCAACTTTGAAATTTATTATTCCCCTTTTAGGTTCACTCGTGCGTAGCAACTAGGGTTACTAAACCTCTGGCTAAGATAAAATTTCCATCTACGGAATTGCCTAAAATTCTTTTGATTAATGTCATGGTTGTAGATTATTCGTCAATTTAACTTTAGGAATCTTCGCATGTTATTTTTTCAATAGGTAGGTTTCAACCAATACCGACAGCAAAAGATACCATTATACCTATTAGAAATCGATACTTATCATATGTATCTTTATCTTAGTGAAATTAGTAGGAAATGGAGTACATTTTGAGTGTGAGGTTTATTTAAATGTTGAATTAAGGGATTAATTGCCATAAGACTCCCGGGATAACAATATTTTCAAGCAAAAAGATATGAGCGTTAACATTGTTTTAATACTTTTAGAATCAGTAATACGTAAAAGTACAAGTAATTCTATTAATTTTACAAATTTAATTTGCATTGCATTAACATATTTTGTATTATAAGCTAGCATAATTTCGACGAAAAAGGGGTATACGATACGGGATCCTAATGCAATTTATTCTGACGCTAGATTAAGGCATGGTATATTACTTCTGTCTGTGTAATTTCTATTTTAATTATTTCCACGAGAGCTCATGAAGTAAGAACCGAATTATCAAATGTATATGACTGTGGAGATTGCATTCGAATGAAGGTGGATCTGCGCAAACATATACACCAGTAAATTTATTCGTAAAATATTCAGTATTAATGAAGATGGTAAAATGTTCAATGAATGTTACTATGCTATACACGTGCTATTACCATATTCCATACTCCAGGTTATTCGCTTGTGCTTTGGGATAATTCACTTCAATAATATTTTAAACATCGAAACTTGCTTTTCTTTTAAGATATAAACAAGTAATTGTCAATCATTGAAAGGATGGATTTCATTTAGGAATTTATAATCTCAGAAAAGAACCGAATCAAGTAAAGGTAAAAAGCTTTTGAGATATGCGAAAAAAATTTCGAACACATTAAAATATACTGAAAGAAATTTATTAAAATAACCGTGTGTGGGCAGGAGAAGAATGCGATCTATTCGACATACGGCGTCTTTAAACACCGGCCGTGGAGGGAATATAATAGTTCCTGTTGCAGACTTCATCCGATTACCAGAGGATGTGGTTGAGACGCTCTGAAATCAGGGCGAGGAAGGGGGCGGATGGGAGGTCACTCCACAGCAGTTTCCTCTCTCTCGGGGGCGTAAGAAGGGATCGTGCAAACAACGGGGGCATCTCCTGGGGACCGCAATGCCATGGACCCCGTGTGGGATGAGTGCTTTCTCTTCTTCCCTTCCTTGGACTCCTCCCAATGGGAGGGCGGGCGGGAAACTTTGAGTTCATACGTGTACTCTTCTCATTAGCCTAGCCCGCAGTCATCCCAGAGGCGCTTTCTTTTCTGAGAGCAAGTGGAGAGAGAGGAACAGAATGCAGGAGGAAGATAGAGAAGGACAGATGAGAGGTTATGCGGGGAAATTATGAGTGGAGGTAAAGAGAGTCAAAAGCGAGAAATGCGTTTTATGATAAAAGTAGAGGTTTCTCGGTATTATCATCTATATTTTGCAAGCATGAAGGACTGATTAAAATATAAACGAGTAGACTTGGGAAAATTGGATACAATTGCAAGTATAAGATTCGTGCTCGATTTTCATTAAGCGTACAGTTGGACTAGATTTTAGAAATAATATTCTTTTTTCCATAGACCACCATTGTGTTCGTACAGGGGCAAAAGTTGGCTTATCACATTTATTAGAATATCGATAGAAATAAAATCTTTTAAATAACAATATTTAATAAGTAATGAACACAAATGGCCTTTGGTGGTTCAAAATATATTTCTATTTTGTTGCTGTCTAATATTTTGAGAAGAATAGATACCTCTTCAAATTGATTCATTTCAAGTTACAATTTCATAGGAATTGAAAAATATAATGTTGTAGTTCTTTCTTAATTTGTTTTTGTATTATACAATCAGTCTTTAACTTATTGCTTTTACCCATATGCATCTTCTTTCATTTAATTTATTGTTCATTGAACATAAATTATCATCTTCTCCATCCCTTTTAATTATTTATCGTTTGATTATTCTCAGATTTTTCCACTATATTTACATCTTAGTAAAGGCTACATTTTATATTTTTGAAAACTCAAGTAAAATTCAACCATTGACGCCTAAAACGTTAAATGTAACATGTCTTGCACGGAACATTGAAGAATATTATCATAAGGTCTACTCGCATTAGATTGAAGCCTTTACAGAATATCCCTCGATTTAAAGGAAGGAAACTACAAAATTACGAAAATTTGTAATTAAGCAGAAGTTTTCCGAACTGAGTTCTCAAATTGTTTATACAGTGGTTAATTGTCACTGAACTCTTTATATGCAAATATTTTCTAGGCTTCTTTGGCGCCTAAATACAAAAATTTACTTACTTGAGATATGAATTTAAAAAGTAGAAGATAATTTTTCCGCATAATCGCCTATTTTGTGCGTCTTGTAGGTTTTCGATTGGAATATTCTAGATATTAAAGGAAGCATATTTTAAGTACAAAAAGGAAGAAATAAATATAAAATCTATTGCGGGAAATTGGGTGGAAATACATGATTATAAAATGTAGGGAAAATTTATTTTTTCATATATAATGTCTAAAATAACCAGTTCCGGCACTAATCGGCCATTATTATGTGAGGACGTTACGCACAAAAGGCTCATATTGGGATATAGAAGGGTGGTTATTGTAAATAAATGCGTAATTATAAACCACATATGAAGGTTGTAATAAATGTGAATATTCTACTTCTTTAAAATCTTCTAATAACTACTTCTTTAAAATATAACAATCAGCAGTAGAGTCCTCACTTTTTAAAACTATGTCCTTTGTTTTTATCATCAACACGAAAAATACATTTAAAATTAATTTTTTCAATTATTCCATATTTCGGGGCAGTGTAGGTGAATTTATAATCTGTAGCCTCGGCCGAGTTGTGTTGGAAATACATAACTGAATGCAGATGTTTACTTTTCCACAGAAGGTGTAAAAAATGGAGCCTTTAAATGAGAGGGCCACACGTCGAGGGGTTTCTATATTAGTTACAGATGCAAGGGGAAGAATTCGTCTGGTAATGAGGTTCTTTTGTTTCCGTGAAAGTAATTTGTCAACTAAAGTGGTGGGATATCCATTGGCAGTGGCTATAGCTTTAATAGTACTTAATTATCGGGAATAGTTACTAGTAGTTATAGCCTTCTGTGGAAAAGTAAACATCTGCATTCAGTAGGTGAATTTACTTAGTTTTTCTGCCGTCTTAGTATAAGATGCTCTCGAAAAGCTTGTATACGCCTTGGAAGAAGTCGTTCCTGCAGATCGTGGGCATAATATTCCTCCCAAATGAGAAAATGGTGGAAAGAATCCAAACCAATTTGTCTCCTCTATCCAATTCAGTTTTTCCTTTCGATCAATTTTATGGCACATTATTTGGGAGTAAAACTTTCATCACTCTAAAGTGGAAGCGATGTTTAAACGACTCATTTTAGAACGGGATTTTCGAAGGGAAAACAGAATCACTTGTGTGGGGCACATCAAAAGAATTCTTCGGGTTTATATGAAAAGAATAAATTTTTAATCAAAGCGCGCTTCCCCGCATTTTCTTATTACCCACGCGGGGATTCGCTCTCGAATCTCTGTGGAGACGGGCAAATCTCGGAGGCTTCCCTAGTTGCCGTCGTGGGATTGGAAATAGTTAAAAAGCGTTTGGGGGGAGTATTGAAGGGATGTCAAGGCAGAGGGGGGATCGTGGAAAAATCATATTTCTTCTGTTGGGCTATAACTCCCCTGTTGATGCAAGGGGTTGCTATGTATTGCGAAGAAAACGTAGGTAAAATTTTAAATGACCGCTAACCAAATCGTATGAGTTATGTCATGCTCATTACTAGAAGAATTAACTTTCGGAAAGGATAGAATATCTCGGTGACTTTCTGTGACATTAATTTTTGGGCAATAAATTCAATTGAATCGAAATTAACTTTGTGGTATTCCATGACAGAGTTAATAAAACAGGAATCTATTTTTCTCTATAGTTTGTCCAACGTGATGAAGATACCACGTGGATATTATAGCTCTTTCTTGTGTAGTAGTGTATTACTTAAGAGGGAATGGCGAACGTTTGCGATTTTTGCATGGGGAAAGAGAAGTAAATACTCTTATGCAAATAATATGGTATCCTAATATTGCTAATGACTCCAAGAGAGAATTTCTCATTTAAGTTTACTCAGGGAATTTTTCTGCCATATAAATTTGGGTATTTAACTATTGGAATTCAGAAAACTTGCAACCATAGAGTGGAAAGATTGTTTCGCATGCAGCTCTCTTATGAAATCGAATACTAATTATGGCCTTACTAGAGAAAAAGGTTCCTTACAACTGCTTTAAGACAACTTATTTCGACTTTAGTTCACTGTACTTCATCTTATACGGCAAAATGATGCCAAAATTTTGCGATATTTGGACTGCTAAAGAGGAAAATTTTCTTTTACGCTGAAGGAGCTGAAGTTGGTAAGAATTAATTCATGAGAGGCATTACAGAAGTTTGATTTAATTGAAGGATATTGGTCCAAAACTTGGAAAGTGAGGATTGTATTAAAATAGTGAGATGGTAGAAAGCTGGAATTAGAAGTGAAGGAGTTGAGAGAAAATAATAGAAAACGTATGAATTATTCAGTCTAGGTCTAGACATATCCCTCATGGTTTACTTAGCACCCGTCTTACTCTCATTTATCTTTCCGTGATGATGGGGAGATTTGGCAGTAGAATTAGAGCCGTCTTTTTATAAGACTAGGGTGATTATCTATTTAGAGTCCTTTGGGAATGCGTGCGACTAGAGAACCAAAGAGGAACCCCATCTTCCGGCCTTCACCTGCATCATTTTAGGCTTTTCTTCTCGTACAAAATCAGTTGAAATTATCTCAAGTAATCTGCTTGTGGAGATAATTCTCTCTTCCTCCCGGGAAGGATTTTATAATCCAGTATCATGATCGAGGAATCCCTTAGGGGAAATTGAAAGTGTATTTTGCAGGTAGGATCCCCTCTGGAAGGTTCAGGAGTCGGATTACTGCCAAATCTGTACTGAGATTGGGATAATGGATCTTACAGTTTAACAATAATATTCTGAAAAACACAATATGACCCTCGTGAAATATCAAAAATGATTCACATTGATCATAAGCATCGTAATTTATACTTGACAGGTTTTTGTCTTTTGCAGATAACGGTAAATATCACTCCTGTGTCATTAAGGTAACCTTATTTAGCTGATAGGATATTTATATTATTCCCTTTTATCCTCATTAAAATATTAACTCCCATTGTTCCATAGTTGTGTGTCTGAGCAACGAACCTGTCGTCTATTTGAAATGCGTAAGTTCATGGGAAAAACTTGTTGGCTAAAGATTATTCATTGTATATTATTATACGATTCACAGTTTAGATTTTTATTCCGAGAGCCGCCAGTGGCGTATTGCAGGTAGTGAATCATGTCATAATTCAGCATATTTAAATATTCCATGTTATGTTAAGGTAAGTTTTCTTACTAAACTTGTTCACTTTTTCCCTCGCGTCCCTTTCTACAGGTATGTATTTTCTACAAGCCTATGTGATTTATAATAGAGGTGCTTTTGTTAGTCTACCACTAGCGTAAGAAACGTAGAGTTCTAATGGAGTTAGGATTGCTATAGATTCCATTAGGAACGATTCACAAGGATTCAACGATCCCAACGAGACCTCTTGCATAGTGATAGCAAGTAACTTGACCTTCGTCGAAACAATATCAGTTCGCGGTTAGACCGTCCAAACAGTAGACTACCTTCCGACTCTTGTCTAATATTTTTCCTGAGCGATGTTGTTTAACCCTACCATGCAAGAATAAGGGATGACGTAAAAGGAGGGCTATAGAAACAAGGAAGCAATGCTTGTTTCTGTAGTGCGGTCACAGCTGTGGCCTTTACAGTTTTAATTCCAGTCTGGTTGTGGAACGATGCACATTGAAAGAGGATTAGTGCCACTAGTGTGAGTGCGGCATGATATTTAGCGTCTCTTGTTATTACTGAAACTGTGAGATATTGTGACCGGTTCACACGTTTATAAACTGAAGAAAAGTTATCGATGGATTTTATCAACGTTGAGCTCAGTGTTAACGCGAATCAGATTGCAATTCTGGCGGATAGATGAACTGCAACTGTGACCTCATCCAAAGGTAGCTTATGATTATTTTTCATTTTCAAACTTTGCGTGTAATCATTACTTAATGCTCATTATTTCCTTAGAATCATCCATAGAATTATTGAATTTTCCTTTTGAAGTAATATTTCTGAATTAATTTTCATTCCGTTTTGTACTTTCATTTTTTGTGGTGGTTAAAATTAACAGATTCGAATGCTTTTTGCCTATGTATACGCTGAAATAAACTTTTCTTTTAACAATTATTACCATTTAACAATCCGCAAATAGTATTGCAATATTGGGTTCTGAGACCAATAAAGTTCCCTAAAATTCTTTGCTCCTGTGAATATTATATTATTGTTTCCTGAGACAATAGGAGAGTAACTTATTCCGAAGAAAAAATGTAACGGATAGATCTTTTCGACTTCAGCATGGATAAATTAAGTAATTATACTGTAAATCATTGGTTGCACTGTATGGAATTGAAAATAACAATGAAATAACAGCAAATAATTTAATTAAAACGGTACCCGATACCAAAAGTATGAGCTTTCGTTGAAAAATACTGGATTATATTTCGTAGATTAGCCATTTTATTAGATTCGATCTTTAATCTCCGAAGAAAATTGAATCCCATTCAGTTTGAATGAGACAGATATGCAGATTTCGAGTCATCCCATTACCATGAGGAGACTTTATATCAGTAGGAATATGCTTATGTTTTAAACCGCTAAAGTAATAGAGCACAGACATGCTCTATTACTTTAGAGGTGTTGGCAACGTAGAGGACCGAGTAAATTACTTTGGATGTTACGCTGGAAGCATGGTTGTTCATAATAATGTGAGTGAATCTATTAATTCGAGATCCCGCTCAGCCTAATTTTGAGTATTTTTGACTTTAGTAGAAGCGGTCCCAAGTTCGATCCCCTTGGGAGCTCAGATTTTCCGAGATTTTCCGGCAGGAAAGACATCCGACCATGAATTTCAGAGCCAAAATTCATTATCATCATATCATTGATCACAATTTCCAATATTATCATCGGCCGAACCAATATGCGATGAGAAAAATAATGCTAAGAAGTTTTTGCAGTATATTAAAGAACGTCTTCGTCTAATGGTTTCTAGTTGAGCCTGGGACGATTCGCCGCGGCTGTCACGCCGGGAGACCCTTTTCGCTGCCACGATGTTTACAAGAATTTAAAATATTTTTGGATTATTTATTTCAGTTTAGAAGAAAATTACTACTTGACAATACCGTGAAAGGTTTTTCAGAATTGGAAGGGCTATTTTCCCGGTGACCGGTAATAAAGTCACTGGAACGAGTTCACAGAAGTTACAATTTTGGCAGTCAAATGTTAGTAAGGGGCACAAGTAGGCATACGTCATCATTACTATGGCTCACACTATAATTCAGTATAATCGTCATTTCTGTATAGAATAAAGTAAATTTCGTTAGCTCTTTTTACGAGCTAGTAATTAGCTGTATTTTGTTGGGTTACGTGCTCTGTTGGGAACGGGGAATTTCTCCAATATAAGGAAAAACTGTATAATGAAGTAATAAATCTGCTCCTTTTTTAAATGTTTATCATATATAATATACGATTATACTCGTGGTAAATTGTCTTAGACCCCATAGTTGATTCTAATTCTGATTCAATTACGAATCGAAAACTATTGAATAAAAAATTAACATAAAATCAATCAGAAGAAATCATTCAGAATAATATTTATGAAACTCATAAATAAAGTTGTTATTTAAATTGTGAAGGAAAACCGAACTAATGAATTTGAAATTACTGAAGTAGCTCTACTCTGATAACGGCGCTTCCTTTACAAGGCTGCTGCAACGGTCTTTCATCTTCCTGCTGTAACGTGCGGCGACATATTTACTAGCTTCCGTACTTCCTTCCCGACCATTTCATGGAGGAAATTCCTCATCATCTCGGGTCATTATACATCCAGTTTAATCTGGATTAACTGCACTACGCCGGTGATAGTTCCAGAAACTCGGGAAACAACACGTTTCACAAATTATTTGCGAAGCTGTGGCTGAGAGAGAGAGAAGTTGAGAAGTTTGGGAGAGTGTCCCTGAATTTACCTTCTCGTTTAATGCTTAAACTGTAATTACTCTCAGCTAGCGGAGTCGAGGCATCCCCCGCCTTCATTGTCATCATCCTCGGGGACTCAACTCTTTCCCCCTTTCAACTCACACGCAATCTCCAAGGAAACCACAGACTCCATTTTACCTCTCATTCAGATTCTCACTCTCGGTTCCCCTATAGTATGTGCTCACATTCCTTTTAGCACAAATAAGTCTGCGAATGTAGTCCCTTCGCCAACCTCCACGCAAAAACAACTGCAGGAAATGACGGTATATACATTTTTTTTACCCTTGTGGTTTCCAGCCTTTTATGGTTCGTGCGCTGATTATTTAGTTTTGAATGTGATACGCCATAAAACAACAGTAATGCGCCGAGAAACTATACTAATGTGCCCTTAAGTATCGTAATAAATTATAAGGGATGCGCTCTTTAAAATGATGTGGTTTTTGCACCTGGTACGTGATTTGTGCGTGCGAATGTGCGTGTATTTTATTGCATAAGAATTTATTTTTAAATTTTATCTGGGTTATATAATCATAGCCTGCGTCACTTATGGTAGATGCGCCACATAATGGATATCCCAGCTTTACACTTTCACCTTGCAATACTTTAGCTCAATACTTTTAGGGGAGTTATTCTGTGTCCGTAGTGAGATATCCATAGCCGAATGGTTTCTTGAGGTACATACATCGTGACTCTAAAATATCGAGGATTTTAGATTTATCAGCTTCATCGTATTTATTGCTTTGTGGCTTAGCGGTGAGTTGGTCTTTTATAAAGAAACTTTCCAGCCAACAAACTTGAGCCGCATGTGCTGCTGCATACAGACTTTCTTTGAACTCCCCATAGCTTCCGATGGTGTCATAGACCTCGTACATTTTGTATGTTCTTTCCAGTACATTTTGTATGTTCTTTCCAGATACTTTTTAAATAAATATTATACAATATATTATAAAATTAAGTAATAGTTTCTTCATTTTAACTTTCCTCTAAATAGATTTGGATTCGAAGTCCGGGTTTTACCTGTTTATAAACTCTAATTAAACAAGAGAGTGTATCGTGGACGACAGAGAGTTAGGAAGTGCTATTTGTAAGGAATGAATCTAAGAGAAGACCTCAACCATAACCAGGAGTTAATGGTTTGAACTTTCCCAACCATGACCAGAAGTTAAGTGGTAGCCTACCTCCGCCTCGGTGAATTCGAGGGAAAACCTCAGATGTCTTCAAGACTATCTGAATGGGTAACGATTCTGCGAATGAATTAAATAATTTAAGTTTCTTGAAAAAACGGAGTAATTTTCCCCCTAGTCAATTGATATCACCAAAACTATCTTTTATCTATAACTATTTTAAAATTCAACAGTGTCTTTCTTGAAGGAGAATTGATAAAATTATATCAAATGCTTTAATTAAAGGATTTATTTTGAATTCTAAGAATATATTGCGAGATTTATAAAAGCAAAGAGATATAAATAATCCGCTTTGTAGATGAACCAGCAATTCTACCCATAAAAAACACCTTCTACGACAAGAATTGTTTCAAAAAATAATTATTATCAATTATTTCTGGGGGAATTAATTGACACTATCAACGTCAACTTTGTTTCCATCCAGAGACAAAGCATTCAAAATAGGAAAAATTGAGAAAATGCATAGGACTTTAAAATTCACTGTTACGGCCTCGACTTTGTGATCACTTTATGATATAAAACAGCGTATAAAAACAATGTATGTGTGATATATTTCTCTTTCAGCATGGGATTCTATTCTCATATAATCCATCTTGAAGAAGACTTGAAAAACTTGAACGCACGATATCGTCCCCCAAAATCGAATACTGTTCATCTTTATTATCAACCTTTCTTTTCAAATACGAAATTAATCGGGTCAATACATAATAATTGATCCCCATCGGAACAAATCCATTCTTAATACATCGCAGAGATACTCCATCCAATTTAGCGAAGTCATACACAGAATCCTTACGAGAGTCAAGGAGGAGATTAAATTGCATTCGTGCCACGTCTGGAACCCTATTCCCTTCTCTTAGGGGGCCTCATCTGCCTGCCTAATAAGGGAGGCAATTGTCGAGGATTCTACGGAATCGGATCACACGGTGGTTCGGCTTCTTCCGCAGCCTCTTTTGTAACCCCTCTAGCCCAGCAGCCAATGCGATTTCCCTCCTGAGAGGAGCGTTTATTGGATTGTACGCCCTGGAGCCAGAAGGGGATGGGAAAAGTTAAAGCGTGGAAGGGTAAAAGTTAAAGGAGGGAGAAAAGTTAAAGGAGGAGAAGGAAAGTTAAAGGGGTAATAAGGAGAGTAATGCGTCATCAAGAGGGTGCGAAAGCGATGACGTTAGCGAGGGGAAGTAAGTAAGAGGCAAGTTTTCTTATCTGCTCATTCTTCTCGACGCAATCTTCGCTTTTCTCCCTCAGCCTTTTCCGGTAAAAGAGCCACTCAGCCCTGATTTGATTTTCCCACGCAAAATTGGTTCTCGGTTTAGCGCGAGAATTGAAAAAATCTGCGAAAAATCGTTCGGAGAGGTAGCTCAGTGGAATTTCCATGTCCCGTTCTCATCGGAGGCTGGTTAATTTTCATTGAAATTTCGTTATATCAATAGAATGAGCTCTAATTAAAAGTATACTCTTTTATATTTCAGTCTTTGTGAGAGACTGTCAGCAATAGCCAGTCGACTATGCGGTACTACCTACGGTCAACGTCCTCATTGAGATACCGGCTTAATCAATTGGTGGAAAGGAGAATCCCACCTTAAGGATAATAATAATAAGATAACATCGGGTGCACATTTTGTAAGTACCATTTCAATATCGAATATATTAGTGATAATCTTAAGCTTTCCTTTCTGTAACTCCATGCGCTTAACTCCATGCTAATCCATTCTCGGAGTTTTATATCTGTCATATATAGACGCTTCTCCTGATAGAGGATACAAATTCAACGCCTTAACTGCAGAGGCCACAGGCATGACCTTTTTTGCCACAATAGCCTCAACCGTTTCACCTTAGGAAAAAAAGAAATTGTTCCTAGCGTAATAGCGTACCTAATATGTAGGTTCGATTCCAGAATGCCCCAAAAATCCGATTTTTTCCAAAAGGATACATTACGCGGATTTTCGAAAATATTTTTGAGGCACGTCCTGAGAACATAGAAATGTATAACATGGCAATCAACAATGGAAGAGTAAATTTTATATGTGAATTCGATCTTTACTCTAACGATTCTTCGCTCGACGCCCGAGTGCTTTAAGCATTATACCATACATTTTAAATGGGGAATACAGCACTATGTTTAAGGACCTTCCACATCATACCAACTTGAAATTCTGCACACAGTTAGAGGGGTTGCTTCCTTAATGTTATTTGCAACGACATCTCCCTAAATGGTTCTGGGTTCTTCACCAGAGACCGGCAACATTTTCCCATATAGAAAGCATGGAAGGCACGATTTAGAATATTTTTTATTAAGCACTTTCCTAGATGATGTAAATCTAAATCCTGGCATATGAACAAGAGTAATGAATATATTTCATGAACGCAGTGGAACGTTTCGATATCGATCCTTGGTTCGACGCCAGAGCGCCATTTGCATTCTACCATACAATTTAGAGGGGGTATGTCCGCTTATTTTTGGACCTTCCCAATATGATATCGACTTTAAATTCTGGATTATGTAGAGTTTGAGTAACATAATGCGCAACGATATCTCCTGAAATTTTCTGGGTTCGAGACAAGATAGGTTACATTTTCCTCTTAGACTAGGGAATGTATTTTTAAGTACTTCACAAAATAAAATGTTTTTAGCAGAAATTTATCACCTCATCATATAATTTTTTCGTCAGAATTTAAGCTTTCATATTTATAACCGTCACCGGCCATATAGGGAGCGATTCCTCGTATTGGAATTCGTACTGCTTTAAAACTATAACAGTTGAAATATCCATAGGGATCCATAGGGATTGGAGAGGTCAATAACGCTAGGTAATTCGACGAAGCCGAATTATCTTGGATTTTTAAATGCGGAAATGCATGTGACACGAGAGAATTTCCCGAATAACAAAGTGTTTGCTAAGGGGATCAGGAATTGGATCGGATGAACCCTGGAGGGATCCCTGATTGACGGAAAAATCGACCGTCGAAAGTTAATAAAAATAATCCCCTTTTATAAATTGATGGAAATGCAAAAAACACATTTGGGACTTCGCATATACTATCGTTAGAATAAATATCCCTTAGGTCCAGTTGAATATTTCAGCGTTAATTTTTTCGATCCCTCGCGGGACTCAAACGTGTTTCGAGTGATAGATTTGGCAAATAAAATATTGGCATTTATGTTTCTTTTTGCTTTTTGCGAGATTATCGAGAAAAAAAACTGAAATTTGAATCACTTTTTGGAACATTTTATGATTACATTTGAAATGCGATTTTTGGAGCAGATGGACTTCCAACGGTAGTCTGTTGTGCAGTTTTTATATCGGATAATTAGAAATTACACGCCTTGCTTGAAACTAACTGAAGTGATTAATACCGGTAATATATTCTTTAAATTCAAATAGGTGAATTATCTAAAATTACAAATAAAAATATAAGCCTAAATGAGCCGCAAATGTTGAAACTGCGCTTTCTGTATGATTTATTCCATAAAGCAGACCATCTCCCTACAATTACAATGTAAACATATGATCCTGTAATCGCAGTATTAGCTATGTTTTTGCAAAACGTATCCCTGATGTATTGCGGATACCTGGAAAGCAGTGTATATGCCAACTAAATTGCATTTTAACTCTAAATCTATCTCTTCGAATATGAATGGGAAAGATTTACTTTGCAATTGAATCCCAGGTTGAGATTTTTCTTATGGACTTAAACAAATTGTCTATGGATGTAATCTTGCAGTCATAATAAATGTTGCACATCTTTAGGTTTTGTTAGTGAAATTTTAAAAATAATATCGATTCGATTTGAATTAAGCGTTTGATCCCTATATGATCATACAGCATCTATAGCTAAATACGCCGTACATGGTGTATTATACTCTCTGTTAATGTCGTTTGCCAATTTTTATGGTGCTGTGTTAATTGTGTAAGTGCTATGACGGTACATGTCCGAGCTTATGCATTCTTAGAATATATACATAGAAAATCCATGTCACATAGACCGAAATGTTAAAGTGAGTAAAGGGAAATAGATGCTAAAGCAAGTTGGTACTAGGATTAATCTTTTAAAGTCTATTAATGAAATAGATGCGCACGCCTTCTACCATACGCCCAAATGGAATACGTATGTATATATACGGGTAATTGAATAAGATAAAAGTACCTCATTAATTCATTTAAAATGTAGGGGAGGGGATTGCTATGTTGAAAAACAAGCTGAGGCAACTCGTGATGTATGAACGAGATGAGACAAAATGAGAACTTAAGTAAAGGTTATATGCATTTTAGAGTACTAAATATATAAAGCTATATAATAATAGAATAGCTTGACATCTATGAAATTGTGCGTCATTAAAGTAAACAATTGCGTAACTAAGTAAAGAATTGATTTACTAAAACAAGCAAGCTATGCTCCTTAGCTTCTTCTAATGATTCTTCTTAGCAAACCTGTTACTTAATATTCAGGAAAAAAATTACTTAAATAGGATTCGAACCACAGAGGATAAGCTTTCGGATTAATCTTTGGAACGTACGGAAATTTTGGAAATAAGAACCAGACACTCTAACCACTCGGCCATTCTGATGATGATCATGAATGAGCTAGGAAATAATTTTAAGAAAAAGCTTGGATAAGTAGACTACTGCTTACTGCCAGTTAATGACAGATAATATGACCGATACATTTAAATTAATCCTTGACATTTTTGACGGGGTATTTTGAAATATATCAGAAGTATGCGATAATAGTAGTACATTTTTCTATAAATTAAATTAATTTCCGTCTTTTTTGATTAGTAAAATTCATTAGTATATAATAATACGCCGCAGTTATTCATTGGGACAGTTGACAATCTTAACTACGTTGAACAACTAACATTAATGACGTAACAGAGATCTCGGTATATAATTACACCGTCCATTAATGGCAATAGTTTACAAACTACCCCAATTCCCCATTTAAACAACCATAATCTACAAAATTATCTATAATTACTACAAACCGCATTTGCGTTTAACAATTAACTCGGACGATTCCCCAGAAAACCTTAGATGTACGAAACAATATCATTACATACCAAAAAAGATTGTAATTAACTACGTTCACCGATACGTGGTGGAACTCATCCATGTTTTAATGAAATGACTTCAGACTTCTTCTGTGATTCAATAACGCAGATCCGCAAGAAATTGCAGAATTCAGTACCCTAATTATAAGTTTTCCGTTATCCTCCCTTGTTTTTTTGTCATCCGTTTTCAGCTCCTTCTTTAATTTCATCTTATCCCTCATTTTGTATCTAATATCATACTTTTTCTTTGTTTTTTTCCGATTTCTTTAATTTATTTATATTTAATATAACACAGCTTAGTGGAATTGTACCCTGTATATATTCAATACATTATTATTATTAAATGGGAAACAAGACTTGGCTAATTCCGCCGATATTTATTTCACTGTTATCGGTTTCGAGATAGTAAGGCAACCAGAACATTAATTCAAATTAAACATTAATGTTCTGGTTGCCTGAAGATGAGTTAATACACGGAAATTGGTAGCAGTGAAATAAGTATCGGTGGAATCAGTCAAGTCTTATTCTTCATTTAATTCAAGCAAAAATTATTGCTTACCGACAACAATAACTCGAAAGAGCTTGTTATATAGTCATGTATATTTATATATTATATGACATTTATATTTTAATATACTGATTTATTTCCAAATATACACATTTAATATACATATTTAATACATAAATTTATATACGTATATGAAAATTTAACTGAAAAATTTTATTTGTTCAGTTCATTGCGTCTTTTCCCTCGAAAGCATCCCTTCTTTCTCTGTACAGTTGGCGGAATTTTACCTTCTTGAGAGGAATTTTATTTTTCCTAACAAAAACATAGCTTACCAACTAAAATAACTTGCAAGATCTTGTTAACTAGTTATAATGTTACCTTGATTAGAGCTTGTTAAATAGTTACAATCCTCCTCGACAAATTTTGTTCATCCTATTCATTGGCAGCACTTCGATCGAAAGCATTCTTTCTTCATTCTCTATTTCTCCCATCTACAGTAGGCGGAATTTTTCCTTCTTGGAAATTTTATTTTTCTCCCGCCATCTCAATGCACGGCGCAGCACTCACGTAAAAGGAACATAGTGTGGTGATCAAATTGGGAGAGAAAAAAGGTAGTAAGTTGTGTGTGTCTCCCGTATATTCATCGCTGTCTCCCCTTGTCCCTCGGGAGGCGCTACCCTTCGCGTGAGCTAGCCCAGTCACCGACCCCACACACGGAGGATCTTCTCACGCACGCCCTTGGTCCTGCAAACCCTTTCATTCCCTTTGAGAGGCATTCCAGCGAGATGTAGGAGGCATACGTGGGACAAGCATCCTCCTTGCTAACCCCCCTTCTCTCCTACTACCTTATGTGGTGCATATTCATTGCTAGTTTGACAGGAACATATCCAGCCATCCCCCGAACCTCAGTTTGAGCGACGCCCCCATGTGTTAGCCTCATGTAAAGAAGCTGGAAATTTAAAATGCAAGATGGGATGAATAATCAACGGGAAATTATGAGCTATTCGTTCCATATATAAGGGCGAGGAGGGAAAAACTCAATGTTTCGAAGATCTTGATCGTTACTATAAACTATTTTGGTCAAGTATCTAATTCATTTTAAATGTTCTCATGTTTCATTAAAAAAAATGTAAATTTTGAATGGATCCAAGGACACAAAGGATTTGATACGAAAAAAATCTGCGAAGTGACGCACACGAGTTTTGTTTCATGGTCATTATTAACATATTAACATATATTAGCGTAAAACATAGTCTTCTTATATAATACAATTTTCAGGATCATTAGTGACCTTTTTCTGTTCGAGCATTTCGTATACTTTAGTCCATGATTGGAATTTCTTTAATTTGCGATGAATTCTTCTCTGCCGACCGGAGCTTTCGAAGTTTGCTCGTTCTCGCCCAACTCATTTCTGGATCCGGCGCTTTGAATGACTGAAAATGAAGTTTAACTTCATATTTAGTAATATCATGGAGTAAGTATATTAATCTACGGTAATATAAATCTTCTGATATGAGATAGATAAAATACAAATGAATCGTCGAATTTAAGATACTCTCTAATGCATGGTTATGGATAAGGGGTATCTATATAGTATAACCATTTATCTTGGTTACAAAATATCCCAAATTTTATCTATCCAAATTCTGGCAGGATAGTTTAATGATTCTCAACCGAACCGACCCTTGTTCTCTTCGTTACTCCTGGGGAATGTATGAAACGTATCATAGTCGTTTACACTTAACGATTTCAATACCTGTTTTTTTCGTTTCTATAGTTAACAATTACACAAATCACTATAATGTTTTGAGATGGCTTGAGAAATAACAAATTGAAAAATAGAAGTTCTAAGATAGTCTGATTTTTGTAATCATAATTATGAGCTTACGAAAGATTTTCTTCCATGGCAGAATAATCGAGATCTTTCTTCTAATAGTTTTTCTAGCCATTCAAATTCCTCTTTATTCATTTACTCAATTGATTCCTTTCTTCCAACTTATAGCCTCTACCAATGCATACTTTTCCTACCATTCCTCGTAACCATGGGGATTGGAATTTTCTGATCGTCGTCCTCTGAGGACCTAAAAGAACCGAAAATGATGTTCCTTGCGTCCTATACCGCTTTATCGCCTTTTAACCATCATCCTTCATCCTTTTATTTTCTTTCTCTTTTCTTTGATATATATTCGTAACTCAAATTCTGACGATGTCTTCTTTTGTATCTACATCTACATCTACATCTACATCTGTACCCTGCAAGCCGCCTTTCGGCGTGTGGCAGGGGGTGCAAGCACCAGGACTCTATTTGCCCAGTCGATTATTTTCGCGTATTGTTCTGGGAAAAAAAGAATTCTTGTATCGACTGGTTTTAGCATCTATTTCTCTGATCTTTCTCGCTGGATCAGAACGGCCTATAAAGCAAGGAGGGCGCATAATCTCGGCTACATCTTCTATGAACGTGCTCTGTCTGAATTTATCAAGTAATTTAAATCTCTGATTGAGCCTTCTTTCTTCTAAAGATTCCCATCCTGCCTCCTGAAGCATCCGAGTAACACTTACCGATTTATCATATTATTATTATTACATTGACTCTGCAGATAGGTATTGGACTGGTTACTGAGTTCGGTATCACACGAACGGCCACAAAAAGTTGTTTACGAGGAATTCAGGATTAGGTACAAGTAATGAGTAGGCACATTAAAACGAGAAAGGAGTTATAAACATTAAAAAGTAAAATACTAATACAATTAAACTAAAAATAATAAGAAACATTTTTCATCGCTGATTCAATATTCATAGCTTGTTTTTTACTAATTCACTTCAAATCATTAATTCACTTATTTATCAACATAAATACCTCATTCAGCTCTTCATCTAAATCATTCATGCTAACACTACAATTAAAAAGGGTAATACACTTATTGGATCCTTTCTTCTCTTACTGGAGTTTTCGCTACAGTAGATGAGCAGAAGAATGTACAAACATTTCACACACGCTAAAAAGTACCTTTGGAAAATACCCGCAAATTTTTTGCTATTGTATTACATTGCTTAGTAATTTCTTAATAAAAGATCTCGACGTCGACTTAAGTTTACGTATAAATAAGGAGGATGAACAAAAATGTTTTTGGCATCTTTTTTATATTTCCTCCCCTTTAATCTTAAAATTTATATCCAATCAACTTTTATCTCACGTTCCTTCTTTCTCCTATGTTAATCATGCTATATTTTATTCCTCCAGAAATTTTCCTACTTATTGTTAGTTCCATCTATAATTCTATTTCCATTTTCCGCTTATTTTAGCCACATCCCTCCTTTCCTTTGCGAAATCCACTCACACTCTAGCTTCCCTTTCATTATCTCCTCCGTTTTCCTTTTAACACATTCCTGTTTTATAACTCCCTTCTCGGTATAGAAACGCATTTCGCTAGAGTGCGTGCGCTTATATGGCACGCGTGGGCCTTCTAATGGCAACTTTCTTTTCCGCTATGGTTTTCTGCACTCGCCTCGTGCGTCACGAAATGGTGGACCGCCGAGGAAGGAAGTTATATACGACCTCCAATTTTCCTCTTTATTTTGATTCAGTCTTACGAGTGAAATATTCGCAACGTAAAATCTTATATTGCGTCTCAGCTTAAGGGGACTCTTAGATTGTGAATGCCTTGAAAATTTGGGTCCCAAACTCACTGCATAAAAGACTTCACCGGAGAAATTTTCGATAATGGCGAAAATATTCATTGAGTTGTATCTTTTTTGTTTTTTCTCTACTTCATAATCGATATCCATTGCAAATTGAGGTCTGATGAAGAGGATATAAATGCATGAGCCAACAGAATGAGTGTTTTTTAAACAATTCGTGAATGTCATACATGGAATTTTTCGTCAAGATATTTTCTCCAAATTTGGTACCCAGAAAGTTTTCTGTTATGAATATCATCTTTACATTACAAAAATTAAATAATGTAAAGACATACTTTAAAAATGTTGCAAAGATCAGAAGCTATAGTAGTTTCATGCGTTCACAAAAAATAACTCGTTTAATATGAGATGATCTTGCTAGTCTCTATAACTCAGAAATTATGACCTCAGCGTTAATGAAGTAATTCAATCTTTGATATATAATAATCACATTCTTAAGCGTTTTTCTTTGCTTAACTACTCGTTGTTTATGCGAACTTTAGGGCTGTGCTATGAATGTTTTGAGTTCAATTTTTTACGGTACGAATGAGGGATTATGCAATAGTTAAAATTATGTTTAAATATAAATTAAGTTATCTCAAATATATCTCAACAATAATGTTTAAGAAATATTTAGGTAGTGTGAAATGACTTTCTAATTACAAGAGTAGGCTAGAAGATGATTCGTAGAAAAACTGGAAGGAGTCAAATATGTAATACATACTTGGGAAACAACCTTTAATTCTCCCTGTGCGATACCGCGTTATTGTTATTAGTGATTTTTTTTCTTTTCGAATTCAGCGGAGAAAGAAACGAAACAGAACAAATATGATGTAGTTGGTACCGGATCTATCATTGCCGGCTGGTTATTCTAGGCGGAGGAATAAAAGTTCTACTACTTCTATGGCATTCATCCAAAAAAAGTGCAGAATCTGGCGTTGATTCTTTCTCGGTTCAGATCCTTTTCCTTTTGGTTTAGTTAGTCATGATTAACCCATTAGCAAGAATAGATCGCAAGTTGTCAATATTTCAAGAGTTAAAAAAGGCAAAACCGGAAATCTATTTTCGGAACAGTAGTTTATATCACCAGTCCGCTAAAATTATTTATTTTGCGAATCTCCCAATCGGATGGAATCCTTTTGGTCGAAAAAATTCTGTCAAACGGGAAAGCATACGGTGTCCAGAATTACTAGTCTCATTCCCGGCCTATATGTGCTCTCGAGAAAATCATATCCCAGGTACCAATCTGAAGATTGCCAAAACTTTCTTTTCTATCCCCATATTTCCACATTTCTTCCTTCTCGTGCCACTTTCTTCCCCCTTAACCTCCAGAGACTACATCTCTAGCATGAGATACTGTTCTGCTCGTATGCACTCTGATCTGCTTCGTCCCTGTAGTTGCGTGGTCCGAATTAGACCCTCGGGACCAGAGGGGACTTCTCCAAGGGACAGTGTTTTGGCTTCCCGCTCCGATTCCTTATACCTTCCTTAAAGTATAGTCAGATCCCCCATACAGGCGGATCCATTACGTTCCACATGTCTACCTTACGTAGGGTAATATTCGTGAGACATGCCACGGAAACTACACGAGTTCAACGTACATGGTTATTGGATCATGCATTCCGTTTGTTAGAGAAAGTCGAACTTTGAGTTTATCGTGCATTGGAGAACGATTGTCTTCTTGATGGAGCTTAACGAATCTCATTTTGTTGGTTTTTAGTAAGTCGATAGTCAGAACATGGGAAGTACTACATAGTACTACTTACCATGTCTGGCTCATTCAATGGATGGGACTGTGATACTTCGTAGAGGTAAGGAAAGAAAATACTGTCACACTTCTACAGCATGTATTTATCGAGTCGGGTTCCAAAATCTCATACTTATCATGGCAATGGTGAGATTTATCTTGTGGAAGTGCTACTTAGTGTTTTTTTTCCTCACCAAGTTCTAGCCCGAGAGAATGTCTTACATATAATATCTCAAAATACCTGCGGTTCTGCATTCGAAGGTGATATAGCTTGTCACGTCTGCTTCTTTGGGCCAATTTCTATTTCTAGCGGTTGTTAGTCATGAAAGTTTAAAGAAGTAAATAATGATTTCTTTATATAAAATTCCTTGCTATGTACGAATAAGTTATTTCTTAATTGTATTATATTCCAAGCAAATATACGGGATAGTATGTTCGTAAGACTTCGTTTTTTAAATGAGTTATCAAAATTGTTCCTCCTAAAACACTGTAAGAGATAAATTTCGATGTACCTACTTCGTCCAACACTTTCGCGCAGCTTCTTTAATATTTACATGATTCATTAGCATCTAGTATTCAGCCATGATCGTCGTATTAAAACAACTGTATCAGATATTAGGTGAGCTGGGAGCTGAAATTGAAAGGAAAAATTAATAATACCAGTAAAACTTAGATCTGCAATTTTCTGAGAGAATCGATCCTGGTAGAAGGGGATATTATATGATGGATCTGTATAATAGGCTTTATCATTGGGTAGAGCTGTACGCTTCTTTATTAGTAGAAAATAGTAATTATACTTTAAATTTAATCTGGAATCATATTAATTAGTGGAAACCTTAAGTAGCAAAAATTTTCTTCCCCTTAAAGCAGCAGCGCCTTAATTTTCAAATAATACGATTTCGCGAATGTATCAGTTTAGAATTACTTTAAAGATAATTGTGTAAAATTTCGTGCGGTACGTGTGATTCTTATGATAATTCGGAGGAAGGAAATATAAACTTAGTTTATAACCAGGTTCTTAATCTAAAACTCCTGATATGACATGAAAATTTGCTCAACTCTCATAAATTATGACATAAAAGAAAATAAATACATTTAAAACAAAAAGACAAAGGAGGGGAATTGGAAGAATAGAACCATTGATGTTATTTATGATGGAAGTGAATATAGACTTGGGTAAAAATAGATCAATGAAAGGTGTTCTTGAAGAAAAATTGTTAAATTATTATCCTTATTATTAAATATAACTCTGTAAGTTAGCCAACTGGCTAGGTGGCAACGAATTAAAAGTTTACAAAAAATTACAGTATTAAACATCATAATACAGCACAATTAGGTATCATAAATACACTAAAATGGTGTAATGAATATGCAATAAAAACAACATCAAAAGTATGATATAGAATGCTTGAACAGTAATCACTCGCAAGTATTATTACAAAAATTCAGCTGCGATTAGACATAAGTCTAGTGTCAATATGAATAGGAATCGTTTAAGATACAAACTCAGCACAACAGAATTCCATCTCCGATTCTTCTACTCATCTTTTTACAGATTCCTGATCCATTAATAAAGTTCCAAGTAAATGTGTGAGGGAAGAGGAAAAAATAGATCTTAGTGATATAGAATCGGAAATGTGGTAGATGGGTAATGGATGTGGATAAGGAGAGAGAGAAAGGAGATAATTTCTGGAGACCTGAGGCGGCCCTTAAAGACAGAACGAAGGAATTTTAGGCATAGGTTTTTTCTCTGGTGAGGAAAGCTAGGTTCTATGAAGTAACCCCAAGTCGAACGCATGTATTATCCTATTCCTCTGTCCAGTTTTCTTGCGTCGAAAACCCCTTCTCTTTCTATTTCTTTCCACCCTTATCTTTCTTCTCCACTCCCCCACCTCCCCTTGTTCGCAGACGACGTCCCCACACTGCGTCCTCTGGGATGCCTCCCGGAAGCTCCATTGCATTCGCAGACGTAAACGAAAACTCGGGCATAAATTAAGGATGAGGAGATTACGATAAAAGGTTTATTTTCGCTCCCGACGTCTGTCTTCCGTTTCCACGCAAGTGTGAACCCGTTTTACGCGCCAATTTTTATTTTTATATCCCCTTTACGCCAAATCCCAGGTGGACGTTTCGTTTCGTTGTGTGAAAATCATCCGCTTAAGTCGGTTAAGGCGATATAAACTTCCGGTAGTAAGAAAAGAAATGGCATTCTGTTTAAAGTAACGAATTGCTCGCTGAATTTGAAAGTAGTTTTGTAACAGTATTTTATGTTTGAATCTTCAAGTCGAGGTCAACCGTGGTGGTTTAAAATTTGCGCTTCTTCAGAAATAAAGATGTGTGGACTAAAAATAACGTTACGCTTCAAAATTGAGTAATGAAGTTGTGAAGTATTATTCTAAGATATTCTGTTTCATTTTTGAACACACATATATGCTTTGGTCGTAGTTGATGGCTTATGCAGTGGTACTTACAGCTGTGTAGAAATGCCACGATATAATTAATATTGCACAATCAAGGCAGATTCCTTATTTTCTGCCTATATTTGTCATAAAGAAAAAATGTATGACGAATTCTGGCAATATGAATGCTGAGCAATTAAGCTCGAAATTTAAGTAATGAGAACAAATATTGAGAGTTTGAACTCGGTAACCGGTATTTAGCAGTTACTATTTCCCCGTTGAGAATCAACGGGCACTACAGCTCTAGCTGAGGTCGGAAGTTAACTTAAAATTTCACCTTTACTCTCATATAAATCTCTATATTTATATGAAATCGAACGGAAGCTATCCTAAATAATTTCACGTGTGCAGCAAAGTTTTTACTTAACACAGACATCGTGTTATTGGAAAAAAAGATATAGGGGCACATCATGTAGATGAATCGGTTTATCTAACGACTTTTCCCAGCTTTCTCTGTATGGGGAAAAAATCCCGTTTTCTTTTTACAGTTAGCAACCCTTTTCCTTTGACCACTTCAGAATCTCTTGATCATTTAAAATTTAATCATAAAAATTTTATTTGTTACAGAACGTTATATTTTATAATTACGTAATTTTCATGGTGTAAACCTCATGGTGCATGGGGTGAACAAGAAATGCTTATATATTATTTCTTAACATCCGTTTTCAGTGACCAGCGCTTCTCTCCCTCCACACTCCATTCATCCAACACATATAAATGACACACCATTTTAAAGAGAAGATTTCCCGCTCCATGCTAAAACTAGACCAACGAATGAAAATACAACTTTTAGTCAAGAAATCGAGCTAAAATATTAATTTGCCCATAAAGTGTCGTTCCTGGATATCTAGATAACCATATCTACATCTACATCTACATGAATACCCTGCAAGCCGCCTTTCGGCGTGTAGCAGGGGGTGTAAACACCAATCGATTGAGCTACTTTTTTAGCCTATTACTATCGTGTATTGTTCGCGGAAAGAAGGAGTTCTTAAATCGACTTGTTCTAGCGTCTATTTCTCTTATTTTGTTCTCATCATCGTATCGGCCGAAGTAACAGGGGGGTCGCATAATATCAACTACGCCATGGGAAAAGGTGCTTTCTCTAAATTTATTAAGGAGTCGCAACCTAGCTTCTAACCACCTTTCTTTCAATGATGCCCAACCTGTATCTGAGAGCATCTTCGTGACGCTTACCTTTTTCTCGTAGCATTTTTTAACGAAACGTATCGCTTTGCGTTGAATTTTCTCAAGTTCGCGGGTACCCGTTTCATCCCTGGGTCCCATATCTATCGATACAAATAAACGAAACGGACGCTGACAAATATTATAAAGGTGCATTTTTTAAGTATGCTATAGTGTTTGTGTATTCGTTTGTAGTGATGGGAGTGTTTTTTGAAAAGTGTTTGGATGGAGTCATAGAATATTAAAGTCCATCCGCGAAATTTCCGTACGGGGAAACTAGTAATTTACATTCATAATCATGTGCAACGTTTCTTTGAGCCGGTACGTCCCGCTCGTTGAGAGAAAATGATTCCAGATCCTCTTCATATCATTTTCCCCATCTCTCTCATACGTCTCTTTAGCCTGTCAATCGATGGCTGAATTCGTGGGCGAAAGGAGAGTTCGCCGAGGAAAACGCGACGAGCAGTTAGCGCAGCGATTAACTTTCTCCCTTCGCGTCACATTTGACAGTCTGCACAGGTTAGGGCTTGTAATGTCGTTTGTGCGGTGTCCGTGCAAATATGTCTTCTTCTGGAGTAAGTCTCGGGATGAGCGGATTGGCGCTTGGCGTGTGACCGCAGATCCCTTGGGGGCGGCGGCGGTGGCGCCAAGGATTGGCCTCCCAAAACTAATTACAACGGCCGTCTCTGGCAACGGATGGGCGAACCACGGAGCAAGTGATGGAGGTGGGAATGGGAGAGGGGACACAAGATGCTGCCTTTGAGAGGCGAACATCAAAGAGGTGGTCCACAGGTATTGCGCCGAATTTGAAGGCGGATGTCCACGGTTCATATTAGTGAATCATTATATTTAATTATGAGGGCAGAATTTGATTTAGATGTTTCTCTCACGGTAATCGGTTTCATAGTGGAATCAGGTTTTAATTAATATAGTGGGTGATTTGTATGGGGAAGATAGTCGATTTAGATGTAGAGGAAATTTTGTACAAGGTCGACTAAGAAATATTCAGGAGCTGCATTAATGTGTACACTCTTTTTTAATGTAACGATTTATATCTTGATGATTGGGATAGCAAAGATAATTCGTTCCGGAATCATTCTAATCACTCGAAACCTTCGGTGACGAAAGATATCTTTCCTCTTATTCCATCAAATCCTAAAATACAAGTAAACCAAAAAAACCTTTTATTCGCCAGTAGCAGTAATCATTTTCCTTTGGTTATTTCTGAATATAAAGTACTCTCCAAAAATTTTTCTTCCGAATTCACGTAAATAATTCAATGAAATCGTCGTCGGCCGGAAAAAAATGCTCTCGGGGTCACTCGTCAGCCCAAATATTAATATATTGAAATGAATCATTAGGATCTGATAAATCGACAATTCAATACGATATCTGGTTTTATATTCAAACGAACATGCACAATGTAAAACATACAAGTTGGCAAAACCACATAGCATCGAAAGCTATGTATAATAAATATATATTAGAAGTTTCCCAATACGTAATTTCTAATAATTAGTATATTTCATTAGTTATCATGCTTATAAAAATTTCCCTAACGTGCTCATGATATTCTTCACATATGCAACGATGATTCCTCGTCTCATCCTCAAACCTAAATTTTGAACAATAAAAAATAAACCTTTGGACCACAGTTGTAAAGAAAATATCTCTAGAGCTATATATAGCTCCTATCTATAGCTATTATACTTATCCTATTCTCCTATATCCTAAATACTCCCCACTTTATGAACTGCCGTTTTAATAAGTTAATAATTATAGTATACGAATTCATTATTCGAGAAATCTAAATATTTATCATAAAAATTTGGGGATAGTATTCGGATGGAATGAGAATTAAAACTTTTTTGTTCGGTTTACTTGATGAAGGAAAATTGTGATTTCACTTGTGACTTTAATTTGGATGTTCGCAACACTATGGGGCCGAACTGAAACCTTTCACGAAATTTTCCATGGAAATTCCGATGTTCTCTCTGGACTCCTCAGTTACCTCTCGCAAATGTTAATTACATGTTATGTTTACATTAGTGTAGAGTTAATACCAATCTTTTTTGCTCGTCATTGGAGGGGTAAAGCTATTTATATATTTATGTACGATATAATTACTTAGCTCTCTTCTTTTTACCCACGAAATGTCCTGTTTAATAATTTTAATCATCTCTCGTTAAAATATTTTATTTATGAATTTTTATATAGTGCTGTAACTTTGTTTTTGTTTAGTTTAGTTTAGTATTTTCGTTCACATACCTTACTAGGTGTAGTTAGACTTCACCCTATGTATCATTGCTCTACGTATTACTGTATGCTGTACTACCTCATGGAATAAATCAATTCGTTTATCGAGGTATACGCATGTATCACAAGAAAAGTGAAACTTCGAAAAACATCTCGTCGCTGAACCGCGCTCAATTACTTAGACGGGGGAAACGAGTTTCCGCGCCGAAAAGTGTATCATGCGCGGCCGACATAAACGGAGATTTTACTGCCCTCCATAACGCCCTCCTCTTTTCGCCGCCAAACCGCTTTACCTGGTGATTTTCGACACCGCGTCGTGATGAGGGGGCGGCGCACTTTTGAGTGCCATAAAGGGATACGTGGAGCAATATGTTTTATAGAGTCCCTCAGAGTGCAGATGGAGTTTCAGAGTTAGGGAAGGTGGAGGCGAATGGCCCGGAGGCATCGTGACGCGTGTTCTGGCCACTAGGAGCGTAAATAAGGTTATCGGAGACATTAATCGGGAGGGGGGATGTTTGGGGGGGGGGGGGGGAGTAAACGCGCTCCTCCGCGGAGGGGCCCAAGGGTGGGCGATAAACCACGGCATGGCGGAAGGGTTGGCAGTACTGCGTGCAGACCACAGCGCCGCAGTGGTCCCTGAGGGCGACGGCGGCATCGGACATTAGCGGTCAGAGGATGAGAGTAAGAGGTTGGAGAGGGAGGCTCTTGTCAAGGGTTTGGACGGGGAGAGGTGTTATATTTGGTCGTAATTTAAGGTGCAAGAGTGGAGATTATTGGCGACGGAAAATTAAGAGCCCTTCAGTGGGCTTCTTCCTCCAGGGTTAACAGTCTGCTTAGTGATATTCACGGAAGAATTGATTCTTTACTGCTTCCTTTCTCCGTTTCGGAATAACGTGTCCACGGATTATGTATTCATTTTCTTCAGTTTCCTTGATTTTTTTACTCTTGATCTTTGATTACGAAGCGGAGATTTTAAATTACACTCCCCAGCTTCATACTAAAGTACGCTTATTTATTAAGCAATGAAGTTAATACTTGGAATTCCAAAACACTTTCTTATAGAAGACAGATAAATTTAAAATCTAGGCCGAGGAAAATTACGTCGGAGGCGCGGTAGGACAAAATAAAGAAAGTTAGTATGCATTACATTTTAAATATATACATTACCACAAACAGCAGGATACACATGGCCAGTGTTTCAATGCATTGCATCATCAAGTGGTTAGACCTATTTATGCAACTTAACTTTCATTATCTAATTATGAAATACCATAGATTGAAGGCCAAAATCATCGACGTTATTGTGATAAAATGAAAATATGAAGATACCTATATTTACAATGCTCATACCTTAAGATTTTTTACGTTGTGTACGGAGAAAATACTTGAAGTAAAAAGATTGACTGATAGTCGTTTGAATTTTTTTCGCATAAAGTAAGGGGTCTAAAAAGAATATTGTATGATAAATTGTATATTGTATGAGCTAAAATTGTATATAGCTCTGCAATATAAGGTGATTTGCAATCAGTTAACAGCAGAACGGAGCTATATTTGATATTTCCCTGCATTATTATTTCGTATTTCACCACGATGAACACCGTCTGGCAAGCGTATATCCCTCAAAGAGATGTTTTCCCTTCGCTCTTGAGTGAGTAATAGATGGACAATTTTTAAAAATAATTTAAAAAATATTCACTCTTATCACTGTGAATACATTGATATTAACGGAAAATAATTCCTTATACTTTGGTATCTCCTAATGGTATACATTAACACAACGTATAAAATGGCTGGTGAATTAATGATAAAATTTGGGATTAATCTCATTATCCAGTGAAATAAAATAGTGTTTCTGTTCAACATAAGCTCTTTGGATACAAGGATAAACATGGTTGGTCGCTAACGTATTCCTTTTTTCCAATAATGATAGGTAAGATTAAAAACCTTAATACAAAAATGAACATTGTCCCTACCATATTCGTTTTCTTTTCCAATAAAGATAAAAACGTTAGGTTTCGTTGTGTCTTAAAATTAGGCGTGAAACCTGGCGGAACATAGAAAACGCTCATTTTCCAGTGGCTGTATAAGTCCCATAAATCACCTGACGTCACGAGATCATGCTGCACCGACGCGTCTCTTATCCGAAGCGTACGAAACAAAAGAGACGAGCCATGCGCTCCAATGCACCCGTTGGTGATCGCGCCACCGTAAAAATGATAGGGAAAAAGTAATGGCTGTAAAACTCCTCTTTCGGGGAGTCGAGGTCAGCTGAGACAATGGGACGGTGCGTTAAGGAACACTGGGGTGGGTTCGACCCCCCTTTTCTTCTGCCCTTGGAGCGGAAGTAATCCTTCCTTCATTTGTTTACCGTAAACAAGAGGCGCGCTTTGATGAGTGCCAACTTAAGTGCGATGCGAATCATGGAAAGTTTTCTCCATCCTGGAAGAGGGGGGCGGAGATGACAAAAGAAGGTATGGCATGCGTGTGACCCCTTTAGGGTGCACGCGACCGCAAATAACGTCGCACGAGTTACGCCGATCCGTTCATTTTAACCAGAGATGACATGTTTGGCGATATGGCGCTTTAATATTTGGGATTGGAGGCTTTCATTATAATTGGTGGTATAAAAGGATGGCGTTTTTGTCGTCTTCTGGATGAACTTCACGCTCGGAGGATCAATGTGAGAGTGAATGCAGCCGTTATTGACTGCTTCCTGATTCCGTCTGTTCGCTCAGTATTTTGTTTGATGTCTGTTTAATTATCAAGGAGCTTACAATCTTAAAGAACAAAAACGCTATCTCACACACATACGTACGGGAGTCTTAAGGAGGAGGTTATATTAAGAAAATTGAAGTGAATGATTTCAGCTAATTGAACTAGAGCGGTATCCGTTCGTAAATCGAAATATATTTAGAGTTGGGGTTACTTTTACGAATGAAGGTAGATCAACAATTTTTATCCTTTATTTAGACCGTTAAGTCTTCTGATTTTGGACAGTCTTGGATTATATTTACTATTTTCTTTTGGTTAACTTCGATTGTAGTAAAAACTAACTGTATGAAAAGGTACTCAACTGTAAGTTTTTCGTATGATTAGTATTCATTTACTTTAAAACCAGTTTCTAATGAACAAATACGTCATGATCCTACCCGTTTTTCGGATGATTCATAACTTGTTTAGTTTAAGAAAATTACTAGGTTTAGTTGTTAATGTGTAATAACAGAAAGGCATAGAATTCTCTTTCTATTCTCAAAGTACCGTATGAAATTTATGTAAACTTATGGGTTATAGGAAACGTGGTGGGATTTTATTTGAATTAAATGCAGTGTAACTCATAGTTTATTTCAAAGTGCGAAACTCGAGTCTCTAATTTTCAATTTTTCTATTGCATTCACTTTTTATAATCATTCTTCTGCAAAGGATAATGTTGAGCATTATTCAGCATCATCTGCGATAATATGTAATGATTCTACTTGAGTTACAGACAAAAAGTTTTACCAAATATACCCGCATTTACCTTATCTCGGCTCAAACAAATCATAGCAGCATAGAAATAATCTGTCGGCGGTGAAAAAGTTAGCTGATGAAGTACCAGGAACGATAAGCACATAAAGAATGTTAGAGAGCGATTTCTGATGGATAAAAAGGGTGCAGTTATCGCTAGGAGGCAATGTTGGCGCTATCAATCTATTGCAAAGGGAGGGGAAGGGGTGTATTTGTCCCTTAAATGGATAGTGGTGGGAGTAGGGAATGGCGAGTGTAGAAGGAACGAGGGTCTGATTGAGAGAGATCGTTCCTAGGGTCGAGTCCATTTCTTTCCTCCCCACTTCCTGCAAATTGAGATTCTCACTCCTATCCATCCAATTGGCTCCTCTTTCTCACCTTCTTAAAACTTCTCTTTCCAATCAACCCTTATCCCCTGTCTTATCTTATTCCAGTGATCCCCGTCTCTACCTTTGCAATATCTATGTTTTATGTAGAGTTCTTTTCCACATTTCAGATACGCTACACGTTTCACGGACATTTCTGAAGCGGGCAGCTCCGTTTTATTAATCTCATATACACGAAGTTATACAGTTCTGAAAATCAACGATATAAGCAAAATATCTCAATGCTATGAGATTTAATATTTTGTTATTTTCATTTAAATATTAGGAAGTATACTAAAGCTGAAAGAGATCAAATTCTCATATGAATGAACATGACCAATAGTCCAATAGGTTCTTGCTTATTTTTACAGGGATGAGGATCAAAATACAGTTTGGCTTATTTAAGAAATAAATTTACGGGAGAATTGCCGATTGCTAATACATCAAGGAATATTAAAGTTAATTTAAATAATGTTAAGGTAAATATCGGATAAATCTATAGAACCCAGATTTATTTCTTAAATAGTTTAAAGCAAGTAACGTTAAAAGTTTGTTATTTAATTTTTTTATAATCATTATTTAAATATGAATGATTTTAAACAAATGTCAACGAAGATTTCTCGATTGAATGAGATCCTTAAAACATGGTGTCGATGAAACGAGGGATCCATCTTACGTAAAATTTATTTTCAAAATTATCTGCTTATTTTAATGTTGATTGCGTTCCTCGTAATATATAAGTAATTTGAAAAATGCAACTCTTATATTTATTTCTTTTATTATTTACTTATTACAAATCTTACGATTAAATAATCATGTATTAATTTGTTATTAGTTCAAAGATCGATCAATGAAAAATTCTCAATATGAATAGAAAATGCCGCCAATACATCCATTATTAAGGTGAGGTAATCGTGCAAACAAGCCAGAAAATTCATATAATGAAATCTGATTTAATGATTTTAATAGAATATTCCTCTTGCGTAAGTGAAAAATATTCATCTTGAATCTCTTCAAACCAGATTCCTTCAGCAACGTTTATTTGTCAATCTAAATAGACGCAGGCTGCTTAATTCACAACCAGTACTATATAGGAGGAGAGAAGAGACTCTAATCTATGTAAGATAGCTCATCAGTCTAAATCTCGCTCAGAAATAAAGTCCTTTATTATTATTATTTCAAAGTGTGAAACTCGAGTCTCTAATCTTCATTTTTTCCATTGCATTCACTTTTTATAATAATTCTTCTGCAGAGTATAATGTTGAGCATTATTCAGCATAATCTGTGATAATATGTAATCGTAATAAATTATTATTTTATTAGGATAATCCGCCCCCGAATAATCAGAAGCCTATCAAACCATCTGCATAAATTTCTCAACTCTTATCGCTCAAGTGACCCATATCACGCATGATTTATTTTCCTTTAAATTTCGAACTTTAAAAGTTTTGTTTTTTTTTCTCTCTCGGAGGGGAGCAAGCGTTCAGAAAACCACGGCATCATATTTACAGATTAGATTTTGATAAACGCATCTTCCATGATACCCTTAGGTCCCCATCCCCTGTATCTTTGAGAGATGGACCCCGGATGCCTCTCTAATTAAGTGATCACCCTTGAGCGAAGCAGGTGGGCAGGGAGAGAGGGGTTGAGGAAGAAGAATTGCCAAGGATGTGAAGCAGTATGGGGAAGGCAAGGTTGGGGGCAAGATATCCACACTGAGAAAGCAATAGCCAAGCAAGAGTTTCTGTTGGGTTGGAGAGAGGGGAGAATCAAACCGATGGATCCTAATTAGATGCCGTAAAAAGCAAGTGTGACCATATAAAAGGATGTAGAACGGTGCGATGTAATACCGGGTTGCTAGAATACTCATGCTCTGTTGTCATTACGTTATTTAGACATGGAGTAAAATTTTAACGTGTATTTTTTTCAGTCTTTGTAATTATGAATAAAAATTTGTAATGGAAAAAATATTCAAAACCTTGTACGTACATCAAAAAGTTGAAAGGGAAATTTTAATCGTGCTCAATTATTTATTTTTCTAGTGTTAAGCAGTTTTTTGAGTTAGTTATATTTTTGATTTGTTTATTCATTAAATTGACGTTAACAGCAGAGTAAAAGCCGAAAATTAATGTAAAGCGTTCTATTGACGAAAATAGTACCAGGGTATCATAACATATAATTCAAGCAGATGTTTGGGATATAACATATAATTCGAATAGATGTTTATGGTAGGTTTATTTGGAGATAATAATATTGTTTGTATTACGCCTAAAATTTAGCTTCCAAGCTTATGCACTGAATTATTAGCATCACATCATTTTGTAAGTGTGTAGTACTTTTAATAAATGACCGATTTCTCAATCTTGCTTGCGTACGAACCCAGTCGTGTTGATTGATTGATATAACTGTGGAAAATTACTTTGAATTTAATGTTGGTTATAGCTTTCCATTAAGTTACGCCTTCCAAATCGTAACATTTTTGTACTAAATTTCATTACCCCAAGGATTATTAACTGTTACAAAAACTCTATGCATAAATTGCAGTGGAACTGCAGTGAAGTGGTTTAGCTTTCACAAATGACGCTATTTCACCTTTAAAATTTATTATTCCTCTTTGCTTAATATTTCATTGGCGCGTCTAAGCCAAGGACACTTCATCTCTAGTTAAGATAAAACTTCCAACAACTAAATTTTCGAAAATTCGTTCTCAAATGATATCTAATTTGAAGTCTACAACATTTCAAAGTAAAGGCCTATTCGTTTATTCTGTTCTTGCAATAATATATTATGAGATAAATGGTTTTTCAAAAGAAGGATTAATTACCTCGCTCAAATTGTCAGTGGGGAAATTTTTTTGTGGAAAAAAAGTTTAATTTTGGATGTAGAACGGCGATGTCCGTAGATATTTTAAATTTCCAATTACTAGAGCTTCCTTTTATCCTTATTTATTGAAGAATAAGTATTCTGATTACTTATACATTTTAAAATTCACAATTCACGACCTAAATTATACATATTCATATATAATGCATATATGCATATATTCAACTATGAAAGTTTCATCATTTGATCAACAAATAATAAACCTTCTTCCATAGCACGGACTCATTAATTTCAGAAAACACGACCTAAACTGTTTGTATATATGTAAATAAAAGTATTAGCCTCATATCTTAAACTATAAAAGGTATCTAACCATTTGACCAACAAATAATACACCTTCCACAGACCATTATCGTCTCGGAATTTTCTTATTTTCTCCTCCTTGAACATTGCCTCGACTTTCTATACTTCTTCTTCCCCTTCGCAGCCTGTGAAACTCGAGCAGTAAACCCATACAAACACGTTACCCGCCGCGCAATATCGCCGGACTGATATTGCCGCTAACGCGTGTTCCGGAGCAATACCAACGTTTTCCTCGGAACGATAGTAAATTATGTAGGCCGCCTCCTAGTTGCAGACCTTAGCTGCGGAGGGGTGAGGACGTGTCCTTCGGAGGCGCCTCAGGGAAGAAGAGGACATCGCCGGAGATAGAGGGAGAGCGTGTATCCCGACGATTATACCCCTCCTGCAGTTGCTCCTCGGGGACCCCTCTCCCCTTCCGACTCATACCCAAAAAACACAATTTTATTAAAGTTTACTGCGACGGGTGGGCGAGGAAAAAAGCCGCGGAGATCTTGTAGAGGGCTAAGGGTTGTTAGGAAGAGGAAGGAGGGAAAAAGTAAAGGAAGAGGTGGTGCGAAAGTGTAGCGCGAAATGTAGGACGGTTGTGTTAGCGTACGGTTGGAACTATGCGAACATGAGGTGGGCGTGGCGATGGGTTGAGAAGTAGATTAGAAGAGTAAGAAGGGGAAAAGTAGTGTGGAAGAAAGGGAATTGGGGATGGAGTGAGTTTGTTTTAAAGTAGGAAAGAACCCTGGTGATATTGAGAAGGGATAGAGTTGGAATGGAGGGTTAAGAGAGAGGAGAGGAGGTGAAAAAGAAATTTGGAATCGGGTGAAATAACGTGGAGCACACTGAATCCTTCCTTACGCTTCCTTTATAAAGGTAATTTGATAGAAAAAAATACGATCGCTTTAAGTAAATTTTTCTAGATAATGTATTCCTAAAGTTTGAAGAAGTCTGTTGTTAACCTATCTTAAATCTGTAGTGATGTAATGTTGTTACATCTACACAAATGCCTCTTTAAAATCAAGGAAATACTTGCCTGCAGAATATCTTAGGTTAAAGTTCATTTCTTAGTGGAATATATGATCTGCATTCGAAAATTTTACGAAGGGTATCCTAAACATGCCGCGATTAATTTTATTTTGCGAGAAATTCTTGATTGTAGAAAATTTTGAATTCAGGTAATTATAAAGTGGATAATTTAGTGAAAGTAACATTATTTTTAGGGTACTGCATATGTTATAGATTTCATAAACTACTCTATGAATGAAGTAAGTTGTAGATCATGATGTTTTTTTTCTCATGGAGAGGTTTAAGGATGTCCTTTCGAAAAACAAAAACGTGACAAATTTCTTTCATTGGTTTTCATTTTAAACTGTATTTGTCACATTTCTCTTGTGTGATTTTCTTTCTAAGAAAATTCCACCATCGAACATCAATATTTAATATATTTCTGATGATAAATTCCTAAGTATACCGCTATTACTAAATAACCGTGAACGCTACGACCTTTACTTCGAATTAATTTCGAAAATACCTCAAATATTTTAGTTTAATCCTGTAAGGGCGTTATTGAACAAATGTGTGCTTTAAGAAGTTATTGGATACATTATCAGCTTCGTTATTTAATACAATATAACCATATTATGCCAGTCTCGTATCGTACCCCTCATATTTAGGTCAGCTTCCATATCGTTATCATCCTTTAAGTTCTTATTTAGTCTAAATAATTTTTTTAGAAACTATACAATTTGTTAATACTTTTAAAAGTTTCAAGTTTAAGCGAATGAATGCTTATTTGACTCTCATAATTACAGCGATATATTTTTGTGCGATAGAACTGTATTAGTAGTTTATAATAGTTCATTTTGCTGCAATAATCGGGGTGATATTTTTAGTTTAAAAATCCTTATATCTGGCGTTTCGCTGCTCGTATTCTCTTCGTTGCATTTTACGAGTACTGCGGAGGTAAAAGAGATGAGAGTGGATGAGAGGATAGCGGTGAGTGATGTAAGTAAAGAGACAGAGGTTGAGGGAGGGCAAAGTACGGTGTCGTGAAAGAGATGTAAGGGCGGCAGTTGTGAGGCAATCGACACTTGGCGACAATGCCAAGGATCGTCATGTCTCCACATTCATCCCTCCCCTTACTTCTCCCGTGGCCCACTCGCGGCGCTGCTTGTTCCCTTACACTTTGAGGAGTGATTGAGAAAAAGGAATAGCTCACTCGGGAACCCTTTGCCTGCTTTTATGGAAATTCAATCGCTTGCTCTCCTTTCGAAGGTATGAAAGCAGGAAAGTGGAGAAGAGAAGAGATACACGAAACTGGGAGGGGAGAATGGCAGAAAAGCAAACACGTGCATGTGAACTTTAAATAATAACAATAATGAAACGACCCTATTTGGGCGAGGTAAAGAGTAACTAGAGACATCATACCCTTCGTAATATGAAATTAAATAGAAAGAAATAGCATGAAAAGAGCACAGAAAAAACAGTTTTGTGGTTTTAAAAATCTAATTTGCACATATAAAAATACACCACAGCAGGATAACACTCGCAAGAAGAGGTGTGTAATAGTTGCAAAACTTACAGATAATCGACTAAGCATGAAAGAAGAAGGAAGTTAAGTCATTCGAAAGCCGAAATAAACACTACAGCACTTTACGCAGCTAATAGAAGTAGATATGCTTTTGCACAGAGAAAATAAACAGAAAAAGAAAATTATGAAGAAAAAAGATTTAGGTTACAAAATATGTCACTATGACAAATAGCAATTGAACTCTAAGATGAATAAAAACGTATTGAATAAAAGATTAAATACAAGTAATATGCATTATATAACATTTGCAAAGGAATCTTCTTGAGTTTTTGTACTTATATTAGGCCAAATAATCATTGTTGTCTTCGTATAGACACGGCTTGGACATTATAAGCCCTTTCGTACCTCTTTCAGTAAAATCGCACGCCTATAGATTATCTAATCTCTAACGAATGTGCACCATGTTCTTTTCTACTTCTATACTTCTTTATCGCCTGTAGTAACCACATAAGCCTAGATTTTCATCGTGAAATGTGTAAATACTAAAAATCATGAAAGATAAACATGGAAAATTTGCCGCAGAAAATTGTTTTTCTTTCCTAAGACTATAACCTTCGTCGCTCATAAAACTTGAACTTGAATACTTGGAATTTTTAAATCATCTGTAAATCCCTCAGCAAAAAGATTGATTTAAAAGGTTATCAAATCCTATCCTGGCGCGATATTAGTAACTTTGGTTTTCATAATATTATCGGGAATGAAAGCGATGCAAAGTTGCGGTTGAATTTTTTTCTTTTTCTGTTATGAAAATAAAAAATAATCACTGGATGGTAGGCGTTATTACGTCTTACATCTTCAGTTAAAGATTTTAGACAAGATTAAGTGGCTAGATATTAAACTATTTTGCTTTACTTAAGTAGCATTTCACCTAGAAAGTCACGTATTGTATTTAACATATCGTCAATAATGATACATCGAATTTAATTTCAAAATGAGTGTTTAGAAGTTAATATAGACGAAGGGTATAAAAGATTGATAAAGCTGCAGAAGTAGAATAATTGGAAGCTTTTGAAGGTGATGAAGACTTCTACTTAATTGTTTTATAATTTAATAATTAGTATTTATTTGTTTATGTCAAATGGTTTTCAAGACGAGTCAAGACACCTAGATAGCTAACGGTAAGCTTTTATGGAAAAATACTTAGTATTTTTTACATTTTAATTCTGAAGTTATTTGATTAATATGAAGTAGGATCCTATTTTCGTTGTATTCTTTATTCTTACATCTACATCTACATATATACCATGCAAGTCTCCTTCCGGCCTTTGGTAGGGGGTGCAAGCAGCATTCTTTTACTTTCCTAGTCGATTATTTTCGCGTATCGTTCTCGGAAAAAATGAATTCTTGAATCGGCTGGTTCTAGCATCTATTTCTCTGATCTTTCTTGCGGTATCGGAACGGCTTAAATAACAAGGAGTGCATATTCTTATACCTAAAGTTATACAAGAAGTGAAAACTTGTGACTAGACTGGGACTCGAAACCAGGTCTCCTACTTTCCGGGCAGGTATTCTAAAATTAAGAATTAGAACAACTGCCCGGAAAATGGAAGACCTGGGTTCGTGTCCCAGTCTAGTCACAATTTTTCACTTCTTGCATAACTTTGGGTTTAGTCGCACAACTCAATGTGCTAAGTTAAATTTCATTTCCATCATTCTTATACCTATCATACTGCCGAGCAGTCTATTTTTTTCTATAATATCACTACCAAAGTGTAATTTTCTTTAATTTTAATTCGCTCGATGATGCAAATAATTTCATTCCTAAACTATTCAATCAACGGCGATTATTTTATTTACGTTAGATTTTCGGGTACTTTTCCCTTTAGGTCTTGGTCAACAAAATTAGGCGATTTTTTCCTTCACTATTGCTACACCCTCTTTTTCTTAAAAAGCGATCTCGAGATAACTCTTCCCATTCCTCTTCCCTTCCTCCACTTCCCCTATTCATCACTCCCTCCTCTTCCACCGTCCGCGGCGTCCTAGCGCATCGCCATTTCGTCTCGCTTTCAAAATTCAAGACAATCTCCCACTCCTCTCACCCCTTTCCAAAAGAAGGTCCAATGTTTCCTTGGAATCCGCGGGCTTTTTTTTCCAGGAGAGGGGAGGATTGAAGAGGTCTCGGTCCCGAGGGTGCGATGGGAATGGCTCTCATTAATAATACATTAGTTTAAGTTGGGATGCTGCCGAGGAAAACGATCGGGTTCCTCGCAAAGGGGAAGATAGAGTTGGCGATGTTGTTTTCACGGTGGGGAGGGCTTTGTGGAGGACGAAGAGACACAGGATCACGTGACCCTCCTCCATTCACACGAAAGAAGAGATCTTCCCGCCTCAATTGATTCCGAAGCTTTTCTCCTCCCGTATATTCCCATTCGCTTCCCCTTCTCATCTTTTCCTCCATTACCTCCTGCACCGCATCTCCAGCTTCTCTACTAAACCCGTTTTCATTTTATTCTCACTTTTGCTTCGTTCTTCCATACTTTTCCGTGCTTCTGCTGGCATTCGCTCTGCGGAAGCTTTCTGATACTGTTTCTCTGTTTTGTTTGGGTTTATATCGCTGCCGGACAAGAGATTATGCATTTATAAAAGTCTAATCTTACGTGATGGGCGTTCGGTGGTATGCTGCAGTCCGCTTGGTAATCGAGTACGAAATACGCCATCAATTATGACTTAACCTTAAATATTAATATAATTACAATGAAATATATAAATATCGATGAAAAATAGTTTCATTGATATACATTAAAAAAAAATACAATTAGTATCGTGTTGTTTTTTACATCGTACGTTAGCTGTTACAAAGGGCTGCTTTATTTTGCTAGTTACTTTAAGTTGAAAAGTTTTTCCCCACATTCTCCTCTTCTTTTGTTTTTCATTTATCTTTTTCAAGTGTTAAATATTAGACGAAACGGGAAGTTTGGTGGAAGAGAGACCCACATAGGCCTAACTTCGCTAGTAAAGGGTCTATCTATCTATTTTCTTTAGTGCAGTACTTCGATAATTTTCATTTCCCTAAAGTCAGGAAATAATATTATTTAATAAAAATATATTTCCTTACTAAAAGATGAGTATTTTCTCATCTGCATCCCAAGAAATTATCCGGAAGGGAAGAACTCCCTATGCTGCCTTCAGATGTTTGCTCACTCTCTCACCTCACCAATGAGGACTGTTAATGATGAATAATAGGAAATTCTCTTTTAGTTCCATTTCTATTCGTGAAGATTATACAGAGGGGATTTCCTGCACCATTTAATTTTATCATCCGGAAGAAATATTTACTTTGCTTCTCTATATACCGTTGCTTTCTCAGTCATTGCTAAAACACTCATTATTTCTAAGATTCCAGCTACCTCTAATTCAGATCGGTTTCAGATGTCAGATGTTTCTTCTTTTCACCCTTAGCTTCGTCAATTATACTATCATATGTTATAGAAAATTGAGGTTAGGATTAATATTGCTGAATTTCATACTTATACGGTGAAAACGACTGGTAGAAGGATATTTGCCTGCAAGATCTCTGTCGTGAAAGAGACTTATCTCGGTGGAGGAAATGTTACGGAGCTACTTAAAAATAGATTGATTATATTTCATATAATTATGAATTCGGCTAAATACATTCATTGGTATGAACGTTAAAGCAAATTTTTCCAATTGTAAGAAGAAATTGACATTAATTACAGCAAAAAAGATTCAAATTGAAAGACTGGTTAAGTACGAGCTAGCAAAGACCAGAAAATATTACAACTAACGTTGATAGACCGAGCAGGGCCAGCAATGGTCAAATTAGAATGACAAGTAAAGGGGGATAAATAACTTCATAGAATGGGAGGTTTTGTTATATCTTTATGCTAGGGAAGTGAGCCTCTCGATGAAAGAATATCGAAAATGTATTGAATCATGGCATGATATATTGATGTCATTATGCAGAATTGTTCCGTTTTTCCATCTGTTCTGGGTCAACGAAAGGGATGGTTATCCTACATGAGCGCTGGAAGAGAACTGGAGGTATTTAGAAAATTTGAGACTAGAGGAAAGGTATGGAATAGCTTAACGAAAAGAAAAGCAATATCAATAAATCACATGTTCGTGTATGAAAACAAAAACAATTATTGTATGATTCAGAGAGATGGGAGGATAGTAGACCAAGGCCTATCATACCTGAAACCAAGTGTGAATTACATAGCCAGTAAAGGGGTGAAAGAAAATGTAAAACGAAGGCATACGAGGTGCAGCCAACAACCAATGGAATGAGGATTCCTAGAAAAAGAAGAGAACGGAAAAGAATATGGCGGGACCTTCGACAAGTTTCATCTTCACAGATTTTTGGAAAGTGCTTGTAAATTTCCTTATCAGAAAGAATTTCCTTAATTTTAAGTATTGGTTAGTGTAAGTTCATGATAGATTTGATTTTAACCACTTATTTCATTGGTTTACTTCCTCTTATGCTTTCTATTCTTTTAGTGTTTGCTTTTATGCCTCAGTATCTCCGAATTTCATCAGCTTCTCAGAGTTTGCTCTTTGTTCTTCAAACTTTGCCTATAAATCTTCCCGTCTTACAACCTTGTCATCTTCCAATTTCCACCCTTCCAATATTCTGCTCCTATCAGCTTGTTTCTCTCTCAGTTCTCAGTTCCGGGAAATACTTTCGAGAGAATTCTCTTGAAGTAATTTCTATTTCTGGATCCGTCTTCTGGGAAGTACGAGGGTGGTCTGAAAAGTTTCCGACCCCAGATTTTTCAGAAAATTTTTGAAATTTACTGAAAACATGTCGAAAAATGGCGAAACGTCGGAAACTTTTCAGACCACCCATGTAATTTTTTGGATTCGACTGCAGATAAGTTATTCCATTATGAATTGCTGTGATTGCTATTTTCGGTGTTGTAATTTAACTTTTATTTCCATACTATCGTTACGAATATATATACCTGCTTTTACAGTGTATTCAACTAAACAGGTGAAAATGAACGGCTAAAAATCGTGAGACCTTTCAAGCGTGATTTAAAAGATGGCGCATGTGAGAATGTAAATGAAATTGAAATGTGTCGCGTATCATATAATTTAATTTTTGAAAAATTTGAAGCATTAAATATCTAAAAATTTTAGCAATAATTTTCAAGTCTTACAAAATGAATGCGACTAACTTTTGAGCTAATGTTGTGGTGCATATTGACGATGACATATTTCATCCTACGTACTTGAGGCTAAGAACCTCTACGGCAACCAAAAATGTCAAATGCGATGTCATGTAGGAAATAAGTGTACACAATTTTTTTGCGCTTAAGGTAGCTTATATCCCAATCGCAATTTTAAAACTCAAAAACCCTTAGAAATTTGGCAGTTAAATACCTGGAATACTTCGAATGAACTAATATTAGTAATTCTACATTCGCAGATACAGTGAACATTGAAGCAAGAGTTTCAGTTTGTGAGCTTCATCTCTTCCATTTACTCCTAACGGTAGTAACCTTGCTAAATCGGTAGCTGTATTCTGTAACTGCTTTTAGTGTATTATATATATCGTTTCGGGTATTGATATAATATAAATATTATTATGTAATAAATATATGATAGTAAAGGATCCTGTAACGTCTTTTTTCAGTCTGAAATGTTGGTTTGAATTGACAATAATAATATTGATAATAGTAACACATCTAAAAAACGGGTGAACTTAAGAAACGGGTGTGAAAAATCTGCGCGAACTTAACAATAGCTAAAAATTTGAAAGACCATGACTAGTAAATGTAAATACACTGTGGATAGCTGCATAAAAGATAATAAGAAGCATCTTCGCCTTCGGACAAAGCGTCTCTGATTTCGGATACCGGTGAAGTTCGTGATAATTATCCATCATTATGATATAGTTGGAGATACATAAATAAATGGGTAGCAGTTCCATTGCGATATGAAATGACCAATGAGCTGGCGAGGGATTCGATGCGCTTCTTTTCACACATTATGAATGCTTTAATCCTAATTAGGCTGCTGTGCCATACCATACTTAATATTTTTTTTGTAACGAGAATCCGTCTGTAAAAGTTATGAATTTCTTAAGTTGCGTTTCTGCTCTTTGTTTAGATATGTGCATCTTGAATAATTCTATTCTATACACTTAGATCGCTGATTTCGTCAACCTTTGTCCTCCTATAACGTGACAGACCGTGTGTAACCGTAACCATACTCTTTCGTACACAGTCACTAAATCCATCTCCGAAATCAATATTTTCGGAATCGCGAATAAAATATACATCGGGTAAAGTGTTTATGGAATATTTGTTTCGGGAAAATGGTTTTCGGGAACTTGACCCTCTACCCTCAAAACTTCTTCATCCATTTCCAGTCAACCCAACTTCTTTTTCCGTAACCTACAAATCTTCCTCAGCTCCAAACCCCGTCCAATTCCTTCCCACAGAACCCTCCCTCCAATTCCGCCCCCCAATTCCTCCCCTAAACCTTCCCTTTGAGACTCACGACATTCGAGATGTAAATTTCATCAAACTCCCTGCAGATCGCACCGTCTTGTCTCCAGAGGTCTTCCTTCCGCGACTCTCTCTCTCTCTCTTTCTCCAACTCCTTTCCTTCTCTCCTCCGCTCCATACTCTTTTTCCACATCCCTTTTCCTACGACGCATTCCGTAGCATTTCCCAAAAACCAGACGGATTTCCTTCTATAACTTCATCCCGAGTCGTTTCTCACGTCTTTCCTCTCCTCTTCTCTTCGTTGTTTTTCATGTATCTTTACCGTTTCTTTCTCATTCTCGGAATTCATCGATATTTTCTCTAACGTTCCTTCCTGACACTCACAAGTTGGACGATTGGTTCAGTATCGGGATGCATAATTGTCTTTCGTCATTGATTACTCTCTTTTTTGCTTTCAGAACACTCCTCCAGTATAATTATGTTATGCGAATCTTAATGCATTGAATTGGCATTAATTTTGTAGGAAGCTATAACATTCCCAATGTTAATATGCAGTTTCGATATTCCTATGATCACGTAAAAATGTACCAGTAATTTCGTGCAACAACCGGCATTATCAACCATTAAAATAAAAACATACGACGAAAGAATTTCAGTCTACATTTCAGTAAAATGTTACATGTTCTATGATGTAAATTTGGAGTAAAAAATGTACAGTAATCATAATTTAGAGAATACTAAGAATTGTACTGAACTCAAAGGTATTTAGTAAATGTTTCAGCCAAAACTTACGGTGAATGATTTTGGATTGGAATGTGTATCAATTAACCAAAATTTTGTCAATTATTATCTTGAGCACTATTTCCTCGAGGAATTCTCTAGTTTAAGTAAGGTTTCATAATAAAACGAAAGAATTTTACCCGTACCTTGTATGCTTATTATGTTGATTAATAATTGTTCACACAATCTAACGTAAGAAATATATTTTCCTTGGAAATATTTAAGTGCTCAGGATATAAGAAGCTGTGTAAATTTCCGAAAATTTGAAGGAATGAGCATATCTAATGTTGAATTAACGAGGCACGACATCAAGTATCCAGTCGCTTGCCATTTGTATTCAATAGCAAATCAGCCGAGGATGATTACGCTGATAATCAGATGCTGTGTAAATATCTGATGACAAATTTTGGATGAATTACTGAATGTTATATCAGAATTTACGTAGCTTCTCACGTATTCATTCCTGTCGTTAGATAACCGTTTAATTAATTATTATTATCTAAGAAATATTTTTCTGTTGTAGTATTTTTAAAGAAGCAATAATTTGGAAAAAGTCTCTGAAGTTATAGTTTTACAAAATGTCAAATTATTTTGTATATTCCTACATATTGAAGCTAACTTGAAAAATTTACTCCATTTTGTTACAGAAATGAGAGAGTAAAAGCAAAATTCTGCTAGATTTTGAGGACACTAATACATAATCGAAATAATAGCTTTACATTTATCTTTTTTTAATTAAAGGTCTTTTTATTGCCTATCTAAGTTTTCAGAACCCAGAAAAATGAAATATCTCATCAAAATGTTACTCTTATTCAAACAGTTTTACTTGTTAAGTCTTCGGCGAAATCGGATCTTTATCTATCTTTTTCTGAAATAATTTTTTCAAGAATCTTGAACAGAATCTATTGAAATAGTAGCATGAAATAGGGAATATAATGATAAGATGTAATAGTAAAGATTTGCAAATGTGCATGCATGACAAAGTTGGTCGTCGGTTTTTTTCACGACTGTAACTCGTAAGTTTCAATTACAAAGTCAGCGGTCAGCGTGGAAGTTCGATGGTCAAGTAGCTCCTTAAACAAATTCGTCCCGAAACTCGTTAGTCCAGTCCGTCCAAATAAACCATTCATTTGACTAACCGATGAATGGAAGTTGATCACCCTCTCCCATTCGTGTACCTTTCCCGGAAAAGGAGACCGCCGAAGGAGGAGGCTTTTGCGGCCGCCCAACGAGAACAGGCGTCCACTGTCCGCTCGACCCTCCTCCAAGAAACCCACCTTGGCCGTGTTTGTGTTTGTTCCCCAATCCCACGGCGCCGCCCCCCACTCCCCTCCCTCCTTTTTTCCACATCTCACAGCACAACCGAAAGCGTTTTCTTCTGGTAACTTTCGACCTCCCCCCCGACGCGAGGCACGCACTAGCCACGCATGCATCTTTCATGAGCAGAAGAGGGAATTGCTGGAGGATGGAGACCCAACTTCTGGGGGAATATAGGAGATTGTTTTTCGAAGCTCGACAAATTATGAAAGGTTGAAAAATTTCTTTTTTATGAGCGACGCTCGCAAGATGTCTGCCGGCGATGAGCGGCTGCATGTCAGACTTGCTTCCGTAGAGGTTCTGATCAAGGAGGGAGGGTCCTTTGGATTTGAAACATTCATGCCTCAGTGATATTGCGGGTTAAAGGAAAATGAAGGTGGAAGTAAGATGTTTTCTTTTGCGTAGCTCTGAAAATCATGAATTGCGGGTTTTACTGAAGACATTTCCGTTCAGGTGAAAACGCCATCAAACTAGACAATTTCTCATCAAAATACAGTAAAACGCATTTGAATCGCTCCCGCTCAAGACACGACACGGCTTAATACACAGTTTTCTCTCAGTTCCTGTCCCATTTACACTTTATGCGTGGAAAAATTATCGCTTAAGAGGCTCTGCTACCCTCTTGTAAGGCGAAGTTTTAGGTTAGGCAGATGCACTACAACCTGCTATTGCCAATCCTCCTCAGTCGAAAATTGTCTTTTATTTTTCCTTAATTCTACATCAGGTATGAATTGCTTCATTTTAGAGTGAAAATTGATCAAAATTAAGTAACAAAGGAAGACTCTCTCTTTGTCCGGAAAGCAGACTTCTTGAAATATATGATAAGAGGGCAATCAGTATTACCAAACAATAGATCGCGGACTCTCTGAATTTCTGATGCTGCTGCAAGTAAAATATACTAAAGAAGGTTTCTTTTAGTATTTATCTAGATCAAGGTCACATCAATAGACTTTCATTAAAATAATTAATATGAATACAGTAAAATTTGAAGTAGATGCTTCCCCTGCACGTGCATGTCGATCAGGACTGAATCAATATCATCAATGAGGCCTATGTAGTTTAATTCGCTCACAGTGAACTATATCAATTTTCCATTCCTTTAATTCGACCGCTTTCTTTAACATGCGAGGAACTCATTTTCAGAAAGATAAAGAACATCTTCTTGAATCGAGAAAAAAGGGGAGTTTACTTAAGGATGAATGCTAAGATGCCGCTTGTGGGGAAATTTAGAGAGTGAGGGAGTCGAATGTCGGTAATTCTTTGTATCCAAGAAGTGTGCAAATGGAAGGAGGATGGCAGTTAAAAGGAAGAGACAGGAGAAGGGGAAACAACTTATCTAAATGCAACTACCTCGTGTGTTTGCCGTCACTTAAGTCCCATCGCATCGCATGAATTCAGGTCCTCATTCATTATTCAGGGAGACTTTAAGGAATCGTTTTCTTCTTCTTGCGAAATTGTAGATGCTCCTTTTCTCTTGTTATTTTCAATTTAAATGCTTCCAACTCGCTTACGGCCCTCTTGAAGTCTTTCAATGGAGGTAATATATTTCGGAAAACACGCTAAGAGCTAAATTTATAGGTTTTCGGCACAGTTAAGGAATTCAGCCAGCGTAAAACTCCCATTCTCTCATTATACGAGTGTTTGACCGGCAGGTTACATTTTAACTGCAAATTTCGTTCAAGAATTTTGAACGTTGAACCATTATGGTTCTAATATGTCTATGCTTTCTAATTTAACTTATAGAAATGGAGTTGCTCATTAGAGTTCATCCTGAGCTTAACTAAAAATTATTATTCGTATATGTTTTTTTTGTTAACTATCCAATCCAAAAGTCCATTGGAACTTCACTTTTTCTACCATTATCTACCAAAAGCTTGGAGAGGGAAATGTCTTACTAGGGTAAGATGAGGGGTGAAGTGTTTTTTCTTGCTTTCCTCACTGTGCCTGTAAGGGAATGCTGTAAGGGAAATAAGTTCACGTTAGTGAAGTATAGTAATTCTAAAAGTAACACTGTTTGTGGCATTGGGTAAGTAGAGATATTGAAAAAAAAGAATTGGAAGTCGATTGTGAGTGAATAAGAGGTCAAAGCCTACTACGTCAATGAAGCGTCGGGCCTTCCCTCGAAATGAGAAAGAAAGAACCGGCCGATTAGTGACCTTCTAGAGATTCTTGAAGTTGAATTTCAGTAGATAAATATCGCTGCCACTAAATAAATAATTCTCTCTAATAAAGGAAGCATCATTAACAGGTATTTGATGATTAATTATATCTATTAACTTTTGTAACCTATATCACGCGAAGATTATCAGTAAGCAAAGTTTTAAACTTATTGTGCAATAAAAATGGTTTCTAAAAATTAAATAATAAACCAATCCATATAAGATTTTCCATGTCAATTAGTTTAGTTAGAATATAAGTCGAAAAATTTTTGTTGGTAATTTAAGAAACGTGGAGATCAGTGTTAGTGGTATTCTGTGATATCCACTCACGAACTCATTAGGTTTTAAAATTTCATACCAAGGCATTTTTTATTCATATATCTATTATGATATGATATTTAGATTCGTTGGAATAATTTGAAAAACGCAGTATCACGAGAAGGAAATTTTTCAAAGCGCGACAAATTCGCCAGATCAGAGTATATTAGCCTCAACAGCTTTCAGTAGTGAAAAATTTTACGAAAACATTAATTCATCACCTCAACGCCCGAGAATCGATCTCGACCTTCGGAGCAGTTATTTCACAGTAGCATCCAGGAAAAGAGGAGAAAAATATCTAATCTATTTCGCACCGGAGGAAATTAGATCCGAACTGCAAAAGAATAAACAATGGACAATGGCACACAAATCATCCCCGCGCGAACCATTGCTCATCCTTTCCGGAAGCCATATTTCACGCCCACGTACACACCGAAGAGGAGAAGCGTCTTCCACTTACCGAACGAAACAATCAATCAAAACATTTATCCTTCGGAAGGATATGTGTGTTTCCACGTGCGAGCCAACTTGGCGATTCCCGTCGAGTCGGAGAGAGAGAATGGAAGTCCAATCGCAAACCCCACGCACACACACGAGTCCGGTGCGCTGCCCACGGGACACTCCTCTTGCGATGAATTTCGAGATCGGAATTCGAGATGCGAAAACAAGGGAAGTCCAATCTTTTCTCCCCCTTTTTCCCTTCTCTGTTCTCCGGCACTCATTCCTCCTTCCGATGGGGCGACACCGTCTGCCGGACCAGTTGCCTTTCTATTCCCATTTCATCCTCTTCTCATTTTCCCTCCACCAACATGTCACTCCACTTTCCATCTCTCCTTTTTCTTTTTTCTGCGGAGGTCTCACCTAAAAGGTGGAGATGCTCTGCTAAGGAAGGAGTAGCGAAAATTTTCTTTATTCCGTGGGGTAATTATCACCCGAATTTCGTGAGATGAAGTTATTTTTAAGAAATTAGAAATTTTAGCAGACATTTCATAGTTTTACATTGATATTTTTATATGTTTACATTGAAGATGCGGAGGTATCACGTAAAGTAACAGAGATGCTCTGCAAAGAAAGTCGTCGCGAAATATTTATGTTTTCAGCGGAGTAGGAGTCACCCGAATTTCGTGAGATGAAGTTGTTTTGTACAAATTAGAAATTTTAGAAGATATTTCGTTGATTTACGTTGATATTGTACATATGTTTACATTGATAATGTAAAAATCTGCGGAGGTCTCACGTAAAGTGACGGAGATGCTCTGCAAAGGAAGTTGTAGCGAAAATTTTCTGTTTTTCTCAGAATATGAATCACCCGAATTTCTTGGGATGAAGTTATTTTCAAGAAATTATAAATTTTGGTACATATTTCATAGGTTTACATTGATAATGCAGAAATTTGTTGATGATAATAGGGTATTTTTGGTAGTAACAAAGATATGCGATACCAGTAAGGCATGCTGGAGGAAAACTTCAATGGAAAACGGACTTGAAAAAAGTCTGACGGGACCAGAAATCTAACCCAGGATCTTCCGATTCTTCCACCTGGGAGGTTGATTTTAGTCTACTAAACTATCCGGCTAGAACATTTTCTAAAACCTTTTAGGAAACTTCTTAGGCTAGGGAAACAACACTATTTACAAAATTCCCTGAACGAAGGAAGAAGAGGAAGGAAGAGGATAACTTAGTTGGCGAAAATAACTTTATAAACATGTAAAAATCCGTTTTCATTGAAGGAATAAGTGTGAAGAATTTTCCTTTGGTTGCATTGAACCTTTCATGCACAATTATACTTTGCGCATGACTCCTTGCTGTCTCTTCAGATGCATCTAAAAATCTCCGTTACATATAGTGCGTGTATTAATCAGTTGCGTATTTATTTTACTTTGAAAATTTTCACGGTTAGCATTAATATACGAGATGAGTATACTCAGGAAAGCAAAAATTCGAAAAAGAAATTCTTCAATCAATCATCACTTCTGACCACCGCCTCAAAGGTACATAACGAATTTATTGCGAATTGTGAGGTAATACGTGGTATGCTTGGTCTTCTGTATTCTATAAGTAGAATTTTTCTTTGCTTTTTGCTAAAAGATACATTTAATTAGACAAAGATTTCATCGTCAACTATTGAATATATACCATGGTTTTATAAATACCATTGATATTATACTATTAGTTAATAACGATTTAAGTAACTTTTATTGTAAATATTTCATTGGAGATATTTCACTTTAGATAGATTATTCTGAATGAGTTATTTGAATTATTGAAGACTTTTTTTACCGATCAACACTTATTTCTTGATTTATCCTTTTAGTGATGGAATGGTAATACTTGCGTGAAGATATTTATATACTTATGGAATCATGATGTCATAAATAAGAGTTGAGGGAAGCATTAATTCAACGAATGGGGGCACAGAGTATTTTCTGTAACTCATAAAATTCGTATCTCAGCGATAGAACATTCGTTTTCCTCCTCTTCTTCCACGATTACCAACTTCTTTTTTCCCTTCCCTATCTGCCAATCTCCCTCCTCATTCCAGTTTCCCATACCTCTCAATTTTTTCTTTTATTCAATTCCTACGATTCCCTTCAACTTCAAAATTGGTCTCTTGTCTTCTGACAATCCTAGGAGGAACTTTGGCGCACACTAATTCCGCTATGATTCGATCTGTGAAATGTCAGAGAGGGGAAAGTTCGGGAGAAGGGGGTTTTGACTTACTTCCTCATAACGAGATGTACACCTCTTCAAAACGAACAGTCGAACACACACTGTAGTTATCCATATTACTTAACTTTTACTTTTTCAAGTAAATGCAACTATTTTTATAAGGATGTCGTGAATGTAATCAATGCTTCTTTTTTATTCATATTTCAAAAAGTTACTTGCCTTTTATGATTTGAGAATAACTAAGGTCACCGTTTAGTCAAGTAGTAGCGCATTCGCCTTTGTTGACGGCGGTCTCAGATTCGATTCCTGCAAGATACACGTGAAGGAGCGTAAGGCTCAGCTGCCGAAGTATACTCATAGAAATACTATTTTAAGTACGTTAGATAGGGAGTATAATACTGTGCGTACGGAGTATGTCGATTATGCATTTTGGATAGAAGAAATACAAGAATAAATTTTAAATCTTGACCTTAAATTTCTTCTCTTTTAAAAATATCTTTCCTTTGTTGCTGTGAAAGGGCAAAATCTCCATCAGTGATGGTTATAAATTGTAGAGATGAGAGGGGAAAGCTCCTTTTTTAAGCATTAAGGAAGTTGAAAGTGGCACAAGCTACATCCGTTGTCAATACCTCCACATTAGTGTCATGGAGCCTTAGCACAGTAAATACTTTAGAATTTATCTTCATACCTAACCCAAACCGAGTACAAAAATATCTATCCTTGGATATGCGAAAAACAGGGGCTGTGATTCTTCATTGACATCTTCTGGAAAAAGATTCCAACTCAGGATAGTTTGAGGAAATAAAATCATGGATCCAATCATTGCTAGTTTATTATTCAGATGGAATCTAAACTGGCTATATGAGTCAATTACTCAATCATTTATAACCTTTTTGAATGATTTCACCAATATTTATCATAAAGTAATCATCTATAAAAATTTATGAGATAAATAAGGAAATTTTCTTATCATTCTATCCTAGTTTTTAGTCCGGATAAATCCCCGGAAATTCTTGCGATGCTTGACCCTCGATGGGAATTAGCAGCAGTTTGGGCATTAAATTTTGAAGGTGCTCGCATGTGAGAATGTGTGGAGTAAGGAATGGGATAGTGGACTTAAGGGGCCAACCCTTCCTTCCCCAAAGGCCCAAGAGGTTAGGCCCTTTTCGGAAAAGGCGGACGGAGGTCCGAAGGCGGTCGTCGGTGGTTAGGCCGTGTCCTCTTGGGGTTTCGGCGGGAGCAATGGGGAGGAGAGCTGCCGGACGCCGGGAAACATCTCCCATCCGCCCCCCTCTCTCTGCGTGGATTCGGGGTTGAAGAATTTGTTACTTTACGTGGCCAACACTTGTCCGAAGCCGAGCCCTCCATAAATCATCGTGGGTGTGGTCCGCCTCCCCTTCTTATCCACTCTCCCCCACCTGGACCTCCCCCCAATATTCCCTTATTCCCTCCTTTCCCCAAAATTTCTCTGCAGATAAAAGTTTTCGAATCCCTTTTTTTCACTCTCGCTCTCCATCCCTCATTCCGATGGTTTCCGCGGAAATTGCGGTCCTTCGAAGAGCTCCCGTTCTTTCGGTGCGTTACGCCCCCTTTCCTTCCCCGAAAACAGAGATTTGATTCGATTTAAATAGCATCAATATTTATGGAATATTTAGTGGAAATGTTTCCTTGGTTGGCTTCCGGGAGATGCGCGTCGGACATGAATTTTGATTAACGTGCGATTTCGGAGCATCGGTGGATAACTATCCGGATGTGTTTTTTCTTCGCAAGGAAGTATGCTCGGAACAGGTTTGTATTTCCCTGTCATTATTGATTTTTAACTGCAGTATCGTTAATACTGGGATGTTGAAATTCTAAAATAAAATATTAACAAAAATAGAGGTATGAATCTCCATCAGAATATATAGAATAAAATTTTAAGCAATAAAATAAATTATAGTATTTATGTCAATTACCTTCGGAGAGTGTGAAATAACTTTGCAGTGAATTGTTTAATGTCTTCAAAGTATGTGCCTCACAAATTTAGAAGTTTATTTCACGTTCAAATTTAATTCAGTCAATATATAACAACTAACCAAATAAGATGAAATATATCAAGCTAAACTAGGGTGTATGTCTCTCGTGAAAACGGTCCAGAGTTCGATTCCCTGTACTACTGAACCTTGCCGCTACAAATGATAATTCTAACTATATTTGTTCCGCCATAAAAGATATTACAATGGGAAAGGCGGTCATTATTTTTTACTTTCGCCGTTTAGGGGAAAATTTGCAGAAATGTGTATAGTAAATAAAGGATGCAAAATTTTTAAAGATTTACATGAAAATTCTACAATGATTCCTCAAATATGGCATTTTTTCTGAGACATTCGATAACTGTGTAATAAGTTATTAATTAAGAATTTTTCGAATTATTCTGATAGTATTTTCAGGAAGAATTAAGCATCATCTATTTATTACATCATAAGAAACATGAACCACATTATTATTTCGATTCTACGGACTATTGCAATGATGGAAATCATGTTCTGAGGGCGTTCTCTGTATACCTCCAACATTTCCGAAACCGGGAAGAAAGAAAAATCAAATTTCCAGCATTGCAGTTGCTCTATCAGTAGAATCTTCGGTCGGCTCTTCCTTTGCGGGTGGGCACGAATAAGCAGGAAATATGAACAGCAAACAACGCGCGTCAATGCAATCACAATTCTCACCGGTGTCAAGCGACATGTCAGTCAAAAACGCAGACCAGAAAATACCTAGTCATCATCTCCATTATTAATCACGCAGTCGCTGTTTTGAGAACTCAAGCACCCAGAACGAGGATTCCCACAATCCACAATGCACGAGACGATTCCGCTTTGCATTTCGAGAAAAAGTGTCAAACGTGGATACACGTCTGCGGTCAACACGTTAGAGAAGGACAAGCGGAGATAAGAAATGGGTACGTATTGACGGAAGATGATGAATAATCGTCTTGTTGGTAAAACCTTCCCTTTCGCCCGCCACTTTCCCGTGGAGAGAAGGCGTGTTTGCCGTGAAAAGGAGTGGGGTGCGCTCTTGAAATGCTGCAAATGCGAAAGTGATTGGGAAAGAGGAGTGAGAATGGGACGGAGGTGTTGGGGTGGCGAGTTTGAGAAGTAAAGAGGCGTAGGAATGCGGTTGGAAAAGTGTGGAATAAGGGAAGAAAGCGAGGAGAAAGGACGGCGGATGGGCGGAGAGTTCGATCTTCTGAGGGAAACTTTTCTGGCGGGTGTCCAAAATACGTGGAAAGAGGGGAAAAAACGAGTGGGATTGATGAAACGGGAAATGATAAAGACTCTTTTTCTAGCTTCCTCTTGCCGTGGGTTTCAAAGAACAGGGTGTTATTGAAATGGTCTCTAGTCTTCTATAGTTCTGATAACTTCACCGCCTATGTTTCTTGTTAGTGTCAATGTTTAATAGTTGATACACTATCCTAATCGTTAATGTTATCAGTTTATACCGAAGCACAAGGATAATTTATGAATGCTCGTAAATTAATCGGCTTAATTTTTCATGATTTTGCAATTAAATTTACAAGAAACTATCGATACGAGAGCGAGTGATTTATTTTCGAGTGTTTATCTTTAGAAATCTTCATATTTATCATATTTCCAAAAACCCTGTATTTCGATCTATTCTCATGCGTCACAAGTTAACCTAAGACACTTTCTAAAGTAAATAAATTAGAAGGTAAGTTTTGAATAATTTCTCTAATTTACATTGCCAAGCTATGATCAATTTGCTGTTGTACATTTAAACCAATTCTGAGACACTAGTCAGATCTCTCACCAGAAAATAAACCGAACATTTGATGTATTTTTAAAGAAAAATTTTAAGCAAGGTGATAGTTCACTGTGAGGCATTTATGACAAAAGTTAAAGAATTCGGGAAAAATATAACATTTACAGATCAAGGTATTCAGTTCTTTGTGCATTTGTGGTAGAGTAGGGAGTAATGAATGTAAATTTACTTCAGAATTTAATATTTTAAACCGAATCCAATTAAAAACGAAATCGATGTATCAAGAGACAAGAAAGAACTATAGGTATATATTTATAAAGGGAAGAAAATCGGAGTTGGGAAGCGCTGGGGAAAGTTGGCATAGACTCAGTTACAATAACTTCGCGGAGGGAAAGTTGAAGGAATAGGCACCATATCAGCGAGAAAAATGAAAGTGAAAGAGCGTGGAATATTTCTATGCCTTGAAGACGATTGCGCGGAGAAAGAGGTCTAAGGAGCAGAGAAATTCGGAGGGACGGTTTCTGAAGGGCGGAAAATTTTTTCCTATTCCCAAAACTCCCTCTTCTCCACCGGGCTGACCGTCACTTCTCCTTACCCCACCCCCACCCTCTTCTCCTACGTCATCAATTCTTAGTGACTCGTGCTCGGGGGCCGTTGGAGAGAGGGCCCGCCGATTCCCTCCGGACCATCCCCTTGGGGATGAGGGAGGTTAAGGGAGAGGGTTGATGGGTCCTGTGCATGTGAGCGAATCTAGAGCGCTAGGGAGGGGATCCGTGGAGGGACTTTAATTCCCAGGGCCGCGTCTTGGCAGATACAAATTCGTTTTCCTCACGTATTCCGCTTTTCATTTTTCACCTGCGAGCGTATGCCACGTCACACGCGATCCAATTATTTTTTACCCTTGGCTGACTTTCCCTCCTCCTTCATCTTCCTTCTCCGGCGCTCCTCTGGGGGCGGCTGCGTTCCGGAAGTTGTGGAGAACAACATTTTCCGAATTCAAAAGGAGTGACAGCGGAATGGTTGAGCATTTCTAGTTTCACGCATAATGCTTCGTCCGGAATCGCGTTTGATTGGTATTACCATGGTAATGCTGTCCTCGGTGGTGCCGTGGTTGTCGTCAGAGCCTTGCAACACGTAAGATGCGGTTTAGAATCCTGCTGAAGACATTAACAGTTTTATAAGTTAGGTCATTTCGCACAAATGGGCTCCCGGGAATCGAACCCGAGACCGCTTTCACCGAATGGGAACACGCTACCCTCGTCCGGGGGCTCTCTGAGGGCATCAATGTTTGTTTTTCCCTCTGAGTTAATTGGTCACATATCCCACAATGGTTATGCAAAGAATGCATGTTTTGGGGGTTATTTAAAGTAAACACATTCTTTTTAGTATATTTATATTTAGTGACAACGATATATGATGATAACAGGCGAGGAAAACTTGATTAGCGCGATGGTCAACCCTTCCAATCATATATTGCATACGATTATATACGCGTATTCATATAACAAGGTATACGCATGAGTATAGTATGTTTCTAATACGACAGAGCTTTTTTACTGTCGTGATGAAAGGTTTTGATTGCATCATAGGAATTACTTGCAGTACTTTTTTGGTGTTAGGAAATATTTCAATTCGAGAGAAACGTGTTACCTGTATAAGGATACATCAGTTTTGGCAAACCTTCAGTCTTTGATTTTAATTTCCAGCATAATCTATCACTTCACTTTCAGTAATAATAAGATGTAAAATTTCAATTAATATAAAAATGGTGAAAATGATCCATTTTTATAATTATTAATTAACTAAAAACTAACCAGCCACTAAAATATACTGTGCTTACCGTGAAACACATCTTTTGTTGCCAAAGCACCTTTTTATCCCTAACAGGAACGTAAAGTGACCTTCATCAAGAAATTTAATCACTAATTACGTCTTTTCTGAAGGTTAAGTTCGATCCAGGAGTATTGAAATGTGTGCCAAACACAAACGGGTTGAAAATTAGTTCATGAATTGTACTATTGGAAGGAAAAGTGCGTTCATGACAATGCTAGCAGGATTACTAGGTATTCAGGTCCTAGGTCCAAATCTATGCCATCGGATAAATCAAGCTTTGAGACACGGTTTTAGTTATGGGTCCTATCGGAGGTGAAATATTCAAGAAATTTTCGACCCTCAGCTCTTGTTAGTGTTGTCTCAATCATTGCATTCGTACCCTGACTTGGAAACAAAGTGATATTATCCTTGGACATGTTATATAATTTTTTGATCAGCTGATTTCATTGCAGTAATCGTGCAAAATTTAACTACAATTGCAAATATTTGAGAACAGCATCTGCAGCGAACTAGAAAGTAATATGGTTTTCCAGTTAATAAATTTCCGTAAGTGAAAGGAATGTGATATCAAGTATTTTTGCAGGTAACGTTCAGGTCTTTATTTACCGCTGTGTACCTAGAAAATTTTTTCCCGTATATGTAGAATTGCCCTTAACAAATAACAAATTTTTAATCCATAGCGTTCTTGATTTTCCGACGCATCGATAAAAGAATCATCATTGATTTGAAGATTAAATTGTTAACCGAATCCTCAAAATTGTCGATTTAATATAAATATTAGCGGAAAGAATGCTTCGGTTTAAAATGAGTACTGTTGCTTGAATAAACAAATCCGATTGAAGCTGTTAAGAACTAATAAACCGATACAAAAATCACTCACGAATACAAACACCTAAAAATGGAAAGTTTCGTAAAAATCAAATAAACATATGATTAATACCGACAGTAATGTTTTTATTCGAAAAACAAATGTTTGCGCGAACGAAAGAATATCCCCCTGTTTGCTCTAATCGGACTGAATTCCCTGTTCTGTATCGATTTACAGAAGAGAAGACTGAAATACACCCACACCATCCTATTATCCGACATTTTTAAAGCTCGAGTTTACTTTTAAAAGTTTTTTTTTCAATTTCAATTCATTTGTTTGAAATTAATTATCTTCGCTAATAAATTTTGGATGATTAAAATGAAAATAACCGATAAATACCATCCCATTAAGCATGTAATTAATGCCGCATTTGATTTTAACTTTACAAATAATGTACTGCTATTATGGTAGCTTACGTACAAAATTATATTTTCTGCCGAATATTACAGCGTTTTGAAGAAATAAACATAGTATTTCCGAAAAGTAGTCTATTTCAACTTCAAATATATTTTAGTCATCCTGATTAGTGAATAAGAGAGAAATTAAATCGTAAAAGATGGGAAACAAGTTGACCAGAAAATCGAAAGAATTAATATAATTTCTAGGGTATGTAAGATGAACTTTAGGTTGAAACCACTTTTTGCTTAAATGAGCTATCTTCTGTGAAGTCGATATCTTTTGAAGGGACATTCCCAATCATTTTAGCGGCCTAACAATTATATTATTTTTTTTTCTAGTCTGAAATCATTGAGTAATACGGACATCCTAACGGTCGTAGGCATTTATGACTTACATATATTTTAATCAATAATAATATATTTTTCCGTCTGTTCCGTCCGTCTGTTCTCTACCCTTAAGTAAAGTAAAAGTATATTTGTTTTTAACTAACTATCCTGTAATTTAATCCTGAATCTGAAGTTATTGTATTACTCATGTTATTTTATTGTTTGATTTTTTGTTAATATGTAGTCTTATATTTTATTTTTCTTCTTTTAAAGCTAAATTGATGTTAACCATTGACGATATTGTATATACCTATGTATTGTGTTTATATGTATTGATTTTCCTATGATTTTTATTTTTGGTAATCTGCAGTTTCTATGGTTTATTCTTTTTCATTGATTCATTTGATTTTTTACTGCTTTTATTGCTAAATTGACGCAACCAATGGTGATACTGTAAATATCTATGTATTATGTTTTTCTCACTTCTATTATCATCTTGCAATGATTCTTTTTCTATCATATCATTGTTCAGTTATAATGCTTTTTTAAATTCCTTTCAGTAATGTTGCAGTCACTTCTCTTTTCCTTATTCCCCCTCTTCTTTAAAATTTTTAGATGCTACTGTCTGTAGGTTTCGCAGGTTTTTCACGCCCCCCTTCCTGTGGGCGTTTTCCTGCAGGGTTCTATTTTTTCCTAAGTGTAGTAACTTAGGTTTTTTTAACCCGCAAACAAATCTCTTTATTATTTCCTTTTGTTTAAACCCATAATCTATCTCTTTACTTCTTTCATATTATAAGGGTTAGATGTAAGAAGAGGCTTACCAGCCTCAATCTCGCCCTCTAATAAAGTCGTTTATTATTATTATTATTATTATTATTATTATTATATTTTGCTAATTGAAATTAATAGATGCTACATAGCTTATTTCCTTGCTTCATCGCATAGAGGTCCCGCTTAAGTTGGAAATAATCTATTTAGTATTATAAAGTATTTTTCCTCGATCGTTGAAGTCTCTCAGGAATCATCTCTTATTTTCTAAGAAAGACAGTTGAATGGAAAACCAATTAGAAATTATTGACGCAGTAGCTTATATCTGGTCTTATTGGCCAAGCTGAAAAATATTATGGTTTTTCTACGAATCATCCAGGTTATTTTAATTTATTTCCGGAGAAAGACCATGGGAATACGCAGATACTGCGCCATGTCTAATTTCGTCTTAAATTTAATTGCTTAATTTTGCTTATATAGTTTGCCTATCAGCCCGAATGCTAGTTGGATCCTCGTACCATCCACCATTACCTAATTAAAACATTTGGAAAGGGAATGAGGTTATCGGACACTTTGAGGAGTGAGGTAGTTTTCCTTAGCTTTCATCATTGAACCAGAATGATTTGTATGAAAAAAAATCCATGTGAATTCAGCACAATGACCATAGAGTGACACTTTTTATGACATTCAGTCAGGAGAAACATTACTTAATGCTGTTTTTAGCGTCAAACATATCCCAGTATACCTTTCATATTATCACTGCAATGAGGAATATTAGGGCAGAAGTGAATGAAAGATATATTAGCTTCCATCCAGTAGCAATGGAATATTTTAATATAAATAAAGCAGGTAGAATAGAACATTTTTAGTTTCTTTTTTGAAATTTTAATTCATTCTGAATATTTCGCATAGCCCATAGAAATTTATATTGCAAGAATGCATTGCGACCTTTCTCATTATGATGCTCAAAATGACGCCTTAGAGGAATTACTGAGAAGCGGGTTGTGGACATAAACTTTTTCCTTGCAAAATTTTCTCCTCGGTGAGTGATTCCGCGTTTAGGGCAGACGTAATTCCAATAACTCACGAGTCAATCGGGGAGGTGAATAGCTTCGGAAATCGCTGTGGGGGTCCGTCAACGAACCGAGGGAAAGAATTCCCGTGCAATCGTGTCCGTGGGAAAGAAAGTAGCGAGAGGTGAGAGAGAAGGATAGCAAGGAAGAGCTCAATATCTCACCAAAAAAGACAACCGACAAGATCCCCGGGGTGTGCGGGAAAAACACTCATTCCATAGCCTCCGGGGTTCGAATGGGTGGTCTCTTGGGTGGAAAGCCTTAAGGGGGTCGTGTAGAGGGACTCGGTGGCGAGGCAAAAAGGAAAGGGTCACGGTGGTGTCCCGCGAGGGTCGCTGGCCTCTTCCCGGATCGGAAATTGGTGCGAGGCAATCGCGGGAGAAGACTCGTTTTCATCAGTCCTCGTGAATGTTTGATGAGGCAGGGGTGTAAAAAATTGCGGGCAAGGAAGAAGGCATCCCCGGCGGCTTTCTCTACTTGCCCCGGGGCGGATCGAAAGGGGAATCGGAGGGTCAGGAAATCCCCTTACGCCTTCCCAACGCAATCCTCCGCTTTCCCTTGGAAATCCTTCTTCATCGGGAGCACGTGTCCAGGAATCCGTACCAAAGCTCTGGATGATTGAAGAAAGGAGTTGCTGCAATATATATGTGTATGGAAATTGAGTAATGGGCCGATAATCAGATACTGGAATACACTAGCCAACGAAGGTAAAACCGTTTAAAAAGCTCCCACTTTAGATGGGATTTTCTCCAGGTCACTATCGCATGAAAAACGTAGGTTATTTATTTGTTTGGCGAGGTTTTTTTTCATTCGATGAAAGAAGAAAACGATAAAATTCGACGAATTCGTAAATTTATTTTTAAGAAATATACGATAATTTTAACTTTTGAAAATTCAGAAAGCTCAAAGGTATTTTCAGATTTTATTTTAAATTTGTTTCATACATCTGCTTGAAAGTTACTTGCACAGGTACAATTTTAGGGTCAGGAAATCCCCTTACGCCTTCCCAATCCTCCGCTTTCCCTTGGAAATCCTTCTTCATCGGGAGCACGTGTCCAGGAATCCGTACCGATGCTCTGGATGAATGAAGAAAGGAGTTACTGGAATATATATGTGTAGGGAAATTGAGTAATGGCCTGCTAATCAGATACTGAGATATGCTAGCCAATCACGGTAGAACCGTTTAAAATTCTTCCGCTTAAGATTTTATACAGGTTACGAATCACGTAGGCTATTTCAAAGCGATCTAGCTGTATTAGTTGTTTATTTGTCAGCCGCGATTTTTTCTTTCATTCGATGGCAAAGAATTCGTAACATTGTTTTTAATTAGTATACGATAATTGTAACTTTTGAAAATTTAGAAAGCTCAAAGGTATTTTCAGATTTTATTTTAAATTTGTTTCGTACATCTGTTTGAGAGTTACTTGCACAGGTGCAGTTTTATCGAAATCAGACCAGCGGAAAATTTTTAATGTGTAAAATATACAATCATCTCGTGAACGAGAGATATAAATGAATGGTATTGGTTAACATTTATTGTGCTATTGGATTTAAACTGCTGTTCAAAGATGTCGTTTTCTTTAATCGTGGTTATTTCGAAGTTGGTCCTTTTATTGAGTGTGGATTGATGTGATTTTATGAATCTTAGGGTTGAATACAAATTGAGCTTCAATTGAGACATTCCTATGTAATAACTAAGAGACAAAGGTTCTCTAAGCTCCGAAAGCGGCGACCGTCTAAGGGCGATTCCCGTGAAAAGGATAATCGTTTAGCGGTCACCGGTTATTCAGAATCCCGATGTACATTTCGGAAACAATGGACCCTCCATCTTCATGGAGGGTCCAAATTCCTATGTAATGTACTCATGCACACTGAGCCATGTTTGATATGGAGTAAGGATTATATTTTTCTTTTTCAAATCGCTGATTCTTGTTACGTTTATTTACGGTGGATATTCTTGATGACTTTAAAGTCTTGTTATAAAGCTGATTTTTAGGTAACACGTTGATATTTCATTTAATCCACTTTCATTTTTGTGTGACAGTTATGTCGGAAAGGGAAATTAAAAGTTAGACAAATTTCAATTCGGATGTTCAGGAAATAAGAAATTGAAGGACTTAAAATTCAACGTAAAAAAACTTAAAAATCCTGCAGTCAACATTGCTAGTAATTTTCTACACAAAGATCCGAGTTACTCCGAATGGAAAACAGATGGAAAAATTAACCTGATAATCAGAAAAATCCATTTGGGAAACTTTTATGATATTAAACGAAATCTCAAAAATGGTGGGCATGCTTTATTTGCATAAATAGTAGGCACGAATATTTTTACAAAATATACATTACAGCTTTTTGTAATCAGGGATTTCAATAACTCTGACAGAAGCTCGTCTCTATTGAGCGAGTAAAATTTCTCTCCCGTAAACGCCCGAGTAAATGAAGAAAATAATGAGAAATATGCCTCTAATTCAAGGTTAAGATAGTTCTGCAAAAGTTTCCAAAACGTCTTCGTGCCTATCTTTCACTTGTATCGTTCGTCGTTTTCCGAATTTTGCTTTGACTGAAACTGTGACAAACAGCGTTAAATGAATTTTTCCTTTCCAGAGATAATAGATTCTTAGGAGATTGTAAGAGTCACATATTTCTATGCCAAGCACAACCATTACGAGGTTACGAGCATGCGGACGTGGTCTTTGCTCTGACCCTGATTCCTTCGGCCAATTCCGTGTGTTTGCTAACTCCGTGTGCTGTCCGCCCCACTGTCCTGTGGGTCGTGCCCCCCCAGGGCAGGGCATCGGCCGGGCTGTTCTTCAGGTGGCGTAGGAAGAACTTGCCTTCTGGGAGCGGACCTTAATGTGGCAAGACTCGATAAAAAGAAAAGCGAAACCGTTCTTCAAACACGAGCGATGCCTTGCTCTCTCCGAAACCTCTCTAAGGGCGAATTATTCATTCATGGGCTTTGCCAAGGACGTTGGGAGCGTTCATTTCGAAAACTCCTTCTCAGTCCGTGTTTCTAAATATATTTCTTCCTTACTAAAGCGGTCTTCCTTTGCTTTAGAACCTATCTCAGATGGAGAGATAGACCGTTAAGGATTTTCATTTGCTGTAATCAACCCAAATTACTGTAATCCTAACCCAAGGAAAAACTATCAGTACGTAAATAGATCTTCGACATGAGTGGCATATAAAGATATATTTGGGACTATTACAATCAGAAAACATGTTACTAAGTTCTCTTTATCTACTCTTGCACGTCTCATTTATTAGAAATCTTATGATGAAGAATTTATAAATAAATTTACACAGATTACACAGAATTTACAGAAATTGCTGGAAAGGTGAAACTTCTAAGGAGACTATGGAGGAATCAAGTCAGTTATTCAGTCACAATGTCTGAGACGCATCATTACCAATTCTCTTGAGTATGTTGTTTCATCCTGCTCTACCACCAGCGAAATATTCAGAATATTTTGAAGTAAGCGTGTACAGAATATATATAATATATAGAACGTAAAGTTTTGAAATTGCTCTAAATAAAATATGAATGGCTTACAAAGCTAGATCCATGAAATACTCGTACTATGTTTTGAAATATTTATATATTATTTATAGATATTTATGTGTTCAGATTGAAATCGATTGGATGAAGCTCTTATTTCCATTCATCGTGAATTCGAGTGAATTTAATCGGGGAATTATCCACGCTAATATTTTCTTCCTCATCAAGACTAATCGAATTCAGTAGTGATTTTAATGGCGTTTTAGTTTTACCTTTCTTGTCTTAACATGGATTTCTTCAAGATATACTTTCCTGGATGTAGTCATAAGAAAAAGGAAGAAATAACTTAGAATTTTTAAAATAGGCAATCGTATATTACAGGATTCAGCATCATATCTTTGATATCACACGTATCGCTAGAATATTAGCATTTTATAAATACTATTTTACTGAAATTAATCGGTGTCACATCCAGGTAAAACAGACAAATCGTTGCATTTTTTTACCATAATTAATTACCATGATTTTAATAAATTGTCGCTAAGAGGGCATAATAGTCGTAAGAAACAGGCTTTGAACTCTCTTTGCATCCTTATATTCCACTGAGTTACGAACCCCGTTAGCTTATCCTGAGGATACGCAAATTTTGCTTCCTAAGTCCTGTTTTAGAAAGAAGAAAATCTATTTACATTGCCCATAGCCCATGTTACTCACAATAAGTTGAATGTAGTTCGCATTGGTTTGATTTTTGCAGCAGATTATGAATCGTTTGTTAATTTATAATACTGTACTGTAATGATAAAGTTTGTCCGTAAACCCTTTTTAAAATTTCAAAAATATTAAAAAGACAATTTTTGAGATACATCATCATACATCGTTCCTTCTATGTAAACAATCGTCACCAAAGTTTACAGTAATGGCAAAAAGCTTCACTCTTCTATTCATGTTTTTAATTTCCATAAGATTATCTGTTTGTCTTTTCTGATAAAATCTTGAATAAATAGTTTTTGTGGACACCCTGTACGTTCAATTGAGGGTCAAAATTTGTGATTTCTCCGTTCGGAATTAGTTTCCTTGTAGGGCAAATGTTTTTTCCGGTTTTCGGACCGGCTCCGGTTCTGCTTTGATAAAAATACTATATTGTTGAAGTTATCGAGAATTATTTTGCTACAGTATTGATATATGGGAATTTACTCATTAAAACCATGTTACATGAAATCTTCTACTGGATTCCTTCACGTGCCCGCATAGGTTTTGTATCACAAGAGATTCCTTCTCATCATAACACTTCACATCCCCTGCAGGAGCTTCTTGTTCCCTTGAAATATATCCATCATTGGCTAAGAATGATTTGTTTCGGAAATACTTAATGATCAGAAACCAGGGATGGAAAAGAACTCGTCAAAAAGAGGCCGAGAAAGAACTCAACGTATGTAGTGATTGGTGTATGTTGTGATCTACTGTTTATATTTATCGTAAGATTATTATTCACCGTTTACCTTTTACTGCTAAATTTTACCGTAACCAAAAAGGGGAATCCTTTGCCTCTTTCAGGTCATTGCCTTCCTGTAGCTCAATATACATCTCTCGTCGATGAAGAGTAATGCAATGGAGAATTCCCCCCGATAAAGCGTGGCTTATTCCGACGAATAATGAGATTTTTCCCATCCGTGCGTGGTCGGAATTAACGTTTAACTCCGGTGCTCGATTCCATTAGTCGGATGCTGTGGGCCAATCATTCCCAGATTGGCGCTGGAAATGAGAGAATTTTTCGACTATGCATCGAGATCGATATCTCCTCCTTTTCGCAGAGCAATTCTCATCTCTTTCCAAACTCATCTCGAGCGAGAAATTCCCACGTCACGTCATCGCCTTCCCTTCCTTTTCCCGCTTCCTTCAAGCCCACTCATCCCCTCACAACTCCTGTGAGACGCAACCCCATCTCTAGCTGCCTGGCAATTCCGATTGTCACGTATCATCATCTGCCTCCTCCCATAGGATAACCCTCTCACTCCCATCCACAACCCATCTCTTTTTTCCCCTCTCCATTCGCTTCCCTTTCTCTCTCTCTCTCGCTCTTTACCAATTCTCTTCCCATCATCCTTCTCTCTCTCTCTTTCCGACCCTTGTATCTCGTTCCGATATCTATTATTCGCTCTTTTCAAGAGCGGCTTCTATCTTTCTCTCGTTTTGCACCCTTCTATCGTCACACTTTCCGCTACTCTGTTTTTGAGAGTTGGCGGAATAGCGGCCCGAAACGGGTGCTTTCTTTCGTCTAAAATGAGGATCAGTTGAAGTTTCACTGTTCGGAATTTGACTGTTCTGCTTTTCCACTGACTACCTCGTGGAATATATTGCGAATTTAATTCGTATGCAAGTAAAATTTACCTATGATGAAGTAAAAATACTGAAAATGAACTTTATTAACTGGTAGTAGTAGTATTGTAATAGTACTTCGACAGCTGAAGTTATTTCAAATTTATGAGTCTCCACCGGGATTTGAACCCGGAATTGCTTTCGTTAAAGATAAATGCGCTGCCCAATTGGCTGTCTCATTATATCAACGAATAGATTTTCAAATATGCAGATGAGTTTTATAGTGTGATGGTCACAGAGTTAGCCTATTTAAGGATTATTATACACATAAGTTAACTATAAAACACATTGAACTAAATAAATATAGACAACATAGAATACAAAAAGAGGAAAAAAATCCAAACCCTAGAAATAGGAGCCCATGCATTTATACGTAAATATTATAATCCAAGTGAGGAACCAGGGTTCGAGTCCCCGTCATATCGATAATTTTTCACATCTGTTTATCTTCGTATTTTCCTACCGCGCGGCTATTATGCAATGTTTACTGCCTTCCTTGCAGCCTTATAATCCAATATTTAGCCATATGCATGTAGGATGATAGTATTAATTCTCTCTCTAATCGCTGTGATTAAGAAAGTGGTCATCATTTTTTTCGGCCGATTAATATCGGAATATTAATTTTATGGAATTTTAGAATTCGATAAATTCCTACAAGAAGATAAGTTACATATCGGCATAGCTATATTAAATCTCTTATTATTAAGATATTCAATTTAATATTGTTATATATTCATTTCGGTGGTTTTTAGTGTATTGCTCTGTTTTATTTTCACTGAATTGTCGATATGAAATTCGACGATCATACGACTGGGAACATTTATCTTTATCTAATTTTCAGTGATAATTGTTTTCATTCCATTTTCTTCCTCAGAACATTCAATAATTACGGTCACAGGATTGAAAATTCTTAGTTTTCTTTTCCTATTACCTTTGGTCTGTTTTTCTCATTTGCTTCGGCACCCTCACGCGTAATTCATTTCTCTGAATGAACATCCAAGCCCTGGGGAGTGTGCTCTAGTAATGGCTATTCATACTCTATTTACTCTTTTAATTAGCTTAGGATACACTCCGAGACACACATTGCTTTTCATGAGGGGTTCTACCAATACCACTGTTTTGGAGCGATATGAAATATTACTTTATTTTCTTCTTTCTCTTGAAATATCTGTGAACATCACTTACAATTAAATATTACTGGACCTCTATCTAGAATTAAAAATCGAAGATAAAGGATTTTGCAAACCTTATATATAGATTTTTACTTGCTGTAATGTAAGTGAAGACTTTCCTAAATGATATCATAACCACATTATTGAAGATTTGTCTTGAATCGTTCATGCACTGTTATCTTTCATTAGCTTTAAACATCATGATTAAGTAAATTGATGCATATAGATGCAGTCATTTCAAATTTTTTACCAAGAAAATGAAGGTTTAGGGGAAAAAACTTAAACATTTTTATGTTAAGAGACATAGAACTGATTTTGAATATGAAATTCCAAATTTTTCTTTACAATTCGAATGGGTTTTTATAATTAATCGTGAAAATCTCCCTCAAAATATTCCTTTATTGAATTTATAACTTCGAGTGTCAATAAATAAGAGTTATTCTGTAAAATTAAATGCAGATAGCTCTATTTTGGGCCTCTAATTTAATTGTATAATTAATTTTATGAAATTTAGCGAATATTCCATTCTAAAAGACCCATTCCCAGAATCTCTGAGGATGTCAAATTTTGGAGAAAGAGCATTTTATTATGGATACGGTTCCAAAGTTTAATATTCAAAGAAACAATTGCTTGATCATTAATACAGAGCTTAAATTTAACTTCGATGATGCTCCGAAAAACAAATTCCCAAACTCAGTATGCTAAGGAGTAAAATAGTTTGGCAGACACCGGTGTAACCTTTTAATCTAAGAATGTGGAGTAAAACCCTGCGGAGAGAATTTTCACATCCCACTATAGGTAAGGAAAACACACGCGAATTATGAAGAAGCGACACTATATTTCAACGCTGGATATAGAAAGGAAAAATCGAGAAGGAGTTCCGGATGTCTGAGAAAGAGAGTCGAACACCGTAATACAAGCGTTAGGGGCACGAGAAAGAGATTTCCGCTTGTAAGGAAAGGGCACAGAAAGACTGCATTCGTTCGGTGGCATTACTTTTGTAAGGTGGAATGGAAGACAAGAGAGGGAGGCTCGCTTTTGGGCTTGGCTGGTGCAATTGGGGAGGAGAATTCCTCAGGGAGGCATGACGTATCCGGAGCAACTGCAGGAGGGGGCCTTATTACTGCCTCCCCTTCCTTGCCAGTGCACGCACCGCCGCCTTCCTCTGCCCCCTGGGACATCGGCAGGGGGCACGGCGAGGGGTGCATGCAGAGATGGATGATCTGCGAATACGGCCGCGCACAAATGGATGCTGCAGTTGGTGCATCTGTCCGATCGGGGTCGAGCATTCATTCGGCGTCAATATTTTATGTTGCTTGCATAAGTAAGCAGGTATCGAGAGAAAATTTTCGACATTTGCTGCATTATTTATGATGATGGTTGTTATTATTAGTATGCATATGCCGGTCTTTTCGGATATTTTAGGACAACCGGGGGTCGAATCTGGAGTGGTGTACACCACAGCGGAAGCGCTAACCATTCAGATATTTGTAAGCAAAGATAATGTTTTCATTACCCTGCTCCTCTTACTTTATAGGAATTTAATGTGTTATTTGCGCAGGAGATAGTCATGAAATGGGAGTAAAATTATTCCATTGCTTCTCTTATAAGTAACAATACGGTTTCAAATCCAATAGCTCGAGCTGTGCTCATAAAATCGTTTCATTCCAAGCAGATAAATACATAAAGGGTCGGACATCTATCAAAAGATGCCCGGATGCAAATATCTATTTGAAAATTGTCTAACGATTTTCTTTTGGGTGCATTATTGGAATAGTATAATGTTAATTCCTTTATTTTTTTCGGCTAGAAAGGTTTTAGTTCGATGGATCCTTAATCTGTAAACCGGTGATTGCTAAACTATTTTATCCCTCGGCATACGGGGATTGGGAATTTATTTTGCGAATTGTCAACGATATTAAATTTAAGCGTTGTTGTTAATCATCAAGCAATTTGTTCGTCGGATACTAAATTTTGGAATCATATTTATTTTAAAACGCTAATTCTCCAAAATTGGACACCCGCGGAGTTACCGGGAACGTTTCATTTATAAATTAGTATTCTCTCAGCTAATGGAAATTACGTAGTAGAATAGAAAAATTCTACTCAATCTACGAGTACCCATTTAATCTTTACATCTGTTACAACAGCTTACCAACCGAATAATCGGTAATGGTAAACAGTGTAAATATTACCAAGGATCAATATTATTTGGTGAATATATTTGCCAATGATATGGCGTACAAAATTTTTAAAAAATTCTTAGATATTCTATAATCAACAAATACTTCGCAGAGTTCCACATCGATACTGCCATCAAAAATTTTTCGGGTATCTCATCACCTCTTGCGGCACCTTATTGTGTCGTGGCACACAGTTTGGAATATGCTCGCCTAAACCAGTTGCTATCAGAAGATTTGGAGAGGGAACGATGCACGGCGAGAAGAGGATAGTTTGATTTTTCGTACTAACAATGAGTCAGAATACTTCGAAAAATCTCTGCATAGCGGCATAATGGCCCTATCATAATAACTTTTTTTTTTCGTAGCATTCAATTATGAGAGATTTTTCTCTATCTTTCACTAAAATACAGATGGAAAGTATTTCAAGATACGATAGAATCATTTTGTAGAGCACAAAGAGATGTTTTTGTTAAAAATATATTATTCGTGCAAATTTTGAAAGTAAGTGAAGGAAATTAGAAGACTCTGAAAACCACGACTAAAATCTTCGCCGCAAAGAGGACCCCGAAAAACTCGAGCTTATTCATGAATTATCGACTTCGGAAGTAGATAGATTCATATCTAAAAAGAGCGAGGGTTAGTTCTAACACGTTTCCGACCCGATAATAAAAAAGGGGGAGGATAAGAGCGGGGAAAATGAGAAAAGTACTCCAAAATATTTTACCGCCCTCGCGAGATAATGGTAAGAAATTTTATCTCCGCCATAAATGGCTATGAATGTGAGAATAGGGGAAGCCTCCTTACTTTTGAAGGAGAATGTCTTTCGAGAGGGGGAAAAGAAATCAGTTTTCACAAAAGCTCTTCCCTCCGTCTGTTACACCGTTCTTCTCCTTGTCTGTTACCTCCCATCATATTCTCCATCGTATATACTTCGTTCACTCGTTCATGATAACATAAAGTTTTGAATGAATCCCGGGAGGGGGCGCGGTTGGGTGACGTCACGCGGATAATGAGACTTGCAAACAAAAGCGGCGCGCCTTTACGATATTCCGGACTTCATCTCTGTGGCGCATCTGACCCCTTTCCATCAAAACGTTGACCTTCTCACTCAATAGAACCCCTGCCATCCCACCCTTGTGTTTACGTTTAATCCCAGATTCGCTCTTTGGTGCTGGGGAAGTAATCCTTAAATAGTTGTAAGCCTAAGCAAAGCCGCGTGTAATCCTTTAGATGATGTGACCACTATCCCAACCATTTAGGTTTCTGATTAGCGTGTAATAACAGAGGCGGTTCAGTATCAATTTTGCCGTGGAATAATGTTTTGATAATAAGGGGGAACAGAGATGGGGTAATTTAGGTTAAAGATGTTTTACATTGGTGTACGATCCAATTCTTAGGAAGCGAAAATAGTCTTTTATCCAGCTAAGATAGCAACTAAAATCTGAGATTACTTTTTAATACACTAAATCTTGTTATAGGTCAAATTATAACTTAACCGGATAGCGGATAGCTTAATAGTGGATACATTTTATCATTTCCTATACTCATCTAATGATGGTTTTGAAGATTGGAGAATCGTTGTGAAGATGATTCTTGCAAGAGAAGGCGATTTTTGGGTGAAAAGAAAAGTGGTTTACGACTTCAAAGTATCGTATCGCTGGTTAAAATGATTTTTGTCCACTCATTACTCTATCCGACCAAAATATCGGTATGCATATCCTCAGAAAAAACTCGATGAGCTTTAAAATGAAGTGACATAAAACTTGACCACAAAACCAATTGACCACAATTCCACAAAATATTCTTAAGTTTTGTGAGTCAAGTTTTGTTTTATTTCGTTCTGACATATATACATTCCACCCCATATCTCTGGAATAATTTAATTATACTCGATAAACTCTTTTGAACTCCTTAATGTATGCTCTACAAACATATACAGAAGCCATGCTATCCATTTGATGACATTCTTGTTAAATAATTGTAAAAGTCAATTAATTTGTTCTTTTAAGCTCTTTCATTTTTTCTTCGGTAAATATTCTCCCAGTTGATTTGAAAATGAGAGTTGTATACGATCTTTGTGTATATTGTATACTATCTGAATTTTATTTTATATACTTTATTTCATGGACCTTTACGGAGGGTTTGTTGCAAGAAGCGGAAATTTTGCACAGTATTGAAACCATATGAAGACAATTGCTTCATAAACTATGAAAATTCATTGCAACATACACAAAGTATCTCACTCTTAAATTAATATCATTATCATCCTCAAAATTCAGTTAAGACTTTTATTCCTACATGTCACAACTTCGTCACCACGGTATTTAGAGAAGTAAGGCATTTTATTTTTATGACGTCTTGCAGCGAGAGACATGAGTATATTATGCATGGAATGGCCGGAAAATTGAGAATAATTTTCTTCGCCCGTAACATGTTCCTTTGCTGACCTCTTCTTCCCCTTGTAACTCAAGCAAATCCGTTTACGGCCTCCTCTCTTCGACCTGCCCTCGCTACTTAAACCAATGATTCACTCCGTCTCCGTTAAAAGTCGATCGGAGTCCCATTCCGAACTGTCCACAGTCATTCCTCTTTGGTCCCTTACCCCATTCCCTATCCATTCCTCTCTACCCCATTTGCAGTCTTTCTTCCTGCGGATTCTTTATCTTCTTCCGCTTCCTCATTCCTTCGCACTTTTTCTACGTTAGCACTTTCGTCTCTCAAGGCGAACATTCGTCTGCAGAATATATAAGTTGGAGTGGCTAACCACGACTAAGAATGAGAGTCAACGGCCTCCGTTCGGATTCGATTCGGAGAGTTTCCGTGAAACCGAATGTTGTAAATGTGTTACGGATTTACGGTGACATGATTTTGTCCAGTTTATTCTTGTCTAATGAAGTTTTTTTCTGATTGATTTTTTTGGGAAAAAGATCGAATTGAGATAGAAATAATTGCGATACCCAAATTTAGGTTTCCTGTACTAACAAATCCTTATGATATAAATCAACTGCGGTAATGTACGGAATTCCTAATTTGTTGAACCCCCGGACGACACGTTCGACGTTGGTGAAAGCCGTATCGGGTTCGATTCCCGGTTGAAGCTCATATGCGGAATGACCTCAGCTTCACAGCATTTTTAAAGTTACTACTACTCTTTCCCCGAATATTTAGCTAAAAATAAAGATTTAATAGCTTATACCTCGGCTTCATATGCTATATTCCCTCTGATTTACAAAATCAAAGTGTTTTAATAGATGAGTGAAAATGTGAGTGGAGCTAAATTTCTATTTTAATGGGCTTTAAAACGTAAATAGTGGATAATATTTGAAAATTTCCAAAAGAATATCAAAAGTTTGGAAAAATCCGGGGAAAAAGGCGAGCAATATTCGTTTGATTTAGCGTTGAGTGGAATCCATAGTTAAAGAAAGCATTTCTGCTTTTTGCGAAGACTACTCTTTGATGTAAAATCCCGGATACACGTTTGGGAAGGGCATTCACATAAGCAATGAAGTAGAAATAGCAGAGCGTGGATTATGCTAAGTAACTCATATGTTTCTGAGTTTCGGCCTGTAAAGGTTATTTCTGAGTGCAAACTCTTAAGCCTGGAGAGGTTATTTCCGTAATCGGTGTGAAGTTTGCGTGAACGGCAGTGTTATCTCGATTTAAGGCAAATGCGGATAGGATCCGCGAGTGGAAAGTCTGAAAGAACGAATGGATAAATGTCGACTTCAGAAATAGCACATAGAATATTCTATCGTATGGGAGCACTTTGTTTTAGGAAGTGGCTGTAAATCCCCCTTAAAGGGGTCTTATGGTTATTTCCCGTTATTAATCCTCTCCAGAGTATCCCTCCATGTGATATCCATTCTTTTTTCTCTTCAATTTGGACCCTTTACCCATTGTTTCGTCTCATCAATAACCCCTTAAAAATTGCACTCCTCTTCCACACATCCTAAATTATTCCATTCAGATTTCAAATACATTGCGTCGTGGTTTTTAAAAAAATTAGGATGATTCGATTCCATAAACTTTGAATGACTTGACGTCGAAGCATTGATAGTGAATTATTTGGAGTATATATTATAGCAAATTAAGCATCAATAATTTATTTTAGGGGAAAAGTAACATTAAAATTCCGATTGGAAATTACACTTTGAGTTTAGGTTTAAACTATTGCATTGTTCTTGTTTTAGTTAAATACTTTTTACCTAAATATTTACTTAAAATTTACTCATGAATATCTCTAAAATCTTGGGAATAGTCTTGAGTATTTGTTAAGTGAAATTGAAATCATTTTTTGCCCCTTTTCATGAAAGAGTCCACTAGAAACGCCACACTGAATTTGATTTAATAATTTTATCATTCTTGTAATTACATGTCTATACAATTCGTACTATTTTCTTTAATTTCAGTACCCAAATTTTTGATATTCCCTCTCTCGATCTATAAAGTCATCCTGAAGGCAGGTTGGATTCTTATTCCCTCCACTATTACTTATATAAAAACATTGACCTTACTATGCTAGATCAAAGTGAGGTAATTTCCCTTTCTCTTTTAATCAGAACGCTATGATTGGAAAAAGTACACGTAAATGTAACGTAGTAACTACATAAATAACGGTGAATACAGCATTCAATATCGAGTAAAAAAATGAATGACATTATTCAATATTACTCATACCTCAACAACAAAAGGACGAAGGTAAATAAAGTATATATTTTCCTGCACTTATCCTGCAATATTAAACTATTAAAAGAAAATTCCTCTATTCATCAAGATTTAGCACTTGAAATTTTTCCTTTTACATTTACTAAAACCGGGAAAATAGGCATAACATAATTAGTATTTTATTTTAATGTACTATTAGCTACGTGATTTACGGAGACTGAATTTAATTCAAGTTTTCATTACCCAAAATTTACTAATCAACCGATTGAAGACTAGTCCTTCAGTCAGAGTACAGTCATTTTCGACCTTTGAACCTGTTGTAGATGATTTTTTTTAAATCCACTGGTGTATCCGAAATTCGATGTCTTCCCTTTGCTCCAATTGGACTATCCCCTCGCGACGTCTGCAATTCCATACGCTGTTCATCGCAACTGCCGCACCTGAATCCCCCGTCCTAAGCACTTTTACACAAGCCCCTGCAATTCCACCTTTGACCCCATCTGCAATCAACCCCTCTCCCTGCTTCGTCCTTAACTTTGGGTTGGGGCGTACAGATAACCAATACTTTGGTGACCCTCGAGCTTTAGGGACCGCAAGTTCTCTTACCAATAATTTAAATTGGAGCACTCACATTCGTAAAATCTGCGGTTAAGCTAGTAAAAAGCTCGGCTTCATAAAGCGTATTGTCGGTAGATGCGATGAGAAAGTTAGAGAGCGATGTTATTTCTCCTTGGTCAGGCCCCATCTCGAATACGCGGCAAGTATATGGGACCCAGCGGATGAAACGGGTACCCGCGAATTTGAGAAAATTCAACGCAAAGCGATACGTTTCGTTAAAAAATGCTACGAGAAAAAGGTATGCGTCACGAAGATGCTCTCAGATACAGGTTGGGCATCATTGAAAGCAAAGCGGTTAGAAGCTAGGTTGCGACTTCTTAACAAATTTAGAGAAAGCACGTTTTCCCATGACGTAGTTGATATTATGCGACCCCCCTGTTACTTCGGCCGATCCGACAATGAGAGCAAAATAAGAGAAATAGACGCTGGAACAAGTCGTTTTAAGGACTCATTCTTTCCACGAACAATACGCGATAGTAATAGGCTAAAAAAGTAGCTCAATCGATTGGTGTTTACACCCCCTGCCACACGCCGAAAGGCGGCTTGCGGGGTATTCATGTAGATGTAGATGAAGAGTAGAGAGCCTCAATGTATAGTATATAAAATATATACATAGAATATAAATATATAGATATACAGTAAAACCCGTTTAAGACGCTCCAGCGGTTTCCTCCTAGTCGTGGTCCCTTTCACGCGAAACATATGGTAAAAATACTTCTTTATACGCGATTTTTCCCCATCCCCAGATGCACTGCACCCCACTTCAGCCAATCGTTCGCTTTATTCGATAGACCGAAATATTTTTACATCATAAGCGTCGCCTTTTCGCGCTTTGCCTTATATCAAGAATAGTTCCTCGTAAATTTATATAGTGAGAATAAAATTAAGATATCGTTTCACAATTCACAAAATATATGTGGGAAAGCTCTTAAGAAACTCGACTTCGTCACGAGAATAGTTGGTAGGAGCGAAGAAAAAGTCCGCGAGTCATATTACTTTGTGCTAATAGTTAGGTCTCACCTTGAGTACGCATGCAGTGTATTTTATGAGCTTCTCCAGCCCTGAAATTACATGTTTGATAATACAGATTACCTTTTGAAGGCACCGAGTCAATATTATGTTTAATATCAGAATGTGAGATAATTTCCAAGGAGATAGATAACAATCAGCAATGAAGAAATACGATCAGAAAAGTGGAAATAGTATAAAGTCTTTTTACTCGAATGAATGGGGTCCATCACGATCAAAATTTAAGACTTCTATTACATACCATTCACTAAGAGTTAATCAATTCGTTAACCTAAGAGATGTTCTCTATTTTCTAACCCCTTTTGCCTTACAAGTTCCCCTCTTTCATTTCCGATATACCTTCCAACTGTGGATAAGTCCCATTTCCGCAGCATGTTCCGATTTTTCCCCTGCGACAACTGATCACACGCTCTTCTCTCACTTGGGCCAATACAAGAGGCTCTCGTCGCGTGTGCAACGATCACTTGTTCTCGGCACGAGGAGGGGATGGGATGGCACGGGTCGCTGTTGTCATACAGATACGTGGGACGGAAATAAAAGAGAGGCTGAGAAAAGGGGTTGGAAAGATTAAGTCTCCATTTTCGTGTTAGTGTTCTAGTACAACTGAATTAAGGATTCTGTATAGCCATAGATGTCATCTAAATGGGATTGCCGGAGCAGGTAAATAGAGGAACATTTCTATGGATTCTGCGAAAGTCGAAGTCGAGGCACGGGGGAACAGTAACGAGAAAAAATATCTAATCATAGTTAACAGTAATTCATTACGTCCAAGAATTTCCAATCAAATATATCTTAATATAATGTTTGAATATTGAAGCTAATTGTTTTACAAAGGCGTGGTGATCATCTTTCTTTCACGTCTCCTCTATATATTTTTATTTTTTCATGCATGTTTCATCTCATTTATACTCACTTTGTATTATTTTTCATGGTGTCTGGTATCTCATTATGAATATATGGTTTAACATTTTTTTCTCTTCGAAAGAACATTGACGAAGTTGTTCAATGATACTAAATTTTTAAAATTTTTATTATTTTTTTCTTTTTTCTGTATTCATACTAGTTTTTTTGCCATTTTCATTTATGACATTCTGTAAAATCATTGTTTTTTTATCTCTTATCTCATGTTTTCCTTTTTAGTAACTGTTATTCTTTTATGGATTATTTCTATATGCAGTTTGAAGTGTAAATATGTTCCTTGCTTTTTGATTCCAGCCTTTTCTATAAATTTCAGTTTCTTATCTATCTGTAGGTTTCGCAGGTTTTTCACACCCTCTTCTGGGGTGTTTTCCTGCTTTGGGCTATTTTTCCTATCCTAGGTTTTTAAGCCCGCAATATAAATTTCTTCCGTGCACATTTTTTTGCTATCTCTTTCTTACAAATTGACGAAGGGTTAGATGTAAGAAGAGACTATTCAGTCTCAATCTCGCCCAAATAAAGACGTTTTATTATTATTATATTCTTGTGTTATTCAAAACTCGCATAGAGGACCAACAGATATTCTCTGTGTGATTTTGAAAGTTTTGCCTTAGCTTAAATTTTCCTGCCTAAATTTGGTAGCAGTAGCTAATTTCTGTCATCTCTATGCAGCTGTCATAGAGCTAAATATTCTATCACGCGCTGATTTAATATTTTGAAAGGTGCGATGTTTAACAGTGTGATATTCAAAGAATGAGTCGGAACGTAGGAACTTTTCATCGAGTCTAAAAAATCCCGCCAAAATCGGATCATCTGGAAACACTAAGTCTGGAACCATGGGTTTCATTACCGCTTAAAATCCCAAAATTATTACATTAAAAATATTTCAAATAAAAAACATAACGCTAAAAAATATAAATAAAATTAGACTAGTGGATTTGTTTGAATTTAATTATGAATATTTATCAGCATATACGTGAGCAAAATCATAGCTTAATTTATTTCCTTAATTTTACTTACACTATAAGTTTGAAACTCAGTAAATTTTCATCCCTTTCCCATTGCATATAGTATGTGAAAAATTAATATTTGTAACTACTCAAATTTCTTTATCGAAACAAGAAATACTACTTGGTATTTGAAATTGGTAAACTTTAGGTGTAATAATTGTTTACACCCTAATTTCTACGTTGATATGTCGTAATTTATTGTCTTTTAATTTTTGAATTTTCTTGACTTATGTTGAATTTATGATCCTCTATGAAAAGCAGATTTGAAATATTACATATCCAAGATTAACTGTACCTAGGAAGAAGGTATTGCTGAGTAATCAGAAGTTATTAGTTAAATGCGAATATATTAGTTTAAATGCATATAATTCACAAGAAATAAGCCCTTTACACGGATTTATATTTAATCAATGCCGGTGTAGAGTGTATCTAGAGGAAATAGGTAGGACAGCTTCAAATGATAGATGGAGTAGGTATATAAATGCAGATATTACATACCTCTAAATCTATTCCAAACTCTAAACCATTAGCTAATTATATTTATTAATGATAGTTCAATTGGAGACTTCTTTTATATCTATTTTGCTAATTTTTTAAAATCTAATTTTCTGTTTTGTAATAACGAGACATTGACCCTATCAAAAAGCTGGTCATGTTCTTGATAATTTGATATTAAATTTTATCAGTGGTTTTCGGAGACCCCCTTTAAATTCTAAAAATGTGCGCAATATTGAATATGTTTAAAAATCCCACTCAAAATTTCGCGAGTAATTCACAAAATCGCACCAACTTCTCTGGCGATGCGACGAATACAAGAAAGACGCCACGTAAAGTGTGGAGAATTGAAACGGTCTCAGAACCGAATGTAAGGGCGAAGAGGTCGAGATATGCGGTAAACTCCGAAAAGAACGCATCCTACTGAACGGGTGTGAGAGCACAGATGAAACCGTGTTCCCACTCCCCCAATAAAACCATCCCCTTTTCCCTTCCCATGATGCTCCGCGCGGTAAGTAAACCGGGCGGTCGGGTCCCGTGTTACATCGGTGGTTTTCCAGGTTGACGATTAATCCCTCCCCATTCGACAAACCCATCCCAAGGCCATAATTCGGTTTGTAGCCGGCAAATGGACTAATTTCCCGACGCCGTCCATTTGTCCCCACGGCGTCAACGCTCGACCTCCCTCCTTAAGCATTCTCACCTCTTTCCTCCCCTCACAACGTTAATATGAGAGGGTGTGCCGCATGCGCGTCTTTATAATTGCCCAAATCTCCACCGAATCAACAGAGGTCTCTGTTTCTCCATCGCAAACACGTCGCCCGGGAAACGCTTCGATGCCCAAGCGCGTGATTTTTCATTTGTCGTGACGTTGACGTCCATCCGCCGTAGAGGAGATTGTCGGGGGGGCTTTTTGGGGGGGAGGAAACATGGCAAATGCAGAAACATGCTCACAAACAACAGGAAGACAAGGAATCGAAGAAGATGGGGAAGTGTCCGCGTGAGAGGCGGGTGTTGTAAGCTGAGGAGGGAGGATTAGAATGGCGATGAATGGAAATAGGTAGCGAGGAAATATCGGCGGTCGTTGGGAGACTTACAATTTGCTCCACTAACGGCTTCGACCTTACGGCAGATTTTTAGATACGATGACATTCATTTGGATTGGTGCCCGATGTACTCAGGATCAAATATGTATATGGCGGGGAACAGCTATAATTAGACAACTACATAACCGTTTTGGGTATTTGAAGTTTCAATATTATGTCAATTTTATGTATTTGATTCAACGTAACTAGAAAGAGGGTTGGTAAAGGTGCCAAAAAACAATACCTTGATTTGCAGGCATTTTTAATGATGATTTTAAGGCTGCAATGAAAATTTGGGAGTTACTAAGAGAGGTGCAGAATGGAGATTGAAGAGATGAAATGAATTTTCATTGGAATTTGGAAGCTTCAGAGTATCAAGATCGGAAATTCACGAATAAGAATGTCGACAGCATAAAATGATTTATACAGTTATAATATATACACTATATATAAGTTACAGTTATAATATGTACACTTAAAATCCATTTTTTTGTTTTCTTACATGAAACACATAGTAAAGATACCGCTTAAGATGCACTGCAACATGCTTTAGTCAGTCGTTTGCCTCATTAGACAGATGAAAATTTTTTTTTTACATTATCTGCGTCACCGCTCTCTCTCTCTTTCCACGCCACGCCTTGATTAAAATTTTTTGTGAATTCCTTATTTGGAATGACAAATTGTTTGATAATAAAATCGCACCAAATTTTTCAGAACGTCCTACACTTGGCCTGTAGGCCGAAGGTAGCCTATGGAAAAAATTTTATCTTACTAAACCACTTTAAATTACGACTATTATCGTTTTTTCGTTACGAAACTAAACTAACTAAACAAAACAAGAATTAACGGTGGATTTTTTTCTCATCGATGAACATTTGTAGCATGCAGGGGTACATATACTGCAAGAATTCTTTATTATGGTTTAAAATAAGCCATGTAACATCGATCATGGACTGACATGACTGGACAGCATGTTATTGCTGTGAGAGACTATCCTCTTGACGAAGCCGAATTTCTTAAGTTCTTCATATATGTTATGGATTTGGGTAAAACAGTAGAGAGTAGCGATGACAAAAATTATTGTAAGAGCTACTCCAAAATATTTTACTGAGTCTATTTTTATTGATTTTCTCCTTTGAAGGCTGTACGACAATTCATTTGCTAGGAAGTATTTTCTATGAAGTTGATTACTATTATCTGTCCACATTAAGGCCTAATTGCCAATCATCGCACGGTTTCATATTTCTATCTTAATCTTTGGACAAAATTAATCAAACCTGTCTGCTTTTAATTTCTCTCTAAATCACCTTGTCTTCTCCAAATATTCTAAATTTACAGTTTATCTCATTTCGAAGATCGTTAATTTTTATGTACTCAGAGTACCAAAGGTCATATTAGACTAATCGGCGGGACTATTTTGGGCATTTTAAAATTATTGAACCTAATACTACCCATTAGATATCGGCTTTTCTTAAACGGAGTCATTTCATCAGTTATCTTGATACCTACAACTTTTTATTCCTAATGGTGGAAATTTGCCTTATGCTTTAGGCAGATTTCAACCTATCGTGAAAAATAAAGTAAGCTGAGAATTACATGATCGATCCTTACGAAAACCTAATTGGTTCATGTTAATGGGGTCAGAAGATTTAAGAAATTTGATTAGAGAACTAAAACGTGCTCCATTATTTTACCGGCCAAAGATACCATGAAGACCCTTAAATGATCGTTCAAAATCTTAACATGTTCCTTTCAGCGACCTCCTTTGATATTTTTCGCGAATCAGTCGAAAGATAATTAATCTAAATGAAGACAATACACAGTAAAGCACAGTTAAGACCATTTTTAGGAGACCGAAGGACGGAGGGACATTTCAGGACCGAGTGAAAACCGCAATATAGGAAGAATAAGTAATAAATTTCTATTTATTATATACTGGAAAACAAAAGGGAAGGGTTTTTCGGTTTTTTACTATTTGAATATGAACTTGTCACCTTAAAGAAAAAGGAATCTTCCTTAGTTTGCTTTATTTGCACCAACTGGAAATACGATACCTAGAGAGTCAGCCAACTATAGTTGTGTAATAATGGTTGCTTTCTTGTAACATATTTGAAGAATGGTTAATTCTTCAGACAAAGAAAACGCCTTCTTTTGTTTCCTAATTTTGGTAATTTTTCATTTTTTATTTAAGCAATTTTTAACAGATAGAAAGTTATGGAAATATGACGAGTTTTCAACAGCAGCACGATCTCTCCAAGACTATGCTAACAAAACACTGAACTCCCTTTATGGCTTATTTGATTTGTTTCATAACATGAGATTTTGACGAAAGGAAACACCACCCAGCGAAGTTTTGATTTAAGGTTCTGCTCTGAGAAAAAACTGATGGGAAGATCTTGCCCCTTCTCAAAGGTATTATCCGAAAGTGATATGGAAATTGTTCTTCTTCCCTACATCATATTCTTTTGATCACATTGCAAATAAGAGTGCCAAAAAAATAAATAGAAAATAAACCGTAGAGAAAGGGATAGGGAAAAGAACGTCTTAAGCGAGAGCATTTCAAATGGTTGTTACTGTAGTGTGTACCATTATTACTTAAGCGTCGATTTATTTTGCTTTCATGAACTAATGTCCGCTATAAAGGGTATGAAATGATCATAGTATGAAAACATTGTTCTATTCATCCAAAAATCTTCTCAGTCATACAAATCACTTATATGACTATCTTCATATAACTATATCGTCTGTATTGCTATTTTATAAATTAGAATTGAAATTAATTGTATAAAATTGCCGCTGTCAATGTAAACATTGAGATTTTATAACGGCAAATATAACACTAAATTTGCTGTAAATGTAAACTTTTGTATCTGCTATCCTTCGATTCAAGGGTATATTCACCTTGTGCGTAGCTTACTAGATAAGTCAAATAAAGAGATAAAAAAACTGTCGATAATTTCTGCGGAGGGTAGAAATAGCTCGTCGATGTTTTTCAGGGACAATATATTTTAACAAGTTTTGTTGTTGAGATTTTAAAACGTTTCACTTGGTTTATATTGGAAGTTATCAATTTTAAACACAGAGATAAAATAAAAATCCTGAACTTTGTCATTAATTGGCGTGAAGAGGAAATTGATGGAAAATTGTAGAAGGAAATGTATGGAAATGTACATTTTTTGTCTTTTTCTTTATGTTTACGTAATACCAATTTAGCATTTCCGCAGTTCTTTTGTAATGTTATTCAGTTTGTCCTGTGGAATATTTATTATTATTCTTCTTGTAGTATTACGATACAAATCATAAATTTTATAACAACCATCATCACTCATCAATCGAGTTAGAATGCGCTAATTAGAAGAGAAAGAACTTTTATCCCTCGTGAACTTCATGAACTCTAGTATTAGATCACTCCTATTCTCTTCAACGTAAACATTTCTCCTAACAATACTAGTACAGTTTAGCTGATTCTTCTGGGCAGAAGTAGACCTATATCACACGTCGCGCTCAAACAATTAGCCTAACGCATCTATAGTCATTACTCGCCTCCCACAACTCCGCCACGTAACCCTCTGTGCTTTACGGACGAAACACACGTCAATTGTTTGCATTTGACCCCGCTCTCTGTGTGACAGTGTTTGCCGTTCGCCATAATCTGACACGTGACAGGCGACCATGTAATGCAGAGCTATTGCAGCGTCGTGCTTCGGAGGCGGCAAAGGATGGATGAGTTAGGAGACGCCGGACCGGACACTAACCCACCGTTTAATTTCTCAATCCAAAAACCCAATTTGGCTTATTCTATGCCACAATATATCTTAATTACATGTGTTGTGCGATGTCAAGATTGGTATTTACTCGAAGCTATTAGTTAATGCAATGCTCCCTTATTATTTCAGGGAAATTGAAGAACATTGCTGAAATAATAGGACTGTCAATACAAGGAGTGAACAGAATAGCATGTAAGTACCCAAAGCCCTCCTTATGTAAATACAAAGTAATATCCAGGGTTTAATGACTCATTCTACTATCTTTACAGTCGTGAATTTTCCGCTTCGACCTACACTCTTTACTAAATTAAATAGATTTTTTTATTTCGTACTTTTCTGCGATTTATTTAGAAATGCTGAGATTCTTATCTTGAAATGGAAGTCAGTATTTGACTGATGCTTATTTACCTCCTTGAATTAAATTTACTTTTTCTTTGAATTGCTTTGTATGCAAAATTTCTGAAATATACCTATTATAGGATAATAAAAGTTCTATAAATACTACTGTCAAAGAACTCAAAATACTTTTAACGATTACCATCGTCAATTATTCCCCTATATTTGCAGTAAAGAAATAATCATTTATTACCTTGATATTTATTGAAACTTTCCGTTTATAAATTAGAGAAATTAATCTGAACAATATATATTACAGTATTAAAGAAAAGTCAATTGCCGACTTTATTTTTAGAAAAACAGAGTTTATAATAGAAAGGAGCATAGAAATAATTGTGTCAAAAATTCCATGGGAAAACGCTTATTGACGACCAGTTTCCACTTTCCAAAGTTATTCTCAGACCCACAGAGGTTAAAGGACTTAAACATCTCCATCAGATTAAGTTGTTCTAAAATCCTGAAGTTTTATTCTTTTATATTTCATTATTTAGCGTATAGTTCAATCAAGCTTATAATTTATCCTAAGCTTAAGCTTATAATCATTTTACACTTAATGGTTTTTTCCGCGTTGCGTAAGAAAGATGAATTCTTTCACGAGGAGTGTCTGAAAGCCTAGGATAAGATTAGAAAGTTTGATATATTTAAAGGAAACTAAAAATATGATAATGTAAGCATGAAAGTATGGCTTAATAGCCGTATTCTTGGTTCTACATTAAAAAAGCTTCGAAAGAGTTATATATACAATCACCGGTCTTGATATCGGGATTTCTACTCAAGAATTCCCAATATTAAGTACACAGAATAATTTATGCTTAGGATGAACACATTTTAACATTGGGAAGAGGGCTGAATCACAGTAATACTCTAAATGGACATTGTCAGGAAAGGCGGAACTCCGACACTCTGATGTGCTACTTGCTCGGAAAGTTTTTTTCTCGGTTTCTTAAATTTTCGCAACATTTGATTTCAGATTTCGCCTTAGAAAACTAGAAAAAACATCGTGCTATAAGTAAGCCAGTCTAAGTCGATGCCAGGTTTAACTACTTTCCTGTGTAAATTTGCTTTAAATTCTAAATTTCCCTTCATTAACTAGGCAAATGGTTTTTAAGACAGCGTCATATTTTACCTGATATATTTCCTCATGTGGTTTCGGTATCGACTCGTAGTTGAAGAATTTCGCAAACAATTGAAGACCGGCATTTCTTGTAAAATTTTGTCAACTTAGACCCCTGCAAAACTTTAACGCGCAAGAATCAACGGAAATTATATGCATATGTTTTTGCATAGTTATCGATAATTGTAGTCATTCGAAGTTTTAAAGTTCACCCTCAAAGAGACCGTTTTCATATTTTTCGATTCGACCCCACTGTGTTGCTGTCCATAAAGGAAATCATTGTTCAATATGGCATAAATTGATAAAAAGGTAGAAAATTTTTCGGCTCGAAAAAATTTCATTATGATTTATTATATTGTTTGATTCAATATTACATGACAATTTTAAGTGTGAAGCACTTGTGTGTAAATTCCAATTATATTTTAATTAATATATGCTTTCCAGACTTATAATGTAGATGAAGTTTGCAGCGTAACATCTGATGTGGTGGAGAAGCTGAAAAAAATTCATCCTCCCTCAAGTTAATTAATCCTGGTGAGAAATACTGGTCTTCTGTAAATATACGTAAACACCGTAATCCACGCTTCTAAATTTGATTATTATGTGCATAGGTTAAGCGCCAATCTAAAACTCAATGAAGATGAGGATATTGATTTTTGAAGAGCTATAATCTCTAAATCTTGTACATGCTCAAACGCATTACATCTTACCTAAAGCTCATCACTTACGTGAGAAACCGATCGATACAACTGGGATAGTTATGCGAAGTGACAGTTTCTGCTGTCTCCCACGCACTACTACTAATACGGCATACATTGCTGGGGTCAACGTTCCTCAAACATTGTCTCTAGTTACCTCTGTCTTGAATGCGCTAAAATACATAATGAGAATAATACAAAGACTCCTCGTCAACTGTAGGATTATTTACCACTCAGCCTTCTCTCCTATTTAATGAAATGTTGTTGTTTAAGAGAAAGTTATTAAAAAGTATAAATGCCTTAATGAGTCTTTTAATCGTCATATACAAAATAAACGTCTGTTGATGTGGCGAGGACAAAATTTATTTCCGATGTTTATAACTAAATTATCTATGTAGCATGTTAACCTCGAGTATTTTTTTCGACTTATGTTTTCGATCATGGCAGTTTATTAAAAACAGATTTAAAAGTAGCAGGAAAGATTCGTAAAGATAGATTTTTATATGTGACCTGAAATTTCTTCTCATGTCTGTCTTGTCTTCAATTTCATTTTCATTACTTAAATACGCCCAGTTTTTATTTATCTTACACCTATGAGGCTAATTTATTTGGTTTCATTAGCAGTAATATGGTTCAGAGGTATCTGGACGATACTGGTACTTCAATCACTTTATATTTTTACTTTATAAATCCCTTTTTTAAAATATCTCCTCACTCCATGAATTATATTATCTACCCGTTCCGTGTTTTTTGACTTTACTTGACGTTTTTTCTTCTTGAGTGACTAATATGTTGAGAAGCAAAAAGTACTTTGATAGCTTAGGTCCATCGATGAGACCCCATCGGTAATCTGGGGATCGCTTTCCATAATATGAACCATCTGAATGAACAAATATGTTTGTATAGTCTTATGCGATAATTGGTATTTCAGTTCTATTTGTATTTATTCATTAAATTTAATTATGTCTCATTCGTTGTAGATTGTGTTCTCTTTTTAACGATAATTTTTTTACTCTTCCAATTATTTAAAATTATATCTTATCAATTATATATAAATTTTACTGAAATAATGAAATGGGCACCCGTGTTTAATAAGTAAATAAATAGATATTGTATCTTTAAATGCTCGAAAAAGTTATGTGGCTCTCTTTTTATTTTAATAATCCTAAGAAGTGGTTTGACTTTGCTTAAAAATAAAGAAAATTGAATAAAAACAGCAATCCGATCTAACTTGGTGGTATGTATCCGAACAAGATATATTTGCGCACAATAAGTTTATAAAACTAATTTTTCTCAATTTTTGCATTGATTTGCCATGGTCCTCTGAGAAAATGGAATAATCTGCATTATTTAACACCTTATTTTGAAGTATACAAGTTGAGGATATAGAGAAGAAAAACCTTTATAATCGAATTTGCTATGTGAAAGAAGTTCGTGGCAATAAAGAAATCTCTTTATTTCACAATGGGAAAAGGGTTCAAAAAATCACGAAAAATCCAATTTTCGGAACATTCATTCAATTCATAACTTCTGTTTGCAAGAATTAAACAAATGTAGCGCTCCATTGCCTTTCATTCAATATGCCACCGCGAAAATTATACGAGGAACTCCCGACGAGTTGGACAAATTTCAACTCCCCAATTTCCTTATTAATATACGTTCCTTTTGTTTGATTAAGATTCCAGTTTGTTTTGGATTAGCGATCAGACAATTGAGTCAATTTGTAATCCCGATTGTAACTTTGGTAATCCGAGGAATAAATGAAAGTCCATACGTTAGCAGACTCCAATTCCGTGCGAAAATCGTCCGCAAAACCTCTCCCTCTCACCTCTCGCACCCATCCGCCCCTCCCAAATACTGATTAAAGTCGATTCCGTATCGCACATGAAAATGGAAAGAGAGTTTTGTGAGCTGATAGTGCCTCTCGTGATTGTGTTTCGTTACTCGCCTGTCATTTTCTTTCCCCTCTCCCACCTTTCTTCCCCATTCCACACCGTTTTCCATTTCATTTGCCTCCCTCTTTACCCCTATCTTCCCACCTTCCTCCCCTGCTCGCAATGTTTTCTTCATCTGTCTTTCTCTCTATGCCATCCTCCCTTATTATTCCCTGCAATTTCCTATTTAAGTTCCATTCTTCCCACCCTTTCTCTTAACCCTCTCCCTACTACCCTAACCTATCTCTACTCACTTTCTGCCATCTCTCTACTCAACCTTACCACCTTGCATCTACTATTTCTATCCTACCTTAACCTATCCGCACGAGACTCTCTCCTACTTCATTTGCCTCTCTCCCTCTATCACCCTACCCGATTGACGTATTTTCCCCAACATAACCTGTATATATATTAGCTGCTTCGTACCTCTCTAATGTATTTCTATATTTCTCTCTAATCTATTTCTCCAGAGGCGTGACTTGATAGTTTATTTGGTTAGAATACTTGCCCGGAAAGTGGGAGACCTGGGTTCGAGTCCCAGTCAAGTCACAATTTTTCACTTCTTGTATAAGTTTGGGTTTCTATTTATCTATTACTATTCTGTTCTTCTACTACTCTTGTACTACCCTTTTACTACCCTTCTATTACCCTTATACTACCCTATTACTCTTCTACCACCCTCCACCTACCTTTCTACCCAATGTTAACTCTCTAACAATGTTACTCTTACACCACTATCACCCTACTCTATTCTACTAGCCTTACCTCCATAACCTATCCCTACCGTTCTCCTTCTATTTATATACTACTCTAATCTATACTTGTCTACCCAATATTACCTTCTTCCCTTATCACCCAAATCTATTCTACTACCCTTAGCTCACCACCGTAACCTACCTCTACCTATTTACCATTCCCTCTCTACTATCTTCCTACTCTTCCACTACCCTCTAACTCTTAAACCTTACAGTGTTGCAGGGAAATAGTTGCCAGGAGAGGTAGTTATTTTTGGTCATTTTTTCGACGAAGTATTCGAGAAGTCAACATCAGTCAAGGGTAGATAGGGTTTTTGGGGTTTTACACCCTCTGCCATGCGCCAGTGGCAGTTTTCAGGGTTTAAATGTAAATGTAAATGTAAACCTATGCACGTGACCCACCTTGTACCCCTTCACAAACTCACCATTCTCCCCATATCACTCTACTTTATAGTACTACCCTAACCTATCCCCCTCCTTCCTTCAACCTCCCTAACTATCCAACTCAACTACCCTACTACACTCCTTCACCTGCCTAGCATAACCCCATCATCCTATCTTTCCCTTGGTACTACTGTAATCCGTCACTTTCCTCAAACCTCCTTATTTTCTCTCCTACAACCATCCTATCACTCATTGGTCTCTTCCTTCTATACCCTAAACTCTTTTCCCTTACCCCCCATCATTACTCCTAACCCCACAATCCACCGTCCCCTCACCTCTTCCTCCGAACACCGTGCGACCGCGTTATACGGCCCGTGTCAACTCAAACACGGCGGCGCCGGTGTTGATGTTAATTAACGTCCCTTAATTAACGGGCTGAGTGTTGATCCGTGCAAAGGGGGGGACAGTCGGATGGTTTTAGTGAGGTGGCGGCGGAGGAGTGGGAAGGGCCGGCGGAGGGGTGGGCCGCTGGAGGAGTACCGATTCCCATTCCTCGTGGGAGGAGGGATCCGAACGCGGCGTGATGTACGCGGTAATTGATTCCGTGGTCCGCGCAAATTGGACTAATTGCATCCGTTCTATGGATTTTTCGATATCGACTCCTTGGGCGGAAGAAAGGAAATCACTCCAGCTTCATCATTTTTCACTGCGGTGAGGCTTGCTTTTTTTTCGGATCCGTCGGGAGCGGCTTTGATCGCGCGGGTTTCGTCGTTTTGGTTCTATGAGTTCTCCGATTTGCGAAGATAGGAATCGCTTTTTATTCCTTCCAATTCGTTCCGATTGGATGCGATGTGCATCCAACGAGTGATCGGTTAATTGGGGGAGTGCGATCATTGTTTTCGCCCGCGTGTTTGCGTTCAATCATTCACGCTTGAGTTTTATGCGGGGTTGGCTATTAACTCGGATTTGCTTTTTTTTATCATCGGTTCCTAAATTATTTGATTGTTGGTTTTTTTCGATCCTATCGTTTTGAGTACTTTGGTGAAGTTCTGTGGAAATCGACGCTATTTGAATGGTTGTGAGTTATTGTGTTATTCACAGCCCATTATGAGAGATATATGTAATTTTATTCTTGATATATATAATTTATGGTCAAATTATTTAAAGTGAGAGCTTTTATTCGTATGACATGGGTATGTGCTATCTTATAAATACGAGTAAAGTAGAAAGTTTATATCTTCGCTTGAGACACGAGGACCAGAAGTTGCGCAACTTTCAAACTTGAAAGACTGTTGAATGTCTTCCCTTTCCCTGTCTTATAATTGCTCTAAACCACATAAGATATCCGACGGCTTAGCAGAAATGGTCTTGAGGATAAAATTTATAATGAACACCTGTTTTTGAAATGAGAGATTTTGAGTTGTGGCCCCGTTGAAAGTAACTTTGGAATGCAGTTACTGTGTTCTTAATTACGTATGAGTTTTAGGTAGATTTTCATATCAAATTATGTTACTCCTAAGAAAAGCTTAGTATCCTTAGGATATTTTAATTATTTATTGAAGTAAATTTATGAAAATTGGATTTTCTATAGATTATTGTTATCTTCTCCTAAAAACACGAGCTATTATGTACATGTGTTACTTTTACGAGCAATTAAAAGTGGCGATTACATTTATTATACAGGATGACTACAAAATCGTAAGACAGGGGTGTACTTTTCTTACTACCGTACATATTGATGCTTATATATCAACAGGGAAAGGAAGGTACGGTAATCAATGATTCTTATGTTGTGAAAGACGATATCAGTGAATGTAACCTGCGAGAGGTTGTGCGTAAACGATCTAATCTTTTTGCTTCAAATCGCTTCTTATCCTAGGTCATCATATGAGCTTAAAGACACAACCGTAAGAAGTAGAAAGATATTTCATTCCATAATAATTCTCGTTTACCATTCTTAGATCCATCTTTTCAATATTTTAATTAGGTGAAATTCCATTTTTTATTCTTAAAGAACTTGGAAAAAAACTACGAAAATATTTTACTAGCATCAAGATATCTTTAAATTATTTATGATTTTTGAGCCTTCGCCTCGGTATTATTCGTCAACCGAATATTTAATTACAAGATGAGTCCAAATAATGGCGAAAAAGTCATCGTCAGATAATGAATTCTTCAGTTAGGCTTCCCGAAAGCTGTGTTTCCTTTGTATTATATTGTAAAGAATAATTTCCGTTGATTTCCGAACCACAATCCTCGTTGTCATTTTACTCATAGAAAATACTGCTATTCATTATTAAATGCAGACTACAACAGTAAACCTATAATATGTAATCTTTTGGCTATCTCAAGCATTAATACATACTGTTTTATGTTTATTTTATATATATTTTGTGAATAGAATTTTTGTATATGATGATTGATTGAAATAAATTGAAAAAAAATGAATGGAAAAGAGACAGGCCATATGGCTGTGCTTTTACTTGGAGAGTAAGCCAAAGCCATAGAACAGTTGACTGAAAGTCTACTGTGAGAGAGCTTTACTATGGTAACCCCATCTACAGCTATCATTGGCAAGGCATTTCTCTCCAGTAAACCGAATCAACGGATATTAACACAAATTCCCGTCACATTGACGCGATGGAGGACCGTTTCCAGCCGCTATTGGCCCACATAATGGACTAACGTACACCAATCCTCGACTGAAAGGGGTAGGAGAATTAAGAAGTGGCGTAGTGGGTGTAAAAACGATGGGTTGACACCCGATCCTTGGCTCCGTGTAACAGCAAACGACATGAGCCACGGAAGATGTCGTAGAGAGCAGTAACGGGCATTGTGTCGCAGAGGGCGCGAGAAAAGGAGGGAATGGGGGATGATGGGAAAGAATGGTGATGAGTGGGATAGCTCGCGGTGGCTCCTCCGCTGATTAAACGCGGATTTTAATCCAAAGGATCACGGGGTTGAGGGGAGAGGAGGGGAAGAACGAAGGCGGAGTGATGAAGGTGGGATGCTTAGTAGTCGGCGGCGAATAATGATTTCCGAGCGATATCCAGAATAAAGGGAAATGGAATGGCGCGTGTGTTTTCTGATGGACAACTGCAAAGAGTCTTTCAATGTAGAAAGATGGGAGTTGGGGGGAGGGGTTTAAGAAGAATGTAAAGTTTTATTGCGAGCCGAAGTATTGCGAAAACATTACAGATAACATTCGCATTCAACACTACAATGAGCTACGATCCAATGATGCTAATGTAAAAGATTTCGAATAACTTATAATTAATGATAATAATTATTCTTTGCGAGGTAATTCTCTGATCTCTTCTGTTTATAATTAATTTTAGCAATATATTAAAAAACCCACCAATGTTTCCATAATTATAACTTTAATTTGATTCATAGTTGTGAATTATCTCCCTAATGAAGGCTTAATTAAGGTCTAGTTTGTGAGTTCCTGCACCTCTTGTATTAATTAACATACAAACGGGAATTTAATATTTTTGTATAATTATCTAATTCACGCAGTACAGAAATTAAAGAAATAATGGCTAACATATGTTGGCTAAATTATCTTCTCACCAATACAGTAAAATAAACAATTTGATTCTATAGGAATAGTAATGATAGATATGATATAACTCCAAGTTAGGTAACTACCTTACTCCTTGATTAGTAAACTTTTTTTGTAAATGAAACTCATAATTAATAGAGAACACGATCGCCTTAATTATCTAATATGAGGAGAATTAAAGTGAGATTATTGTAATGAAAAAGGTAGGAGAAAAATTTTTATAATTTTGTACATCAGGTATTCTGTATGAAAGTATTTGTCTATGCTCTTTTATACTTAGGATTATGTTCGGCGTCAATGAATTTCCTGATATTTCCGTCCCATTTAATTTTACATCCGATAAGTTCTCCCCCTGCTCCCTCTAATATTTATACTTTGGACTTCGGCGAAGTGTTCCAGAATTTCACGATCTTCAAGTACGGAAGAATAAGACAGAGTCGAGAAAAAAAGGCGATCATTCAAGGAACTTGGAAGATAAAAGTTTTACGGAAACCTTTAGTTTTTCTCGGTCTTACTCTAATGTGGAAGCTTGAAGCAAGAAATTTCCGTCGACTTAAGAGACATAATCCGGTTCCGTTTTCACTCTGCAAAACAGTGGCGTAGAAAAAGGTAGCACGGGACGAAAAAGACGGTGCGAGTGGCGAGGGAGGGAGGCGCGGGAAAATGAGCGCCGAAGGAAAAAAAATGGAGGAAAAAGAGAGGGATGGAAGGAATGCATGGCGCGCATAGAAAGAATGGGAGTATGAGGGCGTATGATCCCGAGGGATGTGGAAAGGGAAGAGGACAAGAGCGCTCGCTCTCTCTCCTCACGAGGGAAATCAGCGACAAGGGCCGAAAGGAGGAAGGGTTGGTTTTCGGGACGAGATGAGAGAAGAAATGAGTGTCGCGGAAGAGTGGGAGGGGAGAGAGCGGGGGATCGAATCCGGGTCTACGGCGGAAATGGTTATGGCCGAGAGGGCCGTATTGCATCGGATATTGGGATGGGGAACGGTTTTCGATGGAGGATATCGAGATTGCGTGGGTTGGGTGAATATAAAAACGGGAAAATTCGTAATTTAAAAAGTCCTAAAACAAGGAAACCTCGACAGATGTGCGGTGCTATTCAGTGTTATAAATTCTAATATAGATTTTGATTTGCTAAAAAATATTGAAATTAACGCAGCAGTTCCACTATTAGTGCACAAGAAAACGTCGATCGAGTTAGAAAAAGTGATTATTCATTTAATGCATTGATAAGGAATGATGTAAAATTAATTTTATTTCTGTTTTTATTTTCCCACTCACATTACCCTACCTTTAGTAATACATATTTTTCTTGTTCGTGAAAGATTGTCGCAAATATGACTAGAGACGGTTTTGCATTGAAGAGGGTTTTCCATATATTAAAGGTTGTTTTAGTTCACCTTATGTCATCCAGTTGTTTGTAAATATATTGAACTTGGAGGATTTATAAAGTTGAGGCTAATATGGTGGATTAGATGTACCAATCCAATAATTTATGCCAATAATTATCAATGATTTCATTTCGAGTACCAATAATTTCAACAATGATTGTTATACAAAATATTGCATTTATAATATAACAAAATAACAAGGACAAATCCATTAATGGATTTTTAATGATAATGTTTATAGAAAAGTGTTTAGAATAGTCTAGAATGGAATAATGTTTCACAGTCTTTATCATAAAACCTAGGTCAAGGATTTTCGTTTGCCCTTTCAAGATTGGATGGCCAGTCTAAAGATTGGACATCATCTAATATAAAATATGATGTAGCTTTACTTTTCTCAACTTTCTATATCTCTTTTTCATGCTAGCGTGGAAATAAGTATCCTCATTTTAAGTTCATTTTCATAATATTTAGAATTGCTTTAATTTGGGTAACGAAAATTTTCATGCTGATAAAAAGTAATTATATTACCACTGACTATCATTTCAATATGTTGTAAATATTTCCATTTATATGTAAATAAAGGAATAAAATTTTAGGCAGAAATTTTTAAAGGCTAAATTTAGCTGAATCGGCGAAAATTATTTAAGAATATTTGGTTTGTATAGATACAATGCTCTTGGGCTTTCTATAACTTGATATTTATCGAGTTTTTATCTCTTGAGGCGATGCTTTTGTTTATTCATTTACCTTATTTGAGCTTTACCATATAATCAAAATATACTGTCCGATATCCCTCATAGATATATCAATTTCTGTTTCCTGAATGTGTTGTATCCCTAGAGGAAAACCTTTAGGTTCCCATCCTCCTGTTTACGTGCAATTACGATCAAAGTTTCGTTTAAAAAACACGAAGCTCAAATGAACGGTTACCTGCTCTGAAATCTAAGCAATTCAAAGTATTATTCCTTATGAGATTGATATTAAAATTTAAGCGTAACATTCTTGTGACTGAATGTATCCTGATCCGGATTTGAAGGCAAATTTTCCAAATATTAATAAACGCGCACAAAGAAAATTTCGTAACCTACAAAGTCGTGATATATGAACGCTCACCCACGATTAATTATGGGAATGACAATGGTTTCCCGTTGACAATCGTTTCACCCTGGTTTACTTGCGCTGATCTTAGATCGAAAGCAGTGGAAGGAGGAAGGGGACAGAGGTGTGTGTAAAGCGTTGGCCGGATCGTCTCCCTCTTCTAATTTGATACTTTAATTTCGACCGACCGCACGGGTCATGTATATTGCAACGGCGTCTCCAACCACATTCCACTAACTTTCCCTTTCCCTCACATTCCACCCTCTTCCCAATTTTCCTTCGCTTCTCCATCATCGCATCCCTTCGTCTTACTTCCTATCTTATTCTCTCTTCCATTCCCTTACATTTACCAACATTTTGTCATCCTCTCCCTCTTTTTACTCTCACCCACTTTTTCTACTCTTCTTTCGCCGTGTTTTACTTATTCTTCCCTCATTCATTGTAAGTTACTCCTTTCTTCTTATTTTCTTCCTTGAACACCAAGTTGAAGAGTAGTCAACACTCTTCCTTGACGATATCGAAATCATTGATTCACAATAGAAACATCTTTATTTGGCAAATTTGGTTCTAGAAAGTCCTGTCTTCCATTTCACCTTCGATAGAATTTAGCACAAAATAAATGAAATGGTCTTAGGTTTTGAACGATATAAACGATAGTATATAGGGATTTTTCAATAAGTACTGTGACAATAGGAAGGAAATAAGGAGAGAAAACATCGTGTTTCGTGAAGAATAACAACTGTGATATTTTTGACTACAGAAAAAATATTTCCAGTGCAAGAAAACTCCCACGAAGAGAAGAGGAGAGTAAATAAAAGTAGACAGGTGTAGAAAAGAGGGAAAGAAAGTGAGAGATGTATTGCAACATAAGGTTTAGTCTCTGAGCGTAGTGTATTATAATAATTTAAATGGATTGTCATCTGGCCATGATACAATATTTAAAATTTATATACTAATCATTGGATAAAATTAATACTTGTATGGAATGTATGGAGGCAATAAATCAAGGCTTAGAATTAACAAAAAGGTACAAAAATGGGTTTTCAGCATAAGAGGTCATCAATATTACTCCAATTCACAGCCTTGTTTACAAGTGCCTACAAATAACGTCTCTAATTTACGGAAGTTGTTGAGAACATTTTGTTTACGACTAAAAGGGCGTAATAAGCGCAAAGGAGTCCTGTTTTGGGTTTCTTTCTTCAGCCTTAGCATACATATCAAAATTATATCTGTAATTAACATTAAATATATTAGAATTATTAATATGAAAAATTAAAGACAGTCCCCGCGTAAATAATCTTTATCATTTACTCTGCAACAGATAAAATCGATCATGTGCTATATTTAAAAAAATTAAGGATTGATGTATGTAACATAAGACTAGGATCTCTCACTTATTACGCCAACCAATCTGTAAATATATATTATATACATATTAAAAAATGAAATATTATTAAATTCCAAAATCTCAATGGTTTAACAGCCGACTGGATAGCGGAAGATTCCCTCTCTCATATAATAAAAAGACCTTTTTCTACTCCCACATATCATTTATTATTATCATATATACATATCATTTATCATATATTATTATATCATTTATTTTCCATAATACACGCCGTGCTAAGTTACATAAAATCTATTCCTTTTGACCTCGAAAACATCAAAAATTTCTTATGGACAGTCCACGTGAGGATCAGGTCATTTCTCTGTTATTCATCCTTCGATATAGATGCAGTTATATTGATGCTTGACCCCTTTTACTTCTTTTCCGATCCTCCGACATCTTTCTCACTCTTCCTCTTCACTCCTTTCCTCTTCTATTCCCTCTCTTTCTCTTCGTATTTATCCTCTCTCCCTTCTCCCATTATCCGCTAACTCCTTCCCATCCTAATCCGGAGATCCGACCTTTACTTTGCCGGAAATTGGGTGCGGTAAACCTAATCACCCTCGAAATAGGGAGTGGGTTAGAGAGGGCGACGCATAAGAAGTTCGTCGAGACCAAGTTTCTCAGCGGATGTCGTCGCCACGTCCTTAATTAACCGCCTAATGGAGTTAATTCGCTCTTTTAATTTTTCCTCCCTCTCCTGCCCTTAAGTCTACGGAGAGGATCTGATGGGAATCTCGTTTGAATAGGATTCATGTCTCATTACCACATCACCCTGCATCGGTGGGCCGGATCGATTCGGTTGTACCTTCGGGAAAGTGACTGTGATCAATTGGTTTTTTTTCCGTTCACCTTACTTTCCTAGGAGTGGATTCAGATTCAGCTAAGATTGAATGGATACGGAGGGCGTCCAAAAAGTAAGTTTATCCTGAGCCACAGAAAATAAAATCTCTATTCATAAATCAGAAAAACAATTAATTTATTAATTGTCATCTTTCCTCTATTTCTAGACTTAACCCCCCTCTTTTTGTGTGCATTTCTGATGTATTGCTAGCATTTTCAAAGGTTTAGGTCACGCCATTCTTCCGCCAGATTTCTTGCCCAACAATCCACTTCATTTTTGAGTTCATAATCCTTTGTAATCACCAGCCTCCAAGATGTTTTTTCTGCATAGAGAATAAGTGGCAATCACTAGGGGAAGATCAAGTAATTACGCTGGATGACCAAGGAGATCCCAACTATGGTTTTTCAGCAGTTTAACAGTTCCATGAGTAGAATGCGGCCGGGCGTTGTCGTTTTCGATAGCGGGCGCGGCATCCACCTTGCACAAACTTTTCTTAGGAATAATACTCTGCAGTAATAATAGGCTTATTTCGAACTTCCGAGGAAGGTTAGCTAGAATTTCGTCCAAAAGTGAAATGTTTATCAATATGTATAAGGAACATATGTTTAAATTAGAGCCCATGTACTCCCACCGGGAAAACAGAGGCTCACATGAGCACGTGAAATGATCTCAGCTGTCGAAGCTCTTTCAACAATACTTTTACTAATGTAATTTTACTTCATTATATCATCAGCGCATCATTAGAGCGATATTGTTGTATACCTAAAAATTTTAATCGTAAATTAAACGGTCGTAAAATGTTAAGGAATGAATAAGATTCTCACACATTTATTTCCAGATAAATCTCCTAATCTTTTCATAAATAATGAGGTATCTCATCCTCCGGTTAAAATATATTTATATTAATATGAATGCCGAATTTCAAATATAGATTCATCTAACTTTCATCTGACTTGTGTACTATATATAAAACTCTCCGCGAGGTTTTCGCCTGAGGAGACTATAGATTACGCCTGCTTCTTAGGCAACAACAATGCAGGCAATTTTTGCGGGTTGCCGGATCCTCCAGGGGCACTTGCTGATTGATGTTGAGGAGTGTATATTTCTACATAATTTAATGTGATCTTGGATGTTTAAATTTAAGGCACTGAAATTACGCTAAATTTAACGAAATTTCAACGAAACATGAGTGAAATTGCTAAACTACGACTCCATTTAAAAAATTAAGCATCTATTTTAATAGCTGTAATTCACTACTTTCTTCATTCAGTTATCGATGTTTTTCTTCTAAAATAACATATTGATGGAACGACTTTTCACTTCTGATTGTTGTAAATATCACCATTTCTCACCTAATCAATCGCTGTAAGAGATCACTTGCTTTTTTCGGTCATTGCCAGGTTCGTATACTCGTTACTCTGCTCGTGAAATTTTCGACACTATTTAGAAAAAATTTACTCATTTTATTGATTTATATTATTTTTCGATTACATCAACTTTGCTCAAAAGATATAGATATCAATGCTAGGTTCCAAATGAATATATTTCAAGATTGTATGTCGAGTGTATTGTTTCACGTCCTCTAAATCTGCATTGTCAAAGAAAATTCTACTTCTGAAAGTAATATCAATTACAACGAGAAAATCACATAATTACGAGGATATAAATTTGGAGAAAGACAGCGGGTCTTTAAGTTTGAAATGAGCTAGTGTATAGGATCTGATTTGGTCATACTAATCATTTCAATTATAGCTTATGATATCCTTACTTTAATCGATCTCCGTGGGAGTAATCCTGCGCCTACAATTCTACGGAGCAAAGATCAATGTATTTTAATCTGTGCGATGCGGAGTTTCTCCACGTTTTCTCCACCGTTGTTTTTGTTTGCTGTAGAGAGAGTGCAGTTTCAACTCAAGGAACTCATTTTTTCTTTTATGAAAGCGTCCCAACTTCTCCGTGGGTCCATTGAAGCGAAACAACGGGAGATCCATTAATTTACAAAGAAGTGGAAGTCGATCCACTTAACTCCCCTAGAGACGGCGAGTTTCCATGGCTTGAGGAAGTAATGAATTTTTTCCGCTTTGGTTTTCTTTCGGTCCACGTCTCGAGTGCCCTAGGCGATACGGCAAAGGTAAAGATGGCAAGTCCCTTAGTTGAATCAAGTTATAAAGCAAAGATCGACTTTCTCTTCCGAGCATTAATTGTCCTGGATGGAAGCGGTCTCGAATTGTCTGGGAAGAAAGAAGGGAAATGGAATTAATGAAGTGTGATTTAAGAAACTGAAAATGCAATATTTAAGGGTCTCCGGCGGTCATGATTAACCACTATGTTTGTGGTGATTTATATTTCATATCCATTGAGCATCAAATAGAAACGTATCTCATTTATTTCGCGACTTTTTATGTCTTTCAATCTGGGGTTTTGTGTGAGTATCATGATGAATTTATTTACATAATTACGAATTTTTGTGACTGTTTCACCTCGACTTCTTTAAATACACAGAGGTAATTTAATGACTGGATTCCTCTCTTAAAACGATTTTCATAATTTATTCTCTGTCAGTAAATGAATAACGATCTCAGAGTAAGATTGAACTTTATTTGAAATGATTGCAATTCAAACATGTTTGTCCTTGTTGCATTCATATAAGGTATATTGTCTGCGAAACTTACCGTGAATAAACGGATATGAGTATCGATTGTATACAATAGTAATGCTTAAGCTTAACTTTGATACATAGAATCGCATGTTTAATGGTATTTATATGAACTTGTTTAGACTTAAAACATACCTTCCTTGAATGCGACAGGGACAGATATGTTTGCATTGCGATCATGAATGAGAAATAAAAAACATTTCAAAAAAAACTTTAATCTTTAATACTTTTACCAGCAATATATATTAGCCTTCTTGTCATTTTTTATTATAATGGAGAACTAACAGAAAGGCGAAGCCGAATCAATAGAATAGATTAGACTATGATCATAAAGAACTTTCAATATCAAGACAGTTGAAATATAGAAATAAAATAAAGGGTTTACCTCTTTGTGAACATGTCTATATTCTTCACAGTTGGATTGAAGGAAGGTTACATAGAATATTAGTTTTGTTTTTGCTATTGCGTCATCTCCTTTGGAATTTTCCCTCTTTACTTTCATGTCTCGCTGATGAGTAATTAATTCAGAACTTCTAATGATCATGTAACTAGTAATAGATAAACATATGAGTTATAAAAGAAACCTATTAATCTAAAATTTTAATATGAAGCATAGTTGGGAATCATTGAAAGTTTCTGGCTAGAAAGATAAAATTTTCTTTTATTCTAAAAGACTTCCTGCTCAGCTGCAAAATTGTAATCGAGTTATAGTGTTGTAGATGGAAAGCTTCTTTTCAGGCCCAAAGCGAGAGATTTATAGTGTTTTGTTTGAATATGAATGATAAAGTAGGTGATGAGGAAGAAACAGAGCATGCAGAACATAGAAAAAGTTGCATCTTATCCGAAAACCTAACGCAGGAGGATAGGCATAATGTTTGCAGAAAGCGATAAATCTCGCTCACACTCGCAATGATTTCGCGACTTAATACTGGATGGCGCGTTAAAAATTGGAAGGGAACATCCAGCCTCCTTACTCTTCAACCTTCCATCCATCTGCACCTGAAATAAAAAAAAATCCCTCCCCATCCGTTTCCATCCCCTCTCTTTCCCTCTCAAATCCCAAATGCCCCGCCTTCATCTCATCCCGCTCACTCCTCTTTTGTCACTCTCCTCGTGTATATACATCTGAGTGGAATAAAAATCATATCTTAGGCCGTGTTATTTGTGGCGCGCACTTACTCACCGGATCTCTAACGTGAACAAATATCCTCCTCCCCGCCGCACTTCGCTCCGCTTTTGTTTTTTCGACGGATGCGCGCATCGCTCGCCTCATTTTTTTCCTCTCGACGCCCTTTGTCACGAGCCTCCCGCACTGCCGAACACACACACTCACAATCGCCTTTTCTACCTCGTCTACCTCAAACCCAACCCCTTTCCTCAGCAAACGAGCACGGTTCTGAAAAAAGGGTCTCACACCCCTTCCGCCTCTAATCCCCCGATCCCTTTCCCCCACCTTTTTTTGTTCTCCGAGTTCCTTATCCTTGTATGGATCTATCTACAGCTCTCCACATTTTTGCTGGGGTTGGAATAGCCGATACCTCACATTTCCCCCTTCTTTTCTTCGTCCCCTTTCCCCAGCTTTTCCAGTTTGCTCAGTCGAAAACGCCATTCCGCGTCTTGGTTTCGTGTTAAGCCCCCCCCTTCTCCCGCGAACCCTTTTATTTGGCAAACAATGGGAAGCGGAAAAAAGATAATCCCGATGATTGTTTAACGACCGGCGATAAATTGCTTAGGTGCGGATAGCAACACGCTCCTTCCTCCTTTTTATTGGCCGTACGCTGCGTTCCCAACGAGACGGGGTGCCGATTTTTTTTATTTGCTTTAGCTGTCGTTTTCGGGAAAATAAAATGGCCAAAGAATTCCCCCATTTCCTGATTGCGGCCCTTGGAAAAAAAGGATGGGTTTCATCTCCATATGTTTTTTTTCCTCGTTATGAAATCTTCGATATGTTTCGGCCCCATAAATCATTAAATAAAACAGCAGTATGGGGTTTAGAATTTTCTGTACCCTTGTCAAGTATATTATTTTACATGTAAAAACATTATGCATGAGATTTCTGGCTTGTATTAGGTTCGTGGTTCTAAATTTCACTTTTTGACCTATCTTTTTAATTTCTTGATATTGTATGCTTTCCTACATGTCATCAAATACTATGATCGAGAATCCGTTTGAAATTTGTAGAGGTTTATGTAATGTTATTCTTCGTTCCAGACATTATTTCGATTCTTTCTGTTCTTTACAACGATTGTAAAGTCACGTTGTATCTACTTAATTCTTTAAGTATGTATTTCCTACGAGTGGTATCTTCAACTACCCTATACATTCCTTTTTAACATTTACAAAAAAAATGATGATTTATTACAAGTTGTATACTATATGGTCACATACGTAACCTTTAATCTGTATCCTCTCTATAAAAAACCTTATTCTTATCATAAAGTACAGTTTTCAGGTCGAAAGAGCGAGAAATTCATCAAGGAAACGGATTTAGGCCAAATTTTATGATTTTGTCGACTTCTAGAGTTATTTTGACGACCTCAAGGGGGAAGATTGGCTCATTGTGAGTTTTTAGGTAAAGGAATATGGTAAAATTCGAATGCAGAATGAATTATATAATGCATAATTCAGCTCAAGTAAGAGAACAGTGAATGAAGTCAAGAATATTTTAATTTTTTTATGAAAAACTTTATATTTAATTTTAAACGTGTATATTTAATTTTAAACAATTTTCTATTTTGATTTTCAATACTTATATAAAATTTACTGGAGTTCGAAGTGAGATATCAATCATTTCCATTGAGAAAAATACGTCGTAAAACAAGGGTTAGGTACTAAGCTATAGGAGATATAAATATGCTATCTGAATCAAAGAAAAGACCTAGTGGTAAGAGAAGAAGTATTTCCCATAATATTTATTTTAAAATGACCTTTTTTGCTTCCGCGGAAGGAACTTCAGGTGATATCGGTCCTTTTTATGTGGATAATAACAGATCTCTTTTTTAAAATCTTGAATTGCCACAAATAACACGTTGATTTCAATGCTAGGAAGGTTGTAGAAGTTACGTAACCACAGGCTAAACACGTGAAATGTTATCCTTTCTATAAACCGAGTCATTATATTATTCCCAACTTACAAATTGCGAGTTTATAATGAAAAAGCACTTCAGCACTTTTATAAATTAAAATTTCACTACTTTTGTAAATTAAAATAGCACTTTGCACATAGGCATCAAATCCTCTCATCCGTTCACCCTTTTGGTTTCTTATTTCGCTCTATTCCTTCCTTCCTTCATTCTCTTCCTCTCCATTCCTCTAGACATTTATCATTATTCTCTTTCGAATGTTCCCCCGCTCTCTTCTCACTGCACTCAAATCCATTTGCCCTCTCATTCCTATTTCCCCTTCCGATTCTCAGCACCGGATCAGATTATATGCTCCCAAACAACGGATATATAACACGAACCGATGCAAAGGCACTTCCTCAGACTCGCCCTTTTCCGGAACACTATTCACAATTTCACTTTCCGTTCCATTCACTTTCTACCCTTCTATTTCTACTCCTTGGTTTCCGTTTCTAATGTATGATAACTTCTGATTCTTCCTCTAATAGATCATTAGGTTTATCACCCGTTGCTTTTACGGCTATTATCTTCACTAAAATTATAAAGTTATAATTTGATCTGATAGCTTATTATTACATGTTACTCTTAAAATTTGTATTATCATTCTATACTAATAGATGTGGGTTTAATTATCGTGATCGTTTATCTTAAGACCTAACGTTTTGGCTTATCTAAGTGAAGGATAAAGCTGAGTCAGAAAGTTGTATAGTGTACTTAAGTGATCGTCTCGATTGAGTTATGTATCTATGTATGATTTCCATAGTTATATCGGAAGGATAGAAGAAATTTTTTCCACTACTTTATTACCGTTCAAGAAAATATTAAGTAATTAATTCTTCGATGAAAGCAGAAAATTATGTAGTATATGTTAAGTATATTCAGAGTATTATAGAAAAGGTATTTAAAAATTTGAATATAAAACAAAATATGAAGAAATATCTCATTTTTTCAATATTTCTTTCAATTGATGTCTCGAATATACATAAAAAAATTTACGATGCTCCTTACTTACACTGATTTGGCTTAAATATGCATAAGTTATTATTATATTTTTAAAATTTCTTCTCTTGATACTCTTCGTCTTGTTCTTAAAAGATACGATCCTTCAAACGTTACCACGACTGCTAACACTACTTCTCTCTCTTGGAATTTCATCTTTCGCATTTCTAGCATTCTTTACTCGTCCTTTCGAGTTATACGTCGATTCGGTTCAGTTCTACATTTTTTCTCCTTTTTTGTGTAGATTCTTGATTTTATCTTCCATGGTTATATTTTGTGATGTTTGTAATTCTTTCCTAACAGATTTTTATGGTTTGGAAATTGTACGTTATACGTTATACTGGGTCGAATTATTCCGTTAATAATACATTTTAACTTCACGTCTTCGAATGACAGCCCAAGAAATATCTTAGGAAGCATTTTCAAGAAAAATAAAACGAATTATCCTCGTGATTTTTCGTCTAAAACGAATAAGCGCACGGCAGGACAGCTTAATGTTGCTAGCCTCCGTATAAATTTATCCCCAGGATTTTTGCCAATGTCCACGATAATTTACAGTTTCCGTTTTTGCCTCTAACAGGTAAATTTGTTTGCCTCCTTATCTTCCTCTCCTGCTTTGTCTCAATTTACCTCCTCCTTCCCAGTTACTTCTTTTCCTCTTCCACCGCAATCACTTTTCCCTCCATCTATTCCAATCCAAGAGGTGAGGATTTATTCTCGCCGCCCACTGCGATCAGTCGATAAAGCACACCCTGGTGAAGGCGCACCCATCCGTGGGCCCATTCGCACCAATCATGGGAGACACCCTGGGAGTGGGTGGCGCTAAGGGAAGAGGGGTTAGGCGCCTCCTACGACTACAATTGATCCCAGCGCTGCTTCTTTCGCTCCCTGGGAAGGGAGCTGTGGGAAAGAGCGCTCCTTTCGATAAAGCCAACACCTATTCGATGGTATAATATTAAGCTAGTGAGTAGTATGGGTATAACCTATATATGATTTAATGTTTATTGACGGTATAAAGATTGCAGTAATTACAGTATTAAACATTGCAGTAATTAAAACAAGTCTCAATACGGCCCCCTGAGCCTAATTGGCTCATCAGGAGGTGCCTGGGTTTACACAAATCACATTATCATGAAATATAATTGAAACACTAATTAATATGTTAATACTATTGCATAAGGTTGTGTTTTACCTGAAACTTGCAGGTGATAAAGGTAAAATAAAGTCAACAATTCAGGTACACGGTGACGATACCTACTTGTCTCAATATTGGACCTTAAAAGAAGGATATCAACACATTGAGTCTTTTGGAATTTAGGTTTAAGGACGACTAAAAAGATAATAGAATACGCATTGGATAAAATGTAAACGGGTAGAGTAATTTAAATGAAAATACGAAGGGGCGACATTCTATATACATAGAGGAGTTCATCGAGAGACTATATTATAATTAATCTTTAAAGTTAAAGAATTAGTCGTATCAACATCCAACACACAATTAATATGATAGATTTAAATTAAATTTTTATTCCTTCCCCTCACTTGAGCAATGTGTTTGCAATTTTACATAGAACACGAAAACCAGAAGTTTTTAAAACTTCTAAAATATAGCACACAATTGAAAGTCGACGCTTTGCAATGAACAGACGTCTTCTGTGTGTACTATTGGCCCCCGGTTCGATCCCAGACGAGTCACAGCATTTCCGTAACAATAACTTTTAAAGTTCATTTTAATCGTTATCGGGCTATCCTATTCCTATTGCAGAATTTAAATAACAAGAAATTATCTATATCTATAAAGAGAACTGGAGCAAGTTTCATTAGACAAATATTCAATCGAGATTCATATTATCTTCGTTGGTATAATAGATATTCTTCTTTGAAAATCGATGAGCACTTCAGCTTGTTTTTAGTATAATTAACGTGATAAACACTATATTAAATGAATTTGAGAAATACTTTTTATATGTTATACATACATATATAATATTATCCTGTACATTATATTATTTCTGTAATTGGCAACGAGTACGACTTCGGTGATAGCGGCCCCGGGTTCGATTACTGGTGGGGGCTAACGTATGGAATGACCTTAGCTATCGAAGAAAATACAATAAATAAAATAACCTCTGTTATTTCTTCTTTATAGATTTTCCCAGCCCAATGCATAGAACAATGCATGGAATAAAACCTCCCTCGAATTCCTCATTCATTAGTTAGTCCGCGCATTTATTTATATCGCTGTTTATGTAGCCTCCTCTACTTGGCAAAAAGCTTCTATTTGTGGCAGCACCTCCGTCTCCCAAATTCCAGCGCCATCGGATTCTCATCGCTCAATTTGGAGCCGAAGAAGGCGTCGCGGGGATGCGGATATTTGCGGGGGGGCGAAGTGGGAAGAGGGGAAGAAAACTCTTCCTGTCCACTTTCGGTTGCGAAACCCACACACTCTTATTCACCTCTATTCTCGGCTCTCGTTCCAAAGTGACACAGTGATTGGTGGCCGGGACCGCTGCAATGAATTCCGGGAGAGAGTGCGTCTGGGATGGAGAGATGGATAGTCCACGGCGCTTTTTTACTTCGAAATGAGAGGGAGGGCCTCTCTCACGTTCTCTCCTCTTTCGAAACCGTATCCTTGCGGAAATGAATCGGTGGGGCGAAGTCGGAGGGGCTTCGCTCTCATCCGCACGACGAATTATAGCTCTTGTCACGGCTGTTCATTTGTAGATGGAGTTTTATCCCCAAGAGAAGGGCCCCAATCACGAGCTGAGAAAATTGCTTATCTCTGCAGCCAATGGTGGAGCGGAGGGCGGTCGGAGGGGTGGGGGGGATCCGCGGGATGCACGCCTCACTCCCCCCTTCCCCTCCCTCCCCTACTCCCCCCACGTCTTAACCGATTCCCCTCTCCCACTTCTTCCCACGCCTCGCCCTCCTCCACAATGACTATCGCTCGAGAAAATGTAAAAAAAACGCTCTTCCAGATTCTGCCTCCTCTGGCTTACTTTTATCCCTCTCTCGCCTCGATTTTTCTTTACTTAGGCGGGTTTTCTGTTTCCTTCTCTCTTTCCTCTCCTATACTCTCCTTAATTCTGGCGAGTGAGTATTTTCTGTGCCTTTAAAGTAAAGAATAAATCCTCAATCCTTCTAGCGTTTTCTACTAATGCCACTGGAGAGGGAATGAGGCGAGATGAGGAATGAGGTAGTTTGAGCATGTATTCCTAATTGAGCCAGAATGCTATAATTGGTCTACGTAAGTAGGGCACAATGCTCGTAATGCTACTTTTCATCTAGCTAGATTCATCTAGCTTCATCGCAGGCTAATAATTGGCCTGATGATGCTAGCTCGCTTGCGAAACAACTCCCAATAATATCTCCGTGGAGGTTTGTGAAAAGTATAATTCCTTTATATTGTTTACCCAATATTTAGCTAAATCTTTTGGTGAATTTGAACCAGCTGTTACATTCAAGATTTTTTGTAGACCACCAAGGTTTTAAGTTTATGTTTGCCAACATACATAGTTTATTTTCGAGTCGAATAGATGTAAATTTTACATAAAAAATATAAGAAATGGTATACTAAGATACTAAGTCATTATGAAATCTCATCAATTTCAGGTTTTTACCTCATAAATATAGCTTAAATATTGTCTATTTTTATATGCTATTTGTTTAGAACTCTTTTGTCTAACCATTGGACGGATCAATGAATATTTTACGTTATATATAAACCATGTTGATGATAATATATAGTATAGATAAGAATAATATTTTCTTCAATGCATGTTAATATTCTTAGCTTAGCCGAAGAACTCATTGTAAATGTTGGACTCTTTTATCCTTCGCCATTCCTTGTCTTCCACACGAGTTGCTTCCCTCCATCAATCTCCCCACAGTCGTACTCTTTCACTTATCCATTTGTCTTTGCTTGCTCCCTATACATTTCCCTTCTCCCTCTCTTCCCTACCCGTGGAAAGGATGTCTCAATTACAGAGGGCAGAGTTAATGCTTCACTCGGTAATCAACTGCCTTCGAATAATTTTTCTCCTTCGGCGGATCTATTTGTTTGTTTCAGTCCTCCTCCAATCCTCTCACACACAACATCTCTCCCTTCACGACGCCTGTATACACCCCTTTCATAATGCGACGCCTTTAATGTTGCTCAAATGACTCATAACTCCATCCTTTCCAGCCATTCGAGTTGGGTATTTTTATATCTCACTTTGAATCAGCGGTGTTTAGGTAATTGCTGTTCATCTTGATTTATCTCTGTAGATGGTTATGATAAATCCTAATCAAATTAGTTTCTTGTAGCTCTAAGATTTTCTCTCATAAGCTTAATATCCTTATCAAAACTAGTTTTTATACACATAGTGAGACGGGACCTGAGGGCAGTGTTTTAATTTCACGAATGTGGTGCTTCTGTTTTGTTCTTCAACACGTGAATGTCGATTCGTTAATTTACCTTAATATTGTAGTGTATCCTCTTTATATATTTTTAGGATTTATCTTGCACCTCAATGATTCTCCTGTTATTCGTATAAATTACAAGTATTTTTATATATCGTTTACCATATCATTCATCGTAAACGTTCTACTTTTCCTCGATAGAAATTAAAATGCAATTTTGTCCAAAATATTTCTGAATTAACAGCGAGTAAACGAATTACTAGTAACTCAACTTCAGTTAGATAATACGGCTAATTTTAGCATCAAGAAATTACTAGGATGAGGGAAACTGTAAGGTAAATTGTATACTTTTTATTTGAAAAAATTTGGAAGAAATATCGAACCATAGGCAAAAATTTTTGAGCTCTCTACGCTAAAGAGGTGCTTTTACTGAATGCTGCTATGAACACTTCATTTCACACTGTGGGAATGTACCAGAAAATTCTGTGTTCTATCCAGTCGAAGAGAATTGAAATCTACGCGTGATTTTATAGCTATGGCATCATAACTGAACGGTTATGGATTTTTCGTTTTTGATATCTTATGCGATATAATTTATGACCAGCAGTGTCTGTGCTAAAGGTTGAAAACATTCCCTTAGCCGTTCGCCGGGACTGGCGTCTTCCAGGTACCGAAGTACCGGGGAAGCCCGGAATTATCGAATTCTAGTAATAACCCAATGCGTATTTCTATAGCCATACTAGTATCATCCTCAGGGTTAGATGGAAGAAGAGACAATCTTGTTTCGATCTCGCCCCGCAATAAAGACGATTTATTATTATTATAATTATAATTATTATTAATATTAATTATTATTATTGCATGATACTTAAAGTTTGCAATCCCGGTCTTCCCCGGTTTTTTGGTACCTAGAAGACGCTAGCCCAGACGAACGTCTAACGGAGTGTTTTCAACTTATAAGTCATTTGCAGTCGTACTCCAATGTTCTTTTCTTAGACTATATACGAGGTTGAATAAACCTGCACCAATAACTCGGTGCCTGAATGGGGCTCGTCACGAAAACATTCAAACTTTATGCTTCATCTCTAGGAATGGGTTAATGATAGAAACCTTAGAAGCTTCCTGCAGGATGCGAGTGAGAGAGAGATGTGAGCAAGAGTGGGAGATATGGAAGATATTGCGGTGGGGAGGAAGAAATAAGGTCATCGAATATCTTCCTCCCTCCAGTCTTCTCCCATCGACTGGAATACTCCTCCTCCTTTTTCTAACGTGTTTTCCCCTTCCCAGAGTCCTCCCGCCGGTAGAGCAAAATAAAATAAGGCAACAAAAGACCGGGAGTAAAATAAAAAACAGTTTCAATTCCCAATCGCGCCATAAAAGGGGGCGGAGGTCGCGGGGGTGGGGAAACCTTCCTTCCGTTTGGAGATGCAGATGCGATATACGGCGGAGGATGGCGGAGGGGGTTGGGGGAAGAGGGGGCGGGGGCGGAGGCGTGGGTGGGGGTGGAGTGCTTTCGAGACGGAGGGGGATGGGTGAAAGTGGGATCGGAGGTGAAAGTGAGAGACCGAAGTGAAAGGGATGTAACGTGCTCAGGAATAGGAAAAGAAGTGAGTATATCGAGGCGAGAGTGGAAAGTGTGTAAAATGAAAGAATGAATAAAGAAGATAATTGAAGCGATATATTTAATAATAATTGTGGCGATAAAACAAATGATCCAAAGTGAAAGTGATGTAACATGCTCAGGAATAGGAAAAGAAGTGAGGGTATCGAAGTGAGTGTGGAATGTGTAAAATGAAAGAATGAATAAAGAAGATAATTAAAGCGATACAATTGATAATGATTGTGGCGATAAAACAAATGATCCAAAGTGAAAGTGATGTAACATGCCCAGGAATAGGAAAGGAGGTGCGAGTTTTGAAGTGGGTGTGGAAGAATGTGTAAAATGAAAGAATGAATAAAGAAGATAATTAAAGCGATATATTTAATAATAATTGTGGCGATAAAACAAATGATCCAAAGTGAAAGTGATGCAACATGCCCAGGAATAGGAAAGGAGGTACGAGTATCGAAGTGGGTGTGGAAGAATGTGTAAAATGAAAGAATGAATAAAGAAGATAATTAAAGCGATACGTTTAATAATAATTGTGGCGATAAAACAAATATTCCAAAGTGAAAGTGAGTGATAGAGGTATGTTAGATAGTGTAAAATTAAGAGATAAATAAACAGAGATAAGATAATTGAAGCGATTAAATTTGATAGTAATTGTGGCGATAAAACAAATAAACCAAAGTGAAAGTGAGTGATAGAGATATGTTAGATTGTGTAAAATTAAGAGATAAATAAACGGAGATAAGATAATTGAAGGGATTCAATTTGATAATAATTGTGGCGATAAAACAAATAAACCAAAGTGAAAGTCATGGATATGTTAGATAACGGAAGAACTGGTGAAAATCAGATTGATTGTAAAGGATGCAAATAGACGCACCGGAAACAATGTAATGGAATCGAAAAATATCCGCATAATCCGAACGAAGAATGAAAGGAAGTCAGGGTGTGGTGAAATTTATGTACCGTTCGTAAGTTGTGCTGTAGATTTGAATGATGGAATGCAACAGATCATCCATCAATTCACATTCATCGCGAAGCTTTCTTGAGGGAACATAAATGCATAAAATAATGCTTTGGTCATTCGCCTCAAAGATCGATGGATATTTTTAGGTGTTTTAAAGAACGATAGATTTTAAATAAGTAATGAAGGTGGACTAGATAATAAAGGAATGGTTTTTGCTTGAGTCTCACGTTTAACATTTTTCGATACATTCCACTTAGTACCGATCGGAAATTTTCATAAATATGCGCGCTTTATTTATTGATTTCTTGTCAAAGTTTATCCATAAATTTGAAATCTTCAGGGAAATGCAGAATACTCATAATAAGGCATTCATTATATCACTGTCTTTATTCTCCCATTTCTATTTTTATATAAGTTTGGAAATATGTTCGTAGAAAATTGTTAACGCTTGTTACTCTTTGAAGTTTTGAGTTTCTGAAGAGAGAAGATTCCTTGCCTTCGCGTATCTTTTCTCGCAAAGCATTTGTATTTTCAATCTTTCAAACTAAAGTATCATACACGGGTGGTCTGAAAAGTTTCCGACCTTTCGCCATTTCTCGATATGTTTTCTGAAAATTTCTGAAATTTTTTTGAAGATTTCTGAAAAGTCTGGAGTCGGAAACTTTTCAGACCACCCTCGTATATAAAACAACACAACAAATATTCCAACAATTTCACAAAAATATTAAATATTTCATCAGAAATACAATATTTAACCAATATATCGTCCTTTTTAAATATGAAACAATTTAGCAAAGTTGAGACCGAGTTTGTCAATTAAATTCTTCGATGAATGAGATGAAATGGAATTCGTATTTTCTATACAATCTATTTTTGTTGACCGATTTATTAGCTGTGGATATATTAACTGATATATTAACTGTGGATCAGCCACCATCAGGTATTTTTTTATTCTTAGATAAAAATTAATTTAAGTTATAATAGATAAAGGGTAAATGTTATTCGTGACTGTGTTTTCTTAACACACGTATATGCTATATTCTAAGCCCTTATCGAAAGAATACACAAAAAGACTCTATGAACATAGGTAATGCCTCGGTTTTAAAAAATCAAAACCGTTTTTTGTCTATATCTACGTATATGCAGGCCTCCTTTCCGAGTAAATTAATCCTAAGTAATTTTCAACTTTAAATCATATTTTGTATATATTTCTCTGGGCTATTTTTAGTTGATTTTTTAGTATAGATTAAAGTATTAGATAAGAAAATTAAATTTAAGTTGAAGTGACGTAAGACGATTTCATGAAAATTTATGCCACTCTCGTATTTCTGACATCGAAAATGTGTCATCCTGACTCCCGTATATGCCACATTCTAAGACTTGATCGAAAGAATACATCGAAAGACTCAATGAGCACAGGTAATACAGCGATTTTAAACAAACAATGGTATTTTCAGTCTACCTCTATGCATGTACCTTGAAGCCCTTCTTTCGGAGTTTGGCAGGAAAATTCTTTGAAAAAAGATGAAAAAATTTTCCAGGTTTTTCCTCGAAAAATCTTTCTAAGCACCGGCTTAGGAGGAAGGAAACAGAGAGGAGGCAAGGTTGCGCTAGGCTCGATGAGAAATTACGGATATAGAAGAAGCTCGAGTTAAAAGGTGAGCGAGAACGGAGCTGGAAAATGTGATTGCTTCTCATCCTTCCGTTATTCCCCGGAATCGTCATCTCCACCTTTTTTCGGCGAGCTATCGACCCAAGTTCCCTCTCTTTTGTTCCAAACGAGGACGCTCTTCACTGCCTCCCGAACAAGAGTAACTTCACCCCGACAGCGAATCCACTCCGACTGTAAGGGAAACAACATCAGTCTCTCTGTTTACAACGAGAGAAAATTCACTCTGATGTCCACGAGAGCGGCTTTAAAACCTCTTCATTTTCTAGAGCACCCCTCCCTTTGTGGGACCCCTCTCGACTTTCCCTCCTTTTTTGGGGTGAGTTGGATGACAGCAATATGTACCCCATCTCCCCCCTTAACACCACTCCTCTTGAGAAGACTCCTCTCATTGTTCTCCTCTCTCAAAGCAGCAGGTTTTCGCTCGTTCATCTCTCTCGCATTCCATCTTCAAAGATTTCCTTCGGTCCCTGGAACGGATATTCTTCGGCGATACCTGGCGAAATTCCACAAGTTAATAGTAAATATTTTCCTTGTTTTCTGATTCCAGACTTTTCTGTAAATTTCAGTTTCTTTTCTATCGGTAGGTTTCGCAGGTTTTTCATGCCCTCTTCTGGGGTGTTTTCCTGCTGTAGGCTATTTTTCCTATCCTAGGTTTTTAAGCCCACAATATAAATTTCTTCCGTGCAATTTTTTTGCTATCTTTTCCTTACAAATTAACGAAGGGTTAGATGTAAGAAGAGACTATCCAGTCTCAATCTCGCCTTAATAAAGGCGTTTTATTATTATTATTATAAGTTATTGAACACAGGGAACTAACTGCAAATGTCAAGTATATTATTATAATTCGACCCTTTATTAGGCGAGGTTAGGCCCGAGTGGGCATCTCTTCCACCTAACTTCGCATGGTGATATTAAATGGTAATTAGTAAAGGAAAAACATTAAATAAAACTAAGAAAAGAGAGAAGGAAGAAAATGAAAGAGGAAAGATTTGGAGGGAAAAAATCTCCGCAACTGAAGGTTGATAGAGAAAAAACACACGATGCAGGAAAACACCCACACAAGAAGGGGGACGAAAAGAAAACGCGAAAACATAGTGAGGAAAAAAAATATTAAATAACATTATTTTTTTAAAATTCTAAAAACGATACAGAATAAAAGAAAAATTTACATAACAATAATAATAACAATAGCCCAACTCACGATCAAGTGAAATTAAAAAGAATAAAAAATAAAACAATGGAGTAATAACATAGGTATAATGAGCTGCCGGTGCCAGTGTCATATGCTTGTCTCTTCCTCAGCTGATATGTTATGTATCAACAACAGTTGAGGCTGAGTAGTGTTTGCAATAAAGTGAAAAGAGAAATATATATACTGCATGTAAATGATAATATTGGGTCAATTAAGTCAGAGTAGTGATGAAGTGGTATCGCCACAATACCAATTGCCGGTAAATATGTCGTAAAATATGAAATTTTGATGGATATTTCATGTGATCAATGAAAATTTGATTGTTGCTTTCTCCGTAAATTTTATTTTTTAAACAAAATCTACCGGTTTCTACTTATTAAAGGCGATGGCTTCGGAATTTAGTGGGTGATACTGCGTATTGGGGAACGGTTGGCCGAAGAATTACTTTACTGGTTTGCTAACCGAAGTGAAAATCAAATCCCTATAAGAAATTCCATAAGTTATTGTAGAGAGCGAAGTAATAATACTACAAATGTGCAATTATACTACATCATCATCATAGGTTATTCGATCCATAGATTGGTTGACTGAAGTCCTCCATTCCTCTCTCTTTAGTGCTAACTATGCTACAGCCAGATATATTTTCTTTCCTATATCTCTCATTATTTGGCCTATACGATTTGGCCTATTTGGCCTCGTATATTAGTCCCTTGGTCTTCCTCTTGGTGCCTATCCTTCTATTTTGCCTTCAAGTACGTTTTTAATCCATTGTGTCCAAAATTATACTACAAATGAAAGATAGGGGTCAATGAAGACAGAGTAGTGATGACGTGGTATCGTCACAACCAATTACAGGTAAATATATCGTAAAATATGAAATTTTGACAGATATTTCGTGTGATCAATGAAAATTTGAATGTTGCTTTCTCCGCAAAATTTATTTTTAAACAAGATAGACCGGTTTCTGCGAATGAAATCAATATTAGAATATTTAGCGACCATTCTTCAACATTCCTCGTTTATTTCTGAATGATGAACTTTGTAGAGAAAGGGACATTCAAATTTTTCATTAAAAGTTTCCACAACACCGTGCCTTGTTCTGTGAAGTACATATATAAATGGTTCATATTTTATATTTATTACATTAGTGATAGTAGTATTCCAGGCTATGAACATTCCAGGATACGCAAACGATGGCTTGAATTGATGGAAGCTTGAATTAAAACATTTTAGAATGAATAATTATTTTCTGTTTTATAAAATTCATTTTCTGCAAGACTGGTTGCTGAGACTACTTTTGTTCACACTGATCAAGTAAAACCTTTTAATTTTTAAATTAAGTGTTTTATTATTATGTAAAAAGTAGTTTTTGGCTTTTAAAAATGTATTGAGGATTTGCTTCATTTTATTATCTACCTAGTTATAGACTTTACCGATATTTTTTATATATAAGAAACATTTAGGGAAGATAGGTATTAATGAATAAGAATTTAACTTCCATATTCCCTAACACTACCCTATATAAATCAGCTCTTGTTTCCTCAACATCCTCGCAACTGCCCTTTTTTCCTAAATTTGAACAGGTATAAAGAAACTTCTCGTTGTAGATGATTCGTTTATGACTCGAGCATAATGAACACCATACTCATCGCAGAAGGTTCAAAGATCAAGTTGAAAAATCACTACCAGCAAGTTTTCGGCTTAAAGCAAGTTTTCCTAATGCAATTAATCCTGATGAAATCGTATTTCTGAATCGATCATTTGCAGAAAATCGTTCTTTCAGCTGTTAATGGGGTTGATTTTTTAGTTTAATTAACGTTTTAATTTAAATTTTTGACTATTGTAAAGTTTTCAAGAAAAGGTACAGGATTAAAAAAATATTAATTTAAACAAAATAAAATTGACTAAAAATATATCGATTCTCAAATCAACTAACGTAAGTACTTCGTGGGCTACTTCCACTTATAGCATACTCGAACACCCTCAAAAGCCTCATTCCCCCAGAAAAACGTTTTTTGAGCTAGTAGTTGAGCATACAACCAGCCAAACTTGTATTAATTAATGAAGGGGGAAATTCTTTTCTTAAAATGTATATGGAATATTTTATTTTCCCAATGATATCAAATTAAAAATTTAATAGCGTGAATTATATCATTTTCGAAGATAATTATGCTACCTTCTTTGTATGCCAACGTTATCGGAATGTACTTCATTACTGAAGCATATAGTTTACCTCATTATTTTATGACTCGGGTATGTTAAAATAAGTTTATTTTGCATTGTGATCCAAATGTTGAAAAGCGTATTTGTCGTGGTATAAATTTGGATAAAGGAATTTGGAATTGGATAAAGCAACCACACGGAAAGTGGGAGATGAGGCTTCGAGTCCCGGTCGCGGCGGACTTTTTCCCCTTCATTTCTATATCTTTTGCATTGTAAAGAATTGGAGTAGAAAACATTATATTTCAAAATTATTTTAAGTGAATACTCTGTTATTTGACTCGAGAAAACTAATTAATCCATACTAGGTATGGTATCAGATTCGGAGAGATATTAGCCCAATGTAAATGCCGCTTCGATTGCAATTTGAATGTTGAGGAAGTGAATTGCAGAGAGGGAGTTCCCAACTGGGAGATGTCATCCCTATGGGAGAGAATCAGTATTGCGGGGGATTTGATCAGGGTTATCAAAAATAATAATTCGAAAGTCAAATTTTTGTTAATGGATTTTTCACTTCAATCGGAAAACTCTTTTAGGGTAAACAATGCATGTGATTATTGCGCCTGAGTCGGATTGAACATTATTGGTAATTTATTTACTTTTTACTTTTTTATCATTTTGCTGTTGATGAAAATGTTCAAAAGGTAATGTACTGGAAGAAATCTTATTTGCTCACGAATATGATATTTAATCATTTACTTTGTATGTGCAATGAATTCTTAGGAAGACATGACCAACAACAGTAGCTAGGGGCGGATTTACAATTGGGCGCAATAAGCATTGGCTGAGGGCCTCATAAGTGGGGTCTTCAATAAGATTGTATTTATAAACTCTTAATAATATATTTTTCATTCCTAAATAAATTCCTAAAATACATTTAAATTTTTAAAGGCATGACAAGTTGATTATCGTTTTAGGAAAGACTTTTATACATATATTGAATAACTCCACGTTATGTTTGTAGGGTATATGATTTATGTCAGTAAATAATCTAACTTATATAATCCATCATTAATTGCATATTATAAAAAATTTATTGCAATCGAATACTTAGTTTATTTCTTCCGTAGTGAAGCTATTCGATTTTCTTCGGCATCCATATTTATGTATTTTCTGAAAAACTTCGAATTTTTTTTTCCATTATTTATAGTGGAAGGGTTTGATCTTATCTTTGCGCTAAGGGTCTCTGATAACTTAGATCCACCCTTGGTAGTAGCATTAAGAGAAGACCGTAAGATTTATTTCTAGAGACATAAAATGACCCTAGATTCTCCCTACCAACCATCTCGCATCTACAGAGACTACAGATAAAATTATGCAAAGTTTGTAGAACTAGTTTAGCTCGTAATTACCGAAATGTCCTACGGAGCTAAGAGACATTTTGGAAACGACCCTGCGGACGTTCTTCCACTCAAGATTAACAATAACCACAAAGAAGGTACACACGTGAGCATCGTCGCGACCGAGCGAGAATTCCACCACGTTAACCAGAGAACAGAATGCAAGACGTACCATTAAAAAAAATTATTTCCGCTATTCCTCCAAAAATTGTCTCCGCCTGCATTACCGCGAGGCAAAAAAACAGGCAAGAATTCCCATATCCCCCCAGAACAGAATATCTTTTCTCTATCCTTCCACTGGCAGCATCCTCTTTGATCACGGGGTCCTCGGGGACACCCCTTTCCTCGCCCCTTTGTTTCTTCCATTCAAAACCTTTGGTATGCGACCTCCCCTTCTACTAGATGACGAGAGAACCGCACAAAGCGGGTGCAAGCCACGCCCCCCTGGGACCATGCGCGCAACTCCTTTTTCCCAACTCCTCCCCATTCTAGCCCCCTCCCGACTCCGGAGAAATCCCACCGAGGGATCCCGTGACGTCATCCGTCCCGCCGCCAGCGCCTCTATTGTCACGGAGGAGTAACTCGTGCAGAGGCCGCCCATTTCTTCCGTGCCCTTTATCGGCACGGCTTTTCAAGACTTTTATTTTTTTTGTATCTCGTGAATTTTTTTTGTGATTTCGTAATGCGGCGCAGTGCAGGAGGCGTGAGGAGCAGTGCTGCGGTAGGATATATACAATCGGATGCAAGGGTTAGGGTTCGCGACATTCCTGCAGGATTCGCGTAGATTCGCAGTCTGAATTATGAATGCGTCCGTTTGTCACCGCGATGTTTTTCGTGGAGGAGAAGATGCAGTATTTGAACGTGGCCGTTATCGATGCCTTGCAGCAGTAAACTTTGCTGAAAAACTCTACGTGTTCTGGCCTAGCTTTCTGGAACGACATCTAAAACAAACTAAAAACAGTACTTATGTTTCCCACAATTTCTTGGGAAATATCTGCTATTTTTTGGTTGGTTTTAAAATTTCCCAATTTTCTTCACTCTAAATTGGAGCGAGGAAGGATGCAAGTCGTAAAGTATAATCTGCCTTTTTGAGAAAATGATTGTATGATTACTGTTTCAGCAGTAATGTATTGCTACTAAAATTCACTGACTCAAGCGAGATATTGTGAGGAAATCCATTATGTGAAATGAATGGAAAAGAAGCATTACTTTTCCCACACTTTTAATTATTAATAAACCTGTGAAAAAAGTACAAATTTTTTTCTATTAATTTCATATATTGCTACTATTTTATTATATCTAACACCGTAAAAATTAAATATCCTAAAATTAAACAAAATGGTGTAAATTTAGGACAGTTTTAAACATATTTCTGGGAAAAAGAATGAATAAAACGTAGAGAGTGTTATAAATTTTTAAAAGGGATTTTCTTTGTGAATTATTCACATACTATGGGAATGTCAGTGCATTACTGCCAAGATAATTAATAGTAATAATTAATTATTTTCTTACGTATGAATGCAATTGGCTAAATGTGCAAAGCGTGTTCAACATATGGTCGACAAAATTAAGGTATATAGAAATAAAACCGTACGAAATACTGGATTATCGAAAACCTCTCTTGCTTTTCTCGCAAGCTTTATAGATATCTAAAAGAAGAAACGTATGAATAAAATACTTTACCATTCTTTATCTCTATTTTATTCAATATCATAAGATAAACGTTTTCAATTACTAGCAGCAAAAGCCGAGAGCGAAAGAAATACCTTTTTCAATCTTATCTTTCGGAAGAACCCTCAATATCAAACCGATCTATAACTGTCTGTTGCTGTATTGGTTGCGTTCCTTTAATACGTAGCGGGCGCGACAGAATGATATAATTCATTTTGAAAATTCATTTATTTGTTTTCCTGTTGTAATTTAGTTTAAAACTTTAAATAAAAAAATCTATCTTGTTCCTCTCTGAAAAGAAATTGTAATAGTATTTTTGAAGTATTGAATATCGCAGGATTCATTATATATTATGAATTATATATTATAAAATAGAATTTAATTACTGGTTAGAGAAAGAACGGAATTAGAAGAAAGTCAAACGTATTATTATTGGTTGTAATAATAATGTTTCTGGCAAAGAAGAAAGATTATTTATTAAAATGTCATACCATAGTAGTAGCCAATGTCTGACCCTTCATTTATGTAACACACTCATCTAAAATTCCGTGCAGGAAGTAGAAAAGTATCAATTTTAGCCAGCAAAATACTTCACCCGAAGATGAAAAACTAATATTTATTGGAAACTCCCCGAGAACCTAGGATGTAACTCGTGACCTTTCCCATAAGTTACTTCATCACCCTTACCCTATTCTCTGTCCCAAAGCATAGTACTTTACCTTTAGGTTTGTCGTGAATTTTACCGAATTATATTAATTTAAAGATAAGATATTGTATTTTAGTGTTTTAAATAATAATCAGTTAAACAATATTGTTCATAGTATCGGGGCTAACCCCATATGTTCTCAATATGACGTAGAGGTAGCAACTCATTTCGCTGGTGATATTAAATTGAGATCTTTTGCCCAACCCAACCCAAATATATCATTAATAATTTATACCTTATATCTTAAAGCAAAAATGAGCTACATCGGCTTGGGGTTGGTAGTATTCATTAAATAATTTTTTAGTAAATAACTTCATGCCTACCTTTTATATTGGTGACATCATTAGTTTGATTAGTTCTTTTAAATATAACTCTACCTCTCATTGGGTATCTTTCGTACGTCGTGTTTATTCTATCGATATTTTAAATAATCCTTTAAAACACAAGTTTGCCTCCTATTGGGTATCATTTGGGTTTATGCTAAGTATTTATTTATTTATATTTATCTATAAGTAAAATTCTTTCGGGATTCACAGCGCGTATGTGACACGCTGTAAATTCCGAAAGAAAGAATTTTACTTAAAATATTATTAAAAATAATCTCGCTGAGAAAGAATTTTACTTAAAGTACTTTTAATAATTTGTATTTTATCAGTAAAACTGGGCTGAATCGGCTTGTGGTCGATGGTATTCATTTAACAGTATTAAGTTAACAACTTCAATCCTACCTTTGATATTAATGCCAGAATTAGTTAAATTAGTTCTTTAAAATATAACTTTACCACTTATTGGAATAATTCGTACTTATCGGGTTTATTCCATCAATGAAATTACAGGAACATTGCGCATGACTTTCGCCGTCGGGAATATTCAGCATTACTTCCACGCGTTTAATATCCTGACGTTGCCGTCACACCTGTCCGTAGCTAGGAAGGTAGAGTAAACCCCGTTATCCCGCATCTTTCCCCCTCTCTCTTTCCCGGAATAACTCGTCTTGAGTGCTTCGGCGGAGTGTCGTGTCATTTGGCAAGTGCGGTGACGCCTCTTCCGAGAGTAATCTCAGAGGGATAGAGCGACATCTGGCGAAGAGATAGACGCGGGGCTTTCATTAGCGCCTAAGCGAATTTTCGGAAAGGAGAGAATTAATCAGATGTCTGCGATTTAAACGTGGATCAAAACACATTTACATTCGGAACGAGAAGGAGCCTCCCTTCCTTCGGAGTGCGTTAATCATTGAGAGAGTTAATGGGAGAGAAAAATGTTTGACGAGTCCTCTGCTTGCGAACTTCGAGGGAAAGCGTTCTCTAATCAGAGGTATCGGGAGGCTGTCGCGGATACAGCCGTTCCGATTACGAGATTCACTGTGATTCCTCCGCAGTTTTCTCTCATCTATCTTTAAAATATGATGGGCGTTTTTCGATGAGGGATTCATGTCATACTTTGTCAATCTTAACATAAAGATGTTAAGATAAACAGAAGTAAAAAATAGCGACTTGTCACTTTCCGGATGGTGAGAGACTTGGGTTCGAGCCCCAGACTTGTTATTATTTTTCACATCTGCTTATTTTTTGGTTTCAAGCAGCATGTTTATAAGTGCTAAGTTTATATCGTTCCCTGTTCATGTAGAAAATGTTAAATTTTCAGTGACAAACTATGATGGCGGATTAATGTCTAATCTCTGCAGAGACTCTCTCTTTTTTTTTTGATCGTCAGCTGTCAAGCTGTCAAGACCTCCTCCTTAGTGCTCCGAGATTTTGTGTTTATTTTTGGGGGAAAACCTCTAATTTTAGAAGTTGTTCTACTGTATTGTGTGTATAAAGTATCAAGCTATAGTTTAGTGTTAATTTTGTGTGGTTCGGTGAAGTTTTTAGATTTATACGAGTGTTTGAGTGAATTGGAAGTTTGGCGCGAAGACCGTTGGAGAATTTACATCGATAGTTTAGTTTCTCTGGGCAGATAAGTATAATTTTCATCTCAGTTTGTCTTGTTATAAGCTACTTATTTGTTCTTTCTTATTACTGTGTCATTTGTTGTTCTTTACGTATTATTTTTGATTATTTTCTTTGTGTTACAGTTTTACAGTAGTGAGTACTCGCGAAACGTTTGTCAGCTGTTTTTTTGCCGCGCGATATCTGAGTTCTTGTTTACATACTTTCTCAGTTCTAGGTACTCAAGGAATTTAGTGCAGTGTTCTAAGTCCTTTTGTTTATTAAAGTAGTGTGATAATTTAATTAATTCGAAAGTAATTAAAGAGTTAGCTTGGTCATATTACTTCATTAGCAATCGAAGTGTGAAGTCAGTTCCTTATCTTTAAGCAGCTTGTACTAGTTAATTCTTATCTTATTAAATTATTAAATTAGGAAGTTAGTATAGGATGGCTCCCCAGAGGTCTCCCGTGGGTTCTCTCTTCAGGATCGCTGGCTACCAGGCACTTGTGTCTCGAGTCGCGATCCTTGAGAGGGAAGTTGCGGACCTCCGCTCCTTGCTCGCTGGGTCAGGTCGGGTTTCGGTTCGTGAGGTTCCCTCCGTTAAGAGCCCTAAAGCTTGTCGTGCTCCGGCTTCTAGCCGAAGCACTAAACTTGGCAAGCCTAATGGCTCCTCTGCGGAGGAATCCACGCGGGTCGTTGCTTGCCCTTCTCGGAGAGCTGGTGAGTGGAAGGTGGTCGCCTGCCGTGGTGATCGTGGTGATGTGCTGAGGAAGCAGTGTGCTGGGGATGCTTCGGCTGAACCTATCCTCACCAGCAATAGGTTTGAGGTGTTGACGGACCTTGAGCTGGAGCACTCGCCCGTTGCCAAGGTGGGGGCTGGGTCGAAGGCGGGCTTGGGGGGGAGGGGAGTGTTGGTAATAGGGAGCTCCAATGTCCGGCGTGTGGTGTCTCCGTTGCGGCGAAGGGCCCGCCGGGAGGGTGTTGTGGAGCGGGTGTTCTCCAGGTGTATACCCGGAGGTACGGTGCCCGAGGTGACGAAGGAGTTAAGTGCGGCGGTAGGGGAGACGGGTTGCTCCTCACTGCATGTGGTGGCCCATGTTGGCACCAATGATGCTTCGGCTCGTGGGTCCGAGGAGATCTTGGACTCATTTGAGGACCTGATTTCTGAGGTTGCACGTGTCCGGGGGTCATCTGGGGTCAGTATTGGGCTCTCCATTTGCAGTATTGTTCCCCGGATTGATCGAAGCCGTACGGTTTGGAGTAGGGTGGTTGGTCTGAACCGTCGGCTGAGGGATTTCTGTCGGGATAGAGGGGTGGGCTTTGTCGATCTGTGCCACGTCCTTGATTCGTGTAGGGTACCCCTTGACCGTTCCGGGGTTCACTATACAGCCGAGGCTGCGGAGAAGGTAGCAGGTAGGGTGTTTAGGGATGTGGGTGTTTTTTTAGGTTAGTCTGTAGCAGTAGGCTATTGAGTAATAAGATTTCGCGTATTAGATCTGACACCCACAATAACGTGATTGAAAGTTTATGCGAGCTTAGAAAGTCGATACCAGCTCATAATTTCGTTAGAAAAGAGAATTATGCCAAATCAAAATGTGATGAGAGAAGATGCCCTTCTTTAAAGAGGAACGAGAGTAATTTGAAAGTTATAGTCGTAAATTGCAGAAGTATAAGGAATAAGCAGGCCGAATTTCTTAATCTCACTAGAATCACTTGCGCGGATATTGTGATAGGAACAGAAAGTTGGTTAAGCGAAGATGTTGAATCGAGTGAGATATTTCCTCCGGATTATATTGTACATCGTAAAGATAGACTCTGTAGGATAGGCGGAGGGGTATTTATCGCTGTAAAAGCATCTTTGAAGAGTCAGCGCGTCGACTTTCTAGGTAACGGTACAAGTGAAATGGTATGGATTTCGGTTTTTGGACGGAACGGAAGGAAGGTACTCTTTTGTTCGTTTTATCGGCCCCCAGATAGTAACATTGAATGTTTACAGGAACTAGCTGAATCTCTTGAGATCATCCGGAAGAAAATGAGGGATCCTATCATTGTTGTAGGAGGGGATTTCAACCTTCCCCATATTAATTGGGATAATTTATCGAGTTCATATTCAGGTCGGGAGAAGAGTATATCGCAGAAATTAATAGATACTTTTACGATCCATGCTTTAGATCAACTTAACAGGAAGGTTACGAGGACGATTCGCGAAGGTCGAGGGAGTGTATTGGACTTACTAGCTACGTCTCATTCGCACCTTTTTGATGAGATAAATATACTAGAAGGAATTTCAGACCACGATATTATTACTGCAGTAATTAAAACGGATATAGTAAAATCACTCAAGCCGCCCCGGCAGGTTTATATGTTTCGTAAGGCGAATTTTTCGGAATTCAGGGATTATATCAACGTTAATAGGGATGACTTTTATAATTTTATGAGTAGTAACAGCGTTGAGGATAGCTGGATAGAGTTCCTTCGTATACTTAAGGAAGGCTTAGCTAGGTTCGTCCCTATTAAAACCGTGAGGGAGCGTAAGGAACCACGTTGGATGAAACCTAAATTGCGGGCGTTGCATAGGAGGCAAAGGTTTCTACACGCACGGATGAAGAGACTAGAGAAGATCGGAGGTGACTCTGAAATTGAGCGTCAGAAATACGCGGAGGTACGAAAATTGGTTAAGGAGGAATCGCGGAATGAGTTCCTGGAATATAGATCTAAAACCCTTTTAGAGTCTTTAGGAAGCGACCAGAAGGAGTTTTGGTCATACGTCCGAGAATCTCGTGGAGGTCAGTCTTCAGTATCTAGTCTTGTTAATGATGAGGGACTAACAGTTAGTGATTCGGTAGGTAAAGCGAACTTACTTAATCGACATTACCAGGAAAGCTTTACTTTAGACAATGGACGTACGAACGATTTTTCTGTCAGGGTTGATTCAAAGATGGGGCCGATCGAGTTGTCAGTGGATGGAATAGGTAAGCTGTTGCGAGAGGTTGACAAGAAGAAAGCGCCCGGACCGGAAGGTATACCTTCGCTGGTTATTACTACGCTGGCGGACGAGCTTTCTCCCTATCTTGTCGTATTTTATAAGAAAACGTTGGATGAAGGCGTTGTACCAACGTCGTGGAAAAGAGCGCATATCACCCCAATTCCTAAGAAAGGGCGTTCCTCGAAACCGGAAGACTATCGTCCCATATCCTTAACGTCAATTTTTTGTAAGATAATTGAACATATTATTGCCAGTTCTATAATGCGTTTTCTAGGTGATAAGGGGGCAATTAGTGAATGTCAACACGGTTTTCGTAAGGGTAGGTCATGCGATACCCAGTTAGCCCTTTTTGTGAACGATTTAGTTAAGGCTGCTGATAAGGGTATTAGCACGGATGCCATATTTTTAGATTTTAGAAAAGCTTTTGATAGAGTTTCACATGTAAAAATAATTCATAAATTGATGGCTTATGGGATTAATCAGCAAGTTATTGAGTGGATAAAATGTTTTCTAGGAAACAGATCGCAGCGAGTTGCGTTGGACGGAATTTTTTCTGATGAGGTTTACGTCACATCCGGTGTTCCGCAGGGTAGTGTATTAGGTCCTCTTCTGTTCCTAATTTATATCAACGATATGGTGGATAATGTTCGATGTAAGGTTAGGCTATTTGCAGATGATACTGTTATTTATAGTGATATTACAAGCGCAGATGACATTATTTGCTTACAGAACGATCTGAATCTTATTTCTGGTTGGTGCAGGGATTGGCAGTTAGATTTGAATGTAAAGAAGTGCGTAGCCATGAATTTTACACGTTCCGCTAATGTTTCTCGCATGCCGTATAATATTTCAGGATATCCGCTGCAGTTCGTAAAGCATCATAAATATCTTGGTATTACGCTCAGTAGTAATTTTTCCTTTAAAGAGCATATTCAAAACGTAGTAGGTAAAGCGAATAGGATGCAAAGTTTAGCTAGTAGAATCCTTAGGGGTTGCTCATGGAGAGTAAAAGAAATAGCGTACTTCTCCCTAATTCGACCTCTCCTTGAGTACTGCTGCGCGATTTGGGATCCGCACGAAGTGGGATTAACTTCCAGCCTTGAGATGGTTCAACGTAGGGCAGCTAGATTTGTTAAGGGAGATTTCAGTTTTGACAGCAGTGTTTCAGCTATGATAGAATCCCTCGGTTGGGATTCGCTTAGTGATAGAAGACTTGATTACCGTAGGAAGCTTTTTCATAAATTTATCACTACGGATCTCAGGGAGGAGGTAGTTGATATTGTCATACCAGTTTGTAGCATACGTGATCTTCGAGACAAAACGACGAAGCGTTACAGGGAAATAGTTGCCAGGACAGATAGTTATTTCTGGTCATTTTTTCCGCGAAGTATTAGAGAAGCCAACGGCAGTCAAAGGTAGATAGGTTTTCGGTGTTTCACACCCCCTGCCATGCGCCAGTGGCGGTTAGCAGGGTCCTTATGTAAATGTAAATGTAAATGTAAATGAGACAACTTTCTGTAGCATACGTATACTCGAGAAAGTTTTCCATTATGAGCTGAGGATTTTTTTAGAAAATATTTTATCAAAAATTTCCAGACTGTCCCGAGTCATTATTTTTGTATGATTTGTTATTTATTATTATATTCTTGCAATGAATTGAAACAAACATCGGCGATTTGGTAAAATAACAGCGGAATAGGTATCCTTCATAACAACTGTTCATATCTTTTGGGAAATTCAAAATGTCTATCATTATAGTTGACCAAAAGTGATACACAATTACTCTGTATATAGTATATATATATTGAGGGTACAGAATTACTCTATAATATGTTGAGAGTACGATTAAAAGTGATTTTATTTAAGTAAATCAAACTTCCATTCCTATTCCTTGAATCTCTTAAAATAATTTCGGATGAATTTCATTTCTTGTGTTAGCAAATGTCTAATGAATACTATCTTTGCTGATTGTTTACGAGGAAAAAAATTACGAATAGATACGAAAAAATATTTTGGTGGAGAAATGGAAGAAAAAATTTCCATCTAAACCAGGATTTTAACTCTGATATTTATTCCTCCAACCTAAATACCTCAGCTGAATTTTTGGACTCTCCCTTTCATCTATATGAGCTTTTCATATTATTTATCTGGTCTCTCACTACATATTGGTTTCATTTAAATTTTATTGCTGCCATGGAAAACATCGAATAATAAGTATAGAAGGAAGAACCCGTCCTTAAGAAAAGTCCCTAAATGAGGGGATATAATTATCTATTAATTCCTTAGGATAGATATATTTATTTATTATTAGGTATATTTATTTATTATTATATCTTTAACTTTTATTTTATTCTACAAAAGTTATTAAACAGATGTAATTGCCTCAATGAATACATGAGCAAATTACGTCGGTGGATTTCCTCATGAGGGACCTCAGTCGCTTCTCTTGAAGAGATACCTAGGAAGGCTATTGACGATAGTTCCCCTTCTAATCTTAGTTGTTTTTGTTAACTATTCTGTAATTTTGTAATTGTTAATCATACTTCAACGTTAGTCTGCTAATGATATAAGTATTATACTATAATATAATATAATAATTTGCGTTAATCGAAGTTTCTCAAAGCATTTTAGCTTTTGCAGTAGTAATAGCATTATTAATGTTGCTTGTGATTGAATGTCTATATTTCCTGTAGGAGTGTCTGTGTTTTAACTTTTCAGAGAATAAGTGTAGTAGTAGTAGTAGTTGAACATATTTTTTTTGAAAGGGGAATATTGATGGAGTTGGGAATTGTGTTATATTGGAGTTTTGTATCATGTAAAGTAGTTGTATGTAAGTGTTTAATCTTGTGAGGGTATTATATAATTTGTTCTGAGTTGTTTAATTATGTTTGTGAAAATTACCGTAGTTGTTTGTAATGTTGCCACCAGACTAGCAGTCTATCTGCAATAATGTACTTCATAATAAAAAAAGTGCTTCGACAGTTGAGCTCATTTCGCTTTACTAAGAGACAAAGGTTCTCCAAGCGCCGACAGCGGCAATCGTCTAGGGCGATTCCCGGGAAACGGATAATCGCTTAGCGGTCACCAGTTAGCTTGTTGGCTCCCACCAGGAATCGAACCCGGGTCTGCTTTCATCCAAGTTGAAAGCGAGTCCAATCCGAGTATCTCGACCCGGATATTAATTTATCGCGTTACGTCATTTAGTTGGAGTAGTCCATGCCATTTCCAAAATCATTTCCCAACTCGTCTATTTCTGAGTTAAACTATCATAGCAAGCGATGCTTCTTTCACGCCCACCTTCACACGCTCATCGCCGTTCTTTCCCATTTGCGTCATCGCTGCATCTATTCCTTGCCTTCCAACTGCTTCTACGCCATTAAATTCCCTCTTCCCATTTTCCCTTGGCCTTCCATTAGTCCCCCTCCTCTTTCCTCTCTCTCATCCATGTCCTGCCTTCACCATCCCATGAGAGGGACCCGCGTATACAACGCCACACAATGGTGCATATCTCATCACTCCGACGCCAACCTACTGCTCTCTCTATCTATATATTCTTCCCATTCCTTCAACTTTTCCCTTTAAAACCTCCTTCTCCGGCTCTTTCTTTAAGCACTCCGCTTGCTTATGTTTACTTCTTTGTCAATGATTTATATTCATCTACAACTACATCTACATACCCTGCAAGCCGACTTTAGGCGTGTGGCAGGGGGTGCGAGCACCATGACTCTACTTTCCTAGTCGATTATTTTCGCGTATCGTTCTCGGAATGAATTCTTGATTGATTTTAGTATCTATTTCTCTGATCTTTCTCGCGGTATCAGAACGGTATAACAAGGAGTGCGCATAATATCGGCTACATCTTCTATGAACGTACTCTGTCTGAATTTATCTTGTAAATTAAACTCTGATATTCTTATAGAAACACTACTTACAGGGTGTTCTAACTAAAGGGTTGATTTGAAAATTGTATAAGAGGAAAACGGATGTGATAGAAATGTTCCAATTGTTGCATTCTTCTTGGTAGAAGAGTAAATTTTTGGTCGCTCAATTGCAAAAGAGTTTAAATGTTTGGCAATAGATGGGGTTGCTAAATGGGGAAAATAAAAAAACTTTCTGTCAATAAGTTTGCATTAATTAATTAACTATATTTTCAAAATATCCATCGTTGGCATCGTAAAACGTTGCTTAGTCTGTGGATAATATTCGCAGAAGCATGTGGCAATATCACTGCATTTGAAACCATTCCTGCTTCATCTTCTGTCACTTTCTGTTTTCTATTTTTTTCAGTTAGAATACTCTGTAAATGTGTGTATAGTAAATCAGTTCTGCTTTCATTAAGGAGGAATTAAGAAGGAACGGTCAAACCACTTCCTTAATAAGTCACTGCAAAACTCTAATTGGAAGTACAGCCAAAACTAGTTATCGTCACCATGTTCTCACAATTCAGTGGTACTTTTTTGCAAGGAAATGCTCGTAAAGTAGCAAAAATAATTTATATGTCAAAATTGAGAACACGTACTTTTCACATTCCTACAATCACCTCTTCCCTTGCCAATTTCTATATTTCTCTAGCATTAAGTTTTTACTAACCTTTAAGGTAGTGAGGTTGTTACCGGTTATCTTCCTCTACTTTATTTAATTTTATAGCCAGTCGTCAAGTCAAGCCTTTCCGTAGATCTGCATATGCTGTTTTGTTAAAGGTTGCTTGAAAGAAATTCAGTTGCTGAAACTAACAATATATCACTGTTTTTACGTCATGGAGAAAAATTAATTTTGATTAAGAATACTTTTAATTATGAGCACTTCAGCGTTTTCTACCACTCACTTGAAAATGGCTAGAATTTGTGAAGTTGTCAAAATTCCTTCATTTTGAATTTCGTATGAAAGATCTTTACTCACAATTATTCAACTATTTTTAAAATAATTCATAAAAAATTAGTAAAATAATTCTTTATGAACCATGTAAATGCTCCAGTTAGATAAAAATAATCCTAATGCCGAACCAGTGTATGTTGTGATAAATGTAGAATAATAGTCAGTAAAGTAACTATCTCAAACGCTAGTTGAGTCCTAACATTCTCAATCTCAGAATTAACTAATTATACCTTAAGTGAGGGAATGAGTCGTCATAGGCAAGATGAGTGGTGATAGTAAAGAATACTTTAAGCGTAAGTGCAAACCCATGATTTTGTAAATAGCACTCTCCCGCAGTAGTAATATTCTTAAAAGTGCTTCGACGGCCAAGGCTTTTCGCACATATAGGATCTACCGGGAATCGAACCCACTTCCATTAAAGTTGAACGAGTTGCTCACTTGGTTCATCCGGGAGTCCAAACACTTTAAAATTCATGAAGGAGTGACCAAGATAAATACAATTATTTTCGGTTAGTTATTCAACTAACAACCGTAAACAAAAGTAAGGTTAATAATAATAATTTATTGTTAATCACAAGCAGGAAACCCCAATTACACGTGATATAATAAATAATAAATTAACAAATACATAAATACAAAGATGTAGTAAAAATAAAAGAGAAGTGTACAAAGATTATTATCCAGGCAAATTCAAATACAGTTTCCCCTGAAAAGAATTAAGTGAATCCAAAAATAAATGGAGATAAAAACTCTAGAAGAAGCTGAGAAAGATTCATTTTTCTGTGGCAAGAGAAGATGGAAAAATACTCAACTCATCAAGAGGTGTTTTCAGGAACGTATTGATAGTAACTTTACAGTGGTTATAATCACGGAAATATTCCAACATCGAGTGACGTAGAATCGGAGAAGGGAGGAGGTGAGAAAGTCGAGGAAGACGCGTCAGGGACCGGGATTGATGTAAGGGGAACAAAAAGTGAGGCTGGAATGGGATCGCGATATCGGACGAGCATTTGAGGGGGACATATTGGAGCGAAGAGACCAAATTAATCCCAGCGGCAGCCTCTGCCGATTTTTCCACAAACCTATTCCGGCATTAATTTATGCGGCGGATGATCGCTCTCTATATTATCGCCGCTAATCCGGAACCGCGACTCACTCAACTTTAAGGACATTTTTGCGGATGAAAATAACGGGGAAGGTGAGGGAATTGAGGGCGATTCCGGTGGGGTTACGCCTCTTCCAATTATTTCAGGGGATCGTTCCGTTCTCGCATCAGCTTCGCCGGTGATTTTCGCGGGACGGGCGGCCGCACGGTTTCACAATTCATAAAGTCATTCATATTTAAATGCTCAATCACCTTCGCGCGTATCCAGTGATTGGAATGGATTCATTTGCTCAATTTCGCGGCGAAAATTTGGGATATTGTAGCGCGGCCGTACGCTCGGGACGAATCATTTTTGAACGAGCCCCTGTTTTCCACCGCCTCTTTTTTAATTGGATTGACATTTAAACGCGAGAATTATAAAAAAAAGTCGAAGGAGCGGCCGTTGCGAGCTCCATGAGATATTACTTTGGAAATGAACTCGGTGAAATGAACGAGCGGGGTTGTGTGTGTTACGCGTTTCTTTTTTTTTTTCTCGCTCGGCGCTTTTCCTGGAGGTGTTTCTGCGTTGTTATTATAGCGATGAACGGTTTATATTATCGCGTTTTTCGTGCATAAGACCCAAGAGTGTAATTTTCGTCGAGGTTTTTGGATTTATTATTCCTAAATAATTATTACTCGGGTGCCTTTTCGTTCTAATATTTATAATATCATGAATCTAGTATTTGTCATCTGCATTTCTATCCTACTTGAGTGAATGACTGGGGCCATAAGTAATGTAATAATGAAATTTTAGGGAAAAGATTCTTCAAAATGAGTGAATGTAAATTAAATTGAGCAGTTACGCCTTCTATAACTTCATTAAAGAAGTAAATATATTTGAAAGAAAATTCTTACTGTCTGTCAAATGCCCCCAACCACCGTTATATTTACGTTAGCTGATTCCGGTTCTTATTTATGAGACGTCAAGACTTCGGAAAATAAAAGTTAATATTTTAATCCCGGCTCAATTTGGAAAATTTTCTCAGCTTTGAATTACTCGATCTATGGCTAACTGGAACATTTCACTGTAATATAGTAAATACTCAATTTCTTTCTATAAAATAGATTTGAATCACCATTTACAGAGTTACAAAGAATAATAAACTTTGTTTTAGTAACATCATATCTTTTCTATGCTTAGTAAAATTTAATGGTACATTTGAGAAGTAAAGCTATCTGATTTTGGATCTCAGTCAAAATTTTTTATTTACCGAGAGAAAATCCATTTCCTTGAGATCGTTACATCCAATACTAGGAGGGAAAATTAACGTGTAGAATTAGGTTTTTGAGAACTATAGTAGAATATTATGTTGTGAGAGGTTTAATTTCTGGCTGATACAACTAAGCGTTTACAGGAAATGATTTGAGATTAATTATAAATTGAGGTCTGAGATGAGATTGAGAAACAAAAGTTTGGCTCATTTGGTTGGAATAAATTTTTCATTGCCTGCTACATATATATCTTCTTCATCTTATATGCTGAAGCAAAAGCTGAATTAGGGAAGTTAGCTCGATGGGAGATTTTTATCTATCGCCTTTTCTGAAAGAATCCTCTATAACATGAGATGGTTCGATATTCCAGATGATCATCATTTAACACACAACACATTGTATGAGTTCGTTATTTTATCGAAGACGTTATCAGGAATATTATTCGTAATGAAGCTTCGGGCAAGAAATATTAATTAGGGAACTGACCGTTAAACTAAATAGGCATGCATTAAGTCCCTTATTTCTGACTACTGTGATGTGCATGAAGATAATTGCTATGATCAAAAGCGGTCGTTGAAATAAACATTGTAGAAGTTTTGTTTTAGTCGATTCTGATCGAATGTTTCGTTTCCTAACACTCAATGCAAACATCATACTAATTGTAAGTTGAATTTTTTGACGAAGAGACAAACTTTAATTTTCTGATTCACTGATTCCTTTTTGACCCTATTTAGTTCGTTTGGTTAATAGGGACATAATCTGTACATAATTCGCATTATAAAGAGAACCTTGGATATTAGACAACGCTATCGATCTTCCCTTATCTACAACCTCACATTTATCTATCAGTTGTCTTTCGTAGAGACAAACCTCTCAGCACACGTTCCCCCGCACAACTTCCCCCCCAACCAACCCCATCCCACCTCCATATCCCCAAAGTCACATCAGGAGCCTAACAACGACCCAAACATTTGCACAGCGTTAAAAAAAAGGAATCCTAACCGATGCATTGGATATAGGTGTAGGAATATAGAGGGGGGCAGGGGTCGCTGCGAACGATTGTACACATAAGGGCAGTGCGGTTAGGGATCGTTTTTTGGGGCGCCGGTGGGAGTTTAAGAGGAAGGAGAGGGGCAAAGGAGAAGTGGCAGGGGGTGTCATAAATGAAATCACGGTGACTGAGTTTGTTTTTCCGCCGAACAGACATTCCCTCTTGGCCCATGAGTTTTTTATTTTTAATTTCGACCGTAATTAATCAGAGAGAGAGGGAGATGGGCTGGAATGTACCGAGAGTGGGAACGCTGGAGATTCGGTCCAAAAATGCTGTCGGGGGAAGGGAAAAAAGCGGCTTTTTCATATTTACGCCCGCGATTTTTCTTTTGTTTTCCTTGTCTCCTCAGCGCTTTGCTCATTCGCACGTTTTTTTTGGGGAAATATTGTTTTGCGAAATTGGGTGCAGGTAAATTTTTCGCGTGGTGCGATACCTGGATAATTCTGATGAGTGTGGAAATATTCGAACGCTATCGCTTCGGTGGTGGAGTGGAAACGAGTAAGGCGATAATGACGCGAAATCTTTTATATTATTTTTATGTGAATTTGGAGCAAATTTGGCTTTTTAAGCGCCGCGCTTTACAGATATAACTTTCCCAGACTTGTATCTAAAAACACCCATGATCTTATTTTGAAACATGCTCCCCTTATTTATAAACTTTAGGATTCCTACATATCTATACTTCTCTTATATTTCTCCAATATTCTCTAATGTGGCAGAGATGTCGCATAGTTACTAGTTCAAACTAAATTTTTAATAATTTATTTTATAGTAATGAAGCCCAATTTGAGCTTTAAATTAAATTAATATTCTAAAAGTCAATTCAAATGCTTCTCATGTATTTCATTCCCATCCTAAAATTAACTGGAATAATACTTTATGATCGAACCTTATCAATAATTAAATATAATACATAAATATAATAATAACAATAAATACGTAAATGCTGTTTTACTGTTAATGCTGTTGATTTGTGTAAACTTGTCAGAAAAGTTGAGAATGCATGCTTCAATATTTTCGAATTCAAGTAAAATATATTTAAATTCAAATGTTATTAAAATAAATATATGGTTGGATGTATGAAAAATATAGCGATTTTTCTAATGTCATGAATAATTTTTACATTGTGGTTCCAACTCTTTGAGCAACAAATCTTTGATAGTGACCCAACGGCATCAATTACGATTAATGACCCTGTAAACGGTACTTGTGCAGATAACAAAGTTAAAATGATTTAATAAACTAAGAACATTTCTAGATTTTATTGATGGAGATTGTTAACCTATAATTCCATTTTACACATTTTTTCATTCACTTATTGACACCACCAAGTGGTCAAATAATCTTGGACCAAAGTTATCCCAACTTAAAGAAATGCTCTAACATATTTCTAAGTCAATAAACCGCGATATCTTACAATAGGTATTGATAAGCACTAAATATACTAGAATAAAGGTATTTTCTATCGTTCAAATATTGCAATTCTTTTTTTAAATCAAAGGTAGAGTAGTTGCTATTACTGCGAGTTGTACCGTGAACGGTGGTTTTCAGGTGATCGGAAAACTACTGAAATCATCAGTCTCTAGCTTAAGTTGCTACTTACATTTTGAAACCAATACCAAGTCGATAAGTCAACCGATGTAGAAACTAGATAAGACAAGGAATGGGTAATGGGTGGTTTTGCACGTAAGGGCGTGCACCCAGGAAATATCCCAAGGAAGAATAGACTTGAAAAAAGTCCGACGGGACCGGGAATCGAGCCCGGGTCTCCCGATTGCCGGTCCCGTCGGACTTTTTTCTGACAATTGTACAACAATTTTTGTTGTACGTTAATTTCCTCTTCTACATTGTGTTTCTATCTATAATTAACCAAATTACAATGTAAGTCTAGGCGTTTTGAGAATTCAGTCTGTTCGAACCTGAATATGGTTATACACCGAAACCGGTAGTTCTTAAATAAAACCTTCTGTGGAAAAAGTAAACATCTGCATTCAATCAACGAAACATCTCAGACCAACCGCCAATGCTTTTGACGCTGGCTGAAAGTTCACCCATTTAATCTGGAGTAAGTCTCTAAAGGAGTATATGGGTTTGTCTGGGATTCACGCGCATTCGCTGTGTTTGCCCTCGGGCATTTCCCATGGCGTCCATGCGACAATCTAGAGGAGCGAACTGAGGCGACACTCGGCGGAATGCGAAATAACACCTTAGCGCTCGATTTCGCACACCGTCTCTGCACGGTCGCCCCATCCGCTATAGGAGGCATCGTTTACCCACGCATTCAATATCTCCTACTGATTATGATGAAACTGGCTTCGTACTGGGAGCATTAATGGATATGGGAAACGCAAGAACAGAATAGCTATGTAAAAGTCCCATAAATGAGAAAAGAATTGCTTGGTGTAGGGAAAATTTGTAAATAAATTATTGTGGAACCACATTTGATTCCATACTTCAGTTACCTGTTAAGGGTTTATTTTAAACGATACAATTTTCAATAAGGTGAAATAGTGAGGAAGAACAATTTGTACTTTTTCCACAAATTATTTTTATTACAAACAATAAAAGACAGTAAAACACACACTTTTGTTTGCACACACCCTATTGTTTGTAATAAAAATAATTTGTGGAAAAAGTACACATTATTCTTGCTCATTATGGAATATTTCCACAAGACAACGCCTGAGACTGTGAATTTTTTTAAGGTGCAATAGACAATATGATAGCAACATGTTCCTATATATAGGAAAATTTAATATAATAATTCTATTTCCCATTGTTGAAAATTGTATCGATAAAAACATACATAATTATAGTTAACAGAATTATGGAATCAAAAATGTTTAAAACAAATTAATATGAACATGCTTGATCATTTTCATATTAGATGGGGATGGAAAGGAAATACAGTAAATGGAAATATAGAATAGAAATTATCCCATTTTTTATCAGGTGAGTCGGGTATTTCCTAAGTTGGAATATTGAATCTATTTCTTAGCATCTTCAAAATAATTGATTGTTAATTTTGAAATGATAACAATCTTATAATTGAGGATATTTTCGAGAAGATTTAGCCTCTAATGAATCATATTGACTATTACAGCTTACCCACGCCGTGATCATCTTTCTGTCGCTTGCATTATAAATATAGCATCATAAATGTTATCAGACATCAATAAGAGCTGTTAAACACAGATGTTGCTACCACAGTATTCCAATGTTATAGCTTTTTCCTCGATAAGACGTGAAAATTTTATTGATTTGTTTACTTTAATCTTCTTATCTTCGCCTTAAAGGGACTCGAAGAAGAAAAAGAAAAACTTTGAAAATCCGGATACTCGTTTCTATCCTTCTTTCTCCTAGAGCTATTCTTCTCCTTCTCTAAGATTGATATGAAAGACGCTGATTTTTTTCGTTATGATTCTATACCTAGGGTACATTCGATTTTATACCAGGAGCATAGAGCCGGAACCGAACCAAAAATATTGAAACTCTTAAACCCGAACCGAAACACGATAATTTTACTTTATTTGCCTTTATTCTGTTCCAAATTATTCCAATAGGTTTTCAACTATGCACATTTTACTTTAGTATAACTTGAGGAAGGTTTACTGGGCGTGTGTAACTCCTACTTTCTAGGTAAATTAATTCTATCATTTAGTCTAAAATTAAGAAAAAAGTAAAAATTAGAAAAGATAAACCAAACTTTTATAAGGATATTATATCGCAGTGGTCGGAGCGATAATATCCGGTTCGAAGTTGGCGAAGTTGAAGCAAAGTTTTATATTTTCGTTGAACCAGAGCAAATCCGGAACGAAAAATATTACGGATCAATGCCCTGCCCCTACCTCTCGCCTTGCCGTAGCTTTACCCAGTACCTTAATTGATTATCAGAAAAAAATTAATTCTTAAATTTACCCAGCTAATTCATGGACAGAAAGTACCAACAGGGAAAAGAACGGGTAGGTTACAAACACAAATTCTTTTGGAATACTTCAATAGAATAGTATACTATAGTAATTACCTGATATTCATTGTACTCATTCCTTTGTCCGGATACCACTCATCGGCGAATAACTCTCATTATTCCCCTTTAACTTTTTACGGATATTAATTTCATCAAAACTAAAATTTTAGAGCGAAAAATCACATTTCTTATGAATGTGGAATAATAAATTTAGAATATTCTTTTATCTGTTCAGAACATCGGAATGGTTCGAAGCAATACCTGTAATTTGCATAAGCTACTCTAAACAACGGGAAAATGGTGAAGATGGATTTTTCGTTTATTAGTTGCTAAAAAATTATTATAACGAGAGAAGTCTTAACCTCTAATTTTTCATTTCAATTTTAACGTGGGAGAATATAAATTGATGGAATGAAAAGCTTTAAATCCCTTTATTTTCCCAATTTGTTTGTCTGATAATGTTCATCCAAACAAAATGTCATCTCTTTAGTGTTCATTAATATAATTGCAGTGAAGAATATTCTTATTCGAAAATATCTTGATGGAAATAAAGTTTTTTGATACGTGGTATTACTTCATCGTTGCATAATACTTATTCCATATCTCCGTATCTCAAAGATTTTTAAGAGTTAAATATTGCAAGAAACATTCAGTCGATCTTTTATTAAATATTCTCCACAAATTTTGATTTAAGCAAATTATTTAAGTGAAGGAAAAAGAAAATTTGCAAATTATTAATGAATTAGTCCTAAAGGTGGGTCGGAAAGGGCCTCATTAGCGGTAAAAATTGAATATTACAATGTATATTGTATGCGTATAAGGAAAATAGCCTTACCTATATTCTCGATAAATTCTCAAACCGTTTCAAAAATATTATAAGTTAAAGTGCATTACGCTAAACTAAATCACTGATCAAATTTTACTTACCTTTCCAAATATTGCGGTTTACTGAGAAAATAATCAGCAATGTTTCAGCTCTTCGTTAGAACTGTATTCATCCGGAAGATGAAAATCGTTCTTTGCAGATTGCATCCTATCGACTGCATCATTCCAAATGAAAATAAAAAATAAACGTCGTGAAAGTAGGTCCATGATTAAATATCGAGGGATATTTGGCGCGACGAGAAGGCGCTCTGGGAGCGATCTTATTGAAGGCAAAAACCATCCGTTCCAGATGAGAATCCTTTCTCAGCCGAAATTAAAACCTCCTCTCAAGAGATGAAGCTATTTTCGTCCGAGGAGAGTGAGATTCCGCGTCGTGAGATTATTTCTTACGTCGAGAGTCACTCCTGAGACTCTTGCCGTTTCGAATTCGATAAAAGAGACCAAATCACGTCAATCCAAATCCCATTGGCATCTCAACTCTCTTCCCCTCAACCCCTTCCCGTCCCACTCTCCTTCTCCCTCCCTCTCTTCTTCTAGTCCCACGCGTGTACTCAAACCGCCACAGTAACGCAGTAAAAGTGGGTTTGTGTGTGTGTTTGGGACCCAAAGGATACTTTCGGGAGCTGAGCGTGTAAAAGGGGAGGGATTCGGGTAAATATGTTAGAAAAGTGGGCTTTGAGGAAGGTTGTGCGGCTGTGAAAGATGAGAGGGATATTTTGTTGATTATATGCGTGAACCCCTTTCCATAGTCTGTCTCTGAAGTCATCTGCTTTGCGCTTTTGACGTTTGTTTAAGTTCACTTTGTCTAAGCGTACCGCATGGCGTAAATTTAAGAGCGATACACGGGCTGTTTTTAGCAGCATGTGACTAAGAAATTAGGACAGGGGAACACAAAGAGTTTGGGGAAATTTTCCTTTATCAACAATCTCATGAAATTGCTGAAATTTAATCATTGAAATATTCACTCCCTTTAGAATTTTATACATAATCAATTGACGTAAGCTTGGAATGAAATCTTAGCTAATCTTGATGAAATGCTCAATTATTCAATGTCAGTTACCGTTCGACTTGTGATGGCTTCATAGTCAACTTGGTAATATTGCTTATAGAGCCAAGTATCGCTGGTATATTGTCTTTAAGTTACTTTCTGGTTCCAAGATTGTGTACACTAGGTCAACGTCGCATAGCTATTTCATACTTTAAAATTACGAGGATGATTTTATTCTCTTTGCGACCTAGCCAGCGTGATAACTTGTGATCTTTATTAATTATTCAGTTAAATAAATTTATAACGAAAGCTAAGGCATCTTTGGCAGCCATTCCCAGAAATAGAGAATTATCGCATGTATACTGATTTAATCTTAACGTCAAGGCCTCAATTCCCAAAAGCCAAAGTTGGTTTTATAGTGGACATGAATTTTACAACGGCGATTAAAGTCTTCCCAAAGATCATTTTGTGCCAGCATACTTGACACACTTGTGATGATTCTTACCTTGATGTATGATGAGCTCTTAAAGATACTGCTTTAATAAGTAGTTTAATATCCTAATTCTCTCTGTTACAAGAGATAGGCTTAATAATCACCATTTCTTAGGCAACCATTTCTATCGTTCACAACTTCCTACGTTTTGAACATCCATAGCTATTGGTCATTTTTCTCAGAAAGTTACCTTGTGGCACAAGTTTTATTTTAGAATTTCTCCGAGGCCAGCCGTGAAATATCAAGGATATTAAGACTAGAATTAATGCGAAATACCTATCTTGGAAAATGTATCTCAGAAATGAAATGCATCTTTCTCAATAATATTTGAGAAATGAGATTTGACTGAGTTTTACATTCTAAATGAAACTTCATTTTATCACGTTTTGTATAATTTAAAAGACCCTTAAGAGAGATTCGTTGGAGTGATTCCTGTGAGATTTTTCTGTAAAGGTCTAATAATTATTTAGATGGGAAGATATTGCTCAATAATCGAAGAGGTATGAGACAACTATGTCAAGGCAGTCTTTTCCTGAAGGCATTTAAATAATGGATATGGAACGCAACTATAATGTTATACGATCAGGAGCAGAAATTTATTATAAATCACGAATAGCGAAGAAAAAAATTATGTAAATATATAAGCAGCAAACAGATAAAATAAAAACCGATATTATCGAATGATGTAGACAACTTCTTAACTTCTTTGGCGCATGAATAATAAGAATAGCTCCTAGTATTCTCCATTATTTCATAGAGCTCCGTACTTCTGTAATATTTTATTTCAATTATGTCTCAGTTTTGTAGATTTTTTTGGTTAAGTTAGCTATGCTAATATTGTAAATTATCTTCTTAAAATGAAAATAAGTCGTAGACCGTTGAGGTCGGGAATTCTAGCAATCGCATATCTTGTTAGTGAGGCTGGTAGTGAAGTTTGGAAGCATCGTATAAAGGAAGCATCCTTTGATACAAGATGACCACTTCAGATGAAACACCCAGATGAGAGGTAGTTATAGTTGTCTTAAGATATTAGACAAAAAATCTTAGTATGGTCAGGTGAGCGTAGAAATTTCTGGCTCTGCAAATCCTAATGGAGAAAGATTACTATTAATTGGGACGTAATTACCAAATATACAAGTGATCAATGTACACACTCCTTCGGTTTCCTTTATCCTGGATCTTTCAGAAAGGGAATGGATTTTAATTTTCAATTTCTGCTCATTACATACGGTTCATTGTTATTTATTTATTTATTTATTTACAATCTGAAGTTATAAGTAGACAACTGTCCGGTGGCAACTCATCAAAATATGTAGAAAATATAATGTCATAGTTTTAAACATATTCAGTCAACACAGTCGGATTTACAACACATACTACAATATAAAATTACCAGTCACCCATAGTACAAACAAAAATATCTATGATTATAGAAGATATAAAATCTGATATTTAAACATATTTAGTCTACACAGTCCGATTTACAAATCTTATTACAATATAAAATTACCAGTCACCCATATTAGAAACAAAAATATCTATGTTATTAATTAATGGTGGCAGCGTATACATATGCATTAATTATATAACTTTAAAAAAAATGCTGAGAAAAATATGTTATGTGTCATCATCCTCTGCTCGTCAAGTCACTCCCATTTGCGGCATATTTGGAAATATTATTCCACACTATCGTGTTTACCTTCACCCAAGAGCGTATCTATAAGGTTATCAAGGGAGATTGCATTAGATAACTTCCTCATATACTCATCTTAAAGTAACCGCAATTTTGGAGCCTCAGTTCTATCTCATGAGGTTTTGAATTGCCACTTTGATATGAAAAATCGAGCAGAAGTGAAGTAATCGCGGAGTTTCCCTTTTAGTTTTAGCACATACTAAACAAATAGCTTTCTTTGCAATGTCATCAAGGAAGGTCTCTTCTGATTCCTCTAATGGATTCACAAAGATAGATGGATCACTTCGGCAGAGGAAGGAACTGTATGTTAATCTCAATTGCCGAATTCTGGGAAATTTTCGCTCACTCCGCGAAATGAGTAAACATACCCACTCCGCGTAGTGAGTATTTCTATTTTCGCAGTACCCAAAGGAAATTTACGACCATTGCGTAAATGAAATGACGGTTTACGACTTTGGAATACCTTAACTAGGTGGGTTGAGTTTCATTGGGCTGTGAGGGGGGGTATTGTATTTTGCACTTAAAATATTAACTTACCCAAACTATGATAAAAATTTCCGATGAAGTTACCTGTAAGGTAGTTCCTAATCATAATTTGCGTGAGTTTATTTTAAATGGATTTTAAAATACAATACCCCACCCCAACCAACAGGACTCAATTCAACCCATTGAAAGCTATTCCAAAATTAATTAACCATTTTGGTATTGCAAAAATGGAGATACACACTACGCGGAATGGGCATTTCACTACGCCCAAAACCAAAATACTTACTCGGTGGACTGCATAAAAGCAAATTCGCACACAGCGGATTGAGTAAAAATTTGGGGCACTGCCCGAATCCGGCAACAGCGAATAACATATATAAGGCAAATACCTGAAGGATGGCCACGTCCGAACCTGAGTATGAGGAGGTCGGAAGACGTTGAGGAAAGAGAGAGAGGCTGAGGAGGAGTGGCTGAGGAGAGGTGGAGGGAGAGAAAGAGGGGAAGGCGAGTGGAGATTGGACGGCGTGAGAAGGAGCCCCTCCCACTCATCCCTCAACTCATCTTCCCTCCCTCTCTCAGCCGCCATTTTGTTTGCCGTCTTAAAAACCCACGATGACGTCCCTTTTTCCCCTCCACCTGTTCCATCGCCTTCATTTCTCACCATCAACAAATGACGATAGCTGTCTTAGGTGTATGCGTCAATGGGTTCCCTCACGAAGGTCGTATGCCTTCCGGACGTGTCTGTGGGTCTCAGGAATGGGACCAGGAGAGTGAAAGGAACGAAAACAAGCGTCTTTAAGGGTGAATGAGGAATTCCCGGAACATATTCTTGAATAGATGTGTTGAAAAGGCAATGGACACTCGAAGACCTTAGTTTCTTGAGCAATGAGAAACAGGTCCCTCAGCTCTTGTATGTGGCGGATGTTTTGGTATTTTTGATGTCCTCTCGATCCATGCTCGATTTTATTAATTTATAAATCTGAAATTCTGTGGTCATTATTGCTGCATAACTTAGCGGTGGTATTACTACAAGTGAATTTTTTTACTGAAGAAGGATTAAGTTAGAGTTCCCGGATAACCATGTGGGCAGCGCGTTCGACTTCGATGAAAGCGGTCCCGGGTTCGATTCCCGGTGAGAGTTCAGGTGCGAAATGACCTCAGCTGTTGAAGTACTTTTAGCAATACTAAGGAAACTTTCGAGGCATCGGGAAAGGTCACCGAAGAGCTATTCTCCGACTAGCTTCTCACTACATTTACACAATATTTTATTAATGATTGTATATATTACGAGGGACTACTAGCAAAAAGAAAGGGAAATTTTAAATAAAACATTTTTTGGTGAATTACGAATTCGGTGAATCGCTTTTCAGTTAAATTTTCAAGCTCCGAATTTGGACCGAAATGCGCGTTTTTCCAGTGACAAAAATGAATTTTTAAAGAATTATTCAATTCTTTGGAGATAAAATTCAAGTGGAATCGTTTTACAAACCTCGAACTACCACTTCTGATTGTAGTCATTCAAGAAAGAAAATTTTTTTCCGAACGTTTGATTTCATTGAGATGGAAGCTATGAGAGAGCTGTGATAAGACTTTCCTATCTCCTACTGTGGACGGACTATTCTCTTTTCTATTAAAGAATTTCTTACTTGGAATGTATAGTCGATAATGGTTGTGTTTAAACGCAAAGATGACTCAAACATATGCTTACTTTAGCCATTAAATAAGTTAGGATGGGGTAGACTTTCGCTAAGCATCCTAGGACCAATCAGATGTGCTGAGAATTCGATTTTGTTTGCATTTCGTATAGATATTCTGCACGAATACATGCAATTAACTTGATAGAGCTTCACTAGTGTCTTCCAAAGATATTCTAACACAACTGAGTGAACTCTTAACCTTATTCAAACATTTATCACCATTTTTTACGAACGTGATATTCAGGTATACGGATGCTCTGAAATTCTGTACTACTTTCATCACATAATTAGAGGAATTTGTTAATACAGAGCTACTCTGCCCTGTGTGAAGATGAGGAAATAAATCTTTCATATTTTTATCCATTTCTTTTTTTTAGAGTTTTCTGGACTCTGAAACGATGTCTCATTTACTACCATGTTTTTTTACATAGGAACTCGAGGAATGAAAAAAAGAGATTCCAGATAGGATCAATTTTCAATTATCTAGAATGCTCGGAATCAGAATGATTACCCTATATGTCAATTACATATCCGTCATTTGCTTACCGTTTCTAAGCCAACGTTCATTGATCGCCGATCTTCTTTAAGGAAGTAATCTTAAACTCAGTGAGGCTATACAAAACTTCCTGCTGCTTTGCTGTTTTGTGTTCAAAAACCAAAATCCGAATACATCAGGGTGCTTATAATATAATTTGGATTAAAGTAATTACTTTCAGATTCATATTTAAAGTTTGATATTTTAATTTTTCATTTAATTGTTTTTAATGGTTATCTTTTAAATTTTCTCCTTGATTCTCATTACCGAGGGAATTATTTTCTTGATAAAAATGCTTCTGAATATTTACGGAAAAAATAAAATTCTCGTGCACTTTTAACGACCCCGAATTTTAACGGTTCTGATAATAGAATCATATACATGATATAATTTAGAATCAGCAGGAGTACATTTTATATTGAATGGAATGGTAATTGAATATGTTCTTCTTTCACCTCCATGTTATATTCATTTCGTTAAATATCAAGAGTTTATATCACGTAAAGATTGGTGAATCAATGCCAATAATTGGACACTCCGTTATAAATGATTACAGTGTGCATCATATAGCAGGGATTGAGAATTTTAAGGTACTCCTAAAACTCTTAGGTACTTCTAAAGGAGGTATTCCTAAATCCTCCTTACAGTTCGCATTGCTCTTTATTATCTATAGAATATATATACGAGTATTTGTTTTTGTCACATATTATGGAATCGAACAATTCTTTTACACATTGAGAGAAGAATGTTAAATTTGTATTCATCGAGCTAATTCTCTTCGATTGTAAATCCATAGTCATTCACGAAATGCGTTCAAATTCTCCTTACTCATAGACCAGGAAAAAAAGTAATGAATATTTCCATCCATTTACGAGATGCCTTCCCATTGCTGTGTCACTATGTTTAAGAACAGATACTTTACTCCACTTAAAGTTTTTCATCATTAGACCGCTATTGATCGTAGTACAGATAGCTCGGATCTGGTACAAAACATAGCAAGTTCCAGATTCTTTTGCCTCTGTTTCAATCGCTTCCAAAATCCATCACTTAAACCCCTATGCTTCATCACTTTCACTGGCTCATCCGTCACCCGAATTCTTTCTTAAAGGAACCCTTTCTTTCAAGAAACTTTTCTTAAGCGTTTGTGTACGTTATATAAATGATATTAAATGAAACATTTCTTAAAGAAGCTTTGCATAATGTATTCATTCAGCAAGCCAACTTAATTCTTAATTCTTAATTCTAAATTAAAGTAGTAGTAGTAGTGGCATTTATTTAGAAGTTTTCTAATATAAAAATATTAAAAAGATATCTCTGGAATCGGCGAATTTATCATTTAGAAAACAAAACAGTCTACTCTTTGGATCAACGACATAGCAAACGATTATACGAACAAGATTAATCAGAAAAAAGACGTAAAGGTGAGAATTCACAACTTTGCAAATACAGTTAAATCGTTAAACCGAGTTTCTTTTATAAAATTTTCGCACCTCCTTCTGAAAAATCTTTAATTTCCCAATCTTATTGCTCATTTAGTAAGACTATCAGACGGTTTGAATCCTTGATAGAAAGTCGCTTTGTACTTACGAATTCTTAAATTTAATAATTATCTAGAGACATAAGGATGATGGTTTCTATTACTTGATATCCTTTACATAAATACTCTGCCACTCTTTTATATAATCTTTAATGGAATAATTGTAACACACATAAATTCTTGAATTGATAAGGAAAGTTCTAAGATAAAAGGATCAGCTTTTATCACAGACGCGACATTTTGAGTCAGGTGGCGATTCCTCCTCTTAAAATTCTGCCAAACCAGTCACAGAGGAAACATCAATCTGGAACAGATAACCTCGAAAAAGGATTCCATTTGCGTAACGGGAAATGAATACATCTACGTCGTTCCAAACACGGCGAGACCCAAACAGGCGGGGCTGCGTGTAATCGATTTAAAACAGTCCGGATCTAGCCATTCGATTACCATTCAATTACCATCGAGATAGGCGCGCGTTGAGGTCGACATGAAAAAAAAGGCGGATTTGTCCCTCGATTACTTCTCTTTCACGCTCAAACAAAGCCGCCGTAGCCATGGAAACTGCCGCCGTCACGGATTAGGAATAAAGGGAAAGAAATCGGAGAAAAGAACGACGCAGGAAAAGCAAACGTTTGCGATTCGATTAACGACGTTCTCGGCACTTTTCGCTCGCCGATTAGCGTTCGATCATCCGTGGCGTTAGAAAAAAAGCCGATCAATTGGATTCGACACGCATGTGCACCTCTTTCTCTCCCTCATTCCCCTTCAGTCCCTCTCACAACGAATCCCTTCCGATGGGCTTACTGGGAGGAGAAGGGGCACTTTATTGCTTCCACCTATGTCCTTTACAATCTCCGCCACTAGGAACAGGGTTTCAGGATGAATGAATACGGTGCTAATCTACTAGCTTTTTCGAGTGAACTCTTTTGTCGTAATCATACCAGGAGTTCTCATTTGTTGTGACCATCAATTTGAAATTAATGGAATTTTTCCACAGGTTTATTTAACCAAACACGACCGGTTTCTACGATTGATCTTCATCTTCTGGTTCAATTTCTTTTCTATTTATTTCACATGATGGATTTCCACCATGTATCGCCTGACTCTGTGAATTTTATTTTAACCCATTAATGCCCAGAGCATATTTTCCAAAATCGCGCAATTTTTTGAACTGATTAGGCATCGTCATCAGGCACACTACACTCGGAAATGAGGAAATGTGTGCATGTTTATGGAGTTTTAACGGTAGGGAAAGGAGAGTGAAGGGGTATTGCACGTCATGTCATTGGTCAAGTTGGTATTAGGGAAATTTCTAATTTTTCAAGAGCGTCCAACTTCCTTCCTTTGGGTTGCTTGTGTAAGTCTCGGCGTGAGTGCACTAGTTATTTCTAGATGGCGTTCCAGAAAGTTCGGCAAGAACACCTGGAGATCTTGAAAAAATAAGATAACCATCGATTGAAGCTTTTTTCTTTTATCTAATCTTTAATATTATCCGCAAGCAGTAACGTTTTTTTGAAAATTAAGATAACTATGAAACCGAATAAATCTGATTTCGGAGCTTAGGAGTTTCAAAATCTCATTTCTACGCTCGGAAGATTTCTTTTCAAAGGGAAGTATCGAATGTATTTAAGTATAGTCTTTTCACTACAATCTTTATATTAGGTGGACGGAAGAATTGAGATTTAGGCTAATTTCGCATTTCAGTGGTCAATAGTCGTTAAAATATTGCAAGATGTTCTTTAGGAAAATTTTGTGCTGTCATCCGACTTTTGTCACAACAAGGAAGATTTCTTTCTTAGAACTGAATTGATCACTATTGAAACTTATTTTTTATTTTGTTTAGTGAAAAAACCGATGAAAATTGCCATAGATCGGAAGAATAGAGAGCTTGGCTATTATACAGAAACGAGCATTACAAATGGAAACGGATGATGATACATTCATCCATTGCGAATATAGCTTAATATTAATTATACTAATTGCACCATCAATCTATTGGCATCTAGAGAGTAGTCAAATCACAACATAATGATTAGGTGGTGCACTTCAAAAACCCAACAGAGGCACTGTGGTAATATAATATGTGGTCATATTAATGATGCTGTTACTCATTTGTTTCTGTAACTAGTCTCCCTGGGTGCTTAATAATTTTTGATTTAGATTTTCGGTGATAAATCGATATTAAAAAGGACCACTTATAATGCAAACCTATCTTGCTGTATTTGTCCTTGACTGTCTCAATTTTTCTTGGCAATCGTTTCAAAAGAATTAAATTCATAATTGATTCAACCGATTCTCCTGCTTTCCTGGGGCTTTTGTTGCACATTATAGTTGGATATTAATATATGAACTATATTTTTTTATAATATTACAATGATGTACGAAAGGAAAAAGGGCAAACCATGCAAATGATGTCGATAGTTGTTTTTTTTCATCACTTATCATGTAAGAAATTAAAAGCAGTAAGAATAGGCAAGTCTATAAATGAAATGAAGAAAAATTTCAGGTTAGAAAAATCACTGTAAACTGTTCTTTAATTAGAAAATAAAATCATTTCCAGGGCAACATTATAATGAAAGCGAGCAAACTTCTTAGTGGTATTATACGTGTACCTAAAACTTTTCGGTATTTTCTAATAGTTCGTTTAACATTTCAAGCGCCTATACGTATTCCAATATATTTATGTGCACTATTAGTTAAAGTCGATCTTAATGGTGAAACAAATCGAAATATGATCCTGTAATAATATCAACAGTAAGCCTTGACACGCGTACAACGAAGGTAACTTGATAATTTCAAGAAACTTTCATCCCATAATTTACTTTAAAATATGAATGTAATTAAATGACGGGAGGAAATCAATATAGACGCAATAATATTTAAGTGTACATAATTTTCAAACGGTTATCTTACTCTGGAAGGAGTAATCAAATGCCGTTTTTTGAGGGAGCTCTTCTTCGAAGGAATTTCTCGTGGAGCGTCTCGATCAATTATTCAGTCGTCATCCTGTCAGAGGGATGCTCGGGAGAGGTGATGGAGGAGGAGACAGAAATCCCCCTTGGGCCTCCACTCCCACCACTCACCCTATAAACGGACTTAGCACACTTTCGCATCTGGAGATATTCCACGCTTACATTCTGAACTCGATGCCATTGCAGTTTCATCATTTCCTCCAAGAAACGAGTAATCCTAATTAATGTTAATACTAACGCAAAACGTTACACTATCATGTTAAACATGAGAATCTCTCGTATTCTCAAGGAATTTAATTCGGTTAATCCTAAGAGCTAAATATATCCTAATAATCCTAATGACGTACTTTCTTTTCCTAAAATTATTGTATATTATTATCACGCATACCTTACATTACAAGTTTTTGTCGTGTCCAGTTAATATTAAGTTAATATTGATCAAATAATTTTGTTGACAAAACTACTTTGAGAATATTTTTGCAGCAAAATAATTCGTAAAATTAATAGAACGCGGCGGAAATACCGGTATCAAAAAAGTTCCGTAGATAAAATTCTCTGCATTAAAAATAGTCTTTAGTGAAAAAGTTATGTAAAGAATATGAAGAGAAACCTTTGCATCGAAAATGTCGGTAGCTAACTGTCTGTGACGAATTTTCCTTGACCAGAGCTAAGGAACTTTTTCCATCGGAAGACCACATTTAGCATTTGGTCTTACATAAAAGACCACCTGTGAAACTAACAGGACACTCCTTGGTTGCCTGTTGCCTGCATTCAAATGGTCAAACATTGAAATTATCTATGAGAAAACGAAATCCTGAGCGGAGTAAACTGAAAGAAAACCTTTTCAATTCAATTTTTACTTGGTGCCATTAGCAAAAAATCTGACCACTGATGAAACTGATCACAGCGTGGTTTCGGGCATCAAATAGTGCCTCAAAAGTAATTTAAGTCTCTAATGGAAAACACGTTGTCCCTAAATGAGGAAAGAGGAGACTTTGCAGTCTCAATATCGCCCAAACGTCCGCCTTATTTGCTCACGGCACTTATAAGCGAAATGAGAGACTTGACTGTTCACATATGGCGTCGGACCAATCTTCATGTGCACCCTTTTGAACATAAATTCCTGTTAGCTTCCATTTAGACCGTTTCCAATTTTCACTTCTCGCGCAACATGTCTTTCCGCACTCTGCAGCCAAAATTCTCATCCCAACTGTTTGCCTTTAACAGCGCTGGCTCTGGTTTGCTCTTTCCTTCTTTTATTTCCCATTTTCATTGTTTCCTTCTTGGAAAGAGCGAATGGCTCACCGTGTTTACCTTTTTACCCCTCTCCCACAGTTTACATTTCACGTCTTTTATTTCTATCGGTCACGCTTTTCGGTCTCCGTAACGGTTCATTTCCAATTAACTCTTCGTCATTCAGTTGCGCCGAAAATGTCGCTTACTTCTCTCTCTCCCTCCCTCTGGTGCATGAAAAAGTAACCATCTCATCCCTCGCTGCCCCTGCAATATTAACGTTTGGAAAAAGACCCCTCCCGCAAGAAATGTGTCCAGGAAAATAAAAGATTTCTACGCGTAATATGAGGAAATTGCGGACGTTTACGTGGATACAGAGGTGTTTCACGCTTGTGTAACGTTCTCACTTGGGCTTGTATGTACTTGTGTACTTTTTGAAGGATAATTTTCTCGCCTCAGAAGTTTATAAATGGAAAATTTACTTTGGAAATGCAACCGACATGTGGGATTTGCCATGACAATACTTTTGATGCATTTTTCAGGTTTTCCAAGCAGAATTTGCAGTTAAATGTTGCTTTATGTTTGCTAGAAAAAATCTCTGTGTGCATATATATTTAGGTTCGCATCATAATAGTATTACAGTATCGTAAATACCTCTTGCATAAAAAAACATAAGGAAAAGGAAAGATTATAAATATAAAATCATAATTTTTCTGCTAAGCAGTGAAGTTAATCATTTCGTTAAAATCGAATCTTAATATCTAATAATCAAATTGTATCTTAATGAGTTTATAATAATTCATTAATTGAAATTTATAACTAAAATATGTTTCGGGTGATACTAGCTGCATGATGTAGATTTGTGTTTAATCATACGAAATTACCCATCATTCTTGGTATTCAGCTTAGTGACTGATTATATGATTATGTATTTAACCGAAAAAATGCTGTATGATACCGGAACTTAAATTTTTATTGGTATCAAAGTTGGAGGAAAAGGCGAAATTAGTTCTTTTAAATGGAGATAAGCCTATCATGGGAATTTTTATATATAGGCAATCCTGAAATATTCCTTGTGCAACGTATGTCTCAAGCTATTCGTAAAAATTAGGAACAGGAATTAGAGGCTTAAAGTAACGGACCAAAGTCGTCAAAGAAATGAGGTTAATAGTTGAAATTTTATTATCTCTGCGTTTAAGTTTACAACTAAGAAAATATCCCTCTCAACAACTCTTAAATTTATATTCCAAAACCATTTCTAATTCCTAACTCAATCACCGAATCCTTCAAACCAAAACCATAACTATTTTTAAATTCATGCAGTTTTCATAGTCTAACTTACTATACAAAAATCGTCAAATATGTACTTAATATTTCAACTCTCACGTGAATAGGTCACACTTGGATTCAGTCCGAGCGTATGTTTGATATTCTAAACGTTTTAGGCGAGCGAGTTAATACGAGTGGAAGTTAATGTGACATGAACTGAGATTGCAAGCGGGGCAAATAAACACGGGCGCATGTCCATTCTCCCGCTGATATTACTCTATTGCGCCGAGCGAATTTTTCCGAACCGCGATGAAGCGTCGCTAAATTACACCTTTTGGTGCAGAGAAAGAGATCGTTCTTTTTAATCGCCTCTCGTAATCACTCTATTCCATGCGGATGTATCCTATTTCCTTCCGTGTTTGTCCTCCGCTGTTTGTGCGCCGGTCCACCTGTTTGGAGACGACAAATTTGCGAATTATAAATGACGAATTTCCGAGTGGATATCGTCAATCAAGCACATACAATTTGCTATTTTTGTTTGCGTTAGGTGACCCGATCTGAAGTGTCCTTTTATTTCTTATACGGATGGGTCGTAAGATATGCTATTTATAATGATGCAATACAAACTTTAATTCATCGGTTTTTATTTGGTCGATCCAGGTTTGAGCCATGTATAAACAAAATACATGAACAAAATTCCCTGTGTATGTATACACGAATCCTCTATCTCTCGGGAAGTTTACATATCCTAGATTTTCCTCTTTGCTGCACTCTATTTAGCTAACTCCGGCTTTGGATATCATCCAAAAATTATTTGTATTTTAGTATCCTACTCTGTCTTTCTCCTTGCATCTAATCGCAATGGTTTTCTGTAGCAGACCAACCCCTCTCTATATTAGACCCTCTAATTCCCTTTTCCTCCGCCTTATTCGTAAGTAAAACTTAATCTTCAATCTTTTACGTCCTCCTTTCTTAGGGCCCATTTTTAGAATCTAAAATATCTGTTAATTCTAAATCTAATATCTCTTTACATGAAACCGTCAGTTTTCAGCGTTAATTCCTATAATGTTGACAATAGCTAAGCTGAATCCAGATGTGTATTTTAATGGGCTTCTTTTTAGTGTTCTTCACAGCACTTTACAAAATTTAAGGATTAATATGATTAGAATCACCTAAATTGCTCTTGGTACTCTAATACTCGAGGCAATCTTTCGTGGGCCATTTAAAAGAACACGCTTGAAATACGTAAATATTTCTGATGCGGATTTTAAACAGAAAGGTTTAAATGTAATTTATCCCCCTTCCATATCCTTTGGGAGTAATTAAATGCCATTGTAGCTTTTTTTCTCTCCAGGTAGAAAAGAGGAATTTTTTTATGCTCTTCGACACACTTTATGATAATGCGAGCATCGTTTATCATTCTGCGATGCAGGTGTTTTAGAGAGGAATAAAATTTAAATGCCAGAGTATATATTCAGAATAATTAATATATTACATTTTAAATTTTAGCTGAATTAGTTGATTTTTAAGAGGGGAGACTTCGCCTATTTTTTACGAAATGTCTGACGCAGATTTAACTCTATTCGGAAGATTTACCATACTTATATAATGAGTTGCTTTTAGTTATATCAGAGGAAAACATGTTAATGAAAAACAATTAAATACTCAACATTTACAACAGTTTGTATAAATTCTGTATATCTCCGGTTCTTGCTATCAATAAATTGTTGTAAAGCGGGAAACTGTCTTACGCGGAAAAAATAGTCTCAATGGATTCCGATGAAGACAAGTTTCACTGTACTTGATATCCCTACTAACGTTAGAAAAAAAGTGAGATTCCATTGCTATAGTTTGAATTAAAAGAATTTACTATAATTATCGACATGATTGCGCTTTTCTATAATCTAGGTGGCTGTAATAGTGCTATTCTAGTTGTACAACAAAAAATAGAGAAAACTGAGGTTTGAAACGAAAAAATCAAATACGATCAGCGTTTTAAAACAATCCTTAGTAGTGGTGAGTCATGGATGGGCATGAAAAAACTTTGTGAGTGAAACCTAAATTATCAACCTGAAGACTAATTGGTCTTCAATATTAGCTATCAAAAGCTATGGAGGAGGAATGAGGCATACTAAAAGTTAACTTGAATTTTGCAAAATCACTGGTATTAGTAGATTTCTTAAACAAACCTTCCACAGCTGAGGTCATTTCGCACGTGATCTCACACCTGGAATCGAATACGGGACCGCTTTCACCGGGAGTCTTTGAGCAAAATATTTTATTGATAACTTTTTTCGAAGCGCTCTATGGATAACGATCAAGATGAATGCTATAAGAAACATCTGTCATACCTCATTAGTACTTATAACTCACGAATAAGGCTAAGACAAAATGAGAGACAATTTCCTCTGTCCTAACTATAGGATATGAAAAAATTCATCAGGACATGGTTGTTGAAACGCTACGGTACCAACTAGAAGAAAATGAAATTCTATGTATAGGCGAGCCTCAGTGGTATCTTGTTCTTTGCGGTAAGAGAGGGGACACCACAAAACCATGTATGCGAGATGAAGACGAGGAGGAATGAATAGCTGCTTTGTTTAGCGTCCTATTTCCAACTGTCCTTCCTCTTCTCCATCCGTCTTCCTCCTCCAGAGACGCCACAGCCCTTGGGACTCCACCGCGACAAGGCGTGTGCAAACCCTCCTTCCCCGCGAAACTGTCCTGCTTATTACGCGGGGTCAGAGAGGTGTGTCCTAAGGGTCGACTGAGGAGCGATTTGTCACTCTGCTCTAAGGCGTGAAACAAGGTTCGGCCATTTCGGCGAGGGCCTTAAGGGTCGCCCCTGAAGGAAGGATCCCCTTCCATTCCATTTCCTGTGCTAATCACGCGGACCAACTTTTAGACTCCTGCGTTGTCCACTTCGTTATGAATAGCTAACGCCATTAGCGTGGGTAATGGAGAGTGGGTCCCTTCTCCTCCTTCTCCCGCTGTCTTCTCCCCCACAAAAGGGGCTTCTAGGAGAAGAGTTGGTTCCCACGGATGGACCGCCTTCTCGGAATTTCGGGAAGGTGGAATAGTGAGCGGTGAGAGTTAGTTTCGCTGAAGTTTGCGTTTATCTTATTCTTACCTTGTCTAAGTTTCCTGAGACTGAACTGTGTGAGATGCCCATGTAATACTGAGACATCTTACTAAGACATCCAAAAATATTTAGTATTGGGACATTCAATTTTTTATGTTATTTTTCACGAAATTGTAATTCGTTGTTCTTGACTTTCCCGCTTTTTACTAATCTATTTTTCCCAACTATTCCCTAATAACGTTCAATTATTAATTTTTATTTATTTGATGAATTGCCTGGATCATCATTATGAAAAAAGTTTAACAATTAATAAATATTTTGTTGATTTTCCTCTTCACCTTCTAAAAAGTTCGGAGATAATTTAATTTACACGAAAAATTTGATTTTTTAAAGTTTGCAAGAGATGCATAAAGCTTATAGCAATGTTTCTAGTTTCTAAATTGTATCCTTAACATTCGCAGAGATATTTTTTCATGGAAAAAGATTCATTCTTTTACGGTTTTATTTCGATAAAGAAAGCTTGTAAAAAATCTTGCCTTTTTTTTACTAGTTGTTTTAACTACATATATACTCTCAAATAGTACCTATCACACTCATCTGAATAATAAAGCTTAACCTAAAGATCTAACCAGAAAATATTTATTCAGAAATTCAGTGTAACATACGAGAATCTTGAGTACTACAAATTTTCGTCCAAATTAAATTTATTTACTGAATTAATGAATATTTTATGAATAGTAGATGATAAATACTGTATTTTGATTTTAATTATTTTATTTTTAATTATTATACCTTAAAAAGCATTGTGAAAAGTGCTTCCCGTGATGAGATCATTTCTCACATATTCTCCACCGGGAATCGAACCCGTGACAGCTTCCACCAAAGACCTATGCACTTGATTATCTGGAATCCCTTCATAATTTTAAATAGATAACTTTTTTCAAATTCTATTTTGGAAATTCAAGTAAATCTTGTGTTACTGTTGTTTACGTAAATGTTTAAATATACGACTATTATAGCCTGGGCAGGTGTTAAATGCGAATAAAACGCATAAACGCTACGTAAACAATAAGATATGAATTTAATTCCTAATTCAGAGCCAGTCTCAGAAAGCCAGGCTGTTTAAAGTCCAAGCGCAGGTCATTATTTATGCAAATCCTCTCGAAATAAATCAACTTCTTAATTTCCCAGTGTGTTTCTCTCCTCAGTGCATTACCCAACCCATTTCCTTCCCGACTCTCCCTCCTTCTCAGCCTCTCAAAGGATTTCTCCGCCACAGCCATTAATTAAGCCAACTCTCTCTCTCATTTCGTCCCATCTCAGCCGTCCTGTGTCCACTTCCCTCTCTCTCCCATTTGAATTTACTCTCCTCCTCCACTTACGCTTTTTTCCCAAAGGTGCTCTTTCTGATCTCCCTTTTTCTTCCTTCCTTCTCTTTCCCCTTTGGTGTCATTTTTTCTCCCTTTCTCACGCCTTCCCATTCATTCCTTAGCCACGGCGCTAATTAACGCACGCAACCGCTGATGTGCTGCCGCCATGTGGCGATCTCTCTCAACTGAAACATTTGAATTGCGATTTTTTTTAAGCGCCGGAAACCCGCCGATGATGCGGTGTAAATGGAAGACGGGGAAAATGGCATACTTCGGTGTGTAACCACCATTAGCGTTAAGGGTTGCTAAAGAGCACGATGTGGTTTAAAAAGGGTGGGGTGTTTAAGATTTTTATTATTATTGCTGCAATGATGCGGTGACATCTTTTGATAAGGGTGTTTAGAAGATGTTTTTTGTCATCTTATACGTGTCAACTTCATTTCATTCTTGTTAGACACGTCAAAAATGCACTAAAAAGCTTTTTCAAGAATCGGTATTCTCATAAAGCCGCATGAGTATGAAGGGGAAAGGAACGAAAAAATCGTTCCTTAAGAGGGTTTTCATTTCTACCATTCTCGTGAAACATGTAGAGTGATTTTATTTAAAAATTAGGAAATATATATCGTTTTAAAGAGCTTTTATTATCTAGTAATAAAAGCCACTCTACGTTAATATCGAGTAATAGAAGTTTATGCTAAATTGAAATTGAGTCCGATTAGGAGAAAGCTAAAATAATTTGAATGTGTAAGACAACGGGACGGTTCTTAAATTGTAAAAGATACGTTTTCTTCACATTCCTTCGTTTCTATATTGTAATTGTTTTCGTGTTTGTTTTATTGCTTTGCAATGACTTTGGTACATACATATATCCATTACACCGGAAGCTTTACTACTGTTGTTTTTAAATAGTTGATTTAAAAAAAGTAACGAGAGCTAAGACAGCGATTAAATGAAGAAGATTATTAGTCTGAAAAAAAATACAAACATTACAGAGATTAGTTAACTTGCGCTTAAACCAACAGTTTTTACTTAAAATCTGAATATATGAAAATAATCGGTATTTTTTAGTATAATTAATTTTATATATAATTAAGTTATACTCATTAACGTGAATATCATTAGGTTTTAAACGATCAATTACCGCTGATTGAGTAAATATAATTTCAGCACATCATATTATTTACATGAACTGTGTAGGGAACTAATGGAAGTTAAATATTTGAAATGTAAAGCATCGAGTTTACGAAAGAAAATAATTTATGACTGTTTATTATATAGTTCTCATAGTTGACTTCAAATTAATCAGTAAGTTTGCAGCATTCTGAATGAGATCATTTAGTGAATATACAATGAATTTCTGCTTAGATCGTAGTATTTGAATCCACACCACTTATGGGCCTAGATAATTTCGAAATTCTTGTTATAATAGTAAGGAAGAAGTCTGTCGAGGGTGGTATCATGTTTCTTGGAAATTCTTCTATTATTACTTATGTGTACATTGTTAAGTATCAATTTTTGTTAATTGATTTTAATAAATTTTTCAAATCGTCCCGAGCTCCCAGATAGCCATGTAGGCAGCACGTTCGACTTTGGTGAAAGCGATCCCGGGTTCGATTCCTGGTGGGAGCCCACTTGCGTAATGACCTCAGCTGTCGAATCACTTTTAGTAATACTACTGCTACTCAAATCGTCCCCAAGTTAAAATTTAAAGTGGTCTGAGAAATTGGTCAGAATATACAGTTATTTCTTATTTACCTCCTACTCAGATGAATTTTTGCGATTTCTAATAGCGTTTATCCAAAATTACCTGACCTTTCTCGCACCTGATTAAACATCTTACGTTTCATAGTGCAAGTGCTAGTCTTTAACGTCGAGTCAAAGTTATTTAACTTTTCCACACCCGATTTCTTCAATCACGGCGTCGACTTTGATTTCTTCTTTTCCTGATTTAAAAACCCCTTCCGATATTCCACGCTATTCTAGCAGTACATAAACATCACAATGACAACAGACGCATCTATTCCTTCCTTTGTTTCGAGTGTTACTCCAGCGGCAGATGCGGAAGGAGACGCCGATGCGTATTTTCGCAAGAGCGGTGCTCACTTTTTACTTTTTTGGGAGCACCTGATCTTCTGGTAGCATCACTTTATACGATGGCCATCGAGGGCAAAAAGAGATGAAGGCCCCGAGGACCCATGCACTACACGAGGGCTCGGCATACGGGGTTTTTAAAGGCCATTGTTTCGCCTGCGTGGCGTCGATACCCCGTCGGCTGGGGCACCCTCCACTCGGGATGCCACCCGTGGGCTAATTGATGGCTTGCCATGTGGCTTGGGTTTGAGTGGTCCATTGAAAAGAATCTGTAGAGGGTGCTACACGGTCCTATTCTCCCTTCGCGTGGAGTGGGCGACTGCTACGATCACCTCTCCCCGTGTCCTCTCTGTTTTTTTTTATTCGGAGCGATTCATTTCGCCCGATGTGATAAAATATCTCTCCGAACGTTTAAATGCATTCTATCTCTTTCGCGTGCTTTTTTGTGATGGAGAATATGAAGATGTGTGCACTTTAAGGACGTTTAATTATACCATATCGAATGATATTCTGAATCTATCAGGCTGAGAGTGACGATGATGATAATACAATATCATGCCGAATAAAGATTTTATTTAGGTAATCTTGTAAATATTTTCTAAAGAGTTAAATGATGCAAATGTTAATAGAATATCATTTATATACTTTGATATACGCAGATGAATACGCATTGATATTTTACTCCATCTTCACTGGTGTTCAGAATCACTGAAATAGATTTGAAAACGTATTAAAAGAAATATAATAAAGGAATTATATCAAAGAATAAATTATATGAATAAATCAAAGAATCAGCTAAACTAAATCTATCAAAAGAAATGATTTAAATGACATAAATATGAGGGGTTAAATATACACAATTACGGTATAAAATATATAAAATTTGCGATTTATACCTATAAATTCTTGTCCATTTAGTCGCAATGATCGCTAAACTTTTAATTTATACCTTCACTTGTTCTCGGCGAAGATTTTATGAAGTATTTTGCTAGATACTCCGAGAAAAGCAGACAATTTCTCTCAGTAAATAAAAAAGTTTCCCAAAGTTTGCTTTATATGAAGGGTCTCCATACTTTTCGGCGGAAGGGAGTCATACTTTAAAAATGATTAGTTAGTAGGAAAGATTTTAAAGACCATCGCAACTAATTAAAACTAAATAAATTGAAAGGGATAAGTTATTTTATTATTCCTAATTTAATTCATTGATTAATAATTAAAATTCATAAAAAGTCTTTAAATTTTACTTGTTTCTTTAATCATTTCCTATGACAAATAGGGCGTTAAGTAAGATTTTTTAACCGTTGCACAGTGGGCTAGAATCGAAAAAAGCTGGCCAAAAATACGAAAACGCTTTTCTTGAGTGCGGACCTCGAAACTTCGCATGATTGATTATGAATAAATCCTGCATACAACTATCGAGGTCTTTTACGTTGGATCCATTGCATTCAAATTATAGAGGAGGTCAAAGTTGACCAATTTTTGCGAAAATTTCCTGTTTCCGATATTTCGCTAAATTCTACAACTTCCAGTCGATTGTGAACCCAAACTAAAAAATCATCGGGTAAAATATGATGCCATATTATAAATATGTTCTTTGTCCTTCATAAGACTTAGTTGTAATGAGCTCTGTTGAATATTTATATACTTAACATTACAAAATGCCCCTTATACCCTTTACGAACGCGTTGGTATCATTTTCTTTGAGAAATCATTTAGGAGAATTACGCGACTCTTTGCTCTCGTAAATAGTACCAGTATGTTGTTTGAAAGTGTATGATGCATACTGTTCATTTTTTATGGATAAAATATCTATTTTAAGAGATTCTTCTAAGGTATAAAGGATTGCTTTCAAATATGATGCTTAAGCAAGGATACCCAAGCTTTTGGGGGGCCGAATATACTCGTGAAAAGCAACGTATAAATGAACTAGATGGTAGGGCTTAAGGTAGCCTCTTTTTTCCTAAATTTAAATATTGCGCGCTAAGGACATATGCAAATCTTTTATTGTTGGAAAAAGGCTAATTTATGCATTAAACTGGACAAAAGCTTTATAGAAATAGTAAAGAGTCATGAGGGTTGCCAGTAAATAATATCCAACGTGTTTTTTTGGCCATTTAAAACCCTTGACTGACCGGTTTCTGCCCGCGTGTGGCATTTTAGGGGGCTTGAATACTTTGTCTATTTCTGGTTGAAGAGAATAATTTATGGAAAGCGCTCGGAAATTTCTACATCTGCCTAAATTATGTCGAATAAAGTTAGCGTTAGTGTTTAATTCCTTTGTTTGATCACGGTTGATGATTTTGGAAACTTTACTTAAGGGAAGCGGCTATTTCAAAAGGAAAAAAGAGGAAACCATTATATAAATTTTTTTTTCATATGTGTTTTTCCCGATAAGAGGAAATCATTGTACAAAAATGTTTTCAAACGTGTTTTTACCGTTCCTACGAAGCCACAATTCGTATTGGAGAGGGTATAGCCTGTTCACAAATAATTTAGCTGGAGAGCTACATTCTTCATGAACAACGCCACCAATCCGTTTTAATTTTGGGTCTTACCTGGCCCCATACCTTGGAATCCACATCATTACAGATAACCGTATCATATCCTTTCGTTGCACACAATCCGTCCAAAATATTCCTACGTAGATTCAAGTCATTCATAACAATGTTGCTGAGCAAGTAGCGATGCGCTGATGGCCACCAAACATTTTTAGTTAGTTGGGCGTCCCAATTAAAGGTATCATTCTGACAATGCCATTTAAAGCTCTGGAAGCGTCTCAGAGGTGTCGTACTATATTCCGTTACATACAACTAAACTAAGGTTCGATGACCGGTAGGCGGATTATATAGATCCAGATATATTTACTGTGAATTATAGCTGTAATTAACAACTATAGATGTAATTAATATACTTCGTTTTCCTATAACATATGCGATCAAGGTTCCAAGTTGATAATATCTATAGCTTCTTCACTCCCTCACCACTGTTTTATCCGATTTTGAAGTAAATTTATAAGTAGAATAATTAATTTCTCTATAATTTAGCGGAAAGTTACATGATCGAGAGTTAACTCTACAGCATACATTACGAATGCGGCATTTTATACAACATTGAACACTTTAATATGATTTATATTTTTATTCTAGATATAGTCCGCATATAAACGTTACTTAGGCAGTTCCATATATCTATTGATGAAATGCAGTATCTTCCTCTTGCTGGCAGCAAATATTCTAGATCCAGAGAAGATATTATATCGTAATTATAATATATAAAATTGTAATTTAAGTAATTTAGACTGAGAATAAGTCATTAAGAGATGGAAAAAGTTTACCTTATAATTTTTCTCCTTCATTTCTTTCCCTAAATTTAATGTGTATTAAGCGCCTTCCATGCGCTGATGGCCACCAAACATTTTTAGTTAGTTGGGCGTCCCAATTAAAGGTATCGTTCTGACAATGCCATTTAAAGCTCTGGAAGTGTCTCAGAGATGTCGTACTATATTTCGTAACATACTGCAGCCACCGAAGAACACCCATATCGTGGAACAATAGAGTCGAACAGTGGGACGCGACAGACAGAATCACATAAGAACCTCAGCAGAAGAGCCTTTCGATGTAACTCAGTTCATCCCGCGAGCGGAGACGTCAGAAAGCCGTCGGCGGGTGACACAAAGACAAGTGAAAGGGAGAGTCGCGCAAGTTGACGCAAGCGAAGAGGGGAAAGATACTGGGTAATGGCCAATCGGAGGATTGCGGTGTGAAAGGGAGGTAAGGAGGGAGGGGAAGTGGAGCGATCCCTGACAATGGCTGTGATCACAGTTCATCAGCAACTGCCCCCTGCACCTCCGTTGTTCATTTGTCCATTGTGTCTCCCTCCAGAGCAGAAAAAAGAAGGAAAACAGCACGGCGGAAAACTGCCCCCGTGGCCTTTGCAGGGGAAGGGGTCTTCAGCAGGGATGAGGGAGAGGGGGAAAGGGTAAGGCGGGGAGCAGGTGTCGGCTAAAGAGGGGTTGAATGGAGATTTTTTCTGTTGGGATGAGTAGGTCAAGTGCTGGGGAGGGACCGCAGGGGAGAGGGCGTGAAAGTGGTGGGGATGCAAGAATCGAAACGAAGGTGAAACTGAAGGAAATGGAGCACGATGAAAAAAAAACAACACCCGCTGTCTTTTGATCCGAGATTTATGTCCAGAGGCTCGAAAAAATGGATGTCCTTTGGTGGTTCGCTGAGCATTAGCCAGTACGTCGCCCCTTATAATTGTTGTGGACGAATGCTTAATGAGAGGAAGAAAAAAGGATCTGGTGGGTTCGAGAGGAGTGATCGAAATGCGAAGCTTTTTTAAAATGGGTCGCCCCTTATGTAGGAGATTTAAATGCAAGACGGGGTGCTTAATGTTCGATTTTTTTCTATGTGATTTCTTTTCCCCTGCGCTTTTGAGATGGAATTCTAATAATTTAGAGGAATGGAATCGATTTTTGACTTTTTTGTTATTTCCACTACATTAGGGGCATCCCGGAGCATCAGGGAGCTCCTTAATTCTATACAATTAGCTCTCTACATTGTATCGAGATAATATTTTCGAGTTTAGCCTTTTGAACCACGAAAACAGTAAAACTTGGATGAATAAAAGAGTGAAACCTGCAGAGATATTATTATGTATTTTAATATGCAGAAAGATCCAGATGAACGAAAAAATGCGTTATTTTATTTTCATGTGTAAACATATATTTCGGAAAAAAATTAATTAGGCAGACGGTGTTAATTTTTGATTTGAAAATTCTTATGAATAACTATTTAAAATTGCTACTAATTCATTGTTTACGCAGAAAACTTATTATTGAATTGAATACAGATTTCATCTCGGCCGAGGCTATAGATTATAATATTGAATTATTCCGTAACTTGGCCAAGCACAGAGAATTATTTATCGAAAAAATACTAAATTAAGTCCACAAAGCAGAACCTAGATTCTAAACTTGGGATGATGGAACTGAGCACTGGAATCCCAGATGACTATTACTTTTGCAGAATTTGCAGAAATGAAGTCTTTATGTACATTTTGGGGTTGATGAAATGTATGGTTTATTCCTTTCTGTATATCAATATATTTTTCCGACTCTATTGTAACACAAATTTAGGGAGGATGTGGTGCTCTCAATACACCATACCAACGCAAAGTCTGCGCTTTATTTTAGTCATTACAAGGCCACTTAAAGAAATTTTTAAAAACGACTCATATTACAGGGAAAATAAGAGTGAAATGTCATTGATTTGACTCAAAGAAACCCTTTACTGTTTAACGCTCTCTCTATAGACTTTTTTGTTTGGACTTTTTCTCCAATTTCCAAGCCTCATACGAACCTAGAATATCTCTTTTATGCCCACCCAAGAGCTATATTAATGAGCAGGAGTTAATTAATCCTGTTCATTGGCAGGAAAAATGCTTTCAATGATGATATTCAGGACATTTTAAAGTTAACTGTGAATTTTTCAGTATAGTAGCAGCAGTTAGAAATAGAAAATACAAAAAACTTCCAACGTTACTGAAAGAAATAAATCAATTGAAAACCACATAGTAAGCAAACAACCACACGAATAACGGGATTCATAAACTATAAAACAAGCAATTTTGCTTCGTATCGCCGCTGATGATGAATGGTGAAGGGAACATAATTTCACCCTTCGGTTGAATCGTTCATTTTTAGGCACTTTAAGCCTGCATTGCGTAATGAGTTTGATATGAAAGGGAGCAACTAAACTAAGGTTCGATGACCAGTAGGCGGACTAAATAGATTCAGATAAATTTAGAGTGAGTTATAGCTGTAATTAATAATATCTATTTCATATATGCTTTGTTTTCCTATAACATATGCTGTCATGTTAAGGTTCCAATATAATCATATCTATAACTCCACTCCTTCACCATTTTTCCCCCTATTTTGAGATATATCAAAAAGTAGAATAATTAATTTCTCTATATTTCTAATCTCTATATTTTAGCAAAAAGGCGAATCGAGAGTTAACTCTACAGCATACGTAACAAATGCGGCATTTTATATAACATTTAACACTTTTTATATGATTTATATTTTTATTCTAGATAAAGTTCCACATAAAAATGTTACATAGGCAGTTCCATGTATCTATTGATGAATACAGTATCTTCCTCTTGCTGGTAGCAAATATTCTAGAGCTAGAGAAGACACTATTTCGTAATTATAATATTAAATATTGTATTGTAGATAATTTATAGTAATATAGACTGATAAGAAATTCCTTGGAAAAGAAAATAATAGAAAAAGTTTACCGTATAATTTTTCTCCTTCATTTCTTTCCCTTAATTTAATGTGTATCAAGCGTCTTCTATATTTTATATAAGTTCCTAAGCTCAGTTGTTTTTTGCTTGCGAAGTAATTTTAGTTTTAGATTCCTTTGCTATCCTCAAAGATTTATGTAATACAGAAATGGCTATTTTCGACAGAAGGGGCAATAAGTATTGTTGATTTTGCCTTTATTATAAACTGTAAATACGTTGGCTACATATAGGATAAGGGGTGCACGTAAGTTAAAAGTTAAAGATGTTTGAAAGTTGATATTAAGGGATTAAGGTTAACACAAATAGCATCAAGACGTAAGCACAAATATGTACATTAATAAACTATGTGTCGAAAGCTAAAACCATATATTTGAATCCTGCAGGGCTCGATACGTGAAGTAAAATCGGCAAGGAAACATATATAAATATCCAGCAACAGGAAAAATTAAAAGGTGTATAAAAAAAAACAATCTGGATGGCAGAGAAGAAGAAATTTCTGGATGTGGGTGAAGGGATCAGTCGGCCATTGTATTGTGCATCGCGAACAATGTAGACAGAGCAGGTGTAGGATTTGTTCTCGTAACACAGCGGGAGAAGGGTTGGGGAAAGGACACGTCCGTATGGGGACAGCAAACGGAATTATGGAAAGAGAACGCGTGCCCCTCTTCTATTGCTCCCCCATCGGCCATATTTCCCGGAGAATATTTTATTGGCTTTGCGAAGCAATGAGAGCGATCCTCCCCACACCATTCCCAACTGTTTCGGAGCGATTAGGTCCCGCGCCCCAATCGGCTTCGCCTTTGTCCGGAATCCGCCGTAAACAAATCAATCGCAGGATAATCGAGTCACCGACTTGTAGGTCGAGCAAGGCTGCCGTTATCTAGTAGTGGACCCTAGGCGGAAGTCGCGTGCCTCACGCCAATTGCCAGTCGTGTAACTTCCTTTCGCACGATATCCTTTTCCGTGTCGACTAATCGCTTCCTCGCAACGGGAGGGTCCCTCCCAATTAGATTAGGCGTTTGCGTCAATTATTGACTATTGTGGGTCGAGTTTGAGAGGGATTCGTCAGCGGATTGCGTCGAGGAGGAGTGGAATTTAATTTCGGCGATGGATCCCACGAAATTATTACGTAGATTCGACTCGCGGGCTGAAATTGGGAAGTTATGGAATCGTTCAATCTATCGGGGCGTGTATAGTATGTTTTTATACTCTCTGACATCGTGCATATTCGATGCTGTGAGAGATTGACGGATGAGAACGATTAAAAAAGTTTCTCTTTTCTGTCTCTGTGATAAAATAACGAGGCAGGATGGCCAAAATTGACTCATTTGAGGTCTTATTATTATTATGAAAATTATTTATAATCGATATCCGAAGAATTTATCATAAATGTGATATGCGTCGTTTCTACAACTATATTTGATGGATGAAATAAATTTCATTTTTCTTTTAGTGCAGCGTAGAGAGAATGTACCATTCATTTACTTTCGCCTCACACTTGTTTGTGATACTTTCATGTGGAACTCATTTAAGTCTTTCTATATTGAATGCCTTGAAAGGTGCTAAGAAAAAAAAAACACACTTTGAATAGGTTGAATGTTCCTGCTTATAGCATTCTTGCTCTACCAGAAAAACAAAGGCCAACCACCTCAGCCTTCGTCATTGATATTCAGCTCATTCTAATTCCAAAGCCTTAGATCGCTAATGTAAGGATGGGAGGATCCAAGTAGTCCTCAGCTTGATAACTTTATTGACTGTATCCATTATTGAATGTAATCCAAATAGAGTTCCTGCAATCTAAAATGCATTGACTTCGTGAAAGGGTCACTATTGGGAAGTTTTAATTAAAAAACTTGCATATTAAGCGATTGGAAAGGACAAATCTATTTGATCTTCACGTTTGAACTGAATTTGTCTATTCGTTTGTCCTGAGTTTATCTAGAATTCTGTTCTCAACCTTCCCTTGTAGGCTTTAATTAAATGCAGATGTCCATAAATTTAAAATAAATTTCAAAATTCGGTGACCAGTGTTTACTATATGAGTGATTCGTATGAGAAAATTAATTTTTCTGTAAAAATTAATTTTGGTGAATCGAAAACTTTCATTAACAATAGTGAACTAAAATCATAATTTTGTTTACAAATTAATTAGTTTAAAGCTGTTTATGGTAAAGATATTTTCTTCCGCAATAAATAATACCATAGTAATAGGTCTCCTAAAGTTCTTTTTTTCTGGCCGTTGCTTTGGTGAAACGTTACTGTTTACTCCGCCACGATCAGCAGCAGTTATCACAGTTGCTATTTGACAGATTGAATAACAGTTTAAGAATATTTATGTTATTTTATCCTATATTAATGTTTAGATAACATGTGTTTAGGACTATGCTAATTATTTCATAAAAAGACGTCGTCATTCACGTATTTCGGAGCATTTTAGAACGCTTAAAACATTTTACGAAAGAAACTCACCGGTGAGAAACTCTGACATTCGCTTTTTTATTTTATTTCTTTGCAATTTTTATGTGTAAAAAGGTTGCATATTGGATGAACTATTCTAGCCCAAACCTTCTTAGCGTTATGGAGAACAAATCTGGATATTTATCTCCAACTCGGACCTATTTATTAGGATAGGGGAAATCCGTATAACACGGCATTCCATTCGCTCCATTAATTCCCTTTACACGGCAAACAAAAATCTTCCCATAAAGAAGCTGGCTAACACGCGATGGTCTTATCATTCGGAGAACTTAATTTTCACCCGAACAGAGAGAGAGAGAGTGGGAGTTAACAGATGCGCAGCGGAATGAGTGTTCTTCCTTCCGATTCATGTTTCAGTATCGGATGTCTCCAATTTCCCCTTTCAGCCCATCTCGCGAATAAAAGAAGATCGAAATGAGAGAAAGGGGAGTTACGTCAATGGAACACCAGTTTCGATTTGCACGAATAATGAATGGAGGGGATGATGGGAGTCGCCCCGGGCAGAGGGGTGGCGGAGGGTGAAGATTCACTGGCACTGAAAGGAGCAAAAAAAGAATCGGGTTTCGCTTTCCTCTTTTTCCCTATTATATAGCTGATCGCGGAAGCCCTGGTGATGGATAAGGCAGGGCAAGTGTGATTCTGGAGGAGTGAGGTTTTTAAAGAGCCTTCCACCTCATTGCAGTCATTGGTGATGTCTAGAGCAAGGATGTCGAACCTTCACATCGAATCTGTGCGGTGTTTGATAGAATAAAATGAGTCAATTAAATAACCATGAGGTGATATAGCTTGAGAAGCTGATATCTACTTATATCAGATACTACTGATATCTACTGATGCCAGCTCTTGTAATAGTAACGGAAAATGAGCTAAATATTGACATTTAAAGTTAAAAATTACAAAAATCTTTGAATAAAAGCCAATAATAGCTTTTAATTGATATCCTTTCATTTAAAATAATAATAGTATTAAAAATATTCAGAAAATGTGTTTGCAGTGATGATTTAAAGCAAAAAATTTAAAGTCTTGAAACAAAAGCCAAAAATTGTCATAAAATTGATATATTTGTCTTTAAATTTGTCAATAAAAAAGTAATCGATTGCAGACTTCTTCTCTTTTGCAAAAGTCAACTAGAAAGAATTCTCGTAAAAAGTCAAAAAAGGTACCAAAAGAAAGGAAGGAATTGAATAAAGATTCTTATATATATCACAGAATATCGTTTTTACTTCAAAATTCCACCTCATTGCTGTCACTGGTGATGTCTTGAACAAGGATGTTGAACTTTTATATCAAATGTGTGCCGTGTTTGATATAATAAAATGAGTCGATTAAATGCCAATGAGGTGCTATGGCTTGAGAGGCTGATATCTACTTCGTTTATAGTTATTGTAGGCTGAACATGTTTTTATCGATGGAAAACTATTATTAACTTACGAAACTTACTTTTATTTGCATTGGAGTCCAAATCTTTTTACAGATTAATTCAAAACAAAGATAGCGCCGTCATTGTTCTACGCGGCAATAAAAATTTCTTTCGCGTGTTATATTTTCGATGCCATCGGTCTAGAATCATGGAAAGAGTAGATGACGAAATACTCATATATGCATTTCAGGATTATATTACAATTTATGCATTTCGATCCTCTATAAAAGGATATGGATTCTGTAAAAGTGAAGGTTGTGTAGCTAAATAAACTTTCCAGTCATTTCTGTTTATGTTGATACAAAAATATTTATATCTCTCTCGATGGCGATGTGAGTACTCAAATATTCACAAGCAAATAATATATTTCTGTGATAGGGGAGACCTTACGTGTTTAATTAATGTTCAAATTAATTTAATACTCAAAATGGTGGTCCAGTACACTATGAAATTAATTTAATATTTTAGCATAAGACTTCCATACATTCTTTACGGTCATATGTACTCTATTCACGTTTAAGCGAAATAAAATACAAAATGTGATTCTTTCCATGAAGTTATTATTCCCTTACAAGAAAGCTACCGATTTCGAGGCTACCATCGCCGGCATGGTCAATTTCCTGTTTTATTTAGTTTAAACAAAGATAAGTTCCACCGTGTGTCGCAGGAATTATTTAATTTAATTAATGCTCTATTTGTTTGTTTCAGGAATGGAAGGCAGATGAACCACGCGGGTAAAGAGGGTAAGCACACTGTTGAAATTCATTTTATTATAGATAATATCGAAGTCATTAGTGGATGAAGGGATCCATTCCAGATGTTCTGGCCTAACATTGTGGAAGGCCATCTAAAACTAATCCAAGCCAGTTATTCGTGTTTTCCTCAGTTTTATTCAAGGCAACCAGTTTCGTGCTCGATGATTATTTACTGGTTGAGACCGGTTGCATTAGCTAAAATCCGTGAAATATACGAAGAACTGTCTTTGAGCTGTTTCAGATGAAAGGATCTCAAAAGTCCACTTTTTTACGTGGTGTTATGTGAGTTAATCATTCATTTATGATGGCTTTCTACCATATTTTGGCCGGCTTAATTAATTTCATCGGATATTATTCGGATCTCGGCGATTAGTTATTATACATTATTTTTTACTAGCAATCGGTGAGAAAGATCTGATGAATTTTGCGTTGAGTTTTTTCTGCCTTATTCAACTATGACGATTTAATACGTGGACTTCATTAAAGTAACTAATTTTTTCGATATTTTTTATTGATGTTACGAAGAGAGATATGCCTTATTATTTATACTTTATTTTTGAAAATTTCTTTGTTGTAAATATAAGTTCAATTGACTTTTAAATTCAGTTATTACACATTAATAATTAATACACATTATTATTTGCGTGATTCTGCATTTTTTGCATTACTAGTGTTGTACCATACACCGCAGTCAGTTTAGGGGATTGAATAATTTACATACCTTGATACGGTGGTACACTTGGTCCAGTGAAAAATTTGCTCTCTCCTCTTAGATTCCGTTGACTATCTAATCGATGCTCTAAGCGTATTCTCGTGTGCGTACTCCTGTGCTAAGCTCTACACGTACCGAGAGTCAATTATTCTCATGATACGATACTCACCGTACGGTAACATTTTCCTACTGGAAAGTATAAAAAGGGTGAATATAAACTAATTTGTATATTGGGTTTTGATGAAGCTGAAGTTTCATATTTATGTCCAAATCGACACGCACATTTTTCTATTAATCCCGCTTGATTCTTAAGTTTGATATAATTATTAGCATTCTTATCATATCTTCGATAAGGAAGACTTCAATACGAATATTGATCTAAGATATAAAGGTTCTCCAAGCGCCGAAAAGCGGCGACCGTCTAAGGGCGATTCCCGGGAAACGGATAATCGTTTAGTCGTCCCAGTTCTTCAGAATCCCGATGTACATTTCGGAAACAATGCTTCCATCTTCATAGGGGGTCCAATCATTGGACCGCTTCTGAAGAACTGGGACCGCTAAACGATTATCCGTTTCCCGGGAATCGCCCTTAGACGGTCGCCGCTTTTCGGCGCTTGGAGAACCTTTATATCTTAGTTCATTGACCGCCGAGTTCCTTTTTTCTCCTTTCTATTGCGATTAATATATGCCTACTCATCGTAGTTGAATTTTGAAGTTCTATTGAATTCAGTTTAAGGAAATTAATCGACCTCAATCAGAGTTAGGTTGAAAGGAGAGATCAAATACAAAAGCTTTCGCTTTTCATTACTAAATAATGCGGGAAATATAGGGTAGGGCCGCACTTAGAGCATTACTTTTACAAAGTTAAAGTGGTTATCAAAAGAAACGAAATAAAACGAGAAAATGAGGGAATGATGGCCAAGAGAACTTCCAAGCACAGCTGTCCGAAAGTTCCTTTACCATCTAGAGCAGCGTTTCTTAAACTTTAGTTGTCTAAGAAGAATCCCATTTTACACTTTTTATTTGTTTAGCGGAACTCCTAAATGTTTTGCTTTTAGATAAACATTGAGATTTTTATTGGATTTCTAATGGTTGATGAATTAAGTACGAAAAGCTTGACATTGGAATAGTTTTGCGGGTTAATCAACGGCCAAATATGATGAAATTGCAGAAAATAGCGAGGTTGAACTACGTGAATGTACATTAATTACGAAAAAAATATATTCAGGGACCCCTGTAGGTCCCTGGACCCTTGTTTGAGAATTTAGAAAATTAAGTTATGAAAGCATTGGTTATGCACAGGTTCACAACATAATAGTGGCCTATGCGAGATACATTTTGCTTTTGTTTCAAAAGGCAGTTTGTTTAGAAAGACCCATTACTCTATAACCTCAAGTTTACAAAATGAATTAATTATTTGGCTCCAAGTTTTTAATTTTTTCCTCACCATATTAAAAATAATTTTTAGATTTACTCGAGTTGGACCAAATATTACTTGACCGATATCAGAGATTAATAATAGACTGGAGCAACCGAAGTCAAAACTGAGCCTAACAAGCTTACCGAGTCTGAGTACAACTTTTCATATAAGACTTCCTCAAAAGGTTCCGTAGATACATTCAAATTAATCATCCAGAATCCGCGTCGAATTTAACCCATTTTAATTCAACAAACGGAAGATCCTCAACCGCAAATCCGCTCTCCAAACGGTAACGGGGTCAGAGGCAGTAGGAGAAATCCTCAATGTTTATGGACTACCTAATCCTCCAGTTGATTGCCTAAGTACCCTCGATGGTTGAGTAATCCGCCGGTGGTCTGCTATTCCTAAGGATCCCCTTTCGAACTCCTGCAGGGAAAGATACACCCGTCTGCCATGGAAACACGAGACCCGCCCAATCTGCCACTCGGAGTCCCGCAGCTCTATTTTTGCTTCCCTTTTTACCACTCTTGCCCCCCGCCATAGGACCCCCAGCAGAGTACGGTCCTCCCCCTTTCCGCACGCCCATACGGTGCGATGGTGCTGCCCCCTCTCGATTGCCGCGATTGTTGTGGCTGGTGCTTTGAAGAGGGGAGGAAGTAATGAAGAGGGGGCTGGAAAATAAACTAGAGGGTGATTCTTCTTCATCGCCCCAAGACTTATGTCTCCTCAAGCGAGATATAAAGCATTACACGTGCTGCCGCTGAAGAGGAGCGATTTTTCTCCCGAATTCGACGACGGGCGTCTAAAATCGCTTGCGAGCGAATTGGGTTGAGCGTGCTTTACAGATGTGGGATATTTGTCTTAAGATCTGGCTATAGGGTGGAATAAAGTTTCGGAATGTTTTGATCCTTGCCGTTGCAAGAAATGGTTTCTTAAACGACGGGATCGCTTCGTTTGATTTTATTTAATTTATGAATCTTCGTTACAGAAATGATATCCTCAGTAAATAATCAGGGAAGATGAAACAAATTCTTATGCGCTTAACGAATTCAGTCTAGAGTCCGATTTGAACTTCAACTCGCCCACCATTAATTACCGAAAGTAAAGAGGGAATGAGGCTTACTAATCAGGATTAGGAGTGAGGTAGTTTGTTCTTTCCATCCTCATGGAGCCAGAATTTGAAGGTGCAATATTCCATTGTAAATGCAGCAGGATGACTATATATCACATTAGATGTCGATTTGATAATTAATTGTTCTTTACACATGTGTGTCGTTGGATAAATAACTTTAATTATAATTTTATTATTAAAACACGCTCTTCGTTCGATTTCTATAAGTAGTGTCCAGAATGATGCCGCTACTCAGTACCTCCTCCAATACTTCAGTGACTTTCATATTACTACTTCGATAAACTAGAGAAGAAAGATACGCTGAGGAGAAAATTAGCGACGTCTCGAACCAACCCTCCAACTTAAACGTAGCTGTTAATAAAACTGTTAATAGTAGAGAAATTGGGTTGGAATATTTCAGTGGTTCAGAAAGATCTGCCCAGAAAGCAAGAGACTTGGACTAGAGTCCCACTCATGTCGCTATTTTTCACCATCGCTATTTTATCTTTCAGTTTTAAGACGCATACCTATGTGTACAATTTGCAGTATCTATTCCTATTCTGTTAGCTAGACTGTAACTAGAGTAAATGAAAGAAAAAGTTTCCTCCAGCCTTTTTCAAAAGAAAATGTGGCAGCAGAACCAGCTTTCCCTTTAGAAAATTTGATATCTCCCTATTGGGAAGTTTACTTGGAGGCTCATGGAATTTGTGTTAGTTATCGTTTCTGTGCAGTTGTCAACAGTTCAAGTCATTCATCTTGGAGTATTAGGATAAAATTAGAAATCAGTGGCTTTATATTGCCATAATCTGCAGCTTTTAACTTCCAAATGGAATGAGAATATATAAATATCTTACGGTAAAATAAATTAACATAAAAAATAAATATTTTAAATGGTAATATTGTTTTTGTGCATTGATAATCGAAATCTATCCGACACAAATATTAACAATTGATTTTGGTTACGAAAAACTGGAACAAGTGTTATGTATGAAAAGGAGCATTATCCTCAACACAAAAGCCTATAACAATAGGGCTAATATAGAAAAATATCTGTTCCGTAAAGAGGTGGATGTAGAAGGCAGGCGGATAGTTGCACCACCTTGCAGCTCTTGAGGGTCTCTCCGCCACCTGTTTGGGCCCATCTCTTCCATACACTCACCCTCACTAGCCATTAATTTTCCTCCATCACTCCCTCTTCTTGACCTATGCTAGCTGGTTGTGCACCAGTCTAATTCCAATCCTGCAACCAATGCGTCAGCCATTCTCTCCATCCTATTCTATGGGCTTTACTGCCGTAAGCCGTTCTCTTTGACTTCACTCCATCAAACGCAATAAAATCGTGATTCTAGGGCTAGAGGACGAGCAGTTTCATATACTTCTCCTGCCATACAAATCCATCCTTTGAGACGTCAACCACAGGAGGGAAGGTTTATTTAGACTTGGGATAAACTACAATATCCGCATCTAAAACTTTTTCACTGAAGATGAGGTCCCCAGTTTCCTTCTAGGGAATTATTCTAGCTCTCGAGAAAATATTTCTTTATCCGAGCTACTTTCCCCATTCTAACGTAGAAAAATCTATGTATTGATAAATAAATCAAGGAATTGGAGTTTGATTAATTTACAAGGATTAGGGAATGACGTAGCTCGGAAAGTGCAAAACTTGGGTTATGGTCCCCATCATGCCGATATTTCTCACTTCTGTTTTTTCTTTATGTAATTTATCGTAGTATTAATAAATCCGTGTATCTAATGCTTTTTATTTTTAAATTGACCAATTTCTATACAACTTTTCCTTGACTTTATAAGAAATGTTAATCCCTACGACTTTTACTTTCCTTATAAATACTCTGCCTTTCTTATCGAAGAATAATAGAGCTGGTTTCTTAGGTGTCATTTTCACATTTTGAAACTTGGAATTGTGATTTTGAATTTTGCAACTGCGAATATGAATGCATCAACAATTTATACGTACAAATTATTCACAGAATTTCGCTGCTTCTTTCCAGCCAGAAGTACAACCAATGAATTCCTATTTCGTAGAGTGAAATTTATTTCTGAGTAACACAAATCGCTGTAAATTGTCATCAAATAATTTTTAAATGGCTCTATTTGCCAGTAATGTTAGAAAAGATAATATAATGTAGATAAATAATCCAAAAGGTGAACATAAATGGAAAAAATATATCGCTATTATTGTTTACAATTCTACAAACTGGCACCATTTAGAAGTTCTCATTCGAAATCCTCAGTGTTTTGCGGTTCATCCCTACACCACCAAAGTAAATTAAATTAGCCAATGCTATATCAAACGTATTCCAAGTTACGTAATTGTTTGAAAACTGATGCGACATTTCATCCCATTCAGATAGAAAAACCAGAACTGACAATCTATACTTCTACCATAATATTTTTCAACCTTTCCAAATTCATCACCAAATAATAGTGCGGCAACGATTACGTATACCGTTCAATTCAATAATATTAGCATCTGCGAAAAGTTGGAGTCCTTATCCGAAAGGGAGTTTTCAACCTCAGGGGCCATTTGGGGGCAACGAGGCATGTCCGCAGTTCAGGCTCCCGAGCACACGGATAAAGGAATAGCCTCGGAATGGGGTGGGACGCGTGTTGAGGTCGTCAGGGTTTTTGTTCGGAGAGTTCGGCATTTGGGAGAGCTTTGTGCCCGCGGCGCAATGTCCACAATGGATCCGGAGACTTGTAAACCCGCGATGAGCAATGTTTGCGCATCACGGAAATAAACCCCTTTAGGACGATAAATACAAATAAGAAGGAATGTTGGTGGAGCGATTGGGGAAAAGGGGAAATTTCTGCGAGAATTGGAATTGCGTGCGATTAATTGGAGGAGGAAAGGGAGGGATGGAGAAAGAAATTTTGGCCGGATATTGGTGATGCTGGAGAAAGCTTCCATAGTGTTAGAAAATGAAGTCTTTCACGGTGATTACGTATACATTGAGAGTGATAGTTTCTGAATCTTTTGCGATTGATTCCTCTCTCAATATCACTTTAACTTTAAAGGAAAAAGAATAAATATGGGTATGAAATCATGCTTTTTCCATTTAAGTAACATATTTGTAAATTATGCTGATATTTTGCCATATGGAACTTAACTTTTTGCCAAATAACTTCAATTCTATCCGTATAAATTCACATGAAATTGCATTTTCCATTTTCTAATTTTATTCAGTATACTATATTTGCAATCGCTTTCGTTTTCAGTTCAATAAAAATTTAATAAAAATGAATGTGGTATTTTATTTTATTTTATTTATTTATTAGCAGCATCAACATACAGCATGAGGCCTATTACAGCGGACGATAAACAAAAATTATTTATTATGTATTGACTTATATCTATAATCGTATGCTTTTTAGATTTTTTACTCGTGCTTTGTCAAATTTAAACTTTCGGGTAGCTTGCTTTACTCTCGTTACTATCCATAAACAATTCACTCCGTCTTTATTTTGTCCCTCCATAATTTTTGTTGTTTATAATTGAGGAATAGTTAATCACAGATCAGAAAATATTTTCTCGAGGGGAACTTACATCCCTTGACAGAAATTTATATAAGGCGAGTTGATTATAAAATTATTATCATCTTTTACAAGTATCTGAAATTGTTTATATCACTAATTTCATTATTCTGTAAAATCATTCTTAAATGATTTTACAGAATGAGATGGGCATGATTTTGTATACCAAATTAATATTTAACCTATAAATTCGTGGAAGCAAGTAAAATTTTCCTTGAAAATAAAAATTTTTATGATATGATTGCTGCTAATGGTGAAAGAATTCGGGAAAGTGTTTCGATCTCTTTCTGACGATTACAACGCTGTAGTCCAGAAAATCCCAAGGAAGAGGACATTGTATTTTTAATGCATGTTTTTTCTCCTTTGATGTAAGTTATCACAATTCCATCATTCCACTCAGTTTTCGAGTTTAGTCGGCAAAAACAAATGCCACCCCACACAGATGATTCTCACCAACGCTTCCCCAAATAACTGATCGCTGATTGTACTCTACGTAAATGATTTAACAATTCTCTGTCAACGATAGCCCTTAAGAATTCCTTGCGCAAGCTTTCTCTTTCATCACATCTTCAAATCACCTCATTTCGTAAATTAACAACCAAAACGCACCTTTGTGTACATCACTGATGAGATGTGGAAATTGGACAAACATCAGGGACCTATTGATGCGATGATAGGATTAAAAATTTTAATTCAGTCCATAATTCTCGAAGGTTGCCTTGCAAGGTAAGCAGAATCAGGAAAGCACGCTCGCTTAAGTAAATCCTACAGTGTGATTTAAACTCTATCACAAACAGAAATATATTTCCACGAACGATTACCGGATGATATGCTGTTTTGATATATTGGCGATACGTAAGGGCATTGCTGCAAATTCCACAAAATTCGTCGAAACTTCGTCTTTGTAATCTTTGCAGTATAAGCACGTTCCATTGAGTAAACGCTTGAGGATGGTAATCATGTGAGCACTCGATAATGATGCGAAATATGTTTATATTCAAGCAGAAATGCATCTATTCTTTTCAAGTTCTTAAAAATTAGGTGTAAAGGCTTAGTAATATCCTTAGTATCTTACGTTTCCCGGTTAGTGTTACTACCGCTACTCATACTTGTTTGCTATTTATATTTAATGGGTTAAAATTTCATAACTTATGGATTTGGCAATTCCTCTAAGTATTAATTTTGGTCTCCGTAGCCATAAGCAAGTTATAAGAAAGAATTATCGCAAGATATTCATTTATTTCTACTTGTTTTCTACATATATTTCTTCTGATATTATTGGTTCTTTATGTCATACACGTGCCACTGATTATTCGGAACTAGGACAGTTCACTGCCACCATTACGTGCATTATATGTATTGTGTATCATCATTGTATCGATGAATATTATTCCGAATAGATTTCAAAGGGATCCTAAGCGCCTTTTGCCCAACTATGAATTACTTTACTCCAACCCAACCCGTATTGCATAAGTAAGAAAATATTTTTATTCCCAAAACATCGTGACGGTAAACGGTCGAGAAAATACGGAAAATTTCCTTGCCTTTAGAATATTATCACTATAGTTCAATCAGGAATCTTCATTCTTTTCCAGTACTAACAAGTCTACAAATGATGATGAATATTTCAATGTCGCAATGTAGCAATTTTTTATTTTAAATATTCAGTTCTGTTTTTTTTCTATTCTATTTTCTATTCTATATTGACTATTCTTCATTCTTTTTACGTTTTCAGTTCTATATATTGGATCCTACATTCCCCATTTCTTATAATTTGTACGTTCAGTGTAAATACGTACCATTGCATGCAGATTTTCTGTTTTAATATTTCTCAGTTCTCTCCACGAAAGAAACCACAATTCTGTTACGTATGCAATCTCTTTCAAGTCCTTTTACTTCTAAATATATTTACTCCAGTAATAGAACGTAAGTTTCTGAAGCACCCCTTCCTCCGTATATTATTAGCCCTGGCGAGCGGGTGACTAAGAGAGAGTGCGATAAATTGGGAAGCCGCGTAAATTACAAACAACGAATCGCCGCGGCCAGCATTCATTCGTGATCTTTCAAAGCGATCAACGAGGCGATCCTTTTCCTCTTTGATTTATCCGCTTCGAGAGAGAGGTGCGAGGTTGAGGTCGGATGGTTCAGGAGGTCATAATAATCTCGAGGCGTTAAAGAGGGCGGTATGCCTTCGTTCCCTTTTTCGTTTCGTGGGGGGTCTCTATGGCAACTGAGGTCGCGCCATTCCTCTTGTCGGAGGCGTGGGCACTGAGGCATATCTGACCAACTGGTGCCTCTTCTGACTCTCAAACGCAACCCCTCCAACCTTTATGTTCCCTCTCATACCCTTCGGTCATCCCTCTTCTGCAAACAATACGTATCTATTCCCTCTCCATATCTTTTTTAGCCCTCGATCCGACTCATTCTCTTCCCCCCTATCCTGCTGTACTCTTGCGCGATCTTTCCTTTTCGCTATGAATGGGACCCATTTATCAAGTCGGAGATGTACTCGTCTTAAATGTCACGTCATTTTTCTAATCTCTGTGACTCGCGACTCATCTATGTCGGTGTTCGTGCCGTTTCCTACGCAAGTTCGGATTCCCTTTGTCTAGTCGCATATTCTAAAATGTTGTTTGCATAATAGGGGGTCTTTTAGAGGGAGCGAAGAGATTTCTAAGCTTGTTGACCCCGTGTGTGATATAAATTATTCAACGAAGAAAACAATGCAAATGTAAAGAAAAGTTCGTTGTTTCGAGAAAGATCAGGAGAATATGCGCTTTCATTGCTAGATGTTTACTTTGGAATAATCGAAAGATTACTGGCACTGAATTACAGTGCTTGGGGGAACTAAATAGTGGGTTTCGGTGAGTTTACTTGATAAATATAAAATCGTAATTTTTATTGGAAATCATTAAGGAATATATTCACTTACACTGGTATAGTGAAAACCCGTAGCTGTGTAGTTTAAGGAGAGCCATTCAGAAGTTAAGGTTAAATTTTCTGTCTTGATATATTCTTAGCACTTTTTTCTCATAATGTAGATTGAAAAGAAATATTGACATGATAAAATGGTTTCCTCTTATTTACTGATTTATCCTAAAAATATAAAAACGGTCTTTACATCGACGTTAAGTCAAAATATCAGATATACTATATAAATATACAGACAAACAAGAACGATCTATAATCTATATAATCAGCAAGAAAAACAGTAAAAAGTACATAAAAGTTACAGAAATGAATCACTATATTGCAGTTAGGATGGATAATTTCTGTACATGTATGGGATAGGCAATACATGAATGATGACAGCAAGGCATGTAGTAGCGAAGTGCAATAAGGTTTTTTTTCTATCTCCCTGTGCGCGAGGGATCAGGATAGGAGAATATTTAAATTAAATCATTGAAATTGTATTTACCATTACATATTTGATCCGTTTCTTCCTTCTTTAACTTCAACCAAAATGTAACATTTACATCGACATCTAAATCTGCATACGTGACCTGTAAGCAGCCTTTCGGCGTGTGGCAGGGGGTGGAAGCACCATGACTCTACTTTCCTAGTCGATTATTTTCGCGTATCGTTCTCGGAAAAAATGAATTCTCGAATCGACTTGTTCTAACATCTATTTCTCTGATTTTTCTCGCAGTATCAGAACGGCCTATTTACCGAAAAAATAAGCGTTGTATTTTTAACAAAAGAAAAAACACTATGATTTGATTCGGTGCACTAGGAACTACTCTTCACCATGCACGAGTGTCGTAGTCATCTCGAATAGATTACCCCTAAGAATTAAAAATCGAATCCTCCAATACTTATTACATCGTATATTTTCATTCAGTTACATACGTCACTAATTTGATATAATACTATTCTAAAAAGACCAGCCATCCATATCCATACCAACAACCATCTGCCAACCAACGTTTCCCTAATTCCAAAATTTCGGATCGTATTAATTACATCTCGCCCTCCCCTTCAAACCAATCCCATCATTCAATCGGGAGAAACGAACGCAACGAAAAGAGGGCGTCGTAATTTCATTCCGAAGATAAAAACGTAATCAGAGACGAGCGAGTGAAATATTTAAAGCGACGCCCTCCCGAAGCGAGAGTTTTGGGCCCAAAAAAGCCTCGCAGCTTAAAAAGCGGAGAGTGTTTTTATGGGTAATGAAGCACCTTACTCAAACCTTGAGGCGAATAGCGGTCATCACTTGTGATGGAGCACGGGGATGAGGCGTTAAGGATGGAGGGTTCTCTCAAGAATCCACTTCCCTTGCTCTTTTCCGAGGAAGAGGGAGAAAGAGTGATGAAGAGGAAGGGCAGAAATAATGGCGGTTATGGACCAGCCTTGGAGGACTCACGCCCGATGAACCTGCAACCCATAACCAGTTCCCCCCCACCCGTTGGCTCGGAAATTATTAATAAGGGAAATATGATGTCCGCTCCCTCTATAGTATGGTGGGCCATTGGACTGCGGGGGTTATGAGGGGGGCAAATGGGGGAGGAAGTGCAGGAAGAAGAGCGGAGGGTTACGGAGGGAAAGCAATTTCGCAATAGAAATAATCAGATCAGTGCGGATAAAGCCAACTAAGGAGAATTGATAACATATTGAAATGACCCGACTTGGGCGAAGATTTCAATGCTTTCGGATGTGTAAGAGGGATAATCCACTCTCGTTCGCAGCTACCCCAACGCTTATATCTCCTTCGCATCACACCGTTATTACGCGATTTTTATTTATCATCGATTCGATTCAAACCCATTTAATCCATTGATGTATATTAGAATGAGAAACCAATGAAGTTATCACCAAGATCTTGGCTCAGATTTTCACGATGCTGGATAATATATTTATGTTTTAACCTGAAAATTTCTTAAAGTTGGCTGATAGATAGCCTTGAGGGTAGAGCGTTGGTCTTTGGTGAAAACGGTCCAGGGTTCGATTCCCGAAGGTTACCCATATGTGCAGAAAGACCTTAGATATCGAAAGGCTTTTAACAGTTCTACTATTACTTCCTTGTGGGTTAATCCATAAAGTTGCGAGCCATCGAGAGCAATAAACTTATGAACTTTTAACATAAGAAGTTACGAATCTGCCCCCAATGTTACTCAGCTGTAAGAAAATCCATGTACTGCAGAGGTAACAGTTAGCTGCGCTAAATAGAGCAATGATAAGTGACATGACAAAAAAAGATTCTTTCTGGGAAAGTTGAACTCCCATGTAAACCAATACGGCCGACAAAACTAACAAATTAATACAATATTTCGTGCCACCTGATGCAAGAAAAATTTAAAGAGAAAAATTAAGTTATTCATAGATTAGAGGATATCTTAATCAGACGTTTCCTTCTTGAATAAAACACACGTAAACAGTAATTGTAATATAGTAATATAATAATAATAAACCTACCTCCCCTCTGCATATATATTCACGTAGTTCTGTTTCCTTTGTGCCTGATGATGCCGAAACTATCCACAAAACTAGTTGCCAATTTCGAAAAATACATCTGTGGAAGTTACGAAGTGTTTATTTAATTTAGTATGGCTCCCTTCCACAAAATTGAGCTTAGTCATATCAAATTCAATAATAATAAGTTGGGTGCTATTCAACGAAATAAACTAAGATGAGAATGCTAAGGTGATGTAATTCAACATTTCTTATCTCCACTGTTTTAAGACAGCTTCACAAATGTCACTGATATCGTCTAATGTTCTCAATTTTCTTCTCAGGATATTTTTTGATTCAAACGACCTTAGAGGAGCATTTTCACTTAAGAACAAAATTTCTAAAAATTTAAACCGATAAATGCAATTTTGTTAGTGTTTAATCTCTCGAGCGGCGCTTAAAGCTTTGAGAGAAAGAAAGAAGGAATTAGAACGAACGAGGAAATCGGAGTGGGGGAAATGATAGCAGTGATGTTGCCAATAAAATATGAACAGGAAGAGGGAAGTAGAGAAAGAGGAGGATGGGAAGGGAGGAAGAGAAGTGATGCCTTAGGATTGCGGGAGAGATTTCTCTCCCCCTTCCTCACTCATTCACTCTCCGTGGAAGAGAAGGAATCAATCACTCAGAAAGAAAGAGAGAAATGGTGTGGGAGAAGATGAAGGGGAGGATCGTGTTAGTGCCTGACTCTTGCCGGGGTTAGATATGATCACGAAGGAAGAGAGCTAAGGAAGAAGGAAATCTTATGAAGAAATTAAAGATCTCAATCGATCAAAAGAGCTCAATATTTGGGAGTTAATATAAGACCTGGCCTTAATTGGGAAGGTCATATTAAGGATGCGTTAAAAAAAGGGTTTGAAAGCTCGCTCTTCCTTACGCGAAATTTAAAATGATAAAAACCGCGCTAAAGAACTGGTGCATCTAAGACTGGTTATGGTAACTGGTGTATAGTAAGACTGGTAATAGTAACTGGTTATCTGACTGATGTATAGTAAGACTCATTCTGGAGTGCTGTCCGAGTGTGTGGGGCCTGTACTATAAAGCACAATCACGGAGAATAGATAGGTTCCAGCGGAGGGCAGTAAGATTTATAATGGGATGCTTTTCTAGCAAGGATAGTGTCACGCGACTGATAACGAATCTGGCATAGATATCGTTAGGAAAGCGGTGAAGAGATCGAAGATAGCTATTACTTTAGAATTTTCTCAAAAGGGAAAAGGAAAAAAGGGAAATGAAGACGCTTAAAGAGAGACATTCCCAGCCAAAATTTCATTAGAAAATGACCATAATCACTTTTTCTTAAGGAAAATCACCTTACTCACAAACTCAAGAAGTAAACATAACAAAAAAAGAACCTCCCCACACGAAATACTATAACAAAGTAGTATTTCGTGGGCTATTGAGGGTAATCTCAAAGTTATCGATGATGATACCCTCTCACCGTAGCTGTAAAAAAATCATTATACTTCCCTAATTGTCTGGTGAAGTCTGTGTAGTTGTAGAGTGATTAAAGACCATAATAAAGTAGCTAAGATACTCTTTTAGTGTGATTAGTAGACCATTATTCAGAAATACGACACGATTGTATAATCAAACTAAAATTATATTATCCGGTTATACTAGTAAAATATTAATATATAAAATATACTAGTAAAAGGGAAATGAAAATGCTTAAAGAGAGACATTCCCAGCCAACATTTCATCGGAAAATGACCATCTATCACTTTTTCTTAAGGGAATTCACCTTCGTCACAAACTCAAGAAGTAAACGTATTGGAAAAAAAAACGAAATGAGTATTTCGTGGGCTACCGAGAGTAGTCTCAAATCGATGATGATATTATATGATGCCTTCTCGCCACTGATGTTAAACAAATCTTTTTTCTTGCCTAATTGTCCATCTGGTAAATATCTACTTCTACTAATTGCCTATATCTAAAATCTACTATTGTATAAGGGAAAATTACCTAAATTAAGTAGCTAAAATGTTCACTTTGTGCGAATGGCAGACAATTCTTCGAAAATATGAAGTAATTCAACCAGCATAGCATAATCCGGTTATAATTTTATCCCGCTTAAGACACGGTTTTCGCTCGGTCCCCCTTCAAAGAAGCCTCTTAACCGGGTTTTACTGTATACAATACCGATTTCAAGGGATGGCGGCGTCTCTTAATGGCGCATACGCTGGACAAGTGTGGGACAGTTCTGAAAGCAATCAAGCGATCACCTGATTTTTCCCTCCACTGGACGAGCATAAGAAGAGAGATGGAGCGATATTAAGGCGTGAGGATGTGGTTTACCGCTCACTCCAGCAGCCCCAAGTGGCCTTCCATTGAAAGAGGAGGTCCTTTTATCTGTCGGACGCCGTCGAATAATGCGAGCGCGTGCGCCTAGACACGCATCCATTAACGCCGGAAAAAATATGTAAAGCGTAGATGTCCCGGAAAGGGATGGGCGTCTGATATGTCAGCTGATTGCACGTGTGCCGTGGTTTCAAGGGTCAAAAAGAGAGAGGGGTGGACATATTAGCAAGGGAAGGGGCCTTGACAGTATGGGAAGTAATGTCATGAGATGAAGACGTGGCAAAGAAAAATCACGGTGGTGCAAAGGAGATTTAAGGATTAGAGAGAAGTATTTGTAAAGATATGAAAGAAAGTAAATTTTTTATCAGAGGGGGATGGAGATATTTGCAAAAATATTGAACTGAGGATTTTCTTTAAGGATCAAAATAAGAATATCCAGATCCAAATATACACTATCAATCGCAAGGTAAAGGAGTAAGATAACTAACACCTAAAGGCGTACACCTAGGAAGATTTCGAGGTATTAAGCGCACATGAAAAAGTCTGCCAAAACCGCAAATATCAATAGCAAATTTAATAATGGAACTTTTATTCTTTGATTTAATGTTTAATGTGATGAAGAGAGAGGAAATGCTGTGTTTTATACCGAAAGCAAGACTTTTTCGATCAGTTACATCAGCACCGACGAATGTAATCTCGTATGAACTCGGGTTGTAAGATTAAATGAAACGGAGGGTAGCAAATAAGTATCAAAGTAGAATGATAGAGATATTAATAGTCCTATCGTATATGCGGCATAGATTGCCGTGTCTTGAAAGATTAAAGTTGAATGAATGAGGAACTATCAGTGACATGTAGGAATAATTCATTTATATCGGTGTGGGTAATTACACACTGGTTTGATTTGCATATCTTTTATTAATATTAATTATGGGTACAGAGATGCTTGGTATACGTGTACACGTATAAGGGTTTCCATTCGCTCGGATTATTTCCTCTTGCCCATTCATTCAAAGTGATATCTCGGCTAATGAATAAGATAAGATCCTTATCCAAATTACACATCCTTCATGCCAAATCCTTAAATAATGCTCAGACGTAGTCTTAGTAACCTGTATGTATTTCTTCCTTTTAGATGCCTTCTATTTCCGTAAAATCTTAGTTATTCTATCTTTTGGTTTCGCAGGTTTTTCATACCCCCCTTCTTGTAGGTTTTATTCTTGCTTTGGGCTATTTTTCCCAAACATCAACTTAGGATTTAAACCCATAATATAATTTTCTTCCGTGCACTTTTTTATTCTATTTTTATTCTACTTTCATACTAACTGACGAAGGGTTAGATGTAAGAAGAAACTTTCTAGTCTCAATCTCGCCCGAAAAAAGACGATTTATTATGTTATGTTAAGTAGGAAAATATCAGAATAATTTTATTACGTAATTTCACTGTTGATCTATTTATTTAATCTACATGAGCATCAAAAAAACACAAAATTTATCTAAAACGTGTCGGCATATACTCTAACTCACAAAGGCATGGAATAAAGTATGAGATATAATGGAATTTGACTTCGTATCAACAGAGAATACAACAATTTATGAGCAAAATGCCTAAAATCTCCGTGGCTTTGGAGGTATTTTAGCAACATTTACGCTCATATCCTCATTTGTGCATATTTTTATGCCCCAGGATACGAGATACTCTATATAATGTAAATAAATCATCCCAAGGTAGAATAGACATGAAAAAAGTCCGACGGGACCGGGAATCAAACCTGGGTCTCCCGATTGCCGGTCGGGTGTTCTTTCCGTTGAACTATCTCGCCGGAAAGGTAATGAAATATACGCGATATTCTCGACCTAATCAGGCAATGTTCCTTAGTCAAACAGATATAAAAATCATCCCTGAAAAGGAAACGTTTTTTTGTTTTCTTTACCCGAATCAAATAGTGGAGGAATCATTTGAAGTAAGGAAAGCTTCTGTAGTGCAAATCTCACGGAAAAGATCATCTCTCCATCCCAGGGCGAGAGAAAGGGAAGAAATAAGCGAGGCGTGTATGAAGAAGGGAGGATTGACAGGAACGAGGATGCTAATGGGGAAGGGAGAAACTGGTCTGAGGGCGGCCACCAGAAGGGGCGTAAGGTGAAGCGGAAGGGCCTCATGTTTTATGGATTCACTTTAATGGGGACCGGATTAATGTTTTGATGCTCACCAGCGTGACAGATGCAAGTAGGTCTGGAAAGAGAGAGGTGAGGAGATATGCTTTAGAAGCGAGAGGACGCTTTTTCGGAGTTTAAAAAGATGGTTGGTCAATTAAGACGGTGGTATCTACGGAGTGAGCCGATGGTGATAGCTTGGTCAGCGGGAAAAGGCCCCTATCAAAGGATGCAGGGAAGGATTTTGATATCCTCTTTTGTATTCTTACCGGAATTCGAGAGATACATTTAAATCACGGATCTTGTACTAATCCACAAATGCAAGTAGTTTTTAATATCGAGAATCGATGCAATATTTGCATGGAATATGATTTCCATATCATACTCCTGTATCTTTGATGAAAGGGTAGCTTTACGGTAGCCCTTGAATTGGGCCAAGATAATAAATAAAAAAACACAGAATTTACCGTACATAACCAAGTTATATTCGGTAAAATCGGACCTCCTAATTTAGTGGAAAATCCAGAATTTTACACGTACCTCAAATGAACGTCTATCTTAGATTTTTAGGCCTTTTAACAGATGTGTAGCCAAGTATTGTATAATATTAAACACTATATTAGAATATTACGTGACCTACACATGTAATGTAGACACAGTTTTCTGATTAATCCAGAGAAAGCAGAAAGAGATAAAAAAAATAAAAAATAAAAGTTACACAAACCTGGAATATATTACCTCTCGTTGTTATCATTGGAGGCTTCACAAAAATAATGCCCGCAGAGTATTCTCTTGTAGTATTGTACATCGACGTTGATAAAGCATTTGTTTATATAATTTCACGAATAAACGCAGTGGAAAAAAACGAGAAAGAAATTCTTATCCATAATGTGAGTTTAGCAAGAGGTTAATTCTGTCTACTCGCATATAGAATCCTTGTCACTTACGGTTAATCAAATACAAAATGTGATTGGATAGGATTCGATATAAAGATACCCATATTTTTCAATGCTCTATATCAATCTATCTCGCATGGTTTAATTAAAATAAGGGATGTTTCTATTTTCAGTGAAAGTCGAATTGAAGTATTTGTGAGTATTGACGTGCCTTCATGAATTTTTTAAAGATTCCCCTTTTTCAACACATTACTTCTTTGAACGCAGAAAGAAAGACGCAGTCTCGAAGAATTATTAGCAGTGGAGTGAAATAGGAATGGATGTAGCCATGAATATAAGGGTACAAATCTGTCGGACGTTGGAATCGGTCTAATCGAGAGAACAGCACCTTAGGGAGAGGCTAGAATTGAGATGAGAAAAGGGGATGAATTATGGCAGCAAAATTGGGCAGCATGCTCTTCGAATTCTTCAGAATGGCCTTATAAATGTTACAACCATATGTGCACTTTAGATAGACTCAGGATCTTTCCTCTTCCAAGCCGAGTAATGCTGACAGACACTGATATATACTAGTTTTTATACAAGACCAAGTATAACACTACAGTACAGCTAAAATAGTTTTCGAATTAAGATTCATGTACTTTAGAACCGTCCTATGTCAACAATATGGTTATGGCTATTGTTAGATGGTAACTTCTAAGAAAGCGTGGAAATGCTTAGATTAGCTCATGGATAATATATATATATATATGGATAATGGATCATGGTGATAAATAATTTGCATCGTTTTAATTTATCCAATTCTTCAGATAGATTCATTTTAGTGGAAGCGTCTTCGCCAAAATGCCTTCAAGTATTCTTAATTATCATTATAATGACTGTCGACATACAATACATATGGCACTAATAATTATATGTAGTTGTTATATTTATGTATCCAACTTTTATTATTTTATTTATCCAGCTTTTATCTCCAATAGTCCGTATTAAAACTCCAACGTCCGCGGATAATTTACAATCAACTTTGCAGCATTTTTAAATATTAATGTTTATGACAAAATCGTTGATTGAATTGTCGTAACATAGTGATACTAAATTGAATTGAGGCATCAATATTTTATGTAATTTAAATCAAAAAAATATTTTTCTGTTATCAGGCTTTGGAATGGAAAGAATGTGAAGTTTTAGAATTGAATAAGTTCTTGGTTACCACGGAATTGGTTATAGCGTTGCGGATTAAAGGATAATGGCCATAGTTGTATCAGCTTTGAAACGTTGTACATGCGAATAAAGCCACAGTTTACGTTTTCACCATAAACCGTTTCAACTCGAATTCATTTTACATATAATAAAATGATTCCGTAAGCTTAGAAGCCAATCACTGATTCAGCTAAATGCTTAGAATTATGGGTATGTGTTACTCTATAACAGACCTACATATAAACGCAGCAGTCGTACTAGATATTTTCAAAATCAAATATCAGCTGCATTTCCATATTCCATTATCCACCTTTCTGTTATTTCCTTTGCTTAAATGATGGGTTAATTGATTTGGTTAGATTTTTTTCGCAGCTCGTTTGCCACTCTTAAGTCAAACGTTTCTTACTGCCTCTTCAAGTCTTCTTTGGGGTATTTCCTTTACTGGTCTATGGCTATTTATGTGCTATAATATTGGATGTGGTTCGCAAAGCAGTGGAAATCATAAGATTAAACAAGAACCTAAGTAGAAAAGAACCTACGTAGGTATTTGGTCGTCTTCTTTGAAATGTAATTTCAAGGGGTAGTAACTAAGCGAAAGTTTACGTCTTTAGACTTCAGATTGACTCCAATCGCGTCAGAATCAGCCCAAATGAAAAAAACCCATCGAAAGTTTTTCTTTTCGACTTTTATGATCATGTTCCTCAACACGGAATAAACAGGATCAACATCTTCTGCTCGCTGTAGGTAACCCGTGAATGAAATACTCGGGGGTGTGATTCCGTCTCCTCAACACCGACTGCCTCCAACCTTGGCCGATTACATCCAGCTCTTTTCATCCCGTAAGGAAAAATTTCCCCTTCACCTTAATCCCGCCTCCCTTTGCGACTCTGTTTTTACGTCTCTCGACGACACCGTTAAAAAAGGACCGAATTCTTCCGAAACATATATTTATTTCTCGCAAAGTCATTGGCATCGAATGCGGATTCCGTTTAATAGGAAGGGGAGGTTGGAGAGTGACGATTGTGGAAAATTGGGAAGGGGAGAAATTGCGAGGGGAAGGGAGGAATCAGAAGATTAACTCACTCTCCATTCCGTCTCGAGGGGAGGAAAGTTATTTTATCGCCTCCTTCCCGACCTTCGTGATCTGAATAAATATCCGTCGATGCAAATAGGATCGGAAGGGAGGAGAGAGTTGCTAGAGACGGGGAGTGGAATAGAGTGGTCCATGAAGGGGATGTAAACAGGAAGAGATAAAAGTGATGCTGCTGATTGGTTGCTGGGAGAATAATCAGAGGTTGCTGAAACAACCGGAGACAAGGGAGCGGATTGGATGGAGAGGTGAAGAGGGAAGGAACGGTATCGGTATTTTCGGCGCCCCAAACGAAGAATGTTATGGACACCTTCGACAATACTACTGTGGGAGTTTCAATTATATCGCCGGCGATAAAATAGCATTGTTAGTTAAAAAGATAAAGTTTTCTGGTAACTCACTTTTATAGAGGTGGATTCGCAGTTAAATTATAAAAAGTTAAAGAAAGTGAATACCGCTGTTCTGCTACATAAACGCAATTTTACGTATGACAACTGGGAAATACACTAAAACCCGGTTAAGAGGTCTAAGTGAAAATCTTGTTGGAAGCGGGCTAGCGTTATAACCGGTATATTGCAAATTATTATTTCTTTTACATTATAAAACAAAAGGGATTTTTTTCGGATCTTTAATATTCAAATAAGAGCTTTAAAATTTAAAAACGAAAAAGAATATTCTTTAGTTTGCCCCATTTGCCATAGGTGTAGATATACAGAGTCCGCAAGCTATTATCGTATAATACTGAATGCTTTCTCGTCATATTTTCTAAGAACGTTCTTTTCGGGCAAAGAGTCTTTCTTTGTTCTTGAAAATTTTTGGAAGATTTTTCAGAAGAAATAAGCCACTAATATGCAGAAAAAATTAGAGTGAGTCTCATTCACTACACTGGATTCAATAATATTTTATTAAGTTATTCTTAGGCGTTCCGTTAATATTTATAGCTCCAGTCTATCATATTGTATATTTAAAATTGGTGAGCAATCAATCTTATTTTGCATTCATTATGATTTAAATTTACTGCCGTCATTGTCATAGGAATTCACTATTAAATTTATAAATATATGATTACTTGATAAGGTGGAACGGTTGATAGTATAAAATTAATAAATTTCGAAACATACAAAACCTAACCATTACCTATAATGAAAACGGAATTTCCTTGATATGGAAAGGTATTAAAAACCCGTCGCTGCATCAAATCAATGGGATTAAATGGGATGCCACATTTCCTCCTCTAATCTCAGCAAGAACAAAGAGGAGAAAAGAAGATAGCGAGAGAGACATCGAAGAGCAGAAGCTGCGCCAGGAATGATTTTTACTCCTCTGTAAATGGATGTCGGAGGTCATCCTCTTGTCCACGAGGACAATGCGGAAGATCTTGATCCGCGATCCGTAGCTTCCTTTACAAGGAGACAATCGCGTTGGAGTCTGAGACGCGCCCGCTGGAGACAAAAGGAAGAGGATCTGCAGAGCGAAGGCAAATCCCAAGCGATTTATAAGTGTGTCTGCCAAGATGCTGAAGAACAATAATGCTGAGGAGGAGTGGGTTAACATACGGAGAAAGGGCGAGAATGTAATCGGGAAGGAATGGCTAAGAGTCCCAAGACTCCTCTAATGCGCTGCCCAAGAGGAAGGAAAGGGGATTTGGGGAAAGAAGGGACTGCGGTTTCTTGCCAAAGGCGACTGTAACAGTTTTAAGTGTAACCTCGTCTTCTTAGTTTCGATTGGGAGCGGAAATGTTATCGAAAGAGTTGTTTCGCTCTGATTAGAGTGGAAATGAATTTTTAAGCCCTATCGATAGGAAAAATAGAATGATTATCCTCTCATGACACAATACCGTAGGTAGTTTATTAAACAGGCAAGCCTTAATTGTTATCAACTAAATATTAGGTTATGCAAAATTTTGGCATTCATATAAAAAATTCTAGGTATAGTTGAATCAAGTTATGTATTGTGTACATTTTATTTCATGAATACTATAAAAAATTTAAAAATTAAGTAAATTATTTAATTTCAGGCATAATCTATTATTTCCTCATACTTCCATGGCGCTCCCGTCATGTATCGCTACGCTGGTCACGTATAAAATGTCTATATTTTGTGATCCTATATTACTAAATTTGTCATTCTTTCTGATACATATTTTAAACCTTCCCTCATTGTTTCACGAAATCATTATTATCAATGGAGATGAGAAAGGTTATCAATAACATAGTGGAATGATGATAGTAACAAGAAATGAACTTCTTTGTCGAAAAAATTGATTGATTGTCAAGCGTTATTCTAATTGCATGGAGCTTCCTCGAAATTTTCATTTTCGTCGTAAATTCAATACGTTTTTCTAGCGTAGCATCAGTTCCTAGATTATTCAAGGAGGAGCTACCCGACAAAATTAAAATATTCCAACAATTTTCGTGAATTTTATGCTTGAAAAGTACGTGTTTAAACGTGTTTGGTGAGAGTTGCCTCAGGTTCGATTCTCGGCGAGAGCCCATATGCTCGAAATGACTTTGCTGACGAAGCGCTTAGCTATTGAAATTAAATATTTCTATTTTTATATTTGGATGGATAAGAAGTATAAATAACGCCATTTTTTCTAGTTTTCTGTAGAATGTCAGTCTAAAATTTTATGTTCATCTCGAGCAAAAATATTTCTTACAATAAGACCTAATCCTCATATCTCCCCTATAAGTCGGTGCTGCATTACCTAAGTCCTGAAGACTGTCAAATATTTGCTAGTCCTGCTATAAGCTCCTGGAACTGCTGAAGAAAAAATATAATACTGAGGCAGAAAGTCAGAAAACTGCATTAAAATCTTTAACGCAAGAAACAAACATGACTTCCTCTACCTCTTCTGAGAACTCTTTCTGCAAACGACACTTGTACTCACGCACCACCGCTCTGCGACCGTTCTCTTCATCGCCTCGCTGCCCACTCTCTCTCTATAATCTCTCCCCTTTTTCCTTGCTAACTCTCTCTCTCTTCCTTATTCTTTGGCGATGGGCAGCACCCCAGAGGGGCTACAGCCGGTTATATTGTGCGTGTGAGACTTCTTCCAGTTAAGGAGGAGTGAGGGAACCTCCGATATCCTCAACAGGGCTGCCACCTTGCGGGAGTTGAATTCCTGGAGGGTTCAGATTCGTGTTTAGGTTATTCCAAGAGTTAAAGAATTCAGTCCGGAAGAGATCCAATCTGAAACTCGAATGTCAGCTTAAATTTGATGAATATTCGTAATGAACGTAGTAGCAAGCTTCTATTATTATTTTTGTTATCATTCGAAAGCATCTTTTTAGGCTCTTCTCCTGTTGGTAACATTGGATTCATATCTGTCAAGTCATCATGTCGGTTCTGAATTTTGGTTCAGTGTTTGTTACCTGTCTTCAAGGTCCCTTGGACTGTCTCCCTATATCTCATCTTGTCAAGTAATCCCTCATTTCCTTCAGATTTATCGTCATCGTAGTTTTATGTTCACAGTATTAATCTATTTCTACTTGAAAGTCTACAGAATTTCTTTTAAGATTCAGCTTAGTTAAGGGCTTTGATAAAAATATTCTGGAGTTTTACTGGGAGAAGATTTTCCTTTCTTTCATAGAAGTGATGAAGGGACAAATTTGATTCCGAAAAACCTTATTTACCCTGATTTATTTAGCTCTATCTACAGTCCGTTTCAGTCTTTTTATTCATTCATGATGGATTAATTGAGAATGAAATCCAATGTATTTCTCTCCTAAGATTGTTTATTCCAGGTCGTTTCTACGCGCTGTTCCTCGATGTGACGATTGATGCTACTTTTCGTACCTTAAATAAGCTATCAAACTGACTAGAAAAACTGGAATGCAGTATAGAAAGATTTTTTATCGTACTTCATTACATTTTGGGGAAGTGGCCTCAAGCTTCTGGTATGCTTGGCCCATTTCAATCAAGAAAAGATTTGACCTGACTTCACAATCTTACTAACCACGATGAAAATAAAGCTGGATTTATTAGCTTCTTGTGAGTGTTCGGAGGAATATTCCTCCGGTACATTTACCTACTATTATTTCCTTAAAAAACTACTCTAACCGTGTGGGTAGAAAAAGTTTAATTTCTCGCCTCTCAGCAGTTCTATACAGACCAACAATTTCAAATCACCTTTATATTGTCAAATTATTGAAGCCGGCTCGGTATTAAAATGGTTATGAATAACATTGCAATGGATGATATCCATACAATGTGTGTTTTTAATCACACTGAGAAAATAAGCCTCGTGAAATTTTCTTTTAATTGAATGCATTGGGGGCAATCTATACCCCACTGATTGTTATTACGAACACAGGAATTTTATATTTAAGGAAAGATAATTTAGATAGAATATTGGCCTTGCTTTATCTTCCGTATCCATAATTTTTCGATATTTTACCCTGCATAACATCTCTCGCTTCATAAATTCATTCTCAGTGAAATTTAATTGCGTGATATTTTTATTACCTTTAAACAGCTTCCGATAAGAAAATTATCCATCAAATGTTCATCCCGGTTCTGGACTTTGGCTCAGGGTTCAATACCTGTCTTTAGGGTCTCTTTGACTATCTTTATCTCATCCTGTCAAGTAATCCCTTATTTCCTCCAGTTCTATCGTCATCGTAGTTTTATATTCACAGTATTAACTATTTCTATTTGAAAAATCTACAGATTTTTTTAAGATTTAACTCAGGTAAGGTCTTTATGATGAAACTATTCTGCAGTTTTATTCAGAGAAGATTTTCTTGTCTTGCGTGGAAAATATGAAGCGAAAAATTTGATTCCGTTCTTTTAGCCTAAATTAAATTGATAGAAAAGGAAAAATATACACTCGCTTTGTAAAATTCTACTATTTTTATTACAACTGCGACATATTTCGTCTATCTAAGACATCATCGGGCACTCGGTCTTAGATAGACGAAACATGTCGCAGATATAATAAAAATAGTAGAGTTTTACAAAGTGAGTGTATATTTTTCCTGTAATGGAATTCTACAGAGTGACGGCAAACTCAATAGATAGAACAACTATACATATACAGTGCCTTCCTGATTCTCGATGCGTCCTGTTCATAATTTTTGCCGCAATATACGTCTGTGCAGATAGTTACGAAGATAGAAATAGTATTCGAGTAAATTTGAGCGCATCCTTTAAAGAACACCAAAAGCACTAGGAATTTAAAGGGACTTTATATTCCCAGCACCGAAAGGAAATATGTTTCACGTTAACGCCCTGGCTGAAAAGAGGAGAAATCGTCCCGTATTTTCCGAAGACGAGGAGAGGAAAGTTGGCAACGCAGATGGGAACGTGCGGGTGGATATCCCCTCCAACTGGAGGCTCCCTGAAAGAGGTCTTCCTCCAGATATTGCAGAGTCGAAAGGAAGGAGGTGTGGACGGGGGCTGAATTGTGTGAAAGAGGGCGGTGGGAGGGGCTTTAGTGGAAGCTGCCCGGAGGCAGGTTTAAGTCCGATGCCACCCAAGAGAGCTGTTCAAAGTCCCCCGGCCCGTGCATGGGGCCTCTTCCCTCTCCCTTGTTCATCTTTCCACTTCTTTCCCTTCCGGAGATGCTGGACTTTCGCCCCTACGCCTCCCCGTGATTCCTCAGGGTTAATCTCCCCCCCCGCCGCTGGGGTTACTGTTGCCCTCCTGGGAACGCCCATGGAAAACTCTCATCGCCGAAGGCAATCCTCATGTCTTATGTCCTCCTATACGGCCATTTGCAGTTCACACCCTTGGCACATTGACCGCTATCTCCTGTTCTTTTACTTCAATTCATTTCTTAACTCTCTTATCCTTTCTGATTCCCTCCCCCTCGATTCGCTACGTGCACTAAAGTCTCCTTACGGATTTTTTATTTTCGCCAATATCCGTATCTCTTCCATCCTCTCGTTCGTTTTAACCGGGGAGTTTTTCGATCTCCATTCCTACACATTCCATTAATTCCTATCCCCCAGCGTATGTCTTTATAGTTCACCAAACCTGTTTGTCCTCCTATCTTGGGATCTTTCTCCTCGTTATTCTTTCTCAGTGTTGCTATCTGTTTTATGCAGATAACTCGAATCTTTGAGTGGAATATACTTATTAAACTGTTTAAGATTTCAGACGAATCAAGAATTAATTTCTTAGATCTACAACGGTGGATCACAAGCAATCTTGTCGGCCGACATGTCGTTCTCGCATTAATCGTTAAATCAGTAATCAATTCCTCCGAACTCTCCGAATTTATTTTCCATTTCTTATATTTACTTTTGTTATTAATTAGCATTCGTCATCCACATAGAGTCTGTGATGTTTTCTTTCTTAGAAATTTTAGTCCTAGATTCTTAGAAGAGTAAATTCTAATTAGACTCCTTTTGATATGAAAGAAAAGAAATTGTAACTCGAATGTTAATGAATAAGGGGTTTAAAAAACTCTCTGATCGCCGAATATGCCGGTGAACCTGGAGCCAGTACCTATCGCTAGTTTAACTAACACTATCGTAAAGTAAGGGACACATGTTAAACTTTTCGTTTGCTAGTTTTGGCCTGAATTTATGGTATGGAACTAGAAATCTTGAAGTTAAAAATGAGTATCTAAAATTTCCCATCGATAAAAATGAAAGATCCTCCGAAATTTGTCCTAAAATTAATTTTAAAATAAATTAAAAGATATACAGAGCATTCGGGAAACACACCGCATCTCCAGTAAGGTTTATCAAAAAATAGTGAAGTAGAGAATGGTTAAGTCCCAATATCGAATGACATCTCGATAGGTTAAATAAAGCAGAAGGGGATATCCGAGGGAAACATCTTAAACCGATAAAATCCTTCTCCTGTAGTCATCGGATGGTCGGTAAATTCTTTATTGAATGTATTGAAGCTGTTCGAGGGAATGTATAAGTTATCTCTCATCTTTGACATTTTAAGACACCGTCAATTTGAACGCTACGTGAGTAAAAAGATATTTAATAAATAGCGAAGAAAAGGCTTTTAATTTTCATCGGCTTCTTAAAATTAGTTGCATTTGTAGAATAATAATTTTTATTTCGGGAAACCGGTAGTCATTTCCATTTGATAAGGAATCAAAATACTTAAGAGATAAAATATTTAAATGCTAGTTTTACCCTATATAACAGTAAATATTCACAGTATTTAATAATAAGACAATGTCCATACGTCAAACTGTAACTTGAATATGTTATTCCGTCGTTACTTCAATTCTTTACTTTAAAGAAATTCGAGACATGGGAGTATATTAAATACTGCCAATTGCTCTGCATATTAATTGTATCCAACCCGAAAAATAAATATAAATGGATTTTATGTGCACGAAAACTGTTAAAAAATTTAAATTTTTTAAAGATAAACAGTGGAATCTCGTACTGATTTCGCTTTCATACTTTTCCCGCACATTAATCAACATTTATAGGGCCCATTTGTGTAGAATTGAAGTTTCCATTTCCGAATTTTTTTAAAGTATATAAAGTCGATTTACTTGTTTTCGAGAAAAAGTGAGGTGAATAGTTCACCGTTTTCCTAATTTATTTGTTATTTTAATGATTTCTATATTTAAAATTTTTTCCGAAATCCTTGGATGGCAGCCTCCACCACCATATCAGCTTAGAGGTCCTAATTTTATAATATGTAGGTTATTCTACTTGTCGATCAAGTAACCACGGCATCAACTTGCTGAAACATTACTAATTAAAAAGTTAATACATACTACATTACCAATCACTAACATATGATACTGATATATGCAATGTTTGCTGCTCAAAACCATGCGGTCTTGAGCAATCTACACTATTATATGAATCTTTATAGATAGTTCCACAATCGAATCTTGTATGAATACATATATATCATGAATACCTGTTTACTTTAGTCTGACTTACTCTGATATTTTGAGCTGGTGTGCTCTTTTGTGATATATGTGGAAAATATGTGAGCCACAGGGAAACTATTAGTATGCCTTGAGATTTACTATAATTCTTAAGTTCACACCGTTTTTTCACATAATTTTAGAGTCGAAGGTATGCATTTTGTTAAAATTGGAAGTTCTGTTGTGATAATCAACAAATGCGATTCATCGTTTTATGATCATTTTATTTGATAGTTATCTTTTCTCTGATTTTAATCCAAATTCAAAACATTAAAGCAATCAAATACACCAACGGGCGCCTGAAAGTTTGCATTAGGAAAAAATCATGTCAAAAATCATCTAGTTTTGGAAAAATTCTAATCCGCGAGATAACATAGGCAGAAAAAGTTGAAAATCCTCGGATAAGATTGACGAACGCAGCCGTGTAAACTTCCATAAATATTAACTTCCACTGCATTACGCGGAAAATATTTCTCCCCTTTATTATTTCCCCGGGTCTTGAAATAAGAAAGAGACCCCGGAGTTACGGAAGCTTTCTAATCCTCTTATGCAACTGGGCAAGTGATTCCAGAAAAAGGTTTTTTCGGCATGAAAAAGCTGAAAATTTTATGACGTGAAGCACATCGCATACCTAGAGGTTTCGGATTCTGCCTAAATCCCAGAGGTGCCCTATTCCGTGGCCGCATCGTCGAATGAATCAGTGAGAGAAGGAGGGGGAAGTAGGGGGAGGAGATGGAAGGAGAGGAAATCCGCTAACTCTCTCCTTAACTCCCTCTCCGCTAATCTCTCCCTCTCTGCTATTTCCTCTCTCAAACCCAATTCTTTCCCCTTTCCTAAGCCCAGAGAACGAAAGCCTCTGCCGAAGATCGAAACTCCATCTAATTTACTCGACTTAATACCTTCAAGTTTTAATCTTCGGAGATTACTTTTTTTATAGGAAGGCAGCGACTCCTCTAGCCAAGGTCACCTCTATTGCTCTGGAAATGGATGTGGTGGTCAACTATCAGTACGTTTCCTATATAAAACTACGCAGAACAAGAGTCGGTATAGTAATTCAAAAATTTTGATCGTAAACAGGTTCTTAACCCTAAGTAGTAGGGCGTACCGAAAAACAAAAATTTTTTGTAGCGGGAACGTAATAGGTTGGAAAAGTTGCCTTTTAGGCTCAATAAGAAATGTGCAAAATATGGGCTCTAACAAAGTTCGTCTTGGGCCTGACCAAAGAGCTCGAAAATTCGAAATTTTAGTGAAAATTGCGTTTTTATAGGTAAGTTAAATTTTCGACGGAGCATACATACATTTGATCAAATGGCTGTTTTAATTCCTTTTGATCGAGGAATAATTAAATTAAGCCATTAAAACCGAATATGACGAGATATCATACTTTTAAAATTTTTGGAAACACCATGAAAAGTGGCAGTTCATCGCTGGTTCAGCTGCATTGAGCTACCCAGCACTCGTCATGAGGTAGAGCCTGCTAATCGAGTCCCACCCGCCTAAACACCCGTGGAAGCATACCAGACAACTAGTTGATGTCTTTGAAGGTTGATTTTGATCCAGTTTTTGGTATTCGCGAGAGGATCATCTCTCTATGAACCCGTCTCTTGCATCGTGGCCGTAGACTAAACGTGAGGCCTCTATGACTTCTTTTACGTTTCGTTCGACTGCTTGAGAATCATTTGGGAGGGCAAATAATGCAGTAAGCTGCTTTATAGGTTCCTTTGCATTACCTTTAATGTTTTGAAGATCCTCGGGAGAAAGACTGACAGTAAGTGGTGACTTGGTGACAGTGACTTTACCCCAATCTATCAATTCTTCATAAGATGGCACGTCGAACTTCTGTTGTGGGATGATGAACTTGCAAACCTACTCCGTTTGATGGTTAATTCAACATAACACCTTATACGCTCATCTATAAAGCGTTTTTAAACATAAAAATATTATTGCGGTACAGATCATGGTACTCCACTTCGAAGTTATCACATTATTCATCTCGATAATTTATCATACTCTCTCATAAGCGATCGTGACAACAAAAACGATTTCTGGGCGAGCATAAAAGAAGTTTTCATGTTTGCAAAGGAAGGTATGGTGTATCAGCCATGGAGTTCTACGGCTTTTTCACTGTGTGATTTCTCTTAATGACATACCATATAGGAATGTAGACATGCATGATAAACTTCTGGTTATGATTGCTATGTTTACAGATGAGCGACCTAAAATAAGAACACAGGTAGGACATAGATTCATCAACACAGGAAACTGTAAGAAGATCCTCGGGAGAAAGACTGACAGTAAGTGGTGACTTGGTGACAGTGACTTTACCCCAATCTATCAATTCTTCATAAGAAGGCACGTCGAACTTCTGTTGCGGGATGATGAACTGACAAATCAACTCCGTTTGATGGTTTCCTGTGTTGATGAATCTATGTCCTACCTGTGTTCTTATTTTAGGTCGCTCATCTGTAAACATAGCAATCATAACCAGAAGTTTATCATGCATGTCTACATTCCTATATGGTATGTCATTAAGAGAAATCACACAGTGAAAAAGCCGTAGAACTCCATGGCTGATACACCATACCTTCCTTTGCAAACATGAAAACTTCTTTTATGCTCGCCCAGAAATCGTTTTTGTTGTCACGATCGCTTATGAGAGAGTATGATAAATTATCGAGATGAATAATGTGATAACTTCGAAGTGGAGTACCATGATCTGTACCGCAATAATATTTTTATGTTTAAAAACGCTTTATAGATGAGCGTATAAGGTGTTATGTTGAATTAACCATCAAACGGAGTAGGTTTGCAAGTTCATCATCCCACAACAGAAGTTCGACGTGCCATCTTATGAAGAATTGATAGATTGGGGTAAAGTCACTGTCACCAAGTCACCACTTACTGTCAGTCTTTCTCCCGAGGATCTTCAAAACATTAAAGGTAATGCAAAGGAACCTATAAAGCAGCTTACTGCATTATTTGCCCTCCCAAATGATTCTCAAGCAGTCGAACGAAACGTAAAAGAAGTCATAGAGGCCTCACGTTTAGTCTACGGCCACGATGCAAGAGACGGGTTCATAGAGAGATGATCCTCTCGCGAATACCAAAAACTGGATCAAAATCAACCTTCAAAGACATCAACTAGTTGTCTGGTATGCTTCCACGGGTGTTTAGGCGGGTGGGACTCGATTAGCAGGCTCTACCTCATGACGAGTGCTGGGTAGCTCAATGCAGCTGAACCAGCGATGAACTGCCACTTTTCATGGTGTTTCCAAAAATTTTAAAAGTATGATATCTCGTCATATTCGGTTTTAATGGCTTAATTTAATTATTCCTCGATCAAAAGGAATTAAAACAGCCATTTGATCAAATGTATGTATGCTCCGTCGAAAATTTAACTTACCTATAAAAACGCAATTTTCACTAAAATTTCGAATTTTCGAGCTCTTTGGTCAGGCCCAAGACGAACTTTGTTAGAGCCCATATTTTGCACATTTCTTATTGAGCCTAAAAGGCAACTTTTCCAACCTATTACGTTCCCGCTACAAAAAATTTTTGTTTTTCGGTACGCCCTACTAAGTAGTATCCGATCTCGCATTGCATTCTTAAATATCAAAATTACCCCGACATTCGAATTTCAAAATTGGTTCACCAAAATTTAAGATGAAACGTGAATGTATTTTATGATCCAAATTTGAAAGCGTTCGTTTCGTTTTTAGGAGAGCATTGAACTACCCCTACAGTATACTGTTACATTCATTCAATACGATTCTCATTCACTATTGTCTATTTTTGAAATTTATTTGTGTTTCTACTACAACCCAATAGCATAATTTGATCAAACGATAATCTAAATTTCTATTTGGTGCATGAAAAACATCGATTGCCTTCCAAACCAAGTATTTAGGACGCAATTGTAGATGCTATTCAATTGATAATCAATGATACGCTCAATAGAATATGCAAGCAAATTCTGTTTTCTGATATAGGTCATTCTTCTGTATTTGAAGTAACAGCTTCAGTTGGTTGCTATTGTAATACTAATTTATTGACATTATGCATTCAAATTTTTTCATTTGGAATATTGAAAGTGAATTGGTATCTCGTCAGATACAAACTCATTATTCGAATATATGATGTTATACATGTTTCAACACATCACTGCTCTATTTTGCATGTACTATATCAGATAATTATACCATGCATATAAATACCTCGTTTTATGTGAAATATTTTAGGAGAAAAGTATATTATAAGTATATAATAAGTAAATATTACAATGTATAGCAGTACATTATGGCACAAGATTTTCAATTCTAATTAAGAAAAGCATAACGTTATGCAGAATAGTGTGAATCAACTATGCCAGGGATTTTTATCTATGTCTACATCGTTATTACATCTGCATCTACCGTTCGTGAAAGTAATGAGTCTTAAAACGACTTGTTCTAGCATCTATTTCTATTTTATCATATCACATAATACCGATTAATTCTTTGTGAACGCGCTGTTTCTGAATTTGTAAAGCAATCTTAATCTAGCCTCTAGTCTCTTTTTTATCAAGGATTCCCAACCTCCGTCAGAAAAAATCTTCGTAACGCTCGCCTTTTTCTCGTAAGATTTTTTAACATTCTCTTAAAATTTTACTTAAAAATGAGGAGAAAGTTTCAGAAGAGAGCCCTAAAATTAATTGATATGATCTAGCTTGAACAATATGGTCTGAAAAACAAGTAGTTAGCTTTCCTTTGTTAGCTTTCCACGCAGGGGAATTCAGCGCGAAAATATTGAGTTCAAAGCTTTACGAGAATCCTCCAATCGCATTTCCTTCAAAGGAACCGCCCTTTTTCGAAAACCCCATTTCTGACCCTTTCTAGTTTCCTTGCATTTTTGTATGATGAATGGTTCCGATCCATCACTATCACAATGCATTTGTCATCCGAAAATATCGTATGCGGTGTTTCGGGGCTTTCAAAGTTCGCCCCTTGCTTCTTCGGACATTTCTTCAAGTTTACACAAAGCCTTCCGCGCACTCTCCACAACCAGTTTTTAGTCGATCCGTCGTCTGTCATTGCAGTCACGGTCGGAAGGAGAAAGTGATGGAGGGGACGAATCTCCCCCTTCGGAAGGGAATGCTAAAGAGCAGCTCCTAAATTACTATCTTTGATATGCAGTGGACACTGTTTACGGCCTCAATCGGGTCCAGAAGGCTGTTTCCATATCGAATAGCTCGTTAACCGAGGGGATGTCTGCCGAGAAATCGATTTATATCGTATCGATATCTATGTAGGTCTGTCCGCGAGCGATGTTACTTTGCGTTAGTTAGGCCTCACCTTGAGGACGCGTGCTATATATGGGACCCTGCTGAAAAGTGTTCGAATCAGAAAAGCACAATGTAAGACATTGTGGTTATGTTTTGTAAAGTCTTGTTGCGACAAATCGGTGAGCGATAAGGGTTGCTCGGTTGCTTATAAGGGCAGGATGGGAATCTTCAGAAGAAAGAAAGCTCAATCAGAGATTAAATTACTTAATAAATCCAGAGAAAGTATCGTAGAAGATGTAGCCGATATTATGCGCCCTCCTTGTTACATAGGCCTTTCTGATACGGCAAGAAAGATAAGAGAAATATAACCAGTAGACTCAAGAATTCATGTTTTTCATTACCGATTCGCAAGAGTATTTGATTAGGAAAATAGAGTCGTAGTGTATGCACCCTACCACACGTCGAAAGGCGGCTTACATGATAAATATATAGATGTATATTGAAATCCTTCGCTGGAATCATCTGACAATCATCTGCAATGATAGTATAATATTCCTTGCTCGTAAGGGTATGATAAAATTTGTTACATAAAATTTCATAAAAAGCATTATTCCACAGATTAAACTAATTATGCTACTGGTTTTGAGTTATTCACGTAATCTTCGTGTGTGTGCGTGTGGTAGCTGAGTAGTAAGTTAATCACATGCTAACTTCACCGTATGAAGAATCTTCATCATTGTACACCTCATTCGTTTGACTTCTTTTGGAATGTGCGTTTGTAGAATTTGATAAGTACCTAATGTTTCTCTTGAGTTCCTTAAGATTTACGTTTTGCCTCGCTCTATTCTTTGAAGTGATATTAATTCTTCCATTTTCTACTTATAATTAGCTTTTGATGTGCTTCGTTGCTTGTATTCATATCTTATTCTTCAAATATTTTTAAATATACCTTTAAATAATCAAAGCGGTTTATTCGTTCTATTATTCTGTTATTGATAAGGGTTTCTGTTCATACCGAACGTGCTCCTTGAAATGTCAAAGATCAAAGAGTAGCAATGTCAATAGAGGTATTATAATATGGACAAAAGATAAATCGAGTTGAGCCAAAGATCTGGACGGATGGTCTTCTTAAACCAGCGTATCACGGCACATAGATAGGGGTGTTGTGAATTCCCATCTTCCATCTTGAAATATCCACCCCTTCCTGATGCCTCTCTCTCCCCACGCGCTCACCTCTTTAAGGGAGGAACTTTTTTCATTTCTCGGAAACAAACTGCCCATTAGGTGCCCCTTTCCACGCCCTAACATTGGGGCTCTCTACTTTTGGCACGCACTACCGAAGAGAGATAATGTTCTCCTTTTCTTTTCCGTTCCCCTATCTCTTTTCCCCTTCCTTTCAGTCAGGCACACCACTCTTGCCTCTGACCTTTTCTTGCCCACGGAATGTCCATATCTCTCGCGCGTTAATATCCCTCGTCCACTCGCCGATATGCGAGAATATCTTCCTTTTACGTCCATCTCAGCTTTTAATGGGTTTCCCTCCTTCCACCAAAGCTCTTTTTCCTTTTCTGCCGTGCGAATTTTCCAAGTCGTCGATGGCTTTTGTTAATACATTGATACCTCCGCTAGCGAAGACTCGGTAAACGAATTTTTTCAGGAGCACATGTATGTACTTAGGCACAAAAGTATTAGGAATTGCCATAACAAAATGGTTGCTACTATAGTAGCTCCATTTCTCCATCTTTGGGGGCAAGAATATTACTAATGATACTTAACGTAGCTGCGCCACCACGAAGAGTTTTCAGCTGCATTTTTTCTGATTTCTGATATTAAAAGATGAATCATACCACGTGATCCATCTATGAAATTCATAATATGCAAAAGAATGAATTTATTTGTGAAAACCAAAGCTCAATTCCAATAAATGCTTTCAATATATAATAGAAGCTTGACCAAATTAGTAAGCTGCACCTAAAAAAGTATTGCGCCACCTCTCAGGTGCCCAGTATATAGGAAACCCTGATTTTTGTCCATTGCTGCTTGTTTGACTGGAATTTAACATTAGATGTATAATAGCACCTTGGCTTACCAATTCGATTCTACGATTAACGTTGAATTCGTTGGTTAGGTATCACCGTACTGTGTTGAAAAGTATAGGTTAATTTACACCTTTTCAAAAGGTTATTATAGAATTGTATTTAAACGCGTTGATATCTTAATAGTTTCAATTATCAGAGGTGAATAATTCTGTACCTTTCCTGAACGGAAATTATGTTGCTAATGCTGTTTTTACTATAGCCTTCCATACTGATGCAGCAGATACTTCTTCTAACCCCTGCTGCATTTGTATAAAAGGTATCCAAAAAGATTTCGGATTTGAAGTATTTTGATTGTATTTATAAATTTACTGCACACAAATTTTGTTTACTTTACTAATGCAATTTTTGACATAATGAAGCTCAAATAATCGCAAATTACGAACTAATTGCATAGCGCTAATGAGAATCGAGTCTGTGTATTTAATTATAAATTAAGCTTTGCCCGCGCAATTATTGACTGAAATATTGCATTTTCAAATTTAAAATGTGATTGAATTTGAGCAACAAATATCAGGTTTCTTGGAATGTTATTATGGAAAAATTTTATTGTAAATAGCATTTTGCGCCAATATCGTTGTAAAAACAAATACTTGGAGCAAATTTTGTGCAAAACATTCACGTAATTTGCTTTAACAATGATATGCAAATGATCGCCGATTACGAATGAATTAAAATGACACCTAACACACTGCCTTAATTGAGGTCATTTAAGGCCAATGAACTTATCAAGTCTCTGGATTTAGCCTTACGATAGATTTTTTTAAAGTTACTCATGTTTCTCTTACTGTATCTCCTTTGTTCTTTCTTAGGGAAACCCCTTAATTTCTAAACATTTCCCTCTCTTTCCAACTCCTTCATAATTCCTCCTATCTACCCCATCTGCAAATCCCTATTCCTCATCTCCCTCCCCTTCTCTTCTTTCCAATCCGCATTCTCTCTCGGCAATCTCGCTCTCCTTTTTTCACTTAATTGTTCAATTCACTCCGCTGCTCCGACCATTTTCGTGCCGAGAACCACTTTTTGTTTCCGAGAGCGTCGTTTTCATATTTCCTCCGAAGCATTTTTCCGCCTTTTTAACGGCAGACCTCCAACTATAACCAATTTCCTTTTATTCTCCTTACTTTACCGTCCCCTCTGCCCCTTCTTTCTCTTTGCGTGCCGCTTATAAAAAAAGCAATTCATTCTTCATCCCAAACTTAAGGCAGTGCTCAAAACGGCTGTCGTTTCTTATTGGGGCTTATCACGTTTGCGAGGGTTTTAATCATTTATCGGGTGCTTCCTCGCGGAGTTAGGATTCTGCCGTTACCTTCCTCTTCTAACGTTCATTTCTTTGCACTTTAGTTCTGAGAATGTATTTTGAGGGGGATTGCCTGGCATGATTTCAGTTGCTACGCAAAGTTCAGGTAAACAATCTCTCCGTGCCATACATACGATGCTTGTCGATGAGGATACATGAAGATCTTTACCTTCATTTCAAACTTATGAATACTTTCCCTCTGCTATTTCTAAGAAAATCATGAATTTTTTTCGGATCGGATTAGGTAATCTACATCAGTACCATTTTTACGGTGAATTAAACGATCAAATGATACTGCGATATTTAGAGGGATTATGAAACTCTAAAAGAGTGATATTTATGGTATTTAAACAATAAGAAATGGAAACAAAGATTGTGGAATTTTGAACCGAAATCCCTTAATTGAAGAATCGTTGTGGATGTGATCTTAAAGAATCTGTTACACTCGGAATACTTTAATTAGTTGTTATAAATTATATATATAAACCTTCTGTTGAATTTCCAACTAATTTTTATCGAAAATTCTCCATTGCACGATACCGGTGTCAAAGGGTCAATTAAATACGTGAACTGACAAGTAAGTTGAAATTTTCCGGAATTTTTAAAATATGAATATACTTGCTCTTGAGATTGGACTTGCAACTTCTATCGAATTTTCCCCCTTTCTTTAACTTTTCCTCTCTGATTTTCATGATTTTGGTATATTTCTTTGATTTATGCTTTAAATTGCATACTTTCCGATTCTTAATCAGTTTTTGTGATAGTTATCTTTTATAAGTCGTATTCAAAATTTAAATACATCAATCGTCAAGAAAGAATTATACTTTTAACTCTTCTTGTTTATTAAGTAAATACACTGCTACCAAAAATTTTTACTTAACCCGCAACAAACGCCTTATTGAACATTCGCATATCTATATGTGAGAGCAGGGATTCAAGAAAGGTCATCTTTCCTACTCGAAAACTACTCTGTTTGATTTTTGAAATTCTAAATACCGTCTCCACATAATTAATGTAATTACCAAAGCTCCTAATTTTCATCTAAAATTTGTGAAAGCTTTTAAAATTATTTATATTACACACAAGGTTTATTTAAATATTCTAAAATCCAAGGTTAATTGTATCGAAAGCTATAACATTTGAAAGTAATTCAACATGGAAAGGTCTCCCATCGTTCGACTTCCTAGCTTCGTGTTTTTCTTCTCATTTGTCCTTAGCTTTTTCCGGTCCCTCAATCCTCTTAATTATGCAACCAAAAACCATTCTATCCCCTACTCCATCGAAGGAGAGGACCATATCTGAAGTCGTTTGGTCGTCCCCTCTTTTACGCACACATAACCCAACCCTTTAACATTCTTCACATCTCTTGTTATCCACCCCAACACTAACATCATCCCCCCCAAGAACCCTTTTCTACCCTCTTTCCCTACAAAACTTATATGCCGTACATTATGTTTATCTCCCTGCCACGTTCGTATACTTGCTTAGTTCTTCTTTCTTAATTTTTTTATAAAAACTCATGGTGGGAATTCTATAAGGATGAGCCTTACTTGCTATTTTTATTTGTATATATTTTATATATTTTACGGTATCGTAATGCAGTAAATTGCATTTCTTTTTCTCTATTTCACCCCAAATATATTTTCAAGTGATTGATTGTACTTACTGACGCATTTACATTATTTAGTCATTGGCTATGCTCGTTGATATACATATTTAATTATAATTTTAATTATAACTCTTTATTCGGCGAGGTTAGGCCCATTATTGGATGTATGTAATGATAATAAATTTATTTATCTAATGACATACATAAACATAGGACTGGTCAGAATCAAATCTACATCGTATTTAATTTCGATTACATCATTTTACGTTTAACGAGAAACATATAGTACTGAGCAATAATATATATATACCCTACAATTACAGTAGCAAGTTACATTCTATTACAATCACAACAGGTTTTATTATCATTATATATTATATTTTCAATACTATTTAAAAAATTTAGAATCCAATCACACGTTTATCGTTGATGAACACTCCCACATTATAATATATATTTTTAGTAGATATTTGTAATATTTTTTACGAAATTATATATTATTCTTGTCTTTGATAGGGCCATTATATTTTATTATATATAGCTTTTTAATAATGTATTGCTCAACCTAGCGGTAACCGATAGTGTATAAAGCTTAGTATAATAATCTTTAACACTAATGACGAAAGGCTACAGTTAGAATAATAATGTTTAAAGTTATAATTGCAAAAGATAGTACCTTGTTTCGCTATCTGAGGTGCATCACCTAACCTTAGAAAAATTTCCTCATTCCAATCCAAACCAAAGAATAAACTTCAGATATGAGAGATTTACGTATAGACACAACATCTACCAAATATAGAGCACCATCTACCGAACAAAAATCTCAAAAATAAATTCAGATGATGTAAGATGTCTATAACGGCTCATTATTGTTGTTTATTTTTATATTTATTTAATCGTAGCTACATATATTTATTGTAACCACTGCTATCAGGTGTTGCACCTACTTACGGTGTTTTTAATGATAATATTAATTTTAATAATAACTTCATACTCGCGGCAAAGTAATCATAATCTTTATTACACGACACCTGGTTATTTACAAATATTTTCGGGGAAAAAGTATAATTCCCCATTAGGATTTATTTTGATTCGGTACTCATAAAAATAAGTCTTATTCGCTAATAATGTTGCAATTAAACGCGACTAATACAAACAGCTATGCCTTAACCAGTGTTTTGGCCCGGGACCTGTTTTCCTCGGCTATCTCGATAAACTCTACGCCACAAATGCCGGCAGGGATGTCAGAGGAACACGTCAACATGAAATTAACTAATGAAAGGAATGAAACTAATCAAATTATTAGCCTGATGTTGAACATTTGAATTAAAAAAGTCTTAACTGCGTTTCTCATTATGGATTCCTACAAATTTTAGCCTTCTACCATTGAACAGATGTCAGATAACCTCAGCTTCCAAGAGCAGCTCCGAAAGAATTTCAGAATTAATTAAACGAGACTCCCGACTACCACGTCAATAGTACGAGGATTAAACATTTCCCACCGCCGACACTTCCGTGTCAATCCACGTACGATAGAGAAAAGAGCTCCCAAATCCGAAGTCCCATCCAAGTGCTCCATTTACGATCATTGAGGGCGACGATTAATTGGAGTCGAGTGAAAAAGGAAGGGAGATATTGCGAGATAAAAGATAGGAGAAAGAAAAGGAGAATAGTTGCGCTGGGGTTGAAAATATAGGCTGGCGGAGAGGATATTTCGGGGGATGTAGGGTTAGGGACAGGAAGAGGAAGTTTTTGCTATCAGGATTGCTAATTCGTTTAGTCGCGGGTAATTTGTTCCCTTTGCCGCCCTCTCGATTCTGGCCCGACTCCATACCCCGTCTCTCTCTCTCCCCTCTTCCCGAGGTCTACGCCATTCTTCTCTTCCTCTCTTTTATTTCCTCTCAAAATCTCTCCTTCTCTCTCTCCATCCCTCGGATTTTTCATCTCGTTCCTCACGCCTGTTCCAATTCGCGTCATCTTCTTTCGATCGGAAGATAATTCACCCTTTGGTCTATTTCTCTCTTTTTTGGGTATCTCGCGAGGAGGGCGGTTGAAGTAGTTTTATTCATGGTTCTATCGTCTGTCTCCCATCTATTGTGTTGGTGTCTGTATAGGAAAGAAAGTACCGCCAGTATGTCCTATTGGTACAATTGTATCTACCAATGAAAATGGATGGACATTTATTTACTTTATCATCGTAGTTCTGGGAGCCTCTTAGTACATTCCCGTTAATCGGCATCAAATATTATCGTATCTCATAATTGTGATTGTGCAATGATAAAGTTATATTTCTGTGGTTATGACAAAAAGTAAATGGGATAGCATTTTTAAAATTCCTGTTCCAGGAATTTTAAAAGAGACATGAAAAATTCTCCTAGTAGCTCGTGCATACAAATCACAGTGTATTACGATTGCCGTGAAGTGAACAAAAGTAAGCAGGACCGAAGTTTAAAACTTGATATTCCAAAAGACTTGCGAAAAATCTTCCGTGCATCGAGATAGGGTAAAAGCAACGGTGTGCATCGCTATTAGAGGTCACCTAACGAAGCAACTAGCAAGCATTGAAAAAAGAAATGATAAATATTTGAAAATAAATACGCTACGAGACAATTTGAACGCGGATAACCAAGTCAATAACGGGTTCGCCGTTGAAGGAATCAGTCCCGGAATCGACTCTCGGTGGGTATCCATATGTACGATGACCTCAGCTGTCGAAGTGATTTTAAAATACTACTGCTAGAAGACATTCAGTAAAAGGATTCGACTCCATTAATTAAGTGGAGCTTGGGAAAGAAATACCGCCTGAACAGTGGGTAAAACTTGCCTTGAATTCACTACGGTTGGAAAAAACATCTCCAAAAATCTTCCAGATCTAAAGCACAAATATGAAGAATAATAATATTGCACTGCTCAATTACATCCCCACAAATTACTGATCATTGATCATCGTCAATTAATATTACCAAGGAGCCTCGTAGACCTTATATATTACTATGCATAATAATGATTTCACAATTACTTAATTTTTAGTCGATTATAAAGCGAATTTTAAGGAAATTTTAATAAAAATACATATTTAAATTCTATATGATTTTCGCCTCGATAATCCCAATTTCTGTTTATCAGGGTCGATCCCAGAATGTAAGAAGTTTTGAGGTAGGTGTTGCGATAAAGATGAGTTGGTTCTGCTTGTGCCTTAGAAATACAAAAAGTCTACTCACGTGCATTATCGTTTGAATATATCTTGGATATTCTTTTTCGGTAGCTTTATGTATAAATCTCTTTCTCTTTGAGTGATTATTTAGAGAAGGAAATGGAGAATCTTCATGACAAGAAAACAGCAATATCCGAGTTTTGATGCCTGACATCGTCACCTGGTCTGATCGTCAAACATCGAAACTACTGCGTGCTGTGATCCTTCTCATTAGTTTTGTACATATCAAATCCATTTTTAATTATCTCTCTGTTTCTTAATTTGCTCTGTTAGTTAATATTAGAATGTAGTTATTGGGTTAGAAATTAATTAATTAATGTAATAAACTTCAGTTGTGAAGGAATACATCAGGTTAATACCAGATTTTGAAATGAAGTTGACATGTTGACGCAATCAAAGATTAAAGTCAAACAAAAAAATATTACATTTTTCATTTGGTCAGGAATCAAAAGTTCTAGGAATGATATGCATGTGCGATTTGAATATTATGGTGCACTTCTTCACCATACGGAACTGATTGGAATAGATTACGAACGTAACTCGTTAATGCGTGCTCCCGTATAACACACCGTGTAAAAAAATCTGATGTGGTAGGGACTCGATCCACACCTCCGTTATGAGACATTTGGATCAAGCCCCGGTTTCGATAGGCTTTAAATTCCAGAAAATCCGGAGACATTTAAATAGACGAACAAGTAGAGGCGCGCTTTACTTAAGCACGATGAACGCTATTCATAAAAACGCCCTCATCAGTTAATTTTTACACTTAAAACCCGTCCAAAATATTATGACATCCTCAAACTTCGGACAAGAAATCTCACCCCTCTCCTTTGATGAATTTCCTCCCCAATTATGGTACCCATCCATCTCTCCAGGGGGGGGAAGGGGATTGTCTTGCAGAAACTATTAAGATCGCACCTTAACTTCACTCCAAGGGGACGTTAACGCTCGGAAAGCAAATGAACATAATTTTGCGTCTATCGCTTTCGTAAAGCATTCGTTTCCTTCTTTTAAAGCGCTCTCCCCCTTTATTATCGCTCCTTCCTTCTTTTCCCCCTTCGGATCTCCTTATTCCAACTCGTTCTTCCTCCCCTTCACTCTTATTTCCAAGACTTAATTGCCTGCGCCAATAGCGCGCAACCGGAACGAATTGGATCCCTTCTCCTTCAACCCTTCTTTCGGCCCTGCGTTCTTCACTTTTTTCCCATTATCTCCTCCTCCATCTTCCCTCTTTGCCCCCCTCACTCATGCTCCGTTAGCTTCTTCTGCTCTCCTTGGCTTCCGATGCAATATTTTTGCCTCCCTCTCTTTGCTCATTCCTTCGCAGGGAACTAATTCGTGGGGTATGAGTTGTGGAATGGTTTGTAACCTCATGGATGGTGGATTAGGCGTTTAACGAGAGCGGATAACACACACCACGAGTTAAGGCTGGTGTGATCTATAGAGGGATGGTTTCTTCTGATTTTAAGATATTACTCTGCTGGTAACAAATTGGAATACAATCTTCGTGATTTTAATATCCTGCAACGGGGCATAGCTAAAATTTGCTGAGAAGACTTAAAGGCATGGTTTCGATTATGATTGATTGGAAAACGGCTTTAATGAATTAAATAAAGAAGCGTGGAATACCTGCAATTTGATGAGAAGGATTCTGGACATGGTTTCTTCAACTGCTTACCACTTAGTACACATTCAGCATTTCAAATTCCAATTTTTCTTTTAAGTTATCCCAAATCTAGTAGTTCGGTCTTAAGTATATGTTTTCTCCAGCTTCCTTGTCGAAAAATAAATAAGAGGCACTTCTCCCTATATCAAAACTCAAATTTACGTATATTTACACAGGCTCCAACTATCTGAGCTATCTCTCACTGATGAAACCTGTCTAAACCTTGGTGTATTATGCCTTGTGTATTCTTCCGCGTTTACGTTTTTCTGCTAGTGTAAGGTGGTTGAACTGATGTTACATTTCAAAGATTCTTATTTCATTTTATTTTTCCTCTCTTTTTATAGATACATCGATAAAGTGAATTAAGTGCCAATACAAGCTAGGCTAGTTATTCACAGTAGGTGTGGCTTTAAGTGAAAGGAATTAATAATAGGTATGTAAAAATATCTGAAACAAATCAAATAGGATAAATATACATTATTAATTCATTTAATGAGTAGAGGAGGGGGATTGTTTTGTTGAAATAAACAAGCCGTGGCAATGCGTAATGTTACTATGTAAACTTTCTATGCATTTTAGTTTACGAAATATACAAAAATTATGAAGTTATTATGAATGCCTGTTCATAAATGTAATTGTGCGGCATTAAAATAAAAAATTGCCTAACCAAGTATATAATTGCTCTATTAATACAAGCAAGCCAGAGAAACTTCTTATCTTCTTCTCATGAAGCTCCTTAGATAACCTGAAACTTTTCCTGAAAACTGAAACTGAAAAGTTTCCAGGGAAAAATTTTCCCTAAGCAGGATTCGAACCACTGAGGATAAAATTTTGGAGTAATCTTTGGATTGAAATTTTGGAAGTTAGAACCAGACACCTTAACCACTCGGCCATTTTGATGACATCGTGTGAAGAGGTTATAATTTTATAAAAAGATATGTCAAGTAGCTTACCCTAGTATGCCAGATAATGACAGATAATATGACAGATACACTTAAATTAATACTTGACAATTTTAACGTAGTATTTTGGCAGACATCAGTTGTATGTGATAATAGTAGTACATTTTATGTAAGTTAAATTAATTTCTGTCATTTCACGGGGGAATTGACTATTCTCTTCATATTCATTGCTGATTGAATTTTGATCATATTGAAAATCTCCATCATCTTCGACATTTACATAAATCTTAAAGAGCAAAAGCTATAGTAATGACAAATCTTCTATCTGTGGAAATCCATCACGCAGAATGAATAAAAGCCCAACGACTCTCTTCATTAAAATGTTTCTTAGTTTACTTTATTACATTATGTGAACTATATTGGAAAATTTTACACTTATATTTGCTTAGCGATTAAATTCGTTTTCCTTTGTAAAGCGTCGATTTTTAGATGCAGTGAAATCTCGATTATCGGAGCTTGCACTGGAGGAAAAAGGCACGAACGAGCAATACACTTTAATTTCTTTGTGCACTTAGTCACTAAATTTTTTCGATGGTTTCGCGGACTTATTTAAAGATTTCTTAACCGACCGCGGATCATTTAAGTAGCGATTATTTTATGGTAGTCCTATTCTCATTGCTCCATATTACAGGTTTTACGTACGTTCTACTCGTTCAATGTCGAAATACTTGCTCCCATTGTGTTTGAATTTTTTTAAAAATACTGTGGAAAAATCGACGATGAGTAAGAAACATACAGCTATAATCCATCCACGGATAATCGAGAGCTGTATTTAAATGTGGGCACTATTTCTATCTAGATTTGATGACCTCATCAGCAGGTTTAGGTAACCATTAGGTTTCTTGCATGGAAGAACGGTACAAGCCACATTTCGATGTCAAAAGTTTCCCATGAGCTACACCATTATCGACGCAAACAAACATCCCCGTCCTAACTAGACTCGAACCTAGGACCCCAATAGGGTACGCCGCTGAATAATGATTTATAGATCCACAGCTGTGAACATGCGACAGGAGCACCTAGGAAGCGGAGCAACGACCTCCCGCGTCATCCATTAGCACATGAGAGAACAAATGGAAGCGCAAATCTCTTTCCCATTCCTTTGTCGGATCTCGCCGCTAAAGAGCCTTCGGCGGGGAATTTGATGGAAGAAGCATTCGATGGATATGTAGAGAGAGAGAGAGCTTCTCTGAAAAGCGAGAGAAACGCGGAATCGGACGCCTCTTTTCATGCGTTTATATCTCAGTTCGCAGCACCACTTCATCATCCTTTATTCCAAGAACCCCGCCCTCTTCCATCATCTCCTTCGCTCTTCTCCGCCTTCCGACAAATAAGGGACCTGTGTTACCGCAGAGAGAATAATCACTGTTTCGACTCGAGTGCAGGATCCTGTTGAGATTTTCCAAACTCCCCAGCCTACTCGGCCAATCCATCACGACTCCCTCCCTCTGCCTCGCTATCTTTCGCCGACAAAAGATTTGCAGAACGGGTGCGGGGGGAGGGTGGATGGAGGGGGGTTGGGAGGGGTAAGGAGTGAATGGGAGTATTTTGAAGCTCCTCCTCGATCCCCAAGGGATACCCATCCCTCGGCACAATTACGGGGCAGCTATTACCCCGCCTCCTCCGCGGTTGCTTCTTATTCTTCAGAATTCCCCATTATCCCGCTTCGGGGTTCTTAAAAGCGAAAAAAGAGGTGCCCTTGATTCATGGATTAGGATGCCGACGTTTAACCTCAAAATTCGCCTCTCTTTGGCGTTTGCGTAGTTATCGTCTATAGGTGCGATGAGGTCAACTAAAGGAAGCGTTTTTGTGATGAAAAGAAAGAAACACAAATAAACTATTCATTTGCGTTGATAACACGACAATGGCGCACCTTATATTGTTCCTGTACCGATACATTATCCTAGTACCATTCCGATACTTTCCAACATATATAATTACTTTAAATTTTCCTCTATGTTTGAGCAAATAAATAATTGACGTAGTCTCTCAGATTACGCGGTGTCACAAGAAAAGAATTTTAATTGAAAATTCGAAAAAAAGATCTTTTATCAAAGGGAAAGGATATATATGGTAAGTTAAATTTTATTCAGTCTCTCCTTATTCAATAACTCGCTCGTCATTTCAAAATTCACGTAAACTTGTTTATTCACGCCTCTTTAATGAATGTTTTTTCCCTTGAATGCCCTATTTTTTCCTAATGTATTTGAAATTTTTTATGCTTCCTGTTTTATTACTTGGGATGTCTGGTAATTTATTCTTTACTCATTCTTTGGGTGTTTAACCTGAAATTCATCGTTCATGTAAGTGTGTACCTAATTTTTGGGACATTCTGAAATATAAATCGCCAAATAAGATTCGTCACGATTTAACGAGGTAGCCGCACTTGTGCTTTGAGATAGAAGAATCTATGCAACCATACCTCTAAATCTGCCAAAAATTGATTAAAATTAGCACTAAAAAGGATACAGATAATATTTTACTTTTGATTCAAACTGAAAGGTTTTGATCTACATATTTGAGAATTGTCAAGCAAGAACCTTAATAATGTCTCAATATCATATCAATATCAGATCCATATCAACTCAAAATCATCTCGGTATCACCTCAGTATCATCTCAGGGTCTTCTCAATATCATCTTAATATCACCTTAATATTATCTAAATATCATCTCCATATCATCATTATCACCTCGATATCATCCCAATATCATTTCTAAATGCCGCTTTTTAAGGTAATGATGAAAAATGAACGAAGAAAATATTTTAAAAACACTGAAACTACACCATCAAAATCAATCCATCTACAGACGATAAATCAAAAACAAGCATGAGCATAACGCGAGTTAATCCCACTTTCCAGAATCGGATCCGTTCTCGATAATTACGTAAAACGATCGCCCAATCCCTTTGATAAGCTCTCGTTCATCTCCGAGTAACAGGTCTCATTAGTCTGAGATCGTTATCCTCGAAACCTGAGGGTGTGGAAATGAAGGGCTCTGCAAACACCGAGACAGAGAGGATGGCGTTAAGAACACACTTCGATTCCAACTTTTCTCTTACTGTAGAAGTAGAGGTGAATCTCCACTTCGAAAAGGAAGAGGGGCAGATATTGTTCGCCACGTTTTTCTCCGCAGGAGTTTGAGAGGGGAAACGGAATTTGGATCCCCGCGGGGTCACGGCGTAAATTCAATTTAGAACCACGGGCGCCGCTCCTTTCTCCCCTCCCCTCTCTCTCTCACGCACCCACACAAATCGGCACCCACTCTCTCAAAGCCCCGCTCCTCCTGCTGCTTAATTCGCTCATAAACAACGATTGTGGCCAATAATAACCACTCTCTCCGCTTGGAGGTGCTATATCTCTCACTCCCACTCCTCTTACCGAATCATAGATTCATTTGAGACACTCCCCCCGCAACTCATGCGTCTAAAAAGGAAAGATTGGATGCGATAAGATGTTATTTCGATGAGGCTCGAAATGGAGTGAAATTAGCGGGAAATTTTTCCTCGTGCATCCAGGCTATTTTTGGCATGCTTCAAATACTAATATAATGTTTTTATATTGTGGTTGTATGCATTGCATTCGTTTTTACTCTTATCTCTCACATTGTATTTGGATTGATTGTAATTAGATTGGTACTTTAACTGTAGTTACTTGTTCTGTAAATCTAAACGATATTGATTTGTTAACATTTTTGTATAATTAGCCTTTGCCTTGATGGCATTGGCCTTTACTTGGTAGTAGTCCATAATGAAAGAATTGTAGAACAGAATAGATTTATTATACTAAACCACAAGGAGCGTAGAAGATTCCGTTGTATCGGAAATATTTCACTTGCAGGCAAACCATAACTAATTCACAATATCTTTAACGGTGGATGGGTGATATTCCTTGTGGTTTAGTATAATAAATGTATAATGAGTAAGAACAATTTGTACTTTTTCCACAAATTATTTTTATTATAAACAATAAAAGACAGTAAAACACACTTGATGATGGAGATCAATCTCCGAAACTAGTCGTGTGTGTTTTACTGTCTTTTATTGTTTATAATAAAAATAATTTGTGGAAAAAGTACACATTGTTCTTGCTCATTATGGAATATTTTCACAAGACAACGCCTGAGACTGTGAATTTTATTTATATAATAAATCTATTTTGTTCTACAATTCTTTCATCGTTAGCTTTGTTTTGACGGGTTCTTTACACCCTTCTTGTCGGTATTTTCCCGCAAGTGGGATATTTTTCTTATTTAATATTCAGTTTAGAAGATCTTTCCCAACAATTCCAACCTTTCTATGTGGAATTTTTCTTCGAATCCTAAATTTTAGAATTCAGTTAGTTTCATGTGCTTGCGCCCTTCGTTCCATTGGTTACTTTGTCTACGTAATATCTGGTAAAATTACAGAATATAGTATAAAATATTATATAAAAACAACACATATAATCTATAAGAGTTTTGCTTCTTCGTACTAAAATATGCGGAGAGTTTAAGGTTTACCTTGGATTGGCCCAAAGAGGAAGGGAATACTCTCAGAAAATCCCCTTCAGACAGAATCCGATTAAACTTACCGGCATATAGAATGTATAACTATTATTGCTAATGCGGTGCGGTCAGAGAAATCATCTGATTTTTCCTATGACTTTTCATAGTGACTTTTCTGCAACATTTTTCCTGTGACTTACTGGTCACCCGTATACGGTCCGAATCCTGGTCCAGTTAAACTTCTTTCTTGCCCGTTTCTCCTTGGGAATTTACCTTGGTGAGCGCCTTTACATGCAAATTCACATTTTAATTCACAAAAAACTTTTGCCAATCATAATTCATATAGCCTTCGAAAAACATTATCAACTGTCGATTCGGTAAAATATCTCGGAATAACCCTCACGAATAACTTAACTTGGGGTACCCACATCCATAACATATGTGGGCGAGCTCTTAAGAAATTAAGCTTCGTCAAAAGAATGGTCGGTAAAAGCGAAGAAAAGTCCGCGAGAGATGTTACTTTGCGCTAGTTAGGCCTCACCTTGAGTATGCATGCAGTGTATGGGACCCTGCTGAAAAGTGTTGTATTCGCGAGATAGAAAAGATACAAAGAAAGGCAATACGCTTTGTAAAAAATTGCTATGATAAATTGGCAAGTGTTACTCAGAAGCTCCACGAGGCAGGATGAGAATCTTTAGAAGAAAAGAGGTTCAATCAGAGATTTAAATTACTAGATAAATTCAGACAGAGCACGTTCATAGAAGATGTAGCCGATATTATGCGCCCTCCTTGCTATATAGGCCGTTCTGATACCGCAAGAAAGATCAGAGAAATAGATGCTAAAACCAGTCGATTCAAGAATTCATTTTTTCCGAGAACAATACGCGAAAATAATCAACTAGGAAAATAGAGTCATGGTGCTTGCACCCTCTGCCTCACGCCGAAAGGCGGCTCGCAGGGTACATATGTAGATGTAGATATAAATCTTACCCTAAAATAGGTACATCATGAGAGTGCGGAACACGAATAATCTGGAATTCTGTCACCTACTACATCTTGGATGGAATTTGCTGTTATTACGAGCCTGACATTTATTGGAAGCGATTAAAAGCGCTGTTTTTACTAGTTTATGGTACTTTCGCGAATTTCATAGAAGTGACGTCAAATGATTTCACTTCCATTGCACACTTCGTTTCTTTACCTTTCTCCCATCACCACTCTTGTTCTCTTTATCTCCATCACTCACAAAACTATTCATCCCTGAGTCTTCCCTAATTCTCTCTCCGCCTTCCGTCAACTCCTAATTTTCCGCCTCAACACGGAAACTCAGCGAACATGAGAATCCCATCCAGCAGTTAAATCTTGGATTGTTCCCACGTGTCGCTATCTATCGCGAGTTTGCGCAAACTTCGCGTCTGCAAACTCTAACATACGAGCAACAGTTTGAAATTGGATGAGTTACTTCTATAGAAGAAATTTCAGCGGAATTTCAGAAAGTAAGTTCGACAGGAGGAACGCGCGTCCGCCTCGTTGTCTCAATAACCACGTATATAGATTTATTACGAGCCAATCAACGTAATGCTTTATTAGAAACATTCCATATATTTAGGAAAACCAGGTTAAGACTCTTTCCCGTTTAAGACGCGGATTTTTCTGTTCGCATATGCTTTGCAATCCGCTATAACCAATCGTTCGCCTAATTAGACCATAAAATGTCTATATTATCTTTCCCGTCCTGTCTCCTCTTCTTATCTCTAAAAGGGTTTCTTATAGGTCTATTCTTTCTGCTGACTAATTTTGAGAATAAAGTATCGTGTAGTAGAAAAATCTATATTCCACCTTCAGAGCCGATGCGAAATCTGAATGAAATTTTCTCTATCGCTTTTTCTCAAGGCAGAAAGTACTTGCAGATTAAAAAGCCACTTTTTGGTGTTTCCCTTTCGTCATTTCAAGACGAAAAAATCAGAAAAGGGTGTTTTTTGGGCTATTGCGCGTAGTATCAGAGAAATCATGATGCCGTCTCACCACTGCAGTTAAAATATTTGTTATTCTTTCCTAATTGTCTGTCTGGTAAAATTCATTTTGTTTTAGAGTGAAAAATTGACAAAATTATGCAACTAAGATGCTCTCTTATTACGAAAAATTAACCATTTTAAAAAAATACTTATATAATAAATTAAGACATGTAAAGAAAGAAAACGTATAAAGATAGATAGACATAAGGAAAAAAGAAGAATTTTTAGAGTACATTACATACCAAAGACTAAGAGATTCGAAAAAATCTCTGGTAACTGAAAAAATCCATGAATGACGCATCAGATACAAGGGATGTAAACGAAAGCTCAGGATTATCAACCTTCCAGGAAATGCGCTTTTCGAAAGCTACGCTATAGGGGTAACACTGTCTGAGATGATTTCACCAGGTCATCACCCCTGTATGAATGTATTATTTCTAAGTATTGGTCTGAGTTAACCATAAAACTTGCTTCGGTCATTTCATTCCGTTCATCGCATTATAAAACTGGAGCAGAGGAAGGATGCTTTCTAATGATTATTGTAATTTCTTTTGAAGTAGTATTGCTAAAAGTGCTTCGACAGCTGAGGTCATTTCGCACCTGTGCTCCCACCGGGAATCTGACCCGGTACCGCTTTCATTAAAGTCAAACGCGCTGATCACATACGGGGACCTCGATAATTTATTTTATCCAGTTGATAGAATAAATACCTTGTTTCTAAAGCAAGCTATGATCTGCAGTAATGAAGTCATGCATCACTTGAAGAAGATCTTCCTTGTTGCTGCGAGTGACGCCGTATCCTTACTTTTATAAAGATAAACCTTTGTTGATAGAATTGGCGGTCAAAAAGGAAAGGAATTTTGCCGATATTATTCTGCATAAAAAGAAAATACACTCCGAAATATTAATATTAATTAATTTTTACGGAAATTACTTAGCGAATATTTGAGCTCTGCGATTATAACTGTAAAGTTGTTTTGGAGTTTTAATAAATTCGACCAAAAACCTCTTTGGCAACCCCAAAAGTAGCCCGCATGGAAGCAAGTGCTTTCGTCCGTCAGAAACGGGCCCTAGAAGCATATCTAACAATAACTTAATTAATTAATTAGTAGTTATTAATTTCGAATCAAAGAAGTTTCCAATACATGATTAGTATATAAGGTACGGTTCGAAACGTATTTGCCATTCACTAAAGGTTTTGGGCGAAATATTGTCATTTTTATGGTATACTTTAATTACTATATACTAATAGATCGTATACTGTATACTTTAATATTTCTTATTTCAATTTTCCTGACGCTTATTTATTTTTAATCAAACATTGCTTCAAACTCCATGACACAATCCTCCTTTATAGTGAAAGATGTTAATTTACAGAATGCAAGGAAGTATAAACAATGAAGTGTTTCAGAAATGAGCGAAGAAGAAAAATTTATTTCCTCTTCATAAATTTTAATGAAATTATATTCTCCTCCTTATATGGAAGTTAAGGTTCAATCATCACTCACATCGAATACAGAAGATGAGTTAGGTCCTAATGAAGAAAGTAATCACAAAAGATAGAAATGGGATTTTAATAAATCCATCAGTATGGATAAAATATTATTTTAAGATTGGCCCCAACGCGATGAAATATAAAGATGCAAATAACCCTGAAAAAACAAATGACGGGGGAATATAAAAATAGAAGGTCTGGCAACGGACGCTGTTTGAAATTCGGAGTAGAATGGAGTCGTGTCCCATGAGAGAATAGGATCGAATCCCACTTAATCCATTGTAATTCAGTGCCTCTTTCCCTCTCCCTTAGCCTTCAATCTGTCAGTGGGCATATTTCGAGACCCGACGCATAAAAACAAATACCCTCGTCTCTACGACGAGGTCCTCTTCTCTATAATCTACATTTCCTCTTTAGCCAAACCCATCAAACATCCCCCACCCCAAAAGTCATCCCAACGCAGCATACGGAGGAAGCGGTCGTTGTCACTCAACCATAATGCCTTCCACCGCCCTCTTTCCCCGCCGTTGCATTCTTATAATGGTCGCCAATCTGAAATTTATACCTCTGATTCATTCCTCACTTCGTGGTCTAACACCTGCCGGAGGATGTCGAATGCGAAATCTTCCCCTGCTTGAGTCGGGAACGTTGTTTTCCACGAAGAAACTTCTCCGTTTAAATTCTCCGTTAAAGTTCTCCTTTTAAATGAACTGCATTATCTTAAATTGTCATATTTGAAAAACCAGCCTCCATTAAGGTGCTCCTGTACATGATATAACATGATATTCCAATTGTATAAAAAGTAATACTAATTACTTTTAAATCAATATCAATCCATCGCGCAACGTTCCCTATTATACAGACTTCCTAATCTTTTAAATTTCCATAGACCCTTTCAGGCTTTCACTTGATGCATTCTTGAAAGAATGCTTGTATAAAGATCCTTGTATAGAATTTTCTTAGTTTGTATTTGTGTATATATTTTGTCTTATTTTTAGTTTTATTTGTTGATTTTCTTACTTCATATTGTTATGTATATTTGTTTAAGTTTGATTTTTGGAATTCACTTTAAACTGGCGGCACCACTGTATGTGAATCTTTGATAAATAAATATTGCCTTTTGGGAGATACCTTGGTCGATAGAATTCTGGTTCATTTTTTCATTCGAAATGAGAAAATTTTCTGCTATTCCACCGGTAGACGAAACTAAATGACTGTGAAACCATAAATTAAGGTTTGAATCACGTTTTTGTAAAGTATCGAAATCCAAATTTACATCTTTTTCCAGTAAAATTTAGTAATTATTGCTTCTGTAAATTCTTCCATCTTCAACAGACCTAGACTTGAATTCCATGTATTTTTACATGTTTTTTAAAATATTAATTTTGTTTCTCAGTGACTGTCGAATCATAATAGTTTATTCTTGTTCGTGTTTCATAATTTCGAGTCACGGATAATATCAGAGACTCTGATAACGAATTGTGATGGAAACCAAACAAGAAAATTTATCATGAATTTGATCATTATTGACTATCGTAACAGCTCTGTAGATGGATTAAGTTTAACGCTTAAATTATTTGGTGGGAGTAATTTTCCAATTAGCGTAAAATTTTTTCGTCTTCACGCTTCTCAAAAGCCGCGAATTATTCATTCTGAAGAAAATTTTATTACCAAGTCTCCGAAATGTTTAAGAGACTGATATTCCGCTCATGCCAAGCCTGCTCGAGTCATCGGGATTCAGCAATTTTTGAATAAAGAGGAATTTAGCTGACAATTTTCCCTCGCTCTTTCGAATCAGTAATATTTTTGCTAGCATAGCAACATAGTAACATTAGAAATATAGTAACAATTAATATCTATAATTCTTGAAGGTTTAGGCCCTCCCATACAAAAGTTCCGAATTTTTTATGTACAAGGATTCGATCGAAGTAAGGGATTATTAGAGGACAAATATAGCTATGTTATGAATGAAAACTTAGTCCTTAGAAATTATGAGCGACTAACAATGGACTTTGTGGCTTTGAGAACTACGAAAGACAAATCCTCGTATCGTTAATTAATTACAGAATTAATTAATTACAGATGCAATATTGTTTTTTCGTTGGAAACAGACCCCTGAGTCATCGCATTTGTAGTTGTCGGGAGTTGTATACCGAATCAGCTCTTTGTTGACATCTACAGAAATTCCCAATTATTCTTGAAAGTATCCTGTCATAAGTCTCTACGATTCACAATTTCCATGAAGCTATCAATAATTAATAAACATCAAATTATTGATGGCTTCATGGAGATCGTGACTCGTGGTTACAATTGCCATTACCGGTAACCTCTCGTTCGTGATAAGCCTGTTTAGATCCCGAATACATCCATTAGCTACCGAAAGCTTTGGAGAGGAAATAATGAGTTGTGACGTATTTTGTCCTTTCTCACCTTTTCCAGACGAAACACCTCGCATGGGAAAAGCCCGCAGCAATCAGTAACACTTCTCACATCATTCTTAGGAGTTGTCAAAATGGATGCCATTACTCAGCATCATTCATACTTTAGAAGCTCACAAATGCAAAACACATAGCTGTGAATACGCCAAAAATAATTGTGATCGCATTTTTTTAAATTACTGCTCCAAAAGGCACGAAAGATTCTTCTAGTAGCTCGTACACAAATTGCAGTGTATGATCATTGCCGTGAACAGGACAAAAGTAAGCAGGACCGAAGTTTAAAAACACATGATCCAAAAGACTTGCGAAAAATCTTGCATGCATCATGATAGGGTAGCAGCAACGGTGTGCATTGCTATTAGAGAAAAATCTCGCAATACCACGCACATTGAATTTTCGCAATGATTCATGGCCGCACGTAAATCTCCAGCATCGTCCGAATTATTGATTATCCATAAGCCCACCGTATCTCGGATGATCGAGACTGCACCGTATTTATATATTTTCGCAAGTTGGGCCGTTTAACCCCGCACAATTCCGCTCCCGAATCCTCCGAACCGCGTTCGAACCCCCACTTCATATTCCCATCCCCTCCATAGCGTACGAGAGGTTTCCGATGTCCCCGGAGAATAAGAGTGAACATAATGGGGAGGGGCGGAATGGCAACACTCCCGCCCCCTCTTTGCCTTCATCTGCACCCCCCTCTCACTAAAAGAACCTGCTCAGCCATCCTATTCGCTTTTTTTCCAACCCTCCTTCCCCTCCCGACGAAAAAAGAAACCATCCTGCAGACTTTCGTCCTCTTAGGAAAAAAAACTGCCTTCCTTCCCCTTCCAGATTACCGCACCCGATTCCCGCTCGCTCGTGTAATTCTTTTATCGCTTTAATTAGAAGGAGAACGGCGTTTTTTTTTTAATGAATGGCGCTTAAAACTATCGGGCGTAATTTATGGGGCTAAAAAAGGAGGAGAGTGAATGGATTCGGGAAGAACTATAAAGGCCGTGAGAGGTCGAATGAGTTTTTTCTTTTGGAGGGGAATGCGTTTGGAATGACAATCTCGCAATCTGCTAACGGGCGGGCTCAATCGAATGGGGCCGTATTTTGCGGTAAACATCTCCATCCCGTTTTTCCTATTGCCCTTCGGAGGTAATTACTTCGTTTGTTCCGTGCTAACGCCAACAAGGGTGGAATCTAGATTGACAAGACTTTAAAAATGATTGCTCGAATCTTCGAAAGAGTGAGTTCGGTATACGTTGCGTAGAAGTTCATATATATCATTTTCACATTGTGAAAAAAATATTAATTATTTTACGATTCATTGAGAAAACTTGAATGAAATTGTTCATCTGTTTGAAACCAATATTGGAAATGGTGTGCCCTCAACAATTTTAGCGGACTCCTTATTATAACGGAAATGTATAATTCATGTATACATCTGCATGATTCAATAACCAAATACAGCTATTTTACGTCTGCAAGATATTTACATTTAAAAAGGATAGATTTAGATAGATATGAGTTTTCTCTATATGAAAATTTTATTGAGTTGGACTAGAAGTGGGATCTAGCGAAACATTTTACCGCGATGTTAATTACGTTGAGATAACGAAAACCTACGTGGAAAATATTGCTACATTTTATTATTTAACCATTTAATTTCGTAATCATTAGGATGTTGAATCAAACGTTTACTTTGATTAAAGATCGAGACAACGTCTATAATGATATATCTAAAAATGAAACCAGCTTTAATTTACACTTAAGCGCATAGTGATAAAAATAATAGTTAGGACTTAACATAGAGCGAATTCTAGAGTTAGTAGACAGTCGATGCAATTAGCATGTGCAACATACAAGATAATTCTTGTATGTTGCACATGCTAATTGCATGTTGCATTGCTAATTCTTGTACCATAACAAGTATTCGAGTCGAGTTGTCTCAAAAATGGCACTTTGCCGATTCCAGGGAAATCATTACCTTATGTGAGATCTCCTAAAGCCTGCAACCTCTATTGAATATGCGTATTTACTTAATAGACTCTATATTAGCTCTTAGTAATTAATTGATACCCTTTTTGTTTGATAGGAATTAAATAAAATCTTCAGAGTGATTCACGAAGGATACTTCTCCATTATATTCATATTTTGCCTCAGAACATCCAATTTGAATGTGAAAAATTTAACATTCAAATGTTGCTTTCAAAATTTCAACTCGAATGCGGACTTTTCCCGAAAATATATTTATCTCGGATTTGAGTAAGAATTGATTTGGTTCGACTCTTAAGGAGTACCTAAAACAATTCGTGTTTCATGAAATATATTCGCCAATTAAAGGCTATCTTCTTTAACTAAAGACTCGGCCTTGTCGCTGCATCATAATGGTCCTGTTTTCTGCTACTATATTGAACTGTAGACAATTCTAAGTCCCCATCAGTTCTTGTGTCCAAATACTGTATCCTCGGTCTTCCTCTTCCTTTCTTTCCGAGCAACTTCCCCTCAGTCACATTGACAAAAAAGCTATGATGTCTATGCAGGTGTCCTAAAAATTTTATATCTCCGTTTTAGATTGTATTGCGTAGGGTTCCTTTTTCGATTGTTCCATTTAAAACCTCTTTATTACATTCCCCCTCCGTCCACCCTATCTGTAGCATGACTAAGGTTGCGTTAATCACCAACCGATGATGTAGACTTAACTATCACTATCCTTTTCAAAATTTTGTGTGGAAGCTATATATCAGTTATATATGGGATATAATAGTAGAAATTTTTTGAAGAAAACGATTCGGATCGCCTTTCATTCTCAATAAATAAAAGCACCATGTTTTTGCAGAGCTGTCTTTTTTATTTATGATCATTCAGAAGGATCAGACGTATGCAATAAAAGTACATTTTTAATTAAGTTATTTATTTTTCCATCACTTTCGACGAGAGAATTTTTTAGTGTAAGGAGAATCACTCTGACGATGATTGAAGCCATACACTTTGTAAAAGACGAAGTCATATGCAACGTATATCACCGGCGCGTCTGGAAATTTCAACGTTCGCCACCCATCCGCCACTCTCGCTTGTTCCGCGTCGACGTCCGCTGTTTTTGCAGACTTCATAGAAAGCGTCGGCGTTCAATTGGAGAAGCGTCGCTTATCCGCACACATCATTTTCGCCGAAGGGCATTCATTGTCCCGATTTCAGCCATCGCCTCCTCATTGGACAGCGGAGGGAAACAATGGTCCCCTATACACACACACATGCGCGTATCTCACCCCGAATACAGCTCCGTAATCCACGCCAATCTTCCTTCTCACCCCTCGCATCCCATCACTGAACAGGATGGAAGATTCGGATGAAACCGTGGTAAGACCCCAGCTCGTGCGGCCCACGATGACCGGAATGAAGAATCGTCTATCAGCGGGGGATGCTCCACCGATTTCGCATCCCTCTTCCTCATTACTCAACCTTTCCCCAACATCGCTTCCCCATCCACCCTCAAACCTCTTTATTTTTCTTTCTCGTTCCCTCACGACGATTTCCCCCACACACGAAACTTCCTCGTGTACTTTTTCTTCTTCTCCTCCATGTTTGATTGCGCTGGATCTTGATTCTCATTCTGGCGTCGATCATTGTTTTAGCGGGTTCATGAAGATCAGGGTACACAGGGACTCGTGATTCGATCGGATTGTGAATCTAGGCGAATATTTTCGTTTAGAATTAAAGGAGACCTATTCGTAGATGAAAATATACGTTTCATAAAAATACGTGCTACTGCTGGGTATGACACTGAACGCAGTTCGCAGTTTAACCTTGCTACAATAATATTTATTCCCCAATAAAATGTACCTCCTATTCCGTGATAAATTGAGATTCGCATTTACATGTTGCTTTTGTATATTTGTAAGTTTAATTGTATTTCCACGAATGATTTGTACAGCTTCGTGTTGTATGCAATCATAACCGTATCGCGTCATCTTCGGCGTCGGAAATCCTATAGACAACCGTCAAAGTTCGTGTGTAAATTTCTGCCGATGCGAACTTTTGGTCTTTGGATAAGTGACTATGCTGTTTTCCGATAAACATTATGGTCATCATCGTCACCAAACACATGGAGTTGGAGCATTGTCTGGGTATGCTCTGAACAAACAATGTTGTGACCTACTAACCATACTGCAACGCAGATCTTCCCATGCAGTATCTGTTTCAGGACGACAAAATGTTTGCTCGGTACCAATATCCACCTTTGCACGATATCTGAAAACGAGTTCCTGTACTTTATCGATTGCTCTATACAGCTATTTAGCAATTACATAGCAATTAAAGCACATATACGGCTAATTATATGGCGAATAAATAATTAACTCTTACGTCCCCTTAATTGGCTTGGGAAAGCAGCTGAGGATTCAAGTTCGATCACTACAAATATAATCGAGTCATTTAGAAAAAAATGGAGAATCCCAAATTCCTACCCTTCCTTGATTCCCGATTAAATTAATGCTGAAATTCAGTTGTAAGGTAATTAGGTTGAATAATTGACCATGAATATACTCGCCGGGGTTCATTTTACAAACGTATTAGCCACTTTGGAAAATGCTTTCTGAAGGACGAAATTCGATAAAATGCTATGATTCTTTTGCCTTTTCTCGCTCCCTCTCGTCTTTGCTCGTTATTGTGAATATTCCATCTTTCATGAAGACATTACCGATCAAAGGGGCACAATCACCGCAGGCCATTCCTCGGTGAGAAACAAGCATACCTTAAAGGAACTCTATCGATATCTTTTTAGTTCATTTGGAATGTTTTGAGCTTCAAAGCGCACAAACCACTGATTTGAAAAGCATAATAATCTTTTTAACGGTTAATCAACTAAAAGGAGGCTGCGCGAACGGCAGAAGAGTAATCCGTTTCACCGTGTTTATAATCTTACTAAACTACTGTACAGTCTTTTATTCAGAAGTTGTATGATATTAACTCCTATAATTGCATTATTGATTGAGTTAAATTGACTGAGCCCCGACAGACGTTTATTAAGTAGTAACTCGCATTCTCACTATAATGGAAGTGTTAATAGTAGAACATATCAACATACGTAATTTCGCAAATTTCTGACGAAATATTTAACTGATCTTTTCGGTGGAAGTGTTCATAATTAACGGAATAATACATAGATATCTTAAATCGATTCCATGAAATGCATTTTAAAATTTCCTGATTCACGACTTAGTCTTCTGCTGAAAGTTTTATTACTCGATTGGTGGCGAAAGTTGTTCCACTGCATTTAATTCCGTAATTTAACTGAGAAAATAAATTTTCTAAATATTCTATTTCTGGAATTTCATCGTCATACATACGAAATGCACCAAGCTATTTAATACTTGTGAAAAAACAATGAATATGATAGTATGATGCTTACACCAGATATTTTGATCGAGAGAACCGAAAGGAACACAACGGTACATTTATCATCGAACGCTAGTTAAAAAGACACTTCAATATATTACTCGAACTTATTTAGGCAGTCTTCAATACATACGTAGTTTGTAAGAGGAAGCAAACTTAAGTGAGCGCGGAAACAGGACCGATCATGTCTACTTAACATCTTCAAGACGAATACCGAGAATCATATCGAAATATGACATGTTAAAATGTGTTACGCATTGTATTTCAATAAGTAAGGAATAAATGAGCTTGATTAAAAAATGAATATTTAACTTAGATAAAACGTTCTCTGAGAGATAGTTACAGTCATAGGAATAACGAAAATTGGAATCTCTGATGATGTTCAAGCATACGAATGATAGTCATCATCATGCACATAACGGAGGTGATATTCTGAGACTTTTCTAACTCGACAGATTTGGTGATTATCGAAAGAATATATCCCAAGTGTCGTTCTTACCATTATTTTTTCCGAAAATGATAAAAGATGATTGATTGATTGATCCATACTGAAATACCCCAAATCTATCCGAAGTATTACTACATATGCAATAAATAGAAGGAATTTCATTTCTATTTTTCTGAGGGAACCGTGTTAACGTAATCGATCTTTAGGTTAAGCTTAAGGGCAATATTAGGAACCAGATTCAGAAGATAAATGAAACTTTGGGAAACGAGTGTGATGATGGAGGTAATCCCAAGCGTGGGTTTAGAAGTGATGCGAATCTCTCGGAGGAATACACCGGCAAGCCCACGTGGAAAAGCCCCCGCAGCGCAGCCGAACTAAGTCCCCGTAAGAGACGCTTCTCCGCCGGCGGTCCGAGCCGCTCTGCCCCCGCTCGTGGCATCCACCCCCACTCCGCTCCCAGAAGCGGCGCGGCGCCGATAGGGACGATCCCCACCTCTCCACAGCCATTGGGCGAACGCAAAGGGGCCCCATTGGTCCACAGCCACGCCTCAGGGCGGGGCCCTCACCCTCGCACGCCTCCGGCCCGAAGTCCCCCCTCTCACCATCCCCGGAGAGGGTGTGAGGTTATAGGATCCGGGGGCGAGAAAGGGGCCTGGGGAATCCTGCCCCGGGGGCCGGGAGGGTCGGGGAAGCCGAGGCGGAGAAAGGTCGGCGAGGAAGGGGAGGAAAGAGAGAGGATGGTGGGGGCGTGTCTGGTGCTGGGGGAGGGGACAATCTCCGGAGAACGGAGTGAGAGGACTCAACTCGCCCATATCGAATTGTCGAGCCGTGGCGTGCGGGCGAGTGCCAGAGAGAACCGCGTGCTCCGTTGAAGAGAGAAAGAGAGAGGGAGGCCCCCTCCTGCCACCCCACCGTGTGCCCCAGAGCGGAGGGGCGGGACCGCCCCTGGCGCAGAGATCCCGAGGCGGCCGACCGAGAGAGAGGCCGACTCGTCACCGTCCGTCGCAGACGACGACATCGCTTGCCGGATCCGCGGGACGTCGTAGTGCACGGAGGACCGAGGCTCCGGAGGGCGCTGGGATAGAGGTCGATAAGGAGGGAGAGAGAGAGAGGGCCCGGGGGAGAAGAGTGAGGCCCCAAGGCGTCCGCGGTGGCTTCCCCGTGGTCATCGTCGCTGCCCCCGCCGCCCCTCCTCCCCCCGCCGCCCTACCCCTCCCCGCCCCCATCCTCCCCTTACACTACAGCCTCCCCGTCCCCCTCCTCATCCGCGAGGGCCTCCGTCTCGTCTGCATCTTCCGCCTCCGCCCTACCCCCTGGGGGGGCCCACGAGGACCACCTGGATCCCTCGGCGGCGTGGGGCCGGAAGCTGTATCACCCTCAGCATCACCATCCGCCGCCCCCGCCACCGCCGCCGCCCCCGGCGCCCCATCACGCTCACCATCATCACCACCTTGCCCATCACCACCACCACCACCTCGCGCACCAACAGCACCAACAGGGAGGCGGGGGCCGGGGGGCCGCGGCCGCTGCGGCGGCGGCCGGACTCATGTTCGGTCTCGCGCCGGATGGCGTCGCGGCGGCCTCAGCGGCAGCAGCGGCGGCCGCTGCGGCTGCGGCAGCGGGTCTTCACGGAGGAAGAGGACCGCTTTCCGGTGGCCTCAAGGAGGAACCTCCGCAAGGACTTTCTGCGTCTCAGCTTGCGGCGGCGAGATCGTGGATGCAACCTCCTGTGGTGGACCAAAGCAGGTAGGAGCTTGAGGATTGCCCTTCGTTAACACCCCCAAGACCAAAATTACACCCCAAAGTTTCTATTGCGAATGACCTATTATTCTTCCAGTAACCATCTTTGGAAGCACGATATCCAATAAGTAAATATCTTCATGCATCATGTTGTAGTTCAAAAAAAGGGGTAGGAAGTGAATATTTGGAATGTTGTTTCCGTCAGGTGATGAAATTCGGATTATTTTTTGGCATAACCATGATTACATTTTCTCAATGGTAGCTGCAGTGTGATGTTGTAAAGGACGAATTTGGAGTAAGACGACAATGTGTGTATTTGAGTGTTTTTCGTTTGTTTGTCTGGAAAATGAGAATGGCTGTGTTTACTTCGAGGATGGGAAACCATTCGTGTAACTCTCTCCATTTTTTCTCATTGTTCACCTCCAAATACTATTGTTGTGGATGCATGGCTTATTTCTTCAAAACCATCACACTATGCCACTGTAAAATCTATTTGTTTTGATAATACAGGTTATTAACTTCTGGTGTCAATGTATAACTAATGTTGAGACTGAAAATCGCCAACAGAAATAGAATATCTGATATAGAAATCTAGTCTAGGAAGAGTAGGTGTTTTCAGAATTCGTTAGCATGAGCGTGAACATTTTTATTCACATGCTGCCAAGATACGAGGGGTAAATCCGAAAAATTGTTATGTTAAACCTTGCTATGATTATGTCTTAGCATACCCCTAATCTAAGCTAACATTCTGCTCTATAATATTTCAGTAGTCTTCACGACCTTTAGAAGTGACTTACAAGAAATTTCACAGTTCTTTCACAGATGTTTCAGGATATCGTTATCATGTGTTTCGCTTTAGGATAATTTTCCTCCAAATTTTAGTGTTTACTATGCTAGCTAAATTATCAATGATACTCATGTGATATTTCTAGAGGCACAAACCATGAAACAAGCTTTAGTTTTATGTTTTTCTTCGTTTGTGACATTATAATCTCTTAATCTGCGAGAATACTAAAGAAAATTTCGATACATTATCATAGATAAACACCCGAAATAATTATAATTAATCCTAGACAAGCATCCATAGACCAGGAACACCGAAATAATACAAAGTAATTATTGTATAAACTTACTAGATAAAAACGTACTTTATTCTTTTGTTCTTCTATTATCTTGGAATGCACATAAAAAATATCCTTCACCTAAACGTCCTGTTGAATTTCATTTTATTATCATCTCCTCAAGATTCCCCTGTATCATAATTATTTAAGAATCCCTATTGCATGATAAATTTCCGATGCCAAGCGAAATTATGCGATTTTTAAGCATAGTACTCCTAAAAGTTCTTGAATAACTCAACCGGATATCTTCGGGTAGTCGCAACCCCTAGATGGCGGCAATCCCGCGCGACACACCGTGAATAGCTGGAGGGCGATTTCTCGCATTCGAAAACCCAAGATCTTCCTCTTTTGTAATGAAGATTCTTCACAAAAGATGTTCATATGTATCGATATTTACTTCTGAGGCTATACTTTTCTGAATAATTTTGAGAATTAATGATCACTTCGATTCGAATTAGGGACACTTCCATGGTAACACCCGCTGAATAATATAACCTCATATTTACATTATAGTTGTTGTTCTAGTAATATTTTATTACTCTAATGTATTTGAATTATGATGGGATGAACTTTGGTAAAGCTTTTTCTGATTGTTTTCGCTCATTATAGAATCATTTTTGAGGTTTGAATCAAATGATACAAATATTCCTTAGATTCGATTACTTATGTGTAGCGTATCACTTCAGCGTATTCGCTAATGAACGTGAGTTTTATTCCACTTTTACACTAATACTTGTTTACTTGGATTGTGGTATAATTTTGCCTGACAAAGGATATCGGAGGTGTTTAACTGAATTACTTAATAATTCTTGGATTGTAGGTATAAATGCGGAGCTACCGTTACTTAATCACATGCATGGTTAAATAAGATATTTTTATTTGAATATTAACGGAACAACGAACCAGGATTTCGCAGCAACTTCTTGTTCTCCCGATATGTATTATTATGATCAGTTTTATTGTAAAAACCATGGAGAATATTTTGAATTTTAAAATATGTGGAATTATACTCAGAGAGTTTAGAATAAAAATATATTGCGGAGAAATTTGGAAAGTAATAAAAGTTTTCTCCTTAGGGTAAACATTATGGTCATGTATTGTTAATTTAATTGAATCATAATACATTTTCTTTGTATTCTTCATTATTATCATTATTAAATCTTCATTATTAGTAATTTAGTAGTTATGGTATTGAGGTTTCATTAGTGAGTCAACACTTATTTTCTATATACAGTTTTAGCAACCTTTTCTTCACTCACACGTTTCAGAGTGATCATCAGTATTTCAACATTATCATTTCTACAAGAGTGAACTTCAGTTTGCTATTACTTTAGAGTTTAGATATATATCCATCCTCAGAGTAAATACTCCTTGAGGAGATTTTCGATTTATCGTTCCCTTAATTTTCTTTAGTATTTTTGTAAATAATTATTTGTATTAGATGCAGAATGTAAAATAGAGTGCCGTTGGAATTTTTATGTTGTTTTCGTTGATTTTTGTTGGTCCTTCATATAGGTACAGGATAGGGTGAATAAGTGCTGTATTCGCCTTTTTTTAATTCACTAGTGCACGGATGAAAAAGGTTTGACTTAGTGGAGGGATCTCGTGTAATTTTACCCGTCATTATACCCCTCATTATTGTAATGTCTGTGTTTAGATAATCTGATCAGCAACTAATATTATTACTGCTTGAGCTGGACAATACAACAGACTTAATATTTTTCGGGAAACTCAGAATGATAGCAGGATTTAGAATTTTTTCATCAATTATCAGTTTTTAGAATACCCGTATCATTTGCGTATATTGTTGAATCGTCCTAGACAAAGATTTTCTCTGAAAATAATGTACTATCCGATGGTAGTGTTTTACTTTGATCCAGGAGACCAGGAGCTTCTATTACCATAATAAGGAAGTTTAATACAACTAGGAAATATGAGTTGTCGGAAATAGATACATCTTAAGGGAAATGAACATAGACGAAGAATAGCTTTACATCGAAAAAGGTTCTCTTTTTAGATACGTTACGCCAGACCACTTTTATCTATTAGGAAACTTTTGCTATTCAAACAAAAAAAAAACGAAATGATTACTTTGCGCTCAAGACTAGGATTCACTCATCATAATTTATGGAAAGTAATTTTCTTTCACAAATGAATGAAAGGGAAGATGTTCTTTGGGTTAACTGTATTGTGACAGATAGAAAACAATTGTCCCTTTGCATTGCATCTTAGTGATTCTTTGATGTGGTTGTCTTTTTTAACAAGTTTTATTGTTTGCGTGACTTCTTATTTGCTTTTCAAATAGTGAATGAAATGGAAATGATGTATAGGAATGAACTTCATGGTTATTGGATGGATCGCTTTACTATGACGAATTCTAAGAAACTCTTAGCATGAATTGAGATATCCTATTCATTTCATATAAGCAGTCAGCAAGGAAGTGGCGATTCCTTGAAGGTCCACGTATTTTGAAAGGCCATTGCTTGCGAAATTTTCCCTCTGAGACGATGATGTGCTTAGAAACTCTATTATCTAATTGTAGATAACGTTTTCCTAAGTATTACAAGTAACAAATTTATATCATTTCTTTTTACTTTGCCACAATTTTCTTCGACACAAACATTTTACGTTGAAACATTCCGTACCAGAATTGTTTACTCAGCCACACCCCGCATAACAAGAATAAAGTGTATAAGTATTTATATGCGCTAAGTGAATCAGTCCCGAGCGAGGTAAAAGAATATATATATATATATATATATATATATATATATATATATATATATATATATATATATCAGTTAAGCAAAGAAAAGCTTTTATTTATAAATATTTTCTTTTATAAGTGATCAGTAAATATATTATAAAATTGAAATTTACTAAGGTCTATCTATTTATCGTAATGAAATGCCGGGATATAATAATTAAATGTATTTTGTACAGAAGGTACCTAGGGTTGCGCATTATTTCCTTTATCGAAAAATAATTGATATCGTACAGTATGTATATAAGTAACTTATTAAAACTCTAAAAGTTTCGATAACAAAAGATGCCTCAATGTAGTGAGGTTATGCAAATTATTTCATTAATGGGATTCTCATCCCTTTTAGTTAGATCAATTTCAAGAAAAATCGAAGGCTACCGTACTTGACTGTTTATTAAGCTTTGATTCGGGTAAAGTTTGAATTTAACGTGATATTGGTGAAAAATGCTGCGATATGCCTTCTGCAGTGATAACGTCCCCCGATCATGGTAGAGATTTACAAAGATTAAAGTCCCGTTACATGAGCTTCATTGAAAATATTGGCCAACTTCTTTTCATTTCACTTCACCTTGCGAGCAGAGGAAAATATAATATAGGTACGGTTAAGCGAATTATGGCTGCATTAAGTTTATTCCTTGTATTAAATTGACAACAACAAAAAGTATATATCGATGTAAACTTAACAAAATGTAGGAGAATTTCAGTTCAGAGTTATGCCTCAACAGCGCACATAAGGGTAGCATTGAACGAGTTGTATCTGACAAACAACAACATATATGTGTAAAGAACTTAACAAAATGTAGAGGAATTTCAATTCAGAGAATTGACACAACAGCATACATAGGGGTAGAATTGAGCGACTTGCGTCTGAATAACAATAAACATAAATTAATATGTGAAAAGCTTAACAAAATGTAGAGGCATTTCAATACAGGGTAATGACTCAACAGCACACACAGCGTGGAGCGAGGCGTTTGAATCAACCCCGCTCCTTTATTTACTTTGTCGAAAACATCATCAGTTTATTTCAAGTTCATCGCGTGCACCCGAATTTACGTGCATTAAGGGAAAGCGAACAACGCGCGATCGACAATCCGTCTTAATCCCCCGGATTGATTGGAGGGAAACCCGAGGATTATCACGAGTTAAGTTTTCAGTTCTAATCATCGCGAGGAAACATGGTCGGGCGCCTTTTGGCAACGCGTATCCAAACTCTGCGGAGACGGAGGCAGATGTTTAGTCACTTACATCGGAATTTCCAGCGAGATAGAAGAGCGCTTTTGAGATTCAAACTTCCGCGATTAGTTTTCGCCAACCGTTATGGGCGAAGCAAAACCATTCCGAGTGCCTTGCTGTTTGGTAGCACGTCCGTGGAATGGGAGGCGTTGAAGTGAGTTTAGGGGGTGCGTGGGGGTGGCGGAGCGACGGGGGAATAATTAATGAGAATGAGGGAGGAAGCGAGGAGAGGGTAAAGCATTCGTTCTCCTGGATTCGGAAACGGTTCAAATCGACCCAAGACGCAGCACGGTTTCGCTCACAATACTATAATTAATGTCATCGTGGAGGATCGTGAGGCGAGGACTCTTGTTCGCACGTTTTTAGGGGGAAAAGTTGGCCCTTGTTCACACTTTATTGCGAGAAAGAGTTGAGGAAATTGACGCCAAAACTGAAGGATTGCAATCATTAGAAGGAAACAAAGTCTACTATAAGTTTATTTTCTATTTGAACATTTTTGTGTTCGAAAGAGATTTGCAATACCTTAAGTGGAAGTACGAGGGTGGTCTGAAAAGTTTCCGACACCAGATTTTTCCGAATCTTCAGGAAATTTTCAGAAAACATATCGAGAAATAGCGAAATGTCGGAAACTTTTCAGGCTACCCAAGAACCTTCTGGCGGCTGCCTGAAAGCTTACGTTGTGACCAGTTCAAGCAACCAAGCAAACTATAACCACCGTTCTAATAACCCCGTACGGAGATCAGTGACCAAGCTATCATCTTCTAGAAAAGACAATCACTGATTCTTACGAAATATGATGTAGGTAAATGGACCTTGGATGACTATAATAATATATTGCACAATTTTATTGGCATTTTACGGCGATTGTGGCACTTTTCTTCTCGGGTTATCGACGCCAAGTTCGGGATGGATTTATGATATCATGAAATCCTGTATATCTCAGCCAATAAACAGAAATTGAATTCAGAGAATCAGAGCAATTTCCCCCTTTTCAAGTTGATTTTTAGAGAATTTTTCCACTTATAGCGTATTTCATTCCCGAATGGAAAATTTCGCTAAGGTATGGGGGAAAGTTTTGATGTTTCGCAGTGACTCGTTTTTATCGTATCCAGGAGTTTTTATTGGTGAATATTAGCTTTCCTTGTTTAGAATTATAATGACAAATGTTAGAGGTGTGAGTAGTGAATTATGTATACAAACAATGAAATGGAAATCACCACAATTAAATCTGCCGTATAGACTTTCGGGACTGAACAGGGCGATGCGTTCTATCAACCAGTGGAATTTGTGGTGAGCATATCTCTGTAATCATAGAAATAATTTTCAAGGAAGGGATATACTTGTATTTTTGAGCGTGTAAATAAATGGAAGGATTTGGTTCTTTACGGATAATCAATCAGCTCCTTTCGAAGTAACAAATGGATCACCCCAACAGCACCCTGTGCGTGACAGGGATTTAGTTGAGACTGTCAACCTATGCTCTTCGCTTAAAATAATAAAACTTAAAATTCACTGTTTCAGGCGTTGTCTTGTAGAAATATTCCAGAATGAGCAAAAACAATTTGTACTTTTTCCACAAATTATTTTTATTGTAAACAATAAAAAACAGTAAAACACACACGACTAGTTTCGGAGATTGATCTCCATCATCAAGTGACTTTGCAAAACCGTTAAGCATTATATAAACAATTAAGTGCATCCACTAGGTTTTTTGTTTGCACAGTATTTACATCTGAAAATCGGAGCTAGGCAGCCACATTAGAAACATGAACTACCGTGGAGATCGCAAAACTTTCCATGCAGGAAAATATTTTTCCTTATTTCCTGCGAAACTCTTTTGTCCGAAAATGAGTGGCTTAACTTAGAAAATTCAAATGCATTTTAATACCGGCGACGAAAAATATTTCTCGCTTAGACTGTATAAGACTGATGAATTAAACAAAGGGATAAACATATTCATATAAAAATGTACGAAATTCTGGAATATATTCTCTATTTTATATTGTACTTTTTTATTGAAATTCTGTGGGAGGTAATATTTATGAATATTTCATTTGTATTCTAAATTTTACTTGGCGTACACACTAATTTATAGATCCATATTTGGCTAAATTGTGTGGATTTATTGCATCAATAAACACTATTATTCTTATAAGTCCTCTTCTGAGTGATTACTTTCATGAGGCTGAATTGAGATAAAATAATATAATACAATAATATAACCTGTAAATTAAACAGCGTTGTCATTTACTACGTTGTTTAATTTATTATGGTTTTCCACCAAATTACGCCAGATCATATTGATTTCATTAATATACGTGTATTGAGATATGATAATAATACCTGTGTGCGGTGGAAAATTATGTTGTACAAAGGTGGGCGATGGATAGAAATAGGTTAAAACTACTGATCTACAATCTAAATGCTCTGTCATAGGTATTTAGGAGGAAAAGTACAATTTTTAGGTATCGTAATATTATAGCAACATTCCGAGAAAGGATGAAGGAACTGAAATTAAGAGCTGTAAATATTTATTGTTCTGTAAAAAGAAAAAGATTTTATCGAGATGTTGTTTGAATTCAACATTCGACCCTTAGTATTAGCTAGTTTACATTTGTCTATCGAGATCAGGGCCCCTGAAGCTTTCAAGCTCCAGTAAGGAGAATTAGCATTTGGAAAGGTCTCGAGGGCCGAAGACAAGCTATTTGAGTTTTACCAACTAATATTTCATAATGAAACCTTGATTATTAATGTTTAATTTTTAAGATTGGAGATTTAAATACTCGTTAGTATTCCTGTTATACAGATAGTTGAGAACTTACGCTGTGACCAGTTCAAAAAACGCAGCAAATTCCTTGGAAAAACAACTATTCTGAAGCGGGTTGATATAACAGCCTTATCCTTTTTCCCTTCTTAGAGTTCGGTATCGCGATAACAATCTTTCATACCTAGACTTTTCTAGTTTGATTTCCAGCATTTTTGATAAAAATATACCAACAAGAATTCGAGAATGGAAGAAACGTATATAAAATGATAAAGAAAGATTTCTTGGAGGAATAGTTTGTTGGAGGGGCCGCGGGATGGGGTTTTCTGATTTGGTCGAATCAAGTATCATTCGCGTCAGCCAAGAAACAAATTTATTTATTTACACCTGAATACGTATCCTATAAGCCACCTTTCGGCGTGTGGCAAAGGTATTTTATTTGCTCTTGTTCGTGTAATACGTTGTTCGTATTTAGCAATCCTGCATAATTGGAAGTGTCGCATAAATATAAAAAGGAAGATAGCGGCAGAAAATGAAGTTTTTTTAAGATTAATTAGATTACCATTCAGTTTATTTGACAACGTTACACTAATTAATGAGAATGCTTATTTAAACATATAAATTCGAATAAACATACGTAAAATGTACACGAAATATCAGTGTAATACATTATATTTTTCATTAATTAGCGTTTATAATTTGCATTTAAAAGAGGTGGATGTTCTTAAAATTTTTTCACGAGCCTAGTTTTGGTTACTGTCTTTCGTCTAACTTCCGATTTTTTTATAATTTTTGCAGCTGACAATAATTTAAATAATTCCATTGCGTAGGAATAACCGTATGTATATGGACTGCGGTCCGTCTGTTTCGCAGGGCCTAGTATTTACTGTTCTCCACTTGATTTATTAGTAAATTTCGATGTATTTCTTCGTGAGCTCACCAACTTAAACCCAAATGCATTATTCATGAGACGCTTGTTTTTGAATTAATTCTCTTTGATTACACTCGTTAATCTTGAATTCCAAACAAATATTTCCATTTCCTCGCGATATATTGTAATTATCCATATTTTATTTTAATTAAGAGAAAAGAATATTAATGCGTACGTTTTAAAAATTCAAGAGGGCTTTCAGGGAAATTTCAATTGTCAGCTGATGATCAGTTGGAACAGGATGCTGGAGGAAACATCTTTTTGTAATTCAGAACGGGTTTTTGTGTGTTTCGTGTGAAACTGCGTAATGCTTATTAATACATGGACATAGATAATTCTTCCGAGAGGAATAAATAAATAGAAGGCTACATCCTAATCAGTAGGGTGACAAAAGTTGTTGACGTTGTTTTCCTTTAGTTTTGATAATATAAATTATGTCATGAAGCCTCTTTTTCCGTGTTAATTTTAGGATATTCATGAATGCATGTATATTAATCATTCAAACGTTACAGACTCTGAGTACATCAATAAACTTGATATTATTCTTCCATTTGATTGAAGTATTTCAATAGAGATATCAATTGGATATATAAGATTAATAATTGAGCTTCAAAAGCATAAAATTCGTCATTTGCACAGCTTTTCATTTTGGACCTTTTTGCGACTGCTCTCTTCATAAGTCGAGTCCTGAAAATTCCAAATGTGTTTTCCTACGGCGGAAAGACAACGTGAAACTTTTGTTTCACTTCATACGGACCAACGCTTACGAACAAACATTTCCTCGGGTATGTATACGCGGCTTATTAAACAACCGTTCAGAGTAGATAAAATTACAACACAACGTTGGTGTCGGAGTATGTTTGCGAATGGAGCACTTGCATGATGAGCGAAACAAATTTTTCTGAATCTGAAGCGTATTAGATGATCGCAGTTGACAACGTTCCGGTGACTTTGATAGTATCTTGTGACGTGAATCGCATTACCAATCATCTCAAATAGAAGACGGTCGTATAAATCTCCAAATGAGTTTTCATCTTCTATGGGTTCTTTTATGGAATAATTGAAGACCACCGTTTTTATCACATGCATGTTTCAATGATCCCGTCCAGAATTGCAGCGTAATGTGCTATTCCATTTGAGTTTATTTTTCAGTTTCATAATAGAAAATTTGTTACTTTTGTGAGGGGAGCTGTAAAGGAATTACCGCTAAGAATACACTAATCTTTCGTAGATAACCATGCTCGTATACATAAATCTTCATACGATAATCTTGCATATCTCTTACTTCTCGTTAACTGTGAAAGGACTATAGCATGTTTGTTGACATTTTAATTACTTAAAATCTATAGTACCCAGTGCATACTGCATTTTCTCCTTGCCGTTGTCGTGATTACTCTTATTAATTATCCTATATGTAATCCGTCCCAAAATTCTTACCTAAGAACAATGCAGTTTATTTTCTATAAGACAATGAAGTTTACATTAGCATACTAGATAATGCAGATTTGAAATTTGTAGATCGTTTTATGTTAGTTTGGCTGCCATACTCTGCAGATCCCTTAAAAGCTACCATGCAAAAGATAATGAGCGATGAGAAACAAAGAAACAGAAATTCCGAGGAACAGTCTCAGTATTTGGATTCCGATCAGAAAAGTTAGAATGCGATCAAAATTCATTTGCCTGTCCGTGGATTTAATTTCTAGAAATGTTCGCGGCATCAACCCTCGATATATGTTTCGATGCAAGTTTTTGTTTTTCTAAATAAGGCGACAACGCTACATTAAGTAGTACTAAATAACATTGCGATTGACTCCGACACGGTAATGCAATTTATTGTACTTATGTTCGAGAAATTTCGAAACTGGAACTCGATTTATATCAGATTCCTTCCTGTCCAAATCAGGACTGAAACGCATTCAAGCATCACTCATTTTTCCGTCATTATTAGACAAATTTCTACGTAGGGAACCAATGATAATCTCTAAGATATTAATGTAATTGATGGTTTCTGGCCGTACTTCGTGGAAAGCCATAATAAAGAAATTAAGAAAAGACTTTGTAATTTCCTGACCTGATGATGGCGTGAGCCGAAACATGTCGTTGTAGAAAAATATATTGTGGAAATTACAAAGTAATTTCTTTACCTCTAAGATATTGCTTGATTCATCCATCGACTAATAATTATTACCGAGGCATGTTTTTCCGCCGCTGTTTGCTCGGTATGTATCTCCAAAAACCTTGTTTGATTACCGTCAGTAGTTTCAAATGACTGTAACCTGTACGGCAAGGAAATATTCATTAAAATTCATTCTTTGGACATCTTCCGCTTAAAAACACCGGTACATCTTTCAGCAGGAATTACGAACGGATAACTCACACAAACATGCATTTCCTCTTCGGGGTTCGAACTGGTATGAAACGCTAACTGGAGCTGTCAATTAGTGAGTAGTGATTCGCAGTACATGTCCGATATACAGATCTACGATCTCGGCTATCGTCAAGGGGAGTGAGAGCCTTTATCACATCAGATTCCATCTCCTATGTCCGTGGCCGCCTTGTCATCACCACTAATACCCACCGTTCGACCTATTTCGACGGACAGGTCAAGAGGGGTCAAGAAAGGTTTCCGTTGGAGAAGAAGATTACGCATTCTTTCCGAGAGAGTCCTCAGAAATGTTCGAGACAGCCTCATGGATTCGAAAATCGTGCCCACGCTGGGATTTCAATGAAAATGATCGGGATTTAGCTCGGATTTCTCTGTCCACGATATTCTCTCATTAGTAATGTCCGCGTATGACGTTTGTATGATCGTGAGAGTAATATGGTTTACTAAGTATATGAAAAATAATAGGAAGTATGTGGAGAAAGATAAGAAAAGTAACCAATGGCAGTGTCTTCGTTGTGGATCAAAAATTTACTCTCGACATTTGAGGGATCGAATGGTCAGGGAAAGTTAGGATAAATCACAACTCAAGATAAATTGAAAATTTAATTGGGAAAAATAGCCTATACGTTTTTCTATTATTTATTTTATATCTATGGCCATTTTCCTTATTTATTTCTCCCTCGGAGATAGTATATAAAACGGAATTTATAGCTAACGATGAAATTTCATCAGGGGTTGAAATTCCGAAGATGGTTTGTTGATGCATTCCAAGCCATCTCCTCCTTGTTCAAGTTATTGTATATAGTTCATTAATATGCATAGTAGTACTTCAACGTCCATTTGAATTGCAGTAAAGAATTTCTTTGGATAATAACGCTATGATTACAATGCAATGATACGTTCAAGTTAACCTTTGGGGAATGTATTTCAAAATTAAAGATGTCGTTTTGTTACGAATCGCCGGAGCTATAATAACTACTTTTAGAAACTTCTAAATCTGTTAACGGATTAAATTCATTATAGCACAACTTCGTGGGGCTCACCTTTTGGCGTTGAATAAATAAATAACGACACCTATTTCTATGCAGATATAGACTGAAATGCAAAAAATATTTCATTCAACTATACCCTCAAATTTTAACCGAAACCCTTCTCCCGCGAATTAATCAGTTTCCGACGGCGGCAGAAGACGAACGAATTCGCATGAATTTCCGATCGAAATCGTTTTACATTCCGATTTCGTTGTTTTCATAACTCGTCGGGCAAGTAGGTAAAAGGCGGAATTACTTCTCATTCCACGTAAAATGGAAGATCGGAATTCGAAGGCGGCTGCGAGACGAAATCCTCCCTTGAATACCGAATCCGAAGGCAGATTCGCTCACGGAAAGACAATGAATTCGAAAGAGGTCGTCGCTGTCGCCGCCAACGGTATCTATCGAGATCTGCCGCGAAGGCAGCCGCAATTTGCGATGCGGTTTAAGGAAATCCAAGGAATGCAATCAAAAGGGAGGAAAAGTCGTCACTCTCTGACGAAATAGAGATTTCCTTTCCTTCTGCCCCCAAAGACTCGTTTTGTTTTGGAAGCGTTCCCGAGAAATGAACCGACTCTATCGCGAAGCTTTCTTAGGAAGGTATCTAGAACCACCCCGATTCTAGACTAGCCACTGTCTATTCTGAAATATTTTTCTTGGAAATGTTGCATTCGCAGTTAAAACTGCAGGTCTCAGCTTCAGTCTGCGTAATCTCATTTTTAACCTTGCATCGCTATCCCAGATTCTTCTCCCGTTAAATCAGTTTCTTTCCTACTATACGTAAGTTTTGTATGGATTTTTGATTTAGTTGATTTGGTTTCACCTCGTTTATTGATATTGCCTCAATTATTAAATTCCTTCTAAACTGACCCGGACGGTCTCGATACTGGTAATCATATATAGATATAGTAATATTCTGCACTCAGATTGGCATTAACTAGAAAGACTCAGAATTGGATATACGAGTAACTCAGCAGTATCTGAAACATCAAATATTTTACGTAACAAAACCCTTCCTTTTAATTGATTATTCTTTTCTGCATCATAATTTCTGATGTTATTACATTAGACGGTGATTCGCTTACTTTAGGTAACCAAGTATTTGAAACTTTATGATTGAATAATTAACATTTGAAGCTTTCTGTACCTTTTTAATTACTCCAGCTTCATTTCGACGGACGAAAATGACGTATTTGGGAGAAAAATATTGCAAGAATTTTCAAAGCAATAAAAATCGAAGTATGTGGTTATATAAAGACTAAAATAAAATATTTGGCTATCGAGATATTGTTTGCTGTTGTTTTTCCTTTTGTTAAATATTAACGACACAGGGCCTGGTTTTTCAAAAGCGGCTGTGCGCATTTCCCCGATTTTTGCAACTGTTTCATTTTTAGAATTTGCGATTGTTTTCAAGGCGGTCAAGCAATCCTCCATTGATTTCTCATACCTTTACATTTAATCCAGAAACTTTCCAGTTCGACCGTCACGCGTCTCCTTCATCCGATTCCGGAGTTTGCAACTGCGTTTCCTTTCTTAAAAACCTCTCCCGAAACGTCCGCTTCGGCCTCCGATATCGGCGCAGGATAACCCGCGACGAGGCTCTCTTAATGGGCGAGAACACGCGTTTTGTAAGTGGCACCGACGACGTTAACGGCTCCTCTCGGAAATGAACGGGGTGAAGGGAATATGGGAATGACAAAGGGGGCCCTCTGAATGGAAGGACAGGTACATAACTCGGTGCGATCACCCTCCTAGGCGGATGAAAAAAAAACTTCGCTCGATGGGATATACTTATCGCCGTCATGGGATGGAGTGGAGAGGCCGATATAGAAACGCTGTTTCAACGCCGTGCTTTCCCTCGTTCCCGCACTCACTCAAACTGTCCGAAAACAGCCCTCTCTCCCTCTCTCTCTGTGGCCACTCCTTCAACTCACAACGACCAGGATAACCTCTTGATAGGCCATATAACATGCGCCGAGCACGCTCGACTGATCGCCAATAATTTTCACCTGCATTAGTCAATGAGTAACGAGCACGGGCGGTTTGGAGTGAGATGGAGGAGGGAGTGAAGGAGGAAAGAGGGGTTACGTATGTGGGTATGGGTGGAAATGGAAAATTAAGGGAAAGAAAAAGCAAGGGATGAATAGGTATATATAAAGACTCTTCTTTTTCATTTATCGAGATATGATACGTTATATTTTGCACACACAAATACGAAAGAGTCAGTAAAGTTCTACATTAGAGAAAAATTTCTACATAAAAAACATCAAAATGTATGGATTACAAATATTATCACTTTAATTACGAAGTACAAAGAAAATCACTCAGCGAGCGACTAATATTACCAAATATCAATAAGAAGTGAGATATGTGAAAGAATAAGAGTTTCTGAAAATTTGACTATTTCAGCTCCTTTATGAGATGCTGAACGCTGGACGCATAATAAGAGGAAATTCTTGAAAGTCTACATAAGTTGATATTTTATATAATTAATATGCTGCAGTTTTGAGAAAGATTGCAAAGTGGAACCGAACCAAAACCGAAATCCGGAATAATAGTTAATTTTGCCTGTTAAAAAACTGAACCCGAAAACTTATAATTCTCGTATCTTTACTGTAACAGAAAACCGTAATTTGTTCCGTTCCGAATTTATGTTCCCAGTAATACCGATTTATATTAATGCAAATAGAGAAAGCTCTCCTTCTAAGTACATGATATTGAAGTATACGAGGGTGGTCTGTAAAGTTTCCGACCCCAGATTTTCAGAAATCTTCAGAAAATTTTCAGAAAACATGTCGAGAAATGGCGAAAAGTCGGAAACTTTTCAGAACACCCATGTATCTGTTGTAATAGTTTGATCATATACTTATAATGTTGCAAGTTTTACTCTAAATATTTTCGGAAGAGATTTTCATGGTCGGATCGAAAAAAATGGTTCGATCCGGATCGTCGTGGATTGAGTAAAAGCGAAACTGAACAGAAATTTGTTCTCTTTTTTGAATATGAGCGAAAAAGAGAGATATTCCGTGCGCCCTATTCACGCTCCACAACTCCTCTGTCTTACACAAGTATGTATAAATATAAAAGGTTACGAGAACTGAGGATCTACTCTATCTACATCTACGTAATTTCCTTGCTAGCCAATTTAGCCCCACATATTTACTAAAAAGAAGCAAACGATCAAAAATTTTGTAAGTTATATATACGATATAAACTTGGTCAAAGTTTGTATTTTTGGTCGTTGTACTTTTTTAAAAAAGTTATGGAATCCTTGATAATGGACAATGATGAATATAATAATCTAAGCATGCTTCATTAATAAGTCACTCTCCTATATGCAATTGTGTCGTCTTATAAATGTGGAATTATAGTCTCTTCCTTTCCAATACGCTGAAAGAAATTTTCATAATGATCTTTTATCAATGCTATTTTTTTGAAAAATCTATTCTGTCGTCACCTCATTGAGTTATCAAGAACGTGGAGGGAAGAAAATATAGAAAAAAATTGTTTTTTTCTTTCTGGTAGATAACTCAAAATATCTTGCTGTATTTCTTTTTATGATTCTAGGATTCTAAGTAATACTGTCAAGTCGTAGGAAAAACTCCTCCTTAGTGTATTGCTGCTGTAAAGTTTATTAAGATTAATAGTAGAAAATTAAAATATATGGGCGTACATTTTCGTATAGATTAGTGTAAAATACGATGAAGTTTTGAATATAATATTAAAAATATTAATTTCTATTTTCCTTGCAAAATAAAGTTGTTATTGTAAATTTAGAAATTTCCATGGAGCAGGGTAAGAAATACTAGTTACAAAGAACCCAAATCAAACACAAAAAAGTTAGAGAAAAATACATATTAATACAGCAATATTAATAATGAATATGAGATGATATAAGGAATATGGAGATGAAAGACAGTGCAGGAAAGTAAATAAAACGTGTGGCAGATGTAGTACGTGGTAGAAAGGAAGATGATAGAAAGGGGGCGATAGAATCGTTCGGGTTGACGCGTCGTGGAACGTAAAACACGGCAATAGATACACTCCTCCCTCGTACGTCGCTGCAGTCATTGTAATCCGCGGGGGTGGGGTTCGAGCCCTATTGCGCGCGCACTCCCACCCCCACCACTAGAACGCCCTCCCCCCACCAGATGTCCTCTCGAACGCCTCCTGTCGCAGGTGCATTGCCATTCCCGCGTTTTATTGCCGATTATCGGTACCCATTCACTCTTCCACTCTTTTATTTTTCCCCACTCTTCGTCCTTTCCCCATCGCCATACCTCTTTTTCGGCAGCGCGGAATAAGACCGTGAGGGATTAATTGATAGCAGGTTTACGCGCCGGCCAGGGACCAATCCCCGCCCCCCATCCCATGCCCCCGGGGGCTATTATTAGAGACGCCTTCCTCACTCCTCCGCCCCTCCTCTGGGACGATTTCGAGGTCTCTCTCCACCGTCCTCTTCGGGCATCAATATGTCCGTGGACGTAAAGCACGGTCCTAATTTTTTCAAAAACAAACCTCCTCGGATCCGCTAAAGGGAGGATTTCACTTATCCGCCCGAATCGAATTAATCCATTTATGGAGTTATGAGTCTCTGTCGGGCGCGCGCGCTCTCGGACGTCCCGCGATTTACTGTCGCAGCGAATTCGCCGCGTGCAATATTAACGGGCGTTGATATTCGCGCGAATTGGGAGCAAATCTCCTCTGGAGCGGGTTAACGGAGTCCCGTTTGATTGTAGCGGTGCGTGGGTGGCAATTCCAATCGGCGGAAAACGGTCGGATGATTCGCTTAGCGTTTTGCCCGTGTGGGGGGGCGTGCTGCACGGTCGGGATAAAATGCGGAGTGATTGCTATCGTGCTCCTTGGGTAAGATGATTCAGTGAGTCAAACTCATTTCGGACGCCTATTGATAAAGTGAAATAACGTGGAAATGTTTAACATTTATATCAATAAGCTGCCTGCCACCTTTTAGCGCCTGGTTAGAGGAATATGCGTTCCCTTGTTACGCACGCTTCATTCGCCATCTTAATATTTTCCTTCCTATTTATATTTTAGCTCCAAATTTTAATTATTAAATTAGCTATATTTAATACTAGCTACCTCGTGCAAAAATTTCGTCCAAATGAATTGAAAGTAATTGATTTATGCGTGAAGGTGTATTTTCAGGTATTTTTAGTGCTATCGTATTCGTTTGTAATGACTGGAGTGTTTATTGAAATGTATTTGGGTGGGAAAATAAAGTATCAGTGTCCGTTTCGATATACCTCGTTTCTATCCATAGATGTCGATACCTATGTTTATATGTTTTGATGGAGTGTAAATGATGAAAAACGCTGCTCTCCGAAAACGGATGTTTAGAAATAATATATAAAGATTCTACGTTATTGCTTTAATTTTTATATTTAAGTATATTACGGCAGCAGTAGTTTGATACCTGTGCAGGCTACACGGACTATAAAACTTGAAATCAAGGGTGCATATAACTATTCGACCCTGAGCCTATATGGTGAATTATTATTTGTTCATGGGATATTAGAATGGCAGAAGAAGTGAAATATCCTTCTATGTGTTTTTTCTAGCTTTATGTTCAGTGTAAGAAGAGTCTATGAAATAGGAAGTGGTATGATTTATCCTTCTTATACGTCTTCCAACCTCTTTGTTTGTCTATGATTGTCTTGCTATAGAATCTTAGAAAGCTTTCTTGATGACCAAGCGGATTATCTGTCACCTTTCATGGTCTGCCTTCACGGATATAGAAATTTCACGATAGAAAATTAACAGGGCCACTGAGTTGGAGCTAGTACTATTTCCATCGTGATTATTGATTGATTTTAAGCTGGGTAGACGATGAATATTGTCTCTATAAAAATAATTATATATACTATACTATAACTATGCCCACTTGTAGTATTTAAGAATAAATAAATAAATAAACTATAGTATTCATCAGTATCGCGGAAAACACCGTTTTAATAAAGTTTCGGTTGATTTAATAAACTGCAATGACTTAATTTAAGTTAAGCATTAACTGCAAAGGTTTACGGTTTACGCATGATCAAGCCCCTCCGGATTCAATTACGCTTAAATTTAAAAAGAATACTGCATTCTCAAAATGCTGCTCTCAAAATTATTTTGGCGTATTCCTTCCGTCCTTTTTCTAACCATATGCCCGCTGCTCTATGACATCGTGAACTCTTGTAGAATCTTTATTTTTAATTTTGAATGCCATAAATCTATACATATAGGTTATAAAACGCTTAATCTTCGAGATACTATTTTCTTTAGAAAACACGAAATCTGAACGCTGTTCGACAAGATTGCATTATTGAATGTGAAGCCATCTAGGCAGAGAAACTCAATGGTCTATTGGAGAGAAAAAGGGCTTTCTAGTGAAGAAAGGAACCACGAAATATCTTTGAAAACTAACCAACATAAAACAATTCGAATGAAATTCCATCGAAAATGATGATGATTAAATTAATAAAGGTTAATCGAATTTCATCGGCTTTAACATTTTTTCTTCTTTGACGCTAAATTAAAATAATATTTCGAAACATATATCATAATCCATTAATAATATTAATGTCAAAAATTAACATTGAATCAATTAAATTCGGATAAAATTAATTGCGGCGTTGAATGACTTGGAGCGTTCGGTGAATGACGTACCGAGCAAATGAGTGTATAAACGGTGGGAATTCTCAAAAAATACATCCATAATTAAAGTATTGTTCTTCGCAATGCTTGATTACTTCAAAATCGAAAATTAATTTCAATTTACGCGGGAGGCGAGTTTGTTTCCAATAATTGCAGGTGGGGGAATTCTGGTAATCAGTGTCCTGAATTTATAATCATCATAAAAAAGGCATGCTTTCCTTATGATTCTCAATCGCTGGGAAATAGGAATGCAGGAAAGAGAGACTGCCCAGATTACATTAGTAGAAATGGATGAATTGATTGATTTATCCATGTGATTGATGAGGTTATATCAAAGTAGCATATCTACAGATGTATGTACTTCCAGATGATAAAATTATTTTTATTCAAATTTATAAATTAGTCTATTCATGTTTGTAAATTAAATTTATTGTTCGTGCTGAAATTTTCTTTTTTTCGTCACCTAAATCATCACTGATGTTTAACGTTTCTTAAATGGTGCTAGCTTTATTTTTTACTTGATTTATTGCTAAACCAGCAGTTTTATAAAGTTTAAATTAACTATATTTTCAAGCACAGAACAATTTTAAACCAGAGTTGCGATGAAGGGTAGTTGCAACGGTAAGCTATATGATCACTCTCCATGGTATATTTTTAACGTATTGGCACGATCTTTTTGTAAACTCATCCATTCTTCTTTGAAAGCTTTCTTGTAGAGGACGTTGTGTTTTTCTTAAAAGCAGACATCCTTCATGAGTTCAATTAAGTGAATTTTATTTCAAACGATTCCATCGAAAAAAGGAATTTATCGCCCCGGGAATCGATAAAATGCAAAATGTTCAACAATCGTAATTTTTTTATAAATAAAGTACACGTATGACCAGTTTTATCAAGCGATTAACTATTTTCATTCTTTCATTTCTCATGACATATTTCATTGGCTCGTCTCTGTGGAATACAAATATTTTTTTTAAACGGAAAACCATAAAGGATCGCTGTTATATCAAGAGAATGAATCATGCCTCCGAGTTTCAAAGGATATTTTTGGTATATTTCGCGTTAAAGGATTCCTTTTCTTTTAACTTTTCTATTTAACTTCCGTTAATTTCCTTAAGTCGAGATGGGGAACCTGCAACGGTTTTTTTTCACGTCATATGTTTATGGGTGAATCCTATGTAACTCAGTCAACTATGTTAAATTCCTTAATAAATTAAATTAAACTAGTTAAAAATTCCACTTTATTAAGCTAGTATGACTGATCTAATGAAAATTTTACTTTCTTATGCCGTAAAATTCACTTTACTTTACAAAAGTAACACGTATGAATTTCTATGGAAATACGGACATGAATTAGGTGTTTCAAATGGACTCGATCCCAGATATTTCACCTGCCGGTCGGTTACTCGAACTAATTAAGCTACCTTGCAAGCACAAACAGATGTGCTGTGTTGGTAGGCTGAACACAATAACTGACTTAGGTAATGAATATTACAGCAAGAAAGCACAATCGGTTGCCTCTCGGCAGTTGAAGTATCCGGGTTCGATTCCTAACTCCGTCAGAATGTTTGCGTCCATTTTTTCTTGAGGATGGACTTTAAGTCATTTAGATGAAATTTAAATGACCAATCATACATCTCCCATTTCCTAACGTAGATCATACATTATTTTGATTTTTAGTCTCGAGGATGACGTTAGTTAAAAATTAAATGTATTCACTAAGCGGATTGATATATTGTCTAAGATATAATTTCGATGTTGGGTGATTTGAATTCCCCATAAGTGTGCCCTGTTGGTTTCGTATGCGATCATCATCATAGGTCCTTCAATCCATAGATTGGTTGACTGCAGTCCTCCATTCCTCTATCTCCAGTACTAACTTTACTATATCCTAATATCTCTTCTTTCCTACATCTCTCTATATTTGGCTTATATATTCGTTCATTGGTCTTCCTCTTGATGTTTTTCCTTCCATTTGCCCTCAAGTACGTTCCTAACAAATCACTTGTGTCTCAAGTTATGTCCAGTCCATCTAGTCCTTTTCCGGATGATGCTCCATATTGTATCAGCCTATTCTATTCTTCTGTATTTTGTTTTATATTTTCATATTCACATACAGCAATAACACCCCGTCGGACTGAAAGTCTTTCGACAGGATGGAAGTTGACACAGGTGTGTTACACAAATCATATAGTTTACAATACTATTCAATGCAGCTCAAGGCTCACATTCAAGAGAAATACAAAAAGTGCTGAAATTACAATAAAAAAGAAAGAAACCAAAATCAACGAAAACTTACAGTGAACATCGAAACGACAGTAATGGAGAGGAGAGCAGTCAAAATATAAAGTAGATTACAAATGCACTGTAAAATTCCAAGCAGATGAATATAAAGACACAAAAACCAACACAAAAAATTATCTTAGGACCTAGTAATTTTTTACGAATTAGCATCAGTGCATTATATTTAACTACTCTAATATATAAGAATTCTGCAAGATTTACCTTTGTTTATAATGTGTCAGTGGACACTACGTATCCTAAGCGATTTTAAAAAGGGGAACCGACGAAAAGGCCGCGGAAGGAGCAAGACAGCGTGTGTTTTCAATGAGGTGGGAAAGGGAGAACGTCGGATGAACGAGAATGGGACGAAAACAGAGGTAAACGGCGGGAGAGAAATGAGAAGGGAAGGTCACAATTATCCGCGAGCGCACCCAATTTGTTTGCTGGCCCTTCCATCGGCAGATTCTCCGCTCTCCCTCTTTTCAGCGTTGGGGGGGGGGGGGCGGTGTTAATCCTGTCCCCGTGAAAATATAGCACCGATCCTGAGAGAGAGAGAGAAAGAGTGATGCGGAGAGCGTTTGATCGAGAGGTGTGTTCGTGTGCGGGAGTGTGTATATATAGAACTTGCCCGTAATGGTACCCATGGCACCCTCTGTTGGGAGCTTTGAGAAATCTGTTTCATATCGACTATAAATCCCGCGGCGAAAAATGGGGGTGTTTGCTCTAGCGGGGTGGGGAGCCTCTTTGCATTGCCGCGTTCCACTGATTTGCCCCAATGCATTGTTTTCTTTCTTCCGACCGATTTGGGATCGAGGAGGTGGCGCTTAAAGGCGGTTCGCTGTCGTTTGAGAGTTAAATTGGATGTTTTTGCATGATCGAAATGGGGGTTGGTTAGAAGAAAGCTTTTGGTAAGAGAACCTGGGTGGGGAACTTATACCCATTTAGAATTCGGTCTCATTAAGTAAGGCAGAATGTGAAAATATCAGACCAGTCTTGAGTTGAGTGTTGCCTACATTAAAATATTTAAACATTGATATTTTATTTTCATGAGAAAATGTTATTTTTTATTTATTAGAAAATTAATTCATTCGCTGGGCAAACTGAAATTTAGCACTTTTCATTTGGAATCATTGGCAAAATTAGATAACTAGATTATTTAAATAGGAATATTTGTTTCAGCAAGTAATTAAAGGCCACGTGTGTACTGAAGGCTGTAGGCTCCACACCTCTGACCTGGAACATTCGTGGATCTAAAGTAGGGTATACAGATGTCCCGAAGTAGGCGAGATCGTCCCGCTTTCGACTACCTGCCTACTACTCACTTTGGTCCTGTAATGGACCAAATTCAGTAATGGACCAAAGTAATTTTAAAAATTAAATATTCCTATAGCTAGGTTAAGAATATTTGTGCTTTTAATTTGATAGAAAATGGAAAAAGATTTACTGCTCTTTGGTTGTTGATTATCTTTGTGCCTCTTACGATCAGGCTGCTAATTTTGATATATCTTACGGCGGAGTTAGTTGTCACTAGGGTACTATCATATTATCAGCCTTTTGATAATGGAAATTCTTACTTGTGCTTTTATAGTTCGATGTTGGTTTCGCACTACTTCATTCGTGTAAATTTATTTATAGACCGCTTTACCAGATTCCTGATCTCCTTTTAATAGTTTCATATTATTATCAATGTAAACGGAAACCTTTGCAATTATTCAATAATGCTTAATGAAAAGACTCTTTTTACATTTCCTCTCTTTATCATAAATTCTCAAGAGAATGAGAGCCTTAGTGCAGCCACAGCTGTGGTAAAATGTAAACTACAGGCAAGTGATAAATTGCAATAAACTAAAATAAAGCCCCTTTATCCGCTGTACTCCAGGGTCCTCTTAAACTCTAGATGCCTCTATTTGCTTTACTTTAACGATAGTGCATCAATACTGGAAGCGGAAGACACAGATTTGATTCCCGGTCATCGATGAATTTCGGTTCCGCTTGAAAATGCTGTACAATTCCCGTTGTCGTTCTGATGAAGCGGATTTTGAGCTCTCGACCTCGAATCCTTCTCTCATTTTTTGCGGGTTTAAAATGCATTTTACGAAAATGTCAACGAGGAATTTTTATTATTAATTCAAGCGGGATGTTTGTGCAAAAGACAACTGCCGGTGGCCGTCCGCTAAGCAGATGGCGAGCGAGATAGCGACGATGAAGGTTTTTTAATTGGACGGATTTTTGTTGATTCTGTCCGAATAATTTACGCCGGGTGTTAATTATATAACTAACCGCTTCTTTGACTCCTCATAATTAAGAGAACTGAATCCACAGGTGAGGGGCTTTTTTTGGATATGCTGGGCACGTATTCCCAAGCGACAGTGTTAGTCATCTCATGTAATGATATCTTGATGGCTCATCACTTTGTACAACACGTTCGCCATTACCACTGTGGACTTTTACATTAAAATAAACAGTTAGTTTAATTGTTCTTTGCGAAGAGTGAGCAATTGTAAACCCTCCCTCCCTCTCTGTTTAACTGAATAGAATAAATATCGAACTTTTATTCCGATGTTTCTGCAGGTATAGCAGTAATTGGAATATTATGGGCTTTAAATGCTAGATAGAATAGTTAAGACACACGTAAAATACTCTCCCGTTGGATATTTTAGAGAACCAATGATTACCGTCTATGGCGAAACTGCATGTTAGAGGAGATTTTTAAGAGAGGGTAGGAACAAATTCAAAGATAGCTAGTTATTATCGGGTAAACTATCACCAACTTATATAAATCTTAAGCATATTTGTATCAAGAGTTGGCCTCTGCTAGAACTAAATATTATCAAGAACAATAAATATATGAAAGCGGTGTAGCCAGATGGGAATTCTACGTAAGATTATAGGAAGATCTGATGCATTAGGCAATGAGGAATTAATCATTGATAATACATCTTTTTTTCAAAGTTTTATACAGTTATACATTTATACATTTTTGTTAATTGTAATTTCTTAAGTTATTGTTAAGTAGAGTAAGTGTTTTTTTTTTTCATTTTCTTGGGTCTAGGAGCCCTTTTTCCTATTTTCATTATTAGATTCAAAGGACCTTCAGCCATTTATAGGTGGAAACTCGAACACCTTTCAATTTGTACAACATGGTTGAAATCCAAGCTAGCACTCGGATACCCATAGAGGTACTGCGTTTGCCTTCTGTGAACACGATTCTGGCTTCGGTTCCTTACGGGGGAGATTTATTGGTATACACCCAGCATCGTTATGAAAATGGGTGTAGCTATCTGAATTAAAAGTTAGCGAGTGCTGTCTAGTAAGGCCACTATGGCGGCGTGAAATTCTATGTGCTGACCACGTGTCATCCACGGTGAACGACTCCTGGATAGGCATCCCACATTGGGATGATTGCCATGGTCTAATGGAGATGTAAACCATCAATTTTTATACATCATTGTTTTCCTGTACACTTTAGGGTTGTCTAGGGCCGTTAACGTAAATTACTCTTGATTGAATTTTAAGCAACTGAATACATTGGTGACGTATGGAATCATTCTTTCTAGAGCAAACAACCCTTGCAAATTTTATGCTTCATTCACTATTTTCGTTCTGAAATTCTACTCATACGCAGAGTAATATTGAAGGAAAAAATATATATTAGGGACTTATACCTTCACAGATTCAGGCGATGTGTTGCGGAAACCCATTATAGAAATAAACTCGAAATTTTTCACTTTTCCACAGCACCTAAAATGGAAGATAAAATATGGAATGAATTTAAAATTGAATAAGTACGATTTTCCTAGTTTCTTTCCAGGGACTTAAACCGTTCTATCAATCCCAAATTCGAGAAACACAGGAGAGAAGACAACCTTATGCTCACAATAACCATTTAGTACAGTTGTTACAGATTTTTCCTACCGTAAAAATCCATTCCATCCCCTTGACCTTCGTAGCTCTCGTCATTCAACGAATACACCTGTCTGGCAGCGATAAAAGAGCGGTGAGGTGTAAGGAGAGGGGGCTTATTTTTGAGCGAGCACAGAAGATGCTTCATATTTGATGTAATTTCCGCTTTTTCGCCCTAAGGGAACCCTCTTCTTCCGTCCCCCATTCCAATGCAATGCCGTTTCCTGCGCACCGTTGACCGACACGGAATTTCGGCGTTGTTCACGCAGACTTTGCTCACCTCTTTCGCAGAAAAAAAGGAACAGAATCGACGTGTGACCGGACGGGTTTACTTACTTTCCTTTAAATATTTTTGGGGAGTATTTATGCGGAAGACTCGTGGAACGGATTAAAGTTTGGGTTAATTGTAACATCGCAATGAGTACTGTGTCGTTCCTTACCTTCCGAGTACAGTTTTCTTAGTGTCCGCAGAGAAATATTTAAATAAAAAATGGGATTTCTTCAGTAATATATCGACATCAATCAATTACATAGTTTTCATAAAATTAATATGCTGTACCCCCATAAAGCTGTTTTGATTTAATTTAAAGAAAAAGTTATTACATTATATTCTCCAATATATAACAACGCTTACTTCAACAGCTAACTATTAAATATAAGCAACTCTAATTGTAAAAAGCATCTCCCGTATCACTTCCGCTTGCAAAATTATTTGATAGCCACTAATCCTAACGCTTAATAAAATAAACTAATATGCCATGTTAATTCGCTTCGAACCTCTTTGTGGTGTCCAAAAATTTCTTCAAAGCAAAATAAAATAATTGCTTCAATCTTACGACAGTTACCATTTCTTCGCTTGAACCGCATGTCTTGATTGATATGATTGCTTGCTCACAAACACTATGCAAACTTCTCGGCTATATCAATGAAATAAATTTTTCTCTCTTTTGAGAAAGTTAACGAACTGAACGAGGAGTACTTCTGCCTTATTTCTTTCAAATGTTTTGTTTTTATACCTAATGGGAGCGGGCGATTCAATAGAGATCACTTAGGTAAGCACAGTCTAGCTTCTACGCAAGAAAGTTTTACGTCACATGGGACAGATTTACTCAATAGATAATTTCATGGTTGTATATTTTAAAAGCATCTGCTGAGGATTCAATTTTGCATCTATTTAGCATTTCTTTTGCAACAATGTGCTGCAAGAGATTGGAAAGTTTAAATCAACAATAACCTTGTGACAACTACCTGTCAGATTTAGTTTATTATTTTTTAACTTTAAAAATATGAGCAGGACATAGCACTTTATGTCCAAAGAATTTGCTCTATCTAGATCTAGAATATTTTGCATACGGCTGAGGCTCATCCAACGATTTGTTGGCGTTCAGAACCCATTTTATACATTTATCAATGCGTTTTTAAATTCATCTCCGAAGGATTCAATTTCAACCACCCATTTAGCGGTCGTTTCGCGAGTAAACGTCGAGTACGCACCCAGAGTTTAAATGAGCGCCAATCTTGTTACGGCATCTCCTCGAATGGATCTCCATTTTTTTCAGATCCTCGTACAAATCACCCCGGCATTAGATAGGCGGGATATATCACCTGACGATGTCGGAGACATTTCTTAACTCGATTGGCAGCGGATATGATGAGCTTATCTCGTTCGCAGCGCTCTCTATGACTAGCCCGAGCTGTCCCGTAAGCGGAATTCATGGCCAATCAGAGCGGAGAACGAGGGTATAGATGGCGCGGAGGTCGTCCATGATGGCGGGGGGAAACTGCGAGAGAGTGCAAACACGGAGCGTGACAAATGCACGGCGGGATTTTTTAATATTCTTTTGTTTCCGCTCCGAAGCGCCTGACGTTTCGCTCTCGACATTCCACCGCAAAGAGACAACATGCGGGTGTTTGCTTTCCCATCCCTACAGCCTTTCTCCTTCTCACTTTCTATGGCGGAATAAAAAAGGGAGAAAAATGAACGTGTCCGATAGCCCTCTCTCACTTTCCTGTGATCCTACGCCCGTCGAATGTTTGCCCGATGCTCTTTCCTTGATTAATTTTTGCGCGGCGAGTCATAAACAACGAATTACTTTGCATACGCGCGTGTATACAAGCGAGCCGTTCTTGCAAATAGAATGAGAGGTTATGGAGTCCGTTGGCGTCGAATGAAAAGGCGGCTTTTTTTCCGGAGATGATGTCGCGCGGGGTAAAAGTGACGTACGGTTAAGAATTCATTCAGCTAATATTAAACGTTGGCTTTGTTAACAGTCCCGATTCCTTGCAACAGTGATGAAGTTGTTCTCAACTCACCAATTACTGTTTTGGAAAAAAGTGAAGGAATGGTGAATATTTCTTCTAATATTTTATGCTTTGCGTGTTTACGAATCTTATGTAAAATCTTAAGGCCTCATTTACGCGAATGTTACTCCCTCTACTTCCACTATGAAAGTTTTTACGTATCCATAATCTTTATCCGTAGTTTTCAGTCAGTTATATGGCCAGAGATATCGGTCCAATATAAAAGTGAAGATATACATATTATATCATGGAAGAATGTTAACTAGTAAGTAATTTCGTATAAAATTTAGTCTGTCTTAGTAAAAATATCATTAATAATTGTTAAGATACATGCACAAGTTTAAATTAAATTTTTTAACTCTTAGATACATTAGCGCGACATTTTATTTTTATTTGTCTTTATACTTTTTATTTACCAAAGTTACACACTGTGCAATACCCTCTTGTTAATCGAATTAAGTATATATACTTGGAAAAATAGTTGGGAGAAAACTCTGCGACTTCTTTGCTTGGTGCGAATGTTCAATGTGACAGAAAAAACCTCGGATAAAGTAAAGTACCAATTGAAGGATTTGGGAAAAAACATTATTTATCGCAAGACAACTCTATTACTCTCTATTCCCTTAGGACTTAGTCCGATTTCATAGTCTATTTTCTAATGTATATCAATTAGTGTCATAACTAATCAAAATATATCAGCTGAAATTTCATCCAGCAACCAAAATATTGTATTGGGTATCATACATCTCTTCCATATTCCTGTAGTTTCTATCAATATTAACCCTTAAGTTTCTATCAATTAATTTCATGGTGATTTGAATGAGTAAAAATTATACTTTTTTCATTGTATTTCCTAACATCTACATCCACAGCTATCCATTACATTAGAACGATAAGTAAAGAAATTCAGTAAATCGAAAATAATAAAATGGAAAAATTAACAGAAACATATTTATGCATGTTTCGCGAATGCAAAAGAAGTCTCGGATTTTACCAATTAAATACATATTTGTTCATCCTCTTATGCATTTAAGCTTGATTAACTGCTTGATCTCTTGTTGAATACATAATTTCATACTAGTGCCTAAAATACTTTGACTGTTTCATGATAATTATTCGATTCTATTTTATTCTCTTTATTCCGAATTATATTTACCTACAAATGATAACATTGTCAATCTAAGCAATCCCTCCCAAATTCGAAACCATGTTCTTTTTTCTATTTCCCTGGGCAGGGATCAGTTTCTTTTTTATTTAGAAATAGGCGTAATCTTCGAAGTGATCTTTTCTTTAGAATTTGTAGTTTAATGTGAGTGAATACTAGTCCACCACCTCGTAAAAAAATTTTCTTCTCTTATGATCAGTTAAGGTTTCTAACTTTGTTCCAGCATCTGTCCTTTATGAAAATACTCAACACTAAATGGTTATTCCGCATACTTATGATGGTATTTTAAAAGCTAGTTAGGTACGCAAGAGGTGATGCACACGAAGTTTTCGATCCGAAATATCATTGCGAAACGTCAATCAAAAAATTGAATAAATGTAGAAGATAATTAAAAACTTTAAGATAGAAAGGTATGTTGTATGTACTGGACTTTTTTCAATTAGGTGTAGTCAGAACGCGTGTTGGTCAAACTTGAGATCCATATGAGTAATATTTTTGATTTATGAAACGGACATCTCTATCCTACATAAACGTCATTGGCTAGTATTTTTGGATGAGAATGAGCATAATTTACTCCCGCCGAGCCCACTCACTCCCAAACCGGATTCAGTGATTTAATTTCTCGCTCGTTCATTATCCATCGATACGCATCTCAAACAAAACCTCTTCACTTTACAATAAAACAACCTTGGGTTATCGATTCCGCAAATATTTGCCCAAAATAAAACAAACCTCGCTGATTGTTTGCCTTGCAATTAGCTTCGCATACACTTTCGTCGGGTTTTTATCTCCCGTTATTAACAGGCATTAATGGAGATTAGAGGAAATTTCGACTCGTTTACGGGGTCAGCTCCTTCGCGTTCCTCCAGCGCCCCCCCACGCGGCATCTTCCCGCCCCCCCACTCCCCCCGTCACGTCACGGGGGACTCATTGCAGTCCATTGTTGCCGTGTATTGGCGCGGCCCTCTGGGGTTACACGATGAGCCTCCGTGCCTTCCGCGCCCGCCCCCACAGGAGAAAAAAACACACCCCCTCCGGAAACTCAATTACCTCTCCGGACGACCAAATAAATAAAATAGAATTATGACATGGGAATTAAAAAGCGCGTGGGTGGCGGCGCGGGTGTGAAAGGGGGGGGCCCTCGAAACGAATTGATTGCCGGCTCGTCAGGCATTCAAGCGGGGGGTTCTTTATTTCCGCGATGGGCAGGCGCGGAAGAGAAAAACGCCTCGGACGCGAAGATAAAAACGACTTGATTTTTTCGCCCCCGACTTTTTTCCGCGCACTTTTTTTATTCCGCCGTGCACGGTAGATTTTTCATCGCGACCGCATTGTCCCGGCGTCATTGTTGGCCGGCCTTGTCCTCGTGGCCCCGGCTTTTTATTCGCCTTCATTCCGTGCACCGCCTCTCAAGTGTCCTTTGTTAACGGCTGAAAAATGACTCCGGCGCTCGATTGATGTGCGTTTATTGGGAGGATAAAAAAAAGACGGGTTCGCGGGGGAGGGAGATACGTCGCATCGTGTATTGACGCGTTCCATCGCCCCTCTTTTTTTATTTCGTTTTCGTCCGAGCTCCCGCGGGATTTTAACCGGTCGGCCAATTGTCCCTCATTAGCCCACTCCCTCCGCTAATTACAATATACAATACTAAAACTTATTCGGACGTCATATTCGTTCGAATCGCACCCGAACTCTTTCTCCCCCCCACAAACCCCTCCCCGACCCAGGCTATAAAGCTTTGTTCGAAAAATATCGCTCGATTCGAAATGAAAAAAACGTGCCCACGACCGAGGCCTGAATGATAGAAACCGAATGATTGAGTATAAATATTTATCGGCGCATTAGTTATTTAATGCAATAGGAGCGGCGTGCCTCCTCGTTGGAGATCGCGTGCCTGTTACGCCTGCTCTTATGAGGATGATTGAAATTAACAATGCCGCCAAAGGTGACCAAATTGAATGTAGCCATATTCATCGTTTCATTAAAGCGGAGTTGAAAAGCATCGCTCGTCACTAATAGCTTTTATAACCTCGGCGGGAGCAAACGTCGGACTTTTTCCTTCCGTTCCTCTCGTCGGGAATAGTTTTGCTGGCGTTATTGAAAAGTTTTTACGCAACAGGATGGAATTGGCGATGAATTAAGACCGGCATTTTGACTCGAATGGTAAACTCGGTGTAGCGAACGATAAGACTTTTACGAAGGGATTCTTTTATTCCTGAAATGCAATCTTGGTTGAATGACCTATTCCTCAAAATTTTTACACCTTTTCTTAATGAATATATATCGTATAATTTTGCTTTATTTAACTACACATTGTTTAATTCGATCTATTCTTATCATGGAATTCCAATGAGTGAAGGATGCATTGATTAACTGTTTTTGAAATTCCAGTTAGTGGCAGAAGCCAAATTATATAGGTCTAATTTTCTTATTCAAGCTTATAAATTTAGAACTAGTGTGCAATATCTTTCTATCAGAAAAAAATATAGGGAAAGTTTGATGTTAAAATTTCGTAAGCCAAAAGAAATTTATGTCATCTAATAATTAGATGTAGTTAGTACTAGCAAGAAATAATATCTGTGAACGTGGGAAATAGGAAAATTTTCTACGTTTTATTCAATCCTTACGAAATATAACTTCGTAGCTAAATTTTGTATCTATCTAAGGAAACCATACTCTATAAGAATAAACTTGGAACTAAGAATGAATGATTGTAAATAGCTTTCATGAAATTGATTCACCTTATTCTATTTTGGTTGCTATTTTAAGAAATCTTAGATTTTAAGTGACTTCAAATCCATGCTAATACTTGTAAAGAGCATTTAAACATTAAGTTTGTTTTTAAAAATGAATTTTATATAATTATAACAACCAAAATTAATTACGAGTAATCTCAAGCAACTCCGGTAAATAAATGTTTTTGTTCCATTAAGAAAATGAGAAATTCATTGCAATATATTGAGCTTACAATCGCCTAAATCACTTTACAAATGTTGTTGATTTCTCTTGTGTTTAGTATAAGTACCTATTGTACGTATTTTATCATATTAATCTAGCGGTTTAACTTTTATATTGAAATACAATCTTTGCCTGACCTTATATTATCTTGATTTCCAGTGTCGGTATTGGGCGTGCTCATTTCGAGAAGCAGCCGCCGAGCAATCTCAGGAAGTCAAACTTCTTTCACTTCGTCATCGCTTTGTACGACCGCGCCGGTCAGCCCGTGGAGATCGAGCGGACTGCCTTCATCGGATTCATCGAAAAGGATCAGGTGAGAAATTATCACAAAGCTATACATCTATTTTATCGCAAGGCTGAGTAATATCCTATCCTCATTCTGGGAAACAGTCATGGAAAAAAAACTACGAACACATAAATTCAATGTAACTAAGTGTTAATTCCAACTGATTTGCTTACAAAGATTTTTTCTTTTTCAATAACTCTTTTTCAATAACTGTTTGAGACTTCTGATAGAAAAACTCATGTGGTGCAGTTGAATATGAATAATAAACTCTTTAGAATAACACAATCCCACTCAAGCGTAAATGGTTATGATTCATCTATATATTTTCATCTAATACACTAATATTTAATTTAACAACTGTTAATGAAAAATGGACTCCTTCATACGAGTAATGAGTTCAGCTTCATCTTACATTTTTCTGAAATACATTGATAAGAATAAGTTATATTTGAAATAGATGATAGATTTATATATCTGATACAACTGATGAATTAGGTTAACAAAAATAACTCAATGGAAAATGAATGTCTTGCTTCGCAAATACTGTCAAAATTAAAAAAATGCTTAAATTCATACAAACTGATTCTATGATCATGCTTTATTTATTTGATTTCTATCATTTTAAAAGAGAAATAGTAAGAATTAGTAATTCCAATTACAAGGGTCTTGTAATAAAATTTTATCTTGAGATGTTTAATAATGCTCCAAATTAGTTCAATATAACTTTAAATAATATTGTAGATAAGAGATAAATTGTTCATAAAACGTTACTGTTTAGTTAACATCTTAAAATACTCATCATGTTCTTTTTCTTCCTTAGGAGACCGAGCCGCAGAAAACAAACAATGGGATTCAGTACCGGTTGCAGCTCTTGTACGCCAACGGTGAGCAAACTAACATACACATTAAAGAATAGAATTAATATATATAACACAGTAGAAGTTGTAATAAGGAGAGGGTGTATGGTTATCACTTGAGTTCAAGAAACTTTTTCAGCTAGATTTTCTCACTATTATATTTCATAATTTATTTGTTTAATTCGCTCTACCTCATCTGTCATCATGGGTCATCAGTTCAATTTATTTAATGATAACCTATAGGCAGATCCTAGTGACTCCAACTGACGAGGAACTTGAATTAAAATCATATTGAAATTTTTAAAAAAATATTATAAAACTTCTACTTCATTTATCAAGTTTAAGGGCATTTAGAAGGTGAAATGGAGATTAATTAATAGGAAAATTGCATCAAATCGCCAGATCTTTGTGAAGAACAGACCTTCACATCTTTAAACGAGATTGAACCACTGTGCCAATATCTGAAAACAATGTACTTCAAACATGTGCACTTTTGAAATTTTAAAATCTAATAAGCTATCGTAACTGATTGATAGCTTGTATACACCTTTAAAAGCAATATGTCATGGTACCCAAACTAGATAAATCAAAAATTTGTTAGTACCTCTAACAAGGCGTAATCACAATTGCAAATGATACAATCGAACGCAAAGCACAGCTGAACGTAGATTTAAACGAGCGAACCTCTTTCGCAATCGCCAACGAGAGAATGACGAATTAAGCGGATGAAATGAAGCTTACTCATTCAGAGATATCTAATGTGGAAAAGGAAAATTAATTGCGCATGTGGTAGCAGCGCTACTCAGGGAGTTATCGGGAGGACGTTCTTAGGAATCGGATCGATTTCACTTTCCCGAACACTTTTAATTAATTAAATCTGTGCTCATTTCGAACCGATGAGAAGGAGGGGGGCTTCTGGACTTGAGCCTCCCTCTTATTATCCTACTCTTCCGTTCCCTCCCGCCCACTGCCCACGCACCGAAAGCCCCTTCCTTAAGCCTCCTCCTTACTTCCTTCCATCCCCTTCTGTTCCTCATTCCACTCCCTTCCTTCCTCCCGAGCCAGAGCTGTTTTTTTCATTTTCCGCATCATCCTGCCTTCCCCTCGATTGAATCGCACTCATTCAACTTCTGTAATTAAATCTGGGCGGTCGAGAAATACTCTATCGCCGGATTTGCTTCCTTAAATTATTTCTCGAATCGTTGCTTATTGCATCGTTTAAGTTCTCCGTGCGTTTTTCTGAAATTTTACACGCAGGATACTATTTTCTCTTTATTTTATTTTTGGATACATTTAATTGAATATCTGACTTATATTAAATCCGTACAACGTCTTGAAGGTTTTAATTATGTTCTGTCAAATTTTTACAAGCCTTCAAATGATTTCGTTGTTCACTGCAATGATATTAGTATCTCCTGTAAAAAATGTCAAGTTTCTGAAAAGGCAAATTTATCCTTTTCTAGATAAAATCATTCTTAAGCCTCTGAAGAAAGATCGAAAGGTTAACCCTTGATGTACCGGCAGTAGAATATTCTAAATACTAATTTAATAATACTAATTTTCAAAAGGCTGATAGAAAATGAACATTACAGTACTCGACAAGTTTTTTAGATAAAGGAAGACAATTTCTATGATATTAGCTCTCTTTTCGGCATGTCTTCATTATCAGTTTACCATAGTCATTACAGTTATATACAGTATATTATTAGTTTACCATATTCCTATTAAGATTACCTTGGCCAAATGTTTGAATATTATTTATGTAAAGTGTTTCAGACTATCTCTTAATTTCTCTATATTCAATATGTTAATTAGTGAAATTTTAATAACTTTAATAAGTGAAATAAGCAAGAAAACAACACAAGGGATTAATAATAATAACACAACCTAAGAGCTCCGTTAATTACTTCTCTTTTCCATTTTATTCTGAAATTCTTCAATTTCATTGATTCATGAGCTTGAGGCAACGCCTTTTTGAAGCAAACATTCCTCCATTGCTTCTAACCACTTACTATTTTCTTCTAACCTCACTTGAAGCTTTCTTTTTGGGTCTCTTTATCCTGGATGAAGATTTTTCTCTTTATGTTCCTTTCTTCTCTATAATCTTGCCGGAAAAGAAATTTTTCGGTCGATTGTGCTTTGTTTGGATTCTAAATCATTTCACTAATATTGGTTTCTTTAAATGTACTTCTATTTATAATTCCCATTTCTCATGAATATCTCCATTTTTCCTACATTTGTTTTCTTTTCTGCTCACTTTGTTCCTAATATTCTCATTTCCATACATTTTTCATCTTCTTCGATGTCTTTATTAATCTACTTTTATCATCCACAATTTTTGTGCTCAGGAATGCAACGACTTTTCTTATATCAATATTAATATGCTTAAGAGTCAATAACCTATCCAGAAATGCTCTTTCTGCTTATAGTATCATTCCTCTCACCTCTGATAGACATCAAGAAAGAATAGCAGGAATATTTGACTCCGACCTCCCCACGAAAATACCTCATAGATTCCTGAGAATAGACTTATTGATTCAAGTGACCATCCTCTCTTATCTTCTAGATATATTCCCTTTTTCTGCCATCGATCTCTCCCCCTCCCACTGCATCCGCCCCTTCCCCACGGCGAGCTTGTATCCTTGGACTCAAAACACAGCTCTGCTATCACGGCGATTTGGAGTTGAGCCCCCTCTCCAAGGAGTGAGTGGGGTGAGGAGGTATTAGGTAATCCCACTTAATGCACGTGGCGAGGGGATTCCCCTTGAGGGTAGGCAGCACACAGGGCAGCCCACCTCCGTGGGAGAAAGGGTTATGTGGGTGGAGGAGGGATTAAGTAGGCGATCGGTCGGTTTGAAAGCGGACACGGGGAAGTGCCTACGGAGCTTCGCGGCGGCCTTTTGTCGGACGAGCCCAGTTTAGCGTGAATGTCAGCGTGTACGGCCCCCGGACGAATACGTTGCGCGTCCGTGGAGGAATTTATGATGAAAGGAGCGTGATTTGCATGAAAGATTGCGGTTCCTTTCTCCGGCTCCTCCGCGATGAATGTTTTCGGGTTTTTTTTTAGCTCTGTCTTATAGAGGAGGTTTCCTTTCTAACTCATTGATACTGCCCACTCAAATTCGAATGGTGATATGGATTCGGACTCTCTCTTTAAAATGGAAGGGATGGTATCAGCTCAAGGGAAAATGGTGTGGATTTTACGAGCATGCTTGCTTAGGATATGTTTTGGATTGTTTCTCCATCTCTTTCCAATATCTTCGCCTAGTTTTTGAGTACATATTCTAAGTCATCATTTGCTGAACTCATTCCGAACATTTTGAAATTCAAGGGCTCATGAATTGGAAAATACTCGTCCTGATTGTTTTTGTATGAGAGTGCGGATTTATGTCTAGAAATAAATTATTCACGTTGGCAACTTCTTTAGTCAGGATTCTGATAGCATAAATAAAGTTAGGTTAGATTACAAAGGAGAGTCAATTTGTTAGTATCAATGTTTTATGATTAAATTCCATGAGGTAAAAGTAATTGATATTACCCAATAGCACAAATGAGGCTTTCTATTATTGCCATTGAGAGCATGTCTTTGAGTAGTGGCCGAAATACACTAAATTCGAATTTAAACTAAATATTGCATTATTAAAACTATATTATTAATGCCACTTTCAATAAAGAAAGAAATGAAAATACTTTTGGAGTTTGCACAAAACAATTTTTTTTTCTCTCTGGAGTTCTACCAAGTTACACTATGTCACATTGATTATTGATCTCAATGAATAACATAAAAATAACATATAATATGAAGCAGTGAAAATAGCAGGAAATAAGTTCTCTGTAATTCAAAGTACTCCTGTATCATCTGAATATTTAATTTTATAAAATCGAGACATAGTAATGAAAATATAGCATTTGCGAACAAGCTTTCCCTAGTGGCTTAATACATAATTTTATGAACATAAAAGGCTTTTATAGTACCAATAAGTCTCTTTGAATACATTCTAGCTGAAGGGAATATTGTTTCATATAGGTAATTTATTTCCTCGCCTATTCTCAACTCTAACAGCCATTTCCTGTAACCTAAGAAAGCAGATAGTATATTAAAATGCGGCATAGCTACTGAATACTGTATCACTAAAATATCCACTATATTTCAACTAGTTTTATTTATCTTTTATGCAATATAATGAAATATTAGAGCTTTTTCCAAACATAAGAATGCACCATTCTCAATTTATACTTGATATTTATCAGTAATTTTATGAATAATGTTTGTGATTAACGAAAAGGATTGAGAAAAAATAGCCTAAACTTAACTCTAAAGTTTTGCTAAAATAATGTTTATCTTCATATATCTACTAATTCAAAAATTATTAAATCTTATTTAATATTATTATTAATTTTAATTATTAAATATTATTTAATATTATTATTAATTTTAATTATTAAATATTATTTAAAAGGGATCATACATTTTAATAACTATATAATAATCTATATTCTGTGATGAAGTTAGAACTGATCTTTTAATTAGTCTTTATATATAAAGAGATGGCAATATATTTTCCTTAATAGCACATCGTTCCTTTGTGAACTATAATCTAAAACACAATTGGGTATTTAAAAAATAATTATCTGATTCATATACAAATGCAAAATATCAGATTCTTTATTGGGAAATGCCTATCGTCTAATTAATGGAATATTTTGTTGTAAATTTTAATCATCATGAAAATATAGAAGTGAACAAAGATGTATTGGGGAAGAGATAGCAAGGGAAGAACGATAGGGAGTAGTAATTTGTCAGGGCGCAAGGAGAGAGAATAACTGAAAAGTTTGCCAATCCCTTCGGCCATGTTTTGCAGACTTTGGGGTCTTTATGAGGGCTTCCTGCGAACATAACCATAAGCTCCAAACTGCTAGCAAGTTGGTCCAACAATGTGTTTAATGTGAAATTATACAGGTCGCCCTAATTTTGCGTTAACTGAATCCGAAATACCCTTCTCTATTTAAAGGCTGGAGGAATACGAGCATAGATTTTGGTTTACTATTTTGTAAAATATTGTAGAGGGAAAATAGCTCATAATAATTATCAGACGCCTCCTAATGACCAATTTTATGAATTTGCCATACCTGAAGGCATTAATGGCATTGATTTACGTAACGTGATTGACTTTATACGTCATGAGGTCACAAAAATAACATCTAACAATATTTAACACCAGTCATCTAACCTGATAAAGAGGACTTTTAAATCTCGCCGAAGTCATGGATCATTTACAATCAACCAAGAGAAATTTATCACCGAAATATTCTAATAATTTTACAGATCATATCTAATATAAAATGCATAATACTTGTTATTTAATTAACTCGAGTAATACAACTGATTCCCTGAGCCAGTTTTAGTATAAGTTATTGCTTGATAATAGTCAATAATAATAATAATAAATAACCTTTCTCGACAAAGCTATCTCATTAAATTTTAATCCTGGAAAGCTGCCTTCCTTCGAAGTTCTTAAAATTTTTATATGCAGTACCTTAAACATTTACTAACTTATAGATACTTGACTGAAATAAGACCTGTAGTATTTTTCCAAAGTGATTCTTCATTGCGATTGGTTTCTTAGTAAAGAACCACTATGGAAAAATAGCCAGTGCCTAATTTCAGTAATGGCTTTCCTATAGCCATGCCTGCGAATATCGATTTTGTTGTAGATGCTTCGTTTGAAGAAAACTGCGAAGGTATTACATACATATACACCCACTTATAATAATAATAATTATTTATTTAACATATACAGGTAACCCCAATTACATATGTTATAATAAAATGACGACACAATAAATAAGAAAGTTAAGAAGAAAACGTATATAAGACACATTTTCTCACTAAAAAATAAGGTTAACATGCAGGGAGTGTCTTATACGAAGGAGTGTGTTTTCCATTTTTTTGATAGGTTTTTTTTCCAATTTCAAGTTTTTGATAGGCCAAGATCACAGTCCATAAAACATTACTCTTCGTCTTATATACAGTATTACTGTATTCATTGTATTTCTCCATACCCAAAAATGCCCCCCAAGTCAGAGAGAATACTTGACGTATAATCTGAGCACCTGTTTCACCAACTCCTCCATCCGACTCACGTAAACGACTCTAAATCACAAACCGTGGAACTATCCGAAACAGGACACAGATGACAGTTTGTCCTACGGGTGGACAGGTGGGTTTCGTGCCGGATTGATTGCACCATCGGCTATAGTGTTGGCGTGCCGTTGAAGGATGCCAACGAGAGAGAGGGAGATGGAGGAGGAGAGATTGAGGTGCATGCGACGAGATTGAATATATCGTGACGGAGGGACCTCTCGGTGGAAAAGAAGGTTCGCGTGGCTGCCTAAGAGTGCATAGGATGAGTGGAAAAGGGGCGGATTGGGGGAGTGGCATTTATAAGGGGAGATGAAAGAGGAGAATTTGGTGAAAAATTTGGTGCAGATTGGAGGAGAGAGGGGAAACGGATTGGAAGGCGAAGCGACTGTGACAGGGGTAAGAATCTTGTGAGTGTCGGTCGTATTGAAATTATTGCACTAAACTGTTGTTTTCTTCCCAAATCCATATTCTATCTTCTAATTTTCATCTGAATCCGCTCCATCCCGTACAAGTTTTGCGTAAAGCCATTGCATTTTCCCCATCGTGTACCCAGAATTTTCTCGGAATGCTCTTCGTGGTTCTCAGGATACAGCCGAATCTTGTCTCGGTGAAATTAGACAGACAGACAGTTTTCCAAATTCTTATAATCCATCCACTGTAAGTCTTATGCAGCCACTTCTTTCTGTTGCTACATAATTAAATATAAATATCCCATCTGGAGCTGCAGTTTCGATGCTTAATGTTACAATCGCAGTACTTTGAACGGTACCATCTGCCTTCACTCACTGTTTTTCTTAGTATACCACCAAAGTTACAGAAAGGCTCTTTGCTCACACTTTACTTCACAGTAAATAACTCTAGAGTGATTCATGAGAAGTACACTAGCAAATTTGAAAGCTCTTCAAAAAGATTTTATGAGACCAGAGGCTTGTTAGATAAAATGAGAGGGTCAAAATAAGGACTGAAAAGGGTATGTAGCTGTGGTGTGGTTGAAATGATGGATTAAAGCAGGTTGACAAAATATACAAAAGATAAAATGTTATCGGAAAAAAGTTAATTTAGTTAGATGGTTTGTGTCCTAGACGAAGGGAAATTTTCACTTATTATGATTGAAGAGAAGATATTCAAAGAGACATGGATTAAAGTGGCAAAAATATTCAGGAGGCAGTAAAGGGTGTAATTTTAAGGATGAACGCTTTTAACTTGTACTCGTACACCTCAAATGTTAGCAGCCTTATTGTACTTTATTGTGCTAGTGATGAAAGCGAGAACAACTATCTCACTCCTCCCCTAGTCAAACAAGCCTCGTACCATCTCCATAGCAGGGGTAGCTAAAGGTGCAGGTTCAAAGCATCTTTTTTACTGAATCCTTTCCAGACAGACAGACACTAAGCTCCTTTAGCTGAGTGAGTAGTTCCGCGAATATACCGAGAATATATTAAGCATTTCGTCTTCCTACCTGCCTACCAGGACGATTTTAGTCATTCATTTGTTATTATGTCTTTCAAAACATTTCAATTTAACGTATATCAAAAAGTAGAACGTTGAAAGATACTCCCTCTTAAATGGTTCGAATCTTTAGTTCTAGAGACAGAGAAGAAGCTAGTGTAAAGGAAAGGAACGTATTTTATTTTAGACATTCATACGTTATAATCTTTCAAAATATTTCAATTTAACGTATATCAAAAAGTAGAACGTTGAAAGATACTCCCTCTTAAATGGTTCGAATCATTAGTTCTAGCAGCAGAGAAGCAGTTTGCGTAAAGCAAAGGAACGTATTTTTTTGCGAGGAAACTGATTCTCACACGGAGGTTTAACGTTCTCTCCGCCTTCCTCCGCCCACACCCCGAGGTAAATGTCAAACGAGGGTGGATATCCCCTGCACACCTCTTTCGTGCCATTCTAATCCTTCCCCTTCCTCTTCGACGCCTCTCTTTCTATTGCAATCTCTCATCGACCCTTTCATCTTAACCTTCTCTTTCTCCTGCCCTTCCTTCTTTCTCTTCTCGGTGCTCCTTTCGAATAGCCTCCCTCTTCACCCTTTATACTGCACTCCTCACTTTCTTCCTTTAATCCCATCACGTTTTACGGCACACAAGTTTCAAACATGACGCTCAGTCGAAACGAATAAGCTGCAAATTAACCGGTAATGTCTTTAACCTATAAGCAGTCAAGCTATTCCTTCCACAAACTTTGAAAGGATTTTTTCGCCGATTTGAATACATTTTCTTCGTAAAACTTTAAGTGATTTCAAATAAAACGACCTTCTCATAATTATTACCTTTTCCTGATTGTCATAAGTTCTGGTTTTATTCGAATGAAAATAAAGTAGACAAAAATTTACTGCGATTTTGCTGTTTTTTTTTACAACCATCGTGTGCAAGAGCCTTATAAACTTGTGGCCACTATTCTTACCATCGTGTCTCATAAATTGTTTTTTGAAAAATAGCAGTGAATACAAGGATACCGCGAGAAAAAGTTATTTATCTCTTGTTTTCTTTTTAAAGTGTTGAAAGTGATCAATTCAACTCAGGGATGACGTCTCTGTGGATAATTGTATTCTCAATAAATACACAGATTCAAAATTTTATTCACGATTATTTTAGATGGATGACAATATTTTGTTGGGATTCTCTAAATACAATTACTATGCAAAGGCGAGGTAGATAAAGAGGGAGGAACACTGTATTTGAGTGCTGGATAATATCGTTTTATTTTTTTGGAAATTTAGATAAAGATAGCGCAAATATAACATTTAGTCATAGGTACTACCATACTGAGCCCATTCTATCATTTATAAGTATTACTCCGACAAGTAAAAACCTCTATTGCTCACTTAAAATGTACTCTATACTCACCGTGCTCTCCTCTCTCACCAGTTAGTGATGACGGACATCCCAGAACATCCGCGACCCGCACTGCGCTCATGTATTTATATGGCCGATATGCCACGGATATGCTACTATTTCGTTACATGATGGATCTGTACACTATGATTTTATGATACGCTAATTTTCCCTAGGAACTGTTCTTTTTAAATTAAAATTTGCAGAATAAAAAGAACAAGTATTGTACTATCCATAGAATACGATCACGTACTCAATGAAGAAAATTAAGTTGTAACCATTCATCGCGCAGAAATGATATCGTATTGACGGTGGACGATTTCAGAAAAGCATTTTTTCTTGCATAAATAGGATTAACAAAATGCTCTAACGCTCGAAACTAAACGCTCAAATATACAATTAATATACTAAAAATATTGTACTTATTTTATTTTATCAGCACTCGTGACTGCTTGAATTTGTAAACCTCATAAGCTACATGCAGTCTTCGGAAACATAGATAACTCTATAAACTTAGGAATGAAAGTTTCTTCCTTAGGAATAAACTTTGGAAGTGCGATTTATGTCATTCAGCGCTTGGCAAATAATAATTATCACTACTATTTGACACTCATTGACAAAATGAGGCTCGAGAAGATATCTTCCATTTTTTTCCGATTTTATGATTTACTACATACATCTCATAGCCTCATAACTTCATGCCTTATTATATGCCGACCTATTGAAGATAATTGGCTTTTTTACACTCTCCTAGTCGTCAGAGCTATTTAGAATATTCTCCATAGGGAATATACATATTTCTTTCGTCTGCAGGGACTCTTTTTAAGTAATTACCAAAGGAGATTCAGATACATATCGTTAAAAAGGATTAACCTACCTGATAATTATATAAATATATACATAAAAATATATATGAGTATAAATTATAATGCAGGTACTGTGTATATATTATGAATGTATGTCCTGTTTTATTGTGTAAATATATTATATGTAGGTATAAGATATACAGCCTAATCACAGTTTATTTACGATAGAAATAAAAATTAAAGGTTATAAATTCTAATATAAGGAAGGCACTTTAAGAGAGTAATATATTAGGTACGCAGGGTCAGAGAACAAAAGCACACAACGGGTAAAAGCATCCACGAGGTACGGGGGTGAAAAAATAAGAATAAATAATACGGAAAAGAGGAAGGGAGAATCGCACCGGAAACCAGCTTAATGGGACCGGAAATTCCCATTTGACGTTCGAACGCGAGAGAAAAGGGGATAAGTTTCATTTTGAATCAATTGGAGCGTTAGCCGCGGTGTAAAATCCCATCCGAGTGCAGGTCGGCATTGAGTGCAGCGTTGGTGCAAGGATACGCCTCCTTTGTAGCGTGCGTGAGATGGGGGAAGTTCTTAAGATGGAAGAACAAGGAGTGAGGGGCGATAACTCGGTGAGTGGATCCCATCCGAGTGAGGGAGGGAATAGGATAAGGCCCATCCATGGTGCGGGTGTCATGGCTCCCTTACACCACTTCCTTCGCGGAATTATAGCGACAGCAATCTGGAAACCACACTCAGAGCCCATCGCCCTGCGCCAACACTCACTAAAGTTAATCACCACCTTTCGACGGAACAAGGAGTTGAGATTCCTCAATCTCCGCCTGACCCTAACGTCCTCAATCTTTTCCTCTCTCTTTCCACATTCGTGTATCCGCCGTTTCCTCTTCTTCCGCGTGGTTTCCTTATCGTCTTTCCTCCCCTCTTTGTTCTCTTTACGTTTTGAAGGATCATAATGTCGTAGGATAAGCCCTCGATCTTTCCTGCAACTTAACGTCATGTTCCGCTCGAATTGTTACAGTGAATGGAAGTAATTTTAGTTGCTGTTTGTGAGTGTATCTTGATGAGTGCCTACGTTAACGTGTTAAAATAATGATAGGAAAGTGTGTAGGATTATTTTGCGATCTTATTCGTCAAATAGAGAAAGGAGCTATTAAATTCCTCAAAGATTCAAGATGAATAAAAATATTTCGCGATGATTAATCAATAATAATGTAATAAATAATCTAAACTATTCATCGATTTAATTTCCATAGCTCAAAAAATAGTCAGCTAGGTAGCTCCAAAAATATATATCTAGTGTGACCGTTTAGATGTCTAGCCTAAATGGATTATTTTCTAAGATTCTATCTTTTCAGATATCTACGGCTTTACGTTCGCTTGTATTGACGTTCTACTTCCAACTTTATTTAAATAAATTATTACCGCTTACTGAAGCATAATATGAGATTTTCATTGTAATGACAATAAGATGAAAATGTCTTTATCTTAGAAGGATTGAATTTAAAACTTTCCCCATTCATCTAACCAATTATGATTTTTGTACGGTTTGTAGTTAAAAGTGATTGTTTGAAAAAATCAGAAAAAGCGTGAATATTCACCCAAGATGTCCTAAGGGAAATGTATCCTCTGCAGGAAAACATCCATTAAGATAGAAAGAATTATGCTATATTTTTGAAACTCCTGGGATTAATGGTGGCCAAGAAGTCGATAAAATTGGTTACGACTTTTAAAATAACATTTCCGGTTTGTCCAGCTCTAAATTTGTCCAATTTTGATACATTCCGGGTTCTCTTTATCAGAATATACAGGGAATCCAAAATTTAACGTATTGATTTGAAAATTGAATAAAAGGAAACCCTGCAAATAAAACGATACCAGATGTAATGTTAGCACGGACTTAAGCAACGTTGTACACGGACCGCGTAGTGTTGTGGCTGTAAACGGTAGATATTTTGAAATATATAGTTATTTAGTTTTTTGACAATAAGTTTTTGAAATATAGTTATTTATTTTTTCCGTTTCTGTCGGCGAACCTCTGAGCTAATTTTAACATTACCTAACTATTTAAAAGATTTATATACAGTGCTGACATAATTTTATTTATTTCAACTAAACAATGGAACACTAAAAATTACATGTATGAATGCATGAATAAAAATCAACGAAAACTAACTCAAAGAAATATTTACAAAATATGATTTAAGCAGAATGTTATATACATAAATATGTATACAAACATTCTTTTGAGACGTTGCGTACTTTTGACTTCTTTTAAGATTATATCTTTTAAGATGTTTTTGATTTAATAATGTTATTTACCGGTCTTCCTAGCAGAATAAAACAATCGGCGCATTTCTATCCCATTCCGTTATCCATTCATTCAATTTCCAAACCAACCCGCTTAATTTCGGCCCCCATGTAGTAACCCTATCTAAAATACTCTAAGCCGCGTTCTATTTCTATAAGCATTCACCTCTCGAATCACCCCCACCACATTCCTGTTTGCCTCTTGATGCCGAGGCGTGAGGAACCACGCGCGGCGCAAACTCACTTCCCTTAAAACTGCTTCCCCTTCGCCTCCTCGCCTATTTATCTCATTTGCCGGCTCTCACCTCAAAGGGCTCCCAGGGGGGGCGTCTTCCCATCATCGCGGAACAGCCTCCCCATCATCTCCGCCTCTTCTTATTTGTAATAAAATAAGCCACCAAAGAGTCTCCGAGGAAGCTGCGAGAGATCTTAACTTGTTACGTCCATTCCAATGGCATCTGAGGCGCGTACCCATCTCGAATGCTATTCGAACCCATTTCCCCTCTCTCCCTCTTCACTCTTTCTTCCATTCCGTCCCCGACAATTCATTGCTTTTCGCGTTGACAATAGGAAGGGGGTTGTAAAATCTTCCACTACTTCGGCAGGGTTACCAATATTAAATATCTTGCTTTTTCAAAACGGCGGGCTTCCGAATGATACGAGACGGGCATGGTGGACATTAAAATTACCTTGGAGAAAAGATTGATGGTACAAGTACTATAGGCAGTAGTTATATTAAAAGTGGTACGACAGCTGAGGTTACTTCACACATCTTGGCTTAGACTGGGAATCGAACCCGGGATCGCTTTTTCAGAGGTGTAAAGCGCAATTTTTAAGCATAATATTCACCTTTTATTAAATTTCAATAGACGCCTATTAATCCTTTTGTTCCTTAAATAATATAGGAATTGCGTTATACTATACTTATTGAATTAACGATGAAAACGACCTTGTGAGCAAGTTCTATGTTATTTGAATAACATTTGACTAATCTCAAAGCCGATCTGTACAAGTCGAACGCGCTGCCCACACGACTATCGAAGAGTCCCTTCTTGCTATTATGATACTATTAGATGAGATATCCATCTAAAATATCTATGAAAATGGTCTTTAGGCCGCAGGTTCTCCACCTCTGATTTAGGAGTTAATATTGAGGTGTTATTTATGACAAAAGCAATATAATCTGATCTATATTTACTAAATATACAATGACATACGTTTTTACCATATCAATACTAGGAATACTAAGAATATTATAGTAAAAATTGAAAAAAATTATGAGTGATTTAGTCACGGAGATATAGAGAAAAGGATAGGTCATGGTCACAACGTCAATGCCATTTGTAATTGCAAAAGTATATTTATTTTTGCTCAAAATCATGATGTAGCACGTACTCAAGATATTGCATCCGACTCTTTTAATATGGTATGTGACAGGAAATCACTAGATTTGCTACCACGAATCCTTGGTTTAGAGAACCTTCTCAGCCTAGGCGACCAGTGTAATGTACTTGTGAAGTGACTGAGAAAGTGAGGTACTCTTCCTCAGTTCCACTTGCAGGAACCATTGATGATTTTCGCTGTTTTAGTCAAAAGATTCGAAAATTGTAGCGGTCTTTCTTAGAAATACTATGAGGTGAAGTAGAGTGATGATTCTGAAAACCTTCCACTTCAACGAAAGGTGTGCCAAAAGCGTTAAACTAAGGGTGGAAACTCTGAAAGTTGTTTCGCTTTGTTTCAGTGGCTGGGCCACCGTAATCAGAACCTGTTGCCTTTATTTTACGATTGTGAAGCTCATTTGGTTTAATTGCATTTATTCACTACTCTCCATCTCTAACTTTCATGATGAGCGAACAAGTTGAATGTTGTAAGAACTTCAAACTGAGAATAACTTCCCATGCGTAAACATCCATCTGTGATGAAAATCGCTATTATAAAAACTGTATGTACTACTATGAAGTTGCTATTATAAATTGATACATAATATTTGATTGATCAATTGATTATTGTACTGCAAGGAGCATTCTCGCTCACTCCTTATCTTTTCAAGTAAGCCTCATTCCCTCTCCAGGACCTAAGATAGTTGATGGTGAAATGATGATCAAAACGACCTTTGGCCTGAATGAATATGTACAGAAATTGATACTGATATGTGACTAAAACCAGGCTTTTCAAAAATCCGTTCATTCTACACATTAAGCATTATTAAATGAGAAGAACAATATAAAGAATATGCCTTCACAAACATGGGTGTTCTGAAAAGTTTCCAACATTTCGCCAATTCTCGACATGTTTTCTTAAAATTTCCAAAAATTTTCTGAAGATTTCTCAAAAATCTGGGGTCGGAAACTTTTCAGACCACTCTCGTATATGTTTACCCTACACATTCATCTATACATGTTCCACAACTCCTGAAATGTGAAAAAGAAGCGGTGAACACAACTTCCCCCAATTCGTATTCATATTCTTTCCTCCAACCTTCCATGCCCTTCCACATTCTCCCTCTATATTCCTTCTCCTCCACTTATTCCTTCCCATAACTCTCCCCTTCCGTTTCGCGCTCATCACTTCATCCCTCTCCTTTATCGCCTCCACTTTACCCCCCTCACACACTCCATTCCCTCCTCACTCCATTTTCGTGTTGCGCGGTTAATTCGCTCAACTCCCACTCAAGTAGTTTTTCTTTCTTTATTGATCGCGCCCGTAAAAACCTTCTCCTCATCTCTTGTTCCGAGAATTATTTTCCAAAGTTACCGCCACTGAAGTAATTTTCTCAGAGATTTCTTTCCCGAGTGCGCCGGCGTTTTCTTTTCCGGGAGGAAACATCATTGTCTTGTTTTACTAGGAAGAGGATATCGGGAAATTTATTTAATTCTCCTCGCAAACGGTTATGGTGTAAGCTGACGCCGAGGATAATCACGAGTTTTGTTCGTATAAAAAGAGTTTGGAGGTTTGTCGTTTCCTCTCACTATTCATGCGAGTTTCCAGACAAAGGGTAGACTAGTGTTTTGGACGACTAGTAGAATGATTCGATCTATTCCACGGAATGTATTTCTTTTGAGTCTTCTCAGTTTTTCTCTATCTACGTCATATTTCCCAGAATAAATATATACCAATGACAAGCCTACTCAATTGAGTGCATATATGTTATTATTCAAGCGTACTGCTTGTTGTTATTAGATGTTGGACTCGGATAGTAAGGTAAAAGATAACAACTCGACCACCATTTCCTTCTAGACAGTAGCAAAATCAAGGCCTTTACTATCAACTAAAATGTGAATGTTTGGATAAATAGGCAAAGGAATAAATTATATGTTTACGTAATCTTTTCTCTCGTATATAGTACTATGTTAATTGAGATCAAGATCAATGAAATATAAAAATATATTATGATAATAATAATAATGCCGTCTTATAGGGCGAATTTTAGCCAGTGCTGACTATTCTTACAATTATCCCTTCTTATCTTTTGTTCATTTTTCCTTCCTATTTTTATATATAATAAAAAGGTAGGAATTATGGATCATAATTATTTATTTCTCGTAATTCATCGAATTAATTAGGTAATTCCCACAAAAATGTCACGGCATTTTTCACGATGGAAAAAACAATTTTAATAATCCTATTTCATTCATGCACATTCGCTTATAAGTGCTGAGTAGTAAATACGTTGATATTTTGATGGTCATTCTTTCGAGCTCATACAAAGGCTCAATACAAAACGACTACATACTTGTATACCTCTCAAGTTACCAATACCAACTCCAGTACCAATTGAGCTGTTAACATAGACAAGAAAATATTCCACAAATTTCAAGCGTTACGCTAGTGAAGGCTCATCACGTTATTTTTGTATTAGATTTCAAATCTTTCCTCATACATATAACCAGTTATGGAGCCATCTATTCAGTCTGAAAGACTAATACGTTACTCTCAAAGTCATATCAAATTATAAGAGATGTACTCATTCATATATTATAAGAGATTACTCATGTAATTTCCCGATGACAGTTGTCGTTTGTTGTCTGTGTAACATGAAATCTTCTTTGTGTCGTCTTTAGCTATTCAGAATGTTGTGCGAAGGATGTTTAGCAATCTTTTACTCCAAACTGAAGCTTGTTGTTATGTTACAGGTGTGCGTCAGGAGCAGGACATCTTCGTACGGCTCATCGACTCCGTCACCAAGCAGGTAAGAGACCCGCCCACCCACCGTTCCCTTGGCAACGCTTAGCGAAAACATTCCGCTCCTAAATAATTGAGCGACTCGGAGTATAACTCTTTTTAATTCCCACTTAGGCTTCCTATTGAAGGATGATGCACGCCTTGAAATACTCTATATTCGCGTATGACCGGTGAAATAGTGTGGACCGTTTAATTTTAGAGGGGTTAATATTACCTGCGATCATCATCCGAATGACTTGATGTTCAAACGACATTAAATCAACAACGACATTGATATTAAGTCTAACAAAGATTTACCTACACTCCTGTTCGATAATTTTGAAATGGTGGGTGAATCGAGTGTGATTTTTCACATATGCAAAATATGAACATCTATTCGTTAATATCATTTAGAAGATCATTTCATCGAAATCTCAAGCATGATGGCAGCGACCTTCTGAAAGTGGAGGAACGTAACAAATATACGCACGATGAATCATGAGTATGATATATCTCCTCACTTCTTCCATATCACCATTACATATCTAGCCGAATCGCAATCTACTGAAAGGAAATAATACTGTTACTCTTAGAAACATTTCCTAGTTAGTTCTCTTATTGATCGAAATCATTTTCATCAGCCGATAAAAATACAAACCAAGTTGTAACTTGTTGAAAATATCCCTCATCGATAACATCAGGTAGAACGTAGCAAATATCGTTCTCTTTATCTAAATTCTTCATGGTTTACGCATGGTTTAAACGTGAGATAACATATTTTTCAACGCCTAATTAAATGAAGAAGTTGTACAAGTTTCTAAATTTATTTTTGTATCGAAAATATGTAATTCTACAGAGTATCTCTCGGAAATATTGATTTTTATGAGTTGATATCTTGTAAAGATCAATAAACTGCTCGGAGTTTGAATCAATCCTTAAAAAAATTTCAGCTTATCTCCTCTTAAACTTCTTCATTGTCATTTTTAGAATTTCAAGTGGATAGTCATTAATTTCTTAGTACACTTTCCTTGAATCAGCATTCTACATTCTTCCTATTAGTACTATGTAGGGATAGTACCGGATCGAATCTGCTAAAAATACCTCCCATAATAGCCCAGGTAATAAACTTTTTTGAACTCATAAAACTCTTTGTTGTGTCTGTCCTTCCTTGGTGATAATACGAACTCAAGTGAGGAAAGTATTTCCCACTTTAGAACTCTGCTCCACCTGTTCCAGTTATTCATTCGATACCCTCGCTTCCCTATCTTAGTATATCCTCCTCTTTAAGTCTCTCTTTTATTACACTTCTCTCTCCGATATATAGGTTCCTATCCTTATAGGAATCCATCTCGCAAAAGGCGTTTTTTACTGCGTTAAGAATTTCCATCAAAAACTTCACCATTTCTGTGAATGTATGTATTTTGTACATGAATTATAAGTCTGTCGCAAACGCAGCGTTTTCTCTTACTTTCCATGATAATATTTCTTTTGATGTTAAGCGAATCAATCTTTTTCAGAATATCGATCTTTCATTTCATTTGCAGCTGATATCATCAGAATCGGTTTATGGTTCACTTCAAGTTTGTTTAATTTTAATTCCGAAAATGTTCTAAGTATTTCCGATCCTTGGGGAAATGTTCTCACATGCTGGATCGAAATCGGCTGAATAGCTTTGGAACTGAATATTTGTTTGGAAAGGTATTTGTTTAGTTTGTATAGTATTTGCACCCTTGGTCTTTTTCCCATTTCTTATGGGATCAGCTGATGGTGGCCGATGTTGTGGTGATGTTATCTAAAGGGTAGAAAGGCTAGGTAGCCATCCGACACCAAGGTTTTGGGTTCGAGTCCCGGCTCACCGGTTTTTCTGGTCACGGCATGGACTTGTGTGTTTTTCAAATGTGTTTTTATTTGTCGGAAATGTATTATTACGGATATAATTAGGGAAAACGTAAGTTTTCCGTTTCCGTCAGGGAAATAATAATATTACAGTTCAGCATAAATTTCTGCTGCCAGGTTCTTTCACATCGCAAACTCACATTGGAAACAATGGTTTTTCAGTTAGATCTAAACCATGGTCAATGAATCTGTAGGATACGCTACCAATTGTATTTAGATTTTATTTTTCTAGATTAATCTAACTGTAGATTATATATGTGTTGAGTTTATGTAATGTCTTGGAATATTTGTAAAGGTTGGGTGGAAAAGAGGCCATTTTGTCTTAACCCCAAAATGGTCAAATAATAATGATTAAGAAAAGCTAGAAATTTAGTAAACAACGATATCGTAACAACTTCTCCACGATCGAGAAAAAATTCAATCTCCATTTCTAACTTTTCAAGCTTCATCACGACCTGTAGGAAGCGTGTATCCATTCGTGAACCCTGCAAGGTTGGGTTGAACCACTCGAAACTGTTCAGGAAGGCAGCGCGAACCTCAGTTGAGAGAGGACTTTTCCAACGTAAAGGACTTCGTATCCCTCCTTTTTTCATCCACTAGTCGAAAGCGAGACGCATTCTGAGAGGTTTTCACCGAGTGATTTACCTTCGTCGAGTAGCGCGACCTTTACCATCGACGGACTATTCCACGACTCTGCGTCATGGCGTCTACGACCCTTCGTCTGCAACGCCTCTTTCCGCGAACTACTCTCCCTCCCCCCCACCACTCCCGCCAGGAGTAAGGGAGTGGGGAGTGCGCGGGAAAGGGTTTTCGGGGAATAAATATTAAGGGACCATTTGCTCTTATCTGGTGCCGCCTTGGTCCGTGTAAATAGAGTGGGTCGTGGGGAAGGAAGAGGAGGTAATGAATGGAAAGGAGGGAAGATGAAGGAAAAGGATAGGAGGGTTCCTTAATGGAGTGTGTTGAATGGTCAAGGCGATGCACAATGAAGAAGAAGAGGAGGAATTGGGATGGTGAAAATTATGCGAAATTATATTGTGAATGGTATAAAAGGATGGTTCAACGAAAGGGTAACTAAACTAGATTTGGGTAAGGAGAAAAATGACTTCGCAAGATTCCACAGTAGGTTAAAATAAAAATAAAAACCTACTGTGGAATTTTGCGAAGTAATTTCTCTCCTTACCTAGGATGGAATACCACAAAGTTACGGCTTCATCGATTGATATAACTTGGTTTGTCTGCGACTATGATCGCAAACAACAATGGCCATGTGATTTTTATTTAAAGAGAGTATTAGAAGAAAAAGAACAGTATACTCTCCTGCTACCATATTCTGGTGAATGGAATGGTTTTCGTTTGTCTTTGGGCACAGGATAATTTACTTTTCTCTCAGTATTGTTCAGTGCTCTGATGATATAAAAGTTACTGTGGTATAATAATGGTATAACGTACAAGTGTTACTCGTAGAGTCACTCTGGTACACTAACGTGGACTTGTCCTTTGAATGTACTGGACCTGTTTTATTGTTAGCGTTGTGGCTCAATGAGGAAAGCGTTGGCAAACTACCTCACTCCTCATTTGCCAAGTTTCCTCATTCCCCTCTTCAAAACTTTTGTAGGTAATGATGTGGAATGAGGTGTAAACTAGCCATAAGACTGGTTCAAATACTGTACAGTCATCTAAACACAAATTGTGTTAATGCAATGAATAACATTTGTGTTGTGGAAAAATTAGTGAGGCGAATTGATACTAGCCGCTTGAGGACGTTAAGTATCCAGTCATGAAGATAAGGGGTACTCAAGCGTATTCTGAGAAATGGAAGAAAAGACAAGATAAACGTGAGACAAAATGTGCATCTTTCTTTGAAGTGAAGAAATACGCAAGATCAGCAAAATATCGAAGAGATCTGTGAACAGAAGAGCTCATTACATTGCTCTTCATGGAAAGAGGGATTTTGTTGTTACCATATGTGAACATCTATGTGTATACTAAAGTCTGGATTCCTTTGCCTTAGTCCTTTACGTTCTGGAATTTAAAAGATCATAGTAATTGTTCGATTTAAAATTCTAGAAGGTTGAGTATTGAAAGAATAATCTACTGTTTGAATCGGCTTAATAATACAAAATTTGCATACTCTTTGATTGATTCAAAGATGTAAGTAAAGGGAATTCTCATTTTTAAGTTTCCTTCTCTACTTTCGCCTCCCTAGAATTAATGTACGAGAGTTCAAGTATGTAAACATCGATTTCTCCAACTCTGAGTAATACGAGTAAATCAATTCTGTAGCTCATCGAATGCATTCGCTCAAGTTTTCGAAATTTTTTATTTTGGCAATAGAAACTATCGAGAGTAGATGTACAGATATAATCATGGCTTGAAACTCAATTTTTCTATGATACAGAAAGAAAAAGTTTGCCATTGTATGCGACGACAAAAAGTGTGCGAAGACAAAAGATGACGTGCCTTTTCTTCCATGAACTTCAAATATTTTTACAAAATATTTCAACAATTTCATTACGGAATTAAAAATGTTTTAATGAACAAGAATGTATAACAAATAATAATCAAGTTAATGGAGAGAAGTATAAAAGTATCCGAACATACTTTTCAAGTATATTCGGATGGGAAGGGAGTTATTCTTGATGATGGAGATCAATCTCCGAAACTAGTCGTGTTTTACTTTCTTTCAATAATAATAATATAACGTCTTTATTCGGGCGAGATTGAGACTGAATAGTCTCTTCTTACATCTAACCCTAACCCATCTTTTATTGTTTATAATAAAAAATTTGTGGAAAAAGTGCAAATTGTTCTTGTTCATTATGGCATATATCCACAAAACATAGCCAGATATTGTGAATTTTAAAGATGTTTTGACTGAGGATGCGTCGAAGAAAACTGATTGAAATCCATTTGTTCTCCAACGTCGTCTCTGCTTAAAAATGGGAAGGAGTTAAGGTACAAACGTACACTCAAGTAACACCGTTACATTGATTTTTCTCCCGCCCAATTATTAACCATAATCTCCTCGAGGTAGCGAACGGAAGTTGGTGAAACTAATGTGGAACTCGGCGTCGCCGAATCGTATTTCATACCGTTGCCACATAATCACGCGTATTTCACGCTCACGACATCGGCGGACGTTTACAAGTGACTCTTTGGTGTTGCGGTTGCGATCCAAAGAGGAGAGAAAGTATATTCGGATGGGAAGGGAGTTATTGCCGGCCATAAGGGTGAGATAGCGAGGGAAGGAAGCAAAGGGAGGAGCTGTGGTGAAGGGACAACTCCGGGAGGAATGGTCGTTACGACTGCGACGTCCTTATCTGCAGCCCGAAGTCCTTTAGGGAGGGAAGCAGTAGGTGGGGAGGAGATCGTGGTAGGAGAGGGAGAATGGAAGGAGTATCTTGAGGAGGAAGGGGAATTAATGATGGGGGAGGAAGGAAGGGAGAGAGTGGTGGCTCGAGCGGATACAGATGAGGTTTAAGGATATAATAATGCGATCAAATTGCTATCATTGTTATAAACAAAACGTAATCACAGACTGACCGTTTTCTTTGTCTATAAGGATGCATTTTAAGCATCATCAAACCTCTATCAGCAACGTGTGGGATGTCTTTATTGAGGAATAATGTATGACACAGCAGTGTTAATGCTAAGTACCTTCGGATAAATACGATAAAATATTTAGACTAAGACTACTTGTACTATAAAGTCAGAAGAGGATACGTTCTCGAAGATATTCATAAGGCGTCTTCGTGCGACTCTTGCCGATCACATAAAACGGGAAATTAGAGCGAATTGTATACTAAGACCAATCGAATCAGGGGAACTTTTCGCGAGCGATAAAACAGCAAAAGATGAGGAAAACTGATCGAACTGCATTAGCTAAAAACGCGAGCAGAAATACAGAAAGATATTTAATAGAAAGTATCGCGAAAAGTACATGAAATAATGTAAGAATGAAGAAACTAATAGGAGATAGAGGAACTAACGTAAAGATAATGGAAATAACGTGCAGAAACAAGTAAAAACGTGATGATATAGGAAATAAAGATACATGAAAGCACGAGAAAATGTGTTAAAATACGAAAAAATGTGTGCGATTTCGTGAAATACAAAACACCTTACTTTGTGTAAACATAGATACAAATAGATAAATAGAAAAGTACAAATGAATATACGTTACCAATCATTGTGGTAGTTAGAGGGGTCCGGAAACGACGTAAGCAGATGTAAAAAAGTAAGGGAACTGGTGAGAAGGAGAAAAAGAAAAGAAGACTGTAAGATAGAAGGATATAGGCCAGCAGGTAATAGAAAGCAGCAAAAATAGGTGAAGAAAGGAGGAAGAGCGGAATGTTAAAAGGCAACACTTAAGAGTCGCAGATATCGAATAAGCGTTAGAGAGGAATGACGAGGAAACACAAAAATGTAGCGCTGAAAAGGTAAACAAAAGCGAGAAAGACGGTGCGAGAATCAAAGGCCCCTCGAAGAGCTTCTCTTTGCCATTCGGACCGCATTCCTTCCCTTTCCTCTTTATCTCTAAATCTCTCCAAGTTGCCTTTTCTCTCACTTCATTTCTCTCTCTTCCTCCATTGAGGGTGTGAATGATTTGATTGTCCCACTGAGCTCTGTTAAGAGATCTCTTGGCATTTCAAAGTAGGGACGCTTCCTGATTTCTGTCGCAATCTTTCGGGATCGACGACTCAGTTCACGGGGGAGTCAGATTAATTGGCGTGATATTTAGAGAGAAACAGCATGATATTTAGCACGTTCTTAATATAAATGTAAATGAATCGTGTAAATTTATAATTATGGTTTTAGGCGTGAGTTTTCTTGCCACAGGAAAGGGAGATTTTATTCGTAAGATATCACCAGCACAAATACGTTTGTTTCATTACAAACGAGCATCATTTTCAAATTGGGAATCTTTCCCACTTTAATGGAAATATAATATTAATATTGAAGTTTTAATTTTTATAAGATCACGTCAAGTTTGCATTGAACTTAGCTTCAGTGTATCCCCTCTTGACCTGCCACCTGGGATACATCTCGCTGGTTGCCGTATATGCTGGTTAATCCTATGTGCTCGCATACTATACATACACATGTATTTGTGTGCGAAAGAAATATTTCCTTGGTAATATTAATGAAAAATAGAGAAATGTTCATTTTTGACGCGCACTCATTCTACATTCATACTTGATAATATGTAAAAATGCCTTTCTTTGAGAAGTGATTGTCAGTAAGTAATCAACTAAAGAATGAAAAACAACATAAATTTTTTAAGTTTTACTAAATTTTGTAATTAATTCAGTGAAACTTTATTATTTATTTAGTTATTATAATTAAAAATTATTAAGTTATTTAGAAAAGTTACTTTTTTCCATCTTTGTTATGAAGTTTCATAAATTGACGGCTTCAACCATCCAATTTTTAATCAAGTAAAACTGATTTAACAAGAAACGTTTGATTCATTGATCTTCTTAATTTATTTACTCACGTGTGTTTGCTTTATCAAATCGCATATTTAGATTTCACTCTCGGAAAAACAAACGAAAAGCGACCAGTCAGACAAACAGAGAAACGGTGAAACAGGCACGAATTCGAAAACGGGAATGGAGTGACTTGACTATCACCCTTAACCATGCAACTTTTGTTTCCGAATAACTGTCCATCTTTGCACGACATTAACCAAATCAGCCGGAAAATCAACCACGCTTTCTTACAGATTCCATCATCACAATCGCAAATTTTATTTCCGTCCACAATCCTCACTAAACCAATGAGACACTTTCATCATCCATCCGCAGACGATTCTCCCGAATCTTAGTTACGTCATCCATTGACTCTTCCACTCGTTTATTTAATTTTTGACGCCTCTGAGGCGAGTTTGCATAAGTCAAAGGCTTCGGTACGGACAGATTTTACTCTCCATCCAGGTCGGCAAACTCACGGATTACTCCCTTTCTGAGCGTAAAAAGCTGGGCGTTAACTCCCTTTGCGGGTGTGAATGGAGTAACGAGGTCGCGGCACGGAGATGAAATTATGCCCTTGCGGGAAGAGTTGATCATCCATTCAGAGAGAGTCAAGGCGGAATCGCGGGTGACAGCTCTCTTTTGCGCCGGGGGTATACGCTGCCGATTGGGAAAGCTTTGTGCAGAGGGTGATGAGGGGTAACAAGAGGATGAGCAAATCTGGAATTCTCTGAGTCCCCGGTATCGGATTCGTATTCGGAGATAGAAGGTATTTGGAGGAAGAAGGAAGAAACAGAGAAGCTACCGGGAAACTGCATAGATTTATTTACACTGGCTCACTGGACGGAGTGTGGAGAATGTCTTTGGTTGGTACCGACGTCAGTCGTTACTCGACTTTCACGCAAATTAAAGTTGTGGATATTCATAACATTTGTGGACTCATTTCATCTCCTTTATTGTAAGCTTCTCTGGTTGAAGGATTTGAGTTATCGCTGTTTTTGAGCGTAAATAACCCCGATTTCTCTCTGCCACATATGATATGCAGACGCAGTTGTAGGAAGTGATTGCAATGCTATGATGAAATTCACATGTTTTCATCTCTTTATGCTATTACCATTCATCACCCATTTTAATGGAAATAGATGACCGTGATAATAACACGATCATCATCATCTATGAAATAATGGAAAGATGTGCTTATCGTATCATCAAATAATTGATTCGAAATATATATTATTGTCGATTAAATATAGATTAATGTTAGACTCAGAACAAAGTTTCTGAGTATTTATTATTTAATGAATAATGAAGTGTGACTAAGTGATGAAGAAATGACGAAATCTATAACATTCAACGGCTGAAATACTTTCCATACTTGGAATTACTTTCTCCCACTGTATACACTAAAATATAAACACGAAGTAAGTCTTGCATTAACATTTCCTTGCTGATATAAGCTCCCGATTACAGAAGTGAAGAAGCGTGGCTTGGTAGTTTAGTTGGTTAGAATACTTGCCTGGAAAGTGGGTGACATGGGTTCTAGTCCTAGTCAAGTCAAAAATTTTCGCTTCTTGTATAACGCTGATATATTCTGTATCAATGCAAGTGATTTGTTTATGTAGATTTTATACGGCACTATGGTACTTTGGGAGTTAATATCAGGAGGTTAAAACCGTTATATTATCTAGTTCTATTCTATACTATTGAAATAAAATGAATCTCCTCTGTTAGCTTAATTCGTATGGCCACTTAGTCTTAAGTACCCACGCTTCGATCTCTTCCCGAAACCTTTTAATCGGTTTCCTCACGTACAGCGCGACCTCCCGGAAAATCTTCATCCCCCGCAAGTTAAACACGTCGATTAGATACACCAGCAAAACCTTTCATCGGACTAAAAGCTTATGGAGAGGTCCTCACGGAAATTAATTTGTCAAATCAGTCGGCGTGTTGCCTCTCCGTCTCATTGACCGCATCCATTAGTTTCAAGGTCGATTACGCCGGCGAAACCATTTCTTTCCGATTTCTCTCAATTCATTCCACGCCAAGTGATTCTCTCCCCGAAGCTTATGCAAAGGATGCCAAAGAAATACGGATGGATGGTGACTGGGCGGCGGGATGTGGTGACTCGGGTGCAAGATAGGGGGACAATGGGGACATCTGGTCTTTTGGACACCCCCTAAGGGGAGGGAGGCTGCCTAAGAGCCCATTTATTTCCGTAATTCCCGATGTAAATGCAATTCCCTTGGGAGGGGGCGGATGAAGGTTCCCTTAGGGGTATAGTAAGGGTAGGGGTAGGTGTTAGGGGACTCCTAGATGGCTTTCAGAAAGTGTCGAGGGGAGTGTTGGGTGGTTGTTGTCTCTGTAGGAAGGGCGTATTTCCGCTTCATTAAGTGGACCACCTCTTTTCTATTTCCGATCGCGGACTCACTCACTCTCTCGTTCGCTTTTGTGATCGTATGCTTCAAAATGTATACTTATGCACCTACAATGATATGTTGCAGTGTTTCTAATGCGCGGGTGCGCTGTATATTTCGGAAGCTTGCATATCGTAACTTTTGTTTACTTCCGAATGTTTCCGAGGCTTTGTTGTATCGTTCTAAAGCCTTCCTCTACTAGGACTGCCCTAGCGGCAGTCTAAACCAGAGGTGCGTCCCAAACAACAACTTCAATACAGTCCAAACAGATGAGGATAGTAAGGGATACATATGGGAATTAAAATCTAGCATTCAATAATTTTAAAAACTTATATAACAGTTACATATTACAAAAATGTATACAAAGGGTCCCGTTTACAGAGTGAAATTGAGTCGGCATGGCAGATCAGCGTTTAAAATACCTGCCCGGAAATTGAAGAGCCTGGATAAAAGTCTAGTGATGAAATATTGTTACTTTTCTTTATCCTTGGGATTCCAAGTGTACGACTCCAAAGGCGAAGATTCATACCTTTCCTTCGTCCTCGATAGTATTTCCCCTATGCATATCACCATCTCTAATTTGAATTTGAAATTTTAAGACACACTCTCTTCCTCGTCATCATCGTAGAGCAATCTGAAGATTTACTGTTGTAAAACTCCAGGCTTTCTTGTTCCCAGTCATACGCTTCATTCCTTAAAGATTGCTAAACTTGACACTAAAATTTATCTGCTTCTCTTAATAAATCTTTTGGAATTTCGCTATGATTCCTCCTCAAGCTATTCCTTCCAGTACTGTTTTCAGCAGGCTTTCGACTGCGGTCGATCAAGTTTTCACTTCTTTTCATCAATGATTTTCAGAGAATTCTTTATGTCTCAGTTCTAGAGTCATTCATTGGTACACTCCTGGTACAGGCCTTAGTAAACTGTTTCCTAATATTCATGATTATTTCATTTAAGGTACACAATAGCTGGAATAAATTATCTCATGCACGAATAACATGAATTTCATAGTTAAAACTCATTACAAGGTCATGGAAAGACGATTCTAAGAATCTATTTCCACAGCCATTTTGCTCTGTTTTACATTCTAGTATTACCACATATGCCGTTTATAACCCTGATTCATACTTCCATCCACTTGGTGCATAAAGAAACACATCCACGTACTTCCTCGGCTGACGGTCATTCGGCGTGACGTAACGACCAACATCGTGGGTGTGCAACCAATTGTGATTAGCCACGGTAATCGAAACTTAACGCTCTGAGAATGGCCAAGCTGTAAAGCTTATACGGCGAAACGGTTCGCAACCAGGAATGGGCCAGAATTACTCTATCTAATCTGCGTTAATTGAGCCAGTGCGAAAATTAAGTCTGCGAAGTAAAATTTGCAAACATCTGCACTACCCTAACCTAGAAACTCTAATGGGATTGGACCGAGAATCACTGCGGGCTAGAATAGAATAGTAAACTCGTAAATGAGCATAGATATTAATGTAGCGTGACAGCTAATTAGTCAACGTAGGGTTACATAAATCATTCTGATAATGAAATGTACGAATATCCAAAAGTATATCGAATATATCCTCAATGCAGCTTATGAAAGCGATGTCATTATCGAAGTATGAGGGTTAATTATGGACCACGTACACCAGAATGTACAAATATATTTTATGTTTCCCTCATATAGTAGAGTGTGATCCAAAGGAATCACTCCAAACAAAGCAATATCTGACCTTCTGTTCTTTTCCTCTGTGACTTGAATATCGGACTCTCATTATGTGCATATTGATGTCATCTAAATATTCACAGTGCCTTTGTTTTAGACGGGGCATCGAACCGAAAACACACCGAAAAACGTTATTTTGGCTGGATTGAAAACCAAACCCGAACCGAAGAAGTAAAGTTCTTGAACCGGAACCGGATCCAAAAACCGATATTTATACCGTTCCGGTTTTCGGTTCCCAACAATTCACATTATACTTGGTGTAATTGGAGGACTAGGGGTGGAACCGGAGGTGAACCGATATTTGGTTTTTCTCTTCGAACCGGAGCTAAAACCGAAAGGAAGAAAATATACGGTTCCATGCTATGCTTTTGAGCCTATACAGAATATCTTTTTTGGTACCAGGACTTCGCTGCATGTAACCATACACTCTACACAAACATGTTACACAAGCTTCAAACCTTCCTATAAAGCTTAAGTTCGTCTGACTTCGCACTAGAATACGAAATATCTTTAAGGGTTTATGGAAATTTTTATGTATAGTTCTTTAGTCAATGGCTTCAAAATAATCATCATAATTAGAATCTTATTTACGGTTTAATATTTAAGTAATAAGTATATAAGTAATAAGTGTCGGTAAAAGTACGAAACAAGACTACCTCATGCTACACCAATGTGTGACGTATTCTGCTGAATGTGGTGGATGAAGGTCTCGCAGGTGGCGAGATTTCGAAATTAAGGATCTCGTTTTTATTCTGAGTTGTTGAAAATGAGTTATTTGCTATGTAAAGCTAAGGAAATATTTACCTTCTCTCCCTCACTTTCTTCTCCCTGCTTTCCGGATGGCCTTTCTTTGTTATTTTTGTTCCATTTCGTTATTTTATTACATTTTGTTATTTAATTACCTTTCGTTATTTTATTACATTTCGTTATGATTTATTTTCGTTTCATTCTCGTTTACATTTCAAATGGTTTCGAACCCTCGCCGCATACCTGATATTACGCTGGTGACGTTCAATACAGTGACGCCGAAGTTTGACCGGTTATTTTTAATCCCACGGTTCTCAGCCATCAGAGAAATCCGCCGCTAATATCGATAATTTCCCGACTCCGATACATCAAGCGATCGCGAGAACATCGTCCGATAAATCTCGAGACTTACTACCGAGAAATTGAGACGGGTGTCGGAACGCTAAAGAGGTGAGTAGCGGATTGGAAATATATCGCACGAGATACTTAACTATCCACTCCCTTACCGGGTCCCGAGTTTTCCCATCGGGATTTATTCCCACGGGAATTGTCGGCGGGAGGAGGTCTTCGATTGAGAACGCCCTCTTGGGAGGTGCGTGGGAAGATGAGGAGAGAGGTGGAGTGGGAGGGAGTGAGGGAAGATGCTATTCCCGTGGCCTCCTCCTATTCAATTACTCTCCCTTTTCCCGCGTCTTCTCACTCCTAATCCAATAATTAAGGTGCCTTCGCCCACGTAATCGGAAGTCCGTCATAATCTCCGCCCATCGCCTTCGCTCCACGTGTTCCTCGGTTCTTTTATTTTAAAGAGTCGGTTCTTCCCGGTTTCTTCCTGGAAATCTTGGAAGGCAGCTTACTTTATAAGCTCTCTCCGGCTGTAAGCAGTGTTACGCCTTTGAGTGGTCGTATTGATTCACTGTTTGGTCTTTGATGGCTGCCTGCCCAATCGGAAATGGCAGCAACATTTTAGGGTAATTGATTTTGATTTATATCTTTGAGAAGATTCTGACGAGTTGGAATGTTAAGGTGATTTATTGCTCATAGTAACCTTAATTTTTTTACGCACCGATTCGATGTTTTTATGCGCTTTCTCACGAGCTCAAGAATGCATCACGTTGATGACACAAAGCAATACGTAGCAAGGAGCGATTTTAAATACTTACCGAAATTGAAAATTCTTACCGAATTCTTCAGATTTTGGAGTAAAAGATGTATAATAATGAATTAGCGTGTTATTTATACGGCTTCCGGTTTTTTAAGTCAGTTTAACTGCTGAGAGTCTGTATTTGAATCTTCAATGTAAACTATGAATCGTAATTCTCATTAACAAATACTAGAACATCGCACAGAGAAGTACTAGAATGAGGCTATTCTTACAGTACGGAGAAAATACATACATTTTCATTACTCCATCATTTCTGACTTAAATTATTACCGACTTAAATTCTGAATTACTTTAATTGGAACGTACTGTTGTTATAATATTTGTGTTATGGAGTAGAAAATAATGTTTTTAAGTAACATATTCATATGAAGCACATGAGAATTTTCTTGCAAAATTCGTAATCGAATGAGATTTTAGGAATAATTTCGTATTAAAGAGCTGATAATAATTTTATAGTTGAGTAGATTTTTCGTTTCTGGTCAAATGTAGGAATATAACATCTTCAACGGAGACCAATATTTAGTCGGAAGTAATAGCTTATCGTTCATTTTAAAAACGTATTTCACACTATGCGTAAAATTTGATATGGAATTTGATATTACTGGGTTTTGAGCTTAGATTCTGGAAAGAATTTTTACCGCTATTTTCATGCTTGGGAAAATATTATGGAGCACCGAAAAAATTTCACCTCACTCTCCATATTCGTACATAACTATAACTTTGAGTGTTCTTTTTTCAAAACTGCAGACGAAATCTTTCATACGAATCAGAGCACGTGCTAGAAACGCTTTGCCCATTCCACCTCACGTGTGCCCATTTCAAGACCGTCCTAATGTCTCCATTCCATCTGAGGTAAACTCATTTCCCCGTCTTCGTTAACCGATTCATTTCCGATGTTCCATTTTCTTCCCTCTCTCTCTCGTCACAACAAGCAGACCACAAATCGACCAATTGTCCTTATAATTCCGGCGAACCGCGGCCTCCGAGTCGCCGCAACCCTCGCTTCCACTCAATTACTTTCCGGATTAATATTCACTCTCTATCAGCTCCTCCCGCCCCCAAGATTATTCGCTTCGTCAAAGGTAGAGCAACGGAATCGGATTTTCCTTTATAATTACGAAAACATATGACAATCTCCCGGTCTCCGCAGCCAATCGGATTACGTCCTCCCGTAAGCCTCCGGACTCAAAAATGGGGTCGTGGGATCGAAAGGAAGGAGTGGAACCAGTCGATATCCTCTTCTGTATCGACAACAAAGGACTGGAAGGGAGAACCGGCGGGTACACATCTTCGGCAGTAACATCTGTTGTTTTCTCGGAGGGTGTTGCAAGTGCGGGTGCCACTTTTACTTCCTTTTGGCTCCTCTTTAATCCACTCCTCCCCATTTGGGACCCCATTAATGACGCCGCCGATTGGATTTTGGAAGACCCCTCTTTCCCCCGGTCTGCATGCCGCGGAGGGCACGTGTTGCGCCTCTGCGAGGAAATCGCCGTCTTCGAATTCCCGCGCCTCACCGCGAGATGGCTCCAAACAGCGCGCTTTAGATCTAATCACGGTGAATTGGGGCTGAACCGGGATTCTAATACTTCTTTCTACATACCCAATGCTTGCACTGACTGCAGCGTTGAATCATAGGAGAGGAAAGCTTCAAGAATATATCACTAGGTCGGCGGAGTGATGGACATTAGAAAGAATATTGCTCCTGAGTCATTACAACCCTCTGTCAACTATCAATTACTTTTCCTATGTGGACATCCTTTGGCATCACTCTTAGGGGCATCTTTCCCTTTGGTCTTCCTATCTACTTCGGAGATTTTCATTAGAAGTTCAGTTTTCTACTGCCGTACCGTTTTAATTATAGCCCTTCTTTCCTAATTCAGATGGCAAAACAGTTGCCTGAATCTTATATGCTTTTATTACACAAGTGGTTCAGTGTCCCATCTTTCCTTGTATCCTTATTATTTATCTTATCTTTTCTGTTTCTTTATCTAAAGCAGAATCATATATCTTTCTTCGTGCAACTGACCCCTGTCTACGAAAGACATAGCAAAGCTGAACATAGCAAATTTCAGGTATATAATCCTTGCGACTTTTACTTTTATGGCATCATGAGTAATTTTGTCTGCGAAATTATTAAAATCGCCATTCTATGAGATGCATCATTATCTTTTGAATTGTATTGTTAGTAAAAATTATTAGATTATATTTAAGTAGCATCAATAGACTTTCATCAATCAAAAATACAGCATCTTATAGTGAAAATAGTATCACATCACCAAAATACTTTTCAACTCAAAAATTACAGGTCGTTGTTTGTTTTCTCTCCGCATTTGTGCGGATCGTGTGAGCACTTCAACAATCTCCAACAGATACAAGGTTTCCATTGATTGATCGCCCGCTGAAAACATCGACGCACGTTCAACACCCTCAACACCGCCTGCTAAACAGATTTTTCTCTCTCAGACAGCACAGTCGGGTCTTCACTTTCCCTCCCCCATTAAGATCTCCCTTATTCCATTCCCATTTTCTAATCTCTGTATCCCTTCCCGATCTCTTTATTCCCAGATTTCCCTCTTCGTATTTATATTCACCCCTTCCGATCGTTCGCTTTTCCTCCCTTATCATTCTCCTCATTCTTCCCCGTCTCTCCATCCACAACTCTCTCGCATTACATATTCCATTAAACAAGAATCCATCGACCGACGGACTCGCAAAGCACCCTTAATCCGAAACGACGATTCCGCGGTTGGCCCTCGGATATCTCCTCCCCCCCTCACCCTTCCAGGGATCCTCTCTGAGGGTTAAAAGGGGAGGGATCGGGGACCAATATCCCCTCCTCAACTCACAATCCTCTCCGTGGTGATTCACCTCTTCCTCACTCCCGACTTGGTCTCCCTCCCTTCATATCTAACTCATCTTCCCGCCCCACAAGTTCATCATTCCATAACCGAGACGTAAATTAGTTTTTAATTGTGAGCCATGAACTTTTTCCCTAATTCAATTTTTCTCCCGTTCGATCGCCCGCCCGTTGCGTACCCCCCTTCCGGCCGTGGGATGAAAGTCCTCGATTCGGCTCTACATTTTTTAAGCGAATCTACAGGAAAAAGCACGGGTGGAATTTTTCTTAAATGATGGGTGTTTGTTCTGTATTTTTGTCCCCGTGCGCGGGAAGTTTGGTCTCGTTTGGAATATGTGTGCGCTTCCTCATTCGGTTTCCACTATTGGGCTACGTATCGTAGCTATTTTGCTCGTCATTAAAGATTTCACCATGACGGTTCTTTTATCTTACATTTGCGAAGGAATTATTTTATTCAATTTCAAAACTTTTCATGCTTTTGTCGTACCCTTCAGTTCTTAATTTAGCCATATTTACTGGCGAAAATATAAAATACCTATGTACAATTTTAACACCAGTTCTTTTTAGAATTCCTGCCATTAGTCTCATTTTTGTTTCACGCTGATTTTTTTTTTAACTCAGAGAGCTGAATATAATTTGGCTACCCGGTTTCTAAATAAATGCATGACTAACGGTTTCAATATAAGATCGCAAATGCAACATATAAAACCTTGACTAATCATTTTGTCACGGAATTAAAATAAATCGGCTAAATAAATGCAGAACATTGAGAATATCTATATAAATTTTATATTTTTCGTGTTTATTCGCTATTTTTCCATTTCATTGTTACGTTCTTTTATGCACGTTCAACTGACCGTAGAAAAGAAAATGCTTAAGAAAGAAATATTTATTGGCTGTTCTAGTTAGATAGCGTAAAGTATTAGTGTTTTGATCTGATCAAAAAGTCAAAATTAGATGTAACATTCATAGATTCACGAGTACCTTCGGAATATATGAACAATGGAACGAATGATATTTCGGTTGAACGAGAAAGAGATTAAGTTTTATCGAGAATTAGAAGATTAAGAAAACAACGACATCATGAAATTTTTAAGGAAGGATACCCTCGAAAAATCGTTCCCCGAATATTTAAAACAATCTTCCGCAAGCATTCCTCCATCCTTTAAGTGCGGAGTAAGAGGAAGCCCCCGCGGCCTTGCAAATTCCCGAAGGAGGATGGAGATAGCGAATGTTAGGGGATGGGAGTGAATAGGCTGCGTGGGTGAGGGTTTATGCAAGGATTGAAGAGGTTTTAGAGGCAAGGGATATTTTTTATGCCGGTTGCAGAAGGGAAAGTGAGGGCAGGGGTGGTGAAGGCTTTAGTGGAGAATCTCCCGGACAACGTGGACTTCGTCACCGCAGTCCAATCTGGGATTACCTCCTCCGATGCCTTTTCGGTAATTACTCGAACGGGCCTCTGTTGTACTACACCAGCCACTCCCTCTGTACGCGTTGCGTGCCTTTTTCTCAACCGGATACCAAGGAACCGGACGCATTTCAAATCCATAGGCGTGGTTGGTAGGATGCAGTACTGTAACTAAGGCCTAGAGTTAGTCACGAAGAGTCTTTATCCTATGTAAGGTTGCGCGTAAGGATGGATGTATAATTAAATGGCGTTGGATATTTCGTTTTCCATTAATTCATTCTTCGATTTTTCTAAATGAGGGGTAATAATGACAAATGCTGAAGGTTCAACTTAATTATAGATCTAGCTGTTTCGATAGCATAACGATGTTCCATTCATGTTATTTATTTGAACAAGAATTCCAATTTTTAGACTTTTATCATATTGAAAATTCATATTAAGATTCATTGAAATATTCACCGATACACATTTTAATGGTGCTCATATTGGAAAAGGAATCTTTGACGCAATTTTAATGTGGATTTAACTAATGAATCAAGTTGTATCGGAAATCTTTATCAAGAATGTAAAAAATGAAAAAATCAGCACTGTAAAAAGGTTTCATAATTTTGAAATGCTGTTACTCATGACTGTCTTTGAGTTGAATTATTTATTTATAGACTCTTTGCGATCATATACAGAATAATTGCAATTTGTTTACGACGAGGATATCTCCAATGATTGATTCCAGTCCATTCGTATGTTACGTTTATGCAGTATATATTTTTAGTATTTGTATTCAGTACTGGAGACCTTGACTTCAATATAAAAATCCTGTATAAATTTTTCACGGGGGGCTTCTATTCTGTTCAATGAATGAGACAACGGTGATCATTTCTGACTATTACAATACTGATGGCGATGGAAAATAGTTATAAAATCGCACTGGTACATCGCAACCAACAAATTAGAAAGGTATGGAAGTACTAAATTCCCCATTTCACCATGAAATCGAGATTCTCTCTTGTTTTCTAAAAATTGCATCAAGTTCCAAAACTTCAGGTGGAATCCATTACTGTAAACATTTTCCTAAAAGGCAATGGAAGATATGAAAAAAGCTGTATAATATTTCGAAAGTATCGTTATAAGAATCTTAAACTAAGCATCGTACTGTTCAGTTGTAATTTTTTAAATTTAATCCTCAATTTTCTTCGCGCCTAACATCTCGCGAGCCAACTTTCGTCGCTTTAATTCGAAAGAACCAAAAGAGTTTCTTCACCATCCTGACAGCGCCAGCCCGATAAAAGAACTCCTCAAAAAGTAACAAAGAGCCCACCCATCTCAGGGAAAAAATCAAAGAGCGAGGGAAGTTATGTTTTCAACAAAAGAAATCCCATTTGCGCCACTGCTAAAAGTCTGTTTGATTACTTTTATTCCTTCATTTACGCTCCGGAGAACCATCTTATCTGGAATTCAACGTACACATGCATAAGCCATAATCCTACACAAGAATGGGAATTAAGCCTCGCTTGGCAAACAGAAGGGAGTCCATTCTTCCCTTCCGTCCTGACGGAAAAGTGTGCATCTGATACAGCATCCCCTCATTCCGCAGACACTTATCCCGTCGCCCTCGAAAACGTCACCTATAAGGTTCTAACACCGAGCCAAACTTGCATTCCCACCAAAAAAACCTCCATTCCCAGCCACCCATTTTTTCCTTCCTTCGCAGGACTTCATCCGAAAGGAGAAGCGCTATCTCCGGCCGCACACTTACTCTAATCGCCGGCCGCCATCTCATCTTGTCCCCCTTTAATCTGCCGCCCCTATTGGGGACTAGGGTGCAACGCACACGCGCTGTCGGTGGGCGCGTGCGCGGAAGCGGTGGGTGCATGCGGAAGGGATTATGTCCCGAGTGGTCCCTCTGAAGGAAGCGGCAATGGGAGATGAATTTAGAGCGAAGGAATACTCATGGCATGCTCGGTTCAACATCATGAAGGAACAACGTGCCTCTTATGGACACTTGTATACCACCCTTAGTTACCTTAGAGTTTGTGTGTCGCGATAAATACTTTGGAGGAACGTTTGGGAGTATTTTATCGTTCAAAGAAAATATTCGAGATGCAATAGGAAAGGCGGATGGAATTAAAAACTTAACAGGTATGAGTTTTAGAGGATGCCTATCGAGAGTTAAAAAATTTATTTTTCACTTATTCGACCAAGTCTCGAATACTCTTGCACGATTTCGGATCCACATGAAGTAGGATTAGAATCAAATTTAGATATACAGCTCATTTATTTAGCGTATATTTCAGGTTCGGCAGTAGCGTCACGGCTATGATAAAATCTATCGAAGGTATCTATCTAATCTTGGAAGGTATTCGCACCAGGTAAAGCGATCAGATTAACGATTGGAAAATTTTCGAAAAATTCGTCGGTTCAGAAATTTTTGACGAAGTAGAAGACATAGTAATTCCAATGAACGAGTGCGAACTCCGAGAGGCATCGACTAAGCGTTACAAGGAATTGGTCGTTAAAACGATTACCTCTGGTGGTTCTTTTTACAGAGTATAAAAAGAGCAAAACTCCACTTAAATTATTATGATGAATAGAATAGGAAAACTCAAGCAACCCCTGAGTAATATCTTCATGGCAAATGCAGTGGGCCCTTTTATGTGAGGATAAATGAATATGGATACCATTTAAGTTTACCTTTCATTAAGTTTTCGTTAGAATTTTAGATAAAAAAAGGTAAAAATCAACGACACTAGAACATGAGATATCAATGCATTCAAGTCAACAGGTCACCGTTTAACTGTAGCAACGTTTTGCTACATTTTGATTTTTTTCCTCGCTCAGCATAAAAATTTCAAAATCACCAGCTCTTTAACTAACTACAGTCGGAAGCTTATAATTAGTGTAGCAATTTTGAATGCTAAAAGTTTCATCCAATAACACTCAAAGAGCACTAGATTTAGTTTGAGAAACACATAATGCGAAAATTTTGCATGTTTTATTGCTTGGGGATGCATCTCGAAGTCAAAATATAGCACGAATAATATTTCAAAAATTCGTATTCGAGCGGGTTCTAATTCGAGGCACAATGCATGCCAGAGAAGATGAAGGCACAATTCAATACAGTAGCATCCCAGAATTCGAGCCCAATTCGTTTCAGAAGGCTGTTTGAACTCGTTCAGAAAAGTCAAAAGCTATTTCCCTCATTCATAGCATTGTAAAGCGATTTAATCCGTTTCGAGAATCTAAACAATGCCTATTTCTTTAAACTTGGTGGAAATCGCACAGAATTTAAGGTATAAGTCGGATGATGAAAGTTCCAAATAATTGATAAAACACGGTTGATAAAATCCGCCAATATGTTTGAATCCGATGAAACTGATTGCAGTACGCCAACCTTATCATTTATATCTGTTTTATTTTTTATCTAATTTGGAACAATCCTTTGCTGGATCCATCATTTAGTTCACCATTGCTTCTTGTTCTTGAAAGTTGTCAGAGCAGGTAATTCCTTCTTTTGAAAGTAATTCCCCATCTTTTGAAAGGAAAGAATGCAATTAGTTTTGGTATACTTTTGAGGATTTTGATGCGAATTCTTGGATTCTGTTCTTAGGAGGAAGTAGTTCCTCTTAGAATAAAGACGTCTCTTTTTTTTATAGAAGACTTAGTCGATTCAGACATAGTAAGAAGATTCGAATACCGGAGCTAGAATGAAAGTTGCCCTCCCACTGCTCTCTGATTAGTCTAATTAATAACTTTATCTTTTTATAATAAAAGTATTTGTCTTATCCTTGTAAGGTGGTAGCGGTATCAAGTCTTCCTTTTATATTTCTTTAATGATATTTTTCATTTCCAAAATCTTAATTCACATTCTCTCTCGATAGGGGTTACAGGTCTTCAAATAGCTCTTGCTTATATAAAGAGCTAGTCTCTCGGTAAACCAGTATCCTCATTTGATATTTTCAAAATTCTCCTTTATTATCCATCTATTTAATGATTTATTTATTTAGTAATTTCTGCCGCAGTTTGACATATGCCTGGTAGCAGCGTAATTATCACCATTATCACCTTATATACATCAACACCTTACATATCACAATACCTAACATATCACAAAACCTTACATACATAATAATTACAATTACAATTAAAATACCTCTACTTTCCTTCCTTCTAATTTATATACAAACGTATAAATTGTCAATTGCCAATCTAGCTGTCTTTCTAAATTTAAATATTCATAATCGTAAATTTTTACTTTGAGGAACCTTCTGAACTTCCGAAACATTACCAAAAGACAACATCCTAAAAAAAGGATTATTGAGAAACCACACTTGCATAGATGCACATCTCAACTCCCTGCAAACCAATGTCTTTTTGTACGGATCTGCATCAAATTAAAAAACGGAAATCGGGACTCAAAAACATCGTTCCTTTTCCGATTACAACAACGGAGCAAGCGGCGATTGATTCCCGCAAAGCCACTTCTCTCCATCATCTCTGAGAGGGAAACTGCGTATCCATCCACCACTCCCCTCTTCTTTAGCTTGCTTATTCAACTTCCCCCTCCCCTAATTCCTTTCCCATCCCTTTCTAATTTGCTCAATCCTCGTCATCGCTTCATAAATAATGTTTTCCTAACATGTTCCGACGTGGGCTGGAATTAGCCAACCCACAGAAGTCGGGAGCTTCCCTCTGTGTGTAACCCGAAACGGAGGTCGCTTCTTTGCCCAAATAAGCCTTATGCGTGTGCACCAGTGTGTACCAGTGGTCGGAGACGCTCATCGATGATGCTTTGAAGGTTCGATTCATTTCCCGTGTTAGCATGTGTCATCTCATCTCATCTGACGTATTACTCATCTCCCTCTCCGCTGTCGTTAAAATCTCCGGCGGACCCTTATTATATGAAATCATCGATGGTGGTTACTGTTCGATGGTTATTTATGTCTTCGTGGACTATTAGAGGAAAGATTACTCGATTGTGAGGTATTCTGTTTATGGTGCAACGAAGTCCTTTTATGCAAAGTTTTGAAGAAATTGTCCTTATAACTTAATTTTCTACCACGACCCCGCACTTAAGTTTGGCTTTGATTGACTCATTTCCTATCTTCTTGGTTCCATCGAAACTTTTAGGACTTACAGATGGTATGATATTCCGTCAATTTTAGTGGATAACTTTTCTCGGTTTAGGATTTCTTTGTATGTTTCCCCCTATCAACTCTATCGCAGCTTTTATACTGAATTCAAACAATGTTTACACGCTGGATATTTATTCACGGTTCTTTCGAGTCCGTTCAAGAATATTTGGAGGTTTGCTAAATTGTCTTTCCCTCACAAATACAGCCTGCTAGGCAATGCTTTTGGGTTTCGGGAGCTTAAGTTGAATACGTTTCGAAAACACGTATTATATTTATTATGCATGAGGAATATCAAAGTAAACGTACGATGCAAGAATCAAGTAGACCATAGGAATATATAGATTTGTAACTAACTTTAAAATTAGTGCAAATGCTATATTATCATATATAATTTAACATAGAGTGAAGATTTTTACTTATTGCTGTAGATGGCCTTTGTCCAACTACTAGAGGATCGCACTATTATTCTTCAGGAAGGTATTCTTTGTATCTTCCATTCTGTTATCTCATCACAAGAATTACTTTGTCCCAAATAGTATTCCAGGCGTTCATTTCCTTAACTTCAAACAACATACTTTTAATGAAATTCTTTCTCTAACGACCCCATGGAAATTTCAAATCCACACAGTAATTGTCATATTTTAAATTATTTTTCTCTTCTTCATCGTCCCTTGTTTAGACCAATTCTTCCTTAGGCTCGGAAAGCAATTCCGCTCTCATCCGACTTTGACTAATCCACGATTCTTCGTCTTCGTACACTTCTTGCTTCCCCTCTGAAGCTCCTTTCACCGCCCCAGATCAAATTCAAAATTCCTGCGGAATGCTGAGCCTCGCCTTTCTTCAGCCCGTATATTTCACTCAAGATTTCCGGAGATATCGAGTCAAACAAAGATCTCGTTTTAATCTGCCATTTGGAAGAGGCGGCCGTGTAATTCCATGAAATCGGTTAAGCCAACCTGACGGAAACTTCTAAAGTGTTATTCGCTCCCAGACCACAGGCGTTGCTGAAAGTAGACAGAATTACGTATATGGTTTTTAAGGTAAAAATAAATACTTACGATTCTTGGGGTGATTGACATTCGTGTGATTCGCATCCCGAAATAGGAGGGAATATAAATCTTATTATTCAATAATTGCTGGGATTAAAAGCAAAACGGTGAAACGTTATTCGAATTATGAGAATATTTTCTCTTTAAAACCTTTCCCGTATCCTAGCCTTCTTAATGTATTTAGAGGAGCTACGAGGGTGGTCTGAAAAGTTTCCAACCCCAGATTTTTCAGAAATCTTCAGAAAATTTTCAGAAAACGTGTCGAGAAATGGCGAAATGTCGGAAACTTCTCAGACCACCCATGTACATACATTTAAGCATGAAATGCTTCGAAAAGAACCAAGTTAGTCTTCAATTTTCAGCGGCACTTTTTTATGTCCAAGTCCTATCTGATAATAATGCGTAATTTATACATTTTGAAGAAAGTTCTGGGAAGAAAAGAAGTAATGTATACATCAAAAGCTAAAGAATCAATTAAAAATAAAATAACAAAGATTAAATAACATCCATGAATCTCAATACATGAAATATAATAGCCCGCTCCCATTGCACCTCTCTTCACACAGTATGCATTTAAAAAAGCGCTGAAGATATCTATTACGTATAGAAGTTGATTTTCAAGTCACATAAATAAGTTCATAGGAGCATTAAACATATGATTTCCTGTAGATGCCGGTATTTCAAAAGTTATATTTGATCCTGTGGTATGATTAGGAATTCTACAACTAATTATAGAGAATTTAACTTGGACTTATGTTTATAAAATTATAAGATCCTAAATGCGTTTGAGTGTATTTTATGTGACGAGATTGTTAAGAAGTACGTAATATTCTTCTTTAGGATTTAAGCCAATGTTAAAAGTCATAATGAGAAAATCTGGCTGTGAGTTATGCTCACATTGTTCAGTAATAAAGTCATCGATTATCATCAGCGAATAAAGAACAGAGCGTTCTAGCTACTTCCCCATATCCGTTTCGTCTAACATTTTACAGTAAAACACCATCGCATTTACGATAACTTTCGGCAGTCCTAGGAGCTCGATTCACCTGCGAAGCCGACAGGTATCAGCGATTAGAAACCCTGAAACTCAAAGTTTGCGGTGGAATTAAAGCTTTAAAATCAGCCTTCTTGTGTATGGCGTAAGAATCCACAGCAGTGGGCATAGTTGGAGGAAACCGTAAGAGGAGTATTCTTACGGGAAGCGAGATGGGAGATCGTGATTGAACGCCCCCGAATCGAGGCGGTCGCAACTCAGTAAAGATGAGGGGAGGGACGATCCCTCATTCTTTTGGAGGACCCCCCCAAATCGTTCCAAGCATCTCTCCTTCAAGAACGCCCGGAGGAAGAAGGGTCCACCACGGTCATCCACTCCACCAATCCGCGCATTCCAAAGTCTCCCTCCGTTTTTCATTTCCATTATATCGCCAGGGACATTACTTCCAACACTCGGGCCCTCTTCCAATCTCACCATCCCCTCGCAAAACCCAAAGAATCTCCCCAACTCCTCCTTTCTTTATATCCCTCTCTTCCTCGTGGTAAACTCCTTCCCCCGGTAAAGCACTCCCCCATCGCCTCACTTCCCCTCGCTCCTTACACGGCGTTTCAAATTAATTCGTTTCCTTCTCTTAGCTCTTTCGCCAAACCTCCAAATCTCCCATTCTACCTCCCCTTTAATTTTTCTTAATTCCAACTCGTGTTCCTTCAGCCCCGCTTTTTTTTCCTTTCTCCTTCCTCGAGTCGGACGGAGCCCTCCCTCATTACTTCCGCTTCCTTTTCTTTCTCTTCTTCCCGTACTCCGCGTGCATTTTTTCCATCCGGTTCCTCTAATACCTCTCCCTCGCCGGAAAAGTACTCGCGAGATCCCGCTCTGTTTTTTTCGCCTCATCTTCTTAAATGTGCCGGGGATTCTCGGCCGGAGTGCCTGGTTCGCCGGTGAGTCCTGAGTGACCTATTGGTGCGAACGATATCCTAGATGTCCGAATGTTTGGGAGTTATGCTGTATTAAGTCCATTACTTAATGGGTGTTTACTATCGCGATGTGTATATTTTCAGCATGCATTTAGTGCTTAATTCTCCAAAAATTGAAATGCCTACTGGGACTTGCGAGCTAAAAAATAGGTTGCGTAATTAATTTAAATAAAGGGTAGAGAGGATGGATATTGATATACATAAAACAAAAAGCACAGTCGGATAAATATTCTACATCTACATCTACACATGTACCCTGCAAGCCGCCTTTCGGCGTGTGGCAGGGGGTGCAAGCACCATGACTCTATTTGCCCAGTCGATTATTTTCGCGTATTGTTCTCGGAAAAAAGAATTAGCAAGTAATGAGTTTAACTATTAATATATGGCGTAAGTTATTGCTTACAATTCTAATATTTCTTTGAACTTATTTCTATCAACTGTAGATCTGCAGGTTTACAAGCATAATGTACCTTAATTATAAGGCACGTTTCTCTAGCTTTTAAATATTATGTAAATAGTGAAAATAAGAATGAACCAATATCCTTAATATATCGCTGCTGTTTGACTTTACATCAGGTGGCAGCATCGTATAACATATTTATCTTTAACTACATGAATTTGATAGATAAAGGAATACATAAATTAAGCGAATAACGGAATTGTCATTCATCAATACATTTATATCGACACATCTTTCTACATCGCTATGTAAACATAGTTTCTATACTTAAACATCATATTACTAGTTGACACAATACGTAAGTCACATAATATAAATCAGAATATAAACTAAATTAATTATGCATAGCAGCTATGGTACTATTTATAGTGTAGTATAGTTACAATTTGACGCATTATTTTATACACATGATCATATGTATGATATATTGATGATATATTTTCAAGCTAGGATTTTCTCTCTATTTTTTCGGTTATAAAAACAAATTAGCGATTTTGGTGGCCTGTTAGCATTTTGCCTACCAACGCCAAATTACGTGTTATAGTCATTTGTTAGTGATGTCATCAATAAATAGGTAAATATGTTGAAAAAATCATGTGTACTTTTGAGCATCAACAAACACTGCCGAATTTCTTACTAATTCTGCGTCTTTATTGAATTCAGAATTTTTCTCATATGAAATCGGACTTAGAGCATGGATTGTGATGTGTGTCTTAAATACCATCGATTGTTACCGACTCGAAAACCCAGAGTTATTGCCATAGCCGGCGCGTGCCACTTTTACGCCATCAGACGCACTTCTCCGCCATTTTCCCCATTCTTTTCCTTCGCAACCCTCCCTCAGCAGCGCTAACTGGAATGCCTCAGGGAAAAGTGCTCTCGGGGGAGGAGGGGGTGGTGTATTTTTAACCGTCACAAATTAAGGTGGCCATGTTGGATTTCATTATCTTAAGAAAAGAGACCCATAGGAGATGTGGGCGGGTGTAGATGGGGAAACAGAAAAGAGCCTTGCTTTGGGGAAGGGGACGAATGGAAAGAGAGTGGGATTCATAAGTAAAACGAACCTTATCATTGCGGTCCAACTGACCCGATGTTGATCCATCTTGTGTCTTAGATACCGTTCGCACTACCCCCTAGACTGTTAGACGTTGCAATTATTGTGGTTCGTTAATTCCGTCATCGTTTACACGAACAATAACCTCGAAGCGATTTCTGTTTCAGGAATAAGATCATCTTAAAACCATCTTAAAATAGAAAGATTGGGTATATTTGTTTAGGGAAAGAGGATGTTAGAACTTGGTTTACGGTCACGAGTATACTATCATGTAGTTGATCAAGCTTCATGCCTATGCTTGGTATACATCGAAAGGAATCCTTTCGCTGCACACTCAGATTCTACATCTCAAGCCTTTAATTATACCCATGATTTGGGCCTTAACTCTTTGAAAAAGGTGATCCCAATATATATATATATATATATATATATATATATATATATATATATATAACCTCTTTACGATCAATGATTTATTTTAGTTTATTTCGACAAATTTGTCATCATCTGATGACGGCATCTTCAGAAACATTCGCTTCAACTCATCATTTTAAGTATAATGGATAATTTTTAAATAGTTCTGATGCTTCCCTTTACACTGAAAATATTTATTTAGAAAGACAGTTAATGTTAGTAATAGATAAAAGTATGCCTATATCAATCTGATGGTAACTCAACGCATTGAAGAATTCTGCTTAGGATGTCTTCCTAGTATAGGTTGCTGTGGAGTTTTTGGTTGCTATTTCATTGTAAATCTGGAGTATTTAAACCTCATTCTCCTCTTTTTCTCCTTCCGAAAGCGCTTTACCCACCAGTAAGGCAAAGCGGAGGCTTTAAACCTTGCTAAAACCTGAAAGAGTGGGTGCTAACGAGTTTAAGTTTCAATTCCAATCTTCTAAGCGTCATTGCTGATAATAGTGTGGAAAATAATAATTTTTAACCTAGATTGGCTATATGTATAAAAACACACTAAGCATATTTAATTTATGATTATTGTAAACTATTCCTTTTAATGTTTCTTTATATTTTGATACTCTAACGTTTTTTCTTTTCTTCCACACAGGCAATCATGTACGAAGGTCAGGACAAGAATCCGGAAATGTGTCGTGTACTGCTCACTCACGAAGTCATGTGCAGGTAAGAGACGTTTCCTCCATGTTTTTAACGTTTGTTTACCGCTTGAAATTTGTATTAATGATATAGTTCGGTAAAAATTACGTTAACAAGTTCTAAATTCAAGTTGATTTCTCTCAAAAGTTTCCTATCAACTATTCCGAATTTTCTGACACACGACAATTTCGATTACCCAGTGAAATTCAGCCATGTTATTTCGTTTGTACTTTTGGGCTTTCGATTTATTTATTTGATGTTAAATTTCTCTGGATTTGATAAAGGGTTTCTTCAATCATTAATGGGCGGATTCTCGAGCGATAACGAAATCCTTAAGAAAAAGCATTGTTTATGAAATATTAATATCACCAGAAGATAAATTTTTGTAAATTAATGTCACATCTGAATATTCTGTTGTAAGTTCTTGTCCCTAAAAATATTCGTGGTAATTTACTCTATCGAAATAAGTATTCACTGAATGAATTATTGCTTGAAAAATACATACAACTGCAATAATATAGAGCAACTAAATTTCTGGGACTTCTTTTTACCGATCGCGGACTCAATCGCTCATTTTTTCGGTCATCGATGCAACTAAAACTAATGGTGAAGTAGAAAAACATATATGTCAAATTTGAAAAATTGATTATATTTTGCGTGATACTACGCTCTGAGACAACTGAAAATTTCCTTTTCTCTCTAGTCGTTGCTGCGACAAGAAAAGCTGCGGAAATCGGAACGAAACTCCATCGGATCCGGTAATCATCGACAGGTAAGAAAATTTCATCATATCTTACTGTATTTTAAAAATATTTTAGTAAAATTTATAGCTCGATCTCCGCATATCTTAAAAAATATTGTATATTACAAAATTAACGATGAATAGACATTAAAACCTCTATAATGTTGAATCTTAGATCTCACTATATTATCAAAATCTTCGTTGATTAACAGTTAAACAGCAAATACTATTACATTATGATTTTAATATTCGATTCGATAGCCACGAAATTTCCCGAGTGTTCGTATCTCATGATGAGCATAGGAAGTAAAAGGGCTAAAGGAAAAAAGAAATTTCGCCACTGGAAATCCCGAATCCAAAGTGTATCCCAGGAATGATTTAATACCTTCCATTCATCATCCACCTTCCTAGTTTTCTTTCAAGCCGTATTCTTCACCGGTGATGTTTTATCGGCCCATTAGCACCTGCGAGTTTTTTTTCACTCTTCCATTCGACATCGCGTTATTCATTCCATTAGTAATTTCGTATCGCCGCCGACATTTACCGAAATCTAATTTGTGCGGTGCGGGAGGCAGCGATTTCCGAATCAATTTAATTTGATTCGCAATCTAACCCTTAGCAAAAAAGGTAACTTCTCTGCCATTTAAGAAATTGCCCAAGGTCTTACCGAAGAGTGAGGGGACGGTTTCTTCATAATCCATTCATTCGATTTCCGGGATACTTGGTTCCCTTGGGGCATTAACCTCATTGCCTTGCATTTGAAGAGAATACGAACAGAGTTTGCATGAGATTCGCTCCTCCCTTTTTTTGCTCTAGCATTTTCATTTCTTTCCTCATCTACTTTTGGCTTCCCTAACGTTTTTCTATTTTACTCAAACCATGTTCGTATTCTAATGTCTTATCCTGCATGCATGTTAGTTGCTTCATTAGGCACCAATGAAATCTAAAACTTTTGGATAAAATTGAAGGTTTACCTGTTTCCATCCATTCATTTCCGGTGTAATTAAATCTATGAGACATTTATGATTCAAATCCTTTTCTACCATTACGAAGTTATTATTCATCAATTTCGCCACAATTTATATCTTAAGTCTTTTATATTCTTGTGTTTCGAGAATGTAGACATCCTTGTAGAACAACATAGAATATTATGTTTGTCTGCCCTGCCTAAAATCTGTCCCTAAAAGTTGAAATTGTAATTTTCTTATATAATACGACCGATTATAGTGAATAATCATCCTTCTCAATGTCGATATTCGTACCTCCATAGGTCGTCTGGACTTTTAATTTGAAAATCTATACGTTCTATTAATCTATAGTATGTCAAACCGTTTTTCCGCACGAATACAAAAGAGATACATGGCGTATATAGAGCTTAACTACGGGAAGTATATTTTAAAAAGTCGGGTTTAAATTATCATTTGATCAAAGATTATAACACCAAAACCTTTTACCCGCCTAAACACTAAATCTGTCTTCTTATCAACCAAGACTTACATTTTTACGTATTTATCTATTTCTATTTTTAAATTCGTACGCACACATGAAAGATACGAATAGTATATGCCATCACTTTCAAGACAGCGGAAGTATATGTTGTAAAATCGATTTAATCCAATCAATTCATCAATTATAACACCAGCAACTGTTGTTTTGGGCACCTAAATACTAGCGAACGTCACCTCATTGACCCAAAGTTAATTTTTTTCGCATATTCTTTTCGCAAAATTTATTATTCCCGTTTTCTGTGACAGAAGTGTCTCTTTAGCATACCTCGCTCACCACTATACACGTATGTATTTAATGATCAAAGACCTCGCGCCAGTTTACCTTTTCGTCCATCCTCGCAGCCATCCCTCCCTCTAATTCCTCCTCAACTCCTTTTCCCTTATTCCATCCCTCACGGAGAATTCAGTCGCATATACGCGTTCGGGTGTAAAAGTCTACCGCCGAAATCTCAAGAAAATCCAGGCTCTTCTATGCTCGCAGTCCTGCATTGCCTTCTCCTCCCCCTCGGCCATGCATCCCCACTCTGCAAACCTCCCAGTGAATCCATTCCTCCAAACCCCTCTATTTTCTCTTTCCCCTATGCTAAGCTCATCTTCGGCCTCCAGCGAAGGGAGTGGCGTCCCCGGGGAGCAGGTGGAGGAAAAGGGACGAAAGGGATCCCAAAGAGAGAGAAAAGAGGTGCGGATAAGTAGAAGGGAAATAAAGGAGGTAGGGGATTGGTGGGGAAGAGTCACGCTGAGGACTGAATCACGCCGAAGATTCTTTCCTACGAAAATAATAGTGAGTCGATCGAAAGGTAACAAGTGAGTGAAAAATATAACACGGATCAGAGCGAAGAGCTGAAGCTTCCGATGTGGCCCCCACAGTTTCTTTAATTCAACTTAAAACACGGCAATGAACATCCTAAAATAATAGTTGTTTTTTAGGATGCGATAAATTAGCCAATATTTTACATTATTGTTAAATAACATTAAAGACAAAAGCTGGTAGACGAATTAAGGGGTGGGATGAGTTACCAAAAATTGAAGGAGAGGGAATTGAATAGGGAATGTGGGGGCACATGTACCAACCGATAGGGAGAACACTTATTTACAAATAAATAACATTAATATTATCCGATCTTACTCGGTGGAACGCCGTTTAATAAGTGAGTAGAAATTGACGTCGTATTTTCCTTACATTTTGTTTAATAACTGGTTTCGCCTAATCAGCCGTCGTCAGCTATACTACAACTCAAGAAAATACTGGAAATGATTACATCATTGGTTTAATTCTATGGAAAGCCGCCACCAACCCTTCCTCCCCCTTACCTTACGCACAAAACTGTGTTTTTTGGTATAAATTCTCTCAGTATTTCCGTGAGTTGTACCTGATGATGGCTGACTACCCAAAACAGGTCGCTAGATAAATTGTGTGGAAAATACGAAGGCAATTTCTTCTCATTTATTATTATTTAAGTTTAGGAAAATATAGTACTGTAATTATGGAAATTTTACTGGAAGTTCGTAGACGAATTTTGTCGACATGCTGTAATACAACACGAGTAGGACCATTTCGATCCAATGAGGTTGACATGAATAATACGCTAATAGATAGGCTAGCCGACTCATCGTAGGTCCCATCTGGAAGGTCATACAACGAACTAGCCGTAAGAGCTCCCCAAGGGATCATCTTTAATCCTTCGCTAACCGCAAGCCTATGCGGGCACCCTGTGGAAATACTATTAGAAAGGATTCACAGTTCTTTGTAAATACTATAACCCTACCATCTCTTCTAGAAATATTTTCTGCGTGAAACAATAAAATGGGCGTACCTATCTGTTGCGCATGATTTGTCATCATAATGAACATCTCCTTCGTCTTGTTTACCGGTCGCTAAGCACAATAAAACAACACATAAATAATTTTAGAAGTGTGAGTATGATTTTAATTCGAGCGATTCCGCTAATACTTTAACGATCGTCACTTTATAATGTTTGACTAAATACGAATTCTAAAACAGCAGGCGTACAATAAATTCGATAGTATAAGACTTTACTTTGTAAAACACAGTAATAGGAAGTATAGTGAAATGAAATGAACCCTGCAGATTCAACTGAAGATATTCTCATTGCGACCGGTTTTTAACAATAGGCCTGATAATGAATATTTTCTGTTTGAAACCGGTCTCAGTAAAAAATCTTCTGTCGAATTTGTATAATTAATATCATTCCTTCATGCTTCCCAGTAGACTTACGTTTTGATAGATTTACACCGTTGAATTTCACTAGAAAAACAATTATTTCTCCTCCAACAAACGTTGATATCACGTCGACCACTTCTACGTACTTCCGTGGCCATTGTCCGCTTCGCCCACTCCTTGGACTGACATCGGTGTATCATTTCTGCACATTACAGTCATTCACATTGTGTATCCATACACGAATAGAATCTTCCTACTGCGCCGTAATAGTATAATGCACTACCATTTTCAAATTCGAATACCATCAATTTCGCAATTATTCTAATGTGTATCACATTGAAAAGTAACCTTAAGTCGATGGCGTGTGCGGATTTAGTCCCGGCGAACTCGTTTACCGATGGAAACCGTAATAATAGGTCTCGCAGAGGAGTCAAAGAGAGGGAACAACAGAGGAGGTAACAATTCCATCAAAGGGAGGGTAAAAAGGAACGAGAATTTAGGATGGAGCAAGGGGGGTGGAATAGGGAAGATGAGTGGATATTCCTATGTTCCCATGGGAGGCGGAAGAAGACGGGGGATAGGAAAATGTAGCGTAGGACGGTAGTAAGAAAGGGGAGTGCAAGAGGGTAAGGAAAAGTCCCTTCTTTCTAGTGTCACGGGCCGTGGCCTTATGGGGAGCCATCCGTGGCCAGTGAGGATGCGGAATGGGATTTGAGTGGGGAAGGAGATGAGTGAAGGCGCAGATATGAGAGTCGCTTGAGGGAAAGCGCGATAGGAAGAGTTAAAGGGTTTAAGGAAAGTATTTCTTGTAGTTCGTTCGGGGAAACTTCTGAAAAAATACAGCAAGAACGGTATAACATAGTGTATTATACGTGGCAAAATATTTTGTATTGATATCAGCTACCGATTTACGCCGTAGACAAGTTCTTTTGAAGTAATGATGAATTTGAAAACATGACGAAGAGAGGGAAATGTCTTCGGCAAGGAGTTGACTAGTGCAGCATTGGTGAGAATCTGGGTTTTAATTCGAGTCTGGGCATGTATGTTCGTGTCGTTTATTGTCCTCGAACGGTGGGATTCAACTTAATATTGGTCAAAATGAAGTTACTTTAAGGGATGTTGATAAATAGGTAAGATGAATGACCTTGTAAATGAAATGTACGGGGTAATGCATTGAATGCATGAAGAGTAAGAATGGAGGATGTACCTAACCAACTAAATACGATTAGGATAAAGGGTTTCATGCCCCCATTCGATTCTCTTCTTTTTAAAAACATATAAAAAATACTCGTTTCAGAAACATTTGAAATTACTTCCTGCTAACATCTTGAAAGGGGGAAGAAAATAAGTCTTCAAAATGATTTCAAGTTAGGACATCACAGAACTAGGCAGCTTAAATAACAAGAATAATAGCAAGAAAATAAAATTTATTGAATAATAGAAGAAAATAGGGATTTCCGTCACGGCAACGCACTCGATAAGTCATAAGGTAGAATTGGACCCCACGAAAACGGACATAAGAATACGTAAATTCATTCCATACGTCTACGAACGTAAATTACTCACAACCAGGCTTCCGGACTATACGTTGCAGTTTTTAGTTCGTACCGTGGATAAAATCTTGAGGTTACACTTTTAAACCCTGCTACCTTCAGATTAAACGCATTTACTTCGATAACACTTTGGCTTCAAAAGGCCTCTTATCTTCCTCCTCTTCAACCAAACAACATGTACGTACGTACCGCAAGTGAGATAAGAAAAAGGATATTTCACAAGGAGCGAAAATGGCGGAAGAATGAGCAGCGAGACAATGAAGAAACGTCGGACGCGGCAGGAGTGTTAAGATGACAACGAGAATGAATCAAGACGCCGCGTTGCGTAGGTACAACTATCTCCCGCTTGTGTCTTAGGCCGTTCCTTCTCTGGGAAGAGGGAGGTTTGATATGGGAAATGCGTAATGTATTCCTATCTACTCCTCCTGGAGGGTAGGCGGAGATAGGGAGTTTTCCTCAGAAGGATTCGGATGGTAAGTGTGAGGATGTATGTGAGCGCGTCCCCGAAATGGAGTAACGTAAGAGAGAGAATGGGTGTAGGTTTTGATGGTAGGAATGGCTTTGGGGTACGGTAGGGATGGATGGGGGGGCGGGTTGTGCTCTCCTCCCAGGCGAGGGATCGCTTCCCTCCATTTTTGGAAGACCCTTCTCTTTTTTCCCAACGACCCAAAGATGGAGAAAAAGGAGAGAGTCGATAGGCGCCCTGGGAAAATTCGATCGAAATATCCTCCCGTTTCCACTCTTTTTTTTGCCTCGAATTTCAGTTTTTCTCCGACATGTTGCAGTTTTCGCAACTGCTGCGCGATTTCCGGGCTTTTTGGACTGTGGAGTCTGTGAAGGAGGATTTGAATGTGGGATTGAGAAGTGCATGACGGTCGTGAGGTGGAAAGCGTTATTCAAACCCGTAAATACTCGTATTAAAAGGTTTAACTAAGTGGGTACAGAGTCCATTTTTGTTAGTGTTGCGTATATAATTGATTTAGAACAGTTTTTTTTCTTATTTTTAATTATTTATGTGTTTTCTTATATTTACAATATTTGTGAATGCATAATTATTTATATTCTGATCATTTTATGCTGAGGCATATGAATGGACCATTAACATGTTAAATTCATTACGAAAATTAATCAGAATTTCATCACATATGAAGGCATAGGTTTTTGCTGCAAAGGCAAATTTACTTTCAGTAAATATAACTTTTACAATAATATTGTAATATTCCTATGTCAGGAGATAAATATTGTTGTTATTTAATCAACGGTTCGAAACGAAAATTAAGCGATCCAGTCGAATAGCTAACAGCCCTATATCGATCATGAAAGGCATGAAATCATACTTTGAGTACCTTATCGATGCGAAAATAAATATATTTTTAGGTAATAACTTACAAATGAAATCAAAATTATTCGGTGTTAGATACGACAAACGTTAAAAGTAAGATTACTCTTTTTCAGCTGCTAAAAGTGGTATTATTATCTGCTTTCATAATCGAAAAGATGGGTCTTATAGTATGGTTAAGATCAGGGGCGGATCTAGAAACTAACCAACGGGGAGTGGTAGCTGTCAAGAGAGAGGGCGATTCAAGATGATTTACTCATGAACTCATGTCCCATTAAGTTTTTGAGTGCCATTTTGTAGTGATAAATATCGTAAATGTTGGACGATCGTGGAAAAACTTCACAACTGATTTTAATTAACACTCGTAAAATTCTAGGAAATTGCGGTACTAAAAAGTCACTGGAAAGGGGGCAATCGACTTGGTGGTTAAGGTGATGACTAGTTTGAATTAAACCAAAATTAATCTCTTTATGGAGTATCTTATGCAGGCATGCAATCAAGATTTTTGCTTTGGATAATCCACTAAAGGGTTGTCAATATTAATACATTTAAAATGTTACAATTTCAGTTGGTAGACGAACTTATAAATTCTCACGAGTAGGAATAAAATAAAGTTGTACTATTACTTCAAGTTGCTGTAAGCACTACTATATGACCCTCCAAGGTAGAATTTCAGTCTGTGGAGCTGGTAGGATACTCATCCTTTTCACTTTTTCCCATTTACCAATAGCTTGTGAGAGGGTATGAGGCACAAGAAAAGTAAGGGAATGAGGTAGAACACTGTAAGCAGCGGAGCGCAATGACTTCACAAATAGAACTTCTCATAGCTTTCAATAAGAAGTGACTAAGTAGAGTGCAATAACTACGCTATTGTGGTTGCAGTAATTTCATATTATTACAGCCGTGAACGAGACAAAGGTAACCGCTGAAAGTCTCTTTTATCCATTTCCGAAGGAAAATTGAATTATATTTCATTTATCAAGACAAGGTATCAAGGACTAAAGTAGCATATGAAAGCTCAATTTCTGGTACTCTTTCTAATACTATGTGAATTTGCTTATCTTTGAAAGTGTACGCGCTGGAATATAACAGCGGGCTACCTCATCTTTCCACGAATATATACCATCTACAAATTCAAATGCAAGATTCGTCCCGAAGAAAAGACGCGCTCCATAAAATCAGAACCCACCCTCTCAATTCGACCATCAATTTTTCCCTCTCAAGCAGTCAATTCGGAAGATAAACAGCTCAGCCGCTGTTCGATAAGCTTTGTTCCTTTTGACCTGTTCTTTCCCCGCTATCTCTCGCACTCTCAACGCAAGTAGTCTCGGCCACCGATGCGGCTTCTTCACCGTGGGCCATTTGACCACCCCACGGAGCTAATCAGAGCCATCGGATGAGCCATCCTCTTTTATCCCCCCCTGCGGCGCCATTTAACCGTCCGCCCCCTCGGGCGACAACACTCCTCCCCCTTTTCGCGTGCCTCGGGGCCCACGGGTGTCCCGACCGAGGCACCACATGGTGCTACCAGAAGTGCCTTCCCCTCCTACAGCCACGCAACGACCCCACCGCACGCGCTCCCGATCCTTTGTGTTCTTTTGCGTTGCATTGTCAGCGATCTGAGGAAGATGGGAAATTTAAAATGAATCAAAGGGCCCTTAACCGGGGAGGATGCTGCAGAAGCGAGCAGTATCCGGTTTCGAGTGAGAGCAGGTTGCGGGCTAATCAATGCGAGTTCGCTGTATGAAATTTAAGTTCTGCGTGGATAAAAGGGTTACTGGTGGGGTAAATGTTATTGTCTTCCTACGAGGCTGGGCGTGCTCTGAACGGAGGAGTTCATGACGGACGCGGTGTAGATTTTGAGTTGCGTATGAATGATGGGAAGTCGAGGATGCCAAGGTTTTTTAAAAAAAGATTTTTCTGAAGCTATATCCTGCAGTTCTAGCATCTGGGCAATAGAATTATCAAACTCGAGTTATACCAGGAATAAGATGCGGAAATACATGTTCACGATTCCTAACAATGCTTGTGCAAGGGAAAGCTTTATTCACTTTGGATCGAGCAGAGTAGAGTTTTAGCTAGTAAGGCATAAGTCAAACCGCTTCCAGGAATTAATTTTTTGTCAAGTGAATCCTCGGGTAAAGAGACACGATTGGAATAGCTTTCTTTAGACCGTAAAATATGGTCACTGCATTTCTGCAGTCGGTAGAACGTATTTTCCTCCCCATTAAATGTAAAAATACTAAATTCAACTAAATACTTGCCTGAAAATCATTTTGAATTCATGTCAAATAAGCCTCGATGTAACAAGGATACGGAAACGTTCACGGAGCTTTTTCTTCTCCCCTTACGAAATAAAACAAATGATTGTCTAAGATTGCCATCGACAAACGAGGAATCAACATCAACATAAAAATTGCTTGGTGAATTCCAATCATTTAGTATAATCATTTTATGAGTTGTCTCTTTTCCTAACATCAGAAAAATTCTTAGAAATATCAGAATGTTTATGCTAATGAATCCTCGATTAGCACAGAGGGCTCTTAAATTAAAGCTACTCTTGGAATTATTTATATGATGAAATTTTCAGAGCATGTTTCCTATGCGTAGGAAGAGAATTATTAATTACAAAAATCACTAATTTACAGGGACCCCAGATTACGTTTTTCATGCCATTTTCCTCTTTTGACATATGGCAATTGGTCTCCTAAACTCAGCATTCTTTCGGAACGAATCCACTGCGGGAAGCCGAGAATACGGCGATTGATCGCCCACTGTTTCTACACAATTGGCTCTGTTCTCCTTTCAATACTTTCTCCCCTAAACACCCTCGTCCTTAATTACCACGACATCGGTCCGCACCACCCGCTAAAACCTGTGTCTTCACCCGGCAGGGGTCTGAGGGAGGAAAGAAGATCTCCTGATTAGGGGAAGCTTTGTCGGTTACTTCCAATCAGTCTCCTCTCTAGCTATTTTCCATCTTTCTTCAATTTATCTGCCATATAAATTTTATCTCTCTTCCCAACATTAAAAGAGTCGAAGAAAATAAAGATGTGCGGTTAGTTTATGATGTTGTTGCCCTTAATTTTTGTGCTAGGTTAACTACGAGGTGTTACAGTTTCCGCGGAAATTTTAAAGGTTGTATATTTACATTTGCTTCAATAGCCGAGTTCATATTGCACCTGTCGGCCCTTCAATAGGAATCGAACCCGGGACCGCTTTCATAATAGGCGAAAGAGTTTTCCATTTGGCAAAATAACAATTTCTCGATGTTTCAATGAGTCAAAACTATGAATAAAATATATGTTATCGTTTAATAGATTATTGTTCTGCTTTGCGCATGGAGTGGTTTGTGTAAATATTTGAAACCAATGCAGCTCTTTTTCTACAAGCTTTTTCCCAGATAAGTTGATGGATCGTTTAATTTTTTCGACATCAGCTCTAGCTTTTATTATTTAAGCATGCTTTGAGTTATGGCGAGAACTACTATGCTTAGTTTCAACTCCGTTCCTAATGTCTTCTTCTTTTGCCTCATTCAAGTAATTCAATATCAACCTTAGACAAGCATTTCAATGTAAGCGAATTCAAAAGTTTCCTCTTCCATAGCTATGAAAAGTTATTACGCCCGGAAATCATTTTAAAGAAAGGATAGGAAAACTTTAAAATAACGTTTACTTTAGAATGCAAGGAATTCTATAGGGCGAACTAGGGAATAGGAAGTCCAAATTACTTAATACTCAAATAACATATAAAAAAGTTTACGGTAGACGTATATGGCGAACCTTGGAATAGGAAGTCCAATTCTACTTAATACACATTTTCGAATAACATATAAAAAGGTTTACGGTAAATGCCTTATGGTGACAAAAATACAAGAAATATGAAGAGAACAATGTTTCATGGATAAAAACTGAATGAAAAGAATCAGAGAATGTTTTTTCTCTGTAAGGGAACACCCTAAGTGGGAACGCGATAGTTAAAAACCTGCGAGAAGTAGAAATGAGAAGGGAAAAATTGCAACATTGAAGTGCATAAAAATTACAAGAGCAAGCAAAAATTTACACCCAATGTAAGCGCTATTCACTGCCCTGGCTGTAAAAAAACTTTCAGGTGGCCGTCACTCTCATTTGTACAACACGCCGTACCCTTTTTCGCATTTTCGTTTAATTCTTTGGCAGCTTCCCGCGTCTATCCCTTCCCTCTTATCTTCTCCTCCGCCCTCAATCTCCCGTTCCCCTCCACACTTCTACGCGACCGCCCTTCCATCGCCTAATGCAAACCAATTAACATGCATAATTAAGCTTCCCGTGCCTCGTGCGTGGCAAATGCCGTGAGCGAGCGACACCACTGAACTGAGGGGGAGAGAGAGAGATGGGAGAGAAGACGAAATAGAGGAGAGACGTAACGAGCGATCTTATCGGATGGGACTCACAAGTCCCTTCTTACGCCATGCTATCCGTCGCTGCTGGATATAAAATTTTGGTCATAGGGTTAGAAGGTATGATTAAAGAGGGGCTGTAGATGGAGAGATGCAGTGGTGCCAAAACTAGAGAGACGAATTTTTTTCAAACTCAGGGTTATGTCTAGAGTAATCGTGATGAAATAATTCAGATATCCTCTAAAGTTTTTATTTATATTTAAGTTATGCCGTACTGTTTTATAAAACCAGGATTCCATTATTAATTAAACTTTTTCTTTCTATGTAAAAAGGATGGTCGTATTTGGAAGAATATCTTTTTTTTCGTATTTAATCTACTCAGCAAAGTGCGACCAAAACATTACAACATGTATAAACATTACAACATAAATGAAAAATTCATACCAAAATGTTTACTTTTGTCTTCCAAATTCAATCATATTCATCTACGTTTCATGACACTAAATCTAGATTTTAAAATATTAAAATATTAAGTAAATTCATTGATGTAGTGCTACTTGACATTACCTGCGATCTCCTAAGGTATTTTAGCAATTCGAGCTTTCAACTCGGCACTTTATTTCCTATTTCCTCCCTAATTTGTGAAAACACTTTCTTTCATTTAATTTACTTTAGAAGAAAGTCAATTATACCCTAGTTAAGGAACGTAAACTACTGCACTTAAATTAATCGCTGAAAGCATTAGGCGTGAACAAATACGCTTAATTCATAATTGAAAAATTGTACCCGCACAACAAGAGCTATTCCAACTGTAGCTCTCATATAATATTTTTACGTTAATACAGAAAGCTGTGGGCTCAAGGATAACCAAGCTGGTAGCGCTTTCGCCTTCTGTAAAAGCTGTCCCGGGTTCGATTCCCGGAGAGGCCCATATGTACGAAATAAACTCAGCTTTGGAAGCGCTTAAGCAATTATTGGAAGGATTCTTAAACAGAAGATGCTTATCTCTGATATATAACAGACCGAGACTGAAGAAGAGAATGTAAACATAAACATGCCCAGGGTCTTAGCTACTATTCATTGTGTTCATAATGCTATCCACCATATAACGTAGTAAATTCTTGATTTTTCTTTCGTTCCTTCTGAGTAATACCCCTGAATGTAACTAAAAAAAATTAGCTCGGCCGAGATTTTCGCACCGACAGACTTCAAAGGACCAAAAAGAACTGTCTTCCCGTTCGCATTCCTCGTCACGTCGCTCTCTTTGAATTATGGAGCAGTGTTTTGTCTACGAAGTTTTTCTTCCATCCGAAAAAGCCCCGATCTTTCTCCTTGAAACTCAATGGAAATTTCGACCAAGTTACTCGGAGCGAGGTCCTTAAATGAGTGCATTGTCAAAGAGAGAAGCACGTTCCACAACATCACGATCTTCTTCATTTCAGCCGCTTCTTTTCATTCATAACTCAACCGCACTTGCATCGCATCTCTTTTATAAGCATCGTTTCTTTCTGAACCGTTACTGATAAGAAGCACATATTTCAAGTGAGATTTAACTGGTACTGTAAAAGCACGCGTCAAGATTTAACTATGCTAGAAGACGTAACTCGTAGATTGTGAGGTTACACAACATCTCTTCAAAAATATTATATTTACTTAAAGATTCACGTACAATGTTCACAACACTTTATAGCGAAATAAAATAAACAGAATACAGAATATGTTTTCAAACATAATATATTTATTTCTTTACAAAATCACATAGTATTGGCACCATTTAATAGAGAATACGAGCAACAAGCACAGAGTAACACATATTATAAGTAAATATACATGATTGCATGCAATAAAAATAGAAGCAAATCAACAAAAACAACACTAATTCTTTTGAGAATACGTCTAGCGATATACGTTTATACATAGATACGCATATATATACTTTTCTTTTAAACTCACATCTCTAAATTTGTCTCCTCCATTATCTTCTAATGCAGGGAATATTACTACTATCTTCTATGCCACTATTAAATGAATTCCCTAATACCTCCATGGAGAAATGAGGCGTAAAACTTCTGGTATAAAGAGAATTAACGAGAGTAAGCCGCAAGCGTACATTACGTTTACCTGTTAAGCGCGTGGGTTACAGATTTTCTTACATCTTATCAAAGGATAAAACTTTGATCGGCAGCCAAGAACAATGAAGTAAGATATTTTGTTTCAAAGGAGAAGTTCATTTTTCCCCACAAAAGACGAGATAACCTTGAAGAATCCAAAGGAAGTTATGGATGCCATTTAGGCCGGAGAAGCGATGGTTGGAGTGAACTGAAAATCTTATTGAGAAAATCCCCTTATCGGGATCTGAAGAGGAAATGATGGGTGTATTGGTTTGATAGAAGAAGAAGAGTGGGGAGGAAAGAGGGCTGTGTAAATTGAGAGTACTGAGAGGTGGGGGGGAATCCATGTAGGTTTTGTTTCTACCTCTTATATTGTATTCTCCGTTTGTTATTTACTTTTGCCTTTAATCTGTGTAATCCTTGCAAACAAACGCAACTGCTGCTCTTGCTGTGAATTAGTTAGGCGCTAGATGGACAGTTTATTAACTACTCAACTGAAATGTATTGCAAACGATCCTTTAGATTCTATGCTCTGATACCCTTATGAATTTTCCATTAAATGAATTATATATCGGTGTTTATGGTATATGATCATTCAAGAGATATAAGTTCCTTTAATCGGAACTCATTCTATAATTTTTTGGTACGCGATAAGATGTTTTACAGCCCTAGGAATCTCTTTTAAAAGTTCGTACGAGAATTGTTTAACGAAGCGATCTGGTGAAATTCATCAGAAATTTCGATTTAGCTATGAAAATATATCGTAGCCAGCTAATCGTGAATGGCGTTCATACATCATGCGATATCACCAGCTGAGTTATAAGAATTTTTTCAGAATATTTTTCTTTGATACTTTCATCACTAGATATGCGCAACCCGCAGTTCCGAAAAGAATAAAAGTATTTTTTTTTCGGAATTTTGGGTTAGTTAGAGGTTTTTGGTTAGGTTTGGATAAGATGCGAACAGCATTCTAACTTGCGCCGATGTAAAGAAAGAGTAGCATCCTGTAACTAGGCCTCGGAAAACGACGATTCTCCATAAAGCTGCTTCTGGATTGTCTAGCACCTTTTATAAGCCGGTCTGGAAGGCATACACACAGTTGCCTATATACATGCATATGTATGTGATAGTTTTATTTATCGAGTGAGTCATTCCCGTTCCCTTGCCATCCCATGGCCACCTGGGACCAGCAATTCCGAGAGGAAAAGAGAGTGCAGAAGGGGCAGAGAAGGGTTGTGGAAGACATCGGAAGGGACCAGGGCCGGCCTTAGAGAAGTGTCGAAGACTGACTTTCCTCGGCATGAGTTGACTCATCATATGGATCCAGATCGTTTGAAATATCCTTCCTACAGCCACTGAATATCCGAAAAAACAATTCAATGTTTAGTTCGTGTCTATAAAATTTACCGAATCTCTCTTTATGAACCAATTAAACGTATTTCCCCTGCATTATTATACAATGCGTAAGAATTGAGAGGACACATGATTGGTCTTAGGAAAGCCCTCGCATAAATTACAGGTTATTGTTGTCTATTATGGGAACAATATCTTCAAATTATCGTAGATTGATTATTACGAACTTTACATTGAGTGGTATAATTTGGGCTGTTACGAGTTCAGTGGATGTTCAGAAAATATCGTCCCTTTATAGGATCCAAATATCCACCGAATTGCAAATCTTAAGCATAATAAATGTAGAAATTTTGACCTCACAAACGACTTCCAAGAACGTACTCTTCTGAAGGAAATGAAAATGTGAGTCTTATTACAGGCGATATTAGAATCATAAAGATGAAACTCATTGTTAGACTTAAATAAATAGAATAAATGAACTCTTTCAAACAGCATATAACAGCAGCATTAAAGCATTTCCGAATTCGAATGGGCCCCTTTCTCAGAAAGCAGTCGCTAATTACTATGTGTAAGATAAAGAATTGCCCCATTTTGCAAGGATATTTTTATTTTACATAATAAATATTTAATATTATAATATTTTAATTTAATAGTATAATAATAATAATATTTTACAAATAGATTTTTGGTAGACATTTTCACCCCGATTTGTAGATGGCCAATTCAAATGGTCAATGATACTGATCAATTCTTGTACAGTTCAAAAATTAAGAAAAACCGCTCAGGGTTGATACAGTGTTTCATATTCAAGAACCATCTCAACTCCGCATCTTCTTACCACTCCTGCATGCTTCGTATTTTCCATCTTGGACTGTTGGAAAGTGCTCCGTATTCCGCTGCCCAATTCCCCGCCATCCCATTCACAAAATCGCCCCCTCCTTCCCAAAGTCCGCACAAGTGACGTCACCAGTCGATGAGAAGTGTGCTCAGGAGACAGGTGGTGGTGTGAGGGGAGACGAGATGTCAACTCCCGAACAAATGTTTCCGAAATACGTTTCCATATCCGCGAGATCATCTTTTCAAGATTAAATCTCTTTCCAGTTCATTCTCCTTCCGAAGCACAATGCAGCGCTCAAGATAAACTATCCCAACCATGTAAAAATACAAGTGTTACTTTCTTATTAGCTGTACTTGGTGGAGGAGGAGGCAGTAGTGGTATTTTTATGAGTGGTTCGACAGCTGAGGTCATTTCGCACGTGGGCTTCCAACTGGGAATCGAACCCGGGACCGCTTTCACTACAGTCGAACGCGTTGCTCACTTGGATATCCGGAGGACGAAGATGTGTTGAAGAGACCAGAGAGAATTTTATAAATAATCTAGCCCTTCGTCATATAGAATTTGAAATGAAGTGATAGCTTAAAAATAGTACACAGTAGAAAATTAATTAGGAGTTTTAAAAACATAAGTTTGGGTTTACGAAAAAATACACTGCAACAGGAAAAGACCATAGGTGAAACATACAAATAGTTAACTAGTGGTTAACGTAAAGGCAGGTTTAGACATATAAAAGTAAAAAAAACATACAAGTACAATTTACATAGCTAATGAAAATAGAAATACGTTTGCATAAAAAGTAAGCAGTAAAAGAACATCACGAATTAAACATTAATGTTAAAAGATAGGAACAATAGTGATGTAAATCTCCAATTTCACCTTAAATAACCAGTTTCGTCAGTGATTATCGGTAAAAACTAGTTAATTCTTTCCTTAATAATATAGTAAAGGGCCAACACGTACGGAGATAGGTTTTGTAAGAATATAAACATTGTTTCGCGTGTCAAAATAAAGGTACGTCAATGAATGCAATAAAAAATTAAAATCACAAGTAATTACAGCAAATGTCTTCGACAATACAATATATGGTATATTATAATTACGTATATCACATGAGACAGCGGACCAAAACCGGAATAAATCGGTAGATGATATATAAGCCACCGAGAGCATTCGAAAGTACGTCGAGAGATAAACGTAATCACCGATCCGTCATCTCACCAATTCCGGGGGAAGTCGACCCCCCCTTTCGATACGTTCCGAATGATGCCTTAACATTTCACTCCTTCCGCCGTGGGTAAAGCCTTTATCTCTCGAGGACAAACATTTGCCGATCGCAAAGTTAACGTCTCCTTTTCCGATCCCTACTTGGGTATCGCGTCTTTCGGCCGCAATTTCCCATCCGCCCTATAAATTACTCCGGTCAACATCCCACTGAAATACTCACAGAAATCCCCACTCTTTTCCATCTCCTTCATCTCCTCTTTCACTCACGCTTCGCTTTCTCGCTGCCGAATCGGAAGTAATTACGATTCCTTCCGCCCCTATTAATCGGCGCTGGAATCAAATCAAGTCTGCTTCGTCTGAGCTAATTGGGGTGCGTGGGAGGGGCGGATGAAGGGCAGGCGTGGGCGGGTGGACCTGCACAAGACGAGCCTATGGTATTTCCAATGACGAAGGGATGGTAACATTAAGCAGGAGAAAGTTTCGCCCAAAACGTCGTTACCTTATTACAATAGCGGGAACAGCCGCGGAATAATTTTATGTTTACGTATACACTCCCTTGGCGCAAGTGAGGGATAGCAGTATGATTTTAAATTTATTAAACGGCATTTTATAGCCCATGGCCAAGAAAAGGGAAGGGCACAAGCAATAATCCGCTTGAGTCTCGACTTCTCATTGGCGCTGTGCTTTAGTTTAAACTCAAATCATGCGTCACACAATATTTTTTATTTGCTGTTTAAAATCGTGGATTTTAATTTAGATTATGAAAATATTCACTCGGGTAATGGTTCTTTGTTTCGATAATCATCTTTGTTATGAAGCGCTGAAAGCATTACGAGCCCGAAAAATTCGCACAGCTTATCATGAGCTAGTAAAAGTCCACATTTGGAAATTTGCTACAGCACCTCTTCCATTAATACCTTACTTGTTGTTCCAGCACCGTAGTGTAAGATAATCTCTGATTTAATCGTTCAGGAGATCATCCTTTACCTCTAGGCATTATCGTGATAACGGTAGGAAATACGTTTAGGGTAAAGCTGAAGTTTCGTAAGTTTTACGAGAAAAATTAAGTTAAATCATATTCATACAGTAAAATTATAGGTACTGAAAGTTACCTCCAGATATACAGCAATGAAATATCTGTTAACTTTCCCATTATTATGTATTATCCAAAAAAAATCTTATTGTATTTTCCGACACACAAGACGCATAGTCTTGCTGCCTAATCTCGCCAATAAAAAGTCAATCTATCTACTTATCTATTCAGACGATTTTAAGAAGAAAACTTTGGTATTGTCGTTATTTCTGTCTACGTAAAGAAATTTGAAAAATGATCGTAGAGATCTATATCCGACTTCGGATTGAAAATGTCCAATAATGATGATACATATTTACAAACTCATACTTACTTGTGCTTACATTTTGAGCATACTGGTTCAGAGACTTTCTGGGTAACGGAATAAATAGTTCCACACACGATACCCATACATTAGTTTTTAACCTGACCTAGAAATCGAATATTTCAGAGTTCTTTTGATACTAAATGGTTCCTTTTTAAGGCCCGTTTCAAATTCATTCAAACACACATCTGTTCTGTTAAGGAAACGGCTCTAAGAAGAACTCTTGCAGAGGCGTGAGCCGTAATTGATTCAAAAGCTTTGATCTCTTTCTTAAGGTCCTTGAGATTTAATAAACTCACCGTTTTAAGGTATCGAGCGTCTTATCGCTTCTTCTTGAAGTTTCCAACCCTTTGAGACACTAGAGGGGTCTATAGGAGAGATGAGAGATGAGGACGTGAGAGAGGGAATGGAAACCAGCTGAGCGGAAGGGGAAATAATTGTTAATCAGCTGGAAGTTTTTGCCAGTAATTAGTTCACCGCGACCTCGTTAAACCCAATGAGGTTTAATGTGGAGTCACTCAGTCGCCCATAACGTGTTTACCGAAGTGAATGTATTAGATTTTGGATCTGTAAGATATAATTCGATTAAGTGGAATGTATCGAAGGTGGCACTGATGCGTTATAACAAGATGATGCATAAAGCAGTGGGTTATTCTGGGTAATGCATCACATCCACCCTGCCTTTTGCTTCCAATCTAAAATTTTGAGTAATTAAAAAATTATATTGTTTGCCACAATTCTTTATTGGTAATGGTTAAGGTTTATGTCATTAGTCTCGGTTTTCTGTGGAAAAGGGATTATTGCTAAGAGAGACTTGCATCGAAATATTCGCTATTTAATTTTTATATGGATGTTGAACGGATATAAAGGTAAAGCTATTTTTTTATGGTTGTTCTTTTCTTTACGTAGGGAAATGATGAATCAGGACTTCACACAGAGATTGAGAGTCGAAAATCTGATGGAAAAATATAGAATAGCTAAAAAAGATACGTGTGTTACGATAAGTTGAACTACCCATTCAGATAAATGTATGAATTTTTGATGAAATAATTGAAATGCGCTAATGATGGAACATCCGTACCACCATGAAGTGCGCTACTTTAGAATGTGTGAATTTATTAATCTTTCCTTTTACCATTATATACGTATATTTGGATGCAAATCTTAACTCAACATTTCATAGCAAGCCCTTTTCTCAGTTAATTCTAATTATACTTGATAGCGAATTTCCTTTTACTAAACAAATAGTATTCATCTTAGCTTGATTCGATGCAACGACGAACTCATCCTAGGGCGTTTTACATGGAAGAAATGATGCTTCACAGACAGTCTCGGAGAAAGGTACAGGATAGGGGGAACAGAAGGTTCTGAAATGTACGAATAGTAAAGGTCAGCGGCTCTCCCAGTTGTCGTCTCCAAGTTGGTGCAACCGGAAACGTGATGACTTCCTCCGACCATTTCATCCTCCCTCTGTCATCGCTCTGTACCTAAAACCACATTTCCCTTTACACAGATTTACACACTCTTGTCCTCTTATTTCCCCCATATTTCACTGTTTTCATTTTCACCCGTACTCTGTTTTCTTCATCTACTAAAACAACAGAATCCATACGGATATACAGCACTAGTAGATGGTACAAACATCAATATAGTTATAATATATAATATCAATTGTGGAGTAAATAATCACAAACTCTGACATAAAAAATTTAAGTAAACAAAATGAATACGTATACAACAAAATAATGTGTGGACCGAAGGACCAGCGAGTCTTCTCACAGAGGAGAAGCACGCAGAAAATCACTGCTGGGTACATCATAATTACGAATTGCTGTTATAGTTATATTATTAAAAATGCTTTGACAGCTGAGGTTATTTTGCAAATCGAACCCAAGATCGCCTTCACTTCTACCCACTAGTGGTAGTGCCACAAATAGGAATTGTATACATTTCAAGTTGTTGTTGAGAGGATATCCTGATTCCGTTCTAATAGAAATTCATTCTGACATAAGAGATAAGTTTGTGGCGTTTTGAATTATATTTTTTTTCTTTTAATCGGACTAATAAGGATGGGAACAATAGCGCTGTAAAGATTTTTTATTATAGCGATCGAAATATACTCGGCCAAAGTGACAAGATAGACGCGTAATATCAAAGACATCTTCCATTTAAAATACTCCCTCAATTCGAAGTGAAGAGGAGAGAGAAAATAAGGAATTAGTAGGGGTCGGAGGAAAAAGAAGTGCAAATGTGCAGAAGTGTGGGAGTGAATGGCTGAGGCGGCGCTAGACGGACGTTGCCATCAACACTTCCCCCCTTCACACCTGCTCCCTCCCCTTACACACTGCTCCCTTCTATCTTCCGGTCAGACCTGCCGAATTGCAACACATCCACTAAAACAGCTCATCCCAATCTTTTTTCCTTACGGAACTTCCCAAATTTTGAGATTTAAACGGGAATATTCGGGATTGTTTTTAGTGTCGCTAAATATTAGCACAAAATAGTTGATGCAAGTATACGTTTAGAGTTCAGTGACGGCACAGGCTAATCGGAATGACAAGTCTCAGATTTTGAAACATTTGGATTTCAATTTGTTTCAATTAAATTCATAATTGGAACAATTAAACTGGAGTTTTGGAGAACGCTGCTAACGCTGCTGAACGCTTCTGAACCCTCTAAACTAAACCAACCGAAAGGCATCCCCGAATTAAATCCAAAGCAACGCCGTATAGTAAAGCTGTTAATTTGTTGCAGAATGTTGATTATTACACTTTCAATTCCTTGAAATTTAATTAAATGACGGACAAATTCGTAAAAGACAGCAACACGACAATTTTATATTGACGCTCAACATACATATGTAGTAATATCTGTGCGTGACATATGGTCTCACCTTCTTTCAAAATCATAATTTTGCTATATTTTTCTTTCACGAAGAATGGATGTAAATTTTTTTAAATGTACATAAGTCCGTATAATCTACACAGATATATAGCGGAAAAATTTGCAGCAGTGCTTCCGTTTTCCTACATTATTTCTTTGCTTCAATCCATGTCTCTTTCATTGCGACTTCTCCCATCTTTAAATAACAATCACACTTGCAGCCCATCAAAAACTCCTTGAGTAAACCAATTCAGATGAAAGAAAAAAGACCCAAACGCATGCTCTTTACCCTTGTGTTTCAATTCTGAATCGAATACCTAATCGTTAAGAATGTCTCATTTTCTTTTTCTTTTCTTTCGATTATTCTTTCTGTCTTCTTCCCATCTGTTTCTCCTTTTTCTATTGGACTTCCTTTCTCTTGTCCATACATCCCTCTCTTCAATTCTTCGTCCCTTCCTCCGCTTTCCACCCACACACCTCACACATTCGTCACCGGCCATTCAAAATCAGAGGCCGCTTGTGTCAGAGGTTTCTCCCAAACCTCAAACTCGAACCCTTCCTATCTCCTTCCTGTAACGCAATTTTCCATCTTTCCTCACACACAAGCTGATACGCAGTCATTCTGAGATCACGGGAAATTCCGATTCTTCGTCATTCGTCGCTCTCTTGCTTGTAGTCGTTTGCCAACACCTCAGGTTTATCAAATTCACCGTATGTGTAAGTAAGCGAGTTTGATCATTTCGATTAAGACGATGAAGTAATAGTATCGCAGTTTATCACTGCCGATTTAACAATCCGATGCAAGTCATCTTTCATCGGGTGTTTATTTGATTGCATGGAGGAAAGCATTCAAAGAAATTCTTCTATTGGAAAATATATATACATAGAAAACAACATTAAATTATTTCATATTTGCTTGAAATAAATAGAATTGCTTCAGTTCATAATTTATTGCCTGATAAAATTAGCTAGGCTACGTAGGAGTCGCTGCGCTGACTAAATTTCACCCGCGCGGTTATAGAAGTAGTATTAATAGTCTACATGCTCGTTGTTGCTAAATCACAATTTTCATGATCTCCTAACGTTAATCTAAGAAAATCAAGTATCTTCTTAAGGAATCTTTTAGCAGAGCCAAATATTCCACTGAAGAAAAAGACAATAAAAATGACCTGAAGTTGATTCGCAACCGGTCGACATCAAAAATGTATTGAGAAAACTATTAAGTAAGCTCAATTTAATTCTTAAAAAATCCTCTGATTAAACATAATGATTCCATAAGGAATAATAGTAATTGATATTAAAATTCTCTATTTTTTAATATCACTTCAACCCAGAGTTTATGCACGGAAAAGTAAAACGCTGTTCTCTTTTAATTAGTTTATTTCACAACGGTTCACTTTAAGAACTAAACAATCTCTTTGATATAAATTTCTAGTTTTAGTTTAAAATTAAATAAAAATAGGATTCACAAACTATTCCCACTTTTATAAGCTTATCGAAATCTTCGTTTTCTCATTCGTAATTGTACATCTACAAGACATCAAGTTTGGGCCCAACCGAAGAATTTTCATAGTTATGGAAGCTGCATAATTAGTTACAGATATTATCGCGAAACTTACCGCTAAGTGTTAATTTTTCCGCTAAGTGTCTACATATCCCGTTTTCTATAAGAAAAGCCGGTCGCTGAACGCAGTGGCATGGAAGACGTAGAAAGTAGAGGAAGGCGAGGGGATGAGAGGGACAAAGAGCCAAAGGGATAACGGGAGGTTGGGAAAGAACGTGTCCCTCGAGTCGTCCGAGAACTCTCCTAGGGTCAACACAATGGCCCACTGATTCCTTGCCCCTCACTCCCACATGCCTTCAACTCTCGGACTATTCACTCCCCCACAGACGGACCTTATTCCTCTCTCAAGTTGAGCGATAGACCGAACCGAACGCGAATTATCGCAAATGCGGTCGTCGGCATTTGCTCAACACACTCCCATCTTTCACTTTTAACCAACCTCTTGGAGAACCTGCAACTTCTGCATTTGCTAGCCATCCCTTAGACACACATGTAACTCTGTTACTCACCGACCCGACATAAGGCACTTGTCCCGTTGGACAACTTAGGTGTTTAACTGGGCATCGAACCGTATTGTTTTTCGTTCCGATTTTCGATCCGGTTCAGCGTAACAAACAAATTTTGGTTGAGTTACGGATTCGCTCTCTCTGCCAATTTCGAACCTGTTCAGATCGTTTTTTTATTCCGCTCCGACCATTTTAATGGAGTACCCTTTGGAATTTTTGTTTCAGCATTTCATCCTTTTATGATTTACCAAGCATTACACTTAATTTTAGAATAAAATTTAGCAATAATTAGTTTCAAGTCATTTGTACACATGTAGTAAAACTTCCTCCAAATAAACTTAGGCAAAATATGCATCATAGGAACCGGAAATAGGAACGGAATAAATAGCGGTTTTCGGTTTCGATTTGTGATCAAGGATTTAATCTTTTTCGGTTCGGGTTCGGTATTCACTCAAACATAAATAAAGTTTTATCGGTTTCGATTTTCAGTTCGATTCCGGCTCGATTCAATAGTATCTAATAGATTCAAGGAGAGTTCTTACGAAGAGATTTACCAAAATCCTTGTTATATGCATCATTGTCCCCCTTATGTAGCTTGCTTGTCGATGTGGATGGAGATTCTTATGATTGCTTGAATACTACCGTTAACAAACATCATTTCTTAAGAAAAACTCTGACTATAAATATGATCTTTAATTCTCGAATCTTTGTTGTACCATTCTATTATTGTAAATTTACTAGTAACGATCGTACACGAAGGTTCCACGACCCTCAATACCTCCAGCCAACGTCTTAAGCCCGGCAAACCTCGATGACCGAGGGACATTGGCTTGCCCACGTCTCGGACCGGAACTGACCTTAATTGTTATTAGATAACTGACGATCGTGGTAGTTTCGATACAGATCGTGGATGTTAGTTTTCTTTATCGAAATCAGTCCTAGAATTGTTTCAGTTGGATTTTGACTCCCTAAGAGTTTGCTATAGCCATGAAGCACGGAGATGAGAAAATGAGAATAGCTGACATTAGAGCAAAGATAGAGAGAATGAAGAAAGGCGAGAAAAGGGGGGCGGGGAAGTAGTGTTTGCGGGCGACTCGTGCTCATCTAAAAGGAGTTTCCGCCCCCGATGATGAGGCAAGGTCGAGAGGTTAAAGGGAGTTAAGGGCCTCCTTGATGACCCTTGGGATTCCCACGTGTGCTCCCGGAGAGGACGGCCAATGCAGAGAAAGCACTGATTGTGATTTGGAGGGGATGATCACAAGTTAAGCAGTTTCTGTGCCGCATGAAGATCTAGGTTGGAAAAGGAAGTCGCTCGCCATTCTTAAGTCTAATTGCCGTTTTCAAGTGTTCGTGCTGAGCATGAAACTGGGGGTTAGATAGGAGAATTCATCGAATTTTGCCGCAATACAAAAGTAGCCTAAATTCAAAAGGATAGGGATAGATGATGAATATGGTATGTACCTGCATATACCAATCGCTTAGACTACTAAGCTACCTGTTACATATAGTGAGACCCTTCTATCTGATAAGTACCTTCATTGATTACGGAATTCCTTCCAGCAGTGTAAAATTTTGTCCCATACACGGGATTACATTCGCTTCCTTTTTACTATTTGGTACTCAAGTACTTCCGATATTGCAAGTTTAATTCACCGAGTATTTCTAAGAAGCATTAAATATGAGAACGATTTAGCGATGTCATGCGATGAAATTCGAGAATGTATTGGAACTACCATATTTTACGATCGTCCGTGCTATGTATGTCGTGATACTTAAGAACTATAATTAAACCATAAGAAAAAATAGCCGTATAACGCTCAGCATTAGAAAGAAAATGAGTCTATAGTCTCGGTCTCTAGAAATCTCCAAAGTCCTCAAAAAAAACAGCGGTTTACAAGAAGGTTGAAGACGGTCGAGACTTAAGTTGTTATTTCCGAAAATATCTTCCTATTTCAAACGTTGCACTTGAAATATCTCCTTTTTTTCTACGAAGCAATTTCGCGTAATAGAGTATCCGATACCTTTTTAAGTAGATTTTTTAGAGTCGTTTCTCAGAATTAAGTCCGTTTGTCTTTTTAATCTCTTCACCCCCATCAACCTTCCCATGGTGCAGTTTCCCTCCCCAATCGGGCGGCCGCCGTCCGAAGCTGAGGGCGGTGATTGCCGACTAGAATTGCTTGTGGGGCGAGGGAAATGCGTGCACGCGTGCTGGTTGTAAAATAGGCTTTGGGAGGGATCGTTTTTTCTTCTCAATCGAAGGGGGAGGGCTATTTGAGGGGGAAGTGGCGGGCGTCGAGGCCAAGTTGCCGGAAAATCGTCCGGAGAACGAGTTTTGTGTCAACACTTCCGGGGATGGCCACGCGACTCTTCCGGGATTGGGGAGGAAGAATGGGGGAACTGAAGTGGGGGTGGATTCTGTTAAGGCGAAGTGATGTATACTCCAAGAGAAGCTGCAAATCTAAAATCTGTTTCCGTTAGCAATCTTTTTCCTTCGTGGATGTAAGAATTGATATAAAAACATGTTTCATACCCGAATAGCATGATGTTTTTTTGGTGTGATACATATGGGTCGTATGATGCATTTTTATGGGATGTTCGGCATGCTTGATGAAAAGCCGTAAATTGTATGTTCTCCATTAATTCGCTTTGCTTCCCCCTCTGAAATCTTTGTCTTCGTTTATGAAGAAAGCTAGGACGCACATTGTTTGCTGATATAAGCTTATTAATTAAAGCGAGGTTAAGCTAAAAACGATTCCATCAGGTAAGAATTGCAATGAAAAATCGATAATTGTCGCCCAGATTTCTTTTCACCTGGGTTGGCAATCTTTAGGAGAAATAAGATTTAAACTCAAGCTGACTTCGTTCAATTGAATTTAGAGAAACTACTTGGAAGTTCTTGGAAGAAGTCGAAGATATTCCGCGTTTTCCCTGTTAATTCTTTTGTCAGAGTTATCTAATGCCATGAGTAACATCAGGGAAATGAATGATACCATTAGTCGTTTTAGAAATTTAAATGTTCATTTGTGTCTGTATGAAATCCCGTGGTTTAGAGTTATTCATTTATCATCTCTCAAATAATACTCCACTAACTTTGATATTTTTTAGTTTAGTTTTTCTTTGAAGATATATCTTCATCAATCTCATACCTCAATGTATTCCTTGAGTCATTTCAAAAAAAGAATGTTAGATATCGTCTTTTTCTTTTCTATGGCTTGTAATCTTCCTTTTTATAGAAGCTAAAGCCGTCTATCTCATAAAGCTACATCTCATAATTATCAATAGCCATTCATATCTTACATCTCTGATATAATTACGCATAAAAATACTCGTATTAAATGTATCCCGGAGAGATACTTCTCGAATAGTAATACCAAAAAACATCTAGTAGTCCTTCGGAAGCCCCACCACCACCTTCAAAGCAATCCCCCATCCTGCATTGGCTTTCATTGCCCAAACTTAAAACACCCGACATGTCCATCCACGTAACCGGTTTTACAGATCAGAGGGGCCGCCAAGCGCGTAATTTGAGTCGCATTTGAGATAGGTGACGAGCGTCCCTTTGTTCCCGTTGATCGGTGGGGCAGTCCTCTCTTTTGTCTCCTGCCTTTGTGAGGAATTTTCCCATGGATTTGTGTATCGCGCATCTCTTTCCGTCTCTTCATCTCCTTCCATTGACGCCGGGACAATCGGGAGTCTGAATCGGTGACTTTGTTCCACTCTTCTTACGGAACGACTTCCTCGAGAGCTTTTCACTCGAGTATGGACAAGGGACCTGCAAACAAGATCTCATTCCCTAATACTCTCCTTGCCCCTTTACGGAGGCTTTATGCAAATTATGACTGATTGCAGTCCTCTCGGACTGTTCCGATGCCGAATTAAAGCAACCTAGGTTGGGTAGAGACTCTTTTTCTCCGTCTTACGCAATATATTTGTCAAAAAATTATGATTACTAAATTATTACCGTTCCAAAACGTCATATAAAAACTTGAGCGACTTTTGTGATATCATGAAGGTTATTTTTATAATAACATATATTTTTATAGAAATGCAGAATTCTAACGCTTGAAAAATCAATTTTTACCTAAAATTTCTGAAAAAATATTCATGTATTACTGTAGAGCGTAAAATATGTAATAAAATAACTTAACATGTTTGGAGCTTCACAAAATAACTTCCAACTGTAAATTAAACAATATATTTTTCTATTGCGATAAAGTCTTTGCGATCTACTAAATGAAACTGTGTTATACCGTATATAACCGTTTAACTTTCTAACTAGTTTCACATCTGAGTCTATAGGTTGTTTTAGAATGTATCCATAGGGTATGAGAGTAAAATTCCTGCTGACCATTTCCGTTCTGAAGATAATTGAAAACTTTATTCTTTCGATTTTATATTTTCAAATATTTAGAATATCAACAATTAATCATGAAGCTCATAAACCAATTTTATACTTTTCCCTCATCGTCATTTGCTCCTTCAATTTATTTCGCAAGTTGCCTTTATTTCCATTTAGAAAATACGATCGCCATTGCTACAGCTATATTACACCTGATAAAATCCCTCTTTTGTAAGGCATTTATTGCTCTAGTACCTCCGCGTTTCGAGAGACACGGCCTATAAACGGCAAAATCATTCCGCTAGCTCATTTCCCATCAGTCTTTCGACCCAACGTGCTTGGTCTCGAGAAGCGTGGATCACACATGGTGCCCCACGCTCCTTGGGAGTCTGGCCGGACCAACGTGAAAAATCAATCGGAGACTCGAGTGAAGATTGTATCCCCGAATGCCGTTAAGACGATAAAGAAGGAAAGAGGCTTGCTTTGGCTATGCGGAAGGCACTCCCAGAATCCTATGCGGCTGATGCAGCCCCTGTGCGCTTCTCCTCCCCCAGTGGGGGCGCTTTCCATCTGCCAGGAGGGGTGGCCGAGTGGATAGGCAAAGAGCACGTGATTGGATTGACGTCTCGTAGAGGGGAATTCTTTCATTGAGTCACAAGGACTTCATCCTATCCATTCCACTTCTGTCTCCACATCGTCCAGCTCTTAAATATCCATTTCTGTTTCACTTGCGAGAAGTTTCCCTCTGAGATGAAAGGGATTCGACTTCCCCACGGTCGCCAAAATATTTTAACGTCCGTGTCTCTGATTCAAGAAAGTAAATTTCAATTTTCTAAACTGGACACATCAAAGTTGAAAGCCAAAAAGAACTGGTAATGGAACATTTGAAAGAAACTTGTTACTAAACATCAGATCGTTTCGTTTGACTGACACTCCAGTAAAGGGCTTACCATTTTTTTATATATAGTATGCCCACTATAATTATTAAACTCAACTATTATGAAAGATGATTCACATCTTTACAGTAGGCATTATATTGGCACCATTTCACCCGATAACGTTTCTCATATGAGTCTAGAAATTGAAGTTAAATAATTTCACGAAAATCGACGCCCGGCATTTTCACGAACTTTATGAAGATTTGAATCCCTTTTTAATTTTAATGTATAGGAATATACAGAAATGACTTGCAAAGTTGTACGCAGAATCTATTCGAGAGTGGCCATGCCAATTTTTGAAGCCTGCATTCAAAAACATCGTATTTGTATTCTTGACTAGGTATTTTCGATCATAGCCCATCTTCCGGCGTCCCATTAAAAGTACTTTCTTTGACCGTGGTGAGTAAAATCATGGTATAAAAATTAAAAGTAATCCTTACTTATTATAAAATAGCCCAGGAAAAACATTGTAGTAGCGAATCATAACAAAACTTCCGTGGTATTTATTTGAATTTAACTAAGAAAGTCATTTGAAAAATTAATTTGAACAGATTTCATAACCTTTATTTTTAAACGGTTTATAATAATTATCAATATTTATCCTTTAAAAAAGTAAAAAAATATCTTTCATATGATTGTTTATTGGCTAGCAGAACTTTCAGTCTCTTCACCACTTGGGAAAGATTTGTTATCATTACTTCAACAGCCCTATGTTTAGAGAAGAGAATATGGTATCACTCGCCTTAGTTTAGAGTTATATGAATGGGAAGGTATCCTACTATCACATCAGCAAATAGAGCCTTATAGTAGATATATGTTTTCAACTCCTTTCACTCAACCCTCTGTTCATCTAGTAGACTGAAGTAGTTTGCTAAGTGGTAAATGACATTTGATTCCGCGTACTCTAGTACATGAGAACTGGTCGCGATTGCGGAATGGTTAGCGTTCTAGCTCCAACCCCAAAATTCCGGGTTCAAACCCCAAATAATCAGACCCTTAGGGTTGGGGAACGGTCGTATTTGTGTTTCCAATATTCCAAAACGATCAGTTTCGCATGATTCGGGAAATTATTTAAATTCCCCGGAATCGATAGACGAAAAAGTACATCTTAACATTTATCAATTTTCCTTCTCTCTAACTCACCAACAAACCACTTAATCTATCCATTTCATCACGCTGTCTTTATGAGTTTTTATGTTACGCTTCATTCCTAAACAACATTCTCATCTGTTCCTCCTTCAGCTTCTCTTTTATCCCGTTTACTCTCCCTCCTTCCTTTCCTTCGCTCCCTTTTCCCGATCCGCATTCATCGCATCTTTTTTAACCCAAATCTCAATATCTTTTGTTTTTCTTTCCCACCGCTGCCCCTCCTCTAACTCCAAGGCCTATCCTCGGGCAGGGCTTCTTCCGCCGATGCGTTTTGCGCCATTCGTTTGGAAAAGGCTAAAGAAACTCGACCACCGCAACAGTCAATCGATTCCGTCGTGTCAGCAAAGACCAACGCATTCCTTCTCTCGCTTCAGAACATTCTCAAAACCAGACTCACTCCGTCCAACGCAGTCTATTAACTACGGTCTTAATATCATGCTAGAAAAGTTGAGATTGAGATGAAAATTTTTAAAAATACAAGAACACTTAGAATTCGTCTTTTGAACCCGAATTTTCTTTAATGGGAATTTTAAGGTGGGTAGTTTTAAGTAACTACTTTGATTGATAATTGTTGGGATAGTATAAAGTGGAAAATGGCAAAAATTTGAAGGACGACACCATGAAAGTGATAATGTTAGGTGATAAATGAGTAATTTTAATTGATATTTATCTATTAAATCCATATCAGATTAACCTTATTTGATTATTTTGTACAATATAGCTGAAGTGTCAGTCGACAGGCGTTTTTCAATAATTAATTATGCTCATTACAAGTTTTATCCCATCTCTAGTTTTAAAACGATTAAGTATGTTAGTGTATAAAAATATAAAAAAGCCTAAAATATTTCAATCGACACAGTACAATTATACGACCTATTATATAAAAACAATGTTGATACAAATACAATTACATTGATATGTACATGTATAGATATTTATGTACATCAACATGTAAAACAATTCTATAAATATGAAGGTTCGTTTTCAAAGTAATCTGTGCTTTTATTCGAAAATACTGTCAAAATAAGCAATTACAATTTTTCCCCTCCCAAAAGTAGACGTAAGTTCGCCATAATACGTTTAGAAACGTTTCAAAATGAGCAATCGATCGATTTATACCAAAACTCGTTCAAATATCTCTGCTTTATCCAACAAACAATTCTTCATAAATCGCCAACAACATTTTGCTTAATAGTGAGGAATCGATGTCATCAAATTCCATTCTACAGTTTCGCACTCCGAGAATTCCAACCCAACCAGAATAGAGAGAGAGTTCCCTGTATTTACCTCCAATTTAAAAATCCTCTCACGATAGCCGATTTGACTTTGTTTTATCATCTCGATAAAAATTCCGCGGCGTCATCCTTTCCTCTCTCTCGCTGAATGTCCTGTCGGAACATGCGAATCTGTTTCCCATTCTCTTTTTCCCCACCCATTTCCCCGTTGCTACCTTCTCGGGCGCCTGATCCCATTCATTGTTTGGACAGCTGATAAGCGCCCTACCGCTGCATCCCTTTCTCCTAACGAACGAATGGAAGAAAATTGCGAGCCCTTGCGGTAAAGAAAGGAATTCCAAAATTAAACTCCGATTTCCCTCGCGCATTCCCCTCGTTAATTTGATTATCGGAAGGGAATAGCTTTACGGCCGGCGGATTAAGAGTCATGGATTCTGTACTTCTATAAAGTTACTATTTCGGGTCTCATCGCAATGGGTTAGGAAGTTTAAGCATTTACATGTATAGTCTATTTCCATGAATTTCTTTTTCTTTCGAGTTCGTATGTTAATGAAGGTTGACGCTATGACTACGATATCGAATTACTATGTAGTAATTGGCAATGGAAATGTTATTCGTTAAAAACTTAGGTGATGAAATTAATTTCCTTTTACTTTGAAAACGTTCCGTTGTGTTTTCAATAAGTCTAAATCAGTAATTCTCATTAATTTATTTACAACATTACAAATCCAACTTTTGAGAGAACTCCACAAAGAAAAGATAAGAGAGTGAAAATACTTATGAGTGGTGGAAGCAAATTACCTCTGGTAAATTGCTTAACCGTTACTAATAATCATAAGATAAACATACATTTCTATCTATTTAAACTGTGTTTATCGTAAATAAATCTGAGTGAATTGAATGAGTAAAGCGATACTAAATAATACCATTCCCATCGCCTGATTATGATCATGAGCTAACCAAAGGAAGGCTAATCGCATCATTACATACTTTTATGAGCAATCCAATGCATAAGATATTTATCATATTGTGGGTTTTCCTTAGCTAATATTCTAACCTGTAAGGAGTCACTGCCATTTCAATGAATCTTACGTCAATTAGATCTCGTTTGTTGTTTCTCATTTCCGAATCTTTGAAAATTTTTCTTATCATAGAATAAATACGCCATAGATAATATATACCGATGAGTTCATAATTGTCAATGTCAAATTAATCTCCTCGTGCACCAAAAATACTCCAGCAATAACAACTAAGTCGACTCGAGTACCGTTTTATCCACGGGGATACGTTGCGCCAATTTGTACTAAGACATCGAAATAACTAATCGCGTAGGTTCGCACTAGATTATTCAACCTTTCGGTCGCTCTTGAGTTTCCGATTTTAATGCGCTGTGGCAAATTATTTACCCTCTAATAGATCGGCCGCTTTCGCACCGCAAGACTTCACTTTCACCGCGCTTAGACGCCTTCACGCTCTGCCTGCCCTTACTTTCTCCCTCTCTCGTTCACGCATCCGCTCGCTAAGTACACCTTCTCTTTGAGCAATAAGTCACCGCCACTTGACTCATTAAATCCCCTCCTTCCTTACTCTCTATCTTCCCTCTTATCCGTTTGATCATCTTCTTTTTCCGATAGACCATTTGCTTATTCTGAACTCTTTGGTTTCTTACCCCACCAGTTCTTTCTACCTCTTATTTTTCGTATTATATTCTTAAAAGTGCTACAGCTAAGGTCATGGTAAGGTGTGGGCCCCCACCGAAATTCTAACCCGGGACCGCTTTCACCGAACCGCGTTACCCACTTGGCTATCCTAAATTTCTCTTTATTCTTTTGCCTGTTCAGAGCTACTTTCTCTCCTTTTTTAATATATATTTTAGCAAAATCGATGTTTTACCAATTTGTTGTTCATCTTTTGTAAACACCATAGGATGGTGTGTAATTCTTTCAGTCATAACAGAGTGACGCTATTCTGCAATTTAAGAGTCTCTTGGTTAGTTCCCTTTCTTTTAAAAGAATACTGTATGTCAAATAAAAATGTCAAAATGGGATACTTGGCGAAATTTTCGCTCGATGACTAGAAGATTTATATCTATCACCATTGTCAGGGTCAAACGAGTGTTGCAGTCATTTTGGTATATGAGGGTATTATTTTATATCCGTGAGCTGCTTCTCTTGTGCTTAAACAAAGAGAGAAGTCGTTTATAATGATAACATTCAGACTAAAATTCCTTTAGAAATTAATATAATTTGAAATAATGCGAAAAAATTTAGATTAATATGATTTGAAATAACGAAATGTTTTTGGAGTCTCGACGCATTTTCTCGGGCTAATGATTAAGTTTCGGTAAATTTCCGGTCACTACAGTATTTCGGTATTGAATTTATGATATAATAATGTAATGATAATCATAAAGGGTTCACATAAATGAGTAGGTTAGATTTCCATCCGCGAGGGAGACCGTGTTTTAACGAAATCCTCGTTTTCGAAAATCATTCCTCCCTTTTCCCCATACGAATCGGAACCAGTTAAGGTGCAACTCCTTCCCAAAGAGTCCCCGAAGAAATCGCATCCGATGCGCCGGAACTCGATTCGATAAATCGAAATAACAGATTCGATACGGATAAGGCGAAAGAAGGGAACAAACAGACGCTGCGGATCCCCCTTAAAGGTCAGATCGAACGCATTCCGAATCAAGGAGACACAAACACGTGCTTCCCTATCTCCTCTCCATCCTCTTTCTCATTTCCTCCAGGAAAGGGGAAAAAATCGCGGACGGAATTAACTCTTCGCGAACCGAAAAGGAAATAAAAACTCGAGAAAAAAAGACGAGTATTTTGACTGGAGCGATACTAATAGAGGGGAAATCAAAGAAAACTCGCCGGAGGCTGAGTTGACCTTAACGGAAGGGGACTTTTCGGATGGAACTCCGCTTGCGATTTGGATAAAGAGAGTTAGGGGGCGGAATGGATAGATGCAGCGATACGGGGACGGATGCGTGGGCGAAAAAAGCGTTCACCCCCGGCTCGTGCGTACTATGGAAGATGGAGAGAGAGAGAGAGAGAGAGATGTATGGGGAGAAGGGAGAAAGAGAGTGGGTAGCAGTCCAAGTCCTGACATCCATTATGTATGAGGCGGCGTGGGGGAGGTGAGGAAGGGAGGGTGAGTAACGGCAAGAGGGCGTTCTGCAGGAAGATACGATTGCCATGGGGTGGGAGGATGTGTGTTATTGTGGAGGGAGAGTATGTGTCGAGGGATGGAGAAGATACACTGTTTACCATTCCGGCGATCTGCATTCGAAAAGGCATCGGCGGAGGCGTTCTCTCTTTTTTCAAAGAACCTCACCTGAGCCCAAGAGACTGCTTCCGCGAGGAATTCCTCCTCTTCTTCTTCTCCCAGAAATATCTCCGCTCCCTCCTCACCTGAATAATCTCACGCATGTTCCTTCATCAATTTTACCACCCGGAAAGGGTTTTTAACGCTGTCTGCGCGGGACTGCGTAGGGGGCGTCTCTCCGTGCTATATATACGTGTGTATCCTTTTATTCGGGGCGGAAGTGGGAAAAGGACGGTTTTCCATTCTATTCCGATTGCAAATCATCGGGGAGGCGTCGCTGACCGATTCTACGTTGTTTTTTATGTTTTATGGAGAGTTTGATTCTTGAGGTGAATTGAAAGAGTTGTTTTACGGGAGTTCGGATGATTTCTTCCGTTGTATACAATATAATTACATAGCTTTTAAGCTTCTGATTAAATTATTCTCTACACAAATTCATATGTACTATTTTGTAAGATTACGAGAAATGGTAGTTCAAATATTTAAAAGAACATTGAATTAGTTGTATCAATACGAAGTAAACCAAAGTTAGAACGCGAAGGTCCTGGGTTCGAGTCCCCGTCAACCTAGTTTTCTCCTTGCTAGGTCAGGAATGTTTGTATATGTCATTTGTGCTCGTACTCGCGTTAGCAGTTACGTTCAAATTTATTGAAATTAAATTAGGAGAAGCCTTTTTCAGCAAAAGAAATTATAGCATACATTATAACTCAATATTCCGTACTTACTGTTCACTAGGGCGTACCGAAAAACAAAAATTTTTAGCAGCGGGAACGTAATAGGTTGGAAAAGTTGCCTTTTAGGCTCAATAAGAAATGTGCAAAATATGGGCTCTAACAAAGTTCGTCTTGGGCCTGACCAAAGAGCTCAAAAATTCGAAATTTTAGTGAAAATTGTGTTTTTTTAGGTAAGTTTAATTTTTGACGGAGCATACATACATTTGATTAAATGGCTGTTTTAATTCGTTTTGATCGAGGAACAGTTAAATTAAGCCATTAAAACCGAATATGACGAGATATCATACTTTTAAAATTTTTGGAAACACCATGAAAAGTGGCAGCTCCTCGCTGGTTCAGCTGCAGTGAGCTACCCAGGACTCATCATGAGGTAGAGCCTGCTAATCGAGTCCCGCCCGCCTACACACCCGTGGAAACATACCAGACAACTAGTTGATGTCTTTGAAGGCTGATTTTGTTCCAGTTTTTGGTATTCGCGAGAGGATCCTCTCTCCTATGAAACCGTCTCTTGCATCGCGGCCGTAGACTAACCGTGAGGCCTCTGTGACTTCTTTTACGTATCGTTCGACTGCTTGAGAATCATTTGGGAGGGCAAATAATGCAGCAAGCTGCTTTATAGGTTCCTTTACATTACCTTTAATGTTTTGAAGATCCTCGGGAGAAAGACTGACAGTAAGTGACAGTGACTTCATCCCAATCTATCAATTCTTCATAAGAAGGCACGTCGAACTTCTGTTGCGGGATGATGAACCTACAAATCTACTCCGTTTGATGGTTAATTCAACATAACACCTTCTACGGTCATCTATAAAGCGTTTTAAAACATAAAAATATTATTGCGGTACATATCATGGTACCCCACTTCGAAGATATCACATTATTCATCTCGATAATTTATCATACACACTCATAAGCGATCGTGACAACCAAAACGTTTTCTGGGCGAGCATAAAAGACATTATGTTGAATTACATCTTCAACAAGTTTTCCTGTTTGCAAAGGAAGGTGTGGAGTATCAGCTATGAAGTTTTACGGCTCTATCTTTCACTGTGTGATTTCTCTTAATGACATACCACATTGGAACGTAGACATGCATGATAAACTTCGGGTTATGATTGCTATGTTAACTGATGATCGACCTAAAATAAGAACACAGGTAGGACATAGATTCATCAATGCAGGAAACTATCAAACGGAGTAGATTTGTAGGTTCATCATCCCGCAACAGAAGTTCGACGTGCCTTCTTATGAAGAATTGATAGATTGGGATGAAGTCACTGTCACTTACTGTCAGTCTTTCTCCCGAGGATCTTCAAAACATTAAAGGTAATGTAAAGGAACCTATAAAGCAGCTTGCTGCATTATTTGCCCTCCCAAATGATTCTCAAGCAGTCGAACGATACGTAAAAGAAGTCACAGAGGCCTCACGGTTAGTCTACGGCCGCGATGCAAGAGACGGTTTCATAGGAGAGAGGATCCTCTCGCGAATACCAAAAACTGGAACAAAATCAGCCTTCAAAGACATCAACTAGTTGTCTGGTATGTTTCCACGGGTGTGTAGGCGGGCGGGACTCGATTAGCAGGCTCTACCTCATGATGAGTCCTGGGTAGCTCACTGCAGCTGAACCAGCGAGGAGCTGCCACTTTTCATGGTGTTTCCAAAAATTTTAAAAGTATGATATCTCGTCATATTCGGTTTTAATGGCTTAATTTAACTGTTCCTCGATCAAAACGAATTAAAACAGCCATTTAATCAAATGTATGTATGCTCCGTCAAAAATTAAACTTACCTAAAAAAACACAATTTTCACTAAAATTTCGAATTTTTGAGCTCTTTGGTCAGGCCCAAGACGAACTTTGTTAGAGCCCATATTTTGCACATTTCTTATTGAGCCTAAAAGGCAACTTTTCCAACCTATTACGTTCCCGCTGCTAAAAATTTTTGTTTTTCGGTACGCCCTACTGTTCACTTTTAGGGTATTTTATTATACTTGCAGAAATTGCTATATTTTTAGGAATTCCAACCAAATATTAATAAGATTCAATTTTTTATTTCTATCCAATGTGGAATTCACTCCATAATATGTGAATTTTTACTAGCTATACTGTAGTACTAATCTTAGATCAAAATATTGATACTTTCTGTGAAATCATTCCATTCTCATTAACAATTTAAGTCAAGTTTTAAAACCCATTAGACGTAGAATGGTAATTGTGGGAAATAAATTTCTTTTGAATACTAATGCTGGTGTTTACATTCATAACTTCTAAGTGAATATTCTCTTTATCAATAATAATAATGTACAAGTGCAAAAATTTTAGGTTATCACTAGCAGTAAATTAATCATTAAGATTCACTTTCTTTGTCTTATATAATATAGTTTTATTCTGTACTAGAAAAATTTAACTTAGGTTAGTGACTAAGAAAAAGATATCGATTTTCACTAATCATTTCATTCTTTATTTTCAGGTGAGTCATCTTTTTCTATTCACTTCCTCCAAGACTGGTGAGTGCCACATAGTTGTATATCCGTAGACTTAAATCTTGTTAAGGTTTAAGCATTTCCAAACCTCTTAGTTCGAGTAGTTCATATCACTGTCGGATATTCCAGTAAAATGACACCCCAGTGATCGCGCGCCTCTAGGCGTGTGCCTAACTCACTTTACCGTCTCAATCGGTCTGCAAGGGGTCTGAGAAGATAGAGAAAGCGATGGAAAGAAGGGGAGGTTGAAGTAGTGAGCGCAAAAGGATAAAGACGTCTTGGAGCTCAATGGAGCGTTGTCACGTGGCTTTGAAATGAGCGCGATAACGTGTTGTGAGGGAGTGAGGGGGTGTTTGGGTAATAATGTGACCCTCATCCCTTCGAAAGGGTGCTACAGATAAGGGCAGAAAGTTTAGCGCGGGTGGAGTCGGACTCCCCATTGTTCGGTGCGTGTGCCTATGATTCTCTTCGTGAGCAGTTCTGCCATCTGCCTCCACTTTACTCCCTCTAAGTGAATTAAGGGCTCCGGATATCGAATCCCTGCTGCCGCCGTTAGAAGTGTCTATCAAAGCTAAGAACAGAGCGGTACATATGTAGCCATGCCCTAACGATTTCGCTTCAGAGGGTTTTAATTCCCGTACCGGAAGAAAATTATGAAAAGTCTTCCGGAGCCGTTACGTCAGCCATCAAATTAGAAGGGTAATGCATGTGAATTTATACTTTTTCCGCAGTTTCATGAATCTGGAATTCAGGTTTCGCGGGCTTCGATATTACCGCTTTGCCGTGAAACCGTTGAGAGAATAGCAACGATTTAATTAATAAACTTTGTCTAGGCGATATTTATAATCCTACAAATTTATCAGGATTCTCAAAGCACCAAAATCTATAAATAAAGTTGACTTTTGATTAATTTTGAAATGGACTATATATTTAATAGCCCGAGGAATCGCATGCAAGTATTCGATAATTTATTTAAAGTGTGATGGAAGAAGAGACTTTTCAGTCTCAATCTCGCCTTAATAAAGACCTTTATAGACCTTTATATGAATGAGTTACATAGGAAAACGCGCAGATGCGTATGAGATATTCAAGACTTATACATGTAGTATATGCATGCATGTGTATGCACTGAAACCAACAAACGGATACTCAATCTAGATAAATTGATTTAAATTATGTTTACCTGCTAGTATTTCGCACCCAATAAGTAAATATTTTAATTGCATATCCATAAGACGTGAGTATATTTTTCTTTAAACAACAGTGATGTAAACTCACCTATTAATAAATAGTAATTATTATTTTTATTATTAGCATCATCTACATGGGTGGTCTGAAAAATTACCGACATTTCGCCATTTCTCGACATGTTTTCTGTAACTTTTCTGAAGATTTCTGAAAAATCTAGGGTCGGAAACTTTTCAGACCACCCTCGTATAAACTATGCATCGCTATAAACCAAATCTATAACATTATCAGTGAAAAGAGTATGAAGAGAGTTTTCGACACTCGAAACCAGCAATGTAATAAAGGAACGTCCTAAGTAGTTATCTTCGTAATAAGCAATTCTCGTCGTGGTCCGTTGGAGGAGAAATATGGAAAGGACGTCTTGGAGAAGGGATTGCGATGGCGTTTTGATTGGAGAGAAGTAAGGGCGAAGAGGTCATAATGGATGGGAAGAGAAGATAGGAAATAAAGATGGTTGAGGGCGGAAAATATGCAGAAGTAGTTGGGAATAATATCCTTCCGGAGATGTGGGTTGGGAGAGAAGGAAGTGATTGGAGATAGAGAAGTATCGTGGTGGGGTGGAGCAGAAGGCAAATAGTAAAGATCGTGGGAAGGAGGGGAGATAAGGGGATTGGAATGGAGGATAGGGAAGGAAGTTGAGTAATATAACTCTAAAATATGGGAAAAAAGTAAACAGAGTCTATTGAGGAAAGGCTTGTATTAAAAAATTATCTTATTTCATCTGACTGAATTAAATTAAACTGATCAAATGATACTGGGTGGTAATCTATCGCTTAAATTAATTTGTTAATTATTCTTATTTATGCATTATATTATTTATTTATGATAACATTTAAAATATATTACATTAATCATTATTTATTTGTTTATTAAGCATTACGAATAGAATGAACAACAAAAATGATTGATTTTAAACGCAAACTTTTATCGCGATAAGCTAATTTTTTGCTCCTATACTCATACATCAATTTCTTAATAAAATCTTCCTGTATGTCATGCGACAGATATTTATTTTAGCTTAATTCTTAATCCTCTTATAATGAAACCTACAATCACTTTCTTCTGTAATTATACAATCTTTCATTTATTAACTTCATTCATTCTCTTAGTTCTACTCTTCATCTCACCAGTATAACACATCATTTTCTTATTGGTGCGTTGCGAATATCATAACGTTTTTCCATCGTAGTCAACGATCATAATCTAAATTCCAGCGAGGTGTTCTGACTCTATAGAATCAACGAGTTAATTATCACTTAAATTTTCACTTTCGCATGGTGAAACTAGAGATATGCATAGTCGGGAGAGTACTACAACGGATTAATAGCACTAAACATCATTGAGAAGGATAATGGGAAGAGTAGTAGTAGTATTTCCGAAAGTGCTACGACATCTAAGTTCATTTCGCACGCATAGGCTCCCATCGGATATCGAACCCAGGACCGCTTTCGCCAGAGGAGAATACGGTGCTCACTTGAATATTCGGGAGCTTAGGATACTGGAGAAATTACACCTCTCTTTTCCCTCTCCCAATACAATTTTTTTAAGTTATGACGAGGAGTCCAACTCTAATTCCAGTGGCATGTCCTTTCTTTGTTTTATTACATTCATCTCGAAAAATATGCCTTTTAGTGTATGCCAGTTCAGATTTAAGCACCGAAAATTCACCTATACGTCCATACGGCAGGTTCAAATACCGACAAATCGGATTTTCTCCGATTATGGAATGGTTATTTCTGTTCATCGTTTGTGTCTGTGATCATCGAGTATTATTCAAATGGATATAATTTCGGTTTCCGTTAGAGAAATAATACAAATAAAAAAATAGTTGCCCCGTGCAAAAATTTCGCAGACGTAGACTAATCTTCTGTTTTCCCACCCAATTCATTTCAACGAATACTCCAATCACTACAGACGAATACACAAACACAAGAACAAGCTTAAATAACACACCTTCATATACCTTATAAGTGACCGTTTCGATATATCTCGTTTCTATCGATAAAGGTCGGTATCTATGCATCCAGAATCGAAACTCTATGGGAGAATTCAAATTTTAAATCGATGTTTTGACGAAAAGGTGCATTTTTCATTTATTGGGAAACTTTCTATTTAAAATGGTGTGTCATTTGTTTTAATGAAGTGCGAAGGGAGAAAAGCGCTGGTTACCGCGAATGGATGTTTAGAAACAATATTTAAAGACTCTACGTAACTATCTCTCTTAGTTAAGTAGAGATAATATAAGTATAGTAATAGAGTTAAGTCATACTTTGGCATACATACATACATTACATACAATGGCATTCCTAGTTCCATTACATCTATATCGATAAATATGCCTTTTAGTGAATACCAGAATGAACTTAAGGACCTGAAACTGAAGTTTTATGTACGCATAAAAAAATCCCTCAGAACTGTCTCCCCATTTTCATTCGGTCCTTCATTCCCCGATCATAGCAACCAAAACGGCGAGAACAGAAATACTTTAAAGTTCCGACACAAAAACGGTGGGAAAGGATAGTGCTCGCGTAGTAACAGAGAAGCATGGAATGGAAGGGAAACGGCACTTGTTTCATCACCTATGGAGACATCCCATTCCGCAAAAACGCTCCCGGAATTGTTGCTATGAGGGACGGAAAAAGAGTAGCGAGAATGGGTGAGGAAATGGGGTGGAAAAGGGTGTCCAAGAGTGGATTGGGGAGGTCGGGGGCCGCCGATTTAATCGACTAAATTGGACGTCAGATTCCGAATTAACGAGGCCGAGGAATACGAGGAGCGGAGAGGAGGCGGATCGAATGGTGAGGGGGCGGAATGAGCGATTTTGTGGGGAGGCGGGGGTTTGGATGATGAATGGCTCCAGCCCAGGGGCGTCACTGCCCCTCCGCCCCCTTTCTCCGTCGTTATCGGAGGTGATTTCGTGGCCGCCGCTGCATCCGAGCCACTCGTTTTGCGCTGCACACGGAAGGAGGATTTTCTCCGGAAGAGGGTGGAAGGTGGACGATACTCGGTTCGGTTTAAAGACGATTCGGAGACAGTGGAATTGACGGAAAGGCGACTCGGTGAGGGACATTTCGGCGAAAATTAAATCTAGCGAAAGGGCAATAATCGGAGATGAAATTATGAATTAAGTGATCGTAACGTTACAACGTGAATAAAATTTGGAACCAAATATTCCTGATTGATGAAAATGCTAACAAAACCCGGTTCTGGTATCGTTATAAGAACCTTTATTAAAATAGTTACCTAATAAACTGAAGATTTAGCTAGGCCGACGTTCGCCGTGTTGCCTTTTCGTCGAGTTGGCCTTCGTCGTATTTGCCGTCGTCGAGTTGGTTGTCGCCGAATTGGCTGTTGTCGACATTACTGTAAACGTTTCTGAGCAGGCGGTACTGCTGAGGAGATGGATATGTTATATCTTGTTCATAAGGTTCTATAATGAGTATATGAGGAATGTACTAGAAAAATTAGCCTGAATTGTATTATTCGCGACGGTTAAGCTTCATTTTGATTAATCTAGAATCTCATTCTACCTAATGTTATTCATTGAAACTCCGGTCGACTTATCTCTGGTTACCAATGTATTAAAGTATATTATAAATTACGTTTAACTAGTATATTGTTTCTTTCTCTTAAAGGGAGAGTTGTTAGAAGCAAAAGGAATATTGTGGGGTAGGAAATTTTAGGGAACCTTAAGTCTGCAATGCACGCACATCCTGATAGACTCCTGTTCTTGGAAGGCAAAGAAGGTGGAAGCACTTGGGAAAAGTGTCGCAAAATGAAAACCAGAGTTAATTTACCTTAAGAGCTTTAAGAATCAAAAATTTGAATGATATGCAAAAATGTAGTCTCCTGAAATGCTGTATGCAAACGTTGGGCTTTCAGCGATTCGCATTGCACCCCACAGCGTAATAATTGATTATTTACTAAATATCGTTTATTAATTTGCATAAATTAGCACTTATTTCCAGAATATGGAAGCGTTTGGGGTACGATTTGTTAGGACGTAAAATTTTTCGTATTCATTCCCAGTAAACCACCGGAGTATCGTACTTAACTAAACGAATGCAAGTTCTTTTTGCGGTCTTAGGATCATCGTTAACTACCTTAAATGAAAAAAATAACGCTTGGGAAGTATATTTCAAGGGATTACTATCAATTTTCATACTGTAATATCATAACACTGTACAAGAGATATGTTCTAAACCGCCCCTCATCATATATTTTGTGTAGCTCTCCATAATTGAGGTTTATTTGGTTGTAATAAGGTCATTCGATCGGATATCGAGTACGAGAACAGCAATATTGTTCTATCAGAGAATAACAAGGAGATAATCCAACAAAATAAAAGGAAATCAAGATAAGAAAATTACTAAAAAATAATTTCCTACATATTCGAATATCACGTGTCTGTTAGTATGGGGTTGCCTCAACTCAGATTTTCAATTAATTATCGCAGCAAAACTAAGGCCTTCGTATTCCATTAGATGCACTTCATCTCCTCCACCACGAAAACCAATTCGATCAAATCGGCGGAGAATTTTTCGTTATCACTCCTTACTAAAGTATTTCAATGCAAACATTTTTCGAAACTGACGTTATCGCGTAATTGAACAGCCGGAATGAGGAATAAAACAATGATGAAAATTCCCCCGAGTAGACACCGATTCGCAATTAACGGCCCGAAAATACTGCGTCGAATCGCACCACGTTTAAGTCGATGAAATGCTAATTTTAGTGCGCTCGATGGATTTTTTATATTATACGGAAGAGGAGCGATCCATCAATAAATATCTTCGCGGACATGACAGGGGAAATTTTTATCGGCGAAAATGAATTCAATGGCGGAATTATTCACATCATGAATAACGCCAATTAGCAATTCGCTCGATCTTGTTGTTAAAGCAATGTGCTGACAAATGCGGAACGAATCGATGAAATGTGCGACGGATGTCATTAATATTGTATATTGGCTGCGGGATGTTTTACCGGACCCGCGGAAAAATTTCGACGACACAAAGAATTTGACATTTGTTCGCCGGGCGATGAATCACTCGCGATGCCCGATGTTTAATACATTAATATTATTAGGGACGTCGTCGTGAATTGCGGGAATCGCTATAAAATAGAAGCTTTGGGTTAACTTCGCATTGTATTGTCAATTAGGCGGGAATTTTTTGGGCGTGCGATGACGTTGATTAACGCCGAGTTCTCCTTGATGTTATGAGGAAATTTGTATGCCCAAAAAAATTGCGATGGAGTTCCCATTTCCGTGCAACATATAAAAACCGTTTTGTCGCGAATTGACTCATCATGGTTGGTTGATGTAAAAGTAGTTTCCTCACAAAGACTGGAGGAGTTATTGCTAGATTAGATCCTACGGCGTATTCGAGTATACTTTTCGCTGTAAAATGATCTTCACCCTCCATCGCCGAAAATATCACCGCTATAGTATTAACCATACGATTAATATGCTCAGTCGTAACTTCATGGAATTTCCAAGCAACCGTCTTGAAAAAAAAAACTGGTAACTTACTCTGCAGTTTTTCAACGTGTTGATATCTTGTTAACTACCACTGTAGTGAGAGTTACCAAGTGATTTTTTCAAGATGTTTAAACTAATTGAATCCAATTGATGTTAATAAGTTTTCATAAATCTACATGCGTCATAAACTGGCTTCTCAAACTCTTAGTCAACAGAATGTGGCCAAAAAAAAACTCAAACTTAATGCTCAAAATACTGAGGATGGAACGATTCGTTGATGCACAAGTAGCCCTATAAAATATATAAGTATATGCTCGTGGAATACGTTCTTGAATGCATCGTACATCTTACTCGTCCTTCATAGAAAATATTCATTCTGCTATTGAGATTTGAACTTAAAAAATTAAAATCCTCCGATATAAACCTACCATTGACTTCAAATATGGAACCTGAGGCTCTAGAGTGAATTTTCTGGGCGCACTCTTAGTTTAAAACATTTAACAATCGAAAAGGCGCCGATTCCTTCGAATTCGGAACGAACGTAGGGCTATTTTTTGTTACCTTAAATATCTAAATGACGAGATTTAACTGCAAGACAGAAAGATTCAACCCGCTTCACTAGAATTTTTCCACTCTAGCTAATAATTTTTATTACCATTAGTCTTAATCAGTAGGTATTACTTGATCTTAAATGGCTGCTAGTATGGGGGAAGTTTTAGCTGAATGTCATACATTATACGATAATGTCTTATGACGTCTCAAAATATTACGCAGGAATTAGCATTCGGTGCTTCATTTCTCATTAGAAAAGTTATCGTCCAAGGAAGGGGATGATTTATCATCAACTGAGAGACCATGCTAAAAATAATGAGTTGGTGTTAAAATAGCCCGCCGGTGTGGTCATTTGGTTTTGTGCCCCTGATACTACCCAATGAACAGCATTCAGAAAGTGAATGTAATCGTAAATTAGTTCGAAGTAGAAAATTTCCACTAGATTACATAATATTTACCTATGTGCTCCAGGACACTTGAATGGTTCCGTCATATATTTGAGTCATCCTCTAACTTTGAGAATATTCTATTGTTAGATATCTGATATTGCGATGAATTTTCTCAGTATTCAACTTATAATGTAATAGTAATAAAAGATAAGGATTTAGAATCAATGTCCAATTTTTCACTAGAAAATCCATTCTCCAGGGAAGGGGTCTATTGATTAACGTCCGAAAAGCACTTATACAGAGAGTAAGTTGATCTCTAAGTGTTTACAACCCCTGCCACACGCCGACGTGCGGCTTTCAGGTCGTGAACGAAGGCGTGGATTTTCACTCCCATTTCTTCAGAACGCAATCGTCTTCCGCGGAATCATTCCGGGCACCGAGAGGGGATCACCCGAGCCAGAAATTAGAGCCGCGTCCTCATGCAAACGAAGAGAAAGCGAAGGGGAAAGAAAATGCAGCGAGGAAAAGACATGGGGGAATGTGATATCCGAGAATGTGAGGGAGTGGAGATGAGGTTAGTTAGGCTTAGGAGTATAAATCTCCTCTAAGAGATCTCCGAGCGTTGACCGATGTGCGCGAGAGAAATGTAGAGATAAAGGGAGATAGACAAAGAGGATGGGAGATTCGGCTCTCCGTGACGAAACCAGGGATATAGTAGCGGAAGAGAGGGATATAAATTAGCCGGATAGATAGTGGGGAGAAGGAGAAAGAGACGGAGTAAAGGGCAAGGAGGGAAAAGGGGTTTGGGTGGAAAGTAGGGACCTGATTAGATCGTCTCAGTTCGTTACTCAAGTTCCACGAGTAATTGTTTGCGGTCGTGACCTCTTGGCCGCAGACTTCTCCTCTTCCATCTCCCCACTCTCCCGAAAGAGAATCTCCTCGCATCTTCCTCAGCCTCTTCCTTCTCGCCTCTCAAAGACTAAATACTAAAGATGTTCCGCATGCTTTCCTTTTTTATTAAAGGAGTTCGTTCGAGTTTGTTTCCGCGTCGAAAAGAAAAGGTGAGTTCCTCTTCGGAATGAAAACACCGCCGTCCTCACGTCTTCAGCCGCTACTTTCTTTTGTTTTGTTTCACGGCCGCGGAAGGGTTGGGATGTTTTAAACCGGTGCTGAAAAGGGAGTGCGATGTGAGAAGGAGCCGGGAATTTATTCATTTTCTCTAATTTTGATGCGAGTTTTTCCTTCGTTCGCTTGTTAACCTGATTCTCGATGATGACTGATAATTAGCGGCGTACGTTAAGCCGAACCTCGCGAGTGATATCCTAAACGAATGCTTCGAATAATATACCGCGAAGTGTTTTAAATTATTACATGCTCATATGTTAGCCTTTTTATGCCTGAGATCCATACTCGTCATTGCCCTTTAACATCTGATCTAAAATGGTCACAAATTCAGTTTTGATGTTTCTCTAACATTTCTACATGTTAAATGATTCTAACGAGAAGCATCTTCAGCAATTCATTTCGAAGTCAGTATTGTTAATAGTCAATGCCATCAGTTTCAGGAAATTATGAGGAAATATCTCTTATTAATATCTCATAAATTTTATGTATTCTATTACTATATACACTTCGTAATTTGGTGTCGTGTCATATGGAAACCTTCCCTGATTTTATGGCACACTAGATACATCATAATATACATAATAACGTTGCAGTATGAGTTGTATATGATCGTAAACCTTCAGTATTGCAAACCATTGAAGATTCTTCTCCTACGCTACATGAAGCCAGTAAAATCGAATTTCATCCACAATAGGTTTCCCAAGCATACCTGTAGATTTCGTGTGCATCAGGCGATCTAATTCAAATTTTAGAGTATGTTAAATTAATTCATCGCAAATTATTGCCGCATTTTACTTTATTGGAGTTTAGGTTGGAATAAGCACAGTTTTTATCACTATATAGGATCGATATGGAGATAATAATCTCATTCTATCGCAAGTAACCAATAGTTGAGATAGAAACGAGCGTGAAAATTTTGCGAAATTATTACCTAATCGAAAGTAAGGGATGTACAGATTTGATTAGTCCGGCCGGTGTGGAAATACCAAATCTACCTCTAAGACTTAATATTTACTTCTTCCTTCCCTATTACTTAATTGGAATGACTATGTATCTTAATAGTCATATTACTATAAACTTTCTTGTAATAGTATAGTTTTAGCTTGTTACACTTCACTTTCCTTATTATATCTAGAAACGTTTCCTGAATTTATCACGCTCTTAAAAATTTAAGTATACTTATAAGTAAATTTAACAGCTTAAGAAGCCGATCGTATTTTCGATTTAAAGCCTCAAAGAAATAGAACATGGTTTAGTAAAGTTTTTGTGACTTTCCCAACAATTAATTATCTTAAACCGTTTTCTGCAGGTTTCGACACAATTTATCTGCAAAAGCTAGCATATCCATCTGAGATCGGTTTACGTAATATATTTTAAAATTATCTTTGTCTTCATTCCGGTGCGAAACCCATTTTGATTAGAGAAGAAACACAATTTGGGAGACAGAGACAAGACGCTATGCTGATGACCAGATTCGTTCATTCCCTTTCACTCAAGGGCACCACGGAAGATTCCTCCCCTCTCGCGACCTCCTCAATCCTCAGTCACTTCAAACACAGAAAGAAAGAAAAGAACTCCTGTGCGCATATCTCCGCAAACGATCCTCACACAATAGGAAATGCAAAGCATCGGCGATCAAATTAGAGCCCGGAGAATAAAGCATCGCTAAGTAAACAAATTTTCCATCCCTCTCTCTCCGATTCTTCCTCCGACCTCTCCTCTATCCTCTGGGGAACCTCCGCCTTACTTTTGCCACCCTCACATCATTACGGTAACCCAATAGCCGTGAAGGGTGGGACGAGCAGATGAAGAGGGATGCGGAGGGGAGAGCGCGTGGCTGGCGGTGGGGTGGATGAAATGTGAGGGGGAATGTAAAGGATGGAGGGAGATAGGCATGGGGATGCAAAGGGACTTTTAAGGGAGGCCAAACGCGGGTAAATGAAGAGGAAGAGTAGAGCAGGTGATTCGGAAGATGGAAATTCCGATCGGTGAAAGTGGGCTTGTCGCCAGATGAAAGATGAGTGAGTTCTGCGTTGAGAATCGAACAGAAACCGAACGAAAAAGCGATATTTTTGCCGGAGTGTAATCCGAAACCGAACCGGGAAATTGATATTATTCTGATGATTTATCGAAACCCGAACCGAAACCGAAGACCGTTACCAATTCCGTTTCGAATTCCGGTTTCGAAAATATCATTTTACATAGCGTAAATTGATGAAGCTACTCTAAATATGTGTACCAGCTACTCGACTGACTAAAATGTATGCTTAACATTCGAGTATATATGGTTTAATATTTCGATCATTATTTTTTAATATTTCAAGTTATGTTCAAAAATTCAATTAAATTTAGCAGAAAAGGTACACATGCAAATTAATTTTGAATTTCGAAGAGAAATAATTTTAAATTAAGAGTGTCTTTAATTATATGTCGTTTGATGATCCAATGAAATACCGTATCCATCATTAATGATTTTGTACATCTCTAAATTCCATATACGTCACCGTAACCTCAGTTATGTTTATAATATGATTTTCAACCGTAATTTTCCCAAAATTCTCTACTTCTCCTTCATTTTAACCTCGGTATTCTGTTGATTTTAGTACCCTTAGCTTATTTATTTATATATTTGTTTATTATTAGATCCAACAGCAGCCATGACCGGCAGCTTACATTGGATACAATAACATTGAATATAATACATTAAAATATAAAGAAAACAAAACATTCAAATAACAATACAAAGGAGGGCAATTTAAAGGACCGATTTATGGGTGTTACATATAATAGGAATGAAATTAGACTTTGGCGAGAAAAGGTCGATGGAAGGTGTTTGTGAAGAAAATTTGTTAAAAGCGTGAAGCAAGCGGATTAAAATAGATCTATGAGAGATAAAGAGACGAAAATGAGGTAGACGAAGAAGGTGAGAGTACCGGTAGAGATCTACCTACTCATTGTCTGCTTCAAGGTGCATAGTTTTACATTTCGGACACGAATTAAAATTTCCAAGACTGAATCGAATCATATGCGGACGGTATCTTCGCAGGTTACGCCCCGGAATGAGGCGTGGGACGTACTACATACATACATTGCCCGTACTATGCGACGAAATAGCGTGGGGATGTTTGAAACGTGTAACCAGACGCGGAATTCCACCGCAGAGGTGAGATACTGGCTCTCCTCTCGCCTCCATCGCCGGTGATTAGCAGTTACGGAACGCGCAAACAAATGAACTCGGGCGCGCGCGATAGAATGAGCAAGAGAGATTCCACGCGGTCTATTCCTTAAGGGGGTCCCATCCTGCGAAGGGGCCCAGGGAAAGGGAGACGTTGGGTCTGGACAGTTTCTGGGGTGGCAGCGGTCAGTCGGTGGTGAAAGGAAAGGCTGTCACGGTACCGCAAGTGGGGAAGAGTTATGCGCGCCGTGAAGGTAGCTAATGCCTGGCTTTAGAACGGAAGCCATCTCCCTTTCGAGGAAGTCAACGGAAGCTGACAAAAGTTAGTTCCCACGGACCTTGTGCGAGGGAAGGGTAATTTACAACGTTTTTAAGGAGGAACCAGGGGACGTCAAACATGAGGAAGATGACGACTCTTTTGTTCGCTGAAATTACATCGAGTTTTTCTCCCGCTTCAGCGGAAGGGATTCCCAAATTAGGGATTAGCGAAGAGTCCTGATTCGTTCTGCTGCGTTCCGTTCGCTACTTACTGTATTTATTAAGCTTTCTCGGGAAAAGGACGAAGATTAAGGGAGTAACATATGTTTTTATTTAGTTGATCTGGAGGGACAAAATCTTCATGGTCTTAGTAGCTTATCTCACGAGATACTTTAGATGCCGGAAGAAAACATAAAAGATTTTTGCTATAAAAACAATAGGGATGTGGCTATTTACTACGGACTGAATTGAAATGTAAGCGCATGCGTTCGTGATTATGATATTTTAAACGTTGTGGGAGAGAAGGTAGGGTTTATTTTTATATAGTTGTGATAATACCTAATTCCGTTGTTTTTGAATCAACTGCAAGGCCGGGTTTAAACTTTGTACACAACGAAACACACTGAGACGTGTTCTGTATATACTGATACTTTTAAATACGACATTGATAGTGCGTATGAATATGACATGAAAATAATATTTGTAGTAATGTCGTATTATTAATAATAATAATAATTTGTGGTAAAACAAACAGTGCTCATAACCTGAAGGCCGTCAATTGGAATATGGTAACGGTAATGGCGTAGATGTTAGTGAATGAGGATTGATATTTGTCAAAACCTCCGAGTCTAATCTTGATTCGGTGCGAAAGAAAATCATTTACCTTCAATTTCCTAACTCTTTGAAAATTCATTTCCTCCAAGTAAAACAAATGAAGCAGAGATCTATAGCCCAAGAAAAGTTTGCAGACTACGTTAGATACTTCTACAGCTGAAGGATGCAGATGCATGGGTTTCAGATGCTTGAAAAAAATGCGTTAGTTTTGGTCAGCATCATAGATATTTCAAGCTCCTCAGATGCTAACGAGAGTGAAGATGGGTTCCAGCCGAAGAACTTCTTCCGCTCATTCAAGAAAAGGAATGTGGCGAGTAAAACTTTTCTTAACATTCCTTAAGGAAAGACCAATGCCAGTATTCAGCTCCATTCATACCTTAGTAACTTTCATTTCATCACAGCCACGAAGAATACCGAGATGAAAGTAAATAAAAGATAATTTTTTATTTATCCTGTACCGAAAATTATGTGAATAATATTCCATTCATCAGGATATGGTAGCAGGATCTATTGGAATATAAAACAGTTAAATTTACATACAATTTAACTAAAGTTTAGTTAAAATCATTAGGATAAGCAGGACGTTTCTAAAACATCATTATCTCTCTTCAAACGAAGTCCCAAGTCACCAAATACTGCACATAAATCGTTAACTTTACGCCTTTGACCTCTCCAACTTGCTTTATAGGCCTTAAGGAGAATTTTCATTTTGAACTTCGGACATTTATACACTTGGAGGGTGCCGTGCAGATGGTCAAGCCCGAAGGTCTGCGTAGCTTCAGCATGTTCCGAGGTTTAGGATATCCTCCTGCGCTAATATTCCCATCCTCTTCTCTTCCGTGTCCCTCGACATTGCTCCTGGAAGCGCAAAGACTCTTTCCTAAAAATTGACCCTCACTTCCTTCTGTTCCCACAAGATCGCTTTCTGAGATCCTTGTCGCTAATGTGCCCTTGTCACCTGTCACAGGCTTGTTTTCTTTAAGCTACACTTACCCTTTCTCCTATCATTGAAACCTAAGGATCGTTGAAGATTCTTTGGGAGAAACACGAGCCTAATATTGGAGAGAGAGGAATGTCAGCACGTGAAATAACTTCTCAAAATGGGTGTTTTGTGATTAATGGTGGGATATTTCCAGAAGGAAACATTCGTATAATTCTCATTGTTGTTAGCACATTCTAGCTGTTCTATTCTTTGATAATAATCCCAATCGAATCGGCATCTATATGTTTTGGTTAAATAACGTCCTTCTTCCCCTTATTTCACCCAAAGACATTTAATCATGCATGAAATTCTGATTCAATAGCCTTTTACAAAATTTTGTTTATTTTAATTCCTTATCTAACTCATGGTTCACCCTTTAAACTCATTACGTACAAATCTTCCTAGTTTCGCATTCCGAAATTGGATGAAAATAATGATGCTCGATGTACTAGAAGGAAGTTAAAAATATGGAAACGTAGGGTTAGGTAAACGAATACATAGCAAAATATTCAAAAATGAATCGTGGAAATGTTTCATATGCATTAAAATAAAAAAATGTAGAATTAGTTAATCATTATTACTGCAAATTTCAGAATTTGTAATTTTTGTTCATCAAATCTGGACTGAAAGATCCTCCTGCTTACTGTTTGCCCCTTTAATTGCATGGCTTACAAATAAATAAAATGACTTCGCGAAATACCCACGAGAGAGTATGACGTGATCCTTTACCTAATCATTTTTATCCGTATACTGTCAGTAAGTGCTTTGAAGAAGAAATGCAGTTTTTTCAATCAAAATGTGAATATTATAAATCTATGGTAATGTCAGATTCACTGCCTCATCACCGCATCGGCAATCAACTTATGAATGAAAAAGAAAAGATGCGTATTGAAGCTCGATCTGGATATGAGGATATAACTTAGTATACACTCTACACTGTTCATTCTCGGGTGAGAGGAGCAGTTACTATGGTGTCGAAAATTAATCACCAAAATAGTGAGGACATTTCTCAGAGCTTGCAGACCTCTTTGCCTAAGAAGCAGTGACCTCTGTTTTGTTTTTCGAGGGAACGGTGACTGAGTGACGTGAAACCTTTGAAAACAAACTCCTGGGCGCAAACCGCAGGCGAGAAGTGCTTTGCTCTGTCACCAGGAGGTTTTGTAAGGACATCCAATTCCCCCCGTTTCTTAGAGTTTCTCCCCAGTTTTCTTCTGTATCTTCTTATGGTCCCTAAATGAGCAGCCTCTTTACTTCTAAATAAACGAACCTATTTTTCTTTCCGCCGGGATACAATGCATAAGGCATTATAATTAATTCTTCACTCGAATGATAAATCAATAATCATTTGTTCGACAAAAAATAAATTTCAAAAATAGTTCTTGGGGAACTCAGATGGCTAATTATTATTAACAAGAGTCTTTGAAAATTGCAAATTAGGTAGATAGTCGTAACCAATACATACACATGTAACTTGTAAGTAAAACGTGAAGCTATGAGGTAAATGATAATCTTACTACGTAACAAATTGTAGCACAAAATCATTTCACAGACAAAAGTTTCCTTAACGGAATAGTCTCAGAATATTGCATAATGGAACATTTTACGTTTATTTTCAATATAAATAATATAAAAATACTCGCTATCTGTTCTAATTCTTGGCAAACTAATGTAATTGAATGAAGAGGAATAACGTAATTTTCTATGCTGTCATAACTATAGAGCGTGTCCTTCTATTATGGATGCAATAGCATCCGAATCAAATTATATTCAATAGCGTACAATGGATTATATATTAATCTAATGATAACTAAGTGCGATATATACTTTTAGTTAAAGTAACCAGACGATATTCTTACTCACTGCTATAGGGTGCTCTGTCTCAAAATTACCCAAGTTAAGTAAAATATGTGCCTATTAGAAAAGTCTAAGTGACAACTTAAGCCGCTAAATAATTGAATCCCTCCATGATTACGGTCATATTTCAATTTCCGAGGGAAAGTCACGTGCTATCCTCAACCCAGTGATCTCCAGACGTTTCAATTTCCTCGTCTTCATGGTTTATTTTTCCATCCATGGGAAACCGTCCTGGAACTCGTAAGGTCGCATATTTTACGCTCGTCAACTCTTTCGAGAAACGGTAATGTTTTCGCAGAAAAGCATTTCGTCCTTGGCGCTCCCTTCCTCGATGCTGAGAATGACACTCCGTCTAAGGTTATGACCCAAGTGTGGGCGGGAAGACAAGACGGATGAGTAGGAAGAAGAGGCGGAAGTAGAGGCGGGGACAGGACAATTGACATACGACGGAAATAACCTTTCTCTCTTAGATAAGATCAGATTTTTATTCCGAGGAAACTTTTCGCTTTTTTTTTAATCCACCCCCTCATAAATGTAACTAAATTGTCGGCGGTGTTAAAAATTTCGTGCGAAAACCTCAGTTTTATATTCGATTCTGCTAATATTGCTACCGTGTGCGCTTATGTATCTGATGAATTGAAATAATTTAGAAGAGGGTTCCTCTTAGAGCCCCTCTTAGCTAGAAAATGTTTTTATTGTTTGGGGAAAGTCATTGAAACCCGATGAAGTAATACACAAAAGACGGATCTTAGCAGAAGTATATAAAAGGAAGATATTGAATATATTCGTGAGTAAGAGTCTAAATGATAGTAATATATAGTGTATTAAAAATATAATAATGCAGTAAAAATTATCAATAATAATCACGCAAGCAATGTAATAAATAATTCAATCAATATATTAAAGGAAAATATAAAGCTTTAGACCTTACACAACATTTATCGACAGTCAAGTTATCAGCCTGAAGATAGGTTGTCGTCTCAACCCTTCAACCATTAACTTTAATGGTTGAAGGATTAATCTCCATTAAATTTTGGAGAGAATATGTAACTAAACTAGAGGAATGATGCAGTTGGTCCTTGCTTTCCTTGGAATGCTGCAAGCCGGAAAACTTCACCTCACTGCAGCACAATGTCGCTATGTATTTACACTTTTAATGGCATTCGGCGAATAGTGAATATGATGAATGCCATTGTTCAGCATTTTTCACACCTCAGTAGCTTTTACATTATCATAGTTGTGAGAAAAACTAAAAATCAAAATGGACTATACGTGAAACTATATATCGAAGTTAGGCTATCTATCGAAGTAACTAAATAATGAGAAAATGTCGAATTAAGTCGCTAAAATTCCCCTGTGGGAAAATAGCCAAGGAAGGGGCTATATACATACATGCAATATTTCGACTACGTCCATCATATAGCAGAGGATAATAAAAGAAATAAAATAAAACATTCTATTAATAAATAATTTCATTCTTTTCGGCATCTTAAACTCAAAACACCTCACCTCGAAGTAATTTTTCCAAGTGCGACGATAAGTGTTTCTACCGCAACACGCACCATGCAACTGCAATAGCTTTTCGATCGGCCATAATTCTCTTTCTCTTCAAATTCAGATATGTTCCCGTCAAAGAAAAGTAATGGAGAGTTTATGAGGGAGAAAAGCGACCTACATTCAACGAGAAAACCTTTACTAATCTCGCTTAAGAGGTCTCTTTTGCTTTTGTGGAGAATTGGGAAACCGAGTCACGAGCCTCTCCTTCCATCTCAGCTTCCAAGAAATTCTCACGGACATCCTAAGAAGCCCTTTTCCGCCAATCCAAGAGAAGAAAGAGGGGAGATGGGATGTTAGCGGAATAGAAAGTAAGACGTTGGAAGAAGATTTGATGGGACAGAGTGCGAAGGAGATCATGGACAACAGTAGATATGAGCATATGTTTCACGGGCGCCATTCGTCATCTGCAGAAAGCGCTCCCGATGCGCGTTTCACGTATTTATTTATGTGCGATTTCAGTCGATGTTTTCCGTAAAGTATTTCGATCGTTCGGCCGAAATCGTGGCGTCAAACGGAACAGGGAAACAAAAACCTAAAAAACCCTTATTTTTTCGGATTGAAAACCGATCCCGAACCGTAAAATTGTATTTCTTGAAGCCGAACCGAAACTGAAAATAGTTCTTTATTCCGTTCTGATTCAGTTTCCAAGAATACTCATTTTACCTGAGTTTAGTTGGAGAAAAGTTTACCAAACTATCGTTACTACGTCTCGAAACTAACCATGATTAAGTTTTATTCTAAACTTTAACTTGATGTAAATGGAAACGTAAGAAATAAAAAAAATCTGTAGAATTTATTCTGTCAAAATGTTGAGCAAGGGGATAGTTATTAAAACTTACTCAATCTTTGCAGTCAACATGTGCATTTTAACTAAAAAATATAGGAGCTAGGTGTCAAAAAATTTCGTCACTAAACCAAAGGCTGGTTCGGAAAATATAAATAGATCCAAAAGAGAGCACTTTGAAATGAAATACTTGAAAAAAAAACTGGACAAGGGGTCTCATAGATGCATCGTATGAGTTTATACTGCGCGTGTGCCCTGGGAAAAAATGACAGAAGTTTAAAAATTATTGCTCATCGTGTTATTAGATATATGGAATAAACAATGGCGTGGAAATAACCTAAATCCGTAACGCTCTGGTTAGCATAAATACTCCTCAGAGAGTATCGTATACGATTAACACATCTCCCAGCGTTAGCTAAATCGTTCCATTCATACACTCAATCCTCACTCATAACGCGCGAGATGTAGGTAAAGGTTACGTCGGCCTCAGAGAGAGAGAGCAAAACATAGACGCGGATCCCTTTCCACGTGATTAAACTCCGTGAAATATTTCAAACGTCACTTTCTCTCCATCCGCACCTCTCCTTCCCCGTTCATCTTTTTTCCTCTCCTTAAAAATAATCCTCTCCTTCCTTCGGAAAAACACAGCCGTCTGCGTCAGTGTGGCGTGTACAAGCTCACTCACTTTAATCACGTCCCATCCTTCGCGTGGGACGACGGTCACTGTAATATCGGAAAGAGCCTCGACGGCACGCAGAAACAAAATGGAAGAAGCGTAATGAGAGGGACGTATGTCACTTGGAAAAAAAATGCTCTGGATAAAAAATTAGTCGTCGTTATTAGAGGGATGGAATGTGGCCTCACCTCGAGTATGCATGCAGTGTATGAGACCCTGCAGAAAAGTGTCGTATTCGCGGGATAGAAAAGGTACAACGAAAGGCAATACGTTTTGTGAAAAATTGCTATGATTAATCGGTAAGTGTTGCTCAGATGCTTCAAGAGGCAGGATGGGAATCTTTGGAAGAAAGAAGGCTCAATGAGAGATTTAATTTACTTGATAAATTCAGAGAGAGTATTTTCGTAGAAGATGAAGCCGATGAGCCCTCCTTGTTATATAGGCCGTTCTGATACCGCGAGAAAGATCAGAGAAATAGATGCTAGAACCAGTCGATTCAAGAATTCATTTTTTCCGAGAACGATACGCGAAAATAATCGACTTGGAAAGTAGAGTCATGGTGCTTGCACCCCCTGCCACACGCCGAAAGGCGGCTTGCAGGGTACATTTATATATACATTTAGACCCTGTAAACCGCCACTGGCGCATGGCAGGGGGTGTGAAACACCGAAAACCCTATCTACCCTTGACTGCTGTTGGCTTCTTTACTAATTCGCGGAAAAAATTACCAGAAATAACTATCTGTCCTGGCATCATTTCCCTACTGTACGTTTGTAGATGTAGATGTAGATGGCCATGATGCACCGGGTGTGTCTCACTCCAGCGGCGCCTTCACTCCAACAGGGCGCTACAGGTGTAGGGATTGAATGTATTAAGAGAGAGATCCGAAGGAAAGACTATTTCCCTGCAAGGGTCATGCCTTCGGGTAGGTCCTTATGTCGTTTCCATATGGGTCTTTTACGCGGTTTCTTTAATGGTGGATGGGAAAGAAGCTCCCAGCGATGGCTGTATTGAGTTGAGGCTATGAATATTTTCTCCATATGCGGGAAATGAAACATCATGTCATTGCCCACGGGATCGAAAATTTTTGATCGAATCGATTCGATTTTTACGTATCAATATCGATTTTTATACATCGATATATAGTGTACTCAGTATAATTTTTTTTCGAATTTTCGAGTATATGCTCCAATAGCCGGGCAACTTTTCCTTGCGTTTTACTCTCCTATTTAAATTTTTAATCAACTTAAATTCACGAATATTATCATTGATATATTTATTACCGTCTTTCTGCGGTCTATAAGATTTCGTAACGTTTCAGAATGGCCAAAAATGTACTGAAAATTATAACTGATTCTATGATAACTTGGCAAAGGTAGAAAATCAATAGCTAAATGTCGTTTAGGTTTAGATTATTTAGCTTCATGATTTAGAAGGTTTAGATTGATACCAATGGGGAAAAATGTTGTGGTAATCATTTCGAAGTAGGATATAACTAAATAACATTAATCCTGAACGTGCATTTTCTTCTTTTGAATACAAAATTCGCACAGATTAGAAGTTAAAAATTGAATGTCTAATTGAAACAGAATCAAAGCGTTTGTCAGCCGTGTATTTCAGTTGTAAACTAACCGATTCGTAATTGTAAATTTGCATATTGCATAGCGTTATAAACTCGGTCAATATTTAATGTCTTGGGTGAAGAGATATTAGAACCAATATTTTAGTTACGAACACCTATCGGTCAATAGTTACTATCGGTTAATAGTTAGTTTATCGAGTTAAAACAGCACTCAAAAGTGTTATTTTGCCTCGATAAATCGAATAACTGAGCATAAAACACTTTTCAAACGTACGTCAATTTAATTAGAAGTTAATTGGAAAAATATTTCAAGTGCATAAACATTTCCAGGCAGAACGCGGCAAAAATATAAAGCAGTAAACGTATTCAGGTGGTTGATAAAAAAGACACCCTCGATGGAATTCATGCGTAAAGCATGACTTCCACTTCATTTGTTTGCTAACAAAATTCGTTCGCGAAAAAATCTCTCTGGGATTGGTTGACAACCTGTGGCGCATATTCTCTCTCTCCAGCTATAGAGGTTTTCTCTTTGCTTTTGTTTCATCAATAAACAATTGTTACTGAGCCTGAGTTACTGACCCTATCCGATTTTTCTAAATTCCTTTTGGAATATGTTCCTCAATGTAATCTTAAATACATTGAACAGACTAGGAGATGCTTGATCACCAGATTCAACGAGCACATAGCACATTTTAGATCTGGGAGATTTTTGAATTCCTCAGTAGCTAAACATATGTTCGAGCAAGTACATTCTATCTCTATTCATAATTTAAAACTGATTTGTAACATTAATTCTGGTTTTAATTCTTGGGAAAAATTACATATTTATAAAAATCGTAATTCTGTTTTTAATACTGACTTGGACTTTGATAAAAGGCTATTTTGTTTCCGCTGATTGATCCTTTTTTGTTTTTTTTTACCTCTACGGCTCTGGTGACTGGCTTCATGTTCAGTCACGATTTATCCTCTGAAGAATCCTTCTTTGGAGGCGAAATACATATGAAACCCCTTTATGATGTTTTTTTTTGAATTTGTGACCATTTCACTCATTTCCGTCGCTGAGTGAAGAAGTCGTTCCTTAAAACCTTTCGTTCAGAAGCGTCTATATGCGTTAGCGAGAAATATCGAATATCTACCAAGGTCTAATCCTTGCCCGCACACTCACACATTGATTTCTGGGTAATTAAGAGAAGCGTCGATCCCCTCGAGACAGAAGTTCAGCGGAATCTTCCCTATCTAGCCTCCCTAGACAATACCCCCATGTTTTCCTCTCCCTGATTTCGCCTTTATTTCCAGCCCCGCTGCCGGTATGTCCGCGAGTTTCCGTATGTTATAATAAATTAAAAATAACGCGGCCCTAATGACGATATTCCCAAGCGTGTCGTTTCCATCGCTGCAAAAGCCCCACCCAATCGTATTCCTAAAAAAAGGCTCACCGGGCGAAACGTACGTAAGGGCCAAGTTTCATTTCAGCCACCCCTCTCCACTAATCTTCGTCGGCAGATGACCCCCATCGCGTCATCGGGCGACACGCCATCAGCGCGCGCTCACGCGAAGTCACGGGTGGACACAATCACGAGATTAAATAAATGAGGTACGGGAAAAGAAGGCGGTGTTCGAGTGCTACGAAAGGGTGGCTCTAAGCCATGTGCGCACACGATGATCGTTCAATATCGGTCTATTAGATTCGTGAGTCGGACGGCGGTGTATTTTTATGAGGCTGTCATACACGAGATTGGTAATAAATCTGAAAGGTTTTCTTTCCCTTTCCTGTGATAAGTGTATCGCTTCCGATGCGAGTTGAGGAATATTACATTTATTGCTATCGATTTGCTTTGTGGGCCAGGTGTTTCTGGGGGTGAATGCAACCCTGTCAGAGTTTGATTTCCACGAAAGATACTGCAGATGATTATTTTATTGATGTCGTTAACTAGCCATCTACGAATTACAGCGAATACCTTACTTTTGACTTAGTTAATTTTGGTTAAAAATTCACTTTCTCTCTCTGTCTTATAAGAACACAGGCATTCTCAAGTCAATTCACATCATGATATGATCGGTCTTAATTTGCAAATGTGAATCCTGAAGCTTACTGCTGATGTATCAAGCGACGAAAGACCTAGCAAAAGACCAAGAAATGACGCTTGATGGTCAAAAGGAAAACTATATCGGAAGAAGGACGCATGGGTAGAGTGAATACTTGAATGGATGAATTATATTTATATCCCACAAGCCACCAGTGGCGTATGGCAGGGGGTGCACTAACTCCAACATCCCTCCCTAATGTACCCTATTAGCTTTATTAATGCTCTGCGGAAAGAACTACCATCCATTTAGTGATCAATTCCTGGTAATGTTTTGATGTCTGTCAATGATTGCCCTCGTTGCTTACTGGAATTACAATTTCATCTACTTCTCCTTAATGAAGATGGTATGATCAGTTAAGTGTTACGTTCCGGTCATATACAGGATATCCTATGTTATGGAGTAGATACTTTGGAACAAACGACGAGGGATACACGAGCAGGATAAGGACATAATTAACTAAATCCAGCGATAACACGATAAGGACTTCTTTGAATTTTTTGAGGAGGATAATGATATTATATCTTTAATCTAATAACCTGCATAATCATACTAATCTTTTTAGTGTTATGTTGGATACTTTGCGTCATTGGTTAGAAAAAGGCTACTTATAATTATGAACACATATGGCAAAGACCCTAGTGTGTTGCTATAAGAATATTTAAAGCCATCGCGAGGTCTGCAAAGAAGATACATAGAAAAATACAAACAAATAAATACATAAAAATGTAAAGAAAGATATAACACAAATAACGTCATACATTTCGTATAAACTACTGCAAATCGAAGGAATACATGAATTTTTTCTTCGTATCTCACGAAAAATTGCAAAAAATCACTTCAAAATAATCCATTCGGTTACTTCTGCCTTCCTCCAAGTAGACACCTCTTAGTAGTTGTCTCCGCCACCTTCATTTCCCCCTTATGCAGGTTTCGACTCCCAGAGATGTTCTCCCCCCTTTAAGATCTCGACATGAGAAGACTCTCACTGAGACCGCACGACTGTGTAGGGGAAAGTAGAGAAGATTCCCAAGTTATTCTTCTCCTATCTGCTCCCACCCACGCGCCAAAAAAACACGAGGGCACCCAGTGCTGCCTCCCGACGGCGGGGAATGTAAGGCAGTCAAGTGGGGAGGAATGAATCCGTGCTCCACCAATCATCGTGTCCCGTCCACGTCTTCCTGCAAGGCTTCTCCTTCAGCCAACGGCCGTCTTCTTCCACGGCTTATGTTCGTGGTGCCATTTGCTTTTTAGAGGGTGTGCTGAATGCGGGTTGATTCCACGTCTGGCAGTTCTGAGTTTCCTCGGCTATCCTGAACAGCATTTCAACTTTTCTCGGTTAATGCATTCACTGAGCAATTCGGATACAATGAATGAGGACTATGCGAAGATGTTGGATAACATTAAAATGAGTTCGTTATCGAGATGTAAGGAAAGGGCACTGATCTTGTGACACGTGAATCGGCTAACAAGTAGAAAACTCCCATTAAATCGTTCGTAACTTTTCTTATCCACTTTCATTTCGATTCTACTATATAAATGCTTTATGTAATTTATCACTTCGGAACGCTTTTTCCATGTTAAATGCAATATCAAAGGTCGCAATAAGCAAAAAAATATTTTATTTTTTCTAGCTAAAGAGTTCGCAAATCTTAAGCTGACTTCCTTTGACGCCACTAAAATCGCGCGACATTAATGTTTCTTACTATTTATTCAGCGAGAGAAACGAAAATCTTATCTTATCTAATACAAAAATGCGAGTTTTATATTGAGCATTCGTGTAATTAAGATTAAGCTAACTTCTTTAGAAAACAATGAAAAGTGGGATGTAAGCATATATTATGAAAATGTTGAGATTAAGAAAGGTATGTGAGATTCTCTAAGTTAAAAAAAAACCGAAGTTTGCTTGAACTTCTTATTTTAATCTCTAAACCTCTGAAGTAAATTACTCTCATCTCTGTGAATAAGATAGTTAACTGATTAATAAACTAGGATATATGGAGTTCATAAATGTCCATTGAGATTTCTAATAAATTGATTAAAATCCGTTTCTGGGGGTTTCACTTCTCAAAATAAAATTTGAAAATTATATCAAGTGAAGAAAGCGTTGGTATTAAAGCGCGTAACTTGCATTATTTTATGAGTAGAAATGAAAGCATTCACTGCTCGGGAAAGTTCAGAGGCTTGATATGTCTCTATATAAAGAAATCGTTTGAGAAATCGTTGATACATGGATTCCATTGATATTTAAATTAATATTGGTTTATTTTCCTAATCATCTGTTGCAAGCGAGTAAAGAAGATAGAAAGAGTCATCTGTTGCTACGAAACATAGGTTTTCGCTGATTTTTATCTTTCGTAATTTATAATTTACTTCCTCAATAATAACGAACATAAAAACTTGCTAATCCACCGTCATGCCTAGCAAACTATGCCCATTGAGTATAGCTTTAAAACGTAAGTATTTTAAATATACCATAACAATTTCAAAAATTCACTCTTACAGCAACAATGTTTCATTCAGGATCTCGAAACTCTCCAAACGCATTCGCAGGGATAATCTTTCATCCTCTCATAGTTTGGTTTCCTTTTCTCCCGATAAATTGGCGGGATCCTCCTAAACACCCGGCAAATTAATGTGATTTCGTTCTCCCAGCTCTCATCTTCGCCCCCTTTCATATCCCATTCTTTCCTCTTCCAGACCCAATGTTTCATCTCCACTCGTTTCCCTTTATTTTTTTTTCTCCTCGCCCTTCAACTTAAACGCAAAAGTGGTGCCGCCGAGCGGCGGGAGAGGGAAAGAGAGATGAGGGAGGGCCTATTTGTTTCGTTCAAGTCCTGCCCATTAGCATTAGCGAGAAGAGGCTTGTCTACACGCATTACCTCAACAGCTTCCGGAGGTGTGCGTGTCAGAGTGGGGATGGTGGAGGGGATGCTCAAGGATTTCTTTTCCCCCGAAAAATTCTTCCTGTTCCCGTTTTTCAGCGTTTTGCAGCGTGGGAGGAAAAGGAAAACACGCCTGAAGAGGGTCAGAAGCGCTTCTAAACTTTTATCACCCCTATGCCTTTTCTAGTGCTGTTTAGACTCGATTTACGGATGTAATTCCTTCTTATCGTGAGTTGTTTCTCGTGAATGCTGACCGACTTTCACGGCCTTAAATTATTCATATTTTGTTTTTCTTAGAAATTCGCCTAGGAAATTAGATTATAAAAAGGGCAAATATATCATTGAAATCATGCTACTGCTTATGATTAAGGAGAATATTGAGAGAATATTAAACGTTCGAACTCGTAAATTTTGGACTAAAAATAAAATGTAAAATATATCTAAATAACAGAAAGAAATAATTATAATAATAAAGCTTAAATATCTAATTTAGATTAATGTTTGAGAAAAACTCTTTTACTCCGTAATAGAGCATTCCCACAAAATCTTATAAGCACTCGGAGTTACAATACGAACTAAATTCAATTCTAACGTAAGAAACTTGCTGGCTTATTTAGAATGTGATCATTATATCTTCAAACGCATCTGCTACGTATTATGCGACAGAACTAACCATCTTACTCCGAAGACATTGTTAATTTCCAATATGGTCCCAAAGTAGTCAGTGATAGGAATGAATCGATTATATTAGATTATTTGAAGGATAGAAAAGAATCACAGGCATTGGATGAAAATAATTAGAATATAGCTATTAGTTGATGGCCTTTAACTAATATATCTTAGGGTATGACCATCTGATCTGACATCGAAAACGTATTGGCATGATGAATGTGAAAAATGTAAACGATATAACGTTTAAAGCCGAAGATAGCAAGATATTCAATCTTCAACATCCTCATTTGAACGTAACGATTTTCTGATAAAAATTTTCTTCTAAGTGGATCCTATACATATAATTCTTTGCCTTTTGGCTTACCTGATTCTAGAAACACAAAATTTTGGGCTAACGAAAAGTCAAAATGCACAGCCGCTGTCATGCGTTCAATATTTCCACGGAGAAAATTACAAGAGGCACTGAATATAACACGAATAAAAAAAATCAACACTTATACTGCCAACTTCGTCGTAAACGTTCCTATAGAGAGAGGAGAGAAGTTTCAAAGCGCTATCAAACCCAAATTAGCTCAGGAAAGATTCGTTTAATAATCTGCTAAGCGATCGAAGATAGATTTCCCCACCTTTTCGGTAAGAGCAAACGCATCAAGGGAAGGAAGAAGGAGGGAAAAAAGTTTTAAAGTGAGAAGGTAATGGGATGGCCCCATTTGATTCATCGGCGTGACTTGTGACGTCGGGCGAAAGTGCTTCCCCCTGGCGGGAGAGCGAGGAAATGGCTGAAAAGAGCGCCGAGGGAGTGTAAAGTGAATCGGTGGGAGAGGGCGCTGCTAAACCAAATTGCGAAGACATTTATTAAAGAGCGCGAGGGAAGATTTTACAAGGGGAGATGCCGTCGCGGCTGCTCCCTCCATCGGGGAGGGGTTAACCTCCTGCCCTCGCGGGATTTTTTTAATTTTTTATTTTTTCGGGTCCCACAGAGCGTGCGACACGCGTATCACTTTATGTCCTTACGAGACGGGAACGACTCCGTCGGAGAGGGTTAATGCGGCCACCGCTATTAAACAGAAAGGATGGAATTTTTCCTTGTTTGAACCTCCCTGATGGTACACTAAGAGTTGAATTTTATTCCATGCTCGCACACGACGGTAACTGATCTGTTATTCTCTGTTAAACGTTAATCGTTTTAGTTTTTCAACTGCTTAACAGAGCTATAACTTGCTATCTCAAAATATCAAAAATATAATTTATGATTTAATTTAAAATTTAACTAAATTTAAGAACTTTAATAATTGAATACTTTAGGTAGGAATGTTAAGGGATTCATATATTACCTCAAAATTATATCACTAATGTATCATAAACTTCAATTATAAAATCGGTCACATCTTAACTGTTCTCAAAAAAGGACGAATTCATCATCATCACTCTGTAGCGCACCATTGCATAAACAATCACTAACATGCATCTCTGAAAGTTAATAATCGTTAAATATTGCCAATCAACGCAGACGGGTGTGTTATCTTACTTAGATACCCATCATACATATACTTCTCAGAACAATGAAGCAAATAAAGCAATCATACAATAGAATAAAACCAACATCCAGGAATATGACACCTTTTGCATAATGCACACATGTTAGCTGTAAATAATATTAAAATAAATTTGAAATTTGAAATGAAAATTAAGATTTAGATCTGATGTGAGGAAAAAATTCAATGAAAGATCTGCAATTTGTGTTTATAAGTTGTTTCGCAACATAAAATATTTAATAGAAGATCTTCACCAATATCCCTTCAAGTGTTTTATAGGTTGTTGGAAATTGAGAGAATATCTCTTCTGGCGAAACATTCCTGTACACAAAAGATCTATATCAAAATACAGTTATACCAAACATGTTCTCTTTTTAAGTGCAAACCTACCTACTTCATTTGGGTAATCATATCCCCCATCTACAATTTTTGACATTAATCCTTCCAGTTTGGTGTATAGTTGTTTGTATCTACTCCTAATTATTAAACACGAGGTCTCTTTATAGGAGTATTTTGTTTCGCTTGCAGCTTATTTCCGAAATGATTTACTTTTAAAAAATCATCTATGACCATCAATTCCCAAAATGAGCAACATATGAATTGAGGATACAAACATTGGGAACCAATTTGCTCCAATCTTTCATGACATGTATTCTTGATTACTGCAGTATACACTTACTGATAATTACTTTGGGGATTCGTATTTAAATACTTTCCCTTCAGGAAAATCGGATGTCTGTCCAGACAAAATGTTTTGAACGATAAGGCAAGGAGGGACTGAGTATCAAAGATTAAGGTAGTGAAATTTGCCAGAGATATCTAAGACATACAGGTGTATTTACCTCTCTAAATAGATCCGCTGGAAGACCAAATGAAGACATTATGAACTGGTCCCCTTTTAGAACGTCCACTCCCAAAAATATTCCGCATTTAGAACCGTATGTAGAGAAAGGAAACAGGCATCGAGTTTCGTCCACGTTTCGCGCGGGCGGTTATTAAATCATCCGTCACCGTCGTCGCCAATTCCTCGCCAACTATATTAATAAATCCAGCGGAGAAAAAAGGGAACGTCGGAAATAAATAAAACGGAGCGAAGACTACGTGCATTTCATGGCGAAGCGCGAGCGCCGCAGCGAGAGAAACGCGAAACAATAAGCTCGGTGTGAGTGGGATGCTTGGGAAATGGAAAGTAGAGGGAGTGGAAAGAAAAAGCTCATCTCGCGTCCTCTTTATTTCTTCCTCGTGGCAACAGAACAGTTATCTCTCTTCCACTCGCTCCACCTTAGGGATGCTGTAACTCAGAGATACTGTAAGACGAGTCCCTTACTCCCCCTCTTATCGTATTCCCCTCTCTTTCCAGTCGTTAAAAGGTGCGCGTGGATAAACACATGTATAATTTGTATGTCTAACAATCAATAACTGCAAATTGCAAAAATTGCAAAATCTGTACACTATTAATATTTGTTAATTTGTTTTTCGTTCGTGGATATTTTCTGTAGAATAGTTGTTGAAAGAAAAGATCTTAGAATTGTTGCGCTTTGGTTTCGTTTTCATTTTATTATTTATTACATTAAATTATATTACATGTTATTTCATTATAAAATGACCTCAGCAATGTATGCAAATCCATTAAATAAATAAATGTCATCGTACCATAGATAACTGGATCATTATTATCGATCTAATTGTTCTTCATATTTTACATTCTGTTTATTTTATGTTCATTTCGTAACAATGATGATAAAAATCGGTTTTTCAGCAGCCATATTTTCTTCAGAAAAATAAAATATTATTTGCAAACCTACAAACTACTGACATGGGGCATGAAAGGGGTAATTCCACAAGGAAATTTCCCACCTTCAATAATTATAGCTCTCGGATTACGAATCACATCTCATATGAATGAGTTACAGCCTAAAACAGTCTCTCTCTATCGATAATTTATCTAACATAAACGATTCCGATAGTTTTCTGATATATAAGAATTGCTCTGAAGCTGTAAGGACAACTTAATTGTAACATTAGAAATTCTTATGCATTTTGTTCTGATCTAACCTTCCATCTTCTTGCGTGTAGAATCAATTTTGACACTTCGAATCAACATTTTTAAATTTGCATCAACATTTGAAAATATTATTTGTTTTTCCTCAAAATGTATCGGAGAGTCGGTTAGTAACTTCTTGATTCTAATTTTTTCATAGAATCTATACAAATTCATGCGTCGTGTTTCCCCTGTGTAACGAAACAGAATACCTTAACGTATAAATTATACATATAAAAATATGTATAGAAATCATTGGAAAATTAATTGTGTATGAAAATATAATTCCTTTTCTGATCACAGTCAGATCATTGCAACCATAAAACAATCCAGTTTAAACTCACTCTTTAAAAACACCTGCATTCATACTAGCCGAGCGAATCCCTTCCTTCCCTCTATCACTGCCATTTCCCCATCCTCCCGAAAGAGGGGGTGTTTTTAAGCGGAAAGGAGTCTTCATCCTGTTGCCATGACGACCACGTCCAACACTCGACGTCCCGTGACAAAAGAAGGAGGGCTTGCGTCACGTGATCGACTCCCTCTCCCAAGAGTGCCATCTTCCATCGCACACCCTTTTCCTGCGTCTCCGGAATACATTTCTCCTCCATTCACGCATCTCCCTCCCTTTTCTCCCCCTGAAATTGGCTTATTTTTGCCCACGGCGGCTTCATTTCGTTGTGAGAACCAATTTGCCTTCTCTGCCTTTGTCTGCTGAGACGGAATCTCCTAAGAACCTTTAAGCGAAAATCTATCTTCGTCGTGCCGAAGATGAACTCCAGGATTCTTGAACGCGGGTTTTTTTAACGAAGGCTATTAGCATTAATATGATTGATATATTACTAGGTAGTACTTTACTTGATTCTTCATACTGTGGTCGTATTTCTGCGTACATCTACATACATTCACATCTTTCGAATCGACTATTGGTTCAGTCCATGGGCACTAAACGATTAACTTTTTTATTACCATTATCATATATTACGAATGGTTTCAGCCGTTTATTTGTTTGACTCAAAATGAAATCCATTCAAGATACTTTTACAATGATTGGTAAAATAACTAATGACACTAACATTTCTCATCCTAGTTAATTAATTTCTTACAAGATTATTGATGAAGGGGTAAAACGAGTCTTACTATCTATAGAAATATATAAAATCATGTTCTAAAATGAAAATTTTTATGATATATTATTTAACTATGTTTTCAATATTTCACGAAGAGTTAGTGAGAAACGTTCTGCAACCTTACTTCAGAAGGTAAAGCTTAATAGTGACTATGTGATCAAATTTATAGAGTTTTTTCTGGTGTATAAAGACGTCTCATCCGAGAAGTTGAGTGACAAAGAAATTAAATCTTTTTCCATTTTCTCTCTGGATCTGTCGTCCGACAGGTGTCAACAGGAAAGCATGTTAAGTTCTCGAACCAGCACCTCTTTAGATCACCTATGAGCGTCTTTTATTATGATTCTTACAAACATCCGATTCTACTTTAAATAAATAATGCGAAAGATGAACCTGGAGATACACCAGAATTAGAATTTGAATGATGAAAAAGAAGTAGCATATGCTACGATCAAAACTTAGAATAATGCTGAAGTTTAATAAGCTAACCATGTGATTAATAAGCTAAAACTGTGATTCACTTCCTTATCAGTATCTGCAACTACTGCCGATTTTCCCGAAAGCAATCCCATCGGTCAATTCCCCTTGGCGCTTTCTCCTCCCTCCCCGGTGAGATTTAAACGTTCTTCCCCATCATTGTCCTTTCCCTTTTTTATTGACCCTTCTCCCTGCGAAAAATAGAAAGAATCCGAGGCGTGATTCACTTATTCATCAAATCTCTCTTCAACGATTCCGGCCCAATTTTCATTCCCTCCAAATTTGGTCATCTGAGCTCGCCTCCGCAGTAACTGTTTTGAAAGAATCATGTCGCGCGGTGCCTCCTTCTTTTGTTTCATCGAACCCGCCGCCTCATTTCATCTCTTCGTTTTCCTCCCTCTTTCCCCTTATCTTTCTTCCGCATCTCTGAAGATCGACCTGGACCAAGACTCCATTACCAGCACCGTTTCATGCGTTCTCGTTCTTTCCATTCTACTCCGTCTACGTATATAGGGTATATCACGTTCGATTTCTCGATCTGCGACGTCCCAATCGATCTATTCTTACGGCGAATGATTGCCACGGGCGATTCTCTTAATTTGTGAATGGAAATTCATCGATCCTCGTTCTTTTTTTTCCATCGAAACTTGTGAACTTAATTATGCATTTCCTTTGTCGAATGCTTTCTTCTGTGATCACCTTGACATTTCCTGCTATTATTCCTGATATTTATTGATATCTACTATAATATAAATTCACATTAAGGATACTGATGAAAGCATAGAAAGACAAATAAATATAAATAATAAAAATAAATAGAAAAAGGAGTAATAAAGTGTATATTAAAATAAATTATGTAATTAATAATAAAATAAAAATAAAGTAAATGATAAAATAAATAATTAATATATAATAAAACAAATTATAAAAGGCTTATGTTTTCTGCTTTAAATTGCTTTAAAATCTCCACCGACTTTCATATTTTTTTCTGGGAATAAATTTAAAATACATTTTTCAAATTGAGTAATATTCACTTATATGAATAAATTGATTCTTCTTATTTTGAAAATTTCAAGAATGGAAGAATTGTTCAACTTTTATCATTGCAATCCATCCTCTTGTTTATAGAAAAAACGGGCATGAAAACGTGCATTATCTCCTTTCAACTTTTTCTTCGTAATTTAGCTAGCGAGGAGAATGACAACGGTAGGCTAAACGAGTATAGTAACAGGGGAACTATTATATCTTTGCCCTAAGTCCGATTCCGCCTCTGAATATAGAATAAAATTTTCCACTTCTAATACAATCTATGGATGAAGCTTTCACTAGGAAGAATTCCATTACTGGAAAAATATCGTAAAGTTCACTGTTTAAAATTCCAAGTCAAGTACTTAATATCAAGTGGAATTTTACATAGAGGATTTTATTTATCCTTTTCTGATAAATCTTCTGCTTTCTTCAGATTTACTCCCCAAAAAATAAGTTAAATCTAGCTGCAAGTCATTCAGTGCTAACTCATGCATTCCCAAACATTTTCTCTACTCTAGACCAAATATTTTATGAGAAAACTCTGTTATTATGTCACGTAAACAAGCTTAAGTTACGTCTGGTTACGTCTATTAACCATAACTCTACAGCTTTCCTTCTACATACATTCCCTTCTCTCTCTTCTCTGTCTTACGTCAATTCTTCACATTTTCCACAGCTTTCTTTGCTCCTTTTCTTCTTCAATTACCTTCCTTCTTGTGTAAATCTGCTGTTAACTCAATTCTCTCCAATACCCACCACTCAAATCTTAACCCCACATCGTCATCCACTCCTTAAATAAGGTTTATTCAAATTCCGCCTGAGGGAAGAGACGCCTTCTTCACACCTTCCACGTCCCTATGGATATCAACCCTATCGCCTCACCGTCCTTAAGTATATCTTCCTACCTTTCTGCCGCTTCTAGAGGTGAAGTTAGTTCTTCACACTACTGTATCGCTAGAAGATTATATTTCTATCAGCAGTTCCATAGCAAATCCATGTTCGAAAAAGTTATTCGTCTTCCTTCATTTAAATTATGGGACATGAAATATTGCACCAAAGCAACTCAAGTGACCACTCTTTCCTAATTAAAATTCGTCCACTGTCCAACTACCATGATCTTGTGCTGGACCTTTATTGCAAGAGTATTTCAATCATGTATCTCTCATTAAATGGTGTCAGAACTTCAATAGTTGCTTCAAAAGATATCAATTCAGTTCATTTGACACAGATATTATAGAGAATCTGAGAATGACGTACAGACAGAAAAAAGGGACTTTATTGGGCGAAATCGAGACTAGAAATCTCACCTTCCGATACAGTAAACAAACGCATACAGCAAAATATAGATAAAAAAACATTAAATTAAATGAGGACATTAAAAGAAGCAAAAATAAAATTCAATAATTGCTTCAAAATATCAATTCAGTTCATTTAACACATATGAAAGATATTCTGAGAACAACGTGCAGACAAATAAAGGGCTTTATTGGGAGAAATTGAAACTGGAAATTCACATTTACCATTTAACAGATATAGTAAACATACAGTAAACAAACAAACAGCAATATACAGCAAAAATAGACAAAATTAATGTTAAATTAAATAAATACAATAAAAGAAGCTGTGATGTTCATAAATGTTTCTATTCCCCAATTTCTGCACACTAGGGAAGGATGGACTTACCATAGTCGAAAATAGAGAAATGATAATGCGCAAGAGCATGGAGACTTTCTACTTACTCAACTTCATCGTCACTCTCAATCTTTCCTTTTGACCTCCATTTGCGTTTTTCTCGTTTCTTATCCTCATAGGACAGAAATCATCCCAATATATCTATCCGATTTTCATCTAAAGCAGCGCGTGACTACATCATTCTCCTGTCTTTTTAATCATTTTCTTTTTCCCCTCATCCCCTCCCAGAATGCCCCCGCAAGAGCAGCTTCTGCTCCTCGCGACGTGGAATTGAATTATCACCGTTTTCCTCCGAAGCTGAGTGATTTCGTTTTGAGGTAAAATGAACCATCTCTTCCTCCCTCCGCCTCATTCAACTTTCCCCTCATCACCGCACGGCATCGCCTTTAGAAACTCCCTCAACCAAAGGATCCTTTAATCCAAACAAAACATCCTTTGATTCATAATGAAGGGATAAACGATGAGAGCGTGAAGATCTTTTGCGTGTCTCTTTTTCCGACGCTTCTAGTAGAGAGTGATTATCCCATTTTACATTTCGTCTTAGAAAATTTTTTACTTTGACGTCGGTTATCGGTATTATTTCTTTAGGTGCCTCGAGATGACATTTACTCGCTTAATGAATGTCCTGTTTTATTATTTTACGTTTGGTATTTGTATGTTTATATTTTCTGACGTATCATGTTATGTAATACTGTATTTGTTGCCAGAGCAGATACCTAAATTAATTGTTAGCAATGCTTACTTTTGAATGGCAGATAATTATATCTTATTCTTCTCATGATAAAATTATGAAATACCCATATTATCGCATCATAACATAATTATCAGACAATTTTGAATACACATTTTTGGAATCATTCTTAATCCCTTTAGTAATGATACTTAGTTCCATTACCAACATAATTGAAGAAATAACTGAATTTCAGGATATATAAAATAAAAATGCATTTAAAAAGGTACTTAAAATTCTTGTTGGCAACCTGATTGCCTATAATTTGTTTTGAATACAGAATGTGAGAATATCATCTAATAACGTCTATAACAAAATCCAATATAAATATCGCGTACACATCTTAGAAATGTTTGTACTAGTTATTTCTTAAAATAAACTCTGTTTTTTTTAGCATTTGCAAGAATATGACACTGCTGCATCAATTTGCATATTTAATATACTTAATATAAAGTTGATACAGCTATGACAGCTTAAATATTATTGAAATACTCATATCTAAATCACGGTAAACCGTTTTCCTTCTCGCCAACTCAGCGTGTGCCGCATCGCCCCGTTGTCACGTACAGAGAAACGTCGTTTTACTTTGAGAAATCCGTCGCTCAACCATTTAAAGGAATACGACTGGTCATTCGTACCTCCACGAATAGATCAACAAACGGCAGTCCTTTTTAAAATTCCCCGTTCGATTAAATCTTCCCGCACCTCCGGGGCCAATCAGATCCGTTTAAAAGGTCAGCTGTAAGGAGCTGACAACTTGTAACTCGGCCATCAAGGAGCGAACACCGCCGCTTGGCAAACAAGAGCTCTTCTTCTCCCTCTCTGCCGGAGACTTTCTTCGGATAGTGGTAATGGAAGGTGCATCAATTATGCAAGCCCTTTGATAGCTCTTATTAATTGATGAATCTGCGCGTGGATGGGGGGGAATAGGGGCAGAGGCTAAGGCGGAACTGCATAATTCATTGGAAGCTCCCGTGAGATGGACTGAGAGAGAGGAGAGAATTTGGGAGAGGAAGCGGATCGCCGGACGCGGAATTAGTGTGGAAAAAGGAGCAAAACGGGGTCGTACTCTTCTTCCTGTTATTCGCGTCTTTCATCCCTTGCTTTGTACGCTTGAAGACGTTCGGATTCCTCAGGTTCTTCCTCCCCTAAACATTCGCTTCCTTTAATCCCTTCCTTTTTCCCTCCTGATCGTGATCTTAATTACTCCGGTGGCTTATCTTTCCCCGTTCCTCGTGTTTGTGACGAAAGGACCCGTCAGACTTATCTCCGTTCAGAATGCGTTTCCGCAGCATCGTATATGTTCGATTAAGGATTTGGGAATCGCTGATTTTATTCCGAATCTAGCTTTTGATTCGGATTGGTTTAGGAGTTGGAATAGAATCAGAGTGTACGATGACCATGCTCCCTAGCGTGGTTACGAAGTCGCGTTAGAAATGTGTTTGTTTACCACTTTGGGTGTGTATAACAGAGCGATACCCCCTTTGGTGACTTTGTAGTACTAGAAATATGCCGAGGATCTGACGAGCACTTTAGATTAGAATCAGATTTTGTTCTCTTTCAATACATCACCTACATTTATCATTCCAAAATAGCAATTTAAAAGACAATTGGAGAAGCTTTGATAACTCTTAAATCAACACCCCCTTTGGTAAGTACTCCCCTAGGAGAGTTTCTAGATCTGCCTACAGATTATTAGACAATGATGTACTCGATGATGGTATAGCAATGCTCCACTTTTACTTAGAGTAACTTACGAAGCAATACAAGAAAGATCAAGCTGGAACTTTAAGTGTAAGATAAATAAGAAAATAAGGAGGTCGTTTATGCATTGGCACTGAACCGCTGTGTGAAGGAGAGCTTAGGAAAATCTGTACTTTTTTCAGTAGTCCTGTCTCAAAACCAATCGGGACTCAAATTATGACTCAATTAGAAATTCGAGTAACGATTTGAGTATGTATTGGTTACATTTCTCGGACCTAGCTCCAACATAATTGAAAATGTGAATGCTCATGTCCTTTCATTTAAACGATAAATTTTGTCGTTAAAAACATCAGAGATATGAAGAGTTTCGATCTTAAACTTTCAAATGTTTACGTTTTTGTTACATTCTGAGTTAATTAGAAAGAAATTCGTTCAGTTAAGTATAAATCAATTCGTGCGAAGTGCGGAAATCAGTTAACTTAAAACTAAATCAAAATCTTAAACGAACGCTTCTGTATTAGGTGTACAATTTCAATGGTCATCCATATATTAAAGTATATCCTCCTACCAAGAACTCATTCGTTATTCTTCCTGATATGCTTCATAGACCGCTAGTCGAGAATTCAAATTTTAAGCAATAAATTTTTGACAAGCCTATAAATAGATACCATTTAATGTGCCTTCCTACCATCCCTCCAGATATAAAAAGAAAAAATAGCCGTTTCTATTCGAAAAGGATATAGAAAGACGAATTAAAAAGACATTGCTTCACCTTAATCTTTCCTCTGAAGTTTTAAAAAACTTCAAACAATATCCAACTATAAAGTAAATATTTTGCTTGGAAACCGAAATTGAAAACGCTTTCCAAGTTGAGTCTTTCGCGAGGATTTCTTACTTGTTGTTCTTAATAATTTCCCCTCGGAAATATATTCCCTTCTCCGTTCTCATCCTCCATGTGTCTTGGCGAAAAGAAGATCATCCTTTCTTTGTCTCCCTATCTCTTCCCCTTTTATTACTCGACCCCGAGTTTTCCTTTTGTGGCGCGGATACAATGGTCCAGAGATTTATCTCTTCTCTTTCTCTCCTCTTCAGTATCCCAGGAAACGTGCTAATGGAAGATCGAGTTCTCTTAATCTTTTCTTTCTTTTATTCCCTCCCTTCCTTCTAAACGTTCCTCTTCTCCTTCCCACTTCTTCCACCTCTCCCTTTTTTATCATTCATCCGTTTAGAACGTTGTTTTCTGATTAAAAGTGAAATACATCCAGATTGATGCAATGAGTAAACGATATAATGAATAAAAGACTGCTTTTCACACAGAGATGTTCACTTACTGTATTTGAATTTATATATACTAACACTTACTTGAATCAAAGAGAGAAGATTATCTTAAAGTTTTGTATTTAAACTTGAAGCCGTAAGACGTGCGTTAGACCTCATATCAATCAGCGCAATAGGTTTGTTTCTTATGTAAAAAATATCAAGATCACCTCACCAATAACCTTTCAATTTACGTAATTTAATTCTTTTTGTACGGTGTTATAAATTACGTATATATGCTCTCGATAATCGGCAACTGTTATTATGACTAATGGGATACACTCTTTAGCTTAAAAAGTTGGAAAACAGGTCAAATATATCGCTACTATGGTTCAAAAATGTTATTTCATCGAATTATGCTCTATGTATTTAGTGTAATTTTTATGGTGCTTCTTAATTAATCTGATGACATCAGTTCCGATTCCCAGCTCACTTTCATGCAGAAAAACTTATCTCAGACTAAATACAAACATACTATACTAAACTAAATATAAACTAAAAGTTGAGTTGATTTTATTCCTTGGTGTACCTTAAGGAAATACTCGTACATAAAATACTGCACACTGAAAGAACTGCGCTACAGAAATTTCGTGACAAGGAACAATTATTTCATTAGCGTGCATTCAGGATACTTATTTCTACATTCTTTTATCTCGAACTTTGTATATTCCATCAGCTGCTCAAAAACGTTGTTCATGATTATCTTCGTGAGTTGGATATCCCTTAGAGAGTTATTTCAACCTCAAGACTTCAGAGTGTGCTACTAATTCGAGTAGTTACATATATCCAACTTGCGTCTAAGTATAGAATACACTTACGGAGAGCTATTGTAAGGAGATCTCATGGTCATCGCGCGGACTCTACTGCCCAGTGATCACATCCGTCGTTCATTTACATTCATTCTCACGAATATTATAAGAGTCACATATATGTGATGTTTTATACAATGTTAGTTATTCCAAACTTACAGACCCATCCTTGACACCATTTCACCATCTTTAATTTTATGCATTCACCATCTTGTTCACTATTGGAAAAGGTCAGGTGGCAGGTTTTATTTACTACTTCTGAGCAGATCATGAATATCCCAAGTATATAAAATATTTTTACCACAAAAACTTTTGAAACAAATTAATTTATGGGAGTTTAGGAGAGGGAATGGCAAGGGATTAGGGTAGTTTGCCTTGCCATCTTCGCTCAGCCTGAATGTATGGTGTGAAAACTTTCACATAAGTGCTGTGCAATCACTTTTCGAAACATTCAATAAGGAGTTACCGTCGGGTATACCATTAATTACTATTCTCATACCTAAGTAGATTTTTTATTATGGCAATCATAAAGAAGATTGAGAAAAAAGTAAATTAAAGGTTCATTTTCATCTTCCTGTACTAATAGTATTGTGAAAAGTGCCTCGACGGCTGATTTCGCAGGTATTTGCCCCCACAAAAATAGCGTTCCAAAAGATGAGGAAAATTAATTGACCAAGATGTTTAGCACATGATTTGAATATATATGACTTTCTATTTTTGCCATTTCATCGGCATAAACAATTATTCTACTATAGCAATTTTTAGAGTGTTTCGACTGCTAAGTTAATTTCACACGTGAGCCCCCACCGGGACTCGAACCCGGGACCGCTTCCACCAAAATCAACGCATTACCCACGTGGCTATTTGGACATCTATAAACAATTAATCCTCACCCGTGCCGAGTCAGTCAGAAGGAAGTGTGAACGTTTTCGCAAAGCAATAGAGCAAACCTTATGTATCTCCTAAAAGTGACTCCTCCTTCCATTACTTCGCTCTCTCTTTTCCAATTATCTCCCCGACTTCCCTCTCAGCCGTTTTGTTCCTTCGAACCTGAATTAAAACCCCTCTCTCCATCTCCAGCTGCGACGTGTGCGTGTGTGTGTGAACGTGTACCTTTGTCGCGTCTTTTAATCTCGTTCCTGGCGCAATCGTTCTTTGCCCTCTCTGTCCGCCTCACAGATCCGATGGCTATCTCTTCGCCTTTCGCCCTACATAATTCTCCGGGGCCGTTAACTCTCTGTCCCCTTCTCGCAACTAGTTTCCCGTAGCCTCCGAATCCCTTTCACGATCGGAAAACGCGCCCGTTCCTATTCTGCGAAGGAAGGGATATCTTTAAGACTCCGCCCCCTCTTCCTCCCCCTCCCCTCTTCAGCTACGCACGAACCATTGCGACTCCGGTTACCGAGACGTAGGGGAAGTGGATTCAGACCGGGAATTCGAACCGGAATACCGGATATGATTACCGGAAACCGAATACGTACCGATATCTTTGCCGGATTAAATGCCGAAATCCGAAAGGAACATTTAAATTCTTGAAGATGAACCGAAACTTAAGAACGTCATTGATTCCGATTCAGTATTAAGAACTATAATTTAGTTTATTTAATTAAAATCTGAAGCAAAAAAATAAGAAATCCTGAATATGAACCGATATTTGCAAACCGTAATTAATTCCGATTAGTGATCAGTTAGAATTATATTTAAGTGTTTACAGTTAAATCATGATCGCTATTTTAGATTGAGTTACGAATAAAACGAATAAAATTTTTAAGAGGTTTATCTATTTAAAATCTAGGTGAGGTTAGAGCGGAATCCGAAACAGAATATGTACCGTTATCATTGCCGGATTGAATACCGAAAACCAAAAGAGAAATTAAAACTCTTGAAGGTGAACCGAAACCTGAAAACGTCATTAATTCCAATTCAATGCTCAGTTAGAATTACAATTTATTGTATATAATTAAATTGTAATGGCTATTTTCATGATTATATGAACCAATGGATTCTTCATTTAGGCGAGGTTAGGCCCAAGTTGGCTTTTCTTCCATTTTGCCTCATATTACATATTTAAATATGATGCTAAATTAGTAAAGAACAACAAAGATTGGGCTTTGGTGAAAAATACTCTCTACTCAAGGTTTGAGGAGAATAGAAAGACATTGAATTAAATGTAATAAGTTTAGTCTAACTGCTATCAACTTCGTTCTCGGTGTTATGGGAAGAGGGTTTTCACGTAAACACTCCGCTTTCTTCTCTATTTTTCGATGGAATGTCCTTGTGAGCATGGTAAATCATGCTGATTCTTCCAAATAGACTGACTTGCAAAAAGTGGCATACTGTGACCATCGTAATGAAGTGAAACTGAACCCCATACTCGTTCATGTTTCCATTAAGAGCTTAATACTATACAATATCAGACTACAAACACCATTCAATCAAACACCAACACCAACAGCAAAACGTGCGTCAATAAAGAAGATGTAAATCTGCTCCTAGAGTGACCGCTATTCTTTGACCGTTCGTTCGGGATGAGCCAAATTTTCACAAATCTGTGTATGATGACAGTAGGAAAGAGTAGATTATAGCAATGGTAGTATTTTGCTTCAGAATAACCAATGCTCATGCTCTAGATCTCCGAATGCAATACACTTCAGAATATATCAGAGAATAACTCCCTTATGACTACTTTATTTCTTAGAATATTCTTCCTGGTACAACTGCTGCATCTTATCACATCTTCTGAGGAGTACGTAATGGTTTGATATCTACGCATGTGTAAATACGTATAGTAATGTGGTCGAATCTTGAATACACGGTTGTAAGCGACCAATCGCATTGTCTTCGCGCAGTCTTGGGAAGTCGAGCGTTTGAAACCGCCCAGTTGTGAGGCGGCATATAATAGGTTAAGAATCTCACTTGTCGCGAACATTGAACAAGGGAATTCGAAGTGTGCACCCGCGTCTTCGACCGCGGCATCGCACGTTCCTGACCCACGCAAACAAGAATAATGGAAGACCCGCGGGTGAGGCTAACGCACGGAGAACCATGGACAAGAGACTCCGTCCACCCTCACTTTATTCCATCCTCCCCTCAGCAAAGGCAAGGAGATTGCTGGAGGGGTACTAAAAGAGGGTGACGGGGGTGTAGGCTATTTTATCAGGTTAACCCGAGCATGTAATGAATGTTAAACAGAGACATGTGGAGTTCGAATGAGACGATCCCCTTGAACACTGCAACCCCCTCTCTCCCTCTACCCCCCCACTAGCCGGAGGCACACTCCATAGCTGCCAGCCACTCCACCTCTCATTCACGTTCGAGTTTAGTGCAATCCAATCAACCTCAACGTTCGATTGCACCGCCTGAAGGGGTTGGGGAAATCCACCCCCTCCGCCCCCCGCGGGCTTCGAGAGGGTGCCCCATCTCGGTCGCATATGGCCTCGGTAGCGCCCCCGGCGGCGGTGGGAGGGAAATATTTGAACAGCGGGTGCCGAGGAGGTGTGGGAGGTGAAGGAGGAGTGTTTTTTTTCCCTGGGTTGCTGGCCGATTGGAGGGAGGAACTTTGCGATAATTGGGGTGCGTACGCTCCGGCGTGGGGCGGCGGCGTTCCCCATGATTTTCACGAGCACGGGCTTTTGTTTCAGAAGGAAGTGCAAACTCTAGGCCGGTTACACCGTGGAAAGCATGCTGCGAAGGGAATTTTACGTTTCGCGATGATGAAAATCGCGTTTCATTGTCCTTATAGGTTGCGTGTTATGATTTTGAAGTTTAATAATCGGAAATTGATGGATGAAATTATCGAATGAATTGCGGGAAATACCTCGAGCTTAATTTATCCGTATCTATTGAGCATCATTAGGACTTATATAGGTGGAAAAACACAATTAAATTTCTTATGCTCTCAGATATGAGGTAAAATGTTCCACAGTGAATTTTTAAGTGAAATATTGTTATTCATACAATAACGATCGATAATTATCTATTTGTTTTACATAAATTTTCAATGCTATTAGTCTAGATTTTTCGACTCGAGAAAAGCATCAAAATAACACGCATTCGTGATTCCTTTTCATTTTCTATTTAACTATTTTCAATCTCTTAATCTATTTTTACTATAGGTAAATTTAAATCACTTAATGTAATTTATAATCTTTTTACAGTAAAGCGAGAAATTAAAACAAAAATAATACAAATAATGTCTCGAGAAATCAATATCGGCATCTTAAGGCCAAATTCTTGTAATTTTTATATAATGACAAACGCGTTGCTGATATCACGTTGTGAATATTCGCTTCAGCCAGTTAGTATTTTATAAAACGCCATTCCTATGTCATTTCTGGGAGAATTGAAAAACAGACGCACATAACTCCCGATTGCCTTCACTAATTAGAACTTCATGATCAATAACTGCATTGTCAGCGAGCAATTTCAGCCCAGGGGTAGGAACTTGGAAAAAAATAAACTTAAAAACCGAAATAAAAGGAAAATCAGGTCAAATTTCCAATACCCAAAAACAAAGGGAACTTCTAAAACATCATGAAATTTCCACCTTCGAAGCATTCGTAACTTTGATAACTATCGCTTAAAACTTTCAGTCGCCCGTTGAAAAAAGTGTTATACCTCAGCCTTGAAAAAGGAGCGATCGGATCTCATTCGGAGTCGATCGAAGTAATCATTGACGAGAAGTTTTAATTTTTGCAGCGACGAATCGGCGGTCGAAATGGCGAGAACGGACTGCTTAATTATATTTCGCGCGACTTGATTTAATATCAGCGATTGGTAAAAATAAACCAATCTTCCGGATTTTGGACGCGAATTTGACGAATGCGAGTTGGAACTGATTGAATCGAATCGCCCAATTTCTTCGCATGAGTGTAACTTCTGAATCTGACTAATAGATTGTTCGATATACTGGAATGCGACGATACAATTTGAAGGTACTGTCGTAGGTGTAAATAGAAAGTCTTAGTAGCTACATCGGATAATACTTTAGCACTTAAATGATATTAAGAAATATTACCATGTAACTGCTTATTTACGTTGGAAATATTGCCATTACGGATGAGTACTGTCATTTCAAAAGCACGAGTTAACGAAAGTTAAGAGAAATTATGTAATGGCTGAAAAATCTCGAATCTTTCATGAATTTCAATCTATTTCTGGAAATATTCTAGTAAGGTTTCATTCTTCCATTTTAGGATTGAAAAATTAGTGAACATGCGTTCCAAGCTTATGATAATTTCGGACAATTGCGCGCTTAATTCCTGAAGACGGAAACAATCTGGGGGACCTAAACTCTCAAGTGTATCTAAATGGGAAGAAATTATTTTCAACATTCGTATTTCTGTATTGTCTATTTTGTTGGTCGTCTAGCCATGAACTTTCAGTGAGAACAACTGTTAACAATGACAAACTATTGTGTAAATAAAGTTCTGTAATAGTAGTTAATCCTCCAGTAGGTGTACAGTGAACGAAAAGATAAGGATGAATTACCTAGCCATTGTGTGAACAAAATAATAGTTCGACAGACAAAGTTGTGACGAAAATTACACAGTTTAAATTTTATCAAGCAATTTCGTTAACTGCCATTTTCGGTTATTGCTTTAATTATAATCGTGTAATTACTATAAACATGATGAATACCAAGTACACGGTTTTAATTCTTTGATTTATTCCTCTCTTCTCCAGGTTCTTCCTCAAGTTCTTTCTGAAATGCAACCAGAACTGCCTCAAGAATGCAGGGAACCCGAGGGATATGAGGCGATTCCAGGTAAGCGAATAAACGCTGCGAAATGCCTTCAACAGAATACCCATGTTGATGACACTAACGATTTGGCTTTTAAAAGATTTTCGTTGATTGACGGCGTGTCTGTGGCATAATTTTTCCTTTACAAAAGGAAAAGTAAGCACAAAAAGAGAATTCCATAATATGCTTTCAGTCACTTTCATACGCATAAGGATTATGATCATACGATCCTTTTTTCATTTGTATAATTCTAACTATGCTCTGTCTCTCGAAAGCCCGATATTGCGTGATACTTCCAGCTCTCTTTTGTTCACTTCTTGCGCTCCCCTCTTAAGATAGTTCTCTTTCCTCTTAGAATAAGAGAGGTATTCTTTTCGACGAACGCAAAATCGAATCTTTTCGGGTGCCCATCAATCTATGAGGTCACTCAAAACCAAAGGGAAATTGACTTGAGAATTTCCATATTTTTGTAACCAAAGACAGGAATAGAGAGTTCTGTATCGTCATGTCTACATTCCATTTTCTTGGTGCGTACGTAGAAAACGTTTTCGTAACTCAGTGTTGAAATTTGGGATGGACAGAATACGTACAATAGAAATTCGTTAACACGTAATTTAGTGGATAAACCAATACATTTTGTGCTAATCGAATTATGTGTTGACCGAGTGTTGGATGCATTACTTCCTTGTTAATTCATCCCACTATTTTGAACTCTATAGATAGGAGCAATTATCCTCTCTTACATTAGGAAATATTATAAGTTTATAGTTATCAGCATAGTAAACTTTTAACCAGTAGATTCAATAAAAATTAATTATGAATCCTCAGCTTGTAATTGTGGATCTTATGAACGCTAAATTTAAGTGCTAATTTAAACGGAATCATAATCTTTATGTTGGTTGAAATGCTGCTTTGAATTCATATTCGTGTCAGCAGAAGATTTTGGTTGGAATTTTTTCTTTGCGGAAAATAACATGTGTAATGTTAACCGAAAGTTCGGTTATCCATTTTCTTGTTAATCGCTTTCTACTGTAATCTGTATGTAATCATAGTCAAAATGCCGCTCCATTTCTATGAATATCTTCAGCCGTCAATTTGTTTCCTCCATTTCGTTTTAGCATCAGGAGTGATGCACATTCCTTAACAATCACTTCTCAAACTTTCAGTTTCTAACCTCCATCATCTAATTGTCAATCACCGCATCTCTATGCACCGTGCAGTCCATCATTCGCACTCTTTTATTTAATTCGAATCCTTTGGGTTAGTTCAACTACCGCTGCTTCTTTCCCGGCCTTCGTCCAGCCTAACTTAATCGTCCGCAATTGCGAAAAGTTCGTTTAAAAGCGGCCATGAACGGGAGGAATTTACATCCGCGATGAAGGAAGTAAAAATCCAACGCTTCTCTCTCCACGCAACCCTCCGTCTCTTATACATCAACCCGGTGCGAAATGAAGTGAGGATGGAGGCAGGTAAAAAGAGATGGAAATAAAGAAGAGAGGGAATTGTGGGGCTAAACGAGAGCCATCCGCCCTTTAACGCCCGTAGCCGGGAGGTGTCCTCAGCCCTTTTTTACCCTCTCTCTCCCTCTCATCTTCTCATACCGCCACCTTTCCCTTTTGATGCTCCTCGGTGTTTACGCGGTTATCCCAAAGGGGGAGGAGTAATTCACTCTTCCCCTTTCTCGAGCGAGTCATGCGATTGCCACCGGCGTGTCGCGGCGCTGCCACCGCTTCCCGCGCAAACACTCCCGAAAAAAGCCCGCTTTTCTTTCGCCCCCTCTTCAGCCACTTTCGTCCATTCCCTCTCATTTTCCTCTCGTCGTATTTTTGTTTTGGAAAATCCACGATCGCGTGCACTTCCGACGCCTATCATTAGATAAACTTGTAGGATTTTATGTCCATCTCGGTCCCATTACGAGTCGTCTCGAAGGGCCAAGCGGAATCCCTTTTTAATGGACGCTTGCAATGGTCCCCCGACACGTAAAGCTCGGCTTTTTTTAATAATTAAATCGGGGGAGTGGAGACGGACGTCGACGAGTGTTTGAGGCTAATTTCACTCGCGTATCACAACGTCGTGACAACGGAAACCTCGCTGAGAGCCTTTCACCAGAAATTACAATTCAGTCCCGACGCTGCTCATGTACGCGGGATTCGATTGGTGCGAATGAACACAAAATCGTTTTAGCGGAAATAGTTCAAGAACTGAATGGCTATTCAGAATCTCTCAAAGGGATACACGTGTTGGAAGTATTCGACTTGGAGTGCTTCCATTTTTCGCCGAACCAAAAGAAAAGAGTTCAGAATTCTGCTTCGTTGATTCCGCATTTGGATGGGTGTCCATCGGTTCCGAATACAAACCCACAACTTAAGCTTGCTTGACCAATCCTTCTCTGCAGATCGTACCCACTTATGCCGTACTTTTTCACACGACAGTCGCTTTAAGAACTTTGTTTGAAGAATTACTATTTGCTAAGTTCCACTGAGATCCGGCCACAAAATCATAGGGTTTCATAATAGAAGTTGAAATCCGTTTCAATCAAATACGCCGACCCCATCTTACTCTCTTTCTCCCTTTGTTTGTTCTTGCGGATAGACCCTTACGAATATAAACGCGTATGTTTGAATATGTGTAATTTAAGTATAAATATATCTTACTCGTTTAAAGTGCGTATAATGCGTGAAAAGTTTACCAAGTGTAGTAACCGAGAGATAATATCAATATCAAATAATTACTTTTTATAACAAAGTACATTCCTTGTTTCAAAAGGGACGATATCGTTCATAAACTAAATTTCTGGAAATATTCACCACTTACGACTATAAAAGCAGCGTTTGAGGAATTAAATTTTTAAAATTTATTAAATTAAATAGAATATTTATTGAACTTAAAGAAATACTTTCTTGACCACCATTCACCTTCACGAACTCGAAATACCAGCATCGAAATTAGTAAAAGACAATAATGTTTACAGAATCTTGTTTCGTCTACGTGAGCGAGATGCAAATCATTTTTCAACATTTATAATCGGATGCTATGCAAATAAATCCCCAATCCAACTATCGAAATGCACGACGAAAAGGATGGATCTTCATTGTGTTACTCTGAAATATTTCTCTGAAGAAGTTAATGCCCAAAATATTTTGTCGCCAATCGAGGAAAGTTCCGCGAGCCCTCCTCGATACTTTTTTGAAATTGCATCCATTCTAAAGGGCGATAGAGAATTTTTTTTAATGAATCAAAACAGTAAAATTTTCTTGTGAGCACGCTGTTAAAGGAGTATTTAATAATAATTTACAGGATTGAAAAAAGGTGCAATTATCCTTAAAGTATAATATAGCTGTACTTAGAAAACAGACCGTTGTGAAATGTTCTCAAGGATTATAAGGGTAAAGGAGGATCCTATTATGGAGTAACATATCTAAAAAAAGTATATCCATGAATGGTGCTAGAATCAGTCGATTCAAGAATTCATTTTTTCCGAAAACGATACGCGGAAATAATCGACTTGGAAAGTAGAGCCACGGTGCTTGCACCCCCTGCCACACGCCGAAAGGCGGCTTGCAGGGTATATATGTAGATTTAGATGTAGATGAATCTTTTACGCGCTCTCTTGATATGACACAATCCTCAATATTTTCAACTGCCAATAAGAATTTGCGAGAAATACCCTTATTCCGTCATAATTATCTCGCTATTATATCACTGCATAATTATTTCACTATCAAAATCTATGCCAAAATTTAGCAGCCACAAGCGATGCATGCTTCTCTCCTATTTTCGTGCCGACCCTGCATATAAATAATATGATATATAATAATATATAATACCTTGCATATAATAATAACAGCAGAATAAAAGGTATCGAGATAGAGTTGGATGTAAATTCGAGGATAAAGAAGTGATGAGGAAAGGGAGAATCGTAAAGGTCACAGCAGAAGGGACTGGATAGCTCAGTTGACTTCCGCCGAAAGTCGAGCGAGATAGTGAAGAGGATGTGTAGGAGAGTAACGGATGTGGAGAGGAGACCGAATCGACTAGATTTCTCTTCCCGGAGAAAGTTCAAGGGAGAGAGCAAAAGTCCGTCCGCTGGAGCTGTTTGCTCTCAACTAAAAACACATCGCCGAAACCAGCTCAAACAGATGAGGAAAAATCGCATACGTACATAGATACATCCCCGTACGCCCCCGTAGAAAGGAGAAGTTGATACTCTGAAAATTCGAAACACCTTGCCTTCAAAATACCCTCTTCATTACTACATACACATCCGAAGTATGCGCAGCAAGCCATCTTTTGCTATGTGATTTGGATACATGCAGCATTCGACGAAAATCATGTCTTTGTCTATCGAATACTGCTCAAATAGTCAGTTTATGACTTCCTATTCAGTAAATTCAATATAAATATAGTGGATGTAGGACATCAACTACACTTTCCCAAAGAAATAGGACAAGGACGTCCATTTAGAGTTTGAAAGGTGACATTGTTTTGTTATGTAGATTATAATGAAGTGTTTCATAGTACACAACCTCTGTAGAAAAGTTAAAGAAGTTACTCGGCTATCTTCCAAATCCTGATTTATTACATTTAATTTTATTTCATAACGAGGATAGCTTAGAACGATTAAAATCTTTTCGATTTATTTCCATTATCGTGATTTCGTATTCGTCTACACTTCGCTAAAGTCTAGGTATCAATAACTAAAAGTGTTCTCTCCGAACTTTGTGGAACGCCATCATAAACAAACATATTAAATCTAACATTTTCCACTGAGTTAATGAAAATTCCACTCAATAATTCAGTGGAAAATACTAGATAAGTTTAGTTTGTTTATCTAGGTTTCAATGAATTTTTTTACCAAATAACTTACTATTCACATCTTAGGATGAAATTTCTTCTGGATGTAAATCCCCTTTTAGCCTTATTTTATCATTGTCAAACCTGTGAACTTCTTTATCAGGCCACTTTAAAATGTACTTGCAGAAAATACGTAAACCGTGTTCAAATTTCAACAGAACAAATCCATTTCAGCGTCGCTTCCGAAGATAATTATTTTCTCACTCTTAAACCGAGAAAATTTTGTTGATATAAAATTAATATGTTCAATCGTTACTTCGTAGGGTTTAAAAAACCATCTTTAAAAAATACTAGGTTACTCCCATAGCAGATTTTTGATTCGTCAACATGTTGATATCTTGAGGTGGGAGAATTGATTGAAACCTGACCGATTCTGGAGATGTCAGCACGTTGAAGAAACATATCAAATTAAAAATCTGCTGCGAAAGTTATCAAGTGTTTTTCTTTTTAAGATGATTTTTTGCTATTTAATCCAAATCAAGTCGATGCTGGAATTTCGTCACTGTCACTCATCCCCACTTGTTAGCGTTGTAGCAAAGGAAGCCGCCAAAAGAGAAGAAATGTAAGCTCCGCCTTTAACAATCAGATGTCCATATCTGACCCTCCACTTCCTCAACCTCTTTTACAGCTCTTCTGCTGAAACCATTTCCATGACTTTATTTTTGTTCCCATATATCCAGAGTAAACTTCCCAGCATAAAGCACTACCGCGGAACAAAATACTCCAATATTTTGCTATCCTCTTTTGTTTGGGTCCACGTTTCACATCCTCAAAACAAAACACTTCAGCCCCAGACTGTTGCCAACCTTCTAAAATCTCTCCCGGGACCTCTACTCTTAAGCAGGCTAAAGGCCTGCACATGTATAATACACGGAGTCGATCGTCAAAATTATTTCACAAGCGGCACGTACAAATACTGTGGTCAGCTTACTAGCATTATTGTCATCCCTCACACACAGGATTTTAAAGAGAATAGATTAAAGAATAAGAATCCTGAACGTTGAACAGGACGGAACACCTCAGGGGGTAAACCATATTTTGGTATCCTCCTTTCTTCGGGTCTATGTTACACACTCTCATACCAAAACACTGTATACCGAGACTGTTGCCAATCTTATAACATCTCTCCGGAGACCTCTCGTCTTGAGAATTAAAACCCTGCAAATTTATTAGTACACGGAAAGGATCGCCAGGATAGACTCAGTAGTACCAATCCTACTGCCCGTTCATTAGAATTATCATCATTCCTCACACATATGATATTAAAGAGGACAGATCAAGAAAATAAGAAGCCTGACTGTTCCTCGAACAGTAGGGAACACCTCGCGAGGTAAAGCATTCGGTATTCGAAGGCGGGCCAGCGAAGATGTTCACCCTTAGGGGGGGAATGCGGAGTAAGCGGGCAGACCGCTGCCTGGCTTCATCGAACGAACTAGTCGTCATCGTTCTCCGTTCCCATGGGAACAGGGGCCTCTCCCCCGCGGGGGAAGAGAAGAAGGAGGCAGAAGACGAACGGCGGGGGCAGGGGGGCGGCAATGGCCCCTCTGCGCAATCCCAAGGGGCAGCGGAAGCTCCCCAGAGAGGGTGGAGCTTCCCCCAACACAAAATGGTGGGAGGAGATAGATAGCATGCCCTTCTACGATGCATACGCCATTTCCGTCTCCCGGAATAGGAGAGCCACGATTCGATCTCCGTCACCGGAATACACGTGCTCGAATCTGGAAAGAAGTTTTTATTCCGTTAAGGGGAAAGGGTGGTGAGGAGGAAGAGCTGAGGAGTTTATGATGGAAGAAAGCGGGACTTGAAAGTCCCATGGAGCATTTAACCCTTACGAGCGCGGGAGTCTTTAAAGGAGATGTACTCGTTTGAGGATAGCTTTTCCTCTGGGACCGTTCTCGATGGCGTCCTCTCCCTCCCTCGCTCATTTTCCCCGCTGCTCCCAAATTCTTTTTACAATCCTTTAATGAACTCTTGTCACCTTAGATGCTTTTCTGATTACTGTCCAGATGGGGATCAAGATTCTGACGCACCTTGGCACTCTTTTGGTGATGTTAGACAAGTTTACGTGCGGGTGATTCTCCTGATTTGTCCTCTTTATGTACTTCTGCCTGGCTTTCCCAATCTTGGGACTCTTTTGGAAGATTCCAAGCTTTATTTCTATTACACTAGTGTAAATTATACTTGAAGAAAATAATGACCGTAGCCCAAAGGGAAAGGGGGGTTCGCGGATAAAAGTTAAAGTATGAAAAGATGTATTGATATCTGGAAAGAAAAATTATTTAATTTGTTGAGAATAGAAGATGCTTGACCAGCTTGATTGAAACTTAAGGGAGTAGCCTCTTTTTACGTATGTAAAAGTGATCACGCATTTGCATTAGTTTATCCCCTATCCAATATTTCTGAAATCAACGGTGGATATTATTACACTACTCCCAGTTGCCGTATTTAAATAAGGGCAACATTAAATTGCACTGATTTTTGGTGCCCTATCAGTGTTTCTAATATTTCCGAAATACTTAAGGTTAGAGTCCATGAATCCTCTCACGTGCTGAGTATTAGCTCAGCGTTTCCTTTCTTTTGTTAGCAATATAATTGCAAATTCAAGTTTGAAGTTTGGTAATTTATAAATATAATAAATAGAAAGGAGATTAGGGTTTGAAGTCACATTCGAGATTTAAAAAAATAAAACAATATTTTCCTCCACTATCACTATATGTATATATAAAAAGGGTCTTCCCCCATATTTCCCCATATTCCCTTTATCTGCACCCCTCCGCCGCCCATTTTCCGTTCATTAGCTTCTCTCACTCCGAAGTTCGCCGGTTTGGAGTTTCACGTCTTATGGAGAAAGTTGACGACTCCTTTATTTTTTCTCTCCTCCCTTAACTGCCCATAAAAGTCGCGGTGTTTTATCGCCGTGATTAGATGTTAACCGCACTAAAGGTGATGGACGATCCGGTCGCCGCATTCGATTTATTATAACGCCGGGGAAAAAAATGAATCGCGGGAACTCCTACTTTTTTTAGCGCTCGCGCCGAGGGAGAGTGTGGCAGTAAATTTCGCCTCTTTTCCGTATCTGATTTCCAAAGAGAGTGCGCGTTCTCTCGTCCAATGATCTAGTGAAGTAAAGCGTTTATGCGGCCCTCTGCCTTCCTTTGTTTCCTCGGCGGGAAAAAAATGGCGCTGAAAATCTTTCAGGGCCAATCGGAAGGGGATTTTGATCGGGGAATTTACTTCTCCTCGTTAATTATCAGCTCCCTCTCTTTCCGCGAAAGAATGGCCTTCATGTCTCGGCGACGTAGTAATGGTCTCACTGGATGATTTTCACCGCTTGTTTAATATAAAGGTGTTATAATTTTTACGGCCCACGGTCCCCTTCCGCACTCTAACAGGCCCTTCATAAAGGACGTAACTGGATCATAAAGATGCTCCGGCGATCTTCTTTAAGCATGAAATGTAATCCAAGGGTCTCCTTCGATGATGGCTAATTCCTTTTCAACCAAAGCTGTAACATTCGTCAAATTTAGGGTGTTGGTATCAGAGTTTCTTGCGTAGAATAATCGCCGTTACAGTTGTCATGATATTAGTACTTTTGATAATTTTAATATTATATAATTCATCATAATTCATAATCATTAATATACCCGAGAATCTGCCTAAAATGAACTACTATTCCATTAACAGTTTGAACCTTATGGGATAATTCACTTCGATGGCATCGAGATGAAAATTCACCATGAAGAACCGCCTTTTCTAGAAATTATGTTGCATTTCTGTTATTTGGATTTGCAGAATATGGATTCAGGGAAAATAAATTCCCATAAGTACTATATATATGCAGGAGATTAAAAAATAGAGCGAATGGTTCATTCTGCGGAACCCAGAGATTATATTTTTTAATAATTTTTAAGGAAGAGGGTTTAGGTGACTTGGCACATATATTCCATAGGAGGGAATAAAATGAATATAATGACTGGATCGGAACTCGAGCCCGATTCTTCCAGTTTGGTTGCTGGAACAATTGAGCTTTCCGGTCAAAAATTCTCCACATCCGTTCAAAACTCTGTTATAATTCTTATGTATTCATCCTTTGCATTAGACATTTTTGTACATGAATTGGCTATAAATATTCGCGATGGGAACCTTAGTTAATTTATTTATTTATTCTTTCAAATGTTTCTCGCACGAATCCACTGCTCATATGTATCTTCACCTAAGCTATTCCCAGTACTTTTTGCCGAAACTTACGTTTCCTGGGAGTTCTGGTTGAGGAACACCGCTACCACTGAACGGAAACACAATGGCGCGCCTGCCTCGCTGTCAGAACTTCAGTAGTTCAACATGGTCACTCTTTGGCGCGACTTGAACACCACCGTCGCACTTTGAACAAAACAAACCTTAAAAAGTCGGTTCGAGAGGCAGTACTAATGCTCTACGGCCCCGATCCGCGTTTCGTTAAAGACATGAAAGTGACAGGAGCTGTGCTTTGCGCAATGATTCGACGGACCCGAACGTTCCGTGACGACCTCCAGAGACTTTCGGTTTATCTTTAACCCCAATTATTCGCCCACGTTCATTTACGGACTCGTCAAACAGAGCGGCTCCCTTTGCCGAAGACATCCGTAATTTGATCATCAGCTAACCGAGCCTCATTGGACGGAGGTGGGCTCAAGAATACGCGTCCCTCCCACCGATGCCCTTGTGTTCGCTGCTGCAGCGGCCAGCTGCGAGAATTCATCTCATGAAAGTGTTTGCCATCGAGCAACTTCGGACATCAAAGTTGCCATACTTAATCAAAAGATGGAGGCTCACGATATTCCTTAGCGGGAGAGGAAGGGACGATAATGGGGATATGAGGGGAAGAATGAGAGAGGGAGGGAGAATGGACGGAAGGGAACCACGGTGTATTTTCCCTCTTCTCCGAATCCCTCTTTTCAACCTCTGACTTCCTAATTTGCCGTCTCTGTTTACGTCTCTCCTTTTACTCCTCTTCGGTCATTTCTCGTTTCTCTTTTAACCTTTCGTTCCTCTTTCTTATTCATCTTCGACACTCGTCTCCCTATCTCAGTTTCAGTGTCTCATATATTGATGTAGTCTAGTGGTGTTTGAATACTGTACTGTGTGGGTAGTAACGTTAATTGTGGAATATTTATCTGTGTAACGTCTGGTGTAGGGATTTGGGGTTTTAATTATGTTTCCTATAGATAATGGTTGGGACTGCCACCAGAAGTAATTCTACTCTCAGCATACCTACTAATAAATAAATATTCGCTAACCCTAGACCTATAGCTCGTTCGCAACGATTCAACTTCTAAACAAATCGGAGAGTTAAATAATTACGCAATAACATATAACTTAAGCGCTAATTTTATTGCAAATTCTTTGCTTATTTAATTTTAATGTTTATATATCAAATATATAACTAAAAAAAAGCGGACGTCCAGGTCAAATTTAAGCTAAATTGTGGATGTTTGTAAAGGAAGGACCAAAAGAGGAATCTGAGTCTGAGACATAAACCCAGATACTTATCGGGTTCTGGCTCCATGCGTGAGATCCAGATTCGAGTCCCGACCACGTCGGACATTTTCTCTTTGGGTTCCGTCTAACATAAAGTATATGTATCCTACCTACTTTCCTAATCGCTTACGGATCTTCAAGTTCGTTCGCTGTTGGCTTGGTAATTCTTCAAACTTCAATCGTTAAATGTATATCTGTTTGGAAACACTGGCAAACTGAGTGATTAGAATGGCTTATTATTCTTGTACATTGATGAAACCTATAAATGTAGAATTAATAGCATCAGAGTAAGAAAGAAGATACCTTTGAGACTTCATAAGCACACAAGTCGTAAAGCAGAAGTTGAAAACAGGGCGTCGCGGATGACTCGAAAATTTCTTCAGCTATCTTTTTATTTCATTTCGCAGCCAAGTTATTGAATCGAGTAAATTTCCTCCTATAACTCATTGATGTTTCTCATTTTATAATCCTTCCATTCTCTCTCGATAATACTCCGTTCTCCGTATACTTTGTCCGTGGTAAAAGGACTGGAAACAAATGCCTCACTTTGCGTTCAACATTTTTTCCCCTTTTTCCTATCTTAAAAGTAATGCACTTGTCATACTTGAATATGGTAATATTTTGGGCTTCCTTTGATTACTAAAATGCTTAAAATGTGGAGCTCGGGGCTGAAGCATAAATGCCCGGCCGGTGGGCGGTTCTGTACACATACATGCATACATAAACATACACCCGATAGTTTCCGAAGATGATATTCCAAATCAGTATCATTCACCTCCAGAAAACACGAATATAGTAACTCGAGGAGGTTACTTAACCATTTGAAATATCCCATTTTTTCTTCCCTCGGCGTCCACCGAGCCCTTCCTTTGTGTATATGCGTCTCCTCCTTCGCCATTTCGAATATCGAACGTCCCTCTTTCCTGTGTGTGTGTGTGAGACCGGTCTTCGTCCCACCCACGCTCAAGGAGCTCTCTCTCTCTCTTTCCTTCTCTCAAACAATGGACTCTTCGCAGTCCTTCTCTAACGTCGCATCTCCCCTCTTTCGCCCCTCCCCATCTCACTTTAATCTCCATAGCTACGTTTCAAGGTGCACTCTAAAATGGCCGAATTCCTTCCCGATGGTGTTTCATCTTGGATTCGACTCCGCCGGGCTTTCTCGACTCCGTAAAGAACTGCATTCGCTTTAGAGAGGTTACGCCGACGTATTGCTGAATGGAATGTATTTTTAACGTTATAGTTCGTTTTGATAGGATTACATGTGCGAAATGGCACGATTGTAAACGATGTAGGATGGATTTGTACCAGTTCGGGGTTCCTAGGGCTGTATCGCACGATAACATTTTTAGGATCAATGGAAATAGTCATCAGATATTTGTCAACATCACCATCACTAGTAACAATATACGAAATACATGTTATTGATTTCAGTATGGTATGTGACGATTCGGTACCCGATTAACGGAACACGTTATTCTCCCCAGAATCTTGAATGAAAACAAGTTATACATGGTAAAAATCAAATGACTCCTTGAGTTTTTTAGACTATGAAACATCAATAATTAAACATTTTAGAAACAACGGACTTTCAAAATTTATCATTTATTCGAAACTTTATAGGGTATTTTGAAACATCACTGAATGGTTATTTCCCATTTTAATGGTATCCTAAGTACTCAGCTATATATGTGTCAGAGAAGGAATTGTGATTGCAGAGTGGTATTTGCTAATTTTCTCTACTTTATTTTTTCTTATGGCGTGACGGATGAATGTTGACGCGGCTATTATGAATTAAAACTTCATTCAGAGGTGGTAGCCATTTCAAAATGAAAATAACTAATATAATATATATATCGGGTTCGATTCCCGGTGGGAGTTCATATCTAAGAAATTACCTCAGTTGTCGGAGAACTTTTAAAATACTAATTTTAAGACCCCGTGAGCATGCTAAGAATTATCTATGCTGAATTCCGAGTTTACAGAATAAACAAAAAACTAAAAAATATATAGGAATAACCAATGTCGAAAAGTAACGAGCTTGAATTACGTAATGCTCGAAATCAAAAGAATTCATCTCTGCTTTCCCTTTCTTTTATTCCCTCGGTTTTCGCTTTAATCGTCTCCGTAGCACCCTTTTCATTTCTCCGAAGCGCCCAATCTTTGCCCAATGATTCCGAAAGTGTGCATGTCTAATTCCTTATCCAGCCGCGGTGCGTCGCTGGCGTTGGGAGAGCATTTATCAAACCCCTTTCACTCTTAATTCGAGGCGCCGCTCGCTCAAGCGAAGTCACAATTGAGCTCACACTAAAAAGCATTCCTACAGACTCTTTTGCGGTACGAAAAACGGGACATTTTTCCCTCTTCTCTCTCTCTTTGTTTGCTCCCCCTGTATTCCCGGAATCTCTCAAAGCTTCCGCGAAATGAGAATTAATGCCCGCTATCTTTCGAAGTCGCGCGATCTCGCGTGGAATTAATAAACAAACACTTAACGCCCGAGCAAACGGGATGCGCACTTGTTGTATCAGTTGTGTGAACACAATCGAGGGCGCCTGAGTGCTTTGCGCGGAAAAGTTGACGATTTGGTGGATGTGAGCTGTTATCTGAATCTTTCTGCGACTTGGTTCATATGTCAGATTAAGTCGTCAGTTGTGGAGCGGCTGTGGAATGAGGAGAGTGAGCAAATCCCGGTGGCAACTTTTTAATGCATCTCGCTCTTGGATGAAAAACGAGCAATTAATCTTTTTCCGAAAGTGATCCTGCATTTGTGATGATTGGGGAAATTGTCCATTTGTAAGGCTTACTATACACAAAAATATTGTAACGAGTACGTTAAATGCCACATATACTAGGGTCTGAAATGTTTCCGACCACAGATTTTTCGGAAATCTTCAGAAAATTTTCAGAAAACATGTCGAGAAATGGCGAAATATCGGAAACTTTTCAGACCACCCATGTATACATATCAACTTTCATCATAAACAAAAACATGTACTGTTTATAAATAAAACATTAATTAAATATGTAGGAATATATTGGAATATATATAGGAATATATAATGTTATAATTTATATTTTTAATTAAATAAATATTTCTTGAAATACATAGCTAATAATTATATATAAATTAATTAATGAATAAGAGATTCAATGAATATAAAAAATATTTTACCCTCAGCTATCATCTTTATAGTAAATAAAATGCTGCAAGAACAAGATATAATTAAATATAGAAACATAATTTTTAGTTCAATGATTGTAAATATATAAATTTACTAAGAATGAGGAAGATTATATATTAATTATCTGAGGAATACAAATATTGCTTATCGACCATTTAATTTTAGATATGTACTCCTACGAAAAGATTCGCATCAATCACCAAGTTATTTCGGCAATAAATCCATCGCTTGTTTTCCAAGATAACTTTAACGTTTGCGAAACTGTACCATACCTTTCGTTTCTTAACGTTTAATATAACACATCATCATTTCTTGCATTATTCGTTTGCAGTGTTTTTATGCTTACCATCACCTCCAACATTGCCGAGTTCTCTATTTCTCGATTTTCTTCCGCTGCAGGTGGTCATATCGACTCAGGTGGGTGTGGATGGACCTCTTCTTGCCGTTTCCGACAACATGTTCGTACACAACAACTCCAAGCACGGCCGCAGAGCAAAGCGTCTGGACCCGTCGGAAGGTAAGGGTAGTCGATATCTCTGTAGATGGCATTCCCTTTTTTGGCTCCCCAAGAGAATTTCCTGCGAATGTATCTCTGAGAGTGAAGAATTGAGGGGTTTATTCCCTTGCAATTATGCCGGAAACGGGCTACGAATTAGCACTGAAAACAATGCCCTACTTTGCGGGAAAGAAGCTTTAGTAAAATATAAATTACCCCAATCTGCTCTTTTATAGCTTGAAATACGTTTGTGCGTTTTAGTGGAACACAGAATCAAAGTTGTCAATTTAGCGATTTTTTTGATGGATCTAGCGAGATTTCTTTTCTTTCAGCGACTTATTTTCTCTTTAGTAACTATCCGGCGTGTTGTAGTACAATATACTATTCTACAAACTCGAAACATAACTTGTTTCACTCATAAAAAAATCATCATATAAAAAAATATGAATTTACATATTAATTTCACGTAACATCTCAACTTGCGTTAAATTTATAAAAGCTATTTAAAGTCATTTTATACGTCACCTTCTATTCTGGCGAGATATTTTGGGCTTAGCGTTTCTTAGTTATATCTCAGGGTACCTCAAGCAACTTTTTCAGAAATAATATATAATATAGATAAAAACTTCATTTTTACTTTGTAGAATTTTTTTATCGCTTACTTATGAGAGTCGTTTTTGATGGCGATATTTGATGGTTAATAACAGTTCCTTTGTCGTTTGAGTCTTACAATTAGTCCTTCCAAAATATCTCATTTATTCCTCAAGGTAACTAAAATATCAAGTGATCCGAATGATTAGTAGCAGCAATGGATGTTAGTTTGGACAAAGTAAGCCTAATTATGGATCTTATTCATATTATACAATAAGTTAAGGCATTCGGATGAACATTAACAGATGCTTTTCCACACTTTCAGAGCATAATCTTTAATGAGAGGTTTCACTTAAATCATGCCATACATTCACCTTGATTAAATAATATGTGAACCAAATTTAAAATCCTGAATTCATCGTTATTCTACCCCGGCCGAAAGGTGACTATTAGTATATAAGAATGTAGATATAGATTCCAGATTAGTGTTAGAGCGTGAAATGGGTAGAGGATCCATATTAACAAGGTAGCGATAAACTGGATTTCCCCTCTCAAATAAAACCCCATTTCGAAGCTAAATAAAAGGAAAGATTGAATCAGAAGCGTGTGGGCGACCGTGTGCGAAAACGTTCCCCAGAGAACGGCGCCTCTTTACGGCGTCTCCTTGCATCCTTTCACATCTCAGCTCATCACTCAAAAAGACTGGTGAACTTCATTTCGCCCTATACAGGGAGATACTCTATTAAGTGCAGCGGGAAGAGCGATTTCTTAAAAACGAGAATAACTGAGGAGGAACTGTTTAATGCAGCCGTGAAAGGATATGTGAGGAAAAGATGTGAAATAGGAAAGTGCTGGATTGACACCACGAGGGATTGATACAACTTCATTGAAAAGTGAATTGTCGGATGGAACAGGAATTTTACATGTATGCTTTTTATGGTAGCTACTTCACGATTTTAATAGTGTAGTGCATCTACGTATACAGTAGTACCCTAAAATACGCTTTTTCACGTGTGGCAGGGGGTGTGAACGCTGATTTCACCTTCCTATCCTTACGATGAATTTAGGATGACAAATTTGGATTAACACTGCCCTTTATCTGTCAGAATTCGCTGATTGTATTCATTATCCCCATAGCGTATTCATAGAGATCTTTCTCAGTCTTTCATTCTTTGGTATTTTCACACCTCCATCAATACCGTGCTTTAATTTTTCTTTTATCTCTCCACCTTCCAATGCTAAAGCAGCTCATTGCATTAAGTTCAACTTTCGCCAATTCATTTTAGACTGTCTCTCTCTTGATTTTTCCACTTATACACCTCATATTATACGATAAAATTCTATTCAAATTAGTCATGCATATCTTCCTCAGGTAAGCGTATAATTTCAAATGAAGAGAAAGACCGGGTTCGAGTCCTGGTAGAGCTGTTCTTTTCGTTTGATTTTACTCTTGACAATGGGAGAGAGGATTGATTTGATAGCATATATATAATATACTGATACATAGATGATCACTGTAACGTCGCGAGAGAAAGAATGGCATAATTTAACCGGATGGAAAACTCATCGGCACACTGGTGAAAATATCGGAAGGACAGGGGGAAATCATATCGCACAAGAGGAAACGAAGGTTACGATGAAGAACTTAAACCACTGCGTACTTCTCAAACCTTTTTCCTTCGCATTCCCCATTCTCCTTCTTCGGCTTTCTTTCTCACCGTTGCCGCGGGCGATCAATGCCCAGCACATGCGCTCTACTTCACGTCGCGGAAACGAAGTGAAAGCGCATGCGTCCACTGGCGAAAACAACCCCTCTCGCTTCATTCCTCCAATACTCCGATCCCGACGCCCGCTGTCCGCCAAAATAGAGAAACGCGACGGCAGATGACCGCGGAGAGTGCCATTTTGGTAGTTCTCGACTGCCTCATAAACCAGTAAGGGCCTTGGGTGAGTTTGATCGAAGGACTTCAACCGTCTGAAGAGTGGGGATAGTATGGTTCGAATCGGCGGAAGATGGAGAGTGCGTCATCTTCAGAGGAGTTTTCGTTGATTTTTGAGTCGTTTTGAGGATTAATTTTTTTCTCGGTACTTCGCGATCGGTGTCCTGTGAGTAATTCCTGGAGTGGCGCGTAGCTCTCGGAGGCGACTTGTTCTTCATTTTACGCATCACATATTTTCCGACGTATTTCGTCAATTGATGGGAGTGTGCATGTAAATACTACAAGGTTTTATTTCAGAATTGGTGTTTCCTTCCTCTGCGATTGAGAGAAAAAAACGAAGGAGTGGTTTCTTGATGTGCCGCGAAGTTTGAGTCGACACGTAAGAAATGGAAGAAATAAAGTTGAGAGGCGCTAAACGCATGTCTTCGCGAGTTGGATAAGTTTCCGTCATCAATCGGTTTATTTCGAGTGAGGTGATTAACTGACTCGTGCAAGTGCTTACGTGATGCTCACAAGAGGGAAGCACTCGTACTTGTTTTGTGTATTCTCCTAAGCGACTGGTGCGTTCTTAAAGTAATATCGGTGCATTTTTTTCTAGATAAAATAAGTAAACGATAGAAATGCAAAGGTATAATCGTGCTCTGGCGAAGCAAGAATAAATTCGACCATTCTCCTGTCGCTTATCAGTTAGAAAGTGGGATTTATATTCTAATTAATTGCGGTTTTATTATACTACGGTATCAAACTATGAATAAAATTGCATCGAAACAGATAAATCATTGCATTTATATAATAGCTGAATATCTTCGCTTCATAAATTGCCCGTGTTTTCAATTTAATTGTGAGCTCACAATATGATCTAAAGAAAGCGAAGGTATTTCTTATAGTATCTTTCTTTGCTCGCAAATTAAAGTTTAATAGTCTTCATTTCTTTTGTTCATTCCCTATTATGCCAGTGATAACGACTTAAAGTTTAATTTTCATTTAGTTAGAAGTGGTGATTGAAATTACGGCGAAAATTATATTATTATTCATCAGTACAACGGATACCTAGTATATACCTAGTAAAATTCTAATGGCATACGAAGCTCGTGGCTCTAATACATTCATACTCAGCTTCAGCCTATATCTAAATTGTTAATATCAAATTGTAATGGATATCCATGTTTTTGAAAACATCTAAAACGATTTAATCGATTTTCGGTCGACAAGAGAAAGTAAATTATCGTTTTTTATGTCTATTCTAAATACAGCTTTGGGTGCTTCCTTCGAAAACCTTTACTATTTTTTATCGGATTCGAAAGCGGTGGAGTTTACTTGTAGAAATCGTAACAATCAGTCAAAAATGTGGCTCCTTATGTTGCATTGTATATGAGATAGCAGATACGATAATTGTAATATTATTATAAAAGAGACAATTTTTATAGGTGGAATAATGAACCATATAAACAGGCTTTAGCTTTCTAATAATAAATTTCGAATACAATTCGTTAATATAACCTTCGTTGAAACGAAAATTAACCTTCTTTTAGGAATTATGTATTGACCATTTTGAATTTAAATGAGAGTAAATTGTTAATCTATCCGCTTTTGAATACTTAATCAGTCCGAGACAATTGAATCTTCTCATTTATAAGAATAAGATTTCTATTACACTATATAAGACAAGGCGTTTCTACACAAATACATAAAAGGCTTATACATAGAAGTCGGGCTCATTTATGCATAATAATTCTTTCGTTTACTACCAGCTATCTTGCCGAAATAAATATGTATCCCGATTGTATTTCTTTTATGAGAAATGTCTAGAATATCTCCAGTTGCTTAAAGAACTCTATTTTGAGGAATTATTCATTTCATATTGGCAGGGTATTACTTACACCCACAGTGAATTGCAGATCCTGCAGGAATTCCTTCGAAGCCGACCTCAACCTACCTAACCACGGTCTCTTTGTTTCGCTTAGATTCTCCCTTTGTTACATCGTCTCCCTTTCTCGCGAGACAAGATTCGACAGCGATTGGCTAATTAAATGTCGTTCGCCTTTTGGTATGCGGTCGGTGGGGGTGAAAGTAAAGAGGTGAAGAGAGCATGCGCCTTCAGACGCTGGAAACCAGATTAAATCGGTCCAAATAGGGAAGTGAGAAGGAGAGGAAGGAATGGTTAATCGAAGCGAGAGATTTCACTCTCCGTGGAAAGACGAGGAATCGCTAAGAAAAAGACGATGTATACGAAGCACGAATGACTTTGCACGAACCACAAAGACAAATTTTTTTAACGGCTGGTTTTGGCTCTAAGTGGCCATCGTCAGGTCGATATTTCACCAACATTGGACGCTTTATAAACAGGAACAGTTTTGTTTGCCGAGAAGGGGAGTGAAAATGAGTATATAACATCAGTATTAGGGTATTCTTGGGATTAAAATGGTTTCTCGTACACAAGGCCCATCGTCTTATGTTGAGAATTTAGAGATGGAGAAAATTAATAAAAGAAGAATAGAAAAAACTTGTGCGAGGATTTAAGAGCCCAACTCACACTCTCACGAAAATAGTCTTCTGCAGGGACGCACCACTAGGAAGGAAATTCAGAAAATATTGGGGTGAAACTACGAAATTTAGCAACTGAGATTTAATAATAGTAATGATAATGGTAATACACCGCATCTTGTCCACCTTCTCTTGGTGGGATGCCTTACGTGCCTTAATGATTAAAGGATCGACATAATCATATTAATAAAACGTCTCTATTCGGGATAGATTGAGACTAAATACTATCATCTAACATCTAACTCTTCATCATATAAAATTTGAAAAAAAAACACTGATGAAATTGAATTTGTGGATTTAAAATCCTAAGTTAGTGCTTAGAAAAATATCCCCACAGCCGATAAACAACTGCAAACAGCAGTGTGTTGAAAACCTGCGGAAACTATGAATATATATATATATATATATATATATATATATATATATATATATATATATATATATATATAGGAACCTATGAAATATCTATGACAATAAATATCTATAAATAACCTATGACAGGATTTGGATTTTCAAAGATTCGGAAAGGAAACGTAAAAGACTCCAGAAATATGGAGAATTACAATTTAGGAGCACCTATACCTACTTGTTGGGACATTAAATACCCAAAATAGTATTATTCCAGAAAGAAAGGTCATGAATGATCCAATGAAGTTCGCTGAGGATAAAAGTGGATGGAGGGGTTGTGAAAGGTAACGAGATGATGAAATATTTTTCCACTGAAAATGAGGAGTAAATAGGAAACTAATTAACAGAAACAATGGATATCAAGAGGGTAAAACTAAAAACGAAAACGATAAGTAGGCTCATAAGATATACTAGCTTTCATTTTGCTAATGGTAATTCACGAGAGAAATTACGAATATCTCTCAAAATTTTCTCCAAGGTTTACTTCAAACAACGTAACAATTTAACCATACAGTAAATAACTCTTGGACCAACGAAAAAGATCACTTAAACACCAAAAAAATACCACAATAAAGACCAAGACTTTTAACATCATCAAACAAAACAGATCGATATTTAAAATTAAGGACGTATCTTCTACTTACTTCTAACTCGTTAATTCCATCTTTGCTTCAATTGCTTATGCTATCTCGCCTTTGCATTGATTCCATTTCTTTGAATAATCCTATTTTTCCCTCGGCCACCGTAGAAATCGTCTGTATCACGTTCTAAAGAGTTTTAAAACTGAACGGCTACCGTTTTCGGGAGCGATAGAACGTGAGAATGGCCTCCGCACGATGTTCCCCTCCTCGCCCACCTCATATCTTCTTTTACCCCTTTCACTCCCACAGCCTTTGAATATCCCCGACTCTCTTGTTACACACACTAACAAGACGTATTCAGCCATAGGGAAGGTTCTACCTTCCATGGCTTTAGGAAATTATGCATGGAAATTAGCGATTGCTAATTAATAAAAAGTTCACAATGAATAATGGTGATAAGAAATGGTTCTTGAAGAGACTACGGAAAAATATCGACCTCTCAATTCACTCCAAATTACAAAAAGCTAATTACTAGAAAATAGTCATTTATTCTCAAATGAAATTGTAAATATTAAAAATAATTTAGTTTCAAAAGCATTAAACGGTCGATGATATATTTTTTTGTATTCACACGACCCATCCCTTCTCGTAAGTTGTACTCGATAATATCCTAAAAACTATTTCAACATTAGTTAAACATGTGTATTCCTATACATTGTCTTCCTCACATGCATCTATACCCATATCATGAGAGCCGACGTTTGGCATGAGTGTAAAAACCTAGCAATCATCCCTTTCTCCTCTTGTAATTACTATCGGTATCTCTCCCCTCCCAATATTTTACCATTTCTTTGCATTTAATCGCTTCCTGTCTTTTCTATATTGCTGTTTATATAAATCCGTGAATCTCTTCATATACTGCCTCTTATTTCGCAACTACATACATTCTCTTCAGGATATTTTTTACCGTAATAAACCAGATTCAAGACAACTGTAAATATGGTCATAATATGATGAAAGTCCAAAACTTAATGTTACTCCCTTTATATTTTCTTGCAGTGTGTCTATATTTTCTATGAGTCTTAAGTAACCTGTAGTATCCCTTACATAGTTTTTACGCAGTTTTTCGCAAGGCGTACATTCAGCCTCCGGATATCACTGTTAATTTAAGAAAATTTTCACATTCTCCTCCTACATTCAATCCCAACAGCGCACAATTCTCTCATTCAAGGAATTATATTTACCTAAAAGAAATTATGCTTACTTTATAGTCATCTATCGCGGCCGATAAAAGTAAACCCCCATTGATTGTGTAGCTAGTTTAATTAGTCTACCCTCACATTTTCGGGTCCGTACATTTTGCATGTGTGCAGATAACGAACGCGACCTAATGGTGAGGGTATACAATTCATTCAGCAAAATGGTTCATCACTCCTACCCAACACGAAACCCCCGCAATCATGTCAAGGTGTTTCTCTCTTCGGAATTTTCTCTTTCGGTCGCCCCCCGTATCTTAAAAGGAGATTTGATCACTACCACACCTAGATGAATGCGAGCCGGCCATCCTACCGAAGTCAAACGAATAAAAAAAAAGAAACTCTTTACCCCACCCTGCGTCTGAAAATGGCTCTTCTGAGGGCATCCTTTATCGACCCACGGGAAAACCCAACCTTCTTCATTTCCCCTCTTACTTCTCCATTTTTCCATTCCCTCCTCCACTTTGCCGAACCCTAACACCTTCCCCTTAAAGTCGCTGCGATGGACACCCTCTCTCGGGTCCGGTTAACTGAGCACCGGAAAAGCGTGCGCCAGGGCAAATCAGCCCCGGGACACCGGATGAACCATTTCTCTAAACTGAACACATATTTTTACTTTTCCACAATTTTTTTTTTATTCGGTGCACTGCCATCGCCAGGTTCAAACAAACTGAATCCTCAAAACACAACAAAGTTTTGAGGATTCAGCTTGTTTAAACCTGACGATGGTAGTACACCGAAACCGGTAGTTCCTGAATAAAAAAAAATGTGGAAAAGTAAAAAATCTGTTCAGTTATGTATTTCCACAACATCTCGGCCGAATCGATAGATTACACTTCTCTAAAGCTGACAAGTCTTTACACGTTTATTATTTTTCTATTGATGCTTACTCGATTCGTCATCTCGGCGAATTTATTTATTTTAATATTATTATTGAATATAACGTTGCAAGTTAGCCAACTGGCTAGGTGGCAACGAATGAAAAGTTTACAAAAAAATACAGTATTATACATCATATATACAGCACAATACATTTATATATTTAATCGTGATTTTGCATAGCTCCACTATAGTTCTATAGTTTTTCCAACACCGTTAAAAAGATTTTTCATACGTGAAAAATATTACGTCTCCATAAACTGAAACAATTCTAGTGTTCTCCATTGACGTTAAAATCACTGATTTGAAAATTGGTGGAAAATACTAGAATTATTTTAGTTTGTTTATGATGTTGTTCCACAATTTTTGGCCATGGCACCTTGATTTTATGAGTATACCATATTGCTGAGTATTTTTAATCTTATAAAACGCCACTATAGAATGTCATAAGTTTCAAAACAATGTGACATTTGTGACGAAAATCTCTTAGTAATCTCTTGCTTCAGAGAAAGGTGATTGCCTCCACACATGGCCTAACTTTCAGCCTACCTAAGTCGTCTTTGTAAACTTTTTGGGTGTAAGGATACTTTTTATCTTTGCATCATGCAATTGATGATTGTTAACAGTATCGAAAAAATTTTGAACCCAACCCTGCAACCTCAAAAATATTTTCGAGAGGGCCTAAACTGATAGCAAAATAGTTATAAAAATCAATTCCAATCACAAATCAAAAACACCTGTTTATCTCACGCCTACTGACCTCCAACGGAGACACCCTCAAAGACAGTGAATGAAATAGTAATTGAAATAAAAGTATTCTCTCGCTGTCCCTAAGGATAATTCCAATGGAGCTGAAGTTTATGTAAGGCAATTTGCTGTCTTTTGATGATTTATTGGAATTAATTTTTAACCTCAAAAATATCCGAGTTGAAGGATGGAGCATTAACATTTCTAAGCGACTGAGTTGGATTCTATTCATTGATTATCAATCTCTATCGATCGCGATTCTTTTTCCTAGTTCCAAATCATATCAGATTTAGAACTTCTTTATATTTGTAATATAATTTATATGATTCTCATATATGTCTCATGCAATTCTCTTTTCCTTTCGTCTTCGACATACGAAGTTCCATCTATTTGAAAATATAGTATAAGCATAATGATTAATATTGAACCATTATTTCTTCTGTCGTTTAAAAGACATTCGATACTTCTCTTTGAAAAGAAATCTTTCTTGCATAGAAATGAGTTTTTGAAACTCCTTGGCCCCAAAATAAAATTTATTATTTATTTAATAATTCGTAACACAAATTGGATTTATTTCTTTATCAAGCGAGAGAATTCCCTTCTCAACTGCGATTGAACCAAACATTATTAGCCTTGAGCTCAAGGTGTGTACGTACTTACTATCAGTGAAGCCTATTTTGTCATTTTTGAGAATAGCTCTTATAAAAGCCTTGAAAATAAAAAAATACAGTACTATGAGCGAATTGCAAAGGTTGGGTTTCTAAATGGGCCAAAAGAGAGAAAAAGACAGGTGAAAAGTTTGCTAATACGAAAATATTGATGACGCAAACGAATTGTGCGTGAGGACGGGGAAGTATTGAAATTGTGTTATTATTACAAACACAACTCAAAGCTCACTTATCTCGAGAGAGAATTGGTGGAATATTTTGTATACAATATCGGAGTTCTAGAGAACCTCAGACCTGTGGTTCAAATTCCTCCCACCGCATTCTTTATCCAGCTCGCGAAGATGATATAATGGTAAAACATATAATGATAATAAATCGTAAGTAAGTCATGAGTCGAAAGTATTAAAAAATAGGAATAATATTGTACTTTTTCCCATACTTTAAGTCTCTTGCGCTACATTCAATTCAAAGTAATTAGATAGATAAATATGATGTAAGGGAACTGATGATTACGTAATGATAAACGATTTTATAATGCAACGTAATCGGCCTATTGATTAGGCGTAAGCAACATTCGAATGCAAAAAATATATATGTTTCGAAATATGCATTCATAACTGCATCGACTGACAGTTAATGTCATTCAGTCCGCGGAGTAAAATGTTTGGACAACTCTGCTGTAGGATATCCTGTTCAACGGCAGGTCACCTGATGAGAACCATCCTCAATTCCAAATAGATACAGAATTTCACGATTTTTACGTGTTTATAAATTCCGGATCGGTACAACCGCATATGACAGACATAAGTACGTTAAGTATTTCTGGTCATTTTTTCCGCGAAGTATAAGAGAAGCCAACAGCAGTCAAGGGCAGATAGGGTTTTCGGTGTTTTACACCCCTACCATGCTCCAGTGGCGGTTTGCAGGGTCTAAATGTAAATGTAAATGTAAGTATTGTTACGCTGGCAGGCTGACCATTCCGGTCACCGATGTAGTAACAATATCGCGCGTTGCATCCGATAAAGAAGACCCATGGACTTATTTCCCCGCCGTTTCCTTGCTGACCCTCCCTCGCCACCACTATCAACGGTTACCAAGGAAACTAAGCCATGAGTAGCGAAGGGATAGGGGTCCGGCAAAGAGACGTGGGGGGCGTCTCCCGTCTCTAAGATGGCCACTGTCCAAAAGATGGCGACTGAAGGAGTAATGGAGGGGAGACTAAGGGAATATGGAGGGGAAAGCGGATGTGCTCACATCGCCTGCGTACACTCAGTCAAGCATCTTCGTATCATCTGGAATGCCTTATGTTTTCCCGTTCCCGAGATGGGTTCTTCGGGAGGAGCGCTCTTTGACGAGTTGAAAGAGTTGATAACTGGTTAATAGAATCAAACTCAATCGCTTGGAAATGTTTACTCTTTCACCTGAATATCCTTGAGGTAAAAGATTTAAAAAATCAACTCCAACAGACGATCAAAACTGCAGCAGTACGTCTTGTGCATATTTCGGCTATAATAAAATCATCTTCAGAGGCAGCGAAAAAATACTTTTTTTATTTCAACGGCTCGCAACGGGAAATGAATAAACTCGCGAAAAAATATTTCCCTAAGTAGCGGAAATGCTAATCATTTCCGAATTGCCCCTATTAACTCTTGAGTTTAGCGGTATGATTTCATAGCGGCAGTTCGGCCGTCATCAAGAATGCATCTGGACGATATTGATATATTTTAATCATCATATAGGCGTTGGCGTTTGCTGGTAGTCGTTTAAATCAGTTATTTCCCAGTGAGACGTGCCGCACCACAAGACGCAATTTGATGTTTCCTAAGAAATTTTTAACGAATTTCTAAGTATTTTTAAGTAAGAATCATTACCAATTTCTATAAATTACATACTAAATGACAAAATTCAGCAATTATTTTACATATCATTCTTCGTCGAAACCCAAAAAATCGCCATTTCAGTTTGCCATATATCGTATCTTCAAACTTTTTTCACTAGTAGCTTAACTGTCTCCGGATGAAGTCTAGTGTTCATTTCTATCTAATTCATAGCTATCTCCACATTTTTCCATTCTCCAAATCATTTTAACAAAAACTCCCTCATAACTCGCAGATAGGAATTTGTATCCACTCTGGAACACAGGAAATTGAATTCCATATCACACGTTTGATTTGGTATGCAAAACATTAAGACTGTCTTCTCTCTTTTGACTCTATTAAGGGCTCCTTTAATTTTTAAATTTAAAAATGACACTTCAATTACTGTTTGTAACCCTTAGTCTCGGTCCATAAGACGCAGATCTATTTTAGGTAATAATTTTCAGAAAAAAGTGCGGGAACTGCTGGCAATCTTAAACATCATGATTCTCAAAAATTATACATAAATAGATAATACGAGGAATACTTGAGGATCATGAAAAGTCAAGTAGTTTTCGGAAATATAAAATGAAATATGGAGTAGACATAGAGTTCTATAGTTTTTATATATCCAATATTATTTCTTTCTATGAAAACTCTCTTATGACAATGGCAAGATTTTCCTCTTGAGGAGCCAAACTGTTCCTGAAAAATTCATAATTAAGTAAAAACTAATCGCTAATACAGGAAACTGAGTAAACTTAAATTTTTATAATAAAATTCATTTTTTTACATCCATCATCACTTGACAAGTACCACGCATGAAATTTGCAAAGTTGCATAAAAGCCTCACTAAGTTTCCTCTTTAGAGTACTCTAATCGCGGGCATATAGGTTTAATTAAAACTCTGTGTTACATATGTTAAATAAGTTTAAAAATAAAAATCGATATCTAGTGATGTCGAATTTCAAAAACCTCGCATTCTCAATGCTGCATATTTTTAATTTGCATGCTTCTTTTCTGCACAGCATTCTTTTGGTTTGCAAATTTTTAAATGATTTCGCTGAAACTTCCAAGTAAAAAGTTTACTTAAAACCAATGGAAAGATCCCCGAAATCTTATGGCATCGAGACTCTCGCTTTCAGTGAACGAGTTCTGATGAGGTAATACATTTCCTAAAGAATATTTCTCTTGCGAGTTAAGAATGTTATTGATATGACCATTCTCATGATTGAATTCAATGTATTCTCCTTCTCATTCAAAAACCACTTTTCGTTCTGTTCTGCGCGTTGGACTGCCATAAGATTTCGCTGTGCCTAAAAGTAGAGCAAGCTCTTGTGATTTTGTTTTATTTTCGGTGTTTCGCGTGGGCTTATTTGATCCCTCACGTCAATCACCTTGCACCAACCCGGCCTCCTGCACACTCACTCACCCTTTCCACTCTAAATATAGGGTTGTACCCTCCCCTTGCCGTAGCGACCCCGTGCATCAAAGCCATCAGCCCCAGCGAGGGATGGACGTCCGGAGGGTCGACCGTCATCATCATCGGAGACAATTTCTTCGATGGCCTCCAGGTCGTATTCGGAACAATGCTGGTGTGGAGCGAGGTAAATATAGTGTATATTAAACATTCTTAAGTGTGAAAATCTCATTATAATAAGTTCGCTCCTAGAGAGGACACGATAATGAGGGATGATTTAAGCTCTTGATTGGTACATTTCTGATATTTTATTTAAATTATCTTCTCCCAAAACGAAAGTCGATACATAAATTTAATCTGACATGGCTGTACTTCGTGAAACGTCATGCTGAACAATTAAGAAGAGCAAACTTTGTATGTTTAAAAAATTTGTGAAACACACAAAGTTTGCTCTTCTTACTTGTTCGAAAGTTATTACAATTTGAAATTTCAGTCGATTGACGGACATTCTTATAACTGCATTCTTAATCTCAACTTAAAATCCGAATAAATTTACGTATAGCAAATTTAAAGCAATATAAACGGATAATTAGTACCATCTATTTCAAATATTCATAATACGAGGTTTAGAAATAATCTCAGCATTCCTTATCTTAGCTTAAAACTTTTTAAATTTACATACGCCAAATTCAAAGTTATATGAAAGGAATATCTATACCGTCTATTTCAAATCTTCATTATATTCATTGCATGAAATTTAGAAAAGATGAAATTTTTTGCCATCGTAGATTTCACATTGTGAGTGACAACTTTTATACATGAATTCAATAGTTGAAATATTCACGAATTCAAAAAATAAAAATTGCTGTATCTAAATACACGACCAAAATGCACCTTTTGTGAATTAAATACATTTCGTACGATGAATACGTTACGATTCTCGTGGGAACGAGATTGGATTTCAATCTGTTGCTCTTGGAGGAGAAAAACCTCCTTTCCTCGGTGTTTAACAACGTTCTCGTTACGAGACCGAAACAAAACTTCATTTCCTTTCTTTATTGAACACACAGCTCATCACATCGCATGCAATCCGTGTTCAGACTCCTCCCCGCCACATTCCTGGAGTGGTGGAAGTTACCCTATCGTACAAGTCCAAGCAGTTCTGCAAAGGAGCGCCTGGAAGATTTGTATATGTCTGTAAGTAACGATTCCTTTTACACAAAATAATTAGAATTACTTCCTGTAGACATTCCCGATTATTTTTAAAGGGAGAAAACTCTATTTACAACCATTACGTTGATGGAAAATTTAAAGTAATCTTATCATTATCACCTACATTCGAAAGTTGATTTTTAGAATCCTTATAAAGAATCAGTAGATTTATGTAAAATATGATTCTTTTCATTTAATTATTACTTGCATTTAATAGTTAATTTTATGGCTTCTTAGAAATGGTCATTAGGCTTATCGGAAATATACATCAAATGCCTCTTGTCAGGCGGGTTCTTTCATTGCCAAAATAATGATGTTCAACGTTTTATTTTTCGCTGCTTTAGCTCTCAACGAACCAACAATAGACTACGGCTTCCAGCGTCTCCAAAAGCTCATACCGCGCCATCCAGGAGATCCAGAGAAACTTCCGAAGGTTGGTAAAAGTGAACTTTCCAATAGTCTTTTAAGTGGAGCATTAGCGTGACGCATCCTTAGAGCGCGAACTTCAATCCAAACTGAATAATGTCACTATTAACAGTGAAAAATTACCCAATAGTGGGGACTTAAAAAGATTCCGAAAAAAAATTCCACCAAGTTTTTAATTCATGATCTGGGCAAGGAAATAGAAGGTTTAATTGATAAGTGATTATACGAGTAAAGCAGTAGTTTAAGTAAAAGAGGGAATTGTTTTGATTGAAGAGATTAAACTAAGACTCAAGAAGTAGGCAGATGAGGTAATGAAAGGGAACGAATGGCTGATATAATTATGTAATAGCACTGATACTACACTAAGTAACAATATCACGGAAAAATAATGACACGAAGTACTACATTTTTTATAATTTTATCGAATATGTTCATGATTTTAAAGTTGCTTTAATCAACTTGCATATTATTCTCTAATAAATCAATATATATTTTACGAACATTAGCCATTACATGCATAAATTTCATAATACGAAAATAAATCAATTGTATTGCTCAATGCTCGATATTACTCATCGATACAACTATGTGGTGATCATCTGACTCATAATATTAGTAATTCATTCGGTCCATGGAAGGCCATCATTTGTTCCGACTTCTGGATTGCATAATTCTCTTCCAGGAAATCATACTGAAGAGAGCAGCGGATTTGGCGGAGGCTCTTTACAGTATGCCCCGCAACAATCAGTTAGCGCTTGCAGCCTCCGCCCCACCGCCGCCCCCGAGGTCTCCGGCGACTGCGACGGCTGCAGCGGCTGCAGCTGCCGCGGCCGCCGCAGCTGCCGCGGCTGCGGGTGTCCCCAACGGATCCGGGGGCGGCGCAGCGGGGATGACGAGTGCTGCGGCTGCCGCTGCCGCAGCCGGATTCAACACCTATACCGGACAACTCGCGGTCAGCGTCCAGGAGAATGGAAACGGTCAGTGGAACGAAGGTGCGGTCAACAACACCGCGGTGAACGCCATCGCGTACAGTACATACACAGTATTGATATACACAGTATTGATATTGATATACACAGTATTGATATATACGACTGATGAGTAACTCCCCCAATAAGGAATGGGTAAAGGTAACTTTGCATACAAGGGCGTGCAGTATTGATATTGATATACACAGTATTGATATATACGACTGATGAGTAACTCCCCCAATAAGGAATGGGTAAAGGTAACTTTGCATACAAGGGCGTGCACCCAGAAAAAATCGCATGGAGAAACGGAACTAAAGTAAGTCTGACGGGACCGGGAATCGAACCTGGGAAAGAGGAAGGTCCCGGGTTCGATTTCCGGTCCCGTCAGAGTTTTTTCAGGTCCGTTTCTCCTTGGGATTTTTCCCTTTACAAGAGTTCCTCCATCTCTTTCTTCCACAGCACGCTTGTGTACAAACCCAACTTTTGGGAAAGACTTACTGTCTTATTGTAACTTATAAGGGCTTCACTTTTGCTTACTTTACTATGCCGGTTGGTTCCCTAAGGATATGAAGGAAAGGGATTTTATGCTATGTTAAATTTAATTAATTATCCTCTCCGGACGGTATTAAAAACCGGTCTTTACCGTGAATAGGAAGCTGATCGAATATTACAATTAAACCTATTATTTACTTCTAATATAATTAAAGAAAAGTTAGAAATTTCACGCTATTCACCGATTCACTCTCTCAAATATCAAGTATATGTAATAAAGCCAAAGTAATGAATATTTTTCTTCTTATTTCACCGTTTGACGGACGGACGGGTAACACCACGTGCATCACGAATCAACTCAAAGTTCGCGGAACTCTTGATTATATATTGATAACGACTGTAGCGATAATTATTTATTTCATTAACTTCCGGAGCCATTCAATTTGATGAAATTTAGAAAATTTTACTTAAAATTGTTAATATTTTCGTATTAAAATCAAATTAAACGGTAAGATATCTTGGAAAATAGTACGCGGAAAACATGCAAGATGCAATGAGACAAGAGGCAAAATGTGATCGTGGATATCGTGTGGCACATTAATAGCATAACTACTCCAAATAAATGATCATTTTGAATTTCTGTCGTTCGTTGGGATGCGCTGCCGAATGAGTTAAACCAAGCAGAATGCTGTGCCCCTCAATCTTATGCAACCAAATGTACATTTAAGTACTGCGGGATGTCTAACATTAAGGGGTCAATTCCTCTATCTGCCGTTGCCCATAGCTTCATAAAGCTCTTTTCATAGAATCGCATTCAAGTTTAATAATTTCCCAGATTTTTAATAATTTTTAACTCTCCGTTACCAACGACTATTAATTCCATTTTTTTACTTCTGTTTACCCTGAGCCCATATAGCCCTGTTAAACACATACATATCCCTGTCTTCTTTCATTTCCCCTGTAAATAGTTTATACTTAATACTCTTTCTTCCCATCAAGCATGATTCTTTCAATAAATCATAACTATGTTCATATCATCTGCTCTCAACTACAACTCTGCTCTTTGTGCACATATCAAAGCAAAAATTTCTCCGCTCACTCTCTGAGCATAAAATTCTTTCATTGATCATTGGCATGTTCAAACAGAAGCAACAGATCAATTAAGAATCTGAATTTTCGGAGGAGAGATTTCGATTCCCGAATCCATAAGAGAAAAAATGACTATTTGTACAACCTCTGTCTTGCGAGGTGGTGTGATGAACGGGAATCGATGGCCAATATTTTGCAATTGAGCAGTTTCTAATGTTTTCGAGATCCCTCCCTCCCTCGTCCTCCTGTTTTAACTCTCTCTCCATTGCTCTGTCTCACTGGTAGGGTTTTTTTTCTAGAGGAGTACGCTAGAGGACAGCAGAGCGCTTCGCCCAGGGGGTACGCATCGTCTGCGGCGTCCACTCCCCACTCCTCCACCGCCGCCGCGGCGCCCTACACCACCACTTCGGCCTCCACCGTCAACTACGCTCCTTCCCCGGCTTCTTCCACTGCCGCCCCGGTCACCTCACCGGCCTCTGGAGGGACATTCTTCAATGCCTCGCGTATGTTACCCAACTATAAAGGCCTCTCTGGCAGTTGTAACATTATTATTATATGGTTATCCAACCTTAAACAACTTGGCCCAACTACGAGGGTGGTCTGAAAAGTTTCCGACCCAAGATTTTTCACAAATCTTCAGAAAATTTTCAGAAATTTTCAGAAAACATGTCGAGAAATGGCGAATCGTCGGAAACTTTTCAGACCACCCATATATACCGGGCTCTCTGGTAGGGCAAAGGCCTCTCTGGCAGTTCAATGTCTTATGTTATCTAACCTTAACTAAGCCGAACTATACAGGGCTCTCGGGCATGGTAGCGATTCTCAACCTCCTTATTTAAATCATTTAATCATCTTCTGGTTTAGCGTTGATGGTATTGGCCTTTACTTGGTGGTAGTCTATGACGAAAGAATTGTCGAACAAAATAGATTTATTATACTAAACCACAAACACTTGTGGTTTAGTGTAAAAAATCCATTTTGTTCTACAATTATTTATCTCCTGGTTACTTCTAACAAAATGCAAATCGTACTCAAGCATTATTTTCATTCGTTACTCTTATGTATTGTTCATATGAGCAGATATTTTTTGTTTTGTATTTCCTTTTTTGCTCTTACGGGACTTTAAAGGCCCAGAGCACAATGTATTTATTATTATTATTATTATTTAAACCTCTTGTCCTTCAAAGCACAGAGCCTGCGAACTAACTTAAACTCCTCGGCAAACTATCGGATATCTCCATCCCTAGTAAACATATATAATGGAATGAAAAAAGGAGTAATATAATTAAAAGTGCCTCGATAACTGTGGTCATTTTCGCGCTTCTAAGCCTCCGCTGGGAATTGAACCCGAAACTTTTGCACGGGAGAAAACACGTAACCCACTTGGCTATCCAGGTGAACGAATCTTGCATGTTTTCAATGTCGATGATCGCATTCTGGTACTCCCTCTCCCAGTTTTTCTCCGGGTGTTCAATTTTGTTTACGTTTTATTATATATATATATATATATATATATATATATATATATATATATATATATATATATATATCATATTTCTTTCGCATCAAAATCTTGATATCAGCTTGGTTCCAGTTTCTAAGATTGCCGGAGCAATGAAATAAAAACGAAGCTAGCATAACCAGCGATGGTTCTTAATGAGTTTACTAACCTCGTATTAAATATCAAAATCTGTCTAATAAAATCCTACGGAAAGCGCTGCCTTGATTAATTCCATAACCACTCTTTACCAGTTTCATCTGATGATTTTGGTGATTGAATTTTCCTTATTATCAACCATTTTTGATTGGACCCACAGGTGGTCACTGCTGTACGATTCTACTGTAAATATTTCCGGCGAGTATACTTGCTCTTTGTTGTCGCAAAATCATGAAAAAAGATCACTTTCGCTACCTTCACAGAGCCCTATTCTTAGTAAGAGTACACTTTTTTGAGTACCTATCCCCAGATGTTACATCTGCTATTCAAGTGGTTCATGTAAGGTATTTCCATATTCCATTTTGAATTTGTATGCATTTCATCCATGTTACTTTCCATAAGTATTGAACTTTCTGGTTGGAATTAAACAATGCCATTGATAAGATCGAGAGCATTAGTTCCTGATTGCTCTATATATCAAGTGTACTTCGTAAATAAGCTTAAATTTATTTCATTGATACCATATAAATATTTTTCTAAGTCGCACATATTAAATCACATCTATGAAGCAATCATCGAGCGACATTACCTTAAATATGGACGAAAACCTGTTAATGGAGAGAAAATAACCAGAGAAGATAAAAATATTTTTTCAAATAAAGTTATCTTTTTTTACAGTGACATCACCAAATTCGTACGGCGGGTCACAATACCAGTTCAGCCACCTAGCGGCAAAAGAAAAAAGTGCCTTCGCTCCGTTCGCGCCTGCGCCAGCGCATTCTTCTGCGCACGCGCACACCGGATTCCAATCGACACCCACCAGTTGGCACCACCTCACTGTGCAATGTAAGTTTGAGCAATGTTTTCTCGTCTTCTTGCCAATAAACTGGACCATATTACAATTTGAGTAAGTTCCTTTTCAAAAGGGATAGAAGTATTCATGAAAGATCCAGCTCGGATATTCATGAAGAGATATGGCTCAGGGGTAGGAAGCAACAAGTAGTTGATTACTTTAGATAAATCATAATCATTATGTGTATAACTTAAGTATTAAACCATATAATCATGTATAATTTTAATAATCACCACATTACTGACATACAGCACCCTAGAAATTTTAGCTAAATTTTACTTGATCAACATTCTTAAGGTTTGACAATTCAAATGCCCTCTATTAGAAATAATCCCGAAGATTGTTTTTATCATCAGCCGAATTTATTTTACAAATTGATATGACAGATAATGATCTACAGAATGTGAGAAATAAAGGAAATCTAATAGGTAACCTTGCTGTTATCATTAAATGTCACCTCGTAAAATCGCACAAAATTTAAGTTAATTAATTTATCTATATCATTCCCTTCCACTCTTGTTAACTTTCTTTGTTAATGACCATACGACCACTCCGTTCTTTCCCCGCACCATCGTCTTTTATCCCTTTATTAGTCCTCGCCTACCTGCAATGAATAATGATGAGTTCGCCTACCGCTTGGGCCTTTGAGATGGTAGGTATGGCGGCAACAGAACCCATAAACATTTCATTACTCAAAAAATAAGGCCCATTTTTGATCTTAAATCAGCAGCTCGAGCCACCTCCTTCTACTCCCACCTGTTCGCTTCCCTTCGCGGTACTTCTGTCTGAGGAAGGAGCCACTTTCATCTCTGAATTCCAATCTCCCGAATTTATTTTTAGAGAGTTATTCCTCACCTATGATTGAAACCCGGCGGAGAAGATTACATAAATTTACAGATGAACTAGTCCATTATCGAGATTACATCGTAGAATCTGACCGGCATGAAAATACTATAATGAAGACGTGCCTCCGTGTTTAAAATATGTCACAATCAGGTAGTTTGATAAATATTATCATCGGATGAATGCTTTGTCTGCGAACAGAATCTGAGGTAAAGAAGATATGGGGTTTGAATCTTAAGTCTCGTAGTTTATTTTCTAAAATTTCCCGGTCTCTTACCGATCGACATTAAGTTGTAAAAAGGAAATGATAAAAGGGTATCTAAAGGAAGAAAATTTTACCAATAACATCCGGGAGACGCTCTATGATATTTAACGGAAAGGATTTGGCCAATACGACATTATTATATTTACCTATGGGTCTCAAACATGTTGAGATTATGAAATAAACATTTGCAACGGGTCAAGATTTTACTCTCCACATCTAACCAAATCCTTCAGATTTTGAATATCACATCAATAAATCATGAATGAGTTGTAACATTTATCTCGTGATATCACCATTTATCATTGCGCTCAGAGATAATGTTGTTTCTAAGAATGAATTTATATTCTGTCTCACTAGAAAAATTCGTCAATATTTTTATCTAACGTCTTTCGATCGTACCAAAGCTTTACTGGCATATAAATTTAGCATATTGGTGTTATAGTAAAAAGGGCTTTCTGCTAAGATGGAAGCATAATCAAGCAACTCTCTTTCCAGAAGTTTTTTTCATTTCACCAGATTTTATTATTCCGCATCTGGTCCCATCTATGGCGTTGCATATTGATGACTTTAATCATTTTTTGAAACTAAAAAACATCGATATAACCCTTTATGTCTTCAGTACCATCAAAGTGTCTACCTTTCATTTACTTCGGAATTCAAGGTAAGAAAAAAAGCAGTTACTCTTGATCGTGGCCTATTCAAGTGAATGAGTTATTTAATCATTAATAATTTCATTTCAATAATAACAATATCATTCTTCACCTAAGATAACTAGACTTCGATCTGTACCGCAAATCTATTTGCAGTAATATTTTGAAAATATAATTTTTAAAATTTAGCAGTATTAGTAGGATATTTATTTACTTATTATCTGAACCAACAACAGCCACGGATTGGCTTAGATTAGATACCATAACAAAAAAAGAACAAATGAGTTACAATTTAAAAGAAAACAAGTACATTTAAATTGCCAAGACGATGGAATGAAATTTAAAGAGCCGAGCTATGGATGTTATCAAATGTTACGTAATCATTACAAAATCCGTTAAAATACACATTAGGATTTCATGAGTATTCCGCGACTTGAAAGGATTCAAATCGAAGGAATTTTAGAATAAATTCGTAACCACTTCCTCGCAGAGAAGGGCTTAAAATATGAAATTCGTTGAATGAAAGAAACAACGCGATTTCATCACCATCAAAGAGGGATTTTCGAAAAGTTTTAATCTTTAATCAATAACAACTGTCTTCCGAGAACCTAATGAAAACTTTATACCCTCAATATACGCACCTCTCTTTGCGTTTAATATGGGTAATATGTGACCAACATACTACCCAAGCACATATTGAAGTTAAAATGGAGTTTTTTTGGATGGTGTGATATATAATACTACATTAGATTAAATTAATATATAATAATTATATTAAATTCATATATAATAATACTACATTAGATTAAATTATACGAATTACATTAGACATCTAAAACTAGAATTAAACTGAACATTAAATGATTTTAAACATTAATTGATTTTACCTTAGTATAACGCTTAGTGACACCTTATATTTTTATGAAATTATTGATACCTACTAATTGTGACGATAACATATGTCCTTATATTTATTTATTTGTAGATATTATCTCCTATTATTATTTACTAGATAAGACTAGGTGGTAGTCATTATTTGGGGGGAGGAAAATACATAAAATAAATACCCTGCCTGGTATTCAACGATAGTGGAAACAATATCTTTACAAGTTATTAAAATTATTACATGATAAAAAATTTAATGCATTTTAAAATATTACATCTTAATTGTATTAACTAATTACGATAATTTACAAATAAGTAGGTAATAAATACAAGTAATACATTGTTACATTGATATAAAAAGAAAAAAAAGAATATTTTGAAATACATATTGAACAACGTCTTATTATAATATTGTATGAAAATATGTTGAACATACTTATACATATTGAACAAACAAATGTTGAACGAAGTCAGTTAATTTTAATTTTAACAGGGTAATTATTGAATGAATTGGGAGTCAAATCTCCCCTTATATTTTTACGGAATCAAGGAGTCTAGAAAATATTTTTGTGACCAATTTCCTCTCTCTTTTCAGGAAACGGAGAATACCCGTAAAATGGTCTTCTCTCCTACTTCTGTTCTGCCTCGTAAGGTCGAAACGCCGCGCAACGACTGTTCCAACTTCGTTTTGTCTCCACGTCGCATAAGCTTGTATATACATATATGTATATATTTATATTTTGAGATTCCGCCAAGAGTGGTTCGTGGTGTCCATTTTTGTTACCCTCGTTTCCATGGACTCGACGTGAAGAACTTCGCAAGCGCTGAACGGAGGAAAACGAAAACCGCTGTGTGTCACGTGTTTCTTTGCGAGGACGAATCCGTTGTGTGATGCCATCTTGTGAGGAAGCAGAGAGACTCATGGACGACGTAATGAACATTCGACGTGAGCGGAAGTTCGAGTTTTTTGTGTTGGAACCGGGGACGACAGGCTTGGAGACCCAGGCTCGATACTCCTGTTCCATCACGACCGTTGTGAACGAGTACCTTTAATCCCATAGGCGGAGAGGGAGTTGAAAGATGGACAAAGTTCGAATCGGGAGGCGCGATTTCGGCCATCCAACCATAGCTAGCGGTCACATCCACATATCCTTCCCGTTGACTCTCAGGAGAAAACGACGAAGACCCAACAGCAAAGACCCTCCCTCTCCGAAGAAAAGAACGAAACTCCTTCCCTCCTCAATCATAGTTTTTAAAAACTTTTTTCTATGTAAATGTATGAGAGTATACAATAATACATATCGCTTCCAGCTGGGAAAAAATAATGATATAACGTAAAAAAATAGTGGTATTTATTGAAGAGTGCGCCTCTCCTTGATGGAGGTCAACACAGTCGTCTAACACTCAATAGTTTTGTACATTTTTTTGGGGGTCGAACTGTCGTATACCATTTACCCTCCCCTGTCGCCAGAAGAATCCTGCATTTCGCTCCTTCGTTGAAATCACCGTTCAACCGAAAGCTACGGCTGCCGATCCACGTTCACCAATTACTGGAAGTGGTTCAGAGGATGTTCTTAACGACTCTTTCTCCTTGGGGTGCTTGGAGAGCCGTTGGTTCATCTCAGATCATCGAGGGAAAGCTTAGAAACAGAAAAGAAAATCAGTCCATCAAACTTCCTTAAGAAAACGTTCAGTTTTAAGGAGAAATGTTTTGTCGTCTAGCCTTTAGATTTGTGTTCCTTAAATCCCGAAAACTCATTGTTGGATAACTAACTTTCAAATTCCACTTTAAACTCTCGAATTTGTTTAGTTCAATGGACTAATTGGATGGTATTTGGCATTAGAGTAAATTATCAGTGATGATATTTTTGGCATCAAAGTGAAAGTCTGGGAATTTTGCTCCAAATTTCTCATTCCAGCAAAAAATGATCTGTTTCGATTCATCATAATGGGCTAAGGTCGCAGAGGTACCCCTTACTGTCGGGAGGCTATCGAGATTTGGAGGCCACGACTGTTTCTGCAGAGGGAATCTCCTGTACCCTACTGGCCAAAGAAATTTTCACTGATTAAACGAACCACATGTTTTATATCTTCACAAGCATCGAGTTGCTATAGTCAACTCTTGTGGAAAAAACACTTAGGTTTCTGTTATTGTAAAAAACATTATCATCACATTTTTCTTACCCTTATCGGAAATTCTGACCATCCATTTCCACTCGTTTATTCCCCTCATTTATCTAGACTCCAGGCTGCTCTTAAATCATATTCTTTTGATCCAAAAATTGTTTCAGCGGAACAGGATTTGAATTTTATGAAAGCTAATTCTTCCCCTACAATATTGTATAGCGAGAAAGTCATATCGTTGCTGAACACAACAAAAGGAAGTTTTGGAAATCGGCAAAAGCGTGCAGTTAAAGCGGTAAAGCCTTCTTTCCAATCTGACTGGAGGTTTAAAACTGGCAGAATTGCGCACCGTGACGTCAATAACGTTGAATGCCACGGTGCCGATGACGTCTCGTTTGTATCACCTCTCCTCTCCTCAAGTATACGATTTCTACCAGAATTCCCTTGTCCCTCAGACCCGACTTCCATTTGAAAATTACCTCATTCCATTCCTCGTTCAAAGGTGACTTTTCACCATCCATTCGGTCTCTCCCTGGATATTTTTCTTCAAACAGTCCCCAGTTTTCCTTCCAATCCTCAGGTGTCCCAGAGCCAAAATATGCACCTCTAATACCTCCTGACTTTATCCGTTAAGCAGCGTTCTCTTGTAGATGTTTTCTTATGACTTTATTATGAAAGATATAGATGTACATTATTAAAGATTTTTATGAGAAAAATGTCTGGTTTTGAGTGAATGCTTAACCTCCTGCTTCACCTTCTATATCGTTTCCCTGGAATATCAACGGAACGGCAAATAATGAGTCATGTTACAATCGAGCGCATTGCTGTTTGTGCTTCAGATTGGAATAACCAATTAAAATTCAAACTCAGATTGCTCTGGCGTGTGATAGATCCGAGAGTGATCTAACATCCTTTATGCATACCTCCGATTTTATACCTGATAATATCCCACGGTTTTCTTTATGCTGACTTTTCATACACTTATTTTTTATTGTATTATATAAGAATAAGATATCAAATATTTTCATAATTAAATTTATGGAAAATCGAGGGTTTAAATTTTTTAAATATACTTGGTTTGTCAGTGCTCGTAATTACTTTACATTCTCCTGTTCTTCAAAAATGCAATGGTGATGGTTGAACTGCAAAACATTGTGTGGTTTACATTTGTCAATATCTTGTCTATTTCTCAGTTTCATACCAAAATTAGCTTTATGATTTGATACTTAGTTCTCACTAACAGTAGAATGTTGGTGGTGTATCATCTGTATCCTCACATACATTGATAGATTTTACTTCGGGATGGTTAATCGCAAATATATTCATGATAGATCAGTTGTGAATAGCATCAGCAAAACACGAATCGTTAAGTAACCATCGTTATCTTCCAGACATCTTGCACTCCAACTCAGCGATTTTCGCTATTAAAAATGTAGTAATTATACTTTTGACACATAATATTTTGCTATACCTCCTTATAATGTCGTCTTCAATTCCATCATGTATTTTGAAAAATTATAACACCATCATTGAGGATATATTTTTTCCAGTTATGTAACCATTTTTACGTAGATGTAGCTTTTTCCTTGATTTATCATCGCTTTCAGGATGACATCAATTAGAAATCGGCATAAGGCCACCTCAAAAAAAATGGAACAATTCTATTTACACTTATTGGGATAATCATTTTACTCCAAAACTGGATATGTTAATTGGGCTATAAACTCTTCAAAATCCGACTTTCACACTTGTTGAGGCAGATTTCTGCTGGTATTGCACGTGCACCTTCTTTGTGTTTGCAGATAGCTTTTACATCTCAAGAGATGTACAGGCAAAAGATGTACAACTCTTGTAGAGCAACTTGTAGTACATCTCAAGAGATGTATAAGTTCCACTTACAAGACGATTTTTATTTAAATGTCGTTTTTTATGTGTCTCTGAGACAAATGAATAAGTTTGTATTGCTCCATTTTTCTTAAGATACTGCTACTTACCAAAAACGGTGCCTTTGTGATGATTTAATGGGCGTTTCCTGGAAAATTTCTGTTATGAATCCAGGACCTCCACTATGCTTGTCGCTTTTAATTGCGGGCCTCACTCCGTTTGGTAAAATATCTGAAGAGAAAAGAATAGAGGATAAACTTTGAGTTTTTGGCTCTCCTCTTTTTCAGTCTTCTTCCCTTTTCAGACCCCACTTTTCAGTCAAGAATCAGTTTCTCGTAGCTGACACTGCTACCTCTAATATACCAACAGCTATTATCTCTTTTTGCTGGTGGATAGTTTCTCCTTCAACATTCTACATCTTCTATGTTTTCAACTGCTCTCTCAATCGGCTCCGACATTTATGACTAATAAAATTAATTTCCATGAAGTAACGCCTGAAACTGAATCGTTCCTAAATATTTACTTATAAACCTTTCTTGTAGTTTGCAAATATTTCTCGATGAATGGATTATTTTTCATTTCTTTTCTGGTGTGGTATGGACAAAATCTTTCAGTTACTGTAATACTCTTGTCCATAGCGGAAAGATTATGAAAGCCACTGAAATGATGGTAATGCTGGCTAGCGAAATTCCCTCGTTCACCCTTATGGAATGCTATTAAATGTCTTATTCTCATGGTAATTGTACTACACTCATGTACACTTTTCCACAGATGGTATTCTGGCTCGGTAAGAAAGGCAAGAGAAAACTACCACACTCCCCTTCTTGCCTATGTTTCATTCCATCTTCAACGCTCTTGGTTCCTATCATTGAGGATTCGACTAGCCTTCACTTTTCGTTCCTTTTGTCTTTTTCAAAAAACATTTATGTAAACCCAAATATACAGTAAAACCAGGTTAAGACGTTTCCCGGGGGACAAAGCGAAAACCGCGTCTTAAGCTTAAAATTTTTTTAAATCTTAAATTTTTTTAAATGGCCTGCTTTTTGCACAAAGATGTTGTCTTAGTTGCTCAATTTCGGTCATGTATCACTCTACAATGAAGCATATTTTACCAATTATAAATTTAGAGAAAAGTAATTAATGCTTTAACAGCAGTGGTTAGAGGGCATCACGGTGTCTTCCACCACTCTCCAGAGCTCACGAGGCACTCCTTTTCTGGTGGTTTTGATACGTTTACTTCTTAACATTTTGACGAAAGGAAACACCGATTTTTAATCTACGTCCTGTCCTGAGAAAAAAGAGAGAAGATAAGGAATTCGATTGAGCGATACTTGGTGGAACTTTATGATATACGAATATTTAATGCAAAACTTGTTCAAAACCACAACCAAAATATACAAACGTTGACCGGTTTCGGCATAAAATCATGCCATCCTCAGAATTAAAAGAAGTTGTGTCGAGCGAGGGTTTAAATACAGTGGAGGACGGAGGAGGGAGAAAAAGTTCATGGAGAAAAACATAGCATGCAGAAAGAGTAAATAAGTCAATTGCGAGTGTAGTTATAAAAGTTCGGAGATTCTCACCTCCGACATCCATCTTTCTATGCGAAAAATAATTTACAGACTTCTCTGCAACGCCAAAGACAAGATTCACCCCCTTAATAAATCTGGAGTTTATAGATTAGATTGCGGTGACTGCCACACAGCATACATCGGTCGAACAGGGAGAAGTATTTCCGAACGCGCGACTGAACATGACAAGGCGTAAGAGAGAAGATCTCACTTTACCTCAGAATTCGTATTGGCTTCGACAAAGGGATATAGGAGAGAGTGGGATCTGCTTTCATTTTATTCTCGCAAAATTCTCCATTCAAAAGAAGATAATCATAAGGAACCCTTTCAAAACCAAGGAGAGGAGAGATGACGTCGACACGGATACTGTAAAAATATTTTGTCCTGTTGAATGCGGCGAACGATTGGCTAAAGTGGGTTACAATGCATCTGGGGACGGGAAAAATCCGCGTCTTAAGCGGGTATCAGAGCGTCTTGAGCGGTTTCTATACCATGTGTTTCGCGTTGAAGGGACCAGAACCATGAGAAAACCGCGTCTTAAGTTTTACTATATACAGACTTCAAGCACTGGAAATGGGGAGAAGGAAGTGGTGGGGTGGTTTGACGGTCATCCCAGGAAGTAATGGCAGGTCTGGATGCTTTTCAAGGAACGAATTGGGCATTTTCGACGATTAAAGGTAGTTGCAGGATGCTATTCCACTATGTTCCATCCCATTTGGGCCCTTTACACTCGAAATAAAGACATTTTGTCTGTTGAATAATGGATTAATACAGGGTTTCCCAAACTAAAATTTTTTTCATCAAAACAAGCTATTCTTGTTTTACTTCCATTTTCTACAATATATTCATGGGAAGCGGGATTATTATGCTGCAACGAAGTCAAAGTGCAGGAACAGGCTCGACGCCACACCAGATATTAGAATACAACTCACCAATTTTGTGCCTGATATCAAGAAGATATGCAATTCAAGAATCCAAAATCATAAAAGTCATGAAATTCTCTATGCATTCATATTTTTGTGTTTATATTATTATTATTATAGTTTTATATTTAAAAATAATTACTAAATAAACAATTTGTTTTAATTAAATGATTTTTAAAATTTTATACAAGTAGAATTACCTAAGCCAAAAATAAGCTAAATGTTCCGTTAAACTTCCCAGGTTAGCGAAGTATTTCATTGAACAAAAATTTTAGGAAACCCTGGATTAATATAATGCCTCTCAAAAGCTTTCATCAAGCATTCACATTCCACTCTCTCCTCTCCATATTGCTGCCAAAAATCACGCTTAGATTGTTTATTAATACAATATTACCGGATGGTATGCACTATAAAATTTACATTTATTAATTTACATTTACACGATTTCTGTTACACCCCACATTCCTCGAGATCTTCCGCCATCTTAAAAATACTATGAGATTTATAGTAAATAAATATTATACGCACCGAATTCCGCTACAGTCATTATAGTTAAGCAAAGAGTCGCACAATTTACAGCACTATTTTTCTAAACAATGTGGTCTGAATTTCTGTATGGAGTAAAATTTAGAGTGGAAGTAAAAACATCCATTCCACTGTATTTAAATTTCTTCTTCGTTTAATTTAAAGAAGATATTTTCACACCTTCTTTACAAAGAATGAGATTAAAATGTTTGCGCACAATAGTTAATTGCCCATACACTTAAAAACTTAATTCCCTCCTTGCTTTAATAATAACAAGGCATCAACTTTTTTCCTTTAAAATGAGTTCCTATGAATTTCAAATTGCTCGTGGTTCTTTCGTTTGATACTGTGGAATTTTATCAAGTATATATGGTATACTATTGTACCAATTATTACTTTTTAGATGCACGGCTCATCTTAGGGAGTTTCAAGGTGCTAATTTTACTTCAAATCGAATTGTCTATCGTAAAGAAGAAATATCACACTGAACAAAATTTGGAAGAGTTATTAAGCAGTTGTCACAGCGTTCCTACTTTCCGATTAACGACATAGATTACAAAGAACCTATATCCAATACACCACAAACGTATGTACACCATTTCTCTACCTATGGGTAGGTTCTAGTGTCCTAAAATTCTCTACATCAAATCTGGATTTATTTCTAGACAACCAAACCCTTCATATCATCCAAAAACTTCTGTCCGTCTTATGTGATTTCGTTTACATCCATTCATCAATGACTTTGAAATTAATCTTTTCACAACATCCAATGTTTTACTTCTGTTGTGTTTCTTGAATCAAAGGGAACCTTATGGCAGGATTCAATCCTTTCCCAAACAGATCCTCGACGTATCAAACTAATTCTTACAAATAGTATCCTTAATCATACTTCCGCCTCAGCAACAGACTTGCAAAAAGGATGAGCAAGAATTTAGATATAGCAGTGGGAAGTATTATCGTAAATGTAAAATATCCATTTGATGTCCAAAAGGAAGGTGAATGATCAGGGCTGGTGCGAGGAGTAAGACAGCAAGGCAAACGCGACATCCCGGAGTGGCATTTTCTTCGTGAGATTGCAGATTTCTAAATAAGAATAGGGTGCAGACACATAATCTTTCAGTGTCTGAATAACGTCTAATGAACTCAACCAAAGGTTCAAATCTGCCAAGAAATTACAATAGAAATAACAGCAGAATTCAATCGCGATACTGCTAAATGACAAAATATTTTAGATGTTATAGAGCTTATAAACTCGGTCGATGAAATATTAATTGGTAGAATGTGCATTTAACATTCAAATGACAACACTGAATGGTTTAAATTTCAAAGTCAAATACGATTAAGTAGAAAAATTCCCTAATAAATTCTTCCACTTAAAATTTTATCAATTCTTCTTGTGACCGCTGCCAGTAGAAAAAGATACATTTCGAAGTAAAAAATGAGATGCTATTGAAGTTTTACGATTTCGCAGAAATTATTTGCAGAATATTGCTCATCGAACATAATATTGCGTCCAATTTAAAGTTTGAAGACATTTTAGATGTCAAATATAGAAATATAGACCAGGTGCGGTTTATATAATTTTTTTCTCATCGACGTTTGAGGAATTTTTTATCATTAAAATATCATACGCAATTTACGTTATAATTTTATAATAACGTTTCCTTTTCCTCCATTTTCCCCTTATTTACCAAAAGGACGGCATAAATTGGTGCTGTGTCGGTCTCTCGAGCCCTAAGGAATATGTAGAGGAAGATGTACTACATTATATCCATAAAATAGGGAATTATAAGGCGCGTTAACTTGCCTGGAGATAAAATATTATGAGTAGCTTTGTTGAAAATTAGCAGGAAATATTATTGAATCGCTAAATCATGGATTTAACCACGTGCTCTCTTGTATTCCTATCTTGTGTTGCATACTATACAATGTTTATTTATCCAAAGACATACGATGTATGATGAAATATTGTCCCATCATTTTCGCTTTCTATCACAAAACGCACATCAAAACATGTAATATAATAATAACCAATCTATCTCTCTGGAATATTCGTAATTTGAAACAATGAAGAGAGTCTGAGTTAATGTTTGGATATTTTAGGGTTCGCATTCTGGCTGTGTCCATGGATCCATCGAGGTGGATCTATGAGAGATTGTAGCTCCTCATTAAGTAAAATTTGTCTTCAAGGAAGGCTTCGTTTTTAAGGTATAATACAGACAACTGGATTAATGAATTAGGCAAGATCTAATGAATATCTTCCTCGCCTAGCAAAACCTGAGCTTCATATAATTCAGATTTCTAGAGCTTCAAATTACCACTAGGATTCTTCTGCTATCTGCGATGACGAAACGACCAAGATCATCCATTATCCAGTTTTGCGAATTCGAAATGAACGAACAGCCCGATAAAACCGTTTCCGTCACCTCTCCTTTCACAGTCAAAATGGAAGGGCTACTGGGATGTGTTCACTTAGCGTGAGGCAGCTTTCCTAAATGGTTTTGCGAAATACTAAGATTCCCCGAAGCTCGAGTAAAGGTTTTATTAGAAAATCAAGAGACTTACTCGAAACTATTTTATGAAAATATAACAAGAGTTGTGAATCGGAACATTATGCCAAAGCAAGGGTTCATTTTTGCAAAAGGAAATAATGCTGATCATAAACAATTTCAATATTATCTTAATTTATTTGTGCCTTAGTTTTCAATTTTAAATGAAATTATGGTCTTTTGGTTCTAGAACTTTCCAGTTTCCAGAATTCTGTAGCAAAGTAGAATTGGGAAATGCTGAAGTATAGCATTATTTGGGAATAGTTTATAGTAATATTAAACAATCACTTGGAAATATAAACCATATGATTTAGAACTAAATTTTAGGAGAGTATAAAAATCGTTAATGTATGCAAAACATATCTTCGTTTAATCTAAAGCTTTCCGTTCAATTTTGGATGACGTGAAGAAACCAGACGCATAGCAGTATATGTCATAAGAAAACATTCCTTGGCTGTGATGCATGGTTTGGTTGGAAGTACCACCTTAATAGTTTGCAATAACGTTTTCCTTGCTTGTTAAGCATATTTATATATACACTTCAATCTGTATGAATACAGTTAAAACTTCCATCACATTTCCTCATCAAGAATCTCTGCATGGGGATCATAAGGTATAGCAATTTATTCTTGAGAAAGCTTAACGCATTTGAGATATTTGTGCAGTGAATGAATTTTGATAGGGGTGAGTCTAACCTTTTAAGAAAGTTTCACGCAGGAATTGCTGTATAGGGTTGCTGTATGATAGTACATACATACCACAGTTGGTTGAGTGTCACAATTTCTCCTCTGAAAAATCTTCATAAATTTGATTCCCTCTCCATTGCATACTGGAGTCTGATAAGCTTCTTTGAGAATTTTAAAATTATCCTGCAAAAAATCCTTGTAACTTACATAAAAGATTTTTAATGACTAATGAGTTTCATCAATGCGTTGATATCTTCAGGTGAATATTTACAGGAGTGAAAATTTTGAATCTTTAAGGAGGGGTCAGAATTGGCAGGGAAATTTTTAAGAGGGAAAAAGTAGCAGGTGGGGAAATGAGGGTGGTTAGGGAATAGATATTTATTAGTAAGGAATTTTTTAATCATCGTTTGAAGTCTCAACGATTTGAAGGGCATTGAGGCATCCTTCATTATCTGGACAAAGAAGCCAAGACTGAGAGTCTGTGATTGTGGTCCTTAGGGTGGTTTGCAAAGGCAGAACCTGGTCCTCCAGTGCAAAGACAGTGCTCATGTTTAAATCAAATTCTATTATTCAATAGAAACACCATGCTAAAAATGATTTTTTTGACTCTGTTGTATAGATGACTGCCAGAATAAATTATTAAAATAATCTATCATTAGCACTATTCCATCACAGACAATTGGGGATGGTGCCAAAGATATTGAAACATGGCTGGATTATAGTAATTAATGTGATTCTGTAAGTGTGCCATAGTGTGATGGATCTTATGGTAGCATTTGCCCAAAGCACTAGTTCTCCTATAGAGGTCAATCAAATGAACATAAATCAACAGGATGAATTCAATTTACTCATGAGTTCTCCTCATAAACACAAGTATTGCTGTCCCAAAGTAAGCCACGAAGTAACTTCAGTCACACATCATCTTGGACAAAATAAACTTTGTTTCTTGATATTCATTTTCCAATCCATTGCAAAATATAATGGATCAATACTTAAATTTTCAAGCATTCTTCTCATGTGTTTGAAGTTCTCAAAATAATACAGTTTGTTCCTTTAGGATCAGTTTCTCTCAACTAACATTCATTGCTCCTCCTGCAAAAGAAATTGTTCTAAGTATTTTTTTATCTTTCAGAATAGATATGTAAAATATTAAGCTATCAGGGCATCATGGTTATTAAATTTTGACAAAGAAAAAAATCTAAATAAAAACACAAACTGGCTACTTATACTCTATAAATAAGTTAATATATTTTTCATTACTTTATTTGGGGAAATATTTTACAGTTTTATTAAGTAGAGATAAATATATACTAATTTAAATCGAAATAAAAACCTAATTCTTTCTAGCACAGTGTATAGATTCCAGGGAATTCTGGATAAATAAAATATCTTACAGAATACTGTTCAACGCTTATGGAAAATTGGGCATCTAATCCATTTTTTTAAATAGCTGAAAGAAGCAAAGCATCAATAATCATCATCCTTAAAAACTATAACATCTAGAAAATATTGGCACTTCCATCTTCTCGTGAAATCAATATTTCACGAGAAGTGACCATTGGTATTTTAAATTTCCAAAGATTTTCGAGTTCCATTTGATTGGACAATAAAATCAGTTATTAATCGCTGTGATACAGTCTAGGCTCTTCATATAGATCTTGGTAAGGGACCACATAGAACTTTAGATCTTTTATAACCAGCGCCATCTGAGCAACACTGGGACTATTTGATAGAAATTAATTTTCCCTTTACAAGCCTTCCTCAATCAAAATTGAAACAAATAGTGCAGGTTTTTCACTGCTTTTTCTGGAATGAATGACCTCATCTTCAATTTCTATTTCCTCACCTTTTTTCCTTGAAGCTTTGTCAATCAGCAGTTCATCAACTTCCTCAAATAGTTAACTGGCAAAACATTCTCCTGAAACTACTGTGTCATAATGATGTTATATATTGGAATACCCAGTCTAATTTGTGGACTTGTTATCATAACTTACAGCACATTCTGATCACAGGGATATAATAATAAGCATGTAAATTTGGGTTTAAATAAAAAATGCTGATGCAGCATGTCTAGCACATTCCTTGATAGAAAAACTTTTCCAAGTGCCAATTACTGTGAATATTTTGCCATCATCTAATCCATCCCAAAATAATTGAATTTCTGGATACAATAGGTCTTCAATGTAGAAATCATATCCTGATCTAATCATCAAATTCAAGCAATTGCTTTGAGCAGCAAGAATGACATCTGCACATATGGATGAACCATAGGGACATTTAGGTACAATATCTACAATCAAAAGAACTTTGAATTCTAGTCCCTTTTTTTTCTCCAAGTACCTTTGGGGAAAACATTTGTTGAGCCATTGAGTAAAAATCTGCACTCGTCATTCTTCATATAATTGTTGTGTATTCAAGTCTTTATTAATAATTGATCTTTTTCTTTGAGATTGGTTCATAAGCAGAGGTTTCAAACGTGATCCTCTGAAGCACTCTTGCAAATTAAAAATGTCACACTACGGATCCACTAGCATATTTCTGAGATTCTGCCACTTAAGTCTTACTTAGCATTTTTTTCCAAGAAATGCCAATTTGTTATGCATGATACACTTGATGAGAAATGTATCTACCCCCTGTAGCTTTTTAATAGCCTTTAAAAGTCTTGTCACTTTCAGTTGCTATTTTGGCTTTGCTCTTCAGATAATGAAATACATATAGATATATTTTCTTCTAGTAGAGCTTTAGAATAATGCTACTGATCACCATTTCCCCATACTACAGTAAAGAATTATGCCAATCAGTGGTGAAAGTTGTAACCAGCATTTTTGTGTAACAACTTAATAGATTGTTACACTTAAATTGACCCAATAAAGTCTCTTTAAAGACATACTTAGTTGTGCACATCTATTGTACAACTATTACCAAAGTAACAAATAGAAAAATTAGAAAAGTATAGAAATCATCACAAATACCATCCTACATTTCCACATCCACCAATACATTTCATACTGCCCACTTTTTAAATTATAGTGATCACTTCCGTAGGAATACAGGAATTACATGTACAATTTTACTAAGTGATTTATCAGTTGAGATAAAACTATTATGAAATAGCTTTAAAAGTAAATTAATTTCAACATCATACATCAACAAGAAAATTTTACAATTAACATCTATTGAATCCATTATAATAACTCATCAAAACTTCTTTGGTAACTTAAAGAAATAATAGATTCAATCAATCACAGGACACCTTCACTAATAAAAATCCAATCCTTAGACATACAAATTACACAGAGTATTATGCAACTCACATTATTAATAAGAAAATGTTACCCTTGGGAACATCTTATTCCTTCCTCATCAGCGTGTTTCATGGACAGGCAATATGCTCGCAAAATACGTAGTTGGAAAAAGGGGTATGAACTTGAAAGCTGTTTATTAGCAGATTACTCTTGGCAATTTCTTCACGTCTATGCAAGAAATCCTTATTAAAATACACATTCTTACAATAGAAAGAGAAACTTTCTTCAACAATTTCAACAACTTTAAATATCTCATAATTGTTATTTGAAAAGTAAAGAAGAAGTTTATCCCGATGACTTGTTTAAAACCATTCCCCAAAGAATGGTAAATGGGAGGTAATATCTTTCAAGGATTGAAATAATTTTTAGTGACAATTCAAGGTGATTACACATAGTGATTAATTAAGTTCCAGGACCATTCCATTCCAGTTCCATAGTTCTATTTATCAATATAAGACCGAGTCAGGATACTCGAGACATTCCGACCGTTCTTGATCCCATCTTCAATACTTTAAAACGAAAAATCCATTATTTCACCTGGATATATATTTATAATCTATATGTTAATCTCTTGGTAAAAATTTCACAGGTGATCTAAATGATCTAGTGATAAATCGCTTCCTTCTTGGTTTCCTCCTTAATACAGCCATCGTGGCACAACCGGTGCACTTGTGCAACAAGAGATCTTGGTGGATTCTCGACTCAGCGCCTCATATTGTTTGGATGAGGAAGTTTAAAGGGCGGGAAATGCGTGGATGTCGTTCTGCAAAACGAAAAAAAATCAGCTTCATTTAGTGGTGTCAGTTGGAAGCTAAGTAGCTTTGAAAATTTGTAATCCTTTGACGGTACGTATGATCATTTCTAAAAGGACATACCGTTACCATTTTCATTAACCATCATTAATGGACGTACCATTTTCATTAACATAGAATTGCTGACGAATTCAATGATAGGCTATATTCTCAAAATAATGTATTTCACGGATTGATGCGTCACGTATCTATTCAGCTGAACAAGACAATCTTAAAAAAGAGCATAGCTTCGATTTATTTTCCAGCAACCATGGGAGATCAAGTTCAAAGTGAGTTAGGAGCGATCAACATATCTCAATGTAAATCGGAGAGGGTTTTTAAGAGCGAAAGCAAAGTCCCTTCTTTGTTAAAATATTTCGAATTGATTGTATGACGACTATGATAATATTCAACACTCCTTGATTTCGCTTAATAAGTATACATGCTGAATCTGTATGCTTCAGTAAGATATCATTAGATTGAAATGAAATGCTTGTAATATCAGTTTTGGTCATATATTTTGTTGATCTTGATGTAAAATTTTGAAATATTTCTACATCTTTTTTGAGTCAGATCACTTCCTTTATTGTATTTATAAATATTGGAGTTGGTCATCGAAGTGATTCCAACTTTGGTGCACTATAATTCAGAGTTTTTAGAGTTTGTGTCAAGCTTATATTTGGTATCAGAAAATATATATATTATACCACAATTTTTCATATTACATATTTTTTATTAAAGTCTCTATGATGCTCGATTAAATTCACAATATTCTATAAATAAAAATATTTCAGATTTATTTTGGAATACATAACTTCATTAACGAGAAAGACAACCCTCGTAATTCTAAGGTAAAACTAAATTTAAGTAAATGCATGATTCATTCTAAGTTTGATACCATAATGATTAAATAATTCAGCATTTAAAAAAAGCTCTTTTGGATATGGTCACTAATACTCATTTTAAATGGTTTAAACAAAGAATATATGCAAAGGGGGCAAGGGACCAAATGAAAGTCATAATTGCCTCACTTTTGTACGAAAAGACTTTGAGAGACTTGGTGAATGATAATTTGCTTAATAACAGAATTTGTCTCAAATCTCTTATATTCAATTTTCAACTTCTGATGATGAAGATAGGATGTTGGCATGTATATTTCTGGTGTCAGATGACATTTACATTTGAAGTATATATAGCTAGCATGTAATTTCCTTGAAAGGACATTACTTAATCTACATTTATTATTATTATCAACAGCAGTATTAATACAAGTTCTCATTTCTTTCATTTACCATTTTACTGAAATGTAGAGCAAAGCAACTAATAGCTGATCAAGAAGTATAATAAAATATGGTTAAACTAATTCTTATAAAAATTATCTTTGAAAGTAATTATAAAGACAATGATATAATTAAATTAAAAAATGACATGATTATAACCAATATATCAATAAAGCAAAGATATAACGGGTTATTTGTAAACTGTCAGGCGCATTGAGCAGCTTTTACAGAGGCAATATTCTGCTAAGATATTTTACATTTAGAGAAGCCACTATTACCTTATTTATTGTTCTTATAAATGCTAAAATCAAAGTTTTTGCAGCAAAAGATGTAGAGTATTCCATGGGTTCCTAATGATTGTATTTGAGATAATACATAATGGTGCTGAAATCATTTTGTACTGTTTTTGTGGAATTGAGGCAAATTAGATTAAATATTCATGGAAATCTCTAATTTGGAGTCGCTCATTGATCAATTGACCATCACATGTCTATCCACACCATCACTACTGGAGGTATTTTTTATTCTTGCATGCAGCTATTTTCAGACAGCAGACAGTTTTGTACAACAAAAGACACAAAAATTCTGATGAAACTGCTCCTGATTATCCGTTAGCTCTATAACTGCGAGACTCCTTCATCTGCTCTGTATTTGGTATAAGCAAACAATGCCAAGTCTCAATTGGTGAAGATCTAGTTCAGAACATAAATTAATTTTTTTCTAGAAATGATCTTTGAAAAGGGATTTTTCTTGGTTAATAACAATTATAAATTTTATTCGCCAATTCGAAGTATTCCTGCAGTGGGAATCGTAAACTTGGTAGCATGATTCTTCTAAACCTGTCCTTTAACTATAGAACAGTGATATCAGAAAATTTATGAACCTTTCCTTTTATTTTTTTCAGTATCTGCTACTTGCTGTACTGAAGTTTTCTGGACTTTTTTCTATCCTGAAACTTAAGGGATTCAGAAAGAGTATGTAAGAAGGGTCCAAAACATCTATCCTGAGAAATGCTCAACAACTTAAGACTGTTAAAGTTTCAAGATGAGTAAAACAAGTGAGTCATATAAGAAAAACCATTCAAACAGGAGTGGCTTAGATTATTCATTGAAAGTGCCCATGTATATCCTAAAGTGCTTACATGACAAAAATTTAGAGTTCAAAATTGCAACAGAAAAGTCAGAGGATTTAAAATTTGGTCACCTCTTCGTACAGGTCTTCGACCCTAATCCTTTAACTTATTTAATCCAACTAAAACATGTGAGTGATGAAAGCATGAGGAAAAGGATTAGATACAAAGATTTGACTGGTCCTCCATCGAAAAGAAACAAATACAGCCTCTCGAGATATTTCCCATCTTTCTTAAAGATCAGAGAACTGGGTTCATACAAAGAAATCTGGAGAGATGTTAAGTTTGTAATCTGTACCACTTTGGATTTTGACACGAGTGACTGTCTTACAAGGAATATGGAGGTATTGGAATCAAATGAAGGAAATGAAATCTTCTGCATGAGAAGCAGCAAATTGGGAACAGTCTATAGGTTAAAGATTGAGGATGAGTCAGTGAAGGAGGAGATATTCAAGCACCTATCCTCAGATAAACTCCTTTCCACAGAGCAGGAATTATCATCGGCATTTGAGGAAATAGTCAGAGTGTCAGAAAGCAGTACCAGAAATGATAGAAGGAAAAGTTACAAGAAAAAACATAACCAATGTGGAGATGTATGCAAGGAGGATTTTCCCTCTCTTATTGACTGCTTTTTAGACAAACTTATTTTTATAGTGACTGAAAAGGAAGAAAAGATAAAAGATTTAATATTACAAGAATTGGTGGAAGTGTATGGACCTGACAGAAGTCAGATTATAATTGATAATGTATCTAGTAACATAGAGAAGTGGATGAAACATCGCAAAAATGGTGATGGTTACTACTTAAAATGTAATCCATTTCAAGAGGCTGTAAATTATATTTCTGGTCATGATAACAGAGTGTTCAGAGATCGTTATCAAAGAGCTGCAAAGTGGCATTTGATGAAACTAAAGGCATCTATGACTATTGTAAGCAGTGACATAGTCAGGGCCAATGATATTATACAGGATGTTGTTGATAACATGGCCAGAAACCCCCACTTTGATTTGATTATGAAATTCCTTGCAGTCTATTCACATGATACAAAAGGTGCTGTTGCTGGTTCTCTTCCAAATGTGATTGTGCAATGTTTGAGAGACATTCGTATAGATGTAGTAGTTAATCATTTTAAAGGAGATAAAAGAGATGATGTAGATTATTATTTGGATATGTTTCAGGTAAATTTTGTAGAACTCTTAATTAGACTACTTTACTATAATAGGGGGTTCCCTTATAGAGAAGGAGATATAATTAAAAAGGATTTGTTTACCAAGTTAACATCTGGGATTGGATGCCCTCCAAATATGTATTTCACAACAAATTTGACAATTTATTTAAGAAACCTTGAAAGTCTTGATGATCAAAATCTTAATATTTATGAAAGAGGAATTAATGAAGCAGACATCTATAAATATTTCATTCGTGATATATGTAATAATATACTTATTTATATATATTCAAGAGGCTTTGATCTTTTAGGAGAAGATAATACATGACCGCTAATTCATTGCAAGTGTAAATATTCCTTTTATGACACATCAAGAATTTGTGATTCCCTGGCTAGATGGCATCATCATTATCAATCTCTAAACCTTTGTTTATTTTTTAGAGTTTAATGCTGAAAGGTACGGTTTCTTTCCATGTTGAAAGTAGAACTTCAATTTATGAAATGAAGATGTTAGGATGTTTTAGTTCCCTCTACACTTTAAATTTCCATAATAATAAAAAATTATTATATATTAGATTGATATGGTTTTTTATAGAGGCAATTATAGGTTTTGTACTTTATATTACTATGATACCTAAACCTTGCCATTTGTTGACGGTTGTGTCAATGGAAGCCATAACTGATGATAAAAATAATCCTGAATGAAAATGTGTGATTAACTCAAGATTGACTCAACTCAACCATTGTGCAATAAGAACTATGGTTATTTGGCTTACCAAAGGCCTCCAAGCTGTATATGTGCTATAATTTGGCATAATACTAAAGCCGGAATTGAACTTCATGGCATCTCTACAATAATGCTACATCTTACACATTTCTGTAATTTTTGGTACAATTTTTTATTCATATTCAAGTAATTTGTGTTAATTTTGGGGAAAAGGCTCATTGATTTTCTTTATATTAATGTATTCTTGGAAAATTATTAAACCTTTTTATCCTTTTCACAGACAGTTGCTGTGTGATCTCTTCTTATATTATTATTGGATAATATGTAATGGATTATATTTTCTAAGTGTGTATGTTTCCACCTTACAATTTTTTGTTATGTTTTATGAGGTTGTTAAAATAAAATTTTCATTCTATAACAAGGTGTAAATATATAATTACATCATTATACTTCATTTTTTCATTTACTATATTTATGTACTATTTTTCAGTTACTATATTTTATGTTAAAGTATCTATAATCTTCAATTAAATTCATAAAAATCTACAATAAATTACTCATCTTATTTTCATTGTTTGGCGTTTATGAAAACCTTAGTAAAATGCTGTTTTTTTCTGAGAATATTAGCCTGATTGTATAGGCCAGAAGACAGTTTAATAAGTAGAATCACTTAACTGGGAAAATAGCCATTATTCCATCTTTTCATAATCTATGTTCCAATCAGGAGTATCATCCATTGCATAGATCATATTTCTATCTTCTTGGCTGTTTACTGAGTTACTATATGAGGCAGTATTGATGAGCCAATTGAGATGCTATTTGTCATTCCTCAATAACAATATTATTAATAACAATTAAAAAATAATAACAATTCCTTCCACCAAATCAATCATTTTGTTTTCCAGACATTCTGATGGTACAAATCTATTTCAGATTTCCTTTTGAAGACAAAACTTCATTGATAAGGAGGAAAACTCTCAGAAGTCTAAGGTAAAACTAAATTTAAGTAAAAACGTGATTCAACCAAAGTTTAATTAAGTCCACATTACATCATTCAAATTTAATGGAAAGGGAGTTATAAAATAGCCACTATTGCTAATTTTAAATTTGAAAAAATAATAACCATAAGATTTTGATTGGTATCACCGTAGAAAGGGAATGAGTGTGTCAACTACATGATTTAAACAAAGAATATAAGTTTGCATAGAGAACAAGGAGTCAAATGAAGGAGCATGAGTGACATTCTTGTATAAAAAGACTATGATAGACTGGGTGAATGATACTTAATTTAATAACTTGATCATACATCTTTAATATTATTCTACATATAAAAGTATTATCAATATTCCCTTGGCTTGTTGATAACTTTCAATTTTCTTAATATTCTCTACTTGACATCTTTAACATTTAGTTACATTCTTCTTGTATGTTAGATAACAGGCCTCATGTACACCATGTCTTCATTTTTTCCTGGAATACAGAATGTTTGTTACAGCTGTTACATTTACACATGAATTATCCTTCATTATTTGATTTGAAACTTTTGACTTTTTTATTTTTTTCTCCTTTTTTTTGAAGATTCATTCTAATTTCTCATGTTGGGTTTTATTTGAATACAAGATAATTTATAACTCTCAAAGAAAACTTCATAAACCGCAAAATATGTAGTTAGGTTAACTGAGAACATCTTGGGAATGTTTCTGTATCAATTTCGAGTTTTTATTTTCACAGATAATGCATGCTAATCCTGTTTGCATAATTCCTTTTAAGATTTATTTTTTGACAAATTACATTATTGATAACTATTGTTTTTCAATCCAAGTATAAAATTGATCATAAAGCATAAGATTTTTTATTACTTCAGTCAAATTCTATCATACTTATGGTTGCTGACTTGAATCTCACTTGTATGTTACAATTAGTCATTTTATTTTAAATCTTCACTATTTCATGGCTAAAAAAATGGAAAATCGATGTTCTTTATGTTACCTGAAGAATTTAGAAGGAATACCACAAGTATTTCAGTAAGCAAGCTTCCTTTTTATTGATATAATTACTATTTATGATAAAATAAATTACATAACGAGATATTAGGTAGTACAGTCATGCCGGATTCCTGCCTGATTTTAAGATGGTCTGTCGAATTTCTTGTGACATGCAAAATAATGGAATTCTACTTTAAAGGTAGAGTAGAATCGAGTCAATAGATCAACATTTCATTTACAGCAACTTAAAAAATTAGGTTAAACTAATAATAGGGTAAAAATTAAAGAATTAAATTCTGGATGGACCATACTGTAAATATTGTAAATAACTTTTAATATTTTTTTTCCAATTAGAAATTTGATAAAGCCTCCATTTCAGTGGAAATTATATGTATGTAACTGAATACTTAAACCGATTTGAAAAAATGGACATCTGTACATCCTCTAACATTTTTCATTTTAGTCATTTCTAAGACAAAATTTTATAAACACATTATGACAATATGTAGTACTACTGAAAAAGGAAAAGTAACTATTTTATTTTAGCCTCTGCACAAATGTATGATTAGAATACATCTTCATCTAAATAGTTTACAATCGATTACCATAAAATTTTGGCCACCTCCATAGATTTCATTTTCCATCAAATATTTACATATTCGTAATTCACTAAATTTCCAATGCCAGTACACATATTCATTTCTATTCCAGTGTTTAGTAAATAAAAGCTTAAACAATATAGAAAGCAATATCTTTGTTTTTGTAGTATGAGTTCTTACCTAAACATATTTGTGTCTTAAAATTCTTAAATATGTAGTAAAAAAATATCATCTCTCCATTTTTGCTTATCAGTGGATTTCTTTTTGGTTAGTAAATGTTACCTACAACTATAAATATTCATTTAAAAGATGCTTTAACTACTTTTAAAAGGATAAGAAATAGAAATTAAATTAAAAAGACAATTATTATTTCAAGAAATAAAAATTTCATTTAAGAATCAGGTACAAACAAGAAGTTTCCATTCTTTAACACAAGAATAAGTAATAATCTGCAAAGTAGTACCCGTTTAAGAATTAAAGAAAATCTATAGTAGATATTTTTTTTAAATATGAACTAGTTATTTGTAAAGAACATACTTTAAACTACTTCTCTACATAGTTGCCAGGCAAATTTAAGCATTTGTTGTAATGTGTGATGAGTTTTAGCATCCCAGCTTCATATATCTCCTCTACCTCTGCTATCTCCCTTTCTCTTTATTTTTCTGACTTTATTTCTTGTCATTGATTCACAAATAAAATTTTCAAGAAAAAACAGCACAAAATTAACTCTATCCTAGCAAGTTTGTATGCGTTTAGCTCCATTAGGTAGGAAGATTGAATAATGCTACATGACATATCCCTGAAGTAGAAAGCACTTAAAATATATTGTGAAAAATTGTCTAGCTGTACGAACTAACAGTCTTAGAGACCTAGAAGTTTGGATAGATCCTCAGTTAAACTTTGCTTATCATATTGATTGTATTGCTATAAAGGCATCCAAAACTATGGGGTTCATTTGCAGATCAGACAGGTGTTTTAAATATTCAACATTCTAAGGCATCTCTTCTCTTTTCTTGTACAGCCTATCCTTGTGTCTGGTCTCCATATCTCCTCAAACATAACATCACGATAGCAAACATACAAAATAAATTTATTAAACATAGACTTCATCTCAGCTCTGACATTGACAATATTCGGTAAGTGTAAATTATAAATCCTCATAATCTTCTTAAAAATCTCAACTGCTACAGACTCTTAGATACAATATTCATTTTTAATTTTGTTAACAACTTGATTGATTCCCTTACTTTACTCCCTTTTGTTGATATTCAGTTACTCTTTTGTTTATATTGTTTATATTTTGTTAATAATATATAGTTATTGTGTAGTACCTCCCTGCTGCACTCGAAATAGCAATATTCTTTCTCTCTCTCACACAATAGAACTAATTTTTTAATTAATGCCTTTTTTACAACGAAGAAAAAGAAAAAAGTACACCTAACATGTTTCAATGCTTAAGCAGCATTATCAATGGAAATTATCCAAAATGGAATGGAAAATTGTCCAAAAAATGGAATGGAATTAATGGTAATGGAACCAATGGAAAAAATATAAATTATCCAAAAAAACCAAAATCCTAGTTATATTGTCTCTAATGAATATATCTTTCTTTCCTCCTCTCCCCTACTAACAGCAATTCTTTCTCACCCTTCTGCCTCCCCTTCCTTTTGTTCACCTACCTTAATGTCTTTCTGTGAATCCTAATTTTCACCTCTTCCTGATAATTCTGTCCCATTCCTCCCCTACAAATATTTTGTGAAAAACTCCTTCCTGGCTTCACATGATAATGATAATTAAGGATTGAAACGTGTTGCTTGTAATTGGTTATCTATTAATTACCATACATATATTTAATCCACAGTTGTTGCTATTGCTTTTTTCCTTTTATAATTATATTTTATTTCATAGCATTCACCTCATTTCCTTAATGTCATATCTTTTCTATTATTATATTATATTACTAAATAAAATTCTGTTGTATAAGTTTGTTTTCCCCTGTATTTCATTTGCTTTATCATATATTCTTTTTGTATCATCTTCATTTTATATTTTTAAATTAGCTTTGTAAAAAAAAGATGTCTGGTCAAGCAAAGTAAAATAGAATGTGAAATTTTGATTGCAATACTCCTAGAAACTATTTAACTGTAGAATTAAGCAGTCAGAATTTTTACAGACCTTTTCTTTGTATTTCTTTTCAGTATCTTCCAGTAATAGTACAGAATTTTCCTGGAATATTTCCGTCCTAAAAATGAAGAGATCAAGAATGGAGGTCAACCAAGTGTCATCTTTTTAAAAGAACTTTTTACATCAATCTTGGGTAATCCTCCATTAATTTTAAGTGCTAAACCTGCAAGATGAGTAAAAAATGTGAATCATATAAAAAAAATGATTCCCAAAGAAATGGTTTGGACTATGAATTAAAAGTGCCCATGTATATCCTAAAGTGCTTGCAAGACAGAAATTTAAAGTTTAAGATGGCAACAGAGAAGTCAGATGATTTAGAATTTGAAGACCTCTTTGTGCAGGTTTTTGACACTAATCCTCTAACTTACTTAATGCAACTGAAACATGTTGACGATTTGACAAAAAGGATAAGGTACGAAGATTTGACTGGACCTAAAGGAAATATTTATAGCCTCTCAAGATATTTCCCATCTTTCTTAAAGATCAGAGAACTGGGTTCATACAAAGAAATCTGGAGAGATGTTAAGTTTGTAATCTGTACGACTTTGGATTTTGACATGAGTGACTGTCTTTCAAGGAATATAGAGGTATTGGAATCAAATGAAGGAAATGAAATCTTCTGCATGAGGAACAGCAAATTGGGAACAGTCTATAGGTTAAAGATTGAGGACGAGTCAGTGAAGGAGGAGATATTCAAGCACCTTTCCTCAGATAAACTCCTTTCCACAGAGCAGGAATTATCATCGGCATTTGAGGAAATAGTCAGAGTGTCAGAAAGCAGTACCAGAAATGATAGAAGGAAAAGTTACAAGAAAAAACATAACCAATGTGGAGATGTATGCAAGGAGGATTTTCCCTCTCTTATTGACTGCTTTTTAGACAAACTTATTTTTATAGTGACTGAAAAGGAAGAAAAGATAAAAGATTTAATATTACAAGAATTGGTGGAAGTGTATGGACCTGACAGAAGTCAGATTATAATTGATAATGTATCTAGTAACGTAGAGAAGTGGATGAAACATCGCAAAAATGGTGATGGTTACTACTTAAAATGTAATCCTTATCAAGAGGCCGTAAATTGTATTTCTGGTCATGATAACAGAGTGTTCAGAGATCGTTATCAAAGAGCTGCAAAATGGCATTTGATGAAACTAATGTCTTCTATGACTATTGTAAGCAGTGACAAAGACAGGGCCAATGATATTATACAGGATGTTATTGATAACATGGCCAGAAACCCCCACTTTGATTTGATTATGAAATTCCTTGCAGTCTATTCACATGATACAAAAGGTGCTGTTTCTGGTTCTATTCCAAATGTGATTGTGGAATGTTTGAGAGAAATTCGTATAAATGTAGTAATTAATCATTTTAAAGAAGATAAAAGAGATGATGTAGATTATTATTTGGAAATGTTTCAGATTAATTTTGTAGAACTCTTAATTAGACTACTTTACTATAATTTGGGGTTCCCTTATAGAGAAGGAGATACAATTCAAAAGGATTTATTTACCAAGTTAACACCTGTGTTTGGATGCCCTCTAAATAGATATTTCAGATTAATATTGCCATTTTATTTGAGAAATGTTGAAAGTCTTGATGATCCAAATCATAATATTTATGAAAGAGGAGACATTTATAAATTTTTCAAATATAATATTATTCCTGATACACTGAGGTATTTACTTTCAAGAGGATTCAATTTTTTTAAGAGAAGTTAAAAACATGACCTCTTAATTCTTGCATTTTCATTAACATTGCTTGTAGTAATTGTTATAGCATTGTGAAAAGTTCTTTTACAACTGAGGTCATTTTTGCACGTTTGCTCCCATGGGAATTGAATCCAGGGCCGCTTTCATTGAAGTTGAACACGATGCCCGGGAGCCCCTAAACATTCCTTTCATAATAATAAAGAACATCATTTTCTGTTAAGGGGCTTTTTTGGGATTTTTACTTGTTTCTTTTTTTATTTTCCTGGAGTACAATGATGTTATGTTCATTTTACTTCTTCCCATGGTGAAAGTTGAGCCTTATTTTATGAAATGTATATGTGATAATTCTTCCTAAAATTGAAGTATCCATATTTACTGGTTATATGTATGAAGCTAGTGGAATGGGATCCGTATAATAGATCTGAGAAGAAATGTATGATTGTTTTGTTTATTAATACAGTAATTGTGTACATAATCTAATAATTTATTTATTATGTTTCTCCAGAAATACCTTTATTTAAGTGATATATAGAATAATCACTAAACTTTACATGCAGTTACTATTCACATATAACCTTCACATTGAAACCATGTAAAATTGATGCAACACCTCAAATACCACCACAGATATACAATGCTTAATTATTTAATTGAATTCTAAACAATGAAATTGACCGGTCTCTACTAAAGGTTAGCATTTCGATTTTTCATTTATATTCTTATCTTATAAAAACTATTATTCTGCTAACCCCATATTGTGTTTATCTCACGTTCGGAAGTTTTGAGAACTTAATTACGAAAAAAACGTTTAAGTTTGAGTTGATGATTGGAAGCGATTATATTACTATTTCGTATTCCGACGAGAAAAACCTAAAATATAAGTTTATTCTTGATAGAAATTTAAGTTATAGCATTAAGATGGGCTTATTCACGAGGGACACTCCCCAAATACAGCACAGGTTGAAAGAACAAGTTAACCTATATCTTAAAAACCTAATAGGAAAGAAACACCAAAAGTTTGGCTAAGTATAACAAAGATGCGAGTTCAACAAAAACTTTACGAATTTCAAGTCAGAATAAATACTCAAAAATCCACGACTTCAGGTTCAAGAACGAATCGTCAAGCACTAACTCCGTTTGCAAACGCGTAGAAAAATACAGGAGAGTCATCAAAAATAAATTCTACTGGAGAGCATAATTTAGCGTATTCGCTCTCAGGTACAAAATAAAATCAGAATAGCTCTCGACAAGATCAAATTTATTAGCCAAAAATTTACGCAGCATTTCCCAAACCCTCTCATATTTGCGAAATTTAGACAAAATCCGAGAGCTTTCCTAAGTTTTGACATCAGTTTCGCAGATGAGTATTTACATGTTAAATCCTTTTCCGAATCATATCCAAGAAAGCTCGGGAATTCGGCTGCGAGGGATAAGGATGACTAGGTATTGAGGATCCTTGCACAGGATAACTCTTTCCTTAATTCGGACTAACGAAGAACTAACTTCGAAAGAAGGAATCTACCTGTTCAATAGACTCAAAGATCCTGTCCACGGAATTTATCTCTGCTGGTGACTCCTTCACATAGTAAAGTATCTTTTATAACAAGAATTGAATGTTTAAGTTTGATTTGATTCTACGTTTAGAATCTCCATTCTATGACTAGGCCAAAGTGGGTCTACCGTTACTTCTGACCTAAGCATGCCTTACGGTGCCATTCACATTAGAAGTTCGAGCAATAAACTAAAACTTAAATCCGGCTTCGATTTCTAGCGTGACAGAATTAGGTAAATATAAATTAATTCAAACTCTTAAGCTTTACTAAATTTCATACAGGAATGATGAAATTCTGGAGATGCATTTTAAAATTCCTATGGCAAACGTAACAAAATTACATGCGTTAATTAGGACGGGCATTTATACTCGTGTAACCTAGTTTGAGAACCGCTGATCTACTTCATTGAATTTTAATCTTTTTTTATTACCTTATTCACAATCTCAACTCCCAACAAGCAAAGGTCCACCAAGTGTCATCTTTTTAAAAGAACATTTTTGTTCAATCTTGGGGAATCATCCATGAATTTTAAGTGCTAAACCTGCAACATGAGTCAAAAATATGAATCATATATAAAAATTAATTCCCAAAGAAATGGTTTGGACTATGAATTAAAAGTGCCCATGTATATCCTAAAGTGCTTGTACGAGATATTAGGTTGTACAGTCATACCTGATTCTTGCCTGATTTTAAGATGGTGTGTCGAATTTCTTGTGACATGGAAAATAATGGAATTCTACTTTAAAGGTAGAGTAGAATCGAGTCAATAGATCAACATTTCATTTACAGCAACTTAAAAAATTAGGTTAAACTAATAATAGGGTAAAAATTAAAGAATTAAATTCTGGATGGACCATACTGTAAATATTGTAAATAACTTTTAATATTTTTTTTCCAATTAGAAATTTGATAAAGCCTCCATTTCAGTGGAAATTATATGTATGTAACTGAATACTTAAACCGATTTGAAAAAATAGACATCTGTACATCCTCTAACATTTTTCATTTTGTCATTTCTAAGACAAAATTTTATAAACACATTATGACAATATGTAGTACTACTGAAAAAGGAAAAGTAACTATTTTATTTTTGCCTCTGCACAAATGTATGATTAGAATACATCTTCTTCATCTAAATAGTTTACAATTGATTACCATAAAATTTTGGCCACCTCCATAGATTTCATTTTCCATCAAATATTTACATATTCGTAATTCACTAAATTTCCAATGCCAGTACACATATTCATTTCTATTCCAGTGTTTAGTAAATAAAAGCTTAAACAATAAAGAAAGCAATATCTTTGTTTTTGTAGTATGAGTTCTTACCTAAACATATTTGTGTCTTAAAATTCTTAAATATGTAGTAAAAAAATATCATCTCTCCATTTTTGCTTATCAGTGGATTTCTTTTTGGTTAGTAAATGTTACCTACAACTATAAATATTCATTTAAAAGATGCTTTAACTACTTTTAAAAGGATAAGAAATAGAAATTAAATTAAAAAGACAATTATTATTTCAAGAAATAAAAATTTCATTTAAGAATCAGGTACAAACAAGAAGTTTCCATTCTTTAACACAAGAATAAGTAATAATCTGCAAAGTAGTACCCGTTTAAGAATTAAAGAAAAACTATAGTAGATATTTTTTTTAAATATGAACTAGTTATTTGTAAAGAACATACTTTAAACTACTTCTCTACATAGTTGCCAGGCAAATTTAAGCATTTGTTGTAATGTGTGATGAGTTTTAGCATCCCAGCTTCATATACCTCCTCTACCTCTGCTATCTCCCTTTCTCTTTATTTTTCTGACTTTATTTCTTGTCATTGATTCACAAATAAAATTTTCAAGAAAAAACAGCACAAAATTAACTCTATCCTAGCAAGTTTGTATGTGTTTAGCTCCAGTAGGTAGGAAGATTGAATAATGCTACATTACATATGCCTGCAGTAGAAAGCACTTAAAATATATTGTGAAAAATTGTCTAGCTGTACAAACTAAAAGTCTTAAAGACCTAGAAGTTTGGATAGATCCTCAGTTAAACTTTGCTTATCATATTGATTGTATTGCTATAAAGGCATCCAAAACTATGGGGTTCATTTGCAGATCAGACAGGTGTTTTAAATATTCAACATTCTAAGGCATCTCTTCTCTTTTCTTGTACAGCCTATCCTTGTGTCTGGTCTCCATATCTCCTCAAACATAAAATCACGATAGCAAACATACAAAATAAATTTATTAAACATAGACTTCATCTCAGCTTTGACATTGACAATATTCGGTAAGTGTAAATTATAAATCCTCATAATCTTCTTAAAAATCTCAACTGCTACAGACTCTTAGATACAGTATTCATTTTTAATTTTGTTAACAGCTTTATTGATTCCCTTACTTTACTCCCTTTTGTTGATATTCAGTTACTCTCTTTTGTTTATATTGTTTATATTTTGTTAATAATATATAGTTATTGTGTAGTACCTCCCTGCTGCACTCGAAATGGCAATATTCTTTCTCTCTCTCACACAATAGAACTAATTTTTTAATTAATGCCTTTTTTACAACGAAGAAAAAGAAAACAGTACACCTAACATGTTTCAATGCTTAAGCAGCATTATCAATGGAAATTATCCAAAATGGAATGGAAAATTGTCCAAAAAATGGAATGGAATTAATGGTAATGGAACCAATGGAAAAAATATAAATTATCCAAAAAAACCAAAATCCTAGTTATATTGTCTCTAATGAATATATCTTTCTTTCCTCCTCTCCCCTACTTACAGCAATTCTTTCTCACCCTTCTGCCTCCCCTTCCTTTTGTTCACCTACCTTAATGTCTTTCTGTGAATCCTAATTTTCACCTCTTCCTGATAATTCTGTCCCATTCCTCCCCTACAAATATTTTGTGAAAAACTCCTTCCTGGCTTCACATGATAATGATAATTAAGGATTGAAACGTGTTGCTTGTAATTGGTTATCTATTAATTACCATACATATATTTAATCCACAGTTGTTGCTATTGCTTTTTTCCTTTTATAATTATATTTTATTCCATAGCATTCACCTCATTTCCTTAATGTCATATCTTTTCTATTATTATATTATATTACTAAATAAAATTCTGTTGTATAAGTTTGTTTTCCCCTGTATTTCATTTGCTTTATCATATATTCTTTTTGTATCATCTTCATTTTATATTTTTAAATTAGCTTTGTAAAAAAAAGATTTGTCTGGTCAAGCAAAGTAAAAAAGAATGTGAAATTTTGATTGCAATACTCCTAGAAACTATTTAACTGTAGAATTAAGCAGTCAGAATTTTTACAGACCTTTTCTTTGTATTTCTTTTCAGTATCTTCCAGTAATAGTACAGAATTTTCCTGGAATATTTCCGTCCTAAAAATGAAGAGATCAAGAATGGAGGTCAACCAAGTGTCATCTTTTTAAAAGAACTTTTTACATCAATCTTGGGTAATCCTCCATTAATTTTAAGTGCTAAACCTGCAAGATGAGTAAAAAATGTGAATCATATAAAAAAAATGATTCCCAAAGAAATGGTTTGGACTATGAATTAAAAGTGCCCATGTATATCCTAAAGTGCTTGCAAGACAGAAATTTAAAGTTTAAGATGGCAACAGAGAAGTCAGATGATTTAGAATTTGAAGACCTCTTTGTGCAGGTTTTTGACACTAATCCTCTAACTTACTTAATGCAACTGAAACATGTTGACGATTTGACAAAAAGGATAAGGTACGAAGATTTGACTGGACCTAAAGGAAATATTTATAGCCTCTCAAGATATTTCCCATCTTTCTTAAAGATCAGAGAACTGGGTTCATACAAAGAAATCTGGAGAGATGTTAAGTTTGTAATCTGTACGACTTTGGATTTTGACATGAGTGACTGTCTTTCAAGGAATATAGAGGTATTGGAATCAAATGAAGGAAATGAAATCTTCTGCATGAGGAACAGCAAATTGGGAACAGTCTATAGGTTAAAGATTGAGGACGAGTCAGTGAAGGAGGAGATATTCAAGCACCTTTCCTCAGATAAACTCCTTTCCACAGAGCAGGAATTATCATCGGCATTTGAGGAAATAGTCAGAGTGTCAGAAAGCAGTACCAGAAATGATAGAAGGAAAAGTTACAAGAAAAAACATAACCAATGTGGAGATGTATGCAAGGAGGATTTTCCCTCTCTTATTGACTGCTTTTTAGACAAACTTATTTTTATAGTGACTGAAAAGGAAGAAAAGATAAAAGATTTAATATTACAAGAATTGGTGGAAGTGTATGGACCTGACAGAAGTCAGATTATAATTGATAATGTATCTAGTAACGTAGAGAAGTGGATGAAACATCGCAAAAATGGTGATGGTTACTACTTAAAATGTAATCCTTATCAAGAGGCCGTAAATTGTATTTCTGGTCATGATAACAGAGTGTTCAGAGATCGTTATCAAAGAGCTGCAAAATGGCATTTGATGAAACTAATGTCTTCTATGACTATTGTAAGCAGTGACAAAGACAGGGCCAATGATATTATACAGGATGTTATTGATAACATGGCCAGAAACCCCCACTTTGATTTGATTATGAAATTCCTTGCAGTCTATTCACATGATACAAAAGGTGCTGTTTCTGGTTCTATTCCAAATGTGATTGTGGAATGTTTGAGAGAAATTCGTATAAATGTAGTAATTAATCATTTTAAAGAAGATAAAAGAGATGATGTAGATTATTATTTGGAAATGTTTCAGATTAATTTTGTAGAACTCTTAATTAGACTACTTTACTATAATTTGGGGTTCCCTTATAGAGAAGGAGATACAATTCAAAAGGATTTATTTACCAAGTTAACACCTGTGTTTGGATGCCCTCTAAATAGATATTTCAGATTAATATTGCCATTTTATTTGAGAAATGTTGAAAGTCTTGATGATCCAAATCATAATATTTATGAAAGAGGAGACATTTATAAATTTTTCAAATATAATATTATTCCTGATACACTGAGGTATTTACTTTCAAGAGGATTCAATTTTTTTAAGAGAAGTTAAAAACATGACCTCTTAATTCTTGCATTTTCATTAACATTGCTTGTAGTAATTGTTATAGCATTGTGAAAAGTTCTTTTACAACTGAGGTCATTTTTGCACGTTTGCTCCCATGGGAATTGAATCCAGGGCCGCTTTCATTGAAGTTGAACACGATGCCCGGGAGCCCCTAAACATTCCTTTCATAATAATAAAGAACATCATTTTCTGTTAAGGGGCTTTTTTGGGATTTTTACTTGTTTCTTTTTTTATTTTCCTGGAGTACAATGATGTTATGTTCATTTTACTTCTTCCCATGGTGAAAGTTGAGCCTTATTTTATGAAATGTATATGTGATAATTCTTCCTAAAATTGAAGTATCCATATTTACTGGTTATATGTATGAAGCTAGTGGAATGGGATCCGTATAATAGATCTGAGAAGAAATGTATGATTGTTTTGTTTATTAATACAGTAATTGTGTACATAATCTAATAATTTATTTATTATGTTTCTCCAGAAATACCTTTATTTAAGTGATATATAGAATAATCACTAAACTTTACATGCAGTTACTATTCACATATAACCTTCACATTGAAACCATGTAAAATTGATGCAACACCTCAAATACCACCACAGATATACAATGCTTAATTATTTAATTGAATTCTAAACAATGAAATTGACCGGTCTCTACTAAAGGTTAGCATTTCGATTTTTCATTTATATTCTTATCTTATAAAAACTATTATTCTGCTAACCCCATATTGTGTTTATCTCACGTTCGGAAGTTTTGAGAACTTAATTACGAAAAAAACGTTTAAGTTTGAGTTGATGATTGGAAGCGATTATATTACTATTTCGTATTCCGACGAGAAAAACCTAAAATATAAGTTTATTCTTGATAGAAATTTAAGTTATAGCATTAAGATGGGCTTATTCACGAGGGACACTCCCCAAATACAGCACAGGTTGAAAGAACAAGTTAACCTCTGTCTTAAAAAACTAATAGGAAAGAAACGCCAAAAGTTTGGCAAAGTTTAACAAAGATCCGAGTTCAACAAAAACTTTACGAATTTCAAGTCAGAATGAATACTCAAAAATCCACGACTTCAGGTTCAAGAACGAATCGTCACAACTTTTGCTTTTGCAACTCCGTTTGCAAACGCGGAGAAAAATACAGGAGAGTCATCAAAAATAAATTTTACTGAAGAGCATAATTTAAAGTATTCGCTCTTAGGTACAAAATAAAATCAGAATAGCTCTCAACCAGATCAAATTTAATAGCCAAAAATTTTCGCAGCATTTCCCAAACCCTCTCATATTTGCGAAATTTTGACAAAATCCGAGAGCATTCCTAAGTTTTGACATCAGTTTCGCAGATGAGTATTTACATGTTAAATCCTTTTCCGAATCATATCCAAGAAAGCTCGGGAATTCGGCTGCGAGGGATAAGGATGACTAGGTATTGAGGGTCCTTGCACAGGATAACTCTTTCCTTAATTCGGACTAACGAAGAACTAACTTCGAAAGAAGGAATCTACCTGTTCAATAGACTCAAAGATCCTGTCCACGGAATTTATCTCTGCTGGTGACTCCTTCACATAGTAAAGTATCTTTTATTACAAGAATTGAATGTTTAAGTTTGATTTGATTCTATGTTTAGAATCTCCATTCTATGACTAGGTCAAGGTGGGTCTACAGTTACTTCTGACCTAAGCATTCTTCTTCATCCTTCTCCTAATGGCCTCTTAATTTTTGGCATTTTTTATTATGTATATAAAATTTTATGCTGCATTCTGCTATGGCAACTTTGTGATCTCTATCCATATAGCCTGAGAAGTCACTTCTGAATTCTATTTTATTCCAAAATCATTGTTTTACAATGAGGCAATCAATCAGATATCTTTTTAGATTACCTTACACTTATCATGCATATCTTGTTGAAGGGGTAGTTCTTGGGATGACAACTAGCAAGAACCAGAACTTCTATGAAATTGAAGGAAACTTTTCATCCTAACTAAATGTATGGCACTGGGGAATTTCCTCTCTCCATACCTTAGTAAATTATTTATGACATATTTAGAAAAAGATTGCAGAGAAAGCCTGCCTCCTCTACTTTCCAAAAATTTGATTCAGATATGTAGATGATGTATTTGCCATTTTTGACACACCGAAAAGCATTACCACTTTTTCTTGTTCTTTCCTTTCAGCCCCTCAGTTAAATTAAAATAGCATTTTTAAAACTATGCGTGGTGCTCAAATTTTATCTTCATCCCAAATATTAAACCCAAGGTAATAACAATGTAATTCTGAATGGTTTTATCACTAAACAATGCCACAATTTGAAAAATACCGGACACAGAAATGACAGAATTTCTGTGTAGAATTACTACTTACATGGTGAAGTAATCTTTCCATTGTCCATTCTAGCACCAGTGAGAGACTGAACAAACATAGAAACTGCTTAATCTGGTCACCACCCACAATGCATTTGGCACAGCTTACTGTGTCTGTATTCAGTAATGTACTTATCTTTATTGGAGAAGGATCATTAAGTTAGTGAAGTTATTGCTAAAATTGTTACCAAAAGTTTCAGGAAGGACCATGCCTGCCTTCAACTGACAAATGCCTAGATTTAAGATGAGATATCCCATTAGGGAGAAATTGTGGTATCCTACTTAGTAGGTAAACCTACTTGTAGAGTATTTTTGGCAAGTCTTCATAAAATTGTAACAGTACAGCCTTCTATCATGGTGACAAGTTACTTTAAGTTACTCTTCCAAGGTAGTGAAAAGAGAAGAAATGGAGCCATCCTAAGGCTATCTCATACATTTTCGTATTGGAAGACATTGTATTTTAGGACTATACAGAAGTAATGTGAAGAATTATGACAGAGTATTCGAAGAAGAGCAAAAATCTCAGAAATTTTCCTTCTGTAGTGTTTTTCTTGACATATCATGAGAAATTATCTTGTATATAGATATGTAAGATGGATCTGAATGAAGTATTTAGCATTAGATAAGTTAGTGAATGAGAAATTGGTTGTCTGTCAGGAATCAGAGTTGTATTATTTTCAGTGAAGTATAATTGCTACACTTCTGTGAGTCAAATCCTTCTGCAATTAAAAAAAGTTACATTTTCAGCATGTGTCTATTGTGATTCATTCATTCACCAAACATGGATGTGATTATAATAGATAAATATCATTTATCAAGCCTGTACTGTCAATTTTTCACTGGTGATCACAGAAATGCACTGAATTTATGATATTGTAGGTATCAAAACTATTTTTCTTAATATAATTATCATTAAGTAATAGGAATAGGTCATTATTTTAGTCATTCATTAGAATTTTCTTCTTCTAATGAGGTTAATCTCCATGTATGAACCTCATTTTCTTTCATCAGAGAGGCTTTATTGTTTCAGAAGAAAATAAATCTAATATCTAAAATATGTACCTATTTCCATAGTGCATTCTAGTACAAGACCAAATTTTCTTTATAATGAGAATATGTTCAAGTCATGGTCAAAAAAGCTTACAATGCTAAGAGATTCAGAGTCTGATAGATGACCAAGAAAAGTGTCTGCAGCAGATGTAGCAACATTTGTTGCAGTGGTGTAATCAGGGGCAAGAGAGAATATTTGTAACCAGGTGCAGCATCTGCGGGGTGATCTTACATAATTATCAAAATATTGTCAAATGATCTTATATAATTACTAATTAATTTCAGAATGGAATATTTTCCCCTCTTAAATGTGCTTCCATTGTCACTTATTTTTCTTTCTTAGTGTATATATTCCTAGACCTTCCCTTCCTTGAGTGTGATCATCATTTAGGGACAACCACTTACAAGAATATCCATGTGACTTTAACAGGTAATATCACAATTTAATAGTAAACTATTTTGATAGTAATAATCATAATAGTGTCACAAAATTAAATAATGGAACTTTAAAGTAAGCAAGAGCATTTACCATTAGCACTCAGCAAAAAAGCAAACAAGTCTGGTTTTAAGCCAATCAACAACTGAGCCACATGAGAGGTCAAATATCGATTACATAGAAAAATCAATCAATTAATCCATCTCCTCTATATTAAAAAGGGTCTTAAAAAAGTAAAAAAAAACTATCATGCATTAGTGATATGCCCATTTTATGCCATAAATGAAAAAGTTCCTATATTTTAGGGGGATTTAAACTTTAATTATGTAGAAGTGACATTTAAAATCAACATCTTTGTCTTTCTAAAATTAAAACTTAGAATTTTCATAGTTTGCTTAACCATCCTTTATTTATCTGACACAATAGTAGTAGAATGATATGTACAGTTACCAAAATATTCTTGTTACTACAAGAGTTTAATGTTGTATCATGAAATAATTTGGCCTCAGAGAGTTTAATACTTAGTGGCATGGGAGTCAATACACTGACCATGTGTCTCCCACAGTGAATATCACCTAGCAAGGCCTTGTCCTTCAAAATATGTTATGTGAAGTACTTAACTTTCATAGAGAAATACTTCATTCTCATTCCAGCTTAAAATTTTGCAAATAAATATAAAAATTAGAATCTTATGGAGATGTGTTCTTAAGATTTCAATACATGGCTGCATACTCACAGGAGCCTGTTGCCAAACTTTCTAAATCCCAACATTGGTCCTAAGGTAGGAAATTCTACTTTTGTTTACTTTATTCATGATTGAAATTTTAATGTATTGATGATAGATCCATGATTCAATTCCTAATTAGCTCACCATGGGTCCATATCAGTAGACTTTCACTCACCCATTAATCCTGAAGGTCTATTGTAGCCTTTTTCTTGTAGAGGTTGTAGTGGTTATCATGGACACCTTTTGATACTATTACTGACTGACATCTTGACACTATCTTGTCACATATAGGTAAAGATGGTATTTAATCAATTTATTCTTTTTATACTGAGATATTTCCATAATACCAAAGTCCTCATTGTAACCAACATAACCTGTTTAATTATCCAATGAAATAAGACAAGGTTATGCAAGGAATAAATTCATTAAACTTCTGTTTATGATGAAAATGTAATCAAAATAAAAATTAAATAATTAAATATGATTGAATTAAATTAAATTTGAATATGATCTCAGATTGAAAGTACAAATATATTATGTATATGAGACAGGTCACTGCAGTATATTACATAGCAATACATGATTAAGGAAAGATTCACTAAGAATTAAATAATTGAAAGAATAGGATAATGGATGAATTTATACTTATGTTATTTTTGAAGTCATAAAGAGACCAAACTAGAATGCTATATTATTATGCTAGAAAAATTAATGAATACCCATGTTATATGATGTTATAGCAATAATCACATACATATAATATGACTCATTTTTAAAAATTATAACAATATCTATTGATACCATTACCTAACATATAAATCACTCAATTTGCTACTCTAATACTACAATATCATATAGTTGAAAACATGTTAATAATTAGGATAAAAATATAATTATGGTTTTGCAATATTAAAACTGTTCAATGATTCTCTATCAATTCCCATGTTTGTTGGTCACTTAAGTCATCAACTGAAAAGCTGATAGAATCCTTAATCCCTCTACCACCACAAAAACATTGGAGAGAAAATTGGGCAGACTTAGCTAAATGACTATTGATAAATATTGGCATATTTTCATGATAAGTTGTATAAAGTTATAGAATCAATAGTATTATTGCTAAACTTGAACATTAAAATACTAGGAGTATAGGCATCTTTATGTAAAGGGCTTAATGTTAAACATGTTCACAAAATAATTTCATGATATTTCTCATAAACCTAGATCTATTTTCAGAGGAGGACATTTTGATATGTAAATTTAATGAGTAGAAACTTGTTTTTCTTCAGAAGTATTAAGTAAAGAAAATATTTGTTGAGGTAAGTATTAACACAGTATTTATCACAGTCACAGAAATATGCTGTAAACTTTTACCACACAACCAAAAACATTGTGTTGTATCATTATCTTGTACTCCATGCATATTATTGGTGAGGTATAGTAAAATTTATAGTTAAAATCATGTATTTCCATGCCAATATATGGTCCTATAGGTCCTTACAGTTCCAAGCCTAATTTAGGGTCTTTTCACAATCTGAATTTGCTTCATTAGATAATTTGTTTGATATATCTTTAACCGTTCAGTTAGTAACCTTTACCTTAAAATAGGAAGATGAAATATGAGGTACACTTTTAGGGGAAATGTTCCAATCTAAGTTATGGATTAGGAATTCCCATCATTTATTGAATGCTTTTCATAAAATGCATAGTTTTGCTAAAAGTGATCTTGCTTCTTATTCTTTCAACTCTGACAATTTGAATAATCTAACTGCAATTTCTCAATTTCTTCCTAGTGACATTGGAATTCATAATTGGAATTAAATTAAAATATTATAAAATGGAAATCTCAGACAATAGCACATTCCCATGAACTACTATGATATGCAGATCCCGTGCTTACCTTTGAAGCCAAATATACACATGTATAACGATGATTTCATAATTACAATTGACATATATTTTATTCTCGTTAGCAATTTTTGGTAATTTATATAGTACTGTGGTGGAATTGAAACATTTTAGGAATAGGTTCTTATCCTTGCAAAGTATGCAACCACACAATGCAGTCCTTAATTTAACTATTAAAATAATTAAAATAAATTATTTTCGGAACGCTATGATGAAGGAAGAATAAAGTATTTCATGATCCAAGATTGAAATTATATTCTCGTTGTAAGGAGCGGATTGTAGTACCTCTATGTATATCGATGTTTCATATAGATTTGAGCTTTGGATATTGTAAGAACCAGTTCGCGCGTTCCGGTGCGAACCGGATGAATCCCGCCACTGATACAGTACCCAACGATTTCTCTATAGTAATAACCCTCTTATAATATCTTATGTATAATTTTTCATGAAATCAAGTTCTGCTATTCCTGATCGGCTCGCTAGTTCGGGAATAAATATTATATATAAGGAATAAAGGTAAATTAATTTCATAATAGTGTGCAGAATGTATTCAAGAGCTGTCATGAGAAGTTTCTATATCCGTATTCAAAAACCATTTTCGTACTTTTGGCCAGCATTTTTCGATTCCAGCCCACTGTGCGGCGGTGCCAACAGGAGAGTTGACGTCAATAAATCGGCGTCGCCTTGCTGGGAAGGGAGAATGAGGGAGAGTATCCTCAGCTATGAGTTACATTTATAAGTTTGTTACGAGTGTCTATTATTGTGACGCAACGTAAAATATTTTCCATCGATATCTAATCGTTGACCTCCCAAATATTTCTTTGTTGTGAAAGTTGCAAAACAAGTCGTGATTGCACTACTGCACTGAACACCAATTTATCAGTCATAGGATGAAAATTTTTCGATATATGGCATTTATTATAGACATGTAGATGAAATTCTAGATATAGATTTGTATTTCCTTGTCTGAGAGAGTATCTTTAATGTCATTTTAAAATCGTGTCTTATTTTTTGCCCTTGATCGGAGCTTTCTGTTCTCTTCGGGAGGGTTGATACATTTATAATGAATGATACTATAATATTCATGATAATGATGAATAAAATTCGCAATTTCATTAATTATAAAATTAACCCCTCCGCTGATAACAAAGACGGAGGACGAATATTTTCGCACATGTAGGTATGCCAGTAAAACCAAGGATAAACAGAAGTGAAAAACAGTGACATGACTGGTACTCTAACTCAGGATTATTTCCGGACAGGTATCCCAAATAGCGAAAAGTGGGAGATCTGGGTTTGAGTCCCAGTCTCGTCGCTATTTTCACTTCCGTTTATTCTTCCGATCTCCGTTTGTCTTAATATATTGGTAGCATCAAACTTACATACAATGCATCATATCGTAATACTGTGAAAAAAGCTATGAATAAAAGTACGAGTAAAACATACGATATATTACACAGATTGTCACTGTCGATATGTTGAAATAATCGAAATTAATGTCAAACATACACAGCTTGACTGATTACTATCACTGCAATTTGTAAAGGGCTAAAATTTGACCGTCGCGAAACAGAAAATTTCTGAAAAATTCGTGGGTTGACCTATTTACAAAATCCACGTGAACATTAATATATACGGTAATCACCATAAATTAACTTTATAAACATGTAAAATGTATATCATAAATAGCGATGGAAAACTCTTAATAATCTGCGAAGTTAGGCCTTGGTAGTCGTGAACTAAGAGGCAAAAAGTCACTCATCCATCGCCGATTTTCTTTATAGAGATTTTCTCCGATTATAGTCTTAAGAGAACGGCGAAGAAGGAAACGTGAACTCGACTTAATCAGAAGCCTTTGTCGTGTTGATGACCGCGTTCAATGGTGGTCAATTTCGACGACATGTCGCCAAATTTGATCAAATATTGAGACTCCAAATCTAAAATCAGAATAGAAATAAAAAGTTTTTCGTTTTTCTTTTCTTTCAGCTCTTGTTATGACTTCCAAAGATGTTTCTCCAATCATTTTTTTTTTCAAATGAATTGATTACTTCCAGCTACATAAGCGGACTTTAGATGTATATCTTAGGAGACAGCTTTGACTAATTAAAGTTAATGGGTCGAACCTGGGACCATTGGGTGTATCATAAAGTAGCCTATCGTCAGTATAAATGTCAGTATCGTTAATAAATAAACATTCATATATAATCCTTATATATTATTTATAAACATCTATTTTCGGTGACCGGCACTTTTCTCCCTTCACACTCCATCAAAACATATAAATGACCATTCGAAAGTTTTCCGCTTCCTGTTAAAAATAGACCAACAAATTAAATATGCACCATTTGATCAAAAAATCGAGTTAAAATTTGAATTTGCCCATTATAGTATTCGTTTGGTGTTTTTTAAAAATGTATTTGGGTAAGGAAATAGAGTTAAAGTGTCAGTCTGCGAAATTTTCGCACGGGATAACTAGTGTACGAATGTTATCTTTTTGCTAATTTGTAATTTTGCTCTTAGGTGGCCTATCCCAGGGCATCAATAAATAGCATTATTATTAAACATATATACGTTCCATTTTAAGTATGACCAAATGAATAATGAGCGCCACTAATATAATTTGCTCTTAACACTAATTTTATCTATGCTTTACTTGTACATTACGGAGATCTCTAGAAAAGGATCTTTGACTTTCCTATGAAGAGTGTAGATAGAAACAGTCCAATAATATGAGTATGACTGTTATTTCATTCCAATCCTATTTCACACCGTATGGGCCTCATCGCGCCAGCTCGGACGACAGAAGCAAAAAGTGCATTCTGTCCACTTGAATTTCATCACTCACCGTCCTCGTCACGCGGTACTCGCCGAACTTCACGAAATGAACGTGAGCACGCGCTATTAATCAATTGAAGCTGACTTCTCGAAACGTTTCTCCCGATTCACGACTGCTTCCTTCGCCCACGTAGACTACGCGCATCAATCATTGCCCACACCTCCGCTATATCATATACTTTTTGCTAATGTCATGTTTATTCTTTCTCACCTCATTTCTGAATGCTTTATCACGCCGAATCTCCTGCTCGCCATTCCGAAGACTGTTTCCATTCCCTTCTTCCACAATTACGCGCTTGTCTTGCATGTCTGCTTGCTTGTCTCCAATGTTCCTCTTGATAAATTTCTCATTCCTTGCCGGTTTTTCGAGAGGGCCCGCTTCCGAAAGATTTATGGCAATAGAGTAGCGATCAGGGCCGGTCGTCTACCAAAGGAGGCCCGGGTGCAAATAAAAATTATACTAGTAATTTCATAGGTACTTCAACGGCTGAGGAGATTTTGTTTGTACATACGGGTCCCCACCGGGAATCGAACCCAGGACCGATTCAACCAAAGGAGAACGTGCTACCCGCCTGACTAACCGGCCCCTCTTCCATGTCCTTTGACTATGTGATGAATAATTTTTTAACAAGGAAAAGATTGAACGTAACAAAATTTCTTAAAGATACATATATCGTTTCCCGTCTGCAGGGTAAAAAATTTATACCTACATTTACATACGTACCCTGCAAGCCGCCTTTCGGCGTGTGGCAGGGGGTGCAAGCACCATGACTCTACTTTCACAGTCGATTATTTTCGCATATCGTTCTCGGAAAAATGAATTCTTGAATCGACTGGTTTTAGCACCTATTTCTCTGAACTTTCTCGCAGTATCAGAACGGCCTATATAACAAGGAGGGCACATAATATCGGCTACATCTTCTATGAACGTACTCTGTCTGAATTTATCTAGTAAATTGAATCTCTGATTGAGCCTTCTTTCTTTTAAAGATTCCCTCCCATCCTGCCTCCAGAAGCGTCTGAGTAACGCTTACCGATTTATCATAGCAATATCCCGTTATACGAATATGAGAAAAGAAATTCATTAACTAAGGGAAAGGATTATTTGTTTCAGGATGTGACTAAAAGGCCGCAATGAATGTCTTTATCTTCGTATCGGGGATGATCGAACTTCTTTTTAATTTGATTCTACTAAAAAATTATTTTTACTCCTATTTTCAGCAAAAATTGCAATTCTAAGACAGAGATCTGATTTTAAAAGCCTCCCTAGTTTCGCATTCATCATTAAAACTAGGAATAAAGATTAACTTGGCAAATTTCCATATGTCGTTCAGAAAATGGAGTTTGAGTAGAACAGATTTATTCATTTCAAGCAAACTTTGATGGAAGTGCTTTTGTTCCTTGATGAGTATCACATTGGCAACATATTCCATAACCTATTGAATCTTCAAACCCAAGAAATACAATCATCCTTCACAGGAAGTAATCCAAGATTTCTCCGCGAATCTCACTGTTAAAATTTTCTCGTCCAATGACCCACATACTTATTTCTTATGACGACAGAAAACTTGTTGTGGCCTTTTGTGAATAATCTTTATTTTGTGATTTAATACGTTAGGTCCATGGCGCGACATCCTATTAAAGGATAATTCACCTTGGTCAGCGCGTCTACTCCCACACCTCCGTATTCGGCTTTCCGAGATCGCAGTATTCATCCCTTATTATTAAGGTCCCATCTAGAACATCAAAACACAATTATTCGGTTTTGCTCTCATCATAGAACCATTCAATGTTACTTGTTGGTCAAAGAACTGATTAACGTGAGAACGCTTCTCATCAATTGACATTGAGAGCCCATAAAAATCGGCAGTGTTATACTTCGAAATTTTTTAATAATATTTTGTTTCTTATATAGATTAATATCTCTCAAAAAATTTCTCTCTTCTCTCTTTATTAAAAAAACTACAAGAACAGTAATCATACAAACATCTGAGATGTAACCAGTTATTTCCCTAATTCCTTCCTAACTCTAAAGGACGGGTTCTCTGGGGAAAGAAAATATAATATGCAGGAATTAAAATAGTGATTGAAATAACAGCATTTGGTTTACCACTAATTCACTGAATCAGCACTTATTTCAAGAAAGGTATTTAACGTATTTCTCCGACACGACTGATCTTGTTCAAAGCCGGTATCAACCATAGCTTAAATTAAAAATAGTTTTTAAATTCAAGATTTAGAAACGAATAATTTTGGTTTCATTTTCTCTACTAGCGTCATTAAAGTACAAAAGAAAAGTAAAAATATAATCGACATGATAAATCGTACTCATATAAATTAATATATTAATTCATCAATTATTTGAATGTGATAATTTAAGAAAAATTTCAAATCTTCAACCATTTGTACATTTCGTCTCAATCAATGATAATAATTACAATAAACTGTTCATGAAAAACCACCCCAATTTTCGCAGGCGACTGACGTGTTTTTTTTTGGGGTGCTGAACAGTGTCGCATGCGCATCCAATTTCGTCCACCGATCGCGCGATATCTGTTCTTACCTAGAAAAATTGTTTCAACACCGCATCGTCTCGATGAGATGAGAAAAAGACAATTCTCAATCTATATCGACTATCTTCCGAATATTTCGATAAATTTCTGTGTAAAGCGTGCCGAATAGTATCAGTCTTTAATGAAATGAAAGGAAAGAAAAAAGAACTCGGCTGCTAATGTATAAGAGGTTCGAAAAATTATCCAATCACCGATTTGCAGGTGACCGTCGGGCACCAATTCTTTTAAAGGATCACGGAAACCGCGGATGACCAGCATTCTGAGATGAACTCAATGCGCATTTAGGAGGTTATGTCTCCATCCTCAGGGGGAGTCATCATTTCATTAAGCATTTACACCCCCTGAGGATGTAGACGTAGTAGTATGGGCGAATAGTAACTATTCTTTGCTTTGATATTCGTTACTCCCTTGGATCCGAAGCAACGATACTCATTCTCAAAAATACTCCTTTCTAAAGTAATCGCTTATCATAATTTGTGATCGTGATCATAAACTGTTCGCGAGTAACTACTCAAGGGATGATACTGTTTCTTTCGGTTCTCGGATCCGTGGGACTCAAGAACGTCAAAATCTTCGGAGAGAGAAAGAGAGAGACCGAAGCCTGTGAATCTTTAATTTGTTACATCCCGTTAACAGATGTGTGTACTCTGTCAACAGTTAGATAATTTTAAATTGTAACCCGATGTATAATATTCTAAAAGATCTCAAATTTCTGTATTTAACGCATTGAGATGAGTACATGCATTCAAATATATATATCTGTATGTTTTAAAAATCTTGAAGAAAGAAATGAAACATCTGATGGCCATACCATACTTCAGAGTGAATGTAGAAATCAGCTTACTCTGAAATTTATAAGGGTTACCGAATACTAACTACTTCTTCGTTGACAGTGAATGAGTAACGATTATCCACCTAGGTAACTGCGAAAACAACGATCCCTACAATCAACTCGATCTGGATCATCGCAAGGAGTACTATTTAACTACTCAAAAGTAACGAGTATCTACTCGAAAAGCAACGAGTAGTAACGATTACAATAAAGTATCGGTAGAAACATAGTCTCCGAAATGCGCATTAGTTTCTTCTCAGGAAGCTGGTAATCCGTGGTCTTCGTAATCCTTTAGAAAAATTGTCGCCCGACGGTCACTTGCATATCGGCGATTGGAGATGTTTTCGAAACTCTTTATTTATTTATGAAGCGTTTATTCTTAACATATCTCTGATCACGAAAAAGAAGGAATTCAAACGTACGAAGGGGGAGAGATTGGAGATGGTTGTCAAAAGAGATGAAACGCCTCATAAGGAGACGAAGGAAAATTTGATGATGCGACTTCGAGAAAAGGCCATAGGAAGAGGAGTCATAGGAAGTTCATCCAACAAAAACTCATCATGGAAATATTTCTTTTCATTTCTCACAAGGAGTATTTTTATGCGGTTCATTCATGGTAAACCACCCCTCGAAGGCAGAGAGCGCGACTCTATTAAAAAGCAGTTGCTAATAAAGGTATGTGGGCGAGCTCTTAAGAAACTCGGGTGCGTCAAGAGAATAGTGGGGCGAAGAAAAAGTCCGCGAGCGATGTCACTGTGCACTGGTTAGGCCACTCCTAGGGTAAGCGTACAGTGTATGGGATCCTGCTGAAGAGTGTTACATTCGCGAATTAGATACATATGTTGATTTATGAAAGATTGAATGATTAAGGATTTGCAAAAGGAAAACCGTTTGGAATCTTCTGGATATACATTACTGCCGCCTAAATTAGCACCCAGCCCATCTTTTGGCTCTATTTTATGCCACGCAAGAATTTAATCAAATGAAATTTTAAGAACACTAATATAATTTCTCTTAAAAGGGAGGCAGTTCGTAGTGCTCATAAAATGTTTAGCTTCTATGTTTAAGAACAGGCGAACGTCAATTTCTTAAACTTAAGCTTCAATTTCCATTTTTAATATTTTGATAAGGGAATCAGGGTTTCGATGCACAGCAAACCATTCCGATGGAATTTTTAAGAAAGAAAAACCGGCCAAAGAAGATTGATGTAATAAGCTATAGGAGATATAAAAATCCTATAGAGAGGATAGACTTTATAAAGACTATAGGAGATTAAAAAACGAGGCTAATACGAACAAATTTGAAGTCTCTTTTTGATGAGCACGGTGTGTTCTTACCTCAATATTTTCCAATTTCCCCGTTGAGAATTACCGGTTAGATTTCCCTAACAAGCAAGTACTACTAATGCATTTATAGTTCTTAAGACAGGAAATGCCTCTTCTTGGATTTCTGTTTCGAGTTTCTACAAAATACAAAAAATGAATCAATCTCAGCAAGCGTATTATTTAAACAATAAATAGAATGACATGCAATATTGTAATGGATCGATTGTGTAGCTGATTTAAAATGGGTAGTTTTAATAAAAGTAAACAACAAATGAAAAAACCGGGAAAATTGAAATAACTGAAGCATAATTTATTATTAATTCATTAGTGACTTATTGCACCCGATACTTTTTGAAGTTGTCATCAATATAAAAATTGCATCTTTACTGTACCCGTCCCACATTCATATTTTCCCTTAAAAAGCTACAGATAATAGCTACAGTTTCCGGAATAGAGAATAGCATGGATACAGATTACCACATATGCACCCTAACAGTATCATCAAGTTACATACGCGTCTCCTGCCTGTATTCGTGAGAGATTTTCGAGACTCGTAACATACGTGATCATACCGATGAGGTCAAATTATGCTACCCGCAATGTTTTCCCGCAGGGATATCCGTTTTTGGATCGGATAAATTGGGGGTTTGCAGATCTCTAATTCTTCTCCTGCGTACTCCAACCTCCCCTTCCATCTCACACATTGGAAAAACTTACTCCTACATCTACATATGTATCCTGCAAGTCGCACTTTCGGCCTTTGGCAGGTTCTGCATGCACCATGACTCTACTTTCCTAATCCCTAACTTTCGCGTATCGTTCTCGGAAATAATGAACTCTTAAATCGATGGGTTATAGCATCTATTTCTCTACTCCTCTGCTCATGATGATGATGGATCACAAGTGAAACTATTTACCAAATAAATCTTAATGGAAAGTTTAATGTCATACACTTACGGTTTAGTTGTAAGGAAACTTCCCTTTGTGTGTCAACTGACGGATAATGAGACAATCATTTTCCGAAGGAAGGACTTGAAATAAGGAGAGAGCCTCAATTTTTGACCCTGGAAATTCTAAATCAACCGTAAAAACATTTTTTGCAAATTATGCAATACATAGGCCATGGAAAAGGCGTATAAAGGTTCAAGTACTAGTTCAAATGGTTAAAAGTGCTTCGACACCTGAAGTAATTCCGCACATGATTCACCACCCGCATAGAGGAAGGTACACATCTACTGTTGAATCATTATTACTTCTCATGCTATTATTTGTATTTGTCATAAAATATGCAAGATTCCTTTCTGAAAAGAAATAATTCTTGTTTAGGAATAACACTTGCTAATACTCTTTTTATTTAATCTGATTTTATCTACATTTTCATATTCAAAGTTAAAAGGACTTGTAAATCACAATAAATTTTATTTTCGGAATAATATATTTCGAAAGAGAAATCTTATTTCTTTTTAATCAATCATGGAAGTAATAAAGATTCAACAATTACTTATGATAATTTATGTTGAACCTTTCTGCTGCAGCCTATTTATTTGGAATTTTGAAAAAAACCAAAATTGATTATTTTACGAATAAATTCATATTTCCCGGATCAAAAATAACAGCTCTCTTTTCATTTCAAAACATCCTTTTGAAAAATGTTCGTCCCGACTTAAGTTAAACCAAGGAGGTTTCTTTGTTAGTTCCGCATTTTCCTTTTTCTTAATTGCGTATGTTATTATCCGTTGTTTTTGTCTGCTTTTGATCCTCGGAACATCAAAATATTTTACATTTTTAAAAAGCCCGTGCGAGAATGTATCCGCAAGTTACATGCCCGTATCCGATTCGTATCAGCAAGACTGTAAATTGCCTGACCCGCAAGAACAACCAATTCTACCTAACCGGCAACTTTTCTTGTGCATATCCGCGGATCGAGTCAGGTGAATAGCGGGTTTGCAGATATCTAGCACGGAGCCCTTTGTAGTCGAGGAGAGTCCTTGTGAAAGGGACGTCGAAATGGAATAAAATCGAGCTATTCTGTTTGTTCGTTGAAACCGAAATTTTGAAAATATTTTCATTCGATCGTTCTCTCAACGGAAAATTAATTCCAGAGGAATATAAAATATTGAATAACGGCTGCACCAATATGAAAGTCTTCCTTTGATGTGGTGAAATGGATGCATTTATTTTAGCCCATTGAAAGAAATAAGGCCTCATATTAACATTTTCTTTAATAAACAACGTATACCTTTCTTCTTTCTGCTGCGAAAAGGAATGTTTAGGCTCTGGTTTATTATTCCTTCCCTGAAATATTTTATGATTTAAATAAATTTCATTCTTTTCGCATAACATAATATTATTCGGAGCGTACCTGACTATTTCGTGCGATAATAGAAACTAGATTCTTTATTTAAGGGATAAGTAGCTTCTCTGTTTCAAAACTTTCATTTTGTAAGTGCAAAATTGCTATCTAGCTGTACGCTTATGGAGTAATTCAGCAATGTAATCATCGAGGTATGGTGGGTGGGAAGTGACTGGTTTGCAAGTATTCAGCCTCATCCCCATAGATCTTAATATCTTCATTATTTACTTCGCTGAATAAATTTTTATCCCTTCATCACGATATGCATAAGTACTGATAGTTTTAGCCATGGAAACGTAAATTACGAACTCTCACATGATTAATAAGCCTGCAACCTTATGTAAAAACTTCGATACGTAGAGTTGATAATCTTTGCCGATAAATAACTAAGTTGTGTGATGAGATAAGCCGTGGATATTTATAAAGATTAAAACGTTCTTAAATGACGGAACTACGGCAAGGAGTTGGAAAAAATAATTATCAAAATACAATATCTCTTTGGATGAAGTAGAAAATGAAGTCTTCTCTGCCATCGTATCCATGAATACGCTGGTAATTATAGAAGTAGAGAATTCGTAAAACAAACTTTTAATGTGTACATACATTCTTTTAGGAAAGCTGAAACTTCGGAGCGTTATTATACTTTCGACCATGGAATATAGACTCACAGTTTTTTTATTCTAAATATTAATTTTTAAATTAAATATTAATTTTTAAATTAAATATTAATTTTTAAATTAAATATTAATTTTTAAATTAAATATTAATTTTTAAATTAAATACTAATTTAAATTTTAAATACTAATTATTAATTTATGAATCCTGTAACATATGTATTTGAATTCATGACAATCGAGAAATTTTAAGGGCTATATTTCATCTCTCTACAGGTGATTAAATGATTGAAAAACCTTCGTGCGATTTTCAAACGAAAATATCTAAAAACTATCGATTTTCGCTAAGAATTCTAGTAGTAATTATTTAGACGAGGTGATCTTCGATGGAAAACTCCAAGAATTCATTGAGTCGCTCACCTGAGCATAAGCGATTTCTACAACCAATTCATTGACAATCCCCCCCGGAAAAAAATGCCCGATGTCCTATGGATTCCTTCCCGAAAGATTCGTTCCCGAAATCCCGTTTCCGAAGAATTCGTCATCCAGGGGTGGGAAAGGGGTGTCGGGGGCAGGTGGTGAGGGGTGTGAAGCGGGGAAGAGGGAGTTTATCGGTCTCAAACAGCCGGTGGCGACAGGCTAAGTGTGGCGGCCGCTGAGGGAGTCGTGCAGTGGAGGGGAGAGAGCAGCCAAGGTGCGCAGGCATCCACCCGGCGTCAGTGCCTCTCGGACCTCCGTTAGGGGAAGTTGGACCTCCGCAGTTGTGTGTCGTTTTTTGCCCCGAGGCCTAACATCCTCTCTTAACGCTCTCTCGGAAAAGCAAAACATCCTCGAGCCCCTTTTGGTATTTTGTGAGTGATACATTTCGGATGAGTGTCTCTCGTCGCGCTGCCGGGTGCGGAGCAGGAAAGGTGGGTGAGCGGGGCCCTGGGCGCGGCATGTGAGAGCGGGTGCCGGGAGCCGTGGTCCGCGAGGGACGAGGCCCGAGTGTCGCCATCGGAGGGGGTCGCGGGTGGCGGGGGCGGAGGAGGAGGGGGGCGGGAGGGGCCTATGCCGCCGCCGCAGGCTGCAACGGCCTGACGCGGCGGCTCGCCACCGTCCGCTGGATGCGAACGTAAGTATTGCATGAGACACTTTTTGGTTTTTTTTATTTGTTTCGCCACCTACCGGGGAGGGCGCATCCCCTGGCCGGGGGTTGTCCAAGCATCTTCCACCAAGACCGGACTTGGGGTCTTGCGATCTACGCCCGCGGCCTCGCACTTTTTCGGTCTCGCGTCTCAGGACTGTCCCATGATTTCTGAATCGCAAATTCAACGCTGAAGGGTCGCTGAGGGGAAATAATGAAAATCCCTCTTTTATTGCGAGAGATATTAACTTAGTGGTTTCGCGGAGTAGATGTCTCACTTTTCGAAGTGTATGTGTCGCCCGGATGAAATATTGTGGAGTAATTCAAGGGTTGATTCCACGATCGACTTTGGAGGTTGTCTCACATCTCAGAATCGGTAACATATTCAATCAGCCCGAGTTATTTTTATGCTCTATTTGAACGTTTTTCCTCGTCCTAATAAGTGAGAAACTCGGAGAATCCATTGGTTTAGAGCACCAAGTCTAAGAGGAAGGCTAGTCCAACGGTCCACTCTTCCAGTAATCTTCCCCTCTGTTTTCCGCGGAGGATACGAGGTTTGCTCCGAGAAGGCTTTTTTACGTGCTTTGGATAAGCTAAGAGCGTTGCGCGGTGTTAAAGAAGTCTGCTCTCCCCGTTTTCTTCCTCAGATAACTTTTCAGCATTTCAGTCGAGGTTCCCTTTCTCTGCGGGATCCCTTTTTCCTTTCCGGGACGAAATCATCAGTTACGCTCCCGAATCTCTTAGAGCGAATTATAAGGATTTTCGGTCTTCCGACTCACCAATAAGCGGCCCTCCGGCGGGTTTTTGAAGGAAATTACCTCTTAAGAGCCACCATCAATGCGCTTTCACGCCGCCAACGCTTCCCTTTCATCAATGTTGGGAGAAGGCTAAATTATCCGTGATTTTGCGATCTCAATTCTCTCACCGAACGAAGAGGAGTCCTACGTTCTCGTGCGTCCACAAATGTTTCTTCAATTCTCCACGTTTTTCGCGAGGTTTTCGAATTTCCTCCCCAGACACCTCCACGATTCCTTTATCTCTAAAACTTTCGCTATCTCTCGGAGGGAAAACATTCCCGTGCGGGTGCAAAACGGACCCTTCTTTGCCGAGATCTTATTACGAAGTGTGCCGCGAGCTTTATGGCTTTCCGCACGTAGACGTCTTCTCGGGACGGCTTTTGTTTGAGGAGAGGTGATAAGGCGTCGGGAAGGTATGGCACATGTTAAACGCACTGAAAACAACGACTCCGTGATCTTGGGGTGCATCCGCGCACAGTGGGGCGACTCCGGAGCGTTCGCCGCGGAACGCCCGTGAGTCGTGGGCCAGTCTCGAACGGTGATGAGGAGTAAAAAAATCATTCCGTTTTTCCGTAAGACTGTTAAGGAAATTTCGTTGGTGTTGTTTCTTTCGCTACCAGAGTGACTTTTTCCGTCATCCCTGACTTAATGGCGGAAAAGTAAGTCGTAGAAAATTAACATTTTGCATCCCCAAGTACGTTCACCGTTTGGAATTTATGTTCGATAAGATTTTCCAAACCTTTGCCACCTTAATTCTGTTAGGTTATTTTTAATATTATAAAGGTTCGTTTCGGAGTCAGACATTTAGAATCGTGCTTCGAAATTAGGATGAGTTAAAGATTCGATTACGGAAGTTCATTCATTTATCCTTCGTGAATAGGAAAATACTGTATTAGGTTTGTTAAAAAACTGCGCCAATCCTGTGGTTGGAATTTCATCGCTGATGTCACAGACCTATGTTCAGGGCTTGAGAAAGTAGTGGTAAACCATCGTTTAACGAGTTAATAATTTGGGCCTCCGTCATGTATTTCGCTCCTGCGTTCGAAAGATTTAATTGAGGTTTTCGTCCGATTAATTCAGAATTATTTGGTATTTCGTTACTGTTTATCATCAAAAATGTTATCTGTTTCATAGTTTTAATATGAAAAAAATGGCAGTTCCTCTGAATTGGATGTAGCGAGCTTCGTTCGATGGCATTATCGACTCTTGAAATGTCTGCAATCATTCGGGGATCTCTTTGCTAATGTTCACTCCAGCAGTGAATTTCTTGGTGGTTTGCCGGAGAGTTTGAGGGAATGACCCGGGAAGTTCGGTCGGATCTGTCCGCCGCTTTTCCCTCTCTCCCTGCGGAGATACTCTTTGCTCCCACTACGACGGGCGTTCAGTCTCCGGACGCTCTTCGACGCGCGCTCCGATCGTGTTATTTATAATCCGATAATGTTTATCTCGGTCGTTGCTACGTTGCTTTGGAGATAGAAATTTCGCCTTCACGTCACCGATTTTTATCTTTTCGAGTGCGGTTTTAGACGGGCACCGTAACAACTTATTGACTAAAATGTGAAATGGGATAGGTGCGCCTTTCTCATTGTTAAAAAAGGGAAGCATTTTCTCTTCGATCTCAACGTTTCGAATCCTCAGAGCTGCGTCGTTTTTTCCATGTGCGTCCTTTTTGCTTTAGTGTCCTCCCTTGAGGACGGTTGTGAAGATGAGAGACCACGGATCACTCAAGCGGACTCCGTAACCCATTCCAGCCACACGTACAGCTTTCGATATCTTTCGCTGGGATACGAACTTTAATACATTCCTCGGGAGCCTTACATATGAAATAAACGGAACGATAAGTTATAATAACGATAAGCAGGGGAAGAAAGCGTGAATCGAAAGCTGCCGTCGAATTTCTGGATTTTTTAACCGAGGATTCTGGATTTTTTAACCGAGCACTTTCCTGTGTATTCACAAGGCACTCAATTGAGGTGTTATCTATAAGGACGGTCGAACAGAACCGTGATAAGTAGTTTATCGTAATTCGTTATTTAATTCGATTAAGTAAAATTTTACCGTTATGAGGTTGTAGTGATCTTCACGCAAGATTAAAAACTGTGATTGAGGAGACGAAAAAATAAAAAAATTACAAAATTATCTAGTGGAGACGCCATTATAGTATCGTTCCGAGAAAATGCCCAGCGTCTTTTAAGCCCGTTGAGATATACCTCCGCAGTCATGGAGATCAGCATCGAAAAGTGAACTTCGTTTTTCAGTCGTATATTAGATGTCAATGCGCCTAAAGAACCTTTAAAATTTCAGGGTTATGGTATGTGCACGGCATTATTACCGATTTATACGAATTTGGTAGAGTGGAAAGTTTTTAATGGGTCAATGAGTATCATGGAGGACCATGGCTGGACCATGGGAGGCCTCTCTTCATCTAAGAGACCTTCTAGGCCCCTGGTTAGTTAAGTCCCCTTCTTCAGCATTACCGGAGTTACTCGGTTATGCGTGATTGATTGACTCCTCTAGTCCCCGAAAAGAGGGCTGCCTCACCTACCTTTTGAAATTCCAAACGGAGCATAGTATAGAGGCAATAGTACGGAAATAAGAAAACGTGTTAGGGAGATGAAGGGCAATACCAAGCTAAGAAATATGAAAATATATTACTAATAATGAACGCGAGAGTATTTTTCCTGTTCGAAAGACTGCTCACACATGCTGTCGTCGTCGCTGGAATAATCATTCGAATATAGGTCACGCACTTTCCGAGAGAACTTACTCAAAATTACTCATCGGAATGAACGTTATGCGCTTGAAAATCTCCAGGAATAAATACTGAGTCGTGAACGCCTAATTCTAAATATAGACTTAGCCGAGAAGGGTTGCATTGAATATTTTTTGCATTGGTTCCACTCTCTTAATAGATGCCCAATAATCCTATTCCTAATTTGTCACCCTGCTACTTCACCTTTGACGAATCGAGTTTGTTTATTCTGTTTGACTGGCTGACCGCTAGCTAGACAAATCCTCACAACCTCATTGAGCGTCTTAGTTCAGATTATTCCTTCCCGAACGGATGCCAATTTCGGGTCAGTCTATGCATCTTCCGAGACCGTTAACGCGTTAAATATGGTATCACAAAAAAATGTTTCTTTTTTTCAAGGATATTACTCTGATAAAATGTATGTCTCCCTAAGCGTTCATCATTTCGATTTATTCTGGGTTACCAGATTACTCTCAGGAACTCGATGATGTCTCTGTTTCATCAATTGTTTGGTCATATTGCTCTCTTCACATCCCTTGGTGTCCAATTGAGAACTACTGATGTCCAGCAGTTGCCGTTTTTCCTCGCCGCATGGTCTGCCTACATCCATTTCAATGGTCTTTTATTATCCTCTTGTCCATATATTATTTATATTTAAGGAGATTTGTGTTTATATGTATATATATAATGTATGAATACCTGCTTTATCACCTAAGCCTATTTCACTCGTATTGTATTCACACACTCTGATCCACAGGAATTTTAATTTTTTACGATAAACATGTTCATAGTCACCGACATACTTCTCGCGTGACATCAGGCTTTCTTCTCACTCTCAGCTTTCCTGCGCGTAAAAAAAACATTAAATATTGATATACATTGAAACACGTATCTCTTTGCTTGACACATTTCACTCTCTCGCGCCTCGGTTACGCGATGTGTCGCGTCTCGCTCAGCCTTCCGTCTGTTTTCTTGACATTTCTCGGAATAGTGGCGAGCCTAGGAAAGGAGTAAGCTGGCGTCGTAGTGAGAATCTCCCTTTCTTTCCCTCCCTTACCTCGCTCTCTATATGCATCACCATAAGATGCTGAAGTTGGGGATGAATCCTTGCAGGTAAATCATTTAGCTTCATTAGATGGTGGAAATGCAAAAATTATGTGCGAAATATTAATTTCGGGCTCATACGGAGCCTTTTTAATAGAACCATCACTATGTCTGATATAGTCAGATTATTACGACTGGATTGCAACATTTAGGGTTAAATATGAAATGTTTATTCTGGAAGGATGAATATCATACCAGGTATACTTGATGTTGCCTACAAGCGATGGAAACCAGCAGTCTTAAGGAATCACATATTTTACTAAACAATTATTCCTTATTAAACCTTATTCCTTCCTTGAATACTGAAGGTGGAAATTTAATCATTCATACCTTCAGAATGAAAATGAATTTCCATAATATTATGACCTCCTCCTTAGAATAAAATATAAGGTATAATTGGCATTAAAGAATGCATTTTAATCAATGGTCTGAAGAAAATGAAGTAGTGGGAAAATACTCACGAGGGACGACTTTAAATCGAAAACTTAATTATGAAAAAAGTATTTTTGGTGCGTTTTTTATCGACAATGTTTATTTGGATAAGTGTACCGTGAAATAGAACTAAAAGAAAATACATATGTTGGCTGTAGTTAGGGAAGGTCATTTCGCAATTACATTGAAAAAACCCAGTTCTCACTTGAAAATATGTTTTTTTAAATTACCAGTATTGCAACCACATAATCAAACATCGGAACATAACTTAGTTCCCGCTAATTTAACTGAAGGTGGCACTCAAATGCGAACTTCAATTTATAGATATGGAATGGAATTGAGTCATAATCAAAGCACGCGTTTCAGACACGACGGACTCCAGCAAAACATCCACTTTTCGCAGACATTCCATCGCGAATAGCGCACGGATCGAAAGTGCATCGGAGCGAGATTTTTGCGGCGAAACAGCCAATCTTGTGTGTCCCTCCTCCCTGCGATAAATTCCACTTCCGGACCATCTTCCGCTCCCATTCCCTCTGCAGGGCGTGCGTGCGAGACGATGAGCTTTCTGTGGTTTAGGCGCAAGAGCGGCCGACCGCGCACGTCCACGTTCTTCTTGCGCCGTGCTCTCGGTTACCCAGTCAACGGGACAACTATCCCCGGCGCCCACCGACCTCCTCCTCCGGTTACCTCCCTTCAACATCTCCTTGCGGTCCTCGACGGAGTCTCTCGCGGCGCACGATGCTCTGTTTGTGCATGCGAAAATGAAGGGAACGCGATATCGCCTTCATTTTTCCCCACTCGACTTTTTTCCCCCCGGCTCGCCCTTTTTTTCCCGCGGTTTCCCTCTCGGTCGCTGCGGCTATCGACGTGCTTTTGTTAGCTAGCATGACGTCCATTTTGTTGGGGGTGCCTACTTTGCGAAAGTTGTCGACACTTTCGAACGAACCTTTCTTTTCCCTCTAGCTTTGCGTCCATCGGATCTCGGTGTCCTTCGTCAGCTGGGTGAGTCTTTCGGAAACCATCAGGGTAGCCCCGGCATTATCGGCTCCAGAAAACTAAAACGGTATTCATCAATATTCTCACCAGGGCTGGACTAGGGTGGTTAACCGGGTCACCAATGCATCGAAGCTCCATCAAGTTCAAGGTGTTCACAGTAAGTGTACTGAAGCTAACGGTAAAAAATCATGGAAATGTAGCACCTTCGAATAGTTCCGCATCGACGTGTATACATAGATCCACTTTCGATTCAGAAAATTTCCTCTTTGTCAGAATTGTTTTGGACCTTGGAATTTTCAGCTTCCAGTGTAGCATACGTGACGCAAACTTTGGGGAGATTACAGTGAGGGATAAGGATTTATTCAAATAAATCGTCCTTGGCAGCGTTCAGTTCTTACGCGACTGATAGGCAACTTTAGTCATTACACAGTCTAGATTCATAACTGTTCAATTTGTGCTTGGACTATGAAAGATGGATTAGGTGTCTTATTTTAAGATTTTTTGCCCTACAACACGTAAGTTAAAGATCATACTATCTTGGAAGACGTAATAGATATGATGCGACCACTCTACTACTCAGCTCGATTATTAACGGCGAAGTAAATCAGGGAATGAGATGAAAGGGCCAGTTTCTTTATGAACTACTTTTTTATCTGGATGCGACGTAAGCCAGTAACCTACTAGGTACTTAAAACAGGGTCCACTTCCATACGCTGAAAAGTGCCTAGGAAAGTTTCTATAAATATGCCTATGTCTAGTAATCTTTTAACTGATGCCAGGACAATATCCACCGCTGAAATTATGATATGCTGAAGAAGGAAAGAGCTATTGGGTAGGGGGTTAGGTGCGTTCACTATCATCGATAATTCTCCTCGTTTTTCTAGTTAGAGGTTTTCAACCCTTCCTAATAGCATCTCCTAAAGTTTCTGGTGCATGATGGCCATGATCCGGAATCCGGGGCGCTATTGGTGCTCTACAACCCTACTGGGCAGATAGATAGGGTCGGAACTGAGTTAGGGAACGAGGTATCTGCATATTGGAAATTGAAAACCCAGAGACTGGGTTCTGGGGTTGTTGGTCGTGGGGTGAGAATTCATTGTCAGCTCACAAAGTTTGGATTCTTCCAAAAACTTTTGGACAGTCGCGGTGCCTGATCCAGTCTGAGGCGACGGAAGGATGACAAACCGACGAAATATTTGCAGATAACTTCCTCGCCGGGAAGTCTCCGTTTCGAGTGAGACTTGTTTCGTATCTCGCGATTTTTTTTACCGTTCGCGGCCTCGCGAGGCGCCTCACATACCGAAGATAAATTGCCGCGAGTCCTCCTTCGCGTGATCATTGGGTTTTTCGACGACCAATCCAAAGAGCGCGACACTGCGGTGCCGCTCCGGCAGACGCTTGTTTTGTTAGTTTTTCCAGCGATCGGCCGCTTATCGATAAATGAGCCTATCTACAAACGAAGAATGCTTCGTGATTCTTATGGTTTATCGTTAGACGGTTCTCGAACTTCCATAATCATCGCTGGTATTGTTCTTGTAGAAACTATCGCGGAATCCGGTTTTAGAGGTTACGATGCTTTTTCTATGATTGAAAAGTTGACCTTATCTACTACTGGAATCTACAGCTGAAGCCGAGAAGATAAAACTGAAAGGAAATAGTTCATCGTTGGATGTAATTGCCAATGTAACTCGACGTGCGTTGGTGTCAGCTGCTTCTTGAAGATGAAACATCCTTACGCATCGTCCAGTTCGATGAATGAATGAATAAATTCGATGTTGGATGAGGAATTTGAATAAATGTTGTAGTAGAAGCACGACAAGAATGCGAAAACCTGAATTTTAGCGAATTTTACTAGGTTCAGATTAAATTATGTAACTCTTTCTACAAGCTACAACTATCAACTTAACGACAAGAGTCTTAATGGATTTTCGTGGGCTATCTGGTAGCCAAGTGGGTAGCTCGTTCATCTCGGCGAAAGCGAGCCCGAGAACTCCCGGAGGAAGTCCATCTGTGCCTCATGACCTCAGCTGCAGGAGAATTTTGAATAATACTTCTACTCGATTTTCATACGAATTAAGATCGTCCGTAAGTTTTTCCGGATCTCTGAAAATTTCCTCAAGAGAAGTTTAGTGAACGTTATTAAATTTTGTAAATAGATATTAACGGTGCCAATAAGGAAAATGAACTTTTTCATTTTCAATCATTTAAAAAAATGGTAAATGAATTCTCTCCCCAAGAGTCATAAACAATTTTACCAACGCATGCTTTGCATAATTTGAATCGTAATTTTACTCATAATTAGAAAATGTATTGAAATCGCTTGGTATCCCTCGATTTCTACTCTCTGCTCAATATTCCATGATTCATCCGATCAAATCACTTTTCTCATTGCCGATTGAAATGATCGCGCAATAAATTGCAAACATTCTTCCCCACGAACTGAGGCTTGATATCTCATTCAAAAGATCCCGCTATCAACATCACAAACTAGCTAAATGTTGCGGGAGCATGACCTTTGATACATACAGTTTTTCAAGTCCAATGTTTCAAGTAATAAGTCTGGTGAATACTTAAAGGCATCATGCAATCATCAGTCAGATGTTTGTTGTGATTATTGAAATAATATAAGAATTAAGGTAGGGAATCCCGTTGAGTCACATGATTAAGGAGTCGAGCCTTTTTTTACTCCGCAATTGTCCCAGCTTTAATTCAAAACGATTTTTTACATTAATTTAAAGTATTGCAGCATTGGAAAATATTCAAGCTCTCCCTACAGTCTACATTTAAATCCTTCTACTGTAGTTTGTATCTCGGAATGGGTATTGAAGGATCTTGGACTACTACCACCCGCCTCCTAAACATCTTTTCTCTTAACCCTTACCATAATTGTCCAGCTTTCAGTCATTTTCCTTCTTCTAAAAATAAGCGCAGGATTTTCCCACTTACCGAAACCTTATCGCATTACATTTCAGATGCGATTGGTCCCTTATCGATAAGGCAACCTCGTGTTAAGACGGCGCGCGAAAAAACCAGATCGACCGCTCGCAAAAAAATATAACAACTATGGAGAAATATACGATTGCCCCTTGAAGTGGAGTGGTTGTAAACAAACCGAAGTGCGACCGATGTCATAATACCCGTTATCTTCCGTATCGGATCTCCCGCTCTTCCTCGTTCAATTACGTCGATCTTCCGCTGCCGCCGCTGACGACGTCTTCCAGACTTTGCTATGCAGAGGGGTGGTCTTTTCACTCGGTGGGAGTCGATCTTTTGGCGGGCCGTTCAACATTCATCCTATTCCTCATTTTCTTTTGCTGGGCCGGAGTTTCGACCAACCTACTCCCGTCTTAACCAAATTTAATGTAAATATGTAACTTTACCTTTAATGTAAATATGTAACCTTCCTTTATTTTTCAAAGTTCGCCATTCATTTATCAATAATAATAACTTTCCTATTTTTAATAACTACTTTTCATAAGCAATTTCTTTATTGAATAAATGGTTTTAGAGTTTATTGCGATACTCTTTAAATTTGTGCCCAGAGAACAAAGAGAAAGTAGTAAATTTTGATCGAGGGACAGGAAATTGATCCTTTGTTATCAAAGTGGCTAAGACTGTATTTTTGTTGGTAATACATACTTGTTATGCAATTGATGCTGAAAGGCGGTAAAGGAGCTGTCAAAGCATTGTTTCTATAAAAGCAATCTTGAGAAAATCTTCCATCAAATGCCGTTCCGTTGTTATTGCATCCCGAAGTTAAACAGATTCTGTCAGTTTTACGACCTCTAGTATTAATAAGTATATTAATATTAATTTGTTCTTTTTTGTTTTTTATGATAATATTGGTATGTCTTCTTGTGATTGAAAATCTCTTTTTATATGATTCCGCCACAAAACTTAGTTTTCCTATTTGTAGGTTTCGCAAATTTTTCACTCACCCCTTTTGAGGGTGTTTTTCTGCAGCGGAAAATTTTTTTCTAAGCTCTTAGCTTTGGTTTTAAAACCACAAAGTAGTTTTCTTCTGTATACACCTTATATTATTATTATCTCCCCCGCCTTCCACTATTTGCGCTTCGGGCCTCTAATACGAAAAAGTATATAAATCTTAGTATAAATCCTCCCATTACCCCAATAATACCAAGCAAAGACGCTCTGCAGCTCTTTCCATCCGAATTCTTCCTTTCCGATTTTCTAACTATCCGCCCCAGATATAAGAACAGGCAATAAATTTTCTATTATCAGTCGTTTCGCAGCTTTCGATTCTCTATAATGTTTACCCAGGAAAATAGCTCTGTGCGTTCCAAATGATTAAGAAGTACGAAAGAGATAACTTATTCGACATAGTACGAAAGAGATACATTTCAGAAAAGTCCTCCGGGGAAAATCATTCATCCCGGAGGAGAAAGGGTAATTATTTCACAGATGGATGGCATTTTCCCTCGCAACTTAAGTATAAAGTCGATATACTATAATTAGAGTCTTTGTTTATTCATTGTGTGAGTAGTATGTTTTTGGTATTTATCTGACCACCTCGGTGAGGTTTATGTGGTGCTGGCGAAGATCGACTAAAATAAAATAGGCTTATGAAGTCTTTTGAGGGAAAAATGAAAGGAAAAGTTTATGGAAAGTTGTGGAATTATAAAAATAGAAACCCTAGATTAAATTGCGAGAGATTTGTGGTTTTGTTTGAGGTAGGATTAATTTTGGTTGAGGTTTTATGTAATTGTAACGAGGGATTGAGATTCGTTTAAGACAGGGTGCAGTAACAAACCAATTTTAGGGTGCCCTCAATGATGGTGAGATTAGTTAGAACCAATGACGTAACAAGGCGAAACGCTCTGGGTGGTACCTATTGTCAGCTGCAGTGGTTGGGAAACGGTATATTAACAAAAACGGGCTGAAAATTAAAATAACTGATGAAGGCCAAGTAAATATAAAATTTTTAATGCATAAAGATTAAACTCGAGCTGTATTCCCTCGCCTTTATTCCTTCCATGTACGTAACTCTTTCAGTGGTATCCTCTCTAAGGTGGTATATGCGATAATTGACGTGCTTCCCGATGAAGCACCATATAAACCATTGCGAAAGATACTTATCTATTTCTACTAAAAAATGATTAATTTTCAAACCAAAAAATACTTTCCCTATGTGTTGCATTGACCTTTTGTTTAAGTTTGACTCGCATTGAGTGGGGCGGCAATCTCGGACGCCACAAAGTGTAGCTACGTCGCTGCTTAGGACCTCATCACTTGCAAAATGAAGATATTTATATGATTAGAACTAAGTAGTACACCGTTTCCTTTTATACCCTAGCATTTCTTAAAAAATTAATTTCCTACCTTTATGTATGCAATCGATGGGATTCAGATTCCTCTCCGGTACCCTATTTTTGAGATCATCATAGTCTCCCCATAAAACGGTTTCCTCCATCCACGGCGTATCTGCGGAGAAAAACGGAAACAAACAATGCAATTAGCGCTCAATAGACGCGAGCTCTTCTGCTTTCTTTGCAAACGCTAATGCTCTTTATCTTCGTCGCGGAAGACACGACGGTTGAAGGAGTCGCGCTGGCATCCTTTCTCGTCTCGAGGAATCTCGGAGAAATTGGCATTTTAATGACGGTAAGTGGGCAAACAGTCCGTGAATATCGGTGGTGTGCTTCCTCGAAATGGTATTATTTTTAACCCGCAGAGTGGCTTATTAGGAAGGAGAAAATGCGGGGAAAGAGCCTCAGAATTTGAGTCCTACGTCACGCGAATTTCTTCGGCGTAAATAAATAACGTGTTCATTCGGGCGTGATGAGATGAAAATACTCTCCTTCACCCCACTCGTCTTCAATTTAAAATATTCCGGACGAATACTACCAAATATTTGAATGGATATAGTCAAGTAGAATTGGGAAAAAATTTTTAACGTAATAACGTAAATGCAGCTTAACAGGAAAACCTACTTAACAATTAGGTGGAGGGCCAAGAGAAACCTGTCGAAAGAAAACCTAGTGAAAGAAGATGGCCATAGGAAATCGAAAGATATACCTTAGTACGATATGGACATTCTATAAATAACCCTGGTAAAAGCAATACGAGAGGTGAAAAATTGTGGATTGGCATGGACTCGAACCCAGGTCTCCCACTTTCCGGGCAGGTATTCTAGCCATTGAACTACCGAGCCACTCAATCTCACTTCTGTAATCGGGAGCTTTCATGAGCAAAGGAGGGATGCTCCAACTTTGTGGCACCAACCACCCCAGGTAAAAATAGTCTCCGTCTTGAAAAGCCAAAAAACTACGATAAAAACTCAAACAAAGATTTAAAATACATGTGGTATTATGGACCGACACAACTGGCGATGAAGAGATGACATAAAGCAAGAAAACCCAGATATGGAAACTTGTACACCCTTAACAGATTATTTTCTCTACTCGCAAGACCAGCAGCAAGCCTTAATATTCTCTTTATCTATACAGCAAATAGTTCAAAACCATGAATTTTCAGATAATCGGCCGTGTAATCTCGTTTTCAACCAATGTTACGAAAAATTTCGGAGTGGTCGAAGAAAAATGGAAAGTAAACCTTTTTTGTTTTATAGAATTGGTAACACTTTATTGACAGCATTCAAGGTAAAATTTACCTTTCCACTCCAACCTTTCAAATATTTTAATGCATAAACTTTCATCGTAGTTATAAGATTCCAAATATCGTAAAGATAACCCCACGGATCACTTAGAATCAAGAAACTGTAAGTGACAAACTTTCCTGAGTGGATATTAATTGCATTTAAATAGCAGACATAATTGCGAAATTTGGAAAATTTTCGAACTTTTCTCTCTCTTCCTCCAAAGATTACTTACGAACGTCTTATTTTACGTTTGCGCACGTGGCCGCCGTTTAAACGCGAATCATAAAGAGTTCGCGAAACACCTCGGACGCTTTTCATTTAAATATTCTAGAAATCTCGATGGCCACTCCTCTCCCGGCCTGGAGATGTCGCTGCAAAACGAAAAATCAAAGCGTAGCAAGTACGTAAAAGATTGGAATTTCACACCTCGGAGTCCTGCTTAAGCTGGGCGGGTTTGATGCGAATGGGCTCTAAAAATCGTGGCGATTATGTGACGTCAGTCATTAAATGGTGTATACAAGTGCGATTTGTGTCTCTGCCCCTGTATCCCCGATTGAAAAAAAACTTAATGAGAAATTGGTTCAGAGGCCAGATTGGGTTCCTTGTCAAGCTTAACTTGATAACTTTGACTGAAGTTTCGAATTTGTTTAATGGCGAGGTACGCAATAAAAGAAACGTGATCAGAATGTCGATTAGCAGGCTTGCCCTTATCAATGAGGACTATAGTTTAATCAGTACGTACTAGGATTATACTCCATTACTTTTCCGCAAGAATTGTCATAGTTTAAAATTATTTATCTTATTTCCGTAATTCAATAGTATTTAGCTCCTTGCTGGTACGAAGTATCCATGTGAAAAAATCATTAAGGAAAAGGTTAGGTTGTTCCAGAATGGACCCCAATGTTCTTGGACGTTAGGAAATTAGCAGTATTAATGTGAAGCAGTGATGTTTTAATGAAGTGTCGATGGTTCATTCATTCGCGTAGTTATCTCAAAACATTTACGGACTTAAATATGTAAATAAAATATTTTTTGTAAATATTGCAGCCTTCTCCGCCTTCTATACTCACTCTAACAGCTTTCAAATGTTTAATCTCTTTGCTGTCTTCAATGGGTTCTAATTTCAACACACATTTTCCGTCTCCAAGATGTAATATCATTAATAATTATTTTAATTAATAATTATTAATGATATTAGATTAATATTCCTAAAATTCTATCAGTTTCTTGATTCGAGATTTCTTTTCGTTAAATCGGATTTTTTCCTTATTATATTTCTGGAATATAAGACTTGTCTTGTATCGTTGAAAATAAAGATATTAAAATGACATGGGAAAGAGAATAGTAAATTGATGAAAATTACTATTGAGGATACATTTTACGAGTTACGTGCAATGAAAATCACTATAAAATAGCTTAAATAGCGTATATTAACTCCCATCTCTCTCAATATAATGTTGCGGCTACATGTACTGAATTCCCTTCGATATCTGAATATCCATGCTCTCTTGGATTATTGTCGCCAGATATTCAGAGATTCTCAGCTTTTCGCACGCACTGCGTTCGAAGATCTGAGAGATGTTTCTCATGGCAAACGTTAACGTCTGACGTTAAATTTCCGAAGTGTGGTTTTCCCTCTCGAAATCGAGCTATGCCGATGGTGAAAGCGGATTGGAAGCCGCTTTCGATTGGGATTAAGCGAACTAGAGAGCTGTCGAAAAAATAATCTACAGGCGAAATTAACTGCTCTAATTTTGCGGTACTCATTGCGGTGGGCGACGCAGAATGCGACTTAGTAGTTTGAGCAAGAAATTGGACTACCGGCGACGGCTTACTGCCTCGGAAACACAACGGGGTTTTGGTTTATCTTTCGCTATCTCATGGAGTATCAAGCAAGACAATTTTTCTTTAGAGACTGAAATAATTAAAGGGAATTCCGTAACAGGAATTTCATACACAGGGCTCATACTAGTATAAAGCGGACTTTTGATGTGTAGTGGTCGGATTTACTGGAAAACCAACAGGAGTTTTACTTAAAAGTAGTGGTTTTTGCTAAAGCATCTAAATCTTAAATAAAGCTAAAGAATCTTTTAGGATGTCTAATTCAACACGAACCTATTCAAACGATGCTACAATTTGATAAAGTCGAATATAGTTCGATACAGTAGTTAAATCCGATACGATTAATCTATACTTTGCTGCGATACTATCAATCCATACCATTGTTCAATACTTCGATATGATACTGCGACAAATAATACGCTGCGATTACTGCTACCAGTCGATCTTGCGATACGGAGCCCTACCGCAGTAGTTTTTTCATCGGAGAACCCGCTTTTTAGCATAAAAATTTTTTAAGATGTATTACGATTTTCAAGAAATCTGACAATTGGGTCGGACGAACCAGTCTTCGCATTGGTTTTCCGATGTCGCATCTGATAACTCAGCGTTTTGGGTCAGCGTTTGATTAGCGAACGCGCCCTAATGCCACATTTTCCAACTCGTTTGTTTTGAGGATCGGGTTCGTCCCGGAAGAGAAATGCCAAACGATCTCTAGCGAATGGGCTCTTCTAGAAATTCTGCGATCGGTATCTGAATTTTCTTCGATTCCTTTGCGTCTGTTTCGAGATAATAAAGGATGGGAAGTCTCGCCTTGTGAGATTCGTGGATTGCTCAGGGCTGCTTATTGGATATCAACGGATAAGATCTTACATTTTCATCGCGAGTTTAGTCGCTTCCTCCGCCAAAGGTATTCCTTTCAGTGTTCTCTACGTTCATTTTTATTTGTCGTTGTTTACTTTTGTTTTTCCTTTACTTCCGATTTATTTTCTCAATGTTTTCTCACATTTGTTCTTCCGATTCTTTCATGCCTTCAAGATTGTCCATTCATCTGTTTTCTTACGTATTCAAATTTTTCTCTGCTGGTTTGTGTGGGGTTACATTAAAGGTACGTAATATATAGTAAAGAATGAAATGTCAATTAGGCTACTCTATCAATAATTTAACGCTTATCACTTTGTATTGAATGTATGTACCCTTAGGGGTTCCCAGGGCCTATGAGAACCTTGAAAACTGACTTTCGAGAATCAATAAATTATTGGTATCTTTTCAGCATAACAGTATCCTTTAACGAAGAATATCATTACGATCCCATAAAAAATACTTAAACTGTCATATTTCGTCATTAGCTATAATAATTCGGTCCAGGATCCTCCACCTTAACAGTGATATACTCGAAATGAGGTTTTCGTAAAGTTTCATCGGAAAACAATTTTACTCTCTGCTGAATGCATTCAAATCAATTATCGCCAACTACCTTCTTCTATGCAAAAGTCGCAACAGCTCGCTCCATTTCCTCAGGGATATAAGATTTGTATAGCAGTGTTCCAATGGGCACGTTTTTAAATTCATGGATGCAATTGCACTTCCATCAATCCGTTTTTAAATTCATCGATTGAAATGATTCCATCGATGTCCATCGCTTCTGTCGTGATTAATACCCGATGAATTTCCGATGGCTCTGATGACAGTGGGATGAAAGGGTACTATATACACTATACTCTATCCATACCCTCATAGATAGGAAGTAAATGGCAGCTAACAATAGGGGATATAACGTATTTATAACGCAACAATCGACGAACACAAAGCATGCGTTGATTTACGTTCAACAGACTTAAAAGAATTATGGAGATACAGCTGGTTGTATGTGCAACAGTAGCCATCTTGTCAAATAGGAGACAAACCAACAGGCTGCTCTTAAATTCATCAACAGTGGATAATCAATCGAAGTAATCAGACAAACATCGATGAAACCCATCCCTCATCGCATCGATGAATTAAAAAACGTACCCGCGTACGCATGCACTTGGCCATTTAAGCTACCTCTTGAGAGGGCGCGCAGCAATTCGAGGTGGTCAAAGGGACGCCCTCTGATGAATGGATGACCGGCGTCTTCCTGCTCCTCGATTCAATGGGACGGTCTGCTCCCGACTCTCCCTCCACAATCATCATTCAAGTTTCGGTTAGAATCACTTACGTCGACGGACAGTGGTGTTCTTTCATCTCCGCAGGTATAGCGTGCGCTGTATGCTCGAGGAACGTTCATTCACCGTCGTTCGTTATCGCGGCGTGAAGCGCTCTAATTGGAAGTAAGTGGACACGCCGAGGGCGCTAAACTGGCCACCGAACCCCCCTCGAAACAAACATAAACAACGCGACTCCCCGACGCGGATTCCTTCCTCGCGTCCTTTAATTTTTTTTCAATATTTGCTCCCTTCACGTAGCTCGGCCCTTTTTTTCGGCATTCAGACGGAATTATCACGTACATTCGTCCGCGCCCAGGCTGTAAAGCTGCTTTCATACGGTCGAAATTTTCATTACAATTCCGTATGAGAGACCTGAATGACGCGTGACGTGACGGATTCCTTTCGAAGCGACCTGAATGCTTTTATTTCCATTCAAGCTCTCGTTTAGGAGCGGTTCGAGAATTTCTTTGGCTCATAATGCTGTTGGGAAGTATCACGCTTTCGCTGGTAATATTCGCGGAGTGATGTTTGGCGTTCATTTTTTTATGTTCGTCAGTATATGCATATGCAGGGTGACTTAATTCAGGAATGTGTCTATGGAGCGTTAATGGAGGTAAAACCATGGTCGGATTATGGTATCGAAATTATGTACGAGTCTTTCGTATTTGAATATTTGAAGCTGTCCTTGCCGTTAAGATCTTCGTGCTGGTGATTCGTACCAGATCTCGGGAGTGTAAGTATAATACATTCCAACCTACTAAATCCATTATATCGATCAAATTCATGGATTTTAGTAAGAAATGAATCTTCTTCCCCGCTCTTTTTTTATGCAACCCCAATGAACGCATTTTCCTCGGACAATATCCTAAATACACGTTATCAATGAAAAAAGACTTCCAATTCTTATAAACCACTCCAATAGCACACTGATTTTCAGGTTAAGGAAAATCAAAAAATCTCAACATGAGTTCCACACGCCCCCATTTCGAAGCTGCTTCGACTCGTTAAATTAATTAAATATCTAGGAGCTCTTAGGTCAGTTGTATCCTAATTATTGTACATTTAATTTTTGCTCCACTTTTTCACTTAAAAATTCAACCAAGAAATTATCAAGAGAGCCTTTCAATATTTTCTCGAACGTTCAAGCCTCTAATATTTATTTTTCGTAACCCAAGTTAGATACCCTAATGGATGCTAAAAAGATATATAATTTATTTTTTCTATAGTGAAAGTGATGCCCATGTATCTGAGTGGTACCAAACCTGAAGTGATATTACTGACCGATTAGTTATATGTACTGATTGATTACTTGATTTCTCTTATCGATTTTCTCTTATTAATTTTCTCCATTCCCTTATTCTATCACGTTTCATTCATCATATTATAGCAATCTTTCTTTTGCTCAACGTCAACAGAAATCACTCCGAGCAATTTTTAGAGAAAGAAATAATAGCAGTTTTCAACATTTCATCCAAGGAAGCTGCGACATCAGCAGTTGTCATGGAAGTTACAACAGAAACTAAAGTTACACATCCCGGGCTTTATATGGATGCGCAGGTCTTTTCGCTGGAATTGATGCATTATCTCACATCTTCCTCAATTCCTCTTTTCCGTGAATCCGATTTCTTTTGAGTAGGCGCCGCATTCCATCGTTTCCCCACCTCTCGCTTCCCTTTGATAAGCCGGATTCTCTCGACTCATTGTTTTTCTCGCCGAGGAATTCCAAGGATTTACGATCGGAAGAGTTTAAAAGACTCACTTACATCATTACCTGATTCTGCAGAGGAGGGGAGGTGTCAATGGAGGATTTGCGATTAGAGGAAGGAGTACAGCAAATGACTTCGTACTACGTCTTACATGCCGTAAGTTGCGATAACGCGAAATTCCAGGAACTTGAAAGCAGTTTTATTTTTGAATTAACGAGAATTCGGTAATGAACTTGTTTTTTTAATTTTTAAACCGAAGAATTCATAATTTATTGTTTTTCGGGTTACAAAATACAGAAGAGGGCTTAAGAATGTTAGTAAACGCAAAAAATCAAAACTTTTACAATTTTCCTTCATGGTTCTCCTGAGCCAAACATTGGTTTTTCAGGATGTGCCAGGATAAATCAATTAGTGCAAGATTAAATAAACTACATTGTTGTACAATTTAAATGAATGGTTCTTGTGACGATTCACAGGCATTATATGTTTTAAAGAGAGCTGCATGACTCGATGGATAGACAAAACTGTATCGAAGAGGGGTTAAAGTAGGGAACAAGGTAAAAGGAGAGCGTGGTAAAATGTAAGAAATATGCTATTTAGCCAACTTTATTTTATAAATTCAGAGAATACTTTCTTAGATCACGTATCCGATATTATGCATCCTCACTGTGACTTAGGACGTTCCGATACTGATAGGCAGATAAGGGAAATAGATGCTGGAGCAAGTCAATTCAAGAAATAATTTTTCCATGGACGATACGCGAAAGTAATCGATTTGGAAAGATTATTCATGGTTCATGTACCCCATCCCAAATGCCGAAAGGCGGCTTGCGTATAGGGAAACCGATACATACGTAGGTGCAGATGATATAGTATTGCCATTATATAACCTATTTCGAAAATCTTATCCAATTCCATTGAATCGGTCATCGATAAGCGATTCGATACTCTTGGTTGCCTTATACACCTAATATAATTTTATCTACTAGATAAATCACGATAACTCTATACCCTACTGAGCTTATACTTCTCCCCACATACCGGAAGCTAGGTTCCCTATGGTGATTAATATTCTAGATGCAACAGTGGGTAAATTTCGGATTGTCGTAGACACCCTTACAGCTTAGTGCAAAATCATTTCATACTACTTTTCATAACTGTTGTGTTAGCAAAGATCCTGGTCAACGCCATTGGTTACAGCAGCGATGCAGAATACGGAAGCAGGTAAGGACAGGAGGAAGAATGGCTCGGTTGATTAGCGAAGCCTGATTCCCAATAGAGACAAGTAGAACTTATATTCCAGATCACTTCCACATTCAGTACTTTCGCGGAGTTCCTTCGCGGTTTCCATCGATGCATTACGGAGACTATCGCAACCACAGACCGCCGCAATTTGCAGATTAACCTTTCAACTTTTACTTCTTATTTTTGCTGCTCCGTTGTGGTTCTAGTCATAATTTGCTGCTTATGGATTAATTATCGGATACATAGGTAGGCGTCGTTCGAAGCTTAATGAATGTAAATGTATTCCGCTCTCCGGAGAAATCATTCTTGACCTATTCTTGTCTTGTTACCGGAGGACATTTTATACCTCCCAGGAAAGGGATGCCGTAAATTGATTAAGCACCGCAGCTCGGTAAATGTCAACGCAGGAATTGGCGATGTAACGCTGCTCACGTCAGGGCAAGAAACCGAATACCGATTCCACGTTCTGTGTGACTAATGATACGCTCATCTACTTATATTGAGGTCATGAGGAGATTTTTGAGGGCTTAACTTCAATCACTCGCTCAAACGAGAGAGCAACTTTCATTTTCGTGCTGCACCGACGGGAAACGTGGGCGGGATGCATTATTTACGAATAAATTACGAGAAGTGCACTTAACGACGGGACTTGGAGCCAAATTCCTTTGGGAAACAATGTAAAGCAGTGTAAGAATGGAAAGCAGTGCGAAGGAATGGAGTGTTAATTTATGGATGAAAAAGTTGCAGATCTATAAAAGAACCTTTAACCGATATTTTATCTACCCGAAACATTTAGTTAAATAGTGATGATGAATATGTAGTGATTGGTTCCGCGAGGGAATAAAGGAAATTCGGTTTAATAGAGTGCTTTACGATACTTGGAAGTTAACGATACGTGCTGAAAGTTGGGCATTTCTTTTTATTCAATTTAGAATTATATTGACGGTATATTTTTTCGTGAATATCACTGCAGTTAGAATTTATTCAACTATTAATTCAATTCAATTATACTTCTTGAGCTTATGGTTTCAGTTTATCTTTAGGAGCTGACAATTTATTTATATGCCCTCCTCATCGAAGTAATCAGTAAATTTTTCGTTATCCTTTCAAATTAGATCTTTCGCCTTTACTGCTCAAAGCTTACTATGCGTTGTAGTATACTAAATCGTAATACTTACGAAATGTTCTTCCTCTGCTGGAAGATGTCTTGAATTTGAGTTATGTAAATTAAGATTACGAACATCTTATTTTTGGTAATAATAGTAACTCAAATTTTTATTAACAGACTATTTAGTTCAGAAGGTAGATGCAGTAACTGATCTTGATGAACTTGTCTGTGCATATCAAGCCAATTAAGATAGTGAATTCTCATACCTCTCAATCGCTCTGAGGTCTCCATATCTAGCGATTTACCATCGTTAGGCCCGATTTTTCATAAATCTCCCGCTGTACTCTTTCCCTCTTTGATAATTTCCCCTTTTTCCTCAAACTCAGTCAACAGCGCTTCTCGAGAGAGTAAGGCACGGAGCAGCACTATCGCCCCTATGATAAACGGCGGTCACCGCTTGGTACGTCGCGGGCACTGCTCGATGAGAACATCATCGCATCAGATGAAAACGCCCCGTTTTCGCCTCACACGTAAAGAGATGATGCCAGAGACAAGAGGGATTTAGCATAGAAAATTCGGGAAGTGTTGACTGAAAGAATGAAGGCCTCCATGCAACCACTACGGGTGCCTAAAGTTTCTCTGCCTCCCCCTATTCCAAAATTTGTAAAAATACAAGAGCCATGTCCATGAGTGCCAACAAATTAATTAAATCAGCATATTTTTTAACAATTTCATACATAGATTGTTGTTTGTACGAACTTGTCGTAACGCTCGCAGTATGATTGAATCCACGGATATTCCGATCAAGTAAGAGTCACCCATAAAATTCATTTGAATTTTTATTTCATAGCCGAATATTGATGAATATATCAATATTACTACAATATACTTTCGATAGCACCGTTTATACTGGGAGTCTAGAGACTCCTTTTTTCATCAAAAAGCCGTAAAAAGCAGTAACATTATTTTCGTAGTAATACTAATTGGTTACCGAAAAATAATTCATTTTATGCATAAATATGAAAACCCTGATTAATTCGCAACCCGAACAAACCACCCCCGCATAACGGAGAATCTACTTTTTCTTATCCTATAAAGAAAATTATGATTTCGCATCATAGCTTCCATCCATCATTTTTCCATCGTTGATAGTTTTGTCATCAATATTTGTTTGATGTTGCAACCTTAAGATGACACTCAATCATCAAAACTCGTTCTAAATTTGTTTTACTTGAGTGGGTATGTTCGATCGGACAATAACATCCATATGTTCCGCGAAGAGAAGGCGGAAGTACGCGATTAACGATAAAACATGAAGTTCATTGGTAGCGAAGTTAGTATCAAAAACACGGGCAAATATCACCAATATAAACATGTTCTACTATAGCTTATATTCGCAGGATCCGTTTCCACTATCACCTTCGCTTTCGCTATTTCGTTCATGGTGTTTTTCCCCTCCCATTTCCTTGGGTCGCCGGGGGCGTAGGGATCGCCTCCCCAGTGACGCGGAGGCTGAGACTACACGCGTGTCGTTGCGATTATTACCCGAGGCGTGTCCGCAGCTGAGGGCGTGTCGGTTGCTTCTTCCGTCTGCTCCTTCTCCCACCCATACCCCCCCACATCCCTCCCAAACATCCCCCACCTCACCCCCCTCTCTCACCCCATGCCCTCTCCATTACTTCCCCACCTCCCCTATTTTTCCATCTTTTTCCTCTCCCTCCCCGTATCGTCTTCTGTCCCCTATCTCCTGCGAATATTTTTCAATTGTAATATTCTTAATCACCTCTTTCATGCAGAATTTTCTTTTTAGTTCGTGTGTGTCACCATAATGGTTTAAATAACTCATTTAAAATTATCGGTTTTCGAAGTTTGGATCTTGTAATTTCATTCTGTCCGGTGTCCCTCAACGTCTTTAAACTATTACCATAAGTAATTTCTCGCTTGTTTCTTACCCCTCTTTCTTTATCGTTTCTTCTCGTGAATCTTTTCTTTCTCAGCTGTAATCTTAGGGTTTTATAAAGCATATTGATGTAAAGAAAGTTCTAAATCTAAACGGAAACTAAGGGCGAAGTTATAATTTGAGAGGCCATAGAGTTAAGGTTCAGATGGAATTCCCAAAAATTTATTCATCGAAAAAGAACGTAAAGGTATTCCATTTTGGAGAACGTTAATTGCAAAGTTCGAAGCAAGCGCATAGTCTGCCTCAGCGTATTTCAGACATGCTCCTTTTTTATGGTTATTGACTCTCGATTATCCGGGGTCGGATTATTCGGGGATCGGAATAATATATGTACTTAGAGGTTTCTGTATACATTTATTTATCAGTATTTAAAGATAGAATAAGATACTACCCAGTCTCAGCCTCACTCATTGAAGAAGTCAAACAAGTAAATAATTAATCCCTTTCACTATGGAAGCATGGTAAGCATAAATTTGCAATAATGTACGTAGTTTCCACATAACCAACTCATAATATCATTACCACTCATCTTTACAATCTTAATCTGAATTTGTAAACCTTAAATCTGATATCACCTCATTCTCTTGTTAGATGGCTTATATACACTATCTGATGATAATGTTAGCCTGACATCTGTTGTCTACCTCTTGGAAGGGATGCTTTTTAACCGTTTTACACATTATATACATTTAAACTCACACAAATTAGATTTTTCCTCACTTATTCGGGTTATCCGTGGGTTGGATTATCACAGGGACTTTATTCCCAAGTCAGTTCAGATAATCGGGAATCTAACGCGTCAAGACCATCTTCCTCCCTACCCTCTCCCATCTCTCCTCCCCAACCCTCCCATCGTCTCCACCCCTTTCAGATAATCGTCTCGACTCAAAGAAAACACCGAGACTGTCGAACTTCCCCCATTCTTTCCTTTCATCCCACAAAACGTATTCTTCTCAGCGACTAAAGGCGTTTCCAGGAGGACGAATAAACTTTAATTAATTGTAATTTTCCCAAAAGAGTCGAGAATGAATCAGAATGGTCCTCTTACAAGCCATCATAACAGGTGTCACCGCAGACTTGCATTCATAAACTTCTTCCCACCCCATCTCCGGAATAAACAATCCGGTGATTCACCCGCGGCCTTCCATAACTTTTTTCCTCTAAACCGACGATGACTCTTTCCCTTCGTGAGCTAGTTTATAAAAGTCCTGGAAAGGGGCTAGTGAATCACGCTTAGGAGAGTCTGAAAACATCCTGGCTGATATGAGGAAGGACGCTTTTTAAATTCGTTTGAAATGTAGTGGGACGTAAAAATATTGCTCTTTCTAGGAAGTCGATGTTTTGAATATAATATGGGCGGTATTGATTTAGTATCTTTTATAATTTTTTCCGAAATATCTCGCGAGTGTAAGACAGCATATCTTTTATTTTCAAATAAGTCGTATTCAGCTTTCTTGTGTTTCCTATTCAGAAATATATTACTGAAAATTTTTCCTTCTCAGCATTTAAAATAAAATTAGTTTACTTAAGCTTTGTGTCTTTCTAAACGACAGGCATATTGATTTTATCTGGAATATTATGGTAAATCTATAAAATCGTGTGGTAAATATATTCTTCTTTAAAATTTTGTAGTTGCAGATTTGACATATCCGTCAAGTGAATCGATTTTATATTCACTTTTCAGGAAATCGAACGTTTTTCTTTTTCGCTCCTGTTAAGTGAAAACAAAATTTCAGTTTGCATCAAACCTTTTTCGTTTTAAAAGATCAGCACCACTGGGTTTTGGTTTTCCATTCAGTTATGCCTCGGTAATTTGGAACACCCTGTATTCCTACGGATAAAAGTACTTTGATTTTTACGGTTCGGTCTCCGTTCCACGACGATGAAGTATACCGGTTTCTCCCTGTTCTGATTTCCGGTTCCTTTACGATTCGATAACTTCGATCTTTTTTTTAGTTTTGGTACAGATTTATTAACATTTTCATCCCTTTTAGTTTTTTAGTTAGGATCCAGCGCTTCACTGACAATACGACTTTTCCCAGTTCTGGTTTCCGTTTTATTTTCGGTTTCTTGTATGTACCTCGATCACGAAATTTTCCGTCAATAGTGAGTTTTACTATCTCGTTCATGACTATGATGATATGAAAGTTGCTGAATAATGGCATTTATTAAGGTTTCTCCTCATGGAATGCTACCAAAGGCGCTATTCGTAGAATCATTCTGCTTCACTTACTTGGATTTTTTCCACAGTGAAGAAAGTAGGGGCAAACTACCTCTTACCTCATTTTTCCTAGTCGCCTCATCCCCTTCTTTAAAGCTTTTCGTAGCTGTTAGTGGGGTATGATTCAAACCAGCCTTCGGGCTGAAGACTCTACATAGATCGCTCAAGGAATAGCTCAAAAATCTCTGAAACCACGTCGAATCCAAAGTACCTTCTGTCTGCAAAAAATCACCGATTCTGAATTCGGAACTTCGCTCAAAATCGAATCTCGAGCACTCGGAGACCCCTGATTCAACCTCCAAGAGAGGCACGTTAAGAAGCAGACGGCTATTCACTCCGGAGCGAAAGGGGGAGAGGAAGTGGTATTCTCTTTGTCGGTATCGCGTCCCACCGCTCATCTTCCAACGTCCTCACTTCCTCCCGCACGTGTCGTCTGCCTCCCTCATCTCGAGTTGCAAAGAATAAAAGAAAGACGCGACCCGCTGTGCGTTACCGTCTTCCTGCCAACAAACAGAAACAATGGACGCCGCAGTGATCTGGGAGAACCGTCTGCTCGTATCAGTCGGTTCTTTCAATGCTTAGAGACCAAACAGGAAAACGCCAAGCTATTCCATCTTATCTGAGGGCACGGGTGACACCTTCAGGAGGCCTCTTCAGAGCCAGAGTGCTATTATTCACAACGGCAAAGTTTTAGGCCCATCGATAGCTACTTTACCTTTCTTCTTCTATAGTAATCTGCTATTGCAAAGCCCAATGCTCCTATTCTCCACGTGCTTCTATCTTATCCTCCGCTATTCATCTCCGCAATTCCTCTTCCTTCCGTTAAATCATCCATCACCTTAATCCATCTTCGCCGTCTACTTCTCTATTCCACTATTCTTATTCACTATACTCCATTGCATTCCCAATAGGACATATCGCAGCATGCGATCTATGCCTGCATTTTAATAGGTTCAACTGTCGTTGTCCTACCGCAAGGAGGAGCGAATCTAAAAACTTGCCATCGGATTTGCCGGGCGATTTCGCCAGTTGGAGATACTTGCTAAGGGGACGATTTAAGACGATTTCCCTATGAAATCATCTTCCCTTACTTTTTAATATACCACTTTGTCTTGATAAATATAGTAAATGTACAGTGATCGTCGAAAAAACATCGCAATCCTAATTCCATTCTAGTTCCTTGTCAGATCTTAGGAAAACTTTTACAAGTAAAAGTCATCAAGGGAGAAATCGCCTCTCTTGGGTCCGTCGACGATCTCAAATCAATTCACATATGAAGGCAATAATTTTTATTTACGTTTTCATATTATTTTTTATATTTTATTATTAAAGGCGATTCTAAACTTCTTTATGCCTCCACAATCAATTTTTAAGGTCAAAAGTAAAACTGATTTACGAATTATACAAAGCCAATTCTATAATTTTTCTTCTGCTTTTTCCGACCAATTCCGCTATTGGGTCTTAAACACAGTTCTCAATTTTTCTATATTTCATACGATTTTTTGAGGTCTTTTTATTCTTTTTAGGCTAATCTGTTTGCCGAAACATTTTCCTGTCGATAGCTCACCATCACTCTTACGTCCCACCATTCACTTCTACACATACGCTCTCTTCTAAGATCCATCCAGTTATGTTTTCCTCTTTGCGTTGGCCCTCTCTGTTATAATGCCTTATTTTTAAAAGCTCGAGTTATTATTTTTACCATGTCCATCGCCAACTCAACCTCATTCCATTTATTCGGATTCTTAGAGGATTTTTTTCACTTCGTAACTTCCACGATCCTAACTCTCTTTACAAATTCATGGAAAGATGCCCTTGCTGTTAATTTTTTCCTCTCATTTTGAATTTTCGTTTAATTACTTGTTTTAATCTCATTCCGTGATGCCAAATATCGTTTTGATTTAACATAAATTTCCAAATCGAACGATTCAGATTGCAACGCTGCATACAACGAGAGGTGGTGAAGATGTATATCGGGGAGACGTCAATTTCGAAAATAGTTCGTGGCGTGGGTCAGTGCCGGCGTTAGTCCAAATGGCGGATGACTCTATTGTCGATTCACGAGATGATTCACCTCCTCATCTTTTCCCTTTTCCTAGCCCACGCGCCCTTCTGCTTATACGGCTAATGCAAATTCATAAATGGGAGACGACAATGAATGACTAATAACTCACCGCTCTCACCCAAACAAAATGTGAATTATTGCGTAACTGTTTACGCCTTGCTTTCTTCCTTTCCGTCCCGCGCACTTTTTTTAAATAAATAAATAAATAGATGCGAGCGCATGCATGAATCTGCGACTTCCACAGGATAAATAAATTGTCGATTGGGATGTCTTAAATGAAATGGCCTAGGGCGTGGGTTCCTTCGATGAATTGATGAAGACGCCGAGGAAAAAAGGAACGGCCGTCGGGAATTCCTCTGATATAATAACATCGGCGTGTATAAATAAGCGCATATCTTGCATATGTATACATGCATAGGAAAATGTGTTCGCCGTCCGAGTTTCATCTTACGCACCTAGCGGGGATTACGTAAGACAATCGAAGGTTTTGACACCTGTTGGAAGGAATTTCACGTATGTTTCTCTGCCTTTGGCATTATTTACATTCTTATGGGAGTGAGTGTATTGCGTGGTTTTCCTTATGGTGGGTTCTGCTTTGTACGGATGCAGAATGCAGATGTCCTCCGTTCTGTTTATTATCCCTAAATAAACAGTTGTCTAAGCAACCCCTAATCCATTGCTGTCTTTCGATTTTTATCGCGTGTCGAATCGAATTGAAACCAGGTTTGGAATCCATATTGAAAGATTGACTTCAATGAAGTATTTTACGCCTCTTATTATCCATAGTTTTCGTGCTATATTCATAGCAGCTGTCTTCCGATTATCTCCCCGGTGAAGTACGTCCTTATAACTTAAAATTATAATAGTTTCTGTTTAGGCACTGGGAAATTAGTGATTTACTATTTCGTCGATTCAAAGGATCCTGTTGTCATCACGCACTATTGAGCCTAAACCATAATTCGAAATCTGTTCCTGTTTGATGTTGTAAAGAAAATTCTCTTGTGGTTATCTAAGAGCATAGTCCGGATGCAAAATTAGATATTGAGATTTCACTTACATAATGAAGAAATCAATGAATGAAGAGGCAGTGTAGGAGTTTCACTATTAAGATCAACCTTATGAAACCCATATCCTTAATCCTTTTTATCGTTTTATGTTCACATATGCCTTCCATGAACCTCTTACCATTCAACCCGGATATTGAGATCAGGTCCCCGGTAAGAGAGCATTCTACCAGAAGAATATTGGGTGACAGCTGATAATATACGTTTGGTCAAAGGGAAACCGTTTATTAAGACCTGTACAGGAGCGTCCTTTAGTATGACAGTGAGACTATATGGGTATAATTTTTGAAATGGCTGTGGTCATGATTTTTAAAGAAGCTGAGAAGATTAGAAACAATGGAGATGTGACGCTACGGTAGAATGATGAAAGAAAATCGGCGAGATCAGGGAACTAATAATAAAGTCCTTTGTAGATCTAATAAAGAGACAATTCTCCGGAAAACTTTAACTTAAAAGAAGAGAAAACTTTTTTAGAGCACGATTATCTCCTGGAAACCGATAGGCTGGATAATGAGTGGTAATTATAACAGTTAAGGTTAGGAATTATTCGAGAACTAAGCTATTGGAAAGGGATGAAGTAGCTTGAAAAATCCAATACGAATTGATAATACAATGAGATTGCTTTGCCTCAAAAATACCTGGATGCCTTATTCACGGACTGAGACCAACTCCACGTAAACTGCTGGCGAGGGACTTGCTTAATTCTCCGTCAAGAGAGCTTGTACGTGAAGGAAATGTTAGATACAAGTTGCTGCAGCCTCATTGGTAGCAATTCAGCTGGGAAATCCATAATCGCCAGAATTACTAGACGAAACGCTGCAAATTGCTAGCTTAAAGATGCTCCATCAAATGGACGTTGTAAAATGAGGACCGTAAATTGGTTGTTCGACGTAGCAAGTTTCGCAAACTCGGGTGTCTGCTTTCTCTAACGAGGGACTGTTGAACTTTGGCCGGTGAAATAGGTTGCGTTGCAGGGCTAGTCTCTCTTTTTCCTTGGACCTGCTGCGCGTTAAATGAGAATGTGTGAGGAGGCAGGAGGAGAGTAAAAGGTTCTCGTTTTTTGTGATGTTGCGGTGTGAAGGTTATGTCCCAACATATTTACAGCCGACGAAACCTGAAACTACAAAAGAAAGAAGTCGGTGAACAGGTATTAAAAGGCCCGCCGAGTGCTATTTTTTCATCAAACTTCGGATCTGTTGAAAACCTCCTCCATTTCTGTTTTCGCCCAGTGGGTTTTCATTGCCAGAGGAAAATTTACAGAGCGTGGGCCCTTTCTGAAAAAAGTTTCACAACCCGCCGTCGCGAGGGAAGCCGACCTATTCCACTGGAGTACCACAGGGACTCGGTCAGGGGCCATTCTATTTGTTTTAGTGGAGATTTACATCCGCCTCATGTCAGCTTACCTCTAATCGGCACGATTATCTTCTCATAATGAGTAACCATGAATAAATGCATGAACCTTGGGTGCCCGGGGCGCCTTGTGCCACCTGTAGTGGGTAAGTCTTTTAGCGCCCACCCATTGGGCTGCTGGGGCGGTGGGCGGGAGACGCGAGATGGCGTGGGTGGTGGGAGGGTTTGCCGCCGCACACCTCAAAGGTAGACGAATGGTAAAATGAGGCTGGAATGCTCAGACTGCCGACCGCAACCGACGCCCCTCTCTTGTATTTCATTTCCAGACTGTCTCGTCTGTTTTCGTGTTAGCATCTATCGGAATGAGCTGCCATCGTTCTGGCGCAAAGGACGAGAAGCCTGCGAAAATTGGCTGTGAGATGTGTTTCTGAGCGTAGCTGTATCTTTGCTGATTTCAGTTGTGCGAGAATACTGAGGGAATGAAACGTTTATTAAAAAAATGGAGTAAATATCTTTTAAGGAAATGTTAAAGGTAACTTTGCATTTAAGGGCGTGCAGCCATGAAAAATCCCGAGGAGAGACGGACTTGAAAAAAGTCTGACGGGACCAGTAATCGAAGCCAGGATGATCTTCGTTATTAATTATATTAAAAACGAGTATATATGAACGTTTTATGTATGATTTACAAAGAGGGTTTTCTTTTATCTGTAGACTTTTCTCTGCTGCGAAAATAATGTAGAGAAGCAGAAACACTGAAAGTTTTGCTTTCAATTGTCTATTGACTGTCAATTGGTAACACTAAGAACTAGGACTGTTACATGGATACTTTCGCCAAAAAATTCAACCTTTATTCATTAATTCTATGCGTTTCAAAGGAGAATATTTCGAAAAAAGTTACGCTTCGAAAGAGAATTGTTCGTAAACCAGAGAAAAACCTAATCAAATAAGTTATGAGGAGATCAATACAGCGATTCAATAGAATGCTTGAGTAAAAATGTTTCCAGCACTCTAGTAAAATTGCTAAAGGAAATCTTTGATAGTTTCACCCCATCATTTATGTATTAGTCTCTCTAATTAGACAGAGATTATTGCGATTACTTTCAATTTTTTTCTAGATCCTCAAACAGCAAATTCCCGCCGTTAAATTCTTTTTTCCTTAAATTTTCATTTCGAACAACTTAGTTCGTTACTTTGCTGTAAATTTTGCGAACAATCGGCAGCTAAAAGAGGGTAAAGAATTTCGTAAATACTCTTGGCCTTATGGATGACGTAGAAATCATATCCTAGCATCTTCGATCAAAAGGAACTTCTTCGATCGTTTACCAAGAGCTCCTCCCCCGTGATGTATCACTTCTCCGTCATTTCGCTCTCAGCTTGCACAAAATCGGGAAAGAATACTCGGACACGTGGTCTCACATCCTCGCGCCGCCATTCCCCAAATGTGTGATGGTACCCACCGGTCCCATTAAAAACCAATACACCCGTTTCTTCGTCTGTCCTTGTGAAAGTGAACCTGTTAAACACGTTTCGTCACGACCGAGTCGCCGTAAGTTGTCGGGGAAAATCAAACGTCAACGGAAGAGTTCAATGGCGACAGATCGGCAACACGAAGCTACCGTTTAGTCGGGGAGCAGCAGCTGGGTCGGTACGCACGCTGGGGAGAGATATAAAATGATTATCGAGGAGGAGTCGCTCGGGAAGCAACGGCCGGACCGGGAGAATTCCGAACCAAAAGAATCGAGTCCTTTAATCGAGATCGATACACTGATAATAGCGAAAACGTGTCGTGGATTTTATTCATTCGCCCAGGAGAGGAAAATAAAGCGGTTCTTTTTTTTTGGGAGAGATAACAGGACCTTGGCGAGGTGATGAAAGGAGAGATCGTAAGACAAGGTGATGAAGAGGGAGTGAGAAGAGGAAGGAGTGATAATGGGAATTATGGTTGGAGGTGAAGAAAATGAAGGGGGAGGTGGCGGAAAATGTAAATTTTCGTTCGTAACTAATGGGCGGTGTGGGAAAAAAATTCACGCGGGAAGTGGATCAGTGATCGGGCTGACGAAAATCGGGACGTAACATTGCAGTGGTCTCATTAGCGAGCGGGGGAAGGAACGAAGCTTAAATTTGCGTTGCCTATTTCGGTTATTTACTAGATCTACTGAAGATAAATGTGGTCGGAGTGGGATGAACAAGTGAAATCTACGTGTTCAGGAGTTACCTTGTGGAAAGCCATTAGAGTAATGAAGAGGTAAACTTGAAATTTTCCACACTATTTTTTATTAAGGACCGGTATCGCTACACAAGATAGCATCTTCTGGTGCTATGGTGGGTGGTGATCGGATGAATAAGGAATAAATTAATGATTACATTATTGGGACGGGTGAAAGGTGACGTGAGAAGAGACTGTGTCGGAAGTGGAGAGAAGAAGTAAGCGTCCACAACAAAAAGAATCCGGCAGAAGAACCAAGTTCCCTGAAAAATCTTTACCGCACGACAATCGGAGAGACTGATGCTATAAGTTGCGTTGCGTAAACAAACAGTGTCGTTAGCATGGTTGTTATTGTAGAAGGGGTACGAGACACGACGAATCGAGAATATCAAAAGGGGTGTTGGGTTAACGAAAACTTCGGACTGCGAGCAAATAGGACAGTAAATAATATCTCGAAACATTTTTATATGCTCGGTCGAATTCGAACGCATGTTCGGATAATGAACACTTCCCGGAACAAACAAGATGCCACATTGAGTGCTTAAAAAAACGGCGGAGATGAAATAGGATTAATGGCAACTTTTGCTACTAAAGGTAATTACAGGAAAAAATTACCTCATTGATACATCATATTTTCATACATTAATTCGTATTCTGTATATTTCAATACATATTCTTACTGATAAGTATAATGGAGTAAAATCATCTAAATAGTAAATTTAATGATTTTAGAAAATCTGCAGCCCGTGATAATTTCTTCTTATATTTATTCTGCCCTTCCCTTTATGTAATTTCTGCGGGCCTGTCTAAATTTTGAGTCCCTGTAAGGATTGAGCAGAAACCTATGATAAATCCCGTAAAATTGATGATAATTCGATACTCGGTTTACGGATAGGGGGTAGCGGACATCACCCACTTTAGATAGAAAAGCATTACATCCCTTCTTGTAGTAAATACAGTGAAACCCATTTAAGACACTCCCGATTAACACGTTATTCCTCTTAATACGCGTTTTTCTCTCGATCCCGGTCTCTTTCACTCTAAATACACGGTAAAAATACCGCCTAAGACGCCTTTCTTCCCTTTTTAACGCGAAATTTTTCCATCCTTAGATGCACTGCTACCAGCTGTAGCCAATCCTCCGCCTCTGCCGATGGACCAAAATTTGTTTACATTATTCTTCCGTAATTCTCTATCCTGTTTATTTATATTTATTTATTCTAAAAGTTGCTTCATTGTAGAGTTAAAAATGACCAGTATTGTATAACCAAGGAAGACGCTCTCTCTGTACGAGCATTAAACTATTCTTATAATTATAACAAGATAACAATCAGTCATACATACAATAGTTCGCAGACTCTCTGAATACCTACAAATTAAATATTTTGCAAATAAATCAAACTAATTCCTTATGGTCTTTAAAGCTTCAAGTATTTATTTAAAAATTAAGGAGCAAAAATACTCTCTCCTCTTGTTTTTTTAATGCGAAAGAAATAAAAATTTGAATCATCCCTTGTTGCAACGCTATCCCTATAACGCGCTTTTCACTCGAACCCTACATACATCTTAGCCGTGATTTTCTGCATTTCTCCACCTCTTTGGCGTCGCGATTCACCAGTGCAACAAGATAACAACCAGTTATACGTACAAAAGTTCGCAGACTCTCTGGATACCTACAAATTAAAAATTTTGCAAATAAATCAAACTCAAGTAACTCCTTATCGTCTTACAAGCGTCAAGTATTTATTTAGAAAATAAGGAGCCAAAAATCCCTCTCCTTTTGTCTTTTAAGGAAAAAGAAGTAAAAATTTGAAACAGTATTTATTTAAACATTAAAGAGCCAAAAATCACTCTCTTTTTATTTTTAATGAAAAAGTAACTTAACGTTAACTTTCTGTAACGCAGTCTTCCTTGCAACGCTTTTCCCTCGAACCCCCGAAACACACCTCAGCCGTGATTTTCTGCATTTCTTCACCTCTTTGGCATCGCGAGAGAAAGGGAACGGGGAAAAGAGGAGGAAAGTGAGAGGCGAAAGGGAGTGAAAAGAAGCGGAATGATTAGGTGGAGGTGTGTGGGTGGCCCTCACTCCTCGGCGGCGGTCACAGAGTAGTAGGCGCTTTGAGGATAGACCTATTCGAAACGGGGTGGAGTCACTTTAAAAAGGAGCGCTTGACCACCTCGGGAAAAAAGGAACTTCCACGCCCCCTATCCCACTATCTTTCTCGCCCTCTTTTTTTGATTTTCGCCTTCATCGCCTGGCCGCCGCCTCCGAGAAAATAAACAAGGAGGCGAGAATGGAGGAGGGAGATGAGAGAGGGAGTTATTAACGATAATTATAAACTGGATGCCGGGATGTAGGCCATGAATTATGTCTGGAATTACATTCTCCATTACCTTTAATCGCCAGTCTACTCTTTTAAGGGGGCCTCTCTCACGAAGACGGAGTATTCCTTCCCGTTCCCCAATCCATCTTCGCCCGCCTCTCTTCTATCTAATAGTATGCGCTATCGTTTGAATATGAAGACGGTACTTTAGAGTACCGGAACGAATCGGTCCATTCGTGCGCGAGATCCGTCCGTTTCCGCCATCATTCCCGTCCAGTTAACGTAATGATGTGAAATATTCCTGAATGGTACTTTTGAGTCTCCATTTTATCGACGAATCAGCTCCGATACACTTTTATTCGTTTGGCGCGTTTGCCCGCTATGTGTCTTCCTTCCTTTTCCTTACCCTATCCTTCCAGAATGTACTTTTAAGTTGCAATTTACGCCTGAATTATTTCTCTATATTGACCACGCTTCGGGTCTATCCTGGGTCATCTCTCGCTTATTTATTATTATTATGAAAAATATATTGCTGTTGGACTACTCGTTCGGTGGCAGCGCATAATTCATACTAAAAACCTTCATTAAATTTACAACCTAACTAAAACACACTAAACAATACATAAATAAAATAATATACGATGAATACAATATTACAAATAATTCACATATTACTATACGCTGACTTATCAACTACTTCCCCTCCCGTAATACAGGCTTTTTCAGGGTTCCCTGTTTAAACTTTTCTGCTTGGATTCTTTTCCTTCTCTCTTGAATCTACTGGGGCTTAGATCGAAGGTGATACTCCAAAGTCCACAGTTTCATCAAACACCATCTCTTCTCTTAGTTCTGTTCCCCTTCCTATCCACCCCCAGCACCATACATCTTCTCCTGCTCAATCATCCATTACAATAACTCACCCACTCTTGGTGCACCTCTCGAGTTCCATCATCCCATCTCTATTTGATGCAGTTGATCGCATTTTATTACCGGTCCAGCCTCCCCCATTTTTCACTGCCCAGCTTCTGGCCCCTGAGCTCTCTTCCTCTCTTTCGTGATACATTTTGATTAATTCGCGCCTCAGACGTGACGCGCACTCTTCATTCTTCTTTTTCTCCACCACCTGGGCCATGTTTTAATTTCTACAGCTCTGATTCTGACGAAGAGGTAGCCGCCTCCGATTTTTGTTTCAGATCGTCGAAGGTTCTTTTTCTATCATTTCTTCAACATTTTTTAATACAAACTACAACTCTTATGAGGCAATCACTGTACATGGAAGCGATTGTTCACCGAAACGCGCTCAAAAGAAAACCAACAAAGAGCAAATTTAGCTTTCGAATAGCCAAGTGGGCAGCGTTTTCGCATTAGTAAAAGCGTTCCCGGGTTCGATTATCGGTGGGAGCTCATAAGAGAGCGAAATGACCTCAGCCCATGAAGGACTTTTAACAACACCACTACTTCTGCAACAAATTATTTGCTGCGAAACCTAATTCCTCCGAGGAACTCAATACGAAATATTGTACTAAATGTTCGTGATTTTCAACATTAAGTCACATTTGGGAAGGAGGTACCAGAAGAAAGTAAGTTCGAATAACATTAAACATTTCGCTGAATATTTTCTAGGTAGCGTATGCGTTTGTTCGATGTTAATTTGGTAACCGTGTTATTATAATGATTGTTCTGAAACCCTTTAACCGCAGGAAATTATTCCCATGTTTACATCATAATGAACGTTGATTAATCGTTAAAATATATTCATCTTGCAAGATCCTTAATAGAGCCAGAAAACCGTTCACATTTGCCAACAACTCGGTTGATATTTGCAGATATAACTAGAATAGTTTCGTATCGCACACATACGGTGTAATACAGTCATAAAAGCAAGGATCAGAGTTATATATTTTACATCTGTTTATAATTTATAATCCCTTAGCAGCTATTAATGTTTGCATCTATACTACTCTCAACTTTTCATTGGCGCATTGACGTGTCCCAGCACCGATTGGAATAACTTGAGGTAAACCAGAATCTTGCTTGCCATTCCTTGCGAAGATCAAAAATGACCCGACATTTACATAAATACACATCCTAAACCAAGATTAATTTTGCTTTGCTAATCGTCAAGAAGAAGGACAGGTCATAATTCATGTCGAAAGTAGCGGTGACTATGGGAAATTCTGGAAAATGATACGCCTGAGCGAGGTTCACCATCAAAGCAAAATAAAATCCGAGAAAAGAAGCAAATCAACGGATTCGTGCGTGAATGCTAATGAAAACTCATCCCAAAGTCTTACCGCGAGACAGTAACTGTTTTTCGTTCGAGGGAGGTCCTCGATTTTTCTATTGCCAGCCCTTTTCCAAACGGCGTCCATCCGTCGTTCACTGCTCTACTTTGCATACATTTTCGCTTATCTTTCCTTCGAATCTCTCCTCCTCCTCCTCTTCTTTTTAAATTTAAATCCGAGCGGACGTATATGAATATTTCGGTCTTTGATCTCCCATCTTATAATTAACTAAACCCTTAAAATATTTCTCTTCCGAGAGGGAGAGGTCGACCTATGACTGTATGCGATGGAGGAGAGATATGCAGCCCTGCTTAGGACGTAAAATGGTAATGGACCATTTCTCCATCCTTAATTTGTGAAATGAAAGTTGGAAGGGACACCCACCAATGATTCAAAACACAGGAGTATGGCCTACCTCGATGTTTCTGAGGAACCGTTTTCCGACCTTTTTTGATCCTTAATTTAACAATAAGTATCAGACGTTTGTACATACTTATCATAAGGATATATATTTCCTTTCCTCTATGTATTAGTAATCATAAAAGTGCTTCGACAGCTGAGGTCATTTTGTACTCCTCCACCGGGAATCGAACCCGGGATCGCTTTCATCAAAGTCGAAAGCGTTACCCACTTGGCTATCCGGAACCTTATCTTCATTTTTGACTTCATTAAAATTTAAGGTTGTTATTAGCGTAACGGTATCGCTCTTTATGTCTTTAAGTCTAAATTTCGATTCTTCAAGGAAAAATCGTCAGTGATGCTGCTGGAATCAACTTCGTTGAGGTCTCCTTACATACGTATGTGTATATATTTTTATATGCATGTGCATGTTTCACATACGAAGGATCTAGAAAAACTCCTAGGAATGAAGCAGGAAATCATGAATATCTCAAATTAAGTAGTTATCGACGAAAGGTATGGTTGAACAGGTGGGAATGACACTGAACAAAGTAAATATTCAAGCCCAGTAAGTGTCGAGGGAATGAAAAATAATTGTAACATACATCTCGGTTGATACTAGCAGTCAGCTGCGAAAACTTTTACGAAAATCCTCACACGTATACATATACACAATCACATAAACATATATACTCACGAGACCACACATATATATATATGCATAGAGATATAGGGGCACTTTATGCGACTGTCCTTTTCCTTCTCCATTCCAAAAACCCCATCCTTCTTTCTCACGAGATATCCAGGCGCCAATTCCGAACACCGGTCCACACCCTCAGCTCCCACCATTCCTTTGCCCTTCCCATTCACTTCCCATCGGATTCTCCTTCCTCGATTCCCCCATCTCCAGACTACCTTCTTCTCGTTAACCATCTCATTAACAATGTATACCCAGCCCTCTCCCCAACCCCAACGCCCTGCTCCTATCTTTCCACAAACAGGTTCTCCGTGAAATATACCATCGCGGCATGAGTAATGCCATGAATTAAAATAGACTACGAATGCGCCCTCGATAGCTGTATCGCGATCACTTATTATGCGGAGATGATTTTCCCCCGGACGCGTAATCGTTTCAATTACGCAGAAGAGTGTTTTAACGCCGGGGAAGCAATATCAGCGCACGATTTAGGAGGTTTCGAGCTACCGCCGAGAGGAGGTAATTTTCTGGATGTGGTGTAAACTCATGCGGAAGATTGCCATTAGAAGCGGCGGTTATGATGCTGATTACATCGTTAAATACGCATCCACTGACACCTTTACATCGGTGCTTTCCGAGCATATTTTAGTCTTGTGCCACAGGCCTTCTCTCGGGGATTAAATTGCCAATCTTTATGCCGCGGTGCGTGTAATCTTTTGCGTTTTATCCATTACTTTGTCGATCGGCGCCATCAGGAAGGGATGATGCTTTCAGTGGATAGCGATTTATAATAACTAAGTGGCTGGAAACCACTGTCAACCGAAATTAAGTAAGTAATGACGCGCTGAGAGAGGAGGTACTATGGCCCAGGGCCTCGACATCAAACATACGAGCAAAACAAATTCAACAATTCAATTCATTAAAACATACTATATGTAATTCATCTTTCTTTCATCTAATCATAAATTACGCATTGACTCAGTTGAAGCCATCGACAAAACATCCTTTGTCAAAATTTGAGAGAGGAGACAAGGGATAGTTTGGTAATGCAAAATTTGCTTTCATATAATTGGCAGATATAATAGATCAGCTGTAGTTATACATCTGGCGCCTACCAGGTAACACATAAGTTGGACCCATAATTTGCATTTAGTCATTTTATTTTCTTGAAAAATATCGTGAATTACCAATCACAATTCAAATTTTAAACATATGGTAGTAATCAAACCAAAGGATAGCAAAGGGTAATCCCGTTATCCTCTGGCGGAAGAGGTCCCGGGTTTGATTTCCGGTGGGAAACTTCATTTACAGCGGTTCACTCAACATCGTGATGAAATGGGTAATAATTATAATACGACTTTATTCGGGCGAGATTGAAACTAAAGAAAATCTTCTTACATCTAAAGATTCGTCGACATTCGAAAGAAAGAGTTATATTGAAAAAATATGCTCAGAGGAAAAGTAATTTGCCCGTTTAAAAACCTGAATAAGCGCTTACGAAAAAATACCCTATAGTAGGAAAACATCCACAAGAAAGGAAGTGTGAAAAACATGCGAAACCTACTCATAATTGAAGATCAGATGTTACGGAAAAGGCAGGTTAAGACATCTGAAAGCAAAAAACACAATACACATAAATTTTACGTTGCTTATACAAAAACAAGAACGTTATCATCCGAGCCATCTGAGTCAAAAGATATCGGGCTCTGTGAAATTCAGCCTTAATTGAGCATTGAAATTAATGCAATTACCACTTGTCACAACATTTCATATGCTGTTGTGGTTGACGGAGTGGATGATTTACTTTTACTCCAACTACATTTGTTACGTTAAGCAATCAACTCCATATAGCCAGGAAGAAGCGAGTTAGAGCAAAAACTTCGGAGATACGTAAACCCGTAAATTGGAGGGGCATGAATTTCTTAATGAACGCAAGTCCTCCGTACTGAATGGCTTCGCGAACCATTGAAGAAGATTCCCCTCCAAAAATACCAACTCGGGCGCGTAATTTTATGACTCGAAATATCCAAGGTCAATTACGACATCCGCGTTCCTCCTCGGAGATCGGAAAAGAATTTTCGCGGCAACGAAAATAGCGATTCTCATGTCACCGCACCAAAGCGTCGCTCTTATGCAACCGCGGCTCGGTTTTTAACGGTGACGTGATTACCGAAGGCTTTCGAGCGAAACCTTCTTGACGTGGTTTGTTTGGCAGAATCGTAAACACTCGCAGCTTCGGTTCCTAATGAAGCACTTCAAAATCCCGACGAAAATTTCGTCCGAAAAGTTGGAGCGACTTGATGTTATGCGTGAACCGAAATGATTTGGTCAAAGGGGGTCGGAGAGCACCTCCGCAGTCAGGGAACGGTTGGGGGTCCCTGAGTCGGCGAGGGCCCCGGATTTTTATGGCGTTCGGATAAGGGCGTTGGAGAGGAGAGGGTGATAGTGATTCCTCCAAGGAGTAGTTCGGTAAGATGAACGCTGAGGGCGCCACTGAGATTTCTGATTTCACTCCCCACCGTCCGTCGAACTGTGAGGGTGATGCGTGAGGTTAGGAGAACTTTGGACGCGAATTTACGAAAAGAAAGAGGAAGCAAATAAATTTCAGCGTATTTTGAAGTCGTCATTGGTAATCTGCAACCATCGTGAAAGGAAAACAGTAACTTCCGCCTTAGATTTTTAATTCGACATGTTTCGTCACCGAGTTGTCATCTTCAGTTGGATGATTACTAAATTTTGGGGCTTATATATGAGCCTCAAAGCCCTTATGTATGATCCCCAAGTGTTTTATCATAGAATAACACTAATGCAATTGTTTTCCTTTTAAGATGATTGCCGCGGAATTTCACGAAGTGAAGATTGGCCGTATTAATTTATTACTAAAGTGATTGTGAATGTCCTAGATGTATGTTTTGTTCGTTAAACTTCTTCTATAAATTAGCATGGTAAATGTATTAATAGTACAGGCTAGAGCTGTTGAACCATTATGCTTGATGTTTCATCACTTAGATTATACCTTGCAAATAATTAGCATACTGATATGTTGTTATATGTTATAGTATATCAATTACATGAAGTCGTACCAAATTCCAGTATGATGTAATCAAGTTAATAGATTACTGTCGTAATGGCGTAAGGACAATTATATACTGCCTAGTTAATTTCGTAAGCTATAACTTCGTTATACACATAAATAAAGTGCCTCATGCCAAGTCGCAATACCCATTATCGTCTTATGGGACGGAAAATATTGATTTACTTAATAGCTGTCATCATAACTAGCAACGATATCTCTCTTTGTTCCAAGCCGCCCAAACGGCTTGATATATATAGAGCTATTGGCCCAATCACAGCCAATTGTCGAGGAGTTAATGTTAAAAATCCTAATGGCTTCTTAGATAGAGAAGTCTTAAAGGGCAACTTTCTATGCCCCGTTGTTTTCGCTTGATTTTTGTCAGACGCGGGAGAAACTCCGAGGAGGATTCTTGACCCATGCATGGAATAACATTCGGAAACGATAAGTCGGGAAGATCATCGGACTGGACCTCATCCAAGGTACGATTCCCTCGCAGATTCGGAGCTGTTTTCGTGAGATATCGCATGGTGAAATAGGAATTGTTGAGTTTATCTATTTAATCGGGTAGCTTTATTCCGGATATGAAATCTCCTCTACCAGAATTTGCAAATGTATAATGATATAATGAGACCTTGATTGTGGATTTGATTATATTGTACGTAATTTCGGATCCAAATAGTAACCGCCTCACCCTTTGTAGACTTTGTAGTACTAATAATTTTCCTACCTAATAATTTATCTACTTAATAACCTAGCTTATGACAATAAGCTTGAATTAAAATCTGATTACGAAGTGCTTCTTCAATCACTGTGTCTACTACATTTATCAAATCAAAAGTGTACACATCGGTATTTTAAAAGTTTATTGAGGATCTAAACTATTAGAAAATGAATTTAAACCTAATTTTAAACTGACAAGCTTCTAGATTCATCCCAGAAAAGTACTAATATGTCACTAATTTTTGAATCAAAGTACGAATTTGGATCAATAAATCAAATAGGAAATTATAGTTTACGTCTGTTGGTGCTCTTTCTTTCTGACCTCAAAAACTCAGACTTATAGATGCTTTCGAAATTTTTGATAAGACTATCTTTCAATGCTAATTTTGGTTTTCGGAGAACAGATTATTTGCTAAATTTGGAATGTAACACTATTGGTTTTTGAAACAATTGTTACTGGATTATAGGACACACAATTGCTTATGCATCAAGGATTCTCTTAATTGTATGTACTCGGTACTCTGAATCAAGTTCATTAGTGTATCCAGACAGATGGAAAGGGGGCTGGCTATTGCCCCAACTATGTGACTGTAGTATTTGCAATTTGCCAATGATGTAACGAGCAGCTTAGAATTTGATTTTTTAAACTTTTCGACGATCAACATGCATCTACTGCATTTATTACAACAAAATATTATTTAATGTTAATTGAAGATGACTTTACAAGGATATTTTCCTAAATCGATCCTCTGGCAAATTTATAGGTCGTCATCTGCTGCAATAGCAATCTAAATCTCTATGGCAAGCATATTTAAACATTCAGAAACTAGCTCATGATTACTTCCCGTTGTTTTCTGAGTCGCAGTGGTATTTCTCTTAAATTTTGTTTTGACGCTGTTTATCTTTGATACATTCTAATTTTGCTGTGAAACCTTTTCGCGAAATGATCGAATTATTATTCATGCCTACTTCCAATTGTATCTTAGCTACACTGCTAAAAGAGCTTTATAGATGAGATTCATTATTTCATTATTGTCATGTCTATGTTGGCCATAGTAAAATTAGTTCGATATTTTTCCCTTCGGTCTGCATAGCTGCTTTGTCAGTACAACATGCGTGATCAAAGGTCGTCTCTTTCCCGAGATCTGCCTTATTTTTTTATTTCCAAAGCGAGCCAAGGATATTTAGAAGCTCGACTCCGTATGTTTATGCGTGAAAGGAAGAACGTGATTAAAAAGGGCAGACTCCGTCCTTACGGAGTCACTCAGCGGTGGGGATCAATCTAGTTGTTTTAACTATCGGCCTCAGCCTCGTTTCTAATCCGTTTATTTTTTTTTCGAAATAGCGAAAAGATTCCGAGCGGAATGCATCAAAATTTCTGTAGCTTATGTCGTAACTTTACTCGATTGGGATCGTATTCTGCCTTCATGACGAGATCGTCCTTGACGAGGAAGAAAAGAAAATTACAGGTTTTGAATGAGAATGTGCTGAATGCCTCGCTTATTATAACACCTTTCGCGGCTCTTTTCTGTTTCTTTTTCATTCATTTTTATTCTTTTATTATTTTCCTCTTCTCACTTCTCCATCCCTTCGCCGTTCTGTATTTATATTTCCCTCGCTGCCGATATCCTTCTTTGCAGGTAATGCCTTTACGCGTTATCCTTGTGTATATCGGTAAATTCTCGACAGATGGTTTATATGTAATTCAGCTCTATCCTGATAGTCTTCCAGTATATAAGGTACTAAATGTTTAAAGCGAGGATGAAATCGCTATATAGAAAAGGTAGGGCAGGCACGTCTTATGAAACGACCGTTTCATTTTCTAGAAATTGATTAGGAACCGTAAAGGACGTACCAAAAAGATACTTGTCCTTTGAAAATTCTAGTAAATTTTATAAGGTGTAGAATTTTGTGAAATTACCCCACAGTAATGCTTTGGAAGACTATTTCTTTACTATTTCGGAAGACTATTGACTATTCTTTGTCTTTCTTGATCGGCTTAAAATTATGCACATAGCTGATCTATATATATATATATATATAGATCAGCTCATATATATATATATAGATCATATATATCCCTATGTATATATAACCAACTGACTTAAAGGGAATTCCTCGTCAGAAAATCTTCATATTGTATGATGTATCATATATATTAAATGAAATAAGGGTGAATTTTTTAGAATAAATTCTGCTCTTCTTTGATTTCTATTATACTAAATAGCACTAATATTTTTGGTTACCTGATATTTTAGTGTTTTAAGTAACTAGGTAATTCTCATGTATTGTGAAAGGTTCAATAAAAAGTTATTTTTTAGGCGTTCCGTTGATATCAATAGAATCGGTTTCTTTTATTGTAAATATTTAAAACGACAGAGAGATTATTCCTATTTTTGATTATTGAGCAAAATAAGATAGTTTTAAATTCTTCATGAGTTAATTCTAGTCGTGTTATTTTTTACGGGAATTTTCTGGTGTACAGTATAATTATCACTGCCATGAACCAGCCTGAGAAAAAAGTCAATTAGAAATACATTTTCCTCCATTCTGTTCCAGAAGACAAACGGCAAATCTTCCTTTCATCAAGACATGTTAGAGGGAACTAAGCACGAGTATTGTACCAATAATTAGCTAATCTGTTCGTTTGTCTTGGTTTTCCTCCATTAGTTGGAGCTGTCATTTACTTTGCCATCCACATTGTTTTCGTCCATTTATCCTTTCCCCTTCCAAATCCTCTTCCCATTCCGCTCCACCATTTATCCCCACTCTTTCCCTTCTCACTTACAGCTAACCACTCGTAATTAGCAGTGGTTCCACTTCTCATCAGAGAGACTTAAACGGCCCTATTGCCCGACAGCCGCTCATTCCACCACAAATTGCCTCTCTCCTCCCGAAAGCTCTCTTCTAATATCCCCGAAAATTTTAAATATCTCCCCTCCGCCGCATTGTTTTTTTCTTCTTAAATGGGAATTCTTGCCCGAAAGAGTGCTCAGAAATTCCGGTAGGCTTTCAGGAAGTCCGAAAGGTTAATTTTTCACCATTAAACACGTGGTATTTACGGTCATTTTTTCGTTCGGTCGAGTAAACGATATTTTTTTTCCATCTTCGCCCAAAACACTACGTCGTCAATCTTTCGTGCAGTCGGTGTTTCTTGGGGCCCCCCACAATTGTGGAACAAAGGCTTTTCAGTCGGAAAGCCGTGGTAGGACTACTGTTTGTGCCGTATGATATCCGACTGTTTTTGTATGTCAATTTTGTATTCAAGCTGAAATATAGGAATTTTTTATCAGTTAGCGTAATTCGTAACCATATGAGCAAGAACTTTCATTCGAAACTCCCCTCTTTTTAAATTCGAATTGTAGTCGAAGGTATCATAACTTCTGGTATAGATAAAAGTGAGGAAAGAGTACTGCCTAATGGTCCAGCATTGTGACGAATCGAAATTTTGATGTATTAGACTCCCCGTTGAATTCAGTAGGATTTTCACGTGAACATGATCAAAGTGCACTTTCTCTGAGGAGTGTTTTCCCACGCAACGGGGATTCTGGATTAGAAACACCGAGCAGACTTGGGGAATCTTTTTAATTTGATTACATGATGAATAATTTAAACGTTTAGTAAATTCACTAAAAATTAATAAATTAAAAGATTCCGTGAAGTAAAGTCGGAATAAGATAAAAATGAAATGACATTGCTGAGTATTCAACCCTGGCGCTCGCTAGGAGGTAGTTAATCGATAACTCAAAGTTGGGAATTTAATTAAATTTTTATTTAGTAAAGGTTCTTTCAGCAGCTATTAGGAACGAATAACATCGGTGAACAATGCCTATACATTACAATAACATGTCAGGAAACACAATTTTTGCTAAGTGTGAAGTTAGAAAAGTATAGCGAAGTCTAAGAAACTCTACAGGTTTGAATTTTAAAGCGGAACGAAGAAAACGAATCGAAAAGTAATCTTAAATGAGTGTGGAAGTGAATTCCTGATATGATTATGAGTGCACACAAGGGGTGTGTAGATGTAATCTTTAGATTGTAACAATTATGCTCGCTTTCTGTGCTAAGAATGCTTATGTCATCATACCCTTTCATACTTTTCTACTTTTATGAATGTATTCCTCTCTGGTTACAAGAATCATCTTCGTATTCGTGCTGAAATACAGGAATATTTCATCAGTTGTCGCAATTCATGATCATAGTGTGTATATATATGATTCTTCTATTGGAATTGGAAATATATATCTATTCCTCTATACATTCCTCTTTGGTCACAAGAATCATCAGTACACATTTGCCCTCAACAGAGGCTTCGTACGGGTTAAACAAGTCGCTAGACATCAGCTTTTGCGTCTGGAGAAATCATTTGACATCACCACATAAGTGGGTTATCGCCGAACTTATTACCGGCATCAACAACTCATCTTCGGTTGTTTCACGCCATGCTCTCCGACTCCCCGCCGTGCATCCAACCGACACTCTCTGTTAGGCCGCTGCACATCCAACGGCAGACGTTCGATCAAATGTTGTGACTTGTTTGAAAGCACCATCTCTTCGGAATGTCAAGGCGTCACTTCGCCACGCTTCTTACCCTGTCTCCCTCTTTCCTCTCATCTCACTTACTGTTTGCCCTTTCCAACGCCGAGGAACATGTCGTTGGCGTTGACAGTGAGATGACTGAGTGCCTGGACTCGCGTCTCTTGTTTGCCCTGTCTACGTTTTCATTACTGCGTTTTTTTCGGACGGTTTCCGGCGTGTTCTGCTCCCTTCACACCCATGTAATAATTGCGTGCGAGTGGCTCCTCGTGAGGGAACCGAATTCTTCACTCAGATTCGTGATCTTCGGGACCCGGTTAGGAAACGTGCAACTTTATTCGCGCTAACGATAAGAATTACGCAGTCGGGAGAATTTTTTCAACCTATCCTAATTCTTGTGGCGTGCGGACGAATTCTATACATGCATTAGCGACTAGGAACTTTGTGCAGTATCGGAATATTAGCAAAATGGACGGTAGATAGACTGTTCTTAGATGTCGACGATGTAATGTGTCTCACCTTTTACATAGGCCGTTCTGATACTGCGAGGAAGATTGGAGAAACATATGCTAGAATTTGTGGATTCAATAATTCATTTTTGCGAAAGTAATTGATTAAGCAAGGAGCCATAGTTTGTGGAAAATTGTGCGTGAGTGATACACAATGACCACAAAAAACACTTTTCAAATCATTCTGTAAGGAGTGATTAGGATAAATTCAACTATTCAGCACCACTCATTCTTCAGTAGCTAACATATTATAAAAGTTTTGAGTAAAAACGAGACGATATTAACTTAAAGGTCCTATTTCAAAAGACATATGAAAAATATTTCATTCATCATAATATAGAAGCGAGAGAAATATTCCTCTCACTGCTATCAGAAACAAAGTCAACAGCAAAATTCTGCTTTACACTGGATTTATTAAAAAATGACCAAGGTTTCGACTCATGGAGTCATTTTCAGGTAATGGTGAGGTAAGAGTAGTTGATTATATCTGTCACTGCTCTTAAAAAAATTACTTCCTTCATTCGTTGCGTAAAATCTAAATTATTTCAGTATTTTTTACGTCTCCAAATATTTCTATTTCCGATTTAAAGGTTAACTAATGAATTATCGATCAGTACCATCACTTCTATGACTCTCCATTTGAAACGGTCTCGATGTCCGTCGTGATATTTTTACGGCGACATCCTATTTAAAGATCTCGGACGAAAGCATTGCGGTCCTTCATTTAGCATCTATTTGAAGTCCTTTCACTCTTGCTCGGTCATGTCCCTCTGTGACGCTTCAATTTCCAGCGCTACCGCTGTCGTAGTATTCAAGTATGTACATACGCTTTCTTTATCTGCGTGACGGCTACGCTTGCCTTTGTCGCCAGCGATAAGATATGGAGAGGGCGACCTGACTTTGGACAGCGAGATCGCCTTCCTCTCATCTCCCACGCCACTATTTATTTCATAATACATTTGTATCGAATGCCCATAGCTCGGGGATTTCGCCAAATTTTTCGTCCTTCTTAAAGATGTTTTAAAATCCATTCAAACGTTCTTATGCCATTTCCAAAACGTTCGATAGCTTTTGAATTATTTTAGAATTGATGTATATATATATATATATATATATATATATATATATATATATATATATATATATATATATATATATATATATATATCTCATTACATTATATTACTATCATCATATTACTTTCAATACATAGTATTATTATAGAATATTATTATTATGTCATAATCATTACGGAGGAATCTCATCCATAGTAAAATCATTTTACTTTATTGGAGGATTAAATTAGCAACTCAAATCTATGTGATCAAAGATATTTAAATATTATCCAAACATTCTTAAATACACTATATTTTATACTATATTGAACTGTATAGATATTTGGAAGCAAATTGGTTTTTTAGAGGACCAAATTATAGATTTAGTGTCAATTTCGGTTGTAGATTAAATAAAAATTATAGATTAAGTGTAGATGAATCATAGATCTCAAAATGCAAATACCTAGTCCTAGAACAAGCTTTTTATCGGAGTAATCTTTCCCTAACATACGGCTACATGTAGAGAAACTTTGCGAAATAAAATTCTAGGTAGTGAATATATTGTTGCATACTAAGATATTCTTCAAAAATTAGTAATTCTCGTCAGTTGGGGGTTTTCCTCTAGATTTATAATGGTTTATTCTTGGCCATCTCGTGAATTTTTATACTGTCTACAGCGATCTTATTCTATGATGAGTTTGGTTATGCATTTGGTTGGAATAACTAAGGCTTGTCTGTAGTCTAAAACTTCAATTATGATATTTTAACCTGATTATGGTACTTATTGTGGAGATGATACATTAATCCTTCAAGGTAACATCATTTAAAAGATTACAATTTCGAACTCATTGCTCATTTTAATCTCTCCAGGCATGTAAGATTTATCAGTATTGCATTACAAAAATATTTTTTGAATGAGGTACAAAATTTACCTAAGTTATACGATGATAAAAATCGTTACGGTGAGGATGAGAAACCAAATGAACAGTTGGTACGCTAGAAATAGAAAATAGATTATTGACGCGTTCCATGGAAGAATCCGGCTCATCGGAGGAATTGAGGTAACCGCCCCTATCTCCAAGTGTTCTTAAGTAGAACGTCTCTGTGACATCTAATCTCTATAGGTCATTCTGTCATAAAATCCTTTTCTGGTGGTTTGACGCGGACTTTCCTAGACGTTCCTCCTCACACGTTTTCATGTCCCCACAGTTTAAACTATTCCAGATTTCACAGATGTCAACGGCGGTCACTTTGGGTTTCATACAAAAATGGAATGCGGACCAGAAGGTCTTCCGAACAGTTATCTTCCCCGTGGAATGATTCTGTCGCGAGAAAGCTTGACATCTCTATCGACGAGACGCGTTTACGAGGTTTTGTGGCTTCCATTGATGTGACACTTCAGTTAGGTACGCTAACTGTGGTCGGAAAGGAACTGAGAAACTGAGATGGATGGATAAAAGGGAAAATTTAAGTCACCCAATTCGCTTAGTATTTCCGCCGAAATTTTTTAAATGACCATCCGAATTGTGCCTTTCAGTGTTTGAGAAAATCATAAATCGACGAGAGAAATAACAAATTTTCTGAGAAAAAACTTCCAAAAATTCACTGATAAGTGAAATAAAAATTTGTTGTTAGGACAAATTTAGTTAGATTAACTAGTGTTAGAAAATCTTCGGTGACTTTGTGATCTGGCAGTCTCTACATGTAACCATCGAAATGAATTCCTACGAATGACGAAACGAAATACTTTGGTTACAAGCTGATAAATAGTGAAAAAGTACTGCAAGGAGAATTTATCAGAAATCCTTTGTCAGAAAATTCCAAGAACATTATCCGATCATCACTAATTACGATTAAATTCTTTTAAATCTAAGACAATAAGAAACATTACATGAGCTACAAAGGAACATATTTTTTTAATCCATAATTCGTAAGCATCTGTAAAGAACTTGCAGAGAAAATCTGCAACGAATATCAAATTTATCGTAATATTTTATAATGAGTAATATTAATAAAATAAGAGAACTTCTAATTATAGAAAATAATCTCATATGATTTACACTTATAAATTCATAGCATATAAAATTTTAACATATTTATTTGAATTTCAACATTTTATCGATCGAATGTAATAAATACCATGCATTATTATAAATATTATAAAATTTACTATATTTAAAAATATTATGTATTAAAATATTATATATATTTTAACATTCGAATATTTATATGTAAAATAAATAAGTATATAGCTCTATATTAATTATAATAAAATCAATTAATAAAGCTTTTACTTCGTGGAACTCCATCCTTGCGATCGAGGTGGAGCTTTGCAAAGTTATTTCCTCCTCAAACGTAATTATAAACAATAAAATTTATCATACTATTATAGTGGTTTCAATAAAAATTAACAAATGACAAATGCAATAGGGGATGGAATTTATGAATGAGAAGTGCCGTATTATGAAGAGGATTTCATACTATTTACATGCGCGAAAACCAGGCGCATCATAACTTTTCCATCTCGTGTAAGGCACGGCATTTCGCGCGACCGAAGGGAGGAACGGAGATGTCGGGAGAAGAGAAGCACTCAGCAAACAGAAAGAGAGAAAACGGTATGCAAAAGAGGAATCGGGCGTCGCATTCCATCACGAGGGTCCGACGACGGGCGCGTGGCACCATGGGATGGGATGGGTTTTGTGCGCGGGTGGTCCGCCAATGATAGGGCAGGTTCCACAACGAGGTCGTTGACAAGGGAGTTACTACAGATAGGGGAGAAATGTATTTTTCCTGAATTCCGCTCGCGTGAGATGCTCCTTTTTGGCACCGGTCTCGGTGATCCTGCTCTGCTATCTAAATGGTAATGCGGCGTAACCATTGTGATCACGAAAATATGCGACCTGCGGAGTTACACGAGAACGTATGTTTTTTAAGGTTTCTGCGAACTGTTAAGATCTGTGGAAGACGATACTCTCGAAGAGTGATCCTCGGTATTATTCTGGCGGCGTAAAGGAGATCGAGCCCTTCGGTAAAGAATGCTAATCTTAGCTTATGCATGGCAACTATTACAAACAGCAACTTATTCGTATTTTTGTGTTTAAAATTATGGTAATTTTTCATTCCTTCAAAAAACATACAAGTAGAACGGGCAATAAACGTACTAAAAAAGTACCATATAAATTTTCTTTTAGGAACGAAACAGAGTTTGTGGATGTATGTGGACTTTATACATGGAAAATCCTTGTGCATATAAAATCTTTACATATTATAAAATATTTATAATCCATTATTCCGATGATATTAGTTACTGTTAGCGTCTTGATGATGCAAAAAATATTAGTGGAAAATTCTATTAAAGAGTTAGAAATTGCATCCTATTTTATTTCTGAATTGCTAATTTTATAGAAATATTTAGTAGGAATTTTAGCAATTCTTCATATTTCGCAGATAATGCAGACAATGTTTGGGGCTCGATGATCATCCCTTATTTTTATACCGAAGATGAATTGAACTGAAATGTGTAAGAATCTGCATTCTAAAATAATAACCCTTCCTTAAATTTTAAAAAGGATGGTTCTTCCACTGTCATGATGGTCAGACAACGAACTAATGCGTCTTTAAACAACATAACAACAATAAGGAGCTCATCGATGCAATCATTCGTGTCTGCATCGCTAGAACTGCATGTTCTAAAAAGAAGTAATTGTAGATAAATTTCATAAACCAGTCTCTGTTGGACCTGGTAAAATTTGAAAATTCTTCTAAATTCGTGATGGAGTCAGGGGTCCTTCTTTTCTCTATTCTTCTAGAGGTCGGAAAGAAGTAATACCACACGTAAACCGCTGCCTAGGCGTTCACTACAAAGACACAGTACCACCACGCAAGAGTACATTCGTGGGTCCATATAGATTTGACTTTCTTCGTAGCACCTGTGCGCCGAGTACGTCGCTAAACATCTCCTCCCAAATTCTTCCGACGTGAAAGCCTTTTTAACGGGACGAGGAATGGGAGAAAACTCAAGGGCGTCACCTATTCGTGACCAGTTATTCGGTGCCTTTACGACTGTGTTCTGGTGTTTGGATTTAGGTTTTAGGGGAACACAATGGCGTAGCTGAGCGATTAATTTTTACTTCTCACTGCCGAGCATCTCTCTCCCCTCTTGACGCGGCTGAAAGAAGTCATTTGTCACGCGCTTTCCTTACGAGATCGTCTCGTTGCGTGTTGCCATGAGAATTGCGCTGGCTTATCTCTGGGAAAAGAGTCGCTGTTTTCCTTCCTCACGGCCTCCGATGTTCTTATCCGGTAAAACACGTGGAGATTATCGCAGGAAATAGTTTTGCTGCTTATTTAAACCGGGGTTGTGATTTTCATGATCTTATCGACCCATGTGAGCAATGTTTTGCAAAGTGGGGGGTAAACTAAATAAATGACTAACACGTCTATTACGGACAGATTGAGATAGATGGATGGGGGATTTTCATATCTTTCATCTAACCCACTGCTCATATTCTCAATCCCGTTAGAAGATGGTTTGAATGGGGATAGCCTTAAACAATTGAAGTTTTTAGATGAAAAGAACCTCAGAGAATACTTAGGATGAAAGATTTCCCGTCTGAAGAACACGGAGAAAGATTGTGGGAACCAACTGTTAGTATTTTCGTGAAAATTGAAAGGAAATCTTTCTCAGCTTCAAGGACCACACAAAAGAGTATTAATGATGTTGATGGAATGCATAAAGTAAAAATCATTAGAATGAAATTCAATTTCCTTAGTATGTCGGCTACCTTTGTGGACCTTTAGATAAATAAAAAAATCACTATTTGTTATCGCACTAAGAAAACGGTAAAAACAGCGTATTCATTGAGCCAATGTCAGACCTCAGTACAGCATTTTCAAAATTCTTTCTTTTTATATTAGGAAAATACGAAAAGATAAGACAATACTTATAAAATCGATAAAATCATATTCGTCTCGCGAGTTGAATTCTTAAGATGTCATTTACAACTTCTCGATGATAATATTTCCAATAGATAGCCCCGAAATCTTCGAAATACCCAAATTTATCGCTATGTTGCAAATATTTGAATTTGCAAGTTACCAATAGGATTTGGTAGGAAAGAAAAGAAAAGATAGTAACCGAATGGTATATGGGAAAATTCACCGCATGTTTTAATCGTATATTAAATATATATTTAAAAAAATGAACAGATTTTTTAATTTATCACACAAGGATTTCTTATAATTCCTGGGGTAATTCTCTGCCCTCAACCGACCATCTTGACATTTATTAACTAACTTTTTCCGTGAATATGTCTGCGAATATTATAGTGCCGACCGAATATTAATCGTGACTTTTTTCCCTGTGACTTGATTATCGGATGAGTAGTCCTTCCCATTAAAAAAAACACTCCACATTTATGGTATCATACTGTAATAATCTTCTTCTATACCAAAAAACTATTCCCTAATATTCCACAAGTAATATTTTAATTGCTTATAAAGTTGCGGGGAAACACCCGCGCCGAATCGTCCCAGTCCCGCAAAAAACCGGCAAATCCATCGGAAAAAAGCCCAATTTGGCAGCACTGATTCCAGGAGGAACCCGACATTACCAAAGTGTGAACCACTCCGAAGTCGGGAACTGCTTTTTTAAAGCCTCCTTTCCAGCCTTCATGGCATTGGAGTGAGCGAGGCTCCGTTGGGTGATGATCTAATGCAAGCATGGGGAGCGTAGAGGGTTGGGTTGGGTTGGCTAATCAGGTCCATTGGGTGCGCGATGGGTCCTCCTTGGTAAGGGCTCCGCCCCCTCTCCCACCTCACATCAATCCACGCCACTTAGGCTTGGCGGCCGAATAGAGATTGGCGAGGAAAGAGAAGCTGTCACGAGCGTTGGGATAAGGTATCGACGCCAATAAATAACCATCCCTTCGCATACGCAACATGGTCGAGGGGACAAATTGATACGGCAGAAAAAATCCCTCGTACATCTGTTAAAATTTCGGCGGAATGTTCCTCCATCGAAATATGTATCCTCTCGTGAATCGTTCCCTAGTCGTCCGGATCGATCCAAATTGCGAGTGGATGTAAATTTTTTAATCGGTTGGGTATCGACGTGTCAAAAGCGTTTTCGCGATCCTTTCTTTACTGGCTCGGATAAGAGTATGCGACGGCGAATTTATAAATCTGCGATTCCTGCAAATTTCGGCCGTTTGTCACCGAGGCCGTTGGAGGGAGACTGTGGTAAAAATTCGGTTAATAATTTCCTCGCGAATATATTTCAAGGGAGGGATCGATGCAAAAAGTGTGCGGACGGGCGAGAAAACCTGTTGTGCCGAAGTAAATTAGAACTCGGAGGGCTCGAGAGTGTCAGAAAAATTTCCATGGGCTGATTTTATACCAATATTATGCTATCCCGGAATGAGGTGGCCAGTTTACCGGGAGTGCTACCAAACGATAAGAATCGCGCCAATAAGACAGCTACGGGCGGAGTTGTATATGTATCTGTCCTTTTCGTTTCGGTCTTCCGTATTTCAATCCACTCGCTCGGAATCGCATGATATGCAAATGTCTAAGGAATTCGCCAAGTTATTGGAAATAAAGAAAGAGATCATTATCGTGTTGGTATCCTATTAGCTTTTCGTTGAATATTATAGGATATTGCTGCAGCAGAATGAATAAGCGGCGTTAGAAGCACCAATATATTAAAAGAATCTTATTATATGCAACAATTCAGTATAATTTTTATTGCTCACGATTTTTGTTGTTTTCTCTGTAACTGTTACAATTTTCGACGAGTCTAATCAATCAGTACGTTATTAAGTATCATTCAGTATCGTTATCAGTATCAGTTAGTACAATAACTTCGTGAAACAGGGCGGATTGGAGTGAGACATGATGGAACTCCTTCATGGCCATAAATAAAGAAATCTCACTTGGTAGATTCCACAAAAACTTTTTTATTAAAACGAACGAAAGGTTTCATTAAGGAGTAATCCTATAGATGTTACTCAGTAATAAAGCCTAGGTCGTTTTTATAATTTTTTTTTGTGATCTACCAAGTGAGTTTTTCTATATGTGTAAACTTCCTTAAGTCATTCCGGCTTTCGTGCCATTTCTTCTTTATCTATTATGGTTCCATACGATACTTTGCTTTCGTTTTATAATCAGAGGAAAACAAGCAAAATGAATTTCGAGAAATTCAAGGTAATGCATCTTCAATTACAGAAAACATAACCGAGCGCATACAATGTATCGTGAGTAACCGATTCAAAGTAGCATTATCTCCGAAGTAGCCAAACGTATAAACGAGAGCCAAAAATCATTTAATTTACAATGAGTTACGTTACTTCACCCAGCAGAGATCTCCTTTCTTATTCCTCCCTATAAAACGACTACTCTTTTGCCGTTTCCTTCCACCCTTCCTCCTCCGCAAGCCTTCGAATGTGAAAAACTCGTAAAAGCAGCCTTGTAAAAGGCCTTTATGGTGAGCTCATGAGACATTTACGCATCCAATATTGGTATTGACTGGCTTCGGTTGTGTGGCCACCTTGGGGCTACGAAAACTTGCTTTTCATGATAGTTAAAACTTCTGTTTCCACTCACATTTCAACAAATTCAGAATCGATTACCGTTTTACTACAGCACCTTTGTCGGATATCAGCAGAGCAAATATTAGCCATCTGAATCTAATACTGTTATAATAAAAAATCTCGATACTCAGTATTGTGGTCGAATATAGAATAGATACTCGAAGGTCGGTTCAAATCTCAATTCCTCTGTCATCACAGGACAGAAGTATAAGATTATTTCTTCTCTATCTTTGTAAGAAAATAAAAATGAAAAATATTCCGTGCATGAAGATATATAAGTGGGAATTATGAGTACTTAATATCTCCTGCAATAAAGGTACCCAAATATCTAATCTGCTGAACAGGGACAAATTATCGAATCCCCTGGATCATAGGCAATTTTCTATACCTCTCTCGCTATTTTGAGGGTAACGTAAAAGAAGATTGACGCTGTACCCTGTATACCATTTTGGTATATTCCCGTTGTTCTCTTATTTTTATGGTTGATGTCGTCAAAACTTGCAGAAATGCAGAATAAGAAAACCGTGACAGATTAGTATTTTTGTAAAGTCTTTCGGGGCAAATTCACAACCGTACATATGGTCACCTTATGATTCACTACGCTGAATTCAATAGACACTCAAACCTTTTCAGCAAACCCTAACGTTGAAACGAAGACCAATCGTAACTTTTCCATCGTCACTCTCTCGATCATTGATGCTCAAAATATTCCCAGTACTAAATTATTGACGTTTCATTGATTAACCTGATTCGATTCCCACACTCACTGTGAATTCTTCACTTCTTGGAGAACCTCATGGAAAATTTTTAGCCTAAATCCCGCCGGAATAAAGAGGTTCGTTTATTTATAATTATTCTCAGCCATTGAAAATGAAAGAAAAACTTCCGAAATTAATTCCTTCCGATTACTTCAGAGGCAATGAAACCGAAGATACGAACTGTTGATCAGCGGCCAACATCAGGGGCAGTAAGTCACGCGTGTAGAAGGGTTATTCCCGTAATCAACTTGTCCTCGTAGCGGGACATTTTTTCTCTCACTGTGCTAGTAGGCCTCGTCCCAAGTCCTCGAAACAACTTGTTGCTTACGTTGCTCACTTCGGATTTTATAGGAATCGGGAATGCTTCCACACATCCCCGACGAATAGATTCGGCGATAACACCCATTCCGCCGGATTAGACCAAGTTGACACAAGTTACGTCCAAAGAGACATTTTGTTTTACAGCCCCAAAGAAGCGTACGAAAGCACGCACTCTTTTAACACTTCCAGGCTTCTCCTTCGGGTTATTTTTACGGCGACTCACGTTTCCGTTTAATTTCCCCCTTATTATCTGGAAGATGACGAAACTTCGCGATGCGTCTCTGATAAGGAAGAAGGAAAAAAAGGAAAAACTCCTCTCGAAGTGTACTTTCACGACGGCGTTCCCCAGATGGCGTCCTTCTTAATAAGTATCGAGCGGCGATGACGCAAAACGAAGGAAAAAATATATCCAAACTTTTTCTTTTTAATGAGTATCGACGCATTTTTTATTGCCCTCGATCGAAATGATTTACAATAGGTCCCCCACGCATCTCTCCCGAAAGGAAAGGAGAGAAAAGGGACTTTAGCGAAGTAGGACCAGTCTATAAACACCCGTGTTTTATCTCTCCTCGGAGATGTTTCGGAATTCCCAAAAGAAAGCAATAATAGATGCGGCGGGGGAACTTTTTCCCACAGAATTCCCATCCCGTCCCTCCGAAACGGGATAAATTTATGCCATTCGATATGGATTCCGTTACCGGCCGATCCTTTTTATTCCGTGTTACGGGTAAATCTTTGTGGGTGGGGGCGGGGAAGGCAAACGGGGGCAGGCTGGGACTACCCACGGCGTTGTTTCTCCAAGGAAAGGAAACCCCACCTTATCTCCATCCCATCATCGCGCGTAATATATTTCAATATTCACCCTTTAAAAGTATTCGAATGTTGAGGGGATCTTCTCCCCCTCCTTCCGGAATGGATGCGGGATTTATCGGCGAGGATGGTTCCGCAACAGCTGTGGAACAATTGTTCGTTATCGCCGCTTCAGAGGGTTGCCCGTGGGGATCTGCCGCGGTCGCCACCGGGAGAATGACGTGAGGGTGCGGGATGCGCGTCGCGGGGGGCGGATAAAAGAAGTGCGGGTTGCGTTTTTCGCTTTTTATTCCTCAAGCGCGTGTGCGGTGGAATAAGAGATGAGGATGAAGTCCGTGGGAGAGATGTTTGCGTCGGGGGACTCCTTTATAGGAGAATCGCCCAGGGAAGTGTGGCTGAGAGGAGAGGGTGTTGGGAGAATCTCAGGGGGTATGAAGAAGAATCCAAGTGCGTTCATTACCGGCCAAAAGACAATACGGAAGAATAACATCATACCGATTCTGAAGAAATCAATTGAGAGATATAATATTCTGGCAGATATTTCTTGAGGGTTTAGAGTAAATGCGGAAAAGTAATAAGCGAGCTGATTATATCAAAACTTTAGCGTAAGCTTGCATTTATAGAGTTCACGCTTTACGCTATAAGGAAAGTTATTGCGGTAATTTATGAAAAAAGCACAGTTGACAACTAGAGAAAAAGACTGATGGGTTGATGTATACCATGCGAGGAAGAGAACCTTACATTCTTAAGTTCAAATATCTACGGTGCAAGGAGATATATTATAAGTACTATCTTCGAAGATAGAAATCCAGTCATTCCTTTCGTATTTTTATTCTTATATCTAAAGACACGGGTAAATTTAAATCAAAGGATACATTGCCTCGAGATTGCGTCAACCAGCTGTTTTGTCAAAACTGTCTTCACAGAAAAGAGACCCTACAACTTCGACATTAGTTCAAAGTAATCGATAAGTAATAAAGCAATGAATGAGTGAAACATCTTAAAAGACTGCAACCTAAAAATAATAATATGTACACATCATATTATACTACCTTTAACTGCCTCGAATGCGTAGGCATTGGCGCCTGTCAATACTGAAGTCCCAGATTGGTATCCTGGTTAGGGCATGTTTGCCTGTTGATTTATGGTAAATTGGTATGGAATTCTCAGTGGACTAAATTGCACCTATAACTTTACCATTACCATTTTTTTCTTTTCTATAACTTAAGCTCTCACTTCGTGGAACCAGCGAATCTCATTCGTTTGCTATCAATCTAAGAGAAATTTATTCAAGTCTTTTGGTTTCCGCTGTTACAGAAAGAGTAAGAAGGCAAAATACGACCCCCTACTTTCCAAGGCTGTTGTGTTTTTATAATCTTTTTGTCCTGATGATGACGGTGTTGCGTTGAAACTGGTATTGGCCAAAAGAATAAAATATGCGGAAACCGTTACACTTGGTAAAAGTTCCTTCTCGATGAATGGAATTGAAATCTGTTTTCATTCGTAATCTTCGAAACGTCCCTGACTTATAATCATGCTGTACTGAGATTTTCACTTCTCATTTTCAGCTGTTAAGTTGCGCGATTTTGGGTTTAATACCTGGTGAGGACCAAGATCTTAGAGCTATGACTCCGTATCCATCCGAATTTGCGGAGTTTCCCGGTTAAAAATTGCAAGAACAGCCTAACCCTCAGGCGCTGAAGTTCTTTGTGTCTTCCCTCAAAGTGATAATGGCAGCCTATGGAAACGTCTTTCCCGTGTGAAACTATGAAATGATAATATTTTTAATACTATTCTGCTATGACCCTTCTTAAAATACTACTAGGCGAAAGAAAACCTCTTTATGAGTGAATTATTGCTTTAGTAAGGATCTTAGGGGACAAAGACGAGTACATATTGATTAACACAGAAACTATGAGGACCAGGTTACCATAGTTCCGGGTATCCAATGTATCCATTCACCCATAGTAAACTAATCTTTTAGCATATGGCGCCACGGTTACTTCTAAATTACTAAAAGTATTTTCTTTCTAATGGGAAAGTCCCCTTTCAATGGTGACCAAACTCCAAGAAGCCATGAATGAGATTGCGACGTGATAATTCGAAAAACTATTCCTATTTCTTTCATTGATATCTGATTTCCCTTCCGCGTAACCTCTTAGCGTAGCGAAGGAAAGGAACTAAAACTCATTTTTAAGAAAGAAGATTCTCACAATTTAAATTCATTTGAATAAATGCATTTGAAAGGGTCGTTTCTAATTTAGGATTCAAATCGATGGGAGAGTGATTCAAGAGCGGAAGTAATTTCAGTAATTCGGACCGCATTTCGCATCTCTCATGTTTTCCTCGTCGACCTAAGCATCCTGCCGACCATCGAGGCTTAGTGCAGTAAGTACGTGGTTAACCTCCGCGTCCGATACTTAATTATCTCGTAGCATCCACGGAGACGTTTTAGAATAGCACCATTTGCATTCGGAAAATAGTTGGGACCCTTCGAGATTTACATAAGCCGGGGGCTCAGGAGGTCAAAGGCCGGCCCTGGAGGAGAGACTTCGGCGTGTGAATGTCGGAGGATCTCAAAAAACTAAGCACACTGGATATTTCCTCTAATGGATTCGTCTTAGGAATCTCACCAAGGTATTCCCCATCCTAAGCATACCGCGGAAGGAGTTTTAGATGCTTAGTGGAAGCGCTTTTCAAGGTTGGACGTTTAAGAGGTTTATGTAGGCCTATGTAAATTTCCCCGTTTATCAGCGTCCGCGCTATGTAGGCGATTCTCATAGGAGCCATAAGGAAGAAGCAGACAAACAAAGAGATGCGTTTGCGGAGTCGGTAGCCCCGTTTCGCCTTAGAAAGCTGGGTATTCCGGGACCATTTTGTGTACCGCGACGCCAAGTCACCCTCAGCGTGAATAAGTCTGCTTGCATAAAGTTTAGTCGCCGAGCACCCGGATATGGATCCATAGAACTGATCCGAAGCCTTTAGGTAACCTATCTCGAACGTTTTCCATGAATCAATCTACGAAAAAAAAACGACTCTTAACTCACTCGAGTTATCTTTTCGCATTTCATAGAAGTGTTGGCGTGTACGTGAGCGGGGACAGAATGATGCGGCTTTTCTTAGTAAATTATTGGCCTTGAGAAGAGGGGATCATCTAGCCAACCGACGTCTCTTTTGTGACTCTGGTGGTAAATCAAATTCCGGGGCTCTAATCCCTGGCGTATTCCCCATCGCGGCACCAAATCCTCCAAATATTGGCCCCCGAACTCTTTCTTCTTTACTACTAAAGGAATAAATACTCGTAGAAGCGAAAGAGTCATGTATGACTCGGAATCGAACCCAGTCCCTCAGCCAAATGATCTACTACAAATACTCCTTTTTTAGGGAGGCTTTGCGGGCAAGTTCTGCATGTTAGCAGTTAGAGTAGCGATTCTTTTCAGCAACTGGGATCCTTGAATTATCTAAGCTGTGAAATTATGAAGGAAAAATTAATTTCTGATTAACTTTATAAAAAAGCTTCATACGAATAACTATTTAACCTGTTTTTCCCGGCAAATTCGTAGTGAGCAATTCCTTTCTATCGTAACGTCTCTCAATCCCAGAGGCGCGTGCACTCCTCGTTAAGAACTACTGTGTTAAAGCGTCTTCCCGGAAAGATGGAAGACCTGGGTTCGATTCCCAGTTAAATATGAATTTTTCAATTTATTTGAATCACATGAAATTTAGATGATATTTTGTTGAAGTATTAGGGTTTAAACAAATAGATTATTATAAGTAAAATGTGAATTACTGGGAACCAAAAATCGGAACTGATAAATAACAGTCTTCGGTTTACATTCGGGCTGAAAATTTTCAATTCCTCAGGTCGGGTTTCGTTTTCACTCCGGCAGTAATTACGGTATGTCTTTCCGGTTTCGGTGTTCGGCGCTCTCGAAAAGTATGCGAGACCAAAATCGAGACGTACCACTGCGACTTCTTTTAGCTGTCGATTCTCTCCTTTACGTTCCAGTGAAGATTCTCCAGTTACTAATCCGCATTCCTCATTCTCCCTTTGTCCAAACCCCTTTCTTTCTCCCCTATTCCTTCTTCGGAGCGTCAACTTTCCTAAGGCTCCTCCTCACGATTCCGCTTATCTTTATCATTCCGAAGCTAAGCACTGCCATCGATCCAAGTTTTAAGAAGACCTGTCCCGAATGTGTGGCGGAAGCGAAGAGATTTAAATTGAATACGGTTGCCTCGTGCTCAAACGATTTCAGATGGGCCCTCAATGAGACGTATCCATGTATGGAAAAGAAAAAAATCCGGGGTTAGTCTGCGACGAGACAAAAATTTTTGCAGCATATTATCGTTTAAACGGCTTACGGATGGCAGGCAGTAATGATCCGATTTCTTCTGAATACGGACGGTCCTCCTGACCTGATTGGAGAGGATACTTAATACTTATTATATACTTATAACTTATAAAAACTGAATCTGATGCTCTGCTGTTGGCATTACGGAAACCGCTAGCGCACAATCTAGTATAGGTCAAATTTATATGTAAAAAATTTTAATCTATATCTCATGGTGCTCGATTATGTATCAGCTCTAATTTCCTCAAGTGTTTCCATAAAATTTTCAAAACATTTAATCTACACGTTTTACATACTATATCAACATGGTTGCTTAAATTTTAATCTGAATTCATGTTTCTAAAACAGAAATTACGAAAAGAATTTTTTTAAATAAATATTACTAATGTGAATTCTCATCGAACAGTGAGATACCTCATGCTACAGTACTAAAAGATATAGAACTCTAGTATATCATCAGACCCAGATATAGCTTATTATCGACGTGCTAGTTGCATCAGTTCATAGTGCAAGAATTCAAACAAGGTGAAGTTTTATGACTGCAAAATCAGTTTAACTTTTCAAAGAAAATCTGCTATCTTTGTCGCGTCATGGAAAAACGCAGTGGCGTAACGAAACGAAAACAATATGTAGGATTACAAATGAGCCACCGAAATCTCGAAGATTTATCAGTTCATCCCCGGAAAAACGTCCATGACTTCACTTCGATTCCACAAAACGAATAAAGATTGAATAGGGCGAATCACATTCTCGCATCTTCCGAGAAGTGGGGAAATTATACTCTGATCATTATTATTCTACTCGCAACAAATGATAAGCAGAAGGGAAAGTAATGAAAATTCTTAGAGTTCGTATTTCGCTAGGTACCTATCCCGAAAATAAATCTCTTTAAATCGACTATCTGACGAAAGCGCTCGCATATCAGCATTCATCTCGCATAATTTACGACCGGACATTCTCTCATAAAGGAATCCGCAAACCGAACCTTCTTCGAATCATAATCACCTTTTCATTCATTAGAAACGTCAACAGTCGTATCTCCGCGAATTTTATTCTCGTTGAAAGACTTCGAGGCCGAGAATTGCCAAACAAAGGAGGAAACAATGTCAAGCGCGCACAAAAATGTTTGATGACAAAGCTCGGCCTTTGTTAAGCGGTAAAGTTTGGAACATTTCGATGGGATCGTAAAAAAAGAGGGAAGATTATAAACCGGGATAGTAAAACGGGTTCGCTTCCACATGGAAGAGACATTTTTGCATTGCGTGAAGTTTCCCACGCATTCAAACATTTCCTTCAAAAGAAAAGAAGTTGGAACTCGGCTGTTATTGAATAGGAGGTTCGAAAAATTCCCCGATAGCCGAATATGCCGGTGAACATCGGGCCGGTTCCTCGGATGGAGAAAGGAAGCCGCGAAATACCGACCCTCTGGGAAAGACAATAATCATTATGCATTTATAATTTATAATCAATGTGCATTCCCTGAGGATGGCGGCATAGTCTCTGAAATGCGCGTTGGGTAAGAAGCTAAGTGATCCGCGGCTACCTTTCTCCTCCGAGGAATCGGCCCGACATTCACCGACATTTTCGGCTATCGGAGAATTTTTCGAACTTCTTACCTCCTTCAAAATTGAGTTTCACGGTGTCGAAATGACGCGCCTAATCCTCATAGAGACGGCTTAGATTTTTTTCGCGAGGATCATAATATATTCGCCGTAATTAAACGGGCCGCAAATGGGAAGAAGGTCGGGTTACTCGGACCCGGGAAGTGGAGGCATTAATTTCCATCTAGCGCCCTCTTCTCCACACCCACTTTATCCTCCTCTTCTCCCCTCATACGTTCTCTACCATCTTCCAATCTTCCCTTCCTCCACACGCAATCGGTGGCCCATCCAAGGCAGTGACGTTGGGTGGGTTTGCAGACGGGTTTCGGCCATTTTGAGAGGACCAGAGATCTCCGGGAGATAAGGGCGATTGGGGGGAGGGATTGGGAGGTCCTCGATGGTGACCCCCGCGCGCCAGGACCTGCGACCTCATCCGCCACCGCCTTTTACGAAAATAAATCCCCCTTGTGGGTGGCGGATGGTACGAATCCCTCCCCGTTGTCCGGAGCATTTCTTTACATTCCACTCCCACTCCGCTTCGGCTTGAATTAATCTCGCCTTCTTCCGCTCACTTCTCCCGTCATTCCCTTCAGCTCCTTTCCGGCTCGTTGTATCCTCTCTATTTTGTCCCTTGCGATTCTTCTACTGCTGCTACTCACTGCCTTGTACCGGATTCAGTTTTGGGGTCCTCCTGAGGCGAAATTACGTTCATACGCAGAAATCATTCGCTTTCGGGCTTACTAGACTAATGACCTCTTCTTATGTAATATCTTTATATACATTACTATGTATGATTTCAATATCTCACTATGAAGAGCAACTGTATAACTAAACATCCATTTCTCTTATGTATATAACACAGTTCGTATATATGTAACACGTTTTTAACTGTAACTACGCCATAATTTTGTAAATTGATTTATTCAAAAGTAAAGTATGTTTATGTTGCCACTAGTTCTAAGGTTAACTTCGGCGGAACTGAATAACGAATTAATAAATGTAATGTCTTGCATTATGGTTGTGGATTGCTGAATTTTCTGCTTCGGCTCTCATTTCGACATTTTCGGAGTCGACTGATATTCATCAAGTCTACTTTTACAATATGGTAAAAGTAAAAAGTAAAAGTACTTGATAAAGCAGTAAAATGATGATGATAAGAAAGGTGTTTATCTTGGCGAGATCGCTACAGATCATCGTGAATCAAATTTTGATAATCAAATTTTCTGACTTTATTCGCGTATATGAAAACCGAGCTTGTGAAATGGTTGACATCATGACAGACGGTTTCATCGTGTGCTTAACTAAATGTTACTTAATTTACCAAATCTTATCATTAATAAAAATGTGACAATAAAATCGAAATTTCAATTGCGATTGCTTCAGAGATTCACATTTCTTTATGGATTTCTATCCTTAGTGATCACAATCATTTCCTTAAAGTGAATATTCCTGTTTTATGCGTACAATATTCTCTCCTTTTCCTTCATTATTGAATTAAACGTTCTTCGGCGATTATCATAGTGTAATTTGTTTTGTTTTCCGTTGGCTGTATAGGATTTCATTGCATGAATAATGCCAAATGAAGTCGTTGACTGTCTGTCCCTCCGCATCCATTTTTCCTTTTCCATCATCATCCTCTGCTTCCCTCCCCTCCATTCCTAGAATTCTTTCTAGTTATCGCTGAATTTCGTCAAACTATTCTCTAAGGATGAAGAATGGCGAAAATCTCCTTTGCTTGCACAACTGAATTCCCCCCGCGGCGCTAAAAATATTCATCATCATTCATTTACGTGACGCAGCTTCTCTTCTATAGTTCCTTGAGCGTCACATTCGTGTTTTAATGTGTTTTTAGAAGCTTTATAGCTATGAACTGTCAAGTTTAGGATGTGCCGTTTTTTCTGAATAAGGTGTTGTTTTTTGTCTTCATCTTTCGTGCCTATCAAAAACTGTTTTATCTTGTCTCATAGTTATCTAGAACCAAAATATTTTTGGGAATGATTTCAAAATAAATTCACTAAAAAACTTAAGTTTATGTAACACAACGAAACTAGTGGTTGATAATTTATAAAATATCGTGGGCTTGTAGAGCGATTGGATTATAGTTGTCGGTAAATCTACTATGCTGGCGAGTTAGCAATTCCAGTCAAATGAATATTCGGTGAAAAGAAGAAGTCGGGTCAGCGGGATGTCAATTAGTACAAGTTTCTCCATATGGAGTGTTATAGAAGTGGTAGTATCTCATCAAGATTTTCCCCGTAGAGTTACCCATAGAAATATTAACATTAAAGATTACATCATTAAGATAATCGACATGTTCCGAACCGAACATTTCCCCTAGGTGAAACCATGTTGAAAAATTGCAAAGCTTCTTTCTCTCCTGTAATGGGTTTCCATGAAGTAAGGCCTTAGCATTTTCATTTTTGTAATAACTTTATAATACTATATGATACCTGATAAACCTCACAAATACCTAATATTAATGTTCGGAATATATCGATTACCTTAATGACGTAATCTGTATTATTAATATTTCCATGAGTAACTCCACGCGGTAAATTTCGATGAGAACACTTACTTATATTTCTTATGGAATTTTTCCAAGTAATTCGGGAGAATCGACGTTTTACTATGACTACAACGAATGACATTATGTCGGTATTTCCTATCTTCGGAAAGAAATTAGTTTTCAAACATTACCTCAAGGAATTTAGAGGATAACAATTGTCTTTTCAAAATAAGTTTCAGAACCAACTCTAAGACACCTCGAGGGCTGTTTCCGCTTTTTTGGCAGTTCAACCGCTGAGTACTTCTGGAATATTTTTCAGTTAATTTACCGTGAGAATTTCTTAATAAATTAATAAATAAATAATAATAAATAATAATTATATAATAATGATAAATAATAATATAATAATAATAAATAATTAATAATAAATTTTCTTAATAAACGTTTTTTCACGAATAAAACGTGAATTAACTGCAGAGTTTACGTAAAACCAATTATCCCCCACAGCCGCCACCGTCATAATTGGATTTCTCTGGCTGATTAACTCCGGCTTTCTTGTCGCCTTTAAAACCCCACAAAGCCTTGCAGCGCTTCCATGCAAAGTCATGAGGGGAAGTGGTATCATAAGGGGTAAAATGAAGGGATCTTAGGCTTGCATAGCAGAAGAATGCCCTGTGATAACGACGCAAAGCCCAGCTTCTTTAAAAGTAGACTCTTTCTGACCGAAATTGTCCTGTGGACGAGTGCCGTATGCTTTTGCAGAGTCGAAAATTACTGATTGTTACTACCTCAGCGGAATAATTTTTTTCACGATTATTTAATTTACAATGTACTGTGTTTAACCTATAGTAAATGGTATACGTACTTAATATGTAGTTTATGTTTATGTTTACTTGTAATATGTAGTTTATCCTATAGTAAATGGTCTGCAACCTCAATTAAATTCAGCGTGAAAGTAAATAAAGAAAAGGTAGGCTGTTACGGGAGTTAAAATTTGCCAAGTTCCATAAGTTATCACCCAAAAAATATTCCCAGTGGATAAGCTATAAGAAAAATTGGGATGAAAAAAATTATAAATTCTCCTCAAGATAAAAGCTCAATATAAATAAATGACGTCTTTATTTTTGGCGAAATCGAGACCGCGAAGTCTTCTCTCCCATTCCACTCATTATAAATATGAGAAACCATATTACAAAGTGTTAATAATGGATGACTTGAAAATTAATAGAGAATAAGATGAATTTAGTTGTTGATTTAATAAAACAGTACTGAAAGTAAGAGAAGTAGGGAGAATTCATCTCGGTCCTGTGTGAAAACGGTGATATTTTTACCCAAATTTTGACGCCCATATGACGATTACATGAACTTGTAATTTGATGATGTTTTAATGGAAAGTTTCACCCTTCAGTTTTCCCCCGTGTCCGCTGCCAACCTTTCTTTCCTCGATGGCATCCTTCTTCTTTATATCGCTTCTATCTTCGGTCGTATATTTCCCTCTATTTTACCACTTCTGCTTTACATATCGCCATATCTCTTCCAACCCCCTCCATTCTTTGCCCATTCCTCGAAACTATGTTCCGCCCCACGGATCTACGTTCTCATCTCCATTACAGCTTCCATTCCTTTTCCTTTTAACACCTTTCTTTTTCGCACTTGTGCTGCTTTTCTGTCTCGACCTTCTTGTTCTTCTTTTGTTATCGTTTGTATCCGTTTTACCTATTGCTATTGTCACATCATCGTCAGCTGTATCTTTTAGTACGTCAGTAAGCATTTTCGTGTACTCTCATTTTGTCCCGAAGTTAATCTCATTCATACCCCTTCTTTTCGAAATTTCACTTATGATTTGGATTCTCCATTCCTATAAGGGTATGTGAATTTGAAGCGGTCACTGTCAAAGTACTGAATGTATAATTTTCTTTAAGCATAAAGAATCCTTGCTTCAACATTGCTTATTTGGAGATGGATGATTACACTGAAAATAGAACCGAACGATAACTCTGATTAATGGAATGATAGGGACTGAACGATTTATCATATTGGAAGATCCGGGGGAGGAGGAAAGGGCAATCGCCATCCTTTTTGATGACTTTGTAGTGCCATCAATTTGCGTAGGATACAATGAGGAGCATGGATTAAAATCAGATTTTTGAAACTTTTCAACTATCATTATACTTCTACCATATTTATTATGACAATATGGCACTTAAAATTTAATTCGATGTATGTTTTTTAGAAAATTGTCTAAAATCTGCCCAAGTAAGATTCGCCCCTGATATAATGCTACACTGCAACAATGGCTGAGAGCAATCGATCTAGAACATCAATGATTTTACCGGCGGAACAGTTAATTGCCTTGATTCCAATCGCCTAAATTGCAAATTTAGTCACTTGCGTGTGTGTGTTAATATGGTAAGAATAGATCGAACCCTAGGAAAGCTAGATATTAGATGTCTTCATTCAGTCGCATGTGGATGATCAGGTGGTATATGCAAAAGGCAAGAAACCAGGCATCAATAGATTCTTGTAAAGTACGATTCTTATTATGAATGTATATTTTCACAAAATAGTATATTTTCACACCCTAGTATTTTCACGCTATATATCTGATTGCGATCTGACTGGTTTGCATAAATTCATTTATTTCTCAACACGAGATGAGAGTATAGCTCTCCCAAATGCTTATCTTACTTTACAGCGTTCAAAATGAAACACAAAACCTTCTCTTGGAATTAGCCGTGAGAAAAAGGTCCTAAGTTTCTAAGAATTAGAGATAGAAATAGCCTTCCGCGACAGTAGCTATTAATCAGCGGTCGGGAGAACTAATGCACGAAAACACCTAGGAAATTAATGAACTGAATTGAGGGGACGGAGTATCGCGATCCGGGCGATAAACATTTCAATTTCAGCAAGGAGCGAAAAAAGCCATTAATTCGGATTTTCACGCTTCCATTTCCTTCTTCTCCAAGGATGTTCCGCTTTAATTTATTTCGCTTTCGAGGACGTTTTTCCGAGCGTTTTCTCATAAGTCCAAAAGGGTTTTCTTTTTCGGACTTTCCCATTCCACTGGAGAATATCTTGTCCTCTTTCGAAAATATCCCCCCGTGCCTTATTGCCCGTCCTTCCACTTTTATCATCCCCACTCGCCATTCAAGCACCGCACATTTTTCTCCCGGATTAGGAGTCATTTTATATATACCTTCCGTGCGGAATCTCTGACGCCACGTCTTCCTCGTGTAACATCTCTTCCCATGCTAATCGCCTCCCCCAACCCGTTCCTTATTTTTTTATTCGCTACCACCGTTTCATCTCTCCATCTTTTCGCATTTCGGGCCCGTCTAATTCGCGCACGTGGTCCCCTCTGATGAGTTGGCACGCAATTCGGAGCCGCTTTCGGAATGCGCTGGACCGCTCTTAAATCGCTCGTTCCGGAGGTGGGCGTGGATGTCTCCCGCATCCTGCCGTCCCTTCCTTTCATCACTTACGTTTTTTAGTTGCAACTTGACGGTATAACTTATCTGACGCCGATTAGCTTTCCCTTGTGCTGTGTCTCTACCTTCCATTTTGTCTCGCTTCTAATCTTCTCTAAGTCCCGACTAACTAGCGACTAGTTTAGCTTGTAAAATTTAGAAAGTTAAGAAGCTTGGAGGCACTTTTATGCATGACAGTGGTTGGGGGAACCGGATGATATAACTCTTATTGGGATAAAAGTAAAAATATCGAGGGTAATTAAGGATCATTAGATAAGGAAAGCATTACAAATTTAAAAATTATTTTTCCTAAGTCCCGACTAACTAGCAACTAGTTTAGCTTGTAAAATTCAGAAAGTTAAGAAGCTTGGAGGCACTTTTATGCTCTGTAGTGGTTGGGGAACCGGACAATATAACTCTTATTGGAATGAAAATGAAACTATCGCGGATAATTAAGGATCAATAGATAAGGAAATTATTACAAATTTAAAAAAATATTTTCTTTAAGTCCCGACTAACTAGCTGCTAGTTTAGCTAGTCAGCTTTAGTTAAGCAGCTAGAAGTCACTTTTATGCTCTGCAACGGTTTGGGAACCGCAATATATAACTCTTACTGGAATAAAAGTGAAATATCGGGGGTGATTAAGGATCAATAGATAAGGAAAGTATTTCAAAATATTTTCCCATAGTCCCGAACGACTAGAAACTCGTCAGCTACACCACTTTGGGCATCTAAAAGGCGTTTTTAATGCACTGCTATGGTAAGGGAACCGGATTTTGTGACTTTAAGTGGAATAAAAGTGAAAATAATATCGGAGGTATTAAAGGATCAATAAATTTGGATAGTATTCAAAATATTCAAAGAAAAATTATTACTCATATCTTCTGGTTAATCGTTTTGAGTTTATTTGACGGGGGAGGGTAACAACTTCTAGGAACGGGGGGGAAACGGGGAAATCAATTTGAGTGGGTGATATTGTTTGATATAATATATATAGCATATGATAATGTAATTTATATTACTACGTAATTCATGCATTGTGGCTATTCCCTATTCAAACGTTCAACATCTCATAAATTTAACAACTTGCTCAGTTTCTGGGTGAATTTATTTCAGTTGCGGGCAGCTCAAGTAAAATTCTTGGTATAGTAACGTATTTCACGGATACTGCCGCTGGTAAGCTCCTTTTAAAAATCTGAGGGGATAACGTAAACTAATAGGCTGCATATACTGTGATACTTTAATATTACCTTCATAAGACAGCCTTCAATTGGAGACCAAAACATGAGAGGGAATTTCCCCGTTTTCCCCTTTCCGCTCTCCGATGTCTCTCTGCAAATTACCGCGCCTACACTCGTGTCGCCAGTCGCCAAATAGTCATCTTTTCCGTCCTCGAGATTCCGCTGTTTGGATTTCCGATATCCTTACGCTATCTCAAGCCGTCCTCTACCGTTACAAGCAAATCATCAGGGACGCTCACAAGTCTTTCACTCGTAATTATATGTATTATCATATACAAATCGCACATGTTAATAGTCTGTGGATAGTAGTTAAAATTTCGACGATTCCAACACATATTGCATACTCATAGGCACTCGCTCACAAAAAGATTTTGTAGTAGTGAAATAAAATTTAACTTAAGTTGCTAGAAATACCTCTCTCGTTTAGAAGCAGGCTGTACATATTTTCATCGATTTCTTTTATTTCAAAATTGACCTATTTTAGAGTCAAGCACTTGGAAAAAATCGCTGGGTACTGCCACATTTGTTATAATGTTTTCTTATAACTTATTTTGTAACAAGTTTATAGTAATTGTATCCAAGAAACTGGTTTTTTTAGAGATGACTATTAACAAAGTCTCGAGACACTAGCAACGCAGTATTGCTGTACATAATTTTCAACTTTTCAGTATTTATTTAGCATCTTCTTAAGGTTTTCGAGGAAGAAGGGGTCTCTTTTCTGTTAGTACGGTCTCTTAATTTGCAAAATTATGTTACTTCTGTCTCTTTTTCGTCTCTTCGCGTTCTCTTTTATGATGGGCGTTTGGATATCAAAGAGTTCTCATCTCCTTTCTTTTCTTGCTTCGTCAGCCTGCCGAATGATTCCCCGATTCCCTTTCGTCTAATATATTTCTCGTCGCTAGATATTGTCCACGCCTTAACGGGCCTTCCTTCGAAACGGTCAGAAATATTTTCCCGAGACTCTGAGAGGTGTGCCTTACGAATTTACGGTGGTGTTAAGGAGCGAACGTCAGTATTCCGCCTCCGCGATGACAGTTCCCTACCCCCGACTGCTCGCATTCAATTCCAGAATTCTATATTCCAACTTCGTTAGTTCATGTCATGTGAAGTTTCTCTGCGTTTGCGGGATACCATAAATGTAAATTTTGAACCAAGTAAAAGTTACTCTCTTCTATTGTTTAATGCACTCCACTCAAAGTTAATCTATCATTCTTTTGATAATGCTTGTTTTCTCTTTCTACACTACTATCAGTCTAGGTGGCTTAAGGGTTTGCGAATCTGAGGTTCGGAGTTCGAATCCCGCTTAGGACATCGTTGTTCCCGTCAGTTATTGAAGTACTAACTGTGGTCTCGTTGTGCTACATTTGCTCAATAAGGACGTAAATTTTGTCATTATAATAACCTCAGGAAATTTTGATCTCTCACGCACGATAACATTGAATTTTCTCCGTAAATGTCCCAATACATGCTTTTTATAGGACAACTCATACAAAATGGCATTTATGAATTAACTCCTAACATTTTTCTGGTTTCTCTTCAATACAGACCGTCCTCACCACGGATTGAAAATGCCCACTTTATTTCCGTATCGAATTTTCCTTATTTTATTTCTATCGGCAATTTTACTTCCTGAACATTTGAAGCAGTATTCCGAACAGTGTGCCGCGAAAGCTCTTTCGCGAATATTTTGAGCAATGTCGGTTTCCTTCATTCTTATGAGATGGAACCCTATCAGAAAGTCGCGTTAGTAATAGATAGTTTACATATACTCAAAATATTCGTTAATTTTTACTCGTAATAATATAATATGTTTTATCAGCATTTCGCGCGTCACCTAGCGAGTGTTCTGCTCCCCATTGTGCCATGACGTAAAAGATTTTGGCACATGCTGATTCAAAGGATTCGACAGCTTCCATTTTTTTCTTCGCTGTCCTTTTAGAGGTATTACTTCCCTTCATTCACCCTTACGCGATCCATTCCACATCCAATTCTTTCCTTCCTAGAGTAATATCTCCTCCAAACCAAGCACGGTCATCGGAAGACCCGTGAGCGACGTAAGATGCCGTTTCCGAAGAATCAAAGGCGACAGGAGTCTCATTCAAAAGGACGCCTCTTGCTTAATATAGATATGTTTACTACACTTTCTGTGATTTCAAAGTTTCTTTGCCTTTAGCGCAGTTTCATAAATTCGCTTCGCAAATATGATTTTCTCATCGTCTTACCCGCGGCGCGAGACGTTAAAGGTCTGAAGATTTGTTGCGCAATTGGTAGTATAGGCACACCGCACCTCCTCCCCGTCTCGCTCCCGAGAAAATATTTACCGTCCAATACATATATATTTTTGCTCGATGCGTATCTTCAGACCAATGGCGCTGAGGCGTCATGCATCGCAGAATTTATTCGGCCATCATCCGCGAAAGACAACGCGCTCGACCATTATTTTTCCACGGCTGAGAATTATTCTCGAACCGAGCAAATATGTCCATTTCCCTCTTCTCTTTTCCTCTCCGCTTTATTTATGGAAGCGTTTCCGTCGAGAGAGAAATAAGAGCGTAAGATTATGATGCCGCGTGAGGCCCCCGTATGAAAATATCGCCGTGGTGGGAGTACTGGATGCGGTGTTTTCCTCCCTGAAAAATTCTGCTTTTGCTCCCTGAGTACCATCGCATTGCGCTGTTCGATCCTTTGTCGCCGTTTGGGCATTTCGCTCGTTTATTTTCTCGTGAACGACGTATTCTTTAGATTCTCATTGTTTTACTGCTATTGTTCTCGGGTTGGTACGATCTTATGATCTGTTTGATTGTAAATTTTCGCTCGAACACTTACATCTGATTGTAATTTTATGCATTATATATCCCGCTTTCTGTTCTGTTTACTGCCTTATATGTTTTGCGAGCTTTTAAAATCTCTTTCTCACATATGCGTTCTTTTCTGCAGTGGACACATTTTTCTGCGGAAAATACGTGTGTTTTTTAAATATCAGTAAACTTATTATTTATTCTCTGTTTTATTCTGTTTTCAATTAAAATATGTTTCTCGATTTCTTTTATATATTTTTTAGGTGATTTGGTCCACTGTATACATCGTTGAATTTTCTCAAACATTTTAGCAGGTTGATTGTAAAATTTGAGAACTTTTAAGTCCTGTTTCGTCTGAATTTAAGAAATGTTCATGTACGAACGTAAAGGCGATATCTCCATTTAGAGGGGAAAATGTCGAATCATCACGAATCTGTATGGACCACCAAACTATGATTCATTTGAATGAATCGTAGTTTGATAGCATTCATTTGAATCGTTCTTTGATAACATGTCTGTATTTCTTTGAAAATTCAATGTTTAACTTCAAGAAATCACCACGTTAACATCTCCCCGATAATACCTACAGACGTATTCCGTATACTAGTTTCCTAAGTACATACATAACAAAGTTTCAGTATTTACTCGATAGATAAAACAATGAACCTCGCCACCATAATGTATCGATGCTCCTAGTATTCATTTGGAAAAGACTTCACGTTTAAGATTGAGCCCTACGAGACTCTTCACTTTTTATTTCGAAATGACTTCAACATTCACCCAAACCGCCTTCGATGCCGAAACCCAAAACTGTTACTCTTCATATCTTCCGCCCACGGTATCTCTCGATGGAAAAATGAAGGATGCTTACGTACGTTCGTGGAGCGATCAAAAAAAAACGAGCAAATTTAAACCCGCGGAGGCGGATAGTAATGCCCACCTGGAGTAGTTTCATCCGTTTGCTTAAACGCATGAATAAAATTATCCGAAAATCATCCCTCGTAAATATCCCCGATGAAGATATAATGCAGCAGCAACCCGACGACATTTTTATGTGGATCCCGCGTCACGTTCTCACCTCCCCACGTTTCCCTACCCTCGGGGCATTTCGCTACGGAAACAAAAAGCGAAAAAGGAGCGATATTCCCGCATTATTACGAGAGAAATTCATCCCGGAACAAGTTGAGAGTACAGCGGGCGACGGGAGCGCCCCAATGAGAGCCGCCATGTCTCTTCGCACGTGCCTCCCCATTCCCCATTCTCCTCCCTTAATTTCGCCTCTTTTCACGTCGGCTCCACTGGATCGGCCAAGGAGTAAACAGAACCTGTTTCGAGCTCGTTTGGGTGAGGAAGGGAGACTCATTCGCGATGCATAATCAGATCTGCAACGCGGCCTCCGGAGTGCGTGCGGAGAGGTGGAGAATCAAAGGGGAAAAACAAAAGAGCGGCGAAATGGGAATCGCCCTGAATGGCCGAGAGAGGGAGGGGAAACTCGGAGGAACACTTTGTCATTAAAAAATAACTCATCGTTATCGCTTTGATGAATGCTCATTCCGGGTGTTTTAGTTCCAAAAACGACGCGAAATGAGGAGGCGTGCTCGGGGAGAAACGCGACGTGTAATTAAAGCCGGAGTTGCGAAGGTTAACAGGCCCTGGGCCCGTGGTTACGGGGTTTATTTAAGGCGAGGAGAAAAGTGTGAAAACTACGTTCTCGAAATCGACTCCGATTTATTTTTTTCCAGAAGTGTAGGAATTACGCGTCGGACGCGGAAGAGGTTGGAGAAAGAGGTCGCGGCACCGTATCATTTAAAACTTCCATCTCCTTCTAATTAACGGGAATGTTTTGTTTATTGCGGTCGATTGCTACGGAAATATTAATTTTGACGTCGGCGAAACCTGTTCTGCGTCAGGGGGAAAAACAATACGGAGCTGTTAGCCCGGATCCAAAAGTACACAGAAAAAAGTGAGTTTTATCACGATTTTTACGTAGAGAGATCGATTTATGAGAAAGTACGTCCTTGTGCGTGAACACTAAGTTTTTGCGCGTAACTATAATTGAATGCGATCCCGTAATTTTAAAGGGATTCAGTGTAAAAGTAAAAGAAAATATTCTTGATAAAATCCTGAATGACATCTATATAAAGAAGAAAAACTCTTTCCATGCTATGTATAACTCATCAATGAAGTATAAGCAACTCTGAGATGAGATGAAAATAATTGAAATTATAATAATTATAGTAAATAGTAGTAGTAGTAATTTAGCAATCTAATTTCACCAAACAAATTTATTCTAGGAGTTGTAGCTGTACACATGGTTTCCAAAGGAATCATCATAAGCTCATTCTTGGTATAAAATTAATTAAACCCAAATTAATGAAAATGCTACGACTACCTAACAGCTCATATGTAATATTATCCAAGCAAAATAAACCGGACGAATAAAGACAATTGGGTTAATTAGATTAAAATTAATAGCTTTTAAATTGTACGCAATATAACGATCTATAAGTAGAAAAGGGGCTTACGGCCAATTTTACCTAAATATGTAAAGATTTATAAAGAGTTTTCAAACAGTCCATGGACGGGACGTTTATAATGACGAATTAAGGAGGAATCGGTAAATGTCAATCCAAAACAAAAAAAAATATCGTAATTCACCCTTAAGGTCTCTCGTATCATCAGCATCTCCGCGAATATTTCCCTCGAGAAAACTACCAGCAAACGCTCCCGACGTTTCTGATTTAAAAGGAGAAAAATGTCTTCACCGATACAGTCTGACAATCCAACCGAAGATATCAAATAGAGCATTTGCCTCGGTAACGGGCGCGGCGCGGTTATTTATCGCACATTTCCCTATAACGGAACATATTATTACTCCCTTTTCCATAATATAAAGCCATTCCAGTCTATATGGACCAAGCTGTTCAGTTTCTCCACCCATATTTTCTCCCTAAGAAAGGGAACAGGACGTCTTTGAAGACCTCCTATGACCCGCGATAGGATCTGTTCGTGTATTATTCGAGGTCTGTGCGCACCAGAAAGACCTCCGTAATAAGGAGATGTATCAGGAGAAACACTATTTACAGACAGGTCCGGTAAAATATTCTCACGTTTGTTCGTGTTAATTATCTGTTTGGCCCCTTTTACGTTGGGAAGTGTTAGGGAGCGGACCCGTAAATGTTATCGGGAAGGGGAATTGCTTAAGGGGAGGAGGAAGGAGACCTGTGGCTGGCAGCATACAGCCTATAAATATTGCCGAGGCCAGAGCTGTCCGCCCATCCCTAAATCGTGCGTCCGAGATAGAATATATTGAGTTTAATAGACATTGGAATGTTATTTACCGTACATAAATATAGTATCGTTTCATCCGATAAATTTCGTTGATCGTCATTGACTGACTGATGTCGATTTAAAAAAATGCGACTTCCCAAAAGCTTATATACGCATATATCAAAAGGTTTTTTCTTTCCGTGGTGAATCTTAAATTCGACTCGCTTTACGACTTTACTCTTGCACAAATTACCCCGACGACGATGGATACGTCCCGAATTTCGAAATTTAAGGTGGTCCGATCCCTAATCATGCGGGAGAGACTCACGATTCCCCTAATTGCACTCGTGACAACTTTGAAATTATTCGACGTTGTAACGAATCCATTCCCGCGCGGTGCTCTAAATTTGTCGCTGGCGAATGGGATGTTCTGAGTATTAGCATAGGGATGCTCTTATACTCTTCAGCGTCCCGAAGTTAAATCGGATTCTGAATTAGAAGCAGAATAAGAGCTTATCGCCGATGTTTGAGTGGATTGGCTCAAAAGGTAGCCGAGGTCGGTTTTGTGGATTGTTTTTGCTTTCTAGTAATTACAGCAATGAGAAGATTCATCTACAGTCACCTGCCATCATAGTAATATTCCTAGACGTGATGTCTCATCTATTTTACTGGGGTTAATTATGTACCAAAAATACTGCTCATGCATATAGGAGTAAACTTGCATGTTCGACTTTGGTGAAACCCAGGTTCGATACCCGGTGAGGGCCCACAGGCGAAATGACTTTAGATGTCGACGCAATTTTAAATGACGACTATTACTACTTTACCAAGTGTTTGTGAAAGTAGCAGTGTTCTGGCTTTAAAAATATTTCTCTTTATAATATCCAAATCCAAACAAACACATGAAGTTCTATCAGGCTTGGTGAATATTTCAATCTTTCAACGATTGTCTTACAGAGCTGTGGATCTTTAAACATTTATCATCTATAAATTAAGTAATAATGTAGTCATTGAGGATAGCGAACAAAGTTTCAGATAAGGCAGAATTAGACGCATACTTTTGTTGATATCTCATATAAAGTGAGTTTCTGCAAACTTTGTTACACTTGCCGTAGGTGTTGAATGAACAGAAGAGAAGGGTACAGCTATTATGCATAGTATTTCTTCTATTCGAAAGGAAAACGTGGAAAAACTCAGGTGCATACACATGTATTCACATATATAACATTCTCCAAACTATTTTTATAAAATACGTATTTTACAAGCCTCAACCATAGCTTAGACAAGTGTGTGGTATTGGCTAAAAAAATTTTATAACTCTCGACCGATGGGGAAGTATTTCGCGAAGACCACATATAAAATACAAAAATAGTTTTCAGGCCGTAGATCCGCCGCGACCTAGCCTATTTCCGAGACGTGACGCCCGTTTTCTTCTGACGAAAACCTCTTCTCGAACCCCCAAAAAGAGCTCACGCCTCGCGAACCAAAGAATAAAAATAAGAGAGGAAAACACAGACGATGGAATCCAGAATCTCGCAAAGTATGCGAGGTAGAGAAAAGCCTCGAGTTAACCGACTCCAAAAGGGTGTGAATGCAATTATAGCGTCGCGAAATATTTAAATCAAGAGGAATATGATTCCTGGATCCGTATAGAGGCTTCCTGCATCGGCGCCTGCCCCTGCATTGAAGTCCCCGGGAGAAAATAAAAACCTTTGAAACTCTGGACGTGCTTCCTCTGTAAATTCCTCCATTCATTTGTATTGAGTGGCGTCTTGGGGAGAATGGCTTTGGGTGTGCCGTGGCCTCCTTCCTCAAGGGTCACCGACGATATGACGCCCACAACAATCGCCAAAGAGGCACATTATTTACCCACAAAAGCGAGCTTTCGTGGAAAGCGTCCCCATCTCGCGAGGAATGGGCATAGTCAGCCCTTGGAGGCAAACAGGAGAAAGAGGAGGGAAAGCCAAAGGAATGGTAAACAAATGAAAGCGAACGATAAAAGAAAGGCGGCTAAAGGTGGTGATGCATTTGGAGAGGAAATTACATGTACTGAGAAAGCCTCGACATGGGGACAAACAGAACTGGAGTACATTAAACATATATTGATACCCAAAGGAGCGGATTTAGGCTATAATAGGGCAAATATCACATCGAGTTCTCCAAAAGTAATTCCAGAAAATGAGAGAAAAGACCCGTTACTCTATAAAAAACAAAATACACAGAACTTGCAACGCGGCAGCTAGGAAATGAAATGCTGAACTACACGTTGTATGTCTATCAATCGCTATTAATAATGAACAAATTACTCATTACATACAAACATTTGAAAAAGGGTAACATAGCGTATTGTTTAAACTTCGAGAAAAAGAGAGAAAAGGCCCATTATGCTGTAAAATACAAAATACATAGAAATGGAAACGCGGCAACTAGGAAACGAAATGCTGAATTACACTTTGTATTTATATCAATAGCTATTGATAACGAACGTATTATACATTAATACGTGCAAACATCTCTAAGAGAGTTATATAGCATATTGTTTAATACAGCTAAATTCTCAATGAGATTCTCCTAAGAAAGAGGTCCCTAACTATTCGATAATGTTATTATCTTATGCTCTTGATGGTAAATAAATATGATTTCAATCAAATTGAAGTTTGAGTGAAAGGGAACTCAATCCTCATTCGTCCAGAAATATTCAATCGTACGAAACTAATATCTAAGACGTTGACGGTCCAATTATTATTTGTATAATATATAAGTCTTGTTTAATTATTGTAGTAATCTTGTATTGATGAGATTTTCTTTCAGACATTTTCGCCTTTTTCTAGATGCACGCTTTTACATGCAGAGTCACCTTCAACCTTTCGCCTTTTGCTGACTTTAATGTTTTAATAAATCCATAGAGCGAATAGTATCTTGAACCCAGCGTTGCTCATAACCGCTATTGTAAAAAAAGATTTTCCTTTCACCATCAGTTATTTTAAGAGAAACCTAGAGAAGGGCCACAATTCCGAAGAGAACTGATGAAAAATTCACTAAGGGAAAGGATACGTAATTGGGAACTACGAACGGAGGACAGAGCAAGAGTAACCAGCGGGTACCTGACGGCGAGAGGGAACTAAACCAACCAAGCGATGAACTATAAAGGACAGAATACACAATGGAACGCGAATCTAGGCTGGAAATTGCTCCCCCAAACGCTCAAGCCGTTGAATTTTTAATGGGCTTCAGGCGGGCGCTTTTGTCAAATTAATCAGAGCAAAGCCGTGTTTGATCAAAGAATTTTAATTGCTTGCAGAGTTAGTTTTTCAGGTGAGGAACGAAATTGAAAGATTGTGATTCATTGTGGCTGAGGGAAACGCCTCAATCCTATGCCTAGATGAGGAATTTTTATTTATGATGTTTGCTTAATGAACCTCCAAAAGGAATACGGGACGCGGAGTGTTATTTATTTTAAATTGGAATTTTTAACTCATTGGTGAATTTAAAAGCCATAAAGAAAGATTGTGTTTCCAGGAAGATAATACTATAACTGTCCACGGACACCTTTGTGTTGATGGAGGTGAAAGAATTTCATTTCTGCTTTCACCAGCTGATAGCCTTCAAGCCAGCTGTTAGCCGAATTGCTGTTTATTACTTAATGTATTTCGGTTTTGGTATTTCCGTCGATTTATAGTATAGATTGAATCCGTGAGTTTTGGAAGGAGAGATTTATTCGACAGAAAACTTTATGCTGCGTGTGTTACATCGCTATCGCTTAGATGTATGTGAATGATTATTGAGAGAGAGAGAGTACTGAATCGAAATTATTTCATGTGCAATACAGTAGTATTATTTTAGTGCGAATTATTATTATTGATCTACGGAGTTTGCGGAATTACTATCACTGGCAAGTCTATCTGTGAACTAATTAATATCATGAATATATATCATTATAATCAATATTAATAATATAATTGAAATTTTCCAGTGCCCAATCTCATCACACTGCACATTCTTTTTTTTACGAGAATGAGCTTTCCTGACATTAATAAATACAAATCAAAGTTCGAATTAAGATATTTTGTGTAATCTCTGATGTTTAACACAGCTGACGCATAGGTTTCTTAATCTGAATTTTTACGTCAAGTTTCTCTCGTGGTCCATCTTTATGGATTCGAGATGTTATTTTTCCACAATTGTTATTCTCACGCTATGGTTATCATTTTCCTTCCTTTTGGATCCTACTTCAAAAATTTCAGGTTAAAATAAGTCTTTCTTTGTCCTAAGATCACCTATCCCAGCCGTAGAACCGAGGTGTACCTTTCTGTGCGTGGATAGGCATTAACAGTCTTTGTGTAATGGGGTAGTTATTTTCTCTTCGTTCCTCTTAGAATCCAGTATTCGAAGTAAATTGGCATTCTAAATGCTATTTACTCTATATTTCCCAGAATAACCTGTTCACCTGATCACGCGCGCAATGAACCAATACTCTAGCCGATTCCTGTAGAGTTTGGCCTGGGTGCTCGTATCGTCATTTAAAATATAACCTATAGCATATCCTCGGCCGAGATGTGGTGGAAATACATAACTAAATGCTGATTTTTACTTACCTTCAAGTCGATTCGTTCTATCCGATATTAGTCAGTGCGAGTGTCGTATGTACCCGCGGATAAAACACAGCAAGTTTTTTGCGGATGTATTCTTAATCTATCATAATAATTCCATGGAAAATCTAAACCGTGCTATAAGACGCACCCTTCTTTCTAATTTTTGCCTTTGGTGAAAAAAATGCGTCATATACGCGGCTTTATACGGTATTTCCTAAACCGCCGATTATCTCCAACATTTTATCTTAGGATACCAAACAGTTGAATGGGTAGAATTAAAAATAACATGTCGGTTGCGAAAGATGTAATCAATTTGCTCGTTGAGGATGCGGGAACACGGACATTTAATTGAGGTTTCACGGCCGTGTCAACAGCAAGTCATCAAATCATCTCCTCGGACGCACGTTTCGTGTTTGCTATCACAGGGAGCTATCACTTCGTATTAACATGCCTGGCGCTCGAGAGGAAATATCTTTTGTGTCACTCAATTAAGACAAAAAACCAATCCCGATGTTCGGTGGGAATCGAACGAGAAAACCCGTATGATAAATCCGACCGCGTAACTGTTGGAGAGCTAATGAAAGTTGAGCGACGGCAATCGTCCATATCACTCGACGGCTGGTCGCGGAAGAAATATGGCTCGGAATTGTTAAATGAAGCAAGTGTTCGTCTTTAAGAAGACTTACGTGTGGTGAGGAATGCCCCAGTTTCTTCGGAATCTACGTCCGTTTTCGTCGGGGAGGGCGCATTACGAAACTTTTTTCTTTTTTATCTTTTCGTGAAGATAAAGAGGTTTCATCCACCTCGAAGTTGTACGGCGTGAGGTTGAACCTTGTAGGGAATTTAACTTTTATCGATCTGATTTGCTTGACTATTTGTTCAACGACGCTCTTTCGTGACGAGATGTCTTTACGGCTCTTCTGCAATGGGAACTTGATGGATGCGATATTTTTCATTTTTATTTCGTCCCATGTTTGGGAAAATGTCCCTTACATTTTATGATAAGCAAGACTTGGCTAGTTTAAATTAAAAACAAGGCTTGACTGATTCTACTATTAAATTCATTTTTATATTTTTCATTTCATTTAAGCATGGATAAGTTCCACCCCGTATCGCTGGATTTAGTTCACTATCTTTCATTTACTCATTTCTGTCTTATGGCTATGATGTGATGAAAGCTGCTGAGGTTTGAGCGATTCCGATTGCGTTTATTTTGGTCTCTTCTAATTAAATGCTATGAAATGGTTAGTCCACCGTGTCATTATGCTGAATAAACGAGAACTTCATCCACGTCAAGTATTTCGTCCCAGAATAAGGGGAATAACCCACTCCTCATCTTGACAGGTATCCCTCATCCCCTCTGAAAAGCATTTGGAAAGCTATGGCAGAAGGGTTTTGAGGCTCAAGCTAGCCTTCCGATTGAATACTGTACTTAGCTTGAATTCTAGCAAAAGTTACGATTCTCTCCTATCACAACCGACAGAATGAACTGGATATTTTTGGCTCGATCACAGTCCTATCGAGAATCCAACTATTTTTTTACATCTTATCGACAAATTCCTGAGTGGAATTCTTCGCTTATCAGCTCCGGCTCTCATTTCAATGGCGCCGCGAGGGAAAGTTACGTTGGAAGCGATAGACTTTGTAGAAAGTGTCGAAGGGGTGCTTTCTCCCTCTACCAATTACCCACCTTCCGCTTAGGAGCATGACTAAATCATTAAAAGGGCAGAAGTGGATGAGTGAGGACGTTGCAGAGCTCCGGAAGGATGGCTAATATGCGCATGCGAATCAAGTGGACCTCACTTTCCATCCGTCCCTTTGAGCGCACTGAGTTTACATAATTCCGGCCGATATCTCTCCGTATGCTTCCCTTCGTAACTTCAATGAAGGCGCGTAGGGAAAATGTGTCTTATACTCTTTATCATTTGCCCATTTACGCATGTTTCATTTTCTAAGAGACAAAGGTTCTCCAAGTGCCGACAGCGGCAAACGTCTAGGGCGATTGCCGGGAAACGGATAATCGCTTAGCGGTCACCAGTTATTCAGAATCCCTAATGCGCATCATTGGACTCGCTGTGAAACTTCATCATGAAAGCATTGCTTTCGAAATGCGCATTAGGGATTCTGAATAACTGGTGACCGCTAAGGGATTATCCGTTTCCCGGGAATCGCCCTAGACGTTTGTCGCTGTCGGCGCTTGGAGAACCTTAGTCTCTTAGTTCATTGACCGCCGAGTTCCTTTTATCTTTCTTCCATGTTTCATTTTGTCTATTCGTTATGGCTTCCTACCGCAAATTCTTGTCAGAATCTATTGATGGTATTCATTTTTGTACTCACTGTCATCCTTGGTGGCATAGCCTGGCAACGCCGCGGTCTCTGGTTCAAATTCGGCTTTTGCTATGGATGTTAGTATTTGTATTCGAACGGTCAATTGTAGGCGTAGTCTTTTCAAAGTAAAATTCACCTAAAGAGACGGGATTGTTATTGTCATCTGTTGAGGATAGTTCTATCTCGTGTTTTGATTCAGGGGTCTTCAAACTTCGTGAGCTGGAAAGGGATTCACGGGTACAAGAATTTACCTTGGTAGGACGAGTCCAAATGAGAGCAATCAATTCATTCCTACTCAAAAATAATGCACTGCATTTATATAATGCAATAAATTATTATGTAGCAGAAAATAGCTCAGGCAATGCAAAGGAAATTTTAGATGGCTTTAGTATAATCCGATTCATTTTACAACCGGTACAGGTTGACAAAATTGACCTGTTACAAAAGAGGAATAAGCTAAAATCAAAACCAGGGGTTAGAGATCAGTAGGTCATTGGAGCTAGCAGAATTTAGCGGAAAATTTCATTACAATATACGAACACAAAATGAACACGTGAAATGTTACCCTATCCTTTAGACTGCTACAGACGTTCAAAGGCGTAAAACGTAGTCAAGAGTTCTGCAAAACATTATTCTTAATCAGTAGATAATGCTGCAAATTATTACACCCACTTGTGTTTCTATACCAGGGCCTGGTAGAAGAATTCTCAGCCCAGATATTTTTTCCTCTACTGCACAGTCAATGTCAACCAAGTAAACCTTTTTGCGCGGTTATTTGGACCAGCTGTCCCTTACTCCTGTGCCCTACTACTTTTCGAAATCCTAATTAAAAGTCCCATGAAGGCTTACGGCACTTGTGCAGAGGCCAAGTTTATAAGGGTCAACACATTGTAAAAAGACACCGGGTAAAGCAGCGAAAGAATCAAAATACAATATTCTGATGCTTTACCGATCCATACATATCTAATAGTCATTCTAAGACAATAAACCATCTCACATGGTCGAAATATCTTGGGTATCTCACCTTCCGAAACATTCCCCGCTCCTTAGGATTGGAATCAGCTCTCACCTCGTCACCAGCTTCTTTCTTTTCGATCCCTCCATTACGAACCCCTTCGGATTTGAAGAAATGGGAGAATCGACGTGTTTGATCGCTTTGTTAGAGCTCATTATATTCCTTAAATGGAATGGCGCTGCATGCATCGCTCGCCCCGCCCCCCCAACCGCGATGTCTCCGTCCCACGAGAGAGCGCCATTTCGCTAACTGCCAACTTTGCCCGACTCAGACCTTCAATTGGCTCATTCTATTCCTCTCGGATGCCCACTCATTTTATTCCGATTGTGATGCTTATTTCCAGCAAAGTTGCTCACAGACCCTCCAACTCGCTCGTAAAATGAATGAAAGATGCGCAAATGAGATTGGAAGAGTCTTCTCCATACCTGGTACAGCCGCGCCCCCCTTTACCTTGGAAATATTTGTTACTGCTCTCCAAGTATTACTGAGGAACAATAATTTAGAAATTACTTTTTTAAATTTTATTACACTCAATAAATTTAAATCTGTAGAAGCTGATATCTATCTTACTTGTCATCATTACTTGTCAAGAATGAAGTTTGAATTTCGTTTACCGATCTGTTGGAATAAGAATCAGAAAAACGCTGCATTGACGTGCCACCCACACAATAATTCTGCTGATCAAAATAAGCAACTCTTTCTCATTCGCTTTTTACGAATTTATACGTTAATGGGCTGAAATAATTAGCACATAAATATCATCATTACGTGCTGTTAATGCTTTAAAAAGTTAATCATTATGTTAGAAAAACACCATTAGAAAATCACGCCAAATTTTTCTGATGACTTTTCCTTTGGGTTTTAGTAACTCCAACTGCCAGAGCAACTTTAAACCCCTTACGTATCACAGATCCTTGTTTAGTGATAAACTGATTTGTTTGTTAATGAGAATTTGTGATATTGCAGAAAATTATTGTACCCTTTTCTTCCTTCATTACGCTGGACAAGGTGCAGTAATATTTAGTCGCTATACTATTTGTAATGATGGTAATACGAAAATCGTGCATATTTATTATCTATTGAATATGAGTTAGTGGAAATGAATGCACAATTATCTATCTGATTGGTTAGATCCGAAAGCAAATAAGTGATTCATAGATCTTGTTGATTACATTAACCGATTGAGTAAGCAGAACGGATTTACCGATGTCTCGGAGCAATTTCGGTCATCCGAAGTGCGAGCGTCCTTGAGACGACTTCACTTCGTCAACTCTTCACCTCTCCTGCATTCCACGTGCATCCACCAAATGAAATTTATATTCCATCCGTTCCTTTCTTCTCCTTGTCTTCATTTTCATCTTCCGTCGCGGCCGCTTTCTCCCGCGCGTCCAATCCCAAAAGAGAAGTATCATCCCGTGCCTTATCTACGAGGATCTTCTATCTTCTTATACCAATGCCATACAACGTGCTCATCTCGCGCTTAAAATTAAAGCCCCGAGACAGATGATTATGTTTTCATCGACCGCTTGATGGGGACGATTAGTTTACTTAGCGTTTCCTATCTGTTTGAGAAATTTATCAGCAAACACGCGTTTTAATTGATTGCCGAGGGCGAATTTGCGGGAGTGCTTGGGTGGAAGTGAAACCGAATCGAATATCACCAAGCAGTAGCGGAGTCGAATGCTTATGGGTACTCTTGATAGGAGATCTGTGCTTGCCTTAACATGAAGACTTGTATTTGGGCACTCTTCAGGCCATATGGGGACCATTAACGTCAATTACGACCTTCACCAAGCGTTCTGCATCCTACGACCGATTCTAGTGTTCCCATAATCACGACTTTTTCTCTAATTTCGTGAAATGAAAAAATACTTCAGTTTAGATTTAGATTAGTACCCTGCAAGCCGTCAGTGGCGTATGGGAGGTGGAGTAAGGACAATGTCGTTTTCTGATCGACCGTATTAGCTTCTCTAACAGCCCGCGAGAAAGAACGACCAAAAATAATTATCCCTCATTGCAATTTCCTCTTTATAACGCTTTCCTGATGCCTCTCAGAGATCGCGCTCGCTAAGCACTGGAATCAAAATTTCACTCACCTAATCCAAAAGTTCAGAACCGAGAAACTTTCCGAAAATTTTACGTCGATAATTCTCTCCTGAAGCGAATTCAGACCGAAGGATTCTATCATAGGAATTAGGCAGTTGGGAAATATTTCCTTCAATAAACTGAGATTTGAAATCATTCCATTTGGTTCGAACTCAACTATTTCTTACTCAATCATTGGTTAGAACGGCTCCTAATTGCAGCGATATCAAAAGGAAATCGATTCTCAAAGACTGTTTCGCCTAGATACTCTCAATCCCGGCCAACTCCCATTCCGGCTCGGAATCGAAAACTTGTCCAAAGAACGCAAATATTAGTTTTCAAAGTCGAAATAAATATTTGCCTTGGCGAAGCCGTATGTAATCCTTTGCCCGCATTTGAAGTTTTCATCTCCGTGTGGGGGACGCGGGTGGGGCGAGGCCCTCCTAAATTTTTACTCCTTAAAAACGAGAAGGCCATCGGGGATAATTTGGTAATAAATCCATTTGTGCTAATTCAGCCTGTCAGCGTACATTTGTTACCCAGCGGATGAAAGCGCCACGCTTTGGACGGCGAAAAAACTTCTTATTAAAAATGACCCCGGGCTACTTGGTAACTTTAGAAAGTCAACTCTTGACAGCGAGATGGGAGATATTGCGGGGCCGCCGAATTACATGGGCACGGTGAGGTGCGATCACAATCAGAAAATGCGTGAGGGGAAAGGGAGAGATCTTTGCTCCGCCCAGGAGATTTCAATAGGCGTCAAGATTAGCGATAGGTGGAAGTGAGGCAGATAGGATGGGAGGAGAGGATAGGGGGACGGACGCCGTAGTTATTTCTGGCCTCCATCCAAATAGGTGAAACTTCAAACAAGCCAGTCTTCTGGCGTAGGCAAGGAAGGGGTGGGATCGAGCCACTTTTATTTGGGCATTGGCAATTGGCATCGTCGGATACCACTTTAGATCGCCCCGCCCTCGCTCTTAAGAAGATCAATACCGAGTCTTCCTGAACGCTTTTTGCGACATTCCGGAGGGAATAAAGCGTACCACTGTTCTCTTCAGACGGTGGCGAGAGAAATGCCAGCAACCGATAACCAACGATAATTGAAGCAGTCAAATGCAAGGCTCACTCGTTAATCGACGTTAATCGTTTCCATCAAACTTGGTCGGTTAGCGAATCCTGCGCGCCTAACGACCGAGGGCCCACTAATTTTATTCCAAAAGCTGCGACACGGGGCTAAAAAGCGTGAAAATTGATGAGATATTACCTTCGAAATTGACGACCGACTCCGGCGGGGCTTGTAAACATTGGACGTTTACTACATATTATCCATGCTTGCGCGTCCATTGAAGAGAAACTGTGGCCGTGGCAGCTTTCGGATTCATAAGGAGGTTAGCGATTGATCGATCGAGCGAATCTTTAAGCAGCCGTGCGATGAACGGAAGGGCACCACGATGAATGAGACGAAGTACAGAGGGCTTTCGGTCTAAAGATTTTAGCGGGGCCAAAAGATGTTGACTTTAAATGCGTGAAAACATGACACGCGAAAATGGAGATATAGGTATTTGCATAGCTGGAAACGCAGAATTTCGACGCGAGGGACGGAAATATTAAATCTGGAGTCCACGATTTACTGATACGTCTCGATTGCCGAGTCTAAGGCATGCGCGAAATATGAAAACGTGAGGCATAAAATGGTTATTATACTCGCTGGCGGTCTTGCTGTACGATGAAGGATATTTGGCGTTGAAGGAATATATAGGAGAATAAAATTTAATATAAGCAAGTGAGATACGAACACAAGCCGCATGTTTAGGATAACTTGAGTTGCTCCAATACAAATGTAGGTACTAAGTAAGATGCTGGACATTAATTTTTCATTACTGGAAAGAATCGGAAGCAGTAGACATGTATTGGGGGAAATAATGTAATTTATAAGGTCTTATAATATTCGGATTAAAGAGGGATCAGTGTGAAATGGTCTCATTGGCTAAAAAATACGGTGTTCAACCCTCTCTCTCTCACCCCATCATATTCCAAATCTTTAGTAAAGGTATGGAATAAAATTAAAAGATAATAAAGGTTTTTTTATTATTATTCCAATCTTAGAAACCGTAAGGGCTGGAATCTCAAATAACTTAATTCGTCCAACAGAAACTTCAAAGCAATTGGAAAATTCGAATTCCCTACCTCTTAAGCAATACTTAGGGAAGATTATAAGAGAAGGTTATCACGGTGATATTGTCCTTCCGGCGTTCTATAAAAAAGCGAACCTAGACAACATGATATAAGGTAGTATACTACATCTTTGAAATTATGATTTACCAGCTTTTGCAGGATCCCGAATTCTCCACTGTAAAAGGAGAGCTTAACGGACGAACGAGGTCTTCCGGAAATTTCTCAAAAAAAAACTTTTTCGAGAATTACACTCAACGCGCGGTAAAAAACCACGAATCTAGCAAAGATATTTAAAGACCCCATAATAGAAAAGTGGCTCCTTTTGTAATGGCGAGGGAATTTCGGCGGCGACCACGAGGACGGCCTTGGTTCTAATTAAAAACGCACAAAGAAAGAGTGGGTCAAGAACTTGAATTATGTGCCTCCTCTAGTTATTTGGTTTCTGCTCTCAGATACGTTATCGCGTCGGATGAAATATGGGAATGGGAAAAGGACGTTCAGCGTGACCTCCGGAGTCCGCCGTGGAACCGAGCGAAGAGTCCATCCGCAGAACTAATTTCCCGATTGTTGCGCTCGGGAAAAATATCAGATTTTCTGACGGTCGTATTAAAACTCGTGGCGGGAGGCGAAATTCGAATGCATATTAAATTAGCCTAACGGACCCGATGAATCATTGCCTCAAGAGGGATGGTTTAGCTGAAATATCTACGGTCCATTCTACGCGGTAGCGGCGAATTAAATCGTCTCCGCATTGCGATAAATACAGTGATGTCAGCCCCTGCGATACTATCCGAGGGCAGGTGGATTATTTAGGAATGTACACCAGCAGCTCGGACTTATTTGCCGAAAAAATTAATCCCCCCTTTTGATATGTATATTTGCTCTTAACTCTGATTGGATGGGATCGGTATATTTACGCTCGGTTAAACTTATGATCTCCGTGCTTTGCTTTGCCCTCCTGAATATCAACACGGGAGGAATGAGTCTCTTTGATTGGCTGACCGTGGGTTGGCCGCTATCGCATTCATTATCCCTCGGAAGAGAACGTTAAATAGCAATGTTTACTTTCGGACCACACACCAGAGGCGCTCTCGGCTTGAATGAGTTCGCGTCATCCATTTAATGAAAGCGCATGTTCATCGATGTGCGTGTTTGCCTCTCTTTTTCGACAGTCTTATTTTTTCCGCTCCCTTCCCATGGTTTCTCGTGGACCCTCCGGCGACTCAGAAGCAATTATTTCTATTAGAGGAAGCGACAGATAGTTGAAAAATGGGATTTCCTACCGTCGGTTGATTGGAGGAAATAGCGTCTGCCCACGAGGGGACATTGAATATGTTAGAGGAGGAGTGAGCTACCTGTTCTTATTATTTGCGACGCATAATAACTTGCACAATAGAAGTCAGCCACCGTAAATGATAAACTACTAACACAAACGAGCCTGGTCCAGCTACGCTCTCGCACCTCTATATAACGTTTTGAGGAATGGTTTTGCTTATAAGCCGCAGCTTGGAACTTTGGAATTCCTCTTCTCCTTTACCATTCGCTGTTTCTTTACGCCCTTGCTACACAGCCAATATCTCATACTTCTAGAAATCGACATTTACTTATCGTCCCTACTCTATCGTTCTTAACGTTCAATATTTTATTTCCGTATCTCTCACTATGAAAAGTAATCATAAAGACTTTCAATTTGCATTGCGTTCGTGCAGCTGCCCAAGGTCTAATACACCAACTAGTTTTATTTATAGATTATTAATCCTTGTTATAATTAACATTATTTAAATCCCTGCATTTTATTTCGATTAGTAATCATAATGAGAAATAATTGAAGACAAAACGTCTTGCATTTACATCCGATCCATCTGAGTAATAACTGAATTAATTAAAAGTTTTGCTTTCTAACGTCACATTCTAAAGCAGTTCTGAAGATGTGTATATATCTAGCATAATGGGTACTCCATCTCTAGAAGTCATTTATTAGTCTGCTTTAAATTTTTTAAACGTAGATTGTCCTTAAGTATAGAATTTCCTTAACACTATGAAAAATGGATATTATTGAGCGATACTTGGTGGAATTTCATTATAGAAAAATCTTCAGTAGGGACAATTGTCCAAAATCCACAAGTTGTACAAGCGTCGCTATTAAAGACTCCTGAACATTCAGTCTCCCTTGAAAGCAATTCGATTCCTGACTCGAATCAGACTTATCATAAAATTCTCATTCGAATCCGATTCGAAACTTCAATTTAACAAAAATCGACTCTATATTGTCCTACGAAATATAGATTCTGTCATTCGAGCGTCAACGATTCCCAATTCCTTCTTGATTCAAGATCCGGCTCCCGTATCGGAATCGGTATTTCATCGCGCGAGCAATCGCATCGACGGATTTTTTCATCTCTTCGTCCATCATTTGCCCATTTATTTCACTCCCCGGCACCACTTTAGATACGGGGCATGCCCACATCCCTCCCCCACGCGAAAAAGATGGACGATTCGTAAAAGGCGATCTTTATATTGCTGCCACGGCTAAGAAACGGCTCCCAGTGACTTATGACCTCCGATAGCTGGAAGGCGTAGATGTTAATACGCGCGGGTTGTCTCCGTCGAGGGAGACCCACGCTCAGACGTCTTCATTTTCCATACGATGAAGAACGATGAGCAAAGTCTTTTTTTCCCGAAGATCGCCTTCTGGAGCGGGGAGGCTCGGTTTCAATTAAGCGAGGGGAAGTGACGGAATGCGCCATCGGATGTGTGAATCCCGTCCTCGAATCCCGCGGCTCATTATTACTTATTATTATGCCGAAGAAATCGTCCATCAAACCAATCTCGATCGCCCAATGCCCCGGGCCGAAAAATCCATTCTGGAAGTTTAATTTGTGAGATCGGAAAACAAAGGTGAGATTCTCATCGTCTGCAAACAAGTCGGGATGAGTTAAGTTCCTCTCCTTTTCTCACCTTTCCCCCGCTGCTAAATCTCTTCGAATACCAGTCATTGGGCAATTCTCTGAATTCATATTTGTTCTCCACCGCTCTGATGCAATCTATCCGACATACTTGGGTTTTAGCTCGGATATTATGAGTATGTGAGGATGTATGAAGCAGCAGATGAAAGGACTCAATGACCAAATCTGAGTGTTAAAACACTGAAGAAAGTCTGCCATGACGGGGAGTCGAACCCAAATCTTTCAATTACTCGAAGAATGTTTGTTTTTCTTCTTTTTCGCCTTATTCCCATTGGTAAGCTGGTGACTTTTTGACAATTGGTGGTGATGAAGATGAATTTGGTTTGATATTTAAGTTGTTACGCCAAGGCTGCCACGAAGACTTATCGGGAAAATCAGACACCTCAAACAAACGTTCCCAAACCAGAATATTCCGATTACCGGGACTCGAACCCGGGGCATAAAAATGACATTACTAAGTCAATCAGTAATCAATCTATCAATAGTTAGTACAGTACCAATCATGATATACTCTTGTATTTGTTTATCTATTTAATTTGATTTCATTGCTGGAAAACCATATAGAATAACTTCAATAATTCGTATCCAGAAGAGATGTGGCTGGAATTAACTCCACTACAATTATATCCAACAATAAAGTAAAACGAAGGTTATCATGTTTAACCTAATCTTTTGAGTAGATAGAACACTTTCGTAGGGTTTCTCCCTCACTTTCAAACAACTCATACCCTCTTAACTTTCTTTATCATTTCTCTACTCATACACGAATTCCTTTCCTCCTTATTCCTCCGATGACCTTTCACTTTCCTTCATTCGCAGCCTTGATCAAACACTATGTCTCGAAACGATGTCTAAACCAATCAACTTTCTCTTCCAAATCACTCCTTTAAGTTTCCTTTTCCCCTCAATAATTTGTTATTCCACATTTCGGATTCGTTTGGATCTGAGAGCGGCTAGAGGAGTTTGGCTGGGAATTCAATCACACCAGTTTACCTAATTAACTCGACGACCTATTAGCTTTCCTAATTCCGCGTGGAAAGCGAACAGAAATGACTAATCGATGACGATTTCTCCACATCTTCGAGTAGTGATCCCGGATTCTTTCCACCACAAATCTGAGCTTAGTCGTTCAAGTTACTGACTATGAATGCGCTGAAAAGCCATCGTTCTCGTGGTGATATTTCTTCATAATTCTCCACATTTTTCTTTAGATCATTATTATTCTTAATTTCTTATAGATATGGGCTCCCCGAATAATTCTAATGATGATAATTTAAATCGCAAATCTTTTAAGACACTAACAATCCATTTTCGTTCTGATCGTGTCTTCGATCCATACTGAGTTACATCGAACTTGATGACTTCTTCAACATATTTTCTCCCGTTCCATTCCTAAATTTTATATCATCTTGAAGGCTACAGGATAAGTTATACTGGATCTCAATTCTACTCCCCATCACTGCTTTGTATATTTCCAACGCCGCGGTGTACTCCAAAGGTGGACAAACTTTCTTCATACCTTTTTCTGCATTTATTAACAAATAAAACATCTTCATTCGCGGACGTTTAAACTTTGGCGACATAACTTCGCATCCTTCACCTATATTCATTCTTTACGACTCTTGAAAAACGTTCTAAATTATATTCTAAATAATTTCCAAACGTTCTAAACCTTCTAAATTGTACATTCGATGGGAAATTTGAGTATTCACCAACAGCCTGAACATTGAATTTCACCACTCTTCATTTTCTTAAACTCTGAACTCTCTATGTTCATCTCCCATGTTCTCCCACAGTGTCCCACCCCCCGCACCATCCCTTCACCCACTCTGTTGCCCCCCTCGCGTGGGAATGAGGCATAAATCGTGCGGCCTGAAGACCATTTCTCCTTTCGGAGAACGCAGCCTATTGGGTATCGGTCGTAATGAATATTAATTGTGCGCCCATGCATACCAAGTGACCAGCTCTCCCCTTTCTCTCTCTCGGAAAATACCGTTCATACGGCCCCCTTCCTCCGATCACAGATAGAGTGACTTTGGGTCGCCTTCCGTGGCCCACACCCAACGTACATCAAAACTCACACTGACGCCCACACCCATCCCAGCTCAAACATTCTAATTAAATACCTCCACACTCTTTCCCTACCGCCGGGCGCGGCTCTGCTTGCACCTTTTTCTCACAGCATAGTGTTTTTTTCCTATCGATGGCTCCCCTTTCCAATCTCCCCGACATCCTTTCCTAATCGTTCCAACCCACTGGACCAGGATGATGGGTATTTAAAGAGCTCTTCTGCTATTACTACGAGAGGTGTTTTGTGCTGTGTATCAGAGCTTCCCAGTACGTAAGCTTTAGATATGCAACAGACGTTCAATAGTAGAACCGGGTGCTTGTAATGTCACAATATATATCAAAAAAGGGTTTTAAAAGGCGGTTGATACTTGATTTTCTCTCGGTCCCGGTCCCTTTCACACTAACCACACGGTAAAAATACCGTTTAAGACGCTCTTCTGCCGGTTTAAAAGGCGGATTTTGCCCGTCCCCAGATGTACTGCAACCTGCTTTATCCAATCCTCTGCCTCAGTCGGTATACCAAAGATCATATCCTTCCCTAATTTTATATAAGATATATATTGCTTCGTAGTTAGTGAAAATTACTAAAATTGAGTTACAAAGGAAGACGCTCTTTTTGTACGTAAAGCATATCATTCTTTAAAAATAGGACGAGAAGGACTGTATTAGACGACAATGCTCGTAGACACCCTACATATCTACAGGTGTGACAAATAAAACTAATGAAGAAGATTTATTTTCGTTTATAGGTTTAAAGTACTTATTATCCTGATCATAACGCGAGTTTTCCTTCGGTTTTCTGAAAAGCATCTTAACCGGGTATTACTGCGTATAGTTAAACTTTCCTCGTTAATTCTTTTTCTCATTAGTTGATTTCTCCTCAAACATTATAAATCAAATTCTACAACGTTATTGGGGACCTATTCTTTTGATTTATCCATAATGTATTACGAATAAAATAAAATTCTCAGGATAATCGCCAGCATTACTTTCGAAATGGACCTATCATTATTTTAACATTCCTACGAGTTTGATTGAAATACCCGTATTTTTCGAGAGTCCTGAAGCATATGCTTGGCATTTCAAGTAGGGGCATTCCTTCTCACTTTCCAATTGCTTTAATTATTATAGTGGATCTTTCAATTTATCTTCCATCTTATCTCGGTATACGTTCGGTTTCTCCTCCAACATTTCCCTCATTTTCCGAAACGACTTCCTTATCATCTTGAGTCTCCCTTAATTATCAACTTCTTATCAGCGTTCCTCTCTAAATCAGCCTCGGAGTGGACTTCATTGAAGGAACCATTTGGAATGTGGCCAAAGACCATATTTTCGACTGAGGAAAATAACAAGTTGGACCGTTATTTGAGGAGATTGGCTTTAGGAAACCACTCTGAAAGCGATACGCGGTATATAACGATGAAGTTCGGTCAGAATCTGCTATTCCATCTCATAATATTTCTTATGTTTCGTACTGAATTCGCGCCAAATAAGACTAAGACTTGTAGCGCAGGGTCTGCCAGACCTCAGATCAGACCACATTTCTTTGAAAATGCCGCTCAACATTATTTTTTCGTTCAAAATGCTTTTTTTACCAGTAAATCTCGTGCGAATGATCAATGTGCCTTGTAATTGTTCATTGCTAGTTGCTAGTAATGGAAGCTAGTCTATAACAGCCACCAAAAAAGAAGGTAAGCTTTTTTGTTTTCTGGAAATCTTCTCCTTAGTTTTATTTACGAATTTTAGGACATAAACGCGTGCAGCAGCAAACTGGTTAGCTCCGAAAATAGAGTCTACGACATTTACCTATATAAAGTCATTGAGGAAGTAAATTATGATCAGTTTCTTTAGCGTTGATGATATTAATATTTGAATCGAAGTTGTAGTATTTTTATTATATTCTAGATTTTACAAAATTATCATAACTTAAATGTTACTCAATACAAGCTTCCTTCCGTCAGTGTCGGATACATGCGAGCTGGAAGCAGATATTTCAGGGGCATAAATTAAGTCTCTCCCGGACTTTCGAACAATTTGCGTTGTGAGCCCCTGTTCTCATCTCGAATTGGTCTTAAGTTGAGAAATCATTTCTAAAGCCCTTGTATCCCAAAAAATATAATTGTTAACATTCAGATTACTTTGATTAAATAAACACGTAAAATTTGGACCAAAACCCTCTCTATTCTTCCCTGCATTATCTGAAAGCTATAAATTGTAATATGTGCCGAAATCTGCAAAAAAGAGAACTTTCACTCAAACTCAACGCAATTCCCTGCCAGTGGAAATTTTCCAAGCAGCCATCCTCTTTAGAAAGGAATTGAAATCGATTTATTCATTTCAGCAGCCACGAAATTGTGCTAGCACTTCCCTTCCTCCTCGTTTCTTAGAAATGAAAGCTGCTTCCATCTTCCTAACGAGGGACATAAAAAGACTGGCCGGTAATTAGGCCCATTAGAGTTCTTCAATATACATAAAAATTACAAATATTTCACGGTTCTCTTAAGCGACCAACGTCTATTTGGGTCAGAGGAATCCGTTCCATCTCCGTAATTGAATTTCGTGTTGGTTTTTCCTCTTTTCTTTTAGAGCAGATCTCTCGGAACTTGTGTAACGCGCAAAGGAATTTATTGCAGCCCCATCTATTCCATCCCTAGGGAGTTAATGGAGCGACCATATGGGCGTAGAAAAAGTTCCCGATCGGTCCGAGTGTGGAATGAATTCTGGACGAGTGACCTTATAATGTCCTCATTGAGTCAAAAAAGAAAGAGACGAGGTTTCTTAATAGCACTTTTCCATTAGCCGCGAGATCATTCGAGATGTTTGCGATGCCTCAGTACTTGTTAGATCCCAATTGAGAAGGGGGTATATTTAAACATATATATCATCGTTCTAAGAGCTTCTACATCAGTCCGAAATCGCGTTGCTTTGAACCAAAGGATCTATTAACATTAAGAAAGGTTTCTGAGTGGAAAATGTCTAATATACTTGGGATAAAATATGTGGCACAATCCCCTTTTCAACGATCGACTAGTATCAGATACTCTCTCTAAATACACATGTCTATTAAAGAAAAGGCGATGAATATTGCTTGCAAATTTCTTTCCTTTCATATTGTGCGATTTGATAATTCACGGAGCTATTCTACTTCTAACGAACTATTTTAGTTCGTTGTGCTATGTTAAACAAAATATATGAATCCATAAGACTTGAGCTAAGATAGAGTTGTGGATAAAAATATTAATGAATCACTGTGAAAAGTGAAAATTGAGGGATAGTAAGGGATTAATAGAGAATGATTTAATGAAAATTCAATCTTTACTTTTATGACGTACAGTATGTCTCTTTCATTATTTTGCAATCAACTAATAATAAATTTTGCTCAGTAAATTAAAAATTATGATTAACGTGAACAATTTCTCCTTGAAACTAAGCGCAGAGCTCTCTCATTACTATCCTTAATTTGATTTAAGTTACCAGACGGTAATTTTCCAGAGTTGGTAGGAAAAAAGGAATGATGCCGATCAATTCTATTTAAAATTCATTTTTGTAGCTCTTCGTTCTCCTTTCATGGTTCTCAGTTTGCTCGCTGCGTTACGTTTAGAATCATAATTTGAAATAGAAAAGGAAAAATCCCTCACCTTCCTTAATTACTAATATCCAAACTTAATACTCCATTTTGCATCAACGTGGCATTTCGAATTCGACTCTGATGCAACCTGCCAATAGAAAACGTGGCATTTTAATTGAAACTTAATATAAATCGTGAAAATTATAGCTAATGTTAAATACAAGTGGTAAGTTAAATTATGCGTTGATGGTCTCAGCCTTTAATTGGTGGTATTCCATATTAAACAGAATAGTAGAACAGATGTTTTAATTTTTACTACTCCACAAAATATACATACAAACACCACCAGGTTTCGATGCATAGCATCACCAGTAATGATGCTAGGTATTGAAACCTGGTGATGTGTCTATGTATGTTTTGCGGTGTAGTAAAATTTAAAATATCTGTTTTAGTATTCTTTTTAAATCTTTTCTTTCGACTGAAGAATCAAGTCGCAATCAACCGGACGTGAAATTGCTGGCATTCTTCCGAGACCTCTACCTAGATTCCAAATATTTTCAAGCACCGTCCTATTTACGCGCGATTTTTTCGTCCGTCCATTAATGGAGTCCCTTGTTCTTCCCGACTCATTCTTCGCTTCCTAAACGGCGATTAGCGGGATTTATGCGCCGCTAAACATGAAAAGGGGCGCCAGAGTTCGAAGCTGAAGACAAATGGTCGGTGGTTGTGCCATGGGCGAGGCTGCGGCCACAATCCACGAAGAAGGAAACTCATTTTTCAAGAAACTTTTCATTTGCTTTTTTTCCCCTTCCTCCTCGTGGTGAATTCGAATATGGAAAAATGGACGTCATCCACCGTCCTTTTTTTACCTTCTAAAGTTTATGCTTCTTGTGCTCGAGTCGAATCGATTTTCCGTAAAAGACCGTTTCGTCGGACGCCCTCTGCTTTCAGATCTTCCCGCCTTCCGATCATTGCTTCGTTTAAAACAGCGCTTTTTCAGCCCGTGTCTGAATAATAAACACGTCCAAAACCTTTTGAAAGTTAACTGGTTTCTGCTTTTTCTACGAAGCTCATACGTTACGTGTACGTTTTGTTTACTTCTGTTTTCATTTCTATGAAAAAGAGATTTTTGTTTATGCATATGTTATCGTCTGCACGCAGGGTCTGATTGATAAATAAACAGATTATGATGATTATTCAGGTAGCTGAAGGCCTCTTCCCAAGGAGGATCCCACTGCAAGTTTTCCGAATAACTTAATGAAAGATATTACGTAACTCTGGTTACTCTGTGTAATGTAAAATCTTTCGGACGCTAATTGCATCAGATGGAACACATAATTAATTATGATCAAAATCTTTTATTCGCGGGAAAATAGAACAGTTTCTTTTTATGTGACTTACTTTGGAGGGTATTTATACATAATGAAATGAGTGATACTTTTCACGAGTATATTTTATAATAGGCCTCCCATCAGGTATCTCGACTCCATGACGGACTAATTCTTCTAGTATCTGCATGTAGGTCTATTATGATTTTAAGTTGTTCACCGCATACGCTAGAGTACTCCCGAGATTTAAAATATTCCGGAAACTTTCCGTTTATTTGCGTTCGTCGATTATCTTTTACCGCTTATGAGCGAATAGACTTCTCGAGTTTCGAGTTCTCTTGTAGGCGTACCGTTTATATTCATGACTTCAGTTTCTAACATGATGGATATTTAAGATCGGAGAGCGATTAATCTTATTATTGATTATTCAGAAGGATCAGATGTATGCCATAATCATTATACATTTTTTATGAGTTAAATTTAGTCCCGTCATTTTTGACGGGGGAATTCACTTATCAATTATAATACATTTACATCGTGTTTATAGTTCGAAGCTGTATATTTTGATTAATTTGATGTATCGAGTATTATAATGTATAAGAGAAGCTTCCTAGATGTTTTACTCACACCTCAGACAAAATATGTTATTCGCTGAAAGCAAATAATTGTGTGAAAAATCGACTTTTCATCGAAATAAATGTACCCGGAGAGGTACAATTGGTATAAAGTGGTACAATCCTTTGAAATGTGCTGAATTTAATACATGTATTATTACTAATTGTTGTTTCATGTACATATAACGTATACTGTAGAGGTGTGTTCAAAAAGTAAGGTGACTTTTCAAATTTCGCGGGCTACGTCCGTTCGATTTTCGATATTTTTATGTCATGTTATTACACTTGTCCCGAACATCTGTACAAATTTTCAAGTGTATAGCATGTTTAGTTTGTTTTTGACAGATATAAAGGTTAGACGTATTTTGGTGTGCTCGGCGATTTTCTGCTCTCAAAAAAAATGGATCAAAGAATTTGCATCAAATTTTGTGTAAAAAATGGAATAAAGTGCTCCAAAAAACTTAAAATGTTTACAGTGGCATACGTTGAGTCTACTCAGAGTAAAAAACGTTTATAAGTGTTACAAGCTCTTCCAAGAATACAGTCTTCTCTTACTGTTCTACGTGATCAAGCTTGCTTTGCGCTTAATTCTGTAGCGATTTCTCAATCGACTCGCTACTGCTGCCGTTTGATTGGACTGGAAAGAATAAAACTGGGCGAGATGGCGCTACGTCGATCTCTAATTCCAAAGAAAAACGCCTATCGTGAAGAAATTCATTTCTCGCTGCTAATGAACGCTTTTCCCTTTTAAGGACCTAATATTAGTCGGGAGCGGATGTCCCAGAAGCATGTCCATTAAAGCATTAAATGTCGAAAGGAAAGAAAAGAGGCGATGAAAGCATTCATTAAGCGATATTTTGTCCGAGAATCAACCACTCGAGATAACATGGTCTGGGAAAATGAGATCCGATCGTTTTCACTTCTGGAAGATAATTGCTACGTACTATAACTTCAAACATTAGCTCATTGGGTATGCCGACAGTTTATCCCCGTTTTCGGTCTCAAATTTTCGACGAATAAAACCCGGGGATAAAATATTATCGCCCCAATCTCGTAATTCGTGCTATTAGACCGGTATCTTGTTACAATACAGTCTACGATTAACCTATAGCCGTGTTCTATAGCTTATAGATTCATTCGAGCATACTAAATGATTCGTCGAACGCAAATACAGATATTGCTGAAAGAAGTGACGGACGAGGTCATTGATACTGATTCGATTCCGGATCAGGGCCAGCCAGGGTCTATTCTGTTTTATGAATTTTTTTTGAAAATTCAATTAGTAATAGTTCCTTATTTGATTTTTATTCAGTTCAAAATATTTATGTTACAGAGATAATATATTTTTCTCTTAACTACTATTAATGTTATTCACAACGGTATGAATTAGCTAATCCAAAAAATATATATCCTCGATTAGCCAAGTGAATTGCGCGTTCGCCTTGAAAGTGGTTCCGGGTTCGATTCCCGATGAGGTCCAACATTTAGTGGTATTTTAAGGAATATGGAGTTAAGAGGTAGTGGAGTCCAATCCAGAGAAGCCAATGTGCAATGGCGACATAGGAATCGATGCAAGAACTGCATGTCGACCACAGTAAATGCTGCCTTATGCCTCAATACTATAATAATTTAGTATAATATAAGAATAGTGTTTATAATCAAGACGGATACTTCGAGATTTCATTTAAAAATTTGATATGTAAACTAATTTTCCTAAAATTGTCCAATTTATCACCTATTCTATCAGTATGCAACGATGTCATTATCAGTAATATCGATTGCTCTATTACTATGCCAAAATGGTCTCGCCTATCAAATGAATACCATCTTTTCTCACGAACCATTTCTATCTATACGTGCCTGATATGCTGGAAGTAACTTTACATTTCGGCTAAAAATTATTGGGTTTGATAGATTTTCAAGGCGTAAATTTCTTTAGCAATAAATCAGCGGTTCTGTAAACTTTATGGCTTCGGCGGGAGTTGAGAAAGGAATAACTGTTGAAAGCGGATGGTGCACACCTTCCATTGTTTCTTCAGCAAATCTCCCTCAGGCACGAAGACGGATCTCTTGCGCTCTTATATAACTTTACGATTGCTTTCAAACGATGAGACTTTTACTGCAGAAAATTGAAACTTATGGTGTACCACTATGTCATATTTTATAAGGTGGGAAAATTCCTTTCTCTTTTCCTTTCGTCTCCTCATGCTCGATTGTGCTATGTAAGTTAAGGCTCAAACTCTCCGCACGTTACTTCGGCTCGCGATATTTACCACACACTCTTAAGGGTTATCCTTGTAAGCCATATCGTGATACCATAACGACCTTATCCCCTGTAAAATCACATCGTGACTAGCTGCATATGCCGTCGGAGATCGGCGGAAAAGCTGGCGTAAAATCGTAGGAATATTTTATTATTTTTGCTTTTCTCGTCCAAAAATTCAAATCAGAGAAGTGTTGAGGCAGTCATATTCTTCTGGAAGGAGCTTTGGTTCACTTTATTGCTTATATTTTTGTCTAGACTCTGCATGGTGAAGTGGGTGGTGCGTTATCTTCGGTGAAAGCGGTACCGGGTTCGATTCCCGGTGAAGGCTCATATGTGTAAATTACATCAGATGTCGAAGAAGTTTAAGCAATACTACTACGCATCTTATCGTAAACTCGAGATAAGTACGGATTCTCATAAAACAAAGTACAACTTTAGAGCGTATGGAAAATTATTAATTCTATCCATAAGATACCATCGACTGATTTCGTGACTGAAAAAACGGTAAAATTGCGCGTTAATGCAACCTATCAAATAACTTTTGAACTTGTGTGAATAACAAACCGGCCTTGTTTCAAAATTTACTTGAAAAGCTTCTTCGTATCAAAGCGGATAAATATTCCGTAATACCAAAACGAATCTCGGAGCTTCATGGGTTCCTTATTGAAGTCATTTCCGAATTTTTAATATCAAAAATGACCTTGATTAAGGGTATTGATGTTGAAATAATTAGGCAGATAATTCGAGTCGTCCTACCACGCGAAGAAATAGTAGAAAGTTTCAGCATCACAATGAGGCACAGAGATTAATCGGTTGTTCCTCTTTATAAGATCGCGCTTCACAAACAAGAAGACCTTCGTTTCGTGGTTTCATATTCATAGCCAAAGAATACTTAATGACCAAGATTTATTGTATATAAATCACACTATTTACTGCTTATAGCCAGCCATCAAACGGAAACCAACCCATGAAAAAGGATGGTAATTTTCCACTTAAAACATAAATGACGATACATCCTTAAAAACAGACCCATCAAAGGATTATTATGTGATAAAACGTCATAAATAAAGTTAAATATTCAATGAGGTCATCGGAAGATAATTTCCGTCTAGGCAAATGATGTATATAAAAGAATGTGTGACATGATTTTCATATCAGTATTCGTTTGTTGTTTGTTTTGCGCCGTAAACATAAATCATTTTATTACGAGTCGCTTTATTTTAGCGGTTAACGAAAATGAAGCTATATTGTATCGCAATAAAATGAATTAAGATTTTATGGGGCAAAAGTATTGGGTAAGGAATTATGATGATAACTCTCTTAGCCTAACTATTTACCCCTCGAATTTTGCATTGAAAATAGGGAGTTCCTCTGAAATGCAAATACGTATATTTTACAATAGTATGAATTAAACTTTTCTCATTGAATATAAATATATATTTCCAAAGTTATCTTTAAATTACTCGTGTGTAGTACTCGTCCCTCTTCATTTACTGTGATTTTCGCGTTACTTTTATTTCTACTCGTATAATGGCGGAAAACATGACTTACAAAGGTAGGATTATTTGAATGGTGAAAGATTTAATTGCAGTTGTTGCCAATGAAGGATATCGACTTCAAGCTAAAGCTAATCTACAGAAAAATCAATATTAGTATAATACTGTTGAAATCTGCATATATCAATAGCTTTGTCGTGAAGTTGCTCTCATTTGCCCAAATACGGTGCAGATATTTACGGACCTTTCTCTAACTCTCTTAAGTTTAGCATTGAAGCTATCATCAAATTTTTCGCACTACACTAGTACGGAACAAGGTTTAGAACACACTACTTCACAGCATACAAAACCGTACTAAGAGACAAAGGTTCTCCAAGCGCCGACAGCGGCAACCGTCTAGGGCGATTCCCGGGAAACGGATAATCGCTCAGCGGTCACCAGTTATTCAGAATCACGATGCGCATTTCGGAAACAATGCTTCCATCTTCATGGGGGGTACAATGCTGAATGAGCAGAAAGAGTGGAGTGTGAGGTATTTGTAACTGTTTGTCGTGGGAGGGGTTTTATGGGGTGGGGTTTTTCTGGGGGTTTCTTTCTTCTATACAAAACCGTAACATACCTACATAAGTCTGGGCAGGTCTTTACAGGGTAAACACAAATAAATTATCCCTAATAATCCTATGATGTGGTAATGACATATTTATTTAATTAAGAGTGGAAAATATATACTTGAGTCTATTCAAGGGATTGTTTTTGATCAAATTGTTTTCCATTATGCGTAAATCCACTCAAATATGTCGCGAATTCTCTCTGAAACAATCTCGGAAACTACGTCGACTCTCACTGAACTCTTTCTTTCGAATATTCCACATCAATTCGAGATGCTGAGGAATTGATATATTTTGGCCTCTCGTTATTTCTGTTTTCTTCTTGTACGATAGATAAGATAAACCGTCGATCTTCGATTGTTTCCTGAAAACGCCAACTCTTCGGAAAAGTTCTTGCGTTGCCAAGTTGGCGAGTTTCGATCATATTCACTGTGGGCATCGGCGCCGAAAAGAGTTATCTCCGAATTCAAACTTTGTTTTCACTGGGCTACATTTTCCTGTTTGTACCCAGATATTTCTCACCATCCCGATAGCGCTTTCATGTTTCCTCGTATGATTCCACCTGAATCCCTCCGATCTTCCCCCAGGAATTTATGTGCGAGAAATGTCTCAGTCTTTGAAATTTGACGCTGTTCGGACGAGCCTATTCTTCCCTTTAAAAGATAGATACTGGTTGATATTTTTTTTGTAAAGAATGATTTTTGGTTTGTGGGTCTACGTAAAACGTAACCAACTGCTGTTTTGAATTTAATCGCTTTGTCATCATCATACATTCCTATTTATTCTACTCCAGTGATTCTTTATTAGGGGTACTATAACCCTCTTTATGGCATTCGAAATGTAATAATGAAAAGGGATCGCTTATCATATAGTACCAGGGACCAAGAAGTTAAAACAAAACCATTTTTGGCTGTTTTCGATTTTTTTTCTCTACATTAAATATTTCGCAATGGATAAAGGATTATACTGATTTTTTATGTATGAAGGAATGTGAGAATTTGAAGTGATTGAATTATTCATAAACCAAACTAATATTATTGCTTAAACTAAATGAACCGCAGTATTAGAAAAGAGGCCGAGATATCCGTTTTAATAAAATTTTGTAGGAATTTTCACAAGAGCATTAGGGAATATTTTCATATTCGAAATTAAGAACATCGAAATATTCAAACCAATAAATTCTATACATCTGGGATAAACTGTAGTATCCCAAGACAGGAGATATAAATCAGGAAAATTTTCACGAGGAAACTATATCCTTTTTAATAACGTTTAATTTCGAGAAGTTATTAAAACAGGTTGTAGTGTCCTCGTGAAATTTTTTCCTGGTATATCTTCAATCAAACTTTCAAAAGGAGACAATTTCCGGGAACGGTTTATATATAAATTTATAAACGGTTCATTTATAATTTATATTATATATAAAAATAGGAACGGATCAGCTTGTGGAACTATTTCATCCTGATCCGCCTACTTTTTCTAAGTGGAATGAAATTTCTCGTATTCGAGTAGGCTCACTCGATAACCGTTTCGAGTGGTCTATATCTCTTCGCGAACTGGACCGAACTGACCGAGGAAACCAGTCCCGAATTGGTGACAAATGTGGACGTTTCCTCATGCTTACTCCCCACTCGTCGTTTTTTCCTTACGCACATACCACGGATGACCAAAGGCTTCACCTTGACGTGCCTCCGTTCGCTCTTTTTCTCCGTTTTCATCTCTCGGTTAACCGCGACAGCCGAAAATATCATTTTCGGAACGGATATCTCATTTCGCGACGCTGATTACAAGTTACGTAAGGTGAACCTGCTGCGGTTTTTGACCTCTGTTTTTGTTTATCTCTTAACGACGAAGCTGCTCAGATAGCCTCTCGATAAGGTCTCATAAATTAAGCTATCGGAGGAGAAGTGCCTCCCACGCCTCTCCCCCTCTTTTATTCAACTCTCTGACGCCAAAAAATCGCCCAGCGCCGTATTCCCCCTCATTTTTTTCTCCTACAGATTAACCTTATCGGGTAAGAATGTTTTCTCTGGTGACGCCAAGATATTTCCCGTCGGCGTCTCCACCTCTCTAATATACTTGGAGGGAAGGGAAGGCAGCCAAGAAAGAGGATGAAAGCGGTCTCAGAAAGAGATTTGTTCAACGTTTTTTTTTTTCCTTTGGCCGTTCAACTGGCCGTCGGAAACAGATTTTCCCACTGAAAAAGTCGCGAGCGAAATGAGCAGCTACTCCTTTGGGGCTTTTCCTTCGGCGAAAATGCGAAGCGAGCAACACATGACTTTGTCCCGTTTTCGAGGATTTATGCTAAAGAGAATGACTTTTTAGTGGTGGTTTTATCCTTCGTTTTAATTTCTGTGATATAACGCGTGAAATTGCTTCGTTCTTGTCAACGGTTGGAAAATTAAAGGTTTTAAAATGGGATTTCTGGTTTCAATTCTCATATATCTGTTAAGGAATGACAATACTTTGTGAACAATTGACAATCAGATTTGGATTTTTACTTTCTTAATGTATTTCGTTCTTTACCTTTCTCGTTTTGTCCATAACGTTATGAAAATACATTATTCTCTTCAGTTTCTCGCCTTTTATGGTTACACGTCTTCCAATCTACGACATGACAAATATTTATCCAATAATATGCTAGTCTGCGTTGAACTAAGGCTTGGGAAAACCGATTACGTTTCGTAGTTTATGATCTGGGAAATCCTGGAATTCTCTTATAGCCTTGATAGCGATTCTCACTAGGATATGCATTTTATGTACAGATGGGAATAACCCTCAATCACTATTAGCTATTACATAATAATCTATTTTATTAACGTAATATTGATCAAAAATACATAGTTTCGAAATGATTGAACCATATTGGAAAATATTATATTCGAAATGTCTGCAGATATTGACTCGCTTACAAAATGTCGTAATGGAAAACAGTCATGAAAGGTGTGATTCTAGAAGTTGATTCGACATAAAGAGGAATGAAAATCCTTCACCATATTATTTTAATAAAATATTTCCACTCAATAAATGAAGAAATTAATTTCCGGTACCAAATACGGTAGGATTTCTAATTAACTTAAAAGGCAGAGGTTTAGATGCTTATTACAATTTGGTAAATAAAGTTGAAGGAGGAAGAATATCTAGCTGACTTGAAGTATCGGTGGTTCATTTTGAGTATATTCCGTATCTCTTCTTATCGATAGCCAGTATCACTTTTTTATTTTCATTACCAAATTCCTTTCTCACCCGAGCGCTTCTTTACCTAATGAAATCGATATGAACGGTAGGAACTATTTTAAAATATTTTCATCCTAAAATTGCTGGATGGGCTTGAAAGTATGTGATGATGCGATGCGAAGTATGCTATCCCGTGGATTCCTGTGGCTCATTTTTTTGTTATCTTACCGAAAGAATTTGCCACCTTGAGGCTTTTCCGTGAAACGGCCCATTCTATCCCCAGTCATTAATCGTTTCTTCCAGGTCTTTCGCGAGCCGTTTTACGTCACGCCTGAACCGCCATATTTATTGGTCCTTGGGAAGAATGAGAGATAACTTTCAGCTGTTCATCAATCATTACGAGGGAAATTAAATGCTTAAGTCGTTTTGGTCGAATTTTATGACAGCCTTTTATTTCCTTCAAAGTTGTTACGCTCGTTTATCGGTCAGCATTCTTCTAAATTATTCATCTCGTATCTTTTATGGGCTTTCTAGATGCGTTAGTGAAATATAGTCGTGACCGTTATTGTCTCCGTGGGTCGTTAAACGTTCTGTTACGACGCAGTTATTTCTCCTCCTCATAGGTTTTATACTGTCACTTAAAATTCCTCCGTAATTATATCTATGTTTCTCCTGGAAGGACGATTATGAATCAAATCTGGTAGCTCTCTGAATGCCGATATGAACAGGAAGTAAGCTTCTTTGACAGGTTTTTGGTTTACTTCATGAGTTGGGAATACTTCTGGAATATCTTTATGGAAGAAAAACGTTATTCTATAAAAGCCATACAGTCACATTCGCTGGAAAATGACGTAGAGAAACAAGTTCGTTGAAACCATTTTCAAGTACCATTCACACATCTTGCTCTACCACAACGCGTATTAGACTATTATGTCCCAACAGCGAGTCACAATAAGATTTAAAACTGATATTCAAATAAACTGTATTCGAAAGTTTTGCCGTTTCTATTACTATATTATTTATTTTCCGCTTGCAGAACCCACTCGAATTGCAAAATCACATGATTTGGTGCCGCTATAAGGAAAGAAAACGAAATGTTGTAGAGAATTTTCTCATTCTTGAAACAATCGACAATTCATTTCATGTATCCGTTGTTTTAGTTGCTTATCTCTTTAATGAAGACATTTACCTTTCAGACATGCGTGCTAACCAACATTATCTCTCCTGTTGATAATCAATATCCAATTCAAGCTGTTTCTTCGCCGCTGGTTTTATAGCTTAAAAAATTCCTTGGCTGTTAGCCTAATTTTCCATTCTTACGGAGTAGAATGAGGTTGCTTCAAGATCTGTTAATATGACTCCGTAAAGGGGTTCATAGATCCAGGAATAAGAGAGGCTATCTTGGAAAATTAACAGCTTCGGATTAACGGGTTACTCATTTCATCAGCTGACGACTCAAATTGAAGTAACATTGATAAATTAATGATGACGACTTCATTATTTTCGGCCTCGAGAAGCCTCTCTTGCAATTAACCTTTTTAAAATTACATTTTACTCAACACAAACAGGATACGAACCTGTGAACTCAGTGGTCCTAAGCTAGCATACTAACCCCTACACCACCAAATCCGGCAATTCGTCAGAACTAGAATTAATGTTGTTTCGTAATTCTTCCTCGTCCAAAAGCTCCTCCCCTGTCCTCAGGACGTTGAGGACAAACTCCATTGAGAAACGAGCCTCAGCGATGATGGCCTGTCTACGAGGGAACATGGACAGGGATTCCAGTAAACTAGAAGCCCACCGACCTCCTTCGCGCCACCATAAAAAAAATTCCGGGAGGCAGGTCCTATTTGGTGTCCCAAAATAATTAGCGTCGAAGGCAGTCGGCCGTGTCATGGTCCGCTGGCTGATGCGATCCGAAATTGTTAGAACGGACCTCTGAACTGATTTGGAGTGTCTGGGAACTCTTGTAGCGGCGCGATAGATGGTTGTCGTTGTGGGACTTCCGTTGGCACCTTCTCAGGAGGCGTGACATGTCTCTTGTCGAACGAGAATAAGGACGGCCGACAGAAAAGGCGATGTCTGCAGGCGACACTTGGTCGATTTTCCTCTTCAGCGAATCTGTCAGCGGAGAACACGGCAGTTTCTGTCCCTTTTACCCCTTTGACTCGGAACCTCTTTTTTGTCGCTGGCGGAAGGACAAGCTGATAATCAAACTACCAAATCGGTCTGCCCGACGTAGTTTTTCGGCGTTTTTCCGCTCCGGCGCGCGTGTGATCGCTAAATTAGAGGCGGAGGCGACGAAGGTTACTTTCGATATCTCGAAAAGTTGGGGCTCATCTCCGTATAATTGAAATTTCCTCGGAGTTGCGTGCGGAATTAACTGCTCAGGGTTCTTCTGGGTTGAAGTGATCCCCGCGCCCACTGCCGGCCTCGGCGGTGTGGTCTCTCTTAGGTGATATTTGCTCGCTTTTAGACTGTCAACTGTTGAATTTTGTTAACTCTCAGTCTTTCGATTCGTTTATCGATTGGATATTGAGAAAAAGCAGCGCCAATTTTTCGTGTGCTGATTTTTTCCATAAAACTTTTATAGTCCAATTAATTTTGTTGTTCAATTGACAGCATCGATTTAATAAGTTATTTAATTATTTAATTTATCCGGAAATTCAGTAATTAGTTGATTTCTATAATAAGCTTAATTAATCAATACTCATTATTCATTCATTACATTAATTACTCTCTAATGGCATCTGAAGTATTGTAATCTATCTCGGTATAATCTACCTTAGACCTCGTAATACTTGTGCTTCACAAAATAAAACTTGTATATAAAAAACTAGTATAGTATTTAATCATTTTTAATTAACAAATAGCTTTGAGCAAAGAATTTCCATCGTTGAAAGACCGCTTATATTTCCAATATTCAATCATTGACTCATTTACAACTGCGCGTAGTTTCCTTGGTTACTGACTGAAACTGAATCTCATTACACGTCAAAGTTTGGCATTTCCTTTTTGAGCTCCAGGAAGGATTGACGTACTATGCAAAGTTGTTAATTGCCTTCAATGTCTGTTAACCTCTCGGAAGGGAATCATAATCGCATGTATCTAATAGTTAATAATCGAACTCAAGGATATCAGGAGGAAATAGTTTTCAAATATTAAGAACTGTGTCAGACATGTGAAGGACTTGTTTTTCAATGAAATTCCCTTATCTACTCGGGAAATGTCCGTACGAAAATTTACATAATAATGTACTCTATAATAAGTCAATTGATTCCATCGAGCAGACCTGCTATAATTGTATATAGCTCGGGAACAAGGTGAGCTAAGATTGTCAGTAACTGTGTGCTTAAGCAATTTTACGTGATAATATTCACCAATTTGGGTTGAAGTTACCGACGAATTTCAAATGCAAATTCTTTAAAGAAAATATTAGCGAATGAAAGGGCATATTCACGGTTCAGATCACCTAGCACAAGTCCGTGTTCATAAAATTCGTTTAAATGCAAAGGAATCGGCGTATGAGGGTTTATTATCTTCCTATTGCAAGCATCGCCTTTTTAATAGGCTATTTCCATAAATATTACCGTTTGAATTGGCTGTTTTTCTCGTACACGTTAACGATTAAGAAGATATTCGAAAAGTCTGTTGAAAATGACGCCTCCAATGAAAAAGTAGGTAAGTCAGTTGTTGCTCTGACGTAATTCCGTAGGAGAAAACAGCAATAAATTGCGATGCTATAAACTTCGATTTCTGGAGCATCCTCTTTCGCTCAATTATGACCAGATTGCCTTGCGCCCAATCCTTGGGAGTCTTTTGAGAATCATCGCGCGGAATACTTAACTGTCTTTACTTTCCCTTTATGGGTCATCAGCAATATAGGTCTCGATGCCAACATAAGAGAGTAAACTCACAAAAAGTAGAGATCGCACGGGATTTGGGGATTTTTTCCTTTCAAAATTATCGTAACTTCATGCTACCGCCATCATCTCTATTAACGCACTTGGTTAACGCCATAAAATGTTTAAAAATATCTCATTTTATTTATGTATCACAGAGTAACAGACACAAATTGCGAAACGATTCAGATTTTTAATATAAAAGAATCTTTTTTAAGATTGGTAATTCACATGTTCATATTAATAATTTAATTTTAAACAAGTAGCGTGATGATGAAAGGGTGTGCCAAACGCATAAGAAAAGCCCAGTAGTGATGATGAATCAAATAGATTTGATCATTGAAGGTTAAAGTTATTAATAGATATTTTCACGTAACTCATGTTCTTATATCGTGCAAAATATTTACATGTCAGGAATTTGGTATCCCAGAATATTCATCATTGTCAGCGAGGTAGTTGCGCTATAAGCATATATTTAGAAACAATGTGCATTTCGATATAACAAATTACAAAATTGATGCTGGTAACTTTAAACAATTATTCCTTTGAATGCTCAAAGATGGATTAATTCGCAAATAATATCCTGACTCTGTCATTATAGCTCATTTTTCTACTTTCTTTATAATAATTATTTGACTAATCCATCGAGTCCCTTACACCATTGGGTGCGAGAGTAATCAACTATAAAAAAATGTTTGAATATATATTGGAAGTCTGAGAATGATTAATTTCTGAAATAATAGAATCACCATTGCGAGTCTTAGTATACACACATATCCATCACACCATCGTAGTTATACACCCCCTCATATTCATACACATGTCAAAAAACACATTAAAGACGTTTCCTTAATATTCCCCGTATTTTCCCGCAGTTTCTTTCCCCGCATCCCACCCGCAGATTCGTGAGCGCGATACAGACAGACCCACTCCTTTTTCCCCCCTTCAAGCCCAATTTGAATCTCGACTAGGCACGTCTTACTTCCTCATTATTCGGTGGCTCCTTTGAAGACCTCTCCGCCTCTTCATTTCCCCATTGTCTCTCTCCTTTTGTCTCCCGTCGAGAGAGCATTCCTTTCATCTAACGCCTAATTTCTCTCGACCGCTCCCAAAGCGAAAAAAAACCGAGGGCGGTAATAAGAAACCTTCTTTCCCACCTCTTCATCAGCCGTCCAACAGTTTGTCTCGCTACCTTCAGCGATGGCCGACTCTTTAAGCATTTTGACACCGCGCCTCCGGGATGTAGTAATTACGAAATTAATACTCTCGACTTCACACGTTTAATCTTTTGATGTCCGAAAGGTGCGTTTCTTCGTGGCCGTACGGAGGGCGATTTCCGTGGGACGGTTCATTTCAAACGGATCCGTGACGAAGCGCGTTAAAGAAATTGAATCAAGGATTTCCTCCCGAGGTGGAAAAGCAACTCTTTTTTGGTACCGAGAACGAATTCTCCTTGGCTCCCGTATACGCCCAAGATGTATTACGAATTGAATCTGTGTCCAATATGTATATAAAAAGCGGTAAAGCTATTATAATTGCGTATCGCGAATACCATTAAGGATGGTTTTTTGGCATCGGCGCGATGATGCGATTCCATTTCAACGAAATGAAGAAAATTTTATCTTAAAAAGAATGAAACTGACTAATAGTAAACCGTGCCTAAAGTTATATTATTCGCAATAAAAACTTATTTACAATTTAACTCAAATTATCATGGCTAATTTTGATCCTATATGGTAATATTTGCACTAAAATATTGCCATACATAATGTCAGTGCGCAAGTAACCAAGTAAAAGCTAAAATTATCAGTTTATGACGTAAAGTCTGTAAATTTCATTCACTCGTGTATTCTGGTTGGTAGACGTAAAAAACGTAGACTTTACAAGCTGATTATTTCCTGAATATACTGATATCCTTTCGTATATGCTATATGAGATTCCTAGAATTTTTTATTCTAAATATTGACTACTAAAGTGGTAAAAACTAATTTAGATCGAAAACAACTCTCAAGTTGAAACACCAGTTGGATTCTAATTCTTATAAAACTATGAAGTTGACGATATTCAGCGACTTATTTTTCTTTAAAATTACAACGAAGTACAACGAACGACAATCCATGTGTACCCGCCGCCATTAGCTCACCAAGACTTTTAAATAGCTTAGAATAACTTAAAAGCTATCTGTGTTTTCTGCTAACGACTTTCTAATGAATATTATGCGTTAATGAAAATATTTACATTTGCCAAGGCATTCATAATTTTAATTTTTTGCTACTTTTTAAGCGATATTATTGAATTTATCGAAAACAAGCTACTTTTCAGGGCATTTTTATATACATGTTAAATGAAAAATTGGCATTTAACCACAAAAAAGTTTGACAAGCGTGGCTTAATTCCGAGCTATTGCAAGTAAGGACCTCATACGTTTCGGGGCTTGAGCAAGTCCTCAGCACTTATGCCCGTTATCTCGCATTAATCATAATGCGCGGTGTTAAATGATCCCTCCAAGATGAAAGCACTGAATAATGCGCGCTTCCAATCATCATTCGAAGCGGTCATTTTCGGAATTGAAGGATGCATCCGAGCCGTGACGTCACTCCTCTCTCTTGCGCATGAGAGATTCATTTGTTTCGGTGATTCAGGCGAATTAGGGATTCGTCGAGGCGCCAAATGGTGGCCGACGTGATGAGTCTTTCACTGCGGAGAAATGGAGAAAGGGAAAGGAGAAGAGGCTCAGATCTATACCGACCGAAATCGACTGACCGAAATGCATTTCACTGAGGCGAAATCTGATCGATAATTCATACCAGACATCACTTTCATTTCTGCCTCTGGTTTATTTAGCCTGAATTCCATGCATGATTCAGCTAGTTGTTATAAACCAATTTCTAGGGAGTCTTATATGCGAGCAAAAATTCTCATGAAATGGAGCTGCAGGATTTTCCATAATATGGAAATGGGCAACCATGTTCAGTGAGATTGTAAATAGTATCGGATGTAATTGCAAACATAAAATCGAGAATTTTTCAAAATTTTCTGTGGTTATGGGTTACCTAACTTAGATTTCGGTCCATTGGGGTGTACCTTTCTAGTCTTTAAATACTTAACAAAACATTTTATTATGAAAGGAAATTGCCATTTTCATGAATAGGAAATGACAAATCTGTAAATATTTAGCTCCTAGAAATAAATTCAAATCACACGAGAAGGTTTGATTAAACTCCGGAATCCTCATTTGCTGTGAATTTCTTAAATCAAACTTCTGATCTTCATGAGTCCTCCAAAAATTTGGGGATCTAAATGCTGAAAGGAGTGTCTTTCATCATTTTAGTAAGAATTTTAATAAACAAACGAGTCGATTTTGGCCAAATAATGTGTTTGAGGATTCTTTGGGGCCCATTCTTACTATTTCACAAGCATAAATCTCTGCCATAACTAGGATAAAACCTAGGATCTCAGAGCTGCTAGACCAACTCGCTAATTCTTTCACCACCGAGGCGGGTAAAATGTTTAAGGCTGCTTAGAATCGAAATTATGAGCTTTCTTACTGAACTTGCTACAACGCCACAACAAGATAGCCAAGGAAGGATAGCTAGAAGAATCTTCCACGGGAAACACCTCTAGAAGTCACAGCAGTACCGAGGAAGAATCGTAACGGAAAAGATAGACGTGGACAAAGAGATAGACTCCCGGGTTATTAGCGCCGACGAGGAGAAATAAGCAACGGAGGGAGGAAATCTTCCACTTCGCTTCGCCACCTTCTCTTTTTCCATCAGGTGAGCAGGACGAGTGCCGCGGGCGGGAAGCGCGGGAATGGCGCGTGACAAATGGGTCATAAAAGAAAGATGAGACCTCCATTCAGCCCTTCAATCTTAACACTCACAGCTTCCCTCAGGGCACAGACTGCCTCCTTGCCGACGCCTCGTATGGCACCTCGAGGGCAACGGAATGAAGCCATCGAAGGTGAATAGCAATGAGGCGCGCTTTATTAACGACGAGGGATGGAAAAGACGCTATGATTGCATTCACATGTAAATCCCCCCTCTCTCTCTTGATACACCGCCTCCCTCCAATTACTTACTAAAAACTCCCGCTCCGAATTCCTAAAAGGAATCGATTACCAAAAATAGCCATCGGATGTTATATTCCGAAATATATTATCGTCCCCGTCCTGGGATGAGTCGGGGCGTGAAAAAACCCCGCCGCCTCGTGGGAAAGAACACACTTATAAATATATATGCGATTCCCTGGGATACATATTCAAGAGATGAATTTGTGTGTGCACAAGTTCGAAGTTGTATAAATACCGGAGGGGGGTATTCGTTTAAACAAATGGCGTCTCTCGAAAAAGTGCGATTTCTTGGTTTTTTTATCGCGGTCCTGGAATGTCTCGCGCTCGCGAAAAGTTTTAATGTAAACTCGTTGAGATTTCTCTCGAGATATTTCGCTTCGAATTATTTCAAATTACAAGCTTCCTTTAATGGGGTGACGCGAAGGAAACGATGAGCATTTTAACGCACGCCGATGATCGGAATGATAATCGCGAGCGGGTAATTGGAAGCTGGACTTTATGAGATAAAATGATTCCCAAAACCCACTGTGAGGAGTCGAAATCTATAATCAGTGGAGATTTGGAAGAATTTTGTCTTGAATCGAAGGGTAACATGCTTGGTGGTTTGTGTTGAAAATCGTTGATGAAATCTTCGAACAAAATATTCAGAGTGTAAGTATATACATCAGATCGTAGATGAGCTGGTAGGAGTCTATTTTCGTAGCATAGAGGAAAATAGATAGCATTTGATTCAGGGGGGATTTATTCTATCAGAGGCCTAAGCTTAAAGATCAGATCTAGATGTGATCACTATGAATTATGAGAGTTAAGATTCGAATTCGTTCATAAAATACAGGCCATAGAAAATTCAGTAGCTTCACAGCAGCAAGAATAGTGAAACTATTGAATTATAAGTAGAGTGTCCATAAAATTATTATGAATGATGGATAGACTTAATATAGTGAAATTTCTGATATAGTACATTCTATAAGCATGTCATCTGGACTTTCTCTGTATAAAATCCTTCCTGCAGCAAAAAATCAACTACCCGTGAACTATTTCTACCTCTGAAATTTTGAAAGGAATTATTGTATGCTCTGGAGAATTCTTAAACGCTGACTTATAGGATAAGGATAGGCATGATTAAATCAAATCTGAATACATTTGAATAAAACTATACAAAGATGAAGCAGCTATGATTTATGTGTACAAATGCTCTTATTGTTGCTTTAGCACTGAATTTTTTGTATGAGACTCATGAGATGCCTCTTTTAGAGGCGCGAATAAAATAAAATGTCTCAGTTTTTATAAATAATAACCTATGATATTGTTGAAATCTCGATTTTCTTAAGACAAATTTTATGTTTTACATGAAAATCTTTAACCAAAAACTTTCCTTCCATTTAAAACGTGTTTAAGCTTTAAGCTCTTCAGCCTAATAGCCCTGGTTCCCTTTTCTCAGATTAAGATAATATCATTATTTTAAACCTACCAATTTCTATTCAAAGACCAATTTAAGGATTTATTCTTAGTGAAATTGTACGAAAAATTATCTCGTATCACTGATGTAGTATTGTATCTTACCTGTACTTTTATTTGCATTTTTATTGTTTTTCATTTTATTTTAATTTGTATTTATACATGTATTTTTATTTGAATATTTGGTTAAATGTAAGATGGGACTGTCCAGTCCCAATTTCCCCAATAAAGACGATTGTATGTATGTATGTAGAAAGTCTCGTTTCCGTTTGTTGGAATGCGGCCAGACTACCTACTGAAAACCATCACAAAATCGATAAAGTAATCGTAACAACTCCTCAGCATTTACGCCTCCGAAAGCACCCCATCCACGTCGACGACAAGCCGAAAAAACGACGCTTTATCCTCCATCTCTCGCGATAAAAAATCAGGCGACGGAACGAAATCTCACGCCATACATCAAATTTAGCGAGGTGTGAGACAGGCATAAAAGAACCACGACCCTTGGCTCTTTATCACCGCCGTGTTTTGTTTCCATGCAGAACAATATTTGCCCTCGGTGTTTCGGAACCACATCCCTCCCTCTTTCTGGCGACACTTTGATTGATGACATTTCCCGACGGAGGCGCGCGATTTAAAACGGCGAACTTCGCATCGGTGGCGGGAGCAAATCGAACGGGCATTTTTTATCCTTTCACCAAACGTTCAGATTGCTATTTTGGCTGAGGGGTTTAACGAACGCGTTGATGAATGGTGCAGCCGCCGTGATGAGCTTGCTGTTTTTTCGAATCCCGCCGCGGGCAAATGGGGATAAGTGCGACCGTCAGCGCACTTACTTCACCTCCGTTACCATCGATCACGTCTTGCGCTTCTTCTCTTCCCCCGCAAACTCTTTTTTTGCCGCATTCGTTCACGTGCCGTAACGCTGGGAGCCGGTGACCTTCAGGTGCGTTTCTTTATTTATCATCGTGCGGTTGGAGATTGCGGATGGATGCGAAACTTAGGGGGTTGCGTTTGGGGGATCGCCGTTGACTAATGGGTAGCACTTTTATTTAAGATTTTTTTCGTTCCATTTTATAAAATACATTCACCAATGGATAGCAATTTTATTTAAGATTTTTCCGTTGCAATGCAGACAAAAGTGTTAATTTCTTCTTTGTAAAACCTATGAAAATTGGCATATAGCACTTTTATTTAGGATTTTTGTGATGCATTGCCGAAAATAGTGTTAAGTTTTTCTTTAAAAAACCTACGATAACTGTGCAATTTAAATTCTGATCGCACTTTTAAAAACACCGCCAATCACAAACATGCAGTAATTTTGCTGTACGACCAAAACCAAATGGTGACAAGCACGTAACTGAACGAAAGAGGTGCGGAATAATTCAACATCTCCATGAAAAGAGGGGTCATCGCCAAAAGGGGTGACTTGAGTCGTTATAAAATCGTTTCTTATTTACTTTTAAAATGCCACTTTGTCGTGATAAATTTATTAGATCGTGGAAGAATTCCATAAATTGATTTTAATTCTAGCTCCTTGTCAGTTCTTTGACAAATTACTAGCAAAAAGTCACTAAGGGGAGGGCGCAGGACGACTCCATCCACCACCTCTCCAATGAAGAATTTTGATAGCATGGTTCTCCGCTAGGGCTGCCGTAATCTAGCTTAAGTAACTCCTTAGCATTTTCTCAACTTCACTGTATCTTTGAAGCAGAGAAAACCTATGTGATTGGGGAAAGGCGTTAAAAGGGTATCTAGATATAGAAGTGGTTTTGTATTTATGCAACCCGAAGCACAAGCGCGGCCTCGGTCCAATTCATTCGCCCTTCAACTTCCTCTCTAAACTTATTCTTTGCATCCTTTCTTCTCCAAATTTCCTTTCTTCCAAAAAAGACGGTCCATCTCCTCGGAAAGAAAGCAAGCATTTACCGAGACTTGATTTGCAATTCAGCGACGATTCTTTCAGCGAAGAAAGTGCTGCTTGTTTTCTTTTCCACAGAGTTTGCGTTTCTTTTTACGCGCGAATTTCCGGAATTCTTCCATTTTTCCCGTCGCTTGCTTCGCTCCATCGCCCGCGTGATGATGCGCCCATCGCTGCTGCTGGACCAACGCTTTCCTCTTCTCCACAGATCTCATTCGGTTGCACATTTCGACGAATAGAATGGAAAAGAATGAACCGATGCTAACCAAACGCCGCTATCCTTCTACGTTTTAATAGTTCTCCACCCACTCGTAGCTGCTGTGGAATCTGAGTATACAGAAATCTCCTTGTGATGATTTAACTCTTACTAATGCTTTCTGTATCGTAGGTCGTAATTTTGAGGTCTCGATTACAACCGAATTTTCTTTGGAAAAATTTAGGATACCTTTAAAGTTGTATGTGTGTTATTTTAGGGCATATATACAGATATATATTCTCAACAGTGAGATGAAGGTACCGTTATTATATGGAAATAACTGAAAAATAAAACATCCCATTCAGATTTATAATGCTGTGTACTCGGGGTTAGTGTGATATTCTATCAACATAAGGTCAAACATCAGTTAGTGCTTGTTTGTGCCCAATTGTAAAGGATTAATTTTAAGAGTTGTATCATTAAACTAAAATTCGTCCTGTTAAGACGTGATTCTTATTACAATTTTATTACGTCACGAATACTAAATGTTATGCCTGATTCCACTCCAATTGTATTATAATTCATTACTGTGGAAATTAATTAAAATTAAATTCAATCTTGGTAGTTTATTGCTTTTATTCAAAAAAATATATCGCAAATATTTTATCTCGATTCCTATCCATGCAATTTAAGATGCCGATTTTCACATCACTCTTTTACACATTTCAAAAGTCAACTGCCTTTAGCATCTTCTTATAAAATTTTGAATTTAAAAGATAAATAACATATTTTAACTTATAATACTTCGGTTTTCATTTCCATTAATTACTGACCCATTTTATGTGAATACTCGATGATTTAATATTTTATGCAATAGATATCTATACGATATTCCGTGAGACCTCGTTCGAACATTTGCGTATCCATTATCTGTCTCCTATATCACTTTGAAATTTTGAGTTTCCAGCAATATCGACATTCCAATGAAATCGATATTTTAATTTCCACATCCTACGTTTTCTTTCTTGTAATACCGATTCCCTCTGGTCCCACGGAAAACTTTAGATACCATAACCTACCTAAATCAACACATTCGTCGACATATATCTCAGAACGTGATTGAAAATCAAGCCGGAAAATCACTTTCCCGGGAAATAAATCCATTCCCAACGAAGTGCCGAGTTAATGAGATGTTTCCTTAAAACTCCGAAATATTTTCATTCGTTGTTATCGATAAATGAGATCGCTCGTTCTCGGCGGTTTCGCGATTAATGGAATCCTGTCGTCGGCATATTCAATAGCGCGGAGCAAATTAATCCATTAATCATCCCAAATCCTCCTATTATGATATCCCGGGAAAGCGAGACTCGCGGTTGCGTTTCTCCAAATCCCCGTCCAAAATATATGCGTGAAATTAGGAGTCGATGACTCGTTAATGACTTTGAATGATTGATGACGACCGATCGCAATGGGAATCGCGGCGCTTTCAGAAAAAAGAGATGCGTGTAAACAGCCATCGGAGAGAAATATTAAAATTGCGTGCGGATAACTCTTCCACTTCCCCCGGCCTCGAGATAATTTAGTATTATTAGCGCCCGCTTTAAAAAGACTGGGATAATGTTTATCATCAGCGGGGGGAGAAAATTAAGGAAATTGTAAAAAAAAGTTCGTTTCGGATTACACGCCTCTTGGCAGCGAGACTGATTTATTGGGAAGGTCGTCGGTCAGCGCATTTCCAATGCGAAAGACTCCTTTTAAAAAAAAGATTGGTCAGCGGACGCGCCTTTGTATAAAAGGAGAAGTCGGCTCGGGAATAAAGGAATAACGTCCCTCAGGAGAGAACCTTTTCTCTTCGAAGAAACCAATTTGAATAAACGTGAAGCGTGATTATTTCCGTTCGGAAAATTCTCTTGCGGTCGAATTTTGCGATCGCTTTTTTAAGTTCTTTTTAACTTCGACAGATATTCAATTCTCTCACACAGCTTGCTCGACACCCCAATTCCTTACCGAATCCTGTCTCCCATCAATTGTCTTTAACGAATTTTGGCTGTTTTTCTTTACGATTCGAATGGATATTTATGGTTTTGAAATGAAATTAAATAAAACTTAAGTAATCCTTATAAAGGGATTACTATCTCTTTTTAATAACATCACGGACGTTTTTTGCAGCAAAATCATACAACAAAGATAAATTGGAAATATACAAAAAAATAAGAATATAAAAACTTTATTGTAAACACAATTATAGTATAAAAGAAAGAGAAGAACGATAAATTTACTTCAGATAAACTTTAATATCTGCTTAAGTAAAGAGCCATTCATTCAATTGGAGAATGAATATTCCTTCGTGCAGAAGAAATATCTTTGGGCTGTCAGAACTTAGGTGCAACACTTTAGTGTATACAACTGCTATAGGTATAAAACTGTTTATAAATCACAGAATTACGCGTAAAAGATACGAAACAAAAAGTCCTTACACTAGATGACAAGTATTAAGTAGGAATAAATAAAAAGATACAGAAGCCAATAGGATCAGCATCCTAAATGGGTTTAGTAATCATAACTGACCTACTCAAAGTCCCTAATGAAATTTATAAGTTTAAATTGTTTATTAAATGCATTAGATAAAACTCCATCCGACGAATTTCTGTAGATAATTTGAATCATTCGCGAGATCTCGATAACTTCTGATAAGTAAACGATGATTCTTGAAGCAAACATCAATTCTAGATGTAAATGTTTCAGTCTAATGTAGTCTTTAATGCACGTTACTTTCTTTAACACGTTATCCACGGATATTTCCCCACCTTTTACAAAAAGAAAGCTTCAAAACCCATCATAATCCCGCCCGTAGAATAAACCAGAGTTGATGAACGCACTCTCTCCGTCTAATAGCAGTCGTATTGGTTCGAAATGATGTCAACCTTTAGGATCTCATGGTAATATCCGTTGCGTAAGCAATTAGGCATGCGGGATGGACGGGCATAAATCGCCGCAACGGGAATTTCCCCCCCTGGATAGCATCTCCGCAAGAGCTGTAAAATTGAATACAGAAGGCAATTGGAAATGTACCGCACGTATTTCCCATCTTTTATTGCTCTCCAAATGGCATCTTGGGATATCCAACGCGCCTCGCTGTGCAAGCTGCATTTTCAATCCGCCCATTTCCCATTCACTCGGATTTATGACCATCGCCTGGGCTCTTAAAGGAGTGCACTAGCGAGATATGTATGCATGTATGCGTCTTTCTCTATCGCCTCGGCCTGATAATCCACGACATGGACAATGGCCATTAGGTCGTTTCGACGGAGATGCGAGAGGCGCGTGATGTACGTTATGCAGTGGGATTATGCTAAACTAGTTCTTATGCGGGGCGAGGGAATGTAATCAAACACAAGGGTGATTTTTTGCGACGTTACGACAAACACAAGGCGTAATTTACGACGGAGAAGTACGAAAGGTGTTGGCAAATGAACACAAAGTAGAATGATTCTGTCGGCTATCTTTCTCCATTACTTTCCATCATGAGAAAGATGGGACCTCGGTGTATGAAAGACTTCTGTGACATCCGCGGAATGTAAATTTTATATCATATCAATAATTTGAAGCCTCTCTAAAATAATTATGGTTTTCTTTTACTTGTGAATAAGTCTATGCAATAGTAACTCTAATTCTTTATCGACGAAACTTTCGCTATAATCATTATAATATATTTTAAATTTAACTATATTATCTTCATTCCATCTGAGAAAGGCTGTGATTCATATTTATAAAAAAACTACATTTAAGAAAAAGGTAGCGTATTTAGGTCAAAATAGCACCACTGCAGATATTTCTACATTTATATCCTTCTTGTATGAACAAGTATTCATTTAAGATTCAAAATTAAGACCTTAGAATTTGTAATTTTCTCTACAATATTTTATCCATGCGAAGGCACAAATCTTCAGTCATACATATATTTTACCGTACTATCAATAGTCTACCGTATATTGCACTTTATGTCGCTTTGCACACATTCAATGGAGTTTAATCATTTCAATTCGGCAGGATTGTGCTTTCAACTCAGCGCAAAAATTTGTCCTTATTGCGCTAATTATTTGAATTAACTTCAAGGCTTTCGAATTGAGAAACCAACTACAGCCTAATGCACCTAATATTTAATTTTTTCCTTATCATACAAATTTAAAGCAAACTTCCACTGAATGAAGAGAGTAGGTATCTAGAGGAATGGAAGTTAATGTATGCGGCTGAAATCTTTGCGCTGACGTTTGCGGTAATCTCTAATGGCTGAAACCTCGCTGTTGAGCCGGCCTCTTCTAAAAGACTAAGAGCTTTAATTCCGGAGCTAACATAAAAAAATAAATATCTGGTCCCATTACCATCTTGAACTGCTCGGAAATTCCCAGTTCTCGTTATTTCCTTGTTTAGTTAAATCTCCTATGTTGTCCGAGTTAATTGAAGCCGAAGTTTCCTTAAAACCTTCGTCATTAATAATTTCATTAATTTTTCAGCAAATACGCTGCAAAGGCGGGAAATTTTGCAGAATAATCGGAATTATGGCGATGTAATTCTGCAAATGGGGCGTTTGAGCGGGTTTGAGATGGAATTGACACCTTAAATAAAAATTATGCCGATCATGGATTAAGATCATTCTTGTGGTCTAATTAGCGAAGATGAAATATCATGCCGTTCACTTGCAAACGGTATTCTGATATAGATCCATCGGTTAGATACAATTAATGTGTACTGTACTATATTTGCAACTAACGAACCTTTTTCTGGACTTAGATAAAGAATAGGGATGCATGATAAATAAGATTGCGACTAAAGAATGTTTTGTAGTTGCGCAAGAACAAAAATTTCACTTGCTCAGCAAAAGCGAACGATACTCATTATTGCTTACTTTATCAAGAGTGTAGTAGTTTCTGGTAATGTTAATATGAATTTTAACCTTGGTAAATCGCATTTTGGCGAAGGTGAACCCGGTATCTTCGTTAGTCCAGAAATTATCCTATCTTGAACTTTTAGAGCTCAAATTGTATCCACGTTTCTCTGGTCAAAACTGGTTTAATCTGGTTAACACCGCAATAAACTGGTTGCTTTATCGCTCGTTTATCGATAAAGAGCATGTTGACTTCGGACCATCATAATCTTGGAAGCTACAGTACCCTTACGTTAGTTAATGAGACGATTAATTTAATCATCAAACAAATCACTCCAAAACTTAATTTTAGAAAAACGGAACTCTTTTCCTTAGCGTAATTAAAACCCAGAATTTTTAGTGTCAAAATGATTTTCAAAATTAAAATCGTGATACTCGGGAACGGAGTAATCCAGTTTGTATTATTTTAAAGAGAAACTATGTCTTGGACCTTGGAAAATTTGGAACTCTAACGGAGTTCTGTAGCGTTTCAAGCTCCTATACAAAGTTATCAGTGCCGTGTATCTTTTCTCATCGAATTCAGCCAAGTGCAATTTATTTCTCACCCTTTTGGGATGGAATCAATACATTCCAGACGTAAAGAGCGTCTAAAAATAACTCAGGTTGTGAGACACAGCCTCTCGGTTCGTAACTAATAGTTTTGAGGTCGGTTGAAGTGCCTAACTCAAGTCGCTTCATACATCTCTGTACCATTCCATCTCCATCGAGTACCTCAAATAATTTCCTGAAAGAGAACATCCTCCTGTTGCAAAATCCCACCACTCGAAGCTGATGCAACAACGGTTCGAATTTGAAGCGTCCGCAAAAGCTTTCCTTCCATCGGCGAAGCATAATACTTACCACCCGGAAATACCACGGGCAAGGAGAGTGGCGTAATGTGGGTGGAAGGAATTCCAGGGGCAAATGGAAAAAGGCTCGGGAAAGGGCAAAGAATGAACGGGGATGGGAGGGGCGAAGGAGAGAGAAATGAAGTGAGGAAGGCAGAGAGGGCAAGGTCGTGGAGGAGGGATCAGATGTGCCCCGCAGCGAGAAGAGAATCAACAAGTGCTCGAAATGGCGGTGGGAGATTTGAGAGGCAGGGATATAAACAAGGGAAAATGGACAAACTTTGGAGGAGTTTGGAAAGAGAAGTGGATGGAAGGTTTTCGTTAAGGCGAGAAGGGAATATTCTTGGAAGGACGGAGACAAGATTGCAAATAAGATCGCCTAAATACTTCGAATATTTACCGGAATTGGCAGATGTCCGGAATAACAGAGAAAATTTGGTTGTTTTGTCCCATTTTCACGGCGGCTTCCATCAGCAAAATTATTGTCGTGTATTCGATTAGGTAAAGGTTATTTAAAGATTTCCTGAATCTGCTGTATTCTGAAGATGTCTACTCGTAGATGAAACTAGTCGGTAATGAATCCCTCGTGGAATTGTACTAAGATTCATTACTTCTCCATCGTAGCTAAGACAGGCCTGCTTTTATCTGTTTAAAAGAAATTGGCTGATCATCAAGGTTTAGAATAAGGTCGTACATATTCCTTTTTATCAGGGCAGTCTATACATATCTAAATTGCTAGTTGATAGTTAAGATTTCAGATTAAGCGAGGAAGAGAATCATTGTAAGGCACATATAATGATAGCATAATTTGACGAAACCTGTTTTGTTATGCATTCTTTATTGGATCAATAAGTACATCTACATATTGATCAATATTGGATCAGTAAGTATATCTACGTATTGATTTAATAAATGTCGATCATTGCATAATTTGTAATCGCTTTCAACGAGTTCACTTCTGAGAAAATCATTTTTTAGATTCATAATGTTAAATTATATCGATATCTTTTCGATCACGTTTTCCATCTCGCGAAATAAAACTAAGTTTTCAAACCGTCTCGAGGAAAACCTCATTTATACTGTGAATGTTGCAGTAAGAATGAGTGAATGTTGTAATACTTCCTTAAGTGTAACTGAAACTTATGATAAACGCTACAACATGATCCAAAAATAACATTTTTAAAGACGAGGTAGTTGTCGACCAAACTCACTTTCATGTACGTACAAGTGTCAAGCCATTGAGTGGAACTTCTCCGATTTTTAGAATATAGGAGGAAATAGATACATAGCGAGGGATGTCTACAAGTCATGCTAGAAAAGGAATGCGGTAAAGGATCTTACTGAGATTTCCTTTCAGTCTTCCGCTACCGCAAACGTAATTTAACCGAGAAAAATACACAAGCTGACAAACACTCAGGCTGGAGAGAGCAGGCTCGACACTGTATGCTCTTCGCAAAAGAAAGGTGAACAATTTACATATGGTGCATTCCTTTGGTAGAATAGGTCGGCTACGATGCGCACACTTGTAAACTAAAGCATCGACTCATGCCTCAGGAAAGAGAAATTATTTCTTCGACAATATTCCCCTCCGCGTCGGTGGAAGCAAAATAGTTTCAAATTTCAAATGGGGAATATCTCTGTCCAAAGAAATTTACGTATATTTTCATACATAATTGTTTGCAACATCTCAGAGACGTGAAACTCTCGCTTTTCTCATAAGTTTTTAAAATAAAACGATGCATAAGGAATTCTAAAAAGCCGATGAAGTTAAGAATTAAAACTTTGTTCATTAGGAAACCTTTACGCTACGAGGAAATACCACACATATAAAAATTTTTAGTATCTTTCAAAGGCTTAAATTTTGTTTACGCAAAGCAAGTGTCGTAATGTTTAGTAATTATTATATTATTTAATTATAGTCGGTTGTCCTTAAACTTCGCAAGAAATTGCGGAAAATCAGAATATTTCTATGATTATTAAATATTTAAAAGCAAACTCTTTAAGTAATCAAGTAGTTGGAAACTTAACCATGAATTTTTATTGAAACCATGATAAAATTAAAAATTCGTTGCATTTTGGCTCGAATTGAAGAATAATCTCTTTCCACATCCATAGCTGCCATTGAAATACACGTCAATCCATGATCATTCGAAAACATCTATTTAAACACGACAGTTGGCTCTTGTGCCAGAATTTCAGAGCAAGCTAACCTTGTTCCCCTGGAGAGATACGTTGACGAGGGATAAGGGCTTTGGAGAGATCCTCTAAAAGGAAGTGGATGGGCAGGAGCTGCATTCCTCGAGGAATATGAAAAGAACGTGGATGCTCGAGGAGAGAGAGATGTACACACGCTGCTGAGATAGGAACGGAGATTGAAAAAGGATGGCATTTAGGAAGTCGGAATATTTTTTGAGTAAGAGGAGGTAAATGAGGTGAAGTTGAAGGATTGATTGCCGAGTGTGTGGGAGGATAGCCTGAGGGTTTGAAAGTTGAGATGTGGAATGAAGGGAAGAAGGATTTGGGATGTAGGAGGAAAAGGGAAAATTTAATTGAATTGATTGATTCAACACACTTACTGAAGAGTATCTGTTTGAGAGTTACGAACTAACAAAACCGTCAACCAACTCATCGTTAAAATCCTAGTTTATATATACAAATAATATGCTTAAATATTTAGTATTTACCACAAATAATTTAATTAAGATTAAGAAGATTTAATAAGGTTATTTCTCTTATATTATTATTTATCATTTGCCATATTAGTACAATATTATATCGTTATTCAACACTGGTACCATACCTAAAGTCTGAGGATACTCTATTCAATGCCTTATGCATTGAAAGATTACATCTTCATGACTACCTATCCAGCAAGTTACCTTTCAACTATCTTTTATTAAAAAAACACAAACACATACCATGCTCTGATAATATTTTGTCGAAGTTTCTGTCTGCGTATTATTTAAATGACTGAAAAGTAGTTAGTATATAAATATTGGAAAAGAAAGATAGAGAATACTAAGATCGACCAATGAAATCTTGAGCAATATCAGAAATAAATGAATTACTTACGCCCTATTGAAAAGGATACCTAAATTCAACTATTTACTACGGATACATTAATTTAATCTCTTCGCGTTTATGTATAAATATGCGTTTATTTCATTAAATTATTAATTATGAGCTTTTTTAGGATAAACAGGTTAGGTTAAATTTTATCGTATATTATTATTGCTAACATATTATTTGAGTTTGACGTTAGAAGAGACTATTTAGTCTCAACCTCCCCAAAACGTATTACTCTTTTTCCATTTGCGATAAATAAAAATTTGTTTCACTAATAACTCTTATATTGAAAAATAAGAATAAGAATTCACCTAACGGAGTTAAAATCCCTCCGACCTACCATCCTTCTTTTCGCTTTGAATTTCCGGTCTCTCTCCTTAGCTTCCCAGTTGCTACCCCTTCCATCCCACGCACCACTTGTCTCTTCACCTCCGACAGGACGGCTGGCATGATAATGTAAGCAGGATGCGTGTGAGGTTGCTACGGGAGGGGTCCCGCATGAATAAAATGATTAAATTGAAACAAGTGCTAGTCGGATCTACTTTAATGACTTCTCACTCGGGTTTCGGATGCTGAGGGCTCTTCTTCCTGCAATTCCTTCCTCTCTTACTCCCCCGTTTGCCTCCATGCAGCTTTCTTCATTCTCTCCTTACGCTTTTCTTCCTTTAATAATGATTGTACTTACTTGCAACGTGTCCCTCTCGATAGTAGATTATTAAGCGCCATCCAATGACTCCCCCATTCTAATAACATCCTGGAATTTATGTAGAATTCACCATATACCCAAGGAAACAGTGGGACGAAGCGGGCTGAATTTTCCTTTTAGCGTCCAACTTATATTTTAGCACTCAAGATTTACGATCAAAATGTTTTACTTCAAAAGCAAATCCTCCCACGAATACGTAGCTTTAAACTAATGCAGAATTTTTTTTCAAATGCTATTTAGCCGTTCATGAAACTCTCTAGTAAAGTTGAAGATTCGATCTAAACTGATATTTAATGCAGATTCATTCAAGTTTGTATTTAAAACTTCTACGGCGTATGTTTTTCAATTGACAGGAATTTAGGGGCCAACCTTTATTACATATATCTACGAAAAAATAAGGAAAATAAGTACTTCATATTGCTCCACTGGTGAAAATAATCATAATCGATTCCGCTAGCTAGCTAATATATCTAGGAGTTCTACACACTTCTAACACTAGTTTTCATGTGAGTTTTCCCTACAGAGCCGTTAGATTGAGTTCTTTTGCTTTATTATAAAGCATTATTATATTATAGTATTCCATGTGATCACACCTTTCCTTGTTTTATATGAATATTAAGCAAAATTCACTTACATGTTCACTATTGCTAAATCTTGTTCCTCGTTCTTCTTCGTATCTTTCATGTTATCGTAATAATCTAATTAAATTTGTTCTGAGCATATCTAAATAGTTATAAAGTTATAAATTTTTTAATTATTTGCTTCGAACAATCGAATAGATTCTCTCGGCAAGGATCGAGCGAAAATTGAAACGCTTTATTGGAATCATTCGATGGAAGCAAAAGATGGAATCGTTCGATTGTCATCCTTCGATTGTTACAAATCGATTGTTATCATTCGATTGTTCCCACCTGCAATAGAGATAGTTTATAGAGCCTTCACAAGGGTTCCACGAGACAAAATAAAAGCGAAAAAGAATTATTTACGAATAAAATATTCCCGCCGTTCCAGGACGCCCCACTCCCACATACTCATCCTTGACTCCCCCACTCCCACACTTTCATCGCATTCTCCACTCCCCCACCCACACCTCCCCCACCCCTTCAATTCCCGCGCGTGAAAGTTTTCCAGTGGAATTTCATTTTAAGGTTTCGAGGCTGACATTCGCTTCCCATCCCAATTATCCTCCCGCTCCTTCCCGCTGTTAATTGCGGTTTGTCTGCCTCCACTCATGGACTAAAGTGTCTGCCGTCCGAGCGTCTTATTTCCAACGCCTCATATTCACTCCGTTTCTACATCTTGAGCATTCGTCGGCGCTATTTTAATCAGAGATGTGTTGCCTTTCTCAAATAACTCCCTCTCTCCCCCTTTCCCGAGGAAGGAATGAAACCGAGCATCGCGGGAAATTTATGGAAAATTATGTGCATACGATACCGAAGCAGTACCTCAATATCTAATATCTATCGAAGTGTTCCATCGACTCGAAATTGTGGGTGTTAGCGCGCGTCTGATCGTGTGTGTTATTGTGAAGTGTGGAGATTGATAAACTAAGTTTGAGCGATGGATTGTGGTATTTACGGCTTTGGAAGTTTGGAAATTCGTGCGAATTATTCCATTTCGTGAAATCAGTTTACCATACCATGTGGGTAGGGGTGATTTACTTGGTTACGACTGACAAGTGGATTCGATAATGACTTCGACATTGACTATAAGTAATATCTTATGTAAATCTAAGTATAAAGGTTCAGTTTTCCCCTTAGATTTTCTTCGCAGTCAAAAAATTGTCTTTTGGCGGTAGTAGTTAAAATTTGACATTTTTTACGAAAATGGGCTTAAATTGGAGTGTTTAGGATCGCCTTTTGTGGTACTTAAACACTGATAAATTCATCTACTTAACGGTTGAACAATGGACATCATGGCTCGCAACTGGGAATCGAGATATACGAATATAAAAGCGCAGATGAAATGAAATCATATAGTACCTAGGAGTAAATGGACAAATAGAACTCGAAATAGCAGACCTATCTCCGACATCGGACTGAAAATAGCTGATGATGACGATGTACGCATGGTAACTAAAGACTACGAAAAAGTAATCACAATTTATTTTGTAGAGGTGATCGGGCGTTGAAATTTCCTGGAATACCGATTAAACAAAACATTCACGGAGAAACAGATGGGAAAAATTATCGACGTGACTGGGACTCGAACCCAGGTCCTCCAACTTTGTATTTTTCCGTTATCTTCCTTTCACGGAAAGTGGGAGAACCTGGGTTCGAATCCTAGTCATGTTGGTAATTTTCGTATTTTCCGTCTCTTTCCTTCCACGTTATGTAGGGGACCTGGGTTCGAGTCCTAGTAACCTCGATAATTTTTTCACATATTTTCACTCTCCTTGGGTTTTCCATCCGCACAGATAACGCACTAAGTTACCTACCTACCTTTCCCTCAACCTTAATAAATACGTTACTCGGAAAGAAATAACGAGGAAGGAAAGGATAACTTCTTTTCCACATTATAGCTATTATGCTTATATGACGTGTATCCCATAGGACCCGAATTTGTACCGTGTCTCGCTTATATCATCTCATCCCCTCTTAAGAAGCCCCGAATGGATACATTAAAAAGGAACGGGTTATAACGCTCTTCGTGCGCGGAATAAGTATGAAACCACCGCATAAATTGAGAGTCAGGAACCTGAGTGAGTTGTCGAGCGATAAGTGCCTAAGGACCGCCTCCGATTCGCGACGGTGGATTCCATGGGGATTATGGGGATTGGAAGGGATGCCCGCCCTCCACAAAAAAAGACCCAAACTCTCAACCACGCCAAATGCGTTAAAAACGAAACGCGAGGAGCCCCAAAAACAAAATAACCAACGCTGCTAAAGACCTTAGAAAAGGATGTTCATCACGAATTCGCCACATTTTCTTAATCTCCGTCTATTTAAAAGCCTTTTCAGGAGAGGCTTTAGCGTCAATTATGAGATGAAAGGTGTGTTTGATACTGAGTAAGGAGGACGCGGTGGTCGAAGCGATCGCTTGAAAAATCTTCGCTCATTTCGAATGCGCAGACATCGGCAAACAATTAGCTCGCCGATGACGTGCGCTTCCAATCGTGAATATTTATTTCGTCGTAATTTGCGTTTGAATTTCGAATTATAATATTCCGTTTAATTGCTCGCTGTAATGAACTTACCGGTGTTTGCTCTTCCAGCAGTCTTTACCACATCGTTACGAGCTTCTTACAAGCGTTCTTTGAATGTATGAAAATGAAAGATAACTTAAAAAGCACTTATACCTTAACTACCAATATTTTATTATGTGACCATGGGTTCGACCCTTTGGGTCATCATCAGTCGACAAGAAATCTTTGAAACCGTATATGTCGCATACTAAAATATTGGTAGTAAAGTTACAAATGCTTTTTAGCCATTTTTCCTTATAATGGAGACCTACCATAAAGTCAAAACCGAATTAGTATATTCTAGCTATGAAAAAGATAAATTTAGAAATGTGCGAGAAGTTGGGAATATGCTATTTGAGATAGGAAGAGGATAGATCCGAATATTATCGGGTATTTATCCCTCCCATTTTCCATTGGCAATCAGTAGCTCTCCCATTAAAATATAAAAGCGAATTTTCTTCATATTCTAAGGAATCTTTTGAAAATTCATGTTAAAAGTTAAAGCTGAATTGAAACCTACCAGAATAGTTCAGTATTCGATACTCATGTCGAATGCTGTCTGAAGATAATTAATATCAACGATGCAGACTTGTGTAATGCGATTTGATAAAGGAAGAATAATAATTTAGCTCAATAATTACTCTTCATTACCGTGATATTTTTAGTTTACTTCTATAAAAATGGAACGATGCAGGCATATAAAAAAACCGTGTAATTGCTTATATCCTGCACCAGATTAAAAGTACAATACTTTCTACCCAAGATTTTCGTGTTTTTACTCGTACGACACCCTGATTTCGGCAGACCGGTTAAGACATGAGTACCACCGGAAGTTACTCCACACACCCAGAGCTTTCTCGACTCCTCAAATCAGCGCGGCTGTTTCAAATTTCAAAGCCCCGTCGCTACTCGCGGGCCCCTTCTCTCGGCGTCCCTGGGAACGCGTTAGTGAGGTGGTGGGGGCCTCTTTCATTATCCCGTCCCCCCGGGGGCCGGCGCTGCCTCCGCTCGGACGTGGGCGTGGTCGAATCGAGCAAACGTGGTGTTTAAGGCGGTGGAGAGATGATTGTGGGTGGGAGGAGGTCACGGCTGAAGGAGTGACGGCTGACCCTTCGCCCGGCGCCGGTTTTCTGAGGACTTTACGGTGAGAGAGGTCACTCGTGGGGAAGAAGGGGGACCTCTCGGATAACACCAACCCCAAACTCTTTCGCCCACGTCTATTTTCACCTCCTCACGGATTTCTCCCCAACATCCGCCTCTGTGACATCGTCTTTTTTGTCTCCTCCCATCTTTTCCTCCCATTCTAATCCTGTTTGGTCTCGGACGTTTTTATAAACTGTTTCCCATCCATCAACCCCCATTATCCCCGACGAATGCATTCATTTATCTCGCTGTCTATCTATCACCAGATCATCGTTCCGCTTAAGTTGGAGACGTCGCAAAGTGGACGTTAAGCTTTAATAAATTTAACGGCGCCCTTTCTCTTTTCGCCTACGGTCCGTTATTTCGCGATTCCTCTCTCCGTTTTGTTTTCTCTTTCTTTGTTTCGCCTCGAATGTCTCCCAGTGTGTTGTTGCATTTCCATTTTCTTTGTGTCCTGTCCCCTTCGCTTCCAGATTCGGTTCGGCGGACCGTGGCTAATCTCTTATTCAGATTCCGCGGTTTTATTCTTCCTCTTGTTTCTTTTTCTGGTCCTATGTATATTCCTTTCGAACAATCCTCTTGGGGGATGTGAATACTCAATTTTTGTTGTGTGCCTCTTCGAACTGCCGGAAGCTCAATGTTTCAGGGTTAACCTACGGTAATCTTGGGTTCTAAAATTAGTATGTCTTCCGTCGGTCTCGTTTATGAGCAACCTTCGTGCTAACTACTAAACTCTGCTCATCTTTTTGAATACTTGAGAATTTGCGTACTCATACCCAATACCCCTCCTTTTATTCCGACACTCATTGAATTTATAGATACTGCATCAAATGGCTTCTTCTTTCAATTATACGCAAGTAAAGATATCGCTAGATCCTTATATGAACCGAAGAGGTCGTGGGCTAACTGAATTTAAGCCAGGCCTGCGTAACAAGAAGAATTGTTAATTAACATACGTCTATATTAACATACGGACTATATGCTTAGATTCATAGCGCAGCCCGCGATTTTTTTTTTTTTTTGAGAAGTTACAGCTAGTATAAAATGTTTTCATTACTTAAAAGTGAGATGAGTTCTTGCTGAGAAATCTTAAGAAAATCGATCTTTCATTGAATTCCAAATTATGAAAATAATATAACTGAAAATATTTGTCAAAATAATTATAAATCATACCTTAATGTTTAAATTAAAGCCTTGATATCAATTACGTATATATGTTCTTTCTATATCATAAACATAATCCACAATATCACATTTCTCCTGCCCACGATCATTGTTTTCACTTTCATGTAACCTTTCCATACTAAGTTGCGCATGTCTGATTTATGCATGGAAAATAATTTCATTTATATACAAATCTGACCATTGTCGGTTCAAAATATTGCCTTATAATTTTCTTCATACGTTTGAAAAAGCATCAATAAGAGTTAGGATATAGAGTATTTTTCATGCCCCTTACGCAGCTTTAACTAAATGAGAGTTGCGTTAGAGCTAAATAAGTTCCTCAAAGGGTCAATGTATATTCATTGAACATCAGATAAATGCTTACGAGTTTTTATAAATCAAAATAATTCTGGTTTTATTTCTGGTGATTACTACAAAGTCTTTCCGAAAACTTCCAAGCTGTTCATATGCGGTCATTAAAAACCAATGAATACTAATATAATATTGTTAAAATTCCTCACGCGTAGCAAAGAAAGATGGTAGATGATGAACGCTAAGCAAAGTTAATTCTCCTCTTTCTTCGAAAAGTGAGCCATTGAAGAGAGTTTAATATGATTTCCTCCGCGTTTGGCGGAATACCCGAAGGAATGCGAAAGCCGACGACTTTATATTCCCCGATTAAGAGGGTTATTGTATCCGTGGAAACGCGATTCCGTTTTATTTACACGTGGGAAATGTATACAAAAGAATTTATAAGTTTGCGTAGGGGAGATGAAAGAGCGTAAGTCGTGTATTCTCCGCGTCTTTTAGGTGAACAGAATAAAGCGCTCGAGGGGAAGATAGCCATCAAACACGCTCCCTCAATTCCCTTCCCTTTAATATCTTCTATCAACAAGTGAGAGAGAGCTTCCTTTCTCGGGAACGTGATTACACGTTTCAAAATGATCTCAACAATAGGAAAATGACAGTTCCTTGCCTCCGCCATCAGTGGGGGCCTCTCCGGTGACTCTCTCTTCCCTCTCCCATCCTCTTCTACCTTTTTATCGCTTCTCTTCCTTCTTTCTCCTGCCTCTCTTCCACCTCAGGTATCTTTCTGCGTGCTGAGGCGTTGCCGAGATGGGAATCTGGAGTCTATTCTGTGTGTTAGAGTAGTATTTTTCGATGGAAATTTAGTATGAAATCACAATAATGGGTACGTTATCTATATGAGTAAAGAACGCACTTCAGAACTTTGTCTCTACTGTGGTATATCCTCTCCTTTTCTGCGAAATTTCAACTTGAATGCAAATACCGATGCGTAATTCTTGCATCTTATGTCTATTCTGTGTTAGAAGTGTATTTTTCGATGGGAAATTTAGTATAAAATCACGTTTAACGCTACGTTATAAGTAAATAACTCACATTAAAACATTGTTTCTACTGTATTATATCCCCTTTTTTTCTTCGAAATTTCAACTTCCTGTGTATATATCGATATCCTCATTTTTATCATAGGTTTTTGATTTCCATCTTTGGTTTTTAAATGGAATCTTTAGTATAAAATCTCATTTTTAGCTAATTCGTTTTTTGCATCTTAGGTCTTTTCAATGGAAAATTTAGTATGGCATCTCATTCATGATTAGTTTATCTATATTACAAAATCTCAAAAACTTTTTCTTTACTGTAGTATATCCTTTGTACGAAAAGACTACTCTTAAAATAAAAAACCATGAGGAGAAAGCAACCAGTTTCACCCAACAATAGTTAGTGAGCTCACAAATTATCCACAGCCGTGTCAAATAAAGTAAATTAAACAAAAATATAAAAAGAAGATTCCTTTTCGATTTTTAAGGTCTAAAGCACTCATTTATAAATTAAGGAGTTTAGTTAACGCTATCCCACTTGCAACGCGGTATTAACTTAGTCTCTTACGTCTTAAAGCGGATTTTCCCTTTCTATTACTAATCCTACCCATTCCCTCACATAGTCGTTGTTTGTGTGTGGAAGAAATATTTATTTTGCATGAAAATCAATTTCCCTTATTTTCTGGTATGTAAATATTTAGCCTTTATCTCACCGTCTTCCTCGACTACGGTTTAATGTCATGGAATATCCTATTCTTAATCTCACTCAGCATAGTCCTTTCTATGTACAGCTAGTTCCAAAAAAAACTTACCACCTAAGCCGCAACCCGCATAACAGGCAGTAAATTTCCTCCGAGCGAGCCTTAAGAAGTGAGAGAGAGAGAAAAGAGGAAAAACATGGCGGAGATGGTCTGCTTGAGTCATAACTCCGCCTGCAGAGTTGAAATGGATTTATTTGCTTTGTTAATATTGCAAAGATTTATTAGTATCCTGAGTTTGGTGGCATTGGCCTAGCAGAATAGTATTATAACAATACGGATGTCGTAATGCAAGAATTCAGTTATTATAAAATGATTATAACGAATCAGTATATATTCTAGCGTTGCTTCTCGCACAGAGGGAAACGTCGCACACAAGGTCCCGTTATTCCTAGGAAACCGAGGCAAACCCCCTTCCCCTAATAAAATTTGAGTCCGAGGGCGAAAGGCACGAGCAAGTCGAAGGAAATTTTCGCAAAATCTGCCTCTGAGCCGCTCTGAGCTTATGTTTAGCATTGAGATGGGAGAAAGAAAATTTCCGCGCAGTTTGAATCGGTGTCGGACCAAAAATGTATAGACCTCGAATTCGACGCCTTCGCTTGCAAAACTCTGCGGTTATATGGGTGGTATTATATAATACAATACTAGCTAATATTATACATCGTTCAAGAGAGCAGTTATTAGCCTTTAAAATTATATACCAAAGGAGTCTATATCGATCACCAGTTTTATCACAGCCTGTGTGAATGCAATCTACACAAGTAAAGTAAGGCACACTCATGGCCATATCTAGGCTATTACATTAATATGCTACATTAAAAAACAATAAGTAAATATATAGTTTGAAGTCTTGAGGCATTCTCTGCGTATTTTAGATACATTTTGTTTCATTTGATAAGCATCGAAATTAAAATTCGATCGGTAAAAAATCAGTAAATTTTATCATCTATGCAGTTGGAATTTTTACTATACCGTCCAAATCAATTGAGAGAAAATGTGCTAGAATCGATTTTCCTCAATGAATAAAGATGACGGACACGAGACTACCATCTTTCACATTAATTTTGAATTAATTAATTAATTTTTTTCGGTGTCATTGAAGTGTGAATCGAATAAACTTGATTTCTTCTGTGGATTCCTCTTGAAATGGTTGCAGTCACAAACCATTACGTTCTTAAACATTCTTCTCGCTATATTTATCACCTTTAAAAGTTCTAAAATACACAAAGCGAATGAGGTTTGGTCATAATGCTCATTGAATGCTACTGTTAGCTATGAATGTAAAATTTTCAATTAATTTTGAATGTATACAAAACTACCTACATTATTTATATTTCAATTGTTTATTATAACGTTTACAATTATTATAATGTAAAAAACGTTAAAAATACGCAAAATAATAGGGACTTGGTGAAATAGTTTTTCCCAGGGCCTTTTTACCTGTAATTCCAACCCTGTAATATCACATAAGGAAGCGCATATGAGGCTCATGTTGAAATTTTGCTCCCCTCGGTTGATGGCTGGCCCTGCGTAACTCTCATATTTTTCGACAGAATATTAATGATTGAGATGAATGGGTGGTGGTTTGGTATGGCTAGTCTATCTACATATTTATCGATTGGTGATATTGAAAATATTCCTTCGTATTTAAAATGTATGGCTATGAGAAACTTTTCATCTCTCCACATTCCATGACAAATTTGAAAAGCAAGATAGAGGAGTGATTGGATGAAGTGAATAAAGCAATGATTTCACCAGGACTTCAAGAGAGGGACTGTTTTGATAGAGATAGGGAAGTGAGAAGTGACGGCAACAGTAATATATACACTCACATGAATTTAACAACCAAAAGTGTAAGAGGTATGTTAATTCCAGATTTTTGGATGAATCACAATAGGTAGGCGCATTTTTTGCTTTCCTAGTCGACCAATTGTTTACTTTGAGTAGGAGGAACGACCTCTTTCAAAAGTATAACCCACTCGCTCACCTTCTCAATTTTCTCATCCAACATATATTTTTTCCGTTTATGAATGCCTCCAGAGAAACTACTCATTTATCCAATTTAAGTAATATCTTAGTCAAAAATGATTAACATTCAAATATACAAGATATAACGTCGATGGCTCATCATACTTTCAGAAATTTCCTTCTCATGCATCAGTTTATTCCCAGGATCTCCGAAATTGTATACTATATCGATGTTCAATGTTTTATAGCAACCTTCTCTTAATTCTATAAGAAAGTTCGAGTAGTTCACTAAGCCAGTAACTAAACCATCTTCTTATCAGCAATTTATTTTGGAAAGAGATTTCGAGGTTTTTTAAACCAATAGAAATCGCTAACATTAGTATTACTACCTATGCAAGCCAATGTATTCTTCTAAATAACTTTAGAGATATTATTTATCGGTATTCGGCGTATAAACTTCAAGTTTCTGCGACATTGAATATGCGAAGTGTCTACAATTCCGTATTTACGTTTCAATTCATATTTTAGTGACATTATAATAGAAACTTTAGTCGATCTAGTAAGATCATCTTCAACGCTCTATCTACTTTGTATCATAGATGTTGTAAGAGAAGTTAAACGATTTGGTTCTCGTAAGCGTAAAGAATACATATTAGGTGGTATTTCTCTAATTAATTTTTCAAGTAATTTCAAACTACGAAATTTTGAGCTCAATCTAGAGACAAAATAAAGCATAAAAAACAATATTTATAAATAAACAATCATTGACGAGGAGCTTGATTTATATAAATGGACGATAGGCACATTACTTATTTTTTCGTTTTTGTCGTTGAATTAGTTATTTAGAATAAGCTAATACAGTTTATGCCATTCACTTTAAAAGCAGAATATAGAGATACTAATTCAGATATGATGCACCCAAACATTTTCAACTTTATGTTATCATTCAGATTTTCCGAAGGTCCTATTTCAACTAGAATGATCTTCCTTGCATTACCATTAAAAAAATTCAAAACATCTTCGCAAAATTCGTAGAGAATTATGATGTGCCTAGGATGAAGGATGATGCTACGAAGGTCCTTGGAGTGAATGTTGGAATAATGGATTACATATAGAACCAAGAATATTTTAACAGCTAAGGTATGAATCATGAGAATTAGAGGAATATTCTCATGTAAGTCTGGTTACCATCCGTTGGTTTATATTTTTAGCGTATTCTTCCATGACTCATATTACTCATCATTCATAATTATTGACGGTGATTTTTCTTTTAATCATTATACACAATTCAAACAATTCGGGTTATATAGTTTACTTGAGGCATTCAGAAACCGAAGCAGGGATCATTAATCATTATTCTCACTTTCACCTAGTGCATAGTTCTGAAAATCATTTCAGTATAACAATAGAAATCGTGTTGTGGGTGTTTTCACACCCCCTGACATACGTCATACGGCGGCTCGCGGGGTATTAATGTAAATGTAAATAAACCAGATGTTAACGTGTAAACCTGCAATATTCAAGTATACAAAAACCTGGTATTTATCTGCAATATGCAAATCAGTCTTAAGGTTCTGATTTGCCATACTAACTGTTGTTTCTTAACCATCTGGATTCCTTGCAAGAAGTCCTGAAAGGTCGTCTACCTCAAAAATAGAGTTGAATATCTTCATTCCCTAAGGGAATACCCGCGGCGAAGATAACAAATCGCGGATCTACAATTTCCCACCTTACTTGTGATCGGTCGCCGCCACCATACCCTAACCTTAGATACCTGCTCAGCAGGGGTGCGGTCGGTAATCCTCATTAGCGCTTTCAAATTCGCTACCCCGGATACATACGACCATCCACAATATGCCGAAAAGGGGGTTTTCTTTTTCAGAGCGGAGTTCACCTTCACCCATCGGCCGTTTTAGGAATGAATAGGGGATACTCCTAGGGCCAGGGTGGAGGTCCTCCGCTCTCTCTGAAAGACTCGGTAAAACTTCAGACGCGAATTTGTCAGAAACAGCCAAATCTCATCTCAAAATCATAATGCTTCATCTGATACTGTCATCACGAATGCCTGATGGAAGTAAGAACAGAATGGCATGTTGATGCATATATTCTGAATTACCTAATGCTCTGTTAATTGTAGTATCAAGCAAATTTTATACCTCTCTGTATTGCAGAATAATTCAACTGCGAAGAAATCGAGTCAAAATTTGCACTACGGGGCAAGAAAGAGATTTAGCATCAGATAAAAGTTGGGACAGCATAATTTTCCAAGGAACATGAACTTGGTTTAATTAAAGGGATGGTTTTTCTGGGACTGGCAATGAACAATATGTTCGGAAAAGTGTTACGAAATGCTGGCGTTAATTTCGTCGTAAATTAATTTTTTATTCGATACGTGAAAAAAATTGTAGTCCTCAGTATTTAAATTAAGAGTGCTACTATTCTAATATCTATGTTATTTTCTAAAATACTAAATTAGCAATTTGAATTTTAAGCGATTACCTTAGAAAATGATGATATCACAGCAATTAATATTTTACTTTCTATCATATGATTTGGTGGTATTTAAAATTTTTACAATATTTGATGTAATTATCTGATGTAGTTGATCGTAATTTACTTGGTTTACTTTATTGTAATATGTTTTGGGTCTAATTTTCAGAGCTCTTTACCAGGTTGACTTAAAATGATTCTTTCTCAGTGTATTCGTCCAGATTAAGTTTCTTTTCATCTTTGCTTTCATTAGTAGGTTTCGCAGTTTTTTCATGCTCCCCTTCTCGATAGCATTTCTTCTGCAACATAAATTAGTTGAAATACAGTTGATTGTGTTCATATACCTAAGTATTCTTTATCTCCTTGCAGAGTTTTCGTTCATGTTTCTATTTGCGTCATAGTCGTGAAGTTCCTCTAAATAAATTTAAAAGTTCCTCCTGTAGGCGTCAAGAGCATAAAAAACGTAATAATATAATCCTTTTCAATCTTGCAATGACATAATTTTTTATTGGATAATTGAAGCAGCTAAAGTAAGTTTACCCGATGTCTCCAGAAAAAGGTGAATTACGCAGAAGTTTCAGGCCGAAATAAGGAGATCCGATGTTTATTCATTTTTTAATACTATGCTGCTGACATAGTAGGTCTATTAGGTCTATTAGGTCTTTATTAAGGCGAGATTGAGACTGAAAAGTCTCTTCTTCCATCTAACCTTTCATCAATAATATTACATACATAAAAGATATGAGTATGTGAATAGCGAAATAGAGAGAAAAAATTTAGAAGGAGTGGATCAAAAAAAAACCTAAGGTGATATCTTAGGAAAAAATATCCACTGCAGGAAAACACCCGCAAAAAAGGGGGGTGTGAAAAACCTGCGCAAACCTACTGAAAGTACATGCTAAAAGATATAATAGAAAACTGTGTAAGAATAGAAAATTATAAAAGCAGTACTATAAAGAAATTACAGAAACAATAATAAAATAAAATCAGAAAAAGAAAAAAAATGAGATAGTAAACACAGTAAATAAAAAATACGATAAAAACATAAAAAAAAACATTCTAGCTAAAATACAAAAGTAATAATAAAGATCATAAAATTAAATCAAAAAGAGGAAGTTGCAGGAATACGTGAGAAAATAATATATATCACATAAAATAGTAGAATAAAACAATAGTAAAAATAAAAACATGCAAAAATGACACATGAGAAATTTAGAAGCTAATTAAAAGAGCAAATTAATTAATACATACATTGATAATGGAGATATAATTATATCAAAAGACCTAAGAACAGGTACAAAGGACAAGTAATATATATCTATAATTGTGCAGTGAGAAAGAACGGTCATCCGAGTGTTGATCAGTGCTGAAGTAGCTATATTGTGGGATAGAAGTAGCAATATCAATTGGGTGATTGATTCGCTAGAAGATGAGTTAGGCATTTTTTCTTGAAAGAACGGGTTGAAATAGATGATTTTATATGAGGTGGAAGTGCATTCCAATGCTTAATGGCAGTTACTACAAATGATTTGTGAAACATCTCCGTCCTATGATTTGGAATGAGTAAGTTGTTTTTTCCCCTAGTATTGCAACTGTGAATAGATTCTAAGCTGACAAATTCAGAGAAGAGGTATTCCGGAGTTTGCATTCGCAAGACGCTGAAAGCTGACGTAAGAACATGAAGTCTTCGACGAGAATCGAGTTTAATCCAAGATAATTTCTTGAACGCATCAGAAATATGGTCATATTTTTTTAAGTTAAATATAAAGCGAACAGACGCATTTTGGGCACGTTGCAATTTAGAAGCTAATTCTTGCGATAAATCTTGGTACACAATATCACCATAATCAAAGTGAGGCATGATTAATGAATTTACCAATTGAATTTTAACAGAGGGCGTTAGGAAATTTCCTAAGCATCTGAGGGAATGAATGGAAGAATAAACTTTTCTACAAATTTTCACGACATGTTCCAACCACGTAAGATTATTGTTTATGCAAACACCGAGATTATTAACAGAGTTACAGAATGGGATCTCAGTATTGTCCAAGATGATCTTTGCATTGATATCACCAGTAAATCGTTTTAATAACGTGGGATATCCGATAATAATGGCTTGCGATTTTAGTGGATTTATTTTCAAAAAATTCTCCTTGCTCCATTTATTAATTTGTTCGAGGTCATGGTTCACATACTGAATACATTCCGAGAAGCGGGCAACTGTAGAATCGAGATATATTTGCAGGTCGTCGGCGTACAAATGATGCTTACAGTATTTAATTGCTTGAGGACAGTCATTGATATATAGGGAAAACAGCAGTGGGCCCAGGGTCGATCCCTGTGGAAGACCGCGATCAATGTTTAACCAAGCCGAAGAGCAATCATCGGAAACAACTTTTTGTTTACGATCATGTAGATAAGAAGATAACCAACCCGTGGACAATTCTGAGAAACCCATATTTCGCAACTTTGCAAGCATTATATCAGCATCAACCGAATCGAAGGCTTTACTAAAGTCCAGTAGGATCAAGGCTGTTAATTTACTATTATCCATGGATTTACGAATATCATCAGTTATCTTAACTAAGGCCGAGGCGGTGCTATGCGACTTCCGGAAACCTGATTGTGAGCAGTCAAGAATCGAATTTTTATGCAGGTATTCAGTAATTTGATGATGCGCGAGTTTTTCGAGGACTTTTGATAACACCGGAAGGAAACTGATGGGTCGATAATCATCAGAATTCGATTTAGAATTTTTCAAAATTGGTTTAACTAGCGCACGTTTCCATGGCGTTGGAAATTTTCCCGTTAGGAACGATAGGTTAAAAATGTTTGTTATCAAAGGTAACACTAAATAGCAAAGTTTGTTTATGATTGTAATAGGAATGCCATCAGCACCTTCAGCTTTCGACTTAATGCTTTTTAAAGTATTGAAGACTTCGTATTGTGTAACTTCATTGAATGAGAACTCTGATAGAATAGAAGATGTAATAGTCTTCTCCTTAAGAGTTTGTAACACTCTACATTTGTGCTTCCGATCAATTGCAGTTGGAGGAAAGGAAAATTTCTGGTTTAAAGTGTCAAGAGACGTATCATTGAGTGTTGGAGGTTCCCTAGATTTTCCTATTCCGAGGTTACGCAAATTTTTCCACAAAGCTGCCGGAGTAGTATAGTAAAAAGGAGCACTAAATTTAAACAAGATTTCGTGCTAGTAAAGACGATACAAATACGTTCAACGCGTTTCACAATGTTTAAAAAAGCGCCGTCTGAATGCTCCTCCTTCCAAGAGCCAATAGAATGCATGGAAAACTCTAGACTCGCTCTCATCGAGCTTCAGGTCTGTTATGCGGGTTGCGGCTTAGATGGTAAGTTTTTTTTGGAACTAGCTGTACATACATCCTCCTTTAATTCCTTTTAATTTCCTTCTCTTTTGTGCACTATCCTAAGAAAATTACCTCATCATTCTCTAATTCTCCGTTGATTTTCCCTCCTTGTTATCCCATTTCCTCCAGTACCCTTCTCCCTGTAAATTTCTCTCTTTCTGATCTTCCCGATAGCGTGATGAGCGGCTCGTGCCCTTCCCATCGATGCAATCAGTGTCATTGCCGCTGGCCTTCCCTTCCCTCTGTTGTTACAATCCCATTCTCCGTCCCGCCCCCTTCTTCCTCACACCTCCCAAATAGCCACGCTCAGTGAGCTATGGCCCATCTTGTGATTGAGGTATTCTTCCCACGGTTGCGCAGGTGTACGCTTTCATCGGGTTTTCCATTCGCGTGAGACATGCGCTCCCGTCATCTCTCCCTCTCTATTTTATCAAACGTCCTTCATCGACTCACTTATTCCCTTGATCGGTTTCCGTTTGGATACCCTGTTTACTCTGCTAAAGTGCCCGCTGCGTAATTGCCCGATGCCTCAACGTGGAGAGGGATTAAGGAGAAAAATTGTTTTTATAATGATGGAATAATAATGATGATGATGATAATTATAATGACGATACATACAGGTAAAACATTTTTCACGATAGACCAGACCTCATACGTATTGATAAAAATTCAAGATATAATAAATACATTTATAGTTGGCATAGCCATCCCAAATGGCATCAATATCACAAACTAAAGAACAATAAAAGATACTAAATACACTTCATTTGCAATAGAAATAAAATACTATATAAAATACAGGGAGTAGTCGTTACAACTCCAATAGCACCTCTGTTACAGGATTTACAGCAAAGTTTTTTATGAATATTTAAAAATTTATATATCAACCAAAATATACGCACAAAAATTAAAAAAGCAGTAATTCTAAAAATTACATCCATCCTCATAAAATTCCTAAATTTTAGTATAAAAGTGTGTGACCAGAATGGTACATACATTAAAACATACATTTGGCGAAAAATTAAAGCAAAATACACGTTGTTATATAGTATTCCTGATATCGTATATTTGAAAGACTTACAATTTTACTACTCGTTTTTAATACTTGTTTGAAACACAAATAGCAATAGAGTTCAGCTTTTAGACTTACAAAATTTCTTATTCTATACTTGATTTCAGTTCATTTCATTTAGTCATTTGGAGTTTATATATTTCCCTGTCCGATCAAACCTTCGATAAGGTATATCAATAATATAGTACTATAACATATTTGTTCAATGTTATCTCAAAAAGATACGTGATAATCTAAGAGAGATAAGTTCCATCTTTTCCTCTGCAGACAGATGCCTCCACCATTTCATGTGATTTGTTATTTGACTTAAAAATACCGTTAACTCTGATATGTTGCTGGGAAAGGAACAAGGAAAAAATTCGGAATGGAACTGGGAGAAACGTCGGAAACTCAATGCATTTCAAAACTATTCAGTGAGTAAATATATAACTTGGAGGAATCTTCTTATTATATACGATGTATGATGGACTATATTTATGATACTGGACGATTTGGAAGTAATTTTGAAACAAATATATCTCATTCAAAATGCTTCTTTTAAACATTGCCTGATAATCGCTAATTTTATCCTTCCTCAAGCAATTGGCATCATTTTCTCAAAAGTATGAGCTGCAAATGTATACCAACCACCATGAGTAACGTGAGATAACAGTAGAACGTGAAAAATTGAAATAATGGAAATTATTACTTTAGACTCAAAATAGGAAATGGTATTAAGCAAAAGCGAGATATTACGGCAATACGTATATCACTGCAGGGAATCAGAGCCTTATATTGTTTACTGAAAAATGAGAGAATTTGATTAAAAACACTTTTATCGGAAACTAAAGAAAGAAGACTTTCGAGATGAGATTTTGTAGTTAAATGAACTGCTGTTTTATGGAGAACTTGCATATTCCTTTCCAATCCTAATGGAACCAATTTCTATCTTATACTGAGGATAAGAGATGATACTTTCACCAAAATCCTAAAACTGGAGTTTTTAATTACAGCAGAACACGGACTCATGGATAGCCAAGTGGGCAGCGCTTTTAGCTTTAGTGAAAGCCATCCCGGGTTCGATTCCCGGTGGAGGCCCATAGGTGCCATATGACCTCAGCTGTCGAAGCACTTTTTAAAAAATTAAAAAATTATAAGCTACAATAGGACATGTATTCTAGCCTCGTAGAGATATCGGGTAGACATTTCGAACATATGGTTCCGTTGAGATTGGTACACTCCTTTAACTTTTCCCCAATGAATTCATCCTGGTACGTTCCGATCACTTTCTCCAAGTCCATTAAGCCGTTGCGCGTCTCCAAAACATTCAAATGAATGCCCTTCTGATTCTGGCAAACATTCGGACGTTTAGGTCATGCGCCGTTTTCCGTGGAGCCACTCGCTTCGTTATGCAGACGGAGTATCTAAACCTCGGGATTGTTTTACCATTTATGAGAGACTGGAAATTTTTATCGCTGTGTGAATGCTTTTACGCGCCACGACCTCGACTCCTCCGCAGGTCAACGATTCTCTCATGAATTATTCATTGAAGGATCTGGCTTTTAGAGATTGTGGAGATGCTGCGATAATTGATAAACTATATGTGTGCTTTGCGGTCGTTCGAAAACATTCTTTAATAACTCGGAAACCTGCATTCGAGCGTATCTCTGCCTTTTTGATGTATCGGAGAGATCTCTGAGTGCTTCTCAACCAGTACGCCTCTCTAGAATCCTCTTAATGCACCGCTGAGAGCCCTAAAGCCATTTTCATTTTCTCGGCATAAATTGTGCGAAAAACTTACTTTTTGGTTGTATTTTGCAATATCATCGCTAAATTATTTTCTTTAGTGCTTGGGTTCTTCCTCTACTTAATTCGAATTCGGATTGAAACTTCTTATATAGTGTGGGCCACAGGATAGCAATGTGGGCAGCGCGTTCGACTTCGATGCCCGGTGGGAGCCCACGTGCGAAATGACCTCACCTGTCGAAGCAGGTCCACTTAGATCCACTTAACCATATTAATACTAGATAGCGTATGGTTTAAGCATACCATCAAGTTAGAGTGGAGGACGTGAAGAAAAAGTTAATCGGCAAATAGTTTGTTAAGTAGTTGTGTTATCAACTGGTAAAGAAGCTCTAAACTTTATAAATTCCATAATAGTTTAGCGAATATATATATAATATAGAATGCGAAATGTTTCGGCCATTGACGAACGGCCTAATGATGGCCATCCATGGCCGAAACATGTCATTAAAACAAGCATTAATAAACTATTGTGGAATTTACAAAGTTTAGTGCTTCTTTACCAGTTCTTATGGCGTTCCACTAAGTAGAGCCTTCTCGTATCGATTTTAGTTGTGGTATTTTTAAATGTTTCTCGACAGTGAAGTATTTCTCAACTATGAGCTCCCTCCGAGAATCGCTTTCAGCAAAGGCGAACCCGCTACCCACTTGTATTTTAAGTTAAGATCTTCAGCTAAATTTAATGATAGCTCCTCAAAACCGTTTTCATAGCTAGCGATGCATACGAATAGCTCTTCAATCAACCAGCATCAGTCTCGTAACCAATGAGGAGCTAAAAAGGTCTCGCAGAAGATGCAATCTGTCGAAAACTCCGCTCCCAACCTCGGGACACGAGGCTGAAATTAGCTTCGGTTATCTAAATCAAAAGCACGTTATCAGTCGGGCATATTAATCGAACGCAGCGCCGATTAAATTACGATTAAGTCATTCCATTACCGCAACCCTCTTTTCCAAGGATGATCTCGCGGAGATAATTTCACGGGACCCCGAAGTACATACTTTCCTCAACACTTTCGCCAAGCAACAAACAATGGACATAAACGACTGCCTCCCAAGGCCTCGATTTTATCATCTTCGCCGAAGGCACGCCGGGTCGGGCTTTATTGCAAACTTAAGCACGACGGCAACGCATCGCGATAACAGTTTTTTTAATTGCCGCCCTCCCGAGACGTTGTTTGGTCTAAGAATTCCTATTTAATTCTCATATCGACACGGCGCCGGTTTGGCCGCTCGCTGATAGATATGATCTCTTATCTCACGTCTTTTGTCCGGCCGAAATAAAATCAGTCACCGGGAGGTTATCCCCGTCAGCTACACCTCGATTCCCGCTGACGTATGCGGAGAATGTAATCTCGGATTTTCTGTTGTTTTTCCTCATGTCCCACTTTCTTCATACTGTTCCTCCATCCCCTCCTTGCCGGAGGAAGCATCGGTCAAGATGTGCGCGAGATTCCGATTGTCACCAAGGAAACCCGATAGTCAACGCGTGGCAGTCTTCATACCGAGGATGTTTCGTTCGGGTATGAGTTGTCGAGGGGGCTACATTTTGCAACGTATCACTTCGGACGCAAATATTTTTTGTCAGCGTTACTTTAAGAGTATGAGGAAGTCTGCACGGAGATTGACGTGTCCCAACCGGGGCATCGAACCGTAACCGAACCGATAACCGATGGCTCCCGGATTGCCTGGGGGGCAACGCGTTAGTCTTTGAGGAAAGCGGTCCCAGGTTCGATTCCCGTTGGGGCTCATACATGCGGTATGAACTCAGCTGTCAAAATGCTTTGAATGATACAACCGAAAAGAATCATTATTTTTCCGGAATGAAAACCGAACTAGGATCGAAATAATTGATACCGAACCGGAAACCGATATGTATTCTATTCCGATTTTTTGTTCATGAAAATTCACATTTAATTTGAGACTTAACTTGTAAACATGAGTTTCGACTAACTATAATGAAGTTCTATTTTGAAACTTAACGTAAAGGGGAGTAAACGAAAAAAGCAAGGCATCGTTATACAAACTGGTAAAGAAGCACAAAACTTCGTGAGTTCCGCAACAGTTTTTAAACAATTGATTGATTAAAAATTTTAGTGTTTTAATTGTGGTGTTTAAAAAAGTGTTTTATTTAGTTAAAAAAACTATTGTGGAAGTTAAGCGCTTCTTTACCAGCTGATATGGCATTCCATGAAGATTTTCATATCAACATCTTAAAACAAACTATCAGAAGTCTATAATATTAAAATGAAGCTGCGGAAAGAACTGCTCCAATCGTTTGTAGGAAGAAAAGAACTGAACCGATATCTCTTTTCGTTGAATAGAAGCGAAATCCGGAGCAAAAACTATTACGGTCCGGAAGAAGTATGAACGGAGCGGAAAGGAAAAGTAATGTGGATATACGAGGTAACTATCCTACGCAAGAGGGAATAACGTATATTAAACGATTTCCTAGATCTATGATCGTGTGGAATTTGGGTCGAAGTCCGCGATCGGTGGCTACGCTAATTCAGGTGTTTTCCGAGTAAATGCCGCCGTATTGTTTTTGTTATCTCTTTGGCGTCACTTTGAAGTACGTGCCTCTTCAACGAGAGAGCGTATGATATGAATCCGAGCCGTTAACTATCTAGAATGCGAGTGGCATTAACATAACTTTTAAGTGCGGTTCTGTGAAATTCTCGAAAGCTAAATTACACGAGATATTTTCAAATGGAATTAATAAATCAATTTTTTAACTCACCAAGACTATATCAATGAAACAGAATGGGACAAGGTTTTTATCCATAATTGGGGATTAATTGCTTAAAGGTTCTTGGATGTATCATTACATTTCAAATAGGATGCTGATAGATTGTCAGGCGGCAATGTCATAGTTGTATGATGACGGAACATTTGGAGATTTTGAGGTGTATGCCGATATTGAAAGTCTATGAAGACCCCCGCAGACAATATTACAAATTTTTAAAATTTTAGGGATCATATTGAAGTTACTATCTCATGTCTGATGATGAACTCGTTATGTATTTCATTTTATCGTAAGAGTATAATTAAATTTGTTCCAAGTAGTTCCGAAAAGGTTACAATTTTTAGCAATGTTTTTAGTCACTCGCATCGAACGATCGTATAGATTCACTCGGTTAGGATCGAGGAAAAAATCGAAACGCCTTATCCGATGGAGAAATGAAAACAATTGAATTATTCAATTGCTCGATTTTTCCCACCGCTAGTTTTCGATACATCGCTAAGGAATTTGGCAGTCTTCCGTTGCAGCATTGCGCAAATCCCAATTGCGAGCTGCTTTACAAGATGTGAAAGGTCATCCAGACTGGCGCCTTACCTCAAGTGGCGCCGAGAATTCGCGAGAAAAGGAGGAAAAGTGCGGATGCGTGGGTGGACCACACAGCTGTGCATGCGAAAGGGAAAGATTAGATGGAGAAATGAAAAAAACAACGGAAAGCCTTGCGGGTAGAAGTGGGAACAATCTGATCAAAACAACCAAATAATTTGATTGTTTTCTCTCATCGAATAAAGCGTTTCGATTTTCCTCTTTGTCCAAACCGAGTGAATCTATTCGATAGCTCGACGCGAGTGATAAAAAAATTGTGGAACATTGTGGATTGCAGACAAAATCATTTGAATATCTACCGATTGTTTTCCATTCTTCATTTGAACTATTTTTCGTTTTCATAACCGGAGACGGTATAATGTCTCTTTAAAAATTTTAATTTATAATATTTCTGGAATAGTATAATACTCTATCATTACAGCAATATTTTCGTGTCTCTCAATTTTGTAAAAATTTAAATAGATTCTTACAATAACATGAAAGAGGGGACGAATGAACTTGAATGAAGATTCGAGCACAACCACTTGCTCACGAAAGCGAAAGATATAATTCTAATAAAATATATCGAATAAATGCCAAAATAATCGAATAACTATTTTCAATCGACAGTCCCAACTCTACTTCCTGGAGAAGGTGAGATTTCTTGGGACGCCAGAAAATTTCTCTCCCAGAATTAAATTCAGGAAGCGCACGAGTCGTTAAATCGTCTGAATTATATGTACCAGACGTTGCCACTTATGAAAAACATTGTCTCAGAGAGGCGTTAGGGAGGCGAGAATGAGCGGACCTCCCCATCGGCCATTATGCCACGGGCGTGCACTCTTTTTACACCCTTCCGATGGCTTTAGCGGCCCTCAACAGTCCGGTGGCAAGCATTCCTCACGTCCGAAAGGATTAGAGACCGAGATTTTTTTTACGAGCATTCCTTCCCATTGTTTCAAAACCGAGTGGATGTCTATCTTTCGTTACGGGCGTGTCGCGGAAACGTCGACGGCGGAGGTAATCTGCGACAGAAAATGCCTCGAGAAACTCTTGTTAAAGTCCTTAGGTATGTCTCGCGATGGGTTTACGACGATAAAATCCCATTGCGTTCGTTTTCTTGTTTTCTTCGCGCGGTGTTATCTCGGATGTTTCCAGGCTATTTTTCGCGCTCAGAGATTCGTGCGAAATTTTTCTGTCGTTAAATTAATTGTCTTTGACGTGCGTGTAATTAGGGTGATACCTCTGCTATAGAGGATATTTTTGATAGTTGTAGAATTCGGCTAACAAAACATATCACCATAAGGATGTAGGATGAAGAGAAATGTAGTACTTTTTTCGCAATAAACTATTTTTCTTCCATGAAACACGACTAGATTTCGATGAATGATCGTCATCAGATCTTCCTTTCTTAAGGATGCACTGACATTTAGAGGTTGACATGAAATTCAGGAATTACAAAAATGAATAAAGCAATTGCTGCCCGTCCTTTTCTCAGTATACCCATATACTATATAAAATATAACAATGGTAAAGATAGTGATAGTTCTTTGGCAGTTTAATTGTTTTTAAGATGTTTCAAATTATGCTTAACAGTAATGGGGCTAAATAATATGATTCCGTTATGGAATGTTTCGTATAAGCAGTAACAAGGTTTTCCATATGGTTTTTGTGATCATTAAAGTTTCATGATAATAATTTATACCTTTGAAGAATGGTTTTTTAAAGAGGTTTAACTTTCTTCGAAAGAGGTGTTGGTCAGCTTCATGTCTTTCCTGTGTCTATCACCTACATATTATATTGCTGATTATGTTATAGGAATTATTTCGATGTGAAAGTATTCAAGAAGATATGATGTATCCGGATAACGAAAAGGTTTGGTTCACAATTAAAGGAAACAAGATGAAAGAATTGGATAAATTTTCATTCCCTTACCATTGTCTCTATTTTCGAAATGAAAATGCAAAAATAATAATTTAATATTGACTTCGAAAAAAACTATTCAATTTTGAAGAATAGGAATGCTCAGTACTGGCGAGTAATTCTTTTGGGCCTACTTTTCACAATCACTGTCTTCTCCTGCATCTATAGAAATACCATTCTAGTACGAATAGGATTACTACCGATACTCTTACTGAATGTTTGTGTGTTGGATGATTTTTAGGATGTAGATTGTTCGTCCTACCAACATGTCAAGGTTACACTTATATCACTTTCTTTCGTAAATGAGAACGACTTTCGTGCGTCTTTCCGATTTTTAAACGTGTTATCCTACCGACAAAAGAAGAAATGCACCCGCAGAATCTCTTCTACGTCAATTCGAAGATCTCAAACTGACTGTTGACAAATTGCTATCTTAAACCAACACTCCAAATCTTTATTTCCCCGAATCCTTTGTGTACGATCAATTCTTTGATGTTTCGATAAGAAAAGTGTTTAAGTTGACCTAATTTTTCCATTCCGTTTTGATTGTCATCACTTTTCCACGGAAGTATTTTAGATGCTAGTTTTGACCAATTTCTGGTCTTTGGAATCGCCGAATATATTGGAAATCGTCTAATGTAAGTAGTAACAAATCGCGTGGAAAACTTTTAATTGCCCTGAGCATAGCTCAGATACCTAATCAAACTTATATCAATTACATAACTCTATCACTGGGAGTTCCTCAAAGGTTGATATTTGATTCTTTTAATCCTCTGCGCTGCCAGTACTCGTTACAAATAGGTCGTGTAGTCCACAATTATCGAGATTAGATAAGCCAAGTTTGAGCTTTCTTCTCCAATGCCAACATACGCTTCTTATCAATTTGCTTCTTGTGGAAGCTCCTCTAATAATAACAGGTGTAATTGACATATCTGATCCGATCTTCAATCAGCCAATGATGATTACTTGGGAAATTATTTTCGCTCAAAAAGGGAAACTAAGAGCATACCGTCTTATGCGATATATATCTTTGAATTTGGATGTGTGTTCTTGATCTTATTTTTTCAGGTCTGTTTTGTTTTGGTGACTAATTTGGTTTCTCTATTTTTCGCAGGTTACCACAATTGGCCGTATCCGCCAAATTACTGTGTCTTCTGATGGTGAGTTTTCATTTAAATGGAATTATGATTTAGTTAGTAGTATTTACTGGGGCACTTTAAAAGGTGACTTCAGCGTCATGCATATTAACCTATTGCATTGCATATTGCAATATGCGTAACTCCAAGACATTGACGATTCCGTAATTAAGATTCAATACAAAGATTAAAAATAACCTTCCTAACGAATCAATTCTATTCATTCTTTTTTTGGTGAAGAATCGGAGTTCTACATTCTACGTCCCGTATGCGTATGCTTTCTTTTCTGTTACAGTAAATGAGATAAATTTGTAATAGTTAAATTGCTCAAATCATCCATTTCCTGAAAACAGTTAAATAATTGTTTATACATATTTCAAGTTCGCACTCAACATTTTAACGTCGAGAATAAGCTTGGAACGACACGAGCTTAGAAATTTTAATTAGTTCATTTTGCTCGGCGAATGATCTTTATTGGCTCGGTGAGGTTATATTATCGAATTCGTATTGATTTATCGATACGAAAAATTTTTATCGCCAAGTTTTCTCTTTCAAACGGAATGGAATATCCCCGGACAAACATAAAATATGATTTGAAAAGCAAAGATAAATGGAGATATTAATCAGGCCAATCTCTGATAACGCCGAATCAGATTCCGTCGCTTAAAATAGCTGTTAATCCCAGTAATGTTTTTGACCGAGCAATACGCGAATAATCCGCAGATAATAACCAAGAGACTTGGATGATCATGTTTTACCAGCCTGCTCATTAATTTAAGGCCACGATTGGCGTCATGGTTTAAAGCTCAACTATAAAGAGCGGATCCACTTCCGCATTTATCAGAGATATCAGTACCGTCCTTAGATCCGGCATAGTTGCCCTACCCTATATTGTTTTAACCATTGTGCTCAAGGCTTTGGTTTCGTACATATCAATATTTCAATATTAGCACCATAATCACATCTGCAATGTGAGCATTGGCAGAGGAGAAAAAGTTGACAATCACCTTCGTGAACTTTTTATACTATTCTCTGAGTATAGTCGACATATTTACAAATGGATTAAAAAGGAAATCATGTTATCCACACTTATAGACCGTAAGCTGATCCTTTCTCATTCTAATGGAAATCCTTGTGTAGTTTCACTGCGATCAATAATAAATAACTGATTAAAATTTTATTGTCAAAACGTAAAATTTCCTCATTTTACTTTATGCGGTTTCGCTCTTGGACCAGTTGCATCATTAGCTAACTTCCTGAAGCTGATTATGAAATAGTAAATAACAGATAAATGAATACTCAAAGTTAGTAATTATGAAACGGTGGTTATCTACAAAGATGCGCTGAATCACTTTGGTTTAGTGGTTGACAGACTGTAATTCAAATTTTGAACAATCTCCACCCATAAAAATCACATTTTAAGCAACGAAACGCAGCTGTATCTTGCAATGGAAAACAGTCGATGATGCAGATTTTTAACAATGTCCCTATGAAACGGTGGCTAACCACGAAGATACTGAATCACTCTGCTTAAATGGTTAGCAGGTAGTAAGGTAATTTTTCCCTCCGTAAAAAGCACTCTTTAGGCAACGAAACTTAACCGTATCTTGCGATGGAAAGCAATGGATCTCGGTCTCAATCCCGCCGAGTAAATGATCTTTTGCCCGCAACAGATCGTCCTTCGCACGCGACACCTTTCTTGCCCGTCGCACCTTCGAATCAGAAGAGTAAAGAAGGAACACTAACAGACCTGCACGAACTTTACTATCCCTCCATCGACATGCGTCACAATCCCGGATTCTCACGTGTGTGGCACGCCGTGTTATTCTTTGGTCGTTAAGCAAGCAGGCGTGCCCCGACTGGTTTATTCCCGTAATCGTTGGATGATTCTCGCCGATAGTCCATCTTTCCTTTAGTGGACACCGTTTCCCATGCCGAATGACCACGCGCCCGAATTTCGCGTTCCGATGGATGTCGATTCATCCCTCATTCTCGTGATATTTCGTACCGATTTCAAATCACAGATAACTTTAGGTAAGGCTTACACCCGTAAAGGAGTACATCTCTGCCTTGTCTTCCTCTTCGGACCTTACGTATTTCTGCAATCATTTCATCATTCTTATCGAATAACTGTTTTAGTATGATTTAAGAGAATGAGACTCGACTGTCAATGAATTTGAGGTTTAAAAAAAGCTCCGATAGCCTATTGTTGGTATACGGACTATTGTCCAAAGAAACACGAAATTAGGGATTATGAATCACCTTCTGGTGAATTCTAGAAGGTTTTGAGGACTTTCTAGAAGGTAGGTAATCCCGAGCGTCTCGTTGAACCCCTTGAACGCTATACTTCGTCCAACGTAATGAAAAGACGACATACATCTTATGGTAACGTGTATTACATACGGGGCAATGGCCTCGCTCTATCTGTTCTTTCAGTAATCAATTTAATTCTTTGTCGAATGTATTCAAAATCAATTATAGCTAAATTTTCTTTTTTATACAAAAGTAGCGACAGCTTGCAGCATTCCCCCCTAAGTAATACACGAGACAATAAGGTTTACGTGGTCTCTTCCAGACGTTTGCCGAAGTATAGTCCATATACCGGCTATCCGCTATCGGAGCGAATAAAATCTCAAATCGTTTTTAGTTTACAGCTTAGTTATTTTTTATAGTTTACCTTTATCATTATTAATACGTTCCGAATTATGACGGGAGATCCCAGGTTACTTTTGAGTAAGGCTCACGGTGGCGAAGCGATTAGCGCTCCAACCCTGGGTTCGAGTCCCAGTAAATCGGTTTTTTCTAGGGAATGATTGTGTACGTACGTCAATAATAATACACATTAAAAATAATAAATATTAATCTATTTTGGGTCATCCTGTTTCCCGATAATGAAATAATAAATATAGTAAAACTCTTCAATTAATTTTTCTCATCAACTAAGATTAAGACGATCGAATCAGAAACGCCTCGAAAAACTTTATCTTAAAACCCGGAAGAAGAAGAGGGTGAGCTGAATCAGGGAATTTCCTTATGGCAATTCGATATGGGAAAAAACTCGAGAAAATCTGAATACGGCAACCCACGCAGCATTGGCAACGTGAGCGATTAGGCACCAGTCGCCAGCTCCTTTCGGCATCCAGTCTTCCCAATAACTCTCTCAGAATGTTTTCGAGTGGATTTTTTCTAAGGTGTGACTTTGAGTAGCGCTCGTAACTTATGTCTCTATGATAAACACGTCCTCGATTAAGTTTCCTCTGCCGCCTTCGAATGGTTGCCGCCCTGGGCGGTTTCCCACGTCTACGATTAGCTTTCCTCGGCGCCATGCTTTATTTGACCTATCTACCGTAGAAGGCTGTCGGTAAAAGTTTAGATCCTTTTTATCTTTGTAATCAAAAGCGGGATTAATAAAAGGAGCTAAAAGTTTGAGTTCTTCGATATGGGCATACACAGATACACCTCTCTTCGTAAATCTTGAACGAGCTGATCCTATGTCAACGAGTAGTAAACGGGATATTATTGATCAGTGAATCGGAAATACAGGAAATAATCTTCGTTTTTGAAGAGTTTATCACTGCCGCAGCATAGATGCACTATTCGAAAGAATTGTTTCGAACATTTCCTAATGAATTGCCGTGAGGAGGATCCAATAAAGATAATTTACTCCCAAATATCATGAGATCTCAGAAATAACTATGACTCCTATTCATTAAAGTGTCATCTTATTATCAAGATCTTAGCCTTCAAAATAAATACATAAAACTATAACGTTCAATTCAATTATAGATTTCGTTCTAGATTTTATTCATGGTTATTTCAAATATTTCATTCAAAACTCGACTCGAAAAAGTGACTCTGATTCTATATCGAATTTAACATAAGATTTGAAACACGCATATTTTGGATGCAAAAAAATACTTAGGACAATTTTCTCGGGAAAGATACACGAGGGTGGTCTGAAAAGTATCCGACCCCAGATTTTTCAGAAATCTTCAGAAAATTTTCAGAAAACATGTCGAGAAATGGCGAAATGTCGTAAACTTCTCAGACCACCCATGTACACTGCACTAATTCGAAGTCGTCTTATTGCGTATTAAATTCTTCCTATAGAATAATCTCTTGAAATCATAAGATGGAGATGATATTAAAGCTCGCACGCAATTACAGTCAACGTGATTTGCTTGATGGGCCGTATAACATTTGATCAGAGTGAGATAATTCTAATGCGAGAAAGTAAAACACGGCGAAAGTTCAAGGAAAACCTCTGCTATTAAAAGGAACGGAATAGCGACAGGAGTAATTAACATTACGACATTTAAACCTCGCGCGAAAAGAATTTCTTTATCCGTCGGAAGTTGCGAAAGGTCTCCTTCATCAAACGGCACAAACCGCTTGAAAATCTCGCGTCGATCTCCTATCGGGAGACTTAAATTTCAAACTTCGTGAGCGTTCGGAGATCCTGCCGATAAGAAATGTACCATTTGAGAGGAATTGATGCATTCCCGTCTTCGCTTCTCACCAGCTCGATCCTCGTTTCCACGCACATCGCGGCGGATTTCATAACCATTTGTATCGTAAACATCTCCCACGTAATTGCTATTTATCTGCGGGTTTTGAGGCATGCTGTAACAAAGGCAAAAGTCACGATCCAAGAGGGAGGAGATGGTTTATGCTCTAGAGCGGGTGACTCGCTTTCCAGCATTCATCTTTTTCACGTGTTGGCACACGCGTACAAAAAAAGGGTGGCGCCTATACAATGAGTTAATCGCCGTCAGCCGGCGTGAGAATCACCCTCGATGCGATATATTTTCTTATACAACTCCCATGTTCCTCTTTCCTTCTTTATTTTGACTCTTTCCTCCTTTACTTTCCATCTCCTTCCCTACAATCCATCTTCTCTTCATCTTTATTTCCTGCTTTTCATTTCTCCTACCCAGTGATCCATTTAGTATGGATTGTGGAGTGGAAAATTGGGGGGAGAAATTGGAATTCTTTTGCTATCACCTGCTTTTCGGAAAAGTGTCTAAAAGAGTATTAGAAAACGTGATTGGAGACCGGTCTTTGGTCGCAATTTATAAGTCTTTCTTTGTTTTGGAGGATGATTATGATTTCATAGTATTATTTCAACTTCTAAATAGAAGCTTGTCAATGAGCAATTTCAGGATATACCGTTCCAAACTCATATTAATATAACGGAAATATTAGAGGTAATTCACTCCTTTCACAGCTCAAAATGCCATTTAGTCATGAAAATGTATATCTTAGGTTTCTCTTTAAACTATTAACATATTAATTTTATTGCTAAAGATAAGAGGAGGAAGACCGCCGCCTTTGCCTATCTTTCAGCATCAATATCTTCAATTTGAATGAACTGATATAATTCACTTCATATATATAAAGTCAACGGAATGGCGAGTAACTCTGTGGAAGTTCATGATGACGAAGAAAAGAAAACAAGAAACATTTTTCAATTGAAACTATTTCCAAATTTAATAACTTAGCACTAACTTTTGTTGCGGAAGTTCTAAGTTATTAAAATTGAAAATAGTTTCAGTTGAAAAGTGTTTCTTATTTCCTTTCCTTCGTAATTCACTTCATTCGAAGAAATAATTATTTCAAACAAAAGTTAACTTAAACTATTAAATCAGCGATGTAATTACATTTCCCTGCCACATCCATCATGTCTGCGATCTTTTTCAGTTTCAGGAAATCTCGAATTTAAAATTAAACTTCACCAATTTCGTCGAATCGCTGTCTTAAACTTTGTTTCCACCAGCAAAGAGATGCTAAGATCCAGACGGTAGATAGAATACGTGAATGGAGGAATGCTAATTGAATAGAATGGATGTGCAGCAGGACAAATTTATACCGAAAGAATTCCAAAGAAAACAGAAAAGCCACAAGAATAGGGAACCGTCTTCAACAATCCCACCTCGAATAACAACGTCTTTTGTGTGAAACGACCAAGCCACGGCGGGAGAGATTGATGCCATAATTTGTTCCGAGCGCGTTTTAGGACAAAACCACCCAACGGAAAAATATAATAGTCCACGCCGTATAAATATTTATACCTCACCTTCTGGTTGGTGGTCCACTGAACGCCGTCGTAATGCAATCATACAAAGGGCATATATTAATTTTTCCGTGATAAATTCCCTCCTGGCCCCAAAAATTCCTTCCCTTCCTTTCTTTTCACAGCCCTTATCTCCCTCAAAATCATTTCGCCTTCCGCTCAACTGAAGAAGAACCTTTCGGACGATTGTGGACCCTTTGGGACTAGGTAAATGATATTCCGCACTCTTGTCCAGGAATAATGGTTGCGGGCGTAGATTACTTATGCTCCAGACAGGGAGCTGCGGTTCCCAAAAGGCCCTCAAAGGTCCCATGGCTTCATTTCGGAGAGCTGGAACAGGTTTTCGAGAGCGGTCCGCTCACAAATAATCTCCCCTTGACTGACTCGCTTGGCAGGACAAAGCTACTGAAGTCACTCGGCCTATACCCTCGCAAAACACTGACGGTAAATCACCAGGGAGTTGAGGGAGAGAGACCTTTTCAGTCGGCCCTCTTTAGGTCAGAGCAACGATGGACTAGAACGTTTTATACGAGCTCCTTTTCAGAGTACGGAGGCCAAAAGGGCAAATGGGGCCGGATCAAGTTACGCCGGCAAGAAGGGCTTCATTAAAGGCACGAGCGAGGTCTCCAGATTTAACTTTACGATCCTCGGGAATTGTATCCCCCGGTCCATTGTGGTATTCTTTTCGATTGCTTATCTGGAGGGTGTTTCGGAATCCCCGTCGCTGCACCATTCTTTGTATTATCGGTGATTATTGGGACTGTGTATGCATTCAAGCTCCTGTTAAAATTATGGTAATACCAAAGATGAATTACAATTGTTATTCTTCCTACTAACATCTTTTGATTAATTGGTTGTTTTTACGTATTATATATAAATTTTACTTCTTTAGTTGGCAATTCTCGCTTTTCAGTAGTATTAACAAATGTTTAATCTCTAAATCTTATAGCAATATACTGCAATTTTAAATTATAATTGATCTCAAAACGATTAATGCTTTAATTATTATATCATTATGTTATCTAGCCGATTATTTCACATTCTAAAATTTGTCATAATCTACATTTCCCTTGCCCATTTTGAGTTTAAGTTTTAGAATAACGTATTACATGAAATCTTCATGAAATAATTAGCTACACGTTAGAGGATTGGAAAAGAATGATTTTACATCGAACAATGATAATGATATTTATTGAATGTTGAAGATTGACTTCTGACATATCCTCAAATTAAATGAAATCCTATACTCAAATCCAGTGAATAATGATAAATAATCTCCCCGTGATATTAATACAATCGAAAAATATTGGAATAGAATAATAATAGAATGGAATAAAAATATAATAGAACAATTAAAGCACTGGATGGTAATCGAATAATAGATTGTCTATTCAAAACGAATAATGCCACTTTAAACAAAAACTCTTTAACAGCTTTAACGGTTTTTAAGTGAGAGAACAATATTCAATCCTATTCTCGATGATTATATGGTTGGAGTAATGACTTTTTCGTTTCGGTGCAGTTATTGGTGCAGAAAAGTTGCTAGTTGATGTATTTGTCATTTTAAAGCCATAATAACGCACTACGTGATGCATATTTTCATAAAGATATTGGAGAGAGTGACTTAATGGAAATAAATCACCGAATGGAAAATAGCATTCCAACTATAGAAAAGTAATTTTCTATTTGGTTTGTCATTTTAGTGTATTAAAACAGCTTCTGAAAACTTTTGAGCAAATTTTCATTTCATTTCTCTGAAGTAACACATTATGGTAATATCAGATATGACTCTAAATAAAGCATAATTTACAGTCATGAATGTGAAACAACGAATCTGCATACCGCCAGTTATTTCAACGCATTCGCTTTTAATTTTCAGTATCACTATTACTCAGCGTGATCCGTAGCCTTTCACTCCCGTACGCACTGATAAATTTGATGGTTTTTGTTACGGATAGGTTTATCTTATCAATGATTATTTATAGCCGTGTCAGTGCTCTTGGAAGTCAAGGAATTCCTCACGGGAATTTTCAACAGCCCCTTAAACTTATGCATCCAGTTGTAACTTCTGCGTCTTCCGTTCAATCGGCTACCACTTTGATCGCATCAAAATCAACTCCACACAATGTAAACGCGAATCTTTGCCGCATATATCCTGAATTTGGAGTAATATTCTTAAATTATTAGTGTAATTTATTATGAAAATGATTATAAGAAGGTGTGAACATGCTCCCTTGCAAGGAGTCGAATTGGTTGTAACTTTATTGCTGTAACTTAAGAGAGTGCAGGGGAAGATATGGCGCGTGAAAGTGATACCTATACTTCCATAAAAGGAGTATTTGTGTATATCAGTAACGTATGTCATGAATTGATGTTTTTCTCATTAAAGGCCACATTTTTCAGTCTTGGGACTTTTTAATATCCTATTGCAGTTTGAGAAGCGGACTTAACTTTGTTGCAGGTTCATGAAAGTAGAAAGTGTATCAATGTACTCCAGAGAAAAATATTCTTATGATGATAAATAAGTTAACAGAGAAATAAATGACGGGATCTGATGGCAGCAGCAGTAAAAATTTACGAAATTAATTGCCTTTACTGTTATCACTTACAGATGTAACCAGCTGAGATTGCAAAACATTTCCGTGAGATATGTCCGTAAAATTAGAAAAAGACTGCTTATAAAAAGTATTACACGCGGGTAAACCTAATGAAATACTTTGTGAACACCAAAGCTTCTCAGCCGTTCTCATCCTATTCTAACGTCTTATACCGGCTTAAATTAGCTTGATGCATTTCTGGTGATAGTAAATTCATGTGTGAGCTATGTATATTTTTATCAATGATGTCTTTGTAAAATAATATAATTAGTTATCAATGTTAAGTATGTAGTAATAGTAGTAGTATTGTGAAAAGTGCTTTGACAGCTGAGGTCATTTCGCACGGCTCCCACCGGGAATTGAACCCGGGACTGCTTTCACTGAAGTCGAACGCGCTGCCCACACGGCTATCCCCTGTTATTTATATACTTGTTTGTTTATAATTATTATTTTTCAATTATTATATTTTAATTATTTATTTGAATGATGTTCTGTAAGTTAACGTTACCAGTCTTACTGCAGCGGAATAGTATAATAAATAGAATTTATAACTAACAAATTACCTCTAAGTAATACATCAGAGCTATAAAGAGCTCAAATAAATGTCAAGGTGTCGATGACTGCCAACTTGCATGTGCCTGTTATTAATTCTGTCACGTCTTTTCCCCTTCCCACCGCCAACTTCTCAGATACTAATCAGCATTCTCTGTTTGGGCTCAGGTGGTCATCTGCGGGGCGGTACCCTCCATGGTACGATCCGTGCGTCTCTACAACGACTGCAGCAGCAGCGACGTGCGCGTGGACTCCAGTGGACGGGTGCTGGCCGACGACGACAAGGCTAGTGACAAATACAGTGAGTGTTAAAACCCCTCCCTCCTGCAGCCACGCAATGTGGAAAGAATTCGCGGGGCGCAGAAAAAAATTGAAGGAGCAGAAGCACTTAAAATCCCCGGATAGACGATAAAAAAATTCCGGACGAAAAGGAAAGCGACGAAAAGAAAAACGCCCCTTCCTCTCTCTCACACGGCCTTGATTATTCGCTACCGGAATATAGAGTTTTATTTTACGGGATGGATCCTTATCTATCCCGCGCATGACGTCTTGCTTCGGAAGGACTCATTCCCCGGCATTCTTCCTTTTTTTACGGTTCTCGACGTATGTTTATTTATCTTGACCTTGTTGAAAGTCAGCAAGGCGCGCGCGTTACGGCATCGAAGTCTCTCCCGAGAGAATGAGAAAAAGAAAAGGGAAAAAAGAAAAAGGAGATGGAGAGGAATAAGTCGGGAGTGGAAGAAGGGGAGAAATGGGACGGGGAGAGGGGAGAGCAAAGGAAGAATGGAGTCAGATAAGTACCGACCCAGTGAGGAGTGCCTCCTCGTTAAATTCTTCGGATTCCGTGGAATTTATTGTCGGGAATGCAAATAAAAGCTGCTCGGCGCGGCTATGTGTCGACGCTGCTAGTCCTTCGGTCACCTCTTCCGTTCGCTAGAGATGGGAAGATCGATTGAAGAAATTATACGATAGTTATTCGGTTGTTTTGGCATTTATACGATTGTTTTCATTCGAATGAATTCTCTCACTTTCGTGGGTGGTTTTGCCATTTCCATGTCTATTCCTTTTATCATTAGTATATTCATTTACATCTACACATGTACCCTGCAAGCCGCCTTTCGGCGTGTGGCAGCGGATATGAATGTTGAAATTATAGAATATATTTTATTATATTAGATTACTGAGAATATTGTAATTATAACATCATTATCATGAACGTCTTTCATTTTATTTTGAGAAAAGTAGAATATCCTAGGAAAATGTGATCTGTGTCATCATTTTCGTCGTTTGAAATATATTATAAAGATGGCTAAGAAGAAAAAAACAATGAATATTCCAATGAAAATGCGATTAAAAGAACTGTGCATGGCATGAAAATAACGTAGTTTCAGGCATTTGCTTAAAAATCTAATCTCCTTTCATTTTTAAAATTTTTAAAAATATTTTAAAAACGTTATAAAATTGGAAAACGAATACTTTTAATGAGACTTCCAATCTTTTTGCGAACTAATTTTCGTTTTTTTATCGGAGAAGATATAACTTCTATAAAATATATTCATCATTTTCATCATTTCCGATTGGTACAATATTCCATCATTACTGCAATTTCCCGATTATGATAACAAAATTAGTTTACTTGAAGATTGGAAAGGAATTTGTTGCTTATTAAACGAAATTTTTCAATGTTATATTGTTCCACCATTTTTATATCGCTCTTAATCGCTTGAAACGATCAGATTCACTCAGGATAGAGTGAAAAATCGAAACGCTATATTCGAATCATTCGGTGAAACATAAGCATAAATAATTATTCGATTGTTTTCATTCAATTCGATCCACCTCTAATATAGATAGTTATGGACAAGCAATGCAATCGAATTATTCGATTGTCACCGCCTCTGTGAATCACGCGCCGAACGACATAAAATGAAAACCATCCCCACACTGTCGGTCACCCGTCTGAGTTTTGAGAGACTCGGGAAACCTGCGTCTTCTCGGACGAGCGACCGAATAAGGAATCGAATAAGAAGAGCTTTTTTATTCGCCACGTTATTGCGTGCTCAGGAGCGGCATAAAAGATGTTCCGCTCGGGAAAGGCTAATTTGAATCCAACGAAAACGAGGCCGAGCCTCATAAGGGGATATTTCCACGACGCGAGCGCGGGTTTTATGAATGGATTAAGTTGACGACTTTGGCCATCTACGGGGCGTTTTATGAAACGGAGAAATGGATTCGCGCGTCACGAAACGAGGTGTTTCGCGTCAAGAAAAAAGCGAAGAATATCCTCTCATGAAATGTTCCGTCTTATCACGAATCGTAAAAACTCGGCGTCGGATTCTCGAGTCTTTATGTACGGAGTTGATTCGGGTCGAGGAGGTCAGCTATTACTTTAGCGTAATTTCTTTCCCACTGCGAGAATTGATACCACTTTTCGGTTTGGAGAGACTTACCGAGGGTGAGCAATTACCGCTAATTTAACTCCGAAAGGGGTCGAGCTTTTACTTGGTGAAATACGATTATTGTTTTTCTTATAACTTCCGCGTTTTTCAATAGTGCGACGGAATTTCTTATTTCCCCCTTTCTTTCCCAACATTCTTTCGCACCTTAAATCTCCATTTTCGCATGATATATCCTATAAAGATTCTCCATTAGGATTCCTTTATTTCATAGCGCATGATTTCGTCATTTAAATGCCTAATCAGTCAATTTCCCTCTAACTACTCGACAAATCTCTTTAATTAATATGAAACTAATTTATCAAGTGACACAAGTATTTATAGTTGTATTAGAGTGCCATGCACAGTTAAATTGTTATGTGATAGAAATACAAGCTGATCAGTTTTAAGGAGCTATATGGGAGTAAATCCAGAAGCAGGTAGAAATGCAGTGCGACAGTCAACTCGTAGAATGGACAAGTGGGCGACTTAGTAGAATAAATATTTTAATGCTTATGAAACAGGAGCTCCAAAGAGACAATGTAACGGTTTTAAATCACCATGCTGGACAATGTAATTAACAGGAAAATCCATCCAAATCAATTTACTTCAAATATACTCAGTCGTTTACCTAGATGATTGTCACTTCACAGACCGACTTCGTAGCACTCTGCAAGTTTTCCTTCTGCCAAATAGATTATCGTCAAAGTAGTAAGGAGAGCCTTCGCATCAACTTACGATGATATATTTAATTTTTTCCGCATCATATGTACAGTTTTTCAGCTATATTATATTTGCGCTCCTTGGCTTTATCTCTGGAAAAGCACCTGAGTACGCAAATACCAATTTTGTTGTGGCAAATCTATCCTTTATCTGAGTCTCTTGTTACGTTTTCTCCTACGACTCAGGGATAGACAAATGGACTTACTGATAATGTTCTCAATTTGCCTTTTTCCGCCAAAGAGGTTCTATCTCTTATCCTTTGGAAAAGAGTGAATAGAACGTCCAATAGGATAACGCAGGTCGGTGGAAGCACATGGCCGTGGCATTACGGGCTTCCTCGGCCAACAGAGATGCTCGCCATCTTTCCCCTCCCCTTTTGGCTTCCATAGACGACTCTTGTGGAGGAAACTCAATGGCGTCCCTTTATTCTTGTTACTCCCACATTGCCCCTCTATCTCTCCCTTTGCCGCTTTTCTGTCACCACATGCTTTGCACCTCTCACACCATCCGCAGGCTTCTTATCTCCCTCCTGATTACCTCTCCCCATGGCATTCCTCTTGCATTTCGCGTCTTCTCACTCGCCAATCTTCCCTAAGAATCGCTTGTTTTCCTTACTGTGGAAGCTTATTTTTTCGCTTGGTTTGATTTTACTGAAATTCAGTACAAGTTAATTCCTTGATTCGGGTTTGTTTCGGAAATCGGATTTGTTTTCCTTACTGTGGAAATTTTTCGCTTGCTTTGATTATCCTCCACTTCAGTACCCGTTGGGGATCTATCTCGAGTCCGTTGGCGAGGATCAGGATTGTTACGAAAATCGTATTTTTCCGTTTTTTGAGTGTATGATGTGGTGAAGTTGAGGACTGATTGAATCGACTGAAACAAATTTATACGTGTGAAATGTTTTATTTTCCTAAATAAAAGGCACGAAAACTTGCAATAGTAAAATGCTCGTGTAAATGTATTTATCATCTTCAGCAAGAGTAACAAATAAAGTCGAAGGACCAAGAACCGAATCTCCTGGGGATTAAGAAAAGAAATCGCTTCTTATGACCTTCATAAACGTTTCCTTACGTGTACTTTACCGGATGAGCTATGTAGTTTATTGCCATACATTTCGCGTTTAAAAGTCTTTTTTCCATCTTATTAATAGCCATTCTTCCTCGTTCTGTAATAATTTCACTTTGCTCCGACTGAAGTTTCTCATCAGCAGTCAATTTAATCAATCTGCTCGTAATGAAACAACTCAGGGGATTTTTGTGGTTGCATCTATTGATGTGATTTAAATCAATGTTGTTATCTGGGTTTCAACTGCACCCCCACCTGATCGATCCTGACAATCTGGTAAACATAATAGTATTATCTATTTATAATGCTCCTGATTTACCTATCTGCGTAAAACTTTCAATACATCCTTTCTTGAGAAATCCGGTTTTTCCCGAAGGTTAATTCAGGAGTTATAACACCAGTATCACGCCAGAACTGAAGTATGGTACCATCTTTTCAAGCTCCTAGTGAAAATCTCATCGCTCTCTGGATGCTTAAGACGACGCCTGAATTACGAACAGTGTTCGCTATCTCTGCTTGCGAAGGGTCTTTCCTTTGTTTGGGCAAGCACGCCTTCTTACGGTGTGTTGGAATACGAATAGAATCTCGACGAAATTTTAGTAATGCTCCGTTCCGAAAATGTTCTTTCCTCCGAAATTCTCAACAGGAATTCTGAGTATCAAATTTGCGGCGGAAGGTCGTTTAAAATTTTGTATTCTGCAGGCGCCAGTCTCATCCAGACGGTCTAAATGTTCATTTCCATCCGTGTTTACTTTCACCGAAGTGGATTTTAAGCATGGGTGATGTTTACAGAAGGTAAATTACCGGTAAAAAGTCGACGTTCAAACATAGAATAGCCTTGCAACTCAATACTTTCTCAGGTTATCGTTATGCATTGAAATTATTACGATTTACAATATTGTACGTCGTAGTTACTCTTTGAGTGCTCGATTTAAGTACTTACAAAGAAAGTCTATTTATCGTGAGATAATAACAGTTTTGAGTATGGGTATCAGTTTCCAAGTAAAGAAGGCGAAAGATTTCCCATAAGTATTTACTTTAACCTCCAAAGTAATGGAAATAAGCAGTGATTAACGTGGAATATGCCAAAAATCTGCATAGAATTTATATCCTAAAGAATCCTATACATGCAGAAGTTATAGAACGTAGGTGCATCTTTTACGGAATTTCTAGATACGCCTTTGATTTGTATAAATATGAATGTACGTCATTTTCTAACAAGGGAAATTAAATAGTTAAGGCCTTATTCATAGCATACTGTTTCATTAACTCCCTCGAATTTGGTTCTAAAGAAAGAGGTTCTTGTTGTAAAAAAATGAAAGGCTTTGTCTACGTACCGTATCCCATATTATAACAATAAACGACGGTTAATGCTCATATTTTATCATATTGAGAAAGACTTTATTGCGAACCACATTTGCAACGAATACATTCATCTTTCATATTCATACTCAAGAGTAGCATATTCCACAGGAATTTTTAATTTCTCTGCTCTTTATTTTTCATTCATATAAAACACCCGGTTTAAAATACTATAGGAGACTATAAATGGACGAATCCGATCCAAATCAAGATCGATTCTTTTAAACCGATTCCAAACTGTTTTGAATCGATCACTTAGAACAGATCTCCTACCTTTGGAATAAAGATTACAGCAAAATTGTAATGATTATAATTATTTTCTCGAAAACGAAAACGTACAACCAAGTTACATGTTCAGTATATTTACAGACATGGATTCTAAAAAAAATCCAGTGCCACTTCAATGGACGTCGTAAACGATTCGAAATACCCAATAAGAGACCACACAACCGATCCGGATCGATTTTTTTAATACGATCTCGTCCTTGAATGGATTCAAAGCAAACGATTCAGTTCCATTAGATCGAATCGACCTTTTCATTGAAAACTCCCATCTCTAAGTTGGACTTCAATATCCGCAATCTTAGCCCCTCCACGAATCTGCATTTCTTCAATTCCGAGTGGAAATCCGCACCAGGAAGCAGATCTACTTCATCGGAGTTGTAGGACAAAGGTTAATGGAATGTATATACGCAATCACTCGCTAAAAATCAAACAAGCTTAACCCATCAAACATTGTTCGCAAATAAAACTGTCATGTCAATCGGTAATGTAATGCATTGTGTCGTAGAATTCCTCCGATCAACATTCATGTTTTCCTCATTGCCCCCTCTCATTATTCCGCTTATCTTCTCCTTTCCTAGCTCTCCTTTTTGTAAATATCATTATGCAGGAATGCCAATCCGCGTTTTCCTCATCCCACGCACCGATCGTTTCCTCATAAAAAGGTGTTTGTTCCGGAAGCCATGTTTTGATACCTTTAGCTGCTTCGATTACGTCGTACCTCATTCTTGCTCTCTCTCGCATTTATCTCTCTTTATTCACTTGAGACACGTGACTTAATAACCACAACACTCCGTCTGGAATGTTTGTGCAAACATTGTTATCGCGGCCCTCGGGTTCTCTTTTATTTTCAATTCCGATCCTACTCATTGCCCAGGAATTCTACTTCACTAAGAGCGATTCCACGTTCAAAAACAACAGTGATTTGTTCCTGGAAGTTCTTTATTTGCGATTTCGTGGAATTGTTTAGAAATATTGCGCGGCGTACAAATGAGGTGGATTCTTGCGTACTCTATGACGTCCAGGATATTCTTCAAGCATTTGAGAACGTTATTTAAATATTTTAAGTCTAAATGCAGCTTTATGCCAATTACATTGGACATGATTAATAAAATCAACTAATGAAGTTTTTACTTCGTGGAATTTCATCCTTTTGACTGAGGAGGAAATAACTTTGCAAATTTCCACTTAATGTTAAGTGGAGCTTTGCAAAGCTATTTCCATCTTCTTCGCAATTTTAAGAATAACAGAAAATAATACAAAGAAGAAAATCATGGAAACGGTAACTAGCAATCATAAAGAAGGATAAAGAGTGATGTGGAAGGAGAATGAAAAATTGATTTAAATTTATCTGAGAAAAGTGATTTAAGAAAGAATGGAAAAATATGGTAAATTATATGTAGTTCGTATTGTTAATGGATTATAGAAGACAGAATTAAATTATAAGGGTACCAACAACTTTTCAAAATGAACACGAACTGCTGTACGGAATGTTTGATTTTCCTTGGGAATTTCCTTCCTGCAGGTAAAGGGTTCCTCGAGGAAACGCTTTTTATTCGAAACTATATATATTTCTTGAATATTTAAGAGTCACAGGGAGGTACTCGGAAATCAAAGCATTTAGAATTATCTTTAAGAGAAAGCCTCTTTTTTTCGAAATCTTATATCTCGATAGTGATCATTGTGCACTGTAAGAGTTATTCCAGTAAGGAACTCAAATGCACTTTTACAATTAACGCGCATTAAATTTACTCCATTTTTAATTCGATAATTATTTCAATTGCGGAACTCTGTAAAACCGATTGCTCCCTTTTATCCATGTTCAATAAGTTCTTTATCATTTGCTGATTGAAATAAATGGCGTATGTGTAATCTTATTTTTTTTACATTCCTCGCCACTGATATTTCTCGAAAAGGAATTCCAGCTAAGAGCGTGAGATCGTTTTAAGGATCCGCATTTAGCTTTTATCAAAGATGTAGCAATCGTCTGAGGAATTCCTTCGTTTTTAGATTACAGTACATACAGCTAAATGCATTGCTGGCATGGAATCTTTCGCTATCCTTCTCTCTTACGCATTTCAACTTCTCCGTCTTTAATTGGCTCTATTTTTCTCCATTAGCTTGATATAGTCTTAAAACAAGACCAAATGAATTGGGCTGAAAGCATAAACATTGAATTCTTGGGTTGCAATTTGTGGGAGGTTTCCTAAAGAATTATATGTTGCCAAATAAACCCATATTTACGAATTCAAAAGATGTAACCTCTTCAGGCCTGGATTTTCACCATTAGCTAAATTCAAGCCAGGTTCATTTAATTTCTTGTGGTACCTTTGGATTTAATAAGTCGTTTAATCTTTTTAATCCCTCTCAACGACCATTGAGGTATTATAATTATGAATTGATGGCGTATTTCATTCAGAAATCCTCTTTTAGAATTCCGACTTCATTTTATTTGCTTAAAATATTATACCTGGAAGTAATATTATCTTAATAATAGATAACAAAGATCATAGATCATCATATATTATGATCTATGATGTTCGATAGTACCTAGTGTAGTTTCATTATCTGTTTCATTTTGTTTACAATCAACACAACTTTGAATGTGTTCTCATTATTTATATTTCTTCAAAACAGAAGTTGAATCTTAACTGAATCCAATTCTCATATCAGATGTGTATTATATTTGTAACCCTTAGTCCTCAGTTTTCCTATCGCAAGTTGAACGTATGATTCATTCTCCTCATGGTGTTCAATCTAACTCCATATCCTTAGGATCATAAATGACGAACCCGCGATTACTCAGCATTGGTGTCGAATCACAGTGCGAGTCGCATACACAGGTTCGTTGCACTGAATCGCTTCCATCGCCAATAATTCATTATCGCGTTTCCATTCATGACAAATGTATCCGTCCCACTTCCCGATGTTGCGGGAAGGTCGTGAGATTCGAATTTATCCTTCGGAAGTGATCGTACTCGAACCTTGCAAACACATCCTGGAAATAGGGTCTGTTTGCTCCGTATGACTCAGTACTTTCGGATCTTTGTGTTATCACTTCAATACTTTTAGACGTTCATCTCACAGTGCATTTGAGAAGTCAGTCCGTTATCAGTCCCCATTCCCTAATACCAGTCTGTGTTTATTTTTAGCTGTCAATATTTCTTCTAAATTTATCGCTATCAATGTTTCCTGCCCCAGATATTTTCTTAAGGAGTATAGTTTATGTTCCTAAAATATTCCTTTTCTTATCATAATACATATTTTTAACCAATCAATTTCATACAATTAATAAATTTAAGTATCTAATCGTTGGTTCTCCACTTTGTGGTTATAGTTATTTATTAAATTAAGGGGTAAATGAAGGTTTTCATAAAAATAAATAAATAGAAAAAATAATCGACTAAATACTTAATATTTTCCGCAAAATATCAGTAGAAATAGGTTGTCCTTTCTTATCGGATAGTTATGTAAATATTTAGAGAGTTGGTTTCATTGATGACTAATGCGGCTTTATCTCCAATAAGTTTACCTTAGAGACATTGAGAGACTGAGTAAGATTTAAGTATAAAGAGATCCCTTATGAAGAGTGTTCACTATATAGAAAAATACAACCCTTGCTGTTTGAAGTAGGGTATATAGTATAGGATATTTTCCTAGGGACACTTTTTATTAGGAAATAGCTCCTACTTATGTACCGCGGAAAAGAAGTTGCTATACCGTACAATATGCCTATACTAGATATTCTAAGAAAACATCATATTTTGAGTTACGGTCCCAGGTGAAAGTAATGGATTTTGAACTTATATTCTATATTTTATGCCGTAATTTGGAATTGGACAGGAAAGGGTTGATTGAGTTGTAAAATATGAGTTAATAGGTTACTGGTCGAGGTATTCGTTATTTTTTACTTTATCGATGTTAGATATCATTGGCAACATTTGGTTCAATATTTCGATGTCAAATTTTATATTCCTACACGACCTCTAAATTCGTTGTAAAGGGAAAATTGTCGATCCTCACTTCGTTAGCTCGTCCTTGGGTTGCAGTATAATTCCAGGATGATCGATGGGTGCCGCAATTCCCTTCACACCCTTATCCCCTTCGCTCCCACAGTTTCGAGTTCCCGTCTCCGCTCCCGTTTTAACCGTCAATTAACGCGAATGGGGCATTTCGTGCCACCGCCCCTTGTGCCCTAGATCTCTCAAAGTAGACACGTAATTGCATTATGAAGCTCCATTTGCGGCAGTGCACGAGTACTTTCTCTCAGTCGGGGGCGACAATTCCTTCGTCTGCGTCCCTTCCTGTGACGCATCCTCCGAACTTCTCCCCGTTTAATTGATTCACCCACCCCCGCAGGATGCATTCCTTCGAATTCGCCGCATAAGGGAGTCCGCGTCACATCCGTCACACCGCCGCAGAAATTAAGCGGATTGGCACACTTTCGTGACATCTTCTTCATCTGAGGGGATCGGTGTTGCCACGTCCCTTTCAACACTGAGGATGGAGGGTATTGATGGATCGCGGATGGATGTGACATTTTTTCGGTTACGTACTGACCCTGAAATATTCCAAAGGCATGTGGCAGGGGTGCACAAATACTGGTATCCCTATCATACTCTAGGCGCTATTATAACTATGTGAAAATTTATCCAACTTTTCGTTAATGCAAGAGGTATTTCCATATCGTTACAAATTGAAGGAAGGTATCACAGCAGCGAATGACATCAAATATCACAAATAAAATACTTAAAAATTGTAATATCACAAATATTTGGGCCCGAATATCAAAAATACATAAAATACAGAATAATTATTTTTGAAGTGTAGGTTGAACACCTAATAATATACGCCATAAATAAATTAATAATTGTAAGGTCTATCCAAAACAATAAAACAGTTTAATATCAATATAACTGTTATCATATTATTACAAAAATCATAATTGTGGTTCGAGGATTTTGACGTTCAAGATCTAAGATGATTATTCTTCCGAAATATAACTCTCACTATTCTAGAAGTGAATAACCCGTACTAAGGTGGAGAAAGCAGGAACCCCATTACTATGTAGAAACAAGATAATAAAGATCGTAAAATAAAGTGAGGAAAAGCTTAGTTATAAAATTTTAAAACACAAATCATAACGCCTTCTCGAATTATTCATCCAAAAACTAAGACTTATTCATATTCGTAATGGAAGACACCCATGAATCAGCAGTTTACTTTAGAATGGAATACTCAATAATAACTAGTACTTCTGCGGAATTACTTCGTTTCCTAAGAATTATAAATAAATCGTAACAAAAATTCATCTACAATTATTGAATTCTAAATACCATCATATATCTACCTTTATCGTGGATTCATTGGTTTATATTTTCTCAGAAATACCTCCAATTTGAATTAATTAACGAGCCTTGGTTGCACAATGATTGCTATAGGGGCTCATTACTTGTTAATCCGTTTTTCCACTCCCTCTGCGTCAGCTTCCAATGTATGGTATTATTTAATTAGCCGTTAATTCCTTTGAAAAGTGAAAAAATATGGCAGTTGTTCGAGGCCAATGGATTAAAAACTCATGCTGAGTAATTGCAAATTCACGTTGGAATCTCATGCTTTAATTTCAAAACGTCTATTTTCTGATATAATTATATCATAAAAAAAATATGTCCTTGCTAGCCGCCTTTAGCGTTTTGCTGGGGTATTAAGCATGCATCAGTAAAATAGCAATCGTTATCTACCATATCTGTAGATTTCTATTATTTATATCGTTTTGTATAATGTGAATATACTTATTATATAATACATTAATAGACTTTTAATATATAATCATACATATATGATTTATTTATGAATTATATCTATGCATTACTGGTACAATTTTACTATTTGCTAGATATATCATAGTTATATTGATATATCTATTATATTACTATTTTAGTACAACTGAAATCTTTCTCAGGGATATTTTATTTCTAATCGAGAAAAATACTTAGCGGATTCCACTTTGCAAAAAATAGGCTCAAACCTTTTCCACGATATTCAATACTGAACTGTACGAAAGGAAAACAGCGTCAAAAAATTGTTAGCGTGGATCTACAAGCTCCAGTCTGGATGGAAATCCGCCTCTTGATCGAAAACATTTCGTTTCTTTCTCTTCGGCAGAGACATTGCCTAATCCCATTCCTCACGCTCCATAGCACTCTGGCAGTAGCTTTAGCGGTAGCCTGCTTTTCCCCTTGTGGTCAAACGATTTCGTCCCATTGCCTTACGAATGAACGATTGGATAATAAGTTCGATAAAAGGAGAGGTTTAGAAATAGCGATGTCACCCATTCACTCTAATGCTAGGGAAAAATATCAAAGCGTAGTATCTTAATATCCTAGAATGGCACAGGGAGCCGGGATTAAAACGATAAAAGCCTTTTTCCATGCATCTTCCATCCATTACGTGGACTTATATATATACATCGGCCATCAAACTTTCTCTTCTTTTATGGAGGTTCTCTCCTCGCATTAGACAAAGCTCGCCTTGCATTTTTAAATGCTTGATAAAGGAATTCGAAGATGGCTTTCTCTGAAACATTACGATGTGGATGGCATAAATACGTGAATATTCATGGAAGGAAAGATCGCTGACTCATGCTGCTCACATGTCAGCAATTTATGGCTTGCCTTGTTGTTAACAGATGTGTATGTATGCTTTTAATGGTGAATAATAGTCACAATAATGATAATTGTTGATTATAGGCTTCGATCCAATCCAGATTTTCGTAAATACATAAATTATGTAGCCTTTTTAGATAATTTAAAGTGTGCTGTATTGTCAAAGACAAGTAAACAATAAATTACTGCTTAATGGCATGTATTATTCTGTTAACCGTCATCTGCATTAACAAATTATTCAGTGAAAATTCGATTAATTTTTAATTTTTATACATTTCCTCAGCTTAAACAATGGTACACGAGTTACTGAAATTTTTCAAATATATAACCTTCATGATTCATAAATTTTACATAGATGCTTAAATCAGTAATATTCTAGAATTAAACAATTTTCAAGTCACAGTCAAGCACTTAATCAAAGCTCAATCGAAAAACCTTTCACATTAACATATAATATATCGTTAAATTTATTTTATAAAATGAAATTTCAGTCTAGAACTTGATAAGAGATAAAAAGTTGTACCATAAGTTGAGTATTCCATTAAAAAGATATTTAAGAAATTAGTAATAAATTTAAATAGAAGAACTACCTTTGTTTTGAGTATATTTAGAAACAAGAGACAGCGTATTAAATCAACATATCTATCTTAACCGTAAAAACTTAGTAGATAATTACGGAAATGACATCAAAATTTTCCCATGAAAGACAGAGGCCATTCTTTCTTCCTTATTCTTCCGTGAGTGTAGCAAAACTATTTGCGGTATCGCACTAACTATTTCCTAATATGCAGCATTGGTATTAGATTCCAATACGGAAGTATGCATGGAAACGCGATAAGTTCGTAACGCAAATGAAAAAAACTCTTGGCCAAATTGGAAACGTGGCGTAGATTAGAGAAAGTCTGTTTCACAAAAGGAAAGACAAATAAGAATATCAATAAGTGACTCGAGAAAGGGGTGACGAAATGAAGGAGAGGACGTTTTTTGGGTCAGATTCTTTAGGAAGCCAGGTGATAAAGAGGAGGAAAGCACATTTGAAACGAAGGCAGCGAGACCTGGAAAAATGTTTCGAGTGTTTCACAGCGGATTTACTGAAAGGCTTAAAAGTTCGGAAAATAGATTCTGCTGACAATGGAAAAGAAGGACATAGTTTTGAGTTTGCACTGCTCAACAACGTACGTCTTAAATTCATAACATTTATTGCAGAAATGCGTCATTTCGACCATTAGTACCTCTACTCAATTTTCAGCTTAAAACAGATCACCATAGAGCTGATTTTCAAGAATATTTCTGATGAATTCCCTAACACTGTAATGATGTTATTTCGATACTGTTACCATTACGTTAACGATAACCTCGTAGAAGATTCTGTTGATTAATACATTATCATAGTCTCAACATCCCGATTTTCATTTTACATTTATTGTAGTATAGAAAAATACAATCTTTCTCTGGAATGAAATGCTTTTAATTTTCCGTCTTTCTGGAATCGTTGAGAAGAGAAGAAAATGTAAACCTGGTAGCTATAAACTGAAACATTCCTCACATTCTCTGCTGTTTTCCTCGGAAGTATATTTTTTCAATAATTTTATTGTATTTATTGAAGTTCATATCATGTGTGCGTATATTTGTTAACCTATATTTTGGCTTTATAGCTGCTATTTCAATTATAAAAATGTATTTTCAACTTGGTATATATTTAATATAAAGTTGTCAATAAATGGATTCCTCAGATTTGTGAGTAATTTCGCAGTATTCCACAACGGGAAAAAATAGATGATCAGGAAAATTTTTGATAATCCCTATCCTGTTTTGTAAGAAGAAACTAAGCCATGTACTGCATTTCGCAAAGTTACTCAACGGCTTATATGTTCCTCGCGAAAAATTTTCCTGATTAATTTATTTTTCTATACGTCTATAATATATATATTCTATATATTCCGTAATATATTTTTCTTGACGACACCAAATTATATTTGGATTATTGATAAATGTATTATTTTAATGTAAACACATATCACAAAATTAAATGAAAAACCATTATATGAATCGAATCGAATGAAGTATGACTCGGCAGCAATCGCTTTACCCACAAATCGACAGCAGTCACCTTACGGTACGAAGATAAAAACCTTTTAATTCCAACTCCGTTCCCGATCTCTTTCTGGGATCATTGCAAAAAGAAGGACCAAGTGAACTTACAAGTTCCACGCAATGACTTCCTCCAAGTACACGATGTCAACATAGAGACAAGGTATATTCCATTTCCCATCGATTTCCAATCTCCTCCCCCGACCCAGCACACACCTAATCTCCCTCTCTCATCCCTGAAAGGATGTCTGCAGAGTTGATGAAGCGAAGAGCGCTACTTCTTAGGGCGCCAAGGGCTGGCAGTAGCAATCGATGGAAGCTTTGAAGCGACGCCAATCGTGGCTCATTTGTCAGAAAGAGACCCTCTTATCCTTTGTCCCAGTAGAGGAGGAGAGGCGCCGATCTAAAGAGTGACATTTCACAGGAGCAAACGATCCGTGGTCGTAAAACGGGGGACATTTTCATACGCGTGGTGAATACGGAATGGAAAAGTGTCCGAAGGCTGAAAATGTAATAGCGTCTGCGCTTTTTCCTCCGCCGTCCGATGGAAGTTGAAAGAAAATGGAGCTAAATATTACTGGCATTGGTATAAAATGTTGCAATAGTTTTGGATTTTACGAAGTTGTTAGCGGAACTTAGGTGGTGACGCGGCCGTGCTAGAAACCTATCTATTCTCCCATATGAAATTATAATGATACATATGCCAATTTATTTTTGTGTACGTGATTAAAAACTCCACTAAGAATATAGTCAAATTGTTAAAGCAACACTTAATGAGAGATGTTAGTTATCCTGGATAAGATTTCACAATGTTGGAACTAATTAATGGTACTTATAGCTACCTATATACATCTATCAATAACGAAAGAGCGACTAGTAAGGAAAAAAAGATCGATAACAATAATTTATTATACACTTATCAGCTATAAAATCATTGACTGTACCACGTAATGTAAATTTTAAGGGTAATGGAATTGAACCCTTGCCTTTAAGCGTGCTATTTAATATGATTATGTTTTTTTTTCTTTCAACCGCCTTAATTTTACACGTTGGAAGCAGAAGCCTTTTTCTAAATTTTCTAGGCCAACACGAAAACCTCCAACACCTAAAGAATACCATCCGTTTACTCGAATGAGAATTATTTCACACTTCTCTAGACCATCGCTCAACACCTTCCTCCCTTTACTATATCCGTATTTTCCGTGAATTAGAATAAAAATAACGCAATTAAAGTTTTAAACGGGTTATGTTTTTCGGCAACTAATAGTCTGCGAAGGCTAACCCAGATTTTACTCCTATGGGTTAACCTCAGGTTCAAGTAAAAAACTGTCGTATTCCAATACATTAATACCCTAAAGGTGTGACCAACGAAAATCGCGTGAGTCTGGGTTCACATCTCATATTAATGTACAAAATTTTGTTATATTGAGACCAAGTACTCTTTAAAACAAGTTTATAAGATAATGTTTCATAATAATTACAGCTGTTTATCTAAATCGATAGCAAATACTTTAAAAAATTAATGACTTCATTTCAATGTCAATAGCTTCATTAAAATGTAACAAACTGGTCCTACGACGCTAAATATTCTCTTTTCTTACTCAAAATTTCTTCGTAACCAGGAAACATATAAATTCCTTGCTTCACAGCAATAACGATTACTTCATTGAAGCTTAGGTTATCTAATATTTATAAGCCTTTTTTGTCAGAGGCATGTGCTTGTGCTAATTAATTGTATTAATATCCACGTATGAGGGAATTAACGGGAGATTATCGAGTACGGCGTAACTCACGTTCACTATAGTCGGGGTAGCCCAATTCGGAACATCACTGAATCGAAACAACGAAACTCTTCTATAGAAAACTGCTCTATTGCACCGTATCGAGAAGCGCAATTCATAATGTTTCGATCGCCTGCATACTGACGATATGCCTCGCTAAGGGACACCACACCGACTCTGCGTCCGATCCCTTAGCGTACGACAGTTTTTTTTACTTCTCTAACTCGTATTCTCAGAATAGCCTTCGCTCCAATGGAGAAAATTGGAGAGCTTGCGGTCGGAAGGGAGTGAAGTGCGGCGCTTTGGATGGAAAAGAGGGAGACAGAGAAGAGGGTCAAAAGAGGATGCTGAGTAGGCCCAGCTTCGATGCAAAAGGATATGGAATGGAATGAGAGAAGAGTGGATGATGAAAGAGGATCAAAGGGGAGAAACGAGAAAGGACGAACGTTAAGGAAGATGGAAGCTGCATGGACTAAATGTTTCATTGCGATGATTGAATTTTTTCAATTTTTTCCATGTTTTCCATGTGTAGTGGATTCCCGAATATTCTGAAGGGTTGGAAAATGAAATCCTCCGAATGATCGAATCCCAGAAAAATGAGAGAAACGTTCAAAGATTTCACATTCGATTAATTCAAGAGCATAGTAACTGAAGGAGCGAATATAAGCAGTTTATAATGAGACTTCAAGTGTAAATCATAACTTTCTGTCAAATTTCCTTCGCGACGATAATTATCTACGTACGAATGAACACGCTCACTCTTAATCTCATAGCTCACAGCACGGGATATCCGCTCCCGGTTAATGAAGTGCTATATGAAGTTAAAGTGCTCATCTTTTAAATTACAATCATAAGAATCTCTAAAAAAAAGGATAGCCGCGGGTTTAGTATTCCTCAAGTTTTTTCCATTTATCGATGCATTTTTTGTATATAATTCATATACTTGAATATCTTTGCAACATTCTCTGAGCATTAATATCATATCTGTCATCTGCCTATGTACTGAATAACTTCTGAGATCATGTTATTCCCTGCCTACGGCAATTATCAACGCGGCGATGTACCAATAAAAATAAGCCATTTTAAGAAGAATACGGGCAAAAAGGGAGAAAAAAGAGATGAGGTAATGAAGAAGAGTAAAGAGAACAGAATAGGATTAAGAGATCTAGAGAAGAAAGTATATTGAACCGAAAAACGGACGCTCAAGAAAGTAGAGTAAAAATAAAGAGAGAGAAGAAAATTGAGAAGAAAAGGAATGGGAAAGAAGAAAACGTAGAAAGAAAATATGAATACACGTAGATGAGGATAAGAATAGTAGTGGGAGGGATGGAGAAAGAGTGGAAGGACCGAAAACTTTAGCGAGGGAGAATAAGATCGAGACATGAAAAGAGAAAGACGGAAGCGGCAAAGAATTGTTTCGCTTTGATGTCCCCATAGTCTGGCGCTCTCCGAGCCAGATTGCCGCTGCCCTTTCCACCAGCTCTCGCACGACGTGTCAGCCGCCGTCCAATTAGAGGGGCAGAGGCGAATTAAAAAAAGTAAAAAAAGATAAACTAAATGCAATTCCATTGTCCTCCGAAACTCCGCTAATGGACGGGAATATCCCAACCGGGCAAATGGTTGGGTCGGGTCGGGTGTGGGGTCTCTTTGTCCGTTTGGGATTTCTCTGATCATTTGCCGAGTTGGGGGATGCGCTCTAATGGATATCAACATGTCTCCTGCAGAAGGAGATTAAGTCGAGTTGCTGAGACGTTTTGTCGACCATGCTTTAGCACGGTTGCTCGTGACCCCACTCTCTTTTTCTCGACCCTCTGCGATGTTTTTATTTTGTGTTCCAGCCAACTGAGCTCCTCTCGCTTTGCTTCTGAGGAAGGGGCAGCGATAGTTTGCATGTCGGGCGAGGGTCGTTGTCCGGACGACGGCAGGATGAAATGCGAAAAAACGGAGGGCATTCTTATCGTGGATATTTCTGGGAAAATATGAGAGCAACGTGTTGAGAGTAATAGGCAAGGATGTTTATATGTTTTACAAGGGAGGGAGCAGACATTTCCAGACGCGAATTTTACGCTTAAAGTCACGTCGTTTCTCTTCGTCTCCCAGAGCTCACGAGACGTAGCATCGTAAATTTTCTTCCAAAAGGAACAAAGGGTTCGTTGAAAGGATAATTAACTTAATTGAAATTTTGAAATTGTTTGACGTTTGAAACTCACTGTGGAGCCGTTTCGCCGGATGTTGATGATTGCTCGTTTGAACTTGGTCGTGTTTATTAATTAATAAATTTTCCGGCTGACGAGCAACTTCTTGGTATTCCATGACGAAGCAAGAGGCAAAAAAGGAGAAGTACTTTTCACGGGGAAACTAGCTCCTTGTTTATTATAAATAACTACGCAAAATACCACGAGCACGACTTGTTTCAACGCTTATCAAGAACTGATAATGACGCTTAAGCGTTGAAACATTTCTGTTTAGTAGTTTTTTGTTCTGAGGTATTTTGCCGAGTAGTTTTCCTTTTTTATTTCTTACTTTATCAATTCATACTGAAAAAGTGCTATGTATCGTCTGCCTTCTACATTATGTAAAGATGTTTCTTAAAATAAATATTTCATACAGCGATGATAAAGTAGGTGTTCGAAAGATATTAGGATAGTCTTTTGACGTATTCAAGACATTAATCATGGGTTACCTCCTTCACTTTATTATCCTAATGGCAGTTTCGTATCAACTCGAACTTAGCGAATCACCGTTTTATATTATTATTCGCCCGTGAATTTTACCAAAACTATTACTGAAAAGAGCATATATTTAGGAAGGAAATTACCTTAATCCGACTAAGAATTCCTAAGGTTGAAATTTTTTACGCGAACGTTGGAGCATATATAATTTACACAAATGTGAGGTTTTATGAATTTTAACTCACCAGGCCATCAATAGTATATGACGCACAGACTGATAATATATTGCAATGATGACTATGAACATCATATTCCGTTTACAATTAATGTTATTCGGAGGCTATCAAATCATTAAAAAATACATGTAGAATGCTATAATCAAACAAGATTTGTAACAAACAAAACATTTGTTTAGACTAATTTATATTTATTATCTGTTTCTATCGAGCACATTTATAGGAATGCTTTGCCTTTGAAGTAGAAGTAATAAAATTCATTTACCTTGAATTGCGCAAGCATAAAGATGTGAAACAGGTCAGAAAATTGATACCGAGATCATCGTAAATCAAAATCTCAAGTGAAAACCGTAAACCATCACATCCAGCGGAAAACGTCTGCAATAAGTAATTTTCACGACCAAGTAACCACAAATTCTGCTAAATTTAATAGAAAAAGTCCCTCGTTGTCAGTTCATTACCAATCGGTCACTCAAACCTCAGTAGACATCTACATCAACAAGCCATGGATACGTCGCTGCAAATCGCCAATTTCCGTAACGGTCAGAGCAACCCTCTGACAACCTAAATGCACACGGCGGTCTTCATCATGAAACACGACAGAGTAATCGCAGTTATTGCGTTCGAGAGGCGTATCAACTTTGGCACCTGTTCACCTTCGATTCAAATTAAGACTCCCACTCTCGTTGCGCCTCTGAGACAATGAACCTCAGCGCGAAATCACGCACGTCCGCCTCCGCGGTTGCGTCACCGCCCTGGCATTCCCTCTTCAAAGCCACAATCGTCACTCATTTGAAGGAGCACTTGGGGGCAGTTACTCTCTCTCCCTAGGCGACTCTATCGCTCCCTTTTCTCTCGCCTCCAGACCAAGGATAAGAGCGCCTATCCGAACGGGGGGAGATAGCGCCAATCGATAAAAAAATACGAGAGCTTCCAGAGAGCTCTTTACGGCTCGACAAAAGTGCCCCATTCTCGCCGATTCTAGGAGGTCGTTGGTTGTGCTTGTAAATCCATTGAGGGAGAAGCATTGGGCGGACTTAATGTCTACGCCACGGAAGATTGCCATCTCCGCCCCCCGCGCGACGCCGCTCACCAGAAGGGATGGACTCCGGAGGCCCTTACGCCCAGCGCGTCAAGGATTACGTTCCACGTCCTCATTCGCGTGGTTCGGAAGGAAAAATCGAATTTCGGATGGTAGCTGCGTATAAGAGATAAGGCTAATTGGAGAGCATGCCGAGGAAGCCACTTAAAGGCGAAGTTTAGTGGTTCCCTCCTTTCTTCCCTTCCAGAAAACGCCCAGTTTATTTTTCCCTAACGTCGGTCACAGAGGGTGCTCATTTTTTATGGGACCTTAAACAGTCTCGGAGAAAAATACTCTGGTCTTTTCATTATGCAACCTCTTTTATTAGTGCTCTCCCTTTTTATGGAGCTTCGGATTTTTTTTAACTGTCCGCTCTAAATCCACAGTTCTAATAAAAACTCCTCCCTAAGCGGGCGTCGTCCCGTTCTTGTTTCTCCCATTTGTACGGCCGTCGAAAATGCGTTTTAGATCTCGCTCGAAAAGAGGAGAACACGAAAAGAGGAAGAAACGTGCCCTACCGCGTCGCGATAAATTTCTCCCCTAATGCGGCCGACTCGTAAAAGATTGCTCTTCCGGAAAAATTGCCGGAGGAAATAAAAAAAAAGGCCGTGTTTTGAAGTGCATCGGAGTGGAGGCGTAATCGCCTCTTTGGGTACGCCCTCGTGAAAATTCCTCGGCATTTCTCCCGCTGCCGCTTTCTGGCGTGCGGAAGCGGGCGGGACTGGTTATTGGCTTGTAATGACTCCGTAAAAGTGTGATGGAGAGCCTCTTGTAGATGGGAAATGGGACGAATGGGGCGAGGTCGTTTTAATGCATTCGGATTTCACGAGGATTTAAACGGCCTACCCAAAGTGCTCGAATCCTTATAAAAGCGCGGATTTTTTTCGTTCATCGACGGCTTAATTTTTTCGGTGGGAACGAAAATTTTAGGGGAGGAATTGTGTTATTTTGAAGCGAGTGGTGAACCAAAATTTTTGGAAACATGATTTTCTCTTTGTTGATTGTTATTAGTGGAATGATAATGGCTAAAGTTGAAATTATATCTTATTGAGTGAGATAACGACCTTCGTAAAAATAAGGTTTGTGCGGCTCGGAATTCTCTGTTTGAGTTTTATCACTCATTCTTTCTTTACATCTTCAAGTAAGCTTTAGTATCCATCCATGATGGGGCCCAGAATCTATGAATTTAATTAATTCCGTAAACATTTAGTCCATTAGCCTTTAGCAAGATCAGTCCTATATAGGATTATTATAGAGTTTATGTAAACTTTGAGAGATATTTCTCACGTCAAATTTAATTCAACACCATGGTGATCCAGGAAATAATTTAAGGACTTCATATTTAACGAATATAAATATTTTCTCAAACGAGTCCTTTCTGCACAATGCATGAAGTTAAAGTAAAATTTCCTTTTCGAGCTCAAAATTGAAAGTCTTTCATATATCATTCTTGAGCTGTTTTAAATTGGTATATTTTGTCAGAAATTCTGAATTTCTAAGAATTGCGGAGGCGTCAAATAATTCTTGCGGAAATTCATGCAAGAAAGCGAAACCTTAATCACATAAATTAGAGTATTCAAAAATAATTATAATTACATTCTAGTGTGTAAGACCTTACTTGGCGGAAGGTCATAATAATAAGGAACACGAAAAACATTCCGTACACCTTCACCGACTGTTTTTAAAGCGACGCATCTCAAATAGATTGTCATTAATAGGCATTGTTTCCCTTGAATCTGCTTGCTTGCTAGTGAATTTTTCTCATTGAAGACTCTCCTCGGGTGTATACGATATGTTTTTCATTTCCACCATTATATTTCCGTTAATTTAGTCCGTGCTTGTATGAACATGTGTTGAACTAATGTATTTTAATATCAGATACATCCAAAACTGAGGTCCGGGTTTTTCTCTTTTCTCACCTAATCACATTATTCCTTCTTTCAGCAAACCTCACCATACGCTCTGTAGACTTTGGAGTCAAGTTGACCATATTCGCGGAAGAGGCCAAGAGATACTTGTGTTTCAACAGGAACTGGAAGTTGATTGGTTCGGTAAGTTAATCATACTTAGTTCCATACTTAATCTCATTTTTATAAACCGTTCCTAATTGTAATACTAACTAATTATACTTCTAATTATGAAGGAGCTAAAGAGGCAAAATAATTAATAATAATAGCAATCCAAAGCTTCGTATGACCAATGTTGTATACTCATTAATTTGCTATTTAGTTACTTTCATACATAATTAAGAGAATAACAGTATCAAATTGAGTGAATGAAGGTGTGAAGGTGAAGATTATCAGAATTTTTCTTATCCAAGTGGGCACCTTCTGTATTCGTAAGACGGGTAGTAGATAATTGACTGGTGGGACAAAACCTTTTCATTGTTGTAATTTCTCTCATTCAAATACTACTACTTGCTGATCGGTAGTAATTTAGTGATAAACGTCCCATTAATGAAGCATGGTTTCTATCTCTATTTGCAGAAGCGTTTAAAAGGACCCATGTGTCAGTTCTACGAGGACATGGTGGACAATGGCTACAACCGATACAGATCCGCAGCCAACGAGAGTTACTTCGTCGGATTCAATCGCAAAGGAAGGCCTCTGAAGGCGGCGGAAATCGTGCCTCGATCCCGTTCGAACACCCCACGGAGGCACAAACCACACATCAGAGCCAAGTGCCTCAACTTCTTGAAGAGGGGCTCTGACTTCAGCATCGGGAAGCATAACGACCGAATGGGCGGAAATCGCAACCCAAGCTTCTTGCCCCTGGTACCAGGGCACGACGGATTGCGGCCAGGGCTGATCGCGGGATCCGCGCGCGGGGCAGGCGGCTTCACCTTCGGCCATGGAATAATCGGAGCAGGGGGCGTGGGTCTGGACCGTTTTGCCACTGGTCGAGACAAGCGTCTTGGCAAGGAGGACAACCTCAAGAAGAGGCACGGGGGCAAAGGCAGGAGGAAGTGGGACGGCAGCTGAGGCGACGCGGGGGACAAGAGAAGCGGCGTCGCGGGGACCTGAGACTCCAGCGGCCGCCTTCTTCATTCGACCGGCGCCCCCTACACCCCTCCGGTCGCTGAGGAAGGCCCCCATCTCGTTCCCCAGGGGAGGAAGGAGCAGCGAAGGGGGAGGAGGGAGGAAAGGGGGATCCCTCCTCCCCCTACTATGCGGCCCGCAATCCTCCGGGATGCTTCCAGAAGATTCCTATCGGAAGCTGTGACATTCGACCCGTGAGACTTCCAAAGCCATTCCGAATGTCCGAGCGGGCCGTGCGAAGGTCTTGGCCGATAGGATGAGAGCGCCGTCGGCATTAATTTATCTGTAAGGAGTGAAATAAATACCTTCCGGAGACGGAGAAGATAAAGTCGGAGACAATGAGTGATCTGGGGCGATGGGTACAGAGGCGACGACGGAGTGCTGCTACGAACTTGGCAGGTGTCGCTCGCCAATCGGTCAGCATCGCCCGGAAGAGGTTTTTGTGGACAGGTTGAGGGAGTAGATGAAGACGCATTAAATAAAGGGGGATCTGTGGCCTTTGTGCGTGTGTGCGCGTGTGTCAGGGTTTCCCGGAGACGAAGTAGCCGTCGCACGAGTCGTGGGATCGACGGTGGCGATGGGTGATTGAGAGGTGTCGTGAGCGAGTGGTGACCGGAGACGTCGGGCCTGGCGGGTGACACCTCGGAAGAATGACCTCCGGCGCCACGGCTGCGCCTCATGGGTGTCGGAGGAATCCTCATGACAAACGGCCGTCGTATTCGGAGGGGTCGTTACTTGGTTACGCAGGAGCGGTCGACCGCATGTTCCATCGATACAGATGGAAGGATGAGAAAGTGTGAAGAGGGAAGTTTTAAAGTGGTAAGGGATGGTTTGAGGGTTTTACCTGGAAGGAGGCAGATGGCATCCAGAGCGGTGCGATTGACAAGCTGCAGAAAGTCCCGGGCTACCTTTTTCCTTCCACATCCCCAACGTGGAAGCGCGCCCTTCCGGGATTCCCTCACAATGGACGAAACTTCACGCGAATTTAACAGAGTGGACGCGCACCTCTTGTACGCCTTTTCATTCTTCGCTTTTTGGCAGGACGACCACCTCTCTCTCTCTCATTCCGTCTCCCTCCATCCCCCACCGCCCCACTGCAGTCCGGATCAAGTTAGCCGTTAGACAATGAGATATGTGGGTGACAAAAAGCCGTCTGCAACGAGACCTCCCCCCGCCGCTTTCGAATTAATCCTTCCCCCGAACCCCACCCACTTCCCCAACCCCCGAAGATTCATCCTTCCGTGGAACCCCCATCCTAATTTCTCCGAACCCAACACCTAAGGCTCGGTGGGCAATTGAGTCGTCGAAAAGGGCCTCTCTTCCCACGGGAGCCCCTCGCCCCCGGCCACCCCCGTCCACCACCGAAAAAAGGCCTCCGCAGACTTCTCCCACTGTCCAGGGTGTGGTTAAGAAGGTGAGCGGGAATCGGACGAAGGAAGTTTTCGAGCACTCCGGAGCTGTCCATCCCTTCTCCTCGATTTCCTTTTCACTCGGCTCTCCGAGGTGGTCCAAAGAATCCCTTCGAATCCACTCGTCAGTCGCACGTCTTGTGGGGCGACAGATGAAGCCGTCTTCTCCCTTTGCCTTTCATCTCAACACGTGGCATCCGTGGCCTCAATTCCAAAGCTGTGTCCGTTCCGCCGGGGAATCGGTATCGCTTTTCCAAAGCTATTTTCATTGAATGGGATTTTCTCGAATTCCAGCCTCCTCTTTGTCGCTCTCTAAAGATATGTTTGGTTCACGACTTGGGTGAATTTCTCACACGTTACTGAAGCTAATTTCCGATTCTTCCACATTTCACGGTCGGTTATTTCTGGTTCTGCAGAGCGCCGTCAAGGTCTAAATGAATGGGTAACAATTCAGCAAAAATTTATTAGTTTGGCCAATTTTTATTACATCCGGAGCAGTGAATTTTCTCCAAAATTCAGTTCAAATTCTTTCGTTTTTCTCTTTCGAACATTTAGCCCGCAAATGTGCCCACAGCCACGCCAATCCCAATGTAAGAGAACGTAAGGGAGGACGTAAACTTCATCACAACAATGTATTTTTGCAAGGTGGAAAAGTATGGAAAATTTTGTTACGCCCCTAAATTCATATGTTTTTGGATCCCTAATTTCATATTGAACTGTCATACATTACGAGTTCCCCCTTTTCGCAAGCAGCTACGGCGTCCTCACGTGATCCTCTTCGCACCCTCTCCATTTCCTCGACGGATTGAGCTTCTACTCCATTTAGCCTCCCATTCAAAAGCCATCCCCAATACTCCCATTCAATCCCTTCACTCCCTTTTTAGGGGATTAGCCCTCTCTCCCCGTCACCACCTCCATTTTCATCGTCTCACTTTCCCACCCGATTCCTTATAATCTTCTTAGCGGACCCCCAATCGTCTTTGTTGCCCAACACACCTCTTTTCTTCCCGCCTGACGTTTCATCCCGAATCCTTTTTCTCCATCTTTGCTCATCCCTTTATTCCCTCTTCACCCCCAAATCTCTCCTTTTACCATCCGGGACGCCATCTTAAAACCCAACTACCAACCCCTCGGATACGAATAAATCAAACAGTAACCGACCCGTAGGAAGAAGTAGGCCTTCGCAGCAGCGGCTTCACTTCACAAAGCCAATTCTCGCTGTCTCTCCCTTTCCCAACCTCTTTCTATTCTCTTACTTCTCTCACTTCCCCCCCGACCCGGAGCCCCCTCGGCCCCCCGTCGCCTCTCCCACACAATTCTCCAGAAAGGGTATTTCTTTTGGAATTCAAGGAAACAAAGGGAGAGGGATGAGGGGGTGTGTGTGGCGGGAAGGTGAAACACACCTGAATGTCCGCTGTGCGGGCGGTTGGTGTCTTGGTACCTGAGGAAGGGAAGGGGGAGGAGGAAGGGCACCTTTTTACGCCTGTACCACCACCACCGTGGAGCATCCCGCCCTCCCAAAGAGTCGGCGAGAGAGAGGTGACGTGAGGAGTCAGACCTTTCTCTTCGGAGGATGGAAACGTTCATCTGAGGTCGAGGGCCACTCCCCGACCGGAGCAAAGAAAAGGTGTACCGAAGGGCGTGGGTGGGCGCAAAGCTAGTAATTGGGGAGAGAATTTCTCCGACTTTGGGAGCGGTGAGTCCCACCACGGGACGCGTGAAATTCGAAGTCCTGCGCTCTTGCCTTTGAGGAAGAGAAATTTTTTTGGAAACGAGTAGAATTAACGGCCATTAAAGACGCCTTTTCCGGAATTTCTCTCGAGTAACGATTTCGGTTCATGTGTGAAAAATTACGCGCGATGACTGAGGCTATGACTATGGCGCAGTCGTCCACACAACCTGGCCCCGACGAACTAAAGAAACTTCTAGAAGACGAGGACTGCACCTCGTGTTGCATCTCCAGTCTTGAAAAAGGGCGCTCTCCTAAATCATTACGTCACTCGGCGACCTCTTTTAACTGTTGCTGCAGGTATGATTTTAGTGACCTCTCTTCATAAAAAAAATGTGGACGGTCGGTCGGTTTTCCATCACTTTTCTGTTTCTCAATTCGTTGTGATGGCAGAAAATTTAGAAACTCGTGAAAAAAAATCTCAATAAATTTTTTGGACTTTTCTTCGGCGCCAAGAGTGACGTTGATTTCGAGAACGCCAAAAATACACGCTCGCTTAAACGGGCGACCTCACATTCCAGACAGAAAAAAGCAATGCTCTAAACGTAAGAAAAAAATCCCTTTAGCTGTTGTTACCCGCGCAATTCCCTCGTGCACGCCGAGTCGCGTCCGAGCCGCCTGTCACTCCCCATGATAGCCCAATAGTGAAAACGGAAAGGGTGGCAACCACGTTTCATAACCCGTAGAATTCACAAAGAAAAGAAATCCGCATCCCGGCAAATCCCGTTGTGGATGGAAAGAATCGGCCGTTTAAGTCTCCAACGTAGACGCGCTTCGCCTTCGCTCCGGAGCGAGCGGAACGGATCGCTTCAGGAAGACCGCTTTCCACGTGTAAAACGCTTAATTGCCCACAACGTTTTTCCCCCGTTCTCCACCTTCCCGCATCATTTGCCGCGCCCTAAAGGAGGGGAGCGCGCGCACGCCAAGAGAGAATCTTCCACATCGACGGCCCGAAAGGGGTGCGGCCCCGGGAGAGGCAGCGGGGGGTGAAATTGAAACGGATCCTTCTGAAAAGGGGAAAAGAAAGAGGGGAGGACACCCTTTTTTCCCTCAAAGGGGAGAGAAAAAATCCTCGGATACCCACGCGTCACCCCTCGCAAGAGTTATTGAATTATTCGGCGGGCGGACGGGGGTGGATGTGGAGGAGACGGTAGGTGGGCTCCGCCGACCTCGCTTCCACTCTCCCTTAATCTAATCTCGGTAATTTACGAGCGGGAACACGGGGCGCGTTAGTTTCCGATTTTGACAAAATATGGAAGCCTTCCGAGGGAAGAAATCCGCTCCTTTTTTTTCTAACCGGAGGATCTCTCTCGAGTCCACCTTGCGCCGCTGATAAATCTCGCGCGGACCCCCCGCCGCCCGCCACGTCTCTGTTCCCAAAACACACCCTCAAATTTATACGCCGTCTGCGGACCTCAATTGTCGCTCACGTTGAAAAAAAAAAGCGGTCGGAATATGTGAAAGGGTATCCGCGCCGTGAGCCACGATTGACGATCCCTTCTCTTTATCCGTGGTGACCCCTCTGTCTCTCCTCGTGGGGCACGTTGAATGGTGGGGAGGGAACCATTATGGGAAACACGCTTGCTCTCTGCTTGAGTGGGAATGATATCGTTATGTGTACGTCTGAAAAAGAATACCTTTTAAAAGATGTTCCCCCTCTGCTCTTTTTTTTTGAAGACGCCCATGTCATCCCCCTACTCTTTCTTTTGGGTTCTTTTTTTTTGAAAAATTCGTTCTCCCTCCCCCCTTGTGTGTGTAACATTCCCAGTTCGCTCTCCGCCGGACAGTCTTGCCTTTATTAAACAAAAAGAGTGAATGCATTCAGTGTGTAATATGCAAACAGGAGGGGGGAAATGAAGCTTCAATGTCTTCTCGACCCCTTCCCGAGAACAGTTTCGATGGAAGTAATTAAAAAATGAAAACAACCGAATATTAAAAAAAAATATTAATTATTATTGACAGAAGCAGTTGCTAATCCGTTGTAAAGTGTTTCATTTACATATTCCATGTTTTTCACTTGGGCATAGTTTCATTGTAAATACTTGTACATATATTTCTGTGTATAAATAAATATGTATGCTGCATTTAAGTCCAAAATGATTGTTTGCTGTGTTTTATTTGAAGTGGTACCTTACCTTTCTCTCGCCTGAATAAAGACCTTGTATTGAATGGTGGATTTTCATGGAGACAGATTGAAAATAGGAATGTACTGGTGCTGTATACCAATTAAAGCCATATGCACGATTCATAAATTCTGATCTCGAAGAGAACACTTCCTGAAGAGCTTTTAGAAGGGCTTGGGACTATATTCAGAGGAGTATTTAAGGGAGGGAAGAAGAAAATTCACCTTCTGAAAGAAATTCTCACCTTCTGAAGTAGAATTTTATGATATAAAAGAGATGAGATTAAGTAGTTCTTTCATTTTCTGATCAAAAGAACTCATTTTTACGCCTCCAAATTATCCTTGTCTATCTTAGGAAAAATAATCTTTAAATTCTATCTAAATTTCTAATTACCATCTATTTATCCTTAACTATTAGTATTGCTGGCACAATTTTATAGCATTTCTCTGCTTTTCCCTAGTGATGATTTCCCTTCATTGTTTCAGAACAACACATCCCTCTTCTAAGTCCTATTTATAAAGAATCCAAGCTTTTTCGAGAACTTATTATTAGCAAATTACTTAGGAGAAGTCGCATTAAGATTAAGACAGAATTAGAACTATTCATAAACTCTTTACGATCAAGAAATATCCACGTTAGCGCAAGAGTGGCACCGTAAAAGGTATAATAATACATAACGGGCAAGTGAATTATAGTATTTCGTTATTTCTGATGGAAACCGAAGAAGCACTTTTCCCTCAAGTCATTTGAATAATGCACCGCGATGCTATGCCTTGGCTCGAAGATTAATGCATATAGCTACGAGTCGAATTACCCGATTACCGAATGGAAATCACCTTATCATGCATGATACTACATTATTTGATGTAGGTAATAAATACCTCAGATTGAAGCTTAGTTGTTACGTAAAGGAGCTCTGTTTAAAAGATGTTGAGGCCTGAATGAGGGAGCCCACCTCTATTTTCAATTCATAACCCTTGACAGCTATGACCCTAGGCGTTCCAGTGCTTCGAAAATGGCTTTCCTTTAATTTATTCTCCGTTAGGGGTTGTTTCACATTTCTGTATAAATTAAGAGAGAAGGTCCAACATATTTTACTGTAAAATGCTTTTACGAGATCAATTAAATCCATTTTCGACAGGCCTGTCTCTCTTTTCTGGTGTTTTTCTCGGCATAAATCTCCGAAATAAATTACTTTTCTTAAATAACTTTTGGAAATGTTCGCTATCCTCTGATGGGGTAGGAAGAAGGGGATGGAGCTCGAGGCAAGCCTGCGAGGCGCAGGCGATTTTTGATTTTTATTTCTATTTCCATCTCTGGATTGAATGCAATTTTATGAGGTCCTTAGCAACTTAATCAATACTTAAGCGCAAGCAAGCAAGGGATCATTCGAATTAGTACATATTTAACTCCCTAGGATTACGAGAGATATATGTATGGATACATGAATCACAAGATAACATAACTGAAGATTAATGATGGATATCGATGTGAAAATGATATGATGGGATCTTGTAACATTATCTCTTTAAAATAACTCTGGTACAGCAATATATGATATTTGCCTAACATCTGAAGTTTCCATAAATATGATTGACTGGTAACTGATGATCAAAACGATAATTATAATGATACACGAAGTCTTTGGACAGGCAAGTACTTGAATAAAATCAATCCTCTGAAGTGAGATTTTGTGGAACTCCATCTTCACGACAGATTATATAAATAGATATTTGAATTCTATGAGAAAAAATATCGCAAACGACCCGGTTCCAGTGCCTTCACGCCATCAGCATGTCTCCTGAGACCTGGTGATTGAAAATGCAAGAGAAAGTGAGGAAGTATTTTGTGGAAAACGAAAACATATCTAATTACGATTTCTAAATAATTTTTTACTTAATTCGCGTGATTTACATTTACAGTGATACAACTGATATACTCTCACATCATTCTTTTATTTTCGTAAATTGGAGTTTTCATACATTTTTACTAACTTCGGAATGGAGACGCTAAGGAAAGTCAGAAAAATGTTTTCACTATTTGCTTGGAAGAGAATTTTGCATAAGGGATTAAAAAACATCAAAATCCTCCCAAATATTCTTGCTTGTAAATTTTTACGAAATATTCCATTACAATTGAGTTAATTTGAGTTTTGATTTTTTGAAATCAAGCAACATTTTTTTGGACGTAAAATATAATGAAGTCAATGGAACAACCGATGCTTTCAGATCAGATTTAATGATTCAATTGGTAGTTAAACACCGGAACGAATACGATGCGCTCTTACAAAATAACTACATATGCAGGTTCATGGTAAATAACCGCCAAATTTGTGCATAAAATACTTAATTACACATGTATATATGTGACCTAAAGAGTATATAGTATGCAATCAATCCTTAACCAGGATAATCGACCCTGGATAGTTGGAGCTCTAAATTCATTACAGTAAGAGACAAATCCATTCTCATCTCGAAAGACAGAAACCATCTTCTTTAATTGAACGTGTGGGAGCCGTTGAATTGTAGACGTCAACCACTATTTCCTGAAACATTGCTCAACTGCTCGTGACCTGCTGTTGGAATGCGACCGTACGACTGACTCGTCAAAGCACAATATTTACGGATACGTCAATATTAGTCGGGACTGGCTCGGCGTCGAGAAGAAGACGGATGGGATTTTAATTTAACCTTTGTCAGGAGAGTTTTATTCTCAGATTTTTCACGTCAGCCTCTGAGGCGACCGTCAGAATTTTTCTTTCGGAACGAAGGTTGTAAACGTCATCCTGAGAGCATTCTTCAAAAGGAAGTTGAATCGATATCCCGTCGACAACGGGGCCTTTGGATTCGGGGGAAGGCGAGATGAGCGAGGCAGGGATTCGGTAAGATTGAATGACTGGGGAAACAAGAGGATCTAATCTCATGACGACTGTTTTACGGATAATTAAGCGTCCGAAATTAAACTATTTAAACTTGACAAGTCACTTACAGCGGTGGAGATTTACAGCTAGGCATTGTTCTGCGAGGAAATTGACTTCTTGAAAATCATCCTGTTGTGGGAACGACTCATTCCGAGGCGTTATTTTGAGGGCACTTAATTATACAACGAAGTTAAAATATTCTTGTACCATATGGCGATTTAATATCTTGTAATATTTTTAAAACCACGTCGGCACTTTGTGGATACAAGCACGGGTGTTGATAATTGCGAAATATTTTAACTGTCTGTGAAGCGGATTTAAATAGGCTATTCTAATTCCTTCATTATTCCATCTTCAACTATAAATTCCATTTTCCTCACTTAAAAGATTTCATTTACAAGTTAAGTCTTTTTGAAATGGCTTGAAAGTGTGGAAATTGCTGAATGAAATTCACCAAGCAAAATTATCCACAAGGTGAATTTGAAATATTCGTCGCTAAATTGTTCGCAAGTAAGCTCAGTCACCCAACCTGATTCAGAACTCCATACTTTCATTAAGTGCATAAATGAATTAGGCTATTAGTTCCTCTATCCTTGATTTGCTGTCGTCATTATGTTATTATAATAACAACGGAATACTTACGGTTCGCTTTCATACATTTGTCAAAAAACCGACCATGTGTTTATTCTTAATCTTAGAGAATTCTCTAATGATTATTATATTTTAAATACCGCTTTTCATTTCATGAGATGTTTTTGTAAATAGTAATCGACTCGATTCGCAGTTTTACATTCGTGATATTCGTGCAGTGAGTATTGCACCGAAAATTTTCATCTCATTTTCATATTGGATGACGTTCCAGAAAATAACTGAATATGAATAATTGGTTGAAATTTAATGAATTAAAAAAAAACTCAAAATATTCTGCGTGAGCTCGATTCTACAATCCGATTAAGCACTTAATATCATCGTCTAATAAAGTATTTTTATTGTTTGATTTTCGTTGTAACACCTGAAGTTGGAGTAGGTAGCCAAAAACGGTCGATTCATTTTGGTTTTTTTTGCGAAGATTGCTTTTAATTATATCTTAGTTCACGAGACATTTTTCCGAATAATTTACAAATTAATTGATATTAGGCCTCCGGGTCTCCATAATAATATTCGACTAACGAATGCTTAGTATTTGAATTTATCTTTAAAGATTTGTAAAATCATCATTTTAAATACATTTAAAGTCGAAGAGATGATTCAGATCATCACTTAATCCGAACAAGAGTACTGTTTAATAGTAATGACTGAAGTCGAACCAATGCTAGTGACCCCACCAAGAATCGAAACAGGCATCGCTTTCACCCTAGGCTAACGCGCCACCCACATGGCCATATATCTGGAGAACCCTAAACGTGAGCACTTAACATTCAATGTTGTAAGAACAATCCCAGAAAATGAGTGTAAAGTCAATAATAAATCATGTACACCAACTATGAAGAAGTATGAGTAGAGTAGAAGTAGTAAAAGTAATTGTGTAAGTTGCCTATTGGAATCAGAATATCAATGGAACGATTACAAATTTCTCCAGGTAAGAAATACTTCTCCCTCAAACCACGATTCGTACCAATGTGAATGAATATCGACGCAGGAAGACATTCTTTCCGCTAGAAAATACACAGGTAAGTAGGTATTCAAAAGCATAATTTATCATTTGTTCCGCTAAATTAAGAAAGTTACTGGAAGCTACAACGTAAACTTCTCCCTCGGAATGCAGACACGTAAAGTAGGGATGTAATTGAGAATGGAAAAGCTGGGTGCCTTCGTATTAGTGCAGAAGCGGTTGTAAATTCCCTACCTGCGCGTAATACGGAATCTTCGGAAAAGTGAGGGTTTTCCGAGAGGTGCAAAGAGTAACGGTGCGCATTTGTTCCTCTTTAGGTGTCAGGCGTGAGGTCGCATCTTTTGGAGGCAATACACGATCTTCGCAACACTTCCCCTCTTTCTTCCTTCCGCCTTCCTTTCTTTTCAAACGCCTCCTCTTTGCACATTCCATTTTACCCCTGCCATTCATTTCCACCCTCTATTGCCTCCCTCATCCTTTCTTTCTCCCGCCCCTCGCGTCTTGCTTAAAATTACGACTCCATCCGTACTTCCTATTCAACTATACACTTCCCTTTCATTCACTCCCTGCCCTTTACACACTTTTCCTCATGTCCCCTTCTCCATGCCTTCTCAGCCACATTTCTCTTCCATTCTGAAGTTCCCCGTGCGATAAATATTAATAGCACGTTTCTTGAATTCATTTAATTTTGAATTAATCTTGAGCATTCGGTCTTTATTTTCAATCGCACTCTATAACTATGCTCCATTACACAATGGAACAAATTCCAACAAGTCCTCTGTTCATTTCCTACTTTTCCGACTATTTCAATGCTGCCATACCTTCTGCATGCACTTCTTTTCAGCATTTTTATAGCAACTTCTTAAACTATTTATGACTATCTCCGCTTTGGCAATTTGCTAGCACATATTCAGCTGTAGCTGAATTTTGTTCTTTGAATTAGAAACTTTATCATTAACTATGCTCCATTCCACAATGGAGTAAATGGAACAAATTTCAGCAAAGTCTGAGCTCCTTTCCTCCCTTTCCGAGTATCCTAATGCTGACATATCCTCCGTATGTGTTTTATAGCAAATTTTAGCAGCCTTTTAAAACAATTTACTGTACAACTATCTCTAAGCTGGAAATTCGTTAACATATTTGTAGCTGTAGCTGAATTTTTCTTCTTTGGATTAGAAAATTTTCATAATTTTTCAGATTAGGTTATTTATATTCTAATGAATATCTAAAGATTTAAATACCTCACACAATATATATTTGCGCATAGATTTAAACAAAAATAGGAAAAAGATGTTCTACTCGTAAGTGATATTTCTGCATTAAATTTCTGTAAAGCAAATAATTACCTACTCTGTCAACGAATAAAAGGTTTTTTTCATATACTTGTGTAAATTTAGGCAAAGGGTGGTTTGCATCCACCTTATTTATCATTATATATTGTACACAAATTTATTTTATGTTAGAGCAATATATTTTTTATCCCTTTGGGGGAATCTTAACTTTCCATTTTATGATAGCTAAAATTTCTATTAACTATTCATCTTCTGTAACAGAGGTATTCTAGAAATCATAAGTTTTAAATATTTAACATAAACATATATAATATGGCCATGTGTATGTAATATATGAAAATTGATTCTTCCAGAATAACTCGGCGGAACGGACATAATAGTGAAAGAATAAATCTCAAAGATTTTACTCGACATTCATCAAGAGTAAAAGCAGGATTTTTGAAATCGTTATATTTACACAATTGATAGATTAGAAAAATTCATTCAACTCCTTACAATCCTATTTCCGTTATCTTCAAACATTCTTCGTTTCCTTTCTCCATTCCTACATCGCTTTTCCACCTCATTTCTTCCTTCTATTCCACATTCTTCCTACAACACCACCTCCCCACTCCGTTGCCATTCTCTCACCTAACGAACCGTCCCCATCCACCCTTTTCCCTTTCCCGAAAATCTCTCCCTCAGTCCTTACAACTCATCCTCTCCGAAGTTCGTTGACGGTTTTTGCCGCTTTGGAAGTGCACCAAAGGTTCAGCCTTGAATTCTCCCGCTGACTCAACTGCATGACCTAAAACACGTCCTCTGCACAAGTCTCTTCGGAGAATGAGGCTTTCCGCTCATCGACTACGAGGATTATTACGTCTCGGCTGTAAAAATTCCCCGTCTACGAGTTCGTCGTCTTCTGCATGTAGCCAAGAATCCCTACATCTCCTTCTTGATGACGAATCACTTGCAGAAAAGCCAGCGTTCCAATTAGCTCGAGCCCATTTCTTTCTAATGCGATTGTGTGATTATCATTCTCAGTCGATTGAGGTGATATGCTCCTCTGTCATTTCCTCCAAGTGGCATGATGGTTTCTCCTTGAGAAAGCCGTAATTCTCCTAACCTCATTCGACTTATGTTCGGAATTCCATGGCGTAAGGATGGGCGTAGAGGAATCTGGACGCTTCATACTGGAGAGCCGCGAATGTTTAATTTTATTTCGAATCCGATCTGGATTCGAAAATCTCGTTTAGAATTCGAATCAGTTCGAATGGAACCGGATTATCAGGATATCGTGCATTCCGATATTCTGATAATTAAAAAATTAATATGCACACTTCCAGTATTGTATCTTTGCTGATACAGAAAATAAGCATCATGGTCAAAAACAATAAACTGGTAAGGAGCAGATCCGTTTTACCATCTGACTATGCATATTACAACCAAAATACACACGACCCAAACAGATTCAATTACCGGTTCTTTGGAAAAAAAATCAAATTTTAGACTTTGATCGATTCGAAATCAAAACTTGACGGATCCATGCTCAATTCCTTGACTTTCACGAGTAAGACATCAACATGTTTTAAGATATTGACAAAATTTAGCGACAGTATTTTACTCGTCAAAAATGGATACAGAGGCATTGTGATGAGCTTATGAGAAATTAGAATGAGAGATGAGACCAATTAATTGTAATAACACACCAAAAATTATCGTACTTCTTAATTTTGGTATAATCATTGGTGTGATAACAAACCTAAACTGAATAAGGCAGGAAAGAATGGTCTGCCATTTCCATAAACTACGGTCGCAAGACAACTAGAAGGTAAGTTTTTTATTTAAACTATTAACCTGTCGACATTTAAGGCACTAAGTCACTTCGACATTCAATTAATGAATATGAAAAGTACAAGAAACGTTTTTGCGAAAGTTAGGTCTTTCCAAAAATTCAGTGCCTTCTTCAATGACTTCAGCCCTGATTCAGTAACGAACTGAATTTACCGGTTGTATTCATGATTCGATTCCAAAGACAATTACCGATTCGAAACTCCCTAATAAAAATCATAACAGGGTGATGAAGTATAGGAACACTCAACGCCGACTCAACCAATTTCCTCTTTGATGTTAACACCAGCCTGGGGTGTGAAATCTTCCAATAACATTTGCTCAAATCTTCACAGGTGGATTCCCTTCAACACAAACCTATAACCTTTCTAATTCCCTCCAAAGACCCGTGGAAACTGAAGGTAAGAACGATTTGAGTCCGGATTACACTCGTAAATCCCTCTTTTCTCTCATTTCCGCATCCAATTATTCCGCCCTCTGCCCTCATCCCATAGGAAAAAAGCATTCCTTTCTGCCCCCGTGCTCTCCGGTGTGGGTGAAACCCCATTCAGTGAGTGGGGTCCACACGCGCCCATCTTCCCTCATATCTATCCCTCGATCGCCTCACGGGGTGCTTCTCTTATCGACCATCTCTTAAGATGACCTCCTCATTTGGTATTGAAAAGGGAAGGCCTCCGTTAAGCAGTTCATTTGTTTCCCCTCATCCGAGTGGGGTTTTTTGGGGTCCTTTGTGGCTCGGTCGAGAAAGCGACTCGCAACTCGCCCCTTCTTTCCCTTGCCGACCATTCCTCAAAGTCACTTCCCTTTACCTGGTTTTGGCGCCTCCGCTAAGAGATGCATCCGGATCCAGCGGTTTTTTTTTCTCTCCTCGGAGAAAATTTCCTCGTCAGCTCTCATCCGCAGGAGACTAATTTTGTAACTTTGGAAACACGGCGTGATTCGGCACTTCGTTCGTATCTGTCTTCATCTCGAAATTTTTCCGGGCTCTTGCGACGAGTTTCCCCCCTGTTTCTTTTCCGTTACGAATGCTTGTTTCTGCCACGGTGCTCTGGTACGAAATTCTCTAACGTGCATTCTCGATCGATGTTCCGTCCCGTGCTTCTCGAATAACTTCTTTCCTTGTTAGCTGGTTGGATGGCGGTTGCATAATGGAATAACTTAGATTTGTCGAGAATATGTTTGACAAAGAGCTCTTTTTGTAGAATTCAGTCGATGCTCCTTTCTGCTATGGCATCCTGGTAGGAAATTCCCGCGGATCCCGCATTCTCGATCGCTGTTCCGTCCAGTGCTTCTTGAATAACTTCTTTCCTTGTTAGTCGGTCGGATTGTGGTTGCATAATGGAATAACTTAGGATTGTCGTACATTTCTTTGACAAAGAGATCCTTTAGTAAAAGTCACCAGATCGGGATTCCCATCAATATCATTCACAATATAAAATGCCATCATTAGCAAGAAGAATTTCCAAAAAACCGATCCACAATAGTTGCTTCCTGATTTCGAATGAAAACAAATGGCCAGATTCGATTGCAACTGAAGAGGAATGATTCGTTATTTTGAACCGAGGATGAGACTTAACTTAAACTTATGGTATCACTAGCATCATAAAATCGACCTCTATATAGAAAAAACTTGTGCGCTCGTGAATTGTAAAACAATGATATTTATCATGATGATCTTTGAATAGTGGTACTAAATTCCGATAAAATTTCATTTTTGGGTTAATTTCAATGTGGCCAGTTATATTTCCATTCAGTAGACATATATTATCAAGAAAGTAAAGCATTATTTATTTCATGAACATATATATCTGTGAGAATTCAAAAACATATTTACCATTTGGTTTGGGTTTCTAGTTTGGGTCTCATCGATAAGGGACCCAAAAGTGACGTTTTTTGTTTCTTTTATGGTGAATAATCTCTTTATGTGGCCTGAAATGGTCCTTGGACGGATTGCTTCCTTGCAAATTTTACTTATAAAACTCGCAATTAGCTAATGAACAAGGATTTTATCGCACTCAAGTGCTTATATATATGTGAAAAAAGTTGATATCCCTATAAATACTCTCCCAAGAAACATTTACCATACTAATCCTATTCTACTGTCGCATGAAGTTTCAAACAGAAGGCCACATAAAGTGCTTAAAATTCTCTTTTACGCAATAACTGATAGTTTATCAACGCTTATCCCTTCAAAATAAAAAAGAATTCTTTGAATTAACCAGATTGCGAATGTGATGCGGAGACTGAAGTTATACGAAAACTTCGCGGGATGTAATTATTATCGTTGAATACATCATTCATTATTATAGTATATTTATTACGTAACTAATATACAATGGATACTAAAATTAGAAATTACGAGACACTATAGACACCAAATAGACCGAATTCGCGTTCTTTTGAGCCTTTTTTTATTTCCTTACAATATCTGAGAATATTCATTAACGAGATATGTTTTTTGAAAAGAAAAACGTAAAATTTCTTCGACTAATTACTAATGAAAGGCTGAATTTTCAGCTGATTTAGAGAAATCTTCGCTTAATCAGTTCGAATTGTCTTACCTGAATAATCTCTTAAAGAAGTTCCTAATCGCCGTCAAATGAATGACCCCATAAAACTTAATGAAGCAAACTTCAGAAGAAGCTTCCTGATTGATTTGTGTCAGGCAATTAGCCGTCTGCCAATTAGGCTTCCGAAAAAAACCTTAAGACTCCCCAGAAAAGAGAGAGTCGAAAGGCGTCTTGTTTTCCATAACAATGAGGACCTTAAGAAATACGAGTCTTGGACCAAAAGAGTGAGCAACAAAGAGGCAAGAGATAACGGTTAACGGCCTTAACAGCAGCCATCATCAACGACTCAAAGCCACAATGGACCCACGGGTGCTCTCGAAAACGGACATTGGGTTCGTTGAAACCGAAAATTCCGAGCGGAGGAAAATTCGGCTTCTCTAGGATGTTCCCCAGGGATCGCCTATCGGTCCTCCCAATTTCACAAACGAGTTCCCCACGATATTTCCCAATAAGCCAGAAGAAATGCGGGGAATCCGGACTAATGAACGAGTGGTTTCGACATGACGTATTTCCCCGACCGAGAAAACACGACCGTAGCATTGTAACTCCTTCGTTCCGAATTTTCTTCGCAGGGCAGAGTCGAGTTTTCAACCGTGTTGATTCTGGATTCGACAAGCGTAGGCAGGTATTGCGGCTGTCCACAAGTTAACTCCGCGTGAACCTGTCGGAAAAGGTTAGAAAATGATTTCTCAACGCACCGAAAGAAAAGCGTTAAAGGTTACCCCTGATGAAAACGTCTCCAATTTAAAGAGCGCGAGCCTTAATACCCGGAGAATTATTTACGATAAATTTCCCCCCTTTTAAGACTTTTTAAAACCGGCCTAATTGAAAAGCTTTCGGAGTCGTTATTCCGTCTCCCTGTCTCTCTCCCACCGCTCACCATAAATTAAACGGTATTCCATTTGAAGGATTTGATTTAATGCGACTGGTTAATATCTGTTATCTCTGAAAAAATCCCACCGGTTTAAACGCAAGCAGCGACTTCAGAGCCGCCCCTTGAGTTCACAGAAATATATTGCCCCGTTTATATGCAATTAGGGACGTGGTGAGGCTGAGTCTAAGGGAAGTGGTCTGGGGGGAGAGGAATGGGGAGTGAGACACGAGCACAGAGCGGGTCGTTACAAGGGGAAGGAATTAGGAGGAATGCAAGATGGAGTAGATTGGAAGCCGGAATTTCTTCAGTCTTAAAGGAAGTTTCGGGTCCAAAGGATACGACGAGGGCCACCGTCACAGGGGGAGAAGGGTCCCGAGGGTGTGGGGGTGCGAGGAGGGTAAAGGAACCCAGTCTTTTATTTCGTCTCATTGACGTATTTCCGTTCTGAAGGTGTTCTGTGTAGGGGTGCCGCGGTTGTTTCACGTGGGGATTGGGAGTGGCAGAGAAGGTAGAATTTTTGAAAGGTGAAGGGAAGGAGGGGCTGTGAGGAGGATGGCGAGGAAGGCATAAGTTGAGGGAAGAGGCAGAAGCAGGAAGAGAGGAGAAAATGAAACAGATATTGGTCGAGAACAACGGTGGGAAATCTCCATATTTAATTAACAAATGTTGATTTCTATAATAGAATTCCTAGATAACCATCGAGTTTTTTTATAAGATTAGGCAACTTCAATAAACAAAACGATCCTCAACCTTGAAGTTAAGGAATTATGAACTTCTTCAATCACAGAGATAGGTAGCAACCGTTCAGAAACGGTCCACACATTCTATTTCAGAGGGAAACTTTCTAATAGGCAAGCCACGAAGAATGTAATTAATCTTATGGTTGTCACAAGGGGGGGATTATTAAATATTTGGTAGCTTAATAAAAATTGTAAGTAAAATAAACTATTTCCCTTCCTTTTGGTGTGTGAAAACCCGCTGCTCCTTATCTTACGCCAAAGAGAATGTTGTTGAGCAATTTAAACCTTGTCCATAATTGATTATTATGATTGGTTTTGGGATCAGATCAGTTCTCGTTTTCTATGTAAATGGTCTTACTCATGCTGGTATGCTTCACTTTTTATATGCAATGACTTACTTTGACATGCGAATTTAATTCGTTCCTGCCCATGGTTTTTAACTCGAATAATTCTAAACTTAAAATCGAATTTCTTATGTTCAGTTTCAACGCTATCTTGAGAACCAATACAGAAACATAGAAAGAGAAATGATGAGGACTAAAGTCGAACGTTTAATACATGAAGTCTTAAAATAGAATTCCATAAACTCAATTTCAACACTATCTCAATAATCGATAAAGAAACAGAAACAGAAATGATGAGGACTAAACTCATCTTCATTTAATTACGTGATGAAGTAGCATTACATAAGTCACAAAAGTTTACTTTCTTTCTCGTTAGGTATGTTGTTTGATTCCATACATATCCTGCAGAAAAGTATTAAATGATGAAATACAAGACTTAGTGAGATAAATATATTTAATTTATTACAGGGCAGGCAAAATATAATGGGCATGGATCTTAGAAGATGGCATCAAAGCAATGTCACTGATAAACTCCACTGCTGTGAAATAAGTATCTCACTTGATTGGATTTCTTTTCCTCTCGTTCGTTACGATATTTTTTCATAAAGCTCTAGCATCAAAATGAATCCAAAGAGCGGAAATAATGCAACGCGTTGTCGCTATAAGTTTGGACCACAAATCTTTTATCTGAATAATTGGCAATCAATGGTATCAGAACGGTCTATACAACACGGAAAACTCATGATATCGATTATATACATCTTCTATGAACTCTTCTCTCTGAATTTAATAAGTAAATTAAATCTCTGATTCAGCCTTATTTCTTCTAAAGATTCCCATCCTGCCTCCTAAAGCATCCGAGTGACGCTCACCGATTTTCCATAGCAATTCTTTACAAAACATATTGTTTTCGGTTTACCCTCCTAATTCGCGAATGCAACACTTTTCAGCAGGGTCTCGTACACTGCATGCATACTGAAGGTGAGGCCTACCTAACAGCCTAACTATATAAAATATATTTTTAGGCGGAACTTCCTCACAAGAAGAAGACCGATGAAAAGAACGAGGAAAATTTCGAAGGGCAGGCTGGAAAAAGCGAAACATGGGAAGAACGAGCACGGAAAGTAGTTGAGAATGGAAAGAATTCAGTTACGAGTGGGCGGGAAACGGAATTGGGAATCGGTTTCTCCTTTTCTCTCAACCAAAACCATTCTCGGATAGACCCCATACCATCATCGGAATTAGCTCCGAACTTTCACTATCAATTGTTTACTCATCTATCTCTCCCCCCCTTTTCCGTCTGTATCGAGTTTATTCGGCTGTCGCCGCCTCTTGGCTCCCAGTTGCTATCTCCACCTGCCCAACTCCTACTCTATCACCCCCACTTTCCCTTCCATCCGAATCGACATTGGGCGGGCAGATAACGTTTGTTTCCACCAGTGAAACCGTGTCCTGGAAATCCATGGGGTTTTCCTCGAAGAATTTCCGGTGCGAGTTTTTAAGGATGATAAAAATGTCGGTGAGGAACCAAAGGGCCCGGGTGTCAATGACACACGCGGTATGCGTAAGAATCACAGCGTTTCAGGAAATCAATCATTTTAAGAGAATTTTATTCTACTACTAAGACATACCAACACTTTCACGAATAAATTTGTCTCGATACCATTGACTAATATTCATTAATTTGGGTATATTTTCTTCTTAAAGTGATATTCACGCTCATTGAAGAACGAACTCGGCAGCTCTTTCATGTGTTCCGCACAATGTATTCTCACATTAATAGGAAGATTTGAAATGAAAGGAGGATTTGAATGGAACATTTCTTCACCCATTATCATTGATGAGAGTCGAGCAGAATTTGACGGTTCTGCGCCTACTCCTTGAAAATATTGACCATGGATTAAGAGTAGAGACCGTTATGAAGGGGTATAAGTAAATGAGACATCCTAAATACATATAGAGTGAAATTTCAGAAGAACCCTCTAAAAAAATCAAATTTCCGTTACGCAATACATATTTTGCTCGGTATCCAAAATGAGATTTTCGTCAAAAGGACAAACTAATCAACCTTTATAAGAGAAAAGAGGTCATAAGCGGAGATCGAAATGGAGCAAAGGATGTAAATTTCGAGCGATTACCTTTCTATCTATATCATTCAATTGATTTAATGCCAGGGGCACCAATATCATTATATTTTAATCATATTTAATTTGTATAATTAAATGGATAAAACAGGGAGAAATAGTTTTCGTTTCTATTAAAAACTCCTTAAATTTTATTATTGAACCACTGTATAGATAAAAAGTGAATTTTCATATATTCACAGCCTTGGCAAATAAAACTTTTTATTGGGCCTTATACGTCAACTCTTTTAAATAGGTAATTAAATGTATGGATGGCTTCGGTGTATTTTACGACTCTTTAGCTCTCTGCTACTACCTTACTTATTTTTTCGAGTAAGAAATTTAAGAATGTATTCCACTCCAAAAAGATCTCATTTCGTGATAAGGATAATGCTAATTACTTAGATTCCATCCACTTGTGTCTAAAGTATTTTGTAGAATGAGCATGGAAAAAATCTGCGCAAGCTCATCTCATGCAACTCTTCACGGGAATTAGCATCTTAGAGTGGATCAAAACGCCCACGTCGTAAAATGAGATCTGCGAACAAGTACCGTACGCCCTCCCCGCCATGAACTTATTTTCACTCCTTGCGAGTCACGACACTAACAGCTGCTTGGCATTGATCTAATATTGTGTACCCAAGGAGAAGCGCCACAGTTTTCGAGCTAAAAAACCCTCCGCATGGAAAAGGATTTTTCCGTACACCGCCACGGGCTCGCCGAGCGTTCAAATCACCAGCTTCGAGCGCCGGATAACACATCTCCACGTGCAAGACCTTCGCCGGGTTGCGAGAAACCATTCCCTCAACCCATTCCTCAAACCACCATTCGATCTTTACGTCCGCCGCTAAGTCGTGGGACAAACACGGTCTTCGTGGGAGGGCTTTACCTCTTTCCGTTCTCCTACTCACCCCATTTCTCCCTCGGCACCCACTGATTATCATCGCCATTTCGATACCTCTTTCTGTTCTCCTTAGCGCGGCTCCCCGATTTATCTCTCTTCCGCGAAGGATGCGTGTACCGTATAGACTCACCTGTGCGATAGACTACCCGTACTTCGACCTCTATGGCGGTCGTACTCTATATTTTCATTCCTACTAAGGCATCTAACCGTAAACCGAAACCGGAAAAACCGTTAATTTTGCCGGAGCGAAAACCGAACCCGAATATAAACCGTTATTTGTTATTTTCCGACCTTCGGTTTCCTACAGTGAGCATTTAACTTCAGCCTAATTGAAGGAAGGCTTACTAAACGTGTGTAACTACAACTCGCAAGTAAGTTTACTTCTAAAACCCGAAAAACGGTTATTATTTTTTTGGCCGGAGTGAAACCCAAACCCGCATCCAAAACAATAAAATTTTTTAACCATTTTTCACTCCTTTTCTCAACAATGCACATTTTTTAGTTGAGTCTAATTGGTGGAAGGTTTACCAAACATGTGTTACTACGACTTGCAACCAACTATTAAAAAGGTTCCATTCTAAGTATTAGTCCAACGTAATGTAAACGAAAAAGGTTAGAAATGATAAAAACTTTTAAAGGAATATAATGTTAAAATAGTCGGAGCAATAAAACTGTCCAATCCGGTTCGGCGTTCTCAGGAGCGAAACCGGAACTGAACCGAAGTTTGTTTTCATCGTTGAACCGAATGAAAACCTGAGCAAAAATATTACTCCGCTAAACACTTGCCAGCATAAAAACATTCAAAGCACAATAATATTGATCTTCGATTTTAGCTCCAATTCGCATTTATTGAGAAAGAGGAGAGAGCTTGTAGTGAATTGAAAATCGTGAGCAATCCGATGGTTCAATTGGTGTGCCGTGCAACACTGGTTGGAAATCCGTGCTACGTCGTAAATGTATTATTAGTTTTCAAATATATCTCAGCTTTGAAGAGAGTTATAAGATCATAATTCATCTAAGTGTTAATAATTTGAAAATAGTAAGGTACAAAAGAAATGTTTCTCACCTGAAAGTTACGAAAATCATCAACTTCAATATCATAATAGTCTCTTTTATTACCACTAATTCGATGATCAACAACAAAAATTATTTTTGAAATATCTTTCCAAAAACTTCATTTTTTTCTTGTTGGTTCGAGATAGAATAGATTATAGAATATATAAAATATACACATAGGTATATGTGATTATGCTAATGAATCACAAACTGCGATATAAACTTACACACAAGGGCCATAATAAGGGTGCCACGTACCCAGAGCGCATATTTTCTAGAAAAAAGAAAGCTTATCGGCCACTTTATTTTGATCTTTTATATTTTCTTATCTCATATACCATTGAAAGTTTATACATCAATTTTTCAATTTTATCTCTACTTATATGAGATGATCCTTTATTGGCAAGATTAAGCCCACGTGGGCCTCTCTTCTACCTTACTTCCCCAGTAGGGAAGATGAGAAAGATAATGGTTACGCAGTAAAACCTACTAGCTTACACAAATGATGAGAACGAGCTTGAGTTACAGAAGATATAAGATATATAAGTTTTTGAATACCCGTCTCAGGTTCAAGGGTTATATAGGGAGAAAATTTTGAGTTCTACTAGAATTAGTTTTTAAAAAAATCAGCTTTTCCTTCTTTAAATGCCTTATCAAAACCTCAAGCTTATAGTGGATGAAACTATCCATTGGGTGCCAGAATCTCCTCTGCTCAGAGAGACGAAATTCGTCTCTACTATACGACTCTGAATAAACATATCCATTCCTAGCGCAGTATCCTTCCCTCAGCTCACGTCCTAATTCCGTCGATGCTCTTCCTTTTTTCCCTCCGTGACCTCTGCGCTTGCTCCTCTTCCTTATCTCTCCTTTATACTACCGTTCTTTACTTCATCCTTTAACTCCATCTTTTCTCCCTCTAGCCATTGTTTGCGTTCGCGCATCACGAGACGCTTAATATTTTGACAGCGCGACACCGCCGCTAGAATTCGAAAGCAAAACAAAGGTCCCTCGTGGAAACTATTCAAGTACCACGTAGACGCAACCTATCTTCCACTCCTCTCTTTTTCTTCGTCTATTCCTCCGCTCTTTCCTTCCTTTCTTTCCCTGATATAGGAGAGACTGTCTACACTTGGGAATTTAGAGTCATTTAGATTCGATTATATTTTTAATCGAGAGAAGAGTTCGAACTTCGATTAGCAGATCGTTTAAAGAATAAAAATGTTCATTGCTGGAAATCGAAGGTCAGATCAGAATATTACAAGTTATTTCTTCTATTGTACAGAGAGTAAGATAACACTTCACCACCAAGAGACAGAATAAGAACCTATTTCGCTTCTAAATCGTATTGAATTGAATTGATTCAACTTCATTGTTGAATTGAGTTGAACTGATTCAGCTTCATAAAGAGGGTGGCTGAAAATTGTTGTTTATATCGTAAGATGAGCGTGAAATAGGAGAAGCTGATCCGGAGACGGATCACGGTAGAAATCTATTCTATCCGCAGTTCTGATAGACTTAAGCAATAGGTACTGGGTATAAATACGGGGTAAACATATATTTTTTCAACATTTCCCCCACCAGAATCACAAGCCAATAAGCGGCTTGCAACATAAGAATGTAGATGTCGATGCAGCAGATCACTGTAGTTGAACATTACTTCCACACTTACATTAATGCCCCGCGAGACCCAAACAGCACAGGGTAGGGGATATCAAAATGCCGAGCTTCGTATTTAGCTGTCTCATTTGAGAACCTTATTTTAACTGGGAAGGGAGACAAGTAATAATCCGTTCTTGTAATAATCTCGCGAAATCTCTGTGACTTCTGGCCTCAATAATTGCGCTCGCTGAGCACGGGAGTCACGATTTCACGTATATCTTATATCACTTCTTAAAATTTCTCAAATAGCTTATTCCTATAGTCTCTGTCCTATTCTTAGGAGATTCTCAATCGTGGGTTTTGATCATCTTCATTCATTATACTGTCGCATCAATCTGGTACGTACTTCATGATGGAAACATCTTAAGTATAATTATAAGATCTTAACATAAAAAAGATCCCTATTCGAGCTTGCTCATTAAAAATGAAAGATTTTCTGAAATGTTGCAAAAATTCATGAACAAAATTACTCCTGAAAATAAACACGGTAAATTTAAGCTGCTTACATTTACCATACATACATACATTGGTATCAAACTTGAAAATGTACACGTTTCTGCTGGTGTAACTCGTACTGTGACTGTCGCACGCATACCGATCACCATCAAATCGATTCCGAATCCTTACTCCGATTAGATCGGATCAAAGCTACTTTGGTTCCCATTTTCAAGCCATCGTACCGCGAGTAATTATCGGCGAGGACCGGCGGATAATTGGTAAACAGGCCGCAGATAAAAGAAAACAGGAAAACCGCGCACAAACACGAATGCCAACTTCTCTCTGTTTCTCTGCCTCCTCACCTTCACCTCTTAGCCCCTCCTCTCTATTTCTCAATACACTCCACCGGCGCCTCATCTACGCAATATTCTACCTCTCCCACCGTCCCTTTGTTCCTCTCCTTTCTCTTCATTCTCCCTTTAACACCTTTAATTCCCTCCCGTTGTTCCTCTACGGCTTTTTTATTGCATTCTCCTCCGTAAGGATCCCTTGTTTCCCTACCCAGCTTTCCAATCTTTTCTTTCACTCGCTTTCCCCATTCTTTCCTTCGGATTCTTTGATCTCCCCCATTTTCCCCGCAGAAATTAATTCCTCATCCGTCGTATGGCTCATAAATATGGAAGTTTATCAACCATGAAAGGCAGTCTTTGCTTAATTATTTCCCTCTAATTAGGCTTAATTAAATGTTCTCTGTTTGCTCTCCCATCGGGGTCGGGAATCTCGAGTTTACTCTGAAAATTCGAGGATAATACGTTTCGCCGCATCTAATTTTATTAAGCGATTCAATTTGCATATGTTCTGGAAAAGGAATTTTCGTCCCAAGGCTCGCCTCCTTCCCGAGATATTACAATGGCTGTTAATTGATTGCCTTCATCGACTTATATGGGAAAATCTTCGGTATGGTATTATAAGCTGGAAAGAATTAAGATGACTGTGCACTGGATGGCTATGGTAGGTCGAAAAGAATGGATTGCCTTAAGTCTGTTGTTAACAGGAGTGGATTTCCCTCTATATTCGGATTCGGATTCTCTTTTAAGTAAGCTCTTTCCTATATCAGAATTCGGAAGACATTAATCTGGGTAGACTCTCTTCCTACGTAAGGAAGTTATTGCTTGCTACTACAAAAATGAAAAATGTTGGGTCTTATGGCGCTATGGAGCTATGTATTGGAGATAAAATATATTGGAGGTTAATAAAGATTATAAAGATAAGATGCAATAAAGGAAAGAAAGGGAAATAAAAAACATTCACAAGAATAGGGGATCTAAAACCTACGATACTTTCCGATACTATCTTTCAGGTTAAAGTTTTTGCAAAAATTAAGCCATTTCATGAATATAAAATCATTCAAGCATGTCAATGCATCTCTTTAAATAAGCAGAATAAACCTCCACTTTTGGACAGAATGAAGATATTATCCCGTACGAGAAATTGGAAATTTTGAGGATGTTTAACGGGATGCCATCTTTCGGAATAACAGACAGCGCTCGAATCCAGCTTAAGAAAAAAAAAATGCTGCCCGTCTATAATATTTTGAAATAGGAAATTTTCTAATCTGTGTCCTTTGTGGTGAAGTGAAGCAAATCGCTGGAAGTTAAATTCCCTTAAATCTTCTATATTTTAATGATAATCACGTCGAGCTCTACGGTAATGATACCAAGACACTTGAAAATACGAATAAAATACGAGTGCAGGCACTAAAAAGGTTGTGCTGAAAGATGCTTGAAATATCATGGGTGAATATAGCCTCAAGATAGTGCTAGGAATTGGAGAAATACCATGGCTGCAATTATAAAGAAAGGAAATACCTGGTTGCGACATATACCAAGATACAAAGGTTTTGCTGGTACTGCATTGGAGGGTGCAATGGAAGGAAAGAACTGGGGAAGCAGACCAGAACCTTATTACTTGGAACAGTATGTAATAGAACTAGGCTGCTAATTCTACCAAGATCGTGATGGATGTAAATCTGCTGCAAACTAATCCTAAAATTAAAATTGGAGAAGAGAAATGCAGCTATAAAACGAGAGTAATATTTATAAACTAAAATTTGAGATGATCGGAAAGGACCAAACCCTCCCGGACGTAATGCCCCCTAGTAAATCAATTTCCGTAAAAGGAATCGTTAAACCAAAGAAAAAAATACCACTCTCCGAAGAAAGAAAACAGATAGAAGGAAATCGAACGCCGCACCGTAACGAAATCCGATCGGTTCCTCGATTTTCCCAAAATTGAAATTTTGGAACCTTCACGGAAACGTCACCGTCGCGGAGTAAAATTAGAAAGTTTATGACATTATAGGTTTTTTATGTCGCTATAAAGTGCCATTCGGTCGGAGACGCATTCTGCGTAGCCACAGCAACGGGGGAGAGAGCCATGTAACGACCACGGCAAACCCTTCCCTCCCCTAACCCCTTCCCACCATCATTCTTTCCCCAATCGGACTCATCTCCTCTCAACACCCCTTATCTCACAATGACCTCATCTTACCGGAGGCCATACCACCAAATTGCCTCCTCTCTTTCGGGGGTTTTGCTGACAATCGCACGAGATGCTGAGTGATATTGGCCTCCCGGAGTAATCGCGCCAATCGACCACTCTCTTTCGGAGCTTTTATCCCTTAGGCGCCTTATCTCGCTACCGAGACGGGGTAAAAAATAAGGGTTAGCAGGAGGCGATGAGATGGAGGGACATCTCCTATCTCTTTACGGCTGCTTTGTTCCAGGGGCGTTATAGGGTTTTCCCACGCCGCAAGGGAAATGGAAAGGGCAGTGACATACCTATGGTGGAAATGGAAGGGTCGGAGGGACGGTGCAAGAAGATGCATGCTATCAACCACTAAAGAATGCGCCAACTAGGAATTCCGAGGGAAGACGTACAGGTTTACTTCTTTTCAAGAATTTCCACTGTACGAAGCCTTGGTTGTAAGTAGAGGTACCACCTACTGAGTTGTACACATTGGGAGATTTATAGCGTAAGAGATAGAAATTCCGGAATTTCCATATCCTACAATTCGTTTTCTTCCGATTCATCGATTGATGAAATAAATAACATAAGCACACTACTTCATTTTAAGCTACACTTTACTTGATTTTATTATTGAGCAAGCAATTCGGTTCCCTACTGATTTCTAGTGGTGTTGTGTTTTAATACTTCTGCGACGATGGGAAAAATGAAATTCCGGAAGATTCTAACCTTTCGCCGGGACGAAGACAGGGAATAGGCCTTATTCCAGAACACTTATTGACATTAACAATAATACCTCGCTAGCTGCCGTAAGGTGTATGGTAGAGGGTTTGAACGACGAGTTTCCTAATTGATTGATTTGTCCACTTAATACTGTCCGGAAAGAGAATTACTATCCATTCTCGCTACAATCTCGTGAAAACTCTTTGACGTTCGAAAATTACAATCACTGAGTGTAGTTCGGGAATCAGTAAGTCGCGTATTTTATCATACAAAACATTACTCAAAAATTTATCGAATAGCTTATGCCTATATTTATTTCTTCTATCCTCAAGAGATACCCATCCGATGGTTTTGATTGTCTCTGATACACTGGTGTCGAATCTGTAGTCTCCCTTACTTCTGGGAAGAAGTGACAACCCTAGCTGAAAAATTTTCCTGCCTTCTGAAAATTTCGGAAATCTGATAATCCGTATATATACCGTACCTAAATATAAACAAATAGATAAACCGTAAATAATCGAAATTAACCTATGGTTTTCATTCGGTTGCTCAAATGCCAGACCGAGCTGAAATTGTCCTTTGAAGATACTACTTCGTCACAAGTAGGGAGGTAACTAAGGTATGTATATACATACATATAAGACCCACTCGGAATTATCGTTTGGAATGGATGAAATCGAAACTACAAAAGTATACTGTTACGACATTCTCATAACTGGCGCTTCCGATTGCTGCTGGAGTTTGAGTCCTTTCGAAACGTTTTTGCCAAACAGAAAAAGAATTAGAAATGTTTCGTTCTTAAGTTTGTAAAAAGAAGAAATAAATTTTATTCACGTACAAAATTCGTTTCTAAAAATATTATTATAATGGTCTTAGAAATATGAACTCGATAACTTGGACTTGATGGACACTGATTAAAGATGATTCGTAATTGGAATATAAAAATTTTCGTTTATATAGCCAGGAATTCCACTAAAACGGACTACAAAAGGAAAACGTCAATAATATCCATGAAATTGAAAATATCCACTTCGAACATCGGTAGCGTTATTGTTTACCAACGAAAAAGAGGAAGCAAGATATTGAATAGCAGGTCCGCCAGCCTTAGTTCAAGGTAGTGCACCTGTTTTACATTATGACATTCGGGAATTCAGATTCTGGTGAAGACATCGGTCTACTAACAAAAGATGATTTAGCTTGATGAGAAGGCGTCTATAGCTGACATCAGCAAAAGCACAGGAATCTGTCTTTGACTCTATAAAAATATTTAATGTATTTTTAGGCGATTAATGCACAATATATTTCTCGTAAACATGTGTTTTTATGATTTATATTATTATTTATATATTTAAATTTGTAAGTGGCCTGTTTTACTTATGCTACCAAATAAAGAGATCTTACCATAATCGCATTTTAATAATATCCCTCAAGAATGACTAGATTTTACTTCACGAGTAAATGTTTTGCTTTCCCCATATTGTGTTTATTTTTGAAACGAAATAAATTTAACGTCATTATTTTCAAGCCATTCATCTGGCGAATTACATCACAACGCCCAAAATTTAAAGAAGACACTCGGTTTGCACTACCCATAGTAATCTCCATACTGATTCCCAAAGCAAATCGCATTAATATTCCCACAAACTAAATTAAAACCCACCCTCATTACCATCGGGCCAAAATTTGCTCGAAACACGTCATAATCGACTTCGTATTACGCGATCCGTTTAATATACCACCATTGCGGACTCATTATCCCACCTGTCTTACGTAACGGGCCGAATTTGGCCAAAATATTCGTATCCCTCCTTGGGATATCAAGGCTTAAAAACAAACAAAAATCCGAGTACGGGTCGATCCAAACACCACGCCCTCTTTCGTTTAATTAACTGGCCGTGAATAAACAAAGGCTGAGGCGCACCTTCTACCAAGCCATTCGTTCTCTTAGCTCTCATCCTTTAGGAGTGTCCGTGTAAATCGGAAACTCACGTCCTTACGAATGCAAGAAAAAAAGGAAATGAATGATGACCGCGTTTCCCCACAGCCGTCCCGAAAAACGGGAGATTTTTCCCAGCAAAAGAGCGGCCGGTCCCCAAAAAACGCGGGGGGGGGACGTGTCTCTTCCCCCCCTAACCAATGAGATAATTCTAACTCATAACACGAATGCATTAGTGTGCGAGATAACCATCTTTTACCTATGGCCGCTCTTTTATCTACGCTTGTCCATCGTTAATGCGCCTCCCAACACCAGTATTATAATGCTTCCCCGTGCTTTTTTCTGGGTGGGAATTTGCGGGGTCCTCAGTGGGCAAAGGGGAAAAGAGGAGATTGATAGAGATAAAGGAAGCAGGGACGGATTTAGGCATACGTTAGCCCTGAGGGCGGCGCTTGAAAAGGGAAAAAGAACAATGCGGTTTCGACTCTTTAAGGTCGTTATTTCCTTTGTCGTCAGTTTTCTTTATCATGCACCGGCATCTGTTCCTCCCTCTGATGTATAGTATGTCTGCGAGTTTAATTTCGTATCATAATTCTTTTAATATCTTATTCCGTGACAACTACTGCGTCTCATAAACTGCGAAGCAATTTAACTTTATCTATTCCTAAATCCCCTACATTGCTGAATTTTGTTTAGTTGTTGGAGTAACCATTACATCTGCTTGATTCCTTCACTATAATTTTCTAAATTTTTTGCTAACTAGTATGGCTGCAAGTTTAATTTCGTATCATAATTCTTTTAATATCTTATTTCGTGACAATTACTGCGTATCATAAACTGCGAAGCAATTTAACTTTATCTATTCCTAAATCCCCTAAATTGCTAAATTTTGGTTAGTTGTTGGATTAACCATTACATCTGCTTGATTCCTTCACTATAATTTTCTAAATTTTTTGCTAACTAGTATGGCTGCAAGTTTAATTTCGCATCATAATTCTTTTAATATCTTATTTCGTGACAATTACTGCGTATCATAAACTGCGAAGCAATTTAACTTTATCTATTCCTAAATCCCCTAAATTGCTAAATTTTGGTTAGTTGTTGGATTAACCATTACATCTGCTTGATTCCTTCACTATAATTTTCTAAATTTTTTTGCTAATTATTTGGAGTGTCAATGACATTTCATGTTGCCCGAAGAGGTCTTCAATGTAATCCTTACCGAAAAATGAAACGGAGTTCAGAAGTAGATGCTGTAATTTGCATTTGCTATGTATAATAATATAATAATTTGTGTAAAGGAAGGTGAAGGTTTGTCAATTTTTGTAATTATTTTCATATTTGTAAATGTGACGATGTGAAAGTGATGTGGAGACACATGAACTGGAAAAAGAACGTTGTAAACTGTGATTGAAATTTAGTAACGGTAATTATGGGATATATGTGGGGTACATGTATTAGTAGGGGTACCGCAGGGGTAAATTTATTCTTGTTATAGTTTTGTGGTGTTCTAATACTACTTGTAAATAGAGTGATGATATTAGGAATGTTTATCCATATAAGATATCTGGTTCATGTAATTGCGGATTGTGTTTATGTTCTAAGTGTTCTTTGACAATGGTTGGTCTACTATCTCTTTCATTATCGCATTAGGTATATAAATCAGATAGCTAAATAGGGACTTTGGTGTTTTCACACCGCCTGCCATACGGCGGTTCGCGGGGTATTAATGAAATCTAAATTTAAAAATGTTATATCTGTATAATTTACGCATATTTTTCTACTCTTCATCAAATTTTGTGCAGCACCAAACTCGTAAACAGAACAGTTTGAGTTAAAACATACGTGCGCCATGGAGTGCCTCGGAAAAGCACTGCAATACATCTTTTTCTTTTTCAACAGAAGTGATCAATCATCCGTGATGAGTTACTTCATTTCGGTCGGACACCTGGTGAAATAACCAACACACGAACGGATGTCATAACACATAAGAGTGATCGTAGATTGCTTCATTCTTCTCATAAACGGCGTCAAATGGATATCATTGTGTTTCCCCATTCTGGAAAAGTTAGAGACGCTGCATCGGAGAACAATCGAGAAAGAGCTAGTCTCTGCCTTTTTAGAAAAATCCTTGGACGGGGTGGCCTTCCACGAAATGAGGGTTGAAATTCAGCTGCTCGATTAGACACACGGGATCGATTCTAAAACGTAAGCAAAACGGATTGCATAAGGCATAATAGATCATTTTTACAACTTGGATGAAAGGGGAATAATGGGAAAGAGTGAGCGTCCCTAACTGGTAGGATTTGCGTCCCTTTCCTCCCTCCAGGATGCTGAATAGCACAAAAGAAGGTTGACTTAGTGGAGAAAAAATGAGTATCATTCCATCTTTTCTAATTGTATTTTTTACGCATTCGACCCTCAACGACTTTCAATTCGAACGAATCAGCACGAGGATATGTAAGCAAACAAAATATACCGAATCCGATTACGCTTACAGTAATACCTACCGTTTCAAGGAAAGTTGATTTATAAATTAAATATTTTACCACGTTTCCTTTAGATGTTATTGATAATTCAAATTAATTCAAATTAATGATAATTCGTTTTCATGAGGTTAAATGCGGACTGGAGAGTACCCTTATAAATATGCTAATGATGGTCCAATAGTAGATTTTTTCAGATTAACATCTGCACAGCATGTACACAAAGATTAACTCTTCATACGGAAATGAAAAAAATCAAGTTATGATTTTTTCCATGCCTTATTTTATGCTTCTAAGTGTGTTTTTTACTTCATTTTTCTTCACCACGACGCCATTAACATCTGTCCAAATCGGCTAGAGGAAACAGCAACAAATAATCATTTTACTAAATAACGAAACAATATTTTAGATTTGATATACATTCTTGTTGCTGCTGCCATATTTTTATTAAGGGAATATTTTTATTCCTATTTAGGAAATGGGTGGAGAGAAATGTACCTTTCGTTTACGATTAGTTGTAGTAAATTATTGACAGTACATTTAAAAGTGCTTCGACAACTAAGGTCGAGGGAAGCGAACCCGGGACCGCTTTCGCCAAAGTCGCACCCGGTTATCCGGGAACCTCTTTAATTCACCTTTGACTCCTTCGAATCATAACTGAAAGTTATATGGTCAATCCTAACTCAATAAAATAAGGATATGGTCCTGCGAATCAGATCTTCCTACAAAATTTTTACCAAGCCGAGCAATGCTTAGCTCGCTTGTATTGTCGGGCCATCATTAGCCCTTGCTAACGATGAAGTGGATGACTTTAAAACCAGCTTTTGCGCTAAGAACTTTACAGGTAGACATGTGTTTCGTTCCTATGAAAATTTTCAGCAACCTCCTCCGTTCACTCAAGAATATTTACAAATGATGGAAATGAAATTTACTTAGCACATTAAGATGAGCGACTAAACCCAAAGTTATACAAGAAGTGAAAAATTGTGACTTGGCCGGGACTTGAACCCAGGTCTCCCACTTTCCGGGCAGGTATTCTAACCATTCTCGTTGCAAAATAAGCTCCCGATTACTGAAGTGAAGAGGCGTGGCTTTATAGTTTTGTAGGTTAGAATACTATACTTAATCTATACTCAAGAACTTCAAGAATATTTAGTTTTTTCTATACGACATAAATAAAATTTCCCATCGACGTAAACCGCTGTGACTTCGATCCTCACGCCAAGTTTAGTTGTTTCCAACACCGGTAGGAGACAAACGAATTTACAACGTTACATGCAATAAAAGATCTCATTACATTACGGAGTCGAGGGAACGGTTTGAAAAAGGGTCCTCTACGCTCTATGAGAATGGGATGAGGTGGAAGATGGACTCAGAGAGGCCCTTGCGAGAAAAAAAGCCGGAGGGCGGGAGTGGGTCCCTTTCTTGTGTCCCCGCTGGGGGCCCCCGCCGCATACTCAGCATACCGATCGAAATTGGCTCTCTCTGTGTGACTTCCCTAGTCGGAAAAACCCTTCCGACGCTGGAGGACGTGTGAATCGTTTGCGGTCTGGCATTATTTATACACGGTGTTCTCCAGTTTCCCATTTGGGGATGGACTCCCTCTCGGTGGTCCCACGACTGCCTTTTTCCCTCCGAGCAAAAAAATATACATATATATAGAAGTAGACGCGGGTTTTCCTCTTCACTTCTTCCTCTTTCGGAGGCGGAAAAAATATGTACGCGTTCTCCCGCTTTTACCATAAACAAACTCATTAAGGACTGTGTTTGGAACTCTTTCGGATTAAATCGTTCGCGCCGTAAATGTCCACGTGCAACGGCTTCGGATGGGAACGAACGTGAATGATCGTCCGAGATGATTCCATGCAGTTTCTCTCGTGGTTGTATTCCTTCCAATTTGAAACTAAGGTTTCTATCAAGTCAGAATTAAACTGAATAAATTCAATCCTGCATTGATAGCAAGAGATTCTACGGTGGAATTCCTTAATCAAAATAAATATTATTTTATTCGCAACTTAAAATAAGCTTCAATTCAAATTCAGAATTACTGCCGTGCCAGGCCAACCTCTCAGAGGTACCGGGTTCGAGACCTGGATAGATGCTTTGCTTCGTTTTGTTCACGTATCCTCAAGAGAGGGTTTTCATCAGAAAGAACATCCTGCAATTAAATGGGTCCCTAAACCCTGTCATCGCAACATTTTTATTGCTTGAATAAATTCTGCAAAGCTGAGCTTCTCAGAGAGGCCAATAATTTTTTATGATTTTTCAAGCACGCGTAATTCCTAGACTATTTAAGTAACTATTTATAACTAGGCGGTTATCCATATGTGGGCCTCGTTAAGACTGCTTAGGAATTCTAAATAATAACCTATTTAAAATTTTTATAGAGTCAACGCTTGTTCATGAGATATTTTTTATTTCAAGATAGAATTTGAAATATAATTCATAATTCTACGTTACATGCGTAAAGGATAAGTTATACAATCAATGTCTCTGTATAATATATATCTGTACACATCATACAGAGACAAATATGTTGCTAAATGGAGACAGAAATATGTATTGTTATTTTAAGTCCATCCCTTACTCATCAATTGACAGACGTAGTACGTACTTACAAATCCATATTATGTTGTTCATTGTCGCAGTATAGAAGCGATTTAATTTTCCATTGTATGATGCGCACTTCCATTTTTCACCACAAAATGAGGAACTCCTCCTTTTACCCACCTTTTTAGTTTATATTTCGGGTTATTTGTTACATGATTCAGCACTGCTGCGAAACCCCGGTCGAAATTGTCTCGTGAAATGGAGTAGTAAAAGTTATCCTGATGGGGTTACATAACGGGAAGAAGATCCATTACGAACTCGAAGAGTCAATTATGTGGCGTAGGAGTCGACCCACTGACCATTTGAAACCCACTGAAAATGCCGCTTTAAAATGTTGGACCACAGCGCTAAGTGGGACGTTGCTACTTGGGTACGATATTTATACTCAAGAACGATCTCAGAAGTAATACATGTTCCATTACTATCTGCGAAATTCTTCTCCGTGTCAGTCTTAACGTTCGTATGATTCTCGTAAATACCGGGTATTTTCATCCCCTTGATTTTCTTCTTTCGATCGTTGTTAAAGAATAACCGACCAGGAGTAGATGTTCAGACACGGTTAATCCCAAATCCAACGTAAACGAGCTCGTTTTGTTACACGAAATTTCAGGTTCGACAGTAGCGTTACATCTATGATACTACGAGTATAGTATAGTATAATGTAGTATATATATAGTATCGTATAATAGTCGTATATATATATATATATATATATATATATATATATATATATATATATATATATATATAGTATAATATAGTATCGTATAGTAGAATAGTAGAATCCCTCGGTTGGAATTCGCTTCAGGAGAGAATAAACGATTACCGAAGGAAACATTTCGAAAAGTTCCTCGGTTCCGAACTTAGGGACGAGTGAATGAAATTTTGATTCCGGTAAGTAATGAGCGCGATCTACGAGAGGCATCAGCAAAGCGTTATAAGGAGGAAATCGCGAGGACAGATAATTATTTTTGGTCGTTCTTCCCGCGAGCTATTAGAGAAGCTAATAGGGTCGATTAGAAAACAATGATGGTGTCATTACACCCCCTGCCATACGCCACTGGTGGCTTTCGGGGTACTTATCTAAATCTAAAATCTAATCCAAAACATTGCAAGCCCGGTAAACCCTACCACAAGTAACTTAGCGGAAGAATTTCCCTTTGAAATTTTCCCAGTGAGTTCGAAATGATTAACCGTGACGGCACCTATGATGTAAAGCCTTACTATTTATTGTGATAATCTGCGGCGCCGTAGTTTCACGAACTTCGGCAATAAAGGTAGGAAATACAAAATTGCGGTTCGTGGAGAGAATTTCAACCCCAGAGGTACGTAAACAGACTTCTATTGCCACGTTGAATATCCGAGTGGGCATATAAAGCCTAAAATTTATAGTCTCCCCCTAAAGAAAACAATTTTCTAGCACTATTTTTCTGAAAATGTGGGATGCTGTTATTGTGATAGTCGGAAGACGCAAACAGTTGAGTCGTAAATTTCTTCAGTGGGATTTCGTGCGAAACTTGAGTATTACTTTGTTTTTCGGAGGGGATTCAATTAAAGACGGGGAGCTTCTTCAGATGAAAATGTCTCTTTCTAAGACTTTATTTATCTTTTTGAAGGTAATTTGAAAGAACATCAGTAGAACTTCACTCTGGCGAAAATTACTATATATGTTATAGACTTTCTTACTTCCAGATTATTTACAACATTTTACTTAAAATGGCTTTATAAATACTGTAAATGTCTATTATTTCCAGCAATTTGATGCTTGACTAAATTTACTTATTATAACGATGAAGAAATCGGGCATACGTTTCGAAAAACAGGACGAAGAAGGGAAACCTTAGAATTTAATATATATTACGAGACGATAGAGTCAACTATATAACTTACAGAATAATTCTCTAGAGTCAAATATATAGCTTACAGAATAACTCTCTCCGCAGCCTATTCTCTATTCCGAGTTTACGGAAGGATTCGTAAGAATTTACATCGATAAAATCTATAATACAATACAGACAATTGAAAGAAGTCGTCTCAAAAAGGTGGAGTAAGAATTAAATTTTTCTTCATCTTACAAGTTTTATATAGTATAAATTCAGAGATTAATACCATGTAAAAGGTCGGTAAAGTAATTGAGCATGATTCTCTTCTCAGATTTTCCGTGTTGAAGAAATGAAATATTTCCTATTTCCTTTTCTAAAAGCCATTCCCTGTTAAACAACTATTTTGCATCGAATCTTTTCGAGGGATTATCCGGTATCTAATTCAATAAAATAAATAAAGGAATTTTAAGTAGATGGATGAACAGGAGTTATGTAGTAGGAAGGTAGTTAAACATTCTCTTTTGATGGACGTCAGTTATTATATTATTCAAGGTTTCTTAGGCTACATATCAATGACGCGATTGAATTGGATGTTCAGTTTCATTCCTGGCGAAATTCCCATTATTATTTTTAAGGATAAACGGAAAAGTTTCGACGCATTCATATCGATACTTATCAGTTCTGTTTCTCCTTGGATTTTAAGGCTCACGGCTATAAGTGCTATACGGAAACACCTCTACCTTGATTCCTTTGATATGTGCTTCATATAAGTAACTCATTCATGAATATCTCTATAAAAGGATATATTGTACTAGAATATTATGATCCACAAAACTCCGTAGTCCACGTAAGTCAGCAATCTACTTAACGTCCAAAATATTTTAAAACATATTAAATGATCCTGTAAGTGAAACTAGGGAAGAGAATTCCTATATAATTAATAGCGGAGAGTAAATGAAGAAATGACTTCAACCACGTTGAGGAAACTCACACTCGCAAAACATTTTCACCGTAAAGGAGTAGATCAATCAACCCGAGAGAGAACGTGATCTAATTCAATCCAAAAACCCATCATCTACGTCCAGAGATAATTCCCTTTGAAAGCCAACCGCTTACGAACCTGAGAACCCAATAACTTTCATTCGAGCTGATACGCAAGCATTCTTATGGAGGTCGTGACCCGCCCAGGAAAAACGCTTCTCCCAGCGGAATCCACATTTGATTGAAGCCTTCGCAAGATGTAAAAGACGCGCATCGGATGAAGCGATCGAGTTCGTGAGTTGGCTTGCGAAGCGCGGAATGAAACATCGTGATGTAAACATTGGGGAGCGGAAGGCTGTCCGAGATAGGCACGATTGACTGACAGCTGCTATGATCCATGAAATAGATAAACAATGTTTGCCGGGAATGATATCGGCCGAACGATTTATTCTCGTGGAAATTAAGTTGCCATCAGGTTTGTTTGTATGGGGAGACATAAGAGCTGTGCCGCCGAATTAATTTTTAAAAAATTTTCGGCGTATTTTATGCGCGAGCACGATCCTCAAGCAGCGCCGGCTTTGAGACGTTCGCCCGCCCCGAGACGGCTTTCATCCATTCGATTCTCATTCGAATCTGATTTAACTTCCATTCCTCGCCGATATCTCTGAATTAATAGCTGAACTTATCAAATAGACTCTCTGTTTGTCCTATTAATTATGATGTGTGAGAGGTATTTGCCGATAGGCTATCGTGAACAACCTAACGCTTGCAGGATATTTAATGATTTTATTAGTCATAGATGTTCCCTAAATTACAATATAATTCGCACCCATCAAAAAAATTACGCATACTATGAAGGCAGACGTAAGTTTATTCACGTAAAGAAATCTTGGATGAAAATTAGATTTTTCGAAACGAATTTCCTCAGGCGCGAACTCCGCTGGCTGGAAAGCTTTATTCTCGAAAATATTCTACAAGGACATCATTATTTCAACCACTTCAAGGTAACAGTAAGAATTTGTGATAAGTAAGTTGCATTAACAGTGCATCTTTTCTTCTTCTTTATAATATGAAAATTACTAAGTTCGCCTGCCAACCGAAGAAGTAACATATTCAATATATCATTAGTAATTTTCCCCGCGGATTATTAGAGAAGCTAATAGGGTCGATTAGAAAACGATGATGGCATCATTACACCCCCTGCTATTCGCCACTGACGGCTTGCGGAGTAAAAATCTAAATTACTGAATATAAATTACTGAGAATCCTTTACTTGAGTCTCCTAAGCGAAAATTCCGAATTCGCGCCTGAATTTCATACTACTTACCACTCCATCATGATTTTATTGCAGTGATTCCTTGTTATCTTTTCACATTATATAAGCCTTGTTAAATCTACGCACTGCCAGAAGAAGATATTTGACGTTCTTTTCACTGCTTTAATCGCCACCCGCTCCTATTACCTTCTTAAGTAGATTCTGTCAGTGATCATTTTCCCTGAGACGGTATCCTCGTCTTCTGCATCTCTCAGAAGAACTCAACATGTTTACAATACATCCTCTTCACCGCATTCAATCCTCAAACGTTTGCGAAGGTTTCATCAACGCCCTGATATCTACTCTTTCGATTTTTCCTCTTTCGGAATAGCGATTTACTTGATCCTCAGTATCAGATATTCCTTTTAACCCTATGAGGACCATTTTTTAATGGTTTTTATACCCATTATTTAAATTATCTTGAATAAGATACACGAAAAATTATTATTAAAAATTTTAATTTTACAGCATAATTAAGTCATTATCAAACGTGAATATTTTCCTTTAAGGTATCGTTAGTAATTTTTATGAGTTTATTTACTCATAAAAATTACTAACGATACTAACGTTTACTCACTCTTTTACTTTACATAACTTTTTAGTATGAAATCCGCTGAAGTCATCTGCACTGTTATGTGCACTGCACGCTTGGAACCAACATACTTCTTTCTATAATTTTGAGATTATCTTGATGTTGCAAGGCTTATCTTAAGAAAGTTACAGAATATTTTATGCTACTTTTGTTTGAAATAAATGAAAATATAGTAATATAATTGTTTGAAATTCTAGGAAACAAGCAACACAAAGCTTTTACGTAAAACTACACAAGCAGTAATTTAACGCCCTGATAAGAACGTGACACAACCACTTCTTTTCAATAGGAAATGAACATCCATGCAGTACGTTCGTGATAACGGGAATAATATACTGCTACTGAAAGTATTGCTAAGCACACCTTCATGTGCTAGGTATCTTTCCCCATCATTGCAAGATATTATGATTATAGAAGATTTTAATTTATTTGAGGAAAAGTGCAATGACCTAAGTGGGATCCTTGAAGCGAAATGTGTTAATGCAGACACTTATTTTTGTAAACACTCCGACAACGAAATCTACTTTCCCTTTACACTTCATACAACGTGGCCCGCCCAATAAAAGCGAAGACAATGAAAACGCTGATGAACGCGATGGAGAAGGATATAAAATGGTAACGGTAGCTGTAAAGTTGCTAAATGCGAACAGGAAAAGTGGACAAACCGGACAGATGACGTACGAGATGCGAATAAATCTGATATACTCAACACCAAGCAGTTTAAAATCAGTGAAGGAATAAAACACTGTGTTTCGCTGATTGTAAGTACCGCTAAGAAATGCAGGGATGGGAAATTTAGAGCGGGCAGAGGGACATATATAACACTAATAACAGACTATCTTCTTAAATTCGCGCTCATATAAATAGGTTAAGTTCAAAATTTAATAGATTCCCTTATTTTCAAGTAAAATACGTTCAGCGTATATTTGAATGCACGGAAAAGGTTTTCTAGACTTAAAATAAATATTCCTAGAAATCTTTTTATGACAATATGATAATGGTATGCAACTGTAATGGCTTTCTCTAACATCACAAGTAATAAAGCTTTGACGAATAAATCGAAAAAATTATTTATCCTTATCCTAATTATTATCTTATTACCGAATGGAGATAATTTATTTTCAACCAATACAAAATAATAATTTCTTTGATCATTTCCTTTACCTTGACTCCTAAAAGTCGATTGCCTTTGTATTTTCTGAGCTCAATTTTCTACAACTTTTGCATGTATTAATGGTATTTGGGTTATTTGTAAGATGGGACTTACAATTCTCATTTAAGTCTATGTTCTATACTGATTCACTAACACTAATTAATAGCATGGTATATCAAGATGTAAGGTGCCCTCGGAATACTTAAATCTTAGATGATTCCAATGATATGTTTTCATCATTCATATTTTAATTTGGCTTTAGATAATGGCTCTACTTTTATACGCCAAGAAAAAGTGGAAGAAGCTAAATATCATTTAAAATCATTATTCTTGTGCAAATTAGATGTATCCAAAATTATTTTAATGCTTCATTTATATAATTTATTCTTATATTTATTTATTTTCTTGGTCTTGTTCATGGCTGGTTACAGTTTGAAAGCTATTAGAGAATGAATGATGCTGATTATTGTCATTCACTGTGGTCCCTCCTTGTAAAGCACTATAAAAAGTGCTATTCGCAGGTTCATTCCCCTGTATTTACCTCGACTTATTTCGTCTGGAGCATTTTGGTTCAAGGAGAAGAGCAAAGGCAAACAGTCCTAACGAAACTTTATAATAGCTAAAGAAGGACTTGAGCATCCAACCAACCCTCGTGCCGTTAACTTTACAGACAGACATGTCACTTAGAGAACCAAACGTATATTTGTATTTGGAAACCACGGAACATAGTAACCTACCATGCGGCGGATTATAATAGTAATATATGCTAATGTAATAATACCGAACAGATAGGGCAACACTCGTAACCGTTTCACATACAACTTTGCAACCCTGCTCTACGAATCCCTTACCCGTCAGACTTTCAGGTACCTACCAATAAATCCTCGCCCTCTTCCAACAACTCCATTGGAGCGAATTCGCATTATTAATCCTTTAACAAACCACGATCTTATGCAGTGACATTCATCATCGAGCGCGCATGAGATCGAGAATTACCATAAGGATGCTTGAATGGAGAAACGGGGGGATGTAAGGACGCTGAGGGGATGCAGGCGTCCGGAATAGAGACGTGTGGAGAGAAAGGTGTCCGAAGCGTGAAAAGATTTGAAAAGGGTGAGGACAGCAGCGGAGAAGAGGCGCGAGCACCCATTACTCGCCTCACTCGCCTCGAATCCCCAAATGCTTTTAAACATCACAACGGCGCATCCTCACGGGGATTATCCTCCGGAGCGACAGGTAAATTCCAGCGACGTCAATTGCCTTACGGACGGGACCGTGAACACAAATTGACGAGAAGCGAAAAGGTTCCCATTGTGGCGCTTGTTTCTGCCCGTTCTCAGAGTTGGACCGCCAAGAAGGAAAGAGCGAGGAACGGAAATTGGTTAATCCGATAGAGCCATAAATTCACGGACGGATAATTGATGTCCCAAGGACTTCCGCTCTCACACCAGAAACTCCGATCTTCCTGAATTCTTTCATTTCGAGACATCGATTATCTAAGGAATGGGTAATGGTATTTTTGCAAATAAGGGTGCGAGAGACAATAATTCTCCCAGAGCCGAAATCCGCAAACCGTCGGGGGCAATTTCCAGGAAAAAGGTTATCACCCACGTGGTAGCCAGTTTTCAGAATTGCCCGATGCGCATTTCAAGAGCTAAGCTCCCATCGTCAGGGGGGTCAAATGCTGAATAATTCAGTATTTAACCCTCTCTTGGAGAATTCCTGTGTCTCTTACTTATTGTACCAATTCCATTTCTTTTCTTTCAACGTAAGAGTGTGCACCCAGGAAAAATCCCAAGAAGAAACAGACTTGAAAATAGTCTGACGGGACTAGGAATCGAACCCAGAATCTTCCTCTATCCGGGAGGCTGCTTTGACCAACTAAGCTATCCGATCAGAACAAATTCTCTTATGGGAACTTTGTAGGCAAGGGCGTATGTGGTTTCGTCCGACTGTGCGGCATCGTCCACGCCAAGTCCTCGTAGAGACACCGGTGAAACATAATTTGTTCTGATCAGATAGCTTAGTTGGTCAAAGCAGCCTCCCGAATAGAGGAAGATCCCAGGTTCGATTCCCGGTCCCGTCAGACTTTTTCAAGTCCGTTTCTCCTTGGGATTTTCCCTGGGTGCAAAGTTACCTTCACCTTCACAATTGATGTCATGAAATAAAGGAATTCCCGAAGATCGGAGTTTCCGGTGTGGGAGCGGCGGTCCGCCTTCTCCGCAGAGGCATTGCCCAATCGATTGAGTCCCTCATGCGCCATCTACTTCCCAGGGGGGAGACGCGTCACTCGGTCGAGAAAAAAAGGTTATGAAAATTGACGAAATGACGCGAAACGGAACGTAAAAACGGAGCGGAAAAGAGAGAGATATTCCGTCTTCTTTTTTTTACGGCTCGACCTCCTTCCTTTTGTTGAGACGGCTTATCTAGTCACCTAATTCATTCAAATCATTTCGTTTTATTCCGAGCCATAAAACCTAGTCTTCCCTTATTCCTCCGTTGACGTCACGGAGAGGAAGCTTAAAACGCGCTGTTTTCACCCACGTCCCTCATCTTTTATCGTTGAAAATGTAATGGAAGGAGATAATATATGAGCGTATACTGCCTCTAAAGCGACGTTCGCAAACAAACATTTTTACTATCCCATCTTTTATTGGAGCGGAATATTTTAGAGAAAAGGAGATCCTTATCGAAGGGAGAGTTTCGAGGCAGGTTAGCAAATCAGCTGAAGAAGGAGTTGTTAGTTGTTGACGTGGTTGGCTCGCGAATTGTTTTTTAAACGCGGGTCTTCTCAGCAATCTCTGACAATAATAACAAGAAGACGCAGCAAAATCAAACTCACTGTTTTGTCATCTGCTACCCTATAGGTACCTAACGTTTATGGTTCCTGTATCCCCATTGGCTTTTGAGTAAATCATCCCATATCGTATTTATCGTAATATGAAACAAATTGGGGCTCCCAGATAGCCGTGTGTGCAGTGCGTTTGACTTACATAAAAAGGGTCCCGGGTTCGATTCCCATTGGAGATCACGTGCGAAATGACCTTATCTGTCGAAGCACTTTTAACAATACTACTATGAAGCAAATTTTAAAGTAAACCTAAATAGCAATGTGGAATAATAGTTAAATGTTGCTGACACAACTATTTCTGAGACATATACAAAGAAATAAGAACACAATCACAGAATCTTCACCATATCTTCTCGATAAGCTTCCAGTATCCCCTGGTGGTATAGCAACCCCCTGCACTACACTGCCACCACGTACGTGAATCTTGGCTATGAGTTGGTACTGATATTGGTATCGAATGTCACAAATTATGCAATTGAACTGAAGATATTTAAATATTAAACCACAAGAACAGCAGGAATAATAAAACGACGAGAATAATAATAATAACGATGAGAATAATGTCGTTAGTGGTAGTATCGATAGTAATATTAATAAAACAATAACCGTTGATATCAAAGGTTACCGAGAATTACATTAACAGGAACGGATTGGTTATTTTCACTGAAGAAAACAAACTTTTACGAATGTCGTAATCTATGAATATAAATGGTCATTATGAAAGTTGATAACGGAGAAATATATTAGTAGGAGCCTAAGATTACTTATTTCTATGTAAGAAACCCGTCTATTGCGCATATCGTAATCTGTAAATGATTCGAGACTCAAGAAGAATAGTTTTATTGATTAGCGGCAACAGAAATTTTCTTACGACAAATTTTACGTTATTACCGAAAGTTACAATTCATGTTTATGAGAAATTGCACCGAGCGAAATTTTTCCGTTTTATGGTAAGGATAGGTATCTTCAATATTCGTTAGTTTCATAGCTTTCTCCGTATTAAAAATCACCGCCACATATATCTTTGTGGCGCCACATCTACACGTTACATACCGAAAATACATTTAAGAGCTGCGAATTTCTCCAATACCTCTCCAGATCTATACAAATATAATCTATAATTATGTTGGGGCCACTTTCTAACGTATTCCGGAGAGGATAGATATGTTTAAACGTTAATAGCAAAACCTTGAAAGTCTCACGAAAATTCATACTTTCGGATCGCGGACGTTTCCTCGTTAGTTAACGGCCATCTATAACGCTCCTTCCCTTCTCCGGGGAGTAATTTACTTCGGGAAATATCACGATAGAAATTTCCCGTAATCGAAACATCTCCGGGTAAGGAAAAACGAGGATAGGCGATGGTCTAGCAATTTGTGGGGAAAAGTTATGGCCGAGCGAAGTGGGGGGCAGAGAACATTAAAAGGAGTATAATTTTCACGTAGCGATTTCTTCGGAGATTGGATGGGATGCAACTCAAGAGAGCTGATCGGACGGAAGCGATGGGTTGGAAATAATTAAGAGAACGCGTAATTGGAAGGACTTATGTTTGCAGCACTGTCACAGCGCGGTGATTTATACGCCAATGCTCGCGATAGTCCCTTACGCGAATAAATTGAATTTTAAATTGAATCTAATGGTGCAGCCGGCTCGAAAATACGGCTTATTTAACGGGCGCGCGTGAGTGAAATTATATAGGTGGCATGAGAGCCATCCATTAACTTGTCCGGCTTGCTATAATGCTCCGGTTAAACAGTTAAAAAAGGGAAGAGCGTAAGAGGGACAGTTGGGATTGCGGAAGAATTATTCTCTCTCGTCTCTGATTAGCACGTGTTCATTCTGGTGGTCGTCGGTGCGTATGATCTTTTAATGGAACGAAATTACATTGTCATTACGGAGGATTGGTCCAGATTACGAAACCCCGCCGTTGCGAATCGGAATTTCTCGCGATGATGGGCCCTTTTTTTTAATTTTATGTGATTTTCTCCTAATGTTGCGAGACATGGTTTGTCTAGTATGGCGTAAAATTATTGAAGAAGAAGATTATATCCAATACAAGATATAACGAATAATCACGATAAGAAATCATAGTTTAATAATAAGGAAATATTGCGCTCTGAAATTCTATTCGGTGAACATACGAGGGTGGTCTGAAAAGTTTCTGACCCCAGATTTTTCAGAAATCTTCAGAAAATTTTCAGAAAACATGTCGAGAAATGGCGAAATGTCAGAAACTTTTCAGATCACCCATGTATATTCATCCGTGAAATATACATGTTTCGATGAATGTAATTATGAAAAAACGTAGAAAAAAGAAGTAAAAACCAAATTAAAGTTGATAGAATTAATACTGTTGCTTTTTAAAGTTAAATTGAAATTAAATTACGTTTAACTGCCATGAATTTAACGCAATTGTAAAAAAGCAAAATTCGTTAAAAATCCTTCGTATAAAAATGTACGCAAACGTCAAGAATTTGGGTGAATTTGAAACTAGGGAGAATCTTTACACATTTAACAAGTTATGAATCATAATCATATCAAGAACCAAATAGGAACAATTCTTAGTATAATCCATAATTTTCCACAAAAAATGTGAAAAATACTAATTACTAATTACGGTTTTTAGTAGTTTTTCTAGATGGCGTTTCACAAAGTTCGGCCAGAATGTCTGGAATTCATAGAAAAAAATAAAATAACCAGAGATAGCATAGAATGACGATTAAAATAAAGAATTACATTAAAATAGGAAGAAAAGGAACAGATATTCTGGCGAAAAATGATTCGTTTCTTCCTGTCAGTTTGTGTCTTCCGCTCTTGGAATATACCAGATAACAATCGGAAAATTAGGCGTGAAAAGCCTTTGATGAGGGAGTATATTGACTATAACCATAAACGGAAACGCAGAAATTTGAAAAAACCAACCCGAAAAACTCCCATCCCAAAAAAGTAAATCAAATATATTGAGACTTGAAGTCAAGATGCCTGACCAATTTAGTCACACTATCACATTGCACTAACTGATACGTAGTACTATGCCATAGAGATCAGCAGTTGACTGCTAGGATGCCCTTGCAATGAATTGTATAAACGAAACACCCAAAAGAATCATGGTTATTATTTACTCGAACTTTTCATCATTTATGAAAATACATTCATCATATTATAAGCATATACTACACGCTCAATCTTCATAGCCTGTGTACTTTTATTTCGTAAAAAAGCCTCCAGAAAACCAAACGCCCAAGAGAAAACAATGCACAAGAGCGAACTAAAACTTTTCAAAAAAAATACGCGTACCTCACGACAACTAACAACGTTGTTTCAAAGCGAATCCACGACTTCCTTAGTAAACAAAAGCGACTTCCTACTTCAACCTCGACGCGTACACATAATTTCAGTAACCACATCGCACTTCGTGATTGAGGGACAATATCTAAACTCATCAGAAGCCCCTTCTTTTCATCCTCCGAGGCGCCTGGCGCTCGCAATTTGCCGTCTCCGGCGCCTTGATTTTTCTGCTCGCCGCCAGTCGGATTAATGGCGCTGTATATCCTCCACTGTTAAAGACAGCGGCTCGTAAAGCGATTCATGGCTTGGAGAGTCTCAAAGAATGTGCGCAAGGCCGCCTTTCTTAATTCCATATATGTCGACAGGAGGTAATTCAATCGACGGAGAGGTCTTCGCTGAATCCCTTTACGATGTAATCTCAATAGGGTAGCCCTTGGAAAAGGCCTTGTGTATGACATCAGGTCCTGAACCTCTTTCCTGACCACTGCCAGTTCAGCATGGCCGTCTCATCTCCTTCGTAGTATTGATCAAAGATTTTTTTCTTCGCTCTTATGCGGGGGTTCAAGTGGGTGAGGAACTACGAGTATTTCAATCTGAGTCGTACCCATGAGGAAGACTTAGCGTCCGAGAGGCAATTTATGTCCGTGTCAAGAACGATCCTTCAGCTGATTCCAGTTTTTTTGTGAGCCATCTGCGATCGAAGGAATGCGACGCAAAGTGTGCTGAATTGGTTATCCCTCCCCAGTAGACAAGCGTTACATTGGATGCAATATTGTGGTGGATTAGATATGTTCCTGCGTGGATTGGTGCATTTGCAAAGAATTGCTACGTGAAATAGACATAAATCGATAGGCGTTGCCAAGATGCTCTTTGGGAATTGTCATTATAAACGAGATCAAATTTTAATTTAAATTTGCTCAAAAAAAATCAGAGAAGATAACGACACAGTAGGTGTAATAGATTCTCTACGTCGACCCTGTTACATAGGTCGATATAATAATAATAATAATAAATCGTCTTTATTCGGGCGAGATTATATTATACTTAAAGAATAAATAAGATATAGATGGTAGGATTAGCCACTTCTAAAAATCGCTCATCTGCGAACGAGACTAAAAAACAGATTGGAGAAATAGGCTCCTGGCACCAGCCGAGAGGCGGCGCGCAGGGTACATGACATGAGTTTTATGAGTTTGCTGATGCATATATCTACAAGCCTTGTATAGCGGTTTTTGAAGCTTTTCTTTAGTTTTACTTTTATTATAATTTCAATGGACAGATACGAATTAAAATTATCGTTGAAGCTTTAAGTTTGGTGCTCTTTACCTATTCCAAGATGTATTCTTCAAAGTCTAAATGAAAACGTATTCTCGATATCGATAAAAAATTTCAAAAAGAACTTAAAAGTAATTATCAAATACTAACTTTTAACTAACAATCTTTAATTCGCAAAAATAATCAAAGACAACTCATGGACTTACCTTCCCCAATTTTCCGAATTGACCCGAATTTATTCTAAACAACTGTTTCTCATGTTTCGCATTTATAGTTTGACTTAAAAGATTTTCTATAATTGCTAAATGCTACAAAGATAATTTCGATGGATTATTCAAAAGCACATTATGAGGAAATGAGAAATTTAATTTTGTACAATTAATATGCTACCTTTCTTGAGTAAGTTGACAATACTTTCGTATAAGTCTAAAATGCATATGTCATTATAACTATATATTTCAAGCTTAAAATCCATGTGAAATGATACAAGAAATATGAAAATAATGATAAGTTCAGTCTTAGAAGTACGTAAAATTCAGTTTGATTACGATTGAATATGCAGATAATTCTGGAGATTAGTAGTGTTCATGAGCGGAGGAAGATTTTAAAAGGTCTTTATCATACCATTTGAAATCGAAAAAATTTCAGCTTTCACCTCTTCTTTCATGGAGTTCTATCTCGAATTCTTCACCAAACGGTCAATTCTATGAGAGTAGTCAAGTATTTGCATTAAAATATATAAGAAATCATCATACTTTTACAAGCATGTAAAATCCCGAAGAAAATTTTATTGCCTTCCGAAGCACTCAGGGGTGATCATGCTGAATTTTTAACGGCATTTCGCAGAATTATTAAAGAATTTTTATATATTTATTATATTGATATAATGATATGTCGTAATCTTTTATATTAAAACTTTTCCGAATGCTTACTTTTGCTCTCTTTGGTGGTATTTAAGATCCAACAGCCGGAATATTTATGGAGATAAGGTTATTTTAGATTCGTAATTTTATATTACTGTTTATTGCTGTTTTTATTATCTTTTGTATTTGAATTTCCATGTTTAGACATACTGCCACTGCTCGCGAAGGTATCTATAGAGAAAGGTCTGTAAGTAATGATAATTTACCGGAATAATACTACTAAAACGTGACATGTTTTATGGAACCCATATTAGTGAATATCACTGCATCTCTAAATGGACGTGCGACGCCCAGTTCTGCAAGTATGTTTACGAGTATGTGGTCACTCCACTCCCAAAGTGATCGTAAAAATTGAACTCACACAATAGCCGAGTACAGTTTGACACATCGGAGCAAACGCCACGATGGGGGAAGTCCTCAGAGTCTTTTGCGAGCTAACGCATTTTTCCGTTTCTCTAAAAGGTTTTTAATGTACGAATAAAATATGTATCCTCATTGAGTCCGTGCTTCAAACTGACCTCCAAGATGACACTGTGAAATGTAATCGCGGCATAAAAACCCTTTAGAGTCCGATAAGCGGAGCTTTTTAGTAAGAAGCGCTTTCGGTGCGTTATCGAGACGCGGTTCCAAAAGGGCATAATTTGGGTGTCGAGAGAAGTAGCGTGTAAGTGGGAATACGTCTTCTTAAAGCGGTGCTGAGGTTGAGACCTAGCGATCCGCTGATGACTCTTAAGCGATATGAGAAAAGAGTGTACGCATCTCGGGCTTTCGTGAATAACACGCGAGAGACGTTTTCATTTCATTAGGAGAATCATACGACGGCATATTTACACCGTTTTAAAATGGACCTCTAGGGTCATAATTTCGAGAATTTATCGTCCGGGAATTTCTCAGGTGCCGACTAAACTCGTATCTTGAGTGGTAGGAGTTCGACGGTTGAATCGAATAATCTATTTACATACAAACGTATCGGAATCGATATTCCGTTTCGAGACAAGCATGCTATTTGCGTCGTCTATCGACAGTATTCCTCGATTCTCACATTCTCTGTCAGAGATATTCATAAACCTTTCCATTTATTCCCGTACTTTCTTCAAAGCGGCATTCGTCTTTTCAGCTCTCATTCACCTTTTCCTTTCTTACTCGCCAATCACTCATTTTTATTATGCTATCGTTACATGACTGCCTTCTCTAATTTTTCCAAAAATACTTCACATGCAATCCATTCCGACTGCATTCATTTTGCTCATTATTTTACTGACACATCCAGATTCTGGTAATATACAAATTGGGTGCATGTATTCTTCTTCAAACAACCATTAACCGCTTTCTTACAATTCTTCATACTCAAAAAACGATCACATTCGATCTACCGTTAATTTAACTGCACTTAAACAATATATTTTTCTGTTATATCTACTAATTATTTTTATATGTTTTCAGCCTATGACCAGTTATCAAAGACGGTGAATGTAATGTGAAGTTTTTTAATCGTTAATAAGATTGAGTTGTCTTGTAAATTATAGTAGAAGATGAACCCTATTAATCCAGACAGCTATTAATAAATCTGAAACGCTCCAACAAGGCGTAATTTTCCTAATATGGAACAATTGCGTATTCTACGCTCAAAATCCTCAGAAATGGTGTTCTTTACTCACTGTAACTTACTTTTATATAATATTTCAAGCAAGAGAAATTATTGGCCTTGTATGCAACTAAATCAATATTCCATATTGGGATCACCTCCTATACCATATTGGGACCTCCTTTACCCTAATGCAGAATTGGGTTAACTTCTAACAGTTTCTTAAAACCTTAAAAATACTTAATTATTCTATTTAGAGTATTTATTCTATATTTAGAGTATATTTTCGACAATATTGAAGTCAATATTGAACAAATTAAAGAGACAATAAATGAAATTTTCAAAGTATTCCATATTTGGTATCATTGTTTGGTACACCCTTCCATCGAGTTATATGAAGAAATGTGAAATTTCAGGAATGATTGAAATGACGTAAAGGATCCTCTTTGATGAGGTGCCACGAGGTATTCTAGCTCTGTCCGACCTCGCTGGCGCCTCGTCCCGTTAAACGTATAAAAGAGGTGCTAGGAAGGGAGTGGGAAGTCGGATTGTTTCAACCATCAAAATCCTTTCCGACAAACGTAATCTGACCATATCTTCCGACAAAGCTTTTCGCAAGTAGTATCAAGATTCTGAATGTCTCTCTATCGTATCTCTCCATCTATCCATAGAGCACGTTTCGGCACAATCCCCCTTTTAGCATACGAATAAATTGTTAATAGTAAATTCTTTTATGTCTTTTCACGACGGAATTAAAAGCTTCACACCATGATTTCAAAAGGTGAATGTTTAACGTGATATTTGTACTGGTATTTGCTTGATGTACAACAATGATGATATTTACTTTTCTTCATGTTATGGCGACTCAAGGAGAGATGATAGGCCAAGGCGGTTCTTCTCGGCCTTTCATCCTTTACAGGATAATAATTGTTTTAATTAAAACCTTGAGACACTTACTTTAGTTAACTTGGTATGATTTAAATTAGCTAAAGAAGACAATGCAGTTACGGAATGGATAATGTTCTGAGATCGCATTTACGATACATTGAGAAATTAAAGTAGTCGGTTATTTTGTATATTATATGGAACGCCAGATGTTTCTTAAAGCACTTGTGTGCCACGGTACAGAGGATGGGGAGCACTGGCTATGACTGACTTTTCAACTGTTGTGCCGCAAGTTTTCTCTTGTGTACCGCATTATTTCCGACCTTTCATCGAATAGGTAATGCCTACATAATTACTCTATGATAATTTCAAATATACGAGTGTAAAATATAAGATATTACTTCGGTTAGTGGAGATGGGTAAAAATATTAATAATAATTTTTAATTTTTTTATTTCTTTTGTAAACGAAAATTTGAATAGAAATCAACATACCTCGAAAAAATTGTGTCGCTAAGTAGTTGTGGGAAAGAAAAATACGCCTTAGATATATTCAGATATTACCCTCTAATTAAATGGAAGAAAATGAGATGAAAATCCATTGCTGGTAAAATTTATAGTTAATCCATGGGCATTTTTAAAACATGGAAGGATACCTATTTTAACCGAGATGGTCTGTAAAGAACCGAGGAAAACCACGATTTGTATTTCTTTCGATGGCTTTGGATTTCAGCCTTATTTACTGCATCCGATCTTGACTTTATCTTTATGAACGAGAAACGGAATGTAAATCTTCAAAAGCTCGATAAATTTAAAAAACGAGCACTCCTTATTACAATACACTTTGAAATGTTTAGATTACAACGATAACTACATGACTCACTTTATACCTCCTCCGATACATTCCTCACACAAGCCAGCTCACCTCATGGTAACACCATAAATTTGATTGCGAAACATTCGAGTGAGTGAATTATATCATTTACATTGTGAAGAAGTTCCTCACGATTAAATCTGGAACCGAGAGGTTCATTAATATTACAAAATAAAACATGACAGGTCTAATTTGAATCTCGTTCGTCCGTGGGAGGAACAAAATGTATTATTATTTATCCTGACTCGGCTGTATCGATACATCCGATGAATATCTTCGTACTTTCAAACAGTTGTACTGGGATTTTCAACAGGCAGAGATGTTTAATTGAGATTACGGCTTATTTATTCTCGCAGCAACGTCGATTTATTTCTTTGTATTGCTTTTCATTGTCCGATTTTATGATATAAGTAGATATCATTCATTTACTGCAGAGAAATAGATTGTCGTTGTGGGATTACGTATCTTTATAGATATTCAATGAATCACTCCCATTTTCTCCTACTCATTCACCTTTCTAATAAATAGCATCTTAAATAAAGTATATTTCTAGCAGAGAAAAAGTAAGAGACAAAGGTTCTCCAAGCGCCGACAGCGGCGACCGTCTAGGGCAATTCTCGGGAAACGGATAATCGCTCAGCGGTCACCAATTATTCAGAATCCCGATGCGCATTTCGGAAACAATGCTTCCATCTTCATAGGGGGTCCAATGCTGAATTCCTTTTTTCTTTCTTCCAGAGAAAAAGTGTTCGACAATCTTAGAGATCTATCAGCCTAAGGAAGCACCAGACCGTATTGTGTATGTCTGTATAGGGGTGCATCCTTAGAGCTTAGAGGTTACCGCACCCTATTTTATAAACCGTGAACAAGAAATAAACTCCACAATAAATGATTTTCTTATTGAGTATGAATTTTCAGATGATGAAGATTCCGACCATATGATAAAAAAAATTTAAAGAAGCGCAGGATAGAAACAAGGTCATGCAATATTTTGACTTACAAAAATAACCCTATTAGTTCACGATCAATTGAAAATTTTCGTTTTCCTATTATTCTCAATGATTTTAATTAAAATCAAATTCATTTATCAAATTTATTGACAAAAATGCTCGATCCTCTTATAAATTAATTTTGCATAAATTAATCTTCCCTCCTAAGGGAAATCTGAATTCATATATATTCATTGATAATATTGATAAAGTAGTACATATTATATTTTATGGTAATATCTATTTATATCTAGCCTCTATGAATAAGTCAATTGAAAATATAATTAATTTACCAAAAGTAGATGAACAAAAATGAGAACTTAAGTAATTAACAAGTAGAAAGGGGTAACATCCGAACGTATTAGACACCGAAGTTTGTAAAACAATGTGGTAATGGCTTTGATAGGTCGTTCTGATACATAGCTTAAGACACAGGTGTGACACGTGCTACTCGCGAGGCAACATTTCGCCACGCAAACTCCTTTCCTATGACTCTTTCAGAATCTCCGCTTTTGTCTCTCGCCACGTGCCCATTTCTCTAAGACTCTCAGATAGCTTTTCTTCCTTGTCCTTGGCTACCATTCCATCCTTTTTTGTATCCCACTGCTTCCACCAAACTTAACCTCTTTAATTGGTGGCCGTGCCATGCTAATTAGTTTTTTTACCAACGCTTCCTCCCACTTCGCCACTTTCTCGCCTTTAATCAATGTTTTCCCATTTTTCCGTTAATTGCTCCACCGCGGTGGCTAATTAGTATTTTGGCCGTAACACCGTAACTCGAGAGGTCCGCTGCAATATAAGCTGTCGAAGGGTGATTTTTATCACCCATGTACACTCTAAAACTGGTCTGTCGAATTACCTGGTAAATCAATCAACCGAATATTCGAATCCCTTCTGTTATGCAGCGGAGTTGTTTTTTTTTATGCTCGTGTACGCTTGTAATATTTTTCTCCTCTGGGATTTTTTGTCCACGGGCTTTCGACGGACTGTAGAATTTTTATTAGTGAAATAGATTGCGCGCATGGTCAATTTACATAGCGTTTCGCCGCGCTTTTTTCTCCTTCGGAATGCTAACAGTTTTCCCCGGAGTCCGTTCATTCCGATGTCCCCTTTTAATCAAAAATAATCGACCATAAAAATCAAAGGGGTGACATTTAGACGAGGTTAAGCAATCAAACGCATTCCAGCGGCAGATTAACCGACCGATAAAATCATAGCGAAAGGAAGAATGCGAGAAAAATATCAGTGTGTATTTGATATACTCATTCTTCAATCCAATTCCCTTTTTTCTTGGTAACGCATCTTTTCTACCTTGTCGTTACACCTCGGATTGGAATTCTACATATACGAGGGTGGTCTGAAAAGTTTCCGACCCCAGATTTTTCAGAAATCTTCAGATAATTTTCAGAAATATTCAGAAAATTTTCTGAAATTTTCAGAAAACATGTCGAGAAATGGCGAAATGTCGGAAACTTTTCAGATCACCCATGTATAAGCTTACCTACCAAAACTTCTGAATATTGGCTGAAATTACATATACAACCCGATTAATCGTAGACGGATTATTCGTGAATGCTTTTTTACTCTTCGTCGATATTTTCTGCAGTCATTAAGAAAAATCATAAGCAAAAAACCTAAGTATTTTCATAAAAATCTGCAGCTTGTATGCTGCAGTGTAAGGGACAGTGGGAATACGACTACAAGGGCACTGTCGCTGCTAAAGAGATAGAGGAAAATTCGAAATAACTCCTTGAAACAATAAAAAAACGGATTATGGATGAAATTAATAATAAAATTTGTATTTACGAAGTCTATAGACAAGATGAGAAATAAAAGTGAAAGATTTGAATATCCGTGTTTTTTCAATATTCGTCCATTTTCTCGGAGAATCGAGATTTCAATGTATTCATCTTTGTTAAGTAATAATTTAGTGCAACTTAGGTCTTTTCGAACAATGAGTAATGAAAATTATTTGAAAACGACCGCGAATCTTTTTATAAATATCAAAATGCAAGACATTCACTAGCAGTTTTGCGGTTAAAGATGTATAAATAATAATAATAATAAAACGTCTTTGAACAAGTAAAAATCTGTGTTCAGTTATGTATTTCCACCACATCTCGGCCAAATCGATAGATCATATTTTAAAAACGTCTTTACTCGGGCGAGATTGAGACTGGATAGTCTCCAACTTAGGAAAAATATATGTACGGCCAAAAGAATCTGGAAGAGAAAATAAATAATGCAAAGATGGTAGAGAATATAGTAACACAACCGTGTTAGAAAATAAACTATTGAAATCGATTACTTTTACTTGGATGATAACAGAACATACTAATATGATACGTATCTGGTTTCCACTCATTCCCATTCATTAGCAGTTTGCGGCAATAGATGTATAAATAATAATAATGATAAAACGTCTTTGAACAATTAAAAATCTGTGTTCAGTTATGTATTTCCACCACATCTCGGCCACATCGATAGATTATATTTTAAAAACGTCTTCACTCGGGCGAGATTGAGACTGGATAGTCTCCAACTTAGGAAAAATATATGTACGGCCAAAAGAATCTGGAAGAGAATATAAATAATGGAAAGGTGGTAGAGAATATAGAAACACAACTGCATTAGAAAATAAACTATTGAAACCGTTTATTTTCACTTGGATGATAACAGAATATACTGGTAGGACACGATGGTTTCCACTCTTCACTCGACTCCTCTCTAGATCTAAATTTTGACTCTTTACTATAGTATAGTATGATGAAATGAAAGAATTCAAAAATTTACCGTACCACTTGATTTTATTTATCACAACCAAGGTTTCGGCCGCTTAGGCCATCTTCAGGTTCAGCATCTTCAGGTGGCCTAAGGGGCCGAAACCTTGGTTGTGATAAATAAAATCAAGTGGTACGGTAAATTTTTGAATTCTTTCATTTCATCATAATGGAAGCCTACCACAAAGTCAAGGCCAACATAGTAAATTCTATAGTATAGTACTTAATGCATTAGCGTTCGAAAATGTGAGTAGAAAACCAAATTACAGAGAAATTACCCAATGAAAGCTCATCCGATAGCTAATAACCGATCGCACGACAAATACTCCCAGATTGTTGATAGCTCGGAAGGGTAATTTTAAAAATTTGCGCGATTCATAACGCAGCGTCGGAAAATAACTCCTATTTAGTTCTTCATCTTTCCGTAACCCTTCCCAGCTACTCTCTCTTTCCATACCCGCAGAGCCAGCATCTCAGCATCACAGCTGGATCGCATGTACGGAGTGATTGAGTGGACAGACCGAAGCAACCTATACCACAATCAATTTCCCTGTAGCAGAACGTGTCTTCTCCACCGGAATTCCTCCCGCGATTGTTCTCTTTCGTGTTACAATGCCTTTAATGTGAGAACACGTCCCTGTGGCAACCGAGAAGATGACGCCCACGCAGAGACGACCGCCCAGGGTATGGCGCCTGCAAGTTACTCCTTTTTATCCATCCTATTTTGTGGCGGTATCATTGTCATATGAGTCAAAGATCACCATAAACTGAGAATTCCTCGAATCGAATTTTTATCTATCGATGAAATTATTTATTTAAAATTGTCGTGATTCAACCAAAAGACTAAAACAATAAGAAGAAGCACTTATGTAAGAATAAATAGTAAAAGCTAAATAAAATAAATGAGTTACATATAACAAAGCTAATAAATATATAAAGAATGAAATATATAAAAGCTACGTTCTCGAGGCTTATCTCAAAGAAATTAGCATTTCATACTGATTAGTAGAGAATTAAATACTGCAATGCCGATGAATATTACAACAGCTTCCTCATTTCCAAAATTAAGAGGTCTAACGTTCCAGAAAAGAAAAAATATTCGAGCCGTACATGGTTTATATATGCAATCTCTAACATACTTCGACTTTGCAGACAAAGTTCTTCAAATATTTCGAATGGAAACCTTTACATATCAGTAATCTTCGATTATTTCATTTTATCCCCGAATAAATCAAATATCACCAGTATTTACAACCCAATAAAAAGGAGATAGAATTTCGAAAGCTATCCTTGGTGATGTAATCATCGAATGTGATTATTAGCAACAAGTGTTTTAAAAAAATAAATACCATACGGTCTATTCTTTCCATCCCCTTTTCGTACATTAGGTACTCCGGTTCTCCTACGCCGATACCTCGGTCATATGTCATAATAAGCATTATCCCCGTCTTTCTATTTCTGCTGCCTATTCTTGCCATTTTACTCTCTTCTAATAATCATTTTTATTACCCTTTTCCTTCACACTTTTATTACTGTTTGCTTACGTCACTTTAATCTGCTTTTCCTCTTTTCTCCTGATGTAATACTGCTTTTATATAAGCTCGATATGTGGAGGCGTCACCTCTTGCAAGGCCATGATAAAGGAATTAAACAACTTGTACACCTACCTAAATCGGCTGTGGAAGTCTAATAGTTGTTTATTTCCTTTATATAAATCTTTTATATAATCAATTTAATTGGCCCAAAGCTACGTTATTGCTTCTAAAATAAGTGAATAGTAAATACTCAGTGAATATTTAGGACAAGAAAATTATAAATTGACATTTATCTATAATTCGTTCAACGTCATGAAGAAACCACGTAAATCTTATAGGAATGTGTATTCCCTACGGGAGAATAGCTTGCGGTGTTCGCATTATTCTATTAGACTTCAATTTTACTCTATGCTGAACGTCTTGAAAATCAATTATCGCCAACTTTCTTTTTCTATTCTAGAGATGCAACAGCTCGTGCCATTCCCCCATGAGTAATTTCCCCATAACAAACACATGGGGCCATAAGATTCACGCGATCTCTTCATGATGGTGGACGAAGGGTACCTGCAGAGGACGGCCTTGCGACTGATTAGAAATCTACCACTGCATGTCTCTCAAATTTCTAGCGATCCCTATCCAGAAGTTTCTCCAGCATTTTTGAATCCAACAAGCGTCCAGTATTCTCACGGGCCACCACCACCTCCCACGATCCATTTCCACGCCATCCGAACCAATTCGAGAGGCAAACTTGGTCGAGCGATCTCTCCTAGCTCAAGAAACCAACTGCCCTCTGTTTTAAGTGGCTCACCGCTGTTTGAGCTTCTCCAAACCTTTCCCGTTTCAAGGTAAAGAGAGAGAACGAGATTATCTTCCTCATCCGCAGGGGCGTTACCGTAGGTGTGGCCGCCGAAAATATCCCCAGCATGTGTGTTTCCGTGGGACATTATTCGCGAGGCCGTCCGCAATCGCTCGGACTCCTTCAAAAGGCGGCCTAATCTCAAACTTCTCCTTTTCACCTCATCTCTTTGGGGAGCTGCTCGAGGAACTCCCGCTGGCACCTCCCGCGGCGAGCTCCTCTAAATCAGGACGCCTTCCCCCTCTTCATCGGCCTCTCCTATAATATATAAATCCCCAACCACGCGCTTCCATCCCGTGTACACACTTGACCTCATCTCGTTTCGTTTGCTCGTCGCGCGGAGCGAATCCCGCGCTCCTCTTTCTTTCTTTTTTCTTTTTCCTTACGGAGATTTGTACCCCATGAAAGGGAGGGATGGTCGGGTCAAGGACGGGGATAGGAAAAATTTCCAACAGATGGGGTGATGGGGAAAAGGAGGGTTGTGTGTTTAGTGGGGAGGTGAAAATGTAAGGAGGTGATATAAATTTCGGCGGTGTTCGAAACGTCGCTTTATATCAGGGCGTCGGAACGGAATCAGAACGAAAACTCAAAGGAAAAAATTTTGAATTTTTTCGAAGTGAAAACCGAACCCGAACATAAAAATTGAAATTCTTGAACCCGAATCGAAATCGAAAACCGTTTTTTATTCTGTACCGATTTTCGGTTCCCGATATTTTACTTACCTTTGGAGGAACGCTTACTAAACTAGAAATTCGTCTCGAAACTATTCATCCCAGGAGCACAAATGAAAACAAACTATGTCATACCACAAGAAATTTTATTAACTTACAACCCAGGCTTCGACTCATAGAGTCATCTTCAGGTAATCCATCACCTGAAAATGATTCTATGAGTCGAAACCTGAGTCGTAGTTTAATAAAATTTCTTGTGATATTACATAGTTTGTTTTCATTTGTGCTCCTAATGAATCCATACCACGAAGTCCCGGCCGAAGCTATCGATTCTAACTATTCCTAAGTTTAATTCTAAATTACGATAATTTATTGTATTTGTAAATATAAAAATATAAGTAAAAAGACCAACTTTTAGATGGATATAATATTATAATTTTCGGAGCGAAAATATGGTTCGAACCGGTTCAACAGCCAGAAGGATTCAGAACTCAACTGAAATTTCTTTTTATTTCCTTTGAGCCGAAGCGACAATCTGATCGAAACATATGACCGTTGGATGCCCTATTGTACATTAAAAATCAATATAAATTTATGAGTGTGTATTTTTTGACCAAACTAGCTGATGAGGTAGAATATTTAGCTGTACGTTGAGGCGATCATGGCTGAAAGTGTACTGGCCCGCTGCTGGCTCGTCGGTAGTGACAGATTAATGTGTCAGGAGAAGTAAATGAACTGAATATAGTTGTAATAGATAATGTGTCGAAATAAGAGATAGAGGTATAACCATGGCATGGGTCCATAAAATTTTTCATTCCTGTTTTTTCTCCGGATGAAACTGAATTTCAGGTCTGCTCCGGTTTCACTTCGTCTGCCAGTGTCAAAATGGTTTATTCGCTTCGATTATTATAATATTGCGTCCTTCCAAAGGTTATATTATTAAGCCCTTTTTCAATCCAATCAGGCTTAATTTGATTGCAGAATAAAGTATGCGATATTAAATAAATAATGATCAAAACATTAGATCAGAAAATTGTGCTATAAATATAATAATCTAATGTGATCATGTTGTTACGCATGTTTACTAAAGCTTCGTCGATTTATTTATTATTTTTTATTATTTCTTGAAATCAATGAAGTTATGACGAATAGGGAAGTTATGACTTTAAGCTTATGAAATACTCTTTTCTCACTGAAGATATTTTTTATGCTCGTAGTATCGTCGGATTAAGTCATTTTATGTAATATGAAAGTAACGAAAAACGATATATTTTCCTTATTCGTGACATGATCTCCATAAATTTTCGTTCGGATTTGACTACGAAATAAAATATTCGCATCAAAATCAATCGAGACGAATAAACTACATCCCAAATTATTTCCCTATTGATATTATCATCGAATAAAAAACTTACCGAGCAAGCCCCATCACCGAGCAATAAAAGGCGACGGAGTGACTTTTAAAAAGTCCTTTGAGCAAAGCATGTCGATATGAAAATTGAACTTCATAACGCGACGTATCTTCACTCCATTTATCTATCGAACGACTGAACCTCTTTTATGAGGCCCTCGTGCGATGGCAAAAGTAAGAACCTGACCGCCCCAAATAGTAATTTATGCGGCAATTGACTCGAGTGCGGATCGAATAAACTCGAGCACTGGCGGCACTCATATTCCTTTCCTGCATTCCGTCCTCGCCCATTCTCCGTCTTTTCCCTTATCGAAATATCTCAGCCCTTCCTTTTCTCCAATAAAACTCGCGGACGTGGCTGGAATACAGATTGCGGCCACACGGAACAAAATTGTTAAACATCCCACCGCAGCGTCCGGGAGCTTGTTAAATGTTATTCCCTGCACCGTCGGAGCAAAGAGGTACTTTCATACATCTTGGGAATCAAAATAGAAGATTTCCGTAAAAAAAAGTGTGGAGCGGAGGAAGGACCACGAAGAGTGTCTCGGTTTCAGAGCCTTCTCGCGTTGCCGAGTTTCTGTCGCCAAAAAAATCAGGAAAGGAAACATTGATACAAGTTCTCCGATTTAATCGCGTACGGAGCGTTGGTGAGCTTGACGTAAAATTACCTGAGGACGGTCTGGAGGAATTCGTTCGCAGGATGATGTTATTTGGATGCTCTCCACGCACATTAGTTGCTTCATGCTCATGTGAAAAACTTTTTTCGTGAAGAAAGCTCCCGAAAGGTATTTGGATGGAGATGATGTGGTGATTCAAAATTTATTTTAAATATCATCTTAATTAAAGCCTCTTTTATAGGGCTTTTCCTCGTGAAATACCTTATTTCTACTCAAGAAATTATTTAATATACTTAAAAGTTATTATTTTACTACCTTGCCTCCCTTCTCTGCCTTGTTAGAATCATTATACAAGGAAGTAACGTAATCCATATTACATACAAATTTTCCCCTTTATGATTAATTCCTTCCTAAATAATAACAGCAACATGATTATAGTCAGAAAATTGATCAAACAGAAATTAAGCCCATAAGAACAACAAAGGAAATTGGAGCAGCTTTCACGATTGAGTTAACATCGTTGTAAACTCTTTTACAATAAGTATAAGATTGTTCCAATAATAAGTCATTTCAAGTACGTTGTGAGGATTTGAGATTATTTGTTTTTAACCTACTGACTGAAGATCATCCTTAATGAATCCTGTATTCCAAATCGTCGAAGATAAATGCAGTGTTTCCAGGTGAACAGGTTTTTCTAATAAGGAGAAATCGTTGAACATATACAATACTGCAAGAAATTTGGTCGAATATAGTAATGATCATCGCCAGTTGAGAATTCTTGTAACAAATTTTGCACATATACTTGTGTCAATTATTTTATGTGATAAGCTTTACGCATTCCTAGTTACCTTAATAAAAAGTATACCACCAGTAACTTTATGGAAGATATGACAAGGTCTTGAATTCCGACTTGAACATACGCCAAGAAAAATATGTTCATAACCTACATATATTTCCCCAGACACTATTATTGTCAATATTTTCTCGTGAAATGTTGGTTATTCCAATTGTAAAAGGGCATAGACGGGATTGATGTCACCGCCTGAATGTAGAGAAAACCTTAAAGTTTAAAAAATCCAAACAAATAACAAAGACGTTGTAAAGGTACATAACGGAAAAGAAGTCAACCTGCTTCATCCCAGCTGACTCACAGGAACAATTTTCTCACGAGCATTCTTCCCCGAACATTTCCATCTCCACCCACTCTACTACGTCCCGGTCGAATTTCACTCCCCCGAAAGGAGAGGGTAAGAAAGGCCACTGTGAAAGGAGCCCGGAATCTCCGAAATAGTTCCATCCCTGAAATGCATCCTCGAAATGTCAAGCCGGAGAGAAAGATAGCTGGACCCGATACGTATCCGTGTCCCGGCTCCTATAGGAGCTGCTTCGAGAGAGCGGAGTTACGCCGATGTGAAAGATGAATCGTGTTCCATTATTATCCGGCGTCCACTCGCGCAACTCAGCGCCGCAGTGGCTAACGAGGCCTCCGCGGCCCGTGTTCTTATCTGCAGGAGATCTCGCAGAGGCCGGCAGCAAGCCTCCGTGGCAGCTCGAGTGTCTCCGCCCCGTGTAGAACCGCTCTTTCTCCCCTTGCGGTCCGCCGGCCGCGCCCTTCCTGGCCTCCGACAGGGGGTCGCATTACGACTGTAAATCCCCTCTCGAGGTGGTCTCCCGCGAGAGATACTATCTTATCATTAAGTGGTCTCAGACGCGCGTGGGGACTCTCTCTCTCTGTTTCATCCCGCGGAGTCCAGTATCCCCTTTCCCGTAGCACTTGCTGATTAACTGTCCGAGTAGCAGATGTCTTCTTGAAGCGGTACCGCACCTCCAGCGGGTTCTGTGTATTTTAGGAACACAAGGTCGAGGACTTGTTGTAGTTTATTGCCGGTTTTCTCTCGGATTTCGAGAGGTCTATTGTTCGGAAGCTGGATTGTGTGGGATTTTTTAATCGAAGCGCGCGTTTTCCTTGTTTCCTCGCCGGGACGTGAGTCAGGGAGAGTTATGAGTAGCTACTAGAAATTTCTTGATATCCTCATAGTTGATTTTAGAATGTAATCTAATGCGGATGTTCCGAAAAAATATGGCTAGGTCATGGGTTATTTATCAATGTAATTGATTGCAAAACCAAGAAAATGTAAAAATATCTTTCTTCTCCCTCATGAAATGATTATTTTTGACCTCGAGGGATCAACTTTTTTTCGTTTCAGCCCTGTATTCCTCCGTACGCAACGAGTGGGCCTTCTTCCGTTATGCATAAAATCTTCAGATTTATTACATATATATTCAAGCATTAAGTGAGTTGAACACTAACATTTAGAATGAGAGCAATTAAAAAATTTCTTTAGGTCTGACAGACTTGGGAAGCGAATGATATACCTACAGACAAGTTGGCTAAGAAATTAACTTCGAGGATTCAAAGATTATCAATGCTGTGATAAATTACCAGTATAGTATGCTGAATGGTTTTGAGCAATATTGTCAGAGTAAATGAATTTTCGTGACTATTTTTGCTGAGACAGAAAATATTTGAACATTTTTCAAGCATGAATCTCGGCCTCCAGGGATATAAGGGCGCTTTAGCATTGAATTCGCTTCTTTTCAACAACTAACTACCCCGCAGATTTGTAAGTAAGCAATGCTTCTGATTTTTGTCTCAATGGTTAAGAAGGATTGCAAGACATTTTCGAGCTTGATTTCACATTAGAAATTTCATCAAACACGCAGGCCAATGATGACCCCTTAAATTAGACTACCATTCTCTCGTTAATGTATTGCATATATTCGGCATGACTATATTTGTGCAGATTGTTTGCGCCAAAAATCCCACACACCTAAGAAAATATTTAATTATGAGATTAAAATAATTCATGCTAACGGAGTTAAGAGCTATTAAGTACACACCTCAAGTTAATTTTTAGCCAAACATAAATAACTTTAAGGAATTGCTAAGGTTTTCGATATGTAACATCAATTTCACATGAGAATTTTATGAGTTTCCGGGATCAACGTTTATTTAAAATGCCTCGAAAAGATCAGCAGGTTCATTGAAAACCTTGAGCATACCTTAATCTGTATCGAAAAACATATGTTATTACCCGTATAAGAATTGATATGTCATACTTTTCAGGTAAGAAGCAGAACTCCTAATGAAAGCAAAGCATTCCTATTTGCATTTCCTTTATCTTTTCGGAAAAATCTAAACCTTTCACTATTGGCCGTTATTTCTTCTCGTCATGTACGGATTCAGACGTTGATAGATTTTGATGGTATGATCACATAAGCTCGTGATTTGAAATAAAAAGATTTTCATTCTTTTAAGATACCGGAGAGCACAATTATCAAGCAAGATTTTGATTTCGCCAGACATGATCGATTGGCCTTAAATACTTGTCTGCAAAACAAATATGTATGAATATGTTATGAATTCGTGATCCCATAATGTAATTTAAAAACGAATTTCAGAATGGACTATAGCAGAAGTATTTATCGATCTACTTTATTTTCTTCCTATCAAGAATTTCCCTTCGTATGGACTTGTATGATAAGGAAGATCTTTGAATTATCACGAAAAATAAATGGTAGCTATTTTTAAAACTGTTTAAAATACGATAATTTTATTTTCATATAAAAATATAAGCTCTCCATACATTTACGGAGAACGAGTATATTCTGAACCACCACTAAACCAGGAAAATATTCCAGTAACGATTTCGCCACACTGGAAGCTACCCCTTCTTCTGAAGATCGATTTACGCTAAAAGTAGGCTGAATTTCGGAATATATAGTATAATGTATCACAGATATATCATTACAGGAATCGTTTATCGATAATAGCTATGAGTAAATTAAATGTATCCGCCTATAAATTTATAGTAAAAGGATCGGCGCCGCAATTATTTTGGCTTAGGATTTTTACACTCTTTGATTATCATTATGCGCTACTTATTACGGGCAAATCGCCTTTCAGAGTGCTTCCAACCTTTATTAGCATCCATATTCCTAGAAAGGACCGCAATTTGGGTGTTCCCTTTAAGGACCACCTATGCGAAATGATGGGGATTTCAAAAATCATTTTTCCATTCCCGGAAAACTTTCCAATAGAATTTCCGGGAAGAAAAACCGTTCAGACTTTCTTACTTCAAAGAAAATCAGAGCGGCTATTGATTATCCACGAATTAAACACATGTTCAGTGTTGTTGTAACACGAGAAAAGTGAAGTCTCTGATCTTATCAATTAGGTGATGATGTTCGTAAACGATTAATTAATTTTACCCGGATTATATTGCGAGATCAAATTCTTCACATATTTAATGATATATATACTTTACGATCTAAAGTTTACAAGTTTCTCAGATTTCAACGAAAAAATACTGGTTATGTTGAGGAAATAGCTAAGTTAAGAGGTAAACTACTCATTTGCATATAAACGGGTAATACGTATTTCTGAATCAAGATATGGATTTCGAGGAAATTTTGATCTCGAGGAAATTTTGAAAAAAGGAGAGAATTAAGAAATAATATGTTCAAAGCACAAAAATAATTCCTTAATTTTGCCGTCGATTTGAAACTCTTCATCTACATAAGTACCCTGCAAGCCGCCTTTCGGCGTGTGTCAGGGTAAACACCGAACTGTTCAGCTACTTTTTTAGCCTGTTATTATTGAGTATTGTTCGCGGAATGAATAAGTCCTGTTCTACTGTATATTCTTATTTTATTCTTATTATCGGATCGGCCGAAGTAGCAGAGGGTCACATAATATCAATTACGTCATCTGTTAACGTGCTATATTTATATTTATTTAAGTTTTTTGTATAAATTATATGTATATAAATATTTTATGACATATTGCTTCGTCTTAATAACTGAGAAATATTCCTTGTTATAATTTCAGTATTCAGAAGCAAATTCCTTCACTGGAAAATTTGAAGGCTATAGTTACGAGTATTTGTTTTAAATGCTATACACTCATTTCTGCGTAAACGAGGGAAAATAAACGCAATTTTCTCGTCTACATTCCTAGAACGACCTTCGCTTAGATATTTACCGGCGAATTCTGGAAATCCGATTATTTTCTCGATAACTTCGCATATAACTTACGCGCTGAAAACCGACTTTCTACCAGTCATCTCCGACAACACGCGTCTTTTCCTACCATACTACGCAGAATGAATTTCACATCGCGGAATAAAACGCGCGGAAATTTCCTCCCAGTTTGAACGGGGGATTTTTTCTCTATTCATTATTTCAACTCAAGTTGTCTCGCGAAGGATTTTCCCGTCATAAAAGCCGGCAACAAAATGGCGAGGGCTTATTGGAGCTCGTGACAGACGTTGGTTTACGACTGGAAACCTGTTCCATTACGGTCATCTCTGGAACAGGATGAGTTACGGCCGCTGATTGGCCTATTTATACAAGCTAGAATGAAACATTCGCACTCATTCCATCACATGCAAGAGGACTGACTCGTTTATTGAGAGGGCCATTCATTTCACTGAGGTAGGAAAAGCGAGGAAAGGCTGACTTAGAAGGTGTGTAACCTCTTTTGTTTTCGGCATCACTTCTTTTACAACAGATTTTGTGGAACACAATTGGTAATGGATTGGGATACATTTCAGCACTTTTCGTTTTAGGAGCAACTGTACCATATACCTCTTCAACCCACTCTTTAGCTAACTCCTTGCGAACCTTGCCTCCCAGAAGTGGGGACAGAAAGCGGCAAGAGACTGAGGACCTCGTCTGCAAGAGGTTCCCAATGAAGACTGGATCTCAGAATGCTTTCCTTTTAGATGTGAGTATATTTTAGTTACAATTATGTATGATATGAGTATATTTTAGTTACAATTATGTATTATATGAGTATATTTTAGTTACAATTTTAGTTATTCATATGTCACAACTCCACAATCACAATATTAATTCACTCCTTTCTTCCATACGTTAATCTTTTATCTTCTGTTTTTTTGTCTCGTTGTTTTTTATTTTATTTTATTTTTTTAATCTCTCTCATATTTTTAATATATAATTAATTTTGTCTTTTTAGTTCAGTTTCATCACACTATGTTATGTTTTGTTTAATGCTTTGTTAAGATTCAATGTCATCAGTCAAAATTGGCTCTTTTTGAATCAAATTTAAATAAATAAATCTGTATATAATGTCTATCAATTACTAATTGCGATTTATATAAATAGTGGCACTTAGAATCAAATATGTTCTTTTATTGCTACCAGCAATATAATTTTCTATATATATCTCCATATATTATGCCTATGTATTTCGTATGTGTTTCAATGTTTTCTAAAACAAATCTTTATGTATTTACTTTCGATAGTTATTAATTTATTAAACGATTAAATTGATTAAAAATTGATAGAAGAAACGGTCGAACTGAAAAGTATAAATGCATACAGTTTGTTTCAATACTACCAATAGTAATTACCCATAGAATTATAACAGTATAACCAAGGCTTGCTTGAGATAAATACTTGTAGCACTTTCTGTAAGTAATGCGATAGTGTTTAAGAATATTCAAGGAATCTGACGAGCCATTCTTAATAAATCTACAATATCATTTCCCAAAATATATAAGCAGAGCATTGTCATCGGATAGACTACATTTATGGAAAATGGAAGACCCGGCCTCAAGTTCCAGTATCGTCAGACTTTTCCTGTCTGCCATCCTTTGGAGTTTCCAGACGCCTTAACTTTTTAAGTTACCTTTCTCCATTTTTTTACGCTATTTGCTTGATACCATGTCTGGACAATTTTAACTAAATTGAAACAGGTATATTAGAACATGTATTTGTTTATTGAATCTGTAGTTTATATCTAACCTTCTTAACCATGTTTGTCCTTGAGAATACTCTCAACAGAGCCTTTTACAGTGACATGAACCAAAGACTTAGCTTTCAATGGAGACTTTAAAAGGTGCTAAACCTGCCTTCGAAGTATAAACTTGATAACTAGTAAAACTAGAAATTTACCCTGTCTATATATTACCCTCCCTATTTTTACAAGCCTTCCACATTTAAGCTTTCGAACCAAAGTTATTCACAACCCCAAAATATAGGTGGTAATTCTTGCGGAGATGTTAGTCAATCAATAAAATTTCGATTGTATTTGAAGTGCTGCCTCTGAAAATTTCTCTATACATCGATGTAACAGTAATCACTCAAAAATGACTTAATAAAGTAATGCATTGACTGGCGAATTTTTTGTGAGGTTTGAAGTTGAAGAGACATCAAACGTAGAAAAGGAATTCTTGAACCTCCCCTCCAACTCCAGTCGCTGTTTGTGACGAGAGCGTTTTCAGGAAATGGACTTCTAAAGAAAAAAGTTTATTGAGGCCGTAAAATATCCTGATATGTTTGCACAACGGCGAAATTTTCAGGGCGAAAATGAGATCGTACGACGGGAACGTCTTCATAAAATTTCGATCCGCGAGGCTAAAAGCATTTGAAGATGAAATGGGCTCGTGTTTTCTTTGCGTGACATTCTGCACCATCATCTAGTCATCTCATTTTATGCCTTTCTCATATTCGCTTGCAGAAATATCGCGAAAAGTAGTAACCGAAGTGCTGGTGTAACAATTTTGGTTGAATGTAGTCTCGTGAAGTATTTAATGATGTGGTCATACTTGATCCGTTTAGTGATGTTTCATTTCGTACAATGAATTTAATTCACATGCAGCAATAGATTACCCCCGCCTTTCCTATTAGTGAGTTCAATTGTTTCTGAATGCTGATGTTTACTTTTCCACATAATGTTTTATTTGAGAACTACCGGTTTCGGTGTATAACCATCTTCAGGTTCGAACAGACTGAATCCTCAAAACGCCGAGACTTACATTGTAATTTGGTTAATTATAGACAGATACACAATGTAGAAGAGGAAAATAACGTACAACAATAACAATCAATTAGGAGGGGGAGTGGGAGGGGAAATTTACTGGTGACTATGGGATGGGGCAGAGGGTGGATTCCAAGATGGGGGAGGGAGAAAGAAAAAGATACTCGTTAGTAAGGAAACAATTGGGGTAGGAGAGCATTCAGTTATGTATTTCCACCACATCATGGCCGAGGCTATAGATTATAAATTGTTTTTCTTTTCAATCCATTGTAGCGTATTTTCAATAATTTCGATAGGTATTGTAAATTTTGTGTCTAACGCTCGAGGACTGACATAATTTTAATGAGGTCTTCATACAAATTCAGCGAAATAGTATTTATTCCGTTACTAATATCCAGAAATAAATTAAAGGTACAATAATATTCTTATTGTGTATGTCAGAGATGGGGAACTGGAACCTTAAGATCACATATGGTCTTTTTGGACGTTATCTGTGGCCTCTTTGTCACTTTCTTGAAAATATACTCATATTACATTGATTTCTAGTTTTGCTAACGATGTCAAGTGAATAAAATGAATAGGAAATGTACTGTTATAATTTATTCAGCAAATGAATTCGTTTTCTCATGTAAAATTTTCTTAACTTAGCTATTTACATGCGTGCAACATGCAAGAAACCTTTGCCTTTCTTATGGACCAAATGCATAATGAGACTATCCGACGGAAAAAATTTCCCCTTCGCTGGTATAGAGTAATATTTTACTGAAATAAGAGATTTTCCATGAGTGGCATCTCACAGCGTTTATAATTACTGCTTGTATAGTTAAAACACATTTTTATCATCAAAAAGATTAATGAGCCACGTAATTTAACACTACCCCTAATTTTACAGGGTAAATAAAGAAAAAACACCTGCTCTGCCTCTTATTTTGAACCTCAATTACTGGAATTCATGCAATAAGATTGATTTTCAAATTCACCCCCTGAGGAAATACCACAAACTGTGAATCACAATAAGGTGACTTGAGAATTGAGATATAGCCGCCACAGGTGAAATGAATGAATGAAATTCGAGGATATTTCTCTCGCATTTGTATAGGAAAGAATGTAGTCATTCTTGGGCTAACATTTGTAATTGGAGGGTGAGGGTATTAATCTTTAAACCTTTCATATTCGAGTTCCAAGGGTTCCTATTCCTTTCCTTGAATATCAATTTCCGCCCTTCTAATTTTTCAGCTCATCTCTTTGGATGAAAAAAGGCAGGTTCCCCATGAAGGAAACGCGTTTATTACTTATGCGCTGCCATCAAAAATGTCTCCACTATAACAGGAATTTCATCCCCTTACTTGGGTGTTAGGTTAAGTATAGGAAAGCAGTTGTAGAATAGTTTGTAGAGCTACTCTGTGATATTTTGTCTCACCATTATGTGTGGAAACTGGATACACAGTTCTCATATCAAAAAATTTTATCCGTCAAATATTTCACGCGCTCACAGCCAAGAGATGTTTAGGCATTCGAAGGAAAGGAAATAAGAGTAAGAGATAAAAAGATAAAAGAGGAAGTCTCACGAATTTTGGAAGCTATACACAAAATATAGTAAGGCTTCCTTATTGTAGCTGCATGAGAATTAACAATTCGGTGACGAGAGATTTCCGTTTAAAGGAATTATAGAAAATTTTGAGCTGACGCGAACGAATATTTCACTGAATACAGTATGTATCACTAAATAATCACTTTAATTAATCGAAATTCCTTAAAAAAGTTATACTTTATCAATAAATAGAATATGTCAATGAGAAAAGTTAGAGTCCCAAGTGATTAAGCATATTTTTTTACTAACTATTAATTTACTTTTTTGTTTCACGACTAAAATTATTGAATTGAGACAACTAATTAGTATTCTCCAGCTATGATCGACTTAAAATACGAACAATTTAATATGGAATTTACAACATAAACCCTTCCAACTGTCGACTTCGGGATTGAACAACTTGCCGGTTGCTGATTTAATCCGACTAGTGACTACCCAGTTTATAAAGAAACTTTTAATTTGTAAGAATTGCTCATAAAATACCACAACATATAATAATTATAATATTATTTTTATGTTATTAAATAAAACTATAAATATACAATAACACACTGTTTTTGGTATTTTGTTTTTTTTAATCATTGTTTTTTTTTCTTTCTTGATTTATCAAAGTTTCATTAAATGGGCTCCAACCTTTTATTTATCGCTTGATAAGATTCATATCGTGGAAATTATTTATTACTACGTGGGAAAACATTTCCAGGCATTATACTTGGAAAATACAAAGAAATTTACCTTTTCAAACGTATTTATTTTGCATTGATACATAATAATGCGAAATAATAAATACAACATTTTTCAAAGAATTTAGACAGACAGCCGGTTTATTCTGTCAGCTGGTTAATGCGAAGCCGGTTAAGATGAAATATACTGTATATATTATTAGACGAATAAAGATCTTATAATAACAGTAATAAAGCGACTTTTTGGAAAAGATGAAAATTATTTTATTATCTAACCATCCCGCCCGAGGATTTAAATATATATAGCTACTTGAAGTAAGGCAAAAGAAGTTAACTTCTTCGTAGGGTAATATAAATATGCTATATGGTAAAATCCACAAGAAACTTAAAGTGTGAAGAAAATACGAAACCTGATCAAGGTATATTATATGATAAATATTAAATAAAAATACCAAATAAATATAACATATTAAATTTCTTTTATGAATAAAAGTATTGGATACATTCCAAAGAAAACGGTTGATTAGGGAAATCGCTATAGTTTCGTAGGAGTAACATAAATATTTTCAACCATTAGACTGAGCTCAGGTTAAGCCGTAATAGAGAGTTGAAATCTCTCCAAAAACACAACGAGCCGCAACTGTTTACGGCTCTAAATAAAATTACCTTCCTTTAAAGGACCTCTTTCATCATATCACCGGAGCCGAACTTCCGCAAAATCCACATCGAGCTCACTGGTCTTGCCGAAACATCACGATGACCTTTTACGAGCAATCTTCGGGGGGCGTTCCGGAAGGCGCTAATTCCTGCCCCATTGCTCTCGTCATTAAAACACGGCCCCGAAAAATGGGGAGGTATTAAGCCTCTATTTTGATACCCGCCTTGTTATGTAGACGAAGCGTGAAAGGTATTTTTTTGGGTCAGGCGGAAATACCAGGTTTGGATAGATATTTTGATCGTCGAGGACTTAAGGAGCCGTGCTTACGTGATGGTTGTAATAAAGCAGCCAAATTACTTCCTTCGTAATAATCGTCCTGTCCGGAGATTTTTATCCGAAGGGCCTCGTTCTTCCCCGGAACCATTTAAGGAATTCAAAAAAAGCGTCCGATCGAGTTCACAATTTAGCGCCGCCGAGTTGAGTGAAAAACGTACTCTGGTCGTTCTCTCCTTCGCACGAATAAATCACGGCGATGTGGGTGTGAAAGCGAGCCAGTGGATCCCAGAGGTGTGCATCGTAGACTCCAGAATAACGTTCATTAACGTCCCCGTGTTTTCTCCTTTGATTCCGGCCGTTTCCAGAGAGGGAGTGGTCATCTCGAGAAGAATAAGTCCCAATCAAAGAGCACAAACAACGAGAAGTGACGTCGAGGAGGGTTCTAAATCATCCCCACTTCGTGGGAGTCGGTTCTTTTTTTGTCAAATAAAACCTCATTCTTCAGAGGGATTCGAAAGCGTAATCGTTTTATAGTCTCCTCGACGACTCTAGGGAGCGTTTATCAAGGCCGGGGATTAAGAACTGAGAATGATGGATCTATAAATAATTGAAAAATGAGGACGGAAATGAAGAATCTGTTATCCGCGTAAATGACGGCTTGGTGGGGTGAAGGAGGGAATCGCTTAGCTTCGTAATTGTGAGAGAAATAAACAGCCACGTCTTTTAAATGCAAGAGCCGGAATACGTTCATCAAACGAGCCATCCCGTAATGCATTACTGTGGGAATTACACAGTGCGGAATCGTAAATTAAAATGAGAATATACGTGAGACAAAAATCTTTGAGCGTATTTCTTCATACATGTTTATGATTCACTATCTAAAGTCATTAAAGTAGCACGAAGTTCTATGCTAGCGAAATACTAATTTAGCCAATCTTCCCTAATACGATACTATATGATTTGGACATTTCCATCCAATTGAATGTTTTTGAAGGTAACATCCCGGCCGACTTTTCACGAGGCTCCTAGATAACATGGAGAAATTTCGATCACAAGGCTTCATGTACGAGTATATACCATTTATAATAAAATTCATGCAATAATGCGGTTCCAATATTTCTTCGTTTTAGAATACAATCAAATCTGTGAGCATATCAAACATTGTCCCTTCATTTAGTGATAAATTTCAGGTCAACCGAATTTGTTTTAACCGAATTTCCTCACAAACGCAACCCGTAGCTTGGAGCTCCATTTATACATGTATATTTACATCGCCTATTTTACTGAAAATCATTATAGGTGTACATTTATTAGACAAATAAAATCTCTACCAGTGAACTCGCAAAAAGAAATTACGTAACTCAGCTGGTGTTAATATAAAATTTACGAAAAATATTATTGAAATTGAATTTAAAATAATAAAAAAATAAAAAGGGTGATCATTTTATGTTGATTGAAATCCAGCCGTAAATACCGCTATATGAACAATTTTGCGGATATGATTTCCCTGCGGAAAGATTAAATAATTTCCTATTAACTGCGGCTTCGTGTTAACCGTTTCAAGATAAACGAATTTGTTAGCCGTGTTAGCCGATATTTTGTGTTATCCGTTTTCGTACTAACTCGTTTCCAATGTATTTTTATTTGCGGAGCTATTTATTGATTATAATTATAATTTTTCAGCGACTTCCAAGCACATATCTATCCCTGACAATGTGATATCGATCACTCAAGAGACTTACGTTATAGTCCATAGATCTATTTAATCGGTAGAGGTTGAAATTGTTTTATTTGGAACAACGTCATATTTTGACGTTTAAGGCTTTGAAGAATACTGTCATAGTGGACTCAGTGAATTCATTGATTTTTGATGCTGTACGATCATACTGATAAGAGAAAGATCCATATCTCAAAGCTGCAGCCGAGCAATTACTAATTAGCATACAGCAATGAATAAAAATCCAATTAAAATTGTACTTCTCCTTTCAACACGACGGGTATCCATCGGATCGAATATAAATGTTAACTAATGCGCATATAAAATGTCGAATTCTTTAGTTTTTGTTATTCTTACGTCACGAAGATATACGATTCATATGTTAATGACCACAGCAACATTTGAAGGATGATAGGCGTTTCATTATTCACGAAGAGCATACATCAAACGTATCTGTAAATTTAGACTTGAAAAATGATTACTTAAGCAGGTATATTGTCAAGCCAAATGGTGTGTTTACTAATTAATTAACAATGGTAATTTTGCCTCCCAATGGGAAATAAATAGGCAGTTCAACTTTTTAATAATTTGCAGCTTCTATTTGTGCCGTAAAATTAAATTAAAAACAGTAATCAGACGAACTCGAACCAAGCTCGAAATTCTACAGAGGAAAATTCTACAGAATCTTATTCTCATTGTCGATCTTAGTTTTGGTTCCAAATTATGAGAAATTTGAAAAGATTCGAATTTTCGTTTTGGATAAACTGTACCATTGAATGAATTGAAGCCCTTGTATTATAGATTTCAGATTCTCTTATTTAAAATTACTATTTAGCAATTACTGCCTACTATTTACCTCCTTGAGAATCAACGTGCATTTCAGCTAGTTATCACACAAAATTAAAATTAAAAAAGTTTTCGGAGGTAGATCGAGCATAGTTAAAATGCTTAAAATTATATTGTACAAAATATTCATAACATTAACTTTACAATTTAAAAAATAATATACTATAAAAAAGAAAAATAACTTAAAATTAATTCTACCAATAAAATTCCATCATGCTAAATGATCATCACAATCTTACATTATAGTCCTGAAACCGGAGAGCCTCTCAGGAGATGCTACCTTTAACTTGTGTGAATTTTACTTAGGCATTGAAATTATATACTTATTTATACCGTATCGATTATATAATAGCAGTATCCATTTAAGTTCAATAGGTAAAATATTGATTTTACATTACCTATTTTTTAATTTATAGGATATAATAATTTTGGCCGGTTAACTATTATCATAAGCTTAACTTAAGCAAATATAAATTCTGAATAACTTAAATCTGGTCAATCAACCTGTCGGTAATTATTTTCTGAATAATTGATTGTAAATGCAGATATAGTGATATAATGAATATTCTATGCTAACTTGGAGATTGGTTTGAATGCTGTGAATCCTGTAACTCATAACACCATAACAGTATTTTTAATTCCACAAAAACCAAAATGCGCTCAGAGGATCGTCAGAACCGCTGCAAATCTCCACCACTGATAACCGAGAGTCTCGCAGATCCATCAGATAACAGTTGAGAAATGAAGACGCGAAAAGCGAGTCCGTGGGAGTCCATGAATCTAAGCCGCGAGGGGAAGAATGTCACCGATAGAACGGAAATGATTCATCGCTTGCCCCAGACCCCCGTTGGTGTTCCTCTTGTAATGCCACCCACGCGGTGCCTTTGAAGGCGGCACCAGAACACGACGTGATTACATGGAAGCAAGGCGTCAGTCTTAAAGCGGTGACTAATATTGGAATGGTAATAATGACACATGGGCACTGCATCCTCCCCTCCCAGCAAGCTGCGTAAACCCAGGGATTTATTATCTCCTGACGCAGTTGATTCCGAAAACTCACGAGTGAGTCCGCAACTTTGTAGAAGTCCATGATGGATACATTTGTGGATTAAACATTCGATGCAACAAGCTTTGCTTGAATTACTCCGCAGCATGAATTACGCATCACCAAATGAATTGCATCGATGATCGCCGTCCCCACGACAAAGGTGGTCTATTCAACGCTTGGGTGAGTAATGGATAGCTGGATGAATGTTGCAGGATAAGCAATGAGAAAGCTACAGTTAAACATGTATACTTTTACGATAAAAGGATTTGTCTTAAGAGATTACTCGTATGATAAAGAAAGGCTACTCCAATGATGAATTCTTTGTCAAGGCCCCTGGAAACCCATCATATAAAATAAAAGAATCTAAAGTTACATTTATTCTTCAAGTTTAATATACACACAATTAAACATGCATTATTTTACGATTAAAAGATTCGTCTATAGATATTACTCTTATGATAAAGAAATGCACATCCAATGATGAATTCTTTGTCAAGGTCTCCGTAAACGCATAATATAAAACATATCAATCTAAAGTTACATTTATTTTCAAATTGAACATACAAACAATTTAAAAATGTATAATTTTACGATTTTAGGATTTGTCTTTAATGATTGCTATTATAATATAGAAATGCACCTCGAATGATGAATTCTTTACCCTGGAAAAGCATCTAAGGTTACATTTTTTCCTCAAGCTGAATATACTTATATTTGATAACCTGCGTTATTTACATTTATTTACTAAACATTTTAGACGCAGAAAGACGATGGATCAGGGGGATAAACTTACTTACAATAATTAACAAATAACTCAAAAAATCATACAAGAAGCTACATAGATAGAGAAAAAGTATTTGTACTAGATAGACTACATCAATAACTGGTTACGATAATTTTCAAACTTTTTTTAATGAGAAAATAAAAATTTTAGAATGGGCAAAAAGGTAAGTAATTTATTATACAAATGGTGCTTCATTACCTATCATTGATGATCTTCTCATTGCTACCTTGATATAATAATAAGTATTAAGAGATCGATTAAATGATTAATCTGGAGTTTTGGCAGCACAGGTATGAAAGGTGAACCCTAAGAATGAGATTCATAGAAAGATTAAAGGTCCTGAAAAAAGAATCTAGTGTGTAAAACTAAAACTTGTGTGAACAAGGAAAGAAATTGGGAAATGCCTAGGACATTGGAAGACGAAGAGGTTATGAGTCAACAACCGTAAAAAAGGAAATGGGTGGATAAAAAATGCTAAGGGATGGATTTATGAAGACAATAGTTAAGGGTTGGATGTGGAGTTTGTTTTTTTTTTGTTGGATGTTGGATGATAAGGGAAGAGACAAAGAAGAAGAAAAAGCAAAACTCGTTTGAAGAGCGTTAGTCGAGAATTCTGAAACGCATAAACGTATCGAGAGAGGGGTAATGAAAATTTGATGTATTTTAAACCGACATTTTCTGCAACTCATCAATATAAATGAGGTCGTGTGCGAAGAGTGAATACTTTCGATTTCGAAATGAAAAATATTAATAATTTGAAAAAAACGAAATGAATTTTTTCGTTGAATAGATGATAGAGGACCAAAAGAAAAGATCTTTTTGTAAATGGTATGATACCTGTTATCTAAATACAGCTATTTTCGAGCGAAGCTCAAACTTGAATGCCCGGACTATATTTTAACCCGTTACACATGCTATAGAAAATAATTTGATATGTGCAATGGAATACTAAAATTAATAACGGATAGGAAAAATACTATATTAATTACATACCAAATAGCATAGAAACATATGTATGAATAGTGAAAAAGAATTCACTACAATAACAAGTTCATGGGATTAAAAAACACTGTGCACAAAATATATTGTCTAGTACAGGAAAACTTCAAAATGAATAAAAAACTTACAATTCTACACCAATTTATAATAAATATCAAGAAATAATTAATTCATTGGGTTGGACTGCGGAGTATATTACTTCCAACATACATGTATTAGTTTACTAAATATACGGATGAATCGAGAAGGGATAGTAAAATAATGGTTCAAATAAGATGATGGAACATTACATAATGAATTTCTTTCCTTCTAGTGGAATGACTCTCCGATGATTCTCACGTGCAATTTAAGTCACTGGATATGATAGCATCATCCCTAACGCCTATTTACAGAAAATTGGCTGAAGTCATAAGCTTCATGTATATTTAGCTTCCAAGAACAGTCACCTGCAACATGACGCGGTTTGGCGACGCGTAACAACGCTTTGTCACACCAACGCAGAATGCAATCCCACACAACACAATGAAATGTCGCGTACGAATTTTTATCATCTCCTGAACCTGAATATCTTTCCAATAATTTACAAAGCAAAAGCAAAATGAGACCTGAATTCATTACGTAATATCATTAAGGCCTTATGACGTCGAAAAATGGATTTGTTTCATTATTTAAATTAATCATCCTTGAATTTCGATTTAAAATATTATACTTGGAATAATAATATAACAACCTTTATTTAGGAGCAGAAAAAGACAGCTTTTAAGTATCAATGGCAAAGATTAAATGGTATATGCTTGAGTAAGAAATATTATTTTTAACCCGAGAAAAGAATACATAAAGATATAAGGAGACAAACTGAAAATTTTTACGATTAATATTTATAATATAACATTACGAAAATTATCGGAAGAGCGATAGTAAATCTTAATGGAAATATTTTGTTCACAAAAATGTTGATTAAATTCGTTTCAGTATAGCCTATAGCGATCGTAAATCCTAGTTTTCACAAGTTGCATGGATCCATATCGTTAAGCGAACCATAAAATGGTTGAATTTTTATTTTGGATGCATGGAAATCCCGGTGATACCAAATGCAGTAAAACCCGGTTAGAATGCTCTTCAGGGATCCGGATGAAAACCACGTCATAAGTGGAATAGCTTTACAATCGGATATTTTTATATTCTTTTAAATTCTTCTTTCTTTTACATTAGAAATCAAAAGGGAAGGGTTTTTTTGGCTCTTTAATTCTTATATTAATGCATTAAACCTTAAACGCAAAAAAACTGATCCTTAGTTTGTTCTTCTTGTCACAGCTGTAGAAATCTAGAGAGTCCTTTAAGTATAGGACTTGTCTAATACTGTTTGCTCTCAAGTTATACGTTTTCAGAATCAGAGAGTACAAAGAGAGCATTTTTTTATTTTTTGGTAATTTTGCCCTCAAAAATGAAGCAATTTTTACTTGATAGTTTTACTTGATTTTTATTTGATAGACAATTAGGAGAGAATAGTATAAACAAATCTCGGTCAATCGACTAATTATTGTGAGGCGGGAGATTAGATTTATTTAGTTGCAGTTCAAACATGGTATTGGAAAAATCCGTCTAAAAAAAAGGGTAGAAGAGCGTCTTAAGCGGTATTTTTACCATATTTTTAGTGTGAAAGGGACTGGGACCCAGAGAATACCGCGTATAAGCGGGATAGCATCTTAAGCGTTTAAACGGGTTTTACTGTACTTTGTATGTACGTTTTATGCGTAGTATTTACTGTGCTTAGTTTTATACATAGATTCCTTTCTGATTTTCGATTACGACCTGTGCAGGGCCAAACCCGATGATGAAGACTGTCATCGAAGTACTCAAATTAGGAATAAAATATTACATTATACATCAATAGATAATGTTTTATCGGATTATTCCAACTCATTTTCTTTTAAAAATTTAAATATCAAGAATCAAAGATTTTGTAACTGGAATAATATTCTTAATATAGTAGTAAAACTAAAACAAGAAACAAATTATCAAGCAATCGTCACATTAATTTTTTGTGCAAATTAAGAGATTTTTATGACAAATTATTCAATAATAACTTTAAATTAATGAATCACGAAATCTCTTGATCCATTAAATCTAATTAAGTACCATGCTTCACACTAATGGTAGAATCATAACTTTATCAAAATGTCGATAAGGTTCCATATCAATATGAGGCTCGAAACAATACTTTGATAATCTGTAACGAACTTCCTTTACGGCATTTTTTTCATTTCCCTTATCATATGTTGTAGTTTGATAAGTAGGTATTATCTTAGGATTGGGTGTACTGGCGTGTTAAACCATCAGAGCTATCTAAAATTTGTATGTGTTATAAAAATATTTACTCCTTAAAAATCGATTTTTCGATTGTATACTAAGGTAAGATTAACATTGAGCTTAAATATATATTAAGATCATGTTCCATAGCCATTAAGTGACATTTATCTTTGATGGTTACAAGAAAGTCATACAGCTGAAGCTAGGAGTGACTGCCAATTTTTCAACCAATCAAATGTGGCCAGGTAGGACGAGCGAGAAGGAATGAATATTCAAACCCTTTAATGCGTCAGAACATTAAAAGACTAACTTTAACTGGTTACATAAGCCAACATTATGCAATGCTTTACATAGATTCTCCAGCCATTTCGTGACGTTCCACAGAATTTATTTCCAGATAATTTCATTCTTTAAACAAAATCGACAAATTTTTTATGAATTATACTATATTATTATTTTTTGTAATTATTTATTATTATATTTATATTATTAGATTATTATTTATACTATAAACAATTACTTTCGTTTCTGCTCGGATAATTATTAGCATTGCCGACTGGAGAGTAACGGAACCCAGAAAGTCAGAATTCCTCGACAAAAAAAAAACATCAATACCGGCAATACCAAATTGCGATCATTAATGGCTATGCAATATCGTGGGTATATGCGTCTAATCCACATCACATAGTAGTCAATTTCTTCAGGCCAAAGCATAAAATAATCGCTATACGAGAAAAGAAATAAAGCAATCGAAACGGGGCAGCTTAACTTTCCTCTCCAAGTATCTAATATACGTCCCAGAAAGCACCTAATACGAATAGCTTGGCATTTCTTCCCTCGCCTGTTTTCTCTCTTTTCCTTCCACATTTCCCTTCGGGGTTATATGGATGTACATAAATAAAACGATTTCTCCTCCGCTCTCTGGATACGTGTATCGTCCATTTCATAGGGAATAATGACAGTAGCGGGACCCGCAGCAGCGACGGTATGATGAATGACTTTTTATTGCTCTCCAGACTCCGGATCCTGTAACTGGAGTCCGACCCTAAATTGGCAACTTTCAAAACTCCTCCGATTCTTCATCCGAAAACCCCGTGTCCCCTCCCACGCCCACATTCCCCGCCCACTCCCCTCCCAGTCTGATTTCCCTCCCCTATCAAATATTCCCCTCGTACGAGGAAACATTTCCAATCCAACTCTACCCACTGCTGAGATTTTTTCGAGACGTTCACAATGCTCGGGCACCGATAATCTAAATCAGGGTTCTTCGACCTTTCTTTGACTGATACCTAGGTAATGTTTTTCCGAATGAAATCTTGAACGACAATCCTCCATAAATCATCTATTTATTCGGTTGGATCCTTGTTCCTGTTGTTCCTTAGCTGGAGGTTTAATGTTGGGTTGAATGTCAGTAAATTTGAATTTTAATGCCGTCTATTAAGCTGTCAGGAAATTATTCGGCCCGCAGGCAAGATTTAACCACAAAATCTCCGCCGTTAGCTATCGAAAATCATAGAGAAGGAATGAGGCGTAATAGGTAAGATGAGGAATATGGTTGTATTCCCTTGTTTTCCTCACTGAGGAGGAATACAGCGCATGGCAAAAGTACTCATGTCCGAAAAAGTAGCACAGTAACTTTATGAATAATACTTCTCATAGTATTCGATAAGGTGTGACCTAAATGGATGCTATCGCTCAACATCATTACTATCTCAGTAGCTTTCATATTATCATAGACAAACAGGAATGAGACAAAATAGATGAAAGATACATTACATTCTATTCTGTTCCAATTGAAAATTACAAAATATTTTATCTATCAAGATATGTTAGCAGACAAAATTTCTTAGTCATATAACATAGAACTTCTTTCCTGTATCATTTTAATACGCTGAAACAACATTCATTCATATTCAAAATTGTAAAAAAAAATAATATGCTGATTCAGGCCATATTTTTGCAACAAATTATTTCATTGTCTTAATTTTTAATTCTTTACTCTTAAATTAATCTGACTTACGTATCTAGTTAATTTTTACCAGATAAAGGGTGAAAGTTACCTTTTCATGTAAAGGCACGCACCTAGGAGAATTTTCATGGAAAACTGGACGTGAAAAAGTATAGCTGACCGGGTCTCGAACCTGGATCTTCTCAATTCCATAAAGGAACACTCATACTTCCACACATACATATATCCTCAAATACCAAAATACACCCATGAAAGTTTCTACTTTTTTCGATATATTATGAAAACATAGCGCCCATAAGTACAATGAAGCTATATTGTAGAACCTCTAGGTGGCAATACAAATAAGAGTACATTATCATAAAAACACCTTAATAGATCCTTCCCTCGCGGTAAAGAATCCAAATGGCTTCATAATCATAAAAGATAGTAAAATTTCTCGAGGTGGATGAAGTAATGGCCCGTGAGAATCTCCAACGGCCTCTTTGAAATCCTCGGAAAAAAATTCCTCTTTATCCAACTCACTCCCCGCCGCAGTATCCTCTTTCAGCCCAAAAATTACTTATTTCTATTTCTGCCCAATTACGACCGTTTTTCTGGGCCTCGTTTAATAGGTTAAGTGCAACTTGGTAACGATGAGGGGTCTACTAACACTTATAAATGAAGTCATTTCGGAGGCATCCCCTTAAACGCCGTCCGAACCCCTCGGAACAACTACTACTTTTTCCCCAATTACTCTCCGTCTTCGATCCCGAATTCCTCCTTGCATGCCTCCTCACAGACTGACCATCGTCCACTTCCCGGAAAAAGAATCTCTCTCTCCTTTTTCCACTCGAAATTTCCTCTCCCAAAAGCCATCTCCACTCCCATTCTCATGCTCGTTTCCAGTAGGAAAAACATGGTCATGTCGGTGTTTGCGAGCGGATCCAAGTTAAGTGTTCCCCACATCAACTTCTTGAGTCAATGGACCGACGCCGCCCACTCGCATAATTGTAAAACCTTGCGGAATAAATCTGCAAATCAGAGCTCATCGTAAAAGAGGATGATCGTAAGAGAGAAGTTTTGATGCAAGAAGCTTACTGGTGGACGTGGATGTTATGATATCCGTGATACGAAACGGTTGAAAATTAACCTTAGGTAATATATTATATACTTCCTACAATTAGTCATAATGATGAACTTGGACGTCATATGTTTTGTCGAATACAACAATCTGTACCGCATTGGGCATACTCAGGTCGTAAACAAGTACAGACATTCTAGTGTATTGTGATGCGTGTATTATATAATATAATTTTTCTCTAACGGAAAGAGGCAACCTCCAAATTTAATGTGTCTTAATAATTTGAACAAACTCAAATACAGATGCAAAGCACTCTTGCCAGAAATACACGGTTTTACAAAATACACGAAGGCGGGACTCCAACCCGGAATATTGAATTTCAAAATTTAGAAAAGAAAACTTATCTTAGAACTTATGACTTAGAAAAGGAGTGATCAAACGAATAATTAAATACTACGACCTAAATCATAACAAGATACAAACAGTATTTTGGAGAGTGACCGTTATGTTTCACATTCAAATTTCGTATTCAGCAGTCGCTATACGACAAAAACGTATTATAAAAAATAAAATTCCTCTTAGTTAATCATTCACAGTATGCTCGAATGCAATTTTTGTAATAAAATTGTAAAGAGAAACAAAGGATTTGGAACGTATCGGACGAAATTAAGTCCCTACGTTATATATCAAGATTAATTGGACACATTCAAAGGGCAAGATAATTCATTTTTATATCTAAACACGATCGATGCATTTTGGATTAAAATGACTCGATTCTCATTGAACTCAGGTAAGACTGAGAGGCCTTGGAAATGATCTCTCCAAATATGAACCACGATGGTACACGATAAGTTAACAAAATCATTCTACTCTCACTTCCCTTCACTAATCGACTATTTCAACGTAAATAATACCAACAAAAAGATTTGATCTAGTCGGTGCGAAAGCACACACGACACAAACGAATAAATTACAAAGAGACGCTTGAATATTTTAGTATATCTAAGTATTATTTTTATATATAATTATAATATGTGTAATAATATATAGATACAAAAAATTAATAACATTTTTAACGATTTTAGTAAAGAAAACTTCATGTCTGAGTAACCTTAATAATTATGTAGTGAATAAGCTTGAAATATACCAAAGATTTTTTCTAAAATCGCGTTGACTCCGAACACAAGTACTGACCGCAAAGGACTCAGAAATCAATAATTTTCGCCAACGATTTCAATGTAGATAATAGTTACAAAAGAACTAAAATCTAGCTGGCGAGACAGCACGTACGGCATTTTCGAATTCTTACAAATAGACGCCTAAATAATCTTAAATATGAAAGGTTTTTAGTAGTATATCTAATGATTATTATGTAATATACAATTATAATACATATAATAATATAAAGTTACAACTAATGAATAACATTTTAACGATATCAAGGGAGAAAACCTCACGTCTGAGTAACCTCGTAAATAATTATGTAGTAAGTTTGAAATATATAAAGGAGTCTTTCTAAAATCGCGACAAATCCATTGTAACTACCAATGACTTTAGAGAAATCAAAAACCAAGAATTTTCAAGTTCCTTGGCTAGGATATAAGCTGTTCCAAATGGAAACAAACGACTGAGAAGAATTTTAATAAAAATTTATTCTTTCGATGATCCAGACTAGGAGTAGGCTCCTCAAATATCTGTATCGATCCCTCGCTTTCCTCTCCTGACCCCATGAACTTGCTTTCTCCTTTCACTGCACTTCCTTCGGCCTATTTACCTTAGCTTACACTTCTCGCATCAAATTTTGATGCTCTTTGAATAGTACCTCTCAGGAAGTACTCTATTTACCTTCTTTTCCGTGGCACACGAGTACACATACGCGCGTGTTTGCTGAAATAAGCCCCGACGTTACGTAAAGCGAGACAGTCGTCGCTTTGCGAAAAGGATTGCAGCTAAGCCCTTGGCGAAATGTTTACGAAAGGAAAAAAAATAAAAGCAATTCTCAGTCTTTATCGCGAAGGCGTTGTTTATTGCGAGGCAAATTATCCTTGAATGAGAGAATGTTTTTGATAAGTCTCTCCCTAGGTATTCGAAATGCCGCGCGTTTGTTAGTATATGTACTCTTTATATTCCCCTGTTTGTTTATCATTAGCCGTTTAAACATTCCAGGAATGGTTTCAGCATTACGGCGTATAAATTTCCGACTTTCCAAGTCCGACTCACTTTGTTTTATGTGCAGTTCGAAAAAAAAGTCTGCCAGACTCTCGGTCGAGATTAATTCCTCGAGAAACTTTCAGGTGAGCGAATTATTAAGTTCAAAAAACTTGTCCGGATCCCCGCTTTAACTCCTCAACCCCTCCTTTAATATGAAACGATTCTTTTAGTTCTCTTTGTCGATAACACCTCCAATGCTTTGGTTAGCAATCCATCCCTTTTCATTGCCTCACCCATCTACTTTCTCTTCCCCAACTCTAATGCTCCAATCAAAATTTTTCCTCCCACATAATCTTCGGCATATTTTTCCTCTTTTATCTTCCTATGAACCCAGCTTGTTCTGCTCATATCAAATCAAATTCCTATTCATTCCATTCTTTTGATATCAACTTAGATATCTTTTGATTTCATTTCTCGTACTTCATTTTTCATACCCATACATAAAGAATCCGTTCCAAGGTTTTCACCCATCATCTCCCATATTTTCCTGTAAATTTCAAATCATCAGTTACGTACAACTTCGTCATACCCCATTCATAAACAAAGGATCAGAAACACTCCTTAGAAACTAAGTTACGTAAACGAATTTTCTAGCGACTAAATTCAAGCGTAAGAAGCGTAAGAAATCAATGGAAATATACTCGTAGCATGGTTTCCATTCATTTTTAGCATGAATCCGTGAGAGACCACAAGAAAGAATAAGCTTGAAAACACTGAGTATGACTAAAATTGCTTATATAACTACATACGACTCCGTGTGTAATATATTATTATATTAAAATGTCAGTTTCCGAATCATTAATAGATAAAATTGGTGAAATCTCCAGTCAAAAGAAGCGTACGCGACTAATAACCCGTAACTTGAAATGTAGCCCTAAACTTTAAGAACTAAATTTCCTTCATACGTTGATAAATAGATTCATTCGAGAAAATATGTGAAATAAAGTAACGCATAATTTTTCTTCGAGGTTAAAATATGGCAAAATATGAACTTCAAGTTAGAAACTTTCCGATTAATTTTAGAAAAATATTTAAATTTTACATCGAATATGCAGAATGTTCTAAAGAAGGACAAACTCCTTAAATTAAACCAAAGCAGTTTTTTATCAACTTTGAACCAGTATCAACAGATTAATTCGATAAATGCTGAATTAAATCTGACGCATGCACACAAATAATAAAAACATCGCCCACCGCCGCAGAAACACGGAACATGAATCACCATCACCGAAAACAGTCTTTCGGGACACCCCATACAATTTAGAAGAAACTGGATCGCATCATTTCATAAGCCCACGACTCTCCTTCCGCGTGTAATATTTCCTCCGCCGTTTATTTCCCCAGGAAAGAGCAAGGGCGGAAATAATAGAGAGTTTTCGAAACCGACGGGAAAAAATATTTCATTGCAAGCGAAGGATGAGGGGGGAGGAAGTACCTGTCTCTGTTAATTGGCATATCTCCGACTCCCCCTTTGGGCTTTCGCCGAGTGGTTAGCCCTCATAAAAAAACGATTTCCCGCCGAAGGGAGCCCACTTAGGAGGCTGCCCTCTCACATCACCGGCCAATCGTTTGGGCCTCACGTACCGTATCATTTCGAACTCCCCAGATTAGACGACGGCGGCCGCGATCGATCCCCTACCGTCGACTGCACTTCCCGCGGCAGTTGAGACGGCCAGCACCCACCTCGTTCGCGGCATGAGAGATGGCCGCCCGTCGGATTAAACGTAATTGCGGTTATTTGGGCAAAGTGGAAGGCGATACATCATCGGGGAGGGTAGGCACCTCCCTTTCTGCATCCCCACCACCGATGGTCATCTCACCACCCAGGCCGGTCCACTCCCGGTTTTTACGTTACGATTCCACCGGATACCTCCCGATGGAGCGATGGTTTTCAACCTCCCCTTTCGATCACTAAAAAGGGTAACGGACCCTCTTTACCTCTAATAATTAATTCTCCGGGAGAAATGCCTTTTTCGGGGTGGATGATGTTTCCCGGTCGGTTGTTACGCGATAGAAAATACCGGGCGATCCCGGTGGCTTGTGATGAAGAATTAAAGAGGAGGCCTTGCCCCATCCCCCTCTGCCTTGCCCGCCTTCCAATTGTGCCTTAATGGAGGGTTGCCCTCCGCTAAGGAGGATGGACGTGGGGTGTGCTGAAGGGGAAGCGGACGGCGCCCTTCTCGGCTATGAGCGGCGCCGACACTGGGCGGCGGGTGAGAGTCCCCCACCCCACCTGAACATTCTTTCGCCTTTATTTATGACTGAATTTGCCACGGAAATGAGGTCGAATTTGCATAAATTAACCTAATGCTCAATGTTTGAAAGGAACCTCACGGTTGCCCGTGGTGAGCATCCTCGGGATTCTTTGTGTTCCGGACGTGGAGGACCGACGCTGTCTCTCCTCTTTTCCACGCTATTTATCGCGGTTCGTTTTTATCCCTGAATAAAAGATAATGGTTTTATTTATGAAACATCTCGCCTTTCCACGGATTAACGGTTTGGTGGAAGGCTGGCTTTGTTGAAATTTGAGCCCCTTCGTGGGAGAACACGTGGGAGGTGGGTTGTTCAATTTTGCTACGAGCAACGCTTCACCGAAATAACAGTTTACCGTCCGAGTAGGTGTAAAATACTCTCTAAGTTGCATAACTAAATATTACCACATCTACATCTATGAGGTTGAGTTTTCGAGATTTATTCTGAGATGGAAATGGTTGAATCACATCTTCTAGAATGTTTCAATTTACTCCGTTGAAAAAGAATGAGCCATTTAAAACGATTACGCATTAAAAAAGATTTAAACTTCTTCTAAGTCCATCATTCTTTCACGACGTCTTTATTTTCTCTAAAGTTATGTATTATTTATATATAAATGTATGTATTATTTAAAATTTATTTTATCTATATTATAACCTATGTCAGAATTGAAGCACAAAATTTAGGCATTTAATACACCTAAGGATATATTTCATGGATACGATAAATTTCCCTCGATATTTTTTTCTCGTTTGTCAAGATAATCCATTCTTAATGGCTGCATCTCTATAGGAAGGATCCAAACGCAAATCGTGTAAAATCTACCTTACTGTATAATGCCAGTATTAGTTAACGCGTGACATTAAAAGTGATTGAAAAGATAAGAAAAATATAAGAACTTTTGAGTCTGTTGTGCCGTATTTTGTGAATGTTTGATTTCTTTGATATTAATGTCAACATTTTTTTCGATGATTCTCTTGATAAGTATAAAAACATAATTTTAAACGATAAAATTCTTGACAATCTACAGCTATTGAATTTACACGGAAATCTTTAGAAAGAGTAATCTTTATTTTTCAGTAACGCAATCCGCTGAGTGCACTAAAAATCACTTTTACAACAGATGTGAAATACCAGGATGATCTCTAATAGATTTATATTTGAAAGTCATTAATTAGGTTATTAAAGCAACATCGTCCATGACAAGAGGGTTAACAGAATAGAAAAATGATACAGGGCTGAACACCAAAGAAAATTTCGCCTTTTAATCATATTTTGTGGATTTTGAGGTTACGAATCTCAAAGACAAATGATTATTGATGACTTGACAGAAGATGCTTTTTCCTTCCCTTAGAAATAACGATCTAATCACCGTAGACGTAATAATTAAACTTGCTAGACGCCTGCGATCCTCCCACTACCTGCCCGGGGCATTAGTCATCGCAGAGCAAACTTGAAGCACTCCGCTCTAATCTTCCTTCGAACATAGTTTCAATGACCCGTGGTTTCCTTTGTCCGATGTTTACCCCTCTCAGGATTATGTGTTAGAGCGGGCTTCACGGTAACAATCTCTCGCCCAATAAAGAAGCATTCCTTCCTTTTTCTGTCAATCGAATCGTTTGGCCTGTTTTCGTCGAGTTTTCTTATTACCTCAGCTCCCGAGGGGGCCGTCGCGACGCCCAGGAGCCGTCAGAGCCGGCAGACGCCTCTGCCACTCCCCCCCCTCCGCCCCCCCATACGTGCGGCTGGAACATAGCGCACGTCAATACTGTCCCGCCATTCTGGGGGGGATGTGTGTGGGAGGTTGTACGTGTGGAGAGGGCCTAGACGGGAGACTGGGAAGTCCAATCGTAAAAGTCATGCGATAGCCTCAAAAAGAAGGGATTTATACGACTTCCTCACTTAGAGGTCGCGTTCGACTTCCCTCCCCCGACCGCCCACTCATATGCTTCGCTCGCATTCCTCGAGAAATCCCCGGGGGTTGCGATGGCAACGTGTTCGGGGAGGAAACACTCGAGCCCGCCGTCAAAACAACAATTGTTGAGAAATCGGCGCAGTAATCTCTCGCGGGTGAAAGATTTATCCCGAGGTCCCGAGACCATATCGGCGTATTTTTCTCCCAGACTTTTTTATGCCTAGTTATCGATGGCGTTTCTCGGGATATCAGAAATTCCGCAACTTACCGGCTGTGATTGCTTTTGTCTCCCCACAGCGGCGCGGTGGACTTGATCGGGTGCGTGGGTGTTTGACTCGGTGCGGGGGCGGGCGGAGGCGGAGAAATATGTGGAAAATGGGCGAAGACGGAGGGGTGGGTTGCGTGGGACTGACTGCCCCACCCGTTCATAAATGTATATGCAACTGATAGTATTGATTTTGGGTGTTTTGATTGATAACTATTCGTTTACGGAATAAGGATCGATAAAAGTCCTTGGTAATAACAAGAAGTAGAACATGCATTTTTTGGCTCTGAATTAGACGATGTGTCTAATAATTTACGCCGGATAACAAAGAATTGACAATTTAATTATATAATGTAAAATGCGCTTGTACATTACTCGACAATCCATATAAGATCAATAAATAAATAAATTCGTTCATTTGGTCTTTTCATACTTATACATAATATCAATAATAATAGGTATTATATTATGTTTAATATGTATTATATTCAGGGAGTTACAATAATAAATTTGAACGAAAATAGACTAAATATTTTTAATTTCTCATGAGAGGGACGAGCATAGAATAAAAATTTCAAATAGCAAAATGTAGGTACACAATGAATAGAAAAATAAACAATTCAAATTTATTAAGCTCAGGGCAATTCATGTATTTTATGAGCATATAAAAAAAGGTAAACGGAATTATAAAACAAATTTTGAAAAATCAATACCAACGTAAATATCTCAGGAAACGATGAATGAAGGAAAAAATATATACATACATCCATACACATTTATATGTATAGATATGATTGTCTTTGAGTGATTTATTGTATTTTTACTTTCACCATTTTTTCTTTTTTTCCTTCTCTCATTTATATCCCTACTGTTTCTTAGTTATCATTTAAACTGAAGATGTCATTATGAATTCCAGGTGGTGGATTACCAGGACAAGAATTTGGTCCTCCGAAAAATTATACTGCAAACATCTACCAATATAATTGTTTCTCCTATCTTATCATCTTACACTATTCTCTCTTTTTTACCTGGGATTTCTCTCAGGTCACCAAACCAACAATCTCGCACCTACCCTTACTCTATTTTAACTTACCTTGCTTTCAATCCATTTCTAATTCTCTTTGAATGATCATGTTCTTAACAGTTCACACTTATGTTTAACTACCAATATCAATACTTGTTAAACCTCTCCGATTGCCTTTTCTCTTATTTAATTCCTCAAACATTTGTTCGCCATTTTCGTTATTTAATAGGAAATCCCGTACATCCAGAGAATCTAAAGCATTTTCCACTCTAGATATTGTTTATTTCAACTTTTACTTCACCCTTTCTACACATGTGCTACACATTCCTTCGCAAATTCTATTTGTTTTCTTTTCAATAGAAATTGACTAAACCTTTTAAAAATGAACTCTGGTATGAATAAATATATTTAAAAACTTTTCTCTTCGAAAATTCCTCAAAACGTCAAATAAATATCGTCTCGGAATTATTCATCACTTTTTTCTCTTCTCGGAAGCGGCTCCGAAGTTATTTTTTCGTAACCCAAGGAACAAGTTGTTTACTATCTCCTACTTCGTAAATGTTTCCACCAAGTGGGCGAGTTTTTTTCTTCTTATTTGTGATCGTAATTCCCGTGGTGTTTTATGCTCAAAACAGCCAGATTTTTTATAGGTGCAGGAAAACACCGAGGAGAACGAAATAACGGAATTTGCAATGATGCACGGAGGCACTTCGACGACAGTTTTCGAAGTGGATGTCTCGCTGTACGTAAACATGAAAAATGATAATTTTTAAGAGGAGATTTCGATGAATAAGAAATATTTAACAACTCAGAGAGCATTAACTTTTACGTTTGAGACCTGCCTATTTTCTGTGGAATTGAATAATAGATATTAGATCAAATCACGGTAAACTATAAATATGAGAATTCGATGCAAATCGTATAGAATGAAGTCATTACTCAATCTTAGGTGCAAAAATGTAACAAAAAAATAAAAACAAAATTTCATTGGTACGATTATGATGCAACATAACCTAAACAAATGTATAAAATCCGATCTCTGCTTCACGGTTGATTTAACTAGCAAGTCGGACCTTGAATATGAATCAAAAACTTAATTTGAAGCGCAAAGATTTAGGAAGACGTAAACTATACTTAACTTGGAAATTGAACGTTAGGTAATTCATTTCTCAGACGCACCAAATTTGGTAGATGAGCTGAACTCCTTTAGTTGCCATGGGGTTTCTGCAACAGTATCTCTGTACACAAATATTTTCCATTAGTATCATGGTAGAGGAGAGAATATTATATATCATTTTTTACCATTTGTTTATCTTGGTCAAGGCTGTAACAATATGAAAGTTACTAAGGTATGTTTTATGCTGAATGATAGGCATTTATTTTGGTCTTTTCTTTTTGCATGCAATAAAAAGTCTTATTGTGCTGCACTTAAGTCGACATTTTATGCTAAGAGCCTTGGGACTAAGGTTTCAACAGAGAGGCTAATGGCAATTGGACATATTTCTCTTCCACAAGGATTTATTTAGAGATGTACTTCAAAAAGTTTATTAATTAAAGTTTAACAATCTGAGAGAATTCAAGGAATTTTTAAGTGAAAAATCATTTCCTGAACTTATAAAGTCTTTTTACTCAATCCTTGTTTCCAGCTGCTGATAATACTAAATTTAAAATTTGATACTTAAGGAATATTTCTGAATGAGACTAATAATCTCTTAATACTATCTATCGATTAAACTTTTAAACTTTTAATTACTCGTACAACCATTCCCTTGAATAAAAGAACGAAATTACAGAAAAAAGAGAGAAATTTCATACACTTTTAGGAAAGATATATTATCTTCTCCAAATGGAGCACATATTTTCCATTTCTGTATATATTATCACCATTTCTTACAGATTTATCAACCATTCTCACTCCTTCCATACTTAGTAACGTAAGTTTTCATTCGATTTTTGACGTTTCCACACATTTTATTCCATCATCGTTCCCTTACCTTCGGAGTTTCTTCCATCGCGAAAATTTATTTCCTGGTGCCCACCGAATAATTCCGCTTGTATCTCATTTCACCGACCTCAGTTTTTACGTCCCTGAGTACCGAATCCGCCGCAATCATTTAAAGTGGGAATCCTCCGCGCAAAATAATTCCCTTAAAACTCTCGTTATTCTTCGCGCGTGAAAATCACGGTGATTTATCGGAGAGTTACGGCTCCAGAAAGAACTTTTATTGTTCACCCGGTTCACCGCACTCGCCCGAAAGAGAGGACCGTGTTTACTCGGAGAAAAATCGCAAAACAACTCTATTCATCATGGCGATCCTTCGAAAAATAAGATAATTTATGGAAGCTGCACGTAATTGCGTCCTCTCCCTCTACCGAAACTCATTTTGCGAGGAAACTATCGCTTAGGTACGTCTAGTCGGAAAAGATGGCGTGCTTCTGATTCGCTTCTTCTGCGACGTATCAATCAGCAAGATTTTCGGACGTGAGTTATTTTTCGGAGGGAATTCCATTTCATCTCAGACTCGGAACTATGGACAAACAACGAAGACGACGAAAGCTACATCGATTAAGAGGCTCCGTCTTTGGAGTTCCATCGCAGATGAAATATATATATAAGCAGTTTTCTCGCTAACTCGACTTCGACGCAAAGCATCTCTATGTGTTCCTGAAATCTGTATATTTTAGTAGACAATTTTATGTAAAATGAATTTCACCTATTCATTCGCACAGACATCATGTACATCTCATCTCACTGCTTTCTCATATAACTACTGTACTTACATACTTACATCCTCACTCTATCTTGTCAACTTAAATAAGAATAATTCTGCATTTAAGACTATATTAGATATAATCGAAGAGGTTCTAGAGATGGTTGGGGAGAAAAGAGTAATGATTGAAGTAATTAAAAATAGACAAAAGAAATGGGTGGGTCAAATATTGAGAGGAGAGGGATTATTGAAGAAAGCGATCGAGGGAAGAATTCCAGGAAAAAGACAGAGGGGAAGACAAAGACAAAAGTTATTAGACGAATTAAGGGGTGGGATAAGTTACCGGGAATTAAAATAATAGGGGAGAGGGAATTAAATAGGGAATGTGAGGGCACATGAACCTACCGAAAGTTAGAACACTTTATATATATTAGATATAATCAGGGGTTATTTTAGATAAAATAAACTTTTTCTTCACATAAAATGAGTTTTATATAAGGTAATAAGGCACATCCATTATCCTCAGGACTCAAATAAGAGAGACATGGATATCGATTCCAATAGATGTTGTACTTCATAGATGTATCATTGGTCCTCAAAAATTTTCAAGACGCATTCCATTAGCTTCAGAATGGAAGACACTAATGAAAAATTAATTCCTCATTATTTTCTATTGTATGAAGTACGGAAGAAGCCAAACTGAGGAGGCAACATCATTAAAAAATTTATGCCTAACGCCGCTATATAAAGACATACATTAATATAAATAAACTAATATATTACCCACACCAATATAACTGAATAAAAAATACAATCTTCACTTATCATTAAAACAGCAAAATCGTATTGCTTCAGAAATAACAAGTAATTTAAATAGTTATCCTATTTACCCTCTTACAAAATAGTATTAAAATTGAATGATGGAATCATCAATTCCCATATGAAGTAGGAATCTACAGTAACAAAAATTAACTAAACGTAAAATCAAAATCAGTCTCACGATACTAAAGACGTATCAAAATCTAATCATCACTTCGTCGTAGTGTCAATTCAACTTTACATTCGGAAATTTGCTTTTGATGAATTTAGCCAAAAGATTATTCAGCTAGACAACCCAGTTTTCGGACTCTTTCCCATCAGTTAAGGGGTGGGAGGACGATTATGGGATGAATTTCGCAGTTGGCACTAGTTTTAATGGAGTGATACGATTCCTGATGCCAAACCTCGCTGGAGAAATAGGGTTTACCGAGAGATAGCAATCGGGGTATTTTCCATCAAAGGTGAACGTGCTAATTACACTAAGTTAAGGCATTTATAGAAATTCGCACATATAATGTATCGCTTAAGCTTATTAATCTAAGCTTATAGTGTTCAATTCGTACAGCTATTCTATCAATATATTCAATATTTACCAAAATATTCATCAAATGAAATAGGGGAATTGGTTATGCGGATCTCAAACGCATAAAATCATATGTAGTAATCACAAATTAACAATACTAATTAGGAAAATCTTAATTACGAAGTTTTTTTATGAAATTCCACAAAATTAAGGCTACGTCGATTGATTAGTGTATATACGAGGGTAGTCTGAAAAGTTTCCGACCCCAGATTTTTCAGAAATTTTCAGAAAACATGTCGAGAAATGGTGGAATGTCGGAAACTTTTCAGACCACCCATGTGTTAATTAGATATGGTGTCGCTCCCTCCAATTTAACGGTAGTAATGTAATCAATATATTCAATATTTATCAACATATTCATCAAATGAAATAGAAGAACTGATTATGCAGATCTCATATATATAAACTAATCTCTTATTTAGTAATAACAAATAAGGAATACTAATCACGGAATTTCAAGTTTATGTTTTTTATGGAGTTCCATACATTTAAGACTGCGTCGATTGATTACAGTATACAGATAAGGTATCGCTTCCGCCAGTACTGATGGAAGGAGCTGTTAGCTTATAATAAGCAGAAAAATAACCTCTTTTCTACCTCGCACGACTAATGCAAGTGGCGAGACGCAGGTGGATTATGGATTCCATTCACCCGGCTTACAAGGAGCAGAGGGTACGAATTCACCCGTATAAGGGGGTGGTAAAGGGGTGCCGTGAGGAATCGACTACAGTCGTCGCCGTCTCCTGAGACGGAACCTCCAGAAGCCCCGCCCCACGGGACCAGACAGCCCCAAGAGGTCTTCCTCCGGAACGAGCAAGCACCCGCATTGGGAGGTAGAATTACCAAGAGAAGCGCTCCTGGGCAGCGAGGTGTATCTTCTTCACGATATGAAAGCGGAGGGAGGAAGTGGAATCGAAAGGGAGAAATAGAGGGGAAATGGAGAAGGGAAATTTAATTTCGAGAAGGGGAAACTTGGAACGAAATATCTGGGAGGTGTTTTCATTTTGCCACCAAAGATATCGATGACTAGCCAAGCTAACCCTTTTTCATCCGAGCAAAATCGCTCCTTTTAACCGTAATTATCCATAATTATCATTTTCATATTATTAACCATGATTTTCATTTTCATTAATATAATTTATATTCACAAAATTTTATTCAACAATGACGTATGTTATTCACGTATATTTTAATTAATTATAAATATATTTCTTTTTGCCTTAATTTTTATTTCATTTATTATAAAAATATGTTAAGTTTGTTTGTCATATACTTATATATACTACAGTTTTTCAAACATTGTAAAGGCCTTGTGCTGTTAATGGATTTATATTAAAATAAATATCGTATTTGAATATTCACAAGCGTAGTTCCTTTGTAACTTTCAGTTTCTGATAACTATTTTACGCAGCCTGTTTTCTTGAAAGTAATACCGAGTTCAGTCCTTATTTTTTCTTCAAAAGACGATTTGGAATTTTTTAGGACATTTACATCTAAAATATTGAAACACATCCCAATACTAAAATATGAAAACCGTTAATATCAGAATTAGCACAAACCCCGCTAAAACCCACAGGACTCGTTTTATTCCGGGGAAAGGCAGATTTTTGAGCTTTCTGTCCGGAATTGAAAGAGAAAAATTAATTATTTCTCCTTTTTAACCGTTAGCAATTGGATGATATTAAATTTTTCCATGCCTCTTTTAGTCTAGGAAACTGATAATACATTGACTTCTTTTAGAAAAGAAACATGAAAACTATCGATGTACCTGTTAATGGTAAGGTTGAATAATTTATCGTCAGTTTCATCTTTCCGCAATACTTTAATCGAAGTAAAGAGGAGACAGATAAAGATTGCAAAATTTTCTATTAAATATAAGATTTCATTCCTCGTTCATCAAATCATATTTGTTAAATGTAGGAAATTTCCTAGCTGAATTAGCGCCGTTTCGTCCCGTTAAGGTAATGTAAAACGTACCCCTTCGATTTATTTTAATGTGGTCTGACAAGGATTGATGGTGACTATCTTCAAGTGTAGACGACATCTTGTGAGAAAATCAACGATATTTAAGCTCAATCCCTTTTTTTATATGTATCAGTCAGCGAGTGTTAAGCGATCCTTAAAAAGTGTTTTCTATTCCCTTTCCTTCCATTCATGGAACAAAAGGAGAGTGAATGAGAGATGAGAGAATACCTGACATTAAGAAAAGAAAGATGTTCGTAATATTTCTTAAAATTAGGCATATAATATTGGAAGGATTAAAAACTCCTTGACGAAGCTAAAAACTCTAACGTGTGTGATTAATACTACCTAATTCATAGCGTGCTGAATCATAACTATCCTGATAATTATGGTTAATTATTTAAATTTGCCTTCTCATGGTAAAGCTTTTCGAAGAATTTTATTGCGAAGCAAACATTTATTCGCATGTTTTATTTCAAATTTGCTTATGATTTTCCACATTTTCCTTATTTGCAAGTGCAGAAATTGTTTTTTATGCATTTTCCAGAATCAATACGTCCACCTTTGAAATTTCTGCTGTTTAATATTTGACGTACTATTTTGTAGTCTTTACAGCATAGGTTATTTATAGATCACAAACTATATATTTTTATATGTATAGATTATATTTATGCATTATATATTTATAGATTATATTTATGTATTATAAATTTATAGATTATATTTATGTATTATAAATTTATAGATTATATTTATGTATTATAAATTTATAGATTACATTTATGTATTATAAATTTATAGATTATATTTATGTACTATAAATTTATAGATTATATTTATGTATTATATATTTATAGATTATATTTATGTATTATATATTTATAGATTATATTTAAGTATTATAAATTTATAGATTATATTTATGTATTATAAATTTATAGATTATATTTATGTATTATATATTTATAGATTATATTTATGTATTATAAATTTATACATTATATTTATGTATTATATATTTATATATTATATTTATGTATTATATATTTATAGATTATATTTATAGATTATATTTATGTATTATAAATTTATAGATTATATTTATGTATTATATATTTATAGATTATATTTATGTATCATAAATTTATATATTATATTCCCCTTTTTATTTCCCTTCGGTGCTTGATATATATTCTCCCTATCCCTACCTTGACCAAAAGGAAACACGGTGAGGTAAGGCAAGCCGAATGTACGGAATCTCGTATTATTCTCGCCCTCTCGCATGGAAACCGCAAAACGGATACGAATTCGCGTGGATTGGATGGGAATACTTGTTGCTTTGTCTCCCTTCCTCTCTCTATGTAGAGTCCCTTGTAAATGGGGAACTTAGCGGAGGCGAATGAAGATGTAATCTCGGTCGTTACGACCTATTCAAAGAAGAGCGAATCTCTCGTAAGGAGGGAAGCTTGGCAATGAAATTGAAAATTACATCCTTGTAACGCCTGTGGAAGATGGGATTGCCTTCGCACTGGGTGGTATTTATTACAGCAAAGGCAGAATGCAGTCTCTGAGTAAGCAGGTAGGAGTTCTAGTAAAGCAGTCGCGACTTGACTGAAACGATATTTCACATATCTATAATACTGACAATCTATGCAAGGCAAGGAATGCCTCCAGTCGGAATATTTACAATATTAAAAGTAACGGAAATATAGCGAAATAAAAAACGGTTTTCTGATCCAGTTTGGACATAAATATTTTAGTTTTGCCATTTAAGCCCCCATTTATTCAAAGAGACAAGTTTCTTATTTTCAGATTATCGATTAACCCCGTCTAGACTTTAATTGGGGACCTTTGAATATTCTGTGTATTTAAAACACGTAATTATAACAAATCTCCGTAATGATTGAAGGAAACGACTTTTTAAATGTTTTATGAACCACAGAACGATGTTAATGGTTATCATAGTGGAAACAAGTATTTCCAAAGTAATAAAAATTGTTCAAATACTACGTCTGATTGTGAGTGTATCTCATTACTGCAAATTACGGTAGATTCCACCAGTAGATTTCCGCTTAAGAGCTACAGAACAATTTTCACATGTAGAGCTGCTTAAACTTTACTTAATGCTAATTACAATACATTTAATATTCAATACAATGAAGCATCTCCAGGGTTCCTTAAGTTAATCATATGATATTAAATTATTTCCTGTTATTTAATTTAATATATTTCATTTAAATTTATTATTTTTCTCCAACCTCTACCTTTAAAGGAATTCTATGTATTTCCATACCTTTATTTAAAATTGTTAAGATATATCTCTTGGATTACGTTGTACACCTTAGTGAACTATATACAATTTTTGCAATCGATGCAGAAGCTAACGCCTATAATTCCAAAATGAAGAAAACTAAGAACGGTAAATAAATCATTAAATTAGACACAACTCATTTTGCGAAGTTGGATCCTAGTATATTAGTAAATGCAAAACTTTTAAAATTGTTTCGACAGCTGAGGTATCGAACCTGAAACAACTTGGGGAAACTATGCTATGAGTCATACTCTATAATTTAACTTTATTTAGAAATAATCGCTTTACTGATAATATCATAGTTCGTATTTGAAATATTATTATCTCTATAGACCTTGTATTATTAGCATCTTTAGAATATTATAATTCAATTTCCCCTTCGCTGTTTACGCTCCTCCGTAATTTATTAGCTAAACTCATACGTTTTTAACTTAGAATTGTTTAATTTTCCTTCAAAATTAATTTAATAAATGATACATTATAACTTGAAATTTTTATGGCTTATGTTACACTTTGTATACCTTTCAATGATTCTGATAATATTCTGTTTTCTAGACTGAGTAGAGAACCCTGAAAATGTCTCAAATTATCCACCAGTTTCGCTTTTATTTTACTAATTTAATTCCAACATCTTTCTGTTTTTGTGAATATAATAAATACTTAATAATTATTATACATTTATTCTCATTTATAATGATTTTGTTCTCATCGGTGAAATCGAAGATGAATGTTCTCAGCTTTAATTTCACCGAATAAAGTCCAGTCTACATGCGTAAACTAATTCTCAGATACAAATTTCATTTCCCTCTTATCACAAAATCCGGCATCATTTTCTCTCGTCCCTCTCCACCGTTCCGCAACATCATCAAACGGCGAAAATGGAGAGGAATTAGTAAGTTAGCGAGAAAAAAGAAGGTCGGGAAGTGAAAGGAGAAGGGGATGGCTTGTTAACTCCCTTTATCTGGTGCGGTGACCCCTCCTCCGTGCCGCGGTGGCGCCAGAAGGCGGCTTTATCGCTTCCATAATTCACCTCAAGAATGGAGAAGGTGAGTATGGGTAGAATGAGAGGAGTGGACGTGGAGTGAGGGGCATTTCAAATGTGAAGGAAAAGAGGAAGATAAGAGGGGAAGATTAGAGAAGAAGATGGGATGAAAGAGGACGCAAGTTTTTGAGAGTTTGAGCGGGAAATTGAAGTTCTATGTTCAGTACGGTACAGCTATGTAGAGTTGGAGGAAATTTTCAACAATTTTGATTTTTGTTCTTAAATCATAGTTTTCTTTTCAACCTTTATTCTAGTAGCCTTTCCTCTATACTGCGCCAAGGACGATTCCAGGTTCGTGACTCTCTAAACAAGGATATTTCAAACATGAGATTTTGATTTCAGTGGTCATTTAGACTTATTTTGAGCTGAACAGAAAGTATGCGGGTGCTGTTTCTAGAAAATTATTACTAATATTAATTAATTTATTATAATATATAATTACAAATAATATAACATTTGTAAATTATATTACGACATTTATAATTAATTATTGTGCAATTTATGAATATTATATGAAATAATAAATATATATTAAAAATTAATAATATTGTAACATTTCCCTTCTGCCACATGCCAAAAGGCGGTTTTCAGGAAATATATGTAAATATGTGGATGAAATGATAATATGATATAGAGGCAGATTCAGATTTCTATAGACTTCCTCAAGTTATAGTGAAGGAAAATATTAAACTTTTTACAAATTCTTATTTTGGATCCCAGTAGATGCTGACCTAACGTAATTTTTCAAAGGTATATAAATACAAACCAATATAAAATAATTATGCTATCATTTCTATGCGATAGAAGTTACTCATGCTGAAGTTACTCATCAACCGTGTGTTTGTGACACGAAAAAGATTTAAAATAAAATATAACAAACATGAAAATTGCAATTTAATGCCCGCATTTCTTCGAGGAATCGTGGATTGTTTGTGGGTTTAACATGGATGAGTATCTTTCTTCCCCCTATTACACACGGTAATTACATTAGCGAGTCATTCCTCTTATAAGAAGTTCCTCTTATGATAATACATGGTTTCTGCCTGGTCTGTATATATACATTTCTATATACGAGTATATTAAATAAGTTCTACCACTGGCTTACAAAGATATTAAGAGATTTAATAAAATAATTACCTATTATTATGGAAACCATCAAGTTTAAGGAAACATAATGAAGATGAAAACAAATTAAATAAGGAGTTTTTTAAGACGAACGGGGATTCGTCCGCCCTCAGATATTTATGGACCGAAACGCAGAATCTACGAGGAAGGTAGCATTAACGATTCCGAAGTGCTTGGGAAACACAATGGAAATAAAATAACGGCGGAAAAAAACACGGCAGACTTCTCTCTGGAATATCTCCGAGGGAATCTCCGGTCAACTTAGGAGGTCACGTAGAAGAATAGGGGATGATAAGTTAGAGAGCGTTGCATAATGAGCCGAGCGGAAGACAGAGTCGCACGACGTCAAAGCGTCAGAAATTACGAGCGAATCCTCAACCTACATTGAAACAGGATACCATCCGCGCGGCGATTATTGCTTTGTTTCGTTGATTAGGGAAAGGAGATCTGAATGAGCGGAGAGCCATCGGGGATGGGAAGAAGGATTGGGGACAAGGAAAGTGTTCGAGGAGGCTTCAGACAAAAGAGTTCCGAAGGTGTGAAGTGCGCGAGTGTTGAGATTAGAGTCTGAAAGGGGTGGTCGAGGGAAAAGTGGTTGGCGAGAAGGGAAGCTTCATTGACTGAGAACCTTGATGAGTTACGACGTCACGAAGAGCCTTTTTTATCCTCTCTCACACGTTCCGAGAGGAGAATTTAAGAGACTTAACAATACCGCTCCTTCAAAGGACATCGATAGTGGTTAACGTGTTCGGATGAAATACTGGCCGGCAATATTATGACCGAGCGGGAGACGTCCTTCCGATCGCTAATGGAAAAAAGTGAAGGATGCGGCGCGAAGACGCGTCGGTAATTACGTCGGAGAAGACTCTGATGCAAATTGCGTACTTTACGTTTTTGGGAGGAAAACTTTCCCCGTCGTAATGAAGAAGATGTGATTTGAACTGCTGTTAAAGTCTCTAACGGGCTTTATACACGCGTGGATTTATAGCGGGGGCTCATTCATGGCTCGTTAGCGACTATTCACCGTTCCGTATCCCTTAACCCCGTTCTGAGGGAGGGATGATCCCGGAGGAGAAAGGGTCGTGGCCCGCATTCTCAAATCACAGCGTTTGATATGGAGATTACGTCGCATTGTTTCTTTCCAGCGAAAGGATCCTGCGGAAATGTTTCCTCGCTCACGCAGAGCTCGATTTCTTCCAGAGGTATTTCTTTTTTTTCCTTAAACGAGTGAAAATTATTCAAGCTTTAATGGAGCGAGGAATTTGCGTCAGCCACGGAAAACCTTTATGAAAAATTAATGCGCCATTTTGTCGCCCAAAGAAAAATAATTAGCAATCCCTCCTGTGTCAACACTTTGAAATGTGTACACTCTTAAACCGTTCTCTTCTCGTCTGTTAAAACAAAATCTTAGGAAGTCAAAACATTTCTGTGAGCGCGTGTGTAAGTGAAAGCGGTGGTTCGTCCATTTGCCGTATCAAAACAAGCTGTTTGCCAAAAAATAAACTTATGAAATTCCGAAGGAATTTTCTACACGTGTTATGTTGCGGATTAAAACATTTACCCAAAGGTGACGCAAAGACGAAAGATGCAAAATTTAAATATTTTAACTACAAATAATTTTCCCGGATGAATATCATTTTACAAATCCAAGGCTCGACTTTCTATTGATATAAAGTCTGATGGGATGAAGAATGAATCTGCGATATGGCGAAGAAAAATATTATACGTGATGAATATTTAGTGTCATATATTTTCCCTCTCTTTAGCGTCTACTTTTTGATATTATTGTTTGTTTAAACTAAAACTTAGTTAATTATAAGCAGCATAGTTACCTACACACTGCTTTCGAGACAATGATTTTAACGTGACGGAAAGAAAATAGTTTAAATGGAATTACAGACAACGAGGAATACCATATATAAGTATTTATATCAGAGGAAGAACCCTGAATTCGGCATGCTTAAAGAATTAATATCCAAATACTAAGTTATCTTTCCCTGAAAAGAAAAATATTATACAGAAGATAAAAATCTCTCCATATACTGTATATTCTGAGAAGCACCCAATTTCGAAAGTTCTAATAACGTAAAAAAGGGTAATTTTTGGATTCGAGTATATACGATGTTTTTCAATATACTTGTATTTAAAGATATTTGTATCCATTGTAAATCACAATTTTAGATTGAGGCTCTAACGAGGTGAAATACATTTTTGATGATATACTCAAGATGGAAGAGCCCTAAAATGGAAACCGGAAAAGAACTGTCCCCTATCTCAAAATAACCGAGATAACCATCGGCTGAGCTGGCTACATAGTCCTTTAAAATGTAACGTACATGTGAGATCTACTCCCCCATCAATTGTATATTGAATTATCTATCTAATGCATCCTACTGCTAATCTTACCTTTCCCAACGTCCTTAGGAGAGTTCATTTCCATCCTTTCCATCATATTATATTTAATGTCGTACCTTCGGTTTCGACATTCTTTCTCTTATACCACTTTCCTTTGTATCCAATCTTCCTATTTGACGTATTCATCTTTATATCACATGTATACATCTCTACGTATTTCCCCCCCCCCCCTTATATATCCTAGAATTTGGTATTTGTGACAAATTATTACGGTCTTATTTTTCGAATACCATATTTTTATTACGGTATGCACACAAATACTATAGTCTACTCTATCCATTGTTGAGGCTAAATTTAAGACTTCGACGTCGAAAATTCGAAAAGTATCCTCTGGATAGTCAAGTCAAGGAAAAATATATTAATTAAAATGGGAGATGTGCTGTTGCTAAAGCAAAACCTCCGATAGTAAAAAAATGAGGCTATACGTTTTAAGTGTGTGTAACTAAAAATTTCCTTAGTTATTTCTCTGTATTTGGTAACAGAACAGTTTGTCTTTGGCTGCTAGTAAGCATAGGTCATGTTATACAAGTTATGATATCTCATATTTGCAGGTATGTAAAGACTCGTATAAAAATCTAGGTTCGACTTTTATCGGAGGTACGTGAAAAATTCTGGGTTTTCTTCTTATCGTCAAATAAGGAGATCCACTTTTAACTGACAATGAGATCGAATATCACTTGGGTGTATACGGTATCATTTTTCCTTCAAATCTACTAAGTCATCATATTATATCTTTTCAAATTCTTCAAATTTCCGCTCTGTATGTTACAATTGGTATAGTTAACCATTTTGGTACACTCTTCAGACAATTTCCCAAAGTATTCATGTGATTCAGACTGTTATAAAGGCATATTATTGACAAATGTCTGCTACAAATAATTAAGATGCAATTACTTCAACATAGTATGGTCGGAAAGTGGCTTTAGGCTTCTTATAATACCCGAAGATATTTTGTGCGACTTAGAATAAACCTGACCCGTACATGTATTTATAAAGAAAGAAAGAAATAATCCCTTGAACTTGAGTGAAGTAATCACTCTAGGTGCGGCAAATAAATACGACACGCTGAATTACAAAACAGAAAGGAAAATTTTACTGCGAGAGGTTCTTATTTCATTCCTCCACCAGATTTTATCTTTCATGCAAATGTTATTGGTCTTGTAAGAATGGGCCGTTTTAATAAATATAGCGTTATAACCGAGATGGCCGGCTAGAAGGTGAAAGGCACATCTCCGTAACAGAATCCCACAGTAAGTTCTCTCGCGGGGAGGCAGTCCATTCCGATGAGGAGGACCGCAAATCAATAAAAAAGAACAAATTTATTCGACTTCCACCGCGATGTATCGCGCTATCAAAATCTTTACGGCGCGCCCCGTTTGATGCCGACGTTCCCAACGAACAATATGTCTCCTCGAATCATTTCCAGGCGTACAAACACGAACAAGTCGACGGCAATACGAACGCGGAAAACGGAATCTTTATTCAAATACGGGATCTTTCCGACACTTAAAACGTCACGTCAAATACGAACGGTTTGCTCGACGCATATCAATTAGTTCCTCCAAAAAAGGACTGCCTTCGCGCCGCTTATAGGCACCGCAATACATTTACTATAGGATATTTTGAGAACACGACAAACATGGCGTTATTTGAGAGATAAGATTTGCTCGCTGCGCTCCACGTCCCTTTTGTTGGTTTTCTACTCTCCTCGTCGGCCACATATTTGATTTGAGAACTTTTCGAGTTTGGAAAGGAGACAGAGGGGAGAACGCGGAGTTTGAGTTGACCTGAACGGGACAAGGAAAGTGTCTCCAGAGGAATGAATGGCCATCTCCGCCTCTTTGGAAAGCCTCTCTATATGGGACCACTCGTACGTACTACCGCCACCCACTGGATCTTGCTGCACTTCCTTCCTCCTCCACCCCTCCGCTTATTCCAGATCCTCACCTCTTTCCTAAGCGCTAACCTTATCATTTCCTCCGTCGAATGTCTGTGGACACTGTTCCGAGTGTCCGTGAGCTGGATCGTAAAGTTCCCTTTGTATCGTGTAGCTGTGAACATGCCGTAAAAATTTCCCGGACTCTTCGAGCTCTAAATATTTCAACTATATGACCGTGTTTCGGGTGACGGGGAATACAAGAATAAGAGGTTTGAGTTACTGGTGAGGATTGCTTTTTTAGTATCTCCATGTGGCCCTCGAATTTCGGGAGGAAATATGAATTTGTAATCTACTTTCTTGCGGTCGTTACTTTATTAATGTATTTATTACTCTGTGGCTACAAGAATACCTATGTGTTATTTCAAACATAGGATTTCCTATTATAACCGAATGTGTATAAGAATCGTAATCTACTTTCTTGCAGTCGTTCCTTTCATAATGTAAGTATTACTTGATGGCTACAATATTGGACATATCATCAGACACAATAGATTTGTTAGGAACGTACTTGAGGGAAAAATAGAAGGAAAAGCAGCAAGAGGAAGACCAAGGGATGAATATATTAGCCAAATAAAGAGAGATATAGGAAAGAAGAGATATCAGGATGTAGTAAAGTTAGCTTTTGATACTATTATAGTAGAGAGGAATGGAGGGCTGCAGTCAACCAATCTACGGATTGAATGACCTATGATGATGACAATAATACCTGCGTATTAAGGTATTAGTAAAACTGTTAAAAGTGTTTCGAAAGATGATTTCATTACAAACTTGAGAGCTCCCACAGCGAATCGAACCTGAGTCTGGTATTCATTTAAGATGCAGTCTATCGCTAAAATAAAGCCTTAGATTAATGTCGTTTAAAAGTGGACATTGGGAAAATAGCGGTCGATATACATGTATGTAGTGTAATAGTTGCAGCAACAAAAAGGTGTGATGGTTATAGCAATACATTAATCAAAAGATTTCTATCCTATAAACTGTCGTTTACTTTTAGCACCACCATAGCAATGAGGATGGAAGTTATAAATCAACATTTTATAAAGCTGGATTTCTCCTCCTGTAGCCATTATGTAGCATGCTCCTAGATGCAGGTTGGGCATCATTGAAAGAAAGGCGGTTAGAAGCTAGGTTGCGACTTCTTAACAAATTTAGAGAAAGCACGTTTTCCCATGACGTAGTTGATATTATGCGATTATATTATGCCCTGTTACTTCGGCCGATACGATAATGAGAGCAAAATAAGAGAAATAGACGCTAGAACAGGTCGTTTTAAGAACTCATTCTTTCCGCGAACAATACGCGATAGTAATATGCTAAAAAAGTAGCTCAATCGATTGGTGTTTACACCCCCTGCCACACGCCGAAAGGCGGCTTGCAGGGAATTCATGTAGATGTAGATGTAAAATATGCAACTATATCATTATACAACTAGAATTTCGTCTAGTCTTGTACGTATTTCCTAAACGATTTAGGTAAATTTTATAGCTCAGTTTCCACCCAATTTAACCCGAATCTTCGCTAACCTTATAAGGGAGTAATAAGATTAAATTGATATACATAGGCTGAAATTGCATTGACGATTCGGACTGAAAAGTAAATTTAGACAACCGAGATAGAAGTGAAATTTATTTCATATCAGCTAGCGCTTTTGAACAAATATCCCTGAGCCTTAACAATTGGTTTTCATTCACCCATGAAAGTTCAAGAGAAAGATTTTTCCAAAAGAATTCACTCCAAATATGTTTGGAAATATGCTAGATTTAATTTTCACAGATTATTACGCGTGAATGTTGTGTTAGCACGAGTTAAAAGGAAAATTCTCCATTTTCTATACATGATACCAGGCAAATATTTTTCCACGTGGAAATACATACGAAAGTACATAGATATCAAGCTTTAACTGGACTTTTCCCGCTTATAGTAAACTGGCTCGATGAAGAAATCAAGAGCGAAATACCTCACTCCTCATCCTGCATAGAAAGCCTCATTACTTCAGGAAAGCTCTTTTAATTTATGCTGAAAAGATTTACTATCCAACTAGCCTTCGGGATAGTGACTTTAGAGACAGTTTAAAAATACAATCACACATCATTAACTGAAAAATGACGAACGATACTGCGCCGTAAATGTTTCGTGTACTATTGCTTAAACCCTTCTGTCAAACTTCGTCTTAGGTGGTCATCTTGTTCTTTCTCTTCACACTTCCCTATCTCAGTCTACTCAACATTCTTTATGCACCATTTTACAGCTTTTAATCCGTTTCCTTCGTTTTATCTCCCTCTAATGCCTCCATTTACAATTTCCTCTCTCTCACCTCACGCTATCACTCCTCTAATGACTCACTCGCATTCTTACCTTTTAAATCCTTTTACTTAATTACCGCCTCACTTCGAGTTTCACTTACATAAGCGTGCTTTCATTTCGGACGCTCTTCGTAAGTGTTACCATTATCTACGAACGTTTCCCTTTTCTCGTTCTAGGTCGTTTCTCTTCCGTACTCACTTCCAAACTCACTCTCCCTACGATTTTCCTACATTCGAAAGTTTTTCCCTCTTTATTTCACTGTCTTTTTATTTCATTTTGAAAGCATCCTGAGTATTTAACTCGACAGTGGAGAATTGGCTTCCAATCAAGTTCGGAAACTCGCTTGCGGAAAGGAACTCAAGGGTTCTATAGCTGGAGAATTATTTAATTGATGATGTAGGAAAGAATATGCAGAATGTCACGTTTGCATCAGGCCGCACAATTACCCCACGTTTCCATCGGTCACCACTTCCCCAAAATAAATGGAGGAAAAGAAAACTTTTTAATTTTCCACAAGATTGGAATAATCTTGTTGAATGATATTCATTGATATGTCATTGATATGACCTTCTACGAGGTAACGCCCAAAAATTTTGAATTTATCCCCAAAACGCGAGGTATAGCGATTTTTCCTTTTCTGTTTCACACCAGGATCTACCTATAAAAAAAATTACTTTGATATAATGCATTATAATGCAATACTTTTATCGGATTAGTAAAAGATACAAAAACATTGAAATTGGAGAAAATAAAAAGGCAAAGAAATCCTTTAAGTGGCCTTTTAAAATTATTTATAGAACGACTGGGGTTAATCTCTATCACTAATGTGAAGAAGAGAGGATTCGTCGTGACCACAAAGTTTTCAAGAAAAATCGTGTGTGACGTGGTTGCCTACCCGAATTTTAGTGCCGAACCGAATGCAAATTTTGCTTAGAAAAGCCTACGGGCGTCAATGGTCAGACAAGAATCTATAATGTTAGAGCAAGGAACATACCCTGAAAGGCTCAAATCCAACTTATGCCTCCTTGGTCATCCACTTGTAAAGTGGGGAGCTTCATGAGCCCAAAAGATATTTATTCCTTTGCAGGTGAAAAATCAGCGCGTAATTATCAAAAATACCCCATATCGTGTAAGATAAAGAAAATAACAATTACAAATTATTTTGAACTTTTCATTTTCGCAGTGTTTTAGAGTATTGATAAAATCATACATCTAGGTTCAAGGAGTACCCCCTTCCTCGTCCTACGGTTAAATATAGCAAAAGTAACAAAGCCAAATTGATTTTTACATTTTCAAGAGTACCCAACACGAGAAAATTACTGAGCATTTTTGATAAATACTCACTTTTGATAAATCATAACCACCTAACTCCTAAGAATTTTCGCCTGGGCACGAGCCTCTACTGTACGTCCCTGTGCTTGGCTATTTAAAAACAGAGTGCTGCACTAATTGGAAAATATCAGTTGAGTCTTTCCCGCATATCCCTGACTTCTTAGTTTCAGCCTCTAGTAATGCATTCGGTATAATTCCAACATTCCTTTAACATAATCTTCCCACACTCCTCCTTTTCGCACATCATTATACTGCCCTTCCGCTACACGTGCCTGTAAAGTAACGGTCAATCTCTTGATTTTATGCCTCTCCTGCATTCCACACGTATTCCTCCACGTCGTTAACTCCCGATTTTGCGCAAGTGCCACTTCCCGTAATTTTTCTGACATTTATTCTCCGTGAAATTACGATTGGTTGCGGACGTCAGTCACTCCCCACGATTCAGGAGAAGCTAAACGTCTTATATTTAATATTTTCTGACTTTCTCATTTAAAGGAGGCATGGAATTAACGCGATGAATTGAAATGCACGAGGAAGCTTGAAGAAATGAAATTGAGTATATATGGCTGAAACTTTTAAAACGTTTTCCGCTGAAGAAAACGACGATCTTAACGAGTTTTTTTATTTCTCTCTCAACAGTGAAAATCATTGCGAGAAAAAATTTTCATAGCGTCCTTGCTGATGGGGAGTCAACTCTGATTATATATTGCGTTATAAACGGAAAATGGAATTTAACCGCAGAAATTATGCAAAGAGATCTGGAAGAGTAATCTCAAAATATAATCACTAACTTGGAGAAAATTTTATATACCGGAGGAGAATTAATAATAAATGTTACATTCGCGCGCCATTTATAGTCTGTACTCGAACGAAAGATTTTCGATAAGGTAGCTGCACCACATTAAGTATGTGCTAAATTGAACTTGAACAACTGTAATTTACATTCAAGATACAATTTTAAATAATGAACTTAAAAATTGACATTAATTGATAAAAATTGGCTCCAAATCATGTTTGTTTCCCTTTTGGTTGACCTATTTTTTCATGCTATATCATTATTATATTTTGTATGTAACTAAAACCATTAAGACTCCAACTATCCATATAAAATTACTAGATCCTTATGTTGGATTACTCTAATATCCTACATTAGATGCCAAAGCTTTACATCATTCCGGCAGGTTTGGAAATAAAATTCTCTGTAGTAAGTAAGCACAAAACGTTCCCTTTTGGCCGGTACTGTACAGATTTTAACGACCGATTTTTATAAAGTCCCGGTTTGATGAAAAAACTCGAAGTGAAATTTATTTTAACGTAAGATGATAATTTAAAGAAATTATTTCATCGCAACTTTTTATTTATAAGTATCGCTGTACTAACAGTGTCCAGCAAGCACATGAAAGTAACTGAGTAAGTTTTAAGGCAACGTTCCGGTTTCGCACGGTTTTACTCGCTGTAGAACTTGATAAGTCCCGGTTTCTTACCATTAGAATTTTATGTGATAATCCCACGCGTTGGAAGGGTTACCATACTCTGATCGCAGGAAATCAGGAAACGTTAAACTTTCAAGCGAATTAACCGGTAAAAACCGGTAAAAGGTTCCATTTAGCATTGGACCCCCCATGAAGATGGAAGCATTGTTTCCGAAATGCGCATCGGGATTCTGAATAACTGGTGACCGCTGAGCGATTATCCGTTTCCCGGGAATCGCCCTAGACGGTTGCCGCTGTCGGCGCTTGGAGAACCTTTGTCTCTTTGTCGAATTAACCGGTACAAATTCGATTCTTTCATGCTTAGTTTCGGTAAATTTGAGTTTGTAGGCAATGTTGCGAGAAGAGACGAAGAGTCGTTTTACTCAAGTCTTTGAAATATCTTTCTTTCATATCTTTAAAACTACCGTATTTGCATAATCCATTCACTCAGAACTGAACAAAATTAAAATTTGACTGGGACCATACCTATCCCTTTTAACCAAAGTCCATGTCAAACAGGTATTTAAGTCTGTAAATACCATGCAGCTTCTTAGCAGATAGATATACATTTTGAGGAGTGACAATTAATTTCATAACCATACATTAATCACGCAACGAACTATTTGAATTCGAGATGAATCTAAATTAGATAACATGTTTTAAATCTTAATCATGTTTTCATCATATATGTTTGTTTTGTTTTGTTATCGATTATTATTTATTTATTTATTCTCGTTGTTTTTCACATTGTTAATTTTATTCATTTCATTTATTGAATTTATTTTATAATTTTGTTTTTAATTTTTGTTTATCGTCAGCTGTAATTGGCCTCGTGCTGTATGTTGATGCTACTAATAAATAAATAAATAAAATGCAACCTGACCGATGGAAATAATCAGTTATGTCTAAAAATAAGCTTTAGCTACTTTTCGCTCATAGAATATCCCAAACAAGAATACTTGATTTCATTCAAATATACCTAGCAAAATTTTCACTCTGGGAGTTAATTTCATGAAATTCATGTTACTCTACTTGTACTCTACATCGTATTCACTGGTAAAATCGGTTACTTGACATTTTAGCAATGAATATCAAGCATAATCTACACGTGACTCAATTCATGCACATACGAAATGCGATGAGATCGTATTGCTATACAATGCCACTGAATGTAGCCGGTTTGATATCAAATACACATGTAAATCATTATAAAGTAAATGCTACGAATGCATTAACAACCCTATATGTATCCCACGGTTTTGCGCTTCTGCTGTACCCCCTGAATAAATTTAGTGGGGAGAAATTAACAAGCTTCCAGCAACGATGAATAGAACGAGAGAAAAGTGTATTCTGATAATGAAAAGTCACTTTGTTGACAGAGACTTAGAAGAAGGAAACCCGATTCGAGGTGGTATTCCTCAGCCAACAGAAGAACTCGAACTGCTGCTGGAAACTGTCTGCTCTGATGACTGGTAAGATTCGAAAGATCTACCGAGACTGCACTCAACATTTTCGATCTACGTGCATCCGAACCTCTTATTCAACTCGATCATGCGAGCGATGGCCGCCTCGGGAAGGAAAATATAGTTGCAGGGACCAAAGAAGATCCACCGTTGAAGTCTTCATTAAAATTCATGTGAACAGAGGAAGGTTTATAATTAGGCACGATATGCACTGCACTAGAACCTCCTCCATTTGTGGGTCTTAATCAGACTATGTTTATAAATTCCACACGACGTACATTTTTTATTTATAGAGATATGACTTGCTCGTGGGTACTTGTTTTCACTTTTGTTTTAGCCATGTCTACATAAATATTTATAAGAATACGCTAAATAATTAATGCTCCAATATAAGTCTATCTAATCTATGAAAATCCTACTTAATTCAGTATTTTGTTTATTTTGTCATAGTGAAGTAATTAAATTTTCAATGGCTTTTATTTTATTAAAATATCGAATCTTGGCTCTCTTAATTCATTATTGGGGCCTCAGTGTGATCTTTGTGCCTAGGGCCTCTGATAGCTTAAGTCATGTAAACTCTATGTCTACCACTACTTTTGTTTACGCGATTTTCCTAACATAAGCAGGAGAAAGTGTTCATCTACGCCCCCATCTATGTACCCAGCTAGCCGCCTTTCTACCTGTGAAAGGGGTACATGCATCTCAAAGTATATTTTCCTAGTCGTTTACCTTTGCGCAACGCTTGCAGAAAAATCATTTCTGAAACGACTATCCTAAGCTTTTATTTTCCCTGGCTTTTCTTGCGGTATTTGATCAGTTTATGTAGCAGGGAGGAAGAGCAATATCCGCTATGCCTTACACTTAGAAGAAAGTGTTAGATCTATTTTTGTAAACATAATTTTACGGAAGTTTTCATTTTCACTCTTCGAACTATTCAGAAATATATGGTCAAAGCTCAGCCCAATCCGTCTTAAATTGAACCCCAGCCCGAACTGATCCTGACACTCATGCCTTTTGTGGTCCAATTTTCGTACCGGACCAGCAAAAGAACTTTGTTAGCCTGAGCTATTCTGAGCTAGTTTAGAATCATCTTGGTAACGATTATCGAGCCACGGTAGCAAGTCACCGTCTTTCTCTGAGGTATTTGTAACAGCGAATGAAATCTGCCGAAAATGCTCCGAAGAAATATAATAGTTCTATGAAAAGTATTCAACAGGAAAAAATTATATAAATATGAAAAATGGAAAAATCCAGGAAATTCCTAAAACTGCGGTCTTTCGGAATCCCTGAATTCCAACCATTAACATGGACTTTTTCTTTCTCTCCACCCTAAGTTTTCACCATCGGTCAAGGATTCTGTAGAACTTTTCTGTCCTTATAACGTCTGCTTACCCAAACGAGACTAACTTATTTTTTTATTACAGGAATAACTAACATCACATAATAAAATACACAAATGCTTAAAATTATAATATTAAGGAGAAAAAAATTATTACTGGAAGTTTGTTTGCAAACAACTCAGCCGTAACTATCAATGCAGTGATTAGAATTCAACTCTCATTTGAACATTTCTCGGAATTCAAATTTCCACTCATTATGAATAATATATGCTTCCCCGCAACCATTCCCTTTCTCTCCAATCACCGAAAAAAATCCAAATCGTATTCAATGACGAAACATATGCTGAACTCCTCATTTTATCTCCCACCATTAAAACGGAGAAAATCGTATATTTAAGTCCACATTAAAAAGGGAAGCAGGTGGATTAGTTCCCGCCATAACTCCCTCTTTAATAAAGTATGCGCCGCAGTTAAAATCCCAGCTTGTTGAATACTTAAGCAAAGGTTGACTCAGGAGAAATAAAGGCTTAAAAAAAACCTTGACGTCGAAGAAAAGCAATCGCGGGGAGATGCGCATTTCATTCAGAAATCTATCGATGACGCTCTTTGCTTAAGAGTCTGCGACGTTTATATAAACACGGCGGGGTCAATGCGAAGGGGTTGCATGTGGCCTCAAAGAGACGGGGAGAAAAGTGCGATGGGTTGGGGAGTTGTAATGGGGAACGCTGAAAGGACACCCAGGGTGAGCTGTGCCCCGAGTGACTCCACCGAGAGCCTGTTATTTTTTAATAGTGATGCGGCACATTGTCCACGGGCCCATCTCCCCTCTTAACGCCTACGATCTCTTCTCGGAACCGCTCTCTACACTTCAACCTCCCCCTCATAACACAGCCCGCCTCTCTTGTCAGCCGAAGGAGTGTTGACGTGGATGGATCCAAGGAGAGAAAGAAGGAAGAATCAAAGAAGTAATGGGAGAAAGAGGGAGAAAGGAGAGGCGTAGAAAGCGGCCGTCGCGACACTTCTCAGGCGGTTTAGAAACGTGCGCCAGCGGGACAAAAATTGGAAGGAAAATTACTTGATTTCCATGTAAGATTCGAATCTATCCTGGTGTATTGTGAATTAATTTCTCTCGGTTTTTCCACCAGGTCAAATAAATGGTTAATTATATTTCCAAATTGAAATTATTTCTAATAATTTCATTAACGTAATCATGGCGAGATACAGGGAAGAGATGTGGAAACGAATTATGGTGATACGTTCTAAGGTAAAAACGTTGGAAATATGGCAGTTCGGTAATGTGTATATGTAAAGAGGATGCATCAAAATGAGCCCTTGATTCTTCCCAATTCACATACAAAAACAGCGGAACAGATATGAAACACTAAAGAGAGGCATGAGTTGGTTTAGTAATCTGAAGGATTATATTCAAAGCAAATTAAAATTTTTTGTTAATTCACATCTTTTATCTTGGAGATAATTAAAAAATGGTATTACCTTGGCAGAAGTATATGGACTGAGCGAGCAATGAAAGGAACTCATTTGGAATATGGAAGAAAAGGTTGCTGGATAGACAAAAATCCGGACTGATTGGAAATATGTTGATGGATGCTCACCATTAATGAAAGACAAAACATATACTTCTGTAGTTAGAGCAAGAGAAAGCAAACTAAAAATATATTTAACAGCAGGAATACGTAACAGCTCAAGATTCCGTACATCCGTACGGAACGAACTGCAATAATTTAGTAGCACGAAATTATATAATTCACCTTCCAAACACCCACAAAATTTTTCAAGACGCTAATAAATGCCATCCCCCATTGTAATCAGTTGAAAAACCCTATTTAACGCATTATGAGAGACTTGAGAAGATCTAGTGAATGGCAGGTGGCAGCAGCGTCACCAAGACTACTACAGGGTCCGGTTCTCGGGCCGCGACTCTTAAATTAAAATCACAATGGTTGAAGGGCCATTTGGAACCTCTTTAAAGTGGTTTAAATCGGAGGAACGGTGGGGGATGTGTGTGTGGGAGTTGAATGAACGGTACATTTTTTCTTCTTGGTCTTATACTTGTACACCGACTTTTGCAGTGACGCAATGGTGAGAGAGAGCCTGAGGACGGAGTGTGTCGCCCAAGGTTTTTTCCTTTATTTTTCGCTCCATTCTTGATCGTATCTTTCGTCTCGGTTGATAAACGAATAGATACCGACACAGGGATTTAGAGGAGTTCAGTCGTTCTAGTTTTCCGAGTCCAAGGTCTTGCAACATCGCCTTGACATCGCTATATTCGACTTACAACCTACGTATGTTCGTGTACTTCCTAGCATCATTTACTCTCCACGAAGTCTATTACAGTCATTTAGTTTCTTACCATAGGAGAATGACACTCGGTAACTCACGGCTATCTTCTATAAATTCGGAATTAGTGTCGTTCCCATAAGCAGAGGGAAACTAAGAGCGTTAAAACCTATTTAAGTTCCCTCAAATTCTCATAACCTAGAGATCTTCTGGACTTCCCTGTTAATCCGATCTTTACTTCACTTTCTTTTGTCTGCCACTTTCTACAGATTCCGATGGCACAATATTTTTCTCAGCCGCTTTAATAAAAAATATTTATCAATTAATCGCTCGTTAACCCTCTACCCTATCCTCGACGACCTCTATGATAATCTTTTCAGAAAGTAATTGGAAAGAATTTAAATCCTCGGATCTCTCCTGACTCTTAGTTGGATTTCTTTTAAAAGTTGATATATGTGTTCTTTGGTGCAAATCTTACAGTAATGCTAACTCGTATCGTATGTAACTCTGTATGCATGCTTGTAACTTTTTGATCATCCTGATAAATTTTAAGAATTAGCTGTTTCCACAATGAGGTATAAAATACTTTGAAATTTATTAAAATGAATAATTTTATAATATTTCAATAAGTGAAGGCAGATGTTGAAAATTATGAATGTCATTGTTCAACAAGTCATAGTCTCACCAATGAACCATCCTCGATATTCTGACTAGTTCTAACACAGTTTCTACTTCTTAATTCAAAATTAATCTTTAAATGTCAAGAAATAATTGAAAATAAGTATCTCAAATGTTGGAAAGTCAGATTAACATAAGGAGCGTGCGCTAGGCCGAGGTTATTAAGACTATACTTCAGTCAATCCGATCGGATACTCGCGCTGCAATGTAAATTGTTTGGAACCTCAATCAGAGATAATTTATATCCTCATTTACATTTTTAGTTGATGGAGAACATTAAGTGATTCTGAGAATTACTTCGTAGCAGAAGATTTCTCTCGATAGGTCTATCTACATCTGAAGGAGACTTCAAAGTTTAACCTCGATTGTAAAGAAACAGCTCATCTTAAACTCAAAACTCTTTACGCAAACAATTACCACTATGTTTCGTCATCACAAACTTTCACATAATTCTTGACTATTATGGACGTCAATCATCTTCAGCACACGATAGACATTACAGCACTTCCAACAACACTAATTCAACCAACGCATCACCTCAGGATAGAACTTGCCAACCTTTTTTCTACACAAAGGAACACTTATGTACAGACTCGAGCAAGGTAAACGATACTTAATACTACACCTTAAAAGGTTGATTAGGCTTTGCGTAATTTTGCGGAAAATTCCTAGTAGGAATTGAAATTCCACGGAGAGGCCAATTAATTCACAATGAAATTCAACAAAAATCAAAATATCTCTGCAGCACGCTCTGAACTTACTGGATGCAGTCTGAATTTATTGAAGCACTTCTTGAGATAAGGATTTCTATATTACTTTAGAACCTCAATGGCATTTCTCTTATTACTTCCTCCTTTAAAATTTGAGTCCGAGAGAAACAATAAAATTGAATTCCTATTCCGCGATGTTTGATTTAATTCATGATTTGTGGAGGAAAAGTGCTAAGAAGTAACGTCTTAGAAAGAGGAATAGAAAAACTCGAGAAACATTTAGGAACACTTTTTTATCTAAAAATCACTCGTTTTATTTTTTCAGCACCATATTGAAAAAATAAACAGCTCTTATTGGAGAAGAATGCCCATCCACAAGTTAATGCATACTAAACGTACTTTACCTCATAGTTTTTTCATACTACCAAAATATTTTTATCTATACAAATGAACTGTGTAAATGACACAAATGATGATTAGTAATGTATGGATAATATTTCACGCAAAATTTTTGTCCCACATCTCCCTTATATTTAAGATTTTCACAGCACATAGTTTGGAACGCACATCTAAAACCGATTAGCATTATTTACGCACATTAAGGTGCAGTTAGAAATTCATGCAAACGACTTCTTTCAGTTCCTGCCTTATTCCAAGATTCAATGGATATAACTATCAGCTGTTTCATCTACGCCGAGGATGGAATTTCTCCATAAGTTTATTACCAAGGTAGACCACCAAAGATGATGCCGGATAGACCACTCTGCTCGAAGAATAGGTCTGTGGTAGTGACTCACAACACTCCAGTCTCTTTACTCGCTGTCCGCCTTTGGTTCTGAAGCAACTTCGCTATTTATAGACCCGTCTTATTGATGGTCACCTGTTCATGCGAGATACACTTTCGCCCTCGAGACTACAGCATGTGACCTGCATATAATCTCCAAGTCCAGCCCATGATCTAGAGTAGTTCTTCTAAACATTCTGGGAACATTTATTTCTTTAAAGTTAACGGCACGCTAAACCGATGATTTGTTCCTTTCAGTCTTAATTCAGATCGTAAAAGTACACGAAGTGTAGAATTTTCCATTTACTGAATACCTTATTTATACAATAGTGCATGTTTATTAAATACGCAAAACATCTTAAGCCCTTTGTGATTCATTTATGTATATTGAATTAAGCATTTAAAAGTTTAATAGCACAGTGAAAATTGAACAGAGTATTACGGTTTCCAATATAATGATAAAATCTCTGATGAATTTTTCACGATGGAACCAGGATATGTAATATATCCAGATTCCACGAAGTGAAGGCTGAATTATTTTATATTATAACTTTATGTTGAATCATTTACTATACAGTCATTTTTTGTTGTTGTTAGTTTTAATTTTTATTATTTTTTGTTCCTATGTTTTGTAAAATCCGTTTATTGAAGGTTTACTGCTGTTTAAGACAAAATAAGAATCTGAAATTAAATTTCTATAGAGCTACAAGATTATCTGGCAAAGCAAAGCGTACTGTAGGTAATTAATATTGTATAAAATGTATACAGCATATAATATTTTAAATGTATAAAATGATAATTAGAACCTCTTTGATGAATTCATGCAGAATTTTAGCATGTTGCGTTTGGATACTGTGTGGCAAAAAAAAGAGTAAGCATGCGGTACACCGGTGTTCAGTGGCGGCACACGGTTAGGTAGAGTCATGGTGCTCGGCTGCAGCGGAAATGCCAGGCGCAACATTCAAGTGTGACGCGACCCCTCGGAAACACACGAGGGCACGTGCCTTAACTGTACATTACAATCTGACGCGAGTAATCATCCTGCAATCGTCGCCAAAGAATCTTAAAATCGCGAAATTCCGCACCTCGAATATTTTAGCATACGCTTAAAATATTTCGTCAAATCTTCAGAGTTCACGTTTTTTATTATAATCAGCTGACGAGTGAATGAATTTTTCCTGTGATATTCCACTTCACGACTGACCGCTCGTAGAATAATTCGAAGATTTCCACGAATGAAAATTTTGAACCCAAAGTAATGAAGTATTTCTGCAATAATCCGTAAATCATCGACCCATAAAAAAGTAAAGAACAGTTCGTGAAGGATATTGCTAATGGTACTCCTGGTTATAGTCACGAAAGCTCTTTTATATTCATTTTGGTCACGTAAAATCCTACAAAACAGTCGACCAAACGAACATAATCCAACGCGGTCTGCGTATCCAGCATCAAATAATTAATTAGTGTAATAATTCCCTCAAATAGTGTAATTTTGGTTGGTTGGTTGTCGAGATTCCCGTTACGATCACCGTCTCTCTATATATGCATTGTCTTATTCACGTTGTCATAACACAGGAGAATTTAGTTGCTGTAAAGTTTTAGTGTTTTAGTGAAGGTACTGTAATAATTATAATGCTTTAGAATAATGCTCGTAATTTTAAAGGAGAAATAATCTTTTCTTCAACGCATAATATTCTTAATTACTAAAAGATATGTATACCTACTCTTAGAATGCGATGGGACAATTCTCGATTTTATATGTGAAATTGAACACGACATAACATAAACAAAAAAAAACAAAAGTTAAAACTTTAGAAAGATAAGTAACAATATCGTATCTATAATTTTATTTCAGTTTTAAATTTATTTTTAATCAAAACAAATTAACCTCACCATCAAGATATAATCGGTAAGCTATGGCTACGTATACAGCAGCTTTGGCAGAAAGCACTGAAAAGCTATGACTTGTACAGGAAAGCACCAGCCAGCCCTTTTACTCATTGGATCATCCGTTATCGACGCCGGAAAACAATCAACCAAAGCATTAAAATACCTGGAATGCATTATGACATCAAACACAGACGAAATTCTTGACGGGCCATTCGTCATCGTGGCCCGAAAAAAATCACTCTTCAAATTAGATCTTTTAGATGTATAAAATGATAATTAGAACCCCTTTGACGAAACGGGCTTAATAAATTCGTACATCTTCATCGTAATTGATTTCGTAAAGTTTCTACGTAACCTTAATTGCCGTCCATTGATCATTTGCCTTTAGAACGCGGCGACTTATTCTTATTTGCATTTGGGTGGAGTTACGAGTCAATCCCGGGACGACTATAAACACTCGTTAATCAAAAGCCAAGAGTAATTTTCTTAATTTGTTCCTAATCACGCCCGAGGAATGCCTAATGATTTTTTGAATGCCGGCGATTAATAAATTCGAGCCGAAAATGCTCGCGGTAATGTGATGCAAATTATATCCCGGCTTTTCCGTAATTAATTTTTTGTGGGCTTGAACACGACAGATAATTAGGAGTCGGAACGGCGATACGGAATAAGGCTATTGGCCGTGACTTTTCGATTGATCGCCGATTTCCGTGCTGAGAGAGCGCGTTTCCCTTTGCATTTAAATGATACGGTTTGTGTGTCAGAGGGCCGCCCCATTGGAATAGATGGATCGATGCTCATCTCTATAAGACTCCAAAGCTCATCCAGGAATCTTCCACGGTTTGGTTCAACGAACCCCGGCAATCATCAACACTTAGGATGGCCATTCGGTGGATGGATGTTAATGTGCCGCATTGGACGGCTTAGATGATGCACGGCCACACAAGAAGGTGCACCAGTTCAGTTGGAAGAAGTTGGAAAAAACGTTCCTATATAAACGAGAATGTTGGGTTATTTCTGGACACGGGAATAATTTTTCTTCCTTGGGATTTTTCCTGGGTGCACGATATCCTCTGCAAAATCATCCAAAACCCATTCCTAGTTAACTTTACTAATTCCATAAGGAAAGGTCCTGCAAAAGGCCTCAACTTCTTAGGTGCGTATATGAGCCTTAACCAGGGCGTCGAACCGGAAGAGAACCGAAAACCGAAACGGAAAAAACCGTTATTTTTCCGGAGTGAAAACCTAGCTCGAACCGGAAATATTAAAATTCTTGAATCCGAACCGAAACCTAAAACCGTTATTCATTCTGTTCCGACAATAAACATTTTACCTAAATGTAATTGAAGGAAGTTTTCCTACACCAGTGTAACTTGTGAGTTTTTTTCTAAAATGTTGTGAAAAGTAATGTAAACAATAAAAGTTATAGATGATCATTCAAACTTTCAGTTGGATATTTGGGGAAAATGCGTGTCGAACTGGTTCAGTGATGGCAGAAACGACACAAGAACTAAACCGAAATTTGGTTCCTAAGCTGAACAGGAGTGAAAACCGGAACGAAAAATATAAAGGTTAGATACCGTTGTTTTAAGCGATACATTCGCTAGAAAGCGTTTCGTTACATTTCAAGCAAAAGAAATATACATGGGAGAGTTGAGGGAACTGAAAGTAAATACGTAACTACCCATGAAAATCATATACGTAAAAGTAGCTTGTAGCGTGTTAATTATTCCTTACTATATTTACAATAAGATAAGTAAACTGTGATGATATTAATTTGGAAAAAACTCATCCAAATTATTTATTGAAGTTTTAATGAACAAATTAAAGTCATCATAAGTCATGTTTAAATGCTAAACTTAAAAAGAAACAGAACTCGTTCAAAATAAACGTTGAAGCTTGAAAAAATATGCTCTTTCAGATCTAACTAAAGAAAAAATTGGAGCGTATTTAGAAAGACCCTTAAATGAAATTAAGATGAGTCAGATGAGGCGCCAGACTCTGGACAGACAGTCGGTGGACGCTGAGTTATCTCCGGCGCTACGTCTGACGAATGCACCCCTGAGTAAAACCTTCAAGGACTCAAGAGAGCTAATAAACCAGTGTTCTACGGCAGAAACTTTATTTACAATTATGCGCCAAAGTTAAAATAATAAATTATCCGATAGGTCAGCATTGCGAGCTATTTCGCAACTTGATTCCGTTCGTGAACGTACGAATGAATCTTAAATATTTGATTTAGCATCCCTCGAAGCTTGAGTATTATCATAGAACTAGTATAGTCGAAAATTATAACTATAATATATATGATATAACAGCAGCTCAAAATATACGAAGTAAATTCTCATTTTCAAATGGGAAAAAATTGGAAGATCAACCAAGGAAAATGTTTTTTAAGCAAAAGGGTGTAGGCGTAGGGTGTAGCAAAAGCGGTCCCCGTAGCAGGACTAAAGGAAGCTCAATGTGAGGTCCCTCAGCTCAAGGTGTGTACTAAATAATAAATTTAAACGCCACCACACTAGTGATAAGCAAGTTCTCTCAAATATTCATAACCTACTATACTACTTTACCGGCAGTGAAATAAGGACCACTTCAAAAACTACTGTCCGAATTCGAGACTTTCATGTCGGGTGTAAAAGTACTAAGCAACGAAAAAATATCTTATCTGAAAATAGAGGAAAAGAGAAAATACCAAATTATATATTGTATACTTTTTGGTACGCATAAAACTTGCTTGAGTCTGGATATTAAGCAACAGAATGTAAAGATAAGCCTTGTATTCGCAGCCAAGACTTCCTATGGTCTATATTCTCAGCCATTCTCCTCATTTCTTTATATGAGCTACGACCCTTTTCCGTCGCTGAAACTTTTAAGCAGGATCTAAGTTCTTGGTCGCCCTCTCATTTATTTACCTCGAATTTTTCTAATCAGAATCAGAATGTAAAAATTCTTTATTGCCCAGAGAAACCTAACTTGTCGAGTTCGAATGGGTGGATCCACCCCGCAAGTGAGCAACCACTGCACGCAAGGCCAAGTGAGACCTTTTCGGACGTTCAAATCCGCCTTTACGTCGCTTTCTGAAACAAATATAATTACGTCCATTGAAAATATATTTGTTTCTACGATGTTTACCTCAATACAGGTTTGCCTAGGAGGCAACCTAATACTATCAGATACTTTTCTTTGTAAATGTGTGTAAAAGTTTGTTTTTGTTGAAAGAAATAAACTAAACTACAAAATAAAAGTAAGAAATTACTACTCCTGTGGCATTTTTTCCTTGGCATACTTTCCTGTGGTATTTTTTCCGGTGAAATTCTGACATGGATTAGCGTCTAATATGTCGTCAGATTCGGTAATTCGAGGGACCAGATCGGTCTGAATTCTCCTTCGCAAGTACAGCTAGTTCCAAAAAAAACTTACCACCTAAGCCGCAACCCGCATAACAGGCAGTGAATTTCCTCCGAGCGAGCCTTAAGAAGTGAGAGAGAGAGAGAGAGGAAAAACATGGCGGAGATGGTCTGCTTGAGTCATAACTCCGCCTGCAGAGTTGAAATGGATTTATTTGCTTTGTTAATATTGCAAAGATTTATTAGTATCCTGAGTTTGGTGGCATTGGCCTAGCAGAATAGTATTATAACAATACGGACGTCGTAATGCAAGAATTCAGTTATTATAAAATGATTATAACGAATCAGTATATATTCTAGCGTTGCTTCTCGCACAGAGGGAAACGTCGCACACAAGGTCCCGTTATTCCTAGGAAACCGAGGCAAACCCCCTTCCCCTAATAAAATTTGAGTCTGAGGGCGAAAGGCACGAGCAAGTCGAAGGAAATTTTCGCAAAATCTGCCTCTGAGCCGCTCTGAGCTTATGTTTAGCATTGAGATGGGAGAAAGAAAATTTCCGCGCAGTTTGAATCGGTGTCGGACCAAAAATGTATAGACCTCGAATTCGACGCCTTCGCTTGCAAAACTCTGCGGTTATATGGGCGGTATTATATAATACAATACTAGCTAATATTATGCATCGTTCATGAGAGCAGTTATTAGCCTTTAAAATTATATACCAAAGGAGTCTATATCGATCACCAGTTTTATCACAGCCTGTGTGAATGCAATCTACACAAGTAAAGTAAGGCACACTCATGGCCATATCTAGGCTATTACATTAATATGCTACATTAAAAAACAATAAGTAAATATATAGTATGAAGTCTTGAGGCATTCTCTGCGTATTTTAGATACATTTTGTTTCATTTGATAAGCATCGAAATTAAAATTCGATCGGTAAAAAATCAGTAAATTTTATCATCTATGCAGTTGGAATTTTTACTATACCGTCCAAATCAATTGAGAGAAAATGTGCTAGAATCGATTTTCCTCGATGAATAAAGATGACGGACACGAGACTACCATCTTTCACATTAATTTTGAATTAATTAATTAATTTTTTTCGGTGTCATTGAAGTGTGAATCGAATAAACTTGATTTCTTCTGTGGATTCCTCTTGAAATGGTTGCAGTCACAAACCATTACGTTCTTAAACATTCTTCTCGCTATATTTATCACCTTTAAAAGTTCTAAAATACACAAAAAGATAGTGCGAATGAGGTTTGGTCATAATGCTCATTGAATGCTACTGTTAGCTATGAATGTAAAATTTTCAATTAAATTTGAATGTATACAAAACTACCTACATTATTTATATTTCAATTGTTTATTATAATGTTTACAATTATTATAATGTAGAAAACGTTAAAAATACGCAAAATAATAGGGACTTGGTGAAATAGTTTTTCCCAGGGCCTTTTTACCTGTAATTCCAACCCTGTAATATCACATGGGGAAGCGCATATGAGGCTCATGTGGAAATTTTGCTCCCCTCGGTTGATGGCTGGCCCTGCGTAACTCTCATATTTTTCGACAGAATTTAAATGATTGAGATGAATGGGTGGTGGTTTGGTATGGCTAGTCTATCTACATATTTATCGATTGGTGATATTGAAAATATTCCTTCGTATTTAAAATGTATTGTCTATGAGAAACTTTTCATCTATCCTATACATTTCGTGACAAATTTGAAGAGCAAGATACAGGAGTGATTGGAAGAAGTGAATAAAGCAATAAATTCACCAGGACTTCAAGAGGGGGACTGTTTTGATAGAGATAGGGAAGTGAGAAGTGTCGGCAACAGTAATACATACACTCACATGAATTTAACAACCAAAAGTGTAAGAGATATGTTAATTCCAGATTTTTTGATGAATCACAATAGGTAGGCGCATTTTTTGATTTCCTAGTCGACCAATTGTTTACTTTGAGTAGGAGGAACGACCTCTTTTAAAAGTATAACCCACTCGCTCACCTTCTCAACTGCCTCCAGAGAAACCACTCATTTATCCAATTTAAGTAATATCTTAGTCAAAAATGATTAACATTCAAATATACAAGATATAACGTCGATGGCTCATCATACTTTCAGAAATTTCCTTCTCATGCATCAGTTTATTCCCAGGATCTCCGAAATTGTATACTATATCGATGTTCAATGTTTTATAGCAACCTTCTCTTAATTCTATAAGAAAGTTCGAGTAGTTCACTAAGCCAGTAACTAAACCATCTTCTTATCAGCAATTTATTTTGGAAAGAGATTTCGAGGTTTTTTAAACCAATAGAAATCGCTAACATTAGTATTACTACCTATGCAAGCCAATGTATTCTTCTAAATAACTTTAGAGATATTATTTATCGGTATTCGGCGTATAAACTTCAAGTTTCTGCGACATTGAATATGCGAAGTGTCTACAATTCCGTATTTACGTTTCAATTCATATTTTAGTGACATTATAATAGAAACTTTAGTCGATCTAGTAAGATCATCTTCAACGCTCTATCTACTTTGTATCATAGATGTTGTAAGAGAAGTTAAACGATTTGGTTCTCGTAAGCGTAAAGAATACATATTAGGTGGTATTTCTCTAATTAATTTTTCAAGTAATTTCAAACTACGAAATTTTGAGCTCAATATAGAGACAAAATAAAGCATAAAAAACAATATTTATAAATAAAAAATCATTGACGAGGAGCTTGATTTATATAAATGGACGATAGGCACATTACTTATTTTTTCGTTTTTGTCGTTGAATTAGTTATTTAGAATAAGCTAATACAGTTTATGCCATTCACTTTAAAAGCAGAATATAGAGATACTAATTCAGATATGATGCACCCAAACATTTTCAACTTTATGTTATCATTCAGATTTTCCGAAGGTCCTATTTCAACTAGAATGATCTTCCTTGCATTACCATTAAAAAAATTCAAAACATCTTCGCAAAATTCGTAGAGAATTATGATGTGCCTAGGATGAAGGATGATGCTACGATGGTCCTTGGAGTGAATGTTGGAATAATGGATTACATATAGAACCAAGAATATTTTAACAGCTAAGGTATGAATCATGAGAATTAGAGGAATATTCTCATGTAAGTCTGGTTACCATCCGTTGGTTTATATTTTTAGCGTATTCTTCCATGACTCATATTACTCATCATTCATAATTATTGACGGTGATTTTTCTTTTAATCATTATACACAATTCAAACAATTCGGGTTATATAGTTTACTTGAGGCATTCAGAAACCGAAGCAGGGATCATTAATCATTAGTCTCACTTTCACCTAGTGCATAGTTCTGAAAATCATTTCAGTATAACAATAGAAATCGTGTTGTGGGTGTTTTCACACCCCCTGACATACGTCATACGGCGGCTCGCGGGGTATTAATGTAAATGTAAATAAACCAGATGTTAACGTGTAAACCTGCAATATGCAAGTATACAAAAACCTGGTATTTATCTGCAATATGCAAATCAGTCTTAAGGTTCTGATTTGCCATACTAACTGTTGTTTCTTAACCATCTGGATTCCTTGCAAGAAGTCCTGAAAGGTCGTCTACCTCAAAAATAGAGTTGAATATCTTCATTCCCTAAGGGAATACCCGCGGCGAAGATAACAAATCGCGGATCTACAATTTCCCACCTTACTTGTGATCGGTCGCCGCCACCATACCCTAACCTTAGATACCTGCTCAGCAGGGATGCGGTCGGTAATCCTCATTAGCGCTTTCAAATTCGCTACCCCGGATACATACGACCATCCACAATATGCCGAAAAGGGGGTTTTCTTTTTCAGAGCGGAGTTCACCTTCACCCATCGGCCGTTTTATGGTTCCTTTGAGAAAATAGATAATACCTTTCGATGGACGAAACAAAAGAAAAAGAAACAACAAAGGAATGAATAGGGGATACTCCTAGGGCCAGGGTGGAGGTCCTCCGCTCTCTCTGAAAGACTCGGTAAAACTTCAGACGCGAATTTGTCAGAAACAGCCAAATCTCATCTCAAAATCATAATGCTTCATCTGATACTGTCATCACGAATGCCTGATGGAAGTAAGAACAGAATAGCATGTTGATGCATATATTCTGAATTACCTAATGCTCTGTTAATTGTAGTATCAAGCAAATTTTATACCTCTCTGTATTGCAGAATAATTCAACTGCGAAGAAATCGAGTCAAAATTTGCACCACGGGGCAAGAAAGAGATTTAGCATCAGATAAAAGTTGGGACAGCATAATTTTCCAAGGAACATGAACTTGGTTTAATTAAAGGGATGGTTTTTCTGGGACTGGCAATGAACAATATGTTCGGAAAAGTGTTACGAAATGCTGGCGTTAATTTCGTCGTAAATTAATTTTTTATTCGATACGTGAAAAAAAATTGTAGTCCTCAGTATTTAAATTAAGAGTGCTACTATTCTAATATCTATGTTATTTTCTAAAATACTAAATTAGCAATTTGAATTTTAAGCGATTACCTTAGAAAATGATGATATCACAGCAATTAATATTTTACTTTCTATCATATGATTTGGTGGTATTTAAAATTTTTATAATATTTGATGTAATTATCTGATGTAGTTGATCGTAATTTACTTGGTTTACTTTATTGTAATATGTTTTGGGTCTAATTTTCAGAGCTCTTTACCAGGTTGACTTAAAATGATTCTTTCTCAGTGTATTCGTCCAGATTAAGTTTCTTTTCATCTTTGCTTTCATTAGTAGGTTTCGCAGTTTTTTCATGCTCCCCTTCTCGATAGCATTTCTTCTGCAACATAAATTAGTTGAAATACAGTTGATTGTGTTCATATACCTAAGTATTCTTTATCTCCTTGCAGAGTTTTCGTTCATGTTTCTATTTGCGTCATAGTCGTGAAGTTCCTCTAAATAAATTTAAAAGTTCCTCCTGTAGGCGTCAAGAGCATAAAAAACGTAATAATATAATCCTTTTCAATCTTGCAATGACATAATTTTTTATTGGATAATTGAAGCAGCTAAAGTAAGTTTACCCGATGTCTCCAGAAAAAGGTGAATTACGCAGAAGTTTCAGGCCGAAATAAGGAGATCCGATGTTTATTCATTTTTTAATACTATGCTGCTGACATAGTAAAAAGTAACACTAAATTTAAACAAGATTTCGTGCTAGTAAAGACGATACAAATACGTTCAACGCGTTTCACAATGTTTAAAAAAGCGCCGTCTGAATGCTCCTCCTTCCAAGAGCCAATAGAATGCATGGAAAACTCTAGACTCGCTCTCATCGAGCTTCAGGTCTGTTATGCGGGTTGCGGCTTAGGTGGTAAGTTTTTTTTGGAACTAGCTGTACAATCGGACTCGCGACGCCATTGGGCATTTGTTTCGCTTAGAAAGGCGTTCTTTTGTGTCTGGAGAGCGCCCCTCGCGGACGGCTGGTCTGCGGCGACTGCATACATTGCGAAACTGCGGTTTCTCGAGGAGAGGGAAGAGCGCTGGCGCCTGAGGGCCATGTGGCCCCGCCGTTTTATGGGATGCACGCGTGGGAAACGAGGCGAGGAGCAGAGCGTGGTCACGAGGAGGTCCTTCATGGGTCACGGAGGGCGAGCCATTAGAGATTTAATGGATAGCCCCCGAAAAAGGCTGGGAGAAGGGGTCGCCTGTTAGCAAATCGTTTGTGCAGCGCATTGTTCCCTTGGGAATGGAGACGAATGCGAGAAAAGGAAGGAGAAAAAAGAAGAAGGGGCAGGCAGACACGCTGACATGGCTTTCCCGTAAGAGTTCCTCGAAACCAGCACAAAAAAATCCGAAAACTCGGGGCGAGGGACGGACAATTACGAATTTAATCTGCGACCGAAGGGGTCAAGTTAACAACTGCACGGACTTAGCACTCTTTCTGCTCAATTTTTTCAACTTTAAAAATTACAATGAAATACGATTGTGAAACTAACGAACCGGCTCAAGGAAGGATGGCGCCCTCAGCTTTTGCTTAGACGCCTGTTTTCATATTTAATCAAAGAGTTTGTCAGTTCATGGAAATATATTTTACTAACAGAAAAAATATATATACACCATGGACAGTTATTGAAAACTCATAATGAGCAGGACCAATCTTACATTCATATAACATAAATCCTCTTGAATATACATAATACTTAAAATGAAATGTATAGTTTACTACACATTGACTTCGACGCATCAGATCATGTTAATGCATGTACAGCAAAGCATTATCGTTTTCTAAATCTGGGAGAAGGAATTATATTTCGATAATTAAGTTGGCTTCACAGCCTCATTTTAAAATTTATTTCTTCTTGGCCCGCCATATTTTCTTAATCCATTTTTGCGGTATTAATTTAAAATTTGTAGTTAAATTTTAAATTATCTAAACCAAGTTATAAAAATATAAATAAGTGCCATCTGCATGACGGCATGAGAATGATTAAGAGTTACAATTACAAAACTTTGCTAAAAATCGGTAATAAACATCAATTCAGAATTTAAAGGGAAGCAATAAGGTGAGGGAGCTGCTGATGGTTGTGTCATAGTAACGAAACTCATTGTTGGATAACTTTTTACTACATCAGTCTAAAAATTTTATTCAACAATGGGTTTCGTTGTATCTCACTACCACTAAGTTACACCTGACCTCAACACCTGTGTTGTAAATAAAAAAAATCCAAAAGAAATTCTTTTGATGGTTTTTGGAGTTTTATATTTACTATTCAAGGGAAGCATTTAAACCATATAAAGTTAATCGGAATGGAGGATAAATAATGCAATACTTAAGCGGAATGACTTGTAAAACAATGGCTCCAAATAGCTGTAAATTATAAATGCTTTCGTCTACCTTTCGTAATTCCTGTTATCCATCGCCGAAAGTTGCCCCATATTCACCTAGGGATTTAAAAATAATATTAAAAATAAATAATTTCGCGACAGAGTAATGAAAGTGCAAATGATCTTTCTATTATTGACTACTAGTAAGTTATTATGGTCGTTTAAGTTAAATGAAAATGACGATTACTTCAATCATCACATTACAATTTCTTGAACGAGAATGTTATGTACGAAAGTAAGTCATGAATATTGCATCCATACCTTTAGCAGTGATCTGAGGATGAATTTCGAAATGTTGCAGATCCTGAATTGGACACGAAAACAGCAAAAAGAGAAATTTTCTGCATTTGAGGAATTCCTTAAATCGTGGAAGCCTTAATATAATGATTATCTATCTTGAAGATGAATGAAAACAGATTTATTTATAGTTCACACCACAGCAGCCAAAGGAAACAACGACCTAGGTTTCATTCTCCCACTGTGGTGTTAATTATAAATGAACCTCTTTTCTTTCATCATTATTTGAGGAACTGTAATCTATCCTCCATTCTCCACAATGAGGAAAAGCGCAAGCAGTGTTAGACTGTCTTATCCTGGCGATCACTAATGCCGATACATCGTTCTTACAGTACATAAAAATTTATCTATAACGAACACTTACCACAACACTGTTCAATTCCTGAACCGAATATTCCAAAATCCTTTTGGAATCTGCAACGAAAATGAACTATATAGTCAATTTTATATCAGTAGATTCCCAGATAGCTAAGTGTGTTGCACATTCGCCTCTGGTGAAAGCGATTCCGGATTCGATTCCCGGTGGAAGCCCATATGTGAGAAATGACCCTGGCTGTCGAAGCACTTAAAAATACTAACACTCAATTCCACCAATTTACGATGAAAATATTTGCTGCACTGAACGGTAATATTTTACAGTACACTGAGCTGAAACAGCGTTGCACTTTCTGAGTAAGAATAAACTGAGGATGGAAAAGTCTCATTTGGAATTTTCTCGGGCAATACGTGTTACTCTTCCAGAAGTATTTCTTAGACTGGTTTTGCTCCGTGGCTTTGCGGAAGCTAAGAAGCTTTAATAGTGGATATTCAAAGGGACGAATATTCAAATGGGCTCGGAGAGTAAGTTCAGATCCTTTCGAACTCGTTTCGTGCATTATAAAGGAAGGATATAAGGTTGCTGTGGATTGCTTTAAACCAAACAAGTAAGAATCACAAGAGGAAATACGACTGTTAGGAAATGGTAAATCAAATAACCCCAAGGCTTAATTGCAAGTGGACGTTAGAAAGCGAAAAACGAAACATAAATAAAGAAAACTCACTGTAACTTCGAAGATTTTATGTCTGGTACCACGAAACCCTTAATAATAATTACAATAATCATAGCTCTACACTCAAGTACTAGGAGGAACGCCCGACTTTACATTGACAATAAAATAAACTCGCCAAACTTGCTTAATACTTTCATACTTGTAATTTGAACTGTTTGTGAATTTTGAAGATATTATTTTACCATGCGACTTATCTGAAATGACTCTACTGGTCGAAACACAGGTCAAAAAATGCGTATTTCCTATTTGACCTAGTGAATAGTTTTTTATTTTCCCTCCCATCCATGATGAGACCCTATCATGAAGTCACAATCAAAAGTTAGTTCTAGTTCTGCAGTTTCAGTTTTACCCCTATTATCAATCTGTCATCCACTTCGTCACAACCATCTGATCCAAAATAAAAAATACTTATAAATATTCTTATTTTCTGATTGGATTGTCGAAATTCGTAGGGAAGTTGGGAAGGGCCTCCGGATGGCTAAGTGGGCAACGCTTTTGACTTTGATGATAGCGGTTCCGGGGTCGATTCCCGGTGGGGACATGACGAAATGACCTCAGCTGTGGAAGCACTTTTAAAATCACTACTGGTATTATCAGCTGTGGATACATAGAAGAAGATTGGAAACTATGCGCCGGTACTTCTTTCCATTCTGTTTGCACCCCTATACATCGAAAGTATCTTTCATATGGGTTCAGAGAGAGTATGGTTCTCCAGTCAGAGTTTGCTCTAGATTACCACTAAAAATTTGAGAATGGCCCAATGAGAACTTCATTCTGAAATACACAATTTAAAAAAATGATATTTGACTATTTTAGATTCGTAAGAGTTGATTTGTATGTGAGAAGACATGGAAATTTTGAAATGATTTCAAGAGGAGAATGTCCTTGAATATGTATTAATGGTCAAGAAGAGAGTCTAGTAAATAAATACACGAAAGAGAGAGAGAAAGTTGGTCGAGGAATCTTGGCAGGGAAATGAAGACTTAAAAAGAGTAAAAGAAAGAGATGAGTTGGGAGTAAAGACTCGAAAGGGTGAAAGTGATTCGGAATGGACTCAAGGGCTGTTTAACACAAGATGAATGAGTCTTAAATTGAAAATTAATAGCACAACGCAGTAGTTGGGACGCTCTTCATAATCATATGCCCTCGTTTTAGAAGATATTTAGCCATTTATTATAGGTTACTTTTGAACGATCTGATACCATTTTAAACGCTGTCCAAATGAAGTATTAGTAAGCAATTGAAGAGAAGATGGTTCTGGAATCACCACACATCTTAAAAAGTTCTCTTGGTATAGAATGTAATTGACTTTCTTAAAAATTACTCCTAATAGTAAGAAAATATGATGCATATCATAAATGACTTTCAGTTCTTTGATAATCAAATGCATCATAAGTTGTATCTTAATTCATACATTGTTCCTCTACCATCATTATCTTAAAAATCATTCCAAATATATCATATTTCTCTCTCGCTAGAACAGTAATACAGCTTTTTGTCTTCATCATACCAGAATCAAAGACAAAATGCTGTACCACTTAAATTCCATTGTAATTCATTTAGAATCATTTCAATTAGTGAATCGAATCACTAGCCGTTTGACCATCAGGAAGAACTGAACGACTCTTTCGATAGAAAAATTTCGTTGGATGTATTACTTAATATATTTAGCTTAAACAATTAACCAATCATGCAGATATATCAAAAACAAATTGACTCTCATTATCCAAGTCAATCGCGCTGCAACGGACATTGCATAAAAATTAATGCTTATGAACCTTTTAAATATTATAGTTGAAGCGAAATAGTGGATCGGATAGTATAGCTCTCTATTAACAGCGAAAAAAATGTGAGTGTGTACGAGAAAAATTAAATTTGCCAAGATTACTAAATCAAGATTTTAAGCACAGCTGAGACAACATAACGGGAACACTATCAAGCATTGATTATTTATTCATGTCATCAGAATCTCACTTAGAAATTACCGCAAATTTAAAGTGAAATATATAATAAGGACAAACTTCCGCATACACATAAAAATTCCCTAAAATGAAAAATTCCATAAACCGGGACTCAAACACGGAACCTTTGTGTTGGAGCGCCAGCTTAATGACCACATACCGATCCGCCATCGCCATCAGTAATTTTGATTACTTCGAATAATTCTTTAAGAGACCTCAAAACCTCGGCCACGTCCCGGAATTCCGCGACAATTCTTCTCAAACTTTTACCGGATAATTCTGGAATGAAAACTTTCGCAGCCAGAGCATAAACTTCCATCCAGAGAGAACGACTTGAGAATGAGTGGATGAATGATAAAGGACTGGGGAGGAGTTGGGGATTGATGGAGAGCATCTTCGCCCCATTTCTCTTTGCCTGCATGCGGTGAAGATACAAGATGGATTGGTAAGGCGGGATAGGAATGAGATCTTATATGGGAAGGAAGCAGTGATTGATTCAATGCTCTCAGATTACCTAATAGGTCCCATGCAAGGCTAATGAATGCCATTGTTTACTCAGCTGCTCATTACCTTCCAGGAGAAGTTCGACCTTATAATGTTAGGCTCCATTAGCTGCTAATTAGTGGCCTTTCCGTCATATATCATTGAGCTGCATATCCGCGCCAGATGATGACCACCCCGAATTGAGTCGAAGGAGGATCATTTCTAAAAGTACCATACCGTAAACCGGTAGTTTCCAAAATTGGAAGAGCACCGCCCCCAATCAGCTTGGTACTATGTCTTAGCACCCTCCTTAACCAACTAGCAGCCGTATATGCTCTTGTTTTAAGTCGACTTACAAGACACCAATGAAGATATGCTAGTCCGGCAAATACGCGAAATATTTATAGTAAGTTGAATAAAGGGCTTTACTAAAAGTTTGAGTAGGTTGCAAACAAATATCTTTCAGAGATTAGAATGTTAGAAACGTGCAAATATTGAAATAAATATTGTTTTTTTTAGAGTTTGAATGCCGTAATTTGAAAAGGAAGAAGAGTAAGGAATGCGAGAAACAGTAATTGAAATTAGAGAGTCCACTCACCCGCGCGATGGATCTGTTCACTTTGCACGATATTACAACTATGTATTTACGATATATGATAATTAAACGTCCTACATAACTCTAATAGAGGGACCTTTAGAGAAGCAGTAAAGAGCCCGCATATCGTTACAATTTTACATGAAGTTCACAAATGAAAGAATAAGGGAGGAAATTGAAGACAAACTTTTCCAGCCAACATTTCATGGATAAAACGACCATCCCTATCATATTTACTCTGAATTAAAGAAGAAATGTGCCGGGAAACATTCATTTTTATCATAAACGGGAGGAGATTGGGACAAACTTCCTGGGAGAATCTTAAAGTCTTTTCCAATTAACTGTAAGGAAATGAAGAAGATTCTAACTTATTTCCTAGTCTTGAGTTTTTATTCTTTTCCTCTTCTTCAATAAGGTCGTGTGTTTTGTGCTACTCTTTTATAAATCTTTCAAGGCTTATCTATTATTATGTATTTTCATTGCATTGTAACGTCCTATATTAGCTGTATTATTGTATCCTGACACCACGTCACACCTATCAGCAGCGTTTTGACGATGTTGATAATAATAATATCTTATTAAAGCAAATATTGATGATAACCTATAGGGCAATACTAAGTATTCAGGATGGAAATTCGATATTCCTTTAGCGAGGTTCTTCATTAAAATTCAAGAAGACTTAGAATCTATGTAATCATCCGCACCTTCTTATTAGTCTTGCTTCCCAAGGTGGGTATGCCTAAGAGTTGTGAAATCACCAATGTAAGCACAACTTCATCTACAGTGCTTGTCGACCGAGCATTTAATGATTTGTGATGGAAAGATGTACTTCGGCTAATAATGTAGTTTCAAAACATAGGAGAAATGGAAAAGCAACAATGATACACAGATTTATAATGATGATATATGTAAAGCTAATATAAATAGAACTTCGGATACGTAGGTGAGCTAAGATGCGTCACCACTGCACATCAAGAATTATAAATCACACACTTTTCGATATGGGACATGAATAACGTCTTTCTCCTCCAAGAAAACCAACTTTTCTTCCACATTCTATCGAGCCAAAAATATTATTCCCACAGAATCTTTTTGTTTACGAGAGAAAGTTTTCCTCTTCCCCTCACACTCAATTCCACGCAATCCATTTACCGGGAGACTCACATATTATATTTCCGAAACTCGTTCCGTTTAGGGCGTTTTCTTCACAAAGAACTCTTTTATCCATTCCCTCGTCCGTAGGTAACAAGACGGATAACGCCATCTAGGTTTATATAAACCTTTTCATCCATCTTACTTTCTAAGTATTTTATGGCGCCCCGCAACAAGTTCCCCGGGTGACGCGCCCATAAATTTCACGTGTGACTCCTTCCTTATCTACAGCTTATGGTGCCATTTTTATAATCTTTATCAGGTTCGCAATTTGTCTCAGTTCAGAAACATTTGCGCCTTTATGTATTTCTCGCCGGGCGGATTTCTTTCGCACGACGTGGTTAATAGTCGCGAAGTCCGCTTCGCTCGTAACATCCCGTCCGCGCCCTCGAGTATTAAAAAAAAGGATCCAGAAGACACTTAGAGCCCACCCGCTAAATCCGCGTCAAAGAAGCTCGTGTTTTTCATCCCAATCCATCTACGGTCTGGAGAACCTTTTGTTTTCCGAGTTGCCCATCCTCGCCTCCATCGCGCCTCAATGAATCATTTAATCCCCACCGAGGAAAAACACGCAGCTACCCTCGCAAGTGAGATTAGACCACGAATTTATGCATCAGGAGCCGCCCGTTGAAGTCACCCTTCCCACTTCCCATTGACGAACTGCGGGGCGTGAGACTTTAAAACGATGCGAAATGTTTGATAACTCCCCGCGACACGCAGGCCGACCGCTGTTTTCGCACCCCTCGCGGGAAATTACATTCTCGCCGTCCCTGTTAATTTTATCTCCCGAAGTACGCCGGTGACCCCGAGGGTTCAGCCGCTAATTGCGGAGCCGCTTCCAGGCGGTGCGGAAGTTTCATCCAAACAAGCTCTGCTCTTGAAATGTTTTTCTTTCGAGCCCTACTCGACGCCTCCTCCTTCTCCACCCTCATCCGGTGACTAGAGGGTAATGGACAGAGGCAGACAAATTGAATTTGGAGCCTCATATCAGGGGTAGTTTTACCATTACCAGTAAAATAAGATCTTACGTACTTAAACGGACGGATCAAATGATTCAGGACTCGCTCCGATTTAGGACTCCAATGATGAATGAGTTATTTTGATGTAAGAATAATGTGAATTGCTCACTTTCCCTACCAAGCCTATTACATTGACATGTTTTAGTCGTGGATTGGATAAATGCGTTTTAATTGAATCATTACACTGTTAGTGTAATTTTGCTCTTCTTCATTTCCTAGACAAGTAGTTATCAAGGCATGGGAGTGTTTGTCTCCTACGGATCCACCACTTGGTAATACCAATATGATAAAATTGATGAAGGAAAAACAAAGTTACAACACACAGTGAACATATAAATTACTTAATAAATTAATGAGGATAGTGAAGGGAAGAACTGGAATTAGAAGAACTCCGGATATTGTATAATAAGATCAATAACAAAACCAAATAATAAATAACCACACTACATAATTAGATCTAAATATCTTTGTACAAACGTGCGTATTTTTAAGTCTACGTTAAATTTAATTACGGGTCAAATATACGAATTTTCTTAATATCCACCCTATTATTACATTTGACCAATAAAATTTGGTCTGTTGGAAATTCACTCTCTTCATTACTGTTGTACTCCCTGATAGTAAACAGAATACTATCACAGAAATGAAAATACTTCCAAGAAGTCACTCCTGCGAATATGTATTTCATTACCAAGAATGCTACACAATTATTCCATATTGAATCTCCGCTGTTATAATGAAAATTATAAAGATCAATGACCAATTACCACAACCACGTAAAAGATATACAAAGAGGTAGTTGTTCACACCACCATGATACAAAATGCAAACGGACAAGAGAAGAAAATGATATTCTCTTTTTCAAATGCAAGGAACCTTAAATGGAACTATGAATGACAAGCTACCCAAAAGAAGGCCCTGTGATTTGGCAATAATCTTTTCTGATATATTTCTCAACAAACTATACATTTGTGAGAAGAAAGAAGCAATGTATAAGCAACCCCAAAATACATCGTCACGAGAGTACAAAAGCGGCCGTCAATTCGATTTACCCATATCCCTCGTGCTGCCCTCTTGCGTGAAGGTGTTACCGATAGGGGAGGCGGAGGGGAGGGGAAATGTCCTCCCTAATGCGGATCTCGTTAACAGTCTGGCAAGGAAATAAATTGCGCTCACCCTCTCAAAACTCGTTTCCTTTTAAACATATTTCGTCGGCGGTGAAGAAAAAAAGCTGGAAGTTGTGTCCACCGCGCTTTTAAATTTCGCCCAATGAGAGCGCTTTCCTTCTCACTCGCTTTAGTGTGTACCTGCTCTTCCTTGCATCTAATCACGGAATTAAATCTAGTCGGAAACTTTTAAGTCTCATTTTTAATTCTCTAAATGTATTCGTGAATTAGAGAGAGTAAAGCGGGAATGAAATAGGCATTTTTCTGAACAATTAATATTCCACGAAAAAACTATCCAGCATCTACATATATAGAATCTAAATACGTGGAAGTAGATGCTGGATCGCTAGTCGCCTTTCGGGGTGTGGCAGGAGGTGCATGCACCATGACTCTACCTCTAGAAAGAAGCTCAAAACACATGGCAATGATATTATAGCTCCATACGTTAAGAATGACATGGCCACGATTAACATATTAGCAACGTTAAGCAGGTTGATCACGTACGTACGTGAAAAATCAGAAAAGATCATACAGGTCGACGCAAAGTTTCTATTTTTCTAAGAATAATAAGCGCCGGTAGATAGCTAGGAAAATAGCTTGAATGGTACATCCACCCCCTGCCATACGAGGAGGGGTAGTATGCTGGGTGCATATGAGGTCTCCTATTGAAATATTCCACCAGTTATTTGGGTTCTTTTTAAAGTGTATAATAAACATTAGCAACCCCTATGAAAATTCACCTCATAAGTGATCGAAAAGAATATCCACGGATTTCCTTAGGAAATATCCTTTTGAAAATTTCTGATGACTAATACACCACAAACGGTATACTTGTGACATATCAGGCTGATTTGCAATAGGTTAAATAGAATTATAATAATTTCATGCCCCAGCAACTTCTGTCATACACTATTGCAGTGATACATTATATTAAATTGCATTTAAATATGATGAAAAATATTGGACTATGTTAAACAAACTGATAAACGATTATTATCGGAAATTATAGGAATATTATAGAAATAGAGAAGGAAATCCGTGTAATAATTTTTATGAACGAGATATTATAAGGCATTACGTCATCATGAAGTTAACATGAATGATTATTATACGTATCTATTTTCTGGAAAGTCTTGAGCCAAGTTTTTGAACAAAAATTCGTAATTCATTCAAATAAACACAGCATTTAGAGCAGCAGACACGTATGTTGCTACACAAGAAAAAAAGGCTTTCTCCGAAATCTTTTTCACCACAACGTTCCGAAGTTTATCTTCGCGTACAAAGAAAGTTTTCACTCATAGATATGTTAAGTAATAACAATCAAGTGTGTTGGAAGTTGTTTCCGTCTAGTTTTTCTCCTTAGTTTGATATGGAGAACCTTTCGTTTACGTGCAGATAATATCTTATGATAATATTTTGTTTTAAAATCCTTGTACGTGACTCGCTCAAGGTTTTCGCTCGAATGTTATTTCTCTGTAATCTGATTGTTGTGTTTATTTTCGTGAGATATATTTTCAAAATCCGTTTTTTATCTACTTTGCTATTCTGCTTTCCTAGGGAACAGTCGTTTGAAACTCCAAAGCCTTGAATAGTTTCTTTCACCTTTCTAAGATAACGAGGTACACCCCGTCATTTCACTTGTCATACCTTAAGTTATTTTAGGGTTGGAGAGAGTTCATCTTTACTGACCCACTAATCCAAAGATGCGCCTTCCTTGACCTCCCCTTGCCCTATCGTTCCTTGACCTTTTCCCCACTTCTTTCCCACCGCGTCACCTGCTCCTCCAGTCAACATCGTTTTGGACGCCTACAGACCATAAAAGATTAAAGCTTAAGGAGAAAAAGACCGGGATCGAAAAAACATTGCCTTTGTAATCATGGTATCCTCTAAGTTTTTCACTCTATAAACAACGAAATTTGCTATGGGAGCTTTTATCAGAGTTATAATTGCCTAGGAAGAACAGAAACTAAATATTGATAATTACGTTTAATTAATTACGTAATGGCATCTAATACATAGCTGCGTAATAAGCTACCAATCCTATTATTGCATTTATGGTAAATGGTATCATATGTAGCATTAAAAAAGGGGTGAATAATTTCAAATGTCTCTAACAATCGGCACCCAAAAAATCTAGAAGTTCTTAATTAAAAAAATTTGGAGGTTCGCGCACAATATCGGAGGTAATCGGGCAATTAATTTTCCGATATTAAGGCATTAACTATAGGGAAAATATTCGACAAGGAATAATTAATTTCTATCCGAATGACAATATTTCTTCAAACTCTGCTTGTAACCGATCGGATAGATTGTCCAGATAGTTATAGCGTACATTCATCGTGAATTTTCATCTCACGCAATTTTAATCTTAATCTCTAGCTCTGGTAGGAAATCTGATGCACTGTACTCAGAAAAATATTTTCATTGAGAGATAAAAATTTATAGAGGGAACGTTGATGGAATTTAATTCTTAAATCTAATTTCATATTCTGCGTTAATTGCATTTCATGTTCAAAGATTCGGGCGAAATGTTTCATAGAGAATTAGGTTATTAAGCCAAATATTTATACCGGTATCCTGATTTCTTTTTTCCTTATAATGGGAGGATCACTTATTGAAAATAGATATTTTCTCGATTCTTATAGTTATCTTTATGGGATCTTTCGAATGCTATCTATTTCCATTTTAATTTGCCTGGGATATACTATACGAGGGTGGTCTGAAAAGTTTCCGAACCCAGATTTATCAGAAATCTTCAGAAATTTTTCAGAAAACATGTCGATAAATGGCGAAATGTCGGAAACTTTTCAGACCACCCATGTATAGTATGTATAATAACTCCTCGCCTTAAAATGTATGATTTTGAACAAACGATTATCGAGGTTTGTAAAGAAATACTAACTATGAAACAGTTATCCGTAATGAGTGACAATGATAAATTATTTCTCAAGGATTTACTCTTAGGCTAGTGATATTCTAGGCAATGATACCTAAAAGTGACAAATTTTTAAGAAATTCGATTGCTCAGAGTGTGAATTTCCCCCGTAAGTTTATGTTTTGCGTCCAAAATAAGGCGAAAGGTTAGGTCAAAACTATTCGACTTCACTTCAATCCGATGGGGGACTTCTATGCTATTTATGAAAACACATCGGTCTTTCTCCTTGAACCTAGAATAGGAATAAAGAATAGTAAAGCCCGTACGTGTTACTTCTCCGTCAGGTACTCTCCAAGTGGAGGCCCTCGAGTGTGCCGCCCACCGACACGCGACTCACCCCAAACACGCCTCTTCTGCGGACGATGACACGCGCCTCACGTGCCAACATATCCACGCTTTTCCACGTATTCTCTCTGGGGTTTAACATCTTTCGAATTCGCCGTATGTAAACAATAGATATATACATTCCGACCTTATGATAAAAGCACTGATGATGTGTACATATACACATTGGACTTTCATTCGTACACCTGCCCTTCTGTGAATCTCTTCAGTGAAAACCGAAATTTTTGAACCCGTATCGAAACCGGAAACCGTTATTTATTTCGTACCGATTTTTCCTTCCCAGCAAAACCATTTTCTTTGAATGTAAATCGAAATTGCTACAGTAAGTATGTGAATCAGTGACTTGCGACTGACTTATGCGAATGCTTGATGCTTCCACTTGTTTGACCGAAATTCTTCATTATCACTTTTTTGGAGTGGCATTAAAAAATTTTAATTCTATCAAATTTCATTGAAATGTTTAATATAATATATATACTCGTATATATATTATTTCAATGTAATTTGATAGAATTAAAATTTTTTAATGCCACATCAAAAAAGTGATAATGAAGAGTAAAATTATATATATATATATATATATATATATATATATATATATATATATATATATATATATATATATATATATATATATACTAGTTGCCCCGTGCGAAACTTTCGCAGACGACACTGATACTCAATTTCCCACCCAAATACACTTCAACAAACACTAATCTTTACAAACAAATACACAAAAACTAAAACATACCTAAAAATACACACCTTCATATTCTTTATCAGTGTCTGTTTCGATATACCTCGATTGTAGCGATGGATATCGCCTTCTACACATCCAGCAACAAAACTCAATAGCCAAATAAAATGTCTTGCGTTTTCTAACGCCATACCATATGAACCCAAACAAAATCCCTATTATATTAGAGAACGTGATAGTATAAATGTTATCGAATGTTTTAAAAATTTTCTTATAGTAGTATAATCACGAATGGTGCGCGTCATCACTATAACGATACATGTATCTTATCCTACACCGAATACCTCAATTCACTCAATGCATTTATGACTAAATGAATTATGGTAAAGATACAAAATATCAATGCCAGCTTTACCTAAATCTGTCGTTATAAAAACCACTTCCTTTTATACCGGCAATGAAGTGTCACTTAAATAACCAAGATAAAAGAACGAAACATACCTTCTGCATCCACGTTATTTATTTATTTTCTATGTTCTTCTCTTCATACATGAAATACAAAAATAACTACTACTCGTCTGCAGTGATCTGATCTGGGAGAGGAGAGCTAGAGGGGAAGCTTAATGTCACACTTTCACACGAATACATTGTGTTACATTGTCAAAGCGCATAGCATTCTCCCCGCATTGAAAGTCTCTAACATCGTTAATGTGACAAAATAATACATTTTTGTGCTTCGGAGATAGTGATCGGGAATAAAAGCTTGGGCTTTCGTTAAGCTTGTACTACATGCTGGTGAGTTTTCTGAAATCGCAGGACATCCTTTTCTTTACTCAGAAATATGATTAAACGTTGAATATTATCTATTCAATGAATGAAATATAAACAATAAAAATCACTTGATATCAGGTTTAGATATATAGAAAATTTGCAACATACGAAACCGGGAAGTAATATGATGCAAAATTATTCAAACATACCACATGATAAAACCGTGACGCAAACTTTCATATTCGGCAATGTTCATGTTTCTTTGGCTGTCGTTCTGCTCCCGCAAGATGCAATGTGGCTTGCTTATTCAACTGTTATGGTTGCGTACGACGTCGAAGTTTTCGTTCATGGAGACTGTAATGTTAATTGCGAATCATTTTATGACCGAGAATAGATGCATTATCCGATTTAAAAATTTGTTTACACTCGTCACTAAGTAAACAAATTGAATCTGTATATAGCAACCCGGGCCTTTTTTCGTCCAGTAAAAAATGAGATGATTAAAATATTATTTCAATTTGTTTAACAAATGGTGCATTTTTGATTCGTCTGACTATTTTTCGCAGGAACCTGACAACTTTTGCCATCAAACGGTCATTCATTTATATATATTGATGGAGTAATAAGGGAGAAAAGTCCCGATCACCAAAAAAGCATGTTTTAAAATAATATATAGACTAGTTGCCCCGTGCGAAACTTTCGCAGACGACACTGATACTCAATTTCCCACCCAAATACACTTCAACAAACACTAATCTTTACAAACAAATACACAAAAACTAAAACATACCTAAAAATACACACCTTCATATTCTTTATCAGCGTCTGTTTCGATATACCTCGTTTGCAGCGATAGATATCGCTATCTACACATCCAATAACGAAACTCAATGGCCAAATAAAAAGTCTTGCGTTTTCTAACGCCTTACCACATGAACCCAAAGAAAATTCCTGTTATATTAGAGAACGTGAGAGTATAAATGTTATCGAATGTTTTAAAAATTTTATTATAGTAGTATACTCACAAATAGTGCACGTCATCACTATAACGATACATGTATCTTATCCTACACCGAATATCTCAATTCACTCAATGCATTTATGACTAAATGAATTATGGTAAAGATACAAAATATCACTGCTAGCTTTACCTAAACTCTGTCGTTATAAATACCACTTACTTTTATACCGGCAATGATGTGTCAGTTAAATAACAAAGATAAAACAACGAAACATACCTTTTGCATCCATGTTATTTATTTATTTTCTATGTTCTTCTCTTCATACCTGAAATATAAAAATAACAACTACTCATCTGCAGTGATCTGATCTGGGAGAGGAGAGCTAGAGGGGAAGCTAAATGTCACACTTTCATACGAACATACATTCTGTTACATTGTCAAAGCGCATAGCATTGCCCCCGCATTGAAAGTCTCTAACATCGTTAATGAGGCAAAGTAATACATTTTTGTGCTTCGGAGATAGCGATTGGGAATAAAAGCTTGGGCTTTCGTTAAAAATTTGAATACTCGGGAAACAACGACCTAATTATTTTGATCGCATGACTCGTAATTAATTTCTCTAAATTTTCTTTGAATACTCCAAAATCTATTCATAATACCCCAAATCGAATTTTAAATATTGTCGATCTTAAATTAAAACTACCGGGAAGTAATATGATGCAAAATTATTCAAACATACCACATGATAAAACCGTGACGCAAACTTTCATATTCGGCAATGTTCATGTTTCTTTGGCTGTCGTTCTGCTCCCGCAAGATGCAATGTTATTCAACTGTTATGGTTGCGTCGAAGTTTTCCTTCATGGAGACTGTAATGTTAATTGCGAATCATTTTATGCCCGAGAATAGATGCATTATCCGATTTAAAAATTTGTTTACACTCGTCACTAAGTAAACAAATTGAATCTGTATATAGCAACCCGGGCCTTTTTTCGTCCAGTAAAAAATGGGATGATTAAAATATCATTACAATTTGTTTAACAAATGGTGCATTTTTGATTTGTCTGACTATTTTTCGCAGGAACCTGACAACTTTTGCCATCAAACGGTCATTCATTTATATATATTGATGGAGTAATAAGGGAGAAAAGTCCCGATCACCAAAAAAGCATGTTTTAAAATAATATATAGATAGATAGATATATATATATGAGATATTCATGAAAATTCCTTAAAAATTCCAAATATGATAATTCATGTAAACATGTGTATATTATACAAGATAATCTTCGGAAAGGCATAATTTTATTATTTGAGATTGGTACGAGCTCGTATACGGAGATTAGCTGGAAAGAGAACCTAAATTAGTTATACCCCTCAAACTACAGCGAAAACCAGAAAGAAAATTATCATGTTTAGATACCCTGAAAGGAAAAACCTCACTTCTCACTAGCGCAAACAACCTCACTCCTCATCTTTCCTTCCTAATTCTCTCACAGTGCCATCTTTAAGCTAGTGATGGAAGGGTTAACGATCAAACAGTTCTTTTTGCCACATTCTTACAGACAGATCTAAGCTGTATGAGATGAGAGTTAAGACTGAGAAATTAAGGAGAAAAAATCAGTGAATCAGCTTTTTCATATAGTTATATTTAGCTTTCAGAAATAAATCAGAAACGGCAACCCTGTTCGCGGTGGTTAAATTCCATCCCCACTTAAAAGGTTAAGGAGAGAGGAATATATCGCTCCGCGGTTCAAAGTGCGGAGGCTGCAAGTCAGCGCCGGGAATGTTAACGTCCTCTCGCGGTGTAAATCGGGAATGAAATACACTCTCGACTCCGTTGGCTCTTCAAAGATCACGTCTCCAAGAGGTCGGGGATGAGTCGGACGCATGACGATCTCTCTCTCTCTCCAATAAGAGGGAAATAAAGGTGACGGAGGCAGGTCTTGAACCCCCGCTCACCGACCCCGGAGACTGCCTCGCGGTTATGCAAATCCAGCAGCCGAGGAAGACGTCTGCACTAACATTTGCATCTCATCTTCATAATGTCATCTCCTCTGCAACTTTGGTTCCGAGAAGAATGTTAAGAGCGGTAGTTCGCTCCCGTTCGCGACTCGTGGTTTGCCGAATTGCTTTTACGTAAGCAATGACCTACTTGCTTGCGGAAAATGCGACTTTGCGAGACAAGGACGCCGGCGGTATCCTCGTGTTTACTTTTACGGCACTTCGGTCCTTGGCACGTGTCGATTTTCTACTTTTAACCATTGGCGAATTCAGAGGGGAAAGGGCAATAATGTCCCGCCTTGGTGACTTCGTAAATCCACCAATTTGCCTAGAATAGGGGTGGAGAACCTTTTTCCGTCGGAAAGCCACTTTCAGCATTGTCTTAAAAGAAATATTGCAAGTGAAGCTTGCTAATCACACCTATGTTGTATGTTGCCTACATTCAAATAGTTAACATCGAAATTTTATATGGCAAAACCAATTCATAGGCTGATTAAATTGAAAGAGAACGTTTTACATTTTATTTTTTCATGGCGTCATAGGCAAGATTGGCAAATAAAATAATTAAAAAAGGAATATTTGTTTCCGGAAGTGACTGAAAGGCCGCAATGGATACTCAAAATGCCAATTTTGACATGAAGGCCGCAGGCTCCCCACATCTGGCCAAGGATATGACGAAGAGCTTGAATTGAAATCAGATTGTGAAGTTTTATCAGGATCCCTATACATTTAATACATTTATCGCGACAAAGTAGCATTAAAAAAGTTAATTTGGGGATGTTTGCAAGGAAATTTAATGAATTCGTCCCCCACTTGACAAGTACCACTCCCCTCCCTTGGAGTGTTTCTGTTTCCCCCTTGATTTTAACGCGCTGTTCTTTGCAAAAGTATCTAGATTTCGCAACGGATAAGTATCCTAAAACATCAGCAAATATTATCTTTATTTTCTAATTAATATTCCATTATATAGTTAGATTAATCGCCTTTTGTACAAAACTGCGATCAGCGTAAGGGGATCCTCTACGGAGCTCCGCCTACTAAGCTTACCGAACTAATATCTGCAGCATATTTTGGTTATATTATACATGTACCTTCCTTAATAGAGAGAAATATAATAAAGGGTTTACCAACATAAAACCCTCTGTCGTTTTTAAATCAGTCCACCAACTTTTCATAAAGAAAGAAAGTTTTCTCTTCCTGAGAAAACTGGTAAGCCTCGGTTTGCGTTGATCCTTTCGGGGAATTGGCGCCCTTCGGTCATGATTGGAGAGTTCTTAAAAACTCTTAACCTTTCATAAGTTTAATAAATAAATTATATCTTAGAAAGTTTTATCCAAAGTCAGGTGAAATTTCTCAAATTCCTTACAAAATGGCAACAAAACTCAAATTTAATTCTAACTGATATCGAGAGATAAAACAAGGGACTGGAAAAATGTAATAACTGATATTTTAAAATGCATAGCAGAATTTTTCCAGAACACAGAGTTTCTGGAAAACATCAATAAAGCTGCTTTATCAGTCGGTAAAGAAATGTCAAAGCAATAAAAGAACAGAAAACATTAAAGATGAAATCTGAATCCCGCTTTCCCTAATGCCCAACCCACTCAATAACCACTCGTGTTTTCACAAAACAATGCCTCGAAGATAAACATTTAGATTCGGCACTAAAACCACTCGTCGTAGAGATCGTAACATCTTTTTCCTTCCTATCGAATCACGCATCGCAACTTTTCGAAGAATAAGGGTGACACAGATTCGAAAAAACTTATGAAGACGCTCAGGAGAAGCGCACTGAATTATACAAGCGATTAAAACGTCACATTACCCGCATAAATATGTATATATTCCTTTTTAAACGGCCTAAAGGACCGCCTGCCTCTTTCCCATTCGTCCAATCGTAACTCCAATCGGGACATGAATCATCTCTCCATCCGCCATTTCGCTTTCTCCGAAATCCTCGACTTATTTATTTTTTTCGGCGACGTCCCTTCTTGTAGCTCCCTTCCATCCGTGTTCGCATCTCTTCTCTGTATCTTTCCCGGTTTGTACACTACCCTTGACTTACCGTGTAACATCCTCCAATCACGTAACCCAACCTCCCAGTTTGGCAGATTATATCTTCCCGTGTATTTACCTTTGTCTCTCTCGCGCGACGTTCGTCATCTCTCTTTCCTCCGGTTCGTAAAGGGAGTTTTATTTCTCGCTCTCTATTTTTCGCGAGAAAGACGCCGCGCGAGAAAGACCGTCTGTAAAAATGTTGACTTCCATAAGCTACGATCGGGTACCATATGGATTTTACTATGCTGAAATTTTGATGTAGTTGCAGGTTTATTAAATGCTGCGACTGGACTTGAGTGAAATTATGAACAACAAAAAGTGTGAGAGTGAGGTCGACTTTCTTCGAGGCTCCAAATTATCAAAAATATTTTTCGGATCTTGGAATCTCAGATCGATATGTTATTAAAATGTCCTATAATTTTTTTGAGAATTATCGAATATTTCAGTAATAGCTGTTTTAAGATAAATTTATGACCAATGCTGAATGACCCATTGGACATTGGTCCCCCTATGAAGATTGAAGCATTGTTTCCGAAATGCGCATCGGGATTCTGAATAACTGGTGACCGCTAAACGATTATCCGTTTCCCGGGAATCGCCCTAGACGATTGCTGCTGTCGGCGCTTGGAGAACCTTTGTCTCTTAGTTCATTGAACGCCGAGTTCCTTTTTTCTTTCTTCTATAAATTTATATAATACTCTTTTTTGAAATTCGAAACTTTTGAAATGATTACATTTTCTGGTGTCCAGAACCATCGAGATATTATTTTCTTCCAATGATCTTAAATAGGAATTCAACGCATTTAATATCTAATATCGTATTTCCTTTGATTTTAACGTCACCAATCTAAAATTAAAAAGGGAGATCAAGAGATATACAAATACAAACGGTTTTCTTTTTTATACAGTATCATGAGATTAAATCAAGTCTATCACGTTTGCCAGCATTTAATGAATCCCAAACATCAACTTTTATTTGTTTATTGGATTGCAGAAACTTATGGAACGAATAATTACAGATCATAGCGATATTTCACGTTATTTCTTTTAAACATGCCAGATCTTTTCAATGGAGAAAGGATACGGCTTACACGTTTACACCCCTTGATAACTAACTGTTCCTAATTTCTGTGACGATATGTTTGCGGCATTTGATAACACAGTTAGTCTTATATAAGATAAAATCATGATCATGCAATCAATTTCATTGAAAGTGTGTCTTTATGCTTCATAATAACAATTTCACACAATTATTTAAGTTTGTGGTATGATTTGTGGATCATGCAAGTAACAGTTCCAAGTATCAAAAGAGAATGTCTCCAACATTTCATCCAATAAAAAGTATCAATAATTTGCATATCTCGTACATAACAATTTTGATTCTACTCTTTTTACGTAGTATGTGAGTGGAATATATAATCGAATGGATTAATAATATATAATTATAATAGAATAGAACTGGAGTATAGGATTATTATTCAAAAAGCTTCGATATCTGAGATCACTTCGCTAGCGAGTCTCCACCTGGAATAGAACACGGGACCTCTTCCATCAAAGTCGAACTCGTTGCCCACTTGGCAACTCGGAGACCGAATGGAATATTCCGCGTAATTTACTATGAAAAACTTGATAAGAATTTTTTTAATTAAAGATTAATGATCATCATCAATATCCTTGGCAACTGACCCAGTGACAACTAAAAACTCGCAATCGAAAAACAATAATCAGTCGAAAGTTCGGCCCTGATTCGCATTGGAAAGCGCCTGCCGATTTCAGGATACGGCAGCATTCTTTTCCATCGCGGCTCGATCCGGCGCCTCGGAGATATCAACGCCAACGGAAAAAATGTGCGTCCAGAGCGTTTCTGTCGCGGGAGAGTTGCTTTCTCTTCTCAACAACCTCCCCAATCCCCCCGCCAAACGATTCGGCCAAAGGGATAAGAAAAAAAAGGGCGAAAAAATTCACTTTTCGATCCCCGCCTACGCAACGTATGCTATTAAGAATTCTAAGCATTCGCTTCCCCTCGCCGATAAAGATCTTCGCGCGAGCTTTTTCATCATTTGGCGTCGTAAATAACTCCTTGTCTCCTCTGTGGCCCTCGTCCTCTTCCGCAATGCCATTTAATCGTCGTTTAGCGCGGGAAATCAGAAGCGCCGCTCGTATTTTTTTCCCCTTTCGCCATCTTCGCACTCCACCGACAGAGGCGCTCCTCCACAATGATGGAAAGCTTTTTGCGTCAATATGAAATTTATGGCGGTCGACGGTTTCGGGAAAGAGGGAAGATAAACGTCGCGAGCGGATTTATGCGCGGCTCTTGTAGATAGCTACTTCTGCGGAAAGGAGAGGAGATATAATTCTGGAAGGAAAAAAGGTATCCGCCATTTATGGAATCGAACATTTGTTCAGAGCGCTCTCACGTCAAAGTTCCTCACGTGTTATTGAAAAAACGCCTCGAATAAAATTGGGAGTGAATTTTTCGGAATACCTTAAACGCTGATCTCTTATCGATTACGGTTGGGAAAATCAAGACCGTGTCAGAGCACCCTTTGTGACCCGTCCGGGGATTACAACGCAGTCATTATTGGGCCATAAATTGATTTTGTACCCATATTGAGGTCCGAGGACCATCCCGGTATCGATCCCTCGCGAATAGAACAAATTTCCGCCCCGAATTTCCACCCATCGTCCCCCATAAAAATTAACTGCACCATATTTCTCATCGTCCCATTAATATATTCCCAATTTTAAAGACTCGAATAATTTTTTTAATGACGGAGGAAAGGTTACACCTAATTCGAAATTCCGAAGGTCTAAATAACTAAAATGTCCGGTCCGTACACCTATTCCAGCCTATCGGAAACTCGAAATTATCGGCTACCGCGCGAGAAACAGTCGCCGGGAAATTTCTTAGATCCCCCCCATAAATTATTTCCAGAGAGGGGTGGCGCATGAATAAAGAAATCTCGAAAAAACATCCCCGAACCTAGCCTAAAGTATATTTCCTTCGCTTCCCTCTTCCTTTTTCCTCCCGCCTCCTCAGGTTCTATTTCGGTGCGTACGTCTTCTCCTCAAAACAGACAATCATTCTTCACTTCCCGTTTAGGCGAGTGGAGGAGGCGAGTCCCCCCCCTCCACCCCTCTTAGGCCAGACACCCCCGACCACCGCCGCCCACGTACCCTCTTCACCACGGGACACGGTGGTGCCAGCGTGGGAGATGGTGTCCGAGGGGTGGGGAGGATTAAAAGGATGGTTGATAAAGGGGGATCTGAATAAAGAGGCCGTTGATCATTGAGCAGGGAAGCAGTGAGTGACGTCCGGTCAGATTACTCCGGAGCAGTTTTAATTGGGCCACTCTTCTCTGGGAACGGGAGAGGGGGCAATTACCTGGGAACACTTGCTCGATACATCTCCAAAGTGGGATAAATGGTCTGAGGTATTAATTTCCCCGTCCCGGCCAAGTACGGACCATCCGCGGATTCGCCCCTTTTTCCCGCGTGACAGATGTTGCTTCTTTGTTAATTTACGGATGTGCGTCGATGAGTTTGCCGTCGGAATATTAGCGGGGGGATTAATAGGCCTGGGCACAAGTACCTCCGCGCGAGATGTGTTAATTAATGTTTGGGTGGACGTCTGCGGGATGCTAACCGCAGCGAGTCCCCCTAATTCGCTGCAGCCGAGAGTTGAACGATACTTGTTCTTCGCTGGTGGAGTATTGACTTTTTTCCGTGCCGCTAATGAAGCGTGGGACATTTAGAACGCGGTGAGCAGAACGCTCGTTTCTTCTGTGGGGCCACGGGGGCGCTCACCTCGCATTCAAACTTCCTTGTTCGACACGGCGGGATAGATGTGAAAAAGGCGGATTTGCGTAGCTTCTCATTACGATCACTCTTTGCAATATTTCATTCACTTACGAGAGATTTATAGCATCCCTGTCCCATATATATTATGTAGCTAATGTTATTACACATTATCGTTCCCCTGCGTCTCAGAATGTCTCATCAGGAGGCGTCATTTATTTATCTATTCTTAAAGGCTACAGATAGGCAGCAGGCCAATGATAGTCATTCCTCTGGGAGAAGGAAAAATCAAATATCCTGTCTGGTATTGACCCTAGTGGGAAGGAATCCCTCCAAAAAGTCTCTCAAACAATACAATAACGAATATTATAAATTATTAATACACCAAATTTACAGCAGTATTACAATAATTAAAAATTACTAAATTATAACATCAATATTAAGAAAAGGTCATTCATTTTTTTCACAAAATAGAGCAATTAATAACTACAAGCTAATTATTATTAACATAATATTTAAAATCACAAAATATAATTCTGTTAATAAATAAATTGCAGGAAGGGGGAAGAGGACAAGTGAACATATTTCTTATTTATGATTTTCCCTTTCTTACATTGATTTATATGTTGCACATAGATATTAAAATATACAAGTTAATAATAAAAAATATAAAGTATATTTTTGATAAAAATAATTTCTTAACTATTATTGGGAACGATTAGAATTGCAAATCTACAGGACGCGTGAAACCATTTTTAGCCATAAAAAGTAAAATATTATCCCCAAAAAAGATTTTTGCACTCTCAAAAATTTTTAAGTAATATTTGACCGTAAATAACTATTTCTTACCTAGAAAAATTAATTTAATATCATTAAATCATAACAATCATGAAGTGAATTTTGCTAACTCTGCCCGGAGAACAATTATCGGCGCTGACAAGCTACCATAGCTAAATATAAACACCGTTCTAAGATATCTTAGGCTCAAAATCGTGAATTTCATTAGCTAGAAAAAATCGTACGGGAAGATACAACAGCTGAGATTTTATCTTCTTATTGATAAACAAAAAATATTGAGTAAAGGAGACTTGCCTGCCTATTAAAGTCTGAGGAACGCAGGTTTCTCGAATGCAAATTATCGACAAGGAATCGCACCTAAAAGATATTTTTATTTGGATTCACATACTATACTATATTTATTAGAAGTATATAATCATTATACCGTAATGTACTCTATCTTGAGCTTACGGTATGGTTGGGAATGAAAACTTTTCGAATTGACTGCATAAAGTAAAGAACATATGCCTCATAATTTTCCTTGGGTGACATTAAAATCGAGAGAAAGAAATGTTGCATTCAGATTTTACGATTGCAAATATGGAATATGTTAAGTTAATAAAATCCTGAATTCACTTAAAACTCCTTTTTTTATACATAATGTCCCTCTGCAGTGTTTCTGCACCAACAATAGCAGGCAAACATAAACGCAGAATCTTATGCAGAATCCGGTGAGCCCCGGTTAATCTGCAACCCGGATAACCCGCCCCCAGATGACCGGGAGTGCGCTGTACCCGTCACCACAGTAATAAACATCAGGCAAAACTGAGCTAAAAATATCCACCAGAATCCTCCTAAACACCAAATAAGAAAACGAGAAATCCCCAAGATAACTTCGTATGTTTTAACCCCCACAACCACCAAGCAGGCAAAGGTAAGTTACGGCCGCGTCGACCGATCTCATCGGTAAATTACCCGCTTAACGCATACAAATTCCTCTCGGGACTCATTTACCGAATCGCGCAAAGGGCGACCGGATGGTGAGAGCATAAAGTGAGACGATTGAATTTCCATCTCGTCTTCCACGGAACATTTCCAATCGGTCGTCTAGGGCGATCCTTCGACGGCCATCCGAGTGGAACTTGATTTCACCCGAGCGCCAGGGCAAGACCGCAGTCTCCATTAAAAAAGGCAGCGTCGTCGGAGAAAGTTAAACCCAGAGTTCGGTCTCATATATCAAAGACCCGTTCCTTACCGCCGACCATTATTAATTGTGTAAACCTACTCCATCGCGGAAGTCTCGGCGCCCGAGGGACCATTTGCAGAGTTTTGCTCTCGCGAAATCCTCCCTTCGGTAGCCAACGAAAAAGGACGGCAAATATTCTTCCGAGTGCCCCAAATGGAATCGTTTCACAATCCAAAGTTGGTGCACCGATGTGTGCTTACGGAGGACATCGCTACCCAATTACGCGGGCTGCTTTATTTGCGCATTCATCCGGGGGACAAGTGAAGGGAAATATCGGTAAGAGTTCCTCCACCGATATTCTACAGGTATAGGAATTCTAAAAATGGCTACTCCTATTGAACATTAATGTTTTTTGAAAAGTTAACATGAAGATTGGTTAGATTCTAAACCATTCCATGACTAGCTAACGAAATCGTTTGTGATGAGATGGTTAGTTTGAGATTGATTTAAAAAGATTGCTGGAAAAAGTCCAAAAAATACAGCATAAATGATCCAATGAATAAATATACTCATAGAATCATATAATGAGAGACCAAGAGGAATACCATTATTGATTTTTACTCATACCTCAGTAGGTTTTATTATTACAGCAATAAGCGAGCCTGAGGTCAAAATAAATGTAATAACCCAATAAATAAATAAATTTATAATATAAGTATATAATATAGTATTAAATAATGAGAGAGCAAGAGGGATACCATTATTGATTTTTACTAATATCTCACTAGCTTTCATTATCACAGAAATAAGCTAGAGAGGGATAAAAATAAACTGAGGATACATTTTTTTCTCGATACTACACTAAAAGAAAATGAAGTACTCTATTCATAAAACTAATAAAGAATAGAGAGAATATATTCATAGAACGTATTCAGTAAAAAATCTTCCTTTTTTCAACGGAAAACCGAAAACTTGCAGACTGAAAATATCAGGAGCTAAAAAGAGGTTTAAAGAAAATGGGCATAGAAATTAAGAGGCAAACAACAGGGAAAAACTTAAAACAATTAATCAAGATGAAATTTATGTCCCACTTATTTACTCAAAAATTTGAAGATACAACAAATTGTTTTATTGAGTGTTAACGTGAAAAAGTAATACAATAAATATGAGGTTGCGACACAAATTACTTGGTGTACTCTTAATTGGAAAATAAAATCCATTTCAACTACTCACTGTACGTTAACATATTGATTTCAACATTTCAGCAACAAACTTGATTTTCCAAACACCATCGAAAATTCACAGATATATTTTATACCTATATTTTACAATTTAATCCGAATTTTTTTATTCCAGACCGGTTATCTCGCGGATCCCGAGGGGTCAGAGATTTTCCAATCGACGTTTCTTAATATTATGAAATATAAACGAATTGAATACACCAATGTTCATGCGCACCATTCATCGAAATAATGATATGATTCCTCGAATTGTAACAAAATTGGGTAAATGTTTCTCATTAGCATGGAATTAAGCTATCGGAACTCCTATATCAAATCACCTTCCGCAACACTAGTCAGAGTAAAATCCTGCAATTGTCGGTTTAGTGGATCAACGTGATTGCATTTCCATAAAATTCGAAACCATTCGAATAAGATTTCTCTTGAAGTTTCTTTTAGCAAGATTCATCTGAAGGGAAAAGTTCACTTGATGGAACGAATTTCTTCAGTCTCTCAACGTGATCCATATGTAAATCATCATTAGTATTCATTTATTCACCCGAAACAGGTTAACACCCACACAGGCGGCGAACTAATGGAGTATGTGGGCCAAAACTTAACCTAATTTCAACGAAATTTGCCGGAGAAATCTATAAAACGAGCTATTCCGGGAGAGATGAAACCGCTTTTTCTCTAACGTAAATTCAGACAGGCTTTCAACGTTGTTAAAAGATAAAAAAATCTTGTTCATTACAAAGGCAAATTAAACGTAGCTAATAAAGAAGTTTTCAATGTATTTCCGTTAAGTTAAAACAGGTTAAAATAAAGTCGCGATTGTGATTAGTTGTTTGATATAAGAAGAAAAATGCTATTTCTGCCGGATAAACATAAAATAATTCAAATATGATTTGAAAATTGTAAAACACCGATTGTATTTCCACAACGAAATCTGTCTCTCTTCTTCATTTCTTCTAGCCAGCACCCTTCAATAAAGTCGGGTTTCGACTTAATGGGAAGTAAAAAAATAAAAAATTGTCCAAAATGGTAAAAGATAAGAGGAAATTTGGCCTTAAAAGGTCTTAAACATGGTATCCACATGAGGTTTAGTCTCAGGTTTAGAGATACTCGAAAGTAGAGCATCTAGTATTTTTTACAAGAGATTTCTGATTCAACAGTAAAATTACGACAATGATAGAATCCCTCGGATGGAATTCGCTTCAGGTGAGAAGATATGATTACCGACGGAAGCTTTTCTAAAAAGTCATCGGTTACGAACTTTTAAACGAAGTGAAAGAAATTTTAGTTCCAATAAAGAAAGAATGCGATCTCCGAGAAGCGAAGGCAAAACGTTACAAGGAATACATTGCAGATACAGATAATTACTTCAGGTCGTTCTTTCCTCATAGGCTAATAGAGAAGCTAATAGAGTAGATTAGGTATTGATAATGATGTCATTACACCCCCTACCATACGCCATTAACAGCTCGCGGAGCATATATCTAAATTTAAAAATCTTAAGAGTATGTGCAGAGGAAGGAAAGTAGGAGGATCAATAATGAGATAGATACCACAATAAGCAGGAAAATATTACCCATTACATAAAAGATAAAGCAAAGAAGAATAATTCTTGTATCGGTTTAAATTAGATACATTAATTTAGCTGCGCTGTCGGATACTGCAAACCTCAAATCTATCATTATGTCTTCTGCTGAGTACTCCGATCAATTGGAAAGTAATTGTGGTCGCGAGATAGCTTGTGTACATGTCTTCGATTCACCATAGGAAATTATGCGTGCTGTGTTCTCGTACACTTGAGTGACAATTCCGGGCCTTCTATTCAGCTTGAATTGAACTCTGCGGTCGAGATATGAATGACTAGTTGCAATGGCGCTGCTCGGGCATACGATGTAATTTTTTAATCTGATATCGAAGCTAATGACCCAAGAGGCTGCAAATTTTAATTAACCATATAGTAATGTGTAAGCATGAGGTTGAATATCGCAAAAATTATCAGTGGTCGGAGACAATTACAGTAAGATATAGGTGAATGTTTCCATGCTATTCTATTTGCTGAGTAGGCAAATTATAAAAATAGGTAGTCTGATTTGTAACCGAAAATTCACCTATCACTGATGATTCTTTTTCCCATTTATAAAATGTTACTGATTGTTAAGATGAAGGTGTCGCAAACAACGAAATTTAACGGAATTAAAAAATAAAAACAGAATTTGACCTAATTACAACCGCGTGAGGTACTCGACAGTAAAAGTAGTAACTCCCCACTTACTTTTCAGTATAACGTTACTAATAACGGCTTCTTTGGATTTTCTTATTTTACTTAATTTTGGGGTATAAATTAAAATCTGCAGGAGAATTTTACAAGCAATTCTTACTAGGAGCTGTCTGAATGACCTGGCGTCGAAACTGACGCGATCTGAAAGATAAATTTTAACCTTTTATCAGCTGAAAGTGGTTATTTTATAATGTACGGAAAGACAGCTGCACGATCGTTCTCGAAATTATTAGCGGCTATATTTATAAACACTGATTCACATACACAAATTCTAAATTATAAAGATATCACAGATGTATAACATATAATACATATCAAAAGGAATACACATAAATATTAAGGAATTTGCGTACGTCGGAAAAGTGGTCTTAATAAATCCATTTTGCAAAATAGTTTCTTATATTCATTTTTTTACTTTAGGTATCCAAAATGTCACCATCCAATACATGTATTATCACCTTTCCACTCTCGATCGAAGTTGCTTGGGTTCTGGGTTGGCAATATTTTAAAATCGATCTTCTATTTCCTTTAGATTAATCGAATTATAAATGGATAACTGGGAGATTTGCACTTTCCTTAAAAAGATTTATTTGACAAAACCGGTTTTGTCGGCGATCGCCAACTTCAGAAGAAAAAAAAAAGAGATCTAGCTGGTTTCTCTTTGCATTTTGAAATGGATGAGATATTAGTTATTTTGACAAGACTGGATTCGAGCACGAATTGGAGATTTCAAGATGCTTTTAACACAGTCTAACATTGATGCGAAACTCTGCGTTATGCTTTAAGTCTTTCTGTGCATTCAGTGATGGAGCTAAGGTGATTTCTCAACTGGAAAAGATACTGTGTCCGGGAAAGTATTTTAATTCTCAATATTTTAGCTTATTTGCACTCAGAAGTTATATGAAATAAGTATATTCTTAGGAAATAATTCTTTAAACCCTTGATTTCACATCCGATTACAAAAGTACAGAACTGAGCTATAAAAATGAGGAAATTGGATAAGTAACTAAAGCATTAACACTAATATTTCAGCCCCCAGTTTATTTACAATAAATTATGGCATCGGGTAATTTTGTAGCGCAGATTTTTGGCAACAACTTTTAGTTATAATCATCATTTCTCTATGCACTGTAACTTCTGATTAACGGATGAAAGATTTTGAAGATATTAGACTAATTTTATCTGAATTAGAGCATTTTTAGCTTTATAGAATGGAAGAATGAAATCCTGCAGGCACAATATCATTAATAATGCAGCCAGAGTATGACTGAAAAGGAAAAATTTCGAAAATGTTGATTGATTACCTTAAACTTTATTTGAATATAATATACGAATGATGTATACTAATGATGGCACAAGATATTTTGCTGCTTCAAACGATAAGAGCTTTGGGCTCTCTTTAAGGTGAGATCTTGAGATTGAACCCATCCTAATAAGTACTAAAATAAAATTGGTCGATAAGAGAATGGTAAAATTTTCTGGTAACGCCATACACATACAGAGAATGTAAAACATAACGTTAGAGAAGATTATTCCTCGTTCTTTACATTACTGCACTTTGAAAACTTACCGTTGTAAAATTTTTGCAAGGATTTTTATGCTTAAGAAGGATTTTCCGATCCCCCTTCCGTCTAATTTTAGACCTTTATCTTGGAAACATTTATCTTTAAGTCTATCATGCTTTCTTAGAATTTTATAAAATTTTCTGTCAACTGCCAAGGCAACCGACTGGGGATATTGTCTTCCTATTGTCTCAAGATCGTCGTCCGAAAAAGAAAAGTAGGGAAAAAATTAGTCTAAAACATTAACATTTTTTCCTATTTTGTCTTATCGAGTGTAATTTCCTCACATGAGGAACACCGAGCTGTGCCGAGAACGGTCGTTAAAACGCATCCTGTAGAAAACTTGTAAAGTGGAATTTGTATGCTTTGTTTATATTAGGTGTGACTTCGCAGTAATATCTATCACCGAGTCCCAAATAAATTTTCAAAAATCATATTCCTTTAGCCCTTTTTGGATGCATATTGTGTCGGCAAGCAGTACGTAAACATTAATCAGTTTTTGATAGACTACGTAACGATGTGAGAAAATGGTAATTATAGAGCTCATATATCACCAACTCCCAAAACCCCTTGATGATCATAGCATTAAGGTAAGAAACTGACGCGACTCGTTAATCACTGATTCATCTGCGATACGCCCCTGGACCAGGAAGTGAGAAATACCGTGAATTCAAAGTCCAAATTCTGTGAATTAAGCGCAAACTGTCTTTGAATGGGATAGGTTCTCAGAAGCCGTAAAATGAGTTGTTCCAAGCAGAGATTCGTTGTTCTTTTCCATTACATCAAAGAGAGATGAATCGGTTCTTGTTATCCATGAAAAGGTTGACAAATTCGAACGTTCTAGGAACTTTCCTTGTTGTGACTTGTCTATTCGAAGAAAACGCTCATTTGATTTATAAGCTGTTTGATTAAAAATATTTGCCGCAACGACTTGTAAAGCGAGGTGTTGGCGGGATTTTCCAGAACGAAGAGTATTACAGGAAATCCCAAATTTCATCATTTATTAGATGTTGGGGAAATAAGAAGTGTGTAAAAGACTGCAGTTTATTATAAGAGATTTCTACGAAGAATTTAGTATAATAAAAGATATAAGTGCGATGAGATTTATTTATCATTTTTATTGAGAAAACAAGTTCGACGTCCCACTAAAATTAAGCTCAAGCTCATCCATTCATGATCATCACGGTCACAGATAGTATTATCTGTTCACAACGTTCTATTCTTTTCCACTCCTGAAGACTTCCTTATTTTATGGTATATTCACGCATCTTTCAATCCATTATCTAGTCTTATTTGTATAACAATATATTTATTCGCCTCCAGTAAATACTCTTCGCAACAAACTTCGAATGTACCGTTCTATTAAACATACTCTGGGGTGTGATAGTTTGGGTGGAATTGATATGAACATAAATCCACATCCATACCTACCTTTCGACAGAGTGCAAGAAATTAATGATAACTATTTTATTAAGCTATTATCACATATCATTCGCGGAAAAAATGAGTTTCTTGAATGATTTACCGCAGCATCTATCTCTGATTCCGTTCATTGTCCGATCTGCCGTGATAGGAAGGGAATTGCATAAAAATATAGTTCACCTAGAGTGTTCTAATTACTAATCAGAACTACACAAGAATTTCTAAAACGCGTGCTATATTAAACATTACCAGTTTCTATCACCACGATGGATAATTTTTTTGTACTTTTATATTATTTTATCTAACAATATTTTATAACTAACTTTATTTAATAACTTGCTATATTTTATAACTAACAAACATTTTCCGAATTTCTAAATTCTACATGTCTTTAAGTTACGGAATCAGAACATTGGATTACGATTTTCTTTAAGTAGATTTCTTTAAATTTTCTGTGACTTTACACTTCACAAACACAACATAAATATAACAATATTGGTAATTAAAAGTGTTCTTTCCTATAACTGCAAATAAAGATGTATGCAGACATCACTGTGAACAGTTAACAGCTGTCGCAGACTAAAACTCGAAATAACACGGGTGGAAGATATGACAGTAATCTTCGTTATTAGTAATTCTCGTTAAGTCTCCGTAGTAGACTAATGAAGAGTCTTAACTGTCGCTACAGTTTTAAGCGTGAAGGTCAGTTTGAACCCTTCATAATTAGCTACGAAAAGACTTTGAGAGGGGAAAAGGCAACAAGGAAGAATGAGGAGTATATATAGTATTCTGCCTTGTTTCACACACCAAACCAAAGTAATCCGAATGGAAAAATTCTAGTAGTCCACAGTGTAGAAGCAGCAACGACTATATGAGTAAATTTTTTCAAAGTTTTCAAGATAAGACGTGACCAAAATTAATGTCATTTCTCAGCATTACTCATACCTCGGAGGATTTCATATTTGCATTGTCATTACAAAAATAAAGGAAAGATACATTTTTCTATATACTATCTTGTACCAAGAGATAGATGATGAATACCAAAAGATATATGTTGATGAATGAGAACGATGTTCTATTCATCAACATATGGTAGCGGGACCAACTTATTACGTACTTAACCAAATACGACACAATTCAGCATGTTCTCAAGGTTGAGCACAAAAGAAAGTCGTGATTATTCAGTTTTCAATGTTGGTAGGTTCATTACTTTCCCCGATATTCGATCATTCACACCCCACTGATTGCTACGACCTGAGGCCACTGACGCCTCACTTACCGACCGCCTGCAGCCGGCAATCTTCCTGTGTCACTTTTCCCCAAAAGCCTCTTCGCATTAATTCCCTCCATATTCTTTTGTATTCTCCCAACAGCGATCCCGGTCTAGACTTTCTTTCGAACAAGGACATCCGTGTTTTCCTCCGCAAATAATCCTACCCACACCCCTTTTCATTGCGCCTATTGTTAAGTCTCGCTATTTTTTCGTGATTGGCACGTTGATAATCGCGAGTTATGTTCATGGCCCGTTTTCAGGCGTCGCTTCTTTATTTGTCCTCCAAATAAAGTCGGCTTTCTTTTCCTTCTCCTCCTTATTCTTCCCGCCTTTCCACACGCCTACTCCTTGTCTGGCCTCTCTTTCCATCCTCATCACATTTCCAATGCTCCTTCTCTTCCTCCCTTGGTACTTCCATTTAGAGATTTCTCTCTCTGCAATCTTCAACTCCGTTCCGAATCAAGAGGGGGATTTAAGCGACTCAGTCGGTGCAATGGCCACGCTTCTGCATCTCCAATTAATTTGGGACGAGGACTGGAACGGAATAGCGAGCATCCTGCGAACGTTTGCACTGGTTTGCTAAATTAAACTTTTTTGTTTTGTTGTTGTCGCTGTTGTTGTTTTGTGTCCACGAAGGAAATTGACAGATCTTAATAGAATTTCTTTCTCTGAATTCAACTATGTAAGTGGGTTTTATCTATCACCCCAAGTTTTTACAAACACCCAGAAAGTTCCAAAAAATTCCCGGATTATCCTGTTTATTTCAATTGCTAAAACTTACTTCGTGAGATTTGCAGTGGTTCGTGGATAAAACACGATGTTTTGCCAACTATATCGGCAGCTTCTTCAGGCAGAAGTGTACCGATTATTTTTTAAAAATAATGCTATGCTTTTAAGGAATTTTCGAAACATGTATTAGCGTATCACAAAACATCTGAGTCCAATAGAAGAAATAGACTGATTTCATTTCCGAATAAACCACTGTCGATTTAGCTTGAAAAACCCATCACAATTTTTTTATGTATTGCTAAAGGAATGGAGAATGGTTGTACGTAGAAACGGTGGACTTTCATCTTTCTAAACCCACATACGATGTTCTTTTAGTACGTACGGACCAAATTCGTGAATTTTCTCATATTAAATTTCCGATGAGCCAAAATTAATAAGATTTTGGTTTCTTTCAGGATTTTCATTTCATTTCAACATTTTCTTCCTTTATTTTTATTTTTCCCACAATATGTGAAAGAGCCTTGCAAGCAATGACGGAATAGCAATAGTTCTGTAATTCATGCATTTAATTATACTCCCTGTTTTGGGTATGATAACAATTTTGCTTTTTCCAAAGACTACAAGGTTCTCCTCATTTCAAAACATTCACACATTTTAAAGTCTTAATTTCATTCTTTTTCGGTCTATCTTTCATCCTACGATAGAACAACCTAAGATTGCTCTGTCGTAGTAGTTTAGTGGGGTAAAGCAACCGCTGAGCAAATAGGAGATCCGGGTTCGAGTGCCGTCTACGGTAGACTTTTTCTCACTAAATCCTTACTCTGAGTCTATTTGCAAGATGGCTATCTAGAGAATTATCAATGCCATTTAAATGCTCATAGATTATCGTACTGCTGATTTCACCGGATGTGAGAATTGCAAGAATTCATTCATAGACCTGGGCCAAATATTCACCAGAAGAAGAACTAATGAAGTTGCCTTTATTGTTTCTTCTTCGGGGGTCGGCTCAGTAATGGAATGGTGTACATGCAAATGGCCCATTCACATGAAATCTGAAAGATAGGACTTTTCTCGGATTGAAGTCGAAAAAAAAGATGAAAATATGTCTCGTGCTATAATGAAAACCGTCGGTGAGTCAGAAGAAAGCTCAGAACTAATTGGATACGGTTCGAATGGGGCGAGCTGTAGAGTCAGCAATGCATGAATGATCGCTGGACCCGAAATAAAGGAGCAGCACTGGAGGTCGAGGAAAGTGGCGCTGCCTGGTGGTGGTCCACCAAAACAAAGAGTCAGCACGCCAAAGCTTTGACGATTCAGCAGTTTTTGACCAAAAACAACACGGCGGTAGACCCTCATAACATGAGTTGGCCCTCTCTATTACAAAAACGAAGAATCAGCTAAAGGGAAATTTAGTTTGGGGCGTCGCGAAGACGGAAGCCAAAACATGCGTTGTACCGAAATGCATGAGGAAAGAAAACTTCCAGGAATATTTCAGAAACCAAGACTCCAGTTCCCTTGATTGCAATATATCAAGAGACAAACAGACTTACGCCAGAAAGAAAATCAGCATTGGGCAATCCTACAGTTATTATCTCATATTCTTAATAACCACAATATTTACTCACTGGAGTAAAATAAGAGTAATTTTCAAGAAGCAATTCAGTTTGTTATTATAAACATCGTAAACACGATTCACAACTACCTAATGAAACATTCTAGGGGATAACCTTAAAAGGCACGTCACACATAATGTAGTAGAAAGGAATTAAATAGCTTTCAAGAAAATTTTTCATTGATAAGATTTCATATAGAAGTTGAATACAGTGGATGCAGATATAATGCTCATATAATGTACGATCTACTGCTTAAATTAAGATCAGTATGTAATTACGCAGAATTGTGTATTCTGAAGCAATGTGTCTCTATTTTCTATTTACAAGGAGGTTAGGGTATACGTTTATAATAAAAATGTCTCTAATATATTGCAATGTTTCTATAAACAATGATAGCTCCTTCCAGTTATCATAGCTGAGGACTTTGGCTAACTCGAAACAAGGGAAAACCTGACAATTACTTCAATTAAAGAGAACGTTACCATCAATGGTAGGATTCAAAATTTTAGGAAGGGGTTCTCATCCTTGAGGAGTATGCAACCACCCACTGCAGTATTTAGTAAATTTTCCATTATTATTCTAATCTGAAAATTTGCTTATGAAAAGGAACCAATTTTACGAGATGGCATGAAAATGAAGTATTTCGTGATCCAACACTGAAACAATACTCTCGTTGTAACGAGCGGATTTAAGTACTTTTATGAATAAAGTTCTACTATTATTATTATACATTTAGAAACCGGTAATAACTGGCTGAATGCCATCCCTGATCACCATGTTGAAAAAACTAGATTCATAGCATAATTTAGAAAATGTAAATGGATTAAGGAACAATTACGACTTTGTTACATATATCTTGTTGGATCGGTTTTTGGCCAATTGATCGCAGTTTTGGTATAGTGATGAAACAGGCAAAAGTTTCTTTGACACCACTTCTGTAGTAACGAAGGCCTATCTATGACTTTTAACAATACATATATAATGCACTAATATGTTCAAGGTAATAAAAAAATAAACGGTTTTGCATGAGTTTTACAAACAGTTGTGTATGCTTTGGTGAAAAATGATGCGCCCTGAATAGTGTATTCTATCAGTTCATTAATCATTCATGTAGAACAATTAAGGGACTTTAGGCGAAGTAATTGAAGCAGTGCTAATTCGATGCTAACCGAGTTCAAAATCAGCAATTAGAGGTAAAAATCAATAACATCATATTATCTCTCAATTCTGAATGTTTCACAGGACATGATTAGATTTGGTATTTACGAACCACAGCTATGACCCGAATCAAAATCGTTGCGGTACGATTGCGTCTTATCAAGTAATCCACGCGGCAAATTCGGAATACCATAAAAATAAAAATCGAGTTCAGCACAAGTGGCGCCGAAAAGTAAATCGCGTAGTAGTGTTATCTTAATCCAGGCCTTAGTTATCACATATTTGTAACATATTATCTCTTTTATATATCGGAATCATCGAAGAAAGCGGCCTTCTTCAAAGGAAGGACGATGAATAGGCAAAAAAATCTATCGGATGCATTTCCCTACCCTTTGTCAGAAGAAAATGGATATGGAAGGAGATTGGATAGGGGATGGAGATGGAGAAAGAAAGAAAACCATGTATCAAGCGGAGGAACTTCGAATTGTAAGAAAAAAATAAAGACTATGGTATGTTATAAGATTAAGACACTGATCCAAAAAATCTCGCATATGGTATCTTGCTTAAATACGGCCGACGCTGAGTATTTTTAGGATGAAATATTCCAGCACATTAACTGAGATAAACATCCAAATATTCTAATTGTGAAAATAAAAAAATAGCGGTAGGAATATTAGTTAAATATGTATTGTAGGATATTGTATTGTGATGTCATATGGGAAGTCATTGTAAAATATTTTTCTTCTCGAATTATTATACTGATAAATTTAATTTGCTGTTTAAATAAAATTAAAAATTTTGCAACTACATTGAACTCCCGATTATATTTAGGTGGATTATTCGATATGATGGTAAGGCTGCCTTGTAGATCCACCGAAGCTTTACGGGCTATCCATATATCACTTTCACTCTACTTCGATATTATACGTGTTCTTTTAAGAATCAAAAACGTCGGATTCTTATAAAAGGAAGACTTGAGTTATACCTTTCCTATGGAGCAGTAAGCAGACTTGAGTATGACTACAATGATATTATCCGAAAAAAAACCTGAAAAGATCCGCAGATAACGATAAATGTAATTAGGATATTCGGAAAAAAATGACAGAATTGAAGTATTTTAGATGAGCTCCACTTACGAGCCGGATCCCATGACCACAGAGTACAAAAATATTTACTGAATCATCTGTAATAGATTGGTCATCTTAATAGATATTTCTAGTAAGTTTCTCTGAGTAGGCGAAAAAAAGGGAAGAGACTATTTTAGAGAATATTTCCAAAAGAAATATTGAAAGTAATGAAGCAAACCGCGTGTTTCACCAGATGAATTGCAAATTCGAAACTTTATAGCCTTAATTAATATCTGAATGCATCAAATATGATTGGCACAATTATCATCTATTTTTCTATAAAATTACAACGATATGTAACTGAAATTAGATATGATAAGCGGGTCAACGTCATCAAAAAGCTGAAGCCCCAAGGAGATAGGACTAAAAGCGATTTTTGTGGTAATATAGACCTTCCTCTCAATTTAACTTGTTAACAGCGAGTTGTCATGCGCAAGAATAAATATGTTCGAATAAAAGAATGGATATTCCTGAGTTTCCCTGTAAGACGTAGAAATTCATACAGAAGTTAAAAAAAACTTTCTGCCAATGAATATATGTATATTGAAATTTCAGTCAATATTGCCCAATAATAAGGTATAGAAGTTTTTCAGAGAACTTTTATGAAGAGGGAGGGTTAAATGAGCAGTGTTAATGACGAGATACCCGGACAAGAAATTATAAATTCTTTTTGTGTAGCGTATTTCTCTTTGAGTAAGAATAATGGACCCTTATAGGAGCATGTCAAAGTTAGCAGGACTTTGAATCATAATATTCCAACACCAACACCATAATTCCCTCCAACATCACCCCATTATTATGGGGTGATGTTGGAGGGAAATTGAGCGAACTGTTAGTATTTAAAATTGATAAGGTTGAGAGGTAGAGGAGAGACTTTATGTTGAGGAATTAAAACTTAGAAAGCGTACTGCAAGGCAGTATTAAAATGGCAAAATGTATCGAATATTATAAAGGACAGACAGGGAAGGGGTAGGTTACTCGGCATCGAACCGTAGTATTTTTATGTAACGCAGAAAATTTCAGCCTACATAAACCAACCGAAATTTGGATGATTCACGTAATTCATCGCCCCTTTTAGCAGAACAGGGATCCATAAAGTTGCAAGTCGAAGCAGGGGACCCGGCGTCATCAAATTTGCAGCCAGCACCCGTTCCACAATCGGGGGAATCTGAATGGAAAGGAAATAAACGCGGGGGAAATAAGGGGGGAAAGGCGTGCGAGCAGATGCGTAATTCGTGCGGAGATCTTTTCCGCGAAAACCAACGAGACGGAGTTAAAATGCGGCCGAGCGTGTTATGAGCCTCCGTTAATCATCCTCCTTCCACCTTTTTGTGCGACAACCGCGACCGCACGCTTTTGCGGTCCCACGGACACGTGCGCAAGGTATCAATTCTTCTCCCGCTACACTTTTAACGGTCTCGAGCGCTTTACAGCACGCTCCATCGCACTCCAAAACACGGCCGTGCTAAAAGGTGCCGCCATTATCAGGGGCCCTTTTCAGACCCGCTGACCCGAGAGGCCCTCCGGAGGTCCTCGCCGCCGATCGGTGACTAATGGGGAGGCGTCTGCAGCTGCGGAACCGCGACCTTTTGGGCCTTCGCGGAGGCGTCGGTGCAGGGCGAGTGGGGGTGCAGAAAGCGAAAAAGCGCGGGGATATTTCTCCGTGCAAGTATCCTTAGATGGAGTGGGAGGAGGCAGCGGAGGGAAAATAAATGAAGATGGGATAGGGAGGGACGTAGAATAATGGGGTGGATTAAGATATGGGATGGAGACGTAGGAAGGAATAGAGGAATGCGGTCTTATTTTGGGAGGAGCTCTTAAGAGCATTGTTTGTGGTAAAGCGGGATTTATTCCCGATAGATGCTAACGCGTTTGGGGATCGCTGCCGCGATTCTGTTTTTCGGGAGGAATATATTGCGTTGCTATACCATTTTGGCCGTGCCAGCCCCTTATGACATTCATGTAGTAGATTAACAATATTGGAAGAGATTTTGATTCGCATTGAGCTCGGGACTGAAATAGCCATCGAATGATTTCCGTACTTTTTTTGAAATTTTGATAAATTGTGAATGGTTATAATAATTTAATTATTTAACCTTTCACTTATAATTTAATTTATATTATTGTGATTATTATTATAAAATAATTTATAACAACAATAACATGATGTTTGAGGTAAAAAGGAAATCGTAAATTTCCAGGAACTCCATAATTTCCTGCTTTTGCTTTCATCTTAAGAAATATTCAAACCTTTTTTAAGACAATCTCTATAAATCTCCACACTAAGTATATCTAGCATCTTCAAGAGCACGTTCACCAAATTTGATAAGTATCTACTAGGTTTCCGACTCCTTTAAAGGAGTTCAATAAATAACTAATCTGACAAAATTTAGATATTTTCAAATGCAATGTATAATATTGACAAGTTAATATTACATATTTCATTTAATAAATATCTCCCAACACATCAATTTCCGTTCTCTTAAAGAGTCTTATTTTTCTCTGAAAACATTAATCTATCAATTATTAAATCACAGTCCTGTACTTAGTTATAAATTCACATATTTCTTTGTCAGATATCGGTAACTTCCGTGAGAAATCATCGTTGTTATATTTTTTTCGTTATCGAGCTCTATATATTGGCCTTAGGAAAATAGGGATTTATACGTGAGAAAGCAATTTGATAGAAATTCTTATTTTTATTATCGAACGTCGTATTTTAGACGAAGACGCAAAAACTTCGATAAAATATATGCTTCCTTCATAAAATTTACATAGAAAATTTAGCAAGTATTTACGCTGCTATTAATAAAATTTTGTTTCCTACAACAGTTGATCTATGCATAACTATTTCAGTGTTTATTTAGATAAATCATTGAAACAGTGGCAAATATGACGGTCACCTCAGTAATTACCAAGAAGAGTAATGATTATTCATAATAAGTGACAATTTAATGATAATTGCAGCCGCAAAATGCAAAAAGGTCGCAAGAATAAGATAGCTTATGGTCTTAGCTGTCTAATTAACCAAATGTGATAGAAATATGATAGCAATAGAGTTCAATAATAAAAATATTCCTGGGGCTTCCTTCGATTTTAATGTCTAACGCTATTCGCAGCACAGAAAATGTTGGCTTCATATTTGACGACATGGGCATCTAGTTTAAAATAATTTCGGAGAGGCGGGTGGGAGTAGAGAAACGAGGCAAAAAGAGAGTGATTTGAGGTGGTGAAGGAGAAATAAAGTAGAGAGAGAAAGGATTCATTTCTCGAAATTCGGAAGGAGGGTTAAATGGAAATGAAGGGGAGTTAGGCGTGGTTAAGTAAGATAAGAAAAGGAGTCGAGGAGAAGGAGAAATAGGTGGATACAAAAAGGAACGGGAATGGAGACAAGGGGAATGAACCGAGGAATCGCAAAGAAAGAGGAGATGAAGGAAAAATTGTGGCGGGAGAAGGAATGGTAGAGGGTTGCGAAGATTCTGCATCCATATCTTGATGAATGGAATATTTTTCTGATTTCTTTTAATAAGGAATGGAGATTAATTACCTTCGATTTTCTCCTGCTTAAGTCTATAGTATGATTATCCATAGCGGTATTTACTTTAGCTATAACTACTTATATTAAATTTATTGATTTATTGATTAATATGGTTATTAATAATTGAATCTTGTGGAAAGACTTGTTTATAGGGTCATTGAGTCGTGCTTAGGAGGACTTTTTCCACCATGAGCCCTCATGGAGAAAGGCAATGGTAAGCTATTTCACCCCTAATTTTGTCTTTCAAGATTCATTCCTTCTTCAATTTAAGAGTTTAAATTATACTCCGATATTCGAGCGTAGTAATATGAACCAATTCTAAGGTATAGAAACGGAATTTCCCAATTACCAACCCTCAAGGAATTATAACCGATGGAATTACATCAGGTGATGAGAAAATTAATAAGACTTATAGAAAATTAGAAAATCTAGGTCCATGTCCCGGTCTTGACATGCGTTTCACAAATCCATTTTTCCTTTTGAGCAATCAAATTCGTCCACGCTAAAATTCACGTTTCAGATAGTAACAAATCAAGATTATTTCAAAATACCGATGGAGTTAATGCATATTTGAAATTTGATTCACCCTTTCCTTTCTTGATTACACTCTTTAAAAGTTAAGCTACTTCCAAGTGTAACTTCCGTCCTAGGTTTTGATGACACACAAGTTTTAAGGGACATTCAAAATACAGTACTGTACGGAAATAAAGTCATTAGAACGCGTAGAAGTGATAGCATTGTACTCCTTTATATTCGAATCAATTTGCCAATTTTTACTTCAATTTGATATAATTTTTGAATAGGTTGTTCTTTAGGATACTGCAAACATTTTGTAACGCATTCTCTGTATATGAGAATATGTTCGACAAATAATCTAAACTTGTACTATACATAATATACTAGGTCGTTAATGTGAGGGTGAGAAGGATGAGAAACAAAGGCGGCCCTAGAACACTTTCCTGTGGAACTCCTGACGTGAAAACCCTCTGTTACTAAGGGAGCAATTTTCGAAAAGAATCGTTATTTGCTTTGCTGTTATTGCTTTGTTCACACAGCCTATCTGTGAATGGAGTCCACGGAAGTAAATCGCCATGACTCGATAAAAATTATTTCTTATAGAATTCAATATGGTTACTAAAAATAATGTCATTATTCAGTATCGCTCCTACCACACTAGTGCTATGAGTGCTATGTAATCGCAACCAAGAATTAGACAGGGGAAAATTTAAAGGTGAATTTTTCTATAGATGGCCTTTATCTTCCAGTCTATTAAAGAACGAATCAAAAATTGCATCCATCATAATAGGGTAGCGGAAAAACCACCGTGGGTAAAGTTACTCGTCAACATATGGGCAGTGGGAGTAAAGAAAGTGCGATTGCTGATCAAGGAGCATTTGCAGGATTTACAGACGCTGTGAGGACGGGGTCATTGGACTTCAATTTTGAAGAGAACTTCCTAGAGAGAGAGAGAGAGAGGAGAAGAAGAAAAGTTCGCTGACACGTACGATCGGTAAATCTTATAAGACCACTTTCCCACTTTTTTGGGAAAGTAGGCCAATAATGGCAGATCTGAAAAGAGGGGAGGAAGAAGACGGAGGAATCGAATTGAAACGTCTTCGCAAAGGCTGCGATCGGGAGTAAATGAGGCGGACAAGACAAGTAGGAAATGCGTATTTTATACGGGTAGTCGGTGCACGACGCAGACGTTTTAGCCGCAAATGGCGAATGGAAAAGGGGGTAGAGGTGGGCGTCGACGGCGGACGCTTCACTTAAAAATTTCGAATTAAGACATTAATCCACTTGAGTAGGAAAGATATGGGGACGAGATTCCGGGTTGAGCGGAGGCGTCGGATAACGAAGAGCCCGTGTTAAGCAATTACACCCGAAAAAAAGATGAAAAAGTAGCCAGGTAAGGAGCAATGAAGAGGGGTTTACGGTTGTTGAATGTTTGCTAATTAGGGGAAACGCCTAGAAAAATGTTACTAATTCCGCGCACGGACGTCTATTATAATTTTTTGAGCTTCGAAATGTGAGTTTACGAATAAATCGTCATCCTCCGCAATTGTAACGCTGTCCAATGCGGTAAAATGGAGAAAATTGCCTCTACGACCACCCGCATTGAGAAACCATCTGTTACATATTCGACGAAATAATACGGTATAACTATACATAGGCTAACGAGCCTAATACGTCACCAACTACGGTTCATATCAAGAACCCAGATCTGATATTATAATCCAACGATGGCCAGTTTCATGTAGGTAAGGGAGCCAGAAAAGCAATCATGGAGTCGCCCAAACTTTTGATTTACTTACAGTGGGTACAGATCCCCATAACTAGAAATATTCAGAATGTAGCTGATAATCAAAGCTATAAAAAACAATGCATCAAATTAAGCAATGATAAATGATTATTCCAGTGTATTTGTCAACGATACTGAGCTTGAGATTGGTGAAATTCATGTAAGGTACACGATTGAGGTAATAAATGCAGCGTTCGGTAACAATAATTGATGCGGAGATTGCTGTAGAGAAAATCGAAATTACAACAGTAATTACAGTTTGTTAGCATTGACTAAGAGTGACAAGACGAGTGCAAGTCATCCTATAAACATGTGTTAATCCGAACCCAAGTGTAAAAATAAAGTGATCCCATCGCGAATTTCGACATAGAAAAAAAGCCTATACAGATGACGAAGGTTAGTTTATCTACATCACATACACACATACATTTCTATAAAAATTCCGGGAATGTTTTCAGTCCATCCAGAATGAAGAATGAGAAATATTTCGAAGACGATTTTTTTTACCTTTGACCAGGTATAATAAGAACCGAATACGAAGTAAGATACTAACGTGACGATTTCAAAGCACACATTGGTTTAACCAAAGCTGCTTTTGGAAATGAGTCAAAAGACTGGTAGCGACGAAGCGAACTTATTCTCAATGATATAAAACTGAATTGAACTGAATGGCGAGTGTAAAAACGGTCATTCGTGCTGTGGGAACGAACGTACGAATTCCCTTCGCTAATGTCTGCAAGAGGGGAGACGAAAAACGAGCGCGAATGTGTAAATTTATGTTGAGTTACGTTACGAAGGCATCATTATGTATCTCAATGGAATATGCTGTCTTTTATGAAATGAGATTCTCAATCCTTTGGTTAGATTAAAGAGGTTTCTTCTGGACCATAGCTCGAATAAAAATGTTACCAGATCATTCCATGTCATTCGTCTTCCTTTATTCACATGGCACTTGTTCGGTTCCAAGAGATCCTGTTTTTGGGTGATTATCAACGGTATAAAAGAAGCTTTCATTGCGCGCATATGACCCATATGCAGAGGATCCAAATTAGGAGCTTAAATTTCCCCAACGATAGTGAAACTGTCAAGAAAATGGAAAATCCAAGCTGCTTATCATTGGCACAATTCCAGTGATTCCGAAAATGGGTCTTTCGCCATGCATCGCCAATATTTCACAAATTCCCTTTGGCCCCTTTCCTACAACCTATGAAAAAGAAATTCCTACCGTTGAGAACTTATGGGTCTGCGATAGACTGGCGTTTCTTTCTTTACATCGCGAGTTCTACCACGGGATCTACCATTATGGCCTCATTTAATAATAATAATAAAATAATAAAAAGACTTTATTTAGGGGGAGATTGAGACTATAAAGTCTCCTCTTACATTTAACCCTTCGTCATATGAGATTAAAAAAGAGATAGCTTGAAAAAACAGAACAGAGAAGAAGACTAATTTGTGGATTTAAAAACCTAAGCTAAGGGCTTAGGAAAAAATTTCCACGGCAGGAAAACACCCTCAAGAAGGGGGGTGTGAAAAACCTGCGAAACCTACGGATAGGAAAGCTAAGATTAGGGAAATCACATAAAAACAGCTTATAAAACACAAGAAGACATACCAAAAATATAAAAAAACAAAGAAGAACAGTGTCGTTATGATGCATAGTTAATATGATAATAGGAAGAAAAAAATTGAAAAAATATATAAAAATTAGTGCTAAAAATTAAAAGAATTACATAAAATAATAATAAAAAAACATTAAAAATTAATTCTCTAAGGTTAAGTACAATTAAATACCATTCGATTATTAAGACAGCGGATTAGGCAGGGAAGGGCAAGGACAAAAGCAAACTTTTTTAATCTTTCATTGAGAATTCATCCTTGTTCAACTAGATGATCGCGATGAAATTTCCCCCACGATGTGTAACAAATGAGTAGTGCCACGAAAAATGTCACGTAATGTTTAATATCTAAGAATAAATAACCTTCGATCAAATTTTCACGCTAATCAGATGTTTGATTACATTAGAACCTTTTGATGTATTGTTGCAAGAATGTAACTTAACAATATCAACATGCAGATTAGAGACGTACGATTTTATAAAATATATTTTAAAACTCATTAAGTCCTACGGGGAAATTTAAAACAAAGAATCTCTTCATCCAAAGAATGTTTGCCAGAGGGACGTTTGACTATGTTAATTTTCTAATCTAAATAATTCGCTGATTGATTCATCGATTCTGCAAAGTACACTCCTGATTTTCCTTGATTCTAATGATAATCATTAAGAAAGCGAAGACCTCAGATGAAGATGTAAAACTTCCTATAGACATTACTTGTAGATGAAACTAGTCGCATCTAATAAATTTATATTCTGTGGAAATTACAAAGTATTTTTAAGTTTTTTAGCATGACTCTCTTCCACAAAGTTGATCTAGGTATCTTTAGATTAATATCATCAATAGTAGCGTACGTATAATACCGTAAATTGATAATAAAGAACCTTATCAAAAAAGCAGCTTTTTAAGCTGCTCATTGTTATTATAAGACTCATCGCTTCAAGTTCCCCCTTTTTCATATATGAACCAAATGTATGATGTAGACCTCACCAGCTGTAGAAAATAAATTGGAATCCGATTAAAATTTAAGATATATTTTCCACCAGTAGTAACTGTACTATACTACTGTCTAACGTCATGAAGAGAACGCGTAAATCATAAGGCACCGTGTATTCCTTACGGGAGAATGGCGCGCACTGTTCGTACTGCTCTATCAGAAATCAATTTTACTCTATGCTGAATGTATGATGAACTTTCTATTTATATGCAAAAGTCGCTTCAGCTTGCGCCGTTCCCCCGTGAGCAATACACCAAAATATTTACGCGGCCCCTCCATGACGTTCGACGAAGCATAGCGTACAACGTCCTGTTGGTGGTCTACTGGTAAAAGCCCTCTTAACATGAACCGTTCACCGGTTTCTGTTGCATCAGCTGTCCTTGGATAAAAATCTCCTCCGGTGAACTGCTTCGAGACGTGACAAACAGACGGACACACAAGCATCTTCCTGGAAATGAGCATTTCGTCAAGCCTTTCCGAAAAAGGAAAGCAGCCTCAGTGGCGTCCGCGAGGGAAATTATCCGTGCCTTGGTTTGCAGCGCTTTTCGAGGGAGCGTGGGTGTGGAGATTCCGCCGATGCACCGTCTCCTCTTCCGCGGAGAGAAGATTAGATATCCCGTGGCTACACCAACAAAGACCCTTATCGCGTTTCCACGGAAATCTAACCTCTTTTCCACTTATAGCCTTCCCCGCTGGAAATATATCTCTCCCTGCTAAAAATAGTCCGTCCTCTTCACGCGCGCTTAGGATTCTCGGAAAATGCACCGAGGCGACTTCGATTCTTATCGATCAGACGCCGATTCCGCGAGGTACTTGAACTTCAACGGAGATTATTGACTCTGTGATATGCGGCACGAGGCCAGATTCATCCGTCCCATGATGCCGTTTTACGAGAACAATGAGGCGGCGGAAAGCGATTCCGACGTCCAATTTTTTTTGCGACTTAGAACGACGCTAAGGCGATAAGAAATCCTACCCCGGAAATTTTCGAACCTATTGCCAAAGGTTTTTTTTTTAGCTCTGCATCATATCTAGGAGAGAGCCATATTTCACTGAGAGATTGCGATGCTTCGATGAAGAATGGGAGGAAAGGTTTCAACCAGTGCAGAAAAGCGTTGCACGTGAAGTAACGAATCTGTGAAAATGCGAAAGGTTATTCAGTTAGCGGAGCAGTCAACGTTGGTGAAGATTTTCAAAATCTTTCTGTCTCTCCATCTCCCAAAGATCTTTGCTCTACCGCTTCTTTCACGCATTTAGTGATTTTTTTCACAAGTGAGAACAAACTTCAATTGACCTAACCTTCTATCCCTCATAACCAAATTCATATGTTCATTTCTATTTTTAATAACACCCATAAAGTGATTCATTAAATTCTCTCCCTCGTCTAATTATTTTTAAAAATTACATTAATATTAGTAGATGTATTGTTAAAAGTGCTTCGACAACTGAGGTCATTTCGTTTTTACCTGCTGCCTCCATGAACATCAATTACAATGGAAAAGCGTAATATCCATGTCTCACTTATTCGTGAAAACGGCCCTTATAGAGCCATCATTAGTCTAGATTAGTCTTTTTTACGAGGATTGCTGTTTAGCGTAAGCAATGAAAAGATAACGTCAGAGCAAAATGATTATATATTTGTTACATACTATGTAATAAGGACCATTATATATGTAATATTAGCATATGCATACATATTATATTAAAAGATATTATGCGTAAACTAAGGCCTAAATAGATCATTAAAACAATACGTACTAATAGATGATGAAGCTGTGCAGTACGCAAGAACAGCTAAGTTTTAGTCAATCCATGGATCATTTTCGTAATAAAACACTAAAAAAGATAAGAGAACCAAGAAGTCTCCAACGCCGAAACTGGTGGTCATCGGACAATTCCTCAGAAAGGATTATCGCCAGGTGCGGCTACCGATTTTCAGAAACTCACAATGCGCATTTTGCAGACTATGCCTCCATCATCAATTGAGGTTAAATGCTTAATCTTTCTCTAAAAAGGTCCATGATTCATTCCACCGACTCTGATTCCACCGATTTATTAAAAAATAATTTTAGCGGGTGATAATTAAGGTTTTCCGCCGCCTTACACCTCTTTCATTCGTGGATAAAATTCCCGATCTGAAAATTATTTATTGAACTCAAGGAATTGGGAAGGCTTGTATAAAAAGGCTGTATTCTGACCTGCAAGCCATAAGAATATGCAACATTGCTATAATAAACGGAAAGGTTGAAAATCGACAAAAGACGCAATAGAAGTAAACCTATACCTAATTGGCATTTCAGAATTTCGACTTCTGTCTCGAACGAAAAAATCTGGAAAATGTTACGAGGATTAAAAACCGGTAGTTTCGGCATTTTCTTGTAAAGCAAGATTTTCGGAGCTTTGACATGGGAAACGTTGTGGAAGCATCGATTTTTTTCCAACCATCAAAAAATTTTGATGAGGGTAGATTACGAGACGAATGCTTCCTCCTTTGATGAACTCCTCTTATCGATGATCAGAAAAGCTTCTCAGTTTAAAGAGGGAAATCCAAACGCACTCCTTTTCAAATCCGTGGTCCATCATAACGATCAGATAATCCTTCCGTGAGGCACTTAATGGGCTATGCCGTTCAACGGAGATCTTAACGGCCGAATATTTATGCAGAGAAAGGATGGCACCCGTCTCAGAGAATTTCCTCTTCTGTGGGAGGATGGGAAGGAAGGAAGATGAGAGGGAGATGCAAGGTTACAAAGGAAGAGTGGTGCTGGTGTGAGAATCTAATGGGATGAAAATGGTTGTTGATGGAGGAAACCGAGGCTAAATACTTCCTTCCTTACAAATTGTGACAAAGATTCAGCATCTTCAGTTATTGCTCATTATTCTAATAAATAATGTCTATTTTTCCAAGATTTGTACCATCTGCACGATCTGCAAGGGCCGAATAAATATATTTGATTCTCATATTATTCAGGAAATGACATATTCTTTCCAAAAAACTATTGCTGATATAACTGAATATCTATTTTTCAAGATTTGTACCATCTCTGCAGTTTCCGAATAAAATATATTTGACTCTCGCCTTATGCAGGGAACCAAATATTCTTCGCCAAAAACTATTGCTGATATGACTACAATTATTCGTTGAGGATTGGGTTTTCCCTGATAGAACTGTTTCTTAAGAAACCAAATAAACCCCGGAGGAAATTACCAAAGTTAGCAGCCTAGCATAAATTTTAGGTTTCCCTTATATCCTAGTGAGTTTCTTCGCCAAATCTTCGTCCTTTTGTGAAAGTAAACTTCTTTATCGGTAAGTCGCGAACCCACTTGCTGAAACCATTTACAAAGTATGACTGTGACGTTAATGATCTATGTTGCCGTTTCTTATTACGATATCCATCTGACGTTCACGTTGATCCGTCAATACAATGTGAACATCGCGCTGCGTGAGTATACAATCCGCTTATAATGGATCATCCAATTGCTTTTCAAATAAGCCACATCACAGGGACGTCTATTCGAATGGTGCATCGAGACATATTCAATAGCCAACAATGAAGAAAAACTATATCTCTAAACCTTCGTTCTATTGCGACTATCTCATGGCTGATAAGCAGGTTGCTGCAAAGCAGATAAGGACGAAGATACAACAATAAAATTTTATAATATTATTATTTAAATTATGCACACGTTTCACATATTCAAGGTCTGAAATAACTGGTTTTCACTTGTTGAAGACATTTTATACGAAGAAATTTTATACAAAAAAATCATTGCTGTCCTGCAGAGAAGGAAGAAAAATATTTACTGCGGCGTAAATATCCATTGAATTTTTTAAAGTTCTACCTAATGCAAAGAAAAGAACGAATGTAATGGAAGACAAGAAAAATGATAAATTTTCAATTCCACCTTCGTTCTTCTAGATCATAAAGTGTCTTTGGTTCTGATTTTCATACCCGAGAGAGGTATCCTAATATTAAGGAGTATGCAACGATCCTCAGTTTGGACGACCGTTTGTCACGGCTAAGATTTATTCCTCGTGCGTGTAGAAGCTCTGTATAACATGGGTGAGTTTAGGAAGAAATGGGAAATGCAAACGATTCTGCCATCATTATGTTTTAACCATACGAAGAATATCCAGGCCCTTTCCTCTGACAACTATCTTTTTCTCTCATAACCATTAACTTTAACGCATAAATACAAACAATCGTCTCACATAACTAAATCAAGTTCCTCCTCTGTTATACCTCCTTTCACCATTACTTGTACAATTACTCCCCTACTTACGAGCAAGTCACGCACTGAGCTTCTGTTCGCATCTCGAATTGGTCGTAAGTAGGATATATTTTGCAAAGTGTAGCAGTACCTACCCTCGGATGGTTGATTTTGGGCATAACCTGGAATATTTGAGCCGTCAGTATTCATTCATGAATTTGTTAGCTATTATATTTGAAGAATATATTATAACACCTCCTTTCAGTATTCTCATTGATTATATACGTAAATATATGAATAATAAAGATGCAATACATACACAATAAATATCCAATAAATATATAACATGCTAATAATAACATACATAAGACGATAATGAATAATAATGGACAATTGAATTTTCGTTCAATCGAGCAGTCGTGAAACCCAGCTGTCTAATAAATATATAATATGATTATGAATAATAAATATGTAATAAATAAATGGCATGCTGAAAATAAATACATAGCATGATTATGAATAATAATCAGACTGCCGTTCAATCGAGCTGTCTTTCAAATGAGTGTCGATCAGGCGAGCATCGCTCGGGTAGAACTCGAATTTCCTCTTCTCCAGACCATCCTATTCAGTATTTTTCCTTCCCTACCTACGTTGCTGGTGATCTTAAGACGCAATACCGTCTGGAAAAGCTTGGATGCACCACGGAGTGAAAACGGAGATGAAGAGTGTGAGTATTCTTCCATTTACTCCCTTTTCTCAGGGTCCAAAGGCGACGCCTCAATCCCTTTTTCGGGTCAGTCGAAGGAGGCGTCGGCCGATGTCGTGGGAAAGTCTTGCGGTCGTCGGCGCTTAAGAGGAACCGCCCTTCTTCTCCACCCACCTCTCGCCATTTCCATCCACTTCCTCTCCATCTTCCGCATTTCCCGTCTCTACAAACAGCTGACGCAACAGCTTCGCCCGCTTTAATTGACGGAAGAAATTATATATTTTTGGCCGCGAGCGGGCCGTCCGATTTCGGCGAGAGATTCGCTTTATTGCCGATGATCATCTGGCTCATGCGTGATTGGCTTCGGGTTGTGAGCTCTTTAATTGGGAGATCCCGCCACTTTCCCGGCCTTTTTATATTCTCTCTATGGGCATTCCCTCCTTCCCTCCATTTCTCATACCATCGACCCCTCCGGTACCCATGTCCTCTCCATCGTACATGTCCTCGTTCGATCACTCCAAGACCTCTCCTATGTGGACGTCGCTTCGGTATTCTGTCGGACAGTGAGCCATGAATCTCTTGAGGCCTGTTCTTCTTGATGGGCGTGCTATAATGCTTCGGCTGTCAACGGCATCGGTTGATATTTATTTCACGTTTGTGAAGTGACACGATGCCGATCTGAAGACGTACGATTGCTGCGCGTGATATATTGTGCCCTAAAACTACATGGAATGTGCCCGTTGTTGGTTTAATTGGCGCGCGTGAGATATATACGCTCGGGAAGTGACTTCTGCTTGTGCTGGAGAGAGGAAAGATCATGTACGGATCACTTAAATTCCTGAAAAAAAACGAAGCATTCATTGCTTGTGCTAGGGAAAGGAAAGATTATGTATTGAACACTGAAATTACTAATACAAAACTGAGGAAGAATTCGTTGCCCTCTACTGTTTATACCGTTGTTAAGAGCGAAATGCATTTGTGAAGAGTTGTTTCTAGTAAAGAGTTGGTTATCCCGAAGATCGGCCCATACTTAATTTGGAGCCACTGTCGACAATCACTGGTTTTTCCAACCATTTGGGAAATAGAAAAATGTCGGAAAATTATACTCATCCATCTCCAAAACGTCATACACAGAAATCATGCAATCCTATTTCAAATAGTATTATCACCAAAGTCATATTTAACCTCTTTTGGTTCCATTAGGTTTAGAAATTTCTTTATAAATTAGGATTTTATTCTGGTAATAATGGAAACGTCAAGAGATTTACTACTTTCGTAAGACCGTTTTCCTACTTTTTCATTCAACTGGTCGAAAATTCCACGAAAATTTAGAAATATACCAGTTTCTTCCATAGAAAAGGTTGTTATTTTTTTAAAAACAGACGTAAATTCATCCTGCTTATTTTTCTATTCGATGAGTGATTGCTATCTAATTTGTAAAATTTGGAAGGGAGTCACTGTAAAGTCACCGAAGACTTGCCTACTTAACGTATTTACATTGTTCTCTCTTTGCTTAAGGCCTTCTTTGCTTTGCTTAGAATAAGTCCTTCATCCAACTCAGTTTGAACGACAAACACAAAATCGACTTCCTCTCTACATTCAGAGAATGTCCGTAACCGAAGGTAGTGCAAATTTATTGATCTCTAATGTATAAAGACCCATAATCTATGGTTTGCTCGCTTATTGACTAACAAGTGTAATTCCCTTGTCCAAAGTAGCCTTCGGAATATTTCCTCTGGTAAAACCAAGGATGCAAAACAACCCTGGGGATTTTCTGCTTCCCCAAACTCCGACGGAATTCCCATTGACATATTCGAGGGTCCTTTCTTGTCCCCATCATCAATACCGAGAATATGCAACATTTGCAGCGACACGACAGAACGCAACTTCCGGCAATCAAACGCATGTCAAGCCCTCTTAATTCGTTATTCATCGGATGCGTACGGTTTCTTCTTGGACCGCCTTCGATGGTCTCCACCATTGTTCTCCCCGTCCACTTCCGCAGCGCCCCATTGTTTCCCACCCCCGCACCATTTCTTCCCATCATATTCCTCTCCATTCGGTGACAGCTTTGCGATCCTCCATGGGTCTCCTCCCTCAGCCCCTTTACGGCCTCCATTTCGTGAAATAACGTTATTATTATTCACGGCGAAGTCTTTCCGACCGGCCAGATGGTCAGGGACGGATTTATCGTCCGGAGCGAACTGCAGGGTAATGTGTGCGTCACGATGCACATTTCGGATGCGGTTGTGCGAGAACCAGTTTCGATGGAGGAGCCAAAACCGAGATCGGATTATTTTTGGGGTCCGCGCAAATGAACTTCCGTGAATCGCTGCGTGACGGAATAGGAAAAACGGGTGACTCGTAAAAATTACGGGGATGTCTTTTTTTGGGGAAAATAAGGTTTGGTTAATGGAGTAAACGAGTTAAATCGGTGCGAGATCTTTAAGGAGGAAAACTACTTTCGTGGAAGAGTTTATTGACGCCAGATGAGTTTCCGCATGCTTACCACCGGTGACTTTTTTTAGAATTAAAATTTATTTTCATTGAATATGCATCTTTAAAGGGCAACTAAAATTACCATTACACCGTACTAATGAGGACGAATGAGATAACCGCCCATTGTCCTTCCCCATATCTTGAAAAGTTTCCATTACTATTTGTTGGTGAGTGAAAAATTTCTCCTTTCACATCTTGGGACAGGATAGAGAGACTGTATCTTCGATTTAATTTTGTCTCAATTTTATTCATTGATGTCATAATATGAAAGCTAATGAGGCCCGAGGGATGCTATTGATTGAATTCATCGCAGTTACTCCTATGGATATGAATAGTAAAACTTTTATTCGTGAGTAAGGTCTTTTCCTCCATGAAAAATTCTGCTTAGTGAGGAAAACAAAGGCAAACTACTCTACTCCTCAACTTGCCTCCCTACCGCTCCAAGGACTTTTATAATTAATGCTTGAGAGATTGAGTTTTAAACCAGCTTTTGAGCTGAACTTCTAGTATAATCTAGCTGTATTGGTACCATAATATTGAATGCAATATTTTTATAAATGAAATTTATAGATTCCTACACATTCTCATTGGTTTATATTGAATTTCTAATGTTTCCTCGTCGTGTATTTTGTTACAATAAATCTAAAATACATCTATTTCTTGAAGAATTCGACTCAATACTTGATTGCTGCGTTTAGAAGTAAATGCAAACCATTCATGGTTCTTTTGAACAATTTGATGAGTTTTAGGAAGATACCTTCCACTCCCTCTTCCAACAAATTAAATTTGAAAAACATTCCACGCGTAAATTAATCTGAAATCCTTTTCCCTCTACCATTCAGTCATTTCGATAAAACCGAATTGAAACATCAATTTAATCGTACAATTTCGTTCGTCCCTCGACCAGAAGCTCGCTGAGATAAAACGGAAAAATTCGTTTACATCCTTTTCAAAGTAAACTTAGTGCCTAACGGTATCTTTTTTTTCAGAAATTCAACCGGGGAGGGACGAGTGGAAGAGAGACATAGATTGGGACTGCTGATGATATTAGAACATAAAAGCGGAAAGTTAAGGAGCGAGCCAGAAATGAATGAGGCAGAGGTAGGACGAGATAAGATGGTTCCGTAGGTCCATTAAGTTTCTTTGACCTCTTCTCCATTGACTCATTTCTTCGGTCTTAATCAGCAGGAGCATGGGAGTGAAGACGTTTACATTTTAATTCCACCAACTCACTCAAGTTTAGGTGACGAGTATATTTCCATAGATACAACTAATCTCTAACCATAAATATTGATGAAATTTCCCAAGTAATGATCATCGAGTTTTTATGTAATGACTTATTTTAGTTTTTCGTAATCATTCTTGGAATTAACCACAACATACGCGTATGCAACTACCATAATCTAAGCAAGGGTTGAATTCGCGACCTATAAGTGGATAGCCTATCATGCTCTATTAATATTAGGTATTCTATGCCACGCCGTACCTCCCCTCCCAATTTATCACGAAAAATACGCTAACACTTATTTTTTACTACTTAAAGAATGTAGAGTGAAAAGTGCAAATGCATAGAAAAATTTGCAAAAGCCTTGTTATTTTTAATTCAGACGCCTATGAAAAGTTTACCATCTGAATGTCTTACGAGTAGAACAAATTCGAAGAAAATTTCACCAGCCCATCTGCCCCTTGATGTTTAGACTTCCCGCGAAACGTTGCTTCTTCGACTCAAGAATTCGGTTAGACGCACAGAGCAAGTGAGAAATCAGCAAGGAAGCTCTTGGCTCACTGCATGAATTCCGAACTATTCAAATTTATTTGCAGATAAGCATTACGTAAGCGTTTTGATGTGTGAGACAATTTATTTTTCGATGAGAGGTCACAGCAACAAAATTTAGATTTCATTCTACATTAGACGATTTGTTCTTCATCTAATCCTGAGATACGAACTCAAATGAAAAATAGTATAGTTATATAGTTATAGTATAATTATAGTTATATAGGTTATAATGGCAAATTTTCGACGTCATCGATCGCCCAATCAAGATCCTATTTCAAATTACAACTAGATCTGAATCGGAACGTCAAATTACTATACATTCTTATTAAGCAGATTCCAGTTAGATATAAAATAAATAGGAGTTAGTTAAATATGTACCCAATCCTTTCTTTATAACATCCATGGTGATAAATTTCATGACTGGTTACATCAGAGATCATTAATTAAGAGAATGTTAATGAATCCTAACAAGAGACTACGTAGGGTAACATAACAGGATATAAAGCACAATTATTTTTCGAGATTAGTAACATATTAACACGACCAAGAATATGATCCCATTAATTGCCCTTATTCGAAGACAAGACTCGAAGTTTTACATGTATTTAGACAATAAACAGGTGATAATTTACACTTAATAAAGCTTTCGAAATAAATTGAACTGAAAATTTACGCATTAATGCGATCTTCGTACTGTGAGTGAAGATTTGTGTAAATTATTGTAATTTAGTTGACACTTGAAAAATTGAACATTTAATTCTTTGGACAAGTGCTGTTAAGAGGGTGATTATAACCATATGTGTATGTGCTATATTGGTTGCATGATTGTATGAGGTATTAATTTTTTCTCTTGTACAATTTGCGGCTACTGCCTAAGGGAGATTTTCTTAGGGATTTCCCTCCCTTTTAGGGCAAATTCCAGACAGATGAGTGTTCCCTCATTACAAGTAACTCTTTTCTTGATACTGTATTTAATATAGACTAAGGAAAATATTTCTTAAATTGTAACCAGTGCCACCAGGTCCTGCACCAAATCGTATTGCCATGCTTACAATAATAAAAATTATAATAATCATAATAAAACAAAATAATTGGTGGATCTTTCCAGTGAACATGGGCATGAGATTTGGGTTACAGAGGAGGGAAGTTCGGTGTGCTTTAGGGAGAGTTGGTGTGGGGCCAGGGAGGGCTTCTTTTTGGGGGGTGGGCGTGGGGAAGGGATGGGCCGGTTGTCGGGAGGGCGTCGGTCGCACGGGAAAATCACCGTCCGCCCCACTCCGATGTTTATCGCCCCACTTGTTCACATTAGAAAAGGCCTCCGAGGATGACTTGGCTCCCGTCACACCTCTGCAAAGGCTACTCCATCCGAACGGACAAGGATTCCCAGACTACGTGACACTGACACGATAGTCTTCGGCCGGAAAAATCGAAGAAAAGACGCCGTCGAGGAGATAAAAGGAAGAGTGGGGATTCCTTAAACCATTATATTAATGCACGGAAAGGGGTTTCGTATTGTTAAAAAGTCACCCAATCCTTTGATGTAGAGATGTGCTTTCGCAGCCGATCTCTTTTGGTCGTGGCGTGAAATTTTTTCGGTTCTGATTATCAGCGGTTAACGACAAAGAGGGGGAAATGAACACATGGGATTACTTGTGAGCTGCGATGATGCATCTCTTCCAAAGGAATCGCTTATAATCATTCCTTCTACGGGGACTGCTTCATCCCTCCAATTGTAACATTTCAGACAGGGCTCCTCAACCTCTATAGTTCCACGGCACACTTGCTAACCCAATACAGGCACTGGAATAGAACCGAATCTAGGAATTTACCAAGGATGCGAATGAAAACAATTTCCTTTCTTCTTCAGTCTAAATAAATAATAAACTTAGAGCTTATTGTATGCCAGCGTTGCCCCACCTTTTCGGCTGGACGTAGAGATAGAGATCTCACAATAGAGATTTCATAAAGGAAAAGAGCCCATGAAGACCCCTTTAATTAGATTATCATTCTCTCGCACAAGCATTTCATGGTTTTGCCCAACTACTTTTTCGCAGATCATTTGTGCCAAAAACCCATATAAGTAAGAAAATATTTAATTAAAGTTATGCGCACAAGCAGATTAAATTATGATAATATTCAATGCTCATATCATGTAACATTTTAGACAAAACGAGAATAATTTTAACGAATGATTGGAACAGGTATTCTATGATTTACGCTTATTTCATCCACAAGGAAATTTTAATGTAATTTAAGATCTTTAACAACTCTCTTCAAATCGATTAAAAAACTCTCATTCTGTTCTACGAGGCGAAAGTTGAATAAACCTGTTATATACTACTATTTATTAATAAAAGCATTTCTTCATAATGATAGATACAAAAATAATGAAAGATACATCTTTCATAAAAACATTAAAATATTTCTCATTTCGTAGGTAAACAGTAGCCACAGCGAGAATGGAAATGGAAGGTGGAGAATAAGATATAAGCTTCCAGGAAAGTGTTTTCAGTTCGTTGCCCTAAAGTCGAATACGAAAATTACTAGTCATTCCAACACTCTTTTAGTTAAAACTTTTCTTTCATTCCTAGATATTGTATAGTTCTTTTATATCAAAGAAAGAATTTGGAAGAGATGCGGTAGTTCTGGCAGATTTCAGAGAAAGAGTCACAGTTTCAGAAGGCGAGACTTCTTTTAAAATATCCACAAGCTTTTCTGTATAAATTAATTGTGGTGAAGGTGAGCCTTATTTTTATATGAGAAAATTTTATTGACAGCAACGAAATTGTAGTAAACTTGAAAATTAAACAGGAAAATTTCCTCTTCACGAAGTCAGCAATCCGAGTATGTATATAAATATTGAATATTGTCGCAGTTTGAAATACACTGGTAAAATAATGTAATGTTTATTGTAAGAGATGAATATTTTAGATAAATGATTGCACTTGAAATATTTAGAGAATATAACAGTACATTCAACATAGTATTAATTCCAATCAAACAAAAAGACATTTTCTTATATTTTTATTCATTATAAAACAACCGACTTACTGAGATTGATTCATAGCTCAGAGCTAAAACAAGCTATTCTCAGAAAACTTCTAAAACACTATGGTTAACCATTATCTATTATTGACGGGAAGTAGTGACACAACCGCCTTATCTATCCTAGATGATGACGGAAGTAAGCGTTAACTCATTGTCTTAGTCAGAATAGAATTTTCTAGTTCAATTTCTCAATAATAGGCAAACAACTAATACCAATCGTAATTCATTTTTCCATTATATTATATTCGCTGGAGATTATTGTCTGTAAGCAATGTACGTCAGAAGATATACGAAACAAAACGACTTAAATTTATTTATAATGTATAATACAAAAAATAAATAATATCAATAACCAAGAGAATAAGAACGAGTATGTTCGGAATATTATATGTAACATTCTTAAAACAAGAAAATAAGTTCAACAATTACCGGCAAAGTGGAAGAATGTATTCAAAAGATTATTCGCCAAACCAAACAGCCTGGAATCATTTATCTCAATTCCCAAATTTATCACCGGGGAAGAGTTGAATGGAGTCGCAAAGAAGTTCTTCCAAAAAGATCCATTGAAGTCGGGTCAGAAGACTTTTTTCCGCCTGTAAATTTCGGAGCCGAAGAATAACGGCGGGATTAACCTAGGTTGCAAAGATCAACGGACCATTTCGATTGAAAATATTTTTGTGCTCCCTCCAAAATACGAATGGTTTATAGCTCTTGGATGACTTGTATAAGGTGAGAACGCTCCTCAAAAGGACTAAGAAGGAGAGCTAACTCATACGAGATTTTATTTCTTTCTTCGTCAGGTCGATATATTTAACACGATTTTCCACGGTGTTCTGAAGGCTGGCTCCAGCGCCTGGGAAAACTGATACGCCCATTCCTCTCTCCAAAGTCCCGCAATTTATTATGGATTCCGACTATGCCCAAAGGATAGCGGAAATGTATTTCGATTTTACCGGAAAAATCACCTTCACTCGGCAGATTTTCAGCGGTTACCGAGCATCATATCTCGGCTTCATTATTTCGTGATGTTTTTAATACACTATTGCACGATTGTATAACTCTGATATGCTGATAATTTCCTCTGCATTCATTAGGAATAATAGTGTTCTTTCAGTACATCTTCTATTTTGTGCGGGCGTTTTCCCGGATCTTGGGTTTTCACCGCAAACCTTTAATCATGGAATTATTCCACACAGCTAAAATCATTAAAAACAAGTATGTTCGTATACATTGATATTTTCACACAGATATACTGGAGGTATAAGTCATGGAAGTCTTCGAGATTTCCTTAAGTAGTCCATTTTTGGTGTTTTAGAGGAAATTAAATATTCACTGGGGTATAAGTGCCTACTTTTGTTAGTTTTAGAAACGATTTTTTCATCTTTTCTTTACCTCCGGCATGCGCCGAAAATAAGTGGAAATTACATCATATAAATTTGCTGACTTCAGTTTGACCTTTCAGTTTTGAATATTGAAAAGATAAGCACAGATATAGATTTTTGAGTAATATTCTGGTGAATTTTTACTAAAACATGATGTAAGACGAACATCATTGAAGAATGTGAGATAAAATGGAAGCAGAGACTTCCTTATGCTTTTCACCTAGGTCAAAACTTTTCAACTTGAATCCTTATTCCAAATGCGGCTACTGTTCCCCTTCTTGTCCTCAAGCACATAGAATTTTCCATAGATATCTTCCTGCGATACAGATTTCTTCGAGAGAGATAAAATTTTTAATATATTGACCCACTAAATTTAAACGACGAAACTTCGTTGGTGACCCACACGTAACACTCCCCATCAGTATACAACAACGGGATTCGAAGACGTAAATAAACTTCCAATCTACCGGGTGGGCAAGACAAAAACTTCAAAAAAAAATAATATCTCCAATATGTTAATTTTAGTGTTGAAAGTGATCCTTCAAATTCAAAAGTTCTATGATAGTCAAATTTTCCTAGGAGAGAATTCTTTGGTGATTGTGAATGACATTCCCAAACAAAAAGAATCTCTACCATTTCCTTCGCATAAGATAGTATGACGAGTCTCTAATGTAAAGAGCGTAGTCTGTTCCAAGCAAATTTTCTCGACCAACTCTATGAATTAAATCACAGACCGTTATAGGATTCCTTTTAATTCTCTTATCCTCATTGTGGCCAACACTTCTTCATATCGGCTTATTCAGAAGTCGACACGTTCCTAACATTCCCCTCTACACGTTCCGTCGCTGCTTCCTATCATTCGCTGCCGTTTTTTCCCCACGTTCCACTCCTCGCAGCCACTCGTTTCATCCGTCTCTGTTCATATTCCCCGTTTTTTCCCTCGCATCAACTAACGTCTAAACTTCTTGTCTCGTCTCGTTCCATATCTTCGCAATTTCCCCTTTTTTCCTCCCTCGCCAATCCGAGCATTCAAGTTCTTGGAAATGTCTCTCCAGCGATCCATCTTTCCAACAGAAAATTCGGAGACGACGTACATTGACCTCATATCGCGAAACAAAAAAAGCGCCAATTGGAAACCTTCCACGCGTAAGCTCATCTCTTCACTCCATTCAGCGCCGTACATTACTCGTCGCTCACGGAAATAAATCTCCCCGCGTAAATCTCTTCCCGAGTCGGGCGATCATTAAATGGTGGTACCCGTTCATCCTTAGGAGGATATAAAGTGGAGGCAAATAGCCGGCAAACAACAACAAACATTGGAACCTTGGCGACATATTTGGCTCCGTCTCCCCCTTCACAGACCCTCCAAGAGGCCTTAAGCCCCACCCTCACTAAAATCCTCACCGAAAGACTCCCCCCCACTCCCGCCCACGTCTGAAAAACCTCCCTCGACCTCCCCTATTCCTCAAATTCTCCTTCCTCCTCACCTTGGACAACACATCCATCCTCCCTCCCCGGTTCGACCTCCTCTGCATCCATCAAAAAGCCGGAGCACTCGCCGAGGAAGGGGGGGCACGAAGGAGGTAATGAAGAAGGGGGAAGAACCCCCCCCCACAACGCCACCTCTCTGTCTGGGCATCGGCGCCCTTACCTTCCATCTTTCTCTCCGCTGTTTACCCTGGCAATTCGAGCCCAAGTGACGATTTCCTCGCCTCCGTCCACCCCTCCGCCCGGAAGGCCGCCGGTTCGCATCCCGCTCCAGATCGCGACCCCCTTTCATAACGCTGACCTCCCACACTCCGGCGTCGGAAAAAAAAACTAGTCGCTCGACACTGACGTCGATTCACGGCGGACGGCGGGAGATAGCGCCCGGAAGACTGGTGGCGCCATGGCGGTGTCGTAAGGAGAGAAACAGAAGAAGGGAAGGATGCGAGATGGAGTGAGAGGTGAGATGCGGAGGTGGCGGGGGATTGATGGGGGGGAGCGGAATGCAATGGGTTGATGACGGGGGGGGGAGGCTGATCGTGTCCCCTCCTTCTTCCAGGAGTCGCAGGTTCGTTTTTCTTCTATTTATCCGTGGTCCGGATAAATAGAAGATAAACGCAGTAATTTCATGACATGCATAAAAAGACGATTGTCAAATTATGGAAATGAAATTTGATTTAGCGCATTAAGTTGTGCGACTTAACCCAAGATTGTACGAGAAGAGAAAAATTGTGACTTGACTGGGAGCAGGTATTCTAACCAACTGAACTACCAAGCCACGCCTCTTCACTTCTGTAATCGGGAGATTATATGAGCAAGGAAGTGGTACTCCAGTTAGTGACACCAACCACCACCAGAGGACCTCGTTGAGGAGCACCACTTCCTTGCTTTTATAAGCTCCCGATTACAGAAGTGAAAAGGCGTGGCTTAGTAGTTCAGTTGATTAGATACCTGCCCGGAAAGTGGGAGACCTGGGCTCGAGTCCCAGTCAAGTCACAATTTGTCACTTCTCGTACAACAATTGTCAAATTCTTCGACCGGGTCCCATGAATGACAATGGGACGATAACGCATCAGACATAGGAAATAATCATCTCGGACTTGTTTTTCCCGAGGGTGAATCGCGACTTTTTTCGTCGCGAAGAAGGAGGAAAGCGGACGCGAATGGAAGAGTATTTACCCAGCGGAATGGACTCCTAATTCATCACTTTTTCCGCCGTAAGAATCCGTCGAATGCGCGCGGGTTAATTCATTATGCGGCGAGGAAAAATTTTCATTCAAATCCCCTTCGCTCCTCCCAAAATATTTACTCAGAAAACCTTTAATGGAAAAGAGAAACATGCCTTAAACGTCCATTATTTCGTTTGAAAGAGATTTTTGGGTGCGGTGCAATGTTAATTGGCCTCCGTATTGACGAAATTTTTCAGCCCGAAACGAGGGTGGAGCCCGCGGGATGGCGTTTAATGGAGATTTATTCGTCTAGCGTCCGATCACGACTCGCAACGGATAAGGGCTGCATTCTCCACCGGGGAACTTAATGCGCCGGATTCCGAGAAAGCCGCGGTGGTGCGCGCACCCTCACGGGTTTCCCCCACAATCCCTTTGGATATGTGAATGGAATCGGAAAGATCACCCGGATCTCGGGACCGCACGTATCCAGGAGAGAAAGAGCGCGCTCCGTTTTGAAAGCCGTAAACTTTCCCGTAAACCTTTACCAAACACTCTTCCGCTTATCACGGTGGAGGAAAATTCGGATGGCTCGTTAATCCTCGAGTTCCAAGGGCGATCACGTGGAGTTGGGAAATCGTCAAAAGAAGGCCCTGAGAGAGATCGAATATTCCTGCGGGAGAAGTTATTCGTTTCCACGGAGGACGCGTGTACGCGGATCCCCACGGTGATCCAATCCGCGCACGTGGGGTGAGGGGGCTGTGGGAGGAGGCGCAGCCTGATTGATTGGGGTCTTCTCTCCTGAAAAATCTCGGCACCAAGACTATCCCATTTGAGGGATAACGAGTGGGGAAGATGGAATGGGGCTCAAAGAGAAGAAGCGTGGGAGAGGCGACGGAAGGTGGGGAGAAAAAGAAGAGACGATGAAATTTACCGTAGGGAGAGGCACCGTTTTTTTCCTCTGGGTCTCTTTGACGAGAATGTTATGGGGGGCGGTGTTCGGGAGCCGAAAAGTGTCTCCGCGATTAAGGCCCTAAAGCGATTGCTCGCGAAATTGGTTGATAGCGGAGGATTACGTGGGGCGGAATCCGTGGGCTGAGGAATTCGGGTGCGACAGATGGGGGAGAATGGAGGAGAAAAATAGTTTGGAATGGAGGACGTAAAAATGTGCACGGATTAAGAGGGAATAAATTGGAGGAAAGGGGAAGATGAGAGAAATAAGTTCAGATTGTAGGAGGATGCTACGGAGGTGAAGGGAGAGAAGGTGACTTTACCATATCACACTAATAAAAATAAATAGTCAACGGTATGGAGAGTAACTTTGTGGAAGTTCTTTAAGTTATTAAACTTGGAAAAAGTTTCTGTTGAAAAGTGTTTTCTGTTTCCTTTTCTTCGTCATAGCACACTATATTTATTCACAACGATCTAAGTCTCGACGCATGGCGTCATCTTTAGGTCAAACACATGATACCATATGTATTGTGTTATAAAATAGCAAGAATAATATATGACGGAAAAACTTTTTTCTTTGCTTTTTCTGAATTTCTACAAGGAGTCGATTCAATGAGTTTTTCTTTAGAATGGAAGAAAATAAAAGATTATTAAATACTACGTCAGAATATTAAAGTAAAAATATCCATCTAAGGATAGCATTGTAACTCGGGGTTCCAATATCTAACTATACACGGTAGCAACATGAAACTATATGCATTCATAACATGGAAGAAGGATTAGAATAAGGATAGGGAGATAACGTTGAGCGAGAGACAAATCTAATAAATGAAAGAAATGAAAAAAGGGAAAATGGAAGTAATGTTGGAGGTCTAAATAAAATAGTACGAGAGATAAATCCACGGAATGAATTGAAATAAAGGGAAAATATCAAAGAGAAGATAAGGTAAGGAAACGGAAAAACACGGTAGATGTGAATTGAAATAAACTTTGAGCGTAGAGAAACTGTGCACTGAAAGTATATTTGGGTGGACCTTTTTCGTAAATCTATTTTTTACCACCTCTCTTGTTTTCCTCGTCGCCAAAATATTCTGAATGGTTATGTAACCGCTAAGTGCCTTTAATATTTGTTCTGGCTAACAAAACTGCTATGAATTTTCTTTAAAATTATAATGATTTGGTAGATAATGTATTGGTATGTAATTAGTTGCTCTAAAGTGTAAGAAAGAGCATTCCTAAGTGAAAGAAAATCAATTAAAAGTTTCTCCATACTGCATACATGCATACATACATATACACATGTTTATACATATGCATATGTATGATAATTATACTGTTTCCTCCTGCTGAATAGTCATATCGAATTACATATTATGTACGCATACATACATATGCATATGAGAACAAATAGTATGAAAAATGTTAATAATATATTTATAAAAATCAATTTTACGTAATCATGGAACTATTCACCGTCACCAAGAAACCGGTAGTAATGAAATCTGTAACGTTCGCAAGCGTTTTTTCCAAATTAGATGGTATATTTAATAGATAAATATATATAATATAAATAACACATTTATGAAAATTAATTTTACGTAATTACGCAACCATTCACCGTCACACAAACTCGCTAGTAATGAAACCTACAGTACTCGCAACCATTTTGTCCAAAATCGATGGTATATTTAATAGATAAGTATATGAAATATAAATAATAAATTTATGAAAACTCATTTTACGTAATTACGCAACCACTCACCGTCATATAGAAACCGATAGCAATGAAACCCACAATACTCGCAACCATCCGAATCCGACGGTATATTGAATAGATAACCGATGTCATAAGGGAGAGGGAGACAGAAGAAGTAAAGACGGCGCCTGGACCCAACGGATTCATCCCGACACCCACTTCACTCCCACGGGTTCCTCCCTCTTGTGTAGCCGCCGGGAGGGACTGATGGGGTGACCCGCGTCCGGAATGAAAACGGGGGATGGGTAAGAAGATGTAGGAGGGATTGAGTGGATGATGGGTGGGAGAGGGGTCCCATGAAAACAACTCGACATTCCAAGAGAGGTGCGTGTAAACAGGAGACGGTCGCACCGACGAAAAAGGTTAGTGGGGAGGGAGCGCAGGGGTGGGGGGGTGCTCTTTGGGGAATGCGAGAATTCCGAGAGAAAAAATTCCGAGGAAAGGAGGGAGGGGCAATGAGGCTTACTACGTAGGGCGAATGCAGAGAACGGTACGGATGAAATGTGGGAGAAGGTGAAGGAAAGAAACGTTGTCTGATGGTGGGTTAAGAGGCTGACGCTGGGAGCAGAATGGGAGATGGAGCACCAAGAGGAGATATTCGGAAAGACTGGTACGCGGAGGTGTAGGAAGTTTAGTAAGAACGTCACGGTGTTAATAATGATAATATGATGATTGTATGTTAATACTAAAAAATGATTTTCCATTTATAATTAATGATTTTAGATACGTGGCTGATAAAATTACGAATATTTGAATTTAATTTATTTCGTAAAAAGCCAAGGTCGCAAAGTTTTGAGAATCGGTATTCTATTATTTTATGTATTTCAGTAAGATTTTATGGTATCTATATATATATTACATCTAAATCTATAGTAATACCCTGCATATCGCCTTTCGGAGTGTAGCACTCTAAAACTTCAAACTTTATTTTCAGCATGGATCGTTTTTTCAGCGTTTTACAAAAACTTATTTGTTATTTGCAGAGCATCAATATCAAACTTAATTTAATGTACTAAATAATAAATATTAGTATGAATTCGCTGTACTCTACGTAATGTTTGTGATAGCATAAAAGAGTATGAAAAAAATTAAGACTCAGACCCATCAAAACCTAAGCATAAGAAATGTTCCAAGTGAAGATTCTGGAAATTAATATTAATTTTATTAAGGGTAGCAGGTGATAAGCAAATGTTCGATAAAGGTTAAAAACTCTTTAAAAGGACTCACTTTAATATTAACACTATATTATTTTATTAGGAGCATTTTATCATGCATATACTTCATGGAATTTTATTAAACCATTTCAGAATTATTTATCAATTACATTATAAGCGTCTTTAATAAAGTTAAATATTGAAGCTAATTATAAGCATGACTCACGTTGAGAGAGTTTTATGAAAACCCGAGATCGACTGAACATCTTTTAGAGCCTCCTCGATCCGGAAATCATTCTTTGAAAGTTTTATAAGTGACGAGTACTCGAATCCTGTACCTGAGAACATTTACTACCCCGGCACATGTATGGATGACTAGTTACATAACTAAATCAGAAAAAAATCGTTAGAATTTGGAATTGTTCGAGAGAAGTAACGAGCTTCTTATATCCAGCTATACATTTCGAAGTGGCTCGCAGCGTTCGTAAGGAGTTGAGCAGGTATCTAACCAAGAATCTCTTACGAGAAAAAGAGATGGCAGGAGCTTAAGTGTACGGTAAAGGCATGTATTATCACCTCCCAATTTTTCCCTCGGTAATTTCCCCTCCTGTTAATTTTAGACACGCTTTAATCCCTCCCGTTAGTGTTACTCGTTTAGACTGTATAATTTACTTTGATCGCTACAAAGTATGCGCCTACTGGTCATGATGGAAGTTTAGGAAGGTGCTGCTGAATATCTCTCCGGAAAGTGTCCTCTGGAAACTATAACTCTTCAAGATATCTTGCAAGAGAGAAATATATCCAGCACTTTTAATCAGCAACTTTTGTATCCACTTTTCTCTTTTCGAAGCCTCCATTCTCCACCAAGTTAGCCTCGAGAGTATGGAATTAATGCAGCTTTCTAGACTTTTATACCGTCGGATTTTGTCCTGGACCTAGCAAATTTTCCAAGAAGATCACTAGAATATCACTCGAGTATATTTGCATCCGGAGCAACTTGACTCAAGAACGTATTGCTCTAAAATCCGCCTACCATTAACTCATTAACCTGGGATACTTCAACTTATTCAAACGCTGCGCTGTTTCAGTAATGGCATTATAAGCCTCAGATGCCATTTTAAATTACAACAATCATATCAGCTTTTGACAGACACACATCTTTCGATATGTCGCTCATGTAAATTTCTAGTCCAATGAAAAGCTATTTAAAAGCTCACTCGCTCAAATTTCTCTTGGGCAAGAGTAAATTTGAAAGAGGGCAAAAAAATTAAAGTAAGTTTTATACATACACAAGGTCGTCCAGGGATATTACACCGCTTGAAAAGATATATGCAGCAGCTTTACTTTATTCTCCAGAAATTTCACTTGCATTTAAACGCAATCGCCTGAAAAACTTAGGATATCCTTGCCGAAGTTAATCATTCATTTAAAAAAATAAACTTTGAAGGAAAATGAACTGAAATCCCAAAAAAGGCGAATGTGAAAAAACCTCAGAGGAGACCAGGACTCGAACCCGGAACTTCTTCTCACAAAGCGGCTTCTTAAATATCCGCTTCGGCAAGGCAGTTGCCTCGTCACCTTACCGCTGACTTGTCCTGGATATTTGCTCCATAACTAAGTGGGACACAATGCTATTCCAAATATTTCCGCCACTGACGATTGTTTGCTCTCAGAAGAGAGGAGGCTTGCCATATATTTGGTAGAGAAGCATTAAAAATCCAGAGAGGGCACCTAAGCCAGTCGTAACCATGACCATATTACCATGGTTTCTTACATTCTCGCTAGAAAATTAACCGGGAATTTTATTCGGTTAATCGGTTTTGTTTACAACAGCGTGTAAAACATAGTATAAAAGTTTATACGCCGTTTATTAATTACATATTGTTGAAATGAAAAACTAGAAATACTTAGCAACTTATCTTTCTCGACAGCAAATGACTCATAAGCAAATGTTGATTTTGTTGGCATTAAATCTCAAACTTGGATGTCAAATTCAGGGTTACACACTACTAAAATGTCGCTGAAAAATATTCGCTGTAATTCTCATGTTCCGGAGAGCACCGAAACTGTGCTTTATAAAAGTACTGGAGAAAATTGTTTCAGCATTGATTTCATCGTGATTTTTATCCTAAAGATGATCTTTCTCTTCCGTTCTTAAGTCGTTAAAATTATATGTATTAATAAGAAAAAGTGATGTAATAAAGGAAAAATATTTTTCGGTTAGTCGATTAATAGTTTACTTAGCCAAATAATAACCATAAAAAACGGTTTTCCAAAATTACGGTCTTTTATATACTCTAAACTGTCATGCGCACAGGGACGGCCCTGCTAAGCGGTAACTAGAAGTAAAGTCAGAAAAATACCGTAAAAAGATTTTACTACACAAATGTATCTAATATCTAAAGGAGAAGAATAGAGTAAACCGAAACGAAAACAAGGAAACATCCTTGAGGAAATACAGGTCCTTCTAGCATAGTAGTTAGTGGTAGGACCGAAAGGATGCTATCCTTGAGGGGCCTAGGAACTTAGAAAGATTCGAAAGGGAAGAAGTAAGACGGAGAAGAAAAGCAAAGAGTTAAGGTCACAAGTGGTGACAGAGGTCGAGGCGAATGGATCGAAAAGTTTTCGGGGCCCTCGAGGGGTACTGCGGGAAGATGAGATGAGAATAGTTGTGCGTGGGCGCATTTCCTTTGCTTCCTCTCATTGTAGTCGCCGTGAAGAAATGATTGAGGTCGCCTACCATTCGTCAGCTGATGAATGATGAACGCTTCAAAGATTTGTATTGGGGAGAGAAGGGGAATGGGACGAGGGAGAGGGGGTGGAAGACAGAAAGAGAGATGAAGATAAAGGATGAAGATATGGGAGAAGAATGGGAATAAAAACGGAACGGGAGACTTTATCGAGGTCTTGAATTGCCCGTATATTTCATCATCAAAAAAGGGATATCGGGAATAAGGAGGATGGTTAATAAAGATAGGAGAAAGCGAGGGAAGGAGGATGGAAGGAGACACAATAGGGAAAGAGAGCGTTGGAGATAAGGGGTAGAGCAGTAGATCCGCGGGCCCAAATCGAATTTCGATGAGTAAATAAAGGTCTAGGTGGAGACAGTCGTCTTTTGACGACTCATTCACTGTCAATTCCTTTCCACAACTCGTTTAGCACTGTCCAAAAGGGGCCGATTAAGTCGTTGCCCGCACAAGATACATAAATGTATTTGTGCAGGATGAATGGAGAGAGGGATGAATCGACTGATATCGTGTGCCGCTGATGTTGACGAATTTCGAACGCTGGGAGTTTCGTCATGTCTGCGTTCCTTCAAAGAAGAAGCCGCTTCAACGAACTGAGAGATTTTGAAATTTACAAATTGAACAATCATAAACTATGACAACCTCAACCTTGCTAAATGACACTTTATTATCACCTGCGTTATTCGCCGCTTCTACATTCATTCTTTCCCGTTGCCTTCCTCCTGGAAATTTTTCGGCTCGGAGCGAATACTAGGAATAACCAAGAGATTCTATGATTCCGTGGCTATCTTAAAATGGCTCTGTATTTACTGAGACATTCGCAATGCTTTATTTGCGATGAAAATCTTCTTCTGAGTAAGAACACTAAGGTTAAAATAAAATTCATGATGGAGAATTACATAAATTTTAATTTTAACGAGTGATGGAGCTCCACAAAGTGAAGGCTTCCTCTATAAATTTTTATCTAGTATTTACGCTTCTTTCCCACCTAAATTGGAAATTAGTCTATATCATCGATAAAAAATGCAGCTAACTATGTTGCTAAATTTTACGTCTTATCGGATCCTATAATTTTTTTCTTGATGTAAAATTGTAATGAAGTAGATAAACATTTACTTGAATTTCAATGAAGATGGTGACGATAGAAAAATAACATTATAACATCCTACGAAAGGATAGTAGTACTTCTGTTTCGTATTTGTTCGAACTATTTAAGCATTAATAAAAAAAGACTAAACCATCAATAAAAAAGCTCATCTTTGCAGTTAAAAAATGACAGAGAAACCATATAAACGAAATTTTCTTTGTTATGACTTAGCCTTTTCCTGATTTTAGGAAATTCTTTCCTTTAGAACGTAAATATTTAAGGTCGGGATGGGATAATTCATGATTTTCCATATAATCAATGGTTAAACCCGTAAATTTGGGAAGGTGGATATCAGTATTGATTATGTCTCTTGATGATTAGTGAAAACTTGTCGCCAAATTATTCTGATGAAACTTTATAAAAGTGATCTACTGGCTTTTACAAACATTATACCGGAAAATATTTGTTGAAATTATGTGTAAATTGAAATTTTTATTAAAGAAAAGCATTTCTAGAGTAGCTCGAGGATTTCTCTCGTAGATAAGAAAGAGAATTCTTCGAGGTTATCGTTTCTTCACATTTTTAAACTTTGTAAGAAGTAAATTTAATTTATTTTGACAAACTGAGAACCCAAAAACCAGTACTATTTACCTAATCATGGGTCCTATATCCCAATCGCGTCTCGTGCCACTTTATTGAGTTTCTCGCTTCAAAGAAATCAAACCTTTCTTGTATTCATATTCAACTTTTCGTAGAAGTTCAAAAACTGGAAAGTTCAAAGAAACATCATTGTATTATGCTACTTCATTTTTTCAATGTTATAATATTCCACGATACTTATTTACCACTCGCTTCGAACAGTCGCATATATTCACTCGATTTTTCACTCCTTTCTCCCAAACGAGTGAATTAATCGCTTCAAACTATCGAATACATTCACTTGGTTACGATAGAGTGAAAAATCAAAACGCTTCATTCCAACTATTCAATTGAAGCTGACAATCGAATAATTCGATTTTTTCATTCGGTCTTTCCCACCTTTAAAGGTACCACATTGGTTCCAAAAAAATTACCTGTTATTTGTTCAAGAAACGAAGGATATTGGAGATATGTGTAATGCATTGGAAGCCAGCCACAGTTTGGCAAGAGTTGCGAAACTCCGTTTCGGGTATACCTTGTTTTTAGGCGCCACCCGACCGAGATAGCGGACTCACGACAGATTGCGTGTCACTCTCTAGCTGCTGTTTATCCGAGGGCACGTTTTTGCTAAGCGCGTGACGTCAAGGGGATCATCCCACGCGCGCGACATCCGCAAACCGGAAATGAATGGGTTTAGGAGTCACTGCTCCGGTACTTCCGGGTGATGTCACGGGATTTATTTTTAATTTCACGGATGGAGATACTTGTTGTTTGATGGCCTTAATATTGCATTGGTGAGGGATTAATCAGCAGCCCTGCTTGCGTGGCGCGCCTGTATCCGGATGACCCAACTGGAGGAAAACAAACGCAACATAAACAAACGGCCTTCGGAGAAAAAACGCGGTATAATTTTGAAGTGTGTGCAGCCGATTCAGGAAACAGATTTACGCGTGTGATGCTAGTATTGTCTCTGGTTAGTCATCGACGCTGTATGCGTCACTCGTGGTGTGAGGGATGAATTTTAGGGATTTTAACTACCCGCGGAAAAACCCTGTGAAGTTTCAACAGCAGAAAACTGGCTTTTTATTAACGTGTGAGTAATATAATGTATCTTCTAGTTACATACGTCTTACTTTCTCGCATAACTTTATAAATATAGAATTGACAGTACGGTATAACTGAATCTCTACGTCCTGCTGTTAAGTAATTTTCTTTTTAAAGCTAAAGAAAGGGAATGCGGTAACCGGGTAAGATGAGGAGTGAGGTAGCCTGCCATTGCTTTCCTATCTGAGTCAGAATCCTATCAACTGAAATAATCAGCGTAAGTTCAGCACAATGACCCCATGAAAGATATTTTTCATCGCAATGAATGAAAGACCACGATGAATACAGTAGTACTCATACCTCTATAGCGTTTATATCAACACAGTCATGAATGATACTTAGAAAAAATGTATGAAAAATGTAATTTTCTTCATATTGCGAAAGAGACAAATATTACAAATATCCACATTCCGTCGAATGAAAAATATTTCTTTTATCAAGCTGTGTTAGCAGGAACTCTATATACTGCACTGAATAATAATGTGCGAGTTAACTGTTTCAACGGGTTATTCCGAAAAAAAATTACCTGTTGTTCCCTTTCATCTCAATTTAAATTGCATTTTATCTAGCGTCCTGAAGAATTTGAAGCTAATCCCGTTTCTGCATTTAGTCTAAAATAAAGTAACACCAACGGGAAACACTTTAATGATTTTATGCCGATTCCATTGAAATTTTTTCAAAGTAGGACTTCACATCAAAAAATTCCATCCGGATAATGAAAGGAACAAGTAAAAATTGAAAATTTCACATCAGCAAGCTAAATGCTTTCGGAAATAAGAGAAATCATTTATGCTCTTATTATGCTAACTGGTTTCAGTCTTCTAGATACCAAGATCTTTTTCTACGTAAAGGATCCTTTCCTACGAAGAAAAGAGTTTTAGGAACAATCAAAGGGTTCGAAGAAATAAAATAACATCCTTTGGCTTTCCCCTTTACTTGAGGGTTTGCTATTGATTTTGGAATCGGCATAGGTTTTGCGAACGAATACCCCAGATTTGAAGAAAAGAACTATAGTGGGAGGGCTCGAATGGGAGAGAAAGAAAATCGGCAGTGGAACGAAATAATGAGAATTTAAGATTACACAACAATATTGTTAATGGTCTGGACAGGCCTCAGGGAAATAAAATCCTCTTTTTGTTTTATTGATGATCCCTTCGGTCTAACTACCAAAGACAAATAATAATGTCTTAATTTAGATGAGATTGACATTGTATAGTATCTTATATCTTCTCCTGTCGTCAATGATATTTTTTTTAATTTACCTTAGAAACAACTAAATTTATAGTTAAGTCAAATCAAAGAGAGGAAAAGGGAACTTGAGAAAAATTTAGAATACCTTTCATATATCTACATGGTATTTCAACATACTTCAATGTTAAATAGAATATTATTGTCCTTCAGATATAAAGCACACTCCTCCTAAATAATAAAACATTTTTCCCTGAAAAATTTCCATGGAGCAGGGTAGTAAACATAAAATACAAAGAACTAAAACGCAAAAATAAACAGCAAATAAAAGTAGATAAAAATGTGCAAAACTGAACAAATTTCCCCCTTCTGGCTAAGACATGTACCAGACTAATGGATATACTCGTATACTGGATTTTTCACTTCAAAATTCGTCAATTTGAATTAGATATAATTCGCCTTTCCCAAATTGAAAATCGATAGCAATTGCTTTGCGTCAAATTATTGGAGCATTTATGTAAGAAAACAGAAACCTAATAGAAATGTTCACCGTGAAACCAGTAAAATATAGGTTTCCACCCATCGTGTAACTAGAGGGTTTTCACACCTCTATGTATCTTCCTAAGTGAGTGTTTGTCTGCTGAGTATACGTCATTCTCAATTGCCGAATTAAGGAATTGCACGAATTTTCACTCAATCCGCAGAGTGCAAATTTTCTTTTAAGTAGTTGGCGGAGTGAGTAAAAATTTCGGGCAACGGGCGAAATGAAATGTCTATTTCAAATGCAACGCCCAAAGAAACCTTTTTTTATCCATTGCGTAAATCAACACAGAATATTGGAAAGCGAAGCATTTCCTTTGACTAGGCATCCCTGTGTCTTACTTATAATGTCTGCATAGATTGAGGTTAGCTGACTAGCTACACCGAATTCTGGTTAACATATGATTGAGTTAGTACTTAAAGAGTCAGCAGTAAAAGTGGTAATGCAAGAATGAAATTTACCGGATAAAGATTTCATTATTTTTATAACGAAAAGATAAACTTTTAGATTTAATGGTCATCGAAGACTTTTACTGTAACTCTCCGAAGATAGCTGAGAATGCATCTGCCTCCCCCACCCATATAAATGAAATTTTGCGGATTGAAATGATACTGCTATTTCTATTACTGAAATGTAGCAATCAGTTAACTTCATCAACTCTTATGGAGTAGTGGTTCTCGGATAGCTACGTGGGCAGCTGCTTCAATTTCAATGAATGCTGTCCCGGGTTCGACTTCCGATTGGAGCCCACCTACGAAATGACCTCAGCTGGCGAAGCACTTTTAACAATATTACTGTTACTGCTATTATGGAAAAAATAAAACGCACTCCGCAATTTTCTAAGTTAACATAAATGATATAAGAATATATTCTCTTGAACAACATTTCGAATACCCCCCCTTTAAATTATACTCAGAGGGTTTTTCCTTCGTTGAGAACCATTACCTCATATATATTACTTACGTAACATAGAAAATCTATTATAAACATATGATAATAGAAATTTATGCACAACTTCCTAGGAAAATTTTAGTAGTATAGTCCTCCACTAGACGCAGAATCCGATAATGTTTCTCTATCCCGATGATAGTTCATTACACCCAATCACTTTCACTCTCTTATAATGAATAAATCCAAACAGATATTTCCAATATTCCCAACCGCCAGCAATTATCGCCGTTATGAACCGTATTTGTGGAAAACTGCCTTCGAAACGACTGGGAATTTTTTGTGAAAATACGTTTACAGGATGATCGGAGAGACGTTTACGAAAAACAGCAGAAGACCGAAACAAAATAGCGCAAACTGAAGAAAACCTTAAGTTGATGGAAGATCGATGAGAATTGAGAGGGCTTCCCTAAGGGCTTCCCATTGCCCTCGGATTTACTACGTGCGGGTATTCGCCTTCACGGTCGAAAGGGCGGCAGAACGGATTTCAGTGGCGCGGCAAAGGAGAGCACCGCGAAAAGTAAAAGCAGAGAGGTAATTAAGCGGATGAACCACCACAAGTTTGACGTTTTTTAAATTTACATTTTCCAACCAAATCTGGACCTTGACCTTCTTGAACCAACCAACCTCCTGGATTCTGACTGCATTAGGAGTATATACTTTATAACTATACTATATACTATACGGTATACTATACTATATACTATACGGTATACTATACTATATGCTACACGATATACTATACTATATACTATACGATATACCATATCATATACTATACTATATAATATACGGTATACTATACTATATACTATACGGTATACTATACTATATACTACACGATATACTATACTATATACTATACGATATACCATATCATATACTATACTATATAATATACGGTATACTATGCTATATACTATACGATATACTATACCATATACTATACGGTATACTATACTATATACTATACGATATACTATACCATATACTATATTGTATAACAATAAGAAAGTTTATTCCTTTTCAGTGATAAAAATAGATACTATATTACGTCAATTGAAGGAATATAGGTACCCCATAAGTGAAAATCACTTGTCTATACTATAATATTTAAGAATACTATACTATATATTCTACTGTAACTCTAATCTAAAATCAATAATATTTATTAATCAATAATTAATATTGTAACCAATCTGAGTTGTACGTACAGCAAAGACTCGATATCCAAATTCGATTCGTTCTTTACCACCGCTTGTAATATTTGCGGATCCTGAGGGTGGTGATCTTCCATTTGATAACTGTGGGACCAGCGATTTGCCTGTGACTCAGGTGAGGAGCCTGCGGTCATAAGAACACTATTAAACTATTCCAGTGTGTAATGCGGTCTTTTCCTCATTCTCTGAGGTAAATGCAAGATTTTAAATAATTTTATTTATAAGATGGATACCCTTTAGTAAGAAGAGTTTCATTTCGTTTTAACTTTTAACTAACCGAGACCAATTTATTCAACTTTGTTTTTATTTAACTTTATTTAATTTTTTTGTTTTTATTAATTACATAACATAAAATAACTACAAAAAATGAGTATTTATATTGAATCAATATACTGAATAAAGGTTATTCTGTTGGCGGAAGGGTTTACAATCGGAAGGCGTTACATTAAATTTCCTGGGCCTTTGCTTTTGAAGAAGTAGTACGTATTGTTAAAAGTGCTTTGACTGCTGAGGTCATTCCGCACATATAGGATCCCACCCGGAATCGAACCTGGAGTGCTAAAGGTGAACGCGCAAATATCCTAAAGGGGATATCCTTGATACTCCCAACACTTCGATTACTATGTCAATTATAATAGCGAATCCCGCCACCATAAAGCCGTCAAAAAAAATTAAATAAAATTACAAAGTTATGAAGTTCTTGAAGCACTCCATAATTAAAAGGTTGTCGCAATTGATTTTATCTAGCGTGGAATTAGAAATTTTATGATCACTTCAAAGTGCAGCATTTATCATCGATGGCTTGATGGAGCCAATTACTTTGTATTTAAGTCTATAAATATCCTAGATGCTTGGGTTAGAGTGACTCCTTTCTAATCACCCCTCATACGTGAAGTTTATACATAGACAAAATCTCAGAATTAGAGTACGTCTAGAACGCATCCTGTGATAATTAAGTCAAAAGAAATCTTATTAAGTGATATGGCATTGACGACTTTGTAGGATCGGTTGCTTGCCTAAAATATGACGAGAAGTTAAAACTAAAACCTGATAATAGAGATTCACTACCATTAATATATACTCGCCCCACCTAATCGCAAACATTAGGAAATACAACAGTGAAAAACTGTTCTCAAATAACGGATTTATCCACCTGCAATGAAGCCGCTTGACATACTGACTCAAACAGAATGTAAGTACAGAACTCCACCTAGCGGCATTCGACAGTAGCTGGGTCCGTTTACGCGCGTGATTCTAATTTCGGGAACTCTTTAGCAGCTCTTCATATCTGTTGCAATTACAAAAAATCGGTATATTGAAGGCGGTATAAATCGGTATAATGAGAGACTAAGATTGACTTGAAGAACATTAGGAGATTGCCTCCAATTCTCCACTGGTATAGTTTCTAGATCCGCCCCTGAATCCAATACCCTCTTGAATATTTACATCAACTTTACATTTCCGCAAGTTATATTTCAAACTACCACGATTCCTTTGTCCCATATAGAATAAGCATGCATTGCTTCATTGCCCTATACGTAATTATTACAATATCTGGCGACAATTCTAACCGATATGAGAACTATCATGCTTTACTCCTCTTTCAATTCTAAACGTAACATATCCTCTTTGAGGTATCCTAACTTATATCAATTTTAATATCATTTTCTTCATTTATTCTGCTTGTTGTTCTTCAATCATATTCCACGTAGATGAAATATGACTTTACGAAGCATGTGCTCTCTCAAGAACGGCGTAGGTAAAAGGTGCAGATCCAGATTTACTTCCGAACTGCCGGCGTCGGTACTCCTTATACAGTAGTACTGACCCCTACGGCGCTCAGTTAAATTTGCGCTATTTGCCGATTACAATACTCATATTATATATAATGTTACCGATATAATTTCGACTGTATGATAAAGAAATATTTAAAGCCTAATATCATTGCATCAAAATTGCATGAACAAAGATATAGATCATTCACATTCACAAACCAAATACAATGCCTTGTGCAACCATTCCCCTCTCACATCTGCTGGTCTTTCGATATCTTTGTAATCGAAATATTCCAATCCTCTTCCTATAACCTTGAAATAATTCTTCCATTGTCCACCCATTCCTTTTTCCCAGGATATTGACAAATAAATGTTGGTTAGAAAGGCACTGTGCCTCATGCAATCTCCTATAAACTTAATTCTCCTTCTTTCTGTTTCATCCAGTAATTTCCTTTTCTGGCTCTTCTTAAAAGATATATTGTTTAACTTTTATCGTTGGCGGATCCAGGGGGGAACTATGGGAAGGTAAGAAATTATGCCTCAGAGGAGATAAATAACTTCATCCAAAGACTTGCACGAAAATCGAAACCTCGGAGTCAATAGTCAGTCACAATACAGTAAGTCAAACCGAACAGTGAAGGTTAAGAAAAGCTCAAATTGCTGAGCCGAAGCGGGAAAATTACCAGGAGCGGCAAAGCTGAACCGCTCCTTTTCATGAGCATTCCATTGAACACTTCGGTCGGAACGTAGGGCCCTCGACGAACCTTAGCACCTATCCTTCTGCACTTGAAGAATTTTCCAAATAATCCCCAAAGACACTCGCTGATAGAATATTATACCGTAATATGTCTTGCAGCGCAATCAACGGTAATAGGATTTTCTGTTTACAACGACATATTTCTCGCAAGTCATTCATGCCTAGAGTTTATGGTTCTATAAACGTTAGCGCGTAAAAAGGGCTTTGCGTCGTAAAAAAGACTGGAAGGATGGGAGGCAGGTGAACAAAGAAGGTGCGTCGGAAGGAACCCTAAGAAAGACCCTGTACCTGAATGAATGAAGGGGAGGGGAAAAGAATGGGAATTAGGAAAGCGGCGCGCGAAAAGGAGAGGAAGTGTCAGTACTGCCAACTTACGCAAATGTACCATGTCCATTGAAAGAATGCCGGCGGCAATTCGGTAAATTTTGCAGGCAGGAGCGCCACCAGAGCACTCCCGTCTACTTTCTTTGATCCTTTATTATAACTTTAACAATTTTAAGCCTTTTCTGCAAATTTTTCAACATGTTCGTAAACGAGTTCATAGCGTTTTTCAGGAATTGACCCACGAATTTTTGCAACTATATTTAACATTAATATGATGGATAGATAGATAGGTTTGACCCTGTATTTGAGTGCCTATGCCCATGTGGGCCTCTCTTGCACTTAACCTCGTATGTGGTTATGATATGTATGTACAAATGGTATGATATGTACAAATATTACCAAAAAGAAAGTACAGAGTGGGGAAAAGGCATTACAACTGAAGGCTAACAAGAAGAAAATCCTCGTCGCAGGAAAACACCCACTAAGTAGGGAGAGTAAAAAATCAGGGAAATATATTCTAAGACTAATAGTTTTGGACGTACATATTTCACAGGAAAAGTACACAACTAACCGACAAGGAAAAAATCGTATATCATGCATTTCATCATTGCCACGCACGTAAGCAGTTTACCGGGTACTTAAAGATGTAGATGTATATGATAAGATGTTAAATATTGAAGGAGACGTGGAAATCGAAACCAAGGAGGAGATGGAACAGAACAAAGATTCGACAAAGTTTGCAAATACACCCCTGATCCTATAAAAATACACCTCTTACTACCACTTAAAATGTCCACCAATAATTGTGGAAACCGTACGCAATGAATCATACTAGGAAAATTCGACAAGAAAAATCACAATAGGATGAAGAAATGTTAGAAGAAAAATACAAGCTAAATTAGGTCAGTCATGCACCTCGTATGAAAATGAAGAAAAGCATGTGCAGAGGGAGTAGATCAGTTAAAATGAGAAATTACGATAGAATAACAAAGATCCAGCTAAATAATCTATCGACTCCCTTTCCATTTCCAACTTTGATCAATTTAAGTACGTAATATAGAAATATTAAATTCTCCATGCCTTGTGATGGTGTTCAAAAAGAGACTAACGTTGCCATCTTTGGATAAAAATCTCATTAATAAAAATTTATCAAAGAAGACGATTCATATGTAGAATCAATTTATCAGGACTTAGATAAAAAAGATTGAAGATTTCTTTCGCACAGGATATAAACTCACCAGAAAATTTAGATATTTTCAACATTTGCAGCTCATAAACCTAGATAAATTATTTTCCATAGACATATGTTAAGAATCATTATTAAAGTAACGACCTATCGGTTGCGACCTTCCATAAATCTCCTTAGGTAGTTCGGAAAAATATGAAAACTAATTGGATTCTTAAAAATTCATAAGGAAAAAGAGCAGTAAATAACAATCTTGTGACACTTTTCAGAAATTTCAGTGCACAAGGAAAGGTGTCTTCAAGAACTGAATGAATACGGAAGAGGGAAAGTTGGCAGAGACAAGAAGTACGGGGAGTTCCTAAGCAAAGGTCAACGGGGATGAGACAAAGGGAAAGGCAACTGCCCTAAGGTGCATCGATAGTATATTAGTCCTACATTATTATTCCATCACTAACTTTACCCACCTATGGGTAAATGGACAAATTATTTTAATTAAAATTAATTTGTCGGGAATCAATTTTCTAATACTTTCGAATTCTTAACTGAAATCTTATTATCTTATTAATAGAATATTTAGGAAAATACATAATTATTTTTTCTGTTATTACTGTAACTGTGTAATATGATACGTACTTAATATCAGAAGATACAAGAAAAATTGTTTTTGATGTATACTTCTATTTTTATATCGATTTTAAATGCTCACCTACAAGATGTTATTTAATTTTTCCATTAACATAGTCTAAACATAAGTTGGGAGTGTACAGTAATCTCCATTTATAATATCTTTGCGGTTCTCACGATATCATTCATTTTATTTCAGCTGCAATGATATCGAGAGCGGACCATTGTGCGTACATACTAATCAGAATCAGTCATGATTCTGATTCTGATGATGACATCGTTACTAATTTATTATTAATTTAAGGGTAATAATTTGAAAAATTAATCGGAATTTATGGGATTAGTTAGTTAATTTTTAAGAAAATGAGAAAAATTATTTTCCTACGTTGAAAATTTTGCTATGTAGAAATTCTTCTGTGAGGCGCGGCTGCCTAACTCCGAATTTCAAATGAATATTTTGCCTGAACAAAGGTCTAGGGGTGGTAACGGTTGGACACATGTCTATTGTTTTAGAGAAAGGAACAAACCCCGATAGTCTCAGGCGAATACCTTCTGATGGTTCCCCTGGTGCAGATGTGCAAAGCTCTAGGACCACGGGCCACCTCTGCCTCTCTACTGTTTATGGGAGAACTCATTCACAGAGATACCGAAGCTTATCGCAAGAAATGAAATTTATGTTCAAATATTAAGGTATTGTAATCACTATGTATTACAATTGCAGAAAATGGGAATTAAAATATCTTAAGATAAGATCTCTACAAATTCTTCATTTTTTGAAAAATAATTCCAATTCAACTCGAACTCAATGATGAAATCACTTTAATGGAAAATTGAATCATAAATCTTAGTTACTCTACGTATCTGTCATATTAATAAATAATTCATCTCTTTGTTAGTTGGAGTTAGGCTCCCAGATAGCTAAGTGAGAAGGTTCTACTTGGCGAAAGAGGTCCCGGGTTCGATTTCCGGTGGGAGCCCACGTGCGTAGCGACCTCAGCTGTCTTAAGATCTTTTAATAACACTACTACAATTCATCCATGCGAAATGATATTTATATTTACTAAATAATTCCTAAACATTAGCTTTTGCGGTCCACAAAGTTGAGAAATATATCTTGTGCGGTCCCTTGATTTTCCAAGTTCGTGCACCACTGCCCTCTTTAAGATAGAACATTGATGACTGTAGAGGAACATCTAGAGAAAACACGCGTCATCGTCCTCTTGCCTTGCAAAAGTCGCGAAACGGCCTTCCAAAAAAAGTCTCCAAATCATCTCAACGTCAAGCACCCATCACAAAAGCGTCATTTCGGAAGATTCCGGTAATTCGGCTAGAAAGGAAAGGAAAAAAAATACTCGAATCCGACCGGCAAAAAAATATATATATACAAATGATCCCCGGAGCAGTTTGCATACAAATAGAGGCAAAATAAACCATCAGGAGATCTACGAGGAGGGATCGTAAACAAGTCCGAAAGGGATAAGCAGGAGAAATGGGGGAATCTCGAGAAGTTTATGCGGAAAATCCGCCGCATTAATGCAAGGGAGAGATTCGAGCACATCTAATTTGAAATTCAACCGCGATTCGGCGGCTTTGGGGATAACGGCATCGAAAACCAACGCGTTTATTGAAAGAAATTTGGGCGTAAATTTAATTTTATCGCGGGAGTCAATCCTGTTAAATGGAGACTTCTGGGAAATATATACGCGGCGAAGACGCACAAAAACTCCGGAGAGGAAAAGAAACGGAAAAATATCTTCATAAATCATCTCTAGAGGGGGTCTTGTAGCGATTTCGGAGAACACAATAACCCTGACCATTAAACCCGATCTCGGCGTAAAAACCTAGGAACCGATTCGAGAGCGTTCTGCTACCCACGATGTCCCTTCCAAGATTAAAGGAAAATATATGATCCCCGCTAAGTGTTGACTGCTCAGTCAGTCAACAAATTGACTATTTCCCGCCGTACGACGAAAAAATATGTATAAGGTCCACCTAAAAAGTGAATTGGTCTAATAAATTTTATGACCATTGTCAAAGGCGCCCTTTCTCCGTTCGCCCCCACGGAGACCATCATTTTTAAATAAAAATAATGCGGTTTGAACGCGACTCTCTTAGAAATCCTTAATCATCGTCCGCATTTCGAATCACGGCTGTATTTTAAGTTGCGCGGAGGAAAATATGGGGGACGGTAGATAAAAATCTTTGTTTGGGATTTATTTCTACGTGGAATGAGTTAATAAGTAGTCTCATTAACCTTTCACAGAAAATTAAGTTATAGAAAGATGCGGAGAAAGCTATGGCGCAGCTTACTGAATAATATCGTGATTTTTTCCGTTGCTTTGCTCTGCCATACCCGAAGAAGTTTCCAATATAATAAGTTTGTTTCTTTGCGTCAACTAACCCGGATAAAGCATATGAAATGTAGAGATTTTAGCATTTTAAACTTCACGTAAAACTAATTTCTGATTTAATTATTAATTTGATAATTATAGTTGGATATATTGGATTCAATCAGTTTTATTCCATAAACTACAAAGTATGTATCTCTTTTATTTTGTATTTCATTTACTATATTTAACCACCTGTTTCTCGGTCTTTCTTTCCTTCTAATTACATTCTCCTAAAGCATTTAACTCGCTCCGATTCTTATCATCCTTTAAATATCTAAGATTTACGGAAAAGTAATTCTTAAATTATTGAAAATGCTTCTCTGAGGAATTTTGGGGATAGAGGAATATCTTATCAATTGAGTAATTTGTGAATACAGGAAAATTACAAGTGTTAAACAATAAAATAATTAATGTAACTTCCATATCGCTCTCACATATAAGCTTGATAATATTGTTTCCATTGTTAATTTCTACAATATTGACGCAGTTCTCTAAAAAGACTGTTAACATAACAACAACGCTTAGGAGTATAAAAACTAATTCCATATAAACCATTTTAATGCAATAATTTCAAAATATATATTTATAGCGTCACTCCTACATAATTAAACTATTTAACAAAGAAATTTATTCTTACTATCCGTTCTTCGAGGGAGTGTTTTGAGTAATGATTTTAGATAAAGATATTTAAACAAAGTTTTAAATTAAGATACACTTATTTAAATTAAGATTATTAGATAACGTTTTCCAAGTTTTAGATTTTTAAATGGGGATCTATAACTAAAGATTTATAAATAAAGCTCTCAGAAAACGATTTTCATATTATTTTACATTTAAGATTCTTAGATAAATATTTCTCGGCTGTACCGAAGCGCATGTCCATTACTTGCAATAAAATCCTTAACGATGTCATCAGCCTTCGAGCACGTCTTTGAAATGTCGAATATTAGTTTCGTTCAGCACCATCTTTCCTTAAAACGTTGTCCATAATTACTTCCAATAAGCAAGCGGTCTCATTCATCACTCGGATGCACGATTTATTCCCTGTCGAGAGAAGGTAACGTGTTTATTTATTTACATAAATGCCATTCCGATAAAAACGCTAACGGGAGAATAAGCCCAAAAAAACACCCAATTATTTGCTGGCAGGTGGGCCTTAAATCTAAAAAAAACAGCCCAAAATAAATACAAATAATTCCACACGTCCAAACATATATTTTGACGTTATTATTTTCCGCCTTGGGTTTAAATTAAATTTCATGCAGAGATATTCGGAGTAGAGGGACGAGTCTTCTCAAAAAACTGTGCCTCCCTCACCAATGAAATCGTACGTCAGGAGTGACCTCTTTGGGGGGGTCATAGGTGATGGAGGGGGAAAAGGAGGAAGTATACGTCACTATGAGCGCGATAAGGGATTGGTTGGAGGGTCAGTGTGGGAAAAGGTATAGGAGAGGTTATGTGGGAGATGGCGGAGGTCACGGGGAACTAAGAGAGGTGAGAAGGAAGGAGATAGGATGGGGATAGACTTTTACTAGGTAAAGATGGGTGGAGAGGATATGTGAGAAATAAGTCACGGGAGGAAAGGAGTCGTGGAAGAAAGCTGGAAAGAGAATGGAAAGGGCAGGGGGAGCTTGCAATAAAATCTGGTTGATTCAACACCGTAAATTCGAAATATTTTGAGATATTAGGAGATATTACTACCGGAATTTGTTAGTTATAAGAATCATCTGAAGTTACAAACTCACGACTCAAAATTTCCAATGTGCACATTAAAATATCAAATAAATTTATTTACAGTTATATATATACAGCATTTATTCCAAGTTACAAACTTTTTTCCAAATAAACAAATATCAAAGATATGTACCACCTCTAATTTTCAATCAATTCACGATTCTCAATGGATGATGTATCTCAGTTGTGAATTAATCATGGACCGAAAAGCACGAGTTTCTATTGATGCGTAAATGCATAAATCCGTTAAAAAATGTGTTAGAAATTTGCCTAATACTTGTTTTTCCTAATTAAAAATATAATATAATAATGATCGAGAGCTATTTATTTTTTCCACGCAATATGTAATATCGCGTTCTCCATTATTATCATGGCTCTCCTCAAGGAGAATGTATTGAAACACGATATGTTCAATCCATTATACTGCGTTTGCAATCATTACATCTATAACCAACCCATGATTTGAGACACTTGTTAAAAAAATTGGTTTCGATTTAATATTTCCACCTATTAATATTAATCAATACTATCAGTAAGTGCACTTAATATTAAGTCATATTTCAGATCACTATTTAATCATGCACATTATCTGGGGATTCGGTTATCCGGGGAATTTAATTCCCAAAACATCCGGAATAAGCATGAGCCTGACGTAAAAAGAATGGAATCAATATTAATAATTAATTAAATAAGTTTATGATGCTGGTAGAGTAGTCGATTTAAAAATATTGAAGAGCCACACGTGGCTCTTGAGCCTCAATTCTGTTAAGTCCACTCCAATGGCGGGATGGAATTGGGGGATTGTATGAGAGGAATATAGGGTATAGTATACGGGTAATATAGGGTAGTAGATGGAGGGTATGTAGGAAATGGGAAAGAGGGACAGGGGAAATGGGTGTGGCGAGGGGTAAGAAAAGAGAGATAAGAGGAGAGGGGTCAGCTCTCATGGGTGGTCCATCCATTTCTTGATTTATCGGGATCTTCTGGGTGTTGGGTCCGGATTAAGACAGCCGTGGTGATTATCTGTGGCCAGTGATTTATCGAGGCCGCTGGACGTAGCCGAGAGCAACTGCTCTCTGCAATTGCCCCGCGGCTTTGCCCTCTCATTCTCTGACGCGCACGCATGACCTCCGGGCAGCGTGTGGAGTGGTCCGGCCGAAGAAAGGAACGCCAAGCAATTGAGGAAAGGTGCTCCTCTCGGATGAATGCCCGTGTTTTGTGCATTTGATATATATATATCGCACGTTTGCGGTCAGAAATCATGTCAATTATGGAGCGAAGAATGGGCCGTGGGTTTGCGGGAGAAACTGGGGTCTTCGGGCAGCTTTGGAAATTTTGGGAGGCTAGTGAAGTGACCGTAATATATTGATGTAACCACATTATCTGTAGAACTTATGGGACATATTGACTTTTCATTCACGTCTATTATATGCCTTCCCAATGGGTTCCTTCGGGGTAATGATCTAATTTCGGAAATTCTCGGAAACGTTGGGTAATCTCACCCCAATCCAACGTTAATGCTATTCCTAATTTTATGCTGTTCCTATTTGAATTTTATGCTACTCCTACTACTTCTACTGAAACGCATCTGCTAATGCATTATTATACCCAATCAGGCAATATCGAGATTATTGAACTGACGAATCCGTTAGAGAAGACGCCTGCGAATGCACTACCATTAGCAATGCGTAAATGAGTCCTTAGGCGATTCAGGATGTATTGGGTGATTGAAATGGCCTTATAGCTGAAAAATAATGGGAATTTGAATTTATTCCTCGCAGTCTCATTCCTGTCCTCTTCATCATAACAATATTTATTGAGAAGGAAACAAGACGTAGTAAACAGCAATTATTTACAAGAACATAACGAGGGTAATTGGCTGCAGTTCCTTTTGTCAAATTCCTTGTTTTTAGTCATTTTATTGAGGTTACCCGACCAAAATTTATAGCATTAAAGGTCAAAATAACAAACTGTAAAGCAGAATCTCATTCATTAATATAAAAACTCTCCTAAACTTCACCAATAAGTTTCCAAACCTTTTCTTTCTAAAATTCCTGATACAAATTGACAGGCGAGTCGCAAGGAATTAATGTAGATCAGTTTGTGTGCGAATTTCCAAAACCACTCTTATATGGATCAAATATTTGTTCATATTATTTCCTCCTATAACCAAACTTTTCTTGGTTTTATATCAACTCAATGTTCTCACTTTTGCTAAAAACGAATGAAAAATATTTCTAGTTAGATATTCTTTTCGTAAAGTGCAATTTTCTAGAGAAGATGTGGGGTAAAGCATCCCTTAGCCTTGCTTTTCCAAGCCCAAATTACTTTGTTGAAAAAATCCTATGTGAAGCGCGATGGCTATGAATTTCATTCTTCCTGGCATTCGATTAGGAGTGACCAAGATTAATGCCTTTATTTGGTTTATACTTATAGTATCACTCAGTAGCTTTCATAAAATTACAGTCAGGAAAAGGAGAATCACGACCAAAAGAGAGAAATTAAAATTACACCTCTCTGTATTCTTTATCTAAAGACAAACGAAAAATATTCCAAAGCCAATGGCAGCAGGAATGTCAACATTGTAAGTATAACATTGTATAACATTAACAGCCTGTACATTAAACTGCGTACAAAAATTGTATTCATAAATTTTATAATTATTTTATGTATAAACATTTGAGTTCACGTAATTATTTTTTATTGAGTTGACAGTTCGACATCGAGTAAAAGTTTACTTATATAATGAATGTAAAATGACGACGATTTTCCGTTTAAGAGACGATCAAATACCGTCGATGGGTATTCAATGTAGCGGGATACGCTAGCGAGGAATTCGGTTAACACGAAATTTGATTAACGCATTAAAGCATTGCTCTCCATCTCGTGTTAACCGAATTCCGCCGTATCTCACGAGGAGTGTTCCGTCTATTTCGATTTAGACACACGTACCTCAATCCCCTTGTCTTCCAGCATTGCCTCAATACATCGGGTGCATAATTCGGCACTTCTTTCATCCTCCCAATAAAGGAAATAGCTGGAGTGCGTGTCGGTCGGAAGTGACGGAATGGAATCCCATTTCGTACCGACCTCGAGCGACTTTTTTAATTACTGGGGTCAGGCGACGCGAGAGAACGTAACGGAAAAACATCCATCGGCCGATCGGAATGGGATCGGAAAGGAATAATAAAAGGAAGCGTAACGGGAAACGGATAAGGAAACCCTCGGAAGAAGAGGAATGAACGCAGGATACGGAGATCGGATGGATTCGAGCACTGAGGGGGTTAAAGAGGACGGACTAATAAATCGGAATAACGGGCGAAGAGAGAGAGTCAGGTGTAGAATTCGAAGATAATGCATATTAAGAAGGAAATGAGGGGATGATGGAGAAAAAGATTCCGTGCCAGATTAGGCATATCGGTCTGATTTATTCGGCAGCTTGTGGAAAAGGTTTTAGGCGGCACGTGAAACACAAGAAACCCGTCGCATAAGAGAAGTATCGGGAAGAGAATCGTCCGAAAACACAACGAAATAACTCTTTAATTATCAACTCCGCCCAAGGAAATTAGTTGCCTTAAATAAAAAGGGAAGGGGTCCACCCCATCTCACGAAATTATCGAGCAATAGATTGAGATGCAAGATTATTATTTACCTTTTCCGTATCCGGATGAATGATTTAGACTGATGGGATGGGTTAAAAAAAAAACATTCTCATGAAATAACTTCCTGACATGAGCCATCTTGGAAAGGGGGCCGCGATGAATATAAATTATCGCGTCACGTGACTGGAATGATGGAGAGTGATTGGTGGAGAGGAATAAAATAAAAATCGTGGAAATGTGATCTTTGAAAAAAGTTTGGGAATGAGAAAGTTAGACCATGGGAATGATTCGGGAATTCTTCGAGAGATGTGTAAACTGGAGGATATCTATAGACAAACACCGTATTAATATTGAATGTTATATCAATTTGCTTCAAGATGGGATGTCTAGATGGAATAATTGTTGATTTCGTACGACAAATTTACCGTGTATCCTTTAGTAGTATCCGTAAGACGCATAAAGGTTTTGGGGACTGGATTCTTGGTCTATCATCTTTTTTCAAATGTATTCATAAAAATTTATTACTGAAATAACTATTACAGAAAGATACGTAATACTAGTTAAATGATTAATAACATAATAAAATGACCATTATGGTCCTCCTGAGTCAGTTGGTTGCTCACCAGGAGGTGCCAGGTTATGTTACAAAGACTTTGATAGCTCAAAAATAGCGAAAAAAATATGAAAAATCTTTAAAATTTACAAGCATATTAAATATCCATGAATTGCATCAAATAACATTTAGTTATATATCAAATAGCAGACCATAATAAATATAAATTAATACGAGGTCTGTTCAAAAAGTTCCCGAACTTTTTTTATAGTGTGCCTCCAGTTGGTTATTTTTTAATCTGCCTGTAGGCGTTGTATCCGCAAAAGCTTCCCAAATAACCACCTTCAATCACTTTGTCGATATCTTGATTTGTTCATTAGTTACGGATGTTTATGTGAACAGATGATCGTAGAGTGCGACGAAAAATCGGGTCCGCGGAAATGAGCTCTTTGAAGGAGCAGCGTTCTTCTGTAAAATTCTGCGTGAAACTGGGCAAATCTTTCACGAAAACTTTTGAGTTGATTACCAAGGCTATTGGTGAGCATGCTATGAAACGTACCGCGTGTTATGAGTGGTTTATACGGTTCAAAGACGGGCGAAGACGATGAGTGTTCCGGAAGACTATCAACGTCCACAGATGACCCCTACATCGAAAAAGTGAACGATATCGTTCGTGCAAATTGACGTTTGACTGTCAGGGAGCTTGCAGAAGAGCGTGGCATCCCGATTGGTTCTGCTACGAAATCCTAACTAAAAAAATTGAGGATGCATCGAGTCGAGGACAAATTCATGCCTCGCCTGATGACAGCAGACCAGGAGCAACACGAGCAACTCGTGACTTTTTAGCCAAAAACAAGACCACTGTGCTTCTTTAACCACCCTATTCACCAAGCCTGGCTCCTTGTGACATTTTCCTATTTCCTAAGCTAAAAACCCCGCTCAAAGGAAAAAGATTTGCCACCATTCGAGAAATAAAGAAAAATTCGACGGAGGAGCTTATGAACAGTCCGAAAGAAGCGTCCCAAGACTGTTTTAAATAGTGGAAATACCATTTGGATAAGTGTATACGTTGGGGTGGGGAGTGCTTTTAAGGAGACTCGGAGCAATATTTGTAAGTGAAATATTTGTGCTGTAATAAATAAAGTTCGGGAACTTTTTGAACAGCCCTCGTATATAAGGAGAAAATTATATGTATGACATAAAAGGAGATTCTATATCCTCCGATACAACCTGAATTCTAACTTTAATATTTAGCGAAAAAAATTGGTCTTATATTCAGATATTTACGGTAATATAGTAAGTAATAGTAATATAGTATAAAATATATATATAAAATGTACGAAAATAAAGTAAGTATATTAGTATTAGCGATAGTCTCATATAATTCTCAAAAGTTTATTATCGCCTAGATAACCTTAGCGATTCGAGATAAATTCAAAATAATCGTTATGACTCTCTGCAGCCCATTTTCGATAACATCATCTCTATGAGGGCTTAAAGAATTATTTCGAAAACACGTAACATCAACTCTCATCTCATTCACGTCTTGCAAAACTTCCTGTGAAATGAATTCGCTCTTTTCTGACGGAATAATATAGTGCCGTAAGAAACTCAGACTCGTACTTTCACCGGATGAGACGAATGTTACGATCCTCCTCTTGAAGTAAAGTAAAAACTTCCATACCTCTTCGGTTCCTGACCGTCCCAGAGAAAACAAGTTGTTATTGTCGCTGAACATCGAAAACATTCTCTATGGAAATGAAGGAAGAGGGGAAAAAAATTAATCCCGAAAATACAGTCGCGTGAGTTTTTAACGAAATATTCCCGGGGCATAAACGACGGTACTCTACGTTCTTGATTCATTTCTCATTCTTTTGGGGGAATTTTCGTGATTCTGCCGTATAGGTGAGCTAAAATAAGCTATATTCTTACTCTTAGTAGCCCATCTGAAGCTAAAATAAGGGAAAATTTAATAAATTAAACCATCATAAAATAAAATATAATTATATTTATTTATTTATGTATTTATATTTATTTATTTAATATGTCATTAAAGACATCCCATCTCCCTGAAAATCCGCCGAATTAAGTTAGTTGAAGGAAAAACAAAGTAAAAGGTAAGTACAGAAACATTATGAACCGCCAACAGGGCATCGAATCATAATTAGACCGAAAATCGAAGAAACGTCATTTTTATTAGGGTGTAAACCGAACACGAACCGGAAAAATGAAATTCTTGAACCCGAACCGAAAACCGTTATTGCTTTCGTTCCGAATTTTGATTCCCTACAGTGCACAATTAACTTAAGTCTAACTGGAGGAATGCTTACTAAATACTATACCTACGACTTGCAATTAACTATTAATAAATATTAATGTAAAATTTATTGTGATTTAGTGAATAGGGAAAAAGCCGTGAATAATAAAACAAACTCTCATAAGGATATATTAATGTGGTTGGAGCGAAAAGACTTCTAACCGATTCTTCGTTGGCAGTAGTAAAACCGGAACTGAACCGAAATTAGGTTTACTGGTGAACCGGAGCAAAAAAATTAAGATTCGATGTCTTGACCGTCACGTAAAATACGACTTGCATCTAACCATTACTGTTTCATTTTAAAATTAATTACAATGCTATTAGGATATTATTTCACAATTGAGCGAAAAACACCGGTTCGAACCGATTTGGCGTTCACCAAAAAACCGGAATTGAACCGAACTTTGTATTTTTCGGTTAACCGAAACGAAAAATATCACCATCCGATGCTGTGGAAGGAACTCTCCTTGGATTGGAACCTCGACTACAGCATAACTACCCAAGCCCGTTCATCCTTGGTACCAATCTCAATATGGGAAGCTGTTACTTCTTGGAAAGCCATTACAAGGAATAAAAAAACTTTGATACATATCCACAGACTTTGACTTCCACAAACACAGAAGTCTGTGTAAGTGTACTAAAGTTTCTTTCATTCCCTTGGTACCAAACGTAAAATTCAGGCGAAAACCTTAGAACGAGATTTCACCGTACCAAGACAATAGTCCCACTTGACTGAACGGCTGCAGATCAAAACCATCCACGTGATAAAACGACAAAAAATCCTGGATGCTGGAATCCCACCCCCACAACGAAAAAAGTAACTCCGAAATTTGAAAAAGGAAGGTAGAGGTAAGGAAACGGACTCGTGCATTTCTTGGAATGCGCTCGAAACGCCGGATTGTCTCCTTAGACAATAAAAAAGCCCCCAAATAACCGGCACGCTCTAACATCCGAGATCAATACGCGCAGGGGATCTAGGACCAGACAGAATTTGACGCTCTATTTACCAAAGCAAATTAGACTGGATCCCATTCGGCTTCCAATAATAGGACGTATTCCCCTTCAATGGCTTCCCAACTCCCTCTGGATTCAGAATGTCGCTCTAACCTTTTAGAGACCGGATTTTTAGGTGGTCGGCGGATGGAGCGTGAATGGAACCTTAAAGAATGTCCCTTTAGAGAAGGGCCTTACCTCGTGTTTAAGGGCAAGAGACGTTTGAAAGGGGTTTGAGGAAATAGTTCCGAAAAGAGAAAGGTTGAGGTGTTATACTCGGGGGAAAGAGATATGGAGAGGTCGTAGAACAAAGATGAGCGGGAAGAAGGGGGCGCCGTTGTCCGTTGGGTGACACTGCATCCATAAGGAAGGTCCCCTACAATGCACGGTAATGGACGGAGGATATCACTACAGTGCATCCGCCACCTTAGCTTATTTATTAACTGAGTCGCGACTAGGAGAAATATGGATGAAGAAGTATGGGAGAAATATAAATTAAGTCAGTTCTTCCAATAAAAAGGTATAATATATACATAGAATGAGAAAAGAAATAAAAATAGGAGAAGAAAATCTATAGAGTGGAATATTTTTGTGCCTTTCCATCAATTTCTTGTTATTATGTCATGATATTCAATTTTTTCTTCCTGGATCATTATTTAGAGAGGCATAAACCCATTAGGGTACAAGGAAATTTGATAAAATTAAAGTAATAAAATTTTCTGGCAAAACAATAAGTTTACGGATCATTTATTATCGAAAATACATAATTGAAGAAAGGAAAAATGAAATATTTTCTCTGATATAAAGCTACAATTTGACAACTGATCGTTACAAAATGTTTGCGAGGATTTCAAGATGATAGAATTTTTCTATGCCCATGTTTCCTAGTTCTAGACAGTCATACTTAGATGAAATCCTTCAGTCTTTCATATGCTCCCGTAATTAACAAATCCTCATATCTAACAATGGAATAGAGAAATAATATTGTCTTGAGAATTAAAGGTGGAAACCTCAAAATAATGCCGCTCCAAGAGATACTTGGTACGCTTGTATTGTCGGTCCTACCCTGAGTACAATGAGTCTCTTGGGGGATGCGAGGTGTATCATGCTCCTGCTCCTAATGCTTTTCATTTTTCTTTGAGTGCAGAAATAAAGAAATTTTATCCCACATTTAATTTTTCCTCTTCACGGCTATGATAATATGACAACTACTGAGGCATGATGATGCTGATCGATTCATTTTTGTCTCTCCTTATCGAATTCTATGTATAATTCAAAGAAATGTGCATAGAATTCTATTACGCTTCAATGGAAGGCTTAGGTGGACATTTTTACTAATATTATTCTATCTCAGTGAGGAGTGCAAGGAAAAACTACCTCATTTCAAGTCTTGTATTGTAAGTCTCATTTTATCTCCAAAGTTATCAGACATGAATGGTTGAAAGAACGAGGTTCAAACCGGCGTTCGAGCTCAAAACGTTACAAGCAGAAGGTATTTCTAACTACGATATGCATTTTATTTGTATCATGCATTGCACTTTCATGTCATGACATAGCTTCATAAATATAAATATGTATATAATCGCTCAGATTTATCTAACTTTTTTGGTAGGTGTTTTCCCAGTATCGGGGTATGAGATTATTATTATTCATTCTTTCGTTACAGTAGGACTAGCATTCCGATGGCCACGTTATTGTTTACTATAATATATGTTAACGATGCTAACATATACTATAAAATGACACAATCATAATTATAATACTCATTACAATGATAAAACGTTATTGACGATTACAACAAATACATTATCTAGCTACAACAATAAAATATGTCGATATCTCACACATTTAATACATTTTCACTCAAAACCTAAGTTATTCAAGACAAACTTACGTATATCAAGAATTGTTCCTAATCCCTAATACATCAGACAAGTTTTTTCAGGTTTCCTGGCTGGCCCTCACGGCTACTATAGCGATCCCAGGAACAAGTCCCCACCCTATCAGGCAATGCCATAATCACTGTACTTTGTAATCAAAACTCCGTCATTATTATATCAGATAACATAAAATTATTTTCATTGAGACTTCAGCCAAATACTGGTCTCTCCTAATGAACAATGCACTAATTCAGAGGTGAGGAACCTTTTTTCATTGGATGGCCATATTTACCATACGGCTGCATAAGTTAAGCCACATGTAAAACCATTAAGCCTCTCTTGACATCAAGATTGTAGTAGTTGTTTAACATAAGAATCGAAAACGAGAAAACTAATCCATACGCTGAATGAACTAAAATATTTTCCATTTTGTTCAATCGGAAGCCTATAAAAGACTACAAAACAAAATTATTTTCATACGGACATTTTTTTCAGAAAGTAGCTAAAAGACCAAATGGCCTGAAAGCCACAGGTTCCCCATCTCTGCACTAATGCATTTCGGGTAATACTTATTATCTGATATTCATTATAGATTATAATCTATAGCTGATTTTTCTATAAGAAGACATTTGGTCTTATCTTAGGGATATATATTTTTACCAGAAGCAATATCTAACTCCAAAAGTATCAGAAGTAGTAACGCAGACAGTAGACAGGGTGTGAATTAGAGAGAAAAGGTAAATGGCCACCTGAATTTTCAACTAATTATAGAAAGAACAACGTATATCCGCTCACAGTGGCGGAATTTCTTCCTTCGAGGATCATTTCCCCTGATTTTTATCATCATAGACTAGATAGATTTTATCGTAATAGACTTCGGTCTAATTTTACAAACGCATCCAAGTTCACCACATTACTCCCTTTTGTCTCCAATTTGTTCCCAAACCCTCCCAAAATTCCCACCATAAAGCTTATAATCTCGTTATCAAACCCCAACAGCTTTCTGGACGTCTTCAAAACGTTTTCGTCGCTCGGATATCGAGAAAATGTGATTGCCCACTCCTCCGAGGGCGGCCTGTTTAATCTTCGATAAAGGGTTACGTTTCAAATGGAGAGCAATTTCGTGCAACTCGTTTAAGTACGGAGGATCCACAGATGAACGCCTCGATAAAAATAAACCGAATTCTTTATCGTCACTTGCATCAATCGCAGGTATTACAGAGAAGGCGCATCCACATTTCATCCGCGGCGGAAATTAATTTCCGTGGTGCACGCAAAGTCCCGGTTATCTCAGGAAGTGTAAATTAAGGGCCTCTAAGAAGTTGTGACTAAGTGGAATAAGGGTTGTAATGAAGGGAGGAGAGGGGTGGGAAGGGTCGGATTTTAACGATATAAGGGGTTGGAACGCAGGGCGTCATCGACTTCCTCTGGAATCCGATGGCGATCTCCTCTGAGGCGCCCTCATGAGCCGTGAGATTCGATTAAAATTTTTTCACTGCCTTCCGATTACAAGAGGAGAGAAAAAAGAAGAAGCCAAGCCGATGCTCGGGTTAAGTAATAACGGTTGGGAAGGATCCATCCATAAGTCTCCCTCACACTCTCCTGATCTACCCCTCGAACCTCTTGGTGCGTCGACCGACCACAGAAGTAACTTATCGGCATTTATCACTCATGAACCTCTCACAGTCGTAACCACATGAGCACTGGGACAGTTACTTTCAGGGCGATTGTGTCCCAGAAAGTCTGAGTTAGGTTTATAATTAAATTAATTCAGCCCTCTTTAAGGAAATTATAACATTTGGGGACAAAGTCAATTTTTGGTTGTACGAGAAGTGAAAATAAGTGACTTGACTGGAACTCGAGCCCAGGTCTCCCACTTTTCCGGCAGGTATTGTATTCACTGAACTACCAAGCTACATCATCTTTTAAAGTCAAGTTTTGTTAATTATTTCATCTTAAACTTAGTTAGGATGTCGTCGATTTAATAATCTAGATATTTTACGGTGGAATATTTCTCTATTATACATTATAGTATAGCAATTGCGCAAAATTGCTGACTTCATTGCTTCCCACACTAATCATACTAATTCTTTATCTAAAAGGACAAAAAATAAAAGTTGGTTTGGAAGACGTGATTGAAAATATAATTTGTATTTATTTATATAAATATTTATAATTATATTGAAATACATTTATATATAATTCTATTGAAATTTATTATTAATTTATATATTATATAATTTATATTTTATATATAATTTTATTATTCTATTGAAATACCAACTACTGATACCAGTACCAAATAATAACCAATCAAATAACCAAAGGTAAAATATATTGCATATGATCGGATGTTTACTGTACGATAGTGTTTTTATAGCTCAGAATTAGGAGAAAGGAATGGGGAATATTTGGTAACGACCCATTACCTGAGATAGGAAGAGTGAGGAGGTCGAATTAAGATTAGGAGAGTATATGGAGAGATTGATTGACTGATTGATCGGACCTTATATTAAGAAATAGGACTCTCACTTTCTTAATCAGATATGCCAATATAATACCACTGACAAGGAAAGCAAATCTAGACAAGAAAAGCGAATCTAAACAAGACTGATTAAAAATCAAGCGAGAGAGTTGAAAGGCGCAAGAACTGCCCCTAAATGCCCAGGAAAAGTGAAATTTCAAATTTAACATGAGTGCAGAGCATATAAACATAGGGAAGTGATTCCGCTCGGTGCGTGGATAAACATTTTTAAGAATTCAGAAACCCGTCCGTACATAAAAAGTAAATATCATTCAAAACTACACCGTCAATATTTGCTCATTCGACTTACTAAATTGAAATTAAAATTCGGAGAAGGGCACGGATTTCTTTGGCAAACATAATTTCGCATTTTGATTGCGTCTAATATACTTATGGGAAGGGAAATGGGGCCATCATCAAATAAAACGGTGGCGACGCTGGAATACCAGCTGCCCCCGCGTGGCGGGGTGCCCAAGGCTCCCGAGGGCCCCACCGAGATGTTGGGAGCGGCTGGGGAAGTCATAACGCATTCTCAGAGTCTATGAAATGACTGCGCCTCCAATGACTACTTCATACATAAAACTGCTCTTTTGCGGAAAATGCTACCTGATTAAGTACTTTCCTTAAAAATACTTTAAGAAGTGATATTGTAATATAGATGAAAGTGAATTGTAATTACTAAAAAAGATTTCAATTTAAAAGGAGAAAGATGTGTGCAAAAATATTTGAAGAAAATTAAACATATGAGTATTCTACAGAAAAAGTGCTCTTGAATTATGTTTGTATTTTCTAGTTTATTGATCTAGTTTTTTAAGGACTTGTATTTTATAGGAGGATAGGGTGAGAAAGATGAGATTTTGGTTCCAGACTATCCAATTTATTTTTTCTTCTTAAAAGGTAAGTATGCTACCCTGTTTGCTTCTTTCACTCAATGTCAAATATGTTCTCTTAGCCATCCTCATTTACTTTTACATTATTTTTTCTCTAAGTGAGATTGAGATTGGTGTGAAGCATGCTTTACTAGGAAACGTTATATGTCTTACATCAAGGATCCACCTGCAGCCTTTTTATATACGTACATCCTTTCAAATGTGAATCGCAATTTATAAATAAAATTATGTAAATAAAATAATAAAGCTTCATAATTTTCAAAAAAAAAGTACCCACTGGCCCCATGCTATTCAGAGTATACTTAGTTCTTTAAAATTTACGAAATAATTTTCTATCTTGGAACTAATTGGTATCAAACGAACAACAAATACCCAAATACTCACCTTGGATAGTTGTTATTTTAAATTTCGCACTATCCTATTGGTTTATGATTTAGCATTTTGGAGTAACGTAGTTAGTAACGTAGAGTAGCTGGGTCTAATCCGGTCGGGTGAAGAGTAGGGTATTCTGAATGGTATTTAAAGGAAACATTCGCAAATTATGATTTTACACTATCGTAGTAATAACCTAGTCGGAAATATCAATCATAGTTTGCGTGAGTTTATTATAGATGCAATTCAAAATACAGTATACCATTCCACCCTACCGAACTCAACCCAGCCAAAGTTTTTCAAAATTGCTAAGTCGAAAATCATCATTTCATTCACAAAATGGCTAAGTTCAGGGTACCGCTTACCATACAGAAACTCTTAATATAACCTCTCATAATTCCTAACATGCGCATATATATTTGTAGTGTATGTACTGAATTGAAACAGTTTGAGGTAACCTTCATTGTGGACCTGGTATATCGTTCAAAAAACATGTGGATTCTATTTTAAATTCGCAAACATATGCTGTGATATAGTAGTTGAATCAACTCGTACGCTGGGAGGGGAAAAGGTGAGGAACCACTAGGTTAGCGTGCCGCAAACTTCGGGTTAAAATGTAAGAGTTATGAGGAAATAATTATGATAATAACCGTATTTCTTTAAGGCGAGATTGAGACTAGAAAGTCTCTTCTTAAATCTAACCCTTCTTCAATTTGTATGAAAGAGATAGCATAAGCACGGAAGAAAATTATATTATGGGTTTAAAAACATAAGATGATGCTTAGGAAAAATAGCCCACAGCAAGAAAATTCCCACAAGGAGGGGGGCGTGAATAACCTGCGAAACCTACAGATGGTTTAACTATGATTTTACGGAAAATAGATGTTGAAGAGAAAAGATAGAGAAGTACTACACTACATTACCGAATAAAACAAGATTGGTCGGAGAGATTAAGAAATCCGTGGGGAAGGGAGGAATGACTCGAACGAGGAATGGAAATTTGAATAGGAGAGAGGATGCGTGGGCGACGCTTCACCTTTCCACGGAGTTTTGACCGCGATGTTAATCGAAGTTGGTTGATCCGCAACAGCCTGCTGCTTTCTGAAGAGATCATCTGGATAAACTGTTTGCTTTCGAAACTCCTTTCATCAATCCGAAAGGTATGAAAGTGCGGGAGGGGGCGGTGCGGAGGGAGGGGCTTTGAAACAGCGGTCTACGCTTTCCATGTTTCTGTTATTAGAGGCGCCGCGTGGGAGAAGTAAAAGCTTCGGCGGACACCTGTGACGTAGAGGACCCGATGGCCGAAGAAATATCGCTGGAATCGCACTTACAAGTCGGATACTATTCATCGGCAGCTTTGTGCCTCCCGATTGGTTCAACTGCCCTAAGAATTCGTTAAGTTGATGACCATCTTATCCCTTTACATCTCACGATAACTTTTGGCGTTGTAATCCCTCCCCTATTTTCCTCGCAAGTTCTATTTCAATAATACCCAATAAGGATCATTCTATAAGGGTCCATCCAGCTCTTCCTTATCCATGATTATGGTTAGCTTAATTACCGAATCTCTCGAATTTAGTTTTTGTTACATAAATTCAGATGCCAGTCTGTTTATACAAAATCAGGAAAAAGGCCTTGAATCGTTCATTCTGATTTTAGGCCTTTACCTTGATAAATCTTGTTGGAAGATATCGGAAACCTAACCGAACTATTTATTTCGGACAGGAATTGAAAACCGATAAGATTCGTATCGGTTTTTGAAATTATTTTAAGAGAATTAAATTTATTTTAAGAGAATGAAACCGGGAATAATCAGAAAAACGAAACTTGAAAATAACTTCCACGAGGACCTAAAATCTAACAAGTATGTGGAAATATGACACATTTATTGTAAACGTATCACATAGAATCACACCTCTCAACCCGAGTTTCGATACCTGAGAATCATCTGCAAGGGGAAAAAAGGAATGAATAAAAATTGCGTTTGTAGGGAATAAATTAAAATCTAGTTGGATGAAAAGAGTAAGGCTGGACATAAAGGATAGAATAGATTGCAGGGACTCCTCATCTACTTTTATCCCCTTTCCTCCAATAATCCAAACATGATATATAGTGCAGCTTCAGCTATGTGGCTGTTCCGAGGAATCAGCTCTGAACTTTTTCATCTTAGAAATCGATTTCGACGCAGATACACCATCTTAAACGGCCGATGTGTTGGAAAACGCCAATCTTATTAGGCTGAGAACCCGAGAAAATTACCGCAGATCATTCGCCGGCGAAGAACTCAATAGTTTTACTTTTCAGCAGCTTCGTTAACCACAACTTCTTATATTCGTTATGTAATTTCGCACTTTTCGTTTGCAATGCAAAACTCTACAATGTCTTAATTTTTAGTTCGGGGATTTAATGTTATTTTTTTCCTACAGAAATTGAAGTTCCACTGAGGCAGTAACCTGTCTTGCTTACCCCCTATTTCCGGGCCAATTCTTATGCTATGAAGTCCGGGTTGTATTATCTAACATTCAGTGATGCTTACTAGATGAAATTGTCTTTCTTCATTGAGTCAGCATGGGATATCTCCAGGTAAAGACGAAAATATCGATTTCGGAATGGCGATAATTTTGGCTGGAAAGGGCTGGGAAAAGAGATATTCTATGTTTTGAACCAGGAGTGAATGAAAAGAATTGGTTACACTTCTTTCAACCGAAATCCTGTATCCCGACGCTGTATTTGGCCGACTACGATTCACCAAGGCCTGCTGGCTGGCAACTCCATATTTTTCTTTCGGTCATAAACGCAGAGTTATCCCACTCGATATGTTAACAAAAGTCAATTATGATCATAGTCATGGAAAGACCAAACAGACAGTTCCCACTTTTGGTATCTCAGCTGAGAGATAATCTTCTGGGTAAACATGACTATTAAATACGAGTTATCTCGTAGCTAACTCGTAGTTATAAAAACTCTTCTAAATACATAGAATTCCTCACTGGATAATCAAAGAAAAGTTCTGGTAGTTTGAAAATACTAGTCACGCCCGACTCATTAGCCATCGTCTAAGAATTACTTTCAGCGATTTAAAAATAAATAACGAAAACTCTTATAAACTCGAAGTATATATTTTTTGCGAAAAATTATTACACATACCATTGAATAACTACTTATCTAACGAGTGATATTTAGAATTAATTTCTATATCGTTTACAAATAAATGTAACGGAAAACTCTCGAGTCAAACTACCTCCAAATGGGTATCGGATTGAGTGTTGGCCAAACTGGATGGTCCCTAAAAAATTACGGTTCGATGCCCTGGTGCGGGACCAACGTTCGTTACTCCAGGGGATGGGGGCCTTTGATGGGGAAAGAGAGGCGTGCCGCAGTGGTGTGGAGGATGTAGGTCTCCGCTGCGCCAAGCAGACTTCACAGGCGCCGGAGTTGGGAGAATTACGGGGATTAATTGCTTGCCAAACGGTCGCGGACGTTGTGAAAGGAGGTCTCAACGACTAAACTGCCCTCTAAGGGGCCTCGGATTGTGAGGTAGCGTTTAGTGGGAAAATTGGACTCTGACCAACTGTTCGATCACTTGGTAACGAGCTTATTCACAGCTGAGCTAAATCTTACGCGGAATCTGACCGCTCGAGAAATTAGTTCGAATATATCTCTCTAGTGTTGAATGCCATAGGAGAGGAGTCGTTTTAAACTACAACATTTAATTAAATTTTCGCAAATTATCAATCTTCTCGAAATTTGTAAACGATAACTATTCTTCTGCTATGAACAATTTTCTTCAGAAACTATTATTCTACGATCAAAATAAGGATCTTTATCTCAGAAATAGGGTGTGAGATGACTTTGCATGTAATGGCATGGGAATCTTGTTCCAATTTTTTCACCTTTTGGTATCTTGCTCGATTTCGTGAGACCACATTTAATTCTTTGGGGAAAGACTGGAATGAGATAAAAACGATCCAACTAAAACAAAACTCCGTATTTTCAACAATTTCACAAAATACGAAATAATTTTTAGTGGTTCTAGATTGCGTTCCAAGACGTTCAGCAAGAACATATCGAGTTTATATGGAAACGACGAAATGTTTTCCGTGATATATATGGGCAAAAGCGATAGGGCATGTGTAAGAACCAGAAGTGCATCCAGAGCTTTCTTTTATGGGATCAACTCTATAATTATTACTGATTATAAACGGAAAATATTACTATTTAAATTGTAATGATAACGTGTACTTATCATTATGAAAAGTAAAACTTGAAAAATTTTTCCAAAAGTTTCCAAATATTCAATAATAAAAATCTCTAGCATTAAGTTCTTAATGAAATACTTGTAGAATCATACTGAGAATCCAAGTCATTCAGCTTCACTCTTGGGAGGGCATGTGGTAAGAATCATGCTTACCTTTCCTCTGAAATTGCATTCGTTTATCAGGAAATGCCTGGCATTCTTTTCTGATTAAAGAGAAAGGGTTTTAATCAAGTCCCTCCCAGTAAGTATTAAGGCTCCACTAGAGTGTCTTTACTGTGGACGCACCACGGCAAAATTAGCTTGGTACTGAAATACTCATTTCTTTGTTTTAAATTAACTTTTCAACAATTTTGATATCGAAAATTAGTTCGCAGTTCTAAATTCTTTGCAATAAATCGGTATTTAATATGTGAACACTATTTAAATACAAAGGGATGTAATCATGGATAATATCTCAAACATATCGTGAAATGCAAATATTTTCGGTGGGTTTTTATTGTGAACTATGAGGAAAGGCAGAAATTTTTCACTTCGAATAGTTAGACTTTATAGTGACTTATTCCCATAATCAAATGTTGATCGCTTCTCTATGATTTTGAAACCTTTGATAACGGACTATGAGTATTACATTGATAAAATAATCATAGCCCGCAACTTGCCTTATCGCTGGCAACGAGAAATCATTTAATACTTTTATTTCAAAGACATCATCTGCTTCTAGTGCTTACATCTACCGTCATTAAACTCATGCTCAGGCACAAGATGAGTAATAAAATGAATTATCGCAATTCGATCTATGGAATTAAATTTTTTCTCATTTTCTAACCTAAAGTAAAAATTCTTTCTTTAATAATATTTAGCATATGTAATGCTCACTTTTATAGAATTCTTCTCCAGAAAGGTCCCATCAAAATCCACCTTTATCTTTGAGAAAGTTTGGACGTCCCTGATGAAGACTATAATACTTCTAAACTTTTATTCAGTTGATGAAATATTTAAAATAAACATTCGAAGACTTCTCGACGAAAATAGGCTCCCCATCGATGAAAAATATACGTAAAATTATTCTTTGAACAAAGAAATCAATTGCGAAAGGTAAAATAAAGGTATGAGGCATTATAAAACTTACGCTTTGACTTCGTCTGCACGAAAGAAAGATGGTAGAGAAAATAGAATAGTTAATGCGAGTGAAACACATGTGCTTGTCAATCACTTGGCATGGTACTGAACATTAAGAAACGTTTAGTGTTAAGCTGGATTTCGTTAGCCTCAAGGAATCGTCCTTGGTTTTATGTATGGAAACTCATCTTGAGAACGAGTGGGAAGCGACCTTAACAGTAATCCATGCATAAGCATAAGCATTCATCTTCAAATTCAGATATCACATCTTAACATACGGGCAGAGAGGAATGTGAGTTATCGTTTTGTAATGACGTGGTATAATCCGACTGAGGAAAATTCAAAGGAATATTTACACGCAAATTCACGCATTTGCATCGTAAGAGCGTCTCGTTGGAATCTTTCGCAAATCTGGATTTGTTCAAATATTTTACAGAAATCCGTGCTCCTGGTTGTAGATCTCCGCGGCACGTGGTTTCATCAATAATAATATGATGTATTAATCATTCAAAACGTTAAATAATATGTAAAAAATTAAAATTTTCCTTCGCTGAAATCAGCATCAGAATATAAAATGCATTCAGTTTGTTTGCTAGTCAGTTTGATAGCTGAATCGGTAATTGAAATTTTTTTATTTTAGTTACGAATCATATAAACACAGCAGAAAATAAACCTGTAACGAGGATAATTTTACAATACGGAGCTTAATACATAGGATTTATTCTCATATATTCCACCATTACTGTCTGGGAAACCTGGAACTCACTACAGACAACTTTCTAGGAACTTTTTAGATAACAATAGTGTTTTCAACGCTCATTTCTAGAGAATGGCTTTTAATCTGAAAATATGTGAAAACTCTAATTTTCCGAAAAAAAATCAAAAAACAGTATTCCACGGTTGGTCATTTTTCAACAAGAAGTTAAAACTTCTGTAGGATTACTAAAAGGAGAGTTGAAGATACTTTGATATAGATATAGAAGATAGATAGATCTTCTAGGGACGCTTAAATATTACGTCTCATAGCCGTAAGAGTTGCTTTCATCCGAAGAAAAATTTAATTCAAATAGAAGACTCCTAGGAATGGAAATAACTAGTGCTGCTGTACTGTATTTACCTCTCAGCGTGTTACAATCAGTTTTATAGGAAGTCTTGAAGTGCTTTTCAATTATTTATCGATAATAGTTTATGTTGATAATTTGCTGTTTTGTTGAAAACATCACTTAAAAACATCTCTCGCTATGGGAAGGTAATTGAAGAGAACTGAAGGCGTTTTACGCTTTAATTTACATACACTTTACATTAGAAAAAGCAAGAAAAAAGAATAGTCTGATGGAAAAGTGTGATTTAGACAGTAGATTGCCTTTCGCGAATAACTAGTCTTTACTGAGGCTCTAATTCATAACCTTAGAAATAAGAAACGCTCATAAATTCTTTCATTATCCCGATAAAAAAATAAAACGGGGTTATTGATATTAATGGGGGATAAATTATCAATCCTCGAAACAGAATGAAAGTATCTACTGCGCGCCACGTTTGCCTTGAGGATGAATATAATTTGTTCAATGAAAGGTGACGAAAGGAGCATGAAGGATGACTACGTGGTTTCCTATCTAATTCTTGGAAGGAAGGTAAATGAGTAGTGAAAGTGTCTTTCAATAGACGAGAGGATTCGACGCTCAAGAGGAGATTTCCGAGGAAAGTAAACAAACTCGTCGTGACGGCATTCTCTACAGAACACCATCAGACACGTTGCGCGTGCGAGTTACACAAACTGTGAGGAATGAGTTTGAGTCGAATTACGACCGCCATAAAAACTTACGAGGCGAATTATGAATCCATCAAAGTTGGAATAAACCATTCCGTATCCCCTCGAAGACTTCGATTCCAAAATGATCGATCTAATTTTTATAATCACGGCTTTTTAAATCGAGTTAGCGCGATGGTCATTATTAGCGTCATCAGTAACATTTACCAGTTTAGGCGGGAATTTAGGCAATTTGGATACGGATTGATGGTTTTTGGCGGCATTAAACGTTTCTGTTTAGTATCAGTCTCGAAGATTTGAATTTCAAATTCTGTGAATGCCCGCCAGGAATTTCCTCTCTCTTATCCCACGGGCCGATTCACGGGGGGACTGAGACATCAGCGTCGCGCGGTCGATTTGGCAACTACTCGTACGGTGGTCGCCTAGAGGCGCGGGAATTTATAATTCCCGAACTTGGGCTTTGAAAAATAATTAGATGAAGAATATTTCTCGAAAAGGCTGAAGGAAAATAATGATATTGGACCGAGAAAACATATATTTATTTATTTATTGTGACAAAAATCGGGAGAAAATCACTATGTTTTGATACAGGTTATATTATTGCCTTTAAGGTGAGCATGTTATTAACAATAATAAAAATAATACGTCTATATTAAGGGCAGGATTGAGATAAATTAAGGAACAAAGATTTATGGAAAATGTATTTTGGAGCTAACCAAAAGAGAAAATAGCTACACTATTCGCCTCAGTTATGTTGTTGAAAGAGGGTGATAAAAAAAATGTTCCCATGCCGGGAATCGAACCCGGGCCTTCTGGGTGAAAGCCAGATATCCTAGCCACTAGACCACATGGGAGACATATACTTACTTATTTCTCGTCAGTAACAAAGATATCTCTTTGTCCGTTCCCTTTTATTCTGAAAGAAATTCTTTTTCTTTCAGCACTTAATTCATCGCTTTCCACCAGCCATTTTTAGCCAGCCTTCTTTCTTATTCCTGAAATTCTGAAATCTTACCAACTCTGTCATTCTGCCTCTTTCCATCCTTTAGATGTGTTCAACCAACTTAAAGTTATCCTTTTACGTTAGATCGCCGTCCTTTTTACTATTTCACATTCATTCGCTATCATCATTTTTTAACTTTGAATGAAGTGCTGCTTTCATGAGGCTTTTGGACGGGTTTTCCTCCCGACTAGAGTAAATGCCAAGCAAGGATTTTGCTCTGTTTGCCCCTCAAATGACTGCCACCGGGCTAGATGCCTATTTGCAATCATAAAATGCCAAACATTCATACTATCCATTCCAGCCGCATACAGTTCACCCACATTCTTCCTTTGGAGTTCTCTAACCATTCCTTTATAGAACAAAGTATGCCCAAGCCGCTGGCAGTCCCAGGAGGGAGGCTGCAAACGGGATATTCCCCCCCTTTTGGCGACTTTAAGGCCTGACGAGGAACTTGAATTAAAGTCAGATTATGAAGTTTATCCAGAATCATTACATATCTACCACAGTTATCACGACAAAATAGCATTTGTGAAAGTTGTCTGGAGATTAGTTAATTAGGAAATTGACTTCATTGCCTATTTTAGCAGCTTTATACAACTATAAGAAAAATTTTATAAGAATATGATTATAAGAAAAATAACATGGTAAAATTGATCCTTTTTAATGTGTCCATCTTTAATTAACCTTAGAACTTATTTTAATTGTTAATAACGGGAATCTACACGGAAAATTCAGTTTTGAATTTGTTTAGTAGTAGTAAAACAAATCACTAGGTAAAACTGCCCTCTACTTCTATTTCTCGAAACTCTTTGTCTAACATCACGATATTACTTACAGCTACACGAATAGGTAGTCACATGTGATTGCATATAAAAACCTACATGGGGTTGGCTCTTTTGCATGGCTCTCTAAAACACGAACTATAGCAGCTGCAGTGAAGGTGGGAACCGATGGAGATGAGGTGCTACAAAAGAATTATGAAAATAGAATTGACAGACCGCGTACCTGATTGAGAAATGCGACAAAGAAATGAACAGAGAAGTCTCTGGTAAACGTTGGTGAAAAGATGAAGGAAAATATTCAGGCACAATATCGTAAGATAGTCTTCTGAAGATATTATTGGATGGAAGGAATTACTGAGGAAGACATGGATTTGATTACGAGACATTGATTACATTGGGGATCAACATTTTCCTTAATTTTCCTTTTCTTCTTCAGTTCTCCAAGTAACATGACGATTAGATTTCCACCACATTTTCATTACAATGTTAGGAGGGCAGTCACGATATTTTGCACGTTTGTGAATTGATTACTGATTCTAACCACGATGATGCTTTCATTTTTATACATACAGCTCTTTTTTGAAATACAGGTGTTCTTCTAAAGTCAAATCTTCATGTTTATGACTCAAAATTTTTATTTTACTTTGAGATGCGCCAGAGACTATACTAAATGCGCTCTCTAGAATTCAGCGATATGACATGTTAGTTCTGTGAGTATACGAGGTTAGTCTGAAAAGTTTCCGACCCCAGATTTTTCAGAAATCTTCAGAAAACATGTCGAGAAATGGCAAAATGTCGGAAACCTTTCAAACCACCTATGTATGTATGTGAGTGTATACATGAAAAAAATTGTAGGAAAGTTACGAAAAATTTATCGTGTGGATTCAATGCTCCACTTAAAATCACATTATAGTTTTACTTATGACGGATGCAACCATAGGTTGCCTATCCCTATTTTAAATTATCACGCATAAAACCCGAGAAATAAATCCTAATCTCCATCATCTCCAATCCGAAAATCGAGTTACTCCACTCAGTCATTTACCGAATACCTTGATTATTGTACGTACATATTTTTTACTACCATCCTCATTTGCCTGTGCAGTGATCTATTCTTTAGAAATAATCGATGATCCTTCTCTTTTACTCTTAGTACCTTTCTCTTTATCTCTTCTAGGAAATTTTTATTACTCTGCAATTTAACTTGTATGATCTCAAAGGAACTCAACTCGCAGTATACAAATACGACAGACCTGTTACATTTAATATTATCCGAAATTAGCGAAAATTTAATGAATCTATTTAAACAGGAGATGCTTTTGAATCTGAAACGCTGTCCCTCTAATTATAAGTATTAAGAGTGATACTTGGAGACAGTGAAAGTCAAACTCAACTCAAAAAAGGCGTTATAGTAAAGATTCGTTGAAATCCAGTGGTGATAAATCCTGTTCTATCAAGAATATCTTACTCCCCGGGTGTATGGTATTAAAAAATCTAGCAGATCATTCATTTCTAATTAGTATGTTTTAATATGGGAAAAGAACTCGACTTAAATCAAAGAAAAATTAAACGTTAAAATCCATAAAGACAAGGTAAAAGTCCCAGGAAATGACAAGCATGGTGACTTACAGACATATTACGGAATTCATGCAAAAAATGTGGTCTACAAAGAGGTTTAAATACATAAATTAAACTTCGTAGCCAACTGTGGCTTTATCGACATCATCTACATATCAAACGTCGCCCATAGGCCCAACGGATTACTCCTCAGGGGTAAGAGGACATGAAAGGGGTCGGCATCCTTTGCCTGGGGTGAAAACTTAATTCTTCCTTTTTAAAAGTTTGTCTTTCGTTATAAGCTAATACTTCCATAAAATAGAATATGTGCCAATAAAAAGGTATTTTTATAAGTGCGACATATAATATAATCCATACACTAGCATTATTTTATCGGAATCAAAATAAACCGATTCGAACCGATTGAAAGGTTGTAGTGAGGGCTTAAATGGAACTGAACCGAAATTTGGAATTTTAAGTAAACTGAAGCAAAAACAGAAGAGTAAATAATCACGGTTCGTAGCCCTGGTCCAGACCAAATGGGGGCCTAAAACGAGTCTTTGCTTAAATGCTGTGAAGACTCTTGGCTTTTGGGTTTTGTATATTTCAACTTGAGCACTAAACTAGGTAGAGCAGAAATTCGTCAATTACGTCACTTCTTTAAATGTCGAATCCTTCACCTTTTTCTTCATCTGAAACCTTATCTGGTTATTTATCCATCTCTCCCGTAATTCTAAATTTAATATTACTATGCCCAGAGTCTAATTCAATTTGCCCTATCCGAAATTATCACAATGTCATCATTAACAGAAAGAAATACACCTTTGTTACAAAATGCGTAGAGAAATTTAAATCGGCACATCCTATCTTCAAAATATACAATACTTTAAGCTAGAAAGATTACAATATAGTGAATTATCCATCCATTTATATCCATAGCAATAAATAAATAAATGAAAGAGAAAAAAGATCTTCATTGAAGTATGTGCTAAAATAAAAGATAACAACGCAGCTGGTTTATTTAATTCGCATGCATTAATGATTAACTACAACTAGCTACCAACGTTTTCCATCAAAAGTCACGAGATAAAAATAATGATGATAATTTATTACAAGATAATAATAAATTATGAATAAATTCTAAAGTGATCGTCAATGAAAATTGAGAAAACGTAGAATAGAAGTAATATCCTCTAAAAACTCCAGGTTTTTCGACCAAACTAAGCGGAGCGCCATCTAAAACCAGCTAAAAACAATACCTAATATTTGCCGCATATTTATGGAAAATATTGTCTTTAGCTGGTTTTAGTAAATCTTTATCAGGAGAAAACGATCTCTATTTCTGAATAATACTTAGCAAATACATCGGTCTAATCACTTTCTACACCCCTGAATGCGCTAGACATCTACAAATGATTGAAACTGAATTGAGATATTATTGAGAATACACTACATTTTAAATTAAATTTATACCAGCGATCCACCAGTGGCGTATGGCAGAAAGCTTATTATTACCAACATATTTACCAAATCTAAGCTTCCCTAATGCTTTGTGGAGAGAAGAACCAGGAAATAACATTCTGTTTTTCCATTTATTCCTTGTAACGCTTTGTCGATTCCTCTCAAAGATCGCGCTCGTTCCTTAATGAAATCAAATTTCCTTTTAATTCTAAATCTAAATTCTAAAATTTTTATACCTAAAAATTTTTCTACACGCTTGCTTGATAATCTGATCTTCTCACCTGGAGCGAATTCCGCTTGAGGGATCTTATTTTAGCCTTAAAGTTACTGTCGAACCTGAAATCTCTACAAGAAAGCGAGATACTATACGTTGGACCATCTCAAAATTTGAGACTAACCCTACTTCATGTGGATCCCAAATTGCGCAGCAGTATTCGAGAATACTGAGGTCGAATAAGGGGAAAACAAGCGATTTCTTTGAATCTCGATGGGCATCCCCTCATGGCTCTGTTTGTTTATCTTTGTATTCCATTCGCTGTTCTTATTGCACCTCAAATATGTTCTTTGAATGATAAACTACTGCTAAGTGTACTCCTACGCATTTATTGTGACGCACGAACTGCTAATTCTAACTCCTAACGCACTCCTTTATATTCAAATCAAGCTGCCAATCTTTGCACCAACTTGATAAAACGCTTTGGTCGTTCTGTAGGTTACTGCTATCGTCTTCTTACAGGGTTTCTTTGTATATGAGACTATCATATGCAGATAATGTTCCCTTACTCTTTAAATTATCTACTACAACATCTATTATATTATTTTCATTGGGGCCCCCAAAGGATAAGACCCTTTAACAGTGCCTAATAGCCTTATTGTAAGGAGATATTGAAAATACAATCCGCCCCTGATTATATCTTCTAAAATCACCACACAAGTATTTTTAAGATATATGAGTGAGTAAATTCGTTCATTCGAAGTCAGACCCAGTGGCGCACTTATAACTTTTTGAGATCCTGAACGTTACACTGTTACGAGGCCACCATAAGTCGAATTAAATTAAAACGAAGATAGATTTTAGATTCATACCTCGCCAGCGATATATACCGCCAGCGGTCGAAAGCAGAGGTTGTATTGATAAGGAACATCACTCAAAGTTCTTACATCTACTGTACTTTGTCCAACATCATGAAGAGACCACGTAAATTTTATGGCACCGTGTATTCCTTACGGGAGAATGGCGCGTGCTATTCGTAGATTATATCAGAAATCAATTTTATTTTATACTGAATGTCTTCAAAATCAATTATACGTTGGACCATCTCTAAATTTGAGACTAACCCTATCGCAAATTTTCTTTCTCTATGCAGAAGTCGAAACAGCTCGTGCTATTCCTCCTCAAGTTATACACGGAGACTTGCGTCGATTCTCCATCTTCACTTTGGACGAAGTATATTCACATTCTGAATTGCTTTTTACTTGAAATGAAGAGTTACTTTAATATATACCTTGTTCTTGCAAGCCTTTAAATATTCTTTTTTTATTTCTTAATACATTGCGATAGAATCAAAAATTAATATATTAGTGTAAAGAGTGATGAATATGTATGTTTTACTTTCTATACTTCCTTTTCTAAGAAGCAGGGATTGTAAAAAAACCATCAGGAGTGGATTTTGCACTTATGGCGCCTTGTGGTACACTCGTCCCAATAATGATAGATTATCCAATTTCTCCTTATATCTCCTAAATGAAAAACATTCATAACCAAGAGGTAGTTAACCAATGTAATATAGACATAATTTTAGTCTGCTTTAGTATAAACGCTGACGAAACAAAAAGCACTCCAAACGAAACCAAAAGCCTCAAAATCTAGCGTTAAAATCTCTAAATTGGTAACCATTGAGGGAGACGCGTAAACACGGTGCTAGGCAATAACCGACGATTTTCGAGGGTGCCACACCCGACACCGCGCCCCTCATCTGGCGGACCGAGATTTTCAATCATAATTATTATTCGACTCCGTTGTTTGCCGTCGCCGTCAACGGCTCCCACCCACGACACCCCTCCAGGCACCGCAGGAAAAGGCAGAAGCATCGGCCCTCCCACTTGCTGCTTTTCCGACAGACACCGGCGGCGTGGGACTGCGCGGTGCCACCCTCCACCCACTCCGTCTCTGCCCACTCTGTTTTTAGGCGCGGTCGCAAGCAAGCGATCTCATTGTCTCCGACCGGTACCTCTCTGTCTGTCCGACCGCATGAAGCAAAAGCCCATTGAGGCGAAATGTTATGACGAGACGTTCCGGCGACGAAATTCAATTTTCGGTTTCGTGCGTCATTTTTAATGATGCTATAATGAAATGGTGGTAAAATGCACTTGGTGATTTTTTCGCTGTTTTTAAAGACAGGTACACTGAAATTGAAAGCTTATGGCCCCTGTCTGTGCGGAAGATCGGTAGAGAAAGGTTCTGTATGTCTGACTTTCAAACATGTATTGCAATACACTGTTACTGCTAGGTGATTTAAGCGACCCAAACTCCTTATCATCAGCATTGCGTGAAGGTAGAACAGTCTGGACTTGAAAATAGTTTCCACTCAGGGGCCATAAGCTTTCAATTTTACTGTACTCTCGGACAAGGATCCTACGTAACTAGCTGTCATTAATTATTGCGGAAATATCAATGTTTACTAATTAATTTAATTCTGGGTTTCCACGAAGACACGCCTCATCATTTGATTTTATTATCATTTTATCTCTTAACCGTCATGAATATTGTAATTTTGGTTACAATCTCCATACCTCTAGCTTAGTGACTGGATAGCTTGGACAGTTTACGCTATATAAGAACGGTAGAGGTATGCATATTAGTAATTATACGTCACTTTTAATGATGTTCCGCGTGAACAATGAATTGAAAAAGCGACTATGAAGATGAATGTCTTTAGTATCGTGAGATTAAGGGAGTTGTTAGATTTGGCAGGGCAAAGAGGTACATCGATATGTGAGTTATGCAACTTGTTCCAGTCTAATCTGGATGTAACTCCTTTGGTCATTTCCTCCGAAACCCATTTTGAAATTGGCTCCTGAAGAAGTGGTCACCAGCCATTTGGACGTTATGCAGCACTAATCTCACAGTTATGAATCCCGTGGACCATTAATAAATTCTTTTTAAGGCACAAAAAATAGTAGAAAATAATTATCCAAAAATTGTTAATGTATAATTTATGTTATTACTCGTCTACCCTGTGTTGGTGACACGAATATTAATCAGAATAGACGAGTTTAATAAACATAAATATTGCAAATAATGCTGAATATTTTTTCGAGATTCTCCAAAAAATTCTCACGGAAATAGAATAATTATTAGCCCGTTGGACCCCTGGTTGACCACCGTGCTCCTAGAGCAGAGTATTCCTAACTGCTGTGATACTATAGTGTGCCACGAGAGATGGTGAACGTGCTGCAAAAAATATAGCGATATAGTCGAAACGAAACTTTGAGTGTGCCGCGAAGCGTTATAAAAATTAAGCATAATTAAATTTGCATGAGATTTTTTAAAGTTTTTATTCATATTAACGCATCATTTTTCACATTTCTCGCCACAGAACTATGCACAGATTGCAAATTTCAACAGCTTTGTACCATTAATGGTATTCGGTTGGAAAGCTTTTCTAATACATAGATATCTAATCTAATAACATAGAATGAATAGTTATGCGCAGATTGGGTAAAAAAATCGTACTGGTTTTCCATTTTTTCCCTCCGGTTTTTGTGAATGCACCATTGCCTTTGCAAGTGACGTGTTCCAAATAGTCTCTCGAATGTCGAAATGTTGAGAATAAGCTCTATTCTATGATTATTCTATTTCCGATATTCAAAATTAAATTTAACAAGTAGCAAGATTCGTTTTTTATATTGGTAGTGCACTTTAAAGTGTTCCAAAATCTGAGGCTATGTCGCATGGGGCTGCTTTCATCAGAGGAAAACTTGGAAATTCGGGCGCCTCTGAAATTGGTCTACTTTTTCAGGACCCATAATTCTTATTAAAACTATCAAACTAAATCTTTATAGCATATAAACGTAATGTTAAGAGTGCTAGAATTCTGTCCTCTTTATTTGCAACGTTTTAGATGATGATATAAGAATCACCTTCAAAAATGACCAAAAATAAGGGAACATAACATCGGGATGCCTGTCATCAAGTTTGCTCCCAGACTTGCAGCTTCTCTCGACGTCCCCTGAACTCCTATACAAATTCAAACATGATTTCACCTGCTGGATCGGCGAGAAATACATAGCTGCATCTCCATAATCGAACCCAATTAGTTCGCAACCAAGGTTCATATCCAGAAACCTGATTACCTCTTATTTTCTTAATGAAATTTGTTAACTCGTATCATTCGCTCGAAATTGAGTAATAACACATAGAGATTAAGAATAACAGAACTTAAATAAACCTTATTTATAGCGATATTAAGACGAAAAATTAACATTATAACTTCCGCAAGAGCAACTCGAATGCAAATTTTGATAGAAATGTCACTGGTTCATTGGTGTACTCAAAGAGATATCATAACTATATAGTACATACATACACAGATACGTATATATTTTAGCTACGATGACTGTTTCGCTACGGACGTTTTCGCTACAGAAGTTTCGCTACGAAGTATTTCCGCTATAGTACACGTTTTCCGTAGATAATCTTCCTAGACCATTCAAAGAGAGATAAAAGGTGAATGCGTAAGAGCAATCGAAGAGAAAGCTTCTTCTACATTCCTCCTTTTACAGATAAAAAATTATAAAAGAAAACATCTACTAAAAGTGGGTTCAAATAACAAAAACAAGTAAAGAATAATTAATTGGTATTCAAATGAAGAAAATATCTCCCAAGCTTATTTTGTGCCATAATGACAGCCATCCTCTCTGGTCCATCTACAGGATCATGGTTTTCAGTAGAAAGCCTCTTAAGTCGTTATCTAGATTCGTTATTTTATCAATCCAATAAATTAACAACAGTATTTCAAAATTTGATGAGAAAAAGTTCGAAGACGACCTGAAAATTGATCGTAACGGAATATAAATAGTCTCTTAACCTTTTCAAATTAATATTTTCTGACGTCTTTAAAGTTTTCTTGTTCTGAAACTTGACTTCCTTTGCCCCATTATTTCTGAGTATTCATAATGCCGTAACGCTTCCCAATCCAAATGGAATAAAACCTATCATAAACGTGACTCCTTGAGTTTAGGTTTTGATTCCAGAGTTGGAGTTTTCCCACGAAAACTGATTTATGAAAAAACTTTGGTTGTAAAGTCGTTTATCGGTTGAAGATTCCGACGAAAAAATAATTTTGGGATTCAAAGAAAACGATCGAATAGATTTTGCCGTAAATTCTGTCTGAGTTGATTATTTTTTATTTTTAAAACCCGGGAACTCACGTCAACCATTCCTATCGCTATTGCGTTAATGTAAAATACTATAAATATACATTCATATTCATAATTATGTATTTATATCTATGTTTATGCTTAGAGATATATCCCAATATCTTAGATGCCACTTAAACTGCGGAAATATCAAAGTTTACTAATTAATTTAGTTTTGGATTTCTACGAAGACCCGCCTAATCATTTGAATTTATCATCATATTGTTTCCTAACTGTCATGAATATTGTAATTGTAATCAAAATTTTCACATCTCCAGCTTAGTGACTCTGGAAGGCCACCTTAGAGAATACCTTAGACAGTTCACACTACATAAGAACGGTAAAGGAGTGCATACGAGTAATTATGCAATGAAATCAAATGCAAGAAATTTTCCCTAATGACCTCAAAAAGCATTAAGAATTCGACTAGAGATATCTTCGATTTGTAAATCGATTCAAATGAAAATTAGCCTTCTCCCCGTCTTCAAATTAAATATTTTTCACTTTCTTATTTTTGTTTCCTTTGATAGAATTGTCATCAACGTAACCTAAATTACGGCTTTTAGTTATGACAGTAATTAAAGATATTGAATATTAAATTTCCTTTCAAAGGAAGTCATGATATTCTTACCCGATACTTGTACATACATCTCCACAATGGGTGTTAAAGAAGTACAGATTCAACCTCGCCCTATACAGACGTATACCCTTTACCGCCGACTCCAGCCCATAACTCTTCCAACCTTTCCATTGTCTCTTGTTCGATAATCCCCACCCTTTCTCCTTTCAACGGCAAGGAATATATGAGAAAAGGCGAGCCGTATGCCTCTCCTTTTGGTGCTCCGCCCTAGTAAAACAGGTTCATTTTCGATCATAAGTTAATAGGTGCGACTTAATATGCTAATAAAGACGCAACTGCTCGACAGTTGATCGAATTTCTATTAATCGAACGCTTAGTTTAACGTGTTTATATCTGTCTGCCTGTATTTCGTATCGTTCCTAATAAAGATGACTTCAACAATGGGGTCGATGGTAAAGTTTGTCAGCGGATGAGGAAGTGGTATACTGAGAACTATTGGGAGAGGGTTCTTTAACATAGTTGACCCAGATAATACAATCGAACCCATCTATAACGATCATGCATTTAACGAAATCTTGTCTATAACGAGATGAGGTCCCATAGACTCTCCTATGGTCACAAATGTTAACCATGCCGCGTATAATGAGTGATACGAAATCCACGCTATAGCGAGCTGTTCTATGGTCCCTTGGTTCATTATTTCCTCCTTTATAACGAAATAACCGTCACCTGACCGCCCCTCCTTGCATCGTAGGTATTCTCACGTATGACCATCATTCATCCATCCCTCAGAGCGACTACATTCGATAATACTGCTCCTCGGAAATTCCAGTCCTCCAAGCATTTTATGCAGCAGAAAACGCTTTATTTTAATAATTCCTTTATTATTATCTTTATCTTTATGACATCATGCTCTTAATTATTTACAAGGTTAAATCAAAAACCACACATTACTATACACAATACAAAACGATATACAATATTTAAAAATTTGAAAACTGTTTCTTTTTACAATACAATAAAATTTATAATACAATCAGTTTGATCTTCCCGAGCCTGTTTGGCTCGTCAGGAGGTGCCAAAAGCATCATTATAGTTTTATACTAAAATGTTATCTCAAAATAAACATGACTGAGTATAAAGATATTGATAATAATAATAATAGTTTAATAATCACAAGCAGGTTTTTCAACCCAATAACATGCGTTATAATATAAATAAATAATACTTAAAACAAGAGAAAAAAAATAATAATAGTCAAAATGAAGGAGAGAAGAAACAGAGAACAAGATAGAAAGAATTAATGTGATTATATTGAGTACATAATTGAGAACTCTCCATTGCTCCGTGAAATTTTTATGTTAATTTTAAAATGCACAAACTGTTATTATGTTATTAACTGAATCGGCGTCAATGAATGCAATTCATGCATTGCACTGAAAACATAACCAACCCAAGCTAAAAAATTTCGCACTGTCAAATAAATTTATTTACTTACATTTCACACAGCAATTTGGCTATCATCCTCAACTTACTAAAGATATTATTCGTCGAAAGGTTGAGAATCTCTATTCCTCAGCATGAAATATGAACTAATGTCTAGAAAATATGAAGCGGATGGGGAAAAAAAAACGATACAGGCATTCTTCAACGCCAAGTAGAGGAGTTATTGGAATAACAACCTTTAGAAACAACTATAAAAGCATAAGAATTAATCTTACTGAAGGAAACAGACCCCCGATCTTAAATTATTTTCATTCTGAAACAGAGTAATTCTCTAATTGTATTTCCTTGTTTATTTTGTCTATGAGAGGTTAGTTATTATCGAGCTCCTACAAGTACGAGAAAAACTTATTGGAGTAAAATTCATTTCGCTATTCCGCTTAAAACACGGTTTTCTCAAAATTTTGGTCCTATTCCCACTAAAAAAAATGGTAAAAATGTTGCTTAAGACGCTCTACCACATGCTTATAAGGCGGGTCTTTCTCATCCCCAGATGCACTGCAACCCGCTTAGGCCAATCCTCCACCTCGATTAATATGCCAAAGAGCGTTTACATTATTCCTCACGTTTAGTCCTTCTGGCAAAAATTGCTTTAATACAGTGAAAAATTGCCAAATTAAGTCTTCATCAGCCGGTATGTTGCGAATATACTCATTATTATTATCTTATGTTATATTAGTATCTTAATAACTCTTAGTGCCATGTCCTACAGTAACCTATCCTTCTAATCTCGTATCATATTTTCGCATTAATTTTTTTGGTTCAGTTATATTTCGCTTGGAAATTGCTAAAATATTTCATTTCACACCTGTTATTTTCTTCGAATTGTATTCTCACTGAAACCGAAAAACATAAGGATCTAATGTGCCGCGAAATATGAGTCGATACAAATGAGTACTGTGGAAGACAAAAGGTAGGGGATCACCTTTATAGGAACATAAAGCGATACTCAATAAAAGCAAAAATATCCCCTCAAAAGCTTGCCATTGCTTGTTCTCGCAACCTTACAAATCTTTGAGGTAACTTTCGATTGTTCTCAATTTCCACACCACTTGGCCGATGCATTTATTGTAATTTTACTGTATTGTATTTTACTTATTTTTTATTTACTGTATTTTTCTATTGCAGTAAAAGAGGAAATGACACAGCCAAGCAGAAAGCTGTGGATAGAAACAATATGATTTTCTTCCTCTATGAAAGTCAACGAAATAAGAAGTAAATGCATTATCAAAAATCCTTGAATTACTTACATAAATTTATACTCCATCGCAATAGTTACTCTTTTATTAAATGCATAAATTCGATTGAAGAGTAAAAACAGTTATTGGAGTTTAAACCACGAATTTCCAATATCCAGAAATGCAGATACAGTAAATGAAATGCGAGAAAAACTAGAATTGTGAAGAGAAGAAGAAAAGTAAACAAACCTGGAGGTAGAAATTTATCCGAAATTGAGTTTTCGAAAGAAATCTCACTGATATTGAAGAGGAAGAATAATTAGGATGAAAATAAGTAATTACACCCATTTAGATTGAGGCAAAGAAGGTAAAATTGCATTTAGATTTCAATATGACTCTCGACAACATAGCTTTAGAATAACATTCGACCAGCGATGATTACAAGTCGCATTTTCCTATATATACAGCACGTCTTTCCTATAGTACACGAAATTTAGCTTTAGTTTAATGTACTCAATTTAATGTGCTCCATATCAGTCACAAAAAATCCAATAAGTTTTATCTAAAAGAAAGAATCTCGAAATCAAAAAAATGTATGCAAAAATGGTCAATACAATGCCCCAAACCAGTCTTTTCACCCCTTTTTCACAATTAAAGCAAGGCAGCATCTTATAGTACATATGTGGTAGGAAAATCGAGTCCCTCGCCGGAGTTAATGGCATTTTAAAACTTCCACAGATATGCAACCAATTGATACAAGTAGCACCCTATTTTTAGTCGGTTTCAGGTCAATACAATGCCCCAAACCAACTATCAAATCCTGCAACACTTTTATAAGTGATAAACGCATATGGTCATAACCGAGAGACTTTCCTATTCTTTCTTATAATTTTTTGCTGGAGCTGTGTTTCCCCATCAGGTTTCCACGATATATCAGGGTGACAAAATCGGTGTCTCGCGACTAATGCATCAGTATCAAACATCACCTGAAAACTTTAGTTAGTTGCAGTTTTGACCTCCTCCTTAGCACACCTGCAAAGATAAATAATATCCTTCTCAAGCTGATAAAAAAATCAGCTCCTCCAACTTTTGTGTATAAAGACATAAATATATTTTCATCGGGTAAATCCTTCTAAACAAAAATTCCAGCGGCTCTTTCGTTTTGAGACTCTACCATTAATATTTGCCTTGGCGTTGTCTTTGAACAGAACAATGGTTAGAATGCCAAAACTGGATCACAATTAGGAGCGCCGAGAATCTCTCAAAGGCATAAATGCAAATGTGTAAGTTTTCAAGGGCCCAAAGTTTTCCTTATAATCTCATGACCCGGAATACATAATCGTACAAAAATGGCTATCCGTTACTCAGGGTTTCGAAAGTAAATAAATAAATAAATTTCGTCGTTATTTTGGGCGAAATTGAGACTAAAAAGCCTCCTCTTCCATTTAACCCATAGAATTTTTATTACAGTACTAATTAAATTTGAATTCAAATTAATAAAAAAAGATGAATTTAGTCATGGATTAAAAAATAAAAACTAAGTGAAGCTTGGGAAAAACAATTCACATGTATCCAAGTAATGCAATATAAGCAAGCACTATTAGTATGGCTATGTAAATCCACGAAATTTCACATTGTGTTCGAATCTTAGTAGTCATCCACATCAATTGAATTCCTCCCTCCATTTTCGAGAATGATTCGAATGGTAATGCCCCTGGGTACTTGGCATCGGGTGACAGATATGCGGTGGGTGCTGTGCCCAATCAATGCGGCATGTAATTCGAATCCGTGTACAGACGACCACGCCCGCTTAACTAACGGCTCCCAACTCAGCCGTCGACCTGCCGTAAATACTTCCATCTCGCCCACTTCTGCCGTACATCAGGGTATAGCCAAGAGGCACCTTCTTTGAGAAAGGGAATGCCCTAAAATAGGAGTATCGAATTAATGGGAATACAAACACGATGTTAAGAGTTTATATGTTGATACAGGTAACGGATCTCCCGCCGCATTTTCATGCTTTGAATACATAATTTAATAGAGCCTCTGAAACGTTCGCCGTAGGAGGAAAGCAAGCACAAACGACTGTACGAAGAAAAACAGATGTTTCCAAATTTGATATCACAAACGTATGTACTCCACGCCGAAATTATTATTGTAATTTTTGTCAATTTAATGATGAGTGAAAGATTTTTCTTGATTAAATTCCAGCAAAATGGAAAAGCCGGAAGGGGGGAAAGTAAAAGAACCATCGTGGGAACTGCTTAAAGGAAAGAAGAATTTCAACGATATTCTATTAAAGAAACGGACATTTATGAGCCATCGTTTAACAATAATTCTGATGAATTATATCACAAGATTTCAAGTTGAATAATTTCCAGCAGTGCCACCAATCATAGATGCTATTCTTGTACGCTATTTTTATACCTAATGCTAAGTTAAAATATTGACTATTTCAAAGAAAAAAAGCTTGAGAATATTGAATCACATGTCGCTGAAAATTAAACAGGTTTTGTTGACAAAATTTTGCAAGTGGTTTAAACATTCTATCTTCGACCATTTTCACTCTGTTTAAAATAAAAATGCTCAGTATTTCGAATATTAAGACAAACAATAACACAAAAAAAATTATCAAAAAGTTTATAATGAGAATTATACAAACATTTTCTTCTAAAAATATTTTGTGAATAAAGTAATTGTGTAGCTCTTAAAATCAGGATAATCGTAAAAATATAGCAAATTCGATAAAGGTTTTTATCGAATCACTGACTTATGTATTCTTCTTAGTGTATTTTTTAATATTTATTTCATACTATGAAATAACGATCCACATTATATATGAGTTTACTGGAAACAAAACTATAATAATATGAAACCTGTCTTAGAGGAATCCATTGGAACCGCCACTTTTCTCGGATAAGACCGTTTTCCGCTTTACCCTGGTTCCGCTTAAGAGAGATTTCACGATAATACAATCCATGCATTCCTGAGTAGAATATAAGGTCGTTAATGTAAAAAAATAGCAACTATTCCCTATTAGCAACTACTATATATAGCCCATTCACAACTGAATGGATAAAAATAAATTGTTAGAAATAAGTTTAAAATTTTAACAGGTTACGTAATACTTGACTTCAATTTATATTACTTAAGGTTTAAGCCTTATCATTGCAATAAAAAGCATCCATCCTACTCCATCCGTTTTAGCTTATAATATGTATATACCTGATCATGTAAATATGTTCTCCTAGGTTATCCTCTACTATTTTCCATACACTTCCTCTATATCACTTTAATGACTACGAGCATGAGGAAGGAATTCAATTTTCCTTTTATGCCAGAAACGTCTTTGCGGCAAAGAGTTTTCTCTCTTTATGATTTTCTTCCAAAATTTTATCTCTTTCGTCCTTACAGTGCAATCACTTTTTTCATAACCATATTACTAATTTTTAGAGATTTGCTACCTCAGTTTCTCTGTAAGTCTTAGATTCATTGTGATATTACATAGAGTTCCCACTTAATCCTTACATGCGCAAAAGACTCCAGAAGTTACCTTTTCCTTGAAAAGTTGCACATTACAAGAGTAAGTTTACAATATACCAAAAAATGTTTGCAAACTTTTTCCGAGTGGTTCATTTTTACATAAACAATTTTAGAATGTCGGCCTTTTTATTCGAGTTGAAAACTGTTAGAAGGATATTTATTATTTTATTGTTATTTTTTTAATCTAAAAATTTAGAATATTAACATTTTACTTCGTGCACAATCCTAGTAAATATTACACCGGAAGTTAAATAAATAACATACGTAAAATATTACAGTGTAGTGGCATGCGGGGTAGCCTATCTTCAAGGAGACTTTTGCTTAGAGTCTTTCTGAAAATTACCAATTTTAAAAAGTAACTGTTTGAATTTGGGTTAGTAAATAAGATTAATTATATAAGGGATAAAAATTCATTACAATAATAAAGAATTTATATTTCTTTTGGCAATCTTTTGGTCAGTTTAGAACTTGAATATTTTAGGATTTTTGGCCATGTCTCTTGTGCAAAATAAGAATTACTAATGATTGAAAACCATAAGCTATCTTCACCCATCTAAAACTGAGTAAATCTCTTTCTTTTCCTCTCTCCTCATCACTCTCATCGTAAAAGGACTTATTTGTACTACCTATTGGCAATGTCTGCCAAATCACTCTCGATAGTCCTGATCTCTTCAGTATCTGCACTAAATTTGCTCTCCAAATATGCACTTGGACTACTGTTGGTGGATTTCTTCCTCACTAGATCCTACTTTTCCTAGCTATTCATTTTGAATATACTGATGAAGCTCTAGGCTTTTGTGACACTTTATTCCAACAGATGAGTCTAGTGTTGCACCTATCCTCTACATCTGGATCACCTTCTAAGAATTGAATGCCTGTTCCCCAATTACAACCATCATCCCCATCCCGCCTCCTCTATTATGCTCTCTCAATATCCTCCTCTAATAATTCAGTCATGCTTGATGGGCAGTGAAAATGTGAATACAATAAAATACATTCTATATAGTAAAGTCCATGGCATAATAACCGTGTTTGGGATGTGCCCTAAGCCAACAGTATTCACTGCAAGTGACAAATGGTCAGTGCATTAACTCCCACATTGCTGTAATTGGCTTTTTATAAACTCAAACCTGCTACCTCTTAATTAGTCCAAAATCATCAATTAAGGAATGAAATATTAAATTTTTCTTTCCACCCTAAATGTCTCTACATGTAGAGATATTTAAAGAGAAACAGAAAAATTTCTTTGCAGGGAGATAGTTCAACATTGCTGATATAAGTTTCTATTCTATTAAGAAAATAATAATCTTAATATTCTTATAAATTTTCTTAGGATTCTTGAAAATTTACAAATACAAATTTCTTTTTACTTAGTAATTTTCATCGATTCCCAATGAATCTTTGCAAATATTGATTGTGACAGATAGTAATTACATTAACATGATACTATCCCAGATTCTACTTGTCACCTTCCTAATTATATAACATCATTGATATAAGCATTGTTTTCCATGTTTAATTTTCAGGCTGGTTGCTCTGCTATTTACATTTGTATCTACCCTATCCATTTATAAGACCATCTTTTATCTATACATCATCATATAAAGTCTTTATGAAAAATTTAATAAAAGATGTGTTATTCACCTACAATATTACTTATTTAATAGAAAAGCATATGTTTATTAAACAAGAAACTTAAATGGGCAAATATGAAGGAAAATAATTTCCTTAATAGCTCATATGTGTGATGATAATTTACCAAGATATTCCAAAATATATTGACTCATTCTTGATAAAATAAAATTTTATTTAACTATTTTTTAAGCTATAAAACTCCTAGAGATTGATGAATAAGCAAATATTTATATGTATTTCACTTCTCAGTCTTAATTTTCTCACATTTTGTAGCATCTACCACTTTTTATATTTTTCTCATTGAAAAGCTATTTGAATCATTAACGAGGTTTTAATCTTTATTATTCTGCTCTAGATTTAATAATACTGATTATCCTTTTGCGTAAAATCAGGATATGCTCAGTTATCTGAGGCATCATAATTGACAACTTTGATAAGAACTGTGCTCCATTGCAAATAATTCAAATATAAGTGATTTAAACACAATTAGGATCATAGTATATCACTAGGGTTGTTGCAACACAAAAAGGAATACTGGTGGTTTTAATAAAGCCACGGCTGATTTTATATAAACAAGTTTGACAAAAGGAAAGGCTTATAGGTAACTTAGCATGTTGTGTGCCTAGGAAAAAAGTAAGGATAAAAAACAGATGTGAAAGAAGTCTGAAGAACTCAAACCCAAATATTTCATTTGTTAGGTGGCTATTCAAATTAAGCTATCTTAAAGAGCACAATGTAGTGGGAAGGAGGAAATGCTCTGTAATGGCAATTCTCCTGAGTCCAACAAACTGCTCACTATTCCTAGTAAGTATCAACATGTAAAATAACCGTAAGGATTCCCTGCAAAATAGCTCAAGAGTTAGAACAGCCACAAAGCAAGTGAAGGATTTTGTCCAATCAGACTTTCTTCATCTTCATTTATAATGTAAATTCATTAGACATTGTCTGTTATTTCAACATGAGTAAGAAATTAAAATTTTTCATTTATCCCTGAAAAGACAGCAATTTATATGAAAATATGGAATTTTTTAATAAGCAAGAAGAAAAAAACAGACTAAAAGTTGGTCAGCCAGCTCTCAATAAAGCATTGATGGATCAGAGATAAAGAATCAAGAAACCAGCTTGGAAAGAATCCCTCTTAAACATAATTATCTAAAATTATTAATTTTTATCACAAAATTGAAATATGGCATGTATTTGATGACAAAAGACAAATTCCTAAAGCTTAGTTAAAGGAAAAAAGGAGAAACATGAGCATCAATTTGATTCTCATGCTTTTTACAACCACTATGAATATGCTACCAATTAATTCAGATACTTTCAAATCATGAGTCATAAATGTCACTAACTTTAAAATATATTTGAAATAATTTAAATTAATATACAATTAATGTAAACATTTTAAATTTCTTCTTTTGTATGATTTTCACCTACTTCCTTTGGCTATAAAATAAAATATAGATTAAATATGCATAACATATATCATAAATACACGAGATTGATTAAAAAGTCTTGTTAAAGCTTGCAATATTTATAATATCATCTAACAATGTCTGAAGAATGAAGCTAACCAGGTTACACATATCTGTAAAGTGATAAGAAGATAAATGTGCATTAATTTAAGAAAATGTATTTATTTATCATAGAGGGAAAGTTTCAAGTACCTGGTCTGGCATCAAATCCAGGACCCTTTTTGTAATCACCAACTTTGTTTACATTATTAAATCACATCCTCCAACTGTTCAAGTTATAGGCCTGTTTCCTTTTGTGAAAAGCATCAATGATTTTTTTAATGCTGCAATGCATTTTTTTACTTCTATTTTTATTCTAACTTTTAACTTTACTCAGTCATGTGGTCTAATGATACCTATACCCTCCAGTGCTCCTGTCAATTTTTTTAACATGAGCACTCACATGGGGTGTATAGTACAACCCACAAGGAAAACACCCTTTTCCAGGCCTTTGTATAGTCATGTGGGCAACGCATTCAACTTCAATGAAAGCGGTCTCAGGTTCGATTCCCAGTGGAAGCCCACGTGAGAAATGACCTCAGCTGTCAAAGCACTTTTCACAATGCTACTGCACCCTTTTTCTTAAATTTAGAATTTAGAAAGCTCACACGAAGCCCCTAGACCCAAACCAATACATCAGTAAAGGGAAAAATTCTTGCCATGCATGTCCAAATCATTCCCTTACTAAATACATTATAGTAAGGGCAATATGGAGACGGATAGGAAGGAATATTAATTCATTAATCTTAACTCAAAATATACCTCACTGCCATGTTTCTCCAAAATCTTCACTAATTGAATTTAGTTCCCTCCTTGTTAGAATTTCCATTCTGCTATGTCACAATAATTAATCACTCTATCATTACAGGAAGGACTGACAAAAACAATCACATATCATTTACGTCAATTAATGGATAAACAGCTTGAAAAGGATTAATTTGTACTATTGTGAATGTCAACAGAGTACAAGCACAAATATGTCAATCAGATTTTTCTTTAATCTAATCCAGCATTATGAGAATGAATGGGAATGTGATGGAGAAGACTTGTACAAAAGATATAAAGATAAAAACATGAATAGATATTAATACAGCATTTACTTCAAGTAATTTTTTGTGTAAAAAGCAGGTTTTGCTCTCCGGTTTTCCAATGTTGATGCAAATGAAACTCAATTAAAGCAGCTTAAGAGGTTCCAAATGTGATGTAAGCAGCAGTAGACGAAAATAGACAGGGTATGAAGGGAAAAACTCATGGTCACTAGTTGATGACCTTCTAAAGGTTAATAATACAGCCAGTTGTGGGTGTTTACTGCCACTGTCTCACATAATGCTCTATTGTCCAATGCAAAGTAAGGAGTGAGGTGGTAAGAAGACCAGACAGATAAGTTCTCCAAAAGAATAGTTGAACACTTTCATTTGCATCATAAACATATTCCTAACCTAACAAAAAAGTAGACTTGTCCTGAATAACAACTGGAAAACAGTCATAAACATCTCTGAAACCAACCCATGTGACATTTGGAAGCAGTGAGTACTGTCATTCGTATTATACACACATCTAAAATAACAACCAAAATTTCATTTTTGTCCATAGTTTACTCAGCAAACCTTCCAAACTATTTATCATAGGAAACTATTTATTGAAAAATTTTAATTAATTTCATCGAATTTCAGAAAAAAAACTTCAGCCACCCATAGAAAGTGCTAAAATTTACATCCATTTCAAGCAGTCTCTGCCGTAACCTTTACATTGAAATATTTCCAAAATTTAATTTTAGCAATCATGGTAGGAACAAGATGAACATGAAATGCATCTATGAAATGAAATGCATCTACAAGCATTGAATTTCAATTATTTATGAATAAATTATTTAGTTAAGTCATTTAACTATCAAAACACTACCTGTAATTTTCTACAAATGAATTGCTATTAGAAATCATTCTTCATACTGATGTAAGGTTCATTTTTTGACAAAATTTTCATAACCACTTTCATCCAAGGTGCGAATTTCAACCATTTAATACTCTTGATGATTTTATAATCATTAGATATCCACTAATTTTGTTGAATGTAAAAAAATAATTTTTATAAATAAACAGAGGCAAAATATGCCAATTATCTCTGATAGTACAAAACTCTTCATAATGTTGTCAGTGAAATTCATCAACAAAATTATACCAATTCTTGGAAAAAAGTGAACAGTGATATTGCATGAAAAATTGAGCATTAAAAAGATGGACATGGAAAAATTGTGCTGACATGTCTGGATTTTTGGCAAGATATCAATGGGAAAATGCCCAGCAAGAAGAAGATCCAACTTCAAGTTCTGGTCCATTCAGACTTTTTCATATCCACTTTTCCTTGGGATGATCTAAATGACTCATCTGCTAAACTTAACTTGTTTTGAAGAAAATTCAATAGTTTAGTTAAGAAAACAATAATTCATGAATAATACATGAATTTTATACTTGATATCCTAAGAATGTTAATTTTTAAAATTAGGTTTATTTAAATACAAGCAATTTATGCAAAATATCATCTTTAATTGTACAAGTAATTAAATATTAAAACTAAGCAGGATTATATCGTATATTTCTTGATTTGAAGCCACTGAATCTCATACCCAATCCCCACATCAAGCCTGAGCAACCAGAATCACTTCAAATCCCACACTCATAAGAAGATATCATACTGCTATCTGACTCTGGGAACAGTTTCAAATATTTTATATGCAGATAGTTATATATATTTTGTAGATTGGATGCATCTACAAGTTTGAAACACATAAAAAATCATTGCCATTGAAATTTGGTGCAGTAGACAATTTTGAAAAGATCTAGGACTGTCCACATTGCACTTTAATGACAGAATTCAACTATTAGCTTATGTTAAAGAATCCTATATTTGAAAATGCAGTTATCAAAACAATCACAAAAAGTCAATTGTTTCTGTTTTCACAACAACCATGAATGAAATTTTCCTATAAATATCGAATCTTTCTTCTCCTTTTCCATCTGATGCATTTAAATTTCAAGAAGAGAGTTGTGTAACATGGCAGAACATAGAAATAAAGTTTTAAATAAATGAGTGAAGAAAGTTAACCATATAAAAAGGTAATAAAAAGAAATAGCAACTTGAAAATGATTGGAATATTAGCATTTTAGCTAAATAAATAATTCACTAGAGACAGTCTCAAGTTTGCTCCTTTGCAGGATTCAATTTTCCAGTCTCAGAGGCAGAAATGGTGTTCACCCCAAATTTGTCATAACCATTATTACTAATCGTAATCTCCATAATATTTAGACATAATACATATTGGAACGAATGGGTATATTCAGAATTTCATAAATATTATTTCCATCATTGGGTGTAACAAAAATGAACAGTATATAGGAATTGGTAAACATTATCATAACCATATTCAATGACTTCAGATTTTTGAGAAAATGCCTTTTTTGACAGAAAGTTTGTTTACCATACAACCAGCTCTCTAAAGCTTCAGTCGAAACCTGACATACTCTTTACTTGCTCTGTGCTGATACTAACTGCAACCACTTACACATACTTATTATTTTTGAGAATTGGAAAACAACAGGGAGCTTCCAAGGAACCTAATTAAATACAGCATTCACCATTCAATAAAAAAACCAATTTTGGAAGAGATATTTCTCATGTATTCAGCCAAGTTAGTAAATTGATTTTTCCTGTTATTACAATCATCAATATCAAATCAACAGTCACAATGATAGAAGCCATGGATTGCTCCAGTCAACTACCATTAGGTTTCTTTCCAGGAATATTTAAGAGTGATCATTTATTTCTAGAGGTTCACTGATACGTATGTCAGCATTCTGAAAATATTGCTCTAAAACTTTAGGAATCCATATCTCTCTGTTGTTAAAAGTGATAAAATTTACTGAGACTCCAATTTGATCCCAATTTATATCCCTATATATAGAGTTATATGGTAATAGAAGTACTTCTAAGGTGCTTCACAAACTGGTCATTTAAGTCCCACCTACAATTAGACTATGCTAGCTGAATGTATTATTACACTTGGGTATTCTGAAGCCCCACATTAAGTTTTTTCCCAATCAGGTGATGAAGCTGTGAAAGAATCCCATAAAAATTATATAAGGAGTACATAAGGAAACACAATGGGGCACAAAAGCTGGATGTGATCGTGATTTACATTATAATATGTAGAACAATACATTGAAAAGATGAAGATAAAGATAATTTCAAATTAAAATTCAGTATTTTCATTTTAAACCATAGATCTATTATATTATAGAGAACAATAGTTAAAGTGTATTAGGTGTTATATTCTTTTTATTTCCATTGAATTGAATTATGTGAACACTGGAAGCACCCAGAAAAACAAACTATCGCTTGGCTATGATTGATGCAATTATCACATAATCAGATATCAGTATATAAGTTATATATAAGTACATAATAAGTATAATAATGAATGAATGAATATTAATTTAGTCCAAATCCTCAGATATGACATTGGAGCAATATTTAAACAGAAAAACACTTATAGCAAATTCTGTAACTATGAATCATCATACATAAAAAATTTACTGCAATATATTCAAGAAAATTTGCCAACAAATTAAATTATTGGTGACATTCACCACCCACATCATGGTTATGATGCCAGATAAATAAATCTTCAGCTCTCTGCAATTGGGATGATGAAATGATAACTATTGAGAGATAAGATGAGTAAAACAAGACATCTTAGGGTAGTACTTTAACAGAAATATGAAAAACATTTTCATTTAATACAAATGTAACATAAGCATGTCAAGTTCTCTGCTACATATATTCGATTGCCTCTTGAAACATATTTCAACCAAAATTTTGCAGCAGTTGTGCAACATTCATTCAAACTCACCATTCACTTATTCTAAAAGGGCATGAAGAAGTGGGAAACTTTTTTTTACATGCAGGAAACTCTAACTCTAAAAGCTTTACAATTTTCCATGCTTATGAATGAATGTGCAAGAATAAATCTACGTTTACGTATACCGAGTTATAATATTTGGCAATACGGGCATCCTTTTCATGTAAATTGCATTCACAATTGTACTACAAACAATACTATCTCTCATAACATGAGCATGAATACATGATAATAACAACAGTAATAAAATGAGTCATTAGCTAATTATCATAATCATTTTCTGGAGGAAATAAATTATTGGAGAAAATAATGATGGCGAGAGAATCTCTATTTGAAATAAAAATATTAGGTTTCAATTAAGGTTATTGTAATCAGTATAAAGACGGCAGAATGAATATATATGTCCACAATATTTTCATGCTCCATCTAATAAAGCGAGCAAATGGTATACATGTTATATAACTTCATATTCGGTAAAAAATATTGTATTAAATGCTCTATCTCACAGCTCTGCGGAATGTTACCACCTAGACACATACGAAAAACATATATTGTCAAGTCCACGATAAAGAAAAACTTGATTCTTATTGCAGCAGATTCACGGAAATAAGGCAGATGGTGCAGCAAAATCATTAAGCTAAATAAATCAATTGAAACAGTTCAGTCATCTTGAAAAAATAGTGAGGTTTGGAATTCCAATTGTCATGAAGAAAAACACTGAATCATGCAGTCTCCGGAATCGTCATAAATATGCTCGAATCGATAATTTACGATGGCCTTTAACTATTATAATCAATCTCGAGGAAAATATTTGTTATATCTGGGAAATTACAAAGAATAGCCCTTAAATAATCCACTGAAAATGCCTTGTATCCATATTCATAATATTTCATGGCGTAATTAAATGAACTAAATCCCAACAAAATAGAAAGTCATTACTGATACCACAAGAAAAAGATTTGATTTACTAAGAAATTAAAATATTTTACCAACACAAATTCGAATAGAACAATACAAAAGAAATCTTCAATATGTTCACACAAGCAATAGTCTGAAACTCAGTCTTAAGAAGTAAACACGATAAAACTCCTTGACTACCAATGAAACATTTATCCGACACTATATTTAAAAGTAATAATGGACCAGTATCGAGGTTAATTCGTTATTGTTTAACATGATTAAAAATCTACGCGCATGCTCTAATGGTTTTCACACTTCGGTTCCGTTCTCTCACGAAATAGGCTTTACCGCTCCCAACCCTCCCTAGCTGGAGCAGCTGAGCGCGGCGGTGGGGTCTATACCTCTGCCAATATGGCGGACGTCGAAACCGTTTCACAAACAAAAATCGGAAAAAATTCAAAAATCGTCGTAAATGTTGAAGAAGCCTTGCAAGATATATTTGTCGTCACTTTCTCGTATGAAAATAGGCTTTTCCAAGGAGTTTTACTCGACTCTTCAAAGAAGTAAGTGATGAATAGTGTAGTGGGTTTTCGTTTTCAACGTTACGTGTAATCTTTTGTAATAATTTAAACGGAAAATATTACGTTATGCATTCCTATAAAGTACATTTACTATCTCCCCGTGGTGTAATCTATCTCAGACATTGTTATCCAAAGCTTTAGAATCGGAATTCATGTAGCATTTAGTTGGAATTTATCTTGAGCAATCATTTCGTCGTCAGTAGCCATGATGGCAACCACCCATTTTTCAATGTCGATGTTTTATGTGTTTTAAATACCTTAAGTTAATACCAGATTTTGCCCCTAGAGATATCACACATGCTTTAATACTATTTTGTGATTTTGTTTGTGCTTATTATTCGCCCTAAAATTTTCCTAGCGATTGACTCGGTCATAATAGTATATTATCGTAATTACTGAAAATGTTTCTGGCAGCAAAATTAATGAAACTTCTAACAAATTAGTTTCAACCTTAATACGTATCTACTCTATTACAACATTTTCTGACGGCAGAAGTAGCAGTTTGAAAATATCAAAGTTACTTTCCTGGTTGATGACTACATAGTTCACTGTAAAATTTTCGATTATTTATTTTTAGACCAAAATAAAAACCTTTTATATCCCAGGTTGAGTTTCAGATAAACAATAAGCGAAACTTTACAGAAATACTTATACTATGTCACATATTTATTATATCTGAATAACATTTCTGTATACATTATGTAATAATGTCATATTTTCATAAGTCATTTACGCATCTCCGTTGTATTTGTATCACTGCTGAAGCAGTTGGTTTTTGTTATTCTTGAAAACTTCCGGAAAGGTTATTTATGAATCACCATCGTGAGGATATTAAAGAGAGGAAGTCGAAAGACTAACTCCACCACTGCAATTATGCAGTTACTTTAGCGACGGAAATCATTTTAAATAGTAATGCTTAATTTCCATGTTTGTGGTTCTTAATAACTTTAATCACCTTGACTCATATACCCGCCTTCATAATTGACCTACTTTTCTCTTAATTAGTAGTTTGTAAATATCTCTTTGATAATTTGATACCCGACTTGCTTAAATTTATTTAAAATTTTGTACCATCCAATTTTTGTATCGCATATTTAAACATAAATCAGTTTTGGATAGTTTTGACTCTATTATTTCAGTTTTCAAATTAATTAACTTAAATTTTCTTATGGTTAATTTTGAAATGCTTAACTGTTGTTAATGATTAAATACGGTATTGTTTCAATTCGATAAAACGAAATGCGTAAATTAGAGACTTGCCAAGTGATTATTTAATCATGTTACACTTATGCAAGCGAAGGAGATTGTTTCCATCATTGTGAAGTGTTAGAATTTTTGAGACTTATCTTCAAAAGAAAAATTAACAGATTGAAATTCATCTCTGAAGTTATATCTGGTGGGATATATTTTCTTATTTTTACCATGGATTAAGAAATTATAGGCTACACCTAATGAGTCATTCCCGGAAGACCAGATATCTGTTTTAAACCTTTTTAAAGAAATCCTTTTCTTTTTTATATCAATTTCAAACTGAAAATATGTTTAAAAAATTCCTGATTTATTTAAAAATACAGAGCCACGAAATGTTGAGTAAAACCAGAACTCAAATTTTCTTTACCAAACTCAAATTCAGTTGAATTCTTCATTATCTTAATAGTATTTAAATTGAAACCAAAGGGTGTTATCTGTTCGAGAAAATCATTTTCCTGAATGGTATAAATTTTTTCATTAACTTAAACAATCACAGTTCATTCTGGGTTGTCATTTTTAACTTATCTAACTCAGTTTCCAATTATAATTATTTTTCTGTATTTTCTTTAAATAAATATGTCAAACCTCGAGGGAATTCATTTTGTGAACTTGAAGAATCCAAAAGTTTCTTTTCTGATTCTAAATTTGTATGTTAATGGAACTGACTAGTCAAAGTTTAATTCTTGAAAAGCATTCAATACCAAAACTTGTAAATTACTTTTGGTTGAATGGTAATAGACTTGTAGACTCGTTGCAAGCTTGCATTTTACTGTAAGCTTGCAACAAACTTATTACCACAAATGATAGTGGCTTACCATTGTTGAGCTAATGATTGAAAAGATATTGAGATAGTTATTAGAATTTATGAATTATATCTATATGAGATTAAGATGAATTCTTAAATTCTAATAAAATGACAACCATTTTGACTGAGCAGTAAGTAAGAGACTCTTGCTTGTAACTGTTTCTTTCTTTTTTCCATATCAACAATACCAAACTATTGTGGTAGCACTTGTAGTGATTGTGACAACTTTTAATACAGCAACCACTTCTAAAAATCAACTTTTAGAAGTGCTCTAAGCCACAAAAATTCATAAATTGCTACATTGCAAAAACTATTGTCATTTCTTAATTATTTTTTTATAAAATAAACTTTTTGTTTAAACTTTCATTAAGGTGAAATCTATTAATGGACTATAAATTTTGGAATGTATTACCTTCCGTTAAAACATCCTTTTTTCTTTAATGTTTGACTCTTTGACATCTTTCTTTGCTTGCATGATGAATTTTCAATTTTATACAGACTTACTTAAATATTATGTTTCTTCTAATCTCAGAATTTTTCTTTTCCTATTCTCTCAATGTAGTTAGTTTCTTCTTGACTATCTTGTGTGATGTCTTTATAACTCATATGATGTTGTTAAGAAATGATTTTAGAGGTGAAAAGAACAAAGTGAATAGAATAGGGCCAAAGGTGGCCCAGAGTGTAGCCATCAATGGCCACTTAAACCTAAAGTTTATTTAACTCGCATGGTGACTATCTCCCATCAAAGAATGGCACCACGTTTGGCTGCCGCGGCCCGGGAGTTTCCAGGGCGTGGAAAAGAGGGTGAGGAGGACTTATTGTATGGGGTGAGCCAGCGTTTTGGCCACCTGCCACATGTTCCTGTGAGTGGAAGCTCGCCTAAAGGTGACTCACACCCTCCCTTCCATCTCCCACGCCCTATCGTCCGGCCAGCTCCACGTCTGCGAGGTGGACGCACCACTGTTCGCCTGCGCCCTAGACAGGTGCGTTTTCTGTTACCAAAGAACTGGAGTAACAGCCTCAAGATTGTTTTCTCTTAAATAATTCTATCGCATTCTTTCGAATTGGAAAAAGTTATTAATCGCATTTTCGACTTCCATTAATGTTTCTGTGTTTTGTCTTGTTTTACTAATTTAATTATCCTTTTCTGTGAAAGGCTTTTGGGTTGTTGTATTGTCTCAGGAGTGTTGAAAACTCAACGTGATCTGCAGCAGTGCTCTTATACTTTGACTTGTTATTATTGTTCTCTTACCCTCATCTTTGGTAGGGTAGCAAACATTCATTGATTTGTGTTTCTTCATTGCAGGGATGATTAACAAGGACAAAATCTTTAGAATGAAACTTCAAATAGCTAATTTTCTGTATTAATCTCATTTTTTTAAATTTCTTAATTAGATTATTAGTGACCCATACTTGATATGGACACAAAAGGCAGTTTTGCTTCCAAGTATGTTTTTCTATTATTTGAAAGTTATTATAGGAATGCCTACATAGGTTTAATATTCCTAACATTTTACCATAGCTGCATACTCACTTTTGTGTTAAAGTATCTTAACTTGTGAACGAAATGTTTTATATACTGAAATATTATTATACTATTGCGGTGGAATTTTTACTACTTTGATATCATATTTATTGAAGATTTACCAATCATACTTTTTGGAGTGATATTTCAACATCAATACATTCTCTATTTTTCTCCTCTTTAATTAGTAGCTGTTTAGAAATGTTAATGATTTTATTGATGTTACATGAGAAATTAAAGATTTCTATATTTGGGAAATTAAAGTATTTTTGTGTGTTTTCTAGTGATTATGTAGGAGAACATTTATTACATGATAAATATTTATGCTTTATTCTTCTCATTAGTATTTTATTCCTTTTTTGCCTTAAATACACCCTCTTGGCCTGACTGTTTCCAAATTTAGGCATTGTGTAGAATTGCAAAAAATGCATTACCTGTAAGTAAAAATCCAATTCCTAAAGAAAGGTTTTTATATAAATTCACCTTTTCTCGAGGATAACTCTCTTATTATTCCAAAAGTTTGTATTTGATTGCAAATTATTTTGAAGTTTAATCCGCTATCAATGAGCTTTCTGTTTGTTAGGTTCTGTGCTCCAAATGCCGTAGCATCTGTAATGAAAATAGTGAAAATGTTGACTTTTCTGCGAGAAAGCGTGGAGCTCCTGTGCCAGACGTTGGCAGAAAAACTGGAGCGCCATCGCAGAGTCCTAGACCCCTCTATTCAGCCGAAAATAGGAGAGATGACATCCGGGCCCCATTGGAGGGCTCCCCCCTCCAGCAGTCCAACTCTCCTATGGCCACTAGCAAAATAGAAATCGTAGGCAATTATTGGATCGGGCCATCGGGAGGGGATGGAGAAGGGGCTCATTCTAGGCACATGGGAGAAGGGGGTGGGGCTTGGGGTCCCACAGGTGGGAAAGTGGATGGAGGAGAAAGAGCTGCAGCACCTAGACCACCACGATCCTCTGCAGGCGGAGGAGATCCCCTATCAGGAGTCGGTTCTCATGGAGAAGATGCTGGGGGTCGAAGGATGGTGCTTAGAAAAAAGAGGAGTGTAGGAAGCATGGAAGATCTGTGGGACGAAAGTGTTTTTGAAGACGGGGCTAAAGGGGGAGCACCACCAGGTGATCCCAATGGTAGACCTCATCCCACAACCCCTGTTATAAAGATATCGTTTGGCTCCCGCGGGAAAGGAACCGTTTTAGAAATCCCTGCAAGAGTTCGAGGACCACCCTCCGGAAGTCCATGTGATGTGACGGAAGGTGAAGGTGGTGAGATGGAAGGTATCAGGGAAGTAGCCTTTGGAGGGGTTGGTGATGGAATGTCCGGTAGTACTCCTAACAGAATGACGAGTGATGCAGGAGCACGTGCTGCACGTAAAGCTCTGAAGAAAGCGAAAAGGGAAGCAAGGCGCCAAAGGGGACCAGCAGGACTTCCTTCCCCTGCTGGTCGCTCTCCGTCTGCATTCCTCATGCCTCAACAGCCTTACAAAGCTCTGCGCCATAGGCGACACAAAAGGAAGGTAAAGCACAAAAGAAGGAGAAAGGAAGGCCGTAGACATAGAGATGAAGAGTGCGATGAAGCTTCTCTTGAAGTCGAAGAATCTTCTTACACTGCCATAAAAGAAAGGTGCCTCACACAAAGATTATCAATCAGTCTGAGGAGGCTCAATGCAAATGCATACATGCGCTGTGATTCAGTGCAGCTCACCTCAGAGTTACCTGAGCAAGAGGGGGAGGTAACGCGTGGTGCTGCAGGCAAAGGCCTGACGGTGAGGATTAGCAAGCGTGCAATGGATACCAACGTCTCAGGTGAAGCTGCCTCCAGTGGTCCTTGTACATCCTCAGGGGACATGACCTGGGAAGAGGTCAACAAAGCCTCTAGTCCATGGTCACCCAAGGTCAGTGGCAATTTTGTTTCATTTTGTCTTTTATTGCAATATATGCATTAAATTCATTGAAGTAGATAAGAGTTTTCACTAATTATTTAATGATTCCAATTCTTAATATTTTATCATTTTTTACGTTAAAAAGAAGTAACAAAGTTCAATCTACTTAATTTGGTAAAATATGGTAAATTCATGTTAAGATCAGAAAATTGTCCTTTTTATTGAATTCATCTTTTTCTAATTTTCCTTGTTTTTCTACCACTGTTAATGCACATTTAGTACTGTCAGTAACAGTAAGATGGTGAAGGTTTCTTATATACATGCATTTAAATGAGCAGTTTACATACCTCACCAGACAATTTCCCTTATTTAATATTGTTATTAGGAAGCAATCAATCTTTCATGCGAGGTTTATGAATCAATATCCATTTCTCACTATAGGAAGAATCTGCTGCTGCTGCTGCTACTGCTGAAGCAGATGTGATTGGTGGCACTTCTCCATCGTGGGCCCCTCCTAATAGACCTACAATGATGAGACCAGTAAGAGAGAGGTGTGACCGGAGAAGGCGTAGTGGGCCACAAGGAAGCGAAGGAGGACAACATCGAAGTCCTCCAGTTTTAGCTGTATGCGGTTCTCCCAGAGAAGTTGATGTAGTTTCTTAGCGACAAGCCCCCTCGCGGGGGGTCTCACCTGCCCGCAGGAGGTCTCCTCGGACAAGAGGCTTGCTGCCTCGATCAGTATGTATAGTTTTTTATTTTCCTAGCCTATCTCTGACTCAATAATTCAATTTACTCCCAATTGGGAGAGCACTTTAATTGAAAACTCAGTTATTCTCATGTCCTCATATTAAAAATAAGTATGCAATTTGAATTATCATTTGCTGAATGTTCATTTTTTCATTATTATCAGTCAAAAAGAGATAATTGAGTTTAAGAATTGTTTAAGTGTGATAAGTTAATATAGTTTTGGGATGGTAACCTTGAGTTTTTGTGAAAATAAGTAGTACGTGATCTAGCATGTATGCATTCTTTTTGGCTTGCAGTAATTATGATCATTGTCTTTGGTCTTGAGATTTTTGAATCAGTTGTCTTTCAGTCAAGTTGTTGACCTAATTCTAAACAAAATTTTCAAACAAGAAATTAACTGACTGACTCTCTATACTGACAGCTCTGACTTTTTTGGAATAAACTTTCATATTTCTCTTCGTAAATGTGTACAAATTTTGCATACAAAAGGAAAATACTTAAAGGGAAATCTTCATTATAGAAGTTCCAGTCAATTTTTGTAAATTGGTTTGAATATAATATCCAGCAAATCTTTATTGAATGCTTGGAATTTGTATTTCAAAAATATTGTTTTCATACAAGATCTGTGAAAAATTGTTACCAGTGTTTGTGATTTACTGATCATAAGAAATTCAGTTGTCTTTCATTTATTCTAGGCATTTGCCTTCATGCACTCTGCCCACTCCCCTCGTCATGTTGGCCGGTGATGCGTAATGCTTGCCCTGACAATGTGGACAGAAGATATTAATAACTACTTTCCATTGCAAGACACTCAGCCATATAAAGAGACAGAGTGATGTGTCAGTATGGATCAGGGCAATATATACTCAGCAATTCCTTATTCTCTTTAGCAAGTTGCCTGTCCTTAATCAAATTTGAGTACTCCATTAAGGAGGACTCTTAGTGCACCAAGAGATGCAATGTTATGGAGTCGCAAAACTTTAATTAGATTGTGGACCCATAGTGTGAAATGTAAAAAAAAAACTTCTGTGACCTCATTTCAAAGTGATAATTTTTACACGTTAAATGTTTTCTGCAAAAATACAAATGTTTGTACCTCTGGGGCATTGTTTTTTTGGTTGGGTGTGGCTGTGCCTCGTGATAGCACAGCTATGCAGCCGCCAGCTGTTCGTGCATTTACTTAAGGCACTCATCACACCTAACTAATTATTGGTTATTGTGATGAAACTGAGTGAATGATTTTTAAAGAAAATAAAGTTCTCTCAATATTGATCTTTTTATTCTAGTTGCAAATGCTAAAAATCGAACTGTTTGCAATATCTTTTTGTATTTGCCATTGTATATTGTTTTGTTTAAAAATATTTTATTTCCAATTATATTTTAGTTTGCTTCAGTTTTTTATTTGCATTCAAGAATATCACCATACATCAATAGCTGTAAAATATAGGCCATTGATTTAAAGAGAAAATTGTTTTTGGTTGCCTTAAGAAGTAGTCATGTTTTAGCTTGACACAATGGAAATTTTCTTGTGCAAATTTCCGTGATATGAAATTATCTCTAAGTGTTCATTTAATGAAAGAATAATTATTTAGCTTTATTTTCTTTAGTAACATTTTTGTTAGTTCCTAATGTTTAGAAAGGCATATAAATCTCATTCTTATGCTACACAGTACTATACCAAATAATGGGATGAATGTCAAATATTGTTGGCTGTTAATCACTGCCAATCTTTTGAAGGAAGATTGTTAAATTTTTAAATTTCATCTGCATAGTGAGGGTTTTCTTCTTAGTATTCCATCTTTATCACTGGTCTGTGATTACCTGCTACACTGCTATTCCAGATTTTCCTTTATATTTAGCATTCCTTATATCTCTTCCTATTCTTTTTATGCTCATCTGATCTTATCTGAAACCTTTCTTAATTCACCCGTTCCACAGATAAATTTTCTATGACCATGTACTGGTCTCTGATAATCCCCTAAACATATCCCCTTCACATTTTATTTTTGTTAATTAGTTCTTCCAGTCAATTAGTTGCTTTCTTCACCTCTGATCTTGTGTGACATCTTTGAATTTGTTTTCCATCACAACTTCTGTACTTCATTCATTATGACTTGAAAGGTAGCTACTATATTAACTCTTAATTATGTTGATTTATGCCTCAACTAGTCTCCAAAATAATTTCATGCTAATTACACATGATTTCTGTTCATTTGTTAGTTAATTCATTAACATCTTTATTTATGCAATATATGGAGTGCTTAACCGATGGCTTCACCTTCTTTTTGATGTATTAGCCAAGATAAAATTTCACAGCACCATAGGAAGCCTTGCAAAATCTGCCTTCACATTTAACTTACCAGAAAAAGATCCAATCATACAAACAACAACTTTAAGTAAAAAAATAAGATTGATTTTTTCCAAGTTTGAAACCTAAATCAGTCTTGGTACTCTAGTTTGAAGCATCAAGAGCTGATTTCAAGGCAGCCTCAGGTTATTTATTGTGAACTCCAGCCTACATCAAGGCATCGTTGCTTACCAGTGCTCAGGCTATGTATGACATCCTGAATTATTTTTGACTGGTCTGCAATGCACATTTGTACACCTCATAAACTATCTTTTTTATGAATATTTTATAGTGTTATACTCTTAAATGTTCCTTTTGAATAGTATTTTTATCATATGAAATTTTTATAATAGTAGATGAGAATGAAGAGAGATGCAATCTTTTTGTTAAATAAATAAACATAATAGAGCATTGTACAGCACAATGTTAGGAGAGACCTTTCTACTGCTAACTGGCAATCATTGTAACCTTTCATGATGATTTTTTTTTTCAAATATTTTGAGAACTGTATCTAAATATAATTCCATTTGAATATTCAATTGTATATCATTCTGGAACCTAATTTTGAAAATACATATTATGGCCAAATACTTTGCATTTTCTTGAACTTTTAAATGTGAAATAGGCTTAAACAGATTAAGTGATTTCTAACCCGATTATCTGAAAATACAGCTAAAGGTTTCTTTCAATGGAAATTGTGATTTTGCTTTTAATCGTTAACATTTCAATAAAGTATGGAAAGAGAACTGAGAAGTTAATGTATTGGTAAGCTTGAAAATGATCCACAGGAATTTAATCTTCAAATATTTATGTTAAAAAAATAGCCAACCTCATGCAAGATTTCCATGGACCATATTTGTTCTCATCTGTTTACTTCTATGTCATTGTAAAACAAATAGAATAAATTGACTTACTCACATAGTAAGTAAAGAGATTTACATAGTGTGAAGAATATATAATAAGAAAGGGCAGTAGAAATTGGAAAATATTTCTTTGATTATATTCAAACTCAATTTAACTTTACCTTTCCCATAGTAATTGGAGTTCCAAAGATAAAATCTCGTCTATTCAAAAAGATAATTCTAGCAAAATAAACAGGTGAAAACTAGAGTTTCTTGTGCAATTTCGTTTCAAGTCATCAATGTGAAAGAACTTGGATCCAGTGACATAAATATTCTAATGCTAAAAGGTTAATTAACTCCTTGCGCAGTATGATGAACTTAAGGTCTTAAAGAGAGATCTCTTGCTCTCATCAAAACTGGAAATATAATTTCCCTGCACGTAGTTCATGTTCTGATGTTTTACTCTGAAATTCTGAAGTAACTTAAAAGTTTAATTTCTTGCTGAATATTATGTGATATAATAGGGATTTGCATTACTTTATAAGACGTAATCTTATCAAATTACTCAACATATTATTATTACACAGCTTACTATGGTTATGACTATAATTTGGGTATTTCATTCATAGGGCACACTGACTTTGCTAATTATGTATATATATATTTTTTTCTCAAATACTCAACTTCAGTGGAAGGCACATTATAACATATGACCCCAGGCTATTCATCAATCACTCAAATATTCTAAAAGTGAATAAAAATATCAATTTGACAAGTAATTGGCAATGACATTATTGAATTTTGTTTCTCTTTGACAAATATGCTAAAATTCAATTGTGCTGCTTCTGATATTTTCATTGTCTAGAAAGTAGTTTCATCCCATTCCATCTAGTCAGTATGGGCTCTGCTAAGAAATCAAACTCTCATGTATTCCTCTCTATGCTGTGAAAATTGCCTGTAGCCAGTCTGTATTATGCAAATTTCATAGCCTTCCTTTGGTAATTTAAGCTGCAGTTCTCAGAGTGTAAGGCAAAGCAGAATCAGGAAACCATGGGTAATGGCATAAATAATTAATAAAATGGACAAAAGAAAGAAATGTACTAGTAACTAACCAACAGGTTAAGAAATGAAATAAATTATCATATGGTCTACAGAGTTGAATAAGTTATCAGGAAATGAAAGAAAGGACATTAAGTTGTGAATCTACTGAAAGGCAGAATACTTGCAATGAATGTAGCCTAGGGAAACGCCAAGCATCTGAGCTCCCATTTCACAAGGGTATTTTATATTTTGACAATAATAAAAAAAAATTATGTAATAGACAGAATATTACGCATTTATTTTATAGTTAGTAGAGGGCCTCTATAATTGCAAATAATAACACAAGTGTCTCCATGCTATTGGTCATGCTATAAATTTGGATAATTTGCTGGCAAAGTCTTCACCATTTGTCTGTGATAAGAATATATCTCATTTGAGATCATGATTGCAGGTTAGGATATTCATAATTTTATAACTATATATTAAAATTTCATTTTTTAATCATCATTGTGACTTGAGTAATGATTCAGCATATGATAATGTCTTTATTTATGTGAGACTTTAAATCTACTCTTACATCCAACCCAAGTTTAAGAGACTTTAAATATTTAGAAAGTAATAGTTTGAGAAAAATTAAAAGAATAATGGATAAAAAAAAACCCAAGAGAACCTTATGGAAGTACTATCCATCTCAGGAAAGGAGCTGTTAAGAAGGGTCCTTAAAAAACCTGTCCAAACCTACCATTAGTAATTCCTAAAAGATGTGAAATAAGATGACAAAATAGATAGAGGATAGATATTCAATGAATTCCTGATATTATGGCTACTAGAGTAGTTTTGTCTTTGTCTAGTTGGGTGTCTTTTGTCTTACAACACAAGATACTGCCTCTAAATAAATAAGTATAAGATATACACAATAAATTTACCTAAGCTAGTTAAGAATGCATTAAGCTACTCTTCTGGCTGAATAGCCCAGACAAACAGGTATAAATTACACTCAGCTATCCTGAGGTGGGAGGTTCATGGTCACCCTCTGTCACATGCTTTGTGATGGTGAAAGATAATACTTTTATGGACTACTTGAAAGTATTACTAGCTGTGTTGTTTTTTAATTTAGACATGCTTTATAGTCAAATTTGCTTCCTGAAATTCTCATCCAAAATCTTTAACAAACACTTTTCCTATGGATTCATAAAGCTTGAAAAACAGTACTTCCCTAATTCATTGGTATCGAGGCTTTTCTGGAGGATTTCTGATTATATGAAGTTTCTCACGTTTTTACATATCTCTGAAAGAGGATGATTTCAGTGTGAGAAATTATTGATGAATAAGAGTATGATTAAAGCCTAAGACAACATGAGATCCCCCATCTAGTGTACGTCCTTAAGCAGCTGCCCCACCTATTACTATCTGAATCTGTTGGCACTGCTTATATACCCTTTTCAAGCCTGTGTGACACATACCATTCATCAGAACAATTCTGGAAATGATTCAAATTTAAGAGATAAGCAAGTGAAAAATATCATTATAACTGGCAGTCCGTTTCCTTCTTTCCAGACAGGTGTTCTGAACACCTGTCTGAAACAAATTATTAATCCACCATATTATAATATGTTAATTCCACTGTGCTAGTGAGATACTTTATGACATGGCAAATTCTGGCACTCATTAGATGATCGTTTCATGATCAAGCAAACCTGTTTACATAAATGTCACCAGCTGTTATTTTACAAGTTGTCAAATGCAATAAGTGATTTCACTCCAGTTATACTTTAATAAAAATTTTATTGCAATTAATGAAGATGTTTCACAGAAACTTAGGATTAAATTTTGTAGAAAAATCCTCTATATATCACCAATTAACATCCATGGCTATTTCCATACTTATCAAAAATCTTATTTTGATATGATTTGGTATAAGTTCTAATATTCCCTTAATTTTTTTCAATAATACTAGTTTTGTATGCACATGGCTTCAGTGACTAGTGACTTCTGGTAAATTGTCTTTCTCAAACTAGTTGGAAGTTTTAAACCCTGGTTAATTTAATAATCTCAATAGCATTTTACTATGATTGCATAGTAGTATGATTTTAGTTGGAACCTGAAACAATTCTAGAGGAAAGATTGACTTTAAAGTTTAACATTTCCTGCCACGAACCTATCCATAAGTGCAATATAAAATAAAACGCTTCTTAGGTAAGAACTGATTATAGCTAAATAACTATGAAAGGATGGGAAATACCAGCAATCAGGAAAAGGATATTTCATTAATAACAACATATAACCTATAATTATACTTTAATACACATTATGGATACAAAATCTCAAATAAATACATAGCTGATAAACAATTTTATTTTATATTCATAATTTACTGAGCTATGCAGCATGTAATATGATTTGTCTTCAAAACCTCTGGAGGCTATTGTTAGTCAATGAAATAATATTATAAATTCACAAATAGATCAAAATATAAAATTTAACATGGTTTCACCAAACCAGTAATGCATTAAACACAAATGATTATGATTATATCAGCAGTTACTTTCATAAAGTCTTTTATAAAACTTTCCAAAACAATCGTTTGGTAACTATAATTCTTCGCCTGAATCAATATATTAAAAAACATATGAAATGACCTCCCTGTGGCCAAATGAGGCTTCTTAAAAATCATCAAATCATAATACTGATAACATTAAATATCAAAGAACCATAAACACTTCATATAAAAGAAAATATAATTAACAGGTATATCAAGATAACTTTCACATATCAAGCAATTCAATTATGCTTTATTTCATCACAATCAGTGAATTCGATTAAAGTAAAATCAAAATGTTAACTCTATTAAAAATTTCAACTTTTCCTGCTTCACATAAAATTACTCTCCGTTGAAAATCATAAGTAATAAAAAAAACTTTCGCAAGATAATCACAATTTTAAATGTATTAGGAAGTTAATACTTTCCGCGCCTCTTACCCATCGAATTTCTCAGTCCCTTCAACCTTGTAATCAATGGCACACTAGGACGATCGGTGTTGAAAGGACAATATTTCAAAGTATGAGCGAAATCCCCAGTAGCGCCGCAAATAGGGCATACATATTTCCTCAGAACCGGGCAACAGACCCTCTGATTTTCATCTTTAAGCCTGTGAGTTTTGTAGAAAGATGCCGATTCCCCATTATTGCGGCAAAACTGGCATATCCATCCATTTGGGGTAATCGAGGGCTGCACGGGTTTGGCAGTCAAGTTTTGAATTGCAGACCAGTAGTAAGTTAACAGATATTCATGGTAAACTTTATCCCAATCTGTGGAATTTCCGTTCGAAGATACGCTCTGGGATCTCTGCTGAAGGATAACGCCCTCTTCGGATTCTGGATAATATTCGGAATCGCGACCAATCATGCGAAACTCCCTCAGAAGAGCATCGACTGAAAAAATTTAGAAAATATTAATTTTTCGTTTACTAAACTACTGCGCACATAGCTGTTTGGCGAACAGATTTACTAAGTGTAAGATCCAAAATTAAAATTTCGAAAACTAAGAAATCATTAAATGAGCTACAGGCATTCAAGCTTGGTAAACCATCAAAATGCTGGGAATGTATAGGTGAGAGAAACTTCAGGGTCATTAGAGTAATAGAAATCTTCCTAGATTTGCTGCGAGTAGAACAGTCCATGACTTTGCTCATCCACTTAAATTACTTTCACACTCTTAAGACATTATCTTCATAGTTTAAACATTTAATAGAAATGTCTAACATTAATATCAAGGAGCACGTAGGGTACAGAATATCAAAACCTCTCGAGTTTTGAAGAGAATAGGCTTATTAAACTTACTTGCTATAACTTGCAACACATCTGTTCTGATAGGACTATGCACTGAAATCTATCATTATTTGACAATGATGAAAATTTTGTATCCCTAAAAATAATATTCAACGACTTGTCGCGACGCATGACGCGAACTTCAATTTTTAGGCATAACAAACAAACAAGCGGAGGGGTGTGTCCTTCGGCGGCCAACCAACTACGCTGTCGAATGACCGCGAGTCATCCTCTTACTAAAAACTTGACTACACACGCACAAACTTAGAAAAATGCCAATTTCAGATCAGTGACTTTATTTTCATATATCCTCGAACACTGGAAACATCCCGAATACGAAGTCAAAACGACAAAAAGCGATCAAGATTTCCTTGGCTCTAAATTTCGCAAAAAAACAATGCTCGGTGAGACTTTGCAATCTGAACACGAGCTAGTTAATCTAATTTTCACACGAATGAACGAATAATCAAAAATATTGAATAAATATTCCCAGATAAACTGAATCGGAGCTACTCTATTGCTTCAATTAATCTATTGTTTCGCCAAATTTTCGCGCAGTTCCTATTATTCCCATAAAAAACACATGTACTCACTATCGTAAGATTCGTTCCAAGACATCGCTCCTTATTTATCAAAACACAGCTGGGCAGGCAGATCTCCTCAATTGCGGTAACTTCCTTAACCTTTGGAGGTTCTCAACGCAATGACTGGAAAGCGCCCTTTTTCCTCAGAACCCGCAAATCCTCCAAGTCCAACTTAGCCAATCAGAGGCGCTGTTTGCGGAACCCTTGTGAGCACTTGGTTCTCGTGAAGGCTATCTCACCCCTTCCTCAAGTTGGGAGTAAGGAGACTGGAGGAGGGAAGGGCCTGAAGACGGATTGTGACTTTGTTTCCGATGGAGACGAGGCGCCGTAATTCGAGATCATTCGACGCGACGAAAGTTTGTTTTCGACTGGATGGAGCCGCTACTTGCGTAATTATGAGCCCAACTTTCTGACAAAACTTGTAGAAAAGGGATTAATTATACGATTACGACTAAAGAATTTGATTTTAATCGATCGGAATAATAATTTGCTTATCACGAATGCAGTAATCGAGATTCACGAAGGATATTGACAATTTTTGCAATATTCTAGAAGACCTCAGAAGGCGACGCTAAAAGAAATTCGAAGAAAATGTTATTGTATCACATTGTATTACTGAAGTTGATATCTCGAAACTCCTTTTCAATACACTTGAGTACTGCCTTGAATCAAGCGCAATGAAACTGCACAGTAGCGGTAGCTAAATGTTTTTTTTTTCTCATTCCTTATCAATGCTCCATCTAGCCGACATTCGAATCATCAACCACATTTGACGACAGGAGTTGAAGTCGTATCGCATTTCCACGCTATTATCGGTTCATTTGGGCTCGGGAGGCAGCGAAATATTCTCGCAAGCAGAGGGACTAATTTTTCGATCAACGTGTGATAGCAAAATCTCCGAAAATGCGATTTTGCTATTACAAGGAGTTTTGATTAGACTCGCGTAGCTCTGTTGCCATTTTCAAATCAAATAATGTAACTATGTGTAAAACGTAATCGTAGGAAAATTTGAACTTCTTTTCTGGAATATCGTGTTTTAGCGCAGGTTTCCGCGGCGCTGATTGATAATTAAATGCTTGTTGTTCAAAATTTCACCGCGATAATTCTCGTAGAATCTCTCGAATTATCGCGGTGAAATTCCTTGCAACATCATTAGCATATGTTTTAGTTTGCGTAAACCGCCCCCAGGATGTAACAACAATTTGACCAACCTTCCTTGTTATCTTTTCATTCATTCATTTTATCTTTGCTCGCACCTGCTTACAATCATTTTGTTTCGTAATGACCATCGTAGTTAACTGGAAAATATTGGCAATGGCAAACATATCGCATTTAGATTTTAGATACATACATATATACTCCGCGAGCCACCTGTGGCGTATGACAAGGGGTGGAGTAAAATCAGCATCGTTATCTAATGAACCCTATTAGTTTCTCTAATACTCTGCCAAGAGAACGAGTACTTTTTTCCTCCTTTCCAGACATCTGTTCTGAACACTCACTATCTAAACAAATTACTCATCTACTATACTATACCCAGTTAACTCCTAATGATAGAAGCAGCTATATGTTTAGCAAATATTTCCTTGTAATGCTTTAACGATGCCCCTCGGATATCGCGCTCACTTCAGTCATTCAAATCACCGAAGATAATTCTTCAGCACTAACAAGTAAGCTCTCCAGTTCTTTAACTACCCTTATAGATAAGAAAAGAAACTAAATCATGCCAATATTTAAATCTCCGTGTTGAATAAAGATAAATTAGATATTTTTGGATTTACTCAAAAAACTTTGTTTGAACCTCCCCCAAATTACAAAAAACATGAGAAAAAACGCTCTTGAAGATGATATTTGGTATTTTTCTATTCACATCTACGATCTACTGTGCTTCCCAAAGGCTAAAATCTCGTTCAAAGTCAATAATATTGAATTCATGGCTTATGAAGGTCACACAGCTGGGAGATAACGAACTATTCTCTAAATACATGGGGTTGCGAGCTTATCTTGCAAGGGATTCAGTCTAAAGGAACGAGTCATCACTATGTATCACATCACTGTGTGTCTCGTCAACTAGCGCAACAAGATGGCATTCATCCTTATTTTATGCGCGAGTATTTTGAAGGGGTATTCAAACGCCACTGGCGGATTGTAAGATGTATGTATATGTTTATGTAACCGGCATCAGACGAGAGCAAGTTCAATGGGATTTCGAACAATCGGCGACATCATTCGCGTAATAATTAACTGTAAAAATAATTTCCACATGAAATTTTCATTTGGAAAAGTAAAAGAAAAAATTAATTATATCGTGATACTATAATGACTTCGAGTAAAATTATTTTTCCAGGAAAGATAAGTCGTAAAGGAATATCAGGTGTGATATCCAGCTTTTTAATATAGAGAGAAACATTCTGGAAAACAAGTTTATCTAATACACCTGATTCTTTTATTTACATAGGCTACGGAGATTTCCATGTAAAAATATATTGATAATATGTAAAGAAGATACATTGGATACAAGGATAAGATTGCTTATGCAAATACATATTCGTTTCGGGTTTTGAAAAATTGCTGTAAAAAAGGTCAAAGTATCTATCAAAATAAAAGAATACTTTGTCGTTAATACGTAAATCATAATTCACTCTTAGCATATGACTTTAATGCAGATTTTGATGTTGTTTAAAAACGAACGAGAATACATGAATCGTTAATTCAAAATTAAAACCACCCCAAACTGAATGATTATCTTATCTCTGGCCGAATGACCACTCATCTCGTATTTGCTTTCTTTGCTCGTGTGAAAGATGAACGATCAAAACAAAACATTGTTCGTGAACTTATGGCCGACTTTTATTTACGTACAGCACCAAGGAAGAGGGAAAGGCGGTACATCAGGCTGAGTATGCAGAAAAGATTATAAAGGCCTGATTTGAGACAAGTGCTCATGAAAGATACGTCGAAGGTCCCAAGAAGAGCGAAAACAATCTGGCTGAGTTGGACTGGAAGAAACGGACCATACTCGCTGTTTTTTTCTTTGTGTGCAATAAATATCGCTCTGATATCACTTTTAGCGCAATTGCAGACTTATCTATCAGCACTCAACCAGGTTGCATATCCGTATCCGATATGTGTCCGCTATAAATTGTTAATCACCCGAAAAAACGATTTGTTCGACCCGCAACTTTTCGTGCGGATATCCGCAGGTAGGGTCGGATAAATATCATGTTTGCAGATCTCAAAATACTACTAGGATTAACCCGTTAACAATGACGAAAATAGAAAAGAAAATTCGTAAATATAATTTATTTTTCTTTTCATATCATCATCATCATGTGGTTGTCTGCCGAGTGGCAGGTCCTTGGCGTCATTTTATTTAAAATAATTTTCCTCCCAAGGCTTAAGATTTTAATTTATATTTTAATTTAATTAAATCCGAATTAAAAGCTAAAGCCTTGGGAAGAATTAAGAGCTTATATGGCCAGATTATATATGTAGCTTTATAATACAAAATACATACCATTTAAACGAGTTAATGTATAGTAAACATAACAAAAACATAACAATTTTGGCTTTATATTTCGATGACTTTATGGACATTAAAATTTTTAATATATTATCTATATAAGGTATCTTCAAACCCATTCCATAATGTGAATCATAATTCTTGATGATTTAGCCAGATATTCATACTTATTTTATTTATAAAAAATTACAAGAAACGACTTAGATAGCTTTGGAAGATGAGTATGGTTTTAAAATATTTTCCAATCATTTTCTATGCTCTATTTTGAAAACTTCCACAGTTGTTTCAAATTTATTACTTTAAAATTTTTATTAAGAAAACATAAAATGAAGAAACGCATGTTACCGGAGTCTCAGTGATTTATTATTTTTTTATATATTCCTTTTTCGGAATATTTTGTTCCACGGAGTCAACGACTTTCTTTACTTACCCTCGTAAATGTGTATCGATTGCTTTTAAGACAAGTAAACCTGCAAATAAAGAAAATTAGATCGACTTGATTTTGCATAAAAATTGCACAGTGCCGTTAGGTTTTCCATAATGTAAACTGAAAGAGAACTTTCTTTGTCATTTTCCCTTAATTCACAGATTCACGCACCAACGCGCTATTACCGTTGTTAATTTATGACGAAGATCGCTAGGTTTTGGAAACCATAATATAAATAATCCATAATATTGGGATTATTACTGTGGGAAAGTGCGAGAAGTGTGAGAGATGTCATTCGGCGCCCAAATAACGAAAAACGATAAAGGTGAGTTATCGTAAACTGTAACTCTTAACACGTGGGTCCCACAACGGAAGCTCTTTCCCATGCAGATCCTCTATCACTCTCCATCCTACCATTACTCAAATTACCAGTGGACTCCGAAATACGGGGAGATCCTCTTTGATGACATTTCAACGCTGTAAACAGCGACGTTGCACTCGATATGTCGATTGAACAAATTTTCTGGCGGATAAAATCATTCCCCAATATTTTAAATATAGATTTATTTATGTAACAAACCACTAGTGGTGTATAGCAGATGTTGGTTTAAAGCCAGATCTCGAAAAATAAAGAAACTGAACGGTCTGTTCATAAGAAATTCCGACAAACGATTCTGTGAACGCCAAAAATATAAAAAAAACAACTTAACAATAAACAAACAATTACAATTAACAATAAGTTGATTTTAAAATAAGTGGCTAAATCCTGTAGTTAGTAGCTAGTTACTAGTTAAACTACCCGTTGATTCTCAACGGGGAAATACAATTTGACAAATAGCATATTAAAGTTAAAGATATTGACTGATATTTGGTGGAAACTCATTTGAAATCAAATGAGAATTAAAATTTTTACTTTCCATATTTTTTTCCACTTCCACAAACAAAAATTGATGGAAAGATAAACTTTTAATTCTCCTTTGATTTAAATAGCATACTAATCGCGATACACAGGACTATGTCACAAAATTTCCTCTCATACAGCTTCTTTTATTCCTAACATTACTTTCAAATGGGCCTGAATTCTAGATGTATTCTGTGGTAAAATGCATAAGCTCGGGTTTAACAATCATATTGTTCGTCCGGTAGAGATATCACGACCTCAAAATTTCACGAACCTTTCGCGTATTATATCAAGATTCTAGCAATTTCGAATCGAAAAGAATACTCCGAAGTAAGAATCTTTATTCAATTTCCCTTTTTTGTTGCTTGTCTTGGTGAAGAATATGCGAGGAATCCTTTTAAAACGCGAAATATACAAACTTAAGGAGACGTGGCTGTTTCGAAACAATTTTAAGTAACTGACATTACTAGGAAACAATTAAAAATATTTACCTACTTTACTACTTAATTTCCATCTGAACTTATAATTCAGGAGTTATATAATTATATGCTGCTGTTTAACATTTATTTACTGTTTAGTAAACATATTTAGAAAAGAAATAAGATGGGTACGTTTTATCAAAATACTCGCGAGGTCGATTCGAAAAAAACATTCGGTGACTGAGATGAGAAAATACCGCAATTCCTTTCGAATAGTAATCCTCCAAATTTCGCATGAATATAATTCGCACGTAATTGAATATTGTCAAAAAAAGGTCTGCATCAAACGAGAAATCAACTTCACGTGCATTTCTTATAGAAGTTGCAGACATCAGATAAATAAATATATATACGACTCGGTTTTTTTCAAGGGGGAGGCTCTTTTTCCATTTAGTCTCACCTAGGAATATCTCTTTGCCAGGTGAAAAGATTTCTTATCTTTTATCGAAATATCTCTCCAGAGACGGTTTCAGGTTTCCGAAGAGGTCCTAAACTATTGAATGAAATGTAGTCCTTAGTATGTCAGGTTGTCCTTGGTCAACGACGAATTGCCTGTTTTTTGTATTGAATAACCCTGTATAATAATTAATGGACCTGAAAGGTATCTAAAACCATTTTCATAAAATCAAATGTGTGTTAAATAATTATAGCTTCTTTCCTTCCAATTTTTTGAGGACCCAAGGGAGTGGGGGTCTAAGCAAGTTTTTTTTAAACTACGTAAATCCGGTATGGGTCTCTCACAGTCCATATTCAAAAGTAGACGTTCTGTTTACAGCAGAATCCTCGGAGAATTTGATCCGTTGCTGGCTGTGAGAGGGGATTTGACTCTCGGAACAGAGATAAGCAAAGAAACCGACTTCACCGTACTCCTCTGAGGGCTGTGTGAGTCACGAAAAATAAGCTGAACTGCTTGCAAGGAAGATAATTCTAGATAAGTCCTATTTTTACAATTATCCTCTCTCCTAAGAGCCGTAAGATAACTCACTAATTACGTTATCAGTTAGCAGAATTTTTGCACAAATTTGACTAAAAATTTCATTTTAACCCATTCAAAGATTCCATTAACTCGGTATTTGTGTTATATATTTCGCTTCAGACATTTTTTATTCTTCCCTTTCTATTACTAAAGGAAGGTTGTTCTCTACTCGAATGTGTGACAACTTTTCAATGGCATATTTCTTACTTAAAAGTTAGGCAATCTTTCCGTGACATTTTTTCGTGCGACATTCTTACCCCGCACCATCATGACAATCCCTATTGCGTTCACTTCCCAGCACTAAAGGCCCTTTTTATATACCAGGCTTTTCTCTTATTTCTAATGAATTTCAAATTTTAAAGTCTTGCATGAACAATAGCTCTCCCAAGTACTCATTATTGTCCTGTTCACCTTAGAATGAAGTATGGTAATAGAGAGCGTAACTCATGACCCGGATTGACTATGGAGAATTCGTGAAACGTCCCGCCAAGGCATCCAAAAATTCTAACTTCTTAAAACTCAAGAAATAACACGTCCGATTTTTTAAATAATTTTTTCCATTTCTTCCAGGCAAAGCGGCCACTCAGCAATTTTTCGATACACTTTCATGCATCAGCAAGCCAATGCTGATCGTCAGTTTAACAACTGTCCTCCGCACGATATTTGCACTTTGATGGAATTTATTTATATTTTTAGATTTGTCTGAAAGAACAATTTGGGCAATAATTTCCCATGATCATTGCAATACATCTACATCATGATCCGCTCTTGGCTCAGAGTTAGTCTTACCATAGGTCCCATTTTGGCCGGGACTGTCCCGATTTTAAAGTGCGGTCAATTTTTCAGTTTTTCCGGTTTCAATGCGTAACTCCGAGAAAGAATACAATGGAAGATATTAAATTAAGACCAATCGTTTCAAAGCAAATTTTCATTGTTGTAAGTTTCAAGTTGTGAATCTGCAAACGCTTCAGAGAAGTAAACTATAGTATCGAGGTGAAGTCCCTCCCAAGCGGGATCCCTATAAATTACCTCACTTCCTTATCTTGCTTTCTTGCCTTATTTTCCTCTCTTTAGCTCCTCCAGCGTGGAAGTGGTTCGTAGTGGAAGAGATGAGAATACAATCAGCTTTAAAAAAACTGAGCAAATGTCAGGGAATCCTCCGGCACGGAGTTTCGGTTCGAATGACATAAAAGAGGAAATGGAAGACGGAAGAAATAAAGGAAATAATATTTCATTTCAGTAATGTATGTACAATTAAATCCTGTTTAATAATATGGGCCATTATTCTATGATTTTTTACTATCCATTCGTTAAAAACTCAAAGTACGCAGGTAACACTTAAGGTCATAAATAATTCATTTCAAATCGTTGTTCAGCGCCATAGGATACGGTCGTGATAGGTTCTCAATTATTACATTTTCAGAAAGTACACATGCAGAGTTAATAAACAAAGGGTTAATAAAGAAAAGCAAATATAAAATTATGCTAATGACATGGAATTAAAAAATCTCGTCCATATAAAATCGGATCAACTTAGAGATGAGCTGCTAAAGAAGATAAAAATTGAGCATAGAGATAAAAAAATCGAAGTCATCTTTGGCTCAGGGTGGCGGCCCCATGGCAATTTTCCTTCGATAGCGATTCCGGCTGTAAAATAACTGTTTTTGCCACTGAAACTGCCTCAGGACGTGTGCCACCGCCTCAACCCCTGCCACCGGCTTTAGAGAGTTCAGGGGTTTATTGCTACTTTCCTTTCCTTTTTGTCCCAATAAGTTTAGCACGCGCCACATGGGCACGTTCCATCTATTCTAGGAAAAGACGACCCCTAAGTCATATTCTTATTAACGCGCATGGATGCCACACCTCCGGCAATAGACCGTTGCTGGGTCGCCTATTGGACACAAAATTTTCTATGAATAAATACTCCCTTTATTTATGTTAGTAGAGTAAAACCCGCATACGCTTTTCAGGCGATTGGCTGAAGATCGTGTTGTGAACGGGATAGCGTTTTAACATGGATGTAACAAACTATAAAAAAATAATGTAGGTACAAAACAGATCATCTGAGGAAGAAACAATTATTAATTTATCAAAGCCTATGACAAACCACACCGGCAGATGATTTTACATATTATTTCATTTAAAAAAAATTGTTCATGAATTGGTCTAGTTTTTTCATTATGCATTTTTCTTATATTTTTCAATGATATTTTTTTAATTCCAAAATAATTTGATTAAATTTTTTCACTTTTTTGCTGCTTTTTGGTCCCCCACCGGTATGGGTGTTTTCCCGCAACGTGTATTTTTTTCTCTGTCTACCTTCAGTTGTGGAGATTTTTTCCATCAAACCAAACATCTTTTCTTTTATTCCCCTCCTCTTTTATAATTTTTGTTTTTTTGTACTTTTTTCCGCTCTTATCTTGAATGAAACTTTGATTCGGTCAGTAGTGAGCGCGATCTCCGAGAGGCATCAACCAAGCGTTATAAGGAGGAAATAGCAAGGACAGATAGTTATTTCTGGTCGTTCTTCCCGCGAGCTATTAGAGAAGCTAATAGGGTCGATTAGAATACTAAGATGGTGTCATTACACCCCCTGCCATACGCCACTGGCGGCTTGCGGGGTACTCATCTAAATCTAAATGTAAGAACATCATTCGAGGTTGGGTAGAGAGAGGCCCACTCGGGCCTAATCTCGACTAAGAAATGGTCAAATAATAATAATAACAAATTTTCATATCTTGCACGTTGGGAAACACCATGAATGGGGTCTTCAATTTGAAAATTAATGCTTTACGCTGGGGGACTTTATTACCGGTTACCCTTCCTCGCGGGATTCGAACGCGAGCTTACTTTCCTCATATCCTGGGCTATAAAATGTGGTTTATAAATATGAACGCTGATACTCAATTAATTCGCACTCTTTACTCATTATTTCACTGAAATAGTCAGGCGCCGCCGACGAGAGGATAGGTCTCGGTACAAAAGAAACAAGGAAAAAAGTCACAGTCATTACTTAAAACGATGACATTTTCTAAAACGATAGATACTGCTATCGAATACACTACATGCATGGAGAAGATGGCCTTTAATGTATGTATTTGGAGGTAAATATCATAATATTTGATCGAAAAACGTCATATCCGATGTGTACTCAGATGTCAGTTAAATTAAGAAGTAAGAGTAAGATTGTTGCATGTGTTCAGGTGGAGAGAAAGTACTTTTTGCCATTCTTTCAATCTTTTGTCACTTCTGGATTACTGTTTCTCTTCCCCATTCCACAATTCGTGTGGTGCATACTTCTATTATTTGTGTAAAAATATTAAAATAATGCGAAAATTTCTGCATTCTATACAACAATAACACTAAAAATTAAGGCGTAAGCCATAGTTATGGTGACGTATACTCACCCTCCGCTGACATTTGCGAGCCAAAATTGCGTCTTAACCATTAAATGTCTTTGCAGGTTGCATAACTGAAAATATGTTCGTAATCTGCAAATCTCGTACGGATTCAAAAACTGGGAACATGACAAATCCCAGCATGAAACTACAAGAAACCTTAATCGCGACATGCATACTTTGTTTCAATTGCTATTACTTAGGATAGCTCACTCAACTCATTGGCCAACAATGTTGCTTCGGATTCTGGAAAGAGCGTCTGTGATTTCGGCGGCTAATCGGTGAACCACGCACTTCAGAGGCACGAGGCGGACTTTACAGGACGGTATCAGTTGGGATAAGATGAGTCTCGTTAGCTTGATTCTATTCTTGGGCTGTATCCTTGGCTTATCATTTGCAGATGAAGGTAAAATTTAAAATTATTTCTATACTGTGGAACTTTTTATTACTTTATTTAATTATTACTGTGGAACATCGTCGTTAAACATCATGTTAAAAATGTCTGAACTGCATTGATTGTATAAGTTATTTTTTACCTCTTCGTCGATTCATGATTCCTTCTATCGTTTCAGTGCACTTCCCGTTTAATTTATTTTATTCAAGAGCTTAGATCTTCCTGCCATTTCCCATGCGCCCTTTCCTAAAACTGCTTCTTTGGGAACTTTCCGCCACTCAGTATTTGACGCGGTCGTTTCTTCTCCCTCCATTTTATTTCTTTAAATCACAACATTTTCTTCTCCCATCATCTTTAATATGTGCACATCTAAGTTTGTTTTACTAGTATTTTAAAATATGCAAAGTTTTCTCTGTGTTAATAACACCCACATCGCAAAAAATTCTCTTTCAACGTCCAGTCACTGGGTCAATTTTTAGGTGTGAAATAGGTCGATACTAAGGATTTTAGATGTTTCCGTAACTTCTTACATAAGTTCATCTTTCTCGCTGTTCACATCGAGAATTTTTTTAGCTTTTTTATCGAGGCTTTTTGATGAGCGTCCCTTTGGAAGAACAGCTAATTGGGGAAATTTAATTAAACTGTCTTCCCCGTTTGCAGTAATTGTTAACTTAGATCTCCTTACTGGAGTGATTTTCATTGTTTTACCGATGCTTATTTTCATCCTATAACCCCTCGCTTCATCATTTAGTGAAGTATCGCCCAAGCATTTCGCTCGGCTGGCCAGACAGCATGTTAGTTGAGGATAGAAGGGCCACATTTAAAAATGTATTCACCCATGTTGTAATTTATATTTTATATAGCTTTCTTCACTTCTCCGTTGCTTTTATTAGACGTTTAGAAGAGCCTTCTATTATTGCTTATTTTCTTCTTTTTTCTTTGCGTTTCCTTCTCGTATACCTGATATTAAGCAGGATTGAAAGTTAAAAATTTTGCTGAGAAATCTACATTATGAATTCTTCGAAAATAAAATAGTTCAGTCTATTTATTACATACAGATGAAGTATTTTAGTTTCAAATCATGGGAATATTCTCTTATTACTTCTAGAAAATTGTTTTCTCCTAAATTACACATTCTTTGAGTCCAATATTTTTCTTGGTCTTTCCAAATTTCTTAACTCTGACCACCATTTTGCCTAGAGCTTAAAACCGAAGAAGTTTTCCATTCAAAATTGTGCAGATGAATGCATTTGATAATTATTATTACTGTCTTAATTCCTTACCTAACATAATGGCCAATTCTTAATTCTTTGCAGTCCAAATACTATGTTGTTCTGTCTTGTCTCATGTGTGATTTCGGAATATCTGAAAGTCTGGGAGATAAAAGTATTCTATAAGTTGCTTGAAATTTTATTTTTCATTGAACATTATCGTGAAAGAAGCTTATGTTATGTAAAAGATCTGTTTGGGTGAGGTCTTATTTTGAGATCTATAACTTATAGGACTGCAGAGAGCTTTATATATTGTTCTCATCTAAAAAAAATTTTATCTTCTAAGGTCCAATGCTAGAGGAACCGCTGATTGATGCCTATGAGGAAGATAATATTGAGTTCATAAATCGTCTTCCAGATAATATCATACTTTTTCTGGCAAGTGGAATGTCTGTTGAAGCAGTAGGTAAAACTAAAGTTGAAATCTCAAAGGAAATGCAGTTTGACAGCTTTGATCCTCTGCCCTTAGGCTATCTAAGCAGACATGGGAAACTCAAAGTAAGCTCATGGAAACCCTCTTCAATCTCGTCAATTTTTTAAATTATTGATAACATTTCTATTTATAAACATTATAGAAGCAGTAAGATGTTGGATAATTTCAAATTTTATATCTGATGATTCTTACAGACCTATGCGGCCGATTTCACACCAGGAAATCTTGAATCTGGATTGAAAAATATATTCTACGGAAGCAGGGAGAGTAAATCATGTGGAGAAACGATTAAAGAGCCTCGTAACATACTTTCCTTGGCTCGAAAAGCTGGAAAATATACAGGTTTGTTTTCGTTGCTTTCTTTACTAAATTCAACTCTGATTTATAAATTTACAGAAAATAATTTTTGCTAAATTTATCTTTCCACAAATTTTCTTAAATTTTTGTGCAGTAGCTCAAATTATGTCACCTTATGATGATGCTTTTGCTATTTTGATCTAGTAGTCGTTAGCATGTCTTAACCATGAACACAGTGTATTTCATTTTACATTAATAGTATATCAAGGTTCCGCGTCAATGTGTGTTGATTCCATTTCAAATGATAGAGTAAGGTTATTCAAAATCATGTTTGGGATAGAAAAAAACATATTGAAAGCTAGTTTGGGCCAATTTTGAGTTTGGAATGGAAATTGATGAATTGTTTCACTGGTGAGAGATGGTACAAGAGAAGGCAAGCTAAGTGACTCCTGAATGTACTGGTGGGCTGCCACTTTATCTATAAAAAAGGCTTTACTTTAAAAGTAATAATTAAATGTCTAATTAACAGTTAATTATATATTATTTAAAAATATTAATAAACTGAATAAACGTATGATAACATTTTTTGGTTACTTGATGGTTATTCTTTAAGCTTTAATTTACTGTTAAAAATATCATATTCATATTCTTTAACAGTTTGCAAACCTTTCTTTTGCAAAATATTTCAACCTCTGCAAGTGATACATTGTTGAATCCATGGACCTGTTATGATTAATTATAAGTAATTATGGGTAATAATATTTATCTCAGGGAGTCCTATTTTATGGTGCCATATCTTATTGTGTGTCATCAAGGAAGTTAATGGTTTATGAAAGACCTATTCATGTAATTATTTAACATATTTAAAGAAGCTGTTCGAATTAAATACTGGCAACTATTAGCTTAATTCAGAGAATATTTATTACAACCTATACATCATGTAAGTTTTGTTTTTGGCTTCAAACTAGCATATATAGGGCATGCAAGTAAAATAATGCTGGAAGCCTGTGGTCTAGCAAACAGTTAAGTAAGCTGGAAACACAAACCAGCATAGGTTGAATTTATTACATATGAAGAAATCCATTAGAAAAATTGTGTAACCTTCATATATAATATTTTTGCTGTCAAAATTGTGTGCATGCTTAGGATAGCTTGTCAAAACTTGTTTCGTCTAAAATAGGAGGGGCCTATTCAGCTTCAGGTGGGGAGAGTTTAACCATTATTAACTTATTAGTATAACTATCAATACACTTTGGAATTATAGAAATGAAATATGTTTTTTTGTAGGTAGGAAATAGTGTGATATGATTAATTTATTTCATGTCATAGAAAAGAACATAAACAAGAGATCAAGCATTTGCAGACAGTGAACTTTATTCCTCTTTTATAAAGAAGTTCCTGTTGAAGTTTTTCCCTTCAGGTCAAAAAATGAATATGTTACTAGCACCTACGAAAGTGTAGCTGCATTTGGGAAAAAATAATGCTGGTAATCTTCATAAAAATTCTGCGAAAAAAAGCTTTGTTAATGAAACAAAATATCTTTCTAGTTCTTTTACAGTGAAGGCAATTCATTTTTCATTTAGCATATGTTAATTTGGAGATGAATTTAAATACAGATTTAAGTCTTTAGTGCGCATATGCCTTATTTTTACTAGTAACCTTTCAATCAATTTATCAATTTTACTAATTTGATTCTCAGGGTTACTTACTGGATCTTTGAGATGCAATTCAGATGTTAAGGTAATCAAAGTAATAAATGCAAGCACAGATAATATAGACAACATGAATTCAGTGAACATATGACCAAGGCTTCTGAGCTTTGGTCTGACATCAAGCTAATTCTGTAGTCTGATTACTTGTTCACAAAATTAATTGGTTCTTGAATGGATTAAATTTGTTATTCTTGATGCTCTTCATACTCTGCTTCATACTTCTACTTTTTAGCTTATTTTAGATGTGATTTTGGGGGTACAAAGAGAGATATATTTGGGTTTCGGAGGAATTTTCAAATATGTAATATTATCCAAAGGAATATTCTCATCTAATTCACTTAATTTCATCTTTAGGTATTATTACAAATTTGGACGTATTGTCTCAGGTCCCACCTGCATTTTTTGGACATGAGGACTGCTTCAATCCAAGTAAATCGAACCTTTCTGCTCCATTATGCCTCCTTGAAAATTCTAAAGTGAATGTAATGTTTGGCAAACATCAAGATGAAGATAATATAACCCCAGAGGATCAAGCATCATACAAACATTGTTCATTGATAGATGAAGAAACTTTTGTTAAAAAATGGCACCAGAAAGGGTTTCGTAAGATATTATTTAACAGTTCTGATGTGAATAATAAGAATTTGACTGCTGATGGCAATGTTTTAGGTAAGTAATGCTTTTCTCCCATTAGAATCAGATCTTTGGTGACAATCTTAAATAATCATATAATTCTATCTCATTAAAACAACCCTTCTTTTAGGCTTATTTCCAACTATTTTAAAAGATGATTTCATCACTCTGATTAGCAGAACCATAGAGCTGTTTAAATCAAATCAAAAAGGATACTTTTTAGTAGTAAGTAACTTTTATTCCCTAAGTTTTTAATTTTCTTTGAATCTTATCTTTTTGCATTTTGTTACGATGAACAAACTACCTTTCTTGTCAGTTATTTTGCTTTCTTTTATATGATTTCAAGTTATTTTAAGCTAAAAATAAATAAACCATGTTAAATTGAAGAAAATTCTTTATACAGGTATATCTTAAATATCCAGACGTATTGGAAACTGTAGATTTGGCATCCAGATTGTTTCCACTCACAAGTAGAATTGTCGCAGATTATACTAACCCCGATACTCTCGTTATTTTAACCTCTGAGTATGCCTGTGAAGGAGTTTGCTTAAAGAAAAGTACTGGCAATAGAAATTTGTCAAAGCAAAAAGAATTAAAAAAGAAAGACGAAGAAGTGTCAAAACTAAAGGAAAATCCAGATGATTTTGAAGAAACAGTTAAAAATGCTGCTGAAAGAGTCGATCGCAAGATGCAAGTGCAGGAAGAAGAGAACTCTGATGTTCATCAACAACAACCTATGATTCAGGAGTCACGTTCCAAGGATTCTCATAAGCTTATAACAACAGATAAAGTTTCTCTGGAGAATCCCAGATCAGCTACTGTATTGCCAAAAACTGTAACTATTCAGACTAAACAACCAGAAAAGGCTATGGAAGAGGTAAAGGTGGAGCAACCTCCAATTTCTGCAGTAGATGATGCAGTTTCTGTGGAGAAAGAGCAGGAAGAAGAAAACTCTGAAGTTCATCAGGAACACCCTGTGATTCAAGAGTCACGTTCCAAGGAATCTCGTAAGCTTATAAAAACAGATAAAGTTTCTCTGGAGAATCCCATATCACCGACTGTATTGACAAAAATTGTACCTATTCAGACTAAACAACCAGACAAGGTTATGGAAGAGGTAAGAATGGAGCAACCTCCGATTTCTGCAGTTTCTGTGGGGAAAAGGCAAAAAATTAATAATATTTCAAAAGAAGAAGAGAAGAATACTTTTGGAGAGAGCAAAGTGACTTTAGGAAATACCACAGCACCTACTAACTTACCAATAACTTCGCCTATTCAGACTATGCAACCAGAAAAGATTGCTGGAGGAAGAGTGGAGCATCCACAGACTTCTATAGCCAATGATGCTGAGTATGCATCCACCCCTCTAATTAATCATGCAACTCCATCACCAGATTTGATGAATCAGACTCAAACAGAAGGTGCTAAAGCTGTCGTATTTGAAATTGAAGACGAGTTAAAGTCAACCTCCTACCCTTTGAATGATCTATCTGATTCTAAATCAACTTCCAATCATGTTGAGAACCTTGAAAACAAAACTTCCAATGAACTGAGCACTAGAAGGAAGAGAGAAAGTAAGCCCAAAATTTCCCCTGATGTGCCAATATATACTGCAGGTATGTAGATGTATCATTAAGTTCAGATAATGTTTAATTTGCTTTTTGCCTGTTCTCACAGAAATGTTAAGAAAAATCTTTTATCCTCTTAATATTTCTGAAGATTTACAAGTTAATCTTTTTCAATGTATAATAATTTTTCAGGTCCTATGGAAGGCTTGTTCAAAGGAGTGCTGAAGCAGCAGTATTTATGGATTTTTATGAAAATGTCTCTTTGTGCAGATAATAGATTTGCTAGTTCAGGCAGTTGCACTGAAGACAAGGTTATGAATAAACATTTTGAGGCATTGTTTTTAAATAAGTCATTGAAGGGCAGATTTGAAGAATCGGGTGCACCTGGAATTTTGGTGAATAGTACTAGCCTGTGGGTTTACTTGACCTTAGCGTGGTTTTTTTTCTATAAATTTTATTTTTAAGTTTAACTTCAAAATAACTTGTTCTTTGATGTTTGTTCCTTATAATCTTTTTCATTTTTATAATTTCCCTTAAATGAAGATTTATGTGTCCAAGAGTGTTGTATTTTAAATATTGGTTTTCTGAAAATATGCTGGATTCAGCGGAAAATGCGTTATCTTTTTATCAAGGATTGGTTCTTTGGTGATGTTGTCATATGATGCTTTTTTAACTTGTGAAGCTTGGTTGTGACACCATTTAAAGTATTCTAGTGTTTATTTTCTTTTTTGAGTTACAGTGGGATTGTAATTCATCATAAAATCATTTTAGAAACAATAAATTTTTTAAAATGAATGATGTCTGTTATTTTAGAAAAGCAGGTAATAATATGAATTTCTCTCCAGATATTGAAAAAAGCCACATCTTTAAATGGGAATGGGCAAACATTTTGTTTCTATTCAGCTGAAATAGAGGAAAATGGTATGCTATGTATAATTTCATGCTATTAGGCTCTATTTTGCCTAGTAATGGGGTAAACCATCAACTCTGTAAGATCAAGAACAAAATCATATTTAATGTGACAAGTACTAGGAAAGCACTCATTGCAAGTGGATAATTTTAGTTATTTGTGCAAGGAATATATTAAGATGATGTTTGGTTACAAATTTGATTTTTTTCAAAGAATAAAACTAATGTTGAATTTGTTATCTATACAAATACCATGAAACCAGTTGTAATAAATCAAAGTAATGAAAAATTTGGCTAGTACTATAGAACCAAGTTCGTTCTGATATACTCACAAGTTTGATTCTCTAACCCTAAAAAATCTTGGATTTCAAAGAGAAGCCACATGAATGAGAGTTATGAAACAGCTGAATTAATGAGCTTGACTCTTAAACAAATGATGGAAATCAATTTTAACTTTGCACAAGAAAGTGTGCATCCTAAGCTAAGGTTGGGCCAACACACATTTTCTCGTGCAAAGTCAAAATTATGTTTGATAAATTTTCATTTCATTTTCATAAATTTCAATTTGTTCATTAAACTTTCATTATTTGTATAATTTCCTAGAAAGGAGTAAATTGATTTGACAGCATTATGAAATTCTATGTAGCTGCAATGCCAGAGGTGAAAGGATGATTCATTGAGTAATTTATAATTATTACACAAGTAATTGAGAGTTTGATGAATTCAATGTTGACCAGTTGCTAAGAAAACGTAGTCCATAGCATAACATCACTATGAGGGATTTGGCCTAAGCCAGCGGTATTCACTGTGGGTGACACATGGTCACGTTCTTTCCCACCTCTAAGGTCTTATGAATGACATCAGATGGTTCTGATATACCCTTCTGAAGCAAATCTTGTCTGTGCAATTATTAGTTAAGAGAATATGCATCTTTCTAGGAAAGGAAATTTTATTAGATTTGGCTAAGAATTATCAATGGATAAATATAAAAAACGATAATTGATCAAGGAAACAAGAAACATGATGTAACAAAGTGCAGAATTTATTTTACTATTCTGGTTACTTAACTGATTTGCTGTTCTTATCATAAGTCATATTTAAGAAAAGCAATGTTAAAAATAAAATATTCCTTGATACATAAATTTTCATCTTTACTTTTCACTCTCAGAAACATAACAAAAAATATACTACTTTACCTTTTTGAGCCTTAAAAGCTCTGCTTCGTTCAGTTTTTTCTCGTTTATTTCGCAATTTTCCTCTATCTTGACATCTAAGTTAGGGGTAGTAAGGAAATCTGTAAGTATTCTAAGGACTCGTAGAGTATTTTATGAAAGTTCCATCAGAGATATGATCCTTGGAAATAATTTATGAAAACCGGCATTACGTTTATATAAATGATAAAATATACTAATTGAAGTGAGTCCAAAATGAGGTAGAAGACATTAAAAAAATGTTTTCCATCGATTCGAAATTCGCGGTCACGAACCTTCTAAAACAATGAGGAAACAGGAAACGCAAGGAACGATTAAAATACCAATGACAACCCTGCACTCCTACAGATGGCATATATTAAGCCGCATTGTACAAGTTCAAATATGAATTCCAAGTTAACAAGCTTACTTCCGTAAGCAGCGATGTGACATTCAAATTCTTTTACAGTGGAGAAGAATACCGTACTTCTGTGTCTAGCGTTCATCGAGTGATCCCATCGGTATCATCCAATTCTCTGAAATTTCGCTGATAGTGGATGGGTTATCTAAACATTCAACCGATTAGATAGACATGCTATAAAACGAGCTGTTTTTATATAATGTCACTCATTGTATGGACTTTTACTCCGGACATATCGGTGTTCTCGTGATCTTTCTGTAAGTAAGCTTCTTGAGAATAGCTGTAGATGTGTTCAAAATTTCATCATGTATACAGTTTGCTAAGGATAAATCTTTGTAATTGTTCTTAAAAGAAGAAATTAAGGACAAAATTTTCATGCTAGTAACATAGATTTAGTTTCCACTAAAAAGAGAAAGCTTCAGGAAAAGATACTTAAAGGATAACCAGGAAACAATCCGTGATTATTTTCCTATTTTGAAATAAAAGATGACTGGTTGCATCAAGAATAATTTTTGAATATATATTTTTAATTACCTTAATTAAAATGAAATTGAAGTCCGATAGCCTTTATACAGAAGTGACTTTTTGGTCTGGGAGAGAGTACCTTGCAAGTACTCCATGTAGATAGGTGTTTGGGTGGTCTGGTCAATAGTGCGATGGGCAAACGGCTTTGGTATATACCTTCTACCTTTGGTGGCGGAAAGACAGAGAAAATTCCTCTCCATTTGTTGATGTTTTGTGCTGACAGGGGCCTAAAGCTTTCACTTTTAAGGTCATTTTGAAATAATTTTTACATTTTTGTTACCCTTATCTGTAGAAGTTGAACAGTCAAGTTGAGATTAGGGTAACAAGTAACTGCTGATATCAAGTTACGGATAGCTCATCAACTCTGGTGTTGTCTGTTCAATCCACCTTTGAATGTGAAACAAATTCTGTTCTATATTTTAGTGTCTTTTGTTGTATAATTCTCTAAATAAGTTATCGTATGTATTTATTTTTATAAATTAAATATTGTTTCATATCAAGCAAAATAGTTTACTGTGTCCTGCATTAGGCTTTGGAGGGAAATTTGTTTGTTTAATTCTTCTCACAAAATTTCTCTAAGGTCATCTCGAGATTTCGCTTAGTACTTTATTGCTATTTGATTGAGTAGAATATTTCTTTTATTAAAGCAGAAAAGAGGGAAACCACCACCATGGACATCTTGTGGAAGTACATAGGATCAACTGAGCTGGTGATTCTTTCTTTCACTGTTTTCTGTGCAGTTCTCCTACATGGAATATTCAAACCACTTTTTTACTGGTCACACCTGGGAGTGCCCTCTGTTTCAGCTTATCCTATAGTTGGAAGCATAAAAGATTCACTCCTACAAAGAACGTTCATCGGTGAGATATATATGGACATGTACCAGAAGTTGGAAGGGAAGCGTTATGGGGGTTTCCTTAAGTTTACTAAGCCCTCTGTTATAATACGTGATCCTGAACTTATCAAAACTGTTCTTGAGAAAGCATTCCCAAGTTTTCATGACAATGATTTAGCATTGAACGAAGATATCGAGCCAATGTTTGGCAGGAACCTTTTTGTTGCAACAGGGGAACGGTGGAAACAACTCCGTTCACACCTTTCACCGGCCTTTACGACTGGAAAGATAAAGGGAATCTATCCCTTAGTGCAAGAAGTGTGTGTAAATTTAAATGCCTACCTGGAGGTCAGTGCAGGTTCAGAGATAGAAATGAAGGACTTGTGTGCTAGATTCACTACAGAAGTTGTTTCTTCCTGTGCTTTTGGTGTTCATTCTGATGCAATACACGTGCCTAATAGTGAATTTCGTGTCATGGCCTTGGAAATGTTGAATCCCTCACCTGTCAGAGCTGCCATGGTTATGCTTCTTTTGCATTTTCCATGGACTCTTCGGTTGATACCAATTACTCTCCTTCCTGACAATGTTGCAAACTTTTTTCGCCGCCTTGTGCGAGATGTTGCCGTTTACAGAGAGAGAGAAGGAATTAAGCGCAATGACTTCATGGATTTGCTTATTCAACTAAAAAAAGATGGGAAGCTGGGTAGAAAATTGGAGCAGGAAAAGGCTGATGAAAATGATGACAGATCCAAGGATAGTCCTAAAGGAAAAGGTACCTGTTTGATTATATCATTATTTAGTTTGATGCTGTGTTTTGCAAAATCAAGAATCACTCTCAAGTCAAAGATTTTGGGATTGAATTGTTTTTTTTTAAGATTATAAATTAATATTCACTTAATTGAAATATTTGAATCTCCTAGAGCAGTGTGATACATACGCTGCAGATCCAATTGGTATTCAGACCACTGAACTTCACCACAAAATTAACTATGCAAGCCATTATTACTGCTTTTAAAGCAACCCCAAGGCTTGTATGTTGTATTGCTTTTTAATTGGAGTGAAAATAATTTCTAAGTGCCTTGTCCAATCCATGCCATAGGAAAATCTTGCTCCAGGGATATATTTTTCATTCCTCATAGTTCTGGTTTTACTTCTTGCATTGGAATCTGTATTATGGTAATGGTTGGAAGGTAAATTGTCAGTTTAAGATATATATACACCTAGAAAAATCCTTAATGAAAAAAGTCTGACAGGACCAGGACTTGTATCTGCCCATTCATCTGTTTGGCAAGTGGAACATCCAAGCTCAAGACCTAGCACAGTCAGACTATTTTCATATCTGTCTTTTCTTGGGAATCTGTTTTATTTTCCTCTATTTCTTCTCTTTCTAACCATCTCCAATATGTATGGATAGCATCTCCACAAGAAGAAACTCATACGTTTTTGTTGGACATGTCCTCTCATTCAATTGGCCATCACATCCTTTCCCGTTGATAAGGGTAATTGACTCTTGAATGTTCTATTTGAAGGCTGATAGACAAAGTTAAATTTTGCATGGTATTAATCTTGTAGTTTGATTTTCTGGTTTTTGAATGTATGTACTTATGCTCATTTATTGTTCCATGCTCCTTTTTTATCGATTATTAGTGCCTTGTAAGTGTACTACCTCCTACAATTTTGTAACCGTTTTGGTACATCTTTTCAGATATAGTCTTTTCTTTTGCTTAAGTAATTTTAATTTTGTCTTGTTTATCATTATTTTTATTATTAGTATCACAGATAGTTCTTGGTTGATTTTTTTTGTTTTTAATGAATTTTATGTTGCTATTAGTTGTCAACATCTTTTAAATTTTCTCTGTTGTACCAATCAGTTTACTCATGTCATTGTTCTTAACACAGTACTTTAATGTATTTCTCTCTTTGCAATCTTTCATTACTTATATGTATTTATATACTGGAATACTGCTTCATCTCATAAATATCTTCACCTCAAAAACACTTTTTTAGCTTAAAAATAAGTTGCTTGATTTTCTATTTAGTTTTAAAGTGATTAATAAATTTTTAGGATATCATGTAGAAAGAAAAATATTAGTATAGCCTCTAGCTTGGAATTCAATCTTAATTTCATCTTTTATTTTTCCTGTCCCAATCTTTGGCTTTTAAATTAAGGTTCCCTTCTTCGTCCTTTCTTAATTAACAGATCAAATGAAAGTTCAGTTTTAAATAATGGAAGTCATACTGAAATATTTGTTAATGTATAAGTTCCTTTGTGATCATTAGAATTCTGCGATTGCTCTGCTGGATGCTAATTCCTTAAGTATCTTATTCTATGCCAGATTTTACTTTCATAAACTAGATAAAATGTATTTTACTCTTAAATGGTGGTCCTGCATTATAAATTGTTTATTAGAACATATATGATAATGTGTACAATATTTAACAGGAAAATAAGGGCTGGCTGTTTGACATGATAAAAATTCTTTTCTCTGCACTTAGTACTCATAGCAAATTGATTGTTGGACAAAATGATATTCAAGTTCAAATGAAAATCTTTACATTAATTACCATCACTATAATAATTATTATACTATTCTAACTTCAGTCTCTTGATTCTAGGTGTTTCAGCATCATGGGATCCTGAATCAATAGATGATGTAGCAGCTCAAGCACTTGGGTTTTTTGTTGATGGCTCAGAAACATCTGCAACCTTGATGAGTTTTGCTTTCTTTGAATTGGCTCATAACTGTGATATTCAAGAAAAACTACGAGCTGAAATCAGAGAAGTTAGAAATAAATACGATGGACAAATATCCTATGATGCACTCCAGGAGATGCCATATCTTGAAATGGTTATATCAGGTAAGAAGTTCTCTCTTAAATTAGTATATCTGAAGTATTTATTAACATTCTAATGGAACCACCTATTGGAAAAAAGATGACACTTTGTGCAATTTTCCTTTGAAATTTTTATAGACACCCAGGTTTTTCTACACTCTTAGCATTTTAAGGCCTGAAGATGTTATCAGTGTACTCTTGACCAAGCATAGGTTGAAATTAAATTTTTAGACTGGAAAGTATTGTCTTTTTTCATGATGAATAAATTCCATAAAGTAAGACCTTAAATCATTTCATTAGTTCCAATGCCTGCCCTCAAAATATAAAAGTCATTGCATAAAATTGGTTATAATTTTACAGATATTATCAATAAAATGCTCTGTAATACATCTGTTGTACGCATACCCATACATATTGCATTATTCAATACGTAGAAAATCAATGTACTTCAAGCATTTATAACATAGACTGAAAGTTATTACCTATCTGAGACTACCATTATCCCTTTAGTTCCAACTAAACCATTTATATTTTATTTTTCCTTCAAGAGACCCTTCGTAAGTATCCTCCAGCATCATTCATGGCACGTCTGACAACAAAACCGTTTAAACTTCCCAGCCCTGAGGAGAATAGTGAAGGGGATGATGAGAAGCAGGTTTTGTTGGAGTTGGACACTCCTGTTGTTATTCCTGTGCTTGCATTACATAGAGACCCAAAGTATTATCCTGATCCTGAAGTTTTCGATCCAGAACGCTTTTCAGAAGAGAATCGGCGAAGCAGGGAACGATTTGTTTATCTACCATTTGGAGAGGGTCCTCGTATCTGTATAGGTGAGCACCATCTTTTCCAAATGTTCTCTTCACAGTGTTGAATTCCCATCTATTCACTGCAGCCTAATCCTGAATAAAGGGCCTGTCCTGCTCATTGGAACTAGACAGCAGTAGTGGCAAGATCTTGGCTTCTATTGAAGTTGTTTGTGCCAGGAGCTTTCCAAAGTGCCAGAAGTTGCTTCCAAAATTTATTCAGTTCCTTTACTGAAATCACAGTGGTTTAAGTTACCACTCCTGAAATTCCTCAGTTTAAACATTGTTGATCTCTCCCCATAGAAACTCTTAAGACAAGCTTTTTATGACCTGAATAGTGTTGGGAAATGCCAATTACATTGTAAAGATTTAATACCCGTGGAAACTATCTCTCGTGTGTAAAGACAAGCATTCCAGATTTTGATATCATTTACATGGGTCAGACCAATTGGAATTTTTCAATTAGGGCAAAATTAGAGCAAGTGCATCCTCCTATTGTTTAGAATCGAAGGAGACATCTAGTCTTAATCTTGTCCAGATGTTTATTATTATGATTATTTAAAAATAATGTTTCTCATTATGCAAAATATATCCTCAAAAATAGTCACTCCTTACTCTTAGAACCTTTTCTATTTCATACCCAAGTTTGAAGACTTAAATTAGATGGTTAGAAAATTGTAGCATTTGCATTATTTATTTATAAATAGATTCTACAACAGCCATGACTGACAACTTATATTGGATACAATAAACTGCAGTATAATAAATTAAAACATAAAAACAAAACATAATAAACATAACAAATAACAGTGGGGGGTAATTTAAAGAACCGAGCTATGGGTGTTTTTTAGAATAGGAATGAAAGATAACTTGGATGAAAATAGGTCAATGGATGGTGTTTTTTGAAGAAAAGCTGTTAAAAGTGAGGTAAGTGGAAGAATAGGGATCTTTGAGAAATAGAGAGATTGAAGTGTTAGGTGAAGAAGGTGAGAGTTTCAGGTTTTTGGGTTTGACCTTTTGATCTTCCCTTCTGAATTCCCATATTTGATTCTGTCATGTTTTTCTCATATTTTTAGGAAAGCATGTCATTCTTGTAATTGAAAATTTACATACCTTGGCCTAAGTTTATTGAACTTCATTCAGCAAAATCATAAGTGCCAAGAAAATCTCCTTTAAAAACAACAGTGCCTCTGAAAGTTCTAAAATAAATAAGCTTCCTGTAAGAGTACATCTAGTTTTTTTACTCATGGGAATTTATACACAAGTTTACAGATCTGCACTGTTGATGTTGCTGTTTCTTGTAAAATTTGACTTTTTCAGGAAAGAAATTTGGTCTAATGCAGACCAAAGCTGCAATCACCACAGTCCTGTTATCATATGAGCTACTGCCCAGTGACCAAACTCTACCTCCTGTCACCTTTGACCCAACTCAGTTCCTCACTTCATCCAAGAGTCAGCTTTGGGTTTATGTCAAGAAACTGAAGACTTAATATGATCAAATTCCAAGCCAACATTTAATATTATCTGCTATGAATACTTTACAAGGTGCTAACAAAAGTCATTAGTCAATTTTTCAATATGTATGGACTTTTTCTATGTTTTTGTCTGAAAGACTTGAATAATGCTCTCAGGTTAAGTGTGCACAAATGCTTGAATGTGCAATCAATATTTGCAATATGTATTTTCAGTTTTGACTGAAACTTCTTCGTATATTGTGATTAATATGTGGTCGACAAATCTCCTATATCACTTTATTTACTTCTCTTCATCACAGTTGATCAATTTAATGAATTTTTACACGATTTTATGGATTATAATTTCCTCTTTAGTATACTTATGATTAAGTAGCTTGATGTTTTTGATAAATATTTTTTCAACCGTAGAAAAAAATCATACCCTACCTATTACCAAGTAAAATGTGCAAGATTCGAATTCAGAGAAACTTTATGGAGATGAAGTATGCATTTTCCATTAAACAAGTTGGTGATACACCCATTTTATCCTAAAGATATATTTATTATAGGAAATAACTTTCAAAATGATGGACTTCATTGCTTTTGCTCAAGGTTTTATTGCTGATGGAATTTACCTTTTAAGAGTTTTTGAAATATTTGAAGAAAAATTATTTTGGATGTAATGTAAAATATGAAGTTTTAAAGCTGTATAATTTGCTATGCTTATTATTTTTATCTCATGTGCAAGTGCTCAGAAATGAACTGATGGTGTATTATAATGCATGAGAATGGGTAGGGATTTGGTGAATCGTGCTTGTTATACTTTTCTTAATTTTTATGGATGTTCAAAAAAATGAATGCAAGAATTTTTTATTAAATGCAAAATAATAAAATTATTTTATTTTATACATACATTTCTTATGATGATATTCTTGTGGTGCTTATTTATTTTAATCCTAACATAACTACCTTTATTCCTTCACATATATTGTTAAAATATCAGTAATTAGTTCGTATATTTCAGAATATCAGTTAGGAAATATTTTTGTAATGATTGAAAGTTTCTATTTTAAGTAATATATTATGGAATTGGAAACCTAGGTGATGTCTATGTGAAATTTGCATTCATATCAGCATTTTAGCTAAACTCCCATATGCAGTTGTTATGAATGACTGCTGAAGTTTTTCTGATCTGACTTAGATATTTAGCTCTGACATTTTTCTCTGCTAATAAATACAGATGTTTTCAAGAAGGGATCGTGGATAGCCATGTAAGTGCATTCAACTTCGGTGAAAGAGGTCCCAGGTTCGAATCCTGATGGGGGCTCTATGTGTGAAATGGCTTTGGCTGTTGAAGTACTCAAAAAGAAAATAATCTGTTAAAAAATGTTTTCCAGGATGTATGGGCTTGTGTGTTTTCCCAGAAAATCTTTGCTGTCCATTCTTATTTACTTAGAGAAGAAAGTGTAATTTTTTATTCAAGATTATATGCAATTTTCCATTTGGTAAACTGGGAAATTGTTTCAGCAAAGAAAAATTTTGGCTTACTAATGTTTATCAGCAGCCATTTCAGCCATAAAATACATCCCTAAAACCTAAATGTTGTCCTTGTGTGTTTCTTATCCTGATCTATATCAAAATTTTAAATAATTTCAATCTTTAAACATGTAATTTTATTTGACTCATAAAAATTGTACCTATCTTGCCACTTATAAACATCCAAGAATGATTGGGAGTGGGGTCTAACAATAGGAATGTAGGGGAGAAAATTTGCAGAACTTGCCATACCACACAGTCTATATCTTCCCTTCTTTTCAGAGGCATATCCAGCCATCTACATTTTGGAAACCATTTCTGAATTAATTGTCTTTTTAAGCAAGATGTTGCTGTATTTACTGGGAGGGGATTCCTTTAGAAGATATATATTATTAGCCATTAGAAAATGTATATTAGTAAATCATGGCCAATAAAAAATTTATAATTTACTTATATATTTATAGTTTAGGAAAGAGACGGAGAGCAAAGATGTAGTATAACCAAGGTGTATAGAATTCTGGATAGGCATTTATTTGAGATGTAACATGTTGATTTTTAGGTCTTACAAAAATGCATGTATATATTAACCATAGATAGGCTAAAACCTAATGAGTGAGAAAATATTTGAAGTTCAACATACGAAATGTAGTGGTAAATCAGGAATTTTTAGGAAGGAAAAGAGTTACGATATCTTTGCGCATAAAGGTGTGCACCCAGGATAAATCCCAAGGGATAATGGGAAAAGAGTCTGACAGGACTGAAATCAAACCCTGGAACTTCTTCTAGGAAGCTGCTTTATCCAACTTGGCTATCTGACCAGAACATTTTTCAAACTGTTCACTTAGTATTTTGACGGCAAGTGCAGTTTTGTCTGGCTGTGTGGTATTGTCCACTCAATGTGCAAAAATGCTGCATTAATTTACACTGGTCTGTGTATAAAATATTCAATATGTTAAATTAGGCAGTAAAAAGCAATACTTCTAAGTTATACATCAAGATTATTTAATTGACCACAAATAGGATTTTGAGGTCATTTCGCACGCGAAGCTCCACCGGGAATAGAACCTGGGAACGCTTCCACTGAAGCCGAGCCGTTGCTTACTTGGCTATAATACTTAGGCCTAATCTCATTACTTCCCTTTTGGTCAGATTTTCACTTTTGCCTGCGTCTGTTTACCCCGATCTTGACACTTACAGGGGCGCATACGTTACTATTGATAGAAAAAGGTTGTTATTTAAAAAAATTCATCTGCTCATATTTATATTTTGTTAGGCCAAATTTTCTCAATAGTCAAACCTAGCGCTTAATTGGGAAATGTTTCAGATTTTCGGGTTAATGAACAAAGGAAACACGAAATTCACCGCAAATCAAAGGAAAAAAATAAGGTTTTTTAAGCATCGTTCCGAAAACAACGCGCACATCTCCGAAATATTTTGTGTATAAGACTAAGTATCGTTTCCATCTTTTTAATATAACGAGAAGTACAACAATCACCGTAAAAAATACAACTTTCCTTGTTACTCATTTGTCAAGCAGGAACTTCCTCAAACCTGTTCAAGGGCATAATTTTTGTAATTTAATTTAGTCCTTGAAACGCAACGCGAGCATATTTCACAGAAAATGAAGCTGTACCCTTCTCTTTTCGTCACTTTACTTTTTCTGTTTACATTTACACCGTTTTCCAATGCCAGAGGAGTTAATGGAGGAATGGAATGTGCTGGTAGGTGCATGACACTATTCTTGGTTAATTCTGAAAGCTGATGTAAGCGTTTTAATGAGAAAATTTTCATAATTTGTTTTTTTTCCGAAGTTTGCACGGTGGTTCTCGGTCTCACAGAACAATTAGCTGCAATTCACAATGAAACGTTAGTTGCTGCATCAATGAGGATTTGCAGTATGCTACCATATCCCTTGAAACTTTATTGCTCCAAATCAGTGAATGCTCTAGAAGAATTTTTAAGCCAAGAGTATGTAAATTGATAACTTAATGATGGAAATTCTGGGTGATTGCTATTGCCTTACTGGATATTTTCTCTCTAGGTTTCCTGTTACCATAACTCCAGATGTTTTATGTTATGCATTAGGAGTATGTTATACAGATCCTGATGTTGGTTTTTGTCATTTGTTTCCAAAACCGAAAATGGATTTATCTACCTCTGTTAAAGTAGTGAAGGTAAATAAATCTTCAGAATGCATAAGTTTCAACTGACTATTTTGTGTTCAAATTCTCTCAAGTACAAATTTTTCAACCAATAGGAATACTTGCGCAATGCAAACCGGTCTTCGTTGAAAAAATTCCCTCTTCTGACTTCAAAAAGAAGCCCGACTTTTGACATTTGTCAAGTCCCTGGAATCAAAGGTATATGTCATTTGATTTCGAGAAGCTTCAATCTTATAGCACCAGCTCTGGATGTGGATCAAGATTGGTTCAGTAGTTTTCCGGTACGTATAAAATTGATTGAGGGACTTTCTCATTCCAGACTTTGCAAATGATAGGGATACACGAAAACACGTTTTGATTTATTTAAGGAATTATTGTACTAATTTCTGTGTCTGATGAAACATTTTTCCAAGCTCTGAATATCAATGATATTTTATATAATTTACTGGAAAACTGTTGTTGAGCTATCTTTTGTCAAATGAATATTAATTTTATGTATTCTAGTTTGATCTAAATGTATCTTATTTTTATTTTATTCTGACCATAAAATTCCTTCATGGTGCGGATATCGTCGAAGTATGGAGTTATTATTTATTTTTTTGAGAATTGATTGTGGGTTAAACTATTCAAAATCTCCACACTGATTTACAGATGTGTAATGAAATTGCTTTTTAGATTGGAGCAACTAAAATTCTAATAATGATGATTGGTATGTTATAATCAATCCTATGAATGAAAAAATAAATGGTATCTTCAATAATGTTCTTTTGACTTGAAAAGGACACCGAACATAACTTTATATTGAAAGTTGCCAACCCCATTGAAATTATACTCTTATATTGTAAATTTTATCAGTTGAAATTTGTGTGGAAAATCTCTCCATAATTGAGGTCAAACACATTGTGAGAAGAAGAATGTATTGACATCTGAGAAGTTTCATTTTATTATTTGAGGGAATGCATCAGCTACCTGTTGTTGATTAATTCACTCTGAAACAGGGAATCATCTTTCATAGAAACTCATAATCATAAGTAGAAATAGTAGGTTTTTCTTTGGAAATGTGATCAATGAGATTAAATCCTTTTGTCTCGTCAACAGGCATACTTATCAACTCCTACTAAAATTTCTTTCTTTGAATGCTCTAATTCATTTAGAATATTCAAAGAAATTTACAGTACAAATATTTTAGGTATTCAAGGAAATAATGAATTAAAGTTTCAAATACAATCACCCTTTCACCATACTCTGTCAGTTTCTTGACTCTCCATTTCAGCTGTTACAAAATTTGCAATATTCCCAATTACAGCTTACTGATCTTTTTATATTCTTCCAGTTATACATAATTTTCAAATTTAGATTAGCGTCCTCACCTCTGAAAATTGAGTATAGGTTCTAAAGTTAAACATAATCTTCTCATTCATACAATTAATATAACTCAAGAGGTGCATTTCAGTTATTTAAAAGATAAATCGACTGTTCTCTGTCTTTACTATTTTAGGATGGAACCTTACTTTTACTAATAATAGGAAATAGTCTGAGGTAAATTCAAGTTCCATATTATGTGGCATGTATCTAGTTTTGAACACTAAAATAATCTCTTCTCACAAAAGCAGAGTATAGTTGACAACGAAGGTTAATTGGTCAGCATTGACATGAGTATGCCTTGAATTACCCGCATATTCTGCAGTACATATTCCCTTTTTTCATTATTTTTCATTATAATGAAAGCTCCCTTTTAGGAGATGTCAGTATTTTTGTTAATTTATTTTTATTTCAGTGGGCAAGAGGATCATTTTGGCGAGGTCGCGATTGTCGTGATTGGGATGGTAAAAGCTATCCTGGAAGAGTACCATCTGATGGTGATGTTGTTCATGATTCCAACTGTAATGGGATATCAGGGATGCAGACTACAGACCCCATAATGCCTTATGAAGATGCTCTGTGTAAAGGAACTGGTGCACGTGGTTTGGTGTACATTGGTGACTCAGTTGGTGCCCATTTCCATTGCCCTGAAGCATGGATGGATCCTAAACAGCTCTCTTCAGTAAGTTTTGTTATTTCCAAGGAGCTCAGAAATGTGTTGAAGATGTGTCTGCCTTGAGAGATACTCAGTTGATTCTGGTGATTCTGCTATCTGCATATAAAGTCATTTTTAGCTTGAGTATACTGTAAATATGTGTTCATATTGTGTCAGCATTAAGTTTCATTTGTAAATTAGACATATGGATCATTGCTACTAGCAAGATAGTTTAGTAAAGTCTAGATTCACTGATGTGGACATGATAGATTTCTAATGCAGGCATTTGATATAGAATCTAGTATAAATTATTTTTATTGAATTAATTTTCATTCTGTCAAAAATTGCTCTCACTGCCATATCTTGGTAAATTGAAAATTTTCATTTGTAGCATGACATAAGGTTGCAGGGAATTTATGTTTCATTTAGGTATGACTGTTTTGTTCCAGGATACTTTACAAAACATCACTCAGTGGATTTTTAATGAAGGTGACTGGCCTCAGCTTGGATTTGTCACTGGCTATATGAATATAACCAATTCTCTGCTTATAAAGGTAATTAGAATTTTATATAGTTATTTACTTGCTATTTTTTACGTCATGAAATTAATTGGTTAATATTACAAAGTATACTATGTTTAAATTGGATATTGCGACAGGTTTATTTGTATTCAAGATTTTACTTGATTCTTTAAGTATTTAATTAAGCTTTTAGTATCACTGTCAGGAACAATGAATGTCATTTCCAAAAGTTATCGTAAATCAAATCAACATTTATGCAGTATGAATAATTCATGAGCATGATTTAAATTATACTCATTGCATAGTTGTTTCTGAATGGAAGAATACATTAAAATTTTTTTAAAATATTTATTTAGAAAGAAACTCATAATTTTGTAGCACTTTTTGTACATTTGTAAAGCTTATGAATTAACTACCTTTTTGTATGGCTAAAATATGGGATAAAATTAACTAGCTTAAAAGTAAATGAACATATAATTATGTAAGTTAGTGTTCATAGTTGATATTGTACTGTTATGTTTGTAGAATATATATTTGGACTTATTATTTCATCAGAAATGATAATTTCTTCATCAGTCCTCTTTGTTGTAAAAGTTTTAGACCAAATTTTGATACACTGCCATTGATATTATATTCACTAATACTTAAAAATAAATTTTTCAGGGTTACACTGACTCAATATATCTACGTCTACAAGCTCGAAACCGTTGTAACCATCGTGACTATCAGAATCTTTCTCGAAATGGTGCATCTACAAAGACAGTATTGAAGCATGCTGCTGGCAGCTTGGCAAGAAATAAGACATCTGATCATCCTGCATTTGTGATATATGGACTCTTTGGCAATGATGTTTGCAATAAGTAAGGATTTTTTCTCATTTCTCTATATTTATTTTTCTATTTTAAAATCTTTCAGCTTTGAAATCTTTTATATTTCTGTAGATATTTATAGTAAAAATATGTTGTTCTTTTATTGAAAAAGATGAAGTAATTTAACCATTTGATGTAATTTTTTACCATACTTGATCTAAATTGAGGAATAATTTGCCTTGTTAAATTTTATTAACATATACTCCTCTTGCTTTTCTAAGCATGAATGTATAAAGTGGCAGAACCTTCTCCTCATTTGGTATTAATGTAATTTCTTTATTATTCTCTGTGTCACCCCAATGTATGTAAAAATTTACGTGACTGAAATGAGTGAGAGTAACTTCTTTTAAATGCTTTTTTTCAGTACATCACATTTCATGTGATGTACTGAAAAGTGAGAGCCATGTCTATATGTATTTGATAAATATTTGAAATATCTTTAAATATAATTTTTCTTACTGTTACTAAAGCAGGAATTTATGTTCGCATCACTTTCTCAGTTCTGTGAGATCATGTAATTTGCTAATTGCAGGTTCTTTAAGTTTTGAGAAACATCTTCCTTGCTAATATCACGTGCTTCATTGATGTTTTGGGTAAAGAATGCCAATCAATTGTAAAAAGTGATGGAATATTTATAAAATATCCAATAATTGAGGCATAATATTGCTAAACTGGCAATGATTTAGAAAATACCAAATATTTTTCGTTTTCATTTTAGCTTTGCAAATACTGAGGAACATATGACCACTCCAAAGATGATGTATGAGAATGTGATGAATTTGTTGGAGAGGCTGGATGCAACCTTGCCCAATGGGAGTCATGTATTACTAATTGGTCTTGTTGATGGTAGCTTCATTTATCCAACAATGTCAGAGCGAATACATCCAATTGGTAATTTATTGCACTTCTAAGCTCATCTTAATAGAATCACAAGAATTTCTAATTAGCATTTACTTTCAATTATTTGTATGAATTATTTTGTTTACTCAGCCTCTCATATGTTTTCCTTAGGCGATAAGATATAGTTATAGCTCTCCTTCTCCCATGATTAATCCAAGAATTGATGGGCAGCATTTTGTTTGATAGTGGCTATTTTGTCTAATTCTTCATGTTTCTCTGCCTAAATTCTTATCTCTTTATAAATTCTACATTTCATTTCTTTCATAATCTACTCTACAGATTGTAGTTATGATCTTCATCCAGGCTTTTTTCATTCACATGTCCCTCCAGTATTGTCTTTAGTAGTCACTGATATCTTAATAAATCCTCTATAAGTTATGCTCATCTATTTATACTAGATTTCCACAAGCTTCTTTACTCTTTCATTCTTTAAAGCACTTGCTCATTAGGAAGCTTACCCATCTTTTTAAACTTCTATAGCACAATGTCTCAAATTTTTTCAGTCTTTTATCTTATTTTTTTCCCTATAGTACAGATTTCTCTGCCATATAAGGCCACACTCAATACATATAGTTTATTCTTCTTTTAATTCAAAGGCTATTATTTTTGGGGGTTATAAATATCTTCTTTTTTGTTGAAAGCATTTTTTACCTATGCAGTTTTGTTTCCTTTATATCTGTTTTACTTTTTCCATCTCTAGTGATCTAACTTTCTAGATAGGTAAAAGCATTCACTTGTGCAAGTCGCCTATTGCCAACATTGATTCACATTTTAATTTTTTCCTCTTCATTCTCATTGTCAAACAACATTACTTTTGTTTTTTATTTATTTATTTTCATATTGCATCCTTCTCCCATAATATTACCAATTTTGATTAGCATTTTAATTCACTTATAACTGTAAGGAATAAACATTCCATTAGAAAAAGATTATGTATACCTATAGTTTTGATATATTCAAACTAAAGGATGGAGAAACTTTTGGTTATCATTTGATAAATTTTCAACATTTTGACATTAGTCATAAGCTATAATATGTCTTTCATTTGACACAATGACTTTAACAAATCTGCAATGAATCTTTCACAGGCAAGTTGAGAAATGACGTGAAATACAAGGATGTTTACAATTGGTTCAGCTGTATGCAGATTGGGCCTTGCTTGGGTTGGATGACCTCAAATGACCAGTTAAGGAAAATAACATCAAGGGTAATTATGTTATTTGATTTTTATAAGGCTTAGGAAGTGTATGGTATTGCATTTTATACATTGTAGGAAGGTTTTCTACTATAAGAATATAATTTTTATTATTAAAATTTAGGGTGACCAGTAATTAATATGCATTCATCCAAATGGTTCCCCTATCCATTTGATTTTGTCAGACTTATCCGATGAATAGTTGGAAACTTTTCTTGTAATTACTTTTACTATTTCTCATCCATGTTCTCTAAAAAAATCTCCCTTCTTAATTCTTATAGCCATCTCTATAATCTCTTGAAACACTTGCTATCCCATTCCTAAGAGCTCTCACAACATATTGATAAGTCTTTTTTGGGCAAAAGATCTCACTAAATTTACGACAAATTTTCATCATTGGTAAATTATGGTCAGAGTCATCATCAGGCCCAGAGAAAATTTGTGTTTTTAACACTCCCAGGAAGAATAGACTTGAAAAAAGAAGAATTTTTTAATAATGTGAAATGTTTGTTTTCTTTACCTGCAAACTAAATTTTTAATGAGAATCATGAGTACTAAATTTCCCATAAAGTTTTAGTTTCTCTGGTTGCACTGGTAGGTGAACAGATCTATGTAGTTATTATCAAGAATAAACTTTTATTCTATGAAATCAAATTTTAAAATGTTTATTGCAGAGAGAAAATTATAATAATTAAACAGCAAAACCTAAGATAATATATATTCTGTGGAATTATGTAAGTTCTGCTGTTTTATTTCTTTGTTGAAGCTATGAAATTCCACAAAGTTTTGCTTGAGAGGATCGATAATTTTTTTCACTTTTAATTTCTTCACTTTTAAACCTCTTGATCATCTATTTGTTAAGATTATTTGAATCCGATTAATTGATCATCATTTTGAATTGAAAAATCTGATTATCTCAGCATGCTAAAGCAGCATTAGATAGTGAAAATTTAGGCATGAGATATTTAATAGCAACTATTTTCTTTATTTTTAGCGAGCATTTGAGCTTTCTGGTGTTCTTAAGAAAATAGCAGAAAAAGAGCATTTCTCATCTCTGGAAGTACATTATTTGGACAATCCCCTGGCACAGGTGATGCAAGAATGGGAGGCTAAAGGAAATGAGGTTTGGGAACTTCTTGATCCAGTGGACAGCTTGCATCCAAGTCAGGTAAACTTTCTCCATAAATTCCTTTGCAAATGAATGTGCACTATGAACGTGTTGTATGCATTTTAAAAAACATCATGTACATGCTTCAAAAATTTATCCATAAAATAGAAGATATAAATTCTTCTACTTATCATAAAGATGTTGTAGATAACCAGTTTGAAGTGACCTAGTTTGGAGTGCTGTAGTTTCAGATTACACATTAGAAACATGGTATTCTAACTTCTATGTGATTTATACAAGATAATTATCAATAAATAAATAGATAGTAAGCTGTTTTCCACTGTTTTTATTTAAATGTAATCCAGCATCATGAAGAGACAAAAAAATCTTATTGCAACTTTTGCATGGAAGAAAGAAATTAGAGAAAATTGATTTGAAATATGTTCAGTGTTGAGTAAAATCAATTCCTAACAGCACAGTAATAAGAAAGTATTAATATAATAAGTTCCTCTTCAGTTTTATTATTTTTATCCATCGGTTTCAAAACCACCCGTATGTGGTTGACTATGGTTGAGGTGCATGAAACTGAATGATTGTAATCAATGATCCTAAAGTTAAATAACCCTTTCCCTCAGAAGTTAATATTAAATAATTATTCATTATCATATCACATTTTCAACTTCAATGAGTATTTTGGCTAAAAAATTCCCTGATAATGGTTTAATTTTAGGATTATACATCAATCTGGAGATGTGCAGATAATCTAATCAAATAGTTTTCGGTTACAGTGAGTTATGTATGAAGTAATAACTCCAATGTGAGATAAATTGAATATTTTCTCTAATGCTTTCTTGTTTCTTCCAATCAGATTGCACAACCCCTGATTGCTGATGTATTATGGAGAAATATTGAGGAAAAATTTCCATATGTTCTTGGAGACGTCAATCCTCACAATGAAAAGATCATGCAGCTTTTTGGTGACCAAGGAGGACATTAAAATTCTAAGCAGCTGAAATATTTCCAGTTATTCATGCTCAATTCAATACAGATTATTAGTATTCCAAATTCTTGACTGGCAGCTTGAGATTATTTTGTGATTTGATGCAGTATTTGTAAAAACTCAATCCCTTGTATTAAGACAGGTACTTATATGATTTAAAAAAATAGTCAATTAGGTATACTATAATGATATATCAAGGATACTCTTTTGCATCTTTGAAATTATCTAATAATTTAAAGTAACCAATTCTAATTATTCCCAGTATTGTATAAAAACGATATCATAACCACCCCAGTGAAATTTTTCATGGATTGACTGATAAGGGCAGAGAGAGCTATGTTATTTTATAAGGTATAGTAGAGAATATATATTTCCGAAGAACATCACATTTCTCTAAGTGATTAATTTTTACTGCACACTCTTATTAATAGGCATGGTTTCTAAAATGTTTCCTGCCGCAATCAATTTTGTTTACAATCAAATTCTTACCCAAGAGAACTTTAAGCTTCCAAATAAAAGTCAAAGCTATGAAAATATAACTTTTCAAAATATACTTTTTGAGGATATGTGATATCCATCTGATTATATTTGGAATTTACTTTTAACAACAATATATGTTTAAAAAAACTTGAAAAGATATTAAACCACAAAATGTACCTTGAAGATTATGAAGATTAAGAACAGTATTATTGCTTAAATTATGACCAACTCTTAATAATATTTTTTTGATTTGAATTTTGATATATCAATAACATTTTATTTTGTTTTTAAGAACTCTTTTGTGATAATTTTATGAAAATCTTGCCTTTTTTAAAATGTGTTACTTAAATTTGTAGAATTATATGTGATGAAATACTCCTTAGAGATTATATTTGCAGCTCAAATTTTAGAGTGTGATATGATATTACAAAAGTATATTTTTTCTTGTTATTTCAAAAATAAACTTTAAAATTCATAAATGTACTATCTTGTTTTATTTTTGTTTCTGAAACATCAATTTTTTGAAATTTATTTTAAAGTCAAGATTAGGTATCAGCAATCCTTCTTGTGACATTAATTTCTTTATAATTTCTTTTTCCTTTTTTTTGAGAAAACATTATTTCTGATTTAAGAATCTCAATCCAATCAACTCTCTGCATTGAGCTGAAAGAAGACTTCTATAACTTCTAATTGTATAATTCCATCTTTTGGTAGATAATAGGAAGCTTTTTGTGAATTTTCGAACAGTATGTTCCACTTCAAGCAACTTAATATCATTCTAATATTATTTATTTAAATGTACATGTGTGTGATATTTTGCTTTAAAATTTAACAAGTCTATCATCTTGCCAGTACATAAAAAGGCTTTGACTATTCCATTTGTTTTTCTTAGGAGGGAATAGAGCCCCCACAGAAAGGGGACTCAAGGTGTAATTGATACTATCTTCCTCAGCAACCAATTTTGTAAACTTGCATTCATTGATTACAGATGGGGAAACTTAGTTTATTAATCAGAATCAAATCCAAAATACACAAAATAACTTAAACATCCTCCAGTCTCATTCTAGAAGACAAAGAATATAAAATAGCATATCATCTATTTCTTTCCTGGATATTTGTTTTCTTAACATATTTCCGGAACATCCATTTCTTTTCTCCCTACCTTGTTTCCTCATAATACAAGGTATAGGTCCTTGACTGCAAGGAAAAAACAACATACAAGGACAATTTATTCTCTTCATCTGAAGAAGTTGGCAGCTACACCAGTGAAATGATACTGATGTAATAGTCCATGTATTGCATCTATTCAAAAAGAACTCCATATTAAAATTTTTGTAAATCCTTTCTTTCTATCTAAAATTACTGTTATCCTGGTAAATGCTCTCTTTGCTTTGCATATTCTGTTAATTTTTTCTAGCAAAAGTCTTCAACATGTCCAGGAATTTCCTTTTTAAATCTTACCTAAGCATTTTATTTCCAATTCTTGTATCAATTTATATTTATTTATTATGGGCTTGTAATAGCTCCTGCTCTTTTCCAATGAGGACAGAGTTCAAGTCTTCCTTTTTTTATTGAGTATCAATATATTGTTTGCTAACACTAAAATGCTGATTCTTTTTCTTTGTATATGTGTGGAAAACATTGTACCAGGGTGAAAGAATATCCAGAGCAAAATATTTCTAATTTTCTACACCTTATTCAAAAGATCACAACAAAATTCTAACTCACCAACTAGAATGACGAATCGATTCAATACAGAACTGTTTTGTGTTTATTATTATTTGTATGTATAATTACAGTCTGCTGTGTTTTTTGTTTACTATCTTCCACCTTTTTCTATCTTTCTAATCATCCCTGGTAATTCTTCTTTGGTTTTATTTTAATTAGGCCTGTTTTACTCCATCGTCCCCAGTTAGCCAAGACCTTCCTTTTTCACTTTGCTGTGGATAGACTTACTGCCATATTTTGAAGGGCTATCTCATCCATACATCTCATGTGTCCATACCAGTTAGCCTTCTTGTTTTTTGGATTCCATTTAGTCTGTATCGACTTCCATTATTTCCCTTTTTATTTCATTTCCTATTTATCTATTACCATGGCTCTGACTTCTCCATTTTTGCTATCTTTCCATGGATACACTTCTGCTCCATAAATTACCATACTTTCCACAGTTGACTTGTATAATTTTTTCATCATGTTGTTCTTGGCTTTTCTATTCCATATTATAAAATGTAACTCTATGGTTGTTTCTTCATCTCTCCCAATCCTGTTTTTGGTATTTTCATCCTACCTCCATACTGTTATATCATATTGCTTAGGTATTTGTAGTGTGGAGTGTAGAGTAGTGCTTAGGATTTTACAGTGTGGTTTTTTACTCCTAATTTTTATGTCATGTTTTTCTTCAAGCACATAAAGGATTGCATGTTTTTGACCTTTTTAAGAATCAACCTTGGGGTTTCAGTTTCTTTTAAAGGATAAAGCTTGGAGAATTTCTTAGGAAACACTTTCCCAAATCCCAAAAATAATATGTCTGGAGTACCTTTTGTAGTATAATCCTAGTACTCTTGGTCTTCAAAATCTCTACTAATCTCTTCTTATGAATTTATATTGATTTTTTTTCTCACAAATCATACAAGGAATGTGTCCCTGGGTTATTAATTTCTGAAATTAACATTTTAAAAGTAATTTTCTTATTTGATTTAGAATTAGATTGCTGTAAATTCTGTTGTATGATATTGCATGGCCATAAATATCCATGTGATTGATGATCACACAAAAGTTTGCTTGCTATGCATCAAGGTGAATTATAATTATTTATTTCTATGGAAGTGATGTCAGTAGTTTGAAAATATTGTTTTTATCATAGCCTTTATGTCTTCCTGCACTTACATTTACAAAGGCATGTATATACTATGTGTTGATATTTGCTTGGTATTTTGTTGTCAATAAGAAAATGGGTTTGTGGGAAAGAAAAAAAGGGTATCATATACTGTGCAATAAATTGTCCTTTACTCAAATAATAAGGAATCGTAAAAGAAGAATATGTATTTTATGGCACTGTTGATCATTGATAAAAAGATTGCAAAACACTGCATCAATAAAAATAACTGAATACAATTTCCTTGTTTTTTTCTTTACTACATTGCCAAAACCAGAGAAATCTTTAAGTTATTTATTATATGAAAATGTGAACTTGGACCAATAGACTGCTTTCATTATTTTCTATTGGCTAATCTTTTTTAATGTGTTCATCCATAGAACATAACTCTTGATGTTCAACTGCCTATTCTACTTTTTCTCCTTAATAATTTATATTCCTATTCATAAATTCTCTACTGAAATGTGGAGACAATAGTATTTCCCATTTTCACATTTGTAGGAATTAAATATTCCATAATTTTGGCCTGTGACCATCTGTATCATTATCATCATAATATTACCATTATGGCTTTGCCAGAAAACAAAATGAGGAATCACATTCTGTGCAATTACTGTATCCTTTACTCAAGTAATGAGCCATAAAAGAAAAGAGGGATGGCACTGTAGATCTAACAGAACGTAAAATTCTCCGGGGTATTTAAAAATCGTGGTTAATCAAAAACAGTAGGATATCTACTGTGTCGTGAATAGGTCATAAGCCCCGCATTTTATCAAAAATTTTCCGTTTGTCACGTTCGTTATTTTTACATCTTTTACAAATTACATTATTCATCAGAATGAAATTAATCTAAATTCACAGAGATGGAGATTTCCAAAAATTTTAGCCAGGAGACTCTCTGTATCTGAAATACATGTCCGTAATCAGCTCTAAGAAAACATCAAAATTCAGCAAATTCAATGAATAGTCCGTCATATCTTTATTTTTTTTACTAAATGATATTTTAAATATTTGAAAAGGCCGTATTTTCTCGAAATTCATTTTAGTCGAAAAAGTTTTATTATTAGTGCATTTCGTAAGTCATTTTTGCCCATGATACCTTCTCTCTAATGTTATATAAAGCAGGTTTTTCCAAGGAGCTCGTTATTTTCTCGAGGTAGTTTCTCGCCTGAGCTGTCTACTTCACGTGGAATAGCGGTGACGGTCGACGGTGTACTTCCAGCTGCATTCCAAAAGAAGTCTGGTTGCATCGGCAATAACTTCAGGTAAAGACAATATGTACGCGTCGTGTGAGATTATTTTTTTGAAATTTTGTGATTTGATTTGGCTAATACGCTTGAATCATATCACCGAGTTTTTTAAAGACTGAAGTCACTTTAGAGATAAGCATTGTGGTTTTTCTATAGAATTCATCCATTAAAAAAGATTACTTGAAAATTTTCTCTCTTGTTGCAGGAAAGTTTGGCTAGGCGCACAGTTTCTTTCGCACAACGCTGGATGTCCTCTAAACTCAAACCAAAGATGCTTCGTCGCTCATTTCACCGCCTTGTCAAATGGATACAAATCAGGATGCACTTTGTAAGTTCTCCATTCTTTTCACATATTTTCATGTACTTTAATGAGAAGCGAAATACCTTCTGCAATAATGCTTGTGATCAAGTTTGATTTAGTTTCGGATTATCTGTCGTGTGTCCAGTTATGAACTTAGTGCGGGTTATACTTTAGGCGTCCTGCTTTGATTGTATTCTAAAATTTCCGAGTTCGTGTGTGTTGTATGTACCATGTATGTACGTTCCATTTGACTTATATTTTATACTATATATTACTTTATATATTATTTTATATATTACTTATTACTTTTTTCGTTATATTTCATCCCTCGTTTGAGATAGGGACCTTGGCTGTGTTGACTCTTTACTATTTCGCAGAGCGACGAATTTTTTCACGTTCGAATTTTACTCATTAAATTTCAGATATTAGAGGGATCTAGTTATGATGTTACTAAAAATTTTAATTAAAACTTGATTAAATTAAATGCAGAAGGGATTAAACTTATTAGCTTACTCCAAGTTTTGAGACAAAACATCCTTTAAGAGTTTGGTACAGAAAATTCTGCTGGAAAATGTAATTTATGAAAGCTAAACGCGCTACTTCACTTCTGTTGGAATTGGCTTTTAAAGTTAGATTTATAGAAAAGATTAAATTTGGGGGTGATCGCCTACTTTTTACATGCACTCTAGTCTCTATACGATATGTTTTCATTATATGGGATTGTTTGAAAGGTCCATTTTGATTTAGGGAATTTAAATTTTACGTCAGAAATTTCACCTCTATTTGATGGAATTTACTAAACATTCACTGTTTGAATTTGTTCGTCTATGTCAAACACGATATCAAGGCAGGATTTGGGTTTCAATTTATTGTTCAAACTTAAATTATAATGTGAATGTATGTAAGTCAGAAGTAGAGGTAGACCCGCTATAGTCATACCAGAATGGAAACTTCAAACGTAACATCAAATCAAATTTAAATTTTCAATTCTTATCATAAACGATACTTTACCGTGAGAAGGAGTAACCAGCAAAGATAAATTTCATGGACAGGATTTTCGAGCCTCTTGAACAGATTCCTTTTCCGGTTACCTGATTAAGGGGGGGGGGATTTTCCTGCATACGGACCTTCAATACTTAGTCATTCTTTCCCCCTTGTGGTTGAATTCCCGAGATATCTTGGGCGGATTTCGGAAAGGGTATTTAACGTATTTAACAGGTAAATATCAGATTGGAGAAGTGCGGCAAAAACTTACTAAAACACCCAGATTTTTCTAAATTTTGACGCGAAAAGTGATGGCAGAATATGGGACCTGCTGAGGATGAGAGCTGTTCAGATTTCGTTTTGCACCTCAGAGTAAATAAGTAAATTTAAGCTCTCAAGTAAAATATATTTTAAACGAATTTCCTATATTCTCCAAGTTTTTCTACTTAAAATCGCCGAATTTTAAATTATCTTAACCATTTTATTCATTCCATTAGCAAGAATTTTTGAATTCGCATTTTTTAAACCTTGCGAAAACTTTGGTTATTTCTTTACGATAAGTTCCCTAGATATGGGCTGTTTCAACAAGTGGGCTACTGAGACCCTCGTGAATTTACCATTCCATTAAGTTAAGATTTAATTACTTATAAAGTTTAAATTTTGACTCTTGTGTACAAAGTCTTTTGATAAAATCGATTCCAATTACCAAACGTTATAAGATTGGGTTTATCTTTCCTTCAGAGGTTATGTCAGTTTGGGGATAGCAGAAAATATAAGATCTTTAAATTAAAAATCTAAGCTCTAACGTTCGCTGAAGACCTTTCAGATTCAGTTTGCACTGTATATTCGTGGTGGTATACACTGCATTGTATTAATTTCACAAAATTTCAATGTAAAGGAAGCTATTCATAGTTAATAATTGACTCAATTTTGAGTTTGATGATTGATTTACATAGGCAAAGTTTTTAACTATCACTAGAATTATTTTCATTATAATTTGAATGCTTTTGAAATTTTCATCTGCAACAGTGAGCTAAATCTAGAAGAGTAAATTTTTAGTTTAATTTTTCCATAAAAGATGGATTTAATCTTGCTGTAAATTTTCCTTTAAATAATGAGAAATTGCTAGCAATTCACGTTTGTATAAAAATAGCTTTTGTCAAATTCAAAATTACTTTCTGAATGAAATTGCACAGCTTCCTTTCATTGAATTTTCTCATATGATTGGATGAAATTTCCATAGTAGTGTTTAAAAGTGTACATTTTCCTTGGATTATATTTTTCGCAGTTGGCAGCAGCAGGAAGGAGAAATGAAGGCTTAAGGAAACTCCTTTCACATGTGATTTTATTACATAATTTTGAAGTGTACATTTATTACAGAGCTCAATAAAGAAAATTGCAGACAGGACCTTTTCAAATTTAATTCGATACCTGCCCCATGCACAACCCTCAAAAGTTCCTGGTATTGGAAGAGCCGGATTGGCCGAACCTATCTCGAAGATTTTGACGTGTCATTTGTTTTCTGGTGTTGCAGCATCCTCCTGGACCATTTTTACCTCCTGTGCTTGTGCCCTTAGTGGGCAGTGCTACTGCAAATGGCTGTATTCAGAGTAATTCTAAGTTATTCTGAATACAGCCATTTGAGGTAGCACTGCACGCTGAGAGTATAAGTACAGAAGGCAAAAAATTATCTGAAAAGAGAATGTATAAAAAAAATTCAATAAATATATGGAAAGAACAAACATCCTTAATTTTTTAACCAACTGAATGACCTTGGGGACTTAGAGTAATTTCGCCAATACTATTAGTGACCAAAGGGTTAAAGAGGTTGAACGACAAAAGAAAGTTGATGATTCAGGGATATGGGATCTGTTCAAAAGAAAATTAAAAAATATTTCTCCCAATGCTAGTAGTGCTCAAAGGGTTACATTTCTGAAATTACAATTTCACTGTAAAGATGTCCGCATCCCATGCACTTCACAATTAATAATCCTAGAAGTGCGGATTTCAATTAAAAATTGACCAAATACTAAAATTAATAATCCAGAGATAAAAAACTAGTTTAAAATACTGAAAATTTTGGCAAATATGATCAATAAATATAACAAAAGATTGACAAAATGAGAGAGGGAGTTAATAGAAAATTTAAAGGATTCTGGAGAATTCCAGAAAGATTTAGGTTTTTTTTTACATTCTGTAAGGGTTCTGATGATGCAAATTCTTAACGAGCCTTCAAAAAAAACTTTAAGAAAGACTATTATTGTTAATAAGGAGAACCATCCATTAATTGTTAATACGGAGAACTTAGGATATATGCTGAGAGGGAATGAGCAGGGAAAAACTGGAAATATTTGTTTCAAAGAGAAATGAGGCCTTAATTTTTTAGGATGATTTTCAAGAACTGCAAGGGAAATATGAGTAAAAAATTTAAGAATATAATGAATTTAAATTGAATGTAAATTGATATTGAATTTCATGAATGAAAACTGTTCCTAAAGGTAGAGATAATCACTAAGGAGGTTAATGAAAAAACTATTAAGGAAAGGCCCAATACCCGAGAAGGCCCCAAGTTGGTTTGCGTAGAAAGCCATGATGATAGATTTAAGCTGGATTCTGAGAAATATTTCAAGTTTCAAACCAAAGTAGGATATTAGGTCTTAAAACTTAAATCGATTGCAAACTATAGGAAAAGCAAGGGGCAAGGAATGGGGAGATATAAGCAAATAATTTTGTACAATAATTATTAATCGAGATGGTAAGAATATTGCCAAGCAGCCAGATAGAGAATCGAATGATTGCCTTATTGACCGTTTTCATTCAGGAAATTCTAAATAGAAGGAAAAATGCAAAAGATTGGATCCCTCAAGCACAAAAATCTCGATCTTTAAAATTGAAATGTAATAGAATCTGCTGATTTTTTTATGCCTTAGAAAAAGTAATGGTTTCTTCCAAAAACTAAATCATGAATGAAAAGAAAGATACAATAGTTTCTCTCAAAAACAAAATCAAATAGCACTAAAATCAAGGAATGATTTCAAGATCAGAGACAGTCGTGTGCTTAAGAAGCTTTAAATACCTTTAAGAATATATTTGTCATGGTATACATGAATAAGAGGTTATTTGGAATTTCACTACCACTATGGAAAGCAATTGAAAGTACAGCAAATAAATGAAAGGTAAATATAGATAAAACTTCTTAGGGACTGAAGAAAAACCAATATTGAAAACTTTCAATTGTTTAAGGAAGATAATAAACGATTCAAGATAGTTTTGAAATTAAATTTCCAATAAAATAATTCTGTAAAAGGGGTATCTCTAAACTATTTAATCCAAAATATATAAGTGAAATATATTTTGATTAATTCCCATCTCTTTCATTTAACAGCAACATTCAACGTAAACTGAATTTTGATGCATGTAACTAAGAAAGGTAATACAGTAAGTTTCCAAGAGAATTCTCAAGAATAAATCTCTTAAATAAGTTAATAATAATAATATGCAAACTGAAATAACTCAAAAGTAAGTAAGCAATGGAGTATATGTTATCTATAAAATTTACATATGAGAGCATCAGTTGTTTTCTGACTAAGAAAATAAGTGCCAAGAGGTCTTAGGACAGATGCAATAGTCCATAGGCTGTACAAAGAACACATGTTTCAGAAAAAATTACATTCATGATGGAGTTTGGCCTATTGAAACTCAACGAGATACTTCAAGTGTATTTAATTACAGCATATGACATCATGTAGCCCTCATAACATATGGGTAGATAGTTTGATCCAAGTTGTAAATTAGATAAATGACTCAAGTATATATGTACTAAGTAATTAATAGTAGGATAAGAAAATATAAATGATAATTCAAATACTATCCAATTCCCAAGTGATTTTATTCTAAATATTCGTATTAATGTTGAAACAGATTTCAAGGAAAAATCTGTATGAAGTCTTCAAGGTCATTTGCTTGGTGGAAGTTCCATCAGCTTATTTATGCTTCCAGTAAAAGTAACTCAATTTCCCTCATTGACAATAAAAAATTTAGCCAAATTATAACATCAGCTTTGAAAGGAAATTATTAACTCACAAAAAAAGATTGGGCTTTTAAGATCATATCTCATAAATCTCTGTGTAACCCAGTAATGAAAACTTCTGAAGAAGGCTACTAATTAACCATTTACAAATTCTCAACTAACACCCTGGATTGAAAGGCATAACTGAATTTAAATTATTTTTCCACAGGATTTTACTTCTTTGAGCTAGTGCAATAACCCCTTTTGGAATATCATGGAATGACTTGATTAAAAGCACATTGCTTTCCATCAGTGTTGGTGAGAGTTACCAAATATTTCCAGAATCAAACTGATGTGGTAGTCTTATTTAATCTAAATCAAAACACTTTTTTAACTTTACTAAGCTACACGATGCTATTTGCTAATATTCATCACGTTTCAAATGATTTATGAGGTACATTGATGAACCATTATAATCTGTAAATTATCAAATCAAAGCTCATCTTTGAAACCAAAGTTACTGCTAGCTATAATGTATGTAGATACTGATTGATACCATTTGAGATTAAATTCTGCTCCTAGGCTGTCTCTTAAAGTTAAGGTTAGAAATGAGGTAATTATCACTTACCTTTGAGATAAACTCAATGCTGTCCAAGGATGAAGAAGCTCCGGCTAATCTCTCCCTTGGCAATGCACCCATCACCTCACCAAATCACACACTGCACTGAACTGATAAAGTTTAAATATTTTCAACAAGGTATTTTCAAAGTCGTTTCTCGACTAGTATGTACCATTTTAGTAGTAAATTATCTAATCAAATATCCTTGACTAACAGTCGTGCTAACAGGTAGCATCTGAGTTTTGCCTTATATGTCACTAGACACTACAAATTGTCACTAGCTACAAAATTACTGAGAACACAAGCGTAGTAGTACTACTTCTTCGTTGAAGATTCCTTTGCTCTGAATGATGATGAGAAATAGTAGCCTAGGATGCTCAGTTCCAGAGTATCGGGTGCTATAATAAAACATGTAAATGTCGATCAGAGGCTAAAGACTGAGAAATATTTTAAGATTAATTTGGTACTTATTTCATACAGTTTGGAAGCCAAAAATCAATGAACTCCAGAGATTTAATACTTATATAAATTTACGATATTTATTTTTTAATTGCATTTTAAAGGAATCGACAAGAACCAAAAGTACCTAAGTATATACAAATTTATATGAATCTAGCGCAACGATCCACAAGAAATACACTTACGTAAACTCTTACACTAACCGCTTCACAACAAAGAATAATTCTACTTTGCAAGGCTTAGGAAACTTACCTTTGCTCGATGATCTTTCATCTTCAGGCAAAACGGACACCCTCACTCAAAACGAATGCAGCGCGAGACTTGCTGAGAGGTGTGTCGTGACAGAAAAGCGGCGATATGCGCAGCAGTCGGGCGGCAAATTAGAAGTCAATATCCTCTCAACGTTATTCTGATAATCTCAATTATATTGTAAACTAGTTGATTGTATAATGTAAAGTATTCAGTTATAATGCTCTCTTTACTGAGAAAACATGAGTAATATTTAGGAGAAAAATCAACAGGAACATATGGATGATTGGAAATATTTTTGACGAAGAATACTACTTGTAGTATGTATGTACTATTACAGAACGTAAGCTTAAAAAAATTCAATATTATAAGTGATTGTATTGCAAAATATTAAAAGGTTCCAGGCGTCAAGCATCTATCAGACGTTTCCCATTCTTCTTGCCCATATCCCTCACGCTACTTGATAAATGTTGAGGAATTTGAGCTGAGACATACTAATTCATTAACTCCATCAAAAGTTGAATTTTTCTTTCTTTTATGGTCCAATTTTACATCAGAAGGTAAGTAAAGTTTCATAATAATTTATCGATATACAAACATATCAAAATATTTTTCCTAATTATATGATTCTCTGTTTTCTGCAAGACAAAATTTATCATAGCTGCTCCTGATTCCTTCTCAAGCACTTTTGAAACTTATTGTTTATTGTATCTTATGTTTAATGCTAGACATTTTGTTATTGTAGCAATAACCTGAAATATTTCCCCATCGAGCTAGAATAATTTTTATTTAGAGCAAGACAACATTTCAGCAAATCTTCAAATAATACATTCATACAAATTTCCTCATGTATCAAGTCAAATATTTAGGTTTACATTTGTATGAATGAACCCCTAATGGGATGAATCATATCCCACAAGAGAAAGATCAGCTGCAAAGAAGGAGTATCTTAGAGATCAAAGTATCATTAATCTAAAGGAAATAAAATGCTCATAATTCATAAAAATATCTATTTGAAATTCTCTACCATTCACAAAAAACAATTAAATACACTATAAATGTTGATACATTTTTATACTTGTGCAAGAACACTTTTTGAATGTCCATTCATATAAAAAAACTCCATCTCATGTTTGAAATACTTTCCAGTTCAGGAAACTGATCTTCAGATTTCTATTCTGATTTGATGCTTTTAAATCATTCCAATTCAATGTAAAAGATTTTTAACATATTTATCGATTTTGAATTGAAATAGGTTCAACCATTCAAATCGTAGCTTAATCTGCATTATGGCATTTGTTAAATAGGTCATCATAAAATTAAAATATTTCCTTATAATACTTTTGTACTAATCTTATCAAATAATTTATAATCAATAAAAGCTCTCAAGGTAAATTCCTCAAAGAAGGAATATTTTTGCATATATGAAAATATTATCATAAGTATTATATCTAAAATTAATTTCCTAACTAAGGCACAGAGTTGAAAAGTGCAAATATAAATGGACAGTCAATAAATAATGTTTTTTTTTTACTGGCAGTTCAAGTAGGTAACTGTTATTTACCTGCATATGTATATATCAGTTATCATGTTAGTAATAACATGGATAAAAATTCATATTCATTAATATAATTCATTTGATGCTCACTCTGAAAAATGATTGTGATTGAACCTTTCATGTGAATGTAAGTTGTATACTTGCACCTACTTAGTAAGGTTCCTAAATGAATGAAAATTTCATATTGTAAAATAAATAAATAAAAGAATGAAATAATATAAAAGTTTCATGCTCCAAATATTCTTTCATTTGTGATGACAGTGGTGACAAGATTATTCTTCTGCATTACATTATTAATATTTTGAGAATCGTCCCACATACACTGCTTAAATTGACGTCAGGAGCTTCTTTTCTGAATGGATTGTTTCTAAGATCCAGTTATAGTACCTGAAAATTTTAAGAAAGTATAATTATGTCTAAAGTATATGCAATTTATTTTAATGAACTTATGCTGAATAAGAGGTTAAAGAACTCTCCAATTGCCAAATGTCTGTGACTGTCAGGTGCAAATTCCTCAGAATTATGCATTTAACCCCCATTGATGATGGAGGCATAGTCTCCAAAATGGGCATCAGAAGTTCCTGAAAATGGCACCCACACCTGGTGCTAATCTTTTTTTTTTTTTGCACCTGACGGTCACCGACATTTGGTGATTGGATAGTTCTTGACCTCTTATTCATTGACAGCTAACTTTCATTTTCTTTTATTTTCAACTTATGCCGAATTAAAACAGAAATATATTTAGAACACATCATCTGTTAGTATTTGGTATTGAGTTATGTATAAATTTTGATTTTATTGGAAAAGATGCTTACAATTTGTATACTTCTTGATGTTTTGTATTGTGCTTCAATTGGAAGGGTTACCATTGCATATGATTTTAAATAAGAGCAATAATCCAATTTCATGCATTCTTAAATTCAATTGATATATAACCAAATACCTGTCTACTCTTGTGTAAACTCCTGGAGTATTTCTCCTTCCACATCCAATTCCAAAGCTCACAATGCCAACTTGCCACCAAACTCCATCCTTCTCACAAGAAAGTGGGCCTCCTCCATCACCCTTGAATGGAATATTGTTACAATTGTTAGTGATTTCTCCAAGATTTTCAATGTGTCCAAAGATATGTCTGAGACTTACATCGCAAGCATCTCGCCCAAGAGCTCCAGCACAAATTGAGGTATCTGGAAGAGAGTACGTGCTGCCAAATTGCTCCTTTAATGATGCCTCACATGTGTTGTGACTCCACAGTGGAACTCTGACTTCTTTCAAAACCACAGAATGATCTGAAGCTGAGAAAAGTTAACCAGATCTTAATTTTGTTTTTTTCCATAGTTGCAATAATCTATTCACTTATGTGATTACAAATAGTTTATTTTTGTACATTTATTTTTCATCTTCGGTGAAAAATATATGTAATTTAAATACAGTCAACTCTTTCCTGTGGAGAAAACTGGTTTATAATAGGTTAATGTTGAAATGAAACCAAGGAATCACGAACTAAAGAAAGAACAATTTTCGTTACGATAGTAGATACGATGAATTTCTTAGAAAAGAGAGAACAACCTCGGATATAAATATAGACCTTGCTTCACATTAAGTGAAACAGGTCCATATACTGGTTATACGTGTAATGCAGCTCACCGTTCTGGTTACACTCGACTGACACTACGCAAAAGTATTTTGTCATGTAAAGCTACTTCCATAAAAATCGAACGGTGTAGTCTTTGGTGCAGAAGATAAGGAGCTTAGAAATTTCTGACTTCTTCCCCCCACTACTCCTACGATTGATTCTTGGCAACATTGAAATACTCTACTACGGCAGAGGCTGCGAGGCCCCATCTGACTAGGATGACTCTCTTTGAGGTCTGAAGGAAAGCGGTTCGAACGTCTGCAGGGAATTCCTCGGCAAATAGTGAGGTTTAGTGCATATTATAAGAACTATTAATATTAGCTTTGAAATTGGAAGTGCCATCGCTCGATAGTCTAAAAGATTCTCCCGGAAAGTGGCCTGTTCATGTATTAAGATGGTTTTACATACGTACTCCTCGTAATGACCGATTAAGCTGTATGAATAATTTTAAGGGATACTGGGCGTTTTCTCGCAAATAAACGATAGTTCACGAAACAGATTCTCAAATAAATTCTGTACTCTTCAACGAAATTTAGTAAAATATATTTTATAAAATTAATGTCCTCTTGAGTTAAGAGAAAATATTTCTAGATTTGGTATTGCAGAAGTGGGGAAAAAGAAGCAATCCAGAGACTCCGGATGGGTTCAAAATATCGGAATTAAATCAAATTTTATCCCTTGCAATCTAAACGACAATTTTGCGTTAAAATGTTTTCGCATATTTTGAAAGTCTTCTTCTTTCTCGAACCTTTCATCATTTGGCCCTAAACTTGTGGTAAGGTATCGCGCAATAAACCCCCGCTTGCACTGTTAGATGCAGTCTACTTACTTTCTGACCTCCGACCCCATCCTGTTACGTAACATTTGGCGTCGAAGGTTCCCTGATCCGGAATCCAATCGAAACCAGCTCCGAACTCGTTTGGCCGCGGAACGCATACCACTCCAACATTGGATCTTCTCTTAGCTGGAGATTTCAGTCTCAGCAACGCTATGTCATGCGAAAGAGACCTTGAAAAGATCGAAAGTGAATTCACTCGTGAGATTGATTATGAAAACGGAATATGTTGGACGATAAATGACAGGAGGATTCCTCCGACTTGATTGCACGTGGTCGATATGATTTACTGCTTTTACCATAGTATCCGTGGTCTTAAAAAAAGTATCCAACAAACCTGTTGTCGAATTGGGGGTGAATGAACACAGTCTGCACGTCCACTTCCTGGTGGGGTACGTCACCCTCGTCACTTCGAGTCACGTCATGCTCTCCTAGACGGATTTTCAGCGTGCTGGAGACGTTGCCACGGTGAGCGCTGTAAACAATAACAGAAACAGTCGCAATCAATAAAATATTTGGTTATGAGTAATCCTACTGTGGTATCATCACCGTGAGTACAAAATATTGCCATCAAAGTCACCATTTCAGTCTTCGGTACGTTGTAGAAATAAATCTAGCATAAAATCGAGAATCATAGCATCGAAAGATAGGCAGAATGAAAGCAATACTGACGAAATTTTAAAACATATTTACAAATCTACGTAAAAATACTCAAATGCTGTTAAACCTGGTTACTGTTACCTGGTTAAGCACCTCCTGACAATTCCTATAAAACTTAGAAGGACTTAAACCTTTCAGTGGAAACAATAACAAGGTAGCAAAAATTTTTAAAGATGTCGTGTAAATCATTGTATTCTTCATAATTAGTAAAGTTTAGATAAAGAAAATTATACCCATGCTAAATCAGGTGAAGCTATTCCATTCGCCTTTAAATTTTATTGTATATAGATATTTATAAAATTGAAATAATCTGGATTTTTCTTAGACTGACTCCTTAAAGTTTCGATTCGGAATTGTCATGAACTACTTCTTTATTTCATCATATTAAAAGGAAGAAATTTTTATGCAGAAATACACTCGTTCCTATTGACAAAGATAGCAATTTCAATGGCGCCAATATTAATGAAATCCGTTAACTCTCGAGAAAAATTAATAAATCACGTTGAGTAGATAAGGTAAGTAAATAATTCCACTTTAACGATATGAAAGTTTTGAATGAAAGAGAAAATTATGAGTATAATTCATTATATCTCCCTCATGATTTCAGTAAACAACCTTCATATGCTCAGAAAGATAAACAGAATGGCCATCGTTTTGAGGTCAAGAGCAAATTCTCCACGACATTTCGGGATACTTTTTCTGAACGATGTTTGGATTATGACCAAGAGTTTGATCAACGAGAGAGAAAGAAAGCTTTCCTCGTGAATCCATCCATTTGTACGCAGGAAAAATAAAAAGATGAGGGCTAAAGGAGACCAAAATAAGTTGTTACTTTAATCAGAAAATAGGTTTTACAATTACATCTCTGAGATCATGCGAGAAACTTCTGGAAGGGTGAACTAGCATCGTAAGACCTTGAACTTAACGAGTATGAATTCGTATCTGTCACTGATTTGCTAAGGCTTCGACGTGCTATAGGATGATAGATAGCTAATTTTATGAAAAAATAATAATGATAAAATAATCTAAACGCATTGAGATCAGGAGTACAAAATTTTTAAACGTTTTGCCAAGTCCTTACCAGTGAAAAATAAAATGTAAATATTACTATACGAAATTTTAACTGAATAATCTATCGTATTAAAACTAGATGCACGATTATAATTGAAAAATATGCCCAAATATTTTACAGAAACGCGAATTAAGTTTGCAGCCCTTCAAGCTTGCTTAGATTATTTACAAAATTACTCCCGACTTGACTGACAAGGACAAATTTTGGTGTTAAGAGCTAAATGAAAGGAGAATTACTTTCTAAATTTGATGTTTGATCACGTCATGATTATCATTCAGCTCAAAATTGCGTTATTGTCGAGACAATTGACTCATCTGAGAAATCGCATGTCTTTATAAATGCCATTTGCTATCTTATGAATAAAGGAAGAATGTTTGTTTGTGTGTTGCTCGCCGTAATGCCATCCTTGCGCATGTAAAAGGCTACTTTTTCAGTATCAAGTGGTCTCCGATTCGACTCCCTGACGAGACAAAGCGTCCCCATAATAAATGCATTTAAAGATAATTAAATCGTTTTCGGTTTTTTTTGTCTTGCAAAATTAAATTAGAAAGAAAAACAGTACGACATGTACCGAAGGATGGGAAATTAAATAAAAATTCTTATTTGGTCATGGAATATTGCTGGCGATTTGAAATTACGAGAGTCGTGATATAATGAACGTCATTTTGTTGATATAAACAACTCGTCCCATTAACGACCAAAGTGATTGCTAAAGGCTAACTCATGCTAGTGAAAATACTGTAGATACACTGGATTGTAAAAATACATTAGATTTTATCTGTCAGGAAACGGACATTGGACAGAAATTGAAAAACTTTCGGGTGGCTAGTAGTAGTAACTTAATAAATCGTTAGAGAAACCAAAGGGAAATAACTCAAAATGTTTGGAACTGCCCTCTCTCTGTTTGAATTCCCTCCTCAGAACAGCCTTGGACGAACTACCAGAGAATTCTGCGTGACTCTAACCGTTCGACAGGCTGGCGTAGTGGGTCGGGGCGACCTAGGTGCGACGCTACTGTCTCGGGTTCGAATCCGGTCGCGACCGCTTCCGGGATTAGAGGGCCGCCAACCCCACCGGAAGTTTTTTCTTCATCCTAACTTCGGAACAAACGGATTCGAGCCCGTACTTTAGTGTTGCGGGTGCCCAAGACCCGCACCCAGCCCTCGAACCCGCTTGGCGGGCGGCCAAATCGTTTATTTCTTACATATTTTTCGTATTTCTTTTTCGGCTACAAAAAATTCAATTTCAAGGGATTCCAATTGATCCCTTTTTCGAAAATTGCACTGCTGAACTCAAAGCTCTAAGAAAGAATGTTTAGAATCCAGGCAACCCACTTACAATCGCATTTAATTGTAAGTTGGTTGTATGAATTATAAAAATCATTTTCTTGGCTTAGGTCCAGCAGTGCAACGTTCCGAATTTCTGTAAAAGAAAAGGAAGATTAAACGTTAGTTGAAAATAAACTACTGAATTATTCTATCCGAGCAAATGGCGAGACAAAATATTAAAACGAGTAGCACACTGAGCTTTCGAACTATAGAAAGGAGTGTATATAGTAAATTTCCACGCAGAGACAAGGAGAAACTCGATAGAAATAAAACTGTACACGATATATTAGAAACTATGTACACGATATATTAGAAAAAATCGACGAGCTATCTTCCGAATCAATATAACGTAATTAGAGAATTCTATAAGTGAGGAAAATTCGAACCCTGGCTGGTTCATCAGAGTTTTCTGAAAAAAAATAAGCAAACGCGGATAAAAGTAAAGCTTAACACACTGAACTCTACTATGATATACATAATATATTATATAAAGTATATCTTACGTTAATTTTAAAAATATATCTTTCAAGTATAATTTAGTTGCCAATCATTTATACACTGCCACTAATTCTTTTATCCAATCGCTGTTAATTTAGTTTCTTAATCCAAAATTTCTCTATCGTTAATCAATTGAACATAACCGCGATCAAGGGTTACTATATATCTGAGAAAAATATTTATGAGAATGAATTACTATCATAAAAATTTACACGAAAGCTTACAATACTTACTTATTCATATGTTTACTGCGATATAATGAAAACTATATGAATCGACTCAAGAAATTTTCCCCTCATTTTTGACGGTACGGGCACCTCGAGTATACCTTTATCTATCCGGTGTGATTACGTTCCATAAGGAATGCATTGAGGAAATAATTAAAAACGTAATTTACTGCACTCCCTGATTAGACACGTAACCAGACGTTTTGGAAGCAAATGGGCAGATGAAGGCCGAGATACTAATGAATTTGGTCCTTTATAAAATATTAGAGGATGCAAGTATCTTGGGAAAGGAAGAGGAGTTTTCATAGAATGACCCCATTAAAGACGTATGCGGGAGAATTTAATACAGCATTCAGGATGGATTCAGTATTCAGGAGGTCCTCTAGAAAAGTTTGAAGGGATCCGTGTCCAGGCCAAATTTAATTACGTCCATTTTAGAATGGAATATTCTGGTACTCACTAGTCATCCACACAGTGCGCGGCTGTAACAACCCACTTGTCGTGAAGAAGAGATGCACCACACACGTACAGATCATCTGGTTTCTCCAGCACCGCAGCCTACGAATGAAAATAAAAATATTTTATCAATAATAACACGGGTAATAATTGATAAGAACACAGTGTACACGGGAAGCTTAAATACCTAGGAAATGAATATTCTATCGTTTTAAAGGAATCTTATGGAACTAAAAGAGTATCAAGATCACATTGATTGCCAAATTTATACCTACAATTTATAAGCAAAAATTTATCTATTCCTCAAAATCTAATATAAAGAGAATTTCTAAACATGGCTAATTCTATATTTTAACAGGTAGAATCAAAATACGATATTGTGCATAATCTATTTCCGTCTAATAATTTCCATAAAGCCCGATTACACATAATCTTAGTCAGGATGTGTGAACCGCTCTTTTGGCTATAATTTAACTTGAAAATAAAAATAAGTTCACTTTATACGTGCACATTGCCAAAATTTCCGTGTAGAGATGTAATATCCAGAACTGACTGGGAGCGATTTGGAATAAAGTTTCAAATCCGGAGCAGTGACCCCTTTTTTCTGAACGCAATCTTCATTACAGATATGCAATGTAGAGTTGCATATGTATTTTCAGATGGCAAAAAAAATATTTGTATGCTAAAAATTATTCAGAAAATTCTTCTTTAAAAAACTGATCATTTTACTAAATATTATGGCCGTAAATGCACTGTAAAATTAATGCACTTCCTCACTATTCGTATAGGGAGACTAAAATTACTCGAGAAGAAGTGAGCTGCTCTTTGGACTTGGTATGAGAAAGAATTCTAAGCAATTCTTATTTTCAAATTTTTAATGAATTCGAGATTTTGACTACGGTTGATTGGAACGTTATGAGGAACAGCTAGAGTAATGATATCAGCAGAAAGACGTTTTTCAAATTATGGAGGGCGTAGTTACTGGAAAGACACAAGAAAACCTCTTATTAAAAGCGCATAAATTATATATAACGGCATCTCTTGGAAAAACATACGTAACTTTGTCATCTAAATAAAAAATTCTATATTGTTTGTGTAGGTAAGTTATAATGGAAACGGTACTCGATGACAGCAAAAGATATCGTTATGGCTTCTTAACGGAAAAAAGGTCGCGGCATCGAAGATATGATGCAATCACCAGATTCTTGCATGAAAACAATGCTGCGGAGTGAGGAAATAAGAGAATTCAAAGGTAACTCACGTGCCATCGCCACTCCCCAAACTCAGCCACCCCATCGCTCTCGGGTGCGGCACCGCCTTTACGTCCGCACCCCCTCCCGCTCCCCGGGGGAGCCGGGCGGTCTAGAGAGGTCCCTCCACCGGTGAAGACACTTCCTCCGCTGCCTCCAGGAGATAAGAAACAGCATACGCTCGAGTCTGAGAGGCCGCAGTAGCTGAAGACGCTACCGCCACTGAGGAAAAAATATGGCAAATGTTATTATTATTAATATATCGCTACAGTTTGACATTAATCAGGTGGCAGCCACAAACATCTTAAAAATACAACACCTTTTACACTCATATATTTAAATTTAACATTCCTAAATAACATCACTATATTGTCCAACAGGATAAGGTCACTTTTTTACAACAAAACATTATGCAGTTAACAATATCTAACAAAAAACAAAATCCCAAACCCCCTCTCAATACATTTTTATAATATTTTAACGCATCTAAGCTTAAAATCTGTAACTGATTTAGGTAAGGGCTTGAAGGCCTCTTCAAGTAACATATTCCATTCCCTTACTCCTCTATTTAGAAATAATAGTTCAGCCGTATCCGTCCTTTGTTTTCCCAATTTTAACTTCTCATTATGATCGCCGGGCGCAAAATAATTTGGTTTTTCTAATCTTAGAATCTTAATTGTGTTAGGCGAGGTAAGCTTAGTTCTCGTAAAATTTGCATTCATTTCACCCGAAGGAAAAAGGACATTTAAAGAATAAAAGAGTGCGAATGAAAATGAGCGTGTATAAATGTGTGTGTATTAATCTACACGGTAACCCAAGCACTGAGCAAATTACATAATTTTCATTGTTCGTGCACCTCATTTTCGCAATGAATCCTCAAAATCCCCCAAGAGGTTTTTCTTCGTTTGTCCCTGCATTGATTAATACCCAATTTTCTCTCTGTAAAAGAAAATGTAAAAATCTCATAATTCTGAGATTTTGGTACATTGGGCAAATTTTAGTTACTATATCCCCCACTGATAACTAAACACAAAATAGAAGGAAGATAATCTTACTCTTGGCCCGAACATAAAATAATAATAATAATAATAACAAAAAATTCATTAAGAAAAATCTTCAAGGTATTAAGTTTATGGAGGAGGAGGATGTCTAATATTTCTCCTGAATCAGAGGATAATGAAATTTCAATGTGCGACGCGTTTATTGGAGAGAGTTTATTGTAAACGCAACTTTGAAATAAACTTCATAATTTAAAGCGTAACGTCTCTGGATCAGACTCTAAATTAATGTTGATACTAACGAAAAATTCCTTACTCAATTTATGCCGAACATTATCTTGCCATCGAAGGAGAATCACAACAAATTTGAAGTATCCAAAGGAGAAATACAGGCATGATATACCATTTTTTGTTGATTTCAAATGAATGCTGATGAATTACTTTTACATATATATTTAGATAAAAGAGTTTTTTTCATCTTAAGCATGGCCTGTTTCCCACATTAATATATATTAACAAAAGTTTTACCTTTGGTCGTGATTTTAGTAACCAACGTAAAATTTTACTTGATAAATTCTTTACGAATCGCCTTTTATACAGTTTTGAGGAGAAATCACTTAACCATGACTCAGTTATGTAGTTCATTGAAAGCTTAAATATTACGTCAAAGAAACGATAAGATCCCGCATAAGCATTTGTATCTCCTCTCTGTTTAATAGAATAGGCAATCGTTTCATTTGATGAAAACGAATTTGTAATGTAACAAGGTAATGAGCTACCTCATGACGCATTTCCAGTACTCCATGCAATCGCAGCCGAATTCGTTTTCCTTGGTGGATGGCACTTGAGAAGATCCAATCGCGACCAGGCAAAGCAGGACCGCGGTCCTCAATCCACCGAGTGACAACATTCTGATTTCTGGAATGAAAAAATTGATTGTTTTTATGTATAAGTCTTCAGTATTCGTTGAATCTAATAACAATGAAATATGTACGTATTTAGTTTCCGTTCATTTGTGGCCTTACAATGTTAGCAATTATATCGTAAATCTTGGTGCGTTGAATTTATTAAATGCACGCACATGAATCGCTGAAATGCATTTCATGTGGGTATCAGACTCATGTAAACCTTACGGAGGTGAAATCTTGCTAGTGATAGTGATGAAAAGAAAACTAACCATTGTTTTTCTGAAGCATGGAAATTAAAAGTATATTTGGGCTTCTCAAACTCCACGATGCATTTACGTCTCAACTCGGACTTAGCAGTCCAAAAGACCTCAGGTTACATTGTTTATATATTTTATCGTTAATTTAGATTTTAAAATAAAGTGACAAAGCAGTGAATTCTCGATATTAAACTCCAAATAGAGAAGAAGATATTTCGTGAAAAGTAACACGCATGTTTGATGTAACTCCACAAAATACCACACATTTTACAAATCACTAGGAAAGCCAAGAATATTCCTCTGGAACAAAGAAGACATTGGGTTTTCGGTAGAAAAATAACAGAAATAAAAACAACTCAACCCTCAGAATAATCACCATATATAAAGCATGGAAAGACGTAAAACTAAAATGTACTTATAGCAATCGTCCTTATGTCATACGTCTAGGAATTAAATTGTGGAGAGTCAGAACATACAGAATAACAACTACAGAATAACATTCTATGCACAATCTAAAATAAAAATACAACGATTAATTTCACTACCCAAGTAGAATCACCAGGTCACAATCATTATTTTAACGGATTGTTCAAAGTTATTGCCTCCTTATAGGTATATCGGTATATATAATTGAACGAATAAGCTTATGAGAGTTACATTTTCTCTACAAGCGATAATGTTAAAAGAGGATTAATCATCAGCTAAATAAAATTGAAATCCAATTATAGGAATCAAACAATATTCACATGCAGCAGGGACTTATATTCTAATCAAAGTCTGCGATTTTTTAGTGAAACTGTGATCAATTATATTACAATATTATCTTCTAAACAAAGTTAATGTATCTCTTGATATGGGAAAATGTTTCCACATTATAATTCCATTTAATCGTCGGAAATTCATTTGAAGCCTTACGTTAAAAACACTGAAAATTTCGCAAGACTCAAGGATGCACTTGAGACGAGGATAATAGCTCTTTCAAAACAGATAGTTAATATCAGCTTGCAAAGAAGACAGCATGATATATAACTGTAAAATATAATGAATACCTTCCTGTGAATTCAGTAATATTCTAGTCAGAAGCGAGTAGTTGTAATTATTCGTGTGCATTATATTTAATTAAGGAGAATTGCTGGGATAAATTGTATGATGTCGAAAGAATGGAAAGTTATTACACGCACAACGATAAAACAATTCGCTTCACAAAGGGAAAATATAAACTAGGAAAATCATTTACTGCCATGGAGTGACGTAATAGTGTGTGGGAGGCCTCATGCCATGGTTCTCCATAACACAATCATTATAACGCCGCTTTCTCTTCCAAGTCGCCCTTCGCACTTTTCCCATCTTCTATCGTAACGAAGACCTATAACACTTTTTATTTCAAATGCCAGAGGCTCGATGGGCCTCTTTCAGCCGGCACAATCTGATGGAAATTCGACGCGAAATGGGTTGAATCTCCTTCGCTCACTTCCTTATGTCCTCCTCTTTCTTCTTTACACCCTTTCCCCTCTGACATCTCTCCTCTGACCTCATTTAAGTCTTTCACTCACTCTCTCCGGCACCGAGAGTTTTCTCTCTTGGAGAGTGTCGTCACTTGTTATTTAAGCACTCGGTATTCCGGTCTTACCTTCTTCCGGCTCTGCTCAGTTCGAAAATTCAACTGGGACACTTTTCAACTTTTAGCACAACCCGGCACTGGGTGTCCCTCCAGTTCAATCGTAAACATCGCAACTAATGAGCGACTTTGGAACAATACAAACGCTTTTGGTTTTATCGGAATCGAATCGCAAACGCACGCGTTCCATTCCTTCTTCCCACGACAAGTATTTGCGTCACCAGAGGTGAATATTTACGCGACATGTTAGCGCCGGTTTAATGCTTCCGAGCGCAAGATTCTTGCACCATTATATCATCGCGGTCCTCTTTACCACATCCCTCCGTCTGGAATTCCTCCCATCGATCAAAGGAATACCTCATCCGTCCCCTTTCCATTTCCTCGGAAAACGGCGTTTGGAACCGAATTCCTCGACGGAAACGCCGCGAAGGTCGTGCCGGAGGATGACATCTCCGGTTGGGCACAACCACCGCGCACGCCGTTCGCGTACGAAAACATTCCACCTTCACACAACGAGTTTGCCAAGAAAATAAGAGATTCCAACGCACGTCGGGCCCAACCACTTACCTCGCACAGTCCGACCAGGGAGTCCGCGCCGACGATGAGCTTCGGGCGTTGGAATCTCCGAAGCGACTGGAGGCGGGTTCGCCCCTTTCCTTCCCCGACGCCCCATTCTGAACCCCTCTTCCCCTCCCACTACACTCCCCCTCTGCACCCCACCGGTCTCCTTAAAGGCGCGACCTCCTTCCGTCTCATCCTCTTCGCGAATAGGGCAGAAAGCCCTAGCCAAGGTCGATCATAATGGAATCTTTACACCTTTTAGCTCACAGTGACAAAGATCGATCTACCCTTCCTTCCATTCGCTTTCTACGTGTATTCTATATGGAGAGCCATTTTGCACGCATCATTATTCCGCCTCCGTAATTTATCTCACCCTGGAATGCAGTCCATTTGAATTGTTAATCGGACCACAATTGCCTTTTGAATAGGTCAGCCTCATCTTTTAGCAAGCAGAAAAATATCGGTATACCCCATTATTTAAGTCGCATGCTGAAAAGTATAGAGAGTATAAGTCAGCAGTGCTGTGCCAATTTCTCTTGCAGTTTGCGAGTTAGTTGCGACATTTTTATTTGGAGACATACTTGCCTTGTTTATTTTGCCCGTGCTCCAGAAGGGAGGAGGACACCCAAAGCGTTTCTTTTCTCTTTCTCTTCGGACTGCTATCTGACGATGTATCGCGGGAACTTACGAGTATACTAGAGGAAACTCGGCGACTTGAGGATCGCAAAAACGGCGCATAAATTCCTTATTAGCGGTTTAATCGAGAGGAAATTCTATGAATCGAGATTTCTTAGAAAAGGAGCGGCGAAGGATTTCCTTAAAAGCGCATGGTGGCCATATTGCATTGCTTAATTTTTTTCGCCTGACCGAATTCGGTCGAAACAAGGATGAAGGCCAAATTTAATAGCTTCATTGAAACGTGGGAGAAAACGGAAACTCAGGTTATGCTAATCACTAGGTTTCTGGAATAAAAATCACGATTCCCTCGATGAAAGTCTGCAGTTTACTTAGTATCCATGTCAGAACTCTCAAAACATGTTTTCTGAATTGACTTTCGACCGTCCACCCTCGCTTTCTGTCCCGATTTACTTTTCCACTATGTCTTATTCCTTGGAATTTTCCAGCTCTTCCCGAGATCATTATTTGACTTATTTTACCCAAGAGTTAAAATTTACTGACTAGGTTTACGCAAGAGTTAAGATTTAACCGATATCTGTTTTATAGTGAGAAATGTAATTTCCAACACTACTGTAGAGTGTAGAGGAGAATAAATGAATGAGAACTTTAGTTATTTTTTTACACCTATAAGGATAAGAGTGCTAGCAAGAATAGTCACAGAAATACCTAATTTGTATGAGTTACGCGCCGTAAGTGAAATTCTACTTATCTTGAAATTTCTTGGAATCGCTCATCAACTCAAGACTTTCACAAGCATTAGCATAGAGATTATTTTTCTTCCATTCGCTGAGTCGCAATTTACCTAGGAAATATCAACCCTCATATATAGGAAACAGTAATCTGTTTAATAACACATGTTTCTTGTTAAAATTGATTTTACCGGCAGATATTACTAGGCTTACAGATCAAAATGACAAGTATAAATTTCATTTGAGGGTTTCATCATGTGGAACAAAAATTTTCGGTAAATGCTGCCACTCTTTCATGGATACTTAATTTAAGTCATAAGTAACAACTCAATGATATTGAAGATGATATAAGGAGGGACTCTTGCAATCAATCTCCATTCAAAAAGGAGTTAATGAATTTCCTTAATAGTACTCATGATTTTATCAGGGAAAATAGCTAATTCATATAAATTACCACGTAAAAATGCAGGATATTTTATCTCCCCACTTCAATGCTTTCAAGACCTTTTAGTTATAATCGCCAATATAAGGAGAGTACATGCAATTATCCTCAGTAGCAATGAGTTGATCTCTCAAGTTAAATCGCAGGCAAGCAAGCACGATGATATGCATTATAACGAATTTTTGCTATAATTGGGAACATCTTTTAAGATCTAGGTTTAATAGCAATATAAACTTCGATAGCGGCCGAATTCAACATTAGTTAAGAACTTCTCACCATAAATAGTTACGTTTAATGTTTGTCAGTATTTTACCGCGATAGAGAACTTAAAGCGCTTTTCAGGGGAATAACGTTTCTGATAGCATAACAACTATGCTATTGTACCAGCACACTCTCTAACGTACAGGATTTAGAAACTCTTTTATATAACCCCTGAAATGGTATATTTTGGAAACAACAATTAATGTTGAAATAAATTCAAATTACTCTTGAATGAACGTGCATTGTACCCCTTCTCCAATTTCTCTCCATTGTCAATTTCAAGGCTTCGAATATGCTAGGAATGCATTAATCGCTAAAGAGATATGCGTATATATACGCTAATGATTAAATTACTGAATTAAGCTATGTGTGGTCGTAGAGAAAAATGTAGCAGATTGTTCTGTAGCTTCTTTCCCGAGTTTCTTTTCATCGTCCGATTTTTACGAAGATATTCTCAACGAAGAAATTGTCCTTGAACTTTAGCTGGAACTGGAATCCACTGTGACATTCGAAAGACGAGTATCTAATCGAGTTACTTTTATAGGGATAAAGGGACTTGCGTAACATCCTTTAATGCAAATCGAGACATTACGAAGGCCATTTTACGGGGAACCGATTACCTGAAATTTCCATATGCTCATACGATGAATTTATCAAAAGAGACAGCAAACTTTTTGACATTCACGTTTTCCCATAGACTTAGGTGAGTTCTCTAAGTTTGTCTATCTTTTCATAAATCCACAATTTCTGCGCGAAATAATCTGCTATCTCCAACTATTAAATTCGTTGGATTGAAGAATGAAGTATTTCTTTCATGTGTTAGGTCAAATTCGCCGCTGGTAATTGCTTACACTTGGTCATACCAAGGGATCCTTATGGTAATTTGATGAAGATCTCACCGTGACTGCATTTTGCTCAACGCACGTGATAGGCATTTACGTTAGATATTTAGAAATATGTAAATAAATAGTGATGAAATAATTTCGCAGGAGAATTTCGTCTTTTCATGAACATATCGTATGTACTACAACTCAGTTTTCATTGGTCAAACTAGTCGTAAAGATGATTAAGACATTTTAATCTACCTCAGAGGTCTGCAAGGGCTAAAATAATTGGTCCGAGGCACCGATCTTCAGTGCGAAACTAAGTTCATCCAGGTACGTACGTTTATCGCATTTTACGGCCACAGCCAAAGAAAAGAATTTTTCATGGCAAGATGGCCCGAATCCGAGTTAGGGCAGAGCTCTGTTAGGACCTCATCGTAAAAAACTTCCTTGTCTTAAAAAGTAATTATTTACCAAGGCATCAAGAATTTAAGCTCATTTTATTTAGCTATCCGTCCAAAGCTATGCACGTAGCAGACGGCTTGTTATTATAGATTAACCAATAGCTTACCTTTAAGATGAAAACGTCCACTTCAGAGTTCAGGCTTGAAGTAAATTGAAGTAAGCACTCATCTACCAAAAATCTAATCTATCATTCTGATTAAATTTCAAATGTGTCAAACTTCAAATCCACATTGCTCAGGAAATTACATCCTTCGTTGACGTACGCTTTCACTATTATTCCAAGTAACATTTCATTTCGTAAATATTAAAGAGTGAATTTACCCTATACCGAATACGAATTTATGGCAATAAAAATCAGAGAAACAATGAGACCTAAACATTGGCCAAAATTTAAGATCTGAAAATATTAGAAAATGAATTTTCTCAAGGAGGTGAATGGTAAACAATGTAAAGCAATAATCTGTGTACATATCCTAAGCCACCACAAGACAATGGCATCAGGAAAGAACTTAAGCTAAAGATTAATATATTTCCTTTTGGAAGCAATTCTTTCAAATTCCTCTTTTCCCTAGCAACTCTTGAAAATGTTATAGCTGTTCATCTAGTCAATAGAAAAGAGTGTACTTCTTAGAGTAATGTAGCAAAAATGTTAGTGTAATTCAGCTATTCTCTGCAAGTATGAGGAGCATTGAGTTAATCATTATTACTCACAACTATTTTCAAGTTGCCTATGCGGAAGTCATTCTTTGAGGATGGAAAATAATGCAGACAGAAAATGTTAGTTAAATACTACCAGGATTTCCATTGAGATCTATCACATAGTGGATTAAGAGATTACTTTGCTTGTTACAAAGACAAATTCATCGGTGGAATGAAATTCATACCTCTGGAAGCCTGAAAGGCTTTTCTTTATTCTAACATAGGCAATTAATAACTTAAGAATTGAATCACTGAACTGGACAATGTGTCAAGATTTTAATCGACTGTGATTTTATAGTATTCAATCAAATTTAAGGTTCTCATTTCCTGAGACAATCATAGATGCATTTTTATGCTCTTAACATAACACCTATTAGGACCTTCACAGCTGATACCCATATCAAAGCAGATTGCTTTTAAGCACCAGATCTTAGCAACATATACCACTCTTTACTAAACAATTCAATATCTCATGGTTATATAACGTTTTATACTGCTGAAATAAAAGTAAATAACCATAACTGAGCCAAAAGGGTACAGGAAGACCTATATTGAGATACTAATGCCAGCCTATTTGGTATATTTTTCCTTCAGCAGGGGATCTTTAACACCAATCAACATTTAGAATAATCAATTCCTTCTGTTCTGCATATTTACCAGTTAAAAGTTCCTCAAAAATTTTGAACTTTGAATTGAAAAATGTATGACAGATTTGGTGGAGAGATTACTTTTTGGAACTAGGAGCAAAGATAAACGATGTAACAAATGGTGCAATGATCACGCTTTAGGTACTAAAACAATGGAATGTTTATTAACAAAGTCCAATGATTCAATTACTGGGTGGTATAAAAGACACTTGTTTATAATATAAATGTTTTCTTATTCAAACTTAGATCTTCACATATACACAGTACAAAAAATGATCATCCCTCTCTTGCATCAGATTCCAGAAACATCAATTATAACTGTACTGTACAAATACTTAAAATGCCAAAGGCATTTAAAGTGGAGTGTAATACCCCCAACCACACTACTAGGATTAAAATGACACTGTACAACACAAAAGGATTGTAAATCACCTCACAATGCTCAATAAATTACAAGTTCTCAGCTTTTATCAATCGATAGCTTAAATGAAAGCAACATTGAATAGAGGACATCTTCTAAAATGCAGAGGTGAAATCCCCATTGGAGGGAGATTTGGATTGCGCACAAGAATGAACACAATTTCACTTTTCCGGTTGCCAAAGAAAAAAAAAATACTGTCACTCATAACGTATTGAATCTTCTGGTGAAATAAAATTACTGAAACGTTGGTGGGAAAACTGAGGGAGATGGGTTAACTGAACGAGTCTTTGCTCGAATAAGCATCGGAGAGGTGATGGGATAACACAACATGAAGCAGCAGAGAGGTGACCCCCCCATGCGCGTAAACAAAGATCAACGCAACCACTGGCACCGTGGCCCCAGAGGTACGACTGAGCTGGCACAACTATGCACCAATGCAACACTGTTTTCTTCTAAATCGTTGTAATATTCTCAAAAGAAAGTGTTACAAAAACTGAGATCACAGAAAATTTTCACTGCGCGAAAGTCAAAACCCAAAGTTGCAGTTTAATACTAATCATGCACCAAGGAACTAAAAAAAAATCATCAGTTCCACGCGCCTTTGGTTAAAATAATAAGAACATCTCTTTTTTTAATTAATTCAATACAAGTGATTTATACTTCAAAAATTTAACATGATGAAATCATTTTATTTACAACCGCTGTCAGGGAATACCCATGCCAACGCCAAAGTGAAGCGTCTCTCAAATTTTCCTCAGTTGGCACATAATTAAATAGCACGGAGTCGAAGAAACAATTCAATGACAACAAAAAAAGCATACCACGCAAAAAGGTGCACATCATCCTTCCACACGAAAAAAATTGTCTCTCGACATAGAAGAGCACACTTAGATGCAATGGAAATGATTGATTCATATATATTGCTATCTTTTGGCGGCAATCAAATTATCACTAACCAAATGCACTCACGAGTAGTGAATCGAAACGTGGCACTTTTTTTTTTAAGTTCCGCAAAAAAATTGCGTGGGATTGCACTTGATGCTCTTTGAGCTCTCTAGTCTGCACACGTGAGATCAATAGCCCATTCACACTTAAACACGAGTACCAAAATGTAAAAAAAGAACTCCCATTGACAAGAATCTTTCGTTGTCTGAATAGAAAAAAAATTCACCGTTATCAGGCATCACTTTCTTTATAAATCACTAGACATGTAAGTCATTCAAGGCGAAAATTTGGATGCGAAAACGAGGAGATCTCCAACTCCTCCTCGGCACATCGTAAATATTATATAACACAACCATAAACAACCGCGATTCGCTCGAAGATAAAGAATGCAGAGAAAAAAGCCACAATCATTCCACCATTTACACCATCGGCAAGGAGAACGTCGACCACTTGCACCCAAAGTTACGCATGTGTTCCATGCACAAAACATTTTTCAACCACTAAAATTTTCGAGCGAGTGCTTTAAAAAGATAGGAATCCTTGGACATATCCAAATGCTCAGTAATAAAATTTTCCTCGGCAGAGGAAATAAACAACAACAAGGGCAGCATTGTCAACGGACGCGACCGTTCTGGAAGGAGGTTGATATTTTATGCTTTTGTGTACCCGCCATCATTTTGGTTTCAGGAATGCACTGCTGTGATGCTCATCACTGCACGGAAGAGAATCACGTCTCTGCTGGCTCTTCTTTCACCACCACAGAGGAGTCTTCCGCAACAGAAGGCCCAGCAGATTCCGAGGGCTGTTCTGAAGGCTTGCTGTTTCCACCATCCTCTTCCGACCCCTTCTTCTCTTCCTCTACCTTCGACTGACCCATCAGAACTGACAATGAATCTTTCACTGCATGATAGATGATGTTCTTTATCTGTAACTTGTCCTCGTGGTTTGTGTGTGTGTCAGACAACTCCCGGAACTCTTGCGTCAGATGGAAACAGTGGGAAACGTTCTCTGGTGACACAAAGTCTTCCGCCACTTTGATGCAACTGTGCAGATTCCGTACCTGGAAAAAGAAAATGATGCATTCAAAAATATGCAATAAAAATGTATAAGGCTAATTTTAATAGTCCAATGATGAGCCAAATTTGTACTTGAAATATGTTATCATTGGAAGAATAAATAGAAGGGACAATCTTGCCATGGTGGCAGGTATGAAACTATCACTAAATAATGCTTAAGAAAGTGAAGAATTTGTAAGAGACATATCTGTACCACACCTTTGAGGATTAAGTATTAGTTCAGCAACTTTACCTGGTGCTTGATTGTAAAAAACTTTTTATACGACAATAATTTCATCTTCCGAATCCCAGAAAAAATAGCATTCCTAACTTCTGCATTTATTTTCAGATAGTGGAAAAGGCAATAAGAGATTATAAAGACCAGCAAATAGTCATTAATGAAATTATGCAAAAGTAAAACACTAAGAGTTCAGCAAATCTTGGTTAGAAAATTAGTAACAATTCATTTTTCACATTTGACGTGTCTCTAACTTTCCAAATTGCAACCAATTACTATAGCATATCTGATCAAGGAACTTAAGCTTTGAATTTAATACTATTTGGGGATATTAAAGGACAATATGTTATATATCAAAATATATATCTGCAAATAAATGATGAATTAAAAAAATCTGAGTGCAGTAATCCCCTCATTAGCATGAAAAGAAAAATATCTTAACTCAACTGAAAGTTACATGGCATCAATAAATATATTTACCTGGTGAGGAGCGCCAGCAGGAATGAAAACAGAATCTCCTAAACACTGCACCAATGCAAAGCCCTCAACTCCATATTCTCTATAAAGACGGTCTCTCAAAGGACCATCAAGGTACCAACTCTGATCGTGGATTGGGTCATGATGGGGTTCCAGCCTTGCCCCCTTCTCTATAGCCACTTTGTTCAATAAGTCACGAATCCTGTCAGCATCACGTGCAGCATAAATATGCCACAAGGCACCTGGAATAATACCCTTCTCCTTCACTCTTCGACGAGTCAAGATGTCACAACCAGCCTCTTCTATTGCACGCAGTGCCTCTGCAAAAAGATAATATTGTGATTTAATATTACAAGTTCATAAAAGTAAGATATTGCCTATGCTTTGAATTTGTTTCCCTAAAAAAATAATGAGATAAAATCAAAGTACTTTTGCCATCCTCTATTCACAATATTTATTTTTCTGAGCTGAAATTTTTTTCCAGAAAATTATTAGGCCTAGAATGGTTTAGTTCATCTGGTTTTATATTTTATTGAGCGTCTTAAAAATATGTTGTAGGCTATAAGAACAAGCTATGTAAAGATTTAGACAATAAGATAACACCTAACTCAACAGTTTTGAAGAATATACAATGCTGCAATGACTTTTGTCTCACCTTTATTTTGTTCCTCAGCATCACCAAGATCCTGAGGGATGCCAACGTAAACCATGACATTAACTGCATCAGAAACATCAAGATGAAGATTGGTGGTTCCTTTAGTGGGGTGCATTGCTGAACCATAAGCATTGTACATTTTGGGACCCAAATCTGGACGGACAAAGCACTCTGGAAGCCTTGATGCTATGTTCAGTCGTCCATTCCTGTGAGTGTACTCGGTAAGTGGCAGTGCTTTCATCAGATCTGCAAACCTAAGGATGAATAGCAAGACCAAATATTAACATCATTTTAAAAATTTCCCTTCCTTTACGACATCAAAAGATTCTACAAGGGTTATATATATTGCAAGTTACTGTTAGTTAGGATTAGTTTTCAGTAGAATTTTATACATAAAGGCTTACAATGTAGCATATCAATTAAAGCAAATTATTTATAGTAAAAATTGTATTAAGTAAAATCAAATACATAAATTAATGTCTTCATACACAATATATTCAATATGATTTATTTATGACCAACCACTATAATTTACCAAATATGAGAAAATACGTATCAGGCTTCTGGATAGCCAAGTGGTTAGCACATTTGCCTTTGGTCAAAGCAGTCCCAGTTCATAATAATATGCTAATTCATATAAAGAAAGATGGAGCTGGACTAAATTAATTAAAAAATGTCACTGCAATATTCAGCTTGATTTTTCATTGAAGCAAAACAATCTATCTATCTATCATATTTCTTCAAGACATAACCACATTCTGAAGTATTAATGAGAAATAGGTGATTCTGGAAGACTTCAACGGATAATCAAGTGGAAAAACAAACGAGAGCTTGCATCACTAACCTGGCAGGCAACGTTTCAGCAAAATCCTCTCCTGGAGGCCAATCCTTGAGCTTGAGTAGCATAGGTTGACCCTTATCATCTCGAAGACGACGAGACACAAATTCAAACCCTTCCCAGAATCGACGCATAGGCTGATTGGGAACAATGTTCCCAGTTGCACAGTTTATCAAGTCATTCTTATCATCACCAAAATCTCTAGCAAAGGAATCTGGGTGCCACAAAGACAAATCTAAACACTTGGTTACATCACTAACAAGAACAGGCTGACCCCTCTTCCACTGGTCCTGTGAAAGAAGTAAAATAAATAATGAAAACATCTCTCTAATTAAATGTAACATAATTTAAAAGGAAATATTCAATTGTCACTGCCTTATTTAACCACTGAATGCTTTAATTTTTTGAAGAAGAGTTACAAATGATATTTAATGAAGGCAGGATACCAAATTCTACAAAATACATATAAAATGAGTACCTAGTTTAAAGCATAAGATCAAGATTGCTCAATAAATAGCTACATCATATAGTTTACTTATAAGCATCATCTAACCTTGGGTATACTTTAGATATTTGCAACAAAAACAGCTATTTCCATACTTTAAAATACTCAAGAGTATTTTTACAGACAATTTTTAAAACATGTTGCAACAAAAACAAACTTTACAGAAATAACAGATGCACAGAACTGAATTTTCTGAACATTTCCACTTACTTCATCAAATGAAGACAATAATCTAAATAAGTTTAATGCCAAGAAGTAGTGGTTCATGAAAAGTGAAAGGGTCACCAATGCTTTAAAAATCTGTTTACAAACCTGGAAAATTCTGTAATTGCTGCGATTGTTGGGATCGTGCAGACGGAGTAACTTTCCATCACAGAGCCAGGAATGAGGCACATCTGGGTAGAGCGCCATGCTTTCTGCAAGCGTCATTATGCGGATGGGAAGAGGCTCTCTGCTTTGCAGCGAGAATCTACGAATGAAGTGCTTCAGCTGCATGGGAGATGTCGTTTCCTCCGATCCTGCACTCCCCTCTTCTCCCTTAGCGTTCTTCTCACCAACAGCAACATCTCTAATTGCAGACGATATCACTTGGTCTAAAGTGTCCATCGTATCCATTGAATCGGTAGCATTTGAGCGGGACTTCTTGCAGGATGGTGCACCAGTTGGTGTTGAAGATCTGGATCTGGCCTTTGAAGCTGCCTGGGAGGGAGAAGCTGAGGGTGGGCCAGGCGATGTTGGTGCGCTGCTCCCACCCACGTTAGATGGTCTTATCAGCAACTCACGAAGGGTAGAATAATTTTCCTTGTCATCCTCGGAATCACTGCTGCTCACAGATCCCTGCGAGAGAGAAAAGGTCAGGGTCAACTACAAAAATAAGAATTAAAATATAGTGACTAGTGATATGCATGTTATGCTTGCGTAATGCATTTGTAATGTGCCTATATTGGAATGAGAAGGATCACTCTGTGATTAACCCCTGAGGATGATAGAATATCTATCGAAATGCACATTGGGTGATTCCTATAATTCAGGAATCCTGGCCTTCCCTGGTTCCTTTGGTACCTATAGTATGCTGATCCATCAAACGTCTAACAAAATGTTTTCATCCTCCAATTCATTTACAGTCTTGCTCCATTTCTCTTATCATACATGGATTTTTTTCACAAAATATCAATGGAAAACAATGAATTTCACTCATAATTAGCATTGCACACATGCGTTGAGAAAAATTACTACAGTAGAATTTTAGAAAACAGTAAAAAAGGTAGCAGGAAATCGTTTGATTTATTATGTTTAGATACGTACCTCACTCTGTTTCTTTTCTTCGCTAGACAGGGCCACATCAGCAAAAAAGTTGAGAGGAGAATTCTTACTCTCTTCATCTCTACTAACATCTCCACCGTTTGCACCATTCTTCTTTGTGCTGTTCTTCTTGTTATCGCCCATTTCCCCATCGTTCTTCTCAGTTTTTACCACACCATTCAGTGTTTCACACTTAATCAGGTTCTTCAGCAAATCCTTTAATAAAAATAAAAAGAAATATAATGCAATTTTTCTGCAATCAAAGGTGAAAGAATAAATAGTAAAACTAAGTCAAAATAGAACTTTAGTTGAAAGTAGATATTATGTTTTTGCAATAAGCACTGTTATCCAGCTCTTAACTAGATACTGAGCTTTCACAATTTAAAAACAAAATGCAAATTTAAAAGTAAATATTGAGTTCAATATCTCACCTTAGCTATGCCATTGGTTCCTCTTTGCTCTTTGTTAGAAATGCAACGACAGAATTGAGGAATGCCCCACTTCTGACGAATAGAATGGACATATGCACCCAACTTGAGCAGCGAATCGTCAGCGATTATCTGGGTGAGCATCAGCTTTTCTTGTTCATGGGGTTGGCGATTGGTGCAAAGTAACCACGAGAAGTCATCCCGATCCTTTCCTGCCTCTTCCCAGATCTTAATTGTTCCATTCTTACGACCCTGTGAAATACAAGAGTTATGTTAGTAACAAAGTAAACAATCGTGAAAAAATTTAATGGATCATAAATAATTTAAGAGATTTAAGATTTAATTAATTAATTTTATTTAAGATCTCAAGAGTAAACAATCATCATCACATGAAATAATATATGAACACATTTCTAACGTTTAATTCTTCCTCAAATTTTGGCTTAGAAGATTGAGAATCTCCAGGAATATATTCTAATCTTCTTTAAATTCAAAAAAGATAAGGTATTTAAGATACAGAGCTCTAAACTGAAGAGCAATTACTTCTTTCTGCTGAAAATTGTACTTTCTAAAGCTTCCCTTCCTAATTCATTAAATTCTTTACCCTTCCCAAACAGTGAATTACATACTCGAAGAAAATATGTCCTTGATAGACAAAAAACTATTAGCAATATCACTGATATATTAGCATTTCTCAAGAATAACAAAAATAAAATGGTGAACCGATAATATGAAATTAATATTTAATACAAAGAATAGGCATATTTTTAAAGCTTATAATATGATATTCATACTCCACACAAAGCACTTGAATATTTTAAAATTAAATTTTTTCTGATTTACAACTACATCAATCATTGATAAGTTTTCAGATTATGATAACTTACCTTATAGCAATCGATGCAAACCACAAATCCGCACTTGCCACATGCCCAATGGTAATTGAATAGAGTGGTCTCGCAAACATCACACATCTCGCGAACTCCTTGCACCACTCGTTTCCAGGCAATGGTCTTGTCTGGGAATGCAATCACAGACACAACTTCAGAAACAATAAATTAACCCATAAAGTCAACACACAAAGGTCAATCACACCCTTGCATCAGGCGGTTAAAAAGCTCAAAGACATCACAAAGATTCAGGTTATAGTTTTTCTCATCACATGCAAAGGACAATTCACAAGGGACACAAAAATCAGTTCCTGTACTTCTTGATCTGCACAAAAGCTTTCCTTTTCATTCCTCGAACCAAACAAAGGTGAGGAAATTCTCTTGGAAAGTCATTCAGATACAAATTTGAGAATTCCTTACAAAAATCTTCTAATTAGAAAGATATTGATTACTAATCATTGATATTACTCAAACACAAATGATACAATTAAGTTTCCCGCCATGCTTCGACATGTAAACATCTCGTGTTAAAACAAAAAACATCAGAATCAAACAGTGTTAGTCACTACGGACAAAACAAATGGAAACACAAACAGTTGCTGTTAATGAACAAACACAAAACAAACATGAAGCAAACTTGAGATCAATGCTCAAAGTTGCTAAAATTTCAACGCTATTTTCAAACAAATGTACAAGCACAAAATGCCCCAAAAATGCAAAACTAATGGACAATTTGCACAAATATTTATGTTAATAGATCCTGTGGATCAACATTGCAGATCAGGTACAAGAAAACACCATGCGTTGTTATAAAAAGTCATGAAGACAGCTTCATTTCATACCTTCTGACATGTGCAGAGAAATAGCATCCTTTTCCTGCTCTACCAAATCACAGAATTGATCGCCAACCTGCGACAACAGAAATCTTGACATCTCTATATCCAGATCAGATGGCGGATTTTCTGGGTTTGGCAGCCAAAGTTTCAAATCATCCTGAAAAATGATACATAAAAGATTAAATTTTTGCCTATGGCTATTAAAGAATAGCGCAAAAACCTCTTAAATCTCGTTTTTATTGATTTATACCAAACAAATTTTAGAAGCTCAACAATTTTAAGAAGGTTTTCCTACTATCTATATTCAACTTTCAAAGTAACATACCTGAAAATCAACATCTGAAGAATATCATACTAAACTACAAAATCAACACAACAGAAAAAAATAGAACTGAACCATATAGCATTGCATTTCTTTCTAACCAGGTGGGGAATAAATTAATTTGAATTTATATGAAGAGGAGGTAAAGCAAAATAAGGATATATAATGCATAACTTAGGGAAGTTAAAAGAAAGAAAAGGCAACAAAAAATTCAAAATGTTAAGTATCTGAAAGAAGCATTTTTAAATTCATTGATTCCAACTTTCAGCAGAAAAGCAAAAATGTATGGATATTTCAATGCTTCAGATGTTTTAACAATTGTGATAAAAAAATTGGAATTTTACTCATTTAGCCATACATATGTCCAAGTTACCACATAAGTAATTGAAAATTAGAGATACCAGAAACAAGGCTATATTTATAAAAAATTAAACATACATGGAAATAAAATTGTGATAAAAACATAAATTAATTAAAATAACATCACTTTCAGCATTCTAGCTCAGATAACTACAACCTACCTTAAACGTTAATAACAAATAGTGAGTGAATATGAAAAATTTTAATTGATTATGCTATCAAAATAGTAGTCTTTCTCATCAAAAGATTATTTAAAAACAAACTCACCTCTGATGCATCACTATGTGGATCAGAAAAGCCAGATATTGCCAGCTGCCCGTTTTTGGTGTACCTCAGACGGCGGAACGCAAAGAATCTGCAGAAGATGTTGGGCATGTTGCGACTACGCTGATTTGGTGTCCAGCGACACTCTCTGCATTTTGCTAACTTGGGAGCCACCTCAAAGCAGGAACCATCCTGCAGGAAGCTCTCCCCAGTTTTCTTGAGCTGAGAGACAGGCGGCTTACGCAACGGATCCCTTCTAGGAGGATCCCCACTTCCGCCATCCACACCACCACTGCGCCCTTTCCTCAATCCTCCGCGAGAGTTGGACGACGCATTCCGAGTGGTATCTGATGAATTAGAGAGGTGACCAGCCGGCACAGAGCGGTTTGAGTTGCAATCATTTGAAGTTGCTGCACACTGTGATTGAGTCGAGGAAGAGCCGCCTCCTCCTCCACTCCCTCCAGACTGCCGCACCCTTTCCTCACCTCTTGCTTTTGGTCTGCGCCCACGTCGTCTTGGCTCCTTCCCTTCTGCGCTCCGTCCTGTTGTACCTCCACTTCCTGTCCCACTACCTCCATTCCCTCCACTACCACCTCGTCCTCCTCTCCCCTGACTTGTGCTGCCACCACTATCAGACTCCTTGTCACTTCCGCTTTCCTTTTCACTCTCACTCTGACTCTCTCCTTCACCTCCTGCTCTTCTTTTAGTGGGAGTGCTCTCCTCTGCTGCCTTCCCTCGCACTACACCCTTCTTTCTCTTCTTAGACTTCCACACTTTCCGCTTCGAAGGGGATTTACAATCAGGATCCGAACTAGAAGAATCTTCCAATATTTCAGATGTTTCCATCGCGACTGTATGGCCGTTTGGTGTCACGATGGAATCCTTGCTTCTCTTGCCTCCTGCTGCTTTATTTCCCGGAGCCTGTCCTTCTGCTGCCCCTCTGCCCTTCGACTGCTGCCTGGGACGAGGTGGTGAAGAAGGCTGGCTGCGGCGACTAGATGCGTCACTCACCAAGGTTATCCCAGCTGAAGGAGAAGCGGTGCCTGCCTGAGACGAAGGTGGAGAGCAAGGAAATGCACCTCCTCCGTTGCGATTTACAGCTGTCCCCTCGGTGCCATCTTCTCCAGAGTGTCGCTGTAGCCAAGCCTTCTTGAGTTTGTGTACAGGATAGCTTGGTGCTGTCGATTGAGTGGTCGGTCTAGATGGTCCTGGACTGTTGGATTTTTCAGACTCCGTACCTCCAACGGATGGTGGTCTAACAGACTGAGATACTGGTGATGATGGCGGTACTGGTGTGGAAGAAGATCCAGTCGGTGTTTGCCGTGCTGCCGGAGATGATGATACGGGTGGTCTGGGACTGACAGAAGTACTACACTCCTCGTGAGCAGAGCCTGGTCTGGTGACAGGTGTCAAACTCTTCCGGGGAGGATTTGACACAGAAGGTACTACAACAGCATTATCTGTTGGAATGGCACCCAATGAAGTGTTGACGACCGTGGTGATGGATGCAGCTGCACTGGCAACCAATGGGCCAGGTTCACTGACTCTGGCAAGCACTGCTGGTGGTAAGCCTGAAACCACTGGAGAGGAAGATCCAAGGTCAGATCTCCGCTTTTTGGTAGCAGACACATCACCTGAACTTCCCCTATCCGGTGCACACTTTCTCTTGGGAGAGGTTGAGTCCTCATCTCTTGAACGGTCTGACACTCCCAGATCAAGCGGTTGAGTTTGAACTCCCCCATGTAAGTGGGACGGAGGATCATTTCTATGGCTAGGAGGAATGGGAGGAACAGAGGAAGGAGACTGAGTAACCATGCGCCGAGAGGCAGAGGCAGGATGAGGCACTGCTCCAACTTGAACTGGAGATGGCCTTGTTATAGGTGTGGGAGGATAAGCCCTAGGATCATAAGGTCTAGGGTCACTTCCACTGTGTGCAGGAGGAGGACCAGAACCTGAAGCGGCAGATGAATGAGATAGAGGAACCCCTGCAGGGTAAGGAAGGGTTTTGGCAGTGAGAGGGAGAGGATAACCGCTCTGCGGCGCATCCACTGGTGCACTCCTCCCAGAGGATGATACACCACCACCAACTCCTGCAGTTGGTCTCCCATAAATGTGAGGGGGAGCTGGACTGCTCACTTTGGGCTTGTTCCCCAAAGAAGATGAGGAGCCAGAAGGAGATGGAATATAGTGGGCAGCAGGTCCCTGTTGTGACGCCTGATGTATTGCGGAAGCACCATAAACCTGATAAGGACTTGACACACTGTTAGCCTTTGGTGGGCCTACAGATGAATAGGCAAGGTGATTGGAAGTAGGATTTCCGTATGGAGAAACGCGCTCCTGAGGAGCGTGAGAAGGCTGTCCATGAGGTGGTGCTTGTGGTCCCTTGGCCAGGTTCTGAGGTTCTGATGTGTGGTGTGGGAGAGAACTCTGTTGGTGTGAAGAAGACTGGTGCTGATGGTGGGAAGGATGGTGATGATGCATCGCATGATGAGATGAGTGATGCAAGCTGATGGGAGACCTAGTCGGACTCCTTTGATGATACTCGTATCCTGAAGACTGCAGGTTCACCGATTTACCATGTAGATGTGGGTTCTGAGATTGACGATGGCTTTGAGGGACTTTAGATGACTGCTGCTTCCCCTCGTTTTTCACAATGACAGAATTCTTGGATAGATCACTAGTCAGAGGAGGTGGATTTGATAGTTCCCTTGGAAGGCCAACACCCACTGGATGAGATGATAGATGAGAAAGTGCAGGAGAGGAAGTTGGGGGCTGAGAAGAAATGGTCAGCTGCGATGTTGTTGTGACAGTTGAACTCTTGGGTTCCATCTTCACCTTTTCTGGAGAGAGGAAACCAGGAGGTTGGTATGCTGGATAGCCAAACAAACTAAAGTTAGGCTCTGCCTTGGGTAATGGAGAGTGTCCACCAGGGCCTGAAATGCTTTTCTCTGAAGGCTTCTCAGTCAGTCTAGAATGGGCTGGAGGTGGTGGAAAATCCAACTTTCCAGGACCACTGGATGGCCGTTGCTGAGCCTTTGTGACAGAAATAATGCATTAATCATTCAAATAACAAAAAAGTAACACAATGCTATTTATAAATGAAAGATAATTTATTCTAACTGATTTTTTCCATTTATATTCAACAAAGGTAGACTAATAGACAATAGAATAATAGCTTACTTCATAGAATTAACCTTTCCAAATTATTGTGAAATACAGAGTTATGTTTTAACTACTAATACCAAATAGAAACAAAAATTCGTAAAATTTGGAAATGCTTTGCCATCTAAATGACAAACCTTTTTGCTAAGTGTTGGCAAAAACCTGACTAGTTATGTCTATTGAGCTATTAAGAATAATTGAAAATTTTCTGATTTCAGCTACATTTCCTGGGTGGATGGAAAATGTGCCTCCGGAAAATTCCAAATTAATTTAACTATTGCTCTCGATATTTCAGGTACTTATTTTTAAAGTAGGAATAAAAACTTACTGAAGTGCTAGCAACAGAGGGGTAATAACCACGCTCTCTATCTCTGGCAGCCATCATTCTCTGTTGTTGTTCATGCTCAGCTCTCTTGCGCTCCGCTTCCTCAGATGATCCCATTCTTGGTGAAGGCAGACTGTTGATCAGATTCCAGCACATGCTGTTTGGATGCTGATAAATAAAGAAACCAAAATTTATGAGCATCAAAATCCAGAAGTACGGCCATTGACATAAACATACTTTTATATACCACAAACTTTTCACAATTGCTTATATTTGAATTATCGCAGAAAATACTGATAAAATATGGAAAATAGCTCAATGATAAACATTCACAATAAAGAATACTGGACAATTTTTAATCCAGATTGATACTGTTATGAATAACCATATGATAAATTTATAATCATATAAATAAGGCCTCATAAAAGATTGCCTTCTAAAAAGTTTAATCTTAAGAAAGATACTTGATAGTGATATGTGACTTTCCTTGCTAAGTACTAAATAATTACATAAATACCTAAGAATTCAATAAAACACATGAAACCTACAAATCCTATACAAATCTGCAGAAGAACATTTGAAGTCTAGATAATGTTCAATCAAGAAAGACTATCATTACTTCATTATCTGAACAATTACTGGAATCTTGCAAAATTTATCAAACAATTTCAGAATTACTCATCAAAAATATTATGAAGGATATTAGAATACTCATTTAGTTTCTCTTTAATAAACTAAGAAGCAATCTTTCTATCGAATACTAGACACGAATTTCATTAAATCAATTTATTCATGAATATGAAGAAGTAAACCAAGGACAAATTAGTTTAATCTTTTAATTAATATATTAGTGAACAAGACTATTTCCTAAAAATTCATTTTATTCATTTTCCAAAATTAGTTCAAATTCAAATTCCGGTGCTTCCTCAACAGAGCCAAAATAAGAAATCGCTCATAAAAGTTTAATCCTAACATTTTTCATCCATTCATCCGCTTGTTCTATAGTGCAAAGAAGTTGATAACATCGTGAATAAGTGAGCAGGAAGATGACTAATTGGAAAGGCTATGAGGGAGGCCAAATTGAACAAGTAACCTCAGCGAAAACCTCATTAATAATAAAACAGAGAAATCCGACATGGGTGGTGGGGGAGAGCGATCTAGAGCACACTTTGCCAAAATGAAGCCAACGGGCCCTCAGGCAAATCAATATTCGCCACTGAAAATAACTTTGCAGAGAAATCTCTCGAGAGCGGATGCGTCATGCATAATCACGCGCGTACCGCACGCATTAACTGCGCTTTCCTCTACACTAAGTACTTCCGTTATCTTCGCATCCCCTCGGTCGAATAGCACCGGGGCAAGAAAGAAAACGAGGGTGCATCGATTTTCGTTATCCATCATCAAACACCCGGAAAAGCGTGCTAACTGATGGAAAGGGAGCAAACTCAACGATCGATTCCATAAAATATTCTTGGTGAAACAATGCAAGTCATCGTCATCAATTCGCTCAGATCGAAACAATAGATATACGTACAATGTTTTTGACGGAACAATAGAAGGCCGATTTACCCTAATACTTTCCCGAAAGCATTGTGGAACATCAAGTAATGAAACTGAGTACATCGAGGCTTGTGCCAAAACAAGTGCAAAGATAAACTGATATGAATAAGTGATGAACCGGGATCCTTCACTTTCATTTTGAAATGCTTATGCTTTTCCCGTCAATGTTCTCAGAATATTAACTTAGCTTACACATATTAAGTACATCGAGGCTTGTGCCTAAACATATGGAAAGATAAGCTGATATGAAGTGATGTGACCGGGATCCTCCACTTTCATTTTCAAAAGCTTATGCTTTACCCGATTAAGTTCTCAGAATATTAACATAGCTAAAATACATTCATTAACTTATATTCTTGAGAATGTCAGCACTCCCCGAGCGATATTACGTGCGAGGTTTTATGCTTCTAAATTTACTTATAATGCTTTTTAAACAAAAACAATTCACAAACTGCTTATGAGGTTGGGGACGTACCGTTGTCACTTTTATTGCATACTTCTATGAGGATATACTTAAACTTTTAAAAAGCATTAAAATACAATAGTGATAAAATAATTTGGCTTACCTTCAACATATTTAGCGACGAAACCTCTGAAAGACGCATGTCAGACTGGCGATACTCGGGGAGTGCATGCATTGGCAAACCGCACTGTTTCGTCCGAAAGGCATGTAAGATATCGAGAATTGCAAAGACAATTTTTTTAGTATCGACAGAAGAATTCAATTAGAAGGCCGGAGCCTTCATCAACGCAGTTTCATATCCTGCTTGCTCGGAAAACCCAGCAAAATAACCGGTATCTCAGAAGCAATTCAGGAAGTTGGCCGAGAAAGCTCTTTTGCCAGTTACTCCTTCCAGCAAATAAGCTATTTTCTCGATTCAACGAATTCATTGTGTTACCCGAAAATGAAAGTTACCTTTAATCGACACATACAGGTATTTAAACTAACAGTAAGAAGATGCAAATAATATAAGCGATCGTACGTTTGTAGTCGCAAATAGGATAAAAAAAACCATGAGAGCCGAGTCTACCAAATGAGAAACCTCGACCTGTTGAGTTCTTAAGCATCACAGTAATAAGCAATACGAGAATAAGCTTCCTAAATGGATTCAACCGACAGAGATAAACTTTGTTTCAAGGTCCATCAAGATTGCTCGATCAAATTTTCTCAGAAATTGATAAGAAACTGCAGAGCAGGAAAACTGTATTGAATGCATCGAGAATATTAGATTGCAATGGCTTAACAACTGTTTGAAAAAACTGAGTTTCAACGAAAACGTATCAGCATGTTTCTCGGAATCAAAAGAAGATAGTTTTAACACAAACTGATATTATCTTAAATAAAATTTATATGATCAATAGTGACTTCGTGGAGTTTCATAGTAAGCATCTTCTCAGAAATCATACCCTTCGTTTCCATTCCTGACATAAATTTCTATTCAATTGAAAATTTAAAAAAATCATGTTACAATCGAGTTTTTATTTAATAGTCACCTCATCAAAGATTTTACCCATACTTGATAGGCTAATCTTACTTCATTCATTCTTCATGTTTTAACTGACTTACCATTTGAAAATTATCATCAATTATAATATCAACATAATAAAGGGCATAATTTTCATTAATTATACGTTAAAATCCATCGCCGTTTGGGTATTACCCCGCCTAATACAAGCTTTTCGTCCGCTTCATTTGATAAACGCTTTGCCTTGTCTCAACATTCCCTTTCCTAGCTCTAAAAATGAGATAGTGATATCTTCCGATCAATCTCGTATAATGAGCAGAATTTATAGATAGAAAGTTGCTTGGCGTAAACATACCGAATAAACAAGAGTGGCAGAGAAGTGTTTGGTTGGTCCTATTAATTTTTCACCTCTAATCACCCCACAGCATCACCGAGACAATTTTATTAGTCGAGACATTCCAACCCCGAGTATTTAACCTTAACCCAACCCAGCTCATAACGGCGATGTGTTATACTCTGGTCCGTAGATTCAAAGAGTAAAGGAAGTGCAACCCTCGAGAAGAGTAATTTATTACAGCAAAGCTTCCCAACCATTGAGCTTGAGCACATTAGTGTGCCGCGAATCAATCTTGGTATCCTGCTTGGCATCCGAAATAGGCAGATTTTTCATGTCCGCATTATTTATACCATATATTTTGTGTTGTATTTTTTTATTCAATGGGAATGTGTTAATTTTAATTTTCAGGCGACGTGCTGTCATTTTTCAACTTCATCAATGACCGAAACAAATAAAACAGTACTTTATGCGCCGAGACGTTTAAGTTAACAGTTCAATGTGCAGCGGAAAAAAAGATTGGTAATTCTGCATCTCAGCCACTTTGTTATCTTTCTCAACTTGATTTTAAATTGGTACAAATAAAGCAGCAGTTTAGAGTGCCGCGATGTTTACGTTCATAGAACAGCATGTCGCGAAAGAAAGTTGGGAAGCACTGATTTACGGCACCGCACGGCCAAAGGGCATCGGACACCCTGACATGAAAACCCAAATATTCCCTCTGATACCGAATTAATCACAGAATTGGGGTCTCGCGACACCGTACAGTCCCATCGGGATCCTTTGAGTGAGGCATCCCCGCTTGGGGACTCCAAAAGAGAGCAGACATCTCCCAAACAAGGATGATTAAGAGAGTAAAAGGCCACGTCGGCTTGACGCGATCTCACCTTTTGTTGCGCCAGTCTCAGAGATTCCTCGAAGTGCTTTTTGACTGCCTGTTCCGCGGCCCTGTGCTTCTCCATCCTCTCTCTCTCCTCCCTCTCCCTCCTCTCTCTCTCCGCCCTCTCTCTTTCGGCCCTCTCTCTTTCAGCCCTCTCCCTCTCCGCCCGCTCCCTCTCCGCCCTCTCCCGCTCTTTGTGCTGTTTCTCCAGTTCCCGAGCCTCCTGCTCCCGCCTCTCCCTGCGGACAAACAAAAACTCCCATTACACTCTTGCAGCTGCAAAGGAAAAGGAGTCGATATGGTTTTAGCGGGTGGGGAAAGAGTGAGGATTTATCGCCGCTGGATTAATCCGGTGACGCTCGTTCGTTTCCATTCGATCGAGATATTAAACCAGGCCTTGATGGATCGAGACATTTTGGAAATTGGCCCATTCAGCCTTAGTGTTTAAACTGATTGTATTATTTGACAATTATTATCGATAACAAAGGCATTTTCGTCATTCATTATGAGCTTGAAACTGAAAATTTGGATATTGGTCCATTCAGCCTTCGTGTTTAAACCGATTATATTATTTCAGAATTATTATGGTTTACAAGGACATATTTGTCATTATGAACATGAAGATGAGCAGATGAAAAAGAGAAATTGGTCACACCAGCAATTCTTCATTACTACTTGTTCAGTAGACGTTGTTTCACCATTGTTGCCTTAGGGCGCAACAATAAAAAAGGGAGTAATTCATTAAAGGAAGACTTACAAAGGCCTACAACTAGAAATTGATGAATATATAGTTTATTTATTTCCCAAAACCCCAAGAAATACCCTTTAACTGGGAAATTACAGTGAGGAACCTTCTAGAGTAATAATCGTACACACAAAGCCATGCTTTGCCCGAGAAAACCTGGTTTACCGGGACTCGAACTCAGGACCTTGCCGTTTGTAGGATAGTGTACTAACCCCTCATCCACAGACGTTGGAAATGAAAATATTACATTTTTTTAGTATGATTAGGCTCCATCCGTAATCCGTTCCACGTTTACCGTCATAGTTTTCTTGAAAATTTAATTCAAATTCACCATTCACAAATTTTTGCGAGTCGTAAACCAAAGCCTACGTCGTTACCTAAGTCATTATTTTTATTACAAACACTTGTTCACCCCGTATGCCGTTAACTAAGACCGTCGTTTACAAGTCAACACTTTATAGTGCGTTACAGATAAACATCATAATAAAACAACATAAATATTCCCTCTGAATTATTATCGAAATAAGGAGTTGCAAACAGAATTGTTGAAAGAGAAGTCACGTGATTATTAATTAACCTAATATTTGATTATACGTGAGAAGTCAATAATTAAAACACACATAACAACAAATGAAGTGTACAAAGCAACAAACTATGATGTTGAGATGCAAGAGAGTAGAAGAAAAGGCCAACAATGAAGATAATCGTTGGTCGTCCATCCTTCAAAGCAGACACTCAACGAAACCCATTTTGATTTGCAGATTTCTCGGAAGCCTGAGATGACGGAACATCATTTCGATGCGATGCTAATGATACGCCGAGTGAAAATCAAACACCGATTTCTCACTCTGCTCATTAACAGTCGCTCTGTAAACAACATCTTGGCGCAAACATGTAATGTATATTAGCACTACTTCAAAAGCAGCTCTTCAATCAGAGTGCTGCACTTCCTAAATCCATACGCTTGTTATTACAGTAAAAAAACCGGCATCTTTAATTGCTGGTTTAAAATTCTGAAACTGCATATACGATTATATTCGTAGATATACAATTTATTGATAGCAACAGTGGGACATTCATATCCTATCTTCGTAAGAGAGATAACCTGGACATAAAGAAGACTCGTGTTATAGTGAAAATTTTGACTGATATCGGTGCAAAAATACGAGGAAATGTATCAAGAAGAATTATTACGCGTTTAAAAAAGTGAACTTCAGAAGATACCTTATCGCTTCGAGGCTAAAAATAGATGTGAAGTCGTCTCTTTGAAGTTTTTATGGGGGCATAAGCTCGAATTCCACATTGGCTCTTAGATAATCCAAAATTCAAGGAATTCTAACAACAGAAATGATCATTTATTATATCATGCAATCCGGGGGGAGGAGAAATTAATCACGTAAACACACAAAAGATGAACCAGAGGGAAGAAACAATCTTAGATGAGTAATGCACACCTACTGTTTACAGGACAAAGGTCTCGCCAGAAAAATGTAAGCGGTAAACTAGCAATAATTAGCTCTACACCTAAACATTCGAGTTTCAGGAAAATAACCCACGCTTTCCGCCTTTAACCCCAAACAAAACTGACATCCCCGAAAGCAATGCAAATTAATCTCACCGGAATACGTGGGGATTACGATGACGCCAAGTAAATTAATAGGATTGGACGAGTTTCGTTTCAATTAATCGAACCGGTTAAATAAACAGATTACCCAGATCCCTTTGTCAAACTTTACTCGTTTAATGAGGGGCAATTATTCATTGAACAACCGCATTAAATGTATAAACACAAGTTTAAACCTAAATCCGTTTAATCGAAAAATAATCATACGTTTCAGCAGAAAAATTTATTCATTAAATACAGCTGCCTCAAACCTGATGCTTCGTTAACGATTTCCAGATCGTAATTAGCTTACGTTAGAATTGTGATGAAATCGGGATAATTCACAGGTAATTAATTTTCTTAATTAACGAAATTCTAAACATGAAAATTTTGCTTTAAGACTAATTAATTGGTAATTTCCATTTCACTAATACAAGGAATTCAGACATTTTGATTAAGGGTTACTGATCTATTAAAACTTAAATATTCCATTCAGGATTTTGGACATGTTATGTTGGACAGTGTTGTTTGGACAGATATGTTTCATAGTAATAATGATAACGATAATGGTAGACTTGTTTGACTCGTCTTAATGATTTCAGTTTACATTGTTTCAGCTGGACTTATCCCAAATATATAGCATCAATATGACATAATTTGACACCCAAGAACATGCTAGGATATACAAAGAGTACTGCATTTTCTTTTTTCCAAACCAATTTTAAAATAAGGTCACCGAAAACAATGTAGCCCTTCACTATGTAGCCCAAGTCTTTGGACTATCTGCCGAAATACATTGAGTAATAAGTACACGAGACGGGAAATAAAGCACCATATCTAGTATGAAAACGGAGAAAATATATCTATTCAACCATTTACATTGATTAGATACACCTAAATCGTGGTTTAATTCGCAAAGTTACGATCAACAGTCATTGACTCCTCAGAAAGCCATCAGGAATGATAAAAATTTCTTAAATGTAACTCTCTCTTAAACTCTCAATCATTAGCGACCTTCGCAGCTTTGACGTAACCTTCAGACGGGAGCAACCATGAACAGCTTGAGATGACTGAGAGGATTTTAGCATGACAAAACCATGGAATAAATTTCCAAAACGATAAAAACTGCTTGTTCAAACGGAACCTCTCACAAGAGCCATCAGAGTGCTTGCAGATCGACTCACTAAAGATGGTCGTATAAACTTGAGTAATACTGTGAGGATGACGACGTAGTCTGAACAAAATTTTTTGGAATGCGGAAAAATTCGAAAGATATTCTCATGAAATTTAAAGACGAAGGGAGTGAATATATAGTTTAACTGCTGAGCCTCAATTACTCAAAATGCGGAAAATCTCTCCAAAAAATTCATCAACTTCAAAATGGCTGATTCAAGTCAAAATAAAATCAAATCAGGAAGTCGATTTCATGGCACATATTGTAAAATTTTCTATGTATCTATGGTAGAAGCTTTCCCTTGATCAATTTTCCATACGCATTCGGAATTTAGTGCAACTTATCAGAACGAAAATATCTTCCTTACAGTAAATTAAAACTTTAATCACGTACAAATTTCCACCGATTTCCATACACGCCGAAATCAATCAGTCATTTCCGTTGACCTTGGTCACGCCTTGCCAAATATGGAAAGCTAAGCTAGGAGATGAATGCAAACTTCAGCCTAATTACATTAACTACTACCACTGCAGTTAACACATGAACAGCACAGTGCGCGACGAACCTTCAACGATACCGCAAAATAGTGATTGACTCAGCCTTACAACACTCCCTTCAGGGGCATCATTTTTGAGGCAATAACTCACGCTGAAAACCAAAAACAAAGGGGGTAGCCCCAGGAAGCGGCTGAAATTCCAAGTGCAAAGAATCAATGCAGGTACGGCTTCCACGGGTAATGCTCATTTCCCGTGGAACTCCAAAAGGGTTTCGCTAACTGGTTACGAAACAAAAGGCAATTGGAAAGGGCGTTACGGAATGGCGCCGCACTGTTAAGATTTCGCACAATTCAGACCGAATACATAACACTAAGTAGTGCCTCATTCCATTCGCCAGCATTATAACCTTTGTAGATAGAAGATAAACGTGCTCCAAAGTGCTCCGTGCACTAAATACACTTGGACTGCCTCTATCAGCGGGGGCATCCCAATGGAACATCGACAGTTGACTGAGTGGGAGATTAGCGTCATTGTGTCTGGAGATTTCACTGTGGACGCCTCTTCTAAGGTTATAGATGATATATTTTGGGCTATTGCCAAGGGCAGGAGTGAACGACACCGAGTCAATGACATAAGCGTAAACCACTTCCATGGGATACTGGTTAGGTTTTTCACGTTTCCTGCACAGAAATGCAATAGTACGAAAGTTTGCCTACTTATTAAAGAAAATGTGTCTCACTCATTCGCACTAAATTGTTACGTCGTAAAAATACAAGGTTTTATTTTTCTACAGGCTGTAAGAATACTGCTGAAATCTCACCGTTTCTAGTTATAGTGTAGTTTGTTAATTTAACATAATTCATAATGCAACTATAAGACTGAAAAAATTAACTTCAGAGATCCATAGTAAAGAGATCATAGAATGTTTTTATGTACACTTCTATTTCTCAATTCTCACGATGTTAACGGGCATATCCTGTAACATAACCAAGATAAGAGTTATTTAAGAATTAATGATGATACTACGAAATGTTTGATCTATTTAATCTAAAGCCTAATTATTTCCACTTTTGATATACTTGAAGATTTATGATTCCGAACTCAAGCTCGCTAAAGCATTGGGAGGCAACCTGTGATGGTTGAATCAGCTCGTAACAGAAGGAAAGATACCGACAAGTGCCAGGTAGAATGTATATTGATTCACTCTGTTTACATATTTCCCAAATGAGTTTCTCTACGTCTGCTATCAACTCCGAGCGAACATGTTTAAATTCCGATTGATAAGATCACGTTTTACTTTATAGCCCGGCTCGCTTCCTCCCATTCTTTTAGTCACCTTCAACAACCAGACGGCAGTTAAATTTTAAACGAGTAATCGCGGTTAACTCAAGTAAAAACACTTCCTTACTATCGTCACAAAGGCCGTGAACCACCGAGTCATCGGCAATTCGTCACCCGCTCCCAATACGGCATCTGTCCCATCAAGGATTGCCTATTAAGAATTGCTTCCGTCTGACAGAATACAGACTAAATGAAAGGGAATGGCATCCCATACGGAGCAATTCGGTGACTAACGTGGACAACGGAAAGCGTCACCCTAAACTAATGACTCAAACAAATGAGAATGTCTCATGCAATTACACTCGAATCCATTTTCCATTTAGGAAAGGCAATCGTATGAATAAACTCAAAGAGGTGCTTGTCCTGAAGTTCTACGCCTCACTTGCCGAAAATGTTTGAAACACGGCAAAATGCCCATTGTCAGAACAACAAGGGAACGATGGAACAAAATATAGAATTAAAAGAAAAATGAGAATATTAGAAAAACAAGAGGTTAAAAAAATACCAAAATGGTATGAGTGATGAACTATGAGAGGTAATTATTTGAATAGTTTCGAATAATTACCTCTCATTAGGGGGTTCGATCAAAAATAAAACAATAAATGGAATACTTATTTTAACTAAACTGCACAGTCGAATTCAATTTTAATTATTTACTGAGTTACATTAAATCTCCCAAAAACTATTAGAATTAATAATTTACCCACCTATGAAACAATAAATCGAATAGATATTCCACGTAATCTAACCAACTGCATTAAGTTTCAAGAATTTACTGGATTAAATCATATATTATTCCTGATAATCGAGTCAATGACAGAATTTAATTATTATAAAATACTTCAGAAGGATCACATTCAGATTTGAAAATACTCGATCTATATCACTTTAGCTAAAAAAGCTACAATCGCCAAGGTGAACATGAGTCATTTCAACTACTACAATACGAAAGGTATCGGAAAAAGGCCAAAAATCCACGTAACCACAAGTTTCTTCCGCCATATTCAGTGCACATTGTCGCAACCCTCTTCTGGATCGAGAGAAACGGTTCTCGCCAACCGAATGACTGCTTCAGCTATCGCACAATCTAAAAATCCTTCTCCGCTCGAAATAATGTTCAGCTTTCCCTGCATGAGGTGCACGGGGAAAGTGTTGCAACGGGAGAAATACATTCGGTAACGAGATGGGCTAACGGAATCCCTCAGATTCTTGCGAACGTACTTAAACACGCGCTAGTGACATCGGGGATCGTGGAAGCAACAGTTTACGGATCCTGGATCTTGATTCAGAGAGATAAAGGGGCCTTTCGTAACATGACTCAGGTTGCCGATTTTTCGAGTCTCGCAAATGGTAACGGCAGCTAATTCGAAACCAGGCGAAAAATCTTAGGTAGGTGTGCTGCTGCATAAATTAGAAGTCCTTTTATGGTGACATCTCCCACTGGAGAGCTTAAACGTCTATGGTTATTGGAAGGAAGTCTACGACCATTCTAGTCCATGATAAAGGCTCGAATTACCATATTTAAAGCAACTCGATCTATATGGTTTATTTGAGATTTGTACAAAGATGCTGTAAGCATTCACATCATTGATATCAAGGCATTTATTGTTTTGAATAGCATTTTTTATAGTTTTGAAACGATACTAATGCAGATTTTAGGTAATTTCTTTGTGGAGTTCTGAAATAGAAACATAACACGTTAAAATGATTTACTTTGCTGATGCGAACAGAATAAACAATCAGCTGAAAATAAACAGAATATAAATAAATTCAGTTTTTATCTTGGGCGAAATTGAGACCTATCCTCTTCCATTTAATACATATTAATAGCATCAAATCAGAACGTATTAATTACCCGATTTAAATCCCCATACGTAATTATGTACACAGTTCAGTGATCTCGCAAAATTTCAGATAAGATCTCCTGTTTGTCATCCGATCCCCTCAATGCTTATCAGTTTACCTGAAAGTCGATAAGATCGAATTCTTTCCCGATGAGATTTCATCGAAGCCGGAAAGTAATCCTTAGCGAGCGATACAATTACATAAACATGAGTGGAGGAGTGAGTCAACATGAGTCAATTAAAAAGGAAGAAACAGAACTCTGGATAATCGATAGAAAACAAGGGAATGAATAACATTAAACTCAGTAGCTTCATCCGACCCATGACCCTTACCAGTATTTGGGAAACTGACATTTTAGACAAGGGTGTAGCTCGTTAGGTCCATTTCGAGGGACGCAGAAACGTACGCATAATGCCTCGCTGACCCTGAATGGGGTGACAGGGTGGGGTAGGGCGCATTCCCGACCCTTGACCCTTCCATATACCTGCGCATATCACATTTTTAAACATCGCCAAAGCCAGCGATCTGGAATGGAGCACCGGAGCGAAAACCAATATGGGCAAATCCACCGCGATATCAAATTGGGTAATCCATATTCACTTATCCGATCGCTCGAAAATGACCACGGTTGACTCCCTTTATAAATCAAACGCTCCGAAACATAAATCCCCTGGGGTTATGCGATGCAGAATTCGTAATATTGTCATTGGATTATGACGCACGACTCGTGGAGTGAGAGAAAACTATTATGTTTCTCGACAATGCTGTATTGTCATTAGTGGATGAAGCATAACTCGTGGTGAAACATAGAATTATTGTATTAATCCACACCTTAATGTGGTAACAATTCAAGATTATTAAAAAAACATAATGGTATTAACAATGCTCTTGTTTGTAATTGAAAAGGCTGAAACAATTCTTAATATTATCATTAATAAATGGTGCAGAACGTGACGTAAGAGAATTACTGTATTATTTGACGTTTTGTTTAACAATTGAATATTATTGAAAACCCCACCGATAATGGGGGGGTTTAATAATTTTCTTGTTTGTTCTTTAAAACCGATTCAGAAATGGCAAGAATTCGTAACGCTGTCATTGGTGAATGGTGCAGAACGTGACGTAAGAGCATTATTGTATTACTCATTGTTTTTTTGCAACGATTGAATATTATCTAAAACCCTTCCCAATTTGGCACTAAAAAACCATGTTCTTGTACATAAACTCTTGAAGGATCCAGACATAGTTCAGGTTCGATCACGCGGAAGTGCAAAAACTGGAATTGGCGCATCGGGGCATACGTGCATTCCTAATTCTCCATAATGGAAACAGCGTCAGGTTACGCGGACCTATCGCCCCGCCTATCACAAAGCAATCGATCCCATGTTTAGACAATGAGGGAAAAGAGGCTCAAAACATAAACATATTGAAACGCACAGATTGCAAGAACACCCTCTGATAACGCTAGCTCGAGCAAAGTGAATGTAAATCCATGTAGGGGATGGCAAAATTCCCCATCTCGACGCATAATTTCGCATAATTATTCACGAGGGGCACATGAGAAAGCTCCGAAAGCATTTACTCGGGCGAGATTAAAAGTTCGCGAAATGCATGAATCATTTATCACATCCAAGATGGCTTGATAACTCCACCATGACAAATATGGCACTGGGGTGGGGGGAATAGCAGCTCAAACAGAACGGAACAACATGCACAACCGGAGAAAGTCTGCAGCCTTGACAGCTGCCGTAGAACGGTAGGAATCGAGAGCGGTAACTGAAAAAAGTCACCGAGTGTAATTATAAGCGCAAATTCCAATAACGAAACACCAGGAAATGATCACACGTAAAAAAAACATGGAGGATCGCAACAGTTACAGGTCAATCATATCAACTTCGAACTACAATGAAACTAATGCGTGCTTCAAACACTAGAAAACAATCACCGGTAAAAAAAACATGGAGGACCACAGCAATACAACAACTTCGAACTACAACGAGAACTACTCAAGCTTCAAAACGGCCACTTCACGTCCGTAATTGTAGTGAGCGAAAGAGTTTTACCTACATGAACGATGCTTACCACACTTCTTTCTGCAATAACATTTTCATGGAGGTTCCTTCCGACGCGCCGATGGCAGCCTACGTGCAAACGGTCGCCGATGACGCTCCCCAATTCTTAGCCCGTCCTATTTGGTGCCGGCGTTCAAGGTCACTAGACAACTACGTGCAGATGGCCCATCGCCCACCGACTGCAACTCCACAGTGTAATCCGAATGCACACGCAGTCACGAAAAAACACGCCCGGAATCCGTCCGCGCGATCCAACCGACTATCCACTATTTGAACGCATCGCGCACCACTGGTCCTTCCCCTCCGACCGGCACAAATAATATTCCACCCACGCAGGTGAAGTCGCCTCTTCCTTCTGCCAGCCTTTTCCCGGGAGGCTAACCCCTCAACTGGCAGGGGGACGCGGGCTGAATCCGCACACACGTCCGCGGATGGATCGTTAACCAAGATGGCGACACACCCGCCCTCCCTAACCTCGCCACGCCGCTTTCCTACGACGCCTACAGCATACCGACTCTCCGAAAAAAAGCCCACTCTCTGCGCATCGGAGCTTGTTCCTCCCGCTGCGGAGCGCTGGCTGCGAGGGACTGGGGGGGCACCGTAGTAGAGGAGGAGACGACGTGACCGAGGAAGCGGCGTTGCCACTTCAAACATCCGCGTCGTGAGGAGAACTTGTTTGCAAAAAGATATCGCTCTCTTCCCTTATCTGCTACTTTGTGATCCTTCGCAGGGCGACAAGGTCGGGACTGGGAAATGGACCGTGGATGGACTTTTTACTGCGGCTGAGGAGGATGATATTCTAAACAAACTTCCTAGTGACCGTAAAGCTTGTGGGGCAGTGTAATTAAAGCAATGGGGATGGAAGCATCTGGTGCGGGGGAATGGGGCAAAATATGCCTGTCGAAAGGTCTTTGATCCTTGGGTGGTTAAAAACTAAGAGGTATACTTTGTCCGAAATCATGAAGAAACCACGTAAATCTCATTGATGCACTATGTTTATAGCATCACATCGAGAAAAAGAAGAAATAGAGCCCCCACTTACTCATATGTAAACCAAATTTACAAGAACTTGTTGCAAGTAGACCTCACCAGCTGTTGACGGTTATGATCCGATAAAAAAAAGATGTTTTCCCCCTGTAGTAACTGTACTATACTTCGTCCGATTCCATAAAGAACATGTAAATCTATGGCACCGTGTATTTCTTATGAGAGAATGATGCGGGTTCTTCGTACTGTGCTATCAAATAATTTTACTCTATGCTGTATGTCTTCGAAATCAATTACCGTCAACTTTCTTTTTCTATGCTACAGTCGCAACAGTTCTTGCAATATCCCCGTAAGTAATACACGGGGCCATAGGATTTACATGGTCTATTCACTATGTTGGACGAAGTATAGCATTAATACGAGTCTACGAAAGATCCGCGTTGATTCATGAGGATGAATGTAATCAACGTGGGTTAACCGTACTCCGTGAACGCTATTAATTAAATTTAAATGGGACTTCGAACTTCTATACGGCCATCGCCAGGTTATCCAACATTAAAATGAAAATCCTCAGACATAAGAAGATTATCGCCATCTGAGTATACAATCTAATCTTCGACAAAATGAACACATATGTTTTATCTTTACAGGAAACCTGATGCTTCAGTGGGTGCAGCATATTTTCCGCAGGAAGGAGCGTAATGTTGATTATTCGACCTTATTTTCAATTCAAGTATTCAATATAAAATTATTGGAATCACATTGAAAATTTACAGGCGTGATACAGTTATCTCTTGTGCATAAAATTCGACAATAAACCAATGGATGACTCTGTTCATGAAAGATCAAGCTATGATGGTTATCACATCAGTACCTCTGTGTATAAAATTCAATATATTATTTTTTAATGTTTTCAAACTTGAAGTTGTAATTTTCAAGCAATCTAACGCATATCTTGCTGAAGTAACTTTTACTAACTAAATTCCCCGAAGAAAATCCATCAAGGTGAAAAGGAAATAAGTTACTATACGGTATATATTGGCTTATATCTGGGATTACCAAATTCAAGTAGAAAAAAAGCCGAGTTTTTAAATCCTGAAATTAGTAAAACCTGGACGATATCCAGCAATTATTTTAAAGCATAGTTTGGGGTAATTTCATGAGTTTTAAATACACATTGGCCTTGCGCAGGGTCAAAACTTCATAAAAATTTATGTTTAAATGATCATATGACTGAGATCTCCGCATCTAACATAACATTTATTTCCAGAGTTTTTCCATCCATACATCGGAACAAGAGAAAAATAATCGGGAACACATTTTTAAACTAGGACAGTCCTGGGAGGTGCGGTAATCCTATTAAATCTCAAGGATGCATTCAAGTTTGTTGAAGGCAAGTAAAAATCTTATTTATTGTACATGAGATAATTAACACACAATAAGTAGTTTGTATGCACATACTTTTCATTGTGTAAAGACCATATAATTAATCCTTGAAAGATGCCTTTCCAAATAATAGTAATCCAAATATGACTGCCAAATCTTAGGATACCCATTTTCACTTATTCAGACAATTTACTGAATAGTAAATTCGAATAGAACTGAAAGAAATTTTTTCTACTTGTTCCAAAGAAATTTGAGCTCATATCAATGAACTTGGATCTTCGAGACACTCGCTCGGATATCTTATCTGTAACACCCAAGTCTTTCCATCAGAAATATGGCAATCCTGCTCGGGAAGCTGGACTCAACCGGTCTCAGAGATATCCTCGTGTTTATTCATTACGGGAGAAAGGTTATGAGATTATCAAGCTCTTTGGTGCTTGTATCCCGTGCTTGGGCAAAAATTAATCATTATGCGCATAAGTTATAGTCTCCTTCTCCTGTATATGAGCAACTCGGAGCAATTCGACTCGGCTGAAATGAAATATGCATATGATTACTCGATGACTGCTAGTTGATTGCAGACGTGGATTACAAGGGGTAAACCGGATATCGAAGAGGATGTCTATGACTTATCAAATAGCCGAATACATCATTAATTATCTCGCTCTCTTAATAAGACTCGTGCCTATGCTTTCGATTTGGATTACACGCGAATGAATTACGCTGTCTGACGCAAATGAAGAGCATTACTTCTTGCGAGCAAATTTCCTAACGTCTGAAAGTCACAGCTTGATAATTAGCTAAACAAACTCGTGAAATTTACGAGGAAGAGCATAAAAACATTCGGAATAGCTGAGTTCGGTGCTTTAAAGGCAAGATGGCTTTGCAGTTCTTCTCCGAGTTTATTCCTTGACCTGAAACTCGATCTGGCAGACGAAAGAGGGAGTGGAATTCATAAAATATTACTCGGCAATGGTAAAGGGAAGTAGGGATTCTCAAGGACATGTGTGTGATGGCACAAGGGTGTCAAGAGATCGATGCTGGGAAAGCAGGACATTTACGGCGTCCGAGATGAAAAATTCGAGCCATCTGAAATTCACTTTCCTTGTTAAGCGGATAAAAAACTTGGTAGAATGACCTCCGTCACACTTGCGCCTGATCACAAACACTTTATGAGATTTGTCTCTCTTACATAAGATAACTATAAAATCTTTCGGTTGGATATAATTTGGCTGAGGTTTCTCTTCCATTTAAATGAAGTGTATGGCATATGCAGAGCGTTACAGTTTTTGCATTCAATTTCATAGCTGATAATTAGTAATAAAATCTTCTAATTTTGCTGAAATTTACTACGAATTGTAATTTTAACCGTCAGGTTGAGAAAAACGGCATAGAAAACCTGTAATGTAACTATTCTTGCAATAAGAAGTAAAATACATAGGATTTTAGGATACATACATATTCCGTATAATCCATCACTGCTGACTAGAAAAACCAGGACTACAGCTCCGCATTAGGTCGATTAAACACAAAATAAATGTTCTAGAAAGTGAAATTGCATCGATAAATGAAGCTGAAAATTAATCAGATACAATCTTTCAAACTGAAACATTTACGAATCTCGGTGCCCAGGAAAAACTTTTTGGGAAGATGGAGGAAAAATCCCAGGAGATAATGACGTTTGGACAAGATAAGCTAAGCTATGGGCTTACTATAAGTCCCGTTTTAGTCGGGACAGTCCTGGTTTTAGCGAATAGTCCCGGTCGATTTTTATGTCTTTATGGTTTTGATGGCTAACCTCGCACAAAGAATATAATGTTAGATACAGATCTCAATGACATAAACATTTCTACGCAAATTTTACCAATGTAGCTGTAAACACTTCTACTTTAGCTTCCGTACTAAAACCCGTTTTAGTCCTGGTTTTAGCGAATAGTCCCGGTCGATTTTTCTGTCGTTATGGTTTTTGGTGGATAACCTCACAGAAAGAATAAAATGTTAGACACAGATCTCAATGACATAAACATTTCAACGCAAATTTTAACAATGTAGTGATTCTGTAAACACTCCTAGTTTAGCTACCGTACTAAAACACAAAGGTAACTTTCATTTACACGTTTTTAATATACAACAATTGTCTTAAACATGAAATCGTCATTATGACTCTTCAAATTCTCGTATCGGATTATCTAAGACTGAATGAGGTCAGTTGATCTTTTTGAACCGATTCTGAAAGAAAAATAATTAAATAAGGCTACGCGATGAAAGAAAACTCCGCTTCGACGATCTCTGTCTATTTCACAAATATTAATTATCGCGTCGGTATTCAAAAGGGTAAGTCAATGGAGATAACTTGGACTCTCTTCAGCGAGACGGTGGTATTGGGGTCATGAATTTATCGAGGAAAAGAAATCCGACGAAAAGAAGTTTGATTTTCGAAGACCTTCACTCAAAGGCCGAAATCGATTCAAGAAAGAACTCACCTACGATAAATCAAGCCGTAAAACCTCGATAATAAATGGTCAAATAATGATCGCTCAATCAAAATGTATCGTTTGGTACAACATTTCACACTTCTCTTTACACATTTTAACCTCGACGTACCGTTTTTATTGGGATCAAAGGAGAAAAACGATAGATACGGGAAAACGATAAAAGTGAGAAACGATAACTTAGCTTATATTATTTCAGCAAGAGTATGATGAGAACTTATGAATTTTATAATAATAAAATGACCTTGAAATATCTGAAAATGTTAGAAATAAACGGTTCATTATGTATCTTGAATGTCGTTCATTCATTCTTCAATAAACTAGTGATATTTATCTATTTCCTTACAGATTTCCGTTTTGAATTAAAAAAAGATTCTTCTAAATTTAGCAGTTAGTACTTGTCACTTCTCAAGGTGTCATTGCGTATAGGAAGGATTTTATTTTTTACCGAAGGATTTTGTGAGCTTCGGAAAATGTCAGGACCAAAATATCTTACCGTTATACGTAAGGAAAGGAAAATTCGATGAGCGATGAATGTGGTATAGCTTAAAATTGTTAATGCGGTCAGAACTATACAAAAACCCAAGGATAGATCCGGGAAAACGAACTTTGCGAGAAATATAGTAGAGGTTCTACCGTATAACATAACATTCCATGACCCTCGACACTAACAAAATACAGAAAGAATCCAAAAGTGTTAAATTATTTTCTAAAGTGAACCGTAGAATACATTGCTTTGAAAATGGAACAAGCAATCTTCAATATACTGGAATGATGTTGCTGGCGTCGTTACATGGAATTTACGTAATTTTTTCGACTTTAATTTCAATATTTTGCAATCAAGTTTTTATAGTTTTCTGAAAGGTATATATATCCTCTTCTATATATAGAAAGGTAGATAATATCACAAAATATCCACTACTCACATATGATGAATCTAATATTCTAGCAATTCGGCTGATTCAACCACAAGAAGAGGTTATGATGGATCATCTTTATTATATTTAACGATTTTAGGGCCAAGGGACAGATAACCTCTTCGACCACCACGAAACAGATTCCGAACCGGATGGACAGTAAAATTATCTCATTACTTTCCTCATCGCAGTGAAAGATAAACAACAACATCTTCGAGAAGCACATTCTAATGAAGCCAAAACAAGCTGCGTCGCTTTAGATAAAAATCCTAGCCACCAGACGAGGAAATAGACAAACGAAGGAATGCAGCAGAAGTTTCTTTACGCATGAACGAAACAGGTGCTTACGTCGTTCGACACCTTGAAATCAAGTATGCATACCATCGCTCTCTGAGTATGTATTGGGGGCAATGCGAACATGCTCTCGGAGTATACAACTCCGGTGCCCTTGGACAGATACCTCGCGCTTTCGGATAACATATTTACAGATAAGTTTCGTTTCAACTGCTGCTAAAGTAAATACGTTCGAAGGACACAAGTGAAGGTGGTAAGAAATATGTACAGGGTTTCTTTGGGACGATCACAACAGCCTTCCTTGTTTCCAAGTTAAGAAATTGGTACATCGGAATCCATCATCGGATAATTTGAGGTGAGAGTGGTCACGACTTTCTACACAAGGTGATAATGAATAACATGGCAAAGTCCGTGGTTCAATGCTAAATAATTCATCTTTCGATCATGGAAGTAAAGAATATGAATGAATTTTGAAGGTGAGAATTAAGATAGACACTTTCCCACAGTGAATAAGTAATACATACTATTATTCGCCAATCACGCATTAACTTCGCGGTATTTTATCTCGCAACACAGGACTGATAACACAACTTTGTCTTAATTCCACAAACAACACTTGACACAATCGGTTTTACGTGATCAAGTCATCTTCGGGAGTGATGTTATTCGTGGAATTGTGACAAAGTTATCAATCTGGCGTTTCATTATCTTTCTGCAAAGGATACATAGAAATATGTGCATATTTCATTTACTTCCTCCCCATGTGATAATATGAAAGCTGATAAGGCATGAATGATAATCAACAACAGCATTCACTCTATATGACTAGAAAGAAGATGGGCATATTAAAAACTTCAGGGAAATGTCTCATTATTGGGCATTATATGACTTTGAATACAAGATCCTTTATCTTTGGCAAGTACATAAACCCTAAAATCCCCCGCTTAACATCCTACTCCATTTCTTTATGACTTTATGATACCAATCGCTCATCAACTTTTGCCATCGTCTTTCTTTCTTTTCCCTTAAATCCTACCCACGATAACTTTCTTCAGCAATCCTCCCACTCTAATGTTTAACCGATTTACTTACCCTAAAATCCTCTAGATCAAAACCCTTCCCCATCATCGCCAGCACTTTTTAGTTGTTTTCTATAAATCCAGTATACAATTCCCATCATAGGCCACACCTACTACATACCTTCTTTCGGTATTTAATTTTATCACTCTTGAGTCCACGCTTCAAACTCCATACTACAAGATACTTCAACGGAAGTTTTAGCTAGTCTTTGCATCGGTTCACTTTTCCGTATGTATGCTTTATTAGCAACTGTGATTCTTCTTCTAACGTTAATTTCGTTAATTAACACCCGTCATCAAGCTTCAAGATATGACATAAAAACACATCGCACGCTGAGATAGACTCTTCATTGGCCCTTATATTGACCATGTCGTTAACTTAGCCAATTGAGAAAGTACATAATAAAGTTAGGCCAATATGGGCCAGCTATACACCTGACCTCGTATGTCGCCCTAGTATTGGCAGAGTTTAATGAATAAAAGAACAGTAAGAACGGCGTGAAGAAAAAAGACATTGCAACTGAAGGTCGACAAAAAGGGCGAGAAAACACCTACGGAAAAGAAGGTAAAGAAACTGTGAAAACAAAATATATGACCCAAATACTTTGAAATACAAAACAATATACACATTCAAAATACATATGGAGAATATATGAAAAAATGATATCAAAACCATGACCAACAATTCGGCACCTCAAGATGACAATATTTGCGCTACACTTCGTAACACTGCAGTAGAGTGTATTACCATACGACTTATTCAATGTTAACAACACGAGATCGTTACAGCAAAGGATAGAAGCACACGGTGACGAAAGCCGATCTCGTTTTCGTAGCCTCTAATCCATTTTCCCATGGCTTACAAACTTCCGCATAGTTTAAGCAAACGAATCAGGCCGAACTATCTATATAAAACGTTTAACTCCTACGCAACGGCGTGGGAAATCCAATCGCTTGAGAGAAATATGCAGAAAAGTTCCTCGAGACCCCACTTAATTCCCGCCTCGGAATCAACGTGGGACGCTCCCTTTCGCGAGAAAAGGGAAAAAGAGCGAACTGAATTATGCCTCCCTTAAAAACCTATCTTTAAATATGGAAAACGCTGCGAACCGGTTTTTGACTTCCCAGAAAGATTACGACGGAGATGAAGGCATAAAAAAAAACGCATAACGAGCATCCTGCTTTCTTTCGGAACCGTTTTTTTCCCCTTCACGATTTCCCCTCTTGGCGAGAAAGCGGCCCTCGATGTTCGATCGGTCACTTTTTCTGCCCTCTATCGTTTTCTCTGAGAGGTTCACCTGGAACACGTGGCCGTCCATTGAAGGACCGCCGTTTCCGTTACTTGCGAAGCAAAAACCTGCATCGGCGAGGCTTATGCTGATGATGTCTCATGGGAAAACCCCTTCTAAACTAAAATAATTCGCACGGAAATACGGTTTAAACCGGAGGTGATGGAAGTTTATGCACGGTGGGCCGGATGGCAAATTACTCGAGGGTCGGCGGACGGAGGTTATATACGTATGTTTCAAAAACGTACTGCATTATTCGTAATTATTTCATTTCTCGACTTCACTGAACCTAGTCTATCTACGAGTCATCACTTTGAATTAGACTGAGCGAAGGCTAGCAATGAATCATAGGTAACATGAGAATCATTATTATTATTAATAAACAGCTGGCTGGTAAGCCCCGGGCAGTTTTGTTTCTATCAACATATTTATATTCAATTATGATCATAATTATATACAACACAACTTAGTAATTCATGCAAAAAATTATTTGACTAACTGCTTCGACTGGATAATTCGGGGTTCTTGAAATTCATGAAATTCTTAAAAATCCCTATCTTATTTTTATGATTCTTAGCTATAAACCATCACGCTGCTAATACATTCACGGGCTGAATTAAATTATGCACGAGCTCGACTACGACGGCGGGTCGAAATTTGTGCACCGCTGGTTTAAACCGGCTTCAAGTGTCAAAGAACCAGCTTTTGACATGGGTGTCAAGACGTATGACCGGATTCAGAAGGTTAGCAAGTGGGGTAACTCAATCAAGAAGCAACAATTGTCGAAGGTCTACAGTTAACGTAGCAGAGAGAACGACATTTGAACAGTTTAGAAAGCCTCCTACTAAGGAAATTAAAAATGGACAATTTATATACTGATATTGTATATGACATTGTTCATACATTGCTATTGATTTCAGTGGACTTATGCATAATTGTAATGAATGGTAAAGTGATCAACAATGACCATACGGTAAATTAAGTAGGAAGGAAGGAATTATTAATACATAATAATACAATAATCATATACTAGAGAAGAATAAAATAGTAAAAACAAATGATTATTACAAGTAATGTTATGTTATGTAACCATATCGAAATTGCTTTAATCAGAGTCAAAAGAGAAAACACCAGTTAAACGAGTTCGCAAGAATTGATCCATTTATAGTCCCTGAGATTAAAGTAACCCTTTGAGGTAACTGCAATTTAGGAATTAGGTAAATGCAATCTATTTTCAAAAAGATATATAAAGAAAGTAAATTAAAATACAGTAAAATTCAGTACCTAAAATATGACATCAAATAAAACATTTCCATTCTTCCTCAATAAAATTATACTTAAAAAGGCCTTTTAAAGAGAATAACGATATAATAAACACGTAAATACATTATCTTTCTGAAACAATTTTCATGCTTGGAACCAACTTAAAACCAAAACCGAAAATCTTTTGGGATCAATCCTCTCGAAATGACTGCAGCTTGGACAACCATTGTTCTCAACACATCAAAATCTCGAAAAAGGCATTTGTCGAGTTCATTCCCCTGCCTCTGACATTCAGCCATAAACTCCCGAGATAAAGCACTCGTACGACTTTCCCGATACGACTTACATTATGTAACGGTATAAACCGCCGATAAGCATCCACTGATTTTGTACGCAAAATACGAACGAAGAAAAATAAAAATGGATTCGTAGGAACTTGCTAACACAAAAACATTTTTCTTGATACAACGTCATGGCAGATGTTGCATTGAGTAAGATGTTCCTGATAATCGTATCAGAATGGTGAAGATTCCGAATGAGCAAACTCGCACGTGTATCTTTTCACCTGTTTCAAGGATAAATCTTGCCTTTCTGTTGATTCAAAATCAAACGTTAGGTCTATGGGAAAACCTAATAGAATTCGTATCTTGGCAATGATGGGTATGAATGCAATGAAGAGCCACCTCACTCCTCATCTTGCCTAGTAAGCCTCATCACCTCTCCAGTGATTTCCGTACCTGATGGTGGAGGGCTTGAGGTAGTACTTATTTATTTAAATAGCCATCCTTCAGGGTGAAGCCTAACTGAATTCGAATCCTAGCTCTGATTAACAGGGATGCAAAGATAAAGTACCTCACTCCTCATCTTGTCTACTAAGCCACATCACCTCTCCAGTGATTTTCGTAACCGATCGTGAAATTAAAACCGTCCAGGGTGAACGATTTACATAACATTACTTCCCTATAAATTCCATAAAAATCCAAGGAATGCAAAATACGTCATATTTTCGAATTGTTATTCAATAACACGGAACATCCGTGAGCTCTCTTCTCCAATCCGCCTAGACAGTTTCGAGTCAACTGTAAGCCTATCCTCTAAGGGTATTGCATCGTTTTCCTGGCATCCCAAGTCATTCCATTCCGACGACCGCCGGGTCGTGCGCATGTAATTCAGACAGTCTGTGATGCCAACGCGGATGCGAAGGTGAAATAAACTCAGGTGACACCGCATGGAAACCAATTGACGCAAATGGCTAACTTCGCTATGCCATGAGAAAACCTCGAGATTTTTCTACGCGATAAATTTCCACGCGCCTTTAAATCAAATGAGGATGACGGATGAATGACTTCATGTTGGGCCTAATGCGCGTCGGAAATTGCGGTCATTACTCACGAATTTTTGTATCCATTTCCCGCTTGGGAGCCATTTGCGAAAATGGCTTCGTTGTAAAGCAATCGCATTAGCGGCGGAGGTGACCATTACGTGCATGGGAGGGCACTTTCGTGGCTTTGCAAAAGGTGAAGTTTCTGTGAAACACTAAAGTCGGAGTCAAGGTTGCAAGAGTACAAGATCAACGAGAAACTGGTGTGGAAGTGAATTCATCTTCCGTTGCTATTGAATTAGATACTGTCTGCTCCATTAGTATAGAAGAAATTTGGGATTTAGATCGATAAGAATGTTTTATAATCTTATTTCTTTATGCTATCATACCTCGGCTGAAGTGACTGAAATAGTTTGCAAATGACCTTTTCACATAAGAAATCTTCCATAGCAAAAAACAATTTCCCATAAGACGTAGTGACCTATGGTATTATCAACATATCGCTTTAGTCACGCAGATCTTTGAGGGGCTATTATTTTTTGTTTTGAGCTTATGCACTGATAAAAAAACAAAGTGTGCATGAACTGAGCAAAAACTTTTCCTTATGCAGCGTTGGATTTTGAGTAAAGTAGCATTGTTATTATAGGAAATAAGTTCAAGGGAGAATGTTCCGCGACCTAGTCCCTTTCACCACCACTGTCATCCTAAGGGCAACAGGAGCATCCCCAAAGCAGAGCATCACAACGTAAACATTTGCCTTTCTTGCCATGTTTGCCTGGGGCGTCGAACTCCGAAAAAGCAAGGGAACGTGCCCCCAAATAAAAGAACCAATGTCTGGTACTCACCGTAGCAGTCTCTCATGTCTGTCAAGGGCGTAGGCCCTCTCCCTTTCCACGAGATCCTCTGCAGGATGTCCCGGAGGCAGATGATGCGCAACTGGTCCAGGCGGCAACGGAGCATATCGCGGCTTCCACAGCATCTCCGGCAGTTGCGGGTACAGGGGCGGTGCGGCAGCCGCGGCCAGCGCCAGAGCCGCACCGTGATGCAGGGCGTGGTGGTGCGCCCCCAGAAGCTGAGCGGGGTAATGGTGCGCGTGGGGATGGTGCGGTGGGGCACCCGCCGGGTGGTGCCCCAGGGAGAGGGCCGCCGCGGCGTGCGTCACCGCTATCGAAGAGGCGGTGGGGGTGGGCACAGCAGGGGCGGAGGCGGGCAGAGGGGCGGCCCCCGGGGCCGAGGGAGCAGCCCCTACCGCGCCGCCGCTCGAAAACACCACGGAGGATGCAGAAGAGGAGGGAGAGGAGGACGGCGGGTGGGACATGAGAGTCTGATGTTGGACGCTATGCACGTGGCGCACCCTTTGGGTAGACACCAGAGCGGGGTCCCTCCACACACGCACAGCTTCGGACGTCGTCACCGCCGCCGGCGACGCCTTTGCGTCCACGGGCAACGGGAGGAACCGCGAGGATGGGGAGGGCGCCGGGGCGGGCGACGGGGGAAAAGGGGGCGTGGCTGTCCTCGACGACGTCGACGCGGGGACGCCGGAAAGTTCTTCGTGAGCACTAGCACTGCGCTCTTCGGCGCTCAAAGCACTGCTTGCCCTCGAACCAGAGGAGCACCTCTCATCACCGCTGCCGGAGGAGTAGCACCGGGAAGAGGAAGAGGATCCCGAACTTACGCCGGAATCGGAGGACGAACAGCAGCAGCAGCCGCGGGGGTGCGGGGCAGGGGGTGGGGCATGCAGAGGATCCGCGGACAGACGCAGGGACGGGGCGTGCGGAAGGGGGCTCTGTTGGGGCAGATCCTGCTGGGGGTGTCGGTGGGCAACGTAGGGCTCTCCCTCCATCCTGGGCGCGGGTGAGGAAGGGCCCTCATCCTCCGTCCCCCGCCTCTCCTCTCCCTCTCTGCTCCCTCCACCCTCAACACCACCCTCTTTTGCCTCTTCCTTCTTTACCTCCGCGACCACCTCTGGTTCCTCCGGTTTCTCTTCCTTCACTTCCTCCACTTCATCATCCCCGGCGGGACTCGATTTCACTTCGCTCGCTCCCCGGTCCGCTACCGCCTCATCCTCCGCTACTTTTGTCACCTCCTCTTCCTTGGGCTTGGCTTCCTCTTTGGCCCCTCTTCTCCAAGAAGCCACTTCCGACCTCCCCTTCCTTCTGGCTGCCTCCTCTTCTTCCCCGGCCGCTGCTGCTTCTGGACTCGCGGCTTTGCCCCTTCTGCCGCCCCTCAGGCACCTCTCGGACTCCCCGCCTCCGCTGCCCTTCCGTCTGCGGTCCGCGCGGCCCTTATCGCGACCGCCGCCGCGCTCTGCAAATTTAATTTGCATCATCAGTAACCGCATTTCGAAATGTATCGCGTGGAATTATGACCGAAATTTCTCGAAGTGATAAAAAATCGCTTCATGAGAAAGGCACGATCGACCAAGTGATCGGTGGACAGTCTTCACTGTCAAACGACTCGGTTCGGTGACCGTAAGGGCCTTGACACACATTCACCCACCTACAATAAATCCTAATGCACATTGTTCGGCCAAGAATTAAAGATTGTGCCACATACATATATATTTAGTAGATACATCACCCAGTCATACGTAGAAGAGAGTCAAAATTAGTATGTGGTAATTGCTTAAGCACACCGAACTGAACTTACTAAGGACTCAATAACGTCAAATCATGAATAGTTCCACTCCATTGCTAGCAAAAGGAGTACTACTTATGCTTGTGACGTGAACAAGTTATTTTATTATTTTTTGCCATGAGATGGAACAGATTTTCATTCCTAAGATATCTACTATGTACTCTCTAAGACTCTACTCTATAGACGGTATTTAACGATTAGCTGGAAGCTTATAAGTATTTAATTGTTAATTCAATTCAGTCCATAATGGTAAAATCGAATACACCCAATCACATAAAAAAAGGAAATACAGTTCAGAAAAAGTTATGAACACTAAAAACAGCGATTGATTCACGTGAAATTATCGAAAGGAATGCCTTAATAGGGATGTTTTATGATTATATAGGCAATGGTATCCATATTTTCTCCACAAAGACATGGAATTTATGATGCTTTGAATCCTACATAGTTCAAAAATCATACATATGTAGTGTACGCCAATCAATAGCGTCATGGAATAAGTTCAAATGAGAATAGAAGTGGAAAAAGTCATGTAACTACTACGAAATGCTTGCATTTAATTTTAAAAACCATTTGCGAAAAACATTTCAAGCGATTCGTTTTAATTCACACAACTTGAGCTATAAATGCTGCAATCACGAGCTATAATCTGTCGAAAACACACCGGAGTTGCCACTTTTAAGCTGGGCCAAATGCAACACCAAGATCCCGACAAGTCAATATTACTAACGACAGAAAAATAGCTTGAATTTTCTTTATCATCTATATATACCCGATATCATGGAGTCAACTGTTTCACCATTGCGCTCTCATTGGAAACCGTGTAACATCGCACAATCTCCAGATTTATAGGGAAGCTTCCAAAGCTGCCTCCCACGCTTCCAATCAAGACGACACGCTTAAATAATCACCGTCGTTTGTTAAATTTGATCAGGGATCCAGATAACAAACGAGATCCCTGTCTCCTATTTTTGCTTCTCGGAAGGCGAAAGGTCATAATCAAGTCCTCTATTGTGATTCCAGTGACGTAATGACACTCCTAACGATCAATTCAGACTTCGCGACGATCTTCTTTCCGAGCATTTTTTTCCTTGCGACCACAATTCCCGCAGCCAAAGACCTTCATTGAATAATGACTGTCGTATACATACTTCGCTCTGGAGTTTCGCTTATTCATGGTTCAGTAATTGCGCGGGGTCGTTCCACTCTCGCCGCCTTGCCAAACCACCTCCCCACACCTTTAACTCTATTTAAGGCTGTTAGCAATCAATTCCGCCACTTCTCCTCACGTGATAATATTCCTCCCGTTAAAGGAAGTCATCTTGCGCGATTGAAAAAGGAAAACGGGGTAAAACACTCGGAGGGAAATTATCTGAACCTGATCTTGTGGAAGGTAGTGAATCGTAATGTATCACTACTTACTTGCTGATAATTTCGAAGAGAGATTTTATAAACGATACATTTTTTTAGAGAACGCAAATTTATCGAGTTAAATACGTTAATAAAAGCTTTCGATTCAAGAAATAGAGAGTTGACGTCTTTGACACTAGCCCGTCTCTCTCCATCTACCCCACGTACTTATACATGCAACACTTAAATTGTATGCCGATTAACACAGAAATATAAAACGATAAATATTTGATTAAGAAGATCAGAATTTATTATATCTGCAATGCGGAACAAACTCTAATCTTTCATGATTATATTCGCTAGCAATACACGGTATTTTTGGCTTCTCAATAAAATTATGTCGCGAAATACTGCTTGTCTTTTCTACTTCAGTATTTATTTGACATTAAAGACTGTTCAGTATATTTATGGGATAGTACGAATCAATTAGAGAATCACATACTCTACTCCAAAAATTCGTGAGATTACGAAAACAATGTGAACAGTCCTTGATTCATACATCTGCAAGATATTGATCTTGATACACGATAATGATCTTGATATTGATCTTATTGATATTAACAGCGGCGAATTACCATTAAATATAAATTATTCCCATTTCTTGAGAACGCAAGGTATCTTATCTATCGTGTAAGATAACCTTGGCAGTAAGCCTTTCAGCGTGAAACAAGGTGTGGCAGGGGTCACGTGTATAGTTCAGTCTGTTTTCCATGTCTGGCGCGTATAATCCGCGAAAAAATTAGTTCCTGAATCGTGATGTCTTATCATTTGTTTCCATGATTTTTCCTCTGCATTTCATTGACCTATGTAGCCGGGTCGACGCATAACATACATTTATAATAGTACGTGAGAGCTGTTTAACAATTTCGAAAACTTTTCTCATGGTCGGCGTTAGACAATAAACTATGAGCTGTAAAGTAATATAAGAGATGTAAAGTAATATAAGAGAGAGACCACCAAGGGCGCAGTAACCCATGGGTTTCAGTAATAATGTCACACAATCAGTAATGATTAGTAATTACTAATTGGCCCATACGAAAATTTCACCCAAATTAATTGAAAGTAATTGATTTATATGCGAAGGAGTGTCTTTTAGGAACATTTTTGTGTATTCTTTTGTAAAGATTGGAGTGTTTGTTGAAATTTATTTGGGAGGGGAAATAGAGAATCACCGTTTCGTCAACGAAAAAGGATGTTCATAAATAATATATAAGGATTTTTTTAACAGCGTGGAAATTAAGAAGTGGCTTCTTCATTTCTCATTATGCCTTTCAACGAAGTCCGGCCCTAATATTATAGAATTTTTAAGGATTATTATTAAGTATTATATAAGAGTTATGAAATCCTCCAACTATAAGAAATGTAAGTTTTGCAATGGTAACAATCGCAATGTTAGGAATACTAATTTCATTACCATTTATCGTCATATTTACCGAACTATAGAAACGTATTTTTCCGGTAGAAATAGAATATAAATGCAGATACAAGATAAATGAAATATTGGGAAAATTATAATAGAAATGTAGACATAAGAAGGATGATGTATCGGTAGTTTCTGAAACAACTGAATGGTATGATACAATAACCGACACCGATATTTTTAAGTCTCGAAACGAAAACCATCGTCAACGAATAAAACTTTAGCGAATTGACGTCACTGAGCAGCCACACAACTGGATCCTGCACTGATTGTGCCACGCGGAAACATCCCAGCAGCACAACGGTCAGGGAAGCCCTGAATAGAGAAGTGAAAGGCCTTATTCCGTGTCACACAATCGTTAATCCTCCGTCTATTTCCGCGCCGCTAAATCGGTCAACCCCGCGATACTTTCCGAGGCTTTTTAAAACGCGACGCTCCCCGCATTAATTTGGTATTTTTCGGTTTGTTTATTTTGACGCATCCCTTTTGGCTCGCTTCCCATCTCCTCTCATTCCCAGACACACCCCTCCCATTCATTCTCTCCCGCAATCCCATCACTTACTCCCGCCCACCAACTCTCTCGCGCCCTTTTGCATAACTGCTGAGAAGTTTCATCCGTCTGCTTGAATGAGTCGCAAAAAACAAACTGCCAGAATTAAGCGTCGGTGTGGCCGTTATCGAGAAAAAGGGACGGGCGTTTGTTTCCCGTCTCACCTTTGGGGTCGTCGTCACATCAAACAGGTGCTCGTGCATATCGTTCCTGAGTGGGGTGTGGAAGTTATCCCGAAGTCGGCGATCCCAAAGGCCAAGAAAACGAGGAGTTTTGCATTATCGATTGGGGGCTACATTTTGCGAATATCCAGCGATTCTCGGTCGATATGAGATGAGAATATTGAATGATATGGGCAAGCAGTCGCCTGCCCAAGGTCCGCGGATTGCTCATGGTCTTGGGAATAATAATCACGTCTTTAATAGCTGAATGTTAGTCGAATTAGACCAGTCTTACAATTAAGCTCTAGTAGAAGATCACAATCAACCTTGCCCTAACCACCCTACTTCGAACCCTAGGCTTCAAATTCGGGCTTCGCGAGGGTTAGTACAGACGTTAACCTCTACGCCACCGAGCTAGGCACGGCTTTAAGTGAAGAAATGTTGGCAAAATTAGCAGATTTCACGTTTATTTTGTTCTTTCATCGGATTCAGAATACTCATCATGTCACTTAATCAGGGTAGACGGGCGACGACATGAATTTCTCACTGATAAAATGCAACTCTGATGATAATTATGAAGTGTATGAAACGTCAAACATACATGAAATGAGTTGTCCGCAGGATTTTGAGTTAACTGGTCTGTGAAATCCGTAAAGTAGGCGACTGCTGCCATGCACACATACAAAATGAGCGAGCTTTTATCTAAGTGCCTTCTGTTTTCCACGGTATGACGCTCAATCACTTAAAATTCATCACAGAAGACGGCATCAACATTATGAGCCGAAGTATTCTAAAACTCCTTAAATAAAGGCGTTAAAGTCTAGTCAATCTCATCTAGAATACGCTGGATCGTATGGTTCAAACTCTGCACGATAAGAATTATGGATAGGGAGACCTGATTCCATATCTGATGATATCGGTCCAAGTGGGTCAATATAATAGCCCCGGGAATTGTAGGCAACTTGCAACGTCACCTAATTGAACTGTTAGTCTAGTTTACATTTATATACATAACGCGCTTCCCCTATAACAGCTAGGAAGTGTCAAGATCATTGGGCGGGTATTATGAGTCACTAAGTTACATCCAAGATGCTGGTTACAGAGGCGACAGATGGCCACTGCTCCAGGGCTAGCACAATAGATTAACTCATCGAAAGAAATTTACCTAGCATTGGTACTCCTCCTTCCCTTGACTGCAATAAAGTATGATATGACATGACGACTATGGATTCAGGAGGTTAGCCGAGTGGGCAGCACGTTCGACTTCGGTCCTGGGTTCGATTCCCGGTGGAAGCCCACGAGTTATATGACCCTAGCTGTCGAAGCATTTTTAGAATACTACTACTATTAGGGAAGTAGGACCAACGGATGGTCGGTAGCTGGGTAGTTCCACTAGAATCTGGACCTCATAACCACGAACGAGCATCAATGCCCATCGCTTCAGAGATTTAATTTTTACGCCACATCTGGCTTCAATTTCAATCTTCTTTTCCCTCTTAAGAGAATTCCCAATGATCTTGATCGTAATCTATGTTGATTGTTTGTCAGCTTCGAGACCTACAGGTATCTTCCAGGGATTCAGAAAGTGTTCCCTTTTGGGTTGATAGCAATTAATTCACATAGAGGTACTTGACACCAGGTGCCAGAAACCAGCCAGCAGTTGCCTCATGAGAAGGAGATGATGTACCGTTAGGATAAATGCCCGTGTCCGAAAAACGCTGCGAAGGTCAGAAGAGTGAAAGGCTCGGCTGGGATGATAAATTTTAAGGCGATAATAAATTCCCTTGTAAGAAACAACCTTGTGGTTCGATTGGTGGCCCAAAAAAGATCTATATAGACTGAAAAAAACCTTGGCGCGACTTTATCACGTATAAGGTGGCAAATTCTATTCAAAACCACTTTTACGGCTCTTCTACTACGGCTCAGCATTAAAAGATTTATTTTACTCAATCTTGTGAATGAATAGCCATAGCTCGAACAGAATCTAAACCGAAACTTAATTTCTTTGCCGAAAAATAAAGGTGCTTTTAATAGATTTCAGTTATGGTACACATTTTTATGGCGCAGGATTTTTTATAGGAGCAATCTTAGATAAATATTTATGAATACAATTAGTTAGAACGGTGATTCGGAAGATTACAGCGAATGTGTGATTTGGCGGATTGCCATAGTAACATACATAAGGAATCAAGTTTTAGCTGAACAAGTAAATCATAAAAGATGACTTGTTTCATTATCTTTGAAGCATTTCTAAAAATCCTTGACAGCTACGTGGTAGCAAATGATGATATCGGTGGCATAAAAAAATTATTCGGGCATTTATGAAATTATACTTTTATGTACTCGTATGTATTTATCAGCTTTCTTAATTTACAAATAAGCTACATTTACATGAAATTTATGATATGCCTTCATCGTTTCTTTTTTTATTTTGATCTGTATGCATCTATTGATCTGTAAATCAAACGCGTAATATCAGAGAACAAGTATATGTGTATTTAGATCTTCTAACAGAAAAATGAAGTATATATATTTTTGAGTTAGCTTAAGTCTTTCTTAATCCTTATATAGAACATAGTATTCCACGTCTGCATGCCCTTTCCCTTCTTCGACGGCTTCTAAATACATTATTGTACACATAAACCGACTGAATTCTAAACTACGCCAAAAGTTTCTTTATATGTCAGCAAAAATACGGATACTTCTTGAGTGTCTGGAACATCGTGACGTTAATTAGGTATCCTAACTTATTCCACATTTTATGTTCTTTAATAACGATAGTATAAGTGCCATATACGATTAAAATGCTAACTGAGCAAAAGTAGCAAGTTGATTTCAACACTACTTGCCTAAGAAACGCTGCCAGACAATCCTAGAGAAATCCAAAGAGTTGACCAAGATTTCAAAGAATCCCAAGAAATAAATCTGATGATAACTTCCAAGTTCTTCGCAGTGGTGTGTTAATTTGCTGCTTCGTTGGAGGGTTCAAATGCTAAACACGTTCATTGCCCTTTCAGGAATCGCATCAGTTGCGTAAGAATTTTTACACCTCTATCTGAGGACTATCTCTATTGTATCTAGCTAGAGATTTGAGCTATGCTGAAAGAGGGACACGAATGGCGTGTATGCAAATGAAGCCACTCCACCGAGAAGAAAATTCTACGAGATTTTAACTACTGCGATAGAATGTGTCGTGCATTACAGAGGGAAAGCGAGGAAGCAGTAAATTTCCGTATACGTCCTTCCAGGTGTACTTTCATTTGCGAAATATTGTCAAGTAGTAACGCCTTTTAAGGAATAGAAAGAATAGTTACCTTCGAGATGAGCTACTAAGAGAAAGTCAATGGAACGAAATTGGAAAATGTTTGCCCTCCGTTAAGTCATTCTTCAGGAAGCAACTCATCCTCTATTAGCAATCAGAGTCTTGTAAAGAAGCACTAAGCTTCGTAAGTTCCACACAGGCATTTAAACTACATATAGTTTGAATGATACTACCAGTTGTTATGGCGTGGCACGAAGTACAGCTTTCTTATATCTATTTTAATCAGAAGCTTTGCTGAAGGAATGATGCCACTAGGGAAGATGAGGAATGAGGTAGTTTTCTCTTACTTTCCTCAGTAAGCAACTAAGAAAGCAGAAGGTAGAGAAAAAATGTATAAAGCACAGAAATGCTATGTAAGTGCAGCACAATGTATAACCCTTTTCAGAGGATTCAATGAGGAGTAGCCAAGATGTGTGCCATCAATCAGAATCACTCTTACTTCAGTGACTTCCATAATACTACAGCCAAAAACAAGATAACAAGGTAGCCGCCATTGATTTACGGAAAATGCTTCAACAAGTCAGAAGACATAAAAAACAGTTCTTTAAGAACAAAATAAATCGAAACAATAATAAGTGGACAAGGCAAGGGCATCCTCACACATTCATTTAAAGAAGATAGATTATTCCAAGTACGAACCCAATCACTTGCAAAATATTTCTCCTATCTCAACCATTGAGTAATCGACCTTTTAAATAATTTACTGTAGATAAGAACTAGGTAAATTAATCGAAATAAAGGTTACATATATACAGGTTACATTTTTTAAGAACATATAACATATGATCTTAGAAGATGTAACCTTGAATAATCCTACCCATAATCGTTCCTTTTTGTCTCTGGTTTTAAAGAATATATCGTTCCGTAGACAGGTACCGACTAGCACTTTCAATCATCAGGCAAACCTAATTATAATGGTTTGAGTAAAGCATTAAGAATTCGGGAGAGTATTACGCCATTGGACGGGGACAGAACGCCCCGGAGAGTTGCAACAAACCACGGATTGTTAACCCTCGATGATGATGCATACACGAAACATCAACTTCAATCTCTCCGTGACCCTTAACTGTGGAGCAGATAAATGAGGCGTGTTAGCAAAACAAGCAATGAGATAAACGCTTACGCAGCTAAGAATATAAGAGAATGCAACTTTGTTCTCTTTTTGTAGAAACCCTCTTAAGGAGTATGAGTTCTTTTTTTACCCTGCGTAAAAAGCACGAGGTGTAACGAGCACAGAACCCGCAACATTGTGGATAGACAGGCGCAACATGGTAACGCTACACCAAGGTCATAGTTTACGTTGCAGAACTGCGTTTTCCTCGCCCCAGCATTTGTTGCCATTTCGGCCTCATCAAAGAGATGCTGCGGTGCTGGTTTTTTACGAGACGTGCACGTGATCACGTTTCTACGCTCCCCATTCTGCAGCTGTACGTATATAGTTCACGGCTGAGCACTGCCGTCGTAAATCTGGAGCATGGGAATCCGTACGGAGTTATTGTGGAAAACGTTTCGCAATTCCAAAAAGGACAAGTGGAAGATTTAAATTCTTTCAACGGGGGATGTTTTGTTTTGAATACAGAGAATTGAGAAACTTATAAGCAAGATCTTAATACGAGCAATATATTACAATAATTACCTGGCAATTCAACCAGTCACTCCAGACCGAACTGAATATAAATTGCATCTCCAATAAAATTAGGTAGTATATGCTTAACTAAAAAGAAGTATTTGCAAACTTACGCTTCTGTAAGCCGTAAGTCTAATGGCAGCATAATTGCACAATAAACAATTAAATAATTGTGATAATGATACGTTATTTAAAATGTTCAACTGATTAGGTTATTTGCGAAATAATTAAGCAATTTCCAACATTATACAATAATCAATGGAATGATTAATAATTTTAAAATAAAATTCAATTATCTCTCTCACCACATCTTTATTTCGGTGATTTTATGTAAGAAAAATAACGTGAACATGGTAGGTTATGCAAGATTTTTCAAGCTTTAAACTGACGCTGAGTGACTTGTGCACGACAGCTAAAATTTGTAACGCCTGCAGTGAACTTCTAAAGTATGGTGCAATAGACATTTATTTTAATTCCGTTCTCGTTAATATCTGTCACATAGTCATATATACTGCTTAAGTAAGTAAAGATACAGATAAGAAAATCTAACGTAGAATACAAATGCAATGAACCGATAGATCCTGAGGAAGATAGAAAAAGAGTAAAATCCGTAATATTGAATTGAACCGTGACCTCAGCATACGCGAACTCAGCATTCGGGAACTCAAGTATTCACGAGATAGTATAAATTTAAATATAGAATAATATCAACGTTATTTATCGGAAATTTAACAAGGAAACAGTTGCGAACTCAAATACGTTATTAAATCGTACAACCCAAACTGTTACTACCCCTGGAATACTACTGCTAGGATTTTATTGTAATCAACAACATGTTAACTCATACCAAAAACAATGTGTGTGTCAAATGGTGAGTTTTGGTACTATAAGCAGAGTAAAATTCTTAGCTGTGAATCACAGTATTCGCTAGGTAATTGGGAACGTATCCCTCGCGAATGCTGTGAAGCCGCTGTATTCATGAGTATGAATAAGATACACCAAAACTTGAGGTTATCATAATAAAAGAGTATTTAGCTAGTGAATTTGGTTTAGGCATGTAAAATTGAGTTTTAACGATAAGAATTCAAAGGAGGGAGGGCTGTGGAAAAGCACACGAAGACGGAAGAAGTGATTTTAGGTCAAATCAGCTATTGAGAGAGGATGAATTTCCCATGATAGTAGCTGAGGGTGGGATACAGGAAAAATGAACTCATGAATGGGCGAATTATAAACAGAAACTTCCGATCGATGACTTTCGAACTTTCTACCAATGCATTGTTTCACCCCGTCCACTGAAACCTTTTTGTAAGATGAAAAACTGGATCAAAATGAAACAATCGATAGAAATAAAAATGGATAAAATTTCGCATGCCAAAGGTATAAGAATTTTAAAAGCCTATGATTACCCATATACTAAGATATGTATGGCAGATGACGGGTATGACAGATGTGCATTAAAACTCTCCATCTCCATCCATTACAGGAAGATTCACGAAAATTGCAATCCCACAATGCACGAAGATCCCGTACAATTTGGAACACAATCTCCGAACATCTAAGAACCGCATGAGCGTGGCCCAGCAGAAACTAGTACATCTAAAATACGCCAGTCGGATGGAAGTGGGTGTTCTAAGCGACCCCAATTCCCGAACAATGTACCCCGTATCCATTTTCACCAATTTCTCATTCCTACAGTACATGAATCTAGCAAGAGCAATTTTCACTCCTGCAGGAAACGACCCGACGTAAACTAGTCTCTGGCGGAGTTTACGACCACGCGTTCACTCAGGTGTGGCCGTCGCATGTGCAACAGAAAGGCGATTAAAAGTGGAGGGGAAGAGAGGGCAACGCACGCGGCCGTTGGCGCCGTCGTGGCCGCGGGAGAAAGGATCGCCCCATTTGACGGCAGCCATTGCACCGCCTGACTCACTCCTACGGGTTTTTTAGTCTGCGTACGTCCACGTACCTAGCTAGCCCAGTTTCCCCGGACGCAAAACACGTACAATCACTCCATCGTGATAAAAGGACTCAGAAAAGGAATACAGAAAGCACCAGCAATATTTCTTCACATCTCTAACATTTTTTCGTTTCGAATGATCCAGATTGCTTTCTAAGCATAGCCCACGCGGTTGATCTCCCGATCTTGCTTTCCTCCATCATCATCCATCAACAAAAAATTAGTGGCTTATCGCTGGGAAGCATCGCCCCCGTTTGAACCACTTGTTCTTTTTTTTAAGTGAGAGAAACTATCCCATCCGTGACACTATCCTTCAAAACGAAGTTATTGTTATTTATCCAGATAAGAGTCTGTAGAGCGCTTTCACTACGAGATGATATACAAGTGAAGAATTATCTCAAACTATCGACGGATCTAGAGATCGAGATAGAGATAACGCTGCGTTCTTTATCGAGTTTCGGGGTAAAAAAGATCATAGACGATACATTAGTCATGAAATACAACCAATTAGATCCAGAGCAGATGAATATTCAGTTCATGAGAAAGCAATTAATCGAAATGGAATACAAAATGTTGACTTAAATAGAATTAGGACCAACGAAATATTACGTTCTGTGACAGTTACTTAATGCAAATGGGACTTAGAGACTTTCCAATCTTTCCTATATTTACGCCTAATCTTAGCAGAAATCGAGTATGAAAGTGAATTCAATAGAAGGACATATATCAAAGCAAATGTCAGTACTAAGAAACATACTTCGCATAATATACTGCTTCCATGTTTTCACTGTCAGTGTAAAAAATTGAAGGCACTACTAACAAACTGTTACTTAAGACATAAAATCAACATTCATTCGCACGATTAAATGTTCTTCTTCAACTATTAATTTTGCTTCACTCATCTGCCCCGCACACTACCCACAAAAGCCCCTAAAATTTCTAATCACGTAAGGTTAGATATATTAATAGAGAGAGAAACTGAGCCTATATAACAAGTTAAGAGTTATGTCTGTGAAATCATCAGCCCCAAGATTGGTTGGATGCTTATCCTATCCATGATTAGCTACCAAAAGCTTGGGATGAGGTGACAAGGTTTAGAGAGAGAGCTAATTGGATGATGTAAACGAAATTTATTACCAACGGTCAATATCTGCTAATTAAAACGACGCCACACGGTAAATATTAACAAAATTTAATTTAAGCCTTGACTTATAAGATCCGGTCTACATGCCATTGTGTGCAAAATAACCTGAAACACGTCTTAACCACTAGAATAGTACAGCGGTTAACCGTGTAGCGTGTAGGTGGGTTGAGAAAACAAGTTCTTTCAAAGAAACCTGCTGATAAGGAAATACTTGATAATCTTGTCCGAATGGGCGTGTAGATCCGACGAGATAAATGAGCTCATTATGATAATATTTAAATTAAAAGAATCTCATCACAGATATCAACTTTCATTTGAATTAGGAAGACCTTTTCCACACAAACATCGAAGAACTCGTAACCTTAGCATAAATCTCTAAGCGAAAGCCACTTTGACGTATCTAATCAACATTCCGAGGAAATTGCCAAATTTCCATTTACACCGCGTGAGATAAGAGAGAAGAGCATCTATTAAAAGCACAATATCCCTTTCTTCGCAAATAATTTCGAGGAAATTTAATGAAGAAAACAAACGGGAAAGTATTCCCTCAAAATTAAGGCAAGATAAACTGCAAAGCAAAGTTTCGGAATTCTTTAATGCCTAAATTATAACTCCATAAAGTGTTTTTCGAAATTCCCTAGTAAATGCGACCGTAAAGAATTTCCTGGAACCGATTCTTGGAAAGTAGGTTACGTGAATCACGTTTCCGAGAAAGATAGGGGTACTTCGGGGAAAAATCCAGTAAATGCGAAACTCATTACTGAGTGTCTGCGGCAGCAGCTTTAGAAAGATCAACATAGCGAACGGTGAGGCAATGAGGAGAAAATGATTAAAGAGTTGGAAATTTAGTGCAGAGATTCTCCAACAGTGTGCTTCTGCGCAAGAAAGTTCTCGGTGTGACGTGAGAATTTCGGTAGTTCAGAGTTTTGGGAACGTGGCTCTAAAAATTGCACATGTATGATCATTCATAAAACACATTATAAATTAGTTACATTAATCAAATAAATAAATCGCGCTGATTAACGAAATAATGTGAAACTACGTAAATGAAATTACAAATGAACTATCATTAAATTTTAAATATAAAATAATACAAAGCATGTTATTGAATTATTTATTGCCTTCACTCTTTTATTTATAATTTGCTAGCACGAAGACCAAGAATAAGAAGAAATACTTTATTCATTCGCACACACATTATCAACTGCCATCATAGGCTAATACGGAAAAAGACCGTCAACAACAAATACACACAGATATTCTATTGAGGGCCAGGTTGTTAACTCCCTAAGATCATTTCTACCGGAAATATGAAAACCGAAGCCCGAAAGAAAAATTCTACACTACATAGTATCCATACCGTATCATCTGGATATGTCTACAACGCTATTTAATTAGTATTTCAGTTGTAGTCTTAAAGATGCCCCAGCTAGTTCACACAGTTACATAAGTTTAAAACTAATTCCTTATTTAACTGAGTATTTGAGAGAAAATTCCGGCAAGGTAGCTCAGTAGTCCCGACTGGTAATTGGGAGTCCCGGATTCGATTCCTAGTGCTGTCGGACTTTTCCAAGTCTATTCTTCCTTGGGATTTTTCCTCGGTGCACGCCATATCGTGCAAAACCCTTACCTATTTCCTAGTTTAAAAATAACTCTGTACCATGACGGTTCCGCAAGGTAATTTACTTTAAGACCAATGAGGAAACCAAAATGTAGGGAACTCCCTGCAGTAGTTCTAATAAATATACGTTAAAGGGGGTTAAGAACGTCTGGTGAGCACGTCAACTAAGGAACAATGCACGGAGAGTCAGTACTTTTCTGCTGGCACTCACCAATCGTCACGGAAAGGAGAGGAATCGGCACCGTTATCTCCGGATCGTGAACTTGGAAAAATTCGTTTAACTCACGCCGGCGTCATATAATTAAAAAGGTCTCGAAAGAAGGGTATTTTCTCCTGCGCTTAAAAGGTTTACAGTCCGTCTCTCTTGGCTTCTTTGTAGGTCACGACTCCCTTTCACCCGATACCTTGTGGTTTCCTCACGAAATGCTATCTCATCATACTTTCTCGCGTCAGCCATGAAAATAAAAGTCCGCGTTTTTCAACGGCGATTAACCGCAGGGAACCGCGATAAAACGACCACGAGCGAGCGCCAAGAATTTTTTGATGTTCGCAGCATTGGCGTCTAAAAATAAAACCAAAACAGCGATGAGAACGTCTCCCGATGCAATCCAGATGCGGTACCAACAAACACGCTAATACGTACAGTACACGATGCAGACCTGTCACGTTGCCTTAATGTCGTTTTGATTGATGCAAAGAATGTCCGACGGAGTAGTTTAAATTCAGCCAACTCGACATCTGAACTATTTCGCAGGAAACCTTGGATGGCGCAGCTGCCAGGAATGATCTGCATTTCAGACATGCAATGTCTCAGCCGGTTGACATTGGTTGGCTTATACAGTATGCAAAGCTGGAATCGTTCGAAAACGGTCGGGCGCTAAGCGAACCTTAGGCTACGGAATTGTAACACCTGTCTTTCAATACCTGCTACTGTGCCGGGAAATGATCATGATCCAACATCAAGATTCGAGTATCTTAATCACTAGGAATATTCAGTCGAAACCGCTTTATATTGTAGCACTATTACGGCCATAATAGATGAAAATTTCACTGTATCAAAAGAAGATAATTAATTTCTGAGGTGAAGGGCAATTTTAAACGATTGCTCCTTTACATTGGGAGTACGAGGCAATTTCAACGACGTTTAAATCACATTCTACAAAAGTCAATACATGCAGAGCAAAGGTTATTCCATTTAAAGAATAAATCTACAATTTCGGAAGTGGAAGTCATAATTCTCTATCTGTTTCAGCCAAAGTTTTTTATACAAGAATAAAATTACGAATTTGTGAGATTAATGATGGCAACTCTCAAGGTCTGATTGATGAAAAGAATGAATTGGAAGTGGCTCAGAACCACTTGTTGATTTCTATATATAAACATCAAGCTGGTTCCGTGACATTAAATAAAGAATTAAGATTTGTATCCATCATCTGCCAAAATTTTTGCTATTATCATCCTGAACCTCGGGAGAAGAAGTTAAAACCTCCCGACATCGAATCTAATCTTACGGCAATTTAAGTCAGGATTACAAGAAAAATAAAACCGTAATAATTTCCAGCCTAAGTCTTTGAAGCGGGAAATGTTTTAAAACATCCTCGATGCAAACGATGTCGTAGAACAGGCAGAATTAAACAGAAGATCGAGGATTATTCAGAAATGAAAATTCCCGGAAAGAAAAAACAACAGATAAGGAATTTGTATAGCACACCTGACAATGAGTAACGCAAAGTGTGGATATACACATGACCCGCATTGGTTTTCGGAAATCATATTTATATATAAAATTGGCAATTAATTAAATGTTGAGAGTGAAAGGTATAATATACGCGGTCAATATACGTTCTTAAAGAGACATTTGCAGGATATTGGCCTCTCATTTCATTCGAAATTATGAGAGTAAAATTTTAATGCATTAAAATGATTTTATTAGCGTTGCCATTGCTGAACGAATATTTTCTGCAAAATATAAAAATAATCTTTGTTTGGGGAACGCGATCATATTGGCTTTTTCCTTATTGCTAGTTGCACGGTCCTGATGCAGGAAGCATAATCATAATCAAAAAGGACTACTAATAATTCGAAGCATTCCTATCACAGAATTTTCCTGACACTAGATATCAAATAGGTCACCGCATTCCACTCATACCCGCACAACTCGCAAAATCCAACATTTAATCTCACGAAGGATTCCGAATTCATCGAATAAATCAGCATCGAAAGGAGGGCGGATTCCGCACAGCTAATTTATTCCCTTTTCAAAGAGAACGAAATGAAGGGGAAAAAATCCACTCTGAATACGATCCTTGAGCACGCGACCTTTACGGTGACCACGACGAAAGAGCAACAAGTTTATCACTCAAAATGAAAAAGCGCTATTTCCAACGAAGACAAAAAAATGGGGACTCCGATTTCAGCAAGACGCGCCAGGAAAAAACTTCCTTTCGCAGGTAAAAGTTTGTGACAGGCTCGACTGCATTTACGCCAAGGATTTCCGAGAGTAGAGAGAGATCAAACGGGAAAAAAAATGAATTTTCGAAAACGGAAATCTCGAAGGGAAAAACGAACATCGGCATGGCATAGGCGAGATCGCGCTGTAATCACATTTTCCGAGTATTCATTCATGGGAGCGTCCCACGCTTTTTGAAAATGTACCCGGAAGTTATGATTCTCGGAAGCGACGCGTACGCTTCAATTAGAGGATTGCTATTCCGCAGAATTCGAATCGATAAATTTTTCTCTCCTTCCTATTTATACTCGATGGATCGCGTGCGTATCGAGAGTGAAACTTTGTTGACGAAAGTTTCGCCGCAGACATCTGTTTGAGGAAACAATTACTGAATAAATTGAAAGTGATGCCATAATTCGTATTTTCACGGGAATTTCGGTTTTCATAGAGGAATGAAGTTCGTCTAACACTTTGTGATTTAAAATGCGGAAGTGAATAAATTTGCCATTTGTGGAGGGAATAAATTTATAGATATAGATAAATGTAGTATAGAGATAGATAAATAAATAGATTTTCCTGTGTTCGGTGACGTAATTATCAGTGTGAAAGCCTTCTTATAATGAGGTCCCAGCTTAAAAAAATCGTCTAAGTTAGATTTTCCGGATTAGGGTATTGGTATCTCTGTTAGTGGTATGTATTTTATGATCATTCAGTTATTAAAATAGATATGATAGCGGGTTCCTGTCCCCTTTAAAATTCATAATATTCCGCTAAACCATTTAAGAGTTAAAAAGATGAAACTCCACATAGAGAATTTTCTGGGAAGAACCTAGGTTAAAATAGTTTATATTGATAGTATATATTAATATTTTATATTTATACTTTTGAATCGCTATGAACAATTCTAAATAGAGCTTTTATCAACACAACCCGGAAACATGTTTGAATATTCCCAACACCACCTTCAGAGGGGGAATGAGGCAAGATGAGGAGTGAGGTAGTTTACTCTGTTTCCTCTCTGAGATAGGTGTAAAGAAAAGAAAACCATATAATAGTAATAACAATAAGAAGTGCAGCACAATGACCAAATTAATAATACTTTTGCATAGCATTCGATACGGAGTCACCAAAATGAATTCCAATGTTAAGTATCACTCATTATTTATTGTTTTTATTATGATATGATGCAGTTAGACTACTCTCAGTTGCCAGCTACAATACATTATCAAGCTAGTCTTACATTTTATATACAAACACTCCACAATCTCTAAAACTAGAAGTCCATTGAGTATCAAAATTCCAAAACAACATCACCGTAAACAAACAGTACCTGAACACACATCAAAACAGCGATTCAATCCATAAATCTTACCCCCAAATCACCCCTCCTCATATCTACCCATTTATATCATCGCAGCCATGAGCAAGTATAGGAAAAGGTAAATGAAAGATTCATCTCTTTCCTGCAGCAAAATTATTGGAACTTCCTCCATTCATCTAGATACGCTAGATAGAACTAGCCGTAACGGGCTTCTTGATATTTATACCTCCAAACCGATCAAGATACGTATAATGGCGATTGCAGTGGAGATTCGCCTGAAAGAATAGCACCGATAGGTACTTTCCCGCCCAATCGGCCGCCATCTTTATCGCGTTGTTACGTGGGCGCGCGAACCACGCCTTATCGTCCCACTGTCCGAATTCCCACCAAAACACGGCCGATTAAATCTGCTACTCTTCGAATAATTCAGAGGTGCTAATCGGTGTTTGCGATGACAGCGTGCTGCGATTATAATGAAGGACCCGCTTTCCCGACTGCTCCAATTACGGCGATAATTAATGCTTCCGAGGCACTTGACGACGCGCCTCATTTAAATAGCGGAGTCGACCTTTGCAGCGCGATAAGAGATATCGTTCACCTTATCTCGGCTTGTTTTTCTGTGACATCGTGAATCTCGGGGACAACAAACGCGCCACCGAATTCGTGCCGTTGCCCTCTGAATTTGGAATTAGCTTTATCCTCTCGCAAAATCCCTTTTCGGGCGAAATTGTGGCACGTATGGAAATTACTTGCATTAATAAAAGGGAACATAGGAGGTACTCTATTGTGTTCCCTTACAATGTGTAGGGTAGAAAGGACCAATTTAGAGACTAAATTGCTATATTCACAACAATGTTTGTGAATTAGTTTTCCTGTAAGGTTCAGTTTAATAACCTAAGGCGCATCAGCCAAAAGAAGAGCATAACATGATCATGAGCGGCATATTGAAGTCAGAGAAATATTAAACAAAAATATCCTACAAAAAACACAAAGCACATACATACATAACATGACCCACCTCTGTGTTATAGATAGAGCAATCATAATAGTTCATGGCGCATTACAATGGTTTGTAGGGCGAATTTAGAATAAAAAATGCAATTGACGAACGAAGAATAAAAAGTTAGCCACCTCTACTGTACGGTATGGGTTGCTAATAAGTTTATATATTATACAAAATAACATTACGTCGATACTATGCGATTTTGCAATTATATCTTGTTAAACAGAATACTTTTCAGTTGTTCGGTACAGTATAAAGACAAATATATCCTGCTTTTATTTTCGTTTCAGTCTTTCTGACTGCTATTGGAATTACTGAAAAATGAATGATGATGACTAATGCCAATAATCCTGGCCATCCTAATTTAATGCTGAGGAAAATGTTATTCATAGGGTCTCAATTGTAGACTTTGAGGAAATGGGTAAGAAAATGATTCTTAAACCGCACCCAAAGTCCATTGACGTACGCACAAGATGAGTAGCACATTTATCAACATTCTCTGATAACAGTGAGTACATGAAACAAATGGGAATTCAACACGCAGAGATACTGAGAAGTCTCCTTAAAATAATTAGTTTCGCAAGAAACGTTCAATAGTAACTGCATTCCTCTATCGGTTTCTTTCCGCAAAGTCGATCGATTAAAAATAAACCAGTTTTATCAGCGATCATTCCTAAAACACATTCCGTCAACAAGTGCGGATTACATTGTGAGCATTCAGACACATCGTGCTGAGAAGATAACAGAGTGAAGATCTCCCATGAAAGCCGTCATTAACGCTTCGCAAGAGTTGTTTTGCACCGTGTCATTTACCACAGCATCTTGGAAAATGGGGACACTATCCGCTGAATAATCACATTCGCGTACTTAAGGAATATTTACATTGGCGAAAAGGGGACACTCATGAGATGACTGATGTCTTTCTTCTATTACACCACGCGAATTTCGTATGACTTCGCTAAATATCTGCGCCAATTCTCGCTTTAGCGTTCTTCCACCATTGATTTGATCAAAGGTCACACTCGACGCAGTAATTTGCAAGCAATTTTCTCAATTTGCTACTGCCGCCCCTTCCCACAGAACTGTGCACCCGCTACAGCGCCAGTGAGCTCAAATGTAATTACAAAGCTGCCAAAGACAAACGTTACGCATAGACGTTGCTAACTGGCCTTTTTACGCAGAAACATTTATAAAAAAAGGAGATCATGGCTCAAAGAATAAGCGGTCTACAATGCTATCGCTTCGTTGACGCAGCGAAATTTGTACTCGAACTTTGTACTCTGAAGGACAAATCACTTCTTTTAACCATTGTTTGACACTTTGGGGTGTAGTGTTCCCCAAGTCCACCTTTCATTTCGTTATTATTAACATGTTTCTTCCACTTTCTAATCAAAATCGTACGGATGTAATTTTTACACGATAAAATCATTGCTTGTTTTGATAATAACAGAATTTTCACTTTTTCATTAAATTCCTTTGTTTCATTTTCCAGAATAATGCATTTTTTATAGATAGTAATAAATATAGATAGTTCTGTATTATGCTATTTTTTCTTTTACTACTATTTATAGAGCAAATTCAGTTATTTTTTTTAGTAATTTATATGAAAAAGTAAAAAAGTTATGATATATTTGTAAAAACTGCAATATTTTTTTCGTTTTTTTCCGATACTAGATATTTTTAAAAGGTACTTAATCATATTTTTTTTGGTTATATGACCCATGTAACCTCAAAAAGTAAGATTTTGAAAAGCCATAAAGAATTGCACGTGAAAATGTTCAATAGATTATTAGTTACAGCTATGTTTGTCGCCGGGGTGCTATACACCCCAGTGTGTCAAGCATACTACTCCACAGAAACAACTATGTGGTGTAAGGAAATATGGGAAGGAAATATAGGAAGATTCATGGATGGCCAAATGGATAGAGCGTTTGCTTTTAGTGAATTACGTCCTGGGTCCAATCCCGGTGGAAATGTGCTAAATGATCTCAGGTATTGGAGAACTTTTAAAATACCTCGGCTATCGCTAAAAGGAAAACGATTTCTCCACTTAAAAAGATAAGGAAGGATTTGGAAAGTGAGGCCAAAATGAGAGAGAAATGGAAGACGGGCAATTAGCGATATCTTTAGCAAGATGTGGAGATAACGATGATTCATCAAAGCGACGAACAGTTATGAGAGTTCAAACGTCAAGTGGATGACGAAGCCGTCAAAGTTCAGAGCGTCACCTCGAACCTAACCCAATTTCTACCATCATCATTACAGCTATGAGAGCTAACGGAACATTTAGCACTCTCAGTACAGTTGGTTGTCGCCAGGTCAACCGAATCAGAGCGAACGGGGAAGACACTGTCGCTGTTGCAATACTTACGTCTGGATATACTTGACATAATCGATTCTTAATTCTATGAACGTATCAAAATATAACAATGGTATTTTGGGCTGGTTATACGAAATTATCTCCTGGCTTTCACTGATAATGTCGTTTAAAAGAAGATTTATGTAACTTAAATATTAGATCGATGAAATATTCACCCTGAGTTAGAAGGCAATGAAATAAATAGCTAGAAATTTTGTCACATTTCAATGCAAAACTCTACTGAAATTTTACATGCGACAGACGATTGTAACTGTCAGTGAATTTAACCTTCGACGTATATTTTTCATAAATGATACTAATTTCAAGCAATGAATCATGTAGAAATCTAGTACTATTCATTATGTGTTTGAAAACGCAGTAATAGTGTAACTTTAATTATTTCAAAATTCATTCAAAACTGTGCCTGATATACATCTATATATTTGATATCTAAATTAAACATTACCGAATTTTGGAAATCGCTATTCTACTACGCTATCATGTCTAAAAGATTTTTTGATCAAGTGTTGATAGATATATAAAGTATATTAATGACTTCCAAATAACAAATAACAGATAGAAAAATCGGAAAATACAAAGATCAGGTTGCCACTAAGGCTGTTCCTATGGTAAAGCTACCTTCTTAATTACGAAAAATGCCTTAAACAAAAGGAACATTATGTAACAACGCGAGAACATAAAAAATATGAGTAAGCATTCTTACATATCCTTCAACTGTTACGAAGGTTATGCAAAAAAGATCCGACAGTTGTTTGAGCAAACAATTTTTCAACAAAAACGTAAGTTTATGAAAATTCCTTTACGTCTTAACACCTTCGGGTAACAGGTGAAAATCTTTTGACCGCATTAAAAATACAACAGAACGAGGTTTACGCATCGCAGATTCAAAACCATACGTAAAAGCAGTGGCCGACATTTGGAATACTTCGATGAAATCGAGGCAAAAATATCGGACCGGGAAATCGCCAAAGGAACTGCAGACGGCGTAAACTAGCGCCACCAATCAGAGGCGATTTTAATCGAGTTAATTTCTCTGCAGGAATCCAAATAAACAGAACGCGCGGCAGAAGAAACGTTCAGAGAATTCAGCGGCAAACGTGCGTCTGTGAATGTTTCCGAGCGAATTACGCTTTCGTCGAACGCAACTGATTTCGGAAAATGAGACCGTGAAATTCTCATTAGTGCCCTCCGCGATGGCCTTTCTTTTTCATTCGACGGCTCTCTGATAACATTTCGCCTGGAATAATTGAAAATTCGCTTGCGTCCTTTCGCCGCCGGAGCGCTGCGTTACTGCGACAAAATCTCCTTTGTCAGACCGCATAACGGCATTTTGAATCTATTCCCTATAACGTGACCCATTTCAGAGGAGAATTTGATATACAATCCCCGTAAGAGAGAGAGAGAGCCCGCCGCGAGCTAAAATGCGCAGAATGGTTATTGAATTAGAAAGGAAATTTATCGTTGCTTCCACGAAGCGTTTTCCACGAGCGATTAGAGTACGTTGAGGGCGGAGAAAATATTTCCATGTGCGTGGAAGAGGTAATCATGCCCCGCTTGTTTCACGTGCGAAATGGCTTCAAATGCCCAACCACCGAATTTTGCCTTTGATTTTTACCAAACACAACCGGAGAATGAATGATTAAATCGGAATGACTGACAAACATTACAAAAGGATAGTTAATCATTTATTGTTCATACGACGTAAAAAATTATAACAAGGAAATAATTGAGGAATAAAACACAAGTTTTCAAAGAATTTATTAATACAACATTTACTATCAGAATTGTAACTATATACTCCTAATATTTAAAAATTAATCAAAAGATTAGTACACAATGAATAGGAATGAACCTAGCACCAAATTAAAGCTAATTCCATGTTCTTTCAGTGGTATATTTTTTTTCCGCTGGCAAAGATGAAGAGCTGAATCTACAACAAGGAAATATTTCAACCAAGTTACCCCAAAAAACGGCACTTTTTGCGAGTCATGACAATTTCGCGAAATATAAAATTAAAATTCCAAGAAACGGCGCAACTTACGGCAATGCAATTTCATGCTGAGTTGCATGTAAGCCATCTCACTATGATGAGCTTTTTAAAATTTCCAAAGGCACCAAATCATTGGTAATCGTCGTAAAAGTTTAAAAGCTATCAAGCCCTAGATTCCGTACTACTGAATCATCGTCATAGACGTCGAAACCTAGGTATGTTAATAAATTCTGTGATAACGAGTAAAAGTTGTACTTCTATTCCTCTATAGTGCAGATGAAGGCTGAAATAGTGGATGTAATTACCAACAGCCATATTACGCTTTGATTAAATCCGTTTCATGAAGAGTAACAGAGGCTGCGCAGAGAATTTGTGAAGATCTGAAGCCCATAAGTTTCCAATTTAGAAATAAGCCGAAAATTTTAGATACGAGGACCAAATTATGAACTTTGATTCCTTTCAAAACTGATTCAAGAGGGGAAAAAATGTTTATTTTCAGAACATTATCGTCGAGAAAAGATTACGAAAAGTGTAAACAATCCGGATGTTACTCCAATCCAAGTAAACAAATATATCCAGTATAAACTTCTCCCAGCGGGCTGCTATCTGGATTGAACCGTAATTCCAACGGATTACATCAATCCTTATCAACACTGAAGAAAACAAGTTACATTGAGCGTGATTTCGGTGGACTTTTATTTTTATAGGGCATCGTATTCAAGGTAAATAGCAACAGGCAGAATCAAGCTATGTGGGTTATGCATATGATATAAAACAACACATACGTCGCACCAATACCTAAAATTATACTGCACCTAAGCTCGACTACGTAACATTTGTCTATAATTTAGAAGAAAAAACATAGGTAACGATAATATTTGCAATTCCATTATAACAACCCTTTACTTATTCGAAACTGAACTATATACAAGGAATAACTAAATAGAGGTGCTTCAAACGAACATAAGAGAGGTCGGGTCATAATATTAATTATACTTCGAAATACTATCGTTAATCCAAAAATCTAAGAATATCTTTCTGATATCTACATCAAACTTACATACTTTTAGAAAAGTTTTTCGATTTTATTTCATGAGGCAACGTCGAAAATTATCGTGGCACAAAAATCACATCGATCATACATCAATCATTTTAATTTTTATACGTTTGTGGGTCTACCTGCTCATAAAACATCTAATGCGTTGATTTAAATGAAACAACACACAAATAAAATACAGATTTTCGGTTTCTGTTTATGGCCAAAAAAATTCATATTTGATTCTGGTTCGGTTTTCACCACTCCCTCCACAAATGTAATCGCCCGGAAGCAATTTCCACCACCCTTAATGAGAAAATAATTTAAAAACAATTAAATATTCTTTTTTCGGTAATTTATTCGGCGAAAATTTCCACGCGGCGACTCCATACAGAGGAAAATTGTTTCACAGCTTCGATAAATTAAAAAAAAAGAGGCTCGCTCTTGAAATGTGCTGCCCGGAAGCAGGTGCTTCATTTGGGTCCATCGAAAGCAGGCTTTAGTTTCCACACGGGCGAAATGTGGTATTTTGCGGATTTTGTTTCTGTTCCATACCCTGCTCTTCAGTCATTTACTTAACGTTAATACGCAAATTAATAATTTACGTGAAATACTGTTCTTGAACATTAATAAAAACGTATCTAATGATTTAAAGAAAACGATATGCAAAACTCGCTCATAAACTTTTATTATACTGTTTCTCTGTAGGATCAGTCTTTTCTGCTGTACTAATGATGAAAAACATATCGGAAAATTAGTAAAAAGTAATCAGACGATGTGAAATACAGTGATACCTCTCGGTTAACAAGCGATCCGGCTGACTAAGTTCTTGATTAACGAAGGTTTACTACTTGGCTAACCACTATAGATTCAGGTAACGAATGTTTTAATGGACGCTCGTGGGAACAACCGAATGAAAACAATGGAATAATACGATTGCTTGCTTCCATCGAATAATCGAATAAACGTTTAGTAATGGTAATACCTCGGCAAAGGAAGATTTATTATGCTATCTTTCAGACGGAAAACCAATATCGATTTAAGTAAGGAATCTTTTAGTGGATTCGTGTACAGGTGGAAACAACAGAATGAAATAATTCGAATAAAATATTTCGAGTTTTCTCTCTATCCTTAGAACGCAGAACAACCTAATGATTCTATTCTGTTTTTCACTCGCTTCCCCCATCAAGTGAACCACTCTATTATTCATTCTACATCTTTAAATAGTGGACATCATCCAGAACGAATCAAACAAGTTTCTGCACAAACCTATCGGAAATTACGTACAAGAATTATGAAGAAGAACAATTTATCCTTTTTCCCAGTATTTTATTGAAAACAATAAGAGGAATTAAAACATGACTATTTTCGGAAATTGATCTCCATCATCAACACTAGTCGTGTTTTACTTCCTTTTATTTTTTTTAATAAAATACTGAGGAAAAAGTACAAATTGTTCTTCTTCATGATGACATATTTCCACAAGACATCGCCAGAGACTGTGAATTTTGTGCCTACAGGAAATTAAACGGCTAACGAAGATTTCGGGTAACGAAGACTTCGGCCAACGAACTTGATCCCGTAACGAATCATCTCCTTTAGCCATCACCGAACACACACACCGATGAATAATCCTTCCCACATCACCGGCGCTTAAGAGTCCGAAATAAAAAAAATCCTCAAGACGACGACGTGCTTCGCCTCGACAAAACGTTATAAAGAGCGCGTCATCTTACGCCAAAAAACAGTAAGGGGTCTTCCCACAACGGGAGACCCGCTAATGAATCACGGCCCCGCAGGCCAACGCTCAGCTCAGTCACGGAGATTCACGACTCTGCAGGTCAACCGAATGCGCCATTCCCCCCTCTTCCGGGAGTCCTGCACCACGATGACTCACACATGCCAGCACGAATGGAGGAAGACGACCTGCTTCCTAGTGCCGCTCACGGAACGATCGCCAGAGATACGCCGGGGAAAGTGACTGTTCCTCGGGAAAAGAACTTCCACTCCCATGCATCTGGATGCCTTTGCGGTGGAGATTCCCTGCCTTTTTCGGTCCGAGCACATCCCCCGCCTTTGGGCAACGAAAGCTACGCCTACCTCTATATTTTACTGCTTACCATATACAGGAAATCGACTCAAGACGTCTCGAATTACAACGTTCCGGACGACTGCTATTCAAGGAGCAGGTCCCGGAATTGGGGCTCTTAGCTTGCGACCAACAAGGAAGGACAAGGAGGATGGTGAAGAATCTAACAAGCTTGCAGCTCTAAGCTCGTTCCACCGACTCCATTCACAGTTGGAGTATCTAACAGGATACTTGCGTACCGAGAAAGATGGTATCGCTAGAGGAATATTCTCAATGGACCGGTGCTGGAGCGATAAGCAAACAATAACTATGTGATATGAACAGATAAATGGAATCTATAATTTTTCTGTAGTCATACGATTGAGAATTGATAGCAACTCATTTTATCAGTATAATATTTTCATAGTCAGGAAATACTGAGGTGAGGATGAATCCTCAGTAGATAAAATGAGAAAAAATGTAAAATTTGAGTTAACCTAGAAAATTACCGGGCTCCCGGATAGCCAAGTGAGTTCGCGGATTTGATTCAAGGTTAGGGTCCATATAAGCTTAGCCGTCGAGTCAATTAAAAGAATTATTATTGGAAAATTATATCTAAGCTGCCTAAATGCTACGTGAACATTCGGGAAATCATAAACGTTAAATATCGAAATATCAATGCGAACCTTACTTAAGCTTTCAAGAAAAATAATAGGCAATATTCGTTCATAAATTTATAAATTGTCGAATAAAATTAGAGTATTGCCTAATATTTAAATCTCTTTTCAAAAACACGTACGTAGATAATTTTCGAGCTATTCTCACTTATGGTTAAAGTTCATCTATTAAATACACTAAAAATTACACTAAATTCTATATGTTATCTATAAGAATCGTTTCCATAAAGCCTCTTGTTTCTCTGAAACATTCAGCGAAAGCAACACTTGAAAAAGTACAGGATACAAAATATTAAGGTAATCAACAGGAATCTCTGAATGCGGACATTTTCCTTCTGGATAACTGTGACAGAAAAGTATTTCCAAAAAAGCGAGGCCTCTCGAAAATTAGATCCGACATTAAACACTCTTTAACGATTCTAGAAGTAAAGTTCTGTTCTTCAAAAAAAATCTCAAAATCTGCTTCAACGGCACGCGATGCATGAATCTTCATTAGCTGCCACTGAATTTGTCGCTGGAGAGTAGATAAAGGGTGATATATTACTCCGCTATTTTCGCGAAAGAAAATATCCGAGACACAAAAGGCCGACGAACCTTGTAGATGGAAAATTAAAGGCAAAATAAATGCTTTAGGCGACTTTAAAAGCCCAATTATAAAGTAAACCCTTTTCCGTCGTAAAGACTAAATTCCCATCATATAATGACACCATTCAACGATGCAACTGGATCGTAATAAAGAGATAACTCACAATGAATAGCTTTCTATGAACACGCCCCCTAACTAGAGCAAGACGAAATACGTAATTTTATTGACTAGGCCACGTTTGTGTTTCGACAACTTATCTTCTTCTGCAGAGATAAGCCGCGCATCAACGACCTTTGCGAGTTTCGCAAGGAGATTAAATACCATTATCGGCAATTTAGTGGTTTCTGGAATGTTTTTGTTTTCTTTCTTGCTCTCGAAAGAGTCGGAGCAGTGTGAAGCTTCGAGAAGTTTATTTTGAGAACCTCGAGGACCTGTCGGGGCCCCCGAATTCCAGACCCAGGTCCCTAACCATAAAACCCATTGTCTCCGTCCGACAACCGCTAGACATGAGGTCGCTATTGTGTTTTACTTTTCCGAAGAGAACCTTCCATAGCACCTGCCACTCCCGACAGCGGTCGCATTCATATGTTACCCGCTGAAGATCGTCCCTCAAGGTAACTACGAGCTCTGAATATCAGGTCAAAGAAAGGTCTGCTGGCAAAGGTGCACGACGTCTCGGGGTGGCTCTCCCTTCTGCCTGAGAGGAATTCTGCACATCTGTGCCTTTGAGGGAAGTAACCTCTTCAGAATTTCAAATTAAATATAACATTGGTAATTTTTATAAGAAGCATCTTTATTCTACTGATGATTACCATGAAGGTTTTGATGATTTTGAAGGTGGATCTTAACCCTGCGTAAAAATTCCTGTAACTCAAGTGCGCACACCATAACATACGGTGAATATGAACATCCTTGCCCTAACCAGGATTCGAACCCAAGACCTAGGTGCTGCTACTGAGACTGGCAATTAGTATATTAGAAACCTATTCCGCACGTGGAGGTCCAGTGAAGATACTATAAGGTAAGGATACCACGTTGGATGGGTATGAGTCATTATTTCAAACTTTTATATTGTTTTCTTTTTTTATCTGAGAGGTCAACGTTTGCAGGCGTGCCAAACGTGGCACACCACTGACTTGCTTTTGGCACGCGAAAAAGACCTTGTCAAATTTATTTTCAATCTTCAGGGGAACTCTTTCATCGGCGTCAATTTTCCCCAGAAACAAAGTCAATTTCTCATTAAGCTATAAAATTGGATATAAGATAAGAATATATCAAAAATATTTTCTTATATAAGCTTAAAATTATACGATAATGACAGTAAATCCGTAACACAACCAAAGATCATTGGGGTGTTTGTTGAATTGTAAGTTGATAAGTTAACTTCAGAGAAAACGAATAGATAATGTCTGAGGAAGGCATTCACATGAATGCATTTCGGTCTTAGCTATATTGTTATTATGATTGTTTTAAGCATGCACCCACTACTATACATCTTAGGGCAGCTAGCAGGGTACATAAGTAAACGTAAATTAATTAAATTTTGAACCAAGAAAATACGCAACAATATTAAACTAAAACTATATAGAATCATATTTCAATAGAGTCAATAGTTGAATTAATATATATTATCGGGCATTGAAATAATGACTCAAATGTTTTAAATATTCACAGTAGAACGAGAACAAACACCAGCATCAAATAATTCACAGAAAGATAATTCTGCCAATACCCATCACATCCTACACGAGTCCCTGATATTGGCACATCCTCAGGGCGTCTCTAAGTCCTACGTTTGTGTAACTTCTTGCAAGGACTATTATGTCTCTATCGAAGGGCTTCCTTTGTAACACAATCGAACTTCTCTTACGTCTACCACGCGAATCACTCCGAGACGATGTATACCCAAAGACGACGATAAATCAGATTACGTAACCCCCAGATTATATAATTCGAACGTGCTTAGCTTTACCCTCGGGGCTTCTAGTTACGGAGTTTCGTCGTAGTGCCACGCGACCTTTAGCTTACCAAGAGACTCCGTAATGTTATAATCGATAAACCCCTGGAGCGGTCGCCCCTTTGTATTTCAGCTACTTTAATGCACCGACTTACGGATCGATTCGGCGAGCTTACGGAATCGTTGCATATTCGGATAAATCGCGGAATCCACAAACGGGCGCTTCTCATGCAACCGAATAGATATCCGTTCTCGAAATAGATTTCGAGTTTTTGCAATCGATGACCTATAACATCTACATCCATATATAAACCCTGCAAGCTGTCTTTCGGCAAGGAATGCAAGCACCATGCCTCTACTTTCCAAGTCGATTATTTTCTCAGAAAAATTGCATTCTGGAATTGACTGTTTCTAGCATCTGCAGGGTGGCGCACGAAATGTCTTTTGTTCTGCATATAAAACATTTTTATTTTCATAAAATAATGTCATGTAATAATAAAGTAATGTAATTCCGAATATCAAATTTACAAGAACTAAAGCTTCACTTGCACAGCTGGGACATCGATACTACAATATTATAGTTTTATATACATAGTTTATACAATAATATTAAAATTTTTAATGTGATAATTAAATGGTAAGACATTCCGTGCACCACCAGTTATTTCTCTGATCTTACTCGCAGTATCGTGTAATATCGGCTACGTCTTCTATAAACGTACTCTCTCTGAATATTTTTAAGTAAATTGAACCTCTTATTGAACCTTCTAAAGATTCTATCCTGTCTCCTGAAGCATCCGAGTAACGCTCACCGATTTGTCGTAGCAATTCTTTAGAAAATGTATAGCTTTTGTTGTAACTTTTCTAATTCACGAATACAACAATTTTCACCCATACACTACATGCATACTCTAGGTGAGGCCTAACTATCGCAAAGTAACATCTCTTATAACTTTTTCTTATAATGTAACCTTTGAGTCTTCGCAATTCGATTCATTCGAAAACGTGACGAGAGCCTTCGGTTAATTCGCGAAGAATGGCAACGAAGGAAGCGTGGTTTTCTTAATCTAAATCATGATGCATGCACCGAAAAACGGAAGTTGGCGGCTTCCCTCTGCGAACATGAAACGGAAACGGAAGGAACGCAGCTCTCGCTCTGAGATCATCCAATCAACGCAAGGATTCTCATCACGCGAGGGAAACTCGAGAGCTTTTTAACGGTGGATAATGGAAAATAAACCTTCGGTAATTACGCGCACTCTTATAGGAGTGGGTGTTTTGCTGGGATGGGACCAGAGGGACAACTATGAGTATTAACGTACATGATCCACAATAGTTAATATAGGACTATATAGTACCTGGTAAATGGTAAAAACCGGTTAAGAAGCTTTTCAGGAACCGAAAACAACGCTATAAGCGAGATAGGTAACTGGACGAGATAACTGGCGTATTAAAATTTTTACATATTTTACACCAGAAAACAAAGAATTTCTGGATTTTTACATTTAAATAAGTGCTTTATACTAAAAAAATCTTTATTTGCCATAGTTGAAGAGGCGAGATCTAAAAATATTGTTGTGTAATAATGGTTGAGTTTCCGTCATATATTTTTAAGAATGGTCTACTAGTATTTAAAAAAATGAAATGATTAAGAATTGGCTATTAATCACCTTTGATAAAATTGATACAAACCTTATACATTTCAACTATCGTTTGATACAGCCAATCCATTCCTCTACACGAATATAGGAGTCTCAAAAATTTCACCAAATTAAGTATATGGACAAATTATTTATATGGATATATTAAATGCACATACTTTAGCAGTTAAGTGATACTGTGTTCGACGAGCATTACTATAAAATCCATTTTTAATTCTGAAGAGGTTCATTATTTCCTATGATACTCAAATATTGATATTTGTGGTATGCTAAGTCGTCTGACCACTACAGACTAAATGACTGACAGTATGGCGAAAATTTCCATTGCAGAAATAATCATACTAATACTGACCGAGGCAGCTCATAATAGACCAAGATACAGGTCGCAGGTCATAAATAATTTAAATCGTTTAAATTTAAGAAATCATTTAACAGAAAACTGTTTAATCAGAAAATAACGGTGAAGACATTTTCGCTTTAAAGTAGGTGCATCAGCAGAAATAAATCACGTAAATTATGCAAGTAGCAAAACAGTGACAACAAATTACGTAAGCATCAAAACAGTAACAGAACCCTAATTGGCTAATCTTTGCAGCTGTAAACATATCGTACAGACTTCGACGAATTCCGACCAGAAATGTCTGATAAGGACGTCCTTGGCGATTACGAATAAGGCAAAAGTCAACGCGGTCAAACTTCTACGCAATGCTAAGAGTCGAATTTCGGCGAAATTTTCCAACTGCGTATCGTCAAAGAAGAAAGTACATTCATTTTAGTAGTCTGAGGAAGGAAACACAACAATTTTAAGAATTGATTAACCCTTGTTATACACTCTCTGAAGATGAAACTTTTCCGCTCGAATTCTCCCGCAAATGGGATCAATGGTCCTAGTTATAATCATCCGCCTCAAAGCTTGTATTTAAAGATGTATGTTTGAGTAGAACGGTAATTAAATTCTTCCCCTTGGGTGTTTACGCGTCAAGTAATGTTCCTCGAGTTGTTACTAAATTGTGTAAGTTGTTGAAGTAACTAAACTCCCATAGTTCGTATCCTACGACAAGACTCTAACCAGGGAAAGCTTTCAGCAAACACCAAACATTTACCATGAGCTAACTTATACTTTAGGAGCTTACGTATGACTTTATAGAAAACGTGCTTTTAAAACTGAAGCCACAGCTACCTTGCAAACTTCTGAGTTCTGCTCCGTTCCAGTTTTAGTTCTCATTGAGCAGAAAATCAGGTAAAAACTGCAAAAAAGATCAGTAGATTGCAATGCTAAAACCATTATATTCGTAAGGAAAACACTAATAATACACTGCCGTGATTACTACATATCAGCAGATTTGATCAGCTACGATCACCAATATCAACTCATTCCTTTAAGATTTTAATATGGCTTTCAGATAGCCAGGGAAGAGGAAAGTAACGAGCAAACTACCTGACTCCTCATCTTGTTAAGTAAGCCTCATTTCCTCACCAAAGCTGTAGGGGGATAAAAGCTTAATATATTCAGGATTTGGTAAAGGAAATGTCAGTTTTAAATTAATATTATTTTTTTATTCGCAAAAATAAAAAAGCTCGAAAATAAAGGATGGCAGGACCTGAAGATGGTTGAACGAAATGAAAACAGTCAGTCAATTGTGATGTTATTATAGTGATCTTAAATTTGTGGAAGTGTAATAAGAGATGTAGAACACCAAAGTATCGCCAAACCTTTCGTATTTTTATTATCATAATTGTGGAAGAAAAGAAATTTTTAGTTTATTTTAATTTTTGTGAATAAAAATAGTATCATATAAATCATAGTATAATAATATATAAATATTCTTTCTATTGGTGGGTAATAGTGGAATGGTAGATGTTCGATTCAGCTACAGGGCAGAATACTAAAGAAACAGAAAAGTAAAAGTTAACCTTTCAATTTAAAGACCTGATAATGGCTGCAAGTCCGAAACAGGCCATTCATTATAATACCGTGGAAAGTAAGAAGTCCATCTTCATTTATTACTTTTAACTAAAGCTGGAGCAATGGGGAATCTGATTCAATCAACGCGACACCGTTCAGAACGCCTAAGACCTCCGATTGTGTGCATAGTTCAAGCGGCAACTCCTCTCAAGACACAGAGAGAAAATTCCTTGCTACGCCCATCGATCGTGGATCTTATTAAATTTTAAAGGGAATCTTTCCGTCCATAAAAGCGGGTGCCGAACACATAAAAGGCGGATATTGAATGCGCCTGAGAAAGACGGACTGCAGCACGATATAGAGGGAGGATCGATTCGTGAGCAAATGGAGGGCATTCCCACTTCAAGGACAAGCCAAAGTTATCCACGCGATAACGAGATGATACAGCCCCAACAAGTCACGACTTCCCAATGTTACGTTCCTTCGATTCAGCTCGTGAATGTCAAAGGTTGAGCTGATGTTAAAAAATGATCTATTTTTCGCAAAATGAAAGATTTTCGTGGTTTTCAGAATCATCTAACAAACACGTGACCAGATATTTGGTAACGTGACGAAGATTTTGCCGGATATATGGAGGCATATGTGTACCATCCTCTTTTGGGAATGGATAGAAATATATGCGTTTTTATTGAAATTAGAACAAACAAATAAATAAATTACATCATAGAGAATAATAATATTACATGTAATTCTTTATTATTTTGTCTATTTATTCTATATTATCACATGTAATATTATTATTCTCTATTATTACAATAAATTTATTATTTGTTTTACTTTTGTCCTTTCTTGTTAATGACTGGGATGATATGAAAGCTACTGAGTTTCGGCTCTAAGATAGCAAAGTGGGGAACGCGTTCGACTTTGGTGAAAGCGTTCCCGGGTTCATTTCCAGGTGAAGTCTCACGAGCTACTACTACTAGCTACTGAGTCAGGATTGAAGTTGAGTAGTAGTAATCGTATGTCTCTTTTTACTGAATGCTATGAAAATGTGATTCAAAGAGCTGAAATAACGTGAACGTGTTTTACTGAAGTTTCTGGTCAGTGAAAGAAGCACAGAAAGACTACCTCACTCCTCATCTTGCCTAGTGTGCCTCATTCCCTCTCGGCAGCGTTTGATAAAAAATGGGAGAAGGATATCAGGATTCAAATAGTTAATACGAGTTAAAAGATCGTAGAAGTATTGCAGTGTTCGGAGAAGTCGTGATACCTTGCGAATGGATTAAGGCTCAGGCTCTGTATTTCTGAACTATAGAGAAAGAACGATGTGAGATGCACTCCTTCAAGATATCTTTAATTCCAACAAAGCAATAAATCTCTGATATAATCAGCCGCATAGGCCGTGACTTCGTGGAAGGACTCCATTCAGGAACAAAAATGGCAAACTTTTACCAAACACACAAATAGAATCTATTAATTCGGCCTCGACTTTGTGGTTTTCTTTTCAGATTTGTGTAGTAGCCTGAGGATGACCAAAAAGGTCGAAAACATGTCAGCTCTATAAAAAGATCAGTGGAAAAGGTACAAGTTTTCCTCTAATTATTTTCATTAGAAACACAAATAGCGATCAAGGTTTCCACTGGTAATGTCATCATCAGGAACAAATTGCCTGATGATGACTCTGTGTGTCCAAACCTTGGTAGCTCTTCAATAAACGTGTGGTCGATAAAAGTTCATCCTTCTCTTGATCCAGCAATGAATTCCAATGAATCAACAATAAATGACAAAGTTGTTTCCTGCTGGACGAGAAAAACACGCGAAACACTACGGCAGGAACGTCGAAAATAATAATACATGCAACTTCCCTCCCTCTGAAGGAAAGGAAGCCCGAAAATCGGTCAACATCTTCCTTTCTCTTGGAGTCGTGAGAACAAAAAGACCTTCGACCCCTGACACACGCCATTAAGGCTTCACGCCTCCGTCCGCTGACATTAATCTCTCAGTCTCAAGGACTGGATCTCCATTCGTAGAAACGGATCCTCTTCTCACACCGCAACACAATGAAACTATACTCTTTCGCCGCGACTTGTAGACTGCTTTTCTTATTCAGACGACACTTGAAATAACGGCGATGAAGAGATGTGCAACACGAGAATGCGGCGTGGATGGAAACTTACGATTAACGATGCTATAGTCTGCGGGCGTGGGACGCTAGACAGCAGCGCCAAGAAAAAATTATAAACACGGGAGTAATTGGAACTGCAACAATTAACTCGATCAACAAGAAGAATCGAAATTGCGGGAGAACATTGAACTCCTAATCTTTAATCAATTTTTAGCACAAATGAGAAATGATTACGCCATAAATTATCTTCTAAAAGTTCCGATTACATTTACATTTTAACCATGCAAACCGCCACTAGTGTAGGGCAGGGAGTGTAAAACACAGAAAACCCTATCTACCCTAGACTGCTGTTGGCTTCCCTAATACATCGCGGAAAAATGACCAGAAATAACTATCTATCCTGGCAACTATTTCCCTGTAACGCTTCATCGTTTTGTCTCGAAGATCACGTACGCTACTAACTGGTATAACAATATCAACTAATTCCTCCCCGAGATCCGTAGTGATAAATTTATTACAAAGCTTCCCATGGTAATCAAGTCTTCTATCACTAAGCGAATCCCAATGAGGGATTCAATCATAGCTGAAATTACTACGACTACTACAGAGTTACGAGTAGCGCTGAGTAATAGCAACCGTTTGGTCAATCCCTTCTGTATGCTACAATAAATGTAATTCTAAGGGCTGAAATTATATGAATGTGTTCAAATAAGAATTCTGGTTAATGAGGATAGGACGGAAAAACTACTTCAATCTTCACCTTGCCTAGTGAGCCTCATTCCCTCTTTACAGCGTTTGGTAAAGAATATCTTTCATTATATTCAACTACGTATTGCAAGAATTCATTAAGCCGTTGTTACATTCACTTGAAGTCTATAGATGAAGTATGATATACAAGAGAAATGGAAGTAGGTTCACAGTAGATGGATTCGAAACCTGTCTAAAGTCGTAGATTATGTCGGGGATCAATAATTGTTATATGCGAGAGTTAGGCGATACAGCTAAACTGCTCGAATGTAATGCATTACGTAACTAGTTATACATCTGTAAGCAAATTGTATCGGGGACTTTCGAATGCAGAATAAAGGTAAAGTAAATGTTTGTAATGTGAAGTGTATTGCCGCTTGTACACCTTAACTTGCTTTTTAGCATTAGTAGGTATCAAGCTGCGGGTTCAATATCCGATACTTTGGGATAGGAAATAGATTAAATTATATCACTGAAGGTGACCCTTAATTCTCTGCAACGGACTTCTCTAGCTACCCAACCTCTTTTCACACACATCAGCTAATACGAAACACACACTATTAGAGTTCCATCACCACAGGGTATTCCCATTCCATCCCATTGTCTATGCACATTTACGGGAGAAAGTATGTAGCTTCATCGCGGAATCCCCTCAAAAGTATCTGGGAGGAAACTATGCAGACAGTGTGCAGATGGATGAAAACCCACTGGAATCGACCGACATGTCCATGGGAATGTCCCTGAACGAGGCCGTTGTCGTGAGAGGGGAAGGCCACTGTTGGCGTCATAATGGGCGATTCGATTTCGAATGAACACGCACCTCACACAGGATGTGCCGCTACTGGGAGACCGAAATTATGGCCCCGATGCCTATAGCACTACGAAGTGGGTCACAGAAAGTGAAAAGAATGCCAATGAATTTACGCTCGATTGAATGTCAGCGGAAGAATGACTAGACGGGGCTGTAAAAATTAGCATATATTTATTTAATCTAAACGGGAAGGACCCACTAGGTTGAGTTATAATACACCAAAATCGATAAATGATAAGTAGCTGATTAGGGGAAGAATTTAGAGTTTAAGAATGAAACCGGAATATTTCTAGGTCTTTCCAAAGAGTAATATGGAAAGGGTCATTACAATTTTTTTAAATTATCATTGGAAAAACAACACGGGCTGAAATATAAATTTAGAATTTAAATTACATTGAATGAAAACTTTTTATTTTTTAATTAAATTTATATTTTGAGGAAAAGTCTTCGGATGTATCTGGGTGATAAGACCCGTTGAGGAACTTTCCTTGGGCGTCACTTGAGTGAAATATCTTCGTATTAAATGCATGGGAACCCCAAAAAATGATTTAACTTGGGTATCCTTTCTCAATGGACCCAGAACAGGTTCGAGGACTTTCAAATAACGAAGAATTCTGCGCATATTTCAAATATCTGACGAACGCAGTCGATTTAATCAACTATAAATGATACAAGTTTCTACTTTTCACGCGTGGATGACTACTAATACTTCTTTCTAGTCGACAGCGCGAATGATTTTAATTACAAAAACTCTTCGGGCGACATCGAGACAGAACTAATTATAACATGGAGTCCTTTATACCTTATCATTTGGGAAACTTTATTTGACACAATTTCCAATCGCATGAAAACAGTAACACACAGATAATAGAAAAACATACTAAAACGACACTTTAGAGGTCTAATGATACGTAAAAGTGTCAATTAAATTAAACGTGACAAATATAGCCCTGATTTAATTAGCATCAATTATCAAAATACAACACGCTAAATGGAGATAATTACCAAAAATTCTCAATTTCCGATTACTTTGTGACCTACGGCTATAAACTCGTTACGTTAAAAAATAACCCATGGCATCGGGATGAAACGCATTTAAAATAATTGATTTAATAAATGAGATTTAATGAAATAGATGAAAACAGATCGACTGCTCCATTAGAGTCGAGATTGGCATTAAAATGAACATAAATAATGCACCTATTTAATATCGGAATAAAAAACTACGCTGAATTATCCAATATCATGTGAATGACATTAATAATAGTAATTTTAGGAAAAATAACATATTGCTTTCCGAATATTAAATATTCCCCAAACAATTTGGAGAGATGTGACTAAAATTTTATGTTCCAGTCGTTGTAACAGCAGTAACTAACAATGGCATACAATTTCGGCATCGTTATTTTTGTGCAATATTGGTTAGCAGTCTTTTTGCAAATACATCATTTTTACAATGATTTCCTGATTTTCAAACCCCGTTGATTTAATTTCAAATATGTTAACGCTCATAAGCAGTCTTACAGACCAAGAATGAAGAAAATGGAAGAATAGATTTACTAGGGTTACGATCCAATAAATGTCAAATGGTCAGTCATATACCATCATATAGCGCTACTACTGAGATGTCCAACGCCAATGAAACATTGGAATCTGTATTCAGTTCAAGCAATGTGACCACGCCCTTGGTCTCCCTCAAGGGCAATACGCGCCAAAGAACGAAGCTAAATTCAGCAAATTGCACGGTAAAATAGACGGAAAAATTTGAGTGATTGGAATTTGCAGGATACTCACTGTTGAGAGGATTTGGAAGGTACTCTTGTGTTGCTGCGATCACCGTAACTCCAGCGTTTTCATCTGCAAAGACAAAAAGGAATTCCATTAGTATTCACGTTGAAACGATTCCAATAACAGATAATATTATTTTATTATAGATCTAACTCATATTTATTTTGCTAACACCCCATACGCAGCCAATAGTTGGCATCTTATATGATTGAGCATATTGGAATTTTTACCACAAAAGCAAGAACCCCAAGATCCACATAAATCAGAATCTTGAAACTAAGCCAAGAAATGGTCCATTATGGTGTTTTCCTCTAACTTTAATGTGCATCTCTACAGAATCTAATAAACTTCATGTCCGATATACGTTCAGACCAAAATCCTATTCGTAGTCTTTCATTAAAATATTTAAGAAGCACATTAAAGAATACTTTCCGAGTATTTTACCAGCTACGATCTAATATTTCCTCGGTAATTTTAAACGCTTAATATTTACTATTCTTAATCTACCATCCGTGCCCTCTCCATGTTTCTTTCTAAAAATACTTAATAAATATACGATTGTATTCTGTACTGATTGAATTTCCATTTAAACTTTTATATCGAAGAGTAAGTACTTTTTCTTAATCCAATTTTTTTCAATATTCTTCAACTCCAAGGAATCATGTGCACCGGAAATTCGGAAAAAGCAATTCCTTGGCCTTGGTACCAAGAATTTCTGATTTAGGATACTTAAACTCTCTTTATTTCTCAATTATATTATATAAACTATATATAACAGATATTCTCCAACTCAATTTCATCTCTTTATCTTACTTTGATATAGGCTGTTGGATTTCTTACTATACCTTCTTATTATATCACTCTAATATATGTTTTCTGATTATACGTCTTACAGGATAGATAAATAACCGAAACAGATATAAGACAGAATTTAAAAATTTAATAAATCCGCACGAAATCTTCAGCACGGGAGGAGACTGATGGTACCCATCATTTTACACCAGCTGTGCAACTGCAAAGCAGAATTTCCTAACCAATCGACACCCGTGCAGAAATCTGCACGGATTTCAAAGCTCCGGTAGCTTTCCGGGGCAATAAATCTTGACACGAACTCCGTGCGCTCCAGCGGATCTCGTGCACTCCTGAATTTCAGTAAGACAAGCAGTTGACGTAGGCTTGAAACTCGCAAAATTTCCCCTCGTCATCGGAATTTCTCGAGAAGTAATTTGAGACGGAAGCGGAGGGAATGACAGCGGGGAAGGAAGATTCATGCATTAAAAAAGCGGCTAAATTAGCTGCCACAATGCCACTCGCAACGTGGACGATTAATAACTGACACACGGCCCTATTAATATACTTTAAAGCGATGGCTTTTTATGTGGGTCGCGGAGATGTTCAGACAAATACGTCTTCGCAAGTGAGAGAATGTCCATTCCCAACGTTCGTCTCCTAAATGAGAGAACGCTTGTATCGGCGTACAAGGCAAGGTGTTCGTGACAGTGAGGAGAGAAACTTGGCTTGCGTTCTTCGGAAAAGGCATGCCTGATTTTCCTGAGCTAAATTGCGGATCTCGCCTCAACGGAGATGACGTTGAGGAATCCGGGTTTTCCTCCTCTAGATTCTTAATTATAGTTTGCGTTATGTAAGACTAGCAAGTTAGCTGTGTAGATGGAACACCAAGTTCATTTACATATAAAAACCATTTATCTTTTGAACTGATAATCCATCCATTAACTTTCGCAACTATTCTGCATTTTTTTACTATTTTGCGAATTTAGGACGTCTTTTGCAATCTAAAGATATGGCATCACAAACTATTTCTTTTTCAGAAAACTTGAAAATTACGAAACTTTTACGGAAAACCAAGGTTATTTTGTAGGACAATGGTAGTCACAAGTAAATTTGGAAACAACAATTCAAGCTAAGCAAAATCCGCACACGACGAGGATTAAAATGTTTTGATTAGATGAAACATTAGAACATTTCGAAGATTACATGAACTTAATAATATTTCTCGTAATACACATAGGGGGGAGGGGTAATAGGGACAAAGTTTTCAAGATGTTTTCCTTGGATTAAAACAAGAATGAAACGGACTCGGATAATGTTTAATGAGGTTTTCCTGAATCCTTAGCCCTGAGGATCAGGAAACCTAGTAAGTTTCTAAGAATTACAATTCATACGAATAATATTTTCACCACATTACAGAGAAGAGGCATTCAGCATAAATTTATTAAAATCCTTTAAGACCTGACTCTATTATGCTCCCGTATTATGCAATCCATTACTAAAATTATAAGAAACATTATTTCTTCAGTTCAGAATAAAAAGTATGACAAGCGGGATTTTACTTAACGATAAAATTCACGTAAAAATACCAAAAATTCAAGTTTCCCAGTATCGCACGGATAAAATTACCCACTTAACTGGTTTTAAGATAAAAAAGAACAAATCCTTGGATACGCCGATTCGAATCTTTCGTAGAAGAAAAATGACTTTCAAAAGACGGCAAGCATACTGAACGTAAGAAGAATTCGCGTATTTTCTCAACGGAAAACAAAAAAATAATCCACAGGAAACCTCAAAATTCGAGGAAAAGCAGCTTGCTTCAAATTTCCGTGAAACACGCCCGATTCCGCTGCGACCTACGAGACATTTTTCCTGCACCAATGAGGACGATATTTTAGGAGGGAAAAAGAAAACAAAAATACCACCTGGACCACCCTAGGAAAGAATTAATTTGAGTCGCAATTTTTTTACTCTTCTCCCAATTCTTCACGTGAGACTGTGATAAACTCATTTACTCAGTCCGTCCGAGAGACCGTTTTTCACGCCGTATCTTGGACGGAATCCAAACCTTGGAACCGCGGATATTCAAAGGAGAAGGTGGACACTTTACATTTACGAAAACTCACTCGAGTTCATTAAATATATTTACTTTGATCATTCGCCCGCTTATGGATCTGATCAAAGAACCGCTGCTGGAAATTTCGGGTTTGATTTGTGGGGGTATTTAGTATGTTTCCACTTTCTCTCAGAGACGTGAGAAAAAGAGAGAGGAATGATAAAAATACATGAATTGATTGCTCCATAAAACTGACGACAATTTGGCAACCCCAACTTATTTCATTGATGTTTACAATGCCAGCTGAGAAATGGAACCATCCCAATAGTGTGGAATCGATTAAAACTTCCCAACCGGTCCGACACAAAGCCCCTCTAATTGAAGTCCCAATGAGTGTTTATACCAACGTTTCTCAACCTCTTTCTCGTTGCGGAACTCTTGAATGAGTTTCAATGCTCAAGTAAAATTTTGTGACACATAATGACTACCATGAATCATTATGAGAAACGTTATAATCAATTTTTTTCAATTCGACTTCGTACGTAAGCCTCTCCAGTTTTCCAATATTCTTTTTCTTGACCAATTTCACTCTTTCTTCTTTACTTTGTGGTAGCTCTTCAATATGAAACGGGAATAAATTCGTATATAAGTGTTTTCATTCTTCTTTCATCTCTTCTTTGTCTCTTCACGACTCACGGTGCCCAACTTAGAACTGCAGTCCAAAAGCTTATCGTCCTCATGCCACACTGTTTGACCGCATCCATTTCCTTGATTTTATCAATTATGTCAACACTGCTATCATCATCCTGCCCAGGTGCTGCGGTCTTTTCTTATGATAGATCATCTCTCGAATGTTAACATAACAATTACGCGTATATTTTACCACAAGAACAAGTAGAAACCTCAAATTTTCTTTAAAAATTTGCCACCTTTCAAATATATTTCTCAAAGTTATTCATAAAAATGTCTCTAAAATCTATATATTTTTCAAAGTTTTTCATAAAAATTCTCTAAAATCTATATTTTTCTCAAAGTTATTTATAACATATTTTCATAGGACCCATAGAAATGTCTTGAAATTCCTTATATCAAGATCAACATGTGAATTAGTTAGGGAAACTCAAACAGGGTGAACTAGAATTTAGCGCTCCCTAGGATGGGAAAAAGGGCGTGGCTCTCATCTTATCATCTCGTATTTCCTGAGAAACGGATTCCGCATCAGATTGACTCACGCCCTAAGCGATTCTTGGCGCCGCACGCACCTTCTCCTTCCGGGATGGGGGCAAGAAGATTCCCAGTCCATCTGTTAAATTCCCGAAAGATATCCACGCAGCAAGACTTCAAGAACTCCTTCTTCGGCAGATATCGCAGCATCTCCTTTAATTGCCCGTTTCCTTGAGGGATTATTACACACTTTTATTTAAAGGTGAACCTCAATCTGGAAGACGGGTCCGAATTTATCCTTTTTGTTTTCTGATTTCCCGCCTAGTTTCTTCTTAACAGATAGCTAAGAGGCTTTTGAGATATACAAGGCCTCAATGACCTTAAAAGCACCTTCTACATTATTTTTCGCAGGAATAAATTCCACTTTACTATTGCTTAAATTCCATAATATACAGAGGAATAATCTATACCTTTATATTTCTTAATGTTACAAGGTGGACAATGGACGGTAATGTTGCTAAAGCTAATAGTAATATCATCATGCCTAGTAATATCAGCATGTCTAGTAATACCATAATTTCTAGTATAGTAATATCATCATGTCTTGCAATCAAAGCCAAGAAGCTGAGTGCCGTGCCTATCGTGAGATGAATTTCATTGGTACATTTTGATGGGAAAAATATACTGGACGAATAAAACACGAATAACCAGCAAGAGATGGAGTTAAAGTTGCGGAAAAAAGTGCAGCAAGATAACTCAAATTTGCCTTTGATAAGAGGGAAGATGAGATAAGAAGCGGTTCTGCTTCCTGGTCATGAGTCATATTTATGGCCATATGTTATCCGAAGGCTTTGAGCTTTCATCTCCCATGGCTTAATAGTAAGCTGCTCCATATAACAGCATCCTCAAAAGCATTAAACACACACATTAAGGACTTAATTGTTGTGTCGCAGACGTAGGATGGAAAACACCTTTTCTGGAATGTCTATCACTGGGAAAACATGTACTGTTTCTCCGAATAGAGTGCCTGAGCGGAAACTATACATAATACACCGGAAATTTGCAGAACGTTTTGAAGTTTCACAGTCTTTCCTGTATTTTTAATGTTTCCTCCATATAGTAGTAAAAGTAATACGTAAAAAATGTAATTCAAAGCATACACATCTCTAAGAGGAGCTTCTGAGTAATACTTATACCGTTCTCCATTGCCAGGTTGACGGTTCGTTCACTACATTTAATAGTTAAATTAATTTGAAAACTCATAAAATCATACGAATGATATTTAAAATAGTACATAATTCATTTTCTCATTTCGATTGTTTTCTTTTGCCTCGGGTTATTTAGAGAAACATTGCACGATGACTTTGTCTCCTAACTCCAAAGTTTTCGATAGAGGCAAATCCGTTTCTCAACTCCATAGTTAACGACAAAGCGTTAAGAACCACCCAAGAGCTTAATAATTCCGCATTCCGCCCTTAAAGCAATCAGGGCGCCGCTGAACTTTCGATATCCCCTCAGAAGCGGAAGAGGATGATGGAATAACGAACGCAAATTTTCCCGAATAAACACTCCGTGAGCACACGGAGGAAATGTAAGCCATCCCTTATTAAAGGAGGCATCCGGTGAATGCTTAATGGACTCCGCGGCACGAGAAAACATCGCAAATTACGGAAATATTTCTCGAGAGGAGGTGGGAGGAGGAGACGAAAGGAAAAACCGCCCGCAGAAAACGACCGCGGAAGCATAAAAATGGATGCGCTTTCATATGGAAAGAAAACACATTCTCACGGAGTCCTCCCGCTCTCACGAAAACATTCAATAGAATGTTTTAATGGACGCTTTGAAGGTGAAGGCGACCAGCGATGCGCAACCGAGCGCTTCCAACGCAAAAAAAAGTTCCCGTCGACTAATCGCATGGCCGCTCGGGTTAATACCACTCGGATCCCGTACTGGAGAGATCTGGAGGAACACGGTCCGCTGACGAAATTCTCCAAATGCAATCAACGGATGTTCCCGGAATGGCGAGGAATGCGTTCCGATGAGAGAGATGGTCCAACAGCGACCTTCTTAAGGGGCTTCCACACTTCTCCCGGCCTTGACGACGTCCAAATATTCATAGATCCGATTGAGCGTGAGTGGGACCGAAATGGAAAACGTATTACTTTCTCCGGACGGATATTGTTGGAGAAAGTACGGCTTCGGCGGATGCACTGCGGGAAGCCATCGAAGGAATTCCGAGCACCTCCAGGCACGTTTGAGGTCTTTCCTAGTTTGCGTAAGTGATACGTGGGAGTATATATCCGGCTGGTACGGTTCCAATAAGACGCGAGATTGTTTAAATATATTCATCGGGGATATAGCATTAAAATAGTCTTAATTGAAAGTAGAAGTAGTAACAATCGATCCGGAGAGACTGTTTACCAGAAAAATAAGTTTAAAATACAAATCAAGACATCTTGGATTACACAACAGTAAAAATGAGTAAAGATTTGCATTTGATATAACTAGCATGTTAAGTACAGTTATATAAGTTATAAATTGCAGTATATAAATTATAATATGTATAGTTATATATAAATATACATAAGTTACATAGTTAATAATTGCAGTATATAAATTGCAGTTATGGGAATAAAGTGCATATAAAACTAATGCCTCCTATAGTCAAGTAGTGCTAAAATTGCAAGACTAAATAAACCATACTTCTTTATCTATATTGAAATGGGAAATTTAGCGTGATTCATGATTCGATTCACAAAAATACTGGCAATGATTATTATCGCAGAAGTCTTTCTGCTGGATTATAAAGATCGGGATCGATAAAGATCAACAGATAACAAGGTGGCACCAAATATATACGAATCGTACGATTGGGTAAAAATACAACAGCAATAAAATAATGGAGAACCAAGGCCAAAGAGAAAGATAATTTTACTGGTTCAATACTTTCAATGAATTTGAATTCAATCAATTTTTTGATGTAGAAAAATGTTCAACTTTCATCCACCAAACAAGAAAAATGTTACTTCCTTAGTTAGACGACCAGGCTGTACTGGATATCACAAAACAGAACGTATTTGCAATTTCTTTGAGTCTTGACTCAATCATCGCTAAGTCTTTGATTTCCACATTTACCTGTCTCTCTGAAAGCTAATTTTCTCTACCGAGCGAAAGAGAAAACGTACCTTGTCGCCAAGGATACGTATCAATGAAAACAGCTGTCTTTTGACGGAACGTCGGCTTTTTGCTTCGCGCTTGAGCAATTCCAAATCGAGAAGGATATCCCACCGCACGAACGCAACTCTCTAAACTCTTAATTACTTTTCCTCTTTAATTTCATGAACTTAAGCCATCGGAGGCTGATTACTTCCAATCTAATCTCCGAAAAGACTTCATTAGTAGTTTCCTAAACTTCCATCGAGATGAAACGCGACGGGTGAACGATACGAGCAGGGTTACGAAGTTGCTAAACGAGCCAAAGTGTACAAACATAATTCTTTCAATGAAGTCGATCGCTTTCGACCCGAAAGAATCTTCAAGCGTCCTTGGGCTTAAGAGGGACTTGGATGACAACGCTGGCACAGAAGAGATTTCCCAGCCTCCTCTGCCACGTTGAATAATACATGCGATTTCAAGGGAAAAGACCCATCGGAGAAGATTCGCAAATGATTTGTGAAAGGGAGGAAGACGTGCAGGTGAGTTATCGAGGGCGACTGAGCGCAAGGCTCATCTCCAACTCTTTCGATAGCAACTTGGCAAAGTGTATCCAGGACAGCGCTTGGCTTGACGATATACCTTTTGATTCCCCTTTGCGTGGAGGGGTTCGACAAAGGCAAATAGCACTTCCAAATACTCGAACGCTGCACAAACACCAGCGTGTCTAAAGGAAAAGTATTGACTGCAAACATGTAGTCTTGTTGATGAAGTGACCCAATTTTTGGTTGGGTAAACTGCAGAGAAACCGCCAAAGCCACAAAATTTATTCCGCGCTTCAACTGCTGTTATTATATAGTTTTTATGGCAATTTGAAATGTTCTTTCATAATTTTCAGAAGCTATTTAAAATTCCACTAGAATTAGAACTAGTATTTAGATCGTAATTTTGAAAATAAAATCGCACGTTTGGAAACGATCTTTTGTTTAAAGTCAGAGTTCCTCAAGTATCAATCTCGGCCCGCAAAACTTTATCGAATGTACATCAATAAAAATCTTTTGCGATCTTCATTTCAAAACTCATTTGAACACACACTATAACCGTATAATCTTTCTACATGGTGCTCCTATGAACTTGGATATCATAAACCTTTTACCTTAAGTAAAGGGACAAAGCTTTGATAAACTGAACCCTTAAATATGTCAATTATTTTCTGTGCGAAGTTCCGAGGAGAAAAAATCGTCTCAGGATTGGATTCGATTTAGAACCGTGCAAAAACGGTCGGTTTCTAATAATTTGCGGAACCAATTCCACAGCTGAGTTCCCAACACGTGATCAATTCCATAATTTTCTCATAAAGCCCCGCAGTCGCCTTACACGCTCAGATTCGGGAACGGGTATGCCAACATGTCTTTCATTCCTCAAAGGACGAACAATGACCTTAGCCCCTGCGACCCCACTTCATTCACTCCCGTAACAGAGACAAGGGCAATAAGTTCCCGCAGCCCCACCATTTTTTCAGCTGTTCCGAGAAGAAAAACGAGAAAATTGAGCTCCCGCCCCACAGAGCTTCCAAGAAATTGGACGGCGCCATGTCATGCAACGGTGATGCTTTTCGCGAGGAAATTTCACGAAGGTCTCCACAGCATACTTAACGAGTTCCAGGGTAAACGCATGCACGATGGCCTAGGTCACACGTAAGAGAAACGAGATAAAAACGTTGGATTTTTTCCGCTGAAAATTCGATAAGAGAAGCCTTTCCTGCAAAAGGACGAGGCAAGACTCGCGCGCACGCCAAGTACGATACGCTCGCCGTGTTCGGAATCCCAACGTGCTTATCCAAGGGAGATACGTGAAAACTATTTTTTTCCAACATCCTTGGGTAGAAAACGCTCTGAATTTATGCGAGGATATGGATGGTGTATTCTGCGCGAAGATGGGAATCGAATTTGCGCGAGGGTTCAGTCTATGTTATTAGCAATTTCCAGATAGAACGGAGCTTAAATATTAGAACAAAATTAGGTTTCACGCAGAAGGGAGTTTACTTAGTCTTCTAAAAGTATGACGTAATGCAGTGATACTCAGTGAATGCTTCTTTCAGGGTATATATTACGCATTCATACTGAAATTAATTACCAGTTAAATTGCCTTTCATTTGCGCTTGAGCGAGTGGTTGACAAGAGAACACCCAGATCTTCAAAATGTAATCCATTCCTAACACCATGTAAGGTCGGAAGATAAAATTCCTTAAAGTAATTCCTTTGAGTAAACCAAAAAATATATAAGAAAAATTCCAAAGTATAACTTAGATACATTCCGGGGTACTTTTAAATAATTGCCTTTTGATAGTTATAATTCAGATTAAAGTTCGAGTAACGTTGCTTATAGATAATGGTTGGGGCTGCCATCAGACGTAATTCTGCTCGCAGCATATTCACTAATAAATAAATAAATTATATAAAAAAATTCATGACGTTATCTTAGTTCACAAGAGAAACTGGATAGGTATACATCACATTCCCATCTATTTAATTTACGTACCTAGAATATACTATTGAACGCAAATAGATTTATGTATACTCAAAGATTATTGTATCGAGAAACAGTGACATGTGTAATCTGCTCCCAGATAATCTGCTCTGTGTAATAAACGTGGATCATCCTTCTTTCAAAACATACATAAAAATTCATTTAACTCGGATGGAAACAGAAAAAGATATAAAGAAAGGAGAAGAAATCGACCAAAGAGCGCGTATGAAAGGGGAAAAAAAATAGTCTTGCACTAACATCAAAGCGAGATACAATTATGCCAGACGATCAATATTCCTTTCAATCACTTTTCCATTTCCAAGAAGTGCACTTGGAGATATTTCATTGAAATGTTACGAAACGGATCGATAAAACAATTGATTCAAGATTTCCGGGTGACTGGGATACAATGGAAAACGCTGATGACGACCTTCGCGGAAATGATGAAATGCCATACTTATGTCCCATTACCATAATAACCAACCTATTCCCTTCATCTAAGGTGAATAAAGATGAATATAGAGAATGGAAACAGTATTTCTCCTCATTTAATAATCTGCATATTTAAAGAACATTTAAAGACAGATATTACCTTACATAGCATCTATTATGGCAATGAATTATGCCCTTCAAATTTTTTACTGCAAAAGATTCTAAACTGTGGCAGCTTAACATACATGCCATATTGTATACGAGGAGCGGATTTACTGAAAGCGGTCCCAGGTTCGATTCCCGGTGGGGACCTACATGTGCAAAACAACTTCAGCTGTAGAAGCTCTTTCAACAAAAACTGTTACTATACATTTTGTACACAGGAAGTAATGGCTTACTGCGGGTAGATTTATAATGCGTTCTAATTTCATGGGAATTAAAATAATGAAAAAACTAAAATATTTTACCGTGAGAACCAGAGAGAGATTTAATCAGGCGTGCATTACAAGGAGGCCATACCTTGAGGAAGGTCTTTCTATTTCTTGCAAGAAAATGAGTCACGTGTGAAAGTCGCAATCTTTTGGTTTGCCAATAAAATATGTTCTTAACCAGAGGCAGGAAATCGACGTCAACTTAAAATGATGAAAATTGAAAAAAAAAACTTTTCTTTATATCGTGGTTACTTTCTAAGCATTATATTAAGTTTTTTCGAAGTTTTTATGTGAATAATGTATTAGTGAAAGATAGGATGATTGTTTCAAATTGTGTCGGGTGCTCTGTCCGTTGAGCTATCTCGCCGGAACATTCTTTCAAGCCATTCGGGAGACTTTGTGGCAATCGGGAGACCCGGGTTCGATTCCCGGTCCCGTCGGACTTTTTTCAAGTCTATTCTTCCTTGGGAATTTTCCTGGGTGCACGCCCTATCGTGCAAAAATCACCTTCGCCCATTCCTAACTCTTTATCTGTAGGATTTAAACTAATAGAACAAGGATGGACTAATTAAACACTGAAATCAAGGTTTGCTTCTTTTGGGATAGTATTCAACTATAATAACAGAAAGCGTTATTGGCGGCAAGCATATTCGAAAACATCCAATAATAGAATGCATTGCACATCACGGAACAACGAGATTAAAAAAAAGCTTCCATAAACGATAATAAGCTTTTCTCAGGGAACGAGCTGTATTTATGACACATTTTAATGCAGCGAGATAAACGAGAATCCGATATTTAGGGCAAAATTTAGTGGCTATACCCGATGGTCGCAATAGCCGATGCCGCTGTGAACGACTTCCATCGCACATAAAGTCCCAAAGATTTTTTCCGCAGCGTATCCGTGCCAAGGCGAGGCTATCAAAGAGAAATAGGTGAAGATATTAGTTTCCACCGCATAGGAACGTGTGCGGCGAGGAAAAAAGGGTGACAAAGGAATATCTGCGCAGCACGGACCCGGAACAGCTTCGGAGATTGAACGATTCTTTTCAATGGGAAGAAAGATTGGAAAGCCGAAATAACAGCCTGCATTTGTTCGTGAAAGACGATGCGGGCGGGCGATTTGTGGAATGGAAAAAGATCTCGACGTTTTAGAATCTTTGGAGGTGCGCATGGTTCTTGCGGGAATGGGCTTTACGGATTAACTTATGCTATAGGCAATAGATTTATAGCATTATTTTTTAGAAAGATTAACTGCCAAGAGGTAGGGTAAGGTATAAAGCACTGATTGCAATTTTTCAAAGAGAAGTATTTACAAAAGTAATCTATAAATCTTCTAAAGACTACATTATACTATATCCGAACAATTGTACGATACAATTTTCTCCTATATCAACATCATCCTCTGCCAATCATTTTTAATTTCTTAGAATTTTGAGGCTATAAGGATTGAAAAATTATCATAGGAATAATTTGGATCAGATGTTAGACCAGCTTATTTGAAAACAATATAATATTCTCATTATTCCAGGGAGTGTTCGGGTAAAGGTCACATCTGATTTTTGACACCTACTCAGAATTTAAAAGAAGAATCGCATTTAATGAAACTAAAATAGAGTTTGATTCCAGAAAAGAGATGGATTAGTATTCACGGCAATATTCAGAAGTTAGAGCTCCGGCTATTTTTCTTTCACGAAATTTATTTCAGCTGGAAGTTTTTCTCGGATTTAAACTGACCTACTTCGGAGAAACGCCGTGTTTTTGAGATTTAAAGCAAATGAAGAAAAACGGTTTACTTTTCATCAAGTCCAGATTACGTTTCCGTGTTTGGAAAAAGAATTATAGCCACGTGGAAAGAGAGCACTTTCGGTGAGACATTCCAAGACTACTTGCATGATTACATAGACCCCTGATGGCTTTCTTAATCAGCTTACGTTAGTAGTAATCACGGTAAAAACTGAAACCTAAAAATTCAACAAATAGCAATGCTGTAACCTAAAAACTCAAAAATGTTTCCGAGCGCGTTGAAAGGTAGTTTGGACATTATTCACAACTCCATCGTGAACAATAATTCATTTCGGTACTACGTTCCCGAAAATGCGGCAATCACGACCTACGACGTGGTCGTTTTTCATCCTGAAATTCTACAAACAGGAGCAAAAAAGCTAATCTGGATTTCACCGAAAGCTGAACGTGGCCCGAGGGATTCGGTTAACCGACGAGAAAGCAGCGTAACGAAGCAAATTCTTCCACCGAAAAAGTTTCCCAAGAGAAACTTCCTTGGGAATTTCCGCGAAAAGTGCTCCACGATCTATTAGTAATCGTTTGGCTGGAATTCGGAAAGAAGTATGAGGAAGATACTTCGGGAACGGAGTACGAGAAGCGGTGGGTAGAAAGATCGGTAAGTTCATCGTTCGAACCTTACGCAAATAGTTTTAAAGCTGCGAACTTGAGTTCCAAACGGCGGATCTTTAATCAGTTCCCTGCGGTCCTCGCTTCCGAGAAATCGAATCATTCCTTTCGTACACGTTTTTCCATTAACGTTTGACGTGTGGAAAGAGATTGGCTGCGGTGCTCAAAATCTTTCCGTAAACTGAGGTGGCCAACTGAAACCGACAGTTTGAGAACTTCTGTAGATAGACGAGTGGCGTTCTGTTTCAAGAATCAGGCTACACCGCTTGTGAGATACCTTCAATCTGAAGCAAAAACAATAAGCTAAATATCGAATAATGAAAAGTCTCAAGTCGCAAAAAATCCATGAACGAAAATTTGCTTTTTTCCCAGAATTTTATGAAAGCTCTGTGTACTTCAGATGTTGAAGGTAGAAGAAGATGAAACTGTCTTCCGCAGAAATGAAATTTTACCAATACTTGAGCGCTATCTCGAAGGTCGATGGCTGAAGAATGAGCAGGCTGTCATCGATAGTGAAGAGGCCGAAATTCATACATTCGTGGGTTAATCCAATGATATCAAGCTTCTTTGGCGGCAAATTTAGCAAAAGCATCATTACAATAATTTCAGTGAGAGGATTGATTTTCTGGATTCTACTACTGTTCCCAGCCATCGCCCCATTCCTCTAAATTCCTAAACTTAATACTAATGATTATCTTCCTCTCATAATCTAGCTTAGATCTTCCTGTATGATTCTTCCCTTCCCTCCAAAGTTGCCTTCAGCAGATTATCGGACCTTAATGTCCCTGGTGTTTTCCTCTCATCATTTCCTCTTCGAACGACTTCTTCATAAGTTGCTCCGTCTCTCCTTTCAATTTCAACAAAATCTTCTGTAAAGTCACCTCAGCATTGCTTCTAACCTTCTCCGCTGCCGTCACAGTCAACGTTTCACACCCAAAAAACGGAAACTCCATACATGAGTATTACGAATTGTTATGAATTCAGCATCCAAGGTTGTATTATTTGTTAAGGAGTTACGCTGTCTACGCTTGAGCTATACTACAACTTATATGATGTCACACTCTTGAAGGGATCTGAGAATCTGTAACATCGTAACACGCTGAGTATGCAGCTCCATGGGATACTCTGAGAAAGGTTTCAGAAATCCCAAAAAATCAGTGACATCAGTTCATGACAGCCCTTACTATTTCTCTCTATCTACCTAGATTACTGTGACCTTTTATCCAGCATAACACTAAGAAGATTTTACCACCTAAACAGCAGAATTCTTCGACGTGTTCAGGAGCCCCATTCTCCCTGGAAAGTGACTTTTCCTTATCGGCTAGTTCATCTATTACATTTCCCTGCGAGGGCATAAACGGAAAATTGCCCCTGCAACGAGTCGCACATCTCGGCAACAGTGATCAGATGAGGTCGATTGCCAAACAGCCGCGAATCCCTTTCACCAGCCGCGTCTCCAGTGAAGAAGCGAGCGGTGGGAAGCGCGGGGAAAGGGCAGAACCGGTCCGACGGCTTCCCAAGGACGGCTTTTTCTCTATCGACTCGGAAAGACGTCTCTCCCACGCACTCTCCTGGGCGCCGTCGGAAACTGGCGCACGGCCGCCGTAAATTGATTACATCATCGTATCAAACACTTGGCCCGATCGACCCAAGTTTCGGCAGCGAGGAAATCCCGTTGACTGCAAATTAGGGCGCCGCGGTGATTCGGCAACATTCTAACACTGCGGCAGGGATCTGCTGCTTTTTGAAATTAACCACTTGGGTTTTCATATACGCTAATGCTCTACCTGGGGACGCTAGAAAACCGTGAATTTCACAGCCACTCTTTCGGATGCTAGCGCGAATATTTAACGTCAAATATACTGCATATGACATAGGAGGGCTCATTCCCCCGAAAAATGACGTGCTCATGCATAAATTTGATGTGATAATCAAATAATAAATCTTTATATGAAATTTAAAAGAGGTCATAAAAAATAATAATTAATAAACAGATTTACAGGTGTAGGAAGACTTCTATTGCTATACTATGTATCTTCTACTATTCCCATTTAGCCTTCACCTAAGGGATACTGAAACAACAAACAGACACTTTTATCATATACAGTTACTCTGATTTTCTATCCTGACATTCACCTGTAAGCAGAAATTCAGAAATTGCTAATGCAATAACTACTAATCCCATTATGTCAAGCAAATTCTGCTTATCAATTTCAACCCATCATCTCACAGGCAATCGTCCAATATCATCGATGCATTCCTGTCAGAGAAATATTTCTACAAGATCGCTAACCTGATTCCGATAACACAAAATCCTTATCACCTCCATTTCGAGTGCTCCGTATCAATGATGGGCTTATTTATGGCGCTGTCTCATTCACGACGAAAGACGACCAGAAAACCTCAACTAATAAACATCAAATGAATTGAAAGCAATTGCTCTCATAGTGGAATAATAGCCAAAAAATCTCTCGTTTCGGAAGGGCATGAAACGGGAATCCTCATAAGAAAAAAGCCTTTAAAAGATGCAGAGGCTTCTCATGCGCTAATTAGCATTCCGTCCCTTCTATTCATGCCGAAAGTGAATCACTACGCGGAAATCCCTTCAATTTCCTCTCAACAGCAGACGTTTCACTGCCATATCCGCTTTCCGTCCATTTCTCCTTCCGAATTTTCCTTCTCGTTCTTCCCCATTTCCCATTCCATTAGCGTCTTCCTTTCCTTCGCCAAACCCGCGCTGAATTCCGCACGCATCACTTTCGGATCGCTGGCTCCATAGGGAAAGTCATCCGCCCGTGCTATCTCACACAATACACGTTCGACAAATGCCGCGAACATAAAAATTCCGCGCTCTATACACGCTGCTAATATAATTTGCGTGGTTTACATAAAGTTTCAAAGCGGTCAGTGTCTGGCAGCGTCTGCATGAGTTACCTCCGCGCTTTATGGAGGCCCTTTGATGGATACTTAAAAAAGATGAGAAGAAACCTTTGTCTAGCGAAGCATTCCGAAATGATGATTCAGTCCTGGACGTAAAAACATCGACGGAGATCTCTTAATGCTTTTCATCTTTAGTTTCTCCAGATGGAATTTTTGAAATGCCTCGCTGATCACATTATTTTGATTTACGATCCTCGGAAATTATTCTGTAGAAAGATCGTTTCATGGTGATTAATTCTTGGCGATTGAATGCCGACTGGTGAGGTCTACAACAATTATATTTCCTCTATTCTGTCAGAGTACAAACGTAAATCTATATAAGGCCTTATAGATTAATATTTATAGATTAAGTAACAATCCAAACTCCCTAAATAAGCAAACTTTACATCTGACGAGACATTAAATATAGAATTTAGGACCTAAGAAAGAGCATCAATTAAAAGTCATTATTATAATGGGTTGTCAGTACGCATTGGTTTTCACAGCTTTCTGGTCCATAAACCGTTGTCTCATCGCCTATTGTTCCAGACTTACAGACTTCTCTCCAATAGAAACTCAAATTAAGCCTTTCTCTGAGGGTTTGAATTTCCATAATCACTTCCAAAGCCATTTCCAGAAAATTAATACAACAAACAAATGCTATATTGTGTCTTTCATAGGCTTCTATACTCAGGTCAGAGCTCTCTTCTTTTCTTCTATAGCACTTCAGCTTCGCGCCATGCTCCGTAAATATTCCAAGAGTTTTTTGGGTACGTTCTGAATACAAGCCCAAAACGCAAATATTTCCACAACGAAATTCCTTTAAAAGATAAAATATCTCGGGGAAAACGCGCACATATTACGTGAAATTAGCGGCATGCGGCACTATTGGATATTACGCATCACCACAAGGGCAAACTTACGACACTCGGGAAGCACCGCTCTTATTTTAACCATAAAACACCGAAAATTTTTCATCACGTAGGCAACACTAAGCATGGTAATGCATCATCCTGAAACATGCAAAGCGAACCGCAGTGTGTATACTCCTTTCCTGGAATTTCCAACTCTCCATGAGGATCCATGATATCATTCCAACACAGAGGAAGTTCGGTAAGGAGCATGATAACACATCCCGTCTTAGCTCATCAGACCCGGAAGTGGCGATGATGATGATTATTTGACCGCACAATATACCTTCCGAGACCAATAATCCTCCCATTTCCTTTTGTGAGCCTGGTTTCGCGGAATTTGAAGCCAAGCCAAGCCCTTGAGGGCTGGAAGGCACCTTACGCGCAAGCAGGGGGTCGAAGGTTTCCTCAAGGGCACCTCTATGCAGGAGGGCTTCTCCCTCCCTCTTGGGACGAATGGGCAGTCTTTTCTGCACTGGAGTTATAAGGCGGTGGAAGCTCATCTCCGATAAGAACGAGCTCAAATGATAAATCGATAGGTTTTCCGAAAGTTCAAGGTTGGTTGAGGCCTTCTCAGTCCCATCTAAAGGCCCGATGTGGATCGATGAAAAGAGCATAGCTTCCGTGAATGCTGGAGTAATTTTGGTGCCGAACTTCCATCCGAACTTTTTACAACTTCATGACTTCAGCAGATTTGCCTCGGCGTAGCTTCTATGGCACTGATTCAGCGTTTTACGTTCATTTTCGCTATTAAATAAAAAGTGAGCATTTTAACGATAAGAGCAGAACCGACAATCGTTAACCTAACATCCAAACTGTTCCGATTCGAAAAAATCTCACAGCCATGCTCTTTTCCAGCCCATTAATTCTTTAAATCAAACAAGAATTATGTAAATTTACCCCCTGCCACACGCCGAAAGGCGGCTTGCAGGGTATTCATGTAGATGTAGATGTAAATTAAAACTTCCGCATGATATATTTCGGAGCGTAAAGCTAACTGGAATCTTAAATCGACATTAAAACATACGAACAGCAATGTAAAAGTGGCTGAAATATTACTCATTTTCTAGCTAATCACTAAGCATACGATCGTTATGGAACAAAATATTTCAATGACACAATTAGCAATAAAAGTTGAACACGAAGTCATAAGATGTCTATGGGGGATTATATTAGTGCGAGTAAGGCGAACGGCTATTAGCAAATGGTCTATAAAATTTCCGCGCGTACACGAGCCGTTAGAAAGTGCATTGGCAAGACTTCAACTACTTTCACCAGAGAAAATGTCAAAAGATTGCAGGAAACCATCTTGATCTCGCGTGAATAAGCACGGGATAAAGAATGCATCATCTGTGAAGATTTCAACAGAATCGCAGCAAGAAAATGAGCGAAACGTTTTTTGTCGACTGAAACACGACCCAGGCAACTTCTTGGCGGAAAAAATTAAAGAGAGTGCGCTTCCATTATCGCAGAGGGTTAACGCTCGGGATTATAAACTTGTGATGCAAACAGAAGTTGCGATTCAGTCGGCATATGCGAGTTCGGATGCTGCGACTGTGTCGAGGTCTTTGAAAGAGAGGATGGCGAATCAAAGGGATTACAAAAAGACGAAGAGTGGGCGACCAGTTCCCAAGTAAAGCGTGGGAAAAGGGGGATATGACGCCTCTTTCTTCTTCTAAACCATTGGTCTCGAACAGGTCGATCCTTGTCCTTACCAAACCCGATCTCAGTCACTAAACTCTGTATCCGTTGAGTCTACACCGAAATTCCATTTTCGGAGTCACTGGAGATGGCTTCCGGTTAATAATTCGATGAATTACATGATTCTAAATGCATCAACCTCCACAAACGACTTGACTAAATCCCGGTAGCGTAGTAGCTACTGTGGTTGCTTGCTATTTGAGGGGGGTCTTGAATTCGCATTTTGGAAAAGTGTAAATATAATTTTCTCATCAACCAACTCAACTTCGTGGGAAGAGAAAACCATATAAAAACACCGGTAAGGACAAAGTTAAAACATGAATTCATATGCATAAAGTTATCTTACACGTGCATTTGGTCATTACATATATAAATGCTGTCTTGAGGTTTAATTTCTATCAGCTACGAACATCTAAGAGATAACCATCGTACTAGTTTAACTTTCCCCGCATCAAGGCCACTGAACCACAAAGAAAATCTCTGGCAAGTCATCAAAAGATAAGAAGATATTAGAGAGAACTTCGACACAAAGGACTGAGATGATCATGATTCTGTTATATCACGGAATCGAACAAAGGGTGTTTTCAATTAACTCTCAAATTAATTTGTAATCAGTTCAATAAGCTGAGCGAAAATGTTAAAGAAGCTTCCGCGAAAAAATATTCGATATAAAAAACTGATTTAGAGGAAAGGAAGTTAGAAGTACGAATTACGAATTTCGACATGCATAGTCAAATAAATACCAAATATTAACAAAGACTTTTTTCATTTCCTGAATATGTCTGCGGCACGAATGGTTTAATATAGAAATTCATGAGCTAAATCAAGACAAATTACAGAGAATTTCACAATTTTATTTCTAATACAACCCTGAATTCATGAAATAACCGAAAGCAGGGAGAACACTCAAATGATCCTCGCAGTTTTTGATCCGAAGTTTTGAATTCTCTTTCTTTCAACAACAACTTTTCTTTATCTTCCTGAAAAAGATTTCCCCAAGAAAATAAAGTCGTGCGTGCAGTATGACGCAAAAAACGACCGGAATTCCGCCGCTTCGTGACTTCACTTACATTCTCCTTTCATTACTTTTTCTTACGTCAATTATTTTATAGGAATGCAGCTTCATTAGAGTAATGGAAATATATTAAGGCAAAAAAGTTAATAATCTCTTCCTTTAAGATGAGGCAGCGCTTCTACGGTATTTATGACAATTTAAGAGTATAATTAATTGTGTATTATTATTTTATCGATGAATATAGCCTAGTGTAGAATACATTGGGACTTTTAAGAGCCTTCTGGCAATAAATGTTTACCTTTATCCAATCCAACCATTCTTAAGAATGGAACTTTACTTTTTAAAATAGTGCCGTAATCACTGTAACATCAGGCATCAATCTCCTTGTAGATTATGTTTATAGGGTCTCAAAAAAACCCTCTTTATATTAAATTACTATATATCCATCTTCGGTGACCAGCACTTTCCTCCCTTCCATTCCATCAAAACATATAAATGACACACCATTTTAAAGAGAAAATATCCCGATCCCTGCTAAAATTAGACCAATAAATAAAAAATGCACCATTTGATAAAAAAAATCGAGTTAAAATTTGAATTTCCCTATACAGGTTGGTTACTGGATGTGTAGATATCGATATCTATTGATACAAACGAGGTAAAGAGAAAAGTACCCTGATATTCTATTTCCTCACCCAAATACATTTCAACAAACACCCTAATCACTACAAACGAATACAAAAACGCAAAAAATGTGCCTAAAAACACACCTTCGCGTGTAAATCAATCACTTTCAACTTATTTGGACGAATTTTTCGGGCGGGGCAACTAATGAATGTATCAGAAAAGAAAATCAGTAACCATGAGCTCAAAAATTTGTGTCGGCGGAAAAACGTCCCATTCTCCTCTGATGCAACGTCGACAAGTATATATGCTAAATTCTAACGGGCTACTGACGCTTTACCGTATGATCTCACGCTGAGAGAAAAACGGCGGTAATAGATGACCCTTCATTCGCACGCCTTCGATTATTGGGCACTCGTGTCGCGCTTTGGCGAAACGGCACGGAAGCGCGGACGGCGACGGGACCGAGTTTAAAATTAGCACCGATAATTACGCATCTCCCGCAAAGAAACGTGGGGAGAGAGATGTCCTGTTTGGCCTCGATGTCCGGTCAGAGGACGGGTCAAGTTGCCTGCGGGGGCGGGGAAAGCAACGGGTTCCAGATGCCCACGGAGGAGTCTTCCGAGACGAGCTTCCGATTCGCTTTATCTGTTGAAAAGCGATTCAAAACGTTGTGTCGTCACCAAAGCTCGTGGCAGATGCGCGAGATTCCTTCCTCTTTTCGCAGATGACAGCTGGCGCATCTTTTTTTGCCGCGAGATTTTGAAACGTCCATAATATCTGTTGGATTCGAATGGAATTCTGATACGAGGAAGGATACATTTGAGAAATACGCTGCGTCACTTGGGAAAGGAGAGGACAATGGAGTGAGTTTTCTTCAACGAATCGATAATCTCATTCGCATGACTCAGGTAAAAATGATTATCGTTCGACGGTCCCAAAGAATGTTTGAAATGCATACACTAAACTCCAAGTTATAGCAACATTTTCAGTGGTATAATCCGCCTTTATATTTTTCTGATTTTTACAATCGAGAACGTTGAATATGAAAACAGATTTACCACGCTAAATATCCTAAAAATAAGTTTAGCTCGAGAAACCGTAAGAATCATTCATAATTATATTCAACCAGGTGGTGATCAGATGAATTTTCCAACTATCAGCAGATCGGAAAACGAAGAATGGAAGTTAATCAAATCATTGTAATAGAAGTAAGCAGATTACACAATTACTGCTCCCATTGATAAAAGATATCGTCTTTAAGGTTATTTATCTTAATCTTTCATACAAAACCTTAATATTCACTATTGGACTGGTTCTAGCAAAAGACAGTTGGTCCTTGAATTCAATTATAAAAATTTACTGTTTCCAAAATACCGCTATCTCAACTCTCTCCAAAATATTTTTTCTAATATGCATATCTTTTACATATTATTGGGCACTAGTCTCCAACACATAAGCATTGAGGTATATAGGTTACATTGAAACGGTTAGTAAATTTCTGTACCAAATCCATACCACCCGCAACAGGACAAGATATACAGGTTAAGATTACTCCAGATAAGACTCTTCCGCATAATTTTCTTATACCGAAATTCTGCGGCGACAGAAATACGATAACCGATTTCCATTTCGTCTCGCGACATTTACAAAATTCATCGGGAATTTTTCTTCGAAGCAGCAAAAAAATATTAAATGTTGGGTTTACTCTGGTCTCCTACACTCAACTCTCGGTATAAAAATTTTAGATAAAACGAAACATTCAAAGCAAACCCGAAACACAACGATTGCGAAGGCCTCCGAGCAAAAAAAGCGTGGGGAAAACGAAATATTTCCGCCGACTACAAAAGAGAGCGCAGCGTACAGAGAACGTTAAATTTAACACAAGTGCCAACGGAATGTGGCGTGTGCAGCAACGTAAATTAACCGCCTGGGAAATGACACCCCCTCGTGAGCTACGCTAAACACTAAAGGCCAATGTTCCTGGCGCCATTATCGGCCAAATTGCGAAGGGAAGTTGGCAGTGGGAGCCATTCCGAGCATACTGCGGCGGTGCGTGGAACGATTCTTCGAACCCACGCCTAAAGAAACACTCACTTGTTTAGAATACTGGCGCACTTCAAGGTAATTGGCTAAGAGATTAGACGGGCAAAGGTCGAAATGCTAAGAGTTCGTCTACTGAAGGTAAACAGGATGCGTTGCTATGGAGAAATAGCTGAACTTCTTCGTCTGAATTCTTTAGCACCGATCCAAAGAATTCTGAAAGTGAATCATGTACGCTACAACCCTCTGAAATAGGTGCATTGCGAGGTGCGGTTCTGCAAGCTCACAGCTGTTCCAGCTTGCATAGATTTGTTACCCCAATACGAGGATCTAGCCACAACCAATTCCGTTCGCCATTACCCCTTACACGAGATACTGATATTAACGGTCATTATTAGGCCTGATGATGACTGTTACAATCGAAACCAGTTGCGAAAACCAAACAAAATCTAAATAACTGCATTTGAAGTTTGAATGATTTTAAGATTAACTGATTTAATTGGAAAACATAAAGAACTGATTTGACAAGGATTTGAGTTGTCCAGAAGGATAGAAGAGATGTATTGTCATTAATTAACAATGTTGTCGAAGTCATAAAAGGAAGGTCTTGTAGGTCAGACAGTAGCATTCCTTATCTAACAATTTTAAAGAAATCAAACATGAAATTTTGTGAATCTTTCATATACCAAACTCAGAATTTCAATCACTAATATGAAGGATTACGAAAATGTTGCTTTCTTGATAGCCTAATTTAGAAGCAGAGAATAAAATTAAGATTATTAAATTTTAAATTAATTCGAATATATTACCCATTTTAATTAATGAGCCTTTTTCTAGTTAGAACAGGCTAGAAAATTACAAAATAAATCTTAATGTCAGTCATATACACAGTTACAATCCCATGCAAGTGCAGAATCTTCTGGAATCTGACAAAATCTGCAAACAAAAATGTATCAGTTTTTGATTCACTGTCAACCCACTTAGATAATCAAATTAATCTTCATTAACATTCTTGTACGACATCATTATCTCCCCACTTAAGTAGGCGATATTGGCTTTAAGTCAATACACTTGTTTGTGGTCTCGATCTCTCGCGTCAGCCCTTTTCTAGCTTACTGACGCGGCTTTCTGCATGCAGATCCCAAATAGCTGACGTGTACAAACCGAAAGGCCCGAGTAAGGAAATCTGAAAGACTTCCTCTTATGCTATCGCTCTAAAGAAGTCTTCTGTAGGGCATGCGTATCACAACATGTGTATTCCGAGAGATAACACGAGATTAGTAAGTGATGCTAAGTGGACATCGAGACTGATTACGAGACAGAAGAGACTTAATGGATTAAAAAGAATACATCAAAAGTATTTAATCGAACTGCGATGATATCTGACGGATATCAAGATCATTTAACTACAGATCTATCTAAATGGATTTATTCGAAGTAAACGTGGCAAAAAACTTCTTGTGAGGATGAAGATCAATTTCGAGTGGATTTGATTTTAACGAGAAGCTATTTCATTTAGTCCTGGTGAATGTGGTGTAAGTCAATGAATCCATAAGAAACCAATAAGGTCTTACTGTGTCAAAAGTTGCATAATTTTTAAATCCGAGATCCACAACGTACATGATTAAAAAAAATATTTTGAGTACCAAATACATTTACTATTAAAAACAGGTTCACATATTTCCAAATCAGTCATTATAACACCGTGAAGTAGTTTATTGAATGTATATGAACGGAACTCTCATCCAAGTAAGGAACTTATTTATTTAACCATACGGTTGATCCTTATCAAAATCTTTGGTGTAAGTTGTTTACGCTTCTGGAGAGCAGTACTTACTGCTGTAGCATTTCAGCAACGAAAGTCGTCTTTTAGCTTTACTTTATTATTACTGTATTATTAAAAGCAGCTTTCATTATTACTGTAGTCAAAGATACGATAGCAGTAAATGAAAGAAACATATGTTAGATGAAAAACACTCCTTTCATCAAGATATAATAGGAAGAACCATTTTCAAATAGAAAAAATATTCACTCTTAAAGGAGACAAATGAGGTTACGTCGGATGAGGAAGAAAGAGAGACCTATGCATTAATAGATGAAATAAAGATTGCCTGAATTCTAACACCTGGTCAATTATATTAAACAACCCATTGAACCATTCGCCAGGCTTCGGTCTAAAACTGACTGGGATCAGAAGTTGCCAGAAGGGATAAATGCCCAATGAGAGTACCATTTCATGTTCCCAGAGAGAGGAAAAAAGCGAAAAAAGTCACTCCTGAACGCTTGAAAATTTCCAGGCAGAGACCGGAATATCTGCCGGTACGATGAACTGGATTCAAGAATAAAAGATCTGAAAAGGCTTTCGAGTTCGCCCAGGAAGAAGGCGACCCACTTCTGCTGAGAGAGGCCCTTTGATTTTGCTCCGAATCGACCGAAAATTCGTCCAGTGGAACGGCGTCTCGTGAAAGGATTTGATCGGAAAGAAGTCGTGGCACAGATCGGATGAGACTCACGCAATCTAAGCGACACACCATTTTACCAAGTGGAAGATAGCGATGATTTCTCACCCAAGGACAAAACCGGTTCTCTTCGCTGTTACACAGCCTCCAAGCTCGCGAAGATATATTCGAACCTGATGCTTGCTTTCTCTTATCCGTTAAAGATATCGGAGTGGACGTTTCCGGCGTTGTGTTCTTATCGTTAAGACGAAATTCAAACGCTGTCCTTAACGATCCGGTTAACTCGAAGTTAGTGCATCCTTTCTGTGGTTCCTATTCACGATGTATTTTTGATCATCATATGCCACATTTTATACACATTGCTTATAGTTATCAATAAAACTTTCAATTAGCCGATACTTTGGTCGGCAGGTCTTGATCTCATTCAATCAGGAAAAAGACAGTACCTTCACTGTACATTGAGAATGTCTATGAACTTCCACTGCTGTTTCGCATTATATCGTCACAATATGAAAAAGAATTTGGTGGTGGAAATACGAGATATTGGAATAAATATGTTGGCAAGATACCAAAAATGCATGGGAAATAAATAAGGTTATGTGATAAATGAAAAAAGATTATAGATAACAAATAACTATCTTATTATAAAAGTTTTAGAGATGGCAAAGAGAATTTACTTTCTAAAAATCCCTCTCAAGTATAAATAAATAACATGTTCCAATAATCAATTCAATTACACACATCTGGTCGTCCATCATATACAATTAAACCACTAATAACTTATATTTAGCGCAATTATTAGTGATATTTCATAGGCGTAAGGCACAGGCCTTGAATAAAGAAAAGTCGCCGGACATGATATATTATATAAAATGAATACGCAATTCGCAAAAAATGACACTTATGCATTTCATGGAATAAGTTTTTCACTTTTAATTTTGAGTGATATATGGAGGTGACACGTAATGATATGTACGTACTAATCAATCATTTAATAATTTCCAGCTTTAACATGTTTTTTATTTCTACTTCAAAACTTCTTCATAATGATTTAGTAACGAATGCTACTCATTTGTTCTCTCCCACGACTCACATTATGGTCACGGAACTAACTCTTGGGAACTAGCGAGTCCTTAGATGCGTATATTTTACGATGCTTTGACTTTAGTCTTTTTTATGCCATACACAGCCCTAAAGGAAGCGATGCTCTTAAAAAACGTTACAATTTAGCGGAAAAGACCCACATCGTTTACTATTTAACGATTCCGAGGTACTTACAAACAACTTCCACGACTGCTGACGAAAAGGGCGGTTTATCATCGACGATATTTACTAAGTCAATAAATAACTCCGTAAGTGGTTGAGGATGCAAAGCATTTCATAACCTCATCATAGCAGGTCAAGCAAATGCCGTAAACATACGGAGATAAATGCGCTCTTCACGTGATGAAAGTAAATCCGCGTTAAAGAATGTAAACAAGCTGTTTTCCTTACACGGGTATAAATCAGCATGCTCAAAGTGAGTGAACAGTCGTGATTCTTTCATTTCAATCAATCCCTTTGATTGATTCGTGGCTATCTCAGCAAGAGATAAAGAAATTTTTTACCAATAATTTTTACTGCTAGTCTTCTTCTTTTGAAATAAACTTACTATTAGAGATAAATTTTTTACAGGAAAATATGAAAATAAAGTTGGCAGATTACGCTATAATTCAGTTAGAAAATACTTTTTTCAATAATTGACTCTGTATAAATTAAACAAAAGATATCTATAAATATTATGTATAGTTATATATTAAACAAAAGTAAAACTCTCAGAGCAGGAATCAAAAATGAAATTAAAACCAAAATATTATTTAACGAAGAAAGAAGAATATTTAAAGACGAAGAACGCATTTTTTAGAACAACTTCGATAACAGGTCTAAAAAATGAAATTTAAAGGAAAATATCATTCAACGAAGACAGAAGAATACTTAAATGACGTAGAACGCGTTATTTTGCACATATAGCGAACATATCTTTCCGATACTGATCCCACCATAACCTATTTCCACTCTTGTTTACGAAATTTCGTAACTCAAACGCTTTGCCAGTTGTGCTTGAGCGGGCGCCACCCTGGTTTCCATCAGCGTTAGCGAAGTTTCCCTTTAATCTGACAAGATCCGGGGCGTCGCAACCCTTAAGAAAAAAAACCCTTAAGAGGATCTTCTCCAGTCAGTCGTAAAGACTCGAGAGACTACACAGCCTTGTGGCCCCGTATGAGAAGCAATCTGCAGGAAAAAATTGGAAAAACAAAAACACGGCTGGACTTGCTAGCGCAGCAGAATTATAGCCTTTGTAGAGACAGGAAGACACGAGGAAACTGTCCTCCTTACGGCTATCACTCATCCGCAAAGTAACCTCTCATAAAAGCCAACCTTGGTCTGATTAATGCGACATCCTCGCGGCAATAGAGAATTCGTTGCGAACTGCAAGCGGTCTCTCTCACATACTAACGCTTGGGCCAGGAAGCCCTGGCCATGGCATTAATTCGCGGAGAGTTGACTCGGTAATATATCCACATGTGACCTTTTTCTTAAGTTAAGATAGAGGAATGTTGGGAAACGTACGTGGAGAATCGAAATTGCCGTATATCTCGGAATGTTGCGCAGCCTACCTCGGTGGTGCAGGGTTTAGATTGTTAGCAAAGCAACGGTAAGGATTATAGGTTCGAGGTCCAGTGAGCACATGGATACCATATATACATTAATACATGAGAATTTGTTAACCTATAATGTGATACATTGAGGAAGGCTGATAATAAGGTATTAGTGAATGATTGACTAAAATATACCAGACTATCTTTCCAGAATTTTACCACAGTATTCCCATTCTTATATATATTTCGATTACTACCCGGCTCATACTGGCTAGGAAACTGCATTCCATAGATAATCTATTATCACGATAGATCTGAAAATATTTAATCATAATCTTACTACTATGATTACGCTTCAAACAAGACATACTTTCTCCTTGTAATACCAATTGCTATTAAGGCCAGCAAATACTCTGAATGACCAATTTAATCATGAACTTTGAAGTATGACATATTTTTCCAACAATCTGTGAAAGAGTTGGAATCGATTCACCTTGAACTGGTGCTTGTTCAGTTTCTAAGGATAGTTTGATGATTTCGGACCGAATATCCTTCCGTAGGTTATCCACCAGAATCTTTATCGATCAGATCTAGCTACAATTTAGTATTGCACCTGTTTCAAGTTGAAAAAACATAAACGTCTTCAAAATCTTTACAACTATAAGATTGTTAATCAACAAAGCAAACCTTAGTCTATTGAATTTTTCCGAAACACGACTACGAACTTGTAATAACCCAAGATTCACCTTATCTACCACGCTTTGCAATATTTGAAATGCATAGGCAAACCTTGACAATTATTGATCAAAAACCTCATTTTAGACTGTTCCCGCTTAGTTTTTCCGAGAAATCTCTTGTATGAACTTTAAAAAAAACCAATTCACCCTAAACCGCACATTCAACCGGTTTTTAGATGACAAACTCGACCAATATTCAAGCCTTCCATACATGGTATAGCCGTCCACGCCTTTGTCAGACGTCCGAGACGAAGTTGGTAATGACGCGTACCTTGTAATCACCGATGATAGATCTCCGTTCACCGTAAACAGCAAATTTTCTTTCAAGGCAAAACCCATCTCATTCACTTCGCCTGTCACGATCGCTTTCAACAAAACCCCATTTAGCTCCTTTCGAGCGTAAAAGGAATGCCCTCTTGCGGACATCTATTACGATCCCCTAATGATATTAATGTTCCCACGAATCAATATACTCAGACATGAGCCGAATCATTCCCGGCACGACCCAAATCACGAGTTCTTGCCGACGGTTGTTTTTGTCGTGTGTAATGTCGCCGGAGACGTGCCTCTAGTAAACACTCGAGATGATATGCAAGGCACCGGAATGCTGTCGTCGGAAGATTTCAATTCCGAGCACGGAGCGGACGAAACCCACTTTCCCCTGTGTGATAAAATACGGCGGAATCGAGACTCTTTGCTCGACGCGGAAAGAATGGCTGGCGAAACGAGCTCTGCAAAGAAGAGAAACGATAGCCTTAATTAGTCTTGAAAATCAATGAGACACTTTTCATTTCTGCGATGGAGGAGGCATGAGTTCATCGAATGACGGGTCGTGAAAGGAAAACCGAGTTGCGCAAGCATTAAAATGAGAATTGCTGGGGAGAGAAGCCAAGAATGAGAGAGGTCAGCCATGTGTTTACGATGATCAAAAGGCTAATTGTAGCGGAAGAATTTCTCAGCACACAATGAGTTGGATTCCTTCACGAGATACATCGCAAACACTCGCATATCCGAGAGAAAAAGTTGCATTGCTGCGATGAGGATCTCAAGGTGATGATAAACTTAAAGGAAAACGTGAGTTTTCACAAAAATAAAATTTCGTGAGGTATCCGAGATTTGGAACAGAAGCGAACGACTGTATTTGATACTCTATAAAAGATCATCCAACAGTTTACAACTCTTCTACTTCATCCATTGCTTCTTCGCACGTTTTAGGCTAGATAAGAGTAAGCGTACTTCCAAATATTTATTCTAATGCCAAAACCATCAGATTATGCTAATATTTTTTTTTTTTTGAGTTGCTCAAGCATATCATATCTTTAGAAACGTTTCCTTCGTATTGATATAAGTAATAAAAATAATGTATGGTATACCGATTTATATATCGTAAATAGTATAATATATACCGTAAATATATCGTGTTAGCCCTGTGCTAAACAATGTAACTTCTCTCTTATCTTTTGGTTTTTCGTTCAAGAAAGGCCTAGGAGCAAAGAAAATGCAATTATTTTAAGTTGAAACTTTTTGAAAGCTTTTCTGTATTTCTATAAGATAATTTGCATAAAAACACGTTTTATTATTATTTTATTTATCGTAGATACATGGGTAGAATTCGTTGGTATGATGGGAGCAAATACTGCCATCTGAAATGAGTCAATCTGCAGCTAGGTTTACTCATGAATTCACATCAACGAATAAATGTTTGCGTTTAAACATGAACGACTTAATTACAGCGAACAGCAAGCAAATCTGCTAAGGCTGACACGTTGCAATCCTGCCCCCAGAATCAATTGTCTTCCTCTCCCCTGCGCACTCCATCGAACATTTCGCCGATAGAGAACCTCCTTCCTGAATATGTAATACTCCTGGCGGCCATTAGCGAGGGGTTTCAGGACTTAACCGCACCACTGAACGCAAACGAGGGAGCAGCAGAACGAGATAACGGATCGGCAATCAGCATTCGAAGGGTCAGCATTTTTCATCCAGAGATTCGTTCTAAAACGTTTCAAAAGCGGGCTAAAGATACATAACCTGCGTTAAACCCGGAATCCCTTACGTGAAATGGGGGGGAGTTGATTTATGAGGGGTTTGAGGTGGGGGAGGTTGGGAAATTGTGCACGTCACGTCGTCTGCCAAGTGGTGTAGGGTAGAAATGGCGGCGAGGCGTAGCACGGTGCAAGGAACTTTCTCCTTCGATTTCGAGCTAATGGATGGAAGCGAATGAAAACCGGGCAAAATTTATACGCTAAATGGAAAGAGAGCGAGCGATATTTCGACACTAAAGCGGCGCAGGCATTTCTAATCAGGTCAGTGGTTGGCTGAATCAATGTTCCTCTAACTTTTTGCTCTCGATCTGCCGCTATCTCTATACCCCGTCGCCACTGTATGATCGCTTAGACTTACTGAATAATAAATAAAATGAAGTGTCAGAATAATGTATGAGAGTCCAATTAAGACATTGAAGTATCCCTGCCGACTTTAGAATTTCGTAGCACGAAAGGTATAATTCATTTGAAATCAATTTTATTCCTGGTATTGTAATTGCTGTCCACGTTAAGTAGTTCACATTTTCAATTTTTCAACGCTGCCAGAAGTGTTCAGGAAAGTGGTTACCATTCATCAAGGGAGTTAGACATTTACAACTGAGTTTCTGCGATGGTTAACTCGTGGTTCCCGAAATGACAAATAATATGTTGATTGACTTACAATCATACTGCTATTGCTTGTATATTTTTAGCAATGCTACGTGATAAGTGATTTAATTAGGTTGGCATTAGTTCTTTAGCGATAAGCAGTTTGGTGTATAGTGATAACGTGAGCAATTAGGGGCTAAATTAAGGCCCTAGCATTTATTATATTTGTAATTTAAAACAGTATTGAGACTATCGTAGGCGTTAATGTAAGCCAAGAACCACACCTTCAATTATTACTCTCTTGTACTGAAATCTCTCTACACTAATATATTATTCAAATAATGGTTAAAAATAGAATCAAAGATGAGAATTGCAATAGAAGACCATCAGCTTCGATTTCTACACAAAATGCAATGCACATGATGGTGAAGGCCTACGGAAGATCGGTTGAAGAAACCTAGAGCAACAATAAACGAGGTTCAACGCACTTTTGGAGCAAATAGTTAGATCATCCGCCCTGAATAAATAAACTCATAACAAGTTAGTATATTTGCAAGTCGTGAGCTATTTCCAGACAAAAAAACAACGTTTGAACACACAGCTTATGAGGTCAGCTTTCTACGACAGACGTATGCTACAAACGAGTTAGACAATGTAATAAAACCTCACCAAGTGACAGAATTAGGCAATCTGACTTATCAGACATCGCCTACTGAAACGAAATCACTTTCGAATCCGCTAATAAAGACAATTACTTGAGGAACTGAGTTTTTATTGTGATAAATTCTCCTTTACCTTGCTTGGAAATCGGAATATGTCTTGTCGAATGTAACTTGCGATCATACTGATAACATACTAACACTAGGATATCTTAAGCAAGACTTATAACTCTAACATTTTAGCCTAAAAAGAAAATAAATGTGGAGTACTTAGAACAGGATTTAAGTAATGAAGACAAATAAAATTTTATTCTGTAAGTTGAGTAATTTGAGAAAACGTAAACTTGAGTTGCTATCATAAATTCTGTGGACAATACTAATATTATAGGTAGAGCAGGAGATACCTCATAGGAAAAGCAGGAGATTCAAGAAGTATTGCAATTCCCAACGACTTCCAGCCAAATTCTGCATTGATGGAGAGGGTTGTAATTAACTTCCCAAAATTAATTTGATAATTGCAATTCTTTAAGATTCTCTTTTTCTATCATTTTCTGTAACTCGAACGTAACGAGAAAAATTTACAGTCAAAGAACGATACTGACCGCATGGCTGATTAACCTCACTTCAGACCCATGATGGAAACAAGAAATACAAACATCCAGTACCTCGCGAATTTCGTCGCATATCGAAACGAGCTCGGACTGTTGCATCAGCTATCAAACATCACAAGTGTAAAGTTCAAACAAAACGAGCAAACAAATATCCGGAAATGAGATAAGACCTAGAAAGAGTCCGAAAATTTGCTTCCTTGTAACTGGAAGAGTCCTTACACGAGCTGAATCGTGTCATGCATTATTGCATCGCGAATTCGTGTCGCAGTTTCCAACGCTGACTCAGATGCCGTACGACCAGATAAATTGGGATGTTTCAGCAGTTCTCTTCGGTTCGGCAAACAGAGCTTTTCGAAAGTATTGATTTCCAGGTTCTGTCTGTCGACTCACAAGAACGAAAGCCAATTTCCCTGAGAATGCTTTTAACGAATTCCCGCAGAAAAATGACGGCAGAGTAAATAAAACGTGACGGGTATTTATGACAGGAAGTTTTGAGGCGAGAATTTCTCCATTCTTGTGGCCATTGCCTCGGTAATGAGCCGCGACACACAAAAAATCGCCTTTACGGTAACTTTTGGGGAAACGCGTAACAGCCCAAAGCTGAAGAAATTGAACGGTGAAATTATGCGGAACGATTTCGGGTAATTATAGCTGACTTGCGGAACATGTACTCTGAGGAATTTTTCACAATCAAAGATCTCAACTCCTAATTTATTCAGGGATAGTAAGATCGTAAATGATCAAATTTTCATAACCCGACTATGTTGGTGCTTTCCCGCACCTTGAATTTTTCTTAATCGACCTTATGCGGAGAATATGTTCTCACTTCCTACACTTTCTCTTTTAAATTAATTCTTCTAAGCATAAATAAAAACCTCGATACGAGATTAAGATGAAAAGAAGCCCACTAGCACTTAACCTTGACGAATAAAGCTTCAATCGAATTCCACACGGAAAAATATATCTTTGAATAATTGGTTCATATCAGAAGTGTGTCATAAATAAAACAAAGTGCCCCCGTTCATTATTTACTTTAATTGGAGGAAAGGTTAACAGTATTTTTTTCAATTGACGATGAACGGGCAAAAAAGCTAAAATTTGAAGGCAGCATCCAATTATAGAAACCACGATTCCTAAACATAAAAGTTAAAACGCAGAAAATAAGGCGAAACGGTGATGTTACAATGGTTTTCGCATATATAATCGCCTCAGTAACATTATTTTGACTTGCACTTTTGAAGCTTGCGGTATTTTATAATTGCTACTATTTTTCATTCTTTTCAGACTTTCCGCGGTGTGACCCTGAATAATTTATCTCTATCAAAGGAAACTGATCTTTCTAGATTTTCCTTAGCATGCATTCATAAACGGTAGAACCAGCAAAAAGGAAGTTAAAATTAATTAAGTCGCCAAAGCCATCTGGGAACGCAGACAATGCATTTATTATTTTTTATGGCATCTCTCATTTTATGGTGCTTTCACTCGTTTCCTTTGCAAGAAGGAGAATTGGCAAGGTTTACTTTGCTTCGCTTCGCACGAACCTTTCGCAATGGAAAAAACTACTTCGATTACGGCATATTTACTTTATACGTAAGAAATTGCGCGCTTTGTCGATTAAGAATTGAATCAAGAGAAAAGAAATTCTTCAGATAAGCTAAGCGAGCGTCCACTACTTTTGTAACATATAATTGTAAATTTGAAGAAGGCCGTTAACTACATGCAAACTTCCTCTACGTATATAGATAGGCATGTATTCTATGAAAATTATGTTCGAAACTTCCACTTTTGGAATAAGAGAAAGAAAGTGCTATAAACGATAAACATAACAAAAACTACTCTAAATTCAGCTAAGTTTAGTGTGTTTATGTTTGTAATTCAATAGTTGTATAGTTGCATATGAACTTATTTTGATTTTCCTTACTGTATTATATTTTATTTATTTTTATTTTGTACCACATTGTATAGATTAATAGGTTTGTATTTTTGTAAGACTGTATTGTAATAGTATACATTTTCATTTTGTATCATATTACATAGATTTTTATAATTGTAATTTTTATAATTTTTTATATATTTGTATTTCTTTTGTTATGTCATTTATATAATTTTTTAATTATGAAAACTTTTTGGTTAAATGGAAGGTGGGACTAAAAATTCCCAATTTCGCCAAATAAAGTATATTTATGTATTTAAGCTTTTCGCAGAAGCTGCTTTTAATTTCATTCGTTTAGTTAAGCCAAAAATCCAGGAAATCTTCCTTTCACGTTTCTCTTTCACTTAACCAAAGCTCCGTTAGGAGGTTCGGCAAACAAGAACATTTCAACACCCACTAACGAACATTTCGATTTACGCTAACGGGAACATTTCAATATACTCTAACGAACCGATCGCAGGCTGAATAGCAATTTCTTAAGCACTCATCGACATCTAAATAACACGGCATATAAACACCATCCGCATTGGGCACACCGTGCGATACATCGACGGCTCTTTATTCATCGAACGCCCTAGTCATCCCATCAAATCCCCAACGCGTGATCGATTCACCGCTACACATATCCGGCCCTTTGAAAGGGCTAAATATACCTTAAGACGAGTCGTGACTCGAGTATTAATGCGTCCAACTACAATGGGAGGGAAATGCCAACTTCGAGAGAGGAAGCGACGGAAGCTTGGGACCATCCTGAGGCTCTTCAAACGGCCATTAAAATGTTTTGAAACTTGGACGGAGAGGCCGAAAAATAAAAGCGGGGAAGCGTTAATTACCTGTCGAGGACTAACGGTAGAAGGGGGAGAGCGGGGGAGGAGATGAGTGGGGGAGAAAGGGTTGTAAAACAGAGTTGCCAACTTTCCCGGATTTGATGAACTTACGACTACTGCTGTTTTTCTCAACGCGGATTTTAGAAGAATTTTGTGATGCAACTCGCTATCGTTGGACGGATGCTAACAGAATGTCATTTAGGTCAAACACCAATACTAATGGTAAAACTTTTTGTTTATGAGTGGTACTATGTTAGAGAAGTGACCTTTTTCAAGTCTATTCTTCCTTGGGAGGAGTGACCTTATAGGCCACACATAAACGAGTGAAATAGAAGATAAGAATCAGATCTCTACCTTTAAAATACACGTAATGAGGCATAGAGCAACAACTTATCAATACGAAGAAGATGAAGATCAAAGCTACAACCATAAATTTTAAATTAAAAACAAGTAATGAAATGTGAATCTTACATAGAGTGAACACGAAAATAAAATACATCAATTTTTAATCAGAATACAACTTATATTATTTTCATTCGTAGATCAAGAAAATATTCCTTAGAGATTTACAAACTCGTAATTATGTTCATTATTTCAACAATTATAAATTTCCACAATCGTAAGGTAGAAATTGAGCATCTTTGGTGGATTATTTCTCACAATGAATCCAGCTTCCAGGAAGTGAAGGCTGAGGTAGTCGATCATATTATTTTGTCTACAATCGAATGATGTTGTTCATAATTTAGTTTTATCACAGCGTTGTAAAATATCACAATCTGGATTATTCTGGCCGATTTCGGTGAAATTAAAAAAATCTTCGAAAATATAACTTGATAGGATGTTTAAAAATCAACCCGTACTTTAATGTAGGTACAAACTTAAAGCGTATACCAGTTTTGTAGATATGTCCATAAGGGTGTTTAGACGATAACCTCACCACAGAAGCACTGGATAAGGAATGAGGCTGAAAGGCAAACTGAGGGATGAGGCACCTTAATCACGTTTAATTCGATTAAACGTACAAAGAGTGAAAATCAGATTCACTACTCAAACACTGATGGAACGAATACATTGCCTAACAGTGAGACTACATTCTTACATACATAAATATCCACCAATCGTGCATCCTTATCAACAATGTTAAATCGCGAAGAGAAATACATACGTAAACCCATGTAGATCCGACCCCGGATAATCGAGAGAGTCGGTTTGGCTTCCATAAACCTCCCGCAATTGTCTCTCGGGATGGACAACTGCCGGAATCGACTCTTAAAGAGCTGGCAACAATAGTGGTAAGACAGATGGAGGGGATGGCTGTCGAGCACGACGGGGATTCCGAGATCGCAGCGAAATTGGTAGGATGAGTGTGTGGGGGCGGTCATTGACCTTCAATGCGCGGGGGCAGGGAAGGGGGCGCCCGAGGCTAGCGGACACCTGCTCTCCACTCCACCGCCCCCGGCACAACCGCTGCCCCCACCTGCCCCCACACCCCTTTCTCACCTTTTATACGCCTCATTGTTGGCGGCGCATCTCGCGGTTCTTTTGTTCGCGCCCGTGTATTTTTCCGCCCGCGATTATCGACGTCTTTCGCCGCTGAAAGATCGGCGCCGTCGAAAAAAAAACTTCTCGGACACCTTTTCCGGTCGATTCCTTTTGGCAGATTGCCACCGGAGATATCCACGGAAATATGCGACGTGAGAAATTATTCGCGACACGCGTGGGCGACTCGAGAGCGCCGGACCTTAATCATTTTTTTTTCTCCTTCTGGGAATTGGAAAATGAGCCTTTTCCTGCATCAGTTTTCTCTTTCGGACTCAGAAGCACATTTCGGGTAAACCGCGAAAGAACAGACGCGGAAAAATGGCAGACTATCAGTGTCTTCAAAGCGGATCTCTATTAACTGATATAGAGACTTAAACCTCAAGAACATATCTTGGATGCTAGTTAATTGATGAATGTAAATAATACTTTGCAACCAAAGGTTTCAAACGCTACTGATCGTACGGTTTACTACTGTCCTTGCGAATCAATTTGAGATACGAGTTTTAAAATAATTTTTTTATACAGCATCTCCAAAGTAATGGGCGAGAACCAAATTGAATTTCGAAAGATTTAAATAAATAACGCATCTTAAATTATTAGAATATTTAGAGATCGAAGTACAACACTTATGCTGGACGAAAAATTTTTAAAGAGAAACACATGAATATTTTCCTTTATCCAATGAAAACGGGGTATTTAAATATATGATTTCATTACACATACATGGAAAGTAAGTGACCTGTTGAACAAGCAGCCAGCGATTAAATAGATATTTTTTTAAGATGATAGAATCCTTTTCTATTTTTTTCCGCTAAAACAATAAACCTTAAAATTTTAATTAAATTTTGAATAAGTTAAGAAGCCGTTTCATTAATCCATCCTCACTTTAATAGTTCATACTACTATGAACTGCAACATACATATTATTGTACATTATATTGATAGTTCTACACTACTCACATCTACCTGTTCCCCATGCTATAATGATTCAGTTAATGAATTACTAAAATCGCCGGAGGATTAACCCACAGCTCAAGGCAATATAAAGGAAAGACCCACTTACTAAGGCGTCGAATCAAATAGCTGCCGATCAACACTCCATCCGCTTTCAAATATAGCTGTTGTATTTACAAGAGAGCACGCAAATAACGTTAGACCACTATGCAGCAGACTGGATGAAAATAACCTCCCCCTATACAAAAACAAATATCTCCCGATGCGTGATTCATTCTTTTAATGGATCCGAGCGTGTTTTCCCATTGCCAATCCTATAAAAGCATTATCCCGTTGAGAAAATGTCTTCCGAGGACCTTGCGGATGTTCTGAAACTCGCAGCAGGTCCTGTGAGTTCACGTTTTCAAATTTATCATCCATAATTGAGAGTGATTCGAAAGAGGAACCTATCTTTAACCTGAAATTGAATCATTGCATACTTTCTCCTACTTGTACCTTCATTTCGCGAGAAAGTATATTCCCACGAACCATTCCAACTGAAACAGAATTACGAGAATTGTTCCTACATCGTTGTGTAAGTTACTACTCCGAAACGATGGAGATGAGGCGAAGTCAAAACATCGTGCATAAATGCATATAAAAATGAGACTAACATATTCGATATGAAGGAAGATACAGAGAATAGGAAAAGGTACAGAATGTAGGGTCTTGTTACTATCGGAGGGGAACAAGGCACGAGAGTCGCTTGCGGTACATCTTCCAAAGGGATTGCGCAACATCAAAAACTAGACGAGATAAATGATTGAATCGCCGCGGGGAAAATGGAGCAAGGGAAATGGAGAAAGCTGACGATCCATTTTCCATGTGATGCTCAGAGACTCCGCGTTACTACGCCATCCTCAACCTAATCGACCTTCTGCCCAACTTTCAACCATTATTCATCGCCCTTGCGAGGCGGTCTTTCCCGAGAAAAGCATATCAAAGCACAGGGAACTATAGTTCTAGGAACTATTCATAAAGCAAATGACGGTACACAAGTGAAAAACGTCGATTCTGAAATTCTCTGCTTTGGATCACGCCAGAGGTCATCGAATACGAAGTTACTATCTTCACTTAAAAAGAAACACGAAAAAGCAAGCTATGAAATAACAATGATGTCCGAGAGGAAGACTGTCCACCCGTTTACTATGAGTTATCGGCAACAGCTCGACCCAGACAATACAGAAGATAAAGGAGATAAGCTGATATCTTATTTACCAAATTTGAGATGAGAAGTGTACCGAGAGATTCCAATCAGTATTTTTCAAACATTATTATATTCTTAACATGGAGGATGGGCCTGAACAGCGGCAATAAGTTTCTTACTTGAATAGTGCGGGAAATGCTTTTGGAGTAAGTTTGTTAAAAATTAAAATATATTTTTAAATAAATGCATGACAATAGAATTCTTTACTGATCAGCATCAAACAAACTTCGAGAAAATTCACATAATTTATTTACAAGCGCGATAAACATACATTTCCTTCGTATAAATTCATCGATTGTAATAAATTAATGATAAACTACGCTGATTACATTTGATCGCTATTAAAACATCTGAAGCTATTAGCACCAACTAGCATCTCAGAGAGTTTATCAATAGGAGACTATCTCTGGTAGATTGATTTCTGAACAAATAAATTCGAAAAATATTGCTTTAATATTAACTTAGGCAATCGAATCATAGTACTCACTGCCAGTATAAAAACATTCCCGAGACAAAGGCACCGCACTATTCATACCATTAAATCTAGACTGCGTACACATTTACCTTGAAATCGTCAATACGACAATAGTCCGATGAAGAGCCTCTGCAGCGATGCAATGTGAATGACCCTCTCGCAGATAAATAAAATTCACGATAACACTCGTGTTTCTTTAGCGTCGGGTTCTTAACGATGCTTCGAATGAGCGATTAAGTTTAAGGATTCAGACGGTCACGCAAACGGAAATTCAAAAGGAGAATTTTGAATGAGGGAGCGCTGGTGTTGCGTGCACGGTGGAAGAGATCAAAAGAAGGAAATGGCAGATAACAGCTTCGGCTCTAAATTATTAATCTACGCACTTAATAAACACTGCTAACGGTTACAAGTTATTCCTCGAGTGAATTGGACAACTGTTCCATTTCGATTAAAGGGTAAATGAATTCCTCGGCTCCGGAATGAACTAAATTGTATCTACCTGCTTTTTCAGAGTAGAAATGCATGATTGAAGCTACAGGATTTACCGACACTGACACAGAAATTTCTCGCTAAGGAATGAGGGAAGAGACTGCGAAAATTCTACATCAACATATGTTCCTAATCGATTACTTTCGCGAATCATTTTCGGAAAGATTAATTCTTGAATCGACTGATTTTAGCATTTATTTCTCTTGTCTTTCTCTCTGTATCAGAGCGGCCTATCTGACAATTAGGACGTAGAATATCGTCTACATCTTTACGAACATACTCTCTCTTAATTTGTTAAGAAATTAAATCTTTGATTTAACCTTGTTTCATCTAAATATTCCTGAAGTATCCGAGTAACGATCACCGATTTGGCATAGCAATTCCTTTACAAAACGATGCCTTTCGTTGTACCTTTTCTAATTCACGAATACAACACTTTTAACACCATGCAGTACCAGGAAATGTTAAGCTCTTGGTTCTTCAGATCTAATCAGGACCGGAACTAGGCGGTCAGCATACCAAGCATAGAAATGGGATACTTTGATATCCTCCTTACCGTGGGTGCAGAAGGCTTCGGTGGCACTCCGTATAACTTTTGCATCAGTGAGTCTGAACTGTTAAGAAAACGATCATCTATAAGGTAATTGTTCTGCACTTGCGATGACTTGCCCCCCTTACCTCATTATTTAGGACGACAGAGGCATGATACCTCACTCCTCATCCATCCTAGCAAGCATAATTCCCTCACCAATGGTTTTGGTAACTAGTGCCAGAGGTTTCATATGTTATAACCGTTCTTTGGGACCCACACGGACACATTTGCTCCCATTACTGCATTACTGTGGACAGCAGAGGCAAACTACCTCACTCCTCATCTAGCCAGAGCCCAATTCCCCAATGCCAGATGTTCCAACCAGTCTCTGGGACCCACACCGAGACATTCATGCAACTTCACAGAAAAAGATGGGGTTGATGGCTGATGGAAACCACGGAAATCGGTACAAAACACGACTTTCACCATAAAAAACAGCTCTCGAAGCTGCAACTGCATAGCGCCTTAACCTAGAGAACGACATCGAAAGCTGCAGAGTGCGACCCCGGAGGAATCGGGCCCCCCTCCGGCATAATAACCGCTCCCACGAAGACACGGCAACAGCGCCAGAGATCCGATAGTCTCCACTTAATATGCATCGGATTCGGTGCGCGTCATTTCGCGGCCGATGGCAGGGGTCGCTCCACGGATATTTCCCCCGGAGAAAGCGACGACCCACATACACAGCTGACGGGCACGAAAAGAACCACAAAAAAGGCAGCTCTCCGTAAACACTCCCGGACCATCTTTCACACCCACGTCGTCCCGCCGATCCCAGCACCCCTACAGGCAGCCCGGGCTAATAATAAAGCCCCTCCACCGCATTCCAGCCTCCCCCGAATTAGGTCCCGACCATAATCTTCGGCGACCACCGATAGCTAGGGGGGCCACCTTCCCCCAAAGGCAAACACGGCCTGAGAAACCATTCCCTCTGGTCGGTCTGGGTGAAAGGGACTCGCCAGAACATGCACCTGTGAGCTTCCCTGCGGCGTTGCCGCATCCGGGGCGCTGTTGCATTTCGAGTCGGAAGAGATGCTCCAGCGCTAAATCATCTTCTGGCGAAACCCACCCTTTCCACGAGTGGAGGGAGGCTTGCAGTAAAACGGCCACTTAGAGCGTGCGGCGGACGACGAGGAATATCGTTCCCGACGTTGTTAGCGTATACACAAAAAAACACGCCGCTTCGGAATGGCACAAAGTAACGTTTTCGCTCGCCCTCGACTTTTAGGAGGGACTTTGTTGAGGGTTGAGTCACGAGCTTCTTGGGATTAGAGACTGAAGAACGGATACCGCGAAGAGATGGCTGGTACAAATCGTTTCCGGGCCGGTGATTAATCTGAGGATAATACTAAAACTAAATTTGTAAGTCTTTATTATTTGTATGTTATTTTATACAAAACTAAAGAGAATCGGTCTTTTCTTCTGTCCTTGGATATGAAGATACAAAGAGTGTCGGCTTCTGATATTTATTAAAATTTGAGAATCATTACTGATTGTAAACGTGCAATTTAACGATTTTGTTAAAAAAAGGAGAAACTCGCCATATAAAAATTATTCACTATTAAAAAGTCGATAGATTTTTAAAGTTTAACGTTATAAACCGGAAGGACGAAATTTAGAATTATGTGCTATTCATTCCTCTAACAATGAGGTTTAATTTTAAATATTCCCTACGGCATCACATCCTGCAGAAGTAATAATAATAAATACTTAAACACACAGGAAAAACCGCACTCATATATGTTGTAAAAAAATCGATAAACAAGAGTCACACAAAATCAGACAAGATTGATGCAAAAGTGATAGACAAAGACAAAAGATAAAGAGTAAAAAATTTTAAAAATAAATGTAATTTGTGGCATCAATAGTTTTTTCCTCAATATGGGCATCGAATCACAAGAAATCCGCCTTAACGCTTATAATAGAAGCAACTTAACAACCACTTATACCTATATCTTACTACGTAAAAAATGGCTTCTTACTAAGATATGCATTTCTGAATTTCATCGCAATTCATAGCGTAAGACGAACCCGCATTTGAGGATTGGCTTCGGATGGGTATTTTCAATCTACCACGCATAGTGATTAGGCACGGCATATGGCAGCATAATTTGTAACAGGATGGGTCAGAATGTTGAATGACCGGATGTCGTGGAATAAAAGATTCGAGAAATATCACTCTCATTCTCCGAGGAAGCCCGTGATGGATGAGCTGTAACGGAAAACTGTCAGACTGACCTTGCACATTAAATACTAATTTATGGTCGAAGAGAGAAATTGCAGCGTTTCCTTAGTTGAACTATAATATCAACCCAAGAAAAGATAAACAAGAAACCCATGCCACAACAGTGACATCAATAATGGACTAGAACCATGAATGATTTTCCCCATACACGAAAAGCCGAAGAAAAATGATCAAAATAATAAAGTTGGCAATGCCCTCTTCATACCTTAAGGGATTACGTAATCGAAGAAAAAGTCTTTGTGCAAATTTCAATTATGAATCCCATGGATCACTGCAGGTTATATTGGATATTCCATAATGACATATAGTGCTATAGTTCAGGCAAAATGACCCCTGACACTCTAGCTAATAGTGACATTGGAGTAAAAACCGTTATCTTTCGGAGAAAACACACATTAACATTACAATGAAAACGAACTTCGTCGTTCTATAAATCTTGAAGGCTCGAAAATCGCATTTTCAACAGTAATGTTAATTTTTTAAATTTACATACTAACTCGGCAAGTTGCCAGTGGCGTCTGAAAAGACGCCGTATCTAACACTAACTGCTATTAGCCTCTATAGTTCACATTTGAAAAACGACCAGATATATTTGCTTCCGATGCATAGGAAATACTCGTAGTAGTAATTTTAAAAGTGCTTCGACAGCTGAAGGGAATTTGCGCGTGAGCTTCTACCGCGAATCGAACCCGGGACCGCTTTCACCAAAGTCGAACGCGTAACCCAATAGACTATCAAGATGCACGATTTGATAAAACTCTAACCAATGATTTAAACATATTAATATCCTAACAGGAAAGAAAAGTGGAACAATTTCATCATGTACAATCACCCTGTTAACAATTACATAAAGATATTTATCCCGCACAGCTAGTAGCATGTGGTGATGGTGCACTTGTTTACAAACCCATAACTATATACATAATCTTTGGCCTTTTTCAAAAGCTCTCTGTTCATAACAGCAAATTCCGGGATTTCATTAAGATCCCACTCACAATGTCAGCATGAAATGTTACCGAATTGGATTTCTTGGAAGCGTATTCTTCGAGGCAAAGATGTTAAGGCATCACTGCCCATCACCCTACATATTTTCCCCACTTTTTCTTCACGACGAAAAAACTGTCATTTTAACTCCGCCATACGGCCTTCTAAAATACGGCTCCCTGGGCATTTCCCAACAGCTACTGGCCATCCTATAAAACTGAAAGAAAGAGGCAGAACTAGATCTGGCACTGGTTACCACCATTAATTATTTAAACGCCCCACTTATATTTACGAACCCTCTTCTTGGGACAAGACATAGGGACGGAAGGAGGGTTTCGTTGAGGGACAAAAGGGTTCGCCCAGCAGGTCGAAATGGGTCCCTCAGGGGTCGTTCGCAAGGTCAACTCGGAGGGAATTCCTGAAGGCACTTTTTAATGTGAACTTCGGACGGGATGAGAAATCTAAGCAAGTCCTAACACGGCGCTACGAAGAGCAATTTCACTGACACAGTTAAGAGCATTGAAAAGCTGCTTCGAACTGGAAATCGTCATGTAAAACGTGGTCTCTCCTACGCGGAGGAAATTACGCTAAAAATAAGAAGTTCTCCGCACAGTTTTCAAGAGTCGTAATGTGGGTATTTAAATACATATAGTAAAGTTCGCGACGATTTTTATTTTTTTAAACAAGTATTTTCGCAAGAAGTATGCAAAAATCTCATTGAATCTTCATTACCACTTTGAATTCTCGTTAAATAAAAAAGTATGATAGAATATTAAAAAATATAAAAGTAATACAGTATGAAGGAATAGACAAGTTTGAGAATCACAAAGATAGAGATAAAGCGAGCTAACAGCAATAAAAAATAGATAAAATGAATTCTATTATCTAGATTCATAGAATAAGAATAACTTATTATTTACACTAGTTCACATTCATTCTATCTAAACCAACTGATTTCTAAAGAAGCAAAGAATCTTCGCCAATGTCACAGAATCTTCAACTGCATTAAATATGAACTGATGAACAATCCACTATAAACTTCATACAATATACACTATAGAACAGTTTCCATCCGCATCTGAAATCAATGAGAATGAAATTCAGACTCATACTTTTTCTCGGAAGTTAGAATGCAAGGGAAAGTTTTGGAAGCTACAACACTCAATTATGTCGGGCCAAAAAAAAACTTCCGGAAAAACGAGGAAGATAAGGAACATTTGAGTTATGTTACAGAATAATTGCGAAAACAATTACAGAGCATAACAGAATGAGGGAAACGCCTGGAAATTTACGACGCGCTTTTCCCACCACCGCCAGAAAAGTGAATCGCATAATCATAAAAAAATTCCCGCGGTTATACACAAAAAAGATGACCGAACACGGGGATAAATTCCTAAAAACGCTCATCATTCTCCCGAAACCGCGTTTGATACACTGAGTTCGTATAAACCATATAAAGTTATAACATTTCCTCCCGTTATGGTGCGGTTATTTATCGATGGAAATAAATTCCGAGGTAACGTGAGGCATATTGGCATTCAGCGTCCGTGCAACCGCTTCCCGATTTCTCCACGATCCTTTTATTCAAGCATCGCTTCTCCGCAGCGTCGAAGTACGCCATGGAATATCAATCCACTGTCGTTATCGCCGCCACCACCTCCATATCGACGTAGCGTATTTACTGGAGGCAACCGATATCCGAAGCCGAAGATTAGCTTCTACGACAAACTCGGGCTTATCGAACACTCCGCTAAAACAAATGTCTGCTGCAGTAATCATTCGAGCCCTTATTTCGGAACACGTGATAAACACGCCCCATCCTCATGATTCCTTGTTAATAATAAATTGATAAAAGTCATTATTAGGAGAATTTTAGTCTAATTAGACCACTCTTGCAAATAAGTCTGCAAAGAACACAAACATTGATGCCCGAACCAGGATATGAACCCAGGACCGCGGTGTTGCCAGCGCTCTAACCCGCTCTACCGAGAACGAGAAGGAAACTAAAATGTTTAGTTAGAAAGATGAAAATGCTACTTGAAAGGTATAGATATTTTTTAGGAAAATGCTGAATGTCAAAAGAATGTTCTGAATAACATTGCTGCACATTTATGGTGAATACGGACTTCTCATTCACCCAAGTTCTCTTCAGGGCAACAACGATAACAGCTTTGCAAGGGTAGCACGTCCTGCAACATTGATGCCAGCCAAGAGTTTCGCCGAAAGATAGCAAATTTAAGTGTTTCAGTTCAAGCATCAACAACATAACATCAACAATCTCACCCACCATAAAGAAAGCACTGTTACAAAAGACACATTCACACCAACAAAGTAAAGGTGGTCAGGCCAAGAAGCCGACGGTTATCAGATTAGATAACGTCTTTATCACGACGATACCGAGACTCCGAAGTCTCCTCACACACAAAACCAATTGTTCTTCCATTGACCTATTGAAGTCATCAAAGAACCAGCAGTTGACATAGGCGAGCCAACAATGCAACGCCAATTGACACATTGGAACCATTAAAAGCCTCCCCTCATCCCTCCGACCTTCTTAAGAGGAAAAACCTTCTTCCCCGGAGCTCTCGAGACCAAAATAAAAAAACCGCCTCCAGTCAACCGGTTAAAAGTGGATCCTCTCGACCGAATTATCGATCAGCGAAACAAACGCGGACAAACTTTCGGTGCCATCAATTACTCCTGAAAACGACGAGACCGTTACGTCTCCTACGGCAAAAAGGAGTTTTGACAGTGATTTTATACATTCGAATGTGTGTGTACGCTCAAGACGGCAGCCGAGAGACGGCCGATATAAGGTTTAAACCGGTTCTTTTCTCCGTCTGATTCATTCCGCAGGGATCGGTGCGTGGGCCGGCGCACTAGGTTCTGAAAAGTCGTTTGTTAACTAAGTTGCCTTCGGGGAAAGCGGATGGCGGTGAGAAAAAGCAGATAGGTCTGTGGGGTGGGGAAAGCGACGTGAATCACCGGAGCGGAAACGCCTATCTCCCCTCTGCACCCACTCCACCAGCGACGGCTGCCATGACGCCCTCGCGGACAGGGACACAAATAAATACAAGCACGCAATGGATTTACAAACTGAATGCTTATGGGCGACACAAAAGCTTGCGGAGCGCTGGGAAGAGGAATCCTTGCTCATCTACCGAGGGCTCCTGATATCCATCAATACCGCAAGCGGCGGAACCTTGACTTAACCTTCAATCCAGTGTTTCGCTAAGTGTGGTACCCGAGACCCCTCGTGGGATGCGGGACTGCATCGGTGATTCCCAAGCTGCGGTACACTGAGTCGCGACTGGTGTGCCGAGTAATAACAGAAGCTTACCATCATTGTTTCTTTGAGATCATAATGAAAGCAATTTTTTGAAATAATTTTCGTATTTTTTGGTTAGATGTCCTCTAGGAACTGATGTGTCGCGAGTGAGCTACTGGTGTGCCGCATAATAAGAGAGGCTTACCATAATTTTTTTTCGAGATCGTAATGAAAAACTATGATTCTAGTTCTTACTGGTTCAGGAACCCATGTCTCACAAATGATTGAAGAGGCTTAAAGTTTTCGTCTTCTTTGACCTGGATTTAGACGTAATCTAACAAGCTTGTGGTTTAGTGCCCCGTGAAGTTTGAGCGAAGTTGAGTTTGAGTATGAGTCCGCCATGGGAGACTGAAGTTCGGAAAGCACTGGTATACCTAATTTCCCGAATGGTACTGAAATGTTCGAAAAGCAAAGTAATCAAGCACGTTTACCTGGTTAAGGACTCGAGTGAGTTTGTTTACAAGATTACTTTACTCTTAGGTCTAAGCCCTCTATCCGGATATCCTAAAGGTGCTAGAGAGAATTTGGTATCTTCCAAAGATCGTGTTTGCCATCTGTCGGGTTTTGAATCAGGATTTTTTAATACTATTTTTCTACATAATTTTAAGACACCAATATCTGATAGTAATGAATGAGAAAACGGTAGGCAAGACACATCTCTTGGTCTTCAGTAATTAAAAAAATCAATATCATTATAAAAAAAATACTGCCTAACTCTGAGTCTTGGTTAGATCCTAACCTCAATCCATAAGAATTCCGCGATAAATACTAAAAGATAACCCAGTTTAACACCAGAGATTCGAATCTTAAGGTCATCAAGTTTCTTCTGCGAAAGAGTAGGCGACTTTCAGGAAAAATGCATAATTGTAAATAATAGTAATTCCAACCGATATTGAAAACGATTCGAGAGAGCGAGCGCGAGGAATCGAGAAAGCAATCAGATTAAATATTTCCTCAAATTTACACTTTCAATTGATTTGAAGACCATCAACTTCGAAGGCCAAGATGGTTAACTCGAGGCCAAATTGATTTCGTTACTGATACGTTCTCGGAGCTTTCCCGACTGCTGCAGCTGCTGTGCCACATCGCGAGCAGACTCTTTCTTCTACTTGATCGCATTGCATAAAACACTAGAAAAACGCATACGGTTTGATAAACGATATCTAAAATTCATAAGTGTACTATCGTATATCCACTAAGCGATGTTTAGACAGCTGATAAAACGCTAATCTATGAGTGAACTAACCATGTAACCAAAGAAGAAGCTCGGTTGGCCTTCCTAATATTCTTATAACGTTGAGCATTAATAATACTTTTCTTTTATTAAAAGGTTTCCGGAAAAATAATTCTCTCAAGTATCGACTAGATGGATCCTCATGTAGATTCTTCATGTGCCTCAGGCAGTTGAAGTTGGGAGTAAATGGTCAAGATTTTAGAGTTGTACCCCGCTAAGGCGTATGGCAGGGGATCAATCAACAAACATAGGTTATTTGGTAAGCAACCATTAGAAATTTTTAAGTTTCACAGAAGGCAAAAAATACAGCAAAGTTACTAGATTAAAACGATATTTTAGATCATCTTCATGAGTGAAAATTATACTGAATGACGAAAGAAAACTCCGTTTCCTGAATAATTAAACGCGTAATAATAATTTGCGCACAGCCAACATACGCACGCACCCGATAGAAATGAGCGCTTAAATTGTCTGCATCTTTAGCTAAAAAAATCCACACTATCATTCCAAATCACCTTTTCATTCCTCAATCCACGACCATTCTCTATAAAATCCCATTCATTTTACATTCATCCAACATTCTCTCGCTCTTCCTCTCCCTTCCGCACCACCCATTCACCATCCATCCTCAACAAAGTAAACCATTCCCATCCGAACCTCAAAATAAAAAAAACTATAAAAAGAAAAAAAAAGACTTCAAGTGCTCCACGGCAGAATCCCATACGTGGCTCCACAAAAAAAGTCCCTCTTCGATTTTGCGCCATCTTCCAACCCTGGCACACGCTTTCATCTTTTTTCGCGTCTACTCGTCCGCGACGCAAACTAGAAATAAGCGCGATTCTAGGAACAAAGCGACGCTGAAAAAAAACCCGCCGGAGAAAGGGGGATTACGGCGGAGAAAGGGAGGACAGACACCCATTTTCCACTCGGCTGGAGGGAAAAAGAGACATGGCATAAAAGGGGGCCGTGGCGCCCAGGAATCTTTCCACACCGTGGCCGGGAATAAAGGAACGCAATGTCACTCACCCGCTTTTAATTAGCACGAAACGAGCGAGCGCGTAAACGGGTCCGGAGATCCCAATCCACGGGGCACAGGACACAAAAATCGAAGCAGAGTATTCCTCGTAGCACAAGAACACAGAAACTGCCACTGCCACGAACACTTTCTCCCCGTTAGATTCGTGGATATTCCACAGTAAATCCTTTTGGGTTTTCAGCCGCCGGTAAATTCGAGGCCGCTGCGGGTAACGTCCATTTTGGTTGTGCAGGAAAGAGCGGTGGAAGAGCGATGGGGCGCTCGTCAGTCCTTCCTCTGCGATACCTCCCGGAGAACTGGCGACGCGAAGGCGGAGTGAGAGGGGAGAGGGTTTGGGGGGGAAGGGGAGGCGAGCAACAAGTGATTCTCTGTCCTTACCAACTCCCTCGCCGAACCTGCACCACTTTATGCTGAGAAGCCGCTCCGCCGCCCCTCTCTCCCCCCACCGCCTCCCCTACCGCCCTCTCCTTTTACACTATAAATAATGCGAGCTAATACACTTGGAATAAAATTGACCGAGAGTATGGGAATATGCGGAGTTTTTGATCTTAACGCGGGTTCGGAGACGCGCGGTCGGGGTTCGGAAGCGGAACAACAATTGTGATCATTGTATTTTTCTCTTTCCACTGAACGTAAACACTTTTTTCGGGTCGCCGTTCAAGCGTTTTAGACAATGTTGCTTCGTAACGCTGCATTTGTTGCAGAATTGCTGTGTTTATTGAAGAATCCGCTAAAATATTGACTATCTATAACAATATCATCTTCATAACTATAATTTAAAGCCACTGAACATAAACACTTTTTTAAGGTCGCCGTTTAAGCGTTTTGGACAAGGTTGCGTTGCAACGCTGCATTTGTTGCAAAGTGGGTGTCTTTAGTGTTGATTTATTCCGCGACAGTAAACCTATTACAATATAATCTTTATTATTATTATTATTTTAAGTCACCGCTTAAGCATTTTAGGCGTCGATTATCACTTCGCAGCGCTGTGTTTGTTGCAAAATGGATATTTTTATTGTTAACTTTTTCCGCTTAAATATAGTCAATCTATAACAATATCATCTACATTATTTTAATTTTAAATTATTATATTGGATAAATTATTTATTATTATAACTATGAGGGCATTGATAATGCTTGTTACCCCCTGCCATTCGCCACTGGCGGGGTACAAATATAAATCTACTTACAGTTGACTAATGAAATAAAAACTTTGTAATCTTCCACAGAATGTTTAAATCATTATTTACTGAATCACATTCCGCGGGAGATTTCAAAGATTTTATTTCAATAGTTGCGTCCTTCCCCAAGGTTGCGAACTACCATATTCAAGATATCCTTACAATTAACCCTTACACATAAAGGTACAAAGATATCCTAAACAGGATTTGAACACTAAACAGTACTCGTGACCTCAGTGTAGAGATACAAGCACGCTAACACACTCGTCTAAGCGCCAATCAATGACAACTTGACGTCATATATTGCAACAATCATCTAATCGCGATTTAAATGAACCAAAGAGCCAAATTGATTACGTAAACTTTTAATGTTCCCCTATGTGAATTTTACCAATCTTCAAGTCAGTTCCACGTGGAAACACATATTTGCACTTATTTTTATTTGTGAGCGTTCATAAACATTCCGGCCTTAATTATTTACGCCCCTTTGATTGGTTCGCCCTGGGGCCTTGCTTTCTGGCCCTTCGCGCCGTTGGCCAAATTTACGATGGCCCGATGCATTTTATCGCCCATTAGGGATTCGGGGCCTTTTGGGACGGTCCGAGGGACGCAAACCGGCTCCTTCCGTCCATAGGGCCGTTAATGTCGTCGGAGGCAGTAACATATCGGCAGACGGGATTTCCTGCTGTTTGGTCCCCGTTTAAACGCTCTGCCCAAATACAATTTATTCTTCTCACGTCCGAGAAATCTAGCGATTCGTCATAAGTTTCAGTCATGCGACATCATGGAGGAGGGACTTCCAAATCTTTTCCTGGTTTTAAGTCGTGTTTATTGATCCATTTCAGAGATATGACACAAAAAACATTTTCAAAAATGTCCTTTGTTACTCAAATCAATCGGAATTATCGCCCACTTAGGATAAAAATTTTCAACGATATTGAATTATCAATAGTAGCAATGAGTGACAATCGACGTTATCATTATCATTCAAGGGATACAAATAGCATAATGGATATCAGAACAACCTTCGTGTATTACAGGAAAAAAAGCTTAACGACTGCCCTATCATCTGAGGTAAGTTTTGGAAAAGTAGAAGTTTCAGAAATATAAAAATAGGATCGTATAAAGTCGTTTTGCATAGGATGGAGGAGACAGTGAGCTATAATTACAGCTATATACTGGAGATAAACATCTTAATGATATCCGCCCCAGCGCAATTAATGCTAGTGATGAGTCATATTTCTTCATTCAAAGCTTCGCATATGGCTAGAATATCAATTAATAGTGAAACCATCACAAAAAAGGAATCTTCCTAAGTGACTCCGATAAAGCAGCCCAAATTCGATTCCAAAACCATATTTGCTGCAAATGCACTCTGCCAAAAGAAATTTTTTTACCCTACATAATTGATTAGTTATTGATTTTAATCTACATCTATATTTTTATCTTATCTACATCTAGATTGTTATACATCTTACTTATTCACTTTTGTTTATCGTCAGCTGTAATTGGCCTATTATGCTGATGCTTGTTTAATAAATAAATACATAATAAACGCTAATCGCAACTTTCACTGAGGGTAGGATATGTATTAATAACAATACACATACAAGAGACACAATTCATTTACGCTAAACTCATTTAAAATGTAACAATAACAACACCAATTTAAAAAATTAATTAAACTGCACATCGTTTAGGTTGGAGAGTATGAAACATCGCGCAAACAGAACCGTGCAAAGCGAGGGCGGCTGGCTCAGTACACCTACGAGACGAGACACGGATTTCAGAGAGGAAAAACAACCACTGCAGAGCAGTCGATGGCACCGGCTGCAGCCGAAACATGACGACGGTTAACCGAGTGGTACATCTGCCCCAGGGGCAAAAGGGAATGCCCCTCTTCTGACCGCGCCGTCAAAAGAAGTAAAACATCTGATGACCGAAAAGCATTGGGTGCCTGTCGAAATTTATGAGTGGGATGTATGAAGAACCGGAACCGGAGGTTCTGCTTTGTCTGCAGCCAGGAATCCGGACTCTATCGCTCTTTTGTGCTCCAAACTGTTTTCGTCCCTAGACAAAGAGTTAAAAGACGGACATTCTTGCTTTCGGAAAAAAACATTCGAACCACCATATTCGCTGCTATTATTTATCTCTTTTTTACATACGTAAAATCTGCGGAAAAGCTAGTAAAAAGTTCGGCTTTATTAAGCGTATTGTCGGTAGATGCGATGAAAAAGTTAGAGAGCGATGTTTTTTTTCTCCTTGGTCCATCTTGAATGCGGCAAGTATATAGGATCCAGCGGATGAAACGAGTACCCGTGAACTCGAGAAAGTTCAGCACAAAGCGATACGTTTTGTTAAAAAATGCTACGACAATAAGGCAAGCGTTACGAAGATGCTCTCAGACGCAGGTTGGGAATCATTGAAAGAAAGGAGATTAGAAGCTAGGTTGCGACTGTTTAACAAATTTAGAGAAAGCACGTTTACAGAGGAAGTAATTGATGCTACTTCGGTCGATCCGATAATGATAACAAAATAAGAGAAATATACACTAGAACAAGTTGAAGGGACTCATTCTTTCCGCGAACAATACGCGATAATAACAAGCCAAAAAAGTAGTTCGGCGTTTACACCCTCTGCCACGCGCCGAAAGTGAGCTAGCAGGGTATTTATGTAGATGTAGACCTCTTAGGAATTTGACGTCACCCACAAATAGTGGGAGTCTCATGGCGAAAGTAGCGGAAACCATCGAGGTATATAACTTTCTAACTTTATAAGTTCTTAATTTACGACGTGGGTGGGGCAACCATGCGGAACATAATATCTTGCCAGTCTAACTCTGTTATGGTGGAACCCGTTCCAAGAAATTTACAATGCTTCTCCCACCATCCGTCAAGATAGCTAGCGGATTAATTTTATTCGCACGGTAATATCCCGATACATACGCTAGCTATGCACATATCAATAAAAACGGCAATCTTCGATTCTCCATTTTCCGCACAGTAACTCATTATGTAAATAAAACTCGCAGGAAAACCTGCCAGCCCCAAGAAATGCGGCTTTATAATCCTTGTGCATACTGACCTACATTTATGTTTACTCTTTGCTATGGCTCGCATGCGCATTGTGTGCTTGCAGCGTCTCTAGAGTATACAAAAGCCTGCTTTGAAGCGCCTACGCAGGATTTCCCGTTTTACCATACAATATCGGATACACGATAATCCTGCAAATTTATGGACTGGATGCATGAAAAGGTACAATGCCTTCAGAAAAGCCCCTTAAAGTCATTCAGGAAGTAATTTATTGACTAAAGTCGTCGTACATGAGATCGAAGAATGCTTCCCGTAAGCGCTAATGTAAATAAAGTTATAAGGAATGTAAAACTGATAATTGGAGGGGCGTTTTTAAAATTATTTTCGAAGATTTAGGATGCGTTTTGCTTGTGATTTTAAAAAACATTATCTCTAACGTAGTGCTTTCCAACTATGAGAGACGGTTCATATAAGTTCATAGTAAAAGCTAGGCAGAGAGAATCTGGTAGATTCATTTAGAAAGACATAACTTTGGGTTGGATGGAAGAGGAGGACTTTTAGCGTTAATCTTACCCAAATAAAGTTTATTATAATGCCGTTTAATATTACTATGTGACTTGCTCAAAAGAAATGCGTTTTATATGTAAAAACACATATACTTGAAATATAACAGAAATGATTGAAAATAACCAAGTAGTCATAATATACGTCTTGCCATGACGGTGTACTGAGTATAAAAGCCAATTTGCTCGCGAGCCACATAAAAAACCTCCAGTTAGCTGACTGGAGTCCTGAATAGTCATTCGGAATGCTGCTTTTTATAAATCATTTCAAATTAATAGTAATTTGAAATGATGTTTCCCATGGTAACTTCGAAAATTTGGCATTTAATGATGACGATTTACGAAAAAGCTGGATAAAATTATGTAATCAGCCGCTACAACAAAAAATATCAAGATTGAAATTTAATGAATTTTGGAAAGAAACATGTTTTGTATTAAGACTAGGAAATTTAACGTGAAAATGCAAAAAACTTATAAACCAAAATATATTTTCCGCTTTGATAGTATTACGAATTTAAACTTAAGAAAGCCTCGAATATCAAAACAATGATGTTTGAATCCATCACATGTCGGTAAGGAGTAATTTGAGTACTGAAAGATCACATGCTCAATCAGCAGATGACATGGGACTAGTCCATGAATAATAATTGAAACCCCCATCTTGAAGGTCTGCCTAGATTGCCAGTTTTTTTGGACCTATCGATATGCCCTTGAAATGCAATGGCACATACAATGTGTAGGGGTCCTCGAAAATACATTAGTTTCGACCCATTGATCTAGCTACTAATTACTCTAGTCCCAGGTCCAGATGGTGGAATGAAAAACACATGAATAAGACCCATTATTTTCTTTACACAACTGCGCAGCGTCACTGAGTGAGAAATATTCTTTCGTTCCTCTCTCGAAGTTCTAATGAAGACATCCGATCTAAATTCGGAAATTTAATTAATGCAATAAAATGGTTAATCTGCGACTTGCCATAGGGCGCACTTGGTAACTCCAAGGCTCGAGGATGCGAATTGGCAGCTTGTGTCAAAAGGACTGTACTTCGGCCATCAGTAAACAAGTTGTTTACATAAATGGCGGAGGCAGAAACCGCTACCCCGCCCCCAGCCACTCCTCCTTCCCCACACTCTTTACGGTATCGCCAATCGTGTGAGGGCAGGGTTAAGAAGAAGAAGGAAGATGAAAGGAAATGGCAACTCTATTTCGCTATTTAAGAGGAATAAGGAACGAGATTAAGTACTCATGATGTTGCAAAGGAAGGTGGATAGGCAGAATCAATGAATTGTTACAGTAAAACCCAACTGAATGAAGTGGAATACGTTCATTCTCATTGGAGGAATGGTTTGAAGTAATAACCGTTAATATGGCACATCTATTTATGTGGAATAAGAAAAAGAGGTTAAGACGATATTTTTATACTTATAATGTTGCAAAGGAAGGATGAGAAGAATAATGTAATTGGGATTTTCAATGAATTTTTCGAGTAAAATCCAACCGAACAATATTGAATACGTTCATTCTCAGACACCACTGGAGACATAGTTTGAAGTAATAACCGCTAATATGGCCCAAAGATAGATATGACTAAAAAGCCATTAACGCCCAAAGTTTGAATTAGCAGCGTTAACGATTCAGTCACGGTACAATTGTTTTTGACAACATTCTAGTTCAGCTTTCGCGTTATAATTAAGGTCATCATATTCTTATGACAAGTAAGCGGGAATTATCTGAAAACGTATGATAAGCATAGTTATGATCAGATAATATAACCGCAATCAAAATAGGATGATATCACTCATTCTTTAGCAGCATAACGAAATTTGGGCGAATCAGTAAATCTTATCACAAATCTCAAAATGAAATCCTTTCTCTCAGCAAAAAAGGTTTGGATATTTCATGGAGTAATGATTTCAACTGATCTAAAAAATGAATCCTCACTGTCTAAATTGTAATTGTTACAAAAATACAGCTAGAATTTGTTTTAGTTCATTAAATTATCAAAACAACATAATGTTATTGATTTACAAATGGTTTAACAATAGATTAAAGTATTATAATAAAGTATATTATCATTTTATTCTATTATTCGTAATTGTACTGAGTACATTAATATCTTACGAATAATATTGTTTTGTTGTATATACTCTGTTCTTACGTCCATATATATCAACACATAATCTCAAGGTTCTTCACCATTTTACAGCGTAAAGTTACGTAGTAATAATATCTGTCATCTTTGAACTTTCAGTAATAAACGATCGACGCAATTGTTTTAAATTTGCGATAGGTCGATATAAAAAGAGCTCTGCTTTTTATTACTCCTTTCAATGCATCTGTTTAAGAAATAATCCCGCAGAGAATATAAAACCGATAACCTCTGGTACTAAAGATAAATTTCAAATCGTAACAGTCAATAAAGCTTCAAAACCAGAGCGGCTTCTTCCCTTCACGAAAGTTAGGAACTGAAATCCGTCAAAAGTTTTCCGCAAGCGTGTCTCGACGATTGAACATCTTCCCTGCCAAGTTGGGAGCACAAAAGGGTGAGCCGGACTGCTGTATTTCGTTCGATCCGCTGGAGTGCAATGAACGAGCTTCCCATGGGTCAAAATTCGCACGCACACTCCGTCTTCCTTCCTGCTCCAAATCTTTTAACTCTTTTTTTTTCACCGCGGGGACCGCAAAAATTTTCGAAAAAAATACAACGTTCCTCTCGTCCTTGGGAAAATGTCAGGGCTGAGGAAGTTGGCTGATAAGACGTATCCATCATCCGTCCAGACTTCTAACGCATTTCCGTTTCCGAATGTTTCTGTCCCGAGCATCGCGTTCTGTTTATGGATTGGAGAGATTTATTTCGAAAATGTTTGAATTTCGTCGAGATTTCCCGGTATGCTATGAATCCACGTTCCTTTCCTCAGTCGGGTAGAAAAAACATCGAACTTGTTATTTGTTTTCGAAAAAAAAAACAAAACACTAACGAAGGTAAACAATAACATCCATGAGGATAACAATACATACATGAGATAACATCCACAACATATTAACGTCAACAGACATAAAGCAGTTTTGATACATTTTATTCTAAACTTAATTTTTTTATCACATCGCGTTCAATGTCGTAGTTTGCTAAAGGTCGAAACAAAATGTTTGTTATTGTCCATATTTTCTCGTAATTCACTTTTGTCTTACAATCAGGTTTGTTGATTGCTATGAATGTGTTTTTTATAATAATAATACTTCGTCTTTGTTCTTCTTACATTTAACCCTTCGTCAGTTAACGATTTAAAGAAAGAGCATAAAAAAGTGAACGGGAGAAAAATAACTTGTTGTTACGTTCATTGTGATGTACTTATTTTGATGCATGTACTTGCGTTGATGTTATCGAATCATTACAATATTGTGCAGTTATACAGCAAAGAAAAAGTCTTTTTGAAGTGAAATCTGGTTGAAGACATCTTGATAATAAATAGTGAGATTAAATATTTATAATTTTTTCTCAAAGGAATTATTGCACACGAATAGGATTCGGTAATATTTTTTGGGGAAAAAGTACACATTGTTATCCTCTTTACTGTCCAGGAAAGACCACCTCACTCCTCATCTTGCAAAGTTAGTCTCATCCCTTTTCCAGCTCTATTCTTACCAAATGTAGGATACGATATTCGAATAGAGCTCCTACTTCATAGACAGCGCAACAGATACTTTAAAATAAACAGAATCAGGTGCAACTTTGTGGTACTTATTAACACTAAAAAACTCCACTTCAACAAATCTTTTACTAAACCACAAGACAAGAATTACAATACACGAAGGTGAATTCGGGTGAAGATGCAACCATGCTGCGATACTATGGTCGTGTATTGTAATTCTTGCCTTGTGGTTTAGCAAGAGATATGTTGAAATGGAGATACTTAAAAAATTCGGATACTCGTTCAAAGTAAGGATGAAGTTGGTCACCGCTGAGATCGACACATTTTCAATGCTCACAACCTGTTTAAACAGCACGCACCAATATAGTTCGCTGGGATGGGGTACTTTGCGCCGAGACATTTAGAAAGCACGTGGTAATTACTTTAAGGGCGAGATGCGAGTCCTTAGCACCTAAAGAAGTCCGTCCGAAACGTAGAAATTATTCGGAATGTGCTAAATACGGCCGAGAATTCGAAAATGGGCTATATTTTGAGTGGGGAGCATTATCTTTCGGAATATCGGATTTTAGTTCTGATTATTACTTTCGCGGGAGAGAAAGAAAAAGGGAAACATCCGCCTTTGGTGGAAAACTCTTGTTATTAATTTTTCTCGATGCCAGGAATAAACCGTACGTGTTAACTCCTTCGGTCGTTGCCCTGGAGATCTTCCGCAGTCGTAACCTCTCGCAATTTTCGATTTTATCGTCGACGTCTTGTCAGATACATTCGCCTGTTTGTGAAATTTAATGTGGGTATAGTATCTCATCTGTGCTTGTATTATTTTTCGCTCATCCTGTTCATTATTTCGCCATTCTTATTCGGAATGAGATGAGCGAAAAATAATATGAACACGGATTTGATACCAGCCTCAAGTAAAACTTCACAAACAGCCAAAATGTATCAGACAAGATAATCAAAACTGAGCAATTTATATACCTTGTGAAGAACAATTCCATCTATTTATGATTATCGAGGTGAAAGGACTCTGGGCCCGTATCCGACAGAATGCGAGTGGGATTCATTCAAACTGTCCTACGGCGGACAAATTAACGGGGTCTTCCTTGATAAAAAATGAGGTAAAAGATATTAAAATTGTTTTTAAAACAATGATGAAATTAGCAAAAATCGAACCTAAGATTGTTGAAGCTTCATAATTGAGCTAAGTACAGTGAGTGATACCTCTTCTAATGCAGACAATTCCTTCAGGGATCACATTAGTCATCTTAAATATTTATCAGCCGAAATATTATTTTCTACAGAATATCGTTTAATTCTTCAGGATGCTGCGTATTATTTAAAGATGAAGAGGTAGGGAGACGAGTGATAGATTCAATGATTCACCCAAAGGCAAATAAATCTAAAAAATGGAATAGATTCATTCGGTCGCTCGGCGTATTCAGGGTAGAGCAAAAGATTGAAATGTTTTATTCGAATTATTCGATTGTTTTAATTTCTTTGCTCACATCTCTAAGTGAATCCATTAAAACATTCGTTAACCGAGTCCGTACTTGTTAATAGAGCCTGTAAAATAGCAAAACTTTTTTTGGTATTCAGGTTACCAAGATATCACTGTATTGCTAATAATTGAGATCCATCTTAACCATGTTTAACAGCGCTGAAAATGGTGACCTCACAGATTATCAAATCAAAACAACAATTCCTTTAACCATGAATCTAATAGTCCTCAAGATATATCCTTTGCTGGAGCTACCTTAAATTGCACTGGCTTAATATTGGACTGGATTAATGGGTGCGAATAATATATATCATATTAATAGTGGATTACAGCTTAAAAAGGCTAGAGAAGAGACAGATATATGAAGTATGGGGGAAATATAGCATCTTGAAAAAATGAAGTGGATTTCTGAAATATTTTGCTAGCTCACGGTTATAAAGCGAACGAAAAGAATTCTGAGCGAAAAGAATTTTATAAAAAAATTCAACTTCCGCGAAAATATTACGCTAGCGCTCGCTGCAGTAAATTCTAAAGCAAATAACTCTGAGATGCTTTTGCAACCACTTGGAGGATAAACGAGCAATTTAGAGCTAAGTCAGTGAAAAGCCCCTCGTAAAGCTCAGGAGTATCCGGAAAGGTCAAACGTTGAGAAGTACACCACGCTAATATTAAAGATAAAAACACGAGAGAAAACTAGTATATACTTCGTGGGATTAAATGTTACCCTTACACATAGATGTGCTGAATTTGAGGCATAAATTCACGGAATAAGATCAGTCTTTCCGTGAATAGTACGTGACTATGAAACAGTGAATGGATTCGCATAGCTTGCTCCACGCATTCACAGCTAAATCTAGAGAGGTGGTTAGAAGTGTAATTATGCACGTAAATTAGTATTGGAATAGCAAACAGCTACTGTTATTCTGGCACGATGACAATTTAATAAATCTCTAAAACCGATAAAGACATAAGGTAGAAGTAGCAGTTTACTTCTGGCACATTAACCATGATCGGATACGCACAAGATGCTGCTGAGATGCAAGATGTCACGTGCTTGAAAGCATGCTAACAAGCTGAATCCAGCACTGACTCTGTAATGCAGTCATTGAAGATGCTTGGAGTATAACAATCAGTACCTGCCCGGGTTGAGGGTAACCTGGGCAACCATCCGGGACGTAGCATTATGGGCTGCGTCAACTGAATTCATCCATACATAAAAACTAAGAAACGTCCGAAATCTTTCAAGTATTCGTCGTGGATCGTTAAAGTTCTTCATCAGGTCTGATGATGCTAGGACACTAGCGAAACATGTTGCCAAACTAAAAAATGCTGTGGAAGTGTACGAAACGGTCTTTCATTCAATGTAATGGCCTTCCACGAGGTAACACCTTCCCATATTTAGTTTATCCTGTTACGGTTCTTTAAGTACCCTTGTCCATATCTCTTTACAAATAGGTAATGGAAAAGATACTCTGCATATGTCTCTTATCCGGCCCTGATCACAACGATCCATTCATCAACTATAAGGTCAGGATAGCCAATATTTAAATATTAAGAAAATCTATCCATTTTTACAGTTTTAATTAATTTTTTTTGGTATTTTCTTTGTTCAAAACTCAATTCATGTACATCTACATATGTACCCTGCAAGCCGCTTTTCGGTGAGTGGGTGCTTGCACCATGACTACTTTCTTAATCGATCGCTTTCGCGTACCGTTCTCGTAAAAAGATGAATTCTCGAATCGACTGGTTCTAGCATCAATTCATAGGGAATTCCTTATAAAATTTCTAATATTTATGACTCTGGCGTGCTTGAAACCGTCCCCGATCGCAGCAGTCGCATCTGGCATCGTCGTACCTTTCGATCCCAGCTCAAGCCATGCAAACCTGGCAATGAACGCGGGAGAGAAAACCACAAATCGAGGAAAAGCCGCTATTTTCCCATCCACTTTCTCGTCGTCCGAGCGAAACAAGAAAAAAAATCCATCGGCCGTCGGAGGCGACGGAAGCCGGTGAATCGTTAAAACTGCGGATCTGCCCATGTGAAGAAACTAGGTCGCTCCCTCCACGAACATGCCAAGCCACGCAAGCACTCCGACGTGACACTGGGAAGTTTCCATCTAAGCAAATTCGAAGCATTTGACCTCTTTGCCTGGCCATTGTTTCTTTGAAACGTATACAATTGAGAGTGATTCGGAGGATAATCTGAAGCACTTGAGGGATGGCTATTATTGTACCTTAAGATATTGTGGGCCTATAATTTCCTTCCCTTGCAAATTCCGAGCACGTAACGATCTATTTCGAGCTTATTATAACTATACGATGTAAACACAAAGCCACTGGAATAGACCCGCATATTGGCACTTTTTGCTGGCGAACGTTACCGCGGATTTGCTGTAACTTAATTTGAAGATTATTCCTTTTAGACGAGAGAATATACAAACAGAAGGGACAATATATGATTTAGCTAATTATATTACTATAAATTTAAGTATTCTATAATTAGTTGCTTCGTGATAAAGTTTCGTAGATGGACACTTTATATAATACTCTACTATACATAATAATATTCTACTTCCTCCCCAAACACATAGCAACAAACGCTCCAAAAGAATACACAAGTACTAAAATATACATAAAAACACACTTTCATACTATATATCAGCGTCCGTTTCGATATACCTCATTTGTATCGATAGATAACGATATCTATACATCCACTAACAGCTAAATTCAAATTTTAACTTGCTTTTTTGACCAAATGGTGCATTCTTCATTTGTTGGTCTAATTTTAGCAGGAACCGGACACTTTTCCTTTAATACAGTGTGTAAAATGCTGGTTTTGATGGAGTATGAAGGGAGAAAAGCGCTGGTCACCGAAAACGGATGTTTATAAATAACATACAAGGATTATAATTTTAATAATATTTTTTCCTCGTGAAATGGTGGTAAAATGCACAAACATATCTTAAGCTGATGATTACGTAAAACAATGAGGGATTTCTTTAACCATTCAAGCTTTTTGAAATTATTATAACGACTACAATTCTTTATGCTAATCTCCTTGATATTCATTCTCGTTTATTTGAATAATCTCATACGCCAACGAGAGTGAAGCGTTAGTCTTCATTTCCATCCCCTAAGAAATCCGCATCTCAAGTATTGATTATCGTTGGTTAAGAACGAAGCAATTCTCCCGAAAATGAGATTTTTATGCCAATCGTCCTCTGATTCAAATTAATGTTACTCCTACGGCTTTCAGCATGACTGAAGTCCGTCCGCTTGAAATTTAGCATATTCCGTGAATAAATATCGCATAAAAATGGACGTAACAAACTAATTGGAGGCCATAAATCTGAGAAGCAATTCGCATACGCCATTCAAGGAGCTTTTGCAATGAAATACATATATGGAAGTGGCGGATTACAAAACTCGCCAGAGTTTCTATGCTTTCTAGCAGATACATGATTTCATAGTGCGGGATAAAGGCAAGAGCTAAAAATACACTTAAAGGATCCTAAATTAATTTAAGTATTAAACGTTCCAAAATTTTAAGAAAGAAAACGATTCGATAAAATTATTGGAAATTATTTCAAATCGCTTAATTTTATAAACTTTTACAAATTTCGTTCAACTTTTTTCTACGTTTATAACAAAAATTTAGGAAAATCGAGGTAAATTATTCTTCCAGATTATAATTCAACATCTAAACGATGAGATGAATTAGCGTATTCATTAATCAAATAGTATGAACAATTCTTCTCAAATTTTTATAATCGCACGTCATTTTTAAAAGATTCAATAAAATAATCGACAATGAAACGATCGCTTTAATTTTTTAGTCTATAAACTTGTTCATTATTCTCTACGTTTATAAAAAAAAACTTAGGAAAATCTAAGGAAAAAGGTTCTTCTGGCTGAAATCCAACATTTAAAGGAAGAACTGAATTCTCAAATGCATTAATCGGAAAATTCAAACATTTCCCGTCCAATTCCCATCACTGCACGTCATCATTGACCCCGAAATGAACTAATCTCGTCCATGAAATCAAGATAGCTCGACTGTCACATTACGGAGCCCGAGGATTAAGGGGGGCTTTGGCTTATGGGTAGAATCGATGTCTTGGATCTTTTGGAAGTGAAGGGGGATGAATATTGATTAGGTCACCGGGACTCATGTCCTTGACGTGCACGGACCTTCAACCTCCAGCGTGAACATCCCATTCTCTCCTCTGCCCACTTAGCTCTCTGCCGATCTTGAAAAAAATATCTGAGATAGCACATGACAATAATTCTCTGCATCCGTACCATAAAAAAGAGTAAGAAAAAATTGATACATTTGCCTTTTCGATTAATGGCAGATGTATCGATGGGATATTAGATTGAGGAATTAGCGGATGTTAGAACACATTTCTTTGACAAAGTTTCTTTGAAATAAAACGCTTCGCAGAAAGAATTTTCGCGACCGAGACTAGCAGGAAATGGGGTCAGAAATTCTAAAGGGAAAATATGCAACAATTTCCGCGGGATATCAAGCGTTAAGATAATGACATAACACAAAGGTCTTCGTGTAATGTAATGCTTTGACATAAAGCGTTTTGTCAACTTAAAAGTTTTAGTCGTACTACACTAAGGTAAAAACATTTCCTTAGTTTATGCTCAAGTGAATAAATGAACGTACATTTTTCCCTAAACCAAGTAGGAAGGATACAGAAATATATATAGCCTTATCATGAAAGGAAGACAAGTTTTCCTGCCGACACTAGCCTCCTAAATAGAACCGAGAACATCCGGTAGGTCGCTATAGCAGTTTAAATATTCCCGAGAAGTATTCCAGTATTAGAACCTCTTTTGAGGAAATGATTAGCAAACATGTGAAATGATTTTATAAAATTCGATCTAAGCATCTGAAAAATATTTTATCTTTTACCGTTAATTTTTTTTCCGGAAAGGAATTAATCGCCTCATTATTGCAATGATATCCCGAGAGCTTATACTTTAACCGCAAAATTTCTGGTTCGAAAGAAAACTGCCTGTAGGAACCCATTGATTGCAAAAGTGCTATTTCAACTTCCGCAAACAATATATCTTCTTTTAGGTCACATGTGGAGAAAAGACATCCAAATAACCTGGAAAAACATTCAGACGAAGGATGAAGACAACAACGAAAAAGAGGTTAATTCTACCAAACGTAAATATTTTCATCATAACGAAGCTTAAAGCTATAAACGGAGATGTTACTTACAAATATAAGTATGTTAGTGCCATTATTGATTAGCTACTATTTTTTAAGTATTTCATGGCCGTTTTTTCTAGGGAATTTTTCTTTACTTGCAAAGTTAACTTTCACCTTTCATCATGGTTTATGTTACTTTTCATGAATTGTAACTTCCGTTGAATTTTAACGATTAATGGAGTGGTTCAATTGAAATAGTTTACGTAACCTTTGTTTACTGTGTGTTTTGGTGTTTCACTATGAATACATTCAATGTCCCTTCATATCCTTGATAACTATTTCCCAAATTTTTCTCTTTCTTAGCGGATGTTTTACTGTAGTTAGACATTTTTGGCTACGTTTCTTCACATCCACAGCTTATTTTGGTTTATTTTCTCAATTTTCTTTAACACATATGCCAAATATTTCACAATGTGACAACAAAAACGATAGACAAAATGAAAGAAACTCGGTGTAATAAATATAAATTAAATAATTATTATAAACATAAAAATATAATTCATAAACTATACATAAATAAATATAAATAAAATATAATTCATATAATATTTATAATATATAAAATAATACAATAATATATGAATTTAAAATATTTTCTACGGAATGCTATCAAAAAAGGAAGAGAACTAAGTAACTAAGAACCGGGGAATCAGGTACCCTTACAAAAGACAAAACAAAAGAGGAAGAATCTCTACTCTCTTCAGCCCGTGCCTCCATGGCAACAAATGATTCAGCATATCCCTACATAAATATCTTCTCATTAGCATCCAAACGAGCCATGCATCCCCCCTCAGTTCACTTTCAACGAGAACAACATCTTTAATTTCCACGGCAATAATAGAGACGCGTTAGGACGAAAAACAAACAGGGATCTGAAACGAAATCGTTGTTGGGAATTGTTTGGGGATTGTTGGGCATTAAATTCCGCAGAGGCACATCTAATAATCAAATTAAAGCGAGTCGAGGGAGCCACGGAATTCCATTTCGCCTTCGGATGCTAAGTCCGAGGCACATCCTCCCCCTTGGTCTTGTTTGGACAGCCAATTGGCAGCTGAGTTGCCACAAACTGGCATTCTCCTCACAAGGAAGAGAAAATACTTTGCGGTCTCCGCTATCTCCACAGGATTTCCCGAGCAATTAGATTCGCCTTCTCCGCTTTGTAATTCGATCCCCTCCCTTCGTTTCCTTTTTCGACTTCACTTTCCTCCGCCGTAATTGCGTTTCCATCCGCCCGGAGGAGCGTTAATCATCTCCTATCTTACGCAGAATTATTCATTTCTCTCTATATTACCCCTGCTGTATTTCCGTTCCCTAGAGCAACGGTTTTTCAATCTTTGTGCGCTCAACGCCACACACAACGCGGACTAATTCGAACTTAACCTTTCTTATTTATTCTAACAAATATATATGTTTTCATAGCGTTTATTATAGTTCTAAACGATAAGGTGGCTTATGAATGTAAGCTGTTAGCAAGGTATATTCAATAAGAATAAGAACAATACATGGACGTATGTTCACTGACATATACGTAAATAAATCACGTTGCCATGGTCATTGTCATGGTAAGATGACTTTTACTCGTCATGACGTCGATTATGTTCTCCTAACGGCAACACTCAGTATGACAATAATTTGTAGTAGAGTCTAGAACTCAGAGCAGAATTTTTACATATAAGCTAAACACGATATATATGGACCCTACTCTCCAATAAATAAATTAGATCAATACATTTTGAAACTGTGAAAAAATACTAGTCTGTTTCTCTTCTTGTGATGGTATTTCCACTACGCTTTACTCTGTGGATTAATAATACGACATATATTCAACATAAAAAGCCGATAATTCGTCATTAACAAAAGACAGCTGGACATAAAAAGTCCCTATTACCCTTAGATTATAGCTTAAATAGCTTGGGCACTCATCACACCTTTGCCATTCATAAATTAGAAGCCGTACTCATCCCACTTAGAAGTGTGTAATATATTTAAAGCCGAACCGGTTGCACATTACACCTTGATACTGATTCTTAACAGTGAGGATGTTGAAGTTAAACATACGAAGTCAAACAACCGATAATATGATGACGTACGCATAACATAGTATTTACAACAGGCTGAAGATGTATAATATATTAAAAAATGTATTATTTGAGGCAAAATGATGCCATGGAACCTCTCGGAGGAATAAACACTTTTTTATAATCTACATTCAAATCGGAAAGGAAGAAAATGCCAAGCGTCAGATTTTATGGGTACATATATTGCAACTCATAAGGCGAAGCGTTATTAAACCAAAAATTATACTGCGAAACTTATATGAGGAAATGGAAATGTTATGCCACTCTTAAATAATACGAGGGTGCTGTAGAAGTCTCTTCAGAGGGAAAAAAGGAGAGACTTCAGTCTTCAACGATATAATAATTTTCCCTTCATGAGAGGAGTCACTAGACGAAAGGCTGCAGTTTACTAAGCTAATTCTCCAAAAGTTTGCCATTCCATCGACTTCTACTACAGTCTATAGAGAAATTAAATATAGCAATTCTTTAATCCTTCGCTTTGTTACTACGGTTAAAATAGAGCATTTTCAATGGCACTGGAGAGAATATATACAACGAAAACGCAAGAAAAGAGCCCTAGAGATAATTTTAAACAATAACTACACCGCTAAACACCTCACGTAACTCTCTTTCTTGGATGTGGAAATATGTTCCTGAGGTGTGCGGCATATAAGTTGTTACAAGCGGTCTGCAATATTATAAAATGAATTTTAAGGGAATGAGTGTACTTAAATTGAGGAAACTTTACCAGATAATAGACCTACTTCTGCATAAATAACCTGCAAGTGGCCTTTTTGCGTGTGGCATGGGATGTAAACACCGAAACTTTGAGCTACTTTTTAAATTTGTTAATATATGAAATAATTGAAGTCTAGAAAAATAAAAAAGTCAGAGAAAAATTTAAACTCAGATATCATAGGTATGAAAAATCTATTAAATGGAGGAAGTTTTAACTATATGGAATTCCATAAGATTTTTCAAAGTTTTTCTGATCACCGGATGAAAAATCATGACTTTTATTGCTAGTTAAGAAAAACCTATTGTGCCAAAGAATATTACGTATCTCAGTGATCTGTAACTAATTCTAACAGAAAGCTCTATGATTCAATGTTTACGTACGATGCGAATAAAATACCTTTGAGTACACTCAATATTTGAGTACACTCAATACTTTGAGCAATGTATTTTTCCATCAATATATATGTGATCGTTCATGTAGGAGCAGCTGAATAAGCGGTGGGAGCTGAAATTTCCAGATTCAAAAGCAGCACACTCATACACTCCACACGAACGGAAAGCAACGTCAGACGCGCTAAAATCGAGATTTGCAAATCGAATTGGCACCTGTACAAGGCGGCCGATATTAATAATCAGCGGACGTATGAAGTTGAGCGTAAACCCGAACGATCCGCATTAAATATGAGAAATGTGGTAAGTAAACGGGCGAGCGCTTACAAAACACCGCTTGAAAAGACAGAAAAAAGTGCGCTTAAATGTCAACACTTGGAGAATTCAGAATGAAATCGCGCGAGAGCAAAAAATTCAGGAAAGCGTAAAACGAGCGTTACCTGTATTTTCTTAACAGGTTCCAAAATTAACCCACATTCGGCCGTTTATGGGCTCATTTCCTTTCCTGAATAAGGACTTTTTCGAACGGACTGGTCTGCACCTGTCCCTCAGTGATATGGGCGTCAGTGTAAGTACAGTTATACCTTGGCTAATGAAGATAATTCGTAGCGGAATCACATTCGCTGACCGAAATGTTATCTTCCATTGGTTTCCACTGAAAATCGTTTAGTTCGTTCTAGATGCTTCCAACCATTTAAAGATAGAGAGTACACGAGTGAAATATCGGATGATTCACTCGATGGGGAGAAGCGAGTGAAAACCGAATATTCGGTTCGTTTAATCGAATTTCGGTTATTATTTTCGGTAGAAATAGTACATGTACCGCAAAATATCAGCAGTAATGTCGAAGTGAAACATTGAGTGTTTGAGGAGTGATTGTACATTTTTCTGCGCTGTAAGCTGGCACAAAGGTGAAGAAGTTTATCGCAGAACTGTTGATGCCGACAGTTTCCCAAATTCCAACAGTTTTGTAATATTAATGATTACTCTGTTGGAGAGGTATTGCAATTGATCTTTATAATCGATAGTTACTGATAGATTAAGAGGAAATTATTCGGTTATCTACTAGTTTTTCGTTCACCTGGAATTTTGAATGAAATCAGTATCCTACAATTAGTAAAGGACAGATTAGATGGGAATAAAACACAATCTGACTATGTGTGTATCTCTCTTTTTTTCTCATATAATCATGAAAAATTTCCACCAAATATCGCCTGAACTAATCAATCATAGAATATAGTGAAGGACATGTTCCCAATAACTTCGCGAATATCAACACTTTGAGAATAAGAAATTCATTATGATTTCACAATTTAATATGAAACATTGTTATATTTAACAACAAAGCTACAATTGAATTTCATCGGTATACCGCAAAACAAATTCCCGACCCCCAAGGTGCCCTTGGGAAAATAGTTGAGCACACACTACTCTAAGCCCATCCCATCCTGGAGATGTTTCCTTTCAGCATATTCCGCTACCTTCTCCAACTTTCTTTCGATCACTCCTTTCATCCAAACTCACTTGATGTACTACTTTCCTTTTTCCTCCATTTCTCCACTTCCCAGTCTCGCTATTCATCATAAACAACACTAAAGGGTTCCACGAAAAGAATACAGAAGAGGTTGATTATACGATTCCCGCTAATAATACCCATTTCTGATCATGTCAGTCCACTTAATTTTTCTACATTTTCCCCACGTCTGCATACCGAAGCTTTCCGAGAACCATTTTTTCAAACAGCTATGCATGAGGCATAATAACGCCATAGGATTGAATGCTTGAGCAGCCGAAAGGAAATAAATAAGGAAGAAGTTTCCTCCAGTCGCAATGGCAACTTCTCAAGGATAACATTCGCTGGAATTCCTGCCCCCTTAACCGTTCTATATTTTCCTGGACGAGAATAGGTTCATTATCGCGATTTCTCAGAAATGCGTCAGCAAACCTCTTCACTAAATTACGTTAGATTTGCAAGTGCGGACCCGGAAATGAACAGGTAATCTCTGCTGTACTTCCTTCCGCTCAGTTTACAACAGATTTCCCGGAACAGAAAAATGAAGAGCGCCCGTGATATCAGTCTCCTTTTATCAAACGGTCTGCGGTCCTTTGAGGTTTCGATCTGACGTTGAGTCCACGTAGTAACAAACAACCTAAATAGCAACAGATTTCAAATGTGCGAAAGGAAACTCGGGCTAAACAGATTACGCTACTGTACATAACACAATTCGGCTTAGAGAAAGTGAAGGGATTATGCATTTACCTATGCTGTGGAGAACCCACGTGTTACGGGAGACTTTCGTTAGAAAGTGCACTGATCCATGACCCAATGCCAGGAACACAATGTTCTACATGAACAATAGCGGTTTATCCGCTTAATTCCCAGCTTAAAACGGTGTGTGCATAATGTCCCATTCATACGTTGATAGCCTACAAAGCACGGGTTCGTTTGGTAACTGAATAACCTCATTTTAATTGAAATAAAAACTTTTCTCGAGGCATTTCGTGAAAGGGACAATTATAAACCGAAAGGAAACTGTTAAGCAAGGTATGCTAAATCGATTAACAATGGATAATAAGAGTCGGTATTGGGTTATTGGTTTTCGTAGCTTTAAGAAAATCTATTAGAGGTATATAAAAAATTAAACAATATATTTGCATAGTTATTATTATTATTATTTCGGTATTAATCCAGCAATAATTTAAAAAACGCTTCGACAGCTTAAATTATTTCGCAGGTGGGCCTCTACCGGGAATCGAATCCGGGCCCGCTTTGTCCGAAGTTGAACGGCCCACCCTACCCACTTGGCTATCCGGGAGCCTCAAGAATACCATGGGCTGCAAAGATCACGGTTTTCCTCATTCGACGAGAATCTTAAAGAATACAAGGTTACTTTACGGTTATGGATCACCAAGTCTCGTCATCTTACGAAAATATATGACATGAAAACACATGGTTTTATGAGAAACTGTTACAATAAAAATCCAATTCCAAGATAAAAGTGGTTAAAGATATATTTCTCGATCAATTATTTCTCTTCCTTAAAGCATAAATACGATCAATCAAAGGGGTACTCGAATTTTATACAAAGATAATGAAGGAAACGTAATTCAATGACCCTTTGACCTTCGTTCGCTGGAAACTCGTAAATATCAGGTCATGGGTCAAGTGCCTAGCAGGAAAAGAACTAACGTAACACAAAAAAATCAGCTGAAGGTGACTACAGTGAGCAGGCAGTTACGATGCTTGATCATCATCGCGAAGGATGTGACAAAGTACTTTAAAGCATCGCTGTAAAAAATTACAATATGAAAAATGCCACTTTACAAAATTGGTAGGTAAACCTTTGGTGCTGGATTATTCATCTGAGCATAAGAAAGCTTCGGAGATATTCGCATCTGCAGGGTGAATAATCGAGATAGACCATGAGTCAGCTGTGCTTTATGTGAAGACATCGCCGCAAGAAGTGGAACACGTAATAAAATTTGCATGTCAACCTAAGGGAAGAAGGAAGACATCGGAATAATTCCGAAAATGCATAAGGGACGTTCGATAAGTGAGATAAGAAACTCGAATCGGAGCTCGGTGCCAAAACTAAAAAAAGAATTTTTTTTTTAATTTACGGCTTGAGGCTTTCGAAAACAAAGAATTCAAGGAGTCGCGATTATAAAGATTAAAAGCGGCAAAAAAATTTACTCCTTTCAGTCGCGCAACCTCCGCGGGAAGCATTAAGTCCAATCTCGGCGTCGTTAAATTTAATTCGAAGCAAAAGGGACGGTTGCTCGACTTGCAGCAGAACGAAATGTTTGCGAGCACTTGATGCAGAAATTTTCGAGCGGAACGTTTTTGTCCTTCAGACGGGCAAAGTTCAAAGTGCAACATTTCCCTCGCGTTATTTTTTTATTCACGCGGCGCCTGGTAAGAAATTTGGGGAGTCGAGGTAGGGAGGGAATGCTCTCTCAAAAATACGGATTTTTCAGCCTTGGCCCGGGAGAGAAAAATCTGCAGCTAAACATGGCGTTTCACTGGATGAAAGGATCTGCCGGAAAGATTTAGAATTTACCTTGATTTCGGGATGATGAGTGATGGAACCAAGGTGGAAAGAACTGCATGATGTTTCTGTTTCCTACGTTTACACAACACGTTTCTTCCAGTTGAGAATTCAAATAAAAAAAGTGATATGAATGCCAGGCAAAATCAAGATTTTTGAGTTTATTGTATTGTTCCCTTCATCGTGCTGGGTCATGAAGGGTTAGAATAGGAATGAAAACCAGTTGCTCGTAGTTGTTGCTCTAATTGAAAGCTTATTCTTTCTTAGGATTGTATCCGGATGCTGACAGCCGAAATTACTTCTTCTACAGCATGAGCCGTTACTTGGTATTTTTCAATTTCAAAATCCCCCGAGTTTACAGTTTCATTCGGATTTGAAAAATTTCGCAGCATCTTTTCTAATTACATCTGTAAATAATCCGGACAAAAAGAGCAGAAAATTAAACATTTTCTGCAACACAAAAAGGAAAAAAATAACCAAAATTTTAAGTAATATAAATAAACGCGGAACGCAAACATTTGGTCCAGCATGACGCGGTAGAAAATATATAAAAAGCGTGCGGAGGTATCGACTTGAATTTCGTACTTCATCTCTTCCTAAGGATCATTACTCTCTTTGCTTGAATGTTTAGGAGAGGACCTCGGAGTTTAAATCATTATTTCCGAATATGGGGCACAATAGCACTTGCCCTAGATAACAGTTTCGCTGAGAGCTTTGCGGAGACCTAGATCAATGCTTCTCAACGTGTGGTCGTCGGACCGCTCTCAGCTCTTGAGACAAAGTCCGTGAGATCAAAAATTCTCGGATATATAGTAACACTTGGCTCTGCCTTTTCGCTTAGTTTTGACCTCCTTAGATTATTTCAGGAAGTTTTCTATTTTGGAATGTATGAAAATGTTTTGCTAGGGTTTATACGTTCGGTGATAGGATATCATTTTGTTAAACATCTTACGATAAATTTAAGGCGCATGAAAATGTTGAAATATTTCCTTTAATCTAAAAAAAGTTAAACAATCAAAATTTGTCCAAATATTAAATTGACGAACATAAAACGAATCATTTAGTTACTCGGTCCATGATGGAAACCTTCGCAAAGATGTAAGTGGCAATGGATTTTGCGAATTCTGCATGACTTTAATTTTTTATTATTCCTATAACCTTTTAGAACAATGACTGAAGAAAACTAGTTTTTAAAAGCCTCGCATGCCTGCTCATATTTTCAACCAAAGCATTTCAGACGCTTTCCTCTGTGATTTACTTTCGAACCAACTTTAGCTTAATGAGATTTCAACTGTAGAATGTGATATCATTGCATTGTAAAATTTAAAATAACATCATCGCCTATTTAATTTTATAAAAGTTCTACATATTGCGTAATATTCTACACAATCTAAACATTGAAAGAAAAACGTACGACGTGACGTTACAAACAAGTGAAAATATAGGAAATCATACAGAAAAAGCATTAAGGAAGATGATAAAATTATTTCTATCCCCACAAAGATAACAAAAACATCATTACACTTCTAGTGTTTTATTTTTACTTTATGGAAATAGATTAATTTTATCACGGAAAATAATAAAAAAAATTTATCACAGAATCATGCCTGAAATTATTGAATTTTTTAAAATGGAAGACCTCTAATAGGCGCCCAACTTTCTTAAGGTCAATGTTTCACAGCCATAAACAAAAATTCCCTCCTAAGGATTTTAATAACCTTATTCTGATTCCATTTACAAGACCCTTCGTCATCAATTCCCTCCGATTCATGAAAACTTCATTGGAAACTGCTATTCTTTTAACCTCATTCGGTCTACCATCTCCAGTAAAAATTCTACGGGTTTGGTCTGAATAATCTTCTCCTTCGCTCACCTCGGTGTTAACTAAGCTTTCTTTCTCTTAACCTCATAAATTCAGCATTTCTGACGTTTACGTGGATACGTTTGCGGCATTACAAATGGCACGCTTATTCGAAACGCTGGATGAGGAGTCTCCCACTTTCCCACAATGACTCCGCCGAAGGAACGCGACCACCTCACGGACGAACATTTCAAGGATGCCGCCGAGGTCAATTCTCACGTCCGATTCGAGCCCGGATAAGAGGCGATTGCGTGATTCCGCATTTGTTGCAAATGTACGAAAGCGAAGAGACTTTCATCTCCCATAAAAAGAAATAGAAACTTGATGAAGTCGATGCACAACTTTCTCCGCGTTCGTATGAAATAGAAACCTAATCGGTTTTCATATGAGAGATGAATGCAGCGATGCCTCGGCTGATGAGTTCAAGAGTAGCCTTTATCAGCAGAATGAGAAGGATATTGAAGATGTTCCAAATATTGCAATACGTATAATATGACTGATGATAACTTCTTTAACGGGAACACAAAGATTTCAAATATACAATTTTTAAAGTAAATCTGACATGGCTGTACTTCGTGAAACGCCATTCTGAACAAGTAAGGTAATAAAAAAATTGCGAAACATACAAAGTTTGCTCTTCTTACTCATTCGTACAATTTTTAATAATTATTGCTATTTAAAAAAAGCACAATCGTTCTCTTATCGATAAAATCTGGTTATCTGGGACTCAAACCCGGAATCCTAGCGTTGGAGGGATGCTAAACACTCCTCCGGTAAAATTATCGATATCTGATAAAAACAGTTAGCCGAGGTATCTCTTTATATGCAAAGTTTGTGAATGAATTTTGATTCAAGGATAATTTTAAAATGATTTAATTTCCCTATTCTCCTTCCATGTACTCTCCCAGCCAACAAGACCGATATCCGTGTTCAACTTGTACTGATTCTTCGAATATTTTCCACAAACTTATGCATCATCTGTCTCGCATTAATATCTTTCATCTATTATGATTAACAATCATCTTTTGTTATACTTTACGATAGCTGATCCATTTTGGAATCCCTTCTTAGCGTAGTGTTTGTTGACATTCTGTGTAAATTAATTATATACATTTAGTCGGTTAATATAAATAAATATCGGTTGATAAACTTATCGTTCATTATTAGTCCACAATATTTATCATTCTAAGAAATATAAGTGCTTTCGACTGTTTTCTCATTTCTTTTACAGAAATAATTACACCGAAAACACGAAGTGCAGCATTTGCCCGTTCCGTCTTTTATAGCCTTCAAGGAATATTGATTCTTTTAGCGCGAAACAGTTAACAGGAAAAAAACGGCGTTTGCGAAATCATTTAATGGACTGCAAGAAAAATATCTCCAAAAACTTCGGATAAATTCTTGGAAGGAAAATCATTCCGCACTTAATCGCCTTAAATTTCTCCTAAATTTTAAAATTATCCTCGTAGCGGCTAAATTCAAGCAATTCCATTGCTTGAGTCAATTGAGTGATTACAAATTTATTCGTTCAAAAATTTAAACCTTATGAACAACATAAGAGATGATACGCAGCTCAAATAGTCGGACACGTCAGCAAGGAATTCGGTTGACATAAAATTCGATTACTTCGAAAAGACTAGCATGATACAGTGTTTACTGAATTCCAATGTATGAATCTATCGTATATACGAATAATTATGTCCGAAATCATTCTAAATGTACATTTGGGACTCCGAATCTTCTCCTTCCCTGTTCTTGGATTTTTCGGCCCATTCCTTTATTTCCACGACTACGCAAAAGGGAGACTAAAATTGGGAAAATAAAACGGGCGATTTTCGCAACTTCGGGCTTCGCTCGAAGTGCGTCACGGGCGGCGACAATTGTGACGTCATTAGGACTGACGCGCGCGGAAATTAATGCTATCGAGATCCGTGACAAAAGGAGAAAAGGTGTCTAAGTTTAGACTTTGATGAAAGTGGATGTATAAGCGTAGGAAGGAAAGGTCACTGAGCAGATAATTTTTTAAGGAGGAATCGAGCAGTCTTCGGACTTTTCTCGAGATATGCCTGTGCAAAGGTTGCTTCTCATCTAGATTATTTATAAGAGAGGGAAACGAATAGAAGAGATTATGTTTGACGAAGATGAACAGACGTTGATGCCCTCCTTTCTCTATGCGATATGCTATGAGATTATGTAATTGACGGATGGTTACGATGCATTCCAGAGAGTAATATATGCGGTATTCGTGCTTTATGCTATTTACACGCTCTTTATGGTGTAGAATAGTATACAAGTGTTTCAAGAAAAAAACATATACTAAATGCATTAATCATAGAATTTTCCCTCCAAATAACGCCTAGTGGAAAGTTTAAGCAATTGATTCAAATATTGTACAATTGAGTTTTTTTACGAGACTGCAATTAGCTGCGTCTCGTAAATCGGTCGATTGGGCAGCGAGAAATTCCTTCCATACAAAATTATTGTGGTGGCATCTCCAATGAATAATATAATAAAATTGTAGTAAACTACTTTCATTTAACTAGATATTCTCATCCACCATTATGCTAAGAAGAAATTTTACAACTGAATACATTCGGGTAGGAGATTGTAAAATTGATGTTCTTAATTTAATAAATAATCCAATTTTTCGAAGATGTTAACATTATTTTTTGGACACTATTATAATTTTATATCGTTAATTTCAAAAGATTAATACCTTTTAAAAACGCAAAAATTTGAACAATGTATTTTAACAGAAGAAAAAATTAGAAATAAAAACGTGGAATATTTCGCACAATTACCTCACAAGCAAGTCAATAATTATAGGCTTTCATACTGCTAATTCAGTAAAATTAAGAATTGATACTCAATGCTTACATTAAACAATTTTTTGGTTTTGTTTAATTTCGCTATCTATTCATTGGAAGATATAGCTTAGTAATCAATTTTCCTTTCTATCGGATGCAAAGCTATTCTAAAAAGCGAAATATATTACAGAGAAAAAGTATTGGGTTTTATTGATTAAACTCCGAAACATCAATACGTAAGTAAGCTTCGCATTTTCTTCGAATACATTCCAGTAATGTTTGTAAACACGGCAAAACCATCCAAGTCTCTTCACTGTGTACACAAAACGTTATCCCCCGAACGAAAGTTTTTGGGGTTGCGACATTTTTTTTGAGGTCATTCGCAACTATGCGAATATTTCCGAGAATCGGAAAAAGGAATTCCGAAAGTCCTCTCTCCGCAGGAATTAGAAGTAATCCATTTCAAGCGCCGCTTGTATGGAGGACACGGCTTCCCTTCGATTGCTGGGAAATTTCGTATTTACTTTATTACCGGGCCAAGGCCATTGTATGGGGGTATTTCAAGCCACTTTATCGCGAGCATTCGACGGGAACCTGTCCGAGCCAAAAGAAAACTACAACCTCATTCCACCTCTACGTTTCCTACCTCCGCTTCCAAACCTGAAGGCAAATTAATCACGGCTAACAAATCTCCGCCGGAGCAAGGATACCTCTTAGCGTTTTTCATTTGCGACTTCCATTTACGAGAATGTAAATGTCCGGCATTCAATTTCGCCTGCAATCCTTTCGCAAAAACTTTAATTTGCCTGACCCATTTAGGAAGAGAATGATTTACGTGTTTTCGCAGTTAAGCGATTGCAATATTTGAAGATTTATCCGTAAGAAGAACTACATATCTACCTTTTAATGAAATCATAAGTCACTGCATAATGCTTTCCTCGACATTCTAAGTCCTTACTCTGCGGTTCTAGATTGATATGATAGTATGGCTCATTAACATTCACAGTATACTTGGATTATTCCGTTAAAGGACCATAAATTCACCTGTGATGCGAAGATTTATACGAGTACATTTTGGGGGGCCAACAGTATCAAGAAGTTGACATTCGATTAAATACTAGTAACGCACGTCAACTAAAGGAAAATTATTTTACTGCCAATGAAGTTAGATGAAATCGTAAACTGTGGCACTCAAGGTTGGTAAATATATGTAAAACATATTCATGCAGAGGAAAATAAAAGCAAAATTTTCATCAGAAGAAGCTGGAACTGGTACCATACCATAGCAGAAAATAACTGCTCTGATGAAGTTTGATTCTAGCAGTCCTTTCCGTATAATTGAAGATATAAAACCTATTGTTAAATAATTTGAATCTAAGGGATGTTAAAAATTAATGAGAGCTTTAGAAAATAATCTTGTGTCGTTTTATCAGAAACTCGACCTTCGAGTTTCAATAACTTTTCCTCTTTTAAAGACGTTTTCAGATAAAAACGTTAACAACTTAAAATCCGAACTTTTTTGCGTTTTATATATCATCCTATTACTCTTGCCATTCTGGTGAAAGTCCAGTCGATCGTTTTAAAGAATATTTTAAAGAATTATACACGAGGCAAATGATTACAACTTAGAGAATTTTTATGATTACTACTTCTCAACTCAGCGCAATAGCTGAACCAAGTCCTCAGGAGTGTATATCTCAATAGGTTAAGGATATCCCACCGCCGTGAATATGTATGTATATGAATATTCGTAGTACGACGCACAATTTCCATGATACTGGCACTCAATTCATGCTCATAATTTAGCGTGGTATTTCATCGCTGAACGAGAGCTGCAAAAAGGCACTAGATTTCTCTATTTCAGAGTTCAGAGATTTTCTGTGGGATATGAATTTAGCCTTAGCTGAAAATATTTAAGCACACCCCACATTCAATGCGCGAGCACGCCTTGAAAGCGAAGAGGCAAATGGACTCCCATAATGCAATACGCGAAGCACATTCGTTCACCCACTTCGAGAAAAAAAAGAACATTCCCACTAAAAAGCAGCAAAGGTCCGCATTTTCCGACGACATAAGCTTTAACCTCAGCGCACCGAAAATATCCCCAACGCGCATCGACTAATGGAACTCCTCCGCGAGAAAAAAAAACACGAGAGAACGCTTAAGCGAATTCGGGATAAATACAATCAGAGATAGCGATTTAGCGTGGAGTTCGCATCCGAAAAAAGAAGGGATCGAACACATCTTCTGTTTCCCAGCTTCGAATACGCCCACGATCTCGCAGAAATCGGTTAAACGGCGGAGAGTAACGCACGGCAACGACTTCGAATCCCTTTGGGCTATCAACCGGTTTAGACAGCGTAGGGGGAGCTAGAGTGGGTGGGAGGCAGGTAGGTTGGTTGCCAAGCAACAGTCTCCGAGAGAGCTGCAGTGTCTAGAGAGAGAGAGGGAGGGAAGAGTACTGCGCGCCGCATTTGATAGAAGGGCATCCTCTCTCTCTCTTTGGATCGATCCGAGATCTTCGGATGGAAAGGGCCATTGCCCGATAGCGGATGCTGCCAGATGTAATTTTCCTCGTTACGCAGCTATTTCGAGAGCGGCAGAGAGAGTAAAGAATACGGTATCTGGGACATTTTAAAGCTAACGACGCCGAAGGAGATGAGTAAGGAGCAATTTCCTGTCGCGACTCTTGTAAACAAGGAGAGGGAAAGAGGAACGTTTAAACGTTGCTCGGATTCTTATTACATCAACGATACATACACAGTGTATAGGTATGTTTACCGGTATAGATACGCTGTACTGGTATCGATGTATTATACGTAAAGTAAAACTTTTTTCTTTGTAAATACCTAAAGCTTCAATCCTGAAGACTCACATTTTTATTATATCAACGATACATACACAGAGTATCGGTATGTTTACTTGTGTCGATACGCTGTACTGATACAGATGTATTATATTAATATCGATGCATAACATGTAAAGTAAAACTTTGTTCTTTGTAGGTAATTAAAGCTTCATATCAGAAGATGGAAAAGCAGACGAAACCGGTCGTTTTATTTTAATCAAATCGTATTGAATCTACAGAGTTTTTCTTAACATTTTTTAATGCCTTTACACAAAGTTCGGTCAAGGATGATAGATCAATATCGATCAATATAATATTGATATAGCTATATGGCGTACTTTTCGAAATGCTGCAAAATCGTTTGTTTTCTTATAAATGTAAAGGTCGAGAAGATAATTTTTAAATTCGAATTTGCAAGAATTTCGTCACAAAGACTACGTGAAATGTTATTCTTATATTGCGAATAAAAAATGATGGGATTTCATTCCCATACAATATGTCATTACTGACGTCCGAAAATCCGAAACAGACAATTAATTCCCCAGTCCTTCATATAAACAGCTACCTCTGCTTATATATTCTTGGTAAGATACTAATCATTCTTCAGGTAACTCATACCATTACTTTACGGCCTGTTGACAGATGAACGTTTTCTAATTTTCTTTTCGTGCGGTAACATTTACCTTTTAACATTTATTTTAGAATCATGGCCGGTCCTTTAATTTTCTTCAAGAAATACAAACACATAGTACCCAAAACTAATTTTTGCCAAAGTGGTGCCTTGATGCTAGACGCAAGTCCAGTAGAATACTCAGAGGGTGGTAGTCAGCAAGTTCATTTCAGCGAATTGAACTCGAATATCGATTACTGTCGCATTTTGAGATTCGATAGATCGATCTATGCAGCTTCCTCGAGAAGTTTACTTTCCTTATGCAAACAAACGCGTCAAGCAAATACTGGTCTGACGCGATGACTACCCCCGACGGAATATTGCATGAATTGGAGGTTTTTCAGAATTCTGAGGGGCGGTAGAATCCGACATGAGAATGTCTCGATTCTAGCAGTTAAATCGACCGATAGATGAAGTACTTCAGAAGCCGTTGGGAGTCTGAAGCGACCCCTTAACGGTCTCCCGGCAAACATTCGGGAACGTTTTGCGTAAATTGGATAGTTTCTCTCAACAACGACGGGCAAACAAACCTTTTTCGTGGAGGGCGATGTTGGGTGTAAGAGCAGCCTCTTTGTATTCGAAAGTCAATCCAATTCCGGAAATGCAGATGGCTGCCCTCCATTTCAACATGACAAATCGGAAGACTTGGTCTAGACTTGTGATTCCTAACAAATGTGTCCCTAACAGTATGGCGCCGAAAAATGTTTTGCATGTTTTTGTATCGCAAAATAAATAGCATAAAATTAATACTTATGAATTCATGTGCAATAATTCATGTTAATGGCATCAACTTGTCAGTATATGCAATCTCCCCTAAATAAGTAAAATATATCGCTTCTGGTTTGGTATTTATTTATTAGTAGGTATGCTGCAAGTAGAATTGCTTCTGGTGGCAGCCCCAACTATTATCTTTAGGTTTTAGGTAATACTTTGATATTCCGTGAAAGTAAAGGGTTATTGAGCTATGGACATCCATAATAATAATAATAATAATCCTATCGTCTAACTAACTAATAACTATCGTCGTACTTACGGCAAAGAAACAGCAATATATCATTTGAATTCATTAATTCTAGCTATAGCGCGTGGAAAGTATCCAGGTTTAAACGAAATAAAACAAAAAATGAGTGTTTTCACAAAAATGCCGAAAAAATTTTGTTGACATTCAAGTTTTGCAACTAACTATAATTAACTAAATCCAGCGATACGTGGTGGAACTTATCCATGTTTAAATGAAAAGACAAACAAGACTCGACTAAGCTTTAGTCATGTTTTGTCTCTCATTTCATCTAATTTTGTTTTATTTCGTTTAAATACTATCTGAAGTTGAGTACACACATACGTGAATAACACAGCACACCGTGACAAACACCAGAATCGCATGCTTTAGTATAAAAGAGACAGAGATTGTTATTGGGCAAATAAAGCTATAAAACGAAGGTCATCCATAAAATACCCATGAAAAACAGTGAACGCCAGGATGTGTAAAAAATGATGGATTCGTAAGCTCGAATTCAGCTCTCTCCTCGTTTCATAACAATTGATAATTGATGATAAATTATATATTTCGAGAGTCTGAAAAGATCGAGATAACAGCGAAACACGTAAGGAAATCTCGAAGAGGAAAATGATCCATGGGAATAAAGGATTTGGGATTACTGAGAAATAAGATAAACTGGCATAATGGAACATATATCGGAAATACAAATAAAAGGTAATGATATAGATAAATATAGAAGGTTTAAGCAAAAATGATATTCGAGAAAAATGCACTTGATATTAATTAGTATTGATTAGAAGGTCAGTGGATTGTCTATTTAACATGAAGAAGATGAAGATAGTTACAATTTAATAAAAATTGATACGTTTATGGCTATAGGACAACATGCAATTCTTCAAGATCATTAAAAAGCAAAAAATCCAGCTGATGATAGGAAAAACATAAACCACTTATAAATGGTTAGCGAGAGAAATCTAAACGATTACATCACAAGTCCGAAAGACATAATTGCACAATCTAAGTTATGGACCTAAATCTTTTCTCGCGTTAATTTTTTCAGCCTTTGGGACTGGACCCTGTTTGACAGTTCAATTTATTCGAAACTGTGACGCTAACGAAATGCCGAATCACTCCCAAGGTCAGACATTTTTAATTCCTTCTATTTAGAAAATAAACCGGACGTTCCCGCGTTTTTTGCCGGAGAGAATAGGTTCAGTCGCCGATCGCAAAAAAAGGACGGCGATTTGATTCGAAAGGAGAAAAGCGTGGAGAAAACAGAAGCCGGTCGCACGGCGTGTTACCGCCTTCTCGGAACGAGAAACCGAGACCACTTAAAGATGAGGAAATCGTCGATTTAACGATTTCGAAGCGTCATAACGCACGTGATCCGCAATGTGCCTACCGAGCTGAATTACCAGAACGTGTATCCGCGAGGCAGTTTTTGCATAAGACGTTCAAACTAAACCGGTGTCTAACTCATGGCCCACGTGCCCTACGTGGCTATTAAATCTATTCCGTGAGTCTCGGTTCACTAATAAACTGCAATATAACTAATTCTCTCCTGGTAATTCCAAACAATTTCTCCTTCGGCAGCTTTATAAGCGACGAGGAACTAAATTTCGTTTAATTTTACCGTTTATCTACGGTATTTATTAATTAGAATTTTAAAAATGTACGCACTTCGATAACACTGAAATGAATCAGTTAAACATGTAATTCTCGCTAAGTACGTAATCTGTATTCCGCGAAGTCTTTTTAAGAGTTATCTTGCGCCGGTTGTAGTTGTGTGTACTTAACCTCTTTAATTTACTCCAAAAAGAGCAAATGTAAAAAGTAAAACAAATTTCTATTCATTTAGAGACCATCTATTTAAAGGAAATTCTTCGAAATTCATACTGTGTATCTTTGTAATGCAGAAAAGCCTCTTTTCACACATTTCGGTTATAAAAATCAATAGGTTTGCGGAGGTTATTCACACCTTTTTTGTATTTCTTATAAGCACACTTTTTTCACAGGTACGGTCACAGCTTTTTGTACGAGCACAATTCTTATTCTTTTTATAAGATTAAAAAGATATATCCATTTACGGAATCCGTTAGCAATGACGATTACTTTCACGGAAAACTTAAAAGCTTTATCACGCCTGAATGAAGATATTGACAATTTGTTAATTAAATCTTTATATAAAATATTGAGAAGTAGCTCTTTTCTAGAGCTACAGCTTTTAGCTTGTAGATTTTGCACTTGCTTCCCAGCTGCGAAATCAGTATTACATGTTGCATCGTGGTTTTCAACAGTGAGCAACTTCAATTCGTAACCAAGGTTATCGGCATCCATCACTGCAAGCATCCACTTCAACGATTTCCATCCAATACTAAATACCGTTAAAGGGGCGAGATGAAAAAGGAACAACAAAGACATATCAATCCTTCGTCGAGAAGATCGCCGAATTTAGAAGGGCCCGAGATTAAAATAGCAGGACCGGTTTCGTACCTCGCGTCCATCGGCCGATGCAAAGTAGCAGGAAGGGACGATAATCATAAAAAAGGTGATTACTCCGGGGCATCTTCCAACCGATACGACGACCTCTGGCGAACTCTTTTCCCATATCTTTATTTTCGTTGCATGCCCATCTTTCTCCGACGCCCACCGCTCACAGCAGGTACCCTTCACTTCTCCTTATAATGTTTCTTGCTTCCTGTTTTTTCCCACCAGATGATGGCCGAAACCGGTCATGCTATTCCCATCTCCGACAGCCACTTCCATCAAATCCCCCGGTTTTTTTGATTATGAGCGATCGCCATAACTTTCGCAACAAAAGGGATTCCACTTCCGCAAAATGGAAACGGTTTTTATTGAGGATAGAGATCGTGCTTGACGATTAATTGAAGCGGAATGCTGAGGATAATGGCTGAGAAATTTCGCGTGCGAGCGGAAAGAAAAAAGTTATTGGGTACGGAATTTTCGATAAAAAACTTAATTCCAGGGCAGTGCCGGATTCGCTTGCGTGGTAGCCCTAAGGCGACATATTCTCGTTCTCTTAATTACTGATTTCTTTTTCGACTACATGCCAACAATATCGAGGTATGTTGTTGCTATTTACCGAGTGATTAATGTTAACATATCAGTAATAATTACAACATTTTTTGCAATATAGCGATTATTGTCATACCTTAGAGTCTTATGGTAGAGTTACTTTACTTATCAGTGGCGAAACATTGTTGTTGGATAACTTAAAGCCTTTTATGATTAATTATATGATTGTATTATTGAAGCATTGTCAATAGGTGACTCAAGCGTTTCTTTTGATTATTATATGATTAATTCTTAAATTTGGCAAACTGTCATCGTGGGTTTGATTAAACTCTATTTTTGCCTACATTTTCAATTTTTTTACCTTGCAACTTCTCTCTGATTTCTGATTTTTAATAGTATAATTGCTGTGCCTCTAGACATAGCAATTATTTTTAACGGTTACACTCGATCAACCTCTGGAGTCGGTCATATTCCAAGGATTATCGTGCAGGTAATGAATGGTATCAGAAATGAAGGTGAGAAAATCCTTATGTAGATAAATACGTATACCTCAGCAATTTCTGCCGAAGGGAAGTTACGCAAATTTCTTAGCAATGAGGTAGGTAAAAATCGTCATTGTTTCCTTCATTGCGGTAGGTCAGTATGTCCTTCCTTACTTCGACCTTAAGACAATTAACCTCTCAATTTAAATCACCGAGAGTAACTCTACCTTTCCTATCCAAAAATGATTCGATATATATCTGCTGAAAGCTATATTTCTAGTAAAAAATTCTACAAAATATACGAGCCTCTCTTTAGGCTTGCAAGTTTACGTAATCACAGCAAATTATTAATGTAATCATATGTTGAGTAGTTCTACATAATATTTTGATAGAATTAGTAGCTTTATTAATGTACTTATGTAGCGTTAATCCTTTACTCATTATAATTGATCGATATACTTCGGTGGAAAGCTCAGGTGTACAGAAGAGGAAAATGATGGGGTACACTTTTAGTAGTCTTCTACAGTTATCACTGGATTTCTATAATAGTAATAAAATGTTTTCAAGTTAATTAAGGGTCTTGATAAAGGAATTGGGAAAAGAATAGTAAATTTCATGGTGTTGAGCGTAATGCTGTATGGGTGTGAAACGTGGACCTTAAGAAAAGAAGACATCAAAAGGTTAAGCTTTCGTGATGTGGGTATGACGCAGAATGGAAAAAAATTATCTTGGATGATAGAAAAACAAACGAGGAGATGGTCGAAGGAAAGAGAATTTTAATCGAAGTAATTCGACAGAGCAGAGCATCGACAGAGGAAATGGGTGGGTCAGATACTGGATGGAGAAGGAATGCTAAAGAAAGTGAAGAATGTATGGGAAAAGAAAGAAGGGAAGGCAAAGATAAAATATGTTAGATGACTTAAATGGTGAGATAAGTTATCAAGAAGTGAATAGTAAATTTCATGGTGTTGAGCGTAATGCTGTATGGGTGTGAAACGTGAATTTTAAGAAAAGAAGATATCAAAAGATTAGAGGCTTCCGAATAGTGAGTATGATGCAGAATGGAAAAATAATCTGGATTGATAGAAAAATAAACGAGGAAATGGTCGAGGAGAAGAGAATTTTAATCGAAATAATCAAGCATCGACAAAGGAAACGGGTGGGTCAGATATTGGGAAGAGAAGGATTGCAAAAGAAAGTGATCGAGTGAAGAATGTTAGGGAAAGGACTGAGGGGAACTCAAAGGTAAAAGATGTTAGATGACTTATTGGGATGAGTTATCAAGAAGTGAAAGAGAAGGTATTATATAGCAAATATGAGGGCACATAAACCTATCGAAAGGTAGAACACTCATATATATTGAATTAATCATTAAAAAAATTAAGAGCCATAATATGTCATGTTTCATACGTTACGGTCAACTGGAACCTTCTTCCTCAAGAGGAGGAAATTACGCCGACTCGGCCGCAAAATTCTCGCCTTTCCTATCAGCGAAAGTCGTGTCGGTCAAAGCAATCAACCGCAATTCTGCGAATGAATGGAAAACGGCCTCTTGCGAACGATAGCGCTATCGGGCTGCTAGGAAAGAAAAATACAGCTGAATCCCTCACAAAAATCCTCGCTTATGGAGTTAATTAAACCCATTCCCGACAGCATGATTATTTCGCCCAAGGAGACGTTCAAATATTTGTCTTATACCTGCTCTCGATCGTGACATAAGTAATTCAAGCGAAGGGCATCTCGACTGGAAAGTTTTTTTTTCCCGAAGAAGCAGGAAACGAGGAAGGATCGCATTTTCCCCTCCGTAAGCAAGGGGCAACGGTTAACCTCTGCAGCAGGTTGCAGACGTAGACCCTCCGAGAGGAGAAAATGGTACGTGAGCTTTATCGACCGCTGCGTTGGAGGCGCGAATGTAGGGAATGCAGCAGATGCAACAACTGACATTCCCACGAGCGCTACCGCAAGCCCCGCGCATGTAGAATGATGTACCGTGTATTGAGAGAAAATACGATTTATTTTTGGCATACGCCTTGGAGCAATGTTCATGAAAGTTTTTCTCTGGCGATGTTTCTCATAGTGGTGTCCGGAGGCATTTTAAATGAACCCGGGGCTATTTCATAAGCTCCTCGATATATACACAAATTCATGAATAAAATCAGAAAGTCCGAAACTAAAAAAATTGTCACATGAATGCTATCAACACAGTTTCTCAAAGCAATATTTATATTAAATGTAGTGGGGAGTTCACTTATTTATATAAGCGAGAATTGGCGCATATATCATTTCTTGATCGTGTGTTTATTTTTCATCCACGGTGCATGAGCGAGCATCATCTGAAAGATTTGTTAACCGAGGCTGAAAGACTGCGATGAAATTTTCATTATCTGAAAATAATGTAAGCTCTCTTTACCCGAGCTGTTGTAATTTAGACAAGGATTAGTAGGTTCTCGTCCTTAGTTGGAAAAGCGAGAAGTGTGTCATAAAATATACATTGGAATTTAGTCTCTCAAATTCAAATACTCGTCATCTGGATGTATGGAAAATTTTCACTATCGTTTCACCTTCGTAAGAGATTTTTTACACCTTTATGAAACATTTTCTAATATCATTGATCACTGAATTACAGACACAATGGTATGCTATAACTTTCATTAATTCTTCTTCTTTCTGAATCATTCGTGAGACATTTCCCAAGGTAGATATAGGTGTATTGATTACCAAATATTTTTCGATACATATCATTACAACCGTATTTAACCCTATTTTATTTGCAATCTATTCATACTGGCTGTGCTAGATGAAAGTTAAATTAACCTGTCCGCAATGAAAGTGTATTATATAGGTGAAGCTAGGATATAAGGATACATAAATATCAAATAGAAAATGACAGTGAGCAGAAATTACTGAGATTCCATACGGAGAAAGTGGCACGCATAAGTACAAACCAAAAATCCCAAAGAAAAACACAAGGAGAGGATTGAAGAAAAAATCATGAATAACACAAGCATAACAGAAGCATAAAGTTTAACCGTCTGAGAATTAAATCAATTTAATCGATAAAATCTGGATCGAATCCATAAAAACACCGGGAAAGTTGTTCCGCAGGAAAATCGAGTGGGAGAAGCATGCTCTCATTTTCACGAAAACCTTTAGAGGAGTAAAAGCTCGGAATTGAGAAAATTACCTTTCTAGACCTTCGTTCAAGACGTCAATCATGGAGAAATCGCGAATGGATTTTTAATTACGCCTACGTTTATGTATTCAATTCCCGAAGGTTATACGAAATATTTCCCAATTTCCATACTCGCTCTTCTATGCTATTAAGTAGAAAAGCTGAGCCGGAGAGAACAAAACGGTTCTCGCAAATGGAATTCCATTTTCATCGCTCTAGTAATTGCATCGCGATATTGTATCGGGATGTCGGTCGCATGCTATGGTTACACCGAATATATTCTATTGTTCTTCAGTTTTTTTGGTCAATATATGGCTTGGAGTTGTGAGACAATACCGACATGAATAGAGAATTTTTTGCTTGTTTTTGGTACATGGTAGAGAAAATGTATTTTTCATTATTTTCGTCTCTGCCTTGCTAATGCTTGAAAAATATAAAAAATTACTATGGAATAAGTTATAATGAATATTTGCATTATTTTGGTCACTTATTTGGAATGATAATAATGTTAAGGTATTTATTGTGCTCTGGGGAACACCCATAAGAGTAAAAAATAACTATAACAAGGTGTCGGCTCATACAAAAGTAATAATTAAAGAACGGTACAACGAGTACAATACAACCTTGATTCAATGCCAGTAGGAAATAGGTATGATTTTGCAAAATATAAAAACAGATAAATAGGAAATGCGAAGAAGCAAATAAAAGAAAATAATACTTGAAGAACAACTAATTGAATAACATAACTTTAAATCATCGTACAGAGGTGGAGTTTTTTTATATGAATCGGTGTTGAATTCCAAAAATGTGAGTGAGTTATTAAGGAAGATCTAAGACAAGTATTGAATGTATGAAAAGTGTCATCATTCACAAACGTTTTCCACTTAAAACATATATGCCAATTATGAAAGCAAGGAGAAACTACCTAACTCCTCATCAACAGAATATGTCCATGCTCAGAGCAGCAATTCAGCAATTTTAACAACTAAGATAAAATTATCCTCGACTTTGTCATGGAGTCGTCTGGAGCAAATATCTTCAGAAATAGAGAATACAAGCAAGAGACAAATTTATCATATAATTAATTGTTAACTTTCGGAAGAGGTAGTACCTAACGAGAACCGAATGAGTTACTAATTTTCCCACAAGTACATTGATCCTCTCTTACTTAATAACTGATCTGTGTAAACTGATTATCGATATTATTCTGCAAGAAAATGCAAGTAAACGCAGAGCTACCGAGCAACGTGTAAATCCAACTTCGTTAAATCAGTTGATGAAATCGTCAAAGGTGAGTAGGTGCGAACATTTAGGATTCGGTTTCTAGATGAAATGTGAACCATTTCGATTAGCAAACGTCATCCGCTCGAATAAGAAGGATGCGTTAATGGATTCCACGATGAATTTCGAGGGCGAGATTCACAGATATGCGAGCGTCCTACTTGCCGCGTGAGCAGACATGGAATACATTGACATCAAATACACCGAAGCGCCGTGTCGATTTCATTCCCAGCGGGCGGTTGGTTATATAACACACTTTGCGATGATATATCACTTACATAAAGAGACCAGAAATTCTAGGAAATCGATCTTTCCGCGGAAGATTCTTCTCTCGATTCGAAGCATAAGTCTCTGGAAACCGAAGTCGATGCAAATATTAACGTTATTTTTTAGTAATTCTAAAATTTAGCGCTCGTATAATCAAGGTTGAGTTAGTTGTGCCATTAGCCCAACTTCAGAAACTTTGAATGAATGAGAAATTAATTTTAATTAATTAATTTATTTAATATACAAACGATAATCAATACATGTAATCTTGTCACAAAATACAATAATAATAATAATTTTTTTCATTGTAATCTTTAAGGTCCCCTGAGCCAGACAAAGGATCTAATATATTTTGCTAATATTTATAAGTTTAAAAAATTATATTTCCAGTTACATCTAATTCTAAGATGTAGCGATTGGTGTTTTAATTCATGTAAGTAAAATTAATTTAAAATTTACAATCTTTTATTATCGAATACTATTATTCCTTATCACCTATTTAAAATCGTCATCCGTAATTCCAAAACCGAGTTCTTTCTACGCTGCAGCTGCCAGATATATTATCTTCATTACCTTACTCTTAGGTGAGTTTGAAAAGGTCTTCAAAAAACATTATCATCATTATTATGATTGGCAGGTTCACGTAGGGGGAAAATAGCTACAGTACTGCTTGTAATCTGCCTGGAATGTCAAGGTTGACAATGAAGTGTTTCTACGATTACTACACGTCTATTGCTTTCATTGCATTTCATAGTTAACTGGAGATGACTTCATTAGAGAATTTGCTTAAATCGCCTCCTAGAAAATGTACTCGCTAGATTATTTTTAAATAAAGTATATAAAGAGGGTAACTCTTCGTCATAGTTGGGTGCCTTATCCCATGAAGAGCAGTAATGTTAGCTGTTACTGGTACAGTCATTTCCAGAGACTGTTAGTGGATCTCTTCACCAACAAAAAATCGGCTACGAATCATTAGGATATTAGTCCTCTGGTTGAGCACGTATCATTAATATCTAACACCGTAAATATATCAAATAAGGTTAAATTTGCTTAGGTCATAGCAAAATAACAAGCGTGCAATCAACATCCGCTAAGACATAGGCTATGTGGCCTGTTAAGTCACCGCATGCTCAACAAAAAATTGCGATAAAATAATTAATCCAACCTTGACGATAATTACGAGGAATTCAACATTACGGAAATGATTTTAATTGCCGCAGTGATACGGAACTCTATTTTGAGAAGCGGATTAAAGTAGTTTTTTGCCGATTTTCGGCAACTTAAAAGCAAAAGAGTGTAATAACACGTCGTGAGTCGATATCGCCTATAATTATACAGGGACATAATTTCGATTTTCTGAGACGCACCGCGGAAAGCAGTAACTGCAAGGTCAGAAAGGGCTTAAAACATCGCATGGAAATGATTAATTTCGGAGAGAATCGTGTGAAGGCTATGGGTTACATACATATTTTACGCGGATGGTGGAAGTTCAAGCAAAAGTACGACATAACATAAGATAAATAAATTCACCGTTGGTAGTCCACTTATTTATTTTATTGCAATTATGTTTACATAATACCAAAATGTTATGCTTAAATTCTTGACGGCACGCGGTGAGAATATTTCAACCCTATCTGCAAAATGTAACGGCAAAGAACTCAAGATGAGACTAGTATAATAGGATGGAGCCGTGGGTATTCTTAAACAGTTGACCCATTTCTTTTACAGCTCGCAAGAATCCCTAAAATGAATACACGTATCCAATCTACATCGCGTTATCTAACGAAAAATTGATGGCTCCCTGAAGAAGAAGATAAAAGTAAAAGAACGAAGCTCCGGCTACATTCGAACGAGTTCGGCTGACCTACTTACATAGATTAGCATAATAATCCGGAAAAATAGGCACGCTTAAAAACGATTTCATTCATCGGAAAATATAAGCTTAAAGGAGAAATTATGGCTATAGCTGAAATAGGATCATAAATAAATTTTGTGGAGCGAGATGCAACTTTAAGTATTAATAAAATAGAAATGAATATATAGTAGCATCAAGAGTACCATGTCAAGAAAGTGTTTTTATCACATATTTCCATTTCTGTGCTACTGGTTCCGATATGATCAACTAAATCTAATATCACCAACGTTTAATTGTCTACCATCAACCACTGAGTACACCAGTGAATAGTTCTCTAAAAGGAATAACTATGGAAAAAGCAAATAGGTACCTGGACTTGCTGATGCATCAAACAAGCATTTGGTTGTGGTCGGATAGTTTCACATCGCTGTGACATCACCGATGTTTTATCTTTAATCACGAGGCGCGAAACACATTAAAGCTTTCGTAATTCACACATTTTAAAACCAACACGCACGCAATCCGTTTTTCCAATTCGATGCGTGCATAAACAGTCATCCGCAGTCGTTTGTTTTCCTTGCATCGCTCAGGTGACGAGCCTCCGATGCTGTTTCCGCCTCCTGCAGCTTGTCTCTGATAAAAATCGAGTGCTATATAAATAATCTACGCTTGTTGCGCTTGATAATGAATCACCCTCAATATCTTTATAGAGGGAAATATAAATTATGGGGAGAATTCAGCTCGGTACAGTTAAATTCATTGTCGAAATATGACAAAGTTCTATTGGTGAATATAGCCATAGCAGGTAGAAATTCTCGTTCTGTTAGGTTCTGTATTTAGCGCTCTTTATATCTTGATTTTCACAATTATATTGAAGTATTCAATTTGAATGGAAAGGTGTAAAGTAAGTAAAACTGTTGAAGTTTTTCAATGTGATCAAATGAAGATGAAAGAAGTCATTTTTATTTCTCCATTTACTCATATATGAAATTAAGGATGTTAATTAGCAAAACATTTATACTTTGATTCATCTCAAATCTTAGTTAGATACGTATTGCAGTATTTTAAAAAACCAAAATAAAGTGCATACATCTATACGCAGTTTCTGATCCGATAATCTAGAAGGGAATAGGATTTAACGCCTTTATTACAAAATGCCAGAGGATTTTATCGGTCAGTTCTTATGCCAACAAATGTATCGGTTAGCAAATGCAAATTTTTTGGTTAAGAATACATAATATTCGTATTCTTGCATACATAATCATCATTTTTTTGTGAAGAGCAATAAATTCATCGTAGCACAAGATAGCTCCTACATTAAAATATAATATATCTCAAAGAGGTGATAGTGCGGTAAAGTATGGATACAGGGCTGTTTGTATTCCTTCCTTCAATATATACTACTGATACTAACATGCTCTTTATATCATAGGATATCTTATTATAATATGCAATTTAGAGCGTAACAAAAATAATTGCGGATATTAACGGAATCATTAATGGAGGCTAGGCTGTCGCATTTGCTTCAGTCTATTAGTAGTGATTCTGGTAATAAATGGAAATTCGGCGTTATCCAGACATGCTATACCGCTTTAAGGCTCTATCATACTCGTTTTCATATAGCTTGGATCAGTAGGTAAGGAATACAACACTTCCGAACCGAACTCCCACATCGAATCTTGACAGGACCGCGTGGGTCAACGCAACAGCTGTTGATAACCACTAACCCTAGCGCCCAGTCCAACTTCGCGGCCATTCCCAATTCAAATAGGACCTCGAGATGAAATTACGGTAGACGCGCCCACTCCTGAATATGAAATTACGGTCGTCTATGGCAGCCGCACCATTAACCGCGTAATCCCCGAGATCTTACCGTCAAACCCTGTGATACGTGCCTCGACATCGTACGCAATTGCGGCGTGTATATCACTCGCGTCGGCCCAATTGAGAATCGCCGCTCTACATATCAGCATGAAGAGCGGAATTAGCGGTGTACGAGTCCCGGCACTCTTTTTCGCTCCCGTAAATAACAATTGAGATGCGGAGCTTCCTCGTTTTAAAAGCGCCTCTAATTGGGATCCTTACGTAACGTCGTTTCAATGGACCCTCCCACTCTCTCCACTTAGAGACACGCTCCGATAAATACTTTCACTAAATTCCGAGCGACGGTGCCACTATTCTTTTGTTCCGGCAGCCGATGCATCGTCCCCGTTCTAATTAAATCGTTTTCTCGCCGAGACGCGCGAAAGACTTTCTTCTGCTGTGGGATCGTCCGCAGGAATGTCGTCTCCTCTCCAGTAGAAGTAGCTTTTGTTCTTTCTACGAAATGATGTTGTGAATACTAGAGACCGTAACTGAGCTGAGTATGGAAAAAGTCATGGCTGCATCTACGTTTAGCGTGTCCAGAGACTGATGGTGGAGCACTTACGAAGTAGAGGACTCATTTGGGGCAGTTACATATCCCAGTAATTTTCGTTGTGAAATCTTTCTACTCATAAGGTTTTTCTAATCTAATGCGCGATCACTACTACTCTGAAAGCTTCGTAGGGGTATACGTAACGTTCTTCTCTGTGCAAAAAATAGGAGTATCTCTTTTACAGTCCTTAAATTCCTCGATAGATGTAGGGCTTCAGGGCTGTAGTACAGTACTATACACAAATATTTTTCAAAAGTAGCAGTAATGTTTTTGAAAGTTCTAGGACAGCTGAGGTCATTTCGCACGTTATCCCCACAGGGAATCGAACCCGGGACCGATTTCACCAAAGTCCAACGCGTTGCCAACTTAGCTATCCAGAGTCCCTACTTCTCGAAATTCGATGGTTCAACGGTATTACTTTAATGACATTTAAAGTGAATAAGAATTTTCTAGGCTAGATTGAACGAAAATCTTTGCTTTAAAAACAAGCTTTCCACATTATCGCATGAGTTTTCATGAAAGAATAAGCTACTGGATCGCTTGGAACTGATTCAAGACTAGGAAGCATAATGAAATGTATATTCGTAGGTTCAACAAGAATAATCATCTTGCACAGAATCCAGTAGAGTTAAGGCTACGACGAATGAATCGATTGAAGTTTGTTGGATGTAAGCGAAAATTCCTCTACAGTTTGACAAAGGTGTGAAACCTAGGTACATCTCTGCCCCTCTACATGTCACACTCTGAAAACGATAATGTAAATTCAGGAATGATAATGCTCCCAAATCGATTAATTAGGGCTGAAAGTAATTCAAACCGAAAACTCCAAACCGAGAAATTCCGCCGTAATGACGATAAAATACGGGAGACTCCCAGCAAACAGATCCATCGAATCAAATTGAAGCGATTAAATAATAATATTTACTTAGTAGTATATCATCATCAGAGAACAATCTAAATATAAAAGGACTCAGCAATTAGGCATTTTCAGCCAAAAATTCCACGATTTACAAAGCAGTCGATACTCATGAAGATCTCTTAAAATCAGTTCGTGTCTTTTAGCCTGCATTCCATAAAAACTCAACAGGATACATTACATAAGAAAGGACTAGATTAACACTAGTTTCGGCCTTGCATTTTCTACATATACGTCTTAAACAGGGATATGATAAAAATCATAATGTAATTCTCTTTTTATTTATAATTCGGGAGTATGCCACTTACTCGAAAGAAATGATTTTAGGTCATAAAACTTCTCATTCTGTCGTACCAGATTCATCTTAGAAATTTAATCATTAGGGATTATCTAGTTATAAACATACATGATAGACACGTAACAGCTCGGTAAACAACTAAGGTACGATAGAGAATTACGAATTCTTCCGACTTCCCCGCACCGCATGGAACACCTGAAAAGTTTATAATCATTATCATTTCGCGACGAGCAGATGGTTATATAGAGCGAATGCAAAGTTACAAAACAACAGCTGTTGCTATTTACCGATCGTTATGTTTACTGACGCTCACGTGATATTTACTAAACGCTAATTTGCCTCGGAGAAACAAGCTAAAACTAAGTTCCTCGATGGAATTACAAACAAACACACAGACCCACACACACACGCCAAATGTATCTTTGGTGGACGTACGCAAATGATTTCGAGTCTGATTTAAATGCATATGGGGTTCTACGACATTACTTCAAAATTAAATTCCGACGACGATAATTAAATGTAAATATTTGACGATAAATAATTCATATGCCAAGTTAATGTTTCTCTTTGTAGCGGAGCATTTATTGCGTACCATTAAATGAAGCATTAAACGCTCACCGACGCAAAGGCAGCATAATTCTTCTGATGACGAAAAAGAGTGGTTTGCTTAATGTGATAGCATGACAAATATCTCCGAGGTCTGAATTAATTTTATTTCGGGTGTATGGGGAACCTCAGTTAAAAGGAACTCCAAAAACTGTGAAAGTTCATAAAACGTCAATAATGAAACGCAAAAATATCAAACTTAAATTAGACTAATACTGAAATCAATATGTTCGGGCGTTACTTTGTGGAAAGCCATAATAAATTATACAACTTTGTAATTTTCCACGTATTTTAAATATTCCACGTATTTAAATACGTGGAAAATTACAAAGTTGTACATTTTTTTATAGACTAATAGTTATAATTCTCAAAGAATAAGCGAAATAACTACAACTATACTCAAAAATCAAATTATTAAAAATGAAACATCGATAAAAAGAAAGAAAGCTGCCGAGATTTTACTCTCAAGAGTCATCATCACCGTTTAACTTAAAAAATAATAAAATTTGTGTAGTCAGTTAAGGATTCTCTCCTATTCTTGATACTCAAAACTGTATGACTCCATGTATATAACAAAAAGATCGGTTGACTAAACATGAAAAGGCTGGTTCCGAACAACCGAATACCGGTCAATTGAGACAGACCGATACGAAATGTAGATGATTATCCATGAATGAAATCAACAAAGTTTAATCTTTCTACCATCGAAAAGATCAGACGAAAGTGATACCTGGATAGTTGCACTAAAACATGATTCTGGAAGCTCCCATTCTGTTTGATCAATCCATGATCCACTTCACTTTCTCCTCCTCCCACGATATCCGCAGAAACGTCCACGCGATCATCAGCGAAATTGGAAAGGATGATATCTTTGTTTTCCTACGAACTCGACATATCACTCCTACACAAAGAAGAGGCCTTTAATTTACTAAACACGTATAGGATATCTCTTCCAAACGATTGTTTACCCTTTCTATTTGCCAAGTACATCTCCGATTCAATCATCGGGGACAAATATTTTTTGGGGAAGGACAAAGATTCTCCGAGTCGATTATTATTTGCCGAGATAAATTCAGATGGAGGGAAGATACGAATCCATTGGTTCGGTGATCTTTCAGATGATTGACTAAACATTCGTAAACATGCTTCTGAAGTCAACGAACGGAGGGAAAGATTTATGTCCTGGGATGATCAGGAACAGGTCTACCGGTGAGATGAGAAGAGGTAGCCAAGTATGGGGAAGGCAAACAGTCCGGAGATGAATTTCAACTACGAAATTTCCATAAAACGATAATAATTATTGTAATAGATTCATCGCGGGAAGGGAATTGGCGACTTCGAGAGCCGATTACGTAAAGAAAACGTTCCCTGCAGACGCATTTTGTTACCAGAGGGCTAATTTCCAAATCACCGAATGCTACATTTAACTAGCAAGTATGTGAGTAATTTGAAATCACGAAGGAAGTATTATCAGCATGCTACGACACTAGCTGGGGTGAATCTAGAGTACGCGAGTCAAAACAGATATAATTATTATGAAGTTGCGAGCAAACCAAAGATGGTAGATTACATCATCACAATAGATACAACCAGATGTACTTGTAGAATGTAACATTATATAAATACACATACTTACATAAAGAAAGCAAATACTACTATTTGCCAAATCATTAATTATAAAATGAATTATAAATAAAACAATTAAGTAAAAACTACACTATAATATGGTTATCGCAATACTTAGTAGATATAATCATAATTCTGAATAATTTTACAACATTTAAACCGATAATCTTACTTTGTCTACATATCATGAAGCAGTATCCCACATATCAAAACAGTAACTGTGAAATTATCTATGCAGTAATGCAACTAATGGTATTATTATGGACTTTATAAAGACAAGGAACTAAGGTGTTATTGAGTTTTGGGCAAGATTACGAAATAAGTTTCTCTTAAGCGCTGATACTTTAGGTCTGACTAATGGCGGCTAGCTGATTTTTGGTCATTGCACTTTGAGAAAATTAAAAACTAACTTATTAAGTTGCTATATTCGCTAAAAAGCTTGTCTGAAACTGGGAACTAAGAATTCCTGCTATATAGAATTGAAGTAGGTGATAAAGGAGATAGAGTAATAATCACTGTATAACTTAATATTTTATATGACTACAGACGGTTTTGCATAGAAGCGTACGTAAGACATGCAATTCATCTGATAGTAGATTTACGATGTTTCATCTAGAATCACGAGCTTATGGCTACCGAACTACAAACACGTTCAGAGCAAGGAAACAATCATCTAAGATATGGACTTTGAAAAATATTTGCACGTCTATGCACAGAGAAAACAAAGACCAAAAACATACTTCAGAATGTAGTGGTAATAAGAAGCCTTCGGATTTAATATATCAGTGAGAGACCCCCAAAACCTCTCCTCCATTTCGAACTGCGATTACACTGAAAGCGTCGCATGATTTTTTTTTGATGCGCTTATGGTGCTTCCCTCCACGTCCGTGAAAAACAAGGGAAAGACGAAAATAGGTTATAACTCTTTGACGGAAGGAAAAGAAGAACGAAAGTACATTCCAAAGCGTTCTATTTGCCGGCTTTAATCGGCTCACCGCGAATGCCTTTGATGTCGTGTAGGAGGCTTGGGAATCACCGGTGGCTTAATTATCTCCGAGAGAAAAATGTGGGACGAGGGAGAGGTCAAAGGTCAACTGGGAGCCCTCTGAACGGAATCATCTGTGAAGCGGTGGAGAGATTTTCATTTTTTCTACTTTCAACAACGACAGGCTAATTTTTGTGGAGTGCAGGCGATTCAGCGTGTTAATGCGATTCATAAAAATGCTCGGTTGTTATGGGAAAAATTCCAGCGTTGGAGTTTTCCTTTTTTCGTCGGGCGAATAAATAGGTGGAGGACTTCATTGAACGAAGTGGTGGGCTTTATATTGAAGCCATCGTGATATGAACGACCGCGCGCCGTAATAATATGTAATTATGAAAAAAATGAAAATAGATTTCTATTTTTGGAGTAAATGGAAGAGGTATTTTAAAATGGAGGAGAATTTCTATGCGCAGGAATAGCTAGGCTAAGTGAAGGAGATTCCTAGTAATTGTGGGGAGAAATAATCTTGATTTTCGAGTAAAAACTACGACCACCAATCATATTCGAGTCGTACTTTATGAAAAATAAACCTGTGTAGAGCGTATAAGAACATTACGAGAAAGGTTGAAGTGATTATCCTTTATTTTGCTAAATCACACGAAAATTCAGATATTTGGGGGATAATTACTCAAAAATACATTTCATTTTTACAAGTCGAAGCTTGCACTATCATAATACGGCTTTAAAATGTAGTCAATTTTATGAATATTTTTAAAGTTATACATTCGTCTTAGGGTGTTTAGTAAATTTACTACTTGAATTTCTTATAAAAATTACGCTCTGGTGAATATTAATTTTTAATGATAAAAGAAACGAGTTGATACTCCAACAAATTAATTATGTTCAAAGGTTAAACGTAAAATTAGACAGTTCTGAGAGAGGGAAAGGAGAACGATGCTTAAAATTGAATTAGCATTAACAAAAAACCGGTCCTTCTTGTCTTTTGAGGATAAAATATAAAAATATGTAATATCCTGTTTATCTCGCTCAAGGCACGGTTTTCACTAATTTCCCTGAAAAGCATCTTAACCGGGTTTTACTGTAATGTGGAAGTACACTGTATCAATATTCTGCTAGCAGCAGTGTCCGTTAAAATATGCCCTATGATGCAAAGAACAACAGCTCTTTCAAGAGTCTGTTCCAGCAGATATTCAAAGGGTAACCAAAGTGACAGTTGAGGATAGAGTGACAGAGCATGCGCCAATGCATAATTCATGGTCAGTCATCAACAGCAAAGTGGATGGAAGAATTTGGAATATGATCGCAAAGACGTGAGGACACTGGCTCGGAAGATAGACCAATCTCATCATGGCCTTCGTACTAAACGACGACGTGTATGTAATTACATGAAGCGCCCCAGTTCAATCAAGTGCTGGTTGTCTTACTTTAATGCGCATTACGTCGATTTAACCTGCGTAAAAGCATGTTTGTCCATGGAAATACGAGGTCGTTCATCCACTATCAGAATCGACGAAGGAAATAACATACAAATTAATGGAATAAAACATTCCAGCAGTAAACATATACCAGAGGCTAATATGGTACCTCCGAATGGACGTCCTCGACGTAAAAAGATGTTTTTACTGGGAGCTAAATCAGGGAATGAAAATCGACATATAGAGAAAATAGAGAATGAGCACGGACTTTCCTCATTTCTAAGATTCTTGCTATGAGAATATTTGCCCGCAAGCAAAATATATATGCAAAACAACGAATTATAATGAGCAAATTACATGATCCAATAACACCTCTGGACCAAGTATTTGATTGTATTTAAATGTGGATCACAAAGAAAAAACTACATGCAAATAATCTGAATAACTTGAAATTTATGAAAAAGGACATGGCGGTCTATGAATGTGAAAAAGAAGATGCAAGTGAACTGCAAACATGTATTCGCGATGATGTAAAAAAAGTCAATAAGAAAGCTAAATATTAAAGCAAAGATACGGATTTTTGTCGTAGAGCTCTGAGAACCTTGTCACAGTTCTTGCTCAGCATTCGTAACGTGCTCCTGAATATGTCCTCGTGGAATAGACGAAGTATATGTAAGTTTTGGACTTGTGGATGGTTTTGGAATCCTTTTCTGTATTATGCTATACAAAGCATCAAAGTATCTTAAGATAGAAGTTACTCATTACTCGGATTTCATAATGAACAACACCGGTACACGTATACAAATCTGTGTATCGATAGGTATCCGTATATATGTGCCAACCTATGGTAAACAACTGTCACAACAAACAGTAAGATATGTAATCGTTGGCATGACCTCGCAGTTATTACGAAAACGTGCCGAACGTGACAAAATGCTTCAAATCATACTGAAAAAGATGAGACTTTCCTGCATTCCCAATCCCATCAATTCGCAACTGCAGAAACGTTTACGTTTTATGGATTCCTTCTCAGGAGTCTTTAACCCCATCACAACACTGCTACGTCAAAAGCACGTATTTTATCTTAACGACATAGTAATTTCGCTGTTTTACATCTCATACTCGGCATTATTATTATTTACGACCGCTCTACGGAACTTTCTGGACCGACTACACCCACTGGTTAGGTCGACGACTCAAAAAAAAAAGCACGGGGGATTGCTTCCTCCGAAACTCTAAGAGACATAAAACTGATTAAATCTTCCTGAAATTCGATTCTTGCAAATGACCCAGGAGGGGAAACTAACGCCGACGAAAATTTCCGGAAATTTCGGGAGAAAAACTTTAAAGAGAAAAATTCGGAAACTTTTAATGAGGCCGAAACAGGGATTATTTTTTCGCCTGCATAATTAAAGAGAAACCTTGCGCAACTTGATACAAATTTAAAATTCCGGACGGATATGGAAATCAAAGTTGCCTTGAAGGAGACATGTCGTTAATGTGAAAAGCGTTCTGCAAAGTAAGGGAACGTTATTTTATTTCGACATGGAGTTAATCGACTCCGAATTTTGCTCGAGCCAGAACACTGTGACTGCTCTAAAGAAAGCAAATGGTGTTTCAGTTTTCTGGGTAAACTTAACAGGTGTATTTTACTTGTGAATTTTACGATTGTTTTAGGTTTCCCGATAAACTTATGTGAACGTAATAGGAGTATTTTACTCGTAAATTTACGACGGATAAGCATATGCAGAAATAGACAAGGATTACAACAGCTTGAATAGAAGAGAAAGGAGGTTAGAATATAAAAAAGTGCGCTACTATCTTGAAAAGGAGAATGGAAACGAGCAACATACATGAATAAGTGACAATATAGGAATTCAGAAACAACAATCAGAAACAAATAAATTATTCATTGGTTATCTATTAAAGTAGGTGATCCTTAGCACGCAAAAATCCGTATTGCCATATTTTATAATTCTTTTTATTTTAATAAATATATTGATAATATAAACATGTCCTGGAAATTTCAGTAAAGCATATTTTATACGTCTATATATATCCGATGAGTACACGAATGCAAAGATTTATTCATGTCATCAACTTTAAGAATCAAATATCTACATTTTCAAATGTGACCTACAATTAAAAGAAAATCTTCAGCACTTGTAACAACCTATAGATAGCTTTAAAATGTATCATAGCATATTAACATATCGTTAATTATGGAATTTCCATTTAATCCTTCTTTTTCTTCAATTCTTTCTTGCAATGTCGAAATAATTTATTTCTTCCTTGGCATGTCGTAGTAATTTATTATCTGTTGAATGTGTTTACTACGAAAGGGATATATTTTTAGTCAAATAACTTGGCATTTTAACTGATATTCAAAACCGTCCCTGACTTCTATTCTATGTTAGCGTTACGTCGGTTGATGTAAATACCTTAGCTGACAATCCGTGCTTATGTATATTATGTGTGTGTACACATATATTTAAGTATGAACAGCTATAAGGTAAATTTATTCATAATGGCGGATCAATAATCCTGCACTCTTGCACACCCATCGCACCCAATGATGTAGGGATGGACCAAATTAATGCTGCGGGAGCTATACTTGGAGCTATGCTACCTTAGAATCATCGCTTGACCCTCTGCCAACGAAACACCTTTTAAAAGAACCAATGAACCGTGTGATTTGCGATCACTAATGTACGCCAGAGTGAGGAGTGTTACGATTGCCCATTAAGATCACAGCTGTGTTCGCTTAAAGACTGAAGTTGTTTGCTGGCAGCATTTTCATCCAACAGCTGAGGTTTTCGCGAGGTCTAAATTAGATAAGGTGTGTCGCAACATTTCCGCCGGCTAGATCTCGACTCCTAGAAAGAGAACTCTCCTGTCGCTTGTGCAGTTTAAGCGGTTCTAAAAGCATCCAGAAGGCATAAAACGCCAACCCGCCGAAGAGCGCATTATTCCTCCATTTCCGACGGATTTTTATTTACATTCCTCCGCTTAGCATAATTCAATCGCTCCGCTCATAATTTCCGCATGAAAATCTCCAATTCTAATGAGGGAACTTGTTTTCCCTCCTTCGACTCATCGCCTTTCGAAGCCGACCTTCGCCGCTTTTCCCAAGAGTCAGCGCTTTAATTATACCCATCCTTCCGATACTCGACGGGCGAAAGCCGTGCATTTTCCGAGTGCGAAATAGAGCGAATCTTTCGAGTCCACGGGCGGAATGAAACAGACGCCTGGATGTATTCTTTTCCGAACCGGGAATAACGGAATGGGGCGATTTGCCTCGAGAAGTTATCGGATCCCATCACGCAATGATGCTTAACATAAAATCAAAGGATACAGAAGCTAGTAGAAATATCGCAATGATCTATAATTTGATTTTTTGTGATTATCTGTATACATGGTATACCTATGTTCGTTAGATGCCTGAAGCGAAGTTCTAACAACTGTATGACATGCTGCCTTCGGTTTGGAACGGTATTTCCTTATTAATTGCTACCATATGGCATAGCTGCATATTCTTAGTTCTGCGAGCAAAGAATGATTAATTTAATTCGCCGGTTGAAAATCTTATCCAAGGTAAAATCTAAATGAAGATTGTATTGAAGAACTCTCAAGAACAGATATAATTTTCTTCTGAATGCATTCTTACGTACTTAATGACAAAGAGTGTATATTTTGGTTGGTGATGAGATGAAAACAAAACTTTTAACGATTTCTCTATAGTTCCTGATAATTCCCATTACTTCTGATTTATACAATCATTACAATTTATTATTTTTAGTTACTGTAGACTTTGGAAACGAAAATTTAATGAAAAAAGTACACTTATTGATAAAACATTTAGAATAATGGTTAATACAAAAGCTTATAGAGTAGTATATTATTATTACTTTTCATTAAAAACCTGTCAAAATGTTAAGAACGAAAAAAATTATACGGAACTGAAATAGTTTGGAAAAAAAGGACGCTGAGAGAAGCTCTTGGACAGAAAAACGAAGATTCCAGTTTGTAAGTGATAAAAGCAAGTAGTCACATAGTTGTAGTAGAAAAAATAAAATCAAGTTAAATACCATATTTTTGTTGTTATTAAGATCTAGAGATTTTAGTTCTACCGATCGTTTAAATCGATAAATATTTATCTCTTCATAATCAGTACTATATATGAATGATTTACAATTATAAAAAATTCTATGAATCGTTTATCGAAACGGAAATTAGGTTAGAAATTCTCCGAGTCCGATACCCAGAAAAGTTTCGATAGATCCCATTCCTTACTCCGATAAGTGGTCCCATCATTAATTTTGATCTTTACTTTCGATTATTCAAAAGTGGGTGGCTCGATATGGCCTTCCCTCAGAAAGTCCAACTCAAGCCCTGTTTGAACCGCTTTCCTTCCTCGTGACGCACGCTCCATTGTGAGGAGAGATGACGCCCTTAGGGACGAATAAATCGCGAGAGGAGGTCGACTTCTAATTACGGGAGCTTTGTGCCGCGTATCGGCTCGTAAAATGAGACAATCTGAGCGAAATTTATTCTCTTTTGTTGCCTTCGAACTTTACCCCAACTTGGCTGCAAGAGGTCTTTCCCTTGGATTTTCCTCCTCCGTCTTCTCTGAATACCTGGCAAGCATTTGATGTATTATGCAAAGAATGAGCTGCGTACACAGCGCGTAACACACTATGCAGATAATGTATGGAGCGCGAAATGTATTGTGATGGTGATGCATTGTTCACGTGAGTAATTGAAGTACTGGTGACGAGCCTCGTAGGGATGCGTAGGTTAATGTCAAGGAATACAACAGATTCTCGTGCCGTGGTACGCGAACCATATGTGGTACTTCACATACTACATGAACATTTCGCTTTGATTCACTCTACACATAGAAGGTGCTGGTTTGCATTAGGTGCAAAAGCGAGGATATCATGAACGTTACAGTCCTGAATGATTCCTATATGTGAGTGATATGCGCCTTACACCAGCTACCTGTGTTTAAGGTGTTGAATTAAAATTATTTAAAAAAATCCTCGTAGTAATGGTATTGAAAATGGAAGAAATGTAGTATCAATTATGATTTATGATAAGTGTCGTCTATTTTGGTTTATTATAATCAGATAATTCAATCAAATGATCTGCAACTTCTTGTATTAATATCTACTCGAAATCAATACGTAATTATGAATTCCTTAGCATAATATTTATGTAAAAGTCCTCCTTGAGAATCGACCATCATTGCTTATGCAAGTCATCATAAAACGCTTCTGTTATGTAAAATTAAAGGACGTTTTCCTCCGCAAAAATCTGTTTTGTACTCATCAATTTGTCGTTCATCAGGACTGACATGGGATCCTGAGCCTACACACAGCTTGAAGTCCATATTAATAGTTCTTTGGAACGAATGCCAACTAATGTACGACCGCCTCATTTTTAACTTACTTTAAACCGACTGAGCGGAAAAAATGAAATGCAGGAAGTTCGCGCTTCTCACGTCAAGATTTCTGCATTAAGCTTCACGCATAAGAAAAAGCATTATTCATGAACGATGAATCATCGAATAAATTAACTTTCATGACTTGGTTCACGTAGTTTTCTCGTTTCTTCCTTCTCATTTTCATTACGGCAATTTATATCATGAGACAACGCAAATCACTGTTTCAATGACATTGTTAGAAAACAGACAATTCTGTCCAACGGCTGAAGTAATAAAAACTAAACTTCCAAAACACGACCTTCAAGAATGAATTTCAGAGGATATTGCAGGCCTTTCATGCAACAGCAGCTTACAAAGAAGCACGATTCGCCATACGGAGAAATTCGAACAACGGAGAACGCCCCGATAAATGTTGGCGATATTTCTGAACATGAGTGCACATCCTATTTTCGCAAGAAATACCTTCAGACCTCTTCAAAACAGTACGAAAGAATAGCGAACTCGGCTCATAAAAGCAGACGCTATTCTCACGGTTTCGCTCACAGGCAATATGTGTACGAAGCAAGAATGAAACACAGAAGGGGATGCATTGAGCCGAGTAATACGATTAAATCCACGGAAACCCGTTCACTGGAGCGGAAGCATCCAAATAATAATAACGAGTTTGGTATCTCTCGATCGATAAAGCTTCATTTCCATGAATAATTAACCAGGCGAGGAGCAAAACTGTGAGCAAAATCAACGAGATAGCGGTTTGCGCGGATAGTCAGTAAACAATCTTTTCTTCATTTTCTAGGAAAATAACAAGGTAACCAAAATAAGAGAAAAATGGCCTAAAATTAAAGGATAAAATTATATACGGATACAACACACAAATTAAATAATCGCCACAGTTTAAAGAAGAAATACGAGGGTGGTTTGAAAAGTTTCCGACCCCAGTTTTTCAGAAATCTTCAGAAAATTTTCAGAAATGTCGAGAAATGGCGGAACGTCGGAAACTTTTCAGACCACCCATGTCTTTGCCAACGTTTCTGTAAGCAAGTAACCATCCTCTATTCAGTTAATAGCAATACTGGAGCACTCAAGATGGGTTTTTGAAATCTGTCAAAAAAATAATTGTTTTTCTATTTACAATAATATAATTGAGCTCCCAACACTCATAATATACGAATCAAGTTAATTTTATCACTGTTCATAATGAAACAACTATGATGATGAGATAACAATCTGTCTTGATACTCTTGCCCTTAAAAATAGTATGATTGTATTTTGTTTCCTTTCTGCCAATTATGTTTCAGAATCACATTTTTGGATTGAAGATATATACCTAAAATATTATTATCTAAGGTCAATACAATGAAATTATGAGAACTTGCACAGAGAGTAATCTTCTACTTGTTTTTGCAACTAAGTACGGATATATTTGTATCAAAATATGTCGCATCATCATGTAATCCCATGAGGATTCTACTGGATTCTCATGGGATCCAGTAGGTTTAGAACCACTTATTTGATCGATCGAACGAGGGAGTCATCACAAACTATGCTTTGATTATGCAAAGGTCACCTTCAGTCATTTCCCATTCCCAGTGTGTAATTTGCAGATTCCAAATAGCTTGACCTTTCAAAAGGATACATAGACATTGAGAGAAAGAGGGAAAACGATCTCAGAATTCCCGAATACACTTCCATCAAGGATGAGTCGAGGAAATTTTCCGTTCTTAATTCCTAAATTTCTGGATTTCCCAAGATTCAGCATACTTTCATCGCATCCTAATCTTCCTCGGAACATTAACAATGAAACACATCTGTTTCCATGATACATATTTATCGCCGTAGAGTGCTGGTAGTCTACACACTTACTAGGGTAACGGTTCGATGACCAGAGAGGAAATGCATTGCCCATTACCCAGCGAATATATCATCTCATGTAACAGGGGTTCTCGACTAGGGTTGAATCTCCCCTTGGGAAAATTTTAGGTACCGCAGGGGGGAATCGGGACCAGTGAAGTTTGGTCTTACACTATTTATGACCATCAACGATGTACTCCGCCTTCATTAATCGAAATTCTATCAATTAAACATGAATTCGGGATTAGATTTACTTCTCAAACATGCACCGTAACTACCATTTAATCAAAATTAAATTATTATTGTAAGACCAAAATTAAGGAAGCCCTCATGGCCCTTCCAACGGCTTGAAACAGTACTTGTTAACTAATTATACATTTCCAGAGATTCGTTTAAAATGTAGAAGCATTTTAAAAGCGCTGAATTAAAGAAATAGTGGAAGAACATTACAAAGGCTGCTGTGTATTTTCAAGACTTTTTGCAGCTGAATTGAAGTATCTCTGCTTTGAGATGACAGTGTAAAGGCTCTTACAATTAACTTGAACTTTATGTTTTGAATTTATATATTTACAGTGTATACAGATATGTGCTAGGGCTCATCTTGCAACATATTACCGAAATATGGGTTTTTCAGAAGAAACTTTTGAATGAATTGTATAGAAACAGTAAGGAATATTTAGGTGAATGAAAAAAGGATGTGTGGCCAGAATAAAAAAGGTATTTTCTATTGATTTAGAAAGGCAGCAAAAACCAAATGCACGAAGTCATGAAATCGACGGTAGAAAATAATTAAATATTTCATGCGAAATTTGGTAAAACTTATTCGCGTTTTAATTCAGTTAAACAAAAATTGACTCCGTCCACAGAAAAAATATTAAATAAAAACACGACCTGTTTGATTCGGACGAAAAATTAAATTAAAATGCTGCAAAATAGCAAGAATGACGTGTTATGAGAGCATGATATTTGATAGCTTTTTTAAAATTTTATAATAAAATAATGTTTTTCTAATCAACAAATTTTTAACGATATAAAAGCCACAAGGCTATATGTTTATTCATCACTTTCAAAAATTTTCCTGAAATGTATTTTGAATAATTTACAAAAAAAGTGAAGGGAGATTAATAAAATGCTACCACGAACAAAGTAACCAGGAAACTTTTACTTTCCACAGGATTAACAAATCCTGTAGAAAGTTTTGTTTTCCTGTGGAAAATTTGGCATTTATATTCCACGAAGTCAAGGCCCAAGCAGTTGATTAATAAAATGCTGGTTGAATATATCGAAGGATACACCAAAGAAAAGTCCTAGGAAATTTTAAAAGATATTCAGGAATGCATTGGGCCTCGGGGTAGTAAAGTATGCAACGTTCGGCTTAAGTGAAAGCGGTCCTGGCTTCGATTCCCAGTGAAGGCTTACATAGGAAATGACCTCAGGTATGGAACACTTTTAAAATTTATACTAATAGGGATATGAAAATGAACACGGATGGGCCAACTACATGAAAGAACAAGAATCACAGATCACAAAGAAAATTCATAGATAAGAGATGGATGTACGAATATATTCCCAGCGAAACCGACAGTCAAAACAACAATTAACATTTTTCCCATCAAAACATTTGAACCACAACATTCCTCCGGAATGAAGAGCGACGACGCGCGCCGTGAATAAATAACCCGTTTTTGTTATCAAGCGCATTCCCCACACAAGTGGGCGGCGGACACTAAATCAGTTTCAGCGAAAACGCCTCCCAGAGAACACCTCAAAAGGTAATAATTAGCGGAGATAAAAAACGAAGGCCCTTATCTCAAGGTTGGCCGAACTGCAAAAAAACACCAAACTACCGGTGCGATTCGTTATTACTTCCATGAAATTCATGCGATCGTAATTACTTTCTCATCTCCTAGGCCGGACCTTGAGCTTGTATCGACCAAGCCACACCCCGGGAGAGGATAATTACCCCGGCCGCGACCGTTTAAAACGAATGACAGATGAAAAAGGAGGACGCGGAAAAATAATTTGATGAATGGAAACGCCATTTGCGCTGATCGCATTAGCGGGAAAATTCGGACGGAGGGGTTATTGGTACGAGCGGAGGGGAAAAGAGCGGTGGATAAACATCAATTCGCGGCCGCCTCAATGATAGAAAAAAAGGAAAGCGAGAGATGCGCTTTTAAAAATAGGATTCCCCGTCGATGGAATGCATAGAGAGCGTTCACCCGATGACAATACGCGGCGGGTGAAGTAGTCCGGAATTCAATGCGTGCGCATTGGAGGGATATTTTGAGATTATCTGCCTGTTCCATCGGATGGACTTCGATTCGACGAGCGAGTCTTTCATGAATTGCATTGAGCTCCGTGTAATGGAGTGAAGGGTCGTTCGTCTAGGAAAAACCCGGTGGGAAAAACAGGAAAGATGATCGACTATTTTTCGAATCGGAGTCCGAACAAAGTGACCGGAGGGAAAACAAGAAGATTATAAACTGATTTATTGATCGGGAGTCCAAAATTTGATCGATTCGAAAGATTGGCTCACGAATTCATTTTGTTCTACATAAATCGATGTCGTAAACAAAGTCGACTTGAAGGATCACTGATAAGGATCCTACAGTTGTTATGTTTCTGCGAGTTCGTTTTATAATTCGCATATGATTTCGGCATATAGGACGCACCAGGAAAGCACGATATTTACTATAGCAGAATAGTTTCCCTGTTCACTATACCCTCAGATTACCGAAAACCACCCGAAAGAATTCGAAAAATTCTTATTCATATCTTACACGTTTAGTTTCATACATACGGTTTACTACGTTTTGTGCATATCTACAGAACTGCTTTTCTCTATTATTGGAAAGATATGATTTAAAATGATTAAACTGATGAATACATTAAACACGGTGGTATCCATTCAGAAAGGATGGGAAAGGTTTCTATTTATCGGGTGCTTTTGAAATAACTTTCATTTTTTAAAACCATAATAGTTGGCGAGCTTCTTTGTGATGTTAAGTACTGTTTTAGACTTCGTAAACATTTGGAGGCATAGAATATACTGTTTTAAATCGTCAGAAGGTATTTCGGCTATTATTTAAGATACTAACTTAAGGAGGTTATATCGTGAGCTTGCCTTCGAGGTTAGTAATGAAGTATCGAGTAATATAATAACTTCCTTTCCCCCGAAGCAAGTGATTATAGGGATACAAGTACATATTTTACATTGACTTTTAAATAGGAACGTTGTTACCACCAAAATATTACTATAACGGCTACCAAATACCCAATTCCATCGGCTTCAGCATCCCATGGAATCCGTCCAGGATTCGATTCCCAAAGATATACTCAAGTCCAAATTAATGTTGGCATAAAATCAAGGTGTCCTAATCGAACTTTGTAGAACGTCATCAACGTCATATCACTAGTATTCTTATTAGAATAAAGATATCTAGTATTTTCCAATTAATGTTATTATTGGCCTTGAAGATGATCTCAATGATTGAAACCGGTAGACTTATAAAATTCAGTGGAAAATACTAGATTTGTTTTGATTGTTTAATGCTGGAATACTAACACGAAAAAGCTGCAGCTTTACTTTAACCCTTGGACTACCGACCCTCATTTCCTAGCTGGTACGCATCCACATATATCAATTGCAGCTGGGGAATATGCAATACGATGATGCAGAAATCCACGTCTTGGGACTCACATCCCCAGGGAAGCAGACGTCCTCCGCATTAGAGTGGTCTTCTCTGCGGACACGTGACTGTCTATTGGTCGCACATGCATCTTGCAACATCGCCTCTGGTGAAAACACATCCTTATTCATTGATCGCAGCCTTATCGTCCACGCTTGTCACTTGGAATTGTAAATATTAACCTTACTTCCCGTCGCACTCTTCAAAGGATGAAGTGCGCCTTATCGAGAAATTCCATTCATCTCAGGACGTCCGACGCTTTCCTGGAACTTTCACGGATTTCTCCTCTGATTTATGGTCGGAAGCGGAAATAACACGTGCGACTCAACATTCGGTTAATCCCTCACATCGCATTTGCGAATTTTATAACCGTCTTCGCCGCGTGAAGGAAGTGGGAAATATTAGCTGTCTGGGTGTTTATGATTGTCTTCTCAGCTACTTATTTTTGTCGTATATGCTAAGGATAGCTGATTATGCTAACATTAAACAACAGGTATTAAATTATTAATCGTACACTCTACAAGAAACTATTTTCTTTCAAACAAAGCACTCGGAATTGCTTAAAGAAATATTTATCTATATTGTTTATGGAGACAAACCAAGGTATACAAATAGTTTATTAGGCTAGTTGTTATTCCAATAAATGTTTATAATATTCAAATTATAAAATATTCTTATTTCGAAATAATATGTCTATCTATGATAAATATTCAAAATATTGTATTGTCAAAATATTGAAATAATAGATATTATTTCTCTAGTTAAAATTATATTTCTTTAAGCAAGCCATTGCACATCATTATACATCATAAACAAGCTATACGCCACATAGCAGGTGATTACCGTACGATAAAGAATTTCGATCTTCGATAACGATTTTTACTGCACAAGATCTCAAAAAAGTAATCGGAATGAACATACTAAAACCGAACAGAGGAATCAAAATTAATTTAACCTCGACTATGTTGTAAGGTAGTTAAGGTTATACTCAGAGTTAAATTACACATAACAATAAGAGAGTGGCTTTTCACTGTTTCGGAAAGTTAAGTTTCCTTCAGTTCCTCAACTCAATTATCCAAAGTCTGAGAGAATTCAATCTCAAAATATATTAAATATGCGAATCTAACGTCTTTCCGGGTAGGAATACATCTAGAGAAACTTCTGCTGTAGTCAACTGTCAGGACGAAGAATAAATAAAACGATTCCCAACATTTTCATCCGAGATCTGTCAATCATGTTTCCCTGAATTCCTAAATCCTATTACCGCTAAGCTGCTGCTTCATGAAAGAACCTTCCGGGAGTTATTTATTCATAGCACGGAATCACTGTCAACTGACTCTTGTTTAGATATCTTTTTATAATCGCTCTGAAAGAACGTATGAGTAAAAAGGGGACTGCCTCATTCCAGATGTTCATTCTCTGCCTCCGATTTTACTTACCAATATATTTCGTGTAAGAGACGGAGATGAATCGACCACTCGTACATCAAGCATTACTCAGAGAATATTCCGAAGAGTTTCCACTTGAATCAATACCTTCATAACCAAATTTCATCCGCATTCATCAAACGCGAATATCAATGCGTAATAACCGTTGGAGGATCGCTGAATTGCTGGAAAGTTTCAACAATTTGTAGCTGCAACAGATGGAGCTACATAAATCAGTCATCCTGACATTAAGTTCCTTATCTCATGATTTATGATATCGGCTTACGGGGCATAAATCCACGTACAATTAAGAGATTGAATCTTGTATACTGGAAAGTCATAAACTAATATGAGGATATATCTTCATAATTAGTTCGGAGATATGGGCAATGAAGTACGAGGTTGCTCATAAAATTCCCACAGACTACATAAATAAACCTCAGCTAAAAATTTACCAACTGGTTATAGCATAATACAGAATGAATACAAAATATTATGAATCTGGTTAAATTTTTAAGATACTCAATTTTTTATGTATGTAATTTATTTATATATTATGTATATATGTATGTAAAATAGGGTCAAATATTGAGAGGAGAGAGATTGTTGAAGAAAGCGATCGAGGGAAGAATGCTAGGGAAAAGACAGAGGGGAAGACAAAGACAGAAGTTATTAGACGAATTAAGGGGTGGTAAAAGTTACCGGGAATTGGAGAGGGAATTAAATAGGGAATGTGGGGGCACATCAGCCTACCGAAAGGTAGAACACTTTATATATATGTATGTAAAACACTAGAGAGAGTACCAAGCCAATTGAGAAATCTTGCATTTGTATCAAAGAGAATCCATGACGACAGACCGTTCTTCAAACAGTACTCAGGTAACGGATATGCAGCTACCATCAAGAATTCGCATCAGGACCATTCCGTAAGAGAGACAAATTAATTTTTCCAGTCGATGCCTGCGTGAAGAGACGGCTCATTTGGTAACCAAATCCAAAGGAAAGTAACCCCCAGTCATACGTCCAATGGACACAGATGACGATGGTATATGTACAAAGAGAGTACCGGAAACGTACGGTAAAACCTAATGCCAAGTATAGTCACAGATGTCCTAAATAATTATTACCGGATTGTGGATGAGGTTGAACACCATAATTTAGTTTGTCCACGCCATTTGGAAACAAGTTTTTGCTCTTTAATACCCATGAAAGGTTTTTTTGCCATTGCAATTGCCAGTCTCGTACGCTCCATTCCCATTGGGTCAGCGCCTGTTGAATGTGAGACTCTGAAAAAGTTGATGCCAAACATTTTTGGTGCAACTAGGAAGTTGATGGAATGGATTAGCAGTATAAGGTAGAAGATTCTTCCTTCACCACAAGTAGTACACTAGCCAATGTATCGAGAAGAATTCCGCACCTTAACAAAATGGTAAGAGCTATAGAAGATCTTGTTGTCATGCTAAGCTTCCAGCAGATTGAAAACAAATATTCGACGATAATCAAACACTGCCAAAACGTATCTCATCGCAAAACATAATTGATTTTCGACGAATTATTAACATAAAATAAGTCACAGCTTTTTAAGGGTAAAAACAGTATTTTGCAGATAAGCTGATCCAAGATTTGTTATCGCCAGCTTGTAGATAGACCGTCGAGGAATGACATGGTAGATTCGTGAAGTAGATGAGCATTCCGATTGATTCTGCACCAAATCCAAGGAATGCTAAAGCTCCGGACGGATAAAACCAGGTGAATAGTTCAAAGCGTCAAATGAGGGAGATTCGCAGTTACATACCAGAAAGGCAACTCTTACGCAAAAGCAAGATGGAAATCAGCAACGATGAATGCATAAAAAAGGCCAAAATGAAATCCTTCATTACATACATGGTCCTCAACTGGTAGACTACGGAATTCCACTGAAGGGCTACTTAATATCCATGAAACATTGTGGCAAATCCACCAGCTCCCATTAATGATTCAGAAATTAATAACAAACGCAGAACTTCCGAATTTACAGGGCCAAGATACAAACTTTTGGTTCATTTCGAAACATACAGAGATTTATGTACTTAAGAAAATGAATGTCCATGAAGAATCCATACTTAAATGAGAAAACTCAGCTACGCTGGTACTAATGATTAGTCTGGTACGCTGCATGCGATGAAATGGACATAACAAGGTCATAATTCAGATGAATGAAGGAAATAAGAATCCACAACTTAGGATCAATGCTGAGGTTTAAGATCTGCTTACCGAATTTCGCTTCCGAGACGTCCATTTCGAGCAAATCGTAGCAGAACAGTGAATCTTACAGCTGAGGCTTCATAAAATTATGTGAGGGGCACAAACAGCCTTTCCATTGATAATTTAAAAGTCTTAGTTTCTTTCATAACTCTAAGAAGGAGCTCAAGGTCTACCGCTGTCGCCATACGCAAACACGTGGAATTTTATATGAAATTCCATAGCAGAAAACAAGTGCTAATTAACCTTAAAGGTAAACCTGTGGAAAAAGTACACTCATTTCTTCTTTTCGGTGCATTGCGATGGAGTTCCGAAAAACTACGCCTTCCTCCGGGAATTAACTGATAATTTATTTGGACCAGAATATTGATACCTCTAATGCGTGTATTATTAAATACACTTATTATTAATAAGTGTATTTATTTGCGTAAATTACTCGGGATTTAATTGCCGTTGAAGACAAGCATAGGGATTAGACATATCTACAAAAGGTAGCGGAAAACACGAAAAACAAAAAACAAAATTTGCTGATAAACTCTAACTTGTACCCCTAAAGTTACTAAAAACCTAATATGTTATTCTAAACGTTACCAAAGGAAGTTTCAGCAATGACAAGGTATGAATGGAAGAGTCTAGATATTTGAAGTAAAGGCACCCCTATAAAACAAACATATTTTGGCAAAAAGACATTCTAAAGAGCTAGGGAAAATCAGGCAATCATCACGAATGGACGTACGCACCCGGAATTCATCAAAGGTCATCGAGGATGTGACCTTTGCGGTAAATCCTTTCTACGTAAAGGTTAAATTTTGTTAATTAAATCCACGAATCGTTAGACGCGTCTACGAGGAACAGCCATATAATCAATCAGGGTAGATAAACATCAAGCGGGATACGTCAACAGCACAAACAGTAGTCAAAACAATGATAAAAATAATCTTTCTACTTCAGCAACGCACATACACGCGTTTAGGGACACTCAACATTTTCCATAAATTGCACGAGCAAGGGATATGAAAAGTCTCGGGGATTACATCAAAGTCGTCGCCAACGTAACGAATGAAAAAGAAAGGAGAGAGAGAGAGATAATGGCCTTCATTCTGGGAGAGTGAGACAAGGAGAAGGGGAACTCGGGATCATTCGCCAACAACAATCTCTGCGGAGGCCTCCGCCCCCTCCTTCCGCTCCCACGGCGCTCTCCCACTCACGATCGATGCTCTTGGGATATTCTGCACCATCGGAGATCACGCGCCTTACGCGGGACTTAAATCGTCTGCGAACTTTTTATTCCCTCCCGCAATTTAGAAATCATGGAAGCTTACGCGAATCTCATGGTGTAGAGATACTTCGATTTTATGAGGTGTACTATGAGAGTCTTGCTACATTTTGGCCTCGAAATGTGTACGAAGGCGATTTAACGTATCTTTCGGTTATGGAGTGTTTTGCTGTGAGTCTATCGACTGAGAGGATCCACTACCCTCACACGCAAGTACGAAGTGAGTAATGGTTAATATTTATTTAACGCCTATTTGCTACATTTCTATCTTTTGGCAGCCGAAATTTATTTATTTTTTTTGCAGTTTTATTTTAGAACATTACTGACTTCGAAGGTGTAATGTTAATTTTGTGGTCATTTCTCATCTTAAATTCCTACGTTTTTGAAGTCCATATGTCGGCATTTTTGTAAAAGATTTCATTGTAGAACGTTATAATACATAAGTTTATATTATTATATGTGTATCGATACAAATTAATCAGAATCATAGGGTGCTACTTTGTGGAAAGCAATGTATAATAATAATCGTGAACTTACAAAATTACCCATTATTATTATATTAAAACTAATATATTTATATTAATAGGGCTAATATTTTGACACATTCTCCAGTAACCTTACGTTGCTATGGAGACAAGTTGTCTTCATGGTCCCTCCAGTCTACAACGTTATTGGTGCCGAGAACCAATGGCACGGGAGTACAAAATGGCACGCAGAACGATAAGGACGCTATAGCATAGCTGTTACATATATTTAGGTTAAAACCTTTAACCCCAAAATAAATAAACGAGCAAGCAATTAGAAAATAACGATTCAATAAGGAAAACATTAATTCATCATTAACGTATTAACTTCGATAACGTCAGCATCTTACGTCTTGTTTTGTTATCACATTGGACATAAATTTAACGTTTCATCAAATAGGGTACTTTTCCGACAAAAGATTCACCATCACTGCCACAAATAAATTTTTACGCTACCAACAAAATACGCATAGTTCAAATCGAATACTTGGCGATTTAATCAAATAATACCGCGAATTATAAACCACGTACGATCTCTTTATACCCCCTCACTCGAAGCACGAAGTCAATGACGCAATCTCCTTCTCAGGCGCTTTCCGAGATGCTCCGATGCAGCACTCAAAGAGGTGACCTGCTCCGCGAAGAAAAAAAAAACTTGTTGGACTTCCGAAGGCCACATTGTGACCATTTCAATGCTCTCTTTGTAATTTCCCTCGGCTGGGACAGATGAAAAGGAAAGCATCGATGGAGGAGCGATTTTCCGAGAGATGCGGCGCGGAAAATTTTTCGGAGAATAGCCGCGGTACCGCACTTAAAATGCGCTTTATTTACCTCTCGCCGGAATTCTGCACTGATTCGATTTCAACATCCAAGGCTTCCCCGACATAAATAGATCGCCGATTCGAGGTCATATTTACAACTTCGATAGCACGCGAAACACAAATTGCGCAATGGTAAATACGGCTGATGCATGTGAATTTGCAATTTCATTTTCGAATCGGTCCGACTGTCTCGATTAAATTTTCAAGGAAGAATTATGATGGAATCAGAGATACACTTTAGTGATTTTGTAACTAGATCTTGCGACCTTTTTCTTCTTTTACCTATGTATATTTTGTTTAAACGATATCAGGCTTCATATCAAGCACTTAGTGTTACAAAGACCCTCCTCTACGAACGCTAAACTGAACATACATGACTTATAAATAAATCAATTTAACATAATTTTTAGTTCGTAAATGACTCAGAATTGCTTATTGTAGTATCTATCTGGACTTATAATTTTTTTTCAATAAGCGAATTCATTCCGTTTTATGTTTTGGCTTCATTTCTATCTCATTATACGTTTTCGGATTGTGCGACTCCAAAACTACCTTTCAGAGTATCTCTAGTAACATTTTCAAAAATAATTTGGCATTTCTGCTTTTACGCATTTTCATTTTCTTGCAATAATAAAAAATTGGCACTCTAAACTTTATCCATAGTCTCACAAAAGCATAATTAAAAACATGAAAGTGATAAGGATCCTTTCTGCATAAAATTACGAAATTACATCCAAACTCCGACTTCGACGAAAGGTCAAAGTCGTTTTTATACAATATCTTGCGGCTTATTTGAAACGAGAGTTTACCTTATCAAATCCGATTCCTTATTCCTATGAAGAATCAAAATAAGTCTATAAGATTCGCAAATACTCATGCATGTCTAAATCATGCCTCAGTTTCAATTTAATATTCCCTTTTGAAACAGCGTAGTCTTGCCGAAACCTCAACATCCACACACCAAAATTCTGAGATTTAATAATTCAGATTTAGCAGGGTTGAATCCGTCACTTCATATTCATTGGAGTGAGGCGAACGCAAATCGGAATGTCTTCCTCCTCGGCATGTTGACGCGATTCAAAAAGGAAACCGACGGAATACTAAGCGATTCCACCTCATTTTCGACTGCCGAATATTTCGCATACCCAATCTGGAAGAACACCGAGCCCTGCTACAAACTGTATCGATCTCTGCTGAAAAGCTTTCATTCCGAAACGTCGGCTGAAATACGGAGGGATGAATGCAGACATCGCAACATCCGTCGCAGTAGATTTAGAACGTCGGAGTACATGTGACAGCCATTAGTTTGGAAAGGAAAACTGTAAAGGAGAGACTAATGAGCTTTGTTTTGAAGATGGGATGCAATCTGTGCAGTTTCCTAGTTCCAGTACAGGAATAAATCCCGGAAGAGTAAGCGGAAGATCCAAGTGCTGCATTGATTATGCCGTCCGTCTACACCTATGATCTTACGTAACATCTCGAACGTAAACAAGGTAACATTCAAAGAGGCAAGAGGAAGACCCGACAAATAGCTGTAGGCGTGCCCAGCAAAGAAGTTAACAGTGTCACAAGTAGTCGTCCTCTAATTGAACCATATTCCTTTGTATTAATCACAGCATTTTATTACGGTGATAATATTCGGACCTGGTCAACCTTCGGTATATCTAGGTCAGACTCGCAAACACGTCGATTAATCATGTCAACAAGGTGCCGTAATCAACTATGAGGACAACGTGGTGTACATGGTGCTCGTCAAATGCGCAGATTCCACGACGAAGTAAATAAATATGAGGCTGAAAACAACCTGTTTAAGCAAACGATGCCATTGTCACTTGTAGTTTATGATGAATCATTGACTCGAATGAAATCAAAAGTGACACGGAGTAAAACAATAAATACGATACTAAAGATGAACGTCATTGTTCATTCTTTTCTGATGTGTATGCTTTGTTTCCGATTACATATAAGTCGTAAATTCCTCGTAAATTAAAACATGAGTATGATAGAACGTAAACTACTGAAACGAGGTTTGGATACGTATTTGTTATGGAATTAAATACATAAGTGTTTAACATTAAGCATCAAGTGCAATCCAAGTCAACGATATAGACCTTCACAGTCAGGGATAGTAAATCGTATCGTACGTAGAGCGCCGAGGGTTACGGACCAGATCCGGAAAACTCCGGCAGACAAAGTTGTAACAAACCCTTCTATATTTACTTCGGTCACACCCAGGTCGCCCAACTGCTTCTCTGCGGCACGCTGGGGAAATATGATACGGTGAGGAGGCTGGGGCATGGAAGTGTCGGGTCATAGGAGCGCAGAAGGTCGCGAGGAGGGCCGAGGGCAGTATGGATCAATGCCAAGAGACGGGGGAGGGTGTTTAGTTAGGCTCATGGCACGCCGAAATCGATTTGACGTGCTCCTGCGGGGGCGGAGATGGGGGAGGTTGAGAGGGGGATAAAATCGGGCCCCGCTAAAGAGGAAGCTTCGTCATCATTCATCGCCATCACCGCGGCGACACCGCCCGCGCCGTTCATTCACCCGGGGAGAGCGGGGAGCGGTAACCGGATCAATTAGGGCCTCCCCACCCCGCCCAGAGGGACGCTGTTTATCGCTTTGATATCCGACGCGACAAAAAGCAACACGGCGGCCGCACGCGGGGGGTAAAAACCTACCGCGGAAAAGCGTAAGGGACCGAGTGGGTAAGCCGTGCAAAAAGCGTCGTTTGGGAAATACCTCGATGGAATCCGTAGAGAGGTCGTCAAGGGGAAGAGAAGCACGGCACCATCGACGAGCTCACCGCACCCAAGTCAACAGAAGATGGCGTCGGAAGCGCAGGAGTTGGCCTCCCCCCTCCCGGGGAGGGGGTAAAGGTCACGGCAGTCAATTCCCAGACTCAAAACACCGCCACTGCTTCGATCTCTTCCCTCTTGACACCCCCGCCGCATCCCTGGCACGCACACACACACACATGCACACACGCACGCGAGCCCGCACGCCGTGCCGCGGATGTCCTCGGTTACGACCAAAACAAGCGCGCCGCGACACCGAACGTCTCTCCGGTAAAAATCCGAGTCTGCGCCCGACGCAGTCTGGCGATCGCCGGGGGCTGTCGGAGAGGGGGGGGAGCGGGTGCGTGCGGAGGGGAATGCGGATGCGGGGGGGGGGGGAACCGCTCCCTCCGTCCGGTTCTCGGCTCCGTGACGTCGCGTCTCCCGAGGAAGGGGTGCGGGAGTGGGTGTGGAGGGGCAGACTGCGCTGGTGGTCGCACCTTGGCGCGCATTATTTTCCGTCTGCGCTGCTCGTCGGAAGTTTGGAGAAGTGGTCTGAGATAAGAAGGGATAAGCGGCTGAATCGGTCGTCATGGAAACGACCTCCTTTCCGACGGAGAGCGATAATTCACGCCTCGATCCTTTGCGGGGGATGGGGCGCTTCTTGAGTCTTCGGAGGAGAAACCATTAATCGCTGTACTGCCGCGAATGCGAACCTATTCAGCATGTCGCCACGATAACCCCGGGACAGTGTTCCGACACGGGCGAGAATGGACGAGGTGCCCGGAGTAACCTAGTCTGATGGGAGATACCCTGAGTCGCTCCGTCAAGATGCTGGGGTGCGGCGGCTATCGCCGAATGCACAGGAAACTGACGCAATTAGGGAAAGGTCGCATGCAAGTCGATCGCAGACGGAGATTTTGGGACCTAAATAAACAGGACACCAGCCTGACTGCAAATCTGGGCTGGTATACTTCGTCCAACGTCATGAAGAGACCACTTAAATCTTATGGCACCGTGTATTCCTCACGGGAGAATGCACGCGCTGTTTGTGGTGTTCAGTAATCAATTTTACTCTATGCTGAATATCTTCAAAACTAATTGTCTCCAACACTGGAACATTTATAAAAGCCCAAACTTGTATAGATTCCACAAAAATTGCAATTGGGGTTGGCTAGTTCGGTGTCAGAGCACCATCATCAGAACCATACTTTGGTGTTCTATAATGAAGTGTTTCTATAATGAAGTTCCACCAAGTATGACTTCAGAAGATTTCTTTGTCTCCAACATTCTTTTTGACATATTCCAAAAAAATTGGAACGGGGTTGGCCAGTTTCGGTGTCTTAGAACCATCATCAGAACCATACTTTGGCGTTCTATAATGAAGTTCCATCAAGTATCACTTGAGAAGATTTCTTTGTCTCCTGACATTCTTTTTGTATGCTTAAATCGCAACAGCTCGCACCATTCCCCCGTAAGTAATACAGGTCATAAGATTTTCGTGGTATCTTCATCACATTGGACGAACTATAGACATGGGCACAAGAGAAGAGTTTCTCTCTCGGAAAGAACGAAGGATTGCGAAAACTGGTGTTGGAGTTGACGCAGGGGCTGGCAGGAGATGAGAAAGGGTGAGATATACCACCTGCTGGGAGAACAAACACGGAAACACGTCCAGATAGAGGGAGGGACGGAGAAATAGGAGCTGCTGCTATGAGGAGGGAGTGGGAGATGGAAGGCGAGGATCTCGCCAGATGAAGATCGGTCACAGGGACACGGAGAGGGTGGTAGAAGAGTCAACACTTGTGGTGCTTCACAGGACATCCAAAGAACCCAGGAATTTTCCTCGTATCCAAAACCAGGGTGGGGTACGAAGGAGTGATAGGATAGCCGATTGAGGAGGAATATGCTGTCACTTCGAGGGCTGATGGATATCGGATGAAACCTTATGGAGCGTGATCACATAACACTTTCAAGATGATGAGATCCAGCGAAGGATCGAGGCTTCCTCATTCTTTTTTTACAAGAGAAATTAGTAAGGTCGAGGATTCTTCTTCTCGTACGTCTATTTCGACACTTAAAATAGCATTTTATGTTCATGAATTCAGTAAGTGTTGAAAATTGAAAAGATCAACCCAGGAAAATTATATATGTAATGCAACCTTCGAAAAATGAAAATGAAATTTCATCTTAGATATTTCACTTAATAATTCTGTATTATCTCTACAAATAGCGAAAATTAGGTAGCACCTTTTGAAAAGCTATTGTATTTCCGTAAATTTAATTTCCATTTACGGCGCAATCACGAGTAACTGCGAATATGAACAAGAATAAAAAAATAGGAAGACTAGGATGTCTTAAAAGAGTCAAGTTGTCACATTCGCAGGTTGATTACAATAAAAGTTTATCCCAAGTTTCAAGTCGAGTGAGCCGTAAATAGTTGCGGAAATTCCGTTGTGAGGCGGTACACGTTCTTACTTCTACGGCGCAGAGCACTGTTGAGTTTCTATTTCACCATCTCTTGAAATTGTTATGAGAATTTTCTTGGCATGACTTTCAGGAGTTAAAGATTGAAACAAGGACCTTTAATTCACCTATTCACACTGAAATTCCAAGATTTCTATAAAATCGATGGTAAGATACAATTTTCTTTGTAGGATACTCCATAAAAATCATGAACGTCAGCTTACTTGCAAACGTTAGTTGAATAATTTGTTATATCTAGCATCCAACTACAACGACGACAAATTCGAATTCCGAGACCTACTCTAGACGAATTTAAATGCTTTCCAAGTGATTAGGTTTCCTTATGGCAATTCAGCTGCAGAAGAAATTTGGCGAAAAAATTATCCAAGTTCTTGGTCAAGCCAAATATGAAGCTCAACTCAGGAAGATGCGTAACTGTCTATAAAGAAGATTCGGGATCTTCACTTACCTTTCTCTGCTTCGGCGGGTGCTGGGGTCGTCGATGACTCTGTGGCCGCTGTCTGCACCTCCGGAGCGGCAGGAGAAGGTGGTGCTGCAGGCAGTGGTGCTGGGGGATCCTGATGTTGCTGCTGTTGAGACTCTCCGGCGGCGAGGCGAGAGGAACGAGGCTTCCGAGACGCTGAGGAGGTGCAGCTGCGGTTGGCAGCCGCACCTCCAGAGGAAAGTCCAGTTCCTGCACCACTGCCGGCACCGCCCCCTCCGCTCCCGTACGCAGCTGAGAGGGCGTAGCAGCGAGTCACTCGAGACTGGAAGTACAAAGGACGAATTTCTGGTAAATATACTCGTTAAAAACACTTTTATTAGCGATTCACACCTTATGTTTTAGGCGCAAGGCATCAAACAGAAACCGAACCGAAAACCGAGACCGAGAAGAACGGTTATTTATGCAAGAGAGAAAACCAAATCCGAACCGAAAAATTTGAATTCTTGTACCGGAAATGAAACCGAAAACAGTTTATTCTGTTCCGATAATCGTGCCCCAAAAATTCACATTTTAGCTAAGTGTAATCGGACAAAAGTTAAGGGACCTTATTTTTGCTGGAATGGAAAACAGAATCCGAACATAATTTCTTGAATCGGAACTGAAACCGAAAACCGTCTATTCCGATTTACGATTCCGAACAATGCCTAATTCACTTAAGTGTAATCTGACAAAGTTTAATTAAAGGTGTAAATTCGACTTCCGATTAGCTATTACTACGTCTTATCCTAAGATTTACAGGATTGTTCTGTAAATGAAAAAGTAAGAAATAATGTAACACTTTTTCAGTAGTATATAATATTTTGCTGAAGGAGCGAACCGAAACTGAAGCAATTTTTAGATTTTTTTTAACCGGAGAAAAAGATTACAGTCGGATGCCCTGTTTACGATCCCAGTTTCAGCAGGGTTTCCTCTTTAGGTTTAGGTGTGCTATAATACCAGTACATATTTTTACTCGATTGGTCTAATAAATCATGATTAATTCACACGTTATAATATAAATAAATTCAGAGCTAGAATGACGGAGAGCGATTTAATATCTAAGTAGTAAACGTGTGAACAAATTATAGTTTCAATGAGAAGGATTTAGAATGAGGAATTCACGACAATTATAGAATACAAAAATGGTACTGTGAAGCACAATACCTCTTGTATTTACCCTCCTTTTGGTCTTTACATTAGCCTCATAGATATATATCCTCTATTGACATGAATCCCACCCACTTACTCTGCCGCAATTAACTATCTCTTTCATCCAAACCTTTCCCTACCCACTACATCAAACACGTCGTTATCTAGCATCGATCCGCCTCTATGTTTCTGGTCTATAACAAAGCTCTATCCATACCATAGCATTGCTCGAAAGAGATTAATCTAATGATGCCATTCCTTCTCATGCACAAGTTTCACAACATCTTGTGTAAGGAGAACAGCAGAAAAGTTATTTACTTCTCCTCACATAAGTCTTACTTTAATCGTACTCGGCGATTACACCGAAACTACATTAGATCAGTGTTTGGTATGAAATACCTGAATGGCTCTGTTGACAATTTGTCACCCTTGGAGCAACTGTTCCAGGAACTCCAAGTCTTACACAAGTAGTATTTGAAGCGGGTGAGACAAGGTAAATACATCAGCCCATTCAATTTCTCTTATTTCCAATTAATTACATATATTAAATCAAGATGACTACAGATATTATGGCGTGACACGTAGAATTTACGTTTGCTACACCTTTGCATAAGGTAACAGTTCCATTTATAATTAAAGCGTGCTTTAGTTATAAAGAGAGCTGTTGACCAGATTCCAGCCTAAGTTAGGGTAAATAAATGATGAAATTTTTTCACATCCTGATAGGGAGATAAGAGATACATTGCATTGTGCTGAAATCGATAAACTGTCACGCTCCCGGAGACTGGGCAGCAATCTGCGTGCGAAATTGAGTCCGGGGTCGATCACCGGAGGGAACCCGGAAGTGGGAGATTAAATGAACTATGGATGGACCTAAATAATCCTAGCATCAATTATCTGAAGTCGTAATGAAAAGGGGATTAGAGACGGACTGAATATATTTAACGAAAAGCATCGCATTAGGAAACAAAAGGCTGTACTTTTCTCCATCATCATGAAGCACTTAACGTCGCACGGAAGAGAAAGGTCTCATTTTAAAGATAATAATTTTTTTCTCTCACTTCGACAGATTTATGACACTGCAGTAGTTTCCTGAAAATTGATCCCTTAGAATCGCGCGATTATGGAGATTATCTCGCCTTTTCCCTGTTTCATTAGCTGCCTTTCTAGAGCTAGCGATCTAAGATTTTAATTAATTCCGCTTTGGTATAGGAGAGATTTTTTGGAATCCATGGTAACGCTGAAGTTAACAACCAACCTCCCACGCCTTGTGGACATCAAGCGAAGCATCCCGTAGAGGAAGGTGACTTTTATATGCATATCTTTGTACGCTTAAAGTTACGGAAGATGTTGGTTGTAGCGAGCATGAGTTGTTTACCTGACGAAGTTTGATATTAGCGCTGGCCGACGTTGTATGCACGGGTGGAGTCAGTACTTCGTAAGCCTCCGGTGACCTACTGCGAGGAAACTTTCTCTAGCTCTACTGCACACCCTATCATGATTAGCTCAAAGGTGGATTACTAAACAGTGAATCTCAACTTTAACTTCGGGATCGTTTCTAAAGAAGCCGATTTTATGAAGAAACTCCATTAGCGGAACAATTTAACACAGAATTACTATCGGACTACTTATAAAACCGAAAAACTTAAATTGAATTATCGTGATAGGATGACCGAGCTTAATGAATCAGCTATGATTCTCTTATTGTTACTTTTAATTTTCCATCCTTTCAACATCCTGAGTTTAACTATAATATAAACTCGAAGGAATTGAAAAAAAAAATGATCGGTGGAGAAAACACTCACGTCGAACGCTCCATCGCTATTAAACGAAAATCATTTCACAATATTTCTCTTTAATGAATTTAGAGTTTAGTAAGTTCGGATTCGGGGCGCTATATTTCATGGGACGAAGCTGGAATAACAGGTGAACTTCCTCTTTTATACATACACATACAGTTAAATCTGCATCGGCTTCAGACGGATAGCTGCCATCAATCAAAAGAAATAAATTTACGATCCATCTAAATTCGTGAAAATTTCCCTTTCGTACATATAAGATTCCATTGTCGTTGCCTTCTCATTGTTAGGTATCATTGTTGAAAGCGTACACAAATTTACTCCACTGTTCAAACATTGACGCTGCATCGATTGTTGCGCCGAATTGGATGTCTCGATTGCTTGCTGTGAAGTCAGCCCTGATTAAAATTAATAGGGTGCAGAACAGCAATGTCTACGGAAGGGGTAAGAAAGCACCGATTCTCTAAATTCTAGGCACATCTAGTAGAGCAAGGAAAAATACAGCTCAGAATAAATCGGTTTGAGGAACGGTTCTCTGCAAAATATTGAGCAGCGGCCCTCCAGCTAGGGATTTCTTTTAGCAGGAATACAAATGTATTGTAAGATCAAATATTTCTAGAGGAAAAATGAAAAATGGACGATATATAATACCTGCAAACCTTAAGCAAAGACTTCACAGATTTAGTAAATTTCACAGCAATGAAATTAAAAAGCTAACATATTGTTTCAAATCAGATCAAGATACAATTAAGTATAGACAGAGTTGGGTCGTGGGAAAAATCTCTTCTACAGATAGCCTACGGAGAAAATCCCACGATAAGGGAAAACGCCCACATGAAAAGGGAAGCGAAAGACAGCCTAATAGGGATTATTAAGACAGAAATAATAGGGATTATAAAAAGACACAATTTTTCCGAAAAACTACAGGAAGGGTTAACTAAAAGATAGTAAATCAGAAAAATCTTATCATGGTCTGGAAAAAAGAACACATTGATTCTATGCTCCCGAATCACAATATATTTCTTAATTTATTAATCGAATTCCTCTCGATTGGGATACAGAAATACGAGGGTGGTCTGAAAAGTTTCCGACCCCAGATTTTTCAGAAATATTCAGAAAACATGTCGAGAAATGGCGAAATGTTGGAAACTTTTCAGACCACCCATGTATACTTCGATTAAATATTATGTATAATTTGTGAAATTAGGGTAAAAAAGTATAAGAGGGGAAACTGTCTTCACGAAGATGTAACATCGCGGTGAAACCCGAAATAAAACGCCGAGTTTTTAGAGCAGAATAAATTTTCACATCCTTCTGGAATGAAAATTTATTTTTCGGCTTAAGAAGGGAAATCGTGCATACGAATTGTACATAGCCACCACGAAAAGCTGCATAAAAGAGCGAAAGATGATAACGCTCGGAAGCTTAGTGAAAAAAAAGGACGCGGAATATGGCTTGCATGCAAATGAGAGCCTGGATTGGAGAGAGCGCGGATTCAGGTTATCTCACTCAGGAGAAGAGATCATAATAAATTCGTAGAGGAAACATGAAAACAAACATATTTTGTTTTGAAACGAGACTCTCCCAATATTATGTATTTGGGGAGAGTAAGATTCGCAGAAGCAGCTCGAACTAGGGGTGACCTGGGCTACCGCCCGGGGTGCTGGCTCATATATAGCGTCAAAAGGATGAAATACTGCCGAAAAAACACCGTTCCCCGTTACCGATAGCGAAATTCTTCACCATAAGGGGTACAGAAAACCCTTACTGACAAAATTTAACGATGAAGTACTCCCATAAACGGCTGTTTACTCGGATATTTAGAAGTTACGGTTCGTATATGTTATGACGCAGTTCAGTAGGGTACAGGAAGGAGACGTTAGATAAAACCTAAATTAACAGAATATATAAAAAATATAACACATAAGATAGCGTTCGCAATCTCATAACTTGGCTGTCTAAGACTTCCATGCCTCATAAATGAGTTAATAAGTGTGCAAAATTTGACAGCGGGATCAACACACCTGAAGAGTTAGCAAATTTGTTGTTTCCTGGAAGAACGAAAATTTTCAGTCACGTTACTTAAATTTATGATTCAGGTTTAGAGATAAAACGGCTATAAAGTCCTTCGGTAAAATTCCAATCTTTGGGATATTTTTTCCCAGAGCGCTTAAATGCCTGGGGTGGACAATCATAGTTTGGTATTAGGTTTGAGTGCAACCTGAGTATCACGAATTTTTGCAGGCTAAAGCCACAGCAGACATCTAATATGCATCTTTCGATTTGGAAATTTATTTCTAAAGTAAACGATGAGCTGGAGAATTTGTCAGAAAGGTACCGAAATCCTTGACAATCTCACAATCTCATACTCTTGGGGCGTGGTTAAGCAAAAATTGCCTCTCTTCCACGTTTTCTATGTAGTTATTGCATAGCAATTTTAAAGCAATAAATCAAAACAATTGAATAAAATTAGCTTATATCAAGATAAATAAAACATGGGCTAAAACTAACAATAACAAACAAAAATTTCGTACTAGATAATTGGAACAAACCAATAAATACATAGTAATTGTAAAAATATACTCGTATAAAAAAACACATGGCTGAAAACTGAGCTGACACAATGTTACAGATTTCGAAATTGATGGAATATTTCTGATTCGGGATACTCATCCTTGATAAACTAATAGATGTAAACTAGATCTAGACATAAATAAACACGGTGAGATCGTGCAGTCCTCAGATGAAGGTTTACGGAGGAAAACTCACGATACAGGAAAACGCCCACACAGAAAGGGGACAAAAAATTAGGGAAATAAAATATTAATAATAATAATAATAATAATCGTCATTGTTTTATGGCGATATTGAGACTTACAAGTCTCTTTATCCATCTAACCCTATGTCTTTGTAGATTATAAGAAAAAGTATTTTTAGAGAAATAAAATCGAAAGAAATAGAATGTTTTTTTTTGGGGTTACAAAACCATAAGTAATATCTTAGGAAAAACTAAAATCCTCCAGAAAAACACCCAAAAGAAAGGAGGTGTGAAAAATTGCGGTAATCATAAACACAATCACTAATGCGAAACGTAAAGTAAATCACGAACTCATTTCTATTACGTACGGACACACGACTACTTTGCCGAACCCATTAGAACTCCACTATCAAGAAGTTCGAGCCCCACCCAGATCCGTCCGTACGAAAACCTCTTGTAATAGCTAAGGAAAGCGGAATCAGGACATGGAATCGAGGCACGAAGTTAGAGAAGTCTTGAACTCACGACTCGTAACCGAATCTCGACGATGGCGTATTTTTTAATGATCGATTTTTCTCCCGGAGAATCTGCACGAGAAGTTGGGCGGGAACTGTGAATAACAGTTTCTGTTCGTTATCGGGCAGAATGGAGGAAGTTGACGGATGAAGGGGAGGCCTTAAAGGAGAAATGCATTAAAGGAGATGGACTCCCTACGCTAATCGCCCTGCGGTATCGGAAACTGCGAGATCTGCCCTTTTCTTCGAATAAAGCCGGGGCTTTACTCTCATCTCCAGCAGTGCGACAAGAAATACGCATCGAGGGATGAAAGGGGTATTATTAAAGTTTCCCTGGGAGGGTAATATCCGTTTCCTCTCTTGGCTTTTCCCTATTTATATCTAGGTTCTCCGTACGTTTGGACTTGGGTTTACATCTGGTTACTCTTTCTGACGCACTTCGCTGAATTCACGATGTGATACTCCTTTTCTTTAACTTGAGAGAGTTCCATCCGCGACTTGTATGCGGTCTTTGCCCAATTCAGTGCAGTCTAGTATGTCGTTCTTTCGCGAAGGTTAAATACCATTCTCAACGCCAATTCGTAATGACGTAATTGAAAATAAAAGTAACGCAGGTTGGGATATATTTTAAAAAGTGAATTTCTGCACTCGAAAATCATTTTAATTGAACAATAAAACTGATGGATTTCTGTAAATTATATCCTATTAACTTCAAACTATAACAAGAAACTTGAAACTATAGCCATTGTCTGCGAACGAATTATTCATAAGAGATAAAGCAGCATGCCGCGAGTAGAAGCGTTGACAATGCTATCATGTATAGAACGTATTCTCAATAGGATAAAAAAAAAGGTTTGACTCATCTTCTACAGATTCTTCATGCTCATCGAAACTCTTATGGGAACTGTCAAAATTAAATATCGTGAAAAAATCACGGAAACTTACAATTGTTAGATGACTTGGACTATTAACGCATGTGGAGATTAAGTAATAAAAATTAAGACGTTTTGGAGGCAAAAACGAGACATAATTATGCTACTTATTGAAAATAGTTATCATTTATTATTACTTTCATTAAATTTTTTTTTGAAGATCTGAGAATCAAGAAAGATTATTTGGTTAAGGTATTCGTAAAAATCCTTATTTATAAAAAAAGAGGAAGTTCAACCTGAAGAAATCCGCAAGATGGCTGAAGAAACTGTAATTAAAAGAAATAACGCCGTAAAAACTCGGAACAACATCCAGAATTAAATTAACCAACGCCGCGGAATCCTGCGAAGGAAAAAGTGATGATTCTGTTAAAATTTCCATTTTCCTTAATTAAATTATTACATAATACTGCAGACCTATATATGATATACGCCGGGAATGAACGTAGAAAAAACAACCATACTCTCTTATATTAAGCGGTGAACCAAGTACTTTGTTTAGGCAAATGAAGGTCCTGGGGTATCAGTTTGGAAGTACAGCCCCATCAACCAAACACGCAAACTTTTTAGTTAAACTAAACCGCATCGAAATAAAGGCAGGACATTCACTTAACCCTTAACTCACACTTCTCTATTGACATCTATTTATTAATCACAACACTTACCGGTGCGGGTGAGGAGTGAGCTGCTCCCCCGAGGGCACCGCCCGCCGAAGACCGTGACCTTCTGGAAGTGATGCCCGCGTTCTCACCTCTCATGATGGATTCCACCACTGCAAAGGAAACACATGCTTAATTGATTTCACAGCAGATACGGTGACCTAATAGCGTTGAAACGATGCTGAAAACGCTTCAAAATACTAATATAATAGACTCGGACAGTAATGAGCAGTTTGGAAACGGGAAATAATTTCCATTCAGGCAATCTTTCCTCGTGAATCTTGCGAAAACAACGCAACACATTAACTAGGTTGAAATCAGATTTACTTTCTTTCGACTCATGTTTGAGAGTAGAATTTCATTGCGCCTCAACTCCAAGATTGAACTCTGCCAGTTGAATAAATCGGCTTTAAATGGGTTGTTCAGTAAATGTTGGTAATGAGTTGAGTAAAATTCGCAAAATTTGCCGAAAAATAGAGAAGGGTTAGATAGTCCAAGAAATGAGGAAGATTAGAAGCTTGGTTAAAATAGTAAATTTAGTGAAAGAAATGCCTATATCGAAAGACGTTTTAGATATTGAGTGTAATGTTTATTACTTCTCTCTAGAGAGATTCTATAAATACAATAAACTCCACAAATAATCTTGCTTTCTTCAGCTGGGTCAATCTGATAATTAGGTTAATTGTACGGTACATGCATCGACTACCACAGGCCGATACACAGTCTGCAAGGAGAGAGTGTGAACTTATGTAGCAATACAACCCAACACACGGCTGAGAGGTATGGTAGAGAAGTACCAGTTCGGGTAAAGGTTCAGAAGACAGATCATTCATTAAACAAGCATACAAAATTTCCATTAATAAAAAGACATTTAAATTTGAGTTAAATTTACTAAACATAGCTCCTAAAGCATTCGTTGACTCATAGAACGACACGAAAAATGGTGAAATCTAGATGGATAGCATACTATATTATTCAGCATGAATTCAGAGACGTTAATTTTAATGGAAATTTAGTGAAATCACAATGGTTACCCATTCATTACATCGCCTCTTTTGTCTAAATATATGCCTAAAATTACTTCTATTATCCAACAAAAATCTTGGAGCTTAGCTCAGAATGGTTACGGTAGCTAAAGCTTCAACCATGTACTCAAATCTTTAAAGAATGGTGAATTTGAATTGATTGAACCCAAACAGAACTTTCCACCAAAATTAAAAATCAGAGGTCATCAATCTAAAAAAAAAATCTAGGAAGTTCTTCCTTCAAAACCTCGATGTTTCTGCTTCCGGGTAATCTGAATAATTTTACAGCAGAAATGCCCGGACATTCTTTCATTCAGAAAAGGATATTATTAAAGAAAGGATGCTATCAAGTTCAGAATTTACCACAACTTTGATTTCGAACCCTCTAAACGAAAAACTGAGATTTTCAATTTATTCAAATACTTACAGCCATAGAAAAATAAAAACGTACGGAAACTAAAATCAATCCACTAAATTGGTAATTTTCCCTTCTATCGAAAGAGTGATTTGGTTCATTAAGCGTCCTGTATTCACGGATTTCCGTTCACTAAAATTGCGGGCGCATGAAATTGACTGTCACCAACCATGCAAAGACGAATTTGGGCGACACACCCCAAATAGAAACGAACGCTATGACGAAGGGATTTGCAGCTGATGGTAAAAATGAAACTGAATTGCGTTGTCGATTCTAATTTCCTGATGTCATTCGCATTCGTCCGTCATGAATGAGATGTATCTTCAGCTGCAGTGAGCTATTAATTTGCGGATAGAGCTGAATTGCCGCTGGAGAATCGATACAAAGCACTGGGCAAACAAGGAAAATGGGAATGCCTTTAATATATGAGAGAAGGTCGCTAACCTCCGTAAACAGGGGTGGAAGGAGCTACGCATAGCTTGATAGATCGTCCGGAAAATCGAAGAAAATTGCGGGGAAAATACTGAGGTGGTTTTCTGAAAAAATTTCGCCGTGAAAGAATGCACTTTGTCACCGATAAAAAGAGAAGATTTTAATATGCACCGAGAGGAATTTGCTGTTCGAATAATTCACACGTAGTGCAGTTTCATGGACCCAGTAATGTCCTACTAGACGTCCGGTAAAACGCATTGCTGGCCATTTCTGTGGAACTGAAATTCCCGGATGGGAAAGGTAAAAGCATAGCAATTTGCGAAAAGTCAGTATGATTACGAAATCTCAGAGTATGCTTCATTCAAAGTTGGTACAAGCATAGTGCAATGCTAGTAGAAAATTTCCAGGGGCATATAAATGTGTAAGTATCAAGTAAATTTACTGTAACTCAAATTTACGATGCTATCAAAATTGAGTGAGCAAAATGTAAATAATTTGATTCATACCACAAAAATCTGAAAAATAACGTGTTTGAGGGGGTAGAGTTGTTTGTATAATTTTTACATTAATCGCCTTAAAAACAAATTCCAATGTAGAATTTTCTCTTTATTAAAAGATTGAATAAAAACGAGAAACGGATGTGAAAGAAATCTGTTATGACCGGGACTAGAACCCGGAACTTCCAATGCGGTTGGCTAGTTTAACCATTAAGCTATCTTATCAGAACATTCAGGCAATGTGGGAGGTTTTGTAGGCAAGATAGCACAATAGTTAGAGCAACCGACCGGAAATTGGGATATCCGAGTTCGAGTCCCATTATTGTAATTTTTTCATGTGTTTTCCTCCGGAATTTTCTTGGGTGTAATCTTTTACGTGTAAGTTGACCTTTGACCTTTTCCCTTCTCAAATTAAGTCTTTTTTCCTTTCAGAGAAATTTTAGGATTATTTTCCTCGGATATTTTAACGGATTATACTCTCCGTTTTGATTTATTATAGAATATTAGCAAACATCTGGAATTTGGCAGCATCGTAATTAAGAAGGATAATTCGATCCACCAGGAGCCGCAGATGAATCGGCAAGAAGGACTTTTCATTATAACAGATACAGCAGACTGCGAAGGTAGCGTTTCCAAAGGTGCTCCAAATTGCTCAAACTTCACAAGAGAGAAAGCAAAAGAACTGCTCCTTCGAGATTTAATTAAGGAATAACTAGGAGAGGAAATGATTAAATTAAGACTCCACTTACCTCCGTCTCCGATAAGCCTCATTTGTACAAGTCTGGGATCCTCGTTGTGCTCCTCGAGAACTGTGTCGTCCGTTACCGTCAGTTCCTGCAATAGACGAAAAAGCATCATCAGTGCTCTTGACGACAAAGGATTGCGGCATTCCGAATGAGTTTTAATTCCTTCGTTTCAATTAAGGAGAAAACTCTTTCCGCATGCTGCGGGAATTAAAAATGCAAAGGTGACCTAATTCTGATTCAAACCTGCGTCGAGGATTAGCGCGAAAACGTGGCGTCTCATGAATCACTCGCTGTAGCAGCGGTACCTCGCGGATTAGGCGGGTTGAATTCTAAGATCATCCGAGCCAGATTATGAAGATGAAGAAACAAAATCTCTCTCGCTGGATGCCTCCCTGGTATTTTCGTGCATTACTCTTCCTTCCATCCTCAGCTTAAGATAAAATTCCAGAAGACTCTAACTGAGATATCCGTTTAATCTTCCGCCCGTTTCCATTATGAGGATTCCGAGTTCAATATAGCCGAATCTCGCTCAAAATCTTTCAATTTTGGGCCCAAATTTCATTATTTTCCGTCCCACAAAATTGTCACTTTTCACGAATCATCTACTTTTTCTCCCATTACTTCTACATCTCATTTACAAGAAAATATGTAAAAAACATAACATTCAGTTATCCATATACTAGTACTCGATTTTTGGAAAAGTTTTGTACTTTTAAGTTAAATTTTGTCTGTGGAAAACGTGGGTGTAGGAAGACGGAGGTGGAATTACGGGAAACGGGTGGTGCAGGTGATAAAGATAGAAACTGTGATAGATAAGTGTATGTCCTTTTCTTTACGTTCTTTATCTCCCTTTCAAACTCATCTTTGGTCCAATTTTGTACTATAGGTAAGATATCTCAACGTACTAACGGCAGGTTATCGCCTAATGAATAATTTTGACTGGGAAAATATTGGGCAACAAAATCGGGGATGAAGCGACTAGCAATGAATAGGATGGTTTGGAGAGCTGTGCCAAACCATTTATCCAATGGTATAGAGAATTTATGTAACAAAAGTTATTAAAAATATGCATGGAAAAGAAAACCATGAGACTTTGTTTTTCCAGAAGAAGGCTGGCTAGCACACGACGGGACTCTCTCCCCACCACTGAAACGTGTCCCCTTAAATTGAAAATAAATTTGGCAAGGACTTATTTCGTGTGCCAGAAAAAAGTCATCAGTATTCTACGTTTGGCACGCGAGCCAAGACTACTCCTATCCTATAACTTATTTTACCTCTTTCATTACATTCATGGAAGATATACCATCCGTTACATCACCTATCACTTATCATAGACGTCGTTCACGCTAGGGCGATAAGTCGCAATATATTGTATGTGATATATCGTAAGCGACATATCACTGGTAAGGTTCACGATTTGGATGGATGAAAAAGCTGGTGAGACCCTTCATCTTAAATTTCCAGAAGTAATCATATGTTAAAGTGATCAGGAAGAATACAAAATTGTACTGGGGAAGAATTCTCTAACGAAATAGGTCTTCCCTTCTATTTGCCATGTTCACACCTTCAGATATCGTACTACCAAAATCACCAGAGAATCATCTGCGTGACAAGCGATATATGGGGATGAGGATGATCCAGTATGAACCTTTGTTATCGCCTTCCTATGAACACAATGCATCTGCCAGCCAAGTATCGCTATCGTATATAACTTACAATATATCACTTATCGCCTCTGTGTGAACCCTACCATAGATACAAATTCCTGCGACAAGATTATCCATCTAAATCAGTAAAAAAAAAACAATTTCTCCATTTCTAAGGAGGCTACTTACCCTGGTAGATTCGTTGTATCCTACGATGACCGCGGTGTACCACTGCGTAGTACCCTCGGCGCGGTACACTTCGACGCGGTAACCCACAAGCACACTAGGGGTGGTCAACAAGATTCTCTGACCATCCTGAAATTCCGCCCATCTACGCACGGCAGCACGCACTTCATCAGCCGATGCCCTCCTTACGACCTTCTTGTTTCCTGTGGGAGAGCTCTTGGGGGAAACTTGGCTTCCAAAAAGCTTTTGGTCCCACTCCTGAAACGAGAGACAATATAGGGTTTAATACAGGGATTTTCTTAGGATACAGACTTCTGGGGAACGGGACCAGTTTGTGGGGGTAATGAAAGGATGAAGAAGTCTTAAGAGGGTCGAAGGGCAGTGAGTTACTGATTTAATTAACTTAATCTTCAAGCGATGTACATGTTCCAGCTGCCATATATTGGTCAGAAGAATATTTTTCCTTTGTCTATTGGCATGGGATAGAGGCAATCGGGTCTTTCAATTACATCTGTCTCACCTTTATGCAATGAAAGTGATATTAAAGTTAACACTGGAGGAGCGAAGGTAAATGTTTGCATTCACTCTGGTCACTCCTTATTGAATGCTACGTAAAGTAAAAGGATTAAGGTATATTTACACCTATGGGCGTGCACCCAGGTAAATCGCAAGGAGAAAGGGACTTCGAAAAAATTCTGATGGGACCGGGAATCGAACCCGGGACCTTATTTTTATTTTAGATGAATGCTTTAAATAAAATCAACATTGTATTTCCTTGATTTAAGGATACAAACATAATACAAGAGATAGAGAGAGAGATAACAGAGACAAGAGGAGTAAGGGTATCAAAACAGGCGGAATTGCAATCAGTTGTAAATAATAGTAAGAATAATTTAGGCTGAATATAAACCATAAAGATAATCTGAATTAAGGTTCACGGAATCTCTATACTAAAAGATAGGCTAGAAATTATTCTCGTTGGTTATTTTCCGCTATTAAAAATTCAGAAACAGTATTTAAGATAATATTTACTCTTAAAGACAGGGTTTCATCTTATTATAAGGTTAACCAGAAAATTCTTTTACAAACAAATACAACTCGTAATTATCTAGTGGTATTGCTTAAATAGGTACATAAATAACTAATACCTATAATTATTTTAATCTTTAATATTCAAATATTCTTATCACGGTAATTACGATGTTATTATTAAGTCAATCAGAAAATTCTTCGTAAAAAAATAAAAATCGGAATTATCTAGTGGTATTTCTTAAGCAGCTAAATAACTATCAAATACCTGTAATTATTTCATCTTTAATATATATTCTTATCACGATAATTATGCCACTGCGCGGTAGCACTCTTAACTGCTCATAACAACAGCAGTTGTTTAGAAAGCGTGTTGTCAGTGGAAACATCGTTTGCACGCAATTAAAGGTGAATAAATTGCTCCAAAAATGAGCCCTCGGCTTGTAACTGTAACGGTTTTCATAAAATCGATCGTTTGAAAAATGAATGAAGAGCCCTTGTTATGCAGTACCCGGAAATATTCGTTAATTAATGAAAGCAGCTGAGGAGAGAATTCATTTTATTTCCCGGAATGAAAATACCAGCGAAAGTAATGACGCGAACTCTGCGGTTACCAATAACAGCCTCTTTTTTCTTTTTGGGAAATAATCGCCGTGTTTATTTTCCAAAACGAGGAAGCTGCGACTGCTATGCGAATTTCGGTGGGAAAGAATGTCATCCGAATCCCAGCGATGGATATTAAATGAATTGTACATCAACTGACGCGAGCGAAGGATTTAAAGTACTGCCGCTCATTAATTAATTATTCCTGTTATCGCATCGCAGGAAGGCTTAGTAAGTCAGAGAGTTCGAAAATTTGATGTAAATCCGCAAACTTTACATTATTTTCGACGGCTTGGTAAAAATCTCTTATGGCAGTGTGAGTAAATAAGCCGCGTTGCTGAGGATCATCGAATCGTGCATAATGCCGCCAGCAATATCCAAAGAGAATAATTTGACATTTCAGAGAACGTGATTAAAATCGGTTGTTAATGAAATTCCGCGAAAAGAATGCGAAGGACAATTATTAAATGTTGTATGTCTGCAATGCGAATCTACTAAAGAATACGCCAACATTTTGGTAGCAACCTTGAGTCTAGAAATCAAACCTTATGAGAATATATGAGAGTGTTTTAAGTCTGAAAAGAGTATAAAAAGCCATGAGGTAAGAAAACATATAAAAGCTCTGAGCATGAAGAGAGGTCATGTATTCTTCAAGGAGCAGATGTCGTCATACCAATTACACCGCCGTTCGATCAACAAAGTTCACCAACTGGTTTGAATAGGCGGATGCATTACTCACTTTTCATTCACTTGAGTCGATGTTAAAAGTTACGCACCGAATATTATAGAACTGCATCATTTATCAACATATTTGATTCCACCGTAAGACAACGCTATCTCCAATTAACCTAGTTTTGTGTAAAATATATCTACATGTTCGTAACGATACAAACGGATAATTAGAATGAATAAAGAATTAAGGTCTGATGATAATGATATTAATATAAAACCAATGAAATAGTATTAGAAGTAAACAATATATAATTAGTTATAATTAGTACATGGCATAAATAATATTTAATTGAAATTAACATTACACAATTTATGATGATTATTACACATTTTATAGTTTAAATATAATTAATTCTAATGAAAAATAACAGTAAAATGTATTTTTTGTACATTAAAACGATTTCCTTTAATGGCAAATCTTTCTCTAGTTTTCTCCAAGTTAATTCTAATTAGTTATTTCTCATTTCCCCTAATAACTTGCATTTTTACTGCAGCCGACATAAAGGAGGCTTTAAGTTTAATGTTTTGAGGCTAATTCTTCTTTGGATGCAACTCATTTAATTTATCCTGCCTCCCAGCGAAGAGATAGTGTCAGCAGTTCAAAAAATGTTGCTATAGTCTCATTAATCATCTCTTACAACTGGAGCTCCGTCATTGATTCAACAGAACATTGATGCAATACCGACCCAAAGGTACCTGATGCCCTTAGATAACGGAAATTAATGCTAACCTGTACATCATACTTATATAATCCGCGAAAAAATTTTAATGTTCAAAATACAAAGTCACGGGAAAGTAACTTAGCTAACATCAGCTAACCTTTCGATAGCTTAATGTAAATATATTTAGGTTATATATCACAGCAATGCTTTTCTCTGAAGATATTCATGGTCCACCACTTACGAAAATTCAGCACCCTGAAATTTGAACGACCCTAGACAATTGTCTTGGTTCACCTATTGCTAAAACCAGCCCTGAATTTCCGAATGACTAAATAATGCTCTACGTATTCCTTGATTCCGGATTCCGATTGAATTCCTTTTCGTTCCTAATCCATAAATCAATATCTTAAAGATGTATGAAAGAACATGTGTTAACCCAGTTTTCGGTCTGTATTTATGATAAAGCTCCACTGGTTTCTCTCAGGCGTGTGCATGCATCTCGGTGCAGATCTCCATTACTAGGAACTCTCGGTATCCACGCCAATTTACCGCTCTAGCTCTATTTCTGTCCGCGTATTTCACCGCCACTTCCATGTAATTTTCGATGTGCAAAGATTTCCGGAAGGGCTTCTTGGTAAATGATGTATGGATATTTGTGCCGCTGTCAGACTGCCAGTTTCTCCACTGGAGGAATGCTGCCCAACGTAAACCTGTCCGCCCAAATATTTGACGGATCGCCTGTTGCTGTAATACCGTTTTTTTTTCTTATCGCAGTCATCCGAAGCTCCTGCAAGCCGAGTGCCTATCTAAACGTGTATGATTTACTCGGAAGATATTTGCTTCTTTCACCTATTCATCGCTATAGTGTTCGAGAGGATGGCGATAACGAATGCGGTATCAATTGGTCAGCTACAATTCATATCATTTTCTCTCTGTGCTTTTGTTTTGTTGACAGTATACTATGATTATGAATAACGATATTTGAGGATGGCAAGCGTATGCGGTTACAATTGGTCAACAACAATTCATATAATTTTCTCTCTGTAATTTTGTTTCGTTGATAGTGAACTATAATTATGATTGATGATATTTGTTATACATTTGATTGGTAATGTATATTATTGATTGCTTGCTATTTATACAGTGTTTTCCTTTTTTGGTGATAATAGGCGATCAATTTTACAATCTTTTAGTTAACACCCTCAGTTGATTAGTACAGGTTTTTCACATCCCTTTTCTTTGTAGGCATTTTCCTGCTGTACTGCATTTTTCGAAAGCTTCACTCAATTTTTTAAAAATAAATTATATTCTCTATTTTTTTACATAAGCATTTATTAGTGCTTGACGATGATTTCCTTTATATTGAAAATAGCTTTCATGGTAGATAAAAATTTTTAGTCTCAATTTCGCCAACAATAAGGACGCCATTTATTTATTTACTTCCGATAACGGAAAAACAATTTTACAGAGCAATAGGAAAGATATAATCCCTGTTTTAGACCCCACCGTAAATAATTTGAAGTAATGTAAAAGAACATAATGAATCATAAAAGATTACATCCTTGCGTACGATTGGAGAATAATGTGAGTTTGAGTGTCGCTGGACCATAGCAGCTGATCATGATTTTTCAAATGATATTAAAATGTGTAAAAAGGGAAAATGGCGTTGATTAACAAATAATTTCTGCGCAAAAAGGCACTGGTTTCGTTGATGAACGATAAATGGCAGTAACATATATTACTTTATTTCTTAAACATTAGCCTACAAATATTACTTTCTAATGCTGTTGAAGTTGAAACACCTTGAAACAGTTGAAATCCTTATGCCGCAGATTTTAAGAATAAATTGAATATCAATATCATCAGGGAAAGCAATCATAAAAGAGTCTGCGATATTATGAGCAATGACATTTGAAGCACATTTTGATGGCAAGGCAATAGATGGATACTTCCTTACATGCGCTCCTTTATTTTACAATTCGCAGCGTTCATTCCAAAATGCTGCTGTGACATTCAAGCAAGAGTATTTGATAAGCTCCCAATTTCTAAACCATAAATGGAAAAAAGCGTTTTTCAGGACACTTTTATCAAAACATTGACTTTGAATCCTCTCTTGTTCTTTTTATGGTGTTTTCCTAATACTATTCACCATTCCAGATCCCCGAGACAAGGAAACGTACGAGAAGGAAGTCCAGCCTTCGGCTCGCAATCCATGGACTTGGCCTGAAAATGGCTTCGGTGCCCCAGTCATTAAGAAACGCCCGCCATGTAAAGAGGGCATCTTTGTATGGCTCCTCATAAACAACACTCGTAACGTACCGTCTAATTCAACGGCGTTTAAATCAGCGTTGCGAAACGTTCGGCGACGGAAACACTTCTCTCCCGGAGAGCATCTCGTTTTAAATCGGCGACCCAACAAAAATCGAGTTCGAAATTTAAGGTTGCCGACGTGCATAATGTACGCGTTGCATACATTTACTAAGACGAGGTATTCGGGACTAAAAAACACGGACCCTTCCACTTGTTTACTTTCACGCAATCACGTCTGTCCGAGGGGGAAAATACGGCTTCAGCAACGCTTCCATTTCCTTTTTTTCTCTCTCCGTAGGAACGGGTTCATGTAAATAGCGAGGATTCGGAGAAAACTTGGAAGTTCTCGGAATTCCGCGATCGTCGACGATTCGACGGGGTTAACAAACAGCGAAATACTGCGGTTTATTGCCAAACGAGAGGAAAACTGGAATTTTTAAAAGGGCAGCAAAACAAGAGTATATGACCCGGAAATTGCGACTTTATTGCAGCTATGATGATTTGGCTCTTGCGATGAATACTAATGTAGGCGAACCGTCTATACAGCTCGCAATAAAGAACTTCGAGGCTATAAAAATGGTACTTTACTTTCGTTAACTTGTTTCGATACGAGCTGTAAGTAATTAAAGCATCTAAGAAGAGTGCCACAAATGTGAGAGTATCAAAACTTGCGAGTACAAATAAATTTGGCACAATTTTCAGACTTACTCTACTGTAGCGTAACCAATAAAATAAAGATTAAAACTAGGAATTAATTTATTATGTATTTAATTTACAATGAATCGGAATTTATGCTAGAAATCGAAGAATAAGGTATTGTTACCATTTTGTTCCTTAGGTTTTTGATGCTTGAACTTTTGCGGCACTTGCTACTTTTAATACTTTACTGTATTTAGATTATTATATGAATAAGTTCGATATCTCAAATTTTAAATCTGTCAACCCCTTCCAACATAATTTAGAACTATTTCTTTTCAATTCCTAATGAAAAACTGCATTATGAGTTTTATTCTTTCCGAAAAAACCAATTCCGATTCAATGTCAGGGAAAGGCACCTAATTAGAATAGTTTAATCGAAAGTAACCTCGAAAATAAACGGATGTAATCAAAGATAATAGCTTTCAGGAGTTTCTAACATTCACCGAACATTTAAAGATCCCTTAGATAAAAGCCCCTCAGGGAGTCTACCGATATGAGAATCCCTAGATTAAAGGGAGGACGTCAACAGCAAAAGGAGCCATTATGAGATATTGATTAACTGGTGGGAGTAGGCTTAAGGAGCATAAAGTATACACGTAGAAGACAAGGGTTTAATTACGATGCTTGGAAAGGAACTTGAAAAGGATAGTTCTTTTCAGTGATAAATCAAGAGTCTGTAAGATGGAAATTAAGACAATGATTACGGCTATGAAATTCATCAAAGGCTGAATCCTGCAGCCTTCAGGCCACATGTGACCTTTCCCTCATTTCTTTATACAAACTTCATATTAATTTGAATAATGTATTATTCAAACAATACTGTTTCTAATGGCATTTGAAAACTTTAATTTTTTTCATGTTAACTGGCGATTACATTCGTTTTCTTAAGAACATGTTGGACTATTTTAATATGTGATGTTGGACTGTTTTAATATACAAGCAACTCAAGTATGGGCCTTGTTTTACGCGCGGCTAACCTATGAAAGATGCCCATTATCCTCAGATAATTTATACAGATTAAAATTACAGTGAATCAAGGAAATTAACTTAACAAGGATAGCCGAGGGCTTAAAACCAAAGGAGGAAAAGAAGTGAAAATAGCATAGAGAATCACTATGACGAAAAAAAGATTCGACATATGCAGCAGTTCTGATACGACATCTGCTGAAGGAGTATGCTTCCTTGGAATGAGAGATACTCTATGATATAGCATGCAAGATGCTTTACTCAGTTTGTCGGAAGAAAGCAATGATGGGGGAACTGCGATAAAAATACTATAGGAAGGTAATAGTATGCTGAAGTGATTTATCATATGCTAAAAGCGAAAATCGTGATAGTATAAAATGAGTGGAGGCGCTAGAAATATGGGCGTAGCCTATGTTGGAGATGATGAATTATAGTTAACGCAAAAACAAATTACGTGATTTTAAGATGGAGTGATGATAAGATTCTGATTTAAATAATAAGAAATAGGTAGAGAAGCTATGTGGGTCGGCTCGTAATGTACATTACTATTGAATTCATTTTAATTAATCGTATATTACAATTAAATTCACTTTTAAAAAATGGAGAAGGATTGAAAGGTTTGAAAAAACTTAGCTTACTTCCTCACTACGTTATAAGAAAATTCTTATTTAAAAATATCAACAAAATGACATTTTTCTTCTATGATAATGATACCATGGTTACATCTCCTCCTAGGTCTAGCTAAATTACTAGATTTTGATACTCATTTCTGGTCGTTTCTACAGTTCTCTTCTCTACTATACGTTTTAAATGTTCTTATGATTCCAGTCTCAGGTTATTCGTTCAGCATATTATGCATAAAATTCTTCTCTTATATCTTGATTTCTTATTCTATCTCTTCTAGTAATACATTTTTCATCTTTCGTTAGGTTTTAAATTTCATTACTTCTTATTGCATCGAAGCTACTGCTGTTGGTACTTCGACAGTATGTATTAAAACTGGTATCACTTTTACTTTGTGAATTTTACCTACCGTCTCTTCAGTTGGATAATAATTTCTCAGAATCATATTGTTAAGACATTCATATACTTATTCGGCTATTAATACTTGATCTTCCACCATAAATTCACACGAAGCAAAGTTATATACCGAACATTGAAAATGAAGGTTCCTGTTTATAAATGTATACTTGTGTATAAATAGTACCAGAATTTAACACGACAATTCCCATTGTTACTGATCTAACTTAATGCATAGACAATTGAATCATTTTCGTGATTTCTCAAAAACAACGAACGAGAAAGAATCTCATTTGGCCCCACTTAAGCCTTAAAATGCATTCTAATTAGATAAACTCTATGCGAGAGCTATTTCCGTTTCTCACTTCAAGGCGTGAAACAAGCTCTTGGCAAGGGAAGAATGGGAAACATCCCAGTAATAGGCAGACATGCTTCGTAAACATCTTCATGAAATAAAATACTCGAGTACGTGCATAACCAGGGCATCTGAGAGAAGGGACACCTTTGAAGCTTTAGACAAAGAGAAAGCCGTTAACACGAGCCCAGAAGGCTTCCTTAATAATAAATTTCGTGCAGCTGAAAGAATCCAAACTCTTACTCGACAAGGTCATCGTTCTTCTTTATTATTCACCTCTTCCGCATGTTTGCTCCGTGGAAATGTCGAAGGGAGATGTATTTTAACTGAAGATGGAGCGTGACACATGCCTCGAGGAGGAGGCAAGAAAATACCTTCACAAGAGCACTTACCAAGGTAAATTTTCTTTGATATAAAGGATGTCATATAAAAATAAGAAAATCTGTGCTCCTGGTGAATCGGGTGAAATGAAATCAACTGTTCAAATTTGATGTAACGCTTCAATACGCAGGGAAATGTTCTACCTGTCGGTAGGTTTGAGCGCATAAAAATCACCACTAAACGCAGTTTTGTTTGCTTTTAACAATCATCTTTTTCCATAAAATCCAAAGATTCTTGTCTTTGCCCTCTATTCAGTATTTTCCTCATCATTCTTAAAATAATTTAGATAAAAATCCCTTTCATCTCAAAATCTGACCTATTCATTTTCTATTAGTCCTTTACAATTCTCGCATCAACAGCCGTTTCTCTTCTATCATCTACAGCTCTTCTTTGCTTGTTTTTCTAAGAATAGGATTTACAACATCCCACCCATCACCCAAAACTCCCAAAAAACAGGAAATATCCTCAATCTTTCATTTTTCAACTTTCAGAATCTATGTTGCCGAAGGGTCGAGTCTTCAAGTATTCAACATCGAAGAATTTTATAACTTTCTATTAATTTCTGTAATTTACTTCCTTTTAAAGTATGCTCTACCTAAAGGTCAGATTCCCTTTTATACTAGAAGGAAATAATTATCTATTAGGAGAACACGTAAATGAATGTCACCACATTATATCAGGATGTTATATGTTTTCCGGAGGCGAATTTCAAGATTAAAATTAAAAGGAATTGCATAAAGAATAAAGTATATCAAAATTAGCGTTCGAGTCACACTTTATCGGTTTTCACTTGCTATTCAATACAATTAATGCTATTCGGTACATCTGAAAGAGGTGCCACAAAACATTGGTGACTACGACTTGCTAATAAATATCAACAAGTTTTTTTATAAAATGCAGGTTAATTTAATGTAAATGGAAACATTTAGAGACACTGAAACAAAATTTCAGGAAATAATACCACAATGTTCAGAACGAAAAAATACGGTTGAAACCGGTTCGACGTTTGCTGACGGAGCGAAACCGATACTGAATCGTAATTTAGCTCTTATATTGGAATTGAATGAAAACGATAACGAAAAATATTACGGTAAGATGCCTTGATGAAAAAGAGTCATTCAGGTCTCCTCAATGGTAAGCCATTCCCTTTAAATCACCATCGCAAAAACATATCCACTCGTTCCTTCCAAATTAAACCTCCTGTGATAGAGAAAAAAGTAGATGATCCTTTGGGTTCGGCCACCTTCCTGTGATTTGGTGACCATTTTCACAAAAAGTTGGAGCGACCCTACCAGAAATCAACAGTTGAATTAACCGCAAGAGGACGATGGCATCGCTGCTTTGACAACCACTGAAGTAAACGCTAAGTGGATGAAAGCGAGAGATTAGGAGAGAAAGAGAGCAAAAGATGAACAAAGTAAACATAAAATCAAGAATAAATGAAGATCGAAAATAAAACGGTGGAAAGCATACGCGGACGGGAACTTAAAAAACTTCTACTTCGTCAAGCGAATCGTAAAAGGCAGAAAAAAGTCTGTGAACGTTGTAATCTTGCGCTGTTTCAATAGATAGTAATTACTTATTTTATTATCCTTTAATAAGTCCTGCAATCTCAATAATCGGCAAAATAAAATGAAACTTCCGTAAAAAATACACTATAAAATACTTTAGTAGTCTAGAAAATTTTTATACATAAAATATGCTCCATTCAATGCAAATCGAAATGAATAAAACGAAGCTAAAGTTATTAAAATGTTACGAACAGGAGTTTAAAATTCATTGTTTGCATTCGGACCTTGAAACGTTTTATGCGGCCTGCTCACAAATTGTTAGCTATACTTAGGATACACTCATGATGATGCCTACAATGTTCATTTTAATTATTGTCAGGATTTTACAATTATTTTTAAACTCTTTTGCATGAAAATTCAGGTTCAATTATTCCTTTCTCAGCTAGATATAAATTATTTGGGAAGAATATATAAATTCTCCTTCATATCCAGTCCTATCCACTTAAGCGCCCAGCCATGCAAAATATTTGAGAACCCCTGGCTTAAAAAATAGACATAAATTACATTAGAATTACGGTCAATAAATTTGAGCAATACAATTATTACTGTGAATTATTTTAGTTCATGTTCAAAAATAAATAGGGTCAATCCATTTATAATTAATCTTGTTCTTATTCCAACTGAAAAAAGTCTTGCGGTTGAAAATCTTCTAATTCTCTCTCATTAATTCCGGAATTGTCCTTAATGCATCCATGAGAGGAGAGAAATCTTAGTTCTTTTCGCCCGTAACCACCAAGATTTCTAGTTGTTTTTAAGGTGCTTTATCGGGTTAGCTTAGCTTAATCTCTTGATTTTCGTAAGCTTTAACAGCATTATTTAACAGTATTCCGTGATTTACCGGGAATTTCCCGAGAAATTCCGAACGAGCAAATATCCTACCTGCTTCCCGAGATCCGAGATCCCGGAAATAACGGGAATGAAACCTTACTCATAGTGTAGATAATCGTTTAAGCTTCGTGATTTAGAGAACGTAAAATGAGAGGTGGTATGGCTTGTTTAAAATTGCTAAGATAAATCGGTAAATGTTTCCAAGAAGCTTCATGTCATAGGAAGGGGATCGCTAGAAGGAAGATCAAGAGCCCGAATTCGCACAATTACTCAGAAATAATACCTTCTCGGAAAAGGCAGTAGATATTGCTTCATGACTGGCATTAATCCACCTCAATTGTGGATCCAGACGGCGGGCCTGGTTTGCATTGTGTGGGACGAGGTGCTCGAGCTAAAAACTAATAACCCGTGATTACTTGAGTTCAATGAGATTTTTCAAGACGAAACGGCACTTAAACAGCTAAGAGGAGGGGGTTGAGGGACGTTATTGTGGCCTTAAGATGAGTATATAAGAAATTTGTCCAAAACGCCTCCACTTTTGGCAAGCTTCCAGATTCGCCCCTCGTCCACCACAGTATATAGGTCAATTGCGGTTGGAAGAAAATCAAAGCAATAATTGCAAGGGTTGAAGGAATTATTTGCATACGATAAGCGACAGAGCTCGACCAGGGTAATAGACTCTAGGGGCATACACCGAGTACCACCGAATGGCAACTAGAAATCTTCAAGGGTAGATATAGTAAAATGAAGTCCAAGAAGTCTGATGGGAAGATGGAAAATTTGTGAAACTTGTGCTAGAACTAGCTTGAAGAGTTCGTTATCTCCACAAACTATAAGCGAAAGTAATCGCTTGGGTATTAGACCCAAGATGCATGCACCCCAAATAACACAGCTCGCAGGGTGTGCACAGTCAATCCCCGCTAAGGCGTTTTTCAGGGGATCAAGTGAAAACAGTGGCATGGTGTTGTAACCGATTGATGCAATGCTTTGTATAATATGTGATATTATTTTTTAATACATATATGTAATACATTTTGGAATAATGGTCTGCTTTTTGCACAAACAGAGCATCTCTGTTACTTAATTGGTCATTTTTGGAATGAAGGAAGGAAGTCGCGAGATTATATAGTAGGAAACGTCTTAAACAGGTTTTACTGTCTGTATATGTAGAAGTCGATAACCCGAGGAACCTCTGGAAAAGTAAACGATTATGGAATTAGACTCATGGTTCATGCACACCCGGTCACAAACCAAAAGCCGGCCTACAGGGTACATACTTAGATGTAGAAGTCGATAACCCGAATAATATACAAGAAGAAAACAGAAATGAAAGTTGGCGAAAATAGGAAACGCCAACACCCGATGGAACGAGAAACCATAGAACGAAAAAAATCCAATCATGAGCGGGAGAGACACATCGAATTGGCACCAGTCTGTTTCTCACGAAGAGACAATTACCGCGCAGAAATTCGCCGAGGATGGAGGCGGGGGTGTAAGGGAGCCAAGATGAAGACAGTCGCCGTGTGGAAGGCGGCCAATTCCGCGGGGATTCCCCGAGGATCTTCGCCACCGCGAACACAAATAGATTATCCGCTTGGGCGCTGTGCTTCCTCACGTCATCTACCCAAATCGCCTCGCTAATCGAGCGGGTTTCCCAGAGGGATTCGCACGTCGCCTGGGTCAGCCTGTCCTTATTCCGTCGCTTACAATTCACTGGGGACGATTAACGAGGGAAGAGCTAATCAAGGCAAGAGCGTGAAGGGGGACCTGTCGCCGCTGTTTACAGGCGGAAAATAATTTTCCTTTCTAATCGGTGGAAGGTTGAGGCAGCAGACACGAGTAAATTCCTAAGACAAATGATAGCTCGATGATAACGATGGAATTATTGAGGTAAGGGTTCAGATACCTTCATCACTACTCACCAATGCACACAATGAACAATAATTCACACATTTATTTAGTTTCCAAATAATTTGGCGGGAAATAAGCAACAGACAAGACACACAACCATTCCCTACCCAAAAAAATCCTGGCAAGCCGGGATCCGGGGCCTTAGAGTTGGAGGGCTATCACGCTAACCACTCCGCCACCACGGTTGACAATTACTTGAAATAGAATAGTAATATTTAACGAAATACATTTCGTAATGAAGAAATTATCGTAATGAATTTCGACTTAGCACAAGAAAGTGTGCGATTTGACCCAAGGTTTACAGAAGTGAGAAGGACATGGCTTGGTAGTTCAGTGGTTAGAATATCTGCCCGGAAAGTGGGAGCACTGGGTTCGAATTCCCAGTCAAGTCATTATTTCTCACTTCGAGTACTCCAAGGGATGTCTTTGACTCTTATAAATAAATGTCAGTTAATCCTCTTCAGCTTAACTAGCAACACGACAGTTAGAAGGCATTGATGTTGGAACATATACTTAGAACAGAAACATATCAAAATGCAGAACACCGATAAATGTGGGCCCCCATCGAGAATCGAATCCCGGACAGCTTCCGCCAAGGACGAAGGTGCTATCTATCAGGCTATCCGGGGCCTTTATTATTATAATCTAATAAAATCTTTAAATAATCTCACTTAAGAATAGAGTTATCACAAATATTTTATATGCCTTATCCAGAGGTGCGCACTTGAAGTTCAGGAATGGGCCTATAAAGCAGAATCTAACCGAATATACGGTTATTATTCTCGTAATTAACGTTTGTTATCCTTCTTATTTTCGAAATTCCTTTGCCTAATGATATGCCAACCACGTACGAGAAGAAGGAGCAATAAATCAAAACCAATAGTGACTAGATCGATAAACATCATTCAATAAAAGTAACAGGAGAACAGGATTTGAATAATATTTAGAAAACATATATGCAGACATCATTATATAACTGTTTTCTTCCTTATCATAATAAGGAATGACTTCTTTCCCAAGATCAACCAGAAAAATGGATTGAACTGGTTAATTTAAATTAAAATAATAAAGAATTTTTATAACTAACGATTTATGTTTCCGTCATTATTTACTACTTGAAAGGTATTGATTGGTGACTTTGTACTGAATTTGGAAACTTAAAAATGTTACGAAACTTTAGTTATCTATTAAACTCTTATCATAAAATTCAGAAATTTAACGTGCAAAACGGAGCTACAGCGGCGCTGAAGCAAAAATAAAAAAACTTGGAGCAAAAAGAGAAGCTGCAACAAGCATCGTTTCGGAGAACTATTCACGTAATTATTCGAAGCAGTAAATTGGTTGAATTACGGTCCAATTATCCGAGCCTGCTCCAAACATGACACAAAACCTTTAAACGTGTTAAATTGGCCGAATGGCAGAGAATAATCTGCATATTTTTCAAACTAAGGAATTCGCCGCATTGAATCAAAATCGCTTCTGTCCAGAGCAAAAAGAAGCTTCAAAACGGGTATTCATCGCTTTAAGAATTAAATCGCTCCAAACGATAGTTCGTAAAGCAAAATTTCATAGAGATAATTATAATTAAAGATGGAAAACAGCGCATTAATCTCCTATTCATTCCATTCCTATGAAAAAGTTCTACATTGGATATCTGAAAGAAAGAATTCTGAAACGATGGAAAAAATTCATTTTCATCATTAAAAGATAAAAGAAGGAACGATAATGAAACAGGAAAACTAAATAAATAAAGAGATCTTTATTCCCCCGATAATGATGACGTGTTCTCTTTCATAGGAGTTGCATTTCTGTTAATTAAGCCTCAAGGCAGGACGTGTTTTGTTATATTTCTAACAAAAATAACTTTCGCGGTAACAAGAATGAACTTTAATTAAATCTGAGTCACCTTTAGAATTTCTTTCGTAATTTGGATCTCATAATAAAATGCAATTTGCTTTTAATGTCCGTAAAAGCGTCCGAAAGTATACTAAATAAATTAAATATTTTTTTAAAATAATGGATCGATAACTCAATAGGAAACAGGAGAATAATTCTGGTTTGCTTATAAACGAAAAACACGATATTATATTAATATTATATTTATTCATTACGGCATATCGAGAGTAAGTATAGAATATTTTAAACAAATTTATATATTTGTATGTTCCAAAAGACGAGTTCGCAGAATTCGTCAAGCTTTAGTTCTGAAAGAAACATGCCTAGAGAAAAGGGGCGTTCCGGGAAAGCGAGGTGTACGAAATTAATTATGTTTAAAAACGGGAAAAGCAGATAATTAAAGCCCTACCGAGATTCGCGAAAATATCCCAAGTGGATTAAACTTTAATATGGTGAAGGGTACACGTGCGAGCATTTCGGATGTGTTTTCCTTTTAGGCTGAAAAAATGAAATGCTAGAAGCGAATATTTGTGGAACGAACCGCTGGATTTATTCCTATGGTTTTTCATCAGCTGTAACGTCTCTCCCGCAGTTTTGCCATCCGAGATAACCGCTTCCACAAACTTACTCTTCGGCGAACTGAAATAGTTCTTTGCCCGCCATGGGATGGATCCACTTCTGGAGCGTAGCGAACGCTTCCAAATTATAGACTTCTGCTTCCTGGTTTGATTTTTTAAAGCTTCAAAACTTGGGAGGATTTTAGGAGGAGGAGGAATGTTGGGATGTTCAGGCGGACAAACAGGCGGTTTCTGTTTATGTTGCTGACGCCATGCATATATTGGTATTATGAACGAGTAAGCAGCTAAAAATTAGAGGTGGGAACAACCAAATGAAAAAAAATCGAAAAATTCGATTTTTGCTCCAATGAACGACTCGAATAAAGCGTTTCGATTTTTCACTGTATCCTATCAGAAAGAATCTACTCGATTGGAATCGAGCGATTTACTCGTTGGGGAAAATCGAACTTACTATTATTTCTAATAGCGGAAATGAAGCAATAAATCACATTTTTGGAAATATTAGGAAAAGATTTTAATTGGATTCTTACGATAACATGAAAGACGCGACGAATTAACAGGCATGAAGATCTGAAAAATAAAACTGAGCAAAACCAATCGCCCGGGAAAGTGAGTGAATTCATCCGTAAGAAAGAAATAATAATAAAAATAAATGCCAAAACAATCGAAAAACTATTCGATTGGTTTTTCAATCGATTGTCCCATCTCTACTAAAAATAGGACATGGAAGGTTTACATGAATTCACATGAATTAACCAAAGTATTCATTAGCCGAATTTTCACTAGTTCCGAAGCTCTAAAATAGCTAATAAATCGATACAAAAATTGAAGATATTACTCCAAATAATCTTGGAAACGTTTTTACGACCGGTTGATTCATAAGTCCATTTGTTCTGAAACCGACCCAAAATAGGGTCAGAATGAGAACATAGGTTAAAATGGAATCTGCATCTCCTGCTTAAGGCTTATAACTACTTGAAGATGAATACGGTAGAAGATTCGGTACCTTAGAATCGATACTTGACTTACCTTGTAAGGTCGGAGACGAGAAGGATCGCGGAAGGCCAACTCGTGGTCCACGAGGAATTCGACTGGAAGGCGTGTGCCCTGAGATGTCATCTCGGAGGTGTCCACCAAGGGCAGGAAGGACTGGAAGAGAGCAAAGCATTCGTTAGTGACAATGACCGGAAGCTACAAAGTGTTGAGATTTTCCTTAAACCAAAATTATTCTCAACGCAAATCCTCCAACAGACATTTCAAACACTAAACTTCAATTGGTTTTTTCCCATCTGGCAATGAAGACCAGCCTTTTCAACATAAACCACTATTATTATTTCCTATGTGCTCTACCAGTGGAATAGTTTTTATTTTCTAAAAACATTACAGGGAGTTACAGCCGTACTAGAATACAATATACTGATGGGCCTAATAACTATTAATTACCGCAAAAATTTAAAGCGTGAATCCAAAATATGAATTTATAAATTATTAATTTATGGATTTAAAATTTATTTATCATAAATTTAATTTTTGTAATCAAGTCATAATAAATTATGAGAAGCAAGATGAGGCCATTGATTTTTTATGGATAGAGTCGTACTCTCGTAACCCGAAGAGATAACGATCTATTATACACTCAGCTCCAAATATCCAATTCAATTATCGAACTTAAGTTTCCTTGAACGTATCTATGAAATTTTTTTATTGAAGCATTAAAGATTTCTCAAAGTGCATATTCTGAATTTTAAAGTATTTTCTTATTATCATTATAAACTTCATTCAACGATGAAAATAAGGATTTTATTCAATATATTTTCGTCTTATAGCTGTCTCTATTAATAGATCTATCATTACTAATTAAATTCTGTAATCAATCGAAATGAACTTAATGTGAATGGTAACAAATTATAACCAGAAACACATTAAAGACGGTTCGAAAGCTGACCTGACGCAAATGAATCAATCTTCCATTCTAAAGACACAAATACAGGTAGGAATGAGGTATGAAACGATCTTGATTGGTCTTGATTTGAACCTCAGGCTTATACGTACAACACCGCAGACATCGTGCTATTGAAACCAGCATAGAAACTTAGCCACTTTCATACATCGATGAATGACGTTAAAACTCCTCAACTCCGCAAATTCTCCGAGAATTTATTTATTTGGGATTTCCAGCGGATATATTTGTTTCACGCTGTGTAAAACAAAACTTCTTAGCATCCAGCCGATAATTAATCCTTAAAACATTGGAGCGAAAATAAACTATGAAGCAAAGTTCAACGTCTTCGCAGACGCCGAATTAGCGTGAGCATAAAGTATGGGAGAGAGAGAAAACACGGGCTCTGTGGATGTTTGATTCGGTACTTCACGTGAGAGGGAGCTTATTTCCAGAGGAGCGTTCAAGCGTCTATATTTAACCGGACGCCTGGAAGATAAAGTAAACAAGAAAATTGGAAGGAGATCGGCGTCGAGCGAAAAGACGATGAGCTCCGAACAGAGGGAAGAATATAAATAAAATGTAATTAAATTTAATTAGATGAGATTCGGTCGAAGATCCGGATTCTTGATTCACGCACTTTCGCTGATTTACCGCTATTCGAAGTAATAGTCAAGGCGGGTTATCTCTGTAACTTGAACTGCCGATTATACTCAGGTATTTTTATTGGAAATAAGTAAAAAGTCGAATTTTCGTCTATAGGGTTAGATGTAGAATGGTGGTAAAAGTAAAATTTGTGGCCAGAAAAGCCTAAATTTTTCGTGCCTCCAATAAAACTTAAAAACATTATGGTTAGATGTAAAAAGAGACTAATAATTCTCGATCTCACCAAGGAATAAAGACTTACATTATTATTATATTATTATTTTTAAAAGTCGATCCTAGATTCATATGTGTTTACTAAGGCATGTGCAGTAGGGTGGACCGAAAAAACTTTTTTTTCGAAATCGGTATGCGGCTAGTGCTTAAAGTTTGTGGTTGGTGGTCCTTATAAACCATAAGAAATTTCAGCTCGATCGGAATATGTCCTGAGGCTGCGAAATTTAGTCAAAAGTTTCAATTTTTGTGAAAAAATGTCAAAAATTCGCAATTTTTTCTGATGATTTTTCGATGTTTCTGAAGTGATTTAATGGCAAAATATTACATGTATTGCTTGTATGTTGCTTAGTGATTAACAATTTACTGAGTTTGAATGAGGAAAATTGATTTCTTAGTTCGCCAAAATTTGTCAAAAAACGCCAAATATACAGAGATGTTACGGATGTTGGGTAGGCAATAACCTGCTGCAATAACTCGACCCCACCGACTTAAATTTATGAAGTACATCATTACATGTAAAACTTGACCTACACTTTCTGGCAGCCAAATTGAAGACACATTTTTCGTTAACAAATCCAGAGAATAAGGGAAGAAATAAAGAGTAGTTTTGGTTAGACAGATCTAGAGCATATAGGCAATTTTTGTTTATATAGAAGTTTTTATCTTTGCTGCAGCAGGTCTTCAGCCTTAATTATTTGTTCGGTACTTAATGGAACTTAACTAGCTAATTAATTAAAATTACCTAAGTTAATTAAAAATTAACTATTTACCAGTGTATTTACCTAAGTAACTATTTACCATCCTTTATTTTGCTCCATCATTTTCCATAGAATTTACCCGAATTCAACAAATATCAGTATTGAATTTCGTCCCTGAAAAAGTACTATACACATGAAAGACCACCTCTAAAATTCAGCCTTAAAAATGCTCCAAAAAGCTCGACCATTAGTTGAGTATATAAGGTATACTAATATACATTCAGGGGGTATAAATATACATGCAGGGTAAAAATAATGATTTGGTGCACTAGACGGTAGATGAGGATATAAGAAGGGCCCCGTTGAAACGAGAGCTCCTTGAAAATTGTGCTGAGGAACTTAAAATGGCAGGCTTTTTCCTCCGTTGATAGATGCCAAGCGCCTGCACTGCTGTGGTAGCTGATTTAATCGATCTACTACCTGGAAACAAAGAACTATAGAAGACATATTTTTAAAATAAGACTGAAATAACTAGCTAATTTCTCAATTTTCAATGCCACTGCGTTCGGCACTGTAAATAAAACAATGAGGCTTAACACCTGTAACTCTTGTGAGAAAATTTCCGTGTTCGTTTGTAGTAGAACTTTTCACATGCCTATAAAATACCTCAGTGCTCATCTACACACCCTAGCATAAAATTTTGATTACACTGTATATTAAGTACTGTTGAAAAAATTATATAAATTGCAGAATGATATTTCTAAGCGCCGTGAACTGCTATTTCCACATCATAAATAACTGTCGCGACGACATTGGGGAGCTTTGTGGGAATTTAAATTAACCGATTGAAAGGGTATAATACAAATTTTATTATATTAGCCATTCCCCTGTCCGCGAGTCCTAATTCCCGGTGGCCCTTTGAATAGCTGGTGGTGGCTTCGACCCCCCGACCCTCCGAGAGCAGTGCACGGCGGGGATACCCAAACTGCGGTCTCTGGTGGACCTCGGCCAACCGAAGAAGGCCCAGAGATTGGATACTGGTCCCGACGTGCACCCCCTGATGGCGTTGACTCCCGATCCACCGAAAGCGATGCACGGCGGGGATAACCAAATTGCGGTCTCTGGTGGACCTCGGCCAACCGAAGAAGGCCCAAAATTTGGATATCGTTCCGACGTGCAATCACTGACTGCCCACGAGCCCTCCGATCGCGGGGTTTATATGGTAAACCCTTATCGCGGCCCGGACTTCTTGAGACTTACTTCACCGCTAGCTTGGCGTCTTTTCCCACTTCAGGGCGGTATGACACGTGGGGCCCGTAAACAAATTCGTACTCATCCGCCCTGATCCTCTTAAGAATCGACAGATGTTTTTGAAGCCATCCACACAACATCACCCCACCGGCAAATAAGACCCCGGGGCGAAAGGAACAAAATTATTGGATACAAACAAGTAAAAAAAGAGAAAATACAAATCAAAATTATCAATAAGAAGAAAAACAAGAACATGAAAACAAAAAACAAAAATTCACTACATTTTCATAAATAATGGCACATGATTCATTCTAAACTCCCGACTTTATCACTCTTTCAAAAATGCTTATAAACAGTACTTTTTTCCTTCACTTCCCAATGTTTGCTTTTGATCACTCATGTTTCTCCTGAAGTACCATAGCAAATTAAAAACTAATCACCAGCTTAATTGTTAAGTTAGAGGCACCTTGTCATTTTCAAAATTGTCCACCAATATTCATGTTTTTTTTTTGTGAAAAACTTGGGAATGAAAAATATTACACTACCACTATTACACAATTCCACCCTATTTTAACCTATTCGGGGACACGTGTTCTCCTCTACCCCTCCTAATTCTCGCCTTCTCCTCTCCGGCATACCCATATTCCTTGCACCGGAGGGAACTGCGGACCGCTTTCCCACATCGCCATTGTAATCGGGTAACTCATGTTCGGCGCCCCCTTTCTCTTCCTGGTTTATCCATTTCTTATTCTTCGTCGACGCCCTCTTATCCCGAGGTTCGGAAGGATACGCGGCGAGTCCCTCGACGTCGTCCGCGCCCCGCGGATTTTCCGCGATCGGTGGTCCGTTCCTCGTCCTCGGGTCCTTCAATCCTGAATACATTGTTCATTCCACTTGCGAATTTTAACCACATATAATTCACTAATGAACATAATTACTAGCACTAAAATCAACCCAACAGTACTATATCGCTTTGCTTAATGTTCATCTGCATATCACGTACATGCAGGACCCTCACGTGACACTTGCTGTATCATTCCTTCTCCCTGAGAGTTCACTTTCTTCTCAGAGAAACTTCTCAAAATTTTTCGCGTCCCGCGACGACTGCAACGCTCGCACTCTTTGGCTGCCTCACGCCCTCTGGGATGATCTCCTTCAGCATTCTCTGCCGCCGCGTAATGATCTCTCCGACATTGCTGCTGTACTCCTTCTTTCCCACTGACACAAACCCACTTCAGTGCTTGAAGAACAAGAAGTACCACGAAAGTTATCGGCTTGCAGCACGCGTATAGAAATTCTTTCTCTTTGGCCGCTAATCTTCTCAGATCGCCGATGGACGAAGCCCTCTTGTTGGCGCCGTCCGATTCCTCATCACCGTCTCTGTCAGCGTTCCTTAGGTTGGATCTTGTTATCACCTTCCTAAGAGCGCGGTCTGCATTCTTCCCCCTGCTGTGCGAAGTCTCTGGTGCAGCAACAGCGGAATCTTTGGATGTGGGAGCGTTGGGTGACGCGCGCGTTCCCTTCGAGTCACCCGCGGAGCGTACTGAAGGCCTCGCCTTCTTCCCTTCTTCCAAATCGCCCACTATATTCACCATATTTACTCCAATTCTCCTCCCCGCGAATCCTCCCTCTCGGGTCCGCGGAATATTCGGCATGGGTAACCGCGACTTTGTAGATCCAGACGTCTTCGCCGGCATAGGCCTCGTTGAGTCCCTTTCGCGTACCTCCTCCACGCTGATCTTCTTCCTCGCGTCCACGGCAGGGATGACCGTCGAGTTCTGCACCTTCGCATGATTCCGGAAGATAATCTTCTCTCTGCGACATTGGCCTTCTCCGATTGATCCTCCTTGAGACGATGATGCACTGCTCCTTGCGAGTCGGCTTTTCCAATCTCTGGATTCGGGAACAACTTTTCCCTTCCTTTTCATACAGTGATTCGTCTCTTCAGCGGGGCAGCGAAAGGGCTTGCGAATTCCTTTTCCGCGAGTCCTTCGTAACAACATTTTGCAATCCCTCTGCAAATGTCCCATTTTCCCACAATTAAAACAGCATTTTGTATCAACAGTGCTGCTTTGGACGACATATTTTGCACCGCTGCCGTGATAGCCCTTTCTAGAATTTTCTGTTTTCGAAAAGCTAGACTTACAGGACTTGGGCTTAACAATATTTACTTGCGCAATATACTGATTTGAACCCATAGAGCATGTGGGATCAATCAGCGAGCTTCCTTTCTTAATGCCCTCGTTTCTCCCATTATAATTTCTTACGTTTGCTTCCTCTATTAAAGCAAATTCTTCCGCTTCTAGAATACTTTGCGGGTTTCTCGCCAAGACAAAACGACCGATTTCCTCTCTCAGTCCTACACAAAATTGCGAAAAAATTCGATTTTCCATTATAAAACCTACTTTATCCGGCATAAACTCGTGGTACGCCTCTTGGAGCTTAACAGCTATTTTCCGAATTCTCGTTGAATATTCGAGTACGGTTTCCTGTGCTCCTTGCACACAATCAACAAACATTCTCTCAAGCACAACTAAGGATACTTGGGGACTAAACCTTAACTTAATATACTTAGAAAATTTCGCGAATGATTCCAAAATATGCGGATTGAATAGCACGTACTCCGCCGCGGAGCCTCTTAATCTTAATCGTGCTACGCACAGTGCTTGATGTTCTGTCCAACCACCTAAAGAACCAGCTAATTCGATACATTCAAGAAATCTCTCAATAGAAACATTATCTCTACCACCAAAACATGGAATTAACTTAATTAATTCCCCCATACCGATGGAAGGAGCGGTAGTATTTGATTCGAAGAAGTCACCACACGAGCTGGTGGACTTATCTTCGCTAGCCTCATTCGCAGCGGCTGAATCCTCACCAAAGTACAAAAAAGGATTCAAATTTCCGGAAGCCATTATATTACGAAAGAAAAAGAAACCCAAGGCTCAAAAAATTAACGGAAATTCTAACTAAACTTAATTATATCACTATTCATAATGAAGCCTACGCTATATTTCTCATCACAAATATTTCCGACATTAAGCCTAATGGAGAACATCACAATATCCTATAAATTATACATAAAACCAAAATATCCTATAGAGGTTAAGCCTCCTCAAAAATAAAATACTACTAACCCTAATAATTGGAACATACAACCCACGACAAAAAAATAATAAAGCAATTAAATCACAATGCACAAAACACACGACAATAAGAAAAAATAACAAGCAATTAAATCATAATCCTAAAATAAATTTTCTCCTCGTCCAAAAATGGGTTTAAGCCCTGGGTGGATAATTCGTCCTCATTTTTATAATTAAAGGCGCCATCGTATTCATACTTATCCCAAAAAGGATTTAAATTTCGAGAAGCCCCTTGTTTTCTCTCTCGATGAGCTTCGTCGGAACTATCCTTGCTCTTAACTCCACTTGTGAAAGACTCCCAGCTTCCACTACCGGGGATTACAGCTTGCGAGTCGATAGCAGAAGCCCTCTTGGTTTCCTCCGTTATCGGCGTCGGGAAGTCGTCCTCCTCAAGGAGCTTACGCCGACTCCTGCACTTTTCACATTATACGGGGTTTGCTTCATGGGGGCCTGATCTTTATTCCTTATAACCCCTTTTAAAAATTACAAAAGCCAACACTTACGTGATGGCGGCATGCACGCCGAATCGCTTTCACGACGAAGCGGCATGATCCCACTTCTGACACCAAAATAATGTCGCGACGACATTGGGGAGCTTTGTGGGAATTTAAATTAACCGATTGAAAGGGTATAATACAAATTTTATTATATTAGCCATTCCCCTGTCCGCGAGTCCTAATTCCCGGTGGCCCTTTGAATAGCTGGTGGTGGCTTCGACCCCCCGACCCTCCGAGAGCAGTGCACGGCGGGGATACCCAAACTGCGGTCTCTGGTGGACCTCGGCCAACCGAAGAAGGCCCAGAGATTGGATACTGGTCCCGACGTGCACCCCCTGATGGCGTTGACTCCCGTTCCACCGAAAGCGATGCACGGCGGGGATAACCAAATTGCGGTCTCTGGTGGACCTCGGCCAACCGAAGAAGGCCCAAAATTTGGATATCGTTCCGACGTGCAATCACTGACTGCCCACGAGCCCTCCGATCGCGGGGTTTATATGGTAAACCCTTATCGCGGCCCGGACTTCTTGAGACTTACTTCACCGCTAGCTTGGCGTCTTTTCCCACTTCAGGGCGGTATGACACGTGGGGCCCGTAAACAAATTCGTACTCATCCGCCCTGATCCTCTTAAGAATCGACAGATGTTTTTGAAGCCATCCACACAACATAACATTTAATGCCTACTTTGCAAAATTAAACCCCTATGCATCTCTTAAAAGACATACCATTCATTAACACATGTAGGGTTATGTCGTTAGTAAGAAAAGATATCATATGCTCTTAGGTAATAAATGCAATTCGTCAACATTGCAGTAGCGTAATCAAGAAATACCGATGGTAAGATGAGATTGATACTTAGTAGAGGGAAGAGAGCTTCTTACTTTTTTCTATGACTATAATCTGAAGAAAGTTATTCGCTTTCTACATTCGTTTCTTCATTTTGACGTCCCTCTACTATGAAACGATGCATTTCGCGCTGAATAATCATATTCGAGAATAACGTAATTACCGTATCAAAAGGCAGAACCGGGAGCACACAGCCGTGACCCAAGGCTGCCTTGTCCTCCACGATTTATTTAGATTTCCTGCTATTCATATTTTGTAAGATAAATCTTCAACATAATTTTGAATATTTATAACGAAGATAACGCAAACTACGGAGCATTCGGTGACCTCAGGAGAATTCTCTCTAAAAATAAACACGATAAAAACTATCGTTTAAGCAGATATACGATGCGATCTTTAATAAAACAAAACGTATGCATTTCTTGAGAGCTTCTTCTGGGAAGTTCAGCAGAAATCCATGCTTTAATGAACGGCAGAGCTTAGAGGCTATATAAGTAAAGTTAATCCTTAGACAGAACAACCGTAAAACAAAGTAGATCAAGATCGTAAAGTTAAATCTTGAAGCGAGATTTATCCTAGATCTTGCAAATAAAGTTACACAAAGCGAAGGAAGAATGTATGGTAAAAAATACTAAAAAGTTCACTACTTTATCACCAACGTAATAAACTTAAAAGAGACAATAAAAAAGAAATTAGTCTTATTCTACCAATTTGTGATAAATTGAGTCTCGGAATTCTTAAAGAGAGATGTAATTAGTTAATAAGAAGACAGGGAAAAATATATTATAATAACCATTTAGCACATTTATGTAGCAAAAGTAATTTATCATTTACAATTGATTACGAACTTGGGTTCAAATTTTTAGAAAAATTTCTTTCTTTCGAATAGGATGTCTGACATCTTAAAAGTGTATCGTGACACATTATTAAGAAATTTCTTAAAAATTATTATTATATATTAGTTATTGTTATTAAGATATTAATTATAATTAAAGCTTATGGAACTTAATGAGGATGATGAAACCTAAATAGTTCTTCTTGACTAAACGTTCTTCCTAAGCAGTTCTTTACAGCCAAACTTATGCAATGATTTACTCTACTCAGATCAAACGGTGATTTAATTAGATAAAAAAGAAGCATGAAGATCTGCAAACGTTCACTTCTGAGAAATAATACTAATAATATAAATGGAGATGCTCTGACGTGAGAAGTACCCGAGACTATAGAGTACGCCATAGTGTATTGAAGATATGCATATTTTTAAATGATCTAATGATGTTTTTGATTCAGAAAGGACTAATCTTTGTTTAAACATCACAGTCTCAGGTCTCACTTGGTGGTAGTGCGTGACAACAAAGTTCTTCATGACAAATTTCTTATACTACACCACAAATTAAATTACTACACCACTTAATTTGTGGTGTAGTATAAGAAATTTGTCATGAAGAACTTTGTAATCTTTGTTTATTCATCAAGAGTAAAGGTCTCCTATAAATACTATTCATTAACATCTAGATTTACGTCCGAGCCCCAATTCTCGTTTACGACTTCAATTGAGAACTTTCTTAACTACCATTTTGTGCAGTTTAACTGCAAGGCTCTTGATTCGGAACTGTTTTATCTGGGTCGTCAATCAACAAGCTCATAAAAATGCAAGCCTTCTCCTGTTAACCTCTTTTTCTCTTAGAAAAGCAGCTTCATAATGAGAATGATTAGTAGATTTAAATAGCTAAATTGAAACAACTGACTTTTTACGTCCAATGAGTCACCAGTGATTTCGAAAATATACAATGAAAGCTGTCTTTAGCGGGATTGCGATATTTTTCTAGATGAGACACTTTTTTGATTAATAAGTATTATTTCCGGATGAGAGAGGTTTCGCTTAAGACATCATTCACTGTATATGGAGCACAAAAACATACTTGTATGTAGGTTAGAAGGCATCATTTGAATTGAAAAGTAAAACTATTAACTGTGACTGTGAACTGTAGTCCTTGTGATTAGAGGATATATGTAGTGTACATGTTTTCCTGGGGGTACTAAGGAGATATCTGTAAATTGGGCCTTGATATACTAGTGTTGTTGTGTTGGAATACTGTCCGTCGGGTAGTGATGTTATTTTTGGTATATTTATCTGTGTAACGTCTGGTTTGAGGAATGAATATGATATATGTGATAATAATTGGGGCTGCCATCGGAAGAAATTCTATTAGGGCATATATAATAGTAAATAATAAATAAATAAGAGCGAAAGTGTGACCAAAATTATATTCTTTCCAACAATCTTATTCCACACCGAAATGGCAGAATTGATTCAAAGAAAATTAAAAATTTGTGCGGTGATAACTAATCCTGATATTTTAAAAATCCGATCAGTTGAATACATATCATTCTTCCATTCAATCACACATAAATGCACAGAGATATGCGAGAATGACCTAAAGACCTTTACGATCAATATCTGTAGGCATGATACATAAACAATGATCTGCACAATATTTTCTCTCATAAGTTAGTCGGTGCCATTCGTTAAGTTCGGAATGTAATTCCTTGATACGAATTAATGGAGAAACATCCCCCTAGAAATTGCTATCATCGGATTTTTCCCAAACGCATCGACCGAATCGATTTACAACAGTTGCGAAATGAAGACGGCATCCTCGTTTGCTTCCAGCGCCATATACTCAATTGAAATTTATGAGGGACTTAGTAAGCAAATGCGCCCCGGAAAAGCAGTTTGTGTCCGACTGCTCCCTCCGTGATTCATATATGCTCTTATTTGAAATGAAGAAATTTTGGTTAATCCATGCGATGTGGAATTCCCATTCAACCATGAAATGACAAAAGAAAAAAAGTCCAAGAGCAGATAATAATGCATTGCAATGGGCAGCGATTCCCGAAGGATTCATTCCCAAATTTTTCGGAAATGAAAAGAGATGTTCGACGATGAATTTTCTTTCGGAACAAATAAACCAACTTTTGGGACGGTGCAATTTCAGAGGCTTGCACGCGATATATCACGCTAACTACTACGAGGTCCGTCCTTTTTACCGGGATCATAAGAGCTCGAGCGTAGTTCATACTTAAGAAACTTTAACGAATGAGCGAGATCGGTCTTAAATAATATCTATCGAGGGTACTTTAGTATTTAAGAGGATCGAGTCTCATTAATTAAGTTCCGCGAGGAATAGTAAACTCCATGAGACATAGGATACGGGACTATTAAAAAATATTCAAACTCTATCTTTAAGAGGCACAAACACAAACGATGCATAAAAGTGGAGGACTATAGCACGATTTACGAATTCATTTTTTAGGATTGTTTTAATGCACGTATCCCATAAAATTAAAGACACCATGCGAAAGACACAGGAACTTATTAATAATTACAAAATATGCAACGAAATCTGACTAATTCCACTAATAAAACCAAGGCCAGGGTGGAAATTTCAAAAGTAAGAATGTACTGACTTACACGAAAGCTGCTTTAAGTACAAAGGCTAATTTTGAAAATTAATGGAGGGATTAATCAGCAAAAGAATGATATCTATTCTATAGTTTGTATTATTCTATATCATATTCTATAGTATATATTATTATATTCTATAGTTAGTATTGAACCCAGAAAAAGATTCCACCACATGCATAATCTGTTTGGTCTTGTATTATCTTACCGAACGCAATTGATGGAATGGAAGTAGTTCAGTGATTTGAACACCTGCCCGGAAGATGGGAGACCTTGGTTCGAGCCCCAGCCAAGTCACAAATTGATGAAAGTTAATTAAATAATGTAACAAATACACTTTAACTGAAGAATTTATGCCTGCTGATAGTATATTGACGCAGTCAATGCATCCAAAGACTCCTGGGAAACAAGCCAATTCGTAAAATTTTTCTTGAGCATCTCTCAATTTAGGGCAAAAGATGGTGTATTTACATATAAAGATTGCGAGGTTTTCCTCACAGCGGGATTTCAAGAGCTTATCAGGTTCTGGAAAACCCCCTGATAAAGCATCTCTGGGTCATCTAGCCGGAACATTCATACATTGTGAAATAAATAAATAAAGTACTATATTTGAGCGAGATTGAGATTTAAAAGTTTGCACTTCCATCAATCCTATAAAACATGATCAACATCAGTATAGTAAATATCTTTCACATTATCCCGAACCAGTGCAATGTAAATTTAAAGTTGGAAATACTCAATCATTCCAAGAATGTAAACCTCATCCCAGAAAGTGTCACTAAGTTTCTTTATTCCACACTATCTCTTTCTTTTCTTTCATCTATTCTTTCTCTGTGCTGTAAGAATTATGCTTTCTATCGCAACAAAGATGATTTATTATCATTTTTAGGTTCCAAGCCTATCTTAAAATTCACTTTCTCTCCCCCAATACCCTAATTTGAAGTATTTTACTTCTTTAACTCCATTCTTTAATTTTAAAAGCTGGAAAACATTGGTATCGGTTTTTCAGATGGGGTAGAACAGCTAAAAATTTATATAAACTCAAGAAATTAAAACGGATATATTGGGATTCGATCAATCCCTGAAATCCAGGAAGCTATCTTAAAGCTTATATTCTATGAATAAATGCATAAATAGAATGAATATATCTATCCGATCAAGTGGAAAAAACTTTAACCAAAAATTCTACGTATAATATTACTGTAATAATATTTTGAGCAATCTTCCGCATAGAACTAACTATTTGTAAATATGTGTGTAAGTAGACCGGCAGACGCTAAAAGTGAATTTAGGCCCAGACTTCGCCAATACAGTGCGATTGTAACAGTATCATAAACTCAGAGTTTTCATAAAATTAATGCTCTTATGAAATGGTCAAAAAACATTAAATACCCAGTGTTTTATAAACACAGTACGCACATACAAAGCTATTTATCAAACTTTATGGTAATGTTATTGTTTCGGCCTTTTAAAAAAGGGAAAACCATTGTATGAATGGCCCCGTTTTATCTCTCAGAGTCGCATGTGTTAGTATACGCATGTATTTTCATCGGAAAATATTTTTGGGATTTCTTGCCAGAGGACGTATTTTATTGCGGTTTCCGCTATAAATCTAGCCGAACTTCCCTAAGCCCTGCCCAGACCGGGAGCGCACACATATATATAAAAATGTATAAAAACGAACCAGAAGATGACTCAGTTCCAAGGATGAGAAAACTGGAAGCAACGATCTCCTACGAGAATTCGGCAAAGAGTGGGTGTAATCGAAACACGAGTTTTTCTGAGAATCGATTTATCCCCTCCGTCTCATTAATTAAGCTCTGCGAGGAATAGTAAACTTCATGAGACATAGGATACGGGACTATTAAACTGATTCAAGCTCTATCTTTAAGAGGCACAAACACAAACGATGCATGAAACTGGAGGACTATGGCATGATTCACGAATTCATTTTTTACGATCGTTTTAATGCATCCCTTAAAATTAATGGCACTATGTGAAAGCTGCAGGAACTTATTGTTAGTAATTATTAAAGTTTTGTCACGATATCTAACTAATTCCACAATAACAAAACCCTAGGTGGATATTTCAAAAGTAAGAATGTACTGACTGACCTGAAAACTGCTTTAAGTACAAAGGCAATTAATGGAGGGATGAATCAACAAAAGAATGGTAACTATTAGTTATGACTGTACCAAGAAAACTATACCACTATATCCATAATCTGCTCGGTCTTGCATTAAAGTTATGTACCGAAGACAAGACGAGAAACGTGAGTTGTAAGAATTTATGAGGCAAAAATTGATGGAAGCTAATAAAGTTATGTAAAATACAGTTTGACTGAAGAATATTAATGAAGTGATAATATTTTGACCTGAGTGAAGTCAATGCATCCAAAGACTCTTGGGACAGCAATAACAAAATAACAAAATCCTACGCGGATACTTCATAAGTAAGGACGTACTGACTGACCTGAAAACTGATTTAAGTACAAAGGCTAATCTTTAATTAATTGAGGGATGAATAAAAAAAGAATGGTAACTTTTAGTTAGGATACGATAACGATACCACTGTATGCATATAAGAATCTATAAAAACGAACCAGAAGATGACCAAGGATGAGAAAACTGGAAGTTTTGGATTTCCTACGAGAATCCGGCAAAAGTTGGGCGTAATCGAAACACGAGTTTTTCTAAGAATCAATTCATTCCCTCCGTTACGATTCATTATGATCTTTTCGCGGTGCAGTCATTCCACAACGGCGATTTCGGCCTCTTCTCTTTGCGAACCCTTTGGAGCGGATCCAAAGGTAATTTCCCCTATTCATCTGGGCGAGGCCGCAGGCGCCTGCGCGGTCCGCAACCCACACAGCGCCCGATTGACGAAAAATCCCAAGGCCTTTGAGGGAAAAACAGGAGCGAGATACATGGAATTCCACTAGTTCTCCGCCGTTCTCGGAAGTAGCGTTTGAGAATAGAAACAAAGGGCTTAATGTAAGCCCAAATTGAAGGAATAAAATAACGCCTTTTTTTCTGCCGAGATAAAGAAGTTTCCTATTCCAGCCAAGCCTCGATGTTTACATCTCCCGAAAGGAAAACTAATTTACGTGAGCACAGACGTGAATTATTATCTTAATTAAGGATGGATGTAAATAAATACCTGAGAGAAACTAAGGGAAATGTACCCAGAACAGGAAAATATCTACTAAAAAGATGTATGAAAACCAAGCGCAGACCTAAGCATAGTAATAAAGATGTTAATAATAGTGAATATCTTATTATGTTAAATTTTATGCTTTAAAGGCCCCTTTGACAACCAATCCTTTATTTACAACACAAACATCTGTACTCGACCCGGGATTTGAACCCAGGAACTCGGTGTTGCAAGGCTATCATCCAAGCTCATACGCCACGGAGGTCAGCGTATGCACGATATAGATAAAAGAAAGATCTTAAATCATAAATTAATCGCATAATGTGAAAATACTACGTAAGATACAAGCAAATTATACGACTAAAATCCTCCTGAAAGGTCGATTGAAACAGTGAAATATTCCGAACAAATTTTAGAGCGAATGTATTTAAGAGCGAAAATCATTTTTTCCACTTTAAAGACGTTTTTGAGGCATACAATTTATCGCTGTCGAGAGACAAGTAATGAGAATATTATAAAATTTTTGTTGTGGGAAATGTGCTTCTCGGATAAAAATATCTCATACAAAACCTATAGAAGATTACGAACATTAGTTCTAAAACAAAAATTATAATGCCAATAAATAATATCTTCATGTCTATTAAAAAATTCGCCTTTCGGAATTGTTACGCTTCTCAAACTTATCCTGTCTGTATAATAAAAACAAAGAGAGAGTAGAGACTTTCCAGAGAGATTAATTATTTAAACACCCAACATAATTGGCATGAAAGAATCTTGAGGAAATTTACTAAAATCATTCCTCGAAAACATTCAGCCATTAGAGAGCAGAATACAGTGCAGATAGTTTTGAACAGTATGCTAGGATATAAAGCGGAAATTATTTCAACAAACATTTCCAATTTCCTGATTCGATTACACTCCTTAAAAATATACTTGCTAGCAAGTTATTGCTTTTGATAATTTAGAGAGGAAAGCTTGAAACAAGTAAAGCTGAGAGGTATATATTATAGCAGTAAGAGTAACGGTTCCGGGAAGTCTTGAATGAAATCAGGCAATATAAACCGTTTATAATAATTCCATTTTAGGCTAATTGATGAAAAAGACCCGCAAAAATGTATGAAAGTAGATGGAGGCCTTTGCAAAGCTTAGACAAAAAGGAGAGAATTAGTTGGAAACGAGCTGAGGCGAGATAGTTCAGCGAAGAGAGTTTTGGAAGGGGAAATCTTCAGAGGAAGAACTAGGATTAGTTACGGTAGACGAGTTCTCGAAGACGTAAAAGACAGGATCTATGAGAGAATGAGGAGATTAGCAGAAGGATGGCTCAAGGGCTGCAGCAAACATCTCTGGCTTTATAGCTCAAGATGATGATGAAATTAACAATAATATTCCCAGTATCTTCTCGGTTTCTATACCATCAGCTACTTTTCCCCCATATACTGATCGTAAGATTTCCTTTTCATATTACGCTTACAAAATTTAGTGTTATAGCTTTCGTGTCAATGGAATATTGTCAACTTCATGATTTATACTGATAAAAAGAGACCAAAGTTTTTGGAGTAAGTGATCTTACAGCTAGCCACAACGGATTTAAAAATTAGCCAAAATTAGTAAAAATTATGAGCTGAACTGCCAGTTGAATCTCAACGGGAAAAAACAGTGATAAATACCATATTATGCAGTTAACTGAAGTCTGAACAAAACGAAAGATAAAAAATGCAATTTTAATGTGAGACGAAGACGAAAAGCACACTGAAACCAGTGACACAATATTTTGACGCATGGAATTCAGCTTTTTTATTTATATAATATACGAAGCGTGATAGATTGTCATAAACACTTATTAGTATGTTGCTACTAATAATTCTTTGTAGTAATAATGTAAATAAAGAAACTTGAATATGTTTACTTTTTGAGTCATAGAATGGGTGAGCAAGATTCACTGCTGCATCATTTTTCGTAATTTACAGGTTTACTACAAGTCACTAGAATTGGGGAAGCTATTTCAAGCAACACAATGAAGCATGGTGTTATATTGTATATTTAATATATAGTTTACCCATTATCTTTAACTAACCATATTGTAATCCGCAATCAATCTTCCGCGGTGTTTACAATCCTGATTGACGTAGTTCAATGATCGCCTTGGCTTCAAATCTTACAATGATGTTTGATCGCAATGCATCACGGTTGTAAACACATCCATGATGCATTGCGGTTAAAACAATATGGCGGATATGTATCGACATTGAAGTATATGGTACAATACAAAATAGCGTTCTGGCATCAAACGAAGGATAATTAGAGAAATGGTGAACTGCGGGTATGAAATTTACTTATAAAATCTGTCTACATGCCGAATTTTCTTTGTATGTTATCGGGAAGCGATGTAAAAAATACTTAAAAATCTTCGCAATGTATTTTAAGGGGAGAATTATGTTCACCATAGGGGAACATAGTTGCAATATATTATATATCAGTGAGTGTGTTTAATTTCGAATTCCGCAAATTAAACATTAAAAATTTCTAACGGGATTATTCCTCAATATTTAAGCACCTGCTGCAGAGAAAGTAGAATTTACGAGATCGATAATTTCCTTCAGTAATTTTTATACCAATGGCAGCATATTTCTCACGCTTTGCTATGAAATCGGGGTTGGACAATGTGGTTCAATAAAAAGGAGAAATTTGAAAAATGATTTAAGATAAACATACATAAAATATCAAAACAGATATTAAACTTAATCTCATAAATATGTATAACGGAATGTAGTGATCAAGAAACAATAAAAATGACCTAAAATGTTGGGTGGATATTTGTGTGCATTCTTTGACAACTAGTTTCGTTATGTAATAGCTGATGTATACTGATACTATACTAATCAGAACTAGAAATGTCATAACCATAGAGAGTCAATATGGTCTATATTCGAAAAATCTTCGTAAATTAAACTTTATCTGCTCTGAATCGATCTGCTTCTCGTGTATTTGATAATGACCTACTACCATTTATTTTCCCTTCATTTTGAAGAACATTTAAAAATAAGAGCCGATTCTTTCACTATCCGATTCATATCCTCTATTTCGCACGCAATTTAGTAATAATGGCGTATTATTTCCCCACTTTGATTTATGGCCGTGGCTTTTACGTTACCAGGATATCCTTTCATCTACCTTTCGATTATCAATCTTCTCTCCTCATTTTTCAAGGTTTTTATCTTCATTCGGATGAGATAGGGGCTCTTAAATTACAAGGGAAGAATTTTCTCTACGTGGACATTTATGACCCAGTAAATCGTTCTCTCATTGTCCCCTAGATGACACAGACAGTACATAAATCAGGCACTCAAAATGGCGACCTCGTACATTATATAATAAAATTTTTCCTACAGCCCTATTCCGCCCTGTTTGAGATAACAATAAAATCGCCGTAAAATTTCACCTCATTTCGTTGCACTACTCCGTATCCTTGCATCATAGAGCCTCTTTCCTTCTACCACCTACATGTAAAAGATAGAATCCTATTTCTAGTACTTCAGATAAATTGATTCAATTTCGTCAATTATAATTAATGTATTTTTCCTTTATTTTCGGTTTTCTCTCGTTGACAAGAAAGTTGCAAAAGTTTCTAAAATGATTTAAAATTAATTAAATTTAACCTATGCGACCTTGGTATTGTAGATAAGTATTGATAATTTGACGAACGCCTGAGGCTTGAATAACAATAATTAGTTATTTAATAATAAAATTCTATATGAATTTTAAAATGTCTAGAATAATTTCTTTGTGATTATACGTCTCCTTTATAGAAATATATATCTCTTTTTTTTATTTATCTTCATATCGAAAGATATTTCCTTTTTTTCTATCGTTTTATTTTAGTTTTACATATTTATGTGTAAGTATACAATTCTATATACCCCTTTTTTTATTTATTTACAGGCTTTTTCATCCCTTTTCACGGTGTTTTTTCTCGCAAACAAGTTTTTACTTTAACAACATTGAGTAGCAAAGATTTTTCATTAGCCGATCTCTTCCTTCTTTGTTTATAATTAATTTTTGTGAGCATTATAATGATAAAGGCAGAAGAGGGGTCCATACATGCCAAAAGAGTCTATTTATCTATTTTCACTTTCAAATTTCTACATCATATGTTTAACCATATTATGCTTTGTAGTGCATTTAAATTGTTAATCTTGTTTTATCAAGCAGAAATGTTATACTTTTGGCCCTAATACAATAGTATTGCTTTACGCTTAACATTAACTAATTTTAAAACTTCTCGAATTACGAAATTTAAAAAAATAATCTTTAATTTCGGTTTATTTTTATGAGATATATTGTATAAGGGCTTCAAGGCTACTTTGATATTTGTTTTTAACAAAATTTGTTAAGGGCATAGGCTAATTTTAAGAAAAATGAATGGATTTAGCTAACTAGTACATTATCTCAGGCTCAGAAGACGTTTTTGTCTCATTGACTATCGGAGAATCGTGGAAAATATAGAATAATATAAATATCAAATGTCAAGAAATCGCAGTATCTACTTCTATTTTATTCATAAGATTTTCAATTAGAATTGATTAGAAGAGAAATCAATTAAAAGAGAAGAAGATTAATATTTCCAGCTGTGTTTTAACGAGTTGTCGAGACGTAATCCTTGTAATGATATTTCAATCAGAGCTCTTGAATAAAGCAGGATTGCGATTGATTTTTAAGCGTGGGAAAGAGGAAATATCGTTCACAAATGACTATTTCACAACTGGTAGTGAGTGAACAAAAGGAACTGTAATTATGGGGATTATGGTAAATGAGAAACTTCGAATAAAAATTGAAAATCTTTTCCATTGACACATCCCCGACTGGAAGGAAGGAATCTTAATGATTATAAATACTTGATATAGTTTTCCATTCTGGATCGATATATTTCTTATCTAGTGATTTCTAAGCCACGGGAAGAATTTCTCGTGACTGTTTATTGAATAGGAAATATCGACCGAAGAAGGAAACGACGCATGGGGAATTCCTCAACTTCTCCTCTTGCTAGGCTTGATAGCGTATAGATTAACGTCATGCAGAAGCTACTATTATGAAATCCTCTTTCATTGACATAATATTTCCGAGAATTTACTCGACGATTTAAGCCATTGATGAGAACTTCATCATTCATATAATTGAATCGAGACCGTATCTTCTTGGTTTTCAGTGATAGCGAGGTTCTGCGATAGCATCAATAAGATTGAACCAAGAGATTAACATAATATCTATTCGATAAATTATAATTAGAAGATAATATTCTTAATAGCCGAATTCGGGCGATGACCGAAATTTTTAAGCACTCCGCGGAGTGCGAATTTGCACTTATGCAGTCAAATTTTTATTTTAATTTAATTTTTTTCTGCAAGTAAAACCACACAGAAAATGTTATTTCTGTTGTTAATTAGCGATTTAATAAGTTCTCATATGTACGATTTTAATAATAATGGCACAATGATACATGCGGCTTTTCGAAGAATGACATATTCTCAAACTTGGGCAATAAAAAGTTATTAAGAAGAACTGAAAAATAAGGAGTTCAGAAGCAGATGTTGAAGTTTGTTTTTGAAATAGTGGAGAGAATGTGGGAAGTTTTGTAATTATCTGAACATTTGTAAATGTAATAACTGAGAAGCTGATGAAATGACATGTGTATCAAAGGTACGATGCAAACTATGACTATGTAGTAACAGTAATTACGGATATACTACTTGTATGTTGTGTTGATATATTAGAAGGAGTACCAGGGGGATGTTCTTTAAATTAAGTCTTGTTGTGGTTTTAAAGTGTTCTAATTCTGTTTTCAAATATAGTGATGCCATTTCGTAAAGTTAATCTGTAAAACACTCCTAGTATAAGGGAATAATTTGTCGTAGATATCTATTATACATAGCTTATTAGAAGGGATACCAGGGGTATGTGACTCTAAAGTGAGTCTTGTTGTAGTTTTAAATGTGTTCTAATTCCGTTTGTAAATAAAGTGATGTAATTTCGGAATATTAATCTATATATGACTTCTAAGTATAAAGGATAATGGAGTGTGTTTGTATATCAGCTGTTTGAGTTATTACTATGAAACTGCTGAAAATAAAAATTAAATAAGAACATGTACTCATTAATCAATAACCATCCTTCGATCCGACCCGACGAGTGAATTAAAACAAACCATCCATCAAAATAACGAACTCAAATCATGCAAGAACAAAAGAACACATATATCGGTCACATGCATTTCGAACCATAATTACGAACATAGGGACAAAGGAAACAAAAAGGGTTGATTGTGGCAAAATTTTCGAGGTCGCTTTGCCTTTCCCTTCAGGTGCGTCCTTGGTAACACCAGGGGCCTGCCTAACGGCCCAATGAATGGCATACGTACCAGTGCCGGCCGAAAGCACTGCCCCTCCTCGGATGCGTCGTTACTGGCCTCAGCCCACACGAGGTTACCCTCGACGAGGAACAGGTGGAAGAGACCGTCCTTGAACACGTTAATCCACTCCCTTCTCTGCCACTCCACGTCATCGTATTCCACGAGCACCTGGCGGACACAAAAGACTCTCTGTCATCATCCATTGCATCCCATGAAAACACCTCGAAATACATCTGTCGCTCGAGATAAATTCGTTCTCTCTCGAGCGCACTCATCGACCGTTTACATCACCCTTTCGCGTTAAAGAATTAATCGACTCTGTACGCGTTAAAGAATTAAGAGGCTTGACGATACGTTTGAGTGTATCGTTGAGGGCAATTGCTGTTCACAGCTGTTACAAGAAATACCTGTACAATTACTTGCTTCGGAAAACCCACAGCATTATTAAGAATTATATTACTTACTAATAAAAAATTATGAATAGTAATATTACCAACAACAAACTTATTGATAACAATCGTCGACTTGACCACCGACCCTCAATAGATTTAGCTTACTTTTTCATACATACATTTATATCCACCGAGCCGCCATATGGCGTATGGCAGGGGGCCATGTAAACTACATATAACATGGAAAATAGTCCTAAAAAACTTAAACAGCAATAGATGAGTGAAAATTTAACACTGAACTCAGACTCTAAATAATTCTAAGAATTGCACACCATTTAAAGTACATTTATTAACTATAAAACTAACAGTTTAAGAAACACAATCAATTCAAGCCATTTCAAATTCAATAAATAAATTATAAATTTCAAATGACAGTCATGCAGTTGTCTTTAACACGAAATAATTTTCTTATACTCAGGATGAGTGAAATTCACATACACTAGAAATATATGATGGATCTAGGATTTTAAAAAACCTTTCACATTATAATCTCGATATTTACATAATTATATGATAAATAGATTACTTGAAATGATGGTTAAGAGATAGTACCAAATTACTCTTCAGCAACTATGCTCGTGTAATCTTCAGTTTGGCACTTAATTACCATATTAAATGAACATTTGTTCATTCGTATCGATAATTTTTACTCACCATAGGGCGAAAAAGCATCACATCATAATGAGGAAAACAGGTAAAAGTTACTAACAATCAGGCAAGCTAGAATATTAACCAGCATTTTAAGTTAAAATGTTACGCCTGTATGTCAAAGAACTAATTAAAAAGACGTGCATACAGCTATTGGGTTACATCCAACGTCGAGAACGAGTTTCTTCGTATTCACATGCTCTTAAATCTTCGCGTTTAATACCGTTTCAGTAATACAGATAAATCGGAGTGTTACGCTGAAATAAAACCAAGAAAACTCCTATCCATACATTTTCAACGAAAATATTTCTCCAAACGTGTTCATTTCCGAATAAATATAGACAAAGTTGCTGAAAAAATATAGTCCCCAAATAATCCTGGGCATAATGAGTCGAGAGGCAGCTTCAAACGCACATCCCGCATCTGCGCAAAATCTCCAATATTCTCCGAATGGGATTGCATTGGGATACGCTCGGAATTCAAAACGTCGAGTCATAAATCATGTACACAGCAATCGCAATTTCGGCGCGACACCCGATGCTGGCATAAATAAAATTCCCTCTGATACTGGGTCAGAGATGGTGCGACGGATGATACAGAAAAACCGGCGAATACACTTCCTATCTCTTGGATTTGGGATTCGGGTGATATCGCTCTCTGCATATATCTCATCCGTGGTTTTTTCAATGGACTGTCAGAGGGCTCAAAGGCACTCCGTTGGATTCGAAATCTAGCAAGGTCATCACCGAATTCGGAATTACTAGCGAAAAGGGCATCGTTGGAATATTCATCAGTCGTTTACCTAGAGGATACATGCACTGGAACAATATTCCGTGATTTTTTCGTTTTTCATGAGTTACATCATCAAATCAACGGCGAATTTGCAATGAAAATGCTGAGTTTACGTAACTTGTCGCACTCATTTCCTATACGAGTACATCTCAGATTCAATCTCAGTATTTCTGTCTATAAAATTTAAATCCGCGAAAAGAAATTTGAAGATATTACAGTTTCCTTTAGCAGGAAATACGATTTTTCCTTTACAATCAAGATGAGTTGAATTCACTAGAGATGGACCTAAGATTTTAAAAATTCTTTCCATCACAGTTACTTTTACATATTCCATCACATACTCCGGAGTGTATTATGCTCTATTATTCCTGTTATCATATCTCGATAAACAGAGTAGTTTAGACGAAATAATAGAGATAAATAGAGTACATATTAGTAAATTATACCTCTTCTTACCTTATCTTATTCATGACTTTGATGATACGAAAGAAACAGAGGTATTAGTGATTCTGAATGATGGCATTCATTTGATTTTCTCCTTGTTGTATGATGTTATTCATCGAGCCATAGTGATGCAATTACGAGCATATTTTCCGCATACATCATTCTAGCTCATTGCTCAAAGTAAGGGCCAACTCCTCATCTTGCTCCGTATTCCCTCATTAAAGGAGACTGATATTCATTATTCACTTCTTCATTGACTGAGTTATGCTGCACCAACAAGGACTTTTTCCTCTTTGGCTTAAAGAGAATAGAACAGGAAAAATACCTCACTCCTCATCTTGCCCAATAATCCTCATTCTGTTTTCAAAGCCTTCGCTGGCTAATAGTCAAGACTTTGAGGTTATAAACGTCCTTCGAGCTGAGTTCTAGACAGACCAATCATACTCCATCATATCTATACTAATATTATGTCACAATATTTTACGATATCACGTAAAACGACCATTGCAATTGTAATCTCATATGATGAATAAGGAGAGTCCGTTTAAGTTTGCACAAAAGGTAGTTCATGCTGAAAACGTTGGGGGGGTCAATGGCAGCTGGATAGGCACCAGAAGGGGTCGATACACTCCGTAAGATAAACGAGTAAACGTTACCAAAATGCTCTCAGATGCAGGCTGGGAATCCTTAGTGAAACCAGACAGGAAGAAATGTAAACCTATTGGAAAGATAAAAACGAATTTTTTTTACGACCTACGATATTGAGAGATTTAGAGACCACTTTCCTACAATAGCAGAAATAGTGATGAAGATTGGATTGGGGAAATGAAGACTTCCTTCTTCGTTTAATCTTTCCACATGAAGTGACAACAACGCCAACGGTGACTAGAAACGTGACAAATGAAAATATCATTCTTTGCCATAAAAGATGCAGTCTAATTTCCGTAACCTATTTTAGAGCGCTAACTCTTCTAGCCGCATAAATATTTATTTACTGGCTGAAACAGTCGTTCTTTATTAAAATGAATATATCACGGGGATTACTAATAAAACCTAAATATTAAGCAGTCAGAATATTCGTATAGAGTTTAACCTAGTAGCACCAAGGGTGATTTCTACGTCAGTTTGGTCCAAGGAATATAAAATACAATTAACAAAAGAAAATAGTTGGCAACGCCCTAATGATTTTCTTATTCAGCTGCTTTGCTATTCATGTGGTATGGGAACACTTTATCTGGTGAAAATTTGTATTCAAAATATGTTATTTAACACATAATAAAGTCTGTTGATCGCGAATAATTTTTAAAATGCATTACGTTTCATGAAGAAATTAACTAATAAATAATGAGATTTGGCAATTTCTTAGGAGTCATCTCAGACTGAGAGAGACCTTATGTTCTTGATTAAATTTTTATAATCTAGTTCAAGGAATCTATATTAAAAATATTGACAGTATAGATTTAAAACCAATATGAAATTGTTATTGTGAATTAAAATTGTAACTGTAAACTTATCGCTAAGATTTAATTTTACAGAAATTAAATGTAGATATCGGGATAAAAGGAATCTTTAAGGCCAGAAAATACATGGGTGGATTCAGAGCTGTGTGTATAAACGTGTAATTACCCACATATTAACTGAAAATTACTCGAAAAAATATAACATTTCAGCTAATATTCAAATTTCAAACTTCACGTGGAATCAGATGACCACAGAGTATACTTGAACAATTCTCTGTGAAATATTCAACCGATAAATCAGCATTTAAAGTCGTTAAGAAAACTGCTTTCGAACTTCATTGATGTGTAATAATTAGGAAATTTTTCTGTGAAATAGAATTACAACCGGTTGTGACATGTACTGCATTACTTATTTGCTGTCAATTTCCTCTATGAGTTCTTTCCATCAAACAAATTTTAAAAATTTAACTCAAGAAATAATTTTCCAGAATCTAAAATAGCCACCTCCCTACAAGGATCAAGCTTGGATCCACCTATGATAAAATACGTCACTTTGAGTGGGACATAAATCCCCTGCCACACGCCATAAAGTAATAATTTAGATATTCTTCGTATTTTTAAATCCCTATATGATAAATACATTATCGCGTGCACGCTAACGCCCACTGGAATTTTTCGCGACATTCATTCTTAGTATAGATAGATATTAACGGTGGGTCCGCGTATTCTATAGGCGAGTCCGTCATCGGAGGAAGCTCAACCGGTGAGCCTCCAACACTTCACGGTCATCCTCACGTCTCAACGCACCCCTACGGCAGCACGGACATTCGTGACGAGAATTCAAAGACCATCCTCGGACGCAAGACAACGCCTGTCACCTTCTTATCTCCAACACCAACAACTACAACACGTTGATTCATTCTCCCATATTCGTGATACACTCATTGGACACATTAACGTCTTCCGATTTCTCACCCCGAGTGCCCAAATGACCACAACGCTTCCTTGTTCCGTGCCTGGCGCCCCACTGCCTCCGCCAAATTGCTCAAATTGTGTATGAATACGCCGCGGGCATGCATCTTTCGGGCGTTTTTGCCTTCCGTGGCTCCCGTACGTTTTTTCCCTTTGAGGTAGCGTGATTCTCGCAAAACGCGAGCTCTGGAAAATCCGCTTTGATGACAAAGATTGATACGATACCAAAGCTTGAAGTTCCTAGTACCATCACGGTAGAAAGATTAAAGACAAAGCGGGAGATTTATGATGATGCCTCATCCATGAAACACCAAGCAAAGGCATGTGCACCACGCGAAAGAGTATGGGAATTATAGCAGTGTACTAGGGTTTTTGACAAGAAAAATCTACTTCAAAGATCATATGATTAGAAAAAAATGCGGAAACTGCTTTCCAAGAACATATAGTCTCATTTCGGCTGGATACAAACTAGATATTACGGAATGTTAAGCATATTTACGTAATTCGTCATATTCGCGCATGCATTAAATCCCGTATTTAGGATTTGAGCATAAAATAGAACTGCGAACTTTATCATACACTTACTATCATACATCTTAGCTTTATGTCTTTCGGTTTTAGTACTACTTAAATGTATTGAAATATTGCCTACCCAACACTAGCATCTCTAACCTGAATAACAAATCCCTAGGTTGATAAAGATATATTCTGAAGCACTATCCAAGGATGAAGAATACACCTACTAAGTGTAACCTGTATAAAACTGGTTATAAAAAGCTCACACTCAAAGATAATACATATCCAATATTACTTGAGATGGGCCGTGTTTCAGAAGGTTAGTAGTATTTTTAAAAGTGCTATGACAACTAAGGTCATTTCGCACATGTAGGTCCTCGTAGGGAATCGAACCCGGGACCGCTTTCGTAAAATATAAACGTGTTGCCCACTTGGCTATCCTGTTTCAGAGAGGTCGTAATTAATATTCCACCATACGGTTGCCAACGATAAAAAACAAAGACTTAAAAAACTAAGTTTAAGATAGCATTCACTAATAATGTTTTCAAAAATGCATTTACTTCCTTGCACTTCAAAGATATGTATTTAAATTCGAGAGATATTTGAGCACCACAGAAAACCCCAAATACGTCCATAATTTTAAGTTATTGCTTTATTTTTTGAGTTCATCCTCTGAAAGATGAATGCAGTTTACATTAACAGCGTGTTTCCCAAATCATCAATGAATGATACTGGTATTATAAACGACGAAGCCAAAGCTACAACCTTCTGTAAGCTGATAGGACGGATATTCGAACAAAAGACCAATAGGAAATGATGAGTTATTTCTAAAACTTTTAAGTAGCGAAGTATAAAACTTTTCACCCGACAGAGAATTTTCACGATTAAGAATTTTTGAACGACAAAACCTGAATGTCATGAAAATAATTCGTGAGATTTAACTATACTTAGGCCATAGACTTAAATAAAGTATCAAAGCGGCATTTCGGAAACACCCAATCTGGCAGTGGATTCAGAAAGTTACTCGGAAATTTCAGAGCTAAATAAATGCGATACTTAGCCAACAAAACGATTACAACTGGAAGAGAAAGATCTCCAAACTTCCAGGCCAAAAAGAGAGCAAGAGAAATCATTGAGAAACTACGGAGACGTACTTCGGAGACCAAAAACAGATATTTTTTCTGGAAACTGGAAGTCTGTTTCCGCGATTACAAAACTTTCTGCGCAAAGTTTCAAGAGGGAACTGCCATCTCCTACGATTTATATTAAATTACCAATAAGTTTGGTAGGAGAGCGACGTGATTACAACAGTTTAATACGGCAGTGTCACGAGGGGGAAAGAGGAAAAAGTGGGCTGAATACCGAAGTGTGGGGGAGAGTTCAGCTGGAATTTCATGGTTTATTGATTGAATCAAGGCTTTGGTATCGATGCCGAAGCTGGAGCCATGCGGAAATTCCCGGACTTCGGTCCCCAATAACACATTCCTTTTCACGAACCAAATCCGTGTCTTTATCACTAGTTCTATGCTGCACTTTATTGATAGTTGTAACTCAGGTTTTATAATTGCCGTTTCATAGTCATTTTCTGGTACAGTTGGATTCAGATAGCCGGTCATGACAATATCATTGTGTATCTATATGCTAGAAATGTCGACCGAGCTCACATCTAAAGGTTAAGCATCGTAAAATTGGTCGAGTCTTAAAAATATCGTCAATGGTTACATTTACAACAGTAAATTATTGAATATTAATTAAAATGCATGGGTAACGAAACAAAAAGTAAAGCAATTACTAATCAAAGATAAAGATGGTTTTTATAAAATTCTTAGTCAGGTAGATTGTCCTTTGCTTAAGAGGGTTTTTATTGAAAAAGAATTCGCAGAAAAAGAAGTAAATATATCAACTATAACAAAAAACAGTTACATCAAGGGTAAGAAGAGCTAGAAATTTCTCAACAACGTGAGTAGTTCAAGAGTGAATTGTGACAAGGACAAGGGTTTTTCATATTCCCGTACAAAAACGGTATAGCAAACGGTATGCAAATAAATAAATAGAAAGCAGTTATCGATACTGCAATTAGGTATTGAAGGTTAATGGGTCCAAGGATTTATAGGGTCATGAAAATATATTTTTCTCTACTTAAATCTTTCTTGTAGATTTTTAAGATTTCTAGAACGTTTCCTGACCGCAGCAGATACAAAAGGTTTCCTTGGTGGATGTAAGGAAGAGACCTATGTAACACGAACACGTATTCCAGAGAGATTTGGCAAATCTGAAGTTACAACCTGACCTTATGAGTTCCACTGTGTATCCACCATAAGCTAACTACACAGAATGAAACTCCTTAGAATGGTGACGCTACCTCTCTTAACATAGAGTTAGCAAATATGGAATTGAATGTGTGCATAGCGTTATCCATTTCTCACTTTCTACCTGAGAACGAACAACTTCTTCGGAAATTCACACAAGGTCAAGAAAGAGAGAGTTGAGCAGGAAGGATTACCACCGACATTGGCTTCCTTGTACTAATTTACACGAGAGGAAGTACATAGATCTAAAAACATATGGGATTTATTACTTTCCACGGAGAATTGTAGAAACTTGCAGATATAATCCGAAATGTATCATTCATAAATTATAATATTATTAAGATTTATTATTCTGCATTTTACGCGATCAGAATGATAAATAGGGTAGGAAAGTGCTAAAATTGAGAGTTCTAGAAAGCTTATGAAGTTAAATCCATAATTATGAAAATTTTCACTACAGTAAAGATTACAACGGAATCTAGTTTCGATAAATACTTCGCAACATTTAGATTAAAGTACGATGAGTAATACTATATGGAGCTCCCGGATATCCATGTGAGCAGCTCGTTCGACTTTGGTGAAAGCAGTCCCGGGTTCGATTCTCGGTGGGAGTCCACGCGTGAAATGACCATAGATGTTTTAACAATACTACCACCAAGAACTTTTATCAACACTACTACTAATATTTAATTGGTATAAAGTTTATATAAAAATATTCCCTGATTTATAAAATGGACGATATTTAACCCTTAAGAACTTAGGTCTCCGTTCAATTTTGTACAGAAACCACCTCGGTTCGATTAGTTTATAGCTTTGGTCTCATGAAAAATTGAATTCATAATAAACTAACGAACGTAAACTATTCATTATTGCAATGGTTAATGAACCTGCAGCCGATTACAACCGAAACTTAAAGATGCCAACCAAGGCTGCACGTGTCAGCTTTCGATTCCTTTTATAATGAACATTTATTCGGCACAGATTCTTGCAGTCACACCGAACCCATTTACAGTCTAAAGAAAGCGAAAATTAATACGCGATCCGGACGCGATGTACTCAGAGATTTATTCACAAACGTCCACCGCAAGGGATGCGCCTCAAAATGAGAGAATCATTTGCAACGCACGGTTACGAAATTCTTCTTCTCCGAGAGAGAGAGTCAATACACTCGCCTCGCGCCAGTAAATTATCCAGAGATAAAACTGCCAATACTTGGCAATTTGAGCATTTATCGACATTTCAAGGACTCCACTATCCCCGGCGCTGGCATTGGTTCAAGTTGGAGAAAAGAGCAAACAAGGCGTCGAGCTGGAATGGACATGAGCATTGTGTTTGACGGGAAAAGGAGAGAGAAGTAAACTATTCCATCATTCCCATTTATAACACCGCATTTACAGCCATCATTCAAGGGGGAGTGGCAAATGTATCCGCATCAGTGAATAGAAAAATAACCGCTGAAACTGGATTTAATAAGAAAAATTGAGATTTTCTTTGATTAGAGGGAGAATTTAAATTCACAATCCAACTGTTTTGTATTCACTACTAATTTTCTTTATTATTGTATTGTTTACGGTAAAGCCGAGGGCCCATTGCCAAGGAAAAGGGAATACGTACATGGACGTAACACCGAAACAAATTACACTTCATTAAATCTCGGCGGATAACCGATGGTGATTCTTTAATCAATAGAAACACAACAGCAACAGATACAGTATATTAGACTTCTTTGGGTGAGAGATGTCAAGAATTATCGTAGCATTTAATTAGAAATATTGGAGAAAAATATATGTGAACAAATTTGTACTACAAATACTTCTTTTTCTTATTTTAAAATTAGGTTTTTACGAAGGTTGGCCAGTAATAACCAAACCTTTCTTAAAAAGATGTAGTTGTCCATCAGACTGATTCTTTGCTGATTTGATTATTAGAAATACATTGTTTTTGAATCATTTTTATGATGAAAAAGAAACATGGAAGGATAATCAGAATATAAAAAGCAAAAGTATGTATATTTAACTTAACTATGGAAAAACGAGAGATTAATTTCCATTGAGATTGAGATATAAATTATATACTCTCAATGAGATAGAGAGGAATTTAATAAATTTGTAATTATTCCCGAATAGAATTGACTTCTTCAAAAGGATGCCTGATTGACGATTATTAACTATAGCATAAGCGACAAAAAAATCATTGTTTTCTGGGGTCTGAATATTTTACAATAGTATATCAAGGAAAGGAATAAATACTTTCGAAAAATATCGAAAAATCGATGCACACGCGTTTATATTACGAACTCCTTTTTCATTACATCATCTGAAAGTGAAGTAAAGGTGTAAACCATTACAATTATCTAAACAAACTAGTATTTGCAAACCTAGAAAGATCGAAGGGTGACGTTTTTCTTCAAGGCTATGAATTATTGGACGGAAACGGAAAATCGAATTATTTGAATGTTTTTATTCCGCTGTTCCCACCTCTACATGCATCCACGAAAATTTCGTTAGTCGAACTAAAAAAGGGCGGATAATAATCTTTCGTAGGCAGAAAAGTTCGTTAGCCGAAGTATCACTGCACAAAGAAAAACACAGTTGTAGACGCTGAATGCCTAATTATCAAGTCTCTGAAACTTTGAAGACAGAACGCCCTGTTCCATCTATCAATGATCAAAGAGAGAAAAACGAGAGAAAGTGATGCATCCCGAGACATAATCTCCTGGCTACAGAAGAGGAGATTCCCTTGACAACGAAACATAAAAGAGAGCTTCTCATTAACCAATCGCAGAGAGAGCTCGTCTGCAACACACAGATCGTCCCTGTAAACGCTTCCGGTGTCCGTCTTTCCTCTCCTCCTCTTTATCGACGTCGCCTTCTGTTTATCAATGAAGAACGAATACATTTTCATTTCCATCACGTGCCGACAGAGAATAAATCGAATGAAAATTTCCGAGTCTGGAACCCACGAAGGGAGATGCGCTTGAAAGGGAATTAACTACGATGCAAACGAATAGTTGCTAATTCCCTGAATTATCGTGAACATAAAAAGATGTTGCAGTGGCGGAAGAGGGGGACTTTGCCGATTCGACTGATTTGCCATTCGGGGAAGCAACTGGTGTGGTTAATGTGGGTCTTGCATAGCATCTGCTCCAGCAATGGTGATCAACTTCTGGGATGCAAAATGCCCATCTGTGCACTATTCGACCCGGAGGGCAGTTTGAATCTAACCCCTCTACTAATAACATTGGAGAGTGAATGAATGAATAGACTCACTAGGCAAGAATGATAATAATAAACTTATTTTTTTCAGGGCGATTGAGATTAATAAGTGTCTTCTTACATCCACCCGTATGTTTTTTTTGACAAAATAGGATTTTTAGAGAAAGAAATGCAAAAGAAGAGAATGTTTCTTGGGTTTTCCAAAAGAAACCTATGTAATTTCTAAGGAAAAACTATAACTCTGCATGAAAATGTGAAGTGAGGTTGTTAGCTTTTGCTCTCCTCACTGATCGAGAGTGATATGACTGGAAAGATCTCACGCAAGCAAAGCAAAAAAACTCTACGGATAAAAATTATCATATAATTCAACTCAATAAAAATTTAACTCCTATAAAATCAAGGCAATAAGATTCGTCAAATCCTACGAATAATCATTCAGGGTAACATTTGAGATCCCATAAGACTTGTATATTAACAGCAAGCTACGTTAATAAGAGGCTCAATCGTTTATCAAAATCGTGACGAGCACTGAATTTTCTACATAAATAAGTCAATAAAACAGTAAGGAAAAGGTAACACAATTAGGTCTGGGTAGAGGAGAGCAAACAAAGTCAATTACGCTGCATTCGTAAACATTGTAATAACACTGACAAATAGACCAACGCGTCTATTATTTATTTATCATTACGAAGGTCCAAGCTAAGCTTTAAGTCAACAGCGCTAGATTAGAATAGCCATAAGTTAATTAGACGAAAAACAGCATCAAAAAATGTACAGCCAAAAGAAATAAAGAGTTCGAATGGAGAGTGAATGGAGTATGAAAACACTAGTTACAGAACTCCTGATAAAGATAAAATTTAAAATTTCCGAAAGGAATAATAAAAGTGTTGGAATAAAAAGTATAAAGGAATAATAAATCTTGATCGAAGGGAACCGGAAATAGAAGAAAACACAATATTAGAATGAGTTATGCTAAATTTAACCTTAGAAATCTCGAAACCCCTCCTCATTAGTTCTAACAGGATCGCCTCCTTACACATTCGCCCCTAAATTTTTCAGCGACCGGGGACGACAAATCCATCATCTCTCAATTTAATTATGCTAATGAGGCATCCCATTCACGAATCGGCGGATGGAAACGGAACCAATTAGCTTCCGCGGCCGGGATTTTTGCACCGACCGGCTTCCAAAAAGAAAAAAAAAGAGGTTAAAAAAAGACACCGGACCGATCGCTCGAACCACATCTAATGACGCCGTTTATGAAGGCAATAGTCGGCGATTTGAAAAGTCGAGGACCGGCAGGATGTTGCATCCGAGGTCAGCAGCCTCAGCCGGTGCACGTCCCTCATCGTTATTCCACTCTCAAATTCTCATACATTTTTTCCCCCGACCGACTCTCTCAGATCGCATACATAGAAATAACGAAAACTTCCGAGAGAGGAAGATATAGCTTCCCCGGGATAATCGAGAAACTAAAAGCGTCTCGCATGAGTGACTGTCTGAGTCGTGATTCAAATTCGAAAACCGTGCATCGGACGCTACGCGTGCAGCCACGGAATAGCCTCGTCTGCGAGTTCGACAAAAAGAGGAAGTGAGAGAGAGGGAGAGAGAGAGAGAGAGTTCAAGGTTTAAGGGGAGAAAAAAATACTTGTTTACGTTTTTTTTCCATATCCAGCCTCTGTTTGTTTTACAAGCGCAAGGGGTTTTTGAGGGAAATGATTTCAAGTTCACGAAATATACACGTTTCGCTCCGTAATCGCCTCTTCGTGAGGTGCAAATTTTCCCCTCCAGGATTTCACGGGTCGAAAGCACGAGACGGGTGCGGGGAAGGATACTTTGGAGCTTCTTCACACGTTGTTGGAACGAAGGGGAAAAGTGACGAAGATGACGCACTTGCGAACTCCACAAAATCTCCTGGCAGTGTAAGATGCGCGATACGCTGCGTGTTTCTAAAGGGTTCAAGAGCCATTACCTCGATCAATGTTTCCTGCGCATATGCCATGAGCTTTTGAGACTGCTCTATAAACCTCCTGCATTAAATAGGGGTCTCACTGGATGAAATATCAAGTGCGGTGTTAATAATGGAGTACTTTTTAATAATTTGAAACCTTTCTAGTTGGTTAATACCTGTGGTATATTCAAAGATTCCGCTGAGAGGACCATGCATTTTAACCAATGCCTTCATGATTATGCATCGGACTTCCCGACTTTATCTAAATGATAGAGTACCTATGTGCCTCAATTTACGCTAAATATCCCAATAAGAGGAATATTTTGTTCAAACTTTTAATTTTAAAACATAGAGGCCCATGTAAATACCTAAAGTTTGGGAATCTCAGTCCTATTTCCTTCTTGTCTAAACGAATTGATGACAAACATATTCACTTGTTTTTGTTAAAAATTTTTCCGAAATGAAATGAACTATACAAATTCCACTGGTAATCCTCATTTCATTTTATCACGCTTCCTATTGCGAAGCTCTAAAAAATAAAGCCTTTTGCCATCGAATTGAATAAAATCCTTTGCTATGCAAACTATCTAATTAACTGACGCGATCGGTATCTCTATTGAACTCGCTTAGAAGCTCTTACGATAGCTTTGTTACCTATGTTCCACAGAAAGCCTAAGATACTTCTACTTCCGGTCTGAACAGTTCCAAGAACACTTTGAGGCCGGTGTTGCTTGGATGCACTGCCTCGGTGGTCTTGGCCAAATCAATCCGTGAGATTCTAGGGAAAGAAAAATGCAATTTTTTGTTTTCCTTTCGTCACGAGTTTTCCCATAGATTTCTTTCCTACGATCAACGGAATTCTGAAATATAACGAGTTGTTATAACGTCGAAATGCGACCGAATATCAACACGCTAAATTTATATAGCATTCATCGAGTATTCCTTCATTTATTTGATTAAATTAAGGGGATGAATGGGATTGAACCATGAATGGAATCATTCCCTTATTTTAATTTAATCAACTAAATTTCCCTCCGACTCGAATAGCAATCAGAGGACGAATAAAGCCAGACTGCTGTTGGTAAACAAGAAGGGGAGAGCTGATATAAAAAGATCGATAAAAGTATTTTTTCGTCGACGCTGGATCACGAAGTCAATTACGCGATAAACACAATTTGTTCAGCCCTTTCTTCATAAAATAATATGATGCCGGGAAAAGGGTATTACGACCTTGAAGCAATCTTAATTCTGAAAGCAGATTTTTCAAAATGTGTGAATACATTTCATTAAATTACTCGAGTCAAAGAACATAAAATACTATATAATAATACAATAAACAATTGCCTATAAGTAATACGATGAAATGGCCTTGTGCTTTAAATAGATCTAGAACAATGATGCGAAATATAAAGAAAATTTCAAAACTAAAGAAAGGCAACGGAATGGTCAATAAAAATCCTTTTTAATTCAAAAGAAGTAAAATTGTTTTCTGGAATGAACGCGGATTAAGCCGCAATTAAAAACTTTAACAATAACATTTGGTAGAAAAATCTTTGGAGTGAATGATTATAGCTGGTGAAAATCACTTGGTAAAAGTGAAAGAACTCAAGGTTTAGGTTCTGAGCCTGATTTATTCTGATTGAAAATTCTTCACCGTACATCGTAATTCAAGATATTAAAGGTTTATTATATTATACTACAACACGTGCAGAATACAATACCTCATTGAAAATCAATACATAAATTATATGGTGAATAATTCTCCCCCTATTTCTGTCGATTCCACAATGAAAAATAAAAGAAATAGATGCTAGGATATAGTCTTATTACGAATTCTTTCTTTCCACGAACGATATGCGATAAGACCAAGCGAAAGTAGTCCAAACGAATGCGGTTTATAATCCCTTCCACACTGCGAAAGGCGGCTTACATGGCATTAATTAAGACATAGATTAGGATTATTAGATTAGGGATAACGTGCTAACAGTCAGCATTATGAGAGTAATCAAATCGACAGAGTTTGAGGGTTAGTTTACCAGATAGCTAAAATGATCACTAATTGAATTTGAGTTTCACTTAAACAAATCATTTAGCAACTTGTCATACGCACGAATCATCAACTGCGATACAATTTCATTAGGAACAAACCATTGTTGGAGCTAGAGTGGGACCTATAAGGGATGACTTAGTGGGACCAGCAATCTTTCTTACTTATTTTACAGTACACAAACCCGTAAATATCCATTTATAGGACCATTATAGAGCAAGATCTAACAAGAGAAGATCACGTACCATATTTTAGGATCTAGAAAAACGAGATTAACTGGGATACGAACCCAGGACCGTTGCGTTTACAGTATAAAACGCAAACCAATCCATACCGATTTGCTTTGATTATGATGAGGAAGGTAAACTAGAAACTGATAACGAAGTTATTTCTTTTTATTAAAAGTATCCGTGGATTCTAAAAAGCGAGCTTCAATTTCTCCGCGATGATAACGAAGCGTTGCAAAAATTACCGCACTTCTAACGCATTGATCACCCCCCGGTGACATCAAAACACTTAGTGGCAGCGAATCAAAGGAGCGAGATAACAGTTCCTTTACGACGAGAGTCCACGAGGAAATTGTCCTTAATCGTCCCGCCCCACTTTGGCAAGTTTCTCGATCCGCACCGGAGAACAAGCCAAGATTGATTAACCACAACATAATCACCAACTCTGGAAGGCTTACTAACTCTTCCCTTTGTGGAACTCGCTGAAAATTTCCGCATGCGAGTCAATCGCATCCGAGGCCGATGACCCTTCCTGGGGCCATTCCGGACCATCGAGACATTTCTCCCTCCGAAGACAGAGGGAATCTCGGGCCCAAAACATGTCCGAGACGAGAGCGACCCGAGAGCGAGTCGCGGGCGTCGACCGGCGGGATAAAAAGGGGATGAAGAGGGGAGCATCAAGGGTCGTCGAACTCCACAACAGCTGAGACGTGTATAGGGCCTGTCGGGCCGCCCCAGCGGGGGCCTCGATGCAAACGCCGCCTTCCGAGGGGTCGCCAAAGGGGGAGTATATATAGAGCGGGGATGACAAGGGGGTGCGTTTGGTTTGCCTACACTCCAAGGGGTTGCAAACACTCCATCTAGCGGAGGATCGTGAGAGTGCTTCCGACGCTATGAAAGCCTTAGGATGGATTTAATGCGCTAGTTAAACCCTTTAGGGTATGCGTGCAGGACTTTGCAGACAGCCGTAGTACTCACGATTTAGGAAATGTGCGTACTACGTAGGGCGGAATGAAATGCTTTTATAAGAATCACTGTAATGAACTGGTGAGAGTAACTAATCATAAGATACTTCTTTACATACGATGGGAAACGTTAATATAGGTGAATAGTACACCACAAGTAGCTAGAGAGCCAAGTTTTTTTGGATTGTAGAGTAAGAACCACGAAACAATAGCTGTTCCAATAGATTCATTTCTGAACAAAGCATGGACCCTAATCATAAATTAAGAAAATAAGATTAATCTCAGCAATAATAAAAACAGCCGTAGTATTCGTGAATTAAGAAACGTACTACCAAAGGAATAAAACGTTTTGTTAAGAATCAGTATGATAAACCAATGAGTAACTAACTTAGATGATTCTTGACATTGGATGGGAATGGTCAATCCAAGTTATAAGATCAAAATTAAGGTTGAATGGATCAATAAATTCAGCGATAACATATTCTCGGAAAGCCTGGTATAAATATAACCCGTCCATTCTGCCAGAGACCTACAACCGTCTATAGACATATAGCGATAATTTATTTTCGTTAAGTCAACAGTTGACGAAGACTGGTTGGATCCTGAAAACCTTAGTTAAAACAGCAAACCACCCCCAAAAGCTAAAAATAGCTTTGGAGAGATGAGGCTTACTGGGCAAGATGAGGAATGAGGTAGTTTTTCTTAATAGTATACAAAGGACACTCCCTGACCGACAGAACAAGAGAGGTGGACATGATAGAAGAGCAAAAAATTGAATCAACGAAAAGCTCAAAGCTAGATGTCTATCACTTAGATTCTATACCGGAAAGCTTGTTACTATCTACAGCTTTACGATAGAGGATTCAAGCAAAGACGGTTGCTGTATAGACCAAATTAAAAGTAACACATAAATTATCAAGTTATATATAATCAAGATTCCGCTGAATTTAGGCGCCATCACAGGATAAATAAATTAAGTAAATTTTTTCTTGGTTCAAGACTGACTTGAATACAACACTTAATCGTAGACACTAGTCGTGTGGTGATTATGACCTTTATGAAAGCAGGATGTAGTTTCCCCGAGAAAAATTTTCTTGATATATTTCTCGCAAATAATTTATCCCACGATTTAGAAGGTAAACTTTCAGTTCCTTACAACAGATGAATACAAATTCAAATTATTGAAGGATTTAGAATGGAAATCCTGGTATGCACAAGACAGTTGACTAGCCAATCACGTGGGGTATTTTAAATTATAATCATAATTTGTCTAATAATAATAATAATAATGTTTCACCAAATAAAAGTAAAAATAAAAACACTTCATGTATAAAATTAAGCAACCTTCCAATCGATTAGTAAGCATATAGAGCAAGCGCAACATATACCTTCACGTATTATATATTTAGCATTAAAGGCCCAAAATCTGTGATCTTCCTATGAAAACAAAGAGCTAGTAAAAGTCAAAGAAAGATTCATCAATCGGTCACTCCCGTAAATAAAAAGAACCCTGATTTTAGCCGAGCGACATAATTGCCCTACACGAGAGAAAATACGATAACCGGGAACGAAGCTGAAGCGATAGGAAGGGAAAAGGTCGGTTTCAATTGACTCTTTATTGGGGCGAGAGCAAGCTGATGTTTCACCTAAAGAGGAAGGCGTAAAGGTGATGGAGGATTATGGGAAGGGAAAGTGGGGGAGGGCCGTCTGTCTTGCATCCCTCCCTCGGTCACGGAAAAAAGGCTTCCGGTGTTTGACCTCAAACAACTCGCATTCTCCAACGGACGATGATAAACTTACGTAGATTGAATTTTGATTAATATAATTCGGCAAATACAAGCGGAAGCGGCCCAAACAATGAAGCTTAATGGAGAAGAGGAAGAATTAAGCGCATGTTAATGGATTTTATTCCTTGATAATACATGTTTCGTTTTAAAAGTAGCGTACGTGTCCTAGAGTGAACTTTTGTCAACCACGGTACACTTGATTGTATCCTCACTTTACAGCTTTGCGGCACACTAAACTAACACTATTTCAAGTTCAATTCGAAAAAGGAAAAAACGCCGCGGAAGATAATATTACAGGGATTTCATTTGTTCATAAAAAAATTCACTAAATAAACCGTATACGTTATATAAAATTTTAAGATTGTATTGACGCGGCATACAAGTGTAAGATATTGGTGTGCCACGAAATGTTAGATGAAATATATTTTTTAATTCATTTTCAAATGTACGAATATATTTTTGAGATATTTTGCCATTTAGTAGCACTTCTTCATATTGAATTATTTTATTTAATATTTTTCAGATACAGAAAGTGAAGGCAATACGAATTAGAACGTTTTTCATTGAGAGCCACTACCATTATTAATAGATGTATCGATAATTAGTAATTTTAATGATAAATGATCATTAATTATAAAAGTTCACACAATTACGTATCATATCCTGGCTTTCTTCTGTGTGTTTTTTTCCTTCGCCTCCAATGAATGTGCGAACTTTAGGTTGTGTTTGCTAGGCTTGATTTAAGTCGTACGTGCACTGCAGAAGACTAATTCATGAGAAGTAATGCGAAAGACAACAGCTTGATTTGAAATCTGTTCATCATTAAATCTGTTTCAGCATTAAATATATAAAGGAACAAAAGAGAGGGTCAGATACTCATCGTGTTCCGACGCAATGTATAAGACAGAAGAAATCTTGCCTATCGTATCATATTTATTCACCTGAATTTGTATAGCACGATCAGATTAGAGGAGACAAGTCCATGCAACGTTACACATTTATATCTTATGTTACAAGTAACCGGACAGAATACTGCATGACATATCATACACTGAATACTACAAGACGCCTTTCGGTGTCTTGCAGGGGAAAATCACGTACATATACACGATACTGATATAATATACAGAGAACATACAATCTTCAATTACACCTCGTTGTTTCCGGACCCATCAGATAAGGAACGGTCCCACACTGCAATGCATGTTATGAAACTGCAGCAAGGGAAAACATTTCCCGGTGGGGAAAGTTCTTGATCGACAATTCCATTCTTCTCGGGGAGTAGTTCCAATTGAATACGTGCGGATAAAGGGGGAAAGTCGAGGGAAACGAAAGAGTGGGGATTGTTGGTGCAATTTAAAAGTAACTAGCCAGCATAGCGTGAGATAATTGTCTCCTTAGAGGGCAAGGTTCGTGCCCGGGAAAAAAAAGACGAAAGGAACTCTTCTTCGCTGTGCACGCGACATCTGTCTCTGTGACGTCACAGTCTCTCCTTTTATTTTCTTAATAAAGAGGGTCATCTTGCTTTCCGTCTTCTCCGATCGGCTTCATTAACTGCGTGAATGGGGACGTCGTAAATATCTGTCGCGTGTACGACACCGATAATGACGATGTTTCGTCAATATACGGGCGATTCTCGCTCGCGGAAATAATTCCATAGCTTATTATTATTGCATAGGAAGATAATCACATCGTTTGATTTCCTCATTAACACGGTGAATAAAAAATAACACTTATACCCGTACCACAGTAAAGAATTTATTAAAAAAATAAATAAATTCATTACCGTGGTACGGGTATAAGTGTTGTTTTTTATTCATCGTCTTAATGGCGTCCTACCACAAAGTCACGCCTGAATCAATTGATAGTTTCCTCGTTAACGTTTGACTAGAAAATAGTTTTATTAAACCCACAAATACTATGATAAGAGCTAATGAATCTGTGATCACGTTTGAGAGTCAAAATCTTCTTTTGGGGGAAGGACCATTTTTCATAGTTTCTTAAATCGTTAGATAGAAAACTAAACAACTGAAGTGATGGAACTCTTACTTGTAGGCAAGAATGGGTGGCATCCAATAATTCTTTGGTCAATATTTATTTTTATTAATGCATATGTTCACAGAAATGCCAAAACATTCCTCATCCGTATCAGCACTCGTTAGCAGTCTGATTAACATGCGTAATTCGCACCCGCTAGCAGAGGTATCACTTTAATTTCCAAGTAATATACATATCGAACATATCCCTCAACGTAAGGCGAATAATAACCGACGAATTTTATTTTGAAACATAAAATATTGTATAACTAATAAAAAATATCGCGACACTTTAGTAAAGGAGCTAGAGTGAGGACAAAAACGTCAGCAACTCTGAAACCTGTTTAAAGCTACAAAATGCATAATACATTACATAAGATCTTAAGCGATATGCCGCTCCTTTAGAACACGTCACATTTGCGTCATATTAAGTACCAAAATCAGTAAAATTTTACATAAAGGATACTACCATACATAATGACCTAATCCAATACCATTTATGTATTATGGGAGAATCTTGCTCAGTGCAGTTGAGAAATATCGACCTTTCTATGCTCCAAAATGTTGCCAACGACTTAATTTCATAGAAAGGGATGAAGCCCAAGACCAATCTATTTTTAGATTCTCCGATTTCAAAATGTCACATCTCATGAATATAATTAAGCTCAAAAGGTGGTTCTGGTGCAATCATAAAAGTCAGTGCAAAACACTGGCATCTTGAAACCGGATTCGAGATCCTGTGGTAATGCTGAGATTTTTTCTTTCCTGCATAAGATTATGTCAACCCGAATAACTTTCGCCATCCGCAAAAAATGCTTTCAATGCATCAATGAACGACCAACGAAATAACGAAAACGAAATTTCACAGTTGGATTATTTTGGATTCTATATAAGATAAACTCTGATTCTCCATGCTACCGCTAACTCATATTGATGAACTAGTTGCTATTAAAACGTTAGCGAAACTGCGGTCACGGATATTTTTTATTTACGTTATCTTTGATCATGATCCAATTTATAATCCTTAAGCATTAAATGGTAATGCTATGGTATGTACGAGGATTAAAAAAATCCCTGTGTAGGTAGTGCTCGGAGTACATAAAAATTACATTACATGTGGTGCTAGATATTGTCAACTATCAATGGATGGGATACTAGAACGACGCCTACTTAGAAACAAAGTTGGCCGCATGTCCGAGATGATGTTAAACGTAAAAGTCATTATTATGAATATTTATAACTATAGAATACAAATGTTTAGCAGTCGAGTTCCAGAACTATCCTGGCCGATCTAGAATTTAAGATAGGTCACCAGTCGATTAGTTCACTGACATAATTAAACTTAGCGGTGATAGGCCGCGACGAAAAACTGCAACATTAACACTATTGCCAATCGGCCGAGTACTTAAGCAGCGATAAGTCAACCGCGATTTCCTGCAGGAGATACTTTTATGGAGGTTAATTTGCATTTAACGCCGAGCTGCCCCGAGATGAATGATTAGCTTGTATCAAGTCGTTAGCAGAACGACCATGAGGAAGTATAATGACTCAACTTTTCCTCTTCAGCCAATCCTCGAGAAACTTTCGAAACGTACCTCGCCGCGCTTTATTAAATTCGCTCGATTTCATAATCGGCTTAAATTAGAACATGGTGAAGATCAAGGCGCGATACAAATGCTCGCAGATATCGAAGGGTGATTGCAAATTCGCTGCTGGTAGAGATTAAGGTCTCCGCGAAAAATTCAGGACGTTTGAGAAGCTGTGTGATGCTTGCGTAACACGATTCGGATCTTGATCGAACGGCAAAAACAAAAGGTCGCTTATTGTGATTGACAAAAACATGTGATTTATTTCCTGTTTGCTAAAACTTGCTATAAAATGTGCATGTTTGAACCCTGCTGCGACTAACTTAATTGGAGAAGGTAATAAGAGTTCGTGATTACATGCTTGGTGCATGCTTGCAAACAAATCAATGGGTGTAAAGGTTTCAAAGTGCTATCTTAATAAGTCTATACATTACTCTTTGTAGGGTTAGAATGAGGAATATGTAGGGATATTTCTTTAAAATATAAACTTTCAATTTCCCCTCATTAACATTAGCTTATACATTTTTTTTCATTTTTTCTCTCTAATATCCTGTCCCATTTTTGTTATTTATTTCTAAGTTTTGTAATTTAATTTTGATTATTTAAAAAAAATATTCATATTCTCATTTCATCAAATGTAATTGGTTTATTATATAACCTTTTCGATCAATAAATTATTATTATTTAATAAATAGAAAGGTTTCATAATTTTAAATTAGTGATTTTAAACACATTTATATACCCCTAGCATTAACTTAGACATCTCTTACTGTTTCAGCAATTGAAAAATAATCTTCATGCATACTTGTCACATATATGTTGCACAAATATCTGAACTGCAGAAACTGTGTTAAAGAACGTTCTATTTCTGGTTAAAGATAACCTCTGAGGGGTTGACGACATTGCGGGAAAACCAGCATGGATCGATGGACTAGCAAATCTCCGGCTGATAAACTACTACGTGGATCCCCGACACGTGATCCTGCAGCAAAAATAAACGTACTAACATTTCGAAAACACACATGCATGCAGTTCAGTACTACGTAATCAAATCAAAAACTTCCACGAGAAAATTCACTCAAACGCCTTTCCTCGTGACGAAACCTTCACATCCCAGTAAACCTCAAAAGTGACTCACATATAATAATCCCAATCACGAAAGATGCATATCGCCTATAGCCGCGGAATCGACTCAAAAAAATAAAAACAAAAGAGAAACGCTCTCCGCTCGCAGAAACGCAGCGTACGGCGCAATCCATTTTTACCCGATTAAGAAAAACCGGATTAGCATTCCGTCGATTTACTCTCTCTCCGGAGCGCAATTTACGCGAATAGTATCTAATCGGATTTTCGATAGAGTGCTTCGCCCACGCGCCTTCTCAACACGACAGGCAGCACAAGGCACGATACGCGTGTGACGTCACTCGATAAGATGGCCGCGATGCAGACCGAAACGCCCACAGAGTTAAACTCCGCCCACTTTCCAATGGAGGACATGAAACTCTTGCAGACGAGGCACGCGCCTCGCCCCGCCCCTTTCCTACCCGGGAAACGTACGCGGCGGAGAGGGGAAAACCGGTTTTTGAAATCCTCCGAAAGACAACACTTGTGGAGATGGACATAGATTTCTCATCTCGCGAATGAAATAGGTTTCGCTGAGGGGTGATTAAACCACGAGGATGGAAGTATCTTTCCGTGTTTCTGGTTTCGTATGGGGGCGATTGCTACGTTTTTAAAACTTCGTCGAGTATTCCTCAAATGATGCATTCGAGGGAAATTGGTCGAAAAAATAAGTGCTTCGGAAAACTCGACGGAGAAGTTCTGAAAATTCGTGAATAAAGTGAGCACGAATTCACAAATCGAGCACATGTGAGATAGGTGTGCGACCAATAATTTCGATGAAAAAATTATCTACAAATCGACATGCTGAAGCATGACAATACGTTTCGTCGATGAGTAGGTGGATAAGATAATAAAAATCACTCATAATTTTCCAAATAATCCAGTTCAATCCAACAACAGGCAATCTTCTCATCAATCTGGTTATATTGATAAGCTATTTTATCATCTTATGATTCAGGACGCAAATATGGGGTGATGGGTTACTGAGTTCATACATTTCATCATACTCATACTAATTACGCTGATAAATACAATAATACTACGTAAGTATAAGAGCGTATGAAAAACGTATATGCTATATGCGATTCTACGTAGATAAATACTCACAAGTATACAAACATATACACTTTATAATTACATGTTATATGTGATCCCTTATAGATAAAATATAGGGCAGGGCTTTAAAAATCGTTCGTATCAATTAGTACCTCAAAATATTTAAAATTGATTTCCTAAATTGTTGATTATGCTAATGAATTACCTTGTAGGAACATGTAGCATTCAGAACCTTGACTCCTAATAGGTACTAGTTTTTTTACTGTTACAGAAATACCATGAAAACAATTATAAATTGAAGACATTTCCAATCCAATCATATCAATTCGAAGATCCAATTACAATCAACATGAGAGAATTCTAGGGCTAAAAAGGAACAAGTGGCAGTGTGCGTGAGAATTACCTCTGTAAACATGCTACTGAACGGAATTTCATACGAAAAAAATTCTTGGCGTAAGAAATTAGCGAATAGGATGTTTCACGTATTCAAGCGAGATTATCAATCGCGTCCGAAATTCTGAAGAGGAACATCTACAATAACTGCAGAATAAAATACAGGGCAAATGGAAATCTATAAATATAATCAATTGACCAAACCTTAGCTTGGGAATACTACATAGCTATATATTCGGAATAGTCGTATGAACCAATTTTGGAAAAACACCCATCTTCCTGTAAATTATCAGCAGCCAGCAATAATAAAAACAGATGCATTCAAGGGCACAGAAAACATTGGGACACGCCTAAGTTATAATAGATGAAATCAACCAATAATTCAACCAACGGGGAACTTGACACAGACTCGGATTAAGTCCTCCACGACCTCACGCGGGTCCTCAAGATATCGCAGTGTCGCTGCCCTTTCACGAACGCCATCAACCAAAGGTTTTCGCTTATCAATCAATTCAATTACGCAACCCAAACGCTGAATTCTCCCACAAGAGAGGGATGTGCGAAAGTGAATCGGCTGATGACTTCGACTTCGCAGATTTCGACCAAGTTGGTAAGCGACGTCGTCTAAGTCGAGACTTAGAAGGAATGAACTTGTCCGATGAACGAGAAAGCCGTTTCGGAAATTCAGGTCACAGAGGACTTCTTTTTTTCCCATCGGCCTAATTTGAAACTGAGCCAAGAGCGATCGGGGTGCTTTCGATTATTTAGACTTCGACGGAAACGGACAAAAGAGCATCGCTATTAAACGCCGTTTTTAAACGCGCGAACCGATTTTTTTGCCGTCATAAAAACTGCCGGTGAAACCTGACTATAATAGTCTTGGATTAAAAAAAACGTATTGTAAACTACGAGGGGAATAAAATCCCGATTAGCCCCAATGCACTAGGATACGGCGATGAATTAGCGATTCCGGCCCGGCCTTGGAACTTTCGATTCGGATATCGAGTAAACAAAGAGGATAAAAACGACCAACCTTATTTTAGATTACCTTCTTCCCGCTAAAAATACGTTGCAAATGCTTTGGAACGACCTGGATCGAAATGCGAGCTGAAGAAGGGCATGGGTGACGCGGAATGTTTGTGGATGTGCAACGTGTTTACGTGTCGCTAACTAGTTTCCCAAGCGATTAAGCGTAAACAATTAATAGAGACTCGGAGATGGCAGGAGCGAGAGAACGGTGCTTGGCACGCCGCCCTTGAGCCGAATGGGGAACTACATCTTCCCGAGGAATTTTGGCGGGAGCGGGATTCCGATGGACCTCGCTTACGCTGTAACTTTTCATATCGCTCGTAATGCAAGAAAAAGGTAAAATATATTATTTTTGCTGTACGCTTTCTCTGGTAGAATAAAATCTGGCCATAACAACACAAAACGTAATACAGCAATAAATTAACAGCACGAAAAATAGAATAAAAATAATTCTTTTATCTTATTCTTTGCTCTGCTGGTACAAATCGCAAGTGTTATCGACTAATATCAGAACCTAACTTAAATTATAAATAAATAAAGAAACTATTAAGTGTAAAAGGTAAAGATAGTTATGGGTTGAAGGAAAATTAATATTGAAATATATGAATTATAAAAGTATGAATACAAAAAGATAAAACGTAAAGGATAAGGATAATTAAGAAATAAAATATAATTAAGGATTAAATATACGAATTTTGCAGTGATTTATCTCTGATCAGGCCAAAATGACCCAGAAAACAAACAAGAATGGCTATAAATTAACGACACCCAACAAAAATAGAATGAAAAACATTTAAAAAAATTTTCTTCGCTTTATTAGTACCATTTGCAAGAGTTACCGACTTATTTCAGAATTTCACTTAAATTATAAATAAATAATTAAAACATTGAGCGCTAAAAACGAATGGAAAATAAGAACTAAATCGATTGTCCAATAACTAATGACGATGAATCATTCATGACTCAATTCACCATAAAAATAACAGATTTACCTAAACGAGAATATGCGCATGGCAAAGAATAATACTAGGTACAGTAAGAGACTCAAGATCATACTAAACAAATAAAAATAAAAGTCTTTCCTCACGAACTGCTGTATCCAATTCTCGAAATCCTAACCTTGCGGGATGCGGAAACATCCTGGATTTTAGGGATATCTTTAGAAGACCTTGCTCGAAACCACTTCTGATTCCACCATCACTAAACAGAGTAGAAAATTTCATTCGTCCTCAGCATTGTGGCGCTGAATTTCTTTTTGCCCAACTCATGAGCAATTGCTATCTCGAGAACAATGCAAGGGCCAGTCCGGTTTTTATACACCTACACAATATAAAAAAGCGTTAACTGTAGAATCTACTTGGCCTGATTTCCATATTTCGACTCAATTGAGCAATTTGAATTATTCTTTAGTGAAAGCATTCATAAAATGAAGTTACGTCATTGTTCTTGGCATCGTAAATATGAAGCGTATGCAGATCAAAGATCACATTATCATGATAGTAATTTGGGTCGGAATGTTTCAGCTAACTTATAATGCTCTCAAGTTTAGTATTATTAAGAACCAAGGAAAATGTGAGAAATAGCCATCAGTTCCGGATTTACGTGTACGATAAACTAGTTTAGGGCCCCACACGCTTGATGGCCCCTGATTGTAATTAAGTTCACCAATTACTGAGATAAAATACATATTTTTCCATGTGAAAATGGCTTAAAATACCTATCAGGTCGATTGATTCCCATATAAATATACAACAACGCAATTCCCAATATAAATTTACAATAATAAATATAAAATACAGTATAAATTGTATACAATAACAGCGAGAAATGGTCGTATTATGAGCTCACGCATAAGGTACCGAAGATGAGAGACCAATATCACAAGTAGAAACGTAACGATTTCAGTTTTACCTAACTTAGATACAGTAATTAAGGCAAGTATTTAAACATTATACTATATAGCGCATCGTATAATATAAAGCGCAATATAAATTTTAAAATTTAATTATATTTCCAAATTCCCACAATTTTACGATCCAAGTCGATATATGAAAGAAAGCGCGGTTAGACTTTAATTTTTAATTCAACGTTGAAATGTTAATACATGTCAAAATTTCGAGAAGAAAGGTTCCAGAGTAACAGAAGAGAAGCTTTTTTAATAAATTCTATGTGGCGTTCAACGAGAGGCAATTCTTTCTTACAAAATCTTAATTTAATGTTCAAATGTTCAAGCAGTATTCATTGCCTATGCCTATCACACGGCTGTCCTTCACAATTATCTCCAACTCAGCCGCATTCTCAATATTTTCCACGAAATCCAGGATTCCTCCATTATAAAACGAGAGATTTCAATCACAAATCGAGAGCAGATGGCGAAAGCTAGAATATTAATTTGGATAATTTAAATGGGACTCGTACGAAAGTAATCACACGTGCGACTTTGATTAAGCCTAGAAGAGAGGTCTTCTGTATTTGAAGGTTCCATTAAATGCAGAGAATACGTACATAAGTAGAATCGATCTCAGAGGTCCTAATTTTAATTTTGAGGAATTAAATTGAGTTTGAAATCAATATGAATGCTAATCTCGTAACGTAAGGAATTAAGGAATATCAGTATTTTATAAATGTAGAGCGGCATGGCAGTCCAATGGTAACGGTATACAATAGCTACAATACGAAAACAAATCTGATCAATCTTTGTAAAAAATATATATATCCTCGCAACTTGTCTTCACTGATTTTTAAGAAGATTAAACAACTGAATGATATGATGTAAGTATGATAGGATGAAAGGAAAACATCCACTTAAGTGTAGCACTATGATAAGTAATTAAAAAATTCAGTAGTACTTTTATTATATTCCGTAAGAATAATAAACGGATGGATGACATTATTCTGTATCACTCACATACAAAGCCGCAACTTTAAATAACAACATCCATGAACATGACAGAAAGAAAAGTAGAATACAGATAAGTTTTTCTCTATTCCTCCTCAAACGATAAATGAAAATTCTAATCAAGACGTGGTTGTAAGAACTAACACCGATGTAGTAAGAATACTTAGGGATTTGTTGTAGAAATTTTCGACCGCGAAGGAAGCTAGTCCTACGTCATAATCTCCATGGTATATATTTATACAATATTCATTTTATACAAATTTTTCCGATGACAGCAACTCCCGTAAGAAATCCACGGAAGAAATTTTCTAAAATATATTTTATGCATTTTCCGACAAGATAGATGTAGAAAGAAGAAAGAAATTTCGGGATTCATTAGAAAGCCAACGGACTAGTACAAGTCGATATTTTTTACCAAAAAAATCCTTGGCTCGACTCTGGACGAATCGAAAATGCTCTCATAAGAAATGCATGTAAAGTTAATTTTGTTCGATAGCAGATTTTTTCTTTTCCAGAATTAAATTAGAAATGACGATCAAGGCGATTGTCGAGCTCGACTCTCATACAAGTGTATGGTAAACATAGCCCCATATGAAATGTATGGGGAGGAAGAGCCGATATTTCCTGGCACAGAAAGTATAGATAAACTTATCTATCTAGATATCTAAATTCAGCAATATGAATTTACAAGTAATATAATTTACTCTTTGCTGTAGGTGATTTAAAAATGTAATTTATGAATAAAAGTTCAAATAATAAATGTTTTTTGTTCTCAACATTTGCTCAAAACTTGATAATTTTGCCTTCGAAATTATTTGTAAGGCAAATGTAAACAAATGCGACATTCTTTCAACAAAATAATAAACTAACACAATCCACATCGATGTTTTGTCTGCTAGCTATCATTCTACGTTACAAGAGAAGTAATTGTAAAAAAGTTTTAGAGGAAAACATTTTCGGATCGTTTTCATTTAAAATAAACTTAACCGCATGCTACTGGAGAGCGATTATTTTTTGTTGTTTATTCAGAGAGATTAGATGCATTCAACAATAGTTGTATACTTTTAAATTCAGTTAAATTCCGTTGCTTGCTATTGGAGAGCGATTATTTTTATTAATGCTTATTCAAAAGGATTAGATGCTTAAAATAATGGTTGTTTAAATAAATTTTAAACTTTATGTTCAGTTTCGTCATTTTTGACGGAGGAATTCATTAGTAATAATAACAAAGACCACAAAAATATTCGGATAACAGAATTCGTGCCCTCTGGAAGATTTAAATTCAGTTTCGTCATTTTTGACGAGGGAATTCATTAGTAGTGTTAAAAATGACCAAAATAATACCCGGACAACAGAATTCACCCTTTGACGAATCTAACCTAGCGCGAATCGAACTCCCATCACGTAATCGTCTCTCACATCCACGAATAAAAGCGTCTGCAGGATTCATCCGAAGAATTCTAAGGCCGAACACCTCAGCGCGCCACGATTTGAAGGACAAATTCAGCGCGCGGTCGAAATCATGACGGACTTCTTCCACTTTCTCATCGAACCGATTAGACGTGTTTCTTATTCCTCAAATCCAGTTTCGCGTCCGATGTCTCCTTCGATTTTCCCGTTTTCGCGGCGAATCCAAATGAAGTGCGCAGGAAGACGGAAAAACCGGAAATCGGCCGGCCTTCGTTAATTTCCCCTCGATCGAGTCCGACGGAATGGAGCCATAATTTGGTCTATCGACATAAGTATACGGCTTATACGATGCTTTGAATCGTTTCTTAGACCCTCAAGGGCACAAAACAACAGGTTCTCACTTGAGAGAGGATCTTAAAACTGTGGTCTGATGTCTCGGACGATTGCTTTTCAATTGGGACCATATAGAGATGAGAAACATTTACTGGAAGATCGCCTCGTGAAGAAAGTCGTTCTTTTCTTCTGATTACAATAAAATTATCACTTATTATTGCGGAGGAAATAATTCAATCTCTGAATGAGTTCAGATAATAAGTACAGGAAAACGATTAGGGCGATTTTCGTGGGATTAAGTGAAAATTGCATTAAAAGCGGAATGACGCTTTCACCAGGATATGGTAAAGTTTTAATTCTAGCACCACAAAAAAGATGGAACGATTTTTAGGCTCTTTTAATTTTTATTAAAGCTTTAAATTAACAAGAAAAAGATGCTTATTTAGTTCGCTTAAAATCATTTGAATTAGAAGTAAAAGTTTTCATTCCGGGTTCCTGTATAGCCAAGGGGGCAGCGCATTCGTCTATGGTGAAAGTTCCTGAGTTTGATCCCCAGTGGGGGCCTATATGGGCGAAATGACCTTAGATGTCCAAAAATACGTATGAAAATAATTCTAATAATAATTTTATTCCGTCTCAGGGCTATAATTAGGTACCACACTGGGATGAAGATTGCTCTATTTAGCAATATTTTCATTTTCTTCTAACATAATTAGTCATCGCTGACATTCGAAAGGGATACTATTAGACACAAGGTAAATCAGGGGAGGAGAGCGGAGGATGGCGATGAAGATAATGCATAACGCATTTGGTCTATCAAATGAAGAGGGCTATCGGTAGAGTGAGTTGCGGGACATCTGGAGACAGGAAAAATCCGCCTAATAAGGGGGTAGCAGAGCGTCTTTCTTACGATGTGTTTCCTATAAAAGGGACTGGGACCGAGAGAAAATCGCGTATTGAACTGTACATTTTAAGCAGGTGTATTTGAAACGTGTTTTCTAATATCAATCAAGAGAGGTTTTTAAATAAAAATTTTGTTATAATTTTGTGAATGAGAACACTATCGAAACATTATTCCTATTAAATTATTATGGTTAAAAGTTTTCGATTCAGTTATAATTTGTTACTCCTTATTCCTTCCAACGATATTTACGTCCAAATTAGATGAAGTTGATCGTTATTATCGAAACCGCTCCTTTAAATAAAATTTAAGGTAAATAATTAGCATTGTTTTCAGCTGATTTTATTTGGACCCACAAAATTAGGCCAGAAGAAGATGACTTCATAGTTTTCATTCACATTATAAATCGTGTTCGTCATATACTAAGTAATGTTTTTAAAAGGGGTCCACAAATTTAGGCCAGAGCATCTAACCTTTATAAGATGACTAGATAGTTTTTATTCATATTATAAACCATGATCGTCAAGAAAATTGAATCCAAAAGAAAAAAAAGCGAATGCGAAAATGGTGGTTTGCTGGAATGAGGTGAAAACACCATTTTTCTCGGTTTTAAACAGCATCAGGATATTCCACGGTGGTGAACCTAAGTGTAACAAGAGCGGCACGCAACAATGAGTCCGCTGGCATCCGAGTGCAACGCAAACTCTCCACCAATCATTGATTTTCCCAGTAATTCGAAGACATGAAAATACTAAGCGAATAATGCGACCATCGCTTCCGAGAGGGATATCAATTTATTGGCAACTGTTCCCTGAAACCAACTCGACTGGAACTTCATACACGATCTTTTTCTAGTCGGTAACATGCAGCGGCAATGGGTGGGAAAGTTTAAACTGCGTCCATGCATGAACATACAAATTGATCACCGTCAATACGTGAGCATATAATTCACGGAGTGGCGAATTCGCACTAAAAAATTCGCTTAAAAATGCGTGCGGCAATGGTTTCTCCGAAATATTTTAAGGTTGAGTAAGTGGCGATAAGTTTGGAACCGATGAAAAAGATAAATGATAAAAAAAGAACTCTTGCTCTCCATTATTAGCTTAACCTTAATTTCTCACCGGGGCTCATTACCGCTCTAATTATATTTCAGAGCTTTCGCGAAAATAGAATCCAGTAACGAAGGCATGCCTCAGAGGTACTAATTTATCTTTCGAAACAATCCAACAAAAACAATTCTTGATTTTTTGAGAAAGAATTCATATTAACACTTTCCATGAATTCAAATGTTCATAAATATCGTGCCTCGCGATTTTCGAAATTGAAACAAAATAAATACATGAATTATAAACATATAAATTTCAACTGCGGATGGAACTTATATTTATTTATTGTCTTAAAGGCAACTTATAGTCGTTCTTGTTGGAAAGAGAAGTAGAAATCAAACTGGTTTTACGTGACAAAAGTATTAAAAAAATTTTCGATGAAATACATTCCTATATATAGAATAGTACTTACTTAATCAGCACAGAAAATCTCTAAGAATAATGCTTTATGTATACGGGCTGAAACTTCTGAAGTTTCCTAAAACCAAATTACTTACTTAAGTGAAATTTTGCCCAGTTGTATTTTAACTCGTAGAAAAAGCACAAATAAAATATAAACACACAAGTTTCTATCTAATAAGGCACTAATATCAGATCTCATCAATAATCTAGTGCGGTAATTACTTATGATATATATATTTGCAGAAGAATTTAATTATACAGAAAATAAAACACATATAACGAGTATATCTTATGGAATGCCTTCTGAACAACCTGCCGTCGAACCTGAGATAACTTGAAAGACAAAAATTAACATATTACCAGCAAGAGGAATGGATCTACTAATCTGCAAATTTTTAAAGATTCGCGACCTCTACTTATCGAGCTTAAAACACGAGCATTGCTTCTTTTCCTACTATCTTATCATTCTTCATAAATTTAAGTCGGTGGGGTCGAGTTATTGCAGCAGGTTATTGCCTACCCAACATCCGTAACATCTCTGTATATTTGGCGTTTTTTGACAAATTTTGGCGAACTAAGAAATCAATTTTCCTCGTTCAAACTCAGTAAATTGTTAATCACTAAGCAACATACAAGCAATAAATGTAATATTCTGCCATTAAATCACTTCAGAAACATCGAAATATCATCAGAAAAAATTGCAAATTTTTGACATTTTTTCACAAAAATTTAAAATTTCGACTAAAATTCGCAGCCTCAGGACATATTCCGATCGAACTGAAATTTCTTATGGTTTATAAGGACCACCAACCACAAACTTTAAGCACTAGCCACATACCGATTTCGAAAAGAATGTTTTTTCGATCCACCCTAACGAGAAAGCATACACACCAACACTCAGACATCCACATTTATTACGATTAACACGTAAAAAAATCTGAAGATCGCTTTTCATCGTAATTTTTCAGAAAAGGCGCGAGTGGAATGATCTCCGTTCGGATGAAGAGATGAGTGGTGGAATGAGGGATGGAGGGGAGGGCGAAGAGGGGAAGGCGCTTTTGGAGGGATTAACGTAAGCGCCCTAAGAATAGAAGCGGGAATAGTGGAAAATATCGGCCCTAGGCATTAATGGGAATGCTAGGTCACGCTGTCCTCGCAAACATAAACTTAGGCCTCCAAAGCCATCTCCAAGGAGAAGAGGCACTAATGACACAACACTCGGGATCACCGGAAATTAAAATACACGCACTATGAATACGGTGGATATGTTTCAGTGGGAATACAAGGGACAACTGCAAAGTAGTAATGGAAAACAAACAGTGAAATTCGTTCGTGAGGATGATAAAGACAATTTGCACTCATGACTTCATTTCAAAAGCAGAGATTCGATAGGAAAACATGGGAATCCTCGGGCAAAATATTTAACAAAGGAGCGTTATGAAATAACTCTTTTCAATCATAAATAACTTACAGAGTAAGAAGATAATATGCTAAAAATTGTGCCCTTAAAGTAAAGGATACAGGAAAAATCAATGATACCGGATTACCGGAAGTACCGCATTTGAAATAAGGACTAATTCTCATTAATGTCTTTAAATAGAGGGATACATGAATAATTGATTAACTGGTTATTACACACTGCCATATATGCGCGAAAAATCATTAATAAGCTTATCTTTCTTACTTTTGGCCTTGGAATAATGGAAAGAAATTGATATTTTTATGCGCATTATGAAACTGGTTGAAGCACATTGAAACGTCGATAAAATGATAAATATCTTAGACGACTCATAAAGCGTCACATTTATGCATTTAAAACAAAAAATAACAAAATGCGTGAGACACTAAATAAATAACGTAAGAAATGAAAAAAATCATAAAAGAAATTTGCGCTCATGAAAAATATCGCTAGAGAAACTGAAGGACATTATCATCACAAATTTTCATCGTCATAATTTTCAATAAGGTATTGAATTAATCCCTAATTAGCATACAAACAGATATTATAGATCCACATCACGAGTAATAAAATCTAAGCTACAGATTTTATCACCTAGAATTAGAGAAGAGATTATGGGATGCCTATATATGCGAGAATTTACAGCCTATCTGCTATATCAAGAACCACTATCAAAAACTGAAGATACCTAGCCTGATAGCCAAAGATGAGATAAGAGATGATGTTAGATAATCATGAGCTTTATCCAATACGTTGAAACGTAGACGTCAAATTCAGCCTTATTCTTAAACGGGTAAATAAAACAAAAATGATTCTCCGATACATTGTCGATCCTACGTTCTTTATGCGACTGAATGCAACCAGTTTTCCACGTTAATATGATAGGAGTCGGTAATAGTTATACCAAACTTTAAAATTTTCAGAATCCAAAATAAGTCTACGTAAATTATTAACGATAACAATTAAAAGTCCTTTCGACGACTTTCATTGTGTTTGAGTTTATACAATTACTGTCTCTTCAAAAAATATATATATATTTTGAAGAGACAGCATGGTAAAACAGCAAGCATAAAAATATGCAGTTTAATATCGCAAAACTTCCAATGCTATCTCATATAATAAAAATCTTTTCACATTCAATATATTTATAAATTTATATTATACATCAGTAAATTTTTATAAGATACACGCCAAAGCAGAAAAATCGACTTCATTAGAACTCATTTTCTAGCATGTACTTTTAGTGTAATATGAATTCTTTATCAATCTTATCAGCTCGATTTTGGTTATCCAAAGCAGAAGAAAGAGAGGTGGCTATGTTTAGAAAATTCATAAAAGTTTAAATTAAAATTTTGAATTCACGGATGAGAGCAAATATTATTTTGTTGCAAATAATATTCAATTCCTCAGTCCTAATGATCGAAATCATCCCAACATTTCGATTTCGTTTAACATATTCAGAGGACCATTATGCGGGAAGGAACATATTTCTCGCTGACAAAAATGAAGCAACGCCTAAACCGTGGTCGTAAGAGACCTTGTGGTATTGCGTCGGAGTCGCTTGATTTCTGCCCTATCATTATGAAGTTCTACCACGATGTCAAGGCCGAACCGGCTGATGATATCTTTACCCAGACATTTCACTTTCTTTTCTAGACGCTCTTTTCCGAACCTTCCTCTATATTTACAGCGCAACCTTGCATATCGAGAAAACTCGTAAAAACATCAGCTTATACGTTTTTTGCCTGAAATCAAGAAATCGGGCAAAAAATTTCTTCACCTAGCTTACTTCAACAGAATAAAAACACGTTTATTCACAGTTAAAGCATAAAATGAGTCCTAAAGCAACTTCTAGATGTTTTATGTGAAAAGGGTATTCGAACTTCTGTTTTCACATGGATATAACGCTTATATGGATGATAACTTAACTGTCGGAAAATAATGAACCTAAATCACAATCTTTACGAACAGAATCTAAAATATACGCATTTGGCAGGATATAAACAAAAAACTTTTGGAAAAATTCCAAAATTACGAGCTTCTAACGTAAGTTTAGGATATTTCGCGGGTTACGAAGATCTTAATTTAACTAAACTTTACAATTAATGATCTAATAATCCAGTGACAGCCTATTCCATCCACTAAGTAAGAAACCCATGATCATAAAATATGTTTCAACTTGATGCACTATTGGAGCCGTACCAGACACATCAACTTTTATAAGAACACATATTAACCATATACTGAACATAGATGGGGAAACGCTGGTCTCAACACATCGAAGCCTCAGCTTTCTCGTGCTATAAATATTTATTGCGACCAGTTCGCATGTAACTCGCAGAATCACTCTAAACGAAACTGAAATGTTTCCATAAATAAATCATTGTAGTGGTTAATACTACTTTATCCCAGCCCGGAGGCTGATTTATGTGCTTGATTTAGGAGTAGGTTGATCAGGATAAGAGCGCTTGCAGTGATATCGCATTTCAAAGCCAAAACGGATAAAAACAGTTACAAGTTTCTCAATAAAAATTACTTCTCACTTTGTTGCATCTACCTCTACTGAGAAAAAATTAAAGTGTATTACATTCTATGATGCATAAATTCTCTTGTACTTGCATACATACCAGCTTCGCAAAATGGAAATAAATGTAACCTCATGATCATGGGCACTGCATTAGTGCTTTGAATGGGAACAACTGAGTTCGCTAAGATTATTTTTATTCGGACAATTCCGGAGTTTCAAGCCCGGAAGATTCCATTAAAAAGAAATTTAAATATTTTTTCCGTTTTTTCGTCTCTTTTTCAAGGAAAATACTCGCCATTCCGTTTTTTTAGGGCATTGCAATTAATCTTACTCATGCTTCTTTACGTTCGGAGAAATTTCACCCCACTTAAGTCAAAACAGAGTTTCTCGACCGTATTTCCTAAAATAATTCACATACTCCTATACTGTATTTGCATAATCTAAAAATTTTTTCCTCATCCGTACTTTCAAAGGAAATGTACGGGTTGGCAATCGCACACAAGTACGCCTAATACCATAAAATAGTACAAGAACCGCGACGGCCCTTTGTATATTGTTATTTTTATTTGGATTGCCAAATTATTTCTTATATGGACTTCTAATACACAAATGCAAGTTCAGTGAAATGCACGAATTTAACATAAAAAAGTTGCTACATAACCAGGAATAGAAAACGAAAATAAATCACGCAGAAAATTACATTTAGGTTTCCGTAACGTTTATAATTTTAATTAAATAACGATACAAAGATTTTAAATTGCTTATGGCATAACATTTATAGATACTAACGTTATCTAAACTTTAGTTAGAGATAATTTTAAAAAATTATTTTTAATTACCAAGTATTTCATGACGGAATTGATTTTTGGATCGCGCATAAAAATTAAGAAGTTTTAAATTTAATAATGAATTAAATAGAAAATAAAATAAATACTGCATTAAGTTCAAGGAATCGCTGCTCCACTGTCCTAACGTAAAATTTTCCCCAACGAGACGCCATAAATGTTTTTTTTTAGATGAATGTGAACCATCACTTTACAACAGAACCGAGCGATACTTTGCATGTATGGGTACGTTTTATTTTTCGTCTTGTCATGCGAAATTTTAAACAAAAGCTTTCCGTGAATTAAACTAGCATTATAACGCCATTCGCTATTTCGCTACTAGACTGATCAAGTCTTCCAAAAGTATACACAGCGAATCCCTCGGTGACGAACCTTTTCAGCAGCATCGATAAGGACACGGAAATCGTTAAGAAACTGGGTCGGTCGCAGGTTAATCATAAAATGGATTAGATCGGATGGAATAAAACCAGTCTTCGATCTAAGCCGTGGGAGAGATGTGACGGCAATTGATGAGTGCAGAGGGAACGTATTGCGCTAATGAAACGGCTTCGATGGCCGAGGGAGGGCTGTGGAATACGTTCTAATAAAACAAGCCCCGAGGGAAAGAGCGTGACGAAGACGTATAGTCGGAGAGCCGCAGCGGGAAAATCGTTTGGCTGACAACGACCGACGGCGGGACAAACGGAAAAACATCAGGGTATCGGATGGAATTCAGGACACGCCGTGAGACTTTGGGTGCATCTGTGTAAGCCCGCGCGGCATTAATTGACACGCGCGATGCGTCCTGCGCAGATGTTCCCTCTTCAGGGACACTTTGGTAAAGGGGATACCACTTCTCTATGCATTACGGAGGCTAGGAAGTTTCCTTGTTTACCTTTTTTCAGCATAGGAAATCACGGGGGGTAAGGCATCTAGGATTCTTTACCTGTAAAGAAATGATTACTTTAATTAGTCAATGAAACTGGACAAAGTTTAAAGAGAATCGTAATTATAAACGTCACATAAATGAAAATGACAAAACAAGAAACAATTGTAACTGTTCATTATTTTAATCTTTATTATACACATATATTATTACTTTCATTCCTAATTAATACGTTCAATATTTATTATCATTCCTTACTATTATTACTCCATAATATCCCTTGGCAGTTTTCTCTTTTGTAGATTTTTTTCTTAAATTCTCCTCTATATTCTAAAATGACAAATTATCCATGGTTTCTTTACTATTTCATTTTATATTAATTACAATACGATGCAATATCATTGAGGATAGATTAGCCGAAAAAAGAGACATTTTAGTCTCAATCGAATAGGAAAAGAAATTAATACAACAATGATAATCATACTAAGAGAGGAGAGACTATTTTGACTATTTTTCAAAACCTTTTATAATGAGAGAGAATTTTTTCTGAGTTCACCAGTGATGCATCTCCTTGAGATCCCTGATTAGATATCCGTGTATTTATGTTAATAAAGATATAAATCGTAAAATTTTATCTTTGAAACCGTATATCTTGCAGTGTTACAGGCAAATCCCAAATTAACGTTTTCTGCGTACCAGAGCCACAATAAATGGACGGGCTTAAGCTTAAAAATTCATAAAATTTGAGATTTTTATAAAAAATATATCGTACTACTTAAAGATCATTATGCTACTACATCTGATTTTCGACTAATTTAGAAAATCGTCATAAAAAACCTTTCCGTCCAAGAGTGAACTGAGGAAGCAGGTGCATTCCAACGGAGACAGCTGACGGGCCTCCCCTAAGATTTTACAAATACTACCCTAGAAGCTGAATTCTTCTGAAGATTTTGTCCGTTTGTAGAAACTTCACAAAATTTTCATAGATGTTTCATAATAAATACCATTACATTTATTATGGAACTTAGACTGTAACATGCTCAAAGCAGGAGCTCTCCAGACAATAAATACAGATGTGCTCCCGACGTGATGCATTCTCTTTCAAATCGAAATATAAATGCATGGAAAAATTTAACCTTTCGTAAGAGAAGAGACCCTTAAGATTTTTCTTTAGCGATCCGCCAGTTTAAGTTGACGATGAATACGTTCAATAGGTATCACATAGGTTTATCTACATGAAATATCATCAAATTTGCCTTCTAGATTAGTTGACGAAAGAAAAAGCAGAAACAGGGCTTTTAGAATAGTATTGTTACAGGAATAAACTCCAAAGACGCAAAAAAGTATAAAAAAACTACTGGAGAAGGAAACAGTTTCTGAGATACGCATATGGTGACCTCGGCTCCTGTGTTCCCTTGCAATGTTGGACTGCCCCAGATGAAGCAGTGATTCACACGAAAGGTCCTTTTTCACCTTTGAATTTTCTTACGGTTTGGAACTTTTTCTGTATTGATATTCCTGATTAGCTGAATATAATCAAATATATGAAATTAGAGGAAGCGATAATGATATTCTTTTTATTCAATACCGTAGCTGGCAATAAACGGTAACGGTAAAGTAATATGTAACTTATCGCAATGACTGCCAAAATTTATTTAAACTATCTTGTTTTAAATTTTAATTTCGAGTCAAAATTAAGTAATACATGTAAGTTTCATAAGATTAATGCTGTAATAGGATAGGATAGCTTATTCGTATCATAGCAGTACTCCTCTGCGTGCCACAAGCTCTCGTAGTATTTAAAATGTAGAAGAAGGCAACACATTCTTCAAAGTTCGCATAAATATGCATTTGATTTTGCGTAACACTGTCTTTTAAATGAATTCTGACTTCAACATAATAAACTTTTGGCCAAAACTCCTTTTTTTCCTTCTTTTCCCATTCAAATGTATATAATGTAATTAAAACATAAAACGAAAGGTTTTGTACGCCTCCAAGTTTGAGTTTATACGTTACTTTTCCTTGAAGAACGAATTGGAAAGCCCCGCTTGGTCGGATAATAATAATAATGATTACTTCAAGAGGCATGAGTATGATCAAAGCACTCGGGAGAACCGCTTCCTTCCACAATACATGCCAGCTGATCTTAAAGCAATAGCTTTTTCCCAAGGAAAAATTCTCTCCTTTGCACCGCTCCCTTTCCATCTCGACCTATCGCTTGAAACGCTTCGAGAAGAAAAAGCGGTTCCCGTTAATAAAAGAAGGGGAAAAAATAGCGGTGGCGCGTGTGCTACGAGATATTACGGAACCATTCTCTTTCGGAAAAGTCCGCGATTATAATACAACCGATGCGGAGACGATAAAATTGCATTCGAGTAGAGAGCGAATCCCTATCCTTTCCGCTTTTATTTGGAAACGAGACATTCCGCTATTTTCCTCGCGGGATCGTAGTACGTTTTCTTCGGAATCGCGTTATTATCTAATTTTCATTCGATAAGCGGAGTTTGATGTGAGATCGTAAGGATGACAAAGGACTATCTATAAGCGATCTCTGGTTTTCTGGTTCGAGAAAACGGCCGAATTTATCTCATTCATCGCCTGTTATGGGAGCTCTCATAATTGCAGACTGTAAATCACGGATCGGCGGTAAAGTCTACGATAAGACTCGGATGAAAGAAAATTCAGTACTATCGGAAAACAAAGGTATTTTGAATCGGGGCATATGAGCAATGTAACGCATCTTGAGAGATGAGGAGTCTATTCCAGTCGGGCCGTAATTGTCCGAGATAAGGAATGTATCAAGCTAGCCGAATCAAAATAAGTATGTTTGAAAGCAAAGGTTCCAAATATAGTTGCCACTCTAGGAAACTTTCGTTCTGAGAGACCTTTCTTCTAACAGAAAATTTAAACATTATCCTCCCAACTATTTACTGTTAAAGCGGTAGATTTTCATACAGCCAAATATTAGTTTATTATTTATTATTTTATATTTTCGAAAAATTGTCATTTTATACAATTAATAAATACAAGGAGTACTAGAATATTTATCCAGCTATTATTATATATAAAATATAATATTTAAAAATACACATAAAGAATACAGCCATGGACTAGTATCTTATAGGCGAGGATTCGCAAATTCATCAAAGAAATTAAACAAATATCGTGCAAATGAACAGTAAAAAAATGTCTCATTAAAGCGAAAGTCGTCCAAAAAGACATTAAAGCAATTATTATTTTGAAATTGCAATGAGTTTATTCTTTCTGGAAGTATGCCATCATTTTATTTTTCGCATTTTCGTATACTTTAAAATATAATTTTATTTTTTGGTATTTCTATCGCGATCACTATTTATAATTCAAAATCATTTTTCATACGGAGGTTCAAAGAGAGAAGCTCGTCTTAGATTCGTGCAAATCTAGTATTATCAGTGCGAAATATAAAATCTAATTTAAGATTTCTCTAGCTGTAGGTAAATGCATCTCTTCCAGCGTGCAGAGATTTAACGCCGTACCACAAGAGGTAATCAATATTTGAGAACAATAAAGTAATAAAGTAAATAATACCATCGATTTCTATTTCCAATTCATGTATATCAGAATCCAGTATCTATAATATAAAATTCAAAGGCGATCCGGAACTGAATTGTAAACATGTAATATTCAAATTTGATCGGACTCAGATCTTCTTCGTCTACAGAAATTACCCACATTTTGCAAAAGCCTCAACAAGCTACTTGGCCTCAATATTGGTAAGTAAAAAATAAATATTAATCAAGAATAAATTAATCAATAAATAAATAATCGTCGATAACAGATATTTCTACACTTAAGGATTGCTTAGCTGAAAACAATTATAGACATTTAACTAATTTGCGCATTCCTTTTACCTATGTGAAGTATTTATTTTCCAAATTCTAAAAGTCCTAATATTGTTTTTTATTGGGAAACTGCATCATCGATTAAAATAAATTACCGTACGGAAAATTGGCAGAAATTTCAAAACATTCACCGAATCGGAATGCCTATCACAAAGTTCCGGACAGTAGTCACTTCGTGGAGCATCAAGGAAAACTATCACGTCTCGAATTTTATCCTTCATATCTTACACATGTAAGCAAAGCGCGTGAACGGAATATATTAAAACAGCTACGCATCGCAGCGGCAAATATTTCGCCTACCAAACCATCGTCACCGTCTTGATTTCAAAGACCTAATTTAAAGTTTTCAAGTTTATAGAGCTATTTACCTACAAAACCCAGATCTGGACAATTCGTTCCCAAGCATATTACACTTAATATTTATGCAAAATTTTCCTCTTCCTTTTCAAATAAATTTCCGTGATTTAATTTCTTATCCTCAGGATAGCCATTTCCCCGATTAAAATTTTACCTCCTTTTTTTTCGAATACACTTTCTAGATGGCATGATAATTTTATAAATAAATATTAATTGAGTAGATGATCAGCTTAAAACTATGTCTACGAAAAATAGAATATTAATATATAATTGACTAGGCAGTCAAACATCACGATGTCTCATATTGTAGATTATCGTTGGTTGAAAATATCAGCAGAAATTTTTACTTCTATTCGGGAAAATCTAAATTTCTCTCCTAAATAAATAATTTACTAATACTCCTATATTACTATCATCAATAATACTTTTCAAGACAAAAAATCAAAAAAAAGGGTTATGAAATTTCGGTATTTCGATATACGAAAAACTCTTAGTCATTGATTCCCAAAAACCCTTCTCATCAGTCAGACGCCAGATCCTGAAATGTATAACGAAGGATTTTAAGATAAGAAGGGAGACCCAATGCGAAAAGTGCAGCCGGGCACTATTGGAGAAAAAAATTTAAAGATTTTTTAGGGGAATATAAGATAAGGCTGCAAGCAAATTTCCGAATAAGCTAGAATAGTGCTTCGTATCCCAGGCAATAACGATGAAGATCTATAGTACTGATTCATACATCGGAGTTTCTTTAAAACAAGAGCTCAGAATTCTATATTCTGCCACACTCAGTTTATGGTCGTCAGAACTAAGACCTCGAATAAGCGAATACGTTAGTGTTTGCAGTACCAAGGTGGGTCACTATAATTTCCAATAATGTCGTGGAGTTATAAATAGACGAAAATTTAAGGAATTTAAAGCTGATATCTTTGGAAGAACATCCACTTTATAAGCACAGAAAATACCCGTCTTTATTTCAGTTACCCTGCGATCCAAAGAGAAAAAAATCCGGAACTGAAATATATATAGCAATAGTCTCCTTGTTGTATAATTTTTTTAAAACCATTCAACCAATGTTGGTAGCCCCCATAATATACACGTTGAAATTGTATTTTATTTAGTTTGCAAATCTTTTTCTTGAATACAATTTAATCAGATATATTGGTCAAGTGAAATCGAGATGCGTTCCATCAGAAAGAGGATTTGATATTAATTACTTCTGCTATCAAATATTGTTTTCTACTTTAAATCACCAATAATTTCATATAATAAATTGATTTCTCGTAAAATTTACGGTTATTTAAATTATTCCGGTTTCTTTCCAATAAATGCTTATGCCGATTGCTGAATTCTTGATTTCATTTACAATACGAATCACTGTACTGAATAAAGAGTAAATGAGTTATTGTTATCGATCTAAATGTACTGTAAGTGAATAATGGAAAAATGAAGGAGTAAAAAGTATCGGTAAATGAATAACTTTATTTCGATTGATCAAATTATTTTAGTCACCTGATTAACCGTTGATCTATAAAATAAAAATTAATCATACTGCATTATTTTTTCTGAAAAGTAAAATGGCAAGATGCTGATAGTTTCGAGGTATTAATTAATTATAAAACAAATGCATGTTTGAGATGAAGAACTACTTAAAAAACATCGATCGCTAAGGGCTATTTTGTTAACGAGGATAATTGGTAGATAAATGTTCTTCTTTTTCGTGGAAGAAAATGCTTAAGAGGAGAATCCAATTATCCAACAACAAAGATTACAATTCGACCGAAAAAAGAGATAAAAACGTAGGTCGCATGTTTAAGGACTTAGGTTACGCATAGACTATAACCAGGTAACACCGAACAGCTGAAAGATTAATTATTATTACACACTATGGAAAACGATTAACAAGAAAACGGAAAACAAAAATCAATAAAACAAACGGACTATATCGATTAACACGAGGTGTAACGATATTTTGTGTGTTGCTTCACTTTCAACGCACATTAATTATTGTAACGCGAACCGGTTAACTCGGAAGAATGATTAACACGAAAAAAGTTGTGGTTCACAGGAAAAATTCCCACAAAAATCTTCAGATAATACGATACAGCATTTATGTTGTGATTTCCATCAATATAAAACTCAATTTTTTTATTTTAAGTAGCGCTTATATTTTGTTCCTAAGTTTTACAATCAATATATAAATATCTGCATTTACGTAATTATTTTTTAAACTCCCTTTTATTCATTTAATAAATGTATTTGTGACATATTTATGATGATAATGAACATAACAAACAATAAATAATCATGTCTGTGGTGACGCAAAGCTTAGTTTCCTTCATTTCGTGTTAAACGTTTTCCACCGTAAGCTCAAGATAAGGATTACACCTCCTGATGTTAACGACGAATAGAAGTACAAAATGCTTTATCTTAGGTAATATGGAGAGAAAATTGGCAAAGAGGCTGATCACGAGAAATAAAAGACTCAACAGAAAATTAAGGATGGCGCGATTCACGGGACCCAGTGACGACCCTTAATTGAGGGAGGTGTTACAAAGCGGTGACATTTGGAAAGTTCAAAGGTCAATACTGGCACAAAATTATCACCTCTATATCTTTCATTCCAGGTGGAATCCGCTGCGCCAAACTTTATTGGCAAAACAAAATGAAGGCGGAATGCCAGCAGTTATGACCTTAATTACCCGGGAATGGAAAACCTGCGATTAATGCACAAAGGAGAAGCGGATTCCAGTCGGTTACACTTCGAAAACTACGGGAAATTAATCTTATGTTCAATACACATCGGGAATTACCGGTAAGATAACTTGGTTTGCTGATTGGAAACTCAACTGGGTGCCTTACATCAGGTAATGAATAAATAAACGATACGGCCGATGAGTTGTAGAGGTCTATTGTTTTCAAATTGAAAAAAACCTGTAAAGCCATTTACTTTTGCCAGAAAACGTTTTTTGCCATTGTATATAACGACTTATTACCACCCAAGCAAACCCAAAAATATTTTATTGAAGAAGTAAATACTTCATCAGCATATTTGATTGGTATTGTACGCTATTTTTGAAAAAAAATTAGACTAGATTGATACCTCGGCAAACAAAGATTATTTATAGATAATTCAAACTCGTCTGTCGAAATTATTAGTCTAAATAATATGTCTATAGAAGAATTTCTCTTATAATGATCAAGAATGGGCAGAGCCTATTTTATTTCGTAATCTCATTTTTTTCCTTAAAGAATACATAGAATACATTCTAAAAAAAAATCGACACCCAAATCCGTATTTATTTGCCAGGTCCGAACACAATGAAAAAAATTCGAAAAGACGAAAACTCGTTAGGCGGTTCATTCGTTAGCCGATGTATTTATTCAATTAAATCCAAAGCAGGCGAAAGAAAGGGAAAAAGACTCTTTCACAACAGGAACAAGAAGATTCTCTCACTTTCGAACAAGTTAGATATGAATTATTTCGTTCATACACCAGATCAACAATCAAGATACGGCATTCAATAGAATGATATCAGCACACAATTACACAAGTTTAACTCAGAAAATAAAGGTAAAATAAAGGCATTCTATAAGATATTCTTCATTCTTATCTCCGATAAGTATATCTTCAGTATGATATGGTGTAGTACATTATAGTATGATTCCATATTTTGTTTGAATTATCAGGAGAGACGACAAGTACACCTGGACTTGCATAGCAGATTTCTCTTCGGTGATTCACCAAAGGAAATTTCCACTGACAGCGAAAATGGGATCCTGGATTCTATAATACGAATGAATACCTATTTCATGTCATCATGATTCTTAATACCTTGCGGTCGAGCGAAAACATTCTCAATTTTAAATTAGCCATGGTAAGTCTTTCTTCTCCAGGAAATACGCTACTACCGAATTACATGAGAATAGTTTCCTTAAATTCAATCTCTTCAATCGATTTTCACTATTTCAAGTCCTGCTTTAGAATCAATCAACTATTACGTATCATTTTAGGTTTTACATTTCATGTTTACGTTCCTACATTATGTTATTTACGAACTGTAAATTGGGTTATTCTGTCACTAAAAAAAATGTTTCCTCATCTCTATCTTATTCGCAGGTAATCCTCTTCTTCAGCGGTCATGTTTTTCTTACTCTAATATTTTAAGTTCTTCAGCCTCTTGTTAGACATACAAATTTGAAGAAGCTACGCCTTCTGAGTAATTTTCTACAACTTCAACTATGCTTCTATTCACTCACTATTTTTTGATAAGTCGTATTAATTATATTTTTCTGTTAGCATTCAGTGCCTCAATTTCAATAAAACGATAATCATCGGAATGATCGGTCGTAAAATTTGCATCCAAAAGATCATTGTATAGTAAGTAATATACTGCTGTACGGACATCATGTTTGACCATCATAGTTTTCAGAAAATTATAAGAAATGAAAAATTAGGTTCCATAAGTCAATAAAACAATATCTATAGCCACGCCTGAAAGTTTACCATCTTTGAATATATGATATCATTAAATTATACGTACATTTACAAAGGAAATGTAAGCCCAAGTTCATTCATTTTTATGTAAATTAAACCAATATTTTAGGTATATTTTTATTTGTTAACTCTTATAAAAACACTCAGTAATGAAAAATGTTACTTATGCATTAAATAATTGTTTGTACAAATACATTTGCAGCACTTAAAATTTATTTACAATTCAAGGGAGATTCTCCGCTCTTACGTCTCTAAAGTTTGCTGACAACTGATCAAACTTTTTTGTATTAGCTATTTAGAGTATATGCATTGTATTTTTTTGCTTCTGCATCTCTCAGCCTGCTCTTTCCGTAAAATTTAGTCCTTAAGTATCTGTAGGTTTCTCAGGTTTTTCACACACTCCTTACATGTGTTTTGCTGCTGTGAGGTACTTTTCTTTAAGCACTAACTTAAGTTTTTTTTACCCACAAATTAGTTTCCTTCTGTGCACCTTTTCCAAGCTATCCCTTTCTTTCAAATGTTATACGACGAAGGGTTAGACGTAAAAAGATACCATTCGGTCTCAATCTCGCCCAAATAAAGTGGAATTACGATTATTATCTAAGAGAGCACGGGCCACCCCAAATTCGGAGGTAGAAGACAACAGACTAATAAAGATTCTCTTTAAGGAAAACAGTAAACGTAAATGACACTTGGTTATCTACGGAGATAATGGAGGGAGGTTACGTGAGGTCGTTTCACTATTTTCATTTTCTCATTCGCGATAAGATCGACTCGACGATGCGACTCGAAAACTGCAAAAGAACGGTAGGGATCTCGTTCGTCGGATCCTTCGAATACTACGCTAATTACCATTGATTAAATAAGACACGTTTAATCGACGCTAATTTCGGATCCAAACATTCTAAAGTTTTGAGTAGGTAAACAAGTCTGGAGTCTTAATGATTTTCTTCCACTGCCTCAAACTTGTTTGGAATATTAGCCTGTGACTCCACAGTCGGGTTCATCGAACTTAACCTATGGCGATTACCTATGGCAACATAATCTTTCATGGATGATAGCTCCGTCTGGACCTGAATATCAATCATTATTACCTCTTAATACATTGTAAAAGTATTATAACATAATATATTTTTCGGTGATTCCAAACACACTTTCATCTGCAGAGAGCCTTAAGTAAGCCTTGGTTGGAAGAAAACAGTTATTAAAAATAAGTCCAAGCATTCTCGCTTATAGCCAGCAAGCAAACAGAAGCTTATATTTTAGGTGTCAAGAGATAGATGCCGAAACCCGGGACAATATTAACGAGAGTGAGACATCCGGGACATGTTCGGGACTCTTGCATGTTCCAGTTCTATTCACAAGTAGAGGAGTCCAAATATTACAATTATTAGAAAGATTTCCCTAAAAATCACATCTCACTTCCTACAAGATTAAGAGAGACGTATATGTCATGCAGAATTCCATCGCACGGCTACATTAGGCTTGAATTCCTCTTCTATTTGAAGGAGTGACCATATTTATCACGTATGAAGGAGTTCAGTGATAATGAAAAGCCTTAATAATAAAAAAGGATGCTGAAAATAATTCAAGAATTAATTTATACCTAGACATCTGGGCGAAAAGCATTTATGAAAAACACAGAGAAGTGGTGGAATTCGGGGCAAAACTAAAAAGTCCTGGACGTCCGTACGTGCATAGTTTGGGAAAGAGTGCATTCAAAACTGTTTCACTCAATTTTGTAGACGATTTTATAAAGCTACCGATCCCGTGAGAAAAAATTCCAGACATAACGATTTGCAGAGTCACATTTGTTTGTTACCAACAAAGATCCATCCCAGAATAAATAATTTTAAAGCGAGTACAATATATATTTCTTCCTCTCACTCAGCTGACAAGGCAGGAAATGGCAACCAATTAATTTTTCTTCCAAAACCTTAGTGAGAATCTTTATTCCAACCATCCAATTTTTTACAAAAATCGACCGGCTCGGAAGGTATGAGAAGTTTCTTTTTCGCTGGCTTAGATTCTTTCATGTTTTCGCGGGCACAAAACCGTAAATTACAAATGCATCCGCAGCATGTGTTGCTGCAGAGTTTTAATTCAAAATTAGTTTGCAGAGGAAAATGCTCCCTCAGTTGCTTTTTTCCTTCGGAGTATGCGTAGAAGAGACCATTAGGCTGCACTTGTGTTCTCTGCTGCATGCATTCAAACAGTACAACATGGAAATTCCAGCTGGGAAAACGAGTTTAAGGACTAATTAAATTAACGAGGTTACCTCCCGCTTTCCTTTCATTCCACACGATGTGTAGGGAATGAAATATATAAACGCATGAGTATGCTTAAAAGAAAAAAGGCTACGGTTCCCAGTCCTCGGACCACACCAATCGAATAAAATTGTGACTAATTCCACAAAAAATGAAGCGGAGAAAGAGAAAATTGGCGGGTCAACTATTGAAGGGGTATGGATGGCCGTATAAAGTAATTGAAAATAAGATGTAAAGGATGTATTAAAAGGTAGATAAAGTTATTGGACGGTACACACTATGTTAGACCAGGGAGGATTAGAAGTAAGGCCTATAAGGTGTTTTGGTGCTAACTGAGGGTCGAACACCATGAGTACCTTAACTAAGAGAGCTGGGACACAATTGCATTTTATTCATTTGGATATAGATGCTTAGGACATTCAAGGGTGTGAAAAGTACTTTGATCGATTAAGTTTTTAAGGATGAATAAAAAAGATATCTTTTACTTCTAATAGATAGATTTTTCTTGTTCTAAAATTTCTTAATTTTTAGTGCCAATCCGTTATGGATTTTAAAATAACATTTACTTTAATTTGACGTAATTTAGTAAATTTTGATAAAACTTGGGTAGCTAGTTTCAGAGGCATATCATCTCTATAATCTAACTCCTATAATATACTTGTGGGCGTACCCCGTTTCTATCCTTCATCTATTATGTCCTTTAAAAAGTTTATTCTTTTATCTACTCATTGCAATGTATAGAATTACCGTTTAATTCGACCTATACTAATCTTTGAATTTTAGACAAATGTGTTGCATTGTTTCTTGACTTGGTGTAGTAATTAAATTTTCTATAGAACTCCTTTCTTTATATTTTATAACAAAGGGTATTTTACATTGCGATAATTTCAAATGAGGGAGCTCGATCTGGTGATTTAGGCCTTCGACAGTGTAAATTCCTCCCTTGGTTAGTCACTAGAAAATGAAGTAGAGGGATTTATAGGAGAAATTTTTGGGCACATAAATCTAACGAGAGACTCCTTTATCTGTTAAGTTAAAAAATGAAACACACAAAGCACAGACTCAAAGTCAGAACCTGAGATTAAAATACCCTTAAATTAGACAATAATTGCACTGTCATAAAATATCATGTATCCGACCCAGCCTAATCCTTTCATTCATAAAAAATATTAGTGTAATTTTCTACTTCCGTCCATTTTTAACATAAATTACTGAACAGCAGCGACACTATTTCTAATTGAAGTTATCACATAGTGCTGATGTCTCCGGTGCTTTAATTAGACACGGTGTTTTTTGAACCAAATGATACCACGCGAAGTGGAGAGGAAAAGCCATACATATAATATTCGCTGGTCGGAGGAAGATCTGAGGGATGTCGCCTCAAATAAATTCCGAAGACCTTTTCACGGAAAAGAGAGAGATCGTGACACTTCGTCGTCAGTTCGATTATGCGCGAATTTGACAGAGGGCGTCCGAATCAATTTTCCACCAAATTCATATCCAACGGAGCCACCAAATTAATTTTTTTTCTCATCAGTGGCGCCGGGGCAGTTTTACCAATGGGTAAATTCGGGCGATCAGCCGGAAATTCGGTTTCCCTTTCATGATTAACAAGGACCACAAAACAAGTTTCCCGCAACGAGAATCTCCTATTCTCAATCCATGCTTGAATAGGTGTGACCATTGATGTGAACTATTTTTTACTTTTATCCTATATTAAACTTCCAGTTTAAGGAATCACACCATATAATTTACGTGAGTTTTCCCTTGAAAGCTAATATAAATGAAGTTGATCATAAATTACGCCAACGAAATGCCCAATTTTGTTTCGGATCTACCACATAAGCTATGGGGACGTGAGGGGTCAAATTAAACTCGTAAGGGGACGGAGAAGACACTAGCTAGGAGTCAATGACCTGATTTTCTTCTCTGTAAAAATGATGTATTTCCTGGTTTCGCGAATACTTCTTTTGAATAGGATAACTCTTCTCTCTTTTTCTCTTTGTTAAAAGTTATCTTTAGCTGATTATCTATAGTTGTTGTTGTCACATCTAAGAGGCTACCTTATACAGTACCTAGTACAAGTAAACAGAACCTGTATCTCTTCTTCTTTTTCTATCACTTAATCTTTGCGAACAAAATAAAATTTCAAAACTGATTAAAGCTTGTATTCCATGATTTCTTATTGTATATGAAAGACCAATATAGTATCAGGACTAATCTAATCTATCTTCCGAGATCATAATTCTTCTAAATCTATGACGCTATAATAGCCTGAAATGTAAAATTTCTTACGTTAGATTTCTATCATCATACTTCTAGATGCGTCTTGTTGACGTTTATCGATCCAAAGTTAATTTTCACGGAGGATCTTATCCGATTCACGAATGCAACGCTTGTTAACGGGGTTAAAATTAACGTCTAAAACGGCATATTATGCATAACTAACATAACTGACGCGTAATAGCATCCATCTCGGACTCCTGGACGATTAGCGATCCAATAAAATTATCAGAAAACAAAGCAATGAATATGTAGGATATCCTTTCATGAATTCTCTACTAATACTTGTACACTGACATCTTTGATTCCCCAAGTTTGACGACTTTTCATTTCTGCTTACGTTTTTACGTCATTACGTTTTGCTTTCGGATTTTACTCCCTTAAAGATTGGGAGAATCAAAAGGGTGTCTATTCCATCAATTTTTGTCTTTAGTCTATTTTGTCAATTTGCCTTTTTTGATGACGCCTTAGGGTACAAGATCTGAATATTATGATATCAGAGGCTTAAAATGAGATTTGATAGCAAAACCATTCCACGATCACTATGCTTTTTTGAACATACGGCGGCAAATGGTATTCGATAATTAATTCCAGGCGCTGTACGTAACGTATGTGATAGAGATAGGATACGCAAAGATTGCTCCGAACCACGCTTTAAAAGGTTTCCTCATCCGTCCATCACAGCTTCCAAGCATTCCTAAGATTTCCTCAAGTGTTTATTCCTTTCGATTACGCCAAGAAGTATGCGATATTTGCCTATATCCTCCGAGAAAATATATGGATTTTGAGCCCTATCTTTCAGTTCATTACTTACGAACAATGCCTCCCTTCAACCTTGGGAAGAACTTGATAAAATAAAAATATACGACTATAAAAACAGTCAGCCCTCGGACGAGGAGGGGCAGAGGTCCAAAATAGGGGGAGAGGAGACCGAATGAGATTGAAACTAAATGGCTTCACAAGAACTAAAGCAGATGCGCAGATACCTTCTCTGATGTTTCGGGCGTCTTCTTTGCTTATTCCTGCTCTTTGTTCGCGAGATGTTTAGAGCGTGGGAAGTTCAGCCTTAGGACGCTCTCTCCGATTTCACTGGGATATATTCCCCATTGAGAAAAGCCGTGAAACACGAATATCTTTCTTGCGGCAATTTTCTATCATTCCTACATTCATGATGATTTCTCAATCCGAAATTTTCGCCTAGGTTAGCTAATCGGGATAAACATACGAGAAATCATAGAAGGATAGAGGTAAGGAAAGGCCATTATGACAAAGCAGAATTCGCTATTAATTAGTGAAACGATACTTGAAGTGGTATAGTGTACATTCCATTTGAATTTAATGATAAAGAAATTTTAATTCCAACCTCGCGTAAATGGATGCCTCTGATACAGATAAGTGGACTTAAAGCTATTTATCTCGAATAAAATAACACCATTAACCAAATATGTCCGAATATTTACCGTTGTTTACTAATGATCAATGAGTACTTTAGGACAATTTCTTTGCATACAATATCTGTTTAGATTTCGAGATCTTGATACGATATCTGCGACATAATCTTATTAAGCAAAGTTTCATTAACCTTTCGGAAGATTACCGAGATGAGAAAATCAACCATAGCCCTCGATCTAACATCCTCCTATTAAGCTTTCATTGGAATTTATCATTGCGTCGTTAAATGAAGAAAATATGTAAAAAATCAGGTTTCAAAATTTACGTACACAAACTTAAAGTGATTCTGGCGTTCTCCATATGATACGTAATGGAAAGCAATGGCTGTCTCAAAAGTAACTTATTTATGAGGTATAATATAATATAAAATCGTATAAAGTAACATTTTATAAATATAAAACTACTTGCCGAACTAATAAAGCATATTTCATTAAGATACAATTTATATTTACTGCACATGAGAACAACTATATCTTTGATACTATCTTTATATATGACAGTGAACTCTCCTTTGTTTTATACTTTTTGAAAAATTATCAAATGAGATTTAAATGGAATGCGTGAACGGCATGGAAATATTGCCATTCAAATCGTGCATGAAAATCTACGGTCAAAGGATATATCTATCCGAATCTCTGTATAGCTTAACTGCATTTCATCAGAGAATCGACCAAATTCAAACATTCAGTAATCCTTTTACTGGACACCAATTTTATCACAGTAAGATATAATTGCACAGATTAAAATTCATTGCCTCGCCGTAGAAATAGTTAATTAACATACAAAAAATGACGCAGATAAAACAAAAAAATGGGGCCGAAAAAAAAATTGAAAATATCGTTACCAACAATAGAATGTCGCAACAAAAGCGCAATGGATTCATCTCTAATCAGCATCAATGCCAACCGGATGATCTAATCACAGTCTAGGTGGATCTAGCTGAAAATGAGCATATCTGATATGCAAATGCACACTTCCGAGCCGATCGTTAGAAAATTCAGGGGTACCACATCTGCAAATCCCAACTCCCAACCAGCAACGAATCAATATTCACATTCATAAATAGCCGTTGAATTAGACACGACTCGATGACTGCACCATCGGTACATTCAACTTCCATTAGCCCCGTATGAACTACTCTGCGAGAGTTCGATTCGCAGCTTCCTGGATCGCTGACATGTACGGGTTGCAGATGGAGCCCCTGCCATACGCCTGTGGAGGATCCCAGTGTAGCGGAGAGAGAATTTCAAGGCGATGTTCCCAAAATCCCTCCCGGTCCTGCCCCAGTCGATCGATTCTCTCACGCAAGTGAAGAGTTCGCGCCAAAACTCCCTTCCCAAACATCCTGCGAAAGGTTTACCGCATTACGTGGATGCTGTGAACGACGACTCGTGCATGCAGCGAGAAAAAGCCATCGAAATGTAAATATTCGAGTGAATACGCATGTGACTACGTATAATATGCCCGTACTTAATCCATAGACGGAAATCTTAATATCCTACGATGCTTTAAAAATTACATAACGCAAACTGGTTGCCATGTGAGAAAATTTCGCAGACGGACACTGATACTCTATTTCCTTACCCAAATACGTTTCAACAAACACTCCAATCGCTATAACGAATACATAAACACTAAAAGACACATTCATTCTCTGCATCAGTGTCCGTTTCGATATACCTCGTTTTTATCGATGGATATCGTTATCCACACATCCAGTAACGAAACTCTATGAATTGAAACAAACTTTAACAAGATTTTTTGACCAAACGGTGCATTTATCATTTGTTGGTCTATTTTTAGCGGGAAGCGGGATACTTTCTCTTTAAAATGGTGGGTCACTTATACGTTTCGATAGAGTGTGAAGGGAGAAAATCGCTGGTCAAAGACGAATTTATAGGAATTATATGTGCAAGGATTCCAGAAGGCTACACTGCGTTCGAGTTTATCCTGACAGCTTGATGGCTGGAAACTGTAGTTTAAATCTTACGATAACTATGAATCGTAAATTTTATCGCAAGATCGAAGAAGACCGAATAGAGACGACCTGATGTGGTTATTTTTACAGTGCGGAAAAAATTAATCGGATTTCATTCCCATATAATGAGTCATTACTGACTAGGATAGTTGGAACACACTATAGAGAAGACAAAGAGCATTATTAATAATAATAATAAAACGTCTTTATTCGGGCGAGATTGAGACTGAATAGTCTCTTCTTACATCTAACCCTTCGTCAATTTGTAAGAAAGAGATAGCAGAAAAAAAGTGCACGGAAGAAATTTATACTGTGGGCTTAAAAACCTAGGATAGAAAAAATAGCCCACAGCAGGAAAACACCCCAGAAGAGGGTGTGAAAAACCTGCGAAACCTACAGATAGATAAGAAACTGAAATTTATAGAAAAGGCTGCAATCAAAAAGCAAGGAACATATTTACACTTCAAACTGCATATAGAAATAACCCATAAAAGAATAACAGTTAGTAAAAAGGATTACAGGAGGAGGATGTAGAAGGAAGATGCTATTTAGAAGAATTTTTCAGTTCGTTAAAGATGCAGGCCTTGGGATACGCAACGGAGATAAACAGTTGAAAGTATCTCGAGAATAACAAGCTACCCCATCAGAATATATTCTAGATAGACATCATAAAATACATTTTTATCATTAACAATTCTATTGTAATCCAAAAGGGAAGGCAATATTGGAAAAATTCATCCTAGATCTACTCAATCGATACTAAACGTGCTTTTAAGACACAAACAAGCTATAGCATGTCTTTAAAATTTTCTCAAAATAAAAAAATCCCTCTTTTGAGGAAAAACGAGGTATGGCATTTATAACGAAAACGTTTAAGTATATTTTATCCTCCATAGGTAAATGCCCATGGTTAAGGATAAATTTAGAGCAAATTTGAGTACGTTGAACCAAGCGCAAGCAGCATTCACTATTGGGTTTAATAAAAGGATTGCACATTAATTCCATTAGGTTTACGTTTAACTTGCATTTAATGGAAGAAGATTTGATGAAAATGTTTACGTTCTTTAATATTTCCTAGGCAACTACCGTACTAATTATTCACGTGGGTTCAAGCCTCTTGAACATCTTATAAAATAATACACAAACGTAAACTCTAATTATAAGAATGATCAATTTGCAATTTCATACGGAGGAAGAGCTGGTCGTAAAAATGTATGGACCAATTAAACGACAGAAAAATTAGTACATTGAGAAAAGAATTCCGTTTGAAAAAAAATTTTGGGTTCTTAATAAATATTAGCTAAAATTCTATTTGTAACTCATCCGAGCTTCAGAGGTTATCAATTCCAACCATATTAATTTACGTTAAATTAATCTGGAAAAAAATTAACGTGCCTAACTAACTTAAAATTTCGTAGACATAGAAGCGGAAAATAAAATCCGAAAAAAGTAACACGAAATTTCTATGAAGAAGCTGACACCTCGTTTCAAGTCCTAACAAACGCAGAAAAGTTTTCCCCGAAGTTTAGAAGTGAAATGAACGAGGAGACGGAATCAATACTATTACTATGAAGTCATGCAAAGGATGTAGAATTCAAAGTTTATAAAATAAGCCTGTTTCCGCTACTAAGAAATTTCGTAACCGGTTCCACCGTATTTCCCATTGATTTCATATCTTTAGCCGAAGTTGCTCGAAATAAATCTTTACGAAGAAATTACCTAATGTTTTTTATCGTATTTCGGATAATTGTGTGAGATATCCTTTCTATGACCTTGAGCAAGTTCAACCTTAACATTAAACAAGAAGCCACTTCCTTTATTTTTCGTTTGAAACCCAGAAATTGGACTCGATTATCGCAAACTCATGCTTTAAACTGCGTAATTTTCGGTCTCCTTCCCCAAAAGGATTTCCATTTTGTTGCTAAATTTTCGCAGTAAAATAACACAGCTATGAGGCCCATTAGAAGTAATCTCAGGTAAGATAGCCGTAATATGCGTTTCCCAGCTGTGAGTCATACGCAAGCAGAAATCAGGTCACGAAGAATTTCAGATAAAAGTAATTCAGGCTGAAACTCAATCTGCGATAGCGTGAGGAGGGGATCGCGTGAGATGGTGCATTTTATACGCAATGAAAAGGGATAAAATATAAAAAAGTCATCAAAAGTTCAATCGCTGACGCAGCGATCAGAGGAAGAAATCGCTTGGAAAAGCTGACTCCGGGAGTCCAAGGATTCCATGCATTACTGGATGCACTCCTGTCATTGCGTCGATCAGAAGGAAAAATAGCTGGATGAAACTCGGTTAATTAACTTCAGGGTTTCGTGACTACTTGTAGGATTTTAGCGCGAAATATCACGATGGGGAATGGTAGCGCTACTAAAATTCTTATTTTTCCATCGGAGAGATTACGAAGAAATTCGCTACTATGTATAAACTTAAGAATATTCAAGGTGTCCGATATACAGCGATTAAGAAATTCCCTGCGTTATCTAGGGTAATGTGTTCAGTTTTCCAGAGTAATAAATTCTGCTATTCAAGGGAAAATTTTAAGTTTCCAGGGTGTTCTACACAACTTAGTAAATTTTTGGCCAAATATTATTCAGTGATAATAATTACGCACAGAAGAGTTTAGTATTACGAAACTAAGACACCCACTTTTCAGCCAAATCAGAGGAAAAATTTTTGCCCCTGGAATGCAGGCAACTTTCAGTGTCCAGTAATCGAATTGTAAGACTATTTTACACTAAGTACTACATACGGAACATAAGATACGTCAATTTAATTTTGAAAATGTCGCTAGATGTACACGATAAATAACACTGGAAAGTACGTTGAAATAAAATAAAGTAACTTCTACAAATAAAATGTAAGTTAAGACATTGCGCAAATTCAAGTATGATATAATAAATATTCAAGTGTAAGTATATGAACATTAATTCTTTTACCTACTGAACCTAACGCTATTTTAATTTCAACGTAACCCGAACACGTAATTTTAAGAGTTCCTTGAGGAGGGTCAACGAAACATTTACTACAGCAAGCGAGGTGTCATTTAAAAAGAGACCAAAGGTGGTTAAAATAAGATGATCTAGCGATTCTTTTTGCCATAGATAGCGACAAAACCGCTAGTTTGGCAACTATGCAAAACATGCTTAAACTAGAAGAAATCGCCATGGGTTATAGGAGGGGTGTATACAAATAATACGAGAAACCGAATTACTTCAAATTACAATCTTATTGTTATGAAGAGAACAACAGATGGGCAGTAAGCATTGAGGAAGCAATTACGGCTTCACAAAACCCAAATCGGCTGCCTAATCATTCAAACTTTTACTTCCATAACTGCCAGAAAGCAGGACAGTGAGGGAGGCGTAACAGGCAGCACAAAAGCGGGACCGTCCCGTCAAAATCAGGTCTGGAATTGCTTGATACATGGCCTAAGTCTCTCAATGCCCCGCGATTCCTTGGCGTGGAACCTTCCAAATTCCTTTTAATTTCAATAGCTCGTTCTACTTCAAATCACTCCATTTGTATATTACTGAAATTTTCCCTTACCACTTCTTTGGAGAAATTATAAAATGATCCAATTAAGGTAAACCCGGAGTGCCAAAGGAACGTTTAAGGTTCGTATATGCCCATAAAATTATTTCATTACTCAGCGCAGCCAGTTGGTCAATATAAAGAGGTTTCCTCGCTTCAAGTGGTGTAATTAGGGGCAAGAGGATTCGAATTGCTAAAAGAATAAAGGAGAGAAATCAGAGTTCCAGATCAGCCAGTTTGTGAGACGAATTATCCTATTCTATATTAATTTAAGTTTTACATTCATTCACGAAGAAAAGTTTACAATTGTATTACATCAAATTTGCTCCAAAATCCCTTTCTAATTTTCAGGACGTAGAATAGGTATCCTAAACATGGTGTTATGAAAAGTAACGATTATTTTTAAAGAAGCAGCAATTGTAAGAACTTAACTTGCAAATCAGAATTGGAAAATTACCGTTTGAAGTTCAAAAATTTCCCAATAACAGAGGTAACTGAAGGATATTATTCTATTTGGGATGAAATGAACGGAAAGAGAATGATAACTGGTTAGTTAACTGATAATAATTCACATAAAGTTCCTTGTGTCTATGATTACAAAACAATAATGGCTTAAATATACATATCCCGGATTCTACAGGAAAAAATATGTATCTTAAATCTAAAATCTAATCTTCGTTATAAAATACGTGCAACATCTAAAGACGATAAATACAAAAGCTTTATAAGTGGATTATCAAAACCTTTCCTTCGAAGATGCATATCATGCTCAAATAATGAAAACGACCTCGAGGGACCCAAAGGAATGCATTTCCGCTGAAACACCGAGCAGATTTTTTGCGATTGGAATTACTTTGTCCACGCCACGTAATAGAAAAGAAACTCGAAGGCTGGAGCGAAAGGAAAAAAATTCCAGAGTTACTTATTCGCTCTTGACTCAGATCTTCCACAGTCGGTATCTCAATTATTCTTATTTCGTTCCCGTTTCTTGGAATTTATCCGCATTTTTAGCGTCGAGGTAACAATTTTAAGGATCGATTCACTAACTGTAAGAAGAACTTAGATTCACTGAGACTTAAGAAAAAGAAACGAATTTCCAGCAGAGGTAAGCAGGGAAAGTATTCAGAATGCAATGAAATCGATTCTTACATTTAATAGGTTAAGTAAAAGATGAGGTAAAATAGACTGCGGAAGGTATTAGATTGAATATTTAAGTTTTGAACCTTCTGCACTATTATTATCTGAATTTGAAGGTAAAGGTTGGTTTCGTACGTGGAACTCGATAATAATACATTAACGGTTCCAAGTAAATTAGTAAACTAGTAAATTTTGTAAACCGTATCTTGATGAATAGAATGATTTTCATTTTTCTCCCGGTAAGGAACAGAGCGAAAGTCCTACTCGTGACTGAATATTTGAAAACTAATGAAGTATTCACATATGATGGGAGCGATTCTACATTTGATAGGTTAGTGAAAAGATAAGTTGGAATACATTGCGGAAGATAGTTGAATATTAAAGTTTCGAAGCTTTCCACACTGTTATTACCTTAATTTGAAGGTAAAGGAATAACCTAATCGAAAAATATCTAAGAAGATGCGAGATTATCAATATTGACGATAAATACATGTATATCTATGTATTAGAAAAGTCTACTATGGTGGCAATAAACTTCAATTAAAAATATGGATGGCTTTCGGGTTAAAATCACTATCATTCCATACACAATTACTAGAGGATCAAAAGACCTAAGATGATGCGAGCTAATCAATATAGAAGATGAATAAATACATATCTATATATTTGAAAAAGTCAACTTTGGTGCCAATAAACTTCAATTTATAATATGGATGTCTCTGTCTCTCTAAAATCACTGTAATTCCATGCATAAATACTAGAGGATCTTTGAAAATACGTGTAAATGAACACGCGTGTATCCTAAGCATGTTTAAAACCAAACCTTTAACGACGTGTACCCCAAGGATCTGATCTCGGACCTATGAAACCAAAAAAGTAAGCACTGAAAGGTGTCGGCCGCCGCGAAAGGTTGAGAAACCCATCGTAGAGTCGAAGGTAATCCGCGTTTCCCATCCCAACGGACGGATTCAACCATTTCCATCACGGTTCCCCCTCATCGAAAGCGAGAGTGGCCTTCCACCACTTCCCAGATGACTCCTCCGCCCGATAAATAATCGAATTCCTTTCCGGTGACTCCGCGAGAGAATTATCATCGTCACAAGTCGCGCAAATCATTCGGCGGGAAAAAAACACCTTTTAAAGAGATACATCCCGGGCGGCGTGATTTATTTCCGGGCCCCTAACTCCCACCCCACCCACCGCTCCATCACCGGCGCTCCGACAACAATCGACGCTCGCGTTGCGTCATCGCTCGTAACGACACGGTTGCCATGGTAACAGGCTCTCTGGCGCGAAACCCGAGTCCTTCCCTTCGATCTCGTGACCCCTTCTCTGAGACCACAACAAACCTCCCCTCCCCCGACGAGAATAGCGCCTCTTTGAAACGGATTCCCATCCCATCGACAGAATGGGGTCGCACCCCCTTAGAAAAACGCCGTCCGGGACGAATTTCTCGCTGGATAATGAAGGCATCCGTCTCTCGCTCCGCGGACGACGATATTAAAAAATAATTGAAGAGCGCCATTCGCAGACGGCATGTTCGAGCGAATCCGCCTCCTTTTTTTTCCCTACCCCTCCTTCCTGATATCCTGACGTCGAAAAAAATGTGAGGCGCTCGAGGACCGAATCTAGGCCACTTTCGATTGGAAACGCAACGTTTTCGATCGAAACGCCGCCGCGGCGCTCGATTCTTTTGTTTTCTTTTTTTCGCGGGAAAAGTTGGAGAAATGGCGGGAAAGGAGTTGCGGGGTTTCTTGGGAGGAAAACATCGGCGATGAAAGTGTCTTGATCGTGTTCGAGAGATGGGAGGTGGCACGGAGGAATGTTTTTGTTGCTTTGCATCATTAAATGACGTATCAGAAGGAATACATAAACGTCATTTTTGGTTATTTTCTTAACTTCGCAGAAATCATAGATTATTTTCTGAAAATAAAGTTTATCTGAATGATTTTAGCAAACGATCAAAAGCATTTCAATCTCTGATATAAATGGTAGTAGTATTGTGAAAATGCTTCGACATTGTGACCCCACCGGGAATCGAACTCGGGACCGCTTTCACCTTAGGCGAAAGCGCTGTCCCCTTGACTATCAAAGAGCCTACTACCTCATATAATTATTACAGATAGAAAAGCTTTTAATCTTTGCAAAATACTTCTTTATAAAAAAAAATATGCTTCCTTTATCTTGTACATGAAGTGAGAGTATAAACATATATTTTAAGGACTTGAGAACTCAGATCGCTTATGGATATATGATTCAAAATGTTCATCGGTAATGATTGAAATATATTAAACTCGGTTTAAGACTACAGAGACTAAATTCTTTTAGTAAAAGACAGCATGAATTTAATCACACATATTTCTTGTTTGAAGGTAAAAGTGGAAAAGGTATATTATACAAGTTGAAACGAATTTATGTATAAGGTCAAGAGCTTTATTCCGATGAATTATATAGCTAACAAAAATTAACCAAGTAATCTGGATGGTGATCGATAATTGCTGAAAACTCGCTGATATCAGAACTCGAAACTGCTGGCAAACTTTTAGGATGAACATTGGAATAAACTCGATTGCACTAGAGAAAGTTTTCAATGGTGAAGAATGAGAATAAGCACGGACATTGACATCTCTTGAATCCCCAATAAAACTCTAGAATTCGATAAAGAAACCAAGTTAAGTAAAAAATAAAACATTTTATAGATGCATTTATGCTACATGATATGAATAATTGTTATGTTCTATAAAATGGATTGACATTAGCGTGCGCTGCAGCTAATTGTCCTCGGTGCGGATTCTAAAGACTCGGAAAGCCAAGGGTTGACGAGGATGAAGAATTCGTGCTACTCACTTGCCAGCCGTACTTTCACGAGGGTGATCAATTTTTAACCTACTTTCCCGAAATATGGAAAAGTTATCTAGGGAGATCGCAAAGTTAGCAGCGAACGTGGTCTGCAGTTAAAATTCGAAGAGTTGCCTTCCTTTCTCCATCGAAGTTGTTATGAAGTGCTCTCCGGACGGCATAAGCACTAGAACATAGTTTTCAAGCGCGGGAATTCGAATAGAGCTAGACGGATAACTCGGCATTATAAAAATGACTCAAGGTATGTTTAATGAGAATTAATTTAGAAGCGACTTTTTTCCTAGATTTTAGATTGCATACTGCTATAGAATGTATATATTAGAGGTTGAACTTCGAAAATCAGGTGATAAAGATAACGTTTGTAATGATAAAGGAATTAAGCGATTAGCAGGGTATGGGATGTTTTGGAGAGATACAACAAACCCTCTTTAAACCAATCCACATGTTATTAATCTATAATTGTTTCGTTGATATATCAAAAAGTTTATAAAAGATATAATATAGTACTTATATAAGGTAATTTATACCCATTACCTTGAATTTTTGGAGTTCATACCGTGATATAAATAAATGGCTCAACCCTTGGCAAAATATATATGGATGATTTTTCATAATTAAACTAACTGAGAGACTATAATTAGAATTAAAATCAAATTGACGGACTGGTATGCTGGAAATTGTCCATATCAATAAATAAATATAATGTTCTCGGTGAATTATTCTTATTTAACACTACTGGTTACGATCGGGCAAATGAAAATGTTACCACGTAAATTATTTCTGGGACTCAGAAAGAGTACTTCATTACGTGTCAAGAATTAAAATCAATTAGAGAACTAGGATGAATTCTACTCAATATGAGGGATTGCTAAGAATCACCCCATACTTCAAGTAGACCAATCTTAAAGACTTCGCTAACAGTTTCGTAAAGGGCGATAAGGCTAAAAGAAATGATTGGAAGTATAATCACATGCGGAGTTTAATTGCATTCATTAAATCCTTCATGACGACAGATATTACATTGATAAAGTTCAATAAGACTTAATTTTATTTCAATTCTTATCTCAAACAAGAAACCTGAATCATTCGATGTACTGTATACAACCAAATAATAGTCAAGTTTTTCGTATATTTTTTCAAAGCTAGATTTAAGATATCGATTTTGATATGAATACGAATTTGTCAGGGACGAAACTCACGTCTATTCTGGATCGAAATTATAATTAGCACAATACCGGAAATAAGAGAGGAGGGAGAAAATAAGGCTGAGATTAATACGTCGATTAAGACTGGAGAAGACCTGCTTTTGTATAGGTAAGACCTCCGATAGTAACAAAAACATGTAGAAAACATGTTCCAAATCTATATAAATATAATTTTACTTTAGCTCTCCCTCCTTCCTCTGGATTTTTAACTAAAAATGTCTACGCTTAGGCTGCCAGAAAGTGTATGTCGAATCTAACATGTAATGATAACATGTACATATACATGTCAGGAAATACATAAAAATCTAGTGTCAACTTTTATTACGGTACGTGAAAAATTCTGGATTTCGTGGGCACAATTTATAGTTGATCGAATTTTAATTGAGATCGAAAATTACTTGGTATATCCGATAATTTTGGCCCTTTTTATAAATAAAGACTTCCTCTTTTGAGATAGCTTTTATGAGATTCATCACTATTTCTTCCATTACACAAAAGACCTACTGTCAAGTCGATAGCGAAAGAAAAGCTGGCCTTTACGTCCTTGTGAGAATTAAACGATTCTATCGTGACAGTTACGTGCACGTGAACTCGGAAAGTCGAAGGACAGCCATCGATTACATCACGCGAGTTTCGGAGGTCGAGCGACGCAAAACCCTTACTCTTTCCGACCAAAAATCCAGGGGATAGCGTCAAACGTGACGCATTACGTAAGGTAATCAAGGACCTTTCTTTCGACCTGTTATTCGAACCATAGAAACCAATCAAGTGTGTGCGGGACTGTTCCATCGGAAGGTAGAGACTACTAATCTCTCTTCCTCAACGGTAGCTGACTTGTCGGTCTTCTTGTCGACCCACTAAAATATCCGAAATCCGAGAATCTCTCATATTTATACGCAAAGAGCAAAGTGCGTCCTTGGCTATAGTTGGTGCGTACAAGTTGGGTCCTGAGATCAAGTTATATTTAACTGAGATGTTCAGCCCGAAAAATGCCTTTGGGTGAGACGCTGAATGATTCACTGGTGGTTTTGTAGTGCTTCTGTACCAAAGTAAACCTAAGCTCAACAAGTTTTGCTTGCATGTCGTGATTGAAAGTTTCTTTGCAATGATATTTTACGCATTTATTATTATTGATGATATTTATGTCATGCTGAAAGGTTGTTGGATCCACATCCTCCCCATCAGCACGAGATGTAAATAGGTTTGAAGAGGGAATGAGGTAAATGGACAAGATTAGGGGTGAGGTAATTTTCTCTCTGAGCAGAAATTCTATGAGTAACTATAGCACAATTTATCAGCATTTTTTACATGCAATACTAAGTAATCAAAATGAATGACATTATTCAGCATCACCTAGACATTAGCGGCTCTCATATTATCACAACCATGAGACAATAAAAAAATACATTGCTCTCTATCCTACGCCAAAAACAGATGAAAAATATTCCATTTATCACGGTATTGTATCAGAAACATTTTTACATTACGATGATTTAAAATGATTTAATTCTGTAACGGTTAAATATATTTAAGGATTTGAAAATTCGAAATTTATCTTGAGTAAAAAGAATCTTAAACAAATTTTAACAGCTCAAATTACTTATACAGACGGGACCTGAATAGTGCTTAAACTCTGAATGAGAGACACACCACAAAATTCTATGCCCATTATATCTGGCATCATAATCGGATACTGTTTCTTTCTGGGGAATTACTGCGAAATAATTACGGAAAAAATAAGCACTGCAAAAGATTGTATCAACGAAGCTGGGAAAGCTATCTCTACGAATTTAAGAGTAAACTTTTTACCAACGAGAAATAAGTAAGCACGAAGCTATTAGAAACTTTCTCTACGAAACGAAAAAAAGCACTTCCGCCAAACCTACAAAGTTTTTGTCTAAGAAACATCCTCTATGTCAGGTTTCCCAAACTTTTTTCTGCTTAACTCCTTTCTATTCTCATAAAGTATTACGGATCCCTATAGTGGGCAGTCAACACAGATTTTCCCTTTTATGATTTGGTGCAATAACCTTTTCTATCTCGAGGAAGAGAATATTTTACATTTGTCTGCCAGTACAGGATATAGAAAAACTTATCTTTCATTTAAGTTTGTCATAACCTTGTTCACGACACTGGTAATATTAAAGGTAACGAGTATGAGCGATTCTGAATAAAGATATTGGCATAGGAATTGGCACCTAGGTTAAGTTCTCATTTAGATGCTCCTTTCATACAAATATTTTCAGGACAGGGGATATATTTAAAAATTCGCTTATTATGAACATCGGTGTAGTATAATTTGGTGTAAATTGTAGCTCTCAAACTATAAAAAACAGTATCGACAAAACTGTCAAATTTGATTTATTGATAGTTAGAGGTATACACCATAATCGGCTTACTTTTCAATAGATAGTGTATGGATAACGAACAAACGACTCATTTAAACCGTAATCCATTTCAAAAATTTTACCAACATAACCTACAAATGGGCAATTTTTTTATGACTGAAGAATTACTTGCGTCGACAACTATTTATAAACTCGTAAGAAAAATTTCAACCTGGGATTCAACTACATAGCGAATGTCTCCCACAAATAGTCGGGTTTTATAGTTGGAAATACGATGTAGTTAGCTTTCATATATTTGATATTACAGAAGGATACAGTTAGCCTTTGAGTACTAATAGTAATATAACATGCGCTCGTTGTCAATATCTTTACGCTAAATCAATTCATCGACGAAAGTCAATGATTATACCCAACTATAAAACCCGAGAGCCCGTATCAGGGACTGCAACTGACGTCATTCACATTGGTAATACCTAGTTCAATGCTATCCCTACTGAATACTTCCTCTTCAAGACTTTCGGTAGTTAATGCTGAAGGAGATAAGTTTCATATCGGCGTGCCAATAGAAAACTTTACGAAGAGTTTTATGATGATTACAAGAGGAAGAAATTAATTATCTACGACATTAAATAAGAATCTACGAATAAATTACTGTCTCTACGAGCAAATATCTTGGATAGAAAAGAATAATACAATAGAAGTAGAAAAAACGATCTTTGATAAGGAAGAGATTAGTATCCTAAATTAAGGATGCGAAATAATTCAATGCGTAACAACAGTAAATATCTGATAATTTTTTTGGCGCTCGAATATCTTAAGTATTGGGCAGAAAATAACGTTGATATCGGGTCTCAACAGGGGCTCGTCTACCACTCTTTGAAAAAGAGTACCAATGACTCTAATACAAATAACGGAAAATCACAAATATTAGGTAAACAGCTCCGCTTAAAATCCTGCAGCTGAATTGTATGCAACAGCGGAAGATATCGGCGAAGGGCTAGGTCCACCGATGGAATAGAAAAGAACATGTTGGACTACCGTTATACTAGGAGTGGTGATGGGAGGTGAAGATGAGAGGGGAGTGGAACCAATGCGTTGCACATAGCAGAGATTTCACTCGGACTTGAAAGCCGATGCTACGAATCGTTCCTTTTCCAAGCATAACTTAGGAAAACTCACTATGGCTCACCCACCGCATAAATAGCGCTGTGATTGAGTTGAGCCAAAGTTGAATAGTAAGTGAATTAATGGAAATAAATAAGCAAAATTCCCTCAGAAGTGGAATTCGTAGTATAAACAATAACCCGACAATCTTGCATAGAGAAGTAACTCGATAATCAATATAAATTTTCTCCAACACTCATATCCATTGTTTGTCAATATATAAAGTCTCAATCATCAGTGCTATGGAAATCATTTTAAAATATTACAGAAACGATACTGTTTACATACGCACTCTTCGAAATAACGCAAAACTGATTTTCATTTTAATGGAGGTAAATTATCGAAACATGGAATAGTAATCAGATATAAGTGATATGGAATAGTCCAATAATATACATTCAGTCTTTTCTGAATTGTTAAGGCCGGTTCAATGAGACAATATTTTGCATTCTGTATAGTGACGAAAAATGTCCGTATAAATATTTATGCCTACATCAGTATATTCTCAGTATTTAATCAATGATTATTAGCTTTTACGTTGAATATTAAACTGAAATAAAAACTCCAATGAGTATTTTTTGTAAGCAATCCAACCAGGATTTCAGCCTGCATTTACTGCTGAAATTCATTTCAAACATTTCACTTTGTACATGAGATAGCAAAAATTTTATCAAATATTTATTTGCCACTAGGAAACACTAAAAAGGTTTGAAATGAGAACCAAATCATTACTATAAGGTAATTCACAAAAATGAAACAATTTAACCACTTTATAAATACTATATGAACGGATTGAGCATTGAATACACCAAAAATAGCAGTAATAATGCATTAGTTATTCGATATATTGGTGAAGGATTTATCTTGCACATCGGTCACGTCAGTTAGATGTGAAAATTGAACATCATATGTTAAAAATCCTACATGTATAACCGCACTTTACTACATTATTAACAATACTTTTTAGATAATAATAGTTCATTATAAACACACGTAATAATTTTTAACTCGATCAGTTAACAATTTAAAATGCGTGCGAGGCAAAGAAAGATGTATTCATTTGTATTTACGCCCCTTGCTACAAGCTGATAGGCAGCTTACTGGGTATTAACGTAGATGTATCTTTTTCACCTAAGAAATACATGAGGCGATTGACGCTAATCACCTTACTCTTTACGCATGCAATAACAGTTGGTGACACACGTCCGACAGCATAGCAATGCTGTCACCAAGGCCTATGTGACTTCCGACACTCTGAAGCGCTTTTAATTACCGGTCCAAGTAAGGCTTCCTACTCTTCATCGTGGGCTTCTTTCCCGACGCCGATGGTTGCTTAAGCCTGTGGCTCCTTAAAATGCGGTCAGCCCGTATCACGCAAGGCCAAGTGCCCACGCGGTTCAAGATTGCACAAGACATTCACCTCTCCTTATATTTAAGGAAATCAATGTCAGTGTCGTACTATCGACAGGAGGCGGAAAAACGACGAGCTAAAAACCAACTGTATAAGCAAGCCGGAAATGGTAAGAGGAGGAAGAAAACTTGGCATGTAAAAGCATAATCCAAGAATTTCTTAAGAAAAACGGAAGTTTTTTCCCTTAAATCAAATTCGGGGCTTCCGAAGTCCAAGACCAACGGTTAGGAATTTTTTGCTCATGACTTGATTGGAGTTAGAATGGTGAGATTTACAGAGATTTCATCCATGTTCCTCGCTTGGTGAGACTTACACCAAAATATTGGGCTAGTTATCTCTTATAACAGGTTTATTCCTACAGTTTAATTCCCATAATACATTTTGATAATTCTTGTCAGTATAACTCACGAGAATCTTACAGTTTATCGTTTATAAATTACATAGACACGATATATAGAAGTACTATAAATATATATTCATCTAAGATACATACGTATATGCACAGGTATATTAGATGTATTGTCTTAAGTATGACATGTTATTTTATTTTAAACCTTCCTTTAATAGTACATAATCTTTGTAACTGGGCCCTGTCCATAATGACTGAATAAACAAATAAGACTAGATTTACCTGAGGAAATTTGATTTTTAGCAAAATCGATGTAGCGCTGAAATTTACAAAGAAGAGAACTGAATTCATGATATTCATTTCAAAGAAGTGTAGGCTGAACAGGTTCAAACTGCTTACATATTAAGAACTGAGAGTACCCTCCGCTCTTAACTAGCACTTTAATAAATAGTTATCTTCATGTTTCTAGTTTGAAATATGTTTTAAAAGCATATTTAACATATATGTCCGAATATCTTCGCACCGCTAATGAAAACGATATCGTCAAAGGAGGTGGATTTAATGGAAAACATCACGGGATATCAAAGGAGAAATCTATGCTAGTAAATAGATATTCCAAATTGAACGCCTACCTCCGTAAAGTTTTAAGAGGTAATGAATGTCTCAGACTGCTCACCCAGGCATAGAAAAATTTATCTCCTAAAATTAAATTCATTCCTATTTCCGATTAGGAACCCAGATTACGTGACGCAATCACTTTACCACACAGAACAATCTGAGTGGATATCCCAGTGAATCCGCGTAGATAATCTCTAAGCTGAAAATGTCAAAATTAAGCGTTAATGAATTTCTTGTGTAAATGCCAGCGGTAGACGGATCTAGGTTTGATTACTAGAACTTTCAATTAAAATTCGGAGAGCCCAAACTAAGTTCCGACACTACTTACAAGGATTCCCAGTGTAAAGAAGTAGCGTTCCCTTCTCTTAGGGAATCTCATTCCATTGCTTTGAAATCTTCTTGTCACGGTCGCCTTTTGCATCACTCGGAGACTTTCATGACAGCCTACGGAGTTGCGGAGAAGTTTGAACGATTTTCTTATTTATGGAACGGAAAAATCTCAAAAGAATTCCGCCGGTCGCAGGAAATTGCAAAATGATAGATTCTCTGGGGTGGCGGGAGATGTGGAAACTTGAATGCTCTCTAGGCTCACCTTAGTCATGGATTCCATTGGAGTGAGAATCTTTGCATTCACACTAGATTATAAGCAGTGATATTCGCAATCGAGCTAGAAAAAATTTTATTTTACGAGAATCAGAGATACAAGGAAGGATGCCAATGAGATATACGAGCGAAAAGTATTTAAAAAGATACAGGAATAAATTAATGATCTTAAAATTAAAAAAATATGATGACGAACTTGCATTTCTTTGCCAACGATTTAGTAGTTCCAGAAAAGGAAATTCATTTGTTATGCTGTCTTTGGCAGAGGTATGAACTGTTCTATCATGAGAAAAATAAATTACTCATAATTACTAGGGAAGGAAGAAATTCCTCCATTGAATGATTCAAGTGTGGTTGAATCAATGGAAACTGCGATTGGGCGATTCTCCCAGGTCTTTGACGGGTCATCAAATAAAGTGCGAATTAAATGTTCTATAAACCTATTTTACTCCAAAATACGTAATAAACCCGAGTATAGAAAGTATATAATATTACTTTTAAAAATATATTAAAATATGTTAAAAATTCTCTGAGTAATCCGAGAGTCAATATGTGAAGGAGTTTATTATCGGAACTGCAATTTCAACTCTGTTAAACTTCAACTCTCTAAAAATTATCACCGAGAGTAAAATTGGCTTGGGAAATGAAGATTTTTGGATTTGAAAAGCCTTAATATGAATTCCGTAGGAAATTACAATTTAAAAAAAATCCAGTCAATGCAAACTCATAACTATGTATATTTTCTTCGATTTATTTTACTTTTCCTATTTTTTATTATTTTACAAAATCCATCATATGCAGCCCTTTGTTCATTCATATTTAAATGATTAATGATCGTTTTCCTGGTTCTTTAGTGAAATGAACATTCTTGTGATCTATACTCTTTTTTTAAAGACATTTATACCAAAATTTAAATAAGTACATGTGGCAGCATTAGGTCAATTGAATGTTAATAAGTTTAAGGAATGATATGTGCACAGCAGCAACTATTCAAAGAAAACGGTAATGGATAAGTTGTGAAATACATAAATTAACTGAACCGGAACCGAGGCAATGAACAGTTTCTCATAAAGTCTATGAACTCATCCGAAGAAACTAAACGTTCGATGATGATGTATTGTAAATAGAACAAAATTACCTGAAGTGTCCCTGACATAATTCAAAAGGAGCGGAAGACTTAGATTTCTATAAATCAATTTGTGTTCACCCTCATGTCAACCACAGATTAGTTCCAGAAAATCTCGCTCAGATAAAATAAGAGATCAACTCGGAAAAGGAAAGTAAATTTGTTTATTCTTTGTGGCGACAGTTAATGAAGCAAGAAATGACGTTTAATCGAGGTTATCGTCTGGTGGAAAACATTATAGTTCTTTCAATCAAAGATTTGAGATTATACTCAGGGTTATTCACATTTATCACATTTAACAGAAACCTTTCTAGTTGATAACCGGATAGTTGAATTTTTAGGGAATTTAAATTTATAATAACATTATGCTTTACTTAAAAAATAATTCCAGATCAGGAAATGGAGCTGTAGCTAGAACTTCAGTATCTCGAAAAAATTGTGAAAGATCCGAAAACGATGAGACACTTGTCGTTTTAATAAATATTATAAGCTCATGATAATTTATCAAAATAAAAGATCTGATTCTAAATTCATAGAAAGTTATGTAAGTATGTATACTATACACATCCTATGAGCTTATATATAAATCTCATTCAGAACCATAAACAATTTTAGGGTAAAATAAAATCATTAACCCTGGATTTGATACTGTTAACGAACATATTTCTTTGAAAATAGTTTTGGTGAAACTACTCTATACATACTGTTTAAGAGGTATTTTAGAATACATCCATATATCTACCCCATCTGCAGCATGTACTAGAGTGATTAACTCCAGTTGAGTAAAGGATAATCGAAGATGTGCAAACAGACTCATTCACTATTTTTAAATAAATTCGGTATTTAGTAACGAAATCGCTAAATGGCTATTAATGATCGCTATGAATTTTTATTTCATCCTCCAACTTCAAAAAATTCTTTTTTCAAGGTCAATTAGAGAACAACAATACCTTGGTTTTCACACATCTCCAGCGAATTACTACTTTTGTACCCTTCTCTAGCATCATTCTTTTCCTTTGGGCAAGCTCAAGCAGTAATTTTTAACCACTTCCACGGTAACCCCCAAAACCATTACACAGCCGTGCATTTCTATTCCCAAAACCCTCCATACGGACACTCACGCCCTAGAAACACGCAATTCCGACGCAATTTCCACTCGCTTCTACGTCCAAATTCCCTCAACTACGCACACGATAAAAACCAACAACCTCCCCTCACGGCAGAACTACGCGCAAATTCGCGGCGGAAAAAAAAATTCCCTCGCCCCAAACGAGTTTCAAGGTTGGATAGAAGACAGCCCCAGAGTCGTAAACAAGTTACCCTATGGGTGCAGGGCGTCACGGCGCCCGTCGACGCCCATGGAGGGGGTGGACGCTTCGGCGCCACCTATTCACCCCATCCGTTTCGTTCGATAGCCGAACTACACAACGCATCCTTTTGGGAGAGAAAAAAATCCGTAACGAAACACGGAAGCGCGGGTGTGAAATGTTACGCTGGGAGAGCCGTGGTACAGAGAGAGGGGGTGAGAGTAAAGGGAGGAAAATGGAACATCAGCAGGAAGGGCTTTCTCCCTCTATGGACAGGTATGCGACGACGTCCCACGTTAAAAGAGCCGAGATAAAGGGGAAACTCTCCACTGTTTTCACAGGAGATACGATTATCGACCGCAATAAGGTTTTTGCTGAAACGCACTCTTATTATCCCTCGTTTAGGTTTTCGTTTTGCGATAAAAGTAAGGGGATCGGGGGGTGAAAATGAGTTAAATGGAGATTTCCGTAGTTCGGTAACGGATGCGAATGCTGATTGCTGGTGGAGAAGAGAAAGGTGATCACCGTATGAGAATTCAGCGTTGCGATTTGATTCATCAATTTTTTTATGAGTTTGGAAATATAATGAATCAATAGTAGGCATTTCTAACATAAAAGTAGGCAATCTCATCATAAACTCTTTTCAACATAAAAGTAGGCCATCAATACTCAACGTATAAATAGACTTAAACTTTAATAAAATAAAATTCCTTGAAAGGTTCACCTGTTTTAGTAGTAGTAATACTGTTAAAGTTGCTTTGAAAGCTGAGGTCATTTCGCACGTGGGTCCCCACCGGGAATCAAATCCGTGACTGCGTTCACTGAAGTAGAGCTCGCTGCCCACCTGGTTATCCCGGAATCCCCTCTATTTTATAGTATTTTAACTTGCTTCAAGAGAAATTACATCTTCCTTAATCCTTTACCCTTTGTTTGTTTAGCATAAAGTTTTTCATAGACCGAATTTATAAAATATCTTAACTTCTGACTAATCAAAGTAAACATTGCTTAATTTTTATTTAACCTTTTTAATACTTTATTGATTACTTAGTCGAATGAAAAGACTTTCTTTATATTTATTCTCCTATTTAGAATTATCTCATAAATCGAGCCTTTTGATGGTTATAACAAAAGATTACAATATATCAACAGCACCCGATTAAATACTTAGTTTATTAATCTGTGATTCCGACTTGAGTTATGCAAATATTCGCTAAAAAATTTCCAACAAAAACATTTTCTAGTACAGAGAGATATGAGAGCGTCTGAAATGAAGGCCATATCAATGCATCTTTTATAGCATCTACACATTGAAGTCAGGATTAGGAGTACTTTGTATGATATAGGGCATCAATTTTTAGCCGAGGTTTGTAATTGCAATTATCATCTTGCATAAACTTCCACTCCAATTGAGCTAAAAAAAACATTATAAATTTCATCAACATATGATTCGTGCGGAAATGAAGACAGTTTTCGATTTTCGTGTTTGCTTCCTGAGAGGCAGGCTACCACGTATCATACTATTCACGCAGGAAAACATTAGGAAAGGAGTTTTTGTAATCTTTCTTCACTAAATATCTTTCTTTTTCGTTTTTTTTTCTCTTTTTTTATTCTCTTAGTATTATTTTACATCTTTATAACCATGTATCTTCATACGAGGTTAGGTGGAAGAGAGGCCCACTCGGGCCTAACCTCGCCTAATAAAGGGTCAAATAAATAAGTAAATAAATAAAAAAATGTGACTTTACTCTTTGGAAAATTTTAATTTTGTACGAAAACGTATTGATAACCATTACGCATATAAATAAAAAAATAAAAAGTATTATGAATCTCTTCCTAAATGAAGCCACACACATTTTCTCCGATTGAATTTCCTGGAAGAACCATCAAGGAAATGTTTGAAACTAATTCTAAGAAATGTCTCAAAATGTACAAATATCCTTATGAGAATATGTAAATATATGTCATCCAAAACATTGCGTCGGCTATGGAGTGAGTGGGAAAAGAAGGAAAGAGGAAAATAATCTTAATGTCATAAAAACCAATCAACGTTCAATTCTCTTGGATCTTTCAAACTCAAGTCCAAAGAAGTTGGGTCAGCTATTGCTATGTTCGACTAAGTATAACCTAATCTCTTTTTCTATATCTTGAAAAATATATTATTAACAAGTTGCCCCTTGAAGTCAGGCAAAAAGTGGTACCCCTGAGCATACGAAGTACCCTTACTCTCGCCTGCTTTAAATAGGAATACCACAACTTTTCAAGATAAGACGCTTTTCTGGGATCGAATTGCAATTCAGTTTGAGAAACTCACAATCGCATACGGAAATAATCATCCAGTTTTTCTTTCACTTTTATAAAATGATTGCATATTTCAAAGGTATTCAGTGAATAGAAAGTGGGCTACGTACGCGCAAGTACGTGATAAATGAAATTAAATAGAGCATTTATTTTATATTTTAAATAATCAGAGAGAAAAAATTCCTACACATAACCAACACCTTGGATCAACAACAAATCTTGAAGTAAATAAACAAGGAATCTCGTCACCGAGTAAAACCGATAACCATTCACTGTTCTAACCAACAGCACTGAGTGAGGAAGTTGAGAAGTTCTCCGTAAACTTATCCACTTAGAGGTGCGAAGAGTGTTCATTTCGAAGTCATACAAATGTGCTAAGGATTCGAAAACATTTATTGCCGCTGAGACCTTGAGAACGAACCTACAAACACAATATGTGCGAACTTCATTTCAGGGAATTGAACAGTAATTAGCTCGATTGCACCTCACCTAATTAATATCACGAGTATGTGACGATGGTAGCTGGGAAAAGAAATTAAGAAAAAGCTAGTAATACCAAAAAGACAAGCTAAGACATGTAAAAACAAAGAACTTGGATAAAGTTTAATAAAATATACATCCCCTTTTAATTACCAATATGTACATTTACATTTATATATAGACCCTGCAAACCGCCACTGGAGCATGGCAGGGGGTGTGAAACACCGAAAACCCTATCTACCTTTGACTGCTGTTGGCTTCTCTAATACTTCGCGGAAAAAATGACCAGAAATATGTTATGCATAATGTATGTTATACAAAATTTAAAATAAAACGAGAGATACGTACTTCCCAAATTCAAAGGTTAAAAGTAAAATAATTCCCTTCAGCAAATTTCCGGATACAAGAATCTTAAGATTTTTTAATATCTATCATTAGTTTAATGCAAGTAAAACAGGAAAATAATACTCCATACAACATTACATATCATTCTGCTAATTTTCAAGTCGAAAGACTTGTTATATCCTCAAACTCTTAAAAATTCAACAGCTTAAATAAAGGTAGGAGGCAACTTTGCAAGATGAGGAAGTTAGTACTCCATGAATACCATTTAACTTTGAATAAGGAGAGATAATTACGAAAACTATTATATATCCTCATACCTCAATAAAATTCATCATCTCCCAGTAATTCACAAGACTATAGTTAGTGAAAACTGTATTTTTCTCCCTCTTTAACCACAGAATAGAAAAGTCTGATCTGAAGTGTTCCGCTTAAACCCATTTTATAAATACTTTATTTTTCGTTTGTTTTGTTTGTTCTTTTATATGTTTTACATAAATATTTAAATGTTGATTTTATTTATTCACTTTTGATTATCATCAGTTGTAATTGGCCTCGTGCTTTATGTTGATGCTTGTTTAATGAATAAATGAACGACAAAAATGAACGGAAAAATATACCGTTCCTCAAGATACGGCAACGGAAACAACATATTCAGCACGGATAAATTTTTGAATACGACAAGAATAGATAAATATGATAATTTCATTACGATCTCCAATCCACGGAGGAAAGTTTGAAGAATAAATAAAAACAGAACTCGGACCGTGACTTTCTTAGGAAATCCGGGAACACGAGTGGAAAAGATACGTTCTTGGATTCTCGTTCTCGTGCGAATGGATGCAGAATCTCATTAGAACGGAATACTGCAGAATGCAAGAGACCCTCACGTTCGGATACTCTCATTTGGTCGGGTTGAAAAATCGACATTGTGAAATTTAGAGGAGGATTAGAAATCAGAATCCGATGGAACTTCAGATAACGAGGAACCTGCCTTATGAATTTTTCGGCTAACGAAAATTTTCCGCTACCCTTGAGACTCTGCTAACGTGCTTTGGAGGCAGCGTACATATGCAGAATTCAATAAAGATTCAAAGACGACCACAGCAAAATGAATACTGCCCATTCTTTCTTATCAATAAGTAAAGGGGGAATTATTTATCAGCGTTTACGTGTTTTCCATAGGATTTAGAAGCTAAAGAGATAAAGTTTTGAACACAAAACTTTTCAAAATGCAATTCGGAAGAAAAATAGGAGAGAAAAGTGAATTCTTATACAGTGTTTTAAAGATATAAAAGAGAATTTTTTCAATAATTATTTGTTACATATTTTACTTATGTAGTTACCATCTGTTTTGTTCATATAATCAGAATTAGAGCAAGTTTATTTGATGATATTTGTTGTATATGTTTTGCAGCAATAGAAAGAGGAAGAAAAGTTAAAGTTAAAAAAGTAAATAGGAAATATAGATTCGAGCTATGAAAATGATGTCTATAAGCATTTTCTTGGCTAGTTGAAGTGTTACTACATATCGCTGATTTCATTCGATTTATTTCTTCGTCTACAAGAAATTTTAAACTCGGTGAAGATGCTTTTAAGTAAGAGCAAACTTGAAGCAAATCTACGGAATATGAATCTCAATGAGTAAAAATTTTCGTAAAATACATACTGTGAAATAGTCATAACATATAATAATTTAATGCAATAATCTCATGTAACATACTAAAAAATTATTTAGTTATAACCTATAATAGATTAATGCAATAATATTAATTAAAATTTTATTTTCTAATTAAACATAATAATATATTTTATAAAACTTTTTCGAGGAAAAAAAAGAATTTAAGGCATAAATTTGACAGATCGCTACTTGGGAAATGATCGCAAAGATATTTAAAAACTACCCGAATAATTATAGATTTACATTGCAAATTTCAGAATTTCCACAGAAATACCTTTCGATTCGCTCCACTCGCATAATTTAATTTCCGCGCAAGGCTTGGAACTCGGACGTCCGTACCTTAATCCTTTTTCCTTTCACTAAATTTCATCCGTGGCATCCCGAGTAGCGAACACATTATTCTCCGATAAATAAATAGGCAAAGTTCGCATTCATCCGAATCGAAGATGACCTGGATAGAATGGGAGACCTTTCATTCGCACAAACAAAGACGTCCCTTACGTATTTAGAAAGTTCGCCGTATCAGATTTTTCCACATATTATATAATCCGGCGACGGGAAAAAAATGTGATGAACGAAAAAAAGGGCGTATTTTTAGAGTCGCGAGGAGGAGCTTAGAGTGCTCGAGAGTGCGCAGCGTGCATAGAAACCCAGTTTTGCGCGATCGAACCGACGCCAAAAAGCGCACGCTGAACCAGAAATAGGTCGGGCGGGACTCACAATGCATTTCTCGGAGGGGCGGGAAAAACATAAGCGAACCTATTTTACACGATTCCGAAATTTTTAATTACTCTCGTGTTCTCGAATGGGGAGCAGCATGTTGCAGAAGGGGGGCAGTGGGGCGCAAGAAGACGATGGTCGATGCACGGGCTCGAATTAAAGCGGGAGAATCGATAGACTGCTGTGACAGAGAGGCTTGACAGAAACAAAAGAAGCCTAGCGAGGCATTTGAGGAGGGAAGGAGGGCGCGCATCGCGTCTCTCGATTGTTTATCTCTTCGTAACTATAACGCGCGGATGACGAAAAATCCCTTGTTATTCTCTCTTTTCCGTTTCCCGATGAGGACGCGGGTGGATTATCCCATTAGGTTACCTTCATTTGCGTACTGAATAGTTCCCAAGTTTCCATTGGGTTTCCATGATTCATTATTTGACGAAAATTCAAGTCATACCGCTTCATCTGACGTAGATATGCGACTTATAATTTATTCGGTACATGTATTTTCTTCGCGGGTAAATTATCCTTAAAATTATTTATATAAAAATAATAATGATAAATCACAAATTATTAATTTAATTATTTATTATTAACATAAAGTATTTATTTAATTATTTATTATTATCATAAATTATTTATTTAATCATTGATTATTATCATAAGTTATTTATTTAATAATAAATCGTCTTTATTTTTTGGCGAGATTGGGACAAGGTTTTCTATTCTTCCATCAAACCCTTTGTAATTATACAGAGAAAAGAATAACAAAGACATAGAAAGAGGTATTGAAAGAAAGCGAAGTATTGGAAAAAAGAAATGTAATATGGACTAAAAGACCAAAGTCTTCTCTTAGGAAAAATATGGCCACAGAAGTAGGGGTGCGAGAAAAATCTGCGAAACCAACTGACAGAAGCAACTAAAATTTAAGAGTAGAAAGGATATGGAAAGAAGAGAAGAAGATATATCCAGCGATACGTAGTGGAATTTATCTATGTTTAACTGAAATGAAACACAAGACCAGATTAATTCCATTAATAATTATTATTAGTCACATGAGGTAACCTATTAGGTTAATTAAGAATTAATTTTCCTTGAGAGAAAGGGATGAATCTTAAGCTGAAGAAAGTTCACGTCGTACCCCCTCATCTGACGTAAATATGCGTCGTATCATTTATTCGATATATGATTCTCCGTTTACTAACCATTGAGAACTTAAGTCTTACTAGAATACTCTACAGCAGAAGATGACATAATGCTGAAAACGGTCCTGTTGTGCGTACTCCAATTCTACGGAATTCGTTTCCCAGAAAGGATACGATGTGGCGTAAAATCAATTCCAAGAAGGCCAAAGATATTTTATATACTTCCCTATTTTTAGCGAAAAATTCGTTGAAAATATCATCCTTCTCTCAGCTACTATTCTGATCTAAGGAATCATCATCTTTTCTAAACCGAATTAAGAATCTCGGGACAGACATTCGTTTCTCCTTTAATTTGAGAAGAGGAGAAACTGGTTTGTGAATAATGGAGAATTTCTTAGGCGCACGGAACTGTAACGGCGAAATCTCTTCCTCACATTTTCAGATATATATTAATTATATCATAAACATTACTATTCCATAAATTGAAAATCGTTTTTCGATATTATAAACTCATATACCCATTACAGTGGTAATTAAGTCTCTACTTCCTGCCATACACAGCACGAATATAGCTTATTTGGAGGAATTTTGGATTCAGTCAACGATAAGGTTAGGCTTCGGTGAATTAATTTACGTAATTATATAACTTAATTATATTGAAAATATTTTGTTTTTATAGCAATGATTGACTTAATAATATAAGAAGACAGCTCAATTTCGATCATCTCCGAATAAAGGCGTTACTTAATTGGATTTTCCACCGATTATCGAATTCGATAGTGATGAATGTTGATTTTATGTCTTATTACTCATTTCTGTTTCTGATAACCTCACAGAACTTATTAAAAATTGCGAATGATTTATCTTTGGGAGGGCAAAATGTGATATTCTGTCACGGACAGGGTGTTAATGACACACTCGTCCGAAATGATTAAAAACTAGGAGATATTTTACGAATTATATGTTTTTGAATATTTCTATTAAGATAAATCAAGAATCATATCTGCGGTGGCAGAGTGCTTAGCAACGTTCCAAACCCTTAGGTCCCGGGTTCGAGTTCCTGTTAATATGATTCTACTGGGTAGGGAATAGTTGTGAGCTCGTCAATAATAATTATTAAAACGGATGTAATTGGGATAATTATCCCCCTCATTTCATTAAGTATTCGTTTACCTTTATATCTTAAGCTATATATAATAGATAAGAAGACATTTATTTGAGATTATTTATAAAGATGTTATTATTGTGATCGACAGAAACCTACTTTTCGAGAATTTGAAGAAGTCTAGTAATGAATCCACGAGTTAACATGATACTATAATTTTAAATCGAGTTGTTCAAGATAAGAGTCAACCTAATAGGGGGAAAATTACTTCAACGGTTTCGTAAGTATTCGAAGTAAAAAAAAAGTCTCGCTTAAAATATCACTCAAGGCATTATACCTTGCGCGAATTTATCAGGGCTAATTCATTCTGAGGGAGGAGATGCAACAGTAGTTGCAAATTGCCAAAGTTGCAGCTATATTAATGTTATTAGCATTGTAACAACGGCGTGGTACTCGAGGGAGGCCCCGTTCATGGAAGGGGAGGGATAAGGATCCCACGCCAGCACATCAGAGATGATGAACTAGAGATCCGAATGTAGGCATACGGGTCACATCCTGACTAATGAGTAGGATCTGATTTGATTGAGAGCATTATGGGACATCGTTAGAGCCTTCGGATGCGACGCTGGCTTCTTCTATCAGTAGACGAAACGTTGCAGTAAAATAAAAACTAGGACGGATAATTAATTCTCGTCTAGCTAAAGGCACTACCAACAAATATTACGAGTAGCGTAATGAAATAATTACATGGAATATTCAATATTCTTGAAAATCAAATATTCTCATCTTAGGGTACAGATATTCAGAATTCCGAAGAGAAATACAACGAAAGATATTATTTCGTAAAGTGATTTTCTTATGGTTCTTATAGTTACCATGTCTTGAAAAAAATTTGTCTTTTGGTACAGAATAGAGAAAAACATGTCTTTTATTTAATTTTATCGCAGTTTTCTTTATAGCTATGACGATATGAAAGCTTTTTAGGAGTGAATGATGCTGAATAATAGCATTCATTAAGGTCTCTCCGTACGGAATGCAATGAAAAGTGTTACTCGTGAAGTCATTGTGCTTCACATGCATGAGCTTGTTTCGCTTACAGAATTCTGGCTCAGTACGAAAGCAAGGGAGAAATACGTCAATCCTCAGCTTTCTTAGTGAATTCCCCCTCTCATAGCTTTTGGTAGCTAACGGTGGAGGGAGTGAGTTTCCAACCAGTCTTCGGGCTGAATAATTTAAGAGACAAAGGATGGTTTACAACCACTTCCTCTAGACCAGGGGTCCCCAACCTCTTTGGTCTAAGTGTCATCTTTGCTTTATGTACCCGTATCCCGAGATCCTATCAATTGTGATAAGAAATAAATTCTAATAAGAACCATGGGAAGAATCAGGAATTCTTAAATTCTGATTATTCTTACGACAAAGTCTAATGTTTCTTTGCATATTCACAGACAAATGTAGCTGAGATACCCTGCCAATAAAGAATATTCAGGATGTATTGCTGACATAAATCACTTAACGTAACATGACCTAGCTACTTTAAGTCCGTTTTGCATTTTTTCCTTTTTCCATTCCTATTATAGTACTACCAACATAGAGTAAAGTGGCCATCCTTGAATGATGTCACAGGATTTTTTAGGATTTTTGAATACCCTCCTACGTCAAAGTGCCCCTGAGAGCTGCATACCCTATGTGTGCGGTGTCACAGATACCAAGACCCCTCTATGACGTAACATCATTTAAGAACGCCCCCAAAATATATGCTTCTCTGAATGATATGACACAAACAAACTGATTTTCTTCCGTTTCGTCACGTTTGTTAACGCAAAAGTTAGATCGGATAGAGAAGTGCTTCCCAAACAATATTGGTATGCTTCATAATATCCAGGGGTAGTATATTCAGAAAATTCTGCAGTAAATGCGTGGTTCATTACGCGAAACACTTCGTCGTTCTGGAGTCAGCTATAAAAACTAAAACACTACTCTGCACTCTACTATTGATTTTAACTCTCACAAACTATTATAACGGCTATTTAGAACGCAGAGAATATCGAGTTAATGTGAAACTATTACGCGAATAACAAAGTCTTGGGAATCACTGAAATGAGGGATATACTCGTATATTACAGCAATTAAAAGATCTTTGAAATCCGATTCGAAAATGAGTTCATAACTGACATTTGGATAAAAGTACGACTTGATGAGAAAACCCTTTTGTCTCATCTATTACCGAAGGCGATTAAAAATTTCAAGAGAAAGGAAAAAATGAAGGTAAACATCGTAAGTAAGAGCACGGTAGTACGCAAATAATATCCGATATAAAACGAGCCCGCACGTGCAACTGGCATCTGAGGAAACTCTTGCGACAGACATAATGACATTTCTCTAACGAGATAGTTATTTACACATTTCTCGTCCTCGCCACTCGTGGATGATGCTGAATAAGGTGACGTTAGGATAGATATTCTACTTGTCAAACGGTGATTCAAACGAAAGAAATGAGGATGCTTGCAATGGGTGAAATATGCCTCTGTCGTGTTCTGGATTCATGCGAATAGGGACGCAGCCATGTTTACCTCGTTCCCCTTAATGAGAAGGGAACTATTCATGAAATCCCGGTCGAGCCATTTCTTTTTTCAGGAGAAGATCCCAAACCCATAGTTTTAGACATGTGCTAGCGCGTGTCTATAGAGCTCCATTGCTGTTGTGATGAACAGAAAGCGATGACGCGATTCATCTTCCCTTTCCATTTCACATTTCTCAAGGAGTGAATGTGTATTACGTGATATATTCATTTTGCGCTGTTCGATTCCTTAGCTGTGTTACTTAACGTCAATTTCCTTACGTAACTTCCGATAATTATTTAAATATATATCAATCACTCGTATCCTTTTCGGTGTAAAAACAATAATTCTTAATTATAGTTGATGCTTTCTGGCGATATTTGGTGGAACTTTTCCATAATAAATATGAAAGAAACAATCTGTCTTCGTTCACAAATTTTATTTAAAAAAAACCTCGAACCTCGAAAGAACCTCGAAACCGGTCGTGTTTTTTAAATAAAATTTGTGGACGAAGACATTGTTTCTTTCATATTTATTATAATTCTTAATGATCGACGGGTCTGGGTTCAGGTAAGAGTCCCGTCGACTTTTACATATTAATTGGCATTTCCCTGGTATATATACAGTTCCCTTAACATACGCAATATTACTTATCAAATGAGATTTTCCAGGGTTTCTGACAGGCCTTCACGGACACCATAGCGGTCATAGATAACGTGTTCTACACTTATAAAATGAACCCCCAGAGTCAGTAAATGTTGATTACGTTCATTGTTAACGATTATTTGCTTATTAATAAAATCTTTGACACAATAAAATAGATAAAATCAACATCTCACTTTATTGTACAACACCACACTGGCACATTCTCTCCAGTAAACCATTCACCATATTCAAGCTTTTCGGTCTTCCTCTCCTTTTAATACCATTCACCATTTTAATCATCCTACACCACCCACCATTTCCATACATTCTAACCAACATAAAAAATTCCTTTCATGATGACCATAGGCCATTCTTCTCGTAATAAATTACCCACAACTCCATTCAAATATTATCTTCTTCGCGCTCGATTTAGTAGCGGAATGAGCATTGCAGGCACGCTGCTTTCTCTGCTTAAAACCATATTTTCTTCGAACAAATCAAATCGTATCCCTGATAAATAGTGATGTGAATTGAGCTGATATGAATTTTCACACGCTAAAAAGATCATGTCTTTTATATAAGAGAGAAGGAAGAAAACCTTTAATTCTATTGATTATATTCTTTACTTGAGTAAGTAGGACGTTTGGGAGGAGAAACGGCTCAGGAAAGGTTAGAAATAAATAATTCGAAAGATTTATCTGAGAACATTTACTTGGGTGAGAAAACAGAATCCAATTTGAGAGTACTTAAAAGGAGTAATATTTTCCTCAAAACAGCACGGCCAAAACAATAGCAACAAAGTAAAAGAGAAGTTGCATAAAGTTATATATAACGATAGAGCCTTTTTAACTAATTAGAGCGAAAAGTTATGGAAGGTAGCTAAAAAATTATTGCATTAAATCAGTGTTTCTAAGGTGTGGTAAATTGGATCTATAGAAGTCTGATTAAGAGACCATAGACGAGGGTATAAGAGATAGTCTATCACATTAAACAACCGAATAAATTGTCATAGAAAATGAGGTCGTAAGCATCTAACGTTGGGTTTACATCCAGAGAAGAAGAAAGAAGAATTTTCTTTAATTGTGGATTCCATAGATTGGCATTCCTAACTTAGGAAATAAGCACGTTCGCTTTCGAAGATAGTTTTATTTACTTTAAGATATTTCTTTTCTATATTTGTTCGAATCTACTGATAGGCGATTAGTCTTATCATCAATTATTAGTTTTTAGAATCTTTCACGATGAATGAAAATTCAACCTGAAATGGCGAGAGCTCTACTTCGTCCAACTTCAGGAAGAGACGTAAGTAAATCTTATGGCACCGTGTATCCCTTACGGGAGTATGGCACGCGTTGTTCGCACTGTTCTATCAGAAATCAATTTTACTCTATTCTGAATATATTCAAAATCAATTATTTCCAGCTTTAATTTCCTATGCTGAAGTCGCAACAGCTAGAGCCATTGTCCCGTAAGAAATACATGGGGCCATAAATTTACGTGGTCTCATCATAACGTTGGACAAAGTATGTCTCCAACCAATTTAAATGTTCACTTACATCATGGACTAAGAAAGAAAAATTCAGTATACTCATGAGAAAAAAATCTGTAATTTTTGAGAGTGTAAAGGAGTTAGGGAAAATGAGGGTAAATTGATTGAATTGAATAGAAGTATTGCAGCAAGAAGGAAGCATCCTTGGCCAGATGTCACATTTGGAGCTTGATCCTTATATATTATTTCTAAACATCCATTATTGGTGAGTTCAGCGTTTTTCTATCTTCACACTATATAAAAAACATTAAAATATAGTTACAGGAATCCCTCATTGTTTTACGTAATCATCAGATACGTTGGTGCATTTTGCCACCATTTCACGAGAAATAATGTTAATAAAATTACATACAATACGATATAATTGTTAATGTAATTACAATCACAATGTTAATATAATTACAATCCTTGTATATTATTTCTAAACATCCCATTATTTCTAAACATCTTCGATTACTAAAACATTTCTTCCATCACATTCCATCAGAATATGGTAACGAAATACGACTTTAAAGAGAAAGTTTCCAACTTCCGGCTAAAAACGGACCAACAAATGAAAAATGCACCTTTCAGTACAGAAATTGAGTTAAAATTTGAATTTCCCCATAGAATATCGTTACTGGATGCGTTGATATTGAAATCTATCGATAAAAACGAGGTGTATCGAAACTGGCACCGATAAAGAATATGACGCTGTGTTTTTAGGTACGTTTATTCGTCTATAGTGATTAGTGAGTGTTTTCTAAATCGTAATTGGGTGGGGTACCAGAGTATTATTATTATTATTGGACCCTTTATTAGGCGAGGTTAGGCCCGAGTGGGCCTCTCTTCCACCTAACCTCGTATTAAGATACATGGTTATCAAGATGCAAAATAATTCTAAGAGAAAAAAAAAAACGAAATAGAAAGATCTGATTTGTGGGAAAAAATCTCCATGACTGAAGGTTGATAGAGAAAAAACCCACAGTGCGGGAAAACACCCACACAAGAAGGGGGGCGAAAAAAAACCCGCGAAAACACAGTGAAAACATGTAATAAATAAAATAATTTTTAAAATTCAAAAATGATAGAGAAAAGTACAAAAAGTAAAGTAAAAAATATATAAGTACAACTACAAAAAAATAAAAAATAATAATAGAAAATTATAAAAATGGAGTAATGACATAAGTATAATATAATAATGAGCTGCCGATGTCATATGCTTGTCTCTTCCTCAGTTGATATGCTCAGTATCACTGTCCGTCTGCGAAATTTTCGCACGGGGTAACCAGCCCATGATAATCGCCAACAAATACGCGACGCACCGCTGAAAACAAACTCATTCACGCAGGAAAGGCATCCGCGACCTAGTATTTCAATTGAAACCGTGCTCCGCTAACGAAACGCGTCGTAATAACACTTGCGTAACGCATGTGGCTGCGGCGCCTCGTCGAGAGAATGAAGCACGCAAACACATGCACGCAGGTGTCACGATCAGATACTCTCGTAATGCAAGGGGCGCCTAAGGAGTCGAGGAGAGTGTGTATGAGAGACGAAAGGGAAAAGTTAGTTTAGGATATCCCCGTCCGATGTGTGGGGAAAAGTTCCGACGACCTTCGATCAATCGAACGAAAAGCTCTTTCAATAAGTTGAGAACACTTGAGAGATGTTTTCCATCTCCGGCGATTCGCTAAACAACAACACAGCGATTCCCGGCGCGAATGATTTGCAACATTTCGATGCCGAGGCATGTTTATATGGTTACTAGTAGCGACATACGAAAATAAAATTAGTAGAGAGTACAACGAAGTGCCTGAATTGCCGTTTCAAATACGAAAATTTCTGCGAGATTTCGTGAGGCTATTATCTTATGCTCATTATCATGCGCTAATTGCTCTCACATCAATTTAAATAGAGCATAACGTTACGTCCTTCGTGATTAAGCTAGGTAACGATTTCTTCTGTATATTTACCATAGTAAATACATGCCCCTGTATATCTTTCGCTTAATATACATGCACACATCTTTTCCTATTTAAAATTTCAGACCGTACTCATTTAAGTACCTCAAATTGTGTAGCAGAGTAATATTTAGGCTGGATAATACTGCTTCACAGCATCAGAATAAGAAAGAAACATCAGAGTAAGAATATTTTGAATTTTGAAGTCACAGCGCTGGAATACTAATAATAATATACATTTCTATTCAAAATATCCGACTGATATGTACGTATGCATATTAATTTGAAATTCTATTACCACTAATTGTACTACTTCTATCGCTTTAGATGGTGAGAAAGACTGAAGTCGGAACTATTACTGAATTTATCAGATAACGGTAAAGAGAGACACTAAAGATACAGAGGTGTTATATGTGGCTCTCGAGTCATAATAGAGATGTATTTAAAATGCTAAGAAAGTCGATAGAATACCAGCAAGTTTTGGATGAAGATATCACTGGAGAGTTAGGAATTGGATTTATAATGAATCATACACTCGCGATGACCAATATTGTTAAAATTTTAGTGTTCGCGTTTTTCTGTATTAATAGTTTAATTAGCTGTCATAGTATCCGTAAAGCCAATAAACAAACACTGGCACTTATATAGTACAACTATATAGCCCATATATCGATATGAATTTATAAAACCGAATTTCATCATGAAACAATTATATATTACAGGATTTAAAATAAAGCATTCATAAAAAATCACTCCAAAATTAAACAAAGGAACTCCATGAAATAAAAATCTATTTTATTAAAATTCGAGCAAGGAATGAGACCGAAAATACTTACCCCAGAAAGTACTCTTAAAAGCGCGCAAAAAACTGTTTACCTAGAGATGACAAAAATACAATCCGGCTAGAAACTCCATAAGAGATAACGTTATCTTAGCGGCAGGAGTAGGACGCACGATTAAAGATAAACCGCACGAATACCGCAAACAACAGGATTTGGGCGTGGTCCAAATTTCTTACGGCGTACGTTACGAAGAAAATGTTCACAGAAACAGGATTCCCTCGGCGGGGAGACAAAAGCTGCATCCTAACGACTAGGGGGATGAGGAAATTTTCATTTGAGCAAATCTCCGAAGATTTCACATCCAGGGAGAGAATTTTCGATGCGACTGAAGAACGTCTTTTTCTTCCGCGGAGTCCGTCGTAAATTTGGAAAGAAACAGTATCGTCACGGGTCACGGATCTCTCGATCCTTTCCCTTAGGTTTCGCTGGAAAACAATTTCCAACCGCGAGATCTCCGACAGAATTGGGTTTCGCCGATGATTCCGGTGATGAGAATCAATCTTAAAATTGGGTGAAATCAATTTCCCGAATACGATAGAGAGAAACGAAATGATGAGGAGACATTTGTTCCTCTGCTCATCGACTGGACGGTTATATGCTGCTCAAATTGCTATTGCCGCATTGCGAAAATACGGCGATTAATTGGATGTTTACCACTATGATGCGTTCCAGTTTTTCTAGTCACTAATGATTACATGGGAATGAAATTTTTATGTACATTTTTCTCTACTGAAAGAATAGCCTCATTACAGGCCGTCTTTATGCGGTTTTCATCGAGCTGAGAGTTAAAATTATGATTCATAGTTTACATCGGATCTGAATTACAGTTTTCAGACAGGAAAAACTGGAACATAGCATATAAAAGCACCCAATCGTTTGATTCAAGACTTCAGTCTGGAATTTAAGACTGGATGAATCCTGGATCATTCCATAATTACCTATATAATACGTTGGAGGGGAGATTAAGGGGCTAGGCAAAATGAGGAATGATATATTATATCATTGCCTTCCTAATTATTGAGGATAGCAATAGATGAATTATAAACAAAGATGTCACTTAACATAATTATTTTCAAGGAAAAGTGGACATTATAAAAGTCTGAGAGGACAGGGACTCGAACCAGGATCTTTACCTATCGGGCGGTTGCTATAACTAATGAAGGTCGGTAGAACATTAATACATGCCGTTTAGCATGAATTTATAGGCAAATTCGCGTAGTTTGTCAGACAGAGCGTCATAGTCCATAGCAAACGTCCTCTTTAAGGCAAGGGCCTAATAAAATGATGGAAAGGAGAGCCCCCCTTAGGGAAAATAGAAGGAAAAGGGCGTTAGGTGACATAGCACGTAATTCTGTGCGCTAGGAATATTCCGTAACTTTCCTAGGACTACGACTTTGCGGTCAAAGTCACCTACCTCTTCCTAGATTGGAATTATGAGAGGAAGAGACCTTTAAAATCATCAAACACGATATTAAAGAGAAATTCCGAGAAGGATTCAGCTGTGATATAAATAACTTCGTTTTTAAAATAATTCACCAATCAAAAGATCGTACAGTAATAGGCAATTCTTCGGAAGAAATTACGAATAATCTATGTCTGTCATGGTGCTAATTTGTCAAAGTTTTTAACGAGTAAGATTCGATTCCTGTTAATCAAAAACAATCATGCAACGGAACTTATTTACGACTGAACGTAATAAAAGGGAAGCGAATTCTTTCGGAGGGAAAGAGTCGCTGATAAATTTACTACCTCAGCCTGCGACGCACTTCTCAAGAGCTTTTATTTGCTGCCCCATTAAGCATGTGGAATGTACGTTCATCAATAAGGCCGGTACCTGTTGTGGATGACGTGGGGTGGCCTTCTGACAGAGGTGATCAGTCAGTCCTTTCGAATGGATGCTCGACTCACGAGACTTCATTACGCAACAGTCATCAAGGTTTTCTCTATGAAATGAAATAATTCCTCGCAAATTCGTAATGTATCGGGAACTCGCTTAACGGAAAGAGTGGAAAGTACGGGCGTGAAGCGAATATGCAACATATACCAGTTGTCATTACTAAATACATCTTGTCAAAATGGAAGTGATGTTGTGGTCTCCGTAAATTGTATAGCATGCTTAATGACGATATTTTGCACTGTTGAGTTGACTAATTTACTGCGATTGATTTAGAATATCTCTCATTCCTACCATCGCATCGAGTGAAATGGATTATTTTCAATCGTTCATTGGTATTAGATGGGGAAAATGTATCTTTCTGTCAAAAATAGAAGGGACGTCATGCTTTTAGTAAATCGAATTATGCGCTTAAGAACGATACTTGGTACCATTACGAACAAAGTAACCAGCAAACTTTTACATTCAACAGGATTTATCAAAAAAATTTCTATACATAATATTTTTTGTACCGTTGAATTACTAAATTTACTGCGCTCGTTTTAGATTAATTCTCATTCCTACTACCGCATCGAGTGAAGTGGAATATTCTTCAATTGTCCGTTGATAATAGACGGCGAAAAAATGTATCTGTCAAGCATTTTTTCGTTTCACTGTTGCTCATGGCTGTAATCATATGAAAGCTACTGAGGTATGAATGATGCTTAGAAATGATATTCTTTAGGTCTCTCTTTATCGAGAGCTAAGAAAAATGCTAGTCATAGAGCCATCGTGATACATTCAAGAACACATTTCAGCCTCAAAGCGTTATCGTTCTTGGAGAAAAGCAAGGGCAAAATACCTCATTCCTCACCTCGACTTGTCACCTAACTTCCTCTCCTAACCTTTCTATAACTGTTGGTGTAGGGGACGGAAATCCAATTATCCTTTGGGATGATGACTTTAGAGACATAATTTCTTTGAGAGAAGAGTGATATGATCTATTTCGATTCCTTTTGACTTTCTCTCTCAGAGAATAACATTGATTTTCTCGCTTTTTATGTCCTTCGTGCTAGTTATTTTCTATTCATTTCTTGAAAAATATTATCTATACGGCAAAACTCTTACTTTTTCAATATCCTTGTACCTTGCATAGTTTTTCATAGATAGTTGCATAGTTTCTTAATTATGTTGCCCTTGTGGCTTATCTTAGGATGCCTAAGGATAAATATCATACATTAAATTAAATAACTAAGTAATTTTCCACGGATTTTATTTCGCGACCGGTTTCGTAAGACGTTCTTACATCTTCAGGACGTCCTTATTTCTTCTTACCTGAAGATGTAAGAACGTCTTACGAAACCGGTCGCGAAATAAAATTCGTGGAAAATTATTAAGTTATTTAATTTAATATGGCTTTCCACAAAGTTAGGCCAGAGAATATTTCTTTTATTGATAAATATCACCATTATCACTGCCTTCAACAATCCGTTTCTCTGGCTGAGACTCGAACAAGGCTTGGACCACTTGTATGCACCCTCTTTAACCTAGAGATTCTATTCAACAAAAATACCATCGAATCCCAAAATAATTCCACGGCGCTAATTATACGAAATGTTGCGGTCGATTTCTCACTCCGAAGCCTCTTCGACTGAATTTAGAGGGATTCTAGAGTTTCGGCTTATATTTCTAAAGAAGCTAAGGCCTCCTTCTTATGCCTAACATCATTAAGCGGAAGGCGCCATTAAAAAGCCTGAAAGAGGAGTACTTCGACCCGGTTAATTGAAAGGATCAAATTCATTCCCTACGGGGAGGCATTGAAAGATGAGGATGGATGTTCCGCGCAACAGATATGTAAGGCAGGGAGTCATTCGGGAAAGTTCCTCGTTCGAAACCGCGTCAATGAATTGGAAGAACTGAAAGTTTTCCCTAACGAGCCTCGGGCCCGTGCATTTTTTGCGTGGGATTCGGAGTAGTTTTAATAGTCCCCAGAAGATTTTTAATCTGGGGCTTAACGCGCTATCCTTATAAATTCCGAAATATATGCAGCGGAGTAAAATTAGAACTGAGCCGAAGGAGCTCAGGGTTCAAGTAACGAGGAAGAAATAAATTTGGACGGCGTATTGGAGTACCGAGAATTTCAAATGAAGGGACGTAAGAAACAGGAATCATTAGCGCATCTCCTTTCCTTGCTCGCGCGGAATACCTTTCGGATGCGGGAGTTCCAAACAACTTCGGACGCATAAGAAACTGCGGAACCAGTTCCGAAAATCGACTCTTCTACGTGCAGACGTATTTTTTAATTAGCAAAAACTATGAGGATTTCGTCTGCCGGAGATGCTGAGTTACATTAGGTTTCGAGTGAAAAATGAAAGGTACAAAGGTGCAATGACGGTTCAGAAACTGAAAATTTCAAGAATGACCCTAAATAACTCAATATATTGGAAACACTACGTGATGCAGACGATTGCAATGCTTGTTTTCTTCAGCTACGTGTAATATGCTATCAGTTAAAATTTCACATAATCTGGTCCACTTCTAAGCCAGTTTCAGGTAGAATTCAATTTTGACTATAGAATAGGATGTATAACCAATGCATTGAGAATTGTTCTTCATTAATTTATTTTTTCTTTAAAACTCATGTATTTAGAATCAATATTTTAGTTGATCATAGGTAAATGAAAACAAATTATACAAATTGTGTTGTTACCGGGAAAGATATATCCCCTATCCACCTCTGTCTATAAGAGTCTTCGTAAACTTTATTTCGGCAACTATCGAAAGAACAGTCTCTATTTGTGATCATCTCTTTAATCTGATATCGGTCGTGTAGCGCTGGAATTTACGAAGGATTTGAAAAACCAACAAGTTTACTTCCGTAAAAATTGCCCGAAAAATGAGTTTATATGCACCTTAGTGAATTAACCCAATAAAGTTGACGGAGCATAATTTAACTTATTTAATTATGTATATTTATTAAACCACTTCATGTTACAATGTGGATTTGTAGATTATAAACTGTAATATACTTGTTACTTGTGATATAAATATGATATTAATGTCTACGGGACATAAATTCAGCATGTATTCTTACGAGATAATGCATGAAGTCGAATTCAACGATCGCCTCATACCTTAAGGAGATGGGTTATTTACAACCCAAAAATCTCGTAAAATATTTCTCTATCTTATAATAATTCTCTCAAATATGAAACTAAGACGATGTTCTACGATCGGAATAAAAGCTTTCTTTGTACAATTTCCCTTGTTTTATTAATTGGTCGGACCCACGATAATTTTGGATATAGCACATAAAGATGTGTAATAGCAAACTGAACCTGTATGAGTCCTTTTGAATTTAAATAATAATCTCATAGGGAAGTGGGTATTAAAAATAGCTATTCAAAAATAGTTTCAACGCATTTCCTACATAAGTTATTGATATCGGATGGATAGATACATTAAGATATACAGTACGGAGATGATTATATAAGATTTTCGGCATTATAAATATTAACATCACATGATGTTTTGCGTATGTACATTTGGAAATTTCGGAAATACTGCAGCCCACCAGAAATTTGTTTACGGCACGCAAGACGAGATGTGTTCGAGAGCCCCGAGAGTCCAGCGTTACGTAAAACAAAGGACAGCAACAAAATAAAAAAAAGAGACAAAATCATCCCGTCACAAAAAGCAAACGAAAGAGCCAAGCTAAAAAAAACTCCGTGGCTATCGAAACTCGGAAAGAATTCTTCCGGCAGACGAAACTTTTAAGACTTCTTCCACGCGTCCCGAGTTATTCCACCGTCCCTCGAGACTGATTAAATGAATAGGAACGATATCTCCCATTCGTGCGCCTTGTATCGCGAAAGAAATAAAGGGCGAATTAGGGAGCGCAAAACTCGGATATTCTCCCGGAGAGATGTCCCTTGCTCCACGGGCGCCGACACTGTCACGGCAAAAGGAGCAGAAACAAAGGCTTGTGCTGGGGGAAGAGGGGGGCGTAAGCGAGGTTCCCTGACTTTTTTCTCCCATTCGTAGTATCGATTCGGGAGTCGGCCCGGGGTGCGGAGAGGAGAAGGGGACGCTGAGCAAGGGTTTTTGGGATGCCTCTCTCAACCCACGCAGCCGCACTCGTACTGCGCCTCCAAGGATGACGACGCCCCGCTCAACTTCGGACCCACAACAAAGTCGTTAGGACTGATTCATCGAGGCGACTCGAGTCTAAATCTATACGCGGGAGTTTTTTTCGGACTGTTTTTTTCTACTAGTTCCACTGACGCAGCGGGAGGCTCTATAAACGGCGGCAATATTCAAGCGGCGTCTTGACGCTGCATTGGGATACAGTAACCCATTTAAAAATAAACATTCGAGTTTAAAGTCTAGTTTGTGTTTCTGTGTGCATACATATAATTAAATTTACACAAAACATTCAATTTTAAAGTATAGTTTGTGTCCCTGCGTGTATATGTAATTACATTATATTAGGAAATAATAACCCTACAAAAAACAATGAAGTTTAAAGAACAGTTTGTTTCTGAATAAATATAATTAAATTTACAGACATGAGTGTAACTGGATATAACAAGTAATAGTGAGTATACTTGATTCAAACAAGTAATTTTGCCATAATTGTGACGAAAGCGAAATTAAATTTTCTTTCGCCGTAATCAACTTATTTACTCAAGGATAAATCGATGTGAAAAATAACGACATGACTGGGATTCGAACCCAGGTCTCCTACTTTCCGGGCAGGTATTCTAACCGCTAAACTACCATGTCAAGTCTTGGATTCCATCCTTGGGTATTAAGGAGCCAACTTTTTAATTTATTTAGTCGAGTTATCTTAAATTAATATTCTTTCAATGAATTCATGGAATTAGTTAAATTTAACAGAGAATGTTTTGCTTTAATTTCACAAAGAATTGAAGAAATCAATCGTGAAACAGGATAATGTAGAACAATTACAGAGCCACAGTAATGACCTCTTTTAATGCAATACGTTCCACACGATAAAATGCCTAGAAGAAGATGGCAAAAGTATTTTATCTTGCTATTATACTTAACTAAGCTCTATATCATTCCACGAGAGATAATCTGTATGAAACGTCACATAAAGCTGATAAATGACTTCTAGTCATATAGAAGTATAGGAATCTTTCTCAGCAATAAGATCATTAGGATATCGTTTTCATTCATCTCTCATTATTATATTCCTTAATGTTCCTTTCCTTTGCTAGATTTATCGCGTGATAAGTAACGCTTATCTTACGTAATCACGTAAATTATAACGAAATCTTGAAAGTAAGGGAATGAAGCGAAATTTTTGCGGAAAAACAACGGGAAACTCTTCTTAAGTGGAATCATACTCTATAATTATCGATGAAAACTATTACTTTGGGATAATATGAGGACATTATAAACGAATTTGTAAAAAAGATAAATAATTAAGCTTTTTTCTCAGTTAGAGAAGAAAAATACCTCGTTCAATTAATAAAGAGAAATTCCCCGCATAAAAGAATAAAAAATCTTTAAGTAGCGCCTCAGTTTAGTAAATATAGTCGATTAAGAATAAAAAAGACGAGGAAAAAAAGCAAGTGAAATAAAGATACTAAATCTTGTATTCCTTTAAATGCACTGTCTTATGAATGGAGATATTTTAAGGAAATATTTACGTAATACGCCTACCTATTCCCAATGAGCAGCCTACAAATAACTCTCATTTTACTTAAGGATGAAAAAATTATTTTGACGAATCGCCATAGATAAAGTTCGGTTGAATAACGACCCATTAGGTCGAGATGCAAGGAATCGGGAAGTGCATTCCACATTTCCAAAAATCCCTAAATCAGGGTTTTCAGAAATGGGGTTCCCGTATCCCACGTGGTCCAGGGGAGAGATTCTACGTATACGCGGAATAAATCGCCCAGAACTAAGGGAGAAAGATGAGGATGGAACAAGCCCTCCGGCCTTCCCTTCATCTTCATTCCCTGTGAACTTTCAGGGGGATCCTTCAAGAGGACTCCGGACCCAAGCAATTTCATCCGTTATCCCCGTACTCTCGGCCTGCCTGCCCGTAATGACCCCGTCTCATCGTAAAACTTTCTTAAACGCTCCCTGCCCTAATGAAATTCAACTCGACGCGTGTAGGGCGATACTAAAATATGCAAAATACGACACTGATATGAGTTAAAATTGAAAAACGCCGTGGTGAGGGTGAAATTCATTCATCTTGTGCGGAGATGAGCGAGTGCTCCAGCGATCCGTAGATATTCATACGGGGATTCTCTGGACCGTAACTTCCGTAAAGGGGCACTACTTCTGGTAGTCGCTACTTCACATAATATACGTGATATTACTCACAATTTTGGTCACGATGACTGGAATTCTTACATACACAATCGAATAGTATATACATCACCACATAGGAATTTTTTGTTACTGAGGGGTCTTGAGTCAGCTCTATCTATCAGAGATAATTTTCAATTTTTTTTCACCCACTCACAGATGAAATATCCCTTAACGATGTTTCGCTGTAACCTATGTGTGGGAGAATGAAATGATAGACCCAGATTGATAGTGTATGTACAGGCAATATGTTCACGTCATAAATTGAAACCCTAAAATTGGAAACGGGTAATAAGAACTTGAATTAAAATGCTTTAGGCGTTTTAATTATATTGAAAATTACCACAAAGTTACCCCTGAATCGGTATCGTTTGAAGAGAACTTGCTTGTTAATTGAGAAGATCGTACCTATTAGTCATAATATACTTCAATTTAACTAATATCATCTAATTGAACTTGAGAGGCATCGCAGCTTATCCGTGGAATAGGAAAAAGAATTTTATACAATGTCGTTTAATAGTAACATTAATTTTCAGTCACCTCCTCCTCGTGTCAGATATTCCTTGTGAGAGACTAATACTTGAACGTAGAAAATTTAATCATACGGTGCAAAGTGGTGCATAGCAGCCTTCAAACAAATAATGCAGGACTATTACCGATAAAAGAATTTCACAAAGGACCAAAAAGTAATTTCGGAAGAAATCCGCTTGGTTTCCAATCACCGAAACAGGGTTATATGAAATAGTTCAACGAAAAAATCAATGAGACCATCCACCAGAATCATCAGGTTGACGACCCCGATATACCCTCTCCGACACTCGTGGCAGATGCGCAGAATTCAATCCTCGGAATGCACCACGAATTCCGCGCATCCTTGTGCCGAAAGCTTTTACGACACCGCTATTAAGGCACTCGTTTCCTAAGTCATTCCTGCAGCCACGAACCGCGAATATTCCCTTCATCTCCATCCCGAAAAGAACAAAGGACGCAATCTTCGAACACAAAAGATGAATCCCACGCAAGGATTTTTCCATCTCTCCCACAATGGAAGCTTGCATATGCGCTTTTCTCGATCGACGAGGACCTCGATCGGGGCCTCGCTGCGTGGGCCGCATTTTTTTGGTGGGGACCACGCCTCCGCGGCCCTGGAGAGGGGCCACTGTCCCTGAGCGGTCGTTAGCCCCTCAAAATTCGACGCCGCCGCGGATTTCCGCGCTCTCTCTCTCTATTTACGTGCGTTGGTTACGTAATTCATTTAGAGGGCGCATGAGTGAAGGGCGGAGGGGAGGAGTGATGCTGCGATGGACCGAGCTGCTAGGTGACGCCGCGGCGAGCAGTAGAACACAAAAGGACGGCTTGATAGAGCTGTCGGTGCGTCGAACTTTGGGCCAAACGGAACAAAAGAGTAACGTCGAGCGAGACAGAAACTGCTATTGCAGCGACTTCCATTCTTTTACGCTCCGAGAGGCGTTTTTGCCTCGATTCTGCCGGGCTACTTAATTAGAAGGAACGGTGCACGTGCCTTTCAGCCAACCCGGGCTTAATCGTAAGTGAAAATAGGAAAAAGACGTACGTTTGACCGAGGATCGAGTTAATGGAGAAAACACGAGAAAAAATTCAAAAAAATAAGGCGGCAACATACTGTAACAATTCAACAAACTGGAGGCAGTAAACGTGACTTTATAACAAAGCTTTTCGTTACATTTGCTGAGGAAACGATGGAATGAACGAGGAAAACAAGGTAGAATTCTCGAAAGCAGACGTAAAATTTGTTGAATAGTTAGTCATTTTTTAAAAATTGGGAATATAAAATTGTACCGGTGCAGTCATCAGACGAGATATTTCAACAGCTGCGAGTTAAGTGTGACAAAGGTAAATCATTGAATTACTTTGGAAAACGAAACAGAATTTCAGCAGGAAAATGAACTACTATTTGAACTGGATTTATCATTGTTATCGTGCGGAAACTTTAAGAGAATTTAAAACTTTGATTGCCACGTCTCGTTTAATTGGGAAAACTAATGCTGTTATAACTCTAAAATAGGAGAAAATTCAACAGTATGAGCCAGAGCTTACTTAGCGGAAATATATTAAAATGGATATGATTTTCTGAGAGATAAATAAATATAAAGCAAATTAAAACAACAACCGTTCAATCGATACATTAATTTTACTAGCAGAACAGCAGACAATTAAGGTCCGTCGCTTAGTATTTATGATTTTATACCTTAATCACTTCCAATTTTCTACAGCCGATATTCAGAGCTATTACAATCGACAAAGAATATGACGTAGTTATCAAACGAGTGATCGAAATTAAATTTTTGAGCATAGCATACCAACAATAGAATTAGTTTAGAATTCTATTCTGGTAAAATTGCCCCTCTACCTTCCTCAGTTAAGAAAATTACAATTGAGCAATAATTCCGACTTCACAAAGAACGAAAAAGTCACTAGTATTTTTTCCTATACTCTAGCACCATGAAAATAAACTGCTCAAATCAGCTGCATGATCTGATATATTATTCCCGATAGACAGTAGTAACAGCATAAAGATGACTTCAAAACTCCAATTTACATTCAGTTATTGGCAATTGACCCAGCTGCGAATCAATTCTTTGATCAGCAACTCTCAAAATTACGCTCTACCACGATTCTGGTCTACTACGAAGATTTTTTAATAAAGACGACTAGCAACTAGCAATGTTCGTTAGATCAGCAAATATCATTTTTTCTGGATAAAATTGCAATCACATTAAAGTTAATTTGTTAGCTACGAAGTGCACATGACCCAAGATAGAAATTATTTTTCCGAAACGTGAAAACAGTGAAATAAAAGGTTTAGATTCCGGAGAGCGAATTACTCTTCTACGAATTCCCACTGCAGTCCACCGTAGCAAGAAGGTTAATGAACCCACTAGAGAACCACTGCATCACAAGTTAAGCCTAGAAAGAATAAGTTTCCGGGAAAAGAATACTGAATAGGGGAATACGCTTTACTGGGTACAGTTTATGATTTGATAAGCACCTATTTTTTATTAGTAATACATAAATAACGTTAGCATGATATCAAATAAATTACGCAGAAATATCGATTGCGGGAAAAGGGAAATTTTTTTATAATCTGAATAGAAAGACTTTGAAAACAAATATAAATTTGGAATTTTTTCGTAAACTCATCATAGGTGTAGTCACTATGAGATAACTATAATTTTCGCTGATAATCACATCTTTCCGAACAAAAATGGATTCTTGAAAGGATGTAACGCAAAGGCAAAGGATTATTTCATTTGAACCGTAAATTAAGAGTGTGTAAAACTATACCATCAGCTACGTTCTGCACCAGGAAGTTGCCAAGCGAGCCGATGGGCGTTATTTTAAAAGACGGAAATCCTAAAACGTGAGATGCGGGTCTTATGGAAAAAAGCTAGGGGAAACTCCCCAACCCACTCACAGTTTTGAATAGCTCAACCATGTTGAGCTATCGCCTCATGCCAAGCTACGGGGGACATGTGCTCGGCTCTGAGGAAAAATAGAACACATCTGGGTTGCATCCTTTTTCACTCGTACAATGTCCGATACCATCTAGGAGTCGCTTATACCATTCCTCATGCCTACTCAGAGACCAGTTAGGGGATCTAATTTGGGAAGAAAGGGGACATTCTATTTATAGGTGATTTTAATTAAGGTGGCAATCCATATTTTGAATGACAGAGTGTCCATATATGTCAACGGTTTTCGATGATATTACCGAGAACGAATGAATCTTCTTGCCACTTTCGAGATTGTTTTCATGTAGGTGAAATACGTCAACATGAGTTATATACAGCCGTAGAACACGAAATACGTTCGCTCGAGAATCTAACGAGGAGATGAATGATCCAAGGAGTAAAAATAGTTCATCGCTTCTCGAAGAAGTACAAATAATCCCAGAAACAACATCTATTTATACACGTGAATTATTTTATACAACTACATTAATGAAAATTCAGCGATGATAGCACAATTAGGTCAAATCCCGTCATACTTTGATTAGGTTGTATCCATCTGAGTGGAGTTAGTATGTGGAAAAATATTACGCATATTCTGCAATAGATCTTCGAATATAAACCAAAATTCTTTCTATGATGTAGAGACTTAGCTACTTAAGCACTTATATACAAATTCACTAAATCGGGGAATGTATTTCAACGTAAACATGCAATCACAAATGAACTTAAAGCAAATTATTAGTAGTAATTGTATTCATTTTCAAAGAATTTGTATTAGGACAAAATATTCCAAATCACTCTGGAATTCTGAACTCGCTGAAGTCTCTTTTCTACAAAAGGTGCATGTAAACCATATTTATTCCATATTCATAGATTTTGCTTTTTGCTTAAAATACGATACATCTGTAGTTACGCAGATTTGCTCTCTCTCGCAAATCCAACATCTACATTGGGCAGATGATTTCTCACCACATTTGAATGGAATCGCATGGATTGAACAAAATCGAAACTATTTATGCCGCTTGTATATGTCTTTCACCATATTTACTACACTCTACTACTAAATTAACATCCGTATGAGGACTTAAAGAAAGAAAGAAATTTGAAACGAGACCAAGCAGCGTAAAGAAAAGACAAAAATAACCTTTGAAATCCAGGAAATCAAGTCCTGATCTGAGAAATTTCCGTCGATAAGTTCTTAAAATATCTTGAAACATTGATAATGATATTCTCGATTCCATATATGAGACTACCAGAAAGAATTTGTACTTTAAGATTTGATATCCCACCACCCTTAAGAAAGGGCGGTACCTGACAGTGGAGAAGGAGAATTAAAATAATCCTTTTATAATTAGCTTTCCCTAAAAGTTCTTTCATGTCGGTGAGGTCGTAAAAGCCTACCCACTTACCGTGCTTCTAATCCTAGAAATTCCTCCTGGTTGTATTTTAGTCTGTCAACGAGGCTAACATAGCATCTTAATCCCACCTTCCTTGAATCGCTAAACGGTGATATATGAAAGCCTCATGCCGGAGGAAACCGACAGGGATGAAAAAATGACCACTCGTATTGCAAAACTCTGAATCGTAAACACCAAGTTCGTTAAAGAGATGGACGAAAAGCAGAATGAAGATCGTAAGAAGCTAATTCATCAATTTCCGGAGAGATGCATAAACAGCAAAATGAAGATCTTAAGATGCTATACATCAATTTCCGGGGAGGTACAGTTAACTGTAATGAAGATCCGGAATGATATTAGTAAGCCAAAACGTGATTTTCCATAGGTTTCTATCGTTTAATTCGTTCTGAACGCGTATAGAATAAACGAGTGAAAGGTCGAATGATTCACTCGATGGGGAGAAGCGAGTGAAAAACAGAATAGAACCATTCGATTGTTTGGCGCGCGGAGGATAGAGTGAAAATCGAAACGTTTTATTCGATAGAAGCAAACGATCGAATTATTCGATTTTCTTCATTCGATAGTTCCCAACTCTATACGCATTCACAAAAACATTCGTTACCCGAATCTACATGGCTAGCCGAGTCCGAAAGACAAGCTTTTACACCTTCGTTTGCCGAAATGCATGCAGAAGGAAGCCAACTATCGAATTATTCCACTGTTTTCATTCCTTTGTTCCCACCCCTACGCGTATTCCCAAAAAAATCGTTACCTGAATTCATATTCGTTAACTAAGTACGAAAAACAGCAAAAAAATCCTCGCTAGTCGGAATACTCTTCAGCCGAGATATCTTTGCATTCGTATTCTTGGCGCGAGAGATATTATCGGAGAGAATCGATGAAGCACGCCGAAGTCCATTCGAGCAGAGATAATTAGAGTCTTTGGTTCGTTGATACATACATAAAGGGAAGGAGGAAATACAAAGGGCGAAGGGCTGCAGGACCGTTGCACTGTGGAGAGGGAATCTATGCCAAGAGAGAGAAGAGATAAAAGAAGGGGAAAGAAGGCGTGGGCGAAAGAGACGGAAGAAGAGCATCGGAGAGATTCAAGGATTTCAACTCTTAGCCAAGATTTCTAATGGAATTCATGCTTAATTTAACGCCGAGAAAAAGGCAAAACGAGAACATTTTTGAATTTAAGTTTACCAAAGCCTTTAACGCTTCGGTTAATAGTGAATCAGCGTTAATTATCGCTAATGTTTAATTTTAAATGTCGCGAAGTACATATTTTGCTTAAAAATAAAGAAAATTAACTTCACTAAAAATTCTCAGTTAAGGGGAACCATGGAAAAATTGGCTATTAAGATCGGAATAATCGAATACTGCAGCCTACTTTTTGCGGGAACTTTTGCATCACTTATCATGGAAAATTTACACAAAGTATTTTATAATATATTTTATATATATTTTATATATAGTATGTGATTGACATTGCCTGCGGGAGGTTTTTGGAGGGGTTTTCCTCCCGTCTTTGGGTGAATGCCAGGCAATTAAATGTAATATAGATTGGTCCCCCTTCACCGCTGCCACCTGACCAAATGGCCAAATTGCAGCGATTTGATAATAAATAAATAAATAAATAAATTGTCATATAAATTTAAATAATCTAAATTTCAGGAAACCGAAATATTTCGTGTAATTTTCATATCGGTTATATTAACGTGTTCTGACTTAAGAAGAATTAAGATCGCTAGTCACTAATTGATGCAAGGATCAAGTAGTAGTAGAATTTTTACAATTGCTGCGACAGCAATGGTCATTTCCATTGAGAATCGAACCCGGGACCGCTACCATCGGAATTGAATGGGCTGCCCACTAATCGGAAGCATTCTGATACGATGATACTATTCCAATAATTCACTCTGAAATAATCTGATATATGACGATATTTACTTCTAATACTTATTCTTTACAATTTGAAAGACATCAACATCATGGATAGTACCATCTTAAATTAATGAAAATGAGAGCCTTTACATATTAATGCATATTAAATTATTCATGATCGATTTCTTTCTTCTAAATCACAATTATAAAATCAATGAATCACAATAAATACGTACAAAATGCAAGAAAAAATGGGATCTTTATTAAACTCGTTCCCGATTTTTTCTGAATAACTTTTTCTCGTCTTCCTCCTTTGCTGTTAGATAGTATTCCACATATCCTATTATTCCTACTTATTGACATCAATAAGAAAGATTACCAAGATTTTTATTCGCACAAATTTAATGCTAAATTGTAAAAATAAAAATGCAAAGCAGCTTATTTATGTGGAAATTAGAAATCTTCCGCAATAAAATCAGCATGAATTTACAATGAGCCAGCAAAAAATAGCATTTTATTGCCACTGATACACTCAATTTCCTCAAACTTGCTCACGGATGTTTATTACACGCCGAGAAACAACTAGATGCGCATTAACTGTCAGAGAATTCTATTTCTAATACAAAACTAATGAGAATTGGAGTCCGTCCGGGTAATTAGCAAGATTTAATTATGAATTTGGAAGAGATTCCCTATTGCTTATGGCAATAGTGGTTGATCGTTGAGTACTATCTTCATGAAAGAAGGCTATGTTATGGGAGAGAATACACTTTGAGCCAAGCTAAAGAACCTTCAAACGACTTTTAGACAACTGCCTTTTCTATTATTTTGTAGAAATTTCTTTAAAGACTGCAGAGGATTAGAAGTTTCTAATCCTTTCACGTGAAAGACGAGTTTTTCTCGTTTACTTTACAACATACATACTTTTTATAGCCAAGTATGGAGATAATTCGGCGTCGATTAAAGTAAGAGATAGGCGTAAATCTAGTAGAGTAAATTCTGAGCATTATCCTAAAATTGTTTCGGATTTCTATGCATATGAACGATAATTAGCTTCCATTAAATTCTGCAGCCAATGGCGTACTCAAACCAACTTTTTAAAGGCTCGAAACGAAGCAAATCCTTGACTCTAAAATAAAAGGCCAAATTTGGAGGAATCTAAAATTCACGGAATGCCGTAAAAAGAAGAGACTTTGGAGACTGGATTTTCCTGAAATGTTTTCGAAAGACGGCGATTCGCATGCGTTCCCGAGATATATTTCCCTCGAAGTTACATAACCCCCTCTATGTTGAGCTAAGTACCGATTAAAAACATACACAAGTCGAAAAGTCAAGGAATGTCATTCCATGAAGCCGATAAAATATTATCTACGAAAAAAGCGAGATATGAACTAAATTAAAAAGTCCAGAAAACTTTGAAACGATATTCCTGAAATAACTCTCCCAATGTCAAGTTCAAGTTACATCATCTGTCTAAGTGGAACAGATAGCTTATCAACATTATATTTGCGATTTATCTTTTCATTGATCCATGGATTCATGAAATAAAAAGAGCGATGGAGAATCGTTTGCAGAACTTATACCGAAGCAAAAATTTTGTCGACTGATCCAAATTAGATACTTTTCTTCCATCTTAAAACATTATAATATAATAACTGCCTGGACATCTTTATTTGGGAAATAAATTCAATATTTCTAAGCCAGAATACGATGATATCTTGAAATACGTTTAAAAAAGAAAGGCTCCCGTCGATTATTCATGCTTCTTAACGGTCATTTGTGATCGCAATTTTGTAACAGTATTCGCTGAACTCAGCTCAGTAGCTTAAGTTAGGAATGATCGTAATGCAACCCAGTTCTTTCAGGAAAGGATAGACAATTTAGTATTATAAATTCTTAATGTTTGAGCAGTAAAATATAATGACTCAAAAGTTCCCAAGCATGTATATAGCCGTTTGGACTTCCATTAAACATAAATAATGCAGAGTAATTCTAAGAATTTAGCTATGCATTTATAAAGAAATGCAAATCTCAATATCAATGAAATAATGAATTTTACTCTTAAATATTAAGAAAACCATGATTTTTCATGCCTGAATAATACAAGATGCATTTCTCTCTTCGAAAGCAAGCAGTACGAGTAATCCATATAAATTAAAATAATAATCAATATCTTAAGGAATTAACAACAAAATAATAACAAAATTGGAACATAATCTTGGTAAAACTGAAAGAGATTATTATTTAATTTTTTTAATTTAAATTTGAATTTTTAAATTTTGGAATTAAAATTTTGTTGCTGATGCATAAATATTCTAGTAACCATTTCCTAAGTTAAATATTAGAGTTCTAATTAAGCCATACGAAATTTAACGAAAAATTTACATGTCTATAATTTGGTCCTACGAAACAGTATTGACGAATTGATATGTTTGTATTACATCACCTCGAATGTAAACACTGTACAGCAGCTGCATATGACATAGTTTCACGTATCTATAGCATACAGTGTGTGACCACCTTCAGTAGCTATGAATTTTTAGCTAGATATTGCCTTGCGTATGCTCTACTTTTGTTTCCTTTAGGTTACTGAAAAAATCAATTCCCTCCAATTTCAGCGGTAAGTTTACATGAACATTAATATCCCAATCGATCACCACAGCAGTTATACTTATTCCTTAAAGAAAATTTCCCCACTAATTCCATTCCCACCCCATCCTTTTGTTGACCGAGAACCACAGTAGTGGTGCCCGCATCCAGACCCACCTCGGCCGCACGCGGCCTCCGAAGTCGCTCCGAGGACCCGCTTGGACGAAAGAAGAACCTGTTTGGTATCGATCCCCACCTTTGTATAAAGACGTTCACCCACCGATCCATAAATCGCACGCACAAGACAATGCGAATGCAACCCACTAAGCCATTAAAACTCGGGGAGCGAATTGCACTTATCGGGGCATTGCGTGAGGGTGAAAGTGAGGGTGAAAGTGGTGGGGAGAATGGAGGGCAGGGAGTGACCGAAGGGCCCGTTGCATTAGCGAGGCCATCAAACGGCAACACGGCTACCAACCGACCAGCTCCACGAATCGAAAATGTATTAAAAAAGAAAGCGGCGTGGGGGAGGGATAGGGCGGTGTTGCCACATGTAGCGCACCAAACACGTCCCCGAATACCAGTTCCGAGATCGCTGAAGCACGCGTGGAGCGCGGGACTGTTAAGGAAGAAGGCTCGCGTACGGGAGAGAAAGTTGCAGTCGTCCGAGCCAACGGAAATATAAGACCTTATATGAGGTCCTCCGAAGGAATCGCTGGGCTCACCAGTACATCACGGATGGCCGCACCGGAGGATGTTATGCATTTTTTCGTGATGGATAAACGCTAGATTTCACGAGGGCCACCTCAGGAGTTGAATAAACGAAACCACTTTTCAAAAAGAAACTATTGTAGTTTACTACTTTGCAAATTACTACAAAAAACAGTTTTGTAGTAATTGTGTTTTTGCAGTAATTTGCAATTTTTTGGAATATACTACACTAGTTTCTTTTTGAAAAGTGGTTTCGTTTGTTCAACTCCTGTCATGGATTACAACAAAGTGAATCGCTGTTCCGTCGAGTTCATTTTATATTGAGGGTCACCGCTTTATGATTTTTTCGTTCCGTTTTTTAAGGCACATAACACGGAAATTCTGAAAATCAGCCATAGAAACGTCTATGTTTCCGATTCATAGCCCAAAATCTATTTCTTTTGGTTTTCCGTAAACCACCAGCATCGAGATTCCGTGGTATACAGTTAAAAAACAAGAATGTGGGCAAAAAGACGTGAGGGAATAAACGTAATTTTTCAAGGTGAATGCTATAGAGCCGATTAAGATAACAGATATTAAAACTGGATTCAAAATCGGTGCACGCAACGAAAGTAGAAAACTTGAATATCGATATTTCGGAGGAAAATACAGGTCACAAAATTAAGTTTTCACATACTCTTGGGCTCAGCTAGGGAAATGGATGACGAAGTCAAAATTTATTGATTTATTTTTCACATACAGCAACAATGCCAATTTTAAGTAATCAACAACAATATACGTACACATACGACCTTTCCCTAACAAAAAATTCCGGTTATCCGGGATTCGAACCCGGGACCTTTGTGTTAAAGCGTTGGTATGCTAGCACGCTAACCATCCAACCATAACGTTAAGTTAATTCCTAATAGTATCAAATTTTTAAACATTTAACCATATAAGTGGCTTATATGCGAGAACCATGTAACAAGCATAATAAACACCCATCCATTTCTTTGATGTCTAAAGTAATACTTACGGGGAGATTAGCTTGGTAAAGACAAAAGGAAATCAGGGATAGCTTTGAGGAACCTGGGGACGAACTTAGAAGGGTAGTTCGTCGACACCAGTTAACGAACCGTAAAGAAACAATAGACTTCATTACGGAAGAAAGGGGATTGCGTAATGGAGAAGGAGAGCTGTAGTACACAGGATTTTCACGATTTTCCCTGGAAGATTCATCCCTGTACTTTGGGTGAGCCTGAAGTCGCTTTTAATGACCAAAGATGGAGGCAATGGTAAGCTAAATTCTTGCCCAGGTCATGAATATCGGACTTAAATTTTCATAACGATAAACTGGAATTAGAGACTCAGCAAAATGAGGTTTTGGATGATAATAAAGTAATTAGTTATTGTCTAGCTGATGTTTAGTGGAATAAAAATGAAATAGTACTAATGTGCAGGCTAGTGATATCTAATCTTTGAAACAACTGGTATGCATACAGTAAAAACTATGCTTACAAGCGATGGTGGCTTTACACCATAATAGTCCTTATGTAACTTACACAACTTCGGATAGATTATGTTTCATTATGAATATTTTATACTATTAGATGATAATAGAACTGATTCATTTATCACCATGTGGGTGAATTTTTTAGTGAAATAATCGGAGGTTAACGCTATATAGGACAGTATTTCCTTATAAAGTTAATAAAGTAGTAATTTCCTGATAAAGGAACAAGTCCTTGTATACGATTTCCTGATTCAAATACGTATTCTTATTAACTCGTCAATTTCGATTGTATTTTCCGCCATAGAAAACCCCAACCTGTAATGTTATAATAAGGTACCTAGGAATCACTACATCTCTTATAGAAATGCCATAGTTTCCGATATAAGATGCATTTGAATATTTCAAATGATCAGGTGAAATTTTGTCATCAACAACTTTAGGCATAGAAGCAACTGGAAGTCCATGACTCAAGGTATTGTGAATAAAATTTTATCTCACTTAATGGGAATCGATAAAGTCGATGGGAGTAAAGATAGCACTCAAATGCACGAGACAGAAAATCGAATTCAACGCATCTTTGTATCCATACAAAGCAAGCTTCAAATTTCGTCCCTTACTAATTGGGTAGCGTAGATTTCTATCTAGTCAAAAAATATTCTCCGAGAAAGCGATGCTACTACTATTTGGCCTCCTCGTCTAACTTTCTACGCTCTATTCACGACTCGACGTGTTTGTTTCAGGCCAATGAACCGCAGCTGAACCGAAATGCACAAGTTCTCATCAAATTGAAAAGAATTGGACGCTATATAACCGATTTCCGAGCTCTGATACACGCACGTTAATTCTAATTTTTATTCTGGGACCAAACGAAGGCTGAGCGCGAAATTTCCACCATACCTTCATTTGTAAAAAGAGACTTTATTTAGGAAGAAACATCTCAACGTAGCCTCATCACACTGTTTTCTTAGTTTTAAACAAAGATTTAGTAAGGAATGGAAACACACACGAAACATAACGCATTCCATAATCTCTTGATTGTTGATTTCCGTACTATCACTAATTTTCGATGATTTGAAAAATAAATACATAGAAATTAACTAATATATAAAATAAGCTGGTAAATTTAGTGATACTCTGGCTGACCGACGAATTCCAAAGAATGTTTGGGCAGAAGAAAATTTTTCACTGCATTCCGGATGAGATTAAGGCGTTTTTTTGGATACTCGTGCTTGTGCACAAAGAAATTTAAAAGATCAAATCGATATTCTTAGCTAAAACGTTTTTCCGACGGTTTGCATACGTGCTTTCGTTGTTAAATTATGGAATGCAGCATTTCAGCCATCGAATATGATTCCAAAATAAATCATCTTCCTTAGCCGTCGCAACACTGTGATGCTTTAGCGTTGAAAGACAAAGTATCAAACGATTATCTTTTTACGTAAGATCAATAAAATAGGATGGAAGAGGAAATTGAAGTATATCTCTCCGCGACTGGCGTACTCAATAACAGAGAAACACTCATATTCAAAGGATGAAGAAAGATTACTGTGGAAGATTATATCTCAAGAATGAACATAAAGATAAGCTGTCTACTTATATGGGGTTCTGAATAATGAATCACTGTTTCCAGAGATTATGATTAATGAGCTCACACCTCCACCATTGATGAATTATTCAAATAATTTAAGCTTAAAATTAAAATGATTTATTCCGTGACGATTATTCCTGAATAAATGAAATCTATCTTGAAATCATCATTTTATACAAAAGGACTCGCACCCGGCTTTAATTGAATGGCAAGAAATTAATAATTTTTAAATGTTTCTAGTTTTTAGCGGATGAGCTTAATTCTATGGATTAAGTGAAAGTTGAAAGAGATTTTCCCAAAGGAGAGAATTTCAGCAGCTATCGACCTGGAAATGAAGAACCCCATTTCATTTGACAAACAATGTAAAAATAAAATATCCCGCAATGTTTCATTTAACTTCCCTTAAACGGTTTCTTTTACTCCTCTAATTGCTCTCCCGAGTTAACACAGAGATCGATCGTTAATGGTAATAGCCTCAATCTCGCAAAGGAAAAGTGTGCTGTGGATCGATTTTCCATGATCCCAAGGAGCTACCACCTTCCGAATAAGAGCAAAGTTTTAGATTAGTGGACGAGATACACCGGTGAGTCACACCATATACTTCAACAACTGGAAAGCTGGGCAAAATCACCAGACTGCACCTAAGAAGCTACTTGAGGCAGAAAAAAGAAGCAGACCTAGTAAAACTACGACATATTTTTGCAATGATATTGTACAAGCATAAATTTATACTATAAAAAGGGTTTGAAAAAAAAATACTGACGAACAAATATAATCTATCATCGTTGACAGGAGTTCGTGGAACGACGTAATGACGGTAAAGGAAAACTTTGCAATTTCCACACGAATTCACTCGATTTCGTGTGGAAATTGCAGTTTTTCTCTTGCCTCCCTAACGAATGGAATTACAGTGACCCTTACACACGAGAGTAATAACCCTTCGCAGTCATTGCTCAGAGAAACTGCTAGCTAGTTGCCAAAGCATCCTTCTCTAGTCAACTTCGATACAGATTTTTTAGATTCTAGTTAATTTGGATTAACATAAACTGATTGTGAGATTTTACAAGAAGATATAATTTATTATTCAATAATATAATGTAATCGTTTATGCTAGGGCTTTCAGGTCCATGCTTTCAAAAACTACTCTTACGATATTTTAAGCCTCATTGAATGCAGTTTTGTACTTTTTGAAGCTTAATACCCTACGTATGAAGTGGTAATCATTCAGCGATGTAGAGCAGTTCTTCCAACTTTTCGTCTTCTGCGGCAAATTTATGAGCTACTCCAATTTTTATGACCTACTCAACACCACACGTAAACACAAATTGAGAAATTAATATTTTAGTATTTTCTATAAGAAATGCCCATAAAACGACAAAGTAATTTCTCAAATAAGTACCATCGCACACCAGTTGAGACGAACGTATAGAAAAATATCCAATCACGATTCACAAAATATCTATATGAGATCGTTAGGTTGAATTCGTTTTAGGACTGCTAAAAAGTAAAATTTCATTTCAATGATGTAACTTCAGCATCGCACATTACTTCACAGAAAATGCCAAAGATTCGTCCAACTCCCTGAGAATCTTCTTCGTTTAAATAGCTATTGAGAAAACTAGAATACCTGAAAAACTTCCTCAGAACGCAAAGTCTGCCCTATATATCGCGAGAAGGACGGGTCCTAAAACGACTACTGCAGTACGGAGGGGAAAAGGGACACACGTACCCCTGGAAGGGTATGCAAGAGGAAGATGCACCCCACAGTGCGGGCGGCATAAGATTGCTCTGGGCGTTTTACTTCACAAAACCATCGACCAAATGGGCACCGATAAGAAGGCATAACGGAACGGCATTGAATAAACAATCGCCGAGATCTGAGGTGCGGCTCTCCAATTAACAGGTAAACGTAAGAAAGTACTGATTTCCGGTTTAGAAGCGATTAAACAGGAAACCCATAATATGCAGCAGGTTGATATACTTTTTGAATATGCAGTACTACTAAAAAAATTATCTGTAAAATACGGGACGGAAACGGAAAATCAATGTTTTGAAATAAGATTTACCTTAGGGTATCAATTTTATTGCCATTACCAATCCAAGTTAAAAATGTAATTTTACCTTAATTAACCACACATTTAATACATTACGAAAACTTTTCTCACTTATTGACAAACTGAATGTAATGGTATTGCTAGTAACTGCAACTCGCACTTAAAGACTTCAGGAATAGAGAGGGAAAAACGGAATGTATGACATCCCAATGAAAATCGCTAGCATAGCAGGAAAAGTGGGCGATATGTAAATCCTTGAATAAAATTTAACGGGAAGAACAAAATATACATTAACCATTTCGTTTATTCGTCAAAAGATATTCATCGACTCCCTTTCATTCGTCGAAATTGTTCGACGTCATTAGCAAACTGTTAAACATTCTATGTAATCGAAAAAAACAACTTAGCGTAAAAAATCACAAAAAAATTCGAGTAATCCCACTCGAAAAGGTTACATCAGCTATTTCGCAATAAGAGTTTCTCAATTTTCTTTAAAGCATAGATTTTTTACTTCATTTCTCGTCCATTGGACTAATATCCACCATATCTCATTTATACTTATAGAAATATCCTGTCTTATTAGAAGTAACTGCCGCTGTACACGACCATTACAACGGTGATTGGCCTAAATACACTCCAATTCTACACTGCATGTAAAATGTATGTCATTATAAAACTCCGCGAAAAATCTGATAACATACACGAGGTTCGCTCAAACATTACCACCGCAATCTTAAAATCTACATAAATAACAATTTTATGGATTAGAGGGTTCGAAAATCATAGTTATCCTCCAAATTATATATCCAGACAAAGCATAACCTAAAAAAACGTAGAGAAAAACAGGAATTAAACAACCTCTACGGCAGATAAGAAATTAAACTTCGATGAAAGGAACGAGGAAAATACAAGGACGTGGTTAGCGTTCGGATAAGTTGGCGAAGCTATTCCCACGCAAAAAAAGAAATAAAATAACGCGTAGAAGCTTCCCAGTGCACTTCGGTTTCTTGACTTCCATGAGAGATGTCCTAATAAGGGGATATTCACACTTTCACGCCAAACAATAATGAAAACCGTAAGCTCAACAAACCGGCTGCCGGAGAAACCTTTCGAAAAAAAAACTAATGCGCTGAAGCAGATTTTTCCACAAGAAACGAAGTCGTATAGAAATTTTAGGTTTGTGTGAAGCAAAGATATTATAAAACTAGTTCTTACACTACAAAACTACGAGCAAAATTATCTAATCCGTGATTCACATCTTCAAGATTATGAGGATGGGAGAGTCAATGCATCAGTCTTATAACAAGAAGAAAATAAAAGTGCTAAAATTTTCAACTCTGTTGATAAACAGTAGACGTAAATCAACATTATCTTGACAACGACGTTTCCGCTGAAAATCTATAGCGCGGTAGACTTGGACATAGAAGATATCTTAAGTGGTTCTTTTTCAAATATTAAAGGATGGTATTTTCGTTGCATTTTAGCAATTTATAACCGTTTACTAAGAATATTACTATGGTAGTGATACTTCAGCAATCTAATGGAATTGTACAACTACTACTTTGAGAAAACAAAATGAAGGAAATGAGACAAAATGCAGTCAATGTTCCTTAATAGAATGCTGTAATTTATTTGGGATAATTTCTCAGCAGCGCTAATCGCTCATTTAAGATGTAAAAAATTTAAAAATGCGTCGGCGATATTTACGTACGGTCACTTTATTTTGCATTTATATCGGCGAAATATACCTGAAATTATTAATTGAGCGAATCCTATCATAAGCACGTGAAAAAACTACTATAGAAGCGTGAAACACAACAAAATATTAAATTTGCAAATAATTGTATTTATGGCGAAAGAACGTAAAAATTTCTGAAGAATACTATCGAAAACCCTTGACATGGGAGGATCTATCGTGGCCGAGACAGTTCAACCAAAAAAAAAAAAAAACATTCCTAAGAAAAAATCGTGCATACATATATCAATCACAGCAGTTCATCTATAACGTAATTTCCTTGTTCATTCACAATATTCCTCCATACTCCAATTCTCTTTTGCTACAGACCCATCCATTTATATTTTCGTACGTTCCCTTATACTTTAAGCTACTTACTTCTCATTCACCGTATTCAACAAGCTTTTCTCTCGGTCTTCTCTTCCTTTAATACCATTCACTTCCTCTTCAAACCTTATCTTAGTCATTTTGCCCCCACCCATTCCTTTCATAAGTCCAAACCAATATAAAACACCAACTTCTTCCAGGTCTCTTAGCGTTACTTCGGTCTATATTAATTCACCACTCTGTGATTGCCGTCTTTTTCTCCTCTTTTTAATACACACATTCTTCATAAAATCTTTTGCCGCTACATTATTACAATTAATAAACTTAACACAACTTTCAATGCTGCTGGGAAGTCTAAGCTAAAGTATCGATTTTTCCATACTTAACACAGTTTTCCGACTACTCGGGATACTTGGTCGAGTATCGAGTATCGATAATCGATTTTCATATTCTTTAAAGAGAAATTCTTCACATATTGTGCGTCGAATATGAATGTGAGATTTAAAAATTTTTTGAATCGGCGATGTACATTTTTCCCATAAAAATCGTGAAAAGAAAATCATATGTTCATGGTAGACTTTTTAAAAGATTTAAATAATATAGGAACAAATGAAAGTCGAACTTTTACCAACCACAAATAATTTTATTACGAAAACGACCTAGGTTTCGACTCATGGAGTCATCTTCAGGTGTACACCTGAAGATGACTCATGAGTCATAATTATTGAAATACTAAGTAACTCAAACTCAATAAAAATAAATGCCCAAAATATTTTAGTGTTGAAGTGAAAATATCAAGACTTTTACATTAATAAATCTCATGAATAAATGTAAGTGTTATTTCAATCCATAAAGTTTCTATTACCCCATTTAATTTATATATAATGGATTTCGAAAATAAAATTTGAAATAACAAAAATTTGGAAAGCATTTCTAGGAAAATTCTGATATTTCATTAATGAATACTCGAGAAGCCGGGTAGTAGTAAACCCGACTATTTCGGATACCGTATTCAAGAGCCGCGAGTGACTCGTGGGAAGCCCGTGGGTTGGACACCCGTTTTAGCGCTGAAAAGAATGAAGGAACCCACCAATTAAACACAATGCCAGCAAGAAAGCAAAGCAGAAGCTGTTGAAAAGCTCCAAAAGTAGCATCAAAGCCATCTACGGCGAGAAATGCATTATTTCACCCGAAGGATTATTTCGATCGTAGAAATTAGACGACATCTGATTGGCGAGCCGACCGTTTTGTGCTCCTCGGAAATATGTCACCGCTATTGAAGCAGCCGAGAGAGAGAGATGGAATTGGGACTTGTTGCACGTGAAAGATCATTTTGGTGCTATCGGAATTCTCCGCGCCGCTGACAAGTATGATGAATAGAAGAAGGCGTCGGTTGTACAGAAGCGCACTGACTTGGCATACCTCCCGACTGCACACCAGCGAATTCTGAGTGACACATATTTATTCGAACGGGAGAAGAAATAATTAAATTCCGAAAATACTGCGCGGTTCCGCATCCGAAGAATCTCGAGGCCGCGAAAAATTGAATGGTGAAAACGTCACGGCGTAATTTTTCCGATTCCATAATTCCTGACGGGGATTTTCTGTCGGTGTAAGGACATAGCTTTGCGGAAAATACAGCTAACTCTCGTTCAAAAGTTTTACCAGCGAATGACGAGGAAATTTCGGGATACGAATATCGATATTTCCATTTTTCGTCATGCGTTTTTCGCCTACCTCAATTCCATATCTTATAGTCTCGCGGTAAACCTTGGACCGAAATTTCTTTTACTTCTCCGCTGAAGTTTGGAAAAGTGCTTATCTACTGTGTTTTTTCTACAAAAGTCGAATTCGACAAATAAGCGATAGGTTGCGAATGTTTTACTGCAGCTGCGATTATATTGTCAAATGAATTATTGTGACAATGTGACTTAACAAAGGAACAATGTAAAATATGATTATATAGGAACAGTAATTGAAGAATATATTTGGGTAAATGTATTAGGTGGAGTGATAGGGGGATTTTTGCTAAATTTAGCCTTTTTCGTTGTAAAAAGCCTAATTCTCGGTAAGGTTATTTAGAAATTTTAATGTATAATTTAAGAGTGAAAGGATAAATTAAAAATGTTTGGGGCTGCAACCTTATTTCTGTCAAACTGTAGCAAGTAATAATAATAATAAAATTTTAATTTTAGCTCTGTATTAATGGCGATAAGAATGTAATTCAACGAGTTGATGGGGCAAGAAATAAAGCCACTTTTATAAATAAATACACCTTTTACAATGAAATTAACTTTCAACATTTCATATATCTTTATGGACCTTTTTACATGCAGACGATCTAACTTAAGTAATGTAGAGTAAAATTACTTAAAAACAGAAAAATACGCAGTGTATAAATAAGGAAATTTTTAGAAAAACGATTTCCTCAGAGGTGCGGAAATAAAAATATTTCAGCCAAGATAAAAAATTTTGTGCCGACTATCTAAAACTTTTAGAAGGTGTCTTCGAAAACTAGCAAAACACTGATAATAAAACCTTGGAATGGCTGATGGGACTTTGAAAGAATTTAACAAAAAATATCCTTGGAAAGAAGCGTAGAATCTAGATTACGATAAAAACATTAAATGTTATTTTTCAATCAATCTAAGAGATATGTATCAATGATAAAATGATTATAAATAAATAATGTATGCGAAATAATTAATAGAATGACCAATTAATCGAGGATTCATAAGTAAAATGATGACACATACAAGAAAACGCTATTAAGCATTATGTTACATATAACTTTAATACTACGGCAAGAAGAAATTGATGCAACATAAAATATTGATAGGGTATTACAGAATTAGGAGAAATAATACCTAATAATAAATAAATAATAACTCTAATAAATTAGAGTTGCTTAGCTTCGATGACAGGAAATGAAGCTGCAATAAACCCATCATTCAATCGTATTGAGGGATGCTAACGTTGATCACTATGCTGGAATCCTAACTCGTTACGTCATCATGAATCGCTAAACGAAGAAGGTGACCGCAAAGAAATGATGCAAGAACGGACGAGAATAAGATAAAGCTTAGAATAGAGATCGGAGGAGATCGAAAGAAGAGAGAAGACCATCGATGAGCATTCACTATATTTTCTATCATTTTTACTATCATCTCTAACAATCTTAGCAAAAATCACTTCACATAACCAACTAAATTCTTAGATTTTTAATGATCACAAAACTATTTCCTTTTAAAATTTTTAAAATGTTCTGATCCCTGAAGAGAATTAAGCTATTATTCTGAAGAAATCGCTCTAGGTATCTAGTGTAAATTGAAACTACAAGACTTTAATATTATCCAAAGAGAATGGACTTTAATTTGCATTGGTTTCCAGGAGCCTAGGTTTGCGGATTATACTAACAATAGCAAATTGGTGGCAGAAAGGGTATTCAGCCGTAGAAGTTAATGCCATACTTAAATATCATTATCAATAATCATAAAAAATCATCATCCAGCCCAATAAAGAGAATATCGCGCCCGAATTCGAAGAAGTATAGATCTATTTCCCTGCCCTCGACAAAAAATGCATAGATTAATTCTGATTAAACTACAGCTCAGGGTTTAATTAAAAAGGGGAGTCAAGGAAAACAACTTTTAAACCCATTTAATATGATTAATAGTAATCAACACTATAACAAGGTATTGTTTGCACCAATAGTACCAGATGATTTAACATTTAAAATCTTTCTCATCGTTATAGAATTACGTTTCAAGTTGTTAAAGTCTTGGTTCGTCATTAATTATTCATAGAAAACAAAAAAAACGTATCTAAATATCTACAGGTCAATAGCACGTTGTAATTGCTAAAACCGGAACAAAGATTTAAATAAGAAAAGCATACGGAATAATTTTAATTATTACAGAAAATTTTTAATAATTTATTCATGTCCAATTTAATAAATCTACAGGTTGTGAATTTTACGATAAATATTTGAAAATATAATTTTTGCTTTTAATAAGAATAGCAAATTAAAGGACATTATTCAACAAATTACTTCTAAAATACGTATTTGTCCGAAATTGCTAAGAAATAAATATATATATTCGAAATAGAAATCATCAAAAAAGGCGATTCCACGGAATAATTTCCCATAAACGGATTTTAACGGAAGTAAAAGCTCCTCTATACAGATCAACGGTACGTAAACATCCACGGATAATCGAACGCCCACGTCCTATGCGTGGAATTATGAATTCTGCGACAGTTATGTTCAGGGACTGAAAAGACGAAAACAAGTCGATTTCAAGGAAAAGGTTACTTGCAAATACATTGGATCACGCAAGGGCTGAGTCTTATTTCATATCAAACAAGTGAGCGCGTAACTTTCTCTTTAGCATCCGTTATGCTTCGTGAGAAAAGGGAATAACAGAACCGCTTTCGAGCCGAGGCATGCGAATAGGAAACATCTGAAATGAAACATACAGAGCCTTTATTGGTTCTTAAACTTAAAAGGCAAACCGCTTTATAAATAATGGATTCCTAAACATAACCCAGTCACACAACCTTATTATCTAAAATTCGGGACGACTATAAAAGCCTGAATAACTCCTAATAGACACTGGAATTTCGAGAGTGATGATACATTATTTACTTTGGTAACGCTACGACTAGCTGTAAAGTAACGAATGCGTAAAATTCTTCAGACGTGAATGTTTGGATGAATAATAAGATTATGATCTGACGTATTTCTCAGTGAAGTGAAGAGTAGAATCTCTTGGCAAGGAAAAAGACGTACAGGTAAAATGGCAACTTACCCACAAATGATCCGTGATCAAAAAACACTAGAAAAGAAAGAAACGCTGTAAACCGATTCGGAAAGAAGCTTTAAAAATCATTAGCGACTCCATATTTTTACCAGTGAGCAAAAACCCAATCTAAAACATTTCTTAGGACATCTAAAGGGATTTATGAAAAAGATGAAAGAGGAGTGTTTTCGGCCCAAATACAGGCTAATTCGAAAAAAACTGATTTTATAATGAGAAACGATCATCACAGATATCCAATAAAGATATCCTTGTTTTTTACTCGTCTAAATTTCGAGTTTTGTCTAAACTATCAGCTGAAGTAGTACTTGAAGTAATACAGTACTCTGTCAAGACTAAGGAATCGTTAAGTACTTCTCTAACTTCAATAAAATTTCGCTACTACATATGAGAAACACATACTAAGAGCTTCTCACAATGAATAATGCAATGATAAGCAGTATATGAGAGCAAAACGACGTTATCACACACACGTATAAATGATCTAATCTCACCGATGTAAATAATTTATCAGATTGAATTTTGTAATTGTAACTTTCTGCAAGATATTTTGCTATTGATATATAGTCGGCGTATTAAATCTGGTATTTCGGTGGTACAAATTGTCTGAGAACGATTGTTTAAAAAACATCCAAACACATTCCTAGAAAGAGTGCAACTCCGTATACAAGGAGAAAAAGGTAATTGAAATCAGCGGCTGGTAAAGAAGAAATAAAATTCTTCGAGATCTCCCAAATGAGCAAACAAGCACGTTCTGGGATAATTTCATCCCATCACATACCGCTCTTAACAGCTGGACCTAGCTACTAATTAAGGACCGACAATCAGAACATTGGTACGAGCTTTAATTACGCTAGAGAGGTAATCAACACGTAGACAAACTCTCGGAGCATCCCTTTCAACAAGGTAAACAGGATACTTGGCTTAGCCCAAGGTGGTTGAAAAACTTTCTCGTTGTAATTGCACATTCTCAAGTGTTCGCGGCAAACATTTCTACTCATTACACTAACAATAAAATATGTTTGGTACCCATTCAACCAAAAGTAGAGTTTTACTTCCTCTGCGAGTGTGTGAGTTAATAGTGGCCAAAAACGTGTTCTCTCATAATCGATTCTATCTCTTTCGGCATCTTTTTGAGACTAATCAACGGCGATCTAAATTCCTACAAGTAAAACCTCGTAAAAAGGAGGACTTAGAAGGAAAAATGGGCCAATTCTATGGCAATGTTCACCCGGATACTTGGAACCACTTAAATATAGAAAAGCAGCTGATAAAACGAAATTTTCTCCGGAGGAATTAAAGACGTTAAGATGATTTGATAGAGAACGCACGAATACAGATCTTAAATCGGAGGCGAGCGAATCGCTAATTACATTACGACTCGATTCAGAGAGTCATACTGATAAGTACGGCTTGATATACACCAGGGCTGTGTGATCTTCTATATGCTATTTCTTTTTCTAGTAGAATGATTGCTTAGATGAACAAACCCGTTAACTCCTTGCAACCTAGTCATTGCAACCTATTGGCCCGCAAAAGGTCGCTTAATTCGAAATTTCCCAACTAACTGAGCATGTTTGCGTACTATTTTCCATTTACTCAACAATTCAAATGTATTTATTTCATGAAGTGTGTGAGTAACTACCACTAGATCGAGCTAAACTTATAAAAATTAAAAAACTTATAATCGGTCAGCTTCACAAAATTTTGGATTATATTAATCTACACTACCGGTTTCGTTATTAGGTAACATCTTCAGGTGCCATGTATTTATTAAGTTCAGACATGAATAAGTTCCACTAATGTGTTAAGTTTACCAGATAGTGTTTATTGTCTTGCTATTTCTATCCGCGCTTTGTATCAGTTTATTTACGTGATGTGTGGATGAAATAGCCAAATAACAATACAGAAAATTATTTTCTGCTTATTTTGTGCATTACTTTCAGGCTTTGCTTATGAAAATAATTCCTTAATGATAGGCCAATTAGTGTTTTTGGAATACGTTGTTTATATCTGATTTTAGAATTAAATTATGCATTAACTTTTAGATTAACATACTTTGTAACGAAAGAGGAAAACAACGTAGTCTATGGCTTAACTCTAAAGCAATGAATGGTACAATAATCGATATTATACTAATTGGTTTAATTGGGATACTAGTTTTGACGTCCCACATTCCAAAATAATCAAGTTTTGTAGTACCGAATAAGACCTGGGTAGTTTATGGGGAATACCAAACAATCACAAAAGCACCCGAGGTAATATTCTTAGTTTGTTATCATTTACACCCCAAAAACCCGTTTGGTGGACAAGGGGTTGACGTGGACGCAAAATCAAAGTCTGTAAGCAGAACAGTATCCTCATATGGAAGCGGAATCACGGCGCGAAGTCCGAGATATACTCCGTCACTGAACTTAGCCACGCAAAGCGAGAGGGAACGAATAACGGGACGACGCAAAACGAGGGCCGCCTACATTTGTGAGCTCGAAAAAAAGCCTTTCAGAAGTGGGATTCCGAAGGCGCATCGGCTGACGAACTCTGGAATAAGCGCGGTGCCGTCTCTCAGAATTAATGTTTCGAATTCCGGCGCTGGCATCCAGGTGAGTTCCTCTTATTATAGCTGCGCGTGGACCTGCGCCAGCCCTTCTCACCAACACGTGCGTTTCGTGGGAGTCTCTGAGATTTACTGGAAGATGACTGGACCGCGAAGAAGAGGGCCAGGCCTCTGATTCTTCTGACGATGAATATGGAGAATGAAAAGACGGTATGCAATACAGGATCGTCTCATTACGCAATGCCAAATGATGGATGATCTTCAGTCATAAAAGGATGTACAGAACGATAGAAAACCGAGATATATTCAACTTCAAGAGAGTGGAATTCGGTACAAATACATGTTCCAGATGTAACTATATGCAAATATAATTATCAGGAAAGAGCTCTTTCAGATTAATCCTGATGACATAATACATGTCTATCGTACACATGCACATTAATCACAAAGACAACTCCTGTTTAATGATATTCTTGATTGTATTCAGGCCAAAAGTCCTTATTTTTTCTCATTCATTGGATAAAAACAAACATAATTTCATATCACGTGTATCAAACGTTCAACACCGTTTAAACATAATAAACTACCTCAACATTAACCTATAAATTAATTATTTGAAAATTATTCAAATAGAACAGTTCAAACGGTGATTTGAGGTATCCAATAGAAAATATTCTTAGGACGACTAGGAGAGATTAATCTGGGACGAATCCCTTAAAACAAGGACGTCTAGAGACCCTAAGATATAATAATGTAAACATTCTCCGGTGTATACAAAAATCATGCGCGAAATTCTGAGGTTCCGAATAGGTACTTATAAAAATCTACGTAAACACATTTGACGACGAGACAAGTAATAAAGGTACCGTACTTCTTCTATAGGAAAGTTGCTTTTAGTAAGTTCCTTTCTTGTAGAAGAAGCGGAATACCATCCTAATTTGTTGTTACGATGGACCTCTGGTCATAAAGGCCGCATCGGTTGTATATATTTGACAAGTATTCTAGTAAAACCTGTAGGAATTGTTCTATCACGAACAAAAATCGCAATTTAGTGACCTTCAAATCTTGCATCAGATCTGATTGAAATGTAGCATTCCGGTCTGGTTAGGTTAGAGGAATTACGAATCGCAGATTTCGTATCGGCCTCAAGGCCGCCTCTTCACTTCAAACTGATCCAAACACCTTCTGAGGTTAAACGTACGTGGATTTCACTACCATGGCGTTGTTTGCCATGCCATTTATCGGTTATATTCACAAATATACAAGTGTGTGCATGGTCATACATAACGTAAACACATGGGAATGAAGATCTACAATGTAGATTTATACAAAAAACAGTGATTTATTCTTTTTTAATCCACGTCAATGATATTCAAGGCATCGAACCGGAAGAGAACCGAAAACCGAAGCCGGAAAAAACGGTAATTTTACCGGGATGATTACCGAAAACAAACCGAAAATGAAGCTCATGAACTGAAACCTGTTTTACATTCCGTTCCGAATTTCAGTTCCCAACAATGTATATTTTGCTTCAGCATAATTGGAAGAAGAGTTACAAAAACATGCAAGAACGTGCAAATAATTACTATTAAGTTTTACTCTAAAATTTAGTGCAACATAAGCTATACGATTCGAATGGAAACAGTTATAGATAATAAACATTCAGAAGGATGTAATATTACGATGGTCAGAAAGAAAAAAACGGTTCGAATAATTCTATTTCTGTTGAAGGAACGAAACCAGAACTGAACCGTAATTTGGTTCTTTCGTTTATCCGATGCAAAAACCGTAACGTAAAATATTACGGTTCGATGCCCTGATGATGGCGCTACCAAAGGAGATGGATTCGCTACGCACAGTTATACATTCCTCATTTACTAATATCTCAACAAACCCTCACACATTTCCAAACACTTCTTTTAAATCCAACCACTTAAAACTCACCCAGAAACCATGCCCGCTAAAAACTACTCAATCACGGCCGAATGAACTGATAACGAAGAATGTAAAAAAAGAAGATTCTGAACGCAAATATTTTGTGAGGAAAAGCTATTCCGGATTCCTTTGGCTGATTCACGTCCATCGGCCCCTGATTTCGGGTTGATGACTGTAGGAAAACAAAATTCCACAATCCATTTTCTTCTTTGCCGAAACATATATTTTCTCCAAACACAAAACACCTTCGACGGGTTACCCGGATCTACACGCATTTATATAAAAACACTAAAACGTTCAGAAACTAAGTAGAATAAAAATACTATAAAAACGCCTTTTGACTTGACCTAACTCTAGGAAGTACCGTTCCAACAAAAATGTTTAAAACGGCTAACTTCTTCAGTGAGTTTTAATTTTGGTTTCTTGTCTGAAACGAGAACTTCCTAGTTTTCAAGGATTTTTTCGAGGAATTTTCCAAGAATCCTGCATGTTATTCGGAGAAAGAATTCTCCTGCACTCTGCAGCGATAGCACGGTAAAAGCGAAGCTTAGATATATTCTTCCTCTTTCTTCACAATTTCAAGTATAATTTAGTGGAAAACTCTTTCGATAAAAAGGCTAGAAACCAACGTTCAGCAAAAACAAATCTGCATATAAACTCAGAATTAATATAATTTGTTGAGCTCTCTATTTCCAAGAGCCAAATTACCTACAAATTGCCAATTTTTAAATAATCAAGTCAAATCTATTGATAGTCTATATGACAGTACCAAAACTCAATTAGGAGCGTATTTTGACTCAATAAAAGGAGGTGAATCACTACATAGACCGAATTCTTTTGGTAAATCAATACATTAACGCTGTCAGACCAATTTATGGTTAAAATTTTCACAGGAAATTTTAACCTTTTCAATACCATATCATTTTATAAATTGTTAGGGTAAATATCACATACCGAATAAAGAAAAATTCAGTACTAATCAACTTTTATCTTTACGACATATAAGTTATGACTCATTTTCTGATTGCTTACTGAAGTAGTTGAGCTCATGTCGGAATCAATTTCTTTACTAAAAGAAAAGTGTGCAACTTGAATATCAAAATTTTAAATAAAGCGGAGATGGCTACTATGAATTGGTGAAATAATCTACGTTATAAGTGCACATATAATTAAACATACAAAATTCTGAAAGTAGTAATGCCCAAGTACATCCAAATGATGATGGATAAAGAAAATGATCTACTTAATTTTTTTACGTACACAGTTTTTGTACAACATAAACAGATGACACCAAGACAACAAATTTCACTGCGTAATACATTATCACATTTATAACACGGATATTCCCTTGCGTGAGATATCTTCTCTGCTCCTCCCTCTGACTTGCGGATAGGCCAAAAATATATCAACGCAACCGCAGTTTCAACGCGCAGAGGTGTGAGAAGAAGCGGGTACTCTGCGAAGTTTACGACGTTTTGCGGTCCGAAGGTATTTAAAAGATTCCCCAATAGCTAAGGTCGGTGGGCCGTTAATTTCCTGGCAGAGATTCGAATTTTGCATCTCCGAAAATAAGCACGAGGAAGAGATCCGATAACGGTGGGATCTGGAGGGAAAAAACGAGCCGTATCTAGGCGATGAAACATCGAAACCACGGAACTCCCCAAAGAGTTCCGAACTTTTGGCACGCCTAGGGCGTCAAGTGAAGGGGAAGATTAGGGTGGAAAGGAATGGGTCAGGAGGGGACGACGCCACTGCACTCCCAAACCGATACATACCGAAACACGCTATTCGAATTGAATGTGCATTCAAAACATAGGGAAACGATCAATTGTTGCGTGATGAAAGACTGGCTATCCCTAAAATACTATGGAACCAAAAGCGGAACTAGTTAAAGATGTCATGAGGATAGTTGTAAGCTAATTTTCCTTGGATATTTCATGCATGAGAAAGTAAAATACTAATTGACAAAAAATAATTATCGATAAATCAGCTAATTAATACCCGGATATTGAAGATTACCAAGCATTAACGGTTCTTGTTGTAATTTCCTCAGATTAACTCAGCTACTTCGATAATTTTGGTAATTTTTAGGGTGAAATAACCTCCTTTTCTGTTTACATACACCTCCGCATGAAGTTCTCGGTGGAATCCGAAGACAATAATTTATCTACGCAAAAATATAAAGCTTGGGTGCAAATATATCGATTCTTTTAATAATGGGACTGAAATACCCACGTAAAATGGGGCTCAATAAGGCTGATGGAAAATAAAGAGCCAGAAATGAACGAAATTCAACAATAATTGCTTTCGAAACACCTGAGCTGTAACATCGATAAGAATGAAGAGGTAAATAGAGCGGTAGTTACCGAAATTGGGGGTTATTACATCACCGTTATAAGAGATGGATGGTTCAACTTCGAGTAAGAGATATATGGACCGATGTAACATTACCTGCAAATTTAGGTAGTCGATATGTGACAGATGCAAAATTAATGAAAAAACCCCAATTTCCAATTTTAATGCTTTGATATCAAATTTATTGAAGGGCAATTACGCGGCATAAAACGGTAAGCAAGTACGAAACGGTTAAATGCCATATCCGACTGCACCATTTCAATAGTAAAGTATCTGATAATGAATATTTCCAAATCTTCGGAGATTTAAAAGAAGCAACCCGTATTAATTTGCATTGCACTGAATAAGCAGCACTCCTTAAACAACGAATAATCAGAATTTAGGAGGTTTTCAATTTTGCCAGGGAATTCAAGCGAACCAAAAAAGGCAGAGGAACAATAATAAACACGGAGGTAATAAACGGGCAACCTGATTACTGATTCATCACGGAGACTTCTAGCTGGCGTAAATAATTCACATCAACGTGCAATTCGTCCAAAATATCCACCGCAGATAAAGGAGTCCTTCAGAAAGTTAAGAGATAACAGAATATATACGATATATACATCAAGAGTGCTGAAGACGTAAAAGTGAGATGCATCTTCCTCACAGTGAATGGTAGGAAATGCACTTATACAAACGTAAGAAACGGCTTATTTTTCTCAAGGAACGAAGGAACCTTATTTTTGCCAAGAAGATAATTCGACCGAGGGGCCTGCATTATGTCACCCTTTAGAATCGATAAGGTCCTAAGAAATTTGCCCTCCAAAAATTCTTTTTTGTTAGAAATTCCGCTACTTCGACGCTATTGAGCGGTTAGTCTTCACTCATTTTTAATTAGTCTTTATGGACGATTCTTCGTAAACTTAATTACAGAATTCTAATTTCCCTTATTAGACTAGCTGATTATTTCGTTACTAGACTGTCTTACCATAATTGATTAATGATTAGCTTAATTCTGTGTCCGTCTGTAAATTCATCTTCCTGAGGGCTGGTTAGACCCTTTGCTAGAGCTTAAGAGAGGGTATGAGGCAATGAAGAAAATGAGGGAAGGAATTTTACCTTATTCTTTTTACCTTGGCTTTCCTCATTGAGCCAGAATGCAATGAGCGGAAAATTTCAGCGTGAGTGCAGCATAATGACCCTGTTAAAAACATATTTCTCAGCATTCGATAAGGAGTGGTCAAAATTATAGCCATTGTTTATCTTAACTCATACCTCAGAGGTAATACAATCACAACCATGAACAAAATCGAGCCAAAAGCAAATTAAAGATACAATTTCCTATATCCTGAACTAAAAGACAAATGAAATACATGTATTCCATTCATAAAAATATAGTAACAGGAACCTCATTCCCGTTATCCGTGGCAATTTTCTAACTTCAATAATAAACCATAACTAAAATCGAAATAACTGTACATACTTTGCAAAGAGGTATTATACTAAAATAGTTATTACAAAAATTTAGAAGTTTCACTAAGAAATAGCATAAAACTTTTCGTGTAATCTCTGAAAGAGTTTTCGACCACTTCTACCGCATCGACTTCCGTACCGAGGCACCAATTCTATACGCTCAAAGGTACAGATTCAAACGCCCTTTTCGCATTTTTCACCGGAAAAGATCCACCTTTGAAACGCTAAATCATGGATTTACAATTCTGGCGTTTACAACCCCATATTTTAAGCCACCTCGAGCATATCCCAAACAGCGTCGAGTCCGGGGATCGAATTTAAGTACCCCTGCAGACACTGCGCTATACATAAACTCAAAAGTAAAAACACGCTATAAATACCTGAAGACTCCAAATTTAACGGGGGAACCCGCCCAAAGCCATAATAGAAACTAGGAAGATTTGTATTCAATTTACGGGTCCACGAATTGAGGTCGGGTGCCCTCTACTTCATAAAGATCGTTTAAGAACGGAAAAGTAATGCTGACTGATAATACTGCAAGGGCATGAATTCAATAGATTGAAACTTTAAGATATCTTTACATGTGTGTAGTATGGGACAATTGGAAATGCTTGGTGAACTTTCAGACACAAAATACATGCCCGAAATAATGAGGAAATGTAATATTTAAGTACTCGGTGAAGACGGTTCGTAGTTTTGCAAGGATGAAAATTAGTTACTTTATCTAAGGATCTATTATAATAAGAGTTAATTATCATTTTCAAATCAAGAAGAAGTTAATTACCATTATCAAAGGTAATAAAAAGATTCTGTCCAAGAAAGGAAAAGTAATACTGACTGATAATATTGCATTGGCATAAATTCGAGAGATAGACAGAATCGAAAGACATAATGCGTTCAGATACCTCTACGTACGTTTTGTATGGAAAAATTTGAAATGTTTGCTGTACTCCTTAGGACAAACAACATACCTGAAACAATGAAGAAATGTAATATTTTACGCGTACTCGCTGAAGACGGTCCTTCGATTTGTTCGGATGAAAATTAGAATATATTTTCAGTATCGATCTGTCATAATAGGAGTTAATTAACATTTTCAAATCAAGAAGGAGATAATAACCATTTTCAAAGGAGACAAAATAATTCCCGTTTAACCCAGCAAAACGTACAAGAAACTTTGTCTTTTTTCCCCAACATAAAACTGTGAGAATGGGCTACCGAATGAGGGTCGGCAAACGATCGAAAACTAAGCCTCATCCTGTAAGAAAATCGATGCAACCACCACGGATGAATACAATGTTGGATGAACATCAGTTACTGAAGCAATACGAGTCTATCACGAAATGCTACGAATTCGGTTCGAATAGTTTCAAATCCAGTACAATCGAAATTTCGGAAATAAAACATCCATAACAAACGACTATTGCATAAGCACGATGTTTACATAACTCCATGCCGCCGAAAGAGCTTGAACAAATATTTTATCTTTGATATTAATTCGTCCTGTTTCGAACGGATATCTTATTTAAAATGGGCGGATCTCTGAGCGAGATAAAAGGATTCGTCAATGGGCAAATGATAATGGGCATTAGTCGATGGATAAGTGTATCCCTTCGGTGTATTTCGTAAGAGTAAATGGGAGCTGGTAATGCACCAAAAGCGGAAACGTGACCAATATAAAAACGTTCTCTACGCTGAGATACGTACGTTTTCGAGCTCGGTGATCGTAAGCTATCAAGTGCTGATGTAATCTGAACCGATGCACCTGTTTACTACTACAGGGCGAGTAAACGCCTACGATTTGCTACAATTTCTGATAAAGATTCGTTCTTTCGTGACTCAATAAAAATTACTTCGTACAGAAGGTATATGTTCATCATCATATGTTTGGGATGGGCGTGATGTTTTAGTAGACCAATATTACTTGCTTCAGAAAGCTCCATATTTAATCACCAAATATTGGAAACAGCAAAAAAAATTATATTTTGAAACCTATTATCTTACATAACAAGGAAATTATCCCGATGAAATCATTTTGATAACCTTTCCTGAACACCTGAACGAAGTAATTTTTATTGATACAAGAATCTAAATCCATAATTTATGCGCTTAGTTCACAGCAGTGCAGAACGCTGGAATAAATTGAAATAATTTTAAACTGTTACTCAAACTACCACCAGTTACTTAACCACGAAATTAATATAGCAAATCCATATCGTTCATAGTAAAAGATGATCAATAATAGAATAGTACATATAAAATATGCACAATTGAGATCAAACTTTAAAATTCCAACCATATTCGTCAAGTACATTCATGTTGGATAATGCTATTAAATGGGGAAAAGTCGAAGAAAGACCAAAGTTATCTGAGAAAAGAGGTGAGAGACGTTTAGAGCGATCCCGTTAGGCGCTCTCTACGCATGTACCTACGTTCGCGCTAAATATAACTTTTCGGTACACCATTTAATTCCCGCCAGGAGTAAATCTACACACTCCGAAAATCTTACGTGAGAAAATAAACCTTAAAACGAATGTTAATACTATTCCACCGAAAACGAGGGATTATTGTGTTCGAGAGGCCTCACAAATGCACTCCTTCTTAACACAGGGCCAGAAAAATCAACTTAAGGAGTCCCAAATTCCTATACCTACGCCAAGGAAACACGGAATAAAAGAAGACTGACGGGACCGGGAATCGTACCCGGGATCTTCAGACTGCTTCAGAAATTCTTCTTAAGACCACTTTGTTTGACTGGTGCCTCCATGAGGTCTTGGACGATGCCGCACACCCGGACGAAACCACTACTCCATTTGCCTACAAATTTCCTAAATCGGTTTGAGAACAATTCTGGCCGGATAACTTAATTAGCTAAAGCGCCCTCCCCGATAGATAAAGATCTCAGGTTCAATTCCTGGTCCCGTCGGACTTTTTTCAAGTTCGGTTTTCCTTCGGTTTTTTCTTTAGTGAAGGCCCTTATGCGCTAAACTCACCCTAACCCTTCTCTTATTATATATTACATAATGAGTTTAGATGCACCAAGAATCATCAAATTTGAATTCGTTAACCTCGCGTTAGGAAGCGCGATGTAACTTAAATACAAAGTTTCACTACAGCAGACGACTGTGGCATTTAATGACACAAAGAATGCAAAGAGGTAGTCTGAGGGGGAGACGGCAGTTGGTCAGCTGATACACATGAGTTGATAGTAATACGTCACTTTGTCTGCATCTAATACCGATTCCTACTTTCAATTGTAAAAGAAAGGGACTAAATGTACGGGAATCGAAACGCGGGTATTAATACTAGTAAAACTTAATTGAAAAACTTACCTGAAGATCTGGATGTTTGTTGTCCTTATGACTTGCTGCTCGAATCACTCCCGCCCGCCATCCCCATTCGCTTATTTTTCCTAATTTTAACTTTGTAAATCCACTCACAGACAAAAAACGTTTACCAACTATTTCTTCTCTACACTTATATGCCATTATATACACTAAGTACACATACTCAATTCACAAACACCACAAATGTTAAATGTTTTCCAGGAAAAGATCAACAACACAACATTATTCCAATTCCGCGCAAGGATACTCACAAAATCGTTTGAGAGGAGCAGAACACTGCAGTAGTTCCAAATCGGCGGCAGCACTCACGCCTTTCTTTAGCTGCCCTCTATGCGTAAGCAAGTGTATTTAGTAACGCGAAGACGAAAAACTCAGACATTTTCGATACGTCTCCGCTGTATTCTGAATCGTTTTTAAATATATAATTGTTTAAGAAGAAATCATTACGTTTTATTATTTTATTATTATAGGCAAGGTTTAAATTCACGGTTAATTGAATATTAAATAGATTGAATATTTTCGAAACCAAACGGGTTTTGAGTTTCCATGACTCTCTAACATACTCTGAGAGACTCTCTCAGCGACCAATAGGATTGCTCGTAGGGTTTTCCGATATCCTTCCGCAGTTTCGGAAGACAACTTCTGCTACATAGTTCGTAACCATGTGATCAAAACAAAAGTACGTCATATAGCAAAATGGCAGTTGGATATCATGAGAGTTATCGGTCTGTTGGAGTTTAACCGTCACAGCTTTAAGGTTGTTTGTGGACTGAAAGTTTGAATCTGGTGGCCAAGGATGATATCGTCGATAGTATCCCGATTAGTGATGTGAGTAGAGTAACTATATATTTCTATTCTAAGAATTCAAATCTCTAACGGTTTCTCTCGATACAAAAGAGTTTTATATTTTGAAATTTAGAGAGATTTTTACCTCTCCGGTTACTTGTAATGTGCTTAGGTTGATAGTGACATGATTCTTGGCTCGATTGCATCGGGAATTAGTTAATATCGTTACAATTTATTCCTGGGAGCACCAGCTGATATCGATTTGATTGCCTCGGTCGTCCTTTACCTACTTACGCAGCTCGAGCGTCACCTCGTACCTATTCGAATTGCAATTCTTGGTTTCAATATGATATTTGAGGAATTATAGAGAGTAATACTCGAAAATTGAAGTATTTCAAATAGTTATATTCTGAATATACAAGCATAGTATGTGAGTCGATCAAATCTGTGCATAATTTCTTAGAATAACGTCTCCAGGATTTAGATGATTCATTACAGAAATACGTTGAGAGTGTGATTTAAAATGAAATCTAGTTAAGATTGAGGCATATATATTGTGGTGTAATTTGTCTCAGTGAGGTTATCATAGTTTTTTGTTACAGTATTGTAGTTTCATATTATCGTAGAAAAGTAATGATTTCTGTATGGATTGTGACAAGACGTAACCTTATTTGGTGCTTAATTTTGGATGTGCTGATAGCTTTAACAAATCGAATAAATTTGGAAAACCTAAATCGTGACATATTTTATAACGTAGTTTGAAATGAGCGTGAGTCTGTTTAATTTAAACTGACAAATATTATTCGCTATACATATTGTTACCACTATAGCAACTTGATAAAATTTTAGGCGATAAAAATTCGTTCGTCGATAAATCAATGAGGATGCAAATTATTCCTTGGTACGTTAAATTAGTTATTATGTGTGTGTATATATTAGTCCTTAATTTATTCTCCATCAGTATGTAGTGAGTAGAAGTGAGATCCGTTGGAAGGTTTAAGTGAAAAGATATCTTTATTATTACGTCATCGTAATTCTTGTTCAAACTTGATTCGACGAGCAATTCTGATTTTTTAAAATTTGGTAATCCTGTTTCAAAGGATTGGAAGGATGGATAGGTTCTATCAGAAATATTAATCCTCCTCGTGGGGAGTATATTGTGTGCGACGTAAAATTGAGTTCAGATTTGAGCGATTACCTGTTGTCTGGTCCAAGCTTTTCGTCGTCGAATAATTTGTGCTGAAAACCTCAGAGGCGATATTCGAATGCACCTATTGATATTTGTGTGTGCTCATATGCAATTGTATATTGGGTAGAATTTTCATTTTTTATTTATTTGAAATATCTGAATTCTGAATTTTATTTTTTGAATCGTTTTATTACTTTATTTAAATCTTCTCGCTCATTTTATTTCTTTATTTGACACACTGAAAATTTCCTTCATATCTATAACCACTTCATTTTTCAACACATTGAAGCTTATAATCAGTGTAAAAGTTTTATTTTGATATCTTAGTAGTGCTTTTTTTCGACGAAAAATTTCTCATTAGTTTAAGTGATGAAACTGGCGAAGCAGATTGGCTGTGGTTTGGCAATTTCGGAACTCTCTTGAAAATCTGCTTAATGAGTCTGGCGAAGTTACAATGGAGAGCTTCGATCCAACTCGAGTAGCTTATATTTAAAGTATTTTAAGGTTTCTCGTAGAAATACAACTGTTGCTATATTAAATCTCTCCCGAGTTTCCTATCATGGAAGGCTCAACAAATAAATGAAGCAGAAGAAAAGGCATCGATTTTATGCCCCAGTTGGGCCGTTTCGATTGTACAACTCCTAGTTTCTTGTTAGGCTAACCATCCTTTTCAGAATATGAGAAAGGTTATGTAATACCACAAGCTTGAGAGTGTAGAGCAAGTTTTTCTTCACTCACCTACTCCTCGTTTGATTCGAAGTCAACTCCTTTTCTAATCTCCGGTTGGTGAATTCCAAAGAAAGGGCGTTAAAATCTTAGAGAGAAGATATATGGGAGTTTGTGATGGGCAAAAGTCGGTGAATGGAAAGGTAAGCAATTCCTTACCGTTTTGGGGGGTAGTGATGCATAGAGAGGAAGTGGCATCCGCCCCTGAGCAGGGCCGCCCTTAGGGGTGACGCGAGCAGTGACCTAACCACCCGCTAAGCCCTCCAGTACCTGCTCATTCGTAATTTAAATCAAATCCCTCGTTGCATGAACGGTGATTCGAGATTTCCTCCATGTATGACCCACTGCTGTGGATTTATTCTGTATAAGAGGGTCCCTGAGTTGGAGAATTGACTACTTACCTGCTCGGTCTCCAGCAACGTGAAGCCCTTCGAATTTCACCGGTTGTGACTTGTCTTGCCGCACAGATTTGTAGTTCCCTGATGTTATTTTCTTAATTCGTCAATTTTGAATTTGTTCTTATTTTAAGAAATTAGTTTCTTTGATGTATTGCTCATACTCGAAAGAAATCAGTGCTGTATGAATGTGTATCTCATACAGAATTTTATCATGTTTGTCATTAATGTGAATTTAGTGTTGAGGAGACATTCTGATCGGAAAACGAATGGCCTAAGCATCTTTGCTGGGAAGATACTATAATATTTTTATTTTATTACTTTAGGGACGATTTTCGAGAATTTTTATTAATATTTAAGCTCGTAGTATTATTCAGATCAGAGATTCCTTCTTGTAAAAATTTCCGTTTCAATTGTATTTTTGGCATCGATTTTTGTCAGTACAAGTTTCATTTTTTTCGCTAGGTTCATGTGTCCTATTTTTTCCTACCCTATTCCCTACCTTTCGTTTCTTGGCAAATCATATCGCCCTTTATATAATCCAACATATTTGCCCTTGTCCCATCTGTCTTTTCCTTTGCATCCTGCCTTAAATTACTTCCTTTAGCAATCTTTCCTGTCCAAAAATTAGACTTTCCTGCTGATTTTAGGTACAGACTGTTCTATCATTCCTGTCTGTTTTACACTGCATTGTGATTGGGTTTGTTTTATCGACTTGGAGATTTTCCAATTGCGAATACGTGACCAAACCCGACAAACAAATTAACGAAATTGGAAAACCAGCGAACCAAATCAACTACACCTAATCTCCAGATACTACAGACATTTAACAGAATAGGAAAGGGTACAATAGGAAATTAGTGTATCTTCGGAGGGCAATGTTTAAATTATTCTTGCATTGTGAAATAGTGGTAATGACGAAGCATCATAATCTACGTTTGACTATTAAAAAATAAGAAACAGGCTCAACCCCTGGAAAATAAGCTCTCTTTTTAGGGGTGTAGTGTTTGGTTATGTTACTCCAGATATATTTCCGACTAGGTAGATAGAGCTTGGGTAGTGGGTGCCCTGTATCATACGGAAGCCAAAATTAACTATGTTGACCCGGATATAAAGTGGTCAACTATTGATGCTATAGAGGTGTCGAAATTGGGGTAATAGGTCCGTAGAAGTGGGTACTCGATCGATCCGTCGCAAAGCTTCCCCCTGTTTCTAGTCACTAGATTGTTTAACGAGCTAAATAAATTAGTACACGTTTATGGAACGATTCTTTATTGCTATTTTCTTCAATGGTACTTATATCCATGGGTAATCCATCAATTCGGTCTGGCCTATTTGCTGATTGCCGTACGGTTCACACTCGCTTGCGAGGTTTCTCTAATATATGAAGGATTAATATGAATTCAGATTCATAATTTATGATTTTATTGAATACTTCTAGTAGACTTTTAATTAATAGTGTACCTTGAATCATAAACCAGTTGGTCTGCAGGATCGTCATCGATGGGTATCAATGTGAAATTTGGGGTGAAAATTGAATTCAATTGAAAAATGTTCGGTATACATACTCTTGATAACGATGGTGCTACGGAAAAAATACCGTATGTTTTACTAATTAATTATTAGGAACAAATGATAATCTAAATAGATTTTATTAATTCCTTAATTGGATAATTATCTGATTTTATGTTTAAGTTTATTCTGCTACGTTAAAGAAAGATTTTAATGATAATAACAAAAGATCTTATTTGGGAAGGATACTGCATATCCCCTCTTCCATCTAGGGTTTTGAGGCTTGCTTAAAAATTTCTAAAAGAATACTTCTAATTTTTAGCCATATTTCTTTCAATTTGTCGACTTAAATGTAATCATCCATGGAAGATTTTCACTCAATCGCTGCTATTCTCCAGTATCTGTAAAATGCATCAACTGTTTCGGCCATTTATATTAAAATTTAAGGAGAAATTTGTGTTAAAGGAAGAAACCAATCTCGGTAGGAGGTATCGGCAAGAGATTGAAAGTGGAGGAGGAAAGTGAAAATGGGAAAGCTTATGCAGAAAAATACGAGAACGTTATAAGCTACGGATATGCTGGTACAGTTTCTGCAAGGGCGCTTTATTATTTTGAAACCTACAAGGTCCAAAAAAATTAATGCAGGGGAAAATTTCATGTCAGATATTAATGAGGGCTGTGATGGATTATCCGGCTCATTTTATGTCATGGTATTGCCTAATATTCGGGGAAAGAAAATTCTTAGTGTTCATAATGTAGAAAATTTATGGGAGACTCATTTCAAGCATAAAAGATTGGAATATGAAAGTTAAACAGGAAGAACCGGCAATGGAGAAGTGAAAACGAAGCTGAGGAATCCATATGGTACGAAAGTGGTCCTCAATATCGATCCAAGGATTACGTAATGGATCTGCATCGATGAATCTGTGAATTCTTACGGAAAACTGGGACGTAATAAATTTACCGCTTCGATTGCTCATGGATTGCAATAGGAAAGTTAATGTGCGAAATGGCTCGGCATTGGTCTTGCTCCAGATTCTGTTTGTTAGCTATGTTGAAGTTGCTACAAAATTGCATTAAATTTTGCCCATTTTTTGCCCTAGGACATCACAATAAGGAAATAACGAATGATAGGGAAGTAAAAATATTTTCATGCTCTAAAAGATAATGTTCTAAAAGGTAATGTTTGCATGGTCAAAAGGGACGAGTCAGTGATTCGTCCACTGCAAGTCATGGCGCGAAATCTCGAGTTTTCACCTCCTAAGAAGATTATTTGCGTAAGTTTGGGAGAGAAAGTTCATGAAATAAAACATTTTAATATTGAGAAAGCCTTAGCGATGGGGAATATTCTGCTATGACAATGACCTACAAAACATTCTCCCAACGAAAAGTTGGCAAAGGACGAGGAAAATTAGGTTGTTCTTGACGGAATATCACACGGGCTGCCGGCCTTTACTGCAAGTCAGATTATGGTAGAAAATCGCCACTGTGTGATATTTAGAGTGTGGAATTAATCTCGATGGGCAGATAATCTATGGACAGCGATCTAAATTCGAGTTAGATGCGAGATGAGGTTTTTAGAAACCGTTTCTCGAGCGGATATTAAACGCTATCATTGAACAGGTGGCCCGTGAATCATATTATTTATTTCACTGTAACCTTGTGCTAAATTTCATTTTTAAAATACCGAACTGCACATTTATCCATCTGTCTTTTGTATTCTTATTTTTATTAAGAAAGGTTTAGAGATTCTCGTTTTCGAAGGATTCAACGATTTCAGGATTGAAGGAAGTTTTTTGAAGGTGTTGACTAGGAACTAGCGAATTGCTGTTTTTTTCAAATCATATTTTGGGGTCAAATAATAAGGTTAATTGCTCCTTCACATTTGTAGCTTTATTATCACAGATTTTGCTGATGTGATATATGTACATGGTATAGCAATTGATTACCGTTAAACAACTGTGAAAATAACAAAACTGCTTTTATTCAGGGGCTTCCGGATAGCCAATTGGCATGCACGTTCAACTTTAGTGAAAGCGATTCCGGGTTCGAATCCCTGAGGGAACCCATAATTGAGCTCAGTTATCGAAGTTTTTACATTACTCTCAACAAAACTACTACAATTACATTTTTTGGAAGTTAATATATAATTTTGAGTTTGCTTTTAAGTGTGAAATTAATTGTGATACTTGCCAGATAAAAAGGTTTCGACCCTGCCTTGTAATGGATTTGAAATTGATGGACTTGTTTTTCCCAGAGTAGTTAAATTAGCCAATTCCAGTATAGCAGTGTATTTCCTAGTATTTGAAGTTCAAAAATCTGTTATCTCTTGTGACGCAGTCTTAACCCAGTTTTTTTGCACAGCCGTCTTCTTTATATTGGGTTGGGTACTCTTTGCGATGTATACACTATGATTCATATACGGATATACATAGTATATACATACATACAGTTCTTTGACGTGCTTAGTTCATCAATTATAGATGTTTGTTGAACTAAGTAAGCTTCTTTGAAAAAAAAAAGGATTCGATATTTTGTAAGTGAAAGATGTAGTTCGTATTTTACATAGTTTTGTGGAATCCACATCGATTATTAAAATTTATCAGCGCTTTTCATTTGAAAAAAATTTGGTATTAATGCATAGATTCAAGAAATGAAAACAAACGATTCGTTCTCCGTCATTAAATTGCTATTCAGTTAGACGTACTTAATTAGATTAGTTATACAAACATTTACATTCTTCAAAATATATATGTATAATATAATACATTTTATTACTTTAAAGTGATTCTTTGATTAAAATACAATGAATTCGTGAAATAATTACGAGCACTAGCAGATCGCTCACAACCTTAACTCTGAGTAAGACATTAATGCCATAATTCGACTGCTACTCCGCCTTTATATTAAGGATCATCAAATCTGCAGGCATCTCTTAAAATCATTCCTGTACAATTGCACGCCGGATGTGTCTCATTTACGTGCACTCGAGCGCAGCAATTGAGAGTCCGTCGCTTAAACAACAATTCGGCAGGCGGAAATTATCCTCACTACTGTAACCGAATGTGTAGCGAAGCGTCAGTAACCAACATTTCATATCCTCCATCGCATTCAACACTATTAAAATCATCACTACTTCTGGTTGTATTCCTTACCATGTTTCCTCACGGGCACATCCTGTAATTTGGGCATTCCGGAGTGGGTTTTGAGCGTTTCGACCGGAGATATGAAAGAAAGACACAGAAACGCTTTTTGAGATAAGGTAAACTATCTCTCGGTAGTGGAAAGCGAGGTGCTTCTGGGCCATACTTTCGGATCTAATGGTTGGAAGGAGATATAGGGATATTCGTGTTGAAGATCTGCGTGAACCGCTCTTTCGTGACCATCTGCTGCCAATCTTCCGCCGCGGAAGGCTTTGTAGAACAGCGTCGCGACACTCGACGATAACATTTCATATTCCCAGAAACACGGAGTCGTCGAGGCCGTTGACTTTGAGGGTAAAAAGTGAGTCAAACTAACACGAAGGATTGTGCTCACAGGAGGAAGTGGTTAAGCGTACCGGCGCGGAAGCATTTTCTTGGAAATTAAGGCTGCTAATGGGTGTTTTTTTAACGAGGAAATTGTTTCGGATTCGTAAATTTTATCGCGATGGGCACATGATGTCCATACATCGAGTCTAGATTTTTAGTTGCGTGATGTTATTTCCCGAAGTTCATTTATTGCTTCCTTCTCCGGTTGGATCAGTGAAGATGGTGATAATTAAGTTGTTGAATTCAGGGGTGTCTTATGGTATGTTTTACCTTATGGTAAGCCTTCGTTTGGCTGTATTAACTCCTGGAAAGACATCGCGTGTCGCTTATAATTAATCTCGTTGAATTTTTAAATATCTATAATTAACCGAAAATCTTAGATTTAGTATAATGACATTCAAAATATACGTGATGTTTCATCTTTTAAGGTACTTACCATTTACCTTATGGTTACCAAAATTTACCTTTCACTCCATTTAATCAGCTTTATTGTAGGAACTTTTAGGGCAGAGTTAGCTTCTGAGCATTACGGGCTTAATTGCCAATATAGTGATTCGTAAATTAATTTAGCGACTTTTATCCGTTCTTGCCACAGTTCGCACACTATCAGAATGTAAGGCAGGATGATTCAGTCCAAATTTCTCCAGAAAATAGAGTCATATGTAAGTATGCTCTGTTTCTTAGACCATTCACTGCGTATGTGTAATATGAAATGCTTGGTGTACTAAATCAGAATTGTAATGCATTTGGTGATAAAAGAAAACGTTTTCATACCGAAATTCTCTCAGACTTAGTTCATTTCGTATTAAATTATTTTTTCAATAATTCCCACGGACTCGATGCTAATAGCGAAGAAAATATGAGTATGTTTGTTTGTAAAAAATAAAGATCAAGATGAACGTCGCGACATTCCGCTATTAGCTCAAACTCATCGATTTTCTTTTCAACGCGTGTTGTTTTGAAATTCACGTGCATATAGAAGGAGAAGTGTTGAAATGAGATAAATAAATATCATTTCTCATTCATTAGAAAGATAAGTTTGCCATTGAGGATGTTATCGGTGCCTCAGTTTGTAATTTCAGAAGCCTCAAGGACGCCGTGTCCGCGGTAATGAAGTCCGTTTTTATTCCGGGAAATGGGAATCGTTTGCTGTAAATATTTTCTTTCTGAATAGGCAATAAATAACGGGACAGCTTCTTTGAGCCGCGTTAAAATCGTTCCTTCATGTTGATTTCGACAGTTTCTTCATTTTCTCCTTTTAAATAACCAATTGGGACCCATGAGGATAATCTTTTGTTTAGAAATCGCTCTCGGAAAAAATATGTTCCCTAAAATTTTATGGTTTTCCTTTGTCTTTATCTTTTTGGGTTATGGGCATTCGTTGATTTGAAGAGAGAAGTTTTAAGTCTCAATCTTTCTCGAAGAAAGACTCAGGTCATTTACCTTAATACATTTTCCCCTCTTAAATATTGTTAGCTTGTATTTTGTTTAGGATGTTTCGAGGGATTAAGTCATTAGGTACCATTTAATAATTGATATTATAGAATTATCTATGGATCTCTACATCATATCAACCGCATTTCTAAAGTGAATATGTAATTTAGTGCTTAAAGGTCATTTGATTCAAAATGGGTTATGAGTTGAAGTTGATTAATTTTTTTAAATAAACATATAGAAACCAAGATGCTTATAATCCATAAAGAAAAAAAGAAGGCTGAATTCAGATATTGATGTAAAGCATCCTAAAGTTTTCCTGATGTAGCACGATCTTCTAGAGATTGAGTTGTCTTCATCTCTGAGCTTTGCAGCTATATCCCTTCTAATTGGATACTGTTTCCCGTTAGATAATCATCTACCTTTGTGGAGAACTACATAATCATCCTTTATGAGGAATTTTCAAAGAATATTCATACAAGCGACGTTGGTGTTAGTCGGAAACTTGTATTTGACAACGTTAGGTTTTTCTTATATTTTCCTTGTAAATTTTCGATTATAAGGAAATTATGTTTTATAGCGATCGTTTCTTGTTTTGGGGTAATCAAAACTATTTGGTATTGTAATTTATTTTAACAATTGATCTCTCTCTTCTCTCTTGATATTTTATGTCTATGATATCTATGTCTTCTTGTGTTTTAAAATCTCTTTTTATATTATTTCACCAGTAATCTTAGTTTTCTGTAGGTGTCCCAGGTTTTTCACACCCCCCTTCCTGCAGTGGAATTTTTTTCCCTAAGCACTAAGCTTAGGTTTTTAGTAGTCTTCTTCTCTTTTCTGTTTTTTCAAGCTATCTCTTTCTTTAAATTTATATGACGAAGAGTTAGATGTAAGAAGAGTCTCAATCTCGCCCTAAATAAAGTCCATTATTATTATTATATTTTCGAGTTCCGATCTCATGTAAGAATTTTGTTCTAAAGTTTTAGACATCATCTTGCCATTGTACATGTTTAGTTTTTCAGTGTATTATTTTATTAAAAGATCGATATCCCAAAATATACCCGTTGAAACTTAACGGGGTGACCCATGAAGTTTGCTTGGCGAGAACAATTTCAATGACCAATGAGCGTGGAGAAGATAACAGAAAAACATCGGCTTAATTATAAGGGAAAAAAACAAAGATGCGGAAATTGCTGCCAAAAAATTGAAGGGATGTTTCCCTTCACTGAGTTTATATTTCAGCAGTTCAATGTGAAATTATCAAGAGTTCATCCTCGGTTATGTTGCCATTCACCTCCGCACCCCTGCTGATTGCTTAATTTATATTTCTTTCTGGATCATGAGGATCAAATGTTCATTCATGTACTCGTGCTTTCTGATCCATGAGTGCGCGGAGCAATGATTGAGATCCAATTACAGCCTTCCAAATGCCTGAATTATTTTTCTTACGGCGAAGATTTTGTTCACTCAGGTTTGTCCCTTTCTCCTTCAGTAATTTCTTGTGAGTCGATGGTGGGTTAATATTCTTAGGTTATGAAACCCCGTCGTCTATCATTGAGGCAATTATGTCATGTAATTTAAACTAATTTAAGTAAATATTTTTAAGCTACACGAGGCGTATTTCTAGGGGATACTGTTAGATTTGAAAATTTCTGGAATTTAGGATAAATTAATCTTTCCTTGGATTAGAAATAATCGGGTATTTCTTTGTGGAAAGCCATAATAAGAATAAGAATAATGGAGAACTTGGCAATTTTCCACACTAATAGTAATAAATAGATAATGGATCTGAAAAATAAATATGGAAAAATTAAAAAGTTTCCATTATTATATACATGCACTTCATATAAAGCCGATTTCTGTACGGTCTCCTTTGAAATCTTCGCTTAATATTTTTTGGACTACTTGCTTTGTTTAGAAAAACCTTTAATATATTTGCTTGCACATTCAATCACGTTACGAAAATTCTTTCTTTTGAAGCAATCCCTTTTCTTGATTTTACTTTTGCAAAATCATGACTTGTATAGTCAATGCGCTGTAATGAAAATTAATGTTCAGTTCCACGTTTGATCAAATTTACTTTTTTGAGAATGTTTCTCTTTGTTACACTCTGAATGTCTACATTTTTCTTCAACTTTTCACTCTTCTTCCATCCTTTCAACTAATTTTTCACTTTAACATTGCAGGTATAAAAAAAGTATTGGTGAGGCAAAGAAAATTTCTCATGTATCTAATATCTGCGGAAATTCGTAGAATTTTTGTTATCCTCTATTGTATTCTGATCCTGTGTTGAATCGAACCTATTTCTCTTTACTAAACTATCTCTCATAATAAAGACAGCAAAAGATGTTTGTGCGGCAAGGAGATACTCTTGTTCAACACGATGATATGCATCTCGGCATTGTCTCGCGCACGCTTGTTTTCTCGAATTCTCTCACGATATAAATTGTAAATGTTGCGTCGCAGCCGTCTCGTGCCGTATCATTTGATACGTTAACCTTGCGGTCTCCGAAGGCAGCTGACATCGCAGAGAATAAGCTACTTATCGCACCGCCTTTGGTCATACAACTCGGTGCTCGTCAATGCGTTACCGATAACCATCCCTTTACACGCTAGAACCTCCCCAAGGACTAAATATAGTTTAAGCCACGAAAAGAATGGCTTGAATCGGATGGCACTTCGGCGTTGCCAAGTCTAAACATACTGTGGTTCAAGTTGGGAGCCGACTTTTAAAGCCGGGAATCGAACTTTTGAGAGAGAGAGGTAACTTAATAGGGAAGGATTTGCGAGAGATCCGATTCTGGGATTTGTGAGTTCAGCGTCCCGTCACAGTACCCTTTACGGTCCATCGCGACAGGTGCATCTCTCTTTTGGTTCGACTAAGGAGATTAAGAGAAAATCCGCGGCAATTTGATATCCTCTTTGCCAGATCCGCCTCACTGAATATTCCAGGCTGCTAGCAGTGATATTTTCCTCTCTCATTCCTCATCCCAGTGATTCTTCGATTTTTTTATGGCCGGTCTTTCCCGATGTTATATTCAGCCCGGACGTAAGCTGCACCCGCGCTAGCTCCTGACGTATATTCATCCCTTACTTCTTTCATTTAGCTTCCTTGTTTGTTGTTTTCGTTTCCTGGTGGGAATCCGTAGGGGTTTACGTGCAGCTTGTTGATTATCTTCGTATTTGGGAGCTAAGCTATGGGTGTGGTTTTACGGTCCGAGTCGAAATTCCTATTATTTGGTTTTAGGTTCAGTATAGCTTGCGCTTTGTTGCCACATGTTTAGGGTCCCTCTTTTTCCGACACTTGGCGGTGTTTCTAAATTTAAACGGGAGGTGAGATGTGTAGCAGTCGGGATATTTCTCCGATTTATCAGCGAGCTTTCCGGTCGTTGTTTGCTGCGGAGGAATCCTCTAAGCCGCTCCGGAAACCGAAAGTTGGTGGACGAATCGTGAAGAAATCGGGAGAGAGTTGATTATATGCTTTACTTCTTTTAGCCTTTTAACAGCATTCCGATTCACATTCTAATAAACGGCTTATCTTATTCATCTTTGCGATTGGATCCGCTGTTTGGTTCGGTTGAATTTTCTTTTGCTGTGAAGACTCCTGGCAAATAAAAAGTTACGACGAAGAATAAGGAAACAGGAAAAACTTTTCAATTAAGACTATTTCCGAGTTTAATAACTAAGTACTTCCCTCTTAAACTTGGAAATTGTTTCCATTGAAAAGTGTTTCCTGTTTTCATTTTCTTCGTCTTCATGAACTTCCACAAACTTACTCGCCATTCCGTTGACTTTATTATAATAAAAAGTTATGCAAGTATTTAATTTAAACGTTAATTTATTTCTCCAATGTTCCTCGAAACTGCTACTGTCTTCAGTTGATTCTCGTATACTATAAATTAGTCTCATTTTCCTTAGTTTTCGTAGATCCCGAATACTGCATTGCATATTTCGTATATAATTATTTTAATGTTATTTTAGAACTAGGTGATTTGTATTCAGTTTATGTTTTCTGCAATGAAACTCAGCTAAAATTTATTCTTCAATGTGGTAGCTGCTTGTCGCAATTTATTTGTATTTATAATCCTAGTGATCGTCCCATTTATATATTGTCTTTAATGTACACATCAATGCCTTTTAAATTCTCAAGGATCCGTCTGATTTTCTCTCAGTGTGAATTAAGTCTCAAAATTGAAAATTTTACTTTGATCTCATTTAAAAGTATACTATACGAGTTCACAGAAAACTTTATGAGGAAACTTTTTCTCTGGTTCTTCATCTGATGGCGATTTTATTATTTTTTTCTTATTTTATACTCGACTACCGTAACATGGGTTACGATTTGCTGTTACTACTGGCTCATCAAATGAGTTTCTAAAATCAAATATAAAAATCAAAGTTTTTCGAATTTACGATGCATGGAAATTCCTGCAGAATTCTATTGTTTACTTTACGTCGTAAATTTCAAATCGCTTTTATTTTTCTTCACGCGTTCATTAATCTTTAAATCGTGTAAAAGTGAAATTATCACACGGAAAAGTATTGATTTTTTTCTGTAAATCTCTGGAGATTACATAGCAAAGTTATTAACGGTCTTCGCTTTTGCACTGTGCAAAAAGCGAAGACCGTGTGTTTGGGGTATACAATTTTATTATGAAAGTGGGATACCAACCAAGAGGTTAATTTTGGCATTGGAGTGGTTACGAAAATTGTGCATAAAAATAGCATTTATTTACTTTTTAGTATACCTCGATGTTTTTCATCTAAAAATTTGCTTGGGTCCATTTTGAGTACCGATCTAAATCTAAATGTTTTCTTTTACCCTTGCGCGTTGAGTAAAAAAAGTTTCGTAAAACATTCGGGAGAGCAATTCAAATCCAGTCGGTCTTTATTTTAGGTTTAGTGCCACTATTAATTGAAATGCGAATAGGAACCGATTGGGCGAATGATGTGGCTGCTGGAATATTTGGCACCGAGGGAGTTAATATTTTTTGCTCGCTAGCCTTGGGAACCCTGGGGCGCTGCTGATTGTCAGCTGACGAGTGAGATATTTTCCGCAATGGAGGGCCAAGGTTAAGTTTTTAAAGCTCCTACGGCTAGAACGAGTATTTTTTGCGATTCTTTTTTTGTAAAACGCGACATCTTTCGCTTTTTTGCGTTGATTTTGATATGGTCGCAACGATCTATTTATTTATGAACGAACCACCACGAGTCATTTACACGAGTATGGTTTTCAAGAACATACTAGGCTATTTTAAACTGCAGTGTATATTGACTTGTATTGCAGCATGCCCTTGTGTTGAAAGTTATCTCGGAGAGTGCTGAACATGGGATGTTTTATCGTCTTGAGGTGAAAGGGCTACTCTTCATGATTCCGTCCATTAATTTTCCGTAATTTGGAATAATTAATCCAAGGGTTACTGTAATTGATTCTCTCAATATCCCTGAGTAGTTGCTCTGTTACTTTTTGGAGAGACTGAGTGATTCTAAGTTGCGTGCAAATTTCTTCAGTTCACTGACAAGAATTATTCACGACAGATTGCCAGGTTTATGGTTGAATTATTGAAAAGAGGTGTCATACAACTTATCAAATCAAAATTATCAATCAAATCTTAAGTTAATCTAATCTATAATAATAAATAATGTTCTGATTATAAATAAGAAATAATGTTCTGATGATTCCTGGAGAAATTTATGCACGCAATTAATTCATTTATATTATTATTCTCCAAACTGTCACAACTAGATCCCGAAATTTGAAGATTTCTCTTTCTTTCTTAAATCCATATTATCACGATTTTGGGTCAACTCGGGTAAATTTTATCTTTGACAAGTTATAAATTCGATTACATTACGGAAATATTATTATTACATCAATATCATCAAATTTTACATTCACTTAATGTGAGTAAGAATGTTCTGATGAACCTTCTAAACGAGTTTTTCATTCTTCTTATGCCTCTCTATAGATTTACTAGAATTTATTCACTAGAATGCCTCACTTAATCATAGTCAATTTTTCCATTCATATCAGCCAGTTACTATTTTTTGCGTCCCTTGCTGAACTTTCCCGTTTTTGCGAGCATCTAACTTCTCTTTAGCATCCATCTCCTTTCAATATCTTCACCCACCCACTTCTTCCTATTTCCCCCTTTCATCCTTCAATCAAAAGCCAACCAATCTACTCTCAGCATCTCCAGCACATCCTCGTTTGTTATCCTCTTCGGACGAACTTATTTTTTTCCATTCTCCACAAAAGCTTTTTCGTTATGATTTCGAAATAAACTTCGGTCAAGCGGCGCTCTCAGAGATATCGCGGAAGAAAGGAGAGACTGTGGAGAAGGAAATTGAATAAGTAAACATCAGGGACGAGTGCAGCAGAGCATGGTGGAATTGTGCAATTTTTCGAAAATTAGTTTCTTTTGACTCACGATCTTAATTGTGCATTGACTCATAGATTTACATAGTTATTGTTTCGAAGTTGAAATTTAGTTGATCTCCGTTGAGACAGCCTTATTATTTAGTTGAGAAGGCAAGCACGTCACGCGATGAAATAAGGCCTTGAAATCTCACCATACTTTCATGCAATCAACTTGTGTGTTACTGTCTTTCCCAGTGTCTTCCCCATTTCTGGCGTTCACTTAATCGTCAGAAGGATGCTGTATTTGGAAGATTTTTTTCCGAGCGAAGAGCAAGGAAGCTTTTTCCAGAATTGATTCCGGGAATGCTGAGACTTAATGCCGAACATGGCGATCGGGAAAGCTCTTTGCATCATTTGATGTAATGAAGAATCTAGACAACGCTAAAGTTACTTTCGTCACGTTTTTTTCATTGAGGAATGGCATTTCATTGGCACTCTTTTCACCACCAGCTTAACCAAAGAGGAGGAACTAACTCTGGAATCAGTTTTGATCTTAATTAGAACAGCGGTGGTCATACCAAGGAGGCATTAATTAATTATTATTTCATTATGGTTAGCAACTCCATTAATCATAATTTGATCTTTCGATTGCGAAGATTAAAAATGATTTTAATGCGTTTTTTCATTTTCTTTATTCATCTACTTCAACTTTCAGATGATTAATTTTCACTTTAGCACAGTTATTGGTACATACTTCTATTCGTGATTTTTTACCTCATTCGACGGAGTTAACGTATCAAAATATTGCACGCAAATATCGACCCCCTGACAATCGATCCAAATATTCCCAAGCGGTTAATTTTAATTTCAAGTTATGCTGCTGCGGTGGAAATGTAGGAATTTCAATATTTCAGGTATTCGATTTGTTCTCCAATCTAGAAGCTATTTCACCTGCGTGATATTTTCCATTCCGAGAGTTATCAGTTTCCAAAATTCAAGAATGTTTCATCCTCTCTTGAAATTAATCTAGAATGGCATTCATGAAATTTCGATCTTTCTTTAAAATTGTAGATTTTCTGCTATCCGCTTGATGGGAAATTGCCATTTTGGCCTGCAAATAGGGTACGTCATGAACGTTATGAATCAAATGAATTGAAGCCCTCCAATACTGCAAGTACTTGGCCAATTTAGTAGAAATTGCCTTCTATTTGTATCTTATCCATGAATATTTATTCGCTGAGCGATCATCCTGGAAGCTGTGATATATTTTTAAAGAAATTATATTTCTAGACTAATTTTATACTGGAATTCAAGGAAAACATTATATTGGGGATTAAATTATGGAACAATCTCTTCTCTGCAATAAATCATCTTTCTTATGCCTAATAATTTTTCTTCTGAGTTAATTCTCCTTGCATATTCCTGCAATTCATTTAACGCGACAGCTTAACGAGATTATTCCTTTCAACTTGGCTGCAAGCCTTCGGTATTAGGAAGAAAATTTTATTTCAGGGTTCAGTGAATGGTGACTCATTCGGAAAGGGCTGACTGGCTGGAGACAGCTATGCTTCATCGGAACATTCTCTTATAGATGACAAATTTAGCGCTACAAATCTTTTTTCGGAGTTTAAAAAGACGTATAAGCTAGAAAAGACTGCAGGGAAATTATTGGCACCGTTACAGACATTCGTTTAGAATGTGACTTCGATGCCAAGTGCAGAATCTAATAGAGACTAACAAGCAGAATTCCCATTGGCTTTGGCCTCTTTTTGGCCATGTTCGTTTGCTATCTTTTATAAGTTATTTCTCCCTTCCAAAAACGTAGTTACGAAAGTTGGTGAATTTTTCGTGTGATCTTTATCTTTAAAGGGTAGTTCTTCTAGTCTTGGTAATATGGTTTTCGTACTTATATTTCTTGAAATTTGTTCCTTTGCCTGCTCAAATCGCTGTCTGGGTTAATCATATTTGGAGAACGTGGTGCAGGAGTCGGAGTGAGGACTTCCTTGTTAGATGTCGAAGATAGGAATGGGTACGTGCTTTATGAGTACTGCTTTGGCAATGACTCTGTGTTTCATAGATAAACTGGTGCTCTTGGTAGGCTGTAAGATATGAGAGAGATTCTTATGGCTGTAAGCTTTGAATTATTTAAGTGCTTCATTTGGCGCAGTATTGAAATGCTTATTGGAATTTGACAAAAAGTATAAAAATCCTTATATTAAATATTTTTTCATCTTCTCTGCGTATTCGTCTGTTGCGGTCATCTCGATCATCCGACCTCTGGGTATAACGATGTTCTCTTTTGATTGATGATGATTTGAATTTGGGTATTCTTATGAGAATGATGGATGTTGATGATTTAACGCTTGCTCCAGCAATCCTTCTTTTTCTCTCTTTGTCCATACGGTCATTTTCAAATCGTTTCCTCAAGTATTCTTGAAAAATTTGATTTTATGTGAACCACCACATTAAAACCCGGTTAAGACGTTTTTCAAGGGAGTAAGCGGAAACCGCGTCTTAAGCAGGGTGACGTTTTAACCGGGTTTTGTAATGCTGGTTGCTTTACATACTACCTGTGACGAATGGTTTACTAAGGAAATTCCACACTTAATAAATTTTGGTCATTTTCGGTCTACAATGGAGAAAATTAGTGAAGAATAACGAAAATTTGTATCAGCAGCTGTGAGAGGGCATCACAGAGCGCGATATCTCCAAGACTACCCTCATAAGGTACTGCAGTCCCTTGCTGGTTTATTCGGTATATTTTATAACTTGAGACAGTGACGAAAGGAAACACTATAAAGCGAACTTTTAATCTAACGTTCAGATTGAATCGTGAAACAAAAGTGCTAAAGAAGATCGTACTGTCAGAGTTTGTATCAGCGCAGTCGGTGATGGAGATTGTTCTATTTCGCGATATCATAATTTTATTCTAAACATATTAGTTATTACATAGAATAAGTTCACAAGGAACCATTCTGGAAATAAGATGAAGGGTGAGAGGACGACACCGATGATGTTAAATAATTTTTGGTTTATCGAACGATTGGCTTAAGAGGGTTGCAGTGCATCTATGGTAGAGACGGGAAAAATCCGCGTCTCATGCGGGAAACAGGGCGTCTTAAGCGATATTTTTACATGTTCTTCGAGTAAAACGGACCGGGATAAAATCGAGTATAAAGCAGGAGCGTCTTAAACGGGTTTTACCGTACATTGCTTTGGATTCCAGGATATCTATGAGGGGAGGGAAATAAAATAGAGAGAAATTGTAGTAGATGAGAGTTAAGTAATTTTTGTGCCCCTATTTACGTGATCCATAACGTAGGATTTTCATCTAGTTTCGTCACGATTTGCAGGAGAGAAGCTCCTCGCGGAGGCTGATCCTCCGTTCATGGGATCGGCGTCCTAATGGGCAGCACATCTCGGCCTTGAGACGCCGATCCCCTTAAAAAGAGTAAAAATACTCCCTTAAGCAGGGCCCACGGGTGCGTTGCGTACGCGGTCGTTTCTAGGGGCAATCAACTTCCACCGAAGCACGGAGATTAAGGAGCATGTCTTAGTATTGATTTATCGATGGCCGTATTACGATGCGAAGAACCTAAAGCGAAACTGTCCCCATTCGTTGCTCTTGTTTCCTCTCGCAAAGCGTTAATCCCTTTTGCATTCTCTTCTTCTCTCGGAATATTTTCCGCTTCGTTTGCGAATTCTGTCGTGATGTTTATTAGAATGTTTTGCTGACTATTTGCAAAACAATTTTTTATGTAGATAGTGGAAGGTTGGTTTGAAGTTAAACATTCGCGTAAATATTTGCAGTTCTATTTAATTGACTATAATTGACTTAAAAATGACCGAATACGCCTATTTAGTCCAGTGGGTGATTTGAAGTTATAATTTAATTCGTCAGTTGTTTTGTTCAAAAGATATTGGCAGTTAATTATTACAGTTTCAGTAGTTTTTTAAGAAGGACATTAGTTTTTTATATATATTTTTACCTCCAGTATTTGCTCTGCATCGAGGTTTTGGATTTTCGATATGTTATTTTATCTTGAATGTGATGCGCTATACTGTGGAGATGTCGTTTTTAGTAAATTTTGTCATCAATACGAGATAACATTCAAAATTGATTTAAATAAATGTATTATATATATTTAATATCACCTCGTCTCGATTTAAATTGGAATTTCTTTGGAGGTGGAAGATTGCAAGGACTATCTTCACTCTTCAATACGCATGTCACTGCCAACATACTTTATTTATTCTCTCGTCACGTACTCGTACTAAGCTGTTAGTGAAATCATTGCTAGTTATCGTCGCTAGCAACAGGAATTTTAACTGTGAACAATGTTTAATTGATACTTGGCAAAGTCGATTATATATTGTTTCTCTCATCTTCATTTAAAACTTGCTATTTAAGAAATAATATTTTTATTTTGTAAAAAATTTTCTCGTCACCGGTTAGACGTTTACAAATCGTTTCATTTCGTCCCACCTCGTGTCCCGATTCTCTCCCAATTCACGAGGCTCTCCCGAGTATAAAAATTTACTCCCTTCTCAGAAATTTCCTCTCGTATCACCGAATTGATAAACTTGGCCCAAAGCCAGCCATGCATTGTTATCGAGAGTTCACCCTCTTTCCTGGCCGAAACAATGGTGATTCAATTTGTACGTGCCGAGGAAGCCATCGCCTCACGCCGACCCTGTTCTCCCCTCGCAGATCGATTCCACTGCATCTCCTTCTCCAATTTTATCCCCTTTCTCCTTTCATTGCCTCTCCTCTTTAATCCCTCCCGCTGCACTGTGTCGAGACCTCGCCAAGCCCACAATCGCCCTTCCATTTATACGTATACTATATGTATATTTATATCTCCTCTTTTACCCTTTCCCAGTGCTCTCGGCGCCGCAGCGTCCGGCATTGTGTGACTAGCATCTCTTTCTAATGGCGTAGTCCTGTAAACACGCTCCTTCATCCATTATAAAACCGAGCTTTTGCCGCTTTTGCGACCAAACTGCGAATATTAGCTCTCCGCGGAGGTCTTTTCGAGCGCGATTCGCTACCACTTCATTACTTAAACAGTATGCTGGGTAAGAAAATGTGGGCTTTATGGTGGATGGAAAGAAATGCGTTAGCCTTTGTAACGAAGAGTACTTCTTGCAATTGATGATAATGAATATTCTTCATGAAATTCTTCCAATTGACGATAATGTTAAGGGTTAGATGTAAGAAGAGACTATTCAGTCTCAATCTCGCCCGAATAAAGACGTTTTATTATCATTATTACTATAATTAAGGGGAATAGAGATAGATTTTAGTCATCAAATATTAATCAAATAATTATAAAATAGCAATCTCTACAGTGATTTATTCTTATTTCATTTGAAATGAATTATCTGAGCTGAAGGAATTGGTTCATTGAAATAGAAAAGTAGCCTAATTTTTTTGCAAAAAGCCACTGTTGATAATTATAATCCTTTCTTCGCTCTATGATTTTCAATTAATGGCAGTTCAGTCAATTCATGAAACTGCTTAAACGTTGCTGTTTGCTGCGAAGGTGGCGCCGCTGCGGAATTCGTGGTACGTTTGCACCCGAGCGAACTTTCAATGAAATCGGCTTTCAGTTAGACGTATTCCAACGCAGATATGAAAACGATGAATAGAAGCTCAAATAAGGTACTCTAATTTGGCGGTAGTGACGAACAAAAGACTCATTTTGAGTGAGTGCATCCGTAATTGTTTGAAGGAGAGAATATCCCTATGCATTTACGTATTCACGTGTAATCCAGAGAAATTTTGATAAGTGCTGTGAATAATCCATTAATAGGCATGAATGGTTATGGAAGTCTCCATGTGGAACTGCTTAGCATTAAGAAGAATAATAGTTAGCGAAGCATAGTTCCGCCTATTCTTTTGTGTTTTGGTGGAGGTAATATTTAGAGGAGTGCTTAAGATTATGATGTAGTGCTCAAGAATGATTAGATATTGCAAATTTGCGATTTTTAGTCTCTGGATGGATAAAATTATTTGTGAAGCCCCACTGAATTTTTTCCGAATATGTAATGAATTTCATATTATAGAGTTATATAAAAATTATACGCGAAAACTATCTCGCCATTTCTAAAATAGCGTAGGTGCTCGAAAAGTTGGTTTGGCCGCGTTTGTAAATGCATTGGATAGTCGCCCAAGTTAGAGAGAACCCCGTAGTACAGAGGATATAAATTAAAATTGCTTCTGTCTAAACATTATATCGATTCGGATGCCCATACTTTTTTCTAGATCTCTTACGATTCTCTATTACTTGATTAACCCAGGCCTTGTCTATCGTTTCAAATCAAGATTTTAACATTTATGTTTAACGTAAAAATTTGATGCAATTGCCACAGATTTGATATCTGACAATGACTAAATGATTGTTCTCTAACTAATTGCTTCCCAACAGGTGATATTTTATAGTAACGTTTCACAAAAATGCACTCTATCTTGCGAAATACTTTGGTGTTTATTGAGAGATAGTGTTAAAGTACTATGATCACTCCATATGTTGCGGTTTATTTTTCCAATTAGAATTTCAGCGACCATTGACAAATGCTGGGTTTAACGTGCTACGAACAATGAGACAATTCGTAATTGAACCGTAGAACTCAAAAGGTTGGGAAACACCGTTCTAAATTAAATTTTCGTGCCTTCGTTGCAAAAGGTTGGGCGGTGGAAGCCCAACGAAGCGTCGTCATACAAGTTTCCCTTCAGGGTGGATGTCTCCGGTTTTGGTTGAGTTGCCTTGTTTGAACATGTCTCGGCTTCTTTTTTCCTCGTCCAAGTGAATGCGGCGTGGGCACGCGTTCAGTTCCGGTGACGAGGGAAAAAGTGGCGGATGAAAACAAGCCACTTAATTATAAGTCGGAATGATGATCAGATAAGAATTGCTCAACTCAAAGCGGAGGCGTATGCAACCCGTGCAGGCGAATGCATCAGGTGCAAACAGCCCCGGGTACGCAAGGGGAGAGGAGATGGAAGACTGTTTTTCACGTGCGTCCGCATGAATCCGATGATCCGTGGACTCGGAGGGTTTGATTGATTAATTTTGAAGGCGAGATACCCAAAGACTAGATTGGTGGCGGCTAGAGTAGGGTTCGTGAGGTGGCTGTGCTTGGGGATTCTGTGCTCATGAAATGAAACTTCGCTAAACCGCGGAGGATACTTGTGCTGGTAGTATACTAAAGTCTGTTCAAGTGTCGTGATTTAATGATTGACGAAGCACGGATCCTTTTGTTGGAAGATGGCTATTAAAATTACGGAAGTAATGACTTTTAATAAGGCCATTGAAAAAATAATGTCTTAAATATTAGTTATTTTTATTTCTCCGAAAATAAGAACGGTTCCTAATATTTAGTCCTAAAGGCTTAGTGCTTATTTACATTTAATCAAGTTTATAAATGTCAGCAAAATTTATTTATTTTATTATTTATCTATAAACAGAATCAGGTGATGTGTTGTGGAAATCCATTATGGAAAGGGACTCGAATAATTGTTCTTTTCCACAAGGTTTAATTTAAATGAATTTTGACCTATTTTGATCAGTAATCGTCATCTCTAGATTTAATGTTTAAATTAAACCTTGTGGAAAAGAACAATTATTCGAGTTTATTTTTAAAATTATTACCCTTAGTTTAATCATATATTTCTTCACAATACAATACGTCTGTCTTATATATCAATGAGCGAACGAAATCTGTACGTCTGGCTGACTACCTCCATTTTGGGTGTCACATTTGGGTTAGCGATTAAGAACATCCTGAAAATAATTTAAGGGCTTATTCTCAGGGTAGGTCCTCTTTTCGTGGAAACACGGTTCCACCGAGTAACACCGAAAGTTATTAGAGAAAACCCCTCGATATTGGAAATAACCGTCACAAGAAAGGATGAAAATAATAACTCATAATCGTAGAATTTTAAAAACAGTTTTGGGGTTAGGATTTGGTAGGTATGGGAAACGTAAGGTATTAGCCCAACGATAATATGTGCAATTGACTTATTAGCTTTTGCAATTTTACAATATTGTGTGAACATATGCTTATTAGTTAGTTATTTGTAGTTTGTTATTCCAAACTTTTAAAATGGACGCTTAAGTATTCCGATGGAAGTTTGTTCACGAGTATATGATACTTAATGCAGAGCAAGATAAAAAATATCACTTTGTTTTTTGTATTATGGAACAGCTAAGCATCGGCGTATACGGGATTAAACGCTCAAAATATAAATGTCAATTCCCTGTGAGGACGAAGTTTGAATGAAACCTAACATAATGAGAAAATCAATGACGGCGGAAGAAGTAAAGGTAGGAGGAAACAGCTGGAACTGATGTGTTATTTCGAATTTTTGTATTTTCGTAAAGCATGTTGTGATGGTAGGAATGTATATTTTGAACACTCGTGGTGATAAAATATATTTAACTTTGGAAATCATTCCAAACATTTTTGTAAAGGGCGACGAAAGCTTTATAATGGAGAGAATGACAGGAATTCATTCAGTGCTTTTGTAACTGTGTAAATGTCAGAATTAATAACAAAAGTTCTTTAATTATCACTCAGACGCAGGTTACCCATTCTCTTTGTCAGCGAACAAATAATCGAAGAAAACGTTACAGTTATTTTTCCAAGTGGGTTAAAAAATAGTCTTCTCTCACAATGGAAGTGCTAAGGTTTCCTCTGTGTTTAAGATTTTTCAAGGACCTCTGACTTGAATGAACTCAACCCAATGACATTTCGATAGGGCGCGCATTAAATTTAGCATGGCAGTTTATCGACCCCAGCAGTCTGGCAGTTAGGATGCGAGCCTCTCGCTTTTAAGATCCCGGTTTCGAGTCCGGATATGGGCATGAGGACTTCTCTTTGTGACTCACGCCCACTAATGTTGAGGACCGACGCTTTTGTGCGAGAATTTTCGTCCCTTGTTCTGCATCCATTCGCGTTTACCATATTCATTTCCAGGTTGTCGGTGAGACAGATGTGGCTTGATTATAGTCTTGCGAGTCCTTGGAGTCGTATCCAAAGGAAGAGTTTTAATTCGTTCCACCGGAAAGCTTAGCCTAAACATGGGAATGCAAGAAGATAAAATTCAATTTATTGAAGACTATCGGGGGAAATTTTCCTCAACGTAGGAGTCATTCTATATATTTATAATCTAGGTTTCTTTTACCACATGGTATTTATCTCAACAGATGGCAGAAAATTTCTCTCGGCCTATGAATTTCTAATTTATACATATTTAGTATCTATTTTATAGAAATTTAAAAATCTTTTTGTGTTGCTGGGGCAAGGTTAAGGAATATTATTCCCGGTTATATCAAAGATTCCACTTCATTGTTTCTTTTTCAAAGAAAATTTTTTCATCATCTTAACGACTTCGAAAGGGTATAAACGCCATAAATTTACATAAAATACTTAATTAAAAATGTATCCGCTTTTTCTTAATATATGAGCTGTCATATAATCGTATTTTTTTCTTTGTTGACGATGAAATCCAAGAACAAAAAAACCTTTCTTTCTTCATTCTCCAAATTTCGAAAAAGAGAATAGCTACTACGTGGTTCTTGAAAACATTTACGCTGATATACGCATAAATTTTTTTTAACAATTTTGATCAATGCGTCCAATTCTAGCTTATCTATTTAAAATATACCATCTCTGACACTAAACTGTATAAAATCCCTAAAATAATCACGCAACCTTTGTGCGAACTTTCGTCCCAAAAACCCCCGTAAACTACAGACGTAGCAAGAAACGTTATATTGGCAACACTGAAAATTTCAATTATCTGGTTTTTATCCCATCTCTCGGTTCGCATCTCGTAGAATAGAGTTGTGAATGAGCTTCATACCTAGAGTCGTTCGTAAGCTTGGCCGCTTTTATATATTTAATAAATTTATCGTCAGGAGAACGAGTTTTCTCATGAGGCACAATGACTCGTCGCCAGCTGTGAGTCTCGTATGATTTGATCCCGTGGGTTGTAGAATAGTTCCGTGATGACGGATGTTTTTTTCGCGTAGCGGAAACGGCTAAAATATTTAAGGTGGATGGAAAGTGCGTGGGTATGCACGGGTTTAACGCGAAATCGATTCGCACCCGTCGATTCTCTGAACGTCTGACGCCACCTTTCCTTCGCGTTCAGAGGGAATTTCGCTGCAGAAAGTTGGTAACGTTTCGAGGAAAATGTCAATATTTTTCTTCATTTGTTTATTCTTTTTTTGCCGAAGTGGATTTCCGCCGTAGTTCTTAATGGGGCTTGTCGACGCCTATTATCCTTCGTTGGACTTCAGACAATGCGCAATGCTTTGTGTTGCTACGTGCAGAACACCTGGAAGTACTTGTTGGGACTGTGTTGTACTGCGTGGGGGGATAATTATGCTGCGGCGTAGGATATCCTGAGGATAACGAAGCGAAATTGGATTGGTCTAGTATTCTCTAAATCTGCGCCGAAGGAAAATCTCGTGAGCCGCCTCGGCGTCTGGCAGGGGGTGCATTGTACTGTTAATGAGCTCATTTTCTTCTTTAACAGCTATAGCTTATTTTTAGAGGAGAGAACTTATATTTTTTGAATGACCGCTTGTAACATTTTGTCTCTCCTACTTCTCTTGCTTTCGTCGGTCGGTCAATAATGAGTGATTCTCCACATTATGTCGGTCATTCCCCAGCTGCAGCATAGGATTTTTAACTCTGAATACAGAAAATGAGATTTCAAAATTAATAGTTTAAAATAATACAGTTAATAATAACACGTAAGTCCTCATTATTTTGGATATTCCTACTACTTGGTATTATAAATGCTAATGCTATGGAATTATTATTTTCATTTTTCAAGTAATCAGTGAAGCATCATTATGGGATTGATCAGTTCATTTTAGTGGTATGCTTCGTGGTAGTCATGAAGAGACTACTTGAATTTTACGACCCCGAGTATTACTCACGGGGAAATAGCGTGAGCTGTTGCCACTTTTGCCTAGAAAAAGGAGGTTGGGGGTAATTGATTTTGAAGACATATCATAGAGTAAAATTGATTTTTTATAGAACAGCACGGACAACACACGCCATTCTCCCGTAAGGAATTTATAGTGCAATAAAATTTCCGTGGTCTCTTCATGACGTTTGACGAAGTATACCATTGAAATGAACTGACTCCCATAATAATGATTCTCTGATATATACTTGGAGCCACATGCAACTCGCGAGCCACGATTTGCCCTCGCTCCGCTATGTGCGAAAATGATGAAGTTGTTAAACCAAGAATCTACTACGCCGCAGAATGCTCACGGCATTGTATCTTGGCGCGTCTTCATTAGGGCCAGATATTTTTGCGAACCCTAGTCGCCGAGAGATGTTTCGGACTCCCGCCATGTTTCGGTCACCCATCCGAACCTTTTTATTCCTCCGTCACTGGGAAACCTCCCTCCGATAGACAGTGGAGCGCGGCGTCTCGTGGCGCCGTGCCAGCTCCTTCCCACATCCAATTACGCTCCGCGGGGCAGCACGCGTGCACGCCGCTCCTCTGCGCCACCGTGACCCCGCCCACCCGCTCGATACTCCCCCTCCTCATGCCGGGTGTGGCCCTCCACCGAAAGCGCCGCAGCCTCCTCCCCGGAGTCGCCACCGGAGATCATCTCGCGTCCTTCCACTCTCCGGGACACTTGCCATCGTTTCGTCACGCGCCTCCTCTTCAGATGACGTTTCAACGTCAGTCGGAGGTGCGAAAGGCGTCCCGTCGAGACCTATCAGCGCATCGCACGCCATGTCGCAACCCAACAAAGTCGAGTACAGGATCACCGTTTACTATCAAGACACGGTCATCGTGATATACTTGTGAACTGTGGCAATGCGGCCGAGCTTCTCCTCCGGCACCCCCCGGTCGTTCCGCCAAATAAGGGACTCTGACGGCGCATTCTTCGACCCGCTCCGCCTCCCTCCTTTCCCGATGGAGCGATCGAAGGCTCGGGGACGCTGGAGGGGGCGGCCGCAGAGAGCGCGGTCTGTCTGAAGGCTTCCTCCTGGGGAGGATGGTGCCGGACGGTCCTTCCCCAGAGGATGGTCCCGGGAGAACCCGATGGACCTTCATGCGGTGTCCAGTCACCGTTGCCAACGTCTCCGTCCTGTTCGCACTTGCGTGCGTGTTGTTTCCGGCCGTGGCTAACTGCACCTTCTTTGTTTACAGACTGGTGTTTGGGACTCTGTATCCGGCCTACGCGTCCTACAAAGCTGTCCGATCCAGAGACGTCAGGGAATATGTAAGTAGAACCTTTTTTTTACCTTTCTATGTGTTCTTTGATAGAAATCTTCGATTCCGGATCCTTAGTTTCTGATGCTCGGATGATAGTGCGGGTGTTTTGCGCCTGAGTTGAAATTTGGATCGCGTCCAAGAGTCGCGGGAGCGCCTGGATTCTGTAAACTCAGCATCTGGGTGAAGCTGGGCATTGGGCAATAATAGAGTTATACGGAGATGTCGATGTGACGGGCTTGTCTCCGGATGGATACATAAACATGATGTCGACCGTCGTCATCGAAAGTGTTTTGAATATCCGCATCAATGGAACTTCTTAAGGCGCTCTCAATTTCACCATACCCTCCCCTTCATCCCTCTTTAAGTTAATTCGATACTTAGATATTTCTTTGGATATTTTAACGATCTTGTCTTGCATATCCTCTGCATAAACTTTTGATATTATTGCTTGAGTACCTTTAAATATTCATTCCGTGACAGATTTAGAATTCAGGGTCAGAGTTTTTGCTTCTGCAGTGTATAAATTAGACAGTGATGGCAGATCTCTACTTTTAATTCGATTTTATGTAAAGTAATGCTAAGACACGCGTTTTGTAGTGCAGTCAGGTAATAGTCTGCTTTATTATTCATTGACTCCTTTCTAATGGAACGGCGCAGTGGAGAATTTTTTATTGTTTGGTCACCATCATGTGCGCAGCTTAGCGACATATTAAGCATGGTCTCTTGTACGATCGGACTAATGTGCATTTTTTTAAGTATTAAATTTAGGTTTACGTTGGAATGGAGCTTAAAGAAGTCGAATTTATGAATATTCACTGCGCGTAGTTCAGATGTTTTCCACACATCCTCTCATACGTGATCGATTACCCACCAAGGTTGCGCCGGACCACGTGGTTGCTCATTGAATACGTGCTGAAATAACTCCTTGAAAGTAACGATGACATGTACGTCATTTAAATCGATCGTTCCCACCGAAGTGACTTATCCTTCTGTTTGTATTTTTATTTGGGAATCACGAGTGAATAGGTGAGGTGACTTGTCAAGGCAAATGGATTTGAATGGATTGAAGATCATTGTAAATTTTCTAATTATTATCTATCAATATTAAACAACAAATAATCTTTGCGATTGAGATTTTGAGATGTCATTTGTGACACTTTAGATGTTATACCTAATCAATGGCACTTTTAATTTAAAATTTACTTGTAAGATTTTCAGCTGATAGCTAGTAGATATGTTTACCATGATGCACCATCTTGTATTTATCACAGATCTGCTAATACTGGAAATGTTTTTGTGCACTGGTTTTTCCTGCGTGCCTTGCAAGAGAAAGTGGCCCGAAGAAACGAGTTTCATACAGAAAACGCTTCTTGCGTTCTAATTATGAATAACCTTGACTGAGATTGATCGTCGATTTTCATTAATTTATTTACTTTTGAAGTAAGGATGTCTACCAAATTTATTATCCGGAATATCACAATTGCAATTCTTTTATAGAAATATTATTTTGCAATTTAACTCAATATCAGATACTTTGAAGAAATTTATCCCGAATTTTAGTATTCATTTCATATCTACTTATTACTTTAATTCATTCATTCATTCATTATCCAACGTTCCATTATTTATTCATTTCACAAATATCACTGCGATTTAGAGGACGTGTTTGTGAAATTGTAAGATGATAGAAAATAATTTTTTCGTCTGTCCATGCCCTTTATAGTATAGATGTTTTTCTAAACGGAAAATATATTCAGTCATTCCTCTAGAAATATGGTTGTTCTTGGATATTGCATCTTAAAAGAAGGTTTTACCATTGTTAATTTTTTTCTTGAGCAATGGCGGGAATATAAGCAGAAGAACCATTGTAGCATTAGCAAAATCATTGCAGAACAGCTGAGACCAAAATCTGTTTACCAGGCCTTCACTAATTTCTTAGTTCAAATTATCTACGCCATATGACGCAGAAAATATTTTCCTTTTAATTTCCTTCCTCTCCGCAAAATGCGGATTAGCACGACGTTGGCGGCATCTCAAAAATGTTTTTCCATCTGTCGAAGCCCTTCATTTGGAGAAAGATATTTTCTCGTCGAAGGCGAACGAATAGATCCGTAAGGTTTGTCATGCATTCCATCTCCTTTAATGTACGGTTTCGCAAAGAGGCTGCTGGTCTTAATAAACAGCGCGTGGTCTTGGCGGCGCTAATAACCTCCATAGGAGTAGGGAAGGTTAGCGATGGGGAAGGAGTAAATATTTTGCTCGCAATATTTGAAATCGTTTCCGAGAAAAATGTCGTGGCTAAGCAGATGGTCATTTCTCTTCCATTAGGCCACTCTACGATCGCAGCTGAGATCAGGGTATTTTTTCCTTATTTACTAACAGGTAGATCCAAATAAGCGTTAGAAATATAATGAAATATGTAAATACATGTAAGTCAATTTTGCTTCAGTTAAAAATGAGGTGAATTACTTATAAAGGTACGCTCAGTGAAAATGGTTGGCTTGAAAAGTATGATTGTAGATGAACTGTATAATTTTCTTTTAAAGACCAAAATTTTGAATTAGATAAAGTGTTTTACACTATTGAAGTAAATATTGATAATGAAATACAATAATTTACAATATTGGATAAAACTCACAAAGTTTTTTACAATTTGAAGTAAAAATATAATGTTCTCTTAATTCAGTAGTCATTCAGATATGTCACCACCTTGCTTAAAATTTCACTGAATGATTTCATCGCTCGGAAAAGAGATCCAAATATTATGACATCATCTTACCTCGAATTCGCGGAGAAATTTATTCACTTTATTAAAAATCACTAAACCTAATCTCTAACCACTAATTATTTATAATTTAAAAATATGAAGTCCTGTACTTTTATTCTTTCTCTATAAGAGATGCGAGCTAAAAAATCTCAAATCATTTATAACACTCGTGTATGGAAGGATGCAAAAGTATGTCGAATTTCACGGTGATACTTTCTCCGCAACAGCTCGCGATTCTTAGCTTTATTTTACGTGATCCATTCCCATAAATTAATGTGAGACTTGAGAAAAAAATACGATCCGCGAATTCGATGCCGATATTCGGGTTTTTTGTCTCGGTATTCAGTCCGAATGCCAAACAAGGAGGGATGACCAGGGAGTCGAAACTGTGGGCGGAATTCGCATCTTTTGATTCTTCCCACGCTTCTTGTTTATCTCTCTCTCCCACTGTGTCCGCCGCCGATGGCTTCTTCTGTGACCGATACACCTCACCGCACTTCTCCCTCTGCTCTTTGAAGGTGACCGATTCCCATACGAAACGTTCTTGCAATTCCTCCGACGTAATTGTTTTCTTATATCATCTTTTGTATCGGGAGATGAATTTCATCTTTTATCCCATAACAGGTGGCGGGGATGGAGCGATTAAATAACGAGAATGGGTGAGGTTTCCTATGGCTTGATTAATTCGAAATTGCGCCTATAAGGATTTGTCAGTGGGAATTGACCTATTTTTATGTCATACAGATGTCATAATCCTGTCCTTAATCCGTTTTAAGAAAGGAATCGAATGGTTTTATTGAATTAAATTTTGGTGAATTCACTTAGGTGAGGGATTAATTTTTTTCAATGTAAAATTACTTCCCCCATTATTATAATTGTCTGCTTAATTATTGAAATTAAACTTCAATGAACCATCGAAAAATGGCTGATTTCCTTCACATGTTTCGACTTCTAAAAAGACGTCTCAGAGGTAAAAAAAGTGAAGTTTTTTTTTCTTTTTTTGATGGTTCATTAGAGTTTAATCTTAATAATTATATTTGCCATCAGTTTAGACCTTCTCGACAATATCGTCCGGTTGAAAGAAATTTATTATGGAATTAAATCTCTACCCTTTATTTGCAAAATTTAGCCATACCATGCTACTACATACATATACCGAGGAAGCCAATCCACGTATGTGGAAATTCAAAAATATCATATCACAGTCATTGATTTATAAATTATTTACATAGAAGGATTTTGCGAATTTTGATTGAGGTAAAAAACAAAAACAGCTAGTACAGTAGTTTTCTAGTTCTAGAAAATAGTAGGAATGCTAATAAATAGCATATTAATTTCTTTTATTTCGAAATATCAAAAAAATCAAGCAACTTTGAGGATCCATAAAAGACCAAAACTAATTTGCGATACAAAGAAAAGATTTATAATTTGCTTTCAAATATCCTTGCTTTTAGGAAATAGACCAAAGATTTTTATGTTAGGTATCCTAGCTATGCACAGTTTAACTGCCGCTGTGCACGTCAGGTATCACTACGGTATGATACAAATCTTATAGCCCATTTCTGATTCTGATAATTTTTCCTTCGAAAGACAAGGAAATAGCAGATAATGTTTCTGCTCTTTTTAGGGAATTTCATCTGTTTAGGCAAGGTAAATATTTCTTCCTCTTTTTTCTCAAGTAAGGTAGTTACCATGTCTTCCTTCTTCTGAAATGGCTATAGAGATATTACTCTTTGTTTTTTAAATCATTTTATGAATTTATCGTTTTAAATCTCAGTGACTCATTAAATATCTAAAATTCCTTGTGCTTTAAGAGTGTATGCATTCGAATTCAGTTTCTCTTTAAAAACTTTCTTGAAGGTATTCTTTCCCGTTTTCCCCTTGTTGATCGAATTCATCCATCGCGTGACCCTTCGGAGTCACGTTCGTAAATCTTCGAGTGTAATCCACATCTGTGTGTCGTGGCTTCGTCTGGCACGCAATTGGAAATATCCCTCGTCTTCCGAAAAATTATTACCTGAGATTTTATCGATAGAATACATTTTAAGTCGACCTTCAGATTTAAACGAATGCCTGCTTACTGGATCCACTTACGACCTTATAATTTTGACTTATGCAATTTTGTCAGTGATATATTTCGTCCAGAGTCACAGATGTAGAAGAAAAGCATTCATTTAAATAACTGAATTTTAATTAGTGGAAATGGTCAATGAATTGGGAATTAAAGCCCACAGGAGAATTCTTACAACCCAAAAAAACTTTTTTAATAAAAAAACATAAATTCATTAAATATATTCCTTTAACATGAAGAATTTATTACTATGTTAAAGATTTTCCATTTTGCAATTAGGTGTGTCTGTATTAAGAATGGAGCTGCATCAGTTTGCATCTTTTAGATAAAGTATTTCTATTCTCCAAATTTTACTCACTAGTAACTGAAAAAATTTTAACCGGTAAAAGGCTAATGGTTAATCAGGTGTATATATCTCATTAATAAGCATTTTCTTCGTATGGTTTTCTTGTACCTACGTATGCAATTGGGTTGAATGGATTAGGTGAGTTACCAGTATCAGGTTTCCCCTATGTTTATTTAGATTTTTCTCTCAAATAAATTTCTTTAATTATGATAGCATGGATGAAATTCTTGATTTCCACCCTTAATATTTTTATATTCTTTCATTAATATCTTTTACATTGACTGTGGGATTTTAGTATTCTACGTTTTGTACGATACCTTTTTGTCATAAATTACATAAAATGATTGTTTATAAGATTATGATTTCTAAGATCTTGTTCTATATTCTAGACTTTTTGATGAGAGAAGTCGAAGTACGGTTTTCGATTCAGATTTGAATGAAAGGTTCTATTGTTACTTCTGTTACTCTATGTTTTTAATTTAGCTGCAGTTCTTTGATAAATGCATGCTTATAAACCGTGGTTTAATTTTCTTTTCTTTAAATACTATATCATTCATTTTAAGTTTCACATAATCACATAAAATTGATTTCATAAAATCAGTTGATTCCAATCCAGTAAATTTAAATTTCACAATTTTCTCCTGATATTTTATGCTTTCTTTCTCATTCAAACACGCATTTTATTTGATCAACCATCGACTTTATATGTTCTGTTTTGACCAAAGATATTGGAAATGACAAGCTGTCAAAGAACTCAAGCGGTTGCTGTTGAGAATCTTAGATTTCTGTAACCTTCAAATTGTATTTTAACTATTAGCCTATTCTATATCAGACCATTCTCCTAAAGATGTTCTTACATTCAAATTTTCCTGAAAATATTTTATTACGAAGTAAAAAATAATAATCTCTTACATTCAGCTCTCTGAATTTGTTTGGAGTCGTTTATTGAATTTTTATAAATGACCTTTGACTTTTAGAGCAGCCTGATTAGCTATTTTATGCCGAAGCCTTTTCAGTTCCTTTGATTAAATTACGTTCTAAAATCCCGCAAAGATCTATGAGGATTATCTCAATCTTTACTAAATTAATTAATAAACCCTATTGAATACATTTTATTTGTCATTTCTTTGTGGAATCACGTATTGTGGCCTCTATATAATCTCTGTTATTGCTTCTTTATGTTAAGCTGCTTTTCACGAAGTATCTAAGAAATATTATAGCTTTATCTTATTTTAGCTAGCTTTTAAGTAACCTTCAGCAGTATTCGTAGAATATTTTATCACATAGGAGTTTGTGAACTGTTTTGTATTTTCAACCAGTTTTCTTAGGAAAGCATCGCTTTTCGATTAAGTTTTAAGATAAGCTACCGAAAGTGGTATTTCTTCTTAGTCTCCCTTAAATTTCAAAACACACCCTCTATAGATAATTTGCTCAAATTTCCGGCATACTCCACGTCATTGTGCATGTATACATCCATCAACGAAAAATGAATACAGCATAGTTTAGGTAATCAAAATTGATTCTTCGTTTGCATATGGAGAGAATTAATCTAAGTGAAAAATATTGGATTGTTGGATTTCCGTTTAAATGAGTTATCATGTATGGATTAAAGGAACCCGTATCATGCCATGTGGTGACCACATCGGTTAATTAAAGAATTAAATTAGTTTTCCCCGAAATGGATTAAAGCGGATAAAGTATATCCTTGTTTTCCGAGCCCGTATGAGGGAATTTACCACGTTCGTAATGCAATCGGTGGAAAAATCGGGATTTAGCCTCGAATTAACTTTGCGACCCAATCTCTGTGGAGGCTAGAGAGTTTTTTAATTCCCCCACCGCAGAAACCACCTTTGTGCTCTTCTTTCGGCTCTCATAAAGGGATTTATTGCCTTCTTTATCTAAACCGCACCAATAAACGGAGAAAAACGACGCCAAAGGAGTCTGAATGAAATTCCGCTCGTAAGCGGACAGATGCGAAGGATTTCTGTTGATGAACCGTAAAAGAGGGAAAACAGGGTGACTGGACGTATTGGCAGATAGGAGGGAAAATCCCCTCACCAATTGCGGATCACCCACTGAAATCCGCTGGCGTGACGCCGCTCATAATTGGAATGTTGCCTTTTTTAGGCCGCGTGCCATTGCCCCCTATGTAGCCCTCCTCGGATAGCGTCGCTTCCCTGATTGCATCCCTTCGATTTGCGTCGTTCAAAATATAAGGGAGAGCTCTGATTAAAGTGAGTCGTATAGTTTCACTCGCAGCTTATGGAGACGGTCATTGAAATTCAAAGGGGAAATGGAGCGTGAACGTAGAATTGTTCTTGCCTTATTCTATTGCTGATGGAAAGTCAAACAAGTGATGTTTGCTAGGTCAGAACTTTTGTTAGGAATAGGAGCTGTCAAGTGGAATGAAATAAAAATATTTATTAGAAATCTGAATTCAAATATGTTGATAACCTTTGTTCGACGATAAAATTAAAAAGACATTGAAAACTGAAATGAGGAAATGAATCGATCTTATTGCAACAGTGAGCGATAAAAGGATCATGGCGGTAGTAAATAAGATAAGTCGGCGAGTAATAAAAATTGAAATTATATATCTAAAGAGGAATTGATGAATAAATGCACAGAATTTGTTCGATGATGCAACTTTTTATTCTCAAATGATGTTTAACATCTTTAAAAAGCTTCCAAACAAGTATTTAAGTATGTGTAATAATTTGGTTGTATGATATTTTGTAGCTAAAGTATTCCTAGGAAATTTCTCCTTAAAATGTTTTGTAGATCATCATCAACAAGAAATATAAAAAAATTAAAATATTCCATTTGCAGAGTTCATTAAAATCGGTGGAAAAATTATTAAATTTTAAAAAAACGTAACAGAGGATGTTATATTTAAAAGCAATCTTAGTCATCCAACTCCATTGTGTCCGTTCCTTACCAATGAGAGATTGCTGACTAGGTTGGAGATATTGACTTTAAATTATCAAGTAAATTTCCTTAAGACAATATTGCAAGGGAAAGGGTGATAGGAGATATTACGTGTAAATATGTGCACCTACCACCAGGAAAATCCCATGAAAAACGAACATGAGAATACCATTGATATTGAATGGAAAATTCAAATTCAAAATAATTTTTAGTCAATCGGCAGTATATTGTTTGAAGCTTATAATTATAAAAGATGTTGGTAGTATCGGGAGCTCAAAACACCGGAGAACATTTAAAATTGCCTACATTCCCGGGGCAGGCGCATTTCCTCTCGAATAGACGAACATCCGGCGGAAATTTGAAAGCTTATCTAAATCTAAATTTCTAATTAAAAGTTCTAATTTGTAATTCGTTAGTATGTCTCTTTTTCTCACAGATGTGAAAACCATAAAAGCTTGCATACAAATGATTGAATGGACACAAATATAAAATTACAAGTTACAGCTTCACAAATCATTTCCCTTGTGGAAGGGAGATGCCAGTCAAGTTCCATCCTCACTATTTCCTTGATAATCGTGAAATATTTTATCGCTTTCTCATGTCTGTTTTGAGATAATTTTTCCGGGTGATTAACTGATAGTGCAGAGACTATTAATGAATAAGGCAATGGGCTGAAAATCTTTATGAAATTTTGCTTGAATTTATTAATAATTTAGAGAACTCTTGATAAATATTTATATTAGTGAACAGAAAATTTCTTTCAGAATGCTCTAGCTCGAAAAATGTCTATTTCACTTCAGGAAAATTAAGACGACCATATAGATTCCATGGCAAATTTGAGTTTTATCTTATTTCCTTGTTTAAGTGTAATGTTTGTATCGAAACGATTCATTATTCACATATAGACGATAGAGTTTGAATAAGAGAGAAATACTTGCGCTCATTTTGTGTTTATATTTCCAACCTGGAAGTAATCATTGGGCTGTCGCAAATGATAAGTCTTACCAATTTGAGCCACTACTTTCTAACAGTCTTCCGCCTGGTTAATCATAGGGAACCGTTACTACATAGTTGAAATGCGTTCTTGCTGCAACATCGTATGAATATGAAATGATATTCGCTCGGAAGTGTTTTCTCCGCGACCCTTTACCTCTTTGCCATCTTGGGCTCATTGAGGGCAGACCAGGAAGTCGCATCAGGGGCATTAATTGCCAGTGGATGTCGGTAATGACTCATTCTATCGCCTGTCAGTAATTTATGCCCTGTTCGCCGCCTCCGCTTGCCCAAGGCTTTGTTTGCTCTCCCAGTCGCTTCATTGCTTTTGCAAATATGACCAAAGGAATACCGAAGAGACGTTGATCGTTTGTCTCACAAGGAAAAGAGAGTTTTAAGCTTCGTTTATCCGAGATTTGAAAACGAAAAAGGCCGCTTCGATGCATGTATGATTACGCCTGGCATTACTCACGTCGTGGGTTCGAATCTCTTCAAGGTTTTTGTTCGTTTTCGCAATTCATTCTCCACCATCACCTCGTGGGCGTCAGGTGGCCTTGGGTGCTCCTATGAAGACTTCGGTTTCTTAGGGATGAAGGAATTGTCTGCACGAGTAACTTATAAGTTAGAATCGCCTACATTTAGTCTTGTGCAAAAGACAAGACTAAATAGTGAGTCTATTTTATGCAGAAGACCTTTTAGTTTGATCGAAAATTAGTTTTAGCTGGCTTCTAGAAATTTTAGCTCACATAATTATCTAATCAAGCAATGAGGATTGTACAAAGAACTTTCGTTCCCATATGTTTTCAAAATTATCATATGTATATTGTGGAACCGGTGACTTATACTCTATAGTGTATCCTCGGTTAGTTGAGAGCTGAAATTCGAGCTAGCATTTTGCACCCTCTCTCTAATCTATATAATTCTGTGTGAATGCCTTTCTCAGCATTTTCTTCCTACGTTAGCACTGACGATAAAGATAAATATTGTGACTTTTGGTTGACTAAAGAAAAAATTTCCTTGCGGTAGAAATTATTGATATCTAACGGTGGAATAAACTTGTATTCGTGTATATATTAATGTTTGATCCCAAGTTTTTCTTGCATTGAAATCAATTTTGTTACACCGCGAAAAACGAAATTTCCTTTACTTTAAAATTCTGAAACTTTATGTATAGCTCATGTAGGTTGAATGGAGACGTTGGAATAGAATGCGGCAATTAATAATAATAATAAAACGTCTTTATTCGGGCGAGATTGAGACTGGATAGTCTCTTCTTACATCTAAACCTTCGTCAATTTGTAAGTAAGATAGCAAAAAAAGTGCACGGAAGAAATTTATATTGTGGGCTTAAAAACCTAGGATAGGAAAAATAGCCCACAGCAGGAAAACACCCCAGAAGAGGGTGAGAAAAACCTGCGAAACCTACAGATAGAAAGATTACCCTTTTACAGATTAGCCCTTACTAGATAGTTATTTCGATGTTACCTATAAGGAGACCTCTGTCACTATTCCATTGATAGAATTCAGTCGCAGTTCGCAGTTCGAATCACAGGGTCCAGTTGATGCTGCACGGGCATTAGCCTCGCAGCGGACTCAATGAGGCGAGGCTCTCCTCAATTAGGCGATGAGAGAAATTCCGCTAAGTGACCGTACGTTGCGTCCCTGCAATCATTTCATCTCGGCGCGCCAAAGCACTCCAACGCCCACTTTCAAAGATTGGACACCACCGCTGTAATTCTTCAGATATAAACGAGCGTTTCCGATTCGCCCTTCCTTGCGCTCAACTCTTGGCCGAATGTGCCAACTTTCTGTTCTAAAATACATGCGTTCTCTCTGTATCACAGCGTGCGTAGCATTGTATTCAAAGCTTTGGAATCTCTGCACGACTATTTTGCTGGATGAAGTTGACTCTTTGCGTGGTGTAAGGCATTGTTCGATTACAGGGTTATCGATATATGGCTACCAAATAGCGAAATATCTCGTCGTAAGATGCGGAAAATTGTTAGAAGCGAGGATGTTTGATTGGAAGTTCCTCACGGTACTCTATAACGTGGCGTTGTGTACGCTTTGCTTATGATTTGCTATATAAACGATTGAATATCCCTACAATTATAGACTCTATTATAAGAATTAAGTTTTCAATTATAATATGATTTGCCTGAGTATTTATAGATAATGTAATTTATTTTAATAGCCTTGAGATGGGCCCTCTAAAAACGTAGGTAATGCTTTCTTGAAAGTTTTATCTGCTTCATTCCATTACATCAATCATGCTTGGGATAGCTATTGAATTTTATCTCTGTTTGTTAAGTATTTCTCAAGAAAAATCTGTGGTAGTTTTCGAAAGTCTTGATGAATAGCTACTACTTCTTCTGCATCATCATCCTCTTTCCAATATTCTTCGTATAGGAAGTTTGAAAGAGCTTTTTTCCCTATCGGAAACGTGTCACTTTCGTGGAAATTTTGTGATCTATTAATTTAGCCCTATGGAAATATTCGTAATTTCTATATTTCGTGAATAAGATATGAGCAGATCTGGTTACTCAGGCATGGTATTGTTCAATATTTATCAAAATTAACCTATAAGACCATAATTAATTGGAATCTAAATACTTCGATAGGGAAAGAAGGTGATATTAGATTGTTTATTTCTCAAATTAAGAATTCTGAACTTGATATGAAACATTTCTTATTGCGGTGTTCATACATTGAAGTCGTTGATTTCTAAGTGGGCATTAACCCTGATTAACTGTCTATCTACCTTCTTTCCCTACGCAAGGCTTTCTTCTCGGCGAATTTCCAGGAACGCCTCCCCCGCAAATACCGAAGCCTTGCGGTATTAGCAATTTCCATTCGCCTTCATGTTTAGGCTTTTGTCTGTTATTCGTGGGAGTTATGGCGTTAAGAATTATCCACTCGGAAGCCTATAGCGTTGTATTACCGTAAAAGAAAGGATAAAATCATTTCATGAAAATAAATGTAAGAAATTGGATGTGAATGCTTTTGAATACATGTTATTTAAAGCCTCTTCTGCCTTATTTTGATCTAATGTTTGGTATGAAACCAATTAAAATATGTTTAAGAGAAAACACATAATTTTTCCCTCAATTATTTTTTATTTAAATGTTATTCTATGTACTCGGTGACGAGTAGTATTCATAATTTTAGAGCATATTTCTTGAATTTATAAAGGTTGAATATTAGAGGTTTAGATCGGGAGATTAGAAAAGTACTCTTTCCCTCCTCTCGCAGTTCTTTCATTGTAATTCGCACTTAGCGAGTCTACTGTATCTAAAGGTCAAACTTTTGCTCCTTTTGCTGGAAAGTATTTTCTTCGTGCGTTGGTGTTAGGCAGCATCGAGGAGAAGTTAGCAGCGTTAGAAAGTTTTTTCCTGCTACGATTAAACTAGGGACTATACAGATGACATATAAAAAGATAGCACCATGGATTGAGATGGTTTATCATCTTTGTTTCATGGGCCAACTTAGAAGATCTCAGATTGAAGGAAAATATTGTCTGATTTATATAATTTGATATTCGTCTAATCATCGATTACAATCAAACTTTACAGTGGTTTACGGAATTTTAGCACTGCGATAAGATTACAGGATGTTAGGCTTGCTTCCCTGCTTATGGTAGAATATATCTAGTTATTCGTCCATAAGATTCCATACTTACTGAAAAGGTCGAAACGGACATTACACTCTTCCATCAAAAGGTGTGTGACTTGTCTTCTTCTAAATCTTCCCAATCCATCTCTACCATCCATTGCTCTTGAAAGTAATTATCTCAAATATATGATTTCTTCCAACTTTGCAACGTTACTAATACGTTTTTTATCTTTGTAATTATATTTTCATTGACATCTTTAGACAGTCCTCATTTCTGCTGATTAAATGCTCATCAATGTCTTTTATCTCTATACAATCGTAATTTCTACATTTCTGTCAGTATTGTGTGTTACAGTCATCGTCTGTCCTAATATACTTCTATTCTGCTACTTCAGCGTTACTTGCTTGTTACTATTTTTCTTTCTAGCATTCAAAAACACGTGGGAGGGTTGATAGGGATGTAACTAGGATAAATTTTATGTTATGCTGCATATTACAACCATTATTTAAGAGCGATTTAATTATCAACTTAGATGATAAGTCACATCTGTTGCGTGAGAAACGTATATAGCTCCGTAGAATGTTCTCTTTCTTATTTTAATGATTTTTTTCTTCTTTATTGCTAGACTGAAAGGAAACATTTTTATGGTCATTTTATCTCTGAAATAATTAAAATAAATGAAAGTCAAATAATTTTGCCAAATGCGCTTAATATGATATTTTTATAATGCTTACGGTTGTTATATTTACAAGAGCCTTTCGGAAATTCTGTCCGTAGGAGACGAAACATTTAAAATCTTTAATCTGAATCGGTGGTTCTTAATCAAGGGTGTATTTAGACATTTTTACCGCCACAGAAGATCCAGTATCCGTCTCCATTCAGTAATATAACTCTAACATAAGCTTCAGAAATACGATGCAATAAATTTTATAAAATATCATTGTTGATTTTCCGAATACAGTTTGGGAACGATGAATGTAAAAGGCAATCGTAGAGAACGTGGTTATGGAACCTCTTCATGATTTTCTTCGCAATTTTCCATCTGAATTACAAATACGTGCTAGAGAACACACACCATCCTACCTCCGCCGAGTTGTAAGCTGCTCCTAAAGCCGTTCGATCTCTCTACTTAGTTGTTGAATGACACTGGGATGGTTTACGCTGGTCAACCTTCTACTCAGCACCATATAGGGCGAAGAAATGATCTCGGATGCGGGTCAACCTCACCGAATGACCTTGGGTCGCTCCAATAATTTTTTTCACCTGAGGGAGGCCTTTATGGCTCTTACTACTCCATTCTCATATCTGGTGGCGGTCTCTAGGAAAGGTCAGCTTTCATCTCGTTCCTCGTCCGAAAAGCTTTTCTGGGGATATTCGCATCAGTTGGATGGCGTGAGAGATATGCGATGTTTGCTTTTGGGATGTCCCACTTTGAGGAGATAGGTGCGAATGGGAGTGTTTGAGATTGTCCCACGCAGATTTGAAACATCTTGACCATTTCTGACAAGACAAAATGATCATCCTTTCGGGATGTTCGCTGTCGAAGATAGAACACCAGCGTACTCAGTCGCGATCTGCTGAATTCGGAATTGGAATTTTCTGATTACCTACGAGTTTATATTTGAGCTGTATACAATGTAACGAACTGTGTTCAATACCCTCAATGTTCTTTCTCAACTTTTCGACGTGATAAAATGAAAAATAGCTCAACTCCAGTTTGAGGTCTTGTAGGCGGTTGATTGAACCTATTTATTTTCTCAATGTTGTATTTGAAGGAGCGTTACTCACTGTCACTGCTGCAAGTTAGATTTCTTCTTTCGAAATGTATTGCTTAGCTTATGAGCTGCGTAGTTTGGCTGAATCATGCGAAATTAATTGCTGAAATATCTTCCTGACGTCAGGTCGAGGTTTATTGTGGGGAAATATGTTTTTAAACCAGCGTATATACTATCCTGTAGGCTGATTCCCTTGTTCTTGCTTCAATTTATGTTTATTACGTTCGCTGGATTTCTGTCTGTAACAAATTTTTTTGATTATATTGAAATATATAGACCGTAATATTTTATCAAGGAATTTGTTATGGAAGTTTTTTATTTACCTCAAGAAACATCTTTTATTTAACATTGTAATTCCCTCACTTTGTTATGGATCTGTTTAAAAATTAGTTCATCAAAATTCTTTGTTTAAATTACTTCTTATAAATGAAAATATGTGGGTGACACAACTTCTCAGTTCTTATTATCAAATATTTCAGTCTAAATGCAGTTAAAATACCTCCTACCCTCTTAGTTTTGGTTGTACTACTAGGGACGGAATAAGGGCGAGGCGAATGTGGTACTTGGCTCGGAGAATCGTAAAAGACGCAGAATGGTAATAAAATGTAAATAAGAAAAATGTGTTGTGTTATTTTTATGTTCTGGTCCCGCTGTAACGTCAGACTCAGACAGACTCAGAATCGTGATTTTTTTATGTATAAATGGACAGAAATGATACCTTTGCCTCACGGGAAAATGTGTAAACACGGCTCTGGGAATTACTATCATTAGTTTTAGTTCCTATGTTCTGACAGAATTTGCTTGATATGAAGTAGAATTTTACGAATGTAATGTAGAATTTTTGATGAATATGTTTTGATAAATAAAGACAGAAATTTACTATCGGTTTGAGAGAAATTTATATCGGTGTCTATTTCTTGAATAATTTCCATACTTGATATATATCTAATTTAACTGAATGATTTTGCTATTTATTTGTATTATGAAATATCTATTGCTATATTTCTTTCAACTGATCAAACGTAGATTATTTTTTGCGGATTTCGCTCTATTATACTTTCGGTTCAATTGATGTGTGTCATTCCAAAAGGAATACACAGACAAAGCGCATTTGTAAAATTAAAAAGAATATACTCGTTAATTCGAATTAGCTGCGGCAAAAAACCTTTTTTTAAATTTTCTGTCGCACCTTTAAGCGGCTATGATTCCCATATACTTGTACTTATTCCATTTCTAAACAAAGTTGCATTTCTCGCTAATAACGATCCTGTTTCTTTCGCTCCTTAACTAAGGGCGAGGTCATGAGTGCTACGTCAGAGGAAGGAAAAGGATATGGTGTTTTGTTGGAGGGTATCCTCCCATTGCTTGCTTCCCTTTCCTCCCCTTACTGCCCTTTCGTCCCCACCGCGCTGACCCTCCGCCACATATTAATGAATGAAGGTGACTCCATCTCGTGCCAAACGTCTCAGGAGTAGTCAGCGGATGTATTAAATATACATCTCTTTTGACGTAGCAGAAATTTATCTGGCCCTGCATGTACTCCATGGCTGTATACAATGGCCGATTTTGAATTTTATTCCGCCGAAGACGTACGACGAAATCTACAATCCATCTTTCGAGGATTTTCCTGATTTTCCAATGTTGACGTCTTGAACGATTGATTCAACACCATCTCCGTATAAACTGCAAGATCTTATGCCCGCCCAGCAAACTCAAAATAAATGGTTTTCGTGTATTATTTTTTATCCGTGATTATTAATAAATTATTGAATTTTTTATATTTATTTTGTTTCTACTATTTACTATTTTTTGTTTGTATTTACTTCAAGCCATTCCTTCCTGAAATGTGTTAATAATGGATAACTATTGATAGAATAGAGGTTATCTAGAGGTTGATGAAAAGTTCTGTTTTGAGAAGCTTCTTTGGCTAAAAATACTACTCAAGAATCTCTTAGGGGAGATTAACCACAACTCTGCATAATAAGTTTGGTGCTGAAAGCTTTCCTAGGAAAGAATTGATAGTTAGTGGTTCTCTAATTGAGTGGTTAGTGGTTAGTGGTAGCAGAAACATGGAAAAGTTGCTTATTTGGCTGTTTTCTTCTGATTGTTATTATTATTGCATCCATGTCCAGGAGTCTTTCTTTGCTATTTTATGTTCTATTTACACATTACAAATGAGGGACAATAATCAGAAGATCCTTTTATAAAGTGTACAATACAACTATCATGCAACATTTTACATGATTTATGAGAGTTGAAAATGGCTTAAAAATGAAGATATTTTGTATGAAGTTTTTTAGATTTAAATTTTTTAGATAAAAAATTAAATTGTTTCTTCTTCTTCAACAGGTAAAATGGATGATGTACTGGATTGTGTTTGCTCTCTTCACTTGTGGAGAAACCATCACTGATGTGTTCCTGAGTTTCTGGTATGCTCAGCTATATTTATAAGGGTGTATAAGATAGCAGATATTTTTGAGAATCTTAATTTTTTCCATCAGAAGTAATTTAATTCACCTTCATTTTAGTGATTCTCTTAGTTTTTTATTTGAAATTCTTTTTTAATTATACCTATCTCTATTTATCGTTGATTTTTTCTGTTTTGATTGTGAACAAAAATTATCTTATTATGCAAAAATTAATTTCTTTATTTCAGGTTCCCATTCTACTATGAGATTAAAATTGGTTTTGTTCTTTGGTTGCTTTCACCAGCAACCAAAGGTTCAAGCATCCTATATCGAAAATTCGTTCACCCAATGCTGACAAATCGAGAACAGGTGAGATAATTTTAGGATCTTGGTTCAATGCTTCAATATTCAAGTAGTTATTCATAGGTCAATGTTTTACGCTTACTTTTTAAATTTAGAAAGTTAATTATCTTTTACAGCCAGCAAAAGTGCTATTAGATTTTGTGACCCATGAACCTAGAATTAACTATTTTTTAAACCAATTTTCTACAATCTACTAAAATGTTTATTTAAAATGTATACTGTGATGTCCTAGATAACTTCTCAAACATATTAAATTTTATTACTAATTAAATGCTCTTAAAAGGCATGGTTTTCAACACAAAATCAGAAATTGTATACATATGATTTACTTACTCAATTTTTTGAAATTGAATTTTAAAAGATAGCCAATAATTTAATAACATTGCTCTATGTAATAAGTGAGTAATATACGTGTCCATCTGTTATTAATCATTAGAGTTCATTTGTATTATTTTAACTTTAACTAAGGTTAATTTGAAAGTATGTCTTTGTAGAATGGAAAATTCCAAAGAATGACTATAACATTTCTTTTTTATGAAGGAAGAATTTGGTGTAGAAAAGATTTTTTGATAATTTCTATGATCAATATGGAAAGTAGATCCAATCAGTATCTAATCTAATTGTGATAAATTAAATCTTACAGGAAATAGATGAGTACATTGCCAGAGCGAAGGAACAAGGCTACCATACTGTACTGCATCTTGGCTCAAAAGGAGTTAACTATGCAACGAATGTTATTATGCAGACTGCTATTAAGGTAAGAATAATGATACTAAGAAGATGTGGTGGTTCTGTTCTCATACAGACATTCTTCCATACTCTTAGAAGAATAGGATTTATGTCTGTTCTGAGAGAATATTTAAAGAACAAGATGTGATTTACTTTGTTATGATTTTATTTTATAATAATTAGTGCTGACAAAATTTCAAGTATCAGCTCAGTTTTATAGATGGGACATTCATCTCATCCTTAATCAATATCTTGTTTTGAAATGGTGCAGACCATACTTATTCAATGTATGAGATAATTTATTTATTTAATTTTGGAAAGCTTAAAGAAAGTATGGTTGTAATTTTTCCTTCTTCGCAAGTTTTTATGAAGATATTGATATCTGAGGATATATTGAGGTTTATGGTATCATCAAGGAATTTTACACTAGTTTCTTCTGAAAACTGAATCTTTTTCTATTCTTTGTAAGTATTCAATTATTTGAAATAATTGAGACAAAATTGAAAATTTGTAATGAAATGGTCTAATGTTTGTTGTTTCTGCTAGGAATTGATTGTTTGATTATTAATAAGCTTTCCAAGAGCCTGATTGCCTTTATCGTAAATGGCTATACACTCTCTCGTTTTAGAAATATGCTTAGTTTACAATTCTAACTATTGATATTTTTATCAGCTATAGACAGTAACTTTATCCTTGCATTTGTAGCTTTTCTTATTTTGACACTTCTGCTTTCAAAAAGATTAAAAAGTTGCCAGTTTTTTTGGTTGAATATCTACCAACTATATTTTATCCAACAACATTTTGCTATTCTAACTCATGCAGTTCTGTAGAAAGCATGTGTAAAACATGGAGATGTAGTCCTGTCAGTTTTGAGGAAGTTTTCTATAAAGATGAGGTATTTGAATTGAATTTGAAAGTCTCATTCTGTTTTTTGAAATATATTTTCCCATCTTTGGTAGGAAAGGATAATATTATGAATACCAACATTACATTTTAAGTTGAAAATTTTAATAGGATGGTTAATTACAGTCTTGATAAAGCTTACTAAAGGCATCATGTTTAATAATTATGTAAAATCAGTGATTCCTATTCTTCAATATTTGAATTTAGTATTTACTTATAAGTATAATGTGAGAAGGTAACAAAATTTTTAAATATATTAGATTTAGATCGCTTGGAGTAGTTATTCGAGTTATTTTCATATTAGTTATCTAATTTAACATTAACTGGAGACTTTTTGAATGTAGGATTTATATTAGACAGATTTCCATCAATAGGTTTACAAAGGAATATTTTCTTTTTAGTTTTGGTTGAACAATAATGAACTTTTGCAAAATTTTTTGGATAGATAAGTAAAGCCTTTATTTGTAAGTTTAGGCCTGCATGGGCCTCTATTCTACCCAACCTTGTATATTGTCATAGAATGCTCATTAATGAATCAAAATTAAAAACAAAACATACATTATGGGGAAAAATCTTTGCTGCTTAAGGTTGAAACATAAAACACCTATGTTGCAGTATTATATCCACAAAGATTTCAACGCCAAATTTTTAAGTGAAATTTTTTACATTTAACCTTTAAGATATGATAGGACATCACAAGACTGAAATTTTTAAATGAAATATTTCATACTCAGAAGTTTTTTATATTCTCTATCATTGCTACTTCTCATTTGAGTAAAATAGAAATACCATTAATTAATATTTGATTTCTTGAAGTGAAATGTTGCTCAGCTGGTGTAAAGTTTTGTCTTAGAATTTGTAAACTGTTATTCTAATTTATGAAAATTGTAGAATAACTGACTACTGTAAGCTTGAGTTACACAGCATTTATTTGATCTAGAAGATGCTTTCCTAGACCCTATTATTTTTTCATAGATTCCACTACATGTGTTTTGAATTTTGTATGTTCCCTCTTTCTCTTTCCAACCCATAGTAGAATAACTGAAAAAAATATATGGATTATCTAAATTGTATTTTTGATCATATCTTTGGAAAGGTTAGAAGTAAACCTTTTTCTTCACCTTTTACTTTTTCCACAATTCACCATGTGTTTAACAAAACATAAGGATTTGAGTTGCATTTTTTGTAAATAATTTTGCATATAGTTAAGTTGATGTAATAAATATTTTTCTTGTTTTTGCCTCAGCTGCTACATGAATGGCTAAAATATTTTTTGGCTCTTTTAATATAGCTTACATTAATATTTTTTGAATTAATTTAAACAGATGATACAGATATTGATATAATTTGACCATTTGCAGTTATAACTTTTATACTTATACTGGTTAACATCCTTGAGTAGTTATTTTAAAGATTCGAAATAGGAAAAGAATCTTAGTAAATCATTTATAATTGATTATTTTTAAGAATGAGAGTTTAAATCAGGATTGAAGGTATGGAAATGTTGGTTTTTATAAATATTAACTATCTGCTCAAGGATTTGGCTGTGTATTAACAACTTCCTTTAGATATTGTCTTTGCCCCAGTCCAAAACTCACAATCAAACATCTTTCCCTGGTAGTCATGACCTTGAATGTGTGAATATCAGCAAATGTCAGCTAGATCTAGCTAACTGATTATAAATTTGTTTTTTTTTACCCTCTAAAATTTTTTATTGAAAAACATGCGCCTCTTTTTTGGATACTCTTAAAAAATTTGGGAGTGAAAGTTTTTTTGAATGAAAGCAAATTTTAAATTTTTATGAAAATACTTAAATCACTAGTATCATGTTGAATCTTAAATGATTTAACCCAAAATTGTTACTCATTCATTTATAGACATAGACAAGCCTTTGCCCTCAGTTGTAGCATTAGATATTTTATGGAGATTTCATGAATGAACAAAGGAATATCTTTATATTGCCAAGCAGATGTGTGAAAATGTGATGGAATCTTTTTCTATTCTGGTCCAAAAAATTAAGAAAAATTAATATGCATTCAAAAATATGAGACTGAATTTCTTTTTCTCAAATAATTTTTAAAATTTCATGATTATAATATTTGAAGTAGTATTCTGTTTGTTGATTGCAGTGTTACATTCCTCATAAATGGTTTATTATTTCAAAATTACCATAGGTATGCTTTGAAATATTTTTATGGTTTAGGACTTCTGTTGCGATACAGAAAATTAAAATGGACTATCATGCATTCAAGGTCTCAGCTACATATGATTGGAATAACAGCCTGAAGCACTTTAATTTAAGCACACTTTCAAATATAATTTAATAGATTATGTGTATGGACGATTGAATTTTTATTTTGTTTTGTTAATTTCAAGTTGAATGTTCTTTTCTAATAAAAATGTCACATTGAGAAAGGTAACATTATCCAAAGTACTTCAGTAATATAACATTGTGTTGGATTAATAGTGTGGACTAAACTATTTTGATTCTAAGAATTAAAAATCGTACTCTATATTTCTTGATTAAATTGTTCATTTTCCAAAGAAGCTTGCCTCTGTTCTTGCTTTTTCTTCTTTTTTTCATACTAGAGTGTGGAAGTGGCTTACAAGGTAAGATATCCTAAAAAAGCTTCTTTTAGCTCAATTCTAGCTTATTACAACTTGTTAAAGAATTGAATCACATATATTTTTGGATGAGAGGCATTGTGCCTTAGGAAATGCTTGAATTTACTGTGTGTTTTCATCGATGTTTCCTATTGCTTTGTGGATCATAAATACAATAGAGAGCATGATTGTATTCTGTTAAACCTGTCCTTGTATTTTTCCCTTCCAATTTCAATATTTTTCTCTTTGTTGCTTATATATTGCTTTGTATTTGCACTTTCACTGTAATTCTGCTCACACAATGTAAATAGACTTGTATACTTGGTTGTTGTATTTCTGTAAATTTTCAATGCTTATATTTTTACTTTGCTGTTCCTTAACACTCAATGACACTTTTAAACATTTCATGAAGGGAGACATGTTATTCAATATATATACCATGCATGCATTAAATTACCTAAGATAAATTGTTCTCCATCATTCAAAACTTTTAACTGCTGGGTATAGGTTTAAGGTTTATTCTTTTGGTGAGGATTTGTTTTATTATTTGTTTCAATTATTTGTGGCCTTTTACTCGCCATAATAATTTTTCTTACATTAACATCTGCCATTTATTTCTGCTTCCTTGCTTGGCCAACAAATGGCTCTTCTATAGATGGCAAATCCACAGATCGAAAGTGCCTCCCAATAAATATCCTTTTTCCCTTTTGAGCCACTCCAAAAATTCCTTTTCCTAGTTCCCTTCTTTTCCATAGTCCTTCAGCTATTGCAACCAGATGAGATCACATGATGACCTACCCTTGCAAGCCTTTGCTTCCCAGTCTATCCTTCCATCTCCTGACCTTGCTAACGATGTGGTAATGGGAACTCACCTCAGCCCTTTGGCCAGCGATGAGGAAGATGCTTTGGCCAATGCTAGCCAAGCAACGCCAGTTCGCAAGAAGAAGAGAGCACAATGATGAGGCCTTAACAGAAAAATAGCAACTTACTGTGATCAGTTTGGAGAAGAGAAATTCTGTGTTTAAAGATATCTCCAAGAAATTAATTTTGCTATTATCATACCACTTGACAAACATTTTGGTTATGCATTTACAAGTCATTGTGTGTACTTATTACTTTCATCTTTTTAACTGTGGGTAAATTTTCCTTCATGTGTCATTTCACTTTTTCTTCAGTTTCTTTATACCTCGGCCAGTTGTTTGCACATTTTAGTTTTTTGGGTGGTTTCTTCCCAAACTCTTCAGTAATTTTATATGCTTGTACATTAGCTAAGTAGTTTCTTAAATTTTGCTTGTATTTTAAGTTGATTTTAAGAAAAATGTTAAGAGTAGCCTACACTTGATAGTATTGTTTTAAATTTGTGTGTCTGAAAGACTTTTTAAAAGCCTTCTTTGATTTTAAAAGTTGAATGGTTTTTGTGATAAATTGTGATGTTTGTTTTTCATTATTCTATGATTGATGTGAAATTCTTTGTATGAGTCTTGTCTTATTTTCACTTTTATACCTTACAACAAAATGGTGTTTATTTTTGAATTCAGTGTGATTTATGGATTCAAATAAATATCTTTCATATTTATATTTCTTTTGATGATTATTATTTACATTTACTGTTATTTTTATATTGTTTCTGTTGTACATGACAGACTTATGTAGTATTCAGAGGTATTTTCAAAGAATCACATATTTCAACATTTCTCAGATCATTTTCCAAGTATCTACATAATGGAATACATTTAAACTATCTTATAGTATTTCACACACAACTCCCAAAAATGCAAGCAATTTAAAATATATTTAGGTATTATAGAATCCAATTTGTCTCGGTATCATTTACAGTAAATTATAAAAATCTTTAATTTCAGTCATTTAAATTTACACTTTTACTCATTGGTGCATGAGGGATCATTTATAACCCTACTGCCTTCTATAAACTAAACTTAAAAACATCTAACAAATCATCTAACATCTAATACAACTTATTTTGAAATCAAAAATTAATAGGATACTCTACTCATTTTCTTTATGGAGGGATGCATTCACAAAATTCTACTGTTCAGAAACTAATGCTTTGGATGTAAGATTTGAGTTTTAATAAGCACATTTATTTTTTATCTTTTAATGTTTTCAGTGGAATTGTGCTTTCTTCATTACACTGGCATATTATTGATTCAATAATAAATAAACAATATTACCAATTTTAATTTTCAACAAGGTATACATGAATGTGACTTTAGATACTGAGGAACCTGATTCATAAAAATATTTTCTTGTTATTTTTTGAAGAGGTCATCATCAAATTTATATAACTATTCTTATGCTAAATGACAATAAAGAATTTGATCTTTAGTTTGATAACCCTCATCAATGTCCGGTTTTCTCTCAAGTACTTTCAGTTCTTTTTTCTTTCATTCTGTTTTCCCTGATTACCATGGCAGGTTAAAATCATTCCTTATTTCATTTTGTTTGCTGTGGCTCAATATTCTCTATCCTTATTATTACCTAATGATTTCCTTTTATGAATTGTTTGGACACCATCTTCTTTGAAGAAATAAATAAAAGATTAATTACCGGTAGCCAAAATAGATGGTTGAAAAGAATGGGGCAGTGTTAAATATATTTTTTGAAGATTTATTTACATTTATTTATTCATCTTCCATTGACGTCCTTTTCAACTCCTTTACTACACATAATTTTCTAAAAGAAATATCTGTTTCCGTATCAGGAAGTGTAAATTAACATTACTCTAGTTTTATTATTCTACCAAATATCCCAGTTACACAGTGATGTGTTAAATGCAAATAATGTAAAATTCATATACATTATACAAATGAGATATACAACATGGAAATGATGGAATGGGGGAGAATTCTATTTCATGTTCAAAAAATGTTTCCAAATAAATTTTAGGAAAAATTCTAAGAAATGTCACTTAGAAACTTGTTAGGTTGCTGATAGAAACTTATTAAAAAGAGCGAATCTGTAATCGAAATCATTAAATTGATAAACAGATTGATAATATTTTAACTGTAACTGACATAAACATCATAATACTTTTGTAACCCCTGTATTTCATAGTCTTATTTCTGTGCATCATTTGAGCCAAGTTTGAACCAGTTCACCTCAACATTGGTAGGTAGATATTCTCTTTGTCTCAAGTGGGATCCCTAATTAACAGTAACTAACAAGGAGTTTACTAATCTATGGACACTGTTTCATTAGTAGTTGTGTAACATTTTTTTGCACATATCTGCATATCTGAAATAACGCTTTCATTGCTTTTTACACAGTTATGCTGTGTATAATCCAAAAATTTCGTATGACTTGTGTGTTAACTTATATGCATTCATCTTTTTCATATTCTGTATTCATTAATTCTGTAGCATAACAAATTGAAATTTAATACAACTTCCCATTAATACTATTACTCCCTGGTGAATTGCTTGTTAATGGATCAACATCTCCAAAATTTTAGTTAAATTGATTAAAATTTTTGATTTTTATTGATGTATAGATCAAGGAAGAAAATTTCAGAGTGAGCAGAAGTTTTGTAGGTTAAGAAGGAATCCTTGGAGAGGCAATAAAAAAATTGAATTTGATTATATGTAGCAGTAATTTTTAGAAGTATGCATTTTGACTACTTAAGTCATTTGGCGTGAGGCTGCTTTTGGAAATCAAACTCATGACCGTTTTCATGGAAGGCAAACGTACTACCCATTCGGTTATTCTGGAGCCTATTAGTGGATGATATTTTGATTGCTGCTTGCTTAATTTTTTCCTCAATTTCAGTGCATATTTTCATTCCTGATCATGATTTTGCTAGCAATGCTTGTTTCAAAAATTTTTATGTGATGCTTAGTGAACACCTTTCAAAGTATCCTTTTGATAAAATTTTTAATATTTAAAATTATTATTAAGTTAGCTATAGATTTGTGTAAGAATGTTTTGTACTGTGAAATATCACATATTTGCTACTAACTGAGGTAGATTCTACAATGTATTGGTTGAGGGCATGAAAAGAATCTATTGAGATTTTAGGAAAATTGTATTATGATTTACTTACAGAAATCCCTAATACTATGGTATTTAATTAATTAGGATTTTGTTACTTTTGGAAAAGTACATAGAAAAAGTATTACTCAAGTTGAGATAGGATAGGGTAGAGATTGATAATGATAGAAGAAAATAGGATAGGTGAAGTTATTGTATTGTTAGGAGAAATGATATTTAGTTAAGTTGAATGGAAAAGAAAATTATGGCTGAGTTTATTTAGATTATGCCATTATAATTCCTTTACTATTTGTTCATCCAAGTGACCTTGCAACTCTCCAACTATGTTACTATGCATGTGATTTCTCATACTGCCTATTTACTGAAAACAGCACAACTAAATATGGATGTTTGTATTCAATCATAAGGGACACTTTTAAATTTTAATTTCCATAGTTCTGAAACTTATAACATTAACTGTATTTAATTAAAAAATAATAAGTTATACTTTGTATTGTATCTTATTAGTGAATCAATTATTGCTAAACACTTTATGACTAAAGTCATTGGATTAGATTAATATGAAAATTCTGAGTCATAACTCAGTAACTATCTCAAAATATTATTTATAGCTACATTACTTCCTTTGATTACCATTTTCTGTTACCTTAATACAAACATAAAAACCTTTCACTATCTGAGAAATGAATTATAGCATGAGGAGACGATTTTCTTTCTTTATTTTATCAATGATGTTTTAACAGTACTAAGGCCCCTGCTATTTTAGCTGATTATCTTTTAGTTATAAAATCTTAGAAATAAAAATAACTATTTAAGATTAGGAATAATGCAGGATAGACTGTTGACAGACATATTGTGAAAGAAATTGATTAGATACTTATAAAAAAGTTATAATTTATTCAACATTTCATTGAAAAATGATTTCTGCGACTGAGATAGGGAAGTCCATTGGACTTTATTTTCATTTATAGAGCCGAATCACTACCAACTTTTCTATGAACATGTTACTGAAAATACTGTCTTATGTTCAATATTATACACTTTTACAGTAACAATGAACAATACCTGTTTCCTATTCCCCATTGTAGTATTTATGATTCTTGTATATAATGATTTCATGTTTGCTATCTTTAAATCATATGCGTTTCATCTTAGTTATAGATTTATTATAAAGGGTATTTTCTTTGAGAAAGTATCTGAGAATTTTATGAGTTGCCAGTGATACGAGTATAGGTTTTTGAAATAATGATTCTGTCTTCAAGCTTTCTTGTTTTAAAGTACTTAATGTATATGGTGAATACTTTTAAATTAAAAATATTAATTTTAAAGTTTTAGTGTCAAGCGTTAAATCTAAAATGAAGATTTTAAGCATTTACATTCACATTTTAATAGCACAGCATTGTATGAAGAGTTATCTATTTTTGTATAAAAGTATAGATATCAAGAAGAATCTCCATGAAGATTCACTGCGGTTTTTGGACAGGAGTTACAGACAGTGGATATTCATTGGAAAACCTCTGATAGTGTTTTATGACTCAAAATGAGATTCTTAAAGTATATATTTTCATAAAAACCTTGAGAAAGTACATAGATTATGGATAAGAAGTAAAATTTTACTTTGATGAAGTTCTTATTTTCATCATGATAATTTTTTCCCGTATAAGAATTCTTATTTTCTCTCTTATTTTTATTGTGGAGTTATGGTTATGCATGCTCAATGCTTGGTTACATTATGCTTCTTTTGTGACTTTCAAATTGTCTTAACCAATTCTTATCCATTGAATTGGAATCTTTATCAGTGTTATTAAATTTAAAATAGAGCACATACTGGGCATGTACATACAGTTTCAAATGTACTTGAATAATATATGATATTAATATTTTACTATAAAAGAAAATTTTTGAATCCTCCTTTTCTTAATAGTCAAGTTACTGAAATATAAATATGTTTTTATATTCCTCTAAAAGTTTGCTTATCTTCTTTCCCTAGTTATCATTACAAGTTTATTGTGTATGCAATCATCTATAATGTTTTGGCTTTAAAAAGAAAGGCAGTGAATTTTTTTCTGGATAGTAATTGTATATTTGATTCCATATCTATTTGCTACTCTTGGTGTAAAGGAAACTCCAAATTAAAAAATCATGAAATGGTGTATATTGAAAGTTTCAATTAGAGCAGAGTTGGACAGTCCATGGGCCTTAGACTCCATGGGGCCCTCAACCTATGATGTTTTTTATAGCTCCTCTTGGGGAGCTCCCTTACATTGAGACCAAGGCTCATAACACAAAATGGAATTGTGTTGAAAATATTATTTGCACTTATTATGGACGTATATAATCAATGTAAACCATAAATATCATCATGTAGAAAATGAAAGTAAAATATATGAAGGTTTGTTTTCTATCAATTTTACATGTACATGTAATAAGTAATTCAGATTTATAGAGAAATTTATTTATTTACTGAATTTTTGTAAGTGCAGCCTGTAAGCTTGAATAATATCTCTTTTGCAGACCTTTGATTGGCAAAGGTTCTGCAACAATGAACTTTGTAGTTCAAATATTACCTTTCAATCCTCATTTCTTGAGTAAACAATGTATCACTTATAACCTTACATTTGTGCATGAGATTCAGTTCAGCACATGGCATAGACTCTTCCCGTTCATTTAAACATCAAATTGAAATTTCATGAGTTAATCCACTTATATATATTATTATTGCACCCTTTATTCGGCAAGGTTAGGCCTGAGTTGGCCCTTCTTCCACCTAATCTTGTATTATAATCTTACACATTCAAAACGTGATTTACTGCTGAATATGAGATGTTGTTCTCAGAATGTTTGTTTATCCTGAAAATTCTAATGGCATCAGCTATGAAATATTGAAAGTAGATAGTTTGAGTTTGAGTCGTCATTAGAAGAATTAATATACCAACTTTTCATGACATATCAGAATAATATCTAGATGATATTTTCAGTATTGAATAGAAAATTTATACCTAAATATGATACATTACTATTTTAATTTGATAATATTATAGCTTGCTCTATTTTGTATATTATCTGCTTATTTTAATGAGCTTCTTTGCTGTTCTTGTAGGGAGGAGGCGGCCTAGTTAACCAGCTACGCAAGAGTTATAGTTTGAGTGACTTGACAGATGGAGATGGAGAGCCAGTTAGAGATATCAATCGAAATGGAAAAGATGTGGATGGACTGGAATACAGAGGAAACAGGAGGCCTGACAGGGTTGATGGTATGTTTTTGTGGTGTAAATGTGTTTTTAAAAATGTGTTACTCATTAGAAAACTATGTAAATTTATGAATTAAAACTGTATAAAGCATCCATTTTGTAGGTCAAAACTTGAATGTCAGTAATGGAATTTAAATGAATACAAACAAGTGTTTTTCTTCCTAGAGATTCTTAGATTCTTTGTAGAGACAAGTAGTTAAAGAATGTGAGATATTTTATATGCAATCAACCAAACTAGAATGAAATATAGGAGAATCTAGATGATTTTTCTTAAATTTTGCTAAATTATGCTGCTGGAAAATCATTTCAACTTGATTGAAAATTTAAAGGACTAAGATATCATAGGGAAGCAATGTGCATTCAGCTTGTTGGAAATGAAGAAGTTCAAAACCATCTAAAGTTATTATAAATAATTGAAAATCTTAATTTATCTATAGAAATTATAATTCAGAACTAGAATAATTTGAATTTTAAAGAAATATGCTTTATATCTCATGTAAACGCATCCAAAAATGTGTGGAAATTTTCAGTTTTCAGTTGAGACCTTAACAAACGAAAAATCTGTTGTTATTTAATGCTACTTCATTTTTTAACTAGAGGCAGCTCTAACTTTATTTTAAAATTATAATGGTAATCATGATTATTTTCCTTTATGTTTTTTGGTAGCAAATGAACATTAGTTTTCTCTTTGCTCGATCACTCTGTCTTATAATATACGTATGTCAGAAAATCCTATCTCAGCACTCTGTTTTACTCTTCCTTAAAAACATTTTCAAAATTTAAAATTTACATTCTTCTGAATGAAGCCATGTAGTAAAGGAATCAAAAATTTCAATTTAATTGTCTTGATATTAATTGCAAAATCTCTTGTTACCAATCATTTTTTATGAAAAAGAAATGTTTATATTCACTTCATCAGAAAAGAGTAACACTACCTTTTTGGGTTGTGCTTTGAGTAAATATTGTCTTATTACAGTATTGTTCTTTCTTGTGAAACAAAATTTCTTCTTCACCAGGTGCAAGACCTGCCAACAGAGCGAGAGGTTACAGTCCAAGGCGCTCTGCATCTGGATCTGCAAGAATGGAAATGTATTTCCCAGAGGTAGATGTCGATGTCCGTCAAAGGAGAGGTTCCTCGAGATCAAGGGAGGCGAGTGTTCCTCTAAGGTATTTATTTTTAGCTTGTTTAACTTGCATATAAATGGGTAACTTCAGATTTGAGAAAGCAATATCCTAAATCTAATCTATAGTAATGATAGAATTATTGTGACTGAACTAGTTTTGCTAGTTGCTACTGCTTAATGTTATCTCATGAGTACATAAGCTATATATGTTATCAACAAGTTATGTATGTGTGTGCATGCATGTAATTAGGTAGTATTGGGGAAAAAACATTTGGAAGCAACTTGAAATTATACTATCATTGAATTGCAATGAGGTATTAATTCAGATCTATTAATTATAATACAATATGATATTTGATTCACTGACTGCATATATTCTACCGTAAAAGACACTTTGCTAGGCAATAGCTTATCTACATTAGGCTGTTGCTCCTTGGATTTATGTATTTTATGTATGTAAAATGAAGGAAAATGTCCCTTAAAATGTGTTTCTTATATCAATCCTGTATCTCTTGTATCTATTTATGTATATGTAAATTTTCCATTTATTTCTTTATCTCATAATTCTATATTGGGGCAACAAGTATGGAAATATGTTTAGATTAAGGAAATCTTAATTTAATGTTTTTATATCACAAATTTATATGACAATGTGGAGTTTTATTAGAAAGAACAGTTGATTTTATTTACTAGCCTTCTACATTAATAGGAATTCCAAAATACTGATTCTTTGGATGGATTTTTCAGTCACATTCGATCATCAGAAGATGTTAGTTCTGGGTATAACAGTGGTGATCACTTCTATGAAGACGCCTCTCAGATGGACATTGACCAGGCATCTGAGGACTCTGCACCATTGCCTGCAGCTGAAGGCCCTCTGGTGAGGACGGCATCTGTGGGCTCAACAAGATCAGCCAGAACCAAAGGCTCTACTTCATCACGTGCCAGTACCACTTCATCTACTTCAACTGCATCCAAGAAAGCTACTCAGGGAGAAGTAAGAGATAGCAGATTTTTCTTTGAGTAGATTTTTTTGTAGTTAATATATGGTTCAATCCAATTATAATAATTATTTTTAAGGTGGGACTCCTTGATTCGGTGGAAAATAGACGGCAATGGAAATTTTGCCTCCGAGTAATTTTATGATTACAATCTTTTATCCTTAGAGTTGGAGATAATTCCAGGTATCCACATTGACTATTTTGGTGATATTTGTGATTTTTTATACTTGCAGTTATTGTGAAGTAGTTATTTTTAAGTAGCATTTTGATTGTTTCAGTTTGTGTCAGATGGAAAATAAATCAAAATCGTGTTGCTGTAATCTTCAATTACCCTGCTCAGTCTAAGGAGTAGGATTTTGTAATGTTTTGTAAGATGAAACAACGGGACCTAAATAATTGCTTAATTTTCCATTTCAATGATTAGCTGACCTATACTCTCATGTCTTTCAAATTAGACCATGCACAAGTGTCTAAAGGAAGAGAACATTAGTAAAGAGAAATGTCACCTTGTTAATGCTATTCAAAAGCAGTATTATATTAAGAAAAATTGTTTCATTAGTTTGTATTTGTAATAAATCCTTGCACTTAAAATGAACAAATATTTCATGTAAATTTATTTATTAAAATGGTTGATAAATTGCCTTCTTGAACCAGTAAATAGTACGTTTTGGTGAATTATTTATAAAATCATTCTTTATGGCTGATTTACTTAATAAAACAAAAAATACCAATAATAACAATTTAAGTTTCAGTATTTCATTATGAATCATGTATGAAACAGAGGGCACAGACACTTTTTAGTCTGTTAAGGCATTTATGATTAACATTTTGTGATTATATAAAATATTTTTAATGTATATACTATTTGGTGTTGGTTTCAGTTATTTCCTCTCAACTCATTTTGTAAGGACTGGACTGGTACTTTTTATTTTGGTTTGAAAAATGTGATGGGTTTACTTAGGGAAGAATTTAATCTCTCTCTCTCTCTAAATTGTTTTATGCAACTTAATGTATTCAGTGAATACATTCTATTTTGGTGATGGTGAATACTCAAAATATTTTAAAAAATATTTGTATAAAATCATTTTTTTACTTATTACTATAATTTCTTTTTAAAAATTTTTTATTCAGAAATTTAATTCTTCATAAGCTTACATTTCTCTATTGAAGAACAGTTGATGTATTCATATATATATTTGGATTCAAATTCTTGTGCGATTAATGATGGAGATTGTATGATAAAATTTCATCCAATTGTCTTCTAGTGCTTGTTGTCTTTTAGATTTCTCTTTGAGAAGTATATATTAATAATTGATGAATCCAAATTCTCATGGGAATGGTGTAATTGGTGAGCTTTAAGAATGTTATTTCTTTCTTCTGTGCAATGTGGATTTCTCGAACTATACCCAAGCATTTAGGAAAATCCTCATGTTTAGCATCATCTGATGTTTCATTCATAAAATTTTTAAGCAAGATATTAAGCATCCTATTTGAGAAGAAATTGGAAATTGTGATTGAAAGTTTGAAATGGATGTGCAGTGCTGGTGCTATCCTCGTCCCTCTGCTCTCTCTCATTATCCCTGAAACATTCTCACTTTAATTTCCACAATATTTTAAGTATTTATTTCTCTTATGAATCATCTGAAAAAGTTATCATAATTATCTATGTTACCATCATTTATGTTAACTATACAACTCAAGGGAATCATTGTCAAGTTTAAAGAATGACAGAAAATGATTATCCTATAAAGCAGAATTTTCAATAAAGATCATTGCACTATATACTTATGGCTATTAACTATTGATTGCTATTATTTATTTTTCTTTTTGTGTCATTAGGAGCTATAAATTTATATTATTAAAGGAACAGATTTGCATTTTAGCCAAACATTTTTTAAAATCTCTTGCCCAAAATAGTTTTATTTGAATAGGTAACAGATAAGCAGTATATTTTGTGTCCTTGCAGTTCATATATGTATTTGAGGATTAAATAACCTCTTTACTAGAAATGTGTACAGTGTTAATCATGCAGGTCTCAATTTTTATACCTATTAAAGAAAACAGTCCTGTGTATTTTTAATTTTAAATTTGCATGTTAGAAAGCAGGAAAGGTAGAACAATTTTTAGGCATAATTTTATTTTGCAATTTCAATTAGTCTCATATTTTTTGTAATTGATACCTCAGATCCTGTAATAGCTTCTTTGACAGAATACTTTATTCATTCTGTTAAGAGATTATTTTAATTTTGCCCATAGTTTTTAAGTACTATTTATAGATTGATTTTTGAAAGAAAGTAATGAATGATGAATCGGTTAATGAGTAGTTTATATTACACTTTTTGGTATATTTGCACTATTCAGTTTTCTCTGATTGCTCTGATCTTTCTGCTTTGGTATGTTAGACAGATGAGGATGGGAGCAACAGTGACGACGAGGACATCTGGAGTGACCCAATGGATCACATTTCTCCTCTCCTTGACAGGACTATTTTTGCTAATGACCTAAACACATTCCCTAATAGCCAACCCACACTTGCTGTTGAATTTATCTCCAGTTCTGCGGAAGTGGGTCAAACTTCTGCTGGCCTTGTGGTAAATGCAAATCTTAGCTCTATTTTGATTGATAATCGGACAAATCTAAGAGATGAAGAGCTATTACAGTTGAATCCAGTTGGGGTTGATGCTCAACTGAGCAAAATTTCTGGTTCTAAACAGTCTGATGGTTCAGATGTTGATCAAAGTACTTCAGATAACGATTTAATTAGAAATTCAGCTTCAAATTCATTTGAGGATGCATCATCTTCCGATACTCTGACACTCTGCGAACTGTCTATGAGCCAATCTCCTTCAGAATTGGTTACTGAGGATGATTTAGATTCAAAAATTTCATCTTCCAAAGAGGATGCTGCTGATATCATTGCTCCTTCTCCAACTGATACTTCAAACTCTGTCCAAACTACCAATGAAAGCATCACTGCTGAAACTGAAGAAAAATCGTGTGGTGTTAGTTCTAATACTGATGTGACAGAAATGGAGTCAAAGAAAAACAGTGAAGAACTGACAGCTTTGAATGTCAAGACTGTTGAAACCTCTGAGCCTGTTAATTCAACCTCTTCAGTCATGATTGAGAAAACAGGTGAACAGTCTGAATCCCCAAAAGTCCCTTTAGATGTCACTCAATCAGAAGAGAATAAACAACCACCTGGGGAAGAACTTTCAAAGATGGAAGCTTCATCTCCCAAGGATACTGTTGAGTCACGTGGTGGTAAATACAACAAACGTCCTGCGCCAGAGCCTCCACAGAATGAAGATAATGTCAGGGGTTCATCTCTGGAACCCGAATTGAGTTACGAAGATGCAGTCCATGCCCGTCTCGTGCTCAAGAGAGGTATTGTACGCTCACTCCCAGATGTAGGTTTGGCTTCAGCTGGTGAGGTTTTCCTTCCGGTACGTCCCCCTAAGAGACCTTCCCCCTCTCCCTCTTCCCGTTCCAATTCCCCACAAGTCTTTGACAATGATGGAGAAGTGGGATCAAAGAATAAAAAAGGAAATGCTGGCAGCAGCTCTCCCCGCTTTCTCAACCTGCCTGGTGGACCTCACTTTGGCTCCTTAACATCTCTGTTTCCATTTTGGCACGGTGGTGCCTCTGCAGAAAACTCTTCCTTTTTTACGAGCAAGAAACTTGGTGAAGCTAAAGGTGGAAGTGGAAAGATGGGCAGCTCCAAAAGTAAAGAAGAAAGGAAAGGTTCAGATGTGCATGAAAAAGCTGGCTCAGAAGCCAAATCTAAAGAAAAATCATCTTCAGGCTCAGGAGGCAGAAGCAGCAGTAGGGAAAGGGAGAAAGAAAAGAAAGATTTTCCCATTCGAAAATTGTCCCACTCTCCATCTCGCTCAAATAGTTTTCGTAGGCTTTTTAAATAAGTCCTCCCCAGATTGGTTTTGATTAGGTGCCTGAGAGCTGAAATGGAATGAAGTATCCATCAAGGTTATACCATTGCTCGTTTGTTGTTTCTCCATTCTTGCACTCTCTCTCTCAGTCTATCTGCTCCTGATTCATTAGTATACGAATTGACCTTCTATCCTTCATTCTATCTTCCTTCCTTGGCAGTCTAACTCCAGTTGTTTCCTCCATTGTTCAAGAAAATTTGGCCAAAAATATTGGTATGTAGGATATTGGGAAATATTCGTGTTCCTTGGTGTTCATCCTACCATTCTCTTAATGGCTACGTTACTCATTGTGGTTTTTGAGTGAAAGTGTTTGGAATTGTTTTATATTGTGCTTTATTTACTAACTACTTTTAACATTTATTGCTTTTAGCAGGATGCTGATTTAAGTAACTCTTAGAGAACTTACTAGAACTTGTACTTTATATGGCAAAAGTTGACCAAATATCTGTATGATTTGTCCCATTTTGATGAACTACATTACTTAATTAAGTAGACATTTTTTGGCATATCTTTTTTGCATGATCTAATAAACTCATCAAATTACAGTTCCTGATTTTATCAAATTGAAAGCTCCAGCTATCCATCAACAATATTTAATATATTTTAGCTCACATTGGTTGGATCTATTTAATGCTATGATAGAATTTTAATCTAACATCTTTGGCTAATGCAATCCTGAACATACTTTCAGCTATAAGCATGCATGCAGTTCTGAATCATACTCAAGTACAGGTTGAGTTGAATTTCACACTTAAAATGTAATTAATAATTAGATAGATTATGAAATTGTGATTGTGAAACCTTATGAAACTATGATTTTTGGATCTTTTAGATTAAGATATTCCACTATGATTTGATTTTATACCTAAGTAAAAGAATTTTAAAAATTTTGCTTGATTTTTAAAAACTGTAACTGTAAACATTTACTATAGTAAGTTGGTAGAGGAAATTTCTTTCCAGTGTATTCACTATCTAGAGTTTTTGTGCTTTTCTGCATTCTTACTCTTATTATTTCTTCTGATGAATGAGTTGCTAAATATTTTGTCTCTCAATTGTCCTTCAAATCATAACTTTTCATCTTAAAGAAAGTTTGATCTCAAGTATGGGAATCATAAGTTTTGCAGAATCTTCTACTTGCTGAGAAAAGAATTGTATGAATGGTTCACCGTATAATATAATTATCTTTTCTAAATAAGAGGATATAATTGGGATCATGATAGGTGTAATACTTCCTCCACCTGTGCATGAGTATACATAGATGCATTCAACTTCTGAATCTGTTGATAAGATGATTGGAATTGGCTGTTTTTCTACATATCTTATTTGAATACTTTACCAAATTAAACATGTGTTACGCTGTACAAAGATCACTCCTAAAATTATGTCCTGTATTTTCATTGGGTCCATTTAAAATGTGATGAATATAAAATAGCATCTTCATCTAACATGGTGGCATGATTAATCATTGAATATTTAAATTTATTGTGTACATTGTTTTTTCATGTTTCATTATCTGCAAATGCATTATAAGATGTGTGAATTTCATTATAGCTGAATGGAATGTGTACAGATGACAAAACTTAAAGAAAATGAAATCAAAATAAGCAGTTGTTGAATAAATTTGAAAGAGATGAATTTGATATTATTATCAATGTATAATATCATGATATTTTTAAATTTATCATTTAGAGCCTAATCAATTCAAATGCTGTTTTTAAATGATGATTTTAGCATTAGTCAAATTTGCATGATAAAATGTCTAATGTGTAGTTTTCTTTTAAGGCCACCAGCTATGCAACAATACCTCGAAGCAAAAAGACAAGCAAAAAGAAGCAGTAATGTTGGTGTGACGTAGATCTGAAGGCATTGGAGAGTCATCTGTCGCCACTGTTTGCTGTCAATGCAGAAAGTCAACGGAACCAGATTCAGCACTTGATCATTAACAGTTCAAGGGTGACATTTTTTTCAAATAGTCATTTTGTTTAAGACTTTTTCATCATTACTTTGCTTATATTCAACTCACGATTGAGCTTCCAACAGAAGTATGGCAAGTGATTGTAGACTATCAGCAGTGCTTCTTGAGGCGACATCCATAGGAATCGCAGCTTTTAAGCATCCCTTAATTTTCCGTCTTCTTTAAACTGCCTCTCAAGACAAGTGACTGAGTGCTTAATGCTAGTGCAGATCCATAATGGAGGCAACAATATAGTTGGTATTATGAAGTGACAATATCTCAGTGCCGTTTGATGCTACTATCATAAGAACAAATGGAGCTGAAATTCCCTGTAGGAGATACTCTTTCTAAAAAACTGATCGAGATAAATGCCTCTTGTTGTGAGATTTGGAGACTGAAACATTGTTTTGAGATTGCTCAAGTTATATGAAATTTTTGGTTCAGAAATGGTCATTTTTCCAATCTCTTGTTAACGAGTGATTTAGTTTTTAGCGTTTATGTTGTTTTTTTCTAGGTAAGTGTAAAAGAATTGAATGAGACGTGTATGTATGTGTGCTTTTATTTTCGGTTATGTCATTAGCTCTGATGTGATATGTTACCATTTCCTAGAGTGCTTTCCTTTCCTTAACCATAGTATTGCAGTGAATGAGTATTAGATAATGTGTGATAAGTATATTTACAGCTATTTTTTAATGTTTTTAAAGCACATCTCTTGCATAACTCCCAAAGTGATCTCATTTTCCTAAATTTGGAAGAATTTTACTACCGATAAGTCATTTTATGTAACTAAATATGTCAGAATCTCACTTTCGTGGTCACCCAAATTATTTTGCCTTTGGCCCCAGGAAATCGTTTTTTTGGTTTTGAAAAAAAATTAAGTGTTGTACATATCTTCTTCCATAGACAGGACTGTACATGATGATTGTGATAAAAAACATTTTGCATGCTAACTGCCCACGGCTTGATGTTAGTCTCTTAAGGTGCATATTGCAGAGGATGCACCATGTACTTGAAATTGTTGTGTTCATGTTTGGAGGCATGTAAAATTTATTTGTTGCCTTTAAATTTCATGATATATAAGGATTTTGTGAATGCTGTCATAATTGATGAAGCATAAATGTAATTTGCTATTAATTAATCCAAATCTGAAATGTGAAGTGATAAAGAAATTGAAAACGAGTTGTATTTTTGCTGAACATCTGTGGCCTAGAAATGAGAAATTATAGCTTTGCAAAAGAGACTACTCAGGTGTTCACGATTTGCAATGATATTTGCAATTTTGACTTCACATGTGATGAATCTCTTGATTTTTACATGCACACAAAATTGATTTGTATGGCATTTCATGTCAGATAATTGATCGTAGGGGTAGAACTAATTTGTAATATACTGGTGCTCTGTGGGAAATGTACACAAATTATGAATAAACAGTTTGTTTGCATGGATATTGGTGATTTAAATTTATGGTTGTTTGTATTTTATTTTCTTAAGATCCAAATTATTGATTTCATTTGTGTGTTAACCTGCAATTTCTTCCTGTATTTGAAAAGAAGAATTTAGATTTATCGTAAGAGAAGGAAAAGTTATGAAATGGTGCCTGATAGGCTGAAATATCTACAGATTTATTAATACCTTGTTATTCCTTAAATGCTTGTAATAAAAGGAAAGGGAATGGAACTTCACAATTATTATTGCCTGCCAAATAAACTCAGGTAATGAACTGATGTGAGTAAACTCTGCTAGGTGAAGAATTCTATCAGGGATCCTTTCCACTTCTTTTTTATAATAAATTGAAACTGCTCTGGTAAGTAGCTCGGTAAGTAAGTAGCTTGGTAATAGCAACCAATTGAAATGTGGGAGATGTACCCAACCCCTAGCCTCAATGGACTTTTTAAAATCTGTTTATAAAGCCAAGTGATTACACAATGTTACTCAGTTGTTTATAAACGAAGTAAAATTTAGTAAAGTCTTTTTACTTAAATAGTCAAAATTCCCTTTTGACTTTTGCTAATAGACGTCAGGAGGTCATAATCTCCTGACACCTATTAGCCAGCTGCAAATCTATATACTCGAGCAAATTTACTATAGTTTATCGTATATCGAAAAGTTAAATAAGTTAAGCATAACTTTTCTGAAAATACTTTCGCACAAGGTTACCATATATGAAAATTAGTTTAATTTCCCAAGTCATTTCCCAAAATCACTCAGCCTTGCATTGAAAGATGGAGAATAAAAATTCGTATGATTGCAGGTAAGTGATAAATTTATTCCTGGACAAAATCCCTTGCTGGTACGCAGCAAGGGATTTTGTAAAAACGCAGTATACCGCGCACTAATTTTTTGACCATATTAAACCGTGTTTTTTGGTTGGGTCTTTTGAAATTCTCTCGTAGTTTTCAAACTATAATTTCGATGTATGTTATAATATAAGGATAAAATATTTGGATTGCTCTAAATGCAGCTTATACACGAATTGAGTCAGACCTTCCTTTATAGAGGTGATTATATAATCAATTAGAGATAACTTTTCCGATAATTTTAGAGATCAACTTTTGAATACGAGAATATTTTCTTATATTTTACCATTTTTCGGTTCCGCTGATTTTGAGGAATATTATTAAGATTTCATTCAATGCAGGCAGCCTTATCATAAAGAAAAGTTACGCTTGTTATCAGGAATACGGTGCAAGCATTTATCCCCTTTATCGAATGCTAGCGACGGACAGAATGAATCTTCGATGAATATTTAATTTTTGATACGTTGCACGTCAAATTGATAAATGATTTTAGCTTCATCAAATTGTAAAATATTTATAGTTTAATCTTATAGAGTTAAGTTCATTTTTAACCTACGACTGTGAGTTTCATAATGTCAATTGTATAGTTCTTAGTGCCATCTGGAGTTTCGACACAGAACTCAAAAGAGCATAGGTTAAACCGGTTGAACCCATTTTTTGAAGAAGTCATTCTTCAACCTTTTTTGCCGAAATGAGATTTTAGCTGATTCATGTGAATTGATTACTGTGTATGCCCGTGGTTAACTCACCGAAGGCCTAAGAGTTCATTATTAAATTTGCCTTATTTCACAGTTCTCTTATTTGGCTGAAAGTTGTACTTTTTACTTTTACCAAAGTTGTTTACCATCACATTGAAGTCTCTTATGCAAAGGATAAACACGAATGAGGAAAGGGAAAAATGGCATTACAAGGTATCCGTGTGATTGAATTAGCTGGTTTGGCCCCAGCTCCTTTCTGTGGAATGATACTTTCTGATTTCGGAGCTTCAGTAATCAGAGTTGACAAGGTTCATTTTGTTGTTTTGATTTGCTCTTAACTGAAAAAATCGATTACTGAATGGCCCATTTTAACTATAATATTAAAAACTTCAATAGGCAGGTAGCAGTACATCGTTAGATTGCCTTGGCCATGGAAAACGTTCAATATCATTGAACTTAAAGCACCCTGAGGGAATAAAAGTATTAAAAAGAATGTGTAAGGACTCTGATGTTCTCATTGAGCCCTTCAGGAAAGGTAATGGTGACTTCTTTTCAGTAGAAATTGTTAAAAAATGGTTGGCCCTTAATTTGATTGCTCTGGAATAAAATTGAGAGGTGATTACTTGAATATTCACGAAATACTCTGGTAATTTTCTTATGTGTAGGTGTAATGGAAAAACTTGGGCTAGGTCCAAATGTTTTAATGAAAGATAATCCTAGCTTAATATATGCTCGACTAACTGGTTTTGGTCAAACTGGACCTTACTCCTCTATGGCTGGGCATGATATCAACTACGTAGCTGTCTCAGGTGAATTATTTTACCAATAATTTTTTGTTACATTCTAAGTGGAAATGCAATATAACTTCGTGGGGTTACAATATTATAAAAAATAGATCTATTCTGTAACTCACAATTCCTTGGATTGATGAATTTTATAATCTTTCACGTCTTGCTAAATATGATACATCTACTCATTAGTATTCTCAATAATTTGAAAAGTGCCCCAAGTCAAAGTTTTTGCATTCTGTAATTTCAATGCTTATCATTAATATATTAATGTATGCAGATGATATTATCATGAATACAAATATCACTTGAGCATTATACTGAATGATGAAAAGTGTTGATCATCTGTATGGTTAATGATGCTTGAAACCTTTTATTTATAATTGACACATCATGATGTTTTTGGAAACTCCTCAGTTCTGGCTACATTTCTCTAGTTATTTCCAAGATTTATTTTTTTTTCAAGCATTCACTTTCATTATTTTCTCTAACATTCACATTTCTTAGCATATATTTAACCAAATGATGCTACTTCTGTCACAAGTTGCCTTCAGTAAAACTCAAAGGGAGGGAAGAACAGACCAAAATTTTTAAGGAGGAAATCGTAATTATTGTTTATGTGGGATATTTAAATCAAAGGAGTATTAAAGCGATAGAAACTTTTTTCAGAGTGTGATTGAAAAGTAAGTTACAGGTTTAAAATGAGAGTGACTTGTATGGGCAGCTAGTTTATCAAATCTTTAACTTATCTCGGTGATAAATTAAAATATTAGATTAAGGCATATTACTTTTAATTTCCCCTGCCAAAATATTAGATTTCACAATTTTAAACCTAATGATTTAAGAGACTACAAATATTCATGAAGCAAGTATAAGACAATTGATTTTGCAGATTTTATGTATTAAATACTTAAATTCTTACATTTATTAGTGGGCAAAATTTGGCAGCATCATATATGTTGTGATAATCTTTAATATTTCATATAAATTTGTACCTGCAAGTTCATCTACCATGACATTCTGTAGCTGAATTGGGGAAATAGTAGTATAATGTTCATTATCTAATAAACTACATGTAGAGTTACTTGTGGAGATATCATTGTACCTCATGAGATAAATGATATTGAAAATTTATCATTATTATGTAATTGAATAGTTTACTATAAGCTTTTTCTAAATAAGTCTTACTAGGAGAATGAAATTTGATCTTATCTGATCTTACATTCTTGAAGGTGCTCTATCAATGTTGGGTCGTAAGAGTGAGAAGCCTACTCCACCTATTAATTTACTTGCTGACTTTGCTGGGGGAGGTCTGATGTGTGCCTTTGGAATAGTTCTTGCACTGGTCAACAGAGAAAGAAATTCTGTAAAATCTGGGAAAGGGAAAGGTCAAGTAATAGATGCTTCAATGGTTGAAGGTGCAGCTTATGTGTCGAGCTGGCTGTTTCGATCTCGTCATAACCTACCGATTTGGGGGAACCCAAGGGGTCACAATTTGTATGTATCAAAGAGTTTCTCCTTTTATATAACATAAATTTCTCATATCATCGAATATGGTGACTGAGGAATGATTTGAAATATTTTTGCATTTGTATGGTGGAAGATTGGATACAGGGTCACACTTTTATGATACATATGAGACAAAAGACGGGGGCCATGTTGCTGTTGGAGCATTAGAACCGCAGTTCTATGATCGTCTCCTTAAAACGCTTAAACTTAGTCATGAAGATTTGCCTCAGATGGGTGCTGATCCAGATGATTGCAAGAGAATTCTTTCAGAAGTGTGAGTGCTGCATAGTCGAACAGTACTTTTGTTGTATAAGTCTATCTTATAATGTAAGACCTGCTCAGTATTTGTGAGATATATCTACCAGTATTTCCAATTTCATGCTTAATTTTTTTAAAGTTCAAAATTAAAAAACTTTTGTATGATGTCAAATACTTTTTGTGTTGCTTGATGAGTATTTTCGTTGACTATTTAGTTTGGATTTCATATTTTGTTTTACTAATATTGAAAACAAAATTTTTCTCTGTATTTACCTAGTTCATTAGAACCATACAAAAATTTAATTCATTTATTCAAATGGTGGTGATGAACTAAGATTTGGGTTCATAGAGCTACATTTTTCTGATATAGCCAAACATCATTTATATAAAGTCTAAAGTATGTGATTACATGCTCATATAGACAAACAAAAATGATTCTCCTTAGACAGATAAAATTCTCTCATGACTTTTTATTTCAAAGAAAGCAATAGATTTTTCTATTAACAAGGGATGTAGGTGATGATTGATTATCTTCTTCCACCTTTAAATTACAAAACTGAAATGCCTTAAAGGTCATGGTGACCAATTATTGGTAATAATTCTTCATCGTTCACTCATATCTGTAGATTTCTGAAAAAGACAAGAGATGAATGGGCAGCTGAATTTGATGGAACAGATGCATGTGTCACTCCTGTACTTCTTCCTGAGGAAGTAGGTTCTCACCCTCATAATGCTGAAAGGAATTCATTTTTCCAAACTTCTAAGGTGTGTATTGTATGAGACTGGACTTCAAATTGTTGATGAAATCATCTGTGTGGCCATTTATGATCAGTATCATGTAATTAGGAAGAGTAGGGATTTAAAATTGAGCCTAAAAAATCTAAACATACTCTAGATAACCATGAATTCAATATTTTTTTCTTTTTAAAGTGTTTTGTTTCTTTGGGCATTTATGAGTGAAGTCAAGTTAGATTCAAATTTGAAGCATAAACATTTCTTTACATTTGAAAATACATGTTAGATCCTTGAGCTTTAGTTATTTATAAGAATAATAGAAATTTAATATATTAATTCTTAAAATTTTCTTTTAAATATAATTTGAAATTCAGGTTTTTGAATTGTCATCAGAAAGAAAGCCCAATATGAAAATGTTCTTGCTGTATACCTAAATTTTCTTGGATATTCTTTCCATAGACTCACTAAAATTTTTAGTACCTATTGACGTAGTTTGAAGAAATTGTATTGAAATAGAATCATTATTTGAAAATACTTATTTGAATGCTTTTCATAAATTTTTGACTTGTTCTTTCGTGTTTGTGATGTTGTTTTCCCTTTAAAGGGTAAAGGTGAGTGGGTTCCTCACCCTGCACCTCGTCTCAGTGAAACGCCTGGGGTATCTCAAGCATCTTTGCATAAGGAATCAGTTGAACCTGGAAAGCATAGCACAGAAATACTTAAGGAGCTTGGGTATGCCGATGAGGAAATTAGTAGTCTAGCTAAAGAGGGTGTGGTGACTCTCGGTGGGAAACATACTTCTAAGCTATAATCAACAAAAAGTGTAAGGGATAAAATGTTGGAATCTTAGTCATCATGTGTGGCATTATATATAAATCACTTTCAGAGAGTACCTGGGTTTGGTGAATGGTCAGTTACAGAATTATTTTGATTTCAATAGGGGGATCATTAAATAGATCATAGCCAATAATTCTGAATTGTAGGAATCATTTAGCATGTTTTCATTGTATTCCAGCATCACAATTCAACTTATTAGGATTTATAATGGCAGACAATACTTAATGAAAAACATTTGCTTGAATTTTTCAAAATTTGTATCCTTTGAGCCTCCACACCAAAAGCACAACTCCTTTTCAGATACTATCTACTGCTTGATATTGCTTAATATAATCTACGTAGGTAGTTATAAACTATATAAAAAGTTTCTTTGGCATGAATTCCATGAGAAAGTCTTTTTGTTTGAAAAAATGTGCATAATTCATGGAAAGTTCCATTGAGTTTTTGGGCAATCATGATGTTGGTTTTAGAGAATTTTAGATGGTTTCACTAAGATTTCACTTGGTGTTTTTAAAAATGTTATTCATCACGGTGATTACTCTATAGCCCAATTGAACTAGTTAGTGCTATTATCCGGTGGCTTATTAATTGGTTTGTTTTTGTTGGTCACAACCATTCGAAATTCTGACCCATTTATATGGCATGTCTTTTAAATTATTCAAGCATGACAATTTTCAGATAGTATTGTATTCAGATTTATTACTGTGGAATTATGAAAGATATTTCTGCATAGATCATTCCTTGATTAGATGATGATGATCATAACTAGTAGTAGTATTATGAAAAGTGCTTTGACAGCTGAGGTCATTTCGCACGTGGGCTCCCATCGGGAATTGAACCCAGGACCGCTTTCATTGAAATTGAACACACTGTCCACACGGCTATCTGGGAGCCCCTCATCATTACTATTTGGGTAAATATTTTATTTGGTTTACAACAAGTCATAATCCTTTTACTCTAAAGTAGCAAACATGGCAATTTTGGAACAGTAAGACAGAAATCTGAAGAAATTCATGGGTAAGAGTATAAAGGAAATTGCCTATCTGAGTTCTAACTCTTCACTAATTTTGGAATGAATCATAGCTATGTTTTTATTGCTATTATTTTATTATTGCTCATATTTTAGTAGGGGGACATTCTATTTGGTTAGAAGTTATTGAGAATTTAACTTAGATAGATGAACTTAAGATGATGAACTTTGTAGCAATATTTGTGTTAGTATAAAAAACTAAACCCCTGTACTTGTGTTGCTAGTCACTTCATTGTCAGTTCAATATGTCCACAGTTGCTGATAAGGGAGACTAAAATGTTGGTTACCATTGTTGATTATATATTAATTTAGGTGGTATTTTTCACTTATTTATGGTTCTTGAGTCGCATTTCCTCCTTAATATCTGATTGAAATTTAAGTTGCATACAAAGGTGTGGCATGCTACACAAGTTCTGTTATTTGCCTCTTTATGAAACTAAATATATAGTAATTAGCAAAGTAATATAATCTACATATAACACCATTTCAGAACTTATTAATTTGTCATTTATGGTATACATCCTTTTAAATTTTTCACAAATGTCTATGGAATTCAAGCTCTGAATTATGGATTTGACCGAAATGTTTTTCTGTATTAATAGCTGTATCATAATCAGTAGCTCTGAAAATTTTTACAATGATAGGTACTGAGATATTTTTATCTCATTACTGAGGCAAATGTCTCAGGGAGAGTCTTGAACCCACAATGCTTACCAAATTTCTCAAATTACAATTTAAAAATCCATCCATGGACATAATAAGGTCTTCAACTATATTTTTATAGTGATTGTTTTTACAAATGTATTGCTCAATATAAATAATCTGATGCTGTTATTATTACAGTGGTTATTTATTATGAAAAATTTTATTCTTGATATATTTTTGGAATAAATTGAATTCAAAATAAAATATATTTTTTTTTAAATCAAGGTTATATGTATTATATTTTCCATTCTGAACAACTTCAGTTGTGCTGCAAGAAAATGGCAGATAACTTTAAGTTTTGCCTGTAAAATGTTTTGGATCTTTTCCAATGATTGAAGGATTTTGTTGGGAATTGTTTCATCTACTTTACTTAATCCATGAGATTATGAAAATTTTTGTTGGTTAATCAATGAGATTATTTACAAGTGATTGGAAAAATAGATCGATTAGCTCCATTACAGCCAGACTTCTATGTCAGCCAAGGTCTGCATTTCATTACTTATATACCTTAATTCATTTTCATTAGACTTAAAGGATTTTGACTGAGACAAAATATAAAATCAGCATTCTCTCAGACAGAGAAACTCTTCTGCTGGAAGTTCTGTTCTATGCAAATGGAGCAAAAAGTAGCAAGTGACTATTTATTTGCTGAATCTCTATGGTCATCATCTGTTAAATAATGATTATACAAACAGACTCAGGAGTAATAATAAAAGGACCATAAACAGTTAATTATCATTATTGCTTAATATTATAACAAAAATATACAATTAGGAAGTTGTAGAACCTTATAATATAAAAATAGGATTTTTACAAAATGTATACATATTATTTTGTATATATAACATTTCAACAATGGTCTTATTATCCTCCTAAAAGGGAAAAATTACCTATAAAGATCTTAATCCATCAGATTTTTATCAATATTTGATCGAGAATATATCAATTTGTCATCAATAATTCATAACTTTATTAACAGCTTCAAGACATCTCCATTTGTCAGGTATATAGAATGGCTCGAAGACGTGAGGGAATGGAGTATCGAATCCAGTAACTCTCGTAATTGGAGCCTCCAAGTACAAGAAACATTCATCCTGTCAAAAGAGAAAAATCATTAGAAGTAATGCAAAAGGTAAATACTCAAATTCCTCCACTTTAAGTCATTACCTGAATGGAGGCTGCAATTTCGGCACCAAATCCTCCAGTAAGTGGAGCTTCATGTGCTATAACTAATCTTCCTGTTTTCTTCACAGACTGAAAAATCAATACAATCATTTTATATTTAATCAATTTTATCATAAGGAATAAGTCATTCGATACAGATAAGTTTATATTTTATGATTCTATGTTTCCCAGTTATATCTCAGGATTTAGTCTTAGCAACTCTGTTCTGCATCATAGGACAATTAAATAATAACCCATAACTTAAATAGAGCTACAATAAAAGGGAATAATGCTTCAACAAAAGATAATTATGAAAATAATTTTTAATCCAAACCATTATAATCATAAAAAAGTAAACAATCAAAAAACAATATAAAATGAGACTTGAATAAACTAGTTTTAATTTGGTGTTTAAGTCTCTTACATCTCATATATATTTGTTATATGACCAATGGTGTTATTAAGGTAAAACAGAAAAACTTACAAATATATCATAGAAAAATAATCCAGCATTCATAAAACCAATACATGAATCATTTCTATACTAGCTATACAGAGCCATATTTTTGTAATAAATTTCAATTTAATAATAAGTGACTCACCTTAGAGATGGTTTCTACATCCCATGGTACGATAGATACTAAATCTATAACTTCACAGGAGATATTAAGCTTCTCCTTGGCTAGTTGAGCAACTTCTAAAAGGACATGAACCTGGGTACCCCAGCCTAACAAAGTGATCTGGTCCCCTGTAATTTAATCAGCCAAATTAATTTCCAGGTAAGCATTTAAAATAGAAAATATTGATAGATATTTACTGTATATTTGCTCCAACAAGACCAACCTACCAGTTAGATTTATTACTGTTGAAGTAAATTCAAAGGCTTTTGTACTAAAGTTTTAATATCACTCTCTCCCAAATCAATCTTTTTGAAGCATCAACAAAAGGTTAATATTGAAATGATCATCCCCATCCAATAATTTCTGAAAAAGCTAGAGCAATGGTAGCGATATAAAATCCATGCTTCATTACTGGTTTCTGAGACTTGGTCTAGTTTTTCTCTTATTCTTGAATTTCATTGATATAACAGCCAAATAAGATGATACGTTATTTTTAACTTCCAGCAAATCTTCAGATCAAGTTCATCCAAATCAAGGTTATTCAAACTATGAATTTGAAGTTCTAATGAAAATTAAGGGTGAGCAAGTTAATATTAAATTCTCAGTATTTATGAAAATATTTAATTGCAAGTCACTTAAAACAGGTGCGTGGTGATAATGGGAAGATGTATGGTAATATTAATTACATGATTCTCCAAATATTTGTCAGTTAACATTTGATTCCGAGGCAATCCAAACATCTCAACACTTAAAAGAGGTAAAAATTTCATTTTTTCATCACTTAGGTTCCACAGATAGTATTAGAATTTTACAAACACAAGCTCAACATTTCAAAACATTAATATGTAAGCATATAAAGGGCTGTCATTGAAAATACTTTTTAATATACATACATATTTAAGTTTTGCTGAAATGGTCCATTTTTATTTGAAAATGTATAATTTTGAGAAGTACCTGTGATTGAGATTATTTTTAAAACTATTCAATATTGTTTCATGCAACTTTTCTCGGGAAAGATAATCTCATATACCAATTTTTAAGGTATATTCTGTATTATAGCTTAAAGCTTTAAGAAAAATGTTTGAGAGATGCTAATTATTGAATAACAAAAATATCTCACCTTCTTTCAAGATATCAGCTTTTCCCAGTGGCAGCATATAATCTTTAATAGGAACTTCCTCTTTGGCAGCACGATAGAGAACTTTTGGTTCAAAGAATATACATGGATCTGGGTCTCTGATGCAGGACAGGAGTAGTCCCTTAGCTTTGATGGGACCTCTTGGTATCACCACCTTCAAACCTGGTGTGTGAGCAAAGTAGGCTTCTGGACTCTGGGAATGGTACAGGGCACCATGACCCACAGCGCCACATGGTGCTCGTACTGTCAGAGCACCACAGTCATACAAATTACCACTGCGGTATCGGTATTTAGCAGCCTCATTTACCAACTACATAGAGAAAGAAAGTGGAAAAATCCTTGAAGCATATTAAGAAATAAAAGCTATTAGTGTTTCATTAAACAGGAAATGATATAACTACATATATTTCCATTCATCATAGTGTTCCCTTTTCTAGATAAGCATATCTTTTGTCTACTTCACTTACAATACACAACTGATGCAACATGATCAAACACTTCTTAACATCTTTCACATATATAATTTTTATATATACTTTTAGAATTGAGACATTATCTTGTTTGAGCAATTATTTTTACAAGTTATCCAAAAATTCCAATACTATTTGAAATAACACCAAGATAATTCTGACTATATACTTGTTTATGCTACAATTTATTTATCTTATTGGAAATATCTACGTTCTATTTTGTGCTTGGAAAAGTAATTTATTTTGCTCAGCCATATTAGCTCAACAATGACAAAGATTTTCCAAAATTTTCAAGGGGATATATTTATTATTATTAGAATGTATGTATTTCGAGCCTCAAGCAATCCAATTACTGTTGTTTATTATTAAATACAATATAGTATTAAAACGTATACAAATGTCAGGAAAACTCCATATTCCATTCATTTGAAATGGAATTCAATCCGAATGTATAGCTGTTGCTTTAAGCCCTAATGATTAGGTAAATTTACAAATGGACTTGAACTTTTCAATAGCCATTCTTTAATTTAAGAGTATAACCATTTAAGAGTAATGATATCTTAACCTCTGTAACTTTAATTTCATTTATTTAATTCTTCTCATTTCTTAGCTTATATTTTGGGTAATTATTAGTATATTTTGGGTGTAAAAATTTGTTCAACTGATTTATGAAGATCACTCACAGAGACAAAAGAAGGTTTTTAATGATCTCACTAACCTGATCGAATGCAGGAAAAATGTAATCCGCGAACTGCATCTCTGCAATGGCTGTAGCTCCTGCAACAGCGATACCAATACCAAAGCCGGCAATTCCCTGCTCACACAAAGGAGTGTTAAAAACTCTATCTTTCCCATACTTTTCTTGGAGTCCCAGGCTGCAACGGAAAACTCCTCCGAATGCCACATCTTCGCCAAATAACACTAAATCCGATAAAATTACCAAAAATGTCGAATATGAATGTTACAAAATACTTGTCCTCTAAGGTCAATGTGATAGCAAAGGTAAATACTCACCGGCAGTGGGATCTTTTTCCATTGCTATGTCCAATGCATTATTAATAGACTGGAATAAGTTTAAAGTTTTCGTTTCTCCTGAAAAATATAACCATATTGTTGTAGAAAACTGACAAGTGTTCTACTGTCACACACATACACAAACATGATCTTATAAAATCAGCGGACATAGCAAAATAACTTTCAATCGATAGGTTCAATGAACACTTGCGCAAATTCTTAAGATACTGATGCTGGCATAGAACCACCATATTATAAAATAAATCATTCGTGCTCAAAACAAAATAAAAAATCTTACCATATGAAGGTGAAGGAGTATCTGGTACGTAATTGAAGTGGGAAGAAAATCGCTTGCATATTGTGAGATCTACCCCGGACTTTTTCTTTGTGTGGAAATTGCTTTTATAATTGGCATTTTTGAGGTTAATTAAGTTACGGAAGATTTGCCTGAAATTAAGCGCCATGACACCCCTGCAATTTTTCGTCTTTCATTTGGTCTCATTTCGCGTTTTGCGAAAAGGACGACTTGAGACGCAAAAGCTTGATAACCTTTAGTAACTCTACTGATGTTCCAATTCGGCGCTGGCGTCGCCGAAGTTTCATTTTTGCGCAGGTGTTTTAAATCCTCGTAAGAGTGGCAACTTTTAATTAAGATTAAATATAATATATTTCACTCTTATATTCTACTCCTACGTGGATAATAGTCAATTACTAAACATATTTCGAAAAATTCATTGAAGGAAAACAGCGACTTTGTAGCAATACTTTACAGTAGTTGGCAGTATTATATGGTATGAAACCGAATTTAATGATATTGAGCCTCTTAGGTTATATCCTTGACAAAATTTCCGTTTTTAAGTATTAATTTTCATCCTAAAACATAAGTTTTTATAATTTTGGAAGAATAGTTTCCCATTATTTACAAAGCTAAAGTAAAGCTTTCAACTTATCAAAGAGTTGCCATTTTTTGTCTAGCATATTTTCATATTGATATATGAGTATATTAATTTAAGGGAAAGATGAATTATAGCTCTAGCTATTTTATTTGTTATAAGGATACAAATTAAAATTAGCTATATACACTATTATCTCCTGAGAAATGTTCAATATATGTGAAAAGTGTGATGGCATCTTCTTGCTTAAGCATTTTACAAACTAAAAACGAAGAAATAAGCCAGTCAGCCTTTCTGGTCCATGTGAAATTCATCATCAGAACCTACTTCAGAGTTACAAACAACTTCCATAATATCCTTGAGTGGTGATTTATGTACTCATATCACATTTAATAGAATGGTATTTCAAACCTAAATTTAATACTACTTATTTTCATATTTAGTTTTGATCAGGAAGGATTGAGAAATTTCTCTGCAGAGTAAAATAATTTTCATTGTTGAAAACTTCAGTAATAATATCTCCAAACTTTGGAAATGTTACTTATATTTACATGAAAAATAAATTTAGAAATAAGAAAAAGCCATTTATATAGCTATATTACTATATTGTTTTTGAATATTTAAAGTATCCTAAAATTTTGACAATCCTACATGCATCCAATACAAAATAATAGAAAACTTACAAAAGTATCTTTAGTCAGAAGTAATTTTTCAGTTTAGGCGAACTTAATTTTTAAGTAAGCTATCAACAAAGGGTTTGGTTGTCTGATGGGCCAAGCAGCCAATTTATTGATGTATATAGCTTCCCTACTTCCACCCCAAAAGTGACTTTCTCCTTGGTTCACTTTTTCTATGGTAACTGAGGAAACAGATTTTTAGAGTTACTCTTAATGAATTTTTCTAAAAGAATGAACAAAAATGAAACAGTATATCAATACTTAATTTTTTTTTAAAATCATTTTTGCGTTGAAAAATCTGGTTCCTTTGAGTTTAATTCTGTTTAGTCCAGTAAGCTTGGAAATCAGGAAATATTTAAGTATTGTCATAATGAGAGCTCAAATAGTCTCTGAAAAATGAGGGAATGGAATTAAGAATCCATGCATAGCTGCTGCAGAACTTGATGGAGGGATTGAAGAAGATAATGGAAAAGAGAGAGCACGGGTCACAGGAAAAGAATGTATTGTATAAGCTGCTAATATAACACCCAGGGTAAGAGTAGGACTAATTAGGTAAGAGCTAAGGTTTTCAGGTTACCTTTTTAAGATCATATATTCCTATTTATCAAGGTTGTCCAATGTCTTGAGTGAACTTTTAATACTGTAGAAACAAGCATATTGGTAAATTAGCCCAAACCTTTGTATACAAGGTATTCTTTAACAATTTTTAAAAAATATCCTTTATATCATAAAATAAAGTATATTTGCCAAGCATCAGTTTCAGTCAAGTTTACCACTATCAGGCCTCTGATGTTTCATGATTATAGACTGTACTTTTGAGATATCATTATAGTGACTATAAGTTCTTTATGTTAGTAGAGAGTCCTTTAATCAAAGTTCAGTCCTGTAAATTATTTATTTTCTCATTTTTGTTTTTTTAAATAGCAATGTAAGTTCTTAATCTAAATCCTTGAGCAATTTTGTTGTTTGCTTTAAAGCATGATTTTAAAGGAAACCAAGAGATGAAAAATTCTGATGATTGGCTATGTATCATTTCTATAATTATTGTCTTTTGTACCAGGGAAAAATTCTAGTTTATATTCTGAAAGCTTTTACTCATAATAAATATTTTCATTGAAAGCTGCTCCATAATGAAATTACATTAGTTGTCCTGTGCAAAAATTTTGCATCAATGGCCACTGGTGTTCATGCAATTTAACTAAAGAGTGACACAAAACTTCATATTTGGCAATGCTCATGTTTCTGTGGTGGTCATTCTGCTCCCAAAAGATGTGAGGTGGCTGCCTTAAATGTTGAGTTTGCATATGACATCAAGGTCATTTATGAAGACTATAATATTACTTGCGAATACTGTTTTGATAATTTTAAGACAAACAATTAATATCACTGTCTGCTGAGAAAAACTATTTATTTACCACAAAAAATGTAACCATGTGATTAATAAATGCTAAACATAACAAGGCTGATATCTACACATCCAGAAACAAAACTGTTCAAATTTTAACTAGATTTTTTTTAGCAAATGGTGAATTTATCATTTGTTGATCTATATTTTAGCAGGATCTGGGAAGCTCTCTTTTTCAGATGATCTGTCATTTATATGTTTTGATAGGGTGAGAAGGGAGAAAACCACTAGTCACCAAAAATAGATGTTTAGAAATAATAAATTTAAATAGATTAATGATTAATAAATTTAAGATGGTCTCTTAAAAAATATTCATCACAAAAATTACTCAGTTAATAAACTTAGTCTTTAATCTAATTTCATTAGTAACAAATCAAATCGTTATTATTGTATCAAACAATTTGTGTGTGGTCTTTATTTTCCTTAATTCCTATTCACTTATTTTACATATGTAATAGCATACGCAAAATAAATTATCATGTATTGTATATTCACTTATTTTGCATATTTGCATAAATTTTCACCAAGTAAATGTTGTCACTATATGTTTAATATATATTCACAACAGATCAAATTATTAAAACTAGGAAATAAAAAGCATTAGCTTCTCATCAATTATTTATATGAGTATTAGCAAACAATGTTCATCTTTCACACATGGACATTTGGAAGATATTTAGAAGTGTTGTAGCAGGTTTTTGAGGTGATTGATAGAAACACAAAGTTTTCTAACAATAACTTTAATGCTGCATGGGCAATACACAGACAGCGACCATGTGAACTGTTCTCTTCTGGCACTCTCTCTTTAACTACTACACCCTCCACCTTGTAGCGCTCGCTCCCCGCAAAAATGGCAGAGCAAAACATGGCGGAATAAAAAAAGGGGGGGTACACCCGCTACAGTGTTGATTTCTGGTTTAATTTCAAATTAAGAAAAGCTTACTAATGAAAAATGTAAAGCATCTCATCAACATTTTTCATATTTTAGGCAATAGGCAATAAAGAGATGAGTGTTTTCAATTTTCCATTTTAAATACCTTGAGGCAAGAAAAATTTTAAGTTCTCTGTAGACTTAGTTGTGATGGAGGGAGGATCCCAGAAAATCTTCCTAAATTTGTTCTGATTCCATAAATGAAAAATGAAATCAAATTTCTGAATTATCAAAGGAACAACTGAATAGGCTGTGCAAGAGGAGTCGCTCTAATGGGCGTAAGCAGAAAGATAGTGAAAAAAACAAAGGGAAAGTAAGGGAAAAAGTAAAAAAGTAGAAAAGATGGTATCTTTCAGAGGGGATTGGAATATAGAAGTTTAAAAAATTAACTTGTACTTTAAAAGTACCTCAGTTTTGATGAATTTGAAACATTATAGATTGAGAAAAGGATTATTAAACTATAAAATAGCTGAGAAAATTGCCTAAGGTGCTGTAAAGAATGGATGATGCAACAGAGAGTAGGAGAAGGAGAGATTATATTTAGTTAATGAAATACTTAAGAATAGTATAGAGGGATTACTAAATGCACATGGAAATATATTAAAATATTTTGCTGCAAAAGAGATGTGCTAGGGCACTAACAGCCAAAGGTATTCTGGTGGCCTATGTATTAAGTCTTTTTTGTGCCCTCGTTGGTACAAAAATCTTTGTACTGACAACCAAACTTTTCATAGACATTCCATAAAAGAGGTAAAACAAAGGATATCAACTGATGGTATAAATACAGCTTTTGAGAATTTAAGAATGCTTGTGTATAAAGAATGACAACATAATGGAAAAGGAATTCTAATTGTATTTTTTAAGGCATGGTTCTACATTACTTTGGACCATAGAAACTTTAAAGTGAAGAATTTCTGGTGTTTTGAAAGGTATTTAAATGATTCATCATAATGATTATTTCCAGTTATCTTCAAAATTTAAAAGACATGTTATTATGAATCAGCTATTCTGTTCCACTCTTATCCTTGCTGAATTAACAACTTAGATTACTTTAAAGCTAAATTAGGAGTGAAGAAATCTTAATTATCTAAAAACAAAATTTAAATACTAAACGAAAATTGCAATTCCTTTAAACTTCCATAGATTTTGATGAAAAATTCATTTTAATAGATTTTGAAACTTTTTCATTAAATAGAATACAAGGGAGAATGGAATAAAAAGTAAAAATTTTTAATTTCGTCTGCTCATTTATTAAAAATTTTCACATAAATAAATTTTTGATCAACATCACATTGTTAATAGCTTAAGACATCAAACTGTCATGATACAGTAAAAGATACCCACATAAAATTACTAATAGAGATCAAACTTAAAAATCCACATTCACCTCCACCATCTCGTTAATCTTTCCTTTCATTTGCTTGGGATCGACGAATGGCTCCCTGGGAATAATTTCTTCCTTTTCTTCATAATAGGTTTCCTCTGCTGCTGCTTCATCTTTTCCTTTCTCCGGGTGATCGTGCGGAATTTCCTTCTCTTCGCGATTGTGGCCCTTCGTAACGAAAGCTGCGCTGCCCTTTGAGGCATTAGAGGAAGCTGCCATACTATCCTTCGCTTTGCTTTCAGACTTCGCATCGGTATCGGCTGCGGCAATCTCCACATCTTCCGTTGAGCGTCGATGTTTACCATGGTGATGTTTGGAGATAAAAGCTGCGCTGCCCTTCGTGGAGCTAGAGGAAGAAGCCTTTCCATGGTCAGCTTTGCTGTCCGACTTCGCATCGGTGTCGGCTGCTGCAACCTCCACATCCTCCGTTGAGCGGCGATGTTTACCATGGTGATTCTTAGAGATGAATGCAGCGCTACCCTTAGTGGAACTCTTAGAAGCAGCCATACCATGACCAGATTTGCTGTCGGACTTCGCATCAGTGTCCGCTAAGGCAATCTTCACAGAATCTACTGATCTCACAGAACGGAAATGGTTCTCTTTTTCCTCATGGTGGTGGTGGATATCGGGATGAGGATACTTCGAGATGAAAGCTGCACTTCCTTTCGTGGAACTGGAGGAGGATGCCATGCCATCTTGAGCCTTGCTGTCAGAGTCCGCTTCCGTGTTAGCAGCAGTAATCTTCACTTCAGGTGCTGTACGGTCAGCTCTAATATGATCGCCTTAAACGGTAACAAGAAGCCAGATTATTGAATTTGATCTTTAAGTGCAAGATGTACTACCAACTATAGACTAAATATTTACGAAGCTTTAATTTAATTAAAAATTAAATAGGTTTATTGATCTCCGGGGAGTTAATTCATCGATGTTTGCAAGCTTCTACCTGGTTTTATTTCGCGTTCGATGGGGAAAGTGAACATTGAAATTGACACTTATCTCGAAGAAACGTAATGAATGGAGGTAAAAGATGCGTCTTATTGCAGTAATCACGGTGGGAAAAGCGGAAAAAAGCATAAAAAATCAATAAACTAAAGGAATTATGCATTTGTTGAATAGCAAATACTGAAAGTTAGGAATCTCCGAAAAAATCAAATGTAGAGAAAGAAGTTATAATCCCTTTGGAGTAACGTACCTTCCCATGACCACACACCGCATACGAGCACCACTGCAACGATGAGGCAAAGAGCACGGAGACCCATCTTGATGGAAGAGTTACTTCCCCGGTGAAGACACAAGACGATGTGGTGAAGACCGTTTTAGTGAGTTTCTTTTTATATGCATTTTTCTCCTTCCACTTTTTAAATTCTCATGTCAACTTTGACGTCAGAGTGACAACCACCCCATTGCATTCTTACTCTAAACTATCATTCTTACCCTGCATTCTTCCTTGGATAACGCCTGACCTTGTCCGCAGAGTCCATGTCCAACTCTTAGATTGTACTCTTTTGCAGATGATTTCCCTTATGACAGCTTCGCCGTAACCGTTCAGAGATTTTCAGATAGATTATGTATTTGAAAAATTTCCTCAGTAAAATCCGGACGATTTTTGAGTATCCATATAGTAATGTCCATATTCATATTTTGTGAGAATTAGTACTTGTACATAAATTATTATATCAATATCCTTTGCTATCTTTTCCAATATGTGCCCACATTTTCTGCAATGCAAATTGTTTCTTAGAATGATTCTTTCAAATGACGTATTTCAGAGTTCGATTAGATTTCAGATTTTTATCGCATTACCCTCTTGAGACAAAATGTGACACTGAAATCGGCAGCGATCTTTGGTGCCAATAATGTAATGTTTTAAGCCGATATTTTGGTAAATTATGAATATATCAACATGAAAATTAATGTTAATCATAAATACAATTCCAATGGAAGAGACCCCCCTAAGGTTCTTCAGAAGTAGAGCAATAGCATGTTTTCAAGCGAATATTTGTTATAAATTTAAAGTTTAATTAAATGCATATTGCAATTATTAAGTAAACAGTCGTCGAATAAATTTTTAATGGTAGGTATTTTGTAGAAATATTCCTATTCTTAAAATTTCTTTGAATAATTCAACTCTTTCTCTATGGAAAACAGTCAATTTTGGTAATTTAGCGACATTTATTACTACCCTTATATACTATTCCTGTACAGAGAGAAAAAGTAACGACGACCGGTTATTGTGAATTCTGATGAATTTGGATATTGCCGTTTCCCTTTGTATAGCTTTGAATTTTATTCGTATTGAAATATCTGACATTTGTAATTCAGACTTACTCCAAAAATCTAGGTCAGTTCCTTTTACAGGTGTAAAGGATAATTATTCAGTGTATTTATTCAATATCGTATTCTATTTTATGACAACCTCCATAGTTTCAATTCAGGAATGTTTTTCACGTGCCTTTAATGTGGTACGCTGTCCAATTCATGTTATATCGATGTTTTTCCGTTCTATTTTTATTGCCATTATGTATGAAAATATAAAATCAAAAATTATGAATATGAGTATCTATATTCTGTTTGGATGTAGATTTAGATGTCTCATATAGAACCTCAATTATATATGATCGTATGCCATCGGAACGCCCAATGTAAGTTCGGGCCCTTCTTGCCAAATCCGATGCTCTGCGGTAGCGCTTTTGACTGTTACATGGTATAGCATAGCTACTTTTGACTGGCTGCCTAGCAGATACTATAGCATATGAGATAAGTGCAGAGATAGACAAAATCCTAAATGTTCGCGAGACATTTATCTCTTGCAATTCATAATAACGGATGACCATTACTAAAAATAAGAAGTTAAATAACATAGTCAAGGATAGAGCACATCCTGATAATGACGTTACGCACCAGAATGATGAAGTTACGCACCAGTATTATATAGTGAAATTAAATTGGTAGTAATGGAATTGTTAAAAGTGCTTCGAGAGCTGAGGTCGTTTCGTACGTGGGCTCCCACCGGAATTCGAAGCCAGGACCGCTTTTACTAATGTCGAACGCAGTGTCCCAATGGCTATTCGGGAGCCTCTCAAAATAAATGAGCAATTACTTATAAAGGTTGCAAAAATAAAAAAGTCACAAAATGACGTGTATATGTAGTGATAAGCAACGGAACCAGGTTCTTTCGGTATGCCAATTCATAGTTTTTGTTTACCCAAACTTAATCCCTTTATATTAACACAAGTAATCGATTATTTATGATGTTTTAATCTAGGGGAAGAGTAAACAGATCGGATATGAACATCAAGTATTCATCAGTATCATTATCGTATTAGCTTCTGGTTTTGATTTAACTATTTATTGCGTCTGTTCCGAATACTCGGTCTTAAAACGGGAACCCAAAGATATTTCTTCTGGAAAATTAGGCTTGATTCCTATATCCGTCGGAGATTCGCCAAAGAATTCCGTCTTAAAGGAAAGCAAATAAAAATTTTCATTTTATCATCGGCTGCTGATTTCGGTTTGAAATATCTTCCACTTCACAATCCAATATTTCGTCTCCATATTGGGACTCCTCCAAAGGTTTCCTTGACAACCGGATCGTTGAGCTCGAGAACATCATTATTAGACGCCTCCCAATAATATGGATTTATGAGTAGACATTACAGAAGATTAATTTGGAGCAACTGAATCTGGATTAATGCTGAGGTTGAGCTCCTTAACGAAGTTTGGGATAACATTATTTTGCTCTTGACGTTTTACTGGTTTTATCTAATAATATTAGTTTCTTTTCACCTGCAATCATTTTCATTCTTAATTTTTTAATATCTTGTTTAACTGGGAGATATCAATCATATTAGTTATTTTTACAATATCGAGGTTAGGAGGAAGTTAATGCGTTAGCAGTGATTTATTTTCCATTTTTATATCATAACGTTAGTTACAAAGATTTGTAATGATAGTTGAAATAAAATTAAAAATTTTTTGGGGGATTTATAATTTTAGATTTCTTCGGATATTTAAGCATTCGAGTATCAAGTAGAACTTCTGCAAAATAAATTAAAAAAAAGCCAAGGAAGTAAAAATTATTGTCAGTACAGCAATGAACTCTTGGAGAAGCAAATAGTAAGTTTTACGTTCTACTCTAAATGCTCGAGAATTATGAACTTCTCATGAGTTAGAATAAATTTCAAAACTTATCAAGAAACTAAATAGTGAACCAACTAGTACTAGTAACTAGTATTAGTAACTACATAGTAAACAGCTAGTAAACTGAAAAATATTTTAGCGTATAATTTAGTTACGCTTTTCCTTTGCAATCTCTTCAAGATCTCAAAAGTATCCGCTATTGCATTACAGTGCATCCTTCTCTCTGCTGTTATATGCTACTGACACGCGGATGGCGCGTATCATATTGTCCCTTACAAGCGTCCGTAGTTCTGGGAATGTCCTCCGGAACATATTGAATTAAAATAAGATCCTTAGACTTACTATACGTTATCAAACATTCTTGCGCTTCAGATTATAAATTTTGATATGCTAGTGCTATCCTTTATCTATGAGGCATGCGATTTCTAATTAAGTTAGGGTTCTTAATATCAATTTAATAATAATTCTGACCATTACTAATGTTTGTATAACCAATGTAAAATTCATTTTTTGATTTTTAATGGTTCTTTACGATGTAATATGTTGATGCTTATGCGCTTAAAATATTGTTTTAAAGTATTGAATGCCTGTTTTTTCTCCCGTATTTCTTTAATGAATTCTCCTCTCTGTTAGCTTTTGCTGTCACATTTTCGTAATTCGTTATTCACGCTGATTTTTATTTTTGTTAACTTGACATTTTTCATTATTTATATTGTGTATGAAAGAATGTGATAATATTTTAGGTCAACTTTGACGTCACCAATTATTCCACTTGCTCATCTGTCGGCTATTTTATTGTATCGTTATTCATGCATGAATATATAAATAGCTGCCACTTGGCCTCACACGATCGCTTTAACATTTAAATTCAAAGTAACTTTGTGACGTCGTTTCTAAATATTTGATGATGTCTCTATTTCATCGATCTTTTGGTCTTCTTCTTGGTCTCTTTACATCTCTTGGCGTACAGGTGAAATCTAATTAAAAAACAGCGGTCTTAACATACGACTATTTCGAGAAATGTCTTCAATATATTTCCATCCGTAAAGTTATCTCTATTTTTCCATGCGTGAAGAGTTATTATACTAGATAAAAATACTATACTTTGAAATACAAAATTATCAAGATTCCCAACCTTTAATCTCTATAATCATTTGGAATGTCTAAATACCACGGCATCATCTTAGTTTAGAGCTCAATTGATATATCACGCGTATTACTTTCGTTATATTAAAGGAAACAGGTTGGAGGTGTTCTCTATGAAATTGGAAATTTCCGAACCCTATCGAGATTTTTAGTTTCGCTCGAATGAGACGCACGACGTCGAAATTGCATTATTTATCAATCCTTAATTGCCTCATCCGTTATTCATACGCACCACTTCACGCCATTGTTTCTGGTTTTAGGGCTCTGTTACAAATGCTTTTTTATCCCGCCCTTATCGTTTTCCCTACATTTCAATCATCTTCTCGTATCATTCCTACTCGTCCCCCCTCCTCACTCCCCCCCATTCCACAAGCCTTTCTCTTACAAAGATATGGTTTCTTCGGCGGTTTCTGAGCGAAAAAAATGTGTTTCTGCCCGAGATGTTCTACGCTCAGACCTTCCCTTTATTATTATTTTCCCTTACGCTATTGGCAGATGTTTCCATTCCGACCTATCATCTTTCTCATCCCTGCCTTTGCCTTTCTTTTCCCCCATCCCCAGCCCTCAGGGGCTCTCTTTTTAAACGAAATCCTTTATTTTTACCCTCGAGAGAATCCTTATGTTTCTCATCTTACCCCTTTTAAGGCGCCACGAATTCCTCTGCCCTCGCATCTCTCTCTTGCACGCTATCCTTCATCCAGCATCTCCTTTCTCCAAACGTCTTTTAACCTTCGAGTCCCGTAACACGAGAGGGAGCGGTGTACTTTGTCATCTGTTTCAATTCTACGAAATGGCGCACGTGTGCTATGATCGGCTCGTCTTTGTCGCGGAGTCATCAAGCATTTCAACGTCATCTCGGTTTCAATGTATGCCGAAGTAAGAGAACGTACTGAGTACGTCTTTCAATCAGACCTCCAGCTCTCTTTATCTTTCTGTGTCATCACAGTGAGAAATATTTAATGATATTCATTTATATGTTACTATTTGTTGTTATTTAATGTTTTAATTTAATTTGTTGTTATTTAATGATATTCATTTATATGTTACTATTGTCAAGGTAGCTTAATTAGAGCAATAAAAGCAACGGTCCGGAAAGAGGGAGATCTGGGTTCGAGTCCCGGCTACGGTAGGCTTTTTCTCCTTCATTTCTTCGTCTAAAATTAAGTATTATGTGTTTCATGCTATTTTAATCTCTCATATTCACTTATGTTGAATAGTGTTTCGATAGCGATCTTTGAATTTTCGATAGGAAATATTCGGTTGAAATTTCGTTGAAATTCGGATGAAATTTCATCGATTTCGTCGAATCAAATAAAAGTAGGAGAGAAAAATATTGACATGACTAGGACTATGACCCTCTTTCCTTGGTAGGTGCAACTTTGTGGATCGCCACAAAGCATCCCGTTAAGGGAGTGGAATTGACTTGGCATAGTTGTACATTAGTTAGAATAACGAAAAGTGGGAGACTTGATCATATCTTCTCTTTCTCCATGAAATTTTAAGCCGCACTACAATACCTGCTGAGTTATTTCTCATCTTTATTCATAACGTTTTCGAAATGGTTTCGCAGGACCCAATGGATATTTGTTCGGAGAAAATCACAAATTTTGATGTACGACAGCAAAAAATTCTTCTCAAACCGCTGCCTTTTATTTTAACGTCAGTAATCCTACCTCAAATACATTTTTATTTGTGAAATAATTTTGCGGGTTCTCCAATAACTCTGTCTCTTACAAGACCGAAAGAAGTACATTTCACGTGAAATATATAATAAAAGAGTTAGAAGAAGAAAACGAGAAATCGGTATTTGCACTATTGGGACCTCAAAACTTTCTCGTAAGATGAAGAAATTCATTGATAGAGTCAATGTAAGAACGAGAGTATCGTACTTACCCAAGCTGAAATGTACGCACTGGGACTTCACTATGCTAAATTTTATTTTTTTTCCCTGATTTGTAATCAGCAAAACTATGGAAAATCAAATTTGATTAGATTCTTGAGGTGTAGTAATAGTACCCATATATTTTGTTTGGGAAGCAAGAAAAGTTGGGGGTCCGAATCTCTATCACTGAAATTTAGAAAAGTTTTACCCTTCCCAATGCTGAATCACGCAGATTTTGTAAGGACGATTGTTCATAGCGAAGAAATGTATATTGCTGATATACTGAGAAGAATATTCCTGAAAGAAAAAGAAATTTGAAATGCGCATCTGGAGTTTCTGAAAACTGGTGACCGCACCTGGCGATAATCCTTTTCTGAGGAATTGCGCCCGTCGGTTGCCGGCATTCAGCGATTGGAGAATTCTTGGTTTTCTCTTAAATGACCACAGCTTACCTTCGTGAGCATAATCGGTTGAATCATCCTGAAAATCCTGCAATAAATTGTAGTAAGTGCAGAAGTGTGATTTTAAATAAATGACGAAAATCAGAGGAATCTAGGCAACCCAACCGGTAGCTTTTGCTGATCACTTTGGGTTCCTGTACGGTTGCTGTAGTCGAGTAGTATCAGATAACAACATAGTGGTAGAACACATACTGGTCGGTAGATAACATATTTGAAGAATACATACATATACCCTGGATTGGGTAAAATTGTTGAACTTAACTCCTCTTCTCTCTCCAGAAGGTTAAACATCTCAGATTCCCTCTTTTCATTTCTCTTTCTTCCAGATCTTTTCCATGCATCCCTCTCCTTTCCCTTCCCTCTTCTGCAAATCCCCCATTCCACTCATCCCTACTTTGCCTCGTCCAACACTTTATTTTCCTTCCGGCCACGTTTTCCATTCAGTTCGCTTCATTGATATTTCTCTTCCTGGGACCGGCATCGATTATTCATCGGGAGTTGTTTCCGCTTTTTGCTTTTTTTTTAACCGCCGTTCGCAAAACATATTTATCTTGTTCTGCTACTTCACCTTGTAACGCCAGGGTGCGTCATCTATCAAGTCAAACATTTCTCAAACTCTCGGAAAGCCCTGCGTGAGTTCTGATGCGTGTGCATAAGCGTGCGTGTGTGGCAAAACGGGGAGGCGATGCGGAAAGGGATGAGAGAAACGGAAAGAGATGTCGAGACAGATGGAGAAAGAGATAGAGAGACAGACAATGGGACTAACGACTTTGTTACGGGCAAAAACGAGACTTGGAATTTTCGAGAGTTGTGGAGAGATGTCGAGAATGAAGAAGGAAAGAAATCGCGAAAACGGAGATCATTTTTCCGTGCCGATGAAAATGACGGTGGAATTTTCTGAAGCCATTAATATTGTGCTCAGTTAGTTGCCCCAATTTTAATGATTTTTATTAAGTTTTTTATTGTATATATAATTCAGTGTAACAACCAGGTCCCCCTGAGCTCGTCAGGAGGTGCCATGGTTTGTAACTATTACGTAATATTGCACATCAAATAAACCACAGAGAGCAAAAGTAATATATTAAAAAGTATGATAATCAATGTACAAGAAACTGGAATAAACATTTTAACTAATACTATATTAATGTTACCTGTGTATATACCTGTTTCGTAATAATATAATTAACCTTTATTTAGAAGATATTTATTTTACTGTGATTACCATTAGATCAGAGAAAGTTTGAGAAATGGAGATAGTAATAGTTATAATTGATCTAATAAACTCTGCAACAGATTTCAATGATTAGAGCAAAGATCTCCATTGACGATTGTTCATCGAGAATGTCAGGCAATCTTTTTTACGCTGATTTGGCCAAAGAAAAGTATTATTTGCGTTCAATAAGTATCGGGACTACCTTAAAAATAATATTTCACGATTCTAAAGTTGTTAACTGGCACAAAACGTATTCTATATACGCCTCTAGATTCCTTCCCTTACCACACACCTGCGGTATCGGCCGTTTAGGATCTGGAACGCCTTAGCAAAATTTTTAACTGGAATGCTGTTGAGAACCGACGTCATGTTCGCTTGTTTGTTACATACACAAAAACATATCATTGAGGCCAGATGTGTGTATTGGGAGGGCTTGAAGTGCACTGAGGACAAATCAGGCGAAAATGGGGTTTGTTCAAGGACTGTGATTCTTTATCCAGCCATAAATTGATATGCAATAAGGCAGAGGTGGTCTGGCTGGCTAATCTCATAATAGAGCATTGGACCCTGTTTGGACCCGCTAAATGCCCTCTCATTCTACACATACATACTCTGTTCACACAATCGTCTTCTGAGAAAGGTACTGAGTTAGTTTAGACACAGTGACCGTTTGCATTTCATGTGGAAAAATTTGTCTCTACAACGTTCATGGGTACAACTCAAATCCTTCTGAGGTGTACCCCCAACCCTATGGGTGGAAGGGTTGGAGATAAGGTAAAGGATTATTAGTCTCAATCTCGTCTTGATGAATTATTTTATCTACTATTATTACAGTTTCACCGTTAGGTAGACGATTTTCGGATGGATTAACTTTTCTTGAGCTTCTTTCTAATTAAGAGACAAAGGTATCTCCAAGCGCCGAAGCGGTAACCGTCGGAGGCAATTCCTCGGAAAAAGATAATCACCCACGTGGTCGCCAGTTTTCAGAAGTACCCGATGCGCATTTCGGAAGCTATGCTCCCATCTTCACGGGGGGGTCAAATGCTGCATTAGATTGCTGATGAAAGAAATCTCTTTCTTCTTTCTAATATTGTATAATTCTTTCATAAATAATGTTAGAAAAATATAGACATAGGGTAGGTAAATTGCTGCTCTACAATGGTTGTGAGAGATATACGTATGTGATGTCGAGAGAGGAAGAAGGATCCATGGAGATAAGGATGTTCGTAAATGTCGAGAAAGATCCAGAGATCTCGGGAGAGATGCTGGGAAAGAGTTCGGAAGAGAAAGATGGAAATATAGAGATTGAGGTATGAGAGGGAATGGCTAGTTGTATCCCCTCTTTATTTATACCTTCCATCTCTCTCCCGCAGCAAATCTCTTCTTCTCCAAATCAACGGAACGCAAACGTTCAATTTTCCCCTCCCCTCCACTCGGCCCCTCAAAATTCCTTCTCAACTCAGCGGTTCTCTCTCTGGCGATGCAATAAATTGAAAAATCGCTCCTGACGGGGAAAGCTCTTTCCCGAATTCGATTGTCAACGTACGGAACGATACTGCGGTCTTTAATTTTGTTCCCGTACCTTTCCCGACCCTCCGCTGACTTCTAGTTCTTTATTAGGTCGACGGCGAAGCTTTATTCTGCGACGATATTGCGTTGGTTTTTTTTTACACATGTATAGATTGCGTTTATAGACAGCCTTCGGATACGTTATAAGGTTTCATTGCGGTTATGGGAATCGCTCGACGTCGGAGAGAGCGTTTGCTATCCGAAACTTAATTAATTATTCCGTTGCTCAAATTCTGAGAATCGGCGAGCGGAGGTATTCTCATGAAATCCCACACACGTGGGATGTGTGGGAGATTGTCAGGTAGCGGAGTGATTAGCGGGCTGGCGATGCAATGCTGAGGTCCGGGGTTCAAGTCCCGGATTATCGGATTATTTTCTGTTTAGGGAATGGTTGTATGTATTCGTCAATAATAATTACAAGAGTAGACACAATGCTGTCTTCTTGTTACCATTGAATAAATTATTACTGTACCAATTGACTCGCTGACAATGATTTAAATGATTGCTACACTAAAGAAAGTTATTATTTAATAATTATCAACAGAGGGTTATGTTGCTTTTTAAATTACCGATGCAATGCTTCAAAATAGAAATTATTTTGACATCTTGAACATTTTGAAGTTTCTGTATATGAAGAAATATTTAACAATACGGTGCTCCAATCGCACCCATCATTTCTATCTGTGATTGATTTCTCCATAATTAGCAAATATTATTTTAATTTTATTTGGCAAAATTTATTTATTATTTATTAAATTCGGGTCCAATTTCACCGTGGCAAAGATATCTTTAAATAGGCATTCATGAAATTCACCTTTTTGTAACGCGATCCCTGAATGGCTGATCAATACCTTTGTAGCTTCTACAGCACATCATAATATAATAAATAAAATATTGGATTTTCTTAATAATATCTGAAAACATCAATAATTGGTAGGCGTGAAATATATCCTGAACGGAAGTTGTATTTTAAGTCTGAGGAATAAAGGGTTGAGCGGGGAATCCATCATCAAAAATTTCATATAAAGGTCGATGCCTTTGTCTTGAGAATCATGGATCAAACCGGATTAATTTACGGGCAAATTAATTGAACGTAACGCAAAATTTTAATGTTGGCTCAATATGTGAATTCAGCTCATACCATCAATAAACCGTTGATGACAATATGATGACTTATGTAATTAAATCATTCAATTATCAATTTCTATACTATTGCCCTTTATGCTCGAACAATGGCATTTCAGTACCTTTTATTTTAATTTGTAGGGTGTTCTATAAGAGTCTTAATTTGAGCGTTAATATTATAGCTATCCCTACCAATTTTTGTTGCAATCACAAAACATTCAGCATTGCCTTGGTGACCTAATTGCGCTTCATTCTGAAATGTAATCAGAAATTTGAAGAGTTTTAAGTGCCGCATAACATTATTTATAATGAAAGTGGTAGAAACGTAGTAATTTTAGTAAATAAGTAATTTTAATAGAGATAATCTATGAGAATGATTTCCAGATGTGACTTGAGCGGTACTACCCGTTAACTATCAGCAGATATATTTACAGCGTTCTTATAATTTAAGGACATGGGACTCAAAAATATCTATATTAACGTATAATATCTAGGATTTTTATATCTCTTTGTATCTTCTAGTAACATCCACACATAAACCTCAAACGAAAATATTCTTTGTGTTTTTTCAAGAATTACATCAAGACATCGGTTTTATACTACTCTTGATTTAATTTTGGTTTGAGGAATTTAGAGGAGTACATTTGTTTACATAATCAAAAGTCCATAAAATAAATGGTGGTAGGGCTTGCGGATGGACAAGTGAGTAGCGCGTTCGCCTAAGGTGAGAGCGGTCTCGGGCTCGATATCCATTGTGAGAAACGACATCAACTGTCGAAGCACTTTTATAAATACCGCTGTAGTATCAATTGCTTCAAGCACCACTTCGTGATAGGGGGTTCATAGAGTGAAGAAATGAACAACGAACAACTTTTACCCGTACTATATTAAAAGTGGAAAACATTTCCTCTCGGATTTTTATTTGTAGTTTAGAAATGGTTGAAATCTGTTAAAAAAAATTCAACCTGAAGATGGGTTTGATCTTCAAGCCGTTCTCAGCTCACGACCATTTGCTACGAAAAGCCCTGGAAGGGAATGGGGCTTATTAAGCAAGGTTACGTAACATAGTTTCGTTACTTTCCTTCCTTAGCCGGTACACTGAAAATTGTAAATATAGCTAAATGATCGTATGAGGAACACTATTCACAGTTTTCAATAACTTCAACCAGGGTTGAATGCCATTACTCAGTATTAGTCATACTTCAGTAGCCTTCAAGTTATTTCGGCCACGAACGAGGTTGAGGCAATAGTCAATGATAAACTCTTCTTTACTTTTTTAAAGGATGGAAATATTTTCTCCTTTGGCCGATCCAAGAAGGGAGCGATCGCCCTACCCTTGGTGACTTTTTAGTAGTATCAATTAGCCTAAGATCTAACGACGAGCTTGGATTAAAATCAGATTGTGAAGTTTTTCCTCAATCACCTTACATCTACTACATTTATCACGAAAAATGGGATTTAAAAGGTCGATTGGAGATGAGTTTATAAGGATATTGTCTTAAATCGCATCTCCTTCCTTGTCAAATATCTCCACCTCCTCTTGGAGAGTTTCTAGATCCGCTTTTGATTTCCTCTATCTTATCTATTGACATATGAAATGAGATGAACGGAATGTAATCCCTGTCTTCAAATTGCGGTCGATTGGCTGTTGATTCTCTGTCAAAGGTTAGGAATGATAAAATGAGAAATGATTTTACACAGAGCTCGTTTTCGTACCGCAGAAAGGCATATAAAATATCCTCCATTTGAAAACTACTAAGAGACGTCTTTCGATTTCCTTATAAGTTTTAGGCAATTTTATCTTGTAAACACGGTATTACTTAACGTTAGTCAATTTCCTGAGTTTGCGAGCAGAAAAATTAATTACGTTTTTCGTAAAAATTCTTTCATCTCTATTGGGATACATTTAAGCTCTCTTTAGTCAGAATATGCATCCTCAAAATCAAAATATTTATACCTTAAACGACTACTGAGTGCAATATTGCCTCAAAGTATTATGATAAGCAAGAAAATTCCCAATAAAATTAGCTCTTATCATTCACATCAACTCCCATCTTTAATGATACTATTTTAATTCTTCATTTATATGTTTGAGGAAGTATGAAGACCTCTATGCCATGATTCCCTGTCGATAAATGGTGATTTGGTATATTTCTGGTCAGTGTGGCATTTCGCCCTCGTCAAGGCTTCCCTCGATAAAACCTGTTGAGCTATTTTGAAGGCCACTTCGGTAGAGCCTAAACACGGGGGACGATTACTCATTGCATACCCCCTGAAATGTTAGCTCTCCTATTCTGGAAATTTGTGAAAGCTTTAAGAGCTCCTGTATGTCTTTTATCAGCGACCACTGCGGTGGCTCAAGAATAGTTTCGAGCCGCTTTGATATCTTTAATTTATGTGCATCGTGTACAGTGTGGGAATCAGCAATCGTTCAGATGCTATTTCCGGAGGACCTTTGGTCGAAATATGTTTTCCGAAGGTGGAAGTGATTGTGACTTGTGTGAAGTGTGTGACTGTGGAAGGAAAGGATATCTCAAATGTTTATACTGCATTTTCATGAATGATCACCGATGCTCACCTGTAGATTACTCGAGTGTTTAGGACTGTGGAGTTACCAATGTGTCACAGATAGTCAATAGCCCTTGTGGTATCAAGAGTGTGCTAAAGGAGGTGCATTCAAATTTCGTTCGTAGAGAGAAGATTGAGGGAATGGAGCAAGCTTCCTGCTAGGTGAGTTTAGTTTCTCACCTTGAGTTTTTCTATCCCAAATCAAAAACTCAAGGTTCTCAAAGTTAGCTCGTGTTTTTATTTGGCTAAGTAATACGTGCACTGTGAGAATGAATATTTGCTTAGTAACTGTTTTGTCGTTATTGCTTTCTTTCTGATTCACCATTGCGTAGTTTCTTTATGCACTTTAAGAATCACGCAATGTATGTTATGATTAACGCGAAGTCATTATGTCTTGAAAATGCCGACCAATACTTATACAGAGATAAATAAGAGATAAATTTCTTTCTTTTTGGTGTTAACGGACTAGGTCCTTTCAGCTATACCTCTCTTTAAAAATAATACTTTACGATATTAGTCTCTAAGGCTAATAGGTTTTCTAAGTTTTATTTTGTGTTGGTGCCAAGTATTATATTAATTTAAGCTTATTCCCTGATTAAATCACAGATAGGACTAAGTCAATGAAGGAAAGTTAAGCGATTCTCTCAATATCACTAAAATTTATCATTCCAAATGTACTAGTATCTTGTGGATGATAAATTGTAGTGATAATCCATCACTTACTTTTACCTCTATCGTCAGTAAAATAGCCACCGCGATTCCTTTAAAACCATCTGTACCTTAGAAAACACAAACGGACGATTTCTGAGGTGGTTAAGCAGTTAGAATTGTGTTTTCCTGGTATTCCATCCCAAACATTTCCCCTTTCTCTTCCTAATTGGGATTGCCTCGAGCTATCTATTTATCTTCTTCTGTGGTACCTCCTTTACAACTCTGTTAGAACAACAGCGTCATTCAAATAAACAGACCATATTGCCCTTACTGACTAAGCAGAAGGCGCCAATTCGACCGAGTCAACGTGTTTTTGCTGTCCTGCGAAAGTTTTTCCTCAGGCGATTAGCCCTCTTCATATGCAACTTTAAACCTTAGCCTTTTATTATCCATTTGACTTTTACTTCTAATGCATTCCGTGAAAGATGTTTATTACCTCATGCCTGCTTCGCTTTTTACTTTTAATTCACTTTCATCGATATGGTATCTCGGAATAGAAAGAGAAATTAGGAAAATCTTTCTGTTGATATTTACTTTGATCATTTAGTGAAATATATTTTGTTATTTTTTAGGAGGTTTATATTGAATATTTTAGGAGATTGTCGCAATAACTAAGGAGACCTAAATTAAATAAATGAATAAGGTTTGACATTAAATGCAAGCCATAAAATTAATATTCTTGGTTGTTACCATATGTACCAAGTGTATTGGTCAACCTTTAAATACCGAATTTCAATAATTGGTCTTGATTCAGTTTAAATAATAGAGGCGAATTTAAAAACTAGTCTAAGAAAAAGGTTAGAGTTGAAGTGTGAGTCGAAATTCTGAAAGATATCTCTTGGTTTTAGTGGCTTGGGATGATCAAGACAAATATTAATTATTTACAACTTAGTAAATATTTTAAACTACTAGGTTATTTTAGCGAAAATCAAAGATGAGAAAGTTGCAAAAAAATTTCACTGTGTCAAAGTATTTTTGGCTTATAAATCTAGAAATCTACGAGATTAATTGAAAATGTAATCTTTTGTGTAACCTGAGAAAATGTGTTTTATAAAATTCTGCAAGTTGAGATTAAAATTAGTCCGCTAAAATGTTTCATGCAGAATGTATTTTATAATCACTGAAAAACCTTGCGCCAACTTATGAGATCCGTGAAAATTAGAATTTTTAGTTAACAATTCAGATGTCCTCAAACACGAGTGAGTAAGGTAATTTCTATTACAACTCAGTATCGTACGATAGCCTAATTCACTCATAGTACTCTTTTGACTTTTAAACCACTCTGTATTTTGCATTTGAAGAGCTTAAGAACTTTTCTTTCATTCCTGAAATCGGTTTGAGTGCTTCTAATCTGCTAAATTCATTCAATGATATACCGCTAGTGTATCGTTTTATTTGCCAACGCGGTTATCAATTACTTTAATATTTTAGCCTTGAAGAAACGGAGTAGGAATAGAAACGAAACGTGCATATCTCCACCGTTTTATATGTATCCCCACTGTGTTTAGGTAAGCTTCAGGTTTTTGAAAGTTTTATGTAATCTAATCAAAATTAATATCAGAATGATGATGAATTTTCCTCTCGAGATTTTTCCCTCGTTCTCAGATAATATTTTGTAACTGTGTGCTATGAAGAATTTGCGATTTTTTGTGATCATGTTTTAAAAAATGTCGTGATAGCGAGTATTCAATGAAGATTAATTAAACGGTTAATTAACGATTAATTGAAATTATTTCATTCATGTCCATGGATTTGAACTTTCGAGTAACTTATCCTTACGATTTAAGGGATCGCTATCCATTAAGAAGATTAGCGAACAACTGGAAAGTAGATTTTTATATGAAAAGATCTAACGTAAAATTAATATACTACTCTTTTCAATTAGAAATTCTTACTGAATTTCGCTCTCTCGATTTTTAACTCATTTCCTAAGTTTTTCAGATCGAGATTTCTGTTACACTGAAAAACTTCTCGCCACTTAATGAGGAAATTTTCGTATAAACTCCTGATTCACTCACTCATTAGTAAGAGCATCCCATCTCATCACTTCTCTCTTATAAATTTCCGTACAATTCGGTATCACCCCACCGTAATGCAGGCAAGCAGGCTTTTCTCATGCATCCATTTGTGCGGAAAATAAAGGGTTTTTAATATTTTTGCTCTTTCATACAGACAAGAGCACTCGGTGCGAGAACTTAATTCACGATAGTTTTGTCGTTGTCCCGGAGGACATCTTAAGCCAAATGTTTGAATCACCACGGGGTTTAGAAACGTTTCAAACCGCACTCAAAAGGATTATTCCATTGACGATGATTTACGGAGTGATAGAACATGCGTCAGCGGCTTTTAATTCTTCTGCTCTCTCTCCCGTAAAAGACCGATTGTTTCGTGCTTTATCGAGAGAAGCATATTTTGACTTTTCATGGCATTCGATCGCAGATTATTCATTATTTGCAGCGGAATAGAGTGCGTTGAAAATTTCACGTCGAGAATCACCGGAGATTTGTTTGCTCCCTCCATGCTCGTTCCGAATTTATTCCGTGTTTGAATCATCTTTTTTTCGGAATCTCCTTGATGTATTTTCCCCGTATCAAAAAGTCTGCACGTGGTTTTCCTTCCGTTTTTCCATTAAGGATATGAATAATGCATTTTTGAATCAAAGTTCTGAGAAAGCGTTCGCCAAGTTGGTAAAATTGAACGTCCCGTTGCAATCAAATTACGCTAAAAGCTATGACAAACGAAGGAGTGGGATTAGGCTTAGGAATATCGTTGAAGTATCTTATCTCGATGTTGAATTATTTGCATTCTCTAGATGAAGTCTGGAATTAGCAGTCATTCTTTGTGTTCAAGCGGTTGTTGTTTAGAGCCATGATGGCTGATAAGGGTCTGTTAATCTTTTTTTTTTTAAGGAAATTTTCCTCAGGGTGAAATTCTAATGTGCCAAGTTCTTCTCATGTTGGAAGCAATTACAAAAATACTATTAGCTTTTCACTTTCGGACGGGACTCTCTAACAATGTTAAAAGATAATTAAGAGCCATTTAACCATTTTTAATGCGATATAACTTGTTTTTTGTTTTAAATGGGATATTATCCAATTATGCATTATGTACCATAAAATTTGTAAAAAATTGAAACCGCATCTCAGGACGCAGGGCATTGTGTAGATTTTAGCTATGAAGCTCTCTGAGTCATTCCTTATTTATTAAATAATACGATATATGTTGCTATTTAATAAAATATTTTTGATCTCATTTACCCACCTAGCTTAAGACGCTTTTGAAGATTATAATGTGAGTGTAATAGAAGTTCGATTCGTGTATTTGGTTCTGTGTAGTGGCCGTTAGTACAATTGTAGCAACACAGTCTTTATGTTAAAATTTCTACATTATGACCAGAAATTTCAAAAGCTGTAATAAATGCCAATGACTTCATTTCCGAATCTCGTTTTATGTCTTTGAACTCTTTACTACCGTGGAAAATTTTAGGCCCAGAGTCCACTTGTTTCACATCCCGATTACAGTCACATCAAAGGTAAAAGATTGAAAATATCGCGAAAATTTTTGAGAATTATCTTTCAAGCTGAGCGAAAACGATAAGAATGCTAAAGTTCTAACTTTGATCCACGATATTCTTTTGAGGAACCTCCCGAACAAAAAGGAACCTTAAACCAGTTTCCAGCTATGCCTATTTCAAAAGGACTCAAATTGATTCCGTAATCATTCGCGAAAACAACGAGAATACTCGAGCACAAGCATTCACTGCTAAGGACCTCGGCTCCTGGAGAATGAACCCAATAAAAATTTAAACGACTCTCTTGTTGTAACGGCAACGTTCTCAACCTGCGGTAATTGGAGAGCATTATCAGGATATATTAATTTGTCCTCTTTTTTACGGATCCGTTGACATTGTGGGGGAAAAGTACCTGGAGCGAGCACACGGCGTTTTCTCCCGGCGATCCCCTGATTTATTCATGACGCGAAAATTAGATTCGAAGTCATTTGAATTGGGTACGGCGAAGGACATCTCTGCAGGATGGGGAAAGAAAGGGACAGCAATGTTACGCGTGTCACACAGTTTAACCCCTGGCGGCGGAGTTTCTTCTCTCGTTAAGAGATTTGGAAACCGCTGAATATGTGGCCCGGTAATGGAATCGAGAGGGAGGTGTGTGTACTTGAGTCCGGCAGTTGTCCGGAAAGGTATGGGGTAGGAGATGGGGGAAAGGGAGGGCTTTTGATAAAGAGGCCCGGGGGAGGTGAAGAAAAGGAATGAGGTAATAGGGAGAAGGATGAGAAAGGAGGATATGAGTTCAGAAAGGTTTGAGTAGTTCTAGTAGAGCAGCAGGAAGTAGGGCAGTGATTCTTATTTTTTTTCTTCATTGTATTTCCATGTATTAACTCTAAATTCGGTGCTCTAAACTAGCGATTCTCGACTAAGTGTCTCTAAGTATTGTCTGCCATATTCGAAATGTAGAAATTTTTGAAACCTTACATACATAGAGAGAAGTCTTTGATTTGCTGTGATATTAACTGCTATGATTCCGTGAAATAAGTTCTAAAGTTTATAACGTAAATTTATATAAAAACGCAATATTCATAGTTTCATTTCGAGGATGAAGAGCATCACCAGCAGCTCTAACTACAAAGTTTCCTACAATTAAAACCATTGAATAAAATCGTTTGAATTAGAATGAAATTTAGATTTTCTTGATTCTTTGTTTAAAAGCACGGGGGATTAACATCGAGTAGATGAAAATTCTAGTGAAAGCAATCGGAGAGTTATTGAATATGTCTATTGATACGAGTCTAAAGATTTCATGATTGGTGCCTCCTCAAAGACACATCTTTAATCCTTTCTCACTCGAAGAAGTAATAAAAACTCATTTTGGACGTTTATTTTAATAGGTATACCGAACACGTGACGCGTAAAGTGACAATGATGTAATAGCTTCGCGATAATACAAAAATATTCAAGGCTGTCTATGTTGCAATGGACACTGAGAAACATATCACATCTTTGATATTTTAAATTCAAATCTAAATTTTTGAAAACGAAAACAATCATATTTTGAAGGAGATGAAGAAGCAAAAAATATCGATAAGACTGGAACACCGACAAAGTTCACCCAATTTTCGGGCAGGGATTCTAAACAATCATACCGATTCAGCTTTGTTAATGGAATTCAATTTTGAGCAAGGCAAGTGGTGCTGCACGTAGTGGCACCGACCACCGTCAGAGGTCCTCATCGAGGCAGTCAACTAAAGAAGTGATGTTAGAGGAAATCCCCCTGAGGATAGACACTGGGAGTAAGGATACGGGAAACTTTGCACGTATTGCAGTGCGGCGTAAAAACCCAAGGAGAAATAGACGCGGTAAATATCGACTTAATTCCGTTTCTCCTTGGGTTTATAAGCCATGCTGCAATACGTGTAAAGTTTTCCTTATACTTAATCCCTGAATTGTTTTCTAGCTAACGAATTTGGTGTTATAATAGCGAGCCCTCATTTGCAAAGAAATCTCATGCAAAGTTTCGGACATGTCATATGGTTCAATCTTTGGGAACTTCCACAAGTTATGAAACAGAATTAACTTGTTTTCGGGACACTTTTGGATAGCCTTTACACAGTGTTTGGAGTAATATGGTAGGTAGGGAGGATTTTAGTATGGTAATCAAATGGTTGGGTATGTGGGTAAACTCGTGGAAAGTGTAGGGATAAGTGAAGGTCATGGAGGGGAGTTTTGGACGAAAAGGGGAGGTTATCCGTTTCGGAGGGGACAACGGGAGGGAATTTCCAAATCAAACAGAATGGCCTTCTCCTCCAACGAAATACGAATTAATTTTCTATCATACATATTCAGCGCGCTCTGTCGGATCAGCGTCAAAAAATAACGAGGAAAGCCAGTTTTCCAAAAAAATAACCTTTTTCACCTCCAGCATCATTTCGGTCGGGGGGAAAAATACATTTCCAAAGCGGAGAGAAAACTCCCGAAACAAACGATATTGCTTTTAATCTTGCGGTCCTTCGAAGTCTGCGAATTCGAATTGATTGAGACTCGGAGGAAATCGAGCTGATGTTATTCGCGTCTTCGGGAAAGGTGGTCTTGTTTCCCGTTGGTTTCTTTTCTGTCTCTCAACGAAAAACGGAAAAAAACGAAAAACGGAACTGTTGGATTGAGAGAAAGAGACAGAGAATAAAAGATTAAGGTGTAGCACAGCGAGAATAATTCTTGGAAGGAGATTATAAAGAGATTAAAAAAGATTTTTGTCATCTCTGGTGGTTGACAGAAACAAAATTTATTTAAAGATTTCACTTTAATCATGTGTAAGTTTAATGAGCAGGAAAAGAATTTTATCAGCTATAAGAAGGTTAAAAGTAAAATGAAAATTCTACCTCCAAATTCGAAAAGATTTGCTACCCATAGTACGAAAATTTTAACTAACTCGAAATATTCAGAGGTCGAAGGATTATAAAAGTTGAAGATATTTGTAACTTTTTCCAGTTTTTGAATGAGTTTGGAGATATGATTATTAGGGCTACATATCTTAATGCTGATGAGAGATAAATATGAGGTTGTTTATGTTTTATTTTTTTTATTTAAAACAGCCAAGCAAAGCGCAAAGTAATGAAAATCTTTCGGGATATGAGTATAGATGTTGCGATATTGCAGCAGATATAGCAGCTTTATCGATAACTGACAAGTCAATTCGACGAATAAAATGAGAGTTTAAAAATTTACAAACATGTTAATCGCTCAAAGGGGAACGAGGAATGTGATGATTAATATAAATCCCGTGATATTTTACTAGATTTTTGGCATACTATATTATCATTAGCATATTTCACAATCATTGCTATTATACTATTATTAGTAGATAATATTGAATAATAGCATAAAATAAAAAACTAGGTATCCCTTCAGGAAATGAAGCTATCTATTGTTTTTTGATCTTGATTTTCATATATAATGTACTAAATCGCGCACGATGTTGCTATGAGGTCAGAAGGCCGATATCTAGAGCTTGAACGTTGAAAGAACCGCTCCAAAAATCGTGTGTTATGTACTTCCGTTGCTTTGGACTTTTATGGCGCAGGAAGTATCACACTGTTCTCTTCTCCTTTGTGTTTACTTTATGGGTATGCGCGGAAAATGTGGAAGAGTCCCAGTAGTATAAGGTCAGGCTTTGTCTTTGCATGAATATTCCGTTAGTCGTCGCATAGAAATAAGGGGTATAATAAATTTAATTATTTTTACCTCTTCTGTAGCCTCAGGTCGGTCATTCATGACTCTGGCTTGATATTTTGCTTGATTTTTTGATAGCAACTACACTAGAGAAGGCGCAAAAACGTGTGAGGAAATTATGACGTGTTTTGTTTGGGAATGAATAATTTGCTATCAAGTTGTTGAATGGAGAACTAGGTAGAATGATCACGGTTGTAGTGTCTTATCACCATTCTAAGCCAGGTTTTACTCTAAAATACGGATGTCCCACATACGTCCCGCGGGCTGGAATGCGTCCGGCAGAAGGTCTTTAACTGATTCTAATCATTGTCTACTATTTCTACACATCCTTATTCGCTGACCTGTCCTTTTTTCCCTTCACACTCCATCAAAACATAAGTGAGACACTATTTGAAAGAGAAATTTTCCTGCTTCCTGCTACCGACAAATGAAAAAGCACCATTTGGTTAAAAAATCAGGTTGGAATTCGAATTTGCCCACAGAATTTCGTTACTGGATATAGGTAGATATCGATATCTATCTATAAAAACGAGGTATATCGAAACGGACTCTGATAGTCTACTTCTCCACCCACATACATTTCAACAAAACATTTCCAATCAATACAAACAAATAAACAAACACTAAAACATACCAAAAAACACACATTCGTGCACAAATCAATTACATTTAATTTAGTTGGGGGAAATTTCGGCATGGAGAAGTAAATTTCCAGTATCCTCGATTTTGGTAAATAAATTTCGAACTCAGAATCATTCAGGATAAATCCTTACTTATAATTGTAACGCAATGAATACATTTTACAACAGTTCGTTGAGATAATCTGTTTTTGACAAAATCTATGTACTTCGTTTGCGTACTAAATTTCTTGTTACTCTGTTTGGGTGTTAAATTTTAGTGATTGAATGAAATATTTTCTTAGAGTCTCTTCAAATTCATCTCGATATTTCCAAATTAGATATTTTCCTTCGTGTATGTGTTTTATGGTGGAAACAATTTGGATCACATTAGTAAATTGGTTCCGCTATAATACGAAATATGTACTAGTACGAGAGAATGGTATTCTAAGTGGTCTCCATTGGCCTGCGTACTTGATGAAATTTCTAATGAGATCCTGCCGAAAAAGTTGGACAATCTTGATCAAAAGTAGTAAAATATCAGTAAATCAAGAGAGAACGTAAAGATAAATAAATAATATAACATTAATGGATCTAATTGAAATAATAAGCCTGCTGAGGTTTCACAAATCAAATGCATTTTAAAAATTGCTGAAACTCTATCTCAGGAAATAAGTGTGCTTTATTCAATGACCACTTCAGTCGTATGGCAAAAATTAATATTTGGACGACGTAACAAAACGGGGTGTTACATCTAAATTGATTCGAGATTTTATTTCCATTCCAAGTCCAATTTTTCGAGTCCCCAGAACTGGACTCCAATTTTCGTGAAAATCCGGGAGGATCAACAATTGTCCCATCGGACGTAGCTTGACCCATATTCGCTTCACATGACCTGGTCCCTCTGTGACCTTCACAATGACAAAGGTTGGATGGGATATACTCCAGAAAAACATTTTTTTAGTAATATAAGGGAAGTGTATTTTGGTGAAGTTGCAGTTGTTTTGAGAAAATATCTGAACTAGGATGACGAAATTACAGCTTACTCTATAGCCCTTGCACGGTTAGCTCATCGTGAATTTATTGCGGGTAATCTATGCTGGTATTAATGTATTTCAAGTGGATGTTTTAATGGTTAAATGGATAGTTAGGATCTGTTAGAATTTAAAAGGCGATATACCAGAGAAGAAGTAGACATTATTATTAACGCTATATTCTCGAAGAAGAGGTTTATGCTTACTTAAGTTATATATTTAATCAGTAGTAAAAGAGTTTCCTACACCAATTAAGTATTGCATGATAGAGGAATTAATGAATTAAAACGGCGAGGAATCTATAATAGGGCGTCATATTAATTACAGAAGCAACGTTATTAGAATAATGCACCTAAGAGCATTGCAGGGATTAGCAGTTTTGCGTTATATATATAATCAAAATTACAGCAATGAACCTCTTTAGTAGTACGATAATAATCTCAATTGATAACGAAGAAGTAGATTTTAGTTTAGAGAATTAAAGAATTATAAATGTTATCGTAGATTCGTTTTTAATCTTATAAGTACGTTTAATTAGTAACTTTTTAAAAGTATTATGGTACCATTTCAATTACATTATATTTTAACCACATTTATTGTAATCGAAATTTGCAGGCTCTCTCTTTTCACGAATTTTCTCTGTTTTTTCTTTAATCACTTGCGATATACTTCTTACAAAATGAAGGTGCCCTAGTACGAGTGAGAGTTGAGGCGAGTGTTTAAGATTCCGCAATAACTTTCCCTAAATTCATGGAGAGGAAAGTTTCAAGGTAACGCAATGGTATGAGGGTTCACAACTCACCAGGTCTTTTAGGCCGAACATGCCACATTCACCTGGTTTTCGAATGACCTAATGCCTGAATGCACGCTTTTGCAGGTCTGATTTTTATCACCTTTTTCTGGACGCTATCTTAATGAGGAATGTACAAATCCTTTCATATCTCATTTTCTTCCTCCTCCGAATTACTTCATTTAGCTCGTAATGAAACTCCAATGGATACTTATCAGCAAAAATATATGAATTGCAGTAAGGTCCTAATACAAATTGCACGGGAAGTATTTGTCGTGTTTGTCATAAAAACTTCTATAGAACACGTACGTTGATATCCCAATATCCTAATGTCAGTTAATTACCTATCGTATCCCGTTTCGGAATACCTCCAATATAAGTTTTTGCAACCAACAATCATCTTAATCGTACAAAAATTCAAAATTTACGTACCCAAAAACTCAATTTGCCTCGAAATGTTTTCTATAATTAATTCAATAGCTGACTCAATATATTAATTAAAATCAGAGCAGACGTGCCGTTTGAACTTGAAGTCGAAGTTATGCGTAGGATGAAAAATCAACTTACAAGGATTAAAAATACCGTTAATTAGAAATGAAAGCCTTTTTAATGGCTGCTTGACTCTATGAAAATGGTTTCGCAGCTTTATTATAGAAGCTAAAATACATGGGCGAATAAAATTGAGGTGGTGATGCACGATAACAATCGTTTTATAAAGCGAGAATTGCAGGATCATGGAAAATAATTAGGTAAAAGAATTTATTAAATGGGAGTAAGAAATTCATTTGGATGAAAATTCATGACATTACTTGGAATAAACATTCATTTTTTCTTTCTTTAAAGCAATTCCTTTTGTGATTTCTCCATTAGTATTGCAAAATTATCAGGAGTCTTACCAGTGGTTTTTTCCTACGGAGAAAAGTGTTTTTTCCCCTGCCATGATCCTGGTTTGCAGGGTTTAAATGTAAGTGTAAAAAAACTGATATTTCCTTCTAGGAGAATATTCCAGGGGTAAATAAAGCAGCATATTTTGAACAGCTTCCTATCTATAATTGGCAATGAACAATTTTATGGGAGATTGTTTTCCTCAGAACTATCTCGATTCATATTCACATATTAATAATGTATAATATGCATCTCTTTTATATTAATTCTAATCTTTAATTTTTCACTTAAATATAAATCGTCGAGTAGTTTATCAGAGTCGTAAAATCGCTCTAGATCTTGATAAGATCTTAATTTTTAACTCTAAATACAGTCCGCATGAAAATCGAAAAACGGCGAAATAGCAAACGAAAGACGGGAACAACACAGTCGTCCGCGAATGGAATCCATTCTTTTCTCACACGAAACGTAGCCGATTGCGAGCTAGAAAGAGTGACGTTAATTGAACGTAACGGAATCCGGAGTGGGGGCGAAAGATTAAGATTCGGGAGCGAAGAAGGGGTGCGGGAGTTAAGGCGGGAGAAATCAAATTGATACGGTTGCATTCCGTGCGAGCCACACTCCATTTTTTTATCTCAGGGACCTCACTTTTTAAAAAAAAAAGTGCCCGGCGAGCGAAATAATTTACCCTGGATATTTCCTTTTCCTGCTGTCCTATCGCCCCTTCCCACCTGCATTCTCTCTCCTCCGGACATAAAGGACGTAAATTCCCGGCTTTTTTTTCTCCTCGTCTCCTGGGGAGAGGATAAAAAAACCCCTCCCGTGAATCTCTTCGAAGCCAGCGAGAGTGGGGCCCCCTCCTACCTTCCCGCAATCCTTTGCATCCCCACCGGGTTCCCTCACGCACGACTCCGCCATGACCCCGCGTAAGAACATCGACCTCTTCAGCTTCCTCTCCGCCCACTTCTCAATTAGGGAATTGAGGAATGCATAATCGGAATCATTCATAAGCCCGACCATCAATCCCGAGGAAGTAATTGGTTCCCGATGATTTAAACGCTCGGAGATATCGAGAGGTTTTAATTAATCGAGTTTCTCTCATAAAGGAGGATATAATTCAGGGTTGTCCGACGGCAAAAATTTGGCCATTTGAAGATTTTTGATCTATTTTCTATCATTCTTCTCAGCATGAATTTCTTTATTATTAATCAAATTATAGCTCAATAGCTTCGCTTCTATTCTCTATTCTAATCTAAATTATAGCTTCTCTATTTTCCCCCTTGAAGCTTTCGGTGAATACTGTATCATTGGTATATATTGTTAACGCACTGCCTTCCCAGAAATCTTTCCAAATTTATCTTAAAAAATTTTAATTTTAGAAATTTATATCCATGAATGGAATAGGAGTAGCAGTCACACATTAAAATAAATTCATGTCCAAGATTTTTGCAAATTAAACAAATTTTGGAGTAGATAACGCTGGTGAAACATGGAAGGAGTTAAATTACAGATCAGCAAAATCAAGCTATGTTGCGCGTGGCGATTACCTAAAAAATTACAATTAAAGAAACAATTATCTGAGGCGGTTAAATACTCGTTTCTCAAAGGAGTAGATTATGATTCCTTAAGAGGCCTTCAAGACCTGAATGAAAACGAATAAAGAATTTAGAGAAAAAAGTTACTAATGCAATAAAAAAGTATATAGCTCATCATATAGTAAATATCAAATATTAATAATTTTAAATAATATATAGCAATAAGGAGTGATTTCTGAAGTAGAATAATTCAATATAATTTTTCCTACTAGAATGATGGAAGCCCCATATAATTCAATGTGAGAGTTCAAATTGGAATACACTGCAATTTAACAGTTAATTAAGTCGTTTATACTTAATAATAATATAAATCAAGTGATAAAACCCTATATTGTTCCAATAACTTAGCTCAGTTTAAGTTGAGGTAACGTGATGACTAATTGTGACAGATTAAGGTTTCATCCCAACCCAGAAAAATGGCGACTAAAGTTGATGAGGAAAATTAAATATAGCGTAATGGCATTTATAAGATACGACATCGAGGGATTAAGAAAGAGTATTAGCTTGGTTTTTAAGTAAAGACTTTACCAACCTTTTCCGGGATGTCCAATTTGCAGATCTCCAATCCTAGCTGTAGTATTTGTAAAAATATTTCAGTTGACGTGGAACTAAGGCTGAATATTTACATCCACAGTTTTAAAGAGAACGCTTGTTGTATAAAACACTTCACTATTACATACGTGTATCACTCCCTAAATGTTTATGTTTAATTTTGCATGAGTGAGGTTTATATTCCGGAAAGCGTGAAGATTGCTTCCTGAATCGAGGCTTGAGATGTAGTATGTACAACGGAAATGAGAATTAAAGCCCAAAAGCTGTGATGAAGACTTCTAACAACAGAATTAATTTATAACGTGCAAATTTCGAGGATTTGCATAATTCAACGAAACAGCCTTGAAATATTTAACAAAATAGGAACGATAGAATTTTAGCATCGAAAATATATCGAACAATTAACAGCGGAATTGGAGCTGAATGAATTAACTCTCTTCCTCTCATTCCCTGGTTTTCTCTCCATTTTCAATCGGAGGTCTTCTCAAAACATTACTCTTTTTAAACTGCCCCTCTCCTTCCTCATTCAGCATCTCGTCCCACGCATCTTTCTTCTCTTCACTTCCTCTGTACCCATTCCACAACCCGAGTTCCATTGTCTTCCTCTCACATTTCCCAGTGCGAAAACCTTTTCTTTCCACTGTGTTTCAATGTCCCTTTTGACAATTATGTTCCCTTTGCGAATTATTCCATGAAAACCTTTCTCGGAATTGTATGTTGATCCTTTCAAGCTCTTCTCCATTAAATGCTCCTGCATTCGTATAACACTGCAGTCGCGTTATAGTTTTATTTTGACTCTTTACCAATTTTAAATTATTTACGTGTCTGCGATGGGGTATTTAAGAATGATGTATCTTCTTGTTTCTCACTTTAAAAATGCATTTTTTAATAAAATCCAGCAATTGGGAGCCAATTACAATGGTAAAACGTGCATGACTTACATCGTGATACTATTTTTATACAAAACTTGGATAAATATTAGTATATTTAAAGTATCCTCCGAAGTAGAACATATTGTATTGTCCTGATGTCAATAGATATACCCTATTGTATTATCAAAATCCACTAGTATTCAGATGGTTCACTTGAAGGTAGCTCTCATTAAAGATTTTGTGGAATGATTAAGCATCGATTTCACGATATGTAATCTAAGTTTTAGCGATTTATAATCAAATCATATTCTATAATGGGAATACGATTCTCCACAAATTTTCTTTCTCAACGAGGGCATTCAGATTTCACGTTTCTAATAAAATCATACACCATAGTGCTATACCTGTAAGTAATTACTTTGTTTATCAATAGAGTACGGGACTCATGATTAAATGTATCTTTTCCATCAGGAATTGAGTTGAATTAATTTCCAAATAATCTATAAACGGATTTCTAATAGAGGATACATGAAATCTTAGGAAAATATATATAAACCCGTTGATTATTATCATAGCATATACTTTCCAAGAAGGAGATTAATGGCAATATATTTTGATCTCCAACGAAAACTGTAAGAATTCAGAACAAGATTACGCTTAAAGGTCTTTATAGTGACGAGATCTGTCGTCAAGGATATTATTGAGAACATAAATAATGTATAGGTAAAGAGAGAGGAAACCTTGGAAGTAATGAATTGAGCAAAAATCTATGGTATTATACTGGGAAAAAATATGTACAGCAGGAAAACTCCAACGAAGGGGATATGAAAAATTTGTAAAAATCTACAGATAGTATAAGCTAAAATATGTAGAGGATAACTGTTTATAACATAGAAATTACTAGAACAGTGTATGAAAAAACAGATGAAGTAAAATAAATATCCGGAATCATTTCAATCATACACTTAGAAAGAGAAAACAATAAATATCGCAAAAAAATTCGTATTTTAAACACACTAAAAACATCCAAAAATTAATATTTTTAAAAATATTAAGTCTAAATATTAGACAGGAAACGTAATAATGAAAGATTACGGATTAAAAATACATAATAGAACCTATAGGAATAGTCTACAGTATAGTAAAAATGATGAGAATAAAAACTAGTTTGGCCGTACCGATGCAGCAGGCAGGCTAGTTTATTAGCACGGTGCATTTATTTAATGTTAGGATATATCATTTGAAACAGCATATCAGATCAGGTGGCTTCCACTCTACCACATCGTGCATTCCGTCGAAGTCATGCACCCGAGTTGCAACAGACTCTTTCGTCGGTTAATTAATGCTGGAAAATGCTCGTTTTCGATCGCTGTCGTTTTCAACTTTGGAGATGTTTTCTTCACTTTTCATTTGATCTCGAATTCGCCGCCCCCTTGAGCGGCGGGACACTCAATCAACCGCTGAGTGCCTGCGGCTGCTCCGAGTGCACCACTTGAGAGTTTTCGCATGCACACCGGCCTCCTCCGTGAAAATGATGCCTCTCGAAAACGTTGCGGTAGGATAGAAAACGGGGATTTCCGATCATGTGCTTCCTTTTCCGGTTCGAAAACGAATTGCCATCGAAGGCTATGGTTTAATCGTAGATACATCTGATGCATAATTGACGAACATATATTTCTGGATGCAGCGTTCGATCCTCAATTTCACCTTGGTATTTCCTCCTCTGATTTTAGACCCAATATCCGCGGTATAAGAAACTAGCGAAGAGCGAAGCTTAAATTTTTTGTCGTATGATTTTTGAGAAATAACACTCGCATGAAAGGTAGCAATTAAAAAGTTGTATTCAAATAAAAACATTAAATTTCTTATCAATTATTTTTTAGGAAGCTTACAAGAATTCTATTGACGGTGAATTTGAATTGCTCTAAGAAATATTTTGGAGGGGAAGATTTAAACGAATTAGGCAAATGAAGCGTTGAGTCGAGACCAAGGTTATAAATCATATTTTAAATAAATTTATGAATTTTTTCAAAAATACAGCTTATTACAATAAAAATTGGTATTTTACGAAAGATTGGAAATTTTACTATTCTAGAACGAAGAATACCTAGAAAATTTTAAATTCATGAAATTATTACTGTTTGATTTAGGGGATCCTATCGAAAAATAACACTAAATTGACGTAAGAGTTGAAAGTAGTCGAGAGAATAACTTGTACTCGTATATACGTCCCAGATACTTTGGAATGTGGATGAGTTTTTATATGGCTATTTTCACCCACCCGCTTCTGTTTCTCGTAGGATTTGTTGTTAGCTAAATTGCGGATTATTCTTTTTCTTTATTATGCTCATATATATTTGAGAAAAATATAGTCATGTGATGATAATGACATTAAAGTGATACTTCGGCTAACGAGTAAAACGGCTAACGCAGTTTTAAGTGGATGAGTGTAGAAGTTAGAGGAACCTAATGCAAAAATCGAATAATTCGATTCGACTATATAGATGTCTGAAGCATTTAATTTCTCTGCATATTATACAGAATCCTATTTTAGCATTCACCTGTTACTGACATTGACTACGGTAAAACTTTTCTAAATCCCAGTACTCATCTCTTATTTGTATCATTGCCTTCTCAAACCTGGTTATGGAAACAATTATTTGTAGCAAAATATAGCCTTTCTCTGATAGAGTAGAACTAATTTAGCGTTACAGAATTTTATAAATCGTATTTCTTCCCTGATTAGGATGATGAAAAGGATAAATATGAAAATCAGATAAAAGGAATCGATGTCTTGGTTGATCTGAAATATTTTTGATGTTTTAATGGTCAATTTCTTCATTTTACATTCCATTCTTTTTACCCATTTGAGTTGTCTCTAATCTCACTTTTAGCGAGTTTTTACCCTTATATGGTGTGGTTTTTATTATTTTATAAAACTTATCATTATACTGGGCAGTACCTTATATAGTGGGAAGCACCCTGAACGAAATTAACGATATACTATAGAATTCTACGAGGTCATGGAATTTACAGAATCACATTTCGGCTAAATAATGCGATTCCGAAACGAATTATGTTCGCTAGTCAAGGAATCACTCTCTGTAAAATCTGATATCTCTAAATCTGATCTCTCTGATAATAAAGCGGAAAATCCGTAATTCCTGAAGAAGACGGAAATACTTCCACATAGCATAGCGGGAAATCGCGTCGCATATTGGCAACTCTGATACAAGTTGAATTTCTCCCTCTGCAAAATTCCATCGCGAATTCCAGCTCTTCTTCCACACAAACAACGTGCAGATCACGAGGAATTATAGCTGCTGAATAAACACTCCTTATTTCGAAAAATTCGTGTAGTTTTATGGCAGTTAAAAGATGACGCGGATGCAAGCTAGGTAGTAATTGCGAAACGCTGGAAGATACAGACTGGTACATACACGGGGAAACCGGTCTTTTGACAATAATAACACGACCTCGTTTCCTGTTGAGGAGGCATTTTTAAATCCATACAGTCAGTAGTGTCGTGCCGTGTGATGAAATATGAGACGAAAACCCGAATGCAGCGACGCTCTGTGCCCGCTCTCACAAAGGAACGAGAGCCTCTCGAACAAAAGAATCGCGAAACGCGAAGAGCAAAGAGATTTATTTATAGCAGCAAGTCAGGGTTTGTTGACCTTTTGTTCATGTGTCGCACTTTATCTTCACTTTGCGTAAAAAAAAGCGGGAGGGCCTAAATAATTGAACTCATCCCAGCTTTCGTTTGGAATCAGTTTTCCAACATATTTAAAGTTATTGCGGGAGAGGTCGGGACAAATGAGGGGGATTAAAAAAGACGTTGCAATGAATTCGAGTAATCGTTTCGGAATTGCTGATTTACGATCGTTCCGTGGATTAGATTATGTATCATGTATTTAGAGCAGAATACTCTCTTACTTTTTCTTTCTTTCAGAAAATGAGCTTAAAATCCGACGTGAGACGCATGCCTATCCACCCGATGAAACCAACACGCTGAATTCTTTTTGTTAAATTAATAATCGTTAATATTTCCTCTTCTGTGCTTTCGCGGGTTTTTTCGCTCCCCTTCTTGTGTGGGCGTTTTTCCGCATCGTGGGTTTTTCTCCGTAAACCTTAAGTTGAGGAGATTTTCTCCCACAACCAGAATCTTTATATATTAGTTATTTATTTTATTTTTTATGCAATTTATTTTGTAATTAGAGGTAAGATAACTATATTTCATAATCTTGAGTTTATTTTAAACCTTTTATGTAGTGTTAGTAAAGGTTGGGTGGAAGAAAGGCCATATTGGCCTAACCCCGCCAAAAGTGTCAAATAAATAAATAAATAAATGGATTTATGTATTAAATTGATTGAAAATCCTCTTCCGCCGTGAGAAGATTTGAATTGGCAATAGAATCCAACTTTCGCTAGCAAATAGTCTTTTTGAGATGGTTTTAATTTCCTGCTTTCGTTTGGGAACAGTTTTCCAACGTATTTAAAGTTATGTTGGGACAAAAGAGAGGGGTAAAAAAAAGACACTGCAATGAATTCAAGTAATTGTTTCGGAATCGTTGATTTACGATCGTTCCATGAATAAGATTATGGCTGCATTTATTTATAAAATCGGTTAAAAATCCTCTTCCGCCGTGAGAAGTTTCGAATCGGCAAGGGAATTCAACTTTCGCTAGCAAATAGTCTTTTTGAGACACTTTTTGTTGCTGTAGACATCTATGCTTGGCGCAACATCAACTGAGCCCTGAGGGTTGAATTCCGTGTGACGTTTTTTCACAGCAGGCTCTAATCTTTGTCTCTACAAAGAGAATTCTAAGAAAACGCTTTAGGGCCTAACCTAACTTTGCAGCGATGACTTTCTCATTCTTTATTTAGACGCTTCTATAATGAATTCGAAAATCAGGGCTCGTTTGTCACCCCGATTAAATATTTTCACTGGAAGTGGAGACGCGTTGTAGACCAACATTTTGAAACATCACGGACAAATGCTTTCCGTTTTAGTCATGGTTGATGATTTTTTTGCTTGACTCTTGGCCCAAAATTTTTATTTACCTCTTTTTAATTATTTGTCTAAGAGTCAAAAAAGAACATTTTCAGTTTATGATCTTTGATGTATTCCTACTCAGTACTTCATTCATATTAATCTTATTCGATAGCAATCCTGACGGCTTTAAAATGGATAAGGATAATGATATAACGAAAAAAATGCCCTATAAGTGCTATAGCAATATTAATAAGTATCCTAGAATACTGTATTTCTTCTAAGATCATACTTTGATGGAGAGAAATAGATCGATAATAATAGTATTAATTTTTTCCTCATCCATCGATGAGGAAAAAATTAATAATATTATTAGTATCGAATCAAGACACAAAATAATTTCTTATTTACGGTGTATAGGTTCTCCTTAGGTTAAGAACTAAGAGACAAAGGTTCTTCAAGCGCCGACAGCACACCCTATGAAGATGGAAGCATTTGTTTCCGAATTGCGCATCGGGATTCTGAATAACTGGTGACCGCTAAGCGATTATCCGTTTCCCGGGAATCGCCCTAGACGATTGCCGCTGTCGGCGCTTGGAGAACTTTTGTCCCTTAGTTCATTGAACGCCGAGTTCCTTTTTTCTTTCTTCCACTCCTTAGGTTATTAAAAATCAGATTTTTTGACTCATAATGATAATTAATGGACAATAAAATAGAAAAAATAACAAATAAAATGAAATAAATGCCATTTTCTCATTGCGAGAAAATACATAGGAATACACAAAAGAGATATCCATACGTTTTAATACCAAAACCTATTGATAAAAAGGATAATAGGGAAGCGCCCCTTATTTTTTGAAAGGATTTTTACGCCATTTGGGTAAAGAGTTTTATTGCAATATTGCTTCTTTCTGTTTGATTGCTAGCATCAATTTTAACTCAAGACAATATATGATAACCTAAATCAACCCTGGAGATGTATCCCATTAACATTTCAAAACTCTACATGATTCGGATCTTAGATATCACATTTAAATAGACAACAAAGAGATGTACTCCTGCTTTAAACTGCATCGCCCTTTAAACCAATGCGTAGCATTTTAAGGCACCCCCTAACAAGAGGAATGACCTCAGTTTTATCTGTCAATGAAAGCGTTCGGACACGGTTGCGAGGCAAACGGATTGTGAGAGATGAATCTCTGAGGGCACCTGTGAATTTTGAAAAGTCTGCCATATTTTCGAAAAATCATGGAAATTCTGTTCCATTTCGATTCATCGCGTGGGCATGGTGCAGAGAATCAAATCATCCGTCAAGAGGGATGGAGGATTTGATCTGAGGCGTTGAAGTCTCACTATCGATTACTTGTTTAAACTGGGAGGGAAATAAATCTTATGGAAGCCAAAAAGTCCTCAATCGTGGTACTATATAAATATTGCCTAAGCGATTGTATTCTTCTATAAAATTTTATGCTCTACCAGTTATTATTGTTCCTGAATGGCTATACAAAAGAAAACTAATCCTTGGCAGTTTTGATGTTGAGGAAGCTAAATCATTTCCTATGTTACATTTGTAATAAAGTGGGAAAGACTTTATAATCAATCATTTTTTCCGTGATTTGTGGAAAGTCCTAATACATAAGTACGGGTAATCCATAATTTATTTGTGTGGAAATTTAAAATTACAAAAAAAGACTCCTAGAAAAAAATGGACTTGAAAAAAGTCTGACGAGACTGGGAATCGAACCCGAGATCTTCCTCTACCTATATATAGAGGTTGTTTTATCCAAAATATGGACAATTTTTAAGTTGAAGTTATTGGAATAGAAATATCATTCTCTTGACAGCTAGTAGGAAAAAAATACATAAATTCATAATTAATCGTACTACGAAAATTAAACGCAAGAATACTGCATTTGCAGTTCTCTCAGGACTTACTGCGCATAGTTCATGAAAGGTAGTAGATTTCAAGACATTGAGTGCCCTGAAATGAGCGAGGGGTATCTACCAAATTTGAGTGATCGCTTAGTATCGACCTCCAAGATTTGGTTCATCTCTCTTGTTAAATGGGAGTTGAGCTAAATTTCCATTATGCAGTGTTCTATAGAGCCCACTAGGAGTATGGATTCATTCGCGACATTAAGACAACAGGCAGAAACAACCTCAAGTGCCTAACCATAAAGTTAAACGATTTTGGTCTTAGGCCAAAATATATCAAAATAAAAGGGAATAACACTCGGAAATTAAAATTAGCACTCGCTTGTCAATCACTTCCGAGCTGTATTCATAGTTTTCACTGAATACCTACTTGCTCAAAATCACGCGTCACAGAGTTTAGCTATATCTCAAACATGATATCGCGTTTACTCAGTAAGATAGAAACGGAAAACGAATTTCTCCATTCTTGCCTACTAACTATAATCTGGAGTTCAGAACTGGGTTTAGCGGAACGTTTCCAGGATCAATTAGACTCGTGACTCTGTTAGCTAGAACCCGTTTGTAATAGTTGTCGCTTCCGGGCTATCCCTTCCAGACGTGGAGAGCGACTTCCTCCTGAAACCCAGCCGTATCGCTATAACGGGCCCCAAGCTAGGGCTGGGATCCTTAGATATTCTATCTTCTGTAACTCTAGAGGGGCAAGAGTCTGGATGTGACTTGCAGCATTAGCTAGAGACGCAATGGGATGTGTGTTTTAGTGCTAGATGGAGGCCAAAAGCTCGGTAAGGTTGCTAAGAGTCCAGGACATACTATCTCGTAAATCCTGGATCGGAAGCTTTGGTGTTGAGGTGGGGATCCAAGAAGTCTCTGAGGTGGAGAACATGGGATAGGCTACGGTCCCGGGTTCGATTCCTGATCTGGGCTTAGGCATGCGAAATAGCCTTAGCTTTCGAAGCACTCTTAAAAATACTTCTAATAGTAATTATCGAATATCGCCTGTAATGGAATGCTTTCTCGTTTATAAAAATACTTTAGGCATTTTTTTTATAGAAGATGGGTTTTTTGATAATTATGTATTAAATCTCCACACTGGATATAATTTTACAGCATTAGTTAGGACTTAGGAAACTCAGCACTTTCCGACTTATGGCAATGGAACCAGAATGGCTTCCTTCGATGTAAAAAGTATTTTAATCGAAAGCTCATCATTGTAAATATTTTCTCATGAATATGAATTTTCTCATCTCATACTAGAATACATATTTATAAAATAATTCATCTTTAATTCAGATCGCATGTATCCTTTAAAATGTTCTTCTTTGGGAAAAGGATGTATCTTTCGACTGAGCCGTAGAGCTTCTCTTCTGTTGTTCTAGACTTAGTTAGAAAATAGTATTTTTTGAACTGAATTCGCTTTTGCATATATTCCGAACAGGATATTTTTTCATTAGGCCCTAGGTCTGAGAATAGAAGGAAGTTCAACTTTGCGCTAATAGAGAGCCCATGTTTGTCATTCTATTATATTTAGCATGCTCTGCAAATCTGCCTTTTATATTCTCCCTCAAATGGCTCATCTTATGAATTCTCTCTGTTCCCTTGAAAATGTATGTTGCCTTTTTCAAAATTTACGTAACCTTTGAAACACAAGAGAGTCTCTCTTTCTTCTTTCTTTTTTTCGCTCTCTCCTGGATAACTTCTCATTAATGGCGAACGCTAACTTTAATTCTGGAACACGGCGGAAGATAATAAAAGTTGGAAATTAAATATACAACATGATGCGCATAGAGAACTAGGAAAGGAGGAAATAGATGTTACTTCAGCAGTCGCAATATTAGCAAAGTTAGCTTTGGCTCCTCTGTTGGCTGAAATTAGATTTTCCGGTAGGCATCGGCCCCGCATTCGCTAGAACGTAATATTTGTTTGAGTAGTCGAGTTCTGGTTATTTCCATTATTCTGAGAAGAGCAAAAATGTTAATGCGGTTAGAGACTTCAAAGTAATGCTTGAAAGAAAACAGGTGAATGAATTTGAAAACAATGGCCGTATGCGATTTGAAGTCGAATTTTTCCTTGTCTTAATTTTCAAGCTTTCCTTTAATTTGTTGATTTAGTTTTTTCATAACTCTCGGATTATGTTATTATTATTATGCTATTGTTATATAATTATATAAATATTATGCTATTGTTATATAATTGTACTATTATTATATTATTGAATGTTAATAATAATATTCTTATCATCATAAGGTTATTTTGTTGTATCTCCAAATACGCTTAATTTTTCTCGACGCCTTCACCTTTACACGATGTATTTCTTATGCTACATTAATTAATATTCTCTTAAAACCAATTTTAAATTCCCTAGACAATTTTATGATCGAAGTTATTCTAAGATATTTTTCTTGTCATTAAAAAGGAAATGCTCAAGTTCATTATGGATCCTTCCATTACAATTAAACACAATAATATTATTACATACAATATCTTTCAGATTAGGATTAAAATCAAAACAATTTTAATAATTATAGGTAACCTACTTAACCTTAATTATAATTACTTCCATGACCTTAATTATATATAATTATAACCCTTATTATATATAATAATTATGAAGGAAGTTGTGATTGAAATTCTGTGAAATTCTTTGTATGTTACCTGGGAGGCCTATTTGCAGCTGATAAAAATCACCCGTTCATTTCATCGAGCAGAGGGGATGTTCCGAACTCCGCGAGTCTCTCATCATACGGCTTCACAACCGGATTCATTTTATTTCGGAAATCACAAGTTATTTTGCAAAGTTTGAGGCGCATGAACGTGATTTACTCCGTCCCATTCCGAAAGGAGGGAAAAATTTTCGGGGTCCGGCAATACAAGAAAGGGGTTCTCCCAACGGGTCGAAAATGCCTCGAAAAGATGTTCCGCAAATAGATTCCGTGTGATTTGTTGGAGGGAATAGGATGAGGAAAGGGAAAAATGCCATCGGAGGCAAGTAACCAAGCAAGAAATGAGCGGAAAGAGGCGCACTAAAGTGGAGTGAAAGGGAAAAATATAAAAGCTAATATCAAATATTGTATGCGTCCCTGGCCTCCACAGTGAAAGACGAATCATCCGGAAAAATTGGTGCCTTCCAATGTACCCTCTCCCTCTTCCCATCTGTCATTCCGGACTCTCCCTCCCTCCCCCTTACCCTTCCACCCCTCCTTTCTCTTTTTCTTTCCATATTCTACTCTCCTACGCATTTCGGTCTTCCCAACATCAATCCCAATCTAACTGTCCGCCGTATATTCCCTCTCTGTTCATGTTGAAATGACTCGGGAGTTTTCCTCTTTCGCTCTCACAATGAGTCGTAACCTTTTCTTCTCTCTCATTATCATCTCCAAATATATCGAAGCCATAGGTTACTCTGCAGCTTTTCATCCAACATCTCATTGTGATTTTCCATAAATGTTTGATTTCGCTATAGATGGGCTTCAATCTATTGCTACTCCTGATAGATGACCGAATTAATGAATTGTTCCTCCGTAGGAATCGCTCGAATCGCTATATCGTATCTTACAAACTAAAAACGTCATTGATTAATTGAAACAAACGAGTGAAATTATTTTCTGATGGATTTATAAATAATTCATCTTTCAATTTTCGTTTATTTTGAAGAATGCTTATAATTATTTAGGTACTAATTTTCAGTTTTTTTGATATTATCTCCCATTAAATAATTTAAATAGATTTAGCTGACACATATTATTATAAACTTTGCATGAAAAGTAGGGAAATATATAATATATGATCAAATATTTCCATGCTCTACGTATCATGATTACATTAAATCACTTAAATTTTATCCTCATAAATAAAGGGTTGAACTTTCATATCATATAAATTTCGTTTAATACTTGCTAATTACAACCATTAGCTATGTTAATAATCCCTTTTATTACTTAGCTAAAAGTTGATGGATATTGTAGATAATTACGTTATTTCTAATAATATTTCTAATAATAATGATCATGGTTAGAGTCTTAGGTCCTGTTTAAGTTTCGGTAAACATCAATCAATTATGTTATAATTTTAAACATTGAGTAATAGGAAAATCTGTCATTTTAGTAATCTGAAAGATTTTTTTTATCGAAAAGGGTATCTATCAATAAAACTAAAACAAGCGTATTCCCAAAATCTGGTTGTCAGTCAATTGATAGTGTTTACTAAAATTATGAGACTCGGTTAATTAATACCCATCCATGCTTTTGGATTCCTTTCTCCACTCCCAAACACAGAACACAATTTAAAGCCTATTTTTTGAAATAAAAAACCCCGAAATAATTCCCTCGGAGGCACCGAATATTAATTAAATTACGCCCGGGAAGAGAAAAAGGCTCAAATATCCTCGTTCTTTTTTTTAATGCTTCAAAATATGTGGGTCAACTCCTAAATTTTAATTACATAAAACAAACGGACGTCTTTCCCTCCCGGAGAATTCATCTTCCCGCTTGAAAAGGTACACCACGAGAGTTAGGCGAGAAATGAGACTTCAAAGCATCGCAATTTTTACGCGACATCGGGACGTGCTGCTTCACGACACCCGTGACTCTTCCGGACACATGTCGGACCACGCGACGGGCGTCTCAGAATCCGCGTCGTATCTCGTTGTACCTTCCTGCGAATGTTTTCCCGAGTTAGCTTCCGGAAGGACGCAGTTTTATACGGGGGAAGAGGTGATAGTCGGCGGGGCAGAGGGTCTTCGCACCTCAAACCAGAACGTACTGATCAAGAGGCGCTTGGTGTGGAGTGGTCTGTGGGTTGGAGCGGTCGCGGAAGTGTGACGCCCCGCACTCGTTTTTGTCCCCACTCAGTTTATTCTGCGGCCCACGCTGCCGAAGGGATTCACCGCATTGTGGATAACATTACCATACGAAATGCCGCCTCTCTGAATGTTTTATTTCGTGGGGTGATACCCGTTTTACTTACTTGAAGTTCTAACTCATATATATCATCTTCAGGATCATGAACTACCCTGTATGGGTCTATTTTTCTTCAAAGATACTCACGGAGAGGGAACTATTGTAACCCTTGGTTAAAGGATCTATGGAGTTCCTAGATAATTTTAATTTAATTCCTAAAAATTTCAATGATACTTATAAATATGTATACCTACACACTTCAGGTGAATCTTTAGAAAATCGACTCTTCCAAAATCTAATCTACTAATGCTATAAATTGTGGGATGATACCCGTTTAACTTATTGAATTTTTAACTTATATTACCTCTTATATATCATCTTCAGGATCATAGACTACCTATTTGTGGGTCTATATTTCCTTAAAGATACTCACGAAGAGGAAACTACCGTAAACCTAGGTTAAAGGATCTATGGAAATGGATATCATAGATAGTTTTGATGAAAAATGAATATAAATATACATGTTGTAGGTCCGTTTTTCCTTAAAGATACAAATGAAAAGAACTATCGTAACCCTAGGTTAAAGGATCTATGGAGATAGATATCTTAGAAAATTTTGATGAAAGGTACATATAAATATACATGTTGTAGGTCCATTTTTCCTTAAAAATACTCACGAAGAGAACTATTGTAACCCTAGGTTAGGGATCTATGGAGTTTCTAGATAATTTCAATGAATGATACTTATAAATATGTATACCTACACACTCCAGGTGAATGTTTTGAAAATCAATTCTTCCAAAATCTAATCCACTAATAATACAACATGACGACGACTGAAGTTAAACAAATTAATTGCGATTTTATTTTCTCATCGTAGTTGCAGTCTCTATTTTCTCGAATTTAAGACTCATTAAAATTTCATCTAGGGATAGTATTTGCTTGTTATAGGTTTCAATTCAAACGTTAAATTTTCCTTGATTTCCTGTTCGTAAATTACAGTTGAATGGGGTCTCAGTTCTTCCGTGTTCCTCAGTTCTAATGAGAAATTTAAGTATCAGAAACGGTCTTTGCAATGTAGACGTTCACATACAAACAATTAATTTGTGTGGAAACGCTATTTCGGGCGGAATATTAACTAGCGATCATGCAGGTGAAGGTGCACTCCTTCAAGCATTAATTTGAGATACTGATGACACTACTACTATTTGATTAATTTAACATCGACGATAGTTTACAATAGCCTTAGCGTTCGCTATCACCATTAATAAATCTTAGGGATAGAGATTTAGTAATGTTTGTAGATGCATGAATCTATACATAGATAGATTCATGCAGTTTGGGAGATTATGTAGCAGTCATTGAAATCCAAAGAAATATTATACCTTATTTCAACGTAAAATATCAAGATAAAAAACTATATCGCCAGGTTTTAGCAAATTGGGAATAGGAAATATTGTAGCGTAGAAATTATATTTCGACGTTGACAAATACATATGAGATTAGCCTCTGAATACTTTCTAAGCTTCTGCTCGTAAATATCCCAGAAGTAAATAAATCTTTCCAATTGAAATTTAAGAGTTATATTCAAAGAAAAATAATTACGTCTCTAAATACGTGTGCTTATTTCAACGCAAAATATGAAGGTAAATACCGATACATATTAGTAGATTTTAGAAAATTGGTTATCCAAAAGATTGTAAAACAGCAATTTGTTTTCGATGATGATGAATACATAGGAGATTAGCCTCTAAATATATTTTTAGCTTCTTTTCGTAAATATCCTAGAACTAAATAAATCTTTCAAATTGAAATTTAAGAGATAAATTATTTTCAAGGACGACAAATCCTTGAAATCCTGAATGATTGAGATTCTGAACTCGGAGGAATTAAAAAAATAAGCTTTCTCATAAGAATGAACAAAAGTGACAAGAAAATAAAAGTACCAAATTCTTTTAATGGAAATCTCGAAAGAGCAGCGGCTGGTGTTATGGAGGAAGGTGTGTCCTCTCAGGGCGTTGGAAGTAACAAGAACAAAGTGCGTCATAGATGTAGGCGGTAGAAGAAAAACAAAACAACGCGATATAGGGAAGTTTCCGAAAGTATAAAGTGGATGCTCAAAGCTTGTCTCAAGTAGGGTAAAAAGTGTTGCATAGAGATGAAAAATTTGGAATAAATCAGTTTAAATTGGGGAATAAATCATCAAAGCTGTGACCCAATAAGGAGTAGATATTGTTTAGTGGTAAACAGCAGGTAGATGGTGCTTTTTTCCAATACGGTCACATTTTAATCTTCATCACCAATAATAATTATTGACCAAGTTACTTTCCTAGGAATTTCAGTGGAAATTATAGAAAATATACTACTATAATAAAATCTAACTAAAATTTACATTTCCTCCGACCATAGAAAAAAACCATTAAATAGGCAGTGAAAACAAAAAATATACCAAATAGGTCCCCTACAAAATTTTAAATAACCCATTAAAACCTGCTCCGAGATAAATACTAATAAAGTAGCATACCTCAAGTTCGCATTCTTGAAAATTACAGAAAATTATGGAGATAGTTTACATAATTTCTAAGAGACGCGTTTTTCAGCACTTATGGGACTGTAATTCTTAAAATTTACGAATGTTTACTAAAAACAGACATCAATACCAATAATAATCGAAACTTAGAGGGATGTTTCGAATTAAAAAATCACCCTTTCGAATAGTAATTACACTACGTAACTGATAACGCTCATGATGTTGTTTTTCTATGTTATCTGCTTTTAAAAATATTATGGATATAATGCATATTATAAATATAAAATATATTTGTCGAATTATGGTAAATTAAAATTTGACCATAAACCGCCGGTAGATTCTATACGGTATGAATATCGAATAGTATGACGAATTTATTACGCCAGATTTATATTACTTGTATATGTCAATCAATCTGAATCCTCAATTAAGATGCGCCATGCATCCGATCTTCCGCCAGGAATCGAAGGAATGCACACTCAATTTACAACTTGCATTCTACTCCATTTCCCAACATTCTCTCACGCTGAAACGGGTATAACACCGAATAAATTTTCCCGAATAAAAACGATCCATTCATGAAACGACTGAATAAAAAATGAAAAGCCGCAGACAATTATGTCACTTCGCTCTCACGCGAAGAGACCTAACCAAGAGAAAATAAATTTTTTCATCGATCGAAAAATTTTTGACGAACTTCCGCATTTACAAAACTCCACAATAAGACCTCTCTGCATGTCTCACCACTAGCAGCAGCTAGGGATTGCCGGCAGTGTCGCGGAAATCGCCATATCGATTCAGAGGCTCAACTTGGAGATAAAAAGAGACAAAACGACGGAAGTGTAAGCCTATATTCCATTCCACGGTGCAGGCAGAAAATAAAACCTAGAGCTTTTGCGCGAATTTATTATATGGGATTTTTCTCCGTAAGACAGTTTGAACTTCTCCGCCCCAGGACGCTTTACTTCGTTTTTGGATAGTAGGATCTCTATAGAATGATCTTCCTGCATCCCTCTTCCTTTTATCTCTGAATATCTCTCCGCCTAACCTTTCCCCTACATTTTTCGCTCCTTTTCTTTCTTCAAAGTAAATCCCGTCCCTATCTTTACCATTTCCTTCCTTTTCCCCTTCACCTCTGTCCCCATATCTTCGTCCCTCACCTTGTTCTGCGATTCTTTTCGAATTATCCTTTCTCTCCAAGTCCCTCTTTTCATTTCTTTCCTGCCATCATTATCTTTCACATCTTTTCGAATAAATTCGGATTCTTTCTCATTAACATTCATATCGTATTATATCTGCTTTACCTCAGTAATTTGACCGCATAAACGATTAATAGCTATTATCCTAAAACCTAATGATATCTCGATTTGTCATATTTTGCTCATTCTCGATATTATAACTTCCTCCTTATTTTGACGATTATCAATCTTGACAATAGATTGCAATCAACGTGAATGAAAATAGGCTAATTTCCAATCTATTTAATTCGTTTTCAAATTTCTCGAGTGCCTATTCGATTAAAAGTAAAATTTTAGACTCACGCTTCACTAATACATGTGAGTTTGCATCCTAGAATAGAAAAGAGATTCGCTAATGTTAACCTCTGAAACCTATCTTTTGCTCTACTTGTCAAATACTAACTAAAGGCTATTAATGATCCATACAAGTGGATAATACTTCTTATTGGTCGAACTCTTCATGCCTAGTGATAACTCAGAATTTTTTGGCATCGTCAACGATAAAACTTTCATGCTTTAGTTATTTTTATCGCTGAAACTGTCCAAAGTTTTAGTATAGAATTAGAATCGAACCGTAATAACGGAGCTTATTTTTGCCTTGCTAAATACTTGTTTGTATTAATATATTATGTGTAAATACATACTTCTATGATTTAAATTTCGTTTTAAATCGGAAGGCCGGGTTCTTTAAAGGACATGTGGGCAGCTATTTCGACTTTGGTAAAAAGCGGTCTTGGGTTCAATTCCCAGTGGGTGCCCACGTGTGCGAAATAACCTCAGCTATTGATGCACTTTTAAGAGTTATCCATAATACAAGACCATAATAGGTTAAAAGTAAGAAACGGAGCCTAACACCCTCAATTCGGACAAATACATTCGTTTACCTAAGTATCTTCCTTCTCTTCTTAACCCACATACCAATATTTTCACCACTCTCCACCATTCTACACGTCTTTTTCCCTTTCCCAACTCCTCCTTTATCTTTCTTCTACTTCTCAGCGCCTTTTCTCCTCCACTATATCCTTTTCTCTTACTCTCTCACCACATCTTCACCCTTCCCCTCTCCATCCCCCAGAATCTCCCTCCCCAAATCTCCCCGTCCACTTGTGCTCACCACACATCTTGCGATTTCTCAAGCATCAGTGTCCGCACGCAAGAATACACATAATGTCCGTCTTTGAAGAGATGGAAACGCGGCCGCAATTGGCAGAGGATCTCAAAGCGTAGTCCATCAGCGGAAGTGCTGACGGAGCAGAGGAAAGATGAAAGGGGAGAAAAAGGGAGAGGAATAGAATGAATTTAATATAAGAGGGAAAGAACTGACAAAGAAATCGAGAAATAGGTGGAAAGGAGGGAATCGGTGGGGATTGTGAAAATATAAAAAAAGTTGATGCTCCTTCGAGGATGGGAATCCGGCCGTGACCGAAGTGAATGTCTGAACCGAAGAAACCGTAATTGCGTCCGGAGTGAGAACCGAATCCCATTCCCGGAAACCTTTATTCCGTACCGATTTTTTGTTCCTATAGATGCCTTTTTAGGAAAGTGAAATTAATGGACGTTTTTCTAGATATGTGTAACAGCGACTTGAAGCTAAATAAAAGTAATCAGTGACCTTCGCATTTATGTGACCTTAGACAATTATTTCTTCAAAATTAAATGACTTATTTTAACATTTGGTTTCCTCCAACGGAAAATTGTTTCATAGCCGAAAACATGATGTAAAGCAATCCTAAATCAATCAATCGAGAAAACCGTAACTTTGTGGAACCCCATGACCATGGTTAATAAATTAATAAAATGACTCAAACTAAGTTATTTTAATTTCAACAATCCTGAATTAATTATCAATAAATGAGAGCACTATCGGATATCGTGGAAGGAGAAAGATTTTTACTATGACAAACAATGCTTTATTTAAAAAATTATCTCCAGCAAAAGAAAGTATGCATAAAAAGGGAAATTTACTGCGTTTGCCTATCTTCAAAAATATTCAAGGATAAGGATTATTTTACTTTTGAGGACGGTCATTGGATCATAAATTTAGTCTAAATTAATATCTTTTAAGTGAGATGTTTAGTACTCGTTACAGTTTAATTTCACTATTGCTTACATTAATATAATCTTCCATCAGAAGAGTTTATAGTCAAAGACATAATATATACTGAAAAAAGATGCTTAAACGTATAAGATTTACAAAACTCATAGATAAAATATTACTGAAATTTAATTATAAAGATAAATTACCCCTGTCACTGAATATTTGAGGAAACACATCGTCATTACGCTACATAGAAAATAAAAGCAGTATATAAATTTCTGTTTGTACACATTTGTGATTGCCGCACTTTTTAAATTCAGATTCCAAAGGAGTAGTTCTCATTAATTTCGGACAAATTAATTTCTTCCGTGGAAATACTTTTTTCTTCAGATCGATTCGAGCTGTCAGCCACATATGTTCACGGAGATGCGGTAATTTTCCCCCGTGTGCTACCGGAGAAAGTGATGAAGTTGAACGGTTCAATTTATTCCGCAGGCATTCATCCTTCCAAGGGTTACCCTAAACGTATAATCTTACGACTCCTTCAGGCAAAGAAGTCTTTTTGTAAAGTCAATCTTATCTCCCTCTCCATGCTTCAGCTTCGGACTCAATAAAGTCGCGAATCTCTCCCTTATTATTCCTTCCTTCAATCTTCTTCCCTATCTCTCCCCTTCCTTCTTTACTATTTAACCTTTCCCTTCTTGATTTGTGGTGGCTCTTCCCTCCTTCCATTACCGGTCGGACCTTTCGCTTCCTCCGCCGATAAATCTCGCGTTCCGCGTCATTGTAACTCCGCGATATCCTTAAATTCCGCGCCTTGACAAATCTTCTCATTTTCCGAAGAATTTCCCGAGTCTTTTCCTCTACAAGGAGTCTCTAAAGGTTCTCTTTAAAAAGCGTCTACGGATGGCTACGAATGAATTGATTTCCGGGTTGATTCATACTCGCGATAATGGTGGTGATAGTAATCAGTGCGCACGGTATGAGTATGAGGAAACGAGATTGATTTGCGTTCTTCTTCGAGATTGGTTTACATCTTACATTCCTTAGTCGTATGCTTACTTGAGTGCTCTCCGTTTATTTAAGAGAATTTTAAAATTCGTATTGAATAAAAAGATTATTATTTTTTAATGTTGTTAATGTCTTTGTAGTGCATCTTGTGATCTTAAAAATTGGAGATTGCAGGAAAGGAAGGTTAGCAAATTTTAATAAAGGTTTTTTAAAATAATTTGCTTCATTAAGAGTTCTAAAATTTGGTAGATTATTGAACATTTTTTGAGTTTCCATTAAACAAGAAATTAGAGTTTAAATGAAAATGAATATATTTCTTATGAAATGTTTTCGGTGGTATTTGTCTCCATCTATCTTTTATTATTTCCGGTTATTTAAGTAATAATTGTGCACTTACGAGAATTGTAATTATTTTGATTTAATTTTATTATTTAATTTTTATTTCATCTTAATATTGGAGTTTAAGTATGCTTTATTCTATGGATGATATTTGTACAATTGCTGTCTTTCGGCGAACTAATGCAAGCAAATATAGGATTTGTTATTATTAATTTTAAGATTCTGACTTTTAATTGTTTTAGTTTCGTCCTGAAGATGAATGAGAGAACCTAGATTCATAGTATTCAGAAGTTTTAAATAAAACTAATGCGAGGTTGGATCTATCGTCTGAAAATCCTTTTAAAAACGTTTATTTGTGTTGATTTTAGTCTTTTAAAACTATTTTTTCATTTTCCTGTTCAAAAAAATAAGCTTACCATCAATTAAAACCACGATCGTCTTTTTAAGGATAGCAAACCATAGAACTGTGATATTAATGATGTCTAGCGAAATGACCAAGCAACTTATACCCTCAGGAGTACTCATTCAGTTGCTTTGTATTAATATACTGTATATTAATGAATTAGACTGACGCGAACTTGATAAGGCTGACCCAATGCCATAGATTAAACATTTTGGTGAATCCTTAGGATGTAATAGAGTATTTAAGCCTTTATAATATGCACGTATACCGCACTGTCATTGAATTCAACTCATCTTATTTTCCATTCAAATCCGCTTAAATTCAGCTAGAATTTCCAAATAGAGTGTCTTCGCCAAGATAGCTCTTTATTGCATTTATTTATGTGTCTGTTTAGATGGTAAAATCAGTGGGGAAATTGAATTTCATTCGGAGACATTCCCTCCATTGATCCCCCATTCAATAGCGATAACATCTAAGCTCGGGGAATTCGGGCGTTCCATTAAGGTGAAATTAAAACGGGACGATTTCCATCCCTTCTCGACTTAACAAAGTTGCTTTGACTAGGTTCTCCCATCTGCTTCAACAAGTAGAATTGCAGTAGTTGGGTTATTGTGCAGTATCTTCACACGTTTTCCGCACTTTTTGGCTAAATACAGTGGGATTCACTTAAAATGCTCTTCAGGGATCTCCTTAAACCCCATTTTAAGATAGATAATGTTTTAGAAACGAGGAAGAATTTAGGTTTATTTGAATTGCAAGAGAGAGGAGCGTGTTTTTTTAATTAAATTTTTTAGGTGCTTATTCTGTACTTTAGGATTTCTAATTTGATACATTTCATTTATTGTCCATCACGTTTTACCTTCCACTTATCTTTCGATAAATGGTAACTGTATGATGAAAATGATCTAGAGGGAATCGTACCAATTTATTTGGTGTCTTTTTTATGATTGTGGGCATTTTATCTTCTCCAGTAACATATTTAAAATGTTTAAATTGATCTCTCTTTCGAGAAACAACACTAAAGAAATATCTACTCTCTCTACTCTACATTTTTATTTCTATTTCCAAAATTTTGGGTGCTTCATTAAATTATCATCTCAAGTGTGTTGATACTATTCTTCATGGATTTTTACGGTAATTTCTCCCTAAATTTTTTGAATTCTTATAAATATTTCACGCTTAATAGATATTCTACAACACTGTTATGGAGTTAAGGAGTTGGTAGAATCCTTTATATCGACTTCAGTTATAAAGAAAGCCCGCAAAAACTGACTCTCAAGGAAAAAGAAACTCTAGTATTACTTGTAAACATTTAAGCTCAGTGAAAGATTTTTTCCGAATAATTAATGTGAAAAATGGGAATATCTTTGATAATTATAATTAGAAATTTATTCAACAAAGTTGCTTCCCCGTTTAGTGTAATTGGAATAGTTTTATATGGTATACAGAGACTTTATCTTAATATCAATGCGGTAGACTAAAGAAATGGGTAGAACGAAGATTCTCCATGTTAAAGTTCTAATTAAAATTCTTTAATGTACGGATTAAAGAGAACTTCAACACGCATAATGTTGAAACAATTTAAAGTATTTTAAGCGGAAATTCAAAAATTGAATTTTATTACTACGGAGATCCACAAAGATGCTTCCAGAAGAAATATTGAGTAACACCTTAGCTTTTGGTGAAACCGGTTCGATTTTAGATAGAAGCCCACGTATGCGAAATTACCTCAGCTGTCGAAGCACTGTTAATAAATTTAGTTCCACAAAGCAAAGGCTTCACCTTTATATTATAAAATTAAGAAGTTATTTTGCAGATAATGTTGACAACGAAGGAGTGCTGCCAAAATATATGAAATGAATTGCCTATTCAGGTAAAGAGTGCTGTAAACTTCCTCAATAGTAAAGATTTTCGATTATTATGGATAGAAAAGTTAAGGATTTGACAGGAAAATACATAGAAGAGGTGGAAGTAGAATAAATAATCAAAACGTGCGTCATGGCGAATGGAAAGTACTCTCCGTGAATTCGTACGCAATATCTCATGGAACAGTTAGAGGTGGAAGCAATGATGTATAGATATATATCTGGTATTCCGGGAGAGAGAGTTTTAATTTGAGGATGTGTCAACCGTAAATAACCTTCTTCGGACGAGCCTTCGCACGTAGCACGTGAATTGCTCCTGCACGTATGCTGCATGCTAAACAAGAAACCGATACGTTTTCAGGTGAATGCTTTCGCAAATACAATTCCGAGGCAATTTATAGAAACTGAAAAATAGCTGTAAAAGATACTTTTTGGCACATTGCTTTTATTTTTTCTTTTTTATTATAGGATAGTTTGGGTTATGTATGGGCGGCACGTTAGCTGCGGCTGGTTAAGTGTTTAAATAAAAAAAAATACCGCTACGAAGCAGTCGTTAACTGCTGTCGTCGGTTAAGCTTTCGTCGGTCGGTTACGCATAAGAATGTAAATAACTGTTGTGAATGACAACTAGAATACCTGATTCTATAATGAAATTTTCTTGCCTAAAACAGAAGTTTCCCATTCACTAAATCTGTTGTTCTAAAGTTGTTAGATTACCTTGTTTTATCCGTTTGACTTAAAACTGACTCAGATTTAGAATTAGCGAAAACATGTTAGTAACGACAGCTCATTGAGTAGCAAAACTCTACAATTAAACCTAAACACGTTCACGATTAACAGATAATCATTTACATGCAACCTATTGTTCAACTTATTCATTATAGGTACTGAGCGTTTAATAGAATTGTTTGAATGCGTGTCGACAAAGAAGTAAGCTTTGAAGACCCAAAAACATTAAAGGAGGTGAACTCGTCAAATTATTTACCTCCTTTTGAACTTTGGGTACGTATATCAGGCCCCAAAATCGCATAAATATATACCAAGGTCACATTCTTATTAAATGAAAATCTATAGTGTTTTTGCCTAATGTGCTTTCTTATTCCTTTTCGGAATTATTTTTTGAAAAGAGAGAAAACGCAAAGTTATAGCAATGGCAACATTGTGGAAGGTCACGGTTCAGATTTCAAAGCAGTGCATTGCAAATGTCTACTTCGAATTCGAAATATTTTGTTGGCCCCGAAAGCAGGATTAGATTCATGTTTGCGTATACTATGTTACTCTATTTCAATTACTTCGTTAACGAATGGCTCGCTTTCAACTTTTGCTTAATTCAATCCGCTGTGTTTACGTTCAGGGAAATCTGCATTGTCTAGCTGGCCACAGATAACACATAAACAGAGAAATACAACGCTCAAATGAAAGATGGTCTTTGTTCGGCGCATAGAGAGTTCTCGCTATAGCTCTTTCATTACCGAAACTGTGGTGCGCGTCTATTAATATGCATTAGCAAATAAAATCATTCCTTTGTAACCTTAACTTCCAAGGATTTGTATATTATTTGCATTAGAGATTCACTGTGCACTAAAAACACGGTATCCGTAAGATATGAAGAATTTTCCGTGATCTTCCTATTCTCACAATGTGGAATAATGTTGTTATTATTATACATGGATGGTCTGAAAAGTTTCCGACATTTCGCCATTTATCGATATGTTTTCTAAAAATTTCTGAAAATTTTCTGAAGATTTCTCAAATATCTGGGGTTACTATTTGTCAAGGAAATATCCTCAAAATATCATTTGGACTCAATATGAAAGAAACAATTTGTCTTCGTCCACAAATTTGATGCTTTCTGACGATATTTGGTGGAACATTTCATTTGGAGCCGATTACTGTAAAAAATAATGTTCTCTTTATTAGTAGTTCTTAATTTCATACGTTGTTTAGAGTAATATTTAAATACCGGGTCTTATTTTCTAACTTTGATAGTTAGAATAATAGGATCTGATATAGACACAAGCGAGATTCAGCAACTGTAAAGTATTTTAGGTTGGATTTGCTCAGAGAAAGATCAGATTATCGACGGAAAAATTAATCGGTAAACAACTTTTTGACGAAATTGTGATTGTAGCAAACAATGAGCGGAAAATCTGGCAGAAACAATCAAAGCGTTTCAGGGAAAAATGGCTAAAATTATTATTTCACGTCATTTTGTCCTCAGTGGAACAATATGATATGACGTTGGGTCCAAATGGCCTAAATAAGAATCTTTCATTCTAATTAATTATTAATCTTTGTTCATTCGCTCCATTTATTTCTATAACCATTATGGAATGACTTCCAAGAAAACTTCCGTTGTTATTAGTCGGAAACCTTACACAATTCTAACATTCTCGTCTGAAACTATACAACCGGTCCATCTATTCACTGGAGGATTGTTTTTCGTTCGGGAGCGTGCCGCTAGAGGGGGACTCCGTTTGCTGTGGAGTCATTTTCGGACTTGGTTCATTTTCATATTCTCTTCATCTCTAAGCGTCCATGATTCTAACGTTTATTCCTCATTTAGATATATAAATATAATTTGGCTATTGATGATGATCATTTTACGATTGCATTTTTGGAGCTGACATATTATTACATGAGATTAAGGGGTCTCCGGGTGGTTCTTGGATATTTAGAGAGGGAGTTTATAATAATAATAATAATAAATCGTCTTTATTCGGGCGAGATTGAGACTGAAAAGTCTCTTCTTACATCTAACCCTTCGTCAATTAGTAGTAAGAAAGAGATAGCAGAAAAAAAGTGCACGGAAGAAATTTATGTTGTGTTTATTAACTTAAGTAATTTACGGAGTTTGAGAGGGAACTTATCTTAAAGTAATTTTGTAACTGCTCTTTTGATGAATAGACGTCTAGGAATCGTATAGGCAATTCTTAATATGAATTTTCTGTGTTTCTGAATTTAATTCTTGTCGCATCATAGGATAATTACTAGTTCTACTCAGTCGTCAAGGGGGCAGATGCCTGTTATAGAACCCTTCTTTGGAACCGAAAATGCAGGACATCAATTTGTCTGATTTGATAAAATCCACGGAGGAGATGTTGTGGAAATTGAACTTCATAATGAAGTAAAAAGATATATACTTTTCTACAAAAATGTTTTATTATGAGATTACCGGTTTCGGTTCATTCCGAAAGTATACATCTTTTTACTTCATTATGTTGTCTAATTGATTAACCTGAATCCTGTCATCGCTAGTATTTGAAGTTGTTGCGATGTATAATCCTTGAGCATATATTGCTAGATATTCTTTTATGTTTTATTAGGGGTTTTGAGCAGAGATTTGGCGTTGTCAAATGCCAACGTCATCATCGGCCAAACAATTTTATTCCGCGCCGGTTGGAAATTTGTTTTGCGCCACATCAAAGAATGTTAATTTTAGCACTGCTGTTAAACATAAAGCAATTTGTAAGAGAAATGTTAAACTTTGAAATCATAATCATAGTAAAATGCTTATTCCCAAAACTTCGACATTTGCAAGGTCATTGGGAATGTATTCCTTACTAGGAATAAATGATGGTGTAATCGCTCAAACATACGAGCGAACAAAACCCATCAGGTAATCGAAAAATTTCCATTTTAATCTTCGAGTAACTATTTATTCTAAAAATCTGTTTTTACAGTTCACCAATTGAATGCTCAATAATGGTTCTTAATAGGTGAATTTTGCAAATATCAATAAACTGTGGTGAACATCTTTACGCCAACTTATGGCACGTATAAATTTACAAACAATTTGCTAGAGTTCAAATTTCATCGACTTTACCGTTAAAATTGTACTTCGTATTTTTTTACCGTTAAATTTTTACCACCGTCACACTATTTCTCGCGGCCCCCTATTGTACCGCAGTACACAGTTTGGAATACACTTCATTCCGTACACAAATAAACCATCAATCTCTCAGTAGGTTCTTGTGCTAAAATTTCTCTAAGCAATGCCCAAGCGTTTATTTACCTCCTTATATATTCGAAACATTTTCTTTTCTTTCCCACAGTTCTACTTAAAATTGAATTAATTCTAATCAATCCCTTCTCGATGTCTGGTTTCCTCTGCCTCTATTTTGTTTCTTCAATCGACAACTATCTTTCTTCTTCAGAATCTGCTATCTACAGCCTCTTCTGTCTGCTTCTCTATGGTTATAAGTTTTTACACGCTATGTTGCACTCAATTCTCAGTTCTCATGGTAACCATACAATTGTAAGGCTATACAAGAAGTGAAAAATTGTGACTTGACCGGGACTCGAACCCGGGTATCCCACTTTTCGATGGTCCGAGGTCTTTCCATTACATTTCCATCGTTTATACAATTGTAACCTTCTGATATGGCCAGGCTCGATCTTGTGGAACGGAACGATACTAAAGAATAAAGAAAAAACTGATTAACTTCCATAGAGAATATATTTATTCGTTGCGATTAGTTTCGTCTACAAGTAGACATATTCAGACCTGCCTGCCTACTTGCAGACAAAACTAATTGCAACAAATACATATATTTTCTGTGGAAATTATGAATCTTTTTAAAATCTCTTTGTTCCTACTCTTCATTTAGTTTTGTCAATTACTCTTCCAATATCTGCACGAATTAAAATTATTCGCTCGAAGTTGAACTTCTTTATTGCCACTTCATTATGCGGTTATTCAACGTAAATATTCAATTTATTGATTAACGCCAGCTATCATTGATTGTGGACGAACTGGGAAAGCGAGAAGAGAAAGTTATATAATGGAATAATCGGTCACTCTTCCCATTGCCGAGGAAATCTGTGATCAATTCCCCGATGCCATTTGGAAGGCACGAAAGTCAAGCATTTTGAATTTCCGAGAGGGAATTTTCATTAGAAAGTGGAATATTAAGTCATCTGCGGAAAGGAAAGAGAATCAGAGAGTTCATATGAGTTAGGGTGGTTCAAGAGGGGATCAAGTAGTCTCTGCGGAAGATTTTCGCTGCACGGTGAGGTTAATTCCGGAATTTACTGTTGAGAGAGGGGAGTTTTAAGGTATTCATAGGACCTATACGGTTGCATAAGCGGTATTTTATAGGGTTCGGAGTCGAGCAAGATGATAAAGAGATTTCATTTTAGGGAGGTGAATTTCAGAAAGCGATTGGCCTAGCGACAGATTTTTGTGCGTTTATTTTTCGAAGTGTTGTTTAGAGAAATGTTGACATGAAAATGTTGGAGAAAAATGTTTGTGATTGGCAAAGCAACTTGATCTTGATTGAGAGGAATATTTAAGGTTCTATGATGATAATTTGAAGTTTAAATATTAAAGTCATCCACTACCTGAGGCGTGACGCGTCGAACTTTGAGTTTTGCACCTTCCACTAAGCCAGGGTTTTAATTCGTTAGCAAAATAATTCATACTTAAAATTTAAGTGAGTGATAAGTAGTACTAAAATGCTTTCGAGGTAGATATATTTCAGAAGATAACATAGCCTTTTTTGATATCCCTGCTTAATTACTTACATAAGTTATAAGTTTATGTTATAGAGCTTAACAACGTAGTAATTCGACATCGAAACATCAAGTTGGTTTTAGCATTTTTAAAAGTTCAACTGCTGAGGGTATTTCCTACATTTCCAACCAGAAATCGAACCCGAAACAGCTTTCATCAAACGAGAACGCGCTACCCACTTGGCTATCCGTGAGTCTAACAATAGAATTGTTATATATTTTGATATTGGTTACATAAAGATAAAATATTAAGGGTCTTTTACATGAAAATTTTGAACTGAGATACTTCATCTTATAATTAATTTTTCAGATGATATGACTCTTATGTTTGTAACTGGTTCTGTATTTCAAGAACATTATCTTTTTTGAACTATTTTTATTGTCCGGTTTATTTATATTTTATTCATTTTAGAGCAATAAATTTGATACAAAACTAATGTTAGTTTAGCATCTAGGATAGTAGTAAAATTTTAAAGATTCATTTACGTTTTATCGTTGCGTATAATTTGATGACTGATATGATTTGATAATTTGACTAATACTCGCTGGATCTGACCCCGGGGCCTTAAGCTGGGTAACTTTCCTTTTTGAACATTTCCGTGGGCATCGAGAAGAATATTATGAATAAAAAAGCAGCGGTGCGTTCATTTTAAACATGCTTTAAGCCGGCCTGAAAAGCGCTATGAGTGTTGCTCGAGGGGCAGTTACTAATGTGTGTATCTAAGGGTGAGGATCCTTGATGAAAGGATCAACCGCAAATTTAGTTTCTTCATGAACACGAAAAATTTTCGAGAGTTGATATTGTTACGCTCTTAAGAAAACACCCCGCATCACTAAAAGGGTTAGCTCTTTTATTTGTTCGACCCGGAGTTCCTGGGCTTCAGAATTTGCCTCAAGGCAGAGCAACACAATCTCCGGGTCAACATGGATATTTTCAAAATAAGCATCGTCTTAGTGATTTAACTCGAGCTACCCATGACGGCAAAGTGCTCAATCTTATTATAGTCACGCCAGTCTCATAGCAAATCGAATGAGGATTTTATATAGTGATTAAAATGGTGCAAGCGCAATGAAATATGTAGATGTTCCAGAAAATTGGATTTGAAATTGGATTACCTTATTCATTATTTCGCTACTTTAGAGGTTCATTAAATACATGCTTTTATTTTAATGGACTTTCGAACTTGAATTTATGTTATGACGATAATTTTTATTCATAAAATTGCATTTATTGATTTCAAGAGAATATTTAATTTTGGGATATTCTCTGTTAAGAGATTAGTCGTTCCTTAAGTAGGTTTACATTTATAAATCATAAAATTTATAAGGAGATATCCAATTTCCAATGATGACTCATGTCTCAAACGTAAGGAAATTATAAACAATTCCCTACCTTGATACATCTATTGCATATATTTTCTGCTTTTTATACCACTACTTAGGCGTTTAACGTATTTAAGTCATACAATATATTGAAGATTATTATAAAATATTATCTCCTAATAAAAGAATCCAAAATGAGAATTAAATGAGAATTTTTAGACCAATAAAAATTTCTAAATACTTCTGTAAGAAACATCCATATGTGACTTATTTGGCAATTTTACATAAATAGAATGGTGAAAATTATAGCCTTGTTGAGGGGAAGACGAACAGAATATCTTCATCAATCAGTGTTTGTCATATTCATATATTTTATGTTTATCTCTGTATTGATGTTCGAAACTTTTCTCAGTATCCTTGTTGTTCAACACAGCAATTTTTACTCATCAGTGTGACCTTTTCGTCAAAGGCTTGTTCATCGAGGAAGTAAAATTATTTTCTGTATGAAAAACACGCATGATTCTGTGCATAATTTTAGTATAAATCAAGACTACTACTGGTTTTTCGACGATTATATTGATATCAGGCTTCCTAACAATGAAATGTTCTTGATTAATTGCTAACTAGTTCAGTTACATGTACAGTGAACTCAATTCAGTAACTTCTATACTCACCCAAATTTTAACTTAAAATTAAGTAAAAGAAAACCTTAATATATAATATTAAATACAGCAAAAATTGGTGAATTATTTTTCGGATTTATTTTAAAATATTAAATGAAAAAGGAAAGCAAAGATAGGTATAATTTTCACTTCTTCCGTGGATAGTGAAGTTATCTACAACGTTAATTATGATAATGTATTGCTTTAAATTTTCTAAAATAGGAACTCGCAAATAAATTAAGCTGTTAATTTGCAAACGCCTGCATTAAAATATTAGATAGGTGGAATATCGAATATAAATCAGCGTTTTCAATGAAAGTTAATTTTCCAAAAAATTCCATTACACATAATTGACAGGGGATTCATTGACAAGGGACTTAATCGACCTGTTAATGGCTGCGTGGTTAGCGAATTTTCCATTTATATCGAATTTTAAAGACTCGAAAATCGCTGGAGGATTAAAGATTTGACCCCCGTAGAAGGTCATTTAATGCTTCTTATTTTATCGTTGCTATCATAATAGTACGTGACATTATTGCCTCTAGACACACTTGAGCGTTAAAAAACACCCCTACGTAAATAACTCAAGAATAACTTTATTTTTGGCTTTTGCATGTGTATGTATAAATTTATCAATAATATATATAAATATCAATCTACGGGAGTGATGATAATAGCATCAGCTTACCCAAGAACAAGTATAATACGCTCCGTTAGAAGGTAAGAGATTGCACTGTAAATTAATGAAGAGAACTTATGAGGTCTTATGCGTATATTCACCTTAGGAGAGAAGCCTTTAAATTAATGAGTCTTCGTTCTGCTAAAACTCCTAAAGATGATAGCATGGTTATCGAAATGCGCTTTGGGTGATACCTAGAAGTGCCGATTTCCCCCGGTTACTTCGATATCTAGAGGGCGCAGGCCTAACTAAGGACGACTGTTTTCAACCTTTAATTCGAGAGAGATGGATACAAGTATAGGGAATTATGGAGATTTACAAATAGAAAAGGTACTTCATGGTTCTATGTGCTTATTCACGGAAGAAAATAAATTGACTGATACGAATGTATGCATAAGAAAACAGGAAAATTAACAATCTACCTAATACTCAACGTTCTTCAGCTTTTTTATCAATATCATCTCAAAACCTATCACAATTAGATCGACGTAATATTTAGGAAGATTCACAGCTTCCACATTGTAAAACCGAAAATATTTCCCTCGTTTGAGCGTCGAAATTTCGGGCTGGGTGGAGGGGCGATGGAAAGACGCGGGAAGAGAGATTAGGGAGGGCAGAGGAAACATGGAAATCATCGATTGTTTTTAATGCGATTGTGTCTCCCCCTACTGTTTGTTCCCTCGAACCGTTCCGGCGCCGAATTGAATCGGTGCTGAGGTCGATGAAAGATTATCGAATGTTTGAGAAGAGGCGGGAGAAGGATATTGGAATTGAGGTGATTAGGGAGGCTGGGGAAAAGAGGGGTCCATAGGGGAGGGAGGGGGAGCACGGACGCATTTCAGATTGAATGTCTTTGTTGACTCCGTGACTTGAGAAACCGAGATTAATCTTTTGAATTACTTAATGGCGAATATTGGATTGAGAATTAATCTGCAGACGTCGCCGTCGCTACTCGGAGCGATTTTCAATTAAGCGACGCGGTCCAGATGTTTTAATACCGACGGAGTGAATGAATTCTGCGTCGACGTCTAGAAATGCATCCGGAAGGGATGGAAGAATGGTAGGGAAAGGGTGACCGAAAATCGTTTCGAACTTGCTGATGGAACAGTTGGTGGTTATTTGAAGTTTGGCGATTTTTTCGGGGTGCGATTTCTACGTTTTTCTTCCTCGTGGAATGAGTTAGTTGATATGCTTTAAATGTATTTTGAGGGTATCACGAATTAAGTAACCTTTAGAGGAGACTCACTTGCGAAACAATAATACCTTACACAAACATTGCAATAAGGTTCCCCTAAAATTCTTTTTACGGAACCATATTATTACTATTTGTAAATGCGATGAAGATTATCATCTCAGATATTAATCAAATCTTATTTTAAACCGTCAGTTTTGAAGTTAAAGGACTAATTTAAATAGCCAATTACTGCAAAATTCATAATAATAAAACGTAATAATTACTGTAAATTGATACTCTTTCGCAGCAAGATAAATGTATGTATTTTGATGTTTTGGAAAATCCATTTAGATAATTAATTTAGAAATGCAATATTCTTACTCTTTTTACTGTCGCGAAATCACATTACTTCAAATATGACCTTTCATATCTTGTGCGGTATTCTATATTCCATACTTAATATATACTGGGGTATTTCACTTTATGTCAATGCTTTTAACAGTAACGATAAAATTCCGCATTCTGCATTTCCATAGCTTCTTAGCAAGAAAAGAGAGCTTCCAAATAGAAGCTGCTTATGTAAAATATCCTGAGAAATACCTACTTAACACATGAGCCTTGTTTTGCTTAATTCTTTCTTTGCTATAGACCTAATAATGAAGTAGCTAAGTGCTCCAATAATGAAAAGGGACAGGAGATTTTCCGTGATGTAATTCTAACTGTTGAAATTCGAGTTACAATGTTGAAATCTTAATTTATTGACAACATTATTTTTGCGGTAGAAAGATGTCACTACATCATAAGGGCATGAAATATTTTAAAAGTTACTAGTTAGTAATGAAATTAACGGAATGTAATCCGAAATTTATAAAGACTTTGATGAAATTGTATCTAATCATAATCTTCCGAGGTTGAAAAATGAGATTCACTGCATACCGCCTAAATACATAGTTTACTCCCGATGAAATCTAAATATACCTCCTTTTTAGAGAAGGTTACGAATTCCTGGCGATTATAATATAATTTAGCGGAGATGAGCTAATATTTTAAACATCTTTAAATTATAAATTGGTTTTTCAAGTAGATTGTGTTCGGACGTGGATAAAAAATCATCCTTCTCATGTAACAATTTTCTCATTTATGCTATCCCTTTTTAAATTATGACTTTATTCCATAACAATTTTACTTTAAACATTATCGATCGGTATCTGCAGTGGAGTTCCTCTAGAAAAATTCTCCTATCCTAGAGTGTTCAGGTATCGAAAGGAAAACATCGATAGTTCAGAAGTATCGGACTCTGGATTCGTTCCGCCTAGGGTTGGCGATAAAAGGAAAGGGCCATAGGGGGAGTAAAAACTTGATGGATAGCAATCCTCTGATCCACTATAATCACCACTTAGACCGTATCAAACTTTAATTGTGGGGTTACTCTGTAACCAGGGCAGGCAACTTTCTGGAATTATACCGAAAATCGCAGTATATCTCAATTTCGGATAACGCTGTCGGCACTCAAGAGTAAAGGGAAATTTCAACTAGCCTGCAAGGATGAAATTAATATGCATATCGTTAGATGGTACGTACTTAATTATTAAAACCCAGGTGATTAGTTAAGCTTTTAAATTGATTATATACGGGCCCATCGGCATAGAAATTAATTATAATGTATTATATACTTATTATAAAATTTGAATACATTTTGGATTTATCTTGCCCATAATTATTTACTCTGTTACGCCTGTAACTGCCCTAATTTTCTCTATTTCATTCATATAATATTATTTCTAAAGGGTTATAAATAACTTGAATTTAGCGAAAACAATGAGTATGAAAAGAGTACGATAATGCACAAGTTTTCAAGTCGTCAAAACAAATGAAGATTTTGCAAATTAATCTCGTTCCTACTGAGATTTAGCAGTTGATTCAAACTTTATATTTCAAATAACTAAAATTAAAATCATTTTCTTCCACACCCATTTTATTGTGAGTGATTCCTAAAGAAAATTGAGTATTTCGTTGAGGCAATTGGAGAAACGGTTTCACTCATAGTTTTGTGGGCGTTCGCATTTGTAAAATCTTCTGTGATATACAAGATCAATGAGTAATTTAATTCTGCCAGATATACTTAAGTAATCAATGTAATTTGAACACGAACTATCTCTTGTAAAACCTAAACTTACTTCTCGTAAGATTCTGATCCGAAATATAAGGAAGATTTGGGTTTTCAACAGAATTCTTATATGAAATCGACGATATCGCAACACTGCCCTGCTTTGTAATCGGCGTTATTTCTCTGAATTTGTGTGTACAGAACTCTGCTATCTTCCACTCCCTTTTTGGGCAACTTTCCCTCAGTTCGAATCCATTGTAAGCGACGGAAGCTCAAAAGAAATCCTTAAGAACGCGCGACCATCACGGGAGTCTTTAATGATACAAAACTTCGCGGAAGTCCTCGGGGACGGCGCTGTTTTCGGCTCTTTAAGTGTTTTCGATGAATGCAAAGTGAAACAACCACGTGTCCGTGAGGAATTGACGAAGACAAAGATGAGACAACGAGAGAGAGAGCTTCTCTTTTTTTATGACTGCCGAAAAATAACTTCTTGAAAAGCGTGATGCTTGCTTGCGTTAGGCATCGCGTTAGCCTGCAAAGATCAATAACCGATTCTTCTGTCTGTGTAGTTTTCAGCTCGGAGAGAGCTTTGGAGACAGACTAGGCGACTAAGGAAAGAACCTATTAGGAAATATGAGGAGTGGGGTAAAGGTGTGACGAGTGATGGGTGTTAAATTCGTAGTAAGAGGTGAGTTGTTGTGGAGAACCCATCAAGTTAATTTTTCTATACTTATACTTGCTTGTGTAGAATCTATTATATTTATCACTCATAAGAAAAATTTAGCGCTAAAGCTTAAAAATTGGTGGAAACAAATAACCTGGAATGAAAAATGACTGATACTACAGGGGCTCGAACCAAGATCTTACTTTTGATCCACATCTGACGATAGGCGAAAAAGGCCGGAAAATTAATGACCCGAGATCTAGTTCTTATTTTTCACACCCGTTTCCCTAGGACACAACTTCTCCTAATAATTCACCTATTGAATTCATTTTGGCTATTATTATGTGAATGAATCCATTAGAAAGCTTCATTTCAGGAAGGCATTATGAAGACAAGTTTTAAACTCAAACATTCGTACTTTTTTAAATTAGAAGTAAGATAATGTTTAATTCAGAGCAACAACGAGAGACGATTGAAATAATGACGAATGAATTAATCAAATAATTCTAGAGACAACTGGAGTAAAGTATTTATTTCGCTTAACAATATAGGTATCTTAATATTTTACTTCCATATACATTACTATCATTTAAATATTATACAGTTTGCCACAAAATTTTAAATAGTATGAGACGTCAGTTATACGGTATTAACCCGGCACGTTTATTTGTAGAAACCTCCTCAGCCTTATTTTGCGCGTTGCAATAAGGGAAAATTGAGTGAACAAATGGTTTTGGAGGAATATTCCGTAAATATTGACTTGCTCTTACACAGCTGCATTTTTAAGCGTGTTGCAGAGGATAAGTGAGCGAAATTAGGTTAAAACCTTATGACTGGTTTACGGATAGATAGAAGGAGAAACTGAGATAATAATAAATGTAATGTTTGCATTGTTTGTTTACGAAAATTGGAAGGAACTTGAACTTCAACGTAGTTTCGAAGGTCAGAGAAAACAAGGCTATTCCAGCTGCTAATATAATAGCAGTGAAAGCAACGGAGAGCTATCTGACCTTGGGTAATAACGAAGTTTTCCTAAATTATCAATGTACAGTTCACCATACTCTCATTTTCATTGAATGTAAACAGGCGAAAAGGAAAGTGCTTCACGCCTAATAGAAAGTCAATAAGAGGAAAAGTTAAGGAAAATTTCCTTAAATAGGAATATTATAATAATTTAACGTTATTCATAATGAATAGGATCATAAGTTGATAGTGATTAAACACACTCGAAAACTCATAACTACTGGCTATAAAATAATGGAGAAATCATCAAAATAAACTTGATTCAAACACGGAGTGATAAATTATTTCTTTTTTAAAATCCTATTATTTACGCAGCTTCTTTTTCTCGGGTACTTTCGTAAAAATTCAATTCTAAATATAATTAATATATTCTTAATAACGCAGCCATTCGCTTTGAACATCATATTTATTATTCGAAGGATTAATCATCTTGTGATTCATCATACGTGACACTTCTTACTTCTTAAGAACCTCCATGTAAATACCCGAAATAGTGGAAATTATCTATTCTAATGATTACCTTCTCGAATATATTTACACAATTACAAATTTCTAGATTTATCCATCTCCTGTCTTCCTCTTCTAAGGGACGATCTGCTCAAAAGAGCACATGGTTTGAATCGGTGCAGACTTGAGTGTTTCATATGATTTTAATTATGAATAAAAGTCTTGTAAAATCAAATGAGGATCAGTTAGAGTGGGAAATTCATACAGATCCTAATTCATATGGTATTTTAAAGCAAAAGAATAAAACTAAAATATTAATAAAAGTTGCCTATATTTATAAAACCGAAGATGAAATTGTAGTGAATGCTTAGATTGCATTTGGATCGAACAACGGATGCTCCAGGGCTTTTAATGTTTCAGGTTTCATTTATTTAATTTGCAGAATCAATGGTCTCCTGAATAATAACAAACAAGAGTTTGGAGATTTAACGCTCATTATAGAGGATCAATCTAATAAGATCTTGGTGACTAAGTTCGTATTTAGCGAATAACTTGATAACGATGAAGGTAATTTACAATGAAGTAACTTTAGGCACAATGAAGATTACAATAACGATAACGATTAATGTAATTTACAATGAAGAGGATCGTAAGTGATATTCATTAAATGCGTTAGAAAACTAAACTCAGAAATTATGATTAAAAAATAATCGGGAAAAAAATGAAAAAATTGGACGATTGAAATACGGAGTGGTAAATTACTTCTGAATTGAAATTCCACCAATAATAACGTTTCTTGTTATAGAGGGAAATTAATTACAATTAATAGGATTAATTAAATAAATAATTTAGAAATATTTTCCTCATCATCAGAAAACCATTTTTAGGTTAACCGTATTCCATTTTAATCCTTTAGCTTACTACAAAAAATATGCACTGAAAGATATATGAGACAGAGGAGATCAATGAAACGCTTTGTTTTATCCTATGTAAGGTTAACCTTCATCCACCGTACTTAAGCTTTCTGATTCAATATAAGGCACACAAAATAGGAATGATCAATTATTAAATAAATTACTATCGATATTTTGTGTGAAACTCACCGCTTGTTGTTCTCTGGCTATCCTTGACCTCCTTCAGTGCCCTTTCACGATCACACAGGAGAAACTCACATGTAAAAAAGTACCGTGAATTGAAGGATGTCACAATCTATGAAAATAGAAACGTAATTAATTCATTGTTAAATAGCGGATAAAATTAATGGTAATATTGTATTATACATATGTAAGAGCGAGCAGTTGCCAATGATGATGAGTCATATTAGGATTTGGATCAAATTAAAACATATCCAATTCCACATAGTTAATATTACAGTGGATCCATTTGAATGATTAAATTAAACAGGAAAGGCCTCAAGAAAAAATAGTAATACTAGTAATACATGCTATACATGCTACTGTTATCGGAAATTCTGAGCCGGAATGAGTATGGAAACTCGATTCAAAATATATTAACATCAATAAGGACCTATTAGTAAATCGAGAAAGAAATGTGTTTGAAAAATAATGAATATTTATTTAAATTTTAAAATCAATACCGAACCTCCGTTAAGAGTATCGTTAAATACTGAATTACATCAAGAAAATTGCCCTACCCTACTCACGGTAAGTGTTCCACTGGAAAATAGTTTCATTTTATTTCACTATATTGCGCCACTTAATCTTTTCATTGTAATATTGACCTCGTTCTGATCAAGAAGACCAAGTAATAGCGTTTAATTACGAATAAAAGGACGTATTCAATGTGTATGAGTTTTCACTCTAAATGAGATAAAAAAAATGCAGGTTCAGCTGGAATTGGAATCGAATTGAAGACAAAGAAAAAATGGAGTTGATATAATTATTAACTTATCGCGAAGTTAAAGTTAAAAATTGAAGGTTAAATTTCTGTTAAATTACCAGTGGAAAAAAGGGAGTAGAAAAATATAGGAGACTATTTTAGATCTAAAAAGCCTTTACGTGAAGATTAAAACCGGTCGAGGAAAAGTTTCGAAGCAGTAATTTAGACTTCCCTCAGATGGCGTCTTTAAAACTTGAGACTCTTGGCTTCATATCTAAATATCATCATAGATCAGAAGTTGGATAAAACAAGAGCACATAACACATGATTTTATTGCTCAGCTGTAAGATTTTATTAATCATAAAAATGATGAGTGACTCAGAAGTATGATTCGCATTAACTCAGAAATACGACACCATAGTTCCGAATAAATATATTCACTAAGATTACCTCCTGAGGATAATTACATATGTAAGAAAAAGTAGCACATGATGTTAATAATGGCGTTGAAAGTTATTGAAACTAATTTATATTACTTACCAAACTTAAGAAATCCTCAGGAAGTCCCACCGTCACGTTCACCTCGAAAAAATGTCTTCATATCCCTTAATTTGATTATAAATCACGTAAGAGGTTTAAAAACAGCAAATTTATTACGTTAAACTTAAATTATGCTTCACGATTACTGAATTCAGTATTTACTAAACTCCAAGAATTCAAACTTTAACGGACTTTTCAAAAATTCTTGAATATGTCTACACTCGGCGACATTTCCAAACTGACTTAAGATTTAAACTGAAAAAATCAACGGTTCAACAAAATGGCGATTTCTGATTGGTCACCGCCGTTACTTTTACGGTCAACCCCCCTCTTATCCTCCTACCGGAGAAAATTGTAATGATTAACGTTTTCGAAATTGTTTACAAGCATTAAATTAAACTTTATATTATTCTTAACATAGTTTAAATTTAATCTGTGATACATTGAAAAACTTCCTTTCTTCTAATATTTCGTATTTAAACTCGACCTAAAATATCTGATAGTTCCGTGTGACGTAATCATTACGTACGTCTTTCGATTAGTATGCGAAAATGAAATAATTCTAATTATTCGATTTTTGAAACGACGCCATAGAATTTACAAAGAATAAATGCAATAACCACTTGTAGTTAACATATAAATTGTTGTGAATTAATGTTTTTTAATAATTTCCCTCTCATATGTTTAGTATAACTGATGATGAGATTTATAAAGCCCATGAAATTCGAGATGATATTTTTTAACTAAAAAAATAGTAATTATAAAATTAAATAAATTAAAAATGAAACATGGCATAAGCATTGTTTAATCCTAATCAATTCATGGAAGATTGAAAAGAAACTGCAATTGAGATCAATTATAACTTTCTGACGTTACCGAAATTTTCCATCTCTCTTTTCCTTTTACATACATCATGATTAGAAATTCAGAATTCGGATTATACAAAATTAGTGATAAAAATTTTTCTATCAGCCAAAAAACCTAAATTGACTGCCTAAATGGAAATGAAGGACTAAAAATGAACGAGTGAATTAAAGAAATGAAGCAGTGGCAGAGGAAATTGGATATAAGATATTTTATTTAGAGAGGATCCAGAGAAATCATATTGGTGTTAACACTGTATTACATTGCTTTGCGAATTCATTATTAAAGGTTTGAAACTGATGACTAAGTTTGCAAATTAAGCGCATGATTCGCCAATAATTAATTGCTTTTGTAGTGCTCTCAACGCTATTTGTCATGTCCCTTTTAACACGTCCGAGATAGTATTTCAATGAATTTCTCATAATATTCGGAATATTGCGTCCGGAATTCACGAATTCTTATTTCACTCTTACCACCTACTTACTCTGCTTCACATGCTCATAAAGCTGACGTTAATTGTTCAACTGCGAAGAATTCCCCTTTTAAAACCTCTCCACACATCTGTGACCCATACCTCAGACTTGCTAGCTTCTCCCATACAAACTATTTCGAAGGTGGCGAAGAACAATTTCGTGTTACCGTCGCCATTATGAGTGCTCCATACAAGGGAAATGTAATGCACTACAGACTACGTAATTCTTCAATTCCCACTCACTCCTTTTTCTAGGAAATCACTGAAGGTAACGCTGAATTAACACTGCATTTCACACTTGGTTGTCTTTGAAATTCGCAGGAAAATATGTAAATGACACCATCTTGAACACAAACGACTTAGCGACAAGGAACTGAGATAGCACAGAGAAAGAACGAAGGTCGCGTGACGTGAAGAACAAGTTTCGTTACTCACAATTTTCTATACCATAATTCTTTGTAAAAACGCGGAAACACGTGAAGACCTCGTGAAATACTCAAGAAGAGATTGTCTATGCTTCTATGAACTTCAAATCTTGATTATTTGTCATGTGTAAGTTGTTTTAGAAGTCTTAGGACATGCTATCTGGTGGTATATCAATCGCTGTATGCTTAGCATGTGCTCTGAGTGTTTGTGGAATATCATGATAAAGTGTGTTTTGCATTGGAAAATCAGCTTTATGATCGGTGAATTTTTTAATAGTGTGCCAAAGTGTAGCGGTGAGAACAGTCTTCGGTTGAATACTTGTTTCTTAGTTTGGAATTCTCACGAAGGTATGTACTGACAGGAATCGGCGGTACTTCTGCGAAATTGTTATTTATTAGTCTATAACTCAACAGTGTTAAGATACCATCGCAAATGAATTGGTTTCTGGTTGTAGATATATGGATACGGGTGTGATGTATTTTCACACATGAAGCAGGCATTATATAGGATAGGAAGGTAAGTATGTTTGCTCTAACTAGGAGATACATGATTATTGTAATTTATTTCACTTCCAATCTGAGTTGGGTAATGCAAGGCAATGGGCAGAGTATGTCGCTATGAATTTAATCGTGTACCTTGTTTCTTTCTGCTGCCTCCTTCACCGAGGTTGAATGCTCTGAGTTGGAAGTATCTATGAAAGTGTACCTTAGGATAAAGGTTTCTCAATATCCATATAAGAGTGGAAAGAGATGCTTATCTGGAATATATTTTATAGAAATATTCGGTGTAATGGGTTGTATTTATTGCTATTTACACCTTTGATTCAATTTTCATGGTTACCATATACCGTAGAGAAACAAACATTTATTCCCGTTCATACGCTACTCTTGTTACTTTATGTATCTCCGTAACTTGAATAATACATTATGAAGGTAATATATTATATAAATCTTATCTTTCATTAGCTTTACTTAATAAAACAAGAGAATTGAATTCCACGTATTTCTTGATGCTTTTGTTAAAAAGATTGTAACTAACAAAAGTCGTATTGGGAAAAATACCGTCATTGATGATTCGCAAAATATTCGCGTAAAAAGCAATGAGCATCAAAGCAAATTCTTTTTCCAAAACTTTTAATACTCAGTTTTAATTAATTTATACTAATGAAATTTTAATGCTAATTTATAATTACGAAAGAAGTAACAAATTTCTCCGGTAGGGGGATAAGAGGGGGGACGACCGTAAAAGTAACAGCAACTATTTGAACCGTCAATTTTTTTTTAAGGAAAATCCTTAGTTTATTAGGGAACATTGCCTTTTGAAGAGGTATTGTGAAAATATTTGAAAAGTCCGTTAGAATTTGAATTTCTAGAAGTGCGGTAGATACGAAATTGCCTTATCGCGAAGTTTACTATAAGCGTAACGTAATAAATATGCAACTTTTAAACAGTATAACATGATTATGAAATAAATTAACGGAAATTAAGTCTTATATCTGGCGTCAAGACATCCCTGGCATACCTGGGATTCTTCGGTCTTGGTAAGTAGAATAAGTTTATAGAATTATAGTTGATGGAGTTATTTCTGAGTTTAAAGACAATCATGGACGTTATTGGTTGTTAAGATGCTACGTATGTAACAATCGTTGGCGATTTTTCCGTTACGTAATAATTATGATTATCCATGAAACCGACGTGTAGATGATTAATATTTTACGTGATTATCTTATTATCTTTCTTTCTCCAACGATTTCCTGTTATGTACGTCTATTTTTATGCTTAAAAATATATATTTCTGGCCAAGACTGATACTTAAGAAATGAAAAATGGCTCTAAACTTATGAGGACCTTGTCTGACAAAAGCCTCAAATAGTGCTTCGAATCTTTTCTGATACCGGTTTTACTCTTTAGATATTCGATGTATTAAGGTGCAGAACAATTTTCGCCAATATTCTTACCAGGGTGAGTAGAAAACAATAGAGGTCGTTATCGTAATGGAAATCTACATTTGGATTTCATATTAACTTTGCTTTTCTTAATTAATTAAACAAATTTCAATGTTCCTATAGCGAGATATTCGATTTGAATTCAGTCTCAATCCGTATTCTATATTAAATTTGGATTGAGATTTTATTTTTATTAAATACGTTATTTAATATAAATTTAACATCAAAGGACGCATCAAAGATCATTTCTACTAAATTAATTCAAATTTTGATTTTATTTTTTCCATATTTCCTTGATTTGACAAATCCCAAGGTCATTCTTTGCGTTGACCAAAACGTTTTAAAAAAATTTTATCTCCAGTTTTTTTACATTAATCAATGACTACAAATTAGGGATAGTTTAATTTTCACAACATTTATAGTATCCAACTAAAACAGTGTAAATCTGTAAATTATATAGAGATTTAGGAATATTATGTTAATCTGGGGAATTATTGAATTGGAAACCCAATTTTTCGAGTTTATTTCCATTTTTTTAATTCTTAAATTTAGCTCCTTTCCATTTATTTCTTTTTTATTATTTATTATATTCAAATTAAGGTTATTTAATTTTTAGGGACCTCAAAGTACATTTTACTGAACTTTACTTAGTATATATTAATTTTCCCTTGGGTTTGACCACATAAATACAGTTTCGAGAATATCTTCGAGATTATGAGCAGTTAGTATAAACGGAATTTTTTTACTGAAATTAAGTTTAAATTTAAGTATAAACTTCCTGATCATTTACCATTATCAATCACTTTTGCCTTCATTTTGATTATCGATTCAAGTAGATGCATCTGATTCGTAAATTCCGAATTCTTACTAATTTTCAATCAATGGATTTCTTGGCCTCGCTTTCAAAAGTTGTCTTTCAGTAAATATATCTTGAAAGTTGATCGTGACTAAGGCTCGAATTGATGAATTGATTTTAAATTTGAATAAAACCCAGAAGTTATTTAATTGAATTAACTTTCCAGTAGAAGGAGTCAACAGTAATAGTAAATGAGTTTCAGATTAAGTTTCATAACTTTTGCAACAGATGATCATTTTTATAAGAAATCGGAGTACTTGTTTTCCTACTAGTTCCTATTTAGTCAACCTGGATTTCTCTTTGTGTTTGATAGATAGAGAGCGTATTATTAGAAGTATTACAATTTTTATGCCCTTCGTGTTGAAATACCTCAATGTTCAATAATATTCAATAAATATAGAATAAAAATAAAGATAATTCTATTATAATATTTACGGTGTGGAATAGGATATTGTTGAATATAATCGTAGCCAAAATCCTAATCAGAATCATCATCATTGGCAACTGCTAGCTCTTATGTATACACAACATAATATTACCCAATCTTCTATTCGCTATTCATGAATTATTTACTTTTTGTTTTTCCAGATTGCGATATCCTTTTCTTCTCGGGACTTCTTTTACTTGAGAGCTTCTCTTGTGTGATCGTGGAAGGACAAAGAAGAGGAACAAGCTGGAACAAGGCCACCTGGAAAACCGCATGTGGTGAGCAGTTAAGAATTTTTATCTCTTGTATTTACTCTTTCGATGGAACATTATTGTTGCTGATATATATAACTTAGCTCGTTGTATTTTCGGTTGTTAATTAAGTGAACAATACAGTTAAAACTGACTGACTTTAAAGGTTTTACACGTAATCTCGGCTGCGAAAAGTGCTTCAGTGGGTACCTCGATCTTTTTAGATAGGTCCACTAGAATGCGAGTCAACAAATTTCTATTGTTTGTTGTTATTACACCATTATTGTAGCCTTCGATTCTACATATTGTGCACATTAACTCTGTAAAACTTAAAGCTTCTGGGGACTTATTATAAAAAACAAAATTCGAATGCGATCTTAACATTTACTACATTTTCTTCTTCGATTACAGGAAAAATCGGTAACTTTGATAAATATTTTGGTATTATTCCTTTGACCTAACATAAATCTCCATTTTATGAACCAGGGCCAGCAAGAATTTCGTCTCTAACTGCTTCTCTACTGCTTTTTTACGAGATCTATTTGTGATTAAAATTATATGTTAAACTTAAGTCTGCACTAGTAAAAAACACTGGCTCTCTTTGGTCGATCATGTTTTGGAAAATGTCATGAGATGGATGTATCCAGAAAATGTAAGACTATATACAAGACGTAGTAATTAGAAAAGATAAGTATCTGTTTCTCCGATATATCCACGTTTATTTTTTATACGTAACAACTGTTCCGATGTTGTTTGTACTTTCTCTTTTCTTCACTCTTTGTATTTTCTGCAAGTCACTTCCTTTTATTCACTTCCTTTTATTCACTTCCTCTTAGACGCGAAGCACTTTCCTTTTTCCCATTGTTTACATTCAATGAAAATGAGAGGATAGCGAAGCGTACATTGATAATTTAGGAAAACTTCTCCTCTTTACTCCAAGGTCAGATAGCTCTCCGTTGCTTTCACTGTTAAGATATTAGCAGCTTGAATAGCCTTGTTTTCCCTGACCTTTGAAACTATGCCGAAGTTCGAGTTCCTTCTAATTTTCGTAAAAAAACAATTAAACATTACAGATTTTATTTCATTTTCTCCTCTAGTCCATTCATAAACCATTCATTGGGTTTAACCCAATTCTGCTCACTTATTCTTGGCAGCACGCTTAAAAATGCTGCTGTGAAAATGTAAGTCAATACTTAAGGAATGTTCCTCCTAAGCCATTCGTTAGTTTTTCACTCAATTTCAGCGAGCAAAATAGGGCTGAGAAGATATCCCATACATAAATGTGCCGGGTTCATAAAAGATTTGCTACCATGATTTTTCACTTCGAATAGAATTCGTATATTTTTGACAGAAAATTTTAGAACAAAATTTTGTAATATTGCTTGCTAATAATGCATTTTCACTATCAACTCACCTATAATGTTTTAACATCATTTGTCATTTACTACATATTTTTTTCGTGAAAATGTTATGTCGGAAAATATACAACATTTGTTGGAACCGATGTAAGTAATTCTACATACACAGTGGGCAGTAAACTCAGGAGTGCGTGTCGCAATTATTAAACGAACATTCCTTCAATGTTCCATACTAAGAATGTTAAAATTCTATTCCTCATATTAGACATTGTGATACATTCTAAGTTCAAGTTAAAACGGTCGTGTGTAAAATATTAAATAAAGAAACAAAAAGGGAATTAAAATTCAATTTCATTTTAAAATTTCAATTCATTAACGTGAATTTCCGACGATTTGTATTCCAATTGAAATTTATCAGATGATCAAGGAATGGGTAAAGGGTGATTTTGCACGTTAGGGCGTGCACCCCGGAAAAATCCCAAGGGATCTGGGTTCGATTCCCGGTCCCGTCGGACTTTTTCTCAAGTCTATTCTTCCTTGGGATTTTAGCAGATGATATTTGCTATTTATAGGGATGATTATGCACCTTTACGATATGTTAAGTTCGGACAAATCGGAATTTAAAGGATCATTCTGAACTCTTCTTTTTAAGTTATGGCCAAAAGGGGATAGCCTTAAAATCTTTATATAACTTCTGTGTATTACTAATTGACGTTAAATGTATAATCTATCAAACTTTTACGAATGTATATAGAATGGAATGGATTCGTAAGTTTAGACGGAGAACTGTACCTATTAATGAATTTGTTCTCTTTTTCCACAGGATAATTCAGCACCATCAACTCCTGAAAAAGAGGTGAGTACTCAGTTTCTTTTCTGATCAGATGATGAAAGCTGATGATTATCGTTTTTAAATATTAGCGTGATAAGAAACTCCAAAGTATTTCAAATGTCTATCGTTTTCATGAATTAGGCTACTTTCTATGACTAATTAAATATCTTGACGTCTGCATGAGAGGTTTTTATGACTAACTATCAATTCTTGAATAATAATTATAAACAAAATTTTAAGTTTCGCTCTGTTCAATGTATTGAAATATGACACTAGGACACTAATTTCTTGGAATCAGTACCAAACTGCTAAGGCCAAAGGAATGGCTTCGTGAACAATATTGTTATCTCGGCCTTTGTCGTATGATATACGTATCAAGATCTAATTAAGCTTGAAAATGAGACAAATAAGAAAAATGAGAAAAACAAACATGACAAATGCGAACAGAAGAAAATTGCGTTTAATTCAGCCCGTACTTAAGGTTTGCTGCACCGATGTTCCTTTAGTTTCCTTTGCTAGAGTATTATGAATCAGGACTGCGTTTTCTTTCAATTATTACTTGTGTTTTGGGGATCTTTTTAAATCTATTATTATACCTCTTTAACGCCATTTACTGAGATGCAAAAAAGGCTTGGATGAATAATTATTGTAGAGTTTTTATAGAGATTTCGATATCTTTGTTAGAACTGACAAGACAAAAAAAACACTATCAAATTTTCTATGAATACAAAATAATTTTTGGAAGGTCTACTAATTTATCTACTCATCCACCGGCTTTTACTTCAAGAAAGTCCGCAAGATGGTGCTTTGCGTCGAAAAAATGTAGTTTTCAATAAATCTGTGACACTGTCACAATACTTAGTTTATTTACCTTGCAAAGTAATCTAGTTCTCTGAAAAATATTTAATTGAGTCTGAATCTTCGCTGATTGAAATATTTATCGCTCTATACATAGTGAAATAATGAATATTCTGAATTCCGTTTATGCATATTAAATTAGATGCTTATAATATGAAGAAAGATTATTATGAGAATGTGATGTATTTAGAAACAAATTTTGGAAGCTCTCACTAACAGTGCCTGACATTCATCTCTCTACGCATTACTTTAATTGTAATTTTTACGAGATATTTTTATAATGAAACATATAGCATGAAGGTTTGTAGATCTGAATAATAAAAATATATGATGTATTATATTCCTCCAAAGGGAAGCTGAATATAGAAAAGAGAAAATGTTTTGATTATGCGGGTTTTGCTGAATTTTGCCTTCTCTACCTTCCTGTTGAGAAATGAAACCACAATTGCAGTGACTTTGTCTGTACCCTTTAGGAAGGTCAATGCTAACGAAGCCCCTTTTGCTTACGTACGTGTGCTGTGATATTCCGTCTTTTCCAACACAGTATCTACTGAAGCGTGAAATATTCCATTACTAAAAAATAATAACAAAATAAAGTCGATAGGATGCCGTATAACTGGTAGGCGCAGGAATTTGATTACTAAATCTGATTTACATAGCTTCAAAGAGTAGGGATGTATCTGCAATGTAATTTACGTAAGCAAGGATTCTCTGCACGAAAAAACTCTGGATTCGAAAAGATGGCGTCCTTTAATAATGAAATTGTTTAAACGCGTCACTTTTAATTACGGCTGAATTCTTCTCGCTTCAGTTTGGATTCGTCACCGAAAGCATTGTCTCGACGCAAATGAAAGATTTTTTCCATCCGCATGAACACACGTCTCTTATTGTTTCGTCATAACAGTAACATGGCATACAACGCTATCCATTAAAATATATTTTTACCTCAGATATATAGTTTCCTTTTTACGTTAATAACAGACTTATGCAGAAAGGAAAGGGTTTATTTCTTTCTAGGAAAGTCTTTCTAAGACTCTATCAAATGCATCAAATGCATACTATCATTACATTAATGAACTGTTTTGTGTATTTTGTCGAACTGAACATCAGCGAAATCATTTTGCGAGGAATAAACTCGTATTATTTTCATTTTAAATACAAACGGTGAAGCTAAATATCTATTAGTAGACTTGGGACAGCTAATATGCTAAATATTATTGGAGATATTGATTGGCATTAATTGCATTTTACCCCCTAAGGGTTGCGGCATAGTCATCGAAATGCACATCGGGTTATTACCAGAAGATCGCTCATTCGCGGTTTCTTTTCACCATTCGAGGAATTGGGCCGAGGTTCACCGGCATATTCGGCAATCGGAGAGATTTTCGAACCTTTTATTTATTAACAACCGAGTTCCAATTTATTTTCTTTTATTAACACCTGTATCAAGAGATATTTAGTTGCACCTTTCAGAGATTAAAAAATTAGATACCCTTTGTATGTGGCTAGAAATAAATTACCCTTCTTCCTTCTCGAAATTAGTGAAGATTTTAGATATTTTAGATCCATGATTATTGGCCTCACAGGAGGGGTACTTATATTAAGGTAAAAACATATAAACATGAAACTGGATTATTATATCGATATTTCAAGAAAAATTATGGGAAACTGAATTGTAGTTAGAGTCGTATAGGTACATCCTACGCGCAATCCAAAAAATAGACATTTTATTGAAAGATACGTGGGAAGTTGTGTTCAGTTTGGGTGAATCATTTCACTCGCTAAATCAAATTACGATCGTGGGCGAAAACATTTCAAATTTCGTATAGCTTTCTCGAAAGCACGGGTTATAACTTAAACTGAAGGGATGAATAGGAGAGGCGAATTTGGAACGAAAAGACTGCTTCATGCATTTCGCGAGCGAAATCGAATTGAGAGCTGTTCTCGCAGTTGATAAAAATTTAATAATAAGTGCGCGACTGCTTTTTGGACGGAGCGGTAAATTAGGAGTACTCCACGTGCCTGCCCTTTGTAATCCTCAGGTGCAAAATGCCATCGCTGCAGCCTACGTAACTCCAGCAAGTAGAACCGAATTTTCCTTTGTCCGTTTTTACGACTTTATAATCCGATTTTGGGGCGTTCATTTTTTGCTGAATGTTTAAAGGTTACTCCACCCACGAAATGAACTTTCTAACCGTATGAATCTGCTTCATCCATTGAGTGGTTTTTCTGTTTTCACGATGAAACACCGCGATTTTCCACTCATTCGCTCAAATTCACTCCATCTACACCCGCTAACTGATTCCAGTAATTCCATAATCATCTTTCAAGTTTTTTATATGGTGCATAAAAAATTCATTAGATTACTCCTCTCATCTTACTGTAGCCAATTTTATTCTCATTTCCTTTTCATCTGCTCTTGCGAAATATTGTACCCGATATCTATATGATTATAAGTTGCTCAAAAATAGTCCATAAAATACATAACTTCCAATTAAGGTGAAACATGTGATACTCTATGTAGCAGATTATCATGTATTTTTATTTTATTTATAAATTATTTACATTAATATTAGGAGCGATATTAAAGAAGAAAGTTATCGCGTAAAAATATTTTTTGAGGCTAAGTTTGATGGTTTTTCCAAACTTCCTTTATCATTTGATTTATAAAACTTTGCCGTTATTCTCGTTTGCGATAACACAGTGTGATTAGTCAAGAACGAATTTACAAAGAATTGCTTGCAATAAATATGCATTTATCATATAATCTAATAATACATTAGTGAAGGAATAACGATAACAATTCAAGAATAAAATCATACTTACATTATGAATAGTATATTTTTAAAGCGATGCAAGTTTTTAAGATTTGAATATGATGATTGACCTTACTTAAATAATTTTATTTAAGGACTATCATTTTCATTTTCTGTACTGCAAACAGTTATTGTTGAGTGATATGATATTTAAATGAAACCATCATGTACATTATTTTCATTCTAGACCTTTTTTTTGTTAGTCTATAGGTTGACGACGTTTAAAATATGTGTATTTAGATTTACAACTATGACTCATATTATAAGAGAAACATCTACTATTTTAAATCAGAATGTTTTATGTCAAAAGTATGCCTCTATGCGTTAAAGATACATCTGCTCTATATTCTAAACAACGTACAAAATTACTGCGGCGGACATGTTTCTCAGCTTTATCACACTCTGCAAGCATGCGATGTTCCCCCGGTATTCGATAAAATGCAATTAGAAAGGTCGTTTAGCAGCGGAAAGAATTTGCGAATGTCACGGGCTTGTGTCGGGCGCCAAAGCACTAACGACACATTTGCGAATCTCTCTAATCGATCCGTAACTATTCGTTTAGGCTTAAATATTCCTCTTCCCCACATGCACGAGTCACACGTGGATGTACCTTTTTTCCCTCGCCAAAAAAACGCACTTAAATTCATTCCGCGCTAGGAACATATTTAGCCCATCCTCCAACCGCCGCTTCAACCATCCTCACCTCTTGAATCTGCATTTTCATCTCTTCGCTACGCTCTCTCCCCCTGCCCAATGAGGTTTTCCATGCACTTTCCGTCGTAGGCATTCGACAAGTCTATCTCAATGAAACAGAAGAGCGGAATAAAATGCGCGCAAAGTGCTTCGCTAGCTCGCTTGTGGCAAGTGTTTCTCCAAGGATGCTTGCTTACTCCGCGTTTTTTTCCCCTCTCTCCAAATAGAGTACAATATTTTATTACGTAGTGTATCCACTGTTTCGAGAAGTTTTTGCAAGGGATTGAGAACGCAATGGGATAAAGGTCGATCATCCAAATGGTTTCCAGTGCAGTAAAAGCAACCTTTTATAAAGATGTAAAGGAGGTACGTGGGGAGCAACGTTCTCAGTATTACTTTACAGCGGAATTTCAGTCCGGAATATACAACGGGAAATTTCCGTGGCGTTTCGCGTCGTAACAGAGTACTTTCAGCTGATGGTAAACAAATCCGAGGTTTGTTTTTTTTTATTCGTTGGAAATCGGAGAGATTCTGCTTTGGCGTTACAACGCGAATTTGCGTCGAGAAAGTTTATTTCGCGTGTGGGAGATTTGTCTAGCGCTATGGGTCTCTTGGGGCTCGATATGGCATCGAACTACTGTGTGCTGAAGGGATATAATTCCACCTGTGTGCGCCGAACTGTGGAAAAGAGTTCAGTTCCCTATCTGGATGCATAGGCTGTGATGCAATAAACTTCCAATATGATAATGCGCTATTAAGAGAGACATTTTGGCTCCAATTTTAGCATCGGTTGATTCTTTTAAACAGCAAACATTTTCAACGGAGTTTCAATGCAAACTGAATGTCTAAGCCGGAAGAATATATCAGCGTGTAGGAAATAGATTACAGGATGGCGTGTAGGATACAGATTCCGGTAAATTTGTAAAATATTCATTGGGTCATCTATGAAAATCATTTAAAGATTTAGATTAAACGAAATTTAAAGCACTATGGATAAAATGTTTAAGATGATCGATGATACTAAATGGAGAGAGATGCCTGTCATGTTACCACAATCTCTACATTATTTTATTTTGCTGTATAACTCTAGATTCAACATATTTAATAAGAGTAATTTCCGTTATTTATGCTGATTGATCTAATGACATTCATTCTTTGAGGTCGAAGATTTTGTTTTATATTTATATATAGAAGTATAATTCGCCTCAATCTCAATGAGCAGCCTTTCGTAAATGGTTCATATATATTACCAAATATATGTTACATATATATATTTCAGAATTATGATGACTTAAGGGATTGAAACCATGGTAGTCTGATAAAATGTTGGTGGTAAAAGTATGAGGGTTTTATTTCAGTAATTTATTCATTGTAATGGAGACCTGCCACAAAATTGAGGCCGAATTGATAGAATCGATTATTTCTAATTTCTCTTTATTGAGGCTATTTAGGACAATTTGGGTATTTATCCTCGAAAAGCAATTTTCTTCACTTTTCTTTGAGGAAAAAGTCGCCTTTTACTTTCATATCAAAGGCAGTAGTTCATATCTAAGAAGATACTCATTAGTCTCGATGCCGCCCATAAAAACGCTCTTTCATTATTTATGAAGCTATACACGAGATTGATGGTAAATAGAACCGTGCATAAATTTGAGTTTTTTGCATTTAAATAAGCTTTTGAAATCAAAGCATTTTATAGTCATTATGTGAGCGTCAGACTTTCTTAAGGCAATTTCTTGGACAAATATACACGTATTTATCAATGTTTACCGTCTATCTATAATCAGAAGTAATTTTCTTCTACGTGCTTAAAAAGCATCCTAGAATTGAAATTAACAGCTATGGTTCGTTTATGTTCGGTAATTTTTAATTTATTTCTTTTAACTTACATAGAGAAATCTCCGTTTCATTGCTCATCTTGGATATTTTTTACCGAAAGTTATCCTTCTCTTTCCATCATAGAGTATTCCCTTTTGTACTGCCTTCTCACAACAAATTTCTTTGAAAGTTTCTAAACAGTTTAAGCGATTTATTACTGTTCGCTCTCTTTAAAGTTTAGAGAAATTTTAACCCTCTGTTAATCAGCAAATATTCGTTTTCGGTTCTTAGAAGTGTTTCTATTGCCTTAATTAGCGCTCCCTTCCTTTCACTCCCAACTTTCTCGAGATTTTAGAAGCCTCCCAAGTAAAACTCAAATCGACGCTCAACGTTCCGTGATATTCGTGGATTCAACCGTAGTGCACATTTTGCTTTCCACTTACGGCACAGAATGGTTACAAGAATACTGTATTTATAACATTGAATAACTAACGTGCCCAGATTTCGATGCATAATCATTATCATTAGTATCTGATGATGATACTGCATCAAAAAGGATTGCGTTCGTTAAATTATTGCTCATATTATAAATAAATTATTTTTGTTAAACGTTCTTTATTATAATGGGATTCCTCAAAGTATTTTACAAAACTATCCAGTTTTTCATATGTTTAGAAAAAGATCAACAGATTAGTTGTTGGAAAGAATCAAATTGTGATCATTTAATGTTTTTCCTTATAATGATTAGTCACGATATATTGCTGTTCTTTGATGGTCTTCGTGTGTTGGTTTTAGTACTCCTACGAGTATTGAATCAGTTTATAGATTATGGTTTGAAAGAACAAACGATAAACGAGAGTTTTGGAGACAGTTTAAATGTTTCAGATTAATGTCCTATCTGTTTTGCTGTATGCAATATTTTGAGACAAGGAACTACTTTATTTCGTTGTTTTAGTTTTTCTGGTATTTTCTCCAATCTTTTCATTAGGGTATTGCATATGCATCTCTTGCCTTTTTTTGTCCTCTCGTGTAAAGAGCTCTACGCCTTAGTTCGTCTGCTACTCATAGTATTTAATTCTACCAAATACTTTCTTTCTTTCCTTCTTCCTCTCTCGATATAACATTTTAAAATATAGATTAGTGCGTTTATTTCTATAGCATTTTATTTTTGTACTTGAGTGGTATATTCGTTCATATCCTTCCTGTTAATGGTCGTATCTATTATTAAATTCCATAGAAACGGACAAAACGTAAGACGGGTCCTTAAATTTTTCACTGTATTAAAATTAACAAAGATCTATTATCTATCTTGTTAATGTAGAGGGTAATGAGCTCAAAATAATGTTTTCCTCGAGAAAGTAGACCTTTTTATATGGGAATTCCTATCATATATTATAACTGTAGAAAAATCTCCAATTTTATTCTTCATGAGATAATTTAAAGGTACAAACAAATCGAATTCAAGTTACAAACAAATCAAAATGTCCCTTAGTATATAGCAAATTCCTTACTTTCTCTCAATTTCGTATTTCCTCGGCAATTAAAATAAACTTTATGATAAAGAAGAACGTTTTTAGATATTATCGGCTTAAAACTTCCAAACAGCCAAAAGATGGTGCTGTGCGTCGATACCGGTATCTTCTGATAAATCTGTGACATTTTAACAAATTTTATTTTAAATTACCGTCCAAGGTAAACGTTCTCTGAAGAAGTCTTTTTGAGTCTAAAAATTAGCTTATTCACATTTTTATCGGTCTATACAGGTTGGAATGATGGAAATATTGAATTTCCACTTCCACATGTTAAATTTTGATATGCTGAACAAAATGTAATTATGAAAATAGAGTGCCAACATACACTTCAGTCAGGCTTTGGACGAATTACATTAGTTACTTCTACAACTTGTTTTAACTATTACTTATTTTTTCTTAACCTTCTTTAAATTACATAAGTAATTTTAGAATGATCCTTATGGTATGTGGAAGGTATTTTTATATTTTTGATGCTCAGTTTTATTTTTATATTTTTCTTCCCTCCTTCCTAAAATGGCCGCATTCGATCTAAAAATGTATGGACCTTGGTAAACATTCATTGCTCGATTCCGAAGATATCATACTCATAGAAAGTTTTATATTTTTCGACTATTAATTCTCAAAAAATAAATACTTAGCCTTGCTTTGCACTTTCTCTATGAATAGTTCCCACACGAGAAAATAGCAATAAAAACTTTGGTAATGGAATTTGTCATATATCCATGAAAATGAGCTTTTTAAAAATCATAGCGAAAAGTGTGGTGAAGTTTTTATATTTCGAATGATGTATTACTAATAGAAGAGAGAAAAAAGGAACTCGGCGGTCAATGAACTAAGAGACAAGATTCTCCAAGCGCCGAAAGCGGCGACCGTCTAAGGGCGACGGATAATCGTTTAGCGGTTCGCGTGAAGAACTGGGACCGCTAAACGATTATCCGTTTCCCGGGAATCGCCCTTAGACGGTCGCCGTTTTCGGCGCTTGGAGAACCTTTGTCTCTTAATCTATTACTAATGCCTAAGGATAATAGCCGAGTGTAATGGGACTACGTTTATACCGCTTCTTATAATCCAGAGATTACTTCATCACTTTGTCGACCTCTGACCTTTAATTCCCTTATGATCTGTCCTGCCTGGGGAATGAATCCCAGCCATCTGTTAGGCAAGTATCTCAACCTCTGCGCCTCCCAGATCTTCAGTAAACCTTTTCTCAATAGCTGAAAATAGAAATTTCTCTGTCAGTTAAATTTTCATGCCAATTCAGCTGTTTTTTATCGAATTATTATTATTAGACTATGAGTGTTTATCTTGCGACCACAAAGATCGACCTTGAAATAAGAGCTGGAATCGGGATTCGGGGAAAGGTAAAGATTTTATGATGTTATTGGCTTTTCGGAGAAACAGAAGCACTCGAGCGCGCCCTCGCATTCCAACAACTTCATTTGTATCTAAATTAATGATTCCTGCTTTCACTTCGCCCATTCCCGCTTCCCACCCCTTCTTTTGCTACCCCTGGAAACCTCCATCGTCACCAACAGTCTCATTCGTCATATCCTGTAGATACGTCATATCTCCCTTACATATCATTGAATGCATAGGCCACTACTCCACAATACTTTACTCCAGCATTCTATATATCTAAATCTCTTTTTCTGCTTCGTCTTACTCCTACTTCCTTACCATGCTTCTTCCTTGTTTACTATCTTTCTATCGCATCCTGATTTTATATACTTCACCCTTTATTTGTTTAAATTCATGAGCCAAATCGCCCATGCCAATTACTCTACGTCATGTACAGTGAAGGAAAGAAAAAGGAACTCGTCGTTCAATGAACTAAGAGGCAAAGGTTCTCCAAGCGCCGATAGCGGCAACCGTCGAGGGTAATTCCTAGGAAAAGGATAATCGCTCGGCGATCACTAGTTATTCAGAAACCCTAATCTTTAAACTAGTGACCGCCGAGCGATTATCCTTTTCCTAGGAATTGCCCTCGACGTTTTCCGCAATCGGCGCTTGGAGAACCTTTACCTTTTAGGTCATGTACAGTGTTTATCAGATATTCAAATACCCCAATAATAATATTCTTAGAGTATCTTCAGCTGAGGTAATATCGGACATAAAGACCCCCACTAGAAATCGAATCCGGGACTACTCACTAAAGTTGAACGCCTTGCCCACTTGAATGTCCAGGAGCCCGGTATCTCCTTTACTCACTGATATTATAATCGATCTGAGCTTGACTCTCACACCTGTTTCGTAAGTATTTTACCTTCGTTGTTGAATAGTAGATTACTTGAAGTCAACGCACGATGGTAATTTTTTGTGTATGTTTTTCTGCTCTACTATCTCGATCATATGCGTCAACCACCTTATCTAGTGTGTCAACCTTCCATCTTTGCATGTTCTTTCCCCCTCCGTACCATCATCTTCATGTGCTGGTATTCCAAAGATTTTTTAGTTGCAACTCTCCAAACCGTTATTTCCACATAAATGCTTTATTTCCTCGCGATTCCTAATTTGATTAACAACTGTTACTTTTGCATCCAACCATGATTTAAACAAGGAGTTCCATTTTATATTTTCTCACTTTCACCATTCCTTCTAATAAGGTCTTGAAGAACTACCGTGCGATCGAGTATACCAGTTCAAAGTTCTCGCTAAGTTATCATTGTTTTGCAGATGTTTCTGCCGTTACTTTCCAAAAATTTCTTCATTGGTTGCTCTACCTTCTAAATTTGTAATATTTTTTCTGAAGCTCTTCTCCGCTTTCATAGTACGACTATACAAAAGCTTATGTATAGAGTTAACAAACGGTTTCATAGTTTTTCGAGTTTATATTATTTGCTGTCAACATAAGTACAGTCTTCATCAGGTAGAAAAAACTTTTGCTTTAGCCATTATACTTATTACTTTACTCTTGCTGCCCCCATTGCAGATAATCTTGCTGTTTAAATGGCAAAACAATTCGACCCGTTCAGAGATTTTCGATGTCATTTTTACATGAAAGTTTTCCTCGCATAGAATAACTAGTTTTGTTTTTATTTATTGATGATTTTAAAGCCATTATTTTCATAACTATATACTGTCTCTTCATCCTTCTAACTTCTTTTACCTTATAACCGATATTTCCACCGACATTCTAATCCCGACCCTTTTCCATCTCTCCCTCACCGACCCAAACCCTCTTTCCAAACCAATATTTAGATGCGTCCTGCCATCTTATCAATCATTCATAACCACTCCATCCACCTTTAAGCCCTCCCTTCACCACTTGACCTCTTTATCACTCACTTTCCGTGGTCAGCGGGCGGAGACGTCTCCCAAGTGCTGAGGGATCCGACCTCGTTCACAAATACGAGGGCCACAAAGCAAGAGCAGTTAAGATGCTGGAGAGGCGGTCCAGAAAGTGCGCGGGTGTTTGAGGAGCGGTCCAAATTAAAAACGATGCCAAAAAAACCTCCTCCTCTTTATCTTTTATGTATTCTGGAGCGCTTCAAGCGACTCAAACGCATCATTTCCTCCCCCCTCCGCGACAAACCCATCCTTTAATACCACTCTTTTCTCCTCCCATACAATCTTCTCTCACCTACCGTCTCTCCCTCCTTCCACCAGTCTTCATTTCCACCCTTCCCCACTTCCATTTCTGTTACCTTTGCCACCCCTTTCTCTTTTTCTATCTCTAACCACCCCTCGCTTTTTGCCACCCCTTATCTACTTGTAACCTTCTCCAGTTGTACCCCTCCTCTATTTCCACCTCCATTCTTATTCACGTTTCTACCCCCATTTCTACTCACAGATCTATCACCACCTCTACCCCTTAACCAGTCTCTCACCCTTATCTGCATTACTACTCCTATCTCCTTTTCTACCTCTCTCTTCCTTATCTACCTTGACTGTTTTGATACCTCTCTCTAACTTCTACCCCCTCCAATTTTACTACTCCTACTCTACTTCCTTCTACCTTTCTACCTCTATTTCTACTCTCAGAACTTTCCCTCATTTTCATCCCTTTCCCCTTCTCCCCCCTTCACTTCTACCCCTCGAATTCTACCCTTCCCACTTCTACTACCCTCAACTCCTACCCTCTCAACTTCTACCCCTCTACTTCTACCCCCTATACTCCTACCCCCCTATACTTCTATCCTCCTATACTTCTCCCATTGTACTTCTACCCTTATACTTCTACCCCTTATACTTCTACCCCTGTACTTCTACCACTATACTTCTACCCCCTATACTTCTACCCCCTATACTTCTACCCATATACTTTAACGCCCTATACTTCTACCCCTATACTTCTACACCAATACTTCTACCCTATATACTTCTACCCCTATACCTCTACCCCTATACTTCTACCCCCTATACTTCTACCCCTATACTTCTACCCCCTATACTTCTACCCCCTATACTTCTACCCCCTCTACTTACACACCTCCACCTTCATCTTACCCACACTTCTACCCTCTCTACTTTTACCCCTCTAAACTTCAACCCCCTCTTCTCCCACCACTCCTCTTCAACCTCCAATTTCACCCACTTCTACCCCAATCTCTATTCAAAGACCCATCTCCTACTTCTACCCCTTAACCAATCTCCCATCTCCTCCACCACCCCCATTTCTTTTACCATCCCTTCCGCCCCACCCCAACCCTCCATCCCCCAACCCCTTCCCACCTCCACCCACGCCATTCGCTTCGTTCTAATTCACTTCTTCACTTCCTCCACCGCAGTTATTAAAATTCCCTCCTTCCTCCCATCTCTCTTTCACTAACACCATTTTGCTTTTTATGCTCCCCTCGACCTCCCACCGCTATTTATTCTCACCCCTTCTCTCCCAAGGAGATTCACTCCCACATCTCCCATTAACCCCTCCCCCGTCCCAGGAGACCGAAACGGGGCTTCCAATTGAGCAAGGTTCCTCGAGAATGGGGTGAGATAAGGAAGGAGAGAGAAATGCAAAGGGAGAGGGAGACGAACGACTTTATTTAAAGGTCGAAATTGGGATGTTACAGTCCTTTCTTACGTTCCAACCCTTTAGAGGAAACAAAGATAGAAAGATCGATTCCTGAGATATGATTCATTTACCGAAGGTGCGTCTCAGTGGAGATTGAATAAGCGGTTCTCTCCCTTGTCTTTTCCCGGGGAATCGTCATTTTAAGATGAATAATGACGCTCTTAAACTGGCCGTATTCCTTGAAAATGTAGAGAAAACTTTTTTGTGCTAAAAGTAACAAAGAAAAGATGCATTCTACGACATAGGCGGAGTATCTTATGATGATGCAAGACATTCAGTTCATTGTTCTACTCTGCGAATTTCCGACTGATTTCGGAAGTATAGTACATAGCTATTTTTTATGATCGAACATCATTTTTCTTAGGTTTTCCTTGCACGAAACGGAAACGCTTTGATTTTACATAATTTCATATGCAGATAAGGAACAATTTATACAACGAATGACAATTCTAATTGTAATATATTGTTCAATGTACTGTAATGTACGGTTCAGAAAATTAGGAAATTAATCCATGCGTTTTATGAGTAGTTAATGAATTAATTTGCTAACATTCACTGATCATGAGATTGAAAACCCAACTTTGTTTTTATTCCACAAATAAAACTGACATTACCGGTCTTGGAATGAAATCAACGCATTGAAATCGCTACTGTCATGTATTATTTCTGGAATAAAGACAAAGTTTTATTTTGAGATGATATTCCACGAATTAAATTAAAATTATTAGCCGTGATCCGCATAAATTGCATTCAAGTCTACAGTTTCTTCTTTTTACTTCATCTCTTAGAAAAAATGTTATGCTACAAGCTAATTAATAATATTCTTTGGTCTACAAACAGAATTTATCGCTGAATTACTGAATGGATAATATTAATTCAAATTTTAATCATCATATTTTTCCATCTTGTTCATAATATATAGGGTTCTTAGGATGGGCAAGAAAATAACCGGTACCACTTTTAAAAAATCTTTATTTAACATATTTTACATTCGGAAACTTATCTTCTTCAATATACATCCTACCTGGATCCCTGCATCGCTCCATTTTAATTTCCTATATTTTGAAGCATTGCTACATTTCGTCCTCTGATATGACCTTCATCATTTCTGTTGCTCTTTTGTTTACTGTATCGACAAACTTCAAACATGTTTCTTCCAACGCACTCGTAACTCTTTTCCTGCCTCAGAGTAACATAGAGATCAGGCCAACAGGGTATGTTTTCCAAATTATATTGTGGTTGAGTAGAAAATATTAAAGGACCACCGATTTAGATATCGTATTATCTTTGTTAAAGAGAAAAAAGGAAGAATAAAATAATATTGAGAACTAATGACGGTATGGGATCTATTTATAAGTATTACAATTTTAGGCATAGAAAAGTGCATATCCAAAGTTAAAATGAATAAAATAATATATTTTATATGATAAAATTTAAAAATTTTATATGATAAACATAAACCGATTACCCTGGTCTTCCGTAACACAGTGATATACGTTGAGCATGTTTGTTTTAATGCACCGCGTAATACCCTAGAGTATAATTTGAATGTCATTTTCACATCTGAAGGATATTTTTCCATCTAATTGAAGATGGTCTTAGAAATGCTAAAACATTTCATTCAGCGCTTGGCTTACTCTTCTTTTTGAATTTGAATATACACAAACGGACGCGCAGTTTAATTGGCCTTGACATTTGAGTTAAAGCGCGACTATACCGTGGAAGACTATAAAAAGCCGGTGCACCCTAAAGGTTAGGAAGCACTGACGTAGAGAAAATGCAGAAGAGATATCGGAAGGAAGAAAGAAAGTCCCAGTGATTCACCAAGGGGAATCTAATCTATATTTGGAGACCCCATATTTCCTCTCGAAAACGGTCCTCTTTTACAGATGACTTAAACGTCCTCCTTTGAATTTTACGCCGATCCTTCCCAAATATTTAACTCGGGATTTTATCCTGTATCATTTCGTATCACATACGACCCAAGACTTCTCTAAATCGTCCGGCGCCGCCCACTCGTGCGTGAATGACCAAGTAGAAAGAAGTGGAGGGATCGAAAAGGTGGAAGGAAGGTATAAAGTTTCTCTGGAAGAGTTGAATTTAGATTGTGATGCAGATGAGAGGGAGGGGTTGTGTAAGAGGCAGGCTCGCTTCCCGCCCACTCCTCTGCGGGGTGCAGATAAACAAAGAGGCGTTTTAATGGCGGAGAAGTAGTAGTCAGTTCCCTTGCGGTGAGAACGACTGTTGCCACTTCCTCTCCTTCTTTCCCATACCATCATTCGCCGTCTTCCCCTCGTCCCTTTCATTAAGCTATCCTTAACTTTTTCCAAACCTGGGTACCCAGGGAAACTGGGACACTCGCTCGAAAACGGGACATAGCCGGAATAACTTTGTAATTTCATCCAAAGAACAGAAAGATGTACTATTTCCCTACTTTATTCAGAGATCTACTAGTTTCAGCCTGTACTAGTTGCCAAATTAGCGATATTCACGCTAGAATCGTTGCGCCTACGACTTATTCCTTCTTTTAGAGACCTTTTTCTGTTTTTAGATTTAGGTTCATACACCGTGAGCCGTTAGCGGCGTATGGCAGGGGGTAGTGACACCATCAGCAATATCTTAACTACCCTATTAGCTTCTCTAATAGCCTCTGGATGGACCAAAAGTAATTATCCGTCATTGCGAATTCTTCCTTTTAACGATTTACGATGCTTCTCGGAGATCGCGTTCGTTCTTTACTGGAACTAAAATTTCACTAAATTCGTCTAAAATTTCTGATCCGATGAATTTTTCGAAATGTTTCGTCAGTAATCATATCTTCTCACCTGAAGCGAATTCCAATTGAGGGCTTCTATTATAGCCGTAACTGCATCGTAGAATCTGAAATCTCCTGTAATAGAACGAGCTACTCTGCGTTGGACCATCAATAAATCTGAGACTAAACCTAGTTCATGTCGATTCCAAATCGCGTAGTAGTATTCGAGACTATGTGGAATAAGAGAGAAAAGTTTTAGCGACTCGCACACTATACAGCATGTCCTGTGACGTTGCATCTCCTGAATGTGCTCTTCACGCAAAAGTTTTTGCTTATATTGAAATTAGAATCGCATTTACTATAGTTCCGATGGAGAAACGGGCATGGTAAAAGTCTGACAGGACCGGTTGTCATGTCAATTTCTCCTTAGGAATTCTCCAAAGTTCACACCTTTAAAAGCAATTAATTACCTTCAACACTTTTCAATGGATAAAAGACTTAGTATTCATGTTATATATTTAACTTGTGTTATTTCTGAACTGATGTTCTATTTACGGAAGCGAAGTTATGTTTTAAGCTACATCATGTTTAAATACTTTAAGCTATATGTTTTTTTCCGGAGTTGAGCAATTTCTAAGCTGCTTTCCAGGGAGATCTACTGACGTTTTCAATATTAAATTGGCATATCTAATTTCACCGTTTAATCGCCATCACCACTTGATGCCGTCGCCCAAATCAATCAACCTCTGATGAACGGTGGTTAATTAAACGTGTATTAATTTTTAGATTTTATAGATTTTCATAAAACTGCGACTTCCTTGCGACTTAAATATTGTGATTTTATATAATTTTTTTTCTGATGATCGATAATGGAGCTCATTTTAGCGTCACTGAGCAAAATATTTTAATACGGTCTACCTTGTATGAGACAAAATACGGACGAGAAATGTCAAAATGTAATATTTCCCCGAAATGATGTCCTCATTGAAGAAAAAGTGAACATTGTGTGAATTAATTTACACTTCTTAGATGGTTTTTGGAGGTTTTCTGTATTAAATTAGAAACACCAATAATGGTGCCTATTTTATCGTAGCGTAATAGATCAAGTTTGACTCTTCCAGTTATAGATTCTTATATCATCTATGCATGTAGTATATCAGTTCTATTTGTTAAATAGTAAAAAGTTGTAAAGTTTTTCTGAGCACCCTTAGATCGAAGTGAGTATGAGGATTAGATAAACAGAGTTCATTGATTGGTACAGCAATTCTCAGCTTATCGGTGTTAAAAGTAATTCAGGGCAATTGGAAAGAAGCGAGTAATGGGAGTCCTGAAAATAATTTTCGGAACTCTGGGATATGCAATAAAACTCTGGGAAGATTCCCAAAAAATCGGGTCATCCGAACACCTGCCCATTACTCATACCACTTTCTCCACATCTACTTTACCACTATATCCTCTTCTTTACCCCACCCTCTCTTACCTTCCCCTCTTTCCCCTTTCCAATACCCCTTTCATTCCTTTCGACCCCCCCTCCCCTTCCCTCCCTTATCACTCATAACAGTTCCCACAGCGGAGGTAAAAAAAAAACGCTTGATGGAGCATTCCGGATTTCTCGTTTTTTTTGTTTACGTTTGTGTCACTCTTTGGAGTCTTCATCTTTTAATTCCAATTCCCTTTCTCCTCGCTCCCCCTTTTCTTTTTTTCCCTTGTTTTTCTTGCGGTGTTCCCTCCTCTGATGAATTGGATTCGCAGCCGGAATAAAAGAATAGATGGTTGAGGAAGGAAAAAAAGGGGGATAAAAATGATAAACGCGTCGCCCGTTTGAGCGAGTGGCGGCGCTGCTATCGGATAAACTTTCACTCCGTGCGTTTATTTTTTGTTTCTTCCGCTTTTTTGTTGGTCTCTGGATGGAGCATTTTGCCAATTGAGGATCGGTTTGGAGAAGGCCCTCTCCACTGACAATGTCTTTTGATCCACATGCCTAGTGCGTGGAAGGATGGAACCCGTTTCGATGCGTTATGCGTTTTGGGGGAGTGTTTTAAATTTGGGTGCGACTCCAATGAAGCTCACGGAATTTGCATCTCTTTTCCATATAATTTTTATCCGAAATTATGATGGTCCAAACCGAGCCGAGGATGCTGGGGCGGTTCATATCTTCCCTTTAAAGCCTTCCTTGTAATGAAACAATAGTTTGGAAAATTTTTACAATCCTCGTGCAAGCTACGCCATTTGGTGAACTATGAAAAAATACTTCTTTATTTAACAAGTTTGATTCCTTAATGCGCAAAATATTTCCCTCTCGTCTTCTTTTACATCTTTGTCTAAAACTATAACGTAGATGCCTCCTATCTGCGCGTGGATAGTTTACCTTAGTCTTCCGTAAGACACCGACATACGGTAAGCAAGTTTTTTCAATGCACCGCGTAATACCAAAGTATACTTTGAATGTCATTTGCAACTATGAAGGATATTTTTCCATCTAATTGAAGCCAATACTTATAAATACACCTGTGAACTTAACTGCCGATTTCTCTTCTATATTTCCCTCGTGGATCATTCGCGTAATGAGGTATTTTAAAACGATTTATTTACTAGTCTATATTTAAGATTTGGATGTTAGGGGTGGAATGAGCCTCCAAGAAGTGAAAGAAAGGGCTCTGTATACGGAATACGAGGACATATGAACCTACATAATGAGGACATATGAACACTCTTAATGTAGTTATTTCGGATATTCAGATCATTGTGAGATAAGCCAAAGTAGTAGGGAGTCTTCTTAAACCGCACGTTTTTTTTTCTCTCTCGAAACTGCGTCTTAGGTTTTGTACTTTTGTCTTCTTCAGATCCACATACGGTATTCATCCCAAAAGTAGATTAAATATCCATGAATTTCATGTTGGAGACTATTTCCTTTACTTAAAGATGAGAAACCTCTTCTTTTACCAGCTATTTTTGTCTCTGCCCCCGTCTTCTCCTTGGCGTCTGAATTTCAGTCAATTTCTGTTGTAATCCATCTCACTTAATATCTGACCCATCGATTTCCTGTTTTTATTTAACTTCTACAAATTTATTCGTTTTTACCTTTTCTGCCAGAAATAACTCCTTTGTTTACATATCAGCCGAGCTCACTACCTTCAGTTTACTCCGCGCATATATTTTCTCGGCAACAAAGTATCGTCTTTTTTATGTTCTTCCTCCGGTTTCACCTGTTTAAATACCTTTTGAGCCAACACATAAATACTCATTTGCTTAAGTAATTGAGTTATATTTTCAAATGTTTCTACACCTTCTCGTAAGATTAAATAAGTAGAAACCTGAGATTTTACATTGCATTTGTTTGAAGTACCTTTATCCGCATTCAAGCATTTAAGTTCTGCTACATAGTGAAAGAAATAGAAAATAAAATATACTTTAATTAAACGGTTCAAAAAGTTCATATTTCAATCTTTTGATGTCGATTAAATTTTCACAGAAGTCACATCGCTGTAATGAAAAAGCAGCCCTACAGGTCAAAAGATTTACATAGACATATTTAAATTTTATTTACTAAAGTTATGGAAGGTATTAGCGTTTAATGAGAAATTAAGACCCTTTCATACTGTCTCTGTAAATGAGCATTGTGTACTCTTCAAGATGTCATTAATTTAACTTGAGAGCTCTTCAAGATATGCTTAAGAACAATTGCGAATATGGTTTTTGTCAATGAAAGATTATGTAGCCTCAACGTAGGTACTAAACCTTTATTAATCTTTATTAAAAGTAGTAATTAAATGTAGAATATATTGTTTTCTTGGTATGAGAGGTCATGTAAGGCCCAAAGATTTATAAAATATCACGTTAGAATATTTCGGTATGAGGTTCACTCAACGTTTAATGGTAGTTCTAGAGAATTCTGTGTAGATTTATGAGCTTCTACTACACGAATTTACTGTTGATACATCGAATTATTAGATCACGAATCTAATGCTTGAGAGGATCATACGGCACGAGTGAGGTTTAGGCATGTTTCCGTTTCCTACAACCACAAAGGCGACACGTAGTAATCCGGCATTTGAGTATCATAGAAATGTGTGCGAAATATTTGCGAATTTTGCTTACGCAGAACAAATTTCGGAACTCAGCATTTCATCGCTTAAGCGAGTATCCCGCGGCAGGTTTTAAGGCTCTACGCGAATGTGTATCCGTTTTTGGTTTTGAGCTAAATTTTCAAATTACTCGACTCATTAAATTTGATCTACGGTTGATAAAGGTAATGCTGAGTATAGGAAGAAATCCATGCTCCAATAGTTGTGCGTTTGATTTGGAGTACTTTGTACGTAATTTTTTTAAGTAAAATAGAGTTATATCTATTAGTTGCGGAGATTGGGAAATATCCGAACTAAGATCTGCGAAAGAGGATGTGATAATTGAGAAACTCCATTTAAATAGTGGAGAATGTAAATACTTATTTTTTTCCTTGAACGTTTCCAGGATCTTTGTCCTGCTGCCTATCAACATTAACGTTTTACATGGAATCTAGCTTTCAGATTCAGATGACCCACTCTTAGTTTTTGTGTTGTTATACTATTCATTATCACAACTTAATTAAATTCATTATCAATGTATATTTGCTTTCATATTTTGTTTCAGTGAAACTTACTAGTATAGCAGTGCTAATTTGAGCATTTATAACGTTCTATTTCGGCTTCTTGGTTTAGAGATTTCTATTTCGATCATTCGAATTTTTCGATTAGACATCTTCAGCCTGGAAATTACAAAGAAATATTTTAATCCCTTTGTATGGCTTTCTTCCACAAATTTGATCTTAGCTAAATCAGATATATTTAATAGAATACAATAAGAAGAGACTTAAATACTGCTATATGCAGAATCACTCATACCTAAGTCTAAGTACCTTAAACGTTTCCGTACCTTATTCTCATACATTAGCAGCATCTTATAACAGCCGTGGAATGTACATATCCCTGCATTCTGTATGAAAAGACAAATGAAAAAAAACTCTATCCATAAAATAATTATTATCCGTATGATTACATTTAAGTCCCGCTTATCACTCTGCTTATATTAAAGAATGCACTGGTTCATTATTATCCCTAAAGCCGAAATTACAGATCCTCTTCCTTCTTCTATATACAAAGGGTCATATAAGGCATATAATTTAACCGTGTTCGGCTTAAACAAATATTTTTACTGGTAAAAATATTAGCTTTGCGTTAAAATTCAGTAAAACAACAATGATACCCATCCTTCGGTTCAGTTAACTAATCAAGATAGATTGAAGTAAAATTTACTACGTATGTAAATCATAATATATTCATAAAGAAAAAAAATGTTTTGCAGTTAGAGCATTTTGGCAGCACATCATCCAAAAGAAGATTTTTTCATATTTATATGTGGAAAGTTATCCACTCTTGAAATTGAGCCGAAACACTATACCTTATCAAAAACCCAGGAAAAAGTTTCCCTTCAATGCCTTGATCCGCGAGTATATTAGTAGCCGAAAGCCAATTCAAATAAAATCGACACAAGGATTCATCGAGATAGCTCCTAAAGCTCGGATTTATGGACAACCATGGGATGAAATAGGAGATGTTGAGAGCGCCACTGCTGAGGGCGCGGCAGGGAAGGGAATTAAGAGCGTATGGTAGCCTCGAGGAGATCTGCTTGGTGTTAATTAAGGTCTGGTGGATTCGCTGGAGGGAGGGTGCATTGCAATCAGGTCGGCTGCACGACGAGATGGGGGATTCACCAGGATTTTGGTCCATTAATTTTTATATCAACCCACATCCTAGAAAATGGTTGGTACTAAGTAGGCCAGGAATTACATTTTACCACCATGTCTTTTGAAGGGGGCATTCACCACATCATCTTGTTAGCAGAATGGGAGTGGGAGATTACTCTAAGGATGATTTAGGCTTTTGGTGCACGGTTTGTCAAAGGCATGATTGAAAAGTGTCTGATCCTGATAAATTGGCTCCTTTGTGGGAGAAATCTTTTTTAACATTTTCATTTGATAAAATAGGCGTGAATTTGACAGGAATTTATTTTTAGAAACAAAATTGGAATAGAGAAAATTAAACAAAAGCAACATAAATTCTGCGGACCTCCAAACTTTCGTAAACTGTCGATTTTCTGAGGAAAGTTAAACCAATTGCTAAAGTTCATGACCTCAGCTGTTTCTGCAGTAACAAATATGTGATTTCTTACAATTACTTGTTTCTTTTTTCTTAGCTAACACTTTAACTTTTCTTAGCTAAACCTAAGATTGGAATGTTTGGAGCTAGCCAAACTTCTTCCATATTTCATTGAATTATCCCGTTACCCATACAATAGTTTTCAGGAATTTCCCGTATTTGGGATAAAACAGCCGCTAAATAGCATTGCATTTAGTGCATCATTTCATATTTTAGGACTTGCCGTGCCTCACATGAGGCATCTCATTTAATTGCTCTCAATGAAATTCAATAATATTTAGATTTAATTTATTTAGAGATTTATTTCATATACATCTCTTAGTTTTCTGTTCTTCTTCGTCAATAATATCAGGTCTATCGATAAATTTATAATTTAATTCGGAATTTCAAAACTGTTTGGTAAAGGTAGTTGATGACAGAGACATTTTTTCTGATCCCTAATCTCCCTTACTCACGTCTTCATATCGGGCACCCAAACCCACTTCTCTTGCCCTACATCAGTCCCTTGAGTCCCATTGCCGCAAACCCTAGACCATTTGGTTTAGCCGCAACCTCACCGCTCGTTAATACCGTCCTATATGCTGTCACCACCAAGCTATGGGAAACTGTATTTCTTTCCCATTCATCACAATGCTCTTGGCTACCAAGGAATCAGTTGTGGCCACCATGAGAACTTAATCATGGGAAATATGCGAAGAAGTACTCGAACTGAAAAATAAGAAAATACTGTGCCTCAAAGAGTTTAGTTCTCAATGAATATTAAGAATGCATAGAAATGGTTTAAAAATGCTTCCCCTCATTTAAATACATCTTGTAAACTTATCTAAGAAAATATTTTACTTTGTAGACCCTTAATGTAGCTACTAATTTATACTGGTTATTTACAGTAAATATTGCTTTGATTGCAAAGCTGACCTAGAGGGATTCATTCTTTCGTTCTCGTAATACCTTTTGTAAACTAATCTTCCGCAAAATATCTATCCAAGTAATTTTCTCAAGAGTATTAATGATTGAAAATGTAGTTTTAACAAGTACCAGCATGAAAATCTTATATCTGGTAATGAAACAAGGTCTGAGATATCTTTAATATGTGGATCCAAGGAAATATTAGGATACATATAAAAATACGTAAACGAATAAATGAAAATATGAGTGAAAGACTCGTATATCTCATTTCTCAAAAAATTAAGAAAATATGTTCTTGTATCAAATAACTTTTATCTCGACTATTAATCAGGTAGGAGTATGTCATTTGCACTTTACGCTTTTCTCAGCTGGTTCAGATATGAGTAATTATGTATTAAAATGAAAAAAATTGTTTCATTTTTGAGATATGAGGTTTTCAATCTAAGCTGACGTTATATAAAGAGTTTGAAACCCAAAAAATGAAAATACTATTCATAAAAGTTGGTGCAAATAAATTCGCGAGATAAATTTGTTACTAATTAAACTGATAGTAACTGGATGAGAAGTTGGGATAAACATTTTAACCCTTGTTTAACTTAGATGAAAAAGATGAGATTAACACTAATTTGGGAGCCACACATTTTCATATGACACAGGAGAGATTTAGGCTCAGGAAAATACGTGGGCGGATCAAAAATAAAGGTTAAAAATACTCTCATGGACACAAATTATTCTGCAGCTTCATAAACTGATACACGTCCAAAGGTGCTACTTCTAACTTATTCTCTACTTAGTCACCCTGCTTATCCAAACATTTGTCCTATTGATAGACCAAGGCGTTGAGAAAGATCGGTGTCAAGGCAGTGAAACCACGTATGGACGGCATTCTGAACTTCCTTATCAGTTCCGATTTGCATGCCAACCAAGTGCTTCTTTGGCCGAAAGAGATAGATGTCACTGGCTGCGAGGTCCAGACTGTATGGAGAATGGTCAAGAACATTGCTAAATTAATTTGTTCGTCAATACAAGCCAGTGCTACCCTTGATTTCCGGTGGGAAGCTATAGGTACGAAATGGCCTCATCTGTCGAAGCACATTTAACAGTAAAGAAAATTTCTAGAAGTGCACAAAAAGTTCTTTTCTTGTAATGGCCTTCCACGAGGTAACACCTTCCCCTATTGAGTTTATCACATTTAACAGTATTATTATTATTGCCACCTGTGATTTGTTAAGGCACTTCTGGTGATATGTTCTCATTATATAACGTAACAAGTACGTTAAGCAATAACGAGCAACAAAGGGGAAATGAGTATAGTACTCAAAGCTTATCTCAGTGGATATGTCTAAGAGAAAAGGGTGTAAGTAGATGTTACTTACTGGTAGACTGGGAGAACGTGACTTTAACGAGCTTACAAAACGAAATAATGGACATGAGCTAGGAATTGTAAAAATCTGATTACATTGAAGGTATGAAACAATGTTTGAAACCGTATTGCAGAGGTATAGAAGCCTCACGAAATTTAAGCACTCTTCCGAGAGCGGATGTAATTCCTACAATTTTATTAATGGCAGATATTGCAAAAAGTTGAGAAAGGACTTGAGAGAAAATGGGATTATGATGCCCCGAGGCAATGGAAATCTCAATCAGCCCAAAGTTAGAAGGGGCACTTGCAAGAGAGAGACCCCTAGATATAGAATGGATGGAAATAAAGAAAAGAATAGGTCTTTATTCGAGTCTTTTTCCTTTGTATCGGATTTTCATTTCATCCTTCCTTTTAATAAAAGTATCTCGACCGTGAGCTTTTCTTATTTGGTCGCATTTTCAGAACAAATTATTTCCGCATTAGCAATAAAAATGTAATCGGAGATACGCCAAATTTAAGAGATATATGATTTATTATAATCCATTAAATATGGAATGAAAAGCATTCCAAAATAGATCATTCCTTGTAATCAACCATTTGATAACAAGATGTAGTCCTTTCGTTTACATTTTATACTAATTACTTTCCGTGGGATTATCCAGTGACCGTTCTGAGAATTGCTTTAGCAAAGTTGTAAACTGCTTAAATATATTCTAAGACACATGATGATCGAATCGTCATATTGTACAGTGGATCATTTTATTTGATATCGACTTCATCAGGCAACAAACTCGATATTATGTGGCATCCTAATGTATTATCTCTTATAATTGTTTCCTATCAAAGTGAATCGGTTATTTCGCGTAGTAACCGAGACTAAAATCTTGTTGAAAATTTTCGTTATAATTTATTTCGTAACATGTTTTGTTGCTGAATGAGAGTACGTTACGACTGCAATAGTATATCCATCTTATCCATTATAATATCCATGGTGCTGGCCTTAACTTGGTCATATTCCATATTATAATGCGAATTTAAAATACAGATTTATTTATACGGAAGCACCAAAATACTATACAACAAAGAAATGACCCGGTTTCGATGCATAGAATCATCATCATGTTCTATGCATCAAAACCCGGATCATTTCCTTGTTATATTTTTGTTAGATCGTATATATAAATATTTTTATGCAACTCCTTTTATGTCATTTCAAATCTAGCGCTTTCGTTTTTCTTATTTGGGTTCGGAATAAATATAATTATATGTGCGTGGGTTCTCGGGTATCTGAGTGGGCAGCGCGTTCAACTTTGGCGAAGGCGGTCCCGGGTTTGAAATTACCTTAGCTGTCGAAGAACTTTTAAAAATTATGCTGAAATACTAGATATGTGTGATCTATTCAACCCCGAAGTCTAAGTCAATAAGTAAGTGTTACAGGGAAGACGAAAGATTGCGAAACACTGCTTTGAGATATCATTCTCGAAAAATATAGGGACACTAACCTTTGGTAATTTTTTGGTAGATTTTATGAGCATAAAGATGGGCAAACTTAAAGCTTATTTAGAATCAAAATGCAGAAAATGAAATAAGCAAGAAGCATTAATACACTATTCACTTTCATAAACCAGTCCTTATCCTGCGAAACCCCCATACCTATGAAGATCTCTGATTTAAAATGCACTCATTTTATTTTTACTTTTTTTAAAGAGCGTATACTTTTCAGTACGTATCGAAGAGAATTTCCTTATTACTCTCGGATGACGAACATATTTGAAACACCTTTCATGTACATATCCAGTTTTTGAGATCCTTCGTCATTCCTGTAAGAAGGGCGTATCATACTCACGGACATAAGTTGCTTATCTCATCTGAATTTCTTGCGTGCAAATATAGGCGTTCCAACTCGCAAAGTTTTTGCGGCTTCATTTTTGCGTCTATCGGTTTTTCCATTCGCATCCGATCGGCACCTCCTATCTCTAGCATCAGAGCGCCATCCTCGACTCCATTTCCGTCCAAGACAATACGTGACGATACATGCAAATGTCTCTCTAGAAGAGGAGTGACAAAAGGCTGAGGTTGCTACCTCGTGATGTCTCACATCCTAAAGAGTGAGACGGCGGAAATGCAAAGAATTTCTCCGCTCAGACATATTCTTTTTCCGCTTAAAAAATAAGATGTGGACCGACCTCTCTTCAACTCTCACTCACTTTCTTTGAACGACTTCCTCCTCTTTTATCGATGGGTCCAAGAATATCGATGGACTGCCTTTCTGAGGATCTTTATGCAAGGAGCTGAGGGCGCTCTGAAGAAAGGTGAGAAAACCCTCGAAGTGTTATTCTCAGACTGAACTTCCATATATATATATATATATGTGTTGAGAGAATTGCTGCATCCGAAATACATGAACTCTGTTTCTTAATCTGGGTGCCTCATCAGTTATACTGAAGAGCTATTTCACAAAAATATATATTTTATCTCAGACAAGGCAGTAGAAGTGTGTAGTTAGCTTGTCAGTAGTAGTTAGAATATAAGGTGATAGGAATGATATATTATCTCAAATATTAAGCAAGGTTCAATAAATGATCTAGCCCTAAACAATATATTTGAACGATTTTTTTAATTAAATGCTACATTTAATTGAATGCTAATTTAATTTTAATTAAGAGCTACATTTTATAGTAACCTTAATAGTTTAGACGTCGACTTTAATGAGGGCTTAGTTATCCAGGTCAAGAAAACCCGCATTCGAATGTATTTACATGATGAATGTAATATTATAAATTAGGATTTAATTTTTCTTAATATGTAGATGATAACTATGAATAAATAGGAGATGCCTGTAAATTTAAAAAGGACTGATATTCGAATATCATTATTAAAAATTTTAAATTACTGGTTTCTTATCTGAGACCACTTTAAAATCTTCCCTTAAACAGTACTTAATAAATTTTATTTATTCATTTCAAGTTTAATAACATGTAATATAGTAGTATTACGAAAACTTGAAAGATTAGTGCTTATTCATGGAAGAATTAATGAGGAATTAGCCATATCGATTTCGGAAATTCGAGAAACATATACGAGATAAGAACCCTTTAATTGGTGTGACGCAATGTGGTACATTTCTTAAGGAACATAATACGTTTTGAAAGAAGAAATTTAATATTTCAGTCGATTGAAAATGTCTAAGGACAATGTATTCTAGGTATTAGGAACTTCAAGACAATTTATCTGCATATACTCGTATACTGAAATTCTAGATACTGCGTTTATTTTTGAAGACCACCAGATGTTCACAATACATCAATTACAGCGTAAATATAAAGTATTATCAGAACTTAGTACATTTCCGTAAAATGGGAGAATATTGACTTATTATTTGATAAGGATTTTTATTACAGATTTAAAGAATTTAAGTTCAAATATTAGATAAAAAGGATAGCTTGGCTACTGGGTCAATCTTTGCAGGATATTCGGTCAATTGCGACTTTAAGTTTCTATTTATAAACCACAGAATATTTTTCATTACCTCAAACATAAGGAGATATAGTAAATTAGTTTACTTTTTCCAAGTAGAATTTACGAAATGTCGTGATTGAAAATCCTGGGATTCATTACGTAGTTATGAAGCCATTTTTTTCACAGCCAATTGTTTCATTCCATCATAATTTATATGTTAAATTTTTTTACCATCAAAAATCTCTCGAAATTCAGCCTCAACCCCTTTACGATTTTCTTCCTCTTTATTTTTTTCTCAGTCTATTTTCAAAATATCGTTTCTCATGGGGTACCTAATAATTTTTTCTTCTTTTTATAAATGAAATATACAACGCAAATAGCTGATAAGTTGCAAATATGGCCAGCATGTACAAACTTGGGCTTATACATCTTTATAGTTCCTAAAAATCAAAATTCTATTGATTTATGCTGGTAACAGCGGAAAAAACTATGCGAAAGAAATGTTATCCAACCGTGTAGTAACTTCCAAAGCATCCCATGTACAAAAAAATAAATAGTTATCGATCAATGCTTGAATGTATTGAATTGTACTACTCCAAGAAGTATACCGGCAGAAATAGTAATAATCGATAATTAGTTTTCCTGTAAATATCAAATTTCTGATATGATTTGGAGTTAACATTTGAGTGGAATAGATATTACTTCAGCATCTTACTAGTGTAACCTAGAAATTGAATTCTCGGAAATTCGAGAATCATTCCTCATGTACAACTCCATAAAGAATGAACTCCATCGATATCCCGATCGTATCGATTATAGAAAATTAATTTCCCTTCAAAAATTGAATTTTCGACGTGTTTAAAGAAGTAAGGACGTGGATGGACAGAGATTGAGAGAGATAGATAGGTGGCGATATAGCGAGGAACACCGTGGGCGGTGGAAAGATGGATTGATTGACCGATTGACTGTGTCCTTTATTGTCGTGGTTAGATTGGAAAGAGAAAAAGAGGAAGAAAGAAACAAAGAGGAGGTGTGGGCCTCTTCCCTTGATGGGGAGACCAGTCTCGAGGCCAAGTACGTTGGGGTGGAGCCAGGCGAAGGTAAATAGGAGGGGGCGTGGTCGTCCACGGGGGAGTTTCCGGTTATAACCCTCGCTAATGACACCAGTCTCCTCTTCCTCGCGATAACCCCTCGCCGCCTTCCATTTTTATAATTAAGTATTTATTAAACGCCCTCAGAAAGGGGGCGGAATCACTCTCCTTCGATGGCCTTTTCCCGATGAAAAAACCAAGACGATGGATCCGAATAAAATTCAGTCCGGCGAGATGTGGTGGAAATCCATCGTAGGAAATGAAAGAGTGAATCGTACTTTACGTAAATCGGAAATAGCAATAACATAAAGATAAAGGGAAGCAATCTCCTTTTCTCGACGACAATACATACGTAAAATAAAAATCTTAATCTGAAATAATAGGTGTTTTGGAACAATCCAGTAAGGGTTTTTAATTTAAACTGAGATAAGGTCTTAACCTTTTCCATTTATTTTATTGTTATTCCGCGAAATTATACGTTTACGAAATATGGTATTTCCTCATGACATTTATCATTTCTTGTCATTGAAAGAGGGTGTAATAGCATCGGAAATAACAGTAACATAAAGAGAAAGGGAAGAAATGATATTGGACTTAAATCTAGAGGAAACCAAAGAATCAGTGAAGATGAAAAAGTGAAAAGTTTGGGACCCAAATTCTGTATTGGTCTTGTTAGACTGAAATTCTCAGAGTCCGGCGAGATGTGTTGGAAATTCATCGTAGGAAATGAAAGAGTGAATCGTGCTTTTTCCACATAAATTTATTTGAACAACTAGTTCCAACGGAGGACCGTCATCTTCAGGTACAAGTTATATATAAAGTGTTCTACCTTTCGGTAGGTTCATGTGCCCCCACATTCCCTATTTAATTCCCTCTCCTTCAATTCCCGGTAACTTATCCCACCCCTTAATTCGTCTAATAACTTTTGTCTTTGTCTTCCCCTCTGTCTTTTCCCTAGCATTTTTCCCTCGATCGCTTTCTTCAATAATCCCTCTCCTCTCAATTTTTGACCCACCCATTACTTTTGTCTTTTTTTAAGTACTTCAATCATTACTCTTTTATGGATATCATATATTTTCCCCCTTTTTTGTATATACATGGGTGGTCTGAAAATTTTCCGAGATTTCGCCATTTCTCGACATGTTTTCTGAAAATTTCTGAAAATTTTTGAAGATTTCTGAAAAATGTGGGGTCGGAAACTTTTCAGACCACTCATGTATATACAAAAAAGGGGGAAAATATGATATCCATAACTTGTACCTGAAGATGGCGGTCCTCCGTTGAAACCAGTCGTTCAAATAAATTTATGCGAAAAAAGTACGACTTTACTCTTTCATTTCCTACGATGGATCCGATCCGCCAAAACGATGAGGTTTATAAATCTTCCAAAAGGAGGGGAATTTATGATCGCAAGTGTTCGTGCGCGTTCGACTTCCGAGTGAGCGATTCGAGAGAGGGATTCGAAAGCGATCGCAATTACGGAGAGGGGAATGGAAAAAGGGGGAGAAAAAGTTCCCTTTCGAACGGAATTATTCAGACGGAAAAGGCGTTTCGCGGCAATTGCCTCAGACCGTCTTCATTTCGATGCATTTTGCATCCCTCCGAACGCCGCAGTCAGACTGGGAATTAAAAGAGTGTATCGGGGGTGAGGCGCGTGCGCAGAACGCTCTCTCTTCTCTCGTATTTCACGGCTACGGCGTCTTATTAAGGTCGCGCGTGCGAGAAAAAACGCCCTTATTAGAGGCGCCTCAATTATGTTACGCAGCGCAACAGGCCATTGATGCATCTTACTCCAGTTTCCACTCCTAGTCTCTTATTGCAGACACTCTTCTGGCACTCATTAATTAAAAGCGGTTGAGGAAGAATTCTAAATCGCAGAGTCCATAATGCACAGCTGTTTCGGAATCGGGCTACGGAATATCTCTTAGGCGCGAGATAAAGGGAATGAGGAAGTGCTTACGTACTCCGGGACGGATTGTGCATTTAAAAATCGGTGTAAAGGAGGGTTGAGTGAAGGAAATCGATGGGAACATTTATGTTAATTAAAACACGTGCTTCTTGTTGCAGTGAGGAGGTGTAAAGTGTTCCATTTTAATTATCATTCATCCTGTATGCGGGAATTCTTGTGGTATTACTCTTTTGTCATTTTGTCTTTACCTCGTAACGTTAGTACTTCTTTTTAAGAGGCGCCTTTAAAACGCTTTATCCATCCCTGAATCAAATAATGTCTTTGTAACCAAAGGACTCTTTTGAAATGCCTTTTTTGTGGTTGTTTTTTTCTCTGAGTTCTCTCGTATCTTTCTGTCTTCATTCTTTTGCTTCATTATCTATCAGATAGAATCTTAGGTTGATCATTTATTTATTCTATAGCGTCCATTTTATCTTTCCTTATAGTTTAATGATCTCTATCGATTATGGATAAATTGATTGTTTGTATCTTTGCTATTTATACTGAGTATATTCAAGGAATCTATGGAGTAATAAATACTATTATGGAGTAATAATAAAGAGATTAATTATATTGTGAGGTATTGAAATAAATTAGAATATTGTAGAAGTATTAATTCTAATAATGTGTTGCAGGATGAATACGTTACATTTTAATTCTTTTAATGCGATAGAGTGAGTTACAGAATTCGGCAACGTTAAGCAATTGCTTGAACAGGATATAAAAGCATTTAGCTTTCGTAAGGGAATACGGGTTATAATAACTAGTTATAGGGTTCCAATTGTGGTAGAATCTAATATTTAGTTTATGAAACTGTACGTTTGGATTAAAGTTTAGTTGGATTTCTTCATGTAAAAGGTCTGTTAATTGAAGTATTAATGTTTGTAAATAAATTTTAGGGAACAAGATTATTTACACCACGATAAATTTATCGAGATGGGTAAAAAATAGTATAAAGGTCTGTATATTGAGTATTGAGATAGACTAATTTTACAAGGAGCCAAGATAAGGATTGCGCAGAATGTAAAAGTAAAAGTACCATTTTAATCATGATTTTTGCAAATACCTTTAAAGCTAACTAAAAAGCTAGATTTTTTTAACTATTTACTTTTGTGGCATAAATATGAAATTTTAGGAAAATTTTATGTTTGCACTCAATTGATTTTAGGTGTTGAGATTTTTAATTCAAGCCGAGACGATACTTATCATGCTTATAACGTTCTCCCTCTTCCCCCCTCGGGCCCTACTTTAATCAATTTAACACCCTCGACACGAATTTAATAAAAAAAGGAGGGATGATGAAACTCTTCAATGGATATCGATACCCGAAGATGAAGTGCTTGTCATTTCTCCCCCTCTTGCATAAGTTGTTTCATATTCTTCTTTCATATTCTCCGTGGCATTGCGATATCGCACCCAATCGCCTTCTCTCCCTTCTTATCTTCTTCCCCTTTCTCGACATTCCATCCGATCGAACTTTTCTTTCTTTCTGCTCCTCGGGGGACTATGTGACTGCAGAGCCGCACCCCGGTCGAATTCGACACCTACACATCCATTCGAACCTTTGCTTCCCCGCACCTGTTCACCTTTCCGTATCTTTTTCTTCTCTATTTCCTTCCCTATTGCTTTCGTCAAATATCCATTGTATGTGGACATGCCTTGCGGTGCGATACGGTCTGAAATCTTTTTCCTGGTCCCTTTTGGAGTGCGCGGTTGTACGAGGGTGAATCTCCCTTTTTTTCCGGTCGAATTATTAATAAGGGGGAGATGAAAATATAGGAATTTTATGCATCCCCTATTATATTTTTTTTCTGAGTGCGTTTTCTGTTATATTCTTTCTGTTGCCATTGACAACGTTTCAAAGACTTCAACCATCTCACATATATTTAGGAAATGACGTTAAAAGGTCGAAAATCTATCCGTAAGCCGACTAAGTTAATGTGGTGTAGGTAATTTTCCTCAATGAGAAAGAAAGAGCGAATTATTGATTTTACAAGGAAACCATATGCGTATTTCGACGACTATGCCGCCATTTTAGGATGTAGATACATAATGAAAATGCATAAGTGAAAATACAGAAAGTGTGGAGTTGGTGGTATTTGCACTATTCACTGTTTGTCGTGGGAGTGAGCTGAAGAGATGTTCTTTCAGGTGCGATGTAGGGAAGAAGGTGGAGAAGTGGAATTTCTAAGGTTTAGATGTTGTTGATGTCGAATTCGATCGGTTGATCCCCAAACCACTGATGGACAGATGGATTTGACTGGTCATAGCACAAGAAATTTTATCCATATAGAAGAGGGTTGCCTAACATATGGCCCGAAATTAAAAATGCGGTACCTTAAAATTTCCAAAGTTAAGCCAGCGAGTTCTGTAAAATTATGTAATCAGATAAAAGAGGTATAGCTTACCGAACAACAAGCAATAGGATCTTCCACGGAAATTATTTTTGTTCGATAAAACGTAATAATAACGAACAACTTAATAACGTTTTGAACGAATAGTTTTAGCATTACACGTAGGCATCTTTCAAAAAAAATTATAGTGGGTGAATGGTTAGCTCGGCGTTAATAGTCCGCTTAAATTAGTCTTGTTAACATACGAAGCGATGGTGAAGGAAGGGTGATAAACTTCACTTATATAGAGGCGTGTGCCATAAAGATAAATAGGAGTGAAAAATATCCAAATTACAGAGACCCTAACGCAGGTCTCCCAATTTCTGGGCTAACTACCATGCCGAAATTTGTTGCCTGACTATAAATAGGAGACTTAGGTTCGAGTTCCAGCTATTTCAATATATTTTAAGGAATAGCGGACATGAGAAATGTCTGTCAGGACCGAGAGTCGAACCCAGATCTCTTATATGCCGGACGGTTGTTCTTATCTCCGAAGTCTCTGAGACGCCATATAGGTGTGTTCTGGAGAAATAGCCCAATGGTCAGAGAAGCCGATCGGTGGTTGGGAGATTAAGGTTCAAATTTCGGTCCTGTAAGACTTTTTTGTATCCATTTCTCCTTTTTCTCAAGTGCACGCCTTTTCGTGAGAAGTCTCTATTAACTCTTTTTTTGTGATATTTTTCACTTCCTTTTATCCTTTATTTAGAAAATTTATTTATGAAAAAGCGGTTGCTTTGTTTAAAGGGATATTTAGGGACATATAGAACATTTTAATTTCCTATCTGGCTCTGTCAGGTTAGACGTTCCTGCTCTAAGAGCTCGATCTCCTGTAATTACCACTTTCCGCTACAAAGACCTCATTCTGATAGTATTTCTGTATGTAACTGGCAAAATTCTACATTAGCAAATTATTTTGTGGTTTTAAAATTTAGACTAGAAAAGAAGTTTTTAGCTAATTTGGATGGACTTTGGTAAAAAACTTAATTCCTGTATTTTGACTTTCCTGCATGTTAATTATTCCGGTAGAAAAGCGGAAACCTTTTTCAAGAAACGGTCTCCTATCTTCGATAAATTTTTACTTTTATATTTCTATGGCACCAAAATATCCAATTCTTGTACGATTTCCTTTAAGCGGATATCATTATCTTTACGACCTGAGCTAAAGAAAAGAATTATTTTCAAGGGATATTAAATTTGCATCTCAAGTCTCTTTTCAATTTAATGAGCTTAGTCCAGTCTTCCACAGAATCAAAATCTCAATTTAAGGGACTAATTGCTACATTTCATTCATTAAAATATTCATTGTAGTAACAATTGAGTTTTTAACGGGAATCTCTGAATGAGATATGCTATATGAATGAAGCTGAATTTTAAGGAGCTCTTAAAAAAAAAGCCCTGAAAGCCGTAATGATAAGGCACGATTTAATTCCTCTTGAATCAGTCTGTTCAATTTCTTATGAATGAATATAAATGATACCGTATTTGTGAAAGGTAAAATTTTGCTTTCGAAACTTTAAGTCTATTTCACGTTCTTATTTTGCCAATCTGTGAAATATTAATTTTATTGCTGTTGGGTAGTAGAGTAGCACCAGTTGATGAAGCAGTGTTATTGAATGTTGTTAACTTTAGCTTATAATTACAGCTGATTTATAACACGATAATTCACTCTCACTAAGGTTTCGATAAATTATTTTCATTTTTATTTCCCAGGGTTTTTCTAATTTTCTTATCTCTTTCGTTCATCGTAATCTTTGTTTCTACTGGTGCCGCTAGAGCTCTAATCTAGCATCATTATATTGCTTTTTGATTAAATTACGGATTTGATTAAATATTACGGATTATTGGCGGATAATAGCAATGCTTGTAGTTCTCGAACTGTATGATATCTCTCTTTAAATTTTTGATAATCTGTCCCTATCAGAAAATAATAGGTTGAAAAAAAACATCAAATATAATAATGTATTTATGTCCTGTCCAAATTTCAATAGATTTTCTGATTACGATTAACCACAAAAATTAACATAACTACGTATTTGCATTAAAAACTCTTGTATAAAATATTCTTGAATTAATGTTAGATTATGCTTTGGAATTGACGAAATTAAGCCACTTAAAAAATATACCTTACGCATGGGAATAAATAGCCCCCAATTTTTACCTTCCAAATTCCTTTAAGATTGTATGATATAGGGCCATACTATAAGTTTATGAAAAACTGTGACCCCTCCCTTGTGTCAACTTTGAGTGTTCTTAATCACTTTAAGGGATCTAAAAAAAGTGTTTGACTTCCGACCCCAAGATTATAGCTGTAAACGCAGATCGAAGGAAAGCAGAGAAATTCGGCTATCACCATTTGGGCTCGCGAACGAAACGATCGAAAGAGGAACAAATAGAGGTGAATTTTATAACATGTATAGAAGGGTGCGATTCAGTTTGCTATGTTTGCGTACTGCCGCGAACCTTACTCATTTATTTGCTTAAGTCCTCGACGGCCGGAATCGCTGATTGAATCATCTCGGGCAACTTGCGTTCACGTGATTATCTGATTGAGGGCGCTGGTGGCGGTTTGATGCTCGCGGGGCTGTTGATTACCCCTCTGCACTTATCCACCTTCTGCACCCATTCCCTCATTACCCCCTCTCCCTTCTCCACCCTACGCAAACTTAAAATAGGGACGTATTTATCTTCCGTCCATTTTTAGATGCATCTGGTCACGGCCGCGGGCGCTGTTTACAGTTTTTCGGATATATTCTTGTAATGGAGAAGTGCTATATGGGATAGCTAACCTCTCCTTGTTTGCGGTTGCATTTACGTTACTTTCGTCGACTGAAATTTTGTGAATGCTTAAAATAGTACCACACTCCTCTGCTAATCAGTCTCCTCTCTAACATGCTTATATTTTTATCGTTCACGATGTATGGAATGTTCTATTATTAATATTAAATTAGGTATTATATAGGATTAAAATTCTATCCTTGCTTGTGGTTGCATTTACCTTACTGGAAAGAACAATTTTGTGAATGCTTAAAATAATACTCCCCTGCTAATCAGTCGCCTCAGTGTAACTTATATTTTACCTTTCACAATGTATTGGATGTCCGATTATTACTATTACATTAAGATTATTTAATATATAATTTTATACAAACGCAAAGAGCGTTTCGTTATTGAAACAGTTCCTAAAACTTCATTTACTTTGTACCTTTTTCTGATATTATCATAGTATTACCGGAGAAATAGTCTAACAAGACCAATACAAAATTAGGGCGCCGATATTTTCACTTTTCATTTTCAGCGATTCTCTGGTTTCCTCTAGATTTAAGTCCAATATAATTTCTTCCCTTTCTCTTTATGTTATTGTTATTCCGATGCTATTACACCCACGTTCAATAACAAGAAATGACAAATACCATGAGAAAATACCGTATTTTGTAAACGTATAATTTCGCGGAATAACAATCGAATAAATGGAAAAGGTTAGGACCTTATCTCAGTTAAAATTAATACCCTTACAGGAGTGTTCAAAAATAAATATTATTTCGGATAAAGGATTTTATTTTATGTATGTACGATTGTTGAGAAAAGGGAATTACTCATTTTTAGCCTCCGTAAAATTTCATTTGAGGGGTCTCACGAAAAACGAAAAAATCTTTTTCCAGAACTGTTTTTTGTAGGCTATTCTCAAAGATCGACAGGAAGATGTATTCGAAAACACAATATTTTTTCCAGTTGAAAATATGATTGAAAAACTGAGCTGAGAAAATTAACTACTTATATATTGCATTAAGGAAATGTCGGTAGCTTAAGATAGTACCACAAATCTAGTGATGGGAACTTATAACGGATATTTTGAAAGATTTATTTTAGGATCTAGAATATTTTATTTGTTTTCTCTCCAATATATGACCAAACTGTAGCAAACCATACTTCTCGATTTACTGAAATTGATAAAGGTCGAGATAAATAGTATGTTCATAAATAAAGTTTACTTATGAAAGAAGATACGTTAGTTGAATCTTAAGGGAGCGACTGTGTGCATCGATACATATTTATTTATATTGGAAAAAGATTATCCATAATAACCAACATATGTAGAAGAGGTTTAAATTCTTGAATTGATGTTGATGCTCGGGTTGACATTAAGGACTGATGTGAATTCCATTCCCTTAAGTCTAAGAGCGTATAAAAGAAAAGCTTTCTTTAAGGAATACTGCCTTGCAAAAATTAAATTTTGTCTGAACGTAGTGAATAGCGAATATCGAGGATGAAAGACGAGATCAGGAATATGGAAATGGAATGTAAAGTAAGAAAGACACAACATAAATTAGTAAGCAAAAGGAAATTAATTTATGGGATTAATGCGACAAACATGAAAGATAGTTAAAGGTCAGAGTGATCATTTTCTAAAATGCCTAGGGAGATATTTGGGAAAATTGATAGGCTCGACCTTTTACCGCGAAACTTTGTCGCCGCGGAGTTTTTATTAAAAATCCGAATCATAAGTAAAAGAGTATTTGATTGCGGAGAAAAAGGTCACTGAAACGGAAAGTTTTCGGTAGAAAGAAGCGCGGAAAGGACGCCCACACCAAAGAGAACTTACACCAGCAGCATTTAAATTGAGTCGTGCTTGAACGCGGAATTCTCTTTCTTGGGATGCATTGACGATGCTATTGATCACTTGCCGAGCCTCCCACGCTCCCTCGCAATATATTGTTATATGGGGACATTTTCAATTAAAGGGAAAGCTTTAACTCAGTCCACGAAAAATATAAATATTTTTAATTTGGGAAAACACCCCCATTTCGAGTAATGCAAAGTTGAAAGCGCAAAGTCCATAAATTGAGAAGGGATGATCAACGGTGAGGAGACATTGAAGAAAGGTGTTGGACTGGTGGTTTTTTTCCTCGAAATTCTTTCCCCTGAAATGCCTTTAGTTCTTCTTTAGAATTAATGCGTTATTGTATAAATTCTCTGAATATACCGAATAAATTCTCTACCTATAGCTTTTGAGAGTGATATAATTTTTTTCAGTATTATTGATAATTTCCGAATTCATTTCAGGGTGGTCAATAATCAACAGATTTAATGAAAAATCGCATCTTAAACAATTGTATTTAAATGGTTTGTTTTTCTGTGAATCTGGGTCATTACGGCATGAATAAATTTTTGGGCCGTATATTGCAACTTTGCTATGAAACATGTATAGATATCGAATTATCAGTAGAGTTAAAATTTAATTAAAAGCAATCAATACAAAAGAATCTTATACGCTGAATGTTAATGAGATTCGGTAAGAGCACCTTAATTTTTTTCTTTTCAAAGACTAGAGGATATGCTATCGATTGTGAGCTTATTATAAAATGTCGTATGTCAGAAAAACCTTTTGCGATGAAATATACCGTATAACCTACACAACCGAAATATTTGATCAAGTATTCGAAGACAGGGTATTCATAATTCTCCAGCTTGTGCTATCCCCTGTTAGCAGTTTAAGTTCGTAAATTCTACACATCATGGATATTATACAATTCTACATACGATCAACTTACATCCTGTTCCTCCGTAAAGGACGGAGTGAATGCAAGTACTAAAAAATCAAGGACTCAATATCTTATTTTCCCTTATTAAATACATGTTTGTGTACAGATAAATATCTCACTTTATATTATGTAGAGGTCTATTGTAAACAAATATACCTGAAAACTAAATGTTGGACTATTTCATCTAAAATATGATAAACCCACAGAAAGATACGATTAGATACTTCGCAAAATTAGTACATCAGGTAAAACTAAACGCGAGGACGGGAAAGTGTTTCTTAATTTTCTTAATGCTCTAAAAGGATGTCGGGTTGCTGGTCCATTTTCGCCTTTAACATCCCTCAACCCAGTTATCCAATCTATGCAGGGATCCGATTACCCATCCCTGTGCAGCGCTTCCTGTGGCCTCAGACCAACACTTTATAACGTTCTGCCGCATCCCCTAGGGTTCATCTGCATTCGCATCAACTCAGTGTCCGATTACTGGTGCCAGGGGATGTAGATAGGGTGCCTGATAGAGGCAGAGTTAGGGAGATTAGGAAGAGGAAACTGGACGCGATAGGAGGACGTGAACCTTAAACCCAAAGTCGCATGAGATCGTGACCTCGTCGGTGAAAATGGGGGACATTCGGAGTGCAGCGTGAAAGATGGCTGCCATTGGAGGATGCGATTATAGCGGGAGGATATGCATGCAAATCTATAGGCCGTGAAAAATATCCACCGATTGACGTTCTCCAATTTGAGTGATGCGTGTGGTTTCCCACCGTGGAGAAGGGCATTAAATTAATTAAATCATCACTATCAGCGCGTGGAGGTATCTCTTTGGGGTTTATTTTTCCGGTGACGTTTGTGATTGCTATGTAAAGATCTCACTTCTGATTTAGGTGAAGAAGTAATATAGTATAGGAGGATGATCGAAGAATACTTGTATAATATCAATAATAATACATACAACCTTAAGAAGATAATAAGTTACAGCTTAAGTAAATTTAAATTTCTTAAGAAATATGGAAGTGTGCTGTAAAAAACGTAATATAATTTTTTTAATTCACTGAAACTCCTATAAAACGTCAAGATTAGATTTTATTTGCTAAGAACTAAATTGGAACCATAGGTTTATATTTGAAATGGAGATTGAGTCTCGTAAAAATTTTTAGTAAGCGTTCTAAAATATTAAATGGATAATATTGCCCTTATGATTGATTTTGGGGAAATTGATAGATTTTATATGATGGTTACGGAAATGTGTATTTCTACTGTTTTATAAGAAACAGACACTGAAAGGCGCAAAGATTGAAAATTTTAGATATTCGTACTACTGTAAAATTTTTCAGCAATGGAAACTTTTTTTTGCATGAATATTAAATAAGCGCTTGGAGAAAAATATAACCTAAATTAGGATTGCGAATTATAGAAAGTATTGTATATTCTTTGAGAAGTGTACTTCTCCTTCAAATGCCGAAAAAACCTCTTTTCTCAAGCATAAGCGAAATTAATAACCAGGATTCGAACCCAGTCGCTTTTCTGTAGTCACACTTACTTAAAAAGCATCCTGTAAAGTGCTCTCGAGACTCTTTGGTGCGATAGCTCAATGGATAGAGAAGCCCCCGGAAAGTAGGAGAATCGGGTTCGAGTCCTAGTCTTGTCTACTTTTGCATTCACTTACTCTTGGGTTTTCCGGGTACACGCATTAACTTACCATTTCCAACATCTTGTTCCTTTCCTTAACCCTTTTTTCTCTTTAAAGTTTCCCATTATATTTTAATTTGTTTTCCTATTAAGCTTGATATGTTCAAAAGAGAATATAATTAAAATTTGTTGAGAAAATATATTTAAAAAATTAAAGAACAACAGCAGTAATTACTTTGATTGCAAAATAATAATAATGTGTATGTTTTTAAAGAAATTTGAGTTGAGGCTAGAGTAGTATTTTATACGCACCGTCCATATTTCATGGTCGAATATTTACTACATAATCCTAGAAGAAAGTTTTAATAACGATACCCTGCTGGGAAGGACGCAAAGGCGGTTTTCATCAACAAATATGCAAAGGAATGAGCAAGAACAAATTGTGACCCATAATTTCCGTTGGAACTCGTGTTTTCTTTCTCTCCACTTCTATCCACTCCACTCCAAACCCTCCTTTGTCCCTTACTACCCTCTTACCTTCCCTTTCCGACCCCTGCGAAACAATTTTTCATGAATCCCCACGCCTACCCTTTTTTTGGGGTCAGGCGGCGGAACGAGCCACAAATCGAAGACTTCTTTCTCTAAAGATACTTGTTCATACAAACGTGTTTTTTTTTCGTTCGTTACTTGTCGCCTCGGGGCATTAATATCTGTCTGTTGGAAAATAACGCCCCCTGAAAGGATCAAATTTCACGGATTCAGAAGAATAACGAGTTCGCCCGTCTGTCGGAAGAAGATTTGCGAAAGATATTTCATCTCGAGGGATTTGTAAATACTCTTCGGCTAAAATCTCCTTTTAATTTCGGTGCCATTACTTGCCATCATTAACGAGTGGATCTAAGTTGGAGACTCCTTTGAATTCTTCCTCTGAGGTCGCGATAATGACTGGAGTAATCGCGTTTTTTGACAATTTATGTAACGGCGGTGAAAAATTGTGGCGTATTGTAGATTTACGGTCGCTTACTCATTACTCTTTACTGGAATGGTGTAGAGGTATCGGAGTGACATATAGATAATGAATATTACATACTTTTTATGCAATGTAAAGGGCAACAGTTTTCATCGAGTAATCCCAACCGTCAGTAGTCTTAATGCTTAAAGCTTTTCTTTGCCCTTCGTTCTGCTTTTTACCATGACAGTAGATGATATGTGGGAAGGACATCATTTCTACATTAATTTTTTATCATTAAGGATTTATGTTCTGAACCGTATTTAAATTAAGTTTGTAACAGCACTAACAAAAGTTTTCATGTCTGCTCTTCAGCTTCAGCAGTAAATTAGTCTGCTGAGTCAATGGATCAAAGGCATACATTTATTATGTTAAAATTAATTTATTATTTAAATTTCATTAACCTTAGATTCCCATAAATGCAAAGATATGGATGAGTGTCTTTCAAGTACTTTCTATTTGAGAGATTATAGTAAATACTCTTATGCATATTAGATATAATGACGAAATTCGGTTAAGAAATACTCTTTATAATTGTATTACAACTAATTTACTTGTCCTAAAGCAGACAAATTTACTAGATTTTTCGTCTTTTTATAATTGACTATCTTAATTACGTGTGAGCAAATGGAATGGAAAAATCATTCAATATTGAACGCTTTACACGATTTTACATAAAATATTAACAGCACATATTATTATGAATGTCGAGTGATTCAAAGTCGGACTCTAATTTTTCATTTTCCAGTTGTAAGATATTATAGAAGGGAATATTGGAAAGAGTAAACTACAAAATTTAACGAAAATTTATCTAGTTGCTTTGAGGAAAGAAAGTTTTACGGTTTAGTTTTTACGTTAGTAATTGTTACTTCTGAATGAAAGAACAGGCATAAAATGCACCTGGAGATGTATAGCTAAAAATGTGGTGGATAACCCGATATTGGGAAGTATAAAGAAAAGTGAGGGGAATGCGAAATATTTTTGTATGACGGAAGACGGTGAACTTCCAGGAAGAGCAATTCAATAAAAGAAGAATGAAAGTAAAGATCTAGACCTATCTCAGGAAAAATAAGGACTTTCATATTGGAAATCACTTACGGATAAAATAGATCAGTCAAATAATTCGGTTAAAAATATCTTTTTGGAAAATTTTATGCTAATGAAACTAAATTGCTTGAAGGAGAATTACTCACAACTATTCTTCATAATATTACGATTCTATTTTATCATTCATAGGCCAATGAGAAATAAAATATCACTAAATCAGGTATGATGCTAAAATTTAGTATTAGAAAAATTTGAAATATATTGTAAAATATTTTGCGGATAATTATTGGACCTAATTTCAATTTAGAATAAAAATTGGTGGATTTGGGCAATTCTTGCTCATGTCTAAAATAAATTTTAATTTATTCTTGTTAAACAATCTGTCGCTAATGATGATTAATTATAAATTAAAATTTTCACCTTATATTTCAACTGAAATCACCATATAATGTATTAGATAATTAATTCAGTATTATAAATTGTATTGCATTGGATCATAATATGAAATATCTATTGGGTTTAAAAACCAAGGAGGAATCAATGATCTAAGTGTATTACGGTAAAATATTACTTCCTTGTTCTATAATAATTTTAACCTGAAAAATAAACTCTTGGGATAACGCTTTATTAATTTGTCGACTGTTGCTTTACACCAAAGAATGAAACCATTGAGCGAGAAGTCTAACAACCGTCAATGGAAGCTTAAATATACCGAAGGCCGGCACGTCTCGAAGGAATCAAAAAAGATGAACGAAAGATTCTTTCTTATTTCAATTATTCCATAAAAAATAAGTGAATTTCCGTCCGTGTACATCTGCATCACGGGCGATTTACATTCACAAGACGTAATACATTTCACTTCTTTTGGCATATCGAACTTCAATTTCCAATGAAAAGAATCCTTCAGACCGCGTGTATGAGGAAATAAAATCATGACCGAAGCCGATATCGGTATGTACACATTGAATGCATAGACTAAACTCTTTTCATCATCCCATCTTTCTCCGTAGATCACCCGATGCCTCTCATTTTCCCACCCATTTGTCCTACCTTACCCCTCTCTCCCCCGTTTCTTTACTCCGCAACACTCTCTAATTTGTCTCCTGTTTCTCTTCAAACGGCCTTTATCGATCCTTCCCTTTGTAAACTCGCTGCGGAGTCTCTCCGCTTATCGCCTTCTCTCTCTCGCTCTTCCAAATCGCCTTTTGTGACCCCGGATGAATTTCCCTCTTCCTCTCTCGCCTCCTCTTTCTCTCGCGGTCGACTTGGAGTGTGTTCTTTTGTCGATTGATTTCCTCCCTAGATCAGACACAAGAACGTTTCTCGAGCCGCGTGACGTCTCAAATCTCTCGCTCGGGTAATCTCTCCCTCGGCCGCACGCCGTTTCGTCGATATATCGACATTATCGACTGCGATTAATCGATCCGATCGATTCTATCGATTGTCTCGATTCGATATTATCGATTGTGAATATCGATTTATCGATAGTATCGATTGCGATCGGTAAGGTCGGGTTTGGTTGCGGTAAATAGGGAAGTCAAACATTTCTTCGGCTTGAAACGTTCCAAAATTTCCGCAGAAATCTCTCCCAAATATGTGAGTCAATATATCGAAGGTTTAGACTCCGATGAATCAAAGTTGGTGGTAAAGATTGGGTTGGCGACGGAAGGGAAATAACGTAACGGTGTCTTCAGCTTTGAGAAGTCTGGAATCTCTTACAAATGTAGACGTGGGATGTAACTAAGGGTCGGTAAGGCCACGAATGACCCTTAAATTTCAGAGATCCTCATTTGTCCCCCCGGTTCAGCGTTTAAAATCTTCTAATTGGATGATGTTACTAATACCTGCTAATTGCTAACACCTGCCTGGTGTTTGATTAAGGCTCACGAGTCTAAAGCCCTGATCTCCCGTTGATTTTCATTGCCTCTCGGTCCCCCACGGTAAAAAGTCCCTGAGAAAGACTCCGAATCAGGATGCGGAACATTTTTGTTTCGTGTAGAACGAGATTCAGCGCTGATGTATCTGTTGCGTAGGTTAGCTGCTGCAATATCGATCTTAGACTCTCGACCGTGCAGATGGCGATAAGTAGAAAACTAAATAGTTTCTTTTTCAGTGTCGCTAAACGCTCACTTAATATATTTACTTGTTGTTAACATGCACGTTTTTGGTTTTGCTATGGTTTGTAACGGAAGTTGTGCTATCGCGCTCTAAGGATGCGACTTAATGTGTAGGAACACAATAAGGTCAGGCGCATATTTAGCCCGCTAGAATTCTAACTCGCAAGCAAGATAAATTTTCTATGTTGTACTATTTTCTTGCAGAATTAAAATTTCAAACAGACTAATAGGGATGAATCAATTACTCCTCATTCTTGATTTTATCGCAAAATAAAGCTTATTTGCGATTAGCTGTTTGTTTTTATTTCTTACTGTATTAATTACTAAATGGGACATGCGTTGTAACTCGATGGTATGTTGAAGACTGAACTGAAAGGGAAGGTTGATAGGAGGAATTATTAGAAAGATCTATATTGATAAGTAGGAAATTATTAGTGTTAATCTCTTAATATTTAATGAGATCTGGAATTAAATAATCTCTGGAAAATTGTAACAAACAAATATTTGGATACTCTACTACTATAATGATGACGATCATAGTTTTCTTATTCAATCAGATATTTTTTTCAAATTAAAGTTCGAATCCCGAATCGTCTAAAAATATTGTAAGACTCCATCAATACTGCATTGTAAAAATCGAAATATCTCTCGCCGAGGAAAGATCCTGTTTGGTCCCTTAAATGTAAACGAAAACGTCGTCTTAGATTTTTGTCATACAAGCAGTGAGCGGAAATGGGATGGAAACTCGATTCGTGCCCGTTGCAGGATCTCGATCATATTTTTTCCTCCTTTCCGTGGAGAGAGAGAGAGAAGCTCAAAAGTGTAACGGTGTTCCTCCAGTTGTTATCTCAAGGAACTAGCGAATTTTCCGAGGAACAGTTGCCTTTTGGAAACCATAACCGGAAGTCGAGGGAAACTCCCTTATCTTAATCTCCTTCTCCTAGTTTCATAGAATAGAATCCGACTGTTCCCGGGTCATTAAGCTCCAATTTGATCCCAATTTGCTTCCCTCCTAGGTCTCCTTAAGGACCATTCGAGTCCCCTGCGCCCCTTTCACATAACCCCCCAAACCCTCGCCTAACCTCACAGACTTTTTTAGTCTCCCTTCCCTTACGCCTGCTTTTCTCTCGCCCAATTTATTTCCAATTTCATTCTCATCAAACGATTTCTATGCAACAAACGGATTTTCTTTCAGATATCGTTTGTAGGCATCAATGCAGCGTTTACCCTTGCACGGAGGGTATTTCTCAGCCTTTAGTTTCTTTGCATAGTAGAGCTGCTCAAATAAGGTTAGGCATAAACAACTCGCGCTGTAAAGAGCTAATGAATATGCTCTATCTTTCGAACTTCAAAAGATAATTACGTTGCCTATAAGGGATTTGTTAATGAGTCTTGAAGTTTCGATGTTAGGTGCACGAAATGAAAATAGTAAAGTTTAGTACCAGGCCATATGACATAAAAGGTTAGCATTCCCTTTGTGAAGATCTCGCTCGTACATAGGTCTTTGATTTTCAAAGTTTTAGCATTAAAGCGAAATTAAGGGGTTTATTTCGTGCTTATTTTAAATGAAGGTAAATATTAATTTAATTTTAAATCAATGGAGCTCTTTATCACATCGTATGTTTAAGCTAATCGGACATTATGAAAGAAATTCATTTTAGAAATTTCAGTGCTATTATTAGCAATATATTTTATCGCTATATACTTTGGACTAAAAATTGTTGAAATTAGTAATAGTACTTAATTTGCAATGTTATTTACAATTAAAAAGATATTTAATAAGATAGTAAGCCTATTTTGATGATTTGATGTTTAACTCCACTTTTGACAAGAATTTTAAGGTGAATGTTTTACAGCAAACGACGGAAAATCTACCCATTGATGTTTATAAAAGAGATTTCACGCTTTTTCTTTACAAAGCTTAGTTTAAGAGAAACTTCATTGAGAAGATAGTACATATACGTCGTTCTAATAAATAGCGGATGAAGTTATTTAGCACGATGTGTCATTTTAAATGCGGTTCCATAATAAGATATCTATCTATATTCGATTTTCTCTGAAAATTCTAAAAATTATATCGCAAAACTTTTACTGTCTCAGTTTAATAAACGAAAGGCTTTCAAAAAGAATGCGAATAATGCTTGAGTATTCTTGTCCGTCTCAGTATGAGATTAATTAGCAAAGATTGCAGGTGATAAAAATAAGGTTAGAGGATTTTATATATGAGTGTACGATCAGCGCAAACTAAAGAAATGTGGGGGGAAAATTTACCTGATGATGCTAGGACACTAGCAAAACATGTTGCCAAAATAAAATTGCTATGGAAGTGTACGAAACGGTATTTCACTCATTGTAATGGCCTTCCACGAGGTAACGCCTTCCCACATTGAGTTTATCAAATTAAAGGGATTTTGACATCTTACTCGGATGTGTATCGTATTATATATCTCTCGTAGAAGTTAAGAGGGAGATAAAATATGAAAATTAGTATGTAGGTGGATTACAAAGGGTTAGAAATTTCCATTTTGATACATTAATTCATCGTTTCTCGCATGGGATCGTGCATTGGAACCAAACTAAACATGCGGATCCTGCAAGTAGCTTCATAGATGTGCACGGATCATCCATTTAGAGTCATAGAAACGCTCACAATTTCCATTTAGTCTCGATATCATCGGTAAATAGCGCATCTAAAATTGGAAGTCGGAATAACTTATACGCAGGGCCGGAGAAACACAGTGTAGAATCAAGATAGATGCATGCAAATCGTCCGTTTACCAGCGCTATGGAAATGAAATCACTAACCCCTCGGCCAACTTGGAAAGGCAAGAAAGTCTCTCTAGGATGAAGAAAGCGTGGGAAGTAAGAATAATGGGATCAGCCATCGATCTATCCTCATCCACCATCAGCGGAAGCTGCTGGAGCAGCGGTGGAGGAAAGACAGAAACGTATTCCAACAGCGAAACCGGAAACGCACGCGCGTGATTCATTAGCCGACAAAAAGTGACTCGAGTCGAGTCGCAAAGTGGAAATTAAGCAGTAACCATTCCCTCTCTGAAACAAAAACGACCGAAAAACGAAAAGAATTCGCGCGGGCGAGAATGGGAGAAATCAGAGATAAGGAAAACGTTTTCAAAAATGCGAGGAATGGATACGGGTCGAAAAAAAAGTAAGCGTGGTATGGAGATGGGGGGAATAACATTTAGAAAAATGAGGGAACGTCTAAAAAAAAGGACGGGGAGGGATACGGGATTTGTAAGTCAATGAGGGGAAGGTGCGAGTGGTCAGAGGGACGGCCTCCCGCAGTAAATGACACGGCGAAGCAGTCACGTCTGCAGCGCAAGAGAGGGAACTCCGGAATAACGAATGAAGCGTGGGATGCGAACGCGGAAGGTGAGAAGGTGGCGGAGAAGAATCGAGATGGTCTGGGAGAGGTGCTTTTGGGGTCGTTATTTAAGGTGGGCGTGAGGAGATTGATGAAGGGGCTGTTTCCAGTTGCCACGGGCATTTCTCCAATCGCCGGACGATAGCCGTTCTTTGGCCCGCGCACGTGACGGAGTGATTAGAGTATTTGATCATCGAAACAAGGAAATTGGGTCCGAAATGAAAGGTAAAACTTATTTCCTTCGTGAAATCGCAACTGCGACGCGTTAATGTTGGAAGGACAGGACGCTGTCGGAATGGGTAATGTTGGAGTAATTGGAAAAATCTGGGAATTTAGATGTATGCGCGGATGATGGATGGATGGAATAAAATGTAGGAATTTCTCCGAATTTTCGGGTGAGGATGGAAATGGGGTGGTGAAATTGATCGATTGTAGAAAATAAGAGAAAGAAAAAGGCAGAATTTTTTCTGGGTTACAGTTAGAAATGGACGATGTATATTGTTGTACATCACTTAAGGACCTAAATTCCACGTATATTCTTATGAGAAAATGCATAAGCTCGGCTTCAACAATCGAATACATCGTTAAGGAGATCGGTTGTTTATAGCTTCAAAATTTCGCAAAACTTTTGTGTATTTTGACAAAATTCTCGCCATTTCGAATCGGTGACAATTTTCCAAGACCAAATTAAGAATTTTCGTTCATTTTTGTTTTATTTTGGCGCCGACCTCGACCTTGTGCGATATTTTTCTAGTTTGTAATTATATTTTTGCAGAAGAAATAAAGCTTTTTGAAAAAGTCTGCAACCGATAAAAGTAAATTTTACCTTTATTCTTTATTGAAATCTATCTGAGTGGTATGGTTTCGAATCTAGCATAATTAGCAGATAAAATTCGACAGTGTTTCCTTGCTAGTCTCAGAAGACACGTATGCAAAGCTCTCATCACCTCAGAAACGGGAACAGATCTGGGGTTACGAGAGAATTTAATTTACTCATATTTTTAGCATTGGTTAAATTATGCAATAGTGCATATTTCTTATTCAATTCCCTATAACCTTACCAGATCTTAGTTCTAAATTCTAACTTTTTATAATCATTAACTTAATATCATTAACTTTTTCTTTGCCTTAATCTCTTTAATTAGTATTTTCAGAGGATTGATTTCACATCTGGTGTGAATATCTGAGAGCTAATATAGAAGCATCAATTAACGAGCAAACAACATAATAAATTCGAATGCAGCCAAAATAAACTCCGGTATCCATTTCTTTCCTTTCGTCCACATCCCAGAAAATATCTGAACTCAAAGGTTTTGAAGGAAACTCCAGTCTCTAATAAGAGAATGTATTTATTTTAAATTCTACCGAATATGTTAGTATCTTTCCGCGTTCACCAGCTTTCTTGGGATGAAAAGCGCACCTTTGAGTTTTGGTATGCATTTCTCAGATCTCTCAAACAGTCCCATTAATTTTTCACTTTTTTTGGCAAATTCCCTTAAAGGTGGACATAATTCTGCTCCTGGTTTCCGCAATTTAGATATAGATGCCTTTAAACTCTGTAATGCGCGCACAATCTACAGTTTATTCATTTTACTTTGACATTATTCATCCTTCTTTACCGCTACTTTACTACCTTATGGTGATGATCCAAGAGGTATCTATGAGCTCTATTTGTAGATTTTATAAAGACATATATAGAGGTTAGATTGTGCTCCTTTGAATGGTAATTACTGGGCCGGTAATAACTATTTAATCATAAGCTTCGTGATATTTGAAATGTATTATAGCGATACTCGCTTAATTTAATTCATATTATACCTAGCGTGCGTACCATAGCGCAAAAAAATTCATTCACATTTGCTATAGTCACCTTTAAGCCAGTTTTAGATTTTTTGTCGAATCCTATGCTGATATGTACACATCTTGCTCATAGTTTGCATAAACTGCAAGGTATTACGTTTCTTCCTTTTCTGACATTAGCTTTGCGCTTTATTCATTCCCATTTGAATGTTCAAACAGTTATCCGACGATTATCTTACCGTCTACCAGTCTCATCTTCAGCTATTTACGCATAAGGATTTTATTCAAGGAGAAGTACAGAAGGAATACCTGAATGAATCTAAATATGCGGATGCATAAATGCAGTAGTATATTGAAATAGTTTGCGATGGTATTTCCTATTCTGATGAATATCATGGCTTTTCGTCCTAGGTATCTTTGAATACAAGGAACTAACTTGCAATATATTCGCGGAAACGTACGTTTTTCAGTTGGAAATTGGTTGTGATAAAGAAAAATTGGAAAGGATGAAAATTTTAATATTCAGACTGAACCCATGCTATAATTCAATAATACTTCTGTAGGTCTGAGGACTGTATAATGTGTAGAACTACTGTATGCAGTGCTATACTAACCCCTCAATAATGGTATCAGTATGTGGTACCGATCCATATTAATTAGGTAACATTATTGCATTTAAATTGCATTACTAGAGAGAAGCATACAGTTTTACACATAAAACCTTAAAATCGGCTTTTTTTCACAAAATACAGCCGTCGGGAAGAGAAGGATTGTAATAGACTGAATTTTAGGAAATGCATAACGTTATTAATTGTAAAAACCATTGAAAATTAGTAGGAAAGACAAAAGTTTTGGTGTACCACTGGAAATAATCTCTTCCGTGAGAAAAACGTTCAAAAGCAGATTAAGTTTGGGTTAATTTTCTCCAAAAATTTTTCGAAATTTAGTTTTAAAACAGTACAAGATGGTCTATTCAATACCATTCAGTATGCATATCAGTCGTCTTCGTTCTCGATGTGCCATTTAAAATCACTTAAACTCAAAAAAATTTTCCTCCTCTCCGAAAAATAAATGGCCAAGTAAAATATAGAGTGTAGTTCCAGCGAAACATCCGAGAAATTTATGAAATCACTTTAAAAAAAACCGAATAATTGAAAACTTTCAACGAGAGCTTTCATGACCTTCCGTTATCACCTCCTTAATTCTTTAAACGTAATACAGGATTTTATGCCTTTGAAGAGATTGGGGTAGGTAGGTTTTAACGGAACTGACCGGCTCAAGCACATTAACGATTCATTACGTTGGGATTGGTCTCCGTTATTTTGGGCGTTTCCTCAAAACCGATTCAAAAATCGTCTACTCTCGGTGAAAACGTTGGAGTGCCACGAAATGGCATTTTTTCCTGGAAAAACTAGGAATGCCTAAGGCTCTACATGGAGAGACTATCTTTATTTAGAATCAATTCAAAACTGTAAACTGTTTTGTGGAAAAACTGTATTAAAATACCATTTAAACTATTAATAGATTGTATGGTGTATTTTCATTCTTTATTCTACTTTTTACTTGATGGAAAAATTATGACGCATTTTTCACTAAAATTAAGGTTAAAAAGCAGAGTGCGTCTAATAGGATGGTGTACATTTTCCATGATATTTATTGAGATAAATGAACCTTGCTGTCTCTTATACGCGGGTAAATAAGGTATCTTGATTCTCGGGACAATAGTAATAAACTTAAGGGGATAAAATGTTAAGAGAGCTACTGCACTTTAGACTGAACTCGTCTAAAATATGCTGCAAATACAAGAAGCTCTCCAGAAGAAAACTGTACGCGCAAACTCGACTAGGTCCAGTACAATGCAGTTTTCCTAGAACCTTGTTACTAAACGATCCTAGCTTTAAATCACCTTCATGGATGTAACCGTTTGATTAGAATAGAGGTGTTTTCAGATACTTTATATTTTCATCGAGTGAGCCTACTAATTGAGCACCCATGTTGTTCCTAAGATTACTATTACTGCTCTGACGACGATAAGTTATTTCTATTGAAACCTTAAGAATTTTGGAAGAATGTTAGCAAGAAAACTTTAATGAAAGAAAAAAAAACAGAAATAATAGAAAGGAAAATAAAAGAAAAATAATAGAAAGGGCACTATATCGGACTTGTAAGAGAAAAATGCAACAAGGAAAGACCAAAATTTTTGATGGGGATTTACTGTAAGAAAGAAAAGGCATTCTTTTCCTGAGAATCTTCCTATCTTATACGGAGATATCTTCATGACAATGGAGATAGAAAATTCTAGAAAATAGACGTTTAAGATAAAAAAAGAAGATACAATATGTAGGAAGAGATTTGCCGAGGATCAGCAAAATTTTGACAACTGTTCACACTTAACTGAAAACAAGGAAAACAAAAGTGTATATTACTCACATTGTCACAAATGATAAGACCACCTTCGACAGTAGAAATCTGTCATTACCTTCTTCGTTCATCCTTTCGAAGTATCGAAAACTCAATAAAAATGTATTCAGAGTGACGCGATGATTCTTCCCGAAGAAGTCCGCGATAAAAATTCAAGAAACTTTCGAGACCGCTTAGCATACAAATCCCATTAGAGAGAAGAATGGTTATTAAAAGCTTTCATCCGGGGCATTTAAGGCCGAAATCTTCCTTTTTTATTGGGAATAGAGTTTATGTGAAATTAAGTAACTCTGGGATTCAAAGGTTTCTTGAACTTTCTTACTTCAGAAGAGCGGGGCGGAGTTTTCGGAGAGGACTATCGATGAAATTTTACTAAAATATTAAGATACCTTCTATATATTTGACTATTTACGAGACAGTTCAAAATTATGAAAATTTAGTTTCTGCGGGAATTTACAGACTGATTTAGTAGTGTATATATTTTTAAATAGATACTTAATTATATGAAGAAATGCCTGTGAAGATGAGAAATGCACAAAAAATGATTATCTTTAGGCATAAAATCAATATTGGCAAGCGTGACATAGGGTATGTATTTTGCAAAATAAATTCTCTGTGGAAAATTTACCAACTGTCTCATTTTAGATCCTTATATATTTTCATTTTAATATTAGATATAAGAGGAGAATTTATTTAGGTAGATTGATGATGAATTGAATAAGTTATAAACTAGTTTTTGTTCCGTTAACAATAACTTACCAAACATTGTTGTCAATAAAAATGCTATTTGTTTTATTTTCTAGCGAACCAATGAAATTTTTAGACGGAAGCTAATCCATCAACGCGTATACATATCCAAAATCAAAACCCTTACCACAATTTCAACACTTCTATAAAACTTATCTGTTATATATAATCTAAACTCATACATAATATTCCTCCCTAATTTGTCAGTCTTGAAAAATTTCTATACCCACATTTAACCCTTTAAGGCACCAAAAAATAAGACTTAGTGTCGCTTATATTGTATTGTAACTTATCTTTTCATTATATTTTCTGAAGAATTTCCTTTACTTATTTAAAAACTCTATATAATATTAATTATAAACATATAATTAATTAAAACAATCTATAGCTATTCTTAGCTGCAACGTAATAGGAAAACTGAATTTTACACATTATTTTATTGGTGGATTGGTAGTACACATATAATTGCTCAGGTAGTGTCTTTATCACCGTTGGCGCCTTAGAGATTTGTACTTGTACTTATGACAGAAATGGAGTGAAAATTAAAAAAATAAAAATTTAGAACATCAGCGATTGGAGCACTACTAACTTTTCTTGCTTAATTTAATTTAATTATCTTATTAAGTGGTGCCTTGACATGCTAAACTTACTAATAACTTCTGTATGTGATATGTACCCCCTCCGTAAAAATGATGCATTTTTGACATTTTCACACATATAGATATTCATCGCCGGTAATCCTTTATCTTTCCCCCGTTAGTGCGGCGGCATCTGAAAGATCACTATTATATAACTCAAATTATCATTAGATTACAGGAATTCATTGCCCTTTGCATATGCTTTGTTTCTTGAAAACTCTTTTAGACTGTAATGGAAATTATTTCTTTACTTCTTAATATACAACAAATGTTCAATGTACTCGTATTTCCCTTGATCCTATTAAAATGAGTTGCAACATCCTTTTCGTCTTCTGAGTGCAAAATTAATTTAAGTTTTGTGGTTATTTATATTTCGCATATCTATTATAATTGATCGTTAAATTTTAATAGTGAGTTTCTCTAAATTTAGAAGAGGGTTAAGATTCTTTTAGCCGAAATCTGATATTTTATCTGGAGATACCCAATTAGGTCGATTAGGCCGTACATCATCTCTGATATAAAACCTCAATTACTGTATCAGTTTCATAAAGTGCCCTTTACGTAAAATCTTAAAAGGGCTACGAAAGTTACTGCTACTGGGATTTTGTACTTATTATATTTTTCATCATATAATATTTATCTTAAATCTTGTTTTTAGCTTTCTATAATAACATACGTATTTGAAATTCATCGTCTTTGCAGTAAATGTTACTACGGAAGCCAAACCTAAATATAAGGCGATACTAAGTTTAGATTTTAATAAGATGAAGAAATTTAGTAATTGGTAAATATTTTGTTGAAATGTACCCAAAAAATTAAAAATAACTTAATTAATTCACATTGATATTCAATAGAAATATTGCAGTTAATTTTTAATTTTAGGTCAAAAATGAATACCCTAGAACCTTGCTAATGAATGTCCAATCTCACCACAAGTACTGAAAAATTAAATTTATTATATGGTCCCTCTATGCTCAACAAATTCCCTGACGTCAATATTCCTGCAAACATGATCTATATTTATAAAAATGAACTTAGAGTAGCAATACATCCATACATTGATCAAAGCTGAAACATACGGAAGGTGATGCATACATTTAGCAAGGGAGATCGTAACTCAGTAACGAAGTCAGGGAAAGTCGCCTCTCAGACGGAGTGCTCAGGATAAAACTCGTGTATGTGGCCGAGCAGCAGGAGTCGCTCCATTCATTCTGCTCCCAGATTTCCTTATTGTTGACCAGAGGCTAGACGGAGGACTTCGGAATGGACCGCATTATCCTAATGATAGAGAATCAGTGCCATCCGTGAATCGCACCCTTGAAAGGGAAGAACTCTTTCGGTCCCCGCCGAGGGATCCTAAGGAGCGTTTCCTTTATCCCTTCCATCCCGATATTCGCCACTCGGTCACCGCCTTGATTACCATCCAAAGGAGCGGCTCGTGTGTCCTAATTGGGAACCGCTTCCTCCCCAGAGCAGACTTAAATTATCTCCACTCCTTCAACTATTTCCTTTGAAACTTTTTCCCCAAATTCCCCCTTAGAAAACGGGATAATGGGGTCCCGCCATCTTATTTCAATCCCTTAACAGCTCTCGCCTTATTTTCTTTTCCCTCTTAAATTCGCGCAGAGATATTCAATCCGTTTCAAACGATTCCGCAGCCTACTTTGTCTTCCTCCGGGAAATTTATGCGCCTTCTTTCCTCTCGTTTGAATCCGTCGGTTCACACGTCGCTCTCTCGCAAGGGTTTTAAGTGTCTCGCTCAAGTAATTATTGGTTGCCCTAATGGCGTTTCGAATAACAGGTTCTATAAAAGGGTTTCCTTTCCGTCCCGAATTTTTACGCTAGAGAGATTAAAATGACGCTCCCGAGGATAAAAAAGGCGGGCGATGGAGTGTCTCTTCGTAAAGTATCACTTTACGGAAAAATCCGCGGATTTTTTAAATTCTGTTTATTTATTTTATGGTGGGAAAAAATTAAGTGGAGAGCTAAGCGATATCCGTGCCGTTTAAGGGTGGAACAAGTAACCGTCGTTATAACGTGAGGTGTAGTTCGTTTAAGGAAAGAATCGTTACCAGAGGACATATCGTTAAAGATTTTTCCTTCTGTTAGCTCTCTTAATGCTTTTTTACTGTTCCAATTATATATAATTTTCTTCCTCCTTTATCAACTGATCTCTTCTTATCTTATCCTTAACTTTTTTCATCGAATTGCTTCTTTTACTCTCAAGTATCTTACCATCTTTAGCTTTTCCGTAAGTATGTACATACATTACTTCTTTATGTCTGACACAATTTTATCCTTCTCTTTTCTCACATTTTCTGTCATAGCCGTCCTTCCATTATTATGTTTATTCTTCATGTTTTTCTTCATATAATACCATACATTTCATGATTTAGAAAAACTCAAATATGGATCAAAATTCATTGCTGAGTATCCTTCATCCTTAAAGTATCCTTTCACAGCTGTAGAATGCAAACTTTTTCCAAATACGTATCTTATACTCTAGCTCTATATAAAGTCCAGATTTTTCAATCACTGTATTTTATCTGTCATATATAATACCCTCAGGAAGGACAACTCTACTCTAGTATCTACTATGGAGTTGTCCTTCCTGTTAGACCTCTCCATAGAGAGAGTTTCTGTCTAACTCCACGTTTAATTCAATATTGTTTTGTTTTTGTTTTGAAAATTTCCATAATTTTAGGCTCATCCGCATTAATCTATTTATTCCTAAAGTTAAAGGGACGTTGAAAACTGTATATAACTTTTGATTCCGTTTAAAAGACCTTTTGCGTTTGCTGACTTCATTTTCTTGAACATTTCTCTCCAACTGCTTTTTGAGTTATCCGTAATATACAAATAAATCAGCATACAAATTACAGTAAACAAAACTGCGTATTTTTTTCCCATTAACTACTCTAATTTGATATCTGAAGTGAACTAAGAGACAAAGGTTCTCCAAGTGCCGACAGCGGCCACCGTCTAGGGCGATTCCCGGGAAACGGATAATCGCTTAGCGGTCACCAGTTATTCAGAATCCCTAATGCTCATTTCGAAAGCAATGCTTTCATGATCGCAGGGGGTCCAATGGTGAATTTTCTTTCTTCTATCTGAAGTGAAGTTCATTAGATTTAAAACTAGATAAATTTAAGACTAGATTTAAAATTCATTGGTAGTATTTCCCAAGTACCTCAGAACAGCTGAAGTCTTTCGAACATCCTCATCGGAAGTCGAACCCGGAAGAGCTGTCACCAAAAGCGAACTCGTAACCCAGTAGGATATCAGAGGACCCTTTTGATTCTTTTATATTCGTAAAATTCCCATCATATTCAGGAACGAGTAATTTTTTTCTCTTAACTATGCATTTTAATACTGTTAGCATAAACTATACGAACATGTTGACATTTTCTGAATCTTAAAACAATACCCTTAAATCAAGATGCGGATATGTAAATATATTTACATTGAAATTTTTTCAATAGTTACATACAAGACTTAAAAATATCTTAGTCCTATATTCTGAAATATAATATTTATGTAAATGAAAATGTATTATCAGGAGGCTAAAAATCTAAGGATAGAAATTTGTCAGTGAGTCAGAAAAATTAATCGTTATAAGTCGTTATTTTTTTGGTAACGAGGTTTCATTATGATAGTCCATTTATATATAACCACCCTTTATCATACAATTACAATATAAAACATTTTTCAAGTCGGCATTATTCGTCGCAACTCGTTATAACGTAACAAGCACCACTTACGCAAATATCCGAATCTACTCTTACAAAAGCAGAGAAACAAATAAGCGCCCTCTTTCCTCTCTTTCACAACTTTCATTTTCGCTTTCAGTATCGATTCTTTGATCCTTATCTTTCTGATAATGGAATCCAGGGTCTTTTGTAGCGCGAAGGAGAAGATTTGAATTGCACAAAGCAAGAGCTTTTGAGAGGTAACAATCTTGAGGGTTTCATTATAAGAGATAACGAATATAATTCTCTGTATTGCTTTACTCTCCAACGCTTTATATTCTCTGGAGTGGAATAAATGAAAGGTGTGAATTGAATTTCGAAGGGATCCCTGTTTTGAATTTACATCTTAATTTTGATCGCAGATTCTCAACCATAATTAATGTCCATAAATTAATTAGTTAAAATCTCAGCGGGTTCAGGATCTTTTGCTTTAGTTATTGCATGATAATATTGCATGTATCACGTATGATTTATTCATCAAATTATTATTGTAATATGTGTTCGGTTTTAGTAGAATCTCGAGAATACCTACCTTGTAGAGAGAACGCCCCTTTTTACCGTTTACTTTGAAAAGTACTGGTTTATTTTGTGCGGTATAATTACGTAACCATCCAACTTTGTCTCAGTAACTTAATTTAGCACTTATTCACAAAAAAGGACTGTAAGATTAAAATGGTCATTAACAAAATTCATTTAGTTAGTAGATTCAAACATGGTTATATAAATTAATGTCTTCTAGTATTTATGGCATTCTAAAATATTAGTTGTTATTAGTGTTTGAACTTCATTATCATAGTTTTTCCTCTTAATTTGGAATTTGATAACTTACGCAATTTTCATTTGGGTTTGAGGTGAGTGTCCAACTTACGAAAAATGTGAAAAGGTAGCTAAATGTTAGTTTATGTCGGTGGACGAATACGTTTTACTTTGCAGGAAGCTTTACGGAGAATGTATAACAGAAAACTGACTTTCTCCTCACCGAATGAGAGAAGCTGCAAATTTTTAATCAAACGCCTTCTGAGAGTTCTTATTTCTTAATGCGAGTAAATTTAGACGCTTCATTTTATTTTCCTTTTGTCAGTTCCTTAGAAACATTAACAAAAGTAGACGAATTTCTCCTACAACGCGAGTTTCGGGCTTAATGAGGCAAATTATCTGCCTAACACAGGCAAACCTTTGTATCAGCTTCATTTCTCCAAAACTTATTTGACATTTTATCTCAGTCACCTCCTCCTCCCCGTTATATATCTTTTGGTTGTTTTAATAGCATATTTTATGTAGAAGTATACTATCCGTCAATAATCTTAGTGCTGGTAGAAAATAACTAACTTAAGCTTGGAATTCGAAAGAGATATAATAATTTAGATTACTCCGCTTCGCTTTTATTTCAGCGAAGATTAACTTCAGATATATTTTACCAAATTTAAAAGTATAAGGATAAACATCTTGCGATAGTCAGATTTTTTAGCGAAATCAGAGCTTCAATTCTCGATAATTAGTTATAAAATTAGAAAAATACCCTTTTAATCTCTTTTGCCTGAATTTGGCTATCTATTGAAAGTAGTAGTTTATACAGTCTCCAAATCATCGATACAAAGGTATGATTTTCGAGATATCATACGTATAAAAATTAGATTACCTTCGCTAATTGAAAAAAATCCAGCAACTCTATTAGAGAAAAATTGAGTTTGCGCTGATTGGTGATTCATAGGAAAGCATCATCCTCTCTTATACACTTTTCAAATAAATAAGTTTCTCAAAAGCTGTCGGTCCACAACATTTTTCATCAAAAGAATTACTTCATTCTGTATATCAGACATGGTTTCACTAAGATAGATTTACTAGATATTTTTCTGATTTTCACATGATTCTATGTGTCCTTTGCTTAATCATATATATTTTTTGTACTAGAAATGCGTTGGAATCTGTTTTCATTCATGACAAGGTCTTTTGAAAAAATATCTGAGAATGGATTGTTGCTGGGAACGCATTTTTACTACTAAAAGAGTCCCATATTTTATCCGATACTTAGATATGTACATTAAGCTCGAAATATCTGCTTCTCACTATTGATGGAAAAATAACTTACAATCACATTTGCCAAAATATTCATTGTAAGGGGTATCGGTGGAGTTAGAAACTTTATTTCCACTTTTCTCACCGAGAGAATGGAGTAATAATGGTTAATGATGAATAATTAACCATAGCAGCTATGGAAAACAAGAAGTCAAATTTTTATGATTATCGGTTAGAATTCATAGTATAATTTTTTATACCAAATACAATCTTGGACATTCCTTAAGATTTTGAGTCTGACACAAATAGATAATTGTATCGGAATTCCAAATACAGCTAGGAAAATAGAAAAAATATAGTTGCAATCACTTTAACGAAGCATCCTTTCCGCTAGGCCACACTTCATTTGGCCCATTTTATATTCTACAATTCTATTTTATCCGACCGAACTATAAAAAAAACTCGCGTGGGTAATGAACCATCATTGATTCCCTTTGTTTTTACATCGCTCATCGGGAAACTCTGTATCGGAAGCGGCATTAAATAAGTGAAACCTTTGAAACGATCCTTTGACGCGCGTTCTCCGGCAAATGAAAATAAAAATTTCCGTCGTCGGGCATTTCAACATTTTCCGGAGCTTGGATTCCACGGGTCATTACTGCGGTCGAAGTCTGGGATAGGAGTCCTTGCCCTCGGCCCAAACCTTTGCTCTTCGTCGAGAATAAAAACGGTCGCAACAAGTAAGTGCATCGTGGTTGAGCATCCACTTCTCTTCTCTAGTGTGCGGTTCGAAAAACAGCGTGGGGGGTATTAAGGAGATAGCGGATACATTGGAATACATTTCACGCTTCGTATACACCACAAGGGTCCCGAACAGCTCCTCTTAGTCATCGCGAAGCGGAAAAGAGGAAATGAATAGTGCTGTCCTTATGGACTTTGAAGCTCTCCAGATACGCTGATGGAGTCCTTTATAGTACTGCGGAGGACCCAGCTCGATTCCAACAGCGATTTCAATCTCGCACTAACGTATTTAATGTTTTCGACATCAAGTGGTCCATGAACGACCAGCTAGGCGAAGCAATGCAAGAGGTATTTAACGATCGATGTATACGTGGCGGTGTACTGAAGATGCACCTTGGGGTGCCAAAATGCTTTCTCTACTTTGGAGTAGATTACTAGAAATTAATGTATAATTGTACAAAGTTTTATATTTGGAATTCTGAAGATGGTGATTGAAAAGCGCGGTATGGTAGGAATGGGGGATGAAGTAACTTTAACTCTATATTGATCAACTAGAGGTTGTGTTTAACATTTGATTTTATGATATGTACTTTATAAATCTATTAATCATCCTTAATATATCTATGGGCTGTATTTATGAGGTATAAAGATATGTAAAAATATGTGCCATTTTTGGTCTTAGGGGACTGCCACGTACCAAAGAGTCTGGTAGAAGCGTACCACCTCCGAAAATGTTTATTGTAACTATTGCCAAAGGTAAATTTTCCGAGGAATTTTCATCTCATATAAGGAAATTCCAGGCAGATGGCAAGTGTTCCCCCTTACTTCAGATATGTCTATATTTAAAGTTGGTTTTTATTGTGATTATATTTTATAATTTTTGCCTAATGCCACCAGGTCGTGTATCCATTTGTAGTAATAGGGTAGTGTTCGTAATAATAAGAGTAATGGCAAATATTCATCAGTTATCGATTAATAGATCGAGGAATATTTTATTTCCAAATAACATGCTTATCTAAAAACTAACCTAAAAAGAACTATCGTTTGGAAACGATATCTCGACAGGACATCGAACAATTCGAGGTAAACATAATAGATGGGCGATCGTTAAATAATTCCACATTTACAAACTCCGATAGGCGGCTTTTAGGGTAACAGTGCAGGGGAAGATGTGTCGAGACGTATGATTATGCGATTAAGATTAACACATGGACCAAGTGGCAACGATCCATGGACTTAGTGAATATACAATAATATACGTTCCAAGACTTAGTGAATTAACTATAAGTTTCTATTCAGTGTATAATAATTGACTTTAAAGTAGATTTATCCATTTTATTTTATATTAATTCTATAAAATTTAAATTTGTCCTTCATTGAGGTTTTATGAGATAATTTATGGCGAAGAAATATCGGAAGAAAAGTAACACAAAATCAGGACTTATGTGAGCCATTAGGTCTGTGCGATGTATACAATTTAACTCTTAAGAAATGGCTCTAGCGCTGTAACGTGATTTTATTCTGAGTTTTATTTATGGTACATTAGAGTGAGAAAATTTTACAGTATTACTTATGCCGTTGTTGATCGCTGAAAAACTTAAAAGGTACATATTCTTGGAGTGAAATTGAAAGGCAAAACTAGATGGAAATGCTCGATAAATAAACCAGAGAGATATGAAACTTGTACAGCTCCCAAAATATTTTAAGAAACTATGGTTGAAGATTTTTAAGAAACTACACCATCTTCACACCAGGAAAATTAAGAAATAGGTAATTTTTTACACAAGAGAACAAGAATCGTTCAATCATTAGTTTTATAAAAAATTCGTGCGATTGTGCAAGTTTTGGTCCATCATGGTTTTCGAGTTTAGGACTTTTTGTCTTAGGGTTAATACGTAAATAACCCCTTGTATACTCAGAGTTACGTAATTTAAAATATTCTTATAAACCAAATATTTATTTCACTACTCTCATCTATCATTTACCGCTTTCAATATTACCACATTGGAAATATCGATTCTTTATATTATTACTGTTCGTAATAAGGGAGACGTTGAATTGGAAAATTTCATGTCAGGATAAGCAACATTTCTGGAATATAAGGCATAATATAACAATATAAATCCATATGTGAGTTGTTACCGTAATAATAGTAACTTTTACAAACTGTTTTACACAATATGAACCTCAAACTAATCTAAAAATATATATACTTTGTTGTTCTTTTTACTCTCTGCTCGTTGTCTCTTAATTTCTTTGCTTCCATCTCTCTGAGCCTATCACTTTCCTCGATAGTCTATTCCCTCCACCGTTTCACCTCTATCTATCCCTGTGCATCCCCACAATCCCTTCAAACCGCGAGTCATTCCTCTCCGCGAGAGTGGTAGCTCTGATTTGACGTGCGGCGAAGGCGAGGTTTTGCGGGCGGCCAGGGAGTGCGAATCGCCCGATAAGGGTTCGATTGTGTTTGGCTTCTTGGAGTGAAGTGAGCAAACGTGTGTGGTATGAGCAAGAGAAAATTTATCAAACGAGGGATTCGAAAATAAATAACGTAAGGATTTGAGCAAACAGAAAAGAGGGGTCAGGAGAGGGAAAACTGATGGAATTTTTAATCAAGAATAGTAGAAGTATTTGGTTTTGGTAAATCTTCAACGTATTGAAAATAATGTAGAAGAATAATAAGTTTTGATCCGAGAAACATCAAAGTAGTATTGGATAGATATCTGAGAAAAGAATACATAGTTATCTTAATAATTGTAATAAAAAAATATGGGAGTTATCGGTAGGGAATTTACTTTCAGTTACATTAATGAAGTGATATAATATTGATATAATTAAAGAAAGAGAGTATATAAATATTAAATATGTGAAATTAATTTTATGAGATTGATACACATATTTAAGATAATTAATGAATTCCAGTCTAGTAAATGGACACTTTAAAGTTTTTGTTTGCATCCAAGCAACGAGATAAGCCATCTATTACCAAAGGCAATGCCTTGTATTAATATTTAATCATCCAATTATGGTAAAGACTTATTTCTAACTATCCAATGCTTTGTGTAATATGGTGGAAAGTGAAAAATAATATATATCCATGAATACCAAGTGAATTTATCGAGTTGCCCCAAGTGATCCCTTTTTATCACATGCTACTTATTGTGTAAAATATCCAAGTACGGATTTACCCTATTTGAAATGAAAACATATCAATGATATAACTATGTACGTATCAGGTATTCAGATAACTAGATATCAGAGATAACTCATTTAATGATAAAGGATATCATTCTGCAATACGATTGGCATTTCCAAGGAACCTTTTCATCCTTAATTAAAGGGTAATTAATCGTCCATCAATGTGCGAAACTTACGTGGATCTTTGTCGTATTCATACGTAAATGGTTAAGAAATAAACATTATTGCGATTGATTTAGGCCATGAAAAATTTAAAACTACATCGAAGGAAGTTTGTATGAGGAATTCGGATGGCACTGAATTTTGAAAGGCCAAAGGACGGGAAGGAGAAAGGAGGAGAAGGAAAGATTGATGTGAATTTAAAGGAAACAGATGAGGAATGAGGTGCCATGGTAGAATTGGTTGGAATGAAATTGATTTATGAATTTTGAAGAAGGAATAAGACTATTAATGGAGAGTGTTAGAAAAAAGACTAAATTCTAATACTAAATAAGAAAATTGTAATGACGTATGAAATCTGCATGTATCACATAAGATGCTACCAGATTTTTATGCCATTTGTCAGCGTTAGAAAGTAAGTTTGATATTTCATACCTAACGAAAAGTACTTTCCATTAATATAACTGACTATGCATTGATTCTATCACTGAATACTTCTAACCGTTTAATTCGCAAATGTAGAGTGACAAAAATCGTAATCTATGTTTGGCCTTAGTACTATTTTGAATAACTACTACATTTTTCGTTTTCTGATACTTACTGCGGAATTAAAAATCAAAGAAGGAATATTTGTGGGATTAATAATGGTAATCAATCGAACACTTTTGGCTTTGGGTCTTCTACAGAAGTCATATCACCTTAGATTTTGATTAGATAACAATTATAAACGCGTTAACCACTTGGCTATCCGAAAGCTCAAATTAGTCAAAGTTTTATTTAAAAAAGATGATTTCAAATAAGGCTGTGTTATTGTTTCGAATTGCGATAGGTGAATGGATATTGCTCTTCTATTTGATGAACGGAGGACTGAATTCTAATTAGAAGAATTTAGTTTTGGGTCGGTAAATTGATTTATATATAAGGAAGAATATAATAGGACTAGTTGCTCGAGAGAAAATTTTGCAGAAGGAAATTGTTACTTTATTACCCCACCCAAATGTATTTCAATAAACACACTAATCACTACAGACGAATAAACGAACACTAAAATATATATAAAAACACACCCATATATTCTGTATCAGGGTCCGTATCGATATACCTCGTTAATATCGATAGATATCAATGTATTCTCTGAATCAACTCGAAGGGAAAATTCGAATTTCAACTTAATTTTTTGATTAAATGGTGCTATTTTCATTCGTCGGTCTGTTTTTAGCAAGAATTGGGAAAATTTCTCTTTAAAATGGTGTGTGATTTATATTTTTTGATGGAGTGTTAAGGAAGAAAAGCGCTTATCACCGAAAACGGATATTCGGAAATAATATATAAGGATATTGAATACCTTAGTAACGTAAAACTTGTAAATTGTAATGGAGCAGAAAAATGTCCACATAAACACGACGCAGTTTTTTTTATATTCCCCCTTTTTCCGCTTTGATATCGCCCGGAAAGTGTGAGACAGAGAATCGTCGGAAAGACATCGATGCATAAAAGGCGGAGGAATGGAAGGATTGAGTGTGGAACGAGATACGTAGAACACGGTTATGTTAGACAGAAACAAGTTGCGGAGGGAACGGGGGAGTTGGGAAAACAGGAAGAAGTGACGAGGAGTTGGTTCGGAAGCGGCGGAATAGCGACGGAGAGGGGGAGAAACATTCCGAGTGGAACCGAAACAGTCTGAGATCTCGTGTATCTTTTGACGTGCGATACACGGCCTAGGAATCAGAGGGACGGTTTCTTTTCCGCTAAATGGGGCGGAAGAGGGTGGATTTTTCTCGTTGATTGGGACGGTTTACGCGTGTGAGAGGAAGGGAAGGCGACGGTGGTCGCAGGGAAGCAAACAAGTGTTCCTCGTCGCTCCCCTTTCTCTCTCTCTCCCACTCTCTTTCCTCTCCTCACCTCCCATCCAATTACTGGCAGTCGGCGCTCTTGAATACATAATGCAGCGTCGTTATTGGAGTGCGGAATTAGAGGGGATGCGATGGTCGGGGGAAATAAGAAGGCGGGTGGAGTTTCTTGGCGGAGGAGAAGTGGCGAGGGGAGGAAACAACCCGCGCTCGTTTTATTGTGTTTCTCCTTGTTTTATGGTTCGCCTTTTGATCATAGCAAAAAGTTGGGAAGGTAGAACTGTCGTGTTCCATACCAGTGCTATTCTATGTTAGGTGTTTGAGATTTTATGCGGTGGTCTCCAATAGATAAAATAGCTGAAACGATAAGAAGCGTTATTGATTTACCTAAATAAACGCTTGTGGATGGTACAGACCAGTTGTTCTCAAAGTGGGCGGTACCACCCTTGGGGAGTAAGTAGTTGATCTAGTGGGCGTATAGTAGAAATGTGGCAGCACAGGGGTGCTGGAGGCCGGGATTTGACCATAAGTGAGTGTTTGTTAGTAAAAAAACTTTCTATAGTATTATATGAAACAGTAGCATGTATTCTGCGAGGAAACGGTATCCAAAGTATATGTGATATTGACTTGTGAACGAACAAAAGTATGATTAAAATTCAGTGAATATTGTCATAAAAGAGGTGAAAACAAAAGTAGTGGGAAGTTGATAGAAATGAATAATAGTAGTAGCAGTATTGGTAAAAGTGCTTTGACTGCTGAGATCATTTCGCACAAATGAGCCACCAATGGACTTGACATAGGGATAGCTTCCAGCACAGGCAACCGTACTATTTACTTGGCTATCTATAAGTCCTCTGGAAATTATAACAAGGAGAAAAGCGATTTGAATGAGTTCTCATTTCAAAAAGAGCATGATGAAAGAGGTGGAAAAAGAGGAAAAGTTTGGATCGAAGGACAATCGGTAGGAAAAAATTTCAGCTAATAAAAGAGCTTCCAAAAGATTAAAGAGAGGCATCAGGATCTCAACACAGGAACAAATATCAATGGCTAATGAGAGATCATTGAAGGAATTAATCAAGGTTCCATCAAAAAGGCGATACTAATGAATCTTGAATAATCAGAAACAGAAAAATTCATTTTATATTTACCACGTTTTTGGAAAAATCATTTTTTATAGGTTGGGGCAAATTTAGCTTTTATAAACTTATAGCATTATTGCTATGCAGTACTAAACGGAGTTGGTTTAACAGTACAACGATCATTCGCTACGATATAATAAGATATTCTTCAGCTCTGCTTCACAAAACATCTCATTCACTTACTCTATTCAATTGCATAAGAAAATTCATAATCCAGATTATTCTTTGCTGACCAAAGAAAGTAAATACACGACAGAAGGATGGCCCGTCAGGTTTACGTTATAATTTTTTTTTGCAAAGTAATCATTTACTAAAAATTCATCTGCAAAATATCAAACAGTCATTATCGAATTTTATATTGGTTTTACTTATACTAAAGCCATATCGAGAGATTGCCAATATTATCAATTTTTTCATATTTATTTTCTGGTAAAATAAACTTTTGAACCTATCCCTTCTGAGGAAACTCAACGTCCGTATTTTTTCTACAGCCTTATATTTGTATTTAAGCTATTCAAAGTTAGTTTTCTCTGAGTGCAAGAACACAGTTTGATCCCCAGTTATTTCCGACAGCGTATTTTAAAAATCAAGATTACTAAGGTATTTCTTTTCGATTTCACCACGTCGATTTTATTTTCAAGATTTCATAAATTAGCTGATTAGAAGTCTTAATTAATTGAAGTTCAAACAAATTTATCTAAAATAGTAATTTGGTTTCTGTGTAGAAGTACGTCCTGTGCAAACGTCTCAGGTCTTGAAAAGTATTCCATTTGGTCGCGGTATATTGTAATTACATAAGCTGAAATTAGGCAGAAACCGGGGCGCAAAAATTTGTACCAAATAACATATTGATATAATTACCCTAATTATCTTTGATAACTCGTTGTTTCTTAGTCTTGAATAACTGTATGCTGCTGCTTCACCAATGAGCTATGGCGGAAAGCGTTCTCTATGAATGTTTTTGGTTATATAGGAAATTTTCATATCTTTAAGAATAATATATTAACATACTTTTAATTTAAATTATCTAAATTCCTATATCTGTTAGATATATGGCTTGAATCCTTTGTTTTCCATCCGATATTTACCTCAATAAATTCGAAATGTAGTCGAGTATCCTTAAAATTTCACATGATACTTCCTGCAATACATAGTAGTTATGCGGGTTGTGTGTATTCACGGCGTCCTTGTCTTCTACGCGTTTCTTCAATCGTAGTGAAGGTAATCAATTGCTTGTAGTTAAAATATTTATTTAATAGGATAGAGAAAGTGACAGCCGTACAAGTGAGTATAAGATGAAATTTTTATTTAATTATTGATCATTCTGAAGAATGAAGTTTAGTGATTTATTCTCAATATCATGTTTTATGGAAAGTATGAACTGTGACGTTAATCTTGTGTGAAATTTTTTGAGTCTGAGATAAAGTTTGACGTGTTAATGATAATCATTGAGTGTAAGTTTTGGAAAAGAATAATTTCTTAGAAATTTATCAAGCAAATCTCATTAACGCAAAAGTGATACTTAAAGGATTTGAAGAAAACCTGAGTGGGCTTGAATGGTTTTTCATTTGATTTTCAGTAAGTTGAAAATGTTTACAATTAACAAGTATTAATTAGGTAGAAAAAGATATCTATTAATTAAGTTTCAAGTGTATATGTAAGTTAAATAACAAATATTATTTAAATAGCAAATATTATTTACATGAGTAACAAATAATGCAACCTCACTGTATGGTTAGCTGTGGGAAATTGCGGACAGTTGGAAATTGATGAACTTTAGTTTTCTTCATCATTTTCGTAAATATTAGCAAAAGATTAATATTCTAATGGTTAAAAGAGTTAGAGGTTAGAATATCTACGCAGAAGTTAAAGAAAAAAGGGACATTTTAAATTAAGCCGTATTTCAATGGCAACTTTTTATGAAGAACCTCTCTGTGGGCATATGCGTGAACTCCATAAGGCACCGTAACAAAGATCCTTCCATTAGCATCCCATTTCTTTGCAACTTGTTTTCGGTTGGCGCATCAGCGCTTTTGAGAAATCGCTCGTTATAAGTTATGGGGTCAAAAACTCGACCGAGTTGGCCACTGAAATAGCCGACATTAATCCTCATCAAACAAAAATCGTTGTCATGTGATGCTGCGCACCTCTTTATCCCGCTTTTAACTTAAAGCACTTCTAATGTAGCTAATCGCTGTACGAAAAAATGCAAACTCGCCGTTAGGAAACTTAAACTGCATCATAATTCTTTATTATATTCGCTAATTTGGAAAGTCTGCTTCATAACCGTTTTTTGTTTTTGGCTTTGAGGTGGTTGATCTTCTGACCCATTGCGACATTCTGCTTTTGTCATTCTTGGTTTTTGTTTCTATATAATTCTTATTGCTTCTTCTTGGATCGTGTAAGCTTTAACTAATTTAATCTAATTAATTAAACCTCATGATGGTGAAAAAATAAAGTTAAAAAAAAATAAAAATAGGTGTTCTGGTTTTAAAGTCAAATTAAAAAGGGTTGAAGTTCTATCAAAAATATAACTCTGAAGATGGTCTAAGAGATAAAGGTTCTCCAAGCGCCGAAATAGCGGCGACCGTCTAAGGGCGATTACCGAGAAACGGATAATCGTATTAGCGGTCCCAATTCTTTAGAATCCCGATGTAAATTTCGGAAACAATGCTTCCATCTTCATAGGGGGTCCAATGCTGAATGGACAGAAAGAGTGTGGTGTGGGGTATTTGTAACTATTTGTCGTGGGAGGGGGTTTTTTGGGGGTGGGGTTTTTTCTCTGGGTTTGTGACGTTCGTGTGAACTGCGTGTGGCCAAGAGCGATGGGGTGGGGTTTTTTTCCTTGTGACGTACGGGGAGGAGGTGGGGAACGGAAATTCCGGAATTAGGGTCTTCTAAGAGGTGGTATTTAAAAGAGAGTACAATGAAGAGGTAGGGATGGGCCCATCGTCGGCATTCATTCCTCTGAAGATGGTGATGTTTCACCGAAACCGGTAGTCTAGTAAGGAACGTTTTGTGGAACAGTTTTTATCTATGTTAATTACTTAATATCGATTATATTATCTGTATTGTTATCTACTGCAAGATCCAAAAGAGGTATTTAATTTCTTTCTTTCAATTAATTAAGCATATGTGGTAATTTCATCAAGAACTCGAATGTCTAATATATATTTTTTTGCATAAACGGGAATAATATTCAAGGATACATACCGAACTTTTATTTTATCGGAAAAAGTTCTCAAGGACCCCAAGCATACGGATTGCTTCGATTATTCCCCGCAATGTGAAGCCTCAACTCTCTTGCGGAAAGAGGATATCATTAGTGACGATTTTGTCAGGCAGCTTCTTTGAGGAGATAACAGCGATCGAAGCTGATTTCGCAAACCGCAGAAATTGGTACTTGTACTTCTTCAGGGGGAAACGGCAGTGTTAATTCAAAGGTCAAACACGAGTTGTCTCCCGGATCCCTTTCCCTCTATTTATACAAACACTTATCTCGTTTTCCTCCCCGCCGATTACCCCGACTTTTTCCATTCTTCTTCCTCGTTCTCTCTCTTTGAGCACCTTCCATACCTCATCTTAAGTCACTCCCTTTCCCAATCTCCTTCATCTTCGGGGTCCGCCCGAAGGACCGCAAGGCCAAGCGTCAAAGTAACTTTCCCAATAAAAAGCCACTTGCCTACCCATTTAATTTCCATAATGTCCTCCTCCATGAAGACGTAACCCCCCCAACTCTCGAATCCTTTGCCATCCGGCCAATCCTCCCACCTCCTCCTCATCCTTATATTCGTCCCTTTTCAACTCCCGTTTCCCCATGTCTCTTTAACGCGTTTTGGACACGCGCCGCCCAAAGTTGTACGGAGTCATTAGAAAGTTTGAACTCAGTCTCACGCACGTAGGGAGGGAGTGGGGAAAGAAAGGGGGATAGGCTCCGTCTTCATCCGGTGACTCGCTCCTTTTATTCATGAGAAATATTTTGCGCAAACTCGGTAAACATTGGCGGAAACTTGACTTTAGGACTTGTTAGAAAGGTTTGCTAATGAGGATATCTGGGAGAAGAAATTTCGATCGAGTTGAAGTGTGAGGATGTCTGCGATTTCCGTAGGAAAGTGAAACACTTGAAGGAGTCGCTTTGTGGAGGATTGGAATGATGGGCAGAAGAGGAAAAGATTGCTTATTTTATAGATTCGAGATCAATACTGAGTCGTGTTGTATCCGTCCTAGACTGCTTTTAGAAGTAACCGCTGAATGATTTGACTTGGTGGAAATAACAACTTTCTGGATTTTTTAGAGTTCAAGACGTCTATAAACGTTACAAAATTACGACCGGCATCTTAAAGGTAATGTTATTCAATGATAAGACGTGGTTAACCTCAAATTTGATGAAAGGTTATATGCTAGCATGGGTTTCCTATATGGATATGGAAATTCACTTTAACATTGCTTCGAATTTTTTTTGATAAAGTGGCAATGGCTGCCTAATTTTGCAATTTTTATTCCGGGAAACGTGGAATGGGAAAGAAGATAAATTTGGTTTATACTTTTCTTTAATATAAAAATTTAATATCTGATAAGTCGCAGTTGAAAAACGTGTTCGTCATTTATAGCCTAGTACTGCCATTACTATAAATATTACACAAAAGATGAGTGATATAATGTGTTGTATTAATACCTGACGAGTTGATGTTCTATATATATAGTTCTATAAATATATGATAAATTAGTTGATGTTTTAGTATGAATATTTTGTGTAATTTGTGCTTATAAAAATGGTAATTACCTCTTTCTAGGCTGTGATTGAAAGATAGATATTTTTTCGATTAGGTTCAAATGGGTTGGTTTTACATAAAAACATTCTAGTATTTTCTTATTTCAGTAGAAAATAATATTTGTATGTAAATAAGGTAAAATTATCAACATCCTATGGTATAATCAAGCCAATAAGAAATAATCACTTTCCAAAATTTTAATTTCCTTTCCTTTCTATAATAAACAAAACATCACATTGTTAGTACTTCCTCATTATTATCATTATTTGTATAGTGTTATAATTATCGGTAAACGATTTTAACCGTTGAATTTTTACACTAAGATTCACGCGCAACGCCATGATTAACACTATTTTTAAAACGATTCGTCAACTTCGACACCTACAGAGGTAATTTCATATATAAATCCCCAACAGTAATCGAATCTAGGACTACTATTACCAGAGGCGATTGCACTATCCACTTGAAAATCTAGAAACTCCACCACCTCATTCATTTAAGAAAGGATTAAAAATCGTCCGTAATCTTTTCATTATAGAATAATTTGCATTCAGAAAGCTATATAATAATAGAACTCGGAAAGGAAAATAATAGAAATCATGTAAATGCTGCAGTGTGGATTCCCGTAATTGATATTTCCAAATAGTTCAGTGTGTAAAATAGCTTAACCCACATCCTCACGGTCAACCGCAGTAAAATATAGAGCCTCAGGTAGTGCAAACAATTCTATACGAATCAATGCAGCCGGCATACTTCTATCTTCCAAAATTTTAAATTATTCCCATGTATTTCATCACGTAATATTAGCTCTGTTTACTCCATCCTGCTCTTTGGGTATGTGGTATTATTTTTGGTATGTTTTCATATCTCAGTTTGTGCGTGTGATCAAAAATATAAATTCAATCACAGAAGTATTAACTTTGTTACGTAACAGGAAGCATGGTAAAATAATTTAACAAATGTCCACCAAGAATTCCTTACTGTAACTAATTACGAACTAGATGTTCATTATGAGACAATAAAATTACTGGCAAAACCTATATGTACTAATTTTTGATTGGCTATTGTTGTTTGACTGTTTTTCCTTCTTAGTATATTACATATTAGTTCAAATCCGGTCGCATTAAATTTTTTGGTGGACTTTTGCTGAGTTATTTTATCCCAAGGAGAAACGGACCTGAAAAAAATCTGACGGGACCGGGAATGGAACCCGGAATCACACCCGGGTTTCCCGGTGCTGTCAGAGTTTTTTCCAGGACCGTTTCTCCTTGGGATTGTTTTCTGGGTGCACGCCCTTAAGTGCAAAGTTACCTTTACATATTCCTTAGATAATTATTATAATATATAATAGTTATTTTATTACGATATCTGATCGTAAATATATTCAAAATGCAAGAGAGTTATGCTTAAGAATAAAGACAGAGGAGCAGATGCATTTAGAAAAGGAGATTACGATAGAAGAGACTGAAAGGGGGAAAGGGAATGAGGAATTGTTTTCAAAGAGGAGAAAGAAGAGGTTAAAGGTAGAACTTTTGATTTCGGCCTCCCACTGCTATTATAAGGTCCACTTCATTAAATCTGCGACGGAGTTCTTTCCTCCCACTCTTCAAATATGACTATGACGTCACAGAGTCGCGTGACCACTTCCGCCTTCCCCTCTCACCGACGTCTTCTCATCCGCTGATTAAAATGGAAGGACCTCTCCGCTGCTGTGCCGTTGTTTTCGTGGCGTCATTTCTGGCGTTAACGCCGCCCTCTGACGTGTACTTCTGAGCCACGGCAAACATCTCCTCGAAACGATTCTGGGTCGGAGACGATCCCTTTTTCGTATTTTTTGTACCAGCGAGTCTGAGAATTGCGGAAATGCATGCAGGAATAGGGTTTGAATGGGGAAATGTTGAATCTTTAGGAGGATGTGGGAGAATCAGGGGAAAGTTGAAGTTTTAAGCTAACTGTTACTATTATTACTATCATCGTTATAAAAAGGTTTCAGGTTGTCTCCTAGCACAGGTAACAACCGTAAATATTTGGCTGTATTTATGAATCAAGGAGGTAAACAAAAACTTAGATAACGCAGAGAATCAGCAATATGGGTGAGGTAATATTCCGCCTGGTTTTCGCCCTGATTACGAGAAAAGTGTTTTTATAATATTCTGAGGGAAACATCAAAATATTTCTCATTTTCAAATACGAAGAATTTCTTTTATACTATGTGTATGTTATAAACCAACTTATTAACGTAAAAATAAGTACAGAAACACATGAGGTACATACATATGTCCACAAACACTATCTTTTTAAGATATCTCATTAAGGTACGTATTATTATTTGTTTTTTCTGTCTATCGTCGAAGTTCGTGGGAGGAAATTTGCTGTATACACAGTTGCGAATTCACACTCTTTAAACGGCGAAGGATAAAAGTATCTTCATCAATCAACAATTTTTTCAGTAACCAATGATTACTATTCACGGTTTTCATTTGAACGTTGTGTAGTGGAGGATATAAACGGCACTTTTGGGAGCTATATCCAATGTATACGTACTTACAATGTACAAATGTAAGAGAGAGAGGGAGGAATAGAAGGAGACCACATTTTTTTTATTACTCTACTTATCTTCATTGACGGGGTGCCCGAATTGGAATCTGATGATTAAGTTTTCAACATCCACTATATGGCTCTACCCAACCACTAAAATATATTCTTAAATCAATTAAATGTGAGTTCATAAGAAAATTGCGTTCAACCACCCCCTCCTTGACAAATGCCTATATCCGCCTCCACCCATTTGGGGCAAATCAATTTGATCGTCCGTTGTATTAATTTAAAGTTATTTTTGAAATGCAATAAACATTCTTTATTTCGTGTAGTTAATTTCATCATGTTGGCTGAAAATATTAATTTAAATATGTAAGTTATTTAAAGTAGATTTTAATAAGAAATGATTACTTAGTTTATGAGCGTTAGAATTTTCCACGAACTTTTAATTTAATATAGCGGAGCTTTTAGCCAGTTCTAAACCGGAGAAGAGTGGCTATAATTTATGAAGTTATCCTGTAGAAACGGAAACAGAGGAGAACTTAGTATCCATCGTTAATTGTGTTAACAGTGCGTAATGATCCTTACAGTTTACTCGTGATATGCAGAGTTCAGTATCAAAACGGTAATTTTAATTTTCAACTCCATTTCTGTAACGGAAGGAAGTATCATAAACTATAAAATTGGTCCTCTATGGAGTAGACCGTTGTATCTCTCATCTACACTTAGTCCTTATACTAAGTGGAATTAATCCATAACTAGTTGTTTAGTCTCCTGGTGATAAACGGCCTTAAACTATGATTATGACGCTATTAATTTAAAAAACGTATATAGCAGAAGCAAAAAATACAGAGCATTTGGCTAAACGAGGCATCATTGAAGCGTGATCGGTAATGTGGACTGTAGAACAACCGCGTGTCGGTAAAACGAGAGAATACCTATTAAATTCTTCGCAATTTTTATTCAGAAACAAGTACTTATTTTCCTGCATTCATCCTTACAGCTTTCATGGAATATGTCACTTTTATTTCGGACACTTCACGCGTAGTGTTGCCGAACGCCTTTCGACAGCAGGTATTTAAGTTTCCGTTACCGCGTGCATCTCACGCCTGGCAGCCTCGAAAATATTTTCCCGGAATGGGATGCACTAAAGCGAGGTTCGAGAGATAAACTCATGACATTCCAGTTTATCTCCGCGAACACTTCTGTGAATGGAGGCACAATTCCCCAGACATTTGGAAATACGCCTTCAAAGATGAAATTCACCGGAGAAATTTTTATACAGAGCGATTTCCTCCGCTTACTCTTCCACGGCTTCGGTCGGAATCGTTTGTAACGGGGTCTCGATATCGCTATAACTCGGATCCATCCGTCTGCGTCACTCAGCGCTCAAAAGTCCTCCCTTTTTCCTGTCATACGACTCGAAAAACTTCCTGAAACCGACACTCGGGCGATTCGGAATAAAAAACGCCGCGGAATGAAGTTCCTCGGAATAAGGTCAAAATGGACTGAATCTCCAAAGTGCAGAAACAAACAAGTTGAACTTTTCATCGGTATCAGTGGCGCAGTTGTGCCGTCTTTCGCGATACATTCGTAGCTTTTCAGCTTAATCTGAAGCCGTTTTAGAGCGTCGAGAACCGTGTCACTATCCTTGAGCTTTTCTCAAGTTGTTCACGCCAGACATGACGCCTCTGCGAAATTCATCACATTAGTAACACCGTTGGATCTGTTGAGTCGAACAAGCAGGGCATTAGCCCCTGACTTCTACGTTGAGTGTCGCTTTTATTGGCCAATGCTGAATGTTTGATAGGTATAAAAGTGTGATACCAAAACTCATGAATAAAGAATGAGTCGAGTAACAAAATTTGTTTTATCCTTCATTGATTTTCTGCGGTAAGCTTTTAGTCGCGCATAACTTTGATGTTCCAAATTACTAACTCTTACATCTCGGTAGGTATATCTATCCTTTTGATCACTTGTTCTCGACGTTTTTCGTTACGAATTTCTTGAACTATGCATACCTCTCATATATCAAAACATTGGTATAAGTAATTTATGTCCAAATTTTATGTGAAGTAAGTTTTAGCACGCGTATCAGGATACCATACAATTGGAACGGACTTTGCCAATGTAATTATCGGATTGCCACTAACATTCAACTTCTCACGTCTACCCCTGAACTCCAAGACACGCCTTTGCATTGGTTGGAAACTGTTGATTTGTACAGTTGGAAACTGTTGATTTGTATAACTACTCCGTGTCGAATTTAATCATATATTAGAAGGATATAATAAGGAACTTCTGTTTTACTTTATAGAAATATTATGAACAATTATTAAAAGTGACTGTATTACTGTCATGGCCTAGTAAACGCAGGTAAAGTTTTCATAAAGTGATGATTATTTGATGAATTAAAAAATATTCAAAGTGGAAAAGTTCTATTTTATAGATTTCTACGGCCCTAGTAAGGAAAAAAGTAAGCATTGTATTATAATTTTATGGTGTTATTGTATTAATGTTCCGCTGAAATGCACTGGAGAGATTTTAAAATTGATTGTGGTTTTTAGTCAGAGGAATTCCTGTTAAACTTGTTAAAAGGTTGAATGGGTAAGACATGGAAAAAGGAATGCTAAAGCAGGAAGGATCATTTAATTTAATTTTTATTTCATTTCACTCATGAACCTAAATTTTCGATTGAGCATCGAAAACCAGTTCACATAGTTAGCTTTTCAAATTGTTTGTTGCTCTTAGGTTCTTTTTCGCGATAAGTTAAAATCGTATTCCATAGCAGATTTTTTCCATGTTAAACAGAACACTTGTATCACGAGAAAAAATTATCAGTGTTCCGCGAAAACGTACGAAGATTGGTAAGATTCGAATTAAAATGATGGATAAATTTTAAATATGTAAACGAAATCAGTGACTATTATTTTTGTGAGTAGATGATGGCATCAATATACCCTTGAACATTACTTGCATCAATTTTTCGTAACTAATATTTACGGTGAGGAAAAAATAACTTAAATGCTCCGCTGATATCTCAGAAATCTCAGAATGGAAAAATCCATTATCACGTTTCGTAATGATTACAAAAGACTGTATAAAAGTCGCTGTTTTATACGCAACGGGATGTGATAGTAGAAGTAGCTGTATTGTTAAAAGACAGCCTCGGCAGCTGAGGTCGTTTCGAACATGGGTTCCTACCGGGAATCGAACCCGGGACTGCTTCCACCAAAATCAAACGCGCTACCTACATAGCTATCCGGAACCTCGGAAGGTGATATCTTAGTAATTCTTCGGTTTAAATAAAATTCTTCTATATTTTCCATGTTAGCTATTAATAGTGCTTAAGATATTCAATTTAAACGATTTCTAACTATGATTTATCTTCAGTCTTCATTTAAAACACATTATGTTTTCGTAGAGTGAAGTCATCTAACATTAGTGCTTAACAACACGCGTGCTACTTTTCATTAGCTTAAGGCGTATCGCAAGAGGCAGTAGGACATTAGTATAAGCTTAAAGCGAAACCTCAAATTTCGAGAAACGCTGAATGGGAATGTTCGAAATAATATTCTCGAGAGGAATTCCTCTTTAATCGCGAAGTGGGTAATTCAGTTAGCGCGTGGGCGTAAGCGGGATCGCAAAAGCGCGAATTTTGTTTAGCTATAAACGAGTTTCATTAGTACTCACGCATTCTAATTACCTGGCGTCGAAGGGCGCTTTTAATCAAGGCGTCGAGGAATTATAACGATACGTTTTCTCTCTCTCTTGGAATACTCCTGACTGAAGACGGCCACGTCTTGCTTGCATTAAAAGTGCGCGCTGATTACTTTGTCTTTGAGATGCAGCGTGAAAAGGGCGTCCATGCCCGTTTTTACGAGAGGATCGGAATTAATATAATTTCAATGTAAATTCAAAATTCTCGGAAAAGCTTTCAAGGAGTGATATTTTCGTTGGCATTGAAGCATGGCCTGGCAGAGTGTAAGGTCATCCTTTGATGAAATTAGTTCCTTAAGGCATTAATACGATAAGTCTTTCATTCACAGATTCTTGATTAACGTGAGAAAGAAGAGGAACACAGATCTTTTTTAATGGCTGAACCAGGTATAGTAAATTTCAATGGTAAAGATCAACCTTATCATTAGATTAAAACTAGCAAACATTCCTCGGGGTCTGCACTTATAACGGAAAAACTTCAATAAAAATTTAAAACTTTTCTGATATTATGTATGTATGGATCAGCCATTAAAGATTGTAAGGTCAATTTTTGAAATTTTGTAAGTCCCTGTCTACTATATGAACCCATTGCATAAATAACAACGAGTTACGGAATACTTTCGCAGTTAGTTCGCAGCCAGTTGCTCGCAAAAAGCGAATTTTTATATCACGCCCTATCTCAACTGTTATCGCGGATAGTTGAATATTTTTTTCTTTCGTCTTTTAAATTTCTCGCAATCTTTATTTTGTATAAACCAATACAAAAATATTAGAAGATTGCACACGAAAATATTGACTTGCTATCAAGTTTTTAAATATTTGTCTTAATTTTATAATCCTATGTGTGGATTGTGGAAGAAAGTTTGAGTTCACCAATAAAAAAAAGAATGGGAAAGATTGCTTTTACCATTTTCGCGACATGGAGTTAGAAAGGTAGAGAGATTTCGTCGTTCTCCGCTCAAGGCATCACCCACTATTTCTGCGTAAAATTGCTAAAAATACTACAAATATTTATTGCATTCTATGAAACAATTACAAGAACTATTTATGATGGCATAAGATTCATCCTTGTCCCGAGAAACAAGCTAAAACGGGTTTAAATCACTGTAGAACTTAAATCATCCAGAACTAAAATGTCTTGGACCAAATTACCCACGACCAAATTACCGGCTGCGGTCCTTGTGAGTTTTCAATATCAAATCCATTATTTCGAAAATGCTATCTTAACTCTTAACTTTTATTCCACATATTATCCATTAGTTCCACATGTTAATTATTTTAGATTATGCACACAAGCGTTAATTAAAATACATTTATATTACAATATTTTATCATACACATAGTGTTCTATCCTTGATCAATATAAATTTAAACCGAGATCAACCAATGAACAATTAGCTTTCCGCAAAGTTGGAGCCTGGAGACTAGGTCGGAACAGACAAAGGATTGGCATAAAAGTTTTTGACAAAGAGCAATGTATAGATAAAGGTCTAAAAGAGGACTCCTTTTTGGTAAATCTAACTCCTTTGAACGGCACGAATCGCCGGAGTTCAACGAAATTTATCGATTTTCTAAAATGGGTCTCTTAGTTGTGCCGTTCTTCATTTTTGCGGAATTGCAACGCTCCCTGAATTCGAAGTAAGGACAACGTGGACGAATCATCTCGAAAATCTTCGTTGTCCACCAAATGGAAAGTCACACGGTATTTGGTGAATCGAAGCAGTTGCCTCAACTTTTACACTTTGAAACCGTAGACATTAACTTGGTCATTATGAAGTAATTAAGAAGAATTAACGCCGTGAAAGCCCGAATAGCATGCCTTTTCTAGAAACGTTGAAACATTGACGTGGTATAAGATACTTGATAGTCCGGTGCGTTTTTTCTACACGTTTTCCTTACCTAAAAATTGGTGGGGAAAGGTGATCACCATTTGGTTACGTAAAATCAGCAAATACTTATCCTTGAACGTTGAAGAAATAGTGAATCAATATATAGGTTCATTCTCCCACTACATCGACTTGAAGACGCCCGTAGGATAGCTGGTGGAACAGTTGTAATTAAGAAGTATTATCGCGATTAAATCCCGATCTTGCGTTTATTTAGTAGCCAGAGCCGCGGAAACCTTTGCAGCAACACAACTATGCGAAGTTTTAAGACCCGCTTTCACGAAAACCATTTTTGGCTTCTTAGCCCGCTTTTTTCGATCCTTTCCCTTTGTGCGTTCTTTGAATGCTAAATAAGGACCACGCGAACGAATCATCTCGCGAAAGCTCCTTATCCACCACTCGAAAATTAACCCCCCTCAGTTGGACGCACCTGTTCGGCAGCTATCTCCGGTGCAGACTGCAAGGGAGGTGATTTCATTAAATGTAATTTTCCTTATTTGTCATGGCTCCGGAGGAACGTGCTGAGGGATTTAATCGGATTACCGTCGGATTGCTGAGTTTCCGCCGCAAGATGGAAAAGGGCGCCCCCGAGGGGGCAAAGGGCAAAGCGCCGCGATAATTAGAATGAGCCGAAATAAAGCAAGAAAATTAAGGTCGTGGATAAGTCTTTATGTCGGCGAATTTTCACCTTAGATGGAGGAGGGGGCTGAGTGGCAGTAGGACCAGATGAACTCCTCCTTCCCGTGCGACAATCGTCCAATGGCGAGCGGAGATGAAAAATTCAATCCCTTCCAACTGAAGCTGGACCCGCTCTGAAATATTTACTCGGCGGAATGTTGCAATGGGAGGGGATGGAGGGAGGTAAGGAGGGGAGGGGGCACGTCTGAAGGTGGTTCAAGGAGTGAGGTCGTTGGAAAACAAATGATGGAGTAAAGTCATGCCTCCAGAAGGACCAGAATAATCCTCGGCCTATTGTGATGTTTTTCTATGAGGGAATATTCGTCTCTTGCCGCATGAAAGAGCTATGAGATGATTCAATCGACCGATTCGCTCAGTTTTCTTTGTGCGTCTCTTTTATTATACATAAATCTGAAGTTTTGGTGCTTGGCGGGGGGTGAAGGAACTCGGGTCTTTTATGCTGAGCTTACTGTGAGGCGGACCTTTTACGCATTATTTCCAGTCTTTTATACTCTCGTACTATTCCTTTTCGTAGCATCTTTTGTTAGTAAAGGAAATGAATACAGAGTAACCTTTTCTTTGTGTAAATAGTCATCATCGTTTTTCTAGAAGGAATCGCTATATTGGGATGTATGCGGTTAGCAAAGCCAATCTGGTTTGATAGCTTTTGTCAAATATGCTTCAATTCTATGCTAAAAAGGTTACCCGGAATTATAAAATCAAACCCAGGATTTTTTATCTATACCCATATGAATCAATATCATTTCCGAATGTACTCTGTTATTTTACATCAATTTTCTCCCTCTTCATTGCCTTTACACATACGATACATAGTTAAATTTATATAATACAATAAATAGTTTCTGAGAAAAAAATATGGGGCATTACTTATTGAACGACCCTCGTAGTTTATTAAATTTAAGTTTTTTTCTGTCTATTCAAATTTTAAGTAAGGAAAACTTTAACGTATATCTATCTACATATTCTATAAGTGCTGCTGATTTTTTCAATTGACCTTTCTTGCTTCACCTCATCCCAATTTTATTGAATTCATACATCAGCTTGCTTAATTTCAGCAAAAATTTTTATTTAGCAAAGAATACACCAAATTCAAGAGAATATTATTATCTTTATTTGCGTATCAGATTTATCTATCAGCTACAAGATTCTAAATTTCTTACCATAAAGTCGTCGAATTCAAAGATAAATGTAATGGGAGATATTTGTGGCTGTTAAAAGTTTTTATGCTAAGCCTTATTGATCTAGAACTCACATCGTTGACCTAAAAGGAAGCAGGGATCGAAAATTTAAGATTTCAATCTGAGGAGATGTATGATGATCGTCTTTTTGCGTCGAGTTGTGCCCATGTGTATATTTTGTCTACGTAGCAGATTCTTAAGGGTTTTAAAAATGTGATGCACTGAGTGAATTCTTAAATTTTCCCAGAGTAGAATGGCGCTGCTCGCGGAAACTTCAGGAATTTTGTTATATAAAGAAATGACGAGATTGAGTTATGAGAAAAGTCTTCGTTGAGATGCTAGGGTAGGCAAACCCCTCCTCCCAGTCCATGTAGCGAATCTGGATGCACCCAACCTGTGCTACCAAACTAATTCCTTAATGAGTTGAAGAAATTAATGTTGGAAAATGTTGTGATTTTAATTAATTTTACATACAACTAATGAATATTACTCTCTTTGTTTAGCACGAACGTTTATACACTGCATATCCAGCTGTGGATATTTCAGCATTTCAATATTGAAATTTTTGAAAATCTTAAATGTTTTACTGCAGATTTTCAAGCAGGGGATGTTGAATTAGCATAGTAAAAGCATAGTTTTGATATCCAAACAAATATCTATTGCTTTAAATGTATACTTGTAATATATAGCTTACATGTATATAAAAAGTATTTGTTTGAATACCTAAAAATAACACTTTCCTAACATTACTACATGTCCGATATAACCCCAGAACTTCTTGTTGACGTCAAAAGTAAGTTCTTAATCGAGTAGCTAAGAATGGTTAAAAATTTCACCATTGAGATGAATACTTTCATGTATTTTTGTAATAAATATATATCACGCTTTCGTATATAATATGGTCGATTAAGCCTTTAACATATTAAAAAAAGCAGAAGAGCTTAACCGTCCGATATTACCCGACTCTACCCTAAATATAGCGCGTTCTAACGACAGAATGTAACAGAGAAATTATAATTTCATCATTCCGTCAACAAGGAAACAAAACCTTGTTTACAAACATGAAACGTTAACTTTGGTTTCCTTATTTACTAAGAGGAAGAATTCTGTGGTTGATCGATGCGTTAGGGACTTTTGTCGTTACCGAAAACTTTCAGAAAATTCCTTGCGACCCCTTTCGATATTCTAAGAAATTAAACATTGCTTGAGAAGATGATCGAGTCATTTTCTCTCTAAATATATCAAAAGACCACGTTAAGGACACTCGTTTACATACGCAAAATCGGTCGGAGGGATACCGGATTCCATTCATTTTTTATGCATAAAGGTTTCTTTAGAAGGCGTGGAATTGATGGACAACGGAATCTATGGAATGTAAAGGAAAGGTTGTTTCCAAGAAAAGAAGGCCAATTTAGTCTCCCTTGGAGACCGTTAGGACGAGTGAGTCAAATATGCAATGTTTGATATTTTCGTAACTCAGGAGAAGAATAAAAGCGTGGATTTTTTTATGGAACACGGTCATTAAAGAGCAAATGAAGCGAAGATATAATGATTGTCATTTTATAAACTTACGAGAATGTTAGAAACCAAAATCTATCAAAAATGACTCATAATTGAACAAAATATTCATACATGAATGGCCTAAATAGTAACCCTCTCTAGGAGATGTTTCAAACGTCTCTAGATAGGATGATTTGTAAAACTTCTTTTGTTTACTTTAGAAGTAAATTTAATGCCATTTCATAATCTTCCCAAGTTGTTATACATTCGGTATAGCATCTTAAGCAAATATAGAAGTAGCTGAATCCGAATAAAGAGTTCCATTACTAAAAGAAAATTGATTATGGACCTTCAATATCTCTAACACACGCACTAACAACATGAAAAGAAAGGAATAACTTATTCGATACTTTAACTATTTAATTTCATAGCGGTCTTAAGTTGTCCATTTAACTTTCTAAGATATTTTTGGATTATTGTCGTAATATTTTGATAAAGTTATGGTCAACATTTTATTAACTAACCACTGTGTCTTTTTTAAAGTACATAAGCCGTATGTGTACTTTTGGTTGGAAACACTTGAGATGTATAAGATATATCTGATTAAGAATGTGAAGCATTATGATGAAAACCTTTATCTTTAATATCGCAAGTATTTATGAAACATTCTTCTATTGTTCGTCTTCCTTATGTGAGGAATTAATGGAAACAAATTTACCTTTGTTCTTATCTGTTTTCTCATAAAAAAGAATCATTGGAGTTACCTGAATACAATATAAAATAATGAATAAGTACAGCTCCTTAAATAGGTATCAGCTACTTCTTGTCCACCAGTATACTTCAGGCTTTCTTATCATACAAGAGATCATCTTCATATACCTCATAGTAAGTTATACAATTTTATTTCATCAAGTTCAAATAAATTTATAAATTAGAACTCCAATAATATAAAAAGAAGTAAGATAGTTGGGATGAATATGGATGAGTTCAGTGAGGCTTGGTTTGAATAATAGTAATGCAAAGAGGCCTTCGCCTCAAATTCCTGCAGGAGAGAGCTAAGAGATCACTTTCATCATCATGTACCTACGTAAATATCGTGATTTATTGGTATTAAAGTAGTTTTTGTATGTAGATACTGTGAGTTTGAGAATATAATTCCACTGCTATTTAGAAATCAATAAACCGTGTTACTAAAGTAATAACAGGAAACTTCTCGACCGTGACGTTCATTTACAGTCCTTATCGTTAAGCGAAGCAAAGTTTTAAATAACCAAACCCACAATCCTCCAGAAATAAAGCTGCATCGAAAGTTACATCTCAAAATTCCATCGCATTTTATCTATCTCCCGATGAATCTTCTCAGCGTCGCCGAAAATAGAAATTTCATTCGATTAAAAGTGAGTCGGAGCGTGAATCAGAGCCACCTCGTTGGAATCATATGGAATTTAATTCCGTCCTTAGGTGAAATACACTTAGGGACAACGAAAGGCAGAGGAGGAAGAGAAATCAAAGGGACATGATGATCGATGTATTTCGCGCCAAAGAAGGAGAATAGGAAGGGCCTTTTCCCCCCGCACCTGCAGCTGCGGCGAGGGGTCTCAGAGCACCATCGATTCAGCGACTAGGACAACCTCTCCTCCCCAACCGAAATTCTCTGCTTTATTCTTCTTTCTCGTGCCACCTAGGGAAGCGACCTTGCACAGATGACAGCGCCGCCTGCCAGAAAGTATCCCAAGAAGTGGTAGGGGGTGAAATTTTTAAAAAGAGGTTGGGGGAATGAGAAGGGTTGTGCATGCGAGGATAGAAGGTTTAGCGTTTCGTTGGTCTCAAGAAAGGGATTGGTAAAAAGCGTGTTTTAATTTTTGGATCACACGAGCAATTTCACGTGACGTATTTTTTTTAAGTGCTCACATAGGTTTTAAAACCGACGGAGTTGTTTTATTCCTTTTTTATTCACTTTTTTAAGAGTTGTCACTTTAAGAAAAATCACTAGATCGGAAATTGATCGGAGACCTAGGTTCGAGTCCCGGTCCGGTTTTACTTTTTTCATGTCTGTTTCTCTTTGAGAGATATCACTTTGCTTTTAAATGTTCTAAGGAGAAATATTCGATAAAACGAAGTTCTCCCCAGACTCATTATTGCCAAAATAAAAATAATTTGTTATTTTTATCACATTTACATATTTGTGTAGATAATGTGTAATATGTAGCAGTGATACCATTCCAAGTATCTAAAAGGAATGCCAAGGTATACAATATGTTATTTATTGGAAAGAAAGAGAATGAGGGAGAAAAAGGAATAATTATCAATTCATATAATTTCCCTTAAGGTTATGAGCCCCTTAAAAAAAGAAAATATTTACTGGAGCTTCTCGAAGCTGTCTCAGCAGAGAAAACGTCATCTAGGATTACCTGAAATTAGCAAGAAAAGCTCTATTTATCTATGCTGGAGCTATTTATCTATGAAGCTCTATTTATTCTTTCCCTTACCTCTTCACAGGGTAAAGAATACTCGATCATATAGATTATTTGGGATATTATTGATTAGAGAATTAAATCAAGTACTAATTCTGCGGAAAACTTAGACGATTCTAATAGCGCGGAAGACAAATTTATATGGAAGAGTTCAGTAATGAAGTAATTATGGTGAAAGTGAAAATTTCAAATGTATAATAATAATAAAGAAAGCTAGATAAAAGGGATACATAAGTCATAAATGGTAAGAGAAGACAGAAATTAGGGAAGAATAAAAAGATTAGCAGAATTCAGTATAGCTTAATGGGCTGCAAGAAACTAAAATTAGGGTTGATATTTTTGATAATGATTGAGAATAAACTCTAGATATTGTTTATAAAGATATGAGTTGTGAAATTCTTTAAAATATCAGTAATTCAGTTATAACGAAACCATAAGTATCCCATCAGTAAATATTTGGTTAAACTTCTATCACGACTGCTTGAAAAGTGTTCGTATGAAAATTCTTTTTGAATACATTTGAATTGGAATTTGCTGAATTATTCCACAAATATGCGAGTATCTTTGTAGTATCTCACGGTTGGAGAAATAAATCAGGAACATTTTTGACGAGGAAACTATATCCTGTTTTATAAAATTTTCAAAGTATTATAAAGTTATAAAACATAGTTTCCTCGTGAAAATTTTTCATAATTAATTTCTATTGACTAGGTGTGCGAATGAGGTGAACACTCTCAAAATAAACATAAAATATCATGATGTTAAGGTATGAAAATTCGTGATTAAGAAAATATACCGAAGTATCATGTAATCGTCTTAAAATTAAATCGTCTCAAATTGTCTTAACTGACAAAGTCTATTTAGCTCATCTGGTAGCGTGTCTCTGCTAAGAAGCTTTTAAGTGTTCATTACCCTACATGATTCTTCTCCTTAATCTGTTTTATTGTAAATGATAATTATGTTGAAAGGGTTAAAAGAACATATTATTTATCAGTAGTACGTAATGATTTCTGCATGTGAGATGCAGGATGAAGTTTTTTATTTTACGTTGAAATGAGCTCAATATATTCTAGTAATAATAATATTAAATGTCAAAATAGCGAAACCGTCGGTAAGCACCTACAAATACGGAAAAAACCCAGTACCTACAGCTTTTACTTACAAGGAGAGACTCTCACTTTTGTCTGGGGATTTTGATGAAACTTTTTGCAGTGGTGCAGGAACGTCGTTCGTCTGAATGGACCTTAGTTTCGCTGTAATAAATAATAAAAAATTGATAATCGGAGTATAGGCAACCACGCAATACACGTCTCTCCTAGCCGAGTATGCATGAAATAACGCGATTTTCTCTGGTATATTTGTAATTAAATTTTTATTTTCATTCGCTAAATTCTTTCCTTGATACTTACTATTTGACTTATTAATAATAATAAATAGTAGGCTCAATTTGTAATCCCGTTAAGTAACCTTCATAAGCGATATTATCCGTTTAAGGTAGTTAATGACTATCCTAAGAACGTAAAAGGAGCTTGCATTCAAGTAATTTAGGATTTCACAATCATAAATAGCGATTAGACATAAAAGATGAAATACAGGTGACTACACGATGAAAATACAATAAAATATTACTTAGAAATATTTGAATCGTCACTTTGTGAATAAATTAACTACTGAAGTACTTAATAAATTACTTTATGATTGAAAAGAAGCAATCGCATAAAGTGTAAATGATGAAAAATATCCTCCGCATGATATCCTTTAAAAATGCGACATCACGCGTATTATATCGAGAATTTTATCAAAACCCTCACACTAAAGTGCGAAACTTGAATGCGTAACCAAACGAAGAAGATTCGAAAAAGTGAGAAGCACGGGTAGAATGATGGAGGGATTGGAGGAAAAAGGGTGGAGATGGGAGAAGAGTAGAATTGACGATGCGCGCAACAATATCAGCGCCTGTTTGACTGAGCGGAAAGCGTGGCAGACGTCCGGAGTATTCGAAACGCCATTATGATAATGGAAGTAGCGTGTCAAACACGACAGTGGCCGCGTCCACTCGGGCAGAGAAAGAGGAGAGAAATCTCCTGAGATTGCAGGAGTGGCTGAGGGGGAGTGATGCATCCATTTAAATAGCGGGAGACAGGAGTCTTAGATTGAGAGAGGTAGTTTGGGAGTATGTGCTCCTCTATCCGATGCCTTTTCTCCGGAACATGTCAGCTCTTTTCCTTTAAATGGGTCTTCGGTTTGCACTCAATGGCAGACGCTCGATGACTTTCGCCGTGAAAAGTAAGTCACTGGGACCCGGGTTTTTTTGGCTCTCTTTGCGTCGGAATGGAATCCGGTTTCTTGTCCTTCGGATTTTTTATTTTTGGCTTTTAAGGCCTCGCGAAGAATGACGAAATCCTCTCGAATGTTGATTGATCGAGTTACACGATCACGTTTTATTTTCCCAAATTATACATTTTAGTTTGGATTGATGTGATCTACAAATTTTCCCTCAAAATTATGTTGGTATTAATGATAGCTTATCGTGCGAGAAGAATATTTTTAGTTAAAATTATCATGTAATTATTTAAAGTAATTTCTATGAAATTATGAGTGATTGCTACAAACTTGTACTCAAATAATTATTTGTATAAATTTTAAAGTATTTTTACATAAATGTTTAGCCGGAGCGAAAATAATTGCATCTACATGCCTTCTAAACGTTTGAAGGAATTTGTGTTTAACTATCAGTTTTACTATCACTATTAAATTTTGGGCATAGATTTTAAATTGGTATCATCATTTTTCCACAAAGTATATTATATTGATGAAGCTTATATATTGAATGTAGCATTATGACTCAGTGAAACGCATTTGTGATGAGATAAGATTTATGATAATAGGTGTCCATAGAAATTTAATATTAAAAGTAAATTATTAGTAAATCGGTCTCGTGATCCCGTTTCAAATCTGTTGCATATAGTTAAAACTAAATATAGTTAAATTTGATCGTGTCACTATCAAATTCTTCGATGTAAGAATGACAGATATAGGAGATACCTTGAGGAACATTTTAACATAGAGGAGAAGAAAATTATTCACTCTAAATTCCTCAAATACCACAATCGCAAGCTTAAGGTGAACCCAGCGAGGATAAAAGCCTTAGGCGACCAGCCAGCGGGCGAAATTCCGGAAGAATTTTGGTTGGAACCAAATTTTATGAAAATATAAATTGCGGAAAGATATTTTTTATGAAGTCTAGTTCCATCCGAAGATGTTGAGAAATTAAAATTCACGTTAAAGTTATCCGATGAGAACGATCAAATGTTGAAACCAAATCATGTGATTCAATCAAAGATAAGAAATGTTTTGGAAATATTGAAACGTCTCTTCTTTCTTCTACATTTAATAAAATTGTTTAGACTTTTTTAAAGGTTTCAATTACATTATTCGCTCAAGTGGAGCTTCTTAATTGAGCACATTGTATGTTAGATTCCTAATGAAGCCAAATAAAATATCACCAACACTTGTAAATTAATTCGGGTCCGTGTAGTAAATTAACGTGGTTTCTTCGCAAACATGGGGTAAGATGTTTCAGAAGCAAAACCATAGTTGCGATTCAAATGTATTTACTACTTTTCAAGTGAATTTAGCTTTTACTACTACTGAATGTCCTACTGAATTATAAAATATCCAATATTATATAGAATAGATCAACAAATGATCATACCCAAATAAAATAGTAAAATAATTAAATTAAATTCGTCCAAATCTCCTGGCGTAGGACCTTTCAAGCTGGTTTAGGATCACTTGAATGTTCCTGAAACATTGCGTCAGTTAAAGTCATTCATTGCTGTTAAGAATCTTTTGACATAGGTATCTCAAGAATATATACTGTAATAGTATCGGAAGTTTTACATGGGTGTATCCTAATTCATCATAATGCACATACGGATCCAAACTGATATCTCATGTTGCATTAATGGTCTGATACCTGGTGATTGGTACTTACTCGTGTTCGTAACTGTGCGTTTGCATTTACGTTCTCTGGATTTTTAGGGTCACATCACGGTGAGGATATGAATTCCGAACGGGCTCTATTTTCGGAAGTTTATCGGAGATATTCTATGAGTTTTTGTTTTTTATCTGCTTTCCCTAATGCCGTCGAAAAATTGGACGGTCCATGTTTCGAATAAAAGTAACCGTTTTGCGTAATAGGCTTCGTCGAGTCCAGAATATTGCGATAGCATCTTTAAAACGTCGATAGATGGCGAAACATAACACGAACTGTTGTTTTTGGAGTCAAAAATATCGTTTAATTTAGCTGCCAGTCTTTGCTTTGGGGGCAGTGTTCTACCAGTGATACGGAAAATTTTTTGAAGCTGAATTTTGCTGAGAAAGAGCTTATAGAACATTTAGGTATTATGAAAGTTCTGTAATTAAGCCTCTTCTGTTTTTAGTTCAAGAAAACGAGGTATGACTGATAGTTACAACATACACATATATATTCTATTGACATTCATGATGAAATCAGTGAACTTTCTTAGATGTAGAAAGCTGAGCAAGTATTGAAAAACGGCCGAGGAAAACAATATTTAAAATCAAAAGTCAGACGGAATTATGAAGACAGATAGTAATAGTTGATGTGAGGAATAGTTGATGTGAGAAAGGCGCAAGAAAATGAGATTACCCTTGCCAATTTCATTTTACGCGATAGCTAATTTTTCAATTCTCAGAGCTCTATAATATTTACTATCTTTAGAAATGAAAACTGAGTTGGAAAAGGAAAATTTCGCTTCTTTTTCCTCAGAAATGAAAAATAATTCATTTTGAATACATAAGGATGAAAAATCTAAGGTCCCTCGAATAAAAAATATTTGTGATTTTATATAGCGAAATATATCATCTGCGAACCACAAAACCTTTATATGGAAATATATGACACACTGAAGGTCAAAATTTTGGCTTAGATATTCTATTTTAGAGGTGTGACTTAACTTGACCATACAGCTTACTTGATACACACTACAATCGATACGGACACTGACACAGATTATGAATTTAGTATTGAATTTAGAATTGAATATTAGCTGTATTTTCGCATTTAATAATTCGTTTGGAGTGATTGGAGTGTTTGTTGAGATTTATTTGGAGGGATAAATGGAGTATCATCGTTGTATGCGAAATTTTTTACTATTACTCCTTTGAAAGTAGTGATAGATAGTGATAATTGTCTCTGTGAGTGGAAAAGTCAAGTTATCATTGCTACTGGAATAATCCGACTCTTAATAATCGAATCATCTTCTACTTCATATTCCCCACGCCAAAGATCTGGATCGCAGTCAATCGCCTCAGTAACGCTTCCCTTGCGAGATTCCCCTCGGAGGAGGAAGTCTTATTGAAATTAAAGGAACGTAAATTGTGTTTGTGCGAAGACATGTTTGCCCAAGACGCGTGCGAGCGAGGCATCATCTTCCTCAATTACCCCACATCTTCACTTCCCCGCATTCCGTGATACCGCTGTATGATACGGAGGCCCCTGTTTGTAGAACCACCTCCACAGCAGAAATATGGTGACATTTTCCACTCGGAAGGAGATAAAGTCCGTTTCCTTCCTTTCTTTCTCAACCCATTTTATATCTTTTCCCTCCTTCCCAACCACTCCATACCTCATTCTCACCCTCTCTCAATGGAATAACGTTTTTCGTTCGGGATCGTCGATTCACCGGGAAGGAAATCGAAAAATGCGCGATCGTTTCGCGATTTGTCCGCCGCGGCAGCACTTCCGCGATTAAGCAAACATCTGAATATAATTTCCGCCGATAAAAGAGGCGTTGACATCGGATGGGAACTTATTACGCGCCGTGACCCGAATTCTTCTCTTTCTTTTTTATCTCATCCGACGCTTCCTTCCTCTGGCTATTTGGGAGGATGCCAAATGCGCCACTTTGCCTTACAGTCGCCACATGGAAAAGATTTCGGGAGAATAAAATTCGCGCTCACTCCCTGATAGTTAGGTCGCTTGTCAGCTATTCGTACTCCAAGGAGAGAAAAAATGCGTTTTTTCCCCTTTTGGTTGGATTGATGGATGGCTATCAAAAGAGTTGACTCAACTATTGGGTTGCAATAATTCAATCTTTTCTGAATATTTTCTTAAAGATGATCTCAACAGTTTCTTTACCGTTACTAATAAATTTAATTTCATAATATTCAGTAATTTCATTCTTAATTATTCTAAGATTTAAACGTAGATTATTCTAAGATTTTTAAAAGTAGGGGTTTGTTATGAAAATATATTTGTATGAAAGGAGGTTTAAGATGTGTTCTTTGAGATATTTTTATGATCGCAGTATAAGTTAACGTCGCCACCGGTCCTTATGGCTAACAGCGCCGTCTTATGTAATAATAATAGAAAAAAGTAAATAAAAACCGCGCTTCCCCGTCTGGATAGTTTGCTTATATCTTGAGATCCTGCGTTATGAGAAGGATTTGCGGCAATATATATTTCTTTCTTATTCTTTAACGTTTATATGGGGCTGAAATAGTGCTCTAAAGAATATATAATTTAGTGTTGATTATATTTTGGCAATTCTAGATTATTTTTAATTTGGAAAATATATATGATTTCCTTTATTTGGGAGGACCATTCCGGTTTAAATCAATTGTTATAAACCGATTACAAACCTATATAATGAGTATCTTTCAGACATAGACTATTTATAGCCGTAATTTGTTTCGTAGCGGAATTTTTCGCGTAGTTTCTCGTTGAATACTTATTGAATGATAACATTTATTTCTCTCAGAGAAATAGTTTGGTCAGATTTTTTGACTACCAAGATCTCTGGTTAAAATTTTAGGGCAAGGGCATGTCAGTCTCTCGTACATGAAGGCATGGAAGAACGTTACGGCCAATATGAGTGGTCAGAGTACCACAAAGGCAATTGAGAGACCTGAGTTCGAGTAACCGTCCCATCAGACATTTTTCATGTCTATTTCTCCTAGGGTATTTTCCGTAGATACACAACTTTATGTGTTAGATCACTTAAACGCTTTTCTTTCTAAAGATAGCACTGTTAAAAATGCCATGACAGCTGAGGTCTTTCCCGACATATGGACTCTCTCTGGCGGTCAAACCCGGGACCGCTTTCACTGAAGGCAAACGAGCTACCTACTTTGATATCTGAGAGCCCCAGTAATTTAAGTAATAAACTTTTCTTTGATGTCTATATTTATATTCGATTTCTTGTTGGTTTTGGCTTTAGTTCCTGAATACAATTATACTGAATCCTAATCTTACTTGAAATTTAAATTTTTAAAGCGTGTTCACTTTTATTCATCATCGCTAAACCGAATGGTTTTCTGCCAATTTTAGCTTTCCATGGAGTTTACAAATCCCATTTCTTCCATTAGAAACCGAATAAGCGTACGTAACTGCGTTCCGAATACCGCCTCTAACTGAAGTAATCAAGTCTTGTATGCCTAAACTTGATTGCTTTAACCGAAGGTCTTTATTCAGAAAAATTGATTCTCCGTACGACTGCGGACCATAGGGTGACTTTTTTCGTTCGGTTTGCGTGGGTGGGATCCAGGTACGCAGCGTGTCTGTATAGGGCCACCCATTGGAAATACTCCTAAATTGAGTTTTTTCCTTGAAGGCAAAATCGAATTTGCATGCGGGTGCTCAAAGTCATCTCAACAGCCTTGGGAATACGAATGAGTATTAGATTGAAAAATTTGCTTCCACCGAAAATTGGGGGGGATGTACTTCAAAGTTTTTTTATACCTGTATGATAATTTGCTACATTCTTTGTTCTTCGAATGAAAACATAAAATAGCGATATTTCACAATTTTTTGGTGAAATGTTATAGTTGCTGTATAAAAACGATGAGGTTATATAAAAGTTCTTGGCGCATAAGAAGTGTTGGGGATTTGTTACTTCTGATGTGTGAACTATGTTTTATTTACAGCAGAAGAGTAATCAATTTGAAAAACAATTTAAACATCTGAAGAGGGAATAATAAATGCAGCTATAAAAATGTTTTTCTGTCTTAGCTTCCTCCTTTCTTTTACAATTAATTTTCTTCAACTCTCAACAAAATAATCAAACTTATTAATATTAGCGATTAGTTTTTCGGAATGCCTGTGTTTGTTTCGATGTAATTCTTCCATTAAAAAAAAATAGTTTACGATTCAACGTTTAAAAGTAATAAAAGAGATTTTCCTTTGATATAATATATATAATGTCTCTACATTTACCTACGCATCGTCAGGAAAGTTTATCGGTCTCAAGCTACAAGTTCGTGACACAGAGAGCTCCTTCACATTTTTGGTCTTGTCCTCATTAAGTTTTGGTCTTGACCTCATTAAGCCATCAACCTCTGTGTCTTCTCTTGGTCTTCAACATCCTCCTCTTGATTCTGAATACTTTTCGGCGATCGACCCCTTCAAGATATTATAACCTCTCTACGTCTTCTCTACTTTGGCCTATTCAAGTTCATAATCTTTGGATGTGGCAGGGATCAACGCTTGAACTGCACTTTACTTACTAGGCCACTAACAAATTAGTTTCTAGGGTAGCAGTTTTACTCCATTGAAAATCAGCCGCAGATACATGTAAATCTATTCGGAGTGAGTAGATTATGAACATAAGCGGCTCAGGGTAATAATACAATACCTTTAATATTATAACCCTAAGCCTATATTAATACCTTTAATACCTTTCTAAAATAATGTATGTCGTAATGCACCCCGATAAAATTTTTAAACGCCGCATTGTCGAGAAATATCTAGCTGATGTAATTATTTTTAGAAATCTCTTGCTGTTAATTTTTAATTCGAGCTCCTCATCCAGTAAATTGCATGTTTTGCTAAATCATCCAGGGGGAACTATTCCTCCCATGAATCCCCCTCTGGATCCGCCCCGTAGATTTATACACAGCGACGAATTTTATTACGGCCCGATTATTTTATTTCGTCGGAAGAAGCTTAATTTGTTTACTCAACCTACTTTCCCAAACATCGCGGAATGAAACCTAAGCTCATGCATTTTAAACCGCTCGATCGGAGGGGATTAATTGGACAAATTACTCCAATATGTTTCCGCCGCGGCATATATCCGTATTTTGCGGAATAAAACAGGACGCTTGTGACGTGCAAAAAAAAGAAAAGAGCGCTCTTTCGTTCGCGGGAATTCTTTCAGCGATGCATAGATAACCCGCGTCTGCCAACAATCGACCGCCAGTGTTCGCGGATTGCCGAGCACGCGTGCGTGTTATGCAAACTCCGAAAAATGGAATTGATTGAAGGCTCTGGTAGCGTGAGAGGTAAACAGCGACTGAAAAGAGTCGAAAAAATAACGCGAGGATAAGCAGATGGGATTAAATCGCAGCGTACGAATCACCGCTGACAAACGGGAATAAATGAAAAATCCCTTTCCGCGGAAGGAGATGCACGCAGCGACTGCGGTTGAGAAAATTGTCCCCGCAACGGATTCCGCGCGGATCTCTCTCTCTCTCCCCGAGGATTGGAAAATGTTAAGAAAAGAGGAAAAAGTAATTGGGAATCTCGGCCGTGGAGGAGACGGGTGGAAGAATTCCCGTGCAGCGAATCCGTGGATGTTGAAACTCGCATTTAAGAATGTCGCCAAATCTCATTTTGGTAGTACTGCGGATTCTGGTTAAATATCCGAGATTCTTTGATATCGAAACGGCATCGGATTATAGCTCACGGGTTCATAAGATTTTTGTGCTTGTGGAAGAGAGAAGGGAATTATAGGGATGACGTTTAGGAGTTAGGATGGGCATTGTCAAGGTTAACTTCTTCTCGAAATGTCGACATTCGGCTCAAAATCGGATTTCGATGGCCGCTATGTTGAAGAAGAGAGCCACGAGTTGAAGTTATTTCTTGAATGGGAGAGTTAAATGTTGTGATATGATTAGTTCAGAAGATAAATTAAATATAGAATCGTAACTTGTGTAATATGAGCCTCCAAATCGAACTATTTAAAGAGATAGAAATATCATTTTTAAAGCACACACTTAGTTTCAATCAGACCTGACCTTGCCAAGTTATCCATAGATCTATCAATTTAACTATTCTTTTGATATGATAAATACGAGCTGCAGTTAATTAATTATTAAGTTGTCAAGTAATTGGTAAAAATTCCTTCTATTTTCTCATATCACTATTCTACGATTTCTATTATCTATACTATACGGTGTTACGTTAACTTCTATTTCGCTTTTTCTTGTTCTTTTTGTTCAAATAAATAAATTATATATATATATTTATATATATATATATATATATTTGTTAAATACTTGGAAAGCTATTGCCAAGGTTATCAAGGTCATATCATGGTACTCAGCAAATTACACATATATTTTATTTATAAATGCATATATAAGTTTTCATAATATTTCATTTTTTACAGATCGATTTCAAGCTTTATCATTGCAGACCACGAGGAATGCCCAAAACATTGATTAGAGGCCTAAGAAAGCTGCTAAATTTTTTTCAAGTAGTGAAAATTAACGCTAATAATTTTTTAGATTAATATTTGCTGAGAATAAGGTCATAAAATGACAAAATACAAGTGTTAAATTTTCGTGTGTCGCTTAAAATACAGCTTGTACGACAAATTTAATTTCGCAGGAAAAAGAACATTCTAAGACTTAAAAAAGTGGAGCTTTGTAGCCTTTCCTTTGATGTCACGTTTCGCTTGGCCTCGCTCCGAAATTGCGCAATTCGCAAATTTTATATTCTCGGTCCTCTTAAAGTAATCATGAGATGAGCTTTTTGAAAATCGCAGGATAAGTTTTTCCATTTTTGTTTCAAGTTGAGAAACTTATGATTTAAAGATAAATCATCATAAGTTAATATGTTATACATTCTTTCGCCCTCAATTTAATGCAATGATTTAATTTATAACATATAATATTCATTAACTTAATAACTCTGAAGCTAACAAAAACCAAATGCGCAGTAACAAGCTTATATATTAATTAAGAAGAGTCTAAATGTAGAATGAAATTTTAAAATTATCGTAGCACTTCCCTTGAAACATTCAATGGGAGCTACAAAATATTGTGAAATGTAAGGTGTACGTACAATGAACATTACTGGAATATCTGTCGAGATATATTTGCAGACACTGTTGGGTATTACATATGATAGTTATAAAACTATGATATTTATAAAATTATGATACTTATAAAATTATGATACTTATAAAATTATGATACTTATAAAATTATGATACTTATAAAATTATGATACTTATAAAATTATGATACTTATAAAATTATGATACTTATAAAATTATGTTACTTATAAAATTATGATACTTATAAAATTATGATACTTAAAACTAAAAATGTACAAAATAGACAAGAACGTAAACGAAGAAGCATTATAAAGAATTAGAAGTGACATGAAAAATATCGGAAAAAGTAGGACAGAATCTCCAGAAAAGGTCACTGAAATGCTATCTCATGTCTGAAATAGATAGAAAGATAACGATGGTAGAATGATGGATAGTACGGGATATTCTCTATAGAGTGAATACTCATCTGAAGCTAAAGATGTTCCAGAAGGTAAAATAGGCGGAAATATTTTATTATGTAATAATTTACTGAGTAGGTTTTTCACTCCCTCCTCTTTGTGAGGGTGTTGTTCTCTTCTACGGTGTTAATCTTTCCATAATAATATTTTTGGTCTTATATCTACGCTTTTTCAAATTTGTCTCGAACTGTTTCATCAAATCGATGGCTGTACAAAATATGACAATGGAAGAGGAGACTCTAGTAGTTGCAAAACTTGGAAACTTGCACGCTATTAAAAGTTTAGGCCCCGCTTCTTTTCATGTATATATTTGATCTCCGCTTCAACCTCAGACGAGGAAAATCGATGTCAAAGAGCATGTTCGCTTCAGTTGTTTGCAGTTACTATTTAAATTGCAAAACTAAGTCAAAAAGAATCATCGTTTAAACTTGATACTGGTTTCAGGACGAAATTCCATAGTTTCATATTCTTATCGTCGGTCTTAGATTTTGATTCTATATTGTGAAGATTAAAAATCTTAATTCTTCGCATTGGGCAAGGAGTCCCATCAAGAAATAAATTTTGTCTTTATTTTGGGTGAAATTGAGACCATATTTGAGACTTCTATTTGACCCACAGAAATTGTATAAAAGTACTAATTATATTTGAATCCAAATTAATTGATAAAAGACGAATTTAGTTGTATAGCTTATACGAGAAGTGCTTGATTCTCTTATTTAAATTATTATTATATACACTCACTTCCTATTCCTTTTCTCCGTTCTGAATTAACGTGCACTTCGAGTAGCTATATATAATTGTCACAGATCTCCCCGAATCCAGTCAGCTTCCAATACCTGTCTTTCGACACAGAAGAAAATTTCTCATTCATTTACTTTAGTTTCAGAGTTGCACTAGGCTAAGACGAAATGAAAATATTACAGTGAAAATTAGTACAGTGAAACTCTCTTTAGTAGAATCCATTGGGAAAGCGATTTTTTTTCCACATGAGACAGTTTTCCGATTAATACAGCCATTAGTGATGGATGCATACCAGGACTAAATTTTTTCTGGATAAAACAAGTTTCTCATTTACAAAGGTTCCTCTTAAGAAAGGTTTCACTTTTGTAGTATTTAGAAGTTACTTGATAATATTCTTCACTTCGATTATATCTCCAGAGACATATAATCGAAGTGAATGGTAATCGAAGTCGAACGTAATGAAATTCGAACTCCCAAGCGAAGTACCCGGCCGAGCGAGCGGACAAACGCATAATTTCCAGTTGATCAGTGAAAAAGGACTCGGGAGTAATTTCTCCCGACTAAATGTCTCTGGGAAGCGATCCTTTCCACCATGCAGCCCTCTTTTTTTTCCTCCGCCCTCGCAATTTATCTCGACCATTCCTCGACCCACCTGAGACACCGATATTAATCACTCCCAGAAGATGCCTCCGCACCTCCAAGATGTCCCTCCCAATTCTCCCCCCTGCGAGTTTATTTCGAGACAAGGTGAACTCAAGATGAAATTCCATAGATTCTCCTCCTGTGTGTATTTGTGTGGAACACTTGCACCCACGCCTGCTTGCCCCATCTCCGAGGTAACGCAATTCCATTTCTGGTCCACCACTTTCTCCGCGTTTCGTTCTCCGCTCTCCCTTTTCTCGCCGCGGTATTCCAATTTCCTCCGCATCGGTCCTCCGTTTCTTCTCTCCTTTAAGTACTCCTTTCCCCAGTCCGATCTTTTCCTCTCGAATGGGAGGCGACTTTTTAATCTCACTCACGAGGGAACGCACTTCCCCCGTTCCTTCCTTTTTCGCCCGTGTTTTATTTATTAATCATCATTTACTGCGTGCAACATAAGCAGTGACAACTCTTCCAAGGAGGATAATCTATTTCAGAATCAGAATCCTTGGTAGGAGCGACACGCTTCATCTTCTCCCAAGTACTAAAATAAACACTATTAAAAATCTACACATCTTTATGAAAATTATAAGGCTGTCATCTCTCTATTCACATAATCTGTTAGTTTTTCGAGTATGCCTGGGAGGAAAAATACGTTGATAATCCTTATCCGAATACGTAATCGGAATATACGTAATAGGAGAATCCGAGAAACAGCGGAGAGAACTTTATGAGCAGTATAGTTATTCAACCGTCACTCGTCTGTTGAAATGCCATTATGTATTAGTACATTCCTCCAAATTCAATAGTAAGAATGTATTATTCGCAACGTTGGCCGTATTTAATACAACATTATTTACAAGAATTTACTTTCTTAATGTGCAAAATCTATCAATGAACAACATTTCTAATAGATTGAAAGAAAATGTAGTCTCTTGAAACTAATTAATTATTTAGCTGAATAATGTTTTATTCTTTCAGTTACCGAAAATCAGATTTGGCTATAGTAATTATGTGATTTTACTTTACACTAGTTGTTCCCACTATTCCACAAGTACATGAAATGATTTAGCATTATTTAGAAATGATTTAGAAATTTAATTCATTTGCTTGTTGCTTAATGCCTTGCGTATATCATCGCCTCATTGTACATCATCCAGAAGTACACCCATATTTTAATGTCTTTTAAAACAATTATGGAATCGAGGCACACATTAATCTAAAATGTGCATACATGTGTCTCTAATTTCTCATTCTATTTCACTCTGTAAAGTACGTGTAATCCAATTTTTCCGTAGTCGGTCGTGGTCTATAGGAACCTCTCTCCGACTCAATCGATAAAAATGTTACTTGGTTACTCTTTTCCTACTTCCAAAGCTTTTCCTTTAAACTCAAGGCGAAATGTTTTAGTCTCTGCTTCCTGTGGAATCAACTAATTTCGCAATCTGTTCCCTCGAATTCTCTTTCCTCATTTCCTTCTCCCTCAAGATTATCCCTCCCTCTCTGTCCACAGTCTCCCTTGCTTTTCCCTTTTTGCCTTTATCATTGTTCCCTCACGTTCTTCTCTCTCTCCTTCTCATATCCCTTCCCATTGCCTTCTCTTATGAGCTAAACTTTTCTTGCGATCGTTCTCTGTTTCATTCTTCTAGATCTTCCAAACTCAATCGCCTATCTTCCCACATTCCTTCCCTCCTTCATTCAGCATTTTCCCAGGTTTTCCTGGAAACAACTAATGTCGTTATGTGTCCTCAAATGCTCTTTTAGAATTCCCTTCTACCTCTAATTCATCGCCCCTCATTGTGCTACATTTTCATTCACTGCACTCCCCTTGCTATTGGAATGTTAATCATGAAGGAACGACTCAGACGTATTTGGCTCACATATGTTTCCTTCACATATTTACTATTAAACGTGTTATATTTTTAAATCCGATCTTCTATAATCTATGTGTTTTCTCTTCCCTTCCTGCCCTAATTTACTTTTCCCTACGTAATTTCATCAATAATTCAAACAGTCACTTCTGAATGCCTCTTTCTCTACACTCAACCCTTTCAACATTTTTCTCTTTTTCCATTGCCCTGTCTTATCACCCTTCTTATATGTTCTGTTACTTTATCCCTATCCTTTTTTCATTAATCGTTTCATTGATTTTAATGCCGTAATTTGTTAAGAATATTAATATATGTAAACTTAAATGAAAGGTAGTTATCTTTTTAGAATTAGAATACCAAAGCTGCAGGATTGAATATTCGTCAGAAAAACAGATGCTGTTTTAGTGATATTCATAAAAATGCACAGAATAAAAAGTTACGAATATTTCGACGGCTGTGCGTCATTTTTGAGGCTCACTCGTCGGAACTAGTCGTATTTTTTCTGTTTGGTGGTATTTAGAAAAATATATTTAAATAGGATTCGATTTCCTACAAAAATTTTAATTTTTGTTAGCAAGGTTCCACTTTTTAATGATTTCATTTAATTGATTTTTGGCATATCTGTTGCATTTAACGTAATCGGGTTATTCAATGTTTACGATAAATTAAATTAATTAATAATATAATAAATTTCATTTCATAATGATAATTAATAAACAACTTCATTTATTTCTTTTTAAATTCTGCTGCATTGCTATCTGTGAATTTTCTTTGGTTTTTCTTTTTTGTGAGAATTTTTCTGCTGAGAATTTTTTTCCCAATCTTTTGTCAGAATTTTTTTTAACAACCGTCTACACCATTTCAAAATCCACCTATATTATAAGTACCTTTTCTTTATAATTCACTTACAATGATGATAATTGTATGAAGGTGATTGTACGGGCCTAATCTCGCTTGAATCGTGATGTAATACACCGATTTCGTGATATTTCCAATCCTTTCTGTAGCCTTCCTTTTGTTTTCTTCCATTCCTTCTACCCTCGAACCCTTTGTCAGTATTCCGCTCTCCTTTGTCTACCTTCCCTATCTCTATTTACCCCTCTACCTTCCCTCCCTTGCCTTTATAAATCCTTCCCATTCCCCCCCTTCCCGTACCCTCCGCCCCCCCGAATCTACACTGTCCCCGTACAAAATAAAAGGAATTTCGATCGCAGACCGCATTCCGTGTCCTCGTCGTTTCCCAGATGTGAGCAAGAATCTCGGAAAAGTGGATTGCGAAGGGGACTTCCACAGCTAGTCTCTGGAGGAGGAATAAAGGGGAAGAAAGATGGCGAGGAAGATGCGGGAGATAGCGAGGAGTAGGGATTTCGGACGGAGCGATAAATTCCTTCCGCGACGAATTTTTCATGAGTTATACCTTAAGACGGTCCGCCATGTTCCCTTCGTGAGTGACACGCGCTCTCACTTTGCGCTAATTAACATTTGTGGGGCGGAAGAGGCCGATGCGGATCCCTCGTCTCTTTTTACACGGAAAACGTGCTCACAAGCGTTGTTTCTCGCGCAAAAAAATTCCTGGAGACCATGATTTACATTGCTTTAATAGCGAATGTTTTCGCGGAGTTTTTTTTTTCTCGAGGATTTTTATGCGATATGAAATACTTTGCGGAATGACGCGGAGAATTGCGAGGAACGGCAAATTGCGTCTCGTTCAAAAATTTAATTTGTTGTAAATTTTCTACGTTTTTGTTTATATTAGGCTAGTCCAAGAAAGACGGAATATTTGATTATAGTGCTTCATTAAATATGCCTGGGTTTTTAAAAATTTGTCGTCTATTCAGGGAAAGAAAGTTATTTTTTGCGTTTCTAGGAAGTGAAAAACTTATCATATAAATTAATTATAGAGTATATTTTTTATATATATTATATTAAATTCAAGAAAGGAGGATTATTTTTTATTATCAGTAATTAAATCTGCATGGATTTTTAATAATTCACCGTCTATTCAGTGGAAGAAAGGTATTTTTTTTGCATTTCTAGGAAGTGAAAAAATTATCGTATAATTAATTCATGGAATATATTTTATATATATTCTACTAAATCCAAGAAAAGAAGAATATTTTTTTATTGTCTATATATATTAAAAACGTAACGGTGTCTGTCTGTCCGTCTGTCTACAAAAAGTGTTTTTCTCGCCAATGCCAAGAGCTAGAGCGATGCTGAAACGTGCATTCGATGTAGAATGCTGCACCCTACAATGTGGCAAAATTTTCTTTTACCTGAACGGCCCCAGTTCGTATCCAGAGAAGAAAACCGTTCTCATAAGAAATGCACGTAAACCTCACTTTTATCGGTTGCAGGCTACGTTTCTTTTGCAAAATTAAATTAGAATCCGTAGTCTTACAAACTCGACATAAGCACCAAAAGAAAGAGAAATGAATAGAGATTCTTATTTTGGTCGTGAAATATCGTTATCGGGTCGAAATGGCGAGAATTCGGTTAAAATAAACGGAAATTTCGTGAAAATTTGAGGCTGTAAACAACCAATCCCCTTGACGACCGAAACGATTGTTGAAACGGAGGTATTGCGTTTTCCCATAAGAATACACTGTGATTGATTTGTCCATATGAAAGTAATGATTAAAAATGAATGATAGTTCATGTTCATAGACCAGACTCAGTCCAGAAGTCTGGTCCAGATAAACAACTGCACCCAGAGGGTGCATGCGCGCGGCTAGTAATTTATTAATTCTATATGGATTGTTAAAAATTCACCGTCTATTCCGTGAAAAAACGTATTTATTCTGCATTTCTAGGGAGTGATAAAGTTTTCATACGACTTATTCGCGGAATATATTTTACTTTGATATTTTCATATTCAAGAAATTATATTATGTCATATCATAATCTGTAGTAAATCTAATATGAGAAAATCCACACAAAGCAACTAATGCATGGATTCTTGGAAAATTATAATGAATATGTTCGTATTAAATTTCGAAGTTTTCAATACGTATATCGTACTTTAAATATGCGACTAAAAAGTAAACTACAAAGTATGGCATTCAATAAAAAATTATATAATCAGCTGTATTTTATGGAACTTAGCAATAAAAATATAAAGCTGGTATTGGAAGTTTAACATTGAAAAATATTAAAAAGTGGATTATGGTTACGTTTAAGGTTTCCACCGTCGCACAATTTATATAAGTGATTCATAGAATTATTATCTCAGATGGGTGATGTACTTCCTCGAATTATTAGGGATCTTCTTTGCGAAACTCAAAAAATGCACTTTTTTTACATTTACATCATAAGGAGCTTTTCTTAGTAGCTGCATCCTTAAAAATGTCATCCTTGAAATGTTCCCTTGACGGTGTAGTAAGAGGGAATAGGAATTTACGAAATTACTAAAAATATTATTTCTTACGGACCCATCTCTTGCATTCTTCACTTGAAATTTTTCAAGACTCCACGAGAGTTAAGCTTCATACTTTAGTGCAATGCGTGGCATTTAACCCCTGACATTTAATGCCCTAAAATTTAATCTGTCGCAAAACGAAAATTCGGTGAATGTTTTAGGTGTTTTATTTCCTTGCACAAAGGAAATGTTATTGTAGAAACGTATAAGATGCATTCAAATAACCCTTGATGCTGTAAGAGTTGGCTGAAAAATGAGTACATCTACTTTTTTCTTATCTTATTCTAGCATCCTCATCGTCTTTCAGCTCACATCCATTTTCAATCAAAGTAACCTCTCCACCTCTTCCATAACATGATTTACGGTGCTTAGTTTCCGAGGAAATGCGGATTAATGGAAGCAAAGAGCCATAAAGGTCATTATTAGGGAAGGAAAGCACGCAGTAATGTAGGGGCAAACCTTCATTCCACGGGGTACCGCAGTTGTGAAGGAAAACTTTTCCGTATGAATGGGGAAGGAATTCGATGTCATTTAATGGAATCTTCCCTTAGGTGCTCTATTACCGTAGTCGTTTTGAGCTTTTGCTCTTATCAGGAGTGCGGAGGCACTGAATAAGGCTCTGAGTAAGATGAATTAAAAACGATCGAAGTAACTTTACGTCATAATTTCTTGTTTTCTAGTCTTCCCTTCATTACCTCCGCTTACGAGCTCTGAAGTGTGTTCCAATTACAGTCAATTTGACAGTAGAATTCGATAAGCTCTAAATATTTATTTTCCACATTTCTCCAGTTATTTTGGTACTTTACGCAATATTATTTGGAAAAGTAAATCCGTTTCTTAATATTTTTAATGGACATCATACTGCTCTTGTCTGCGCATTTTTAGTCGTCTGAGAATGTAGAAAAAAAGTCTTAAGACATTAATGAAGTTTGACCTCATTTTATTTCTATTTCAGAATTCATGCATGTCTAATACTAATATTATCTCATTCACATTATTGTACATTTTCGTATTATTTACACACAAACATATACTATCATTCGCTGTTTAAGGACCAAAGATGACACCAGTGGATCACTTCTTACGTTTTTCCCCGATATATTAACCGATAAATTTACCGGATATTAACTTTTGTTTCTAAAATCAACTTTAAAATTACTTAAGAGGTCTTGTTTTTTACTGCTGCTGGCAGAAATCATCAAGGGTATTAAAAAATTAAAACCGTTGCTCGCATTTCTATACACGTATTATGGCGAATTTGGCTCTTTTTGTTTTGCTAATAATTTATTTAAACTTTAATAAATGAGAATAACATTATTGACGTACTTGATATAATTATTTATATTTACTTTTACATTTATTACTCTATAATTCAATACGTCCAGTTGTGCTGCAAGTGACGAACGAAATCCATAAAACTGTATCTGAATTAGGGAATTTATTTAGGGTAGGGCTTATATTAAGATACCTCACAAATCATATTGGAGCCCATTTTTGGGTGAAGCTTTATTAGAAAAACCCAGTGGAACCAAAGAAACTGATTCTAGAAAGTTAGATACAGAAGTACGAAATTCCCTTAATCTATTTAAATATATTCTGTTTTGTGTAATAATAATAATAATAATAATAATAATAATAATATTTTTCGGAAGTTTAACTCTAATAAGATGATACATCGAAAATGTTTACTTTAATAGATCTAAAAATATGAAGAGTTTCCTTAGCCTAGAGAACTTGTAGAATGAAATGACATCTTATAAAAAATATCATTGGTAATGAAAAGTAAGAGCTGTAAGGAGCTGATATTATTACAAATTTGATGTGACTGGGTGAAAATAAGGATATTGGGTAGGAAGGTGATTTTTTAAGAAACTCAAGCCATGGCAGCCAATAACAGTAAAGCTCATCCTGATAGATTCAACGGTAAAAATAGTTCGTAGGAAATAGATAATGTAAAAGATTTTCTCTTCAATGAATGATTGACTGATCATTTGGATATTGTTCGTATACCCTTCACGTAATAGAAAAAGTGATGCCTTGATGTATATGAAATAGATAAGTTATCGGAAATAACTTTCAGCTCATTAAACGTGATATTTGATGAATAGAGTATGAGCTTTTATTGATGAGAATGATAACAGCTTGCATAAAACAAACATCTTGAAATAATCGTGATATATTATTACTTTATCTTCACAATATGAAAACCATGAATTAATATAAATTTATGTAATATCATTCACCGTGGATATAGCGAGAAATTATCAGTAGAAAAGGTATTGTGGCTAGTTAGAATAACAAAAGATAATAAAACGCCTTTGATAATTACCAGATTTACACAAAGGTTAAGTCAAATTTGCATTTATTTTGAGTAAATCTCTTCGAGGTGGAATTAGTTGTTGAAGAATTCATGGATTTGTTGATTAATTCACAAATTCTATAGATTTTCTGCCTTTCCAAATTTGCCGTAACTTCAGTAAATAAATGAGAACTTTCCTCATTTAGTTCCCAAAAGAGGTGTTGCATTGTTAAAGGTCAAGTGTACCTTAAGAAGAGTAATATTTATTTGAATGGAATAAATTCTCCTAAGGACATAATTGTGGTTTCAATGATACAGAAGGATAAGTTACCTTCAATGTCTTACAGAAAAATTTATAATATGCTCATAATTAAATTCTTTTTTATGTTATTTTAGGCTTATTTGTTAGTGGACCTCTCTGTTAATGACCCTCTTTCCCCCAAAATTTATCTTACCGTATATTTCTCTCGTTTAAGAACCATCTTATTCAAGGATCGATTCCTAACTCTTCGTATTTCATTATCTCCTCATGATCGCATTCATCTAATTCAACCTGCTTTTTCTTGGGTTGCCTCTTTTTTTGGTAAACCTACTTTTCTCAAATGTACCTCTTCTCCTTTCATTCTTATCTTTCTCTTTCGTACAAAACGGTATTGCGTATTCCTCTCCTATCGGTCTCTAGGACTTATATTAATCAGGCATTGCAGACTTCATCTCCTTAGGTTTTTTCGCACATGCAATCTCTTTTCTGTAAACCAACCTGTTTTTCCTTATAACTCTATACCTTAGTTTAAGTCCAAAATTGTACCAAGTGTCGAATCATTGCCAATATCCAAGAACCCTGAAGGTTTTCCAGAAACTTGAGAATATCCCGGAAGTGTTTACACAGCTCATTTTAAAAATAAAATTTTTGTTCACCGTGAATGTTATAGTGAGATACTGTATCCCATTTTTAGATAGCAGGAACGTCAGAAATTTATTGCTACTTTTTCTCGACGACGAATTATTGGAAGAATTATCGGAGAGCTCTCTTGATGTATTTCCCTCATAATAGAAAAAATGAGTAGAGGATTATTTGGGTTAATGTGCATTCAGTTTAATCATACTTAGTGTCCACGAGATGGCTAGAGAAAAATAGGGGCGATTACCAAGTCCTGGTACCCCTCAAAGAAAAACCTGATCACGTGAACTTAGTCTTCCGTTTTTAGAATTACAAAGATTTCCTTCGTATGGTCATATATAGGCTTAATATTCTCTGGAGGAGTGAATCTTACCTAAGTTAATATCAAGATGATCATATCCTCATCATAGGTCATTCAATCCGTAGATTGGTTGACTGCAGTCCTCCATTCCTCTCTCTACTGCTAACTTTACTTTTGATGTCTCTTCTTTCGTATTTCTCTTTATTTGGCTAATACATTCGTCCCTTGGTCTGGTCTTCCTCTTGGTGCTTTTACCTCTATTTTGCCTTCAAGTACGTTCCTAACAAATCCATTATGTCTCAAGACATATTCAATCAATCTGGCTCTTCTTTTCCGGATGATGCTCCATATTGTTTTAACCTCTTCCATTCCTCTGTGTACTTCTTCGTTTCTTATCAAGACTTGAAAAAAGCTCACTGATAACCAATGATTAACAGCGCCAAAAATTATTCACGTGGAGTGGTTTCAGATACTTCCCGTCGTCCCAAAAAGTTTTTGGACACCAGAAGATATGATTATCATCCGGAACGAATCCGAAGACCTGGACGTCTGGAAATTTAAAGATATTTTCGCCCTCGAATCTCTGCTTTCTCCTCCCAAATCTTCGAGCAGTACACTCCTACGCGTCTGAGATTCATCCGACGGAATCGTAGGACAAATTCTTATCCTAGCTTCCCTCAGGATCCCTTTCCTTATATCTCTTTCCCTATCCTTTCCCCACGTAACTTCCTGCTCCTTTCCCCCCTCGGGATGGATTCCAATTCCTTCTCTTTTTTTATCCTCTCTCTTTCCTTCTCCTTTCTCCCCATCTTCTCCTCCGCGACCACCTCTAAAGAGATACGTCCTCAAACGCCTCCAAATGGCTCCTCTCCCTCCCTCGTTTTCCGAGCCGATAAGAGCGGGACGTGTCACTCCGTCGGCGAGATAAAGACACGAGATGTGTCGAGGGGGTTACTGCGATTTAACCCGGCTCAATAAAACTCGCCAGGTGTTCCCAGAAACCCATTACCCCGTCCCGTGAATCTTTCTCTCGCGCGAAGGAATAAAATCAGATATGGAATACATCCATCGACCGATGCACTTGCAGGTAAACACGGAATGGGGCATGACTATCTCTCGGGGCCGTGGATCTTTCCCCAGGGATCGGTTCGTATGAGGTGACAAAAGAGCACGGTTTTAGCGGGAAGACGAATTCGCGTTGAAATCCTCGTTAAGATGAACGTGATGTGTGGGAGTTTTCTGTGGAGTGCAAACGTGATTCTTCACCTGTGCGAAGAAGGGGTTATTCTTTCCGTATGCGTCGATTGAGGCCGACACATTGTGTGCTAGATTATGACATCAATTATCATGATTAAGTAAGTTATTCGAAAATGATAAGTCTGACTATTCCTCTCCTCCGTGTAGATATATCCGTGAGAGGCACGATTGATTACATCCGATTGAGCTTTATCTGATGGCACTACGTGGGTTTAAAGAGTTTATTATACTTCCTATTAGAAAAGCATATTCTTGATATACGATCGTGAACTAAGAGACAAAGGTTCTCCAAGCGCCGACAGCGGCAACCGTCTAGGGCGATTCCCGGGAAACGGATAATCGCTTAGCGGTCACCAGTTATTCAGAATCCCTAATGCGCATTTCGAGAGCAATGCTTTCATGATCACAGGAGTTCATTGAAAGCCGAGTTTCTTTTTCCTTTCTTCTATACGATCGTGATATTTCCTGGCGAAACTTTAGTGTGTCAATTTTTCTTGTGATTATCCGTATAAAAATACAATCCCTCAGTAATAACTACCTAGTTGTATTTATACAGGACAATACAACACTATCGTTTAAACTTCTAGTACATGGTTTTTTTATTTAAGATTCAATAAAGAATCCTGCGTTTTCTAAAATTTTTAATCCGTTATAAATTTTCCAAAAGAATTTTGAACGATGATAAAAATCACCGGTGCATTGCAAATTCGCAAACTGCATCAATATTTAATGCGTTTTAATAAATGAATGACATAAATATCAAAAAATAATAAATTGATATGAAATTAAATGAATATTTCTTATTTACATGAATATGTACTAAATCGGGAGTTATTGCCTGATCCATTAATTGCAGAGGGATTAAGAACAAAATTTACATAAAGTTGCGCAACAACCTTATAAATGAGTTCAGGGGTAAAGTATATTAATGTAGAATTCGATTTCAAGTGATAATAAAGTGGACAATATTCCACGTGCGATTATTTTGCAATGGAATTCGATTTCTCTTTTATAATTTTGATTTTAATACATATGAAAGCAGGGAATACACTTATCAAGTCTACCTGACGATTTCATACGTGGCTTGGTGATTTCATACATATAACTTTCAAATCCATTTTTGGATTTGAAAGTTATATGTACTTGCTGCCTCTGACGAAAAAATACTCCTTATCCTTCCTCTAGAGATTGGTTTTATGAAACGGAAAGATAAATAAAATTGTACGTTCTCTAGTCATATCCTTCGGGTTTGGGAAATGCAACATTATTACAATCGAAAACAATCTTGGTTTATGTAATTTTCAGTGTCTCTATGTAAACACGCGCCATCTTCAATCATGGCTATAAGTTTTACATTGCAGAAAAAAAAAACGAATCCCTTCTTTATATCTCAGTTTGATTTTCAGTGCTTAGATTTATTATGTGCTCAAGAAGAATAAAATAGTGAAGGATCCAAATGTATATTCTCAATTTTCGTTGAACTGAGTAATTCTAGAGACACTCAGAAGCGGCTGTGATACCTTTCAATTCCCTTATATTTTTCAGCAGAGGTAGCTGTGTGAGTAAACAATTTCGCAACCTTTGATTCTTTTACCGTGAAAACCTCAGTGAGTTTACTTTACCCCTCGAATATCCCCGCGTCTTTGTTTCAAACTTGAAAGTAGGATTACTAGCTCGAGTTTGTTTCACACACTCCACCGTATGTTGCCACTAAAATAACTTCGGTGAAGAAAGGAGTACGCAAAGAAATACCTTTCCGCTATATTTACTATCTGAGAATGCTGATTGGTGAGTGTTGAGTATCCATATATTTTTTGACGGTGAAATTAGTGAAATACCTTGAAGGTGAACGAAACTGACGATGAATAATGTATAAGGATTATGAATAAATGATAATAAAATAAAATCCGGTTCAGATACTTTGCGGATATCACACAAAAGCAGTGTCTTATCCGATTTGTGTACAGCTAGTTGCTTACATAATAATTTTGAAGAATGATCCGCTTTTTTAAAAATTTACTTAATTTTCCTCATTTTCACTCTACAATGAGGAGATTTTCACCAGATAGACAATTAGGGAAGAATAACGATTTCTGTTAACGGCAGTGAATCTTTCTTCACTGTCCGATATTCGATATTCTTAATTTCTTCCGTATGGTAAAAATTGCTTGATTGAAGAGAGTAAAATGACCAAGATTAAGATACAAAAGGAAGTAAGATCTTTACGCGAAAAGATGACCACTGTTAAAATATATGACGAGAGGTCAACCAGTATTACACAACATTAGTTCGCGGACTCTACTAGTTACCCTATCTACATCTGTGGCAAATAAAGCAAAATAAAGGAGATTATTTTTTTTAGGTGTAAAAGACTAATTTATAAATTAAGGAGCCGAAAGCTTTTCTTTTCTTCTCCGGTACAAAAGAAATAAAATTTTCATATCCTTATTATTATTAAATATAACGCTGCGAGTTAGCCAACTGGCTAGGTGGCAGCGAATGTAAAGTTTACAAAAAATTACAGTATTCTATATCATAAATACAGCACAGTCAAATGTCACGAATACAGCACAATCAGGTATCATAAACACATCAACATGGAAATAATGAATACGCTATAAAAACAGCAGGAAAAATATGATACAGAATGCTTGAACAGAAACCACAGTTAAGTTTTCTGAAAATATATACATACACACATGCATTATATAGCCATGAGAAAATAAAAAAAAACAGAACACAACACACAGAACTTAAGTATTAAAGCATATCGTCACTTTTACAAACAACCAAATAATACAAAAGACAAAAGATAACAATTTTCCCTCTTCTTATTTAATTAATCTGCAACATCTACTTTTGAACTCTTTTCTATTTTAGGTAAGGGTTTGAAGACCTCTTCGGGCAACATATTCCATTCTTTAACCCCTCTATTTATAAAGGAATACTTCGCGACATCTGTTCTTTGTTTCCTAAGTTTTAACTTCTGTAAATGATCCCCTCTCGCCATATAGTGTGGTTCCTCTATTCTGCTCTTTATTATAAGGCTATTCCACTTATAACGCTGTATTTACATGATATCCTGAAAAGCACCTTATCTATGGTGTACTGTATATGGCAATATACACCTTCCATGTTGATCTGTGAATAGCAGGTGTTGTATGTCAGGCCTAGCCAACAGGTCGATCGTGATAGTCGTATCGATTGCTAAAGGGTATCCGGTGGACCGCGATTGGTTGCTGATGTGTGTTTAAGCTTCTATTAGATACCATTTAATTTAAATTTATAACCTTAAATATGTGTATGATATAATGGAATGATAAACGAATTCTTTAGTTACTATAAAAATTGAAATTACTACAGAACTATATGAAAATACGTTTCTGTTTGTAATATTATAATTTTGATCAATTTAATTCCTAATTTATTCGATCTGAAAGAGATCAATCGCAGTCGATGCATTAGTTCCTTAGTTGTTCACAGAGAATAATATCCTATTTGACCCGATTTTTTATAATGCCAAATCTTACTTGACCAAATAATTCAGCGAATGTTGTGTCAATGTTTCCTAATCATTATCATTGAGCTATTTTTTCCGTTTCCTGAAGCAATCTTTTACATGGATTGAGTATGAAATAATGGCAACGTTGTTTACGCCCTACTTAAATTGATAGAGGAAAAATTACTTACATTTCATCTGAATCATCCTGTACGTCTGTCATCTTCTGCCACACTTATGGAAACCTTGTATGCTGCCAGATTATCCATGTCTGGCGATGTTTCTCAATGACTTCGGCATTGATAATGCAGAGTATCCTTTTCGTATCATGGAGCTTCCGCGCGAGAGGTTTTCCTTCATTTCGTTCAAATGATCATAATCACACCAAACCATACCGGATGATTACGGGGGATGTTTCTGTAATCGCTACTTACGCAGAAGATTCATTAAAGCGTTGACAGTATGACACTGTACATTTATAAGACGCTAAAATATTGTGATGATTCCACTCTCCAGGATACACATGGCAGTTTCTGACTGGATAAAAAACAGCCACTCCCACTGCGTACATTGCCTTGTCTGATAACAGCTAGTAAAACATCGTTGATCACGCTATTGACGTAACAGCTTTGTTTCTGTTGCTTTTTATCCAACTATAAGCTTGTGATTCGCTTATTTGCTTCTCTAGGCGTGTCTTTTTTGCTTATACCATGTAAAAGCAAATCATAAAACAGTTGGTGTCAAAACACCAAGTGAAAAAAATGATGCACTACAAAAGAAACAAAACGAGAAGGAACAAAACATTAAACATCCCACATTTTATACTCTCCCAAGCAAACCCAAATAAATTTATCTAATAGAAGGTAAATAGTATATTATCCCGTAGTCTTAATAGTTTAATATTAAAGGTTTCTTATAGGCAAATCTTACTATCAAAATTACTCATAGTTGCCAATTATGAATAAATTAATTATAAAAATATAAAAGAAATGTAAAAATATCCGAAAAAGAGTCTCAGAAATGCAAAATAGAAGCCTCATGCTATTTCATGATTGCTGTGTTTATGCATACTCATTTGGGGCCTTTCCTACTTTGTGCTTCCTGTTTGGACACTTGTTGTGTAGAGACTTGCTTTCCCTATACGTACAGATGATCTTTCTCTTCTAAGTAGACCTAACTCGCAGTTCAAACATTTGCTCAATCCTCATTACTCAGATTTTTCATTTCCACGATTCATCTAAGAGGAGAGGTCTATTCCAATGCGATATAAAAACGCTCTCTCTCCATTCCTTTCCATTCATTCGTTCGGAAGCAAAAGGGAATGTTTTTCGCTGGAGAAGAAAACCTTTCGAATCCGTTCGTCCTCTCGGTGTTTCCGAAGCGTTCGGTTACTCCTGAGAGTGTCGGATGTTGACGGTCAAGAAAATTGGTTCCTAAGTTCCTCCAACTCTTACGCCTTATTTATTTTCTCATTTCTTTCCGTTTATATCTTCCTCCGCATCCCTTTTCTCTCTCCACCGTTTCGGTTATATCCTCAATTTATTCTTCTCTCTTGCTACCCTATTCTTTCCGCTTATTAAACTGTTCACTTTCTTTGTCCCCTTCTTTCACCGGCTATCCCAGCACGGAAGTTAGTTTTTGTGATAAAATATTGAACCACTTTGACCCATGGCGACCTTGTTTCCTTACGCTATCTCTATTCGGCTTTGTTCCCACGCATGAATCTCACAGAGATGAATGGTTAGTTGGGTGGGAAGGAAACATTTTAGAATTTTTCGCCCGAGAAAATGTTTCAAATATATGTATGAAAATAATGAGGAATATACCACTTGAAGTATTAAGCTAACAATGACAATGAATGCTTTAAAAGTATTTAAGCTGCGGTTCAAAGTCATATTACATGTTTTATACGTCGAGGAACTATAAATTAATTAATTATAGAACCATCAGAACTCTTTTGCTCTACATCTTTTTTTAACATTTATACTACTATTTTTGCCAATATATCATTTAAAGCTCTGCTCTTGTGCTTATCTTATCGAAAAATTTTTAATAAAATAAATAAGTGGCATAAGGCATACTATACTTTTAGTGTTGCGCTTCTTACCTATATTTTTATAAAGATCTGGTTCTTATATGAATACGTTGTTAGTTCATATTACCTCACAAAAGTTCATAATGATTTTTAAGACTATAGTGTGGCAGAATGGTCGATCGTTCTTTCACTTTCATTCGAATTTAAGTAAATTTCTATCGCCGTCCTCTATAGCGCAGAGTCACGTACATCTTAAATTTAATCCAGTAAAATACTTAGAAATACTTACAGATTTCTCTCAAATTAATAAATTCATATTCATCAGCAGTTAAATGAAATTTAAAATCAGTCTATGCTGTAACATTAAAATTAGGAGCCTTTTTAAATATAAAGAGTAAACGGACGTGAAAGAGTCATACGAAACTAGGACTCGAGCTCAAACCTTTATTTGCTACTAGGTCGAATACTGGTACATTTGTCCCAAGTCTTTAAAACGGAGTAACACAATTATCTCAATTTGTTCGGAGTATTTTTCCTGATATGGAAGATCTGGACTCGAATTCCAGTCAAGTGTTACATTTTCATTTCCGTTTTATTAGATACGGCTTTCCACGAAAGTTTATCCGAAACCTTTTTGCTTGGATTAGTTCTTTTACAGAACATCACAATTGAAAAGGCAACAGCACTCATGTCACTGCTTTTACTAGCTTACTCCTTTGCTTGACTTCTTAGACAAGTGATTTATGATCACTAAAACAGAAAAAAGCTTGTATTTTCTTATATATCAAGACCTGTTCAAGTAGTAAGGATATCTCTTCACTCATTGAGAAGAAGTCTTGGGTCGTTTTTAGCTCTCTGATCAATTAGCTTAACTGATAATCAGAGCTTATGAATAACCGGTCTTTTCTCCAATGCTTTCGCTTGAAATAATGGATTGAATGAGATTTTCCTATAAAATATATATTTACGAAAATAAACGGGGGAAATCCGGAAGTATGGACAGAAACTGATCCCCACGTTCGTATCGGATAAATAAGAAAAAAGTTTGTTCGTCGGAATCCATTGGGTCAATTGTAATTCAAGAGATAAATCAGGTGAGTGCTTTTTTCGGAAGTTAATTTTTCTCGGGAGCTTTCCGGTCAAAATTGAATTCATTGCCGGTCCGTAATTTTTTTTCATTCCAATAATGGTGTGTCGCCGAAGACTGGAAAATGCGCGCGGAAAGAATGTTAGCAATTGACAAAAAATCGGTGGCATAAAAAATGAAATGAAATGAAATTGGCGCTATTCTTTTAGTAAATTTAAGTTTTCTCGTCTGATGAGCACATAATTCTATTTTTGTTTTAAGACATGCCTCGAATAATGCGCTTTCGAACAGATAAAATGGAGTCTACACTTTTAAAACGTGTATAATTAGCGAAGGAATGAGGAAATGTTTCATGAAGATTGTATCCTCTTACGCTTTTCTTCGAATTTTGTTTATTTGTCAGCTATACATTTTTTCTTGTTCGCGCAAAATTTCTGAGATGAAATTCATCGATTAATTTTTCGTAGTGAATACGCTCAGTAGTATAAAGCTCTGCAACGAAAATACTCTGCAGGACAAATGATATGTGGGAAAATAATCTGTTGCAAAAATGCTATGTTGTTAATATGCTTTGTAGCGATTACGTCATTAGCGAAGCTGTTATTGTAGAAAAAATGTATAGGCGAAAATTCCGGATTCCAAAGCAGAAGATATGAAGTAAGATTATCTACAAAAGACTAAAAAAATTGAGCGTATACGATCATAAGCGAATGATCCTTCTTTTCAGTGGGGAAATTTCGTTTTCTTCCACATCGCTGAGCTTACGCATTAGAAAATGATTTAGGTAGTTTCTCATATATTGAGGCACGCAAAAGGTTTCTTCATATTGGAAAGGTAATTCCTCTTACGTCCTTTCCGTCTTAAATAATTTTTCCTTCGGATCCGACCTTCCTCTACCTGACGATAGCAGCGGTAGGAAGGGAGAGGGAAAGTAGAAACTGTAGTTGATTAAAAACTGACGCAGGTGCGGTGGTGCACTGCATTCAGGGAACGATTGGATGGCAATGCTTTTTGACCCGTGTAAAACCAGATCGAATGCTCTTTTACGACCGCGGCGCCTAATACAGAGAAATAAATAAAAGAAGAAGAACAAGTCGAGATCAAATACGTTCCCCCATATTGCTTCATATATCACTCCTTCCCTGCCCCTACCGGGGTAAACGGAAATAAAAGAATGTTTTTCTGATTGTCATTGCTGGAAAAGTTGCTTGTGAGCTAAGGGAAACTGCTAGATGATTGACTTACTTATAAAAACTGCAAATTTCTTAATTTTACGTTCTCGCCAATTGGTAATAAGACGTTGGAATAACAGAAGATGTTTCTGTCATTTTACTTATTGCAAGCAGATTCTGTTAGAAACCTATAAAGAATCTGTATTTAAATTGTTTCTTTCATATTTGTCACGAATATGAGTTCAAAATACATAAGAGACAAAGGTTCTCCAAGCGCCGGCAGCGGCGACCGTCTAAGGGCGATTCCCGGGAAACAGATAATCGTTTAGCGGTCACCAGTTATTCAGAATCCCGATGTACATTTCGGAAACAATGCTTCCATCTTCATAGGGGGTCCAATGCTTAACATACTACCCCATTTAATTGTTTAATTATCTTAGATGAGTAATTATCATTTCATTAAACACACCTAGGAGATGCGAAACACATGATGATGACAATGAAGTAAGGTCTCAATATTAAAAACAGTAAATAAGCATGAGAGATAAATTTCATGAGACAAATTCATTTTATATGAGAGAAAATATTATTAATATTTATTTAGAATCATTTCCACCATCGATTTGGCTAACATAAACTAAGACTTATTTTATTTCAGTTGCCAATAACTTTATACATTGCAGTTATAATTTATTATTTATCAACTAATCATAAGTAAAGTGATTACTAATTACATTTTATATACATATATTTTGCAAAGAAACGTTACGACGCTCATCATGTTATAAAATTAATTTTTAAATCGAGGAAAAAATTCACATAAATTTAAGTAAGTGAATACAGGTGGATTATTTAATATTACATTAATGACAGATGAAGGATTCATATTATGCCGTTCCTTAACATATAATAACATTGCATTAAATATCATTCGTACGATTAAGTATTTGAAGATGTTGAGAAGGAAGATCGGTGACAAATATGAAAAGGAGATCATTTCGCTTAGTTTAAAGAGATCCAAAGTGGATTTGAGGAAAATATTCAGCGAGCGGATAGATGGGATATAGAGTAGCTTATAGGATTTTCTTGTAAAAGACGCGGAGTTGATGGCGGAAGGCAATTTATTCCTTAGTTCGAAAGCGGTGACTACGAGTGATTTTCCGAAGATTTCGTCTCCTTCAGAAGGTTTTCGGGGGCTTCTTGTTTCATCAGCTGAGAGAAGACCCACTCGATACAAGATATTCAGTGTACTGTAGAGTTGTTTATTATTCAAAATCGTGAATTCTAATTGTAAAGACATAATGTTTCTCTGGCAGTCCTTTCTGGTTTATTCCCAACCATTTATCTATCGAGTATATTCTTAAAAGTTAACATTGCCAAATTTACGGATAAAAATTCGTTCTGTCGCTGTAAAGTAAGTTTAATAGGAAAAAAAGTGCAAAAAACGTGCGAAAATAGTGGTTTTCAGTGACGCCGAAAGAAAAATACGGAGAAATTAAATGTTTAAAGCAAATTAAATTTAATTGATGAGATAGTAATGTGCAAGGAAATTTTTATTAAAGTGCGTTTGGTATGGGGCTATTAGAAGGCCGAATCTTACAAATATATGATACAAGGTAACCAATAAATTTAAAGCCTGAATTTGGGAAAGAATGAGTAAAAATAATTGATAGATAATGTATTTCATTGCGTATGGTACCTCAAATTATTTAATGTATGTATCCATTATCGTTTAAACTCTTTTCGTCTATAATATAAGAGATAGCACTAAAAAAACAGAAATATCAGCTCGAATTTCAAGAGAAAATAGAAAGCGATGCTTTTCGTGGACTGACGAGCGGAGATGTTTCTTTAGGAAGAGGAAAAGAGCCCTTTTCATCACAGGCAATTTTACTATTAATTAAATTGGGAATGGATTATTTCTCTGCTAGATTGGGTTTCCAATTTCACCTAACATTTAATTAAAGCAATCCCTCATGAGTCTGCATTGGGGAAGTGTAAATTAAATACTCGATCACGGAATATTCGGTTGTGGAAGAAGTGTTTAACCTTTGAGTTCATGTTCGACTGAATACAAAGACTGAGAACTGGAACTTAAAATGAGCTCTCTCTTTGATTAGCGTTGCTTTTTAGGTGATAATTAATGATAAGTGAGGATATTCTTGTTGAATGAGAATGATAGAGTTCGAACTACGAGCTTCGAAAATATATTCTGGAAAAAGATGAATACGTTTGTGGAATTTTACGCAGGAGAAAAATTATTCCAATAAAACCGTATGTGACCATGAATTAGTTCTATGTCCTATGGCTGGTTATAGGTTATTAGCTGGGCGTATTGACATCCGTGTTACAAAATGACATTATGAACTGGATTTAAAAATACAGGATAAGCTGTGGAACTGCAACGTCTGATATAAAAATCCAAGAATATTGAAGGCTGTTTATTTTTCTTCCCATTATCTGCTACTTCATGTTTTATTAGGTGTGAAAATGTACACTACACTGTCGTCTCTTCATATTTGATGCATTTTCCCTTGTTTGACGCTGAGCATCCACATTCCTTATTTCATACATCTCTGCGAAGTGTTTTCATTGGTGAGTTAAGGAAGAGGATGGATTTAACGTTTCTTTAAAAAGGAATTTCTAGCTTGGGTCATATATCTATAATAAATCTGTGTTCAAAAATTATGGAAGATAAGCTACTCGTAAATTTGGAGTTAATCGATCATTTATGAAAACCAGACGATCATTCCAAAATATATATTGTTTTAATTCTTATAATGTTAATATTAATTTTTGCATGCAATAAATTCTTTTGTTATTTACTTACATTCATACAATTAGTTAAAGAAATTACATCGTTTTAGGATTACCAATCGCTTGAATATTGTATAATATCGAATTATGCAGCAGTCTTTTTCTAGCCTCAATTTCCCTTATTAAAGTGTTAGCACATGTGTTTTTTATGCGTATTCTTCGATTGCTGTCTGATATTTGCAACGCTTGGTTAAATTGCATATTTGAAATTTTTTATCAATAGGAAAGCCAGATCGCCTTTCTATTTTTCCCGGCCTTAGTTATTCAACTAACTTTCATTGCAGTCGCTATTTTACTCAAATCAGTTTCCTTCTACTAACCTCACCTCATTATTAGAAATATGTTTCGCCAGCAGTACTTCAACTTTCAGGCACGAGACCTCCGTTCATGTGGTTTCCTACAGTCCATAATTCTAGTGTAAGAGATCACAATTGAATCAACCTAGTAATCAAGCGTCTCCCTCCGTATCTACTTATGAATTTACTCCTAAAAATCTACTTATTTTTTCTACTTATGATTTAATTCTTAAACAGTCAATTTAGAAAAGGATTAAAAATTTGATACAAATATTAATTTATTATCTATATGATTGAGAAATCAATCTGAATCATTGTTCGATTTGATGCGTGCATTGCATGCATAAGAATACGACAAAATAGGTTATAAATTAAGATGTTTTATTATTGTGTAGGGACGTTTTTTATAATTTTGTATATACGTATGTAATACTTTCTTTATTGCATTTAAATACTTAAAGAGTAACAAATACTTCAAACCGTTCAAACGGTTCAAACCAAAAAAATAGAAAAGAGTTCAAAAGTACGATAGATGTTGTAGTCTAATTAAATAAGTGGAATGAGAATTTTTATGTATTGTGTTATTTGGATATTTATGAAAGTGACGATGTGAAAACGATTAAGTGAAAATTTGGACTGGAAAGTAACATTATAGACTATGACAGTGAACTGTAGTTTTTTGTAACTAGAGGATATTTGGGGTGTAAATGTTTTGGTGGGGGAGACAAGGAGGTGTGTGTAAATTAATTCTTGATGTAGTGTTGTGGTGTTTGAATTCTGTACTTTGTGGAATAATTTTGGAGTATTTATCTGTGTAACGTCTGGTGTATGGAATTGGGGCTTTAATTTTGTTGGTTATAGATAATGGTTGGGGCTGCTACCAGGAGTAATTCTATTCCCAGCATACTTACTAATGGATAAAGACTAATTCCTCTAACGCTGTTGAAGTATAGACATAATAATGGAAGCTCCACTTTAAGTCTCTTTTTCCTATGAAAACTAATCTCCTCTGGGAAATGCAACTAGCAATCACACGAAAACTTTCCGAGAGAAAAATGCGCGATTTCATCGTCTTGAATCGTTAAAATTAACGCACATTTGGATGCGGGAAAGTTATCATCGGTAATAGGCTCTCCAAACTCCTCCATCTGAACTAAATGACAATCTGCTTTTCTCGGTAAAATATTGAAAGTCTGCAGTGCGGCAAAATTCGCTCCGAACTCAACCGAGTTAAAATTATGGATGCCGGTGAGTTACGAATTATATCCATATATCTTTTATATTGGCAATTAAGAAAGCGTGTTACTTCTCCAGTGTTATATCTCATTCCCTTGTTTGTCGTTACTCCTACGCGGATAACTTATAATATCACAGCGCGCTTTATTGCTCTGGAAAGCGATCGATTCTGAAGCACTTATTGTTTAAGATTGCGTATCTTCGATATTGGGTTACGTACCGAAGAAACCGATCATTTAGGTTAAATTTAAAAGTTAGCCCAATAACGCCCACTATGATAAAATGATCCTGCCGAATATGGTGGATGTATCAACACAAAGTGTAAACATAATACAAAAACATGATGCTATATATAAACATAACATGGAGCATATAATGATCATCATCATAGTATGAAACATAATACAAGAAAGACTTTGTATTTCAGTTATCTATTCACTACAATTTTCGGTAGCTATAATATATTCTCCATCGAAAGACTCTCATACAGGACTTTTGGATGCTTTCCAATCCATTGTACCTTTTATATGTAAATGTGCATGTATTGTTTCATTACGGTTGCTACTCTTATAGTTTCTATGATAGTGTAAGCTTAATTTCACCTTTTAAGTAGCAAAGGAACATACATATATATGTAACTAGGTCACTTAATTTATCTAAAAATAAAATTTAAAGCCTGTAGTATGCAGATTGAAGTTCTTAAATAATTTACCATGTTAGATCGCAAAAATTACATTATAAAAACTACACTCTTTCCAGTGCTATGTATTCCCAATGTTTGCATATTCGCTAATTAAAACTATGTTATTTGGTGCAAGGAAAATCCTTCAAAATTTACCTTCCCTCAGTTATCCGTTTTTCTGGAAGTAAGGGGATAGAATAAATTTTGAAATAGATAACCTTCTTCCCAAATTGGGATGGCAATAAAAGTAGTAGCGTAGGTAATGGATAAACCGAAAATAGGAGGCACAAAACTTTGGAATGGAATTCTCCAATATTCTCAGCGAACTCGATGAAATTCCTAGCAATGGAATTGCTCCCAAGTAGCTCTGGGAATGCTAGCATTGGACTCCTTTAACAACTCTTCCATCCATCCTCTTCTTCCCCTATTCTCCCTCATTCTGTTATTTCTTTTCCGCTCCAATCCACTTATTTACCTCTCCTATGATACAAGCACGGATTAAACGACAAAATCCCTCTCTGAGCTTTTAACTCGCGATGATCTCAATGTCTTTAACAAAATTATTTTAGATAAATTCGGAACTAATCATTTAATCTCCTTTTTTCCTTCCGTGTGCCTTCCGGTCCTACGAAATCACACTCTTTATTTCATTGCCCTAAGCCTCAAATTTCCATTACTAAATGATCCTTCATTTACCGCTTACCAATCTTTATAATAGTATTCCGTATCTTTCTTCGTCTTCAGATACTTTTGCATAGTAAGGTTTAACTTTAACTTATTTAGTTCTCTCCAAACTCCTAACTCTGTAAGTCTCTCCTCTTTCACTGTTTTCATAGTATTGTTTTGATACATACGTATTTTCGTATGCTCTTTCTTGTGGTATATGTATTCTTCTATTTATATTTTGACTTTATTATTTTATTGCTAATTTGCTGTTATTTTTTAAAAATTTGTTACCGTACGTAATCCATTATAAAAGCCTCGTAGTGTTTATGGGTATTCATTTAATAAATAAATAGAATCCCATATGTAATTTATTCTTTTTACAGTGACCCTTTTTCCGCGTATCTACTTTAACGAAGTATACTATAACTGAAATTTATTTAAGGAATGGGTACAGGTTGATTTTGCACGTTAGGGCGTGCATCCAGGAAAATTCCCCTAGGAAGAATAGACTTGAAAAAAGTCCGACGGGACCGGGAATCGAAGCAGGGTCTCCCGATTGCCGGTCGGGTGCTCTGTCCGTTGAGCTATCTCGCCGGAACATCTCTCCAGCCAATCGGGAGACTTTGTGGGCAAGGACGTTGCGATTTCGTCCGCGTTGCGGCATCGATTGGCTTGAGAGAATGTTCCGGCGAGATAGCTCAACGGACAGAGCACCCGACCGGCAATCGGGAGACCCGCCTTCGATTCCCGGTCCCATCGGACTTTTTTCAAGTCTATTCTTCCTTGGGAAATTTAATTAATTTAATTGACTCTATTTACTACTTATTTTCCCTCTAATTTCTGCATACTGCAGTCTCTCACTCCCTCTTCTTCTCATTGATCCAATACCAACTTCTCCTCCCACACTCACCAAATATTCCATATTTCCCCCAAATCAAAATCATCTCTGGTCTGAATTTCGGATCTCTGCACATATAAATGAGGGGAACTGAAGTGTCAACGGTCGAGTGCGTCGCGGATTTCCTGTTTCCAAACGAACGCTATAATTGGGGACGTGTTGGTGGAGTTCAAAGCACTGCGATTGTATGAAAATTATGAGGAATGAGAGGTTGTAAATAAGGGCGCCAAATTTTAGAAGAAAATGGGGGAAATTGAGCGGGAGTGTGGTGGGAGGGAAAACAAACAGTGGGTAACATTTGGGTAAGGGAACGAAGCGGTAATGGAATGCGTGTCGCTTTGAGATGAATTGAGTTTCTTTACACGTACATTTCGTACGTACTGAGGGTAATAATAATAATGTGAGGTAGAGGTAGTGATGTAGAGGGTAGTGATAATAATTCGGGCGATGTTTTGACTAAAAAATCTCTTCTCGGACCTAACTATTCGTACATTAGAACTTGAAAGAATGAGTTAAATCAGGGCACTGAAGAAAACTAATTTATTAATTTAAAATCCCAATTTAGAGCTCAGAAAATTGACCTCACAGCTTGAAAATACCAGCAAGGGGATGTGGGATAAACCTGCGAAATCTACAGATGGAAAGAAACCAAAATTTTACGGAAGAGGCAGGCATTTGAAAGCAAGAAACATATACACTTGAAATTGATAATACAAAAGAAAATAAGTTTAAATAAAAAAGAAAAATAAGCAGAAATATGGATACTATGAAGTGAAACGTATTGGCTACAAGATGGATCAGAAATGAAAACTGGCAATAAAAATTAAAATAAGTAAAAACAAAAATAAAAGATGAGATATTATTAGAATTAAAATAAATATGCTAAAACTACATTAGGATTTTTGTTTTAAAGATTTTCTCCAAGTTTATTCAATTATAATAATCCTAAACATTAAAGAGAGATAGTTTGTAATCGTACACTACACATCTACTTTTGTTTGATACAACTTTAAGATTAATTTACTGACCTTAAAACGCTAATAGAATGCAAATTACCTACTTAATTACAATTAAACTCTTTATTACTCTATTCTTCTGTATGCCATATAATTCGCTGAAAGGTAATGCAGCACAGTTAATAGTAGGAAAGGAAATAGAAAGGAAACTTTCGTAGGAAATAGGATCGCCTGACTCAAGCGATTCCAATAAGAAGCTGTTGAATTCGACTTAATGTTAAAATCAGTCATAACATAAGTAAAGCATTTGGATTTCCATCTTTAATCTCAAATCAGGAGTTCATTCTTTTATAATACTAGGATCAAAGTCTGAATTTTTCTCATGGTTACCCAGAGGGTCTAGTGCAGAGGGTGCGTCATAAAAATTTCAAGCCAATGGCACTTGTGGAACATGGTTAAAATTTTTATTCCCTATACTCATATATTCGGAGTAGTAGCTATATGTAATAGATTATAAAGTAGTACATATTCATTTTAATAGTCATTATTGCATATATCAATGGTTTTAATCAAAGAGCTCCCGGATAGCCAAGAGGGGGTTCACTTTTGGTTAAAGCTTTCCTAGGTTCCATTTCCGGTGGGATTCTATATTCGCGAAGCTGTCGATGCTCTTTTTAAATACAATAAGTATTTTAAATCAATTGATTTTGAGTTAGTTCATTTTTTCTTTCGTTACCTTTAGAATGCTTAACATATTTCAAATAGAATTTAATATAGCCCCTAATCGCTTCTTTTGCTTCTCGTACCCCGACACCGTTTTCCTCACCGAAATCGCGAAACGAAAATACCGAAAATAGCCCATCACCACCATAAGCAGCCCACAGAAATATTATCGCTTCCAGCCAGTCTGACTCCATCGACAGACACGATAGGCGAGCTTAGAGAATTTGACATCTGCGGAGACGATTTCGAGCGAAATTTCCAAGAACTTCCGAGTTCACTCCGTGGGATAAATATCATTCAGATTAACAGGGAAGAGAGCTGAAATACATTGATAGTGATCAGACGAAAGGTGAGTTCTTCGTATCGCCTGTAGAGCGCTCTGTCCACTTGTCCGATCCCCTCCCTTATGCCCCCGATTCTCGCAATGGCTGTGGTCGTGAGAGGATTCCGATGGCATTAAATGCTCTCCACCCCTCTTGTCTAATTCCTTTAAAAGCATTTACATGTATGACCAGCCGTAAATTTCGCCACCCGTGTATTCGGATCGCTTAAAGGCATAGATTCGATTTTAGGTGCCATCAGAGATTATCCCGGAAGATTCGCGCTGTAAATATTGCCATTCTGCAGGAAGGGACCTTTGACCGAGTATTTGCGGCGTTAATTCGAAAAGGCGGGCTAATGGGAAGATTCTCTTTATTCCGTTGCGTGGTTACCGAGGGTTTTATTTACGTGAGTAGTGTGTCACTGTCGCGTTGTGTTGGCAACCGATTATGATTTGGGTGAATCTTCTGGAAGATGTTTTGAAAGAAATATCGTGAAATCTGGCTAATTTGGAAAACTAAAAATCCATTAGGTGATCAGGTTCAAATCAGGTGATCGGGCGACGGTATCAGTCCTGATGATAGTTGTCGACTGATGCCGGTCGTAATAAAAATATGTTGTGGAACTTACTAAGTTTATTCTTTACCAAGTAAAAGTGTATCTCCATCAACATACACCATTTAGAAATTGACACAGAATTCCCTATCTACTCCATCAATTTCATTTCCTTTTTATTCGACTAGAAAACTTTGGTAATGTTTAGAGTATCTTAAGGTATAGTTTTCAGACCTATGACATTTCCAGTTATATCATCATATGCACTACGAATTTTATTTAGATGTTTTATCTAAAATCCCATCGCATTCCGATGAAAATATCAATGTTAAGTATAGGATAATAGGTAGTAGATAATTTAATTATTCTTTCTTTTTTCTTCTTTACTTTAGTTCTTCAAGAGATGAATAAGAATTATATTGCTTACCGAAAGCGAACTGTCAATTACTTTGACCCCAGGATTGTAATGAAATAGGTTAGGAAAGGGATGGCCAACGTATGACACATTAGCCAAAAGTGGCGCATTGGATGATCAAAAGAGAGCCTTGAATCCAGAGACTAAATTAAAATAAATATCACACGCACTTTACTTATTTACATACAAATACTCATACGTACACACATTTCACAACCTACTCCTGAAGTTTGCAAGCACATTTATTATAATTAATGTCAATAGTTTAGAGTGAACTGGCATTTATAGCGTATCATTATATTTTATGACGCATAATTGTGGTATGTAGGACACTCTTAAAATAAAAATGAAGTAATTGTCACATGAGAAATGGAATGTTGGTCATTATTGTGTAAGAACGTTTTCTCTTTGTTTTATTCTGTTTTTTTTTCAAATTTATCGTGCCACTGTCGTAACGAGGTATGATAGGATTATAATTCTTTCATGGCCGAAACAATATTTTAGGTTTAGTCAAGGACTTAATCCGGCACACGAAGTTATGAACTCCTTCCATTTGCGTGGGCAAATCAAAATCCGCCTCGCAGTCAGCATTGCACATCGCCAAAGTAGCAATCTTTTAAAGGATTACCAGTCAACTAAGTTAGGTCATGCAAGCAGCACTTCTGCCAGCCACGGAAAGAATAATTTAAACATTAAACGCTTTCCTTAGGCCGACTCCGAACGATCCATTTCGACATTAATCAAACAGAGTGAGAGCCGAGTTGGGGAACGAACTGGGAACCCCAGCCTTTTTAACCGAAACTAGGCTGGACTGTGAAAATGTCTCGCGAATTCGGGGCGATTAACACCAAAAACATAAAAAAAGAAATCGGCAAACAACATATTACGCGTATATTTACCCGAAGAAAATGTACGAAAAAAATTTTCGTTTTTTTTTCAGAAATCGACCGCGCGCACTTAGAATTAACGGGGAGAGAGTCATGCACTTAGTGAGATTATGGGCGCCGTGAGTCGATTATCGCGGATAAAGCTCAGAAGCGGATTTGCAGCGGGAGGGGTGGGGGTGGAGGGGGAATGGCATGGGGAAGGAGTGGGGGGAGTAGGGGGTGAAGGAGAAGGAGGGGAGATGATACGGGCAGATACACGATCTCTTAAAGGCACGGGAAAGTAGGGTGGCGGAGAGAGTGGGGAGAGAAAAACAATTTTTCTTTTCCAAAGGAGAAGAGGCGTTGGAGGAGGAATACTCAGAATGGAAAATGGACAGAAGGGGATGACATAAAGGGTTAAGAAAGAGTGGGGAGAGGTGGTAAAAAGGAAATGTAAAGAGACTGTCAGACTCATTGATGGCATGTACGTACTTCATCTTTCAGAAATCATCCGTTGCCTCTACTCACATGATTGTTGCTAATTCGTTTTAAATCTCGCTGAATATTATAGTAGCCACTATTAAAAAATTAATTAATTGTTATCGGAGTAAAAGTTAATATTATATATTTCTTCGTATAATCATTCTTTGCATTCATGTAGCGAAGGGAACTGATGACAAAGGGACTTGATAAAGGCATCAGGAAGAGATTGGTAAAATCCTTGGTATGGAGTGTAATGTTGTACGGGTGTGAAACGTGGACGTTAAGAAAAGAGGATGTCAAAAGACGGGAGGCTTTTGAGATGTGGGTATGGCGTAGAATGGAGAGTGTTAGTTGGGTCGATAGAAAAACGAACGAGGAGGTTCTAGAGATGGTTGGGGAGAAAAGAGTAATGATTGAAGTAATTAAAAATAGGCAAAAGAAATGGGTGGGTCAAATATTGAGAGGGGAGGGATTGTTGAAGAAAGCGATGGAGGGAAGAATGCTAGGGAAAAGACAGAGGGGAAGACAAAGACAAAAGTTATTAGACGAATTAAGGGGTGGGACAAGTTATCGGGAATTGAAAGAGAGGAAATCAAATAGGGAATGTGGGGGCACATGAACCTACCGAAAGGTTCATGTGCCCCCACATGTGAAAGAACACTTTATATATAATCATTCTTTGGATCATGCACAAATATATAACATAATGAATCTTGAATGAACGAGGATCAAATGATAATTCATAAAAATGCGGTTTATTAAAGTGATCTGTTGACTCATGACCACCTTCAGAGACAGCTGAAGAGATAGGCTGGAAGTGGAAAAATGCGAAAATTTGGAAGAAAATTGGAAAATTAGGAAATATTGGAAAGAGGAACAGAAAAACGATTTTCTTTTGAGATGAAGAGGAAGGAAACAAGAATAAAAATAAGCATAACGTTAAAGGGACAAGAGATAGATAAGAGGCATTGATTTCGATTGAAAGGAAAGAGGGATAAAGCAGTGATGAGAAGAGAAAGAAATTCGATAATTTTCAAGGGATGAGGATGGGGGAGAGGGCGGAAATGGCTAAAAAAAGTGGCTGGGAGAAGAGGAAAGAAAGAGAAATAAAAAGCAGAGAAAGAGTTCAGGAGACGAGTTGGAAAATTCAGAATGAGGAATGAGGAGGAGAAATCAAAGGGAAAATGGTGCGAGACATGATATGGGTAGTAGAGGAGATGAGATAGAGGATTAAACATAGTAGGCCAGCGCAGATGAGAAGGGTAAATGAAATGAGAATAATGATTAGGATGGAGAAAATGTGAAGATTGAAAGAAAAGGTAGTAGCTGCGAATAAAAGCAGATATAGTAGGTAATAGTCTAACGGTTTTTCAGTCCATATTATTATTGGAAAATGTAATGGGAATGTGCATCTGTTAGAAAAAAAAGATACGATAAGCGTAGATAAGGCTAAAGAAGATTTTTTTTTACCAATAATCGGTTAATGGATTAGATTTCATGCGATGAAAATAAGGCATTTGTGTATATTTCTATGATTATAATTTGAGTGCAACCTATATGTTTTTCATCATAGGTTTTTTTCTGCGTATTTTATGAATATATTTAGATTTTGGAAAATGCTTGTAATTAGTAATTTTTTAAAGTGCTTCGACAGCTGAGGTCATTTGGCACGTGAGCCTATATAGACCTGAATGGAGTAAAATGTGAAGCAAAAGGGTAGGCTATAGTATTAGTACATTTAGTACATGTACTTTTAAAGGAATACTTCGATCTGAGCTGAGGTCATTTCGGAAATGAGCCCCCACCGGGAATCGAACCCGGGACAGCTTTCTGTTAAGTCGAGTTCCCATTGCCCACTTGGCAATCCAAAGGCCCCAGGGAAATGTTTGTGATTGAGTTTTGGAATAAATAAGGATTTTATAAGTGAACATTATTATGATGCTAAAGAAACGAGATAATATTGAAAAGCATTTATATGTTTATTGAAAAGTATTTATATGTTATATAAAATAAGTATGACTCGGGTCGAACAAATAACAGTGGAAGAATGAGAGGAGAGAAATTAGAGATCAGCTGATACAGAATTTAGAGATTCAAGAGAATTTAGGGATGAACGAGAAATAAAATGGAGAGCAGAGACAGATACGAACGCAAACGATCCTTTGAAGAGGGAAGGATAAAATAGAAGGGGAAAATGTATAATGAGAATGATGGAAAATAGGTTATGGGATCAGCAGAAATGGATGGGAATCGGAATGGAAAGTGAGAAAGAGACTCAGGATTACCTTCTTTAAGAGTAATATATTTGGGGAGTTGGATGAGATGATGAGAGAAAAAATGGATTAAGGAGAGGAGAGAGACGGAGAACGGATTAAGAGGAGAGAGAAGGAAGGGGAGGGAGAGTGAATCTGAGTCAATCAGAGTCCAAAAATGTATCGGAAAAGAATTTCTGTGGCAGCTGCAGATGGAGAGCGAACGGGCCGCGAATGTAATGCGTGCTTGCAATCGGAAGAGGGCAGTCGAATCGCTTCGAATGAATGGTTCGTCGAAGAGGACATTACTTTTGCCATTAGCTTACGGTTTTTCCAGCATCATTTCGGCGCACTGCTGTTTGGGAGTCCCTGGGTGGAAGAAGGCGACTTTTTTGGATTTTATTTACTCGGGCTTTAAATAAAAGGAGGAGAACCTAATGGAATGGCATGCAAAAATCCACCGGTACATGGTGCGCATTTGCACTGCTGACGTGCGTTTTAAAGATGAGATAGGTGATGAGATATGCAGTGTTGGCCGAAATCAAATAGATTAAAAGAAACTATTAGATTTATTGGATAAGTTGGTTCACACTCCTTTATTTAATCTGAATTAATTCTTCCTCCGATGTTAAAAGGAGATTTTTCAAAAAATTCAATCATACGTATCCTAAAAGGTACTTCAGCCACTATAATTATAATTGCATACGTCGTCGTGATTTTATTAATTTTTTCCGTTCTCTACATCTTTTGTGATTCTATGAAAATATGATTTCAGCATAGAATTTTGCCATTGAATTTTATAGCCTTTAACTGGTGATGATGGGACGGTATTTTACTTTGCACGAGGAGATGGGTTTGGTTGTCGGTTTGCCAGCTTTTAAATAAAGGTAACTATTTTATGTGAAAACCTATTTAATCAATGATGAAAGGCCCTCTTTTATCTAGTCATTGGGGAATTCTGTGAGGTTAAACAGAACTAGCACATTTTAAACTATCTATCACTGATTCCAGAAAAATCCAATTGGCATTCTCAAATTTACAATGAGTTTAATTTATTCTTAGCACACTTAGATAGTTCGACCGGAAATGATAATATGAGAGGGAATTATCAATTGATTCGTATTTTTATCAACTCAAGAATTTTCTTTATACATTAAAAAAAATAGAATTATAAATTACTACAGAACTCAGGCGAATACCAATTGATATATTTAATTCACAGTCTCAGGCGTTGTCTTGTGGAAATATTCCATAATGAGCAAGTACAATTTGTACTTTTTCCACAAATTATTTGTATTATAAACAATAAAAGACAGTAAAACACACAGGACTAGTTTCGGAGATTGATTTCCATCTTGATGATAAACTAGTCGTGTGTGTTTTACTGTCTTTTATTGTTTATAATAAAAATAATTTGTGGAAAAAGTACAAATTGTTCTTGCTCATGATGTATTTAACTCTTATTCGCCACATTGGCTGCTTATTCCAATTATAAAAAGCTTTTCTTGTGCACTACACCTCTTGTGGGTCAACTGGGATTCATCTATATTTCATCATTTTACTCTCGTTGTCGGGTAACGAATCCGTCTACAAATATTTAATAGGTCTTTGGTGTTTATTTCATTTCGTCGAGAGAGATCATAGTTGAATCATGTATTTTATTTCATATTTCTTCATTATTATGTCTCACGAAAGCCATATTATAGCTGTTTCCTCTACATTCAGTATATCAAGAAATACCTAAAGATGATTCTTAAACAATTTTTGATTCACGATGATAATGATATTTAAATACATTTTTTTGTTTTAGACGTATTATTGCAATAAATTTTGCAACCTTTCTTAGGGCCCAAATTTAAGCTGACGTTATAGAAAATTTGGCTCGCTACATCCTCCAGTTGTACGTTGATAAAGCAAAGATATCTGCCATTTAGTTTTGATAATTATAACCTACTCGGGTCTCCGAATAACCAAGGAGGCAACATGTTGAACTTCCACTCTAACGCCTTACTTAAGTATACTTTAAGATTCCCTTTGCTTAAGAGCTCACCTTCATCATATTTTCTAGAATTTATCAGGAGTTAGGTGGGAAGGAACACTTTCGCTGATCTAAATATTGCCAATCAGAAGTTAAATTTAGCTCAACTCTTATAGATAAAGATCTTATGGGATTTGAGTGGAAAGCCATTACCCATCCCTTAACATCTCCATGTATATCCTTCTCCGGTTCGGATAAACAAGATTTCTGCATCCCGATTGAGCGTATTCGGGTAAGATGTAAGGGCGTTTAGTTTTAATCAGATCGACGACAGTGCGGAGTGATGCCATGCGAGGGAACGAAAACCGTCGGAATCCATTCATTACTCCTACACAGAATTTCATATCCTTCCGGATTGATCTCCTCGTTTCCCAAAAAAACCCTATCCGATTCCCTGTCTCACCCACTCTCTCCCCTTCGGCATACCTTCCGAACAAATAGAACGAATTCCAAGGGATAAATTTTTCCATATCAAAAGATTCAATATACATCCGCTCAAGTCGGACAAAATATGGAGAAAAGCGCCGGAGCGAAAAAAAATATATGCTTGAGTCGCGTGTTTCTGGGAGGAAGGTTATTCCCTTCTCCACACGCATAATGATTATTTCCTTGCCGAGCAATTTCATATCCACGCTTACTTCGCTTCTTAAATCTCTTCCGCGGAAGGATTTTGAATTCCGACGAATTGATGTCTGTCAAATTTCGACGGCTCGGAATCGTAACGTATAGTTTTGGAGTCCTTGAACTACGGGTTAAACTTTTTTATACGGTTTTCAAGCGGATTAGATATCATCTACAGGTGTTCCTTTTGAATGAAAAGAAGCTATTCCTATTTAATTAGTGACGCGCATATATTTGACGTGATTAATCCTAAAGAATGATGAAATGAACACTCCTTTACCACAGAATATGTTGTGTTTCACAACCATTATTTCGGTCCTTTGGTACATCATCGAGTGGTTATGATTTGAAAAAAATTTTAATGGTGAAGAGAAATATAAGCATTACAAAATACCATTGATAACACCACGAAAATAATTTTATCGCTCGCTTTTGTAGGTCATATTTTAATGTTGTTACGTAGTATTTTTTAATATCTGTAGTATTTTTTCAAAAGTTGGAGTCATTACTACATTTACTTGATTTCTTAAGAATTATCTTTTACAGTTTCTACTAAATAAGTTGTTAAGAAATTAGAAGAGATGATTCCAAAGAATTTCCTCTTCTAATTTCTAAAATATTTATTGATTTAAGTTCCACGGAGGAATACGTACTTTAGTGGAATTCCATCCCAATATTAGATGAAGGGAAGAAAAACAACGCTCTTGTCTTCCCTGCATTTTATTATTTATCGATTCTTGATACTGTTATTCATTTACACATTGAATAGTTTATAATTTGTTAAATTGATTGTTTGTTTAAACTGACACTTTTGGACACATAACTTACATGTTCTTAAGATAAGAAATGACGTTTTAGAGAGAGAATTTTATATCAACGCACGAACATTACCTATTTGCATTGAATACGAGAGATTTTTGGTCGACATGTCCGTGGTGCTTGGAGCCGCATATTGTTTCCCTGTTATATTCTCTCACCTCGTTGGATCTCCGTTTTGTTTCTCGTAGTTTTTTCTCGTAGTTGTTTCAGCCTCTTGTTGTATTCTGTTTACACACACGTAATAAATAATTGAAACGTATATTTCACTATGATTTTCTCGAATTGGAGTCTCCATTTAATTTGGGCTTCTCGGGCGTCTAATACTCTGAATCCATCCCTGAGAACATTAATGTCGAAACAAAGAGGTGATGTCTCACAGATAAGTTCTACTGCTTCCTATGACACAACAGAATAAACAAAATATTTTGTGTGTGGCGTATAATAGATGAAAAACAACGGGCGCTCCTCGCGGAACCGTCACGCCCAGCAATTTACATGCGTGCAATAAGACCTCTCATAAAGTTTGGGCACCATCGGCTCGGCTTTTTCGCACACGGACGTGCGTCTGGACCAGAAGATGCAGCTTCCTGCAATCAAATTAATGCACGGAGACGTAGAGATTAAGGCAAATAGCGGAAGTAGCTCACTCGTTGAATATACACGGGGAAAGGGGGGACGTTGAAGCTCCGGTTTTGGGGGGAAATTCGGTTGAGGTACTTATCGGAGGACTCCTCTGTCACGGGTAATTCAAACGGATAAGTTACGACTCGATGGTCCAAGTTGACGCCGCAGACTGCTGGGGGAGGGAAAATATCGCCGAGATGGTTGCAATAATCCGCATAATGAAGTACGCGATTAGTTTCCCGCCGAGGTTTTCCACGATTGTATTCCTCGAGAAACTAGTCTTCCCCCGAGAAATCTTAGAGTGGCGACGTAATGCGGAGAAATTCCCACTCGAGAGAGTATAACTGCCTCGCGAAATGGCATTTCTAAGCCTAAATAGCGTCGTTCCCGAGTCGCGGGTAACGCGTAATGGATGACGTTAGTGCTCCACATGCATAAATTCGATAACGTGGCTCCCTTAGCAGGGTGCCTAAGGGTTGACAACTGCGGGACAAACTAGTGCTGAGTTAACGTCGTCAGCGGTGATTCACGGATACTGGGGAGGCTTTTTAAAGTCGAATAGACGCAGATTTCGCTAAGCGGATCGTTAATTCTGATTGCGGCCGTGGAAGGGCTTTTAAAGTTGGAGGTTTCCTTTTCCTAACTAAGTAGTTTAGGGCTGTTGGATCTGGTTAAAATGCCAGTGGGCTTAGAAACTTTAGAGTTTCGTAGTTGAGAAGTGCTTTTTAGTTTGTTTTCGCCGCTGAGGTGAGAATCGATGTAAATAGCAAGATTCAGCCCGTGATGTGGATGGATTGAATGAAATGTTCAAATTTCGTGGATGTTTTGTTCATATTTGGTAGCTATTTCCGAATTTAATTAGTATCTATATCTACCATGAACTCTTCGTTGGTGTAAAGACTATGTAAGTGCCTCTGAGTCTCCTAAAACGAATTTTAGCGTATATAATTATATTTCTAAGGAATAAGAAAAATTATACCTATATCTTTACCAAGAATATTTGATTACGTGACCATATTTCGAACCCTATCACCTGATGATGATCCAAAAGTTTGAAACGATGGTAGTGCAATAAAAATGTCGTATGGCACAAGTAAAAGTTTGAATGGATGAATTGAATGAAATGTTTGAATTTTGTGGATGTTTTGTGCAGTTTGGGCGGCCATATTTGAAGATCATTTGTATCTGTATCTTCCATGTGCTTTTCCTTAAGGGAGAGACTTCGTAAGTGCGAACTCTCAAACCCTATATTAGCGTTGATAATAATACTTCTAAAGATTAATGAAAATAACACTTTTCTTTATTGAAGAATATGTTTCATTATATATATTAATATAATTATAATATACTACCTGGCCTACCAGGAACCCTGAAAAAACCTGTACGATTGAGGGTGAATGTTTGGGAGGGACCAGGGGTTAATTGATGTTGCTTGTGATTGAATGTCTATTGTTCCTGTGGGAGTGTCTGTGTTTTAACTTTTCAGAGAATAAGTGTTTTAGTAGTAGTAGAACATTTTTTGCAAGGGAAATAACGATGGAGTTGGGAATTGTGTCATATTGGAGTTTTGTATCATGTAAAGTAGTTGTATGTAAGTGTTTAATCTTGTCAGGGTATTATATAATTTGTTCTTGTTGTTGTTAATTATGTTTGTGAAAGTTACCATAGTTGTTTGTAATGTTGCCACCAGACTAACAGTCTATCTGCAACAATGTACTTAATGATAATAACAATATGACCATATTTCGAACCCTATCACCTGATGATGATCCAAAGGTTTGAATCCATGGTCGTACAATAGAAATGTTGTGTGTTACGGGTTAAAGTTTTATCCTTATTATCAGTCTGATTTAATATCGTGGTGGCAGATAAAAATATAATGAAGGAAATAGCAGCTTTTGGAATCTATGTTCCGCGCGGATATTACCCCTAAAATTGTACCGCAAGACACATTTAGTATTTGGATCATGTATGTTTATAAAAGAAATATCAGCTATTTAGAATGGAAAGAATAACCACTTCTCAGATTAAGACATCTAAGAATCGTTTTGAACTATTTTGGCGTAAATATCAAATTCTTAATTTGAATAAGGAAGGTTTAGTTGTTAAAGCTGAAGGACTAGTCTCTCAGTACTTGATGCTGTCATTAGATACTTTTATTCTTCTTAATTTTATATGATGCGAATAAGAAGAAAACAGAGGTCAAACACCGGCATCAATTGGTGATTGAAAATATAGAAACTACCTCACTTGCCACATTACCACAACAGAGTCAAAACCATTCAATTCTAGTCGTAAATGATTTAATTTGAAGCAATCTATGGTAAAGAACCCCATTTGAATTAAATTTTTAATTTTCTTTATCTACTACAGTTTATTACATGTAAAATTCCTTTTACTAAGAGACAAAGGTTCTCCAAGCGCCGAAAGCGGCGACCGTCTAAGGGCGATTCCCGGGAAATGGATAATCGGAAGCGGTCACCAGTTATTCAGAATCCCGATGTACATTTCAGAAACAATGCTTCCATCTTTAAAGGGGGTCCAATGCTGAATTTCTTTCTTCCAAAATTCCTTTTGTTAAAAAAGGATTAACCGGAAGAAATTTATTCACATATGTTAATAGTTTCCCTTCTATTCCCCCAGAAATCTGTCCATGATCGAGATCAACCGTTCTTCCTACCTTCTCTATTTATAGACTCAAAAGGAAATTTTCCGCGTTGTCCTTTCAATTTCCATGCAGAGGTTGCAGGGTGCCAGGTCAGAGGAGTTGGAGAGATTAATATTCCTTTACTTTCAATCGATAAACACTTGACACGTTGCAGGAGACGTGTTATTCAGAGCGCTGTCAGGATGCAAATAGACTAATACTTACATTTCGGTGCCCTATTTTTCCAGGTTTGGGAGCTCTTTTAGACGTCTGCAGTAATCGGAATTCAAATGATTGCCCTGAGGTGCTAGCTCAGACCATTCTGATGCCATATTGTTAGAAATAGCACTGTGAGATTCGGATGATGCATATCCTTATGCCGTAACGAGATTCTTCGATGAATGTGGACTTTGCAAAATGTATGTACATAGTTTTCTGTAGGGATAAGACGTGGGATAAAATCTGAAGTCACTCGGGAACTCGATATGCATTTTCTGTTTCAAAATCATCCTTATATACATAATTTTATTTATCTTAATTAATTGATAATGAATCCATTCTAGTATTATAAATTAGTCGTCATTAATTTTTCAACGTGTCATGCCGTATCACTTTATATGCCTAAAGTATTTCTTATATATTATTTCGAACCTAGGAGATTTGTAATCATAATAATTTTAGTAAATAAATAATTTTGTGAATATTAATGGTTCAGGTTATCATTTTTATGTTACCTTTTCTACTTTTTTTGTAGTGACAACGCACAGTTTTCTTTTGCACCTTTAGCTTATATTATCTATAGTTTTGTGTGCGTTTTTAAATTTCCCCCGTCGTTACATCTACATCTGCATATGTACCCTGCAAGCCGCCTTTCAGCTTGTGGCAGGGGGTGCAAGCACCATGACTCTATTTTCTTAGTCGATTATTTTCGCGTATTGTTCTCGGAAAAAATGAATTCTTGAGTCGACTGATTTTAGCATCTATTTCTCTGATCTTTCTCGCTGTATCAGAACGGCCTATATAACAAGGAGGGCGCATGACATCGGCTACATCTTCTATGAACGTGCTCTGTCTGAATTTCTCTAGTAATTTAAATCTCTGATTGAGCCATCTTTCTTCTAAAGATTCCCATCCTACCTCCTGAAGCATCTGAGTAACACCGATTTATTTAAGCAAATTCGTTAGCATTTTTCTGTTGCATATTTTTGAAATCACCAAATGTAACTTTAACCAATTGTGAATAATAAGTCCATACAGAGGTATTATAGATATTGTGAAATAATTCTAGATAGATAGGAAGCTCATGATACGCAATCTGTTTTTCGTTTTGAATTCACCTTCTAATCGAATTTTGTTTATAAATTGTTTACATAATTAGCAATAGCGTACTGGACCGATAATTCATCTTTCCTCTACCACGTAAGCGTTTGATTTCCTCAGGGACAACAGTTATTTAATCACAGAGAACAGGTCAAATTGGCAGGCAGTTCCTCGTCTATTTCCGAAGTCCCAAATTTTGATTAACTCCATGGTTTGGTGGAATTGGAATATAATTTAGCTTGCTCTATGATTAGCGAAGGCGAGTATTGAAACATTTAGAAGGTTCGTTGGATGTTGGAAATGAATTACGTTTGTCTCTGGAGAATAAAAGAAAAATTAGCAATCAAAAATAATATTGCCGAGCAAATCAAATTATCGGTGTTCCTTTACTACGTCTATTATAAGGAGTGCATAAACAGTTTATGAATGATAAAATGATGAAAATTACCGCGAAAATATTTTATTACGGGTAAAAATTGCGGAATTGGTTTTTTTTGGAGTTTTGGTATGGTCTAACAAGTGGACTGTATTCGTAAAATGCGCATATTACGAAATATCTCAACTTTATACTCCAATATTTATGAAGAAAAATTGTTATACAAATATAATTTTTATGATTTTACACTTTTTCATTCTGTAAGGTTCCTTTGTAATGAGTTACTTTTCGATTTTTATGGTTAAAAAATTAGTCTCTCTATCGGCTAGTTGTATATTGATATAGTATCGCACGTATACGGAAATATTCCCACTAAAAATTCAAGGAAAAGGTAAAAATTCTAAAGGTATAACAAGTGGACTGTATTCGTAAAATGCACTTATTATTAAATACCTCAATTGTATACTGCTTTTTTGAAGAAAAATTGTTATAGAAACAAAAAAAATATGATTTTACTCTCTCTCATGCTATGAGGTTCCCTTGTGATGAGTTACTTTTCGAATTTTATGATTAAACAATTAATCAATACGTCAACACAGTTGGATATTGTCATAGTATCGCACGTATACGAAAATATTCCCACTAAAAATTCAAGGAAAAGGTAAAAATTCTTTCCTTGACCGACAAAGATATACGTTTAACTACAACCTCTACATTTTTATTTCCTAGCGAATGGTATTCAACCTACCAAACGCCATTTTAGTAATCGACTCCATTCCTGGACTTACTCCTACTCAATCATTCATCTTTTCCACACGCTTCGATTTCAGATCATCCCAATATTCTCGGTAGGTAATCGATCATGGATGAGTTCTGCTTCAAACGACACGTAGCAATCAATTTCCGGCAATTCTCGGAGGAGAACTCTTTTTCCCGTTTAAATATGGAAATAGGGATTCGAAAGGAGCTGATTCGTTGCATTTGGTTCAAATGAAAACCTGCGCTGAATAGACAATTGAATGAGCATTTTCCGTGGAACGAGTCATTTTCGTATTACAAGAAGTAAGTACCTTTATTGAAATATTTACTTAGTCGAACATAACTCAAAATTTATGAGCCTGGTGGTACCTGATATTGTTTTCTTAGACAATGTAGACGTTATAAAAGAATAGGGGAATTTGTTTTCTTGTAATTAAATAGGGAATGTCTATTTACTATATTTTATTGTATGGAACTGTTATGATGTATTAACATGTACTATGTATGAGACCTTACCACAGTTTATCAAAGAATTCGAAATCTTCCAGTTTAATATGATATATATTCTATTTATATTTTTATATAATACCTTCATATTCTAGTTCGAATAAATAACGCTGCATATTCAATGAGGATTTTAGTATTTGAAGGTAAGTTATTCATGAACGCATGATTAATATATAATGGAAAAGATTTTCAAAAGTCTCGTTAAGAAAATTATGACTTTTCTTTTCTTTTCTCTTCTTCTTTTCCATCATGTGACCTTCTTGGAAGTTTCATATAATTAAAAAAAGATTAGTATTTGAGATGAAGCCTTTTCTAGAATAAGCTTCAGAAGATCGCTACAGTATGATTTCAAACATTATTCATGCTATTTTTGTAGCCTCCTGTAGGCCTCCTCCCTTACAGTTCTCAGGATATGAATATACGGAGACCGCAAGAATACAATGATGTAAATTTTTTCCTTCTTGACTCAAGTATACTTACTTTCTTTTCGTTGTAGACTTCTCCAATTAAGTTTCCATTCTTTCTATGAAAGAACCAATAAAATTATTCATAGCTATTTTCTTAAGCAAGTTATACATATAAAGTCATAAATAAATCTTAAATCCCTTTGTGTTCTTAACCGAGCTAATGTCTTTTCTACCCATGTAGTTATTAATAATTACTGTCTTGTGCTCAGTTGAGAACTATTGTTAACGTAAGAAGTAACCTTTCAGTATTTTGCATTGGATAACAGGTCTCCACCCTCCGCTTAGAGCTGAATATCTAATGAGATGACATTACTGAAATTTTCCATATATTCGTTTGAAAGCAAATAACATTATTCACAGATAAATATCACATAGATTGCTCATACTCATGTGCATTTAAACGTTAGTAATGTTGAGTAGATTGAGTTTTCACTGAATTAATTTATATGCTATCTTTTCTAAAGAGGATTATTGGAATTTTAAGCGTATTTATTAATATTTTCGGTTTAAAATCAATTCAAGAATGATGTAAGATTGGAAATTCCACGATTAAGATTTTAAAAGTAATCACTTTTATATTTGTTTTGGGGAAAATATTTGCAGTTGCAAATATTTTAAAATTAATTATCAGAGCAATTTCTTAACAACTAGTCGTCGACGCAGTCACTACAACGTTGATTTTTTTTAACAAGCGTTATCCGAAGAATATTATAAGTAAATAATATACAATTATAAATCATTTTTATATTACATCATAAGTATATAGAGTGGTACGCATAAATTAATAACCATTTAGAAAGATATCCGTAAGAGCAATCCTCGGAGGTTCATTCAACCCTTAACTACCCCCACGAACACAATCTGCGACTTTAATTCTTAAACAAAACTCAGATCTGTAGTTAGGAGGGGGAGGAGACGTGGCGTTGGGATCCTGCATTGGGATCGTTTAGGGTAATCTTATTCCGAGAGCTGAAAATTGGGCTGTTTGAGGCAATCCTAGGGAGTAACTCGGGGAAGACGATCTCTTGATGGACTCTCTACACCATTGTGCTTAGCATCAGATGGTCATTAAAGGAATTCTCTCCCAGAGACACTCGAAATGGACGAAAAATAATACGTCAACTGTTTGCTGCGAAGAGCTCTCGGTTGGTAACAAAAGGGCGCAGGTCGTTGGGATAAGGCACGGCGGACGTGGTGTTGAAAGGGAGAGGAATAAGGGTGGATAAGGACAGGGAGAGAGAGGAGCTGAATGGAGTCCCCATAATAGAGATGCTGTATCGAGAGTTGGAAGAGGCGATCATGTTCCTTTGCAAGGAAATTCCGAGAAATGGATAAAAAGACGTGGAAGAGAAAGGAAGATGTTTCAGCGCGAGGAGATACGTTTCTTTGTGGAGTTGGAATTTCATTTCATGCTAAATTTTATCGCGAAATGGTCTCGAAAGCGAAGCTTTGGAATATTGTTGATAATTTTCGATCCCTGGCTGGGGATAAAATTTCCTGGAAGACAATAGATGATGGGAAAATAAGGGATCGAGAGTTTGCGTAAGTGGTGATGTGAACACAAGTGAAACAAATAACCGAGTTTGTTTCTTTCTATATAGTGTTTTGTGAGGCAGAGCGTGCGTTACTTTATCTTTTTGGAAAGGATGGATTTGGATTTCAGTGCTCATTTAAAGAAGCCTGTGAGCCGAGAAAGGAAATAATAAATAGAAAATGTGCTCATGCTGGTATAATCAGTAAGTGATGATGAAATAGCATTTAGAAAATTCACCAAAAATGTTGAAGTGAGGAAAGTCAATTACCGATATACCAAGAAATTGTTTTCCAAGCATTTTCTTCTAAGAGTCATGCATATTCAGCCACAACTTTTTCACGTAATCGCTTACTTAGAGAAGCTGAATTAGAGGCAAACTAATGGTATGAGCAATAATATATTACGAATATATTAACCAATAATATAAGTAATATTATATTTAACAATGTGTAATGTAGTATGCTATTTCAGGAAACGTAGAGAGCGATTTCTTTATGTAAATCATTAGATGTTATATTTAATTCTCTACTATTCGGAACAACAATTTGAGTATATTTTATATTAAGTTATTTTATTTATTATGCCTAACATTAAATTAATAAATTAACGAAGTTTAAAAAATGATTTTAAATAAGCATTTTATTTGGACCTGAAACAAAGTAGGAAATCAAAGTTTATGCTAAGTTCGAGGATTAGGTAGAAATTCTAATATACTTTTTCATCGGAATAAGTAAAGTTCACAACATTTATGCGCGAATAAGATATAAATATATATTGTAGTTCTGCTTATAGTTCATTCGATAGGTATACATCTATTCATTGTTAGTAGCAGAAGCGGAAAAGAGTCAAAAATGCGATTTCTAACGGTAAATTCCGTGGAATCCTTTTTTGGAATCGGAAATGAGGTTGAAAATTCTTCGATTCCGATGCAGATTCAGATATTCAGAAAAGTTCCGACGTTCCCGATTCCCAATTCCGAGTAATCCTCCCATCACCAACGAATCAGTTACGTGATAATTTCTTTAAATGAACCTTATTAACTCTTTCCAATATTTCCCGCACCATTAACTCCTACGGTGTCAAACACGTAACTCAACTCTAACGGAATCCTCAAGTATCCTCCGCGGGCGCCAACTAATACCTCTCAGAAATCATTCTCCACATTTCTTTGTCCCGATAAACCGTAACGTATTCCCTCGACAAACGAAAGCAGATCCTATTGAAAATTTCAAGCGAGAGAGAGAGAGTATCGGTAGAATTTTTTCGGCCCTATTTAGCCAGCGAGCGCATTCAGTTCGGCTCCATCGTGCTTTATACCCTCACGATCACCGAGAGGAGATGCCAAGGAATCATCCAATGGAAGGGCTTAATTTGGGTCACGTGGGAAGAAATGGCGCAGTCAGCGTCCGCTCTTTACGAGGGTTTCTAATTACCATCGGTTTCGAGTGTTGGATCGCCCCCTGGAAGGGATTTCATTCACTGCTCGTCAAGTGGTTCCCTCTTACATCCGCTAACGAGGCCTTGGCAACATCGGCGTAATGCAATATGTGCCGATGATTAGCTGCTCGGAGAGAGATACGGGTCACTCGGAATAACTCCTTTCATTTGTTTTTTCGACGATCGGAATCGCTCGCAGCGACCTTGGTATGGAGCGACGCTCTCCGTGGATAGAGAACTCCATTCCGGAACATAGGCGTTCGTTTACGTTTTGGAATGTAATTTCTCGTGTCTCGTTGCTTGAGAGGGGTTTGCTCGAACTGGTGGATTGGGCATAAGTGGAGGCATCTAGGATGCTGGAAACTAAGGATACTGCATGGATGGGTGCATATTTACGTCTTTATTGGGCCAATTATTTTTTTGCCATTTTCATTTATGACGCTCTGTATATACAGTGTTTTTTTATCTCTTATCTCATGTTTTTCTTTTTATTAATTGTTATTCTTTTATGGATTATTTCTATATGCAGTTTGAAGTGTAAATATGTTCCTTGCTTTCTAATTCCAGCCTTTTCTATAAATTTCAGTTTCTTATTATCTACATGTAGGTTTCGCAAGTTTTTCACGCCCTCTTCTCGGGTGGTTTCCTGCTGTGGGCTATTTTTCCTATCCTAGGTTTTTAAGCCCACAATATTAATTTCTTCCGTACACTTTTTTTGCTATCTCTTTCTTACAAATTGACGAAGGGTTAGATGTAAGAAGAGACTATTCAGTCTCAATCTCGCCCGAATAAAGACGTTTTATTATTATACTTTTATTATTATAATTGGGAATATGAATTTACACGTATAATTTAATCCATAGTCAAAATTACGAATGTTACGTTTACATTAAATAACACACTTTAGTCGACAGCGAAAGTAATTGCTCTCCAAAGACAAATGATCTATACACACCACTTGTCTCTTTCCCCTACACCCGTGTATGCTCCCTTCTACCCTCAAGCAAAAAGTATTTTAATTCATTTGTTATATCCACCCTAAAATAGATTTCTACGAAGGTCAGAGATCATTCTATCAATACCATAATTTTAAAATTTTTAAGCCTAACAAAGGACGTAATTTTATATAAAAACTGATTTTATCATTGTGATATTATAATTAAAACAGTTAAATTAGAAAATAATATTTATGTGTTGTTTCACTGTCAATACTAGTGGTATATGTGGGGAGGATCTTAGTTCGGGTCGGTAGACGAGTCCTATAGTTGAAGTGCCTATTCTTTTGCTCTATATTTTAAGATAAATAAATTCATTATAGATTATGGAAATAGTCCATTAGAATGGAAAAAATATTGAATAAAATATGATCTATGTGAAGGAAAATATGTGACACTGTTTTAACACAACAATACTTTTCTCTGTAGAAACACCCACAAAAATATGGTGAATTAAAATCTGAGAAAGGTACCGGAAAAAAAGAAAAGGAGTTAATCTCAGCGTATAGTATTCTAAAAAAATTAGAATATATCAACATAATCCGAACGTTCATTGTCTTGAGAGCAAAGAGGGGAATATATTCATAAGACAATTTGTAGAAAATATGATGGAATAGAATAATTTAGGTTTTATTTAGGCAACATTGAAACTAAGAAGTCTTCTCTTCCGTATAAGTCACTGTCCATGTACATGACAAGTGGCCATTCCAAGAAAGAATTAGAAATGTAACGTATAAAAAGAGAGAGTGAGTACAAAATTTAGAGATTTAATAAATAAATATCAAGGTTTAATACATTTTATATTTGTTTTCTGTTATCATTATTATATTTCCATTTTGAGAGGGGATCAGTAAATATAAGTCAACTCATCTTTTCGTACCTATAAATAATAAATAGTCATAGTCATTTATTGACACGATACATTCATATTATATACATCGATAAGAACAATGATGATGAATTGATGTCTCGTCAGATAAAACAGTTTTACACAGAACATATACATACCACATAAAATACTTATTACATACAATACACAATATTATATAATATCATAAATAATAAAATAACATGAAATACTTATTACATACCTTCTATATTACATAGTAAAAATTCGTCAATTGAATACAGACATTTTTCTATTAACATATTTTTTAATTCTATCAAAAAAATTTTAAAATCTACATGAGATTTTTCCCTAAGTGTAGTCGGCAGATTGTTAAATATTTTTATTACCATGTAAATGGGACAATGTTCCTATAATTTCAACCTGTAACAGTTGGAATTAAACAGTAGGAATTCATATATTCTTTCTATAAAACGCACGATACAGTAGCGTGTTGTTACCGAAGCAGTAGTAACCAGTACAGTATGTAATGTAAAATGGACCTCCTCTGGACCGCACGAAACAATACTACCCGATTCAATCACCCAATTTCTTGATCATATTAAAATTTGGCGAGCGGCTGATCCTGGACAGGATAAAGTTTCATTGGAATATTTGTATGTAAATGTGTATCGAAACCAACAAAATATTTCACAGATGAAAATTTTTATCGTCCCTGCTTGGTAGTCACCGCACATTCCGAGCCGAGTCATCGAAAACGCGATTCTAATACATAAGAGATTTTCGTTATTTCACTCGAAGGAGAGGAAATCGCCGGAGGGGCTAAGATTCGGTTTTTACGAATGCCTCAGCAAAAAGCGCATTGCTTGCATCGGAAATGGATGGAAATGTAATCGGAACGTGAGTAAATTATATTCATTGGCACAGCACCCCGTAAATATCTGCAGTGGTGGGCTCTTGTTGAAGAAATAGGACGAGCGGAAATCATCTCGGGAACGTGCTATGATCGATTTTTTCCATCCAAATGTGAAATTAAAAGAAGTCCGTGCCTAACCATCAATTACATATACTTTTGCTCTGTTACTTTTCTATGACATTTTCCTTTTTATAGTATATTCCCATTCAAGCACGATATCCGCTTTATATATTCTCAATAGTATTCCTTCGTGTCTATTCTTGAACGCATGATTCCGTTATGTCCATATATATTTTCGTATATTCCTATTTGTTATTTTGTTATCTATATATGACGGTTTTAGTTGATGCTTTCTGGCGATCTCTGGTGGAACTCTTCCATAATAAATATGAAAGAAACAATCTGTCTTCCTCCACAAATTTTATTTTAAAAAACACGACCGGTTTCGAGATTACCTCATATTCAGGGGACTAAAGATTCACCTGAAGATGAGTTAATCTCGAAACCGGTCGTGTTTTTTAAAATAAAATTTGTGGACGAAGACAGATTGTTTCTTTCATATTTATTATGACGGTTTTCTTTAACATGTCTTTCCTCAAATTCAAATTAATATAACTCCGTCTCCCTTTCTCCTTGTATCAATCAAATTCTCCTTCATTTTATACTTTCGATTATCCGCGATAATGATGGGAAGAATATGCACAAACAAGTATAATCCAAAATTTAACTTCTTTTTCTTCTAGTGTTAATAATTTTCGCGATAATACAATTAGTTTTATATGCGCACATATCCCTTATTTATCTTTTACATAATTGTGCTTATATACTTTATACTTATAGTTTATTTATATGATCGTTTTATGGATTCATTAAGAGTAAACTTGCTACTGATGGTTCCTTATACTATCACATAATCTCCCGCTTAACTTACAATTAAATACCGTGTCATTCGAAATACACGCTTTTAGATCTATCGGCGAGTACATTCTTGCGTTTTATACTCCAGTTATCTTGACTCACCAAATGTTTGAGATGGAAACTAGAAATATTCTGTTAAAGGTGACAAAGTTCCAGTTATAGAATGGTGATAATACATCATATAACTTTAGCTACCGTAGTAGGTCTACAATCTCAGATAATCTTTGAAGGGCGTTTAGTGTCATTTGCTATCCATGTTCCAGGAAATGACTGTGATAATATGTCACGGCAAAATCACCAAACTCTTCTCTTATGAGGATCCAGATCGCGCCAAACATCGCCTTCTACAAAGTTAGAGCCAGATTACTCTGAGTCGAAAATAAAACACTTCCGTAATTTGTGAATGTGTTTTCTGTGCAATTTCATACATTCTCTGAATCCGAACTATTAGTAGAATGGAAACTTCCTTATTACATTTCATTAGCGGTATGAGATGAAATACTACCTTATGATTTTTGATTTAAGGCTGTTCGATTGTTCGGCTGTTAAGGAATTTAAATAAATGCGTTGATTTTTATGCTTGATCCTTCCATGTATTTCAACTTTCAATGTTCTCTTTAATGCTAAAAATAAAAAATCCTAGATGTTAATTATATGATAATTTCAATTAGAAATTGTTTTCCTAAGTTTTAGCGAAACTTAACGTGAGTTAAGACCATAATAATCTTAATGTATAATATTAATGATTGTGGGATATACTGATAAGTACTCTCCAGAGACTAGTTTTTTTTAAAATGTTTTAAGGAAGGAATGTAATTTTCATTTCTCCTCATCTTTTCACCCTGTGGACGCTTGCTTTTCACTGTATGACTAGACATTTGTAGAATCCAAATTCATTTTATATCCAACCTATCATTGAAATTCACGCCTTTGATTTAATTATGGCAAGGAATTCTTTATTTTAGGGAGACTGTAATTTCAGCATTATAGAAATTTTTGTCTACTCCTTTCACGCCATATTCCGCTTAAATATTTACTTTAGCTGTGTATGGCTGCAAATATTCAAGATTATTTATGAAATAGCTTATATTTATTCAAGTGTTAATGTCAAATCAACCCCTATAAACCAAATGAGAGCCATGATTTTCTTTGAAAGGGTAACAGATAAATATTACGTTGAACTCATCAATTTTAACGTTCGGTACAAATCATTCAATGATACAAGTTCAGTGTCAGAAAATAATAATTCGCTTCATTTTATAATAATATGACGTATAATAAGCCTCGTTTTTCTCGATATATGTTGAAACTTTAATCTAATTTTACCTTTCTTAAACATTTGATACCTATGAAGGTGATAATTATTGGATTCCTTATGTAAGTGCAAAGAAACCTCCTGTTAAACCAAATATAAATATTGTATCTCGATTATTTAACCTTAACATTTAGAAACATTCCTAGTTTACAATTATATTTTTTATCAAAGATAAAGTCTCTCTCAATCTTTCTCATGAATTTTCTTAATCATTTAGAGGCAAGACTGAAATTAATTTAGAACATGCTAAAATTTACATTGTTTTGTCTCAGATTCATATCGAAGGAATTTAATTTGTATCTCGTGATAATGCAATTAATCTTGGGATATCAGATGCAGGGATAACAACGTAACTGCCAAAACATGAACTTGCAATCTCATTGATGTAAGGCAAGTTCCCTAACCTCACCATTGATTGAGCCGTGTCGTAAATACACCGTAGTAATTCGACGTAAACTATGATTAGGGTAAGATAATAATTGACATGTATCGTTGCTCTGCCAACAAGAAGCTAGTATCATAGTATATTATCGTTAACTTTCCCTCGTACGGTAATGGACTCCCCAGCTAATTAATGTACTACTCTATTCAGTCTAACTCTCGTCCGCCTCATATGCTATTATTAAAACTTAAAAAGGAAAATTCACAGTTTCAGGCGTTGTCTTGTGGAAATATTCCATAATGATCAAGAAAAATTTGTACTTTTTCCAAAAATTATTTTTATTATAAAATATAGAAAGACTGTAAAACACACACGACTAGTTTCGGAGATTGATCTTGATGATGGAGATCAATATCCGAAACTAGTCGTGTGTGTTTTACAGTCTTTTTATTGTTTATAATAAAAATAATTTGTGGAAAAAGTACAAATTTTTCTTGCTCATTAAAAAGTAAATTGAAACCCATGGCAAGGCATCTCTATGAGGGACGTGGCATAGTTAAAGGGCATTTACAGTTTGTGACATGTGGTCAGCGCATCGACTTCAACGCCGTTTTGGCTTTTTCCGACCGGAGTTAAATCCTACTACTTTTATAGACTAAGAGACAAAGGTTCTCCAAGCGCCGACAGCGGCAACCGTCTAGGGTGATTCCCGGGAAACGGATAATCGCTCGGCGGTCACCAGTTATTCAGAATCCCGATGCGCATTTCGGAAACAATGCTTCCATCTTCATAGGGGGTCCAATGTCCAATGGGTCATTCAGCATTGGACCCCCTATGAATGAAAATGAACATCTTTTAACAACTCGAGATTGATCATAACCAACTAATACACTCGCTAATCTTTACTAACTTATGCCTCTATCTCCCTTGATGTCTATGATTATCGAATCGATTTTCATCTTTTACTCTCATTTCATTAACTCGTACTATTTGCACTTCGTATGATTTACTCATCATTTAAGTGATAGCAATAAATGATTATGTTGGTATTGTCTTTACCCAAAATCTATAGTGAAATATTTGAATAATGTATTTAGGTGTTTATGTCTCATACGGTCGAAATGTAGTCAGCAGGGAATAATTCATTTCTATCAAAATATTGTATTTTAATGCTGATGAAAGTAAGGTTCAGTTGTTTAGAGGAATATTTGAGCATGCTATTGCATTATTACATGGAAAAAATATAATTGACTGCCTTCACTGATGGGCATGGTAAGTTATAGTGAGGTATCATTTGAACTGATGATAGTGAAGTTATAACTTTCAGTCATCTTTTGGTCATAAAAGGCTATTTTAGATGCTTTTATGGTACAGAAATTTATTATATAAAAATTTTCCGTCTCATCAAGCCATTACACCCTATCGCCGAACGCAATCAACCTGTAGACCGCATGCGACATGAACGCCGATATTTCATTTCCGCAGAGTTTAAATACGTAACCTCGCGTTTGTGATCTCGTTTAATGAAAATCTCTGCCTAAGCAATAGATAGGATACGAGGGCTCACCCGCAGCAAAATGATGCACTCTCCCCTTAAAGAGATCTCATCTAGAAACTTCAGCAGTCTCCCAATAAAAAACTCGAGCGTCGTCACGTCCGGCCCGCTATGCATTATGGGAACAAAGGGTGAGTGGTCGGGTGGGGGCGGGGGGTGTGATTGTTTGTGTGCCCCCCCCACCACCATCGAAGGAAAAAATTGAAAGTGGCGAGGCAGACTTTAAAGCTCTCCAAGCGGAGATGGGAAGATACGATTGTTGCCTTTTCTTCGCTCCCAGACAATCTAATGCGCTCAAAGGAATAATGAACAAATATTGTCCCTCACACCCCCGCACTGTGCGGCCCCTAACCTTTACGTGCTCTATTTCCTCATCTCGAACGCAGGGGGTCTTATTAAGCGGGGAAGTAGGCTGCGAAATGGCCGCGGCTCAAGAGCGCTCCAGAGGGTGCAGGTAAAAGTGGCGACGCTGTGGTATTAGAAGCGTGGTGATCTCCTCCATAACGGGGCATTATGAAGCACGAAAATCGAAAGCTGCAGAAGTTGGGTTGGTGAACCAGCTGGGCCACCTGAACCCATATGGTCTTCGGTGTGCAGGATATACTTACGTAGAAGTTCAATATTTTATGTAAAGAATTGCTATGATGGATCGGTGAGCGTTACTCAGATGCTTCAGGTGGCAAAATAATAATAATAATAATAATGGACTATTTGGGGCGAGATTGAGACTATAAAGTCTCCTCTAACATCCAACCCTTTGTCATATAAATTTAAAATAAAAGAGCTTGAAAAAACAGAACAGAGAAGAAGACTACATTGCGGATTTAAAAACCTATGCTAAGTGCTTAGGAAAAAAAATCCACTGTAGGAAAACACCCTCAAGAAGGGGGTGTGAAACATCTGCTAGTCTATATAGAGCAAGATGACAATCTATAGAAGAAAGATAGTTCATTGTGTTGTATCGGTTAACCAGCAGGGCGTATATGGTCTTCATTGCCCGGAATATCATACTTACATAGGAGTTGTATGAGTTTCAACGTTCTATTTTTTAGTAAAGAATTCCTATGATGAATCGGTTAGCGTTACTCGGATGCTTAATGAGGCAGGATGAATATCTATAGAATAAAGAAAGTTCAATCAAAGACTTAATTAATTCAGAGACAAAACCTTTGTAGAAGATGTACTATGCGCCCTTCTTGTCACATAGACCGTTTTGATACCGTGAGGAAGATCAAAGAAATAGACGCTATAACCGGTCGATGCATTGGCATGATACAGCTGTTGAAGCACTTTTAGCAATACTACTGCTATATATTAAATATTTAATGCTTGAAAAATTGGAACCGCTTCATGAAGAGGGTGGGTTAAACATGTCTAAAAAATATTCATTCATTCGGCGAAGTCTGGGTTCGCAGCTTTTTTGTCTGCTACCGCTGGTATTTTTATCGAGATGAATGTTTGATACCAAAGCAAAAAAGATGTTTGATGTTGGGGTCATCCACTACAAAACATGCACCAAGACATCGATTTCGTACTCAAGTATTTTCTAATTGGGAAAGGAAAAACAGATAAACAGATGGTAAAACCAGTCGATTCAGTAACTCATTCTTACGTGAAAGTAATTGATTAGGAAAGAAGAATCATTGTCCATGTACCCCCTGCCACATGCCGAAAGCCGGCTCGCTGGTTACATACGCAGATTTAAGAAGAAGCTAGTTGCATTAACTAAGCTAGTATTTACACTGATTTTTACAGAAAATTCTTGATTATCGCAGAATGAATGTAAAATATATTGCCAAGTACATAAATTTTCACAATCGCCCAGAGTAGTACTGTACTCGTTGGTGATTCAAACAGCTATGACAGACATACGAGTACATCACTTTCAAGACACGTGACAAACTGATGAACTATTTTCTCTCTATTCAAATTGAATGTGAAATATTTAATTGAGTGTAGAAGTTTCACAAGGTCAATTTAGTCATTACTAACCAACTCAAAATTACGCCAAGTTTTGGTTGGTTATGTACTGAATAAGGAAAAATCATTAATTTTATCAATAAACAACTGATATTGTTCCTGTAAGATAGATAAAATCGTTGTTTTAAAATTATTGCGTTTGGTATCTTCGATCATATCATTCTTAATCGTTTTATCAAATAAAATTCAAATTCCCGTTGAGACTAACTATCTTTCAGTACCTCCATCTAGCGTATCTTTTGAGCAATTTAATAAGAGTGGATACGCAAAAAATATTGCTGTTCGACGATATAGCAGCACATGAATGTAATTTAGCTCCGTCGTGAAATTAAAGATGATTAACAGATACGGGTTCTCGAATAGCCGAGTGGGCAGCACGTGCGACTGGATGGAAAAGGTCCCAGGATTCGGTTACCAATGAGGACCCTCGTGCAAAATCATCTTAAATCTGGAAGCATTTTAAAAATAAATATTACTACGATTATAACAAACAATAAATTTTTTGTTACTTTCATTTGCGTATATCAGTAATTCCTCCTTTACGTTATCATACCCTCTCAATACATTTTTATAAGATTTTAAGCTTAGATGTATTAAAATTTTATAAAAATATATTGAGAGGGGGTTTGGGATTTTGTTTTTTTGTTAGATATTGTTAAATGTATAATGTTTTGTTGTAAAAAAGTGACCTTATCTTGTTGGACAATAAGTGATGTTATTCAGGAATGTTAAATTTAAAAATATGAGTGTAGAAGGGGTTGAATTTTAACGATGTTCGTGGTTGCCACCTGACTAATGTCAAATTGTTGCAATATATTAATAATAATAATAAACTTTAGTTATATTATCTTCGAAAATCCAGCAAGAGTATTGAGGACGAGACATTAGTAATGCCCTAGTATTTCTTATGCAAGATATAAATTGATATACAGGTAGATAGTCATAATATATATTTATCGATTAGCGTTTATCAAAAGCGACGATAGACTGAATTTTTCTAATTTGTAAAATATGCACCAATTCCATATATAATTCATATTCATGACTCGTATTTGTTCACATATTATAGATATCTCGTGCGGGGATTATTTGCGTCACATCAATTGAAATTTTATTTTTATGAAAAAGGCACTAGCTCGCATTTTGTTTTCTCCATAATGGAATAGAAAAATATTTTTTCCATAACTTGTATTTGATAGATAGAATATTTCACTGCATGTTTGAGGATTATTCACAAATGCTCCGCACTTGTCAGTTTTTATCGTTGATGGCTTAGAGCAGCCATGATGTGCTTACTCCTAATTGAGTTCGAAGTAAAAAAAACTTTATGTATATAATAATCTGCCTTATGTATGCATTAACTTGCGTGTCTAATACTTTACTATGAATGTCTTTCCGAAACCTTTGATAATGCTTAAATTGAGTGGTCTTCGATTTTAAATTTTCTTTACGAGTGTTCGATAGTTTTCCGTTAATCGTGCTGTTAATAGTATAAGTATTCTTCAAAGATCTTTGACAGCTGAGGTCATTTCGTATACATGAACCCTCTCCAAGAATCATCCGGGACCGCTTTCACCAAAGACGAATGCGTTGCCCACTCCGCAGCCTACTATACTTGGCTATCTGAGCTATTAATCGTTTTTTGATATTATTTTCGTCTTAGGTTCTCTGATTACAATTCTGTTTACAAGTCCTCTTAACATTGAAAAATTCTTTATTCTGCATTGACCCCCTGAGGATGACAGCATAGACTTCGAAATGCACAGGGTGATTTCTGAAAGTTCGGCAATCTGTCCCTTGGAGCTGGTCCGACGTTCACCGACGGTTCTGCATTCAGAGTATTTTAAAACCTCATATCCTCTTAACGTATTGTTTCTGTTATATTTATTAGATAAGAATCATTGTGATTTACAAAGTTATATGAGTACATAGTAAATTCAGTGCCTTTAAATAATAAAAAAATTTAGTTGTGTCTTGATGCAGCACATAAGGTTTGCTCGGGAAAGTTTTATTGGAAAAGTTATTTTCAATCAAGTAAATCATGTTTTTCCTAGGAAAACCGTTTTTCTTGTGATTTCTCCTAGGCGCACGCCCTTAAGTTCTTAGATATCCTTTTGCCCATAAATATTTTTAATTATTTAGAGTTTCACTTTTACATTACAATAAATTTGAATACTTTTTGAATTTCACCATTAATAAAGAGGTGGTTCTTCGCATATAAAATCTAACATTAAACTTAGAATTTTCCTATTTAAAGTTTTCCAACTTTTGTGATTACTTGATACAAATACACTTAAAACATTTCGCAAACATTCTTTCTACAATGAACTATAATTAATATCTCGTCTGTTTAGTTTAGTGTCCTGCAAAGTGTGAACATATAGTAAGAAGTGAGCGTGCCGTAGAGAAAAGATATTGGAAAGCGGTAACATATCACTCATACAATATTACTCACGATAGAATGTATATATTAATATTCCATCCAATTAATCCATCATCGCAAAATGATTCAGCTTTTCCGATACACACACAATGGAACGCAGAAAGGCTATTTCAGTCCCGTAATGAGATGGGACATTTTTCCTCCCGTCATCGACTGTGAATGACTAAGCGCTGACTTCGGAATGAGTCTACTTAATCCGACGTCGACATAAAACATGCATTTCCTTGACATAGCGCGTGCTCGCGAAACCTATGTTATGCAACGGCAATTTGCTGCAGTTTGAAATAGAGAAATGTAAATTTTGACCTGCCTGTTACATCACAGGTCGCAAAGCAAGCTAATTGACATACCTTTAGGCAGTTTAACTCGCAAAGTACACGTGTGCAAATTGTAGTCGACCGCGAGTATCCCGTCATGCACTGCTTGATTAGTATGTCCTGTCCTGGAGAGGGTCATCAGAAGTGGGTTTTTATAGACTAGAATGGAAGTATGGGTCCTCATTGCTGTCTCGAAAAATAGCCCGCACGAGCCGAAATTTTCTAGTCCATGTACTTGTAAACAAGTCCGTAAACAGGGTCCCGTGTTCATTAGCTGCCGTTTGTACTTCCGGTCCAACATCTCTGTAGGTAACCTGATGACATACAGCAGGAAAATTTCTTCAAACATACTATTGCAGATTGTGCAGTAGAGAAACTAATAATTTTTGTTTTTCTTTGGTAAATCTTAGGTATTTCCACGTTTTTGTACTACTTAAACATATATTTATATATTTATATCGAATACTCAAACAAATTTTATTCTATGAATAATATCGTCGTATATAACATCCTCAGTACATCTTATCATATAGTCAAACTAAAAATGAAAATATCAGCGAAAATCGACGTTTTAAACGAAATGAGATTTTAATTCACCGGCGGAAAAAACAACATTGTTCTTTAGTTTCCTCATCAAGGTTATTTAACGGTGATATTTATGACTATTAAAGTGCTTAAATTATTTTATATGAGCCCTAAAAGTCTTGCATTTAAAATAATGACTAAAATTTTTCATTAGATCTACAGAAATATCGTATCAATACCAATAGAAATTTTTATATAGTTTATAAAAATATGTACGCAGAATATCACACAGTTAAGAATTCATCTATCAACTATACCTAAACTTCTACCTTTTGCTATAATATATAATCGGTGACATTTGCACTGGATAAAATTGTAGCCATTGATTTCCATAGACTTTTAAAAATAAGGAGTGTCTCGAATATAATTTGAGATATTTAGAGATCTTTGTCCATAGTGGATATTAAAGCATTTCCGATCTGTAGATAGTAAAATATGTAAAATAAAACTTTATCTTATATATGATGTGACGAAGAGATCATTTTGATTAGATGAAATTCGTAATATATAACCATTAGGAGGTTACATAAATTAGTAAAAACGTTTTATCCTTATAATATCAAACTCTGAAGGAAGGCTGTAATAAGTAACTGTCTAAAATATACAATCAAAAATCAGAATAGTATTAAATTATGCAATTTGTATTTTCTGTGAAAATAGAGTATCAGTGCTTGTAGCAGAGAATTCGATTGGATTAAGCATTCGATTTTATTGCCAAGCAAAATAGAGCGGACGTAATAGGCGCTGATATATGTAGAGGATTTTAGAACTACTGAAGGATATTCTGTTTATCATTCAATAGAGTGAATAGGCAAGGATATTAAATAATAGCGGATATATGGGCATATTGGAAGAAAGTAATAGCTATGTTTATTTTAATTCATACAAATTATAGATGGAACAAAGCAGAATATCAAACGTTTGTATATGCATAATTTCGCTGGGATGGAATTAAAAAATCCCGGACATTTTCAATATTCTCGTGTAAATTAGCGCTTGTAGCATCTGACTTAACTTCTAATCGTATTAACTAAGCTTATCCTATAGATTTCAACTCATCTTAGTGAATTTATACGCATCGTTTGACAATGTCAGTTTTAGGAGACTTTTCGTTTTCCATCACCATTAAAATACGTTTTTTTACTCTGAAAGAAGATGACACTCGATTCGAAGCATTATTCAGGAAAGAAAGGGGAAATGATAGAGATAGAGGAAGGGAAGAACGATTTTAGCAGGGGGAGTTACCGTGTAGTGACGGAGGGCCGGAATGTTAGGGTTTGTGGCGTGAGTCATTTGTGACCTTTTTTATACTTCTGCAAGTCCATGCCCAAGAGCAAGTCCCTATCGATAACGTGTCTCGAAAAACGTTGCTATGGGAAGAGGAGAAGAATGTAGAGGAGAATGTGGTAAAGGGAAAATGGATGATTAGAAAGGATACGTGGAAGGAAGTTTTTGTGGTGAAATCTATACCTAAACTTGTACTTGATCTGATCTTGGTAATCATTATAGGATGCACGAAAATTAAGAAGCACCTTAATTGATAAACATTAAAAGTATAATAATAATTACGTCTTTATTTGGATAAATTATAGTCTTTGAAGATCATTCTTACGATTAAACCTTATTTAAACAGAAATATTCATGCCCAAACCGGGATTTGGACCCAGGACCTCGATATTGCTAGGTTATCATGCTAACCCCTACGCCACCGAGACTGGCAATATATTAAATAGACTAAAAGAAAAAAACATTTGCATTATATGATTTTAAATGACAGCTATACGATTCATATATACGACTTATGATTATCATTCCTAATACTAAAAGAAATATTTTAACACTTACACATTGAATAAAAAAGTTTTTCCAGGGCAGTTTTAAAACCCTATTGTCCCTTTATATGTTTATCTTCATGACGATAGGGAAATGAGTCTGCTTGCGTGTTCAAAATCCGAGATACAGTATGATACTGTCGAGTAAAAGAGCGGCATGAGAGTTATTTAACCCTCATTTGTAAAGATAGAATATTATATACGATTTGAAATCCTATTTGAAAGACATTCCGTTCAGATAATCCCAAAAATGAATAGCAAGCCAAGTCTAATAGCCTTGTTTTTTCTACATCGAATATAAAGTTAAAGCGTCTATCAGTTTCAACAGGATCACGTGTCTATACTTTGGTAACGATTACCCAGATGATTGGTCTAAGGCAAATGAGACATAAAGAGAAAAATAAATCAAAATAGAGAATAGAAGAACAGTTAAAAACCTTCTGATGTCCCGTGTTAGAAAAATTTATTTAGACCTTCGCGTATTAATAAATCACGGATAGTAATAGCAATTTTTAAATGACGTATCTCTCACACTTTCCAACGTAAAGTCTATCATTAGCAAGAAATATAGCTCACACCTTAAATCCCGCGGCGGACTAGATAAATCCGCGTAAAAACGAGCCGGCAAAAAATGTTCTGGCACATACGCATGTTCTTATGAGCGAGAAAAATGAAGAGAGAGCGTGCGGCAAGACGTGGAATAAGACAAAAAGAATGAGTGATAGAGAGAGGGAGAGATGAAGCACGAGAGAGAGAGAGAAGGGGATAAGGGCATGGAAGATGGAGTGGCGAGATGGCTGGTTCAGACGGAGTATTTTCCACCACCGGTTCATCAGGGTCCCTGACGGAAAAAGAAATAATAAAAACCTCGTATAAAAGGTCTCGAAAAAGGAGAAAAATAAAATCACGTGGCGTGCTTGGTTAGGGAGCGCTCATCGTGGGCGTATTCCACTCCATCCATCGCAACGCAAAAAAAAGGTTCACCTTGTTTTTCCGCGCTGTCCCATCTAACGCCTCGGGCTGCCTTTTTTCGCCCTTTTTTTGCATCGCTCTTTAATTCCTGCCTCAGAAGGGAGATCCCATACGGAGATTAGGAGCGATGGCTGAAGGAGAGGTATCGGGAAATCTCGCAGCCGAAGATGCCACCCCGAGGCCCATATAACTCCTCTTATAACAAGGAGAGTGGCCGAGGATAATGCAGCCTTCAGCGCTACGGTATTTAGCGATCTCCTTTTTTATTACTTACGCTGAAAACGGAATAAGCGTCGCTGGAGTGGGTTTTAAGCGGATTCGCTCCAGGATATCGGAGGAGAGAAATGAAAACGTTATTTGGGAGGAGCGAACGGGCCGCAGCGCCGTTGCACTTTCTTTTGTTTTGGCGAGTGGTGGCGCCGCGGCGATTCGAGGAACCCGTGCTTATCGAGTGTTTAACAGAATGAGGAGTTTATTGCGTCCTCCACTTCGCTCGCCTTTGTCTCAACTCTCGTTCTCTTTTATCAGATTTCTCTTCGTTATTCGCTTCCATCACCTCGACTCATTACTATGCATATCACTCTTCCTCATCCTATTTATTCCTTTATCTTCTGTTCCATTTAGTCTCGTTATTGCAATCTCTTCTTTCTCACTGTTTCGTTATGACTGACTGTTTCGTTCTCCCGTTTTCCTCCATTCCACCGTCGCTCATATTCTTACCTGTCATTGCCAACCCTCCCACTCTCTCTCAGAGTCTACTTTATTAGCATATCAGCACGTTTGTTGCCGAGTTTCGCACACGTCTATTAGGTCTCTTCAAAAGTGGATGTTTTCCCGCAGCGAGGTTCTCCGGCCATAATCAGGGCCAGAAGTCGTCGTTTCGCAAATAAGGATTTCCTTTGTTCCGTTTCATTATTCAGCAGTTTTACAGAGCGTAGGTTTTTTCTCTCGGGGTTTATTTATTCCTTATCTACAACTCTCCGCGTATTCATTCAGCTTATTCTGCTACGTCTGCAGGGACGCCAATCTTCACGGTGTACTTGTCGTTATTCAAGTTTCATCTGCCTTTACATTGTGCTTAATGATGATTAGAGTTCTTATTTATAATTAAAGTGCGTCAGTCTTCGGCGTTTCTTTACATTTTACTCTGTTAGAGGGTTTAATGAGCCTTAATGAAAAGAATATGTTCTTATACTCTTCGTGCTCTCGAGGAGTAAATTCTGAGGATAAGTGATACTTACCACTGTAGTATACGCATAGCCGTAAGAGCAATGATAGTAACATCGTCTTGAAAATTCTCTTGACTTAGATATTCGTAAAATTTGAATTATTATTAACAGTTGTACAATTTATTTTCTAAAAGGCCTATATTTCTTTTCTCTTTACTCAGAATGCAGTTTTATTCATCACTCTCATTCATCAATGTTTTTCATCAAATTCAAATTCATCTCACTCATATTCATCAATGATTTCTGACTGACCATTCTGTGTTACCTGAATTTTTCTCTTTCAATCACACCAAACTGTACTCCGTATGCATAGATATAAGAGGTTTTTAATTCGAATATGTTATCGTTCTATGCAAGTCCTATTTCGTTGCCGCAGCTATTTCCAAAATTTTTCGCTAAAGAACTTAAAAGGAATATATCAACTTATCATTTGATTTGATTACTACACAATGCTAGGCATTTTAACAAAGAATTTGAATATGAACGAATATATTGGAGTTTTAATTCAGGCGAAGGTTAGACTTTTAGCATGGGTAAAGTTGAGAGATACAGAAGTTCATCGCAGAAGTGCATCGCCTATGATGGACATGGCATTTATAGTAGTTGATACGTGGTCAGAGCATCGGCTCCTACGTCGTCACATACGCTTTAGATGACCGTTTTGACTGGTTTAGTCATAGTCCTATTAAGTTTAGCTATCCTATCACGATTTTAACGAAATCGAATTCACATCCTAGCACCACTAGGATGTGAATAGCACCACTGGGTGATACTCACTTGCTATCCAAGGACTTAGTTGGCAGATATTCATCTTTTATACTTGTAATGCTTTAGTAAGAGATTATTAAATCAAAATGGCTGGGTGACCCGAGTACCTAAGTGATGTTTTACGTTTGTTAGGACATATGAAAGAATGAGCGTTAGCGGAATTACTGTTATTATGAAGAAAACGTATTTAATAAAATGATATATACTGCATTAAAGCTGGTTGATTGCAGTACATGAGATCCGGATGAAAGGATACGAGATTTCATAAGTACATGAGTAGTGTTAGAAGTTGTGTGGATGGGTCAGGAGCGAAAGATCAATCGTTAGCGTAGGGAAGCTTGAAGAGTAGTAATGAATTTGAAACGAATCCATTTGTATTCCTACTCCGTAAGGGAATAGCTGAAAAGCATATTTGTATTAGCAGTTTTGCTTATGTTTAAGGATTAAATGGTAGCCCTTAAATGTAAATATCCTCGTAATGACTCTCCCACGTTTATGGTAAGGAAAGTAACGTATGCTTTTAAAATTTTATTAAAGTTGTAAGTTCTTCTCTTTCCCAATGAAATTTAACGACACATTCTTCGTGATATTAACTCTGTTTATTTTACTGAATTTTGTGAGCTTTTTCCAGCTGATATTTTCACTTTTTCCCTAATGTAGAATAAGAGATTTTCCATTTCGGATTCCGCTCCCATTCAGTCAGTACCGGTTCTTAAGGTCTCTTCAATGGGAAACGTAACGGTTTCAATTTCGCAGTAGTAATAAAGTCGTTTGTCTCTCCATCAGAGGTCCTCGCATTCCTTAGCCGCGATCCTCAGATGACACAGTTTCCTCACTCATCTCCGCTTCGTCGGATTGCGCCTAACAAATCGATCCCTCCAAACCGTGCGACGCTTCATCATTTATCTTCTCTCAAACTCTTCCAGGAACAAATTGCTCCGAGAGGTTTTGAAAAAGCTTCTGCAGAGTAAATGTTCGTACGGAATCAGCGTTGGGATCGGAAATGAATAGTTTTGACCCGTGGATGGATCGATCGGAGATTTCCGCTCCAAGATGGTCTTTTCATTTTCCCTTCCCAGTGTTTCCCTATGGGAGGAGTCAATTTCTTCGGTTGTATCGTTTTGATTAGCTTCGTTATTACATAAGTGTGGTAGTTTTAATCAAGTTTGATTAGTTAAGAGACAAAGGTTCTCCAAGCGCCGAACGCGGCGACCGTCTATGGGCGATTCCCGGGAAACGGATAATCGTTTAGCGGTCAACAGTTATTCAGAATCCCTAATGCGCATTTCGAAAGCAAAGCTTTCATGATCACAGGGGGTCCAATGCTGAATGAGCATTTCTCTCTTCTAAGTTTGATTAGGTCACATTTTTTGGAAAGCTTTCTTTCATTTTTCATCAAACTTATCTTATTACTATCACTATCAAACTTGAAATCACAAAGGACCACGTTCCACTCAAGATGATGATAGCGACTATGAATGTGAAATTTGATGTACAAATTTATGTTTCCTTAGCAAGAATAGCACTGGATGACAAACAAAAAATAACTGACTCCAATGAAGAATTTGTATATTGTTTACAGCATACAATTGAGCTCTTAGCGAAGAAAAAGAATCATGTCAAGTACTGCAAGCTTTTGTATACTTATGATCAAACTGAACTGATTAATATGATCCAGAAACTAAAGGAAAAAATTGAAGCCAAATCTCAGGAGATCTCTAATCATATTAAATCAAACTTTTAATCTCTCATCAAAATTATTTTATCTCACCTGTTTGAAAATAGCTGAATACATCGAAACCGATTTAAATTAATTAAGTACGTTCATCATTATGAGTTAACAATCTGAATAATTGGTTTGTTGTAGCTCCCAATGATATTCTGGATCCAGCCCATGGATTCACAGTGGTAGTAATATTATTTGAAGCGCATATATAGCTGAGTTCATCTCGCACCTATAAGCCACTAATGGAAGTCGAGCGTAGAGCCAGATTCACCAAAAGCAAACGTGCTACCCACTTGTCTATCCAGAAGCCTCAAAAATACTTGCCTTCACAATTTATACTGTAAATACTATTACCTTCATATCCTAAGTAATAACGATTACCCGATTCTAACTTAGGTATTAATTTGTCCCTTTTGCCTTTTCTTACAGTTAGAGCATCAACCGGAATCGAAATGAAAACAGAAACCGTAAAAACCGTAATTTTTCCGGTGTGGAAACCGACACGAAAAATTGAATTTTTAATCCGAATTGAATCTGAAATCGTGATTTACTAAGTAAATCGTGATTGACACCATTGATCAATAGAAAGTTAGATCCACCTAGATTCACGGAACCGATTGTGGTTACATAGACGTACTTTATTTACCTGCAATGTTTGTATCTAATGTGTTTCTTGCTTATTATCCTCAATAATGTCTTATCTGTTTCTCTAACCGAGTCGCTTCTTTCTCTTTCGCAGATATTTCCTGACCCAGAGGCAGAAAAGGCCGTCATGGGATCCATGGTCTACTGCATCCATCACAAGGAAGGCTGCAAGTGGACGGATGAGCTAAGGAAACTTAAGGTACGTCGCAATTCTTATTTGAAGTTCCTATTTGAAGTCCCCAACCATCTGCAGTTTAATGAAATGTTATTGGAGGAAGCTTTATTAAACCTTTTACTACGACCTGAAACTCTTTCTGAGTTATATTCTAAAATTTGACGTAATAAGTATAAAAAAATTGACGTAAATAAAGAAGAGAGAAATAATAATACTGCCATATCCCTCTTTTTTCAACAAATATTTCCAGAGGCTTCTATTTTTATTAATTCCTCGAAGATGTTATTATTATTCTTCTATAGTACCACATCTCTATTGCACAATTGAGGTAACACAATAACAAATTTTTTCCTTAATTTTCGTATAATCTCTATATCAGTAGCTGCCAAAGTGGTATATATCGTCCCTTAGGGGACGGTGAGTTGATCCATTGGCACGGGGGAGGCTGGAGATAGGCGAGGGTACGTGTCATTACGGTTGAGGGACGTTTGGTATACGTTTACGGAACCAAGGAGGCAGTGGCTCGAAAAAGTTTGGATACCACTGCTCAAGACACTTTGACTTTGTTATCCATTCAAATATATCATTCAAAACTGTATTTGAATCGTCTATGATGCTTACCCATATGTTGTGACTCGATATGAGTAAAAGTTCTGAGGTGAGGAAGGAGAATTTATGTTGTGAGAATTTTAATGTCATAGTACTATAAATATGATTTCTGGTTCAGTTTAGGAGTAGTGTAGCATTCTTACTAGCACCGCCATTCACGATTGCTATCTCAGCCAAAAAACTGACATTTTGCTAGCTATGTCTCCATTCTACGGAAGAACTTAAAAGATCGCAATATTGATACTCTGTCTGAAGATGAGTTGTTTTGAGATTACATTCATTAATCGAATTTATCATGGGTTCCAGATCGGAAAATACAAATTAACTGCCAAAAAATCTTGATTCTTTCACTAGCCAGCGCCCAATATGGATAGGTCGGTTTTGATTTTTATGCATGTTTATCCGCGCGCACCCACGAATATTCTTTAGTTAAATTCGCATTTGTAGTCGTTTATCTTTTCATAAATTGAATTTTGTCATCGAATAATATTGCCTTTTTCCATTCTAAAATCATTCTTTATTTATCTATCATTAATAACTCTAGATGTTTACCATATATATCCTTCAACCTAACCTGTCAGGCGTGACCTTTCATTATTTTGCAAAATTTTAGGACTTTTATTTAAATTAGTTTGCTTCCATTAGTAGTTTTACTGAATATTACTCCCTTTTACATTTTCCCCGCTCTTTTCTATTTTTCAAACAATAACATTCCATTCTCCAACCGAATCAAGTAGATATTAATTTGTTTTTCTATCCCTTTAACTTCGTTTTTTTCCAGTCTTCACCGCTTTCGAATTCTCAAAATTTCCCAAGCTCTTAAGAGCTTTTATCTCCTTCTTCGTCTAAAGATATTTGTCTCAATTTTTTTCTCAAAAGTAAACATCCTGAATTTCTTCGCTTTACGGTCGATAAGTGTTTTGTCTACCACTGTTTATTTAATGCGGATTCTTATAGAAAATTAAGAAAGATGTTTCATCCCATTCAAAGTAAATCCTGTTTCAGTGAACCTTTGGTTGGCGAAGTTTGAAAAAAAAAGGAGAGTGGAATGAAGGTATGTTTCCCATTCAAAGTTTGAATTACATTTTCATTAGGATAAGAATTGTGAATTTCAAAGTCCTAGGATTCTACATCCAGAAATGCAACCTGCAAACCGCTTTTCGGCGTGTGGTAGGGAGTGCATGCACCATGACTCTACTTTCCTAATGGATTAATTTCGCGTATCCTTCTCGGAAAATATCTCTTCTCGGAAATTATATAAATTTCTGAACCGACTGGTTCAGAACTAACTTCCTTTCCTGAGATACGGTACTCAAGTACTATCTTTGAGAACCGAGATATCTTGGTACTTGTTATTTAGTGTGTGATACCTAATAGTTTCAAACATTCATTTCGATAAGAAGACCAGCGGTCGTAGAGTAAAGATTTTGCAAAATACAGCCGTCGCTTACGATGGTCTACATTTAAAACATTTGCAAAATGAATTACACTTCAGTAATGTTTAACACACCATCTTCACGGAGCGGCTTCGTTTTTTGAGCATTAAATATATCATATTTTTTAATTATTGTTAGCAAGATATATTTTATAAGTAAAATGAAAGCAATTCATGGAAATAAACGGGATGTCTGGTACGAGGTTCAAGAAAATGGCATTGAAAGCATTAAACACTAATAACGATATTCCCAGCAAGAATCTGAGGATAGCTCTTCGTAATTCTACATGAAGCTTAATTTTATTCAAATCAACTCGGGAAATGAGTCCCATTTACTGTCATAATTGCGATGTTTTCAATGCACGTCATTTAATTCTACACATTTCAGATGAGTCCGGCGGCGTATCCTCCCGGAGATATCAACTCGTAGAATCCGTTTCATTTTTCCAAAACGATCGAAATTCGAAATGATATGAATGGCTGCTAATTAGACGTTTCTTAGCCCATTCGAGTAACCGCGAAAAAGAATGACAAATAGGAAACACGGGAATAAAAGCTAACGTATGGTGAATAAACTACTAATTAGCTCATACCTCGCGCACCGTTTTGGAGAAAAATTTCGTTCCCACGTTTTTCCGAGCGTTGAGGTCGAAAATATAAGTTGCGGTATTTGCAGGACTCTCCGTTGGGAGAGATAAGGGCGTAGAGCAAGGCGAGAAGCAGGAAATGGGGATGGGATAGCGGAGGAAGCGTGGGCGAGCCCATCGCATTCGATGCAAAAGCCACTTTTCTCCGTGCTCGAAACGTTCGCGCTCTCAATCTCTCTTCATCCCATTTCGCTTCCACGACTTCTTTTTTCTATTTACTGCTCCGGATTAACTCCTCTCGACACCAGATTCAGGCTGTTCACTAGCATTTTCTACACACGCCTCTCTCTTCTCCGCTGCCCTAATACCTTCCCCTCCCACTTCGCCTTCATCCACTATTCCAATGGTACTATATGGAGGCTCACCCCCATGAGCCAGTGTTTCGCCGCTCTCCATGTTTATAACTCTGTCTGAGAACGGTTAGAACTGTGAAGATAGCAGTGATTTGCATTTATAAGGTGCTTCGACGTTGAAAGGTCGTATCTCGTCTTCCGTGCTGAAAGTAGGGTTTTCCCATAAGATCGGCTTTCGTAGGGAAATATGAACGTTTTGGCGGTTTGGCTAGACCGTGGGGAAGCTTTTTCTATCGGGAAGGCTACATTTAGCTGTCATAAGAAAGGCGTGACACAGCCAGGCCACTCTAGTGTTGCGGTTGCCTTCATCCATATAGTTAAACATAAATAAATTTTACGTGAAAAACGAATTTGTTCCCTGAGTAAACTGAAAGATAGGATATTCACTTTATTTTTCCCTTGGCGTCATTGGCGAGGTTCGAAAACAAAATTATTTAAATAAGATTGTTTCAGGAAATGAATAAAAAGCCATAATGAAGGCTGAAAGAGGCCGCATTCATTCTGAAAGCCGCAGTTACCCTACATCTAGGCTAGACAATGATGCAGTAAAAACGGAAGTATTGTCGTATGATTCCCAAGTCAGAGTATACATTTGTTATTTGCAAAGACAATTGTCTTTGTATACTGTGGACAAATATCACAAAAGCCTTTTTCGCAAAGAGTGCGAAAAGTTTAGATTGACTGGAAAGATCATCCAGAGTCGAAGATGCTCTTCAAAAATTGCTCGTATAATAGGAGGTTCTCATCTTCCACATTATCATTGAAAAACATGAATATATTGATGAGTAATACTCAAATAATCATCGAAATCGGGATATAAATGCATTGACTCTGCGGAAACTTGTTTTGAATTCACTTTGTTAAGATTTGTAGCCTTAGAATGATTTCGTTGTATGTGGAACTAGCGGAAACGTAAGATTAAATTTTTATGGATTTTTAGGAAAATCATATAACCTAGCAAGTCGGTTTGTTTCAAAGAAAACAAAAACATACTGTAATGAATATTTTTATGAGTAATTTCAGCTATTAAGACATGTGTTCTGAAGTACAGTGTTAGGTATGATAATGGAAAAAGAACTATAGCCGGCTTTAGGAACGCTAGCAGAAATGTGAAATTTTCTTCGTTAAAGTACTGAAGAATAGCAGAGAGATTATAAAGAAATAATTGCACTAAATAGTAAATAGAACGTAAATTTTTGATGTAGATGGGAAACATACCTGTATATCCTTGTTGAATAAGCAATAAAGTCATAACACAGAGTCTAATATTAATTAGAATATTATCGAAGAATGTAAAATAAAATAGATTAATTTATATTGCAGCATTGGTTTTATAAGATAGAGCTTTAATTTGAATAACATATCTTAAACTTAAATTTATTCATAAATTGTCCTATCAGTGAAGGGTTCTAGTTAAATTATTTACCTTATCTGTTACTTTCGAATATCTGGCCTTCACAAAGCGAAAGTTTCATGACACCAGGTTGTTTTCTCTGCAATCAGAAGCTGTCTTTAGCTCTATATAGCTAATGTGGTCTTACCTGGTCGTTTGATCTTATGGTAGTCCGCTCCCGACCTTTGGCTAAAAGGAGATTCAAGCCCAAGATCAATCGAAGGCTATACCTTCTCAAGAATAAGATCTCACGTGCACATAAAGAGACCCTGAGGGCGCAGATCTTTTGCATGACTTACATTGTAACAGAAATAATATAATAAAAGAGAGATTAAATTTTACCAATGTCAAAGAACTATAAAATACACAACTCGAGGAGTGCCGTGCGTTTTCGAAATCATTTTCTAGCAATTTGACTATTTTATATATAGGTATTTTTTCCGTTTTACTTTTTCAGTATTTTTACCGCACAAGGTATAAAATTTACATGTTCTAACTTTTCAGTTTCGCGATAAAACCGAAAGATTGAGTTTTCTATTTTTTATTTTCCACGAAAAATGGCACGGGTATCAATTTTTCAGACAGGCTTTAATATTAGTACATGTACGCTAATAATCTCACAAGAATCAATAACCCACTTAGGGTAGCGTTATAGGTCATAGTCCTTTCCTTCACTCCCTGGAAATTAATCCAGTGCCTTTTGACGCGTATCAACTTTTGTTTGTATATTTTTTCTTTTTTCTCGCGTTTTTCTCAATTTTCCTTAGCAATATATTTTACCTAATTATTTAACCGACCCATTTATCAAATTTCCTTTCAAATATTTGATCAAAACTTGTTTTTCTCCCGCTGTCCGTAGTATGCTTTCGTGTCATTTTCATCAACCCAGCTTAATTTTCAAATATACCCTTCAGAGGTATACAGGTCTCAAAAAACTTTTAAAAAGAAATTTTAAAATTCCTCCTCCTTCCAGTCCTTTTTCAAACTCTTGCTGAGAAACTTTCTTGAACATGGGTTCCCAATGGGTGGAACTCGTACCTCTGATGGTCTTGGGGAGATGAAGGGATTCAGTTTATGAGACTAATGACATTTTCGAAAACTAGAGGTTAATTATACTTTGGATAGGATGATTATAAAAGACCCACCGCAGTGGTTTTTGCATGCTATCTCTCCATTCCCGAGATCCCGTGTTCGAATTCCGAATAACCGAATTTTTCTGGTTAGGCAATGATTGTGTGTGACCGATAATCCTGATAAGGGTTGGCGGTAGGAAGGACATCCAAACATAAAAATCAGCGCAAACCAAACCAAATCCATTATTATCACTACCAAAACATCATCAAAATCATCAGTCATCCATATAGGCGATTAGAGTAAGGCTAAGAGGAAAAAATGAAATATATAAAATATAAGTTTAAATGTCACTTGATAGTTAACTAACTATGATATTTTATTGCATAAAATTGCTTATAGAATAGATTAGAGGTGAGGAAAATATTCATTTTTAGGTCTTGGAAATATTTGAGAATCCCTGCTGTAAATCAAGCATTTTATCTCGAAACTATCCACCATTTGTGTTTTCCTTTTGCATGTGTTATATTCACATAATAAATTTGAACTTATTTAATCTCGGAAGTATAAACTCACTGTTGTGGATTTATTTCCCTCTCTATTCCTAGTTCCCTGCCCTTATTATCTCCTCTTTCTTTCCATGAAGTCTCCCTTCGCAACTGCTATCTTCTTTCAATCGTCCATGTAATGAATGGGAACATTGAAGATCCTTTACACGACCTTTTCAGTTAATTTTATTTCAACTCGCTCCTTATGTGATGAATTTCGGTCGCATTTGATCAGGTTAAATATACAGCTAAAATCAGGTAATAGAAGGAAGGGTTATGTTCCGTGTTTACAGCAGTACCTATTGGTAGCTTGCGCTTCAAGTGTTCTTCATCTTTCTATTGATGTGTAAGAGGTTAAAGGAGGTGAATAAGGGTCGGGTCTGCATGCGGTGAGGGCGATGTCCAATTACTCGTCCCCTATCCGCTGCAGAATCCAGCGACGCAGCAAAGTTCCCCTTTTTTCAATATTTAAATATCCCTCCGAAGGTTTACAGTTCCTTTTTTCTCCTGAGAGGGAGCTTTGAAGAAGTTTACTGCGCCTTTTCTAAGTGGGTTTTGAAAAGAGAAAATTAGGTATCAACACTTTGAAGCTGTTCATTCAAAGAGGCTGATAATTAGACGGCAGCGCTTTTGTCTGTTGGTTCGGATAGCATGTAATTCACGCGGAATAATGACGTAAAGGTTTGACAGTAATGAAAATCAGTGTGGGTCATGGAGAGATTTATCGGAGTTGAGAGGCACGTTACTACAATATTACGTCAGCAAGGTTATCAACCTAAGGCTGGTTTTTTCCCCATCCCCTTCAGCACTAGGTACCGCAATTTGTGGAGATAGAATGGGGCTTGCATGCACGATGAGGAGTGAGGTTATATGCATTTGCTCATTAATCTAGAATCTGTACATTGAAATATCGTTATAGGAACCACTGACTCATAGGTCATTGTGCTGAGGGGTGTGTACCCCTCTGAGGAGATGCAGGATGGTTCTTTTTAAGTTTTGCGATATTTTGTTTTAAAAAATAATTTCTTTCTACTTAGTTGCATAGACAAACGAGTAAGTAATTAATGTTTAATCATGTTTTAATTAAAGTATTTTATATATATTTTCAATAAGGTTATTTTATTTGAGAACTATGCAGAGAGCTCTATTGCTATTTCCCATTGTTTATCGATATTTGATATTTTTGCAAATGAGTGCAAATTTTAAGACAAAAATAAATTAAATAAATAATGTTACCATTCTGTATCGAATTTATTAATCTTCTTGTCTCGCCTAGGTCTAGATGTACCCCTCATACGTTTGATTACGTTCAGATTTAGTATGTGAGTTTGACGCGTGCAAAAGGAAAACGCAAATGATGGATAAATTGAAAAGTGAGAATATTCTTAAACAAAACTAGAAAGCTTTCAAATTAAAGCTTAAAGTAGAGGAAAACTTTCATATAATATGGGGAGCAAAAGCCCTGGAAAACATGAGGAAATAAAGGCAAGCAAATAAAGATATTAATGAACATTCAAATTCAAGAAAATAATGTGATATGAAGAGCTACGAATAAGTTATAATAAGTAATCAAAAATTGTGTGGATTGATTTGCCACGATCCACACTTGAAATTATTGAATGAACTCGAATTTTTACTGCTATTGTAAGAATTAGAATAATCAGTGCCTTTCAAATTTATAACGAAGTAACCTTTAATTAAGTTTTGAGAAGCAATCCTTCAAAGAACTCCTATCTTTTATAATGATTGGCTAATGGAAACCTTTTGTATGTTCTACCTTTCTTTCTCTCTCCTTCCGCGTAAAATCAGACCTCAGTAATCCTTCTCTAATTAATTGACTAGGCGAAGAGGACGTACATTTTGTGATGCCTTCCATTATTGAAAATCCTGAAAGATTGGGAAGGGCCGAGATTACTCGTTAAGGCCGGAGTAATTCCTTCGCATTACTAGAATTCTGTGGGAGGTGATGAAAGTTCTTTCATCTGCTCAAAGATCTATTAGTCATCACCTCTTTTACTCAAAATATGTCAAATAAAGGGCCTTCAACTGACTGGATTATTCGAAAGCCCACTCAAAATTACTACAAAATTATATTTTGTGGTGATCGAAATTCTGAATTACGTCAGAAAAGTGAACTAACAACTTTTTTCAACGTAAAACGTTCACAATAGGTGTTTGAATTAAATAAGCTCAAGAATTTTTTAATATAAATGTATTTATCTAAAATGTTTATGAACATATTAAAAGTTTTTCTATCCCATAATCGTGGTAAAAGATCTCATCTTAACTTTAAATTGCATTTGTTACATTAATATTATTAATCATATTATTTTTACCATGAAATACGTCATTCCTGATCCGTACAAATTGAATTTATTTTTCTATATTTAGCATACCTGCTAAAAATGCGTTTTTGCTATGGAGGAGGTAATTAAAATGGAGAAAATAAATATATAAATACACCTTAATTCTATGTTAGTAACAATATTGATGGTTAATATATATCTAGGATTATGGTGAAGAAACTTGGTAGATTCTTTATTAAATTTAATAGATTGTTTCACAAGGTTAACGTGTGCTGAAGGGAAGGCAAGATAATCTAGAAAAAGAATATAAAGAGTTAATAGGATTACTGAGGTTGAATATTTGACTTATATTGTAGGAAATTATGTTTTGTTCTAAAATAAAAGCCTTAATAGGGAATTATTAAAGTTAATCGTGGAATAAGTCTCGGAGAGAAAGGTATATACAACGAAAAATCTCACCGAAATACAAAATTACATATGAAGTAAGTTTCTGCTAAGTGGAAAATTCTCTCATTCAACCCTCCTCTCACCTTCGTGAGTATATATCGTCTTGCCAAAATAGCTAGTATTTGCCTGCAGAAGTTACGATTATAGTAAAACCCCGGTAGCAATCAGGTTATTTTAAGCCGGAATTACTCAAAGTTTTTTTGGTTAGTTTTTAGCATATTTCGTTGCCATCTGAATTTAAGAAACTCAATCTCTATTCCTACATGTAAGAGATAAATTTTAGCATTCTACGAATAATAAAATATTCTATGAAGATTAATTCAAGGTAAGAGAAAATGTAGATCAACCGAGGAAACCATATTGGAAAGTGAGAATAAATATTTTACCTAGGATAGTGACTGCTAATTACTACTTCTACACATTTTTAATGCTAAACATAGTTGAGTAGCATCAAAGAAGAAAACTGCGTCCATATATTATTCGAATATAATGCTTTTATTACTTAGCTGCTGTGGGAAAGGTGATAAAATCTCTGAAATCATAAATCATGAAATAAGGCAAGCAATTTGAAACTGCAATTTCGAGATCGTGGAGATGATAAGTAAGGTGCAGAGAAAATGTCAAAAACTGTTGCTGAGGATATATGACTGCATGCCAATCTCTTTAAACCGCCCTAAGACTTAATTATGTGTCTGAAATCACGAAAACGCCTATTAATAACATCTTTGCAAGTTTGAGTTTTAAACATGGTGCTTTAGAAAGGCGTGGTTGTAGATCAAGTAATTAGAGGAATATATCTATGGGAAATGATCTTTAGTAGCCGTTTTCCCTCAAAGAGTTTGGTAACCAAGCTCCGTTAAAGAGATCTACGAAATAAAAGATCTGAAGGCTTGAAATTTTTTTGATAATTTGCACGTTTAATGAATTGCTTGGACATAATTGTACTGAACCGTCTGATTAAAAGAGTCTTAGTATTTAAAGCGCGAAAAATACCTAAAAATAGTGTACATCGCGTGAAGATTTTTAATCAGAAAGGTGTGCTTCTGACTTTTAAATTTATGTGTTAAAGATAACCTTATGCGTCTTAAATTTAATGTATTTCTAAGGCGTGGAGCATTGACTGCAAGGAATGTATAAAATTATAGAAGTTTCATCGACCCAGTCGGAACATTAAACAAAAGAATTTTTTATCAAAGATATTTTATGTATAATCAGCTGCAATCATTGAGGATAGTTTGCTTCAAAACCTACAAGAGAATTCAAGAGCAAAGGCTGCTAGATATTCTTATTTGCATGTTCTGAAATAATCACAAAGTTTATTCCTTGAAAACTGATAAGATTTGATAGATTCCATAGACCTAATACTAATTTGGAGGTAAGTCAACTTTTGCGCTTAATGCTTTACCTTGCTAAAATTTAAGGGCCAAAGTTATTTAAGTTTGAGAAATTAAAAGCACGATTTACGCCAATCAACTTTTTCCCTTAATATGGGAAGAAAAGGAAAGTACGGCTCCATACCGCAAAGAGTTAAGATCGCGTCAACCTTGTTTTATTAAAGTTTAGTAACGTAAACGGACCTGAAAATGTCAGATGGGATCGGGAATCGAACCCGGGATCTTCTTCTTCCCGAGAGGCTACCCTAGCCATTCAGGTTACTAGTATACGGCCAGAACATTTCCTCAAACCGTTCAGAGTACTTTGATGGTAAGATGGACAAGTGTGATTTCATGGTTCCGTCAAACTTTTTTAAAGACCATTTTTCCTTGGAATTTTTCCTGTGTGTACGCTCCTATGTGCAAATTTACCCTGACCCTCTTCGTAAAGTATAGTAACACCAGAAAATGCATTCCGCCCTCCTTGATTTCCGCACCCTTAAGGCAAATCCCGCCCCTTTTGGACCTAACCCTCCATTACTTCACCTGCGAACGTCTTTTTTCCTTTAACGTGGAATATGACAGTCTACGCACATCTCCAGGGAGGTATCGAGTGCTTGGAAGGATGATTCACCTCCTTTTTGCCCCCCGTCAGTGCCCTCCGATTTGTATCTCGTAAGATCTCCCACTTTTTTCTCACCTCTCCACTTTTATCTCCTCTCGGAAAGTTCTCTATTCCTGTCCAGAGCCATTTGGTACTAGCTGTCGTTTCCTCCGGCATATGGCACCCTCGCGCGGATTCGTTGCCAACTACCGCTTGTCTCCCCCAAACCCCTGGCCCGGGAAATTAACGACACCGGCCCCAAAAAGTGAAGTGTAAATAAGTCAGGAGTGACGTTGGAAGTTTTCTCTTTCTCCATCTCCGCTCCAGGTAATAAATTTCGCCGGTTTTCGTATGATTATCTCGCGCCGTGAGGCGGCCTCGACAAGATTTCCCATCCAATCCCGACGTTCCGGCAAATACCATCCGTGCGAAATTCAACTTCTTTGATGCCGAAATTGGGCACGAAATGCATTCCTCGATAACGTCGTCCTTCGTCGCAGTGCGAGGGGTTATCTCGTTCCGGATGTATTTTTCTTAGCGTTGCTATAATTCGAGGAGAAGAGGGATCCGATTTGAGTGAATGAATTACTTTTGAACGTAGCTCGTGAACTTTGAATCTGTTGGAATGTGGGTTTATTACGCTCTAACGGGGATGGGAAAGTTATCTTTAATCTATTCTCGTACTTTATGTTACCTGAAATACCTTTGCCGTCTATGTCTTCGGATTGATGGGTGATCTATGATATCGTTCGGAAACTTTACGAGATTCTAGAGAGATAACGTTGCGTAAACGACATTAGCCTGAGAGATAATTTCAATCAGTAAACAGTAAAATATGTGAATAATGACGGTATATATTCATATAATGACGTTTGCATGATAAAAATTTGATAGTAGAATATCATGACATGAAAGTTATTAGGTTTAATTTTATTTAATTCAATTTATTACTTATATGAATATTCCATTTTGGCTAACTCTTAAAGTACATACATTACATTACATTAGATACGTTAAATGTATTAAACATTAACTCTTGATCTGCGAAAAATACGTACAAGAATAAAATACGCATTGAAAATTTAAATAACAAATTAATGGAAATTTTATGCAGTTGATTTTGTATTACAGTTGAATTTTGATTCACAAATTTATTTCACATTAGGGTTGTTTAAACATATTTCCCGATTCATGCTTCAATGATTTTCCCTAATTTTATTTTATACTTTTAAGCACCTCATTAAGTTATCAAGATACTACGACGATGATAAATTTTCTGGAACGAGATTTGTCTGATCTTTGTTGCAAAAAATGATATTACAGACCTTAAGAAACTACCCCGACCTAAGGGCAACATCCTCTAAGTCTTGAAGATATATGACGGTTATATAGGTCAAGGTGTGCCCTGAGATCATCAAGTTAAAGCGTCATATTGAAGGAGGATATTACGTGCTTATATTTTCATAAATATTCAGCGTAAGAACCCTGAGCGGTATAACGTAAAAGGAATCATCCTAACTCTCATACGTGTGTGAATGGCAGGTGTGAGTAAACGAATCTTGTGGCAGTTCTTATCCCTACTCAAGTATCCGATGAAGTAGCGGTCAGTGGCGGGGCGTAAGCATCTTCATCTCTTAAGGGTGGAGAAGATGTTCAGTGAAATAAGTCCATGAGATCAAGGAGGTCGAGAAATACGACCCTACCTTCTGTGAGATTTCCGGAAAAACTTCTTGCGCCAGACGTCGACGACTATTTCTTATCAAACTCTGCTTGAAATCTTTTCCGCGTTGCAGCCATAGAATTCGTTTTTGATAGCCGTCTTGTGCGTTCGGATTTACTCTATTTTCTTCTAAACTGATGTTAGCGCTGATGATAGAGCACAAGGTAGTTTCATATCGGAATCCGATAAAGTTTAGAGCATATCTACGGTATATATGTGGTATAAATGTATTAGGAGGGGTATTGGAAGATTTTTTATGAAGTAAGTCTTGTTGTTTTATAGTGTATTCTAATTCTGTGAATATAGTGTTGTTATTTCGGAATGTTATTTTGTGTACTTATTGCACAAGGGACTTTGCATTGTGTTTGTGTACAAAGTGTTTGAAGCTTCCACCTGACGACTTTGATTTGCAGCAAATTATAAATAAATATTTGCTGGTTATAAGCTGTAGAGAAAAAGTACTGCTTTGATAAATTCATCTGAATTTAAATGTTTACCCCAAAATCTTCCTCCATATTCCACTTTCGCTAAGTAAGTTAGAACTAATTTTCTTTCCTCAAAGTGTTCACTTCTTATAAGTTTCACAGAACTAAATATATCGCCTAGAGTACTAAGAGAATGTAATTAAATAGGGAAAGAGTAATGAAAAAGTTGGTTAATCAATTAAAATATCAGGTTGAGTTGGTGACAAATCGCATAACTAGTTTTATCTTAAGCGTATTAAATTTTATGAGAAGGGAAAGAATATTTGCGACATAAACTAAACAGTGATGCAAAAGTATATTATTATTTCCCAGAAACATTTCAATGGAATATATGACTCTTTGTTAAAGTTTAATTTTTAAAAAAGAAATAGAGAACGAATATGAAGAAATATCCGTTCCATATCGGTTAATTAAGAGTTATCCTTCTTATTTTATAAGTTACTTATTTTGAATCTGACTAAATATTTAGAAACTGGAATCTTATAAAACTGAATTATAATGCAGCACTACATGTTATTCCGCTCACTAATTTGTTAATGAAAATCATCGGGGAAAAGTTAAGTGGAGCCATTTTAGAGTATTCGTTTACGAGAATTGTCAAGGGTAATTTTTTGAGTTCATTAGGCTTCTTGATGTAATATTCATGCCCTTAAATCACAAAAACAGCTTGGAGGAAGCTTAGCGTAACTCATCTTCACTAAAATAAGATATTACTTATCTCACAGGATGCCATTAGATTGTAGGCATGGCGTAATCAATTACCTACACGCAAAGGTTGAAGACTCAAAATAAAAAATAGTGAAGAATGAATGTTTGAGGTCAATGCTCTTCCTGGCATTCTTTTCTAGTCGTAGGAGAGAGGAATCTCCAATCTAACGGAGATTTAAACCTTCAAAAAAATCACGCGAAAATCTTAGGTCAGTGCCTTTTAGGTAAAAAGCTATAATTTAGAGGAATTTTTCTTTGAATTTCTTAAATTTCCTTAAATTTGAACTCTGATTTCATGACAAAACTTACGTCGGTGAGAAGGAGCGAAATCTTGTAATTAGCACACGGAGGAGAGATGGTTGCTAAAGTTATGTATTGCAGAGCCAAATACATCTCGTGGGTATATTCTTTAACTTAAATATATGGTCCCTTTATTCGGAAATCGGTAGAATAGCTAACTATATCCCATGACTGGACCACCTGTACAGAATACAAAAGCGCTCTAAAAGTTATCGGGAATACACTATTAAAATTTCACAGAATTCTCAGTATTCAGAGTGATTATATGAAGTCTCATAAATTGTTAACACGAAGCTAAAGGTAATTACAAAGACATTAATTAACAGATTAATCTAATTAATAAATAATTAAATAAATCCCGATGAGGTGACAGCTCGTTGTTTAGGTACCGTTGTTTATGGAAATCAATAAATAAATTTCGCGGACATAGTCAAGTTTTGCGTTTTCTTTCGCTTAAATTAGTTAACATGATTAATACAAAAAATATTGATTATAATTATAAAAATATATTATATTGATATTATAAGTAGAGTATAATATAAAAAATATATTTTATGTAAAATATAATGAATATAATATAATTTATGTATAATGTATACTATATTTAATGTATGTATATGTATGATGTATAATATATGTATATATAATATAATAAATATATTATATTGATATATATATATATATATATATATATATATATATATATATATATATATATATATATATATATATATATATATATATATATATATATATATATATATATATAAGCTATAGATTAGCAGTGTAAGAACTCTTCACATATACCGCGAGCTTTGGGCCACTCACTTAAATCTACGACTACTCTAATGAGAAATCGAGATCCTCTACTTCACATCTACAATGCTCCTCTCATGAATCCAACGGAACTAACCGGGCAAATAGTTCTTATAAAGGACGAGTTCCCTTACTTCACCACAGCAGGGTAATAAGCGCAACTCGCACATTTATCGCAAACTGAACCGTCGACAGCGCGGCGGAAACGGCGAGTCGATTCCCCCCGATAAATAACAGTCCTTTGCGCACTTGATTCGCTTCAGATGCTCATCTTTTACCCCACGAGGCCGCCATTCCGACCTCTGAACCATGTTCCAAACGGCGCACTCCACACCGATACAAGGGAACAAAGCATCCATCCCCTTCAAATATCCTTTCGGATTGGCTCATCCGGCGATGCACCCACCGAATGCATTGCCTTGGAGAGAGAGGGCTTAAGCAAAGGGCCAATGCGGAAAACACGGTGCGAAGCGAACTGCATCCCTCGCTTACCTCTGGGAAATCAGCCTCACTTTCTCGTCTTCTAAATCTCTCTCTCTCCATCGTCTCGTTCGCAATTATCCCCTCCACGGAATGGTCCATCTCAATCCTCATTCGAGTCACATTCTCCCTCTTTTCGGACCCGCACGCACTCGACTAAAACAGGTGCATATCTCTTTGCAGTGGGTCTCCGGGGAAGGAAAAAAAGGCGGGATGCGGGGAATGGGGCCCGAGGGAACGGGAATCTGTATTTTAGAGCCCAAGATGCGGGATTCTATTTATTGGAGCGATCCGGCTGCAATTAATCCTGCTTCGGAAAGATGCAAAGGATCGGGAATAAAAAAGGTACTGTTCGCGTACTGCCTGTGTTGGTGAATGTGGAAAGCGACTATGGGTCCAGTTGTGCCGAAATATTCATTAAAAATTTACTAGTTAATTAGGTTGGCCCATGGCGCAGCATCCCTGTTTGACATGAGAGGAAAATTGAGTCGGTGATAGGTGGTCAGTACCTCGGCTTCCTTAACCGTCTTATATTGGCTATTCTATATAAAAATTGGAATAATAATCCAGTTTTACTACGTCCAACGTCATGAAGAGACTACGTAAATTTTAACCGTGTATTTCCTAAGGAAAAAAGGCTCGCGCTGTTGTACTGTTCTGTCAGAAAATAATTTTATTCTGTGCAAAATGCCTCCAAAATCAATTATCTCCAGCATTCTTTTTCTATAAAACAGTCTCATCTGCTCACACCATTCCCTTGCAAGTAATACATAAGGCCATAAGATTTATAGAAGGAGAAAAAAGGAACTCGGCGGTCAATGAACTAAGAGATAAAGGTTCTCCAAGCGCCGAAATAGCGGCGACCGTCTAAGGGCGATTCCCGGGAAACGGATAATCGTTTAGAGGTCCCAGTTCTTCAGAATCCCTATTCTGGGAACTGGGACCTCTAAACGATTCCTGGGATTCTGAAGAACTGGGTATTCTAATTTGAGCTTACATAATCATTCGAACGATTATTCAAAGCAGTGTCTTTATTTTAGTTTTGAAGATATCCTTAAGTCCATTGTATTTAACTCATATAGAGTATTTGGTTTTCAACGACTGGTAAGAAGAACTCAAAAGTAATTCGAGTATCTCAATTATTAAGATTCATGAAATTTTGATGGTCATAAATAGAACGGTTTTTGGAACAATAACTAAATAATAAACCAATTTTGGAATCAGAAGTTGGAGGACACAGTAAAAAGAATTTAATGTCATTCTAGAAATGAGAAATTTCAGGTAATAAAATGGAAATATAAATTAAACGAATGTACTAAATCACTTAATTAAATTATAATAGGCTTCGAGACAGGAATAAATAAAATTACATCCAATCATGATGGATTGGGGTTACTCTATGCATAGAACAGGTGCATATTTTTCCCTTATCAATTAATTAGAATGTAAAGGAAGCCTTACAAAAATGGTTCAGTTTTTCAATTTCTCTCAAATTCGAGGCCCGAAAAGGCTACTTTATAGTCACTATTTAATTGTCTCTTTGATGTGCTGTTGTATAAAAGGCTTCCCTTTGTAAAATACTGATTTTTTATAGCTTAAAATGATGGGCGCTCAACCAAAAGTTCCTCGATAGCTTGTACTTCTTGTTCCTATAAACGATGAACCAAGTGGACCTCGCTAATTCAAACGGTTCAATTAATGCAACATTTTCTGATATTCAGAATATAGTTTTAAATAATAGCCGGCAAGAAAAATAGACATTAGAAATACATAGTTGAGATCTAGGACACGTTTTCCTCTTTTTTCTGCGAGTTCTCCTCAAGTTTTCCTCTGTAGATTCACTCCTGAGATATGTGGATTTAAATATAAAATTCGCATTAAAATTTAATTTACACGATTTTAACTTTAATTTTGAGGACATTTCGGAATTTAGTTGTGTTGTGCGGGCATTGCACTAAATTTCTTCAATAACTCTGCAAGGTTATAATCAATATTTAAGAGCCCGTTAATAGTTTTCATATTTTATATTTAATTTTAACTCGTATTTTTGAAGGGATTTAAATTCAGCATAAAATATCGGAGCAATTTATAGAGAAGATAGCTTAGAAATTTTAAAGCTAGATTTGGTAGTATAAATTGCGATAATCATCTCTTGATTCATGGGAAATAATTTTCTTAAAAGTAACTTTAAAGAAATGTAAAGTAAGAGCGAAATTAAGTTAAATCACTGATTGATATGTATCGGTTAAGATAACTCATGATGATACTTGCATATAATATTTTTCGCAAATAAAAGAAATAAGGACAACGTCCAACCCTTCGGTAAGGTAACTGACTACTGGAAAACCGACACAAAATCAAATGAAAGAATATTTGTCACACCGGGAGGCTTATGAAAGGCTACGTTGCCGTAATTCTCCCAATCAACTTCTTCGATGGACTCAGTCCTATGTGATTTGATTTCACATCTAGAGTTGAATATTGAATATCGCACATGACCACGGTCACATGATCATTGCGTTTCAGGAGTTGATTACGCAACCACAAAATCATTTCCCGTCGGCATTTTCCCCGTCTCAGATGCCGTAGTTCGAAACTTGGCCGTAGCAGTCGATCTTAAATTATAAATAGACATTCGTTGGGCTATGGCAGCCGTATGCAATCCAAGTAAGGAATACCATTCACAAGTTTCGGAGCAGCTAACTCTGGACGCAATCCTATTTTTTACTCTTCCCCCTCCCACGACTTCCTTTGAGCTGACATTCAGACCTATTTCCCTTATTGTGGATACTTTCTAGAATTTCCCTCACTACGTGAATCGAATCCAAATGGAATGTCTAGAACCTTGAGATGCAATGAATAAATGTAATTTCCAAGTTTTTACAGGCGGCTCTTTTTTTTCATTTTTCGTCTTCTTTCGACGGAAAGTTTCTCTTCCGCACAAATGTTGCAGAGGGAATACATATGTTTTTTTATTCGGATAGAATATTCCCAAAGGATGAGATTACCTGATTCATGCTCTTTTTCCACTCTTCGTTCGGACTTCGGTGAGATTTCGCGTCGCGAAATCTGTTCAAATTACTGCAGCGGAAATTCGGACTTGAATTTTAGCGAGGGAATATGTAATGTGCGGTCTTGTTGGAACGTTATCGCGATTTACTTCCGGAGCAAGTAAAGCTCTTGAAACACGTCATTTCGGAGAATGAGACTGATTATTTGGCAACGGGATTGCATTACTTTATTTACGCAAATTTGGAGGGCGGGGTGGAACCTATTTTTACCGGAAGGACGTGCATTCGGCCGCTTAAGGACCATCAGGCCGCACATGATGCTATCAGGCCGCAATTGAGTTGAGTATTTTCTGTATTCAAATAGTTTTAATTAGAAACACTATGCGAAGGAAGATGAATTTAATCGTTAAGTAAACCTATTCAGAACACAATAAATGAAATAATTATGTAAAAAATTCACGTTTATTAAGTACGACTATCTAATATACAAAAATAAGACAAAACCGCTTATATTTGTCCATTAGTCCAAACTGGTTGTGTGTAAAAAATTTGTGGAATTTTTGCATAAATAATTTACTAATTGTATTATGGAATCTAATTTGGCAAAGGATTCATTCATCATCTGGCTATCGGCGTAGAAAATTTGCCATTTTCACTCGAAGCACTAAACAAGAACGTAAATTAGAACTATTTGAATTACATGCATTTTTTCTGAATTGATGGTAAGGCTGCGTTTAGAGATCAAAACGGTCACAGGACCACCACCTCCGAATTTCATGTATAATGACTCTGTTATAATTTTAAAATTTATTCATTAGTATCGGCCTTTAATTAGAGTTATATTTCCAAAAATACGGAATTAAAAAGACATGATTCATTCATTCCCATCTAGAAAATTAATGTGAGCATCACCATTCACGAGCTCGTGGTTATGCAGCTAAGCGATGAAACGTAGGCGTTATATTCGGAGCAGTTTTTGCGGAGTAGAAGAAACTGACATTTCTCTTAAAATAATCATTAAATTTAACGAAAATTCTGCCTGCTGATTTTATGGCAAATCACATGGAAGATTGAGATATCTTTTTCAGAAACCTCCTCCTAGTACCTTATAATGATATAATTGTGATCAGTTCAAGGACAATTATACCTTTTTATGCATAATACTTAATACGTATAGTAAATATAAAATACAGAAGTTGAAATCTTAGAGTATCATCGGTTCAATTATCTGTTTTCTCATCTCTTAGATATCGTTTTTATTTCATAAAGTGAAGGTTAATTTTGCCCCAAAAAGTATTTTCGGTGATTATCTTCCTATTATAATCATAAATCCAAGATGCCAGTGCAATCTGTAGATTGTAAACCCAAAAATCTGTATATGTGATTATCTGTTCAGTTTAAAAGAAATCAAATTATCGTTTGTAAAGGAAACGTAATAGGTATCCACTTTCGTTTGCATGGAAACCGTACAATATTAAGATGAGAAGTAGGAAGCATCGATGGTGCTGTTTTTTCATCAAATATCGAATGGACAAACTTAATTAGTTTCGAGAAAAGAAACAGAGAGTTAGATAATTTTTAATCCGCAAAAAATGGCTAGGGATTGACGTAGTAATTGTGTTCTTCTGAATGCTAATACTCTGTGTTGTTTGCAACAGTAGCAGCAGGCCCGTTAGCTCAGTTGGTTAGAGCGTCGTGCTAATAACGCGAAGGTCGCGGGTTCGATCCCCCCACGGGCCATATCTTTTGTAATTGGGAAATTTTCACTCAATTTACTGCCAATCGATTGGTCTATTAATTTATGGATATCACTATTGAGATTAGATTATGTAAACTGTTTTTGTTATTCTATCTATCCAAATATGGTATTGTGTGGAATTCAACGATTAGGGACTAGATTAGGGTCTTTAAATTTCCTCTTAATTTCATCGAAAGTCTTCTTCAGAGGTCTTTCAACAGTAATTAATTCCTATTAGCACTCCTGAGACGACCATTTATGCTACGCTTTTCAGAATCGTTAAAAACGGAGCAATATCTGAAATAATAAATTTTTCGCGATTATACAATTTTACATTGTTTCGGGATGTTCATATTCATATTTTAAAACTTGCGTTATAGCTCATAAAATTAGTGAATTATTTGGTGTCAGGAGAAGTAAATTAAAAGTTTTGGCCCGTGGGGGGATCGAACCCGCGACCTTCGCGTTATTAGCACGACGCTCTAACCAACTGAGCTAACGGGCCTGTTATCTGGATCATGAATTCCTATCATCTGTAGAAAATTTTCTCCCATAGGGTTTAAATACGAATTAGAATTTCCACTTATTAATTCCCAAACCAACGGAATTTTAAAACACATTTAAGATAAATGGGGTGGGATCTCTCTCCTGTTTTAGGAAATAACTAGAGAAATTGAGTAATGAACGACATTACTTTAAAATAAAGAATTTCCCTTTATAAGAATTATGCGAAATGGGTTCATCTAGTTGAGGATTCATATCATTTTAGAACCCTATTAGCGTGTTGCAGGATCTGTTTACACGATATCATAAACCTGTTTCATTTAGTAATGACTATAGAGGATCGCTCGCAGAAAGAATGAGTTTTTTTTTTTTTTAAGGAATTTATCTTCATTCACCTGTCTTTGTTAGCTCAACGTCGCTTCAGACTTAAATTCAACCTATAAAAATATAAACTTGTTTTTAATACATAATCAGTCTAATTGATGGAAGACGAAGGACGTAGAAATAAGTGGGATATTGAATGTGATTTAATTTTCCTTAAACCAATTCAAAATAATTTAAAGCGATTAACATTCTGTTTATAATAGTTCTTTCATCCAGAAATATAATTTCCATGCGGTCGGTATGAAAGAAGTATTACTCTAACATAATAAGGTATTCTAATTAGATGTAAAAGGTGGGTCCTTAAAAATAATGGCCCGTGGGGGGATCGAACCCGCGACCTTCGCGTTATTAGCACAACGCTCTAACCAACTGAGCTAACGGGCCACGAGTACTAAAACAAAAGATTTTGTTACTTGTATCTAGAAATTTCATTACTTTGTACGTATAAGAAAGAATATATTAATTTCAACGGAGTGTTTGAGTGGAAGAGATTTGATTAACAGGACTAATATGCTAACGTCTTTTTTGGTAAAGGAGCCGTCGTTTTTTTTATAAAATCCTGTGGAAGGATTACAAAATGTCTCCATCTTCGTTCAAAGTAATTGACTCACTGGCATATTTAAATATTTAGATCAAGTAATTTAATTAAAATATTTTATATGTAAGATGAAAATCCTTTTCTTTGAATGTCCTGAAGATGTAAAAACCTTCAAAAACTCACGAAATGCAATAAATTTTTTCGGCTACTATTAGTTTTTCTATTGGTTAATATTAATCTTTTGACGTTTTAAGTGAATATAAGTATACATATAGGTTACAAATTAGTTGCAAAAACGAAGATATAACTACGTTATTTTTTCTGCTTGATTTTCCCCTTCTTCCAAGCAGTAAGAAAGAATCGCTCATCCCTGTAACAGACGTAGACAGGTATCAATTTTAAACGGGCCAACAGCAGAGTTAAACGGACTGTAAATCCAACTCCTAAGCATTCATTTGGTCAGTTGGTTTCGTCCAAAAGAGAGCAGCGGGCACAAGTGCAAGCAGAAAATGTCAGATAGCGGTTTAGAATAAAGAACGGACATTAAATTCGGCGTGAAATTAGGAAGGGTTGCAAGTGAAACGTACGGGAATGCTCTCTGAAGTGTAGCGCGCATAACACGGGAACAGAAGTGCTTTTGAGTGGCGTAAAAAGCTTCAAAGAGTGTCGACAGAAAATGGAAGACGCTGCGGCTCAGAAAACGGGAAAAATTTCCGGAAATATTGAGAAAGAGCGTATCCTTGTTCATCCAGTGAGACTTTTTACATAACGCAGAAGATACTCCGGAACTGAATTCAAGAGCTGTGTCATATTCAGAGGGCATAAGAGTTCAAGATACGTATCAGGACAGTCGTTCTCATAATTTTATTTTGTTTTTCCCCGTTCCATCGTATTCCGTTGATCTGTAAGGATATCATTCGCTCTTTATCAAGTTTATTATTAATATTATGTTCTTTATACAATTGTATTATAGATGTATAAATTGGAGGTCACTAGATGCTATTTTAATGGAATCGATCTCTGATTGAAAATGTTAGGTAAATGCAATTTATATTGCAATTCAAATAGCGGTTAGTGAAAGTATTAAATATAAATAAGCATGTATAAATGAATTCTTTTATATTCTATTCTTCGATTTTTCATAGGTCGAAGAGAGGTAGAATCACTAGAATTAGAGCAATAGAGTTATAAATTTAATTAAGGATTTCAGAATTCCACGTGTAGATAATTGTAATTTAAATTCTAATTTCGGTGCAGGAGGGAGGCTTACAAAAGTAATGCAAAATGGACCGTATTCAGGAGTGTACGTTGTCATGTGGCCCGTTAGCTCAGTTGGTTAGAGCGTCGTGCTAATAACGCGAAGGTCGTGGGTTCGATCCCCCCACGGGCCAGAATTTTTAGAGTGTCCACCTTTGATACATCATTATGTAATTTTATATGGCTTTAAGTGTGGAGATTAAAAAATCCTATTTTGAATTTTAATAATATCGGCTTGGTTTCACTCTTGCTATTTGATTGTTACCAGTGAAATAAAAACTTATCCACTCTGTTGATTATTACGAGTGCATTTCCTATCGTGACTGCTCTTGCGATAAAATGAGACAGGAAATTTTTTATATTTAATAAGAAGGATGGTGGGCGGGGAGTCCTAGCTAATTACTGATAATTTATTATAGTGAACTCACTCGTTTAAGTTTGTGTCTTATTCAAAGCCTTGGTGGCGAAATTGGTAACTGTATTGAATTGTTTATGCTGAAGAAGTACACCGAGTTTTTCACATTTTCTACATCATATTCCTCAAAGCTGCTTATGTATGCTGTATTTTACCACTATATCTCATTGCAGGTTCTATTTAAGATATATGTAAACGTGAGAATTATAAGTGATTTACAAGTGTATTTTTGCATATCGGTCCCAAGAAACAGCAAAGATCTTATGCTCAGCTTATGATCGAAATATCCATATATCAAATTTAGAAAATTCGAGAATTTGGGTGTTTGATTTATCAATAAGTTTTATTTGGTCGTTATGTTTGAAAAGTTTCAATCGGCATTTGAAAGAGATTTAAAAGGAAAAAGAACCTAATCAATTCAACAATTTAAAATGTAGAGGTCGCACTACTTTTTTAAAAAATTGGCCCGTGGGGGGATCGAACCCGCGACCTTCGCGTTATTAGCACGACGCTCTAACCAACTGAGCTAACGGGCCACATGTTCATTTGAGGAAAGGAAGAAGATTCTTTTCAACATAATATTCCTCTCAGAGAAAAAATATTCGTATACTACCTAGAATAAGATTATATGCATATACGTACATGAAACTACTATATCGTTCTGATTTAAATAGGCCATTATCGTACTAACTACCCCTGTTTAAGTTGACAATTTACTTTGTCTCTACTTTTTTATTGCTTTGATAATGTGAAAGATAAGTAAAATAACGGCATTAATATGGTTTCTACACGCTAAATTCAATGAAAAGTGCAATTCATAGGTTAAGTGTACAGCACATGGATTTTATCCAATAATACTGGCTTAGTGCAAGAGGAAACCTCTTTTTATCTACCGCACTTTTATCTCACCTAATAATCCTCTTTCCCTCTACAACGCTTTTAGTAGCAGATGGGTATCAAGATTTAATTTATCCTTCAGACATACGTAATTTTCTGGTGGACTTCTTGACAATAATTTTCTGAACTTCGTAAACCGTCCGCTGTAATTTTGTAATTTAAAGGTAATTCTGTAATTAATGCAGTTGAAAAGCTTTCGAGTCAGATATAATTCTCACTTATTCAGAAAATGATCGAAAAGGATAGGAGCTTGATAAACAGTATATTGGGATAATTGTCAACGTTAAGGAGTGATATGAATTCATAGCTAAATGTATCCAATAGAGTGTCTGAAAACACCTCTAAACATACCAAGATAAACTAGTAGTGCGATGGATTATCTCATAGATTTTCCCTTGTAAATAGTACTTCTATAAAATCAAAAATTTATATCCCGTGTACCTTGTAAATTGAATATCAGAACGAACTGAGTTACAATATGAGGGTTCAGTTAGTCGTTCGTCTATGTGTGGCCCGTTAGCTCAGTTGGTTAGAGCGTCGTGCTAATAACGCGAAGGTCGCGGGTTCGATCCCCCCACGGGCCATGTCTTTTGAAACTTGTGGTCCTCTTCTACAAGTTTTTAAAATTTTGTTTTGAATTTTTGGCAGATCTTATCTTTCTCAAGAACATTTGCTTCTAATTCACATATCTATGTTAGTCCAACCATAAAACCATCAGAGTACGAATTTCAACTTACGGGATTATGTATGCCGGAATTCATAAATGTAGGTCTATGAGAAGCTTAGGTTTTGTTTGGAAAATTTTAAGTATTTCAGCTGTCATTAGCGAATCACCGATCATGAAGAGCGACTTTAACGCATCACTATTTGTCGAAGAATTTTTTTAAGGGAAAAAGTATTAGCAAAATAATTATGTATTTATTAATAATGATGCTTCATTAACATTTTTGCGTAGATGTTATGCGACAAAATCGTGAATCGATAGTTTCATCTTCATTAGGAAAAGAAGCGTTCTAAGGTAAAAGAATATGTTCATCATACAAATCTTACAAAAACAATACCTTCGTCTTTAAATATGTATTTATGATACACGTATAGCTCCGCATATATGTATTTGTGGATGCATTTGTTAAAATGCGAGTTAAATCGATTGATTTGATTTATTCATTAAACTTTCACGAAGAAAGCTCCATGAAATTTAGTCCTTAATCATCCTTACGATTGCATAGGATAGAAGAATTCTTAAATTAAGTACCAAATAGAAGATATGTTTGATTGGCAATGTATTGTGTTGTAGCAGTTTGATTAAAACAAAGATGCAATCAGCGCAGAGAGGAGAGGGCGGGAGAGAAAGGGGGAGGGGCAACCTATGACAACGGTAACTGATGAGATTTAAATGAGAAAGTGTGTATAGTTTCCCAAAGAGTCATTAATTTACTATAAAGATTAAGTTGATGAGTATATTGATTCTGAGATGTATTTATAAGTGATGAGGTTATGATATTATAGGTTTGAAAGTTATGATATCATACATTGAAAGCTATGATAAAGAATATGAAGGAGCGAAATATAAAGAAAGGAAACAGAATTGAATCTTAGAGTAATGAATTGGAGGACATTAGGCAAATAATAGAAGAATCAAGGATGAGAATAAGCGGAAATACATTTTAGTTCCCCGCAGATGAATGAGGCATTGTCCTAATCCGGCGTCGGACGAGTTCTCGCTGGGTTTGCCCAAAACGCGAGGGAAATATGCCAATACAGATCTCCTCGGCGACATTGGCAGAGAAACCGACAAAAAGGAGATGTTTCCGCAATACGTAATAGTAACGAGAGGGGGAAGATGTGGGGAGGGGCGATTGCCGTCGGAGGAGGTTTGGCCGCCCGTTATTGACGTCATTATCGCCAGGCACGGCATTTCCCTCGTCCATATAATGCTCTCTACCGGTGCCATTCGACGACCCATTTGACCCCGTACGAAAACTCCCCTCCGCCGCCATTGTTTCAGCCTCTGATCGTGGGGACAGGAGAGACAGAACATGGAGACGCCACATACCGCGCGATCGTCCGATGTTTGCCTTCCTCCATGCAGACTCACACACACAAAAGCCAACGATCCGTTTAAACGCCACAAACCCCGTTTGAAGCTGATATCGCGCTGTCTATGCAGCGCACTTTCCACGAGGAAACTAACTGGGAGAAAGAAGTCCTTCATGTCGTGGCCTATTTATCCGAAGCTTTTATGATTTCGTATGTATATCGTGGGGATTATGTGGGTCGTCGCTGGTTTGCTGTCTGGTTACTCTCGTTTGGGCATTTGTTTCCCGGCTTTGTTGCGTCCCCCGCGATTTTCGAATATCTTGCTTTCGAACCCGTGTCGAATTTTGTTTCTTTAGGCCGCTTTTGTGGAATGGTTTTGAAGGGTATTGGAATTTCGTTTTTAGAATCTCTCAGAAGCTTAGGTGGTCACAAAGTCTAAGTAGAATATTAGATCCGAAACTTTCAATGATGTCAATATCTTGACAAATATATCATCCTGAGGGTAGCAGTACGTTGCGGAAGAAGGTAAAATTAAATACTTGCTGTAATAGTTACCTAGCATTTTTTGAAGATGGATAATTGAAGGTTATATTAGATAGCCATTGAAAATTTAAAAGTGATTAACGTTTCGATTGTTAATTAACAGTATTAAAGAAATAAATAAAGTTAAATCATAACATTAATTGTAGAAGTTAATTTAATTATATTTGTTTAATCAAAAACCTAGACAAAATACAACCAATTCTTATTAATAATTTAAAAAGGAACAGTACTATAGAAAAAGGAAAATTACCTTAGAATCTTGTTCTTACAATGGGTATAGAGAATAACAATTAGTATAGAGAATAAAAATATGTAATGAGAATAACAATTAGTATAGTGAATAACAATTAGTATAGAGAATAACAATGAGTATAGAGAATAACAATGAGTATAGAGAATAAAAATGAGTATAGAGAATAGCAATGAGTGATAAAATGTAGCAATAATCACTTGTGTATGTCTTGATAAGTGATAATTTCAATTAAAAAACCGCTGGAAATTATAATTTTGTATGCTCCCTTTGATGTAATGGATGATATCATAATATGGCCTAAATAGAGATTTTAAGCTCACGGGCCGCCTGATGAAATTATCTGTAAACTTCACAATATGAGGGCAAGAAGTTTGAGGCGAATATTTATGGACTGAGTGAAATTGAGGGAGCAGGTTAAGTAGCAGTGGCCATGTTGTGAGGCAGGATTAGCCAAGTTTGCCGGGAACTTGATGAAGATTTTCCAAGACCTTCAACAGAGTTTTTCTGCACCGGAACCCACTTAATTATTAAAATGGCTCCCTGTAGCTCCTCCTTAATTCAATAAATGAGCGGTATACCTGGGGTGCTTAGAGTTTGGAGACACGTGTTATCGGGAAAATATACCCTAACACCCTTGTGACTTGGGTGTAGTTTTTCCTTCGACAGACCCCTAGAGACATGCTTTAAACACGCCGTGCAAATAAATAAATTCTTATCTACGTGCGCTTCAAAAGCAAGAATAGTATACATTGTTAATTTCTGGCTTCAACTAATATTTTTTCTCTGTTTGTAATAATATAATCTATCTCTGTATATATTGTTGAAAAGAAGGATATCCAATCGGGGGATGTAAACCTTTATCAAAAGTGTTACTTTCAAGGAAGAAAAAATTACGTCACTGTTGTTGATGTATTTACCCATTAATATTATGCGAAGCATATTTTGGTTTATTTCTTCTCTAAATCAGATATGATGGAATATTATCAAAAGACAAGAGGGCGATTCTGCATTATGTTTTATAATATTATTTTACTATATTTTATAATACTTATTAGAAAAAATGCAAAGTTAATGTCAGTAAATGAATGAAGGCTACTTCTTAGTATATGGGGTAAGGTTTTAGTTTTTTTGTCGTTTTTACTGTACTTTCTTAATCTATTTGCAAGGATACATGCAGAATATCCCAAATTTTGGTATCTTTACGAGAGTTTCTTCTGTTTATCGATAGGATATTGAAAATCTCCTGCTGATATATTCCCGGTTGACATTTTTTAGTGTACCGAAATTTTTATTTAATCCACCTCGTAAAAGTTTTGATAGATTTTAATATCAAATACAATTTTTTTTAGAGGCATTGCAAGGCCATTCCAGATATTACCTCAAATTCCACAAAAAACTTAAAATCTCTTCAATATTGCAGTACGTTAACTATAACTGTGCGTGTAATAAAATCATATTAAAAATTATATCTAAATTAAACAGTAATAAAGAGTTCACTTAGGTTTATAGGATGTATTCATAAAACCCAAAACACTTTATTTGCTTCAGATTATCTATTTGGTCGTATATTGTATTATATCTTATAACAATAAAATATAACAACTAAAATGAAATGTAATTGGACAAACATTTTCCCAAACAAATTCCACAAGAAAATCAAATGGAAAATCAACATTACTAGTAACTTTGACGGCAAAATATAAGATCTCCGGTAATCACCGGGAATCAATTCCTAAATTTGAAATTTTAGGAATTAAAAAAATCAACTCACAATAAAGTGGTAAAGTTGACTTCTAGCAGCATGTTTTAATCATTTCAACGAACCGATTAAATGAAATAATCGATATTTCTAATAATAGTGACGTAATAGAATAATCGTGCATAATTAAGTATCTCTCTAATATGAATATATAATTAGAAAATCATCCTTATATGTCATCGCTGTTATAATTTTCTACGAAATGACTCGTACAAAATTATTTATCTCCCTCAAACTTCTTCGACTAAAGTTTTTCTTTTCCTCTCGCTTTTTATATCCTGTATTACAATTTCTCAGTATATTTAAATATTTAACTTCTTTTATATTTCATATAAAACATGGAAACTTTCCTCCGCCAGTATCAGAATGAAAATGTGGTAATAGTTATAAGAAGGATGTCATATATGGATATTAATGATAGGAAGCGATCAATAAATTTTTCTAAATTTACATAAAAATGCACCATAATAAGAAATTAAGATTTAATCAGCACTTTAATATCTCTCCATTCACTGGAGTTATAATGTTTATCCATCTCATGCCAAAGTCGCATATGATTAATGGTTACATTGAATATTGTTCGAAAGATATTCTTTAATATATCATTTGGAGTCGCATTTGAATTTGGTTAAAGCATTAACGAATTCAGTAGGTCATTTCATTGATTATCTTCTTTCTTTTACAGCCTTATTTGATAGGCCCTCTTTCAAAATTTCCATTTGCATTCTTTATCAACTGAAATCATAACACAAATATCCCCATTTTTGATCCTACTAGAATACCAGGAAGTGTCTTCCTTTCCATCATAATGAAGTACGAAAAATGAAAAATTAATTAAATTTTCTGCCCTTTTCTAACCTTTGTGTTAGGTTCCTCGATTTTAAAAAATCAGCGATTCTAATCCTCCTCCACAGGGCCAGCTTTGCTTCCAGTACACTTTGGAAACTCCGGGGCAGATTTTGCCACAGCATTCTCTTTAATACCTCCCACAGAGAAAAATTAACTTATCCACTTCCTAAAAACTTTAATATTTTCCTAGAACCTTTGCCGGACTTTGAATCGAAAAAGTTACCGGACCGTATGTACGTAAAGGCGGACGATAAGCCCGCATGTAAATTTTAAACAATATCAGAAAGGAATGGGTTGCCATTCTGTGAGCATAGTCCCGTGGGAGAGCATGTTTGTACACTGATCCATTGATGGAGTGAATCGGATCACGTCTAAGGGAACTAGGAACATGCCTCAAGCGAAAGAAAGCACAAAGGCACACGCATTGGCTTCTGAAGAGAAAGGGCTGTTTTGGAGAGATCCGGACAGAGGGCAGCGCATTCGCCTCCTGGAGATAAAAAAAGCCGAAGAGAGCACCGCGAGTTTGTTTACCGTCCATTAAAAAGAGACAGTGTCATCAAAGATGGAGGGAAGGCCGAGGAAAATAGAAATTGGTCGCGGTCAAAGATTGATTCGAGTGTCCGCCAGGAAAGGGCAGAGGGAGGAAGAAATGAAGCAGGAGTGCCAACATCGCCGCGATAGAAATTGCCGGAATTTGACCTTTTGAATTTTCCCGGAAGTCGCTACTTTGCTTTATTCATTATCTCGAAGTAAGACGTGTGTAGAGGTCAAGGGTGGAGAATTAACGTTTGACCTTTCTAGTTTTTTTATAGTTTTAGTTACAAAAAAGTCAAGTGAACTCACGGAATGTAACTGTTTATCTCGAAATAATACGGAAATTGATTATTTTTTATTTGTTCCTGGTTTAACTTATGAATTGATAATGCGGTATTCATTACTTAAACATGTGATTATAATTTACTTAGCATGCTCCAAATTTTCTGACACCAATTAATTGGACCGCTGGTTTAGTAAAAAATAAATTGCGATATATTTGTAATTCAGGAGCTCATTGGAACGTGTTTTTCACTCGGAGTTTAAATCTGATTAAAATCATAATAGGCACATCTTTCAATTTGGGATTCTATAGAAAATCTCCTTTGAACAACTCATCCCTGTACGTTTTTCCATCATTAGCCTATTCATCACTGTGTAGTAAAATTATGATATCAGAAAATAAGAAGACTGAGGTATATACCCTTAGGGAAAACATCAGATTACCAATTCATAAGCGGTAGAAATGGCTCTAATCACATCTGCGACAAATGTATGTTGATAGATGATGAAGTCTTTCAATTATATATTTAGTTTTTGGAGCGCACGAATTCCTGAGTGTCAATTTAAATATTCAAATTTCCATGTTTTTCTATCAACGAGAAGAACCCCTCTGTCGACTTCTTAGATGCATATCTTACGGTCACATCTCTCGTTGCATTGGGGGAGCTCTCCCCATGATGGAGTTTAGATCCAGATATAGGGGTTAGAAAGTAAGTAAATATTCAGAAGATGGATGAGAATGCAAATATAGAATCGAAGAAAAGAAAACAGCATATTAATGGCTCAAAAATAGTCGTAAGAACTTCCCCTTGTCGTTATGGTGTTCTCGATTCAGAAGCTTGTGGTATGCTGCGTATTTTCGAATTGAATAATGCGCATATGTGCATGGACTCGCTCGTTCCCTTTCTTAGATTCATTCCCTTATCATACAATTTATAAGAAGCAGATGAAATATGGAGAAGGATCCTGCCATGTCTTTATTAGCTTATAGAGTATTTTATCTAATGGAGATTTCTGCCTATCTATTCATATTAGCATTAATTTTCACTATATTTTATGCCAATCGTCTAAATCTTTACCGATTCCATTTAATCCAGAGAAAGTAATTAATCGACTTTCAGGAAGAAAATTTGAGGCAATTGGTATCCTGAATTCCCTGGAATTAGTGATTAGACAAAATAATAGAGTTGATGGTTACGGCTTTTACTTGGCGATATGCCATAATAACAAAAAAATATAGAATTAATAATAATTTCTTGTTCTGTGCTTAAGTTTTAACCAAGGTCGTTAAGTGAAATTTTAAAACTTATTTTCCATTTACTTTGGACGATTTTGTAACGAGTTTTTAATGAATGAGAAGAATCTTTTAGTCATTAAAAGATGTCTCCTTAATCAATGAAATCTGAGAGTATAAGCCCCATTTTTTTCTATTCCTTTAAGATGTTTCTAACTTCCGCCGACGGTAACGTACATTACGTAGATGCTAATCACCCTGGCCTTGCATCATTTCGGCTGCAACTCCATCAGATTATTCTTCGCACTCATCTTCTTCACCCTCACTCTTGAACGCTCATCACTCCGCGCATCACCCCTCAGTTTTACGATACCATTTCAGCAGTCTTACCTTCTCCTCAGCCATCTATTTTCCCATCTTTCTCGCCCATACGGTCCGTCGAAGTTTATCAATTTAGCCATACCCCGTATGACCGAGTCGCTGTGAAACTCTGAACTCCTTACTCTTAAGCAAGAGGAGAATCGAATCAGAACCAACCGAAAACCAAAACAAAAATGAAACGATTTTATTTCCGTAAGGTTAACCGAACCCGAGATGAAAATTAATATCGTTTAACCCGAACAGAAACTGAAAACTGATATTTACTCTTCTCGTTTGCAGTTCTCAACTGAAAAATTATTGCTGAAATGTGGTAGCCATGTGAACAGTGCGTTCGAATTTGGTGAATGCAGTCCCGGGTTCGTATCCCAACGGGCAATTTTCCAATTCCCCATTGGGAATCCAACGAATTCCCACGTACAAAAAGACCTCAGCTGTCAAAGCACCTTTAACAATACTAATAAATATTATTTGCTGAAATGTAATCGGATAAAAGTTAACCAAACATGTGTAACTACGGCGTGAAACTATTTACAAGTAAATTATTATTTATTTGAAATTTAACTGTTAAGTTATAAAATGAAGAATTATAGAAATAATTGAGGAAACCTTCAGAGGATTATAATATTACCATATGGGGCTAACGGATAGCCATGTCGCCTGCGCGTTCGAATTCGGTAAAAGGGAACCCGGGTTCGATCCCTGGCAGGGAGCCGCGTGCGAAATGACCTCAGCCATCGAAGCACTTTTAAAAGGAAAAAGCCGATCCTAAACGGTTTTGCGTTGGCAGAGGGAGCGAAACCGGAACGAAAAATATTGCGGTTGGATACCCTACTTGCAACGCATCCGTTTATACATGTACGAACAAAAATTAAAATCATCTTACGTCCCCCAACGGCGGAGAAGGATAATAATGTCTCGACCGCACTAAAAAAAAAGAAGATGGTAGGTGTGGGTTCACACTTGGGTTAGGAAGGAGAATTGGAGAGAGGGTCTTTCTAGGGAGATAAAAGTGATTAAGAGTGTGAGGGTTCGGAAAGAAGGGGGGACTGCTATGATGGACGTGAAGCAGTTTAAAAAGGGGTCCATGGGAAAGGAAAGGGCTCGAGATTAGATTAGGGCTCTCTTATTCTGCATGGGGTTAAAATGCGATATGTTAGGAAGGAGGAGGGGAAATTAGGAGGCGGAATGGGGGGCGATAAAGTCGGAGGCAATTTTTCCGCTGAAGAGGAAAATGTTTGTGGTCCAATGAAAGAGAGAGGAGATGAAGAAATGGGAGTAAGAGAAAGAGCTAACACGGTGAAGGGGAAACTTCAAAAGGGATGAACTCATATACCATCACGTAGGGTGAGTGAGTCTCGAAACTGACGTGATTACAGTGAACTTTTGACGGTCCGTTGGCGGATTTTACCCCGAATGATTTTCATTTTCTTTCGATATTTTTTCCTGTTAAAAAATCAAGCACAAAAAGCACACAATTATTTTCACGTTCCAATTCAAGCAAGGTTGTGATACCTTTTCTATGAAGCAGTGGGAATACGATTACAGTGACATTATCACTGCTAATAGGATCCGTGGTCGGATATGAAAAACTTTATGAATCCATAAAAAAATCGAAAATGGCCTTTGCGAAATAATAAAGAATTACGTATATTATGATCATTATAGTAATTAAAAATAAAATTATGGTATATCCATGTTCTCTGAATCCTCTAGATCCTCTCCCCATCTCTAGCCTAAGTAATAGTGTATTGACAGTTTTTACCATTCCAGTATAGGAGACATAACGATATTTATTTTCTCTCAACACCATTGTGATAAGAAATCTTCTCCTCCTAAATTAACTCTCTTTTCGAGGTACATTTCGCACCTACTGGTGTGTATGGATGAGTATTTTGAAAAAACCATGTCAATTATCCAATTAATGAATTCGAAGGGTGTGATCTGAATGATATTTTTTTAATGCTTATAATGTTTACTTTCATCTCTATGGTAGGCGATCACTTTTTTACCTATGTTTTCATTAGACATTTTTCTGATATAATATTGATAAGTCGTTGATAAGTGAACAGCAATGCGCTAATTATAAGGCACAAAGCGTAATCTGAATGCAGGAAAACGGAATCAATCCGCGTTCACCGAGTCATGGTTCTAGTTGTATTTGTAGTTATTTGTTTTACGTTTTACTTATGGGGTATTATTTCTATTCTGATTGGTTTAAAATCGTGACTTTAGGTCTATTGGATTAAGGGTACTTTATAAACTTTTATATATATTTTAATAGTTCCTTATAGTTTTTAATTCTTAGCGATTGATCTTTAGAAAGTCAATTATAAGCATACAGTTGTTTCATTAAATGGTATATTTTTAGTAGCACGAGCAATAAGAAAAAACTATGCGGGATAAAGACTACCATATGAACGACACGGGTATTAGATATTTACCTGGCAAGATACGTTTATGTCTAAGAAGTCTTATATGTCTGATCATAATTCTTATTCACCACATATTATACAAGATTTCTCTCTCAAGCCATTCGGGAGACTTTGTGGGAAATTGCGAGAATGTTCCGGCGAAATAGCTCAACGGACACCCGAGCACCCGACCGGCAATCGGGAGACTCGGGTTCGATTCCCGGTCCCGTCGGACTTTTTTCCTTGGAATTTTTCCTGGGTGCACGCCCTAACGTGCAATTCACCTATTACCCATTTCCTTGATAATATTTCAGTTAAAAAGTTTAACAAAACCTAACCTAGAAATTGCTGTTTTACCACATGAAATTAGATGAAAGCAGATTGCAAACGCACATACACAAATAATTTAAATTAATGTTTAACACACTTATTTTCATTGAAAAGAATGCAATGGCTTTCTTAATTATCATTCTGAATTGAATAAATCAAAGGAAGAAGTTTTCAATTTAATTTCAAATGAATTGGAAAATAATTAAATATTTTCGCATATCGTTCGTGGCGCGATGCGAAAGTAAATCTTTTTGTGGATAATATTTTTGACGTAAATTGTCTTATTCCACTGAATTCGGCGTCGAAATTAATCGATAGAAAACTAGTTTTAAACATTTTTTATCCAAGAGGAAACCCACTTTGTAAAATTATTCAAAAATTTTATTACTGGCGATTTGCTTCAAGTCACATAGTATTATCTAGCTAAATGTATGTAATAGAATACTGCTAAATATTTATGTAAGACTTAAAGCATCAAATTTTCCTTTTCTATTAGTTGACTTCGTATTTTGTAGTTCCATCAATCGTTTTGACTTTCATTGCAAGACAAGCGATGATTGGTAAGGTATATCGCAAAGTCAGGTGGAACGATTGATGTCCGATGACGTGAGAGTTGAAAAGCGTCATCAGCAATAACGTTTCCGAATAGAATCGCAGAGATTATTCCTTTTAACTCTTCTGCTATTCTGGAAATTCACAAAATATTCAAGTTAACAGATTCATCAGCTGGTTAATTATATAACATTGCTACTTTTGATGTGTAGGTGATACTTTTGGCTATAGCTTTATAATTTGGGTAAAAGAAGTTAATAATAGTCTATATGAACTAGATGAGGTATTAAGGGAGAAAATCTCGAGAGAGCGAAAGCTTGAGAGGAACAGAAGCGGCGAAGAATCATAATTGATATCTCACTCTGGCCGCACTTTGTTAGCATATTTTTTTTCGCGGAGGACACGCCGCGCGCTAAATTCTCGGAAAGATGATAAAGAGAAAGAATTGCGAGAAGTTCGTTCCCGAGGCTTTGCATACTCCGGCATAAAGAGCTAAGTTATGAATTCCCGCCCTATTTTTGGATCCCGTGATTATCTCCGTGCCAGAAAGAGAAAAGAGACGGACCGACAAACGATTTTATTTAAAGGGAAAATTTCTACAATGGAGAGAGTCGGTGTAGAGGGGGGTTTTCGGGGCCATTTAGTACGAGATGTCTTTTACATTTGACGCTGGGAGGAAAATCAGTGGCGTAGAGAGTGTTTTTTGCCCCCTTCTCTGTCGGAATGCGCAATCCGCCCCCCCTTAATGGGGACGGCAGCGCCTCCGCGGAGCGTGGCGCAGTTTGGAAACAGTCCCGGGGAAGTTAAGGCCTCTCTGATTTGTAAATTAATGGCAAGCGTCGGACGCGTCCGCAAATGAAGGGTGGGCTGCGGTTTGCGCCAATTTAGGAATGACGCAACGTGCTTAAACAGATTGAACGAGTGTCGATTCGTAGACATTTAGTTGGCCATTTAGCCGTCGCAGTTCCAAACGGGATACCTTTGCTGATTCGTGAGGTTTTAATGTTTACGTGTAATTTCGGCCGTGAAGTGATCGACGTCAGTGTTTCTATCTCTCGATCGGTCCTCGAGTCACGGTTTCACAATCAATGGCACGTTCTATACATCCCGATGACTGCCTTCTGATTTTGTATCGAATTTGTTCTTCAGTATCTACATTTCTCTGATCAAATAATATATTCTTCGAAGAAATGATTCTGCTGATGTGAATATTTCATGCGCTTCGGATTCTAAACTTAAACTTTTGCATTCCACGGTTCTATAGCTATGAATGAATTGAAACTTCACGATACACTCTGCAAGTAATGTAACAATAAGAGGTTCAAAAACTCCCCAATCGCCCATATGCCGATGACCGTCGGGCGCCAATTGCTTCCCAGAAGGTCGGTAATCCGCGGTTTCCCTGCTCCTTGGCGTCCGACGGCCAATGGCATATAAGCGATTCGAGAGTTTTTCCAATCTCTAAGTCATTTACAGCCGAATTCCAATTAATTTTCTTGCAAACGTAACAACGTCATTGTAAAGAATGATTGGGAAAGAAGGATGCTCAAAAAAAACTAAAAATATTCTTAAAACAAAAAAAATGTTGCTCACTTCTGCAGCAGAATGCATCCGTATCTATTAGCATCTACCACTAAATGAAAACTAATGGAAAAGAAATTGGTGGATGATGAAGAAACATGATGGATTTCCACCATATATCGTCTGTCTGTGAATTTTATTATAAACGAAAACGCTTAATGTCTCTAAGAAGCTTTTATTAGGCGGAATTTTTACGATTCCGTATGAATCGCTGTCTTTAAAGGATTAATCAGGTTACGTGGATACCTCTCCCTCTCTTTTGAAGTTACAATTTAGTCAAATGTTTTATAAAGGCCTGCTCTCCTTAGATAATGCTAAAAATCATGGAGAATCGAAGTAAAACTTAGAAGAATACACAGAAATAGTCGATGGCTTATTGAACCTATAACTCCAAAATTGAAGTGAGATTCATTGAGGGGAAATAATTTTCAATGGAGTAACTATTTTTCAAAGACCTACGTATTGAGTAACATGGCCAATTGCAAATAGAAAGAAAATGTCTGTTAGCAGAAGTCCTCCCTGAAGCTCCTCCTTAATTATCAAACGAGGAGGTATACGTAAAGAAAATCAATGAATGGTAGAAAGAAGAGAAAGATTTTGTGTATCATTGATGATCAGTTAAGCTATCCCGAAAACGGCGGGGTACGGAGGTCCGTGTAATTTAAACAGCCTTATAATTTAAAAGAGATACTGCTAAACTTGTATGGCATAAATACTTCATAATACTACTGGCTCAAGGAAAGCGGGTATTTATAGCAGAACTCTCCTGCTTTTGAAGTCTAAGCTTACGTAGGAAAAAATGTTTAGGTCTACGTAAAGCCTTAACATAAAGGCCCTCTCTGATCCCCACGAATAGAAAATTCCATTCTTGACCGCACAGAGGCGCCAGAGATGAAGAAAATGCATAGTATTACGTGTTTCCTATGGCCACAGAATACCTTGATAGAATAAACTGTTTTTATTTTCAGTCCTTTCGCGATTGTGATAAACCTTCGGAGCCTTTATCAATTTTACATATCTCTCAACTCAATCGGTTTTTATTCACCGACTACCGTATTTCTTAGTGATCAACAGGAACGCTTCTTTATGTTAGATTGCGTTTAAAGCAGGGCATCGAATCTAAACCGAACCAAAAATAGATACCGGGAAAACCGATTTTTCGTCAGAGTGAAAACCGAACTGGATCCGAAAAAGTGAAACTGTTGATTGAATTAAGTTATATATTCCATTACAATTTTTTTTTCAAAAATATACTATTCACTAATATAAGTAGGAAGATATACAAAACATATGCAACTAAGATTTGCGAATTGCTGTTTCATTAAAAAAATTATAGTAAAATAATGAAATAAATTATAAAATAAAACATTTTCATATAGACATGACATTACTATGGAGAGAAAAAACTGGTAAGAACCCTTTCGCTAAGTTGGCTTAGAGATAAAAACCAGGACTGAAACAAAATTTGATTTTTCTTTCTTAAACCAGAGCAAAACTCGGAACGAAATATGCTATGGTTCGATTCCTTGGCTTAAATTTATGCTTTCCAACTATCGTAACACATATGATTTCGTTTCTTATCGAATCGTGTGTGTAACTCGCATTCTAAAGTTGTAATTTTTACTTACAGTCTATTCCGTATCGAAACATTCTTCGAGCAATTTTTTTAAGAGATGAACGTTCCTGTTAATTTCCGATTCTCGTCTTAATTCATTCGAGTTATACGCTAGACCTTAACAAAACACGAGGATAGGGAATTTCCGAGTGCCAAATCGGTGATCAAATGGTGGTTTCAACAAGAAACCTTTAGAGCATTGTAACTCCTGGCCCCGTACCAAAATTAGAGGATTCATCAATAGGGTAATGCCGCCTAAATTGGAACGGAGCCTAAACTCGGCCTCTCCATTATCTGTGGATCCTCTATTTCTTCCCCCATCTAATTGCAGGAAAGTGAATCAATTGAACCCTACCTAATGTTAGCTCAAGAGTGTTTCTTACATTCTCTCTTATCTCTTTGGTGCCGTAAAATAATTATCTGAATGAGATATTATTGCAATAACGGAAAGACGTTTATTAAAATTGCAATATTGGTGAGCATAGTAATTTTAGGGTGAATATTATTAAAATCAGGATATTTGAAAAATAAGTTTGTAATTAAATTGATAAAATTCCATTCAAATCTTATTTTTATAAAAATAGAGCAACAGACTATGAAGTAGGGGTACTTTGTCTTCATAACTCAGTGAAAGCTTTTCGTGAGGATGATATTGAGGTTGAGTTTTGAATAATCATAATTAAATAATATTTTCTCTTCAGAAAATTTGAAGGAGATACTGAAATTTTTTTATGAAAACTGTTTTGCTTTTTTTATAGAATTGTAATGAAACGTTTTGAGGTTTCATAACTTAAAATTTTCTCTTATTAAATTTTAGAATTTCATACGATTTGGATATTAGAAATTGGGAATGTATGAAGAATACTATGATTTATATTATAAGAAGAAGAGTATTAAAAAAGGGATTTACTTAGGGTTGACGGAAACGTAAAGTTGGAGTCCAATGATACTCTTGGTAGGTTGATGATTTTATTTATCTTATTAATCTCTCGTTGCTTGTACATACATAAACGCGAATTCAATAATAAATGCAAAAAAATTAGACGAAGAATATTCGAAAAGAATGTTAGTACGGTGAATGGAAGATTTGAAAACATACGAGGGATTATTGTGGATGGTAGGAGAAGAATTTTATTTGAGATATTCAAAGGGAAGAAACTCCTTATTTTTCTTTTAATTAAAAGAGAAACTGGGAATGAATATTTATTATTGAAATTATTAAAATTAAAAGAGTGGATAAGTAAAGGAATCGAAAGATAAAGGAACGATTGGAAAATAACGGAAAGTGAGCCAGAACAGGAAATATCTGCAAAGTCAGGTTTATATGTCGCCAGGAGGCAAGGATAATCGGGAAAATCAAATTCCTTCGGATACTGTCTTCGACCAAGATCAAGATAAAATTCTTTTCTCTTAATCACAGTGTATCATATTTACGTTGTTGTTAAAAATAAGTGATTGTGAAGTTACTGGTGTTAATGGAAATGTGTCTCTTGCATTGTAAATAAAAATAATTGAGAATACAACGGACACTGTCTTTACCAGTTAACATTCTCGCGAATGAATTCTGGGGAATCATTCGAAAGGAAAACTCTCGCAATGCTGGTGATTGGAAAAATAAATAAGAATATATCTGAAGTAATTATGGCAGTTATGCGATTTACTAAAGATATTTACTTTTCAATTAATTGTTTTTAAAGTTTTTGAGTTTTTTATTATGGTGTGAAATCTGTTTGAAATACTAATCAATTAAAAGGAATTTATTAAGTTTAAAAAGTATTTACTCTTCATCAAATTGTTGTAACCTATTTGGATATAAAATGGAAAAGTCATTTAAATTTGCCTAATTCGATTAATAACTGAATTTGGAATCGTTTCAGATAGATATTTTATTTATGTATGTAGTTTATTCCCAATAAATCTATGATTTCATGCATGATTATATGACCAATAATTTTTACGTGTTAAATCTTTTTTGTTTCTCATCTATAGCTAAAGTACAAATGAGAACATGTCAGCTTAATACGCATGCGTCCTTTCACTCATATCCAAGAAATGTTGGGATGAGTCAATGAACTTAAGTACTCGGAAATCGAATAATAATCACTTCACTAATTAGAAGTTCACCATCGACGTAGGGATATTACATTTTCTACTTCAAAGAGAATAGGACTCTAAATATCATTGAAGAATGCATACAATAGGGCCACAGAGGACTAGCCATAGACGGCGCTATAATCAGCCTTCAGGGTGCTGATTTGTTTACGAAGAGCAACCATGGGTACTCCCACCATCTCCGTTATCTCTATGGACAATGCAAGAGATCTATTCTCGTAACGTTGTCTGGTAACTGTGCTCCTCACAAGACCCGCCTTAGGCTGCTATTGTTGCATGATTGTCATTGAACGGATAATGTTCCTTTCCGTGTTTTTAACTTCCCAATGGACCCAAGTACCAAAGGTGTATTGTGAATGCGAAAAATTAATCTCAGGCTCAATTTCCTGGAAAATGAAATTAAGTTTGTCAAAGCTTCATATGGAATATTTCAATTTAAAGAAGATTTCGAATAATATATAAAATTAAATAGCGTCATATACCTGATGATGCTGCTTAGCAACGAACCTTGGTCGGTTGCATCAATAAATTAGGGAAAATAAACGAAATACTTCGATTGATCGTAAATATTCTTCACATGATAAAATTTTTAGATCGAGTGCCTGCGTATTAATATGAATTCATATCTCAAACCGTACTCTAGATATTGTCTGGGAGGAAGGATATTTTCAACATACTTTTATTTACCCTCTTAACATGCTATAAATATACGATACGAAACGATATTTTGTACATCCAGTAATCAAGTCATTATAAGAATGATGTGTTAATAATAATTGTGAGAGAAGTGTTGTTAAATAAGAAATTTTCCGAATTTCGATTTAATCTTGGCGATCATTGTCATTATGGAATGCTATTTATATAACTTTCGAAAAGGCTAGTTTACAAAAATATTCGGGTTTTTAAACGTTTCGTATTGTGCAGGCATATTACGGTATTATCTTTGTCTCCTGCTCGTAGGGGTTTTTGTATCCCAAGTATCCAAATAAAGTATTATTGTGTTTTTAGTAATATATGTCTGTCTTCAGTATTTAAGTGTTATTTTCCCGTTATGAGATCTTAATAGATCGTCTCGATTGATCTCCCAGCTTACGTTCTAAATTTTCATTAAAAATATACATTCAATTCTCTATTTTGATATTCCAATCCCAGAAAATCCCTCATTACTAAACGTTCTCTTTTCTTTCGACGCCCCTCTTTATTAATCTCTTCGTATTCCTCGTAGATCAATCTTACTGGATAAATATTTGAACACCAAAAAGTGATTCACGCATAAAATGATTTCACCCCTCGATTTATTTTACTGTTTATTTATGTGCCTTTTATCATAATTTTGTCCTTTTATTTTAATCGTTAATTTTTCCTATTAACCGCTTTACAATATATATTATTCATTTCATTAAGATGAAATTTATTGCTCTACATGAAATTAGTGTGTATATGCATACATAAGGAATGAATAGAATTTTTAATAATGAGTAGAAATAGAAACGGTACGTATGTAGTATAAATTTCAAAACTAAGAAAATCCATACTGAGGATTCTTTTACTAATCCACACACTAAAGATTCCTCAATATGGATTTTGTTAGAATTAATAACTACAACAAAGTTACGCTTGATTCCGTGTCGTTTATTCAAAACTAAGTCTCACCGACAAATTAGCTACAAGGAAAAAACTGACGTAAACCGAATGTCATTAACTGAGGATGTACATGTGCTTATGAATGTTTTATTCAAGCGCATCATCTGTTATAATTTCATTGAATCGGTAATTATGAGATTTCGTAGCTTCACAAGGCTCAGGAAGTAGCGTAATCGGTTAGAAAGCATCTCTTGCAAACGACCTCCCTTATAGAGCAAGCACTCCTTATCGGTAACGTGATTTCGAATGCACTCAAATGTACCGCACAAGTGGAATACGATTACTTCAGTGAACTCCTCCCAATATCTCCACTGAAGTATCGCAAGAACTCGAAAGCCATAAATCCTATCGGAGTACAGCTCTTAGTTCAAAGAACGTCGAGGAAAATAAGATCTTACCTGCTGGCATCGGAGTTAATTTTGAGATTATGCAAAGATGCTGATTACAGCCAAGTGATGCGTAATGGAAAAATTAAAAAAAAATTGCAATCTTCTGAAGGGAACAATCTGCCGGCCTAGAGGGACATTAATTTTGAAATTGAGATTTTCCACCATGAATGAGACTCTTAATTTTTTATGACAGATGAATTCCATTGCATATTATGAACCATTGAAATACATTATGAATAATAAGAAAAAAAGGAACAAATTTTCACAAAGGAAACTAATTCCGTCTTTAATGTAACTATGCGAATTACGCACTATTGAGCACAGGACATGTTTCGATGCTCGAGCATCATTTTCAATTTTATGAATAAACAAGAGTCTCCTTTTGTTATTGATGACATTAGTGTCTTTTTATATCTTTATTAGATTAAGAAGGCCGCATTTTTTTATACCTATAGTTTATGAAGACAGATTTTCCTATCATATTCTCATGTTGTCATAACCTTAGGAACGAATTTCATAATCATTAAGAAAGAACTGAAATGATGTGGAATGAAATCTGCCATAAACAAAGCCTGCGTAAGGCGGAAAACTGTCTAATCGAGAAAAAATTGCAGTCCATATGGAAAACATCTTTAAGTTTTACTGCATATATCGTATAATAAGTAACATATAATAAAACTGCATGTATAATTATTATAATTATTATCAATAAGTATTTCAGTACTTCGTCTAAACAAAACATAGAAAATTTCTATGCATTGTGATATACTGTGATTTTGCTCACACAATAACAAATCATATTAACAATCCATAGATTGAAACTCGCAAGAGGGTACGGTATATTACCAGCGCATTTCTGCCTGCCAACACAGCGTCGGCAGGGAGAAATGCGAACTCTTCATGTTAATTAAAGCACTTCGAAAAATAATCTTACGGCTGCGGATTGGTCTTTTGAAATCCAAACAAGCTGTCATTTCTATGATTAAAAATGGGCCCACGAGGAAGGGCCACAGACTGATCCAGATTAATTGGGATGAAGGTGGGGAGATTGACTCGGGAGACTGTTTGGCACTTCCCTTTGTGATATCACTCTCACGGATCTCCATACACAGAGAGAGAGAGAGAGAGAGATAATAAAGCAAATGCCTTTAAAACCCTCATCGGTAGGCGTATACCTCTTGAAAGCATAATGCAATTTTTCTAATACTTCGGTCACGTAATAGAAAGAGAGGAGAATGGGTTCCGTGTATTAAGGGGCCTCAAAAGAGGGAGAGAAAGTATGAATTAAGAAAAGATAATGTAGAAATAGACGCAGAAAAGAAAAGAGAGTTGGGAGTCATATCCACTGGATTGGAAGGGGCCTTAATTAAGTCATATCAAAAGCAAATCTCTATCTTATCCTATACGTTCCGTGTTCAAAGAAAATTATCGCCACTGTTCAGCTTTGATAACGGAAGTGTGGGACGCTAGAAAGGTGTATATAAATTTGATGATACGTATTTAATTACTTTACAGTCTTTTGTAGAAAATAACGCACGCCTGGGACGTAACACGTGTTTAGAAAAATGCCATACTCAGGCTGCGTATATAACACGCACCTACGCAACGGTAGCTTGAACAGTTTCAAGTGACCTTGATAATTGTGAGATAATAAATTTTGAAAAATTCAGCAAACTTTCGTTGATCTATCGCACAGAGAAATTTATTCTGAGAATACCTTTATAGCATAATGTACGAGAAAATTACCTTTTTTATGATTTGAAGGGCATTTCAGAAGTATTATCGTTGCTCATTGTAAATTATATTGCCATGGTTCATCGAAAAATCTTTGCTAAGCTATCCGACCAGATCATTTTCACAAACCGTTTAGGGTACATTGATGGCAAGGGATAAAGCAGCCTCCCGGATAGAGGAAGGTCTCGGGTTCGATACCCGATCCCGTCAGACTTCGAGTCCGTTTTTTCTTGAGATTTTCCTGGGTGCCCTTATGCGCAAAATTACCCTAAGCCTTTTCCAATTGATATTTTAAGCATTATTTATGGAAAGGATTTAAAAGTATTCTTAGAGATAAGTTTGAAGGAAATAATTACTATACAATACAATGTAATACACGTCTTAATTGGACGAAGTTTAAACTAGATAATCCCATTTTTCATTTAACCCTTGCCATATTGTCTTAGAAACAATAGGATGGATTTATACTTTAAGCGATGGTATAAAATACATTATATGCAGGAAAAAGGGAGGGAAAAAGGGGAAAGAAAGATTGGTTTCGTGGAAAGAAAAAGTGATACTGTTGATTACTCGATAGATTCAGCGATCTAACGAAACGTCCATAGGGTAGAGTACGGTATAGTATACTATATGTAATTTGGGACCATTTGGTATTATTAGTGGGCACTCATTTCTGTCAAATGATTCGATATTACGATGAGAATGACCGAAAAAATATGGGTCGTCGGATTCAGATCAAAATCAGAGGAAAATTCATCGTTGAAATGATGCAAAGGATACGACATAATTATTAAGGAAAGAAAGCTCTTATTGTCTACAGATTTTAGGATAAAACAATTTACATTTAAAATAATAGGTAATAAAAGGATAACGGAAATTCCAGTTAATTTAGACCTCTCGCTTCCGATTTTTCCAATCCCCCCTCTCTCTTGATGTTGGCACACAGCGACGAAAACCAGTTAACAGGACACCATTCTAAGATTGGGCTTACGGTAAGAACTTTTAATTAAACTTGATTACGTAGGCAAGAAATCTCAAATGAAAAGCAAATAGGAGGATGAGAGAAACTTCTGCGTTAGAGACTCCTGGCGAAGAAAAATATACTATAGAAACAAAAGAGAGGGAGAGGATAAAATAGGAACTGGGAAAGAAAGAAATTAAAAACAAAACGATGCGTTCATTAAGGCGTAAATAGAAACGGGAAAGTCTCTCCTTTCACGTAATCCATTACAAGTGAAAATCGCAATAAACGTTTGATCTTCGGTTGAATAGAGCGGGCGAAAGAGAGATTTTAGGGTTTTTGTGGAGGGAAGTTCCATTGCAAGGGAATACTTGCAAAGGCCTTGCGTGCGAAAACCCTTCCCAAGCCCACAAAGCTTACGTAATTAAAAATCTGAAAGTGGAAAATGGTCTAAAATATCATTAGCTTGGTAGGCAATTGAAAAGCCTAGTTTATGGGAGAGAAATAACGCCTTGAAATACTTGGATCAATGAGTTGACACGTGAATCATGACGTAGCGGTAGTGTATGTTGCTTCTTGTAGAGAAATAGGTTAGGAATCGATATACCAGGTTTTTGTTAAAGTTTTTAATCTTGATATCCCCTCAAGTTTTTCGTTTAAATATGCTATTATTTTTATTTATTCGTGAATCAAATATTTATTGGAATTTTTTGGCTTAAAAAACTTGTCTTAAAGAACAGCATACAGAATATAAGGTATATGAGACTTTGTAGTCTAGCGTAATTAGCGTGAATGTAAGAATGTTCATCGAAAGACCGAATTCCGTGAAGACTGGGGAGATAAATCAGAAAGTTTTACCAAGAATCTTCATGACGTAAGGACTTACTAAATTAAGCGAAAAGTGCTTGGTATAGAAACTATGAGCATTATCTTATTTTATGCACGACACGCCATTGATCCTATAAAATAGTACAGTTCATATACCTTGCCACACGCCAAAATGCGGTTAGTAGGTTGCATACCAAGGAAAGTAGATGCATGTACATGTTTCTATATTCTGATTGAATCAAATCTATTAAATCTATTTTTATCAAATATTATTTTAGTTAACATATATAAGCTTCAGTTGATAAATAATATCATTCAGTGTGATAATTTTATTACACTAAGAAATTCATTATAAAGTGCCGTATATAGTTAAGTAGCATTAGAACTTAATGAAATTTGTTAGACAACTAAAGGTTACTTTACAAAAATTTAAGAAATATAACCATTATGGATTGAAGCTGTTTTTCTAAAAGATACTAACTAGGATGAATATTTTTTAAATTTCATTGCTTTTTAATCGAAAACTGTAATATGAAGGTGTTAAATGCGTTTATGTGAAAATAGTTTCGAAAAACCAAAAACATATTCTAGAAAATTTATGAATTAATGCCAAAAAATCACGAAAATGGGGTAAATATCACGAGTATACCATACAAATAAAAGAAAGAGCCATTATTCTCTATCAAGTTACTCTTCCTACCAGCCAGCTATCCTCACCTTTCAAGCGGTCATGACCTAATTAAATATTATTAATAAAATGGCATAATAAAAAATTATAAAATATAAAAAAATGATGAAAAAAATTTATTGGTTCTTTGATTGTCATGTAAGTCAGCATATTAGAAACATTCAGACACGAAATATTTAATGGGGTCAAACGGGAATTTCCGCTCAGTGTATAATTGTAACTGACTGTTTTTAATTCTCGTCCCAGTCTCTCTTGAAACTTGGAGAGATAATGATTTTTCTTGGGATACACTTATTACGATGGTCAGTTCTGAGCAGTTTTTATAGTAGCTATTCCCCGATGTGACAACTGACTATTAAGTAAAAAATTAGTATAACAAAAGTTAATTTTAAAATTAAAAGAATAGTAATTAACTCAGTGTGGATTTTTAGGTTGAAAGTTGATATTAAAATTAGATCTCACGATGCATATACTGCGCTCAGGATGTATGTATTTGGATTAACCATTAATTCATCCACCGCACGTAAAGGGGCAAGTTGATCCCAATCCCGCCCTATACCACTCCGTTGAGGGGCAGTTGGCAATGAGGAAAAGAGCGAAGGAAAGCGAAAAGAGGAACGGAAAGATGAAAGGGAGAGCGAGAGGCTTTTGGGGAAACCGGATCCGTGGCGCGGACTCCTAAAGTTTGCCGTACACACGCACCCTTCCCGTGGAAATAACAGCATTCTTCTCATTTGTGCGGGAGCGGCGCTCAAACAAATTACGCAGCAAACGAACGGAAAGACAACAAAGGAGCGGCGGAATTATATTTCGGGAAAGCGGCTTCGTTCGACGATGTCGCTTCCTTAGCAAATGCATAGTTACGCCTCTCTTTCAAGACAGAAAGTAAATTTCCACCCCGTCTCTCATCTGATTTAACAGTCTCAAGTGGGGAGCCATCTTTCTGCACTCTTTCCGAATCATTGTTACGGGCTGACAGGGAAGTGAGTGAGACAGCTCTCGAGAGGGGATGGATTGCCGGAGAAAGAGGTAATGGAAGGGAAGGTGGAGAGAATGGGAGAATGGAGGAGAGGAGTTCAAGGAAGGCGATGGAACATGAATTTAGAGGGTATATTCCATGTATAACAGGCAGCGGTGTGATTTTAGTCAATTAGTTATAATGTGCTACATAGACCAATTCGGTTTCCGATATTCTACCAAGTCTTATAAGAATTGGGATGAATGGAGATGAAGCGTGAGAACAGCTTTTGAAATTATTTTACTAATTTAATTTATATTATTTTATGTATTAATTTAATTTATTTTTCATATGATTTATTTAATTTGTTTTATTCATTTTATTTATTTATTTAATTTGTTGATTTAATCTATTATTTTGATTTATATATTTATTAAAAATGATTAACATACTGCACGAGGCCAATTACAGCTAAAAGTAGATAAACGAAAGTGAATAAGTAAAATCAAAAATCATACGATTACGTAAAGTATAGTATAGTAAAATATAGTATATAGTACTACATAGAAAAATCGGTTTCTATTCGATTAAGTCTCAAGAATAGGGAATAAGCATAGGAATAATTTCTCACAAAATAAGTGAGAAAACCATGTGGATATTTTTGTTTTATTTAAATTACTTATCCTCTATATATTATTTCTAAACACCTATTTTCGATGACTGGAACTTTTACCCTTTCACACTTCTCCAAAACATGTAAACGACTGACCATTTGAAAGCGAAAGTACCCCGGTTCCCTAAAAATAGTCCGACATATGAAAAATGCACCATTTGGTCAAAAAATCGAGTTGAAGTTTTAATTTTATTACTGGGTGTGTATATATCGGCGTTGTCATGTTTGGAGTTTTTTGGTTAACTTGGTTACATTTATTGTGGTAAATAAACAGTTTTATCATCGGACAGTGATATTTATTCTCGGTCTTAAAAAGATTGAAACAAATTTCACAAGTAACATTGTAGTCTCTAAAACGAAGACCTCGACGACGCACGCAACCATAAGAATATTTTAATAAACCGGTCATCTTTCATCTTTTGGGAGCAGAACCACCGAAAAATTGCCGAATAAGAAGGTTTCTGTTACACTTTAAAACAGCGTACGTTATAATTTCTATCAAACTACCGCTTTCTTTTAATCAAAATGAATGCACCGCAGTGACTGTTTGTGCAAAATTTTCGCACGGAACGACTAGTTATATTTATTTTATTTTAAATTCATCATTTCCTGTTGTAGTTTACAAAGTCACTCGACAAAATAATTTCCTTGCATTTGAATTCTTGCGCTACGTTAATACCTTTCATAAAAACATTAATTCTAAGGCATTGATATATTATACGGTGATTTAAACGGCGTGCTTCCAATGGAATTTTATTCGAAACTGTGAATACACGCATGGAAAACAAGATTCAGATTTGTAAACACGGAAGACAAACTTGTAAACAAAATTGTTGCACTTAACTGAACTATAAAGAAAAACATCGCAAGGATTGATTTCAGAAATTTCGGAACGAAATATTTACCCTGTGGCATCCCTATCTGGATATAACGAGAAATGACATGTTGACTTAAGATGTCATGCTCGAATACCAGGAAAATGTTTACCATCTTCGATGTTTCTTCATCGTACATAAAATTTTCCTTTCCTTAACATCAATAGGGCGTCAAGAAAATGGTTTCAGAATGAATATTCAGGGGGAATCCGCCTTCAATAGAAGTGTCATGTATCACTAGATTACTAGCTCAATCAAGGTATATGTAACGGATCATTGTGTCTCTAGAACAACATCCGAAGATTAAATTCGTTACCCTAGAAATACGTTTTCTCTGGCTTTTGTCCTTGAATCTGAGCTACTACTGTTGACGCGTTGCCAAGAAGACACTGAATGTATATGAACTGAAGCTCAAACAATCTTATAATCAATTATTCCCCACGTCATGATCGTTTTTAAAAGGTCCTTTTTATGGTTTTCCCTAAACAGGTTGAAAATATCATCCTTTGGATCTACTCGTAAGACGCAGACCTTCTTGACACTGGACAGTGAAAAATATGCCAAATTTAACATATTTTTCTCCTCTAGCTACGTTGAAAATGTCTTACTTTCTATATCCTTAAAAGAAAGCTTACATCGATAAAAATGTTTTATATGTGTAGAAAATGCCTGAGGCATTATATCAATAAATTTCTTGAAATTGAACGTTATTAGTGTTTGATTCACTTTTCCGAAAGGCGCCTTCAAATTAATTTTTAGAAGATTCCTATTATCAATAAATAATTATCTTGAGTATAAAATTTTGTTTCCATCCAACCACAATCACACGATTTTGGATCATATTCCCAAGAAAAAGAGAAGTGTTGTATATTAAAGAGTATTGATTGCATGCGCTTTTTGCATGGGTTTCCGATTATTCACTTCATGGTCATTCACTTAAGATCAATGAATAGAGAACTCGTTTTCAATGAAATTGAATGTTTTTCATAGACACAGGCGTCCTTAGATCCAGTCATTCCAAATATTTGATTTACTTTCGGAAAATCAAAAGGAAAAATGAGAAGTATGTTGAGTTTCTGAATACTTTGGAATGGATTAAGCATAGAAGATACAATTTATTCGACAGTATATGTTAGACTAAAAGTTTTCAAATACTATTTGGGTCGCTTTCAACACAAATGAATCTATCTTGCTAATATGATTAGCTTATATTCCTGCAAAACTTGGAATGCCGAATATTAAATTATTATCTATATTAAACAGGATCCTGAAACTAAGAGCCGGTGATAGAGTGTGAAATCGAACGTTTAAAGGCATATATATTTGTATTGTATGGAAGTTGAGTGTTCAGTATCAGTCATCGACTTATCTATCCATGTTTGAGATTATCATGACTTTGTTGAGAATAATCTAAAGGAATATTTTCTAAGTGGTTCCTACATTTTTCCTAACCAGTATAGATAAATTACTTTGCATGCAAATTCGAAAAACAAATTTCGAGTCCAAGCACACTAAATATGTAGGTGCCGCATGTAGTATCTCGTGGGGGTACAGTGGTGGCGACGGGTGTTTGGTTTACAAGTCAGCCCCTGATCAGCTGATTATACCTTGTAGAGAATTACGCCAGCGACCTTGGCGTAATACTGAGAAACGGCTGTGCTTGTAGCGATCCGGCTAAATTGAACCAAACTGGTAGGGTCGTCCTTAACGGAGTAAGGCAATTCCGATTACGGCAATGGCACGATTTGGACTGTCATCCGAATCTATTCTATCATCACTTACTGCGAATATTATTATCAAAACGAAGGATACGAAGACGTACGTTTAAAAATAGGAGAAAACAGAAATAACTCAAGCCTTGTATCTTAATCTATCCCGGGTTTTCTATGATTAATTAGTTCAGGCGATATTTGGCGGAACCTATTCATGATTAGTTGAGAAAACCCATAATCTGACTTTGCCCACGATTTAAATAAATATTAAATAATAATAAATTGTGCACATTCAGCTTGTAGTTTTTTCCTTAAGTGATTTCTATTTAACTTTCCCTCCATGAGGCAATCATCATGCTGCGAAAGGTCTTTTTAAGAATATTACTTGAAATTTCTTGTAAATCGTTTTTAGTAAAGAAAATGCGTAATTCTTAATGAGTTGCATGTTATAAATATGTCACTAATATCAAAATGTTTAATTGGCTAGTGTTTAGATTCACATTCTGTGAATTTGACTAAATAGCTTAAAATTCAGAGGTTGGCAACCTGTGGCTCCCCGAGCAAAATACGGCTCTCTATTCACTACGATCACACATTTTCCCTTCACAAGCAAATAATCAACATCCACGATTAGGTGTGATAGACAAGCAGTTCGACATAAGTATGTCAAAATGCAAGAAATAACATGAAACATGGCATAGTCGAGAGAGGATCAAATTTTTAACATTTCATCGTCTGATTTATTTATATGCGACTTTATAGAAATATCATTATAATTATCGATTAAATTTAATAATCCTAAAATAAACGTTCTAAAGGACCTTTTAAAATTAATGTTTAACAGTTTTTAGGGATGATAATAGAGTGAATATCACAGATATTTACTTAATATTTCTTGTTAGTACTATATAATTACTTCCAGGAATTATTCAGCAGATTATTCAGTTATAACATGAAGATAATTTGATTTCATCAATAGTTTAAATTCATATAATATAATATTTTTTCTATCTACGACCCCTGAATAGGATGATAATTAAGTGAGCTAGGTTCAATTATGAGGATTTCCGTTCAGGATGAGGCATTATGTAGGTTAAAAAACAAGTATCTAGCATAAATGGTGGCATATTTAGATTTATAATATGCATAATGCGCGATGGAAATATTTATTTCAATCAGTAAGAGAGCGACATGAGGGGTGCGTTGAGTACGATAACTAATTCAAATTCATCGAATGGAAATAGAGGGCGATATTTCAAAGTCGGAGTTATTAAACTGCCTCTTCTTTCGCCAGTAAAAATGAATCATCGTGAAATATTTTCTACTACATTACCCCTGCATTCTTGAATCTGCAAATAAGAGATAAGGATACCCTGAATGGAAAAAGGTGTATTAGAAGAAGTAAATCAAGTAGCTTGGACGGGGTAGCTTGGGGGAAGATGAGAGTAGGGAAAGAAGCTGAAAATTCTCATTTCAGCATCACTCCTTAATTATGAATGATGTCAGCATTTAAACTTATGAAATACATCTTGAAAACGTAACAGCATCACTTTTTGATACGAATTATTACTATTAAGCTCACCCTCAGGATCTCAGGATATTCTTTGTCAGTTTTCTAACATTGGGAAATTACACATAATATTAATTTTTGATTACGGAATTGCTTAGTCTAAAAATTTATAGTCCGTTGACTCATTACCGAAAAGGAAACTATTGAAACACTATTCGTGGACTAGGATATCGTAATTGTCTTTTTATTCACCCTAGTGATGGTACCATTTATTAGCTAGACCGAGGCATAAAGATTGTTGCAACTTTCTCTCTGGTTAGGATAAAATTACTGTCTGTTAAATTTCCCATGATCTTTTTTTCCAATAATGTCTTCATTGATGAAATAAAACTAGTTTTAGAAAGCCGTACGAAGAGATTTTTCAAGGTAAAAAGGTAACTTCTCACCCAAAGGCCTGACCCTAGGAAAATTCTCAAGGAAAGACGGACACGGAAAGTATGACTGGGCCGGAATTAGAACCCGGATATTCCACTTTTCGGGCCAAAATTATTGCGTATAATCTTAGAAAAGAGAGATTCTGACTAGGGAGATTGGCTAAAGCATCCGCTTAGAATGTGAAAGATCCATGTTCGAGTTCTGATACCGTAAGACTTTTTTTCGGGTCTTATGCTCCTTGAAGAGACGTTTCTTTTTCCCAGTCACGGAAAATGCAGGTACTATAACGAGTATTTAACAAAAGTATTTTGAAAATATGAGATTTAGAGTTATTAAATAGATATGGATTAAATTAATAAGGATTTAGAGTGAGATAATAATGCTAGAAGAAAGAAAAAGGAAATTGGCGGTCAATGAACTAAGAGACAAAGGTTCTCCAAGCGCCGAAAGCGGCAACCGTCTAAGGGCGATTCCCGGGAAACAGACAATCGCTTAGCGGTCACCAGTTATTCATAATCCCTGAATGAGGGGCTCTGAATAACTGGTGACCGCTAAGCGATTATCCGTTTCCCGGGAATCGCCCTAGACGGTTGCCGCTGTCGGCACTTGGAGAACCTTTGTCACTTAGTGAGATAATAATGATTTAATGGAAAGAATGATAATTTAAGAAAGAAAGTAAGTGGTCCGGAATCGAGGAAGTCCTTGATATGTCAAAGCACTCGGAGGGAATTGAAATTGACTTTTGAAATGGTTTCGATGAAGTCGATCGTAAAGTTTTACTGCGTAGGTTACCTAGTATAGGGATGGCATTAGTCGATAAGGAGAAATACTTCCTCAAGGTACGGTCACAGTGAAGGAAAGTAAGTAAGGAAACGTAAGCTTTCAACGAAAATCGTTGCCCAAAATGCCTAATGGAAACTAGTAGAGGTCTTTTTCTTTTCAGTACTCTCTGGAAAAGTTATTTTATACTTATGATCACCTGTAGAATTTTTAATAAGTAAGAAATGCATATATTATTTTAATTCTAGACACTGAAAAGTTCATTCATACGATGTTTGATTAGCTCAGTTACAAAAATTCGTAACTTATTCAACTTTAAAATTCCATACTAAATAATTTTGAATATAATTGAATATGAAATCATACCTAACTTTAAGGATCTCCTCTGAGAATCCCTGTATTCCCTCACTGCAAGATTTACTCTTTGGAACGAATTAATTCTTAAAATGAGGGATACCTATAACTAGTGGGTATATAGTGACAGTGGGATAAACCTTTAATTCAAACGCTTCGAACTTGGTAACCTTTCTAGAAAAACGTAAGAGATGCGGCCATCCAGGTGAAAGTAAGGGACTGCGCTTCAGAAACATTTACAAAAATCGGCATTCAAGCTGCTGTGTTTTTATCGAACAGCACGAAACGGAGCAGAAAATTACTATTATATCTATACTTTATAATTTTAATGACGTTATAAATGCCTGAGCCTGTTTATGAGAGTAAAAGACCAGGAATAGACATTTCTTATCAATTACGATGGCAGGGTTTTAACAGATAAAAATAATGATCGAGAAAGAGCTTGGGAAGCATGCTATGTTAATAGTTCTGGATGCTAAGGGAAATGGAACACCTAAACGCGAAAGAACTTAAACATAATGGGTAAAAGGTATTACTTCGGAAAGTAAGCAGAAACGAGATGGTTCGCGGCTGTTGGAGCTGCATGTAATTCATACTTAGGAAAATCATACATTTTAATGAGCTCCACATACACGGGAATGTCTGATTCGCATTGTAAGGATGCGACCCAAGACGAAATCACCAAGAAAGTCTTTGAAATGGAGGGAAGATGAACTTATAAATGCTTGGTGCAGATGCGAAGCAGTCAGTAGATTCACATTAAGTCGCATTCTCGAATTAGCAACGTTGGGAAATGCAAAGGAGGTCGCGGAACGGAAGAATTTTATGCCTAATTTCTAAAGTTTCCTGCATCCAAGTTTCGCTAAGTTCTCAGCGGTGCCTTTAATGGAAACTGACGATAATTCGAAGGAATGTCGCGGTTGTACCACAGGCTCAAACTGAAATTCTACTTCTCGCGAAAATATTTCGATGTGGTTGGATTTAATAGCTAGGGTATTATTAAGACGTTTGAGATCACCCAAGTTGATTCAAGTTGAATTATTTATAAATAATTTTTTTCTGAATATTTTAACTAATTAGGTTTTTCCAGTTGGTATGGAAAGGAAACCTCAAGAATTTTTTTTATTATTTTTTGCTTTGATATTCCTGTGGTTTTGATTGTATCAAGTTTATTCTTGCAATCGTTGCATTACATATAGCTGCATTTAGGTAAGTCAAACAAATGCTTGGCTTACCTAAATCAAGTAACGAATATTCCAAATTTCCGAATTTTGCAGCTCTTAAGTTTTCAATTAATAATTAATGTACAAATATTTTCTAAAGCAGTTATTTAATATAGTTTAAAAGTGATATTTACTCATGATTTTTATTCATTGATAGTAAAGAAATAAATATGAAATTTGGTTGACTGACGGAAGAGTGTAATGGAATGAAAGCAATATGCGAAGGTGTAAAGCCATGGAATATGGAATTAATATTGAAAGCTTTGTATAAATGAATTACCGCTCCTTAATCTAAAATAATATGTCCAATTCTTAATTCTAAATAACGGGATGACTAAAAGTGACAATTTAACCTGCAGCACTTATCATTTTTATTTATTTATTTATTTATTTATTCATTTATCACATACAGCATACTAATGCCATTTTATAGCGATAATTTAACTTAACAATGGACAACACACACAACCATTCCCTGATCAGAGAAAATCCGATCAGCCGGGATTCGAACCCGGGACCTTGGGGTCCGAGCAATAGCGCGGCTAGAACGCTAACCACTCGGCCACCGAGGCCGGTAGGGTATTTACTTTTTGTATTAACTTTTAGTTCACTTCTCGTTCATCATTTCTGTTACTAATTTAACATTGAAATTTTCTCTTAAGTTTTGATGATATTGCGCAGTAAGCGTTCCGTAACAGCATCGGTTTAAGTGAGTTTTAAATTTTACTCAACTATCGGTTAGAATGGACGTTAAAATATATATGGAGTGTAATCCGTTTTCGCGATCCAACTAATTATTACACGCCTTACTTCTTTAATATAGTGTCCTCCGGCGTAAGAATCATAATCATTTCCAGAGATTTCACCCATTGAAACCGCCGTACGTTCCCTTCTATGATACTAATCCAGGTTTCCAGGATCTAAAACATTCAACCAAATCCATTTTGGAACCCGAGCCATCCGATGCGCGCCGTGTAGTAGTAGCTTTATGCCGCAATTCCACTCCGCGGATCCAAATTTAATTAAGCCCTCCATTTAGAAAAAAAAACCGCCGAATCATCAATCGCGTCTCGATGACTACGTACACAACTTAATGGGGGAGAAAAAAAACCCGCGCGCGGCAAAAGTTTAGGGAAAAGAAAGCCCTCCCGAAAGCCCGAAAATTTCGCGAGTTTTTTTCCGAAATGAGCGAGACAATCCCGTCTCCCGTGTTCGTTGCACTGGCTGCGGGACGCAAAAAAGCGCCTCTAGTGAAACGCGACTGAATTATTTGTCCGTGCAAATGCGCTTTGTTCTCGGATGAGCACAATTGGTGCGCCGTCTATGTGCGGGGGCGAAACGAAAACGTCCGAATGCGCTCGCGTAGGTCGACGTGCGCGGCTGAATAAAAGGGAATAAATGGATGACAGTCAGACATCTGTCAGGAAGAGGACTCCTTCCACCCGTGCACACACGCACGGGAGCACGCGCCTTCCGGCACGGGATGAAATATGCGAGGGAAACAATCGAGTGTTTTTTACCCAACGCGTCGAAAAGTATTAAAAATGGATATCGGCGAAAATAAGTCGGGATGTGCCCGTGCATTTTTTAAGGGGTTCGACGTACGCCGCGGTGATGTTAATCGCTCGAAAAACTGCTACTTATGAATTAGTTAGGCCGAAAGGAGGACGTTTTTGTGTTATTAGGAATGCGGGTTGAACACCTTGCTGAATGGTGGTGATGACTGGGTGTGTCAGGGTGGAAGAGGGGGTAAACTGAGTGTGGATAAGGAGAGAAATTCACAAGTCTTTGTTCTTAATTAGGTTTCATTTCAGAAAGGGTTCTTATAAGCTTTTATTTTCGAATAAACTATTTGAAAATAATCTCTTTTCCGATATACTATTCACATAAATTTACCAATGTAAAATTTAAATGTTTTCAAACAGATAGAGGCATTACCTCACAACTGAACTAATTAGCGAATCACTAACATACACCAATTTGTCCCATCCCAACACTGCTGTCGTTAATAATCCTGCTACTCCTACTTCGTTATCCCTTCACCTACTCCTAACCCATTTTAACTCTCATTTTCTGATTAACATATTAGCTTGGCACTTATTTTTTCTATAGATGAAAAGCGAGTAGTTGAAACCGATCGCACAGAATTTGGACCAGAAATTGTTTGCATTATTCTTATTTAATTATCTCGGATAATACTTTATTATAGAAAAGTTATAAGAAAACAGTAACAAAGTAAGGCATTATGTCTTTGTACGAAAAACAGATCATGCTTAAAAAATTTGCTGGGAAGGAAAAAAACACAATAGTCCATAGGATATATTTATTCCTTAAAGGAATCTGAGGCAAGTGCAGCAAAATGAAGAATAGTTCTTTTGTTTTTAGTATAAAGCACTCACTCAAAACTTGAAGAGCCAAAATACCATTCTCATTCGTTTTATAACGTAAAAGAAATAAAAATTTTCAGTATGATGGTCATGACGCTACTCTACTTAAAACGCGGTTTTCATTCGGTTCCCTTAAAAGGACCTTAAGCGTAGTTTCACTGTAATTCGATTCATTTCCAGTTACGTAAATAACACGGCGGAAGCGATTCAAAAACTTTTTCTTCGCATCCGAAACAAGATGTGGGTCGGAATCTCGTAGAGGCATTCTTTCACGCCACACACACTGCCGATCGAGGACATGGGATCGCCAGGTTGCATTTCCCATCCGAGCGGAAAACGAAGGATTAAGGACGACTGCGAATCGATCACCTCGAATCGATCGGAAGTCATTTCGAATTTCCACCGCGATTCCTCCCCTCAGAATGGAGTGACGGCTCACGCTAATTCACGTCCGGTTCGGGACGCGAACCCGCGTCCCCTCACGTAAGGAGCCGTGGCATTTGGGTCGGGCGCATGGCGGGGCACGTAGCACTCGCCGTCCGATGGGAATCTAATTTGTAGGCGGACGGCGGAGTCACGAATGCGGGCGCGTGATCGCCAGCACGCGAGGGAGGCCGTGATTGACGCACGACAAAAGGAATTTTCGCCTCGCTCCGGAGGTCACTGGGCGAAGTGTCACACGAGAAAGTATGGGAGGAAGCAGGGTGTCAAACGGAAGCGGGATTTGTAGCGTGCTCTTCCCTTTTTGCCCCGTCAACGTCGCGAATCTAGTCTCCGAAATATGTCGCTGCCAATGGAATGACTCGCGATATTTGATGCGTGGACATCCATCTTCACGCTCAAATCGCAAGCTTATCCTTCATCTGTTTCGTTATTTCTTTTTTTTCAACGATCCGTTTCAATTTTAAAAAAGCCCGAAGGAAGGATGCGAATTTTATTTCCCGCCCGTGCCTTTTCCGGCATTTAATCATAGAGAAATCGGTTGACGGGCACTTTTATCGACGAAAATGATTTTGTGCTTAATCTAGTACTTGAAATGAACATTCCTTAATCTCTTAGGAATACATTTTAGGACGTAATTTATTGATGTGTTATCTGTCATACCAGACGTTGACTTTTACTGAAATTAAAAATGGTCGACGCGTTACGAAAATTGTCGAATACTATTTTAATTAACTACCAGAACATTAAATACATAATGATTTACGACAGCAGAAATCTATGATTTATTATAAAATTTTAATTTAATTAATAAAAAATTCTTCATGAATATTCTTGAAATTATAATTTCCCTGCGTCAGATTCGGGCACCAAATTTCAGCAGTTGGAGCTTATCTTTTTCAGAATCTTGAAATCTACCAGCATAAGATAAAATCTATAAATTATATTTTATATTTAATGGTATTTAATTCCAAAATCAATTGTGTAACCAAAATATGAATTATAATAAAGTTACAACATGCAGTCGAAGTTTTCAAAATTGTCAAGAAGTTAAAATTACGCCTTAAATCAGCAACCCGCAATACTAAAACGACTTTATTTTGCCTAACATCAAGGGGATATTTTTCTGCAGAATCACAGGAAAGGTTACTGATATTCTATAAGTTAACCATAGGCGGGCCATTTCCGAACGGGAGAAATTCCCTAAATAAAATATGAAGTAAGAGGGCATGTTTTTACCAAAATTATTCGAAAAATGTATCTAACACTTGAATACAGGGTCTTTCCCTATACTGATTAATACATAGAAATTCTGTATGATATTTCCAATTTCCTTTTCAAAGAGCCTTAAAATTTCTATTCAAGATAATGTTGATTTAATCACTTCGATTCCGTGTTGTTAACATTTTATGATAAGAGTTTTGACCTCTCATACCGAATTTATGTAAACTACAGTTTATTAAAACGGAAAATAACCTTACGGTACAGAAATTTATATTTATTTCACATACACACGATTAATTTTATTGTTGTGAAATTTGATCATCTCTCACATGTACTTTCTGAAAGTTTGTCACTTTCTAAATAAATTAGAATTTTCATCATAAGTTAATGTAATAATAATGCGATACGTCAGTTTCAATCCTCTGCTACGGTAACTGATACGCTCATAACTCTATGATTTTTATCAAAATATCTAAAAAATTAAGTATGTAACAAATTATATTTTGCTCTTTTTTTAAAAGTAATAACCAATTAGCTGCAAATTATTTAACACTTCGTGGATATTTATGTATGTATCACTATAAATTTGTTAATATTACCAATCGCATCGAAATACATTTTTGACAGCAGTTCTTCAAAATGACATTTAAATGTGAAAAAATTGAGATATTAATGCTATTTCTTTTACCCTTTGCAATTCAGAGATTTGCATAACACCACAGACAATCCGTCTAGGTTAGCTAACCTTAAGTACTCAAGTATTTACCATACATTAAGGTCATGTTGTCAAACCTCTACGACATCAATAATTATATTTTATAAATCAAAATTTATGCAGGAATTTCAGACATCATTTCACATGCTAGAAAATTCAGTAAACAAATATCATGACTGATTGGATACTGCATCATTTATTTACGTATTTACTGCAGTATGCAAATATTCATTAACATACTGCAGTGTATGATCAGTCTATGGTATCATAGCAAATAACCCTTCTTCATTAGAAAAGTAACTTCTAACAATACAAACAAAATCGCAATTTTCCCCCAATATTGCTATTTAAAATCAGCAGTTGTTTGGGGAGGGAAAAGTGAAAAAAAAATCATCCGGAAAAAAAACCGTATCGAGGCCGTCGAGAAATAAAAGGGGATCCAATCCGGACCCAAAACTGAAAAAGTCGGAGTGTGGAGAGATGTGATTTCCTGAAATCCTGATAAGCGTCGCCGCTGAGCTGTGAAACGCGGGAAATCTGTCGGAGACGGAAATTCGAGCGTGTCCGACGGCGTTCCGTCTCTCGCAGGTTTCGAATATAAAAATCGGATAAAGGATTATGAATGGGGGAATCGTGATCGGCGTGCAGAGAGGAAAAGGGCCGAAATGAGAGGGAAGTCGAAGGTGCTCTCCATTTCCCATGGAGAGAGATTTTTCCCGTGGGAAGTTCCAACGGCGCTTAATATCTGATGCGGAAGTGTTGGTGAATTCAAGGGCTCCGCGGAGGAAATGGACGGAGGACCGAGTCCATCCACTCATTCGGATCACTGTCAACCCCTACACACTTCTATAAGTCTCCCCAAAATTCCCATTCTCCCGTCTTTTCCATTTCTCTTCTCTTTCGACCACGCCGTATATTGCCCATCGAGTACGAATCTCTTTTCGTACGCAGAAGAGATGTCTATTGGGTGATGATTTTTCTTTCAATTGTCTTTCGCGATAGGATGGAGTATAATGTATACCTATTTCACTATTCTTCCAGTGTTTTTCAAGGCTGTGATGAAACCTTGTGGAATAAAGAAGAGATCTGAAACCTATTTCTTAATCATTTCTCCAAATATTTGTTCAGATCCACTGAGAAGAGGCTGAAGATGCTACGAAAACACAGAAAAAATCAAATGCAAAGTAAAATAGTTAAACTAAAAAATGTAAAGAAATCAGGAAATTCTTAGATAAATATATTAAGAAAATAGGGCAAAAATTGAAAAAGAAAGAGATGACGTGAACTGACCTGATGATTTTGATCACTTTCTGATATTGATGGTCAGATTTTAAAAAGAAAGTGTATGTATCAACATAAAAATTTCTCGTAGATAATTAATTTAGATAACTTTTTCAAACGATTAACATAATAATAATAAGTTTTATTATGCTCTGGGATTTTTAAAGTCTCATGAGAGCAAACAAAGTACAAAACAAAAAGAATATCTGCACATACATAAGATAAAACAGCTCATAATATATAAAAATATGCAAAAGAACAATATACAATTAATTCGAAGAAACCAGAAGATAATTAAATAGTTTTTCTTTAAAGGATGGCAACGAAGTAGAATTTTTAATTTGGTCTGGTAGTGAGTTCCAAAACTTAGGGGCAACAATTTTAAATGATCTCAGGTAAAAATTAGTGCGGGGGATTGGAAATATAAGGTGGTTAGGGCCTGATCGAGTGGTTTTGGAAGAGAAAGAATGTTTAAACGTAAAAAAGTCGTATATGTATTGAGGTTGACATTGGCGGAATACGGAAAACAAGAATGTAACATCTAACGATAAAGAAGGTATCTCATATAATTTCCATCAATCCATCATCATTCTAATTCATAACTATCATAAACTAACGGGGATGACCAAAACTCAATATTTCTTCTCCAAGGCTAATTTCAGCATACGTACTGAAAGGGATAATATTTGACGATTTTATCACATTATTACCAAACTGTTACAGATATTACCACCGAAGCATTAACTTCCTCAGACCGAATTCGAATTAGAACGTTATTCCCATGTAATACGCCTTTCAGAGGAAAATTTTGTGTTCAGTCAGAGTTGGATCACAAGCCTTAACTTCTATAAAATGAGATTAGGATATTCTTTGAACGTAGTAAAAATTAATCGGTAGACCAGGCATTTCTTCAGAATCTTTTAACTGTAGAAGAATATTTTTACACAGAATTCCAATTCTCATTTTAATACCTATCCAGCTGTGAAAATATCATTGAATATGTAATTCTATAATAATATATAAAATAATAATCGGTCCTTTGACTATCTTTAGTATCTATTTTGTCTATCTATCTAGATAGACAAAATCTAGATTATCTAGAGAAACTGTCCAGATACTTAACACGTTTACTTTTACGTGCATTGGATAATTAATTTAGATCTCTGGATAATGAATACATATTTTTAGAAGCTTTCATAATTAATTTATTCGTGTAACCTTGAAAAATTCAATTTTACAGACGAAATAGCGAATGATTTCAAATTAATAATATTTAACAGATGATTCTGGGAATGGAGAATTATGTAAATTTGGTCACTCATTTACAAACAGATGTTTGTTAATTTATTTTTGAATGATTTTAATTTAATCACAAGCCGATGGTATAAATTTAATAGCATTCATTAAAGAAATTCCTGATCGGAAAATTAATTGCGGAAGTGAAGGAATCAAAATATTAAATACAATTATGAAGATAATTGGATTTTAGGCAGCGAGGCTTCAAATTGAGTATGCTGTTATTTATAAAAGTTTTTTAGAATTAATATTTTGACTTTGAATTTGTTATATTTGTCTGTTTTATATGAGGAAAATTTTCGCCGTTGAAATTCAGGAACTATTATCCACTAATATAAGAATTTAGTTATAGTTGAAGATTTAGGAGAAACGTTTTTGTGGATTATATAATCATTCACTTCTCCAGACATTATATGATACACGTTCCAAATTTACAGATTTTTCCGATAATATTAAAAGTTATATATAAGTATATATAAATTTATTATAATTCAGAAGCGTATTGAATTTGCATCTTGCTTCCAATTATTTTCCTTCACCTCAATCACCAGTAATTTCAGAGTTCTTCACATCAAGGAAAGAGGGTTTCGGTAATTTTTTTAACAACTTGTGCTCATGTAATACAAGAATAACCTCAGATTGACATTATTAAATGGCGTTTTTTCTTAGTTTCTGAAATAATTTCTCGTTCTTGTCGGTGATGTCTTGATTGACACTCCATTCGAAAGACTACTTACTTACTTTTACTTTCTTACTATACTTGACTTACTACTACTTTTAAACTACCCACATTATTATTGGGTTATCCAGATTCCACGGCAGTTGAAATTCGCATGTATAATATGTTTATTTATCAATGCTGGCAGAACATTCTTGGATGAATTTTTTACCAATTCCAGTTACCCGAAACTTAAAGGGATTTATTATAAATAGGATGAAAAATACCTTACGGAATTTATCTTTACGTATTTTGAAAATGTTTAATTATATGTTTTATTTAAACACCGTTAATCGTTTCGTGGTACTTTTCCTTCTATTTTGCCTTAAGTACGTTCTTCACAAGTCCGTTGCGTAGATTATATTACGAATTAGATCACGAATTCACGAAATGAATTGGATAAGAATTAGATCACGAAAGCTAAAAATCTAAAATTTCAGGCAAGCCAATGACCGTATCTCCTAGTTTAGTCCTTAACGTCATCAATGATCCGTTAAGATCGCTAACGCAGTAAAGGATGGCAACCTAGATTCAGCGATCCGTTACCGTCCACTAGCCGACGATATCAGGATAGCAAGTTAATGGAAGTACCACGTCCTCGTCCAAATCCCTCGCTGAGAATTTGTCGAAATCCTAACGTCCATAACTGATCTTGCGTCCTTTTAAAAAGCTCCATTTGAGGGACTTTATCATCGGAACACAACTCTTTCATCCTCTCTCTCCAGGACTTACTGTTGCTAAATGGAGGATTAATCTCGAGCAGCTCAACCGTACAAGAATAACGGTCCGAGGAGCAAATAGACTGAGCACTTCCTTAACGTTTGACAACCTCTCAATTCTTTGAGATGACGTTTAATTGTCGATTTCGATATTTTCGCGAAGTTTTCGGAGTTTTTGATAGTGCTTTTTCGTAGTCGACAGAGAATCCCACTCAATGTTCGATTGCATTTATAGCAAAAAATTGTTAGTAATCGAATTTTCTGCTCTTATATTGCATTTTTATTATTTATTAACGGTTCACTCATTGCTTTGATAAAGGGGTATATATTAAAAAAGTGGGAGTATTGTCTGAGTATTCTGTGAAACCCAATAGCTTAGTAAAATGATTTTCAAAGATTACAGGAAAAATGACTGTAGGTATTTTAAATTACGATGATGATTTAATTTATGAATTATAATTATATCATGAGCGGCAAACCAAACCTTCAACCGTGGATTATTTAACCAATTTTGTTAATAATTTACATTGCTAAACTTTTCAAGCAATTTTATTTCTCGTATATTCAACAAAATTATCATTTTCGAAGAATCACTTGTTACTTTACATTGCATTTATGGAAGGAAAAAGTTGGAAATCTGCTGTTAATGAAGAAGAGATCGATAAACTCCGTGAGCCGACTTCGTCAATGAAGCGTCGGGCCTCTTCCTCGATTAGATAAAGAGCCGGTGGATTGTTGTCCTTTTAAGAATCACCCAATGCGCATTTCGGCGGCTATGCCACCATTCTCAGAGGGTAAAAGTTTCTGAGGATGGCGGCATACCGGCGTACGGAGAGGTTTTCGAAATCTTATCTATATTTACATCATGTAAGACATTCTTTGGCGTATAATATGGGGTTGCATACACCACGGGATCAACATTTTTCTTTCGTTTACGACTATAGATCGTTCGTGTGAAGAAAAATTTTCAAAAGCGATATTACTTTGTATCCAACTTGGATTTAGCTCGCCATCGGATAAAGATTTGTAATTACAGTAATATGAAATGTTGAATCCACACATAGCTCATCAATTCCTTGGGAGCTAGTAGGCTAACGTATAAGCCAAATGCACTCTTCCAAAGGTAAGTGATGCTAATGTGAGTGGTATTAAGGTTATGCTGCCAATTATTACCCTCACTTTGACCTCTGAAACCCATTGATATATATGTAGTCGATCTGTGGCCTCAAAATTTCGAAAAATGCGGGATAATAAACTGCCACTAAGATTGATACTTAAGCAGGCCAGCAGAAATAAAAAAATCGTAATCATAATAGAAAATCAATCGATAATTCAGAAGCGTGTCAACGGGCACTCGCGATCGATCGAATATAACTCACCGATCGATAGGTCGATCCCAAAAGTTCTGTCATCTAGGCTTGACATATTTTGAAGGAGTGCAGCAAAAGAAACCAAAGGTTGAGGAAACCCCGTCTTAGCCCTCCTTCCGAGGGAACGTATCCCAGAACGTATTATCTGACAGTTCTAATCCCAAACCCAAATAGAGATCAGGTGAGAGCGGTGGATATATTTTAACCGGCTAAGACGTCGACGAAATATATCAGGAGGATGACGAATGAACCGCGACGTAACGTGAGGGAAGAATGGATAAGGAGTAATACATACGAAGGTCGAATGGATTCGGTGACCAATGCAATTCTTCCTTGAAGAGAAATCGAATGAAAATGTCCCGCGGAAAGGCGCCCTCCGTCCAGATCCCTCAATTTCTTTCATCCAGATGAAAATGTCATCTCGAAAAATCCAATTTTTTGAGAAATCCTCCTCCCAAGATTGCTTCCCTCCTGACCCTCGATTCTTGGTCGTCATCCTCATAAGTTCCGTTTAATAAATCAAGATTAATATCAGATAACCAGTGCAAGTGACATAAGAGGATTAGCCGACAAGTAGAAAGGGCTCGGAGTGGAATGACGCAGGAGAGAAAGGAAATTCCTCCACAATAGTTCAATATCGAAAGATGCAAATGAAATGTTTCCAGATAAGAGTCGCTCCCGTTATTGCCTCGCTCTCCACCACCGGCGCCTATAAATTTCCTCTAATTGAAATCGAGGGAAAAAAGATATTAGTTTCATCCGCATAAATTATTTTTCCTCTCTTTCTCTCCCCCTTATATATGGGAGGATAATTGCGAACGGTTTTAATAAGATTTTTATCGGGTATATCTTTAACCTCTGCGCGAAAAATCATTCGAGTTTTTATCGCGGAATTCAGATTATGCGAAATTCACACACCGGAGTGTAGCAAACGCTGTGAAAAGTGAAGTTAAAAGAATCTAAATTTGGTGTTTATGAGACTCGAAGTTAGATATATTTATTTAAAATGCGTTAATTTAATTAGTTTCCTACCTCGTTTTCACTCTAACTGTCTAAAAAAAATCAAGTAAAGAATATCTATAAGAAATCCATGTATGTCTAAGCATGCCTTCTAATTAGAGAAATATTTCAATCACTTTATTGCAATCAACTTGATGAAATTTTTATTGGGAATGAGGTTGGACAAGTAATCCTAAAATGAATTGCTGATTTGCTAAGAAATTTATTGTACAGCAAAAGTGGTAATAGTCCATCTTAACACAGAATTAAATATTAACATCAGAGTAGGTTGCCAAATAGAGACTTTGAATTTGATATATTTCCAGTATGTCAATCGAACGTATCCAAATACTCGTAGCTTTTTTAATTCCAATAGGGCTTAGAACGTGCTGTAAGGATATAGATATTCTCAATTTCCTATCTATCATAAGAAGGCATAGTGATTTACCGAACTTACTTTCCAGTCCACGAGAAGAAACGGGACTTCTGTCCCTGAGAAATGTAACGGTTTCACCTGATACTTAAAGGTGCTTCATTTAAATGTTGAGTTAAATGTCATCTACATATTTTATGCTAATTTAAAGAATACTATCATGGGTAAAATATATTCGGTAAGAGTCCTGAAAGTTATCTTCTCTGATCTTCCTTTGTTCACTCTCCATTTTTACATAACAACTTCATTATAATATAGTTTTCGTAAATAACTTCCGTCAGTATTTTTTAAAGGTGCACTACTCTCTTTATCTGTTCTAAGACACTAGTTACGCCAAACCTTCTAGTAATGAAAATGTACAAAGTATTCCTAGTACGATTTAATTTTACAGGTACTTGTGTTATGGTAACTCTTGCAATAAACATGTTTTTGGCAGAGTTGGTGAGGAAAAATGTCGGTAAAACGCGGGATATGAATCCCTTAGGAAGGTTGAATCTAACCACACAATTTATGAGGTTGATCCAGCTTCAAGCTCGGAATGTTTACATATATTTGGCCAGGTTTGCTGTGCGAAAAATATTCGGAACGATTTGGATTCGGCAGGAGTTAAATAAATATTTCTTTGGATTCACAGAAGATATTCAACGAAAGCCCATAACTTAGCTAACATTTCCCTAGTTGAGCTTACAGAGAAAGCTTCGGTTCGTAATTAAATTATAGATTTCTTAGAAAAAGATCCAAACACTCATTAAAAAGCGTCAGAGTTTAAATAAAGTCATAAAGAGTTAATGAACAACTTTTTAGTTTAGTAGTTAGAAAAATTTCCCGGAAAGTGGGAGAACAAGATTTGAACCCCATTTGTGCCTCTATTTTTCACTTTTGTTATTGTATCATTCACGAATAATATTAATGAGCATCACTCATTATCATGTTGTTTAAATATTTTCAGCCAATACGAAGAAATAGACGTAAGTTAATGTACGATAAAATTTCCTCTATCCTATACCAAATGAACAAATCAAAACATTCTATTCATGAAGTAATGGCTAAATGAACCAGATGATAGTATGGATGTAATAATGTAAAAGAAAAAGTTTAGAATAGCTATGGAAAGAAGACGTAAGACATTCATCTATTCTCGGAGTTTGACTACTTATGTGTTGCGTATTTCCTTAAAAACGGCAATTCTGTGTCTATTAAGTAAACATAAGGATATTGAAATGAACTGTGCTGAGGCTAAAAATATTCCGGAAAGGCATTTCTGGAACTGAAACAGCATAGTAGCAAGAGCAGTAATGATAATAAGAGACTATCATAATTTTTACAGCATTTTAACAGTCTGTGTGACCGCAGATCTCACCTTATTACACTTCATTTACTTAATTCGAAAACAAAATAGGTTTAAAATTATAGTATTTAAATTTTGATCGGTTTATTTTACATGACTGGTTTCACTATCGAGAAAGCATCTTCAGGTGAAAACACAAATTTAAAATTCAATCAGTGTAGGGAAGGGTAAATGAGGGAAAAGGACTGGAGGATTTTCTATTTTCAATAAACCCCTGAAAATTCACAAAGGTTTTCCTTTCACCTATTATGCATTTCTATTGAGGTACGCATTTTCAAATTGATTTTACGAAATTTTCGTAATGATATGGTGGTTCGTCCTATGCAAATGATATTCCGAGGAAGGTAGGCCGGGAAAGATGTTTTTCAAGATGAAAACAAACCTCTGCTGACTGTTTACTTTCACGCACCTCGAAAAGGTGTAGTAGAACATATATATTTCAAGCTAATCCAACTACACAATGAATTTTATCAGTGGATGCAATACAGAATACTTTCATACATCTGCAGAAGAACTCGGAACGTTAAGAATCCCCAGTTTGTGAGACTCAGCCACAGATTAGCTCCCCAAAATATCGGAACAAATGCTCAAAAGAGAGGAGGGGAGATCTTTCTCCAGATCCTAATATCGCATTAAGGAGCAAAGCTGCCGGGATACCTCTTAAAAATCGAGAGGCCCGAATTCAACTTTTTAATCGCGGGCGAAAATTACTTCTCCCTAATATCTTTCGACATGGACACCTTTCACGAAGATAAGGAAAACGGAATGAAAAAAAAATCGAAAAAAAAACGCATAATCCCGCTGTTTCATCCCTTCGGAGCGCGAACACACAGATTCCGCCCACTTTGCATTTTCATTTCGTAAAAGAGGGAAAGGAGGATCTTGGCGGGGGAATAGGAAGACGCCGGGAGATAATAATGTTACTGGAATATTAGTCTGGCGTAAATTTCCATTTTTTCCCGTGCCGAGTGAAGAGTCGGAATGGCTGAGGAAAGATGGGAGATATGAGGGGTGAATATGAAGGGGAAGGAAATGAGGGGTGCCCGGGAGAGGAAGGGGGGGCAGATAGGGGTCCCTGATTGGAGGGGCCCGACTATTAGTGAGAAAATGGAAATGGGTGAGAGCGCTAAAGAGAATGAAAGAAGCGCCGGGGATGATATGGGCCTAATAGCGAGTCTTTGGTTGGGGTGATCCGGGAAGGGGTGGTGCGTTCGTTGAGGTCGGGTTTGGCGGGAGAGAATTAGGGGAGAATGAAGGAGATGGTTTTTTTTCTTTAGCAGGGGGGCAGCGGAAACTAATAGGATGGGATGTTATGGAATGGGGAGGGAAATTATTAATGGTTTTCGCCTTCTGACGGGTTATAAGGAGAGCGGTGGGGCGAATGGATCTAGAAGGGGGATTTTATGAACTCTGTTAGTTTCAAAACGTCATATCTTAGGTTAAGAGAGATTTAAGGAAAACGCTATATTTCTCCCGGCGAAAATGAGGCGGTGCGTCTCACCGCTCGAAAAGCGGAGGCTTATTAAAAAGTTATCGGCGATCTTGATGCATGCGCTGAAGGGTTAAATGGAGATGAATTTATAAAGTTAATTAGTTGTCGGTTCAAACAAAGTGGGCCGCAGTTTGCGCGTCCGAAAAAGAAGCCACTCGGGAGGGTAAACACGTTGTTATTTCATGTTCTTCATCGCGTGGCGTTATCAGTATGATTGTTGGGGCATAATTCATGCTTTGAAGTCGTTGTGCAAATGTGTGCGTATGGGGGCGTTCGATCGGTGAGAGAGGGGGGAAACGCGGATGTCAAATTAATTTTACCGTTGTTTTCTCAGAGGTGCACGTTTACGGAGTATTGTTCCGCGTCACTGATTCGAAATTCGTTCACGTTGCTCGAAATTTCATCTCGGCGGGTGATTTTGTGAGCCCGATTAAAATGTTCACATGCGTAGTAATGCTCCTATATTTTTACATGAATAATATTTACCCGGAGAAAGTCATGAGTGCATGGTTAAGAGGTAATGATTGACTGAAGGGATTCATCAGAAAATTCTCTGTTATTATTACTAATCTCGTTTTAATGTCTTCAGTATAATATTTTATTTATTTCTATTACCTGTAGCGTAATGCATCCTCGATTTAATAGATAGATAATTTATTGGCGAGGTTTGGCTCAAATGGGTCTCCCATCCACTTAATCTCTAAAGTTATTGTTTACATGTACAAATATAAAAAAAGCAAGAAGAGCATGGTGTGGGAAAAATCTTTGCAACTGAAAGAAAAAATGAGAAAAAGGCCACCTTGCGGGAAAGTAACCACAGAGAAGGGTGGCGTAAAAAAAAACCGAGAGAGACAAATAACTAAGAACCATTTACCTAAGGCTGTATTGATTCCAAATATAGGAAATTGTGCTTCATGGATGTGGTTAAGCAGCTCATTGAACTACTAAGAATAATGGATAACTTGAAGGGAATCCATAGTGATTAGGAGATAGTAAGGGGCAGAGGAACAATTATTTCTTAATCGTATCGTTCTAACTACGATACTTAGTATTCATTAATAGTGATATTATCTTCGAGATCAAGGCAATCCTGGGATTGAGAGAGTTGAAAACGAAATCTACGTATTTTATAGATTTAGTTTATTCTGAAGTGCTAAATGAAGAAATTAAAAGCCAACAGAAAGGGTAGAAGAGCTTCTAAACCACGGAAAATCTTGCTTATGTGACAGAACGCTTAAAGTTAAATTTTACCGTGGATCATCAACATTTTAAATACATTTTGATTTTCTTCAAACATCTACTTAAAAGTGCAAAGACGAATTTCATTATAAAATTACGATAAATGTGACAATATAAAATAGTAATCAATAAAAGTTCGAATATATAGAATAACGAGAAGGGGCGGAAAAATTCCATAATTAAAAGTCAAGACTAATAGTGTTCAAAGGATGGATACAAAAAACATAGTCATGAAAGTTAGGGAAATCATAATGAATTTTATAGTTGACGACAGGTTGGGATAAAATTATTTATTCCTACAATCTTGAAACAAAGAGTGTTTCACCATTTAAAAATTTAGAGAATCTAATCTCTGACTATTCTCAATAACTTTTGGAAATATCGCAAATTTTACTGCTCTCTATCTAATCAATGTTTGGTGAATTGAAGAGTATTAATTCGTAATTTCAAATATAACCTTTCTGCCTCCCCACATTTCTGCTAATGTATTTCATAATATTTTTGTTTAAAATCGATCTTAATGCATTGCTGAAAATCTTGGATCTTCGTTGCTTTATCAGTGTTTTTTTCAAAGGAGATAATTATGGACTGATATAATTACCATTACCACTTGAGCCTTATTATTTGATAGACAAAACGTTCAAGTGATTCTTTTCCATTCATTCATTTATCTGGCTGAAAGGAAATCAAATTAATTTTAAGCTTAATATCGCGGCTATCCCTTTCCCCATTTTAATTTGGAATGCTATCTTCACAAACTTAAACGAAATAAAGATAACCACCAGCTTAAGGCGTACATACCTCGAGGCTTTCTTGAAATTCGCGCCCACTCTACATTATTTCTCTCCCCTGAAATTCCCGAACGCAAACGTTGGCGGAAGAATTTTCCAGGGATTGAAAAGACATTTCGCGTCCGCGGAGGGAAGTAAAGAAATGGGTATCAATCGCTTCAAATCCTCATAATAATGCGGGAGAGCGATTCGGGCGTGCAACATAGCCCTAAACCATTCGGAACGGCGATGAGGATGTATTATGGAAGCTTTCTTCTTCCCAGGGAGACGGAGGTTAACTGCTTTGGGGGAAAAGAACGCCAGAGGGAGTTATAATCCCCAAGAGCGATCCAAATTATCGGTCGATTGGGGAGATTGCTGGCATTTGGAACTGAAAGGGGATAAGAGAAAACTCGTGGGCGAAGTATAGGACGACTCACCGAAAGGAGGGAGGAAATCGGCGAGAATAAAGAAAGATCGGAGAGGGAGCTCGGAAGAATTTCATAAGACTCCAAATGGCGAAGACGTGCGGTCACAGATAATGGAAGCGAAGCAGACAATCAAAAATGCCTTTGAAAACGAAGCTTCGTATGGCTATTCCTATGTAATTTGAAGTAATATGAGACTGTTTCTGATTGAACAGAACTCTAAGAAGTATTTTATAGGAAATGGGTTGTACAAGAAGGCATACACGCGAGAAAATACCAAGGAAAAACGGACTCGAAAAAAGTCTGACGGACTGGGAATTGAGGCCTGGATCATTCTTTCTATATTCGGTAGGTTGCTTTATCTAAGGAAGCTATCCGACCAGAAAATTTTCTCAAACCGTTGAGAGAACTTGGTAGGCAAGGGAAAGAGTGATTTCGTACGGCTGAACGGCGCCGTCCACACCACGACCTCATGGAGGATCTGGCCAAACAGTTTACATATATGTCCCCTGGTTTTATACATATATTCTTCATATACACCTTTTAAGTGCAAGGTGTTATCAGATTTCACTAGAGTCGATCAAATCATTTACTACTACTATTCAGTGCACAGGCTGCTGCATTTCTATGAACATATAAGTGGTAGAAGAGAGAAAAAAGGAACTCGGCGGTCAATGAACTAAGAGACTAAGGTTCTTCAAGCGCCGACAGCGACGACCGTCTAAGGGCGATTCCCGGGAAACGGATAATCGTTTCCCGGGAATCGCCCTTAGACGGTCGCCACTGTCGGCGCTTCATCTACATCTACATATGTACCCTGCAAGCCGCCTTTCGGCGTGTGGCAGGGGGTGCAAACACCATGACTCTATTGTCCTAGTCGATTATTTTCGCATATTGTTCTCGGAAAAAAAGAATTCTTGAATCGACTGGTTTTAGCATCTATTTCTCTGATCTTTCTCGCTGTATCAGAACGGCCTATATAGCAAGGAGGGCGCATAATATCGGCTACATCTTCTATGAAAGTGCTCTGTCTGAATTTATCTAGTAATTTAAATCTCTGATTGAGCCTTCTTTCTTCTAAAGATTCCCATCCTGCCTCCTGAAGCATCTGAGTAACACTTACCGATTTATCATAGCAATTTTTTACAAAGCGTAAAGCGTAAGCGTAAGCTTGGAGAACCTTTGTCTCTTAGAACATATAAGTGCTCCATTTACGGGATACTTTAGACTAATTTGAGGCCCCATATCTCAGTTTCTCTATTATCGTTATTGTCAAGATGTATCTTTCCTGTATTGGGTTTTTTTCTGTAATTCTAATTTCTTAGCTTTGGTAAGACGGATAATCTTGAACTTTTAGTGAGAAAATTTTAGGTCCCAGACTCATCAAGAATGGAAAGTTAGCAAGGTCTAATTTTCTCTCTCAGATTTTAGGGTGAATAATCATCTTTCTTTATGTGTTGTTACATGGCCATTCAATGAATTAATATTAGAACCTAGATTTCAAAAACTTCTCTGCGTTCAAGATGAATTTATAATCTAACAATTGTCTCAGAATTTTTTAAGTTAATATAAATTGCGCATGAGTGATAAAATTATCGTTAGGAAAGCTTGGTAAGATATTTTTCCATTGTTTCTCCCATTCGCCTCTTTCTCTTGATTATTTGTTGTAAGAACCGCAGTTGTCGATATATTTAGGAAGAAATGGCCTAAACTTGATCGAGTTTACTAGAAACGGCTTCCCGCAAAAATTATCAGAGAAATTTTCAAAATTATATCATACGGCTCGAAAAATCTGTTGAAGTGAAGTACTTGGAGATCCACTAACGTATTTTATCATCTTCATAATTTGTGTCTATTGTACCAATTACAGTTACCACTGTTAGAGCTCAATATTGGTATATTTTATAACAAATGGCCTTTTCGAGTAAGTGATGTAACCCTATGACCTAAAGTAAGGAAAATGACCTAAAGTAAGGAAAATGATTGACGCAAAAACCCAAATCGGCATGGATAGTATTTTCGGATGAATTCACTTTTGTGATGTTTTAGATTGTTTAAAAACAAGGTTGAAGGATTTTTACAGATTTGAAAAGTATGGATACCTCGTTTGAGAGGATTCGGTAAGCGCCTCCAAAACCCCGAATGCCGCTGGGTCGCCTATTTGGCGGTATAACACCAAATAGCAACCTGTTTGCTTTCCTAATTTTCTGGGGTGAATGAACTGAAAACTTCTTCTTTTGTAATCGAATTTTCAAATGTTAACGAGTAGATTTTGCATAGATTTCTTGACTTAAGTCTTTATCTTTTTCTTGTTAGCCTTTATTACATTTATAATAATTTTATTATTTATGATGTAAGGTTGGCAGATGATGTTGAAGGTGATAAGTGAAAATAAATTTCAATCAGAGTATAAATTAAAACCCTTTTGTCTAATCTGCGTTGGAAAAACTTAGCCTCTCCTGAGAATCGAAGTCTAGAGCGCATATGTTGAAGGGGATGAATAATTATTAGTCTAATGGGACATCAAATTTTACTTCACTGAAAGAAGCATGATAATCTAAGTTTGTATCTACTGTTTTTCAACCTCTAGACGAATAACTGATTTTGCTTGTTTCCAAATCTTTCTATTTTCTAGATACAGCACTTTGGGTATGTCTGCTTATTATCGGTCGTATTTCTTCCAAGGAATAGTTTTGGAAGAGTATTTTAATGTTACGTCTAACTTCCCTATTATAAAATAGGCATTAAATTAAAGCTTTCATTATTGATAATTCACGCGGAAAAGGAGCAACATTCGATGAAAATTGATGCTTTTAGGGAGTGTATACCTCTGCTTGCTATGTCTATCTATCACTTTTTCCAGGTATTTCGTAGAAATCTTTAAATTAAAATTTTACATGGAACGCCTTCATTTTAGATTCCTGCTAATGGAAGGTTAAAAACGCACATTTATTGGCCTGGAGAAATTTTCAAACCCTAGGAATGGATGAAGGTAACTTTGCACATAAGGGCGTGCACCCAGAAAAAATCCCAAGGATTTGCCTACATGGCCCTTGCCTACAAAGTTCCCAAAACGACCTGAGAAATTGTTCTGATCGGATAGCTTAGTTGGTCAAAGTAGCCTCCTGGTTAGAGGAAGATCCCGTGTTCGATTCCCAGTCCCGTCAGACTTTTTTCTGGTCTGCTTCTCCTTGAGATTTTTCTAAAATTCTTTAGGTGTGCGAAGTCTGAGGCTGATTTTAACTATTATTGAATATTTTGAAGCCTTTTTCCGGCAAATTCTCAACTTAAAGCCAATGTAGACCTATTCAGTCGTAACCCAACAAGAAACTATTAGGAAAATCAAACCCTCAACAAGTCAATTCTCACTTAACCAATTGGATTTACAATATTTAACCGCTGGATAATCACATTGGGCAAATTTCGGGATGTGCTTTGTAATCACGGTTCAAATATCTGGTCCCTATAATATATTGACGTACGTTACTTTGTGAACAAGTTTGGTCAATATGGGATTAGTCAATCAATTTCAACCAATTCCCAACCGATCTCCAATTACGAAAACATTTTAGCTGCGGTGGCACCTCAGCTTCATCAATCAAGATGAAATGCATAATTTCCAGGGTGAGGTTACGCCGGCATTCCAGAATATTGTCGATTCAAAATCAACAGCCCCTCCCCAACCTTAAATTATTCAGTAATTTCCTTCTTCTAATGGAGCAATTTCTCTTTCAGCAATTCTCACAATGCCTTGTTCTAGTATTAATCGAACTGGGCATTCTATTGGAAATTATTCGCTGTTGTGAGTTTGACTGATCGAAAGCATTCCTCCCGTAATTAAAGGAAATTTTCCCTTGGGAAATCTTAGCCGATGAAAGATGAATTGAGAAGAATGAATGAACCGATTATTGCAAATTTTATAGAAAATTCTTTCCGACATCTGAACGTCTCTAGAGGGTAGAAGTGAAATCCGTTATTGTACATCAAAAATAAATAATTATTAATGGATAAAATTAGCAAAAACTAACTCGGTATAATCCACAATATAAAAACAGCTAAAAAGACCGGTTTCGACAGTATCACTATCGTCAGGTCTTATTATTCTGTCGTTTTAACTGCTTAACTTGGTTTGACTGTGGATTGTACCGCTTTCGAGTTTACTTCATCTACATCTAGAATAATCCTGCAAGCTGCAATTCATACGGGCTGTGGCAGGGCTCATGCTCCATGACTCTACTTTCCTAATCAATCACTTTTCCATATCGTTTGCGGAAAAAAATGTATTCTTGAATTGACTGGTTCTAGCATCTACTACTCTAATCCTTCTCCCAGTATCAGTACGGCTTTTGCAATAAGGAAAGCGCATAGTATCTGCTACATCTTTTACAAACGAACTTTAACTTGTTCATCATTAAAAAAGGGATATCTACATAATACCGTTGAACCAAGTTCATTCTGAATATGTTTAGGCTGCTTTATAATATTTTCAACTCTTTCTACCCAATTAATCGTATGCGTACCATTGCATGGTAAACGTTCATCATCAGCTATACCTCAGCCTTGTGTGAGACATAGGTGAAAATTATTTGGGTTCAGTTTCAAGTGAGCACCATGATGTTAGCCTAATATCGTGAAAAAATGGGAAGCTACATGAATAAAGTAAGTAGCTGATCAAGTAGAGTATCGAAAAGGCAATTTGACTATGGTGAGCTCGATACGCTGGTATTTTGGTCATCTCGATCATAGACTTTTATGAATTACTATACCATGAATTTATTATTTTTTTGTCAATAAGGAAACGTGAAGAATGGAATACTTAGTTATGCCAGTGTGGAAAGCAGATATTACTTTCTGCCAAAGAGAAAACATATGTACGAAAAATTTGTTATTAAAATGCTTTCATCGAATTAATTAACTTGCAAATATAACAATTACAGGAAAAAGCGAGGTTGAAAGGTAAAGTAATTAGTTAAATCATTTACACACAAGTAACCCTTCGTATTATTCCACGGATCTCAAAGGAGTCCTTCGAGTTTGGGAATCTGTACTTTATAAATTAATTTTTACTCTAATCTGTTACTTTCGGGTGTCGTCCGCGGAAAAAATGAATCTTAAAAGCGGTTAATTTTAGCATATTCATACTTAATATAATTAAAATTTTCCTAATTATTGATTTCCATTGTATTGAACTGAAACCGAAGTCGGAATGTTTCACAAAACAGAACTTTCAACCTTCTTAACGACAATATCGTCACGCTCCGTTTAACAGCTCAAATCTGCATCTTCAGAATCATTCGGCACGAATACCATGAACTTGTTATTTTTTAATTAGTAAACGAAAAGAGTGGAATACTTAGTTATGCCAGTATGGAAAGCAGATATTACTTTCTATCAAAGAACAAACTTTACGAAAAATTTGTTACTAAAATGTTTTTATCTAATTAATTGAATGGAAAATATAACAGAATTGCAGGAACAAGCAAGATTGAATGCTACATTAATCACGAAAATCATTTACACACATGAAACATTTCGGATTAAACAAACAGACCCTTGGGGATATAAGTTTGAGAATCAGTCCTAATCCATTACTAATCTCGTATCTTTCGAGGCAAAAACGAATCCTAAAAACTGTTACTATCATCATATACATACCAAATAAAATTATATTCCATAGATATTGATTTCGATTAGACTTATCAGAAAACAAAGTGGGGTTGCTTCACAAAACAGTACCCAACTTTTAACCTTCTTAATGACAGTTTCGTCTCGCTCCGTTCAGCAACTAAAATCTGCATCTTCAGAATCATTCGGCCCGAATACCCGTCTCTTATAAGGCATTTAATGAGCCCGACAGTCACTTAAGAGATGAGGAGCTCTCTCACTGCTCATAAACAACGAATATCTCGACCCTGTGAAACGCCAATCTCCTGTCAAACTCACGGCTCTAAGGAATTGCTCCGCTCTCAAGTCACGCTTAACTAGCCTTCTTTCCGGCTCATATGAATGACGCGCTAATTAACCATGAAGTAATTGCGTTTGCGGAAAATCCTCACTTTAGAAGAATATCCTCGGGCGAAACAGCAATAAATGTGCGCTCGGATCCCAGAAAAGTGTACCTTAATGATTAGATAACGCGTGGTAAGATAGGACGACTTTTTGCATTTAAAGCATAAAACAAACAGAACAAGTCGCGAGTTGATGAAAACGAGAGACGCTTCATTAATGGAAGCTTTCCACTACCGCGTTACTAATCATGTCAAATTATTATCTCACTGCATTTCGTTATTCAGGTTTACCTCTCTGCATAAAGAGCAAAAAATTTCATATAGCAGCGTTATACCACAAAAAGTCTCTAAAGTAAAATATAATTAATAACTGAAATAAAAATACTACACATAATATAATTATGTGTATTATTATAAAATTATCATAAGGATTTAATAACTATCTTGCGATCGACAATGGTTTCATTTATATCTCCAATTTACATCCTACAATGCTCGTAGTTATTAAAAACTGGCATAGATAGTTTATATTGGTTATTGACTTGAACTGTTCCATTTCTCTTTGTTACCTATATTCATTCCGACTTAGATAGGACCTGTAAAATTAGAAAAGGTAAATTCCATGGCAGTTGTTCACATACTTTGAGGTGCTGTGTTCCATACATTTGAGGCAATTTTTTGTGTTCCGTAATTCAGAAATAAGGAGAATACATTTTAGCAAAATTTTCGTTTTAAATAATTAGCGATATCTAGATATGAACGTTTATCGGCAAGCCAATCTTTTCATGGGATTGCTGTGGTAATATTAATAAAGTCATTTAGTGGGTGAATTTTCTTATTTTCTTTTAACATTCTTAAATTTTATTCTTTAAATTTTATCTTGTTGATTTTTCTATTATATTTCGAGCTTGTATCAGATTACGAACTCGTATTTAGTTTTTTTCCTTTATTGATTTTTGCTGGTTTCTATATTCACTTACTAAAAGTTAATTTGCTGAGTCCTGTTTCGATAACTCTATTTTTATAATCCTTATTGGTAATCACTCAAAATTAATTCCTTTCTTTTTGGAGTTTCGAAGATCGGAAAACGTATTAATTGGGTTAGCCTGAGATTCGTGGAAATATAGTGCTAGATGAAAAAGATAAGCCAGAATGAAAAATATTTGATGAAAACGGTAATAATGTAGATAATAATAGTAATATTAAATCAATTTGAGATGAATCTACTTCGTGGAATCCATTTAATAAATGAGAAGATAAAACTTCGTATTTTTCACATGTTTTTACTAGTGGACTGGTTTTGGCATATAGCCATCCTCAGATGAGTGTAATATTAAGGTTATAAAAGAAGTGAAAAATAATAATATAATAATAATTAGATTATTACTTTTTTCTTCACTTCCTGTATAATCTTCGGTTTAGTCACACAACGTAATGTGGTAAGTTAAATTTCATTTCCATCATCAGTGTAATATTATTGGATGATCATATGAACCTTAGAAATAAATAACTTAAACTTTGAAGACATGAGCAACAGACTAAGTATGGTTGTGATTAATCAACTGAAAAATGGTCGTGATCTAATTCTTATATGTAATAATAAATTCATTAATATGTCTCTTTTAATACTACTTCGAGGTTTAGCATTCCCACAACTTAATAAATAAAATCGTTAATAATACATTTAATTCTATTACTAACGACTGAAAGCAGTCCTTGGGATGAGGCCTTTGTCCACTCAGTTGCTTAGAAAAGTCATACAGGGAGTTAATAACTGGTTTATGAAAACCATTTGAGTTTGTGAGTGTGTTTAATGGACTACACATTCAAAATGCTTTCGGAATGCTCGCTTGGTTTTCACGAGTAAGTGGAGTGTGCAATTCTTCACCTTTAGTCCACTACGCAAACCAAAGCAATGGAAGAGGTGCACAGGCGTCTCTAATCCTATTATCCCACGATATATATAGCTGTCGACGGACTTGAATCGTTGTTTACTGCAAACATAATCGGATGATAGACTAGAAATTATACGAATATCCTCATGACTGCAGCTTCTAATGCATGTTTATAATTTTCTCGGTTCGCTGGACTGTAAATATGACTTTCTCTCTGGCGGATATTAAGATCTCTTGGATTTTATAAACCGGAGTGTACAACATTACTGTTTCTTTAAATCGAGTATTTATGTATTTCTACTTCTACGGCTTAGTTCGAGACTTAAGAGTTTGAAGTTGAGCATTTACTTGGACGTAGAAGGCGATTTATCATAAATTTCTATTATATACATAAAATATTTTTCTTGTATTTGTTAGATCAGGATTCTCCAACCTTTTTCGCCAAAAATCCACTTAAGAAATTTCATCCATTATTTTGGACGTCGAGGTTCCATGTAATTGGACTAATATTTTCTCATTCAAGTATTGCACATTTTTGTATATGTATGCAGATTGTATAAATCAGAAAAAATGCATGCAAGCAAATACCTAATTTTATTATCCATATGAAATTAATGCATGAAAACAGAGTAAGATATATTTATTTAGTATTTATCTATTATTTATTACACATATAGTACACAATTTTATTTTATTTGTGTAGTACACAAATTAAGTTTTGGTAGAAACAAAGATAATTTTATTGAACTACTTTATTAGGTTAACGTTATTTCCAATATTCGCTACTGTGCAATGCAAACACAATATTTCGGTTTAGAAAAAGGAAAATGAAAGAACTTTATATTTTTTTTCCTTTTTAGATTGTCGTTCCACGAAGTGCGGCCGAACATAATAGAATTTACTTCGATTTTAGTTTCGGTCTCGGTTCGAAAGCAACCATCGAACCTGTTTTTTATCTCCGAAATAATAATCATTGTGCAAGGCTTATATCATGTATGGCCCTTAAATAGATTTTATTTTGATGAAATTTTATGATAAAACTACTAAAACTCATAACAAAAAATTCGGATACTAACGGTGTAATCAAGGAACTAAGTCCGTTATTAAAATTTTAAATGTTAAATAGTAAGTCATAATTTCAACATTGTGTATGTTAAAATAAATTATACAACTTTGTAATTTTCCACGTAATTTTTTAATATTGGCAACCGGTTTCGTAAGAGCTTCTTACATCTTCAGGCCTGAGATGTAGGAAGCCTGAGCCTGAATATGTAAGAAGCTCTTACGAAACCGGTTGCCAATATTAAAAAATTACGTGGAAAGTTACAAAGTTGTATAATTTATTATGGCTTTCCACCAAGTAACGCCACATCATATTGATTTCATTGTGTATGTTCATTAAACATACCTGCCCGTAAACTTGATAAGAATGTAAACTGATAATTGGAACGGAAAAGAAACGTTTCCGCTTTCTGTTCAGGTTCAATGATTTTAAATTTTTAGATTTGTGTTTAGTTCACATTACGCAAAAATAACATTTCCCTGCGATATTCGGTTCGGTTACAATTCGATGCCCTTCCGATGTCTAAAAAGTTGCACGAATGACGATAAATTATGTTAAAAATATCAATTTTCCCTAATTTTCTTCATCTAAAATGTCATTCTAAATTCACACGATTTATTTTCACTTACTAATGCTTACGGTTGATCAGTCAGAGAGATGACTCATGCGCTGAGAATATGTCGTGGAAATATAGCCGTTCCAGAGAAAGGCAATAGGATTTTCAAAGGAAACGTAATGAAGCGACGCAAAAAGCCTAATACAAAGACAGCCTTTGAAGCCCCTGAACTATATATTCCCGAGACTACGTCAATAATATGACTTTGGCGTGACAAAGAATAACTCTAAAAGCGCGTGCAGTTTGCCCCAATGCCGTGTTACATGATAGAGAAATTAGGTTGTCGGACCTTCAATTTTACTGGTTGTATGGGGTCGTATCTGACCTACAAAGGGTTACATGGGCAGTGATAAGGACACTAGTTAATAGAGTAAAATTCTCTTGTAGTTTCAGTGTGTAATTTTGCCTTCGTCATGGTGATTCTATGAATAACTACACTCATCAAAGGAAATGATTTTATTCTATCAAAATACGGAAACTTCAGGGAAAGACCATTCTTCATTCTGCTTTTAGAAATAAATCCTTTATTTTGAATAAATTAAATAACTTAGTAATTTTCCACGGATTTTATTTCGCGACTGGTTTTGTAAGACGTTCTTACATCTGCTTACATTTGGCCTGAAAATGTAAGAACGTCTAACGAAAGAAATATGCTCTGGCGTAACTTTGTGGAAAGCCATAATAAATTAAATACCTTAGTAACTTTCCACGGATTTTATTTCGCGACCGGTTAAAAACTTATAAATTAAAATTTCAAGCATGAATATGGGTTCATAAAAATCGTATGGTAACAAAGTGTTGGAAAGCGATCACGTGGGTACGTAGGGCTTCATATTTTTCCACGGTTTATTTGAAACTCGTATAGTTTCAGGGTCTTCACCTTGATTCCGAAGTAGGTATCGGTGGACTCAGAAGTAAGCCTCTGCTCATATTTGGGACTCATGCCCTATATAGTAATTTGATAAAAGCATTTTTTCAGATTATCCGGATATGTATGTATGATTACTCGACCTCAATGAACGATGCAGTTCGATAAGAAATCTTACATGTACGGGAAAAAAACCTTGGTACGAGCACAATACGATGCACACAATGAAAATTTGATATCGGTCAATCTATTGCGGATGTGACGCAAATAGGCCGAAGGAACTGTTTTGCTTTATCATCGAAAAAATCCTGCTTAACAAGGTAAAGCACCAAATCTTTTTACTGTGTGTTCATTCTGCGTCTTATTTCTGTATAAATGATGCAAACCATGAAATAATTAATTAATACAAAATATACATACAAATGTACTGTCATACAAATGTAAAATCATACAAACCATAAAAAATAATTAATACAAAATAATTTGAGAATAACTCATGTATTTATTAAATATTGAAAGTTATTAAATTGTTCTTTTTCTATGCAGTCAGCAGCCGAAATCAAATCGTTATAGGGGCCTCTAACCTAACTCAGCTTTGGTAAAAGCAGTCCCTGTTTCAATTCCCGGTGAGAGCTCGAGTGCAGAATGATCGAAGTATAAAATGACTACTAGTACTAGTAAAATGACTACAAATAAAATCGTTGAGTGAGTTTCTTAATGAATTTATTCCTTGAAACTACATTTCATCGTCATGTTACCAACATTGATTTATATGCTTGCGAAGGAATTTCTATAAATTAATTGAATTGGAGTAAACGAATCGACTTGAGTCTACATTTATCCTTTTTCAAAATTGGTTAAAATATTTCATATTTATTCAATTGCATCATTAATTGCTCTTCTTTCATCAACCTATGAAATACTATCGTAAACCCTGAAAAACATATACTCTATCAGTTTGGACATCGGGATAGAATAAGAGACTTTTTAGTTTCAATCTCGCCTGAATTAAAGCTTATTATAATTATTTATTATTATAATTATTAGAGCACAGTTAAACATTTGTGATCATTGCAAATAAATATTTTCAATTATCAAATTTATTAGTATCACAATTCCACTAACATTTCAGAAATTTCTAGAGTTATTTCTTAAAGTTATCTTTGAAATTACTCTAAAGTAAAATTATCCTATACACATAGTTTACAATTATTACATATCTCTTTTGGGGTTCATAAATTTTTATTAATTTTTTATTACGTCACTTTTATTGTGTGTACCATTGTTTAATTTTGTTTGTCTATGATACAACTATAGAACGTTGTCACCGAACTATTTGTCCAATTGCGATGATTATATAATTGTTTATACTAATAATAATTAGTAATTAGTTTATCGTCTTTAGTTCTATAGGAATCAAATTCCGGGAACATTCACAGTATCAAATACTTGCAGCATTGATTACGAACACACATAATAGCATTTCCTATCCTGAAGTTCAGAATGTTCTCTCTTTGTTAAACGCACACTCGTGATGTCGATACTGTTTTGCAATAGACGCATCATTCGCTAATGGCAACAGTTGCCGAACTATAAGCGAGGATCCGATTGGTTGGTGCATCGCATAGTGACGCTTGTGTACGTTTCCGCTTGATGTCTCTCGCATACGCTTGACAGAGGAAAGCATTTCCTCAAGCCGAAGCACACGTGAAATCGACCGGCGGTAAAGAAATCAGGGCGCCCAATTTCCTCGAGTATGTATTCAGAAATGGGTGTCGTTACTCATTTGATTGCTTCACGGAAAATGAAAAGGAGGGGGTGGGAAACTTAGAGTGGGAGTGGACGAGTGCTACAATTGTAAATATATAGAGTATATATAGAAGCATGTTTGTTTTAATTAGGAAGGACGCGGATATGTATTATTAAAATTTTGTGGTTAAATAAAGATATGCAATTTGCTCTTTACTTTTGTAGGTAGATTCATATCATCTAAAAATGATTGCATCGCTCATTTGATTGCTTCACGGAATATGAAAAGGATGGGGTGGGAAACTTAGAGTGGGTGTGGACGAGTGCTACGATTTCAGATATTGAAGTATGCTTCTTTTAATTAGGAAGGACATAATTATCATTATTGAAAACAGGTACTTTTGAAATTTTGTGGCTATGTGGAGAATAAATGTTTATATTTTGCTGCTTAACTTTCTGATAAACTCTACCAGCTTAAAAATTATTGTATCGTAAGGTATTGTATTGAAATTGAAGTGAAAGGTAATGTCGCTGAGCTGTAATTTCTTCATAAATTATGCTTGTCTTTATTTCTAAATACACCCGAAGGAATATTTGTTTGTAAATTAAATTATACTAATATATGGAATACAAATAGAAATATAATAAAGGAATTTTCTACTATTTGCCGTACTTTTATCAAACATAATTTTTTTTATCTTATTTAGGAATTCCTTCCTTGATATCATTTCTGGGGGATTGTACAAGGTTTTTTACACCTCCGAAATATATAACCACGATCTAAACATCGAGTAATTCAAGTAATAGCAATATACCTAACAGTTATCCATTCCTTAAAAAGAAGGCACAACTTGGAAAGGAACTATTAAAGATTTGTACTTTTACCACAATTTTTTTTTTTTTATTTTAACACAAACAACCACTACACGACCGGTTTCGAAGATTAATCTTCATCTTTCTGGTTGTGGTAAAAGTACAAATCTTTAATAGTTCCTTTCCATTATGGATTACCACAACACCTCGCCTGAATCTGTGAAGGCACAACTTATTATCAATATCCTTGGATTCTTCAGCGGGATGTAAAGACAATTTTTACAATCGCAAAATTGATTTGGTTTTACTTTCTTTTGAATTTTTTAGTACTTTATACGCCATGTTGCTGAAAATAATGGGGAATCCGTTGGTTCAATCCCTCTTGGGCCGTAATTTTCAGATTTCTCTTCTTTTATCCCGAGAAATATTAATCCATTAAATTACGATACATTCAAATTATTATCGCCAGTAAAATCACATTAAATTTTGTGTATCGGTTACTGTTAAATAGAAAATCTGTCGAACCCTTTGAACAGGTACGACTGAAAAGAGAAAATAGTCCTTTTTAAATTTAACAATCGGTGATAGAATATTTTCCCTACAGTGATACTTGTGCCTTTTAAAAAATATAATTTGAGTTTAAAACAAATATTCCGTAAAAGTAACGATTTTGTAACGTTAATAATTCTGAAAAGTAGTATCTGTATATGATGGACATACTTAAGCCAATATTTACGTTAAAAGTGAAGATAAATTTGGTAACGTCGTCGCTTACTGAAAACTAATTCCTTTAGAATACTGCAAAATTGGTGAAAAATTACACAAGGACTGCCGAACAAAAATTCTCTAATTTCTTAGTTTGTCAGAATTGTGGAATTATCAAAATCCGAATATAAATCAAAGTTTAAGAGCTTTGGATGATCGTTTAACTGCGATAGAAATGTTGATTCCTCATGATGGGCTCATCAAAAAAATGATGACCTCTTCCCTTGAATCAAAATTAATGCTTCGCAAAATTAATGCTTCGGGTTTCCCTCTTAGTCGTAAAATGATTGATGAAATCATAAAACGTTTTGATAGCCGATAGAACGATCGGAATCATCGTCTTAATTAAATTGTAATCTCTCGTTTATCGCTATCCTGAGGAGTGTTACAGTGGTGCTCTGCCTTTTGAACCAATCTCACTGTCGATATGCAATTGGAAAATCCTTTGCCTAGCTGTGGTTTCCGTTGATGGCGAATCTAATGGTTGACGAAATCGTATCGAATACGGCGAAGTCTATCAGAATGATATCACTTAACGATTGAGACGTCGACCAAATGCTTTCGATGAATCCGTGAGAAACGACTTTCTTGACGATGTGGGAGATTCCCTAATCCCCTTCACGAGATCGTTATTTTCGAAGACGTTCAATCAAACGATGCGGCTGAGTTGTGAGAGAGGGCGTTACTTCCATTTTCACTTACACTATAAGTAAGGTGAATGATCCGTAGATATCCCACGGATATACCATTACTCTGAAGGAGCGGGTTTTTAAGCACAGAAGCCAGAACTTATGATGTTGCTATAGGGTTTCTGTAGAAAATTAAGGAGCGATTTTTATTAATGTTTTTATTTTGTTGTTTCGTCTGGATCAATATCTCATTTAAGTATTTAAAATTTCTTCCTCGACTAGGAAGCGTATTCACCATTTTTAATCTGGCATTTCTTTTTTAGAAACAACAAAAATCTAAAAAATATACCACCGAGTATAGTTATTCAAATATACTACTACACTATAAAGTATAGCCATTCAAAGGGATGTTTAAGATAATTTTTATAGAAGCTTGGTCCTAACGTTATTTTTTACATGTTTTTCTCTGAAACATTGGAAATTCCGTCTCGAAACCCGAAAATTTTCACAAACGAATACTTTTACGAAGCGAATTACCTTTACTAACGGAGATGTAATTGTAACCGTATGCTAAAACAATGAAATACTAAAAGTATCGCATGAAAGTAATAATTAATATCAGCGAAACAGGAATGTAAAACGAAAAACGAGATATTAAATGAAGATGAAATTCAAACGTAGAGGTGATGTATAGTGAAACTGAATTTTTTATCTTCACAAAATATAAGGGAATAGGTGACAAAATAATGAAGAATGGAAGGAAAGGAACAGGAGAACACGTAAAGACTTGGAAACGGGGAAGAACGACGAAGGCTGAAACAGGAGGACACGTAAAGATTTGGAAACGGGGAAGAACGACGGAGGCTGAAAGAGTTGACGAAGGAAAGGGAAAAGGGTAAACTTTGAGCACAAGGAGGTGAAAGAAAGAAATTGAAAGGGTTAGTCCGGAATAAGGAGGATATAAAGGGATAAAGGAAGCAAAGTAGGGAACAGTGGAAGGTGGAATAGGGGGTGCGACAAACCGCTTGAGCAGGAAAAGGGTGTGTAGGAGTGGGAGGTTTATGTAGTGTGAGGAGGCATTGTGTTGGGATTGTGAGGTATGAGGGATTTGTATCGAGGTAGGGGAAGAATGGCGCTCGATTTATTTTCCTGTCTCGGCATCTGTTCTCCACGAAAAGTCGATCGTGAGCTATTCTCTACTTTCGGACGTGACGATAAGAGTTTCGAGAGGGGAATTGGTTATTTAGTTACACAACGTGGAGCGAATTATCTCGCTTGCGATAACCCCGCAGCCGGAGCGGGTCCGAGCGATTCGTGCCGTAGGACCGAGCAGTCAAATTTCTTGACAAATCCAAGAATACGTTTATCGATGAGAAAATACTCCAGAAATATATATTTCGATGGAATTGTCGCCCTTCGGGGTTTCGCTTTCCTCTCTCTCGGATCTCGAACGTTGGTATTGATGAAACTGGCCTGGAAAAGTAAAGAAACGTTGGAAAATAACGTTCTTCTAAAAACGGAAATGAATATTAGGCTCATGACAAATTGGAGTTAGTTATTATGAGGATATTATTATTATTTGATCCTTTATTAGGCGAGATTAGGTCCGAGTGGGCCTCTTTTCCACCTAAGCTTGTATGGTGTTCTTACATTAAAATAAAAGAGAAAAAGATACATAAAATAAATGTTGAAAAAGAGAAGAGAAATAAGAAAAAGGAAAGATTTGGTTTGCGGAAAATATCTCAATAACTGAAAATTGATAGAGAAAAAACCCACATTGCGGTGAAACACTCACAAAAGTAGAGGGGAGAAAAAGTATAGGTTAATATTTGCGCTGTTTTTTTCTGGTAAAACTGTTTTGTACGTTACGTCATGTTCAATCTGTTGGGTTTTGTATGGATCATTTCTACAAGGAATTCTGATATTTTGCTATATTAAAGTAAATAATCAGCACGCGGGGAAAAAAACCGATAAAATGCATTATTCTAAACATGACTAAATTGATTGGGCTGCTCATTATTATCAATCTCATATATATTTACCGACCCGAATATTGGTTTGTGGCAGCTCTCCAATCCATTCTTTTTGCTGACAATCACTTCATTCTCTCAAAATGATTTACTTTAACCATTACCTGTTTCTTTTAATTTGTCCGATATCTCTCTTTGAATTTTTTTCATTCAAACATTCCTTTCACTGCTACTGTGTCTTAGTAAGTTATTGATTAAATTTATTTCTATTCTATTACCTTACAAAGACAAACCCTCTCTATTTCCTCTATAATCACTATATAATATTAAAGTGGGATTTTTATGGAATAGTTACCATTTTTACTCCTGTTTAGATTTCCATCTTCTGCAGACCTTTTAGAGTGATTCTGAATATTTCTAGGAGTTTCTACATTTATTGAATAGATTTTTCAGATGATTGAAAGTTCTGAGCTCTTTCTCCTCCTCTCTGTTAGCTGAGGCCTTTTCCGTTTCATGTCTATTTTATCTTACCTTTTATCATACCAGATGGGTAATCAGGATATGTAACACTTGCTAGTTTATTTTGAACCAGATAGATCAACTCCGTGAATTGGCGCTCAAATGATAAAATAGAGCCCATGATAGCTTGCGAAAACAGAAGGGGAAAGTAAATATTAATCATCCATTGTTTTTATATTTTGAAATATTTTAAACAGATATAGCATCACAATATGACTTAGGTAGAAAACTCGTGGCTCTTAGGTCACATGCGGCATTTTCAGTGCACCCTTCGCCTCCTTTTTCTACTAAGCTGCCCCTGTTTAAATTATTTCCTTATCTGATCTCTCTGGCTACCTGAAGGAAAAATAAAATGGAAAACAATTTCTTTTAGACCTCTAAAAGTATGGGTCCATTTTTTCAGAAGTTCTGCAGAAGCTTGATGTTTAATTATTTGAGAGTAGGCAATACGGCTTAATATATTATCATACTGTCGAAAAGTATATAACTATATAGAAAATACGATAGAAAATGGTTACATACTCCAGAATTCTTTTCTGTGGCGATTTTCAATAGAGGTTGGGGAATTTTCTAAAAAGAAGTCCACATCAGGTCGCAGTGGTGTTGCGTGTTCAACTTGATTCTTTCATCTGATATCAAAAATACCCATAGAAAAATAAACTACGGAGCTATACAAAATTAAGGATATTATTTCTTATTTTAACATGAAGTCATGGGCCTGTGAAAGCATGAGTTGGTACCCGAATGTGATTAAGGAAGTAATGAAAATGCCGTGGAGGGGAATCCGTACCTCTCACACATACCTAGTATGGGTATAATTTACGAGTCATAGTCAATTTACATTAATTTTGGAATAATAATGGTACCTTATATAAAAGATTCTAATCCCATCCAGAGAATCGATAAAGTCGAAATTGAAGTGATGTTGTTGAAAATCGTCTTTTTTGCGTTATACTTTTTTGCGGACGTTTTTGATTTAAATTGAATGATGGAAGCACCTTTCTATCTACTACTAAGTTTCTATCTACCTTGCTAATTACGTCTCCGATGACTTATTTTTTAACTTTAACTCTATGCTCTTTCGATGAATTCCTTTCTGTAACATAAAGCTTTTCGAGATAATTTATACTCGTATGATAATACGATGTTTGCCTCAAAAATATTTATACTATTGATCTTACGAATCTAATTTTTATCTCTTGTGCCCCTTAATTCTTAACCGAGAAAATCATGCAAGCGACGATGAGAATATGAATCTCGATGGCATATTTTCTTATGAAACTTGTCTCAAGTTCCTTCGATAATTCTTTGAAATAAAAATCCACAATATAATTAAACTCTGAAAACGATCAAGATTTCCTCAACCCTACGTGCGTATAAATATTTTATAATACGCTTTGACTTGGCTGGGATAGGGCCGGAGCCCATCATTATACTACATTTCATAATTTGCATTACATGAAATGTAAACATACTAGCTTTTTGAGTTACAAATCGTGTTCCGATTTCGCACATGTAGAGAGAAAATAACATTTCAGTCGCCGAAGTCTCTGTCTCCCTTGCAATACCATCGTTTCACGTTCTCCGAAGTTTACGCATCCCCAAATTGAGAGGTGCGATTGCTTTAATAAAACCCCGCGTATGAGATGACGCCGTACCTTCATACCCCTCGGAATCCTCCACAATTAATCGCGCGAAAATTTCAGCCAGGAAGTTTCGGATGATCTGCCAGGTCCCGGATCGGATTTCCGCGGACGTCAGCTGAATCGTGTCAGTGGCAAGTGCGGTTTCCACTCTTATGACGCACGTATGAATTTCAGCGAGCGATCTCGTGTAAAACGCCGCGATATTGTGTGTGTCGTCTGTCTACGGAAAGAAAAAAGCCGGGAGCGAGAGAGAGGGGATGTAAGAGAAAAGCTGACTCCCTCTGCCGTGCCCACTTGAAAGCTTGGCTCGCGGAAGACGAGACGAATATTGAGTTTTGCAAACGAGAACACATTTCCATCTCTGACAAAGAGCCTTCGCTATAAAAATCTCATTCGGGTGAATAGAAAGTGACGCAAGTGGGTGTCTCTGTTTAATCTCTCTTCATGCCTACTCCATCTTTCTCTCTCCTATTCTCTCATTGTCTCTCTCCTCTCTATAGTTCCCCCACGCTCATTCCGTTCCCTCCTCCGATTCTCTGTAAGCATGCCAGGTGATTGGATATCATTTTACTATTCTTAATTTTGTTCTATTATAATGAGGATGACATAAGTGCCTTCCCTTTATCCCCTATGCTACTTGTGTCTTTTAAAGCCTTTTAAGACGATTAATAAATTTTCCATTTTCTATTTTCTTCAGTTTTTTTTATATCACTGAATACATAAATTTGACATTGTTTCTAATTTCACGGTAATTTTATCATAAATTTTGTTGTGTAATTATTTTGTAATTTTCTGTTATGGCTAAGGATGGTCTTTTATTGCATAAAAACTTGCCACATAGATTCTAGCATATCTGAGACGATAACTTCTAAATAAATGTGTATATAAATTACCATACATTCAACTTTGCTACTTCCAAAAGGTTCAGATTATTTTATTGACTATGAATCTATGATCTCATATAATATTTCACTCGCCTATTCATACGGGTTTTCTGCTGTGGATATTTTTTCTTAGAATGCAATTTGAATTTTTATATCTTAAACTAAATAACTCTTATTCTATGTCAATATTAGTTACTAACTATCATTTGATATATGTCGTCGGTACTCTAAATTGAAAATCCCATTGAAATATTTTTTAAATATTAGATCTTCTTTACCTTCCTCGTAAATATTTTTCCCAAATTACATAATGCCACTCACTGTGGAAGTTTTCAACTCCTTGTGGAGTAAAGTTTGATGTGTATTTGTTTTTCTAAATATCGACCTTTGACCTTTAAAAATGTAATCTTTGTAATCTTTTTGTCACTGTATCTGTTTTGTTTTATATCTTCTATTCGACTAAGGGATGATTTTTGGTAGTTTTAGCATAATTATTAAGTATTGAAAAATTTCCATCGCTTCCCTGTTTGGGATTCCTTTCCAGGCGTTTTCATATCTAATTTTAGACTTCGTACACGTTTTAATTTCCATCATAAATTTAATTTATTACTTTGTGTAGGTTTCGCAAATATTCATATCCTATTCATTTCCTGGTATCATTCTACTTCTATGTTATGTTCATAAGTGCATCGCTTAGGTTCATAGTATCCACATTGCATTACACTTTGACTATTCATATTGATTCAGATGCTCTTCACGAATTCTATAACCTCTGTAGCAACGATGCAGTAGGCATTTGAAGAGAATTACGTTTTCATTGCAAGAATAAAATTCCGCTAATATCTAGTCCTCCATTTCATTTGTTCCCATCCCTTTCATACCTCCTCCATAAGTTTGCATTTGTTCATTATCACCCCATTTCTCCCATTCTATTTTCACTCCTCTGTATTTTTTATATTACTCTCCACAGCTCTTTCATTCCCTCCATATACTCTTCATATAACTTTCATTCCCCCTCCATTCTGATTTCATTCCCCCTCTCATACTCATATTCCCAATCCATACTTTCATTCCCCCTTTATACAGCTTTCATTCCCCTTCCATACTCATTTCATTCCCCCTCCATACTCTTTTCATTTCCCCTCCATACTAATTTCATTCCCCCTTAACACACCTTTCATTCCCCCTTAACGCACCTTTCATTCCCCCTCCATACACATATCATTCTCCCTCCATATACCTTTCATTCCTCTCATTCTCAATTCATTTCCCCTTCACACACCTTTCATTCCTCCTTCATACTCTTTTCATTCCCCCTTCATATACCTTTCAATCCCATTCAATACTCATTTCATTCCCCCTCCATACTAATTCCATTCCCCCATCATATATCTTTCACTTCTCATATAACTTACATTCCCCCTCCATTCTGATTTCATTCCCTTTCATAAGTTCATTCCCCCTTCATATACCTTTCATTTTTCTTTGTATACCATTCATTCCCCCTCCATTGCCACTTCATTCGTCCGCCATACGTCTGTATTTCTTTTTCATTCCCCCTCTCAATCCTTTCCCTTTACTTTCTCCACCCCGCTCTCCCTACCCTTCCCACCTTTAATTCTCTTCCCTACCCTTTACCGCTTTCCTTTCTCCATTCCATTTTACTCGACCTCCTAAACCTTCCCTTTCCCTCGCTCCCCGCTAAGGCTCAAAAATTTTAAATCTCGTAAGATCATCCTGAAAAAGAGCTAGGGTTTGAACCACGCAATGAATGGCTCTAGATGGAGCGATAAAAGGGAAAATATCCTCAGATTATTTCTTAAACTCCGGGCATAAATATATCCGAATTTGTTCAATTGGCAGTAAAAAAGAAGAAAGTATGACGTTATCGCGGAACCTCGGCTCTTTAATGGCTTTGAATAAAAAAAACTTTAAAATGCCTTTGACTTTCCGACTTGAAGGAGAAATGAGTGAGGCTGGAAATGGGTTAGCTGAATATTTTTTCCCAAATTTTTTCTTTGTCGCCGAGCCAAGGTGCGTATCAGTTAACCTTACTCTGCTATTCTACGTGGATCTAGAAGGATTTAAAGAGATCTTGGAAGCTTATTGGATTTGCAGGGTTGACCAATGTAGATTGTACGACTAACAAATTAAATCAACTGCTTGACTGGAAAATTGTCTTCCAAAATAAGTTAATAATAAATTAATAATAAATTTCTCATATTTCATTTTTTCATGTTTCATTCTCATAACAATTTTTATTTTTCAATGTTTTATTCTATTATTTTTTGTGATATTTATTATTTTCTCATGATGTATTCCTGCAACTTCCTCTTTTTTGATTCAATTTTATTATTTTATTATTATTTTTGTATTTCAGTTTGAATGTTTTATCTTATGTTTTAGCATATTTTTTTATTTACCTTGTTTACTATTGTATTTTTTTCTTTTTCTGATTTTATTATATTATTGTTTTTGTAATTTCTTTATAGTACTGCTTTTGTAATTTTCTATTATGTATGTAATGTAGATTGTACGACTAACAAATTAACTCAACTGCTTGACCGGAAAATTGTCGAGTCTTCCAAAATAAGAATAATTTTTAATCGCTAATTCAATATCGAGTGTAAAAATTTAATAAAGCCGCACAAGAAAAATATTTTTCACCAATCATTACTATGAAGTCACGTAAGAAAAGGACAGAAGATGAATCGAATATCGGAAATTAACACAGAGAAATAGCAGACTTTGAGCCAGTGATACGGAAAATGAATTAAAAATAACAATGAAGATCAATATTGAATTCGACATATAAATTGTTCCATCTTCCTTCTAAAATGCAGTCTTTATTATCATGAAACCTTTATTGCCAATGAAACGACCATAAATTCCATAAGCATTCTAACTTTAAATTAATTCTCCTGAAAAGGAGAAAGGACCCTGGATGTTTCTTCTAAAGATCTTTAATAGGTTTTCTTGGGGTACTAAAAACTTCTATTAGATTTCTTTTCCCTCCATCTGGGTAAGATGTACGGAAAGTACTTCATAGAAAATTTTATGAACGTAAAGTAATGGGAAGGCTGATTAGAGAGGAAAAGAATTTCATGATTTAAATTTGAGAAGACGAATTTTAAACTTATAGAAGTATTTCCAAGGAATCTCTTATTTAAACGGCGCATGCCCGGTAACGTTTTTAAAAATTTCAGCTCATTCTCTTAAGTATTTTATTTTCACTGGCATTGAATAAGTTTAATTAGGCATAGAACAATATTTTCTCTACGAATTCACATTGGTAGTGTTTAGTCTTCTATGCTTTGAGTAGCTAAACACCAAGTAATGTAAACAATACATCTTTAAATTTTTTGTTTATGAAACCTTTGACGCTTGCTATCTAATCAGGTCTTAAAGAATTAATGAAAGTTTCAGATCTAAATTAGCAATGAAAGAGGATTATGACATTCTATCATTATTAACTGTTATTCTTTTATGGATTATTTCTATATGCAGTTTGAAGAGTAAATATGTTCCTTGCTTTCTGATTCCAGCCTTTTCTAGAAATTTAAGTTTCTTATCTATCTGTAGGTTTCGCAGGTTTTTCACACCCTCTTCTGGGGTGTTTTCCTGCTGTGGGCTGTTTTTCCTATCCTAGGTTTTTAAGCCCACAATATAAATTTCTTCCGTGCACTTTTTTTTGCTATCTCTTTCTTACAAATAGACGAAGGGTTAGATGTAAGAAGAGACTATTCAGTCTCAATCTCGCCCGAATAAAGACGTTTTATTATTATTATTAATTTACAGGAAAAAATACCACTTAAATTTACGGATACTAGCCATACAAAGTCACCTTGAGAATATTTATCAACAAATAGATTTATTTCTCTTGCAGGAATGAAAACGAATAAACAATTTCTTATAATACTTCATTTCAGTACGAGGATGTAATGGTTTTGAGATGGTTTAACATACAAATCAAATTTTATTGCAATATCATGGGGTAAAATTTAGACTGTCTTGAATTTTGGATTCCCTACAAGTTATCTCAATTTTTCGGTGTAATATTTTATTTTACAGGTACAGAAACAAGACTCAAGCCTGTGTGGGACATCTCTACATTTGAACTGTCGTTTTTACTTCACTTCTACGAGCATCTCTCTGTGAAGTCTGGTGTTCTCAGTTTCCTCTTTGTACCAGGCGCTTCATCTCTTCCCTTGCGCCCTCTAGATACTCGACTTTATCGCTCAAAATCTCTATCCAGGTTAGTGCGACTGCCGAATATCGCTCGGAAATGGTAAAACGCTTTCCAGAGATGGGCTTTATTTGTTCATAACAAACGCCACCTTCTCGTGCAAATTTCCACTCTGGCATCGAGAGGAAACTGTTTCTCTTCGTGCACTTCTATTCCTCCATGAAAAAGAGTCCATCGTTTGAATTACGCCGGCGCTGCCTGCGTCCATAAAAATCGGGCTTTGAATGTCAAATTTTATGAGCGTGAGCCGGTGAAACATTTGCCGGATTTCGATTTTGCATTTATGGATCGTCGAATGAAACACTTCATCGGAGTGTGAAGGATGTAGTTTTGGGAACAGCTTTGTTTGTATATATAGTTTGAGGCGTATGAGGAGAGATCGGATAGGCAAAGGACTTCCTTAGTTCTTTTTTAAAGTTTTCCCAACTCTTTATTGAGACTTTCCTGACTTCAGATCTGACATTTGTGGTTTATGATTATTATTGTTCATGCATATCACTTTTAACCAGCGAAACGTATGACTATGGAGAATCGTATTGTTATTATTTATGTGGTTATTAATTTTTTCTCCTCGATACAACTGGGGAAATTTGAATGGCAGCCATAATCGTTGATGGACGAGGCAGATATAAAACACTTCCAATTACAATATTTATTGCTCATCGTCCGTGACTAAACGCTGGTGTTTGAGCGACGGATTCTCGTATCTTAAATGCTAACTACCAAACATTTGTGGCGTAGATGATATACAAACACCATGATATTTGTATGAATCATAAATTTTCATTAAAAGCATGCCCTCTTTCTTTCCATGACAAGGAAATTCAATAAAAATAGAGACTTGAATCGGCTGTTATTAGGGTCATCATGACTATATTCCTCAAAGTACGACATTTTTAACGTTGACTGGATTCAAATGAAAGAGGAATTTCAGAATGATATGATATCTTCCCCGTGCTGATATAAAAATCAAAGCGAGGTTAAAAAAATCATAATCATAATAATGTATTGGTCCAACGATATACATTTGTAGTTAGAAGAAATCACGATGAAACACCTCAATATTATATATTATATCAATTATGTTTTATTACTAATACAAATTAGTATCTACAATCATGTTTACACTACAATTACAGTTCCGTTAATTTTACTATACATTTAAAAAAATTTATTTAAGATCTCATTGTCAATGCGAATGATACGCGATAATAACAAACTATAAAAGAAGCTCAATCGTTCGGTGTTTTCACCTCATGGCACACGCCGAAGGATGGTTTACAGGGTATTTATGTAGAAGTACATAATCATATACTAAACTTTCCACAATATTTACATTATCATTTATTTAAAAATGTTTTCTATATGCTAGACGGATCGTTATGTACGATTTTAGCATCCAATCTCTCAAAATATTTAGAAGATTTTCATGCTTGATTCGAATTTAAACGCGTTTAAAAACGAATTTTGCGCCTCCTTCCCTCCTTAACTTTATTTTCGACTGCCTCCGGGGAACGAGAGAATTATAATCGGCAATTATACCCGCGTCTCAGTGTCTCGCATTTAATTAAAGATCCGCGAGAGAGAAATTCGGGCACAAAAAACCCCTTCGCCATCAAAGAGATATCACCGAGGGAGTTAATCTCTACGAGAATATAATTACAACCAACCGGTGCACTTTAAATAATTTCCCTCCAATCGCGGGAATAATAATGCCATAATTTTTCCCGAAGGCGAACCCTACTGCAAAGCCTACGTCCGTCAACAATGCCTTTTAATGTCCTGATAACTCCTTCGGGAGAACCATACCCTGAATATAAAAAAGGGGATTTAATGTCCCGATACAGGAGGGAGGGAGGGAAATGGTTTTCGCATGTGATAAAGCGCGGACTCGTAATTGGCTGTTGGTCGGCGACAGTTAAACTGGCTGCCGATGGGGGCGGGATCGCCGGGGAAACGTCACGAACCTCCAGGCCCTCGCATGACTCAATGGCCATAAGCGCCCCCCCACGTCTTTTCCCAGCCTACTCGATACGGCCTCCGGAAACCGACCCCTTCAGACCATTATCGGTCATAACTACCACGCCGCTATCAAGTGGGCGTATTCGCCTTTTCGGCCGCGATCTCAACTCCCTTTCCTCTCTCATAAGACGACCCCACACCCCTTCCCGTCTCTTTCTCGGGTCCCCCCCAACCCCTCCCAATCTCGCAAGCCCACTCCAGGGCAGCCTTTACACGTAAACGCGTCCACCCTCTACTCCATCCCTCGAGGGCCATTACAGCCCCATCATCGTCCCCCTCTCCAAGTGCCACTTTTTTTTCCTTCCAAGTCCTTTCCATGATTCGATCATTGACATTCTCTCTCTCTCTTTTAACGTGTTGAGAAACCGGACTCGAATAAGCCTCACTTTCCTTGATTTTAATGCGCCTTTCATGCGTGCAGTAAAACCCGAACAAGGTACGCAGCCATGGGGTGATTAAAACGGAAGTGCGTTGACGAAATTTAATTGCTCGGTGAGCTGGTGTCCGAGATTCGTTTATGGCTATATTAAGGAGAGGCAAACCGGTGAGGCCGCGTCTTATTCGCGGATGTTGAATCGGTTTAATTTCGGGGAAGGAAATAGTCTTGGATGCTTGCTAATTATTTGATTGTTAGTTTAAAAATGAATATCCCTAGCTACTAGTATTTGGTGATGATGCATATAAGTTGTGGGTACCCTTTGCCTGAGCTTTAACTCTATAAAGTATTATACTACTATACTATATTAACTCTATAAAGTATTATTTACTCTATAAAGTAAATAGTATTAGTGTTTATTTAGTATTATTGTTAAAATTGAGATCTGAGATTGAAAGCTGAGATCATTTAGCATGTGGGATCCATCCGGAAATCGAACCCGGGACCGCTTTCACAAAACACGAACGCATTACCCACTAGGCTATCTGGATGCCCACCTGAAGGTTTACGATTACCCTTTTAAATAACGGCAACCTCCTGACTGTTGCAAAAACTGCGAGTAATTTTATGGAAATGCATGAAAATGATTGCAAAAGAAATTATCTCCGATGACCAAACAACAATTGTAATTATTCCTTCCATAAGTAGCTATTAATTTGACGATCTAGAACTACCGGTCGGTCTGATTTTCTTCATTCTAATAGCATAACGATATATTTATAACTAATTTAAGAAGAGTTTGATATATATTTCTGGAGAAATGCGATCCTGGGAATCGTATATTCGTGCGACTTTACCGCTCACGAGTTATTCTTTAATCAAATGTCTTCGATCAAATTGAAACGCAATCTACTTAAGTTATCGTGTACTTGAGCTAAAGTTTTAGTACGTTCATTGAATTCCGCACTGTAATTCTCAAATCTCGTTGAATTGTGAGATAGATGTGAACAATGTTGTACTTTTCATATTGTTTTCAAATGAACGACGTTTGTAAATCGGAACCACCGTGTCTAGTTGGTCGCAAATCAACGAGTGTTCACACTAACTTCAAGAAATTTTCGAACGAATTCTTGAAAATCCTGGTCTACCACAGACTTTTCAATCGTGCAGAAATATTTAGAAAGTTTAAGGCGGAAAAGATTTTCCCTTATCCTGGCCATGATTCAACCCTCAATCATAAAAATTTATATCTTTTGGGTGTACCCGAAAGGTAGTCTTGATATTATCGCTATATATACTGGTTTTAACGCGATTTTAAAAATAAAGATACATTTATTTCATGAGGATTTGAGCGTCACGAAAGCATGTTTGTTTGTGCAATATCGCTAGGAGAATGAAGGGGAACTCTATTCGAGAGGGCATTACTTATTCAGCAGTTCGCAGATACTTAAGGAGGTTTAAACACAGTGGTAACGTTAACCGGGTCAAAGGTAGAGGTCGTAAATTGCTTCTATTGGAGCCGTTGACCGCTCTTGGAGAGAGTTTCCTCCTATAACAGCCTATGAAGAGTGGATTAATACGTGGTGTATGCACGTACACTAGGGAGAAGGAAAGAACAAGTTTATAATTAAATAGGAAAGGTTAGAACGGTACGTTTTCTGTAATAAAAAGGGACAAATTCTTCGCATGATTCCAGAGATCGTTCATTAAACTCTATATTGGAAGGTTTTACTCGGTGGAAGGCCATAATTATGGAAATAAAAACATTTTATGATTCGACACAATGGTTAATTTAATTGTATGTAAATTTAATCCACGAGCAATTAAATTTTTAATTTAACAGTATGTTTAATACATCAGGTCCTGAAGATGCATGACAAATAACATGTCCCTTTAATTTTACCACTCTGTGGAAGTGCGTGCGGTGTTTTATTCGCATTATTTTAATTTCAATTACGTACAAATGTCACTGGAAAGAATAACCATTTTCAGGATGGAAATTTTACCGTACAAGTATCGTGAACATTTATCGCCAATAAAATCTTCGGGGGAAAATTTAAATAATCATTGGTGTTATTGTAGAAATAGGAATTTTTTAAAAGAGAACCGAAATTCGATTATAATACAATTTAGCAAATGTTAAAATTCCAATTTTAAATATGCACAAAATCTTTTAAAAGGTATGATTAGTTAGTTTTCCAGAAAAAAATGCTAGGAGAATTCTCAACTAACCTAAATTTTTTACAATTGAGTTTTTCCTAAATCATTTGCTAATCATGATAGCTTCAACACCCATTAAAAAATAAAATTACATCGATAATATTCTATAAAAATTAATCAAAAAGCTTTTGATAGCCATCACATCATGTTTACTCATTTCCTATATGATGTAGTTTTAATTAGAGTCAACTCTTTTAGTGATTTTATTTATATAGACCATCATCCAACTCCATTAGTTATTCTAATACCGTATGTGAGAATTTAAAATTTGAATACAACGAGTGATTTTGTCTGCCGTTACATGTCCCAAATTCGGCTACAACATTCACATATTCATGGAGCAATTTAGTAGGCAATTAAGAGATACATCAATCCAATCGCTAACACGCTGCAGTGAATCGTTTTATTCAAATAAGCTTTTGTAAAATATTGGGTGCAAAACAATCTGATATGGTGAGTGGAAAAACAATGAAGTGTGGGAAATTACCTTAAATAACTTTTTCAAATACGCCAGAGGGACTTCGAAAATAGATATGATGTGTTAAATTCAATTATAAACGGATTCTGTCACTAGATTGTTCAAACACCTCATCCTTCCTTTGCAATGTCATGAAAAGGTAGTCGGACTATCCCAAACATCATCATTTTCAGCTTTTCAAATGAATATACATTGGCGAGTTGGTCTTGGTAAGCATTTATCAGGAGTGAATGACTGAAAAATGCAATCTATCATGGAGAGTATTAGCCTATGTATTAGTATTTCAAATCTAACCAGGGAAACGTACACTTTGAGCAACACAGATTCGCTCTAGGCTATCTTTAATAGTAGACACATGTCCGACCGTCATACTCAACAGAACTTTGTTTATGAAAGCTTTTCACATGAAAATAGGAGTTAGGCAACTGCTCCACACAGTGAAGTAACATGTAGATAATGAAATATCCAATGTCGGAAAATTTTATCCCATTATTATTTTAACGAATAAGTTTAGCCGTTTAATTTCGATTTACACCTTACAGACAAGAAAATTGGTGCCTTCTAGGATTGAACCAATGATAGCTAGAATCAATTTCCCTTTGGTTTTGCTTTGAGGTCCATACTAATAATAGTAAGTTTTATTTGCCTTGGAAAATTCCCATGGAGCAGGGTAGTATGTAAAAAATACAAAAGACTCAAAAAAAAAAACACACCAAACAAAAATCGTGAGTAATATATAGATTAACATAAAAATAATAATACATATGGCATTAAAATAAAATACGAAATAAAATCGGGTCAGGTTATGGTTAATAGGCAGTTAAATATGCTTTTTCTAAATAAACTTTCTAACGCAGAATTTCTAATCACGTCAGGTAGGTTATTCCGAAATCTTGAGCCAGCCTTATGAAAGGAATTCCGGGAAATGTTTGACCGTGGTAGAATTAATTAATTGGTCTGACCCGCTATATAGATACTGGTACGCTTTAATGTATATATGAATTAAAGGAAAGAGGTAAAGAATGTCTCTATTGTGAGAATTCGAAATTATACAATCTTAAATAATGCATTACTTCCATATTGACGAATTTCTCATCGCATGTTCATAACACGGATCACTTCATCTTATATCGATCGCTCTCCAAAAATTCTGCAAGAGACCTTGGACGGATATTTTTCTGCATTTCATACGCCGAATTCATTGCACTTAAGAGAACCTATCAATCCTCTGTTTGCCCTACATATCAAAGAGAACCGAGTATTTCATTCTCCAAAATCTCGCGGAAATTGGGCGAGCCTTTCCGTGGAAACATACGTGATCGCACTTTCATGCACCTCAAGGATGGAGAGGTTCATGCGTTGGTCATATCAGATATTTTATCTGATTCAGTTCAAGCGTGAGTCCATACATCATGCATGACACGAGCGGCGTAAGTAGAGCAGTGAATTTCACGCTGTGGATTCCGCACAAACGCGGCGCAGGTTTTGGTAAGCGAGGAGAGATCTTTTACTTCCACCTCTCTTAACTGGTGACACTTCGGATATTTTCAGCATATTAAAAACGCCTCTTTCTCTCTTGAAATTCACGTTACGTTTGACAGGTGCATCTGTCATGTCTGATCCGAGCGTAAAAACCGTTCTCCAAATAAATGTCTCTAAGCTCACAATGCCTCTGAAAGAGTTTCGCGAAGAATAAGATGCGGAAATGTATTCTGCGATGACAACCTCTCCACTTAGCTTTCCAAGAGAAGATTCCGAGAACTTGAGGAACTCACGAAGTGAACTCTGGAGCCTATACATGTGCGTGTGTGTATGAGGTTATGCCGTGCGCCTGATCCGAATATTTAATGGAAACAATCTCTTGTGGCAGTTTCCGTTTGTTTTCCGCATTGAAAAACATTCGTCCTTTACGGAGTTGCTACTTAAATGTGGCTGTGCCTTTAAAATAACATCTATGCTCGCATATCCATGAAATATTTTTCTGTTGATTTGTTTCACCGTGTCTACGCCCTAATATGCTCGGGAACGTATGGCTTTAACGCAAAACACGATCCCAATTTTAATACGACCAGATTTTCTTTAGTATTCGCAATGGAAATAAATTAATTACATTATTAAATTTCAATGATAATGAATAATATTAATACATAATTGGCGCGGAAGGATTTCAGCTTTTGAACGTTCTTTGCTCATAAATAGAAAAACAGTAACAAGGCAGTGTATAAAAAAGTATAGATGTGTTAAATATTTTATGAAATTTAACTGCAGATTCGTGAAAATTTCGCAGTTAGATCACATCCACTCCCTTTTCAAAAAATGAATATATAAACACCCTTTATTATTTAATTTTCGAAATCATTGTAATCTCTGTTTATGAAAGATTGATTTCCGGGTCTCGCATAACGTTGAAAATCAGTTGCATTATTTGATTTCAAAAATTAACGATCAAGTTTTATGTCTACGATATAATTGAATAGTGACGCTTTAATTTTGATTGTTCGGTTCAAGTACCTGGGATGTTATTTTTCTAAACTTGCTGACCATATTTCTCACAAACTCATTCTCAGAAACCTCTAATATTTTCCCACCTCAGAAGGAACCAGAGAGAAAAGGCTTAGCAAATCGACTTTTCTAAAATCCACCCTAATGTACCAGATAATTCTTTTTAACCGACCTCCCCTGCACTACATATCTCACTGTCACCATGTTGAACGAATAATCCGATGTGCACTACCTACTTATTTTATTATTTATTCAGATATTTCCTTATATTTTTTATATTTAATTGGGTATTTATTTATATTTATTTAGGTATTTCCATACAAATGTGGAAAAAAAATTCCATGTGTCGTGAAAAAAAGATGGAGAGATTCAACACGTGTTAACCCTTGTGCTTTGTATTCACCGTATTTTAAACGCATGTTTATTCCAAATTCATAAATATTAACCTGTAAAATTATACACTACATTTTATTCAAACTAATTCAGGGTCATATTTTGAAAAAATCCGTAATCTTCATTTGCCTTTCCCCTTGCAGTTGATTGTTGAATGCATAGCCTCTCCATTTCCTCATCCAAAATAATAAATAATTTTTAGATAATAGAATATGTCAACTGAAACCAAATTGCCTCGCATCTTTTTCCGTGAACAGGCTGCTATACACACACCTGGTAAACAGGCCGGTGAATCCGACAGCCGATTAATGAAAAGCCTCCCGAGAGGACTCCGTTAAAAGTGATTACACTGTCAAAAGATTGTATTATAAAACGCTGAAATTCCGCGTGTATTCGTGTTTCAGCGATAACGACGTCAGTATATTCATGCGCCCGCGAAATCAGTTTACGTCACCCTCAACGCAGGACTTCCTAATCTTTATATACGGCTTAGGCAGAACTATACGCAATTAATTCCTTTAGTAACCTGGATACCGGAGCGTAATTATTTCCTTAACGACACATCTCCCTATTGTTTACCTCTTTATCTTCTCCCTCCGTCCCTATCTATCCTTCCTCCTCTACTTTCCTTCCATTTCCTCTCCGACCTTCGCTACCCCATTGTCTTTGCCGCTCACAAAGGCTCCCCTAATTGCCGCGGCCACCGCCAGGGTGAGCCAGAATCGAGTGCCGACAAACAAACAAGCCGGCCTTTATTATTGGCCCTCCTCTACCACGTGTTCCCTCTTGATCATCTCAAGACCTTTCTCCTCTTCGATTAACGCTGTTATAATTCAGAATTATTACGGCGGAGCTAAGGCCAGAATTCTGAACAAGACCACCGTTAGGGAAAACATGCAAGTATTCAGACGTACTCGAATGTGGCTCGACTCCTTCGCGATTCTACTGATGCGAAGACGTGTTCCTAAATAATGTCATAGGCTCTTTTCAGTATACTCTTGCAAGAGAAACAGTTTATTTGCTAGATATCAAGATTCTTTTGATATTATTTATATACTAATTATGTGTAGCGTATATGACGTTGCAGTGATTGATGCCCCTCTTATTAATGACTTTTGTTTATTCATAAGGGGAAAGTAATGTTTTTTTAGAGAAACAGATTTTCTCAGAGGATGGTATTGAAAGCTTTAGTAAGTATAATGTATCAGAATTTACGATAGGTTTTAAATAATATATATTTTAATAATAGTCATATATAATAAAGCAACACTGATATAAATTAATAATGATAAAAAAGTAACAATGTATTATCATTCATTATAATTAGTTTAAGCAGATGATGAATGAAACATAAAACGGTTAGAGCCGTTGGAAAAAGATGTAGGTAGGCTGGATGACGGATTGTCATGGGTTTCTATTGTTATTATTAAAGATGCAGAGTAAGACATAAGCAGCTCTCCCGCACGAAAGATAAAACACAATTGTGAAATTTATATTCTTAAGAAATGGATAGTTGAGATCGTGTTGACAATTTATGATGTGAGATCAATATCTGTCAGATTGAATTGATGTAAAATATGCGAAGAATAAACATGAGGATGAAGTATCGTCATATATAATAAATATTGTGGATGATTACCAAATGTCTTCTAAGAAATTAACCCTTCACTCTATGCATTACTTTATCTCATGCATACTTTAAATAATTTAAGCTTTTTATTTCGAATCGCCTCTTATTCAAATTACACTTAATAATTTATTTTGTTGATCGAGCTGTATGTATCTATGATACATGTCTTTCTGGATTACATCATCATCGAATATTATTGATATTCTCTAAATTTATCACCGATGTTACATATGTTAACTATTTATTGTACCATGACGATTAGAGCAAAGGAAGAAAGAATGATTTACTCCAAATTTGAGAAATTGGGACATAGAAAAGATGGGTATGTAAAAAAATAGGAATCACGAAATAAATAGTATACGTTATCCATAATTATAGATATAATTATAAATTTTATAATTAAATTATAATATTTTATATATAAACGTTATCATCGAATTTTCTCGGTTTTATCTATGTTTATCACTGATGTTATAGATGTAAACGATTAATTAGACTCTGAAGATTAAAGCAAAAATTATAGAAAGATTAATTATCCCCACAGATAGATTGATTTCAAATAAGAGAGTTTTGAGAATTGAAAAGATGGGTATGTAAAAGTTAGAGGTATCGCGGATAAATCTTATAGCCCTGAATGCATTAATGAGACAAAAAAAAGGGAGAGAAATGCATGAGTAAGCTGCTTTACCACCTTTTAATTATAGTTGAAATGATGATGATGAGGATAATACAAAGGAATGGAAAGTATTAGATTTTAGCTACGATTCTACATTGATAAACTTTAGCAAGACAATGTCTATCGTATAAGAGTACCACGGTGAGCAAAGCCCATTTGGTGTACACCCCAACACCTCGGACCAACCCAAATTGCTCTGATGTTCTTTATACGAGTTTAATCCGAGATTGAAGAGTACAAAACTTTGCTCCACTGGTCGATGCCCCCTTGTAATGATCTCCGGACCGACGCTCAGGTGAGGAACTCGAGCAATCGATAAAATAACTCGAGTTAGATAAGGAATTAGCTAACAAACGCACCTCCAATGCACTCTTTCCTCTCTCCTGTATATATTTCCACGGCGATCACGGCTCATTTGACACCGGAAATGGCGTCAGAGGAAGGAAATCTGGTTCCGGAATAATGGCGATAGGGTTTCGGCGCGACTGATTCACGGAATCTCTTCCTTCCCTTATCCAGTCTCTCCTTCGCCTTAATCCCGATTTATGGGCGGCGGAGAGATCCTCTCTTCCTCTCCGAATGATACAAGGAGACGCAGACGACGGATTGGAAAGTTTTCGGGCAAAGATTCGCCCGAAAAGAATGTTCCTCTGTAAGCGATCCGAGCGCCCCTATCGGATCGGGAGGGCAACGGTGGCGCCAATCTTCTTTTTTCGGCCAAAGTTTTCGAAATGGAGGCGATGGAGCAATTTAAGGTGGGGTGACTTCCGGGAGAATAAAGAGAAGGGAAAAAGATTCACGGTAATAGAATGTCGGAAGATGGAATATCCAATCGACGATATCTGCTTCTTTCTGGGGCTCCGGGAATTGACACTGTGAGTGAAATCTGAGATCGGGAACCGCTTTCGATATGAGATATGCGTGTGGAGATTTTCCGGGAAATTAAAAGAGGTGCCGGAGGAGATCTCCGTTATTCTTTTCTCTCCATTTTTCTTCAATTTTGATGATCAAATTATTTCTGGAAAAAAGATAACAGAATCATCAACTTAGGACCTTGAGGAAGAATATATAGGTTAGGTGGGAAGATATATAGGTACTGTAGGTTAGATCGCGCAACCTGAAAAAGTACCGGTCCATGAAAAGTAATGAAAACTTAATACCATTTATTTTATTTAGAGATTTATTGCCGACCTGTTTCGTCAACGAGCCCGGCCTTGATGTATTATTTTACCGAAGATGTCAACTCATTCAGTTTTCATTACTTCTCCATCATGTGCATCAAATTCCACAAAGTTACGCTTGAGTATATAAATTTTATTAAAGTACCGGTCCTACGTCCATGAAATAAGTATATTATATATAATATATATTAACAAATGAACATATTTATTAACTTAATAAAGGTTCCCTCATATTATCTGTCCCTTAATCGGCCACCCAACTAAACGCACTCTATAACTAGTTCATTAAAAGAGCTGACTGACGAAAATTACTGCATTATATACAGCAATAACAATGACATTTAATTACCGCATGAGCCATTGTCATGATGACGTGTACTCACGTATACCTTTTGCTAACATTTGCTAGCGAAAACTTTGAATTTCCTTTGTACCCATGTTCTTGTGACTTTATCACCGGCCACCGAAAATTAATTGTGAATTTTTCCCTGTGAATTTCTTTCCTAGCCGAAATTGTGACTATTTTCGTGACTTAATCAGCGGTAGATGGAAGATAGACCCTTCTATAAAAAGCGCCGCATTCGCAGTATTATCTTGTATTACCCTTCTTCTAGACTATGAAAATTTTCTAAATATTCCATGAGTAATAATGTAATTCATGGAAATTTAAAAAATGTATTGATAGCATTAGCCGAATGAATTTCAGAATAAAAATCAGTCAAATCTTAAGCAAGAGAGCAGATATGGGAAACGCGTCCTGATCTGCAGTGCTTGCAAATGACTCATGTATTCATAATATTTTTCTCACACTTTCCTTAATGATAACAAGTGAAAATAAAATGGAATATATTCTTTTGCCGCCTAGAAGGCGAATTAACGAATTAATTATGTATTTCGATTTTGATCTATTTGATGGATGCCATATGTATCCCGGTAATACAGGCGGTCATCACATGCAGAAAATTTTCCCTTCTGATTCAGGAAATGTGAGATTAGATTGAAAATTCAACAAATTTAATTCTTATAGACTTATAATCTGCCAAATTCATGTGGGGAAATGATGAAGAATAATTTCGCATTAAATTATGGAAGATTTTATTCTTAAAAAATTAATTTTATATTTATAACGTTAAATTTTATATTTAAATAAATCTGAGAATCCTGGTGATTGACTTTGGCTTTCAGTGTAATAAAGAAATTCGTTTTGGAATTATGATATAATTGCCTTGATGATACATACACACGCTGTACATTTCCAATGAAAGCAATAAAAATATTGAACCATTTTCGCCTAAATTTCCGAAATTAGCGTAAGAAGTTGAATTTGTCGGAAATTAAAATTGAAATTATGATAAATAAATTTTCTAAACCGCAAGTGGAAGAAGTAGGATACTATTTTTTTAATGAAAATACTATGATTAAATATTTTTTGCAAATGATTACTCCCGTGAGTAGTACTTCTATTGTTTTGGCATTTGCATACGAATTTGGCAAAAGAAATTTCAATGAGTGCGGCTCAAAGTAATAAAATAAACTACAAAGAATAAAAGAAGGTCTGATGAAAGCATTCGATATCCGCAAGATTTTGTTTTCAAGCTACGATGTCTTGTTCCAGAAAGAATGAACGAATAAAGAGCCCATGCTGGGAAGATTAAGATCAAACAGTTTAGCTCGAAAGAAACATTCTCACAGCATACTTACGTTGAGAAGAATACTTCAAAAGACTTCTTTCTTTGAAAGGCTGAAAAATAAAATTCGTCCAGATAAACTTGTAGTGCATAATGAAAACCACAAAATTTTAAAATATTTTCCCAGTATTTATTATCTTTTGGAGTACTTCTTACAAAATTCACTTCTCTTTGACTAGTAAAAATAATGAATAGGAAAGGAGCACAGATAATAACTTATATTATGGCTCTCCCTACCCTCTTTGTGTCAAACATCTTTAACTTGTGTGTTTACAGAGATGTTTTAAGTCTAATTACTTATATTTATGTCAGTATGAAATATCCGTAGCTTTGTACGGTTAGTTTCTTACTTACTGTAATCTCTAATATTGATCACCAAGATTTTTTTTAAGAAGCTAAGCCCTCACACTAAAACATAACGCCTTAACTTTCCACTTCGGGTTATGATACATAATATAAAGAAAATGATTTCTAGCCATCATGTCTGGGATATATGAATTTAAAGTAATTTAAATATCTACCGGATTTCTTTTCTGTAGGATTATTTATTTACGAAATAGCGGTTCACAGATTCTGTCAGTAAAAAGTAATCTAGTGATAAGGTTTTTAGGTCTAAATTATTTGACTTAACGTTAAGTCTGCACGAACAATAGTGGGTACAACCTTTTGGTAGTTCTGGAGGAATTTCTTGGTTGAATATTGGACGGAAAACTATATCCTCTCTTCCCTAATTTTTACAGTCATAGTTGCTTACATTAATTTTCCGATCGCATAATTAGCTTGAAATGAGATTGCGTAATCGTCTTGAGATTAATTTATCTGGCAATAGATTCTTCAGGTTAACTTACATCCTTTTTACAATAAAAATATTAGTAGGTACCTCATTTTCTCAAGATGATATTCATCTTTCATCAACTGTCTCTTCCATATTTTATACTAAGGATGATCCGGACTCTTCGTGCAAATTTACCGTCTACTTTGAAAGCAAAATATAGCAAGCATAATATAATACTTTCAACCCTTTATTTAAAATGAATTCAATCTCATTTTTCCTTGCTTTGACATCTTCCTTCCTGGCTTCTATAATTTTAGAATGCATATTCAGAGGTATTACGTTCCTCGTAGAAATTGCGGATATTATTCACCTTCCTTGTTACATAGGACGATCAGGCAGAGCTAGAAAAGTTAGGGAAATAAAGGCTACAGTCATCCGTTCCAAATATCCATGCTCCGCAGAATGTACTTGGAAAAAGAAATAGAGTAGGATGTATTATATTGTTCTCGACTTTGTGGTAGGTCTCCATTATAATGAATAAATTACTACATAGCTTATATCTCTGCAAATAGTGTAACTAGTAACAATGGTGGTATGGTTATAAACATACCATAATATAATATGGTTATGATTTCTCGTCATTTTTCATTAGAAATAGAGTAATTGGAAATACGATGTACATCCCGTGTCACACGTCGCAAGACTGCTCTCAAGGTACATGTGTGGATGTAATTATGAAAAGCGACTTATTTTATACCCTCATAGAAAGATAAAAATGTACTTATTATACCTAAATATACATACGTGGATGCTCTGAAAAGTTTCCGACCCCAGATTTTTCAGAAATCTTCAGAAAATTTTCAGAAAACATGTCGAGAAATGGCGAAATGTCGGAAACTTTTCAGACCACCCATGTATATTACATAGATGCACATATAGTATTATACGTATGGTGTAGATTAAGGATGGATGGTACATCCGCAAAAAATGGCGCATTTCATGGCTGTAACTGCCGCACTGAATCCAAAGTAAACTCGAAAACAAATTTCATACTTACTTACCAACTTACCAACGCAGATAACATGACCTAACACTCATATTTTGGCTAATTATCAGGTTTCGCATTAATAGTTTTCAGAGTTCGCCAGAATAAATTGACCATAGCAGCTGAAGATGTATCTCTACACACGTGTCCTTCAAAAATAAAAAAATCCTCTCGCTCCTTCTTCATTCTCTTCTCATCCACCTCTCTTTGATATCCCCCATTCCTCACCCGACTCTCTTTCCACCAATTCTTCTCTCCGCTTAATTAATGCTTCCGAATCCACGTCACACATCCTGGGCGCTCATCTTTCTGCTCTTTTCGCCGAATCGATCCTCTCCCCCCTTTTAAAAAACCCCGCTGCACCCTCCCAATGCATCCTCACACACACGTTCTCTCTCCACTTTCCCCCTCTCATCTCCCGTACGTCTTCTATCGCCTTGCTCGCCACTCGACTTGTTTCTGGGTCGACAGTTTTCAAGAGGGAGTCCCTTCTTCATTCCTTCTCTTCACCTGACTGCCTCACTCCCTCCCTTATCTCCATCTTTCTCCCCCTCGTATACTCCTCCTCCATCCCTCTCCTTCCCCACGGACTCTCCTCTTCCCCCGTGTCTTTTCTATGTTCCCTTATCTATAATCAAAACGGCTCGTTCCTCTAGCTTTTCCATTACGTGGCCACTTTGAAGTGGAATCGAGTTTATTTCCTCGCATACTTTACGATGTATCCGCGGACATATTCATAAACTAGGATAACAAGCTCCTTTCAACTCATGAGCCGTATGTTAAAGACGCATTATTTTTGTAAAGCGAATCCGCCGGAAGATCGGACGGAGTCTTACAGTGCATTACGTGCGTAAATACGCTGTTGTCTCTGAAGTCTACGTTTTTCGCTCGAAACAAATTGCATGCACGTATAAATGCGTACGAGGGTATTGTTTGAAATTCAGAAAGCTGTCCGGAGCAAGCTATGTTTTGATGGAAAAAAGAATTACATGAAATTGCCAGGGAGTAATATAGAGGGAATACTTTCAAGAATTCAAGAAAGTACTATTGGGTAGTTCAGGACTGATATTCAAGATGGCCCGCAGGTAAAATTCTAGTAGATATGTGAGCCAGTTTGCCTTTGTGAGAAACTAAGGATTGGAAGAACAAAACCGTCCATTTGATATCGGAGCTATAGTTAATTGAATGCTATATAAATTTTCCCTGAATATTCAGGGTTTCAATCAAAGTTTCAGTCTTAAGCATAGAGGAATGAATTGGAAGATTTTCCCCTGAGTGCTATGCTACAAAATGATTGTAGATTTTATTTGGTAGAGCGTTCTTTAAGCTGCGAAATAAGGTCTTTCACTCACATCTCAAACGTGTTCCAAATGTGCAGATTAATTCGTAATTTTCACAATCTTTAAGGAAACAATGATTCGTGAATCTATAATTTCCATAATATCTACAAATCTAACATAATATATCTTTATCTAGGGGAAATAGCTTTTGAAAAATTTCAAACATGCAGTTTTCCAATTGTGTATCAAAAAGGCTTGTGGTATCGACAATAGATCGCAGAAATTTAAAACGCACTAATGAAGTAATTATGCTAAGGAAAATCGCCTTCATATTTCTTCTGTATTATTTTCAAACGGAGTATTCAACACATACTACATAGAGGGAAAAGAGGCGTACTTTTTGCACCATATTTTTTTCATCCTTTAGTGAAGAACCACGCTCAGGTTATGTCGAGCAATCATCATCATCAGGTAATGTATCATGTACGTCCGTAAACATTTACGATTTAAAAACAACAAGACTAGTGGAAAAATCGTGAAGTAGGAAAGTTTTAGAGGGGAGAAGGAAAGAAAGACACAGAGGAAAGGGAGGGGAAGGAACTGCAGGTAGAGGAAGTGTCAGTGGGTGGCAGAATGCATAGAATCAATGGGGAAGGGGTAGGGAGAAGGTGCTCTCCTACCATGGAGAATTTCGCGTGATTGGTGTTAGAAAGGATCTCAAATTGCTCGAGTAAGTTTATTCTATAGCCTCAGTAGGAAACATGGTCTTATTTCTTTATTAAAGATAATATTTTTTGTGGAAAGAGGACAACGCCTCTCTTCATTCTAATTGATGGATTTCCACAGCATCTCGCCTTTGACTGTGAATTTCAGCACATTTTATTTGGAGGATGTGGATCATTGATTCGATAAATGACAAGTCCCAACGAATACAATTATCGTTTGTCTAAGTTTACAGAGTCCTGAAATCATTTCCATCACTGGAACTATGGATAACCATATGAAAGATGTGGATGTGTATTGATGTAATAATAATTTATTATAAATGGAATAAGCCTTAACTTCATGGAACTCCATTTTAGGCTGGGTATAATAAATTAAAATACTTCGTTTTTTGTTCCACAAAAATATATTATGGTGACCATATTTAATCAATTATAGTCATCGTCAGGCCGCAAATATGAAAAGTGCTAGAAACAAATGAACTTGTCTTCAGGACTGAAAAAGGAAACCTGGTTGTCGAAATATATTTTGTGTAACAAAATTAATTATTAATTCATTTGTTATATCTTATAATTTTTATCATTTAATCGCGTCATCTAAAATATTTACAGAGAAGCATAATCCACGTCTAACCAAATCGAATTGGAATCGTCATTGTCCGACTAAGCGCTTCTTACAAGACGAGAAACCCACCAGATTTTCAAGGTGTCAGTGCATTATCCTTTCTCCATTCAGCATCTTCTCTTCCTTTCTCCCTTCTTCATAATGTACCTTTTATTCTCTCCCTTCTGTCTTACTGGCATCCTGCGTCACTTACATCTCACACCCATCCTCACTCAATCTTTCTCTCTCCCCTTTTTCTTGCTCTCGTCACTCATTCCTCACCCTCTTTTCCTCCCGTTTGCGAAAGGAGTGGCGGAGATGGCCGCCGTAATAAGCGCCGTTTCTCTTTTGTTTCGCTTTCTGTTCCGAGATGTGCCGAGTGGGGGACGCGTAATCAAGTCGTGCTTTGACTATCCAAGGAGCGAATTCCAATCTGCTCGTTAAGACAAGGCGGAAAATGACTGTTGGTTTGGTTTTCCTTTGGTGTGGAGTTTACGAGGGAGACAAGAGGAGCTGTTATGGATAAATAGAGGATGTATGGAGTGCATGGCCGCGGGAAATGCTTCTTCTCGGGGGGGGAATTCTCCATTTGTCTCCGGCCTAAATCATCAAGCCGAGATTTTTCTTTTTGTTGTTATTCCAGCGGGTTCGATATTTTCACTCCCCGTTTCCCGTTGACGGATTCGGGTGTTTCTGAATGAACGTCCTGTGGATTCTAGTGGCGTTGATTTCTTGTCTTGTACGCATTGTAGTGGAGCTTCTGGATCCCATCAGATTCTTTTCAGAATAAGGATTCAGATTTAGCACGTTGAAAGAGATTAGTCTTTGATGCTCTGATTTCGGTAATGATTGACTTTTAAGAATTTTAACGTGTGTAATTTTTTACATGCTAATATTAAATATTAAAGAATGAAAGACGACCTCGCATGTGAAGGTATATACCTAGGAAAATTTCCAAAAAGAGACAGTCATCTGTAATAAGTCTTATATGACCGGGGATCGAAGTCGGATCTTCTACTTTCCGAAATATATCTTTAACCATTGGGCTATCATGCTTTGGGTTAATTCGGTATCTCAATTGGGAATGTAGTTACTGGGAAGGATCTTGTTTTTCTCCTATCAGACTTTTTTCAAGCCTGTTTTTCCTTGGGAATCTACAATGATCATCTCTCTATATCGATTCGAAATCGTAGTATTAAAATTATGGATTTGATTCGTGATTTTATTCGAAAAAACTCGTCGATCCACTAGTATATATGTACACATTAGTGGAATACTTTGGAAAAAATGTATTAAGAGAGATAAGCTCTGTTTTAATAGATGGGTAAAACAATGAAGCGAGGAATGTCACCACATAAAAGAATTTCAGTTGTCTGGAAGGCTGTAAAATATGGAAGGGGAAATTGAGAAAACCGAGCAGATGGAGAGGAAGATATAAGGAGATATTATAAATATTAGAGAGGTAAGAATCAACAATAATTATGGGTGAAAATTGGAATTGAAAATCTACTGTTAATGAATAAGAGGTCGAAAAACTCTCCGTAAGCCGACTACGTCAATCAAGCATCGCTCCTCTTCCTGGAAGAGAAAGAAAGAACCAGGCAGATTATTGACCTTATATGAATTACTCAATAGTGGCTGATTCTAGGAAATGAATAGTTTTCTTCCTTCTTCGAGGAACAGGTCCGGCGCTTCATTGACTTAGTAGGCTTACCGAGAGTTTTTCAACCTCTTACTAATTATTTGAATAAAGGATAAAGTATCATTTGAAAAGACTTTGAATGATCAAAGATGAGTCTCGTTGGAAGTTAATGGGCAGAAGGGCTATTTACGAGAAAATGTTTATGCTAATATATGAGCTCAAAGCGGTTAAAGGAGCTTCTGAAATATAAAGCAATTATAAGGAAATTGATTAAAATGTAGGTTACTTCAAAATAGAATATCGTTGAATATATGGAAAAACTAAAAATCAGCTACGATGTAGTAAGAAATAAATCATAAAAAAATCCAACTTTTGCAGAACGTTGTAAATTTTAGGCAAGACGGCCGTAATTGTTTTACGAAACAAAACGGAGAAATTGCAGCTAAATAAATATCCCGCACAGTCGTCCAATTTACTGCCTCATTTCTTCTAAGTGCCTAACTGCGTACGTTTAAGCGCAAACTGCACCCTGCTCCTGAGATTAGCGAGTAAACTATGCAGATTTGTTCGACTGCTACTTTGGGATGAAAATTTGCTGCGTTTAACGCTTTGCCTGCTCTCAAAGGGAGTGCTCCTATGCCAATTTTGGAACTTGTTTGCCATGTAGACAATTTTGAACAACTACACGAATTGTGGATAGAGCCAGTTTACCTACACATCTGGGTACATGGCCATTTTCAGTGCCGATAATCACGAGGCCTACGCATAGATTCTGAAAAGAATATAAGAAAGAGAAACAATTTCCTGCTGGAATATCTCTATATAAGACAAGAGAGGCAATATTTTGGGCTCAATATATATGCGAATAGTGCCTGAAAATGTCACCAAAATGCCTATTATTCATATGCTTTGTAATCCAAGGTCTTCACGAAATTTTCTGGGGTACATGTTCTGAGCAAGTAATTTCTGGTATATTTTAGTAAAATTATGGGTTTAATTATGAGTTTAATATTTATTTTTCTACACTATTCGTTATATATATCTCATTTCCGTTACTGAGAATCAACTGTTTTTAAGGTTATTATTACATATTGTCGGATGAAAGGTTAGCATAAGTGAAAGTTTTCATTAAGAATTTATTGAATTCAGGTATGGAGGGCTTTAAAATCTAAACACAAAAATGTATTTAAAAAAATTTCCGTTTGATGATAATCTACGGATTTATCTTGTTGATATACGTATATCGTTCGAGATTATTCCTTCATTATTTGAAGATTGAACTCCAAAATTTGTTTCTAAATTAGCAGATTGCCCAATAAAATTTCCTAATATTGAATAAGATACACCAAGATTCATAATATTTGCAGGAGTAATCTTATTATTAATATGTTATTCGTACACTCAAATTGGTCATATTTATTGTTTGAATTTATCATCATTATCAACATGTCATTCAATATTAAATCAGTAATTTATTAATACAGTCATTGGATTATTCAATGTGAAGGAATTTCAATTACTTTCGTGCATTTCAATTGCTCATTAAATCATTTTAAAAATCTCGCGGAAAATCCAGTAAACTCAATGATTGTAAATTTTCTTGCGGGATTTCACGCACATACGGGTCGCAAAACAGATGTGAAAATTCAGAGATAACCATCAAAGAGAGAGAATTTAATTCACGACTGTTGAAGGTAATCGTCGACAGTCAGCCTTTTTATCGGGCGGGCGAATAATTCTCGTAGACACGCGTGCTTTCCCTTCGCATCGCCATTCAAAAGGCATCTTTTTCGCAAAATTACGCGCCTTTCGTGTTTGCAGTGGCAACGCTGAATGCGCTAACGTGCTTTAATCGATGGTGCGTCGAGGAAAATTTTGCGAGAGGAAAATTTTTTCCGTTGTATTGTATGGAAGAAGCTTTATTTCTCTCGGGAGTGAGTTGAGCGCGTGACTTAAATCTTCCCGTTTTAAATCCCTTCAGAGGAGAACGGGCACGCGTGCCCCTTGTGTGGCGATAGCGGAGGCTTCTATAACAATGGCCTCTAGAACGGCAGGGGTGATTGCGTTTTTCATTCCCTGGGAAAGTAATACCGCCACTATCTACGCTTTCACGTAGCCCACGGCGAGAGCCGCACGAGAGCATTAAGAGTCTCTCGCACTACGCAGGAGTAATAGAAACGGAGATTTATCTATACAATTCTTTCATCAGCTTTTTCTGTCCTTGTCTCTCAAGATCGTGACTGCTTAGTTGGGTTTGAATGGGGATATTTGTCTTAAGGACATCGGGTAATTATTCTGGTGCGTGTTCGGCTGACTCTATCTTATTCTGTATGAAAACTATTTCAAATTACCTCCCTCGACAAAATCTTATAATGTTGGCAGGTGACGGCCATTTTATATGGCAAACTATTTTATTGCACTTTCATCCTTGAGGGTGTTGTTTTTCTTGGGCTAAAAGACGATGTTTTATAAAACGTAGGATTAAGTTTCTATTTTATGTGTGAAAAATCAAATTTACACGCAGGATATCGAACCGGAACAGAAAACAGAAACCGAAAAACCGTAATTTTTACTGGAGTGAAAACCGAACCCGAACCGAATAAAAACGATACGCATGAATCGAACCGAAAACTAAAACTGTTTCTTATTCCGTTCCCTAAAATACACTTTTTACTGTAGTGTAATTGGAGAAAGGTATACTCAATACGTGTAACTACGAATATCAACGAAAGGACGTCATATTACAACGGTGCGGACAAAAATATCCGATCCGGTGTTGGTAGGAGCAAGACCGGAGGTGAACCAAATTTGCCTTTTTTTGGTTGAACCAAAGCGAAAACCGGAAGAGAAATATTACGATTCGATGCTCTACTTATACGAAGAGATACTCTTCTCAGGTCATCGCCAGTTGTAAGGGGGCGGGAAATTTATGCATATATTTGAATAGGTGAGAAAAAGATGGGGATAAGGGGCTGGGGGTGCAAAAAATTTTTACAGGAAATTGTGATGTTAGAAAGTATCTCATAGCTTGGAATCATTCATTAAGTATTTTCAATGGTCTTCCATGTATCCGATGTATTTCAATGCGATTCTGTTTATTAATCGAATTGAATGTTCATACCTGTTCGCTAATGTACACGGTAAGCTATATATGTATTATTTCGCTGATTACTAATGACTGAGACTAATTGAATGAGCCAAGGGCCTCGGGTATCATAATGGTTGGTAACCTTGACCTCTTCCTTATATTTCTATGTGCATTGGAAAATCTTTCTTCGATTCAACATCCTAATTGTATGAATTCTGAGATTGCGTACTCTAGAAGTAATCCGTCCTCTTCTTTTTAAAAGGAATTATTATTCCTTTAAATAAGCTTTTCGATACCGTTTTTTTAATGACACTGGAAGAGAATATTCAATTAAAAAAACTTAAATTCCAAGAATAGAATGATAAAATAGTTGCATTGCCTACTTACATTAACAGATATTTTTGTGATGTGAAGTATGGGGGATGATTGGTACCCAAATAATTCAAGACCAATTAGTTATTTTTCATATTCCTGCGATTGGAATTTGTGAATGGGTATATAGTCAAGCTTTTGCTGTCATATCTTGGAGAATGATTTTTTTTTAATTTGCCTCAGTACAAGATAGAGGAATATCTCTTTCCTTTTACATTTGTTCCACTCTTGCTCAAAGCTTTGATAATATAGAAAGTATGGAGTTAAAAGGAAGGATGCGTGATGCTGGTAATAGCTTTCAAATTGCTTTTTTCTTATTAATTTTCATGGAAAGTATTATTTATAGAGTAAATTCGTGAAGTATTGCCACTCGTAGCATTCCGGTTATGTGAAGAAAGCAAATACCTCATTCCTCATCTTATCTTGTAAGCCGCATGCCCATTTCAGGACTTTTGGCAGCTAATGGTAGAGAAGATGGGGATCCAATTAGCCATCGGTATGATAACCTCACAGAAAGACATAATCAAAGTGAAATTTAAGCATATGTTTTATGATTTTATCATAGTGCGTAGATTTACTACTGATTCACGTTTAAAAACTGTAACTTCGCTACGGTCGTTTACTCCCTTCGAGCTTTGACACCCCCGCGGTAAAAAGCAAAATGAATCCGAAATCATTTCCGCGGCGCATCCCTTAACTCCCTCGCCTAAATGTGCATTAAGAACTTCCGCCCGAGAAGATCTCCAGAACATGTGAGGTTTCCGAATGCTGACAAGAGGCTCATCCCAAAAGGAGGCAACATCCAACGTCTGCTCCATCTTCCCACACTTGCGTGATTGTGAGGGCACGAAGCGTTTCGAGTCGCTCGTTGCCATGGAGAACACATTGTGCGCTTCGGAGACACGCGATCTCGCGTTGATGACGTGCCTTCATAACGAGTCGTTCGATACCAGAAAGAAAACCTCTGACTTGGGTTCTGTTCTGTAGAAAGGGGAAATGTTTCCTCCTTTTTTCCCGCATATTATTTTAATGGAGCGCTGAGAAGCCTTTCTCCGTTTTTATTACGTTTGCCTGCCCAAGCTTTCCTTCAACGGAACTAATCGATGATGGAAAAGATAATTTCCCTCGGTTTTTCCGCCTCTTTTTTTAATTCTTTCTAAGTTATACCGCTCCGAATAGGGCCGTTAAATGGGCTTACGGAATAAATTTTAGACTTTTTTTCCCCTGGATGTCTTGCTCAAGACGAAATTTTTTTTTCAATGAAGGAAGTCGGGTCTCGAAGATCTTGAGAAGAGTAATTAGTATTAGATTGATGAAGAAATCTAGGATATCGTAGGCCTGATTTACATTTTCGGTTTATCTCTACTGTGGGACATTCTCTAAGCACTAACTTAGGTTTTTAATTCCATAAATTAGTTTTCTTCTGTGTACTTTTCTTATGCAATCTCTTTCTTTCAAGTGTTCATTGAAAAAGGGTTAGAGATAGAGAGAGACTTTCTTGTCTTAAGCTTGCCCAAAGAAAGAAAATAATAGCAATTCCTTCTTCAAATGAATGATTATTATTTTTATTATTCCTTTGAAGATAAAGGATTCTATATACAGTACCTCTTTTAACTAAATGGTAGAACGCCGTACCTGGTTTTGAATAATGTTTTATAGCAGTAGTAATATGACAATAAATATTTCAATTTCAAAATTACCTTAGCGTTTAAACGATCATTTTTTAAAATTTTTTGTGCTTTGTTTTTGAAATTATATACAAAATTTCAGCATTATTCAAATTATATTTCAGTTATAGTTGGAAATGACGTTTCCATGGAAATGTCAGAGAAATGTTGCTTTCTTACCTCGATAAACATTACTTATCGCTAAAGAAAGAAGACTTCCAATATTGACGTTGAATGGGGTATTAATATCTCATCATAGTATTGGCCTCTCCTCGACAGAGCATTGAACGATATATTAATAAAAGCAATGTTATTATAAGGTTATATCTACAATTGTTCCATGGATACTTCATGGATTGGCTGACAGTACACATTATTTACTGTTATTAAAGGATTAATAGAATGTGACTCTTCATTTGCAGTAGTATCGTTAAAAGTGCTTCGACTGCTGAAGTCATTTCGCACGAGGGGATACTTAATATATTTTTAAATTTAAGTGTAATGGCTGAATTAGCGAACAATTTTCGAATGCTAAAAAAGACAGTCGATATAAATTTAAATAATTTAAGAATATCTGAACATGCTTCAAAGATGTTGTTTGTTATTGATTATTCTCACTGAAACTATAACTTGACGAATGGAAGTTTTTTTTATTTATTTTTAGCATAGGATAGGGAAATTTATTTACCATTTACTTTGGTCATTCATGTACTGAAATAATGTGAAAGCTACTAAAGCATTAGTATTACTGAGAAATACCTTCACCATAGCCATTCATTATTGAATGAATACCACCCTAATTATATAATTAATGCATATGTATACGCTTTCACCATTAATTAATAACATGGATATTTTTGTTTCTACTATGGGTGACTGGTAATTTTATATTGTAATAAGATTTGTAAATCGGACTGTGTTGACTAAATATGTTTAAATATCAGATTTTATATCTTCTATAATCATAGATATTTTTGTTTGTACTATGGTTGACTAGTAATTTTATATTGTAGTAATTGCTGTAAATCGGACTGTGTTGACTGAATATGTTTTAAAACTCTGACTTTATATTTTCTATATATTTTTTATGAGTTGCCACCGGACAGTTGTCCACTTGTAACTTCAGATTTTAAATAAATAAATAAATAATTGTTACGAAAAGATTAAATTATAGGGTCATTATTCTGCATTTAAGTGGACTTTTTCCACTTATAGCATTCTAGCCCAGAGAGTAACATAAGGGAAAAATACCTCACTCTTTATCTTCTTTAGTAAATCTCATTCTCTTCCAATGGTTTTTGCTAAGTTGGAGGGCTTGTGGTACAAATTCGCTTTCAGATCCTTTACAGAAGCACATAATTTGCCTTGGTCGCTTACGAAACAAATCAAAATTTTCAAACGTTGGCTCAAAACATTTCCTGTCAAAGTAGATGATGTTATATTTAAACCAAGTAAAGACATTAAACGTCAAAAGAGTGAAGGGAAAGTGTCGTTTCTCTTGGGTATCAGGCACGAAATATGTGGAAGGAAAAGTCGTCGTGATTTAGAGCTTTTTCAGCACTATCAATGTAAAAGGCAAACAATAACTCGAGGGAAGGAGAGAGAGTCTTATTAAATATCGATCGAATTGACGTCCGTGCGAAATTATTGCCGAACTGAAAAGAAAGCGATTCGAAAACTCTCGTTTCGAATTCACGCAAGTCGTTTCAATATAAAATCAGCACTCCATCGCGAGGCACTGAAAAGATTCCTTCTGGCTGTGCCACGATCGCCGTCTTCAAATGCCTGCAGCGAGTTATTGCCATATTTTAATCTCCAAGTTCGATAAACTTTGGTGTTTTCGAAAGTGTATCAGGGCGAAATTTTCATTCAACTTTGCGGACGGTTATATCTGTTGAAATGGAAATAGGAAATGACTCCGAGTCTCCTTCTGAAATGAATCGCAGGACGATAAATCAAAACGGTGGAAAATACTATTCAAGAGCTGAATACTTATATGGAAAGGAGGCAGTCGAGAACGATTTCCAGAGTAAATCGTAGAATGAGGAGATATCATGTCTTTTTCGCTTAAGCAATCCCTCTTTCGATTGCTTTATAAAATTCGCGTTTTGTAGAGGGCTTTGATGTTATTGAACAGGAATAAGGATCTTCAACATTAACACCATATTTCACCAAACACGTAAATTCTCCATTTATTTTGTAATTGCGTTGAGTAAGTAAGGAATGAATATGAACTTTCCTTGAGCGTAACTATGACTTTTTACCGAAATAGGGTATTGGGACTTCACTTTATATTCAAGTCACTTGTGCAGCTTTTTTGTCCAAGACACAACATCAAGTACTTCAGCATAACTACCGAAGATACTTTTCAATTTAGCCCAGTTCTCAGTGAACTTGGTAATAAACTGAGAAAGGTCTTTTGTTATCATATCACTCGTGTTGTATCTAGAAGAATATCTACTATCATCTTCCAAGAATTCTTTGAATCTGTTTTGTGATACAGTACGGCAATATGGGAAAATGCGTCAGAAACTCATAAATCAAAAGTCAAGAGGCTGGAGAAACTGGCCATAAAAGTTTTGCTTAATGATAAAAAAGGGCATGTAATAGCTAGGGTGAGATTTATGTGAAAGCATACTATTAGACTCTAGGTTTTCTTCGAGTTGATAAACTGCATGAGTTCATACTTTCTGAGAGGGAATACATAGCTACAGTAAAACGACAATACTATAGGCTATACTATTGTACAATGAAATTGCCATTAAAATTAGCAATATACTGCGTTTATCAATGAAACTAACAGCAAGGCGAATTGCTAAATATTCACAGTCTAGCATAACTAAATAGAGGTTGAAGTGATCTGTCATAAACTAAATATCCTATAATTGTGATAATAGTTTTGACAATTATTTGAGCCATCTACAGCTCTTCGGGACCAAAATGTTCCTTTTGGTTACTGGGCTCTAGGTATCTCTTGTTTAGCTTTTTACCTATACATTTCTTTAAATCAATGGCAAATCTATTTGGGTACAGCGGCATTTTGTATCCTGGGACTGAAATTCTTCCTTCGTCCCGATTTCATATTATTAAGTACTTTATTTTCACTGTGGATGATAGTAAAATAACATTTTTATCTGTATCCCTTCCAATTTAATTCGGTTTCTGTTCGGTTTTCGTTCCGGTAGAAGTAAAAATTTTCTCGAACACGGTTTTCGGTTTGGTATCGATTCGATACCTCGGAAGAAATATAATGTGAAATAAAATGTAACAATAAAAAGGAACTTTTGACTTCAAATGTCTTTCAGTCTACTGCCTATTTAATTTGAGCTTTTTTATAACAAATGGTTTTTACGTAAAGAAGCTTTGTGTCATGGCCTTCGTCATATCCAAACATCTTTCTTTCCTCAGTGCATTTAAATCGTGGCTCATGGAAAGAAAACATGTATCAAAATGAAATGTAGGGAAACCTAAGCCGATTTCAACATTTAACGTTCAAGATATTTATTTTATTTCCATACAAGATATATAAAATTTAATATCCGTGATAATTACTTAAATTCAGATTAAGGATAAATTTCCCGTATATCAAATCCTTCCTCCTCAAATAAGGAAATAATAAATTCCCACCAAAATGAGCGTTATTATTTCAGTTTCATAAGCTTCTATTTTTCCTCAGAGCTGAAGGAAGGAATACGTGCAGTTCCAAGTAGCTAATTGATCTGGGATTTTATATCAAATACTGCGACGTGGAAGATAACGGTCCATTAGCTCAGTTGGTCAGAGAGTCGTGCTATTAACGCGAAGGTCATGGACTCGATCATCCCACAGGGCATACTTTGTGTTTATTTCATCTTAAATGAAATGAAAATTTTTACTTAAATTTCATGTGCTATATTCGCAGAAAAACATGAAACCTGTGATTACCATAAAGTTTTTTAAAATGTGTTCGAAATATTTAAGGCGCATGCAAGAGGTGATTCATGATAGAACCTGATCGTTGAATGCCAAGAAGAGCTGATTTTCTTCGCATCTATCTACTGTAATATAAAATAAATGAATAAATCCTTAAGGTATTGAGAGATTTAATGCGGAAGAAGGCTTTTGAATCAGGTATTACTTATTATTCAGTATATTCACCTAAGTATGTTAATATATTTAAAATTCTTAATGAAATTCTTTGGATTCAGGATGATTTTCATTCCTTTGCTGAAGTATATGTAAGGCCCGTTAGCTCAGTTGGTTAGAGCGTCGTGCTAATAACGCGAAGGTCGTGGGTTCGATCCCCCCACGGGCCAAATCTTTTGAACCTGCCTTTATTTATCCTAATTTACATATTTTATGACCCCTTGAACAAATGTTGATAAATTAAGCTTTTACAACAAACATAGCATTGAAAAATAAATATTAATTTTTATGTATGACATTACTGTACTTTAAATAAAACTACAAAACCAGGCCTTAATTCTCTTAAGCTGAAATAAGTAAATTCTCCAGCCCCATCTCTTTCACTAGGGTCCTAAGTTGCAATAAATCATACAGGATATAAATTGACAAGAAGTTACATCTAAGAACAACAGTTGCAAAATATCTGGCCCGTGGGGGGATCGAACCCACGACCTTCGCGTTATTAGCACGACGCTCTAACCAACTGAGCTAACGGGCCACATGTTGGATTCCGTCGGAAAGAAAATCATGGGTTAATTTTCAGAATTTTATTAAGAATTTTCAATATTTGTAAACACGTGGATAAATATGCTGAAGGATAAGTACTACATTATGTTATTCAAAGGGCTTTTTCCGTATAAATATCACAATACCTCAAGGGTTAATTAATTTATTTTACGTTATGGTCTACAGAAGCACAAACAATCGGCTCTTCTTGGCATCCAACGAATATATGAAAACTGAGTAATACAAAATCACAAAAATAATACCAAATATGGCGATAGAAAAATTGGATGACTAAAGAAAATGGTTTGAAGACTAATTTAAGGAAGACCTAATAGTGGTGGAAGTACAACGTGGGCTAAGGAGAAAGTAATTTGAAAATAATATGTTAGAAGGCAAAGGCTTTCTCTTGCATGTAGGGCACTTGTGAGAACAATCTCCTTACTTTCTTTACCTGAGGTGAAATATTTATTTCAATGTTATTCTTACAGTCAGAGACGTTACCAGAGGTATAGTACATTACCATTTAGTACGATAATATCATTTCTAGTGAAGTAATATTTATTTATTTATTTGACCCTTTATTAGGCGAGGTTAGGCCTGAGTGGGCCTCTCTTCCACCTAACCTCGTATGAAGATACATCCTTATAAAGATTCAAAATAGCACTAAGAGAATAAAAAAAAGAGAAAGAAAAAATACTATATTGATACATTCAAAGTTGCAAATAGACTGTTAAATTATAGCATTAACCCGTGAGTTTCAGATTGGATAGCGAAATGAACTGACCACTATCTCACAGCATCTCTTTGGTAATAGCGGAAAGAGTTAAAAAATTCTGGCCCGTGGGGGGATCGAACCCGCGACCTTCGCGTTATTAGCACGACGCTCTAACTAACTGAGCTAACGGGCCGTTGAGAAAGTGGACGAGCCATGTGGTTACAATGTTAAAGTTTAGGTGCAACTGCTTTATGCAGATTGTTATCTTCTTAAGTTGACAAAATAAGACAACCGAGCCATGCAAATCAGTTGGAGGCGAGCATGTAATCGAAAGTTAAATTGAATTCATGATAAAATCTTCTTCACATAATCTTTGGGAAGAATTCAATACTATGTTTGAAATGAGATTGTAGGGTGAGGTATCTTATAATAATTTTTCACCTATTATAAATATTTGAAACCTAACTAAGCAGTTACGTTTTGGTAGTATGTAGAACGCATCTGGCAATTTATCACAACATATTCTTCAGTGAACTATGAAAGAAATATAAAAATTTTCATTTATTTCACATTTGTATTTTATTTCAATATCTCGCGTAAGGAATTCAAGAGATAAGTGTTCATAAATAATTCTAGGCACATGAAAAAAGAAGTATAAAACATTGAATATATCATAGAAGAATGTTTACATAAACAATAGAAAGTAAAAAAAGCGACTCATTAATTTAGAATCTCTTTAGCCTTCACATATGGCTTTTCTTGTTGTTGAATTTTCCAATCAGCCGCATTCACTCTGTTTGCTCAAGAGAAAGGTAATCAGGTCGTGCGGATATCTTCGCGTGATGTCTGACATGAGCCGTCCTTTGAATATGCGGCGTGAGGATATCCTGGCAGAGTAAGCGAGTCCCCCTTCGCTGAGATTAAATTAGCAAGCAATGTCTCGCAGGAATTACCGGAACCAGAATAATTTCCTCCAACTCCTCGAATATCGTAAAAACTGAATTTCAAAGAGGAAAGCAAATAGGTAATTGCCTTTCACAATTACTCAGTTATGTGATAAAAATACATCGTGAAATGGTAAGTAGTGTTTTTTTCAGAATTATCACTGCATGATATTAAGATCCTCGATTCACGAGAGAAATGTGATAGGAAAATGTGTTGTGTTGCCAAAACTATGTGCCCTTTGAAAACTTAACCAGGAATTACATTATTCATTGACACACAAGAGTGAGAAGGGAATGTTTCGATATAACCCAATCAGGAATTTCTCTCAGAAAGGCAATGTGAATAAGTCGTAGAGCCCATTCTAAATTAATCTATTTAGTTTAGTTAGGAGTTCTTTTTCGTTACCTGGGATTTATAAACATTTTTATCAGCTGATGTTTCCTGTCACTACAATTTGAGGAATGGAATATTTTTCTTTTGTATTTTGGCACAGAATAGAGAAAAATACGACCATTTTCTGTTTTATTACTGTCTGTGAATATATAAACTACTGAAGATTTGATACTGATTTATAGCATTAATTTTGATTACCCTTAATTGAATGCTGTGAAAAATGTTTACAGTAGCATATAAACACAAATTGTCCAAGTCTAACTTTCCTTATTTCCGAAAATAGCCTACCTATGAATGATCTTTATGATACAGATCGTAAAATTAGTAAAGTAAAACTTGGTTAATGCACTTTTGAGGGAACCAAGAGAAACACCCGTCTCAAGCGATATAGTGTAATAACTGGCTTGCGGAATACTGGTTGCCTTATATAATATCTTCGTAGAATGGTCTGATTTTTGCTAAAAGAAAGCGTCCTCCTTAGTTTCTAAATTCTAGCCATTTTCACTAAATAATCGAACAATTTTTATTTGATAGACAATTAGAGAGGAATAATGAGTAGCAGAAGTGTGAGAGGGCTTCACAGAGCACGATCTCTCAAAGACTAGGCTCAACAGCTCACAAAACAATGCATTACCTTTCTGATTTAATCAATATGTTTGCAACTTGAGTTACGACGAAAGGAAACACCGCTAAGCGAACTTCAAATCTAAAGTTCTATCCCGAGAAAAGGTGATTAAGAAGATCTAACTTTATCAAAAAATTTGTATCGGCACCGACCTGGGGATATCTTTATTATTTTCTCAAAATTGTTCACTCCAAGAAATAAATTCAACCATTTTAGAGACTAGTTGAAGGACGACAAATCAGATGATGTATCAAATTTTGGTCGATCAAATGAGGTGTATTAAGATAGATAGCGTCTTAGGTAGAAAAGTTTCAAACGGGATTTACAATGCTGTTTAGATTCGGCTATGTTAATAATTGGGCTATTGCGCTCCACTTGAGTGAACGTTTTCTACATATGGCATTCTGGATCAGTAAAGAAAGAAAGATAAGACATAAAGGTGAACTACCTCACTCATCATCATCCCCTATCAATTTGATTCCTAAAATTACACTTTTTCTATAAACGTTACTTGTATTAAGTTGAAGGATTTATTATCTTAAAACTTCAAAAGAGTAAGATTGTGTGGTTAATAACACCTTTTTCGGTAATGCCATATTCTGTAATGCCTTATCTTATTACAGTACTTAATTCCGGAAAACATAATAATAAAATGGCTCTAAATCAGGAACCGCATAATATTATGGTTTATCGAAGGTAAAAATAAGTTAAATCGTCGTCTTATTTTGGGGAGGCGTTTTGAAAAGGTGAAAGGGAGTGGAATCCAGCAATGCATCAAAGTCGCTTCCCGAAAATCGTTGGGCGTGATTTCTGGGGTCCAGTTATCTTGTGTCCCCTAGAAGGGAAGCATGCTCTTGAGGAGGTGCCATCAAATTCACCTTAGGAATAAAATCTCACAGAAACTTCCGTGGAGCTCAGCCACTCTCCCGTCGACGGCCTGGGTCGAGTGGAGCCATTAAGACCGAAAACCAAGGTAAAGGGAAGTTTTTTTCTTTTCACACTTTCATAAAAATATAACTCACTATTACTTTGTATAAATGTGTAATAATCCCCGTTTTTAGTATCTGCCTTCTCGATCGATACTAGAATAAAATAAGCGCAAAAAGGGACGTGTAATGTGCGGAAAGAATATGTATGAACATGCTGGAAACTAACTTCTGCGAATAACTGGTATTCTTGAGTTTCTCTTGAAAATTATGAAAACTGATACAAGCCCCAAGTGATTTCAGAGTCAAGTTGAAAAATACTCGAAACTAGGTAGCTACTCACTTTGCATGTAGATTATACTACCACTGAATGTTTCCCTTCATTCTCTGAAGATAACTTAGCTGTTGACATATGTATTGGGAATAATTACCTAGCAAGAGGAGACATGGAGAACCCTAACTCACACTGATTGGAGTTCCACATGGTTTGCTTGCTTGTCGAATAAGGGTATATTTATTTAATTACTATTTTTCCTGCAGTTTGATTGTTGTCATGCTGCAGCCCCAACCAATGTCCAACAATTATAATACAGACACACTCTACAATCCCTTATATTAGAAAGTATCATACATATTCATATCCCGAAATAGCATCTCTATATTTACAAACAATATTAGAACACACACGACAACAACAAGTCATAATTTATAGAGCATCTTATTCTAATCCTTCTGATAGTGTAAGTCCGTAGTTATCCTATAATTATAGTTAGTACTACACTACGTAGTCATAGTTGATATCGTAACTAAACCAATCCACATATCATATCATCAGACTGTCGATCATTCCACGTACGATAGGGTGGATCGAAAAAACTTTTTTTTCGAAATCGGTATGCGGCTAATGCTTAAAGTTTGTGGTTGGTGGTCTTTATAAACCATAAGAAATTTCAGCTCGATCGGAATATATCCTAAGGTTGCGAATTTTACTCAAAATTTTAAATTTTTGTGAAAAAATGTCAAAAATTTGCAAATTTTTCTGATGATTTTTCGATGTTTCTGAACTGATTTAATGGCAAAATATAACATGTATTGCTTGTATGTTGCTTAGTGATTAACAATTTACTGAGTTTGAATGAGGAAAATTGGTTTCTTAGTTCGCCAAAATTTGTAAAAAACGCCAAATATACAGAGATGTTACAGATGTTGGGTAGGAAATAACCTGCTGCGATAACTCGACCCCACCGACTTAAATTTATGAAGAATGATAAGATAGTAGGAAAAGAAGTAATTTGCAGCGGTCCAATGCTGGATGAAGATGGAAGCATTGTTTCCGAAATGCGCATCGGGATTTTGAATAACTGGTGACCGCTGAGCGATTATCCGTTTCCCGGGATCCGCCCTAGACGGTTGCCGCTGTCGGCGCTTGGAGAACCTTTGTCTCTTAGAAATTAAATTTCTTTATTTAATCTACTACTTGCCGGCTTCAACTGTCTATTTTATCACCACTCGCCTCATTCCGGAAAGCTTAAAACGTCCTCTAGTGGGCGGTAATGACTAGACTGGTCTGATCTAGAATAACGTAGAATGATGTAGAATAATGTAGACATAAGGTTGGTTATGTAATAATTTCAGAATTTGTAAAGGGTTCCGTCAGGCGAGATGTACGAGTACAACGGTTAAAAATCAGAAGTAATTATAGAAAAAAGCTACTTCACTCCTACTACTTTACTTCACTTCACTACTACTAACTCCAAAATATCTTTAACTAGCCGACGATAGCAGAGAAATATTGCCAATAATCAGCAAATAAACCTACCGAGCAAGGAATTAGTCCCCATGAAAAAACAAAGTGAAAAAAACACCTGACGCACTTTTCCTATGGGAAACTAATTTGCTCTATCGCATTCGCCGATCTCCCGGAGGATGTTATGGGATGAACAGAAAATACAAATTAAAGGGAAAAACTAGAAAAAGGCCAAGAGAATGCTTGAGTTTGACAATCTATTTCTTTATACTCCTTTGATGATTACGCCCTTTGACGTTTTACGCATTACTTTCTCTTACTTTGATCTTAGGCATTTAATTTGTTTTTTTTTAAACTTAAGTCCTGCTGTAGTATTTGAACGGATTATTATTTTTCATCTTTTGTACATACGGACTAGTGAAAATTTTATCGTTCATTTACTTATATCTCAGTGATGCTCATGGATGTGATAGAATCTAAGCCCATACCCTGAAGGGTATGGGTGATTCTGAATAGTGATATTTATTCTGATCACTCCTAATTTAGAATATTTTGTAAAGGGTAAAATTCGCGTTCTTCTTCATGAACAGAAAGTCTAATTACCTCAGTCCTCATCATGCTTAGTAAGCCTCATTCTCTTTCCTGAGTTTTCATCAGCTAATACAGGGGAATGAGGCTCAAATCGTTCTCGGACTAATTACTTTTCAAACATCTATCCCTCTTTAGCATCGATATTTTGCTTAAAATTCTTCGGTCAACTCATACATTTTTAGTGAATCATCTCATCTTGCAACAACTCATATTTTACAGAAAAAGTCCGCATATTTGTCCGAATAAGGTATCATGGTGTTGATTATTTCACAGATGTTACAAATGTGTCTGGAAAGCACACTGCAGAATTTAAATGAACATACCTCTTCTAAAAAGACTTTTCTTTGGATTTTACATTGAGGTACAATGGCTTAGAAAAGTGCATTGGTGCACTTTTTCGACCCTTAAGTTCCTACGCTTCCGCTTACCATAACTCTTATTGCGATCCGTATTCCTATACGACTTCCTGTTTACGCCAGAGTCATGTCCTATAATTTGCCACGTAGATCGGCACCAGAACACCTTGTTTATCTGTAGAATGCCGTGAATTTACAATTTTCTTACATTTCCCGTAACACTCCGCGTTTCCTCGATCCATTTCCTTTGTTTTATCGAAACGATCCCGCCTCCATTGATATGTGGCATCTAAATCGCATCCACTACTTCCGATAACTTCTGTGACCTATATTATGCAGAAGCGTTGCTTTTTTTACCGATCCTACAACTCCTTCAAAATTGAGGACGGAATTGAATCAGTTTATGATGCTTGAATGAATTTTTGATGGCTGTATCTAGACTATAATCTAATCTAAAACTACTGGCTTTTTGTCTCATCGGCGTGATCATCTACTATCTATATAGAGAGTAGTGTACTTATAAAAATATAGATGATGTACGTTGGATGGCTAAAGTAAATGAGAGCTTGCCAATGTATCCTTTGGAAGATTAAATCGTGGATCACAACTGATAAGAGAAAACTAGGAATTCTATAAACGCTGAATATTGGAAACCGTGATGTCATTGAATACTGGATTCATCACACCTATTACACGTGAAATTATAGAATTGATTTCTTTAAATGTTTTTTATTCTTTAGAGTTAAAAACTGGATGACAGCTGAATGTTTTAAAATTGAAACACTTTTTTCGATAACGAGATGAAAAATTATGAGAGAATGGATATTAGTCAAAGATATTTATAATTATATAACGAAATTATTGAAAAAGATCATTCTGTAGATATTTGTTGTTTCTATAGAATTTTGAAAATCTCATTGTATCTGACACTTTATATCAAGAATCATTCTCGAAAAGAGATTTTTTTGAAAAGTGAAAAAGAGATTTTTTTTGAAAAATCGTTTCGTCCTACCGAATTTTCTTGAATAAATCTTAAATTCTCTAATCACAAACATTTATGAATCTAAGCTGTAGTTAGAATAGTCTCATATGAGCTATTTTATATTTCTGATAAATGAAGCAGTTCATCTGTGCTATCATGCTGTATCTTTGTAGCCTTTGCCAAAGAGTTAAGATGTCTTACACGTATATGTAAACGTAAAAACTTATAATTTGTCGTCCTATTTTGAAGTCAATATGATCAGGCGCTCAATTGTGGAAGGCCATTGCACAGGGGAAAGTAAATTTACTAAGCCTTTTCTTCTGGTCTTCATTTTTCTTATTTATCATAATCCTGCGCCCGGCATCTATTTTTTAAAAAATATTTCTTTTTACTATGATTATTTTATTAGATGCTGCTTGTATCACATTTTAATCTTAGAACAGGAATTGGTGTTTTTTTCTTACTTTTAACTATAGATTTGTCATCTTCATTCTGCAAAGTCATTCTCTTGTGAATACGAGTCAAGATATAATTGAAAATAAAGGTCACTTGATTCTTCAATTAAATGCATTTTTACAGAGAAGTGGTTTATTCACGATGATTATAAAACTGTGTTTACTCATCGTGTGTCACAATCTAAGTGTTATTTTCTTACTTTATACACATCTGGTTATCTGAAACTGGGAATATCTCTCGAAGTTTCGCAAACTTCTAAAAACTTTTCACTATGTACCGCAAGTTCAGAATCTGGAATCGTAATCCGCCATTTCATGACCTATTTTATAAAGTAAGAATTGTAAGAACTGAGCTTATCGTACCCTTTGACTTAAAGACTGTCTATTTGAAAGTTGCATGTTCACGGTGATAATGATATATCACGCGTTCACCTCCATAATGCGTCAAGTAGGTACTCATGAGCACATTGGCACTCGTTCTTCCGGAGTCATTCGTGTGCATTGTGAAATCCTTGAACTATCAAGTAAAGCTCAGTCATTGCTATCACTAAGCAGCTAATGATTCGTCCTTCAAATAAGGTATTCATGTTACGAGGAAAGAGATCGTGGAAATATCTGAGACGTAGTTATTAGAATAATAAAAGAAAATCTAAATTTTTTACCGACTGCCACACGAAAATCAAACTTAGCTTTTTTATTTATTTATTTATGCTGCAAGTAGAATTTCTTCTGGTGGCAGCCCCAACCATCATCAAGAGACAACATAGTTACAACCCCAATCCCTGCACCGGACGTTACGCAGATAAATATCCCACACTTAACATTACTACCCACACAGTACTCAATCACAATATACATTATTCAAATATCACTACACTACACCAGGACTTTAAACACACACCTTGTCACCCCCACCATATCATTTAAACCACATATATCTCCTAATTATATCTCCTAATTATAAAAACTACAGTTCACTGTCACACTCCTATGCTTTTAAGTCCAAATTGTCAATCGTTTTCATATCGTCACTTTTACAAACAACAATCTGAGAGTATATACCACACAATCCTCTCAATACTAAAATCCTTTTATTTGCATAAACATTTCGGATGATTCGCTTTAACAAAATTCACCATAAGGTAACGTGATCGCATAGGGAAATCCGTGAAAATGTTTTTCTTTATTTCATTTTTGCTTAGATAGAAATGGACTGTAGGATCTAAAGTTACAGAGCTACACCATGGTTGTCATGCAATACATAATCCCAAATTAGGTATATTAGAATAAAGATGAAGCTGAAGTAAAGAAATATCTTAGCAGATATTGGGTGCTTGAAAAATCAATAGGATGCCATTTTAAAAAAATATAGAGAGGTCACTTGGGTGCCGATTACTTTGGGAACCTCTGATCATTATATCTCCGATTCAAATTGCTGAACTTAGATCGCTCCCTCTAGGTATTTACGAGTTCCACTTACCATTAATTCCTCTTTCAAAGTGCATACTCAAAATTCAATTAGATCTTAGGGAAAAGTAACTTCTACAAGAGAAAAATCAATCGAGAGCTCTAGTAAGTAAGGAATCAGCCCATTATTCTCTAGTCCTTCTTTTACAAGAAAGCCGTTATCTCGTTTGTGATCCTTTCGACACGTTTGATCTCTGATTTTGTCAAGACATGGGGATTGCTTCGTCAACGGAGATTTTTGGCTTTGCAGCAGTTTATAGGATACGACTAAATCCTTTCGAATGGGATACTTGAGATCTGAAATAGACGAAATCTATTTGTCAGATTGAGAAATTGAGACTTCCGAAATTTTCTTGCTATCTGAATTAGCAATCCCCGATTCCCGGAAAAAATCGATTAGTGCTTTATAGGGAAGAATTCAGATACTACTCATTAACCCCGTCTCTGATGTTATGATTGTATTATAAAATTGCACGAGTTAAAAATTTGCATGTCAGTCTTTTAAGAAATTTTGCGCATTTGTGATATTTGTTCGAAATTTGATTTTTTTACGAAATTTATTTCTCTTATGAAATGCTTTAATTTTACAAAATAAGGTGATTTTCGAAATTAAATTTATTTTCGAAGTACTCAGTTTTTAACGGAACTATGAGTTATTGCAAAATGATTCTCCGCAAGGATTTCGTGAGACGAACGAGTCTTTTACAAAATGACGAAAATTACACCGATTAAAATATATATCACGAAATTGCAAATTAACTCTTGATGCTGATGAAGATTCAAGCTATTTTCTTTTGGAGAAGTTGACATAGCTAAGCCAGAAAAGCTTTAATAGGAAGGAAAATAGGAAAAGAAACCTTTAATAGGAAGTATCACTTACTGTTAGCGTATTCCCTACGCGGCCCATATGAACACTCTAATTCATTGAGCAATTAAATAATGTCATAAGCAACTTCCAATCAATCATAATCAATCAATGATATGCGTTTCACAACTTCCCTTTAGATATTCCATTTCCTGAAAGAACTCAAGGCCATTTCCATATGTAGTTGATTTCAAGTTTACTTCAAGTTCAGTATTGAATAAATACATAAATTGTGATTTAACAAAACAGTAGAATTTCAAGCGAGCATTAATGGCAATTCAATCGTCGATGTTTGAAACCGGTATTAGAATTATAGTTTCCTAATATTTTCACAGAAATATCAGTTCCGCATAGGAATTGAGAAAAAATGTTCCCATGCCGGGAATCGAACCCGGGCCTTCTGGGTGAAAGCCAGATATCCTAGCCACTAGACCACATGGGATGGTTGGGCAGGAAGGAAACTCATTTGATGATGTTTACATTTGCAATATTGTCTTTAGTATGCCATCATCATTTAATCGAAATAATTGCTATCAAGTGAGGAGATTGTTTCAATTATTGTTGGTCATTTCACATTCTTTTTCGAAATTCACTAAAATACACTTCTGAGAGTATCCTGCTTCTAGGTTTATAAAGGCAAATATATCGAATTCATTTTTAAAATGTAATGAAATATTTTTGAAAAAGAGGCCCAAGAAAGCGGCAAATAATTCAAGGTACTTTATGTTTGAAAGACGAAAATTAATTATTTATGTATGAAAGGCACAGCCCACAGTCGACTTCGCTCATAAACCTGAATATGCGTGAAGTTGGAATATAGATTTTAGCCAGATATGGAGCATCAAGGTTCTTTGGGTGAAAAATGACGCTCATCTTCTTGGTTAGCGTTGAACTTAAACGCTCTTAAGAACTTACTCGGGGGATTCTTAATGTTGTTTCGCTATGCTCCGTTACAAAAGTCTCGAATAAAAAGCGTTTTAAAGCATTGTGGTAGCAGAGGAGCAGTTATGAAGTAACTACGCATACAACCTTTGATACTCCACAGTTGCTTTATCTTGGCGAACATAAAATGTTTAAAACTTTCGAATATTTAAACATAAGCAATTGAAATGAGGGATATCATCAGAGGCATTTCATTTGAACGGATTAACCGTGATTCCCGTGAAAATCGTTTTGTCGAATGGTATGGGATTTCATTTGAATTAAATTCAAAAGGTTGGAATTCAACCGGGATGGGCAATTTTACGGCTCATTAGTTTGCATATATCTTTGTCGTTTAGCACAATTAAATTTTATCGGTGAAATGGATTTGAAGACGAGCATGATTTTGAATGCGAGAATATTACGTTGCGTACAAATACCGAATTCCACAAAGGATTCTTCAAAATAATAAAATCATACCAGTGTGGACGTTTATATGGCAAATTTCTACGAATGAAAGGTCGTAGTTGAGGCATACTATATTTTTTCAATATTATTGGAGATAGTGCAAGGGTGTTGGAAAAGTATTTTATGGGAGATTCATTCAAAATTATGCGCTACCAACATATAGGGCACCGGAATAAGTATTGAAATACTGTAAGAAAGATTAGGGCAACCAAAAACTTTTCTACTTTGTTGCATATGTTCTCCAGTGAGTACATACGGTGTCCTAGAACTTATGTAGCGAACTTTTAACAAGTTAAGAGTAGGAGAGACAAGGATTTTTTAACAAGGAATGCACAGTGCAGAAGCGCATCGTCCTAGCTTATTAAAAAATGCTGGCGCTTTGCCTCGCTACTTGTCCTAGAAGTTCACAGCGTACTTCCCGCACCATCCCACATATTACTATTCATTTAAACTTTAAAAGTCTCTATTTAATCACTGATATTACTTTTAATGACCAAATTGCGCCAATATACATAATATGTGAAAATATATTCATCGTAGGAACGATAAACGATTGGCTAAAGATATAAAACTTATTATCTGCTCTATTTAGAAATTACGGAATTCTTATTATGTACGAGTAAAAGTTGCTTGCATACTGCAAGCTATCCGTTGAATACAGTATCATACCAAGCACTGCCTCAGTTCAAATTTAAAACTTCGTGCCAAAGACCGCCTGGCGACGAACTAAGAACCCGGTCGTGAGAGAAGATAGCAAAATAATATTAGATAAGTGCCATCCTTACTTGTTCCAAAGTTTCGATTCAATATCTTATCGGGAAGGTCCCACGCCTCTGTCACCATTCCGGGTTTTATCTTTCCAGCTTATCGGGAAGGCATTAAAAAAATCGTCATAGATTTCCGCAATGCATTTCTTATGGAAGAATTTCGGACCCACCTGGAGTCGAACTCACGGTCATTTGGCAACATTTCTTCCATAAGAACCATAGAAGACTACCTCAGCTTCAACCTTCGAGAATTTGGTTCCTCTATCTTAACGATTAGTGCCTCAAAATAATTTTCAAAAATCCGCGCAAAGCATTCTTATGGGAAAATTGCGATATTTGGGACATTCTGGTATCGAACCCATGATAGCTAGCGTAGATGTCTGAATTATTCTGGCATCTACAGGGTGGGGCCAGTACGTCGTAAAAATTTGACGTCGAAGGCGCTTGTGGAACATGGTCAGAATTCGTATCCCCTATAAATATATATATCTATTATATATAGCTAACTCTCCGGATATACCTATATATATATATACCTATATATTTATAGGGGATACGAATTCTGACCATGTTCCACAAGCGCCATCGACGTCAGATTTTTTCGACGTACTGGCCCTACACTCTATATGCCAGAATAATGCAGACTTCGACGCTAGCTATCATGGGTTCGATGCCAGAAATTCCCAAAAATCGCAATTTTCCCATAAGAATGCATTGCGCGGATTTTTGAAAATTATTTTGAGGCACTTATCGTGAAGATAGAGTAACCAAAATTTCGGAGGTTGAAGTTGAGGTAGTCTTCTATGCTTCTCATGGAAAAAATGTAGCCAAATGACAGTGAGTTCGACGCCAGGTGGATGCAAAATTCTTCCATAAGAAATGCATTGCGGAAATCTTTGACGATTTTTTAAAAATGGCTTCCCGATAAGCTGGAAAGATAAAACCCGGAATGGTGACAGAGGCGTGGGACCTTCCCGATAAGATATTGAATCGAAACTTTGGAACAAGTAAGGATGGCACTTATCTAATATTATTTTGCTGTCTTCTCTCACGATCGGGTTCTTAGTTCGTCGCCAGGCGGTCTTTGGCGCGAAGTTTTAAATTTGAACAAAGGCAGTACTTGGTATGATACTGTATTCAACGGATAGCTTGCAGTATGCAAGCAACTTTTACTCGTATATATATATAGCTAACTCTCCGGATATACCTATATATATATATACCTATATATTTATAGGGGATACGAATTCTGACCATGTTCCACAAGCGCCATCGACTTCAGATTTTTTCGACGTACTGGCCCTACACTCTAGATGCCAGAATAATGCAGACATCGACACTAGCTATCATGAGTTCGATGCCAGAAATTCCCAAAAATCGCAATTTTCCCATAAGAATGCATTGCGCGGATTTTTGAAAATTATTTTGAGGCACTTATCGTTAAGATAGAGTAACCAAAATTTCGGAGGTTGAAGTTGAGGCAGTCTTCTATGCTTCTCATGGAAAAAATGTAGCCAAATGACAGTGAGTTCGACGCCAGGTGGATGCAAAATTCTTCCATAAGAAATGCATTGCGGAAATCTTTGACGATTTTTTAAAAATGGCTTCCCGATAAGCTGGAAAGATAAAACCCGGAAAGGTTACAGAGGCGTGGGACCTTCCCGATAAGATATTGAATCGAAACTTTGGAACAAGTAAGGATGGCACTTATCTAATATTATTTTGCTGTCTTCTCTCACGATCGGGTTCTTAGTTCGTCGCCAGGCGGTCTTTGGCGCCAAGTTTTAAATTTGAACTGAGGCAGTACTTGGTATGATACTGTATTCAACGGATAGCTTGCAGTATGCAAGCAACTTTTACTCGTATATATATATATATATATATATAGGTATATCCGGAGAGTTAGCTATATATAATAGATACCATACAATTCTCTCCGTTAAACCATTAAAGGCTGCCTCGTCATATGACTAATGCGGATATAACGCTTTAGAGATTTTATTTTGTTCAATTCCTCAACTGAAAATATGGATACATGTGTTCTCAGCAGAGAGACTTTAATAGCAGTATTTTCGTATCGTCAAATATTGTAGCTTCTAAAGAGCATTTATGGAAATATAGCCTAATAAGGCTATTTTACAAAGGAAAAACCGTAAGGTTGATTGTGGGAAGATAAGTTTTACGATGCCAGAATTCGGACCTTCCTCTAGCAATAACCATTGTGGTACCTCGTATAGTATCTTCATGCTATTTTTTGGAATTTTATTCTGTACGAAAGGCGATGCGTAGATTTACATATATAAAGTATATTGTTTGTAAATTATTTAGCCTAAAGACCTCCTGGAAGATCATCCTCTCTAACATAACCCTTCAACAGTTAAGAGAGGGGAATGAGGCTTAATGGACAAGATGAAGAATGTGGTAGATGTCCCTTGCTTTCTTCAGTTAGTCAGAATGTTATAAGCCGTGCATTTTCTCTATTCCTTACCAAAAGACAAATCAAAAATTTTCCATTCAAGAAGAAATGGTAACAGGACCTATATTATACCGCATAACATTAATTTCTCAAAAGTTGTATTTTACTATGCAATCACTTAATACTACCGTATCATAAACCTTTCGAGGAAGGCATTCTGACATCAATGAGTTAATATACGTAAGTTTTCTTTCCGTCTATATTTAACGTATTGAGCCTGGAAAAGTTAATATGGTATCAATTCGTTTCTATGCATGTGCAATCTGGAAAACAGATGAACAACGAGATTTCACGTGGTTAAAAGGAATCATGGCCATTGAATGTCCTTAAGAATGGCCTGGGATCGATATTGATTTGCTGTAAATACCTAATTACAGTGATTTACAACGTCTCACTGTACAGGAGCGAAAATTGATGTAACGTTCCCTGGCTATTCCTCAATTACACGTTACCGCCTCCAGACTCGTTCAGCTTCGTGTACATTCGCTCAAATGTTATCCTTCGAAATAAATTATTCAAAATAGCTTTTAATACTCCACTAATGTCCTCCATGCTCCTGTTGCATGATGAAGTAAAGTATAATATACTGTTGCCAGAATTCTATAGTAGTATTATGTGGGAATGTCACTCTTTTACTGTTTTTTCCCTTGTCCAGGTAACGTCCATTAGGGCAGTGTTTTTGCGCGTTCACGTTAGCATAGTAATTAGTAGTAGTAGCTTCGCTAATGCTGTTTCGTCCTTTACTTAAATTACTTATTTGAATTATGTTATGTTTGAGACATTTTTCCTCTCATTCTATAACTGTAAGATATGCTCAGAATAAGGATTCCAAAATCCCGGCATGTATAATCCTTCGGGAACGGGAATTAGTGTTTCCCGAGAACTCTTGGTAATTCTCAAAATAAAATTGTTTAGTAAACTTTGATGACCCTCGGTAATGAATGCTACAAAAGTAGATATACAATAAGAGAAAATCGTTGAGTTCGGGCTATTGGAGTTCGTGAACCCGGTAAAATCATTCCTATAAGGTAAACGTTGAATTATGTGAAATTTCCTCATTACGTGGAGAAAATTCATATATCTTTGGATTGTGATTCAAGAAATATTTCAAAGAGTATTTATTTGATTTATTAAGAAAATCTTAAGAAACATGAGAGCCTGTATTACAATAACGATCCGAGAAATTATAATCTCCTTAGAAATTCTTGGAAATGTGGAGTGAAAAAGTCTATCTCCCAGTAATATCTCTCTTCAGTAATAAGAAATTCTCGTTAGGCGTGATAGAATCTCATACGTGTAGTGATAATAAATTTGATTTTACTTTATATTTTCAACTTTCGTCTCCCTTACACTCCGCCATTCTGCAACCGTTCTTTCCTGTTGTAAGCGCTCCTTTCCTTTCCAAATTCCTTCAGCGGCTTAATTAAATTCTTTCCCTTCGGCGATCCGTTTGCTATTCCCTCTCGATAATTTTGCGTGCTCATTGATATTGCCATTGATAATTGGCAGCATTCCTATAATTTTTAATTTCATTCAGTGTATATTGTATCTGTATTAATCTAATAAAAATACGCATTAAGTAATCGGTTTTATAATTAAATTATTGTAGAATTGAATAATAGTAACATAACTATTAAATAACAGTGCCCTTCAGTTTTGGACATAATCGTAAAATAGGCATTACTTAAGTATTGGTAAAATATTCCGCCTTCAAATACCTAAAATCATCCACATTTATTAAAGGTACTCGATGATTGACTCAATTTTTTAGGAAACTGTATTTTTGTATCTAGTTAGTCTATACAAGTATATAATTGTTAATTGGAAGCGTTGTACGATATACCTCTCTCCATGGACACATTCAGACTGTCCCTAAACGCATTATAAAAAGGATACTTGTGTATAGACTCTTGTCTTTTACTCCTATAATGTATTTTGTGTATATACATTAAATGTATTTTTTGTTTATTTATGTTGTTTTTTGTAGATTATTAAAAATAAGCATTGAGTAATCGGCTTTATCATTAAATTAAATATTGTAGAATTGAATAATAGCAACATAAATATTAAATAACAGTGTTATTCAGTTTTAGACATGCTCGTGAAATAGGCATTACTGAGTATTGATACAATATTCCAGGATCAATTACCTAAAGTCGTCCTCAAATCTATTAAGTCTATACGAGTATATAATAGTTGATTGGATGCGTTGTGCTATATAACTCCCTCCATAGATCCTTTCAGACTGCCGCTAAACGCATTCTTAAAAGAATGCCTGTATATAGACCCTTGTAAACGATTTTCTCCTTAAATCGTAATTTTTGCAACTGGGATATTTATATAGATTTGCTTCCAATGTTATTGCTTGCAATGATGTATATTTAATTTAAATTTGTTGTTCGTATTCACCTTAAAATTGCTTCATCGCTGCATCTGAATCTTTAAATAAATAAATAAAAAAAATCGAGAAGGCATTTGTTGGAGTTTCAACTGCGCAGCATCAAAAATATATAAATATATAATAGTTAGAAAATTATAGCTTTTTGACGTTATTTCTAACAGTGCAATTTTCAGCCGAGGAGTTTTTCCCCACATCCCAACTCTTATTTTACCTCTTTTTTATCATCTTTTTATATATTTATATTTCTTTTTTCTTTCTCACTTTGTTTGTAATTAATATTAGTTACCCATAATGGTTAGGTGCAAGAGAGGTCCTAATGGGCCTAACCTCGCCAAATAAAGAGTTATTATTATTATTTTTATCATTTATCTAAACTAGAGTTATACGATATAAGTAGCCTAATATGGCTGCGAACTAGTTAAGCTTCCGCCACGAAAAGTAATCGGAGGCGTAGATTCGTGACCTCTTATACAACGAGTAGCGATAGCAAAACCAAAATATAATCAATCATTTTTTAACTTAAAAACTTAACCAATGAAATAACCTTCATGACCTCTTCCCCTCTCCTCACCCTTCCTTCCAAAATCTCCAAATGTATATAAGTGTTTGCATTTTCTGTATTCTTGACCTGATGATGGCTTTGTGCTGAAAACTTTAGTTATATATACTGTGGAAATTACAAAGTGTTTTTCATTTATTCTTGATTTATTCAAAACCAAAACAATAACCGTTCCGTATAGGTGAAAGGACGTCCGTCAAAACACCTTCCGTACGATACTCGACCCCGGCCCAAGTGCGTACCTGCGGCGGTACACGTATATATCGAAACCCTCCAAAAAAGAAAGGGAAACATACTCAACTGCGTATGGATTCCTTCTGGAATCACCTATTTCAACGGGGCATTAATCACCCTCGTGCAGAATGCAAGCGGTTTCCACCCGAAATGTGTGTGTATATACATTGGGGCGCATGCGTCGTCCTTTGACTGCCGTCTACCTTTCTCCGTTTCGAAGAGTCCCTGGCGCCACGCTGTGAATCGGGGGGGGGGGGAGAGGTTAGTCGTTGCAGGCTGCGGTGAGGAAGGGAGGGGCGCCTATAGGGGTCTATAGGGGGGCGATCCGAACAAAGTCCCCCGCTCAGTTCGTCCGTATACGCCGGAGAGGAAGGACGTGCAGGTCGAACTTCACCATTCCATTTTTTCCTCTGCAGCGATTAATATTTCCAGCGACGGCGCGAAACGCCACGCACTCTGGTGTCCGGGAGACGAAGCGATCCCCCCGGGAGATAAACCCTAGTTTTCGGGAGTGTCTATCCCATTACTGGTGCATTGAAACCTGCGAACTTCGCAAGCCGCAGTCGCCGACGAGGCAAACGCTGTGACCTTCGGTTTTCATCGGCGCGGTAACCGCCTCAGTTGTCATGGGGATAATTACCCGCTTCGGGGACCTTTCCGCCGTTCCGAGTCCTTTCTGACGGTTCGTCGGGTTCCGCAATAGATCGGCAGGCGTTGGTATGAGAATCCATCGCGATTTCGGAGCCTTTAAGCGATCATTAGCGGGATAATCCCAGATCGGGTGGGCATAACCTGTGGAATCCTCGTGAACCGAGGATGAGGACTTATATCGGCGGACTTACTCTCGTGGAACTGCGGAACTGAGGGTTCTTTTTTCCGCCATCTGGAGGAAGGGAAGTGCGGCGGGTCACTCCGTTGGCTGTGAGGAAATTTTTGGACGATGTCGGTGATGGAGTGCAGGGGGAAGGCGAAGAGGGCGCCCAGCGCCGCGGTGTCCGTCAGACTGGTGCTTCTGTTGGCCACGACGGCGTGGAGCGGTGAGCTTTCTGTTATTACGTCTCTGCACGCGAATCCTGCACGTTTTCCGCACCCCCTGCCACACGCCGAATCCTAATTCAACGAGTTAACCGGGTCGAATTTTCGAACTTTTGCTATTTCGGTCCTCGACCTCCTTGGGGAATGCTTATGTGAAACTTATAACGAGGTGGTCCTTCCTAAACTTATCCTTGACTCGAAGTCGTGAAACAGTGGTACTACTATAGACACACTGTATAGAATCAAGGACTTGACTCTCGCTTGCTTACTTCCATTTTTATATGGAATGAAATTATCAACTCAAATTCTTGTGATTAAATTTTTCGATAACAAGGAAACAGATATGATGCGTTACGGAGATATCCAATCATGCCACAAAACATACGAAAAGGGTATTCTGGGTATCACGTTTGAAGTCCGTGAACTTTAATGTTTTACTGTAATAAAGTTATATAAAATACCATTATAAAATACCCTCTAAATATATCTGTAACGTACAGAATTTCGTTCTTAATTTATTCTTAATTTTAAAGCCGGGCAGATTTGTTATTTTCAATACATATCGATGAAAATCAGGCAATTGCCATAGCGTTTTAAGACAAGGAAATAATAGGTAACCACATTTAATAGCTCAGTTTCAAATCACCTGCAATCAATGGTTGTCACTCAACTACTTGCTTTTGTACGGACTCTCTCAAATGAATTGGCAGAAATAGTACTGTAAATGAAACGGAGTATTAATATGCGATTGTGATAGACAAATAATGTGCTAGCAGAGAAATCACTAACAGTTTTACAAGAGGTGGTAACATACGAATTTGCGTATACTCAAAATATTCCGTGGAATCGCACGAATTTCCGTCAGCTTTATTATACATTCAGACCCAAAATCTCTATTTTTCCCAAGGAAAATAAAGTCGGTGTTTTTTTCACGTGATCGAAGACCACTCGCATCAGTTCCACAAACATCGCCGTTCTTTACCATTTGAAACTCGTTGTGGCAGTTCTTTCTTTCTCCCCTTTGTGTAACTTACACCGTGCCATTTATTCCATGGCAATTAAGGGAATGAGTTGCAAATACCGAAATTCCTGACACACTTCCCTTGTCTGGAATTGAATAATCGTTCCCATATCAGTCGGATCGTTAAGGTTCGGGTTGCCGATTCGGAGAGTACCACGTGATCTCTTTTATCTGAATCTCTAAAGTCTTTCTCGGTGGATTTCCTTTTTTAATCTCCGATTCCAATACCGAAAGTCTCTCTCTCTCTTTGCTGAATGGCTAATTAATTCCATTTGTTAGTTAACAGTGATGAGGGATTACCTACTATTTTCTTATACACTACAGATATCTTTCCCGTACCATAGGTCATTTTCGGCTATCACGCGCACCTAACTTTTATAGTGAATGTATTGAAAACAGTGAACCATTTCTCAATGGTTCCTTACAAAATGGAATTTTATTTAAAGACGGTGAAATATTCCTCGAAAGTGATTAATCAATCCGAAAATCGACGACTTCCTGTCAAACAATGGAATGTTATTTTCTTTTGTCAAGCATCACGCGAACAACCGGCAACGGAACGGCAGATAAAAAAAATCATTTCGCGATAATTAATGGTAGCGACCCTTTGATTAATGCAAATCATTGTTTGGGGTCCATGGACAGTAATTATGAATGTACCTGCACGTTGTTATAATGCAAGAAAGTTGGCTGTATTAAAATAACCGGATATTTTACCTGCCACCCACTGTTTTCTCACCTGTATCGATAATGATGTGAATTCGAAAGTGACGTTTTTTCTATTCAGTGAAACTTTAATGAATTATAAAATAAGGAAAACGTCTAACTCAAACGTTTCCTCATAGGTAAGTCCAAGTAGGAATACTCCAACATTTCTCGTGCCATAAGTTGACTGCATTCTTGATGTGTTAGCGGGAATGCATGGCCGAAAACTGGGAGAGCTTTATTCGGCATTTAAGCTCGGAATGTCGAGGAAATAGAATATGATGTGGAATGCGGTATAAGTTGCGATGTCATGATTTGATTAATAACATCATATTGCGGCCGTGTCGTGGAATCTAGGTTATCAGCATGCAAATGAAATCAAACGCATCACGTTCTTAGCCCCCTCTCTTTTGCTTAGCGCATAAATCACCGAAAAAATTCCTTCCTGTAACGTTATCGCGTACGAACATAAGGGTTTGGGAAACAACTTGAACTTCCTATTCTTCCCTTCATAAAGAGTTTTCCTTTGAATTTTCTAACGCCATTGTAAGGAATAGTGGAGGTAATCACGAGGAAGTTCACGGCCTTGTTTATCAATTTCGTTGTCTCAATATTGATCCAAATAAGTGGGTGATGAAGAATCAACTTGAATCATACGCTTTGTTTTACTATGAAAAAGTCGTGGTGTATATCGTTGAATAATGTGCTATCTATTATAATACGAATCATCCAAAAAATTAAGTTTTATCATTTAATATATGTTTTAGGTTGTATTATAGTACTAGTTATTTATACCTTGCTTCGTTATTATACTTTCATTACCACATTGTATCTTCCAATTGCTATATTGTTAGTTACTTTAGCGTAGTACACAGCATCTAATACTGAAATATTAATATCGCATTTTGAATGTTTATGTGAAGTGAGTAGTTTACTGCATTTTAAATTACCCTCTAATTTATACCACCAATTGAAAATGAAATAAGTAATCTCTCTATTCGCGCAAAATTATATTAAGAGTTTTTCTTTTCCATCAATGGTTTACAATAGAATGGTATTGTACATATTAGTTATACAAATCCTTGTAAATAAACTCATAAATAGGTGTTAACTGGGATCCCCCAAGCTACCTCCGGTGTAGTTAATCGTATTAGCTATAGATAATTTAATACACCGAATGAAGGTATAATATTGTTATATATTGCTAATCCGATGGCGATAAACTACTCGAAATCTCAATTAATAGTAGAATACATCCGCAATGTTGTTGGCGAGACCTTGATAATTAACGTTATGCGTTATTTATGCTGTGATTTTTCCCCTCACGATTCCACCTCCGGCCGACACTTCTGTCTGCAATCTTCAAATCTTTGGACGCTTCATGCGTCCGTTTTCGATTTTTGGATTGCGTTGCGATTGCAGTGATAGCAATTTAGATGCACTAATCCTCGTTGATCCAATATATCGATGCGCAAGGCCGCGGAGAGTCACGCGAGGCACGACCTTCGCTTCCCCAGAGGGCGCCGTTTAATTCAAATGGGACTCATTATCGTTCCCACTCTTTAAATCCTCGCGCATCGGTGGGGCAGAAGAGTGTCGATGAATTTCAGGAGCGACTTGCACGCTCTTATCAATGGTAGAGGATAAATACAGGTCGTTGGTGCGCGAGTGTATATATTATGATTTAGTCTTACGTATTTGCAGGAGGAGATTGGAAATGGTCTGTTTTTTTCGTGCCGGGTAAATGGAGCGCATGAATTTTTGTTGCTGAAAATTTTATGTATCTACTGTCTTCATCCAAAAGGCTGGCTTGACTTCCATACACCCACCGTTAGCTTCGAATAGCTTTAGAAGCGACTGGGCAAAGTGGGGAGTGAGGTAGTTTGGTCCTACTTTCCTCACTGAGCCAGAATTCTATATGATGATCGTCCACGTAAATAATGACTGTGTAAGAAACACTTTCAGTGGCATGCCATAGATTCCACAGTTTAGATTTTTATTAGAAAAAAACAGCGGTAGTTTTTAAATTGAGGTATAACTGTTTTAAGATACCTTATGTTGGTTCCAGATTTTGCGTTCTGCACTCCGCAAACCACCACTAGTTTTTACTTAGTGTTGCATAGTTTACTTTTACTTAATATTGGTTGTTAGTGGCTCAATATCATATTAGATGATTGTTTGGTGTTAAATCACTAAGAAGAGTACTGATTACTTCAAAAATTCTTTCTATCTTTTAATAATATACATAAGATAGATTAAGTTGGTCGTTGGTGCGCGAGTGTATATGCATTCATTATTATTTAGTCTTACGTATTTGCAGAAGGAGTTTGGAAATTGTACGTTTTTTTGGCGACGGGTATATGAACCGCATGATATTTTTACTGAAAATTTTATTTATCTACTGCCCTCAGCCCAAAGGCTGGCTTGTGGCTGGTTTCCCAACAATTCACTGCAAAAAGCTTAGAGGCGACTGAGCTGAGTGGGGAGTGAGGTTTGCTCTTACTTTTCTCGCTGAGCCAGAATGCTATTAGATGATTGTCCACGTAAATAAAGCGTAATGACTTCATTAGAAACACTTTTAGTGGCATTCCATAGATTCGACAATTTAGATTACCCAAAAGAAAACAGCGGGAGTTTTTAAATTGAGGTATAAGTGTATTAAGCCACCTTCTTTTGGTTCCAGATTTTGATTTTGCCTTCCTCAAAGCCCCAATAGCTTTTACCTGGTATGAAATTGTCTACTTTTACTTAATATTAGTTCTTAGTGACTCAATATTATATTTGATGATTGTTTGGTGATGATTCTGATAATTCACTAAGAAAAGTACCGATTACTTACAAATTACTTTGTATTTTTTTGTAATATACAATTTAATGCACAATGTATATGAGATAGATTAAGTATTCATCAATCAGTAAAGCTAATAATTCCGTGAAAGCCTTTGAACGCCGAAAGTACTCGGGATTTTATACCTATTCTTAATCTATGCGAATTTTAAGGTTTTTTAAAACCTCCAGAAATAATACCTCCGATTTATTAGAAAGAATATGAGCAGAGGATTCTAAGTTAAAGGTTATTAATACTTCGAGAAAATGAAAGAGGGATAATATTTAACCAAAGTTGTTCATAATTGCGAAATAATATTTTAAGAGATTCATCTTCTTCAATACAATACAAATATAATTCTATTGAAGTGTTCTCCAGAATTTTTTCTTATAGACTCCTCAAATACTAAATAGTGAGTGATTAAAATTTCCTTATTCTAGAGATAGGGAATATTTTTCTGTTTTTATCGTGATCACATAAATTGAAGATATTTTTTTAACTATTTTTTGCTTTGATGGAATCATCATTGACTGTAAATAAATAACATCAATCTTCGGACCTGGTGTGTTCAATCTCAATTAATTATAATTGATTAATTGATAGATAAATCTTTTACCAATATCGAAAAGATTATTATCGAATATATTATCTCTTCTGCACTCTTTGGAATTTACTTCTCGGCATAAAATATTAATTAATATATATAATTGAAAATTATTAAAGAGTAGCTACCGATATATTTATAGTATCATTTTGGTTGGAGGCTTTCCATAAGAGGCACTGTTTAAAACCTTTTTAAAAATTCTTTCCGCATATTTTAAAAGAAATTTTAAATTGAGGTTCCTGGGGTAGTTAAAACCGATCTTCTTACGTGGAGATGTATCTCATTAACAAAACAATAAACTTATATAATAGTCACCGTTGTGTAAAAATATAATATAAAAATATATATTTCAACATAGTTAGGTATTTATCCATTCGATGTCACTAATTCTCGTAAGAAATACATGGAGAAATTTTGGATTACTAATTTCAGGCACTTACCAATAAGATAGAAAATTGAAATTTGAAAATTTGTTAGATGGACAAGGACATATATAAGTATAGAACTCGACAACGTTCTCATAAGAAATACACATAAAGTTCATTCTGATCGACCGTTTTCAGCATTTAATTAGTAATTAAAAATTCAACTATTTGGATTTTGAGTTAATACGTGGCGAATGCAATCAAGTGGTTTCCTTCTTTGGATATTCTTCCAAAGGATCCACTAAAACAGTTCTGAAGTCATAGTTGAAGAACATTTTTCGTATTTACCGTGGATTAACCCCAGGAACGATAATTCCTGATCAATTATAGAGATATAATCTTTGCTAATGAAATAACTTGGGGTGAAAAATGGATTGTGGATTAGGTGATGCCAATTATGGACCTTAATGTAAATTTGCGGAGAAATTATAGCTAATATCTAACTTAACCCAGGTGTCTGTACGTAACCTATAATTTTTAAAACCTTCTTTACAATAAATTGGAATGAATAAATATCGTGGGTTGTTCTTCAATGTTCTGTTAATAGTTATGATGACAGTTTCCAATTTACCTTGTATCATCAACTTGAGAGTGAGGAGCTTAAAAGCTGCTGATCCTGGGAATAATAGTCATTGTTATTTATTCTTAATAACTACCGGTTAAAAGTTACTGTTAGTAGATGTTATTTATTCTATCCCTACGGAGTATTTCCGATAACTCTGTAACTGTTCATCGTTACAACTCAGAACTTTTTTAAACGGAAAATTCATAGAAAATGTAATATTTCATTTAATCTTTTGTAGTTAAAAACCAAATGAATCCAGTTTAGAAACGTATTTATTATTATTTTTTGCTTCTTTCTTTCTACAATTAAAGTATTAACAGTTTCAAAGAATGGTAATGACATTTTAAATAGACTCCTTCCTTTGTTTGCAGACTTACCGGTCACATCCAATGGGTCCGATCCGTTCTAGACTTCCAAACTTTACCTAAATATGTTCACGCATGAATATCTTCGCTTTCAAAAAATAAAGGAAATTCATTTAAAAGTTCAATTCGGGTAATCATCGAATAACATCATCGGGTGGATTTATTTGCTTATCCACGTTTGGAAACGGTTCAATGATCAAATAAACCAGTGATTACATTTTCGGTGACTTTTGCAGACGCACATGAATGACCTTGCACTACATTCTTTCGACCGCTTTGAGGATTTTATTGGGTAAATGTGCATATCCCTGATTTTTTTGCAAAGATTAATGAAATTCGGTATTTGTTTTTGAAAATGAGCTATCAGCCTCATCGTACTGCATCCGCGTAATCGCATTACGCGGAATAAAAACTTGCAAATTAATTAGAGGGTAAAACATCTCCGTAATTGAAATTAATACGCTGCGAAATTTAATGACGGAGATTATAAATACTTCAAATGAAATAAATGTGGCTCCTTTTTAGTCCAGCTTAATATTCTTTAATTGGCTCGCAGTTGTTTATGAAGCTCATTAACTCATTACCTTGAAGGTAACGAATAGCGTTCTGTTGACGAGCTGGAAAAATACATCATCGAAACAAATTTGATGAATAAAATTGTTTTAATCTCAAATAATCCGCGGATTAGAATTACTGCAGCGCACATGAGATAGGTAGAGGACAGTAAAATCTCTTAACTTTGGTAAAATTTATAGTATAAAGTATATAAGTAAAGTATATGTATAAATTATATCCAACGATTCTTAAGGCTGATACTTACATAGCTTTGAATGTTCTCGTTGGAACAAAGATTAGATGTTAAATGCTAATATTTTTTTTAACATCGAGAAAGAAAACAATTTTAAAAATTCCACAGAACATATACAAGGGTGGTCTGAAAAGTTTCTGACCCTAGGTTTTTTTAGAAATCTACAGAAAATTTTCGGAAATTTTCAGAAAACATGTCGATAAATGGCGAAATGTCAGAAACTTTTCAGACCACCCATGCATTTGTTACGACTAGTTTCGTGTAACGTTTAGACATCGTCGGATAACATAAAATCGAATACGCGGTTATTTAAAGAAGTAGAGCCTTCACCTTCTCCTCACGCACACTTGTCATCCCCTCGCTTCCCTCCCTGAATACCCGCGTTTCCGTTTTTCGTTATGTAAAGATGTTTAAACTAGAAGAGACTAACTACTGAAAAGTAGTAGTAAAACATTTATTCTGAGTTTTATAAGGTTACTTTCTTCCTGGAAGTGGAACCTTTCCACAAAGTGTAGCTTGGCCACAGATGTATTTTTTAAATTTAGATTTAATTGAGTTTGCCGTAACTTTGTAGAATTCCATTTCAGGAAAAAATATACAATCACTTTGTAAAAAAATAGTAGAATTTTACAAAATGATTGTATATTTTTTCCAGATTTAGATTTGTTTCCCAAATTTATATTATACCGGTTAATTAATTGGATAGTGTTTGATGGAAAATCTTTTCTACCAGTCTGAATTCATCTTTGTAAACCTGTGCTTAAGATATAGCAGTAGTCGTAGTATTGTTAAAAGTAATTCGGCAGCTTAGTTCTTTTGCACATAAGGGCCTCCATCGAGAATCAAACCAGTGATCGCTTTCACCGAAGTCGAATGCGCTGCCCACTTGGTGATTCGGGAGTCCTTAACAAAATTGATTTCATCGACATGGTTCTCCCGATTTCACGAATATTTACTATAAAAATTCCAGTATCAGTTTAACCATTTATTCCTATGCCGAGATTTCGTAATAGCTTATATCAAAATAAAAATTATTTCACACTATTAGATTTTATCATTTACAGAATTTTCTTACCGTTTCAATTCTTTTATTTTTTTGCTATATACTAAATTATGTATTCTCTCTTATTTAAGAAACTTAAAAATAGGAAGTTAGTACAGGTAGTTTTCATTTTGAGGATATGAAACACTTCCTGGTATTTGAGAGGAAAAGTACTATAAGGAACTCTGTTATTCGATTGTTCAATAAAAATTATGATCTCAATTTAGTAAACATATGTTGAATTAAATCATACCAAAAATTAGATAAAATGTTCAATGATAACTTTTTTAATTATTTAGGTAGTCGCAAATTAAAGATGGCAATCCATAAGGAGTGGACTTAATTTTCTTGATCGAATATTTCGTCACATAGCTTAAAAATTTCGTTCGATATAAAAAGATAGCTAAAACAAAGAAGTCATTATTATAAAGTTTTGTTTTTTAAATGCTGTTAAAATTTAGGAAATGTTTATTCCATTCCATCGTCATATCTGTCTTAAAAAGACAGGTCTTATCCTTACGCATCATTAGCATTTTTCTGAATCTCGTGCATTACACAATCAAGTTCAGCCATGAAAATGCCCTCAACAGATTCCAAATTCAAAATTAAAATATTACAACGGATATCATACCGCCGTAGTGGCTAAAGTGAATTCAAAAACTATTTACAATAGTGTGAGAATTCGTTTCAAAATATTCCTATAAAATATATTGAATTCCTCTATAACTACCACTTGCATAGAAATTAAATAATTATTCCTCTTCAAATTTGATCCAAAATGAAATTTAAAATATAAAGATAGTATATATATATATAAATATATTAAATATTACATGCATAGCGTTTAATGTACATTTAACATAACTAATCAACGCATATGTGTATGCATATTTGCTCATTTAATTCCGCTTGAATTCAGCTGAAGATATTCGTTTAATTTTTCACTAAAAATACGTGAAAAGATTGAATACTCTACAAAAAATTCAGTTCACTCATGACTCCGATACTAATCTCTTTCGGCGTCATTTTCCTCGATTTACTTTTCAGCTTAAATGTATATTTAGACCTTTGAGGCCGTACTCCGTGTAATTGGGAAGCACAAAGAGTAACTCATATGTCAAAGCTTTTAGAGCCTATCTACGTAAATAATTTTATCCCAGTTGGTTGCGTGGGAACCCGCAAATGTTATTGGCAATAAATATTTGATAAGGGTTCAATTAACGGTTATCTCTGGATATCTAATGATACGGAAATATCGGATCTGTTTGTGAAGATGCCTAAAATGCTATCGAGCGATTACAATTTGCGTTCATGCATTGACTGCAAAAAGTAATAACATCGCGCGCAAATTCAAAGCTACATTTAAAACTTCGCGGATTATCGAAAGTCATGATAGATCAAACTGTTGGAGATTTTAACGTATTTTTTCGCATTTATCGAGGAGAATATTAGTACAAGTTATAAAAATATAAGTAGATAACTTATGGTTTTATCCTCAAGTTTTTTTATATTTACAATAGAAGTCTCAGATAAAGAAACTCAATGTTTGAGAATGGTTTTCTAAGGTATTCAGGAAATTAGAACCCTTTCTCAAATTACTCTTCACGCTTCTTTTGATAAAATAGCTCACACGTCCATTATTTTTGCTGAAATTTTTTGTACTAATATACAAATGTTACCATTATTTATAACGTTTTCCGTTTGCCATATTAATGGAACCTATGTACAGGATTATTTGTGAGATCGAGCAGTGAGCTTTACTTAAATTGCCATAATTATATTGAAACGGTCACTATATAAACGAAGAATTATTAAAATATATACTTTGTTGTGACAGTTCATATTAAATCAATTCTTTTTGCTCGCCTAGTACTCTTAAAGGATATTAAATAAGAATATATCTATTTTATGTACTTTTTATAAAAATTACCTATGATGTCTATTTCATATGCTGCAGCCGTTTAAAGTAATAATAACTAAAGTGATAAAAATATAACAAAAATAAAAAGAAATATAATTCATAGCAAATATACTGCTAAAGGTATATTATTATTATATTAACTATATTACTGAAGAGTAACTACATTGCTTGAAAAGATATATTAGATTAGGGTGAAGCTGAGTTAAAAACTTTTACTTCATCAAAAAATAATGCGTCCGATGTTAGGTGTTGCTTTAATACAAAAATAACACGTTCGGAAAGCAGTGCATGAGTGTATCTGTAATTAGGATACAGTAGTATGGGGTTTTAGTTCGAACTACCGCGGATTCAAAACCAAAGTGTATTTCTTTATCTATTGATGTTTTCTCAGAGATCCAAAATTTATGTTTTCTAGGGATATGTAAATCTCCTAAAAAATATTTGACTAGGGCTACGTTACGTTTCATAAGATATATATTACTGGCTAAATATTCGCGGTGATCTAAAAGTAAAGATTCTCTGTTTGGCATATTTTCCATGAATCATTACGCATTTATTGATGTATTTCTGCAAAAATACCGAGGAACGGAAAAATGGTATCTTCTCTCAGTTTTACACGTTATTACTCTAATGTCTCCCTAGAGGTTTTCATCTGCAATTTTGTTGATTGCGGAAAAGATATTTGACTTAAAAAAGGAGTTACATCCACATATTTCTATTACTCAGAATCCAATTTAATTTTTAAATACTTCTCTTAATGAGATTAAAAGTGCGAAATAAGTACGAAAATAAATTTCTCAGAATAGGAGGTTGAGAACCACTGACTTAGTCTAGGTATCTGCAATAGGACATGTCGTGCATATTTTTACGAATATACTTGCAAATCATAAACATTTTAATATTCTTTTATTCTGCTGATGATCCGATGATTCTGATAATCGGATATTTGATTTTTTGAGCTGTCTGGAAGTCTACTGCAGATTAGATATTCGTGAAAAATGAACTGCTACATCAAGTCGTTCACTCTTCGATGTGAGGACCTACGGTTCCAGCTATCATATTAAATCTCTAATATTTTATGTGTTAATTAGAGAGCGAATCTTACCGGAATTGAAATCAAATCACTCGGTCGGCTCTTCTTCCTTAGCTCTAAGTCGATGAATTTTTCATTCGCGAGGCAATTAATTAAAACCTCTTCCGAGATATCCGCTATTAAACTTTTACCAAATTGCATAGCTAACATCCGTACTTTGAAATTTCTCAATGACGGTTTTGGAGAGTAAGCAGTCGAACGAACTCTCTTTGAAACAGAATCTCGATTCACTTAAATCTCAGCTCTGTCTAATCAGCTCTTCCGTGGGTAATTTAAATGGAGAGCATAATTTGCATTTCATTTTAGGTGAGAAATCCTTGTGTATACTTTCCAGATCCGCAAATTGCCTGGAACAATTCTTGAAGTCTAGAGTCGCCTTCTTGGAAAGAAATTCTAGATTTCATCTCAGATTTTCTTAATCTGATCATTCATGGCATCCTTTGATAAAATAGAACACTCACTCAATTGTAAAACCCAAAAGAAACGGTGTTCTCCTACTTCAGTCTCTGTGAGAATGGCGTTAATCATTGGATGTAATTGGATGAATAGGTGTTGAAACACTTGATATTCTATTAAAGGACAAAGGATGAGGGAAAATAAGCACCTGCTTAATGATTCCGATGGTGCTAAGTAGAGATCTCTTTAGAGTCTCTCGGAATGTTCATCACATGCAAATTCTGTATTAAGTTTAAAAAACTACGGATGTTAGTTTCAAGTTTACTTGCACCCGATCTTGCGCGCAGTCATGTAGATAAACATTTTCCAGATAGATAGATGAAGAAAAGACTCCAAGATGGACGTCCTCAAAATATTGTCTTCTACTTTGATTCTTAATGAGCTATTTCTACTTAATATTTCTTGGCGTATTTCTAAGATTTATCCATTCAATTTCCTTCAGACTTTACCATCGCCGATTGCCAAGTTATTGATGGCTTGATTTCATTTATAGAATACCGAGAAATAATTATTAGTTAACAATTTCCAAGATTGATTTACTTAATTAGTATCGTTGCTTCTTATTTGATCTTATTTTAAAGTTTTCCTAATCTTACACAGATACTTGTTGCAGATGTCAGTTGACTAGAATAAATGCATGAGTTGGGTATAACAAGATATAATTAACATATCTATATATTAATAATATATATTAATATATATATACTAATATATTAATCTATATATTAAGACAAATTATTTATGAAATTTTAAAACTAAACGACATAAATTCTGCAAAAATGAGAAGGTTCCTTATACTAATTCTACATACGAGGATCTAAATTTGATTCATCTCGCAGAAACTAATTAAGGAGTAACTAAGACAAACCTTGATTATTAGTCATTCATGAATTTCTACGTTAACGAACCAAAAATTCACTCACGTTTGTTTATTCATACGGATCCACCGATCGCAGCGGCACGCATTTGAAATTTGAAATTCGAGACCGCGGCCAAGAAATGTTTCAGATCGGAGCTGGTCGAGATGCTATTTCCATCGGAATATATCAAATTTGCATTGATAAACGCAGCGATTTAGAGCAGAGAGAAATTAGCAATGTAGATACGACTGAGGGACTTTTCTCTTGGCCCGCGTTATAAAGATACTCTCCGAAACGAACAGGAATGATTTACTTAAGGTGTTGTCCCCGTGATAAGTTTCCCGCCTCGAGTCAGAGAAGTATTTCCGTGTAGATTCGACTGCGTAGGCGCGAAACGTAGAATGAAGGGAAAAAGACGAAGTGGCTGTAAGAACCGATCTCAAGTCGTCATCGGTGTGTGGAGCAGTTCGCCACAAACAATGCAAAACGAGTCCCAAGTTAGGCAAATTCACTTAGGGAACAGTCCCTTAAATTTCATTAACATATCAAACGGTATCAATTATACATAATCGTTCGTTACAAATTCATGAGAGGCCGTCGCCGGCGAAACATCCACGTTGGGAGAAAAGACGGAAGTTGGGGATTTTGATGATATTTTCGTGAAAAAACATGGGCGAATTCGCGAAAAAAATTAAAATCGCGGAGCGTTCAAAGGAGGGAACGTATGCTCCGAGGAAAGGGTACCAGTGGCTTGGGATGGGACGGTGTGGATGCAAATGGAACAGGGGTAATACGGTGGGAGGGATTGGGCGGGGAAGCCATGTCGCTGGGCGAAGAGAGGCGACAAATGACTTCATTACTCACCCGCCGAAATACTTGTTCCACCCACCGCAGTGTCGCCCCCTCGCTTAACAAATGAATAATTAGGCGGGCCTAAGAAGCGGGGAGGATGTCTCGAAAGGGATTCGTCTCGTTCCACCAATTCCTTATTTACATATCCCTTAAGTTGTGTAAGAGGTTGTGTTGCGTACGTTTCGACGGCGATAATTGGATTAGCAACTTTTTGGAGGGTGGCTTTTTCTAAGGGCGAGATCCTGGTTAATTTTAAGGGATGAAAAAGTCATCAGTGTTGAGGGCGACGCTTCAATTCTTCACGCCGCCGCTTGCTCCATTAATCTTCATTTCGTTCCGAATCGCTTTTTACGGTCTGAAGTAAAGTTTTCTCCTAAGTTTTGGTAACAGAATTGTTTCATGAGTGCTCTATTGCTATGAAAGGTATGCTTGATGATTTATCTAGCAGGTTATAATGCTATTGATGAATAAATGTGAAATTGTTAAGTGCCATAAAATCTTGAAATGGTTGTTTCATAGAAACAATTTCAATGGAATTTCTTTGTAATGGTTTCACAGAAACAACCATTGCACACTTTATTACATTTAATACATGTGGATAGATTACATTTATATTATATTACATATATGTGGAATTACACAGAAATTATACACATATTAAAAATATTTGTTGATAGCATTTTTAATAGTATGGGTATTAGGTATACAGGTATTTTAATAATAGTATCTCATTTCAATGATGTCTCTTATTAACATTTATATCTTCACCCTATCTTAGCTTAGTTTAGATCCTAGTGATTAGGTGTCCCTGCAAATCATTATGCTCTGCAAATGAATCAGATTGATAGTAAAAGAAGCTTATATGAATATGTACTCTATAGTAGATTCCAATCTTTCGATCCAGTAACAATGGATTATGTTATAATTAATTCGGATTAATTTTTTCTTTATAGCAAGAATAGCCTCATCCAAGTCGTCTCTGTGCTGTATTTTTCGATCGAACGATTATAACTATTATTCATAGTTAATAATAGAAGATTTCAGCCACATTTCTCAACTAACAAACCGACTAGAAAGACAGGAACGTAGTATAGATAAATATTTCAATCGTTGAATGCTATGGGCATCAGTGACTTTATTCATGGTATGATTGTCCAAACATCTACTAACTGTATAAGATCTCTCATTTAGATAATTATTCAAATCTTTGCAGCGAGATATTCAAATGTAATAATTACTATGCCGGTTCCCTTGACCCAATTTTGTATCAGCTGTATTCAGCGGGAGATTAAGACTGGGTAATTGAGAAGTTTTCCATACTCTCAAGGGTGCGGAATATGTGTATACTTTTCTCTGTTTAATTAAGGAAGTCAATATCATTTGGTAACTTGCAGTATTCAGTATAAACTTGGATAAATTGTATTAACACAAGAGCTATAAGAAACAATTGTACTTTTACGATGATTGTTAGGCGATGTAGATGGTCGTATACATACGTTTAAAGTTTTAGTAGCAGTTTGTTGAAACTGTCTAGCGAAGTTAGTTTATTGACTACAAATTTTGTTTCGTTGAATGTTGCATTTTCTCATAGTAAGAGGAAAGGTATTACATATTTATACTGTGTTGCCAGATTGCTAAGTTTTTATAGCAGAAAATAAAATCATTGCGGTTATTTGAAAAAGGATGATTATTTTATGGACATTTCTTAAAATTTTAGGTGTTATTCTACCATTATATATATAGTTTTGCGATCTTTGAATTTTACCGTTAGGAGATACGCTAGCCTGAAAAATAAATATCTCCTTATTTGCTGTGTTGCATTGAAATTTTTATCTTGGAGCGAGTAGATATGATAGTATGTTAACAACTGAGGCTCTTTTTAAAACATAATTGCAGAAATATAGCTGGCAATCAATAAAATAAAAGAATTGTAAACATCTTGTACGTGAATTAAGAGATGCAACACCCTAATTAGTAATTTCTTGCGAGTGGTAGTGGAGACTTTCTAGCTATAAACTTTCATTAGGTCTTATTAGAATGATAAACCAAAATCTTCTTTTAATAAGACGCTATCATACTGGTTAAGAAATTATCTTGTTATTATAATCTTAGAATTAACTATTCTTGATATGGGTCAAGAAAAATTAAGTGTGGCATTTTGATCAACCGCGGAAATGAAAAATTACTTGCGAAAACACCCATTTTTGTTATTTCCTACATTTCGTATTCATATTTAGAGCCTACGTGTCATTGACGCCTAAATGAATTCCTATTCTAAATTTAATGAGCGAACATTCTTTTGACTTCATATCCGACATCATTAGGACCAGATTACATACACCGTGACTCTATGGGCTTTATTTAACTTCGTAATCTTCATAGGCTTGAGAAAGTCAGCGAGAAAAAAGCTGAAATTTTCTTTCCGTCGAAAGTAGGCTTTGAAGTGTGGTTTTTGGAGCTTATTGTTTTTGCACGGTAGGTTGATGGCAGTAAAAACAAGTCAGCAGAGAAATAGACAGTCATTCATTGTTCCCACGAGTATGACCGAGGCTTCATTTTACTCATTTTAATGAAAATTTTTAATTTTGTGTGGAAAATTGGTGATGAGATTAATGTTGGATGTAGTCTTGCACAAATGCTGATATAGTAATTACTTAATTCTGTTTTTGAGCACTCGTTCTGCAATGCTTCGTGAGGTTCAGCGTCTTAATTGCTTTTAGATTCAAAATAAAGAAGACTTTTGGGTAAAACGTTAATGTATGCATACACACATACATAAATATATAAAGGATGACCCAAAAAATATGCGTAGTACTTAAATCATCCCTTTATTTAATAATTCAACATCGGTACAGATGTGTTAAATTAATTAAACATTGTTAAATAGAAAGGTGAAAATAATGAAAATATGGACCATTAGAAAAATAATTTGACTACTATATATGAATAACTTTTTTTGCGAGATCACTTATTCCTATGAAAACGAATGGCTTTCAAATAGATTCGAAAGATATAGCGAACCATCCACTCAAAGTAAAATTCTATATTAAATAGACATAGTTTATTTTCATTCAAGGACTACGTATAGTTTTCGGAATTTCCTACTTGTATATACTCGTATATGCTTATACACATTTTCATGATATAAATAATCTATCAACTTAAATCTATAAAGATGCTGTGACCTGATTGAATTAAATGAAATGATTAATTGAATTGATATTTGCTTCGTGCTAAGGAATATGAGTGATAATATACTTTAAATAGAATGGAATTGAAATAAGTTATGAACGGGATAAAATATAATTCAAATAAAATGTTTCACGAAGTATCGACACAGAAGTTTTTTCAGCATCTTGTTAGCTACAATATGTTTTGAAATGCTCTTTCCTTTCGTTTGAATCACGCGTGGGCAATGATTGTTTATGGATAGTATTTTAAAATGAATTCGCTTGAATGATGTAACTCTATTGATCAATGATTTGTTTGAATAATGTAACTTTATCCTGAAGATTTATAATAATAATTATCATAATCATAATTGGTGATCATATTACAGATATCCCCAAAATTATTATTACTATATTTTTTTAGCTGCGAGTAGAATTTATAACGATCTATTCCAGTTGTAATAAAATATATTTAAAAATAACTATTAGGTTAATTTAATTCTCCCAATCTCCTTTTAACAATTTTGAGAAGTGGTAAATTTATTATTCTTGCCAATTATTCAATCGATGAGTGTAGTTCATGGATGAGTGGGAGCCATTGATTTTTCGAAGATAGCGTATAATCATCCGTATCTTAAAGGTAGTAGTTTATAGAGGTAAATATCAAGAGGACTAACGAATATAATGATTGATTGAGATTCTAAATATTCTAAAGGAAAGAAAAAATTAATTTCGAGAAACCAAAAGGTGATGTGTGATCATAGCGCTAGTACAAGGAAGCTTATAAAGATAAGATGTTGTTTGCTACATTGGAAGGAAATAACGTCACTGAAATCGTAGCGGATAGGTAAGGTAAACTAATAAAATCGCTATTTAGTAATTTGTAGATATTATAACGTCTTATGTAACATATATCTGATATTAGCACATCTTATAAATAAAACAGAAAGTCTATTTCTCCGCCGGATGACAAATGCACAATGAGAAGAGTGTTACAAAGGTTACCTTCAACCTCAAAGCGTACAATTCCCTTATACTTTCCATTGGGATTCTTTCGCGGTGATTAAAGTTTACTCCAAGCGGAGAAAGTAGGAATAATGAAGGAGGTCCGGTAGGGTGAGGAACTAAATGAATCAGCATTCGAGAGGAGGACTGCGACTAATGCGATAAGTAATTGAATAGAGCTCGTATGGCTTGCAGATTAAGAAGAGTGCGAGCCTAAGAAATCCTCTGGAATAAGGCGTAGAAAGGGAGTGGCAGAATTGGGAATGGAACAATTTAGAGTGATTTGGAAGGAAATTGTTCTGGAAGTGGATAAATGGGAGGGGCGACGAAGCAGTATTGGAAGGAATGAGGGTGCAAACAGAGATTTAGTGGGGACGAATCCAAAACAGAGGTGTGTTAAGAGGAATATATTGAAGATTTGCGTTGAGATATCGTCGCGGATGAGACTTAATTTATGAATTCAATCCATTAGGATATTAAGAGGGACCTTTCTTTGGCGACAGACGAACGAATCGTATTTGAATCTACTGCAACGTGTATTTCGTTTTCGCTTTGATTACATAGAACAAATTCTTAGAAGTTGGAATTTGAGTTCGAATACTGTTTACAACAGTTCCCTTTCCTGGTTAGATTTTTAAGTTATAAGGGGTTGAGTGGATAGAAAAAATTTTACCTACGACTAGCCCTGATTAGCATTCTAATCACAGTTTTGGATCCCATGTACATTTACGTTTTTATATAATTATACACATGGGTGGTCTGAAAAGTTTCCGACATTTCGTCATTTCTCGACATTTTTTCTGAAAATTTCTGAAAGTTTTCCGAAGATTTCTGAAAATTCTGGGGTCGGAAACTTTTCAGACCACCTCGTAATGCAACTTATGGAATTATGCAATATGTATAACACAGATGTATATTTTTTATGTGTTATATCATGAATTTCCACAATATCACGGCCGCCTCTGTAGATTTTATGCAAAACAGTTCAATATGTGTATTTTATAAGGTACCTCAGTATAATAAAGTATTTTATGTATGATGTATTTATACCTTCCTAATAATCCTGAAACGTATTTTCCTATAAAAATTGTAAACCATCTGAATTTTTATGTGATTCTTATGACAAGTACATCATTCCGGTCCTAGAAGTTTTCTGCAAACAATTTTTAGTGCTTTTCTTTATTTATTGATGCTTATCAAACAAAGCTTTCCTCTTTCTTCCTCCTCTTTCTTTCTATTGAATACTGTATATCACATAAGTTACTTTAAGACTTCTCCAACTTATTGTGATAGTTTTAACGCCTATAAAGTTTTATTATAGCACAAAAGCTCATAATTTATAGCATGAGCATGTTTGTTGGATACGTAATATTTAAAACCATGGGATGAAATTTTATTAAGAGGTAAAATTCTAGTACTATTTCTTTTCTTTTTGTTCCAACGTCCTGTCATAAAGGTGAGGTTCAAATAAAACGTTTTACAGGAGCATATATTTTGAAGATTAATCAGAAATTTTATTCTCAGTTTTTGTGTCTTTTACTGTAATATTTTATACGCGATGAAAATTTCTTTCATTTATTCGTCTTAGTTTGGTTCAAGGCTATGATGGTTTGACTGCTACTGGGGAATGAATGATGCATAATAATGACTTTCATTTGGTCACTCCTCGTTGAATTCCATCCAACAAATTATTATTCGTATAGCTGCCCATACATTTTTGTTTTCCTTTCATTGAATTCTCACTCAGTGAAGAAAGCAATGGCCAACTGCCTCACTACTCATCTTCTCTAAGAAGTCTCATTCCCTTTCCAAAGCTTATGGTAGGTTATGGTGGAGTGGTGGATCATTATTTTACAGTTTTCTTTCGACTAATATTTTGGTCCTAAGAGCCAGAGATGTGAATATCATATATAGTAGCGTATGCGTAGTAGCCCTTAAATTTTGTCTTACGGTCGAAAAGTAAGTGCGGACTATGAACACGGAAAATTAACCCTCATTTCTGAAAACATCTCCGTTTTCCATACTATGAGTAAGTGCAGCAAATTTAACATTCTTTGGCGTCTTTCGTGGAATTATTCCCTTCTCGGAAGCTGAGTTTTAGAAATTTTCCAATTAGAAGAGTTCTCTTGTTCACAGACGGTTAAGCCAACGAACAATATTTTAGAGTGAGTGGCAGAAAGTATTTACTATCGACGCAACACTTCCTGATCCCGCTCTGTATTGCGTTCCTGTGGCAAAAACTAATTATGAAACTCGTCACTAAAACTATACCATCGTAAGTTACCAGCTGCCTTTCAGGGAGTATAATGTTGGAAGTTGGAAGACCCTGCATAAATCCTCATTGGAAACGTAAAACTGCCGAAATATATCGAATATCCGAAGGGGAAAACGCCGAGTAAAAGGGCTATAGAACACCTCACGGCTCTTTTGTAGGAAAGTACTCCCAAAAATAGAGCTTTGTGGCTTCATTGTTAAGATACCGGGAAGTAAGGGTTTAAAAAAAGGCAACGTACACTTTAGCCGACTGTGTGGGAGAATAGAGATTAAAAAGATAAAATAAAGCTTTAGCCGACTCTACCGAGGCGCACATTTAGGTCATGGATGTGAGTCCTTCCTCATTGTGGTTTGCACGTTACTGAACAAATCCAGTCTGCTAAGGTTTGGGAAAGACTCGGATCCTTTGCTCTCCCGTTGCTGAGTCTTGGCAATTTATTTTCTTTGTTTATTTATCTCTCGTGAGTAGGTAAAACCTTTGCGGAAACGTGGATTCATCGTTACATACACAAACAATACAATGTTACACGAAATAAATGAATTTCCCTACCAACTCAGCCTGGCCGTGACGTTGTAACGTCAAAACCGGTTGCTTGTTTTGTCCTTGTGGTATGGTACATTATCCACATCTTTCTTTGTTAATTTTTTAAGTGTTGCATCTATGCTCCTCCTTACGTATTAGGTCTAAGAGTTTAGAAGAAAATTTTTATGATTGATTTCAGTCTGTACAACTGATTCCAGATGTAGAGTTAAAACCTATGGATAAATGGTAACCCAAAGATTACTATTACCTATGGATAAATAGTTACCTCTGGGTTAGTAACCTTTGGGTTACTATTTATCCACAGGTATTACATTGTTTTACTTAATTAGGGATGCCAAACTGAAAATTAACAAATATGTTGTATCAAACACAGAAGATTATCTCTCTGCAAAGTTTATTCATTTTAATTATTTGGTGTCTTCAGAAGAAATATCTGGACAATTTTGGAAATGTGTAGTTCTAGGAATAGACTCACCTAACGTTGGTAGCTGTGATTGATACATAGATACTGTGTATGTGCTCGCAGGTTATCTTGAAATCGTTACAGAAATATATCTTGCTAGCTATAATGTTTTAGATATTCTGTTTCTTCTTTCGCAAGCAGTTTTTAAGTTCTTGGAATCATTATATTTGTTTTTGGCATTTTAATATTCAGGATAAGGGGTAAGCGGATACATACTCCCACACTATGTATACTTCTTACTTTATTGTACATAAAACTCGTATTTTTAATGCGAAAAAAATCTCATGTTTTCTTTATTGCCAGTTTTTTTTTATATAAAGACTTGATATTAAATTCGTTTGATGATCGAAATAGCTTTACCGATGTATTAAAGTAATAGGGATATTAAAAATGTGTTTAAATTCGAGTAAGACTAAGCTTTGATGTGATTGATTAACTATATCTGATAGAATTGACCAAAAAATATTTCACGGGTCTATGCACATTTTATCGATTTTAGGTCACCATTACTAAAATTAACATCTCGTCCTTAATTACGCTGATAGCTCAATAACTATTTGCATTTATTGCTTGCATACATTCTTTTATAAGCGGACTTGGTTTATAATCAGCTTGAAAGAGGAAGTTGTTTGTTATCTGTGTAAACGCATTTTCATGATACGTAGTTAAATCTATCAATTTACGTAATTCCAGAATTACTTTGTTTTATTTTATCTCTTCAACTCTTCCTCTCTTGCCGCACTGCATTTCTGGGATCACTGTATTTTTCCAGTTCGTCTTCTCTTGCTGACACATCTATCATAACATCTTTTGTTTATTTCTTTGGCTGTGTCTGTTAAAGTAAGGCTAAACTCATATCAATATCTGAGACACATACAAGATTGAAAACGCTACTCGTAAGAATACTTTTTCACCAGTTCCAAAAATATTTTATTTTCCTTTCGATTAAGGTTTTCCATGACAGGAGAAATTAGACAGAAGTTAATTTTTCTCGAGAATTATGATACTTTTTACTAGTTTTTATGTTACCATTTACTGTTAAACAGGATTTGATTTCTCAGTTACTATCAAAACAGGTATTCATTAGTTACCATTAAATCAGGATCTAGTTTCCATGAGAAATATTAACTAGCGATTTATTTCCTCAAATATTTCGACTTTAGAATGCGAATGTATCAATATTTGATACCTTTCCGAATGAATCGAATTATGTAAGTAAACTCGGACAAAGGAAAGATGTTTAATAGTTGTTTAATAGATTTTTTATAGTTGTATATCATCAGAAAAAGTGTCTTCTAATGAGTAAGCCGTTATAAAGAAAAACGGGACATTTTTACACATCTGAGCATTAAGAATATTTGAGGAAATCGACTAGACATCATTCTTCCAGGCATTCTCTATAAAAGAGACAAGCCAACTCATAGAGCTCGTTGATGAAGATGTGTATCTTTGCCAGACCATGTTTCGTAATTCGGGAAGGAGCTATCGCGGCTAAAAGTGAATTCACAACGACGCTAACGTAACATTTATGTAAGGAATAACCATCGTTTTACATAATTATACTTAATGATAAGAGCGCTTTAGCCAATAATGTATCTTAATCTCTATAAAGAACTTTTTGATTATCAATTTATATATTTATAATTTCATTTTAAGTTGTCATCGTTTTTTTTATCTATAACTGCTGAGTGCATTGAATCTCTGAAGCTAAAATGTAAATGCATTACTGGGTTCTAAATCATATTGAGAATATCATGCGAAATACTTTCGTAGCCCAAACAATTGTTCCCAATTGAAATTAGTGTTCCAAATCCTTTCCAGAAGCTCTCTGATAGCCAAGAAGGCAGCGCATTCGACCACAGTGAAGGCGGTCCCGGGTTCGATTCCCGATAGGGGCCCACATGTGCGAAAATACAAAAAATGAAGCAATTTTAATAATATTACTACCAAAAATCCTTCTCAAGCCTGTTTATCGTATTAAAAACTGATATAGCCGTAATAAGGAGATAATATTATTCATTCGGTTTAAAATAGTTTTCCAACTCCATACATTCATAATGTAATAATCACCTTATTCTTGTTATGACAGTATAAACAACCAAATACCTCAATGATCCGTTGTTTATAACCACAGCCTAAGTAGTCCTTATATAAATATGCGAGACGACGGAGGATCAGCGAGCTCGATTGGGCGTTCTTGTGCTGTGGTAAGCAAGTTGTCCCCCGCAATCGCAGCAGGGGGGCTCAGGGATCGGATCGGCGACACAAACACTTCAGTCACGGAAACATAATTTTCGATGGCCAAGCATATTGGATTGGCCAGACACCGGAATTGAAAAAGTTGGCAAGCGAAGGGAGATTGACGAGGTTACGTGACTTCTGCGGACCTCCGATTTCCGCTCACTTCTCAATTCTAAGCCTCCCTCCGCATCCTCCTTGCGCCCCCCCCACTCTACCCCTCATTCTACTTCCTCATTCGCCACACGATCCACTTAACATATTACCTTCAATCCCCACTCCATCCTCCATTACCTTCCCCTTCATATTCTTCCTCACCTTTCCCTACCGAATTCTTTCACTTACAAATCCACTCCTCCGTATTCTTTTTACCGTCCGGTTTTATTGTTCTCTCTCTCGTTCTCTGATATCCGTTTCTGATTTGGTTGTTTGGTGTTGCCATGAGCTTCAAACAATGTCTAAATTTATATTTTTTGATTGAGGTATCATGCGTTGACCTCCCTTATAAAAATCTAGCCATCAGTAGGTAGAATTTTTTGAAATTTAGAATTATACCTTCACTTTCTGTCCGTTGGCAGAGTAGCAAAAATGCATTTTGGTTCCTTGGTCTTACCATGATCTTTGAACAACGTCTAAAATTATTTTTCGATTAAATTACTCCGTTTTAGCCCCCCTTACGAATATGTAGTTTTTTTTCTCTGTAAATATCGAATCATATATCTTCATATTCTTGGTCTTTCAGCAAATTTATTAGCTCCAAGGCTGGAACTTCTTCTTCAACATCAGCTATCAAAAGTTTTAGAGTGGGAATGGGCTTACTATGCAAGATTTGGGTTGAGGTTGTTTGCCCTTTCTCTCCTCACTGTGTCAGAACGCTCTTCATGTAAGTGCAGCAAAAGGACCCTATTAATAATACTTAAGATAGCATTCAATCAGGAGTCAATAATTACATACATTATTTACCATCACCCATACCCTAGTAAATTCCGTATCATCTGAGACATTAATAACACTTGGACAAAAGTAAATGAAATATATCCTTCCCCTAATGTGGGACAAAATTTATCTTTTCTTATAATAAGAACACTTTGTACTTGAAGAAGGTTTTCACTTTTACATCAAACTTAAATTTGATAGACTAAAAGGGGCTCTTTTTACTTCTATTATGTTTTTATACTAGTTAAATTATTATTTTTAGGCGAACTTTACGAGAATTTAGGATATCGACGAATTCATAGGTGAATTAAAGAGACTCTCCGTCTCCCATTTCGTAATGAGGTTCGTTAGAAAATGATCATCAGCAATGAGTAAGTAAACTTTTAGTACTCCGTTCCATACCGAAGGAAATTTTTCTGAAAAGTAACTTCTTATAAATACTACACGTGGAGTCATTTTTATTCCGCTTGAAAGGTATAGTAGTTCAGAATTTGCTTTTCAAATTTCGTCTAAAATGACCTAATTCTAACTTTTGGGTTCATTGTGATGCTAATAATAACCCACAATTTTCATCAAGTTTCTCATTGTTACTTCCGTTGATGGGGCTGATAAGATTAGGAGTGAGTTAATATAAAATCTGGCTCTTAGATACTTTTTCAAGACTTCCCATTCAATCGTTCAATTGCTTCTACTCATTCATATAACGTCAATTGAAATTTTTGGAATGTTCTTCAAACATAACCAAAACATATTTTCAATAAAAGATTATATCTTCTTATCAGTGGTAATTTCTTTAATGCCGTGAATTGTTATATAGCTTAAAGATTCTTTTTCATGATTAACAAAACATAGAACCCTTTTTTCCCAAGGTTTAGTTTCGTGGCATTAACATTGTATTAGTTCATGGGAAGGAATACTGAAAGTAGTTTTTAATAAACCATTCCTATCTACTGACAATATTCTTACTTTTTATACGTCTACTTTTTGCTATAGACAGCAGTTTCCTTTTAGTATGGAGCAAATTTAGACTGGTAATTTTTCTCTCTGAATAATCTTCTCATTTAGAATAAATCACCTCTCTTCCTCTCCCTTCTATTCTATTTTTCCTCTTCTATCCTCGTCCTTCTTGCCCATAATTAAGCTCTCTTAATTATTTATTTCAGGATACCGTCCGAACCGTACTCCTAAAACCGTATTCTAATTTTCTGACAATTACACACTCATTTAAACAAGGGTGCTCTCCTCTTTAACTATGTGAGATACGTTTTAACGTTAAGGGCATCGCAATCGGATGGAAAGTAAAAATATGGAATCGCATTACAGTGCGTGCGAATTGTTATGGAAGACGATGAAAATATGAAATCATAAACAAACAAGGAAGAGAAGATTTCGTAATTAAATACCTATTAATTTTGACAATGTTAGAAAAGAGAAATATAGAATTTCAACACGTATATATTTTGTATCTAAGTAACACAAGTTCACATAAATACATTCCCACAATTTAGAGTAAATATGATGCATATATAGAGAAATAATACACAGAGAAAAATGAATCTTCCAAACACTCAGTGGTTTTCTATGTAACAGCATTTGAGAATTCTACTTTCTCTTAAGATTCCCATATATGATGTTGAATAAATATATTATACAAAGCTCAGTATTTCGGCTTCTTTAAGGATAATGCGATGTTTTTCACGTCTTCGAGGTAAAATATACTACACATGGATATCAAGTCCTCTAGGTTGAGGTTTAAAATAAAGACCTATCCAAAACACCTCACAATTGACCGATCGATTGCGACTGCATTGTTTAGGATATAAAGAAACGGAAGGAAGCCTCAGGTCATCCTTCTTTCTAATTAGGCATACATTCGATTTGAATAGGGAAGGGATTCTGTTATGAAATAGATCACTAGTTTACTTGATGAATGCCCAAGAGCTACAAGGAATTAGCGTGGCAAACCGTCATCGAGACCAAATAATTTAATTAGTTCCGGCAGCATTCACTGAGACGCTATTTATGCAACTCGTGGATATGGAAATAGTTGAATGAGATCCAAGTCTACACTAGTTGATGAGGGCACATTAGGATCGGGGTCAATTCGGAGCGGATGGCGAACGTTGCCAAGAAAATAAAATTTGTTACTTGGGAATGAATGAATGTCTCCTCTTACACCCTGGATTTGGTACATCATTCGGATCTGGAATTGGAATTTAACTCGGTCCGCGTATCTTATGCAACACGCTAATTACGTATAAATCCCACCTACATTTCCGTATCGAAAATGGGCCGAATTCCGGAAAGGTCGAACTCTCAATCAAACTTTTTCTATCCCACATGTAATTTCCGTTCTGATCAGTAATTTTTCGCTTTTAAATGCCATCGATTTGAGTAGGTTCCATCAAATATATACTGCAAACGGAATACTTTTTCTGTGATAGTTTTCTAATATACAAAACATAAACACATTTATCACTTAAACTAACAAAAGGCTCCAAATCGTCTTATAAGACTATAAGAAAATCAAATCTTTCTTTTTCGTTTTTTTTCTTTCTCTTTTTTATTCTCTTATTATTATTTTGAATATTTATAGCGATGTAACTTCATACGAGGTTAGGTGGAAGAGAGGCCCACTCGGGCCTAACCTCGCCTAATATAGGGTCGAATAAACAAATAAATAAATAATAATTAAGAAGGAACCGATTTTCTGCAAGCTTATATCAGCCAAAAAATACAGAAACCTTATAATATCATCCACGTTTATTTGCTTTTATCCTTTCGTAAAGCCAACTACGCCACTAATTTAGTTGAGTGTAATTTTACTATTTCTTTCCATAGTTTCACTGCAGCGTGCAATAGTTGTATTTTTCTTGCTGCATTTCTAATTAACCATCTTGCATTATTACCTGCCTCATGTATTTTTAATAACCCTGAGCTTGAGTAATTATTCATCAATTTTCCATATTTTCTAGTCAATAAACTGGGTCGAAAATTGAGATAAAAAATTCATTTCGTCGCTCGTATATTTAATAACCTCTTTCCATTTCTGAATTTACAAGAAGACCGAAATATCTTTCGTACGGGAAATGATTGCAAACGTCATTAAACATGTATCTGCATTATAGTAGGAATAAAAAATGCAATTATGTGAGCGTAGAAGCGGAAATAATGAGGGCTTTTTTTCATATCATATTACGGAGAATCCATCTGAGTTGAGCTTGTAATTGGTATGAATGGATGATTGCTTTCATATCAGAACAGTAATAAATATTGTACCTACTACTATCGATCATTTTCTGCCGTGATGCTACTGTAATCATTGTTCTCATCTTACTCTGATCATGGCAGTTATAATTGTAATTTTCACCCCTGCATCGGCTGTATATACCCATTAATCATCGGCTAACTTTAATAATTTTTTGAAAATTTTTATATATCACTTCTTCCTATTTACACAGAAGAACCTTGTTAATTAATAGCCTTCGGATAGTTAGGATATTCGTCTAGTTCGAAGCTATCAGCAAGCACGGGTTAACACCATAGGAATTTATGTATTATATAGATAATAGAACAGGAATCGTAGGAATTCAAAGTAGTTCTACAATTAAATTTAAAGCAGATGTTCAATTTGATTTTCCGCAACTTTATCGTTCAATATGAACACATTTTATATTTTCATGTGCGCCTTCTCTTGCTTCCATACACCTACTTATTCATACCCGTTTATAAACTGTGTGTCGCCTATAATTAAGAAAAAAGTGTTCTTTTTTATGTGTTTTAGCTGAGTTAGTTATTTTAATTTCCAGTTACGCAGTCCAAGGGGTGATCATGTGACATGGAATTTATGCATCTGACTGCGTAATGAGCAACTGATTAATGTTACAGATAACTTTCAGGCCTTGTTTGTGTGCTTTTTCATTAAGAACACTCGAATAATGGCTCCTATCAGGAATGAGCTGTAAATACCAGTGAGTAATAATTAACGTTAGAGCACAACTACTTTAATTAAAAACTCTTACTACTATGTTGTGAATTGAAATAAAATTTCACACAGTATCCTAATTGCGGTATATGATTCCACAAATATCTCCACTTCCTCAGACTAGAATCATATCAACGGATGCAAAGTGACCTTTAACTATCTTCATCACTGGTTCTATACCAATTCTATGGCACTGAATACAAACTATGTGTATAATATTTAACTTAATGGTAATGCATTATATTTAACTAATGGTTATTTAAATGTTCATATTTATCAAAATATATTTCACTATAAATGCATAAATAGTATTGAGTCCGTTAAAAAAATCTTTTCTATGTAATAATGTTGTGTGGATGGCTTCAAAAACAACTGTTATCGCTTCTTAAGAGGATAACTCCTATCAATTCTTAAGGGGATCAGGGCGGATAAGCACGAATTTGTTTACGGGCCCCACGTGTCATACCGCCCTGAAGTGGGAAAAGACGCCAAGCTAGCGATTAAGTAAGTCTCAAGAAGTCCGGGCCGCGATAAGGGTTTACCATATAAACCCCGCGATCGGAGAGCTCTGGAGCAGTCAGTGATTGCACGTCGGAACGACATCCAAATTCTGGGCCTTCTTCGGTTGGCCGAGGTCCACCAGAGACCGCAATTTGGGTGTCTCCGCCGTGCATCGCTTTCTGGGGCAGCCAGTGATTGTACGTCGGGACGATATCCAAATTCTGGGCCTTCTTCGGTTGGCCGAGGTCCACCAGAGACCGCAATTTGGGTATCCCCGCCGTGCATCGCTTTCGGTGGATCGGGAGTCAACGCCATCAGGAGGTGCACGTCGGGACCGGTATCCAATCTCTGGGCCTTCTTCGGTTGGCCGAGGTCCACCAGAGACCGCAGTTTGGGTATCCCCGCCGTGCACTGCTCTCGGAGGGTCGGGGGGTCGAAGCCACCACCAGCTACCCGAAGGACCACCGGGAGTAAGGACTCGAGGAAAGGGGAACGGCAGGTACAATAAAATCTGTGTTATACCCTTTAAATTGGTTAATTTAAATTCCCACAAAGCTCCCTAATGTCGTCGCGACATTATTTTGGTGTCAGAAGTGGGATCATGCCGCTTCGTCGTGAAAGCGATTAGGCGTGCATGCCGCCATCACGTAAGTGTTGGCTTTGGAATTTTTTAAAGGGGTTAAGTGAAATTTTTACGTAGGGAAACGAGTTTGATAGAATCGCGGAATTAATTTTGTTAGTGGTGGGCTGCTTGAGTTTTTTTTTGTGTGTAATTAGAAAAAATCATCATGGAGCACTTTTCTCCAACCACATCGAGTGGTTGGAATCCATTTGTTCAGCCTCAAGACCGCTTTTGTCGATCCCTGAATCCTTTTTATGAAGCGGCAGAACAGGGCGAGTGGGTAAGGGATAATAGGAGATACGACGATTCGGGTTCCCACAGAACACCCAATTTCCTCGATGCTACCCCATTCGTACTTCCCATAGAATCTCAGAATGAACCGCATCAGGGAATAGCCGAGATAACGCGAACAATGCCCCCGGCCGCGATAGGGAATCATGTCCATCTAATTCCTAACTTTAGCGGGGAAGACGAAGTAACCGTGGAGCAGTTTTTGGAGAATGTAAAAATAGTGAGTCATCTTTCAGCGTGGAGCGAGAGCCAAACCATTTGTATCGCGCGCTTGCGGTTGAGCGGTGCCGCCGCCGATTACATAAGTGCTAATTCCCACGCTCTCGAATCTTATGAGATTTTCGCTGCCCACCTCCGACGCCGATTCACCCTAAAGGTTTCCCCCTTAGCATTGGAACGCATGTTTGCGAATTGCCTGCAGCAACACCTTGAGGCAGTATCTTCATATGCGACCAGACTTCGAAAAATCGCGAAGCAATTGTTGGAAACAATGAAGGGCGCTAATATGGAAGATGCGAGGGTATTAATGGAGAGTCGCCTCCTGGCGCAATTTCTTTCGGGATTGCGGGAAGACATAGCTCGCTTCGTGTTGGTAAGAGGCCCGAAGACCCTGCTAGAGGCCGAAGAATATGCCATGGAGGAGGAAGCGAACGCAAGAAATTTTGCGCAGAGAAGGGCAGAAGTAAATTCGCTTCCCTTAGATCAAAGCCTGCTTCCGCAGTATCCCATTTATAACATTAATCATGGAGAACGGAGACTACATCAGGAACCGCCCTCAAGACGAATCGAACTGCAGCAAAACATAGCGTCGCGGAATCCATTTCCACGAGATTTTGATTCGCGGGGTTCCTTCTTGAAGGAGCCTGTTTCGCAAGTCCACGCACCCATCCATGCATCTCCGAGAAGGGATAGAGAATACGCAGCCTCTAACGCCCCGAAATGCCAGCTATGCGGGAGATTAGGACACGCGGCTCGAAATTGCCGAAAGAGATCTCAAAATTGTTATTCTTGCGGGGAGGCCGGTCATTTCTCCGACCGCTGCCCTATGCTTTTGTGTGGAGTGTGTAAACAATCGGGTCACCGACCTCGAGAGTGCCCAGATAAGAGGACGCCCAGCGCAGCGGGAAACGGGGCGTCCCCGGCCCTCCGGTCGGGGAAGAATTAGTTTTGGCCGTAATACCTGCAGCCGGTCTTACGGTTGGCATTGAAATCTTCGGCAATGTCCATAGATTTTTAGTGGATACCGGAGCCGCCGTAACGATAATGCATAAGAAGATATTTCCCTTTAACAAATTGGAATTAACAGCATGCGCATTTCCGGTGAAGAGCGCCTCGGGTCATTACCTGCCAATTCTAGGACAATGCAACGTTCCGTATGTAATAAACGGTAAATTACATTCCCATGATACCTTGATAATGGATCTTGGGACGAATAATTTTGATGGTATTATGGGGTTGGACTTTATGCAGAAATACGGAAGTTTATTGTCAATAGATGAGGGGGTAATGAGGAACAGAGATCACGACCCCGTGCAACTAATCCCCTATAATGTGAGAAGCGCAGATGTCGGCGTAAGCTCCTTGGAGGAGGACTACTTCCCGACGCCGAAAACGGAGGAAACCAAGAGGGCTTCTGCTATCGACTCTCAAGCTGTAATCCCCGATAGTGGAAGCTGGGAGTCTTTCACAAGTGGAGTTAAGAGCAAGGATAGTTCCGACGAAGCTCATCGAGAGAGAAAACAAGGGGCTTCTCGGAATTTAAATCCTTTTTGGGATGAATGTGGATACGATGGCGCTTTTCATTATGAGAATGAGGACGAATTATCCACCCAGGGCCTGAACCCATTTTTGGACGAAGGAGAAAATTATGGCGCCTTCGAAGATAAGGGGGGGGAAACGGAGGAACGGACCACCGATCGCGGGAATCCGCGGGACGCTGACGACGTCGAGGGACTCGTCGCGTATCCTTCGGAATCTCGGGATAAGAGGGCGTCGACGAAGGAAGAGGAAAGGACCACCGATCGCGGGAATCCGCGGGACGCTGACGACGTCGAGGGACTCGTCGCGTATCCTTCGGAATCTCGGGATAAGAGGGCGTCGACGAAGGAAGAGGAAAGGACCACCGATCGCGGGAATCCGCGGGACGCTGACGACGTCGAGGGACTCGTCGCGTATCCTTCGGAATCTCGGGATAAGAGGGCGTCGACGAAGAAAGAGGAATGGATAAGCCAGGAAGAGAAAGGGGGCGCCGAACGTGAGATACCCGAATACAATGGCGATGTGGGAGAGCGGTCCGCAGTTCCCTCCGGTACAAGGAATATGGGTATGCCGGAGAGGAGGAGGAGCGATGACCGAGCCGCGCCGTCAGTTGTCAAGGGCGGGAATCCTTGGAGTGGCGGCGACACCCGACGAGAGGTCTTATCTTTCCGAGATGGAAGTGCATCTCCTCAAGCGAGCGATGGCTCATTTTCGATTTTAATGGAGGGAAAAATTAGAATACCGCCGTTTTCGCTGGCCTTAGGAAGTGCGAAAAACGAGTTTTTAGTTGGAAAGGAAGTTATTGTAAAACCAAGTGGAAGGGACTTGGTCATACTCCCTGTGTTAGCTCGCGTGGCTGAAGATGGCAGCCTACCCATTTTAGTGTGTAATTTAGGGAATCATCAGCGTATAGTATCAAAAGGCACAGAATTGGCGGTCGAAATTTTTGAAGAACTAGACTCTCCCTTAGTAAGTGAAATCGACGCGGAGAACGCGGAAATCTGGCCGGAGAACACGGGGGGAGAAGATCTATTAGCCTTGTTCGACTTCCATGAAGTTCCCCCGGAAGCAGTTGATCCTATAAAGAGACTGATTACCGAATTTTCTGACATATTTGTGTTTGCCAATGTTCCTCTGGGCTGTACGAACGTGGTTAAGCATTCGATCGACGTAGAAGGTGCGAAACCGATAAAGCGGCCCCCATACCGAGTGCCTCATTCACAGAGGGCGGCACTCGATAAAGCAATTGCAGATATGCTTAGCCAAGGAGTCATATCGCCGTCAAATAGCCCGTGGTCGGCACCATTGATCCTTGTCAGGAAAAAGTCGAGCGAAGGAGAGCCGGTTCAGTACCGTCCTTGCATCGACTACAGGGCCCTCAATAGCGTGACCAAAAAGGAGATTTTTCCCATACCCAATATGGACGAGACTTTTGACCAACTGGAAGGCGCACGCTACTTTTCCACTTTAGATCTCTGTAGCGGATACTGGCAGGTGGAAATGGATCAGCAGAGCAAGGAGTTTACAGCATTTAGCACTCCCGACGGCCACTATGAGTGCAACCGGATGAGCTTCGGACTGGTTAACGCGCCTTCCACTTTTATGAGGTTAATGAATAAGGTATTAGAAGGAATGCTGAATAAGGGATGCGTATGTTATTTAGATGACGTCCTTCGATATGATGGAACCTGTGAAGAGCACCTACAGGGTATACGCGAGGTGTTTCTCAGACTCAGACGCGCAAATTTGAAGCTCAAGCCTCAGAAATGTAGATTTTTCCGCAGCCGTGTGAAGTTCCTAGGCCATATCGTCTCTGCTAATGGACTAGAGCCCGACGAAGACAAAGTAAGCGCAATTGAGAATTTTCCTGTGCCGACGAACGTCCCCACCTTACAGTCCTTCTTAGGGTTAGTAGGGTATTACCGAAAGTTCATTCCGATGTTCGCGGAGATTGGGAGTTCGCTAACCAAACTAATAAAAAAAGGCGCGACCTTCATCTGGGGGGAAGAGCAGGAGAGGGCTTTCCAGAAGCTGCGATTGTGTCTCCGCACGCATCCAATACTGAGGATTCCAGATCTTACTTTGCCCTTCATCCTGGACACGGACGCCTCCCAATGCGCCCTTGGAGGAATCCTATCGCAAGAGTTCGAGGATGGGGAGCGCCCCGTCGCGTACGCCAGTAGACAATTGAGGAAGGCCGAGAAATCGTACTCCGCTACGGAATTGGAGTGTCTGGCAGCAGTGGAAATGACCAAGAAGTTTAGTCTATCTCCTTGGTCGAAAATTCACCCTTCGAACCGACCACAAGCCATTGAGGTGGCTTCTATCATTGAAGGAACCCAAGCCGCGACTGGCGCGGTGGATAATGGAGCTCACGAAGTATGCTTTTGATGTGCAGTATAGACCAGGGCGTGCCATGTCCCATGTAGACGGCCTCTCAAGGATACCTCCAATGGTAAACTATATTAAGGACGCGACTGTGACCTACGTGCCAGTTTGGGATAAAGATAGGATTGCTAGGGAACAAAGAGACTGCCCGGAGCTTGCGGCGCTGCGAATGTTGGCGGAAAGGCATGATCCGCAGTATTTTTATGACGAACAGGGAGTTCTTTACAAGGTTCTGATAAATCGACCTGAACCGAAGGGAGTGATATGTGCTCCAAGGTCAATGAGACGGCACATCCTAGAAAGGTGCCATGATAACCCTCTCGCTGGGCATCTGGGACTGCAAAAAACTCTGGAAATCATCCAAAGACAATTTTGCTGGGAAGGGTGTTATGTTGACACTAAGGAGTTCGTGCAACGATGCCTAGATTGTAAAAAACGAAAGTTAAAAGCCCCAGTGGTACCTATGCAACCGGTAGTAGAAGCGACCTATCCACTGGAGAAATTAGCTCTTGATATAGTCGGGCCCTTACCCACATCGGACCGGGGGAATCGGTATATCCTAACATGTCAGGACTACTTCACCCGGTATCCGGAAGCCTTCGCCATCCCTGACCAGTCCGCGGAAACGGTGGCAAGGGTATTTGTCGAAAATATCATCTGCCGGCATGGGGTGCCGAAATACCTATTGACCGACCGAGGTGCCAATTTTACCTCACAATTAATGAAGAACGTGTGTCGTCTTCTAAAGATTCAGACGATTTACACCTCGCCCTATAATCCGGCAGCCAACGGGAGACTTGAGAGGGCTCATCAGTCGTTTGCGGCAACAATATCTCATTACGTCTCGCAGGATCATAGGGACTGGGATGACCACTTGAGCTTTGCTCTATTTTCCTACAGGAATAGTCGTCACCGAATTACGGGGTTTAGTCCGGCGTTTCTCATGTACGGAAGGGAACTTGCGATGCCGTGGGACGATGTTTTGACGCCATCTGCCCCATGTTATTCAGAAGAACCGCCTTACAGTCATGTGGTAAAACGACGGCTTCAAATCGCCCATGCTCAGGCTCTCGCATCCAGCAAAGCTAACACAGAGTCCGAACACGAGAAATCTAATAGAGGGGCCACGGAAATAGCGATAGAAGTTGGCCAATTAGTTCTCCTAAGGAACATGGCTTTAAAACAGGGGCAGGCAAGAAAGCTAGTCTCGCGGTGGATAGGACCGTATGAAGTAGTAAAGCGAAGGAGTCCGGTTACTTATGACATTAAGAGCGTTCAGAACGGGAGATTAGTTACTGCCCACCTTAGAAACCTCGTCGTTCTGCCACCGGACCCAGAACCAACCTTCCCAGGCTTTTTAGCGGAGGAAGGGTCTGACGACCTTCCCCCAACTTTGCAGGAGAGCTCGCCTAGCGCCCGTCCCACGCCTTCTCCTGATCCTGATCCTGACCCGCCTCCCCCTCGTTACGACCTCAGACCCAGGCCATGGAGGGTAGCAACCTGCTAATGCAAGGAGCGGCACCATCAAGGGAACCCCGTGAGAGGTCCAGCCTATCGCCGAAGGAGGAGGGGCACGGCGAAGAGGAGGATTGCTTCCTTTGGATCGACGAAGTCATCCAAATTAACGAAAGAGGACGGCCTACCACACCGGGGAAGGAGTTGCCGCCGGGAGGAGGAAGCTGCACCCAACATTCCAACCGATCTTGGACATCGGGGGTTGGGGCGCAGCATGAGATGGCTACCAGACGCCCATCCCACTTCCTTGGAAGCCCCTTCCGATCCCTAGCGGTGGACCTTTTCTCCGAAGAGGACTTCCAGCTGGGGGAGGATGGTCGTCCCCGTACCCCTGGCAAGAAATGGGAGAAGGATTACGGAAGCCCCAATCCCCACCAGTTTCCCAGTCGGGAGGAACCGACATGTGCCAGAAAAATTTTGTTTCTCCCGGAATCCCTTACTGAGAGTGATAACCGCCAAGCATCTTCCTTTGTGAGAGTGGTAAGACGTAAGATTTACAACCAAAGGCGGCGGCAACTTTGCAAGCTCAGGAAGAGGCTAGAATTAGGAGGGGTAGAGGAGATCATGTGTCCCCAAATAGGTTAAAATAGGATAGAATAGTGTAATAGTGGTAGTGTAATATTTTTCATTCCCGAATTTTTCACAAAAAAAAAAAAAAAAAAAAAAAGAAAGAAAAAAAAAAAAAAAAAAAAAACATGGATATTAGTGGACAATTTTAAAAGTGACAAGGTGCCTCTAACTTAACAATTAAGGTGGTGATTAGTTTCTAATTTGCTATGGTACTTCAGGAGAAACATGAGTGATCAAAAGCAAACATTGGGAAGTGAAGGAAACAAGTACTGCTTGTAAGCATCTTTGAAAGAATGATGAAGTCGGGAGTTTAGAAGGAATCATGTGCCATTATTTATGAAAATGTAGTGAATTTTTGTTTTTTGTTTTCATGTTCTTGTATTAATAATTTTGATTTGTATTTTCTCTTGTTTGTATCCAATAATTTAGCTTGTTCCTTTCGCCCCGGGGTCTTATTTGCCGGTGGGGTGATGTTGTGTGGATGGCTTCAAAAACAACTGTTATCGCTTCTTAAGAGGATAACTCCTATCAATTCTTAAGGGGATCAGGGCGGATAAGCACGAATTTGTTTACGGGCCCCACGTGTCATACCGCCCTGAAGTGGGAAAAGACGCCAAGCTAGCGATTAAGTAAGTCTCAAGAAGTCCGGGCCGCGATAAGGGTTTACCATATAAACCCCGCGATCGGAGAGCTCTGGAGCAGTCAGTGATTGCACGTCGGAACGACATCCAAATTCTGGGCCTTCTTCGGTTGGCCGAGGTCCACCAGAGACCGCAATTTGGGTGTCTCCGCCGTGCATCGCTTTCTGGGGCAGCCAGTGATTGTACGTCGGGACGATATCCAAATTCTGGGCCTTCTTCGGTTGGCCGAGGTCCACCAGAGACCGCAATTTGGGTATCCCCGCCGTGCATCGCTTTCGGTGGATCGGGAGTCAACGCCATCAGGAGGTGCACGTCGGGACCGGTATCCAATCTCTGGGCCTTCTTCGGTTGGCCGAGGTCCACCAGAGACCGCAGTTTGGGTATCCCCGCCGTGCACTGCTCTCGGAGGGTCGGGGGGTCGAAGCCACCACCAGCTACCCGAAGGACCACCGGGAGTAAGGACTCGAGGAAAGGGGAACGGCAGGTACAATAAAATCTGTGTTATACCCTTTAAATTGGTTAATTTAAATTCCCACAAAGCTCCCTAATGTCGTCGCGACAATAAAATGGAATAAGTAAATTCTGTAAAATATTTAGGTTTCCATCTTTACTAAATCTGTAATTGGAAGTGTCAACAAGTAGAAGTATTAATCATTATCAGCAATCAGGATGTGTGATTTTTAAGATATAAATGCCCTTATTCTGTATGAAATATGGGCTGCTATGCTGCTATTAATTATACAATGATACGTACTTATACAATATATATCAGAACTTATTTAATCCTTATCTACTCCAGAGAAGAAGAAGTCGAATAAACCATTTCTACAATATCGTTAAATTCTTGCTCAGATATTACGCATTTTCGGGCTTAAATTTCCAAATAACGAGATATCCCCGCAGCCATAATGGCGAGCATGAGCCGCGGTCATTTTAGCAGGAATCCATTACCGAAATATTCCCCAAAATTGTGTTAAAGCGTCGCCAGGCCATGTAGGTACAGAACTGCTATAGGAGCATTAGGTATTCGCTATCCAAAAACGCTACATCGTACGAACACGGATACTCGCCCCAGTTTTTGCGGTACAACTCCTCCAATGTGCAAATACTCTCCAGCCCTTAGCTCCATCTGGGTCCGAGGAGAAAAATGCCCAGCCGCCGATGAATAGAAAAGCCCTTTCATAAAAATAGTGTGAAATGTAACGTTATCGATGACTGGTGACGTTCGCATACGTCACACCGGCCGTTTCCATGGAGAGAGAGAGAGCTTTCACGACACGTCCAACCCTCTCGAGTGGTCAAAAAGTTCTCACGTCACTCGGACAAAAATGCAGAGCAAGTCCACGATTGATTCCCCCACTCCGATCCCTTTCTGAGGGACGTCGTCTCCGTCGATGGGTTTTTGGCTTTCACTTTTTTCTCGGACCGAACCATTACGTCTCCCGCCCGTCCTCTTCAGCACACTTTGGCACCCTCGCGCCACCAAAACCTTTTCAACCTTGTCGCCGTTTATCCTGAGACCCGAATCCCAACCGAAACCACTTCTGCTAACTTCTGCGCCCCCCCCGAAAAAAAGTTACGCCCCTTTCTCTCGCACTCTTTCTTTCTCCCAACGATCACTTACCTCCTGACCACTCACAGTTTCTCGCTCTCAAGACGGAGCCATTCGGAATGACTTATACGCGGACCCCCCTTTTGGGTGATTTATCTCTCGCATTAAATTTGTCGACGCGATCGAAATTTCTCGGTGGGAAAAAGTGGACGTTTTCCCATCGTTGGATGCGCTGGAGGACCGCTGTCTTCGCTGCCGCAGCGCTGCGGAGATCGCGAGACGCACTTCTTTTGTTTACTTTGGTGGAATTTTTTTGGAGTCCTGGTTGACGATTCAACTTGTTCGTCCGACGTGGAGTTTCCAGGCTTCTTATGCATTCTGCCGCCGTGGTGCTGATTGCATTGTTCGAGGACTGTGGTTTTCTTCAACCCTTTCTTCAGAGGCAATTTCGGAAGAATTGCGATTCATCAAAATCCGTTCCTTCATCGAGATACGAATCGGCGACCTTTTTCCTTCGGTGCAGTCAATTTTCCGTTCCCCTCCGAAATTGCCCCCTTACGTGTGTATTATTGCTCCCGTCTCCCGAAATGTCAATTCATTTCTCTCTTCGGGCTTGCGAAAACTTTCTTTGCAACGGCTGATGACGTTAGGGGGTTACCTGCAAATTGATGCGCATTGTGGAAATCGGTGGGGCCAGAATGCAAGGATAGTCCTAGAACGACATGCCAAGGAGATTTATTTAAATCAGCAAAACCGAAATATTGTGCGAGTCTGTTCTTCCGATGAGTTGATGGTGAGCCGAAGAGATAGCTACGGAGTTGACATGAGTAGTGGAAATAGAATTGGTCGCTAACGAAACTAAAATGTAATATACAATGACAAGGTTTTTAATCCTTTTCTACAGTAGTACAAGTGTTGATCGTCGAATATGGATTCTATACATATGGTTGCTTCTTTATACTTTTTTGGTATCATATTCATTAGTTAACTTCGCTACTTACAAAATTTACGTCCTTATGTGAGAATTGGAGAATCGTCTGTATGGGGAATACTCAAAAAAGCATTGATGTAATGACGTGAAAGTAAAAACTTAATTAGACGAATACAGGTTCATATTATAGACTATCATTTTCAAATCATATTCCTAAGACTGACTAATATGGGCTGTATGTCGAAAGATAGAATTTTTAGTGACTTCCACGGTTGGGTTTATTTTCCAATTAGTTTCGTGAACGGATGGACACCAGGTCAGTCAGATCATTGAACCCGCGACGAAACTAGTCGGAAAATAAACCTGCAGTGGAATTTAGTATATACTCTTTCTTTCAACGTGTGCGTTGAATTCCACCACGATATACCTAATTTTAAGGAATTTTAGGTTGAATATTCCACTCTTTACTCCCAAATTCTTTAATAACCTATGAGAGAAAGGTGTTTTATGAGGAAAATTACTGGGAAACATGTGAATTCTGCACATAGGACATTATTCTTTGATGACCCACTTTTATATTCCACCCTTTTTTATTTTAGTTCAATCACATAATAGTGAGCAAACAAAATCGAGAGATGTGTTGCTATTTTCATAACAATAGAGCACTTGCTGCAGCAATCAAGTCATTTTCCAATAGAATATAGGGCTGACCCAACGCATCTACGTTTTACGAAAATCCAAAAATAAAAACATTTTTGTACATTTTAAATTAAGTGTTAAGATAGGAATAAAGTTTCTGTGCGTTTCAGGTGAGGATTGGTTCCCTAGGACTGTCTAAAGTCTAGAGGTACTGAAATAATTCCCAGTATTTCTGTGACAGTCAGGTATTTATAGATGTGAAGGAAGAAATTAATTCTCAAGCAGGGAGCCGTATAAATGAAGAAGAGACCTCTCATTAATAAGTGAATAGGTTTAAAAGTCTATCAATCTTATAACCAGAAAGAGAAGACTCAACTAGGAGGAACTCCATTACAAGAGATACATTTATTTTACGAAGTAAAATAAGAAAAATAAAATCACTAGTAATCTTTCCGTATTCTATCGAACTAATACAGTTATTTTATTATAGTAATTCTGTCACTTTTAAAAATGAATATATCTGTCCTAGATCTAATCTATTACGTCACCCTTCAATTTCCGGAACGAGACTATAAAATAAACAAAAGTTTCCTCAATTTTTTGCGGAAACTCTTCTTAACTCTTCCATCTTACTAATTGATTCAAGGTCATCCTGCATACGGCTACTCTCCTCATAAAATAGCGGATACTAAAATCCTCTTGAAATAAAATTCTAGAAGCAAATAAAATAACTGTAGAAAAAGGCATTTGCGGATATCAAGAGCAGGTGCGCTATGCAGTAGAAAGCAAGGATATGAACCTAGAAACATAAATCTCTAGCTTGGCTTATGCTTATTGAATGCCACCGTAGCCTGGTGACACCTCTTAATTCCCTAGGGATTCGAAATATTTATTTTATCCCACTAAACAGAGAAACTGAACTGATGCATATGCAGTGCAAGGAACTCATTATTTTCCGAGCGATTTTTTGGCGAATAAATCCTTCCCACCCCAAAAGGCCAAAAAAGGAAAAAAGCCCTCTTAATTCTTAAACTCGATTAACCTAGTGTCGGCTAGAAAACGGTCCATAGTACTGCGGCATCCGTTTAGGGCGATAAATAACCCTCTTCGGAAAAACTCGCAAGAGCCATTCCACCGTCCGCCGTTTGTCTTTTGCGGCCGCCATCTTGGAGAAAATCAAAATAAGCGGGAAACATCGGAACTCCGGAATGGTCCGCCATGCGTCAAATGGGGCCTCGAATAAAACACCGTAAAGGGTGCGATTACACAGGAGCGATCGGCTGATGAAATTCTCGCGATTGAAACGGCGCCACTTTTTTCCGAAGGCAGGGTTACATGACATATCCGAGTGTAAGAATCGATCGAAATAAATCCGAGCGCTCGTATTTAGGTTCGCGCAGTGGCCGGCGCTTGTTTCCCTCGGACTCGCGGCTGAAAATCCCGCTTTCGGATCACGTCCGCCAATTGATTTCTGCACCCGTGGCGCCGCACGCACAAACTCATCGAGGTCAATACAGTGCGAGGGCTTATGGTGCGACCCAAGGAAGGACAAGTAATGGTGATTGGGACAAATAAAGAGGGGCTTCTGCATTTGCGCAGTTTTCTAACCGGATTTAGTGACGCGGGTTCGTAAAATTTCGGGATGGCTCTCTGCGAAATTCTCGTCCGGTGAGAGTTCATGACTTTATTTGCAATGAAATTCGAACTTATTATTTTACAGAGTTCCATCTCTCGATTGTTCGACTGATGCATACCTGTAATTCCAGTCAAAGCATTTGGTAATGTTATACCTCGATATTGATTTTTCTATATATTTTAATTGTTTTAACATAGATAGTTTTACAATTATGATATTCACTAAGATAAAACTACTATTTCACTAATGAGCATTACTACCCGAGTTCTCTTTCAACCAGGCATTGTCCTTTCTTTAAAGTTACGTGGCATTACATATACATTATTTCGAATCTTATAGCGGGATAACATCATAACATTGATTATGATTTCTTTCATAAAAATTGACAATTGAAATCTAAGCCACGATTTGTTGGGAACATGAGAAGATTACTATAAAGAATAATTTACACTATTTATTTGAGTTTTGAGTCACTGTTAAACAAGAAATTATTTTTAGGTTAAAAATACATGCATTGTTTATATTTTAATATTATATATTGAATATATAAATAATTATACAATTATATTGTAAATTTATATTTGTATGTATTTATGTGAATATAATATCTTTTAATAAATTAAAATTATTCACGTAATTACATCTACGCAAATACCCCAAAAGCCGCCTTTCGGAGTGTGGTAGGGGGTAAATTAGGAGTTACCTAATAACCAGTTAATATAAATTAACTGTTATTCATATACCTATTGATCCATTTAGATTATTTTTTTAAATCCTATCTTCTGCTGTAAATGTTAAAGATCTTTCATTAATTTCTTTCATGCGGACCATTACCACTCGTCTAGATCTAACTCTGCCGTGAGCTCAATTTTATCCTGCTCTATTCACCGACCAAAGGCTTTTCTTTGTGATCATTATAACTGACCCACCCTCAACTTGGTCGTAACACCCTTCCCACTGTCTTCCTCTTTGTCTTTCTCCAAACAGACGCCGTCTATTACTTCCTTTAGATGTCCCTTGCCTCTCCAGAGCTGTCACACACACTTTCACAACTTCTCTTTAGGACTATTCCTCCTCCACAAATTGAGGAAATGCTGTTATGAGACCTCTGAACTGACCGTGTGAGTGCTTCGCCTAAAGAGCTTGAGCACCTTTTCTTCTCTCTTAACTGCGTATTCTGTGACGTTTTGTTTAAGTTGAATTTGTCGTTTACCGAGGAAGTCGTAGTCACGGTTTGTACGGCTGCTATTATATGTTCATGTACGTATGACTTAATTTAGTATTTCTTTAGCTTGGAATTGTAGCCCATGTATTCTACTTTATACTGTTTGAGTAATATTTACTTGAATTCTAACTTGAAAAGAAAAAAATGTGTAATTTTTCATGTGTAAATTATTCAATTAGATTTATTATTTTATTGATTTGTGATTATGACTGTATTTGTCATTATTATAAAGTGATGTATTAACTAAAATAATTGGGTACTATTGAATCTAAAATATTCATAATAAGAAAACCAAAAAAATATTTCTTAAATTTATATTTAAAGGGAGTTAAATACATAATATCTTGGCTATCTCTTGCAATTGAAGAATCTGTAAATGTTCGCCGTTCTACCATAATACCATGCCTATGTTTAAGAACTACTGTTTATCAGGGATGCAAATAATAAGTAGAAGATGTATAGAACGAAAATAAATACATTATAGAGCCTCCGGATAGGCATGTGGGTAACACGTTCGAATTGTTGAAAGTGGTCCCTGGTTCGATCCCCGGTGAGGGATCACATGCGAAATTACCTCAAATATCGAAGAATTTATAGATTTACTTCAATTAATAACAGCATCATATATTTATGATTCGTAACATCCGAGAACATTATAATTTAATGATCGTTATCACCCATAAAAAGAAGTAGCTATCAGGTTCCGGTAAGATTTTACTTATAGAATATTATGGAAAATCGAACGAAATATATCGTAATCTTTCTTTGGAGTGTCTAAGAGGATCATTGAAATATTGGGTACTAACCGTTCAAGTTTCCTCCATCAGAAATATCTACGTACTTTAATTTATTAATACTTTCTTTCCTTTCGTTTTATACTACTGCAACAGAAATGCAAACGAAGCAAAAGAAATAGCGGATACAACTACGGAATAATTCTTTCATTAGAAGATATCCTTAGCGCTGCACTATGAAAGAGTTTCGTTATAATTAGGTGTATTACGATCTTCAACTATATTCTTTCTTGGGCAATAAGGCGCTTTTTTGTTAAAGTAAATTAAATTAGATTCAGAACTTCTCCGACCAAAGACACGTAAGAAAATATAAGTTCAAGTTCTAAGAACTTCTAAGCCATTTTCGGGCCCGGAAGTAGAGAAGGAGTATTTAAGAATACTTAAAAATTTTAGCTGGGATTCCTATAACTTCAAAAACTTCGCATTCTCTCTTTCTTTTAATTGTGTATCTAACTTGTTCGGCCGCACCAGGAGTAGACTACGTTACTTTTCGTGTGAAATATCCACATGCATTAGCAAAAAATTTTTTAGTTACTCGCATTAGTTTCAAAAGAACTTATATTATGATGGTGTCGCATATAGTCTCACAATCAGGAAGAATTAGTGTCTGTAGCTGGTTCAAATGTTTTTCCCTATAGGTTGGGATCATTTTTGAAGGTAAGTTTGGCGAATATTGCTTCATCTTGAGGTGAAATATTTGCTACCGATTCTGAGGATATTGCATATTGCCTCTGTAAAACTTCAGAGAATTTTCATTGATTTTTGAATCATGTCAATTTCGAAATAAACACTTTCAGATTTTCTTAATCTTTAACTTTTGGATGCTATAATATCAAATTTATGCTTAGAATTAGATCAGGATTTTATAAAAATGCCACGTTCCATCAATAGAAGGTTAAATTATTATTTTTCTGTTCGTAAGACAGTTTTGCAGATTTATAAGAGTACTTTGAATACTCACTCGCCATTGAAAATATCCAGAATTAGGTAGTATTCCGCGAAAAGCTGAAGATTACACTTACAACTACCTATTTTCATTTTTTCATGTACTTATCAGGCAATAATTTTTTCCGTGACCTGTTACTCTATGTAATAATATACGTTAATTAACGCGCCACCTAAATTTCGGAATCGAAAACTGAAATTTATTTCTCGGAACGAATTGTTCTTGAGTTACCCATGAAATAATATAACCTCTTCATATGAAACCTTTAACGTTTAGAGCTGAATGAGCATTCTAATTAAGTAAACTTCAGAGAAACATCCCTCTCCAAATGCCTCATCGCAGTTAAAAAACAAGGTCACCATATTCTCTCCTGCAGGCTCAAGCAGCTCCATTTTCTTGCGGCTTGAGTGTTTCTAACGTAAATTACGAGCTTAAAAATTTCCAGTTATCAAAGTTTTTCAACTGCGGAGAAATTTGTGGAGAATTTTCAGCTCACAATTGGGTTCGTATCCTCATTCTAATTTACAGTTGCGACCCGAGGGTAGCATTTGGTGCGCCAGAAAAATTCGATTCCATAACTTTTGGACCGCAAGATAATTGTTATAAAAGGTGAATACTTTTTCTCTCTCTCGAAACTCGCGACTCCACTACCTAGTATGGTTTTCTAAAACTCTAAATTGCTAGAAACTTTTGACTCCGATAAGGGAAAGATGTGTTAACTTTACTATTTGGGGACGTTATTAGGACTTGAGGCCAAGTCTTCAACTTTACAGACAGATATTTCAACCAATAAATTGTCACGCTGAGATTAGTTCACTTTGTTTGCGGGACGCTTAATTAAATCTGCTCGGAAAGTGGGAGACCTCGGTTTGAGTTCGAGTAAAATCTATATTTTTACCTCTCCTTATCCTTAGTTTTTCTATTCCATTGGCTCTTTATCTTAAGATCTTCAAATATAAGCCCTGAAATATGCAAATAACACCTAAGCTCCTAATCAGTTTAATTTATAAATCTTAATAATTTGGATGTTTTTTTACTGTGAGCTTAACCTCAATGTTTCAAGCATCTGGTACAAACTTTAACACCTTGTTTTCGGTTTATAACTTGGTCGATAAGTACATTAAATTAATTGAATTTTTACGGCTGAGCTGCTGCAACCAAATTATTTGTAAGCGATATAAATTTTCCCCTCTAAACAACTTAAAAATACGATAATCATATAAAAATAACACGACATTATTTATGGCGATATTGAAACTATGAAGTCTCCACTTATATCTAACCCTAGATCTGGGATGGAAAATTTTTCGTACCTAAGCTAAGTCAAGTACTTTGAAAATATCTTCCTCTGCACAAACATGACAAGGTTCACAAGAAAGTGGGTTTAAAAATCTTGCTAAACGTACTAATGGCTAAATTTTAACCTTAAAGGAAATAATTTTAAGAAACCAAAAAATTAACCATCAACAATATATAAAAAAGAAAAAAATGGATGGCACTATGGAAAAATTTCCATGTCAATAGACAATGAACATTGAAAATATAAGATAAGAAATACAAGAACATGATGGAAACAATGCAGAATGAAATGACTTCCACAGTATAAGGTTCGCATCGATTGAATTTATTGAGAAATGGATATTCTCCTATATCGATCCACATTTGCATTCATAAAACGGCTTACTTCATTAATGTTACACATATTTCAAATAAAAAATAATTACACAGAGAACTAGAAGATATAAAAGGATAGTGAAATGGATATTGGTAGAAGCTAGAATGTTTCTGGTTATTGTTTTGAAATTTTATAGCATGGAAACATTAAAGGCGTTGTATTTGCATGACCTAATACACTCAGGGAAAGGCGGTGTTAAAAATTCGTTCCTTGCTTCACTGTAATACTGTAAGAACGTTTGATTAAAGAAGACCGTGGTGAACTTCTCCGTGCGTATGCGATTTCAGAAGACATTGCCGCCTCAAAGAAAGGTCGCAGGCTTTCCCCGCCGTATAATTTACCTACAAACATCGTTACGAAGCGATCAGCACTCATTAAAGATGTATCTTTGTGCCCCAGTGCCTTCAAAGCGGTAAATTAGTTTTGTTTCCACAATCAAAACAGTTACGGTGTTTGTCAAGATTATAAGAATTTTAAAACGACTGCAAACTTTGATTCCGAGGGAAACTCGGAACGGAGAGGGAGAGATATGGGGAGTTAGAGGGAGAGATGGAGAGAGTTAGAGGGAGAGGTGGTGAGGGAGAGATGGGGAAGAGAATGAGTCTTAAAAAGAGGGAAGTAGGTAAGCGGGCGATGAAAAGTTTTTGGATAAATTGGCCGGTTGGGGAGAAGATGGAAGTTGGTGGAAGGATGGAAAGGCTTTCTGCTTGAAACGTTTCTCTCGTTGAACTAACGGGGGATAAAAGAGTAGAGAATGAAGCGGAAAGGAGAGAAATTTCGAGAGAGAGAGACGCGGCTGCAATAGACGCCATTTGATGCCTGGAGACGAGAAGCGCGTGCGTATGGCCCAAGCAGATTTTCTTGCTTACTTCTTTTGGGTTTCGGAAAGAATCACTGGTTACGTCATGCGAGAGATTTTATTCCCATTTTTGTCTGTGAGAGGTCTTCAAATTTTTACTTTCCTTTACATTAAGGAAATGATAAGGAATATTTTGACGTTTTATATGTTTTGATCTGCTTTCCCGTTTAATCAAAATACAATTGAAAATAAAGAAGCATTTTCTTGATTGTTTGAAATTAACGGAACTATTAGTATTATTTTGAAGCTACTTCGACATCTAAGATCATTTTGCACTTGATCCTCCACTGGGAATCAAACCCGGGACCGCTTTCTCCAAAGTTGAACGCGTTGCCCACTTGGCTATCCCGAGGTATACTCAAGGCCGAGAACTACTAGCTGAATTTAAAAAAGAATATTGTATAGAAAGATTAAAGAATCTGCAAGGGAAAGGTATGGTTAGAAGATAAACTAAGGAATCAAAGAGAAGGGAATCAAGAGAGTCATTGACTCAGTCTCTAAGAGTTGATGGATCTCTAAAGAAAGTGGTAAGTGGCCGTAGCGATTGGTTAGGGAAAAATAGTGGAAGAATGACGTTGTGTTTATCTGGGGCTAATAATTCAGTTATCAGGAGATAAAGGGAAATACATTTGCCAGAAACTTTAGAAAACTGGGCATTTAAAGGATAAAATGCAGATTAATGTGCCGCACTGGCAATTATGCGTTCTTTCTCCATGATCCTTCCATTTACTCTTAGTTTGATCCGTATCGTTTGTCTATCCATCCATTCCTTTCCTTGTCGCTACAGCCAGGTGCTGCCATCTTCTCCTACTCTCTTGTGGTCGTGATATGAATCCAACTTCGTTCTTGCCTAGGTGATAAAGGACTTTCTCATTAGTTGTCCTCTTTACTTTTTCCGTAATATTTTCCCCTCGTAAAAGACTTAAATCGGGATGTTATTTCTCCGCTAAACCAAAGATTTTCTCTTTTTTACCCTGTCACATTCATTAGTTGTCTCTCTTCATTTACTTAATTTAAAATTTGGAGGCTCGTTTTTATTTCTGTTCATCGAATCCTCCCAAATTCTTCTCAGTTCATTCTCCCAAAATGATTCGGGGTGAAGAGTTTAGTGTATCGCGCTACTTATACGGATACCTCTTTGGTCAGGAGAGACCGAGGAATGAGTGCCCGAAATTTGTCGGGGGCTGCCGGAAACTCCGACAAAAACTTGCAGCAGACAGAGTAAAGGTATGAGTTTGTATGGGGAGTGTTTTAAAAAAGCATGTATCAACTATTTTTACCATCTAAACGTCAACTTACAGCAGTCTAGATTAAGTCTTTTACATTATTGAAGTAAAATATATATGAGCCAAAGAAAAAAGTGTTAAAAGTGCTGCAAAAAGAGCTTTCTTGGTGATAAAAAATGAAGGAAAGTTGTTAATATATTTAGCAACCAGTTTTATCATATTGTAAAATTACGATTTCAAATTTTCTTCATCAGTTCACACATAAATTCTTGTATATGAACAATAACATTTTTACTCCCGCTAAAGGGCAATCTTCCACTTTCTCCAAAAACGACCGCTTTCCTGCATTTAATAGATAAATACTTTCTTTTTTGCGATCCGTTTGACTTGAGCGATAAAATTCCGCTAAGTTTAACAGTGAGAAACCTTATTCCCTCTGTAACACCCATCCCATGCGCCATGCATACACAATTCACGGACTTAGATCCCATTCCGCAGCAAGTCAACAAGAAGTTTTCATGCTCGATAAGAGAGATAAAATACGTGAGAGCGAAAGTACAAATGGTAATGGACGAAATTCAGCGGCGAGCGGCTTAAAACGTCCCACCTATCTTTATGATCGAACTTCAAGGCTCAATGTATGCTGCGGGCAAACTAGTCTCACGGACTCGGTTGGGTATACGATACGAGATACGGCCGACTTTCGCAAGGAAATTTGATCATGCAACTCCGTCTTAAGTGAGGAGTCGTTTGCTAGGATCACCGTCTTTAGCGAGTGGGAATATAGCCGGATATAAAATGCTTTCCTTCCCGAAAGTTGCGTCTTTTAACACGGCCGACTTGCCGACCCCAGTCTCCCCCCCAAAATTACCCCTTGGGGAGGGTTTTGTGTTCGGAGAGAGTGAAGGAAAGAGGGCCGTAAAGGGTAGCCGTGAATAAGGTGCGGCAAGTTTGACCGGTGGAAAGGAAAAGGCGGATAAAGAATTACCTCCACTTAAGTTTCCCCCGGAAATCGACGCCGGTAACTCGAGCGACTTCATATTTTTTCATCTCCAGGTTTCCCTTCGGTGTAATCTTGGCTCCGCTTACGCTTTTTTAAACCGCCGAGCTCTCCGAAATTAGGCGTAAGGAGGCTTTTAATACGAGAAACTTTTTTTTATGCAATGAGCGCTCAATTAAGTCGTTGGAGAGGGGAAAAAGTTTCGATGGAGGGCTGTCCGTTTCACGGTGTCAGCGTGATTAGGCCTTCGTTCATGTGACGAAAATTAATTACTCCGAGCCTCGTTTTCTTGTCGGCCTCGATTTCGGAGCGGTTGCAGAGTTGTCTGATGCTACGAGTTTGAACCCCAACTAGGCCATGTTTGCAATCAATTTTCCCAGACAGGACCGAAGTGGAATTATTTTCTCCGGGATGGCGTGGGCGGAGGAAAATTTTCCTTTGACACTTTCCAATCCTTGGTTCTACTTTCATGGGAGTCCTTGGATGACTGTGATTTGCTGGAGTAAATTACGCGCAATATATTAATCAGAAAGTTGAGGTTCTGAGACTTATAACGGCAAATTCTCTATTGAAATTATTTTTTAACGATGTTTGCATATCCCATACTGTTGCATTTGTTTTTACTTATTTACATTATATGCAATTAGATAATAATTGTAGCTCTTCGCGTCAGACCAAAGAAATATTTTAGCAGCTAAAGAAAACTATTAATTCAGAAATAAATTAATTTATAAGTTATAAATATTATATAATAATTAAATATTACATTGTTAATAAAATATAATATTTATATTTTATAAATTAAATAATTTATATAAATATTAATTTATATGATTTATAATGACTTATAACAGTTAATTCACCGTTGAAATAATTTTTTACGAGTTTTGCGTGTCCTGTAGAGTTTATTTTTTTCTATTTGTACTACTAAAATTATATGCGATCAAATAGTATTTCTTGCTCCTTATGAAAGATTGAAGAAATATTTTAGCGGCTAATGAAAGCTATCAATTGAGAAAGACGCATTTATAAACAATCAACAGAGCTGAAACTTTAGTTGATCAAACACGACGTTACCTTTCTTGTGTCAATATATGCACCTGTAATCCAATACTGTTGGCCTGGTTAGAGCAAAACGTATTGACGTTGCTTTCATATTGCCCCCTCGTATTTCAAAACGGCACTGGATATAATCCTGTTTATTCTAATCGATGATTGTATGTCAAGTATACTTTTCCCTCTCTTTCCCGTATTTCCTAAATCCTATCCAACTATCTCTTGATTAATAATTTTATTATCGAAAATATGAAGAAAATTATAACCAATTAAGATAAAGATAATATTAGGAGAAGATGTCAGGAGGTTCTTACCGTGAATCTTAGAATTTATCATTAATATTACGCAAACAAAATGTTCTAGATGAGCCAGCTGGTTCTTTCATCCATTGTTTTGTGAATTAAATGCCAGAGAATAAAATTTCAATAAAGTTAGTGTAACCTGAAGGTATGTGTGATTTATACTAGAATGTATTGCTATTATAGCCTATTTTTTATTCATTTAATCTAAAAATCAATGGGAAAAAAGGAGATTAAAAATGTGTTCCGTTGAATACACTTTTTCTCTTACATATAATAACACAGGTATGAACTTAACTGATCCCTTAAATCAAAATTGCCTCTGGTATAGGAAAATATATCCGACTTTATATTTGAGAAGTAATAAATTAGACACGTGCCTACACAAATAATCTTAAAATACCACAAGCGTTTTTAGAAATTTCAGAGCAGGGATTCTCCATACAGATTTGATCTCCGTCATGAGAATTAATAGATATTATTTGGATACCGTTTTCAAATCAGGCAGAGAACCATTTTTCTTATCGTGAAGGGTAAGTGGAAGGATACATGACTGTAAATAAGGTGGGTAAATTTGGTAAAGAGGAGAGAACTTAAGATAATAACTTGCAAGGGAGAGGAAGGGTGGAAGAAAATGAGCTCATTTGTAAGCGTCCTTTCCTAAGGGAGGTGAGGTAGTCTTCTTTTTCCGGTAGACTTGGGGTTCCGAATTCGGGGGAGCGGAGTGTTTGTTAGAAGTCCATTCTTCAAGAGCAGTAGAGCAATGTGCTGGATTTTAAATCCGGTTTAAGAGGGAACCCACCTGATGCAAGGCACTAAGGACTACGTTCCCATGAACTCGCGTATTAATGTGTACATCATATTGGATCATGTATAACTCACAGATATAATGTACTACCCATCACTCAAACCTCTTCGGGCGAATGGAGTGATTTATGAGTCGCAAACTGACGTTCATTTATAGGTAAATAACATGAGTTCAATATTGAGACCTTTAGATTATTATAAATTATATAGAGTGATGAATTGTATGTTAAGGTAAGAAAAGTTCTTACTCAGTATAATAGAGTAACCTCCGTAGTATACTTAGATAAATTCTGGAAATCTCGTTCGAACATAAATATTAACAATAAAAGCCAACCATATTATATTTATCGTTTTAAATTATAACCGCATTCATTATCGATAAAACTAACGGGCCGGAATTTTGGAAAGAGTCGTCTTCTATTTATTTTGACTCCGTTAAACATTCATCTCATATTTTAACGTAATTAATATTCTCGTGACTCGATTAAGTTCAGGGTCGTCACTGCTTAGCATCTTTCTTTTGAAATTCGAATGGTTCGATTTTGGAATCTATAGTATTACGTTTTACTTTTCATTCAACCTTTTCGTAATGACAAGAAATGTTTAAAATGATATCCGTAACCTTCACCCTTTTCATGACACTTCCTCACTCCTGTATTCATCTGATTATTCAAGTTTTCAATGACCATAAATTTTTTCAGTATTTTCTGCGAAGTGTAAGTTAAGCAGTGTCCAGAATAATTTAGTGGAGTTCTTCAAATGAATCAACGAACGACAAGTAATTTACGTTACTTGGTGTACTTTATTAAATGTTATTAGTCACCTTATAGTTCTAGACTATTAATAGCGAAATATTGTTAGCGTAACGTATTTGATGAAAACAGTGCACTCATTAATTTATTAAATTTATCAACATCTTTTTACATAAGTTACAAAACCAAAAGAGATTAGAGAGAGAGAGTCTTGTTCGCCCTGTCGGGAATATAACTTCAGAGAATAGATTTAATGTAATGTGGTTTGTTTAGAACTCATGATCACTTGTCATAAGAGGCTAAAGTATGCAACTTTTTCTATTTTCGTAAAAGTTCAAAGTATCACCTCGTAAACGATATAATTTTGATGAGAAAAAATTGTGGAAAAAGTACTTCTTTTATCTTTTCTCATCATGATGATTTTCCAGCGGACTTCGCCACAGACTGAATTTTGTCAGATATAATTTTGATTCGTTCTGAGCGTTAAATAACATAATTCTTCGCCGGTATTTGAATTTGTCATGGTAACGAATGATGATTAAATCAATACTCGAGAAACTTCATCCGAGAAAAATATTTAAGCTTTTAAATTAAGAAAAGGTCATACATGGCAAAAATAATTTTTTTTATTTCGAGTCCATAAATCCAGTTGAAGAACGAAAGCGTCAGCAGTTAAAAGGAGTCGTCTTAATTTGTTCCTATCACCAACGCATCGCACGCGTCTCGCAGATGTTTTCATCTCCTCGTATTCCATTTTATAACCTCTTTCCCGTCTGCCACTTCTCCAGGATTCCCCAACGGATTATATCCTCTAGATGTAGTTAGCAGCGGAAGCGGCTCCAGAGGAAGAAAGAGAAGGGATAAGAAGGCGTCCGTCTCTCTTTCAATGGCATGTAACATTTATGGAAAGAGGGAGGGAGTCTGACATAGCGCGTCTCCTGGCGGAGGGAAGTGGAATTAGGAGTCGTGGGATTGGAAAGGTGTGAAGTAGATGAGAGGAAAAGATCTCAGGGATAATGGATAAGGAGTCAAGTAGATAGCGAGAGGTACAGCGCGGAAAGAAAGGGAGCATCGTTGCTAGGAGATAAAGAATGAATAGGGAGAAAAGACGAGAGTGGTGTAAAAAGCTGTGTTTTGTGCTCTTAAGAATTCTGGAAATCATAGAAGCTGTATCTTGGGGTACATGCATTTTAATATATTTCGGGTATGCGTATTTACATATATTTTAAGAATGTATTTTTCGTTTTTAGGATAATGCATGTATTATCCTTTGCGTATCTAATATCCTGGGTAATGAATCGAGGTCATACATTCTTTTTGGATTTAGATGTACGTATTTTGTAAGTATTCGTATTTCGCATTCTATGAAAAGCTCATAAGGATTAATATTCAGTATTTAAAGCGAATTTTCATGAAGGGAAAATGTCAAAATCCCGTGAAAAATCTTTCTATTTAACATTTAGGAGGCTGGAATATATATAAATCTTTTTTAAGTCTTTTTATGAGAAATATCATGAAATAGAGGCCTCATTTCATCCTTCGGTAAAAATATCTATGTGAAGAAAAGATAAAATCTTTGAAGCGATAAAATCAGATAGTGTTACTATCGTTCAATAAATGGCACAATTTTCCAATTACGGTTGATTTTGAATTCAGAACTTTATGACTATCTTCAACAGGAACGTTTCGAAACTTATCTGCTCATTTATGTTACTTATCACTACTTATAAATTTCCTTGAGATAGAAACAGAGTAAAAACGGTAAAATAAATACAATCAAATTCTGGTATAATTGCAAAGTTGCTAGCGAGTTCGATATTGGTTTATTAATGTTGAAAGTCTTCCTTAGTCGTTTTTTATTTTCTCTCGAAATGTATTGCATGCAAACTATGCGGTTTAAATGATACGTATAAGATAATAAGGAGAGATTAATACTAGAAGCACAATTTTGATTTGTTGGATTTGGATTGAAAATAAATCACTATATTTCATTCTGGGGTTTCTAAACAAAGACTACGTTTGACAATACGGAAGACTTTTTGTTGGGAAATATTACCGAAAATAAGCGTTATTGGTACATTTTATTTTCTTTTTAATAAGTAGTGGTCTCGGATGTTACAATCAGATTCAATATTCACTGTTTTGGCTTGATCCGTTGATCCCAAATATCAGCTTTTGAAAATTATTTTCAAGCTTTTCCCTTCTAATTTATCAGGATCAAAAATATCAATCTATTTACTTGCCAATTGGAATAAAATGAATGATTCGTGCCCTCAATATTCGTTTGAGGTCTACGAAAATTGATTGCCAGAATTCATGAATCCACTTTCTATATTCTACAAAAACCTCAAAAAATACAGCGATCGGCATATTTGGCGGAATTGTTAAGGTTTTATCAGTTTCTCTCCATCAATTCAGGCCTCTTATTTATACATGGAATGGAATGTTGAAATTAAGGAGGCATAAGCAATCAATCCCCACCACAGCTTAAAATTGGAATTTGATGCCTGCGGCCGGATCCAGTTCCCAATAGATTTAGATGCAATAAAGGGGGATAAGCGGATATCTGAGGAAAATAAGAGAATATTAGTGCTTTTTAAAGTAAGAGGGATCCATTTAATTTGTCGGCACAGTAGATTGAAATTCGAAGCTGTACTAAACTGACCTCAGTCAAGAAAGAAGAGAGGAGATTATTAATATTAATGAGAAATGGTAGTGAGATTAACCTCTCTAACGTCGAGGGACCGAAACATCTATGTCTGATAGTGCGTCAGCCTTGCATCCCATATCCGGTTTCCTACCACACGACATCTAACCTGCGTCCCCACCGATATTGATCCACACCTGCAACTGCGTGATTTCCTACCGTATCTATGCTAAAAGACGTGGCAGAAACTATCTCGTATATAAACACAGGAGAGGAATTTATCGGATACCGTGACCTACAACTTTGAGTACCAAGGAGAAAGAAATAAGAAAGCACAAAGTCAAGACGGTTCACTACATCAGTATGCTTATGCAGTGGAAATAATTAGATTTGAAATTGAAGAATTCTGCATTATTTAGTTAAGACTTCTTTACAGGAATACGTAAGAATTTATCAAGCGTAAAGTTTGTTTTTCCGCAATAAATTTTTTATAATGTTGCTATTATTATTTTGATAATTGCCAATAACTTTCTCTTTCATCTGGAAAACTAAAACAGACACATTTTTCAAGTTCAACAAGTAAATATTGTCACGAATAAGAAAGAATGAAATCCAATCTACAAAGCTGAAAAGGAAAATAAAAAAAAATTAGGTGGACATATTTGTGGTTTTAGTAGAGATACAATTTCTGGTAGGCTAATTCTCTTACCTTAGGTATGTGGCTAACATATTGCATAACATTGCTTTGAAACCAATTCAGATACTTACAAAGCTATCTCTGATTAGATAGAGCAATGTTATTTTAATGCAAATTAAATAAAGTTTATTCGCTATTTCCATTAATTAGAAGCGTCAAATTTTCACTTATAATAAAGGTCATAATTTAAAGAGCAATCGTAATGAAGAAACAGCTTACAACAATTATGGTACATCTCCTTTGATCATTGAGATCAAGAAAGTGAAAATTCTTGCCATGATCGTCTTCCGAAATGAAGTATGGAAGAAACGAAATATTATATTATGAAATGAATATAAATATATTAAATTATTAATTAGTTGTTTTGTGATTGAGATTTTTCGGTGAATTTTTCTTACTTGATACAAGCAAGTCTCTGTAAAGTATTCACAGAATTTCATAACTCTCCACCTCATTATAAAAAATTCAATTTTCAGTTGTGGAAAAGAGACCACAAAAATGTAAATGTATTTATAATTGATCAAATTTTTCCCAAACTCGAATGGTTTGATTGGTAGCCCACGAATTCCAAGGTCCAGGGTTCAAGTCCCGACTAGTGCAACATTTCGTGGTTGTACGTACTCAATTAGGGTCACTGTTTATGCTTTCCCTGAAACTAAGCAATACATCGACGAATATGAAGACTATGATAGTGAAGAAATATCAGAAACTATGATAGTGAATAAATATCAGAAACTATGATAGTGAATAAATAAATAATACAAACAAATTAGTAACTAAATAAATTAAAATAAATACATAAATAAATAAGAATAATAATAATCAGCATAAACGAGTTATTCAGCAATATCTGAGCAGCAGTTGTGAGAAGTATACGTATCCTTAAGATTATGCAGCCAGTAATACACAAACGTTTCTCCGTTTGCATAATCATCAGGATACTGCCACAGTTTTAAAAGCACGATTATTGCTCGCACTGTAAGGTTACCTTATACCTCTCTCTGAAAATTTGCATTTAAAATTAGGATAAATGAAGTAGAATTTTTAGAATAACATTTAATAAAAGCTTAGCTTTAAATCTAAGCGTTCGATAAGTTAAATTCAAATAAAAATTCAAGTTAAAATTTCTTCTATTACCAGCCTGGGTTAAGGATTGAATTGATTTTATCAACCATTGATAACAGTCCCTTATATCGCTCTTGTTCTTCGTTATAATATCACGGAATAGAAAGTTTGAAAGTAAATATGTACTCTTTGATTGTAACTAGGTAGGTAAATTTTCCATCGAGCTTTCGAGAAAATCCAAAAGTGCGATTGCAAAAATGTGCGGTTTTCACTGTATCGAAAGATTCTATAATATTAATTCGAAAGCTCCCAGACGAAAACCCTCATAACAAAGTCCTCGAAGTAGCTTCGAAATTCCGTCTCGAGGAAGGCAGATATTAGGAGATTGATTGCTCGCGAAGGAAGGGGAATGAGAACGTGTAAGGACGGAATGCAAGAGAAAGATAGTATGTTTAGGGCGGTCGGGATGGCGGCCATAATGCGGGAATGCGATATTGGATGGAAAGGGAAGAGACTTCAAAAGCGAAGTGGCTGAATATCAAATGAAAGGATAAGTGAAGGCTTTCGGGGAGAGGAGATGGCGCACGGAATGGATCCGAGGCCTAAAGAAGATTTCGGCGCCGTAAAAGACGCGGATTTGGCGTCGGGGGATTTCCGCGAGAGATAAAAGATGTCACGGTGTCGTCACCCGAGGTGCCCGCGGCGGCTTTTATCCTTCTCCCCTAAGTAATTCGAGGAGCAAAGATTGCCTTCATTTTTATTTATGTAGACGATTATAACCTCTTTTGAGATCCTCTTACTCTATTCCTTCTGAAAAATAAAAGAAATATTGGATTCTACCCTGCTTACAGAAAGTCGGAGGTGTAAAAATAGAGGTTTTGACTTGTGGAAAAATATGCGACCTACACCAAAAATAGTCTATTTTGTTCATTGATTACCCAATTTGAGTCACTTCATTATTTTATTGCGCGGATTGTTGAGGTGATTTCGTTTTGGGACAAAAATATTCTGCAAAATTCATTTTGTAAGGCATTTCAATCTACATTCTACAAATGAGAGGTATCTTCTTTAAATGAAATTCACATAGTTAAATATATTGTGTTAAAAACCAAACTCGCTCTGCGAGAACGGTTGTAGCAATAGATTCAGTTTTTTACATGGATTTATTGAATCCCTGTATCAAAATGAACCAATCACTATTTGATGTTACCACAAGAAGAAAGACACCCCGTGATTAAATAAATTTAACTGAATATTGTATGAATGCTAAGTAACATAATGTTAAATACCAATTTGGAAACTTACGGTAAACAAATCTATTGATTAAATAATTCGGGTCTGATACATCATTTTTTTAAATACTTCATTTTAAACAACCACATGGAATCAATTAATTTGTTATTAATTATTATTATATACCAATCTCATTTTCCACTGAACTCTAAAACAGCGGAATTTCATAAAATATAATTACAGTTCATCCTTTCACGGCTGCGTAAATCGAAAGAATGGAATAGTTTCCAATGATATTGAATGAAAATTTCATCCATGAATCTATTTGGTGTGAACTGTTTTGCAATTTTTCCCCAACGTGGGTAATAAAATAGGTGCCGCTCATTTGATACTTGCCTGCTATGCATTTCATTGGAGCGTGGTTTTAATTGAGTAAAGTTAGGACACTGAATTCCTAATTTTACTTCCTGATTTTTGTCCGGAAACCAAATTATTGGAGCGAGATAATTGGTAATAAATATCGGCCTTTTTGAAACCACCGCGTCAAGAGAAATTTTATTACATACCAAAAATTTCAGCTATGAATCGTTATTAAGGACGCATTACGTCGATGGTCGTGCCGTTTATTAATAAAACGAATCCGGGGTGAAAGAGTTATTTTCCTAAGCGCGCTAAATTTCTTTCCTCGCCGCAGAAAATTGAATATCATATAAAATTAAATAGGAATTCCCATTCGGAGAATCACGTAACTTTTATCTCCCTCGGAATTAATTTAAATAGAGCTTCACGATTCGAAAGGAAGAGAGAGAGGGAGAGGATATCATAATATAGTTATTTCCTTGGAAACATTAAAATCTCCCGGAAAAACGATGAGGTGCTCAGTCGCACGCAACTGCTCCTCCCCTCAATCTCCGGTCTCTCTCTAATTCTCAGGGCATTATTTTAAGGATCGGGGGGAATCCTTGAATATTGAACGCCAATTTTGACCTCTGTCTCCCATCTTTTATTCCATTACTTGATTAGAGGCCGCTTCACCCGTTTCCGCTCCTTTTTCTACCTCTCCAGTCTCCAGAGGTAAACACACTATTTCTGTCCGCATTACTTCTCAGATTTGTATTTCTCGAGACTCTCCGCAGAAGACCGGCCGTAACTCACGTCGTCTTATTGCGCGCATCTGCAGCGGAGGAAAAAAGGAAATGATTAGCATAAACCTGTAAATTTTCCATAAGGCTCTCCTCTCCCGTTTTCTCGAACCGCTCGAAAATTTTGTTTATTGATGCGATTAAAATTCCGAATTCGGTGCTTCATTCTCGCGGGTTTAATAGAGTTTTTTTTATCTGAGTGGAAATGATGCATTTACAAGAGAAAAAGGGTAGTATGAAATTAAGGGTTACGGGTCGTAGGAAATGTACTGTTCATGCCAATGAAGCGGATTTGCATGCTTTTGCTACGGCGGTGGGTCGAAAAAATCATTTTTGTAAATAAAGCTGTCAGCTGAGTTCTTTTGGGTTCGTACCTTTTCATTAGATATTCAATTTGACCTCTCTATCTCTTCTTAATTTATTAATATACCCTCAAATTCGTAATCCCAAATGCAGCTACTTTTATTATAGCATAACTCTTTCTCTACCCGATACGGTTAATACGCCAGCAACAAATATACAAGTATGATCATTTTCTAATAAACTTGAAAATAAAGAATAGAAATTCGGTGAGGATCTTTGTAGGATTTTGGAAGAACTTTTAATATCTTTCAAATGGTAAATTATACCCTAAGATTTAAATATACATTATCAAAATCTAATTTTAATTTTGAGTTTCATTTACATTTAGGTATTAATCAATGGTTATGAAGTTGCGTAAGAATTTTTCTAAAGAGATGAACTAAAATTTTTATTGATCAGTAATTAACATTAACATAGCTTACTAATTGAAACAAAGACGATGATTGTATCAAAGGATTTTAACGGATTGAAATTGTTTCGATTCATAATTTGAGATTCTTCCTACGTAATTTGCTTGTATGAGTTCAGTTTATCCACGAACAGCCAAATCTATCATATATATATAGTAGATAAATAAGGTTACAATACTACAGTCAAGTTGAGTTAAGTGCCCTTGACTTTTATCCTATATAACGAATCGAAGTCTTATCATACTTTACGTTTTATGAAAATATAATATATCTCACATGCATGTACACGTGGTCACTTAATTATTTTTCTGACGTGGAAATTCCAGCGTTTTAGAGACTTAGGAAAGTTACATATAAGTAATTATTGAATCAGTTCCAGGTTAATTAATTACTTTTTACATAATGTCAATACAATGTAGCAGTTTCGACTAAAATGATACAGCAAGTTAGTCACCTTTTCTTCCTTTTTCTTCAAGCAGGATACTATACTTTAGTTAAATATCACGACGTTGACTATGGAAAATAGCTCTATCATGAAACATCATTTAAAATTACTCTTTACCATTCCTTTCTTTACCCCAACGTGCTTTTTATCTCAATAAGATTACATCTACACTCATAAAGATTGAGTATGCTTGTGTTTCGTTATCACTACAATTTCAAAGCATCTCATTGTAAGGAACGATTCATTTGCTGAACATCGCCAACTGCGCCGTCTCTTTCTCCTTTATCATTGAAAGTGGTTTCCATCACATAGTTCTTAATGATCTTTCGCTCATCTCTCCTTTATATCCCCCTTAGGAAAGTACGATTCTTCTCTTTTCACCCCTTTCTCTTCTTACCCTTTGTTTCACCACATCTCGAACTTCAAGTTGTCAAGTTTTCCTGCTCTCTTCATTGTTCTATAATTTTCTGATCTAACGGATAATTTAACGCCGACAAATGCTTTCTGGAAGTAAGTTTCCAAACGCATGATTGAAAGATGAATGAGTCCGTGGAATTTTTCATCATGAGGAAGCATTTTGCCGCTATTCAAATTTCAAGGATGGAACAGAGTTCCTTCTCGCTCTTCTACAATAAAGTCTCACAATCCGTCCTGAATGCATAGAGATAGTATTCGACGATATTTACTTTTAAAATCGTATATCACTATATTCCATTGGTTCTTGCACTGCAATGGCTTCGTTGTATTTTGCAAGTGCGATGGAAGGATTTTAACAATTTATTCCGAGCAATAATGTATTATCATTCTGTTAATGACAATAATGGCAGAAAATCAATATTCTTCAATTCTTCAATAATCAAGTCTATTTTTCCTTTGGATAATTAAAATTTTTAATAGAATCACGCTAATGTTAAAATAGTTGATGATAAAGTGATCGAGGTTGATTTTTATCACTTCACAGCTAAAATTTTGCAAAAATGATTCTTCAAAAAGGCAAAAATTCAACACTAATTGAAAATCATTCGATACAATGAATTTGAGGCATTCAAACCCATATCCATAAGAAATGAATACTTATATATTTTTGTGTTTGTGATCCTTCAATCTAAATCGATAGTGGATGAGTAATTCATTAATAATTTGATGACATTTTTATATACTAAAGCAAAAATTAGTCATAAAATAGCATAAATGCTAGTTATCCTATTTGAAATCAGAATTATATTCCCTAACAAAATGTCTAATTGTATTTTTAAGATTGGAAAGTCTACGCATAAATATATTTAAATTATACGGTTAAAATAGGACTAATATACTTTCATATAATGACTAAATTTCAATTTATTGCTTTTTATGATTTTCTATGGAAGCAATGCGCGCAAGAATGAGAAAAAGTACCCCTGAAACGAAAGTAAATAATGTACCAACCAGATGTCACCATCCTTCCCAACCTTCCCTATATTCCAACCAACCTTCCCTACTGACAACCCCTTTTCAAATTCTTTCATTCATAACGGGATGCATTAATATTTCTTCTACTTCCGTATCATTTCAAAATTAATATTCTCTCTTCATTGAACGTGCCTGGTGGTCAAAATGTGAGAGCATTGAGTTTTTCGAGAGAGTTGATTTGCAGGCGTCATTATATATTTTATATATTTTTTGTCTTCTCTCCTTTTCTGCTGTTCGTGGCTCAATTAAGGAATCCGGGACCGGAAAATACGAGACTTAATTTCGGAATTCCCCCTTTTTTCCCCTCAGGGGCTCGGTGCCTGCGACTGACCAAGCTGAGTGTACCGCCTTATCGCATAAGAGGAGACATTGCGAAGCTGGAGTGCGCTCACGAATTAGAGGGCGACCGACTTTACAGCGTCAAGTGGTATAAAGACAACGAGGAATTCTACAGATACGTGCCCAGGGCGAGCCCTGCCCAGCACTCCTACAGAGTGGACGGCGTCAGAGTGGACGTAAGTACATTTAATGAAGTGATCATATGAAAGGTTCTAATTAAAGAAATACCCTTTATATAAATACATGAAATGATACCATTAATCAATTAACGAATTTAGCAGAATTATTTGTATACATTACATTGGAATTATTCTTAATCAAAGGGGAATTAATTTTTTAAGATGAATTTAAGATTTCACATCCTATTTATTGTTTCATTTAATATATATTTTGCAATAGAATGTTTTAAGAACATTTCCTGGAATATAGAGTATATGTAAACTAGTAATCTACATCTAATATATAAAAATATTAACTAATAAAATGCATTGCCAAAATACATTATAAAATACATAATGTTATCAATCAATGAGTGGAAATGAGTTTTAAGTTTTATCGATCAAGTTGTTTCTTTCCTTTATTACTATCTCAGATCCAACGCAGAAGGAATTGGTTTGAATGACGTTTTGTCTTTCAGTATATCTTTCGTGTTTACTGCGGTCGTTAGTTTACTTAACTTATCCGTAAACGGATTTTCTCTGAATTGTAACACCAATATTTAAATCTCCACCAATCCAAGTATTCTTAAGGTTAAGGATATTGTTAGCTGTTTTATCATTGCAGTTGATTATGCTATGAAAATAAAAGCTTCCATAATGTCGTTTAATAGCTTCACGGTACTCATTTGTTTAAATAAACAGTGTAAAGGGATTTCATATTTTTAGCTGATTTGACAAAGAACTCGTACGGTTTTAGAAACTTGTAATCTTCAAATGTAGAATCTTGTAAAATTCATCTATTTATTTCTATTAAATTAAGGTGAGTTAATCAAATGTAATGGAATAATTTTACATCTTGATCTTGTTTTAATGTGAAAGATAGTCATGGAAAAAAGTTACAATGCATTTATTCTTCGCTCATTGTCTTTTACCTCCCCAACATCTCTAACCAGCATTTATTATTTGAAAAGGTTCCCAATATTCTCAATTGAAGCAATGGAATAACAGTGAAAATAGGGGCAGGGCTGAAAGTTCCAGAAAAAATAATATGGGACGTTCAAAAATAGTAAGGTAAAGCTACTCTATGGCCTCTCTCTATTGTAGAAGCCGCGAATTTCTATCAGTAATGCCTCCTGGGTTCAAGTAGAAGGACCTATGGTTAATTTATTCATAAAATGAAATAAAATAATTCAAACAGCTCTCCAGGGTACTAAATTATGAAGCCTTAGATTATTTCCAGGTTGAATTCAGCCCCAACTTTTATTATGTAATTTTAAAACATATTTGAATTACGCTCAAGAGAATTGAGTAAGCAGGCATACAAATTAAACACGAAAAATTAAGATGATTATGAAAGGCGTGGGGCGTGTTTTTAGCATCTTTCTCTTTATTTTTTGGATGTTTTCACGAACATTTTCTGCGCGTAGGTAATTTTCTATGGACGATTTACCTGGAACTGAAAGAATTTATCAGATAACGCTCACGTTCCGGTCACTAGCCTTCTAACAACTTTCACTTTTCAATTTCCTTTCACTTTAATATTCGGTGTTGTCATTGTATTTATTTGCTGTTTAACTTCAAAAACAGGCACTAAGGAAAGTTATTCACGCAATTAAACAAAATACGCGGAATAAAATTTATAAATCGCTAAATATTTATAAAAGGCCGTTTCGTGAAACTCTTGACACGCTATTTAAATTTATAAACAACAAAATTTGCATCATCAGCAGTCAAGTTGCTTTGCTCTTCGGGGTTAAATACGTTGTTGAAGCTGTTATCTATGTTTACCTAGAATATTTTTGCATAAAGTTTGTCAGTTATTGAATTAAATTAATTTGGAGGTAACTAGAGGGTAAGACCTTACCGGCTCGTTCACCGCCAAAATTTTGATTTTCCCATATACTATCATAAACTAAATTACGGCTATTTGTCGTAATATCATAATGGAATAATGAATTACTCATTTAAATTATCAGATTTTCACGTCTGGCAATTAACGTAATTTAATGTATTTTATAATTCAGAATGTCACCGCTCTGAAAGCTGCTATTACTTGCGGTAACATTTCCTATAATCCCTCCGCCGACCTCGGTGCTATAGGGGTTAGAGAGTTGACCTAGCAACACTGAAGTCCCGGGTTTGAATCTCGATTTAAGAATATGCGTTTACGTTCGTGTTTGATCATTTCGTCATTTTTATTTGGTCACTAATGGGGTAATTACATGTATATGTCAAAAGTATCAGTGATATTTCAACTTCAAAAGCATTGAAAACTTAATTTATCGATTTAAAAATTCGACATAAAAGAGGTATAGTACCTCGAACAAGGGAATTGGATTATTTATTTACCTAGTTTGCAAATTACTTTTTTAATATTTTTTTATCATTTCAAAATAATATTTTTTATCATTCAAAATATAAATGATTGACATGGTCCAGCCTAACTTTGTGGAATGGTGCCATCATGCAAAGAAAAAAAACACACATTATAAATTCCACAGAAGTATTTTAAAAGGCTTGGGTAGCTTTGCTAGCTTAATATTACTGTGGAATTTAAAAATTGTGCTTTTTTCCTTGCATTCAAAATATAGATGACCATGCAAAGGTTCAATCAAACAATAATCGAGTGAGTAAGATTGTTCAGTCGTAAAAGCCGTCATTCGGTAGGCACTGGTTTGTCACTTGCCCAGTTTCCATGGTTCCCTTACATGTTGCCATATTTCCTCCAGCATCATCTATCGGACAGCATGCAGGTGTATCTGCGCAGCTTAACCCTGAGGTCGAGTGGTGTGTACAGGTGTGAGGTGTCGGCGGAGGCGCCGTCTTTCTCTTCGGCCAGCGGTGAGGGACGAATGGAGGTCATCTGTGAGTATCTTGGTCCCTCTCACGTTTCCTAATCATGTTGCCACTACTCTCGGAAGTTTCAAATCATCATGGAAATTTCATGTCCATGTTTCCTTATTCTAAACCATTTAGTGAAATTACAGCCAAGCTGCTTTTGTGACTAGATAGTTCTTAGAGAAATAGAAATTGGAATCCAGTTTTTTTCATAAATAGGATCTCAACTTTGTTATCGTAATAAGTATTGGGTGCATCTAGATTTAAGTTGTCAGTGGACGTTCCATGTAAGACCGAGGGTTCCCCTTGGAACGACCAAAGGGCTACCTGCGGTTGTTAGATTTAGTTGAGTTTTAACTCTCGCAGCCGTGTTCATACGTACTTCTCCTCCTAAAAAAAAGGATTGTAATACCTTCATTGTTTATTAAGGAAAATGTAACAACGGACTAAGATATTATTTCAATGAAAGCTGAACTCTTGAAAAAATATATAAAGGATATTGGAAAACTAAAAAAATATGATTAATTTTGAGAAATTAAAATATACCATCCGTTCCTTAAATACTACTAATTTATAAAATCTCGTATATTTTTTTGTGATGGAAGGATTCATCAATTTTGCCATCACCGCATTACTTGTGATAGTTTCAATATTTATTTATTGTTAACGTTGTGAAAAATGAAACAGACGAATTAAAAGTTTGAAAGCACACCTACAGCTGTGAATAACTATTCGTGCAAGTACGATTACATGGTTTGGAAGCAACGGGAAGTCCGTGATTACCGGTTTTCAGACACTGGCATCAACACTAGTCTGAATGCTGACATACAGCTACTGGAGCGTTTTCAAACCTTTAACTCGTTAGAAATTTCCTCCCTATAATTTTTAGGTTAGATTTTTGCGATACAAAGGGAAAAAGGGGATGAAAAAAGTCTAACAAGCTCAGGGCTCGAACCATATCTTCCACTTCTCGGGTTATTTCCTGACCAATTCTACCTACGGTTTGAGCTATCTCGCGGAGATCCGGGTTCGAGCCCCGTCTCCTCTTTTTTCATATCCCTTAATCCTTTTGGTGATTTCTGGGTACGTGGTTATTAGCGCAATGTCTCTTAAAATCCTATAATTGACTTTAAAATGTTGAAAATCACACCTTACATAGTGCATCCTTCATGAAACCTTTGAACAAACTCTTATGTGTTTCTCCTCATGTCCGCTGCATCACCGCTTATGTCGTCGGTCTCCAAGAAGTCCCACCCAAAGAACCCCCTCGAATCATCGGTGGCAAGAATACTTACGAGAGGAACGATGACCTCGTTGACCTCAACTGCACAGCCGGAAGGTCTCACCCTGCAGCCACACTGAGGTGGTACGTCAATGACAGGCCGGTAAGAGTCGCTTTACAAGCCAATGAGTACCCTAAGGATAACATGAGATTTGAATCGCGTAATATTTACGTACTTTGCAGCAGACATCATTAAACTTTCTGAGCATGATGGTTTATTCGTGGCTGGAAAATCAGTCATAAGCTGCTAACAATTTGAAGCATGATTTGAATTTTTTTTATTTCCGTTATTATAACGGAAAGAAGTTCTTCGGTCATTTGAAGTGTGTTCTTTATTATTTCTTCTCGATTTTATGATATTAGTTAACATTTCTTCTATAAAGTTCGTGATTGATTGAGAATGAGGAATGAATGATTATTATACATATCCTATTAAATTTACATTTACCTTGTAATCAGAACTAACTGAAATTCCTTCGGCGATTATTTGAATAGAGAAATACAATTCTCCTTAAACGATTCTATTCAGTAAACTTTGACCCAAGGTATAGCCTTACACAGACACACTGATAGTGAATTTCTTTAGGACATTCATTTTTCTTCATCTTTAAACGTTTAAGGCTTCTAGCTTAACTAAAAAGTTTAACTAAAAAATAGAGAGATTACAGCAAAATGCATTTTTTATCAATATTGATATATAATTCAACTGTACGAGAACTTATATAAAAATTTAATGTTTATTACCACAAATTGTACAGCATTGGATTCATGATACAATGAAAACGTATATTTCTGTCTATCTTCCAAACAATCATTCATCAAAGTAAAGTCAGTTATTGGTATATAAAGAGTAAAGTCTGTCATATACCACAATCAACCTACACTAAGAAAAAATTGATCAGAGAAAAATCAGATAGATGTTAGAAAAAAGGAATACGCTCTTGCCAATTACATCACAGAATTTTGATTTATACAAGCTTAGTACTGTTAACGAATAAACTTACATAATTCATGGTCCAAGGTAAAATTAAAAAGCAAATAATTTCAAGTCTTACATAGAGAAGGGAATAAAATATTTGAAGATAATATTACTTTGAAAGGATAAAAATGGTCGATACTGTTATATTTTATTGAAATTTAAATGATGTAGTTTTTACATAATGTATTATCAATTACTATATTTTGCAAGGTTAGTAAAATATATATATTAGGGCCAGTTATAAGTGACAATTTGATACGAATTTCACTTATTACCATGGAGTATACATTACTTACCATATCATAATACAACCTTTCCTTAGGGCTCTACGAGCAGTCATTAATCTCGGTAAAAGGGTATATGATCGTTGCGTCCCGCTTGGAAATATTTATATATCCCGATTTCAAACGTTCATGATGTGCTCGGAAAGTTAATAAATTAAATCTGAGGCCCTGCAGAATAAACAATAGAAAAACAATTCACTTATTCCCGAGGCTCGGTTACATCGCATAGCGTAAACATTTTGAAATACTCACTAGATTTTAAGCCCCGGAGAGCGTGTTTTTAACGATAATTTTTCCGATTTGCATAATGAATCACGGGGAAGATTTCGAGATTTACCCTTGTTAAAATAGGTTAATGGTAGCCAGATTGTATTCGGGAGCTGTATATTATGGATGAAGGAAAGCGGGCGATCAAAAAGCACAGTGCTGATTATTTCACGCAGATTCACTGCGTGAAACGTTGATCTTTCAGTGGAACAGTGGTGATTAAAATTTGTCCGAATCATTCGTTAAGCGAAAGCTGGAATTAAATTGAGGCAATTTCGTTTCTCGTCTGATTGCAGCCTCGTTAGATATGTAATCTCGTTCGATTATAATTTCCATTACTATCGCCGTGTTTACGCACCCCAGAATTATCAGCGATTGCGGCCGTAATTTTTGTCCGGTACTTCTGAAGTATTAAGGCTTTTCCAATCACGTGCTCCGAATAAATTTCAGTCCAATTATTTCTCATAAAGGGAACAGAGCTAACAACTGAGGTTAAACCTTTGCGCATTAGCTTCCTTTAATGTTCGATCATGCAGTTGTTTCTTTCCTGAACACAAATTAAACGTTAAAAAAAGCAAATAAATTCTGCCGCAGCATAAAATATTTACGTAAGGTGATCTAGACATCAACGGAAATAATTGGTGCTCAGTTTCTCACCATAATTAAGGGCTTAACTAATTAAACACTTAATATTATTATAGATTGTTATTATTATTAATAGATTGTGCTAACCTAATGGATAGTATTTTTACCTTTGTTATTTCCTAGTTGTAGACTTAATTCATAAGATACCGGTGGCAGCATTGGCAAAGTCCTTCTCTATTAATTGAAGACGTTTTATTACAAACAAATAAAATTGATTGCCAATACAGAACGCGTTATTTTAGTAGACCTTTATACAATCTGAAACCTTCGTTTGAATGAAATTGTTTCCTTTTCAATTCTAACATCTAACATGATAATGACAGTATTAACTACCTTGTAATCTAGGTTGTGTTAATTATTTACAATCCTAGAGTGGTGTAGTACGATACAATTCATTTGTCAATTTTACATGTTTTGATTCTTTATTAATTCAAGTACAAATTAGTGGAATTTATATACCCCAGGGAATTCACTGTGAATAATTATCAAATAACATTAGATAAATATACATTAAACTAAGACGACTTGATATCTGCACCGGTTGTATTGGTACATACTTTCATTTTTGCCTTTATCATCACTTGATTTTAAAATGATTTCACAGGCCATTTTAAGTTTGTAACTATTGGCTAAGTTTTCTTCTTTTTGGTTAGAATCATAAATCAAACTTAAAATGTTTTATTTTACTTTTATCTTGGTGTCACCAACACTAATATTACTAAATCCTTGCATATGTCAATGGAAATGACGCAAAGAATAACTATATAGTTTATTTTTCAGCAAACAGTGAATTATCTATTTCTTAGGGTGCTATGTTTTGAAAATAAAATACATTTCAAGCATAAAAATTAAATAAGTAAAATATTATAATAAATTGATGTTTTAGAAACCTCTTTTTCATTATGTTTTTATGCAGCGTGGATGCAATTTTTTTATTATATGGGAGAGAGAGAATCATCATTTGAGTGTTGTATTTTTATGAAATTAAATCATCAAGGTCTCCTAGGAAAGTGTTAGTAATATTAAAATATTGTTGGTTAACTATCGAACTTTTTTTTGCCTACAAAAAAGTAGAATTTTTCCATTGGTGATTTCCTTTATTCACTTTTTGTAATGACGATAGCTATATAGTTAATAAAGTAAGTTATTGATTATATTGCTATGCTTAATAAAATATCGGTAGGTATAAGCATGTTTTATCATCATTCAAACTCAAAGTAATTTTATTAATATGTATATATTCATATATTATCTCGATAATAGCTGCTTTTCTGAAAAATCTGCATATAATAATATATTTCCAATAAATATTTTTTGGAAATTGTGAGCGTCACTAAATTATACACAGCACATCATACAGAGCATAAAATAGCATTAGAATTTCAAGTGGAGAATTTAGCATAATCATCCTCATTCGCAATCTCTGTCCTAGAGTAAAAAAGTTGAGGTGAAGGAACCTTAGATAACAGGCATAGAAATTTCTGGTTTATTATTAACACACCAAAGGGATCCTTATCATTAGAGGGAATGAAAACGCTTCTTCCCCTTTCCACCACAAATCCTCATCTGCTCCAATATCCGTTTCCCTTCCCCCGTTCATATCTCTGCAGGCGGATCCAGACTGGCTCATACCCAGGGATCCCATTCCACACGGCATCCATGGGTTAGCCAGCGCAGTCCTCGGCCTTCGCTTCCGGGTCAACCCAGGGCAGTTTCTTGAGCCAGGTCCCGGGGGTGGCGGCGGCGGCGATCCCTCTTCAGAGCGGAAGACGGACATCCGTCACGGAGGTGGTAGGGTCATCCGGCTGCGATGCGTGGCCACCATATCGCCGCTGTCTTGGGAGGGAGAGCCCAGGGCTCAAGACGGGGGTATCGAGACCTTCGAGAGGGAGGAAGAGGGCGTAGCATCCCCCGCACTCTCCCGAGTCATCGACCGCAGGGAAACCCTCTTCTTGGGTACGTCTTCCGCACACTCACCGTCCCGAGCACAGGATGTCTTCGGAGATCCGGTCAGACCGGGAATCCGATACGAACGGGTATTCTAGTTTCCGAATTTTGCCCTATCTCGTTTCTTTGTGCAACTCGAGAAGTGTCGTAAGTTTTGTCTGCAAGCTTTCGTATTGGTTTAATGTATTGGAAAGTAGAGTCAGGTAGTTTATGACAAAAAAGGATTTGATTGTTACATAAATTTACCTAAGAATTAATCATGTAGCTTTTATTATTTTCTGAAAAACTACCATGTGCATTTTTATTTTACTGTCAGCAGTTATCTTACTGTTCCACCATATAATTACTCATTTAATCTTGGAATCTTCATATGCTCTCCAACATCTTTAAAGTGAACTATCTTTCATTAAAGCCTTGTCATGACAAAAATTTTCATCGGCTTGTTGTTAGCATACTGACGCTCAGAGTGTAAATGATGGTGGTTTCATAAAAGCAGGAGAAAACAACTGGATAGCTGACGGGATACCTACAAATACAGGAATAACAATGAAGTCAGATCGCAGACAGCGGTCTTTCCTTTTATTTCTATCCTCAAAAATTTCTAGCATTTCAAGACGGCCATTTAGATTTTTCTAATGGTGAAAAATCATCTCTGTGAGTAGTTTCATAATATTGTGATTACATGATTTAAATATAATACTGGAGAGTGTGCCTAACTAAAACTGCGACTGAGGGAATAAAATCTCCTTTCGCATTTATTTTGGGATATTTTCAGTAATGATTGCCGATGAAGTCCTGAAGGGGTTTGATATTGATGCATTTAAAATAATAGAACGTTTTAAATTATGATTTTTATTATTTGACACTTATATAGCAAGGTTAGGCCCGAGTGATACTTTCTACCTAACCGCGTATATTTGAACAGAAGGAATTATAATTAAACACAAAAACGTATAAACATCGAAAAGAAATATAAAAAAGGATTTAACTTGTTGGAAAAAGATCTCTTAAATTTAAAATTGATAAAGATTTTTCCCAAGAGTCAAGGGAAAAGTCCAGAAAATTAACCAATGTTAGTGGTTAAAATATGATACGATTTTTGTTTATTTTGACTTACTTTCTGAAATGATAGCATAAAACCGCTATGAACTCCTCAATTTAGTTTTAAAAATTAAAATTCTCAATTTCAACCTCACTTTCAACGTATTTCGTTTGTTTCTTTGTTATACATTTGATTTGACTACTATTTAATTCTTAAAACTTCTTCCGCATCTGATGTTACCCACTTGTGAACCGCGACCGGGAATCGAACCTGGGATCGCTTCAAACCAATGCGAATGCGCTTGGATCTCCGGGATTCTGTGTTATTCCGGGATACATTTGACGATAGACTTCTAATAAAACTATATTTTTGATAACTTTCGTATTATGAATTATTTTTAACAGTCACTTTCGTCATCGATCCTCTGAAAATAAGAGTCAACTTGTGGAGTAATATAATCTACCAAACCAAAGGGATCATATAATTTCTTCAAAGGAATGATCATTATATTATAGTCTTACTCATTGAGTAGTGAGAGAAGAGAAAAAGAGTGAAAGAGAGAGTGAAAATACCTATTAATGTGAATCACGAAATACTTAACTCATTCCCAGACGTAATTACGACCGTACTTTGAACAAACAATGGAGGAAATATCTCCAGCTAAACATCGGCACGTTTTTCTTCGATCTCGACGCCTCTATTACTTCCCTTCTCACGGAATATTTGCAGTTACACATTTACTAAGTAAGATGGAATTCCGGAGCTGTAATTGAAATTAGATTCCCAATTTGCATACGGACAAATAGCTTTTGTGAATGACGTAGTGGCATGCACCGACTCCAGCATTCGATATTGGGTAATACACTCCCCGTCAGCGTGTTTAGACTTTCAATGGGAAATTCAGTGCGCGAAGAATATTGCCATCGAATTAACACTCGGCTCATCTTTAATTCATTTGCATTCCGAAATTATCGTTCCCTCTCTCGTTCCATGCTGCAAAGTGAAAGTCGACGCAATGATAGTCGCAGCGTCTTTGATTATATTCGATTTTTATTACGAAAAACTCGATTTGTCGGGGCAAATTATCGTATTTCCTGGTAAAATATCTTGTTGCCAAAAACGTTCTGGCTATCATATCACAATGAATGGAATATTTGCATTAATTGTTTGGAAAAATATATTTTTTTTACGTTATTATCGGTATTGTTCGTGGTTGTTATAGTCTAAAACTTACCTAGAGCTGAATATGTTTTTCTCTTCTCATTGAATGCCAATTTTTGAGTACTGTGTGAGTAGTAATGTTAATTGTGGAATATTTATCTGTGTAACTTCCGGTGTAGGGATTTAGGGTTTTAATTATGTTGCCTATAGATGATGGTTGGGACTGCCACCAGAAGCAATTCTATTTGCAGCATAAATAAATAATAAATAAAGTGTTAGGGTCATTGTGCATCAAAAGTTGTCTGCTCATAACTTTTGTATTAGTGAGAAAAACATGTGCAAACTACCTTGATCCTCATCTTGCTTAGAAGGTCTCATCTATTTCCAAAGCTTGTCATAACGTATGGTAGAGGGGTTGAGGATCATTCCTGCCCTAGGGCTGAATACTAGACAGACTATGACAATGCGTGGAGTTAATTTTGCCATTGTTTCTTCATCGAGTTATATTGGAATATAAAATTATAGTTTTGATGGAATAATAAATCATACATCCCTGATGCGATTGGAATTCTCAGGATCATTTATATTTTGTGAATGAAAGTGGATATTATTATCCATAGGCTTTACTATACAATAAATTTTTGATATCTTTTAGCGATTTGTTAAAACGTTTATCAGGAAATTGCTCAAGTAAAGTTTCGGAAAATTTTGATCGTTTGAATGGAAAGAGTTCCTTTTAGGAAGTTCGATAAAATAGGTGAACTATATGGAACATGTATCGTATAAAACCTTAATTAAATTTCTGAATTTATTTAATTCCATCAGCGTAACAACATTTCATGAGAATGTTTTACAGGTATTCGTGATGACTACTTTTGACGTATTATAAAAATATCTACGTTCATATTCTCTATAAATGGTCCACTAATTAATGACTTGTAAATAGTTATTCATCACTGTAACAGAGATACACTTCATAGCACGGGCGTGACAACGCACTAACAAAACGGTCGGTTTATTGCAGCTTAAGAAAATATTTTTAGATCTGATTACACATTCGTGGGGCGAACTCTGCGGAGAAAGTAAAAATTACACTTCAAATCTGCGGATAAGAGCCCAATTCATATTCCTATTCTCGCTTTAAAATTCACGGCACGACGCGCAATATCTCTATTTAAGGTAAATTTACTCTGCATCTTTTCCGTCCATGGCTCGCATAGATAAATGGCGCGATTAGCTGAAAAAAGGGGTAACAATCGACCTTTCGGAGTCTATCAAAATTCACACGGCGCTTCTGCGATATAAGATGACGGGATTGCCATCAGGTGGCGGCTGTGAAAGAGTGTGAGCTGGCGTAGAATTGGATCCTCATTAGCTTTCCGATTGTGGTCCATTGGAATCTCGTCCTTGGTCACGTATGACGGCGGCGACCCACTTACGCCAACAATCACCGCGGATTCATTGTCGGAGTTTTCGCTTCTGTTGCCATGCTCCCCATCTTTGGACCACAGAGGTTAACTGTTACGCACGGCGGGAGATAGGGAGTGGGATTCTTCTCCTTTGACTGACTCTCAGCTGAACGACATTCGCTTGATCGGAATCCAGGGCATAGAACCAAAACCCGAAACCAAAAAGATATTTTATTTTGTATGAGTGAAAACAGAGCCGGAACCGAAAACTGGGAATTCTTAAACCCGAAACGGTACTTGTATACTTTTATTTATTCCCTTTCAATTATTTTAATCCCAAAAATAGTTTAAGTGAGATTGGAGGAAGATTTACTTATCGTGCGTAAATACGTTGTTGTGGAGTGTCTGCTGGATTGCTATAAAACGTGGACTTTGAGAAAAGAGGATATCGAAAGATTAGAGGCTTTAGAGCTGTAGGTATGGCATAGAATTGATAGCTGAGTTGCTAGAAAAACGAACAGGGGGGTGCCAGAGATGGCTGGGAAGAGAAGAGTTTTAATAAAAGTAATTAAACCTCGACAGAGGAAAGGGGTAGATAGAAAATTTAGAAGAGGGGAATTGCTGAAGAAAGTGATCTAAGGAAGAATGATAGGGTAAAGACAGGGCGTATGTATAGGCATGTTTTCATCAGAATGTACGGATGGTAATCATACATAAGGATACGAGTTATTAGTTAGCTAGCTATAGTTAGTATGTAGCAAGCTATAGTTAGTATGTAGCTAGCTATAGTTATATATAGTATAGTATATAGCTAGTTGGCTAACTATCTGTCATCATTGGAATTGTATAATTTATCGTCGATATGATTTTCTTTTTCGATGCTTTCATACACCTAGTAAAAACTCATCCAATATCTTTCAGAGCTTAAAACGTGTCGTATTGGAATAAATTATGTTACCGTCGTTTAATATTTACTTACTGAAGTCCATAGGCTCAGCGGAAACGCCAGAAGTATTCTTTCCTGTTTAAAAAAGTCTAGAAAAAACTTCACTTACAAAGAATTCAATTAATATTAGGAATGTTTAATTTTTCAGCCAAACGAACAAATAGTACGATCAAAATAAAACAGCAGTGCATAAAAATAGGATTTAAACAAAGGATAAGCACGCAATCACTGGAATTTCGTTTTCTTTAGGATAGTAGAATGTTGTGAAAATTCTGCGCTTTAATTAAAACTCCAGTAATGGAAATTGGGAATCGCAATCGGAACTTTAACATTCTTTGGTAAAAAGTTCACTTGGAGATCTCCCGTTATTGCATCCTCTCACAATAATGAAACGGTCGAGCCCTATTTACCGTAAATGTGATTGTTTTCAAATTAGAGAAGAAACATTTTTCCGCCGTTTCACTTCCCCACTTCCGTCACATAGCAGAAAAGTTACTTTTCGCTTTAGAGTTAATTCCAAATCCTAGTGCTAAAGGCACTTCCTATTTCTTTTTATCATATTGATTTTCATTTAACCCCGTTTTTGAATCGAAGAACGATAGAACATGGAGATTTTCGCACTTAAATATCATATCATAATATTTCTTTTTCCGTTATATATCTTAATGGGATGTTTTAGCATTTTTGTTAGGAAAGCTTTCAGTGTATCATTAAAAAATGCATCTAAATAGCCCATAAATTCTTAATTTTTTTAAGAGATCATTCTCCGAAACTCGTAGTGTTTTAGTGTCTTTTATTGTTTATAATAAAAATGTGTGGAAAAAGTACAAATCATTCTTGTTTATTATCTTAATTTTTGTTTAGTTATCTTTATTTGAATAAAGAGAATATCAAATTATTTTTTGGGTGGATAATGCCTAAATATTATTTTTATGTACCACTTTAACTTTGAAAACCAATTTTAAGCAGGATCATAAAGTTAAGGAATTAGGGGTGTTTCAAAAATTATCAAGCAGTAAATTTTTTCAGTCATCTGCACCTAAATATCAGTTAATAATTTTAATTTTTTTTTAGTCTCTGTTGCCAATTTGCTCTTTCTCCTTCAGTGCGAGCAGCCTCAGCCGCCTTGGCACCTTCCCTACCGCTCCTCATCTTCTCATGGCTCTCCGCGGTCGCATCGGCCGACATCTTGTCATCACTCCACCGAAGACGGCCCTCCTCCCTCTCCTGACTTCAGAGGGACCACAGCTCGTCTCCCGTGGCCACTTCGGCGCCGGAGGAATCGCCCGGGGATGCCCACGGAGAAGACAGTTCTTCATCGACGCGGTGTGCCTTTTTGTTTTCAAGCAAATCCTAATTGAAAGACCGAGGCTCTCTGTGCCGCACAGGATGTCCGCTTGGACCTACTTCGAATCGACGGTAAATAGCCACATTTTGGGGAAATTCGTGAAGAATCATTCGCCTAAAAGAGCACCGCTGTCATTTCGACTGCGGGGGAGTGGAGAAAAGTTAGGGGAAAAAGTGGGTTTCGTTGAGATGTCGGGATGGAGTGGACAAAAGCGGCACCGGAGAGAAAATAAAGGACATATACAAGTGAGAAAGAATTCCTATTTTCGTAGCGCTGATCAAAAAGAAAAAATAGAAGATGCATATCATTGGGGGGCGTGGATTGTGATTGCGGGGATAGCGTATCGAGGGACTGTTCTGATGGATCGAGCGATGCTTCGTAACGGACGCCAAACAACCAATAAGAACACAAAGACTTGTTACGTTTGACTATATGGCGGCACCGTATCGGAAAACAGGAGACACCTAAATATAACTATAGGCCTACTGAAACTGCAGAGTTTAGTTATACGGTTATAGATGTCCATTTCAGAGTAAGAGAACAAACTTGTACATTTGTAAAAATGATGTCAAATTGTGTAACTTGATGCAAAGAAATATTAAAAAGTGTGACAGAAAACCGAAGTAATTCCTTTCAATTATTTTGGAGAGTATTTTGAAGAGATTCCAAGAGAAGCTACGGAAGCATATACACATCTTAAAAGGAGCAGATTAACGTTGATTATTACAGGTTTTAGATTAGAAATCCTGAACAATCCTGATCATGAGGCGATGTGCAGATGGTTGTTTACGGATTATAGTTAAGTACGTTGTATGACCTTCGTCATTTTTCACGAAACATAACTGCAGTTGTGAAATGAATATGGAATTAATTACTTCATATTATGATGAAAGTTTTGAGTAAGTTGGTTGATAGAAAATCTTGGGTCATAAAGGAGCGCTATTTCATTATAATTATTTTATTCTCTGGAGTTTCTTTTTCGAGATACTTTCGGTTATAAGCTCAAACTTTTTCACTCTGTAACGAGTAAGATATACGGAAACGAATGAACGAGCATATTAAATCAAAAAGGATTATGACCTGGCTCTGTTGAAAATGCTACGAGAATAGATCTTCTATAATAGCTGTCATCGTGCCGTTAGTACTTGGATACGATAGGTACGAAAGAAAAATTTGCCCAGGATCGAATCTACACCCTTCGCGTTATTTTCATGAATCTAATCAACTGAGCTAACGGGCCTGACATCAAGATTATTCTTCATCCTAACAAGGAGGCAATTAATTGGCAGAAGTTCAAGTAGGGACGATGTCATGATGGATGTACTATATGTAGACTTGCCACACTTATGCTGGTATATAATAATTGGCATATTCGAGGCTGGCTGAGAAAATGGCGATTTTAAACGGCATTTGTACTCTTAATTCATTATGATTATCCAGTCTATGACTAGGTATACAAAAATTGCTGCTAAGTGATCAGATGGGGAATAGTGTGAATATTATGTCTATCAGATGGATTCTTAACGGTGGGTACGAATACATACGGAAAAGTAATTGGGATCAAATTGGGATTGGCTAAAAAGTTGGAATACGCAATTTTATGCGCATAAAAGACGTCGAAAGAACCACCATCAGATTATTTATCATGGATATTTCAATCGATTTTCCATCGTGAAGTTCACTCAACAACTGAAAATATTCCGCCTATCAGTGTTATTGAGTCATCGGAATGGGATTCAATCTCATGAAGTAATTATGTTATCATTGGAAAGGAACTGGAGTAGCAATATCTTTTATCGACTCTATCCATTTGTGTCCAAACTGCAAAATCAGAGGAAGCGTTAATTAGATTTTATCATCGCAAACTTTCATAAATTCGGAACGAATCGCCGTTTCGCGCATAACAATCCGGTAACAATTCGAATTAATTTTCGCATCCAATCATACACATTATTGACATGCGGTGCCATTGATTTAATGCACTGAGACGCTTCTATTTCCATCTCAAACATTTGAAAATTTACGTTAGTTCGACGATTCATACTAATTGATAAACGAACTCGTCGTTTTTCTCGATTGGTACTAATGCTGATTAGCGACGGAAAGGTTATGACCTGGGATGTTCTTCATTAATGGTGTTCTGTCACTCTGCATGCATTTGTCATAGAAGTTATTAGAGGTATGTTTCATCAGAAAAAGGATTCCATTATCCCAAAACTTTCCACGGATTATTCGCAGAAATTGCCTCTTTCTGATGTGATGCTTAATAGTTTAAGAGGAAAAATATCAACATGAGAAATTGTACCTTTTTTGTCTCGATTATCTTCGTTTAACTGTTACCAAGTACCAGAATTCCTTCAATTTAACTTCTAAAAACAACTCCACTTAACCAAAATTATAATGAGCACTCCAAATCAATACAATTTAAATACAATGAATACTAAAGAGTTGAAAGCAAAAATTTAGGGATAACAAGAGCCTACAGCTGCTGTATATCTCAACATTATATCAAAACCGGTATATGTTGAGTGGTAAAGTTATTGAAATCAGTTCTCTGCGTAAACTTTAATCACCTTGCATTATTTCAAATCCTCAAACCCCATTATTTATTCTTCCTAATTTATTTTTATTTATACTTAACACCTGCTTAAATTGCCTTACTCAGTTAATTTTACTTCATTAGATTTACAGGGTATCTAACCAGCAGTTGTTCATTCATTAACGTCCTTTTTGCTCTCCAAAATCATTCACATTTTTTATTCTGCGGGTTTCTTCTTGTGACTACTTTCCTATGTTATAGACCACCCTCATCAGTTCAATTCAATGACAGATGTCATCGCAAGAATACTATATAAACAGTCTTTGACACTCTTTGGATCTTTCTGGCCTCTTTCTGATTTCAGGTAAGTTAAATCTTCCAACCAGCAGACTTCACTAATTACTTATGTTCCCTTCTTAATCTTACCTGGTTTTTGGTTACATTCTCCTTACCTAATTTATTAAATTATTTTAATTTTAAAATTTACTAAAAAATTAAGGAACGCTGTTTATTTTCTAATTATTCTTTAAAATTTTAGAATGTTTGGATAAAATTTTATGTTGAACTAGATTTTGATTAATTAGATAAAAATTTATTTTAAAAGTTTACTTTTCACAGATATTTATAAACAGCCTTTGACACTCTTTTGACCTCTCTGGCTTCTTTTTGATTTCAGTTAAGTTAAATCTTCCAACCGGCAGACCTTACTAATTACTTATGTTCCATTCTTAACCGTTTGTAATTTTGGTTACATCTTCCTTACCTAATTTATTAAATTATTTTAATTTTAAAATTTACTAAGATAATTGAAGAACGCTGTTTAATTTCTAATTATGCTTTAAAATTTTATGTTGAACTAGATTTTGATTAATTAGATAAAAATTTATTTTAAAAGTTTACTTTTCACAGATATTTTATCATATTATTCTAGAAAAACTACAGTGGATTATCCTTAGTGATTGGAGTCTATATCAGCTCATGTAAGTACCATCCTTATCTTTTCTCTTGCGTAATAGCGATCCAGGGAACACTTTCGATTTCAATTCAAAATCCCACTTCGGATCCCCGCATTGTCGCTGAAGCAGCTGTAGCACCCACTTAAAAAGATAACAGTTTGGGACGTGGCTTCTCCTGATCAAACTTTATTGTGTTTCCCTCATTGTCGGGATCCGAATCCACTTCAGATGATCGCACCGCTCCTTTCCGTGACATCCGTGCATTTGGATTCCTCCAAATGGCGATCCTTGCGGGCGAAATTGGGCAAATACACATCTTCCACATTTGGCCTTATAAAAAATTCCGCCGATGGACAATAATTTACTGTCGGCCTTTTCGGGAAGAGAGCCTCGAATAAAAGGCGCGAGGGAGCACTCCATTCTAATCGAATCGGGAAAGGATTTTTCCCGGAGACTCCTCACGCATATGCGGCAGAATGGAATTTTCCGCCCACGCCCTTATGATTTCTCTCTCTCTCTCTCTGGACGCCTTTTGTGTCCATTTGCACCTGTTCGGATCCGCCCCGCGCTCCTTCAACGGAAAGAAATCTATCTTCCGCGTGGTTTTCAATTAAAGGCTGTTGATTCAGGGGTTGGAAGAAAGACGGAGGGTGAAGTAGGGCGAAGTTGAGGAAACGACTCTAGAAACCATTAGAGTCACTGCTTACCCTTTCTCGGCTGATGGGGCGCGTACTATTGGCGAAGGAAGAAAGGCTCGAGCAGACTCATCTTCTTTCTGTTCATATTTTCTATACTTCATTCGTTGGTGGCCTAATAACTTACGAATTGTATTATTATGCCTAATAGAAAAACGAATTCTTTACTCTTTAATTGGACTTGGTTGTCTTAGTGAGTTGGTTTGGACCACAAAATTTGGTAACCACTGCTTTACTTGATGCATTTCACCCGATTGTTACGTATCATTGCAAAATATTAGATGTAATTCTTTGATCCTCGTTATTAATGTTAATTTTAAATTTTTATGAATTTTCATGTCATAGTTGATGGTAAATCTGAGGTAATCAGAGGCCTTTAAATTTTAACGTCATGAACACGATTAATTCAATAATCATAAGAAATGATGATATAGAAAAAATTTGCCTTTATTGCTTCGGCTAAGCAAGACTCGTTTGTTAAGTCCATGAGAGCTTAATATTACGTTTTGATGGTACATATTCTCTTATTATTGAATAATGAAAGACTTAGTTTTTTAGAAGCTGATGTTTTTATAACCCAGGCCAATGTTATATTTGGGGGATTGTAGAATTTGCCGTGTAGTTTGATGAATTGACTTGATCGAAATTGAATTAAATTGAATAATTTACAAGATGATTGAAAATTTTTGGGATGACATCGATTTTTATTGGTTCTAATCACTAACAAATGCTTCACTGTAGCTAAATATGTATTATTAAAGGTCTACATATAATCTCTAGTCGAAACATACATAATACTTTATCCTTTAATTTCAAATCTAGAATAACCTAATGAGCATATTTACGATACCATGATACATGCTTTTTCTGATTTTTTTCAAAGGGATATAATACTTTAAAACTGGTAAAATAATTCTAACCTCTAGTTCAGATTTGAAAATTAATTTCTTATGCCCTCCCATTGATGGATTTCATGCGCCGTTTATTTTACCAGAAAACAGGCTGATTGTAGGTGATACGAAAGCTTTAAATGTGGCGATAATCTCATTTTCGAACGCACTTGCATATGCATAAGAATATATCTAAGTGCGTATATCGTACTTATTTTGATAAATTAATTTCAATTCAAGATTCTGTAAGGAAAAGGTATCTCCTTTGCAATCGAATAAATTTTTCCACCCAACTGTTACGTTCCTCATACCACTCGCACAATATTAAGAAAACCCAGATTTATAATTTATCACTGAAAATAACATTCTTAGCTTTACAACCCGATTATCCAATGTAGAATACCGCGTTCTTTCCCTTGATTGTTCATACGTCTCGTTACGTCTGAGAGATGATTTATCTCGTATTCGTTACGGAGAAAATTCAGTGTCCCTCTGGAAGCGAGCAGGAACGAGCATTAAAAATGTCACATTTTACGAAGACAAAGAAAGCGCCTTGATTAATGGCAAGATGTAAAATTACGCACGCACTTGCTCACGTGTTTCCCCACTTGCTTCTTCATCCGAATAAAGACCCTTTTTTACTTGTTTTTTTTTAGATTCTTTGATAAAAGTAAAAGTATTCTGGGTATCTAATCATTGCCGCTCTCTTTCATTGTGAACAATTTTTATTATTCATTTTCCTGAATTTTGAGTTTCCTTTTTCATTGTGTCCAGAATTCTCCATTGATATACCTCAGTATCTACAAAACCATTTCAACGTATATGATCCTATTCGTTGCAGCTGCGATAATCAAATAAGTTCGTGCGTTTTTATCATACATTCAATGTAATGATTTGTCGCGACATTTGAAACATTTCATGCCCATTTGTTCATCATCTTGAAATTATTATCGTTACTTTTCTGTTATTATTTTTCATCTTGCACAGATCTGTCTGTTGATTACGGGATTTAATTGTTGCTTTGCAAACTGGTAAGTGAATTCAATCTCTTTAAAATTACAATTGAATCAAGAGTAATTTGAGAATGATTATTTAACGGGTTTAAACTTGGGCGGAAAGTTGTAGAAGCATGTCGTAAGATATACGTAGAATTTGAAGAAGAAACAGAGACGAAAATATTTATATCCACAACTTTTAAAAAATTATTTCATTAAAACGCACCAACAGGCTCCAACGAATAATCTAAAATTAATTCTCAATCGAAATTACTCGTTGAAACCTGGTCTTGTGCTTTGATTTAAAACGTTGTAGTAAAAGTAAAATTTATTTTCTCCATGTTAGGCGATTTAATGGGAAATACGGAGTGAAATTTCTTCTACATGGTTGAAGAAATCGCTAGAGTGAAATTTCTTCGATATGGTCGAAGAAATTTCACTCTGACGATGAATAATTTGGTGATTTAAGACACTGTGACTTTTATAGAATTGGGATCGATAATCTATCATCAATTCAGCCGTTGAAAATGTAATGCTAATGCCAAAGATTTTTGAAGTATTTGATCAGATTCTTAGGTTCGCATTATCCAATAGAAATTGCGTGCTATTTTTGCCATAATTATTAAATCTACTTCCTTTTTACTCATTTTCATTTTATAACCGTCCCAACACAAAGATACTGAAATTCGTCCATTTTCATTTAGCTCGAACGAATTCGTTATCTTTATACTTTACATATAACCTTCTTCACTTCACCATTCGCAGCTAACATTGCAATTCCTGTTATAAGGATACTTATATATAGCTCATAAAATCACCAGAATTTCAGCCTCATCCATCCTCAGCCAGCGATTGTAAATTCCCTTTTAAACGAAAGCGTTTATTTAACACAGCACAATTTCGGCCCAGACGTTCGCCTCCTTAAAAATTAATTTCCGTGAGGGCGGGTCGCGACTGCTTAACAAGGTAATCGCTAAGCCACGTAAAAATATTTTCCTGCTTACAGCGGAAGATCCGGGGGTAATTCAGTTATCCACTCCTCGCAAAATTGAAACGTAAAATGCCTCGCTCGTCTGCGGTTGCGTCAACCGTCGGCGGCCGCAGAGATTGCGGAGGAGAATATCGCATCATCTGAATACTTAAAGCGAGCTTTTTTCGCCGCCATTAAATTAAAAACCCGGGTGTATAAATATATTCATAGCCGCCGATGGTTCGACGTTCTGCACCCCGGAAACCGATCGGGGCGCCTCAATTTGCGCCCTAATGATTAATAAAGCGGCTCATCTTCGGACGATTAATCAACATAAAAAACACCCCCCTTTCATAACTCACTTCCTCGCATAGAACGACGGGATCCTGTGGTTTACAGCAGCCCTCACACCCCCCGCTAACTACTTCCTCCATCCCAGTGCGCATTTACCTTACCCCTTTCTCCATCGGGTCTCTCAATTAGTTTCGTACGCCCATACATCTTTCCCCCGTCTCTCACGCCATCTACCTCTTCCCTTCTCACCTACAACTCTCATATTTCCATCCTTAGCTCGCGAGCAGTTAATCTCTTATCTCTCTCTCTCTCCCTTCTTCGCCAGAGACGTTTTTTTATCTTTCAACTCGGCCCCAAACCTCCCCCACCCTTTCCCTCTTCACCCCTCTCTGTTCTTTTTCATCACGCGAGACCCAATGCCGCCTTTTCCAAACGGGCCGCGTGTCGTGAGGCATTTCGCCCTTGTTTCGAGTTGAGGGAAAGCCTTAAAGGTATAAGGCCTGCCACCACTTGAGTTTGTTAGGCCCTTGTGGAGAACAAGACCCGGAAGGCTGTGATGAATAAGGGAAATATTGCTCGCGTACTTTTTTCCCTCTTTCATTTCTCTACATGTGTGCGAATTAAAAAGGCAAACAAAGGGGATAATTAAACCCCTTGATTTATTTGCCCATAATTGCCTCTCGCGCGATTAAAAATGATAGGCCGAAAATGTTTCCTAAGCGCGGTTCGTTCCATGAATTCGGAAATAAAATGCAAACAAGAGGATTCTATTTGCGCTTTGTCAATTAATGGGACGAGTGATTTTCTTTTAATCGTGCAAACGCGGCGCGCGAAAAACGATTTATTAGACACATAACGTGACTGAAAACCCCTAATGAGCGGTGCGAAATGTTTGTTGAAGGATGATTATTCATGAATCAAAATAATCAAAAGCTCAAATAAACGATCCATCAAGAGTAATTTTTTCGTTTGCTTTCTCGGTGATAAAGGGCATATAGTATTCGTAATCAAATCTCATATTAAGGCACCTGATTAACATTTTTTGTGTGATAATTTTTTGTCCATTTCATTCAAAAATTTTTCGTATAATATTTTTGAATGGACTGGGAATAGAGCAAACTATTAGGAAGGTAAAATCAGATGATCTTTCATAATAGGTTGACTATGACCGGAAATTATCATGATATTTCTTACTCCTTAATAAAATAACATCATTCATAGTGATAGTAAAGTGAACAGTAGTGAATGACAGAGGTGAAGAAACATAGTGTAGTGAACAGTACTGAATGACAGTGGTGAGCATCCATCAGTGAAAAGGTGTAATCCAATGTCTTTTGTTTTGTTTACAGGTCATTTTACTTGCGTCAAGCCTAAATATTTCGCGGCAAAAGAAAGCAGTACGAGTCTTTGCATTTGAAGTTATGTAAACGGGCTAATAGATATGAACAGAAGATCTATACTTAATAGATGAGTACTTCAATATTCATTTGCCCTTTTTTCTTAAGAGGAGTTTCATACATAGGCACGGTCCTGGTAATTATTTGTTCCGTTTCATTAGTTTCGTAGTTTAAGATGTACAAGCAGCGAAAATGTATGAGCCAATAATTTAGGCTGAAAGCGATATAGCTTAGTAACTTATCAATCTAAAGGCAGTTCCAAATATTCCTCTTTTCCTAAATACTCTTACATTTGAAGCACTAAATATTTCATATACTTCACGATGATTCATCTGAACATTAGTCTCGCTTTGAAGCCGATCGTTTCCTATAACTTATTCTGTTCTGGATCAAAGATTCTACAGATGCTTTTGAGAATTACAAAAATACCTGAAATTTCAGTGCTTAAGCTATGAGAATCAGTCAATTGGTTATGGTAAATTTCATTTTTTCATTGGAAATTGGATTTCATACGGAAAATCAAAGGAAAATCAAAACCAAGCGAACATTTTCATTGTAGCTAGAAGCTGAGCTAAGTCGTCATCTATACATAGTACAGAAGTTCATAAAACTATTCTGAAGAAATTACACATAAATCACTATTGCTTATCCATTCATAGCACGTGGTAATATTCTATAATTATGTAGTAGTACATAGTTTATCGTGAATGTTACCGTGTATTGTGTACATTATGGTTATATAAGAGATAATAAATAGCGATTGCCATTCAATAGGTACTGATAATTCACGTACAGGATGGAAATGACATTAATGGGAATAATACAAGTAATAGTTTAGCACTACTGTTTATGTTTCGCAATAATTGAGCATTACCAAGTGTACCGATATTCATGAACATTTTAAGAATGCACTTAACCTCAGAATGAATAGCTAGAAACTTGTGTAATCAGAAATAATCATTAAAATGTGAAAATAGATTAGAAACGAGAATGTAACACCTCGTTTTAACTCTTTTCTACAACTTGTTTCATCACTTTGAAATCAAATCACCCAAAATTTTCGCTTTGCCGCATTCCTCCCTAGTCCAGGAATGGTATTCTCTTAGGTCGAATTTTCATCAAAAAGCCGACCTGCTCATATATCCCGAGCGTTTTGTTTCCCGTCGCTAAATACTTTATGCTCCCCGTCACCAGCAACATGCAATTTAAATCTCATACATACATAATGGCCGTGCACACACATGCACCGTGTTTTTCGAAAAGCGGCGGAATAGTATGCGGCCTTTTCGAACGGCGCTGGAAAGAAGTCCGCTGAGGGGGGCGGTTGGCAACCCTCGCGGCGGGGGCAGAGAGAGAGACCGCACGACATGCCCGCAACACGTGCGGGATATGCTCAAGATTAGCAGCGGGGGCGGGAGGGGGGCGGATAGGCGTTAGAAAAGAAAGGAGGAGGGGCGGAAGGAGGGCAATCTAGAAGCGGGCAAACACGCAGCCCGTACACGCTCACGAGCTCCCGATAGCGGAGAACCCTCTCCCTCCACACCCTCCCCCAGTCGAAAATATACATTTTCTCTTCTTTCGTAGCCGTCAAATGTCGCTCAACTCGTTAGGCTCCGCCAACTGCGCCCTTTTGTGAAAAAGATCCTATTTTTTTATTTCTGCCGCTGTCTCTTCCTCGGAGATCCTCCTTCGTTTCACCGTGGCAAACACTTTTTGAAGAATAAGCAGGCGGATGGGAAAGGGGCTAATGAAGGGCTATTTCCGTAGTCTTAAGACTGGATTGTTCCCCCGTTTTATAGAAAATGCAATTTTTTCTTCTCGCGGATGTTCTTGTCATAGTGCTCATCCATTACTCGTCTACGAATGTATGTACGTAAGTGATGTAATCTCAAATATCGTTTATGATGATAGAATCTACTGATTCGGCCTCGACTTTGTGATGGGTCTTTATTGTAAAGAAAGATTTCCAAAAAGCGTAATATCTTTATCGCAATATTTTGATTATGCGACCATGATTTCGAGCAATTAGGTCATTATCAGACCTTAAGGGTCGAAACCATGGTCGCATAATAAAAATATTTTGGTGAAGGGAAAAGTGCTTTTCAGTTACTTTTCTTAATTATTTATGCATCTAGCAAATATTACAAACGTTTATTTACATATTTATTATCAAATATGCTGCAAGCGGAATTTCTTCTGGTGTCAGCCCCAAGTATTGAATATAATGATTCGAATCCCAATCCCTCACATCAGATGCTACAAAGATAAATATTTCAAAAATAAAATTACTATCCACAGACAGTATATTACCAAAATACTACTAACCAAAATACTACTAAAGAGACCCATTTACAGACACCTCCCACCAAAACTTGTATAAACATATCCTCTAATCAGCAAAACTACGATTCACAGTCACTATTTACAATGTCTTTATTGTCCAAATTATCACTTCATTGTTTTCACATTGTCACTTTATTTAGATAGTACAAAACAATCATATTCACTCCACTTAATTTGTTAAACTAAAGCATCTCATGATACTTGGAGTAGAGAAGAATGATTTGATGATGATATTGACAATGATATTTTAGGATCCGTTTGGATTAGTTATCACTGCACCCATCTCTTGGTGGTATCTGTTCGATCCCGGTGGGAGCCCAATTATTCCCAATAAGAGTTGGCGACATGACGTGCGCCTAAGCTCGAAAATAACATTTTCAAGGTTGCTAGAAGGTTTTAGTAGTTTAAAGACCTTTGGATAACTCAGTGGTTACCGCGTTCGTTTTTACTCGCAATGAGTGGGAGAGAAGTGGAAATCGTGTTAAAACAGAGAAATTCCCATTTGCAGTAAAGGAATGCCAGCGTGGAAGTCGACGACCAGAAGTACGTTGACCGCGATTCACCTTTTTCAAATTCTTCCTGGGGTAGGTTTTGGGTTCTCTAGGCATACTTGCCATGGATTTAATTTTAAAAACTATTTATGACCATTATAATTCTTACGAATTCGACATAACGTAATGTAACGTAATGAAGGTGGCAAATCATCTCATAAAAAGTTAATAATATGTATAAAAACTTGATATAGTGTCTTAATGCAAAATGTAGGTTAGTTTCATAACATTGCGAATCTCCTGTTTTTACTATTAATGTTTTTCCGTGATAAATTTTATTCTTATTACTGTTTTTTCATGCACATTTATGTAGCAGTCTCTAAATATTTCCCAGGTGTATGGAAATAGCGTCTCTATTTTCCATCTGTTTGCTTAGATTTAAATTTTTTACTGCATTAAAATTTTGTTAATATCAGCGATAGCGATATTCTTGGATTAAGCGATAGCGATATAACATATTAAAATATGATATATCGCTAAATCCAAGAATATAAAAAATGGAAGGCAACTACTTTAAACATACGAGTGAATTTGATGTGCATCGGGATTTTGGAAATATGCTGTCTATTATTAATATTAAGGTTTGCGATATCCAGTTCGCGTTTGTTTAACTGGGTTCTAAAATTGATTCCAACTCTATAAATGCGGCAGCTACCATTCAATACTTTTATACATATAGTAATGTATAGGAATTCCCATATTATTGTGAACTTTACATATAATAGCGATGGGCCCTGGTATCTATAATCCTGGAATTATTTTGCCTGGCATTATATGCTTGGATAAATATTTATTTTTTAAGATCCTATTTATAAAATCGCCATAATCAAAGAAATCCACGAAGGTAGAGTATCTAACAAAGCTTTTGTATCACATGTTCGTGCATTTGGGTTCTTTGTTGGTTGAAAATAATTACAGCAAATTAGCCAGCGAGTCTGGTGATGAATTTGATGATGTGGTGATGATTTGAAATGATGATCAATCAGAATGAAAAGTAAATGAACATAATGGGAATCTGCTTTGTGAGTATATTGGTTGGTATATTTACCAAAGAACGAGCAGGTTTATTTTACAAATGAGCATGGGTTAGTTCACAGAAGGCATTCAATTAATACAAGGCAATTTTGATGTGTCCCAAATCATCGATGTGTTTGTGTATATGATCTTTTTAAAATTGTTGTTGTCATTCAATGCACAACTTCCGCCACTCACTGTCTTTCCGGATTCCTTGTTTGCCTCAGCTCAAAACCACCTCCATAAATTTCCATCAGATTCTTGCCGATCGCTTTCTCCCTTTGGATGATATCTATTCGCATATCTTTCTTGCTAATCTGTTACTGTTTATCCACCTATGAACACATATAGGTAATAGATACAATGTTAGTATCATTGCATCTATTACCTACATGAAATTTCTGTTTATATGCGTTATTGCTTCGCTTATTTTTAAATCGTTTTATCGAGTTGGAAATTCTTCACCACTAGTCCGACCATAGAGATAGGTTTCCTTTCACTGTCTCATATATTTCCCCTAACTTTCATTCATTTCTGTAAACGCTTACGATTACATCTTCAGATAGAAGTCGCTTCGGCTTAGAGCTGTTAGGTTGTTTTGCCAAAAGTTCTAAATAAGGGAAAGCTCAATGAATTGAAGAACATGAAAATTTCGAATAAATCGAAATTTGGGTGACTTTATTGATATACATAGCTTTCTCTATGAAGTTTAGAAATCTCTGATTTTACCTTCTCAGAAATAAACTATTGATTATTTAAATCCGTTTTGACCAGACAGAAATCAGATTCGCAATTTAGTGGAGTAAAGCGAAGCAAACATTCTCACGGAGCACGTACGCACGTCTGTGGCATTAGCACGTAGTACAGTAATGTTGTTGCCCAAATCTTCGGAACTGATGTGATTAAAAGATTAGGTACACTATGTGGCATACGAGTACATAATGATGAGGGAAAATTGAACAACTCGTCACGAAAGCATTTTACTACATTGACAGTCCTACATGAGAAAGGATTCAATGGAAAAAAACAATGGAACAATGTAGGAATGAATATGAACGCAGTAATAATCTTAACATATCAAATCGCTAAAAAGTTGTATATTCGAAAATTTTAATAGAAACAGCAAAGAATCGCTAAAAATAATTACTTCGAAAATTAGTTTAGATTCTATGAAACTGTTTTATAAATAAAATGCTGATATTTATGTTATGGGTATTATCCAAATATTTTTATTGCAAATGATAATGAGGATGTTCTCAGCCAATTCACGTAAAATGTTCGAATAGTAACAATCTAGCTCTCCCGTATAATTGTATCAGTAGATACTAATAATGATAACCTATCTAATTCCATGCGATTCACAGGAATGGAATGCATAATTACATGCGTATTATACACTGAATATCCAACCTGAATCTTGACCGAATCAGTAATAAGTTGGTACTCCTCGTAGCTCTTCAATAAATGTTCTTGAGTACAAAATTATCGATTACTTTATGTAAAATACAAGGAGTAAATAAAAAACTTGAGCTACTCCGACATTAAATTCATTATAGTATAGAATTCTATTGCATAATAATAGAAATATTCATAATGATACAATAAAAGAAATATACGACAGATTTTGAGAAATAAATCTCAACTTGTATCCTATTTTGTATAATATCATGAATATATTCCACCAAACATGAATTTAAAGTTATAGATTCATTACTTTCATTTCTACGAAATATATTGCATCAAAAGAAAACAAACAGGGAAACATCTGATTCTTCCACTTTAGTAACTTCCACTTTCTATGTTTTCAAATGAGTTGTGACTGCTATGAAAGGGTGATTTCATTCTTGAATCGAAGAGGTAGCGTTAGCGTTAGTCGAACTGGCCTTGCGTCAACCAGCAAAACCTTTCTATTAGGCGTTGTAAATAGGCTAGACTTCGATGGAAAACAAACCGGTTCCATGAAGATCTCGTGCAGGTTGTCCCAGTAGGCCGTCGCAGTCTCACGTGGATTGCGTTTGATGTTGTGTGAGCCAGGAGCGACTCTCGGGCCGTTGGCGCCGTGGAAGGTCTCCAAGGAGGAGATTTGAACGCTATTCCAGCTAAGTACCGGAATTTTTTTAATTTATACCTTAGGATTCGATGGGCGGATTCAACTCCTACTTTGGTGTAGGTATCTAATCCTTTTTTTGATTGTAAACAACGCTAATATAATTGGAGTAGACGTTTATGTATTCATAGCTTTATATGAGCGTAGTTGGTTAAAACTTTCGAAATATCACAATCTCTATAGTCTTTTCTGAACTTTGCTATTGCACACGATGGATGGAGTTGTAAAAACGGAATTTTGAGAGTTTTAATTTTTACGTAATTACCCTTGGAACCTATTTTGGAAGATGCATCGTTTTAGAAATTTTCTCAAGTTTAGCGATTTTAAGGTTATTAGAAGGATCGGTTTATTTACGAAATGGTATCAGAATGGTAAAACCCGGTTAAGACGTTTTTCGGCGGACCAAGCGAAAACTGCATTTTAAGCAGAATAGAGATACAACCGTATAATACTGGTTGCCTTCGATCATATTTTTGAAGAATTTAATATCATCTATCTACTTTTATCTACTTTCTTACAACTAGAGCGTCTCAGTTACTTAATTTCGGTAATTTTTCACTCTAAAATGAAGCAGATTTTATCAGATACACAATCAGGGTAGAATGAGGTTTTTTTTAATGGCAGTGCTTAGTGAGTATCACGATCTCTCCGAGACTATGCTAAACAGCCTACAAAACAATCCTTTTCTTGTTTTTTTTAGTAGTTTACTTCTTAAGAATGGGATGGATAGAAAAACAGAAAAGCGACTTTTTAATCCACATTCCGCCCTTAGAAAAAAATATATAGTAAAATCTCATTTTATCTTAAGAGTGAAATCCACAAAGGAAGGCGTTTGTTGGACTCCATAAAATATATATATATATATATATATATATATATATATATATATATATATATATATATATATATATATATATATATATATATATATAATAAATAAAAAAGGAGGTTGTACATTTATATAACTGAGGAAACTATCTTATATTATATATCTGTGAAAAAGTACCTCCTCCTTCGTCTTATTTACTATCTTAAGAGTTAGTATCGGTTTCTACATTCGAGCATAGATTGCTCTGCTTCACGATAACATCCGCGTCTTAAGCGGGTAGCAGAGCGTCTTAAGAGGTATCTATGCCATGCGTTACGTGTGAAAGGGACCGGGATCGTGAGGAACGGGTTGTTCTGTATTTTGAATGCGATGGTCAGTCTTTTGTTTACGAAAATCATTGGGCGATTTAATGGGTCCTGTCTGATTTTCTGCTTCATGCCGTCCTTAGTCATCGTTCCAAATTCCTTGGTGGAGATCGGAAAATCAAATGCCAATTAAGAAACGGTTTCAGCAACATTCTTTTGAGGACGCATTTGCTAAGAAGGAGAGCTATTTGAAGCGTCCCTTTTGCGTGTGGGCACAATGAGGAACCAACGTGCTCACTGGAAAGTTACGACCTCTTGAGGTCCGATGCGCTAGACGGGATATTGCGGCTCACAATGCAGGGAACTCCTTGTCACGAGGATAGCGGGAGATGTATAGAGTGGTTCCATTGAATGGGCCTTAATTCTTGCCGTAATCCTAAACAAGAAGCTAGAATGAGCACAAACAGTTTTAATTTACCTTCGAGGAAATGAAGCGATGCCGCTGTTTTATCCAGCGCTCGTTTCCTGTTCTTCTCACATAAATACTGAACACATTTATAGTCTTAAATTCCGTTTTTTCCACGAGTTACCGATCTCCCTACCATACCGATCTTACCTTTTCCACATACTAGTGGCAATTTTTTTGTGATGGCATAATAATTCCATTATAGAAAAAGAATAATTCCAATTATATCAATTTGACGAACACAGGGAACAATTACCTAACAAGAAAAATCTGACTAAACCTAATCCAGCCCTCGATCCCAAGACCGTGGGGTTGAAGTGCTATTATGCTCACTACTCCGACCCCATGGCCGATATAAGTTACTATTTTTCGTGTCTCTTGAACATTACATATTATGTTCTATATGTATTCACAGCCGATATCGGAAAATATCACGGCATTTCAGTGGTGATCCAGAGTTGCATTTCAAATCATACGTCCTCTGAATCTGTAGCCCTTTCGAATAAGAGATTAAAATTCTGCTATTGATAAACTTGTTAGACATCTGATTAACTAAAATCATGCTTTCATCATTAAGCTAAGAGGTATTTAACACCATCTAATTTACGACTGTGAAAGTTGGGTTGGTTATCAGTCACAACTCATTCGAATGAAATATATTGCAATTTTCCATTGTGACAATGTACAGACTTAAAATCAAGAATGTCGTAATGTTTTGAACTCCATTACAAGAAAGGAAAGGCAAAGAAACTGCACTAAATCATTTTTGTCCATTCAGATAGATTTTGACGACTACGGTGAAAATGCTAGCGCTCCAACCCCAAGGTACCGGGTTCGATTCATGTCTAATAGGATTTTTCTGATAATGGACTACTGATGCGAGTTTATCCTTAATTACTGTTTACTTATTCCAGTAAATATTTGTGGGGACTTTGGAGGGAGTTCTGGGGAAGGAAATCAAGTCTCCCAGCAATCAGCTCAATGGCTGAATTTACCCCTCAACTTGAATCAATTACAAAATCTCCCCCTCATTCCTCATTGGGGGAATTCTACAATTGATGCTGCAAACCGACCTTCAGCATTCAGTAGCGAATGAATCGCAGGCTGTTTCATTTGTCGTTTAGTGTCACGTCCTCTGGAGAAAGGAAATTTGGATGAATAGCATCTGTTCCTTTGATTTTTCTCACAGAAAATGTTCGACATATGCGTCAGGATGGACGTTTTAAATCTACCACGTATTTTGGGAATTTAACTGTGTTTCTGCATTTATTGAGTTAAGTGAGCCAAAATAAAAATCCTCTATATATTTTTTCTAAACATATGTTTTCGGTGACCAGAGCTTTTCTCCCTTAACACTCCATTAAAACATATAGTATATGACACACTGCTCTAAAAAGAAAGTTTTCCGCTTCCTGTCAAAAATATAGCAACAAATGCACTATTTGGTAAAAAAATCGAGTTAAAATTTGAATTTACCCATTTAGTCTCGTTAATGGATGTGTAGATAACGATACGTATCGCTAAAAACGAGGTATATCGAAACAGACACTGATACAAAATATGGTGTGTTTTTAGGCATGTTTTATTGTTTGTGTATTTGCTTGTAGTGATTGGAGTGTTATGTTGAAATGTCATGGGGAAATGGGAAGTATCAGAGTCAGTCTGCCAACTTTTACACGGGGCAACTAGTCTTTTTAATTCTGACGATTCCATTACCCGATATACAGGATTTTACATCATTGATGACGGGTTATGCATTATAAAAGTAAACATTGAAGGACTATTATAGATGAGCACGAGCGGATGAAAATCTAACGAATAAAAATCGATCAACGAAAATAAAGTGGTTAAAGGCAATGAATGGATGGATACGGGAGAGTGAAGAAGTCGGTGAACTTTGGTGGATGGAATTAGCAAGAGAAGAACGCAAGAGAAATAAATGAAGATCTTCGAAAGGATGCATGTATCTAATGAAATATAAAAGCGGAGAAATGTTTGGATACGGCATTCAAATCGGAGGCGAGCTCGCCTGATTATTCCGAAGTAGAATGGCGTGATCGGCATGTATTTAAAAATGGCCAAAATCGTGCGGATTTCGGATCACTCCCACTTCGCAATCCGAGCATTAAAAACAAAAAAACCGCCCACTTTCGATCCCCTGAAGAGTTGGAAGTTCAATTAAACCCGGGTTAATTCCGTCGCGAAAATTGTCGGGCAATTTTCTTCGCAGATAAAATCCCTCTCGAAAGTAGCGGATATAAAGGCAGGCGCATTCATAATGTCGGAAGCGAGGGCATGTTCCCATTTGACCTCAGGGGACGGAGATTTCGTCACGCCAGGTGACGTGTCGCTCCCACCGCGTGTGTGTGTGTGTGCGTGCGTGCTCGCCATGTCAGTTTACGTGACGGATTTCGCTTTTATCTCCCGAATATATCTCTCCAGATGATCGCCGAGATACTTTTTTTATTCTTTGTACAACATTCTCCTCCGTTTTTTTCTCTAGAGGTCGTTAAAAACTCTTTTTCGCCCTATAGGTTCAGAGTTTTGTGTCCGCATATTACGGAAATTTCGTCCCTCTCTCTATATATATTTTTTAAAGCGTGAATTATCGGGAGGTTGAATGTTTAGCTGTCAAGCGAATGGGAAATAAAAATCGGGCGAAGAGGTCCATCGAACGATTGGGAACGATAGCGATGGTGCGCGAAAGCTAAAGGAATTTTCTCGAGAGAGTCGATGCGTATTTTTTAATCTCGAGAGCCCGAAATAGAGAACAGGTTTAACCGCAGCGGTCGTGCTCGGGTTGAGTTCACATCCCAGTCCACTACCGATCCCCCGATTCCTTTTCCTTTCTATACGCCCCTTTCCTTTCTACGTTTCCCTTTCTCTTATTCCCTTTCTTCGTGGGGGTTGAAAGTGCTCTATCCACTGGCAAACAACGGCATGTGCCGAAAACTGATCTAACCGGAAATCGAAGCCGTATCCCCCACCTGCCAGACGGATGGTCGATCATTGGAGGTTGTTGTAGAATGATTTAGTATCTACTTCTCTGATACCTGCAATGCCTTTGTTGCCGACCTTTGTTTTACTCATCACCCTATGTAACTTTAGGGTAATGAACGCTGAAGTATGCCAAGGTATTAAAAGGCCTAGATGAGAGATTTATGAACGCCATTCTATTGCATAATATAAAATGATTTCTTTGGCGTCTTATTATATATTACGGTGTAATTATGCATATTGATTGTATAAATATTAGATTGATATTCATATACCTCACCATTTTTATGTAATTAATACAATATTAATTTTAGCAGAACAAAGAAAAAAAGATAAACAGATTCAGAGAGAATTAGAAAAAAAAATTACAAAAATGATATCCTTCATACAATTCATGAAAATAGTAAACAAAGTATGTATTTATATGATTTTCTTTTCACTTGAAAATGCTTGAATGCTTGTTTCACTTAATTTTTTGTATGTCTTAAATAAGCAGAGTTAGATGATATGTTGGCCAGATTACCTTTGAGGAAACTGAACATTTGATAATTTTCTGAATCATTTAGGCCCTTAGTATATACAGGAACAATTAGAAAAATCACGTTTAGGTCTCAGTATATTAACATATGGTCCAGATCTTAGAAATTGTTGGGAGTCATTATTTTCGTTTTATACCTTAAATCTTTCCTTTATTTGCTTTATCATGACGATATTTGCAATTATGTAGCTGTAGGAGTATCACAAGGTCGTACCTAGAAATTTTCTTTAATCTTCCACGAATTCTTATCCCGCACACAACTGGTAAAAGGGTCGTGTGTTGTACAACCAGAGAATAACAAAGTGAGACGTTTTACAAATGCCTTTGAGTGTGAAATCAACAAAGTATGTAGTACAAACATTCATCACGCATATTTGATCAAATTAGCTTGTTAAACTTCCTGAAACATTCATTAAAATATCTTTCGCACTAGTTTTATTTAAAGCTTGCTCTATTCCTCGTATCAGCTGCAACAAAGCTACGTAATTTTAAGAGATTTTTATCTCTAATCATTAGCTTATGGTGTCTGGTAATTGATCGACCAAATTTGCTGGTTATGCAATGTGAATCTGGCTTCATCGAGTTATTTACCACTATTGGGAAAGAATCAATTTTGGGAATATCCGAATTTCACCTCAGCACTACTAATGAGGTGGAGTAGTCGTTAGCACTAGCAATTTTATGCATCGAAAAGTAGAATTAAAAATTCAATCAAGATATATTTTGTACAAGAAATGTCTTAATAATGCTCCTTGTGCCCCCCAATGCGAATTCTTGTTCGCATTTGCTTTCGTTATCTCCCTCTTTTCTGTTCCTTATCTTTTCCCCCTCTGTCTTTACCTCTCACGCTTTCACTCCCTCGTTCTCTTATCTTTCTCCTCTTTTCCTCAAAAGAAACAAAACTTCCAAAACATGGAACATTCAAGTTTCAATTTGACCCCTAATTCTGACCTGGATTTCCTTTATTCCCCCCCATTTCCTTCTCCCTTTTCCGTCGCTGCTTTTTCATCTCCCTCTTCTTCACTTCTTTATTTTTCTCTCCAATTTATATATGCCTTTATCTTCTTCTCTTTTTGCTTTTACTTCCTCCCCTTAATCCTTGCCATTATTCTCTCTTCCTCCATTCTCCGCCTTTATCCTCATCTATTTCCTCTCATAAATGGTAAAACTGAATACAGAACTTTGAGTTTACGATCCTCACAACAACAAAGGTGGGTTTGCCTCTCTCGTTCCTATATGTTGGGTTCCCTCAATTTTCCTATAAATTTCATCAGAATTCTTAACGATTAAACTAGTCTTCATGAGAGGGAATTCTAGTAATATATTTATATAACATAACTGGAAATAGGCATTTAGCCTCATTTGGCATTTGAGAGAAAATAGAAAAACAAAATCACGGCCATTCACTGGCATTCATCACAGTCGAGAGGAAAACCTTCCAAAAACCTACTTAAGCAACAAGTCATACACAGTGGTTCAAGAAATATTAACATTCTATTAAAAAATATCAACGGTTCTACAGTGCGATTTAGAATTTAAAATACTGTACATAACAAAATTATAAATAAACTCATCTATAAAAGAATTTCAATTCATCACGAACTATTATTTAACACAGCGTTATGCGCTATTTACTGGCTACCGCTAATATTTTGCGAGGAAACTCTACCTTTGGCGGTGAGAGTAGCCCTCAAGTTAGGCAAAACCCTAATTTGTTATGGGGAGGGAAGGAGACGGGGTCAATGGAAGACGTCATACTTGAAGTGACCGCCAGTAGATGGTGCAATATGCCATTGTGTCTAAAATAATAGTGCCTTCATCATATTTACCTTAATGAAGTTACAATAAATTTATATAATTATAAGAAAATAATACTCCATTCCGAGAGTTTCTTTTCGTCTTCTATTAGAAACGCACCAAAGGTAAGGAAACTGCATTCTTTAGAACAAATGTGATCTTTTTGGGTGTTCGATGCGGCCTTTTATTCATTTCATAAAGCAAATTTCCGTGTATATTTTTTTCAGTCACTAATGATGCTAAGTGAAAGTAAAGAGGAACTTTTTCTATTTTCATTCACTCAGCAAATAAATATGTTTCCTCGAACAAAATTTTGAGATTTGTGGAATGTAGTCAGCTTATGAGTTGCCTGATGGAAGAGACCAAATGCTTAATCAGTCCTTTAGATGGATAAAGGTTCCCCAAACATGTAATATAAGATTTAAAATACAATACGACTTAGAATGCGCTATATGCATAGTCCAGGAATACATTCCAATACAAAATGTTATTTCAAACTTCTTAGAATTAATTCTTCCGCGAACATCACGCGAATAAACAGCATCAAGTTTTCATCCGGACATTACAGACCTTTTAGTACTTTCCCCCATTCCTTCCCTCCCTATCTCCTCCATCTCTTTCCCCGTTTCCTTCAATCCCCTTCTCTCAATAGCACTCTCCCACGCATTACCCTTTCACAAGCACCGAACGCACCGCAGCGACCCGTACGCCCTCTTGGAAATCCTATTGACCGAAAGAATGAGCTCTCGATTCCCATTGCTACTTGTCCCTCAGTCCGGCCGTACGAATACATCCACCCGAGGAACTCTCTTCCTGACCTCCCGACCGAGACTTCGAAACCCTTTTGTAAAGGGGTTCCTCCGCTCAAGGAGCTGAAGAAAAAGGGAGGAGAGAAAGGAAAAACTGCCTTAGCGCACTTCGGGGAGACGGACAAATGCTGCTGTCATAGGGCTAAATTAAGAGAGAGAGAGGTTCGGCTGGGGTGAAATGCAGAGGAGATAAGATAGGCCGATAATTAAGTGGACGGACGTCTTAATTGAGGGAGAAATTTCGCGTCCCAATGCCGAGGGGAAGGAAGGCAGACGTCGAAAATTGCTGGATGCGTCGGGCAAAGAAACAAGTCCGACGAACCAGTTTGCTGTGGCGATGTAGGCTTTTCTTTAGGGACATAATGACCTTTCCTTTCGGGAGAGCTTGAGAATACGTTGTCTAATCTTTACCTCTTATTGCTTACAGTATTGTGCAGTAGCATAAATAAGTTAAAGTTTTATAATAGTTTAAATACATAAAAGCATAATCGTAGCATAATAATTTAAATAAATAAGTTTCGATAAAGGAAAATTTATAAAAAATAAGATTATTACGGGAAAATAAATTAATGACAGTAAATGCTCACAAATACTGACAGCAGTAGCTTAATTAATTAGTATGAAGACTGAAAATAACACTAATAAAACAAATATCAAGGATTGAATCTAAAAGATACCGTGAAACATTGCAATAACTCCCAAAAACGGGAATAATAACAGATGATAAATATCAGTACACAAAGGGTTTATAAATATTCAAGAAAATGAGTGCTATTTAAATTTAGCTCCTTCTGTGAAATTCAAAGATATTTGTCCCAGGAATCAATGTTACATCCATGAAGGTAAATATCACGCGTATTCTGGTGTATGGCATCTTTTTTATATTTATATTATAATTTAGTAGCTTGTAAATATTGTGATGATGTTGAAAATTTTTTGTATTTTTCAATTTTATAATTATATTGCATTGTATGACATTCTGCTTTCGGGAGGCATTTGGGTGTATTTCCTCCTGACTAGGGTGAATGCCAGGCAGGGTATTTAATTTTACCCTTCCCAAACTGGAATGAAAATAAATAAATAATTATATATGGGAAACTTTGTAGAATTTAACACTTATGAACAAAAATACAACACGTCAAGATTATCGTAAGCGTTTCAAGATTAAAACGTATGTGAAAGTAACGACTTTACGTCGTTTAAATTTCGGAGACTTAGAATTAGACTTCTAACTAACTTTGTATTGTAAGAAAATAAATTCAGCCCTCTAGGTTGATGCCAAGGTAATCTAAATGAACATTTGGTGATTCCTAGAAGCCTATAATCCTGGCCTTTCTGTGTGCTCCTTGTACCTAGTATATTCTTCTCCGACAGGCCATTAACCAACATTTTCAAACCTTTAATTAATTCGGATTAGAAGGTCGTGCCTACAATTCGTAGTTACTCTGCATTATAAAAACATTACAATAGAATAATATTATTTGCTAGATGTAGACATAATGCACGGTCAAACATCTCTTGCAAATTTTTTACTTGCTAATCTAGTGTCCATGCAGGAAACGTTATGTGTAGATATCCCACTAATACAGGAAAACGTTTCGTTTCCCTTATGCATCTCGTTACTCACGCGTCTATGATGCTGTAAGGGATTTTAAACAGGGAAGATCAGAGTGCCCTGTACTCCAACTTCCTTGTTTCTTTCGCGATGCAAAATAAGCAGCTTATTTCGCTAACTACATCTTTCCTGAATCATAGAGATGCATCTGTATTTCCTGGTTCTATACACATGGGAATTCCCAGTCTTTACGCTTTCGTATTTTCCGTCTAAAACGATGTTCCTCATAACTTCTCTGTGCTAAGTTATGACACTGTATGCAATAGCAACGTTTGGTGTACTATTTACTATTATTTATCCTCGGTACTATGTAAATAAATAACCCCAGTAGTTCATTTCTTTGTGATCAGAAATGCTTGAGTATTCTTTCATATCTCACTAGAAATAAAAAGTGAGACATTGGTTACAAAAAAGGGATTCTATTGGTACCGATTTTAATAAGCTTAAAAGAAGGTCGGTAATAAATGACTTCCATGTTCATCCCATAGGATTAATTCGTATACCGATAATAGCAAATCGGAGCGTTTTTCTAACCTCTAGATCAAGCCTTTTATTGGGCATTAAACTTATTTCAATTTATTGCAAGGAAGTTACACATCCATAAATACATTTCAATAGAAAGCATAAAATTTATACAAATTAACACTGAATGAATTTTCGTAATGTCCTGGAAATTTGTAAAAATCTTGTCCGGCTGTTTAAAATCATAATTTCATTCACAATTGAAAGATAATAGGAGACATTACAGGAATCATTACATAATAGAATTATTAGAAAAACTACATGAAATGATTCTTGATTACTTATATTATTGAAGAACATTTTGCATTAAATTACACCTTCAAACAGGAAGATTATAGGTACTGTCTTTTTATTAACGTTTCTCTCCTCTACACATCTTATTTAAAGTTTTCCTGTTTTACTCGGATAAAATTTTATTGATGAGTAAGTTTTAGAATTCATTTCATACTTCTTTACGATGTAGTGGCATAAATTTTACTGTTATCATATTGGTAAATACATTTAAAATTAAATTTATAAACTTACTATTCCAAAAATGAAAACTGTCAAGGATAGATCGTATTAATGTTATGAACATATGTAGAATCTACATTGTAGATATTGCAAGTGTACTTTCAAAGTTTATTTTTTTCAATAAATGAATTTAGTGATCAGCAAAGTTGTAAATCAAGCATGTGAATGCCCTTCTCACTTTGAGCGGTCTATAATACAAGATATTAAGCTGTTCATACAGTTTCCTTCAATAGTTAAGAGCGATAATATATTTAAAATTCTCGTTTGCAGTTAGTGGCTTTATTTCAAAGCATCAAAGTCGTACACATTAGTGCTCTATTTCCATAACGAACAAGCCTCTAACCGATCATTGGTTGTGGCTCAAAATATTCACATTTATCTTCTACAGATATGTTAGATGATTTTACATAAAGAGGATACTCTATCCATAGAAAAAAAATCTAAGGCCTGTAGTGCATCGAGAGAAATTGCGCGTCCATTGCAAAAATTAATGCAAGGAGGATTCCGAATTTCGAAAGAAGAAATCGCTACGTAACGCCTTGATCGAGTCGCATTTCTTGGAGACGAGGAGTAAACCTGAGCATTGGAAGAAAGCAAAAAAAGAAAAAAAGGGACTCTATGAATAATTTGAAAGAAGTAAACGAACAAGTCCCCACAAAGAATCCGCCGATGGAGGGAATTCTCACGTATATGACCTAAATGTGAACCAATGTCTTCCAAGATCCAATTTTCTGAAAATTACAGCTTGTGTCTCCGGATGCATTGAGCTTATGCGCATGAAAATTGCAAGCCTTGCACAGTTCGACAAAAAGAGCATAGTAAACGCGGTCAGATTCATTCTCGTTATCGTAGATTCGATGCAAAGGGTATCTTATACTACTCATTGCTCAGTAAAAATACTAACCGTGGCTTTCCAGTTATCTACCAATGAATGCTCCATGTGGCTCCTCTGTAAAAGCACGATTGGAAATAGAGTTCATAGAGTAAGACGAGAAACGGAAATGGGCTGAAACTGAAAAAAACTGAATGGGCAAATTTTTGCAACACGCCCAATTTCATGTTCAGAAATTGTATGTACGTGAGAGTAAGTCATTTGAAGATTTTGAAATTCATGTACTGATCTAAGTATTTTCAGCAAACCGCTCCCTGCTGACATTATTTTGATATTTCTCATTGATATTTCTCTTTGTCAAATTATACTGTTTTGTTATCAGAAGAAAGATTTTTCCTTGTAACTTGTCACTACATAAACGAAGCAATTAAGCAAGCATCCTTCTTCATAAGTCGGATCACAGCACACACTTAAGAAATTTGCTGTAATGCGCTACGTAGAAATTCCTTCTCCACCATCAAGAATCATAATCTGAAGAACTTTTGACGTATCCCATTAATATTTCAACCAACATTACGTTAGAGCCTTGTAAAATATGTTATATTGAGAAATAAAATTATTTGTAACCACATGGGAACTGAGAATAAAAAAGTTATTACAATAGATTGCCTGACAATTAATTTAAAACACCCTCAAACAGAGGATGTATTAAAATTTAGTGGCAACGGAAGTAACTTCCTTCTTTGTAACTTCGTTGTGGCTTTCCTTGAAGAAAGGAAAATTACTTAATAAAATAATAATATAAAATCTTCACCGAACAATGACCGTTTCCTCGTCGTGTAGCATTATTTAAAGCTTAATGAAACAATGATCGAGGGTTGAAATACAGATACTTTGGTGCACCGCTGTTACAGAATTCAAAGCAGTATCATATGCACAAAAGCAAAACTCCAATTAACCAACAATAAACAAAGATTTACATAAATTAATGTCAAATTAAATTCATAGTTGGTTTTATAGAGTTTTTCCACATACCTTATAGCAATCGGGTGGTCTGATTGATTGTCATTAATTAAAACTCCCGGTAATTTGTATTCTGTTAAAAAAAAATAATTTTCACACAGAATACATTAGGTGGAACATCTTTCGTTGGAAGTAGGGGAGGTCCTGAAAAATCAATGGCGTAGTAAATTAAGCGTAACAAAACTTAAATTCTATACGGCTAGGCAGTCTAGGGTTCGCATCCTGGCGGGAGCTTACGTGCGAAATGACCTCAGTTGTCGAAGTACTGTTAACAATACTACTACACGGGGAAATAATCAGAGTCATCAGGGTATTCTTAAAGGAAGCTTGCAGTGCCATAATTGAATGCATACATTTTATAACCTTGCGCTCATTTGTCATTGAAAGATAATTCCTTACATCCTTTACATCTGCGGTGTAAAATGCTGTAACAGATAAGGAACTATCATCGTCCCATAAAGAAAGTTAAACAAACATTAGGATTGAGACAGAAAGGCCGCGAGGTAGACCAAAGTAAGTAATACGTAACGAGTGAATTATGCATTCTGTCAGCGGAATCCTTTACAACATCTTCTCCCTACAATTCCATTCATCATTCCCCCGTCCATCTGCACCCCTTACCCTCAGGGATTCCCCCTTCCATTTCCGTACTTCTCCCCCGGGATCTCAGAGTCCTCCTTCTCACAGAGAAAGGCAAACTGGAGCGCGATAACGATGGTTTAAAAAAGGCGGAAGGTCGCGATGATGCACGGGCAAACATCGTGTGGACATTCGTGGCACGCATGCGCGGGTTCGATTCCCCGCAGTCATATCTGTGACGACAGCGCAGGATGTCACGTTCGCGATTTTATTGCAGTCGTCGCAACTGTGTGGCTTTGACACAAAATCTCCCCTTCGCGACGTTCTCCCCTGGTATTTTGCCCGGCGACTTTTCGGCCAAACCTTCGGCGGGCATAGTTTGACCCGGGGGCCAGGTACGGCTGACCTTAGTGGTACGTGAGGTCGCGGCGTCCGTCAAAGTTGATAAGGTTATTGCTGGACTGTGAGCGATGGGTGGAAAAAGAATTTGGAGTTTTTTGCCGGAGTCAACAGGCGCTCCAGCGCTTGCTTATGGGGATGAAATATTAAATCTTATGTGGATGTATTGTTAAAGATATAAACGATGTGTCTTAGCCTAACTTGGGGGAACGGGATGGAAAAATAAATTATATTCACAATCAGTAATTTCTGCAAAATAACTTTTTTCTCCACGGTTTCTGTTCATCCGTGTCATATGTAGGTTGAAACCCGAGGTCGAAAAGTCGGTGGAAGAAATAATTGTTCTGTAAAAACTACCTAGAATGGTTATTTCTTTTTCTAGATTTTTTGATATCATTTTAGGGTTTTAGATAATGTTTATCTTTCCATTTCTTTCGATGTTTAAAATTAATAGCGATTAAAATTAATGTTATTTTAGTCTATTATGGAAGGATAATTTTAATATTACTTAAGCATGAGTAATGCTGAATCACAGCGTTCATCTTGGTAACTCCTTGAGGATTTCACTGGAAATTGTTGAAAATATTTAATGGAAAGTTTTCATTTTGTAATGAATTTCTTTAAACAAATAAGGGTTTCTTCTTCCACCAAACCCAACATCTTAAATTAAGAATGGAAAGGGAAACTATTATTAAGGTTGATATGTAAAAAGTAACTCTAAAAAGAGCTCTTGGAACGACTGTTTTTCAAGAGCTCTTGCACTGTTCCTTTAACTGGTCATTGGCAAGATAAGTAAAATATCACAGGTATGAGTTATTTAATGGCCGAAGGAGTTATTTAGATCCCCACTGTCTCAAGATACATTAGCGTAGACAAACGATAAATAAAATAGAATATAAAAGAGCAAAATTAGAGTATGAGATTTTCGAATGGGATAAGAGCATACAGAAATTTCCTCTTCAGGTAAAAACAAATCATGAGGGGGTGAAAACACCCAGGAAAATATTTTCAGTTATGTTTCCTCCTTATTCGGTATAATTTGATTCATTATTTAAATTTAAACGATTAAAAACAGTTAGTAAATATCTTTCCTTAATCTATATACTTGTATAACGTGTATATATTTATCCTACATAATTTACATGCTTACGTAGCAGTGCATAATATTAAGCTCAGGATTATCCAGGGTATACTATGGCCACAAAACCACTTAGATATATTCCCCTTTCAAGAAGGGGAATCATTCACTCCTTTAAATTTCCGATTCCGCTGTCTTCGTGCATTGAAAGCCATTTCTCGCCTCGGCATATGAAGGCTGGAGAAATCGATTTGGCGTACCAGCGGCGCCAATGGCAATTTATAATCCAGAAACGGACGGAGTAACAAATAGACAAGAAGTATCAACACGTAAAAGGCTTCCGTTCAGTAGTGGTCACACGTGCCTTCTTATTCGAGGGAGATGAGTTGGCGGCAGAAATAATTCCGCACCCATGAAATGGTGATGATGAAAATTTGAATTGTGTGAGAGCAAACATCCATGCCCTCGGGAAATTTTACACGCGACCTAGACGGACTTGCTTGGATTTTATCCGGAAATGTGTTGTAATCATTCTTCTATTCGAGTCCATGCAATCCGAGCGGTTCATTTGGCCAAATTTACCGCAAGAAAGGATAATAGTATCCCGTTTTAGCTATAACAATAGAACCGACGCCATCGTACCCTAAATACCAAATATTTTGAGTCATTCACGTCGCACAAGGGTCGCAGGAAAATATTTTCTCTGATGAGGAACGCATCGCATTTTCCGGCCGTTGATTAAAATTCCGAATTGTATCCTTGCGGTATTTATAGAATATAGGTGTCTGAATCCTTACGCTTTTTATTGAAACAAGAATGTAGTCGTTACTGCCTATGATGACTGACGTGCTTGTGAGGAAATGTTTCCTAAAGCTATGCCATAAAATTTTTATTTGTTGATTTACATCTACTTATTACGTTTTTCCGTGGAGCATTAGAGAACATAATAGGTAAAGATTACGGTGTTTTTGCATCCCTTGCCACACTCCTTAGGCGCCTTGGAAGGTGTGTATGTAAATGTAAATGAGCATACATTAATATCCTACAAGTATAACGTCTTGGGATGGATGGCGAGATCCAATAAAATGGTATTTTTCTCTAAAATGTATGTTTAAAAATAGTATTCTGTACGTTAAGTGCAATCTTTGTTACGATTAAGTGTCATATATTTATGCAGACTGAAAAATATCGCATACAATATAAATATCCTTTCTTTAATTAATATCTGGATATTTTCTGTTAAACTGTGTGTGTATATAAATGGAATACTTGATATCTTTTACCTTCATTTACATTAATTAGCAAATTTACAATATCGGAAAAATATTTTATCGCAAACGATGGCTTCACTTTCTAAAATCATTACAAAATGGGTTACATATATTCTTCTTAGGATAAAATATATTGGAGTAGGAAAAAACTCAGAAAAAATGTACTTTTTCAACACTTTTTATATTTGAGTTTATTATCATTTGGATTTAATAGAGATAAAATTAATTAAATACACTAAGAATTTTTTCGTAAGTTTTAATCCGATTTGCATCACTGCAAGTTGCTGTGAAAAGTTGTTTGTAAAAATTGAAAATTAAAGAAAATTAATTAATGACTGAATATAATAAATGAATCAACCTGATATCCTATTTAAATATTTTTGGTGTAAATTATACGTTGACATTCACAATGTTATTTTGCCGAATGTGGTAATGTCTTGAGGAAAAAATACAACATATCCATCACGTCCTGAATCTTACTTCGGATTACTACATTCAGCCTCTTAATTAATCCAAAACACACGCTAATTCTTCATAAATAGGTCCAAGACAAAGATAATATGGAGCATAAAAAAATGAGAAACAAATCAGCAGAAATTCCGGAAGATTTCGACCTCCAAGAGCAGAGAAAGGCGAGAAACTTCCCCAAACACACCAAAACCCCGGAGAAGCAGAGTTACCCTTGTTTATTTGTAGACTCTTAAACGTAACTTCTAAACACGGCAACCGCTGTGATGAGGCTTCCTTTTGTCGATCTCGCCCGAATAAAGATTAGAATCAATTTATGTATCCCTCCGCCCACACGTGCCTTGAGAGGAGTCCCAAATTCTAATCTCCGCCATGCGCCCGCTTCCCATTCTTCCGCTCCCAGTTTGCTCAGCTCACGGAGCGGTTTGTCTGCCGCAAATAACCGCCGCGCGCCCTCTGAGACGCCGAAAATGACTGTTTGCATTGAATTTTTGTGTCCTCAAGAATGAGATGGGAAAATTGAAGGTGTGGAACCATCGGGCGAGATTGGAGGGGACTATATGAGGTCGCGGAGGAATTCGGAGCGGAGAGAGACTCCGATGAGTGTATAGGAAAGGCATTTGCAAGCAATCCCCTTACTGTCGAGAGGTACTTAGCGCCACTTCCCTCCTTTTCACCCCCTTCTCGCCTTAGCTCCTCGGATCGGAATGCTATTCGGAAGATAAGGATAAAAATTTCCCGCTGAACTTTAACGGCGGAGCGAGGAAATTCTGCCGGTTAAATGGGGCGCCTCGAAATGCGCGCTCGCAGCGCTGTCCCATTCGACGGAATGGTGCGACTCGCTAAATGTAGTCTTGCCGAACCGACCCTCTCTCTCTCTCCTGGTGAAAAATGCAAAAGTTCTTTATCTCGACGCCGTATTCCCAAACCCTCCATTAGGTCGTGTTGCCGGGTGAGACAAGGAGAAGGAATCGCTTGAGGCGATGCTCGGAATCGCCCGTTTCAAAGAGAACTTGGGAAATGAAAATCTACGCCGCATATTTCTGGGGCGCATGTAAATGTGCTGTTTTGGAGGACGTTAACAGATGCATTTACCTCTCTGCAGGCCTGTGTGATGGATGTTTCTGTTGGATCCCTTCAGGACGTCTAAGAAAATTTCCTTGGGATACGGTACCTCATAGATTGATAAACAGATTTTTTTAAACTGAAAACATCATTGCCTAGGAGCTGTAGGCACTGAATTTATTAACTTTCTTAATTCGTTTGAGCATGGTTTTTCATCAGTTATACTTAATTTCAAGTTCTAATTATATTTACTTTCAAAGGAGTTTTCATTTATATATAATGCTTAATATTCATATAAACACTGTCTAAAAAACCTTTTCCTGTTACAAAAAAGATCTTCCTTCAAAAATTTTAAAGAAGCCGCTGTAATTCAGGCCGTGAGATTAATTTAATCCCATTGAAGGATTATTTACTAACTTATTTCATTTAATTCTATTCGCATAATTCCAGTGATGAAAGGAGAATTTGAAATCAAACGTCTTTATTTCAGTTCCTTCTTATTGACACGAACAAGCTCAGAATTTGGTTGCTAATTTGTTAATTTTGTTTATAGATCGTTGATTTGTCAATGGTCTAATCTATTTTAAAGCTTCAGCAATTCAGGGTAATATGCTCCCTATCAATGATGGATTAGGATATTATGCTAAAGGTTTTGCGTTTTTACAAATGTAGCTAATATTAACATTACGTTTGTACAGGTATTTTCTTTCTTGGCAAGAGATTTTGAAGTGGTCAATTTTCTCATACCCACAAACTTTTAATTTTATCCTTATTTATCTTTATTTAAAGTAGTTTTTTAGTCTTATGTGTACATTTTATAATGATGAAAAGGGATTAAGAGAATAATTTTTTAAGCTCAAACAAATAAATATGCATTCATTCGTTTAAGTTTTAAAATTATAGTCTCAACTCTTTAAGGTAATTCTCACTTTATAAATATCTCTACCTATTCCCAGCTTACATTAAGTTTTATCACTTTCAACCCAGCGAGCAAACGTTCACTTTATCAATATCACCATCCAGTCCCTGTGTACATTCCGGCAGCATCAAGCAATTAAGTCGCGGCTCGATACCTACTTCGGTTACTTTTAAGTGGATTTTTTTGGTCGGGTAGAGAGAGCTTTCGCCTGAAATCGCTACTTCTTGCAACACCGCCACCACGTAAGACCGTCGGAAAGCTAATCGAATCTCCGTGTACACGAAACTCGAGCAATTGGAACTCGCCGGGGCAAAAAAGCAACAGTGTACTCCGTAAGAGCTCAAACATCCCTCGGAAAGGGGTCGCTGTAATGCATACGTCACTGCTCCCAGTCTAATTGAATATGGGTGCGATTGGGTGCAGTGGATCCTCCTTGGCATGAGACTCACTTTGCAACTCGATCACGACCGCTTAATGAGGGATGCGAAGGGAAAAAATCCTTTCCTTCACTGATTAGGAGACCCGCGATTACGAGGGAAGCTCACCCCGGTGTCTACGGATTTTCTGCCAGTGGAGATGGTGGGTAATGGAGGTCGGAGGAGGAGGTTACCGCGAAAAAGGTCTCTGCGTGATCAGCATCCGAAACGAGGCGGAATTGGCCGAGAACTGGAGGAGGAAGGGGATACATGTGTTTACGAATATATGGGGATCCTTAACGCATAACTTTTGCTAATGCTCCCTTGACTTTTATCTGAGGATAAAAAGACCTTTTAAGCAAATGTGCTTGAATTGATAGTTTGTGAGGGCAATGACCGACTTGTTTGGTTTGTTAGAGAAATCCTCGACTTTAAACCTCTGTTTTGATTGAAACGTTGACGCGTGCCAGCAGGTTAAAAGTAAATAATTGAAGCTCAGTTTTGTTAATCGTTGAATAATATTTAATATTGTACTTATAACATTATTATCAATATTCAAAATTGATAATATATACCTAGGAACATAGAAAAGTACTTCCTCGAAGGACATTGAAATATTGTAAATTTATCCCAATTTAAACAATGCATGAATGAAAATTAAACAAAATCGGATAAGATCTGTTATTCATTCTAGAACCGCAATTGTCATTCAAGTACACGCTGGGTTAGAATAACGTCGGAGCCCCCGGAGTGTCTTAGAAGTTAAATCTCGCTGTAGAATAATGCAACATCAATCATCTTTAAATTCAGACTAGAAGGTTTTCTTAAAGAAATCGCTCTCAGAGGTATATGTCACTTTGATCAAATAGAATATAAAGAACAATTATGTTAGAGTATTTCAAAAGTTCTTCAAAATTTATACGTTTGCAGGTGTAAAAATAGATTTAGAAACTAATACATGTACCAGATAAAGGAACTGTATTTCGATGTAAAATTTAATATATTTGTTAGACGGCTGTATGTAAATGGCTGCGTACTACTACACATTTTCGTCGGTAATTTGACAAAAAGTTATGTAACTTCAGAAAATTCACGTACGGAGCTGTTAAACATGCGACTTTCCAGATCTACGTTTCAAAATACACGAAAATATATCTTTTTGATTCAAAAATAAAATATACATCTTTCTGTGAAAGAATGTTTTAATACAGTTAAAAATTATAGTGTGTTCAACCTCAAAATTATTTTAATTACATAAAGATTCTTAACACCTGAATCTTCCCTTCACTTCAAAAGGATTCTATACTACTTTCCCGAAGATAACTAAAGATCTTTTCTTAACGAGTTCCTTCATAAAATTTCCTTAGTAGACGTTCTAGCTTCGTAATACAATGAAAGAACGAGAAATATAAACAGCCATTCATCCTTTGATACGAAAACACTAGACGACTGCTCATAATATAATTTTAAAGCGACTCGATTAAAATCTCAAGAGTCGCCTACTGTAAACATTTTCATTAGTAATTTAAGAAAAAGTTATGTAACTTCAGAAAATTCATGGAAGATACTGTTAACAGTTCGATTTTCAACAGAATCTATGCTTCAATGACATAAAAATACACATATAAAATATACATCTTTCCATTAAAGAATAAATTTAAATGCAACTAACAATTATAGTTCGTGCAACCTCAAAAATTATTTCATTTACATAAAGATTCTTAACACGTGAGTATTCCCTTCACTTTAGAAGAATCTTATATTACCTTCTTTAGGATAACTAAAAATCTTAACAAGTTCCTTCCTCTACAGTTAAAGCTCCTTAATAGAACGAAGAAACGAGAAATATAAACAGCCATTCATCCTTTGATACGAAAACACTAGGCGACTGCTCATAATTTAATTTTAAAGCGACTCGATTAAAATCTCAATCGTCGTCTAGCTTTTTTATGTTAATTCAGCGTCGTTCGATCCCCACGATTAATTAAACGGATAAATGCGATCCCGTTCATTTCGGAGCCTCGTAAATCTTATTCGCGAACCCGCAATTTCCGAGATTCGAATCTATTCTCTCTCCAGTTTCAATTAACAGCAATTGAAAGAAGCGGAATACCTCGTCATTTTTTTCAGAAATAATGCCTCTTTTCTCTGGACGTCTTCGCCCGGGAGAAAAGTCCCGAAAAATAATGGAGCGAAGTCCGAAGATGAAGGGCAAGAGAAGGAAGGAAAAGTCTAGTGTGAGTTGCGTGTGGATTTGGATAGAATTGTGATGGATAGGCTGAGGAATTATGAACGAGAGGAGTTGGGGCTCTGCGGCCGTCTCCGCGCATTGTGAAGGTTTTTGCTGTAGTAGATTGGCCAGGGCGTTATTATCTCATGATGGAAAGGCTCGGATTATGGTGGCGACTTATTTCCTTATTTCAGCTGTCCGTCAGCGGCTTTATAAATCGTTCGGAATGAGCGATTCCATTTTGTTCGCTACATTTCCAAAGTTTTCCCTCGCGGTGGAGTTTGGAACAAAAGATTTGGGGTTCCGTACTTGTGTTATTTATGTAATTGATTGCTGTGGAGGAAAAGGAAGGGCGGTATGACTCGGGAATTCGGGAAATATGAAGGGGAATCACAGATTACATTCCAGGGATGTGTTTTGTGAGAAATGTCTCATTCGTCTGAAATGATTTTGAGCATTCCTTTGGGATGTTTTATGACGTTTTTGTGTTCGTAAGGAGGCGAATGAGATTTGAACATTAAAGATTTCAGGAGTTTTTTAGGCTTCTTAGAGTATGTTTTCGTAGTTCTATTATGTCGTGGCTGTGCCTCATAGCTCGTAACGCTATAATTGCATTCTAGTTATACTATGCTATGTTGAAATTTGTTACCGAAATGTCTTAAAGTAACTTAAAGTACTAATTTGAACACATACCGCTAGCTTCTTTTTGCGTCTTTCAAGTCATAGTCTGTTTTTTTCTGCGTGAAGTTATTATTTATACCTTGATGAAAGCTACAGAAGAAGCCATTTTAAAGGAATTTTCGAATTTTTTTTAACAAAATTTTTTAGCTCTTAAAAGCATAAAAAATCATCTTTATTCACGACATGCGGTAACTAATGCTAAAATATGTCTGTGTAAAAGGAAAGATAACCAACAATTTTTGCATTCAAATGATTCAGATATATGTCAAAATGAAAATGGACTCGGGATTGCAATTCTTTACAAATAAACAGGTATTCGGCGCAGTTATATTTGTACTTTAGTATTGTAAGCATAGAAAGAAGGAAACCTCAGTTTTGATTTTACACTCTACACAAGGTAATGATGAAAGCATCAAATTGACTTGAATGCTCGGAAAGGACTACGATTACTTAGGATTGAGAAATACCTGTTTTGGAGCATTATTATTCCAATTAGCTCACAAAGGATGCAGCGCACAGTTGAAATGAACAAAAGCGTACACCTGAGTCTCTTCAAAGGCGTTTGTTTTCAAATTATTGCGATGACAATTCAAGACACGTGCAAAACCAAATGTTACGCATCTGTTTCTTACAAAGCCTTCCTTTATTGTCTTAACATGGAAATAAGATATCAATTTTTTAACCTACGGAAGACTAAAATATTCTAATATTTGATTCTTTTCCTGAAATCAAAATTGCCTACTGCGTTACTCATGAAAGATTGAAGAAAAAATTGAAGCAGCACCTGGTGGTAATCCTTTCTGCAGAATTTTCGCCGGACGGTCACCGACATTCGGCGATTTGAGAAATCTTGAACCTCTTAAGCGTTACTCATGCCTCATTTAAATTGCAAATTTTACCAACTATATTCCTCCTTACTACATATCATAACTAATGCATTAAAAAAAGGTTCAGTAAATAATAGAAAACAATAATAATTTTTCCTTATAATTAAATGGTTCTGTGAACCTTTAGAATGAAATATTCAGATCCATTTGAGAATGAATAAATAATTTCTGATGTTTTATACATAAAATTGTATATATTTGCTCTATCTATATGTAAATAAAATTTTACATAAAAAACTTACATAGTCTCGAAGAAAAATTTTTGTTTATGAACGTAACATAACATTCCTTTATGCTACTTGTTCGTTCTTTAGAATGGGCATGGAGTCAAGTAAAACGTCAAAGAGGCAGTAACATAAGTGCGTAGGTAGAAAAGTCCATTTGCGTTATTTACATTCTCAATTGAATGCACAGATCTTTATGGGACGTGATTTATCTCGGGAGCTCTTTCACTCGTTTAACTAAACGCAAGTTAGCGTAGGATTCAGTCCCCACAAACCCACCCACGCGATGAAGACACGTTATGACAGTCGGAAAAAGGTCAAGTAAACCGTTAATTTATCACTAATGCCCCGAGAATGGAAGAGGAAGTTGAAATGGCGAGAGTTTCAATCGGTTCGAAGGGATGAAAAAGATGGGGCAATATTAAAAAGTAGCGCCTTCCCCGGCGACAGCTCTAATTTCCAAGATGGCAATCAAGATGGAATGATAAAGAGGAATCGTTTTGCATAAGCCTTTACAGCTTCATTCATTCTCTTTGGGAACTCGAGGAGGAACGTCATCACGAAATAACAATGCTTTCGGAGCAGAATTGAATCTAATTATCGCGACAATCCCGAGATGAAATGCCTTTTCCTCGCGAAAAGAGATGAAGCGCCTCTCCCGGCCGAAATTAAAAGCCCGGGCCCCTAAAAAACTTCTTTTTACTGCAGCGACACTCGATTACAATGCGATCAAAACGATAAACCCCATTTTGGCCTCATCACCCCCTCCCATTCGGAATTAAAAGGGAAATTGCGTTACTTTAATAACCAAAGGGAGCGCTTCTGAAATGATATTGTTTCCAAGATTGGCTCTCGGGAGGGCGATATTTCTCCCAAGAAAGGACCGTGTGCTCCAAAGGACGGATTCCTTTTGGTATTAACTTCCTGTCGGCGGACGGGTAAAAAAAGTTTTCCATCTCCGCGTAGATTCTCTCGAGAAGTTTCTCTATGCGGTGGAATTCCTTTGGGCGAAGATTACCGTTATCTTGTTAATGTTGGGGCGTCGCGTGTTCCGCTGGCGTTGGATTCTCTCTCATTCTCCCGCGAATCGCATGCAAATTCGACAGAAACTGTTCTTCGAACGAGGAAGAGGACCTTCTCCTGCGATATCGGTGCCGAAGTCGAAGAAACGGGTTCGATTGCTTCGAAAATGGGTTTCGACCTTTTTCGTTGTCTCTGCCATTTTCTCAATGGTAGTAGTATTGTTAAAGTGCATCAACAACAGTGGTTATATCGCAAGTGGGATTAAACCGGGAATCGAACTCGGGACCGCTTTCAATGAGGTTGAACGCGTTTCCCAGTGGCTCTTTTCCCAGGTCCCATTTTCTCAATACCATTCACTCTTTTTAAGGTTGTGCTATGGTTAGGTATTTAATTTAGCTTATCGAAAGAATCCTCAAGGAATAAACCGAATTGAAAAATCCCAAGGACTTGTGACTGGACCAGAAATCGAATGCGAGGTTTTCCTTTATCCAGGAGTTTGCTTCATCCAACTATGATATTCGGCCATAATTTCTTACCATATTATTCTGGCAGGATAACTTAGTGTGATAAAGCAACCTCCTGTATAGAGGAAGATTCTTGGAAAGAGACTCAGAGATTCTCCAAACGCCGACTATCAGCAACCGTCGGGGGCAATTCCTCAGAAAAGGATTACCACCCGGGCGGCTGCCAGTTTTCAGGAACCCCCAAATATGTTCTCTTAATCATTGAAAGCCGAGTTCCTTTTTTTTATTTAACCACGAAGATTCTGCGTTCGATTCTCGGTTCCGTCAGACTTTTTTCAAGTCCGTTTTTTCTAATGATTTTCGCTGGATGCACGTCTCCACACCCTCTCCCTCGAATAGAAAAAGTTTGGCCTTAAGGGCTCCCGGATAGTCGAATGTGTGGCGCTTTCCCTTTAATGAAAGCAGTCCCGGATTGAATACTTGGTGGTGGTTCATATTCACGAAATGATGTACCAGTGAATTCGGTGATTTAGGTTACTGTATTTCCGGTTATTCTAATCGCATCTTTCCACCAGCCAGTCATCAAGATTTGCAAGGAGAATCCGCTGAGGAATTACTAGCATCTTAGGGACAACTATCGATAGGGCTCCAAAAGTCCATTTTCTATTCAGCTTCAAAATATAATAGTAAGGCTAAGTAGTTCTATTGTGATAAGTTGACCCTCACAAACAAAGGCACGAAACAAAGGAGGATAATGAGTTGTAAGTACGCTAAAGATTCGAGAAAGAGGTAATATAATCACATATTATAGTAACAAAAATAATATAGCAAACTAGAAGAAGTTAATTTAAAATCCAATATGTTGAAGATACAAAACGAAGATGTAAGACAAGTGTGGGTCAGATATTGTGGAGCGATACAATTTTAAAGAAGTAATTAAACTTAAGATGATTCAGGGCAAGAATAGGAGGAGGTTTAATGGTTGTCACTGGTTTATATCATTTGAGATGCGAGAATGAAAAGGAATTGATGGCGAAATAAATAAAATCAAGTTAGTCTTTTTCGAAGGCACAAACTTAAGAAAAAGAAAGAAGGTCGACGATGGTGTTTCAGCTAATAAATTTATATTTTTGTTTAGAAGCTTATAGAAAAAGAGGAGGTATTCCTACTGACAATAAATGTTATCATGCAGCATACGTAAATCATTGTTTGGAATGTATCTTTTATTATCTCCCTGAACTTACTTAGGAGGGTCCTTTTTCTATCAGAATCATTTTTTCGATCTCCATAGACAACCCCAATCTCGTGGTGAAGCAAAAGACATTGTTAAAGATCCATCAAGAAGTCATTTCCAATTATTACAATATATGCTTTAGTAACTGTGTTTTTTTAAGCCTAGGTTGTTCACATGAGGCTATTCTTCTCTAGAAAGTATTTTAGTCTGACAGTTTCCTTTCACAAGAATTACCGGTTTGTGTCAGGACTCCTTGCCTGTTATTCGACTCTACATCAAGTCCGTTGATCCGAGAATAACAGCCGTTCGTTCAAACATCGCCCACTAATCCGCTCGCCTAAGATTGAGGACAGTCATTCATCGGCTTACATTTTGATAGAGATCTTCATCGTAGAAATAATACGATTATTCTGCTTTTATTGATGATTAAAGTCAACTCGAGTCATATGTTGCGCGGTAAACATCATTTAATGTTTGTTTATGTTTACATTGTAACTTACGCAATTACGAAACGGAGCGGATTCGTGGGCGTATTCAGAAGGGAATCATGATTATTTGAAGGAATATATATGCGGAAACACTCCGTGCTTTATACGTGACTGATAAGTATTTGAAATTATAGTATTTGAGTTTACAATTTACGTTGAATCTCAGCATAAAATTTTATTCTACATTAGGAATATCAGATAACAACTGCCTACTTTCTCTTAACAGTGAAGTAATTTATGAAACTAAACATTTTAAAATTTGTATCAAAATGCATTGATTTAGTTTGATATAATTTTAAAAAGAATTATAATAATGTTTAGTTTATCTTGGATTTATTCTATTGAAAACAAAGTTAATGTATTTCTTTAACTTTCGTCTTGAATCTTGAGAAAAATATATATTAAAGAATATAGCAATTGCGCGAAGGTCTTCAAAATTTACTTATTACTAATGAGTATCACAAAAAATGTAAAAACATTTTATAGAGATATTATCTATTTATAACGTATCGTACTTTTTACTGATGCCATAAGTGATCTCAAATTTATAGTTTCTTTTATAGAATCTTTAACGACTTCGTGGATTTTTTTAGAGGAAATTCATTTTTTTAATTAATTGAAAAACTTTCATTCATTTTTCAATCTATCAGAGAAAAATACACAACTGAAGATATCTAGAATTGGCGAATTACAATTTGGTAGCTGCATAAGTAATATAACTAGAAGAGAAGTTTAAATAAAGATGATTATAATTCCTTGATTTTATTCTATAATATATTTTCAATTTATTCATTCATTTCATTCATTTGTTTACATGGTGATTTTGATAGTTCTATTGACCTCGCAAGACTTCCTAATGTATAATAAAACAATTAACTTCCATAGTACTGTTTTAAACGAGAATTAATTAAAACATACCTCACATAATTTTCAATATGGCTTCAGGTATAGGTATGCCTACTCGTCCCAAAAGTTCGTCGAACTCCAATTTAAACGACTATCTGAAAGACTGCCAGACATCTTAAGATAACGGAGGATCTAAACAGTGACGTCTGCACACGAATCCACCAAAACGTGCTTATACATTTGAGGTTAATAGACAGGATATCCGTCACTCAATATTTCACGCACTTAGTGTCGCGTTTGTTTTTTTCCCGGTGGCATCGACCCGATGCACGCAAGAGTTTCGCTTCAATGCCCTCTGAATTCCAAGATATGAAATAAATTATAGCATTTCCCGAGCTCTCTCTTCCCTTCTGCACACAATTTAGTTTCTCATTGTATTCACTTGGAGGCGAAATTTCCCGAAATCACGCAACAGGTTGAGATCAACGATGACCACATATTCCACGCCCCTACGTTTAACACACTTCGTTATTGCCCCTTCGTTGTTCCTTCCTCTATCCCAGCCTTCTATTTACCCACTCTTTCTCTCAGATATACAGATACGGAGTACTGAATTTCCTTCCTCTGTTATTTTATTTCCTTTTTTGTTCTTTTTTTACCGTACGGATTTTTCTACTTGGTAAGAACTCTTTGTAGAGGTGTTTACGAATAAAGGTGTATTTTTCTGCATTTAAATATTGCGTTTCACAATTTTGGGCGGAGAATATGGGACTTAAACTTTAGCTATTAACATCATTTTACTGTTATAAAATAATATTTGTATTTAATTATTATCTAAAAAATAATTATAATATTTTATCACTACAAGAAAGATGAAATAAATGAAATTTTTATACATATATATTCCATTTATAGTGGGGGTTTCATTTTTAATCAATATTTTAAAGTAAAATATACGCGTATTTTACGAGCGTTCTTCTACAGATCCATACAAGCATTCATCAAGTTCATATCTTATTCATTTTTTTATCTATTACAGCATAATATTGTAGACCTAAACAAACTGTGGGCCGGATAGGATTTTATTACCTACTGCATTATTCTCTAACTTTTCGATCACTGTATGACTGAGTGTTGTCGAATGTTGGCAATACAACCCAATTATTATACCCAATTATTAATGATTTTACTTAGCTGAGAAAAAGAATCCTCCTCCATTTAATTCTAGGAAAAGTGCCGGCCCAGGTTTGCTAGGAAAAGGAAAACCTGAGAAAATACTAATTAATGTCGACTATGAAGCTCCAAACAAATATGTATTAAGTTTTGAGGGGTACCATTTATCTATATGAAGAAAAATATTCATTGAATTAGACGGAAGGAATAGCTCCAGAAAATTATGTTCTGAAGGGAGAATTTGTAGAAATCTGTGAGACTCCCAAAGCCCGTCAGCCTCCCCCGCAAATCCCCCAACCACATTCGCGGATTCAATCCTGAGAATATCCCTTGATAAATCACTCGGAAAACTCAACCATTAATCATATACCAACTGCAGTAGACGGCAGCAGTCATCGAGGAAATTCGGTAGGGTACAACTGGCTGATTTCCTCTACAAACATGGAAAAGGGTAACCAGAGTAACCCTCCATATTCCACTTATGACAAGGAAAACTGCTAGATCACAAACTGAAAATCTTAGGTTCGTTTTAAATAGTTACTTCACATAGGGAAATCGGGGATCCTCCTCATAGAATATACGGAAAACCTATAAGCCCGCGCGGCTAACGCTGATATGATACAAGATTGCGTTGGAAGAATAGCGAACCGTAGTTACAAAATATCGCTGAATATCTCTCCAAATACTCCCCTATTACCATCCTTTTTATTTGTGGTCCTAGTCATTCTTCTTTTCAGCAACTCGAGTTGCAGGAATTTCGAAAAATTCCGACCGTGAAGAAGTATAATCTAATATCGCAATAGTTTAACCATATTGAGAAATAAATCTCTGTTGGTAACTTAACAATAGTCGCGATCACTCGTTTGAATTTCAAAATGAATGATGATTAGTTTTGATAATGGCGATTTAATGCCGATTAACTGTATCACCTATCAAACACTGAATTACCATTCCGAATAACCCATTACACGCAAAAAAACTTATGAATTAAAGGAGTTCCCTTAAAGCAGCTTAATAGTTGATGTTATCATGGTTTTCGATTGACTATGATAAAATAATGTGCGACGTTTATTTAGCTACACTCACTTTATTTACTAATAAAACAGAAATTAATTTAATCATAAATATTGCAGAACAGGAAAGCATATGCCGGAACAGCAGGACAATCAGAGGATCGTAAGAAAGTAAAACTGTGTTTCCCTGAAAATAAAAACTAACTGGATGTATTTAATATTGACCCCTTTCCAAATGTGAACTTGATTGAGATCGGTAGCCAGACGGACGGATTTCGTTTGTCCATTAAAATACAAGACGGATGTATTGAATAAAGTAATGAATGTGTAAATCAATGTACATCATATTATTGGTATTCCATCGCTTGAAATAAAAGGTAAGCTAAAGGAAATGAATATTCGTCACCATAATAGCATATAGAAAACAAATGACGACTTTCATGCATTAATCATTTCATGCATACTATCAGTAGTAAAAAATAAAAACCCCGAAAAAATTAGCTCTAAGTCAGAAATCTAAGTCTCTAAATTAGAATAAAAAATTAATATAAAACCCCATCTTACTTTCGGGGAAACATGGATCCATCAATAATACTCCATCATTTTGTATCGCATTACTTTTCATTCAACACAGAAATACTGAGTGATCTACGACACGTCACTTTCCTAGCATTTCCCTTCCCAAAAACTTTCCTCCAATCCTAGTAATCTTCTCCCCGCGCTGGTTCAGCCTCCAAGAACACCATTGTTATTTGGAATGGAATTCGTGAATGGCGGAGATTTATCAATCGTTACCCAAAGAATAATAAAAAAAAGTCATGTACTCCGTGGGTGGTCTCTTTCATCACTCACGCGATAACCGTGAGCTGGGCCAAGGGTCAAAGGCGTCCGGAAAGTATCGGAAGCACACGAGAAAAAGTACATTTGAGAGGGAATGGAAATGCATCGATGTGAAAAAAAAACCGGCGTAGAGAGGAAACACTTTCAGGTAAGCATCCGATCGTTATCTGTGGTTCACGTGTGTTGAGGGCAACGGAGCGGAACTGTAGACGCTGTGTGGAAGAATAGAGAGGATTCCCTTAGGGAACTGTTAGCGGAATGGCGTGCAAACAGGAAATGGGAGAAAGTTGGTGGAGAGAAAAGGGATAGATGGATTGATTTTTACCCTTTGTTGACTAGGTTAGGCTCGAGTGGGCCCCTCTTCCGCCTCAGCTCCTATGTCGGGTTGCGTAGTTCGTTCGGTAATTAAAATCGGAGCGAAAAAGGGTCGGTTCGCGCCGAAAAATCTTCGCGAATTGGGAGCGGAGATGGGAAAGAACCCGTTACTGACAAGCTACGAAACGAATGACCGGCCAAGCAAAAAGATGCTGGAAATTTACCCGGGGAATGAAATATACTGTTGCGAAATATTTGAATGGTTTGAAGGGTTCGTGTGCTTCATCAGCAGAAGATAATAATTTGAGGGAGGAAGAACAATATTTTAAATAAGTAAATAATTTCAATTAAAAGATGAATTACCATAGTAAAACATACATACAAGATTTCCATATTCAGTTCAATTCCTTTAAAATACTTGAATATGGACCAATTTCTATCTAACCTGCTTCATTCGGCAACTACATCGTAATATAATCTTATCCTTACAGTTTCTTTTTATTTGAGAAATATTATTTATTAATTTGCTATTAAATTCAGATACTGCAACCACCAAATAAAATTAAGAAGAGAGAGGTTGAGTGCTCTCTTTTTTCTTTAAAGGAGCGTAGTAACTATCAATGTAGCGTCTAAAATTTATCGGCTGAATCCTACATTTTTTCTCAAACATATTTAAAATGGCTATTTAAGACATGGCAACACTTCAAGGTACTCATACAAACCGTTACATGCGTGTTACACAGCAGTTGGAAAATAAAAATGAAATCGAATATTAGTAACTCATACGTGCATGTTACAGCCAGCTATGAGTGCATATGAGCTCATTGTCAACCGTGTCATATGTATTGAAACTTACAAATATTTTGGGTCGAAAAAAAATAAATAAAAAAGTCTCTGAAAGGTGAAAAATAGAATTTTAGAAACATTTAATCAATTTTAAAATGAGCAAAATTTGAGAAAGAAACATTTCTCTGACGTATTCAGTTACACCCACGTACTCACGAACCCATTGTTATCGGTACATATAAATAGGAGAGAGGGAGCGAGAGAGAGAGAGAGAAAATGAAGAAAGGGTTTTAAAAGAGAGAGGGAATAATGTGCGTAGTAATTAAAATTGGTTCAAAAAGGGCTTGTTACGGGAGGAAAATTTTTAGCAGCGAAAGGTTGACAAAGGAAAAACCAGCATTATGTTTACGAGAAAGGGGTGAAAAAATGAGAGAAACAAGAGTGAATTATAAAAATATAAAAGGGTTAAAGAAAATCTGTAAATGAAAGGTAAAAATGAGGAATAATATAATACCAGTCGGATTTTTCATGCTACCAATACATGCTAAAAACACGAGAAAGACACATTTATTTAATTTAAAGCGCAAAATATACCTTTTCTAATTCTAGCATGCGCTGATTTTATTACGGGTTTGAAGATATTTCAGAAAACTCATTTTATCATTACCTCGCATTTTAGATTAGATGTTAATTCTGTGGAGCTACCTAATTTTTCCATCTACATAATGCATGACTTACTGCAAACCTTGTTCTACAAATAATTAAGATATAATTTTTTGAAAATGCAGTTTTTTTTAAATTTACATTTCCGAATAGATTCCCATTTCAGACATTAAAAAGTAAATTAATATCAACTTAACTCGCATCACATAATAAATATTAACTCAAGAATAAAATTAAGTTTCTTAATTCACCAGTGTATTTATAGTGAAAATAGTTCCCGGGTTTCCAACTGGGTGGAGTGCTGACTTTTCGGCCTTTATAATTATTGTCATCCTCAAGGTTGTGTTGCAGTAAGAGTCGATGTCATCTATAATATATTTTATGTTGTTTAAATTTACACTTCTATTTTTATTCACTGGGACATTTTTCGTTTTGGAGCACTATGTAGATATACATTAATCTTTATCATAGCTGGTTGGTCATGGAATTGTTACACAGGATCTTCACTCCTCTCGTTTTTATTTCAATATCCTGATGAGCAGACTGCTCCTTTTTTTTATAGGACTTCTATGATGAACCTGTTTTTCTTATATTTAAAGCTTTGGGGAAAAGCATTATATTATCACATATAAACTTTCAACGTATTTTTCCAAAGTCCTAGGCCAATACTTTAGATATTAAGTACTTTTTCTTCTTAGGTGACATATTAACGGACCATTATGTATATATATACTGAGATCTTGGAGCAATCCATTTAAAAATTATAATATTCTATATAAAAATTTGCTCATTTATAAGTACTTAGTGTTATGTTACGGAACACATTCAACTGTAAGCATAAAAAATAATGAGGTCGATGGAAATTTCATGACTTTCCGTCATAGTTTACCCGATGAACTTCCAATAACGGATTCAATATTGACTTGAACCTGAATAATTTCGAAGTAAATTGAATATTTTCAAAATATTTATCGCAGAGTGTGGTCATGTTTCAATTAGGACTGAAAAATACAGTTTCAGTTTTTTTGGCCAGCTCATTTCAATTTCAGCCCACTGAATGACGTTACATAGACTTCTTTGAAGGTCACACAATACTCACCTTCGTCCTTACACATACCAAATGTCTCAGATCATTTCTCTTACTCGAGAGCGTTTCTCGACCTTTCCGTATCCACCTATCAGCATTCAAGCATAGGATCTTCAGACTTCTGCAAAACAAGAAGATTTTAAGCTTATTTGGAGCTTTTTCAAGAATTGATTTCTTGCGAACGGAGATGAAGGAAGCTGCAGTGTACACAAAAGATTTTGCTCTTCGTGAGAAGCATATGATGCCTACCATTATCTTACGAAAAGCTCTCTCAGGTATCCGGAATATCCTATCCGAAATCCTCTTCCTGAACGCCTCGCTTTTAGCGCGCATTATCATTTCAGAGTGAGATACACTCTGTCCACGACGCCTACATATTTTCACTTATCAAACGAATACTGCTGATATTTCTGTGTTGTTCTATACCGTTTTTTACACCATATATTATAGCATAATCACTATAAGTAGATTACATCCGGTGGCAGTGGGAGTTCTTTACATAAATTTGTACATTTTTAAACAGTCCTGACGACCAGATAGTATAGAGATAACAAACATACATAAGGATAAAGATCTTTTCTCATGAGTATATTCATTGCATAAATAAAAATAGATGTTAATTAAATTTACAGTATTATTATTGTAAATTAATTGATTAATTATCGACTTTTTACCGTGTTAATTACTTTAATTGAGGTGGAAACAACTCCGTAAAACGGGGAAATTTTTGCATTCCACAGCTAACCCACAATGGTGAAGTCTTTTTCCTCCATAATTTGCTCATTGCTTATACTTATAGGTTCTTGTATCTCTTATATCACAAGAGGGAACCGATATCTATATTGGAAAACTTATATTTATATCATAACTAATCATCGTATATTATTTTCCTATTTGTATAGCGCGCTGATGCTGATTCCTATGTGATATCAATCGTGATCACTTCTATGCATCAATTCTTTTGTGAATAATTGATAAGAGTTGACAATAATTTATGGAAGACCATTTAAACCTTCATTAGTCTCAATGCCTTCTGACACTATGATAATATTAATGAAGCGATATACCTCGCGCGAGATTGAAAGCAAGTCTCTTCTTACATCCAATCCTTCGTCGTATAAAATGTGAAAGGAAGAGATACCTTGAAAAAATACAACGAAAGGAAACTACTTTTCTGGCTTACAAATAGAAGTTTTCACTTAGAAAAAAGGGTACTTAAAACACTCGCAAGAAGGGGACTGTGTAGAACCTGCAATAAATACAGATAATTTAATAAATTTTACGAAAAGGAAAGTTTGAGAGGTCTGAGAGTGGAAAAGAACAATATAAGTGCAATTTACATAGATATTAAAAATAAAGATGATTGCATAAAACAAACATCCGCATAGAAAATACACAAAAAGAGCATTTTGAGATACAATTATTTGGTTGAAAAATAGATCAGTAAGAAAAATAACTAACGGAAATCAAAGAATGCACTCGATGTAACTAGGTCTATTAACGGTCATTGATAGAATTAATTAGCCTTTCTTGATACTAAATTAAATGCGTCCAACAGATAGGGAAATTTATTATGATGGCATAAATCTGGAGTATAAGTTGTTGGCCATCTTGAACATCGAGTCATTTTAAAAATAATTCCTTCATTTTGTATGTGAATGTGAAGTATCTCACACACAAAATCCACTTTAATGAATGACCTCAGCGTGAATCATCCACAAAATGTTCTAATAATGAAACTCAATTATAACATAAAATTATTTAGACTCATACAAAATGAAAAAATCAACAAAAATCTCTGTTGCGGCCAGAACTTCGTGTTAGAACTCTATGATGAGGAAAGATTAAAAACACAGATTATGCACGTAAAAATCAACCTCCGAAAAAATCGAATTTCAGATTGTTACAATGTAGGTCACAGGCATTATAGACTGAAAGACCTGACTCTCCAAGACTGTAAAGTGTCCACTTTGTTAGTAACTTATAGATAGCGAAAGGAAGGGAGAATATGGATCACATACTATACAACTGATTATAACAAAGTAGTATAACAAGAAGTGATCGCATACCTCAGAGATATTATTAAATTCTACCAAGGGTTGATGAATTAAAAACGGAATTTGCATTTCCCAAGTTGTCAGTTTCAGGGTATACAGGTCTTGATGATACCTATATAAGGCGAAAGGGATTTTTTTTGTGAAACTTACAAAATCCATCATAAACTTATGTTTTAACTCCATAAGCAGCATTCCAATTTCAATTAAGAGGGAAGTGTATCCAACAGAGTCGAACGCGCAATCCAACCTTGATATCTACATAAGGCATTCCTCTATAAAGGATCAGCTAAAAAGGAGAAAAAGGGACACAAAACATTCCGCCGGCACATCTCATGATCCTAACTCAAAAGTTAAAGTGGCCCACGGAGATGCGCTGCAGGAATATCGAAAGCTTCCGCTTATCGAGAGAGCGTAGCTGAGGTAACCGCAAGTGCAGGTGAACGTGATCGTTTAGGCGCCAATAAGCTAGATGAGCCGCTAAGAGCAGCGAAATCTAGAGCGCCTAAAACGACAGAGGTCGTTTGGGCGAAAGGTGTAAGGATAGGGCGAATTAGGTAAGGGAGAGAGAGAGAGTGGTTGTAATGTTGCAGAGGATGAAAAGGGAATAAGAGTCTTTTGGGGGCTAATCTCCAAGGGACTCCGCTCCTGCTCAACACGAAACCTTTTCACACTCGGGCTCATCACGCACGGAATACCCCTCTTCTCCTTTTTATTTGAGTTTCGCACTCCTCTTCCTTTGTTCGCGCTATTTTTTACCCATTCTCTCGCTAATGTTTGCCCTCCTTTCAATTTTCCCTTTGCTATCCCAAGTCCCGCACTCCTTCACTTTTTTCTTCGCGTACGTTTCTTTCAATTACGCTACTCTCTTTTTTCCCCTTTCTCGCTAACTCCGCGAGGGAGGTGCAATTACAATTTTGATTAGCTCGGCGCAAACAGTTTTAGGTACCGAGGAAGTGGGGGCGGGTGAGATATTGATGTGTGAGCTTCCTGTCTCTTTTGGACGTGTGATATATATACGAGCCTTGCGCCGTTTCCGTGTTTTTCTTTGTCGTATTCGCGTGATGGGTGATTGAAATTTCAGGGGGCGATGAATTTTTCTCATGCGTCATGAGGGAATCCGAAAAAGTGCAACGTTTTGCTGCGGTGGCTTAATACTGAAGCCTAAGGATCAGAAGAGGTCAAACTGTCTAACGATACAGGGACAGTAACCCGGATCATCCACTCTCCAATTGGATACTGTAACACAGTGTATTCCAAAATGTGGTTCAATGCCCTGGTCAAGGCACTAGGGCATTGAACCTAACCGAACAGCGTTATTTATTTCGTCCTGGTATTCGGTTCCCAACAATACACATTTTACTTTGGTATGTTGAAGATGTTACACTAAATAGTGTAACCACAACTTGCAATTAAGGATAGCTTAGGTTTTATTCAAACAGTTAGCGTAATATACATGTAAAGAATACATGCGTAATATACATGTAAACAGCTAAAAATATACTTTCAGGAACATATAATAATACATAGTTTGGAGCGAAAAAGATGGTTCAAACCGGTATGATATTGACAGAATAAAGAAAATAAATATCTTTGAAAAATTGAGTTGGATGTAACATTCATACAAGATTTTCATAACATCTAAGAACTTAAAGTATAATTATTTAAATAACCCTTACGTATTGGTTTTAATCTAATTTACAATCTAATATTTTAAGATGTATAATGTACGCTTTAATTTGTTCTATTAATGCAAATATCCCTTCATTAGATGAAGTATACAGATATAAAATGTTTATGAACGTGCTTAATGAGTTTCAGAGGCGCCCTGATTCTCATAACTGCAATGTATCTTTTTGAAGGCCATGAGGAAGGGTAAGATTAAGCACCATACCCACTAAAAATTGATCTTTCTTGCTTAGGATATTATGTTAAGAAAATTATTTGGGAGGTTACTTCGTCGCCAGGACTGCTCCAAAAATGTTTGGTCCGTCAACTGAATGGAAGTTTTCTATACTACATCTTCATCAGCACTGAAATGAAATATGAGCACTCAAGAAATTCTACGATGGCAATGAAAATATCCAGATACTAGTCAACTTTGGATAATAGAGTGGAATCTGGATGAGCCTGACCAGAAACTCGAGTGCTTACAAATACCAATGAGCTGAAATCGGTAATTTTAATCGCGTCAACATGCACTTGATTACCTTAGTCAGGAGCACAACGGACACCATCATAGGCTTTGCAAGTTGAGAAGGCTCAAGGATGACAGGGACTCAAAAAGGAATCATTGAGTTCCCAGAGAAGCGGCTTTACAGGAGGGTTGTGATACAGCTTTGTTGTGATACAGCTATTGTGTTATTCGGGCAAGTGGGTGAACGATTTTATAATTTTCCTCTGTTCATTCCTTTTTTCATATCGCTCACGAAAGTTGTTAGAAAAGAGCCGTTTAAGAGTAAGTACATGCGTTTTAAGGTAGTCATCTAAACATCGAGATATATTGAGAAACAAAGGTTTATTTTTAATAAAATGAGGGCAAAAATGATGATGTTATCGATTTAAATTTCTGATTAAGCTGTGAATAACGATAGAAAATGAAAATTTTGGGTTGTTGTTTAAATATTTAGTACTTACAAAAACTCCGAGAGCTATATATTAAACTGCCATTTTATTGATTACATGTTTAAGTCTTTGGTACTAAAATTTATTCAGATGTTATGTTATGATGGTATTTGATAAACTTCTCTTGTCCCTCTGTCACACTTTTCTCTTTCTCTGTCTACTGCGGGTTAACTTATCTGATAAGCAATGAATCATTTTCTGCTATTAAACTATTTATTTTCATTTACATCATTCCTACTCGGGTCATGTACAAGCTTAACTGATATTCAGATGCCGTGATATTCACCTTATTTTATTCTGAAAAGATGGATTTCTTAGTTTAGGAGAATGTTCAAGATGCCAGCCGCATGAAAAATCGCTCTCAAAAGAAAAGAATATAGCGATTTTATTTCTCCTTTTGTCCAGTCTCTATTACTTCTTGGATGAAAATGGTGTTTTTAATACTTGCTATAGTTTTTCAAATTACTAAGATGGATATAATACGATTATTTAGGGTAAGAAATGTACTTATAGTATATTTTACTTCATCTGTCTATGGACTTATTTTTCTGCTGAATTACAGTATATCCATTATTACACATTCTGATTACATGACAGGGAAGTAAAATCTTTAATCAAATCTTTAGATTGATTTCCTTATTTTTCAAAGAATTACAAAGTTTCAGAATTTCTAAATGATGGTATCAAATCAATAATTTCTCAGCAATTACTACGAATCGAGCATAATTTCCTGTTCAATAAGTCATCTTGTACTTAAATATTCACTTCATACGATCGTGTATTAAAATTTAAATACATTATAAATTAAGATAAAATATATTCATAGTTTTTGCTTGGATAATGAAATAAGTAAAATATATAATAGTGAGTTAAAAATTGGTTTTTATAATACTGTGGATATCATTTGTAGTGTAGAATTTATACAAAACGGAGAACATGGATATTGTTGTCCTTTTCCATTTGTTTTTTATAAATGAAGTATTGTATTTACTAAAAAGAAACCCGATTTATAGCTTCTAATATTAATTTTACAGCGATTTCAAAATTTATGTTTCCCCATTCTCAAACTTGTTTTGTATTTAAGTTAATTATGATTACAGAATAATAAAGTTTCTAAAGATATTTGTAAGATCATATGACTATCTCTCAAATAGCTTACTTTCGAGCTAATTTACAAGGTAAAAATATCTAAAGCATACTTTTTCCGGATGTCATGTGACATAAATGGTAATAGCTATCTCTTAACTGTTCTCTTACTTCACAGAATGTCAGCTTTCAAACATTAAATATTGAGTAATCTCTATTAAGGGTGTATCTCATAGCTGTAATTTTGAATTTTTCTTACGCATTACTTGTATATAATGGCTCATATTTACTTTAACGATCTTATAGATATGATGCATAAAAATATCGCGTTTTCCCTTTTTAGACGTCACATAAATTTTGAGAGATATCGAAGGCTAGAAATTGTCCCAAATATTTTATTCCTTCAGATTTTATTCGATATTAATATCCATGCGTGTCGTTCCTTGTTTGTCCCTTTATCATAAATCGTTACGATGTTTTTAAAAAGCTATTCTTCACGTAATTTTTCCTCGATCGTTTTTCATTTCATTTCTCACGTTCCAGGAACCACTGACCTCTTGCGTCATATTTATTCCCTTATCTCTCCTTCCTACTCACCTCTGACCTTAAAGGCGTACAGAAGCCTTTGACAAAATCGATCTATTAGCTCTTCGCGTGTCCGAATTATTGCTTCCTTTTTCCTTCCTCCGCAATCTCCTTCCCTTCGTTTCTTCATTTCTTCCCCATCCCACCTTTTAACTTTATTTTTCTTTATGTTTTTTTTATGTTTGCATTCTTGTATTCGTGTCTTGCGGACTTGTCTCTGCATTCAAATTCGGTATGTTTTTTCATTCGGAGGTAATTGAGATTTTCTTCGCCTCAATCACTTTATTTCTTACGCTATCCCATTAACAAACACAGAGAAAAAATATATTAAAATATAAGATACCTATTAAGAAAAGATCACATACAGAATTATGTTATGGATTCAGATGTGAAATGCTGATTTAAATATATGTATTTTATTAAGTGAGTTACATGAGCAGTAAGAAAATTAAAAGTTTTGGCGCAAGGAGATTATTAAAGAAGCTAAAATAATATTTTTAAGTAGACTTAGTTTAAAGATCGCGATATATATTAATTATAGAGCAGAGAAAGATGTTTAAAATATGAAATACCTCTTAAGTGTCTTGTAAGGTAAATACCAATTAATATATTTTACAATCTTTAAGCCATATCTACTTAAAATCTATTAATTTAGCTCCTTTCATAATCTCTTTGAGCTAAAGCTTCAAAATTTCTTACTGTTTACATAACTCACTTTATAAGATACACATTCTTAAGTCTGCATTTCACATTTTAACCCATAACATTATTCTGCATGTAATTTTTTCTAATTATTCACCTAGGTATTAGTATCTCACGCTCAAACGCTGAAATTTTATCCACTATGATCATCTTACCTCGTTGATTATCGCACGTTAACCGGTTTGTGTTTGACTAGAAATTAGGTCAAGTAAAGTTTTCACTTCATTATGCAAAGCTTGAAGTCATCATTAAGCCCATTTTAAGCTCCTCTGTTTTAGCTCGCATACAGATCAAAGCCTTCCTAAGTTCACCCTTTTTGATATTTACTGCCTTTAGGTGCTTTTTATTTGACTGCATTTTACACACTAATGGGGAGGTAGGTAGTGGTAGGTAAAGCGAAATCCTTCTTGTATTTTTTGGGCTGCGATAGCCATAACATACCGATTACATTTTAAACTGTCAGATTATATTTATGTGATAATTCTATAAATTTATAGTATCGATAGATAGTTAAGAAACAGAAAAGAATACTTGTAAATATCAAAATTATGCTCCTCTTCTTTCTCGACTAAGCTTCAAAGATTTAGAATGCAATCATTATGGTGATCAATCAGTGATCTGTATCTGTTAGGTTTCCATACTTATCTACTATCTGTTTTTCCTTCATTAACTTACCTTTGAAGTTAAAGACCCTTTACGATTTCTTGAGAGATAATTAATATTCTGATAACATTTTTTGCAGAAAATTAATGCTTGATTCCGTATTTCTATTGATTGCCTAATTAAATATTTCCTCTTTCAAAAACATCCCCTGGTTTATAGTCTTTATTCAGTAACATACAGGAGCTATGTTTACTGTTCAAATTGAAGGATTGGTTCAAGATAAGCCGGTAAAGAAAATAGAAATTTAAGTTGATACAGAGTATGTACGACATATGGTATGGCACCTACAAATATATGGAAGATTCATATCTTCAAGTTTATTTAAGTTTCTTTTAATTATATAGACATTTTTTGATGAATATCGATTTGCTTATGTACACAAGAATATTTTAATTCATCTCTTTGAATATAAAATTTCAAATTGAAAATATACTTCTTGTCTTCGATATAGATGTGGAAAAATTCGTGAGTACTACTTACTTAAATTTTTATTCACCTACGATTTCCTTATTAGCTGTTAATTGACGTAATTTATCTTATGCAGCGTAGTTTTTTGTTTAGTGGTTCTCCCTGTTTGATAATTTATCGAAACTAAATTTATTTCAATTTCTGTTTACATAACAGCAAGGTGAGATAATGTGAATTTCTTCAACAACAAAGGTTTTTCATGATTTTGAAGCCTACATATCTTTAATTTACCAAAACGCTCACATACCTAAGCTCTATGAGAAGAGAGATGAGTTCTATTACGCCCTCGGCAACGGAAGTTTTGTAACTCGAAAAAGATTCATCTCGTTAATATGTTATAACAAATTATTATATTTCATAACATCATATGTTTTGCTTCCTAAGATGAATTCGATACGATAAGATAAAGCACTTCATAACAAAGTAACCACTGTTTACTTTGGTTCTCCTCACCATTTCATCATAGTCAAAATTGTTTTTGTGTTGGATATCGTGTATGTTTGTTGATTATTTCTTACATATTAACTTAAAAATATATAACCATCTCCTTACCTAATCGAATAAAAAAACCAGTGCTGAACAACCGGTTGAAAATTCATCGCTTCCGAAAATTTACAATAATTTTTGTGTTTTATGTTTTAATTACTCCTTGGATTGAATAAACCAATGAATGAAATAATAAATACAATATGAAAAGGAAATATTTTGTAAAAATAGATAGCAAAAATCAATGTAAAAACACTTCAGTTCACATAAAAATCAGTCCGTGGAAGTATACGAAGCGTTTTTATTTTCATGTTAATTAAAGTGAAGTAAATCTTGGTAATTTCATTCGAAAATGCTGGCTTTTTTTCGACTCTCGCGAAATATTTTACTTAGAATATAGTTTTAGTATAACTGCACCAAAGTAAAAAAACATAAACGCGATTAGCGTCGAACCGATTTACGAAAAAATTTCCCTTCTTTTATTACTATTCCCTTTTTCTTGCGTATTTGTTATCGGGTCCTATTTTAGATCGCAACTTGTTCACGCTATAAATTCACGCTCTTATGGGCTCCGTCTTAAAGCGCCAGCCGACGGTCAGTCACGGAAAAGTCTGGGTTTCCAAGTTGGAGCGATAGGTGGAGCGCGTGAGGGGGGCCCACCCTCAGGGGCCAGCTTAAGCTTTTTTCCCTTGCGTGATACTGATTGGGGGAGGCCTTTTACGGTAGTTTATTCCAAGGCAGTAAACTCGGGCAATAAAAAAAGTTTTGATTAGAATTACTTTTCCATCGCATCCTCGAGATAAATCGTTTCTAATAAATCTTCCGAGGGCGATTTCCGTATCTATCCTGAAGCTTATGCAGCCCTGCTAACAGATCGCCCCTGAATCTTAGGCTTCCCGCTCTACTGCCGATCCTGGATCTTATGTTGCCCGCAGAACACGAAATAGTATCTGTGAGATCTAACGCCCGTGGAAGCCGCAGGTAAGTTCGATAACTAGCCCTAAGGTAACGGTCGACTTGGGATAAGAGAGCCAGAACAGCGGCGCCGAGTCGACCAGGGACACATTAGGGAGGCGGTGAGAGGGAGGGGAGAAAGGGTTGGGAATGTTACGGGTCGAAATGAAGCAGAGAGGATGAATTATAGATGGGCGGAGAAAGGAAGGGCTCGATTTGGAGATCAATCAAAATTTCCTCGGGAAAAAGGAGGAAAAAAGGAACGCTTTTGTCAATTGTGCTGCGTGAGAGGGAAAACACCTTACCGAGGAATAAATTAAATACAAGCGTCTTCCTAGACGGTCCTGAATGGGCCCCACGGTGCTGCTCGAGCACATATATTTCGCAGGGTAAATTCGGGAAAGAAATATGATTTTCGTGCATGCTCCTGGCACCGACAGGGTTACGTGATGTCGCCCAAGTGAGTGGGGCCATTGAAAATATCTTCATTGGAATTGTTGAAGCTCCCTCTCTTTCTTTGGGAAGGCGGAATTTCGGATTGCTATAAAAAAAACCTTGTGGGACAGAAAAAGAGCCATTTCATTCCAAGTTTCCTTAAACTGCTGTGTCTTCAATTTTCGTCCGTAGATTTTCTATTTTCATTCTCGTTGCGGCAATAAAACTGCTTGAAAATCAAAATAAAATTATGAGACGAAATTATTTGATTGTTTTTTTTACAATTACGACTAAAAATGTTGTTTCACAATAGATGACTGGTGACTATTGCCCTTCTTGTAAAACCGACTAATGAATATATGCCCTGAGAAAAGGATATTATTAATGCAGTACCAATTATATTTATAATGAATTCTGCCTGATTCCAGAAATATTACCTCAAGCCAAATTTAGTATCAGCTAATCCGATATGGAACATGGTGCTGATTTTGATAAAACATTTTATCATAACCACAAGTTTGAATGAGTGGTAATTTTTGCGACCTGTGACTTAGCGCAAGTTCTTAGATTTTGCCAATTATTTTATCATAATTAACATCAGCTGTTTTATTAGTTATTTAAGTAACCATGCTAATTTAAAATTTAATGCACTTATTGAGTTTATAAATAACACTTTCATTATGACATATTAGCGCTAAATGTAGTTTTCCTTAATTTTAGATGGAAATTGATGTTGACATTTATTGCTCTTTACACTAAAATAATTTAATTTCATTAAGTTTGTAATATTTAATAACTTCTTTTTGTATATGATTGTATCATTTCCACTTTCTGTTTTTACGTTGCCGATCGCTTAGTACCCTGCAATGGTTTACTTTGAAGGAAATCAAAAATCTAATCAGCAGTAGCGAGTTGAATTCAAATCTATTAGGAGGATCGTATGATAATTGTATTTTATTATGAAATAACACACTCAAAATTAGGAATGAGTGTCCTTTCGTTTCATATATATCGTTATCATTAGACTGCTTAATGGCATGATGAAACAATCCATGGACCAAATGAAATGAATCCATGATGGAAAAAAAAGAAATCGAAACTCGGCTTTGATGAATAAGTAGTTCAATAGACCCTCCAAAGGCCGAATATGCCAGTGACTGTCAGGTAAATTCCCCGAATGGAGAAAAGAAACTGCGGATTAGTTGCCTTCTTGAAATCACCCAATGAACATTTCGGTAGCTGTAGGGTAACCGTCAACGGTAAATGAGAATTAATGAAATTCCCTTTTCTCGCTTTAGAATACTATTTTTCTTGAATTTAAGGCTGAGGACCCAAAGAGATTGACCAAAATCCCTAGACTATGCCAATTACACGATATTAAATTTTATAATAATGAAATAGTTGAAAGAATGAATTGTTTGGGAGAAAATCACTTTTCATGGATATAATTTGAGCCTTTGCTTAATAAAGTTGTGTGTGAGGGAATATTATTTGTCCCACAACATCACAAACGTGTTTCACCTGGTGAAGTCATATATCTCAATTAATAGATACCTCTGTAATCTCTCTCATTATATCTGATTTCACGTTTTAAGTTTGAATAGGAATTATGTGTCTAGTCGTGCCACTGAATCGAAACTTACGAATTGGCACCCTTACACCGCAATCGAATCCGAATTCCGATTCGAAATGGAATTGAGTTTCGAAACTTCTTAGGCCTACACCAATGCCTCCAAATCCGTCATTGATCAAAAAAAGGATGACAGAAATTTCATTCCAGTTCCCAGTTTTCGGAAATTACGTATTTTATATTCACACTTTATTCTTCGGAAATCGCAGATTCTCAGTATGGATATACATCTTTGTAGAACGCACCGTTAAAAGTCTTGTACAGGGCAACCATTTCTTGCCTCCATAATGCTTTTACCGCCAAACGCTGAGAAAAGCCCAGCATCAATCATCAGCCGTGAAATAAAGCTGCACACTGTAACGGATGGGAAAACTCATTGCAAGACCTAGTAAACGCTGCCAAAGTTTTGACTCTGTTAAAGGCAGCGATTCTCATTTTAGCTCACCGTAGATACTCATTAAAACCTTCATAAGAAGATATGCGAGTGAAGATGTTAGAGGAGACGATAGGATTCAGTCATAACCGTATATAATGCAAAATTGCGCAAGTTAGCGCAGCAAAGTTGCAACTTGTTAAAGTTAAGAGGCGTAACGAGAATGTTGACTTCTGGTTACTGGAAGTGACCCAGCAATAAATGATTGCATCACTTTTAGGAGAAATTTTCTTTATTATCTACTAGTACATAAATTGAAGTTTTCTGATGCGGAAGGACAGTAACAGCTGTACAGTTGTCGATCGGCGTCCTTTCTGTCTCTTTTTTTGATACACCATGGTCATTTTGAGAGCAAGCTATAGCATTCCCTTAACAATTTGATTTTCGCCGTGAGACGAGACTCGAGAATTGGGAATAAATTTGCGAACAGAATGGGTTGCAATTTTATAACGAAGACTGACATTATGCACTGCGCAATGAATTGAAAATTTTATGCGAGCAAAATTTTTGTTAATGAGGTTAATTGAATTGAAACGTTCCAATTTTTTTTAATAAACTGGATTAATATACACCTTCTTACGAAACGAATTTTTTTCCAAAGTAAACTTTATTTAGGAGTTTTATGGCGATTTTAGAATTATATATTAAAGAATAGTCAAAAACTTTGAGATAAGAATTAATTATACTCTAACTAGTTGAATATCAATTATATTTTTGATAAATCAACATGGGGATAAGATTTAATAATCTAAGTAATTAAGTACTAATTACATATTTGGCGTGGAGAAAATTCGATGGACCTCGCCATCCAACACTGACACCCATAAATTCACAAAGGTCCCCAACATTTCTCTCCATCTCCGCAAGTATGAAATAGCGGAAGCGGCGAATCCCATCGCTAAATCCGCAAAAAGGGTAAGACTAGGCTCACTCCCATGTCAATATTTTTCCCCGTCACCTAGCAAAACTTTTACTGCGTAATGCCGACTAAAATAGTGCCGGGAGAGAGAGGGCGCAGGATTCGGTGGCATTAAGTGGGATTTACGCCGTCCTCGTCACTCGTCGTAGGCCTCCGTTCCATAAATCAAGAGAGAGCCACGCGACCTCGGGATAAAGGAGACTCATCGGCCCCAGAGGCGGGCACCGTGACGCGGCTCCATCTTGCGACTCCTCCCAGGCGGCCATTAGCCTTCCCTCGCTGCTACATTAGTCTTCCCATTTTACCCGACGACGGTGAAATGGGCCTGCCGTGTTTCGAGTGCGCGGGTGAGTGTGTCTTTTCCCTCGCGACGCTGTGGGACTCTCGAGGCAGCACACGCACCTGTGCAGCGTCGTATTTTTCTCTCGAGTGGACGACCTTTTCGTCGAGAGAGGACTCGAACACTTCCTTTCCTCAAAGCGACGACGTATCTCCTGCGATTCCTCGAAAAAATACTCGCCCGCCTTCCTCTTGACGTGGAGGGTTTGCGTTGCATTAAAACTGCCGGCGCTGTTGCCATCTCTTAGGGATTCGCAGGAAATCTTCCGAAGCGGAGGTGGAATCTCCCGGCGCTGTGCCGTTACTCTTAGTCGGGCCACTTTTCTAGCCTCTCCGAGAGTCTTTGTCGTCGACGGAGCTCTTAAGTGAATTTTCTAGTCGCAATTTAGCATAAGACGAGCCAAATTGAATTCCGTCGAATATTAGGTTTGCGTTCCCCTGAAATATTGCTGTCTGGCTTTGGATCTTCCGTGAGACTTTAGCTTCTTCATCCGCGGGAGGATTTTATAATTATTTCGTCGGTGATGACTCTTTGTCCCGCTTGGGGAGGACGCTTTTGAATTCCTATCTTTACAGCATCGTTGTATTTTATCGTTGTATGTTATCAGCTGTATTCTATAGGGAGAAAATAAAAGCTATGAAAATATATGTAATAAATAAACACCTAATCTAAAAATGAGCCATACTACAATCAATGAAAGTCTGCCATCAGAAGCAAAGTAAAATACAAACTTTTACACTCTACAATATTGCAAAGTTTAAAAGTTTGTATTTTACATTGTTCCTAAGCATGATTTTTCTGGATGTTCTTAACAATAACCCTATTCCAAGTATAAGCCTCAGTAGAGATCCATCACTTTTTCGGGCGGACGGACCAATTTTTTTTCGTTGAAACACAATTATTATGCTGATTTATGAACTATTGGAAGGATAAAAAATATAGATAATATTATTCGCATTGTTTTGAAGAACCACTGAGCAAAATAGTACTCGCTTCCATAATAGTGTATCGAAAACCAAATGACAATATTTTTTAAGCACCTCAATGCCCTCAGCGCCAATAGTAAAAAATAAGATCGCCTAAAATTAAGCCAAGTCTTGTGAAGCGAATATAAAACTTGGTCGTACATATATTGATGAATAGAAAGGAAATGATTCATAAGTTCGTTATATGATGCAAACAGAGGAAAATATATCTTTAATTTACTTTATTTACTTATTATTTTTGCCGTAGATTGACTGTCTTGAAGTAGCCCCTATTATTGACTTATATCACTAATGACACGCCTCTTACACTAGGAAGTCTTATACATATTGAGATATCATCCTTCAGCATACAAGCAATAAAACAACAACCCTTAATTTATACAACAACCCCATAGTGCCCCCTCGAATAAATTAACACCACCGATAACCCTTGAGATCAGTGACTACATGGTGAAATACAGTATACATCGTTCCTTTGCAAAGTCACATATTATTTTATCAGTTTGTCGATTATTCCACGAGCAAATTTACAGAAAAAATACAAAAATGATATTTCCACCCACTATTTTACGAAAAACTCTAATATCTACTTCTTGTTTATATACAGCACCTTTTTATTTTTCAGTAAAGGCTTGAAGACCTTTTCAAGCAACATATTCAATTCTTTACTTAACTTCAATTCTTTACCCTCTACTTAGTGATATCAGTCCTTTTCTTCGTCAGTTTTAACTTCTGTTTATGATCTCCTCGTACTATATCACTCAGTTCCTCTATTCTGCTTTTTCACTCTATTCATGCCTCTTTTGTTTCAGTCTTGTTCATGACTGGGATAACACGAAACCTTCTGAAGTGCAAGAGATACTGAACAATGGTATTGATCTCGTAAACTCCAATTGTGCTCTAAAATTGTAACTCATATCTTATTTTGCTTCTATTAAGTGGGCATATGCTACTTATCGCGTCCTGGCTCAAACAGAAAATCTCATCTCAGTCCTTGACTTCTCCAGTTCTCATCAAGCCATCTCCAAAGCTGTTTTTAGTTTGTTTATGGGGAAATTGTTGCGTATCCAACCAGCATTCATACTAATAAATTTGCATTTCATATCTTCAGTCTCAAAGTATTGCCCTATTTAAGTACACGTAATTTAGTCTAACATCATTCCTTAAAATCTTCACTTTTCAAGTTTCAAATTATGAAGGAATACGTTTAATTTTTCTTAAAAAATGTTTCCATCTATAAGTAAGCGATGAGATCTCTACGGCAACCTTAGGTAAATGTTTTGATATTCGACTTGAGTTTTCTGAGTTGGCTGGGAAGGGGTTTTTATTAATTAGGCATGGTAATATTTTTACCGTCAACTGGTCATGGTTAAAAATATCGAGTGGATATTACGGAGTCCTTCCCAGTCTTTAACTTTTAGTGGTATTATACGAAATATGGATGAAAAAATCCATTACATTTCCATCTATTGCTATTTTTTCGAATTTTTTCCATGTTTCTCCCTATTCTCAAGTATTAACTGATTACTTCTCGAATATCATTCTCTAACTTTCTCGGCCTTTCAATCAATAATATCCCGTAATATCATTACTGGAATTGATTTGTATAGTGAATGTTGGTATTATTTTTTTCTGTTCTTATGTGTTTGTGGCCTAACTTTGTATCCATCTAAAGTGATAAACTTTTACCAAGTACCTTTCTGTTATGTGCCTTGAAATTCTACAAAAGAGGTTGGAAAGATTTTTATAATATATTTAAAGGAAATTCTTTCATCTCTTGAGAATTAAAATTGAGAGAAGCTCTCGTTATTTATTTACCGTCGCTAAAAGAAATTAACTTTGTTTTTGAGAAACGAAGTTGTGCAAAAAAGATATGATGGGCGTATAAGTAAATATGCTTGCATAGCTGTGATTGTAAGATATAAGAAGTGGTTATAAGTCTTTTAAAGTGTATGAGCTACAATTTGTTAATACTATTATTCATATTCTATTTCTGTTTCTTATACAAAAGTCAGCCGAAGGATTTTCTTTGCATATTATGTATTATTTCCTAAAATAGTTTTGAAAAGCTCTTTGGTTAGTATGTAGCTTGAAGTTAAAAACTCCCGAGTCCATTTTCTCGTCTATTGTTTCAAAACACAAATAATCTTAAATTAGGAATTCAACAAGGTCGGCGGAAAATAATATTGAAAAGTTATTTCCAAGTTAATGAAATTTCAATGGAGCAAAGGAAATTAGTAACTTCTACAATTCCTGAAATTCCATTAGTAGTATTCTAATGTTGTCTCAAGATTTATATGAAAAATGCAGATTTTCAAGTGTGGTATTATCTGCATTTAAAAAAGAATGTAGTCTGCCTTGGACAATCCCTTATTTTCCCCTCACTTTTTTTAAAACATTCTTCTCTCTAGGCGCGACCTCAGAGTTTATTCAAAGTCCTGTTTCCGTTGATATGCTCTAAGAATAAAAAACTAAGGATACTCAGGAGAGAAATCACTCCGCTCTATTTCGCATTTGCGTCTTCAACGTTTCTTGTTGGGAAAAAAGAAACTTGCTGTTTTCGAAATAATTCATTCTTCCAGTCCTGAAGCTTAGGAAAACTTTTCGTTTCGCGCAAAATCCCTTAGTTCCCCTGCGGAAGTTCTAAAGAATCATCCACTTAGAAGTTGGAAGGCATAACCGCCGGAAGAATGAGGTGAGTAATGGAAAATAGAGAGTAAAACTGATCCTAGTTTAGAGCGTTAATGGTACACTGCACACCTTTGGAAATCTTTGTGTGAAGGTACAGAGAAACAAGCTACCGTTATGAAGTCGATGTATTGCTAGAGGATAATGAACCTAAACTGGAAAAGAGTAATAGGTATTTGCAAAAGGAAAATTAAAAGAATTATTGTAAATATTTTGAAATATTTAAGTTTAGAAGAATAGTCTGGAATCTCTTTGAATGCTAAACCACAACTAACAAATGGAGGCGAATCGTATTAAAATAATCGTATAAAAATAATTGTGTTAGCAATATTATTGGTTTCCTAAAACGAAAAATTTCTTATTCCAATGGTTTCATTATTATTAGGAAAAAAATAGTATCTGATACATTGTGAGAAATAATAAAATACCAACCACTTATTTTTCTCCATAAATCCTGAATATTTTCTGCTTCTGTTAATTTAATGTTTCTGTATATATCGCTTTAATTACTCACGATGATGCACAGATTCAGTTGTATGTTATTATTACTCTAGGTTTGTGTATGCTTCAAAAGTATATTGTGGCACGAGTAGTAACAGAATAATACTCCCGTGTTAAATCTTTATCTGATCGTTGTTTTTTTGTAGCTCAAACTTTTTTAGATAATATATGGCGATACTGTAGCAAATTTTGTTGGGTATTTAAGATATCTCTTACAAGGAGAGACTCCCACTTTTGTCCGGGGATTTTGATGAAAATTTCTGCAGTGTTGCAGTAAGTAGAGTAATGAAAAATTGTGACGGCGTTCGTCTGAATGGGCCTTAGTTTCGCTGCAATAAATAATTGAAAATTGATAGCCGGAGTATAGGCAACCCCGCAATACACGCCCATGCTAGCCGAGTATGCATGAAAGAACGCGACATTCTCTGGTATATTTGTCATTAAATTTTTCTTTTCGTTCGTTAAATTCTTTCCTTGACTTATTAATAATAATAAATAGTATGTTCAATTTATAATCCCGTTAAGTAACCTTCGTAAGCGATATTTTCCATTGAAGGTAGTTAACGACTATCCTAAGAACGTAAAAGAAGCTTGCATTCAAGTAATTTAGGATTTCACAATCATAAATAGCGATTGCTTTCTAAAATTTTATATAATAAACACCATTGTCTTTATATTAATTAATTTATATATCCGATTTCAGCATTTATCGAAAGAAATGAATGTAAGCCATTTCTCGGTAATCAATTTCACTACTTCCTGACGAGATAGAAATTCAAGAAATACATGAATAATTGTGTATTAAATATCGATAGTTTTTGCGCAGTAAATCCTTGGTTCGATTCCAGATGACTCGAAAATGTCCTTATAATATATGTTAAGAAAGAAAAGAAAAAGACCATTTTCATCATCGTTAATCGATTACAGACTTTTTCTTTAGTACACTGAAATCAGGAATAATGGTCCTACGAAATCCTTATTAGTACAAAAAGAACGGAAACTGAATATAGACAGTTATTTTGTCGTTGCTTGTCATGTATGTTGTACCAGATATACTGAAAAAGATAAATAAATCGTAGTGATTGTTAAATAAGAATATGAAAGGCAATCGCTATATATGGCTGAAAATCCTATGTAATTCGAACGCAAATTCCTTTTTCATTCTAAGGATAGTAGTGAAATACTTAAAATGGAGTAAAATTGCTTACGAAAGTTATTTAAGGGGTTACATACCTTTCTCAACTTGAAAAAAATTCAAATATTCGTTTCTTTGCATGAATGTAAAGAATCAACCTTAAAAATATTCAGACGAAGTAGTATTTCACATTATAATAATTAGCTGAGCTACAGTAGTTTTACTTGAGCAATGCAGAGTACTCGATGAGCTGCCAGTGACACTCGTAAGCTTATGGAGTGGAACATAGGGGTTATTACCTTCTACTAAAGCCTTCTTTCCTCAAAGTAACATCGAGGTACCTGTATTTATTTTCTCATCTACAATCGAATCATAGCTTAAATGTATTGTCGTTTACTAACTGATCAAAACATACATGTGCGCGCATGATAACAGGAATATATTTATCCCATTCGTAAATATCCTAAATGTCAGGATAACTTCTCTGCCAGAAACGGCTTTCATTTTGATAACTTTGGAGTTCATTTGAATTTCATGATTTGTGAATTTCCTAACGTTTCGAAGTCGAATGTTGTATTTATCTTCCGAAAATTACTCGCCTCCCTCCTGAAAACGTCGCGTCGCCTCACTGCACACTATATGCTACTTCAACGTTCCCGCAGAATTCCAATATTTTGGCGGAAGAATTCAAATTCGAACCGGTTTGCTCAAGTGTACGGAAGATGTCGCTCATCTTGCCGCAAGATAGGCTGCTGGATTTTGACATAATTTTCTGAAGTAGCTATGGGAAAAAACAACAGTTTCGTGAAACGATTAGGCCAATGCCGTCCATCCGCAACGATCCTTTGCGCGAAAACTTAGTTGCGTCCTGAATTAAGGGCTACTTCACTATTAAGGGCTACTATTAAGGGCTACTTACTGAATCACGGATTTACCTCCCCCCAGATTTTTCAGGAGCCGCACTGGCGTTGTCGCGTTTTGGACAGTGAAGGATCTGGCACAACCAGAAAAGAAAGTGAAATCAAAGAAAAGAAAGGAATAATTAGTTCCTTCTGGGTGTTTGGCAGGTCGTGCTGCCCGACAGGCTACAGAATTTTTAAATTTTAAAATGCCACCGCTAGCAGCGGAAGATAGATTTTCTGATACCAACATATATTACTCCGGTAGAGGCTGAGAATTACTTCATCGCGAGATATCGAAAACCTTCAGACAGAGATTGATTACGATAATACCTAAAGGAGGACTTAAGTGTTCCAGAAAAATATACTTCAACTGTGTAGTAAACGTGACGAAGTCAAGAGCTTACACATGCATATTTGTTGTATTATGTAAGTGTTCTTCTTCCCTAAACACAGTCTTTCATGTCCCCTTTTGTATTAGTAATTCCTTAAATACCGAGTAAATTATCTTAGGGCTTCAGTTGGCGATGGAGAAATTATAGTGCTCGAATGTTCGCGGTAAGGAAAGAAAATTTTGCGACGGCTTAATTGAAACACGCCGGATTGCGTCGGCATACTCAGAATAATATTGGAAAATGCTGTAATATGTACAAAATATTACTGGAATGATTGGTAAGAGTGCTGCCGTCAGTAATATAATAATAGTTAATTAAGATCTACATATAGGTTATCAGTAATAAAAAATGAAGAAAATAGTCAAAATTAGAATTTATAGTATACTCTGTTTAGCCAAAGCGTTTATGAAAATTGTTTTGAGTACAATGTTGTCGGGTATTATTAGTATTATTTGTACCCCTTGAGTATTTATTTGTATTGCGCGGTTTTTTAGGGTTAATTATGAACGCCAACGAACAAATGTCTCTTGCTTTGGTTATAGGAATTTAAGTGTTTAGAGATTTAGCATTCTCCCCTCGGTTAGGCACCAGAGATTAGGATTATTAATGGATATGCTTGAATATTACCTACTTCCGAGCGTACTTCAGTAAACGTCGCATGTTTCAATCGGCTGACGCTTGCAATTTTTAACGGAATCAACCATTCCCAAAGCGGGTAGTTCTAAGGTTGGCACTCCATTCTTCCTTTGACATATTTGACAATCCGTTCTTTTTTCAAGGAAAATTATGAAAGATGTACCTCGAATTACGTCCATGTAATATACAGAAATCTTTTAGCCTAATATGTCCACCGTAGAAGCAGTCTCATGTATTGGAATAATAACCTATGGTGTGTTTGCGACAAGAGGTTGAATTAGAATTTTTTGAGTGTTTATTACATATCTTTCCGACTTACCTTTAAGCAACTGTAGGTGAGAGTACCATATTGATGAGTATGATGTTATGTCATAAGACGTACCCATGGAAGTTATCTTAATACTCTTAAGTAGGCTCGTGGTAATCACAAATTACGGTTTGAGGAGAGAAAATCTCATATTCAGAAAGAGTTTAGAAAAAAGATGGGACTGATTGTAGATGTACCTAAACCAGGATATGGCTCCACAAATTATGGAAATACATCAAAGCGTTTCTTTAAAGGTCCGCTAGTTAAATCTAGCTGCTGACATAACAGGTGCGAGGTTGAATTTATTTTTATTAATGCGAATCTTTTATTAAATGTAAAAAACAGGACACTGAAATAGATAAAGAAGGAATTTTTCACTCACAAAGATAAGAGTTCTGTATATGGTTTGTTTTATATTATTAATTTTTTTCCAAAACTACCGTCGCCCAATTATAATTTAATTATACATTTCCTAAAAACAATTGACTAAGATCTCATAAAATATTCGCCAATATCTTGAAGGTAATTTCAAGTGGTTTTCCATTAAATGAAATAGCGTTCAAAGATTATTGCTGTGCTACAGCAGAGATGTATGTCCGATTATATCCGTGGTACTATATGCCACCAACAGTACATAATGTACTTATACACGGGGCTGAAATAGCAAAACAGGCAATCCTCCCGTTAGGGCAACTGACAGAAGAGGCAATGGAGGCCCGGAATAAAGACGCAAGGAAATACCGGGAGAGATACACATGGAAACACTCCAGAGTGGCCACGAACGAAGATTTGTTCCGAAGATTACTTCTAACTTCTGATCCGCTAATTTCAATATCGGCACCAGTTAGAGCAACGAAAGGATCGAGGAATATGAGCAAAGAGATTAAGGGGCTCCTAGTCATGAACAATGAGGAGGAATTGGCTGATGGGGATGAAGATTCTTCAGACGAGGAATGCATTTAATAGAAATGGTAATTTATAAAAACACCGTATACTTCATTATAAACTCACTTAAAACTTTGACTGCATGGTTTAGTAGAAATTTAGCATTATCGTACAAAAGTAAACTAATATATTATATTAATATCGCTTACGTGGTCCCGTGCTTTAAAGCATAACCCATTTCATTTTTTACAATCATCACCCTACAAGAAATGGTGACTTTGTAATAAATATTGATGTCTAAGATATGTATAAAGTATAATAATGCTCAAAATATACAAAAAGAACGAATCAGAAACGTATTGGTTCGTTGTTCCTCCCAAAACACGAGAGCGTAGCGGAGGACGGTGCTCCGCCGCGCGGATTTGGCCCTTGCAGCGTTGTCGAAAAGTCGACTTATATATTATCGGGGCAAATTGGGGCAAGATTTTATTTCAGATTCCCATATACGAAGGTTTGTAGTTTATCGTGGTGTAAATAACTCCGTGTCACACGGTGTCTCAATCAACTTTTTTTCTCGCTTTAGGTAAAAATTTGTTCCAAAATCAGGGTCCGCCATTTTGTCATGTAAGTACATAAATATTCACCAGAGCTCATTGAAACCAAGTCTTATGAAGGACAAAGAACAAAAATAATAAAATGGCATCATATTTTACTCGATGATTTTCCTAGTTTGTGTTCACAATTGACTTGAAGTTGAAGAATTTCGTGAAAAATCGAAAACTGGAAATTTTCGCAAAAATTGGTCAACTTTGACCCCCTGTATAATTTTAATGGGGAGGATCCTACTAAAATGATCTCTATGGTTGTATGCAGAATTTATTCTAAATCAATCATGCGAAGTTTCGTAGTCCTCACTCAAAAAAAGCGTTTTCGTATTTTTGGCCAGCTTTTTTCGATTCTAGCCCACTGTGCGCCGCCTTCTCGGCCGTCTGTTATTAAAAGAAGTTTGTGGATGAGCTATGGGAAAAACATCTAATTTGTTTAACAATTAGACAAATGTCCTCCATCCGCAACGATTACGAAATTCACAAATATATTTTTACAAAAAATGACAGAAGGAAGGGGAGACTTAAGAGGGTTTTCAGTATTCGAGAAACTACCAGCAAAATCAATTGGCGGAGGAAGATGTAAGAAGGGGAATACATTCCTTTAGGTTGGAATAGCTTTGCCATCAAAGGAACATGCTATACGTTCATGAGATCACAGTATTAACATATTTTAATCCACTAATTCTTATCGTCCTGCATAGAACTTTTTGCTCAAATTCATTCTGATATCCACGGAAGGATACGTAGATACGAGATTAAATTCCCAGATTAAATTGATAGAAACAAACGCAGCTACGGATAGTTCTCTATTCGGGTAAGAATTACCTTCAAATCCGTAATAGTGACTTTTCCACTTAACTCACTATGGCTTCGACATTGTATTCGCCTTTCAACCTGCGAAAGCAATCGGCGTACGTGTGGGCTTTGTTCGTTATCCTTTACCATGAAAGCGCTTCGTAATAGAACTCTCTAATAAAGCGAATTTGCATGATTTCCGGGCAGGTCACATATTGAAATTATCACATCTACTTCAATTATAATCGCTGTGAGTCCATGAGCTCTTCAGTTATTTAATAACCAAGTTCTTTATCATTACTCATATTACTATATTCATAGTAATATGTTTAAAAAGGAATTTTGCAAAGGTTATTCTTCGAAAATTAAAAATAAAAATCCGAGCAGTGGTGCACAAAGAAAAGTATTCAATCCGTGTATGGTAAGGAGGGTATTAGAAAATGATCGGGAATAGAGCTAGGCAGAAATTAAGCAATTAGGAAGAACTCCGCAGTGTCCTATACCCTCGGTCACACCGTTAGAAGAGCCATTTACGAGTAATCTATATCTACGAGTAAAAGAATGAGAAATCGACATATAATAGTTTGGTATACAAACAAGATATATTTTTAAAATTGACATTTTTCAGCTTAGCTTTGTGGAATGGTGCCATCATGCAAAGATAAAAACACACTTTGTAAATTCCACAGAAAAAAAACAATCGGCAACTAGTTTCGTCCGTCAGACATTATCTCAACTCCCTCCAGCAAACCCACCTATTCTGACCTCACCATCCCCTCTCATTCCTCCCATCCTTTTTCCCAGAAGTAACCCGCTTTCCACAGTATGATCCACCCACATCCCGATCTTACCGGCCAATCCCCTTTAGACTAAAGAAGTTTTAATCATCAAAAAGATTGCTATAAATAAAGGATACAGCCCAGATATGGTGGATAAACTCTTGAGGAGAAAACCAAATATCCTCTCATGCCGTAAAATCACTCCTTCCCTCTAATAATCCTCCACAACCCCTTCCCTTCATACTATGTTTCGACTTAAAATTATTATAAAATACGTCATCGCTTACTAGAAAGAATGCATATGAAAATGATAGCATTATGTAAGAAAACAAGATCATGAGAAAAGATTGAGTTGTTGATTATAGCAACAATGTAGACAGAATGACAACTATGTAGAAGGCTATAGTAAGGGTTCGATAAAGAGCAAAGAATATTCAAAAGAAAAAATAACATGAAAACTGATTCGTCAATATTTAACGCGATTGTATAAATTATAAAATTATGTGTACAAATTCCACATTTTTAGTGAATAATTTTTTTGGGAAAGTTTAAGCCATTTCTATCCTCTCCGATATTACTCATCCATATTCTGTGCCACGCCATTGGTAGAGAGTATCCCCAAACCATTACTTAGTTCCTCCCCCCACTGACCTTCATAGATTCCTTCCTCTTTCTCATTTCTCTACTTCAACGCTTCAACGCCAGTCGTCTTCACATCGCGAGATCTTCTGGTGAAGAATATTAGGTAAAGTAAAGATTTCGATACCTACGTTACTTTGCGTCTATCCTCTTTATTATCTTCAGATTCTTCATGGCTCATAAATACGTAATTTACGACATTCTAGTAGTTTAAATACCTTACAATCTTCTAAATTTCAGGAAAGCGTTTCTTAAATTGGAAAACGTACTGGATGTGTGGCTTGTCTTCGGAATTCTTCTCCTGCCAACTATGTGCTCTGCCATGCCGAGGGACTGCTCCGAAGTAGCTTCAATAAGTCATACAAATTAAGTGATTTCGAACATTTCTTCCAGACTTCTTCCAGTCATGAATTCTAAAGCGTATCATCCCTTCTTATTTCCAAGTAATTTATCCAGGTTTTCCTCGGTAAATCCGTTTTTTAATGGTGAATCGCACCACATTTTCGAATGTCAGGCATCCCTTAGAAATTGCGAACGGAATCGTTGGCGTTTGACGAAATGGTTGGACCGACGTTGAGCCATTCGAACTCTTTCAAAGGTTTCGGCGTGCTTAGTAAATTAATTTTCCTATACCGTAATTTGCCAATGAATGTAAAATCTCATAATTTTTTCCAAGGATTCTTCAGTCTGAAGTACGTTCTCGGGTATGCTGTTCGGTTGAAAATTTCCCTCAGTCGATCCATTTGATAGAGAATTCAGTTCTACTCGATAATCACCTACGACGGGATGCTTGTCAGGGTTAACGTGTGCTTTCGTAGATTTGCTCGCCAGAAACCCTAGAAATACTTCTACTACGTCGAAGTATCAGTGGGATTTAAGGATTGTCGTAATATCTCCATGCTAGGAAAGTCTAAAGTATTTCTTTCCACATTCCTCCGAAATTAAATTGTCACGAAGAATAGTCGATCAGGGATATCTTTAGCGAGCATGAGATGTGTGAAATCACACAGAATAGGAGAGTTCGAGTAGGTCTCTCCTCATATTCTCCTTAGATCAATATGCCCCATCAGATTTCAGTTACTTTATCGCGTCGAACACTCGGATAGCAAAGTGTAATACTTAGGTGATAACGTACCTGGGTTCGATTCTCCTTGGTATGTCATATGCGCGAAATTACCTCTGATTTTAAACAAATTGAACCTTACAACTGGTATTAAATATGTTAGTTTGGTTGATCCGACTAAGCCATTAATATCACCCACATTATGTGGGTACGTACTTTGGAGAATAGTACGAAACTTACAATCTTGTATATCAAGGCCTCAAAGCTGTCGGCGCTTCTTAGATTTAATTTTGTCCTTGATTCGATCCAGACGTAAATCATAAATGTTACCCTTTTTAAATCTATATTTTGTTTTTCTTGCATTTTTATTCCATGAATGGAAAGTAATCCGTTGCTATGAATTTGGGAATGAATCACTAAATCCTTTCATTCAGTCATATTCAAATTTTCAAATATTGTAAAATTTCTAGAGTGAGTGAATAGTATATTTTTCTTGAAGCAAAGCGAAGATTGTTCGACTTAAAACGACTTGTTTCTATATGTTCATTTAAGTTGGATTTTCATGTTCATTAATTTTGAGAGTGCATGTATTTGGTTTTGGTATTAAGTTTGTCTGCTCAGTGAGAATGGAGTGTCTGGTGATGTGACTGGAGTGTGACTATTTTGTGTGTTTGTTGATGGATTATGGTATTAGCAATTACTATTATTACTAATGGCTATTCATTTCATGTATGTGGTGTGGTATAACGATGAAGATGAAAGTCCAGTTTGCATATTCGAACAAACTTAAGGTCTTCTGATGAATTTTTAAAGAAAACTGAGACAGTAATTAATCCATCCTTTGCTTTGCTTCAAATCTACTTATCGCGGAAGATTTTGACAGATGCTTTTAAATATCGATCTAAATAGATATTCCAGTGTGTAATGAATTTTTAATGTGCTTCGGCTGGAATAGCTTTGAACATTTCTCCCGTTTGTGCAAGTTTATTATTTCTTTCCATGTGAACAGCTTTGAACAGCATGTGATTTTCAGACTTTTCAGACTTTCTAAGTTATTTATATTGGCTAATAATCATCAAATATAATTTGGATATTTGGTGGTTTTTATGGTCGTATAGAGTATTTTTCTCGATTCATTTCAGTCAATTTCGTCGATAATCTAATTCATTAAATAAGGCATACTTTAAGAAATCTTGAATCTGTTTGTAGACTTGCATTTTTCTTTTAGATTTGATCTGTTTTCTATGTACCGCTTTTATTTTCCTATACATATTATATTGTAATTTTGACTCTCCTTTTTGCCTTTTCGGAGCTTCAATTCATCCGGTACCTGTTAGGTTAGAATATGGTAGTATGTTAGGTTTATGTGCTTCGACAGCTGAGATCATATTGCACATGGTCTCTCACCGGAATCGAACCCGTGACTGTTTTCTCAAATGTAGAACGCGCGGCACGCATAGCTATTTGGAGCTGTCTTAAATTAGTGCTTCTTAACTTCAAAGAAAACTTAATTAAATATTAAGTCCCCTTTAGTTTTTTGCGCAATTAGTACTTTTAATAACTATTTCCAATTGGTCAGGGTACTACTATTAAGGAGTTATTTCAAGGTAATTTCCGTATATTTAAATAGTTTAAATTTAATCACTTTCTCGGAGAATTACAATGATTGAGTACCCTCAGTTGTGATGTAACCTTTAATCGATTCCCTTAAAGCAGTAGATATATTTTTAACGGAAAATATCGATAATGATTAAAAGTTATTCAAATTTTTGGAGGGGATATGCTTAACATCTTCTGCAGATGCTGTGATGATTAATTTAAGAGTTGTAGTAATTTAGCAAACTTTCCAAAATTATCTTTGTAGATAACGTAGGGCTTAGAGCTTAGACCAAAACACAAATTGAACTTTTTAAATCTTCTGTTATACACTTTCAGTAAAATTACTTGAGTGGATGTCATTGGAAGACTCAAGGGAATCAGTGGTGTTTCCAGAAGTTTCTTCCCCCACATCAAGGAAGCATACTGAGCAGTTAAAAGATCAAGGAATAAAGGAAGCAGTTGGGGGCCGGAAGGGGTATGGTTTTCATCTTATTAAATTGTATAATTTTAGTTTGTATAGTGGAATTAAAGTGAGTTTTGCAATGCTCTTTAAGACAGTGGTGCTGCTGGCTTGAACAGTAACTCAAGCCATCTCATATTGCACTCTCACCAGAAGTAACGCTTATAAGAAAAAAGATAGAGCTTCAAGACAATATATTTAAAGATTTTGATTAGATAATATAGGAGCATAGCTTTACATGGTAGAATTAAATAGCAATAATATTGTACCTTAACTTTTATTTGTGATACTTTTAAATCGTTTCCTTTATGCAAGTTTAAAAAGTGTATTCACCAAAAGAAGGTTATAGCTTTTAATTAGAAAAGGTGTCGTTTAGTAACATGACTTTTCTCACAATGCTTTATTAGATTCGGTGAAAATGGAATGGAAAACTTATACCCTGTATTTTTAATACATTTCAGGTAAATTATATATCAAAAGCCTTTTGAATGTTATTAATATGACAAAGACATAAATAAAAGAGAAAATGAAAACTGATACAGGATAAGGCGTTTTTGGGTGTTTTAGTATATCTGTATTAGTTCGTAGTTATCGGAGTGTTTGTTTAAAAACATTTGGGTGGGGAAAAGAATATCAGTTTGTCTGGGAATTTTTTGAATGTGTAAACTAACAGTTTTATAGATTCAGATTTCATGATCCTGCACATTATGCGTATATAATTAATTTTCCTTGCACATTTTGCGCATTTAAGGATAACAACGTACTTGTTCTGAACTTCTGCAAGATACATGGCGGTTTCTATTTTTACTGCATTGTTACTTTGCTTCATTTATGAAATTCATTTTATTTACCCTCTCAACCTGCTTTTACTGAGTTTATTATAGATTGTAACATATTCATCGTATTTGCTTGCAGAACCTGAGGTTGTGGCCTGCATATGACGCCTTTGGAAAGAGGATAAAGTGAATATTCCCTCCAAAAGGAACTGACAAGGCTATTAAAGGAGACAAACCTTGGAACACTGAATTCAAGCAGCAAATGCGGATCCCTAAAGCAGCACCCATTAGAAGCAGAAAGTTGTGCTAGCAGACACGATGTACTTCATGGAGGCTGGATGCATTGGACTTTAATATTGCTAACTTTTATAATAAAGTAGATTGGACACTAGAATTTAAATACAAATCTGTAATTTCAGTGTTTCGGTATTTTGTTTAGATGTTATTTACAAGATTAACTCTGTTTTTGTGATGCGTTTCAAAAGTGTCGGGACGGCAGTCGAATGTATTAGGTGCGGAGGGAGGCTGTGCAGGAAACTGAGGAAGGAGCTTTCACGTCAACGCAGAGAAGATACTGCGAGCAGATGAAGCGGTCAGGGAGCCGAAGCATCGAAACGATTCTGCGAGCCTAGCTGTGTGAGCGAGGCCTGCACGCGAGGCTTTCGTGCCGATCCTTGAGGTCGTACGCGTGAGGTGTGCCAGTAAGTAATGCCTGCGTGTCTGTCGTCCGTAGGAGGTGCCGAGAGTTACGCCACTGCAGGTTGAGCCTCGCAGCGGTGGCCGCAGGTCGAGCCCGAATGCAGTGCAGAGGGAAGACAAAGAAGAGCCTGCAAAAAGCAGGCGAAGCCAAGCAACGAAGATAGCCTGCGACGAACTTCACACACCGATCCGAATATACAGCGGCAACACTTCGTCTCTACAAATATTTCTCTAAACGAACCGTCCACAATACGTCTAAATAGTCCATTTTAACACTGCATTCACGTAATGCGATTGAACACTGCGAATATGACACAGCGAACATGTCGTTTTTTTAACTCTGCGATTTGGAAGACAGCGATTTTAACGCAGCGTTCGAAAACACAGTTTATATTATCATCACCTTGCGTCGACGTCATGCGCTGTGTCAACGTCACCAGTTGCTTCAGCCGATGCTGTCTCAATACTACGCAATGTTTCCTCGTACGGCGTCTGCAGTCTACCTATGTGTATAACGCCTTTGTGTCTCAGCCTGTTAAATGTTGCGATTGGTTGTTTGCGAACTTTTTTAATAGCCATGTACTTAGAGTGAATGATCCTGCTGCATTTCGTTGTCCTTCCTATGTATAGTATTACATGTGTCGCCTCATCCTTAAGGCTATTTTTTATGATGGAGTATGTTTTTATATGAAGTCGTTAAGCTTAAGGAAGTTGTTTGAATTAGTGTTTACTTGGTATGTTATAAGTGTTTACTTGGTATGTTTTAACTGATGATTTTATTTTCATGAATTGCTTCATGGACTGGTATAATTCGTGCATGGGCGTTCGAAGCCAGGCAACGAAGATAGCCTGCGATGATTTTCACACACGAATCAGAATTTCAGCGGCAAATCTTAGTCTCTACATATCCCACGAAACGAAGCCTCCACGATGCGTCTGATAAGTTTAAACGCTGCATCCACCTAATGCGATTGATTACTGCGTTTTTCAACATAGTTTTTTTTATCTCTGCGTTCTCCCAATTACTGCACCATCATACTATATCATCACCTTGTGTCGACGTGATGCCTACGATCACTGTCGCCGTCACCATCGGTTGTAGCCGATGTTCGCACTATACTATGAAAGTTTTTTTTGCGTACGGTGTTCGCAGTCGACTTACCTATATAACGCCTATATATGACTTAGCCTTTTTGTTTTGCAATTGGTTTTTACGAATTTAGTTATTATTCATGAACTTACTGCAAAAGATCCTGCTGTATTTGTCTTCATTTAATATTACATGTCGCCTTATCCTTAAGGCAACTTTTTCTGCTAGATTATAAATTGTTTTTATATCCCTTTGATACTATACCCAATTTTCTTATTGGATGTCAGTAAGGTTATTGAGGGTTTTAGTACATCTTTTCTTATGCTATTACTGATGATTTTATTTTCATTAAGTGTTACATGGTGTTATAATTTGTTTTTTCCCTATTGTGAGAATTTCAGTATCATATGTTGCATTAAATTTCTAATATTTTCTGTGGTAATCCATATGGTTAATTTTCCCTTTTTTACAGGAAGTCTTCAACATTTTAAGGAATTTCTTTGAATTCGTGATTTATCATTATCTGTAATTACTGATAAGATGTATTTTTCTAGAAATTTTACGGGCTGTGTTTTAAGGTGTATCGTTCCTTTCCTTTCTGTACGTGTTCGCATATCAATGTTAGCATTAAATATTTAATCTTTCTTTCCATTCTTCGCATATGACTATTTTTGTTTTTGAAAGGTCTGTTTGGTGTATTTTCTGTTCCGCGTAATTTGCTCAATTTCAGCCTCGTATTTAGCCACAATTTTCATTTGCTGGTGGAATTTTCGTGGAGAAGGTGCTGTTTGAGCCGTTTTAGGTGCCCAAAGATAGGATAGCCTTTGTCTGCCCGATTCTTGGTCTCATGCTGCCAATTGAACGACAGATATGCTGTGGTTCTGGAGGAGTTTCTTCGAGTTCATCAGATTACAGCCCTTTGGTTCAGTATTAGGAATCCTACAGACAGAAATGTGATGCTGCAGCATATTTCATCCACGGTCATCTTCCAGGGGGGCGCCCGTAATGGACACCAAATTTCTTGCGTGCATTAATTGACTTTTGACGTGTGGCAAGTTCAGATACATTTGCAGAGTATTTACTTGAACTAAAGCGTCTTCCACCAGTGAAGCCACACTTTAACTTAACGTGCCGAAGGGCTTATTAATCCATCTTCTCGTAAAGAGCTGATCGCATTTGTAACTGTTATTTTAACCCTGTACTATTCATTTTTCATGGAGCCATTAATCTATTTTGTGAATTTAATGTTGTGGCCTATGGCGCTATACCTAATCGAAGTTCAGGAGAAGTGAGTGACGAATAATACAATAGGTTACCAGATCCAGTGAAGAACTTAATTTTACCAAGTTTTCTATTCATGTAAATGTTTTATCACATACTTTAATTATTACGTGTTCTCTATATATGTACAAATATTTTTGCCTACTTTGGAAATCTTGTCAGCTTTCAGCATGCATTGCCAGATAATATATTTACGTTACGCTTTGATGGAATCAAACTTGGTTTTTTGTTATTGTAAAAGTATCCGCGGAATCGCTTGTAGTTAAATAATTCGTTTGTAAATAATTGAATTTGAGATGTTTTGCTGATTAACTTCTGTGGTTTTGGCTGCCTTTGGGAGGTTTTTTTTACGGAGGGGTTTTCCTTCCAAATTCGGGCGAATGCCAGCAGACTTGTTCTTCCCCTCCGGTCTTCCCTGTGATGTCTGTTTTACTGTTGTATTGCTATTTGGTTAGTTTTGTCTGATGTAACCACAGGGAGATTTAAGTGAAATAAAAGTTAATATTGAGAATTGCCTGTTCGGATTCTTAGAGGCATTTTGTTCCTACAACCTAACTAAAAGGAAAAGCAACAATGTATTTTCACAGTTCAATCTAAAATTAACTACTGCTTATAAGGACGAAAATACCTACTATCCTGCGATATGAAAAGCAAAAATGCTTAGGCTTGGGTGTATTAATAGGCCCTTAAAATTCGTTTTAATAGTTTTATTTAAAGGCGAGGGAGCCTCCAGAATAGAGAGAGAGAGAAATTAAAGATGGACCTGCTATGCAGGTCTACGTTCAGCTTTTAGAAGGATTTGTTTTCGTTATTGTTCTTCAATCACTTCATTATTTCGATTTTTAATGGCATTTACATGGCAGAATAATATTATAGCGAAACGGAGGTCTAACTAGTATTGCAGTAATGGACAGATTCTAAGCTTGTTAGCCATTTCAGAAAAGACATGTTCCGCACTTTGTGCTCGCGAGTCGCTGAAAGCTGGCGTTAGAACACGAATTCTTTGACTATTTTAGAGTTAAATCCAAGATATTTTCTTATTTGTATCGGAAATGTGGTCATACCTTTTCAAGTTAAATATAAACAGAGCAGACGAATTCTGGGCACGTGTTCTTGCTAGCAAGTTCTTGCGATAAATCATGGACTAAATTTACCAATTGTATTTTAAAATAAGGCGTTAGGAAACTTCCTAAGCATCTGAGGGTATGGACTAATTAATAGAATTACTGAACTTTAATGAAACCTTCGATTCTGTTGACGCGGATATATATTAAAAATTAAATTATATTAAATTCTGTAAACATCATTTATACGCTGATGACCTGTAGATATATCTCGATTCTACAGCTGCCTGATTCTCTGAATGTGTTCAGTATGCGAACCAAGACTTCCAGCAAAGTCGAAAAATGTAGCTAGGACAATTTTTTGAAGATAAATCTATTAAAATTACAAGCCATTGTCATAGGATATCCCTAGTTATTAAAAAGAATTATTGGAAATATTAATGCAAACCTCTTGAACAATTTTGAGATCCCATTCTGTAACGCTTTTAATAATATCGGTGTTTGCATATACATCTGAGGGGATGAATGGAAGAATAAACGTTTTCACAAATTTTCACGACCGTGCTCCGGCGCCGTACCGAGCATTTCAGGGAAAAATGGAGTAGGTAGTGAAGGACGGGAAGTACTTTCCTACTCCCCCACATCTGGGTAAGAAAAGAGCAATTAAGTTGAAGGCTGTTATGACCACCAGAAATTTTCGAAGTCTCTTTCCGTTTTCTTGTATGAAATTCTCTGGTAGAATCTCTTACACCTCTGAACATAGCCAAGAGACATTGCGAGTCGGGTGGTGGGCCAGAGCAACGATGATAAGGGAGGGCAAAAGTGCGGAAAGTAAGTCGAATGTTTACTGGAAATTGGCAAGCTTCGAGAATCTATTTATTAGCAAACCCATTGAAAAGCACTTGCAAAGATAAGCAGCTATATAAACGAGTCTCAGGATAACGCAGACGCACATCCTCATTCACTCTCCATAGGTTTCAATATAATCTCCTAGATTTTTAACCTTTATATTGTGCTGCAACTTCGTTATAATTTGTCAAACGGATCCGACTTCTCCATTTCTGGGGACATATGAATACAGTTTTCATTTGAACAATAAATGTAATGTATTCTTAGCTGAACGATATAATGTTCCATGTTCGATTAAGATAATAAAGTTTTAAATATTTAAAATCTTTTTATTATTTTTCTTTACTGAAATTAAATTATTTAATGTTAATTTTGATTGAGAAAGTTAAATTAAGGTTAAGGAGGAGTTTTTAATGAAGAAAATATAAAGGATTTGGTAAGTTATCATGGGATGTCCGGAGATAAAGATAAGTATTATTTTTCAATAATCTCATAATACAAAGGCTTCCAATCAGCAACTGTTAAATGTAATGTTCTTAGTACTTTTAGTAACTCGATAATATGGAATTAAATTACTGAGCGGCTGATTCATGCTAGACGGAACATAGACTTACCTCCAGCAAATTTTAAGAAGTGCAATTTTTAAGAATTGGAATGATGAAACTTTCACCAGGCTAATAAATTGAAACTTTGTGTTTACTTTAAAAAATATACTTATTTCGATTGGGCAGTTTTCTTTAATTGTAATATATTTCTTGGAATATTTAATTATTTTTTTATTTATTTATATTAATTGGAATATTTTTCTTTGTATTAAAAGCAGTAACGAGGGAAATACTTTGTGGAAAATCGAAGACTTAGTGCGTTTACAATTATGATATTTCTCTGATATGATCATATTTATCTAATCCTTTATAGTATAGAAAGTATCAGAAAGGCAAATAAATAAGGCATTGGTTGGCTACAATATACTGTGTTAAAAGTAAGGATTGGATAGGGGCAAGAGTTAAACAAGCTGCCGAATTTATTCGATATTGAAGAAGAAATTTTTTAGATAAATGTCGCAGTATAAAATATCCATCCTATGTCTCTTTTCAAACTCTATGATTATTCAAATCAATCTTTCAAAATGTGATGTTTGTGCGTGCTAGTGATGAAAATTATAATTTCCACGTTCTTTCCACTGCAATTTATTCGTGATTCATAATTTGAAATTATATATACTACTACTACTATACTAGAGGAAAAGATTTGAATAACGTTATGATAATTTGCAGTACATATATTTCTCTAAGAATTTAAACTCATCTGCAACATATGGGTAAGTTTATAAACGTGGTATATTGTCGGGTTGAAATAATTTGAATCGTTTAGAAGTTATTAACGAGGGAATTTTTTAGATAGATTACTTTTACGCTATTTTGCACTTTGGACATAGATTGGAGTAGATACGGAATTTTTTTATTTAATTCATTTGCGTTTGTACATGTACGATATGAATTTAATCTTGCCTATAAAAAAGAAAAACATCTTGGCCATATTATTTTTAACATGATTTTGGAGAGTTTTGATGAAATACCTAGAAACTTATATAATAATACGTGGAAAACTATGCGTTATGAGCAAATTATATGATTCGTAAAGCTTCTTTTTAACAAGACTTTATAAATATGTAACAGAGGATGAAAATTATACTTGGAATTCAATTTTTTATGAAGGTTCTCATTAGCCATTATTCTGCCTGCGTTCATGTTTAAATATCCTAATAGAATTTTGCTGAATATATTGTGTGAACATCTAATATTTGTTACTCATTTTAATTTCAACCATCTTTACAGGTATATACGAGTATTATCAGGGGATGGAATAATCGAAATGAATTAGTAAAAATGATCCTGTCACCTAGAACTCTGAAAATGATCTATGAGAATTATTTGACATATTACTTTTACAAACACAATGTATCTTGCTTATTAGTCTGATGTGTTTCTTATGTATTATTATTAATATCAATAAAAATTAAGAAGACCTTAATTTTTTGTTTCTAATACCCTCGATTTATCATTAACCAAAGTTATGCAAGATAATCGCCTTAGAATGAACCGGCGATCAAAAAGTGATTTAATTAAATGGAGAATATAAGGGTTAGTATTAATCAATTTAATTTTAAACAGTCATGCATTGAAAAACTGGGTAGCGGAGGAAATAACTTGATTATATTGCTCGTTAAGTTTGAATTGTGAAAGTTTACAAGAGCCAAAGATCACGCAATCATAGGGAAATGATAGAAATCGGTAAATAAAAATAATAGAAAAGAAAAAAATATTGACATCTGTAGGATTTGAACCCTGACTTTCTACGTGAGAAACAGAATGTCATCCACTACACCAAGACCTCATTTGCCATAAGGCGAGTGATAATAAATGTTATGAATTACTTACTGCAGAGTACATGCAGCGCCATCATAACCTTGCGGAATTTCCCGGCGTTTTTTGAAGGACGAATTCAGAATTTAGAGGTCATTCAAGGTCAAAACCAGCAATTTTAACCCTTTTTTCGAAATTTACGAACAAGCTCTCCGAGTTTAACCCTTTGGGCCCAATAACCTTGGCATGAAAGCGAAAGTTCATGACGACACTGTGACGTTGCGGTTTGGGCGCGGATTCAAAATTTCCAAATTTTGTATTTTATTTCAGAACTCTATTCTTCGAAATTTAGCCATTTTGAATTTGTTATTCCTTTCTCTTATAGTCTCCATTGTCACTATTAAAATGACTATCGTAAATATAATTTTACACCCAAGATGCATTTTGTGTTGTCTAGGCGCAAATTTCAAATTAAAAATTGATAATTTAGATATTTCTTGAAAATTCGTCCATTTTAAGTACTTTTAAGTAGTTAACTTGTAAAATTGCAAAATTACTATCGTTTTACTCTGCATAAAACGTTTTTGTTTTATCTAATTTTTTCCAGAATTGAATTTGAGGCCGTCATTCCGTAATTTTCATAGTTTATATAATATCGGTACCTTATTACTACTGTCGATTTAAATCTGAAAAATACTAAATTAAATGCAATTCTTCCTAAAATACTGGATCTTCCAGTATTAATTAAAATAGAGGACATTTAATCAATCCATACAATAATTCTTTTATAAATAACAAATTTCGGAATTTATTTCTTAGCTAGTACACAGGAAACATGTTCAGAAACATCAAATTGCTTTTTTGATACAATTTTAATTGTAATAATAACAAGTATGCATAATTATCAAGTAATAATAGCATCAAGATGATAGTAATTTTCATGTCCTCATGTGCTACGTTGGTCCTTTCGCACTCAGTTGTGCTGCAGCATTCAGAAGATTTCCATCTCAGACGTCTTATAGTAGTAGCCGGAACAAGTGGGCACCGTGACATCTGAGTACCTGGAAAATATAGTGACAAATAGAAAACGTCATAACCTTAATAGTACATTATTGCCCTAATATATCTTTGAGCGCCAATTATTACTAACTTCCACATCGTGACAAGCGGTGCGTTGAAATCACCGGAATAAAGAGTGATCTTACCCCAACAATTGATATCCTGAATTTCCCCAACGGGAGAGAATAATTTCAATATTAATATTACCGGGTTACGTTGAATCGATAGCATAGCAACTCCAAAATATGACTCATTCCATGCTTATCAAAAACTTTCAATGCTTACTCATCACCATGAGCAGGCGTCAAAATGTAAATAAGAGAGAAGCAACCGTCTCAGAGCGCGGAAGTATAAATAAGCATTCACATCTAATCATCGACATGTCATCCGAAGGTTTCGAAATTTCTAAAAGAAATTCTAAAAATTTATCACGAATTGAAATAAAAGCGCTAAATTAAACTAAACTTTCCGATCTATCTACGATTAGGAACATCTACAACTAATGTTGTAAACGCGTTGAATGAATTTACAATTCACAAACAACTTTAGTATTGCGTAACGTCGAGGATTTCAAATTTAGGGTGTTAAAACCATGAACATTTAAAACGGAGTTTGCCACGAAAGCAGTTTTACAAAATAATGGTTTAGGACAAAATTTTTGATGCGCAACTCGAAATAGTTAGAATTAAGACTACTGCAATCGTTATCTTAGCGTGACTATGCTGTTGAAGCCTTTATTACACATACTAACCTATTCCGCTTCTCTTATGTGATAACTTTTCGTTTTTAGAGGATGGCGCTCACTTCTCCATCTGGTCAGGTGTTCGGCGCTATGATGTCCTGAGCTCAGTTGATTTCACTATGACTACTTCAGATGTCCATAAGGATTCGACGTCCTCTCTTTCAATCAAGTAAACAAGATACGGCTTTCCTAAAAATATAAAATAGTTATGATGGTCAAACTTCTTGCAAGTCAAACAAGAATTCTGCTTTATTCTTCATCATGGTGATAAATTGTAATAAATTCTAACTTTGAATATAACACTAACAAACCACCGAAATAAAACCTGTGTAAATTATTTTTTTATATTCTCAACTCTCTTTTTTATGTTAGAACAAAAACCGCCGCAGTACTTGTCACTGCAAACTGCACTATCGATAAGTGCTATTCCCCTAATAGTTGCATCAACGTACATTTCTATTTCAAAAAACAAGATTTGCAAACCATATAATGAATTGAAATAAACTATATAAAATAAAAATATTTTAAAATATATGAATTCCTTGCAGTGTCTAGATTCACGTATATAAAATACAATAAACACGGTGTGTTGTATAACCATAGTTTGGAAGCCTTTAATAAACAAATCTAATAGGATAACCTAACATAGTTTTGCCTGAAACGTTACTTTCCATTTCAACTTGCAGATTAGATAATTTACAAAAATGAGCTTTAATATATTAAACTAAACCGATAAGAAGATGTAAAAAGAAGTAGAACGTAACAAAAGGAAACTAGTAGTAGTACGATATCTTCAATTTTTTTGGCTGTATTAATTAATCACATTAGAAATCGATCCCATCCAAGCTTCACAATTCTCTTCCTCTTTGAAACATCACTTTGAAAGACACTACAGATTTCAAGTGCCAATTATTACAGGTAAAAACAACCATGTGGTAGTAAAACCGAAAATTAAGTTCTGCTCAATTAATTAGGAAATTACTCCACCTTTCCTAAATATCCAGCATTCCTTCTCATCAGTTATTATAATATTTTAGTTATGAAATGATTATTTAGATCCAGACAGTTTAGTTTGTGTGTGTATAACTTACGCGGCCCGCCTTTCAAAATCATTCGTGACCCCTGACCAAGGCAAGGTTTATATTATATAAAATAACGTCTTTAACATGTAGCGATTCAAACGTACGTCTGCAATTATACAGACACTTCGTCATATTATATACACAATCGACAGGTATCTAAATTCAGAAAATAAAATGAGAGGCTATTTGCTTCTAAAATATCTCTCGAACAGTAGAAGTTGATCACTCCGCGAGAAAACTCTGATAACAAAGCTTGGAAAAATCTGATATACTGATTGATATCAATGCCTAAATATAAAAATTCTACGGAAAAGATTGCTCTAATAGATGAATCTAAAAAAATTAATTTCTAAATTTGGAAATTAAACGAATTATTCAATACCAATTTAGAGACATCTTAATAAGCAAAATGCCGTTAAGGCAATCAAGATACAAATATAGAGCTAAATACTCTACTTACTTAACTAGCATTAAATTTCGTGACATTAATAGCAATATAGACTGTAGTAAGTATAAATAAATAAAGTGATAAATAAGAATGAATATAATAATAATGATAATAATAATAAATAAATGTAATAATAAATATTATAAACAATAATAGGTAAACTTTCACTCGAGAGTCTCAAAATGCATCGACTACCTGAGGTGTCGCACCGCCAACGGCGTGGGTCGCCCCACCTTCACTCCTTCGGAAGGCTCTGACGCATATCCTCGGCTACAAGGCTAAAGTCATTTCACTGAAACGATAACAAGTTATGGGTTGGAATTTTACCATTACGAGAAAACATTCATGTAAAGATGAAGTAGGAACTTAAGGACACATAGAACTCACTTCAGAATTTGAAAACACTTACCGTATCTTGCATCGGAATTCAGAGGTGGTAACAAATAAAAAGAACTCCTACCAAAGAATGCCCAGATACAAATCTCCATCGGTCTTCTTCCTCTGCTTACTCCGTCCTTGAAATAAATAATCATGCATGACAAAATTTCTCACAGATATATTTTTTAAATTTGCCAAATAAACAGTTTTCTCCTTAACTGGAGCTACCTCATATTAAAAGCCTGTGGTCCAAAATAATCCAATGATGCGCACCGTTTAATATGAGATGCTCCAGTGCCTAAGCTTGTCAGGTCAAATGCACAACTCCAGCGCAGGGCGAAACAGCTACGGCAGGGGTTCTTTTCGACAGCATCGTACTCATTGAAAGTGGAAGAGAAAGGATTCGCATTATGTGTTTATTTAATCAAAAACATGACTATTCACGTAACAAAGGAACAGGAATGAACGTTTCACAAACTAAAATCGCGTGGCTCAAGGGGTCAAACTGGGTTTAACGCGGACATTATATTTTAAAGAATTCTCAGTTTAGTATTTGCGAGAATCAATTGTAATAGTAATTATATTAGGATACAAACCTTTTTCCCATGTCTGCGACGAGCCACTCCGTTTCAGAAACACCTGGATTCAATGCTGCAAAAACTCTTACCTGCAAGGAGCATTCGGCACGGTCCAACCTCACCTACGAAATGAACTACTGGAACGAGTTTTCTGTATCCCCCATGCGGCATAAACCTGAATCTGCCACGAAACAAAATACAAATGGAAAGCTAAATCACGACTTTCCGAAAAGAAAAATCATCCTTCCTAAAACCTAACTAAATGATGGTTTTACTTTTTCTATTTTGGCTATAATTTAAAAATAACAAATGAATTATATGGCTCACACTTAAGTTGACAAAGAAAAAACACACTCTGCTGAATATCAACCATATGGTGAACGGCTAAAAAATGAGAGAACGCTCTGGTAGAATGCAAAGTTAGCATACAGTTACACAGCGAAAATATAAATAAAATAAAACTTTAATATAAAGACAATGGTGTTTATTATATAAAATTTTAGAAATCAATCGCTATTTATGAATGCGAAATTCTAAATTACTTGAATGCAAGCTCCTTTTATGTTCTTAGGATAGTCGTTAACTACCTTCAATGGAAAAATATCACTTATGAACTTTACTTAACAGGAATACAAATTGAGCATACTATTTATTATTATTAAAAAGTCAAGGAAAGAATTTAACGAACGAAAAGAAAAATTTAATGACAAATATACCAGAGAATGTCGCGTTCTTTCATGCATACTCGGCGAGCATGGGCGTGTATTGCGGGGTTGCCTATACTCCGGTTATCAATTTTCAATTATTTATTGCATCGAAACTAAGGCCTATTCAGACGAACGCCGTCACACTTTTTCCTTATTCTACTTACTGCAACACTGCAGAAAGTTTCATCAAAATCCCCGGACAAAAGTGAGAGTCTCTCCTTGTTAGTAAGCCTTTTTGGATTAAATTGACCTTACTTTGAAATTAATAGTTTAATTTTTTTTGGAAGGTCCCCAACAATTTGACTGTGCGGCTAAGCATTTTTTTCTTATCTATGTATTAATACTCGTGTAGGTTAAAAATTTTCTGTATATAAAGTATCAGAGGGGAATCTGACCCAGGTTACTTCGCCTAACCTGCGTGCTGGGACCGACCTATCCATAAGACAATCTTGGAATACGGTTCGTGTTCAGTAATAGCAGTTTAGGAATCAGAAATTACTGTTAGACTATTCCGTTGGTTTTAGTCTAGATGAGACGAGCGAGGACTTACTGGATATACTTTCTAATATTTCATAAATTTCAATGCTGAAAGAAATGAATGTACGTGTTAGCTTCTCTATAATTAAATTGGAAAGAAAAAATACTTCTGTGAACTGAGTAAGCTTTTGTTTTGACTATACCATGATTAAGCTCCATGATATGAACAGCTGGAGTTAATTAAAGTGAAATTAGATTCCCTTGGGAGAATATTCGATACGAAACTCCTTTCTACAATCCGTAAATAATGCACTTTTAAATTTTTTACTCTCTTTGAAAATCACGTATATGGTATTACCATGACGAGAAGCTCTCTGTAAAAGTATATTATGTTATTTACTTAAAATTGTTTGTCGCTATATATTTTCTAAAACTTTTCTGTACTAAAGATTGAACCAACTTTTTCGAACCTTATATTCTTCGAAAAGTTGCTCTGAGGCCTTGAAGAAAATATTCCGTTTCAACTCACTACAGAGCTAAGCTACTGGGACAGGAACTCTGACGCAGTATCAGAAAAAGGAAGTCTCTAGTTATTCACTATTTCACTATTTGGAAAAACCCTCCATGAGGTTTCTGCAAAAAAGAAACTCTATATAGCCCCAACCGAATTCATGATAATAGTTTCTAAAGTTTCCTTTGTCTCTGGATCTACAAAAAGCCTTTGGTAGTTATTATAAGTTGGGGAAACGTAAAGTACGTCGTAAAGAGGAAAAAATACTCTATCTTGTTTCTAAAATAGAGTTTGAAACTCTTTGGAGCTTTGCTGAAATTGAGAGGATGAAAAGTAATTGGTTATGTGTTGTTTGGCAAGAAAAGTTGTGTGATACCATAGAATGTATGAATACGTTTTGTTCTACTATCTTAGTAACTTTTTCTTCCATTCTTATTTCTGAGATGAATATATGAACAATTAATCTCTCCCACCAGTGTGGAGAGGGAATTTTCGAGACAGAATGGCAGCATAATTTCGGCATGACATCTGAGTAATTCCGCTTTCTGATTGTAGAAGAAACGATGTTTTCATCTCTTCAAATTAAAAACTTTGTTTATTGAAAGCTTTTTAATGCTACTATTTTCCTAAATTTGACTGCACTATTATTATTATTATTACTGTAAAAAAGCTTATTTAGTTATATGCTCACTATGATACTTGTTGGGTCATTGTATTGTTTTCAATTTCATTCTCCCTGGATATTGAAGAAGCCGAAACTTCAAGACTGTAAATATGCCATATTAGAGTGAGCATCATTAGAAAAGTGTTACAAAACGAGCGAGCATTATAGAACGAGTGAATATAATAATAAAGCAAGCGTCTTCATTATGACAAATGTGAAATGGAAACCGCTGGAGGGCACCGCATTTTGGCCTAGAATTTGTAGTAGATCCTAAATAGAAGACGAAATCTACTATGCCACACACCGAAAATCAGCTAACAGGTTATTTATGTAGATGTAGATTTAGATTGCATTTTTTAATCTCATTTACAACGACTCATGACATCATCATGTGATAACCGATTATCTGATGATGACTGGGTGATTCTTGTTTTGACAACTATTTCAAATAATTTAATCGACTATTCTTATAGTAAATAGTATTCTCCTGCTTATTAATAGTTGAAACGAAAGTTATAGTTATTATATAAAGAAGCACATATTTTTGAAAATTTTTTCATAAAAATTCCCCTCGATTACCAATGCGGAGACGTATCATTTTCTGCAACATTTATCGTCAATGTACGGAAGTCCTATGCGATATTTGCCGAGTACTGAAAATACTTACTACTTTATTATTATTATTATTATTATTATTATTATGCGAGACCATAATGGTTTTAATTTGTATTATTGTATAAAATTCATGTATATCCTCAAAATCTGTACATCTATCTATGTAATTTTTCATCATTAAATATTCATTAATTATTATTATTATTATTATAGCTGCACTGTTTATCATAACCACCAATAGTAATGTAGCGACGCTTAAACATTTCGCTGCGGGACCAACCTTCACGACACCGAAAATACATAACACAAAGCAGCGCTAAGTGGAAGAAAGACGTTGAGTAATGAAAATAACGGAAGGTTGCGAGAGAGCTCGAGAAGAGGGTATGAGGAGAGAGAGGCCTCCTAAAACGTGTTACGGTTTGTATCTGCGTGGATATGCTTGGGCATAAAGAGGAAAAGGGGCGGGCGTGTGGAAGGTTTGTTTAGTTTCTCGTGTGGCCGTGAGAAAGGCCGCCGGTGGCGAGGAAATGGCGGTGGCTTCCAGCCATTGTCGACGGTGGCGCTCCTTTGAGAACCGCCATCGCTTCGGCGGACACACTCCGAGAGGGCCTTACATCTTCCACGACGCCTCAATGGAATTTAGCTGCCGCCACTTCAGAAGAAGTGTCACGAGAATCGATGGCCCTCTTTTTAGAGATTAAGTGGATCGTTCCGTCGACTGCAAAGGAGTGGCGCGAAATCAGGAAGACGGAGTGGAAAGGCGAATTGTTAGCGCGGAGTAATTCCGCGGGAAAATAGTCCCTCCCCGCACCTTCCTCCGCGGAATGGCTGCCCGCGTTAATGCATGCCATCGTCGGCATCTGCTTTTTTCCACATAAGTTTCGCGGTGTCCCGAAAGCCCGCCGTAGGAGTTGGGGCGTTTGTCCTCGTCTCATGACGGGAGAGCCATTTTTTTCTTCCGGAGACGCGTTTCCCTTGGCCGAATTATTTGGACGGGTTTGTCGATTTTTTCTCTACGGGTTTGGGCTCGCACGAAAGCTGTCATAGTTACGTAAGGATTGGGTGGGTGAACCTCATCGCTCAGGCTACGATTGGGTGGGCGGCTTTTTGAAGATTGATGCTTTTAATTTCTCAGTTTTCTTTCTCCGTTCTTGTGCCACGAACATGTTATTTGGTATCGGCCTGAGTTCCCATTCAATAAAGAATATCTGCCACAGTATTTTTCATAGAGTTTTGTCATATTTCATAAAGATGTTTTTACATTACACTTATCCTTGTACACACAGAATTCCAGTTCGTGGGTTAAGTTAGATTACAATTTACTCGTTTGGAAAGCTGCTTCCAATTTGAAAGTGCAGCCAATGAATAAACAGACTCGTGGCTCTTTTTCCTCCTCTCTAGTAACGTTATTGTCTCTTTTGAAATTTTTCACCAGAATGTATAAGCTATTATAAATTATTCTTTATCCTTTATATATATTATAAGTGGAACATACACCAACCCTTTTCCTGCTTTTAATCCATAAACGACAGTAAGTTTTTTCTTAAGTATAGTTAAGGGTTTATTTGTCACCCATGATATCATTTGGTCTCTGTGTATTACCCCTACCAACAAGTATGATCTCTTTGATTATAAAAGTGACAAATATCTTCCTGACTGGGACTAGAACCCTGGTCATTCACTTTCCACGTTCAGATGCTTCAACCAACAGCCAAGTCCAATCAACCCTATTCCATTTTTAGGACCTCTGCTCGAGTCACAGTTCGGCATTTTTCACTTCAGTTTCTCCACCACTTTTTAGGTGCTTGCTTGAGCGGGTAAAGCTTTAACAATAGCGTTCATTCTTCAAATTCTTCATTTTATTGGACCAAGAATTCTCGCTTCAACTTTTCTCTTTCTCTCTTCCTGTGTTGAGGCCAAAATGAAAGCATATTTTTGGAATGGAATTATGCTATCATGCTTTTGAAATGCCAAATTTACAACTCCACAGGCTTTGAAGTAAATGTGTTCATGAAATATAAAGAGAACTATCAGTTGTTAAAATAAAGTGATGGATATTAAAATAAGTGATGGATAATAGTACTAAATCATTGCAGTTGAACACTTCATAAGTGAACCTCGGAAAATATTAATATGTAATTAAATATTTTACTCTCAATCGCAAGTGATTGTCTTGTTGCTAGAAGGATTTTATAGAGGAAAAATGTCAATGTGATTAAATTTTTGAATCATAGGAAAGGAGAAATTTATTAGCCTGCAGTATCCGAGTAGTTTCAACTATGAGAGTAGCAACACTCAATTGAGAACAGCCAGAGTAAATTCATACTTGCACGTTTTCGAAAACTTTTACTAATAATCATACCCTTTAAGCTTTTCTATTCAGAAACTAAAACCCGTAACATTCATGAGTTTACTCCCATGATGCTCCTCACAGAACTCCTTAGAATCCAAATGAACAAGATGTCGACTGAAATGTTAACCGTGAATTGACAAACTAGATTTTGTAAGCGTGAAAGGAGCTGTTGGAGAAGTTTAGCGGAGAACGGGGAAATTGTAACGTATCCAGTAACTCACTTTCCACACTTATTAGCATTCCTATTTGGATAAAGTTGGGCTAATCGTGAGAAATGCCTTCTCATAAAGGGATCGTATATTTTAGACATAATACTTTATGCTGTCATATATTTTTCACATTTTGTTTTTCACAGTTTCAATTATTTTGGGCGTGACTCTGAACTATTTAACAACTTGAATACCATTTCGTTCATTTAAACTTTCGACAGCTTAAGAGCTAAGGTATTCCTACGTACTTTGCGAGAAGATTTTCAAATGATAATTAAGTACACGGTAAACAGAGTATATGACGATAAAATAATTACAAAAACTTGCGAGTAGAACTTCATCAAATTATGTTTCCTTTTCTAAAACGCCACATTTTTAACCCTAAGCCACATCTGCCTTTGTTTGTTGCATACGTAAACCCCGACTCGGAACTTTCAACCTCCCCAGAATGGAGTTAAACGCTCCGAAATATTCCGGCAACTGAAGATATATCCTCGCCTGGAATTCTGCCTAACGGTAATATATTCTGATTCAAATTAACTTCGTCTGTAAGCAACGGTGGGATAGTTGAAGAGTTCTCCAAGCGGTGGGTTCGGGGTTCGTTGTTGAGGCTGCGTAAATACAATGTTGCGGCCTAGTGAGAGGAAGTGCGTTACACTAGGAAGTGCTCCATGTCCTCAATCGAATGGGAAGTGAAAGGGAAGGGTGGCGGTGAAGGGTTGGGCCAGCGGAGGGATGCATTTAGTCCTAAAGCGACGTTGAGTAGCGCTCTATTATCCTTTACCCAGGTATTGTTAAAATAAGCCGCATAAGGAGGATTGGATGTCTGTCATAATATTGTTTATGGTTCCTGTGTGTTATTTTACGCAAGAGAACTGAATTGATTATAGTTTTCAGGAAAATAGCAGTGATTATTATCTTTATTATTATTATTATCTTATATATTATATATTATTATTATCTTTTTTTGATCATGCTAAACTCATTTGCAGGTGACATTAGCCATTCATACTAAAATGCACTTCACAATGATATCTGTTATGCTTTTTTTAAATTTAGTACATTAATTTTAATAAGTGACAGAGCAACTTATAAATGTCTTTGCATCAAGGGATAGTTAGTTGGATAGTGAGTAGATGGTTAAACACATGTTTAAATTCCGTTAAAAATCTAAGAAAAGTTTTTTGGTATGAAATGAAAAATAATATAAATAATATATAGTTTTCTATGTTTTGTTTCAGTTATTTAAAATTAATTTTAGGAATTTGCGTAATAGTTAAAGCAAAGAATTCTAACGATGATTCTACCTACTAAGAGGAAACAATACAATTTACCTCAAGGTAGCAATGTCACCTATGTAAATTATAAGATAATAATAAGAAAGAAGTTAGTTATTTGTTAACGATCTTTTTAATGCTGGTTACTAAGTTATTTTATCAAGGATTTACCAGGGAATGCAGCTTGTTTGGGTAGAAGAATAAGCAGAGTTATACTTATGTAAACATCCTAAATCGGAGCTGTTTAGTAAGAAAATTATACTGGATATCGTTATTCTTTTTCAAACAGACTTATTTTATTAACAGGTTAACTCTGTTAATTTATATATTGCTGTAATTAATTTTTTCCAGTAATGGAATCCCACGGAAATGGGATTCCATTAAAAAATTCATTCCAAAAAATCGCTACATTTTACTACAAAAATTGCTACATCCATAGATTTCAATACTATTCTTATTATTGTTGCCATCGGTGTGCAGCATTACACATAACTATTATTTAATTGAGAATTTTAAATTAGAATGTAATACCTTAAGAACTCATAGAAATCTCAAAGAAATATTTTAATAGAAATCATGTTATATTTCGTAATCAGTTCTAAAATTTATGATTACTTCGAGTATTAAGTAATAAGACGAATTCGAGGTAGTCCTTACATTGACTTTGAATTGATCTTACTTAAATGTTGAATGATTATTCTATACATTCTCGAAATACGGAAAGCTATGAAAAAATATTAATTCATTTCTCAAGGATGTATTTTGTTGATTTTCTCTGAAATGCTTACTTAAGGAATAAATTTTCTTTGATGAATGAAAAAAAATTGTAGAAAAATAAAGGTTGTGGACATTTCCTTTGAATACTATCGCTCCCTCGTTTTCGAATCGATAAGGCTAGAGTTCTCTAGAATATTGAATGTTCTCTCAAGTTTCTTAGACTGCCACGCTGTTGAGCTCAAGGTCTTCCAAGATGGACATTTACCGAGTTTTTACTGCTCACATGTAACCCTTGTTGTAGAGTTTTTACTGCGCAATTTCAAGAAGTGTAACCGGAGTTGTTGTGTTTTGTATGACCGAACGTTGGACTAGAGGAAGGTGATCTTCTGAAGTACTTAATGTTGCTGCCGAGTAAAAAAGTAAGACGCGTTGAACTGTTGGAAATACCATTGAAAGCCTATATAGATATTTGCACATAAATTAAGACTGTGGCAAAAACCTTCTTAATTTTATAAATTATCGAGGTATACGTATTTCTTCGAATGCATCCTAATATCATATCGGTTCCTTGCTATACTATGAATGAATATTACAAAGAAGATCTAATAGGTCCATAACTTAAATTGAGTTTTTTATTTTGAATAACCGCAAGCTATTTAAGAATTAATTTAATTCAAAACTTAATTCACTGTTTTATTTACCCTCTTGCATCTTTACTTTAATCTGATCAGTTATTCGTATTTAAGTTTATTACTAGAAATTTTCATACATAGGCGCAGAATGGCTAATTTCTTAGAGTCCATATATTTCTGTATAGTTTGTGTATTATTTATTACCTTTAATTTTCTATTTCTACGCTTTATTTTGAATCTTCTCTGCAGTTTTTTGGACATAAATATTCCATGTACTTACAGAACTTCAAAAGCTAAAGATACAATTGTTTTTTTCTTTGTTCTTGCTCTTAGGGATTTTTAACCCGGACTATAGTAAATTATTATTACATATATTATTTTATAAATATTATTATTAATCTATCTAAAGAAGTAACCTGGAGGAGAAACAATAATGTAGGAAAATTGAAATAATTTTACAAAAACATCTGCCTAGATAATCCAAAGGAAGAACTTAAGTGTGATATGGGAAAATTTTCTAAAATAATATTTATCACTAAAATTCGCTCATCTACTCTACTCAAGCGAGTATCTACAGTGATATATTAAGGACTTAAACAGGGCATAAATCTATGGCAGCACTCTTTCGTTCTCGGTGAAATACATCATTGAACAAAATTTAAATTTAGTTTTGTTTCTCTGTCATCTAATTTTGATGACAGGTAAATTTTATTTTCTACACAAAGTTCTAGATTTACCATTGATCAATACATTTCCATAGAAGAGAATACACTATCGATAGAAATTTCTAACGGCATCACTTCATACAGCAAATAATTCTATTTGAGTGAAAACGCCATCATTTAAACTAATTATGTCTGATATTTCAGCCTTGAAATTTATTTTTTCCTTTGAAATTGGACGTCTTCTCTGGATATAAAAAGGAGCACTGAATCAAAAAGACTCAAAAGAATTCTACGAACCCAAACAATATTTCCATCGAGTCCCTCTTTCCTGGACTTCCGCTTTGATTAATTTATTTTAAGGAAGCGGATTCAGAAGATTTAATTTAGTTCCATTACGTAAATCAAAAGTTGGAATAAGGTTTCCTGAAAGTATGACTCGACAGTTTTATTAGTTCTAAATTATGAGATGGAATTCCAATTATGCAGGGAATGAGTTCTTTCTTCTCTAGCAATTATACTCGAAGTTGATAGCATTTTTATGATTTTAAACCCTTAAGAAGGAATTATTTGAACCGTCAACGTTTTGATTTCTGCCTTAAGAATGTCACGGTCTGCTAACTATCTGCGTGTATTTATGAGCTACTGAATATGCTTAAGCCATCATAAGTTCCTATGGTAAATTACCATCGTTTTCAAAATAGCACAAAAATGTCCATAAATTGTCAAGCAAACTTACTATATGGATATTTGATTAATGCTGGTCGATTTCATGTTTGAATCGGATAAATTATTAATTTATCAATTACAGAATATTTTAATATTTTACTTTGTAAAATCATGGTGTATGAGCCCCTGTCACGAATTTATTTTCCTTATATCATATTGTTTTTCCAATACAATATTACTCCTTATATCATATTATTTTTCTAATACAATATTACTTACTCAGACATGGCTTCCAGAGTACACATAGGTAGTCTAATTAGCATAACTAGTGCAATTAGTGCTAGTAAACTATTATTTAGGAAGTTTAACGCAGTAGTACATTATGGTATAAGGTATCAGATGACTTAATTATATTAATTTACGAGATTTGTTACATAAGATACTAATTCCTCGCTCATTTAATGAGAAGCTGTTAAATAGTATTGGAAAAGTAAAATTTCTAATTCTCGGTGAAAGTTGACTTTCTTGGATCAAATAAAGAAAAATTAAAAACGAATTTAGCTTAAGATCTACTTCTCTAACGATTGATGGGAATTCAGGTGCTACGACTCCTAGAAAGCAACAAGTACGGAAATTAAAAAGAGGATTTAAAGTGATCACATCGTTTTATCATTTCGGAAGTACCCATTAAACCATAATTAAAGGTAATTGAAGAAGCACAAGGTAGCAATTTGAATTTAAAGAGTAGTCGCGCTGTTTCGAAAGAGGAGGGAAGCAATTAAGGTGCAACAAAGAATGAATTAAGACTGTGAAGACAGGTAATTAACTAAGACTCTAGTCGTGAGAAAAGCTCACAATTCATTGAGCTAGTAAGAAGTATTTGCCTTGAATTATGAACGGTTTTTCTTTCTTTCTCGCTCCAATTCCGTATATACGGAAGCGGGAAAAGATTAACTCAAGTATTTCGAACCTATTGTCTTGATAGCAGTGTGTAGAAACTCAAATTTCTCGTTGGTTTTCAACTGAGACCACATAAGGTATAAAGTAAAAAACATACATGGGTGGTCTGAAAAGTTTCCGACATTTAGCCATTTATCGACATTTTTTCTGAAAATTTTCTGAAGATTTCTGAAAAATCTGGGGTCGGAAACCTTTCAGATCACCCTCGTATAACAGCTGACTGTACGTTCCACGTTTTCAGCTGTAGTCACGTTGCTAAACCAGCTGTCCTGTGATTTCTGGAGAGGATTTATTATTCCTAAGGAGAAAAATATTAGAAAGGTTTGACAAGAAAGGGACTCGAACTAGGACCTTGAAATTTCCGTGTGACCGCTCTATTAAATTGAGCTGTATTGCCGGAACAATCAATTTGACATTTTACAGCAAAGGACGAATGGTTCGTCCCACTAAGCAGGATAATATGAGCCGAAACTTCATTAACGTTGCGTACTTAAGCGTTCTTTGTCACATTAAGTTTTCCTGAGGTTTTTATAGTATCTTGAATTACTTATGTCCACGAAAAAAGAGCTGCTTCTTTTTTGAATGGAATTTAATTCTCAAATCCCCTCTAAATTTGAACGCCTTAGGGTCCTATCTTTCTCACAAAGATAAATCATTTTTCACATTCACAGGCCAAGATTTAAATTTGTATCCATTGGGATCCTGTTTTTCTCATCAAGGTAAAAGGCCAATCAAAAAATGGTATAGATTCTTTCGAATAATATCTGATGGAAAATATAATAATATTATCCGAATTAAATGCAAAAACGTCCCAATTTCCCCATTTCTGTTTTATTAACGATCAAATCAGTAGTGTAAAAATGAATGGAGGCACTTTTACCTCGGGCTAAATAATCATATGGTAAAAAATAATACAAGTGTATCCATTCATTTCTACATTGAAAATATGAAAATTTATAAAATATTTCCCGAGAGGATTGATATTAATGATTTCTGTTTGCAGACGGTAAGAGTTTGATCCTATTTCAGGTTTGAAGGCAAACGTAAAATACATTTTTGACCCCTATGATATCCTAACAAACTGAAAAATCAAGTCAGAAAATGTTTGCTGATAAAGAATTCGTAGTCGGGACAGAATCTGCTTTCGGCACTCCATTCCCGAAACAAAACCCATTAAAATTAAAACACGGCAGCATTATGAGCTTCCATCTCTTGAGATGGCGTTAAATGCTCGGCAGGCACGGAATTCCTCCGTTTTGCGGGACAATTGCGTCATAAAAAGTGGCGTTCCCTCACGAGGCAATTCTCTCCGCAATTACGATCTCTCTATTATCTTCCTCATTCCAGAAATCGCAGAGCCTTGGGGAGGAGGAAAATTTAGAGAAGCAAAAGTAATAACATCCAAGATTCCTCGGGGAGCAATTCGTCTAAACTCGTTACCCAAACATTAATCTCGGATGGAATTGTTATCTTAAGTATTAGCGTATCTGCCGATTCGGAGAACATCTTGACGTGGAATCACCTCCTTGGAATCGCTCCTTAACAAGCATCGCCCACACAAACTCCTGCTTCTTCCTCATTCTCTCCTACACTCTTCCCGTCCCAGAGCAGTCTCAACCCTCAATGATTTATTTTATCGCCTACTGCAAATACCGTCGCCATTCTTTCTTAAAGTTTTGAGAGAAACGTGCAAGTATTAAGCTATCTAAAATACTCGAGCTGACCATATCCTAAAATATTAATAATCGAAAACCAACGGACAACTTTACCAGAATAAGATGAGACTACTATAATAAGCTTCTTTCTACGCTGAACTCTTCGTCAAATAAAATTTTAAAAAATAAACGACTAGAAAAAGTATATGAATAAACATTGCGGGTTTATAAATCTAAGCTTGCACTTAAGAAAAAGATATCACAATATCTAAATGCCCAGAAAGAGGGGGATGTGAAAAATCTGTCAAATTTACAGTTAGTAGGCTAAATTTCCCGGAGAAAGTCGCTCAAGGCAGATCTTAAAACGAGCAAAAGCATATACTTTCTAGATTTATAGACGATATAATCTATATGCAGAAGGTAAATGATTAAAATTTTTATTCACCTGACAAGCTACATTTTCCCTCAAGAAGAAAATTTTGTCACATATAATGATAAATATTTGTTAAGTGAATGAAAATTTTCGGTTGGTTATAAAAATGTTAGTGAATATGAATGATTACGAGTAAAATGCTTTCATCGTTGATAGTAAAAATATAAGTTAACTCGTTAGAAATCGAAAAATAAAAAAAATAAATCTATATTTCAATCTTTAGAATAAAATTTATCTTCTACAGGGTGCTAATATAAAATGGATTACAAATTAATTTGTTTAAATCTTAAATCCTGTGTAATACCCGGAGCAACGAGTTGAGACAACTACCTTTTATATTCTCTCTTTAAATGTTATATCCGTAAATCATGACTCCTATTGCGTGCTTTTCCAGAAATAATAAAACTAGCGTAAAATAATTTTGAATTTTTAGGGAGCCAGGAGTTAAAGTTTCTGGAGCGATAACCCATTAGGATATCAACGCACAAATCTCTACCTCGGATAAAAAAGGAATCTTGCGTGGACTGTATGGGATATTTTTTCCATCCACAACCGAAACCGGAAGGCGAACACCGTTGATCCTCCGCATGGGTCGCTTTTATTTAAGCATATACGTCACCGTCGCGCTTTGGCACCGTCAGGTTTTTTCCATCCCTCCCGTAACACTGGGCAAAATTTCAAGCTTTGGCTACACGACACCAGCCTCCATTAGCACCGACAAAATCCGTTTTTATTTTCGCAGAAATGAAGATGTTTAGGATATTTCTATCTCCCCTAGCTGATTCTTCCTCCTGCTGACACCCTCTCTCTCGCTCTGAACCCCTTCCCACGGTCATTCCTTCTCCAAGGGTCGCCCTGTGTTTGGTAGATGTCGAGACTTTAGGGGCGCACCGTGTATTCCCGCTGTGGACTCCCCCATTCCTGATTTATGGAGAATTATGCGAGTCCTTCCGCTTCTCTTCCCCGGGGAGGCTCCCGTAGTCCGGGAGGTGGGATCGGGAGGGGGCGGGAATGGGTGGGAGGGATCCCGTGGGTTGGGAGAAGGGGAATTTGGTGGGGTAAGGAGAAGAGAGGTAGGGAATAGGGAGAGGTTGGGGAAAAGGTGCTATAGGATAGGGAAGATAGGGGTAATGTGGGTGGGAGTTTGGGGAAGATGGGGGTAATGTTTGGTTTGAGGTAGGGGTAGGGGGTATGTGTGGTTAGGGTTTCTAAGGGTAAGGTGGGTTGGAGGTGGGGTGACAATAGGGATAGGGGTAGAGGTAATATAAGGTATGTAGTAGAGAATGGTAGGGGTATTGCAGGATAGAATATAGGGGGAATTAAGTTATATATATATATAGGGGAAATATAGGGGGAAGAAATGGGGTTTACTTGTTATATTGTATGTTTAAGGGTATATATTTTATGTTTAAGGGGTAGGGGTATTTTGGGGTTTGAAATAGGGGCAATGTAGGTTAGTAGGTGGGGGTCGTGAGGAAGCAATAGAGGGTAGTAGGTAGGAAAACTTGGGGGCAATGTATGATAGGGAGAAGAAAAAGTTAGAGGTATCTTTGGGTAAGAAGTAGGGGAAAACAGAGGGTTTACGTGGTATATTTTATGGTTATTTTTGAGGTAAGGTAAAGGGAGTCAATGTTGATTTTGAGGTTTTTTAAGATTTGAGGATAATGGGGGTAAGGAGTTAGGGGTAGTTAGGAGGCAATAGGGGATAGGGGCTAGGGGAATGTGGGGATACTTCAGGGTATGAGGTAGGGGAAGACAGGGGTTTTTATTGCATATTGGGTTTGAGGGGAATGGGGTTGAAATAGGGGTAATTTAGGTTAGAAGGTAAGGGTAGTGTAAAGGGCATTAGAGGAAAAGTAGGGAAAGTTGGGGGTTATGTATAGTATGGGATAGGGGAAGTTAGGAGTAGTATTATGTAGGAGGTAGGGGAAGGTAGTGGTAATATAAGTAGATAGTAGAATTGGGTATGGACGATAGAAGGTAAGAGGCTGGGGAAGGAGTAAAGAGTAGGGGTTAGAGGGATAGACCATGGGAATAGATATGGTGGGGATAGAAGATGGAAATGGGAAGAGAGGAGTGTATACCCTCGAGCGTAACCATCTGCAAAATCAACAAAAGAGTGTGGGGCAGAGAAGTAGGAAATAAGGGATGCGGGAGATAAATGCGGATGCGGGAAAGACAGAAAGGGATTGGTCGAGGAAGGAAGTTGGATGTGACGGAGATGAGGAGCGCTGAGATTCTAACACCGCCCTCTTCTCCTTTTTTTCCTCACGGACACTGCTTTGGGTTCTTGTGTACCTTAAGTCAAACGTATTATTTTTATTTGTGAAGGAATCGAATAAATTTTCTTCGAAAGAAATAAAAATTAGAGGTTCGCTTCTTATTATTTTGCCACCTTTGGAATGGAGTTGAATTTCGGTGGAAGGGCATGTGTATTCGGGAAAGATAGATCTTAAATTTTTCGGTTGATGAGCACGGCACATGTTAGCATATCATTAGAATCATGCTAACGATTAGAAGTTTCAGGCTAAGGAGTTAATTAAGCCTTTAAAACAATGAGGTATATAGAATATTAGTTTTAATATTGTCAAAAGTGGTTCGACAGCTAAGGAAATTCTGCTCTTGATCCCCCACCGAGAATGTAACCCGAGACTATTGTCAAAAACACTGCTCGCTTCGAAAACCAAGAATCATAAATAAATACGAGTAAAATAAATTAAATTTCTGATCTAAGGTTTTTAAGGAAAATGAAGTAATGAGAGGAAATAAGCGAGGCGGTTAATAGATTGATGAATTTAGTTTACATTTTAATTTATTCCATGAAAAATATATTTTCGTGCTGGTTCTAAATATTAACTGCCAAAATATCTAGCTTGAGGATGAATATCTTAAAAAATTATTTAGAATTAAACTTTAATAAAGAGCACTTGCAAGGCTGTGGATATCTAAATCGACGAACTTTGCACAAATTTTGATTTATATTTTTTCTTTCTAATTTTCAATGTTTTCCGTTTTAAATGATTATTTTATCTTTTATAATGCATCGAGATAGCCATATTGTAATATAACCACATACATGTAAAAATATAAAATGTAGAAATCGAAATCCAATAATATACTTCTCTCGATATTTTATCTAGTATAAGGTCGTAAATCAGGGGGAAAGTATGAACGATGTTATAAGACGAACAAGGAGTCAATACTTTTGTCCTTGTTGCTTGAAAGAGAAAGAGAATTTATTACGTTGACGTCTGCAGAAATTACTTTCTCCGCAAAAGCATTAATCTTTTATATACTTCTTTTTGGAAAAGATAGATATTTCACGAACTATGATCTTCTCAATTGTACTGCGCGTCTATTGTTGCTGAAATGGAGGATGCCAATCACTTGACTTTCTTTGCCCGTCGAGGTCAGGGATCGACAGATTCATCGATTCCATAATCCCTTCGCCTCTGCTTGTAGTTTGGCCAATTCACCATCCAAAATTGCCTAAAAAATGAAAGGAAAATGTTGGGCCAAGGAAATCATTACTTGCCAAGGAAAAGAGAAAAAGTGAATTGGAGAAACCGGAAATGTGTATTCGTCCTCAATAAGAGTTGAAATAAGGCTTGAAAATAGTATATTTTGATAGCTCAATGTAAATCACCTCTTGTACCAGGAAGAAAAAATAGTTTGAGTGTAAAGAATTAATGCTAGATTCTCCCACCAATAACGCATGAGGGGATTCTACAATTATTCAAGATGAGTCAGCTTTTTTTATAGCTCGTAATCGGCTGGCTGGTTTGGGTTGGGTGGTCGGTATGGGTCAGGTAATTACTTTCATATAAAAAACCTTGTGCAATTAATTCATAAATTTATAGCAAACAAATTTTAAATGAATAGGTATCCGCAACCAACGATAATGCTAATGGGCATTCTGAAATAGATATATTTAGGTTGGAGATTACATAAATTGCGGAGAAGGATTTTGCCACAAATTTCGTATAAATTTTAAAGAAGAATCTTCAATTTTAATGCTTTCACTACTTAAATACCACACATTAAAATACTATTTCAAGACTATACTAAATAGAATACTCATAATAAAGGAAAGAAGATATCTACTTTGCCACAGGGTTTGCTTTTAGAATCCGCGATCGCCTCCGTTGATTTTAAATACAAATAGTAAAATTCTGTAGTAAATGCAATGTAAGCACAATTATCTAACAGCAAGGAAGGTATAACATGAAAGAATATGAATTAATAATGGCCTTGATATTTATCCCTACGATTATTCAACGAATTTATTCAGCAACCCAATATTTTATTACGTTCATGAGTCACTCTTGGTAATCAGATAAAATCAGTCCTTTCCTTAGATCCCTCGAGTCCTTTGGTAAGTATATATAATTGGAAATCTATTAGAGGGAATAAATAACGGCGGTAGTCTTAAATATGTTCAACTAAGGGAGTATTTGTCATCACAGGATAGCCTGACTGAAATATAGCATATTCCACGCATGCGGATATATTTTGATCCTTTCAAGAGTCGTAATTCGTCCAGGGGTCATTGAACGTAACTCCCGCGGACTATGCATCGCGAACGTCTTCGTTAATCTCCATATTTCAACGGAAAAGAGAGCAATTTATGATGGGAGAAAAAACAAAACCGTCCTCGGGTAGGGAGAAATAGGGATATTTTTTTGATTTCTGGAACCTTCCCAAACATTTTCCTCGGAGAACAAAATTTACCGACCTTTTCTTACATAAACTTGACCCGATCTTTGTTCGAAGCCGCTTCACTTCCCCGTCATTACGGGATAAAAACTTTGCGCTTCCTGCCCTGAATGTTTCCCGGGGACGTGGATGTATTGTAAGGGAGAAGCATAAATCAGAAGCGACGCTTCTCTTGATTCTTGAAAATTCAGTTTCCTACGTTTGGCGTCTCGCCGCAGGCCAACTTGATTTCCCGGCTTCTAGACGGGAGAACTCTCCATATTTGTTAAAGAACTTGTTTATTTTTTCATCGATCAAAGTTCCGAACTGATCTACCTAACAAAACCATTCGGTTATACTTTTCTACTGCTGGTGGTAGCGAAATAGGAATTTTCATTTGAAGGTTTGAAAAATGAAAGGCTAAGATTTGAACGGTGAAACATTCAAGTTAACACGATCTTCATATAGTAATACTATGATGTTTAATGTGTGATTCGACAGCTGAGGTCAAATCGAATGTATGACCTCCCACCGGGATCGAAACCAAGACCGCTATCATCAAAGGCGAACGCGCTACCCACCTGACTGTCCCATTATCCTATAGTTACATATAGAGTTAAGAGATAAAGTTTCTCCAAGCGCCGAACGCGGCGACCGTCTAAGGGTGATTCCCGGGAAACGGATAATCGTTTAGCGGTCCCAGTTATTCAGAATCCCGATGTACATTTCGGAAACAATGCTTCCATCTTCATGGGGGGTCCAAGTGAGGTATTTGTGTGAGGTATTCACAAATACCTCACACTCCACTCTTTCTTCTCATTCAGCATTGGACCCCCCATGAAGATGGAAGCATTGTTTCCGAAATGTACATCGGGATTCTGAATAACTGGGACCGCTAAACGATTATCCGTTTCCCGGGAATCGCCCTTAGACGGTCGCCGCGTTCGGCGCTCGGAGAACCTTTATCTCTTAGTTCATTGACCGCCGAGTTCCTTTTTTCTCCTTTCTAACATATAGAGTTCCTTTTACAGCATGCGGAAGAAAACAGTATTTTGGAATATGGAATAGATAGAAATTAACTGTACCCCTTTGTTGTTAAAATATGGTGATTCCTAAGCCAACAAGGATTGAACAAGCTTAGGGTGACGGAGAGTGATGCACGGATAGAGAACTGAATAAATGAATTCGTTAAGAAAAAAATATGGCGTAGAAAATACGATAGCGGTGTTTTGATTTAATTTGGAAGAATAAAAAAGAGAGGTGAAAGCAGAATGACTAATATTATGTGACGATAAGATTTGGATGATAACGGGAGAGTTAGAATGAGAAAAAGCAGCTTAAATATAACGGTTGAAATCCTGAAAGGAGGTGATATAGCCAGCTTTTAGCAGTAATGGGAATTCACAATCATTATAAACGGCTGTAATTAAGAGAAACTTTGAAAAGGTGAAGACAGAAATAATTATTCAAGTGTTTCTCAAAGATCTTTAATAAGGCGACATCTAGACTGAAAATCTCTTCATTCGTCCTAACCTGTCGTAAATGATGTCAATAGAAACATTAATAATGAATAGGTGAATAGAAATAGAGAGGAAACCTTTAGAGGGAATGGTGAATCTTAATATAAGCCTAAGGTAATATCTTACGAAAATGAGATCCACAGCAGGAAATTATGCATAAAGATAGAGGGTGGGAGAAATCTGAGTAATTCCAATGATAGTAAACACAAGCTAAAAGATGTAATGAAAAATAATTATGAAATAGAATCCATTAGAGTAGCACTATCAAAAATACTACATAAAATGAAATCAATAGCTGTACACATAGCAATAATTCCATTTGAAAGATGACACAATGGAAATGATCAATAAATTAGCATTTTAAACATACTACAAAACATCCGAAAACTAATGCTGTTTTATAAATAAATAAAGTAGGGTTAATCAATGTAAGGATAAGAAAAATTAAGAAAATTAATAACACTAAACTATACTTCGTTATATAAATATATAGAAAAGTATAATATAAGACGATAACAATATTTCTAAAAGAAAATTAATAATCACACCTGAAAGCTTTTGGAGTAAGAGTCCTGGTATTATCTCAAAATAAGTGTGTCAAATGTATATGGAGATTTATTGTAGTACCCAGAGTCATACATAAATTTAGGGTTTTAAAACTAGGGATGAATACTTCTAACCCAAAATGGAGTAGCGTGGGCAATGTTTTAGTATGGATATAATAATCCTGCACCATGAATCAAAACAATAAGATTAAAAACTAACTATATTCTTATCTGCTGCGAGATATCCGGTCGGGAATCATCGCCTAAGTTTCTTAGCATCTTTCAATAGGCTTTAGATATGTTACAGATAAGTTAAACATAAAATATAGAAATAAAACACTAGCTCTATATGATCATAAATGATAAATTTATTGCTTCATTCGCGGAAGGAATCGTAATCAACTTTGACAACAGTTCTTTTCGGAATCAGGGGCACAGGAGATACTCACTTCTATTAAAATTAAAATTTGAATATCTTTTTTATTATCTCGTAGCTTTTTCGCTTTTCAGACGCCTCGTATTTCACTGTCTCTACTCCTTGTCCCGAAAATGTCTTCTGGGACATAGGGAATGAAATACCGCCGCGGATGCTAAATTTCCAAAAGAGTGGAGGGGTGTAAAACTTCGTATTTTATAATATTCAACAGACTCAAATTATGCGTGACAGTTTATCCCCTCTCTCCTCCCGGCATTCAATGATGAAAATTCATAACCCACTGTATGCTTGCTTCGCAGTATCTCATTCTTAGCCTGAAAATGTTAGGTTAATTATGAGCCCGGCTACAGAGTGACTTCCTGTTTCCCCAAAAGTTGTCAGGGGATGCGAAAGTAACGTAAGTCTTCAAAATTTCCTCGGATTATGTTCTTACGGAGGACGTCGTAAGTGCAAACGACGCGAGAGGAAAACTGCTACCCCTGAAAAGCAGTTGCCTTAAAATAGAATGTGATGCTTGGATGTGATAAGGAAGGAGAGTCGCTGCATCCGATGCGGAGGAAACTATCTTGAGATTCAGTTATCAATACTGGTATCGAAAATTCTTTGAGGAATGTGATTTACTGGGTCAATTTTTGTTCACACAATTTGTCTTTTTTATGCGTTCGATACTATTCGTAGAAGACCTTACTGAAAGTATATAACTTAAGATAAATTAAAAGTACGCTTCAACATTTCTACAATCGTATCCGACAGAAATAACAAAATATTTATTTATTTGCAGAAAAAATTTTTCGGTCGAAAATAAAAATTCCCAAGAGAAAATGGATATGAAAAATTTCAAGATAACCGGACCTGAGCAACTGATAGGCTATTAGGAGATTATAAAAAGATAACGTAATTGTAGCATAATTAAATTACGTAGGCAAATTATATGTTAACAAGAGTACAAAGGTGGTCGGTAGATAACAAGAGTCAGGAGTTTGTTAAAAAAAAGTAAGCGACCATTGACCCGCTAAAAAGTCAACGAATCGTATACCAAAGTATTAGAGACAAGTAAGAAAGATAGAAGTCAAGAAATCCTCATGAGGCATTTCCTTATTGCTGTTCGACATGCTCCTCGCTAATCAGTGTATGAGATAATATGCAGCATGACACTCCATATCCAATTAAAATACAATTAGTTGCCGAAAAATATGCTAAATGTCGAAAACCTTTTCACTCGATACTTGGGTTCTCTGTTTTTTACCTCGAAATTTCGATCGCAGACACAACGGCAGATTTTATTGTAAATAAAATGTTCATATTTCGTAAGAATTCTTTATTTTCATGGATATTATAGGGTTTAAACGGTGATTGGTTAGAAAGATGAGTGCCAAACTTCTGGTGTGTTGATATGTGATTTTCTAGAATTAATTATTATTTACGTTATAAACTTTTATGAAGTAAACATTCGCAAGAGGTGTATTCACTTTTAGTAGTTGAGTTTAAAGATACTCGGATTTAAAGGATTTAAACAGTATGAAGTAATGTTACATATCCGCGGAAATAATTTCGGAGCCTAACGCTGGTAGTTTAAGGGTGGTCCTAAAAAAGTTTTATCTTCACACTGCCACAGTATGATCTGCAACGACAAGTGATTCAGCCGAGTTTTTCGGCCGGATAACATTTTACGACACATCCCAAGGATTCAGTGCTTGCATTTCGTCTGAGTGACCTCATCGTGACCTCTGGCACAAAAGGAATGTTTCCTTCCTTAGCGGCTCCTCCCTTAACTCCCTACGAGTCTGACCCTTACATGTCCTCCCAACTAAACAATTCTTTTCGCTCCAACTCACTCTACCTTCAGACTATCCCATTAAGCAAATTAATTAACTAATCACGCCCTCTCAACATTGGATCACCTGCATTTCGTTTTAATCAAACGCAATGAATGCTTCATCGTAGATACATATTATTCGATCACGATTGGGACTGTGATTTAATTATTGAATGAGGAATTGTCAAGCTTTAGTTGCTACAGAAGAATACATAGGGAATAATTAGGTGATAATATACACGCTTGTGGGTTGTCTGGTTGTAGGAAAGAAAACAACTGAGAGGGAAAACAAATAGAAACATACCATCTGCTATGATGAAGTTCTGAAACTATTCTCTCCGATAAATGTTATGTATGAGGTATGATATGAAGCTGGTCCTTAATACACCTTAATGCTAGTTCCATCGTTAAGTTTGATGTCTTTTGATTGATGGCCAAAGTTTTAGAAATTGAACCGAATTACTCTACTAAAGGTCAGGTATAAGGAATAAATTGTAACTCCTCTTTATTACAAGATACATTGTGTCACGTTACATAGCTTAGAGACGCTAACATCGTATTTGACTTAAAACAAAATCTGCCTAGTATTTTTGTTTTACCATAGAAATGTGTGGTAAGAGGCAGTGAAGATGCTAAAAAAGTACCCTTAAAAGGAGACACTTTTACATTTTCCCATGATAAGAATCCACCTCAATCCTTCTTTTTTTTGGCTTAGAACGAAGATACCTTATTTCTGATTTTTGGATATCTTACAATTAACTAAGAGATAAAGGTTCTCCAAGCGCCGAAAAGCGGCGACCGTCTAAGGGCGATTCCCAGGAAACGGATAATCGTTTAGCGGTCCCAGTTCTTCAGAATCCCGATGTACATTTCGGAAACAATGCTTCCATCTTCATGGGGGGTCCAATGCTGAAGAACTGGGACCGCTAAACGATTATCCGTTTCCCGGGAATCGCCCTTAGACGGTCGCCGCTTTTCGGCGCTTGGAGAACCTTTATCTCTTAGTTAATTGACCGCCGAGTTCCTTTTTTCTCCTTTCTATATCTTACAATGACTGTGGAAACCAATCAATTAATCTCATTGTGTATGAATGCTAAACTTATTAAGCTTTAGACCATCATTTGGTGGGACGTAGAGGTAAAAGTAAAAATACGTATTTTACGTACCTTTGGTCGTGGAGATATTTGATAAATTCGTATTTCATCAAAACTTACTGAATTACGTGCGTATTTATGTATATAATATCATAAAAAAGATGCAATAAGATTGAAGAATGAAAGAAATAATTATTGAAGATATATGTTTGTTACTGTTATTGTAGTTATAAATTGATAATTTTGTTGGTTGATGGATTGAAATAAGTACTGTATATGAGGGTACTATGAGGCCACCAAACTTTCTTCTAACTGGAATGGTGGTGGTGGAATTTTGTAAATAAATAAATGAGAAAGCTCTTTCTAAGTTCAGATCTTTGCTCCTCTGTGTGGGTGGCATCCTACATCATAGATTATTCTTTTTAAACCTTCAGCTAAGGGATTTTCCCTGCAACCCTTTCTTTGTTTTCGCATATGCCTTGATTGTATTTTGGTATAATTGGTATAAGTTCTTTGTTTAAGTTGCCGATAACACGATGAGATTTCACTGTTATGTAAATAATTCAGTTAAGCTAGGGAGCTGAGCTATCTATTGTTATAACTATCTGATGGTACAAAAGATTAGAAGATATACATATTAGTGTCCTTCAACCTAGAAATTACCTCCTTTTTGTAGCTTAGAATTTGAGGACGAAAACTCGAAGCAGAGCGATACTTTTACTTTCTAAATAGAATTTATTGCTGACCTAAGATGAGCACATCGATTCCACAAGAAAAGAGAAAAGAGAAAGGCTACTTCTATTTTCCTCTCGTCTCGTTTTCCAAATAAACGTTCGGATCATATGGACCCTACGAGACTAGCTAATCCTAATTCCCCGTAATTCACAGCATCTTAGCGAGTTTGCTCCTTCCCTTTCTCTGCCCATTATCAAGGAAAGAGGACGGGGCTAATGAATGTCACTTCCATTTTGACGTCAATCCCACGGGGGCTCTCCTCCTTGGCCTCTCCCACTCCGGGCACAAAAGCTGCCCACTTGCGGCTGGGCGTTACTCATTTGTCTCGCAAAACGAAGCTTGAGCCCTCACCCATCAGACGTGGTCGCCGCGAATACTCCAAACGGGTGATTAATGGCGGAAGTGTAGGCGCTCGTATCCCGGGGATATGCCGAGGACACTCTTCCCCTCATCAACACTTCATCCCCTTAATTGCTCGTGTATAAATATATGCGAGACTCGAGTTATATGTATGCTATCGTGATTAAATTTCCGGGAGGGATGTTTTCCGTGGATGGTTGGGACAGGAGGATTAATATTAAATGTTGTTTTTCCACGGGATCCGGCGGATAATGCCTGTACTCGAAAACTTGTGGAAGTACTGCGCACAGCGATGAGTTTTGTAAGTAAGATAAAAAGGTAAGAAGAAAGACACTCTCAGGCGCATGTTGAGAAGTAAAGGAGATTAGAAGCTAGGTTGCGATTAATTGATGAATTTAAAGTGGTACCTTTGTATAGGACATAATCGGTATTATATGACCCCTCTGCTACTTTGACCGAACCGACAATGAGCGGAAAATAAGAGAAATAGTTGATAGGATAAGTCGTTTGAAGGACTAAGTTTTTACACGAACACAACATAGCAACAAGCTAATGAATTAGCTGTAATTTTCGGTGTTGATACCCCCTGATACACGCCAAAAGTATTAATATAGATGTCAATTTTAAAAAAAGGACGAAAAGGGGTAAGATGTGAATAGTTAAGATGTCCCGCGATAATATGAAAATGTTCAAAGTTTGTTTAAGCTAAACTGATAATTTCTTAGATTGAGCACAAGCTGCAATCCTGATAAATCAGGAAAGTAATTTTTGAACTTTTACCTTCCTTCCTCATAAACAACTGATGAATACTAAATGAAATACTTCGTGGAATATAAACATTAAATCAAATTTGTTACGCCGGCTGCAAGCCGATTGTCGAATGGATAGATAAATTAGCCGTCTCTTACATTGGATTAATAAGAGGAGTTGTGGGTGCTGTCAGTTGATTCAGGAAGTAACGCCAGAAAATTGGGGAGATGAGTTCCAAAAATTCTCTTAACGAACTAGATTTCTTGTAAAACGCAGTGCATGGGTTTAACTGTCCCACAGCCCATTGACAAGATCAGACTGATTGAGGAAGAATCATCTGAAATGCACATGCACAAGTTAGCGCTTCCCCAAAGGGGGAAGCCTTACGAATCGCCGTGTACCGAAAACCACTGAATTCATGCATTCCTAACTCCGTTTTATTATAACGCCGTATGCTGTGTTAACAAAAAATTAAAGCAGTAAAATATGAAGATTGAATTTTTCTCAGTATTATTACTAATAATACTGAGAAAAATCTAAAAAATGAGAGATCCTCTTAACCTTGTTTCCTCTTTGTTATACCTGAAACTTATTTCCTCAATAACTGGCACAAAGTTCAAATATGAAGACAGAAATGTTAATAAATTATAATTAATGTTTAATTATATGCATTGTCTAATTTTAAATGGCAGTTCTTAATAGTTTTAGGAATCATAAATACATCATTTGAGGGCAAATATGAGGGCGCCGTTCATTTATCTATGGAAAGCGCTGTCTTTCATATTGATTTAAAGACCTCTTCAATACTTGTATCATTATTTTGCCTTTATAGGATACCACTCGGAATCCAAAAAAGGCACTAACAGCTGAGCTGGCAGGAAAACAACCGATCATTCAATCACATCAATGTGGAATCTATATTTTTGGCTCTACTTAACGGAAGAGTTAACTCGATATAACTCAGTCGTATATACTCAACTATGCCAGCATGAAGGATGAAAAAATATATCTGTTCTCAACCACGACTGATGACATTTTTATTCCGACCGTTTACTCCGTGACATAGTGCTTCCAATCTGAATCGTTGTACCGAATACTTTATATGGCGCTCGTAAATTTGAAGAGAAATTGGAGTATCTCCAAGGAAACGCACAAATCACGGCCCTTTTCTGCCTGTTTACGTCACATTCCCAGGAAATTTTACTCTTATTTAACTTCGTCAAACAAAGCTCATATTTCAGTTTATTTATGTTCCTTTTTTGCGATAACTTTACCATTTTATCCTTAAACATTTGCACCTATAGTTACAGAGTGTATGATAATAGTGAGATGTGAATGATGTGGTCCCCGTACTGAGTACTAAGCAACCTTTGCGCACAGTATTATTTATATTTGTAAGCAAAAATCATGGTCCTCATGAGTTAAGTATGACACACAGCATTCCTTCGAAATACGAGGTAGGATTGTCTTGATATCTGGCGTTAAAATCATCAGCACGAAGGTTGATTCGGTTACCGAACCCTTTGACTGTTAGTTAACGATAACTTTTGAGAGAGATGCTAGTAACGATGCGGAGTGAGATAGTCTCCCATTACTTTTCTCACATTGCCAGAATGCTATGAAAATAAATCCTGCGTAAGTATAGTGCTTTGCCATTGAAGACAAAATAATTCATGTTATTGAAAACGGAGAAACCTTGATAAAAGCCATTATTCATAGTCACTCAATCAACAGTAGATTTGGGTTTATCTGATTCATGATCTAAATAAGTTAATTAAGAGATGATACGTTTTATTTATTCTCTACCGAAAGATAAATGATGAATTATTTTTATGTTTTGCTTCGTTATTAGGAAAAAATAACCATGGTATATTAATTTAAATAAAAGAAAATGATAAACACGCTCATTTATTATTTACATTATAATTTACAATTTACATTCTTGAAGACAAAAAGATTTTTAACGATATTAAGAAGCTACACATATAAATATGATGCCAAAATTCTGTTTTAATCATGAGCAATAAATTGAATTTGATAGGGTAAGAAAGATTGCACAGTGGCGTAACCAATACTTAATTCTCTAAAATTATACCAAAGAATGATGTGAGGTAGTCTATTGTCACAAGGTATAATGATTAGTGAGAAAGAATAAAAAACACAGGAGTAGTAAGACAGTGCGAACTACAAGGAGGCATCTAATGTAATTAAAGGCAAGTTGAGGAAGAAGAATTAGGACAAGGTTCCGAATAGGTGGCCGTCTAAGGGGGAATTAAGATTAGTAGGAACTGAAGAAGGACATAAAATATAAATTAGGGCGTCTCGGGAACGGCAACTAACAATAAAGAGAGAAGCACAAGTTTGTACAACACATGCGCGTCTGTATTAATGCATGCTTGTTCCAACGTCCGCGCGAGATGAGCCTCCTCTTTCGCCGACGTCAATTTAGTTCGGTCTCTCCGTTCCCCTCTGATCACCAAGGAGACGCCGAGACTTAAGTCGTTGGTTTACCTTCTCCAGCTACTCTCCGTTACACCTTTATCCCTCCTTCTCCCTATTCCGTTCCTCCATCAGTCACTCTTAGTCTCCTCTAGTCTCCCTCAGCCTTCTCCATGCTTGCTCCCATGCCTCTGTTTCTATTTTGTATCTCACTTAGCTTCCATCTTAACGTCCTTTTTAGAGCCTTCTTTCTCTCTTGCTGTGTTTCTAATGTTCTCTTCTTCCCTTTCGCCTACTTTTTTGTCATTCCACTCTCCTAGGCCTCATAATGTTCTTTTCTATGATTTCTCTTCACATTATCTGCTTTTAAAGCCAGTATTTGTGAAAATTGATGATTGTAAAGGAGATTCATCATATTCTTCCGCTTATACTAATGCCATTTGTTCAAGTCTCATTTTCTTTTTGCACTTTTATTATCCTTCCTTATCCATTTAATTCTCATCTTATTTTTCTTTATCTTGGTTTCTTTCTTCATGTTTTTTCTTTCTTTCCCCGTTTTACCCTCCGTTTCTCGTTTTCTTATTCTACTCTCCTCCAATTCTTTCTTTTCCTCTTATTTATTATTTTTCATTCTCCATTTCCCTTTACATTCTTCATTCGTTGATTTTTGTTTCCTATATCTAATTTTTCTTTTCCTCATTTTTTAATTTCTTTTCCCGTTCATTCACCCATTTATGTTCCCCGACTCTTCTTTTCTCCATCATTTTCTTCTTTCCTTTATTTTTTCCATTTTTCACGACTAACTACTAACAACCAAACAGACTGATATTTATTTTTCTATTTTATGTTTCTCACATTTTCTTCCCGTTTTTTACCATTACTCTCATCTACCTCTTCGCCCAGTTCTTCTAATTCCTTTCTCTTCTTTCGCTAACCAATTATTATCTATATGCTACCCTATATTGTCATGCTGTGGAGGAAAGCGTATTAGTCCATCACTTTCCATTTCTTGATATTTCTATCCTTCCATTTATACAGTCTTACTTATTTTCTTCCTGACTTCTCATTCCTTTTCTTTTTCTTAAATTATCACACGCTTCTACCTCACTCCTTCTGTTCTTACCAACTCCCTGATGTCATCCATTTTCCTTTATGATATTCGTATTTTTCTTCCTCTTTATTCATCCCATTTCATCCTCCGTCTCTTCATTTTTTCTTCTTTCATTTTTTCCTTCGTTCTCCGTAACCGACATTTGCTGTCTCCATTTCGTTTCCCATTTTTATTAACTGTACCTTCCTTACCATTGTGCAACTCTTCTTTTCTTTCCTCCTCCGTCATCTATCCCCTCTCCGTCAACTATCCGTCATCTTCTTTCCATTTCCCTTCTCCGGGAAGTTAAGTCCCTTCTTCGTACATTCCATTTCTTTTCTACTCTTGTTCCCGCCGCGTTTTCTTTATCTCTCTCTTTCGTTGCTACTTTACCTTTCCTCCCTTCTTCGACTTTCTCCACTGTTTTCTTTTTCCTTTAATTCTCTTTGCTTCCGTCAGATTTTCTCTACTGATTTATATTGCTATTCTTCCTTTTTAAGTCTTTATCTCTTTTTCTGTTATTATTTTCTTTCTTTTCCCACGCAAACTTTATCCATCGTGTCTTTTTCTTCTCATTCTTTCTGCTTCCATCCTATATTTTTCTTTATCTTTATTTCATTGTTATTTCTGCTTTTTAAGTCTTTCGTCCACTGGTATTCTCCCTTATTCCACCATCCTTTTCTTTCCCATCATTCTATTTCCAGCCCCTTTCTTCTTCACTTTCATTTTCGTAGCTGTGTTCATTAGTAAGTCTCTCTCTTTCCATTTTGAATTTACTTCTTCCTCATCCAAACTTCATTCGTCACTCCTTTTTCTACTGTCCCATTTCCTTTTACTTCCTATCTTTTGTTAATTTTGCTTTTTCTCTTCTTCTGCTTATTTATTGTTATCATCCCTAATTCTACAATCCTCTTTCTTTGCCATTCTCTTTACTATCATTTTTGTGATCCCGTCTGCTATATACTTACTTTATAAGGCTTTCTTGTTATTACTTCTTATTCCACCATCTTCTTCCTGCCATTCTCGCTGTTTCCAACCCATTTCCTCTTGATTCTTTTTCTTCTTGCGGCTTTTTTCTCCATCTTTCTTTTCTCTCTCTCTCCCCCTATCTCCCCTCCTCTCCATATTCCTCTGATTCTCTCTTTACTTTCTTTTTCGTTGCTATTTTTCTTAAGTCTTTATCTCTTTTCCTTTTTTAATTTCCATCTTTCCATCGTCTTCTCCTTTTCCTTCCAGTTCTCCTTTCTCTCATTCCATTTTCTATTCATCTTCATTTTTGTAATTTTTGAATTCTAAGTCTTTCTTCCACTTTTATAAAGCTTTCTTATTATTTCTCCAAATTCTACCATCCTCACTGTTTCCAACCCATTTCCTCTTTACTGTTCTTCTTCCGGATTTTTCTTCCATCTCTTTTTTCTCTCGTTCCCTCATATCCCCTCTCCTCTCTCTATTCCTCTGATTTCCTCTTTACTTTCTTTTACATTGTTATTTTTCTTAATTCTTTCTCCCTTTTCCCTTATTATTTTCCTTCTTTTCTCAACCAAAATTTAACTAATATTTCCTTTTTCCTATCATCCTCTTATTCCCATTCCCCACATTTGCTTTATAGGGCTTTCTTTTTAAAATTCCTCATTCCACCTTCCTCTTTTTCTTACGATCCTCACTCTTTCTGATCCATTTCCTCTTTGCTCTTCTTCTTTTTGCGGATTTTTCCTCCATCTCTTTTTCCACCCTTAAACCTCTCTTCTTTCCTCTCCCCAGTCTTCCTATTTTCTCTTTACTTTCATTTTCGTTGCTATTTTTCTTAAGTCTTTATCTCTTTTCCCTTTTTAATTTCCCTCTTTGCGTCTTCTCTTTTCTTTCACTCCATTTTCCATTCATCTTCATTCTTGTATTCTAAGCCTTTCTTCCGCTTTTATAAGGCTTTCTTATTATTTCTCCAAATTCTACCATCCTCACTGTTTCCAACCCATTTCCTCTTTACTCTTCTTCTTCCGGATTTTTCTTCCATCTCTTTTTTCTCTTTTCCCCTCCTAACCACCCCTCTCCCCCCCTATTCCTCTCCCCAGATGCGGGCGTGGACCATTTACCGCCGTCTTAATGGGGATTGATAGAGTTTAGTGCTGTGGCAGCACCTTACCTAATCCCCGCTCCTCTCCACGTGTGTATAGAATCCTTTCCCTTTAACCTTCTTCCGGCTTCACTCCGCCGTAATCACCGCGTGAGTGAGGTGCCCGTAATTGCCATTGATAGGCCACTTTCGTGTTATTCTGCCCGAACGTGCCCCTCCATCCGCCACTCATTCCTTCGAGGATTACTCTTCCTCTTGAGTGAGTTGAGAATAGATGGAGAAGGAAAAGGATTTGCCTTTTATTTCCCTCTTCTAAGCTCCCTTCTCCGGCTGTTTTGGTTCGCAAGACGCCGATCACACACGCCCACGTTCCCTTTGATCCCAAACTGTCTCTTTTTCATTGGTCTCCTTTCTGACCTTTACCTTTATCGCGATTAATGAATCAGTTTCCTTCTCGAGTCGTGAGATTGTCGGTGATGCTAAGCTTTCCGTTTCCGACGGAAGGGGTAAGAAGCATCGATTGGCTGAGTCTGAAACACTTGTGGGTAACATCGCTAAGTTCATTCATTGGTGGCCGAGTTTATTTTTAATTCGCGAAATATCTGAAGAAACATTCATTTAACTTTATTCCCAGAAATGTGCAAAAATTGGCCCTAAGCTTGCTGGGAAAATTTTAAAATAATTTTCAAACACGTTACATATTGTGAAAATACACTAATCATTAATATAGGTAATAAATTACTTCGTCACAATGCAACCATACAGATAAAATCAACGAAGAGTCGATGATGTGTGAAGTAAAAATGTAAGATATTAGTACTATAAAAGCAATAAATTGGTGTAGGAAATTATGTAAAATATATTTTAAATATAGCAGATAATAAAACATTTCAATAATTAGCTGTACCTTTCAGTATCGCTTCATATAACATAAGTATAATACGAATTATCTTATTGTAGCAGTATTAAACTTTAATACTGTTACATCAAGCAAAAATCGAACATTACTTATGTTAAATCTTGATTTTGAAAAAACTGATTTATAGTACGTACTCTGTCACTTCCATGTTTAATTTTTTTAAGTATCAGCGTACCAAGTCAGGCAAACAGGTCGGCATTCCGTCACAGTTAAGTCGGTTGCTGCCTAAGCGCCATAAATAATTTCAAGCGTATTTAACGAAATAATTTAATTCTGTTAATTTTCAATGCCCTTATTCAACACCAAATATAAACAGTCTACGCTCCTATGTGCAGGCTGCGATTATTGAATCGTCTTATTTTCCAACCTTAAAATTTCTGCCGAGTACGCGTGAAGTTTTCTTCTATTAAATCCTGACTGAAAACACCCAGAAAATTCAATCGTGAGTTTTTGAATTAATACTTATAAAGGTTTTCTTGTTTCACTAGAAAATTGTACAAAATAGAAAATAATATTCTATTTGAAAGTTTCCTGTTGTAGTCTAGATAAGGCATCACAGAGTTATGGCGGATCATATGATTAAAAACTCTCGTTCTAGGATTTAATTCTATTGAAACATTGTCCGTATGAGATTCCATAAATTTTATTATTCAGTACATTGAACAACTAATGATTTTCCTATTTTACGAATTTTTACTCATTTACCCTTGCACTAACCACATTCAGGTGGTAGGGTTTATTAGGCTGTTAGGATATAGTGTTGCTGGATAATTAAACACTTCAACTTCCACATATATGAATTTAAACAAACAACTGTCTTATGCTAAACGATATAATATCGTTGTGTAATATAAGATAGTTAAGAAAACTTTCTGAAACCTAAAAGCCATCATCCTATTCCGAAATCTATCAACCCTGGCTCTTCCCTTTACCCTGGCGGTCGCTCTACAATTGGACTAACAAGCCAGAACAATTTCCCTTCCGTTTATGGGAGCTTTGTGGGAGGTTTCACATAAGATGACTCCTTCTTGGGAACCCTTAAGGAGGTTGGCAACCATGCGAAACTCCTTATACCAAAGAGGATAATGTTCCACGAGTGATGAAATTGGGCTTGGTGTTACATGCTTAGGAGATGCTAATGACATGGAGGAACAGTCTTTAATGAGCTAGAACAGCCTAGATAAAATAGAAAATAGTGTAGGTTTGACATCATTATCGGAGAACATTGCCTTTTCATACTTAAAGTTTTTAGGTACCTGATCATCATCTTAAGTTCTTTGTACTTTTTCTCTGTTATTTTAAACGTCAAAAATCTGTAGATTTAATCTGAGGGAGTGTATTTTCACTTCAAATAGGATCTAAACTTCCGCTGCAGAAACTCGTTGCTTTAAGGGATGATTAAATAAAACCCTTGGTGCTTTTTTCTTTTTCCTGTTTTTAGCTTGATTTTTCAACTCATGTAGCTGATTTTGGAAAATGGTGTGATAATGTACCCCTTTAAAACTGCTGGTAGCTTCCTCAGTGTTAATGATAATTCAGTGTTAATTCAGGAAAACAAGAAAGCAGTCGCAAATTTTTAAAAAGTACATGATATTAGCCTTGGGAAAATAATATTAAATAAAATAATAAAGCAATCGTTTTCTTTTCTCAGATTTATTCGATCCCAATATCATCTAAGCTTTATTTGTGAAACTAAAGATCAATATATAATAAAAGCACAATAGTGATATTTTAAACCAAATCGTAATGCTGCCATTGACAATTGTCACACTAGAGCAAGATTAAAATAAATAAATAAATTATATAATAGTATGCATGCAAGTGTAATATGATTCATTTTTATACTGAATAAGCCATCCTTTATTAAATTTTTGTCCTTAGATAGGAGTATTTGAAATAATCAAGGACGAAACACCGGCGATTTTATTTTTCTCTGGTGAAAATTACAGTCGACAAAATGACCCTCATTCTCTTTGTAAGTTGAATTTCTTGAACTCCCTCGAAAATCACGTGAAAATATGGTCAGGGACTCATAAAAATAAGGGGTTTTTAGATTTGCCGTGATGTGGTCATCCTAGCTTACGTGCCTTTTGTAAACTTTGACTGGTATCTTCAATAATTATTCCGAAAGATCCTTGGAAAAACACTGGAGCGATTTGGAACATTTAATCCCGGAAACTCCTGCCGCAGCACCGCTGTATCGGAAATCCCATCGCAGCTCACGTTGCGTATCATTTCCCGCCGCAGTCTCCATTCTTTCATCTCTTCTTCTTCCTATACTTAATCTCTCTTCCTTCGGTTTTCCGATATCAATTTCCTCACAGGTCTCTCGCACTTCCCAAGGACGGATTTCTTAATTCCTCCGCAGAGTTCTTTCCTGCACCTTCTTTGAAGAATAAAACAGCAAGTGGAGATGCATGAAAAAATTAAGGTATTGAACAATCAACATTTTAATACTACCCGATGTTTTATGTGGCGGGATTTATACGCCGTAAGATGCTGAACTGTAACATAAATTAAAATTGAATTTTCTTAATTAAAGATTTATATTTATAAATATGATTTGTGTGCAAAGTTTGGGGGGTTTAGCATTTTAAGCTCATTAAATGGTATTCCATTTTATTTTCTTCAAATTTTATCGATAAATATTAATAATATTGAGTTTAAATGTTATAAATTATAAACAGTACAACAATATAAGACCAAGATTAAGAAGAGCTTATCCGAATGTTATGTTTTAATATAGCTAAGCGTGTCATTAGCGATACTTCTATTGCAAAGTATATGGAAGCGCGAATTTATAATCTATTTCTGTACTGTAGCCAAGTGATTAATTAAATATTATGTATATATTCACATTTTTTTATACGGATTGTGGTATACTTTGAGTTAATGAGAGAGCAATAAGAAGTTTTCATTCCGAGAGTCACAACCGAATGGAAATCTTACGAAATGAATTTAAGAAAGTAGGTTGAAAATCACCAGCAGAGAAGGAATAATCTCTATATATTATTTGTAAACATCCGTTCTAGGAAACCGGCGCTCTTCTCCCTTCACACTCCATCAAAACATGTAAATGACACACCGTTCAAAGAGAAAGTTTTCCGCTTCCTGCTAAAAATATTTATATAATCCTGCATTTATACTCCTACTCTTCCCGCAACTATTTATATCCACTATGAAACACATGTAGTAGTAAAAAACAACATTTTTCTGCGGAAAATTTACAGTATAGGAAAGAGTTGAAGAAAAGGAGATGAAAATACTCTTATCTGTATAACACTATAACTAGAAACAGAAAATATATTTTGAGAGTCATAAGAATTTAGAATTGACAAAAGCTCATAGTAGACGCCGAAACTGAAATTAAAGATATGTCTTAAATTTCACATTCAAAATCTTTAATAATACTCTCGATTGTCAACTCTTCACTGCACGGTAATTTAAATACAGACTAAATATAAACTTAAAACTGAAATAGCTAGTTTATAAGAATATGCTTGTTAATAGAGATGACCCTTAATCCCCAATGATAGATTCCTATGAATGTAGGGAAAGGGAATTTAACTAAAATTTTTAAGGATAGTCTTAGGTAGAATTTTTTACGGACATTTGTTTACTTGTTAGGATACTTGTATAAAAATATTCGTTCTAGCTATTTAAAATGGGTACATCATTTGTCAAATGTTATCACATGGAAATGAATTAATCAGATGTATTAATTCCGAGCCTTCATTGCGGTTAATGTGTAAATGAAGATAAATATAATATAGATAGAAAAAGCTAAATTTTTGCCACTAACGTCATTATGGTACCTGGTCGCTCTGAGTCAACAATTCCCGCATTAGTCATTATTGCTTTCTTCTTACTCTACTCACATTGTAAAATTTAAACGTAAAATTGTTTATTAATGTGATAATTGTTGTTAACTCATTGAAATTATTGTTTCTTTCCTCTAATTCTCATAAAATAACGTCATTGCCAGTAATGAAATATATCCACATCACCCACCACAAACATTCGTTGTCGATTATAGTTTTAATCTCAAGTGTATTATTATTAATCGGAATCTATGTGCTTAACTAATTACTACCTTAATTAGAATTATTTCATCATTATTGCGTACGATAATGCTACTTTTTCATTTTTTGATAAGATTAAAAGGCTCTGTTTCCTCTATTCAAGATATTACACCACGATTGTGTTATACCTCCTAGATTTTTGTCTAACTTGCTAAGTTCAGTTTCTAAGTTTGCTAAGTTCTGAAACAATTTACCGAGAAACCTGAGATTTCAAGTTATTATCCTCATTAGGATGCACATTCTTGTTGAAAATTTCGTTGATTTTATACAGAAATAAAATCACGAGCGCTCAGAATAGAAAATCAATATTACGTTGAAGAGAATTTTCTCTGCCGCTTGATTTCTCAGTAAAACTTATCAGTATCTTAAAGGCGGAAATACCCCATTAAAAATACGTCATTTTTATCTTTCTTTCTCGGAAAACAGATCGATAAACTTCCCGCGTGGAGATCGGAAATAGTTTCGAAATTTTTTTTTCTGAATGAAGAATACTCAATAAATTCAAATAAGAGCCATAAATTTCGGTCTAATAGGAGATAAAAATCATTTCTTTTTGTTTTATAGAATTCGAGAAATTCCTCGAAATCAAGCGATAAATCTTTGCATGTCTTCCGTTTAAGGATGATAAGATAGGTTTACATAAAGTTTTTCTCAGTAAATATTAAAGTAATTAAAATATTTCGCTCCCTTATATAATCGTTCCTTTGAATATCTTATTGCCTAATTAATAAGTACATAATCGTATTTTTTTTCTATCTCAGTGCTAAGTAGGCTTACTAAATGCCGCGCTCAATGATTATGTATTCCAAAAGTATTTTAGTTTGATATTTAAAAGGGTACGTGTAGAGTTTCAATGAAAGGGTTTCAGCCAATTGACGTTACACCCGATGACAATTTGTTCAATTAAGATTCATCTGAGAGATGTTTTAACCTGTTTCATACGAATGACATTTCATCAAATGGCGTTTTAAATAGTGATCACCTTCTGAACAAGGTAATTCTCTAATAAAGAACAATAACTTAACTCGTTTTAGCGAAATGCTTAGTAAGTAGCCAAAGAACTGTAACTATAATTACCTCAATATATAATAAAATGTGTTTGTTTTAAACAGACAGAGGTATTACAGCAAGAAAACTAAGGAAAAGGAAATTGCAAGACAGGAGAGGAACTCATTTTTCTTTAACTATTCTGTACCCAAAAACACAACCAGAATAACTTATGTTGTGTTTTTAACTGTTGCTAAAATATATTTTGATGGAAGTCAATTACAGATTTACTTCAGAATAAGTGTATGTTGCTATTCCTACTGATATAGATTTCATGTTATCCTGAAAGTAGGGAAATTTTTCTTATATGATCAAATCTTCATTAATAATTAGTTCATAAGGCTATAAATGGAAATTTCCTGAAGAACAAAAATCGTCATTTTTCGCATTTATATATAGCGATTAAACAATCTTTTGGAATCAGAAAATAATTACACATGTCAGTATATTTATATAATACAATATAGTTACACATTCATGCAAAATTTTTCAAAGAATCGTCATCACCTTTATATATCACACTTTAAAAGAAATTAATATTTAGTTTTTTTATTTTTTGGAATTTTAGAATTAAAAGTTTTATTTACATGATCGAACATTTAAAAAGTTAAGGAAATTTATAAACTGCGTTAACAAGTAAAATATGGAACAAAAGAGGACAATGGTCAATAAAAAGAACGAAAGAAACATAAATACGTCAGGAATAAAGTAAAATATTGAAATTATATAATAATTTCAGATGAAGTACAAAAATTATTGTATCAATTCATATTGTCTACGGACTGTTGGAGAACACTTCTTTAGTGGTGGAAAGTAGGACAACTAAAGATTTCATGCATAATAACACCTTAAAAAGACGTATTAAAGCATAGTCATGCATGCTAAAATTTCCTTAAAATTACGTTCCCTCTTCTCGGGCGTTATCTAGCTTTCTTCGCGGCCCACATAATCCCATTTTTCCTCTCCCATTAAAGGCGCCGTATTTTGAAGTTGTACTCCAACTTAAGTGGGCGCATTAGTTCATGCCTTTAGCTACTTGTTTATTCATCAGCTTGTCCCGGCGCTCGGCTTATAACGGGCAAGCGTTTCATGTATTTTTGACAGCAAATATCCCGAATGCTGACCACAGTTTTGCCGGAGTGCGGCGCGAAAAACGAGAGTGAAAGCGCAAGTCCAATTACTCGCGGTAAAAGGCCTCGGCGAGCTAAGTCGTTCCCTGCGAACAATGCTTAAGTATACGGCCAATGGGGAGCACTCCCTCTTTGAAGTTTACGCGGAAACTTCGGTGGCGGACGTTAAGACGGTGGGAAAAAGAAGGCGCAGAGGAAAAGGAGAGGAAAAAATAAGAGCATCGTTGCCCGCACACACCTGTCCCAGCAACCGCAAGCTCCTTTAAGTAACCCTAGAGATACGCTGGCGAGAGGTCGGCAAACTCTCCGTTGCCCAAAACCATTCCTTCTTTCTCCTCTTTGCCTTAAAATATACACGGCCAACTTCCCCTTCTCCCTTTTATTCTCTTCAACCGCCGTAAAGTAACACGCGGAATGGGCGAACCCAGTGTCCCTATCTCTCCCTCTGGAGATGCTGTGGAAGGGGAAGAGATGGATTAGGATGGGAGGAGTAATAATGGCCCTAGAAAGCGAGGCTAGGATGGAAATTAATCTGCTTCACTCAGCTAATGCCGCGCCTTTTTGAAGGAAGTTTACCTTGATGGTTTGTTTGCCAGGCTTAAAGTGAACATCCCTAGGTGTGAAGTGATGGAGAATTGACCGCTGGAACGAGCTCAAACATTAAGGCCGAGTTGAATTTTTCAGTATTTAAAAACTTTTCGACCCGGTTAAAGTGTGATGCAATCATGTCGTTACCTAAATAATTAACTTCATTATTTTCTTATTTTTTCGGTGCTAAAAGTCGTCTCATTACAACACAGAATTAATTGCTGTTATCACAAAGCGATGTTGTAACGTTTTACGTAAAAATCACTTATCATTTAGCAGTGATATCAACGAAAATTGTTAGCAATCCATGTAAATAATGGAACATAATTATTGGAGATAAAGGAATTATCTTTAAAGGGATAATATCATTTAAGCGGCAATCACCTGATCGTCACCTAATATAGAAAATCGGCCATTTTGGCAAAGAAGTCTTTTGAGCTGAAAATGTTTAAATTTACATGAGTTAAACCATAAAATTAGGTTTATTGAAGTAGTTAACAAGTTTTTGATGAGTTTCTATGTATATAATCAGAGGGGGTTATAAATATAATTTCTAAAAAAAAATAAATTTGGAGGCATGCAATCTCTATAATTTATAAAAAGATTGAATTTTTATTTGAAAAATGTATCATTAATACGTATTCTATTTGTTATGGTATTAATTAGAGAATAAACAATCAATTGAAACTACGATCTTTTCGTTTATTTTGGCATCTATTTGATTGCTTTAATTGGAATGAAATCACTCCCTTTGCTGAGCCACTGGTATTGCTCGGGTGGTATATCAAATCTTCATCCATATCTATTCATCTCGCCTTTTATGTAATATTGGAATCTAATTATCTTTTTCTTAGTAATTCCAAAAACGTGACCTTCGCTATTGGAAATAATAGCAAGGTTAAATGTAAACAGTAAATCGGATTCTTCGATTATTTTCATTACGTTTTTCCCACCTCTAACATTAACCTTGTTTCTCTTATGGATTCCCAGGGCTCGGAAAACAAGAGTGAAAATGGGCGTCAATTAACAAAAGAAACATCCTTCTTCCCCGTTAATTTTAAGTCTTCTTACTAATACTTCTTGAATACTTCTGTTCCTTAGAATTTTTTTGAGTATAAACTATAGATTAAATTCTTTTATCTATGTATGAAAACTATCGTTTCCTATTAAAATTTTGAGTGAAAAATTTTAGCCTACTTTGATATTTATTGATTGATATATTGATCTTTATTTTGGACAGATTTTCTAATTCCATTAAGTATCTGCAGTAAAATATTTCTGGGGATAATTTAAGAAATTTTGACATTTTTATATGAGAGGTGAACGTTCATATTCGTAATTAAACATCTGTTAGTCATATTTACTTCCTTTATGAAACTCATTAATTCTCTAACTTAATAAAAGTGACGACCTCATTAGGGAAAATTATGGTGTTTCAATGCCACTCTTACGATTAAATCTTAATGTACAGCACAAATATCCATGACCAAACCGAGGTTTTAACCTGAGACCTCGGTTTTGCTGGAATGACTAATGCCAATCACAATTGTAACCCATCTGCCACTGGCAATTATTGTGTTAGGAAGTATAGATTAATTTTTCCTTCTCAATATAAATATGGATACAATCAGAACTGAAGATCAATATTAAGCGACATTTCATGTTGATTACATCAATCAATCACCAATCAACAGGAATAAAGTTTTCAAGCATACGAAAGCATGGAAACAACTTGAATGAAACCTTTGAAAAATCCATCACAAACATCTAATTTTATCCGAACGATCACGTTGTATCTAAATAACCTTCTAGTAACGTTTTTCTCGGGAGATAACCAAAAAAATCAGCTTCAAAGTTAATAAAAAGACAACGGAAGTCTTTGCGCTAAAGTAATCCGACTCCCGCCGATCCCAGCCGCTCTCTCGGCGAAAGGCAAAAGACTCAGCTGCTTAACATTCGCAAAGACTCCGCGGAGGCTAGTAATTTTCCATCGGCAGAACTTATTAAACGGGTCGAAGAGATGCGCGCCCGATAGAGGAAGGCCGTATGCAAAAATACATTACGTTCCCTTCAAACAACGGAGGAAAATAATTCAGGCTTCTCGTGCATGTTTTATGGAAGCAACGCAAAAGGAAAGAATTGTTGGGTATGTTGGCTGATGGATGCGATGCCAAGGATGGTGGGGATAAGAAGGGATAAGGCGCGGAAGGGGGGGTTTAAAGAATCGGATCCTGGCGGGAGATGTACCCGAAGAGGAGGGAGATGACCTCCCTTTCTTACCCTTGCTAGGGGAGTGCGGTGTCAGGCGCTGAAAAATTCAAAGATTCCCTTTTCCCCATTCTCCTGAAGGGCTAAAATCCTTCGAAAAGCTCTCTCCTCCATCCCTTTACCTATTCGCCTTTAAAAAATTCACCTCACCCTCTCTCTCTCTCTATACCTGCCCTTGTATCCCTTAGCAGACCGAACGGCGTAAAATAAAAGGTGGGCGAATTTGAAGACGGGTGAGGCGAGAACGCTCCTTGGAAGAGATGTTCGCTGGGAGACGGATGTCCCCATTCCGAGGGGCGAAGTCAGTTCGCCATCCGACGGGGATGAAGCTGTATCTGTTTCCGAGGCGGCTTTTTCACGGCGTTAAGGGGATTCGTTAGATGGACATTGCGTGCTGTTTTATGAAGGAAATGAATGACGGAGTAATGATTTTATTTCCATTGGAAAATTTTGGTAGGAGGAATCGAAGGAAATTTTGATGGGAATATCAGCGGTGGAAATTCTAACTAAATTATGTTTCTGTTCCGGATCGTTTCATTTCTGGGGATCTCAATCGTCAAGGGCATCTTAAAGGTGAGAGGATTCTGTTACTTGATTCAGCTCAGAGCGATTTTAGTAAATGATTGGAGGAATAATAATCTGAATTAGAGAATAGCTTATAATTTACGAATGATGCGGACTATTAATCGGGGAAAAAGCCAATTATATGTGGGATTACTGTTTCAGTAGCTGTAAAATTTTACTTATTCCATTCAAATATTCGTTAAGAATAAATATAACTATTAGGAAAACAAAATGAACAGAGATGAATTAAATTAGTAATATATTAAAACACTATTAATAGAAATACGGATTACATTTAGATTTTGATAGAAAACCATTTATACGTAATTTGATGCTACCCTTTTGGTGCATAACCGTTTAAATATTTTTATTAAATATTTTTATTTATTTTATATAATATTTAAATATTTTTACAGTACTCTGTGTAACAGTAATTATTTGTCAGATTCATATGACTTCTTGAAATTCCAAAAGGACATTTCGAAGAAATTGAATTCCTGATTCTCTACCGCCAGTGTAGATAAAATTTCTTCATGTTTTTCTGCTATTTTATTCTATTAAAATGTCAAAATATTAAACCAAAAGAAAATAAATGAAGGTAATGTAATAATTTATTAAGGAACCCTGAAAGAATCTGTTAATTTTTACTATTAGAGCCAATTTTACTATTTGTTCACCTATATTTCGACGATTCGGATCTCATATTAGAGGTACCAGTATGTTTTATTATCCTTACTGCTGATCTAAGAGATAAAGGTTCTCCAAGCGCCGAAAAGCGGCGACCGTCTATGGACTGCTGATGTGAAGAAAACAAAGCAACTTTTAAAATCTTCTGACTATCCCAACCTTTTGATAAAATTAGAACGTGTTATTGGTTTAGATCATTGAAAATCTTGAACGTTCTCTTCAGAAAAGAGATAGTACTTTACTAATATAAGTTTTAGTAATAAAAACGACTGTTCTTAATCATGCAGTCCATAAATCATTACTACACTCCCCCAAGCCTTATTTTAACATTACAAATGCAATATTCTAAGTAAAATTTATAATATAAGCAAAATATATGTAACCTAATAAATATAGATATCACTGCAACTTTCTTAAAAACTATATTTCGGTATTGTAATTAGTTCCCACTTGAAGCTTTTTTAAATGAGTTATAATATATGATGGCTCTTTTGTATGAATACACTCTAGTAATTGATTATTCGGTTAACCACCCCGGATTTATCCCTACTTCGTTCGATAAACTGAATCTAAGGCATCTCATTAGCTGTATGTGGTGTCTAGTTGTGCCCCATTCAGTGTTTGACCATATTCGGCCATTTCTGAGCGGTTTATATGTCCACAGAGAGATATATTGCAAATTTGCCCCGGGTCAGGGTCATGACATGTTTCGATCATAGATGAGATAAATACTCCACCGGATGACCATTTTGCCGAAGTGGCCTTTTCTCTCATCAGATACCTTTACATGCTCACGTAATGCGTACATCTAGATTACAAATTTATGGAAATACCAGCCAACAAACGTAGCCAAGGGTTACTTGCGTGTTACCGCATCTAACATTCTCTACATCATGGTTCTCTCTCAATGGGATACGGTACAATGTTTAGAATGGGTTTCGGTGGAGTGAAGGAAATGATGATAATGATCATAATACTTCCATGATGAAAATCTGGTATTAATAATGTAAATGTATTTTAATTTCTTATACCTAAAAGGTATACCAAGGAGAAGTATTATAATTAAGCATAGAAGTGATAATTACCAAATATTCATGCAAATTAGTTCCGTGAATCTTTTGTGGCCAAAGGTTAAACTTATATCAATCTATTTTCAACGGATTTTGAGAGTGCGGATTAGTATTTGTAGATTTGACATATATGTATATACATAGAAGCTAATACAGCGTAAGCTTACGTGAAAAAGAGGAAATTGTGGCCTACCCTCGCCAAAACAGTTCAATTATAACAATAATAAAGTAGGAAAATTTATCATGAGAATAGGTTTGATAAAAGATAAAATTAAGTTTTCAATAGTATTTTTTGAAGGGGTGGAATATATTTTTATTTCAAGAAATACAAATGATTACATTTTCATTAATAGTGTTCATGATCGAGGTTTTCATACGAGTATGTATTTAAGAGACAACATGAGAATCACTTAAGATTGAGTAATGAATAAATATGGAATGAAAGAAAGTTTGCTGGACCAGCACGAAAGGGTTGAATTCAATAGGTTTGGCTTCATGGAGAAGTTCGAAGTCATTTGAAATTAATGAGATGTGATAGAAGAGTATACAAGGTAAAAGGAATAGGATGACCGAAAATAAATTAATGATTAAGGAATAGTAGAACAGGAAAAGAGGGATATAATGTATAGATTAAAGAAAAGGTATAAACAAGCTATGCCTAGAAGTGAAAGATGAATGCATAGGTAGAATATCATGGTCTAGTACGGTGAAATAAAAGGGAAGACGGCTGGATTACCCAAAAACTCATTGCAATTATGTTTTCATGATGAATTGATGTAGATATAAAGAGTTATAGTTAGTGGTGCGGTAAGGTAAAGCTGATGCTGAAATTATTTTTCCTCTGTAACCTAGAGTAAGTATAATTAAAAAAGTATTTTCGATGAAAAATAGTATTCTGCTAAGCATCAACTTCCTCCTGTGATTGAAATTTACAAATATCTTGAAATTAATCATTGAATGTAAAATTTTCAATTTTGATGTATCTTCGTCATCACATGATTACGTTCGTCTTCAATAGATTAGTTTAAATTCGTATATTTTCTCCCTTATGATAATCTAACCTTTGCAGAACACTTTATCGTTTAACAGTTTTATGCCACTATGCCTGCAAATATTTCCTCTGCATTTTCAACTCATCAATGCTTGACACTTAAGCCAGCATCTGAGCTCATACTCTATGAAAAGTAGCTGTGGAACATTTTAAACATTCTTATATATGCAGCTGGAGAAGTACCACGCGCATGTAAAAACCGGATGGAATCCGCCCGAACGAATTTAAACATTTTTCTTGCCAAAGCTGTTACTCGGCAACCCAAGAAGCATTCTCACGTATACGTGTTTTACCCGAGCAAAGCATTCCGGCGGATCATTTTTCGAGGGATAAAACCATCTGCGGCGATCGCCATGTTACTTTTAATGCTGTCAGCGCGGTGCAAAAGGATTCCCTTTCATCCTGTGATTCCCGAGAACAGAAAGGAGTCTCTGCGGATAAGATTCGACGAGCAGAGTGGATGTTCCACAAGAGAGACTTTTTTCTTGGCCGAAAACTCCTTTACTCTGGAGGAAGAATGTGCGGGAGATTCTCATGTCGCAAACACGACTCTTGCTCTTCTTTTTTTATTCGAATCCGCTCGGGTCGATATTCGTAGTCTACTTTCCGAACAAAATGCGAAAGTAGTCTGCGAGATCGCACTGTACGTACTTTTTGTACTGTACTTATAGTTTGGAAACCGGCGGTACTTTTCTCGAGGAACTTGCCATGGAGGCACTATGACCCAAATTTTTACTTTATGTCCGTACTTCGGCGTGGTAAAATCGGAGTTTGAAGTTTACTTCATGATGTACTCCACCGATATATTTCCGCGAAGAATATTTATGCGAGTATTTCCGGGTTTCCTTATATTATTGCGTTCGTTAACTTGAATTTCACACGACTTAAGGTTAGATTGACTCTTTATTTGTAAAGGTTTTTTTCCCGAGTTGGTCACTTTTTTATATAACCAATAATTTCCTATAATGCTTTTCGAATAGATTAAAGAAATGAAACAATATCTATTTGGGACTCTTCGTATGCTAAGCAATATGAAGCTTAAGCGGACCATCTTAAAGAAAAGAGAGAGTTTACAGATCAATGTGTCATTACCGCTCATATACGGGTAAACCTTCCCAGAAAGTATTGTCTTCTAAATAGAAATATCAGTCTTATATTGGGAGGAACTATCACGGTTACAATGTTTGCGCTCATCTTTAAAAAGAATATCTCGAGAAATATTTAATCTTTAATAGATCCTTATTAGATAGGAAAGCAATACCCGAAGAAGCATTCACTTTCATCCTTGTTAGCAAAAGGGTATTTAAGTAAAATCTTTAAATGTGACTACGGTGAAATGAAACTCAGCAGCGAAATGGACTATATTGGCGTCATGCAAATAAATTTTCAGTAAATTGTTTTGCAAAACTTGCTCATCGACGTACATGCAATGCCTAAGGTTAAATACATCTATCGCTTTAGTTATTAGTTGAATAAATTTACTAGCTATTCTTTCCACTCTATTCTAATAACTCCTATAGATTGCAATTTATTCAGAATAATTGATTTGATTAGGAAATTTTACGTAATAATTTCCCCCTCATTGTTATCACTCTCATAGTTTTTAGTTTTCAGTATCTTCTAATGCTCTTTTGGTTTTCATCGAATTTTATACATGGGGAAATATATATTCCGAGAGAGTATACTCTTACTCTCGAGAAGCCTTGAGCACTGCTCGGCCCCGAGATCCTGAGTCCGATTCCCTGTAAGGTTCATTTGTTCGCAAAGACCTCAGCTGTCAAAGCACATTTCGCAATACTACTGTTACAAAGAGCAATTTTATTAGTGCAGATAGTTGACGTTGTTGAAAAACACGAGTATATAGTAGGTGAAGGAGAAGGTAACATAGGTGAAGTATTGATGTGTCAAAGCAGAGAGAATATCAAATATGTGAGTCATTAGAAATATGCTTGGAGAAAAATTTGATTTATATTAAAGGTAACAGAGAGCTCTACTTTAAAGAATACGCAAAAGGCACTGGAATATTCTTTTCAGTTTGCAATCCATAATCATTATTTTAAAACTTAATGATAAGAGTCGCTCGGTATCGTTTACTAGGGTTTAATTTTTAAATAAAAATTTATCTTCATGAAATAATATAGAAAAATAATTATGTCTTTCTAAAAATCATTGTGCCCACTTACTTCGGGGTAAAAATTAAGATTTCCCGGGGAGAAATATCATAGAGTTCTAACCCAATAGATATGATCTATTTTCACATCTTTTTGAGACGTTAACGCTGAAAATTCCCATCGGCTTACTTGATTCGCAATTAAAAACTTTTAAGGGGATGTGACCGTGGAGTTAACTGTAGGAGAGGAAGAGTTCAGTTCGAGCTGGACTCTTTTCCTGGGTCCGTTGCATACTTTGTCATGCAACCTCAATGCATCAAGGAAAGGAAGTTTCCGTGATTCATATTCTTCCATTATCAGTAATAAAAAGTATTGACAATGAGAGCACTGAGCTGCATTTGAAATAAAAGGGTTGAAATCCATTTCATTGGAAGTTAGAGAACTTTTTCCTTCTCGTTTCCTTCCCGGAGTAATAGTACAGATACCGGAAGAATAGTTTCCTTTTGTAGCGAATCTTCAATTGTTTGAATCAATAAATCAAGTAATCGGAACCGCTATTGAATAGTAGAACGTGATGACGCACGATATCCAATTCATAGAGACTCGTAATCAATACTTAAACCATCCTATAGTTTACTAAAACTTTTAGTTATTTTCTAGGGTAATTAAAAATGACGTCCATACTTTCCAGGAATTGCCCGGCTTTCGTTTCCAATCTATATACTAATTATAAAATCCGTTAACCTGATTTAACTCTTTTCAGCATATTTTACAGAGAGTTTAAGAGAGCTCTTTTAAGTTTTTTCAGAGTAAACTATCTTCTTTTCCACTGACGAATCTTTTTTTCTACAGCTTCCGTCAACTTTTCTTCGTATGACGTTGAGTACTTAGCTTAAAAACATCCTTTAATTGCCTAACTTAAACAGTGGGCTGAAAAATAATGTAAAATGATCTAAAATAATAAAACTTATAGTAAATCGTTAGTAATGGAAAGATTTAATCTCGGCAGTGACCTTCGAAATTCAAAGTAAAATCTTGACGCAAATTTCAATTTATGAATCAGCCTTCCTATTGAAAGCAACTTAAATATCCACTACATTTATAAAAGAGGAAATTTTTTGTATTGTATATTGCTTGTATGTTGTATATTGATTGTATAATACAGTTATTCAAAAATAAATTTAAAATAATCCTTAAGACTTACGAGCATCTGGTCATCGCGTGAGCTCTGGAACAGTTTCGTTTGGAGGAGTAGTTTGAATCTCTACCCTTATAATTTGAATCTATATCTATCTGTATATAATTTTCTCCGTAGGTGTTAGGAAAATCGATACATTTTATCAATTTTGAAAATATTGTATTCAGAACAAATTCAATGATGAAAATATTCATAAACTGAATTATGTTTGGAAACTTGTTTTAAATTCAATGAGTATTACTTAAAGTAATTAAGATCAAATCAAATAAAAATAATATTAAATCTTGGAAAAGAATAAGATGCGAAAGAGAACAAAATATCAACTTCAGACGATTTTTTGAGTAGAAGTTACTGACCGAAAAAGATGGTATACATTAATATATTAGCTTATGAATACAGAGAGAAAGGTAATCATCCCATTATACATTTATATAATCCGATTACAATAGTTCTCTATAGAACCCAGTTCCACTATTTTGGTCTCCAAGGGATGAAAAGATGAAGCATTGGTTTCTTCCACACACTGCATGGCTTAGGCTTCCTACGAAGAAAGAGAGGCACTGCCATGAATGGAGAAGCAACAGTTCTTTCTAGCAAAGCAGTTCTGCACCATTAACCGCCTTATTAGCGGTTGAAGAATTCTTGCTTACATTATGGATTTCCGATACTGCTCACGCCGATCTGCGTTTGATGGAAGTCGCCGAAAGAGAAAGTTGCGAGCGCTTTAGATAATACGCATTAGCATAATTAACAACCATCCATCCAGAGTTTCTTTTTATTCTCGCGATAAATTAATCATAAACGGCTCATTAAACAAATCCTTTTTCGGTTCGGCCCTTCAGTGCATTTAATCATTTCAGCCAAATCTGTCATACGTGGATACTTAAATAGATTCGCTTAAATTATGACGCTTATATTACAATGTAGAATTAAAATTTTATTTACATAATAATAGAAATAAGAAGAATAAGCTTATACTAATTCTTTTACTAAACTTCTTATATCCATAATGGAAGATTATCACAAAGACAAGGCCGAACTGGTGGTATCTATTTACATGATAATAAAAGATAAAAATCATTATCAACTAAACAAAAACATAATGTTGAATATTGAAATCGATATTCGAAGGCATGAATTTGTGTTGAACCATAACCAAAATTAAATAGCAATTTTAGATTGTAGTTTTTGATTTACGATCAGTTTCTTAAGCGTAAATAATGAATGCAAGTACCATTCTTCTAATTGGAAACAATAAAGAATTAAGTATCAATAAAGATAGCCTCCAAAGTTAACTTTTAAATTTACAAGTTACAATGAGAATCATTATGGTATTTGACTGAATGAATGGGTTTGTACATACTTTCTTAATATAGGTATTAATTTCTGAAGAATATATAAATGTACATGTACAATTATACTGATATGCTATATGCTATCGTCGAAAAGATGTTTGAGTTGATAATAATAAGAGTTAGCAACCATTTTATAAAAAAATCACTATTTAAGAACATATGTTTCTCGTTTAACTCTGAACACGATTAAATTACACCCGACTCTTGAACATATATCTCTGTTTCCATTCGAAACTCCACCTTTTCTGTATATTACATGATTCTGGTACAAAACATTTTTCGCAATTTATTCACAACAGAATTTACATCGATACATTCCAAATTTCCACGCATAGTAATTTGGACTTTATTTCCCAGAACATGCATATTGGAGAATTTGCACGGCCAAATGATTGCAAAATTAACGAAGTCATTCTCTGGAAGTACTTCTCTCGTACAAGCAGTCGAGTATTGTTTTAAATTGCATGCGAGGTTCAAGTCCCCTTTAAATATTTTAATTGCAGCGAGTGTTTGGTTTACATACAAAATTAATTGACCAAATTAATTAAGCAAATTAATATAAGCCATCAATTAATTATTCGTAAACGATTAACACCTAGCGTCCTAAATTATGCTAAATCAATTTTTACTCCATACATAGTTTTTTGATTACTCGCAGCACAACGCAAAAGTGTAAACATACCATGAATACGAAGAAGTTCTGTGTTTATGCTACTTAATTACTTCCCATTTTCCCGTAACTTCCCTATTTATCAAATTAACTTCTTTAAATTGTAGCTTATTATTAAAATAATATTTTTGGTACCTGTTTTTCTCATTATTATTTGTTTTCATTCATATTTGTTTGTAAAGCTGCACAACTGCCTTACTAGTATCAATCTCGCACCAATAAATTCGTTTCATTACTTGTCTTGATAAACTCTTTAAATACCTCTTGAATGTTAGACTGTATGTTACTATAAAGGTTCATTCAAGCTTTTCATGAATTCCCTGTAGTACTCAATAGTATCCTAAAAATTATAAAACTTTCGTAAACATTTTCTTTACATTTGAATCGATCGAATTCTACATCAGACACTGAATTCGGTGTTACTCTATTGTAATGTATGTAACCTGACGCAATATTTTATGTTGGATTTGCATTACGGTTTGTATAATTTGTATTTCACAACCCTACTCCATACATTAATATATAAACATTAAATCCGATTCTGTTTACTGAAGTAGATCATATCAATGTTATTACAATTTATTTCGGTTCTAATCACCTAACTACAAGGTTGCTGATATCATGTTTGATGGATTGCGTTTGGTTGAACTTGTAAATTATGTTACATATTTGAACTTCTATAGTAGAAATACTCATTTTGATGAAGAATAACATCCGAAAACCCACCATAAATTATGAAGTATATGGTAGAAACATTAAGTAGTTCAAAAAATGGTTAGCAATTAAGTTATTTGTATTCTTATTTTTATGTCATATAAATGCTTAGGCAATGTAAGATTCTGATGAAAAAACAATTTAATCTTAAAAAACTGACATTTAGATTAATGGAATAGTTGTGGTGTGATAAATCTTAGATTTGTATTAGATCTAGCATCAATAGAGAGGAGATGTAGTCGAATGATACCCTGATGCCGCTGGTCTATAAAGTCTACCCTTTTTATAAGTAACTAAGAGGTAAACCCGTTCTCTTTTGATCCCAATTTTGAGGGATCATTACGTTCATCGCGTAACTTACAGTACCGTGACGTGAAGATCAACCTTTTCTCTCGCATTATATGGTCTACGCTTGTAAATACGATCGGCAGTATGTAAAAATCCCTGTGATCCTTTGACCACTAGTGTAAGTTTTCCATCCTTCATTTGCATGTTGCAATCGGCCTCGGAGGCGTGGGATTCACCGATAATTGGGGTTCACTATAGGCGTCTGTCTCTAGGTTGACCTTAACCAAGTGTTCTAGATCCTCTGGAATCTACAATTATGCAGATTAATTGCTCCATCACTCCGTAGGCCTGAAACCTCTTGATCTAGTCATTACATAGCCATTAAGCGAGTTAAAAATTTACGGAGGGAATACCAATCCTTGGTAAGGCTACCGCTTGATTCATAATTAATCAACCAGTCAACCATAATTAATCAATCGACCCTAGGTTGCTTTAAAGATAGCTTTATATTTACAATTCTTACAATTAATCATTATAAATCTATTGCTCATTCAACTTGTCGTCCAGTCGCGTAGAAAAAAAATTGACGTACTAATATCCGGACTGAAATTATCAAAAACTAACAACAGTCAATGAATTTAATACAGTATTCGTAAATAGAAAATTATTTCATAATATTTTATATTATCTTATTGTTCAATTAAGCTATTACTGTGTTCGTATTGAGAGTCACAGTGACTTATTGATCCCCGAATTTCGAAGGTATTTAAATACCTTGGTTTTTTATTAATGATTATTTATTTATTTATGCTGCTAGTAGAATTTCTTCTGGTGGCAGTCCCAACCATCATCAAGAGACAAAATAGTTACAACCCCAATCCCTGCACCGGACGTTACACAGATAAATATCCCACACTTAACATTACTACCCACACAGTACTCAATCACAATACACATTATTCAAATATCACTACACTACATCAGGACTTTACACACACACCTTGTCACCCCCACCATAACATTTACACCACATATATCCCCTAATTATAAAAACTACAGTTCACTGTCACACTCTGATGCTTTTAAGTCCAAATTGTCAATCGTTTTCATATCGTCGCTTTTACAAACAATCAAATAATACAAAAGATAACAATTCTCCCTCCAAAATGGTAAATTGTTGCCCCCACCGAGATACGATTATAACGGTAGTGATAACAGTAACAAATTTAGGGGTCCCGTAAGTAGTCAGCACTTTGATGAAAGCGGTCTTGTGTTCGATTCCCGTTGGAAATGCAAAATTAACTCAGTTGTTGCTGCACCATTTACAATATTACTACTAATAACAAATTCATAAGAGAATTTTAGTCTTTGGAGACCTTTAAAGTCACTTTAAAATACAACCATGCCCTAGCCAGGATTGAACCCGGGACCTCTATATTTTTGGATGGTAAAGTAACCCTACGCCACTTAGGCAGGTAATATAAAAGCATATGTATGCAATTCATGTAACTTAAATGTCATTATAACAATACACCTACCAAGCTATCATAAGCGATCAAATGACGCTCAATTTAAGTGCTTTCTTTAGAGTTATTTCCATACTTCTTTCCATTTTCGAAGGATTAAAGATGATGTGAAATATATACAAATGTACATGCTTTCATGTTTTATTTAAAATACTTATAAAATATTCCTATCCTATTTATGATCATCGATACATGGAAAAATCTTACCTCATAAAGTCTCTCAATTCTCCGATATTGTAAGTTAATTTATGGAATAAATGATTTTTAACAAATTTACGAGCTACGAAGGAGTTGTTTACATTGAAAAATAAATCCCAGGAGGGAAAACCCATCATCATTTAATTTTACCACCTGCTCAATTTATATTTCAAAATCACGACCGGTCTCGTGAAGAGAGTCTGGGAAAGACGTAGTTAGAGATGAGAAACGACCCAACCGCTGATTATCTTGGCACATTTAGCAAGAAAAAGACATTATTCTTTCATTTGGCGGGCATCATCATCTACCGCGCACTAGGTCCCAGAAATGTTCCTCCAAAATTTACTATCTAAGGCCTTTTCTTTTATCTCCCGATAAGCAGTGCCTCCTTTAATTACGTTCAGGAGCCCTTTTTCCTGCCTCAACCTTTGTCTTCCTTCGAAAATCCTTCCTCCATCACCGCTGCAATTAAGATTTTTCCGCTCTCCTTCCCTTTTTAAGCTTGTTCCTAAAAGTAGTCTTACGAGATTGATTAGTTATCCTTCATGTTGCTTAGTTGCTCTGGACGACCTTTAATTTCTGAGTCTGTCTCCGTGTGTTTCTTTCTTACATCCCAGGGCTTTTTATCTTCTTTCCGTCTTCTTTAGTATCACAGTGACCTCGTGACCTATCCTTGTACGGAGGGAAATGATAAAAAGGAGGAAATTCTAAACATTTCTGCTCGAAGTTTCCTTATAACTTTCACAGTTGAGTGGTCGTTGATTTATTGGATTCGTTGGATTCAGAAAATGCTAAAGGGATCGTAATTTTTCAATGATGATTGAGGAATAAATCTTTACAATATTTCACTTAGGGTGAGGTACTTCAATAAGCAAAATTATTAGATATATTTTATATTTATACCTGATTACAATTGTACGATATATGAAATTCTTCCCCCCAACTTAATCTATCTCTAATTCATTAAGATTACTTAATTTCGTTATTTCAGTATGTTAGTAAAGTATAGTTAACTCTAGTACTCTAGTTCTTGGAAGAAAGAAAGTTCTTTGGTGAAGTCATTCTGCTATATATATTATATTATATATTATTTGTTCGATATCTTTATCTGCTATTTCAAGAACAAACTCATGTTATGTAAGATTTTCTAAAATTGACATTTAACTAATTTCATACTTATTATAAAGATCGATATTTTACGCGATTCGGATTAGATTCAGTATTATAATATACGTAATTATCAGAATTATGACTCGAAATAACAGTTACTCTCAACCGCAAAAATAAAGCGATGAAGTTTAACTTCTAGTATGAAGAATACTCCATATCCTTATAAAATCCACAGTGTTGTTTCTATAATAGTCAAATTAAACTTAGATGTGTAAGAAAACATGTTTAAAGTTTGATAGTGATATTACGGTGATGTGGTTCATCTGAAATTAGCTGCAAACGCTGCAACTATAAATTACTGCTCTCGTTATAAAATAAATAACAGCTTTTCCTTTTTAAATGCAAATAATTGTTAAGTGACACTTGTTTTGGATGATCTCGTTGCGAGATCAGTGATCATTCAATATAAAGTCCTCCTTTTCTGTAGCTCGACGTTCATTTAATTCAGGAAAACAAACAACAAATAAAATTAAAACAGATGAAAATACACCGGGGATGAAGGATTGCTGGTTAGCTCCAGCGTTCTAGGTAGTCCACATTTTCCTTGCATCAAAGTCGAAAAAACACTGTCCCGCCGCATGATAAATCGTCGGTTGATACACGCTATAGACCTCCCTCGAATTCGGTAATCATCGAACATCGACTTCTCCCAAACGTTTTCCGTTTGTTGCCCACCATAATCATTAACAGGAGTCACCTCACGAGCTCGATCCGTTGCGAATCCATTGCGGGAAAAGCATTAAAACGGCCAAAATCGATGAGAATCTGAGATCGCCAGTTCCGGCACAGAATCAACGCAATTAATAAACCGTGGAGTCTGGCAGAAAGAGAGAGGCCGACCGGATTGATGGATTCGTTATAAACAACGACGCGAACTCCGCAGGAAAACCCGACTCCCGAAACTGGAAGTAACACGAATCCGCGATGTTTGTTACCTTTTCAGCGGAGATAATGCCAAAACATGCACAGAGCGGTGCGGAAGGGAAAAGACGGAGGTGAGGAGAGATATATGGACGTCAATAAAGAGTAAGCGCGAGGGGGAGAGAGGGAAGAAGTCGGAAAGAGGCCCGCGATATTCTTCCCTCATTTTCGCATTCGAGCAAATCAACCCGATTCGATATAACAATAAAAAATACGCCATCCACCAACGCCCAACTAAAAGCTTTGCGGCGCGCAGACTATTTAAACCAGCGAGTGAGCAATCCGGGAGAAAAAAACAAACGCCCGGGAAACACGGCGGTGTGACATATTACACCTTTGCAGTCACAAATCCCGAAAAACTATGGATTTTTTTTCGGGATAAAAGGAAGCGGTGCATATAACTATTCCCTACCAGTTCGCGCCAAAAAAGCGGCGGGAGTTTCGGGGTCTGGGAGGAGCGGGCTGGGGAGCGGGGCCATCCAAGCGCATAACGTTGCCGCTGCATCCGCAATCCGCCACCGCTCCCATCCCACCGCCGCTCAAACAAAAGTCAAAGTCGGCACCACTGTCCAATTATTTTTACCGCTGCGAGACGGTACACGGACACCTCTATATATATTGTAACAGCGGCGAGTTCTCCTAGCATATATCCCCTTCATGCCATCTCTGTTCCCACCACTGTATATCTCACTCCATCCACCAATTACACGTCTGCATAGGCGCGTGGGAATCCTCTAGGTGCCGCGACGGTGGTCAAGTTTAGCGCGGAAAAGAATGAAGCGGTTTTTCTGCTTTACTAGACGGTGCGAGTGGTGAAAAAAATGACGGCATTGATGAGAGTGGTGGCTGGGGGTGGGAGTAGTGAGATTTTAGTTTTATTTTCCCATCGTAGTTTTTTTTTAAAGGCGGGGGATTCTGGCGGGAGGCGATGGGAAAATGTATGGCGGAATGTGATGTGTATTAGAAGGGAAATTATGGAGAGAGTGATTAATGAGTGGGAGAAGGGAAAGGGGTTCGGGATTGGAGAGAGGAAGAGAGGGAGGGGGAGGGAGGGGAGGTGAGGGCGAATGAAGGGTAAACGGAGGGGAAAATGAAGAACTACAGAAGTAACGAGAATGGGAAGAGGAGGGAGGGGGATGAATCAGCGTCAAAGGAGAGAAATAAGAAAAACGTGGCCCTACGAATAATATTTAGTATTTTATTGACTGATTTTTCTGCATAGTGAGACTATTCTAGTGGTGGGGTTTATATATCTGTTTACATTGTTATCAAGGGTACATATATTACATTGAGGCATTATTCGGAATAGTTTGAGGCAGATATTTTTGAAAGATCATATGATAAAATATATTTTAGATTTAGATGTATTCAGATTAACCTAAAGTCTAATTTTGGTGTTTTTTGTTTAAAGTTAGGATACCTATCTATCTAGAATACAGATGTAGCATTGTACTATTATACAGAAGAGTTTGAGTAGGGATATTTCATCATAAGGAAAGATCATATGAAAAATATATTAATATTAATTGGGAAAAGTCTCAGGGAATTACCCTTTAATGAAGATGATGAAAAGCTGTCAGGTCTTTTAAAGTCCAGACGGCTTGCCAGAAGGTGCCATGGTTAAATAGAGTCTTGTGATGGATTAAGTTACGCATAATTTATATTCATATTATTTAATTATTCATTTCATTCAAATATGTCATAGTTTCCACTTCTATTGGAAATGCTGTTTATATTGTATTTTGGTACTTAATCAGCAGTTAGAGTAACTACTTAATTAGTATTTAAATCAAATTAATGGTAAAGATTGAACATTAAATGTAAAACATTGAACATTTAATGAAAAACGAAATAAAATAGATAAAGATTATTTAGGATTTTCCTTAGGTTAGATCGAATATAATTTAAGAACACGATGTAGTAATTGATAAGAACAAACTTTCCCGCGCTGATCCCATTTTCATAATCATGAAATAAATGGCAGATTTTGTTAGTCTCACAGTTCTTGATGAACCTCCTTAATGAAGGATATGACGATAAGGTTGAAGCGAAAATTGAGGGATGCGATGGAAGAGACCGACAAAGGCAAAGAAAAATAACAGGAAGTGGTGAAGAAAATATGTAGAGTCAGTGAACCTGAACGGATGCAAAGTGGAAAAGAAGGAAATTGGACAAACCCGGAGAGACAAATGGATGTCCTTATGGAAAGAAGATTACAATGTCCATTTCGTGTAAACCACAGCCGTGCAAATTAAAAATGACAAATATCACGCTCAGAAAGGACGTATAGCGCATTAAAGGACATTATTAAAGATGCAGGAGATTATTAATGGCAAAAAACTCGCTTAGAAAACGTGAGGAATACATTACAGAGGATCGTTAAAGGTGTATGAAGATGGTAATATGAAAGAATAATAGGATTTTGAAAATAGTACGGTGGTAATAACGCAAAAATAGATCATAGGATATCCATCACCAAAGTCATGTAGAATTCATGCCTGATAGATTTTCTAAAAAAAGTTCGTTTGCATTTTGAACAGAATGATGTGATTTTATGACAACACAGCTGAAATTATTCTTTTTATCACGTTTTATCCTTGGTGACGGAAATAAATATATAAGACCTAGTAATACAGAATACACAGAATCATCATGGGATTACTAGAGTCCTGCGTTCAGTCTGTGTATATTTGTATGATTTAATAAATTAATGAATAAATTCTGTCATAATAGTAAAATTTGCCGTCAAAAATGACGCAACGCAAGTGGAATTTGTTGGAAAATCATATAATAATAAAATTCATGACTTCTTTGTTCTACAAAGTCTTATAATTAGCTCCGACTTAGAATTAAGACACAATATATAAAAAGAAATTCTTCTCCTTTTGATTTTTCAAAAAAATCACATTTTCCTCTATATCTATCATTATTTTTACTGATTTTAGTTAGTAGTATCAAATTGATACTAATTTATCGAAAATCCAAGTAAAGTTCATACAAGAGTATTCACATAAAATGGCCAGGAAAGCAGGAGAGTATTGAATACATACATAAGCATAAAGATAGTATTAGCTGAACATTGTATTAATGGAAGCGGTTTCTTATTACTATAATTGAAAATTCGGTATTAATATAGAACAAAAACAGTATGTCATGTAGTGTAGTACCGAAGCTCTAAATATTCACCCCAATACGTTGGAACATAATGTAAAGCAGCGCATCATTAAGCCGCTAGAACTTTACTGCCATGCTAAAATATTGTGAAAAAATGAAGAGAAAATAAACTGTACGATACTGCGTACGTCTAAAAAATTGCTAGAAATAAACAGAAGTGAAAAAGTCTGATTCCCGAAAAAAAAGTAATAGTCCGTTAGGCATTGTAGACCCATGGAGTGTTAGAGTATCCACAGGGGAATGTGAAAAACCTATTTTAGAGTTAAGTACATGTCATGTTCAAGTTTACAATGCTGTGCAAATTACACGATGAAATGTAGATACACTTAAGTGTTACAGCGATCGACAGACGTGGCTAATTTATCATTATGACACAGAAGAATAACTCCAATAATAAAACAAAGGAATAAATGTGTAGTTCAAAAATGAAGCCACGAACTACTAGTACAGGAGATATAGAAAATGTATGTTTAATTTATTTCGGTGCCTGTGTTTCTTAAGGCTTAACATGAAATCAAGCTATGGGTGATGGTGAACAATATCAATAATTTCAGTTACTTCTTGTATACCATAAAAATATTATACCCATAAGATCTGTGTGCTGTACTCATGTGAACATTTATAAATAGCATTCAGACTCAATGAGTAAAGCTGAAGCAAAGTATCTCACACCTCATCTAGCCTCCTAAGCCTCATTCCCTCGCAGAGGTTTTTGTAGCGAATTATAGGAGATTATGATCAGATCAACCAGGTTGAATCCTTAACGAACATTGTGATTTAAATTTTATTTTCGACTATTTGTGGTTAAAAATTTACCTTAATGGTATTGTAGTACTGAAAGTAGGAAAACATTTACGAGCATGTAAATTTAGAAAAAAAAGTTGGAGAAAGGAGATGAATGAGAAAAGCGGTGGGCTCCGAAAATATACGAAACAGACGTAGGAGGCGGAGGAATGGGGGAAGGAAATGAAGAGGGAGGCGAAGATGAGAGTGAGGCCTGGAGCAGGTGTGCCATTATGAGAGATGTTGCGAAATATTTTACCTGGAACGGAATTTTTCATTCGATGGGATTATATTAGCTCTATAAAAGATACAACGCTCTTTGTCAAACGTGCGCTTCCCTCTTTATTAAAAATATATTGTGATTTTTATTTCATAAACGGGGCAATATTTCATTTTTATTGCATTAAATCGTGATTTAGAGAACCTTGGAGTAATTAGTTTTCGTTGGAAATTTATACTTTTAACCGGAAATGTTTCCATGAATTTAATGAGAAAATGAACCAAGTTGAGGACTTACGAAAATGAGGCGGTTTTTCCTTTTCCCAAATGCGCAAGAATATTGGAAATATCATGAATTTACGAAGTTACTTAAAGGCATCTTATGTTTTTGGTATTACTGAGATAAAAACTAATTCTCATACTTACGTTTCTTGAATGAAGCTCTTTATTTGAAGGATTTTTACTGCAAGAAACACTTAAACTAATAATAACTATCTGCTCTTCATTGACCTTGAAAAACTGGAAAATATAAATGTATCTACAGGGATGAATAATTTACCAAGAATAGAATCAAAATATTCATATATAAAATTTAAAATAAATACATTGCAGATATATTCTATTGATGTTTTCATTGATATTTGTATTAAATATTTTTCGAAAAATCGTTCCTATTGAGATAAAAAATTATCAAGGAAAAATTTATTGGTGCCGAAGCCGCGATGTAGATTGCATACAAGCCAGGAAATCGTCATTTTGTTTGCCTAACATCTAGGATAAATATATTCTGCCATTTATTGTTTCATAATGGCATGCTTAAAATTTAAAATTATGTTTTTCCCCTTTTTACCCATGAATCCTTTATTCACATTTGATAGCATGGATCCTTTAAAATTTTTTGGCAGGTAATTTTCTCAGTCTAATAACTTGAAAGGGTTCTTCCCTATTCCTTTTATTTTAACTCCCCATTCGCGATAGTTTTATTGAAAAAATTATCGAATTTATTGCGTTTTTTTACTTATTTGTTGACCATCATAGGTGATCTACCTTCTGATTCTTGCCTTCAATGAAATCATACAATATTATCTCAATCTTATTGATATTCCAATTACCTTTCCTAAGCTTTCGTTGCCTATCTCCTCTGAATTCGGTCTTCTACATAATTGTGTTCCATTTTTTTAAGATTGATTTTTACTCAATAGTGAACATAAAATATCTTTATTTCTAATCTTATGAACTAAAGAAATTTTATAAAAATGTATTTGAATGAGCTAAAGGATGTTTATAAGGATATGATGTGCTGCAATATTATCGAAGTAGCGAAGTATCTAACAATAAATTGCATTACAATAATTATGAATATCTTCCAACCTTTAAAGTTTACAGATATTTATCGACTTCATTAAACGAGAGTTTATGTTGAAAATTAACCAGTAATTTGACGTTTATCGTGGAATATTAACCACGGAGTTAATAAGCGAACGAAATGACAAACAAATCAGTGCACAATTTCGCTATTATGTGAGTAAGGTTTTTATGGCGCATAAACGTTTCAGCGAAAGTTGTACGTCGGTAGAAAGGAATACGCTAGTGGACTGGATGCATTTGGAATGAAAAACAGGAGGGGCAGAGTCAGGAATATTTGGGTGATGAATGAACATGGAGTGAGGGCGGTGTTCACAAGGGTGCGCAGGAATGGTTTGGGCATGTGGAGAGAGGATGGATGGGAGTCGGATGACTAAAATTGTATATGACGGTACAGTGTGTATATGTTAAAGGAGGGAAGAGCGAAAAACTGTCAGCTGAATGTGGCGGATGACAGTTAGAGGAAAGAGAAATAAGACATTTGAGGAATAAAATAAGATGTATGAAGCTCCGCATGGATGCGTTTGAAGGGGAAAAATTATGCAGGGAAATTATGGTGTGGGGGGACTAGACGGATGGTATGCCATTATCTGACCTAGTTGGCATAAAAGGTGGCTCATATGTTTTTGTAGATGTGCATTCTTTTAAATAATGACTGAAGTATACCAGTCCAATTACCAATGGCTTAGATTCAGTAGCCTTCTTAAGATGATACTAATGAAATGGACCGTAAAAAACTTATTCAGATACAGTGGTTTAACTTGCATCAACAAGTGACAACAGTGTATTGGAAATATTACATTCCTCTACATATAGACCCTGCAAGCTGCCTCTGGCGTGTGGCAGAGAGTGCATGCACCATGATTTTATTTTCCTAATAGATTACTGCGCGCGTCGTTCTCAAAAAAAATAATGAACTCTTGAATCGATCGTTTCTAGCACCTATTTCTCTGATCTTTCTCGCAGTATCAGAACGTCCTATATAACAAAGAGGAAACATAATATCGACCATATCTTCTATGAACTTACTTTCTTTGAATTTTTAAGTGAATAAAATGTGTGATTGAATATTCTTTCTTTCAAGGTTTCCATCTCGTCATTATAAAATTACTATCTTAAAAAAGGAAGAATTTAGCTTTATTTCTGAGGAAAATTTGATGAATTTATTTTAAATTCTCCCATTAAAACCTTCCTTTACTTTAACCTATGGAGTTTATGCTATTCAATTTGTAACTGAAATCTGAAGAATACTTTTGTGATGGACATATCATTGTAAAAATTCTTACTTCTTCAATCTTGACGTAAATCTACTTTGCTGAGCAACTTTTTCCATCCATAATTTGAATGCCATATCATTGGTCGTAGAAATGTATCTCCGACTATATTATAGCCATTTACAAGAATGTTACACAGGAAAATTTGGGGAACACTAAAGAAGATGTTAAGTAATTATTCATTCATATACACATATTCATTTATAAACATATATTTTACATAAAAACCATCAAATTTTATAAATGCCCACACATTTCCATGCGACTGACAACCATGAGCACGCTCATGCTCTGGGCGGTATCAATACTGTTTCATTTTCAAAGATTTAGCACGCGCTGTGAATACTGAAGCACCTACGGTCCGCTTAAACGTGGCCGAATTCGAAGCCCCAGTAATACACAGCGTCGAAAAAAAAAAAGAATACCTAAAACTCAAAATTTTATCATCCATTATAAAGTGCCATCGCGCGAAAAACCCCACCAAAATTTTTAAAGCTTTCGAATGGATAAATAAATTCCCGGAGCGTAGAAAAATGGCGGGTATGAAGTCCTTTGTGCGTGGGCCTAATAGTCCTTTTGGGGGAAGAAAACGTGGAGTAAAGCGTCATTGTTGGAATTGAAATTGTTGCGGAGGAGGCCATTTTAATTCCGTGCGACTCCATTGTGGCCGTGAGAATGCTTGCAGCACTTTTTCGACCAACAGTTGGACTCTCCATCAATCCTATTCATGGGCCATCCCTTCCTCAGGACACCCACTTCATCCTCGACTACGCTACGCTCTCGTTGACGGACTCTCCTCTTATCCTCCGCCTCTTTTTTCGGAACCTTTCCTCCGACTTGTTTACCAAATAAATTGGCCGTTCATATAAAATGAGTGTGAACTCATTCTGCTCGGATGAATGCGGCGAATAATAAGGAATTTCGCTCGTACACCAACGGTTCTATCGCGTCTGTCCAGAAAATTAATTGGTGTATTTATGATTATCTGATGGTTATGTACGTGTCTTTTGAGATTTCGTTCCGAAAGGACGTGTTTTGCAAAGTTTTTCTTAGAATGGGAAAGTAGGGTTCTATGAACTACCATAATTACACTGCCATTGCAAGTGGATTTTTTTTCTTAAATTTGGCTTAAACAACAACACATCATGCGTAAAATGTAATTATTATAAAAACGTAAATGCTTTTGACATAGAATGGTTATTGTAGAGATTGAATTTGCATTTAAAATAATACTTAAAATCATTACAGAAAGAGCTATTCATAAGAACACTTACACAAAGGATATATTTATCGCAAATAACTAACGAAATTTCTAATTTTAAAAACTTAAAATCGCCTCTACCGCAATCGTATCTCATGAAAATTTTCTAAAGGCATTCATTGTATGATGAAGACCCTTTTATGAAATGAAAAAGGTATACGCATATATTGGGTAAATATAAAAACAAAAACGGTGGCGCTAGGGATGGTTGGGGAGGAGAGGGCTGTAATTGAAATTAAGTGTCGTCAGAGGCAATGGGTAGACTATATATTGATAGGAGAGGGATTGCGAAAGAAAGTAATTGAAGGTAAAATGCAAGAGAAAAGGCAGAGGAAAAGACAAAAGTTATTAGATTGTATAAAGGGAGGAATAAGCAACCAACGAAACGAAAGGAATGGCCTTGATTAGGAAATAATAGGGAATATGAACCTACGACTGGTAGAAGACTGTTGAATGTAGTAAAACTTGTATGATTTTAATTTCAGATTATAATAAGTATCGTAAAGAGAATTCATTACAGAGGCATAAATTTGGTAAATTCACATATACGCACCAGAGTAATCTAAAATCTCGTTTTGTAGTTGCTGTGACAAAAACCTATGCTATATATCTTTGAATTTGTTTTGCAAAGATGCCAAAATATTAGCCGTCATTAGGATTCACGGTAAGAATTAAGGAATAGCTACGTACTGTTAGGAGGAAAATTTTGCCAGATTACGGGGAAGAGAAAATAGCATATATTTAGGGAATAGGGATGAGAATTCAATATGTTTGCTGGAATTGAGCACCGTTTCCAAAGAACAATCGGATCAAGCAAAAAAAGGAAAAGCAGATTAAGTTCGAGAGATAGTCTCGAAATGACAGCAAGAGATTGACAACGGCGAATGTTTTGAAGGAAAACGAATGGGGAAAAAGTAGCTGTTTCAACGGAGCACTGTTTTGATTCGCTGAAAACTCAATAAAAATTGAAGAAATTTTCCAGGAAACAATACAGTGCTCTATGAGTGATAATATGGAAAAAATCTTCCGCTAGTTGTTGAAATTCACACAAAAATTAGTAAAAATGTAAATATAAAATTTAGAACTGAATTGCTCCATGTAATAAAATAGATTGTGTCAGTTGTCATTGGCAGGACAGATATGAAGCCCATGAGTACAAAAATCATGCGAATTCTATGACTACTCGGCTTGCGTGACGGTGAATCATTCATTCACTCATTTATTTATAAAGTTTATGAAGCTTAACCCTTACTTGACACACTTCTGTAGAGTGACGTGCTTGATATACAGGGATAGATCGCATCCCAGCGAAAAAAGTTGTCATAAATAATAATCTATTGAATATTTAACTTTTTATATATATCCTAAAAAGCCTCCTTTTTCAAGCTCTATGGGTCACATATTAAAAAATAAATAAAATTAGGTACCTTTAAAAATTCAAATATCGGAGAAAATGAAAGAGAGAATTACTATTTTACAAAAAAACGTGAATTTTTATTTTTTCATATCAACGGCTAAAAATTTAACTGACATGGCTCTAATATATAGCATAATATATAGTACCTCAAGAATAAAAAAGTATAATATATAGTACTACCGGAAACAAATAGTATATTGAAGAACTAAATAAAATAAGTATTTACCCTATAAAATGAGAGTGAGGAATTTCGTCAAAAAGAAAAAATATTGCCATTTTCCAAATAAACAATTCAATTATTGTTTTTAAAATAATATTCACACGATTTCGGTTATAAAATGGAAGAATTGAGCTAAATATTAGGAAGTAAAAGTATCGGATGATATTGGGGTGTGCTATATCCCAGTGTGTCAAACATGGGTAAAAACTGAAGGTACTCTATAAACATAACAACTCTTATACTTTACCTACAATCCTTTTCGTCTCTCAGGTTTACATAATCCGCAGAACAGATAATTTTCCCACGGATAATCGGGTATTCACTGCATGCGGAAATTTTACGAAATAAATTTCATTGATCATTCCACTTAATCATTGCTCAACTCAAGTGTTTCAGATTTTCATTGCGTCGAGATCACTCCAATCCAGCATGCTTCTTAAAGAACTCCTTTCCAACCTTGGTTTTTCAAAACAGCCTCTAATAAATCAAGCCTAGTTATTATCCTATACACGCTCTATATACATTCATGAATGCATATTCTCTACTCCATCACGTTTGAAGCGTTCCATCGGAGTTTTAAATAGAAAGAGCTCGAGAAAGTGAGGAAAGCAGGGGAACTCCGGGTAAGAAATTGAATGAGAGACGTCCTTCATTCCTTGGTAAAAATCTTAAGGCTGTTGCTTTCTATCGCGTGCTTTGATGGCAGGCCTTAAAGGCACATCACAAAGGGGGAAGATAGCGAGGAAAGGAATATTGATCTACATAAGTAGGCCAAGCGACTTCAATAGCGCTACTTACTCCACCCAAAACGAAAAGATTTGCCACCAATTTCCATTGGGACGCGTGGAAACATTGCCCATTCAAGACAAATGCCGGAGAGGAAGGAATGGAGTAATCAAAGGGATATAAAAATGCGGCGATGAAAAGTTGAAAAGGGAGAAAAAGCAAATCCACCGGTTTTTGAGCTGTGTACTGAATTGAGAAACCTGTCTTGCGATTGAAAGTTGTACACTTTTAGAAAGGGAGTTGCTGAGAGTTGGGGAATAGTTGAGAATTTATCATTACTCGCCCTTATGAAAGAGTTATTCCGTAAGGTTTGTCTTGCTTACAGAGGAAAATGGGCATGCAAAGGTACTAGCGGTATGTCCTCCAGACACACCTTTCTATATACATTTTTCCGCAGGTGAAAGGATGTACATATAACATTATACCTTAGTATAAAATCAATAGTGACAGTAGTAGCTTTGTGGAATTCTATTACTGGACAAATGAAACACTTCGTATTGCGGTGAAATTTTATACAAAGTGTTTCATTTGTCCTATTATACCTCAGGTTTACTTTATGTTAAAATCGGAGGACCTGGTTGTCAAAATAGTCTTTTAAGGAAAAGAAAGGCTCCGTGAGGAAAGAACAGTTCATAAAATCACAGAATATCTTTTCTTTTGTGCTTTTCACTGTTATTTCCTATGGAAATTTTTTCCATTAATAATTACCGCAAATTTAGACCTGTTTATGTGTCGTTTATCAATATAATCTACTAAATGAGGAGATGAGTTGCTATGACTGGAGTGGACGGATGATGTTTTCGAAGTAGATGGTATTCTAGCGTGGTCGTGAAGATATTACCTCATTGCTCAATATGTAACGGAGTTTATAAATATGGATTCACCTTAATAAGAGATTCGATTAGTTATTTGAAAATTTATTAGTTTGTTACTCCACATTCTTATACATGTATTCCACATTCTTATACATGTATTATTTTATTTCCAAGCTATTTCTCTTACGCTAATGTTTTGGATTACGCTCTGATCTTAACCAACTGTTGAAGTTGATTCTGAAATCATTCATTCACAGCACCGGTAAGTAAATATACGGAGTAAATAGTTGATTTAACAACTGAAACTCACGTAAAATATCACAACAAATATTGATCCTGCGCGGTTTGTGTCGCCCTCTTTTGTAGAATAGCCTGTTCTCTTTTGCTATCTCTCTTTGATTAACTTTAATGGTAATGTAGCGAAGACCGTACTCGGGTTTTATTAGAACAGGTGAGGGTATATTTTTGTGTATTTGGTTTCGTGTCCACCAGAATCTTTTGTTAACAAGTGTGTAAGCATTTTCGTTAATTTGAGTATTTACAGGTGATAGAGTACTTATTCCCCGCAAATTATTTAACAGTAATGAATCTTATTACTCAATCAACGAACGAACTGAAAAATACATACGTCAAATAATGATGATAAATAAGAAAAATCAGAATAAAGGAGTAAAAAATACAACTTAAGAAGTGAGATTAGAAGGACCAAGTAGATGAGGGTCATAAAATGGGCAAAAGGAAGAAATAAAGTGAGAAAAGAAAATATTAAATACTTGATATTTGAATTTCTATTCACCACTGGCATATAATCCCATTTAAAAAATAAAAAGGAAAATGATCGTTAGTAAAAGTCATCTAATCACCAGAGATTTTTTACACGAAATCGGCAATAGCGCAAGATTGAATATATGTGAATAGAACAATTAGTGCTAATATAAACCTAATATTTGACCGTGCACAAATACTCACTAATGCTAATTAATAGCACAGATATCCATTTATTTATTTAAAATTTCAAACAGTAAGAGAGTTTTGATAAAACTTTGGTAAGGAGAAATTGGTTTAGTTTTATGGCTCATTTTAAATTCATTTAAATACAATCCGTTTAACATATAAATTAACCAAGTATTGATGAAACGACATTAAATTGCTTCTTTTTTAATAGATGTGAGAATAAGATAGGTATTTTTTCTCGTGTAGGTGTGGAAAAATCTCTAAGAATAATAAGCGTGAAAAAGTCTGATGATATCAGGACTCGAACTCGGGTCTTCCGCAACTGGAGATAAAAGGAAGAGAGACGCAAAAAACAAAGATGGAATTAACAAATATTTATATATTTCAATTTCATATATTTAAAACCAACCGCATATTTTTAATTCATTTCTTCTATTTCATTCATCAGCTACGGATACATTATGTAGGGGTCGAACAAAAATTTGCGGTTCTTCACAGAGAACGATCCCGCAGAAGAGGAAACACCCACAAAGGGATGGATAAAGGCGAAAAATCCCCGAATGATGGGGAGGTAAAAAAATCCTCCCCGAAATTAAAAAAATAACTCGGGGAGCATAATCAAATTACCGAAATCAACGCGGGGAAATATGCATGACGTATTAAAAAAGAGGCGGATGACTGGGGGTAGGTTGACCACTGATGCGAAGGGGAAAAGGGGAAGATGCGCAGAAAAAGAAAATGAAGAAGGACGAGATGAAGAGGGGGAGCCAATCTCCGGATTAATCCTACCGTAAGTGCGGGAGAGAAGAAGAAAAAAAAACAATTATTTTTCTGGCGCTTCGAGACTCAAAGAAAAACAGCCGTTTCTCCGCACAGCCTGTGCGATTGGAGAGGGCCGACCCGCTGCGACGTCGTAATCTAGGTAATTTCAGCAATCTCGAGTCTTAATTCCTCTGCATCACCGATCAAAAAAGAAAAGTCTGAGCGATAGGAAGAGGTGCGGGATTAAGAACAAGGGGCGGGAGAAATGGAAGATCACTTGAAGGGGAAATGGAAAATTGGAAGTGTGGGGAGGGAGGGTGTAGCGGAAAATAGTGAGAAATATAAGTGGAAAACGCTACCCAATTAAGGAGATGGCTACAACTTTTTCGTTCTCCATTCTATCCTTTTATTACTACCCTGTGCTATAGAGGAAGGTAGTTTTTGGGTTATGAGTCACAGATAAAAATGCATAGAAAGTATTAATTCCTTCCCCTCAATTCAAACCAACCCCACATTACACCCCTGATCCTTTAAATACTCTGTGTCCGTTTTTCCTTTCGCCTGAAGATGCTAAGAATCTAGCAAAACCGGTCTAATAATAAAATATCTTGTGGAAAATACAACTTTTTCTTTTTCTCCATTTATTAATGATAATCAATTGCTTCAAGGCCCCCTGGATAGCCATGTGAGCAGCGCGTTCTACTTTCATAAATGCAGCCCCTGGTAGGAGCCCACGTGCAAAATGGCCTCATCTGTCAAAGCACTTCTAACAATACTACTACTACTATATTCCCTTCATCTAGCAGTAGTAATAGTATTGCTAAAAGTGCTTCGACAGCTGAGTCCATTTTGGGCCTTCACCGGAAGTCAAACCCCGAACTTTTTTCACCAATGAGGAACGCGCTACCCATTTGAATATCCGGAAACCCTCACTTCACTTCACCTTCCATGATAATAATTGGGTCTTAACAGCAAAAGGAAAAATTGTGAGCTATGCTACTTTTAGATCCCATTTTAAAACTCCATTTATAGCATGAATAGAGTTAGAATTTCCCGCCCGATTCCTGTATTTGACCCGATGGTAGGAGAACAATATACGTAGAGAAAATATAATCTACTCTTTGTAATGAGAATATAACTTCATTTTTGTATCATGAAATATATCTATTCCCATTTCATGTCAAATCTTCGTAAATAATTAATATTAAAATGTCAAGGGAAAATGTACATTTTTAAGACTTCAGAGCGTGGCTGCACACAAGATAAAAATCTTCTATTCCTAAAATTTTGAATCAAATAACTGGTATGTAGGCGTATGGAAATAATTTCTGAGATGACGTAGTAGATATTCTACGCCCACCCTGTTACATAATCCGATTAGACGCTGCAAGAAAAAAAAGACGTTATTCTAGTCACTTTAAAGATTAATTTTTTCATCTGACGACTAGTGGCTGTTAAAGATTAGAGAAGGAAACTTATGTTGCTTGCACCCCCTTCAGCACGCATAAAGGTGACTTAAATGTTTATATGGGAGTACGGAGAAATTATTTCCTTAACTTAAAACGACTACTCATCACATTTTCAAATGGCTTCACAAAAAAATAAACACCAAATTATGAACTAAGAGACAAAGGTTCTCCAAGCTTGGAGAACCTTTGTCTCTTAGTTCATTGACCGCCGAGTTCCTTTTTTCTCTCTTCTACCAAATTATGACATCTTGGAAAGATATAGCCAATAAAAAAGACAATACTTTTCCAAAGACTGATATTTTATTATAAAATACGAATTTTAAATAAAACAGATGTGTTCAGTTCTCTTGTGGTTTGTGCAAAAGTTTAAATAAAAATAGGAATTAGTTTACTTTGGAAAAGTTCTTCCTGCTTTTTTATTATTTTCAATTCTTGCGTTATATCCAAGTACTGCTATTTTGAATCTTGATTGAGTCGCGCTAGTCGTAGCTAAGCTCTGTGGTTCGAATACACATTTGAAGATTTTGAAAATGTGCCTCTTTAGAGCTTTGTGAGTTTCGCTTAGACGAATGATCACAGAGATTTGAACGCAACAGTTCACTCATGCAGACAGATGTTTACATGATATTTTAGATAATTATTTACCTTAGGTTAAATAGAGATATAAGATGAAAACATCAAGTTATGATATTAACTAAACTGGTATAATGGGATGAAAGGCATAAAGGTACCTATTTTAGAATTTGTAAGGATACTCGTGAGCATGCATATTTACACATACACACGTAATCTACCAGTACCCTTAAGGAGTGTAGCAAAGTTACCATCGAATCTCGTTCGGAGAGAAGATGAAAATTTGAAGTGTTTTTTCAAAAAATCCATTACCCTGATTTATCTCGCAATATCGGTCAATGCGGCAGAGTGGACGCATAATATCTTGCCAGATCTTCCAAAAATACATTTACTCCGAATTCTTGGACCAGGTTTAACCTAAGTTTTGATATTCTTCCTCAAAAAAATGCTGTTCTAAATCAATAAATATCCTCGGCAACCTTATATAGCGATTCTTTACTAAACCATCCATCTTTCCGTTTGCCGTTTATGATTCGAAATCTTGACGCTTATCTCCAGGGATTCATAAATTGCTCGCAAATACTCATCTGGAGTTTCATTAGTTTAAAGTTAATGACGATTAATGATATGATGCATTTTCAGTTATGACGGGACTATCCGTTGAAAACAATTGTGTTACTTCTTTTAATCTAAGTCAATTTTGTAAATAGAGTAAAATTTAATTTTAAATGATATACTCAACGATATCATAATAATTATAATAACTATGTATTACTAGGTACAATTTGAGATGGCAAAAGCTGAGTAATGGAACGTCTTTGGCTTGTTGACAACCTAAATGTTAAGACTCATTGACGATGGAAAAATTCGAAGACTGAATACCAGACAATATGACTGAATAAAAATTCTTCAGGAAAGTTTTTTATGTTTTAATTAATGGTTGATTCCAAAGAGATTCCATAATCCATATACAAATGAAAAAAGCGGTGATATTGTGAATGTATACCAAAACGTACCATGTTCGACCCAACTATGGATTACTTTTGACAATATTTATGTATTAATCCTCAACATTGGTTTTCGGTGACCAGCCTTCTTCTTCCTACTTACTTCATCAAAACATTTGCACGTTATTCAATAGATATAATTTCCCAATCCCTGCTAAATTTAGACTAATAAATAAAAAATGCACAACACATTTGGTCAAAATATCGAGTTAAAATACGTATGGCCCCATAGAGTTTAGTTTCTGGATGTATAGATGACGATATCTATCGGCATAAACGAAGCGTATCGAAGCGGTCACTGATACTCTATTTCCCCACCCAAATATATTCCAACCAACAATCCAATCACTAAAAACGAACAAGAAAACACTAAAATATACTTAAAAATATTTTTTTACATAAATCAATTAATTTCAAGGTCGCTGGATGAAATTTTTGCTCAGGTCAAATAGTCGGCAGCTTATTTCACTAATGAAATTGACCACAATGTAAAATATATTCAAATCTTCAATCTGCACAATAAAGTAAAAGCCTGATTTGTATAATTTGATAAAGATACATCTCAGCACTTTCCAGTTTCTAAAATAATACGAAGTTCTTCTCCAGGAGATTTAAACCCCACTGGATTTAAATAATATCTGATAATTAATGTACAGTATTTGTGGAGTGGGAGTAATAGGAAACAGTTGCATTGGAATCTATCAGTAAAGGGTTGCTTGGGACCTATTTGGGTCTATAAAGCTCTTTTATCATCTGAATTCGTTTAAAAGCAACTTAAATCATATTATGAATAAAATTAAATGAATGCAAATAAAATAATAGTTATATTTACAAGTACTTAGTATACAAACATTATAAATATTTTTCCTGGTTCATTTTCATAGAATTAAAGCTTAAATGCAAACCTGTATACACACGGAGGGAGGGTCGGAATAATTAAAGCTCACAATAAATGTAAAACTCATTTCCAAAGCATGCTTGCGAGATATAGAAAGAGTTTATGAGAGATTTGTAAAATAAAACATTTTCTTAGAAACTGAGATTTTAAAACGCCATCTTTGTCTACCATTTATGTGTATAAAATATAATTCTAATAAAAAAAAAATTTCTGCTGAAAAATTATCCATAATTATCGCTATATTTTCTTCTAATATCTTTGGAAAAAATAATTTCACTTCTACATTAACACCACTACTTATTTAATCCTACATCTATTTTCCCCATTGAGAATCAACGGACATTTCCGCTTGTTGTTAAAAATCTTTCATTTCACTTTCTTCCGGTACACCGTCTCCAAATGACGTTCTCGCCGAATAGAACATTGCTGGGGCGACCTAAAACCGTTTCTTAGATAAAGGACGAAATCCTCATCGCGAAAGCTCTCTCTCTCTCTCTCTATCTCTTCGCATTGCGCCTGTCCTCTGTTTTCTTTAAAAATGCGGTAACCTCAACACGGACGGCGAGTTCGTTTCATCAAGGATTTGCGAGAAGGCTCAAACGGCGACACACGCAAAGATGTGACAGTTTCATAGGGTTCCTTTATCTGGAGGAAAACAGCCCAGAAATTAGGGAGTGGATCGATAGGCGGGAGAAAAGGAAATGGGGAAAGAGAAAGATTTTAACGGAGGACTTCATCCTGAAAAGGAATGAGAAAACATTACACGGAGGAGGGGAACAAAGAAAATGGATAATTTATGACGAGGAGACCTTCAAAGGGAAATAAGTAGTCTATCTCTCCTCTAAAAGAGGATACATATTAAACTTCCATCTCGATGCGTAGAGACATTAAAAGTTCAAGGCTTCGGAGGGTATGAAATGAAAATTTGGGAATATTTTGTACTCTGCTCTCTATCTACGCATGCAAGATGTATTGAAGGCTGGGTTTCTCTCGAGGTTTATCATTTGCTGAAACAAAGTGTATCCGGGTTTACAGGATATTCAGAAATAAATCTGAATATCCAACAATACCTCCACGTGCAAAGCGATCTTTTTAAAATAATAACGTTCAGCTGTTGAGTTTCTAGAGATTTATCCATAAGAAATACAAGTGAAGTTAATCATATGCAAGGGATTCCTATATAGCCCTTCACATTTGCTACGGTTACTTTCTTGATAATCTCACAGATATTTGAATCCTCTAATTACCATAAACATATATAATATTACTTCTATGTTCATATTGAGATATAAGCAGAGTAAAACCCGTTTAAGACGCTCCCGCTTAAGACGCTATCCCGCCTAAGTCGCGATTTTCTCTCGGTTCCGGTCCATTTCACCTGGTATAGGTACCGCTAAAACATACTACTACCCGCTTAAGACAGGGATATTCCCTGTTTTCTGATGCACTGTAACCAAATATAGCTAATCTTTTGTCTCATTCGATAGACCAAAACATTTTTACACTGCCGTCTTTACTCATCTCCTTATCTCTGTGATGAGGAGAGGATATACTTGCGAGTCGTTACTTTTGGATTACTGATTTTGTGAGAATAAAATGAAGATATCGCGAAGCAAAGCAATCTATACTCCACCGTTGCTGATACAGACTCTGAGATAGGATAAAAATATTTTCTATCTCCTTTCACTCAGGGAATGTCAGCTTTATTGTACAGTAAGGTCGTTTTTTCTGTGCAAAAAGCAGACCATTCTTCAAGAAAGATGTGATGTACCAGCATTACACAACCCGGTGATAACCCTATCCCACTTAAGACGCTGTTTTCATTTGCTTCCCTATAAATCTTCATTAACGGGTATTACTCTATATAACCATAGAAATATTTCCAAATTAATTTCGGACCTACAATATTTATAAACCATTCCTCAGATATGGAGGAATTACTGAAGGAAATATTCAGAGATCTCCCAGTCAAAAACGTAATCTCCATGCGATACACCGAAAGATATATGGTCCTCAGACGAAAAAATATTGGAGTCATGAGCAAAAAAATCCGGCGGTTTTCATCTAAGAATCTACATAACTTTTAAAGGGGGAGTCCGTGCGTGTATCCAGCGTTGGAATGAAAGGGGAAGATGGAAAAGGAGAAAGGCAAGAAAAAGAACAAGCAAGAAAACGGTGGGCCTATGAGAGAGTTGCTACAATAACAACAAATGAAATGAGTTTTTCCCTCAGCGGGAGTTAAGAGAGCCTTGAGATGAACAGGGATAAAGGAGGGAGGGGAGGGGGTCGAGAAGAATGGGAAGGGGAGAGGGGGTTAAAGATTGAGGGGGTGAATGAGAAAGGGGTAGATGAAAACGGGATAGGAGAATGGATGGAAGTGGTAGCAGATGAAATGGGAATCATTGGAAGGGGCTCATCGGTCGAAAATGGCAACTTTATAGTCTCCTTTAATGTTTAAATAGTACGTATCTTTATTATGATAGCTATGAATATGTTTAACCAGTAAGTATGGGGAATGGGGATAGCTGATGGAAAACTCCATTGTTAAATTAGGGGCCACTTAGTCCCATATTCATATTATTATTTATTATTATATTCATAAATCAAGGCTTTATAATCGGTGTGATGATATCTTTTTCGAGTTGTACCATTTATAATCCTAGAATACCTCATGTTTCTAAGTTCAATAGTGTTACATTCTATCATAATGTAAATGAGATATATACTCCGTGATATCACAAATCTTGGTTGCATTCTTCGAAAAAATATTAAAAATTCCATTTTACGCATGTGTTAAATGGAATGTGTCACTTTATCAGTGAATTATTAAAGTGTCTAACGATCGTATGGATATCATATTGAATTTTTTAATTTGAGGCGTATAAACCCCGTGTATGATATAGATTGATTGGGAAGTATTGCTATAATCTCCTTGAATATTATAGAGGTGCAGGAGATATGGTTTTAGAAAAAAAGCTGACGGAGAAGAGAGAGAATAGAAGTGTATCTAAAAATAATTTATAATCTAGAAAAAAAGCCTGTCTCTTAACCAACTGTGAGTTATGCATAATTCAGACATGCGAAATCATGTAAAACACAGAATTCAATCAGCTGACTACAAATTCAATCATCATTCATCCTTCCATCCTCCTATAGAAGAATTTCTTAAACCGTATACCGGTTTGAAGGTCATGCCCCCATCAGTTACTTTAGTGCCCGCACACCTGTAGTAGGGATGAGGTTACCATTCGTGAGACTTACTCCAAGATATTTCATCGAATCGGCTGTTCATAATTATTCCTCGGAAGCTATGCGAATAATTATGGGAAATAGATCTACTTTCTATGAAGTTAACAGTGAGCATTTGACATTTTGAACGTGGCTTTTATTGAAAAAGTCATATCGTATATTTCATTTCAGTTTAACTGCAATTGATTTACCCTTTCAGTTCAGTTTGGTTTGAGAAAATGGAGTATTGCTGTAGGAAAGTAAGGTACGGGGAAGAATAAAACGAAAGAAGAATAGAAATGCAATCAATATCATCACGGTGATGCTTTTATTAGGGTACAATCCTTGCATTCTACCATTTCCATCTTCTATTTGTTATTGGTTTTTGTTTATCATGTAAGATTATTGTTAATACCAGTTCTGTGGCGGTTGAGGCGCTCGCCTTCCACGCAGACAGCTTGGGTTCAATCCTCAGCTTTCTACCAGCAAGTTCCGTGGGATTGAGACAAAAGGTCAACTTAATCTGTAAATGTGAAGTAAAACTGGTGGTAATATTTGACCAAGACAGAAATTAACCAGACCAGAGAAATTAAAAACATCTCTTTCTGTATCCTGTAATCATAAATTAAAAGATTCATTGTAGACAGCAAAGCAGTCTACCTTTTCCCCTGAAGATGTCCTCGTAAAGAATGAAAAGCGCATTGGACTCCTATTTTTGATGGTTCATTGGTTCCTTTAATTTATCAAACCTTGCCATCAGTGCTCTCCTAAATTCCTCATCCTGTACTAAAAGACAAATGAACACTATTCCGCTCGCCAAGATATGATTTTAGGAGCGGAAGAAACGTTAAAAGGGGAACGGCATCTGAAGTAGGGAGATAGGGAGAAAAATCTCGGCAGAATTAAGAGTGGGGAAGGAGGAGAGGGAAGGAAAAATGAGAATTTGGGAATAAGAGTGTAGGGAGATAAAGGTTTTTGGAAGTGATACAGTGTGGTGGGAAGGGATAGATGGCCGAGAGAGCATCCTCCCTTGCGGGTGATTGATATCGATCAGGGATGGAGGGGAGGGGAAGGAAAGGGGGAGGGGAAGGGGTTGGAGGGAGGGGAGGTTGCGTGTGGGTGGAAAAAAAGGTAGAAAGAACCACATGGAAAGGGCGGAGGTAAGGAAACGATTTAAGATTAATAATGATTACACGATATATCGCTCGTGTTTCGAATGGACCGCTGAATTTTATTCTCTCCGAAGATTTTCCATTATTCCTCTTAATAGCGAGTCCTTCTTCATACTCGACCCTAAAAAAAGAAATTTCGTAACCTGCTCTGAAACATCTCCCTCGCAAGGTCAAAAGCATTTTCCTCCGCATTCTTGCTCCGTAATCGATCCATTGAATGGTGGTTTGGGGAGGGATATCCTTTAAGATAAACACGGGACCGCAAATCCCCTGAAATCTTTCTTTAAGAAACTTGAATTTTATCCTCGATCCTCTTATTGTGTGCGTGGGTATTATGCTAACAATGAGTATCATATGGATAAGTTGTGGTTGGCAAATCCTCACAAAAACCCTATAATGTGGAAGAAGCATCATCTCCCTATCGAGCGTAATTTATTTGCTTAATGGTGAAATTTCATATGCGGGTCCTATTTTTAGAAATAGACCAAAATAAGGTTACTATATCCGAGATGGAATTGAATTTATAATGCTGTAATAATTTAATTATGATGTGTATTTAGATTATTTTTTATAACGTTTTGCACTCCCTCGTATTTCTCAATAATATTGTTCTCATTTCAACAATTAACTGTAATTTACTTCCCATCAAAAATATGAAACTGATTTTGATTATGATCAAGACCACTAATTCGGAATAAAATCTTAAAAATTATCAGAAAACTCAGGATGGTACTAATTAAGGATACTCTTACATTATTTAAGAAAATGAAAAAGTGATTTAAGTTGGGGGTAATGACAATTTTATCTAAATTAATATCAGTTATTACGCCAATATAAGGGTGGGCCATTTCTTTCTATTCACTAAATTCAATTCTTAAAGGAATATAAATGGCAACGTTTTAGTCTATAATTCAAAGAAAAAGAAAATTCTTAAGTTATTTCTCGGTCAGTTAAAATGTTTTGGTTTACAATATGAACACGAAAGGAATATTATTAGTATCACTATGATTGTGATTGGTGATTTTGTGGAAGACATCTCATCTAAGCATACCCCTTTTTTATGACATATCAACTAATTCTTCTAATGCCTTCTTATCTAAATTCTATTCAAATTCATTTACGTATGTTGCAATGCAAAAACATAAGAAATATTTTAGATGGTTATAAGAATTTTCCAGTCCCAATACCACCAAAATAAGGATATTTATCAATATTATTTTAATGGCTATAAAATGCGAGCTCGTATGTTTTTCTTCGTAGAAGGAACGAAGATATTTTCGATTCACAATGTAAATAGTTTTAGTCACTCAAATACGAATTTTATATTCCCCAACTGAGCAATGAAGAACATCGTTTACGCGAAATATGTTGTTGGGCCTGAATCGTTCGTAAATTTAACACACTTCCACTCCGGTTAACCCGCACCCATAGAAGAAGCAATGAATAGCGAACAACGGGCGAATTTAACGCAATAAAGCCAAGTTTACCTTAGGCAGTAACTTCTATTTCCATCCCGCGAGTTTCATTTTCCCGGGAACTTGTAGAGAGAGAGAATAGATTGTCATCCATTCAAGTCCGCCGAAGAAGAACGTCTCATTAATAAAGCGCGCTTATCTTGTCGCGAAGTTTCCGCGGGGAAAAAAAGATCGCGCGCATTCGTTGCGAACTTTGCGCCAACTAATAACTAATTGCGATCCCGGTAATAAACTCGCCTTCCCCGAAACACGCGCCCCAGTTGCATTCTGGGTTTTCCGGGCCCCACAGTTGTGTTCAGCTCTCCCACAGAAGTTGGCAGTGCAGCGACACGGCTCCAGGGAACTCTATGATCTTACGCTCGGCAAGTTTCGGAGGGTTTTCTGACGCCACCGTTACTCCGGTGGAAATTCGCTCATTCGTGCTAATTTGATACACTGCCTTCCGCGCGAATTTCGACTCCGATGTCCCCCGTGCGAATCCGCTTCAGTGTGCGTCTGGGAGGCATTTCTGATGTTACATCGTCAGCGGGGCTCGTTGGGGTCTGCTTGATCTGCCTCTGCCACCGGAAACGAGTTTCTTATGGAGAGAGGAGAAGGAGAGAGAGGCTAATTGAATTATGATGACTAACGGGAAGGATTTCGTCCTTTTTTGAGGCTCTGCTGGAGGATTTTTTCAGTTTGGAAGGCCGTATGATAAACTAAGCTATCCGTACACGAGCTGCGGCCTGTGTGCTGGATTCGGCCAGCCTTCAAAGATATTATAGTAGAAGTATAGTATAGAGTAGAACAGTGTAATGTTTGATATCATAGTGTATAGCATAGCATAGTATGGTATAGTGTAGTATAATATGATATTGTTGAGTATCATATTGAATAGTAATCTATTGAATATACTATAGTAATGTATTGAATGTAATATACAGTAATGTATTCAGCGTACCAGTCCCGAAACTTCGTAACTGTAGTATTCATACGTTATTATCTTAAACGCCTATTAAGGCCTTAATTAGGGCGTTTATTTACTCTTCCTTAATCAATTTTGTGCATTATACATACATGGTAATAAAAATTTTACAAGTAATAATGAATCATATTCTTTAAGTTTTGCATTTCTACTCTATCTTCCATTTGCCAATTGACCTATTTTTATTGTGTTTACATTAAATTTATTTCACTCTGTATATTGTTTGAAGGATACATTCAGTTTATGAAATTAAATTTCATTAAAATGAAATTCTTGAAAGAGTAGGAATGGTGGTAGCATCCGTTTGTAGTTTACAACTGCTTGTGGCAATTCCATTTCATGAATAGATTTTACATTTTACTTCTCTGTGTAACTTAACCTAGTTCCGTCACTTTCCAAACTCAACTGACGTGGCTTCCTGCGTACACAGGAACATGTAACACACACACACACGTGTAACAGCAGAGCAGGCCTTGGCGTTAATTTCCTGCTCATCCATTTGCCTCACTTCTGATAAAGCGATGTTGGAGACATCCTTGAACATTGCTGGTCACCTTTATGTTTAATTGTGAAGCGAGTGAAAAGAGAAACTTGCGAGGCGCAGCTAGAGTAAGTCTATGTAATTACCCTGCGTGCAGGAACTTCAGCCTGGGAAGACGAAGTACGTACGGGTTCAATTGTATCCATTTCTCCTTGTGTCTCTCCGAGAATCCGAGTCCAAGATATTGTGATGAGGAGTTTCTGGTTACCAAAGAATGGATTGAATCGAAACATTCGCGGGAGGGAATCGTTTCAGGGACTTCATTCTGTAATTAAAGTTGGGTATAAGACGGAGTGATCTATTTTTGCGGCGGAGAAGCAGCAATTCATTAGAGATTTTTGAAAGAAGGATTTGAGTTCCTTTTCTTCTTTCATCTGGTGGTTTTTCCGTTACTCATTCCCAAGGTGATTCGGTCGGGCAATAGGGAAAATTGATTTATTTTTAAACCGGGAATATCTTCTCCTTAGGAGCTAAAAGCTGCCAAAAATCCATTTGTTCATTATCAAACAAATTGCTTAAATGTAAATGATGATGGGAATGATGAAAAGGGCATGATACACCTGCTTAATGTTAGGTAGAGAAATGAAGGAGAGTGGCTTAAAGTTTGAGATTCTTCCGTATTTGACTTCCTGGACTTAGATAGTCATATTAGTATACTGTCATGCATAACATGGATTCAGACTTTGGATAACCTCGACTTAAAAATATCAACATAATAACGCTAATCTTGAGTATAAACTTAAGGTGTTCTAGATGAAATTTGGTTAACGCCATCATAAAATACTGAAAAATTATTGGTATTTTATTCGAAAAATAAAAGCAGAGAAAAATACTAAGAATTGTTTCAGTTCGGCTAATTTTGAGGGAGTCATTCATAAGGGACTCAATGTTCGGGAACCCGATTGTCCACCACTCAGCTATCCTTGGACGTAATTGTCCTACGACATTCTATAACTGAGGTAAGGGAAATAATAGCTGTCCCTCCCACACTTGAGTTCGACAGGAGGCCTTCTCTTTCTCTTACCTTAGGGATAGAACCTTTCGGACTCCAGAAGAGCGCTTTCACCGATAGAAACAGCGCTGCCAATTCAGTAACCCGGGGTTTTGTATCGTTATACAGGAAATAATTCATTGATCTATTTGTAAATAAGAGTAATCTAAATATAGTGAAAATAAAATGTACAGAGAATTATTTTCTTAAAAATTAATTTTTATAAGACATTATTTAAGTTTTAGCATCTATTATAATTTTCATAGACTCTTGACAATTATGTTAGCTTTTCCCTTTTCATCCGTTCAGCATCTTTGAACTTCAAAATAGTCTTCTTGTATTCTAAGAGTAGTTTGGTATCAATGCATTCCTTTTTATATTTTGCGTTATATTTCGTTGATGATAGTATCAAGATTTTATGTGTCATTTCTTTGGTTGATATATGTTGCTAGGAAAGAGAGAAAAGACGTTTATTCAATAATTTGAGGGGTTTCCTTCTTTTTTTTAAGGCGTCATCGCTGAGATTTTGTTTTTTTTTGTTTCCTCTTTGAATCCTTAATTAACGTAATCGAATCATGAATCAATTGATACCGCCGGAGAAAGGGTCAAAGCGGAGGTCGCAAGCAGAATTTTTAATCTTTCCGGGGTTCTTTTGCAGCTTGCGAAAAGATCTGAAGGTCTTTGAAAACTCACGTTTCTCTCCTTGTTTGGTTCATTCACTTTAATGATGGTGGTTGTAGCGTATAGGCTTACACGTCACAAGTAGAAAGGTAAGGCTCCAGGAAGCATTTATTCGCCTAATCGGATTTCCGGAAAATTATTGATAAATGGGAAAACTTACAGCACACCACAAAATATAAAATTGTATTCGATGGTTCTCTTTACATGTACGTTTGAATTTATGCCTCCATGACGCAGAATTTGAACTTAAAATGGACACGATACGTATGCTCTGATTCTGTTCTTTCAATTCATGGATTAATTACCCACTTACATTCTTCATTAATATTGGAGATCGTATATTCAAAAAAACAATTCGATCAATAATCAATAATCAAAGTAAGTAAGCCAGTAAGTCCATAAAAATTTTGGTAGGTTTTTAAAGGGTTTTACAGGAGATCAATTTGACTCATAAATGCTCTGAGAAAAGTAAAATAGATCAAAGTAGCTCAATGAGTTCTATGAATGAGAGGAAATGTGAGACTTAGCTTTACTCTGCATATAACTGGATTAATATGTAGTAGTGTGAACCCTCAGGGATAGATTCAAGGTTAACTAAATTTAGAAAAATCAAGTAAAACAACAAATATATAAATCTAAACCTTGGGATGATTTAACAGTTAAAAATATTCTTTGAACTTATATCCGAATAACTATATGATGCATGATTTTTGCTCTTAGATTTCAATAACGAAAATAAAACACATAATCACATTTATACATGGCCCTACGAAAGCAACTGAGATTACCATTTTTCTTGTGCAGTAATTTTCATAGGATTAGACCCAATTTCATGGCTCACTCTTATTTTTTCATATCCTTCAATGAAGAAAGTATATATAACTTTAAAGCAGATATTGCTGCTGAGAAACTTTGATTCACGTTCATTCGTTTATGAGACATTTGAATCTAAATTAAGGAAATATTCGCAAAAAACGTCAGCTGTTATCAAGATAAAATTTCTATGTAACTGCAAATAATGCCTTTGATATTCGTATAACTAAAAATTTACGTATTTCCAAATATTTAACTTAAAGAGTTTCGCTTGGTATTAGTTACTATATTACCAGCTTAATTTTCGACCCACCCCTCGGATAATAATACACAGTGATTACTTCTCTCAGAGTGTCAACATCTTCAGCTTATTTTTGGAATAAGCACATCAGAGGGATTACTGAGTGTAGTAGGGACAAAGAAAGCCTTTATTAATAACAGAAGACATTGATGAGTAAAGGACTTAATGAAGATATAAAAGAATGTACCGCAGAGGATTATTATGAGGGTGGGAAACCCTAACTTAAAGACGGAGGATATAAATAGACAAGATGCCCCTGGGATATGGGTGTGGCGCCGATTAAAGAAAGTTGGATGAAAGTAAAGACAAAGGAGTAAGTATTAAAAACGTCAGAGAAGGAAAGGCTATTGATTGAAGGAATAAAGGAAGAGAAAATTGGATGGAGAAAATCTTTCCAGAGGGATGAGGCTGGGTAAAAGGAGCAATAGATGGATGCTGGAGAAAAGTCAAAAAGAAAGGTTGAGAAAAGTGGTTTCTGCTGAAACTACGATAGGGACGAGTTATCCGAAAGAAAATATATCCTCAGAGAGTAAATTTTAGATGGGCATTTCTTTTCCTGGTCAAAGGACCGTTTCAATAACAGTGACGTTTTTTATGAAATATCGAATTCTTGAGCGATATTTCGGCTATACTGAGCCTGAGGCATTACTGGAAGAGAATAATTGCATCTATATTTACTTTTACCAGAACGAAGAGGGTGAAATATTACTAGCTTGATGTAGCTAAAGAATGGTACTACATACTATAAGATAAAAGAAGATATGATGTGACTAGAACGGCTGAATAATATCTCTAATATGATATTAAAAGTTTAACCTTAATATTTGATTGTACATACGAATATTAAATTCAGTGGGTATTAATTAGTTAAATTGTCTGAATTCTTAAAAGCGGACTTGTTTAATTTTCACGAATTATAGTACAGAAATCAAAAATAAAATGCTGTTTGTTTTTCGGATAATGAAATTACTTTTTAGAAGAAAAGTTTTCTAAACTTTTCTAATACAGAAACTAATATGTTTAACATTGTTTAAGGAAATAATTGTAGCTCAAGATGCTTGCTTGCGAGATATAGAATCAATTTATGGGAGATTTGTAAAATAAAACATTTTCTTAGAAACTGAGATTTTTAAATGTCTTATTTGTTCATCGTTTATGAGTATAAAATATGTCTATTAAAATTATTTTTTTCGCTGAAATATCATCCACCTTCAATTTGTTGTTTCCTTCGCAAACAACCTGTGGATTATATTAATGACTTCTTTGCCAGTGTGTGTGCGATAGCGTTTTATAACTTCATAAAGGCAAATCTCCGATTCTTTCTTAGCAATTCTAGATATAAATGGTATCCTTCTGAGAAGGAAATGATATTAGATCGCGCACTACATTCTCTGCGCTTCACATTTTATCTTAAACAACTGCTTAGTGTTTCATTTTTTATTATCTTTATGAACGGATGAGAACTTAAGTTGGTAAATATCAATTCTGAATGAAGGATCTAAAAGCGCTTCTCAGTCTCTTATTTTTATGCTTATCCATGCAAACAATCTGCTTTGTTGAGTGATTTTAACATTTTTTCTCTTACTTCTCCTTCCTCATTTCCACCTAGTGATTACTTGATATCCAACATTTGGAAGGACGTTTGCTGGTTGACTTAACCGTCCAATTATAATATACACCTAAACCGCTCTGCTGGTATTGTCAAACATTTCCACACAAATCCAAGGTTTCCAAAACATTCTTTTCCATCAACATCCTCCTTCGTTGGAACTTCAATTTCATTGAACACTCGCGTTATATCTTTCCGGGCGTTCAAAAAATTTCCTATAATTAGCGAAGGTGGAAAGGAAAAGCGATTAACCTTGGGTGTGCGAGGGAGGAGACAGAACACAGGATGGGAAGAATTCCGTTTTTCAAAGGTCCCTCCGTTCCCAGGGGTGTGGGATCGAATACCCCAAGTAAGGGTTCGAGAGAGAGGTGGGGACTGCCGACGCAACACGGGAAAGAAGTCTTCTGGAAATGACCTGGTCAACAGAGGGTAACACAGGAAGATTAATTGAACATCATGACTAATTGATAAAATGGGAGCTCGTCGGATGGGGCGCTGATGCGGATGATAACCTTCTTTTGTTTTCCTCCTTCCTCACTCTCCCGTATGCCAATTCCGCCTTCATTTCCTTTCGACATTTCGTACTTTTTTACTTCCTAAACTCGCCGCCAGCGTTTGAGTCCATATTTCTCGCCGGTGTCCGCGACCTCCGCGCCATTTGACTCCCGCGGATCGACGCGGCCCTAACAAATGAGGCAAGATGCGACCGAAAATGGCCGACAGACAGCGCCGGTGGACGCGGAGAAAAATGTTCCCGAATGAATTTTTGAAAAGGTGCCATTTTCTCTCCGCTTCATTCGATCTTTTCTCCTTGGAAAACGTTTCGAGTGAGTGATGACTCTGGGAGCGGTAGATTTAAGTGAGGGACGAGGACGGAATTTGAAATCGAAAGTGTGCTAGTGAGGTCGCCATCGCCATTACGTAAGCTATCGTAGATCCATCTTCCGAATCGATTCCTTCTGCTGAGTCCGTAATGTATTTTTATGGCGACGTAAAAACTTTCTCAAGGAGAGAAATACAAATAGCATGGAAATAGAAAGTCTGGTAGTTTGCATGATTTTAATGCATTTACCTATTCAACAGGGATGTGTAAAATTAAAAAATAATAGTAAAAGGTCAATGAACATGTATTGAAGGAGCTTATACCTTGATAGCTTATGCAAAGTTTAGGGAGCTAAAATTATTAGCGGTTAATCGTGTACAAAGATTAGAATATTAAAATACGTTATCGATAAGTTAATATGCTTCTCGAGGAATTGTTGGATTTGTTTTTCATTGAATACATGTGAAAACACGATTAAATAAACATAATTATCAAAGGAGAAGCTTACAATAATCGTTTTTGGTGAAGATATATCTTCAATAAAAACGATAGACTTTCTCTATCATTTTCTTTTTCATTCTTTTACCAATGGAAGGATACCTTTAACATCGTCACTTTCGATTTTTGTCTACTATTATCACGCTGAAAATCATTTAAACGGCGCCAGTGTGAAACTCATTTATAGAAATAAGCGACGTCATTTAGATGATTGTAAATAAGTCTAAAATGATTTAGTCTAAATGATTAAAACCCTGTGCATATGAGAGATTATGTAGAGAGAACAAGATTTTTGGGGATAGTGGGAATAATAATAATTCTTCTAATATATTGTTGACCAATCATAAAAAATATGTACGCAAATATTCATTTCTCCAATCGATGAAATGTGGCTATTTAAAATGAAGTGATAAATCTTTCTTAAATATTGAGATGAATTTGTGGACCCTTGTGGAATGATAGATGAGTAAAACAGACTGAAAGTAATACTTTATCCAATACAGATTAATCGTCTTCATTTCCATGTCCTATCTTCTTTCAGCCTTAAAATTCCCTATGTTTTACGAGAGAAACAAAAGTTTGGAAAAATGGAGGGCAAATGTTTGTACACTTATTTCTAATGGGCTTCATTCAATCGCTCGCAAATTTGCTGCGGTCAATGCTCTTGGAATGCGGTTATAGTTTACTTTGGGACTCTTAGAATAAGGGTAGTATGACATCAAAGCTGCCTTGGGTTACTGTGAAGGTATGCGATAAGCGTCTCCTGCACTAGGGCTTACTTAGTTGACGTAACGGCTAGAGGCAGAGCTTTTCGTATATCTGTTCAGTCTTTCTTTTGCGTGGAAGGACCGTGCTTCGCAATAGATTTACTGTGTAGTGATACGGAGGATTTTGGCTCTTTTCCTGCCATGATTTTAACAACTCGTTTCGAAATCTCTCGAACCGTAATTGAATTCACGTGAAATATTACGAGAGAAAGTGACTCTTGAAAGTTTCAATTTTTTTGTGTGAATATAATTCCTGGAAGAGTTAATGAAACCTGTGATGTAAATTTGGAAGCAAGAGAGGGCTGTAATGGACCAAATCTATCCTCAAGTATTCAGGTTTTTGGACTCAATCAACAGGAGAATTCATCCATCTCTGGGTAAGGAAACAAAATATGCATAGCATTTTTTACTTTAAAGCATATGTTAAGAAATAAATATGGGATACTGTTAAAAAAATACTAATATATTAATACTACTGATACTGGCAATATAGTTCTAGTTATGTTTAGATACACACCTTAAAAGAGGGAGTACTTCAAATATTCAATCCAGGCTTTCAGTTATACATTGTTTCTCGCTTTTTAATTCGAATTCCGTTATAGATATTCTACCCTTGATGAAAGTCTAGTTTAGTATGATGCTAAATAGCCAAGTATTCTTTCAAATGAATATTTACGACGAACTAGTCTTGGCCGTGACGAGTAACTAAATGGGATATATGAAGAAGTTTGATGATAAATTGAAATTCTTTTTCACATAAATATTTATGACAAAAATCTTCGGTTTAATTTTACATTCACTTCATGACGATTTTTGCTGTTTATTACTCCGTCAAATATTTCAATTAGGGGCGAATACCTTTTCTTGAAATGCTATAATCTTATCTATCATATCTATATATCTATTAATAGGGACTATCCCTTGTTATACGAGGGCTGTTCAAAAAGTTTCCGAACTTTATTTATTACAGCACAAATATTTCACTTACAAATTATTGCTCCGAGTCTCCTTAAAAGTACTCCCCACCCCAACGTATACACTTATCCAAATGGTATTTCCACTATTTAAAACAGTCTTGGGACGCTTCTTTCGGACTGTTCATAAGCTCCTCCGTCGAATTTTTCTTTATTTCTCGAATGGTGGCAAATCTTTTTCCTTTGAGCGGGGTTTTTAGCTTTGGGAATAGGAAAATGTCACATGGAGCCAGGCCTGGTGAATAGGGTGGTTGGAGAAGCACAGTGGTCTTAGTTGTGGCTAAAAAGTCACGAGTTGCTCGTGTTGCTCCTGGTTTGCTGTCATCAGGCGAGGCATGAATTTGTCCTCGACTCGATGCATCCTCAATTTTTTTAGTTAGGATTTCGTAGCAGAACCAATCGGGATGCCACGCTCTTCTGCAAGCTCCCTGACAGTCAAACGTCAATTTGCACGAACGAGATCGTTCACTTTTTCGATGTGGGGGTCATCTGTGGACGTTGATGGTCTTCCGGAACGCTCGTCGTCTTCCACTGATTGCCGCCCGTCTTTGAACCGTATAAACCACTCATAACACGCGGTACGTTTCATAGCATGCTCACCAATAATCAACTCAAAAGTTTCCGTGAAAGATTTGCCCAGTTTCACGCAGAATTTTACAGAAGAACGCTGCTCCTTCAAAGAGCTCATTTCCGGGGACCCGATTTTTCGCCGCACTCTACGATCACCTGTTCACATAAACATCCGTAACTAATGAACAAATCGAGATATCGACAAAATGATTGAAGGTGGTTATTTGGGAAGCTTTCGCGGATACAACGCCTACAGGCAGATTAAAAAATAACCAACTGGAGGCACACTATAAAAAAAGTTCGGGAACTTTTTGAACAGACCTCGTATTTACCTCAGTTAAAACTATTGCTGTGTATGAAATAATGCTCTGTACGTATTCCCAACTAATTAAAATTGTGTGTATTTATGATCCGGAAATATTAATATGTGAGAAATATGTCTGGCCTATGGTATCTTGAAAGTTGCTTTGTCATTCCAGACAGGCACAGATTCAAAACGGAAAGAGAGGTATTTCGAGCCCCCTATCCCGGTATGTAAGCAAGTCATTGTCTTTTATTAATTTTAATAATGTGAGGCAGCAAGAATCAAGAGTCCGATCTGATACGCTCGTGTTGTTGAAAATTATGTCGATGATCACTCCGTTTCAGTATCATATGTTAAAATTTTCAGACGGAAAACATAACGTAAAACCCTCCCCCTAATTTTAACCCTGCGCTTTTTAGACAGTCCCGATTTTCTGAATAGTGATTTGTCAAGCAAGACTAAATAACCTCGTAAATTTATTTGGAGATTTTTTCATAACAGGCTTAAGTTCTCCAGAATATGCTTAGCTCTCATCTAATTATCTTTAAGACTTAAATTTTTCCTGGCAAATTATATGGAGGAAATGCTCTCAATTTTTCAGGAGGGTCAGTTCTCCGAAAACCAAGTTTTAGCTGACAACCATAGAGAATCTTTTCACATTTTTGTCCCCTGGAAAATTTCTCACTCAAATTGTTGTTGCAATACAAGCACCCAATGTTTTACATATTTCCGCTAGTATGTACTATCAATCAATTTGTACAGATCTTTCACAACCCTTTGTTTGTGAGTGTTTTTCAACTGTGGCTCTTTATTTTATAAGATAATACTAAGATAATTCTAAGATAAGTTTTTGTCCATAACTACTTCTAAAATTTTTGTCACTGTTCCGATTTACCTATTATTGTATCTATTTAAAGGTCATTTGCTGTGCATGAATTAATATTACATTATTTATAACAAATTATTTATATTAAATTATTTACATTACATTATTTACATTAAAATTTTTATATTAAATTTTTCATGGCAATTTTTTATATTAAATAATTTATAGTAAATTATTTATCAGAAAAAAATAATTTTTAGTGTATTTTACTGCACTTGTCTGCAGATCATAGCATTTTTATATTTTTACAACAGTTCTATTGGGGTTTTACCGCATTCTTATGGTGGCACTCAAGAAAACAAAACATCACGAAATAGACGTGACATTCCTTTATCCAACATTCCATGTCTTCCTCGGTTAATGGATCCTTTCCGGTAGACAGATTGCGGTTGTATTTGGAATTACTCCTGTTCATAAATCCGTTTTTAGTAAGGAATTTCGAAGGCCCGTGTTAACGACAGCATATGATTGACGAATCGTAGTTTGGCGAGGCAATAGAGCAGTCGAAGGGGTGAGAAAGATGGAGGGAATGTGTGAGGTTAAAGGGTGAGCGAATGAGATGGAGGTGTTAAAGAGAGGGTTCCCTTCGGCATTAGGGTCGGAGGGTATCTAATGCAAACAGCCAACTCCTTATGTGGTGCCATAGAGACCGTTATGGCGGCGCCTGAGAGAGTAAACGCAGCCGACGGACAGGCGTCTGAAGGAACAGCGTAAAATCGAAAACGTCTTCATCCGAGAGAAACTGAGACATCCTCCGTCCATCACTATCTCTTAGCTTATAAAACAAGGGTGTTAAGCGATCGAAGTGATATTTATCAGGGTTTAAGGGTGCTATCCAGGGACATCCATGATCATCGTGGCGTCAATTTTAGGGGTTGTTCCGACATCTGAGCATGTCTCAGAATGTCGGAAACGGCACGATTTTCGTATATAAAGATGGTCAAAGCGATACGAATATTTAGTAAGAATTACAATGTTGTTTTTATTTCTTCAATTGGAGATACTTCTTGAAGGAATTCTCGTAATTTAGCGGTACAATTATTTAGTGAGAATTCCAATGCAGTTTTTATTTCTTCCATTGGAGATATTTCTTGAAGGAATTCCTGTAATTTTGTGTGTGTATTAATTTTACCTTTAAAAGAGGGATTCGGTAATTTTAAGTTTGTTAAATAAAAAATATGATCTTGTCCTTTCTTTCTGGCAGAAGTTTTTCAGCACTACGTGATCTAGAGTATTTCTAAAATTTGGCAATCAAATTGAGATTATAAATCTCCTAGGGACGCTTACATATAGTCGCTCAAGGCCATATGGAAAGTAGTTTTAGTTTTGAACATTATCCATCTTGATTTGCTCGAAAATTTTGATAGTTAGTGCTATGACTGTGATGCAGTTCTTTAATTCATAAAAATTTACAATCTCCGATAATTTGTTCCTAAAAAATTTTCCGGTTGTAAGTTAATTATATAGGAAAATAAATGCTTTCAAATAACGTTTGCGAGGTATCCAAACAGTTATTAAAGCTAACAGTTATAAAAAATATTTTATTTACTATTTAGGTTATGGAACTTTTATATCAGCTACAGTTCCTCTGAGTAAAATATTGAGATGATAAAAGGCGTAGAAGCCGCTGTTCTTATTTCTCCCAATTAAAAGTAATCATTCATGTGGAATACTCCTTTCATCAAATTATTTTATAATGCTGTAACTCGCAAGCAACCTGAAGATAAGAATTATTCGCTTCTTTCTCAAGTCCCGGGGAACATGACACCTCAACTTGCTTTATTGCTTTGAGAAACCTATATTTCCGACGAATTTCTTTTTCCTTTCTCTAAGACGTCCATAAAAACAGCACATTTGTTTGATACTCTCGCCTGCTTACCGCCATTAAGTAGCCGCGCTGTATCCAAGTTCCAATCTTTTCCGTTTAGTTTACGCTCCGCAACACGCTTAATAATGGCATAGCTTTCCCTCCGTCATTCACTCTTTCCCATTATAGAGATCCCGATTTTTCCTTCACTGAATTCCTCAAACTCCTACGCGCACTCCTAACTATACTTTTCTTTCTTCTCTCGAGACCAGGAAAGTGTTAGCAGAGGAAAATCTATGCCATGAAGCGAAATAACTTTCTCAGTTATAGGTTGAAGATGAACGTATTATGAACGGAACGTATTATGAAATGGAAATCCATCACAACGAGAAAAGAGAGGCAGACTTACTTATTCCACAGTTTAATTTTCCACTACTGGTTTCAGCGAGTTTTCACCATCATCAGGTTAAAGATTGTCACCTCTCTCTCGTTACTATACCTGTAAATTCAACAAAAGGAGTTGCTAATATGAGTACGATATTTTTATTTTTTGAGCCATTGTAAACACTCCTATTATGTTGATGAAGAAACAAACTTAAGAATCAACAACGATTCAATATAATATTAGCGACATCTAGAATGGCATCTTGAATTAACAAATGATTGCTCTTATAACCTTGAAAGAGTTATTAAATTTAATCTCTTTATAGACTGAAGATGAACCTATTATTATTTAGCATTTTTATTTTATATTATTTATATATTCCACGAGAAATACCCTTAAATCTAAGCGATTCAATCTAATGGGTCTTTGGCGGAATAACGGATTTCGCCCATTTTTTACGTAATAAATTAAGATATTTTCGATATTTTTTAAAGAAATGACTACGGTAATTTAAGTAACCTTTAAGTGGTAGATTCGAGCGCTATTTTGTATGATAAAGTGCTTATGATATAGTTAAATAAAGCGCCCTAGCCATGTGTAGGAGGAGTTGTAGAATCCTTGACAGAGTGATGTACAACATGGCTTAAGAGCCCCGCGGTCTCTAGGGCAGACTGGAAAGCTTTCGCTGAATCCACGGAAATCCTACAATAAATCGTTCATTATGCGGTAATTTTGTTTGCTCTTGTAAGTATGGGTACAGAGCTTCTATGAGTTCATCCGGGAGAAGTGTAGAACATTCACCTACCATTTAAATTTTAAACATACTTTCGGTTCGGTAAACTACACAAATTTTTAGAAATTTAATCAAATTGAGAAGAGTATTTAAAGGATTGCTTTGAAATCGTTGCTTTTCTAATTGACATTTTTGTGATTTTTCATTTAATTTGTTCGCATTAATGATTTTACGTTAATGTAGAAAATATTATGCTGAATAGTATTCTTTAAGACAATTCTCTTCTTCGAACGTCATATTTTGTTCGATGTCCCTTTAACTCAGGTAGGGTATTGTATGCATTGTTCAGAGTTCGAATTTTGGTGACTTTACAGTAAACCTGTTTTCTTGTCATGTTCTTGTGGTATAATATTGGCTGCAGTGGTAAAAGAGATAGATAAACCTTTATTGGTGTGGTTGCAGATGGCAGGAATCAGATTATCAGTCGATACCATTCTCACAGGCAGTTTCAAAAATAATATGAAATGCATCCTAAATTCCTATATTATATTTTATTCATAACATTTAAAGAAGGAAACAGAATTCTATTGCGATGGTGCATTCATTTAAAAGAGGAAAAATTGAGTACTTTTTGCAAAGGACATCTTATTGGCTTGATATCTTCATCTGAAAGAAATATCATAGCTAGCAACGAGGACTTAGTCTCTTTGGAATTGGACTGTTAACCTTGATAGTGTCTACGCTCTTACGATTATAATTATTACATTATTTTTTAATAATAGATTACAGTAGGATAAATATTATATTAAGCTTACGTTTAATCAGATAGAGCACCACTACGGAAGGACTCTCATCTCACCTTCATAGATTTAAGAAATTATTCAAATTTTGTTGCCTTTGGCAACGAAGTTCGATTAAAAGATGAATTATTTCGGAAAATAAAGTGCATACACTATTCATGTACACATGAAAGAGTTTATTTCTCTTAATTTTTTTCCTGCTTATTTATCGAATGTCTCGATACGGTAGCACACTTAATTAAAAGGCCTTATCGGTTAATGAACTAAATCAATTTTAATTAAAAAATACGCATTTAATAACTTTTTCGTCCTTTTTTCTTGAAAATTTTCCTAGTCTTCATAAAGCCCCTCATTTTGAATAATCATAATTTTCGATGTTGATTAATTTCTTCCTTTTGCTTTTCATAATAAAAATGATGCTGTTTACTTATGCCTGATACTGTGTTTTGCATAACTTCGACATTTCTGATATTTATTCTGTGCAAAATTAGAAAATTTCAATATCACACAAGTTTGCAAATTCCTTTCTAGCATATTTATGATACCAAGCGTATGGATTGACAGTAGTAAAAAATATTATATTTATGAGTAAAAAGTTTTCCTTGCCACGAAGTGTCTGGGTACTCGAACCAAGTTAACATTTAACAATAACCATTAATATTATAATTTCGTATTTTTCTCCCTCATTCGCCTGTAGGAACCTTGCTAATTGCATTTTCTGCTGCGTTTTCAATTTAATTTCTTAGACTGCCAACTCATCATAAATGTCGTAGAAAAGTCTAAAATTGAAAACAAGTTGCAATAAGTTGTTACTTAACTTTTCAATAAAAGTTACCTCCACTATTACTTTTAACATTACATATACAAATCTATATATTTTATGCTAAATTCTAAATATATAAAACACAAAATAATCGAAATGGAGAAAACTCTCTTAAGAAAGTAATGTACTCAATAGTTAGAAGAGAGAATCATCATAATTTGCTCTAAAATTGCAAAAATTCCTGCAGAGTAAGTAGTAAAGGTCCCGAAACATATCGCCCATGTTTATAGTCAAAAAGATCACGGCGTCGTTCTAAGCAAATCCCAGAGATATCTCCCTTCCTCGGTGGCTCGAAAACGTATTACGGCAAGTTATATCCGAATTTATTCTAAATCCAGATTTAAATACGTCTGGGATAAAATATAACCGGCAAGACAGGCGAGTCAGCGATCGCGGAGATAATGGAGGGGAAAGAAATCCAGGGAAAAAGCAGAAAGGACCCATTCGAAGCGATGTTGGGGATAAGAAGGTAAAATAAAGCAGAATAAGGTAATAAGAAGTCTAGAGGAAATGACGATGTTGAAGTAAGGACGGAGAAGATGAATTGAAATTGTCGATGAGACATTTAATTCATCTCGGTTGTTGAATGTGTCACTTCCTTCAGAAAATCAAGGCTATCATTGTGTTACCGAATATTCAACCTCTGATCCATTATATAACAAATAATGGCGTATTAGATATGAAGTTCATGTATTGTCCAGTCTATTTTCTTTTTCCTTTTTAAGAGTTACACTTGTTGAGATCCGATGAGGGACGTGCGCGATACACTATCAGACTGGATTATACAAATGTATTGGGTTTTTGGCCCCCTCCATATTGTGGGCATTTTCCCGCATAGTTAGTTATTTTCCAAACTTATCTCTACTCGAAATACTACAGTGATTCAGACACTAGGTAATAAAGATAGAAATAGGAATTATTATATATAATAACCATAACCATATATGGTCCCTCTGGCCCAGTAATATTCCTGAGGGCTGCTACTCATTAAAGGAAAGACAGATGTTACGATTAATTTTTTATAAAATATAACTAATACTAAATAAGTATTTGTACTATAATACTTGTAATAATACAAAATTCGAGACATTATTTCCATGTTATTTCTTCCTTAAAATTCATCCAACAAATTAGGGAGACTCAAGTAATCTGTAATCAAAATGTGACTCGCTTTATATATCAGAGACTTTTTGATTCCCCAATTCAATACTTGGCACCCCCAAGCTGTGATTTTAATCCAGAAACTCTACCTTTAGGCCACATCCGGACTCGATACCAAGTTTGTAATGTCCATGATGACAATGACAAATGCCCGCATCGTATGTTATCGTGAGCGAAACAAATTAAATAGCGGAGATATCAAGGGAGAAATCTGTAATGTGAATTCTCATTGGATTTACATATGTCTATTATATTAAGCTTATTCCATATAAACACTTGGGAGGTATATGGGAGGGAGATGGGAGTAAAGGAGAAGTATGGAGAGGATTATGGAAGGAGAGAGGAAGTTATATAAATAGAGGAACGGCGATGTAGAGTGTAGAATAAGAGGGGGAGATGGGAAAATGCGGAGATGGAAAGTGAAAGAGGAAAGCCTCTGGAGAGAACACTTGCTGGGTCCTTTTGACGTTAATTTGTTTTATGAGTGGTCTCGAGTAAGAGTGGGACAATTTTTGGTCCATTTACCTAACACATGAGGAGAAAGGAGTGAGATGGATGGCGAAGTGTTGCGTGGGGAAAAAGTCCGGCTTAAAGGATGGAGAAAGAGAGATGCTGGATGAGAGAGAACACAGTTTCCATGAAGAAGATTTATACTTCGAAGGGGACCCTTAGTTTGCTCTAAGCCAGACCGAGTTTTTAGTCATCGTGGAAAATCTGTAGAGGGATAATCTCCCCCGAAGGATTCCCTATGTTCATCGCAGCTATAATACTAGAGGAAACAAATTAGGGAACTCTATATCAAGGACCTGCGAAACCCAAACTTTCTCTTTTATCAAATCGGGTGTTTCATATCATACTCGAACAGAAATCCTCTGGTGGGACGGAGAGTAGTTATGTTACGATTCCAATCTAATTACAATCTTGGATGCTCTTTTTAACTCTTTTTGGGTATCGAAATCGGAAAAGTTTAACCTAATTTATGATTATATGAACAATCTATTGGAATTTTGTAAAAAGTCAATCTTTCACTTCAAGTACTGATCATAAAGAAATAAATGTTGGTTTTTCCCAAGGATATGGGATATTTTTCTGGGTGCACGCCCTAATATGAAAATTTACCCTAACCCTCTTCCTTACTGATTTTATCTATTACAAAAACTAAAATCTCTAGATATTAACAATTCCACGATATGATATTTAATGTGATTATATTTAACTTACCGAATTAATTGACGTCCAACACCAAAATATAAAATTTTCATGCCATCAATAACACCTTGAAAAGCTGTAAATATACTTCAATTTAAATATAAAGTTACTGAAATGAATATATTTTAGCAATCAAAAGAACTCCTATTAATTTGAAGAAAAAAAGTCTAAGAACTAACAAAATGTCAATATCCTTCTGAAAACATCTCGAAAGGAATCTTGAAAATTGAAAAATTTGCTTCTATAACCCTGAATGAATAACTATTTCCGTTCGCTTTCGTGTAAGTAAATGATTTTATACTTTTATAGTTTAAGCATTGTAAAATATTTCACTTTGCGTGTTCTTAGTTTGCTGCTATATCTATCTAAATTTATAGTTGAATTCTCATTTTTTCATTTCCTTAAACCTTTCTTATTCTTCTTTCAAGATACATATTAAAAATTTATCTTTGTTTAAAGAAGTCGTTAATAATGACGAGCAGTTATATGGAAGAAAAGACTTTTATGGCTCCTTTTAATAAAAGCCTAGTAAAGAATTGGTATGAATATATATGAATAAATAACGTAAAGAAATGTTATTTGAATAAACAAAATCCGAAGGAGATAAATAAAATAAAATAAAATTACTTACTTTGCTTCGCGGAATCTCAACATTACGTAGGAATTGTTTATGAACTTTGTTTTCATTCCAAAATTATTTCGTTTTACTTCGTTTACTTAAGGGAAATTTTAGCTGCAGTTCAATGTGTCAGAAATCGGATAGAATAGAAAAGTTTTCAGAACTCTGTTTTTATTAAAAAAATGCTTCGTTTACTTAGGGTAATCTCTGCTACAATTCAACGTGTCAGAAATAGTAAAGTTTCAAAAATTTTGTTTTTATTAATAAATTGCTTCATTTACTTAAGAGAGTCATAAGCCACAGTTCGACGCATCAATGCCCCAGATATCTCCACGAGGCCCTGCAGACCAGAATTTCTCAATTAGTTTTCGTCATCCGCCGTAAATGTCCCTCGGACGACAGTCATCGGGTGAAGAATACCGCTCATGAGGGGCGAGGATGATTACCTATTACCGCTGAACCGCACTTAATGGGGGAGATCGCCGAATTGGCGAACCGATCCCTCTTACGCGTGTGTTGATTAGCTTGGATCGCCTCCTCTATGCACGCGTGGGCGGCTTCAGCTGCCTTCTCCCACGCACTATCGCCGGAAGGCAGTCCTCTGGAACGCGGTTAATAGGGGCCGATTCCCTCCTCCGCACCACATGTGCCCTCCACCGCGTCCTTCCGAGGAATTCCTACCCCGTTGTTATCGGATGCTAGTGGGTCGGAGAACGAGTGGTTCAGACCGATCCGAGCACGTGGTTTGGAGAGGGATGGCTGTTTTTATCATCGCTACGCCTTCGAAGGAATGCGGGGAAGTTTTCAGCTCTTATGTAAACGGTTTTCGCATACTTTCGGAATGGGAATGAATGGTCGGCTGCCGATGGGATTGGTTTATGGAATGGTTTTATCGCTAGCTTTCATTAATATTATTATCTACGTTGTTAAGGCTCAGGAGGACCAGAATTTGTGATTTTATAAATTCTCAATTAATAATTTCTTTTGTTTTTCTAATTATTACTAATCTACATTGTTAAGGCTCAGGAGGACCAAAATTGTCATTTATAAATTCTCAATAACTTTTTGTTTTTCGAATTATTACTAATACTCTATTGTACAATGTACAAATCGTTGTAATATTTGTGAAAATGTGCAATTAAAACATATATTTATTAAAAAATTAGTATATCATAATTAAATAATACTTTGAACTTGTTTATCAGTTATTGGAATTGATTCATTATGTATCACATTGATGACACAGTTAACAGTTGGTTGATTTTATGATAAAAATAAACATGTAATAAAATATTTAAAAAATAATAAAAAAGAATGGATAGTTATGTTTTCAAGTGATTATTTATTTTAATATATTATTTATAATTAATGCGTTGAAAACGCAGTAAAAAGTTCAATTTTAACAGTGTTAACCTCAAATCAGCCCGAATTTTTTGAGTGGGGGTATGAGGCTAACTTTCTTAGTCAAGCTGAGGAATGAGGTCGCTTGTCTTTAATTTCCTCATTCCAAACAATAATAGGGCAAGCTAGACGCTGAGGTTCAGGGAGATGAGTGGCCTTATTCCGAGGTTTATATTTGGCGCGGACAGATTCGCGTACGATCCTATCTAGGACAGATCTATATTTAGAATATAACTCACCTTGAAGTATCTTATTCCCATGTATAATAGACATCTCTGATCTGAATTTATCGCATATATCGACCTTGACGAATGCCAAAAAATATTTGAAGAAATTAATCTTTAAAAAATGAAAATTCATAAAGTATCTATAAATAAGAACGCTTGCATGATTCCCAGGGACGATACTGACAAGAATCATAATCCGCCAATTCTGAGAATTTTAAGCTTTGTTATTTAGAAGCATATTAGCTATGAAAAAAGTAAGAATTTTAAAATCGCCGTTTATCAAAACTTTTTTTAACTGAACGGAACGTCTTTTCTAGTACAGCAACGCAGGTTTAATCCGTGGCATACAATTCATTTATTAAACACGCAACATATATTAGTAGTGGTAGTATTGTTAAAAGTGCTTCGACATCTATTTAGCTCATGCGCTGCCACTGGGAATCGAACCCGGAACTGCTTTCATGAAAAATTAACGCGCTGTACACATGGCCATTCGGGAGCCGAACGTAAATTAATTGCTCTTATAAATGTTAATGTATTTTTTCTTACAATTTATAATTTTCATACAAAAGAAAATTAGTCAAGTCAGCATTCCTGAAAATATTCCAAAAACTGCGCTAAATGCAACAGTCTTAGAGTAATTATACAACTTAAATCCCAACTCTTGTTGAATTTGATGTTTTTCAGTATAATGAATTATATATAGGTGTTTAATGCATTTATTTTATGTAGAATATAAATTTACCCGTGAACATCGTGTGCCTTTGTGTCAAGTCGTAGCGCCATGAAGAATCATTTTGCACTTTATAGGTAAAGATGATTCTCATACGTAATTTGTTGCTTCTCTAGCTCCCATTTTAATTACGTCATGAGTCACCCGTTGATCTAAACTGGGTGAATCCTTAGTCAAGGTATGGCACATACCCTTCTGAGGCAGATCCCTTCCAAGATGTTCAATTGGTATGCTTAAAAGGGCACTAGTGCCAGCACAAACAATGCGTCCATTCCACCACAGTGAGTACTCGAGCCAAATGAACCAAAGGTCGCTTAGAGCAATCCATCGGTCTCTAAGCGAAACCTTCTCAAACCTAGACGGCCTATTCTAATACGCACCTGCCAACAGCATGCATTCACTGCCTTGTCAAGTACGCTTGAACCTCGTGAATTCGTTATCGAATGTGTTTTTCGGAATAACGAGTTATGCCTGGTAATCATCGGACGTTTTTCTGTATTTGATAGCTCGGATAGTTTCAAACACGGGCACGATGGATTTTGAAGTCATCTAGTTCGGTAATCTGCGAAAAAAATTGTTCGGAAGACTTGATTACACTGACGGTAATTGCTTCAATTAACCCATTTATTTGGATATACGAGACTATCGATCACTCGAGGTATATCACTCTCTAATTTGATTGAGTGATTACCTTCAATTTATGATTTTTATATATTAGTTTTTAAACGGTACAGAGAGAAGCAGTATAATCCCATTCTAGGCTTTCCCATCATAATTATCTGCTAGGATGTGCTAAAAATTTATCAAACACCATAGCTCATGTATCTCCGAGAGGCATCAGCAAAGCGTTATAAGGAGGAAATCGCAAGGACAGATAGATATTTTTGGTCGTTCTTCCTTGCGGGCTAATAGAGAGGCTAATAGAGTCGATTAGAAAACGATGATGGTATCATTACACCCCCTGTCATACGTTACTGGCGGCTTGCGGGGTACAAATCTAAATTTAAAATTTAAATAAAGGCTCCTTAGATAACATTTCCTTCATTAATTTATTCATATACAGCGAAACCCAGCTTTTTAGAGAGCCAAATGAAAACCGTGTTATGAGCGGGATAGCGTTATAACCAGAATGTTACAAATTTTTATTTCTTTTAAATAATGAAACAAAAGGGAAGGATTTTCTGGCTGTTTAATTTTTACATTAGTGCTTTACACCTTGATAAACGAAACGGAATATTCTCTAGTTTGCTTTATTGTCTACAGCTTTAGATTTGTAGAGATTCCGTGAACTATTGTGTAATACTAGTTGCCATCTCGTCATATTTTTAGGAATCTTCTGCTTTGCTTGCAAAAAGAGCCTCTTCCTTATTGCATAATCTTGTTCTTTTTCACTCTTCAAGTTGTTTTTACCAGTGTAACAGTTATGGATGACTAACATGAACAATTTCCGATCCTTGTAAAATATGGTAGGATATTCTCATTGTTAAGAACCTTTAAGCATGTTAAGATTAAAAGTTTTATAAATAAAAGGAGGTGAGGCAGAGTAGAACCAACAGGCATCATAGAAAGTTCGAGTTATGTGTAGAAACTCGATGATTCCATTTTATATACAAGAATTAGTTAAATAAATCCACATTAAATACCATGTTTTGTCGTTATTAATATGTAGAGATTTTAGTTATAGTTTTTATTTGCTTGTATTTGTAATAGACACTTGAAGTTGAAGTTTCAGATTGAAAAAATTCTAATTGATCATTTGAGGAATCGGAAATTAGGTTAAAATTTTGCTATGCCCGATTATGATCAATCGCCACATTACTACTTCTTATGAAGTGATATTGTTAATTGGCATTTTTCTATGATTTCAATGAGTGTAGTGATTTCATATCGCTACATTTCATATTAATCTTTTATTAATAATGTGTTTTGCAATTGCTTTTATTAATGATGTGTTATTGTAACTGTATTATTAATGATGCTATTATAACGATTATATTTTATATTATAATTATCAGCTTTTATGATTAGGAAGTTGTGCCAAGGACTTTACTTTTTTTATTAGCTACATTACTAACCATCGTATCCACATATCTATATTAACTCCTTTCTTTACAATGATTTATACGACTAAGCAGTGCTTCCTTTCCCTTAAAATGCAGTAATATTATCTAAAATCTAATATATTTACATACTTTAAAATATTGACAGTGTATAAAGTAAGGGTTTATTCCTCTTAATATTGTTCTATTCATTCTCAGTTCTAACGAACTACCGCCGCACAAGCCCTTTCATACAGAAAAGGGACGAAACATAACACATTTGAAGCATTTACAATTAAAAATAGGGAATGACATGAGAGCTTGCCATTGTATCAACACAGGCAGAATGTTTGTAAAACCGGGACAGAATTTGATTCCGTATTTAACAGCCTCTTTCTCTTCATTGTCACCGTTGAAAATGCTGGAATAAATAAAACGTTAAAAACTGCTTTTACATTCAACGTTGTCTCGATACAAAGGATTTTTTCGCATTCAAATTTGGGAGCGGCGTTATTGATGACCTATTTTTAATTTTAAAAACATGTGAAGGTAATCCTGATAGCGTCTAATTATTTAAAAAGCATTCATTGGGTAACTCAGCCGTGTTTGTGGATCCGCATCTATAATGGAATACACTTTCATACAATTTTGGCTCTGGTGTTTACCCCACTCTAAGCTTTATTTTAAACGGGAATAATGGTGGAGATAATGTGGATATCAGCAAGAGATTGTCTGAATAATGTGATCACGGTGGTAGCAGAGGATTTTTTAAAAAAACGTTTCGGAAGAATTTTTTTGTATAAGGAGAAAATGAGTTTCAATAGCTACAAGTAAAAAATCTTCAAGATGGATTAATTTAATTGTTTAATGTTCGCACAGTGAGATGAATAAAAGGGAAAAATATGTCCTGTGTTTTCCCAAAAATTAGAACGATAGCATATTACTTTGTGCTCTGAAAGACGGATTAGTGCCTCTCTTGGTTATAATCTTTTCAATGAAGAGGATGTCTACGCAGATTTCAAGGCAACAATATTAAATGTTTTTGTCGTCAATGGTTTTATTCATTTCTACATTTTAAAAAAATTATTGGTCAAATTCGTCGAATATGTATTCACTGAAGAGCTATCTTTAGAACAGTATCTTCGGGTAACAATACTTGTATTAACGGGAGCTCAGTTTAAGGTGGATTTTGAAAGAAATAGGACTTAAGTTAGAAATAGGAATATCGGAAAAACACAGTAATACATATTTTTAGTAAAATTAAAACCGGGATTTTTATAATATCAATCCTAAAAACGCTGTAGGGCTTTTTGTCAAATAGTCCTATTAATCACTACTGGCGCTGAGGTCATGATTAATATTAAAAAAATTAGTCATGGCGACGTTTAATGTTTTTCTGTTGATTATAATTTATTTAAGGCAGTAATTTCATAAATATTATTTTGATTTATTTAGAAATTTATTAATTTATAATTGACTAAGATCGTCGTGTATTTCAACGGATCAACAAAATTTATCTGCCTGGCTGACGCACTTTAAATTTCTTTGGGGTAGCTTAACATTTAAAAAATTCTAAAAATCATGCAAGGGCGTATTATCGGAGAAACTAAGTGTATCGCACGATTGAACCGATTATATTCCAATAAAACCATGATAATTATCCTAGTTTGTTTCCTGGAACTCAGCTTTTCATTCATTTCAAAAATTGTTCTCGTTATATTTGTTAAACTCCTCTAACAAAACTGTTTCAACATCTCAGTGTAGGTACCAGTAGAAATGTTTTGGTGTTGCATGATATTCCCACAGTTAAATTTTTACCCTTCGTTATTCAGTTCTAAGAAGCAAATGCTTCCAAAATCGAGTGCAAGTGCATCGAGTGAAAAAAAGAGAGGGAATAAATACTCTGATTCTCTGAACTCTGATTTAATGTCCATTGTACAGTTTTCAAGGTGAAGTGGTTTTTCTTTCCTTTCACAAAAACCATGGTATGAGTTTGATAATCTTGATTAGACATATCTTTATGCACGAAATATTTAATTTGATATTTTCATAATTAAATATATTAACCCAGCCATAGCTTTTACTATTACGTCTATGTTTTCTGTTTATAGCACGCCAAAGTGCTAGAGACATTAATTATAATTGCGGTTACTAAATATTTATTTCTCTAACTAAATAACACTATTTATTTTAAAATTTTCTCTGTTGCAAAGTACATGTTAAACCAACGTAATGGTTGGATGTAAAATCAGCAAACGCTGACGATATCACCGTTAACAATTATAATTAAGCATTTACGTTTCTTTTCGCTTTCACCAGTAAAATGTGTCAATATTATTTTTCGTGCATAGCATCCAACTTACTTTTGCTTTCAACATCACCTTGGTTTTACATTTTTTATTCGTCAAGGATACTTTTCCTTCCTCTTACTTGGTGAATTCTCTTTTCCATCCCTCCTTTTCCAGCTGATATAGCAAGTGCAATCAAAGTCCTTATCAATCTCTAGAGATAAAAAATTCATTCCTTAAATAGTCTCCCGATAAAACGTTGCAAATTTCATATCTTAAGGTTTTATGCGATAAAATTTTGGACTTAGATAAGCTGCCCCACTCCGCAAGGGATACGAGAAATCTAATGAGAACACCGAGGTTCCCAGAGCTTTCAATCTGCCGTGGATTTTCGCGGGATGCATTTCATCCGAATATCGCCGCCACTCCGTCCCTTATCTCCCTCATCATTCTTAAACTTCTTAATCACTATCTTTTTAAAGGAAACGTCGTCATCTCATTTGCATTTCTATTCTTCTATTTCCCTCTTATCCCGCCAACTTTAACCCGTTCTCTCCCCTTTTCCTACCGGATCTTCAATGGCAGTCGTTGCTTTAACGGCGTTCCCGAGGTGAAGTTAAAGGTTCGGGGAGAAAGTAATGGGCGCATGTAGAGGATTAGGGAATTCTAAAAGACGCTGAATTATGTGGAGGAGAAGCGAAGATGTGACTTCGATGGGAAAATTCTGAGAAACGGTTCTGGATCAAGGCGTTCCAGGGAAAGCTTAGGTGCTTTCAGGAGAGCAAACAGTGCGAGTCATCTCGAGTAGTTTTGTCTAGAGCTAATGCGCTTAAACTATTTGAAGTTTGATCGCTTGAGTCGGATTAATTTATATTTTAGATGGTGAGAAATTCTTTTATATTATCAGATCGCTCCGGTATGGTTAATTTCAGAAAACGTAAATGAAACCGTAATACTGTAATTTTTGTTTCATCAGAGATTTTTAAATTCTAAAAGAGGTCATGTCTCTTAGTACCTTACTATCATAGGTGTTTATAAATGTTCTGAGCCAAAGTAGGTTGCTTTAGATGAAACTTAAAATCACTTCATTCTCTTAGAATTTTAGATTGCTAAATTTTAATTTCCTTGATTTTTGAATTTAATCCTTTGAATTTTTCATCTTTTGAATTTTAATCATTAAATTAATCATTAAATTTAAAATTTTAAATCAGAAATTTTAATAATTAAATTAATACGCTTACCCTCTTTGAAAATTGAGCGTATTTGAAATCATTGTAATAATTTATTTTTGATTTGCTCCATGGATTTGCATTCTTAGACATGTAGTGTGGGTATGTTTCTATAGCCAAATACCTTTTACCATAGAATTTTATTTAATTAAGATGTAATAATTTACTTCACATAGATATATATTAGAAAGATATTCCTTTGTTATTTTGGAACTTGAAAGGAATACTTCGTAAACAGGGTATACAGAAAAGTATTGCGAGAATAATTCGCAAACTTCGAAAATGAAAAACAGTAAGTCATTGTATGATTTCCATTGATATCATCCCTCCTCTATTTTAGCGAATTTCGAAAAGTACGCATCTCTCTACTACTGTTCCTTGGATGAACTTTCCATGCGAATTCGATTTTCATCGATGGCTCGCTGCATGCAAATCTTAGGGATGAAAATAGAATAGGTGGATTCAGCTGGAGAACGGGAAACAAGTTGCATGAATCGGAAGCGAGAGATAGGGGAGTAAAGGCTTGGTGAAGGTCTCAGAATATTCTGTATACCGACAATGACGATTCTTGGAAGAGGGGAAAGTGGATTTGCCTACGTTGCGACGTTGGATGCAATCGCAACAGCAGTATCGAGCCTGATAAAATAGAGGAAAGAATCACAATAAAGGGACCCTATATTTTCGTAACTCAGTTTTTTCTGTGAAAATTTTCCCGATATCGAGGAGCTATTGCAAAGTACTACGGACGCTTTTCGCATCTCTAATTCGCCGAATTTCTACTGAAACATTTCTTCTCTTACATTTAATTTAAAAGAGTATTTATTATTCATCACAAAGTTTTGTGAGTTTATATGAAACCTATAGCGAAGTCATTGTACAAATTATTTCATGGGAAATAACTCACAGCATCTGAATGTGTTGCTTTTATGAGAGGTATCTTTTGTCTTTTATTTTCACTGAGGGCCAAAAAAGATACGTTTTAGATATAATATTTATATATTATAGATATAGCGAGTATTTTTGTAAATTTCTTAAATTTATCCGCGAATGTGAGTTTGGGATCCAACGCCAATGATTAGCATCAGTAGTGAGCTTACCACAAAAACTCTAATATCAATCTCAGTTGGTTTGGAATTTAAGTCATAATTAATGAAGTTCTAGGTCGAATAAATAGTTTTATAATTCCACCGAGTGATATGAGCAGAGGAGTTTCATTTGAGCTTATTTTTATAAATTCACCTGGTTATGTATTCTTGCTTTTTTCATTTCTATTGCAGTTTTCATGGTTAAAAATGCATATTACAAAGCTCTTTTTATTGTTTAAAATCGGAATCCCATTAATGAATTTTACACTACATTATGACAAGATTTAAATAGATTATGGATCTTTACAGCCCTTATTTCTCTCAATGGAGATGCTTGTATTGTATTGTACAGTATCAATTATCATTTAATTCATTTTTTATTTCCATTGGTATCTATTACAATCTTTCGTTTTCCCCATGGTCGTATTTTATAAACATAACAATATGTAGACGCATTCTTTTTATTCTTTTGATCTGAAATTTAATATCAGTAGTATAGTATAATCATACAATTTAATGCCTTTTATTAGTATATTTTAGACTTACAGATGTTGCTTTACATCTCTTATGCATGTTTTTATCATTTCTGCTGATTGCCGCCGATATTTTTTGTTCCCTCATTCCTCTTCCATTTTGTTTTCATCATTTTCCCTAGCTTCTCCTCTCCTCTATGACTTCCTCTTCTTTTCCCTCTTCCACATTCCCGCCCTGAGTTCTAATTCACTTCCCTACCGTTCCTTCATAAATCCGTCCGTTGTTATTATTTCATTTGACTGTTAATTAGTGGACTCGCGACCGGCGATTCCTCTCTGCTCATTATATCCCCCCTCTCACTCCCCTGCGACCCGATCTCTTTTTCCAATCTTGGGAATATTTCTTTCCATTTTAATTCCGCATTTTCTCCTCTCTCCTCATTTTAATTTTCATTAAATTTTAGCTCCCGTTTGCGAGCGCGCCAAAGTGCATAGCCGAACAAACACGAAGGCACGCACTCACGCGTGCGCATGTTTAAAGCGCGATCCGAAAATGAACGGCTCGGCGAGAGAGTGGAATCGCGCGCGATTAAATGAAGCGATTACTTTAATTACTTATTGTTATCGTTCCCTCTCCGTCGCCGCAGCGCCTTGGGAAGAAAATGGGGAAAAATTAATTATCCCGGAGGAGGGTTGAAACTCGGTCATGAAAAATTTTAAATCTGTTCCTCTCCCACCCTCCGAATATGCCTCGTGCGATTGATTCTTTCTTGGTTCTCTTCAATTGAAAAGATTTTACACTTGCGAACCAACCCAAGCACCTTATTTTAATATTATTATCATTATTATTTGGCCCTTTATTAGGCGAAGTTAGGTCCGAGTGGGCATCTCTTCCACCTATCTTCGTGTGATTATCTTACATGAGAATTAGAGAAGCAATTATACAAAACAAAACTAATAATGAGAAGAGGAAAAAAACTGAAAGGAAAGATTTGGTTCGTGGGGAAAAAATTCTCCACAACTGAAGGTTGATAAAGAAAAAACCCACAATGCGAGAAAACACCCACAGAAGATGTAATATAAATAATAATAAAATTATTTTTTAAATTTTAAAGCGATAAAGAATAGGAAAAAATATACATATCAATTATAATAAAATAGACCAAATCACGATAATCACAAATTAACATAAGCATAAAGAGCTGCCGGTGAGGTTTTTTATAGGCTTGTGTCTTCCTCAACTGATATGTAAGTGTCTGAAATAAAGTGAAAAGAGGAAAATTAGACGGATTTGGCCATTTAAGTACTATTATTTGAAAACGTTCGAGTGTGAAATTCATTTAATAATGAAGAAGTTAATAGTAAGAGTAATCAATTTTAAGCATTATAGCAGAACAAAAAGAGGAAATGTTATGTCGAAATAGGTTGAATGCTACCGAAAGCTTAGGCTGTATTAGGCATTAAAGTTTTGAGAATTCCTGCGTATTATCACTAAAAATGGAGATGTTCGGAAGCGATTTGTTATATTGCTGAAATTAGTAAATCAATCATTTGTCTACGTCTACATTTATTAACATTTAATTAATATTTAATATATTATACCTAATACTCTCTAATGCACCAAGAGATAGCAAAAGTGGAAAATTTTGCAGGTGGGTTGTCAATCCTTGACTACTACTATTGAAGGGACGTGTTTTTCTCTCAGATTTTTCCAGTGATTATGTCGGTAATAGAGACACTTCATTGCTGGAATGACTACAAAGGAGTATTAGTCAGTACAAACAGAATCCTTAATATATGGTAACAAACTAAATATCGCGCGAAAATGAAAATTATTTTGTATACGTTGGGTACGTACATACATAAAGCGAGTTCGTTGATTCTATATTTCTCAGGACTTTTAGCTAGACAATTGAATCTTGCGGAAATGGTATTACACTAACGAAAATTTCCTCCAGTGACTTTGACTACGGGTCGAATTCTTTTTATCAATATCAACATAAATGCCCTGCAAGCCGCCTTTCGGCGTGTGGCAAGAAAATTCATATTCAGCGAAAATTTTCATTAGTGGAAGAAACAGAATTGTAACTAAATTAATCTAGGATGATCCTTGGGCCTTAAAAACAGTTATCTTTGATTGTGGATTTCATTCTTTGATATCTTAAGGGCTTCATAAAACAACATAACTGTACCTACTATATGCCTTCCCTTGTTGTATTTTTAACGATTAATTTCTTCATGCTACGCATCCATATTATCCCCATATGAAATAAAAAATTGAAAGTTTAACGAAGTAAATCGAAAATTCGGCATGATTTTCCCCGTCCTTCCTACTTGTAAATTTTTCTATTTTTACATATTCAAGCCTAAGGGTTTGAGGCTAACGAACGGCAAATTTTCTATATTTGTCTTTCGTCGAAAATTTGCTTATGAAATATTGTACAGATTGGTTATAATAAGATCCAGATTATTTTGGGATGTTTACTTTATCGCAAACGAAGTTGGTCAGCGCTCTGTTTTGATTAAAAGATTAGGTAATTCCGAAAATGGATTTTCCGGATATTTTTCACTTATTGCGGAAAAGATATTGATTGGGGCTGCTGCTCCGCTTCGGCATTCTGTGAATATAGAAGAGATGTTTTCTTCTCTTTGTATGACGAGTATTTTGTATAGCTTTCCTGTGATATGCATTTTAATTGAATTTCCACATGCCGTAACGGGCCCTTGTGTGTACGGATGCTCTAAATAAATTCTGTGTGTACTCATTTTCTTCTAGTTCAGCCGTTTATTCTATGGAAACTTCAAGCGTATTTGCATATATTTTTACTTTGAGGTCGTTCAATTTAGAGACAAATTCGATCAATTATCTTCCCTGTGTTCGTTTGAGTTTTAAATTGAGGTATCCTCATGCTTGAGGGTCATCTCTGGAAATAGTCTTCCTGCGGGTTATAGTTATATTACGCACGAGCCATGAAATTAAAGAGTGATTACAGAAGTATTGTATCACGAGCGTAGTGTTGCAATAAACTAAATTTTCTGGTTTTGAATATCACTGCGGGTACAACGTGGGGGGATACTATGCGAATGACAATGTTACAATTTTGCGTATAGGAACATTTTTAACACATTAACACTATAATTCATATCCAAATTCAGCAAAGATTAATAACACTTTTATAAAACGAGGAATCCTCATCGTTCTGTGATTCTATGAGGTTTCACTAGGCAGAACTCGAGAAATGCTACGAGTTAATATACCGATGATAACCATAAAGAAATTGAAAATTAATACTCTCATGAAATATCGAACTGGGATCAATTTTCTATATTTTTATTAAATGTCGAAATATCCAAGAAGAAAAAGTAATCATTATTATGAACGATTACTAAATGAAAGAAGGATAAATGTGGAATGCAAAATGGCTATTATTAAAGAAACTAGTCAGAATTGTGAGAAATGGTAAAATAAGTAAGCTTTATCGTTCAATTCTTTCTTCGAATCCTTACAAAATATACGCCCTGGCGACAACGCTTTCGCATGACATTTTCTACAAATAATCTTAGCGGTAGTATATCTGACATTTTCTGTCCATTTTTCTATTGCGCTCTATCTACATACTTCATAATGGTTAAATTTTTTGTAGCGCGATTTTTGTTCTTGTAATTTGTGTAGTTTGATGTGAAATAAATAAAGTTGCTTAAATCAACAATTTTTTGGGAAAGTATGACTGAAAGCCAAAGAAGAATTTTCATCATTTATAATCTGTGTTCGACGTGTTCCTGATGGTATACCAAAAGCTAAGAAGAAGGAATCTGATAATTTCTTTGTCCTCTCCTGCAAGCACTTTCTCCTTAAGGCATAATTATGATTTTTAGCAGTTTTGTTCATTTGATCAATCATGAAAGTGTTACATGATTACTAATGATTATATTTTAGTACGTGTGTACAAAGCCAAAGTATTTCTTTCCGAGAATGATGTACGAGGGTAATCCATTAGGAAAGATGAGTCATGGTGCTTGCAACCTTTGCTACCCAGCAACTTGCAGGGCATGTGTGTAGATATGTAGGTGTAAGTAATACATATATTAATTTCCTTGCATCAATTAATCAATAATATGGAATTCGCTCAAGCTTTGTGTTGAACTTGTGAATACTGTGTTCGGTAGTTCCACAGAGTGAAACTCGCCGAAGAGATTCGTTTTAGTTTATTTTCACATTTTAACCTGGTATATAAATCACAGCCAATTCCTCTCAACTCTTTTGATTGTTTGCATTGTTATTCTTACCTGTTCTGCCTGGCGATGAAAACAAGCTTCAAAACCTATCTCAATTTCATTTTTTACGTGTTGAAGTCAGTGAAAGTCGCTTTTATTCGAATTTACCTTATTGATGTCGAAATCCGCAATGTATACACTCCAATGTAAAAATGAATTCTAGCTTTTAGATTCTTTGTTTACCAGACTTTCTCATCATCCAATGCAATATGAATGGAAAGGTATAATTCTTTTTTATCTTAAGAGTATTTTTCTTTGAAGAAAAATTAGAATATGCGGCTCCCGGATAGTTATCTGGGAAGTTCGAATTCAATGAAAGCGGTCCTAGATTCGATTCCCGGCGGGAGCCCACGTGCAAAAAGACCTCAGCTGTCGAAATACTTTTGAAAATATTACTAGTTAGAAGATAACTAATCAAAGGAGAACTTCGTTATAATTAATATTTCTTAGTAAAGATTCTGGAACTAATATGTATGTTTCTACATAGAAAAGCCTATACTAGATAGAAGATAGAAAATACACAAAATTTTGTTCAATGTCAAATACCCATCATGATAAAATTTTCAGGGTAATTAATGTGCAGGAACTAATGACGACAATTAATTCGATACAATGCCGTTCGTTCGTTTCCGTCGATTTTCAATTGGATGACTGGACAATCGCTAGTTTTTCTCTTTTTCCGCAACTTCTGTTCATCTATTTTCAGAGTAACGCTTGAATTGACCTCTTTCGCCAAAATTTACATCATTTGGATAATCCTTTGTATGAAATCACTCGAATTGATATGCGGAACCTCACCAGAGTTTTGCGTCATTTTGTACCAAGTTTCTAAAGGAAAATTAATCTTTCTGGCTCGGTCCGGACAAAATTTTAATCTGAAATCATTGAATTCGGTTAATAATGAAAGTACCCACAAATATACTTTCCGATGAAAGAATTGAATTTCGGACGGAAAAAGAGACATGGGACGAAATTGCTGCACGAATTCACAACAATAATATTCAATATTGAAATTATACCCGTGAGGTTTTCCATGCATGATTCGAATTCGATATCTGCACGGAGAAAGAAATCATGGAGCCAATTTCATAGGTACGTGACGTACTGGCTACAGAACCCTGACGATATAAGGGCCCAACAATGAGGTTGTTAGAAAAAGTAATTGAAAAAGCATTGCTTTGACGAATCACTGATGTTTTTGCATAATAAATAAGGGCAAATAATAGATAAAGAATAAACAGGCTAAAATTCGAACCTTTTGTGTATGAAATAAAAACCAAAATTCAATGTCGCCGTCAGAATAGAGCGTCACGTACTCTGTTTGCATGATGTCTCATTTGAAATGACAAAATTTTAAATATTTTTAAAGGATGTTCTAATTCAGAATGGCGGAAGTAAAAATATACAGACTATAATTTAAATCTACGGAGTTTAACGCTCGGTTAGCCATAAAACTACGGAAGCTTCAGTTCTTGCCTAATCCTGACGCGTTAACATCATGCTAACCCAAGAGATTAGATCTTTCAAGTCAGACCCAATTATTTCAAACATAAAAAAGCTGCTGAGTCCACTGCAGCTGTTTACTATAAAACTGCATATGCGAATTTCTAATTACCACTAGCAGTATCTCCGCAATTAAAGTTCATCTAAAGATAATCAAAAAACGAACGTCTCCTCTCACCAATAAAAACCGTGGAAGCAACATTTTGAGTATCTCAAAGGCCCTACTTCTAACGCAGTTATTCTCGTTTCTTAAAGACGTTTTGCCATTTTATTTTACCATTTTATGAAAATCAAGTTTAGTTACACAATGCGTAGATGGAACTATCGAGAACCGGATCGTCATTCTTTTTATCCTACTAATAATAAATCTAAATCATCATTCAGTAATTTAAATCCATCACTCTTTCAGATTATTAAAAGTTATTCTAACTAAATGGAACAAGTATGAAAAATAAAAGCTCATCTTTGTTTCAAGTCGGATTCTTTTGGATTGGTGAATTTGTCTTAAATTACATAAATTTGAAACATCCTTTTTGCAGACATCAGATTTAAAATATTGTTATTGATATTAGAAACATAACAATCGAATTTATCTAGGTTGACAGAAAAAAGAAGTTTGAAATAATTCCGGCTGCAGAAAACAGAGCTTCTATACCAGAGGCAATTACAATATGCTGCTTCGAGAACGTACGCTTTACCAAAAAGATAGAGATTATAATAAATTAGAGAAATTACTCCGTAAAGTAGGAATACTCTCATATAACCACCAGGCTTCTAGCTAATAACTCGATGATTGGGCTTAATTGCTCCACCTTCCTCCATCAAAGTCAGAAAAGATTATACCTACCTATATTATAGACTTGCCAATTAAACTCCACGGTTTTGTTAAACCTTCCAGTCTTATAATTTCAACGAAACTCAGCTGCTATTGAAAATAATTTCACCGATTTTGATAAACTAATCTTAATTACCCCACAGTCCAAGATGGAAGGGAAGCTCATTATTCGGCTCACCAATACAAATAGATAGGCACAGCTAGATATAAATTATTATTAATCTATAAACACACAGCTGAGCAGTGTGTAGATTATAATCTCGAAGTCAAAAATCTAGTACAAATTGCTAATAACAGGTAATTACCGTAGCTGATTCCTCGGAGAGCAAAGCTGCGCGGATATTTAGCTGTAGCTCTCTTCAGTCTTGCTTAATTTTTCCTTTCCTATCATAGGATGAATTTTGAAAAGAAAGGAGATAATTCAAAAATAAAAATCCCTTCTAAAGTATTACCGACGGACATATATTTTGTTCCTCTTCTCCCTTACTTTCAAACCTCCCATGTCCTTCTCCCTCCCCTGCTTCTTGTCCTCCTAACTGATGTTTTTCCGCAAATTTTACCTTTCTCCCAAAACGATCTTTTTGTTATCTCTAACCCTCTTCCCCTGCTTTGGTTGAAGTGTGCCTTGTTATGGCTAGCTTCCTCACTTGAAAATAACTCAATTGATCATATAAATAAATTTACTAAAAATATCTCAAACTCAAATACCCTCCACAATCCCTTACTTTATAAAAGCTCTTACTCTTATTAATAATTTAGAATTATATCCCTGTATTATCAAACAGTATTAGAACTCACAAAAGTATTAAAGCAAGCCGTAAATTATACAGCATCTCGATGGCACTCACTCTAATATACATAAAACCTAGACATCAAATAAATATAGTTAATTTTACATATTTTGTTGAGCCACGTGTCATTTTGTAAAATTGTCCGTTGTAATACTTATAATTTATCAAATAGTTTCAAAAGTGTCCCATTTATATCACTTTTCACAATGAACTACTACATCTATATCTCAACCTCTTTTTATTCTTCGCTAAGGGTATGAAGATCCTTTCAGGAAACATTAAATTCTTAAGCTCCTCTGTATATTAACGAATACTTGGCGATATAAGTCCTTCGCTTCCTCAGATTTAACTTCTGCTTATGATTATGAAGAGTTAATATATTACGTCGTACGATCATTTTCTCGTAAAAACATTTTCATCGGGGAAAAATGTAATCAAACGGTGTTAGCAGACGTAAAACCACAAAAAAATTCAACTGAGAGTCAGATTAGCCCTTCCAGTCGACTACAACCCCGGACAGGGACGAAAACCCATACTTCAGAATACCTCTGGAACCCCCCATTTCCAACTTCCACTCAAATTCCTTAATCTCGAAAAAACCTCCACTTTCCCCGGTTTATTCCGGGCAGTTCATATTCGTCGAAGGCTCTGTTTACAGAATAACCCCGAAAAATGTTTAATCTGGGCGCCTCTTAATGTTTCTGATGCATTTTTGAGCGCCCCCGAAAATTCCACCTCGCGCCACCCCTCTCACGCTGCGAAAAACACCTCCGAGCGCTTCCCTTTCTCCCCACCAGGGCGGCGCAATTAGTATCGGGATCGTTTAATTGAAAACTGGACTCACTTAATTTCCCACTGGCCATTCCATCGCCACCCCACTTTCCGGCGGAAAAACGCGCCTCCTCCGCGAACGCGTGGCAGTTGCCAACCCCCGGGCTATTATTAATATAGATTGCGCTTTTTTTTCCATAAAAACCCATTTTGATGGCTCGGAATTTATTCTCCCCCCGCGGCCAAGCATCCTCTCTCTCTCTCCCCCGTCGAAATCATTCCGTCGGACATAACGGAAATCAATTATAGATCACCGCGGTAGGGGGCGGGGTATCGAGAAGGGGGATGAGCGGTGGAATAGTAATTGCTTGTGTTGCGAAGCCAATTAAACGAAATCAAGGCCCGCGAAGAGATTTTTCAAACTTTTTTTTTATTCATCCCGGATCTTTTGTTTTTTTCATATCTCGTGATCGATTGCGGTCCAACTAATACACTCGCGTTTCGAATCGGCCGGTTCCCTTTTGCGCATGCGCGTCCCTCTCACACTCCCGATTTGGAAAAACTTCCGAAAATGCGAAGGATGAAAAAAAAGTCGAAAATTTAGGGAAAAATATATCCGGTGGTATTTATTTTGTATCTGATGCCTTTATTCATTTCACAAAAGGGCAAAACCGACGATTAATTCGGGCGTGATTCATGTTTTCATCTCTTTCCCCGACCTCCCTCCCGATTTTGGCTTCCCCTTTCTTTCTTCCAGTTATTCTCTCTCTTCCCGTGATATTTTCCTTCCAATCAATCCCCCCATTCTATAATATTCCTCCCTTTGTGATTCATTTTTAGATGCGATAGTCAGTAATTGATCGCGGGCTCTAATTATATGTATCCTGCGTCTACGGATCAAAGGATAATCCTATTTCCTACTTTTCCCTTTTCGGTTTAGTTCAAAGCGTTTACAGAGTGGTTATTTAACTTTTTTGGGATTTTGACATGATCCGGATGACGTCTTTGCTTATTAGTTTGCACATGAGCTTCTCGATCGCGCAAATTTCTTTACAATCTAATCCCAAGTGATTAATTCTTTCATTGCTGTTCCATAAGAAAATCTTCGTGTGGAATCTTTTCTCCAATAATCGATCATATTCCAAATTAAATTTAAAGAAAAATTATTGGGATTTATTGCATTACAATTCTATAATAATGAACTGAAGAGAACATTTTAAATTGTTACATATAGTTTATGATTTGACTAAATCTTAAATGGCTATTAGGTCTAACAAATTTCATAAGTTGCATTGTGAATTCTCCTTAATCAACTCTTTAAAAACAAGTTGAACGTTGGAATGTATCATTTATTATTTAAAGTTGATCGAAATTTCTTGGGTTTGATGATCTTAAAATGTGTTTATTCTGAAGGATGCAGATGTAATGCCATTGTCAGAGAATTCAAGAATGGAGTGGGATTGATGATATCCACTGTGTACTCTTACATATTCCAACGAAGCAGAAAACCTGGTAGCGACATCTTGTGAATGCAAAATCAACAACAGCGTTATTTATTAATTAAGTAATAATGATCATCTAAATCTTCGTGTGTCACTGGAAATATTTCTTCACTTTAATAATTTCATCGAGGCAGAAATCGAATATAATGATAAAATAAAACACAATCAGAAGAGGAGGAAAGATAGAGCTGAGGTAAGACTGACGAACATTTTTCTTTGTTGACAATGAATATTCGATTTTTGCCATTTGAATTTACCATTGGAATTTGCAAAATAACTTTACCACCGTAAACTGGAGGTTTGCAAAGTTCCACCAAGTAAAAGCTTCATTATTTAAATATTCGATTATATTCCAAAATTTTTTATCGATAATATAATAATAATATCCAACTTAAGAAGAAGAAATATCTGCCTCTGCTGACCTATAAATTGCATAGCGTAAATGTAAAATACTAATCAAGATACTCGAAGGGAAAAGCCTAGGAATGAAAGGAAAAAACGGCTTTGAGAATAAGGAATGTGGTTGATTCTGTGTAGAAGGATATTGATGTGCATCAACATGTGTGATGTTTGAAAAAGGGTTACTTTTACTAGAAGTGACACTTAACCATGTCTCAAAGAAGAATTTCTCTAGTGTACTGACCTTGAACTGTATCTGCTTTCTCTTAGATATTCTCTCTTTTTCATACATATCATCCTCCATTCTCAATCAAATCAAATCAATTATCCTCTGACTATTTTTACAAGTGATTCCCAAAAAGCCTGAAGGTAAAATCCACCCAGCGAATAAATCTGTGGCGTTAAATCATTAAAACAATGAAAAGTTAGGAATTTCATTAATTAAACTCTACAATTAATAAAAAATCCCTTATTTTAAGTCAAGTTACCAAGCCTTGGATATATACTGATAATATATTCAAAGAAACAAAGATTTTTCGGATTATTTATTATATTTTCAAAATAAACATACGTAACTTAGGTTCAAAGAATCCTTAAGAATAAGCTATTCTGCCCGTCGAGTATAAATTTTGGGAAGCGTAGCTTTATACTAGGAATGACAAACTCATCACTGGTGCGGAACATTTACAGTCAGGATAAAATCACTCAAGCAGCATCACATGTATTTATGATGTTACTAATTTATATTTGTTTGAATAATTATTTTGATAAGTAATTATTCAAATAATAATAATAATAATGAATGATACATGGGATCAATTTTTATTTGGAAAGGAAAATAACAATTTTAACGATATAGACAAGTAAAAATAATCCAAATAAAATACACATGGATAATAATAGGTATTTATATACTTATAACCATTGATAAAATTTGCTGATTGATTCGCTGAAATTTCCCTGTCCCGTTGATGGCATCGGACAGTGGTATAGACCATATAAGGAGAACGAAGGCAGAGACTTCTTGAGGATGGAGTGGATGAGTGAGGGTCAAAAGGAGGAAAGATGAGCAAGATGCTGGAGTAGCAAACTTTGCGTGGGACGGGCAATATCAGAGCAGCAAAAGTGTGGGAGGAAGGATTATGTAGGAAGAATAATGGAAAGATTTACAAAGTTTTAGGAGGGGTGGATAATCTGTAAGCAAGATATTCACCTAAAGGTAGATTTAAACCTTATCCTTCCACTATTATCCACAAGAAGTCTTAAGAGGAAGTGATGCCACTATCCAATGTTAGGTACGAAGTATATACATGCCACTCCACACACTGAACCGGAATGCTATGAATGGAAAAAGTTCGATTATAACTGCAACTGAACTACTTGAATTAATGATTTTCATAGTATTTGATGAAGAAATGCCACTATGAATGCTATTTCGCAATATGAATCACACCTGGGCTGACTATACTTCTGGTTTTCACCGGGAGAGTCCCGTTTCCGTCAAGACCAAATCGTCGAAAAATGTACTTTATCGTGTTAAAAACTTCTTCTTGAAAATTTTGATTTAGTTATAATCTTCTAAAACTCCGGATTAAATTAAGTAGTTCGACTAAATCGAAAATTGAAATCTAATGAATACCGAAACATTTTCGCAGTAATTTATGTTATTATGAGGAGCTGTCACAAGAATTCCATGTTGATATTCGGTGAAAGACGTTCTTCAAAAAATGACACTACCTTACCTTTAAAATTTGATCCTGTGCATCCTCTGTTCATTAACCTCCTTTTATAGCAATAAATAGGGGTACATTACTTCTGGTTAAGACTGAATTCCCTTTAAGAAAATATCCGAAAATTCTTTCAAAGTAATGTAAAAGGAATGAAAGTATTTATGGAGGAATATTTTGCGAAAGGCTTTGCCCCGTTATCCTCTATTGTGGAAATCAAAACAATCGACTCCAAGATCACCGATAAGTAGGTAAATTACCTTCAATAAGATTCAGCCATATTCCACACCAATAACATGTACTGTCAAACATCATATTCATATTGTTTTCTAATTCGAACCAAAACATATTACATCACAATGATTTCATTAGTTTCTTTTACATGAAATTACTGGGTTATATTTAAAATTATAAAATAAATATAAATAATAATTATAATAATAAGATAAACAATTTAATAATTAGCTATTAATAATAGTAATTATAAAAATGAATAAAAACTTGAATAACTCCATAGAATATACTCAGTAAAACTAGTCAGATTTCGTTTATTTAGTTAATTTAAAAAGGGATAATTTACACCAAGTATCGCTGGAATCGGTTGATTATAAATAAATAAATTAGTGGGCCAGAGCGGAGTGTTTAGGGATGTAGGGTAAGTCAAGGTACTGTTGGTGGGGATAGGTCGTTTCCCTTGAAGCTCCAAATTTTTCTCCCTCAACCAAAGAAGGGTAGCGGTCATCCTACTCATGCTTCAGTAACTAACAAATTATCATACCTATGCGCAGGACTACGGGGATAGTAAATTAAAGATGAAAATTCCTTTAGTACATTCCATTCATCAACTCACGGTAGTGGGAACAGAGGTTCATCCGGGGAAAGGGAGTGCGGAAGACGGCAAAGGATGAAACAGAACGGGTGGAATGAGGAGGAACAAGAATTGGCAGGAGGGTTGCGTAGGGAGTGAGTTATGGTGGTGCTCGGACAAGGTTGTGCGGGAGTTTGCAGGGCGTGGTGCACGTGTTGCAGTCATGGCTTTTGGAGGAAGAATGGTGAGGAGGGCGGGGCATTCGATGGAGATTGGTTGCGAACCGATGAGTGATGGCCAAACGTTTTGACGAAATTGAATAAGGGAATCGCCTGTTCTTTTTTATCTCGTAAGGGGAAAGAAAAATGGCGCATTCGTTCCGTCGTTAACCTCCGGAGGGATCTCGTTTCCGAATCACTTTCTTGTCCGAAAAATACACCTCCGCTTGCAATTAGGTTTTTACTTCCGGCTGCGGAATGGGTGATCTTTTGTTCCTTTTTTCTAATGGGCACTATCTACGAGTAGTTGGATCTCTATTAAAATGAACTGGTATGCCTGATGGGATGGTGAGGCACCAAAACCAGTATAGGAGTATGTAGTTTTAGAACTTTTGAAAGAGGAGTTTCATAAGCATGAGCATAAAATAGTGTTTCATTAATCGTTCCTAAAACCAGTTTGCCGCAGTGCTCAGTGCTCAAACCTAAGGTCTCGGGTTCGAGCTCCTCTCAGTTAGATTCTTCTTAGAATGGTTGTGTTTATTTGTGCATAGTAATAATTATTATAATGTATATAAACGGCTTTCCATTACTTTTTCCTTTAGAATTTTAATTTCATTGACGTTCATAAAATAACCAATGAATTGAATGTTTATTCAATTTATGTTCAATTACATTATTATTACATTATTAAAGTGGGAAACATTCAGCAAAAAGCTAAAGAAATTTCTATAATTAAGATAGTTTTTCATGCTGCTTACGTACTTGTAATAATAACAAGATATTTGGGAAATTTCAAGATAGATATTAGTTAAAATTTGCTATCAACTCATGAAATAACTCCGAAAAATTAAAAGATGAGCCATGTGTGCATCTCAAATTAAAAGTGAGTATCACAAAGCAGTGCCCCAAAATCTTATGATGTGGGATATCATTCTGCTGCAGAGTTTAGATATTACGCACAACCCAAATGATAAAGCCCTCTGTTGGACATTGTTTAGTTATACAGTAGATAGGCAACGAAAGATATTTCATTATTCATATTCATACGCTTAATTTCTGACTAAATACGGAACAAAGCAGAGATTTTCTATGTAAAACATTCGCAGAATTACGAGTGATGGTGAACGTTGGTGATCTTTTTGAAATATCTATATTTCACTTCCATGAAAAAGAGCTGTAGTGAAAGACACTTCATAAAAGCTTCATAACACTGCCTTTCAAAGGGTTGCAACAAAAATTATTACCGTTCAAGGAACTCGATTTCTCTTTCAAATCTTCGATAGTACATTCTATGAACATTTTTTCCTTCATGATTGAAAGATTTAACGCCTATGTATCTTGGGCCACTAGTAGAATATGGGAATTTTCATAAAATTATAGAGTTGGGTAATCTTTGATGGAATTCAAGAATATTATTTCCTCATAGATTTCCAAGATCTCGGAAATTTATTAGCTAAGGCCTCGCGGCAAATAGGCAACTTTAATTATGGAAATCTAATAAAGTGTATATACTTTAATTATAAACTGTGTAATTAAATGGATGGTTATTTAAATTCCTATCGTAAAAGAGAAAGGGAGATAGAAATTTTCTATTATATTCTTGCTAAATTTTTCGGAGAATATTTCGCAATTGTCGATGTCTGGCTAATTGCATCAGCGCACAATTTTTAAAAATTAATGACACATTTCGAGAAAGGACGATTTTCAAGTGATATTTCCATTACATAGTATTGGAGATCGTAGAAGTTTTATTCAGGTAAGCATCTCCGATTCTGTTAATTTATATGCTCTAGAAATATTATTAGCCTTGCTGAATAAGAACACGATTAAGTTCCTTTTGTTCGTTATATATTTAACTTTAAGGATAAAGACAGAATCAAGCGGATAAATTTTACCTCTAAATTATGACGCATCAAGTAAAACTACCAAAATGAACATTTTGGAAAGTCGAAACTTACTGTGATAATCTCATCTCCATAGAATTGAAATAACTATACAAGCGCCGATATTAGCTGAGAGCGCTTAAGAAAAGAAATTTGCACTCAGAATTGAGTCTCTTTCCTCGGCAAAAAAAAGAAGAAAAAGTAGCACAGTAAATCACGGAACTTCGCACTTTTTACGAAAAAGCGCTGACGGAACCAGTCACAAGTAAAGTTTTCTGCGGAAAGTTTTTTGATTTACTGTGCCGACGTTCCGGAAAGTGGCTGTAGAACAAATCAGTTTTTATTTGAATAAATCAATCCTTAGGACATTCTACCATTCCTTTTAGTTTTTAGAGTCCGGAATACCAAGCTCGGTAATCTGTCTTAAGAATTAAGCTCTCCGGTACTTTATACGTTTGTTCTTTCTCAAAATGGCTTCAAAGAAATTCAGCTTCTCAGCAAAGGATTTAATTCACATTCTGAGACCGCTATTGAGTTTAAAATTCAATAAATATATAGTATAAAAATCCTGTGAATAAAAGGATAATATTAATGCGTACGTGGATTTTGTAACGACTTCACTATCAATATTCCGTGTGGATATCAGAGGATTATAGATTTTATTTTTTTCCTAATATCCGTTAATTTTCTTCCGAACAACCAATTTTGATCTAAATTGCTTTAGGCGTAGGTTTTTAATTATCTAACGCCTTCTCATCCCATTACCTCAAGGCGATTTCTCTTCTACTACGCCAAAGAAAATAATTGACACTATGGCAATTAGCGATGAAACAGTATTTCCTAATCAAGGTGTCTCAATTTAGAATTTAATTAAAACATCGACCGTTTTTCCGATCGGTGAACTGACGTATTCTCTCCTTTAAAGCAAAGGATATATGACCCAAGAAAAAGGGTTGAAAGTGATTTTGCATGTGAAGGTGTGACCCTTGGGAAATTCTCTTGGTAAAAAGGACATGAAAAGATTCTCACCCGGTGAGGTTTTCTTATGTTAGTTTCTCCTTGAAAAATTTTCTACATGCACGCCTTTGCGTGAAAATTCATCTTCAACCCTTTTTCTTGCGTTGCCCGTAAAGTGGGTTCTCTATTCCATCACTTAATACGGATAAGGGTTCAATGATGACGTTGTACGAGGACGATACCACGTAGTCGGATGTAATTACACGTGAGTCTCCCGAAAGGCGATTCTGAACGTTTTGACATGGTTAGAGCAACAGTTAGAGATCCGGGTTCGTGCCCCGTTCCTAAAAGGCTTTTTTTCCTGTTCGTTCCTCTTTGGTATACGACATTGACAATAGAATCTCGCTATGCTGAATTAATGAAATGTCGAAATGTTGCCAACTGAAGGGACTAACTTATTATGAAATCAGATAAATAACGAAAATCAAAATTCTTAACTCGTACATATAATGGCAGTCATGAACTCGCTTTTAATGCAAATGGAATAATTTGTTGATTGAAACCCATAATAATGTGGAACTAGTTTCTTTGTGAGAAAATTGCGAAGACGGACGCTGACATTATACGCCTATATTTCCCCACCCGAATAAATACCAGAAACACTCCAATCACTAAAAACGAATACACAAACACTAAAACATACCTAAGAACACACCATCATGTTATATATAGGTATCCGTTCCGTTCTACCTCGTTTGCATCGAAAGATACCGATATCCATAAATTCAGTAAAGAAATTCTATATGCAAACTTAAATTTTAATTCAAATTCTTAGCAAAATGGTGCATTTTTCATTTCTTGTTTTGTTTTTAGCAGAAAGCGGATAGCTGTCTCTAAAATGGCGTGCTTTTTATATGATTTACTGGAGTGTGAAAGGAGAAAATCGCCGGTCACTGAAAACGGATATTCAGAAATAATACATTAGGATTTTCTTTACGAAAATATGGTTTTCTTGGTCTATTTAAATTAGGAGCGATTTTTGATACTATTTCTCCCAACTGAATGAATTTTGCATACATAAATTGCTTGTTATTTAAAATTAATTCACATTAATTAATATACCTAGATGATTATTCGTAAATAACCGCATCAATATTGTATGAATATTCAGTGATGTGCTGTATATATGGATCTTGCACACTTACGCTAGCCATGTTTGCCCATGCATCCTAGCAGCCCATAGGATATCTCGGCTTGGAATTTATGCATAAAGACATGGAGTCAATGTGACGGGGATTTTATTCCCGCCAGATTTGATCTCGTCTAAAAGGATTCCCGTCCGTGATCGCGGGGAAAGAATCACCAAAGCAGCCATCGAGAGTGGCTGGCACGGAATGAGAATTGCAGAGGCAGAAATATGCACCGATGTCACGTTCGAATCCCGGCTGCGCCCCTTCTGGCTTTCCGCAGATGCCGCATGGATTATCCCAGGTGCAGTTGTAGACAGGAATGCTTTGTCGTCCTATATTGTGTGGGGCACCGGCCAGAAGAGAGAGAGGTATGCGAGGAGTATGGTCCCAAGTTTAACATAGTTTGCGATGAGGTCAATGGGATATGCAAAGTGTAACGAACACACATAAGCAAAAGCGGAGTTTTATTCTCTCAGGAATATTGGGGTGAGGTCAGTTGAAAAGTCGTACCGAATTCGCGGTGGAGGAAGGGTATGGAAGCTAAGCTGGAGTTCGTCCTACGCTAGTTTGTCGTTAAAGGTGACATGTTTATTTGTTATCCCCCTAAGGTATCTTCGCTCTATGTTTTTATCAGTAATATGATTCCTTTTCTTAAAATTATTATATTATTATAGAATAAGCTATTTTAATAGATATGCATCTATTTATACTACTGATGGTTCTCGGGTATTACACTTAACCTTCCACGTATAACGTAGTACATTTTTAGTTACTACCTGCGTTATGACGTATGATATTTTTAGCTACTTATTGCTTTTCCTATCCCTCTATTTCATTTTAGTGGTTTTACTCGTTTTATCTGATTTATCAAAACATCAAATAGGTAAAATAAATAAATGAATGTATAATTTGATGAATAAGTGGATTCTTTTCATATGATATGAGATAATTATCTAAGAAATGTTACTTTATCTACTGAATATACAGGATTGTTTTTTTTCACCATTTGTATTCCATTTACGTTCCTGCTGAGAATCGATATAGAAATCTAATACCTGAGAAATGGAAGCCTAGAAATATCATTCGACATCTGAGTTGATAATCAATGAAAAAATTATTTTAAATAACTTTCAATTATTTCAATTACTTTCTATACATGGCCCTTTTCTTTTCATGTCTAAATATATAGCATGTGTATTTCGAGTTTCGGAAAATATATTTACCTTTTTAATATTGTCGCATCATTAGATGTATAACATCTGTTTACATTTACGTTTTATTTCAGCCAACTTGACTTTATTCTGGAAATCCATTTACTCTGTTAATTTATAAATATTTTCTATACCTAGAAAAAGACGTGATGATACAATAATTTGCAAATTTCCCTATATATTTTCAAAACGCCTCTGGCATTGTTTTAAGATACACCTGAAAATACGTTAATTGTTATTTTATTTCCACATTTCCATGTCATTGATTTCCAATCGATAAAGCCATCCACAGTCAATATTATTTCTCAGGCCTTTTGATGCTTCTCATTTTAACCGTATACAATTAACATTTAAGAATTTAGAATCTTAAGCTCATATTAGTATTGAATTAAATTTTGACAAATTCTTATGTGATAAAATGTTCTTTATTCAGCCTTAGAATTCTTAATTCATATAATTTTATTTCTTTGCTTCTGCGTCCATTTCTTTTGATCGACTGTCCAAGATGAAATAGCAGTTGGATCTTTTCTACTTTTGTCGTTTTACCTATTTTTTGCTCCGTTTTCATGTGCAGCAGCCAATATTTTCGTTATCATAGCGTTCTTTTTGAGTCTAAAATTTCCCTCAAACTTACTATACCTTTTGAACGATCATACTTTTAATTTTAACCCTTAATATTGCAAGGGAATTTTATTTGAATATCCGGAAAGTTCTGCGGTTTTTACTAATTAGCCTTACTACTACATTTCTAATTGAACAATGATTTTAGAAATTACATAGACGAGTATTTTTGCCTATGCCAATTATCCGAACGCAGGAAAAAGGGTATAAAAATATGGTAAATTCCTTATTGAATAATTCGGAAAACGAAGAATAATACTGAAATCTCCGGATGACCCAACATTCATTAGGCATATTCTTCGACTTCTTTGTTTTCACGTCCAAATATCTTCAATGATTCCAGCGAGCAGAAGCCGGATGAATGTCGAAAACTTGAGTTACAAGATTATTAAAGGAATAAAGAATAAATTTTGAATGATCAAAAGAACCTCCTTAGGAACGAAAATTTCCCCCCGATGGTCGTTAATTAATTTCTTTTCATTTCCACCATTGAGCCGCATCAATTGCAAACTTTAACCTCCTCCACGTCCACTCTAATTAGGAAAGCCTTTGTTTTTAAGCCTCAGTCGATAACAAACAACGGAGGTCATTTACAGCAACGGGCTTAGCTTCATTGCCAATTTTCGAATCGCCTGCAAATGAGTTAAAAATTTAATCTCGGAGGAACGGTCTCCGGATCTCTTCGTTTTATTTTTTCAGAAATCGCAACATCTGTTTTGTGGGCAATTCTCGTCGAGAGCTTTTCCTGCGTTTTCTCGATTCCGAATGTCGCATTGCCGTCCGACCATTAGAATAGAGATTCGCGAACACATCCCATGGAGTCATCGAGGGTCACTGCTCCTGCCCATACCGACTGTACATTCTAAGCGGAGGTAAATAACTCCGGTGGACCTTTCTGTTTTTTTTGCCCTTTTTGGGGCATCGGTTCTTTTTTAGTACCTGACGTTTATCTCCACGTTCTGTAAAGCGCCGTTGTTCGAAACTGCTATTGCATGTTCTGACGGATAAATTCAGCGTGTTACACGTGATTCGCCATGATAATAATCGTGTAATTATTTAGGAACCCAGTAACGTTGTGTTACTGTCGTATCTGAATTTAGCAATCGTTTAGATTTAGAAAAGGAATTTTCTAGTAGTTTCTAATGTTTGCTGCAATTTAAAGTTACTAGTCCAAGTAAATGTATCTTCTTATAACTTGAAATCGAAAAGGGTAGTATAAACACTAAGAAATTGTAGTAAATTATTATAAATATGTCTCTTTTAATGCATAAATAAATGGCAATTAATAGAAAAAATTACAGAAATGTACCTATTCATGGTTAAAATGTAAGACAATTGTTTAAAATGGTTGGGTTTTCACTAATGCAATTGATAATACCAAGTATCCCCTGCTATATAGCCAAAGTTGCTTCATAATTTACCAGCCTATGATTAAAGCTAATATTTTCATTATGCACTTCATCCACTAACAAAATCGACAGATTTTATTGCGAACAATAATATTAGCAAAATTTAATTGTGGTGCATCAGATTTTCATATTTTTACCTTTATATTTACGTTAGTGTATCTCTTAATCACGGAGATCTGACAGCTGTCCGAAGCAATATATATTTAATCGCTGTTAAAATTTACTTTGCTAAATATAAAAATTTAAAAAACTTTGCTAAATAAAATTCTGTTATGTTGCTCTAAATGACGAAACTAATGTTAATTCCTGCATTTTTATTTCGCTGAAAAGCAGTTTTATATTACTTCATTTTAAAATTAGCGAAATATGTGTATACTATCGTTTCAAACCAAATCTTGAAATGAAAAATGTGTATGTATATTACATATCAATCATACAAATTATTGAAATGCCTTCTGATTGAACACGAGCCTTGCAAAAGCAACTCGTCATTACCGAATTAGGGTAAAGTTCGCGGGAGAGCATAATGCATATAGCATTTCCTGCCTAGGAGGCTCCCGTTAAATTCAAATAGAAATAGTAATCCGGAAATCCCGGTGTATTCTCTGAAGATAGCAACTTTGGGATTGATCCCGAGATGGCGTCTTCTAAGCCGAAACGAGGCACTGCGCAGCATGAAAATGAACGGCACAACAGGTGAGATGACAATCTAATGTGGGCGCTATCGAACACATGTAAGAAGCCGCCGTTGCAAACCAAATCTCCTATAGGTCGGATATCACACTACATCAAGTATTTCCCCAAGGCCCTTGTTCTAATTTATAGCGCACAAATACACTGAGGAAAATCAAACCCGTCAGCGGCATAAGTCGGAGGTTCACAGAAGGGAACAGGCTGTGATCGGATTCCTTCCCAAAGGAAGTAATTATGCTTCTGTATCGTGTCATGGAGAATTATGAGTCGTTGCATGAGAGGATTCATTTACATACGTACAGATTATGATAACATGGGTGTTGACAGGTATAAGACAGGTCAGTTGAAAAAAAGGAAAATTATTTTTAATTTATGAAACAGTATTTTGAAATACCTCTAGAAATGCACTGCATCTTACAAATTTCTAAGCATTCATAAAAAATATGGCAAGCACAATATCTATGAGCAGATTCAAATACTTTTATGCTTTCTGTCAATAATATGGGCTGTTGATATTAGAAAGCGCCGCTTTAGATCACTGGACACAGAAGCAATATGTATTACGGCAAAACTTTCTGCGTACATTAAAGATTAACACTCAAGTTTTACTTCTGAAAAGATTTCTTTTGATATAGCTTTCAAATCAGCAACTTCTATCACTTTTAAAAGAAGCTTTTTAACCTAATGAAACATCAATGATTTCAAGGAATACATTCATTCATCCACAATAACTGTTCCGTCAGAAGCGAAGAGGTTCCGCTATATCTACCGCTATATCTTATAAAAGTCAAACCCTAATGTGTTTTATCACAAGCCCCATAGAAAGGAATTTCATTTGCATTTAAAATATGACAATTATAGATTTAGGCAGTTATGGATTTGGACTGTATATTGATTGTCTCTTTATTACTCTAAACCATTATTTATCATTCTGATCAAAGTTATTATTTAATTTACCAATTAAAATATAATGTAAATAATTATTGTTTGCTTATTTTGTTATGAATGGAGTCCCTTAAGGGATCGAATCTACTGCCTCCATTATAGATTTAAATATAACTGAAACGGAAGGAACACCGATCTCATTAAATTCTGCCTAACCAATGTTATAAATATTATGCATAGTTATAAATAATATATTATGTATAGTTATAAATAATCATTCCTTTAACGTAACTTGCACGCATATCTTTCCTTTTTTCTATTTTTACGGTATCCACAAAATTTTGATCGGTTTCAAAAATCTCTCCTGGAATCAATTCCATTAATTCTCTACTTAAAGATATACAAAGAAAAATATTTCCATATCATTGCGTATTTGTAATAAAAGCCTGAAACTACAAAAGGTTCTATTTCATAGAAAATAATTACCCGCATACCTCGTAGGGTGTATTGATTTCGTCTGAGGGCCTCAAGTAACATGAATAAGAGGAATAATTCGACATGTAAGAATCGTACTCCTTCAATCAGATTCGATTCCGAATCACGACATCCATTACAGATCCAATCGAATATCGAACTCGTCCCTAATCAACGCTCCGCTACAGATATTACTCCAAACCTTTCACATATAACCTATGACCTTTTTCGCTATCAGCTGCGTCCTATTGCTTATCACTTTCATGGTTGACCACAGTTAGTGTCATAAAATATCTAATAGGTAAAGTAGATAAATGTTTCTTTAGATAAGTAGGTGGATATCTTCAATTTGATGTCAGAAAATTTGTTGAGAAGTGTTCCACTATCTTTTGAATATACAGAAATAGTTTTTTATTGGTATCATTCCCCCCTAGCCTAAATATATCTGCCTTCCTAATAGATAACTGAAGTGAAAATAATTTAAATATTTTCCAAATTTTGTTATCAAAAGTGCTAATAAAATAATAGTACGAAGATTTTGTTAATAATGAAAATTGATAACAAGAGAGAAAATTTCATTGTTATGTAAAATCGAAAATATTTAGCTTACGAAAGCTTACATTTCCATGAGGAATTTCATTTAAAAATTTACATAAATCGGTATAGATCTACTATATAAATTCAATCTTACACTGTTGATAAACTGTAATGATTTACAAACGATGAAATCGTTCAATTTATTTTCATAATAATTAAATTTAGAAATACATGGAATGAATTCCCCTAATGCATGAATTCCATGTATGTACAAAATCTAATTCGACATGAATCGTACTCCTTCAACCATAATCGATTCCGAATCACGACATCGATTCCCAATCCAATCGAACGTCGAACCTTCTCCGGTCCCTAATCCACGCTCCCAAATGTAGGATTAACAATCGGAGAGGAGGCCGATCCGCCCTCGCCCGGTCTCGAACCAGGTACCTCCCAAGGTCGAACTTCCTCCCTCAATGGAGATCTTGGAACGATATGGGCAAACGTGTAAGTGGCCACGGGGATGCAGTGGGAGTGGAATGGAAAGATGCAGTGATAAAAGAAACTGCGGAGCGGTCGGGCTGTTGGGGAAATTGACTCGAAAGAGTTGAAGGGATGTTCGGAAGGGGGAAGATAGGAGGGAACCAAAAGGAACATCCGTGTCGTCGGCGGCAGCGGTATCTGGCGGACACGGATGAAACCCTCGATTAGCTTCCTGCTCCTTGCCGAGACATTGCAGAAATCACTATTCCCCTCGTGTCGCCTTGGGAACATCTTGAGCACGATCATAAACATAGATGGGGCGTTTAAATCAGGCGCGTCAAACTCCAGTGAGCGTAGGAGGAATTTTGAGATCAAATTCTCTGCTGGAAGAGGAGCGGATACGTCTTATATCTGCCGTGCTGGGGAATATGATGCGTCGTGTAGTATGGCTTTATACAAAGAGTTTATAGGATTTTATAGAAAAATTTAGTGCTGTAAATATTTGACGCATCTGTTTTCATAAGAAATTTATCGTTCTTTGAATGATTTTAAATGTTTTAGGAATCTGATTATCCGTTTCGAAAATGAAGAAGGCAGATATAAAACTAACGAAATTCTGAATTTTTCTAATTGAATTTATCGTGTTGAAAATCAATTCCTTCACGACACCTGTAAACTTTATTACATGTTACATTTTTGCAAAGAGATTCGACATTTCGTCAAAAAATAGACTAATATTAATCTGTTGTCTAGGAAGGTAAAAATATTAAAGTGATGAGCTTCTGTAACTTATAATAATATAATGGGTGGCGTCAATATACAATTCATGCGTATCTACAAAATATTTTTGTTCAAATTTGCTTTAATCGCAAAAATAATTGAATCTAGTTTTTAAATTCCTTAAATTCTCAAATAAACCGTAATACCTTTCATGGTATCTGTCATTTTATTACTGTGTAAATGAAAAATGCCATGTGTTAAATTTTACAGGATACAGAAAAGGAAACGATGAATTTCCGCAATACATTTCGTTTTTCTCTGTTAAGATTGTTTAAGGTACGCTTAACATGCGATAAGTTGCTTTCGATTTGGAGAATAAAAAAACAATTTATGCAAATTAAGTGAATACAGAGTGTATTTTCAGTAGTTATTTTCTAAATCCTGTAAAATTTAATTCATTTCACGCATAAATCACGCAGTATTTGATGCTAGATAGATCATGTCCATGAATACCTGTTAACAATGATTTCATGAGTGATTACAATATAAATAAATTAAATCTTTAATATTTTAGTGAAAATGAATAATTACAGCATGTGTTGCGACAGTTGTAAAAATAGCTAAGGGTTTATTTTATTCATTTAACTTAATAATTAATTTTAGAATATTGAGGATATTGCTAATTACCTATTTGAAGGAAATTTAGAAGGAAATTGAATAAAAATAAAGTTATTTCAACGCAATACAAAAAGAAGTTCGAATGGCCAACTATCCTTATCACCGTTGAACTATTGAATAACCTATAATAAATATATTTTATTATAGGTTATTCAATAATTCAACGATTCAAAATAAAATAAAAAAATAATGGTAGAATAATTGAGATGAGATATTCAAGTAATTAAATGAGGTATTGTAGCAATCACTGCATATTTTTCTTCTCTGAATCCTAGATGTTTTAAGTTTCAGCATATTCAACCCTCAGTTACATCATGAAATATACGTTAGCCTTGCCATTAGCATATTTTTGTGGGAAGATGACATTTTTAGAAGGAAGTTTCCCATTCAGAGCGAGTAGTTTGCTTAGAGTACGTGCTTATACTCTTAAGCAATCTCGTCATAATTTCACCGCATCTTCGTTACGCTGGTCATTTTCATCCACACCTAATTTTCAGCAATGTGTCACTCGTTTGCTTCGTCTATCTCCTCCTTTTCCGCATTTACTCTGCCCTCTGGCGGAAAATCTCGGAGAGTAAATAGGGTCCCGGTCAAAACGACCCCATGTGATTGGAAAATGGCGGTGCGTCGAGCCTTTTCGAAGTGTTTTTCTCGTAAATTGAAATGATTCTTGCCACCCAATTGGTCTTTTCGAGCGCACGTGCATGTTTTTCTTCACAGATTGTTTTCGCGAAAATGGGTGGCATAAGATAACACTGTCTGCAAACGAAGCTGGATCTGCGAGTTTTGTATTGAGAGGATGATGAAATGAGAGATATCCTTGTGGAGAAAGAATTGACAAATGAAACGAGAGAAAGATTGGCTTTTCGTACGCTCCAACGTGCTAAAAGAGAGAACGGCGTTTCCATTGTGAAACGAAGTGAATTATTTTTTAGCATCATTTAATTTTCAGCCATTGTACTAAAACATGATCAACATCGTTATAGGTTCGATTAATATATCATTGAAAATTATATTAAATATAAAATATAACCTCTTTACAGGTTTAATGTGGGACATTTGAAACTATCTGCCTCCAAAACAATTAATCCGGGAGATAAATGATGCTCGTCATCGTAAATATTTGAAGGTACTTCATATTATTAGCGAATAGTTGATCAAGCCTGCAGTTTTTAGCTTAAGGTGCCGATAATTTTCTCCAAATAAAACATGATTGGGAAAGGACAAGGTAAATTACTTTGCACGAGGAGGCGTGCGCCTTGAAATCGAAGAAATAGGAGTAAAATATAACGACATGACTGGGACTCGAACCTAGGTCTCATTCTAACCACCATACCGCGTCGATTCCATTGCTCAATAAATAATTTAAAACAGCAGAGTGTATTCAGAAGTGCATTAGCTCCAATAGAAAACTGTTAGATGTTATGTTCTCATATTTGCAGTCGGAACACTTTTCATCTACTCTACTGTTTCTCATAATTTGTTTAATTTGACACTCTTTGTTTAAAGTTTACATCTTTCAGTGCAAGGATGGCTAAAATCCAGGACTCTCAGCTTCTCTATTCTCACTTTTTGTGATATCACAGGAAACCTTTCTTTTTTTACACCAAATTCCTTTAAGATAAAGTATGAATCACCCAATGCACATTTCGGGGGCCATGCTTCTCTTCTATAGATTTAGACAATGCTATATTTTATTTTTGCCCCCACAGCAAACAGTGAAATACCCCAAACTCCACAATTTCTTTTCATTGTGCATTTACCCTCTGAGGTAAATGATGGCGGCATATTCGTCGAAATACGCATTGGATGTTTCTTAGAATAAAAGTAATTCTCCGGCTCTTTCTTTCTTTTTAAAGAAGAGCACCAACGCTTTATTGACTTGGTCAGCTTACTGAATGTTTTTCGACCACTTATTCATTAACAGCCGACTTCCAAGTTTTTCTTTAATCAAGCATAAATTTCAAATAAAACCATTTTAACTTTTTACCCCTAAACAATCCTCAACTCTGAAAACGAAATCGTCCGAGAGAAAAATCCACTCCACACTCAATAATTCGCAAATCTTCGAGCATGTTTATGGAAAGAGATAATTCAAACGCATAACGAAGGAAAACGAACTCGCCCAGACTAGGTTTTTCTTTATCGCAACGAGAATTCCTTCGGATCCCTCTTCGGACGACCAGGATGGATTTCGGAAAGGAATGCTATCTTCCGGCCGAATTTTCCTTGGTCGAACATCATCTGATGTTTCCGAATCCATTTCCAATTTCAATCTCTTTTGGCAAATCTCGTCTTTTAAGAGGAGTTCCTCCGCCTTCTTCCCGAGATTTTTTTCGGTAACAAAGAATTCGGAAAGAGGCTAGCGGATGGAGGAGGCAGGAGAAGGTTTGGATCAATCATCCTAGTAGAATTAAATGCGAAATGCGGAGAACGGCGAAAAGGAAGGATGAATGGCAAACGTATAGAGAGGTAGCGAACGAAGGAAGGGAACGGAGAAACTTGGAAGATGGCCTCCCCTGATTCACATATGATTATTTTTCTCATCCGTGGAGGATTTACATTAGCCGTGGATATATTATTTGATAATGCCGAAGATGCGTTGCTGATACCCAAATCGTCTTCAGAAGCTTATCAGTCTACGGTATATTTTATGCATTTGTTAGAAGCTCAACATCTTTCTTACTACCCTAACTCCTGGAGTGGGTTTAGACGTATTATATAGGTAAGACGTAAGATAGGCAAGGTATTGTATGCGCGTTAAAATTGGGTAATGGTAAGATTTCGGAATAATTCAAATAAATTTTGATATCACCGGTAAACGAATTCGGAACTATTTTAACCAAAGGCGAAAGCGTTTAGACCTATTAGGAGTGAGGTTGTTTACTCACGATTTTTCACATTCAGAGTGAAATGAGGAGAAAAGTTCGTTCGAGTGAAATACAATGACTCCTTGAATAAAACTTCAATAAGGGTGCGCTACTATTCGTAAAGATTCAAGTGATATGGTTATCCTTGGCAGGAGGGGGTAGTAAGTACATGGGTGCTCTGAAAAATTTCCGACATTTCGCCATTTCTCGACATGTTTTCTAAAAATTTCTGAAAATTTTCTGAAGATTTCTGAAAAATCTGGGGTCGGAAACTTTTCAGATTACCATCGTATTTAAACTTGCAATTGTGGCCTCCAGATACCCTGCTGGAAAATTCTTTCTACATTTTACTTTTTATGGAGGAGAAAATGTTTCAATAATTTAATCAATCGTATTAAATTTATCTGTGATGGACTTTGATATTAAGTGTTCTACGATCGGCAAAATGTGAGATTCGCGAAGACAAATGTAATTTAAAATCATATTGATACGGTCTAGATTCATATTTTCATATTAGAGCCTTAGAGACATTTAGAGTATCTAGTCCTTTATTAAATATAGTAGTTACATACACTCTCAGAACCTCCATATTTGTACAGTAAATAATCTTTGCATGAGCGCCATTTATTATTCACCGACAGCTGCTGACTGAACGTCTAGAACATTTATAGAGTTTGTCATGTTTATTGAGCAAGAATTTCAATATGATCAATGTATTATGGTTTTATATAATTGAAATAAGGCTTTGATATCGATGCCAAGGATTCGGATCCCGGCCAATCGGTTTTTTTTTTCCTCGTTAGGGCATAGTTGTGTTCGTTCGTCCATTGTAACTGATAACATCACTCCTATAACTTTCCGATAAACGAATGCATATGAAAGCATCGGGAAATAAAAGTTAAGTCATTCAATCGTTCAAAAGCATCTGGGTGATCAGGCATAATCGGCTGAAGAACGTTATTTAATCGATATTGCGATCGTAATCAACCTGTTGGTTGCGTCTGTCGTGAAAATATATGTGACGGTTTCACAAATATGAATTCTTTTTGGCAAGCGTATGGGTCATAACTTGCAAATTCTATGCGAGAAAATACAAATGCAGTGTATTTCACTGATCTAAGATAAGACAATGAAAATAAAGATTAATTTTTCTATTACAGACCTATCACACATTTATTTCAAAGAGGAAATACCATAGATATCGGAATGAATTATATATTGAACATGTAATTTTTAGACGTATACGTTCTTCTGGTTATTTCTTTCCTTTAAATTTTCTCTTAAAGCGAACGCAGTAAAAGTTAAGTTTGGTTTTCCCATATACAATTTTCTAATTTATCCCGACTTCTTTATGATGACTTCGTATGGAGCTCTCGGAGATTCATGAAGCTTGTATTTAGTTTTTGATTCAACGGTTAAAGATTGATGATTAGGTAAAATTCGTAAAGTTAAATACCTCTGTAGCAATGGATGGATGATAAACTTAGCACGTTAAATTGTGCAGATGAATAAAATGAGGGATAAACGGAAGAGAAACGCCTTCTGGTTCATTTCCTGAAAGAGAGATTGAAGATTCCTTCATTAAAATAGATTATAGAAAAAACTGAGCCAAGGCATAATCTGTTAATGTTTCCACCCGGCGAAAGAATTAGCTTCCACTTCAAGTTTTGTATGTTAATTTTTTTCCGTTTATCCCTTGGATTTGTAAAACACTGTATTATTTAGTCAATGACATTGTGAAGCTAGCTTTTTACATGTTCGTTATAATGTAATATAAATATCAAAAATATCTTATTATCAACGTAAATTTAGGTTTTCCATCAAGGAAAGACCGATTTAAGAGTAATGACAGAATTTTTTGTGTAACTCTCTAGGGTAAATATTTAGTGACCACTATTTCCTTAAGTTTTCATTTTATGTCACTTGGCTTAATGTCTAAACGTTTCGCAGGTTGTTCCAGTACAAACATTATCCAAATTATGTGAGCGGGGTGTATCGGATGATGAGAAGTGAGGTGGTCACATATCGTAAAGATTGTATTCTGTAGAAAAAGTAGTTCTTAAATTCGTTTTTCAATACATTTAATCTACTCTGAGGATTTTGAAGCATGTTCTCAACATCAGATATGTGAGAATTTTATCATTATCAACAACTTTAAAAATGAAAAAACGTGGTATCTGGCAGCGGCGCTATAGGGAGATGTGAAAGTGAAATAGATCATAAATAGATCATAGATGATAACTGGAAAGAATACTAAACGTGACGTTGGCATGTATACATACTGAAACGGAAAATTCTATTTTACTCTTTGACATTGCGTAAACAGAGTACAGGCAAGGATTTTACTGTCGAGCCAAGTTGCGACACCAAGAATTCTTCCTTTCAACTGGGAATGTCAAAGATTTCAGACAGGAAATCCCGCAAAGGTAAAACTCGGAAACAAAAATAGGATTACGATAAACCTTTGAAAGTCCCAAGACCGCCAAAGAGGGCTCGTCGATAAAGGAGATTTTCACGTACTTATTTGTTTGTGGCGGTCTGTAGGGTCCTTGACTTGACATTTGCATCTCCTGCGAGTCTTCCATCGAATTCCTGCCGTGGCTTGTGCGTTGAGAATAATATGAATTGAGAATTCATTTCCAATCCATTGAGAATTGGAATTTTGAATGATATATTTTGGGTGATCACATCACAGTATTCACCCCATAAATTTTTCCTCGTTTAATTTTTTAAGCATACCCCTTTAAGGCAACTCTTACTTTGTAGTCTCATATTTGGGACTACTTAGCTTAATCATCGGTTAATGCGGCTAAATATTTCGTTTCTAATTCCATTGAAGATTCAAATCATATATAGTAATATATTCCTTAGTTTAATGAATATTATAGTTTAAACCTACAATGATAATATATCTTCTAAATATTTGCCACATGCGAAAATTTTGCAGAAGGACACTGATACTCTATTCCCCCACCCTACTATATTTCAACAAACACTACAATCACTAAAAACGAATACAAAAACATAAAAAAACATACCTAAAAATCACATCATATTCTATATTAATGTCTGTTTTGATATGCCGCGTTTGTATCAATAGATATCAATTTCTATAGTACATATAAATTAACGAAACTCTACAGGCAAACTCAAATTTTAACCAGATTTTTTGACCAAACTATTACTGGCTCTTTTTTGGAGGAAACGAGACTTTCTATTTAAAATGGTGTGTCATTTATAAGTTTTGATGGAGTGTGAAGAAAACAAAAGCGCTGGCCACCGAAAGCGGATGTTTTGAAGTAATACATAAGAATTGTAAGTTTATTTCCCTCTGTGCTATGGCCTTCCAAAGAGTCACGCCATGCCATGCCGACTTCATTTGAAGTTATATAAGTAGTCATAGAAGCTGTATGATTGTAGTAGTTTGTGATAAAACGTACATAGAATTTTTATACCGGGAAAATTATTCATATACAGTGTAATTTCACTTTTGAGTATGTAGCTTCACCATGTGCCACGCAAAAGATTAAAATAGTTCTTTTAGTTGAAGCCAGAACACATTGACATGAAATAAGCTGACGCTAAGAGATTGATTAAAAAATGTGACCACTTAGGATGACATCGAGCCAGTGACTTTTCAAAGGATATAAATGTTTCTTCCCTTCGTTCCACCCACACGGCCTTATTTTTCTTCATCTATATTCATTCCCCTTTCTCCGATTCCTCAGTACTTTCTCTCTCGAAAGCCGTTAGGAAGTCTCCACAACATTAATTAAGCTCTGCTGTGGGATTAAAAGTTAAGTTGCGGCGTTTGAAAGATCAATGGAAAAGGCATCGTAGCGAACCTTAAATATGTACCCACGGTTTCTTTCACATTATTTTCTGCTCTCAGAGTATAAAGCCGCTCACGCGGATTATAATAGGATATCCTCGACTTTTATGAGAAGTGTGTGTATTCACTTAAGATAGAAGTTTCTTTTATATTTCTAGTTGTATTCAGGTTTATTTTAGTCTCAGATGTGCCCAGGATAAATGAGTATTGAATTAATTGCCTTTCAGTTTCTGTCCTCGATTGCGATCAGCATTTTATGTTAGGAGGTCAAATATTGCCCTCTGGATTTCCGTCTTTCCATACTCAGGATCTCACAGCACGACTTGGCATTGGATTTTCTATTTTAAATCATTGCTGGGATAGTACATCATTAAAATATGGCATATAATATGAGGAGTTTGTGTTTTAGGTTAGAGGTTTTAGCTGAGAATTAAAAAATTTGTACCCAAAATTTAGAATTTATTTAATTCATAACGCGATTAATGGTAGGAGTTTAACAGAGCATCCTCTGAGCCTCTAATGTTACATATGGTTATGTATAAAAAAACAAGTGATGATGTATCAGTTTACTTACGGGCCTTTGTCATGAAATTCCTCAAATTCTATTCCCTCTATCAGGTTAATTAAGTTAAAGGTTAAGAATTAAAGAAAACAGTCTGATAACATTATGTATTTTTTGCAATATATCTTCATAGGTTAAAAACCCTAGTCCAATATATTTGATCGAATTAGATTGTATAAATTATGCTGATTTTTGTAAGAGCCACTTCAGACATAGAAAAAATAAGATCCTTAGGATTTCCTCGCTCCGATAAAATTTTGGAGAATCGATAAAAATAGATTTATATGTATTGAAACCCTACATAAAATAGCAAGTAAATGGCGTGAAAGGAATGCCAGTAAACATTCGGTGGTAAAAATTTGAGAGGCCAAAGATTTTTAGAGTTTTTAGATTTAGCAAAATTCTATGAGGCTGGGTCAGGCTTAACTTGATTAAACTTTTTCAATAGCTGTTCATATGAAATGAAGAATTTGATATTCTCAACATTATCGGCCAAAAATTGACACTATTACCTACAGAGTGATCAAATCCCTGTAATAGGCAAAATTGGTACAGAACTATGACGAATTTGTGCTTTCCATGTTTTCACATCTGTATTAAGATTAGCAAATTTTCTTGACTGATTCTTTATATTACATCTATGTTTTGGAGAGCTAAGTAAGAACATATGCAGTTAAATAAATGACGAGTTTATGTAAAATTATATTCATTAAAACGTTATTATGTTTGTGATTTTATAATCAATCCCTTAGTTTCCGGATGCCATGAAGATTTTCACCATTCATTCGTCATATTCTTTTCAATTGTCTTCCTATAACCCAATGATAATATTAATGACGAAAAGTGATAATTCTAAATGAAGAGGAAGCAAAGCTAAGAAATTGCTCCTATTCTGCCGTTAATATTCCGATCTGTTGAAGAATGTACCAATGAATCTCTCCTCTTCAAACGCCCCCTTGATTTATCCATTCACCTCCGCACTTTTAATATCCAAGCGCGCATTGAAACCCCGAATAATCCAAAGGCGTTAAAACAACCGTCCTTTAGCAAGGTCCAAACCTAATAAGAGGCAGTGCCGTCTTCATAACGAAATAAGCCCGGAAATAGCGATCGGCTTTTGGGGCTTTTCGTACGCAGTCCGAGAAAGGCGTCGTCGGAGACCACGTAAAGCCATCGGATCCGAGCGTGTCTCCGTTATTACTTGGAGGGAAGGAAGATATCCGCAGCGGGGAAAAAAGAGCGAAGGAAAGTAGTGTTCCGAGTCCATCCACGTTCCTCCACGAAGACCTAATCTGTCCCTTCCCTCGGGCCATTCCCACCGTCGACTTAGCGCTCTTAAAACCCCTTCCAAAGCGAGTCTCTTATTCCACCGTTAAACAATCATCATTAAGAGAGCATTAGGGAGAAATACGAGGGCATTAATTAAACGGAATGCTCTACTTAAACGAATGGCTATTTTAAGTCTTCCTCCCGCTCGCCTTTTCCGTTCTACTTTTGTCCGTCCTCTTCTTTTCCTCTTCCCAGGGATTTTATCGCCCTTCAGTCTTTTGCTCCGGCAGGAAACCTCGATCGTTGACAAATTATCTTGATTGAAAATCTTTGTCGCGATTCACCAAGTTGCCTCGGCTTTGACGATAATGTTTCCGGCTTCACCCTACGGGATTTCTCCATGATGATGGGTACTTAATGTGCGAAATACAACGATTGAAGTTAATTATATCAAAAAATATTTTGAGATGTAAATCGATGATCAGTTCCATGCTTTGCGATGTCAACGTCAGCTAGTGATAATGGCTGATTTAGGCGAAGTGTTAACATTGCATTATTAGGGTCCTGAACCCGAGTACTAATTTGGGCACAAATGACCAACTTAAGACACTTTTCACGTTCAGAAGCAGCGCATGTAATCGAGGGATTTAATCATTTTATAGTGCATTATTGTAGCTTACCATTATACATTGAAACATTCCTATAGGATGAGCAACTCGAGACACTTTTCATGACTAGAAGCAGCGCATTTAATCGAGCGATTTAATCATTATAGTGAATTACTGTGGCCTATTTTTATGCATAGAAATATACTAAGAGAAACCTTGAAATAACTTGTGTGACTAATAAGAGATGTTTAATTAGGAAATAATTGAGTTTGATCCTTTTGAGGTTAAAAATTCTCAACGATTATATTTTATATCAAGAGAACCTTGGAAAATAATGATTTCTTAGTATTCATTTCAGCGATTGAATCATAAAATTACTATTGACTTTTTATGTCATTGTTTATTTTAATAAATACTATTAATTTCAGTTGCCAGTTTGATTAAAACAGACATAGTGACAGTATGTTATTTATGAGTAGCTTGTATTTATTGGCTGTGATAATATGACTTTAAGAAAATACATATTTTGTTTGTGTATCAGAAGTATAAAAAAATGATGACACGAGGGATACGTTATTTCGTGCACTAAAATATAGCTTAGGTAGCATGATGAGAAAATAATTTAAGACTGTGACAATTATAAAAGTGTTATAAATACATAAGCTGCTCCTTTGACAACATATTTAAGAAATTAGATTCATGAAGATCGATTCACACACCGATAGGTTAAGCTTTGATTCGGTTTGCAGTTTACATGAGAATTTCTCTTGCAATCAGTGTTTTCTTTCTTCTTTTGGAACTAAAACTCGCCTTCAAGCTTCTCTATGATCTCCAGTACAAACTAACACAAACAAAACAGCTGAAACGTACACACTATTAGAAGTTATCTGCATGTGAGGGTACACCTGTTCATTCATTTTTGTTTCCCATTATAGGCCCAGAATCCTATCCTTCTGTTTGATTTATTTCGTGTTGCAGAGAGCATAGCACAAAGTGAACTACAACCACGTTAAAGCATGCCCAACATCAGTAGATGAGGTAAGGGACAAAAAAGAAAATACCAGATATTATTCCGCATGAAAGCCTGAAAATGTGAAGTGTACGTTGTATGAACATAATAATATTACGATGCTTAATTTATCCTTGCTTTCTGTCATCACCTACTGTAAAATTTCTTCACAAGTGTAGGGTCGAAATCGATATTTTCAGGCGTTACTTTGTTAAATTCCATAGCACAAAAGAAAAGAAATTTTACAAAACAATCCCTTAATTGGTGTTCTTTTTATAGTAAGTATTTTAATTAGAGAGGGTTAGTTTAAATAATTGAAATGTGTGAGTTCTTAAAATAGTAATAAATTAAATAATCTTATAAAATAATAAATGAATGCTCATAAAAAAGTAATAGTTATCTTGTATCACCTCTCCTAAAATGATAATATTTTCTTCTGATAATTATCTGTAAAAAGGTATTGTAATCAGGAAATGTTTCATGTTATATTTCGATTGATATTTTTATAGCATGTTTGAGATCAGCGCATTAATTGAGATGTCATATCGTGTTGTTTATTATTCCATATTTTCATTGATTCCCCTGTCTTATGTCATCAAAACATAAATATTGCGATTTACACAATTGCGAAGTGATTAAAACCGATTTCTACCATTTTTTGGCCGTTTCTATAGGGGAATATTCATTATAGGAGGTATTTCTTCAGTCTAAATGAAAACAAGATTTTAATTGAAATATTCACTGATTGTAGTGTTTTCGAAAATAATAAATGTTAGTTAATTTCAAGGTTTTGGTAACAATTGTTCGTGAAATTTGTCAACTCATGAGTGAATAAATTTCGTAATGGAATAGATAGCGTTCGTACCGCATTACCTGCTAAGAAGAGACGTGTAAGTTGAGCATCTCCGTGAACAAAAGAGATCTGTTTATTTGGTAGCGCAAGAGGAAAGGACATCGCGTACGCCCGAAATGCACTTCTCCACCTGTTCTGTTCCACTTCTGGAACAGCCGAACTAAATTATTTCACTTCGAGAACGAAAATGTCCTCGTGCGAGGAACTATTGAGTCCAGAACGAAATCATTCTATCCCTACGTATTTCGAAGCAGCGTGTTCCAACCTCCTGCTTTCCCGCAGATTTTGTTCTGAGCGACAGCGCTGCTACGCAATGGAATTTCTCGGAAGAGAACTAAGGGCGAAGCATGAGATTTTTCACGAAAATTCGATTTTATTTAGAATGTATGTCGCGCGAGACACCGTATATGGACTCCTAGTGGATAATCAGTGCTACCCAATACCTCTATAGAAATCATATGAAGACATTATATCTGGAAATCAGTGTAAATATTTTATCAATATATATATATATATATATATATATATATATCAACAAGTTCACTTGTCTTAGGTTCAAAGTAATAGTTTCAGTGGAGTACTTTGCTTTGTTAGGAAAATTATATCATTCAAAAATTGACTTCACTGACTATTATGAGTAATGAAGTGTAATTGTTTTTGATAAGACAACATACTTATAAGTACTTTGGAAAAAGTAAATAAGTGCGAACAGAATAATTACTTTACAGGACAATGTTAAAGTAGTGTTGTTTTATGTTGCAGGTTTACGAATCTTTTCGTCCTAGTTAAAGCAAGTATGCAACATTTTTCTAAGATAATATATACTGTGATATATTGTACCTTAGCTTATTACTTATCATAATGTGTCATCCTTCATCGTGTTAAAGTATTGACAAAATGCAAATTGAAATGAAAATATCATTGTGTTATTTGGCAGAATTATTATTTAATTTTACATTGTATTTTCAGGTTGAGGGTTGGTCCTCTCCAGCTAAATCCTATGATTTGATTATAAAGTCATCCTTGCTCTTAATTTGATGGAGAGAAGGTAAAGAAGTGCAATGTAACATTTTTAAGTAAAAGATAAAATGAAGAATTATTTGAGAAACGGGAGTAGCTGTCAATGTCAATTAGAAAAAATCACATCAATACAATGAATACCTAGGATAAATTGAGATGAAATAGACGTAATTTCAGACGTTTTCACCTTCTCTTATCTCATGGATTTTCCGATAACTGCCCTTAAATCTTTGAATTGTATATATATTCCTAATTTATTAACATCTTATTAATGTTTACATTATGACTTGTGTATTCCAGTGATGTTCTTCACTTCATATAGGTGTGGTTTTGGTTGCCTTAACACCCATGGTAGATGCTAAGACAATACTTTAATTTCCATAACCTTTACCCCATTCTAAATTGGAATACACATTAGTTTTCAATTTGATTGTTCTTCCAATGTACGGAGGGAGACCCGCCGCATGCGCCAATTCTCATTTGCATTCCCAAGGATTCCCGTTTCCAGGGGGGATCATTGTTTTGCATCGCGTCACCCAGTCCTCGCTCGTCTTTCAGTGGAACAGGTTAGCCATTTTGCAAAAGGACACTAGCAAAAAGTTGAAGTGGTGCGCCAGGATTGTCCCTAATGGCGTTCGGTACCGCGCGTACCAATTACCGCATCCTCTCTCACATTCTTCCATTTACCGATCTCACACAAACCCTACTCCCCATTCTCACCCCTCCACTCCTCTCTTACATAAAGCCTCAAAACTCATTCCCTCCCGAAGCGTGATCGGGAAAGTTCATAGAAAATCAATTATTCGAGAATCAATTCCCTCGAAATCTGCTCATCGAAAGACATTGCTTTTGAAAATCAATTATTCCGATGTCAATTGCTTGGATATCAACCGATCCAGACCCAGGATTTTTTTTGCCGAGAGATGAAATGATGTTTCGGAAAGGTATAAATGATAAATCTTTGGAAATTTTCCTATTAGAGAGGACTGAATGACGCCTACTTCTCATGTTTTCGGTGCCTTTTCTTCCGATTCCGCGAAGGAGACCTTGCAAACGTAAAAGGAGCGGATTGTGATCTTTCGTAGGCGCTGTCATCCGTAATCCTGCTCTTTTGAAGTTATCTATACGAAGCTAATTGGTTTCCAAAATAAATTTCGAGGAGTTATTTTGAAGGGGAGTTGACCTGAATCTAATTTGCGCTTGCTTTCCTTCAATTTTCTTTCGTTTCTCTTCCTCTTTCCATTTTAAAGTCTTCACGGCTCTATACTTCACTTTTTTATTTCTTAGGCTTGCTTCTCGTCTTATTCTCCCTATCAGAGGTCGCCAACACTTATAAAAATACCGCCTACACAAGTACATTTGTTAACAGTATAATGGCTCCACCGCCCATTGACGCCCTAAGAACGTAATGTAGCGCATATCGACATAATTTTCTAAAAATCCTTGTTATGAATATTTAATGTTTAATTTATAATTATTTAATATTGCTAGACTTGGATGCGTAAATTGTTACCTTTGTCCAGTGGAATATAAAAGATAAATTTAAGTCTTAGCGACGTTTTCTTCCATTGGAATACTACAGTAAAAAGTAAGTAAAATATCATAAAGATAATATATTCTTGAATGTTTGACTTGGCCACATTAATAACTATAGCCATTGAAAATGACCGGCACTATATGGACAGGATTGTACGAGAAAAGTTTTTGGTCGTCGTATCGATGAGTATATAGATTTCCTTATTATTATCTACACGTTATCGGTATCAACTTCTATCTCGTTTGGAAAGTACTAATCACCCACCTGTAAACTTAAAACGTCCACTTCTAAGCGTTGACTAAATTTGGGACCACTGTTCTTTATTATCAGTATATGTACAGTATTATATCTCTAATATCAGTATATTATGTGTATTTTTAACTTGAAGACCAATTCTATTACTAGCATTTCATTGAGAAACTTCTAAACATTGCAGTAAATATAACAACTATGCCGTATTTTTGTCCTTAAAAGTAATAACTTATGATCTTAAACCTTATTGAGGTTTATTCTATTAATGTTTCAAATGCAAGATAGAACAGAACGGAGAATAGAAGAAAAATGAGTATTGCTTTGAAGTCACTTTAAGTATCTTCGATATTAAGTATCCGATTGAAAAGAGCTATGGCCAAATATTCTATTTCCCTAAAAACAATTTATTTGCAGTCATTCCTCACTGTTTCATGAGAAGTGGGAATGGAGCCTTTTTATAGCGGTGATAAGTATTATCTTAATATCTGCATGTACGGCAGAAAGGGTCGTTCATATATACAAGAGACAAAGTGAGATACTACCGCGCATGTCTCTTAGTGGTGATAGTACATCCTAGGTAGGCCTCCACAATTAGCCCCAATCTTCTTTATCTTTAGCTCTTCTCATCCCTCAATGCTCATTAAATGCAAGTTTGCTGTAACATCATCTATGCATCTGAGTCTGATACTTTTCCCTCAACACCCTTTAGGGCATCCCTTCTTCCATCATTCACTCTATATGGTCCAGCCACTCCGTTCTCCGAACCATCACAAGTGTGACTTTGTCCTGGTCTCTAATTAAATGACCTAGCTCTGCAATATATCATCATTATGCAGGAATATATATTGCAATGCATCAATCACGTATCAATTCATCGTTGTCCTTGAGAACTTCCGGTCATATAACATTTAATACCTCCAAAACAGCAGGAACACATTTTTGTCCTTGTCAAGTCCAACAATGTTAGACCTTTCCAGGGTAAACGTCCCGGTTTCGCACCTCTGGACACTCCAGATAAAGCTGCTGATAGGCCTGAATAAGGTTTAAATCAATCAGTCTTGCTTTCCCTCTTCATGTGTTTCATTCCTCGCATCTTCCCATTTTCCTGGTCTCACCAGCAGTTTTCCGCCCTGGATCTGCCCTAACTACCCAGGGGACGCAAGTGACCACCACTTTTTCTGATCGAGATGTTTGATAAGGTGGTTTTCGCCTCGGGTGACTGCGAAGAATAGAATTTGGTCACCGTTTTGTTCCTTTTCCCCATTCGTCCTCATCCCCAAACTCCTGCCCAATTAGACCAACTCTCCTTTATCCCGCGCCCAATGCGCTTTGGTTCCTCTTTTGTCCGCCGCGTCGCTGCCATCGTCCCTTTTGGCTAAATCGCGCACGTGGGGCGCTTACGGCTCTGCCATGCGAGCCAAATTTGTTTTCGTGTGGAGGCCTTCCCTAATTGGCTGGTTTCCGCGACCGACAACGAGAAAATTGTAGCATCGCATTGTCTTTCCCTCGACCATGGCGTATCCGGACGGTGTGATACGTGTGCTGGCGGCCTTCCCCGACGACTTTTTTTCCCGCGCTCTGTGATCACTTTTCGGAGCTTTTCGAGCGTAGGAATGGAATTTTTTGGGCGTCGTAATTGTGCGTCACCTGCAGATTAAGGATTAAATCAGGAGGTTTTGCGATGGGCTTGTTTTCTTTCTCCCGATGCTCTGTTTTCCCGAAGTGTTTTTATTGCTCCAGTAAACTTCGTAATGTCCCGTTGCTTTTCGATGGAGTTGTGATGCGGAATCTCAAACAGAGGCTCAGAACGGGGAGTTTAACGCGATTTGAAATTTATGTGGAATTATTACTTTAAAAGAGCCATATGGAACTCAGATGATAGTGTTTCATATATGTGGATGTGAGTACCTGCTCACATATATGAGAGAAATGAGATGAGAAATATGAGCAGATTCTATTGAAAAAAACTTTTTATTTTTGATTTAAATGCTAGATGTTATCTCAGAACTTGTGGGCTGAGTTAGGGTATTCTAACTTTGAATAACCAGCTTATTTAATAAAATTTATTAATGACTAAGCTCCTAAATGCGTTATAACCCAGATTACAGATTAAATTTATACCGAATAAAGTATATCAAATTCTATATCCGAAGCTTAGAACATATTTGATAATTTTATAATTTTCGTTTCCAATAAGGGATATCTCACAGGCTGAAAAACTCCTGCAAAATCAACTAGTAACATGCGGATACAGTATTAATTGTCGTAATACCCAGCTAATACATCTAGAATACGGAGTATATAAGATTTAGAGAAAGCAAAATAGAAGAATGTAGGCTTCTATCTCAGAAATTAAAGTATCGAGTAAAATTCCTACGTTTTAATTACTAATTGCATGCATCCTTTCATATTTCAGATATGCGGTCTTGTAAGTTTTAATGTATTTAATCCACTTCGTTTGCAGGAATAAGCTAAAACGAACACGTGCAGATTTATACACAGTCAAGTGTGAATAAAAGTGTCAGTGCAATGCTCATAGAAATATTGAGCTCGATCGATACTTCATACAAAACTTTAAGAGAAAAGATCTTTTATCCTTAACAATTTCTAATGAAACAGCCTCATAAAATACAAAAATAATAAAATTTATCTACGCACATTTAATTGTCATTCTTATCTTAAGATCAATGATTTTCTTCCATACATGTCCTCTTGCGCCTAAAATACATCACGAAGTACTTCCAAAAAAATAGAAGTGAACGATTTTATTTTTTGAACCAACTATTCATGATATTAATTATATCGATTTTATAGTAGTTTAATTAATCCAATCGTAGTAAACTTTTTAGTACGTTATTCAAAAATCCAATCGCTCTGTTACGTAGGTGTCCATTGTTTCTAGTAATTAATTACAACTTATTGGGATGATAATCGTAATGATAATTTTAACTCAGAGGCGTGATTACAATGTCATTTGTTTAGATTCCAAATTCATAAGGTACAAAAAAAGATTTTCATCACTTATAATAACAACAAATACCAATAAGCTATGCCTATATTTATCGATTGAACTGAATGACAAGATTTAAAATCCTTGTTAAAGTATGTATGGCGTGTGGTAGGGGGTGTAAGCTCCAAGTGATCGATTTTCTTCTGTTTATCATCATCTAGTATCGCGGAAGGAATGAGGATGCAAAACAGATTCACTTCGCGCCTAATTCCTTTACTTTGTTTTCCTGGTCGGATTTGGTGAGGGTCTCATCATAAGATTACCTCTTTCGTAAACACGTTTTTTTCTGAATTCATCAAGAATTCGCTGACTAACTTCAAATATATTTTCACTAGGATAATAATTTATAATTTAATTTTCAGTACTGTTATTGTAACGCTGTTTATGTTCCAGGAATTCTTCCTCCGCAAGCAAGAGCTGAACCACCTTGTGCAAAAGCGTCGCTTTAGAGAAAATGTTTGTACTTTCTACTTAGTTTTAAAAGTAAATGTGGCATGTGAAATAATGGGATGAAAATCTACTGTGAGACAGAAATTTTTTGCATGTGTATATGTTTTGCAAATAATTGTTGTAGGCACAAAGCTTAACCGCTTGTTATTTTCTAATTCCAGATAATTGAGGTTAAATTATTAGCAACAGATCAATTGGAATCTGCATTTTAATCGCAGGACCTCTTTCATCATTATTCATAATACGAATTCATAATACGAACTCGTATTTCATTATTTTCGTTAGAGTTACCGCTGAAATTAAAATCATCATTCATCGAAGACCTTAGTAATAGCTACTGCGTTGCTGGAGATTTTAAATTTTTATACACTTATTTTGTATTAAAGCTTAATGGAAATCGATCCTGTGTTAAATATTGCAAGACTTTTTCAATTGATACGGATTCGGGATTCTGCATGCAAGTTTTCTCGATAAATTTTCTAATGGCATAACAACGGTACAATAACATTAGCAGGTACTCCAAATATGTTACTTAAGAAATTGCATCTCTTCGTCGCGGATTAAATGCTTCCAGTCGAAATATCAATGGAATCATCTTCTCCAGAATATCTTCAATGATGAAGTCTACTTTCTGGAAATATTTACCTGATTGTGATCACTATAGATTGATAGATTTTAGACACCGTTTGACAAATTTCCATAATGATATATCTTGGTTTTCCATTTAACATTTGAATAAATAAATCAATCTAAAACGCAGTTTCTTACTATGATTACTTCATATTTTGATAAGTATTTTATGACTTTTCTTATTTAATTTTCTTTCGCTTGTAGACAATTATAAAATACCTCATCACAATAATATTCAATGCTTATAACATTCTTAAAATTTACTATTAAGATTACATTTATATATCGTAAAATTATATTTATATATTATATGCATTATTGTTCTTAATTCATATTTCTTAACTCACTAAATAATCTCTCGCTAATTTGAGATGATGAACTAAATTTGCTCGCATGGCTAAGGGCCTTTGCCAGGGGTAGGGGTTAGGATTCGGGGTATGGGTTACAACCAATCTAAAAAATCACACTAGGGCTTGAGGTTGTCTTGTTTCGAGGGCAATAAATATTCCCCGTTGTCGATGAGCGGGGAAAATCACCGCATAATCTCCTTTTTGTTTTTCGCCGGTTCATCTGAGGCATTGCGCACGCCGGAAGGGATTATTTCCGGCGACAATATTCGTCTCTGCGCATTCAATTTCGAATGAATTATGCCTCGTCGTTTTTAAAAAGGCGGATTATGGCCATCGATTACGTGTGATGCATTCTAGAGAAGAGGGAGGGACCGAAATCCCGAGCTCACGCACCCACGCGAACAGAGCTCGATTGAGGGAACTGTTATGATTTACATAGTTGACATGACAATGTGTGCTGAAGTGTCAATCGACGAGGTAAAGGCGTGGCTTAACCCGACACTCCTGCGGCGTCTCGTGTTCCTCCATCCACCCACTGTGTTAGCCGTCTCTTCCTTTACCAACTCTCTCCCCCTTCATTAGTATGCTGAAATGTACGGGGAGTGGCAAAAGTCGCTATAAGCGGAGAAAGGGGAAAACAGTAGTCGAATTCGACTTTATTTACAAAGTATACATTAAAAAGTGCCGCTCGTTTTCTGTCAAAGGCTGCGGAAAACCATAGGAGTGAACTAGGAGTGAACTAGGAGCGAACTTTGTGGATGCCTCCAGCGTGTTCTTATTTTGACGGTGGGTTTCTCTAAAAGGAATCATCAAGTAAAAGGTGTGATGAATAAGGATAGACAAATGGGTAAATCTTTATATATTATATCTAAACATTCATTTTCGGTGATTAGCGCTATTTCTTCACTTTCTATCAGAACATATAAATGATGCTACTTTAAAGAGAGAGTTTTCCGCTTCCTGCTGAAAAAAACCATTAGCAAAAAATACACCATTTGGTCAAAAACTTGGGTACAAATTTAGTTTTGCCCAAAGACTTTCGTTGCTAGAGTGTAGATATCGATATCTATCGATGAAAACGAGGTAAGTCGAAGCTGATACTGATACTCTGTTTCCCTACCCCAAAACGTTTAAAAAAAAACTCCAAGCACTACAAAGTAACACAGAAACATTCAAACATACCTAAGAAACACATTTTCGTGCATAAATAAATTACTTTCAATTTAGTTGGGCGAAATTTTCGCTCTGGGCATCTAGTCAAAGTTTATTTACACACATTTTCTTATGCCTGATGTACATGAAGATCCTTATTTTGTGAATATGCATAAAGTACAGTTCCTCTTAACCGGCTTCGCATTAACCGGCCGACGGATTAACGGACTAGTTTACTTCGCATTTGTATGTACAACGACCTGTTCACGTAGAATACCTGATTTGCGATACGGCATAAAAAAATAATAATTCTGCCACTATGAATGAAAATACTAATCTTAGCTTTATTGAGAAATAATACCGAGTTCTAATTTCTATTCTTTCTGTAATGATTAATCTCCTAATCTTTGGAGGATATTTTATCTCCCAGAGACAAACTTGCGCTAGTTCTTTCACGAAATCTAAACATCTCAGGGTATAGATACATTTAAAAAGTGAAATTCTGTCATTTATGGAAGCTAACATTTTCCACAGAAATTTCAACATAGAGCTTCCCGATTATTAAAAAACTTCCTGATAGTGAAATTTAGAACGAGAATGTTTTATTATTTTATAGACCTCACTGAGTTTATACATAACTGAAACTTTCAATCCAGTAGATTTTTCTATAATGGGTATCATAAAAATATTTTGATTTTTTAGCGAAATCTTTAACGGGACACAGTAATTCTTTTATTATATGAACGAGATATTTGATCAGCAAATAATTACTCCTTTTCCATAAACATTTTTCGGATGGATAATTCATCATTGGACTTTGAAATTTCACTCTCATATCTAAACATAACCTCTTTTCGCGAATATATTAAAAACATCAATAATTCAGAATTCTGAAGTTCCGCATATTTAAAATTGGATTTGGATTAAAAGTATCGAATGAATCATTAAAAAATTCTAAAAAGCGTAAATATATTTATTTAGGCGAGATTGAGACTAACTTAAGAAGTCACTTCTTCCACGTAACCTGTAGCCAGTAATATTTTGATAAAAAAAACATAATAATGTATTAGTGAATAAAAATATAATTTAAAAGATTTATGAGGAGTGGATGTGAAAAACACAAGGTATTATTTTAGGTAAAAAGATCTACAACAGGAAAACACGAAGAAGGGGACATGTAAAACCTACGCAACGGTAAAGCTACCGGTAGTTTTATCTACAATATGTAATAGGAAACTGTGTATAACATTGAAATCACGAATAAATATACAGATACAAATATAAAGGTAAAACAATAAATGGAGAAATTGAAATAAAATGTCAAATTTAGAATAGATAATGAAGCTGCTAGATGGGATAATAATTCTATATTTTGGAGACGCAAAAGCGTGTACTGTGATTGAACAATCAATTAGGTGATGTAATAATTTTACATCTAGAGATGCAAAAGATTGCACTGTGATTAAACAATTAATTTTTCAATCAAGCGAAGGATTCAATTTCACCATTTTTGTTGTAGTTAAAAATTTTAATCCCCATTCAAATCAGCCCGCTTCACTCCACAGAAGTATTTCCCGATTTCCCTTACCGGGGCAGACGTAACAAATTGCCCTGTCGAAGATTTCTACCTTTATTTTCGCGGAAGCAGAATCCCGGAACCCAAAAACTTTTTCAGGCCCCCGATATAAACATGTAAACAAGCGCCGTACACGCGAGCAACTCCGGGCTTCAAATCCTCTCCAATAGGCCGTCTATCTCCGTGAATCATCACCGCGTGACACTCATAAAAAAGACCAAAAAGGAAATGGAAGCCGTCTGAGGTTTGTAGTGGGGAAGGCACTTCTCGTGGGCACAGATTGATTTCAAGCTGCATCCCTCACATCCGGTAGGTGGCGTGCGGAATGTCTCAAAGTGATTTCCTCTACCATCCCCCTTGGGATGGGGAAAAACGGGTGGGAAAGGGCATGGGGTTTCGTAAGGGTATAAGGGTCGAAATCGAGTACGGGAGACGTATGGAAGCGTAGAATGGCGTGAGGATAAGAGGAAGTGAGCTGTTTCCGCCTTCCCACCATTTGCAGGATGAACTCGGGCGGAGGCGCGATGCATGCCGGGATTAAACGTAGATGGAGGGAACGAGTTCGATAGGCTGGCACATAGGTAAGATTACCGTTGTGGAAAGGGAAGAGTTTCTGCTCAGACCGCAATTCGTCTGTGAGCCACGACCTATCCCTCGGCTGTTTCGTAGGTGGCGCGCTTCTCCGTGACTGGCACCGTACTGCCCCATTTAACCTGCCGCTTACCACGTGGCGCCCTCCTTCCCGATGACGTTGCCTCCATTGCTTCCTGGGCGACGCCTGCTATCCTTAATCGAAGTGCTGGTGATGTGTGTGGGACGACAAAGCGATCTATCTTCCTATTAATAAACCATCCGTCTCTCACCCGCAACGCTATGGTTACCCCGGAGACGGGGAATTGTTGGCCATAAATAAGGTTGGCCGTTTTCGGGCGCTATATAATAATATCACGCGTGGGGAAATTAATTGGAGGTGGAGATAAATTAATGTGAGCTACGCTTTTAGATTGAATCGGTTCGGGGATTGATTTATTCGGCGGATGAAATATTAGTTGTATTGTCGACGGAATTGCTCTCTTATGAGAATGATTCATATGATGAGGTTGGGGGTGTGATTTAAAGAATTACTGGTCGAAGCTTAATGGGGAAGTGATTCTAGTCATTAATATTCTCCGATTTTAATTTTAGTGATTAGTTGGGCTATGCGTAAAATATTTTGATTTGAGGTGGAGTTTTACATAGAAGTACTTTTTGCCTCAAAAGCTAAGATTAATCCATTTAACATTCATAGAAAGCTGAAAATCTCCCTAATATTGATCTCATAATTCACTATTTTCTGATAACTCATCTCCATAAGAACTTATGTTTATTACTGAAACAGAAGACCGTATTTGAGAAAATTACAAATTAACTTTTTAAGACTAATGAGAGTCGCCAACGTCTTTTTATTAATAGTGGTAACGTTTATGACTTGTGTGTCATACACCTAGTAATTCGATTGAAGCTTACGTTATCAATAATCTTAATGTATATTTATAGTTCCTAAGAAGGAAATGTATTCATCTTAGATAATGGTAGTCATTAGGCATTCAATTAACGCATCACTTTCCCATGGGAGCTGACTGGATTACTTACGTCACAGTTCTAAACCCCTGTGTCTCCGTTTACCTGTACATATGTAGATAAGACTACCTATTCGAGCAGATAAGCTAACGATGCCTTTCAGAGATATGGAAGATCATCAAGCATTAGCACATTGGTCCAAAATAGGTCAACAGTATCCCAAGGGAGATTGTAGTATCCTGATATTTGTCTTGAATTGAAAAGCCTTGGGATTGCATAAGAATGATCAAACAGGTTCGAACGTATTCCATTACGTGGACCACCTATTCCACTCAATTTACCAGGAACAAGCTTTAGTAAACTAATTAAAATATCCTATTTATAATTTATTTCGTTTGAATAAGCGAGGAAAATACTAATTTACGGAAGAGTGAGTTTACCTTAAACATTTTTATAAATTCAGGTTGAGTATTTTAATGACTTAGCTAGAAAGGCTGAAGAACAATTTGCTTAAAAAAATTTGTGATATCTATTGCGGTGATTTAATATGTTTTTCGCTGAGATATTCTAAAATACCCGAATCATTAATCATTATTATATATTCGATACGTTTCATCATAATCTAATAAGTTTTGATGATTATATAAATTATACATGGTTGACGGAACGATTATAATGAAATTATCTGTTTATAATTGAATTAATTACGCTTATTAAACGCTATTAATAAATGCCAATTCTGAAATTTAAATAGATATTCTAGTCATTAGTTAATAAAAATTCATAATTAAGGAAAAAGTTTTTGCGTAGAAACTAATCCAGCTTGCCTTCTCTAATGGTTTCCTTCTCGGTACATTGGATATTTCTAAGATAATATTTTTAACTATACCCTTTCCTTTCTTTTCCCGGAGCACAATGGAGGCAACCGTCAGCCCCTTTGTGACTTTTTAGGACCTACAGCTTTCAATCCTTTTAAGATAGCAAATTTGTTTAACCTTCTGGGTTTATTCTGCCGTTTAATATTGCTCTCAATTTCGCAAATAATATTATAGTTTCTACTGATAATCTTACCAGTTTCGATCATTTTAAGACTCAGAGTAAATGTCTTAGACCGAGAATGAAGATCTACTTATTTACCACAACGAACGTAACCCAGCAAACAGCAAACTCCAAATATGAGGTCGCCAATACCTTACAAACGTAAACGCAGCTGAGCGATGGCCTATGTATGGCTGTGGACGTTTTATATTTACCACCGTAAAAACCTCGTAATATAATATTATATGTAATGTAACGCGTGATACCATGCGAACGCTCCAACACCGTGGTCCCGGGTTCGAATCTCGGCAAATCGTATTTTTCTGGTTGGGGAATGGTCGTATGTGTTCGTCAGTTTTTATTTTTATTTAGTGTTTTGTAAACGTTGTTTATAGATTTATATAAATAAATATATACATAATAAATATCTTAAATCAGCCAAGGGAAATTCGCTACCCCGCTTCCCTCACTTTAAACAGCGCACCTTCTTCGAGCGGTCAACGCCCTCAGCAGTCGATTCAGGCAGTTTCTCCCACAGAATACTCCGCTCGGCAATAACGATAATGTTTTTCTCCTAGCGACAACAAAGCCCGCGAATCCAGCGAAAAAAAACTACAGATTAACAGCACAGCTCGCCGCCTTTAGCGACTCTGTCCTCGTCCGAAACGAATAACACGGATGGCCGCCCTTGTCACCTTTGTGGCCGTAGAGTTCGATGGAAGCACCGTTTATTGCCGATGGTTCCTTTTCCACCGCACCCTCAAGGAGCTTCCTCGTGGAAATCAAAGCGCACTCTTGCCCACACTCGGGTGTTGTAGGCATGTTCGATAAGCAATTACTCAAACGGGGGTTTGAGGGGATAAAGCGGGAACGGCCCCGAAAACGTGAGGTGGACTTGGAAAGTTTAATTTACCCTCGGCTTCGTTTTTCAGCGATTCAATTCACCTTTGAGAGTCTCCCGAGGCTACAGCTTTTCCCGTCGATTGAGCCCCAATATGAAAAATTTAATCAGTGGAATTGGAGGGAAATTTATTAGGTAGCAAAATGTAAGTTCGGGAAACTCACTGACGCAGGAGGTAATTTGTGGAATGGTACGGGGGCGGTACGTGGGAAATTGTGATGTTTTTATGTGAAAGGTGTGGGAATAATGTGGCGGCCGATGTGTCATCGTAGTTGGAAGAATTGAAGGGAGAAAAGGGTGGTGAGTCAACGAGGCAATGACGTTTGAAAACGATATACGCATAAAAATAAAAGTAAGCGAAACTACAATTAAAATTCTATTATCTTTATTGGACGAATCAGCCTATATATCCTTTCATATAAATGCACCAATATCATGCCCTGAGTATGATCGGTACTCGGGACCCCAGAGTAAGATAGCCCGCTAAGCCACTTGCTTTAAGGATAAATAAAATTTGTCCACATTATTTCCAATATAATTTAGTAAAATGGAGAAAGAGATGACTTGCTAAGAGAGTTAACTTTATTTACCTAAATTAAAAGAAAATAATGCCTTATATTTTAGAAGTAATTATGATGCTAGGGAGTGTAGTGCATTAAGCGTTATTCAAAAGATAAGGGGTCTCCCCTAATTTGTCTAATCAGTAGGTTTAAGAAACGGTACCTGGTTACAAAGCGTTTTCCCAATTTTTCCGTAAGAATTGGCGTCAAGAATAACATTCTGACGTAAATCTCAATACCCAAATCAAATTCATCTTCATTTTTTATAATTAATAGCAATAACACATTCAAGGAAATTTTTGTTAAAGAAAATACCATAGTTCGTTATTCACTAAATTATGAGGCTCACAAAAGAGTGCAATAGAGCTATTTTCAAGCATGCCAGGGTAAATTACTTAAACCCTCGCATTCTGATCTTTTGAGGTTTCTTATCATAATTGGCTTCGAAAGTGCCTTCTTATAACTATGCAAACATAATTGTTTCTATTCTAGTAATTCAACCGTCACTAACGTAAGTAGAACTTCAGAAAGATAACGAGGGAATATAGCTAATCGCGATCACCCTGCCTCAACATCATAGTGGAATTAGTGCTTAGGTGTTTCCTGAAGGATGGCTAACGAGCATAAGTTCCCAACTCCTCACCTCTCTCTACATAGCAACCTATTCCCCTAACTTATCAGCCTCTTTCTTCTCCCTATCACCCTTTCTACCCTTCCACCTTCGTATATATCACAGGACGTTTTTTCTGTACCTCAAGATTCAAACACACTCACGATGACGGTCGTGTATTAAAGTTTCTATGGAAATTAATAAGTTTTTATATTATTTATGTCTTTTCACGAAATAACGCTTTCAAATATCGATTTTAAAGACAATTCCAGATGGAAACTTTCATATGCAATCACTTTCAACTACTCATAGTTATCAGCCTGCTCTATGTGTTATTGAAAACACATATTAAAATATTTCAAGCATAACCTATACTTTTTTATTCACTCATGAACGAAAGAGTTTCTCTGACGCATTTTTCGACGTATGATTTATTTTTTAAATTTTGTATCATGCCTACTCATAAACGTTTATTGTGTACGACCTTGTCACCTGGCTTGTGTCCTATCTACAAGGATAATTTCTAAATAAAAAATTATAGTAAATTTTATTCACAGAAGATGATTGATCGAAATACAGGCGCCAATCTGAGTTCTCACACATTTATTTCCTTATTCCTTCATATGTGAAGTAATCCTTATTTTCATCACCAAAGAATCATAATCGTTCCCTTTTGGCTCAGTTCTAAGCCAACTTCTGAAGGTTTCAGCTTATTAACGTTTCGTTTATGGGTGTAAACAAGAAAGAAGCGTCACAGAGGTTTTGCGGCAGCCCTTCATCTCGCCAAAGTCATAAGAGCATTATACTCGCACTTAAGTCACGTTATCACCATGTCCAGGTACTCTTTTTTCCTCGCGTCCAATTAGTGTCGTGATTTGTCCTCCGTCGTTTTACGATTAATGGTTTGTGGGAATTGGACGCGACTCTCTCGGGGAAAGAGATTAAGACATGTTTGTGGAGAAATTACGTCGTTTGCCACTCTCTGCCAATCCTCATTCATGTCAGCCCTTTTCATCGTGACGCTCTCTACATGTCTGTCCCTTCATACTCATTCCTGACTGTCATTTGACTCTCAGCTTTACAAAACTGAATTACAATCATAGTCATTTCTGTTGATTCATCTTCACTGTTTTTATAAGAACAATGTAGCGATGGTTTTGAAAATCCTTAAATATTATTTCGAAAAATATATTTTCGGTGACCGGGGTTTTTCTCCCTTTACACTCCATCAGAACATACAAATGACACGCTATTTTAAAGAGAATTTTTTCCTCTTCTTGCTAATAATAGACCAATAAAGAGAAAGGCTCAATTTGCTTACAAAATCGAGTTAAAATTTGAATTTTTGAGTTTTGCTACTGGATTTTAAAAATAATAAATTACTCCAAAACCGTTTAAGGACTAAAAGGTTCACTTACTTTTTTGTAGTGAATTTTATTCTTTGGTGGTGTCCAACGTTGTTGGGAGACACACGTTGATTGGCTATATACGTATTTCGGAAGCTATGCTTCCATCTTCAGTAGTGTTTAAGCTGCACTTAAAGTGCAGTTTCAGTGCAGCTTAAACACTACTGAAGATGGAAGCATAGCTTCCGAAATACGTATATAGCCAATCAACGTGTGTCTCCCAACAACGTTGGACACCACCAAAGAATAAAATTCACTACAAAAAAGTAAGTGAACCTTTTAGTCCTTAAACGGTTTTGGAGTAATTTATTATTTTTAAAGTTTAACAACCGTGTCTCTCTCTCTTCTTTCCGTTGCTACTGGATGTGTTTACATCGGCGTTGTCATGTTTGGAGTTTATTGTTTACTTGGTTACCTTTCTTGTGGTGAATATATGGTTTTTTCCCTCGGACAGTAATATTTGTTCTCGGTCTTAAAATGATGGAAAGAATTTTCGTAAGTAATATTATAGTCTCCATAAACGAAGATCTCGACTTCTTGCGCAGCCATAACGACTGTTTAATAAAATGGCCACCTTGCATCATTCGGGAGCAGAACGGCAACTACAGAAACTTTGCCGAATATGAAGGTTTATGTCACACTTTAAGTCAGCTTACATTGACATTTCATTCAAACTATGTCTTTCTTTTAATTAAATTGCGTAAATCCCACTGACCATTTGTGCGAAATTTTCGCACGGGACAACTAGTCCTTATACATTATTTCTAAACATCCTTTTTCGGTGACCAACGCTTTTCTTCCGTCTCTCTTTATCAAAGCACATAAATGACACACGATTTCAAAGAGAAAATTTTCCACTTCCTGCTGAAAGTAGAACAAAAAAATGCTCCGTTTGGTGAAAAAAATGACAATATTAATTGATTTAAAATTTGAATTTTCCCATAGATCTTCGATACCGGATATGTATATATCGATTTCCATTGATACAATTGAGGTACATACATCGAAAGGGAATATGAATACAGTATCTAAGGGTATGTTTTTTAGGCTAGTTTTAGTGTCTTCGTATTCATTTGTATTGATTGGAGTGTTTATGGAAATGCATTTGGATGGAGAAATAGAGTATCTGTATCTGTCTGCGAAGATTTTGCATGGGGAAAATAGTTAAATATTACTCCTAATAGATGTAAATTAACTAAGTAGATTTGCAAGAACAGATTAACAGAGCCCCGAGACTCTAAGACTACCACTATTACTTGAGACTTTATTGACAATATCAAGTCCAGTGAGCCTCTGTTCTGTTTAACCTTATTTGTCAATCATACATTATGTAAATAAATATTCAAAGAAGAATAGAAAGGTACGATTAAAGATTTTGTTTGTGCGGAAATATCTCTTTAATCTAAAGAGAATAGTTAAGAAAATATCCTCTATCCTCTAACGCTCTCATGTTTATATTTCTTAACAGTTGATTATTTATTAACAATTTCTTAATTCCTGCCTGTATCATGTCGTAATTCCTACTAGAATCACCGCAGTTTCTGTTTCTTATTTGAGCTTTTATTTTTAAGTGCTCACATCAAGAAGTCAGAAGTATTTCAAGAAAGCAGTGGTGTTATTACACTTATACTCAGATCTTACTCAGTCTTATCTTTCCTCCTCATTCACTCCCTTTCCTTCCTGCACTTAACCTTTCGCATCCGTTCCTCCTTCCCACACAACTTAATATCCTTCCATTCCCATCACTTTTTCCACTCTCTTTAGCATCTCTCCATTCATTCCACTCCCCATCACTCCTGCCTCCGCGTCATAACATTTCCTTTATGTCTCCGTAACTCTCTCCAACATTTCCACCATCTGCCCGTCTCCTCTTATACCTCTTGTTTTCTTTCTTCCTCAAATCTCACTCTTTCTTCTCCACCCCCACGTTCTCTCCCACATCCATCCGCTCCTCCCAAGATTCTTTTCGGCCCCTCTGCGGAGAAACTCGGCGGCATCTTTGAGACGCATTAAACCCTTCCCTTCCCTCCCACAGGTCCTATTCAAATGGTAGTTAAACTACTCCATTACTCAGCGAAATGGGGTGCCGTCGGTATGTTAATCGCCGAGTCTGGCCCGGCGTGGAATTGCGTAAACTTCGGGCGACTGAGGCTGCACCGCGTGTGCTATTCCGAGGACCGCTAAACTCGGGAAGAATTAAGTCTTTTCTGGAGGGAAACACCAGAGGGAAGGACTCGCATTTGTGAGTCGCATTTTCTCCGGGTATTTCTCCCTTTTGTCGTGGATGAAATGCCTCCCGGCTGAGAGGCGTTGGTTCCAGAAATGGAGTTTTTTAAGTGGCAATCGCTCGTGCCGTGTGTTTCTTTTTTCTGCGTTACTCAAAGGGTTTTTTTTTATTCCATAAGGAAGTGGGAGTCCATGTCATTCGTATGGAGAAACGTACGATTTTTCGTTTGATCGAGTTAACCCTCGTCATCTTTGCTGGAGAGAATGAATTGGTGCCGCTGCTCTTTGAGGAGGTTTATGATTCGTGAAAGGGATTTCAAAGTGATATGTATCAGAAGTCTTTACCTTTGGTGGGCAACATAAGCTCTCAAAGTGTCGTAGTGGACAGCAGATGTTGTACATCTCTGTGTTTCGAAAATTAATTAACTCACTGAAGATAATGATTCTATCTTAGTATAATAATATCTACAGTAATATAGTGCTTTCCTTATATAATGGGTTCGGACTATACTTTGCCTTAGGGAACGAAGAGGAGAAATAATTAACTGAATAGCAACAGATACCGTAGGTCAACATTTTTCTATAAAGGACATTTAAGGGGTGAAAGGTGAAGGTAACTTTCACGTAAAGGTAATCAAAGGATTTTCTTGTAAATTGTGTACTTTTATAACTAAATTCATCAGCAGTTGTATATAATACATTGATTCCTCCTGGTGGCCTCTCATTATATGTATTTCGATAGTTATACTGAATTAACTCATCCGTAACTTCTTTATACACATTTAGATATGACAGTAGTTTTCAGATTAATAATTATGATTTTTTATCATTCACGTCGCACACAACTTCATCTACCTCATATTTTCTCTATCATATAAGCCATTACCTTCTCCTAAACTCACCGAAATGCTTACAATGCACTTGGTATATCCTAGGTCTCTCCATTCTTGCTTATGTTCTTTACTATTTATCCTTCCTTGATTTTGAAACTCTATTTTTAATTTATATTTTCTTTGCGGTCCTTTTTGAATTCTTTTCTTTCCATTTCCAGTGTTTTTTAAAAATATATATTGAAATTACTACCTAATGTTACCTACCTACCGACTAGACAACTGCAGTTAAAGCTGTATCTTCTTTGCATTACCAAGTTGATAAAATTATTGAGCTAAATTCATAATTGGTAAATTGTAATTCGATTAGAATAATATTTCTAGAGGTACCGTTGCCGCTTAGTTAAATCATTTTAGTGTGACGTAAGAACTGATTCACAATTAGAAGGCATAAGATATCGATATAAAAGCGTACCAGATAAAATAGATGCACTTTTACCGGATCATTTCCGTTTCCTTTACGAGGCATATTATCTGCGAATCTCCAGACAGCTAGACAGCGCCGATTTCTGGAATCCACGAGGCGGCGCTAGTGATGCTTTGGGTGGCTGCTTTCCAATCATTGATGGGCACAAAGCTGCTTGGGGAAGGAAAAGAAGGATGGGAGTGCTGAGTTGATGGACGGTAGGAAATTGGGCGGTGCGCCTCAGCGCTTGCAATTCTACCCCTATTACCTTCTCTTCTCGTCCTTTCCCCTCCCACATTCCTATCCCTCCCTCTCTTCCACCCACACCATCCTCATTTCCTTCCTCACTCTCTTCCATACCTTCCCATTCCATTTCTCACTCTTCCCACTTCTCAATAGGATAGTCACCCTGCTCGGAATTCCCGAACTCTCCCGGATTTTTGCATGTTTAGAGAAGTCTATCCTGTCTACTGAATACCTACTGATTGTTCTAATTCAGTTTGTTTTTTCTAGCTTATCGTTGTTTTCAATGCATCTTTAAAATATCAACCCATCCTTAAAGAAACATATAATTAGAAAAGGTAAAAAGAGAGTCTTTTTTCGTAAAACATTGATATGATAAATCGGTACTCAGAGCGTTAATAGAGGTACTCAATAAAGCGTTACTCAGATGCTTCAGAAGGCAGGATGTGAATCTTTAGAAGAAAGAAGGCTCAATCAGAGATTTAATTTACTAGATAAATTCAGATAGAGTACGTTCGTGGGAGATTTAAACGATATTATGCGTCCTTGTTATGTAGGCCGTTCTGATACCGCGAGAAAGATTAGGCGAATAGATGCTAGAACCTAGAACTATCCAAGAATTCATTTTATCAGGGAACGATACGCGAAAACAATCGACTAGGAAAGTAGAATCAGAGATGTTTTCACCCCCTGCCACACGCCGAAAGGCATGAAAGGTTTGTATTTAGATGTAGATAACCAACACTTAGAGATTATCAGTGAAATATTCAGCCAAACTGCAGGGGCAGGATGGAGCGGGAATGGATCGCGGTGGAAATTTTGAGGATCAAACCATCGGCAGCGGAAAGTCCTGGAGAGGGAATTGGACTAACTAGGCAAATGAGGAGTGATGATCGTTTACTTATCTAACTTTAAACTTACCTTCCTCTCTGAATCAGAATGCTGCGAGCGGAAAAAGTTCATGGAACTGAAGCACAATGACTATATGAAGGACATACTCATTAAGAGGTGTTGAAATGAAATCCATTAACCAGTTTCTCTTTTCTCTCACTAAATTTCGTATTGCACAGTCATGAATAGGGTAAGAAAGATGTAAATTATAGTTACTTTGCCTCTATCGTGAGCTGAGAAGTAAATGTTTGATCTTTCGAGGTAAAGTAGCAGGAACATTTGATAGGCTATGGAAAATAGAAAGATAAATTACTTTGTTTTTCTTAAAAAAATTCATAATAATTTCAAACTATGTGGTGGATCAAGTAAGTTTAAAACCATAAATAATTATAGTTGCATAATAATTTGGCGAGTCAAGTGATATTGATGTTTGAAATTCTGAATTATTTGCGAGGCTCTAACAATGCAAATGATATTTAATTTATTACAGATTTTTTCTCATTGTCAGCTTTCCGAAAAAGTGGTTATATTTTTACAGAATTTGGTAATTTGGTAACCATCTTAATTTTCAATCAATGAAGCTTTTACGTCGTGGAACTCCATCCTGGCAGTCGAGGAGGAAATAGCTTAGCGAAGTACCACTTAAAAAAAGAAACCTTAGTGCCTGATGATGGACAGTTAATCTGAAACCGGTTGCCCTTTAAAATAAATTCGTAACGTGGAACGTTGCTAAGTTATTTTCTCCTCATTGATTGAAAGCTGATTTTTACTTTTCCACATATTCTTTTATTTGCAAACTACCGGTTTCGGTAGTTTGCAAATAAGTAGTAGTGCGAAGGTAGTCTGTGCGAACCTGACGATGGTTAAACACCGAAACCGGTAGTTTGTAAATAAAAGAATATGTGGAAAAGTAAACATCAGCTTTCAATTAGTTATTTCCACAACATCACGGCCGAGACTATTGAGTATATTTCCTCCTCAATTATCTTAATTTAACTGGTAAATGAACAAATGTCAATTTTTATGCTGTGTCTCTTTTGGTTTGTTTGATACAAAATGCAGGTTTGTAGTAAACCTGTTGTTAATCAGATATACTCCTCAAAAGAGTCGGTATGAACAGATTTGACAGCAGGCTCATAAAGCTCCGGCTTTATTTATTATGACAGGAACAGCTTGAGATTAATACACAACCACATGAAAGGGATCTGATTGCCGCAAATTTATCACATTCCTCTTATCTGTCCATCCATACCAGTGTATGGAATTATTATTGCCCAGGTTTCAATTATTGCCAAAGACAATCATGCACTTAACATTTCATGCACCTCTTCTCCTCTTATTGAGTTTGACATGAGGTTGGCATATTACCTAATTAGTCCATATCTTCAAAGATGATTGGAAGTCATCATTTCAGATTTTTAGATACCACAAAAGGTTACCTGGGCAGTTATACCTGAAATGACCCTCATCTTCGTTTGCGGCTGTAGCGTACTTCCCCAGTAGTGTTGTCTTTCAAGGATCATGGCAGATTTCGGTGAGACATGGTGGAACTCTTTCATGATCAAACACAAAGAAAACCTCACTATGTAGAGTCCACAAAAACTTTATATTATACGACCTAGGATTCGTAACGGAGAAACATGATTAGGTTCAGGTTGTCCTTCAAGGCTTTGTATCTTTGGTTACACAGTGCTTTCAATCTTTGATGTTGGCATGCCAATATTTTTTCCATGATGTGTGAGAGCCATCACCTGTAATGCATAGTTTCCTGGGTCAAACGAAAACTTCAGTGGTGAAAAGTGTTTTATGCACCTGTCCTCAAGTTCTGAATCGTCAGTTTTGTTTTGAAAAATCCAGTTATTTGATTTAGTGATATTGTGATAAATCAGGCCATCCTTATATTGTTTGAGTGTGTATGGTCCTCCTAACTTTCCTATTATGTCTATTTTATCATAATATAAAAAATAAATAAATGATGCAAATTCATATTTATTTATAAAAAATCATTCACCTTGAGAAAACGGGTCAGTATGATATCGTAACTATCGTATGGTATCGTATCTAATATTAGTATAAATATCCAACTTCAATAAAATTTTGCATGAAAGTCGGAAGAGATTGGGAGCTTAGGATAGACTGCTAAAGAAGAATGCTATTATTATCGTCAAGGGGTAAACTGTCATTGATGATGATAACGAAAACCTTGTGAATGCATACCAATTAAACCCATAAGAACAAAAGTTCCTCCAATTAAATGAGCTTGAGATCATATTCTAACCTGAAGAAAGCAGCAATGAATAGAAAGGCGTGGCTATTGTTACAAACCTTTAGTATTAGTTGACGATAATAAAAGGCCATCTCAACCGATTACAATCGAGAATTAAGTAAACGAGTTACTTTGACGAGATTATGAGGTTACTCATCCCTTTCCATCTCGATTTAACCCACGGCCTTTTCCGATCCATATCTTCCCCGATTCTTCGATTCCCTTCAGCTGAAAACTTTCCTCCACTTCTCAATAACCTCCTTCTGCTTCGCCATGAAAGGTAACCGAAGCGTCTGGCGTCCATGCGAAGAACTCCACATGGACAGAGCTAAACCGATGCGGGTGTCTGCAAGGGAAAAGGGCAAAGTGGGGTGCACGAGAATCGTCCAAGGAACACAGGTGGGAGGGGAAAGGGGGCGTAGGTAATTAGGTGGAAGCAGTTTTAATTGATTTCGGGTGGTCTGAGGGAGTTTTTAAAAGAGTTTCTGCAGGCGAGAGGAAGAGGAAAGGAAGTGGGAGGAGAATGGAGGAGAAGCGGGAAGGAAGAGACAAAGGACTTTATTACCAACGGGATTGAGATTTAAAAGTCTCTTCTTATATTAAAGGAAGGTAAAGGTGGAGGAGGAGAGTATAGAGAAAAGGGAATGTTGAAAGTGTGACGGGTAAGTACTGGTGTATGACAGGTCGACTAATAGACGATTTGAACTAGTAATGGAAAATTAGAGGGTTTAAAACAGCTAAATTTAGCCATGTAGAGATGTGGAATAAAATGTATTAATTATTCGTCATACCAAACAGAATATCTAAAATGACACATACAACAAATAGAAGAGCGTGCAATTATGTACAGTGAATTCAAACTAAAATCTAAAATTTGCGAAATAGCGAATACTAATTTTGTCAATATCATTGTGCTACTGTGAATCATTAGAGTATTTCTATCGCGTATATTATAAGTGTCGTTGTATAACGTCATGTTTTCATTGCTGATTCAATTAACATACTTATATCTATGTTATCAAGTTATGGTTTTCAACTAGTATATTCTTTGGCCTTCTCGTATCGTAAGTTCGTTCCCTAGAATCATGTGTTGGGTGATGAGACTATGGTTTTCCTTTCTGGTTTCGCCCTTAAAACATGAGGAATACAAATTTTAATCGTGTTTTTGTTTCAACTCAAAATAGCGTGTAAATTGTAAGATGCTCTATACAATCCTGTTGTTGAATAATAGTGACAAATAATTAAATGATATTATTGATAGTGATGTTACTTATTTTCTCTCTCTCTCTTGCATAGTTAATGTATTTTCCTTTTGTCGTGGCAATGGGATAAAACATGTCAGCATGAGGAACAGGACAGTACAAGAATTATTAGTAAAACTATCAAGATCAAGCAGAATTACTAAGATATGTCGATACTTGAATTAGAGCTGAAATTATTAACTTATGACTCTGAAAATATATTAACTAGTAAATTAGAGACGTTTCTACGGAAAGAAACTATTAATTTATCTGGGATTTATTTGAGTCGAGTCGAGCAGAATTTGAAACGATATAGATGAAAGAGAAATCACTGGGGTAGGTATATCAAATATATTGCATACTCTATTGCTAAGCTTTGGGACGGAAGATGCTCAAATGAAGCGAAAATATGAATACAGAAAGCTTTTCTTTCTCGAAGAGAAAATAGATGATGATGCAGCATTTGAAGAAAAACATCAAGAACATACTCATTAGATCATGAGACTAGTCTGTTCCACTGATTTCAAACATGGCAACTGGTAAGGAAAATATTAAAAGTGTGGATGCCGTTGAAAAGTAGGTTTGGCGTAGGATGTAGAAAATAAGCTGACTCGATAGAAAAACAAATGAAAGTTTTCTGAGAAAGGGTGGGAGATGGAACGGTTTCAAACGAGAAACTAAACCTGAGACTGAAGACATTGGCTGTTCAAATAATCAAACACAGGGATCCTTAAATGAGTAAGTCATAAGAAGGATGCGCAGAAAAAGGCAGAGAGTATAGTATGTAAGACAATGCTAAGGGAAAACTGTTATCAAGAAAAATCCGCCAACTTAGGTATTTTACTATGCCATGTAGTAGGCACAAATGCCTGCCCTGAGGTAAGTTACTCGTGTATTTAAGTATTCAATTTTCAAAACAGCATTGAATTTTATCGTGCTGTTTCTTTGCCATTAGTTGCAAATGGCGCAAATATAATCAAAACGATGAAAATATCATTATATGAAAATGAATTAGGCAGAAGCCGATTTTCTTTATTAGGGCAGCAATATTTTGGATAAGCATAAGAAAGATGCGTATTTTATAAGTCGAAATGCTTATTTAAACATGAAAACAGCCGGAGGAGCATTTTTCATTAGTTAAATGCCAAGATCGTAAATAAGAAAAGGCCTTGAAAATATCCATGAGATTAATAGTTGCTCAAAATTTGAACAATACCGGTTGGGTTTAACTATGAAACAAGTCTAAGTAATTTATTAATAAAAAGCACGTTTTTGGCTGTAAATTCATTCTTTTGAAGGTTGGTTGGATCCTTAAGATCTGCTCTGTTAACTACAAAAAGCTTAGTGGAGGAGATTAGTCTTGGCGAGTCCTGAAATAGTTTTCTACTTTTCTCTGAGGTGGTTTTCTCTACTTTCCAGGCTGAGCAAGAATGTTACGATGGGACCAAGTCTACCTAATTGAGAGATTAAGATTATGTCCGTAAAATTGATCACAGGAGTAACACTTTCCATAGTGTTCAATGAGGATTTATGTCAGTAAAAGCTGTAAATATGAAACTCTCAAACCGCAGTATCTTTCACATGATCACAGCCGTAAATAAGGATGATAACATTTGAGTGAGAATACATTTTTCTCTATCCTGCACCGATGGACTTGCGAAAAATATTCCATTTAAAAAGGAATAGTAGCGGGAGCAAGTAGCACGTCAAGAACACGAAACTATGGGTTATAGAATCGAATGATGGAAACACATCAAGGCTCTCTTACTGATATAGAAAGACGCTGATGTTTATGATTACACAGCATATATTTATGCATGTTGACAGATGCATGAAACATCACCATGTCCATCTAAAAAGAAGAAGAGAAAACTTGAGGACCTCATCTCATAGTTTAAGTTTAACTGGATGAAGCTTTGAGACGATGGAATTAAAATTTTACAGCAAATTATCTGGTCTTATGGAAGCTAGTAGTAAGTTAAAATTTTTAAGAAATTAAAATATATTTCCATTCACCACATATAGTGTGGATATGTTTCTTGCTGGGAACGTCTAATTAGATGTTAATATAAATATTGTGCGAAAATGTAATTTATATTTATAATTTGTATTATTTGCAATAGAATTGGAACTGTAGTGTGTGTACAATTTAGCTAAGTAATGTATATTTATTATAAAACATTAATCATGTAACTTTAATATAGATTTGAAAATGACTTCTCTTATACGTACATTTACGTCCTTTGATCAATAAAGTCTTATTAAGATGGTTATTAAGATACTCGAGAGAAATTACCCGTAAAACTTCGAAATAATCTTTTCTCAGCCGGCAAAAGGGCCAACTGTAGAAAAAAGCAAGAGGAGAGAAAGGCGTTAGATCCGTAGTCAATCCTAGATGAGAGAAAATGCTATCGGCATTAAAGGCATTAGAGGTGTGACCGAGGTATAAATTAGAAGGATAGAAAGAAAAAGAAAGGGGAGTTGTAGAGAAAGGGAAGACGATGAGGGAAGTTCGGTAAGAGGAAGTGGAAGATTGGGGTTAGGATGAGAGGGATTAGAGCGAGAAAATTGGAGAGAGAATGGCTTAAAGAGGATGAAGGAGGATAAGTGGGGAGAATAAGCAAGGAGGGGGGAGGGGGAGGGAGTGTATATGGAAGGAAGGAGAGGGGGAGGGGAGGGGTGAGAGACAAAAGGAGAGGGTGGGGAGAGGAGGAAAGAGGTTTGCAGGAGGCCCTTTGAAGAAAAGGAAAGATAGTTGACGGCAGACCTGAGTATCGATGAGAGACGTGATTAAACAACAGCGTAAACATGCAAACATTCGTATAGAGGGGATGAAAATTAAAGATCGGCGTGTTCTCTCTTATGAATGGGTCTAGGAAGATCTACCACGGATGATTCTCAGGCCATACTCGCTACAAGACGTATTCGTTAGTCCATTTCCGCCGCAGAGAATTTTTGTTAAAGGGCGTTTTCGCTACGTTCTGTATTTGTAAGGATTTATTTCTCTGCTCAAATGTGTTTATAGGAGTTATGCCAACTGTTTACTTTCTTAAAAATTATTTTTTTACGATGACTATTAAAAAAAGAACATTTTTTTACATTATATGTTAGTGAGGAGCTATTTCTTTGCAAAAATGCATTTAAGGTAGTTCTGATAATTGTTTACTTTCTTAAGAATTAATTTTTTACGATGGCTATTAAAAGAGAACACATTTTTTTACATTCTGAAACAGTAAGGAACTGTTTCTCTACAAAAATATTTTCAAAGTAGTTCTGCTAACTGTTTACTATGTTAAGAATCTATTTTAAGATAACGTTTCCCGATATGCATTTTGTTTATGGATCTTTTCTACTGCACACACTTTCGACTTTTTCAAATCGAGCACATTTTTATTCTGAGAACCTGGTAATAGGTTGAAACTTCACCGGAGTGAAAATATCCTTACTCAACAATACTGAATAACAATATAAAAAATTGAATGGTTAGCTATTAACATTTTTAATTGCATCTTTATTGCAGCACAACTTAAATATCTGTTATCTTTTAAGCATAATCCTATATATAAAAAATAAGTTTAGACATAAAAATACAGAAGATATCTTCATTTTTTATACAAAACATGGTAATAAATGTTTTGAATTCTTTTCTTGAATATTTACAATGAAATAATTAAAACGTATTTCGAAGATCTTAGTAAGAAATCGTCTCGTAAAAAAATTGTACCTATTTCATTTCAGAGAAACATTCTGTTTTCAGTTTGCCGTGATAATGTAGCCTAGAAAAGTACAGCTGTCACCCGATTTCTACGTTATTTTCCATTTTTAGTGCTGGAAATTTTCCCTCGGTCCTAAAATGCAAATATCCAAATCCAAAGAAACACCGATGGAACGGCGTGGAAAATTTAGGACTTCTCTTTAATATATCCTTTAACGCTCGACTGCCTACTCGTCCTGATTTTCTAATGAGACGCCCAGAATAAATTCAGATTCAGACTGGCAAAATAAAACACATAGTCCAAGTTTTTGTGCTGTATGTAGTGCTATGCGCGTCGCCACAGAAATCGTCGTTGAATTTGCGTTCATTAGAGAAAATCGCTTTGCTTTCGTGAATGTAAAGATATTACAATACCACGGTTACATGCGTGACTTTAGAGACAAGAAAGCAACGTATTGATTTTTGAGCGGTGAAAATCTTTTAATATCACGATTCCTAAGATGCATATCAAAGTATTTTATTGTTATATATTTTCTAAATTAGTAAAAACATCAAGGTACTTCAGCTCCTACACTCACGTTTCAACTGAAAACAACTCCAATCCGTCACTATTCATTCATAAATTATTACGTCATTTTCTATCTTGTTTATAATACTTTTGTCTTCAACTTGTTTGGTCTTAGGAGTGACTTTATTTATAAAATTCTGCACTAAGACTATTACGTTTTTCTCACGAATTTCTTATGGGTGTTTTCCTGTCTTGAAGTTTCAATTAGGATTTTTGAAGGTTCATATACTATTGACTCCTCTTTATTATAAGTAATTCATCTTTATGTATCTTTTGTAAAATAACCATGGATTCGATGTAAGATGAGAAGTTTCAGTGTAAAACGTGTCATAAGAAAGACGCTACTCAACGTCATCTAATCTATTCGATCGAATCATTTCCTTTAAATTGTATGCAATCTCCACTCATTGTCCGTTATTGAAACGTTGCTCCTCTAATTTCAGTTCCATATAGTGACTATCATAGGTCTATGCAATTGGTCTTATTTTTGAATTTCTATACATAATTAATATTCTCAGTTGGTATCCAATTCTTATCTCAAGTCAAAATCTAAATCTAAATATTAATATCTAGATCAAAATCTAGGCTTTCCAGTCTACTTCTTCTGCAATGCTTTTCAGTGCTAATTGACTGTCACACGCCTAAAAATAACGTTAGTAATTATTAACTCCAAAGCTAAGTCATTCCCTGAGAGACCTTAAATTAATTCGAACGCAATGCAATTATTTTGACGGTACCAATGTCCTGATTTCGTGTAAAAAATTCCAAGAACCACAAGATAAAAGGATATGTATATCGTTGTGATACCTAATTCCACACCCATATTTTCCCACTTATACACTAAACACGGCCCAATAACCAACCCGAAAACTGTCGCTACACAGCAAAAAGCAAAATGCAAAAAAGAATCGGAAACTAACCCTCCATTTCAAGCGGCAATGAGCCCGCTTTCAGAAAAAGGCATCCCTTAAAATTCCCTTTTATATGCAAACCTGCGATCTCCTAATGGAAACACCGCTTGCTGCTTCCGTGGAAACCGTGATGTAGGAGGAGTAATGGTCGACCGAAGCATGTTCGAGTGCCCAGAGGAGAGGATAGCGATAATTGGCACTGTGTAGGAAGAAAAGGAGACCGAGAAGTAGAATGCGGACCAAAGGCAGCTGTCGCGGGGGGCCCCGGGGGCATTTTGTCGGGGGTATGTTATTTCTCACGGCGGAGGAAATTAGGAAGTATAGAATGGAGGAGTTGTAAAGCCCTGACCTCAAATGGCGGAAGCATCCACCGTTGTAACTCCCAATCCGCCGTAATTCGCCTTGGGAGCGAAGTATGGAGCTGCTTCTCATGCACTGGGACAAAAGAACTCTTAGCTGCTTCCCTCGACGCGGGACGTTTTTATGCGCAGACTTCGAGATTCGCTTCAGATGTACTTTGCGGATGAACGCCGTTTTCCCCTTAACATTCGCGATTTATAATCGCCTAACGTCGCTGGTGATTTCATTATGGGGCACATGCGAATTCCTCGGGTCCCTGCAAGCGATTTGTGCGAGGAAATTGAATACGGAGTCTAATGGAGAGGCTCTGTTCCGAACTGTGGGGAGGTTGCATCTGCAGCTCTAAAACGTAAGGTTTGGATCTCTTTTTTTTTTACTCTTCTGCAATCGCGGGCTAAGTTGCGGGAGGATTGGGCGAGAGCTGGAGCACTCTTGAGTGTTTGAGACCAGCGACATGAGTGTATTCGGTCCTTAGGTTTTCGATGTTTTCTAAGTCACACACTGGGAATGTATTATATTTTAGGAGGTGAATTTTAGGATGCATCTAAGAACGTGTGTAAAGAAGTGTTGTCATCTTAGACGGATCTTCTGAAGCAAAGCGTTTCCTATCATAGATTTAGAAATTGAAGGAGGGATTGCCCCATCGTGATAGCTTGATTGGATAAAACTATCTCCTCCTAAGTGGAAAATCCGGGTTCGAGTACTGACTGCAACGGATAATTTCTCTTCCATTTCTTCCTCTATATTTACAGGGTTTGAATCCTGGTCAGCGCATGTTTGTTGTTTTATTTTAGAATCGATATTGTGGCATGTCTTTTATTTGTCTAATATTATACCAAATTGAGTATTATAGTACATCCTCTTGGGGATTGAAAGACATGACTCAATTCCCTTGAGTTCTTAACATAAGATTAAGAAAAGATCATGATAGATAGCTTGATTGAGAATCTTATAGGTTAAGAACGCTGAGTTTTTAGGACCAAAAAGCAACAAATAGAATAGAACTTTATATTTAAAAGATTATTTCCTTCATTTAACTCAAATTTTGACCCAAAAGTATTTCAGTGAATTATTAACGTCCTACCATTAGAATTAATCACTAAAATGATGATAAATCAGTAGAATCATTATTTTCTCTGATAGTTGATCTCAGCAACCACAACAATGCATCGATTTCGAAAATATTTCAGAAAAATCTAAATTCATGCCGTCCAGTAGGACATTGTCAAAGTTGAATCCCTACATCTTTATAACACATTTAAATCTAAACAAAAGTCATTATACATATGTATTTTGAATATCCATGCAAATCTGAATGTTTAAGCTATTAATTAAGTCGAAAACAAAGTATTATTTACTACTCGCAGAAGTCCTTTCTTGCATCTTGACCACAATTTTTTCGATTCTAGCGCACTGCACGATGAAGTAATTTTTAATGTAATTCTCACGGTTTCGAGCAAAAATTCCTGAAGGATGCAACTATTTACCTTCTTTTTCCCGGACAGGCTATTGTGATTCTGCGAAATTTACCTTTGGACTCGATGTCGGAATGCAATGAATACCTCTTACAAAACCAAAACCTGCCGTTGGAATCGATGCATAATTTCAAAATCACTCCCGCAGCAGCGGTTCCTAGAGAAGCCTCGGAATCCTGGAGAGCGTTTTTCGTCCCGCTCGGAATAGCACGGCCGCCCCAATGCGGTTCGCGACCCATACATTAGGTAAGCGTGTGGTAACTGGAAGCTAATCTCAGGAGATGCGAAACTCTCGAATCAGAGAGCAAGGGAAGGGGGCGTGGTCGGCCACTCCCATCCGATGCGAAATGATTTAAGAGTCCTTCTAGAAGGTGTTTTAAGACCGTTGTTCCATGTCCCTCGAGGAGAGGAGCCTCACTAAAAAGGAAGAGAACGTGTCCTTCGGTGGACCGCGGGGGTGCATTCATATTCATGCTGGCGGAGACTCCGAGCGGGATTCTTATCCATTAGTCGAGACCCGAAATTCTCCACTTTACGAATCCGCCGGCTCATCCGTAAGAATCGCGAGGGAAAAAGTGTATGAGAAGAACATACATTCACTCTTATGAATGGTCTCTCTTATGAAGTTGCTTCTTTGCTCGTATTTTTGAGAGAAATTTTCTGTTTCTTTAAGTGTAGTTGTGAGCGTGAGTACCCCTTAATGACCGATGAAATGGATTGGTGAAAGTAGAAATTTGTCGATGGAGGAGCGATAATGGGAAATTCATTGCATGACTGGCCTTAATTGAAGACAGTAAATCCAAAAGCGATAAATTTATAACTATGTTATATTACGAAGCATGGTGGAATGACCTTACTTAGGTTCAACTAGAAAATTTTTACTTCTTTTTGAACTAACGTATGATTTTACTATGCTTCCTAATACAGATTTCCATCAAGATAAAGGTTCGAAGATTAAATTTACGTTATTCAATTATTCTGGTGCAGTGTTTGTGTGGCTGTGTTATTGTTCCTTTAGCAATTCGGAACTCGTTAGCAATAAGATAATAATTGTAGTACAATAGTGTTTGGAACAATTACTCAGTGATCCTTTTAAAGTCTGCAAAAAATTAAACAGGATTTTTTATAAACAAATGCAGAAATTTTGGTCTGCGTTGACGACTTACTTTGATTAACGATCGATTTCACTTTTCCAAACTCCCGGATATCCAAGTGGGTAACACTCGTGAAAGTGGTGCCGGGTTTGATTCCCCATGGGTGATCACGTGCGAATTGACCCTAGCTGTCGAAGCACTTACATTACTACTACTGCTAGTCACTTATCCTCTACACATAGGCAGCCTGTCAAAATATGGAAAGTTTTCGGTCTTTCGGTCGATGAAATACACACGATATTTCCCATAGTAATCTTATTTTTCGTATTTAATAAGATTTGAACACAAAATTTAACATAACGGAACGGGAATTATACGATAACCATAACCTATATATATCGGAATGTAACATTTTTTACTATTGATATCTTTGCTATTGATAACTGAGTTTAACATCGATAGCAATCTAACGCATAAAATAAATATGTACAGAGATCGAGCTGCCGTTTAACAGAGGAGAATGATAAGAAATTAACTTAGTACACTTACTACTCTTCACTAATTGCAGTACGCCTAGATACCCGCAAAAACGTTTTGGAATGTGGGAGACCAGTGTTTGAGTAGCAGCCATATAGATATTTCCTCGCTTCTGTTTTTCCATGGGCTAATGTTTGACATCAACAGTAATGTCAATCCCATAATCTTCATCACTTATATATAGAATAGATAATATACGATGTAAATAAGCAGAATTAAATGCTGGATTGAGATCAGGATTAATAAGAAATTATCACAAACAATACAGGTAGCCATGAGTGAAAGAAAATTGATAAGAATAGCATCCGCAAATGTTATTAAAATTTGGAGAGAATAAATGGTTACAAGAATGAGACGGAATGCATAGATGTGAGGTGAATGAAAAGGATACGAAATGCTATTTGAAGGTCTACCTTGAAGGCAGGATACTTGCTAATGTTAATATTCATGACTAGAATGAAAATAACACAAGCGGAAATTTAGTCCAAGGTTCGAGAGGTATTCTTTTGGTACCAAAACAAAGTATATTTATGTTGGAAAAGGCAGCAATGATCTTTTGCTCTTACTGTTGTTTTCAATGGGCTGAATTTGTATTAAAAGTTAAGAGTGAAAATTTATCCCCCCCTAAGTTTACCTTAGGATATCGAGGAGCCTCCAGCTAAATGCTAATCCATCCGACATAAATCTGAATATCAAATTTAACTCTTGCGAATATACATTGCAAATGTTTGGAAAATCTCTGTGATTTATGAAAAGTTCGATGGATAAAATGGTATTATCTTAGCGATTTCCGAGAATTCTAATTTACAAATTACAACGAACTGGGAATTATTCGAGTTTATCACGAATCTACACGGTGCAGAAGAAGAACTTAACTCTATTATTTCCATCAAATGAATTCGATGTGGTCAGGCGTTGGTGCGACGCAGGCCATAGCTCACAAGAAGAAAAGAATGCTAAAAAATTCGTGTAGAAAATTTAAAACTTCTCTTGTTCCGTACAAATCTTTTTATTGTTTTCATTTCTCATTCTACGATAGTACGGTAGGTTTTTCATGGCTTCATTTCATATTTCATTGAATCATTAGTTTATTATTTCTCGTTAAATTCATTAATGAAAGGTTAAAAGAAATTTACTTTCTTTAACCAATAATGAATTTGCAGATAATATATGCAATAATTGAACGGAAAGAGGCTGAGATGAGATACATAGATTAATGATGGAAATACTCGAAATTGAACAAAATTCATTGTAACTAAGAGTATCATTACTTTCATTTTCAACACCTAGTCTAATTAAAAATTCAAAGTTTATATTTTTAAAATCAATATATTACGAAATTTGTCATTTCTTCTGTCAAATTGAATCCCTCTTGGTTGAAGAGAATAAGAGGTCTAGGATGTGCCACGTGAAGCGAATAATCTGGATTCAAAGAATTAATTAATTAACACCAAAGTGTGAATTAAAGCATACCGAGAAATCCTATTTAAATTCAATCACTATTCTCACATAAATAAACGAAAATAATTATTCCAAAGCACAATCAGAGATAGAGGGACAAGAGAGTAAAAACAGGGAAGGTGAGGAACATATGAGATGTTTGGCAACATTTGGTAAAGCGTAGGTTTGTTTTACTTTCCTTTCGTACTTATTTGTTTATAGTCATCCGTCAACTTACTTTCGCCATTAACAGGATCACACTACTCGGCGGAAAATTCACATGATATTCAACGTTATATCATTCTAAAGAAACCCCCATTTTCATTGCAGTGGTACTGTTCAATACAGTGGTATTGAAAAGAATTTTGGTGGTTTCGTTTTCAATTAAATATTATTGAATAATAACCTTTAGCGTTATCAATACAGATGTACGAGTATTTAAATATGTTTTCCTGCAATATCCAGTGAATATGCCAGTCGAAAGTACATATTATAATAAACTAATAAACAGAATTCCATCTTCTTTGCTTGTTATTTATCGCTATTCAGTATGATCATATTAAATGATGATGAATGTATATGAAAAGCTTTTATACTTCATTGGCAAATGAATAACAAAGAAATGATACCACATTTAGGAGTCAGCATGGGAAGAGATTTAAAACGCGTAAATAATGAACCCATTAAATTCCTCAAATTTGACGAAGAATGCGATATAAATACTTAAAATGCGGCGAAAGAAACGGCCACATCGTTTCCTTTTTAATTTCACACTTTTCATTCGTTATTCCCAAGAAAGCTCCCGCTTGACATTTAAGTTTCTAGGGGATTTGCTCTACCGTTATTCTTTTTCAATAGGAGCTTTTATAAGCTCATAAGAGAATGCCTGTAAAGGGTGAAAAAAACTCCTTTCAAGTTTTATCGCTTTCTTCCCCGACTACAATCTTTTTATGCCCTTACACAAAGGAAACGTTTGGGGACGATCAATGAAGACACTTCCCGCAAGGAATAACTTTTTTTGCCTTTTCTCCTCGGAAGCGGTTACGGCGGTATTATTTACACCCATTTGAATCGAACGCCATATCCTCTGCATCATCCTTTTATCCATCATCTCATCTCCGAATTTCCCGGCTTTCTCATACTTCCCGGCCTTTTTTTCTCATTCCGAGAAACGAAAGTTATGGTTATAATGTCTCAATTTTTCCATGAAGAGGAAGTTTCCTTTCCTCTCAATATTTATCTCATTTTTCCGGCGTGTTTTGAATTGATTTACATCTCGTGGAAAGAAAAACGTTAAAAGCTCTTTTTGGAATAACACCCGAGGATTCCCCGAAATTTGTTTCATATATTTACCTCAACTTCGTTTTAATAAGGAAATTTGTATCTCGTTTGAAGAGCCTCTCTGTGTCCTGAGGTTGGTAATTTTGCACGGGGAAAGAGGACGTGATAGCAAATATAATGCATAGTGTGTGTGAAACTTGTGTTTTCATCACTATTATTATGTCTAAATTTTATGATCGTAATTTTCTCCACAAAATCCAGGGAATGGCTCCTTTCTGCACTACAGGATGCCATCAGTAGAAAGGATTACAGTAGCTACCAAAACTTATCTCACATTTTTCTTTTGAGGATGAGGTGAGGATTACTTCTCACTATCATTCTCTGTTGATATTTTTCTCAATTCCTGTTGCCATACTTTGCAATTCGTGAACATGAGGTGGAATCTAAGGTGCATATTAACGCCCATTAGTTCCTTATTATATTCAAATCCATTAAAGTATAAACATAAATCGTGGGAAAAGTAAAGAAGAGAACTTATTCTTAACATGTAAATTAAACAAGATTAGCCTTAAATTCTTTAGGCTTGAAATCGCGTATGATTTAGTAAAAAGATGAATTTCTGATCTTACTGGAGGGCTTTGAGGAAGTTGTAATTATTTTGGCAAGGTTATACACGAAATTGAAAAGGAAGTGAAATTGAATCTCGGTTGTTAATAAATGTGAACGAGGGGCCAATTCCAGGAACGGAGAATTGTAATTCCCAGTAGTTGGTAGTCCGCGGCTTCCTCCCTCCGTTCGAGGAATTGGCCCTATGTTCACTGGTATATTCGGCTATCGGAGAGTATTTTGAGCTGAAGCTTTACTTATAACAACATTTGGAAACCATGGCCTCGTATACCCTTGGTTGGATATATGAGTGATATCATTTATAGGGTTTATCTTATTAAGGAAATAGCGTCTTATAGCAGAGTTCGATTAAATTTAAATTACTTGACAATGTGATCATTTACTGATATAAATATCTTAATCCCAGAATGTTCCTTACTTTATTAACGCCCCTCAGTACTTCAAATTTTAGTTCAAAAAGGAGTCCATTTGCTAGATGAGTAATTGTAATGGAGTCATGAAATATCAAATACAAAGTGCTCTCTAAGCTGGACGCATGGGTGACCTCCAAATACTTTATGGATAGCTGGAAAACCAATGTTTTGAGCGCCCAGTATTTACTGGGATGTTTGAAAGCTTCTACGTCTAATATCCATTATTTCCTTCACCGAAATTTGAATGATACATTGGAATTAACGTTTCAATTTTCCTGTTTGACCAAAAATATTTATTAATTTATGATTTATATTCTTCCTCAGTAATCATAGTTTATTTACGAAAAATAAACTTCCATTAAAATTTAAGTTTCGTCCAAATATGTGGAAAAAGGTGCTAAAATATATAAAAATATGTAGTCAAAACAATTCGTAGAATGTTCCTAAAGTAGACACTACCCATTTTGATATGATATTGCCTTGTAATTACCTCTTAGTGTTGAAATGCTAGATTTATGCCATAGGAAATGATTCGGTTCTATTCTCCAAATGTTAGGCAACTATCAAAGCATTCTTGATGTCGAGGGAAGGACTTCCAAGCAATTAATAAATGTTTTCAGGAATAATTCCGCTTTGGATGAGGCCGACAGTAGGCGAATTGAGATGCTTATGTAGTCATAATAATGAATTATTAATGAGCGAATTCATGGATGCGGAATTTCCCCGACCTCTTCTCAAATCAAACTCCCTTCAACTTATATAGTGAAGGTCGAACTTATCCAGGCAATGGAAATGTTGATGCAAAGGTGGGGTATCGTGAGAATTCTATGAATTTGAATTCGGCCTTTTCCCTTTATTGGGAGTTTCCGTATGCAAGTTCTTCCTTATGTTTGACATAAAACGTATTCTGAAGAATCTTCATATTTATGCATTTTGTTGACTGTTCGTTTACTATTGTACAGCTAGTTCCAAAAAAAACTTACCACCTAAGCCGCAACCCGCATAACAGACGTGAAGCTCGATGAGAGCGAGTCTAGAGTTTTCCACGCATTCTATTGGCTCTTGGAAGGAAGGCGCCTTTTTAAACCGTTGTGAAACGCGTTGAACGTATTTGTACCGTCTTTATTAGCACGAAATCTAGTTTAAATTTAGTGTTAATTTTTACTATGTCAGCAGCATAGTATTAAAAAATGAATGAGAATCGGATCTCCTTATTTCGGCCAGAAATTTCTGCGTAATTCACCTTTTTCTGGAGGCATCGGGTAAACTTACTTTAGCTGCTTCAATTATCCAATGAAAAATTATGTCATTGCAAGATTAAAAAGGATTATATTATTACGTTTTTATGCTCTTGACGCCTACAGGAAGAACTTTTAAATTTATTTAGAGGAAATTCACGACTATGACTCAAATAGAAAGATGAACGAAAACTCAGCAAGGAGATAAAGAATAATTAGGAATAAGAACACAATCAACTGTATGTCAACTAATTTATGTTGCAGAAAAATTCTATCGAGAAGGGGAGTATGAAAAAACTTCGAAACCTACTGAGGAAAGCAAAGATGAAAAGAAACTTTATCTGGACGAATACACCGAGAAAGAATCATTTTAAGTCAACCTGGTAGAGGGCTCTGAAAATTAGACCCAAAACATATTACAATAAAGTAAACCAAATAAATTACGATCAACTACATCAGATAATTACATCAAATATTATAAAAATTTTAAATACCACCAAATCATATAATAGAAAGTAAAATATTTATTGGTGTGCTATCATCATTTTCTAAGGTAATTGTTTAAAATTCAAATTGCTAATTTAATATTTTAGAAAATAACATAGGTATTAGAATAGTAGCACAATTTAAATACTGAGGGCTACAAAATGTTTTCATGTATCGAATTAAAAATTAATTTACCACGAAATTAACGCCAGCATCTCGTAACATTTTTCCTAAAATATTGTTCATTGCCAGTCCCAGAAAAACTATCCCTTTAATTAAATCAAGTTCATGTTACTTGCAAAATTATGCTGTCCCAACTTTTATCTGATGCTAAATCTCTTTCTTGCCCCGTGGTGCAAATTTTGACTCGATTTCTTCACAGTTGAATTATTCTGCAATACAGAGAGGTATAAAATTTGCTTGATACGACAATTAACAGAGCATTAGGTATTTCAGTATATATGCATCAACATGTCATTCTGTTCTTACTTCCACCAGGCATTCGTGGTGACGGTATCAGATGAAGCAATATGATTTTGAGATGAGATTTTGCTGTTTCTGACAAATTCGCGTCTGAGGTTTTACTAATTCTTCCATGGAGAAAGGAGAACTTTCCTTTCCTCCACCCTGGCCCTAGGAGTATCCCCTATTCATTCCTTTGTTGTTTCTTTTTCTTTTGTTGCGTCCATCGAAAGGTATTGTCTATTTTCTCAAAGGAACCATAAAACGGCCGATGGGTGAAGGTGAACTCCGCTCTGAAAAAGAAAACCCCCTTTTCGGCATATTGTGGATGGTCGTATGTATCCGGGGTAGCGAATTTGAAAGCGCTAATGAGGATTCCTGACCGCACCCCTGCTGAGCAGGTATCAAAGGTTAGGGTATGGTGGCGGCGACCGATCACAAGTAAGGTGGGAAATGGTGGATCCGCGATTTGTAATCTTCGCCGCAGGTATTCCCTTAGGGAATGAAGATATTCAACTCTATTTTTGAGGTAGACGACCTTTCAGGACTTCTTGCAAGGAATACACTTTAAGATGGTTAAGAAACAACAGTTAGTATGGCAAATCAAAACCTTAAGACTAATTTGCATATAAACTCCAGGTTTCCTATACTTGCATATTGCAGGTTTACACGTTAACACCTGGTTTATTTACATTTACATTAATACCCCGCGAGCCGCCGTATGACTTATGTCAGGGGGTGTGAAAACAACCACAACAGGATTTCCAAATGGTCCTGAAATGATTTTCAGAACTATACGCTAGACTAATGTTTAATAAGACTAATGATTAATGATTGCTGCTTCGGTTTCTGAATGCCTCAAGTAAGATATATAACCCGAATTATTTGAATGGTGCATAATATGTATAATAATTAAAAGAAAAATCACTATCAATAATTATGAATGATGGGTAAAAGGAGTCATGGAAGAACACGTTAAAAATAGAAACCAACGGATGGTAACCGGAGTTACATGAGAATATTCCTGTAATTCTCATGATTCATACGTTAGCTGTTAAAATATTCTTGGTTCTATATGTAATCCATTATTCCAACATTCACTCCAAGGACCTTCGTAACACCCTCATCCTAGGCACATCATAATTCTCTACGAACTTTGCGAAGATGTTTTTTAAATTTTTCATAGTATTTTTAAATAGTAATGCAAGGAAGATCATTCCAGTTAAAATAGGACCTTCGGAAAATCTGAATGATAACATAAAGTTGACAATGTTTGGGTGCATCATATCAGAATTAGTATCTCTATATTCTGCTTTTAAAGTGAATGGTATAAACTGTATTAGCTTATACTAAATAACTAATTCAACAACAAAAATGAAAAAATAAGTAATGCTGCCTATCGTCAATTTATATCAATCAAGCTCTTCGTCAATGATTGTTTACTTTATTTATATAAATTGTTTTTTATGCTTTATTTCGTCCCTACATTGAGCTAAAAATTTCGTAGTTTGGAATAACTTGAGAAATGAACAATGAACTAGAGAAATGCCATCTAATATTTATTCCTTATGCTTACGAGAACCAAATCGTTTCACTTCTCTTATAACATCTATGATACAAAATAGATAGAGCGTTGAAGATGATCTTACTACATCAACTAAAGTTTCTATTATCATGTCACTAAAATATGAATTGAAACGTAAATATGGAATTTTAGATACTCCGCATATTTAGTGTCGCAGAAACTTGAAGTTTATACGCCGATTACAGATAAATTACATCTCTAAAGTTAGGTAAGATTTAGAATAAACCATTGGCTTGCATAGATAGTAATACCAATGTTAGCAATTTTTATCGGTTTGAAAAAACCGAACTCTCTTTCCAAAATAAATTGCTGATAAGAAGATGGTTTAGGTTCTGGCTTAGTAAACTACTCGACCTTTCTTATAGAATTAAAAGGTTGGTACGATACATTGAACATCGCTATTGCATACAATTTCGGAGATCCTGGGAATTACTGATGCATCAGAAGGAAATTTCTGAAAGTATGATAAGCCATGGGCGTTATATCCTGTATATTTGAATGTTAACCATTCTTGACTAATATATTACTTAAATTGGATAAATGAGTAGTTTCTCTGGAGGCTGTCATAAACGGAAAAAATATATGTTGGATGAGAAAATTGAGAAGGTGAGTGAGTGGGTTATACTTTTAAAAGAGGTCGTTGCTCCTACTCAAAGTAACCAATTGGTCAACGAGGAACGCAAGAAATGCCATTACCTATTGTGATTTATCCAAAAATCTGGAATTAACATACCTCTTACACTTTCGGTTGTTAAATTCATGTGAGTGTATGTATTACTGTTGCCGTCGTTTCTCACTTCCCTATCTCTATCAAAACAGTCCCCCTTTTGAAGTCCTGGTGAATTCATTGCTTTAACCACTTCTTCCAATCACTCCTCTATCTTGCTTTTCAAATTTGTCATGGAATGTGGAGAGATGAAAAGTTTCTCATAGCCATACATTTTAAATACGAAGGAATATTTTCAATATCACCGAGCGATAAATATGTAGATAGACTATTCATACCAAACCACCGCCCATTCATCTCAATCATTAAAATTCTGTCGAAAAAATATGAGAGTTACGTAGGGCCAGCCATCAACCGAGGGGAGAAAAATTTCAACATGAGCCTCATATGCGCTTCTTATCCCCGTGTGATACTTACAGGGTTGGAATTACAGGTAAAGAGGCCCTAAAACTATTTCACTAAGTCCCTATTATTTCGCGTATTTTTAACGTTTTCTACATTATAATAATTGTAAACGTGATAATAAACAGTTGAAATATAAACAATGCAAGTAGTTTTGTATGCATTCAAAATTAATTGAAAATTTTACATTCATAGCTTACAGTAGCATTCAATGAGCATTATGACAAAACCTCATTCCCTCTCTCTTTTTGTGTATTTTAGAACTTGATAAATACGAGAGAAGAACGTTTAAGAACGTAATGGTTTGTGACTGCAACCATTTCAAGAGGAATCCACAGAAGAAATCACGTTTATTCGATTCACACTTCAATGACACCAAAAAAATTCATTTTGGATTCAAAATCAACGTGAAAGATGGTTGTCTCGTATCCGTCATCTTTATTAATTCAGGAAAATCGATCCTAGCACATTTTCTATCAATTGATTTGGACGGTATATTAAAAATACCAACTGCATAGATGATAAAATTTACTGATTTTTTACCGATCGAGTTTTAATTTTGATGCTTATCAAATTAAACAAAATTTATCTAAAATACGCAGAGAATGCCTCAAGACTTCATACTACATCTTTACTTATAGATTTTTTATGTATTTAAAGTAATAGCCTAGATATGGCCATGAGTTCACCTTACTTTACTTTTGTAGATTGCATTCACACAGGGTGTGATAAAACAGGTGATCGATATGGACTCCTTAGGTATATAATTTTAAAGGCTAATAACTCTTCTCTTGAACGATGTATAATATTATCTACTATTATAATATATAATACGACCCATTATAACCGCAGAGTTTTACAAGCGAAGGCGTCGAATTCGAGGTCTATACATTTTGGGTCCGACACTGATTCAAACTGCGCGGAAATGCTCTTCCTCCCATCTCAGTCCTAACCATAAGCTCAGAGCGGCTCAGAGGCAGATTTTGCAAAAATTTCCTTCGTCCTGCTTGTGCCTTTCGTCTCAGACTCAAATTTTATGAGGGGAAGGGGGTTTGCCTCGGTTTCCTAGGAATAACGGGACCTCGTGTGCGACGCTTCCCTCGGTGCGAGAAGCAAAGCTAGAATATATACTGATTTGTAATAACCATTTTATAATAACTGAATTCTTGCATTACAACATCCATATTGTTATAATACTATTCTGCTACGCCAATGTCACCAAACTAAGGATACTAATAAATATTTGCAATATCAATAATGCAAATAAATCCATTTCAACTCTGCAAGCGGAGCCAGGACAGAAGCAGACTATCTCCTCCATGTTTTCCCTCTCTCTCTCTCACTCACTTCTTAAGGCTCGCTTGCAGGAAACTCACTGCCTGTTATGCGGGTTGCGGCTTAGGTGGTAAGTTTTTTTTGGAACTAGCTGTACATATCATACAAATGCTAAAAACTATTATTTGTTTAAAATTTTATCAATCATTTTCAGTACATTTTGTTGACTGCTTGTTTTCTACTGTACATAAATATCTTCAAATGCTAAAAAACGTCATTTTAAAATTTTTTATCTAATATTTTCAGTGCATTTCAGCAGTTTTCACACTTCTCTTCTTCGTTGGCGTTCGTTATAATATAATATATTCTGTGTTTTGTTAGGGCTTTCATTTCTAGAAATTCATCCTAGTATCTCTCCAAGGGAAGGAACAAAGATACTTGAGGAGTGTTCATAACTCAATTGGTTAGAGCGTTCTCTTGAAAGTTGTAAGATCATGGCTTAGGTCATGAAGAAGATCACTTCAACATTCTCACTATTGCTGTTTGCTTTGCTTTTTACAAAAAATATCATTGCATCCCCAAATAATGTTCTGACAGAATCTCACGCAATTTTTTCTAACATCTGTTTTTGACATATGTCTGTTATAAAATGTTTTAAAGATTCTCTCTTTTAATTTCATCATCAATGCTTATCGATGCGAGAATCAGTTTGATGCAGATATCTAAGGCCCCAAATCACACGCCAGTCCCTTGGTTCCTTAAGATGTCTATCTTTTACTTGCGATCCCCTAACACCATTTGCAATTCCACAAAAACACATTTGGTGTATGTGCATTAGTGATGCTTCAATCGAAGCTGATGGTAATATTAGGAGAGGAATCTGAATACGTTTTCGCAACTTTCGCTCTGATGCATCTCTTCCGATATTGAGGCTGCTTATGATACAGATATCTTTATTATGGTTATAAATGGTTATGCTTACTGTTGACAAAAACGGTTATACACATTGTATTTGCGGTATATACTAATAGCAATCTGACAATAATTATTGGCCCTTCCTGTTGAGCATAATCATTCGTCCTATATTTCTTTGTGAATCTTCTTTTTACCACCAAATCTTATTTTCGCATTCTTATTCACCTGTGGTTTTTATTTTATCAATTGTATAAATATATTATCATTTGATATTTCATACTGATTAACCGTCATTATTTTCTTCTTTGACTTCTGTTACTAACCTTATACATAATTATGTTTATCGTCATACCGTATAAATTTACTTGCATTGACGATTTTTTACTTTTCTGATATTGAGTTAACTCGAGTTTGAAGTTTGTTTTGTATTTGTTTTAATAAGATCATCTTGAATATTTGGAGTGTATGTTTGCAAATTTCCTTTGCTCATAAGATTTTACTTTTTCTTCCATAATTTCAAATCATTGCCATTTTGTCTATATTTTGCTATAATGTGTCGTTTAAATTGTAGTAAATTAATGGTAATGTATGGTATATCCCAATCTTAATTCCACTAAATTTAGTCCTATTTCGGTCTGTATTACATTAATATTAAAGTTTACGAACGAATTGTTCTGGATTTGAAAAGGATACTACTTTCCAAAAAAATATTTATGAACTAAGCACCTCATAGTAGGTCTTTATTTCTGTATATTATCTGCAGCACAATTACATACGTTATTCTGTTGGCTAAATGTAACATACAGGTTCTGTAAATATTTTCTAATACTAAGAGTTGATGCGGGGCTAAGACTGCCATCTGTCGACTTTATACTGCAACAGGTTTAAGTAAACAAATAAATATGAGCTATTTATTGGGTTAAAGAAAATATAATTTCCAGAAGATTTAAAGGGAGAATTAAGCACCTGAGCTAAATAAATACGTACATTTTCGAAAGCTATTCTTTTAGGCTAAAATTTCTGCTGTGAGCGTTATAGGTTAATGAGATGGGATCACATATGATCATTTGATATGCTCTGGATCTCTGGAGTATCTACGTCGTAATTAACAGCTGAGATTAGCGTATTAGAATATTAACAGTCAATTACTTTTAATTTGATATTTCGAGAGAAAAATTATCGGCTTAAGGGAGATGGTGATGTGTAGAAGAGGCCTTTGAGATAAATATGGAGTTGTTATTAATACAAATGTATGTTTCCAGTCCATATGTATTCCATTTATATTGCTATACGTGAGATGTTTACACTTTTATGACTAAGGTGGGGCTACATCCTCCTAATTCTACGGCGTGGAAACATGGGGCGCTGTGTGGTTAATGGCAGTGGGTTCCGTTATGCTGGCACCTGTTGTATGTTGGGGTTTGGGTTTGGGGTAGGTTTGGAAGGATCGCACCCATGAAAAGCGAAAATTCATCTTTCGAGGGAGAGCTGTTGAACATGATTACAATATAAAAAGGATAACCAGCAGGGGAAAGCTTGTACTAATAACCGAAGGAAATTTCTCGATATCTTTGTTTTCCCCTTATACGGATCAGCGTCTTTTGAAAACCCCTGTTACTTCAGTATTCTTTCTAGCTGATATTAGAATGAACCGAAAAAACTAGCAGCATCATTTCATGCTTACCTTATTTCTACTTGCTTTGGATGCTTGGAGAGTGTGTGTTACAGCTTATAAATCAGGATAATACTTGCTATTTCACCTACCGCCTCTGGAGTGGCGTACATACATTCAGCTGCCATGAAGATATTCATAATGAATAAATAGAATGTTCATTATGATATGCTTTTTTAATAAATGTCGTTACATGATGAGTATTCTTTAACCAATCAGTCGTCATGTCTGTCATCAGGGAGCCTCCTCGGACATACAACAATGTATCGCCGTATTTATTTCCTTTTTTATTTCCATTATTTTCTTAATTATAATATCATAAGTAATATGGAGTATAGGTTTTTTTATAAGACACATTTTTAAGGAGAGTGTATCTGTACTACCAGCCACTGCCCTTGACCAGTCACTAACTTGAGAGATCAATAATGTTTATGCAATCGCAGAGCTTTTAACAGATTTTTCTTATTCATCATTTATACCCTTTCATTTAAGTTTAATTGATTTTGGGAAAGATGAAACATTTGATTGGTTATTAACTTCATTACGGCCAAAACGTATTCTTGCTTTCTCTTACGTTTGGCACAGTAACTATATAATGATTTTAGGAAAATAACTAAATTTTAATGTATCTTTCAAAGTCTATCTATAATTTAGAACGTCTTTCTAATTACATCTCCCAAATGTTTATCTTTGATGATTCGTTTAAACATTTTCAAAGGATTTATAACGTCAAATATGATGAGGCATAGAAATAACAGAAGAATCCATTACTAAATATCAATTGCTTTATTCTGTAAATAAAATTCAAAAAAACTATATTAGCCATAAGGAAATAACGCCCTAATTCTATTGAGGAATTTTTATTACCCAATCGAATATAAGCAGAGGAAAATCATCACTTAACAAAATCACATTTAAGAATTTCCTTACCCTTTTCGATATGGAAATTTGTTCGCTTACCGCTATTCAGAAGCATTTCGTTTTTCACGCAGCACATTAAAGCTTTCCATCGGGATCTCAACTGAATAAACTCGGAATATAGAACCTAGATGTATCTTGTTAATGGAAACTATCCCCAAACGGTAGAGAGAGCATAGTTATTTGCATCGCAACGATGAGTTATGGCCTCCACCACTTTCCATGCTGATCGCGCCCCGTGAAATAAATTCAAATTTTCTCAAGTTTCATGCAGAATTTTCCTGGAGAGAGTTTTCGCACCTTCGAATCCATTTCCCCCCTTCATTTGTCATTCGCGCCGTTGCTGCGGCCTCTGATTGTCATCCTTTCTGAGATGAGGGGAAAGGGGGCGCTTTTGCGCGTTGATTAATGGGAGACTTTTGGTTTTAAGTTTGAGGGAGTTGGTAAGGAGGCGTCACGTGGGAGGTGAAGCAAAGGTCAGGAGGGGAGCCAGAGGTCGCGTACGTCGACGGCGGATCAGGATAAAGAGGGAGGGAGAGCATCTTTATCAAAGACATTTAGTTTGGCGAGTATTCCGAACGGCGCGAGAATGGGGTAATAAAGGTTGGGGACGAGAGAGGATGTTTTATTCGGGCGATAAAAAACTTCCGAGATGAGCGAGGCTGTTAATGAAAAGTGAATTTTTTGAGTCGGAGGGAGAAAGTTCTCGTTGGAATTCGAGATGTCGGAATGAAGTTCTGGAAGTACTATGGGCCCACGCTGTCCTTGGGAAAACTGTATTGGTTTGTTCGAGCGAGTATTTTGACAAGACTAGAATATTTCTATGGTATATGAGTGCTTAAACTTTCGAGGTTTTGTTAGGGTAGCAAGGGAAAACGGACTTGAAGGAAGTCTGAATTAGGACCGGGGATTGAATCCAGGATCTTCCTCTGTTCGTTAGGTTGATTTAACCACTTAAACTATTCAGCGTGAACATATTAGTATCTTTGGCAAGTAGTTATAATTCATGGCCTACAAAGTTTCTTAAACGATTTGTGAAAATGTTCTAGTCGGATAGCTCAATAAGCTAAAGCAACATCCCGGACAGAGAAAGTACCTGGGTTCGATTCCTGGTACGTACTATCAGGCTTTTCTCAAGTCAGTTTTTCCTTGAGATTTTTTTTTGGAAGCATGCCCTTCTATGCATAGTTACTTTAATTCTTTTCCTTTCGTGATGATCATCTGCACTAAGAATGTCTAAAAGCCTAAGATTGTCTAACTTCTCCCATTTTGTTATCGTTTCTGTCGGAATTTGAAATACGATAACTTGAGTTTCTACCGTAGATAGATTAAATAAACGTAAACGTAAGGCAACTTAACGTCAAAAGAGAAAAATAAACTGTGTATCCCAGCTATCAAGATTAACGTACTTATTAAGTGGATTAATTCAATGCCAGATTTATTCCACAAAGTTACGTTTGCGTTCAACTGTTTAAGATAACTCAACGGACAGAGCATCCGACCGGTAATCTGGAGACCTGGGTTCGATTCCCGGTCCCGTCGGATTTTTTTCAAGTCTAATCTTCCTTGCAACTCAACTGTTTAATTTACAAAGCCAATTTCAATTCAGTTTTAGAGAAATTATTGCAAAACAATTTTCTTCCAACTATATGAATATATGAATTTATATCTCCCTGTAGACCTTTCCTTAACTGCCCCCAGCCACTAACCCCATCCTTAATGCCATTAAATATTTTTCCTTCATCTTCCCCTGTTTCTTTCCCTTGCACTCAGCCTTCTCTTAATTTCCTTCGTCTTTCCTTTCAACACCTGACCCACTCACTTCTTCTGCTTTATTTGTTTGATCAAAAGCCTTTTCCCTTACACCATCACCAGTACTTACTCACCTTCTCTCTGAAAGAGCTGATTACCCATTGCATCCTACGCCACACCCACATCTCAGAAGTCTTTAAATAACCTTCTAATTTCTTAAGGCTCATGTCGTACGCCCACGCGGAGAAGCACTCCAGAATAAGAATTTCAACTGTCTTTTCATGATTCCCTGAGCAAGATCTCTCTTTATCACCTAATTTCATAAAAGTTTCCTTAGCTGCTGCTACTCAATTGTTGAAAATTTTCGTTACTTTTCTACAAGAAATTATAACACATTTCAATTATACTGATGAAGACCTCTGATTTTTTGGAAAAGTAGGATATTGATTTAGGGTACTCCCACGACGTCGTGTTTTTAAACTCAGGAGGAAAATTGTATTCGCTTTCTGTCCATCTGTTTTATGGATCAATCTTTGAAGTAGAAGTCTAAGAAATAATTAACACTGGGAAAATTTTAATGACTTGGTTTTCCTTCTTAGGCGCAACGAAAGCTAAGGTGTCCATCTCATAATATGCTATTATACTGGAAATTTTAAAATTGGCATGACTAAAAATCATCAGTCAGTCGAAGAGAGTCATCTCATAACCCGAATTCCAATATTCTGAGTAGAAGTTTCTAAAGAATATAAGAATTTTCTTGAAAATGTCTAAAGGTTAGATTTGTAAAACACAAAGAGAAAAGTACCCTTGATCTCCTTTGTATTTAATTATTTCAGCTTACCTTAAACCGATTCCATAAAAGCGGAAGCGGAGTTAAATATGCTTAATTAGCCATTATGCGATTAGCTAACCAATTACGCGTTCATAATTATGCAGTTAATCGGTTATAAAATCGATTAATAATTTAAACTAAATCACGTTAAATGTGTTGAAAGGTTTAAGATGAGCAGTTTCAATCGATTAACCCTAATTATTTGCTACAACGTGTTCAATGTAGTTGTCGATACTCTAAACGTATCATGTGAATTTTCCCCTTCTGTTGAAATTAGAAAAGAATGACAGTCTGAGATCCACACATCTGCACAGTTATCGGAATTTTTTTACAACGCTTTCGGTAGTCGCGGAGTTTTAGAGAGACAACCAAAAACTTTCGAAGATTCGGATTTCTCTAGGGAATCTTTCGTAAGATTAGTCTCTACTAAAGTGATGCTTTGATGGTTTGATGTTTCACGAAGGGCGAGAGTAAGGGTGTCTTTTTATATATTTCAGCTTCTTTAAGAGAAAGGAAGCATTTTTTGCAGCTCAAAATGGAAAATTTTGCATGTGATATGGAAGTACAAAACTCTCCCAGATCGGAAAACTGAAATAATCATAATACTATTCCCCAAATGAGAGGTGAGGAAATGTATTTTGCTGTAAAGAGGGTATTGTGGGTGATATTCCAAAGTGTGAGTTGTGATACTTATATTAGGAAGCTTCTTGTGTTTATTCAAAGTCAGCCATGTCATCTAGCTTTTAGAAAAGGCTTCTATAAAATTATTTTCGGGTACTATATCTATGAAGTTACAGGTTATTTCAAAGTAGTGGAATATGAATGTGAAATATAATGCTCTCTCTGAAATAGTTCGATGAATGCTCCGAAATACGACGATAAGCCCAGAAGCATTTTGTCTTAGAAACTAGGGAGAAGTTTTCAGGAAATTATGTAGAATACAATATTATTTATGCTATTATGCTTGTAATGAAAGAATAGAATAGGATTAATTAAAAGAAATTGAGACATTTCCAGAGAATCTTTTCATTCACCCCACTTTTCATTAACCAATTTCTTTTACTTCTGCTCTTACAGGACATTGTCTTGATTAAAATGAAGAGTACAAATAAAGAGAAAATGATAGAAAGTATATACAATGTCTCCATTCATTAATATGAAAGAATACATTGTATAGCTATTGTTTTATCGTCATATAAGTGAAGGAATATTACCTTTGCACATACTGTAAGAAACAATTTAATACTTGTTTCCTCATTCTTTCCATGAAACCATTAGTGACTTCCAGTAAGGATATTTTTGTAAATTAACTTGTATTTCCAACGGAATTTGGTGAGGTGAGAGTGGAAGTTTTTCCTTTATCTCTCTCCCTTCTTAAATCCGACCATTACGCTTTCAGAAATCCGCTATCCTTAATTATATCAAGCATTAAATGAGGACTGAGAGACAGCATAAGTCCGCAACGGGACATAAGATCATTCGGATAAAACAGCTTCGTGACATTCCGCGTTGACAGAACGTTGAAGAAAATGGCAAGGTAATTTTTCTCCGTGAAGCAGAAAGGTATTAATGTGCCTGTAACGTAGGTTTAAGTTTTCTGTTCCCTGTTTAAATGAGTGAAATGAAGGAGTGACGGGGAGTTGGGTATGGGAATTGGAGAGATAATTTGTAGAAAGTGAAAGAGAAAGCGAGGGAATGGATGGGTCAGAGAAGGGATATGGGGTAACAGGGTACAGGAAGATAAACTCTTTACCCAGTGTGACTCTTCTATTTTTATCTTTGCTATAAACTACTCTTATGTCTTAAATTTGTAACTCTGTCTTAAATTTGTGACTCTAAAAGATGAATTACTTTTCCTTGAATTAAATTTCATCGACAGGGCCTGTAAATGAGAGCGAATTCGTAAATAGAATTAGATTCTCAGTAATGATGATGCCTCTGTATTGAGGCTGGTTGCCAAATTAATAATGTATTAAATGACGGAAATGAATTCTAACTTTGCACATAAAAGTATACGACTTATCCAAGGTTGTACGAGAAGTGATACGTAGTGACTTGGCTGGGACTCGAACCCAGGTCTCCCACTTTATAGGCAAGCATTCCTACCACTGAACTACTAAGCCACGTCCTTTTCATTTTTTGTGATCCTCGAACAATGATACTTGGATATTTAGCTTAATAAGCACAGATGAAAAGCATTGAGTATTGAGCTGCAGTAAATTTCTTTCTAGACGATCACAATAAATTAAGATGAGGGAACTATCTCTAAAGTGGGAGACCTGGGTTTGAGTCCCATCAAGTCACTATCTTTCACTTCTCGCACAGCTTCAACTAATGTATTCACCGTGAAAAATTGAGCAGAGTCTCAATCTCTACTAATATTTGCAAAAAAAATGATTTAATGGTTCATACGTCAAAAAACATGATCAGGTCTGTAAAAAATGTAAGAATGCATACACTTAAAATGTTGGTAATGGGAAAGAAAATTAGTTGATCGACGAAAGAGTAGAAGTGGTGATTCGTAAGTGCTTGTACGGATATAGGGGACAAAATCAGATGGATTAGAAGTCTTTTCGTGAAAGAATCTAAAACCATACATAAATTACAGAAAATAAGTTGGAAAATAATGCTGTGGTTCTGTTACTTTAGGTAAAAAAATACTTATAAATTGATCTTCTCCAAGATGATGAGACAGTGAGGAAGCATAACAAAAAACAAGGTGTATTGAACTCCTGTCATCTGCCAAAAGACCAGACCTAAATGAAGATTACGAGTTGTAAAACCAAAGAAGTATGTAGGATAGAGAATAGTAGCAATTTTATCACACTTATAAAAAGTTACGGATCAGGCTTATGAAAACCCTTCATCTTTCCAAAAAGGGACCCATTTTGACTCTTTCTGCCTCGTCATCCTTAAATAAGCAAATAAAAGTTGAAATTTCTATAACCAGAATTCGTTTGCATATTTTTCATTCAATTTTCAAAAATTAAAACATCATCGAAAATTGTTCTTTCTTCTTCAGACGCGTATATAAATCTATAATTAACAGAGGAATATGTAAATCTGACAGAGGTGTTTGAGGCAGAATCAAATACACCCACACATCGATCATCAAAACTAGGGAGTCCAAAAATAATCTACGACGCCTCTACAGGAATTTTACGACAAAGGTAAAACCAAATTCAATATCCAGAGGTCTATCAATATCCAATCCCAAAATTTCGGGGTGGTAGCTTTCAGCAGGGTTCCGATATCATAATTTGTCTTGTTCAAAGGCATTGCGCAATATAAACTTTCCTTATCACGAACCTCCATCATCCGAAGGTTCGTTAGGGTGGTTATGTGTTTCCCTCCTCCACTTTCCCAGCTTCCCTTTCGTTGCTAATCCCACTTCTCCACCCTCAACCCCCTCATTCGGAGCTCTCGCTGGAGATGAGGGAAGCAACCGGCAGATAACTCTCTTATTGAAAAGACGCCGCTGGAAACATCTATTATTCCACCGCCTCGCTTATTACTATGGAGAGGGATGTAGCAAAAGGGGTTGCCAAGGCTGAGGGGATTTGCAGGGGATCTCTCTCCATATGGGAGAGAATTTCGCGGGATGTGCCGTGTTTTCGCGGAAAAAAACGTTCGAAAAGATTGAAGAAAGAAGGGTGAAGTGAAAGGTATAGAAGATGAGATGGGAAAAAAGAATGGAGGTTAATTATGAAAAAGGCCTTCGAACTTAATATGCGCGGCTCGCGATATAGCGGCGAAGGTAGCGTTCTTGAAAAATCAGTCGGTTAGTAAATTCGCGGTGGGTAAACATGGGCTTTTAATGGAATACGTAAGATTAAGGTAGTTGTAATAAGGTTTCTCTTGTGGAGGTTGCAGACCTTTGGGAAGTTTTTGGAGGTAGTTTCCTCTTCCCAATTTACTATGGTCGTCTCGAAAGAAATTTTGTTCACTGTTAGCTCAGTACTCAGTAATTTATTCAGTACTTTTAAAAGTAAATATCCAAGCATCTTTGTTGCAGAATCAGAATATTTAAAAAAAAATACAGTAAAAAACTTTTAACGCTATAACAGTAGATTGATCCAGCAAAATATACTGTCATTGCAAAATTTATTTTATAGTAACAGCAATACCTTGGAAATCAAGAAAACAACTCACGAAATAGCCAGTGTAACATAATCAGAATAGATTAAAATAAATTTTGTTAGAGAACTTCAAGCGAAAAATTTTGCTGGAAATCATCAAAACATATTTGCATTTTCCATTTGCTAGTATCACTTTTTGGATGAATCATAAAAGCAATTTTCAACTGATCTAATCATCAGTCAAAATTGACTTAAAAAGGCAGAGGAAATACTAACATCATTCGAATGATATTAAATATGATACCATGATAATGATTTATATGATTATATAATGTTGTAAAACTTGACTATGCTGCACATTTTCATCAAATGAGTTATTATTTCACGTTTCGTCAGATGATGGGAGAAGAATGGAGTACGTCGGAAGAGCGTCCTTAGACGTCAAGCTCAAGAAAGTTCAAGCATTGCAAATTCACAAGAACCAAAATAGTAATTGGCACAAATGAGAATCGGTCTACCGAAAGCCAATAACGTTTTTGAAAGTTGGAATCATATTTTTTTCGGAGTTGGTGGACTGCAGCCATCCTACCATCTGGAAATTACTCCAGATACTGAAGTAGGCACAAGCTAGAAATGTTCGAATTGAGCAGTATTTTGCCGGTCAGAAACCGACTCTTGGAGTTAAGAAGTACGGTGAGGTTGCACAACGTATCTTTTGAATAGTGCAATTTATGAGCAAACAGACATCATGCATTATATCCGTGATTTTGCAAACAACTTTACCTTTTAATTATTTTGATAACTGTAGTCACAGCCATTTGGATATTTATTTCTTTTTCTGTAATAAGCTATGTTATAATGCTTTAGTAAAATGCATTGAATTCTGGATGAAGTCTCTTTAAGCATGTGTTGCGAAGATTATTTTAAGGTAATTCGTAAAGGTTTATCACGTTATCAATACAATTTTAATTTCTGAAAAATAAAAATATATTGTTTCATTGATCTTTGAATTTTGATTCCAGCAATTGGAACAGAAACTGAGATGACGTTATCATTACTAATAGCAGGAAAGAGTTAGAAGTATCTGAGAAATTCTTTAATTTTGAAGGGAACCGGTTTCGAAACTAAAATCAGTGAAAATGAATTCACACTGATTATATTGATAAAATTAGAGTTTCGAACAATTATGGGCTCTAGATTCTCCTACACATATGCAAACTCCTAAATTATCATTATAGATAGTACTGTCAAATTTCTAATCGAAGCATTAGTAAACCATTAGACTCTTATAAACGAAATTTCGTACTATTCTAGTAGCTATAAATAATTTGAATTGAGTACATTCCCCTGCGAGTAATATCCTGGCAAGGAACTGTCAGGTGAGCAACTGTTCGCGAGGAATTGTCCGCAAACCGAACAGTAGAGAATACTGTGAAAGAACCTTAAGTTAGGTACTTTTCTAAGCAAACATTTATTCTAAATTAAGAATGCAAACCAATCGAATGAATCACCAATGTGTCTTTTTGTTGAGTGTTTTAACTTTTGAAATTAGTGTCGCTCGGGAAATGATTTAGACTCGATGATGAGGGCATCATATGGACCCACAAAAGAAGGCAGATTCTGCGAGTCACTTTATTTTTTAAGCATAGAAAGCAACCGGGGTAAGAATGAATCACCGACTTCATAAACGAATTACCACACGGAGACCCTCCCATCTCCGCAGAAATAGATTAAAACCCGGCGGAAAAATTCACTTTGAAAGGGAAAGGATTATGCGATTTAAAAATGCAGCGAGTGGGCATTAAGGCAAATGGAGGGATGCGTTATACGGAGGGTTATCGGCGGGCGCGATTCCCAAACACTCCATTCTGCAGGGAATTCTTTCTCCGTTAATTTCCCATCCCAATCCGGAACTGAAAAAGTGATTTGCGGAGGCAACTCAATTTTTCCCAAGGCGCGGATCCCCTGCGGCTGCTCCCCGCGGTCTTCTGGCTGCCCAATTCTCACCTCGCGCAATAAGGGTGCCTTCCCCTCCACACCGCAGCCATTTTTTCCTAATTCTACCCACAAACCATCTCTTTCCGTCGTAAAAATCCGTTTAACGACTCTAACTTCCGCAGCTCACCCTCATCCCCCTAGGACTTCACCCTATTCCCACGGCGAACCCCCCTTGCAGTTTCCCTAATGTTCCTCCCTTGCTAACATTTCCCGACTCTAACAGCTCCGTCCCGATTCCTACCCTAAACCTGCCACTTAGAGGATCGGATTCCGAACTGTTCCACATTCTTCATCTTTCCAACGTGGTTAGGCATCTAATTCTCATTCTTTACAAATGTCTACTGGCAATCAAATTTCGATTATTGCTTGTTTACAAACAATAACAGTTCATAGATTATATTCACTTACACATAACCTTGGCAAAGAATACGTCTTTAGGAACAAAGTAAACAACCAAATTTTACTCTCCACAGCATTAATTATTATACGATTATGGTTTCGACTTATAAAGTCATCCTCAGGTGAACCTTGACCTGAAGATGACTCCATAAGGCAAAACCATGCTGGTATAATAATAAATCCTGTGGAGAGTCAATGTTTGTTGGTTTGCCTCGTTCTTAATAGCAACCATTCACAAAGTCATGGCCCAAGCAGTTGATTCAATGGATACATAATTCTCAAGTATGCACATCAGCTAACATTGAACGTAGATTTATCGTGCAACATAATTACATTACATTTGATGTGATTGTCCTCGAGCTTTTTATAGTAAAACGATTGTATTTTGGTTATAAATTATGAGAGGAAGGTATGTGTTATGGTTTAAAATTAGAAAAGAAGGTAGAAATTAGCGGAAGATAGAATGGCTTGGAGAGCTACGACAAACAAATACTTATATTGCTAACCTTTGATGATGATAATTGTTTTCAAGAGCTCATCATCATCTTATTAAATGCTGTCATTTTCTTATACCATTATTCTTTAACCCTAAGATTTTACACCCGAAAATGTAGTTCTATACCTCACTGTGCCTTATAAAATGGCCTATAAGAATCGTTTTTCTTTCAACTGTATCTCCTCTTTCTTGTATCTAGTTATAGAGGATCTAGTTTCGTTTTCTTCTCATATTATGTATTTTGTCTCTTCTTCTCATATTACGTATTTAGTGTATTAAGTATTTAGTCGGATTTCCGACTGAAATTGTTGATTGAATTCCAGTATCAGCTAAAAGAGCTTTTCATTGCAAAATTGTCATAATTTTAAGACGTGGTTAATTTTGAGAATAAATTGTTGACAAATTATTTACCGAGTTAATAATTAATAGGTATTAATAAAAATTAATAGGTGTGAATAAGTAGCATAAAATTGTATAACAGGAAGTTGCATTTAGTGAGATATTTGTGCGTAAGAATTGATTTTTATTTAGTAACGCCTCTTACGAAGATTTTACAGCATGATAAAGATCAGTAAAAATTGAAAGGATTCCATACTGAATTCGCAGATTCTTAAGATTATTTATTTAATTTATTTCGTAAATTGGCATCATATACTAAAGGAATTTACTAAACAATATTGGATACTATAATTACATATTATATTGTTGACTACTCTGGTTAAATAACTAATGGAAAATTCGAGGCCGAACTAATACATTCTAAAATACTGACTATTTCAAGATTCCATCAACATATATAAGAGGGAAAAAATATCTGGGATTTTGCAAAAGATTGGCAAACGTAATTCCTCAGCATATTGAATTTCAGAAATCCTCTCCGTATAAGTATGCTATCAGTATTTTTCATGCTTATGCATAATCAGGATGACATCGGCTCCAGCAAATATCACGCTCGAATTAGGCCGCAGATTTATGTATGTGATAGCTCATAATCTTCAGATTGGAGATATCCGAATAAACTGCAGCCGCCAGTGATTCTCGTTTCCCATCTCCTCTCCTTCCCAACTCTTATTTCCATAATTTCCCCTCCCTTTAACGTCCTCCCTCCCCCCTTTCTTTCCTTTTTCCATAATCATCATCCTCTTTCTCTCTTCATAACTACCCCCTCTCTCTCCGCTCACTCCTTCACTCACCACCCAACTTATAAAAAAACTGCTATCTCATTTACTCCGGATTCCTTATTTGGCGGGGTTATTTTTCCTTCCTCTCATTTCCTCCCTCATTCACTTTTCTCTTCTATTTTTGCCCTCTATCGCTCCCTCTTCTTATTATCCGGCCGCTATCCAATGCGCAAGGTCGTTAATAGTTGAGGAAAGTAAACGCTGAAGAGCAGTTTTTTCATTCTCTTCAATTATGTCTCTCGTCCCTTCCTGCGCTTTATCTCCGCCGCTTTCTTCCCATCTCGAGAACTTTTGCGAATTTTGAGGTCGTTCTCCTCCTTTTTTGCGGTAGTCTCTACTCAACATTTTGGCGATGGACAATCGGAACAAATTGAGAGAGAAATCGCTTCCATTATTAATTCTTTTGGGCTAATCAGAAACTTCCTAGACTTCGTATGTTCGCTGAGAGAAATTTTCATAGATAGAGGTACTTCACGGTGGTGAAATATTGGTACGCGTCCCCTTTTTCGTTCTCTAACTTTCATTGACTTTGTGGATATAAAGAAAGTTTTCCGCGATTCAGAATGGAACACATTGCTACGAAACCCAAAGAAATGTAATAAAGTAGCGAAATCACCCGAAAACGATATATTAGCTGTGCATATTAGCTCAAGATAGTACAGGTTAGGGTATCCCAGTATGTGAAACTGGGTTCGTGTACCAATGCTTTGTGAGTACCTGTTTATCCTTTGGGTGAAATTGCAGTAAACTGCCATTAAAGAAGATTGATCCATGTTCTCTATAATTAGCAAACAGTTGTGATGGAATGCGATTAATATCCTGTAAATCGAAAATATAGAAACAAACCAGACGGCTTTATTCACTTGGTTAAACGGTTAAAGTTAAGTGGCAAGAAAGGAAAAATAGAAAATTGTAAGGTACAAGTGCAAGCATGTTGCGGATTGCATATAGTACAGTGATGCGCGGTGGAAAGAGAGAAGACTTAATTTATTCTCAATAAAATTGGATTTAGTTTTCTCAGTGGAAAATTGATTCTTTTTTATTTCTTTTATAGCCCTATATTTCTTTGGATCCGTCTTCTTTAATCAAAATAATTCTCAGGATATAATCTAATATCATTCTCAAGAGATCCATTATAAAATAGATCTTCTCACTAGAAAATCAATTGGATGAATAAGATATGATTTTCCCTAATAGTTAGTTAAACTGAGAAAAATTGAGTCCAAGGATATTCTTGAATTGAAATTCCGAAAGCAAATTTTTTCGTGATGAGATCTTGCGCGAATTGAAAAAGTCGTCCTCTAAGATAATTGAAAGTGGACCTTACCACCCCGGTAAGCCCGTAAAATGACCTAATGTGAGCGGGAATTCAACCTAGATATTTCCTCATTCCTGGTCTATACTCCGACTTCGAGTAACGAGGCCTGAATAATTTCCCATCCGCATAAGAGCTCTTTGAGCAGAGTTGCGGGTTGTTCCTTCATAGAAAATTTTATGCATAAATTACATGCTTTCATGCAAAGAATTTTGATACGAGCTGACGCTCCTTACGATTTCCTGGTGAGGTAAGGTTAGATGACCTGGCTAGTTATCTCGATCATAGAACACTCATGGAATATTAAGCATCGTTGCCATGCCAAACAAGTTTCCTTACTTTCTCCGTGTTCTTTTAATGAGATTCAACTTGCAGCATGGGGGAGAGAGCGTAGTTTCCGTCTATGCCGTGTGCTATTTCAGGATTCAATACTAATTGTGTATTTAAAATGCGAAAATAGTAAAAATTTAGCATTTATATACATAAATGCTTAGTCCTTTTCATTATGGTGTGCAATTTTGGTTGCTTAAGTCTCGGCAGCCTGTATTACGCGCGAAATGTTGGCAAAATAATTATCTTCCGTCCCGTTATTTTCTCCATTAGTACACACACAGCTTACGGTCTATGCTCTTTTAACTCAGATATTTATTGTTTTTATTTGTAATTTACTCCATTCCGTGATAGCTGTATGTACGAAAGCGGCATTAGCAACAAGAGACTAAAGTTAGGGTTTTTGCAGGCGGTACAATCAATTACTGGAAAAGGTAATCAAAGAGGATACATTGATATTTTCCAAGGCTTTGGTACGATTACGAATTGTTACAATTTTAAGCAATCAAACTTTAACGTAGAAACATTTCCCGAAGGTTATCACTTCCTTACTGATATTACATTTCTTTTATGGGGAAGCATAATCTAGTAACAGCTTTAAATAGTCATGGAACTGATGTAATATAAAAATCACGACCAGGAAAATAAATGCAAAAAATTCTTTAGAACTGATTTTGCTTCTGCAAATAATATTCATTTTGTATTATATAGAAGTAAACTTGAAGGGATCGATAAAGAATAGAAAAATTCCCAAAGTGGTAAATGTTCATACATATAGGATTCCTGTACCATTAAATGCACAAAAATAGCTTTAACCGCGGTAACCACAAGTATTTTGACTTTATAGAAGAGGGTTTTAGTAGAATTAATCTTGGAGAAAATTCTTTTGGCATGTAAGCCGAGTAAGTACTCGGGAAACCGACGTTTCGGCCGCCGACTAGGTACCCATCTTCAGGATAGTCTGTTTTGGCGGCCGAAAATGTTAGCTTCCCGAGAACACAGAGGTCTAATAACCCCAGAGCATTTTCTCCATATAATTCGCCGGGAAAATTTTAACTCCTTCCAGAAATACTCACCTTCCTAATTAACCGGAGGCAGGGTTACCTGTATTTTTACTCGCGTTCATCTTAGTAGGTAAGCCAGACTGTTTATCCCACGAAATTCGCATAACCTCGCAAGGGAAACACGATGCGGAGCAATTTCCGCGGCCCGAAACAGCACGAATAAGCGCCCTCTCAATAATCATCTTCGTACGGAACGATAATCAGAATCGAGAGATGTGGCAAGCAGTCTGAGAAAGAGTAGATCAATATGGGATCGGGGAGGGCCGTAATCACGAGGGGAAGACGTGGGTAATGTGTCTGCAGGAGAAGGAATTGGAAGCTGTCATTGGGTAATAGGAGGACCCTCACGGTGTTGGGAAAGCCACCTTTGATGTAGGAGAAAGGCGTCGAAAGGGAAATGGCGGGGAATAAGAAGGTGGAGATGAAACAGGAGGAGATTAGAGGAAATGAGATTGGAGGGATGGAATGCGGAGGTAAGCCGTGAAGTGTTGAATCGGTGCGATAAAAAGGAGCTCGTTATCGGGATGCTAATATTTCCAAACGGATAAGCTCCGCGAAATGTGGAAAACCGCACACACGAGAATTATAAATTGGGTTTCCGTTCCCCTCGTATACTTTTTTGCTGGAATACATTCTTACGATGGAACTGGCTACCAAGACGCTCTGTATCTTAAGGGTTGGATTTGAGTAAAAGTAATATTCAACTGTTAAGTATACCCAATAATGAATGATAAATTTATAAATAAATGAGATAGGAGGAATAGGAATCTCTTTTTCGGAAGCAACAAACGAATAAGGAAATTTACTCCGTTTTTATCCCCCTTATTCCACGTCAATAGGCGGCTTGTAGCTAAATTCAAGAAGAAAAAATTTTCAGTTCAAAAAATTTCATAAGCCCAACACTTTGAGCAGCACGAACGCTGAACATTATTTCAATTCAAATTTTGGAATTTTCATCTATTGTGTAAGCTTTCTTTCGAGTTTCTTTGCTGTGAATTTTCAGCGTAGAACTTCCTTCTAGACTGCATTCAGTACGTGAGTGATAATTTTACTGACAAATATTATTCATTTCACAGAGAGTCTCAAACACAAGCCGAAAGATGTTTCCTGGGGCTTTTAAGTAGATGAATTCTGGTAGATAAGATTTTGGGTACAGCCACATTATGTTTACAGTGATAAAATAACTCAGTTTAGATTAGAGCTCTAGAGATCAAATTACTAACGGAAGCGATAAATTAATTAGTACTTTGACGTGGTACTAAAATTTCTTATTCCAATATGTATGATCACAAATTTCGTATTTTTATGTAGTAACGATGTATTTTTATTCCAGTATGATCACCAACTTCGTAAGATATTGACAAATCTTTACGGGAAAGCAATAGAAATATGAAATATTTTTGGATCGTATTTTCCGCAGAGCATTAGAGAACCCAATTACATAGGTTGTCTGAAAAGTTTCCGACCTTTAGCCATTTCTCGACATGTTGTCTGAAAATTTCTGAAAAATTTCTAAAGATTTCTGAAAAATCTGAGGTCAGAAACTTTTCAGACCACCCTCGTAGATTTGTGAAGTAGCTAATCATATAGATTTGTTTCCTTTCCTGCAACAATCCAACACGGCTTGTAGCTTAGATCTGTAATTGTAAAAATGCTGTTCTGGAGCGAGTTAAATGGCTTGTTTGGGTCTTCGGCAGTCCTCTTTCTGCTCTCTCTAACGCAATGTCATCTATGTTGTTGAGCTGTTAATTGGTGATGTGTGATACAGCGTCATAGTTGGAGCACTGATTTCTGATGTTTTCAGTATGTCGATGCTAATACACGTAAATCATGCTAACGAATGTAAATCGTGATGGTGCTCATTCGAAGTTTCTCACGGATGATGGAGCAATTCATGTGTAAGGTCGGAGTTCTCGTATGAGTAGTTGTACTTGCTGATATGTCCTTCTGTATGCGGTGCTCACGATATCCTGCACTTTCCTACCAAATCAACGTTGCTAGGTCACATTTTTCGAGGGAAAATATTTCCTTCGAATTTAATGTATGATTTCTCACTTGTGTTTGATAGCGGTATTGCGGAAAAGGGTATTTTTAAAAGAAATCATTTCACGAAAAGAGAGATTTTGGATTATATATATATATTCTGAATCAATAGATGAAACAGGCACTTACAGGGGTATTTACACTTAAATATTTGTACAAGGGGGGTCTGAAAAGTTTCCGACATTTCGCCATTTCTCGACATGTTTTCTGAAAATTTCTGAAAATTTTCTGAAGATTTCTGAAAAATCTGGGGTCGAAAAGTTTTCAGACCACCCTCGTAGAAGATACGAAAGTGGTTTTTCTCGGCAACAAAAATTTCAATTATAAAGTAAACATATGCTATGTAGGTACAGTTTACCAACTTTATGTATATACTATGTAATGTAAATAATCCTTAAGCATTTAAAAAGTATACAAAATATAAGCGGGTCACCTTGCTAAACTAACAGTCTTACCTTTTTAGTTTGCGATTGTTACCGGCTGTCCATCTATGAGTATGACGTGAGTACTGAGGATTCTGCGACAAAAGTCCTACACAAACGCCCTTTGCCGAAAGTATGGCGTTAGTATTGATGCATTCAACACAAACGGTCCATCCTGCAAAATTCACCTCGGAAAGCCTTCCTTTCACGGCACTCCAACGCTTCCTAATATCCACATTGTCATCCAAATTTCAAAAATCTTCCTTTAAGGGGCATGAAAAATTCACCGGATTGACCGCTCGTAGACACAGCCGCTTTTCCATTCAGATGCCCTCCCCTCACATATTCAATTCTTCCTCCAAATCACCTCTCCACTTTAGTTTTCTTCTGGGAGGAAAAAATCTCGTGCAAAAATCATGCGCTGATTCCTGCCTCTGTCTTACTCCGGCGTCGTCCCCTGGGCAGTGGGCGGGAACCTGCTAGGCCATCGCCGGTGACGTGGGTCACCACAGCGGGTGTCCGTCGATGACCCCACAACACTCTTCGGTCGAAAATTGTGGGAATGGGCGGGCGCCGATGGGATTGTGAACGGGTAAAAGGTTAATGAGAGAGCGGGGAAGGTAAAGCGGATGGGTCACCTGCTCCACTCCCCGAAAGTGGCTAACACCACGACAACGGATTAAGCCCGCGTACCGTGAAGCTTTCACGTGCTCTGAATTTGCGACGGAGAAATTCCCTTAAATGTGATTTCTTCCTTTCTGCCTCTCGGTGTTTCCGTACCGAATTAACAGATCTCGAGTGTGATATCGCTCTCTTATTGACTTTTTTCGGGTGTTTCTTTCCGGGTGATGTTTCTGCCGTTTCTCTGTTTTATGGAGGAAGGTATCGTTTATTCCTTTTTTTACGGATCTGTAGCGAGTTGCTTCAACCGTACTTCGGCCGTCGTGAAAGGTTAAATATAAAAGGATTTCCTATTACCTCGATATCATACGTTATATGGGCCAAAACTATGAGATTACTTTGATCGTTGGATTGATTAGAAGAGGTGCCAACGGTAGATAATAAGAGTATTAATTTAAGTACTTGATGTAATACAATGAATTAATAAATAATACATTTAATTTGAAGCGTCATTTCCGTCCCATTACAGGATAAAAATTACGAAGCTAGGGGACAATGGGAAAATTTTAGACAGTATCCTAATATACAAGTCTTAGTTTTTGTTGATTAAATTCTCACAGATTAACGATTTAGAGGCAATTTTCTCGAGGAAACTCCGATAGATAGATATTAAACGTAGGAACAAGTGCGATTATATTTCGGTTGGAGATTCTTGGCTCCTCGAAGATGTCCTTTGTATCTATAATTGAAAATAGGAATACGGACAGTGATAGGATTCGGACGGTTTGCGCGAGCCGGTCCTTGACATTTCTCAGGTTCATCGAACTCTGGAAAGGAGCTCCAAATACGATAGTAGTAGTTCGATATACCTAGAGGTACTACAACCCACTGTTTACAGGTGGAGTACAGTGTCATTGTTGGATCATTACTTCTTTCTCATGTAATATCAAATGTTCGTAAACATATATTTCAATTAGAATATTAAGGGTTGCAATATTTAAGATCGCAGTACGTGTTTGCATACTCCGGTGGAATTAGAAACTTCCTTATATTTTTGAATCCCATTTCTGAACAAGGCTGTGTTCAAAGCTTCAAGAAACCGTTGTTTGCAAATTAATAAAACGTGTGGAATTTCTAACCAGCGGGATTTGGGATTTTCCTGGCTGCGCTATGCATGGCTATAATTTCCAATGGGTATTTAGCACAACTAAGTTACCATCGTCACGCAATGAAGTGACCTTATTGCGAATATCACCTATATTCCTGTATATTGTTTATGAAAGCTTTTGTCAAAGAAAATTTTCCTCGGTAGTGATCTTTTGAGGTTAGGTGGAAGAGAAGTTCCATATGGACCTAACCTAATAATAGTTCTATCTATCTTTTTGATAAAAACTTCAGTTCTCTTCCTCTCTAAATCAGTTGATGCCGCATTGTCGGAAATGCGTCACTTTAATCTTTCGTCGAGTGAAAAGGTGGATTAAAACCTGTTTAGCTAAGAGGTTTGAAAAGCTCACAGATTGCCGAGTATGCCTTAATGTCCAGCATATATTCTGGGAAACAGATAGTTGGTAATCCACGGCTATCTTTCTTCTTTGGAGCAAATGTCCCGACGTTCATGGCATATTCGGCGATTGGAGAGGATTTTGAATCTATAATTCATTAACAGCCGAGTTCCAATTTCTTTTCTTACACCTCACTAGCTCCCAAAGTTATTTAAGCAACTGAGTATTCTCTTAGAAAGTTCGTTCTATTAGCAAGTAAAATCAAATTTGCATATATTATAAGTAAAATTGAACACTTATCGTGAATTGATCGTACATTTGATGTACTGACGATAAGACAGTTATATATTTACAATGTGGTAAAATTTGTAAAAGGAAAACACTATCTGTTGAAAAATAATTACTACACTTATCTCACCAGAGGAAAAACCTCTAAATTTGCAGCATTACCTTACTGCAAAAAAAGGTGGAACACAGCTACAGTTACCATACTTAGCAACTAAAATCTTCAATTTATGCCCTAAAGTTATCAAAGATATACTTGATAAAACAGGTGATCTTAGTAAACAGGATATGAATGTTATTCAAATATGGATAAGAGAGCATTTCTTTTTTGAAAATTTAAAAAAGCTCTTTATAGAATGAAATGTGCAATGTATGAAAAATTCTTATTTTTTAGATTTATGGTTTTATGTATGTTTGTCTGTTTTCTATTTCTATTGTATTTGTAATTTGTAAAAATAGAAGTTCCTAAAAATTATACTAGGATAGTATTGTAATAAATTTAATATGATGTATTGTACGATTACATATATATCTATATATTTTGTTATTGTAAACTCATTATTTGTAAACAATAGAGATTTTTAATTTCCTAATTCTTCAACTGTACTTTGATGTTATGTAATGTCTTTTTTTTTTCAAGTCATTGTATGTGCAATTAAATGGTGGATGGCCGGACAAGATTTGATAATCTTTTGGCTGTCGCAGGCACTATGTACACTGTTGCGTGTTTGATTTTTTTGTGAATTTTACTTTGAGTTGATGTAATTCCAATAATGTACAATATTTATTTATTTCAATAAAAAATAAAACAATAAACAATATACAGACGTTGGATATTGCCTTTTCTAAGAGAAGGAAGGAATATTCAGAGAAGTATTGAATTTTGTTTTCCGAAACCTTTTTAGAGATGCAGCAGCTTCAATGGTGCATATGGAAATAGACGTTCCAACTCAATACCTCCTTCAGCTCCTTTCATTACCAAACACCTTGTTTTATTCTTGTTGTCAGCAGAGGAAATCCTATCCTTATCTTCATGATACTCTCCCAATGACCCGATTACGGCAGAGCAACAAAAGAACGGAGAGGAAGCGAGATCAATTTGCCGTAGATCCTTAACCTGTGAGCGCTCGCACTTCTAATGGAGATGACAAAAAAACCTCAGATGCAAATGAAGCAAAACAGAGGCGGGAAACACGAAATATCACGTTATTGAAATTCGACGGAAATTCCCCTCCAGGGAAAGAATGCGCGCCAAAATGCTTACTTTTCCTCGCCTCGTTTTTACGCCCCTTTTTCTCCCTCTTTGGCGAGGAAATTACTCGCAAGCTCATTCTGGGAAGGAGAATAATGCATGCAAACGTAAAAAGTCTGAGGAATTCCAATCGATTATTCTCCCCCCTTTTTCGCCGCGTTTACGATGCTTTATATCCTCGCCATCTAATCCGTTTCCTCCCCCTCGCTTTAATCCCTTCTCTTCCGAGGACGACCCAATTCTTCCCCGGCGCGATATTGTTTCCTTCGGCCGCTGAATATTTCAGCCGATCGGAGAAAGGGAGGTGCCGAAGAAGGAGCGGCGAAAGAGGCTGCGGGAAGGGAAATTGAAAACACTAAAGGAATCCGATATATAGATATATATAAATGCTCGCACCCCGCGGATTCTGGGTTGGAATTAATTGTGGTGGTGAGGATGTTTATTTATTTGAGGTGCCTTCCGGGAATTATGATCCCAGCTATGTTGGAAATTTAATCAAACGATCAGCGGTTGTGGTAGATGAGGATTGATCTTTAACTTTAGATGATATTGAAAACCTTAATCGAATTCCTGTGTTTTTAATCCCTATGTATAAATGCTGGAGACAGATTAGTACCAGTAAATTAATTATTCGAAGGAAGTGAATTGCGATAAGAATACTCAGATGAAATTAATGTTCGTAAAAATAAATAAATATTTGAACATTGGGGAGTTAACCTTGCTAATTAGTAACAAACAAATGGGTTAAACGTGACCATGCACGTTAAGTCGTGAACCTAGAAGAATATGCAAGGGGAAATGGACTTGAAAATAGTCTGACAGGACCGGAAAATCATTTCCTTTGTATTACATATTCATTAGTATAAATTAAGAGTAAAAATTTTGTACATAATTATTTATTATTTCTATCGAACGATACTTTATTTTTTATGTCTATCCATTTCACCTTATATAGATTTCGCGATGATGTTAAATTTAAACTATTTGGTACGGACAGTTATATTTTCGTTTCCTTTTGTTTTTATTTAAACTTTTCACATCTTGCTTTACTTTCAGACAACTCTGGTTTTTTTTATCCTTACGCTTTCCTATGATATCCCATAAACCTAATAGCTGCCCTTTCAGTAGAAAGAATTCCGACAAGTGGAAGCAAAATCACGGATTGTAGCATTTTCTCCGGCGTACTTTACTGACGGTAAAATTTCTGGGCGATTACAAAACTTATTTACTATTATTGGAACTCCCTCCGTATTTCTTTCTACTCTAATTTACAGCAGACATTCCTTTCATACTATAATGCTTGCATTTATTCCTTCATTTGCAGAGAACGGTGCAGGGTCAAACCCTACTATTTTGCGCAAAACAACATTCAGTTTAACAATTGACTGTTATATTTTTACATAACTTAACACCTCAGAAGCTAAATTGATCATCATAATATGACCAAAATCATTCTTATTTTCAATGATCAGACTTAACTAAATCACGATACGAAGAGAATAATCATAAATGTGTGCCACAAACGCCTTCTTTAATGTGATCGAAAAAGTTATTTTGGTAATTAAAACACGATTTAAGGATTTTCTTAAAAAACCGCATAAATATATTGAGTTAAAATCGTTTTTATTGTGTTCGGATACACGTGAATAACAACTGCTTTACAAAGGCATACTCTGATGAAGCTCCGTCACTCTTAAGACAAAAGATAACGATTAAAAATGAATATGATGGGCGTTTTACATTGTGAAGCACCTCGTTTGAACTAATGCATTAGTCGATTCTCTTCTTTTCTGTCTCACCATATGATTGCTATTTAAATTTAATGTATCGTATGAATAGGGTATCGTATGAATAGAGTTTTACACGTGTAAGAGCAAATTTTACAGCTTACACGTGTAAAAGCAGATTAAAATCCATGCGGCATCCCTCTGAGGGATAAAGCCTAGCCAAGTTGTATTCATAGTGGATGACACGTGGTCAGAGCACCGACTCCCTCTCCGCGTAGTCACTTTTTCTAGACCAGACTCGCTGACTCTTTATCCAGACGTATTAACCATGTTCATAACGATGCTGGGTGAATGCCGATAAATTTTGGCTTCAAGGGAATCATACTCTGGTAAGGTTTTACTAAAGGTAAACGCGTTGCCTACCAAGTTATCCGGAGATCAGCTAGAAAGGCCCAAGCTTCTTTCTTTTTAATTTGATGAATTGAAGCTGGTTTTTCTCCGGAGTATAAATGGGTGAACCGTATTGGGTTTGATAGCTTTCTATTTTTAGATTTTTCTGTATTCCGCGAATTATGATCCCATGCTTTCATGTAAATATATCGCTTTTTAATTTACTATAATTATTACTCAGATATTAGTGCTTCTTCCACTGCTAATTACAGATCGGTTAAGTATCGGAAGGTATATAGATCTCTAAGACTAGTAGGAGGGTGGTCTGAAAAGTTTCCGATCCCATATGTTTTCAGAAATCTTCAGAAAATTTTCAGAAATTTTCAGAAAACGTGTCGAGAAATGGCGAAATTTCGGAAACTTTTCAGACCACCCATGCATTTCGTAAAATCAAAAATTCAAGGATAGTATCAGTTGTAATCTTCCGGTTTTATCATTATATAAAATTGATAAAATTAATTATGTAGACTCCATCTCGTGTCCTTCTCCTTAGCTTCTTCTTGCTTTTTCTCCGTTGGTTTTACTCGTTAGTGTAATCTCCGTCCTTATCCAAATCATCGATGTTCCAGGACTCTCGACGTAGCGCAGTCCCCATCTCCTGTGAAAGTACAGTCCAGGCATTAACAACTTTCATTCCCTCCGATCGATTTTCCGTTTGTCCTAATATCGAACCCATAGACGTGGGAGTGGAAAAAGAATAGTGTGTTGTGAATCGCTCGATAAGGAGCCGAACGTTAATTGGTGGAAGCAATCTATTTCGCAGGAGAGAGAATAGCTGGCGATGTAAATAAGGGGAAGATGAGGAATGCAATCAGTATGATTACGGCTGGAAAATGCGCGATAAATGTAAGAGCGGGAGCGTTAGCTGGGAAAGGAGGGGAGAGATGTGCTGGTCCAAGGAGGCTGGTTGAATTTTTTATCGGCTGTAACCACGGTCTTCTTTTCTTCCTCACTCCTTATTGCCTCCTCCGTTTCCTCTCCTTCACTCCCCATTTCCTCCAAGTCACGTGCAACCATTCCGCCATCCTTTCTTTCTATATCCTCTCTCTCTCTCTGCCGATGTCTCTCTCGTCACAGGACTCGATTCGGTCGCCATTGACGCTCTTTCCCCTTCTCCTTGCTTACTTTCCTTTCTCTGAAGTATCGAGTTTTATTTCTCTAAACAACTCTTCCATTAAGGGGCTAATAAAGAACGGCGTAGTGGCTGTTGAATTATGAAGCGATTGCTTCTACCTTCTGGTTGTTTGGTGATTTTGGTGTTCTTTCTTGCTCGAAATAGAATTATAAATTGGATTAGTAAAATTTCAATGGTAAAGGTAGCGTCTTACGTATTGGCCTGTACAATATCAGCATATTGTCCACCAACTTGTTCCAAACCCGTAGAATTATTTTGGTTTGCCTATAACTACTTTCTTGTTCAATGAGTAGCTTCTACATCTTTCGTTAACTTTTTTGATAATACTTCAGGCATCTTCTATGTGCATCTGCTTGTTGGTATACGCAGTCTAATTAAAGATATCAATGCATCAGCTGATATTAAAAACGGATTTCGAAGGTCCTTATTAGTGGTTTATATGTGTTTGTAAATATTCCGGTCCAAAAAAAAATATTCCTATCAGGTATGACCATCCGTGGTATAACGACCTCGGCAATAAATCGTTATACGATTTATTGCCGAGGAAATATAGGTACGGCATTCTTCTGAAAATCTGTCTGTACTCTCGATTATAAATATACAGAAATTATAAGGTTAAAGCAATGAGATCAACTTTGAAAACGATATTTCTGAAATAACGTGTTTTTAACGGGCGCTTTTTTCATTTGAATGTTACAAAATACCAAAAGTTTTAATATGGGATTTTCATAGATAACATGATTTACTCGGTTTTTATTTACAAAAAATGTTTTCAAAGTTTAAGGATAAATAAATGACTAACAAGAATTTAATATCAAGGAACATATGTTTCACTATGAGAGACGGAGGATAAACTGAAATTTCTGGCAATTATTTGAAGTTATGTTCTAGAATGTAAATCGTGTGTTTGAGATTCATTTGTCAATAATAGCTCTAAATCCACCATGATGATATCTCTTACAACTAGTTTAATCACAAGAATTAATTATAGTGTATCAAAAGGTCAATAAGAAGAGTCTCATCGCCACTCGAAATGTTTAACCCGTTTGTAGACGTTTCTGCGTATTTTGACTCGGTTTCTTCTCAATAGGAATTAGGTCACCATCGTTCTCGAAGGTACATCATGAGGGAATTGAAACATTTGTGTATTGCAGTGATGTGTTCCGTTAGTAGGCGGGATAGCGAAAACAAAATAAGACCAACTGAGAACAGGTGTATTAATAGCTTGAACTCCCTTGAAGGATTGGGAGTAGAACAGAGACTACTTTATGCCACGTTTAGGGAAGTGTGAGCTGCAATTTATCTTTTGCCATCTATCTACTGTACGTATTTCTCGTCGCTAAGTATTTGGATCTTTTTTGAAAATATCCGAGGAATATTTCCCTTTATCTAACATGGTCAGTATGCTGGATATAAAGTGAAGAATATGGGACATATGTTTTCCATGACTGACTGAATAGCTCAGCGCATGTTCATCTTTTATCAAAGGCACACTCTGTAGATGTATAAAGCCATTCTTTATCTCCATATATATTTTCATCATATAGCATATTTAGTGTATAATTTTACCACCAGCTGTTGTAAAAGAAAATTGGAGAGCAAAAGTTTTTTTAAAATATGAAGATAGATTCAGGGTGCGTATTATAAGTCGGATAAAGCTATGAAGGACAAAATGATTTTTGTTCACTACTTTTCATTCAAAGCTATGAAGGACAAAAATCATTTTGTCCTTCATAGCTTTGAATGAAAAGTAGTGAATAGTCGTGCCAATTTGATGAATCAAAATAGTACGAGGGTGGTCTGAAAAGTTTCCGACCCAGATTTTTCAGAAATCTTCAGAAAACATTTTGCCATTTCTCGACATGTTTTCTGAAAATATTCTGAAGATTTCTGAAAAATCTGGGTCGGAAACTTTTCAGACCACCCTCGTATTTTCCTTTAAGAAGTTTGACTCTTTTTATCCAAATTCACAGATTTTATCTCTCTCTATTGTTTTTGGAAATCATTCCTAAGTATTTCGTCGAAATTAGAAATCGCTCATCTTAACTCAAAGGAATTCTAAATGAATACCACCAATGCTAAATCGTATCCTGTCTCTATGCTTTGCATATCCATAACATATGTGTACACCAATATTTCATTTGCCAATTTCAAGTCCAATTAGCACACGTACTAACACTCTGGCTCACTTACATTCAAAGGTAAACTCTCTAACCTAATAATATTACCTTGCTAATGAATACTCTTTCTTCCAAAACATTCCAAAGCTTGAATCAGGTGGGCTGGGGAAGACACCCAAGCAAAATGAACGGAGGCGTAAGAACATAAACGAATTAGGTGGAAAATATGACAAAAAGCAATGGAATAGCCATTGGCGCGCGAAGATCGAGGCGAAGGGGCGAACTTGGGGGTGAAATCGTGGGCTTTGTGCGCGTTTGTGGACATGAATGGCATTTGGAAGTAGTTGTGTGTAAAAAAAAGAACCGAGAAGGGTGGCCGCTGAATGGAAGCGGAAAGCTCTACTCGAGGTCTATTTACATTTTATGCAAATACATCTCCTCTGGACAAATAGGTGGTACGACGTGCGAGAGGGATAAATACGTAGGGAAATATCAAAACAGGTCTTCCAAGTCCCATGCACTCACTCGAGCTTACTCCCAACACACATTCCGTTGCGTGGGTCTTAGAGAATTGGATTCCGGAGGAGAAGAGGATTTTCGACCCACACAAAATCAGAATTTTTAAGCTTCGAAATTCATGTATTCTTGGCTGTCGAGGATTCGATGCGAGTTTCTTCTATGAATAACTTAAATTCGCTTGGATCGGATCATTATTAACGTCGAACTTCGTCGGAATTTTAATCATCTTCTCGCGATTCTGAATGTTACGAATTTCATTAGCGAATTGGCTGCTTACTACCTCTTATTTCCACAGAAGACTCGATGTTCATTTGAGTGTGCTACTACGCTAAAAATACTTCTATCTGCGATCTATTTTAATGTCAGTCGCTGATATCTTATCACCATCTCTAAGGAATATATCTCATTTAGGGTAAAGAACAAACTACTCCTACTATCTTACTAATTAGTTCTCTATATTACATTTCATCCATGCTTCCTTTCGTTTCTATCCAATTATTTAATTTTATTCATCAACTATTTTTGTACAATCATTTTTACCTTACCAATTTGCAATTAGAGTATAAGATATTATTAGATACATCTAATGCTGTCATCGGATTAACAACCCCCATTTTACACATTTGTATGTTTAGAAACTCAATTTTAGTTGGAAAATACATACTGAATTCAATTAAGATCTGCCATCACCGTTAATTAATGGTACTTATGACAGAGCTAAATGCAGTTTTTAATTTAAGCTCTCTAAAAACATTTAACCGTCAAAATGCGGCGAGAAATCGCTCTGATATTGGTATACAAGTTCAGTTTTGCTTCATTATGTATATCAATTCTGATGTTAAGGGAGAGTACCGTAATCATCAAACGTAATCATCAACGGCATTTTAATAATGCAATGGACCCCAAACAATGCATTCGTAATCACAGTAATACGAGTGGTTCGATCATAAGATGCATTAAGATATCATGAAACCAACTCCAACTAACTTTTAATTGAAAAGCGGGGGATCGCCTCCGCATCTGGACCTAAGGAAAACAGGTTTTGAATTATGTATTGAGTACTACCATCTCCCGAACTTTGGAGCGCGAGGGGTACACTTGACAAGGATCCCTTGTTAGTTGAAGAATATTGTTGCCAGGGGCAGAGGATGTGCCTTGCGTATTAAAATCGAGGCAGTGATATATTCAGAATATTTCAATATTTCATAAATGGATGGAATCAATTACTTAACGTTGAGGGGAAAAATGAAAGATATTTGTTATGCTAATTTTTTTCATGAAAGATTACCATGAGTTGCAAAGAAATGTATTAAATTTTAGAATTTTACCAGAACATTAAAACACGGTGTTAAAGATAATTTTCTCTAGTTTGCAGTAATTGGTGATACACCCTGCACGGAAACCTTAGCATCCAATTAATGTATACATATGAGGAGGATATTGCTAACGACACTAAGACTTTTCAAGTAAAAATATGTTTTAGGATGTTTTCATTTTTAACTGGTAATAAGTAATTGACTTAGCCTTGTATCAAAATCTAGTCAGGGCTTAAGTGAATGTTGAGTTTCTTCCTGAGAAGTCTACAGTAATTTTTTATGATTTAAATGCCATTCATTGTATGAGACGTATATCTACGACTAACCCTCAGCATTGTCACGCTCGAGTGTTTAAAAGGATAATTAACTTTCATCCCCTTGACTGATATGAGCTTTGATTAAGGTTAAAATTTTTCGTTGATCAATCAATTATTGATCAACGAAAAATTAAAGATCAATTATTGTATTGTCCTCGTGAATTTCAAATACTTAATAATGATAACCATAGCATATAAAGAAAGGTTATTAAATTAAAGCTCTTTATGAACAATAAAAGAAAATAAATGAGATTTGAATAGAATTATAGTAACACAAGATATCTTAAAAACACCTAACGAAAGTTATGATTTCGCATGAAGGTGCTCCACCACATACTATTCTCATCCCCTCTGCTCTTAAACATTATATAAAACTAAAGCATAGTTTCTATTAAATCCATCCATGATATTTGTATATTTCCATAATTTTTGGATATTTTTAATTTATGAATTCATCAAACAAACGAGTGAGCAACTTGTAATATTTTTCACTCTACGCTTGATCCCTACGTGGCGCCGTATATTGCGGCAACACGCAATGCATCTATGCATATAGTGTGCCTGGTAAAAAGGGGTTGAAAGTAAGAAATGTCTATCCTTGAGAGCGTAAAGCACGCAAATTTATTTGATATTGATTTGCTATATATCTGATATTTAACTGGGTTTGTAAGTATGATAAAGTGCCATGGTAATCGGTTAATGCGAAGATGAATAGCTCGAAATAACGACTTACAAGAAGTGAGCATTTGCTTGTTCCCTCTCTTACATCATTCAGTGTATGTTGATTAATTTATTCCTAAAGGTGAAACAACGGTTGACAAGAAGTCATTATATGATCGGAAGAGGATATGTCCTAACAGATTTTTTTGGACAATGCGACACGACATTCATAACGTAGTGTCAACCAAAATAAAAGTTTTTTATTTTTAATTGCATTTAATGCAAGTAATAAAAGTTAAATAAAAATGCTTTATGATCACATCCGTTGCCCTCTACAATACAAAGCTATCACACACTCCGAAGTATTATGAACCTCAAAGAAATAGGCTTGTTGGGCTACAAAAATTGTATGATTTTACATGAACTGTTACATGGCGGTGCGAGTCCCTAGGCACGATTTTTATATGGGAGTGAAAGAGATTTTGACGGAGCTAAACTTAGAATAGCATTGATTCCATGGGTACCCAGATAGAACGATTTTGATCTTCCTAAGTACTCGAATGCTATCACATGCAAATATTTCTGTTACTACAAATATACTATATTATTTTGTACGATGGGTATATAATATGATAGTATCCTGATGGTGTGACTGTCTATCGAATATGATCATAAAAATAGCAAAATATTTTATGGAGCTCACCAAGTGGATTATCTGACGATATTTACTTATAGAATGGATAATTAACTCTAATCCCCTTGATTGATATGTGCTGTGGTTCAGGATAAAAATTTTCTTTGAAATCAATTATTGTATCGTCTTGGTGAATTTGCATGTAACATCATCAGGTTACTTTATGGATACAGAAACAGTCGTACAAATTAAAAAAATATATATAGAAGCACAAGAAGGTTATTTCTTTACGGGTCGTTATCAAGAAGTTCCTTCAAATAACATCTCAGAATCTTACGTCATGAACTATTAGCTTTCGCAATACAGAATATAGAATTGCTCTTAGAAATCTATTGGTCCTAAATTGTTCTGGGCTTAACATTACCACGACGCCAAAATCCACCAACACAGAATTTTATTTCGTTTAAAGTTGATCTTAAGAGCGATGCAAGCATGCAACATTCGAGATAGAAATTTTCTTTTCACAAAAAACGTCTCCACGTCGCCGAGGAATCATTGGAATCCTCGCCATTCGAAAAATTCTACATCGAACGGTTATATCATTCGAGAAGCAACTTTCCTCGCTTTAATGGAACGCTCACGGGCGTAAATCTTTCGCGCGATATTCATCAGGAGAGAGAGGATGTGGACAAAGACGAAGCTAAAAAAGAAACTAACATGGGGACAAGCTTAATGCTCGTTCCCGATAGAGCGCCAACATTCAGAACCTTTTACTGCGACATTACTCACGTCTCGTCGCACCAAGTTATCGAATTCCACGGGCAATTCCAAGGGAATCGTTAAGCCCATCATCGACTGCAACACACTTAGGCCACGGGCTCGTAAGTTTACGCGCTCCTCCGGCCGCAGTCGAGTGTCCTAACGAGAGATGCATGTGTAGCGAGTGGGAAGAAGTTGGGCGAGGGATGGGGAAATTGAGGATGCGGAGAACGCACGCGGCCGGGAACTGATGGATCATGTAGTGCACCTGTTAGTGATCGTGCAGTGCCACATTAGGAGGATGGAGTCGGGGAATTCGGGGGTGTGGAGGGGGAAGGAACAGGGTATGCATACGTCAGGTAAAGTGGCTGGTGGAAAGATGCATGTGCAGGGTAGGGAGCATTAATAACAAGAGTGAGTGTTCTTGGTTAATGACTGATGTGAGATCTCTCGCCGAAACGGATGTTTGCCTGTTGTGATCAAGAGTGGCGGGACGTGGAAGGGAAAAGATGGGGGATTAAAGGGGGAGATATGAGGAGAAGCGTGGGTGGAGGGGTTCTAAAATGGAAGAAGCGGGAATTTGGGAGAATGGAAATGGTTGGACGATGGGCATACTAGGCGTGCAAGGAATAAGGGAACTCTTATATATTTCTCGACATTAATATTTATCATTATTATTTACAATAAGCAAGTCACAAGTGGACACCAGTCCGGTGGCTACTTATATATTAAAAATTTACAGTCGCTTATACATCTAAAGTCAACACAATTAAGTCAAACTAGTAATATTTCTACAATATACATCTCCGTCTTTTATAGCACATACAAAGAGTACTTTTGCATTAAATTATTTAAAAAATCTGCATCACATACAACACCACCCAAACCATATCCTCCAAGGCACCAGCACTAACATCACAGTGTCTACAAGAACTACATATTCAAGAATTACTCAAAGTATGTTTAGCAATTATTTGCACTGCGAATTACTCAAAAGTTAATCAATAATTTTTAATCTTTTCCTGAACGTCTTCTCAATTGCAGTTATGGCATTGAACACCTCTTCAGGTAATAGATTCCAGTCTTATATGGATCTATTTATGAATGAAAATTTGCCAACATATTTCTTCTTAGTAAAAGCATATACTTTATGGCAATTTTTCCCTAAATAAGTGGGTTCCGTCAATTTAGAATACAATTAATCAAATTAATAAATTAATGAATTAGGGGGATTGTATCCTCAAGAATGTATAATTATTCTCATGTAAGGAAAACACAGTCCAACTCACGGATGATGCTAGAATGATGGCTTTAAGAATGTTGTTGTTATCTATTCAGTCAATAGAAAAATTAAATTATATTTTCTTGAGTGATACGTTAAAATATTCAGATAGGGTAACATTCATCTTTATCATTTAATATTTTGTATAGTTACGAATATTGTCTGATATTTTCGTGTGTATCTCTTTAGTATCATCATGTATTAAGTTTCATTTTTACCTACATCCTATATTTATTCACATGCGTATTTTTTTATTATTTAGTGAATTGTGCATTTGACTATAATTTCTATATATGTTCTACATGCTTTTTATCATCGACTTGATTTTTTTTATTTTTTGTAATTACTTTGTAACTTTATCATCACTTAGCTATTTTGATTGGTAGGTTAGTGAAGGTTTTTTTCCACACTCACCTTCTTAGTGAGTGCTTCCTAGTAGGGGGTAATTTTTCCTAAAGAATCTCTTAGGTTTTATATATAAAAATATTATCCTCATTTTACTCAAATTGTCACTTTGAAATTGATAACTACAAAATACGACGATGAGTTGGACGTAAGTTGAAGCTTCTAGCCTCAGTATCACCAAAATAAGGAAATTCTGTTATTATTTCATTCATCAACGTTCATTTGCACGTATGATTCGTTCACTTCATCATAATACATAAACAAAATAATGGATTGAAAAATGTCTTGCGCGTTCTTCATCCGGTATGGGGTAGAGATAGTATGGCGGAAATACAGATATCGGTATAAAAATGAGATAAAAACATTGAAATAAGTTTAATTAATGCAGGAGCCACAACACATACTATTTCCGTACATCATCCTTTCCAGTCTGTGGACATATTTCAAAGCAAAGCGGCAGTGTCTGATATCTGATACTGCATTTGGTGAGAGTGAGAAGTCATGCACACTGCATCCGTTTCCCTTGCCTATTGTATCACAGTTACGATCAAGTAACTTATTCAACTTACGGTCTTTGACTGATTCTATTGATTTGGTTTTCATTGAGACGAATCAGGAGGCTACATAGAGGCTGTTGGAGGTTGCGCAGGTTTTGTTTTCATGCTACAATCCTGGTTACCATGGCTTAGTTATGGTTACTTTCACTCCGGATATTCATCTAATGGTGTAGCTACTCATTAGTGCAGCTAATATGGTTAAGCTACTCATAACTCACAAATTCATAAGTGTATTATTGCAAAATATTACTTAAAATTTTAGAAAATTGCAGACAATCACTAATACTCTTTTTTGTATTCATTTGATTCATTACTGTTGACATACATTACAGTTACGATTATTTTGAATAGTTTCCCACTCACCGAATCACACAATTTTTGAGTTCATACTCCATACTTTCAACTCACCACTTAGGTCGAGGAGTCTTGGAATGACTGATAGACTTCCAAAATATGTCAACATGCTTTCCGATAGGATGAGTTCAGGGAGGTTAGTTATTGTATACTGCATAGATTTAGTAAATAGAGTATGTGTAAATAAAGTAAGAAAGAAAGGTACTACATAAAAATAAGCAAACGGGATGAAGGCCTAGACCTTTCTACAAATAGTCACCGTAGACACCTTATCTGCCAGGTTCTATTATTTAACAATCATCGTATCAATCTAGGAAGCACCAAACTTTGCAAAATATTCTGCCGTAACATAATACTAGTATTCTGAATAATGATATCCAGTAATATTATGACATGCGCGTAGTCCCAGCTCTAAAATTGCTACCTAAATGGAATATAAATAGGTGTATATATCCAATTAGACCAAGGATCAACAAGACGTGTCATTTCTATGTTCAAACTATTCATTGATAGCTTTATTAACGGCTGTATTTTTAACATATGGGGATGGATGCTAAAGTTTCATTAATTCATTACTTCAAAATAACCCAAGTAAAACTATAGCATCATCTGTATACTGTTAAAGCTGGGCAATCTGAACTTCAATGCAAATATTTAAGCCCGGCAAACAATAAACTCTAACAGGGTTGAATATTCAAAAGCGGAACAGTTCCGGAGACACCGGACCGTATGGTCAGCTCACAAAATAGGGGAAGACTGTCGCTTTAGTGCACTACTGTTGAAACAAACATCAAGAGATGTAAACTGGATAAGAAGTGGTGAAAGGGAAGTGTGGGCAAGGGGCTTGGAACAGAGGGCAACAGAGATATAGTGGTAGATGGCAATCGAGCGGGTGTGTGAGGATGGGAGTGGCGGAGATATGCCCTGAGTACGAATTCGAGAGCCGTAGAAAATGTGATCTTGGCATATAGAGTCCCTCGGATAAGCGTTGAGTGATAGAGTGCCGAAACAATATGCTCTCCACAAAATGTCCTGATAAGTGCTCTTGTAAAAGTGTCGAGAGGAGGAATCCATCGCTTCTCGCACGTCTCACCGCGTCCGACTCGTGTAGCGACGCCATTCGTGTCGTCATCTGTTTTCTCCGCCACTCGATCGTCATATGTTTCCGATACATTCGGCCGTGTTCCCGTTTTCCTATCCCCAGGCGCGAGTTGACATCGTGCCTCACGTTCTCCGAAACCGTGGCGTTTTGGAAGTTTCGACGACATGTTAAATCGCACTTTTGAGCAAGACGGGTTTTATAAACCTCGTTGTTTCCACTGAAATGACTAATGGGCGGTGGAGGGCAAAAAGATGACGAGGATTTGTTAACCGAAGCAGGCTGTTTCTGCCGAATAGAAGAGAGAAAGAGAGTCAGTTTTTTTAGATCTACAAACTTGTCTCGTAAAACGAGTAAAATGACTTCCAAATTTCACGGCGGTATGAATTCAATAAACTGTATGATATCGTACGTATTTATTTATGACATTCAACGATTCCGTGAAGGCTGTTAAAATGTATCCTTGAAATGCTCGTGGGCATTACTGTACTTGAAACAGAGGAAATAATGATAAAATATTTTAGCGGTGATACTTTGTTTCGAACTAGGGATAGTTAGTTAGTTAGGGGAACGTAAAAGCCTTAAGCACTAGAATTTTCAAGTACAGTAATAAAATACTAGAAATGCAAGAAAAACTATTTGGTAGTAATTACTTTTATTCTAGAAACAATTATCTTCCTTTTAGCAGAAAAGGAACTAAATATAAGGAAAAATAGAGAGAATTACTTTAAATGTTGCTTATTGTCATTTAAATAATTTCATATTACTCACGTTGTAAACTCAAAGCAATAATTTTAAATTATTGAAAGGAATATGGACTTCAAGTTCTCATGATTCTACTTTGTATATCTATGTATCAAATCAACAATAATACTATTTAACACGGAACTAAAGATTGAATTTTTGATTGCTAATGGTGAAATGGTTTGATTAACCAAGATATGGCAAATTAGTGATCATTTGTGGAAGATTTAGCCCTACGATTCAAATCAAAGAATGTGGAATTCAGCATTATTTAGCCCGTTGTTGAGACTTAACAATCCTAGGAATCTCTGGGATCAAATGGCTCTTAATTTAGCTTATCAGGAAAATATAAATTTAATTCCATTCATTTCAAATTAACACTTAATGGGAACGTTAATATCCAGCTAGCAAATAGACAAAGATTTCTGTTGAACATCTCCATTTACCAAAACTGATCAAATAATATTTATATTGAAGGAATGTCTTTCTTTCTTAGATCATACTTATCCTTGCTGCATACACACTGGTTTAACAAGTGTAAGTATAAATACCAAATTATTACAATTTAGATAAATATTAGGGAATATTAAAAAAATGTTCCAGAATTCTCAAGTAATTATTTATTTTCTTATTCCATATTTCTTAAGTCAGTATCCTGGTTAATGTAGATTTATGATTTTTACCTTTATACCTACACTTTAAAAGTTCATTTTTATAGAAGTGGATTTATTGAACTCTACAATTTGCATTTTCTGTCCATATAAATTTATATATAGATAAATGTACATCAATATATTTCCTAGAAAGGAGACAAAATATATTTCCTGGTATCAATGACACGAATATTCTATTCCATAGTATGGCTACTTTGTCATTAGAATTAAGCAACGGCTCCGTAAATACTGCTGGTTAATTTTGGAAATGAAACTAATTTAGAAACATTCTTTGAATCATCAAGTTGAATTCGATTTCAATATAAAATGGCAATCAGTGAAAGGGTATAAAAATGTTTTTTTTTAACCTCCGCATCCCTCCATACCCCGACTGACACAATAAGAAAGTTTAAGAATGCCATAATGCGTTAAAGAAGCTCCCCCTTCCTTCCTATATTGTCAAGGTTAATGCGAAAGTCATAGTTATTCCTGCTTCACTCCAAAGAAATTTCCGGTATTCATATTTATCGCTTAGTATTTCCATTCATATAGCACAACCGTAAAGTAGGAATTCAGGATGGGCACTGCCGAGTGCTTGCCGAGATGCCATCATAAGAGACCCTCCAAATCCTTTCACTAGCTTCCCATCCTCTTTAAAGCTCTTTTTTCTTCTTAACCCCTCCTCTTCTTCCCCATTCCCGCAAAACCTCACATCGTGGCGCATACCTAAAAACTTCATCAAGTCCCCAATTTCTCTCTCCCGGACTCTCCACAAAACTTTTATTTTCCCTTCACCCCCTCTTCCCTTAAATTTCCCCCCGGCTGGGGGTTGGGACCTCCCCGGTATCTTCATATCCGCCGTTGCCCTCGTCACAACCTCCCCTATCTCTCACTCTCTATCCATCTTTCCCCTCCACTCCCTCATTCTCCCCCTCACTCTTTCCCTACACCTCCCTTATCTTTTCCCTCCCCCTTCTCCGTTCCATAGCTTCTTTCCCTTCCCCTCACGAATCTTTCCACTTTCCCCCTCCCCCTCTCTCATCCTCCCCCTCCATTACCCTTTCCCCCTCCCCAGTCCTTCTCCTCCCCTTCCCCATTCTTTCTACCCCTTCCTATATTCTAAATCCATCCCTTCCCCCTCCCCCTCCCTAATCCTTCCTCTCTCCATCCTGCATCCTCGCCCTCCATCACCCTTTCCCCCTCCCCAGTCCTTACCCTCCCCATTCCCCATTCTTTTCCTCCCCTTCCCCATCCTCAATACATCCCCTCCCTCTCACCAACCCCCTCTCCCATTCCTTCCCCTCCCCCTCAATCCTTCCCCTCTCCCTCCCGCATCCTTCCCCTCCATCACTCTTTCCCCCTCCCCAGTCCTTACTCTCCCTATTCTTCCTTCTTTCTCTCCCCTTTCCCCACCCTTAATCCTTGCCTTTCCCATCCTCTATTTATCCCCTCCCCCTCACCAATCATTCCCCTCCCCCATTCCTTCCTCTCCCCTTCAATCCTTTCCCTCCCCCATTCCTCTCCCTCCCCCTCCATCCGCCCATCTCCCCCGAAAAAATGCTCAATTTTCCATTTCGGAAATCTTCGGAATCTATTATGATGGGATGGGTCGTATTTTTCTCCCGGTCTGCTGACGCTTTAAAAACCGCCACCGTATTATTATTAACGAATTAGAATGATTAGTTCCTCGAATTTTCCTTTCGAGGGAAAAGGTTTAACGACGGAAGATTTGTTCCGAGGCTAGTTTCGTCCTTTTTTTACTCCTGATGAGGTTCTCGTAATCGAATCATAATTTTCTTTAAGTAAGTTCCTCTCCGGAAGAATAATTGCGTTTGTCGAAAGTCTTTAAAAAGTTCGGAATCAGGAATCCCTTGCTGAGGAATGTTTCATGTTAAATGTGTCGGGCGGTCTCAAAAGAGCTTTTATCATAAAAAGTGGCAGGGCCAAGTTGAAGTGATATTTTTATGGTTATCATCTTTGACAAACTTCCTCCTTGAATGTGGCAAGTCAAGCAGCATCTTATACCTAAAACTTTGACAAGCATATTTTCATGGGTTGTTAAAATCGTAAGATATATTTTGTCGATATCATTTAATTAGAATTCAATTAACTTTAAGTAACAAACCTCACAGTATAGTGCGTGAGAAATTGTGTTGTGGATATCCACCACGGAGCACAAGGAACTAAAATTATTTATTTTCCACAAATATATAGTATGTAAAAATACCAATTGCAGCTCTTCCTTGCTTCGTAAATTTAATCTAACAAGTTATTCGCCTTGGTTATTGTGGATTAAATTGCATAACTCATTACTCATTTAGGAATTTAGAAGAATGACGACAATATATGTACAATAACTCTTAGATGGCCCTGAATTGGGTCAAGGCGAATAAGTTGACACAGAAAGTTTCAGAAACGGAATAAGGAAATTGCATGATTCCTGGTTTAATTACTTCATAATATAATAGTGATTTAATTTATATGAGATCTCTTTATACGGTTCCAACTTTTGACTTCGTTTCTCCTATAAATTTTGATATCAAGTATTGTAAATAATATTCCTCTGTGTTTCTACAGATTTCATATGAGTTCATATTACTGATTGTTGAGAAGAAAGGTTTGAAACAATAGCATTGAAAGTTGAAAGAATTGAAGAGAAAAGTTGAAAGGTACTGAAACATATCGACTCATTTACCCAAAGAAACTCCCGGATAGCTAAGTGAGTACCTTTGGTGAAAGTGGTCCGGGCTCGTATTCCTAGTGGGAGCCTATGAATGTGAAATTCCTGTACTCATTTCCGTGAGGATAAAAAGAAGGGGTAACCTTTACATTTTCTTTATATATGGAATAACAGGTTAATTTCAAATAGAGGAAAAGTAATCCTAAAATATTCTAAAACGAGTATTACACAACGCAAAGTATACGAAGATTACGAATTTTAATAAGAGTGAACAGGCATGTATCATTTTCGGAATTTCATTTCCTTATACAACACCAATCTATTCCACATTCCACTCCCTGATACATGCCGGAAATTTCTGAATTTAGGGCAAGAGAACGACTACCAGCCTTATGGAATTCATTCTTTGAAGATACAAATTGTTCTTTCTCAAATTCTCGGTAATGCAAAGTACCTTTTGTGCAGTTGATTTCCGAGTAATATTTTTCCTCAGATATGCAACTCATTCACAAATTTAGAAAAAAGTTGAGGGTCTATTATTTACATCCACTGCTCTTTCAATTCTTTTTCAAAAAGAACCATAAATATTTGAACACTTTATTTAAACCTGGAAAGGTTTGATTCCGCCTTCTCCCGTCACCGGATGCTGACAGAGGACCAAAATGAATACCGAAAAAGGCTCCATTTCTTCCTTCCTTTATTACACCTTACCACGTTAATCCTTGCCCTACCGCTCTCTGTCCCTCTCTTTTAACATTCCTTTGTCTCCTCATTCTCCAGTTTCTCTCTTTCGTTTGTCATGTTGAGACTGAACAAGATAAATGGTTTTAGGAAAATAATTCCATCTTATTGTGCAGAGAAATCCTATGTAATAGATATGAATATAGGATTGATACTGTAGCAAAGGAAATAGAGAAAAATTGTAAGCGAATATTAGTGCCCTATTACTCTGAAAGATTCTGAATGTGTCTTCAGTTAATTAATGAATGTTATCAGAGATGAGATCACAATCAGATATCACCAAGTTAAAAACAATCAATGCTGATGTATTGATTATTATTCTTCCGTAAGTTTAGCATATCTATTAGGGAATAAAAGGAACGAAAGAATACTTATCGCTACATCAATTAGCTTTGATGATTGTGATTAGATTTCAATAGCTTTTAATACCTGGTGGCTTACATAATAGCTAAATTCGATGCATGCTCTTGGCCGATTGAGAAAATTTGTGATTGAGAAAAATGATGGAATAACATGGCATTGAATTACTGCCATGGAACTAAGCTGAAAATTTTAGAACCACAGACGTCAAGACAGAGGCTCCTTATGTTGAGATTGTTGATCTACATTCACTATAGTTATATTCTTTGCTGTTAGTTCCTCCGTAACAGCATGATTTTGTAACAACACTAATTAAGACTAGAGAAAATCCTTGTCATTCTGAAACCGTTTTGTTATGTATAAGTCACAAATTTCCTTAAAAGACCGCTGATTAAAATCTAAAGACATCACTAACTTTAGATTGTCAGTTCTTAACTGTGGGTATGCGAGAATTGATCAACCTATATTTAGAGGTATTACTTTGAAATCACAGTTAGCAAAACACATTATAATTTATAAGCGAGAATAGAATAATTATCTCTAAGCACTTTTAACAGTTATGCTAATAAGATTTCAATGTGGCACACATACAAAGATTTAGGAGTTACATTACTTGATTTACGTAAAAATGTAAGAATAACTTCATAGGTGACTTTAATGCTCGCGTATACTCATCAGCATAGTACATACGTTCATCTCAAAAATAAAATAACTGAAAATAATCGGTCATGATGGGGGATGATATTGGGAAACTATCAAACTAAACGATAAACTATTGAATATTTTTATTCACATCAGAATTTAACTTTTATTACCAAAGTTGAGCAACACTTTCTTGCAGTATTAGAAGGAAAATAACAGTATACATAGCATTAAACTCATGATCGTAAAGTAGGAATGTTTCATTTATTACGAGCTCGGTGTGAGAAAATTCAAGAAAGTAAAAAGTGAAATGAAGTATGACATTAATTTTAAAAACGGTTGTAAAAGGAATGAGTGTTAGATGTAAGGTATGTTAAGTTAATGTTTTTTTACATTTTTTCCTACACTTTCACTTCTATCCACTGTTTTTTACTTGTTGCATTCTCTTATTAAATATGTATTAGTAATATTTTATGTGAGTTGCTTTATAAATTTTGTACAATATGAAACTTGTTCCTAATCCCTTTAGTAAATTGTTTTTATTAGTAATTAATATATTCTCTGTGCTTATGGATTAAATATAAGATGGGGCTGTCAAGTCTCAATTTCGCCCGGAAATGAAGACCATATACAAGGTATATGGTCCATATACAAGGTGTATGGTATAGTGCTATACAAGGTACATACATATGTATGTACCTTGTATAGCACTTTACATGTGAACAGTTCAAAATGTCTTTCTCGTAGAATCTACTGGAGGAATGCCTGTTACGCCTATTATTGCTCGGTTACCGGAGGAAGATTTTCGAAATTCATAAATGGGATCTGTAAATAGAAAAGGGAGGAAAAAGTGATTTCCGTGCCTCACCTTCTTGCATGGATAACTTCTCCGTCTGAAACAAATGCTGAGAAAAAAGAACAATCTGGAGAGGGGCCTTCATAAATTATTCATCGACCTGAACAAATACACCGGCAAGAAAACTATGGAAAGGTTGGGAAAGTATGAACATGAGCAATAAAATAATAAAATCCAACCAAGAATTACGCGGAGACATAGTTATGGAGAACAAGGTCGGTCAAAGAATAACAAAAGGATTCCCAGCAGCTGAGGCTCAAAGGAACTTTCTCAGCTGTGTATTTGGATTTCTAAGAATATTCGAGAATGAAGGCAGTATCCAGAATCCATCAAGAAGGAGATTCCATGTACAAAGCCAAAAACGTGGTAAAAGAATGAGAGGAAAACGAGGAAATTTCTCGATAAATACTTAATATGCGTTGAGATCTATTGGCGGCAGTAGCACCTACGTCAGGGGTTACCAAGTTTCAGTGGACCGTGTTATCAAAATTAGTAAATCTCATTACTTTTCTTATTAAATTCATCTCATATAGATACTGAGTCATTCTCCTAATTTTCAAATATATTTAAAGTGAAAGAATCTGCTTGAGGATAGTATATTTCATAAAACCGCATTGAAAATGCATAATTATTGCTTAATGGACATGTTATTTATCAATTTTCTTATATTTTCATGACGAAAGCACTGAATGACTAGAATTCATTGCGTCATTGGCCACGTCCATCCATGAAAGTATCTTGTAGTGAACACGGTTTCATGACCATGATTTGTATCTTATTCCTTGGATAAGGATGAAGAAATATATTGTTGCAATCATTTGAGTTCGAGCAAGAACAATTCCATACATATTTAATAAAAATCCGGATGGTAGTGATATTAGGTACTAACCTCATCGATTACAATATTTCCAATACCCAGAGAGAATGAAAAAAAGAAAGAAAAAACCTCTGCAAATAACCTCAGGAGAAATCAGGAAAGAAGACAATATCAGAAATCTTTGAATGTTTGGTGGGTGATGGCTGTTCAAAATGAAGCTAATAGCCAAGAAATAGGAGGAAGAAGGTAACAATCCTACAGGTTATATCAATCATTGAGTTGTGTGAATAATGAAAATTTTGTATTCATACTATAATTTTAAGCTGTTTGTCTTACGAATCAAAGCACATCGGACTTATTTTTTAACTACAGGAAAAAATTCAAAGAACATATAAAATTGTCAACAGAGAATGATATAGAATTATGGTCTGCAAGAGTTAAGGTAAGAAAAAGATACAGAAAAATGAAAGTTGAGATTACGTAATGGGATGGGAGAGGTAAGTTTTAGAAAAAAACTAAAACGCAGACATTCGTAAAATGGCCACGAAAACGAACGGAGGAAAAAGTGCTTTCCAAGTTTACATAAGAAATGGGAAATCGTGAGGCAGTCCAGAGAAGAGATGGAAGGATGGAATAGCAGTAAACAGGGGGAAATTGGAGGAAATTAGATATGGTTATTTTGATTCATTCGGGCACACCAAGACACAATAGTATACTGAGCAGAGTACTGGAAGGGATAGTGGAAGGATTAGTTTCTGGATTGAATTACATTAACAGATGGCGGTAAGTTTTAATCCAGAGAATTTTGTGGGACTGAGGAGACTGATCAGAATAAGATGACTGGAAAACTATGAAAAACCAACGCTCGGATTGTAAACATTTGACGATTATTATCCTCAGGAATGTTACTGAATTTTTCCTAATGTAATAAATATTTATATTTAACGTATATTGTGGTACTTAATGCTAACGCTTAATTTAACTTTGACGGTAATCTAATTTTGATATGCTTTACTTGATATTACTGCAATCTATTGAATTCTATACGATATACAATCTTTCCTAGATATAATAAAGTGTATATAAGATAATGAAATTAATCTGAGGGAAGCAGGAAAATTTGGTGAAAACCAAAACCCATCAGCGTCTGAGTTATTTTAGAAGAGAATAATTATATCTCTATTAGGCTATACTAATCACAGGGAGCCTGGTTTAAAGGAAAACTCTCGACATAATCCAATATATAGTGAAGAGCCCCTTTAAGAATATAGCAAGTATATATGGAGTATTTTATCATTAAAATCATCTTTCCTTTCGGTTTGGCTATTTTACCTCGAGTTCGGAGGAAAACGATGCATGGATAACGTGTTTCGTCAAGGGAGACTTAACGCTCAATCAGCAACGAATCAGAGTGATGCTAGAGAGGGTGTGAGTGCGTGTGCTTGTATACAGATTACCGTACGTCCTAGATGACGCAATATGCTAAATGACATCGATTACTTGGGCTAATCCTACCCTTTGATCTCTCTGTGAAGCTCATTTTCAGACCAAGTTCCGAAAAATTAGTATTCCGGATTTGAATGTATACAGTTGTGCGGCATAATATGTTGGTTTAGAGATTTCCGTGGCAGGTGGGCGATAGCCTGATTGCCAAAAGGACAACTCTGCGACTTGGTGATGAGGCTGCCTCTTTTAAATTTTGAGCAGAAGCATAATATCACCCTGTGGGGTCGTGTATAGATCGAGAAACTCTTCTCTACAAACCTCTCCAACGCCACCCATTAAATTCAATTCAATTTCAAATATTTAAATTTAAATCTCTAGTTACTCTAAAAGAAAAAAGGTCTACGTGCTGGTTTCGGAATTAGAGATTTACGTGGTTGTTTTGCAATGAGACAGAGATTAGCTAATATATTTTTAGCCGTTATGTTTCTCTCCCTAGCTCTCGTAAAGACCAGATCCAGGAAATCGTCAAACTTTTTAGTGACTTTTTGCTTTATTTTTAGTGAAATTATTGTTTAGAGAAGAATATAAGTCGTATTTCGATACTTATGCTAACATCATTAGTGTTAGTATAATTCTAGGAGTTAGTTATTCATATATGTTGATTAGGGTTTGCACGAGATGGCATGCACCCAGGAAAATTCCCAAGGAAGAATAGACTTGAAAGCTTGATACAAAGCTGAATAGCTTGAGAGAATGTCCTAGCGGGATAGTTCAACAGACAGAGCACCCAACCGGCAATTGGATTACCCGGGTCTGTTTCCCGGTCCCTTCAGACTTTTTTCAAATATATTCATCCTTGGGAACAATGGTTATTTCAGAGTGACGGTTTCTTTAATCTGGCCATCTGGTAAGCTATAGGATGGCCCCTGAAAGGATCAAAGAGTTATTTTAGATCTTTAGATCAAAATACAAACGAAAGTTTTCGCCCAGCTGCCACTTAAACAGGCATGATCTCTTTCATGATTAAAATTTAAAAATTAAATATTTTGAATTTGAAAATATATCGTATATTTTAGTTACGGAAGAAGTTAGTAAAAATTGAAACGTACAATGGCTATAATAATATTGGATATTGAAAATTTATCATTGTTTAGTCTAATCACGGAGGAGTTGAATAAAACTTAAATTGCGAAATAGCTATTGAGTAAATTTATTTTTTATGCTGAATTATAAAAGAGAAATTCAGAAAGAGAGGATGTAAATTTGGAAAGAACAGGGTACAGTAGCTTATTGTAACGTAATTCCGTTATAAATCTATATGTGTTATCAATTTCAGGAAACCTTAATTTTTATGTACGCGTGGTAAGAGAAGTTTCTGCCATATGAGCAAAACATAGGAATTAGTATATTTAGTTTGAAATGTGTATAATATAACTATATTGATAAATAAAATTTATATATAATAATTCTTACTGTCTTCATTTCAAGAAATAGATTGTAACAACTACTTGCAATGTCACGACTCGCTGATCAAACGTGAGCATTGCTACACTACGTATATTGCGTACATGAGAAATTACATAGGTATATTCACAGAGATGAATTCATAAATGTTGTAACATTTCTAAGCTCAGAGACGGGCTTAAAAATAAAATTTCTCCGAGAAAACACACTGAACCCGAAAGAAAACCGGAAATTAAGTATTTACTGTACCTTAGTCTTGTTTTCAATAAAATACGTCAGAATTTCCAAGTTGTCCCTGGTCTTCACCCTCTCTTTCGGATGAATTCAGAAGAAAATGAACGTAATTGAACATAAGTTACTAAGAGGCCGCTGAAATTAATTCCATGATAGACCCTAATTTTGCTCTCTAAACCGGTAAGAAATTTTTCAAAATGTATGGCAACTTTAGTTTGTTTATTCCATTATTATCTGCCTACTTTATATTCAAATCTGTCGACAGATTAATACCTGACGCCTTAAGCGACGCATATTTCTTAAGAAGCCGTCCCATTAAAAGCTTTGTGGTTTTCCTTCCTTCCAAGAATGCATAACATCCTCGAAAACGGCTGAAGAAAAGAAGTGCGAATTCGATTTTCAAAGCCTTTTGCTAGTAGTGCCATTTCGCTCCGTTTCCTGTGACAGAATTAGTTCGGGGGAAGGACGTTAGCGAAGTGGGGCGCGGCGGTAGTCCGAAATCATGGAAAGCGACCTCTCCTCAGCGACGACATTTAAATGCACCCCCTGGCATTTTTTCTCTCCTTCCTGCTTTCCCTGAGATATGTGCTTTTTTCGGAAAAATGCCCTTTCTCGCTGAAAAAAGATGTAGGGACGTAGTGGTGACTGTAATGGAAACCATTCCTAACCAAAGATATCCGAGTTTGAGAAGCTTTCGCGACTATACGTACGTTGATGAATATTCCCATAATGATTTTATATAATTCAAATTAACCTCACAGAGGTGAGATTGATGAATTACCTTCTCTATCCATTTGTAATTATTTACCAAGAAATTAAGTAAGAGTAATTGTTAATTTATAGATGGAAGGAAGTTATGATAATTTTTAATCATTACGCAATTATTGGTCGACATTTAGATTAGTGAGACCATTTTACGATTAAGCATTTCAATTACGCACAAAAAATGTAGCCAGGATTTTAACCCAATATTGCTACGCTAGTGCCCTTCCTCCTGAATAATAGATTGCTATGTATTTGAACATTTATTTATATAGATATGCTACAAATTTTATTTTCTCAGGTGGAAGTCCCATACATTGTCTAAGAATAGTCAACATATCCACTATCCCTCACACCAGAATTCTGATACGGATAAATGTTCCAAAATTAAATTGCTTTATGTACAAATAATATTAGAAGCTACAACACGACTTAATTTACAGAGCATTTCCCAGGTACATAGAACATACCCCTCCTATACACTAATCACAATACAATTAGATACATACTACTTGCCTCGTACAAAAATTTCTCTCGAAAAATTGAAATTAATTGATTTATACGCAAAGTTGTGTCTTTTAGGTATGTTTTAGTGCCTGTGTATACGTGTTTTGAGATTGGAATGTTTGTTGAAATATATTTCGGTGGAGAAATAGAATAGCATGGCACATTTCGATATACCTCGTTTGAGTCAATGAATATCGACATCTATGCATCCAGTAACGATACTCTATGAGCAAATTCAAATTTTAACTCGATTTTTAGACATTAAAGTGCGTTTTTCATTTGTTAATCAATTTTAGCAGAATGTAGGAAACTTTCTCTTTAAGATGGTGTCATCTCAAATGGGATCTCATTTATTTGCTTAATGTAAAGATTATTACGGTATTTTGTTTAAATAGATTACATTTTTATAATACTTTCATATATCTTCGTCTAAACTCCTTTTTTACGGTATAACAGATCAGGTATTTCAGATCAGAGTATGAACATACGCAAATATAGATATTAAAAAATAACGCTAACTTCTACTTTCTCCTTAAAATGGTGTGTAATTTATATGCTTCATATAAAGATCATTACGATATTGTGTTTAAATAGATTTTATTTTTATAATGATTATATGCATCTCTGTCTAAACTCTTTAATTATTTTCTGTGTGACTGATCAGGTGTCTCGGATCAGAGTACGAATTAACTAAGGTTCTATTTGTAATATCATAATTTCTGTTGAAGTAATACTTTTATTAAATTGGTATAGTATTAATGTATATAAATGACGGTAACTCCTATAGCGTGACACGACAAGAAATTTAATTTTTCAATTTTTAAATCATAAAAACCATCATCGCATTGGACGATTGCGGCTTTTATTGCAGAGAGAACGATTCATTCCCAATTTTCGGCACACCTTCGGGAGCAAAAATTAGGGCCTCGATTTGTAAGCATTTATTCAATCCCAAATCAAACTAAAATGTCATCAGAAGAGGTTATTTAATTGATGTTTACTGTCATGCTCGCGGATTTTCATTTACTTGGAAAGAATCGCTGCCGTCAATGTGAAGAGCTAGTAATTAGATGCGTGACATTTCGAATGCACTGGTGTGAGTTAATTAGCTTTGCGACCGAAATTCGCAATTTGGATATCACAATTGTTTAAAAGTGACATCTTTCTCTAAATCATATTCCGCCCAACCGTCTGGCCGCAAAAATCCACAACACGATTTCCTCTTCTTATTTCCACCGGTTTCCTATGCGAGATGGAAAGAAACGCATGATTAAAAAGTGATGGGTTATCTCTAAATGCGTTTATTAAGTTATTCAACTTAACATTACAAACGATTTTACCGAGTTTTGTGGAAATACGAGGCATGTTGAGGTTCCTAAATGCACCGTTGAAAATTTACGCTTCCAAACAAATATACCATTTCTCACCTAATATGAAAACCTGAAGGAGGCTTACAGGATGTCTATTTCAAATTCAATATGTTGATTCTAATTTTATGCGTATTCGATATATAAATTTATGAATTGGGGCATATATTAGTCGTGGAGATATAATTGGAGGAATCATAAAAATTAAAATTAATATCTTTTTTCAGTGGATTAAACCATGGATTCATTTTCTATATTTGTTTCCGAATATGTGATATATTTCTATGACATATATCTATGACATGTGAATATATATATTGTGATTATTAGTACTGATAAAATCATGAGAAGTTAATTTTTTAATTCCTACTGAACCATTGTTTTGATGAAAATACCCGTATTAATTAAAATATATATTATTTACTTTTAAACATAAATATCTATAAAATAAAAAAAGGCTCTTCACTTCACTTTGAAGAAGCAATTTAATTAAAATTTCTTTCTCCCAACTGGCAAAGATAAGGCTACCCTTGAGCCTTTACTTGATTCAATTACTTTAAAAATTTAGCACGGCATGAATGGCCTCCAATAAGTTTGATCTCTTTTATTTACTCACTCTAACGTTTATCCATCAGAAACCCGATCTAAAACCGATTTCCCCAACTGAGAACTTTTGTGCGTTCTCTAAATTCAAATAAACTCCATCCGTTATATTTCGTCTCAGAAAATAAACCAATCAATACAAAACTGCAAAATGTATACGTACCTAACTAGGTTATCCAAATTGGAAACTAATCCTATTAGGAAGGATGATGTTTCATACATTTTAATAGATGGAGATAAAAAAATAGCCACAGAAAATTGGTACAACGACAAGTATTCGCTTGTGACATCTACTGAAAATTAATCCTCCCATTATGAGATTTGTTTGATTGAAATCTGATAAAGTAATTTGGGACACGAAGAATGGCGCATTCGATATTAGGCCTTTTTGAGAATAAAGTAAAATGAATACCGTATGGTTTCTGAAGCAAACGGGTGCAAATCAATACAAGCTAAGCATTATTTTTTAAGTTTGTGAGTTTATTGAGGGATTCATATCCATTGCATTGTAACGAAAAGAGCTCAGGTGAAAACCTTTGGGATGTCACCTCCAAATTTCACTGGCAAACTAACCTTTCATTCAACAGGGATCTTACACAATAATACACTTTAGATACTCTAATTAGACCGAAGTTTACAAATTTATTAAACGAACTGCCCGTATACCTATCATCATCTCACCTTTACCTCTCATTTTCTTAAGTCGTCATTGTTTCGAGCATATGTTGTTACTTAAATCCATTCCATACAAACACATTTGCCTTTCGAATCAGTAATCTTAAGGGATAAGGTTGAGGATAATAAAGAGAAAAAGGAGGTGAAGATCCGAATTAGGTGGATCGGATATTGTAACCTATGAAATTGTTCCCATTGAGTCGAAACTATTCGTTCTTGAAATGAAATTTTTACAATTAAAAATAGAATTGGAAGAAATTCCCGTTTGACGTGAGGGAACAACTACTGACTGCACGTTCTGCACACCTCAATGAGGGAAGTTTCAGTGCACCTGTTGGAAGGTTACCCTCTAGAGTACTGTAAGAAATAGCAGGATTGTGTGTCATGAATTAAAGTGCATCCTACCTGCTGCTATATTCCAAATACATATAGTGGTCGTGCCCAAAGGATGCGCCAAAATATGAAGAGGTTAAGGGAAGAAGAAAAATGAAAAATCCTAGCTAGTGTTTGTTACATCCTCTATATCACAGAATTTTATTTTCTAGGAATTCAAATTTTTGTATTTACACGAAAACAGTTGGAAGATGGTTTCAACTGCATATATGTTTATATATAGATAAAAACAGGAGAATACGATAGTGCCCTTTCCAAAATCTTTAAGATATCTAGTGATTGAGGGATTAACTAAATTTGTAAGCTGAATAAACGGTACTGCGGTAATGCTAAAAAATCCTTACAAATTAGAACAGGCCGAATGAAGAGTTAGGCTGAAACTTATCGACTGTATATGTAGGACTTCAAATTTTTGTTTAGTTCTGAGAAAGAAGTATGCTCCTTAGGCAATAAATGAGTACTTCAAGATTTCCATGCTCGTAAATCACAATTGACTTTTTAAAAAGATATTTGCGCTTTTTTCGAAGCTACAATAACTAAGCATAATGGGTTATTTTTCTATTATGAACGTAATTGCGCTTTTAAAATCCTTGTACTCTTTAGATCGAATTACATGAACGGTCAACATTCCACAAATCATCATGAAAAGGAAATTAAATCTCTTTCAAATGCGGTGGTTATGCAGAAAGAACTATTTCATCAATGATACAGAAGAGAAAGGTTCGCTATATCTGTGACTGGCAAGCTCACAAAATGAGAGACATACCGACTAATAATTAAATTACCGCGTCTATCATTATTGTTAATTGCGCTTTTTTAATAGCACGCATTATTTTTCCTATCACATCGTTGTAAAATACAATCAAATCCGAATAACCGCATTTAGGTTAGTATTCGGTTGAATTTGTGACCAGTAATCACCTACAGGGTACAATAATTAAGTTCATCAGTCAATCTCGCGTCATACGCAAACGATGTGAGATAATGATTCCGAGCTATTTCCTTCCTTTCTCTTTTCGTTCTCCACCAGCACCTCCCCCACCATCCTCAGCATTCCCCGCAAAAGCATGGCTATTAAGCATAACTAATTTATTTCCCCTGAAAATCTCCAATTTTTTCGCAGAAACAAATCTGCCGGCTTTAACGGGCATTATCGAATTCCTTTTATCGAATGTTTTACAAGCACAGCCATCCGAGAGGGATTTCAGTAGCATCGCCTGCTCCTCTCCCTCTGAAACCCGTCCCATCGTTCTCCTGCACTTCTATCTCTCATATTCCCCATCCTTTCTCTTCTCAACGCTGTTCTCCTTTCCTCCTCCTTTCTCTTTCTCTTCGTTTCCTCTTATTCCATATTCGTACATTTAACCGTATTCGTTCTAAGCACTTGCAACCAGGAGATGTATTAAATTAAGTGGTGGACCGCACAAGGAATAGAAAAAGTATGAAAGACTAACAAAGATGGTGGAAGAGGTAGACTACATGGTGTAAAGATGAGAAGTTAAAATTGGGAATACAAAGGACGGATACAGCTAAATACTCATTTTTTAATAGGGGAGTAAGGTACATGTTATCTGAAGAGACATTCAAAGCCCTTATCTAAATAAATTAAAGATTTTAAACTTATATGTGTTAAAATATCATAAAAATTTATTAAAAGGGGGTTTGTTTGTTTGTTAAGATTGTTTTTTTAAGATATTGTTAAATGTATTATATTTTGTTGTAAAAAAGCGACATTATATTTTATGACAATGTAGTGATGTTATTTAGGAATTAAGAGACAAGGTTCTCCAAGCGCCGACAGCGGCAACCGTCTAGGGCGATTCCCGGGAAACGGATAATCGCTCGGCGGTCACCAGTTATTCAGAATCCCTGATGCGCATTTCGGAAACAATGCTTCCATCTTCATAGGGAGTCCAATACTGAAATGCATGCATTTTATTTAGGAATGTTAAATGTAATCATATAAGTGTAAAAGAGTGTGTAATTTAATGATGTTTGTAGCTGCCACCTGACACATGTCAAACTGCAGCAATATATTAATAATAATAATAAGTAAAAGGACATGATGACGGAGAGTAGATATCGGCTATGAAGGAGAACGGATGCTAGAGGAATGTCCTCAAAACATTTCGATTTGTAGAATAAATTTGAATTTTTTCATCAGTAGAGTAGGAACAGGAGAAAATGCTTCCCGAAATTCTGTTATAAAGCTTCATTAAAATTACCAGAGAGACTATGCTTTTTATCGTTGAATTTCCTTAAGAAGGTCCTACACTGGAAAGAAATGCATGGAGTTCTAACCCACTTTTTCCTATACATTTCCAATAAATTTTAATTTTCTAAAGAGTAGGACATTGATGATATAAAAAAAGTAAGTTATACGAATAGAAAAAAAACACGGAAGATCTAGAGTTGCGTAAGAAGGAGAGGGTTACAATTTAAGTATTAATGGGTGGGTCATAGAAAAAGAATGAGTGAATATAGAGAGGTCAGGTACCAATAAAGAAAGTAAATGAAGACAGAAAGCTAGGAAAAAGACAGAAGGATGACAAACGCAAAAGATGCTGCATAAATTCAGCGGAATTTGTATAAAACGAGTGGCATTCCATTACAGAAGAAATGAAGCAGGATATTTTATGAGCTAGTTTCTAGTTTCTTCGTCTAGATGTTAGGTAACTTAAAAGATGCGGTAAATTACCAAGAAACGAAATAAATTGAATTTAGTTGGGAATATTGAGGCACATAGATCTACCGAATGGTAGACGTTTATGCTCTTTGCTCATATATTTCTTTAATTGGTGTATATAGATTTCATTGCTGATTTAAGGAATTACCCAATAAAAGTGTCCATCATAATATAAGGAGAACTGCTTTCTTTTTTATATCATGTTAAACATACGCTAAAATATGAAAATGGTATACATTCAGAGGAAGTCCTCATTTCCTGAAACCCGATATAAAAGAAAATTAAAAATATTGACATAAACGTCAAGGATGTCGACAGAGAAATAAGTATGGGTTGTTACACCATACGCAGTCAATTTGTATGACGTTGATTTTCAGTATGCTTAAGAGAAGGGCGACTAGAATGAAGCGCATGAATGCGCTATCACGGTCATAAGAAGATTTTCATCGTACCCCTCGTGTTTCTATCTTAGAGAAAAGGATACTAATTCGCTCCGGTTTATAAGGCATTTATCAAAGTAGTATATCTATTCTTCTGCGCTCTCATTTTCTGCAAGGTAAATGTGATTTGAGAGGGAAATTAAGAAATTTTACTGGATGGAGATAGTCTGGGACTAATTTCTCATGCAATCCTCAGCAGCATACGATCATTCTATTAAATACTATTGATATTTAATTACACATCACTAGAAAGGGGTGATTAGCGAGTTAAGGCGTGCATCTAGAATGATTTTCAAGAGAAAAAGGATAAGTACAGTCCTATCAAATTTCTTTTATGTCCTTATTTCCGTAATTACACTATCACAGTTATTTGAATATACCTGAAATAGCTAAGAAAAGATAAATTTGAGAACTATAAATTTAGTTCTTTTCTTTCCATCATAACGTTAAGGATATTGTTATCACCTTTGTAGATCACTTTTACGACCTCGAAATAGTACTCTCAACTAGAGCAATGTCTTTGAAATCTTTCGTATACATGCCTATCAGAAGGAGAATTAATTACTCATTTTTATTAAAACAATGGGAAGATTTAGAAACGTTTATATAAATATCATAAAATTCCATCATTCGCGTAAAAGAGCTGATTCTGTATAGACGGAAAGCAAAACTTGTCAATTCTATAATTACTTAATGTAGCAACCCAGAACATAAATTCGTTTATAATGGGATACGCAAATAGCTAAATTCCATGTAAATAGCGCTCTTCATTTTTTGGTCGCTCAGCAAACAGGTTCGCTGTGATTTAATCCTCACATTTTCCCCCTCGTCTTTAAACTAATCAATTTCTGAAAGCGCTCTCAAGATCCATTGCACTCCATTCACTTAAACTGCTTGTTCTCACTTGGATATCGGAAAGAATGACCGTAATCTCACTCGAGGAAAAGATTCGGTAGACAAGATCGAAGAACAATGCCCTCGGAATCGCGTGCTGTACGAATAGAAAGGGGCGACTAGGCAAGGGGAAAGAATGGCCGACTACGAGAGAGAATGCAGGGGATAAAGAACAAGAGTCTGAATGAGTACTGAGGGACTGAAGATGAGGATCGTGAATAAAATGGAAGATCCCTGTAGAGCAAGTACGTCTTGCCGATCGTCCCCTATTATCTATTATCCTTCATCTCCTCTCCGTGTCTCTCTCTTCACCTTTTTTGGCGAAGCAGGTATTCCCATCCCAGTCATTAACGAGGCTGTGGAGGCCTTGTATCCCCGACCCACGCACCCACTCATTGTGAGCCGCGCTAAAACAATGCGTCTCACCCCTCCGCACCCCCACACTGCCCTGGCACCCGACTCTCCGCGCCAGTTCGTTGCCCAGGGCCACCGCTCTCCTCATTTCCCTCTCTCTCTCCCCCTTCATCATCATCTTTCTCCTCCCCACGTTCTCTCGTTATCTCCCTTTTCTCACTCTCTCTCTCTGCCCCTTTTAGCCAAGCATTGGGAGAAACCCTTCAAGATAATATTTTTAATGAATCGCGGGCTCGTTTTAAACATTTCGGTGGCTTAATTCATCGAGGAATGGGTGCCGTAGACTTGAATGAAAGTTGCGAATGAAAGCGATCGATATAAGCTACCGTTTACTATCTAAATGATTTCTATATATTTTATGCCTCATTGTGGGTTTATGCATAGATATTACGTTTATATAATTATACAAGCCAGTCATAATGTGAGGTTTGATAAGCTGTAGCAATATATAATTACATACACATGTTCATTACTCATTAATTATATACGTTATTGTTGATTTATCCACTTTATCGTCAAGCCCGGGTATGGCTGGGAGTGAACGTCTTACGATGCGGAAGTCAATCTTTTCTTTCCTACCGCCCACCTTTGTACTCCTTTGTACACCTCTGTTAAAAGTATAGTTTCCCTACTGCCTTCATAACTTAACTCAGCGCTCATGATAATCATTTTAGTAACTTTTTCAATGATAACGTTGTTTAGTGGCAAGAATAATTTGCATAATACAGGACACTTGCTTTGTCACCAGTCTTCCTTCACACTATCTGGTTTCAGATTATTTCCGAACCTGATATCAGTATTGTTTATTTCATATGATATGACTAACTAAAGACTTGCCTAAAATTAAATTGTTGCTATTTGGTAAGTAGATATATTGGTTCTTAAAGTTTACAATGACAAATGAAGGGAGAATTACATTTTTCATGATGATGAAATGTGAGAAGGAAAATTAACATTGCATACAGAGGGCAGGGAAAACTTTTCTCTGTTATATTTTTTGGTGAAAGAAGAGCATTTCATAGCCTTTGAAGAAGAATTAGTTTATATAATAATCCAAATTTTTAACGAAATATTGAAATGGAGAGTGATCAGTGAAACGGCTTTTGCATACAACTTTGCATAAAAACAGTCTAACTTCACAACTTCTCTAGATCTTAAACGATAAATTTGATTAACAACTATTATTTGATAATAATAATTTGCATTTTCCATATTTATACATTGTCATATTCAGTTTAAAACTGCGTAAAGTGTACTTTTATACATTCGTTCTGTGTCGGTGTACCTCGATAAAAAAAGAATAATATTTCAATGATATATAGCATGGATCACAAAATTTCATCATACTGAAATATATACCAAATACTTAATATTAACTCGTAGATAGCCAATTTGGTGGGTTTTCTCGGTCTCGGGTTCGATTCTGCATAGGAAACATATAAATGCGAAGTGGGAATAGTGGTTGAATCACATTTAACAACACCATCACCACTGATATTTACTGTAAGCGATTTTATCCATCGATAAGGTTAACTCATCATTTTACACAAAATTGTAATCTGCCAATTGGTGGTTCAGCTGAATGCATACTACCAAAATATCCCGACTTAAATTGCAGTGCTGAACTTGGCAATCCATCCCGAATTTTGCGTTATTAGGTAATGTGTACATTGAAGCGTTACTACGCCTGAAATGCCAAACTCCCTTTTTAAGATTAAAGAGGCAAGTGTTCCTTTGAATGCAACGGATTAAGCTCAAACGAGTTCTGGAATATTAATTGTACCAATAAGGCAAAGCAAATGCTAACATGAGCTATCTGAGAGACGCTCGCTCTATCATTCGAAATTAAATCTAACCTTTCTGATTCTGGATATTTTTGCTGCATAAAACTCGATGGAAAATGAGTGAGAGAAATAACGAGGCGAGGATATCAATGTCTTTTTGCCGCCACTTTAATTTGAAGCGATATCTCTTTGCTTCTTTTTTTAACTCCGTTGATGAGAGCATCGCCCGATTAAAGAGAAGTTTCTCTTTGATCGTTTATTTGAGAAGAAGCACGCTTTTCATTTAATTAGCAGATATAATTTTCTAATTATCGTTAAAGGTGTGATATCTCAGATCAAGTACTCTTCGAGTACCTCGTGTAGACTTTTACCGCTTTTTCTGTTTCTTTTGCGCGAGCTCTTTAAACGAGTTTTTCTGTGTAATTTAAGCGTTTGGCGCCGCTTCTCCGACAGGATTTTAAGTTTTTCAACAGTTTAAAAATTAGCCGATTTATGAACGGAGTTCTTATGTACAATGTTCAAATAGCGAAAATTATATTGGATCATTTTACAAAAGAAGTGTGCAATGTCAAATTGATGGTCTGCAGTAGCAACAGAAATGGCAATACAGGAATCTATATGCTTACACCGGTCGAAGAATTTCATTATTTAGGTACCAAAGTATTCATCCACGACGTGCGTATCAAAAGAGGAATGAAAAGTACATACAACAGTCCAAGCGAGGGAGATATCCTTCCTCCCTCCAGGAAAAAAATATTTTGACTTCAAACAATGTAGGATATAGGAAAACGGTTCATAAAAGACCTATAATTGCAGTGTCTTCTTGGATGTTTGTGAAAGATGATGATAAGCAGCGTGAATTGAAAAGAGAATATAATTTCCTTACGTGAAAATTATGCTTTTGGTGTGAATACTAAACACGCTTAGCAATTTCTCATTTCGTTCATTTTGGATCCAAGGTGTTGTCGCTCTATATAGCGGAATTCATGATAAACATCTTCCTTTCACTCCCGTAATCTTTCAGTTCCTCTCATTGTAACTAGCGTCTTTCATGGTATTCCCCGTATACCTCTGATATTTATCAGAAGTACTATTTTGTACAGTGCCGCGACAACTGAGATCATTATGTATATAAGGGCCCTCAATAGAGAATAGAAAAAGGGACTTTTTCACTAAAGACAAATACACTACCAACATGGCTATATGGAAGCTCTCTACGATTTTATGCAACATAAATTAATTTGTCCAAGGGTGACAACCCAAACTGTGTTTGCCTTTTCTCTCACTTGCCTAGCAAGCTTCATCATCTCTCCAAATTGTTTCATAGGTATAGCAGTTGGATATTCTGCTAGATTTCGGTGAGATGACTCTACGCTGAGTTTCTCACGATTTATAACACACCACATGCAGCTCTCGAAACATTCGTTTAAGATGGATAATAAATACAGAGGGAAAGTACTAAATGCTATATTAGACAAGTTATCTTTAGAAAACTCTCATAGAGTAATGCATCTCTCTCTTTTTTATTCTCCATTCCCCCTCTGAGAGCACGCCAGAATCCGTTCATTTGAACCTTCATTTCTCTAATCACAATCTCTCTTATTCCGCCATTCCTTTCCCTCATTACCTCCATCCTTGTTACTCTCCCCGCATCTCCCATCCTTCATTTCCGGAGCAGCCTCATCACCTCTCCTCCAGCTCCTCCTTTTTCCACACTATCTCACCCTTCCACCCTCTCTTACCCCTCCACCCTCTCTTACCCCTCCACCCTCTTCATTTACATCTCTCCGACTAGAATGGGTCCACTAGGCGTCCAGCGGCCCAAGTCAGCAACATGAACATTGAATGAGAAAGCGTTCGTTGAAAAGGAATCTTTATGGCTCCCTGAAGAACGAACTTTCCCGCCTGCTGCCCCCCGTAATGGCCTTCTTCCTCATTCCCTCTCTTCCTGAAATACCTACTCCGTTGATCGATTTATTTCGCGCGACCTGGATCATATTTTCCAAAGTTTCCGCTCCCCATTTGCGATGTCCTTCCTATCCGTTTTTGTTGGAATTGATCTTCTGATTGAATTATTCGAGGAAAGGAATATTTGTAGACTGGCTGCCGAGTTATATGTGATAGGGTGATAGGAAAGGCGTTACGATATTGATAAGACTATGAGTAATGCATGCTTAAAATGTTTGATTCGTGAAAATTAGCTACAACATGGATGTTAATTAGAGGTTTAAAATGGCGCGCAAGCAGTGGTCGTAGCTTGCCGTATCGTATCTGCTAGTTGTGACCAGTTCTGTGAACAACTAAACGTTCTGGATTACCAGAATCATCCATTGCGTGTTTAATTGGAAAAAAATCATCTTCAGGGGTAGAAATATATCAAAAGGATCGTTATAAATATTTAGTACATCTGAGATACTCAACCTGGTGCCTGAACCGACCTTTAACAGTGCCCGCCACGCCTCGGTAAAATAGATTTTTTATTTGCTACAACAGTATTTCGTGGGATTGCACTAGCGGGGATGGAGTGGTTTGATCTGAACGGTTAACTAGTAAGATGATAATATTGCCAAGGTATGGGCTGAATATAACCCTTGACGGAAATGTTATGCGGTGTCCGCTTCGCTTTCTAAAATACCCTTGGGTGCTTGCAAAGAAAAGTCATTTTGAAAAATCTTCTTTTCGTAAAATGCAAGTTAAACACTAAATAATTACAAGAAATGTTAAGTTTCGTTCTTTAACAAAGCTGTCTATGACTGTCAGTGAAATAGAGAAAAATCTTCCTAAATTGCTAGATGGTTTCTCCAGAGTTCCCGCAGTAGCCAGATCAAAATAAACCTACAATCTCTGAAATACAACATTATATTGATGTTGTAAGACATATTTCAGTATATAACCTACTCAGAGGCTGAATACAATACTCTTCTAGGCCCTGAAGAATAGAATATTGAATAGAATGGTAATGAGTAGAGAATTCTTCCAGCTCCCGAAGATGATAGGCTAGATATTGAAATACGTATTGAGACCCTCTCAGAACGTTGATTTCCCCTCTTTGATATCCTCAAAGTGTGTAATTTCTGGAGAATCACCAGCCGGCATAAGGACATTTTATATCTTAATTTCACTACTTAAGCAATTACGTCAGATGTGGTTAAATGGATGATTTAGAAAATTTTAAATTACTATGAAAGTTAAGTAAAAGTTCGAATTCCGTAATACAAAGATATCACACAAAACATCTCTGCATAGATTTGCGCGTGGTACGAAAATGTACAGGGAAATTCCTGAAATAATGATTATGCTAAGATATTTTATGTGCGAAAATACATGTGATTTCACCATAGATCTAAGTGATTCACTGTGCGTGATACCTCTGGCATTAGACAGCCCTCATAATGATGGAAAACACAGCATGTTCCAGAGACATGGAAAATTAGCAGACCCAGATTATCTTGTTGCAACGGGATTGATGAAGCACTTTGTTATAGCAGATAAAAGCGTTCAGACTGACTGTTTAGAATGCCTTTGCGCCGTATTTAGAAGTTTACTTCACTCGAAACTCAAAGAGAGAGAGACTGGATTCAAATTAGACTCTTTACTAGGAACGTTGAGATTGCTTCGTGGATAACTAGAGTTGAAAATGAAGGATTGGTTGACAAAAAATTAATTGAGGATTCTCTCAAGAAGAGTTGCACACAATGCATCGAGTTACTCCAGTCTGCCTCAGATATAGAGTGTTCCGTTTGATTATATTCCTTGCTTAGTGATTTATTCTCAACGTAACTCAATGACAGTACACAGATGTGTGAAGTACCAACATATTCATTCCTGTTTTTGTCTTCAATGTTTTTGCATACGTATTTATTAAATGCGACACTCCTATTTGAGGCAAGCTCGTTATTGACTAGTTCATTATGTACTCCTTCATGTTTCCCTATCCTTGCATGTAAATCAAGCTTTTCCCAAGAATTCATCTTCTCTTACATTACCATTCATATCAACTATGAAGTTCTCTTTTTATTATAATTTCCTTTAGACGTGGCTAGGCCAAAATGCCATCTCTTCCATCTAACCTCCGAAGTTATTACATGGGCTAGCCAGATAGCCAAGCAGGTAACGTGATCAACTGTGGTGAAAGCGGTCCCAGGTTTGATTCTCTGTGGCAACTTACATGTACTTCATGACCTAAGCTTTCGAAGCAGTTTTGAAACTACTACTCGAGATTAAATGATATCTGTTTCCACAAAGCAATGTACTACAATTATGAATTAAAACCCGAACAATTTATTAATACAGGATCCACAAATAAAGTTATTTGTGGATCCTGTATATGTTAATAAATTGTTCCAGTTTTTATTCGACCTATGAAGTTCCACTATATTAAGGCCTCTATCACCCAACATATTACTGCATTCAACTTAAATCTAGAAAATCAAATCGATGCAAACGAAAAACACAAATAGTAGATATTACGTAAATGATAGATACTAATGGATACGTCAAATACATATACTGATAGGGGAAAACTAGATAATAGATGTAAATAAATGGAAAGATTTGTACAGTGGGGGAAACCTTCTTAACTGATGGTTTACAGAGAACTCACAATGCTGAACGTGGGACGAGAAAAACAGCGAGAGAACAAACGTATCAGAATAAATTGTCATAGTATTTTCATACAGAATGATCAATTAACACGAAATATATATTTAAGTTAATAATATAATAATATAGTAAAGGTAATACAGTAAAATATAGTGAAGCACATTCATTTACTTTATGATGACTGTTTCCCTCGGATACAAGTAGTAGAACAAAGAGGTCAATAGTGAGCCGCGGCAACCAGTTGGGAAGCAATGCTTTGATGGACTTTTACCACACTTCCGGAAATTTTTTGGGGAATAAAACCTACCAAATCGGCGAATGCATTCCTAACGAATGAATATTACGTAGATGGAAAGTATGCTCAAGATACCCCTTGATAAACCCATCCATTCAATGAGCATGTGAGTATACATTTAGGAAATTTTTATCTCTACGCGTTGAATATGAGGAGAATTGAAACGAAAAATGTCGAGCTGAACTTAAGTTTGCACTACGATTTTTCACTCGCTCCGTTTCTTTATGCAACTGTTTGCTCTCCATTATTTGTTAGAGGAAAAATTGTTCGCCGGAAGACGTTCTAACGGATGAAAGACCCGGAGGCTAGTATTTCAGCGAATGTTTTATCCTAGAATTCATGGGTTGGAATGTGTTCTGTTGCCTCTACGTTTCCTATTTTATCTAGCTAAGATTAAATACGGAAAACATCCTTAAAGTCACAATAGCCGGAATTACGATTTCAAATGTATCTTTGTCACTCAATGAATGAGTAAATGTTATTTTTTATAATCATCATCTTTATGAAGTATGTAATACGGGAGAAAATCCAGTGGTCGCGATTGAGTCAAATATGTAAAGATGACGGTTGAAAATTACGAAACCCTTATCAAATATTTTATAAGGTTTTCTTTCATTAATTGGCATTAAATTCTTATTCAGTCAGATAGTGAAAATAAGCAGAATCCGTAGTAACTTGATAACAATTCTATAGCATCACAGAACCCAAATGACGAGGAATATACAAATAATGCTCAAATCCTAAAATAAAGGATATTGGTTGAAATGTCAAATTGCACTGTAGCGTTTTAGCACAATTTATGAAGAAAAATCCCTTAGTAAGAAACTATAGCCAGCATCAAAGTTAAAGTATCCAACTCAAGCACTTATTTCAGTTGTAACTCCTGCAGACCATATAAATATAGATATCGAAAGCAAATAAAATAAGAACCATATGCGTAAGGCTGCTGAAAGCTTGATGGGTAAATATATAAATGTAAATGTGCATCTATCTACACAAAATTATGTACTCTGCTAGCCACCTTATGGCGTGTAGCAGGGGTTCAATTAATTCAAACTTTGATTGTAGATTCTTCATATGCATGAGCATGGACCCTTGAATTTGACAACTCTAACATCCATTTCCTAATTTTTATTGCAGCATCTGACCTGTCTGTGTAACAGGATGTAATAATCCCTATTTAATCTTTAAAACTTAACTTAGCGAGCAAGTTTAATTAATGGTGCGATTCCTTTCTTCCAACTATTCTTATTTTGCGTCGAGGAGCAACTTGGTAACGGTTATCGATCGATTAATTTCTATCTAAACTCAGTGTTGTGTTATGTTGGATCTTTTCCAATTCACGAACGTAGTACTATTCTGCAGAGTTCCATATATTGCGAGTATACTCTATATGAGGTCTAATTAGAGCAAATTTACGTCTGTAACTGACTTTTGCATCACTCCTACTCCACTAAGAGCCATTCTCTAGCACTTTCCACCTCTAAATCACTCATATCTTAAATGTATCTAAGCATTACCATCTAAAAGTATACAAAATGAAGCTCCCATTTAGGCCTGCCACTGCCTAATTCTTTCAAGATTATTAATGATATTAAATAAAAGTGATAAAGTAAAAATTAACGTTTATTCATTTGTATCATCATCAAGCCAGTTTAAATCCGATGCCGGATGTAGAACTCCCCAAGCATTTTCCAATTCTCTCTACTCTGAGCTTCTCTTTGCCAAGTTACTCCTGAGTACTTAATGATTTATCTGTTCCATCGGTCCTTTGGCCTCCTTCTTGGTCTCTTCACGTCTCTTGGTGACCAGTTCAGAACAGCTGATGTCCAACGGTTGTCGTTTCTTCTCGTCAAGATGCTTGTATTTCAGTGATCTTGCTTTATCTACTACTTCTGTCACTCCTGTCATTATCCTCACCCAGGTGTTGCGTTTCCTTATTGGTTTATGTAAGTAGTTTAGTATTAACCGATTACTTTAACCTTTCGAGGTTTATAGTGATACGTTATAACGTGTCATGCTAATTTTACGATATGTTGGAGCTTATTACCCTAATTTATCTTTTACCTATAAGGACTCACGATTTTGTACTCTATATGGAAAACAATTTTCCGGAAAGAATGATATGGTGCGTTTTTGTCTGCCTTTTGTTTTCGACAAACTTTGTAAATCTCATTTCAATGGAATCTCTCTACTAAGGATAAGGAGAGGTTCATGGCAGAACGACAAGAAAAAAATATCACTTCGTTATTTGTTCGACTGCCACGGCGGCGAATGTGATTTATCACGTTTGCTATTTAGACGGAAAGAATACGTAAGGATTCAAAAAATCACAACTTTTTCCCAAGACGAATTTTCCCAACTTCTGCACGGACGGGACTACATAAGCAAGAGACTGGAAAGTGACAAAAAGACGGGAAAAATATTCGCTCTGTGAAATGGGCTGCAACTTAACCCGCGCCGCTTGTTTCTCAACTGTTTGTCTCTTTGCCATGTTTTGCAACCCAATTGGGAATCACGTGACAGTTATTATGGATAGCTATCGTTACTCTCAGTCCAAGCGGTTCCGAAATTGCGCCGGAAAAAGGTTGGATGAGGAAGGCAGAAAAGGCAGTAGAGGACTAAATAAACACTCGAAAGAAGAATTGTAAATAAAAATGTGACTCGATTTTAAGCGATAAGATTGCATTCTCTCCTGAAAAGGAGTCCATTATTTATTAGCAAATGTATGGTAAAATTTCTGCCTATAATCCAAACTTATAGGAAATGAGGAAAAGGAGAAAATGTACGTTTCCCCAGCAGTGCAAAATTCCTGATAATTAAACGTTTGAAATTCAGGAATGGAAAATTGCGTTTCCTTAGAATCATCTACAATTTTCGAATCCTCCCTTTTCAATTTCTCCCCACGAATTTTATGTAGGAGACGTGAAATTAGCCGTTAATAATTAAATCATTATTAGAGCGGTGTCTGGTAACTAAGGATGAGAAGCTTCTCCTATTCTCCTAAGTATAATGATAGGAAACTCCCCAAAATTCTGTAAGTATTGCATTAATTGATGTACTCCTTTGATCCTTTTCATTTGAACGATTAAAATACCAGTTTGAGTCTTGTCTTACAGCCATTGGTAATATTCGATACAGGAAAAACTTCACCTGGAAATTACATAATTTAAAGCAAGGCTTCCTATCCTTTCTGTATCCCACGGCTCACGCAATTATTCAAACTTCACACTAAGCCAATCCTTGAGACTTTTCATGAAAATTTGAAGTGAGAAAGAAGAAGAAAATACCGGGTAAGTAAGTGAGGGATGAAGAGTAAAAACTTTATTACTTCGATACGAACCCATATAAAACAACAAAATATTTTCGCGAATGTAGTGCATATAAATTGCAAAATTTGAAGAACACGTTACCTTCGAATAGAAGTCCTAAAGAAGCCAAGAACTTATTCCCGACACACCGGTAGGGAAGCTCTGACTTAAAGGACAGTTTCCCACATGCAATTAGACCTCACTCTACGGAACCCCGCGTCACGACCTACACTTAGAAACGAATGAATCCGTAAAGCGAGGAATACCTGCATGTTTCAGATAAACCTGCTCGCAGGAAAGCTCTAAAAAGCCGGTGACATCTGACGTTTGCACCAAATTTAATGGAAACGGAGCGGGGCATCAAGTTAAAAGTCTGGGGAAAGAGGTCGGGGTATGGCATTTCAAAGTAAGAAAGGACAGGAAATGGCCGAGGACGGAGGGAAAAGTATCTTCAGCTGCGTCCCTTCTCTGAAGTGGGCAAATAATGCTGCAGGAGAGTAGGAAACCTTTCATTTCCAAGGACAGGATTAAGGAGTTCCCCAAGTTAACTTGCTCCATTCCGACTCCTGTTTACGGAGGACTGATCGATAAGATTTTTGTCGGAGGGCTCGAGCATTGCTTTGGTAGTTTTCTTTCCGGATGAAATGCACTGAAATCTGCTATGAGGTGTAAAGAAAGGGGTCCCGTCATCGACGTCGAACGCTCTGTTAATCGTATTGGAGCCGAATTATGAAGTAATATGAAATTAGACAGCTACAATATGCAATATGTTTATATACAGTTGTGTGCCAAGATTTACTAGAATTATGATTTGCATTCTTAAACGCAACTAAATATATAACTATATGTTGAAAGAAATGTATACTTGGTAAATTCCTCGGCAGGTTTATTTTTCGATTACAGGTGAACCAGAAGATGTCCTCTGACAAGTTATTCTGACCCGCCATAAGATGTCAACTCGTTGACGAAACTAGTCGAACCTGCCGTAGATATATTAAGCATTCTTTGAACATTTGCGTTGAACGGTAGCAAGTTAACTTTGAGTATATTAATTATTTAATGGCTATACATAATCTACATCGATTTATTTATTTCCTTTTATTGCATTAGTTCTATATTAGGTATCATCTTTCGAGATGAAGAGAAACATTGCCGAATATTCTTGAGATCAGAACTCCTTAGAAAGAAATAAATATTCATTGCAGTTATTACGTTTACCAACGCAATTCAAGGGGATTCATATGAAGAAAATGAATCGAAAAAGGAAAAAATGCGATATTATTGAAACTCGAACCCCAACTCCAACTTATCAGGCGGTCGTGACAACCAAACATTTAAAGCCAAATTACGTTACATGTTACCATGTCAAAGCCAACAGAGAGACCAAGTTCGAGCTATGTCAGATTTATTCTCTTATCGATTCTTTCCTGTTAATTAATTTAAACGTGATGATAAATCCACGCACCAACACCTGGATAGCTCGGTAAATTACAGGTTCTTCTACCCTTAAAACCTTACTTTTAGCATTGTTGTTGATAAAGACCTACCATAATTTAGGTTTGTATTATTAGATTACAAGGTTACGAAGTATCACTAGATTATATAATTCACAAACTAACTGGACATAGCATCGTGGTAACGTCAGAAATAGTATTTAATGGAAATTTCACTCTCATCATCGAGTATTGTTTACGGTTCGAAATCTGTAAATAATCCCTTAAATACGTGGACCAACTTTTCGTAAAACTTTGTCCTCTTGATAAATTTTACTCATATGGAACAATTCCAATAGGAAAAGCCATGGATACAGTCCATGTATTCATGAGCCATCATGTACGTACATATATCTCTCACAAGCGTCGTCCCAGACTTTGTATTGAAACCGACGAATTTCTTACGATCGAAAGGCAGACATGCATACAAGTAAACTGAAAACCAAGATATTGCAGCGGATATATATAGTACTACTTATAATACTTCTTCTGATATTTCTGATATATCTGATAAGTTCCAATTTCAGCCAATATAAAGACTATATTTAGATATTAATGTGAAATGCTTCTGATAACATTTCTCAAAACTCGTATTAGCCGTATCTGACCCTTCCTTTTCATCCATTCCGACCAAACAATCGTTGCTGCTCACTCCCATACATTCATCATCTCTCGTGCACTTATTCTTCCCACGATTCTCTCATCCTCCCTTTAATCCTCCTTTATCATTCTTCCTCTGCTCCCTATTCTTCCCATTATCCTCTTATTCCTCTCATATCCTCCACCCACTCATTGAACGCGCTTCCTCTTCATCTGCCATTGGTTTGGCGAACATACGTATACCTCTCATCTTTCGCCTTTAGGCCATTCCCTTTGTCACGAACACTCCTTTCACTCTACCGCTCCCTCACTATCTATCACTCCTTTCTCTTCCCATATCCTTCTCCATTTTGCCTTTTTCGTTCCCTTGTTCCAGCTACCGTACCTTGATGAATGGAAAATTTGCCGATTTTGGTGCGGTACATAAGGAAATGTACCTTTCATTTACTTTTTGTCTCGGTCTTGTTCATGGCTGTGATAACACGAACTGTAACCACTGTAGTGATTGTGATGTTGGAAAAAGGGCTTTCTTTTTGGTCACTCCTTGTTCAATGCTCTTCAAAATTACTTATACTTTATTCATTTAAAAATTGATATTTCATAAAATTTGGCAATACATTAAAATTTCATGGTGATTTAATTTTAGCTAGTTAAATAGTTAGCATTAGATGTATTTTGTCAAATTTCTGGATATCAGAAATAAACAGTAAAAGCAACTAAAAATTAACATAATATCATAGCAAGGAAGCTAGTGGAGAGGAGGGTTAAGCCATTACTGCAACAAATACTCTAGTATATAAATGAGAATTGCGTAATATAATTCATAGGCTTATTGTGCTCGCGTGGAATTGTTCCTCGAATTGAATTCTGGCTCGATGAGGAAAGTAAGGAAAAAAATTACTTCTCGTCTTTCCTGGTAAGGCTCATTCTCTCTACAAATCTTTGGTATCTCTGAGCTTCTAATCTGCTCCAGACTGGGTATGGTACAGACCTCTCCGTTTTTTACATTAATTTTATTAATTTTATTAATTTTATTAATTTTATTTTTATTTTATTTATTTTATTTATTTTATTTATTTGATTTATTTGATTTATTTGATTTATTTTATTTATTTTATTTATTTTATTTATTTTATTTATTTTATTTATTTTATTTATTTTATTTATAAGTTTGCCATTTCATAATAGATTCTAAGCAATACATAACAAAACCAAAAGAGATATGCATGAAGGTATGAAAAAATCAAAAATGACAAAATCAATACAATAATAAGTGAGTAATAATAATTACAAAACAATTTTCATGGAGATCGATGAAAATTTTCCTTCAAGAATTACTCATATGCCAATATTAAAGAGTTTATGTATGTACGGAGGTGGAGAGTAAAAACTGTTAGGAAGAAGAAAAAGTAAGGAATGTTGTGCAAGGAATCATTTAAATGTGGGAGAAGAGGAGTAAGCCTAGCTGTCCCAAGAGAAGCATAATATTTAAATAGTTAAGCTAATTATGGAGAATCATTATGTAGTTCATAGTAATATAGATGAAGAAAATATCGGAATTTAATAAAATTTCCTTATAGGGCTCCTGGGAGAGGTATTTAAATATATAAGCTGTGAAAGAATTCTGTAAATGAGGCTCGCGAGATTTAAATATGGCTGCATAAAAATTGAGGTATAGGTTCGGGAAAGAGGTGATACGAATTCTGAGTATTTACTCCATATATATTGTTGATCATCTTAAGGAGTTTTTCCAAGAGAATTTTAGAGCAACCCTTTTTAATTATATTTCCTTTAAATATATTTGAAAACGTCTGCGTGTTAGTGCTCCAGCAATGAATATACTCAATAATTCTGCGTCTCTCCATCTTTGTGACTCTGTTTGAGTAACCGCTACCTAAAGAACTGTCCCGTTTTTTCATCAGTTGTCATTTGATTTCATTCATGTATTGATTCTTCAAAGTTACAATGTGGCTGCGTGACGTTGAGAAGATAAAAAAATATATAAAGACAGGCCGATAAAGCGTGGGTTCCCATTGGGAATCAATACGTAAATAAAAATGATATCAATAGATAGGTAAATCTAATAAATAAATAGTAAACACGGGCCTCAATCCTGCGGGATTCACTCCAGAGCATTCAGAATATTTTTATTCGTATGTTCCATTAGGAAAAAAATAATTTGGATAGAGTATCTTAATAAAATAGAATGATTTCATTACTGTGCTTAATTATTACTTGGAAAGAGTTATAAGATTTATGCTAATTTATATAAAATGTTATTTGATATTAAGTGAGCTAATTATTCTTTTATTATTGTATATCCACAAGAAAAATCTGCGCCTACTTGTATATATTGACTCATGAAGGATATTAAAAACTAAGGCTTTTTCTAAATCAGGAGATAATATATAAAAAATTTACAAACTTTGCAGTTTTTACAAGTGCTACAAGACTCATGACTGAAAATTTTAGGTATTTGGCCATATTCAGTATATAAGGCTCTTTTCAGTATAAAGAAGCAATAAATATTTCAATATTAATACTGTGATTAGAAACAACTCTTCATAAAATAATCATCCTTCCCCTGCATATTTCGACGCTGCATATTTGCACCCACACTTCGTCCGCGAAGGAAACATTTACCATTCGAACCTCAATATTGTCGCGGATAAATCTTTCAGTATCTTTATCCTTTCGAAGCGATCCAAAACGGACCCAATCTACCCAACCCAACCCCTCCAATCTACCCTTCCAAATTCCTTCTATCCATCTTCCCCTCCTAACCCCCCTCCTCCCATGCGACCTCCCCTCTTCCGATGTCCAAATATCTCACTCCCCCCCTCTTTTAACTCCCCTCTCATCTCCCTTTGCATTGCCCTTTCCCGCTCGTGCGAGTAATCTTATCACGTCCGTCGAGTTCACCTTTACACGCTCCACCTCCCGTAGGATCACACTTCTCACATATTTATCTCCGCTCGATCGCCTCTCCTCCGCCTAATCTTTTGCAGATTCTTCCAACCTCGTTATCCGTGCCTTTAGGGACGGCGGCGCTCGCTCCCAATTACTTGTCCTCCGCAAATATCTGCGAGAGAAATAACCGGAATATTAAGTCGGTGAGATACTGGCAGGAGTTGTCGTTGCTCGAGTCGGGGGAGTTTTGGAAGTATCGATCTTTTTAAGCGCGATGACGAATGGCAGTTGGATCGGAAGGGATTTTTGGGGCTCTGCATAGATGCAATTTCGGGGCGCGGAAGAGTTGTGAAATATTGCAATTTTACGGAGGAGTCTCGGTTCGAACTCTATTACTATGGATGGAGTTTTTTTTATTCAGTCGCTGCCAATGAGGAGTTTTTACGTTCTGATTTTCTTAACCGCGCTTTGCTATTCGTGGCTACGAACGAAGTTTTCGTACTGTAGATACGACTTGAAGTTCCAGATGAAATTATGCTCGAAAAGTATTTCTGAGAGGGATTTTCTCCTAACGCTGAAATACTCAGAAGTGGGAATACTTGCGAAATTTTTAAATATCATTAATCGTCCATGTTTTGATTTTTATAAATCTCAGGTACATACTAACATATTGTAAGTAAGGATGATTCAACTTCAGTTCTGAACAAATGGAAATTCTGGCAATATCTCAGGTGATGCATCATAAATTGAAAAAGCAAATTAATGTTTCATCTTTCTTTAGTAATCGGATAACACAATATCCATCTTTTATTCCTTTGTGTTTTAATGTTTTTTAATTATCCTCTCCTTTGAACTTCAGTATACCTTTTTGCTCTAAAATCATCAGCTTAAAGTCCATCTACGTCCTCATAACATTGCTCAGAAAAGTTATTCTCCGAATAACTTTTCTGAGCAATAAAACGTAAGTACCGAGAAAAATACCATTCTTCCTTGAGTAGAAGGATACAGGTATGGTAGTAATCAGATGATATTTTATCAACATTTTTTTTCTCAGTGCCTAAAATAGCAACTCGACTAAGCCTCTATGGGTGTACTTTACTGGAAAGGGATGCTTGCGTTAAGAGGTTTCTGCACATTTTGTGGTGACATCTACATTCATCTTTCTCAAAAATGGTATTCAACGCTTCTGTTTCTGTAACAAAGATGTATGTAACAGAGAGTGAAAATATAGTAAAGGACAAAATGAAGTTAAATGCCATATGGAAATTGTGTTCTTTTAGTGGAATTGTACAGATAAATGCCGCAGAGATATATTGATAATGCATATAAGATAACCATATAATAGCGTCATAAGAGGCATCATTTCAGTTATCTTTTATCGAGCTTTTGGAACCATTCTAAGGTGTACCATTTACTGTTAAAAACGATTAACTAAGAGAATTTTTGCGTCAAAAGTTGTTAGAAGCGAATCAAAGAATAAACGATATAAATTAAAGCACTCTAGGGGATTTGAAAAAAATGGCATTTAGAATCATACCAACTTGCTGTCTTCGCGAATTAGATAAGGTGCAACGGAGGGGGCAATACTTTTTGTAGAGCATTGCTGCGTGAAATCGGTGAGTGTAATTCAGATGCTTCAGGACGCAGAAACGGAATCTATAGAAGAAGGAAGACTCAGGGAGTACTCCATTCGCTTAGTAAAATTCAGAGAGAGCGTGTTTGTGAAAGATGTAGCCGAAATTATACGGTCCTTTTTGTTATGCAGGTCGTTCCGATACCACGAAGAAGATCAGAGAAATGGATACTAGAGCCAGTCTATTCAAGAATTCATTTCTACGCTATCTATACGCGAAAGTAATTGATTAGGAAAGCATTCTAAATAAATGCGCAATTTGGGTGGGGTCCTGTTAGCGTAGAGTGATTTAGCAAACAATGTTTACCAAAATGATGCACCGGACTATCCAAGAAACATCGCACAAAGCAAATCGTATCAAAATACTTAATAATGAAAGTGATCTGCACAACAGGTCCACCGCTATCTCCGGAACAGAGCCGCTTTTATCATTAGCGGTGATCTTGCTACTTAAATAGCAGAATTCTCACACTCCCAATTTTTCGATTCTTAGTTTTATCCGAAAATTTCGTCCCTTATTTTGACAAAGAGCTATAAATTCATTCCTTAATTACTTGAATTATTTTATCCGTCGCTTCTGTTTTGTTTTTATGTAACTTGAACTTATACTTTCTCATATACTTTTGCAGAATTTTTGTCAATTCATCTTTATTCCCAGGAAGGGTCGCTGCATCATCGACAAACCGCAGCATGCCAATTGCTCCTCTTTTCTCTAATTGCTTTCACTGCATCACTTTTGGCTTTAAGTGTATTTTGACTATTTCCTTGATAACATTGTTTTTATGCTACATTAGTTTTAACAGTCATATGCTATTCAATATTTGACTAAAATTAAGCAACGCACAGTTGATGTATAACTTAAATACTTCCCCAATTACTTCATTCAGCATATACAGAATCACAGAAGGAACAACAGCAGCACTTTTAACCTCGAGAGCCATTCGCCTCAACGCCTCACCTCAACCTTGAGGCATCGGTACCACTTTCCATCACTCTGACATCTGATGCACCCTGAGGCATTTGCCTCGCACACCGTCTTCATCCTCGCTCAAGAGAGACGTCGAGCATTAAGACCCTCGCAATAAAAAAATAAGACTTTTTTATTCGTAAATGGCACGACAAGGAGTCGACGACGACGTCCTCTCGCGTGGAATCCAAGAAGTGGAGAGATTTTGATGTGAGGCAGACACTTAAAAGGAGGAGATTAGCGGGATTAGAAAGAAGAGGAAGCGCGGAGTGAAAAGGTCGTCTGTGCGGTGGAGAGGGAAGGACTGCTTCCCTTGATGACACCGTTGACGGCGGAAGCCTCGATTCTTCCGCTTGCGACTCCTTCATCGGGTGAATCGACAGGTGGCAACACGGGGAAAAACTCGACTTGTGACAAATTGCCGTTGCAAAGAAACCCCCTCTCCATGCATGAGGATTATACGGGCATCGGCATTACCTGTTTCCCTTCCAGGTTAATTATCGAATGGGTGGAGTTAAATTAAACGAGGTGTATCACCATTGCGATGATGCAGGGAATTACCTTCTAGGAGCGGTGTAGAAGGGATATTCAGAGCGTGATTCCCTCTATTAGTTTGCTAAAAGTGTCTACAAACGCTGCTATGGTTTCTTCGTAGTCGGTCGTTAAGGAGATAAAGGTCATCGCTAATGCACGGAGTGATAATTATATCTCGTTTCAGTCTTCGTGAATGTGTGTTTTCTTGCAACCTGGGTTTCTCACGGTAGTGATGATCAAGACGACCGAAAATTTTAGAATGAGACAAATTCGTGTGGGCTTGATTTAAAGTGCCGACAGATTTTATTAAACCAGTGTATTTATATCGGCGAATCCTTCGTATTATTCAGCAAATAAACACAAAATAGCATATCAAATATAGAATTGTTTTAATGTTTATTGAATATTTTCCATACTTTAAACGAATTAATAGAATCATTACCATATATTTCATGTATGTTTGTACTTAACAAAGTTGGGTGAAATAATTTTACAATGTAAGAATTTGCCAAGGTCTCAAAGGGAAAACAAATTTTGTGTGATGATAAGTTTGTCTAACCAACAACTTATCCGTTTTTATGACGCACATCAATATTTAGTCTGGAAAGGCCATTCATTTCGAAGGAAAAACTTACTGTTAGTATCGTAGTTGTTTAACTAATCGTATAGTAGAAATACTCAATAATGAATCTCTCCCGCGGGTTTCAATAATTGGTACTGTTCTGCTATACCCTCACATTGTGTTGAATAGTTTCATTTGAAGCTTTAAGTATCCAGAACTTTATAGTGAAATTTTGTGCTGATGTGTTGCTAAGTTTTATATATAAACAACTACATAGCAACCAATCTCAACCCACCCAATACATCGTTGGGATTTTATAACAGTACCGCGTTATTCTCCTGAACGTGATCGTTTTCAACGAAGGCAATTCTTATTTCGAATAAAAATATATGGCTCGTACGCTGCAAATTGGTCCCTATGATTAAATAACACCAGAACCAGAACAGATCGTTTAAACGTTCAAAGGAATGACAGTCTCTAGCATGGAACGTTTAGCCAGACGAAGTTTCCCCGGATTAATCCTACAAGGCTCACCGCGTAGGGTGTAATGCGATGTGACTATGCCTCAGGCCTGTATTTATACTGGGAGAACAATAATTTTGTCACATTACTAAACCTGCATTGATGTATTTATTCTCAGGGAAGGATACTCTTGAAGTGCTGTTGGTCGATCTAATAGGCACTCCTACGGGTGATTACAGCACACGGTTTGAAAGGGTGCGCAGAATGTTAAGGATGGTCATAACAAAAGTTTTAAGTTGAAATTTTTCATTGAAAAACATTAATTAAAGGATACCAATTGAGCGGGTTTTTGATTAGGAACGCTAGGTATCAATATCTGAGGGACACGTTTTTTAGATGCCTTAGCTCAATGGAGGGCCCCTTTAATGAACGTTTTGCTGAGGAAAGTAACGTAATAACTGAAACTCAGATGTTATGCTTGGTGTATAACTGAGACGATTATGATTCAAGTAAAGAATTATCATTCTTTACTTGAATCAAAATAACCATTTATTTCACCAATCAGGTTGCAAGCCACTCGATTGCATCAAACTACTTCCATGACACCGAATTTTCTTAGTTAAAAGAAAACCAAAATTAAAAGAATCAAAAATTTTTACCTGCTTTCGTTTTTGCCAAAACAAATATTATGGTACCTTGAATCGAGAAAGTTACGCAGCAACACGTGCTGAAAATACAAATATGAGTTTCGAATTCTTGATGTTACTCTGAGGATAAACTTTACTATTGGGCAAAGTCAAGTCAAAACATTTCTGAGAAAACGCATGTAGACGTATTGCAAACACATTTTTCATAGAACTCTCCTTTCCAATTCTCTCATGATAAATATAGACGCTTGTTTTCATGTGCCCTTTATATTTGGAGAAAGTAAGACTTATGCTACCGTGATATCCATGCGTCTATGCGAATGAAATTTCGAATGAAGCCGACGTCCTGGAACTCTAAGACTCATGAAAACTTTCTCGCAAAGGACTGCATTCACGAATAAGTTTGCTAAGTTTTGGTAGCTTGATATACGCTGTAATTCTGAACTTAACGTCTTTTTTTTCCTTTTATAATTACTAAACGCCACCTTGGTAAAGAAGAAGTACACTGGCAATTTTCCACACTGTTTATTACTGTCGACCGGTTTTGCTACCCGGAGTAGCATCTTCTGGTACAGAGAAATAGTTTTTTGAGTTTAAGTAACGTGAAAGATTGGAGGAGAAAGGTTATGGGAATACCTCTTTGGGAAGGGAGATAAGGGGTGAGATATGTGGGAAGGTGTGGTCGTTGATAAGGAATCCTTTATTGGCGGAAAAATTGACGATTTCGATGCTTTCCAGGATGTCTAGACGGCGTCCTTTTTACTTACATAACTCCAGTACTTAAACTCCAAAAATTATTTCTCTGTACCAGAAGATGTTACTCTGGGTAGCAAAACCGGTCGACAGTAATAAACAGTGTGGAAAATTACCAGTGTACTTCTTTACCATAATGGCTTTCCACAGAGTTACGCCTGAGCATGTATATTTAATCGCCACCTTTTTAACGCTTGTATAACGCAAAATATTTTTCTCCTTTCACTGTATTTTCTTTTGCTTCCTACCTTTAACCACATCTTTGGCAGGCTATTTCCTCTCAGTATTTTACCTATCCAATTCTTTTATTTCTTTTAATTCCGAAGCATTTCCACGAGGGATATCGCAGGCCGATTTTTAGGGACGTTTAGATATTCCCTAAAGGATATTGACGATTTTCCAAACAAAAGGAAAATAGTGAAAGTTGTTTGGTCACACGTTAGATGCGTTTGCCTCCCTTTGGTAAGTTTATTTTTTCGTTTTTTTTTCAGTTATTGTTTCTGTTTTCTGTTTAACTTCAGTTCTCTTAGAGTACTGCATACAACTGTCAGTATTAATGCTAGTTAATAAGTTAAGCTTGTAAGTTGGCGGTGTAAATTCTCCCGGTATGTAATGCAAAGTTTTCATTAAGATAAATTCTAAACAATATATGTCTGTAAATGGTGTTAATAGAGCATTTTTCAATCACCAAGCCTTGTCTCTGCTAAAACTCAGAGAAGATATTTAATTTAGTGCGTTCTATAACGTCGAAACCTTAAACCTTCCACGTGTTTCAACTTCCACATTTTAAAATTTTCTTGGGAAAGATCGTAGATATCATAAACTTCCTCAAAACATAAAAAATCATTCCGGAATCATTTCTCCTCCTCTTCCTCCAACCGTGGGGGTTCATTTGTAACACAAAACATTCGATTCCGGAATTTTTTTTTAGGAACTAACTTCTCTTACGTAATGGAGATTCTTTCGGGGTCTGTTGTTCTTCCGAACTCGTTCAGGCTCACAAACTTTTGGATTTATACAAGGCCGTCCTTGGACGAAGCCCTCGGACTTTTTTAAAGCTTTCTCTACGGCGTCATCTCTTCTTCTGCATTTTATCCTCTCTGCCAAACTCTTCGTCTCCATTCCCCATCAATTACGAGGTGTTCTCCCGTCTGCAGAATCCCCTTCTGCCTCTTTCTCCATGGTCGACACCCGTATCTCTCCCCCTTTCCATTCCCCGCGGAAGTCATGTGGTCCTCCGCTATCCAAACATTTTCTTTCCAGTCCTAACTCTTTCGCACCTTAACCCTCGTCCCAAAAAAAATCCCCAACTTTCTTTGAGCTCCCGTGGCTTTCTTTTCCGCTGCCACTTTACGTCGGATAAGTTGCTTCCATGTGCTCATCTTTTCAGCAGTTCCTAATGAGAGTTGGTTTATTACGACTGATGTCCCAGCACCCGGGATGTGTGAGTCTATGTATTAGATAGAGATAAATCGGACCGCTAGCAGTGGGCTAGAATCAGAAATATGTTGGCTATAAATACGAAAGTGCTATTTTTAAAAATGATGGAATTGAAAGAAACTTTGCACATGGAGTTGTGCGACTAACCCAAAGTTATACGAGAAGTGAAAAATTGTGACTTGGCTGGGACTCGAACCCAGGTCTCCCACTTTCAGGGCAGGTGTTCTAACCACTGAATTCCCGATTACAGAAGTGAATAGGCGTGGCTTGGTAGTTCAGTGGTTAGAACACCTGCCCGGAAAGAGGGAGACCTGGGTTCGAATCCCAGCCAAGTCACAATTTTTCACTTCTCGTATAACCTTGTGGTATTTTTAGTTGGGACTTCGAAACTTCGCATGGCGATCCTTGAATAGATTCTGAATTCAACTATGCAAGTCGTTAATTTGATTCCAGCGCATTTAAATCAAGTAGGAAGTCAAGGTTGACAAATAAAACGCTGGTTTAGGATTTCTTGCCAAATTCTTCAAGCCGGTGCTGAACCCACATGAAGAAAAATATCTGGTAAACTATAATTTCGTCTCATAAACCTATTCTGATTAATTTTAATGGTCACAGTTGAATATTTGCATATGTTATATAACAAAATGTCGGACTCTTATTTTAGAGCGAAAATTCATTAAGGCTTTCGGGGTGGAATATACTGCCATTGCTGAGAAATAACTTGCAATTGATAAACAGTCCTTGCGGAATTTTAACGGACATTGCGTCGAACCTAGGACTGCTTTGAAAATAAGATATTATTTATAGTAAATAAATAAACTAATGTTAATAGTAGCTTTTTATACAGCTTTGAAAGTTTATAAACTAAGATGGGCAAAGGTTGAGGATTTACCAAATAGGATTTACATGAGGAGCTTTTAAAATTCCATAATTTTTATATATAATATTTTCATGGAAGAAAGCCTTGATTGTAAGATCTCTGGCTAAAAATACTTCCAGGTATTTGAACAAAACTACTTTTAGGTAAAATTCTAAAACCCAGGAGGTACAATAGACTCATGTCCCTGAAGCATATTCGACTTTTTCCTCGTTTTTAAATTGCCAATAACCATTATTATCTATTCTGCTCCATATGCATCTTGCACCTAGTATGCTGAAATCATATATTTGGAATGTGAACTGTAATAAATTCCGCACATAAAATTGATGAGGTGAGAAAACATCTTTTCCCGATAACTTAATAACGGGAAAGCATTCGTCTAAGATCTATTCGCGTTCCGAGTCTTACATTCCGTGGCGCCATGTTAATATCCTTTCTTTGGAGGTTCTCCAAGTTGACGCTTCAGTGAGCATACTTCCGATGACTTAGCGTTAATCGCCGCAGCTGGAGATGAGCATTTCTATCTTTAAAGCTCAAGTTAAGGGAAATTTATTGAAAGTTCCCTGAGGGCATAATTTATGTCTGCATGGTTTGAATAGCAGAATGGCTATGAGCAAACTTAACATTGAAATTGATGAATTAAACATCGTTCTCTCTTCTTCATAGTGATGTTACGATATTTAGTTTTCTATTTCAAGGTAATTTTGTGTAACTCCATGAAATTCACTCATTGCTATATTTATAAGTCATTCACCATTCCAATATAATATAAAGACTCATGAGTAGTGATTGGTTGTCTTACCTTTGACAATGTCAAGTTGAATGAACCTCTAGAAAAATTATTTTGAAATTCATAATTAAGCCAGGGGACTTAAGATATTTCTGGGTTACACTACTTTTTCTTCGAAATGTCTAATATAACAACATCGTAAACACATATGTAAATATTATGTTTTCGCATATTTATCTGTTCAATAATGACAAATCCTTCGAGTTTTAATCCTTAAAATAAGAAATATTACAAGCTTTTTGAAAATTTAAAGCTCCGATAACGATATTTTGGTTAGATCTATCTTCTTAGAAAATGAAATTGGATACCTGTTGATAAATAAAAACTAAAAGGACATTTTCCATCAATCTTCTTAGTATGAATGACAGAATAAAGTGTGACCTTCTTATGTATGGAAATTAACCTACACATTCTCATACCAACAATACATTATTGATGATGAATATGAAAGATATTTAACCTAAGACGGTCTTAGTTTAGGAACAGTATATCTTCGGAAAAATCATCTAGGAAATGATTGGATCTCAAGTTGGCTAGTACACAGTACATAGAACGATGTCACTTTTTAAAAATTTGAAGCGACAGATGAAACATTTAATTCTTTTGATTCATGTAATATAAGATAATAGCTATGTTCGTCAAAAATAGTATGTGTAACCATTACCAAAAATCATAAATCCTTATAACTTTTGATAAGTAGTAATTAATAATTACTAAATTAATAATGGATGTAATTTTTTTTAAATGGCACGCTCCTATGTCATGGATGAATGTCAAACTCTGTTTGCGAAGAAAAACATATATTTCCTTAATTCTTCGAAAGGCAGAATAAAACAGAGGGGGAGAGCATATGGAAAACCTTGTTTGCAAAACTTGCCACAAGCAAGGCAATGAAGAAGTCTGTGTACGACAAAATCATTACATGCTTTCAAAACCTAGCTATTTACCTATGCGTAGGTTAGCATGATTAATTTTGGGAGAGTTATTTTTTATGAATATTTCAGTTCGTAGAAAACTTGTTCAACGGCGGCGTTAATTGCCTCAATGAAGATTTTCAGCCGATTATATCTAAACTCTAATCGTGGATTGGACGCTGAATAATTCAGCGAAGCAAACGACCTAATCGAATTATGTACTTGAAATGGCTTTCGCAGACATTACGTTATGCAATGTCGCATTTTGGCAGGAAGTGGGCAACCGATGAAAACGTGACCGACTTTTTCAATGGCAGAGGAAGCAAATGCCAATATTTCGCAAATTGGTTACGTATTCAAGTGCTTTGCACTACAAAACGGAAGCGGAAAGAGGGTAATAAATGCTTCGTCGCAAAAACTAAAGCGCCTGGAAATATGTTTAACAGCATAATTGCGCTTACTTTTTTTGGAACCCTCCCGAGCGAAAAATTTAAGCATCTATTAAGCATCGAGAGTGCTCGTATAATTGAAACCGATAGCAGGGAAAAAATCGGCCGACCCCATTAATCTGGACTCATTTAATTAAAATTTCGCCGATTCCGAGTCCCGCGTCATACGGATGTTAATACTATTACAAGCTAATAGCCCGGAATATATTCTTTTCCGCCAAAATACGCCCCCCCCCAAAAAAGCGCGATTCCTGATGACTTTTTCGGCTCCCCGCAATAATCAAAATTTGCAATCCAATTTCGATATTCGCTTTGAAACGACGTAAAAATTTAATTCCCCCAGTGGATGTTTTGGTGGGAGAGTCAAACCTGCGGATGATCTTTCACCCTCCTGTTGGGAAACGAAATGGTCACCAGGAGTGGTGGTGGCGATGATTTTTTGGTGAAGTCTCTCAATAGCTCCGGAATTGTCAAATTTTAATTAAATAATGGAACCTTATGTAGGGATGATCGTGTTTTTTATGGAATTAAAACGTCATTAAGGGAGCGCACGTGGTCTGAAAAATTTGCGTTGCCTCGCGCGGTTGCGAGTTATTGTTCATTACGTCCAAACTGCGAAATTAACGTGGAAATTTAACAATAAGCGTTTTAATTGGTGGTTGATTTGCGAGATTCGCTCGCGAAACTGTGTTTTTCGAGTGCGAATCGGTTCTTCACAGCTGATGGATTAACGAAACTTACGTGCTGCAAATGAGTGCAAACGGGACGTCTGACCTACAAGGCTAGAATGAGGTAATAAGTCTATAAGCCGTCCTTTCCTGAGCAAGTAAAGATAGCAAGAAATTGTATGTTTCTCAATTAATTTTTTATTTCCGATCGGTTTCGGCCATGATATTTTGTCAAACATACGGAGTCTTGCTAGCTTTACTTGTTCAGAATGGCGTTTCACCAAGTACAGCAGTCCCAGATTAACTTCGGTCTTTCCCTTTTCAATGAATTTCAGTGCAACAACCCTTGCTCTACCCAACAAAGGCTACCTGGAAGCTTCAAAGGGGAGTATCTCCAGAGCTTAAGATGCTGGGTCATCCAACATTTCAACGGTAAATTTTCGATTTATCGACTCTCTCTTATATTATAAGACCAAATTCCGCCATGTTAATTTTAGAATTATTACAGATTGATTTTAAATACACTTTATTAACTCTGTAGATCAGCAGTTCTCCGTGGAAGAAATTTTATTAGTATCTATTAAATTATTTGTAATAAATCTACCCCTTTTAGAGTTAAGGAGGAAAGTCCGTAAGTTCCATTACCTCAAATATTTTTTCTCCACCAAGATAGTCTGCCCTCAGTAAAAATTTTTGATCAGAATGTCGGTGCCAAAACCACAGGAGAAAGAGTATGGCTATCTTTCACGAACCCTTTTGCTGAGTCATTTCTTAGAGGTATTTGAATCTACCCAGGGTAAGGGTCTTTCTAAACCTCAGTCCAACTATTTAGTGAGCTTTGATTACCATTGCCTTCTGCGCTGCCCCAAAATCAAACGTAGGAGTACCTCTATATTCCTGCTTATTAACATTACACCTTCCATTTCATACTTATATGCATATCTAATCTCACTCTGGGAGGAATCATATTAGATAGTTCGTCAGGTGGTAGGTCGATTAAACTAAGATACATAAAATTCAGAAGCACATTGGAACTTATGGCTATAATATCTATAGTTTGCCAATTGTTATAAAGTAGGAGGCACATAAAGTCATTTTATATAATTCAGAAGATGTGGCAGTCGTGGCCGAGTGGTTAAGGCGACTGACTAGAAATCAGTTTCCCTCTGGGAGCGTAGGTTCGAATCCTACCGACTGCGAATTTTTACCCATCTGTGACAAAATTGGGAAATTATAAAAAGAAAATCGGCTGTGACGCGCTAGCATTATCAATTAGTTGCAGAATATAGTTTAATAACTCTGTCGTGTTTTGTTATGGGATACACTCCTTATTTTCTTCTTTTCTCGTTTTTATCCTCAACGTTGCCTGCGATGTTTTCTTTTCTCTTTATTACGGGTTCAGCTTTATTGGAACAAAGATAGCTATTTATAACGAATTAGAAATGTCTATAATGAAGTTTTAATGTAAAAAATTCCAGTGTCATCCACTTTTAATCATTACCAGGTGTAAAATGTTGATATCGAACGAATGGTATGCGAGGATGAAAGGTGTATATACAGGATGTAGGAGCGAGATAATCCTTGACAACATGGAACCAGTTATACATTGGTGACGGTTAGGGTACTCTATCTGTGATTAATTATCTCTTTAGCCGTTTAGAGATATTTAATAAAGCCTCTTTGTTGAATATGCATTATTCAATCTGAAAAATGCGAGGAGTTGTTGATAGACAGAATCTTTTCAAATAATATAGAATAAGTATAAATTTAGTTATTCGCGAATCGTAGTTTTTATTTCGGTTAAATTCGAATTAAATTCCAACTGAATTAAATTCCAACTAAATATTAGATTTACTTCGATATACTATGTTATATACGATGCTTTTACTGTCTGTTTCTCCAGATAGAGTTCCCGTATTCTTCGTCCTCTACTTATGATTGTCATATGCTGGAATAGCATTGCAAATGTATAATAAGGGGAATTTTTAATTATGCGTGATTTAATTATTATCGTCATTTTGATTGTTGAATCATTTTGGTTATATGCGTGCTTATTAAAATCAGCCATACTAATTCATGCATAAAATCGGGAAACAAAACGGGAAAGAGCAGCGAAAACAATTTTCCGCCACTTAAATTTGTATTCGAATTTCGATTTGATTTGATTTGATTCAATTCGAGTTTTGCAGCTGCGGGTTCGGTTCGAAATATTTGTCGGAGAAAAAAAAATAGTGAATCGATTCGAAATTTCGAATATTCTCACCCTTAAAAACTCATGCAGATAATTAATCAGTCGAGATCGAGAATGATAAGTTATTATTCACCGATTATATTATAACATTTTTGTCCACCGCTACTATGATGGACTCACAGTTGTGAAAGGGCTTCCTCACAAAGATTGCAACGTTACTGAGGATATAAGTCGACCGTCGGAATAGATGGGAAGGAAGCGGTAGTATTGCAAGCATTTGTCAATTGTTATTTCAATCCGACTGGAGTAGGGTGCGTCTTGCACAGGAAAGCCTTATCAAGGACGATCCAACCTTCTGGCTTCGCCCGTGGAGGCCGCGAAGAGGAAAAAAACAAAGTAGTAGCGCTTTAGTCTATTCAGTGCTTTGAGAGTGTGAAGGTCAGTAAGACAGTGCGTTATTTAGTGCGTGTCAGTGCGTGTTATTTAGTGCTAGCTACCGTGTGTTTGTGAATAGCAGAAACCTGATGAAATTTCTACTGGAAAACTTCTTCCAAGGTAAGTTCATTTTTTATTTCTTAGCTTAATTTTCTCTTGTGATAGGCATAATTGATCTTAGAAGAAAGAAAAAAGGAACTCGGCGGTCAATGAACTAAGAGACAAAGGTTCTCCAAGCGCCGAAAGCGGTGACCGTCTAAGGGCGATTCCCGGGAAACGGATAATCGTTTAGCGGTCCCAGTTCTAGGATTATTTTTCATATTCAGGGTTAATACAGAAACCGAAAAGATAGCTGATACCCGTGAACCTTAAATCGGAAACCATTATTTTTTCCATTAACATTCATATCAACTGCAACAGTAGCTATACAGTATTAATACTGCTTCCCTTCTTCCTGACTTGAAATTCAGTTATTATCAATTGAATTTCAGTAATGGAACATTTTTTGATTAATTTTTTATATCGCTTTATTCTACAAATAACTTTTTTTAATCCCTGAAAGATTTTTAATTTAAACTTATCATAAAATCATTTTTATGGGAGCAAACATTACCTATATTAACCGGTTGTATAGTAACTTTGAGAGAAAAACCGGAACATAACCGAAGTTTGTCGATTAACCAATAATAATTGTAAGTCTGCCCTGTGGCTGGTCTTTGCCAAACAATTCATACAAGTTATGCGCAGGTGGACGGCATCAAATGCGGAGTGCTATTCCCTAATTAGAATGCTGAGTAGGTTGTTCTATGGTTGAAGAGGTTCACAGAAAGGGAGGTTCGGTGTTAGGTTCGGTAGGTGTTTTGGTGGATTTGCGTCACAAAATACCTTAATCGAGGGGCGTAAAAGCACACGGCATGAAAACGAAACCATTTAATGGATTATTATTCTTATTCAGAGTCAAAACCGAAACCGGAAAGACAGCTGATATCCACGAACCTTCAATTGGAAACCATTATTTTTCCATTCACTTATCAACTGCAACAGTATCTATACAATATTTAATACTGATATGCAAAGATGACTTGAAACTCAGTAATTAACATTTGATTTTTAATAATTGATCTTTATCTTTGATTATTTTTTATATTGATTTATTCTATAAATAACTTGTTTTAATCCCTGAAAGATTTTTAATTTAAACTTATCATAAAATCATTTTTATGGGAGCAAAAATTACCTATATTAACCGGTTGTATAGTAACTTTGAGAGTAAAATCGGAACCTAACTATAATTCGTTATCATCGAACAAGAGCGAAAACCGGAACGAAAATAATCACGGTTCGAAGCCCCGAAAAAGTCCGTTTCGAGAAAGCATCCCCATAAGAAGAAGACGGTGAAAATAATGAAATAACGCCGCCAAACCCTGATCTAAAGGAATCTTTCTTGATATTCCCCTCTTATTTATTCTCTCTCCCATTTCTTCCCCTTTCACTCCCAAAACCTCGTTCCGATTTCCTCTCCCATTCCGCATCCGCTATCTCAGATCCGTGTTCGCCGCTGCAAACTGAGAACTTTGTTTCGCAAAGTCTTGGGAAAAATTGGACTGAAGGTCCTTTTTCTTTTCCTCCTCCTAAATTATAGTTCTCCTTGCTAACTTCCTTGCCTCCTCTCTCCCTCCTTCTCATTCACTTCCTGACCTTTGTTTCAATACCTCGTTAAATTTCGAAAACCTCTCCAAGCCTTTTTAAACAATGGGAATTCGTATCATTCCTGCGGAACTATCCCGTGTTTATTCCAAAGGTTCCTTTTATTTAAAAGCATCGAAAACGTAGTCGAAATATGCGTAATCGTTATCTGCCGCATCATTTCTCAACTATTTGGGCCTCGGTTAACTATTGCGTTAACTTGCGCGGACATAAATAATACACGGTTTCATTAGGCCGATTATTGGATTCCGCGTATTTTGGCCAAAACGAGAGGAAATTATATTCCCACTTGGTTCTCCAATCAATGCATTCCTCAAATAATCTCTTTTGTACTCCATGGCCGGATTTTGCAATGCGATTGGTTTTGATTTCCTTTTCTGCGAATTTAGCGAAATAGGCTATTTTATATCCTCCATTTCCATGCTCACGTCGTGGAATTGCCGAAACCGGCAATACTTTGTTTTATTTTGGCCATTGAATGCGTTCTCCTGAGAAAAATTACAAATAGCGTTAACCTATTTATTATTTGCTAAAATTGACATGTATCTTCTCCGTGTACTGCTCAGTAAGTTAATTTTGTTAATAAAGTTTCATTTAATAAAGATGTTCATTTGCCTATGCGTTACGAGCAAGAATAAAATTTATACCTTCTACAATAAAAATCACCTAAATTATCACGAAGATCCCTCTTGAAAAGCTCAAAAAATTAATTTTATAAATAAAGTTACATTTGATAAAGTCATTGATTCACCTATATGTTACTTGGGTATGTATTAGCCTATTAGTTATTAGTATCATTCTATAGTTATTCTATTAGTATTATGATATATATTAAACAGGGGACGTCAATCACAGGAGGAAAAGTTTCCATCACACAACCAAAATTGCCCATAAAGTGATATAAGCGCTAAATCCCAAGTTATCGTATTTTTATGTATAAAACTGACGAATTTGAGCTCATTTTAATTATTGAAAAGTTAACGAGTGATTGGTGATAAACAGTAAAAATTTTCTAAATATCGGTGGTAACGCATCCAGTGATCTGTTCATCAGTGTAAATTTGTAGCAAGTCGATGATGCAACAAAACCAACCTTACTACACAACGAGAATTTGCATCAAAATTTCGTAGCGTCATACTATATACCGTTCGAACACAAACCAGATTTTCCTTTCTTTTCGGGAACAAAATTGGATCCGATACCCAAGGAAGACACAATGTTCTCCACATAAAAAAACACTTATTCATCTTCAAAGCGCTTTGAATGTAGCGGTGCGTTTTCAAGGTGAGCCATCACTTTGATGAAAACCTCCACGCAGAAGCTACCTTGTTTATATTTATTGGTAACCGTCTCCCCGGTAACTACTCAACACGGGGCTATTATTTTTTAGGGGAAACAAGGGAAGAGGCTGCGAAGGTGAGAAAGTTTGGGAAAAGGAGTCGCGGCGGATTCTGTGTCATGGTAACGGTGGAATGAGGCAGGAAAGGGCTTGTTTCGGAAACGTATGAGCCGAAGCGCGCTGAGATACAATGCCCAACGGAGATAAGTTCGGTTGGGTAAGTGAGATGGATTAGGGCACGCCCGCGTTAGGGAAATGAGGAGAATGTTTATTGGGAGTTCCCATTTAGGGCGAAAAACACACGGACGAAAGCTTCACTGCATTGTTTGCAGTTATGAAGGAAAAGCATTAACCTGGATCACGAATGTATGGATGTTTTAAATTCGGAATTCCCTGATCCGGTTTCATTGTTTCGCTCAGCTTTATCTTCGGTGTTTTGTCGATAAAATTTGGTTGTGGATTGCGGATGTGTCTGCCAGTTTTTGTGAATTTTCGGTACACTATCAGTATTATTTCTGCTTCTATAAAGCTACTGTTGGGGTTGAGCAAAATTCCACATTCCTCTGTCTTTCCAACAATCTTCCTCCACAACCAATTCCTCAACTATCTTTACTATGTCTTCCTCAACACCATACCACATCGTCCACGGATTGCTTTCTGTATCCTATTTTGTCCCTCTTCCTTCTAACACATTATTGGGGAGTGTTTTACTTCCGTGCTTTGACTATGCCACATTGGCCACACACACACGTCTTTCATAGTATAATTATCATACTTATTTAGCCTATTAAATATTTTACTGTCAAGTTTTCCGTCTTATGCTAGATTACCCCCTTCATACCTCTCATCCCCATAGCCTATTTTCGGTAGAATTATTTTTTTGAGATACGACAACTTCAACTCTCATAGATTGAGCTGGAAAGAATAGGAAAATATGATTTTGTGAATCATTCTCCCACATTTATTTGCTTCTTCTTACCTCCATATATTGTCATCTTTTGATTTTGGAAACATTTTTTTAATAGTATTAGTATTGAAAAGTGTTTCGACAGATTAGGTAATTTAATACATAAAGAAGTCCACCGGAAATAGAACCCGAGACCGCTTCCACTAAAGGCGAGCATACTACCAACTTGACTTACCAGTAGCCCTTGCTTTTTAATTCTGTACATTGCGTATGATAATGTTAAATCCTAATAATCGACCTTTTTCGTCCCTTTTAAATAAATATACGCATTATAATTATCGTAAAATATTAATTTGCCATTCACTTCAAGATTTCGCAAGTGTTCATAACATTTATCATTGGTGTTTGGCGACACTAATTTTACGCAAGAATACATCTTTTATGGTTTTTCAATCATGCTAACTTTTTCCTTTACGGGGAAACTTCCACATAAAGGGAGGAATTCCACGACAAAGGATGGCTAATTTGACCCGCCTGAGAGATGTACCCTTCAGTATTCCGTAGCAGGGATATTTCTGCTCTGAACCGGTCGCACTGAATTGTCCCACTCCCCGGCATTACTCCGGGCAGTCCTTTTGGAATGCCGCTGTTTTAACGAGGCCACCACTATATATTTCTGTGATTTTCCAAAGATAACGCAATAAGGCCACCTTTACACCGCAAGTGGCAGAATTATTCAGAAATTACCATCGTGGACGTGAGAAACGGCAATATAATGTTGGGACCTCTCCTACTGACTGCGAAATGCGATTAGGCCCCGGCCGTAGGACAATGATGCCAAACCCCGACCAATGCTGGAGTTAAGGTCTCTAAATATTAGATTCTCATCTCTGACTTCGACGGTACAGTCAATGGTTTCCGTGCCGCGGTTGATTGCAGGACCCTTCGTTATTGGTCGCATATGTCGAATCTCTTTATCCAAAGCTTAGTAAGAGAGTACAGTTGCACCTTCCATTGGTAAACTATCCTTTTAAGCAGCGGTTCTTGTATTGGAATTGAGACGTAATTTTACCCAAAAAACTATTCATAAAAAATTTGAATCGACCCTCCTGATGGTATTTCACTTCGCCCACTGCCTAATATACTTACTCAGCATTTTGCGTAAAAGTAAATCCACACTTTGCGGAGTTAGTAAAAATCCCGGACTAGACACAAATTCGGCAACTCTGAATAACACACATAATCAAACAATCATAATGAAGTAATCGCAGAGATCATCCTATCCCAAGCTTATCACATAAAAATCTGAATCAACCCTACTCCATTACCATTCTTATTCGATATCAGGGACAAAATGGAACAGAATTTTTATCCCTCTATGGTTTCACAAAGGGAAATACGATTTTTGCTTGTTGCTCACCTGCTTTACATTAATCGAAGAACACTGCTGTTCTAGAACGTGCATAAAAAGTCCAAACGCTTACAATTACAACAAAAAACCTTCGGGGCTTAAAGCATCGGAATCCTTTGGCATCAATCGAACGACGGGGATTTCTTTTCGGCCGCAGCAGCTGAAAAATGCACGAACACTCGAATCGATGCACGAAAGAGCGACCTCCTCCTTTTGATCACGTTTGAGCAGAGGACGCTGAGGGAATTAAGAGCTTTTCTCAAATTAGAAAGAAGGGAGACAAAGGAGTTTCCTTTTTTTCGGGAATTCCCGTTGATCCGCCCGAGAACAGCGAGATTTAGCCATAATGTTGACGGGGGAGGGAATGCAAGGGAACGGAGGTAAGAGAAGATGACGTAGGCGACACGGGGTTCCGTTTCGAACACTCGTTTTCAACTTCCGATGCCGTTCCCGAAAACGACTCCAGAGGCGATCGTAAAGCTCTCTTTCCCAAACCTCATATCGCTCCCCCTTTTTTGCCTCTTTCTTTCCTTCTTCTCCCCTTTCCCATGCTTCATCAACCCTTTCTCACCTCTTTTCACGGCAGTTTCCTCCCTATTCAACTTACCTCACCGCATACAAACTTTTTTTGACCTCCTTTTAAAGCTACGGAATTGCCACGGTTTACATTGTCTTCGTTACGTCTCCTGAGTGCTAAAATTTGGCTCGGAAATTATATACCTTAGTTTCTTTCTAAAAAGGGTATAACCGTAGTACAAAAGTCCATTGACCCCTTACGCAAGTTAGAGCTGTTATGTGTCACCAGCACTTCAGTAATGAATGTCACCGATAAATATTATATGAGACCGATAACTGTTATGAATATTATAATATCAGACCTTTCAATTACGGTTTGAAAGTGGAACTGAACCGGAAACCAAAACCGGAAACAGGAATTGAAACAGAAACCTATCACCAACCGAAAAGAGAGACTAAAAACCTCAGTTTTTTAATCTTTTATATGTCTCCACCACTTCAGTAATAATGCTCACCGATAAATGTTGATTGAGACCTTTCAACCATGATTTTAAAGTTAGCATTATGGTTATGGTTAACCGAAATCGGACACCGGATTTGAAGCCCGAAACTGAATACCGAACCGAAAAAAGAAAAGAATAATTCCGGTTATGCGTAAACCGAAACCGAGAATCGAAACCTAACCCCAACCGAAAATAGAATAAAAACCTCAATTTTTGACGAAATGAAAACCGAAAAATGTAATTCTTGGATGTAAATCCAATATTATACCGAAATCTTTAAAAGAACCTTTATTTATTCCGTCCCAATATATGGTTCAAAGGATATCATTTTACTTATCCTTAAATATTTGAGGTCTAAACATCTGTAACTACAACTTGCAAGAAACGATAACTATTTTTTCTCTAAAGTTTATTGTAATGTAATGTAAATGACCACAATTCAAAATGATAAGTCAAGCTTCTTGAAAGATATAATCTATTAATATGATCGGAGCCAAAAGTAACCGGTTCGAACAGTTACTGAACCGAAATTTGTCTGTTTTATTGTAATATAGTGTAAATGACAACTGTTAGAAATAACAAATCGAGCTTTGGAAAGGTATAACTTATTAATATGGTCGAAGCGAAAATATAACCGGTTCGAACTGTTACTGAACCGAAATTTGTGTTTCCTTCAACCGTTACAGAAGCAGGAACAAAAAGTATAACGGTTCGATGCCCTGCACCCATCTCAGAAAATATAGGTTAATAACTGCACCACCATCTGATAAGGTTCATACAACTCGAGTTTAGCAGCAATTCTGTAAATTCAGGTAGGAATGCGAGGAATTTCGTGGAAATTAAGAACACGGGAATTTTCATTCCATTTTGTGGGTGAAATTCTTTGTATGCTTACCTGATGATAACATATTTCAGCGAAATTCGAGTTGTATCTCTCTGTAGAGTGCAACAAAAGTCACAAGTCTCCGACACTACCACAAAAGTAATGAATTGTCAAGTATATGGATACTGAGATTTACTTAGTATCAGAATCATATTTTCTAGTCAGGATTTCTATCCGAAAAATTCATATGTATGGATATACGTTATTATGGTTATCATAGGTAACGGGTCATCGAAAAGTTGAATACCAAAACCCGTTGGTTTATACAACCTTATAATATGAGGAATCTTAACAGAAGTCATCATAACATAGAGAATTTCAAAGGGATTCCGTTCATCAACTATCAGAATCCACTGCTTGAGGAAAAACGGCTTTTGTTTGGATCTTGAAATGGGTCAATAAGTAATAATGTTCCATAGAAAAGGAATCTGAGCATAACATTAACAAAAAAGCATTTGGATTTAGACTAAATAAAAACAAAACATGACTGTTTCCAAAAAAATTCTTCAAAACGTAAGTCATTCGTTGAACGATTCTGTAAAGGTATTTAGAGTCTCCTGACTAATTTTCCGTTGCCTGATGATGAGGATAGAACCTCTAAACCGGTAGTATTTAAAAAATATTTTTTATGAACTCGGACAAGATTCATTTTGCTCAAACATTGATAAGTTACACCTGGTATCACTAGAATTATCTAAATAGCATTTTGGTATCCACCGACATCAGCCTCCCTAATAAATAGCAAACAGAAAAGGTCTTATTTATAGGAGTGAAAACGTTATTGAAGGATTCAATTGTACTTTATCGCCCAAACTAAGAATCTTCCGAGCGACAGATTGCTTTCCCTCATCCGTTGTAGAGTTGTTTTATACTTTTATCGGACTGGAAAACGATTTTGCGACGCTCTGGAAAGTTTTCTGCGAGAAAAAGGGAGTACGGAAGAAACAACTCTTAGTCTCCATGCATCTACTACTTTCGAAAGAAAGACCGCATACTTGGACGATCCTGTACTCCTCCAGTTGTTTGTCGTTTAAAAATTCATTTCACTTCCCTTCTTCTCGCCACCTTTCCTTTCTTACGTCTCCTAAACTTTTTCCCTCCTCATCCTTTGACCTCTCCTCAAAACTTGCTTCAATTCCCCCTCCGTATGCCTCCCGGAAAGATCGTCTTTTTCCCGTCCGTTGTTTCGCAAAGAAAAACGAAGTCTCCAAACACTTTTACACCCTGGACGATGGACTGAAAAACAAATACTCAAAGTTTTAGCGAATTAAGCGTCGAATTCTTCCTGCTGGGTGTACCTCACCGCCTTGCACGGATGTACTAAATGGACATTTGCCGACTAAATAACGTTTATTCGGATGGATTTGTACTAAATCTATTCAGTGAACTACAGATTATCCAGTTTTTTGATTATCCATGCGTAATGTTTTATTCTTCGTTGATGTTTTTCATATTCTGTTTCATTTTCTGTATCGATACCGATGTTTCTTGATTTTCCATGCAAATAGAGGTTTATAAATGGTTTATGTTTATGTTATATAACGACTAATTTATATTGTTTCATCAAAATAAGCGCGATTATATCTGTCATTTTGAAAGATTACCAAATAACGACTTCATAATCCAATCAAACTGTACTTTGAATCGGTAGCAAGGTTATCAATAAATATTTCAATAGGATACAATCAAGTTGTACTTTGAATGAAATCAAAATTCAGAAACCTCCAAGTATTTGTAAATTTTTAACTCCAGCAACCACGTGGGTACATTGCTATTAATATTTCTCGAACACCCAACCAATGCATCACGAATGGAGGTGCAAGAATCATTACCGGAAGATATCCGTACCTCTACTTCAGTATATTTACGTTAAAAATATGGAATTGCAATGTGCAATGAGGAAAAGATTCATCTTAATAAATAATGATAGATGTTCTTGAGAATTTTGCTTCATCAAACTTAATCTGATTTTGCCATTTATTATGACGGCTTTGTTTGAGAGAGCATTAGACATCATTTGATACTCTTCTCGGGCCAATATTTCTTGGATCAGATATCCGAAAATTATTTTAAAAATTTCATAGGTGTCTTAAAAATTAAGAATTAAGAACTGTGTGGAAAAAGGAAGAAAAAATACCAAAGAAAATATGACTTATTTAATTCTTTTATCTCGATCACCTTTGGTTGGTTTCATCTAGTTTCTCTATTAGCAGTTTTCTATGTTCTTGCAGTATGCATTTTCAGTTCATATCTATAAAATAACCTGGATCAAAAATATAAAACATCCCTACTCATCTGGAATCAAAGTCACGACTTTTTTCATATTTTTCCCTTCCAATTTATCCCGTATTTTAAAATATCTGGCAAATTCACAGTTGATTTGGCTTTACTGGTTGAATGGGAGCTTAAATATCCCGGAATGAAACAGAAGCTGGCATGTGCAACTGGAAATGCACTTTCGGTAAATGCTTTGAAGTGTTCATAAAAAATGTAGAAATATCGCTTAAATTCATCGGAGAACGCTATGAAGTGCTTATTTTTATATTTATTACTCTTCATCAATATATCTAACAAAGATTTCTTCAGAAAATGTAAGAGGGCAATGAAACCACTTTTAATAGAATAATTTTAGTAACTATAAATTCACAACTCAAAGTAACAAAAAAATGACACTCCAGCAATAGACCATATACTGGGAAATTATACTTTGTATAAATTTCCGGAAAATTTCGGTAAACTATTCCAGAAAAAATTTTCATCACTTTTTCAACTCATCATTTTTTCTTCATTTGTTTAAAATTTAAACGCCAAGAAGTAAAAGATAAATAATGAAATTATAAATAGTATGAGATATGCATGCATTACATTTAATAATTCACTTTATATTTCCACGTTTTTTGTATGAATATTTCAGAAGGCAATTATGAAACTCATTATTTTTATAGATTTTAGAATTAAATGTATATTTTTAGAAGTTTAGACTCATATATTCATATATATTAAATTTTCCTTTCGTCTATGTACAATGGCATATTTGTAAATGCTTTTTAATATGCTTTTCATTATCACCTCATTTTATATGAAGTGAATTACAGTTATTCATTTCTTTTAATTATATTCATACCGGCCGACTCACGTGGTATTTTCTATTTTGTTTTTAACTACAGCTGGTATATTAAGCATCGTGATGTGACTTTTTTATAATTTACCTCTTTTATTCCATACGCTGAAACTTATTAAGGGATATTAATAGTGTTGACATAAAATGTATGAGCGTCCTGATGCAATATTGTATCACTGACTTTATTGAAAGCCCTTAACTAGCCCCGTGTGAACTATTATTACTTTCAGCATTATCTTATGCAAAAATATATGTATGATCTAATGGTATCAATAATTTTCAATAACTTGCCTGATTACCTACATAACCTGCGAAGCATCAGAAAAGTTTTTAATGATGTTGGCTATTTTGGTTAAATTTTAGTTTACGCATTTTTTTAATGTTTTCTGTTAAATGTATAAAAATATTATATATTTTGCACTATTTGTTATAAACTTTTATATTACTTTGGCGTCATAATTTGCATGGTTACGCACAGCTTTAAATGTAATTTGTAGGCCTTATGCAATTCGTAGCTGTAACCGTATTTCGAAAAGGTTTTTAATTTTACAAAAGTACACTTTTCTCCATCACACTTTGTAAATAGCTGTTAATATGTATTTTTCAGTTTTTTCTAATAGTTATATTTTTCTATTCCCTACTGTTGCTAACTTAAACATTCCCAGATGAATCACTCCATGTTGAGTAAAGGAAAGACTAATGTTTTAAGTTTTGTATGAATTAATTTTATGAATAAAATTAGTATGAACTTTTAAATTTAGCAATGGAATTATGTTATACTCTGGATTTTCAGCAATAATCATTTTTGTTTTTTTATTATAATTATTTCAACTGTGGATCCATTGAATTAGAAGATTAGCTAGAATACCACTTCTTTCAGTATTCCGTCATTTTCAACCATCAGTATACAGTTAAGCAATTTTACCTCTTACAGCTAATATAGGAATATGTAATATATAAAAAGGATGATATTAAGCCTCTGATCTAAGGAAAAATATAAAATTACGCTCCTAGAGGCAGAAGGTGAGTCTGCTTAAAATCTGCGGCCAACCCTGAATGATATACATAAGCATATTCGAATATTATTCTGTTTCATGCATACGTTCGAAAAAATGCCTGAATTAGTTTCAAGTTAACTTTTCTGATTCCTTTTGTCAATTACCTCGAAAAGTTAGCTTAGCTCTTTCAAGAAAAGTTTACCGTGTAACTAGATGGGCCTAAAGCTGAATGCTAGGGAATGCTTTTGTTTCACTCTTTCTTCTACTTTAATGGAACCGTTCCAATTCGTTGACCGGAAAACGGAGTTGATTATGCAATAACATTTCGACGCCAGCGTGAAAGTGTGTACTTTGAATTGTCACCTTTGCCTGTTTACATGCTGTTTTAATTAGTTAATTTTTCAGCATCCGCGAGGCTTTCATTTAATTAAATTAAAGTCCGGGAAAATCCGCGCAAAATGCTTGCCACCCTTTTCGCATAGGAGTCATCAGTTTCCAAACTGGCCTCATCAGTCAACGATATCAAATTTCGATTTATTTCTAAAAAATATTTGTATATTTAGTGATAAACTTGACTAGAAATAGCTATTTACTCTATAAACTAAAGAATATCTGATTGGCTTCAATTTTTGAATAAAGAGAAGGGAAATTATAAAATTTTCATTGAATGAGATTCGAGAAGTTTTGTTGCTTCAATATTTTTCTTGGTACATAGCATAGAAATCGGACAAAATAATGAGTTTATTCATGGCTCTACAAACATAAACAAAGATTATTATTATGTCACCTCATAATATAATAATTGAGACGAATGTTTGATGGTATTTAAGCATCGAGCATCTTTTTATTCTATAAATTGCTTTTAAAATAAAATTATATTCTACTCTAGCACACACATATAAATGTATTATACAGACCACCACTTAATATAATAATATACTCATACACAACTTAATCTATCATTACCTAAAAGATTGATTTAGGAATGGAACATATTCCTGGGGTTATTACATATACTTTATCACTAACTTTTCCTAGTGCAGTTTTAACTTTGTTTTCCTCTTCGTAATTTTAATCCACATTAAAATATTTCAGTCCTGAGGGATCTCTGTAAAATTTCTTTGCAGTAGGCAAGATTGTATTCCAATTCGATCCCGGACCTTGTGAAAACAGAAATATAACGAAGTCCATGCGGGAATCATGCAGTTCCCAGGTGCCAAAGTGACCCTGAGGAACGGTCTTGCGATAGAGATGCGCTATATTCATGAATTTCCGGTCCTTTGGAAGACCATCTCACTCAATTTCGCGCGTACAGGTTTAAAGAGCATCTCCCCATAATGAAGCCATGGGCATATGCGGCGATCTCCACTTTCACAAAGGCTTCATTATGAGATAAAAAACAAGTTTAAGACGCTATATGTGGTTTTCTCCCTTTCACACGTAACATATAGCAAAAATACAGCTTAAGAAGTTCTGCTTCCTGCTCAAGAAGAGGATTTTGCCATTTGTTGGCCTTTCATAATCATTTCAAAATAAGTGGCTTTATATAGTACTTCAGCGCATTCAGGCTGGTTAAACCTTAACGGACAGTAAGCATTGAATATTTACTTATACCCAGATAATAAGTAGTGTACATTTTTGACATATTCATTGATACCTTAGGAAATACAAGCCAATTGTCTACATAAGAGCAATGCTTTTGCTATCAAGTGATTGGTATACTAGTTGCTTCATAAGAAACTTTCGCAGACGGACACTGACTCTCCATTTCCCCACTCCAATACATTTTAACAAACAAACTCCAATCACTGCAAAGGAATACACAAACACTAAAGTATACTAAAAACACACTTTCATATTCAGTAATAGTAACCGTTTCGATATATCTTGCTTTTAATCCACAGATATCGATCTCTACGCATCCAGTGACGAGAGGCTATGGGTAAATTTAAATTTTAGCTCACTTCTTTTACCTGATGGGGTATTTTTTACTAGAAAGAAAAGAAAAGGAACTCGGCGTTCAATGATTAAGAGACAAAGGTATTCTCCAAGCCCCTAAAGCAGCAACCGTCGAGGGCAATTCCTTGGAAAAGGATTATCACTTTATTCAGAAGTACCTCTAAAAACTGGTGGCCGCCCGGGTGATAATCTTTTTCCGAGGAATTGCTCTCGACGGTTCCCACTGTCGGCGCCTGGAGAATACCTTTGTCTCTTATTTTTCATTTGTTGTTCTGTTTTAAGAAGGGAACCGGGAAAATTTCTTTAAAATGGTTCGTCATTAATATATTTTGATGGAGTGTAAAGAGATAAAAATCGCTATTCACCGAAAACGAATGCTTAGAGATAATGAATTAGGATGGTAGTGTTCAAACTAAAGAAATTCATTTTCATATTCTCCCGAGAATAAAGACTTATAAGCGTTATTTTCTAATTGAGTAGCGCACATTTTGGCAAATAATATTTTTAAACGCATTTTATGGACTGTCAAACATGATCCTACCCCTACTCGTATAACATCTTTGGCTAACATCAAGCACCCTTTTACGAAAAATTCACAACCTTTTCGAAATAAAGTGGTTTTTCGATCTTTCCTTTGTTCCTCAGCATCCTTTTGGGCGAGATTCGTTTCGGAGTCATTCCATTTCACGTCCAATTTCTGTCAATTCCCTCTTCAGAGCATCATCGGAACTTTTCAACCATCTTAGGCGCCATTGTTTCTCCTCCGCCTCACGAGGGAGGGAAACCTTTTCTCCTCCAAGGAGACCCCCCAAGTGGACTCCCTGAATGAGCCTTGCCCAGATAAACGCAAACAAAGACTGGATTGCGCTCAGCTTCGACATCGGCCGCCAGGGAGGGTCGCGATCGCTCCGGGAAGGGGATCGCTCTCCTAACTAGTTTTCTTTCTTCCAATGATTAAAGTCAACATTTGCGGTTTAATTACGGTCATCAAGTGGAGCAAAAGTATACGCAACCGATGGCGCGAATACAATCCAATTGTCGCCAGTGCACGAGTGGTGGATGTGAGAAAACTTTCTCGTCCACGTGCCAATTAAAGATTGAATAACATGCGAATGTAAAAAGAAGATTGCCATATTGAAGAAGTCTTTCTTTCTTGGAATCGCATTGCGTGGGAGGATGAACAATGAATACATAAGTTCCTAGTAGTTCCTTTGATACATTTTAATAAGATAAAGCGAAGAACGAATATATAATGAACAAGAACAATTTGTACTTTTTCCACAAATTTTTATTATAAAGTAAATTAAAATAAAAGACAGTAAAACACGACTAATTTCGGAGAGTGATCTTCATCATCAAGTTATTTTTGAACGAATGTATGTTAATTTTCGTTTATGGTTCGCGAAATTATAAAATGGAATTCAAGGAAGGGAACTAAAAGAATATTCAGAAGGAATCTTTGAGCCCTACCCAAATGTCACGATGATTTTTTCAACCGAATATGTAGAATCTGTATGTATGGATGAGCTTGCTATTGACGAAATTCCGGTGGAGTTGGGAATTGTCTTGTAGTTTGATTTACGGTGGGGACTTGTCCCCGGGACTGATACGGTAGCCGCAAAGGCCTGCCAGGAACCCTGAAAAAACTTGTGACAATTAGGGGAATTTAAATATAGAGTAATTTTTGGTATAAGTAAATATATGATAGGTTAGCATTCATGTGAATATGTATTTTTTAAAGGGGTTATCAGTATTGTAGCATTGTTCCACCTAGGAAGTATCTGTTTTGCAATCGTATACAGTTGTAGGTAGATGATAGGTGTGTTACAAAAGTTAAAAAAGCTAGTTATTCATGTACAGGTAAAGTCAATCGTGTCGTGTGATGTTATTAGTATTGTGAGTACCTGCTGTTTGTTACTTGTTAAGGATTACAAGCCGTAGTAAATTCCACAATGTACATATTTTTATTATTACTATTTATCATTACTACTATCATTTTATTAGCAATTACAAAAATATCTTGTGGAACTTACTAAGTATAAAAGCTCCCTGGCGTTCCACAAAAGTCCAGCCTTCTCATCGTTATTTATTCCTGTCTGGTTGTGACTACATCAAAGATCCTGAAGCATCAGTGATGCTGAATAATGACATTCATCATCATATTCCACCGAGTTCAAAGCGGCCTCTTAGATGGATACCGTACAGAGAGAACTCATGCCATTCTGTTTTTAACTCGGGGCACCAGTGAAGAAACTAACGCAGAAAAATGACATATCTTGGGAATTTTCTTCTATATTTGGCATCTCCATGGAGCCTAAACTTTTTAACCATTAACTCCGAGATGGAATTCCCTAACAAAAGCCTTTTTTATTTCTCGGTCGTTTATTCATCATTAATAAAATTCCTCTAAATATAGCTTTCATTTCCCGCCCATCCACTCGCTCTCTTCCGATTCTTATTCTTCATAAGCTCCTTCTTCCACCCAACCCTCACTTTCCAATTTTCTTTCAAGTTACCTCTTTCACGCTAAGTTCCCTTCTCAGACGTACACCCACACGTTGTTTCCCCTTCAATTTTTCTTCGTCCGCTATGCATCACTTCCTCAATTCAGACCAGCTCTCCCCAATCTAATTTTCACATAATTTCCAATTTATAACTTTCGGAAGATTCTAAGAAACATAATTCCTTCCCATTCCTTGTTATTTCTACGCCGCAAAGAAAACTAGAGAGGAGAATAATTTCTGCCACTCACTGAGCTTGCCGCAAGTCGTACGAAAATATTAGTTCTCGGTGGAGTGAATAGGAGAGAGCTTCGTTTAACTCTTTTCTATTCAGTTTACAAGCGGATTTTTTATCCTGGATCGTAACAAGGAAATTATGCATTGCTGAATTAATTTAAGTTTGCTACCCAATTAAAGTTTTCGAGTGTTGATTTTTCATAAATTTAGCAACGAAATTTAGAATGAATATATTAGGCGTAAAAATTTTATCTCTGGCTTCTTTTACATAGGCACGTACAAATTATTAATAAAAGCAGCAAAGGTTGGATTCAAAATATATCGATTTATTTATTTTTATCTTTTTGTTTAGGTTTCTAGAAAAAAGGAAAAGGAATATGGTAAATTTTAAGTACGTCTGGAGTATTGCAGGTTAGAATATTATATTCACTTTAATTATCAAGAATATGTATAAAAATCGGTAGTATATACTGCTGAAGAAGGTTATTTTTTCTTTCTGTTTTGATTTTATGAAAACTTAAGTGAGAAGGTTGTTATTTTATCTACTAATATCAAATCCTTCCGGTTTCTTAAAAATAGAATTCCTAACTTAAAAAAATCAATACCTCCTTAGTACACATAGCCTAACTAAATTTACTTGAGCTTTGGAGAATTTTAACTCACAAAAATTATTATATAAATATTTGTACAGCAGGAAAATCATACTTAATACATATCTATCAATATAACTTAAATTATCCTTACCAGCATAACTACTTTATAATATTTATCTTAATCTTCAAGGCCTGCATTACTTAAATCGCACTTTCGAAAGCTCTTTATTTTCCGTCTACTCTTCTCCTTTTTTCTTTTCAGGTAAATGACATCCGTAGTCTACCACCTACAAATTTACACGACTACAACTATGCAGTTAGTGATTTACCTGCTTTTATTTATTTACATCTGTGTTTTCGCGGGTTTTTTTCGCTCCCCTTCTTGTGTGAGCTTTTTCCTGCACAGTGGGTTTTTCTCTGAAAGCCTTCAGCTGAGGAGTTTTTCCCCACATCACAAATCTTTATTTTTACCTCTTTTTTATCTTCTTTTTATAGATATATTTGTATTTCATTTTTTCTCTTTAACCTCGTTTGTAATTAACATATGTACCCATAATGGTTAGGTGTAAGAGAGGTCCTAATGGGCCTAACCTCGCCGAATAAAGAGTTTATTATTATTATTATTATTAAAAATCAATTGATCTCGTAAACATGATGTACATACAATACAAATATAAGAACATAAATACGTAGTAGGACCCTAATGACCCTATAGTATCACATAGCTACAATAGTATAGAGTGGAACATATATGGGGCTGGAAAGTATTTCAATGAACACACCAAAAACTAAATTATTTACGCCTTAATGTCTCAATCACCGAGGAACAAAAAAATAGAGAAATTGGTATGGTAAAGTGAAGGATTTTTAAACCTGAAAAACCAACGAATTACTAAATAAATATTACGTGAAGATACTACGAACATAATTCTTTTAAACAGTGGCCAGCTAATTCGCTAGTTTTTATTTTTGTGTATTAAATTTTTTCGTCAGAAAACTGGTTCTGCTTCAATAGACAAAGTGAAAACCCTGCTTCCTGGTGTACAGAAACACCCACATGTATTCATGCATCTCCCTATCCAAAACCACTATTCTCAATTCTCGCCTCAGTCTTTGCCGACACACTGTGGTTTCCTTACCCACCTAGCTATAATTACTTGTGTGTAAAACCGTAGGGAGTGGTTGAAGGGGCGCTAAATCCATTTAGCAGAGTAGGCAGTTATGTTGAGGGCGAGCGCAGTGAGAAATAGTGAAATTTCCAACCTCGCCACGCCATCTACGGAGAAAAATACGGCTTGTAATTAAAAGAACCACGTTGTGTTGGGGTTCACGGAGCAGGTAAACGGAAGTACTCCCTGACATCTCGAATGTGTTTCTTTTATTTTATTTATGATTAAGAATGGGTTTAACGTACTATTAAATGCAAGTAAACCAAATTTTTTATATTTCTTTCGTCGCCATTTTTCAGTCATTATAGAGTACTGCCCTTCGTCTTTTTTTATCGTGTTAACCCCCTTTGCTTGTAAAACTATGGTTCTTTCATTTCAGTAAAAGTATTTTTTACTCAGTGGTATTTTTTAAACGGAATTCTATCTTTATAAAAATTAAGGAATTTCCTAATTGGTATATAGAAATATCGCACCTTACACCGGACCATGTAATACCTCAGTATCTCTAATTTTTTTTATTACTTCTTTCAGCGCGATTCTTGTTCTACTCTTTGTATATATTTTTCCAGCAGCGTCCTGCCCCACGTGCAATGCAAATTTAGCTTCATGCTTTAGCATAATTTCATTCCGTTTTCTCCAAATGATTACCTCCCTGTATATTTTTGTCCCTTTTTCATTTTAATTTGTTATTACTTTGTCATTTTAACTGCTCGATAATTTTGCTTAAAGATGTTTACTTGTAGACGAAACTAGTTCTCATAAATAAATTCATTGTCTGTGGAAATTACAAAGTTTTCTTTTTTAACTTTGGAATGTTATTTTTCACTTTATTTCCCTGATGCAGCAATGAGTAACGTATTTTACACATATTTGGCGATAAGAGAAGGGAAAAAGCGAAAAATTCGTATCCTAGTCTCGATCCTGGATTTCCCACAAGTACCCCAAGACGCTAAGTACCATCAAAAGCCTCGACTTGTAAGACCATTCCTTTTGCTGTGGTACCTCAATTGGTCAAGAAACCTCATAGTGAGTGTGTTTTCCGGTTTGCGTTCCGGATAGGTCAGACTTTTCTCTTCTTTTTGTGCCTCTCTTTCGTTTTTAACATATGTTTATTACAAATACTCGCATGTATACTTATCGTCAGTCCAACCTGTCATATTCACACTAGCAAGCTTATGTCGTATGATTTACAGCATTTGACAGTCATCAATTGCATAGCGTTTTGGTTTTCAGTTAACATTATTCGACTGTATGCGGACAACGATATCTCCTAATTGGAAAACCTTCCGTGTATCTCACAATTAGCTGTTAAAATGATAACGATCTCTTCTGCAAGAGGTTTAATTCAAGCGGCGAGGGGAACATGGCCTGGCTCTCTCACTAAATACGGGAGACAATGGAAGACGATTTAGCCCAGGTTCCATACTTCAAATCGACTCCTCCTTAAATAAGCTTTCTCCCCTACAAATCCTCTCAACTTCAGGTATGGCTAAGCTTGGAGAAGGGAAATCTCTTTCCTCATGTAAGGCAGCTTCCGCACACAGTTAAAACTAGCTATACTATGAATTTAAATCTGGATGACACACTCATTCTAAAAGTAGCAACAAGTATTTTTACTGGAAAAAGAATTCTGGAGGGTAAAGGGGCGTGTGTTCGGGATTTATACTGCTTGTCGTATATAGCTGAAATCATGCCGCAAAATTTAATAAGATAAAACTTTACATGCTGATAACTTTGGCATAGTTAGTTCCATTACTTCGAAAGTACTATAGCGGTTTCCTTCGTGTTTTACTCCGTAATAACTAGAGAATATTAAACACTAACATCTCGGAATTCCTAACCTATGTTGAAAACTAAAGAACTCACTCTTAGTTAGAATGCTGAATATGCTTAGTAAGATGCTCTTAGTTAGTATACTGAATTCATCTCTTTCCGCTGGATTGATTGAGGAACTTTCGTAATTTTTCATTTTTTAGCTTACAATATGACCTAATGTAGTGACGCTTATGCCTACTTTTCATGAAATATATGTCTGCAAGTAAGTTTAAGAAGCCAAACCTACAAGCTACAAACCACCGTAAATGCATGACATTTTTGTTCGCTGTCATTTAAAAGCATCTCAACATTACTAGTAAAAAGATTAAGCGCTTATAGAAAGGCATCCTTCTCCAGGGGAAACGGACATGAAAAAAATCTGCATTCTTGGAGGATCTTTGCTGTGAACTATGCCTCATGGTAGGACGAAACCACACGCCCTCGTCTGCAAATTCTCCTGAATAGCATGAAGGAATCCTCTGATTAGATAGCTCAATGGCTAGGGCAATTGCCTAACAATGGGGAGACCCGGACTCGAATCCCGGCAGGCATTTTCATATCCGCATTACCATGGGAATTTTTTCGGATGCACTATATGTGTACTAAATCACCTTAACCCTTTTCCTTGGGCTTCATTCTTACATTAGATTTTTTATACAGCGAATTATGTACTTTTCTCAGCTCAAATTTACTAAAATATATTTTGATACGCTCCCTAAACTTTAAGGTTACTTATGGTTTCGAATCGATGATACTATTTCCTATTAAATGGTACTAATTCGTAATTTCCGAATCGCAGCCAACTTCATACCTTAATAAATGTTACAGACACATTAATTTGCGTTCTCATGAGCAAATGTATACTTAATTACCGTTGGAAATGATGAATGCTTTTGACAAAATTCTTAATATTGAAAAACATTTACTTCATTTGCATTAAATAGATCAGAGATGTTCTTAGTTAAATATTGTATCTCATCGTTATTAAGTCGCAGATCTTTCATTTACTGCTACTGCAGATACTTCGCGAAGAGAATAAGTTTTCAATCCCATTACCCCGCGTTTATTTCTCTTATTTAATTTTCATTATGGCATCGGAAGAAAAAGCTCCGAGGTCCAATAACTCTCATTAAGTAATTCACAAAAGAACATTCTCCGAATATATTTAGATATCGCGACCCAGCCTCAATTCTCCGAGGACGAAACCCCAAGTGACGTCAGAAATCACCTCTGCAAAGCTTACTTCTTACACAGAAATTATTAACAAAGATAACGTAAATATATATAATCTTTTTTCTCCCTTTTAATTGCCCTGGAAATAAATAATTGCACAATTTCCCACCACGCGCCTTCGGGACGCCTCCTCATCGGCTCAGGAAATCTCTCCAGTTTACCTGATTAGGGACGAAGAAATTTTCCACCCTCCAGTGAGGGGAAGCGGCACCGCTTGAATCTTACGTCGTGCCATTATTCCGTTTCAATTACAGCGTATAAATCCCCAAACCGGGACCTCCCTGTCTTTTGTCTTTGATGCTCACCGATTCGCGTGGCTCCCGAGGCCTTCCGGAAATGAAGCACGAGGGCCGGAAAGGGGGGAAGACCATTAAGGGAAGGGCCTCCCCCTTGGTAGCGTGCTAGGAAATTGTCCCTACATAAGGGGATTATTTGAAGGATTTGCCTCTATCCTCTGCTGGATGTCGGCGAGTTGTTCCCCCGGCCACGCCTTCCTCGGTGCAGCCTTTTGTTCCTCCAAGAAGAAAGACGTGGAGTTGAAGAGGGACGGAGATAGTCGAGTGGCCATTTTGGCCTTTTTCATCCGACGGCCTTATGCGTTGCTTGGAAACGCGCCCTCTAACCTCTCTCTTGTCATCTCCTTTCCCTATCTACCTGTGTTTTCTCTCGTTGAGAATTGGGGGCTTAGGAGAATTCTCGCTTCATTACCGGGTAATCTGTTTGCGAAAAGAATCTTGACGGCTGGCGCTCCGGATCCGAAATTTCACTTGTTGGAGGGGATGAGGGATAGTGAGGGCGAATGGTGTCCGAGAACTTGAATAGTGTTTTATTATGCTTGTAAATGTGTTTCTTTGGTTATGAGGATTTATTTACCCTGGACTATTGGAGGCGTTCTCCGTGATGTTTTCTACTTGTATCATGTTTGGTATTTTCATGCCACCGGAGCATGTATCTTTTTTGGCGATTAGTAGTAGCTGTCGCAGTATTGCTAAAAGTGATTCAATTTCTTAGTTCCTTTGCTAATTATTCATTTGTATATATTTTGATAATTACAGATATTTTTACATCGTTTTGTATATTTTCTAGTGTTTTCCTTCTCCTGGATTCTAGACTTGGCGTTGGTATTTATTTATATACACAGAATTGTAAAGTTTTAGAATTTCAAATCTCATTTATTAAATCAGATGCCCGCAGTTGGAACACCTGGATTCATGTCCCGGCATCATCATATTTGGTAATTTTTCCCTTAGAAAATTTCCTAGGAACACTCCTTAAAATTTGAGTCTTCATGATAAAATTTTTGTTACCTAACCCTCATATATTCGATATATTTCCAATTAAATACTTAGGTGAATGCTAAATCATTTTGCCTGTCCTAGAATTGAGTTTTTATTAAGTAATTAACTAATCCTCTTAAGAATAAATTTCCTTATTACCTATATAGTTTTTTTTAAATCTAATGAAAATACTTTTTAAATTTCCTTTGATTAAATTTTACAGGTCTTCATTTAACTCTGTACAGAAACCTGACGTTTATAACTAATGCTACCATTTGCAGTCTAAAACAGCATGCTTCGAGTTACACGGACGTTATTAAAACACTCGAAAAAGAACGTTGTTCGGAAGGTAAAGGACTTCCATTTTACACCAATCCTACTTAATAAATCATTCCCTTTTTTATTTCTTTCTCTGTCGAATGGACCTACAAAACAAATCCCTCCAGCTCCGCTTTGTTCCCTTTTAAGTAAATAAACAACAGTATGGGGCATAAGTGCCATTTAAGCGCAATTTCTACGTTGGTGTTTCTGGCTGCCTGTTTACTGCCAAGGTCATGCCGAGAGAGTGTGTGCAAACATTGAAGCGACGGAACGCTTTGCTGGACTCGGAAAGCGAAGAGGCGATGTCCGGTAAAAAGGCATTCCCGCAGGCGGTCATTGTCGGAATGCTAGCTTATATAGGGCTTTTTTACGCAGGAGATTTTCCGCTTTTGCATTTTACTCCCTCTCGTGTCTCTAGGCTCAGGTTCTCGGCAGCCTACAACGTGAGACGGCTCTCTACGGAAACGACATCAAAAAAACCGTGCGCGAACATGGCTAAAGCTTTCACTTGTCACATTTTATTGCTTTTTGGAAGGCCCAGCCCTCGGCCATTAGGTGCCACGGGCGGTATGATCATGAGGCGATTCTTCAAAGAGAAATGAGACTTTGCGATGAGTTAAATTTTAAAACATCAACTGTGGGTTAACTAATATTAATTTCATGGGTAATAAAATATAAAGCTTTCTTAATATAGCTGCAAACTTGTCTTTTTATAAAACCAAGAAAATAGTTTCAATTTTGATATTTAAGCGAAAATAATATTGCTGTTGGAGGTAGATTATGAGGTTGCTTTTTCTGAGGGGTAGTAATGCAAATTAAGAATAAATGTTAATTTGCTGAATAGCGAAACGGACTATTTACATTTTAGTATGCACCCATTGGAGATATCATTGGTTACTAGAAGCCCTGTTCAATTTATTTTTCCTTATATATGTATACTCTTCTTTTATGCCGTATTCTACCCTTATTACAGTCCAACTCTCACGAACTCTTATTCACCAGTGTCTTAGGAACGAACACTAAAAGCCTTGCTAGTGGGTACTCCATCTATAAGCGTTACTGCAAGAAAATTTCCTTGGTTCTTCTGTGATGATAATTAAATTTTTTAAGATTTCTTCTTTATGCAAGAAAATTGTTCATTAAAATCTTTACGATTCAACGCTTTATTAGTTGAAAAGTACGCCTGTAACTCACAATCAAATGGGATTTCATATTGGTATAATTTATAGGCATTGAGCATCTTGAGCCCATGAACAACTAATGTTTTTAAGCCTATTGCAAGAGTTGAAATATAGGCCTCCTTGGAAAATAATGTGGAGAGATATATTTAATTTTTTATCGAATTAAAATATGTTCTCTATTACCTTCACTCTTTTTGGGGGATACATACCCTATTATACTGTATATCTATAAGTTAAAGTACGATAAAAGAGTTTACATAGAACTCTTAGACTATGTAACTTCTTATAAATGTGCATTGATTCCCTGTCAATGCACAATGGAAACTAAATATTCATTCATTTACTTGCTCAGAACAAAACACGGAAAATAGATTATACACTAATTGTGAATACACCTTTACTGTATATATTGAGTTCTAAATGACTTTACTTTTGGTAATTGATAATGAGGTCAAACGTAACTTCTGAAAGAAAAATACGTTTAAAAGTTTCCAGTGCAAATTATTATTTGCGTAATATTTATCAACGTGTGTTGCTTTTGAACAAAAAAGATACTTCTGGTTTGTTTCCATACTTCAGGAGGGAGATCTCTAAATGTATAATTGATCGTATACCATTAAAGTGCTGAATGCACTCAGACATATATAATGTAAACGAGTGATTCACTTCTTTCCTTTGATATAATCATAATCTGAATCATTATTTTATTTTTTACTGCAAGGATATTACAATGAAACCTTCATCCTCATGCGTGTCATTGCAGAACGGCCATTTCTGATTAATTTTTCTTACATGATTTACAAAGCAGCATTCATATTTGTGTCTCTTCGCCTTGGGACTTTGTCAAACTACATTTCCTCCTGTTACAACAGAAAGAATCCTTACATTCCAAATATAGAAGTGGAACGATAATTTTATTGCCCAGGTAGCTCGTTTGAGTCTCTCTTGTAAACCAGAAACTAATTATCCTTTCCTCCGGAGGATACACTTGTCACGTTCAGGAAAAATTAGATTTACGTTGTACAACATCCGATCTCACGCAGGAGGATAATCAAATGCATGCATCAAACAAGAGTAGCTCTTCTCACAGATTAATGATAAATTAGTTCGCAAAAATGCATTCAGAATTTTTAGTAATAATTAACCTATTCTCATTGGCTTGCGAATTTAACATGGCTACCAACCTTCTTGTGTCGAATTATTCAAATAACTAAGTCATGGTTTTCAATACTGCAAAAAGCCCTTTGGGAAAGAGCTGTCTTTTTCCAGAAAATGCATATTTATGTTTATCAAATCAGAAACGAGGAGAATAGGAGAAAATTAGGTAAACTTTTTATTGCAGGTGGAACGGCAGGAAATTGGAATGACTTGATATTTTCGATTTCCACCATTAAGAGAGATCAAGTTTAAAATCAATACCCTTGATTATTTACAACTCTAAATACTCTCATAAAAATGCATGTAAAGTTAATTTTTATTGATTTCGGACTTTTTTTCTTGAATAAGACCAGATATAATAGTCTTCCGAAACGCAGACAAATACTAAAAGAAAGGACACTGAATAAAGATTTTTATTTTGGTCGTAGAATATCGTTTTCGAGTCGAAATTTTGAGGATTCGGATTAATATGATGAAAAATGTGTGTGATTCTGCGGATATAAACAAACCGTTCCCCTAGAGACAAAGGTGATTGTTGAACTCGACTCTAATAAGAATACGTGGAAAAGACGGGCCCATATTAAATGTATGGGAAGGAAACCCGATATTTCATGGTTAGGAAAGCAAAATTAAACTTGGGAAATCGAAATTTAGAAATATTTATTTACAAATAATTTAATATAAATATTTTAACATAATAAGTCAATTAATACATATTTGTAAATGAGTACAAATTCAAAATATAAATGCTTTAATTTCCAAGCTAAAGAAAAATTTTTTCGTCGAAAATATTTCGTGGGTAACTAGGTTCGAAGGCTAAATAAACGCGATATCGTTTTAACAACTAAGTAAACAGAAACTATATAAATCGATGTTTTGTGTGGAAGCTATACATCAACCTTAAAAGGGATATAATTCTAGAAATTTTCATAATAAAACAATTCTGATAGTCTTTCAATTACAGTATATATAAATCCGCTTTGATATTGGGGAACGATTATTTTTATTGCTGATTATTCAAAAGGAATCCTCAATGTATGGAATAAGAGTTGTACAATTTTCTATGAGTTAAATTTAGTTTATTTTTGAGGGGTAATTCACTATTATTCACTAGTCTATTTATAATGATGATAAAAAAGCCAAATTAGCATTGAGGAAGGGATTCACATAATTTCGGGAAATATTCTATGAATTTACACTTTTCTTTGTCTGTATAAATCTAAATTTAAAACAAATTAACACTGCCCTCTGTCAGATTGGTGGACTTCTCCCCATAGGAAAGGTATGATAAATAGAAAGGGTCTATCATTACAAGAAACTGCTTTTATAAACAGCCAATGGTGGATTTACGTTTTTCAGTAGAATTGTGCTAAGTCAATACTTACTCATTCCTTTAATTTTTAGAATTTTCATAGGCTTCCCCTTTCAGTATCTCGCGAGTGTTTTTGTTTTGGCATTCTCTCTCTCTCCTCATCTACGAGGATAATGGGAAATTCAAATTCGTTTCGCTTTCGCTTCGCAGAAGATACGAGGGTTTTGAAAATTTGCATACAAAGGAAAACGCCGTTACTTCTAGCTCCTTTCTATTATTCCTCGTTATTTCATCTCTGATTTTCCTTCCTCATAATGTTCGTTTGGATGGTTCTTTTTTCGGTGCCTTTCTTTGGGAATAAAAACTGCCTTATGAAATAGTCATGTCTGTGAACGAATGTTCCTCTTTGCGTTTTCCCATATTAACCATTCTAGATGGTGGGCCACGAATTCCTCTTGAATATCCGTAAGAAATATGTTTTTGTATTCGAATAATTTCACGATAATTCAGTTTGTTTATAACTTTGAAAAAACTTTCCGAAGCTTACTGATTACGTTTGTTTGACATCCGGCTAGTAATGCTTCCGGAGTTAAGGAAGTTTTATCCTAAATTATTTGATATTAAGAAAATAGTCCATAAATAAAAATATATATGGTTTAATTAATGCTAAATATCGAGAAATCATTTTAATCTTGTGAATAAAAATGATTAATTTATTAAAACTTTGGTGATAATGGATCAATTGGATTATTTATGCAAGAAATAATGCTAATTGTAAGTTGAGAGATATTACGTTCTTTTCAACATTTACAGAACTAATTAACCAGTTCTCGCTTTTTTCCTCTCGAGATTCCACTGAGAATAAATTACACGGAAGAATTGCAAATTATTCGCTCACTGAAAATTGTCTAAATTATTTTGAATAATTTAAACTGTGTTTTCCAAAAAATGTTTCTAATTTAAAATGGAATTCAGAATTAGTACTTTAATATTGCGGAATATATTAACCTTAAGTGTATTTGCAGCTTTATAGTCACTAAAATTTGTATAACGTTATTTCTATAATTATTAATAGTTGAATCATCAGCTAAGTTAGTTTCGATCTTAGAGAGAGACCCTGATTCTTTTACTATATTGCATTACATTCCGACAAAAACCTTTCAAGTTCGCCATACTAGTTCATAGTTTCTTGTAAAATTCCTTAGCAACTCAGGTAGTAAGTAAAATGTGTCTTTAAAGGACCTCAGAATATATCACACGTCCAAGATAGAATCCTTATGTTCGAAATAAACCCGAATAAGTACTCCTATATCCAAAGCGTATGGGTATCCTATTTTTACTACGCCTTGGGCGTCTCATTGATCGAAAGGAAAAGGTTTACGAGTTAGATCTTCGAAAGGGTCCGTTCCTGAGGATACTCAAAGCACATTCTCGGAACTCTTCTAGTATCTCACCTTATTCTAGGCTTCTCTTTACCTAGTGATTTACCGATTCTGATCTTACTCCACATACACATAAGATTCTTAAAACATAGCGATGAAGACATTTTCATAACATCATAAATTTATAGGAATCTTAGAAACAGCTTTTTTCAGTCGTCTCCGATATTGATATTATGCATTCCACAAGTCAAAGACTCACAATCTAACCATCGCTATCCCTTGGCATGACTATTCCTTTGTAATTTACCTTAGTAATTAGATCAGTGTCAATTACTGAGGGAGTTAGTGGAAGTTATGTTGAGCACCCATCATTTTCCGGCTTATTAATTGCCTCCTTATTCCGGGACAGTCTTCCTCTTCCCGGATTCAGGAAGATACCAAGATAGAAATAATTCTGTTTAAAACGTATTACAATAATGAATAAATCTAGAAAAGAGTGAGTATAATATCTGCTTAGTTCATAGAGTATTAATAAGTCCTGCTATCCACATAATGATCGAATTAAATTGTATTTTTGTGAGAAATAATTATTAAAATCTTTTGTTTACTAAAGAAAATTTTCTCAGGTAAAATCACTCCTATATCATCGTCTAAGGTGATTTGTGAAATATTCTTCTTTTCCGGGAAGAATTTCCCAGGAAATCAAAATGAAATATAATTCTGCTGGAAACCAAAGATCCCAGAATCCTAGAAAGGGAACTCAAGCACTCATTGCCAACTATATAGCATTTTTAAGAAACAGTTCCTTGCGCTTTCGTATTTATCTTATTTTCTCAATAATTATCAAATCGATATTCAATGTATTATATTATGACCATTGGCAATAATTTTACAAGAGGTTCGAATAAGAGGTTCGAAAAACTATGCAATCGCCGATATGACGGTGACCGTCGGGTACCAGTTCCTCGAAAGGATCACTGTGATATCGGATTACTAGCTTTCTGAGCTTCACACGTTTTAGAATCTACTAAAACTTTTAATAATTTTCCCAAACCCACCTTTTCTACACCACTTTCATCTCGAGAAGTGAAAAGATTCAATCCATCCAGGGATGGAACATTACTTCCAAGTCGCGCAGCAGTACTTCATTAGCACCGACATCGGCGACATCACTGCCGAATTCCGTTTTCGACCATCGCGCATTCCTATCAATTTCGCTCCCGGATCGGAATCTGAAGGTTCGAACTCTAATCATCCCTTTCGCATCCTTCCGACTGTTTCCAAAGGCGTGACGATCATTAATTCAGTCCACACGGCATCCATCTTCCCTTTCAGCACACGTGCGATGGGCTGAAAATCCCATATCTCGCCCTTTGACCCCTCCCTCCCAAAATGGAATGCACTTGTCCGAGAGGGGACAGGGAAATCTTTCGGATCCCTCATCTTTCATACCTGACATTCCATAGCACACGAGGGTGGCGCGAGCTTCGGATTCCATAGGCCAACCGTCATTCGGAACGAGTAATTAACCAACGCCCTCGCATAGGCCGTCAGATTTCGTTCATTGTTTGTTTTAAACCGTATTCCCATGGGTGTGCTGGTCTTATATAGGACGTGGCAGGCACGGTGACGCTGTTTCTATCTATATCTATCGATTCTCCGATATTAGGAGACGCATGGTTTCAATGAGGTAATGCAAAGACCTGCCACGGATTAACGTAAATTATTAATCTTTGTCCTCTTTTTACAGTGAGAGATTTATCCCGTAGGTTAGATCTCTCAGTATCCATGCTCACCACATGTTTCGGACTCAGATTTTTTATGAGAATAAAAATACGTAAATAGAATTAAATTTATAGAAAGCCATTGTGCGGAATCGAATTCCGGAATAGTGCCTTAGAGAATATTCCTAAGTAATCGCATGCACCAGGGCATTCAAGGAGGAGATGGAGATTAATCATTATAGTCTAAAACGAAACTATAGGCGCTTAAAGATCACCGACAAGTAGGGTCCTCCATTACCAACCAGAACTCTCCACGTAAATCTCCACTAATATGGATTCAAATGTAACAATAATACTGTTTCGTAATCGTATTTTTTTGAAAAAAGATTTATATTGCGATGAATTAATTAGTTTTGTTTATATTATATCGCGGAACTTGGTTATATTTAAAAATTATAACATAAAATGCTTTAATTATAATAACACAATGTTTGAATTAGTTTTTATTGCACAGAATTATATTTTGTCAGAATTCTGACTATCCTTTTTTCTTTTTTGTGATATTCAGACAGAATTCTCTCGCCTGCTGATGCTCTAAATATTTCTTGAGCATTAAACCATCTTTACTCTCACTTTATGCGATAACAATCATCTGATTCCAATTCTTTCCCACATCTTTCCGTTATTAATTCCATTAACTGACTTTCGAAATCCTTACGATTAATATTCATATATGCGTTTGATCATCATGATTTTGCTAATGATTTTCATGGTCCCTTTCCAAAAAATTAAACATTGCAAAATCATTAAAGAGCACAGGATAAAACCTGAGGTTTATTGCCTCTTCTAGCTTATGAATGCGTAGTGTCTAATCTATTCATTGCAGAATTTCAAGAACATAGACTATCTCATAGAGTCATGCCAATTCCAAGTGAAATACTTTGATCCTCACAAGCTCATTCCTAGCCCCTCTTCCTACTCAGCATCCTTAACTAAGGAAAGAAACACCCTCTTCCGCAAGCGAGGGAAACTTTCCCTCGCACTGTCTTCCGCACAATTTGCGAATGAAACTTGGGAAGATCCACCGTTTGCCAAGTTCTTGGAGCGCATTGGCTTTAAAATGGCGGATGTCCAGGTTGGCTGCTCGCATTCTCCGCCCAAACCCGTACACAAGCCGTACTAACCATAGCTTTAGCACTGGGACTTTAGAGCACAGAACCGGATCCAACTCCATCCCACACGATATTGCCAGCCTCGGCTACATTTCCAGACAAACATTTAAGTTTTTGTGTTGTTATTTCTCTCTGTTTATTCAAAAATGATAAAAAGTAATCCCTGGCGTTTTCCTAATACCGATATTGAATTTCTACCGTAAGTCTTTCTGCTAAAATAAGCATATGAAGACGTTCAACCTTTCCTTTCGTTGGTAATATTATGTTTTCAATGTTTATTCAAAAATTATAAAAGTAATCCTTTACCTTTTCCTTATACTGATATTAAATTTTTACCGTCAGTATATTTATTATAATAAGCATATGAAGACTTACAACCTTTCTTTTCGTTGGTAATATTATGTTTTAATCCTTTATTCAAAAATTATAAAAGCAATCATTTACTTTTTGCATGTATCGATATTGAATTGTTACCGTCAGTCTTTCTACTAAAATAATTACATGAAGACATAAAAACTTTCGTTTCGTTGGTAATATGTATTATGTTTCAATTTAATATGCTCTTTCACTCGCTTACTCTTTTGTTTCGGTATAATTCACCCACGTTTTATCTATGAGTATCTTTCTACGTAAACCAAGACTTTCGTGATCATTTTCTTAGGATTTCTATTTGCATGCCAAAGTTTTCAGTCTTCGTTTCCCTTCAGCTCTCAATATTATTTTCCTTTCCCTTTCCTGCATTTCTTCGGAAATGACTGTTTTCATTGTAAACATTCTTAGTTTGCAAGTTACTTTTGTACGGTTACTACTCAATTTCCATTTCCTTATAACTACATTTCCTAGTAACTCCATTTCCTTAAGACTCCATTTCCTTATAACTCTATTTCCTTAAAAGTCCATCTCATTTTCCTTTACAAGATCCTCTCTATTATCTCAGTACCTTCTTGGTCTTTCTCTATTATTTTCTTCTGAAATTATTCTACTATGTGGACCTTCTTATAGTCTGTTGCATTTTCAGAATTTCCAGAAATCTTCTCATAACTCCGATAAAAGTCGACCCTAGACCCTTTGTGTCTTTACGTATATGCAGCCAGACATAGCATATCATATACTTGTAAAACTTAACCTTCACTTCTGGCAGCCAGACAGAAGAGTAGAAACACCTTTTCTAACAAAACTAAAAAAGTTTTAGTTACATTTCTGTCGCCTTTGCAAAAGCAGCTCTTCCCCAGTCTGAATTATAGTATTGGTCCTTGTAATTTTTTCCCCTTGTTTTCCATTCTTTTTAAAAGAAATAAAATCCTTACTGCATCATACATGACTTTAGTCCCCGATACAGTGGTATCCACAGAAAAGTCGATTTCTAGAATTCAGGCTTAAAAATATGGACTAGAAATCTCAACTATCATTTGGATCAATACGGTAGGCTACTTGTTCGATCAAGTACATATATGATAACTCAAACGTACAAATCATACTCAAAAAGCTTGAAGATATGAAGTTCGTCCCCGATACATTTGTAGTAACAGAAAATTTGATTTCTTGAATTCAAACTTAATGAAAAATAAATAAGGAATAAAAAAGAAAGAATGGACCAAAGAATTTACGTATCATTTGAATAAACACAGTAGGCCTCTGCTAAATTGCAGAGACACTTTTCAGCTTAGCAATCTAAAGATAAGTGGGATAACTAAAACTTTTTACTTACACAGACTTCGCTTTTACATACTCCTTCAGTTCGAATCAGTATTTTTCTTTTTATATTTTCCTTTTACTTTCCATAATTTTTAAAATAAATAAAATTTTGACTCAAATTAGACGTTCATCCCCGATACAGTAGTAGCCACCTATAAATCAAATTCAACCTTAAAATATGAACTAAAAATCTCAACTACTATTTTGATTATTACGGTACGGTACTTGTTCGGTCAAGGGTATAAAATAACTGAAAGGTACAAATCGTACTCAAGAAGCTTGCATTAAAAACATCAATTCCGTTCATATCCTCAACAACTTCGAAGGTGGAATTCCAGAGAGTAGAAAAAAGTCTAATAAGTAGTGGTACCGAGGGAGATAAATAAAATATTCCGGTATCAATTCTGTAATCTTAGAGATTGACAAGGTACGGAGTAGGATGTCTATCAGAGTTCAGCGACTGTCTCCATTGACGCCAAATTTCCAGTCGGTATCTTCTGACTTCTCACTCCTCCACCCTTTCCTTTCCTTCCAGTTTCGAGAACTCTCCCCGTACACTCCCAAATCTTTGGATACTAACTTCCGGCCTCTCTTCTCCACACCTCCGCCAACACCACCCACCCTCTCCCGCCAAACCTTACCTCTCCTCACCGACTCTCTCCTTAGAATCGCAAATCCAAGCAACCTCTCGAACCCTCTCCAAAGCCCGTGTTTTTCCCTCGATCGCAGCTCCTCAACTGCTGGACCTCATCAACTTTCATCTCCTTATCTCATATCTTTATTTTTTTTCTCCTCGGGAGCGTCTTGATAATTTTTTTGCGCTCTCCAGATCTGTTTTCCCTCCTTGACATTCCCCTTTCAATCGAGTATCAATTATATTTTTTCGCCTCCGTGTTTATTTTAGCCTTCCTTTTCACGTACTAGTTATCCCTTTTCTTTTTATCCCGTGGTATACGCATGTAGCAGATTATTTGGGATCGATACCTCTTCGTTGCTTATGAATTCACGAAGAGGATGGTAATGACGTCGCTGGTATCAGGGTATGTGCATGAGAAGTATATCTCTGTAACAACATATAGTAAGGATATCGTACTTTTTCTAAGGGAAACATTTATTCGAACTTGGCCGGTCTGTTGTGACGATGGACTTCTACATGGTCAAGTCCGCATCAGTTGAATTTATCCCTGTATCCAAAACCCTTGACTGAAACGTAATAGAAGTTAGTAAAATTTATAAAATTTCCTTTCTTCAGCAAAATGCCAGGTTATTGAAGAAATTTGAAAGATACCTATTCTTAGAATAGGGAATCGTCAAACGTAGGTGCATCTCGGAATATTTAGCCCTTCTTGCATATGGTTCCAATGAATACTTTCGAAAGAATTTTCTTAACCAATACCAAGTAGTAGCTACTCATGTTCTTATCTATACTTTACTTCTTTGAACGTTTTTAGGCTTAAGTTTATAATCGTTCAATACAATCATTTTTGTCTCTTTCTCACAAGGTAATAGTTCAATGGTTGAAATACTGTAACGAAATTATTAAAAGTAATTCAAACCTTTTGGATATCTCCGATTTTCAGCCACATTGGAAATATGATAGGTCTATATAAGTGTGCACTATATTATAATACTATAATATAAATATAAAATAAGTGATAAATACGGGTTATTCTGGTAACTGCAGTTAATAGTGTGATTGTGCATGGCAGGAAGGAAATAAAAATTCACTTATGAATGGCTAACGAATGAATTCAGAGTAAAGCAAAAGCTACTAGGCTAGGAGTACTCAGGTAAGTTCAAGTTTGTCGCTCCCTTGGCAATATCTAATCTCCGTGCGTTTTCTTTGATAGTGAATTATTTTCAATGTTTTCAATCTTGCAGTTATTTATAATTTTATCAAGGAAGTATTGTGTAATAATTTTCAAAGGTTTCGGGGCACAAAATAAGTAAACTGTTTATTCGCTGGGTTTAAATCGATTTCATGGCCTGAATTTGACGCCTTACCGACCAAGGAGTATGGATGGAGTGTTTATATTGATTTAGATGTTTCAGAAGGATGTATGGAAGCCGAGAATTAGAGTGGGTGGATTATATGAATGAGATACTTGATATAAAATGCGATCATGACTCGCATAATAAGAAAGGATGCGTGTAAGGTAACGGTGGTACTTCGAAATGCATAAAATGCACCCAAGGAAAGGAGAGTCAAAATAAATAGAAGATTTGTTGATAAAAGAGGCGATTAGTGTACTAAATAGAGGATACTGATACTGTCGTATGTAAATGTGTATACTTTATCCGACTTCATGAAGACACGTCATTACTCTTACGGCACCGCGTATTCCTTACGGGAGATAGGCGTGTGCTGTTCGTACAGTTCTATTTTACTCTAAGGAGCCATAGGCTTTAAGTGGTCTATTTATGACGTTGGACGAGTGTATTAGTTTAAGGTAATCATTTTCCTATTCATTAATCAATTTCAGCTTACAAAATCTCCTTCTTTTTCCATTAAAATCAGAAGTTGATATGTGTGAGAATAGTACATACTTACCTCGTTAAATTCTCATTTTTGGTTACTCAAAATTTCAGTACAAAGTTAGAAAACCTGTCGTAGGCGAAAAATTTAGATCAAGGATCCACTATGTACGTTGCACTGATGATAAAAGTGACAAAAGCCCACAAGAAAGAATTGTTTCCACAGGGGATTTTTTCATTCCCTTCAAGTTTCTATCCCCATTTGCGCTTTGATTTCTCCCCTCGTAATTCTTCCCCTTTCTCTTAACTGCCATTTCCTCCGCCACCAATATTTCAACCCCGAGCTCCTTTTTATTCTACTCCGATATCAGGACCAATCACGACTTATTCAATTGTCCTTTTACCCCAGAATTTTCCGTTGTTTGCTTTACATCATTCCCTCGCATCGATCCAATCCTCAGACTTCTCACCTCTTTCTTTCCTTTCTCTTCGCTCTTTCTCACCTTTTCCGTTCGCCACGGTTACTGTGACAACGTGATCTTTTACACTCTGGTGCAAAAGTTCTCCTGCAGATCTCAATTCGCAACGCCTTCCTTAATGAATCACAGTCAGACTGCTTGATGATAAATTGCACAATTAAACCAAATTAAATCGGCTTAGACAACGAACTCAAATAAGAAATACTATTTATTTTTTATATTTTTATAATTATTTATAATAAGAAATTACTATTTATGGAAATGAAATTTAACGTAGCACATGAAGTTGTGCGACTACACCCAAAGTTATACAGTCAAGTCACAATTTTTCTCTTCTTGTATAACTTTGTCGCACAACTTCATGTGCTATGCTAATTATGAAATTTCATTTTCATAATTTGTGTTTATTCCTTGAGAGGTATTCTCTCTCTAACTCCGCTTTCTTGGGTGGCTGCCTCAACGAGGACCTCTGGTGGTGGTTGGTGCCACTAAGTGGAGCACCACTAACTTGCTCATATAAGTTCCCGATTATAGAAGTGAAGAGGCGTGGCTTGGTAGTTCAGTTGATTAGAATACCTGCCCGGAAAGTGGGAGACCTGGGTTCAAGTCTCAGCCAAGTCACAATTTTTCACTTCTTGCATAACTCAAGAAATTACTAGTTTAAAGCGTTAGAGGTGATTTTTCGCAAAAACTAGGAAAATTCTCATGAAGTAAGGGCATGAAATATATCGGACAGGACTGGGAATCGAACTCTGATCTTTTACTTTTCGGACGGATGCTGTAGCCGCTTAGGCTATCTAGCCAGAACATTCAGACATGCCGTTTTTCGAAGGCTCCATAGATAAGGGATAAAAGTTCATCCAACTGTCGTGTATGACATCGTCCATGGTAAATTCCCTCATTGAAGTTTCATTCTTATAAAGGAAGAAAGGAGAACCCAACTCAAGAATAACGCGTCGTAAGTGGAACAGAGATAATTTTGCAATTAAATGTGTACATCTAGGATAATTCCCATGGATTAACGGACAAAAAGAAGTCTGACGGGAATTCACAGGAAGGGACAGGACAAGAATGACAGGGAATTCAGTCCGGGTCTGATTTATTTCCTGATCCCAAAATTTTTAACTGTAAACCGCGACTGACAAGTTTGTTTAAAAAAATTACGGTATTGTTGGTATTAAACTTTTTGATAATGAAGTGTCTGTAAATATTTCTGCACGATATTTTTGCACAGAAATTGAAAAGTTGATTACAATATTATTGATGTACAGAAGCAGTTTTTTTAACTTTATGGATCTCTGTTATGAATCACATGCTCATCTAATTTGAGGCAAGTTTTGAAAGATATGCGTGCGTGTATGTAGATAAATTTTTATTTCGGATTTTCATACGAGATATTTATTTACATTTGGCATGCTGTAAAATCCAATCCCAATTGTGGCTCGGAGCAAAATAGCTAGGTCGACTCTAATAATGCTGATTTTTAATCAATGAGAGTACGTAGGAGAACGTATTTGATTCCTATTGTATTACGACTATTATGTAAGCGATATTTTCGCAACATTTATTTGCGGAATATTCCTATTTATACTTAACTCGCTTTTCAAAATAAAATTTACGGAAATTTCCCTTGTGTAAAATATGCTATGGATATCTTCGGGGTAAAATGTAAAATCTCTTGGGATAACCGACTCTTGAGTGACAAACTCTTGGGTGAAAAGTCCCCTGGGTGAAATGTTCCTGGACGAAGCGTCTTTTGGATTAAACGTCTTTGGGTAAAACTTCCCTTGAACGAAAATCTTTGGATTCATTTCATTTCCTTGAACGTTCATTATGAATTTAAGATCAGAACGAGTGCATACGCTATCCATTACCATACAAGAAGAAAAATTTGTAAGAACAGTAATAAAGACTGCTTAATAAGATCCTTCTTAACGCAAACCACAGTCTCCGGGTCGAGAAGAGCATACAGTTCATGAACCTCACGTTTGCGCACATGTAAATTCATCGAAGTTGGTAAGTTATTCAAATTGGATCACTCGTTAACCTGAAGATACACATTCGGAGAAGTTTTTAGGGAGGCAGATTCCCTCCCTCAAATTTCCACGCCGGTTTTTTCCAACTAATCCAAGTCTTGGGAAAGTTTGGAACAATACTTCATTTCCGCGTTAAGGAATAGGTCTCGAACCGAGAAGCGGCGGCGGAAAGGATGTGCCCGACGACGCCGAGTAGGTGGAGAGAGAATAGAGGCGCGTCAGCAGATGGGCTACGGACGTCGGCAAACAGAATTTCGAGAGCAGGACGCGAGGGCGTCAAAGAAATCTCCAACTTCTCTCTCATTCGAGGCAGAACTTGGGGCATTGCAGCGCAACGAACGTACTCAAACGCGGAGGGAAGGGATTAAGTTGGCCCATCTTGCATCAATTAGATCTCTGGGAGATTCCAACTTCGGTGTGAACTATCGCATTAATGGAAGGGATATTAGTAGCGTTTTCGAGGAAAAAGGAGTTGGTAGAAGCGCGGTTGCACCGTCTTAACATCGTTTTAGTCTTTCGTTTGATAGTGTAATTGCGATTCTTATTTTTTGTTGATGTTGTTGATATTTTATGTTTCTTCTTGAAAATTTTCCTTGGTCTTCTTTTACACATATAATCTAAAGTTCAATTTATTCGTAATTAGAACTGCAAAGAGTTAGTTGCATGTTACGATCACACTTGCCATTAATTAAGTTATCACAACATAATTTAAGTCATTAGCTTGTTAGTATAATTGTAATTCATATGTTTTGTTGGTTTTTCTTGATAATGTTAGTTTTTTATGTAACTATTCCTTGTGCTTCTTTTACACACATACTCTCGTGTTAAATTTATTAATTATTCCTTGTGCTTCTTTTACAGAGATATTACAGATTAACAATACTCTTGTGTTCAAATTATTCGTAATTAGAAATTCAAACAGTTCGTTGCATGTTGCAATCACACCTGCCATCAATTAATTAATTCCCAGAAGATAATTCGGTCTTTAGTTTGATACTGTAATTGTTATTCTTATTTTTTGTTTATTTTTTATGTTGTTTGCTTTTCCTTGTGATTCTTACTTGTAGGTCTTTAAAAAATTAGTAATTAGAAATCCACAGAGTTCGCCGCATGTTGCAATCACACTTGCCATTAATTAAGTTATCAGAAGTTGGCTGAAATATTTCCTTAACTTAAGTTAATTCTTAAAAAGGAAAAAACAATAAACATTCACGGTTTGCAGATACTCGCCGATAAGAAAGAGGGCTTGATAAGAACTCGTTCCGTTACGGAACTTCGCCAAAGTTGTGCAATTGATGTCATGCATTGGATTTGCTCACCCATAATGGTCTTTTTTCTTACAAACTCGCAAGAATCTTCGCATGTTTCGCGAGGAACATACAAATTTATACGTTAACATAATTTTTTATACGTCCGTCTCTTAAGGCCAAGTTCACATAGAGCGGACTACCGAGAACTGCGGCAATTACTTTTCCATTGTGTCTTATCGGAGCTTTCACAGCTTCAGTGTGAACTTCGGTAGAAAAGCCCAATCTAAGTGAAGAAAAATCGTTGACAGCAAGTAGGGCAGGAATTGGAAACTAGGATATTAGGAAACGGTTCATTGGAAATGTGGTGCTGGAAATAAAATGGAAAAACCTAGTAACTAATGAAGAACTCCTACGAGGAGCAAATGAAGAGAGGAGTTGGAAAAGTTTGGAGAAAAGACGGGGGAAATTGATCGGGGTCACTTTACTATTGAGAAAAGATTGTCCGCCGAAGACATCATTTGAAGAAATGGTGGGAAGTATACTGGAGGAAAAAAACCGTCGTGACGCATATCACCATTGGGACTTAAATCTGTATGGTGAGAGCGAGTAGATAAAGTTGCATTTAATTTGTTTTAAAATTATATTTTTCTTTTATCTTTTGCCTCGATGTAAATATATCCTCTAGATTTTACAGATTTTCATCGGAAAACGAACTATTCGTTATTTTATTTATTTGCCTTAATTAGAAGAAAAATATTTTGCACTTTGGTGGGACCATAAAGGTTTGGAAACGCTGCAGTAGAGGAAAACCTTGGTTGGATCATGAAAGGCAGATATTGGCTAGTGTCGAGGAAAGGAATTGAGGATGATCTTAGAAATTGAGAACATGCAGCAATTGGTTGGAGACAGGAGAGCATGAAAAGCTGAAAATAATTCAATACTTGTATTTTTATCTATGATGATGATGAAATATCTCATACGTTAATCTTCAGAATGAAGATCGTTTTACACTAGCTATCGAAGATTTTTCATGTACGTCACTTGAGTGTGCAGTCTGACCCTGTTAACGGCCTTATATTAACAGTCTGGCCATCATCATTTGCTCTTGTTCTATAATAAGTAGACTATTAGTCCCATTTGGCCTCAAAATTTAATATTGAAATATTAACTGCGTATTCCATCTTCCTCAATAAATAAAACAAACACTAACTCTCTTTCAATTAACCTGAATTTACTCTTTTTCAAAGGAACCTCTACATTTACATTACTTACAAGGAGTCTACACACCGTCGGACGCGATTTAAGTGGTAAGACTCGGTAATTTGATAGATATCGAGTCAAGATTGACGAATCACCCCCAATGTTGGGTTTTATCTGTGATAGTTTTCACGGAAAATGAACTTAAAGTTTAAGCAAAATCGTCAGCAATTTTATAATGCTAAGGGTAGCGAATTTCGCCAGAGGAGCGCCTGGCGTAGTGGCATGGTGGCTGCTTCCGAAGTCATTATTGTCGGGTTCGAGCCCATCTGCCGAAAAATTTTTTTCTCTTTTTTTCTTTAACGTAGTCTTTCGTAATCTTAATCTATATCTGTTTTCTTCTTTTGGTGAATTTTAAACTTATTTTCCGGAAGTTATAGAATTTTTTCCGCGGTGAGTCACCCATTTCTCCAAATTAAGCGCAAATACTTCTGTCCGCATATATAAGCGTGCTTGTGAATCCTAATTCCTGAAATTTGAAAATTACAATACTAGAAAGGAAACGCAGAGAAGATGTTCCCGGACGTGATTCCATGCCAGTGAACTGAAATTTTGCACATTTCAATTATTATCGATCATTTAAATACATAACTGACTTCCCAAAGAAAGGATATGATTTAATAATAAACTTACCGGTTATGCGATAGATCAAAACAGTTTTTCTTCAGGTCCAAGACGAAAGGAAAGCAGACGATACTAGAGCTCCGATACTTCCGAAAGACGGCATAAAACTAAATATGTAGAGACATCGCTCTCTACAGTGCGTTCAGAGGGAGTTGGTAAGTGTCAGGTAGTGCAATAAAAGTTGCCGTTAGAACGAGCAGCTGGATGTAGGAGAGGTTTGAAAATAGTCCTCTGCGTTTCCTTTCTAGTATTGTAATTTTCAAATTTCAGGAATTAGGATTCACAAGCACGCTTATATATGCAGACAGAAGTATTTGCGCTTAATTTGAAGAAATGGGTGACTCACCGCGGAAAAAATTCTATAACTTCCGGAAAATAAGTTTAAAATTCACCAAAAGAAGAAAACAGATATAGATTAAGATTACGAAAGACTACGTTAAAGAAAAAAAGAGAAAAAAATTTTTTCAGCAGATGGGCTCGAACCCGACAAAAATGTCATTTTCATTTCAAAAGTTAATTTTCCGTGAAAACTATCACAGATAAAACCCAACTTTTGGGGTGATTCGTCAATATTGACTCGATATCTATCACATCACATTACCGAGTCTTACCACTTAAATCGCGTCCGACGGTGTGTAGACTCCTTGTTAGTTATAGTACTCTTTTATTATTATTCATGTATTTATCACTGAAATGCACAGGAAAGATAATTTCAATTTTCGAGATATAAATATGCACAAAAATTCAAATTTATGACAAATTTCGTCCTTTGGTCTTGAATCTTTATCTATATCTTTACCTAAAATTATACGATGACTTTCCATCAGTCTCAGAAACCGCTAATTCCAACATTTTGCAATCGTCGAGCTGCGCTAGCTTTCGTGCAGACGTCATATGCAGATGATGTACATACATTGCTGGACATTATCTGTACATTATTACCTTTTTTACCCGATGTTAATTTCCCAAGAATCCACATTATTTATATTCTTGTTTAGAATGGACTTGCAGGGATATCTTTCAGCCTCAAGAAGCTATCACGAATCAGGACAGAAAAATTCATGAACATTGTAAGAGAAATGAAGAAATAATCGGAATAGGTGAAAGAGCCATGAAATTATAGCGCGTTTCAGTTTTTCTAGTTAGTAGTGATAGATTACCTGGAAATAGAATCCTAATTATTTTTCTCCGTATTGCAAGAATATCCTCATTTTTGCGCAGTGTTTCTCGATCTGACGATTAAATAACGATTTATCATCACAATTTATTAAATTATCTTTCATCGCAAGATTTCAGTTATACATATCCGGTAGAAACAAACGATTTATTTGACTAAATCTCAAATTAATATATCGAAGAAATGACACGGATTTAGATACCCGGCATTATATATATACTGTCATATGATCATGATTACGATGCAGTACATTGAAACCCAGGTTCATTATACGAGATATTGATTATTGGTTTTGCGTAAAGAAATTTTTTAATTTAACAGGCTTAGAATACCACCAGGTCAAGTCCTGCACCATCGACATTATATAAGCTACAGTTTATAGCTATTAAACAGACTAGAAAATCTGCAGTATGTATACCTCTGTTATGTGTGGGTGCTTTCATATTTGAAGTTTAAAAATTCTTCCCTACTTGCAAGAGTTTTCTCTACACGGCAGGAAATTAAGGAGTTATAGCAGGTGACGAAGGGCGTGGACATATTTGTCATTTCCGTAATATGATAAGTAACCGAAATAAATTTGGCGGAGGTTATTTATGACGATAAAGCGCCGCCTGCCACGAGTCGGAGGCGGCTTGCGGAGTAATTATGTAAATATAAATGCGAATTTAAATGTAAATGCGAATGTAAATGGGGTGGACTTAAATCTCGCTTAGGGAGTGAATGCCTGCGCCGCCAAAGATTTTATCGCCGCATTTTTTTTTTAAACGCCGAGTCAAGTAAAAGGAAGTGGGAATTTAAAAGTCCATCGCAAAAGAGCGTGCTTTTTCATCTCCGAGAATTCCTTGTTTTCCACCAGAGGGCATGAGTTGTTTCAAGGAGAGTCGATAAAGAGGGGGCTCAAAACAATGATGGGGAGTCGCATCCATTAGGGCCCCCCAAGGTGAGTGGGCGACATTATTCAATAAACAATGTTAGCACACCTCACTCGAGTTCGGAGCCATCGGAGGATTCTCCCACATTTACATTTATTCCTTGGCGTAGCGAGGCTCTCGATCCAGTCCTCCTTGATTCCCTCTTGTCATTTCGCCGAGGAAATTTGGACCTCTTGAGATGCAAATTCTTCCGCATTTCTGAGGAGAAATTTCCTTCCAAAAGTCTACAAATTTTGGCAACGGCTCCTTGGTTCTTTGGACTACTCCGGGCAAATTATTCGCTAAGCGATTTATGGAAAATATTTTCCCCCCCGCGAAGGAAAAAATTCCCGCTTTTTTTTACCTACTCGGAATTTTTTTCCTGGAGGCAATCGCTTATTTTTCGATTCCTAAAGGAACTGGGAATTTCGTTTATTTCCATTTCTGTCGACGAATCCGTTTTGAAGTGGGAGAGCTCTAGGAATGTCTTAAGAGAATTAATGGTTTGAAGATTTTCTCTTTTGGATTCGTCAATCCTTCGAAGTCTCTCCCACGTCCGCCGAGTGCTGAAAGATTTCATTATTCAAACAATAAACCTTTTAATATTGGTTGAAGGACGAATTTTCTCGAAGATGTTCCTCAAGATCTACGTGGTGTACTTTTTTCATTTCTCGATCACCATAAACAAAACAAGAGGCTAGACCTAATTCAGGAACCATTTTGATCAAAAAGAGCCTGTCCTTTACAGATGTATTTTGTGCTACATTTGAGGAGCCGCATGATATTTTAATGAAAAAATACATAAAACCATTAGCAGTGTATTTAATGGAATCCTTTTAACTTTGGTCTTAACTTTGAACACTAGCTTACAATATTATCAGTAATATATATCTTCAAGGAAGTTAATTACCTAAAGACCATGTAAAGCGATTTAATAATGAAAAAATATGGAACTAAATCATCTATTGATGGCTTGCAGAGTATAGATACCCACGGAATGGCATTTTAATGATAAGTAGTTTCTAAGTCAAAACCTTCGTTATATGTCACTGTACATCTGGAGTCGCAGATGATTCCACAAACAGCTGCAAATGGCTTCTGGTTGCCTAACCCTGTGTTACTCTTGCATTTTAGTTAAAAATGTTTTACACTTGTATGGTTTCAATTGACGAAGCAGTTCATTCTGTAAATTCTGCAATATTGTAGCATAGAATATGTTAACGCTTGATTCCACAATAATAAGATAAAATATTAAGTTACCAGAAAGATTACGTTATCGGACCGTTATTATAGGACATTAAATCATAGTAAATGTAGGGTATCGAGCCAGAACCGAACCGAAACAAAAAAATGTAATTTCTGCCGGAGTGAAAACCGAACCGTAATTGGAATTTCTAAACCCGAGCGGGACCGGAAAACAAGTTTTTTTCCGTTCCGAATCTCGATTCCCAACAATATATATTTTACGTAAGTTTAGTTTAAGATAGGTATAAAGCACGGTAACTTCATCTTGACTATTCCTAATTTTTATTCTAAATTTTGGTTTTTCACTGTGAATATACCGAAGTTTGAACTTACAGAAGGGCGATATTAAAATATTCGAAGAGAATACAGGACGGTTCGAGATTGGCAGGAGAAAGGACAGAATATAAATCTAAATTTATCTTTTACCTAAATTGGCTTTTTTGTCATCTTCATTCGTACATAAAAGTGAGGTTTAACAAAAATCAAGAATTCCCTATCGGCTTAAGACGCTTGATTTAACCATACGTGTACAGAGACTAAACATATAGGTTTATGGTATCCCTCCAATATTAGTCGCACAAACTTTTCTGCCGTCATTTCCGCTTCTCTATTCATCCCTACAGTCCTGTAATAAGCTACTTCAATCCCTAAGCTCCGCTCGTATGACTACCGAGAACGTGGTGTTTATCTTTTGGCTAAACTGCTCTCTGGTAGAATGCCCTATTTCGGAGAAATTTTAAAATTCTACAGTTGGTAACAGTTTGAGATTCCTACCATTTGGGATCTCCATAGTTTGGGATTACTTTGGCGAGAAACATTTGAATTTTTAACAAAGTAATAGAAGTGTAACTTGCTATAATATTCCCAAGGAAAGACGCGTTTCTCGAAGCTAGAGGAAAACTTTATTTTCATTGTTTCACATTTTAAGATGACCTCTCAGTTTTTAAAGTGAAGACGATTCAATGAATATGAGGAGAGTACTTACATTTATTTATGGTAAATCACCTGGGGAGAATTTGTATTACTTTGTGTATGATGTTCAGACGCATCCGTAAACAATTACATATGTAATTGATATTGAAGTAATGAAAAGAGGATTAAGTGTTTAAAGAAAGTTATGTTTTGCTGCTTGTTGCAATAGAAGAACTCTTTATAGAAGCCAGAATTTTGATTGACATGAGTTAGAAGGAATAAGCTATCTAAACTTTATTATCATTATTATTTTACAAGTATTGTATCCTAATTTAGAGAGCTTTATTTCAATTTATAGAACTGGGAATATTCAAGTACAGTTGGATTTTCATTTGAAATTTATCACCTAAGCTTATAGAAAAAACTTTACCGAAGAGAAAATATAACTGAAAGAAGTGAATAATTACACATTTCGAAATAATGGCCGCTGCAAAATTTACAGAAACGTATATTTGGGTGCGACATATGCATGGGTTACATGGATACATACATTTTAAATATATACGGGCGGAAAATGAAGTAACTGTTTCGTCAAGCGAGGAAACAGCCTGTTAACGGTCTTTACTTTGCCGAAGTTGGACCCTATCTAGAGTATGCATGCAGTAAATGAGAACCTGGAGATAAGCGAGTTCGAATATTTTCTGCGAAAGGCGTTACATGCGGTTATATAATTCTGCGATATTTCAGTAAGTTTTACCTAGGCACTTCATGACGAAGGTTGACAATCTATAAGAGAAAGACGATCAAAAATTTAATGAATTTTGTCAGCAGAGTTTAAGATATTGATATATTCTCAGATGGAATTTCAGATACCGTACGAGAAAATTAGGTAAATAGATCCTAGTGCTAATCGCTTTTGGAATTCATTTTTATTCCGTAAACAGCTCAGGGCAGTTTTCAAATAGGAAAACACGGTACCAAATACCCGCTTTTAATACGAAAATGAATCATGCTATCGCGAATCGTCGCAACATAAGAGTTACATAGGACTGAAGCTATCAAAGCAGAGATGCGCGACTCTATTTGTATATCAAAACAAGACAAATGAATCATAACACCAAACAATGGTTTTTATATTTCCTTACACCAAAAGCTTGTTTCTATTGCTTACATCAAAATAATATCTGTTTAAGTGTCACTACAATTAAAATGACAAATGAATCATAACACCAAACAATGGTTCTTATATTTCCTTGCACCAAAAGCTTGTTTCTTTTGCTTCCATCAAAATAAAATCTGTTTAAATTTTACTACAATTAAAATGACAACGCAGTATGTCAGATCGGCCCAACTTGTTAATAACGGGGAAAATGATATGTCAATGACCGTATTGATGGAAAGAGGTAATCAAGACCAGCCTCCTCCACCATTCAAATTCCAAGTCCGTTACATTCAGAGTTCTTCGAAGAAAGATTCCGCAGACAAGAGGAAATCGGAGCGCTCAAAAGTGTCCTAGTTGGAGGAAATGTACGTCGGCATCGCTATTTGATGCCAAATGAAGGAAAATAACGGAGGAGGAGATTTCCTTGGAAGGAAACGACTCTAAAGAAAAGGTAAATAGAGGGCGGAGCAGTCGGGAGAATTCTTTTTTCTCTCCAAGTCGGCATTATGGAGACTAGTTGATTGTAACGCGATAACGAGAGTAAAGTGGTTCGAAGAAAAGCCTTCGTGGAAGTGTCGAGTGTCTGAGGGAGGAAGAAGCAGAAAGGACGAGGGAGAGAATGGCAAAGGAAGAATAGGGAATAAGGGAAATTTGGCAGTAATGGGAGATAAATAGGATGGAAGGGGAGAAATTCAGGGGAGGAAGGAAGGTAGGAAGATCTGTGAAGCAGAGTGGGTAGTGTAAGGAAGGGATCAAAGAGGAAAAATATGAAAAAGGGGATGGTTTAGGAGTTGGATGATAGGAGTACAAAGGTAGATAGGTGTATCCTATTCGTGTATCCAAGACAAGGAGACTTTTCTTCCCTACTTTCTTCACAAACAAAAAGATCTGAAATATAATGAATGGGACCTATCATATTTCTAACGGAAAGTCGAATGTTTTGTAGCCTTCTTCCTCCTTCAGATTCTCATTGTGTGCCTTGGGGTTTATATACACAAATAAGGGATTTACTCTGTAAATACAAATAGCTTAAAAAGGAAAGTTATAGCAATCGCAAATGTTTCTTTCACCCTTAGAGATACGACTGATTTTGAGATACGCGATGGAAAAGGAAGCGTTTCGAGAAAATGAAAGGAGCAAAGGAAATAAAATATATTGATATTGATTATTTTCTTATACTATTGGCAGTAGTCAAGATCCTAGCTAAATATTGTTTAAATTTGCATTCCTTACGTCAGATAACTTAAGTTTGACTCTATTAATGCCGTGATTTTCACTCTCAGTCACTCTCAATGGGCCTCCCTGACCTAGGAGAGAACTCAAAGACCAATGAAGTTTTGTGAACTATCATTGTCCTCCTTACTTTTTGTAGAACTTTGTCAGAGTAAACTTAACGCAACTTTGCACAAACTAGACGCGCGTTCTTCGCTCACGAAAGTAAAATATGGCCAAAATTCACCATTTGGTCTTCTATCGTGCCATGGCTCTAAAGTATTCGATAAAATCGCTCAATTTTGTAGAAAAGTTATCACATAAGGATAGCATAGGTAAGGGCGACTTCAGTAACTCATAATTAAACTGTTAATATATATTTTCAAAATTTTGCCTGACTTGTACGATGACAGAATTCACATAAAATACAATACAAATTATTTTACTAGTTGAAGTTGGGAAAAAAATATCACATCTTGCATTCAATCCTTTCGTAATAATATACAAACTCTATAAATACATTGAGAATGCAAAATATCCGTTTCATCGAGACTGCAATGGGAAGGACAGTAATATATTATCTTGAATTTAATTTAGACATTCTTTCCGTTAATGCAACGAAAAAAAATTTAAATAAATCTTAGGTGGAACTAATTTAAGAGCTTATAAATTAAATAATGTTGTAAGGCTGAGTAGAAAGCATTCTGAGCAAATCAGATAGATATTACTCTAATGCGAATCTGAATATTTCGTAACTGATAAATTGAAAAGTGATGGACCTTAAAACTTAATAAGGATAAAATCTGTGAATAACACATTACAAATGGCTTTCTTTCTCCGAAGTAAAGAATCGTCTTGCATCTTATGTTAAACAATAATAAAACAACTTTTGGTAGTACACTGAAGAAACTCAGGATTACCTTCTTAAATCTATTCCTTCCACATATTAAAAGAAAGAGATAAACTTAAAATATGCACTAAATAATTCTACCTTGTGATTATATAAAAAAAGTTTTTCACTTAGGAAAAAATACATCTAAGCAATAAAACATCCGCAAGAAAGGAGTGTGAAGCACTTGAAAAACCTACGTATTACTTACTGAAGTGATATATATAAAGAGAAACAAGATTAAGGCAGATCCGACAAGAAAACAAACAATATAGTTACACTATCGCAAACACAAATATTAGAACTTTGTTTTCATGGAGAAAATAAACAGATATAGAATATTCTGATAACAACACAAAAATTATAAGTGCAAGTACAAAAGACTAAAAATAAGAACAGATTTTGAATGTACGTTGCAAGTAATAAGCAGTATTATGCGACGAAACAAAAGAACTAATACAAATTAAAAATAGCTAAGGAGATGTTAGAGCAATAAAATATAGAAATAATTACAAAAGCAATTAAATAGAAATAAAAATACACTATATGTAAAGATATTTAAGATTATTCGAGCGAAAACGTCAATTTCTGCATGGAAATAGTAATAAAATGTAGGAAAAAAGCAAAATTAGCAAAATTATAAAGGCTAGATTAGTAGGGTAAGATTGGGCATTAATCTCATCGGCGAGAATATATACAAAGATAAGTACAATTAATTAAGATCGGTAATTAAGAATTAGCCGGAAAAAGAAATAAAAGGAGGAAAATTACGTTTTTGGAGTTTACGTGGAAGACTGTGAAATTTAAAGAAGTCGAAAAAGAGACCGAGGGCGGGGAGAGAGGTTTTAGCGGGGGAAGAGAAGGGGATGGAAGGGTGCTGGGGTGATGAAAGGGTAGAAAGGTCAATTGAGGAGATCTTTAGGGAACTTATGAAATGTAACGAGGGATGAATCCGAGAAGGAAAGATGAAAAGGCTCCGAAAGGAAATGCACCCAAGGAGCAGGAGGGAGAGAGAGGGGAGGCCCTCCTGTCGAGGGGGCGGGATTGTAAAAAGGGGTTCCCGGATAATAAGGAGAGAGAAAATCGGGCAATTTTCTGTCGCAGGGAATGGCGAGAGAGAAGAAAAAGAGTTTATAAAAGAGAGAAAGAGGCAAGGGTGGGGATTGGGTTCCTTTTGAGGGGATTTTGTATGATACCTCAATTCCAAAGCAAAGTTTCCTTTTCTCTTCCCGTCGACGAGAGAGGGGTGAATCAAATAAAAAGGGATTAGGCGAACCAAACCAATTACGGGTTCTTCTCGAAGCATCTCCCGCTCATTTCTCTCCCTCTTCCTCGAATGTATTCGGAGCGACCGTCGTCATCGATAACCAGCGAGGCAAGTCCGTCAAGTCATCCTTTCCACTTCTGTTCTGGACTCCTTTCAGATCCTTAATGGGTATCCCGTGACCCTCGATCGCAATTCAAACATGCCCCGGCTAATTTCTTTGACGATGAATTACGCGGATGGAGTTTGCGAAAGTTGGATGATTCGATAGACTGGAGGGTGAATATTTGCCAGAAATCCCCTTCCGAGCGAGATGAAATATCTGCGATATTTCCTCCATCTTCCGACGGATTAGAGTGACTTAATCTTCTAGATGAGCAGAATACACTCTTTCTTCGATTTGGGCTCTGAATTGCCCCTAGCTACTCTGAATATTTCTTAACGGGTTTCACGAATTGATTGCGAGGGTATTTCCTTTTCGGATGTATTCTGTAAATAGTGGTCGCACTCTATGAATGGTCATGACCGTTTTCCTATGATGAGCAGGGCATCGAACCGAAAAGAACCGTTATTTTTCCCCGAGCGATAACCGAACTCGAGCAAAAAAAAATTCTCGAACGTTCATTAACCATACAAAACATCTGAAAATTAATATTTTTGTACTAATTCGTATTAGTCATTTTACGTTGTTAGTATATGTAACTCATTACAGATGAGTTTACCCTAATGCCGGAACCTTACGAGAAGCAACTTTGATTATGGGAATCAGATAAGGAAGTTACATTTTTAATTGAAAAATAGATGTATTATTTAGCGTTTTATATTGCTAAAGTAATAATTGTTAGTTTATACAATAGCCTATTGACAATTCTTAATTTTTGGGATACATAGTCTTGTCAATGCTTACGATATAAAATTAAACATTTCAGGCTCTACATTAACTTCACTATACTAAACCTAAACTCTCATTCTTTTATTTAATTAATAGAAACTTAATTTATTATCAACTTAATGACTGTATAATGTTAATAATGATGTTCCAATTTCTCAAAATTAAATAAATGTCATATTCAACCAAACAAATACTATCAAACTTCGACTCGTGTTCCTAGATTTATGAACCCTTCTAGCTTCGTCACTAACATTTTTCTTACGTAATTCATGACATTTCAATGAAGATGATTATCAGTTACCTTTATTTTCCGAAATAACAAAACGCGATATTGCGAGCTATTTTACATCTAATTATCGTAAACCTATCGTAAAATGATCTCTTCAGTAAGCTCATAAGAAGATGAGTAGGTAGTGAATAATGGTAGGAGCTTAGTTCACTCTGAAAGCGCACCAATTTTCCAAATGCGAATTAAATAGATTTGAAAGGTCAAATGCCACTTAAGGTAATGAAATTTCAATACATTTTACCATAATTCTCGTTAGCATTTATTCATTTCTTTGACGGCAAAATTTTCCCATAACAAATGCATCGCGGTAATATTTTTCATAAACACTGCACTGTCAAATACAACTTAGGGATTATGAAATGCTCCTCGGAGGATTGCACTGTCAAATACAACTTAGGGATTATGAAATGCTCCGATGAGCATTTACTGTCATTACCGTTACGTTAATATAAACCAATAATTTAATTTTTTATATAAATTTAAATACTTAGGATAAATGTAAATATGGAGTATAAATGCAAATACTGAGAATAATTGTAAATATGACTCATTAAATTCAGTTTTTACTTCGTGCGGAAAAATCGCGAAAAGCTGGCTGTAGATATGTGGCCCAATTCTCGCGATTAAGTAACTCTAGAGGCACTAGCGTACCACTGAGATCTATACTAGAATCAGATTTTGCATTTCCTCATGAGTATCGGTCCATTCAAGTTGTTTAACCCGCAAATAACGACGTGATCGACCACGTAACCCTCTAACGCAAGCGCCGATACATCCAGGCGCACCGCAGCTGACCATTTCTACAAAATCGGAGAACTAATTCGTGGACGGGATCACTTTCGCCTGCGAAGGTGATGAAGGCTGGGCCATTCGCATTTTGCCGCCGCGCAAAAAGCATCCGCATCGCCCGTTTTACAATGCAAATCGGCCATTTTACAAAAAAGCCCGCGTCGAAAACGTTAACGGCCACCGAAATAAACCCGCGTTACCAATTTAACGAATGCATAATTCACGTCCCCCCTTTAAACGGAGCGTTTATATAATGGCTACACTTGGAGAGCAAAGAGGGGGCGTAAGGGCATTGGGGGGGCGTTGCCGGGGAAATAAGAGGGAGAGAAAAGAGCGAAGGAGAAAAAGAAAGGGGCGATTGTTAGTGAGGGGCATAAGAATGGGCATGAAAGAGATGGGAGGCGGAAAGGGTTAATAGCGGGGGCGTAAAGAGAGGGCCTTAACAATACCAGATCACGCGATGCAGGAATCAAGAAGAGGGCCGATGAGGAGTCACCTTCCGGTCTCCCCCTTCTCTTCAGATCTTCCCCTACCATACATCCCCATACTCTTACTTCTCCCCATACCCACCAGCCCCTCTTCCCTCACAACTTCCAAGTCTCAGCTTCTCCCACTAGTCTTTTTGTACGTTTCGGTTTCCTCTTTCTTCCTCTCCACCCTCCGCTTATTAGGAATTCTGTTTTCTGGGAAATACACGTTGGGGCGCGAGTTATCTCATATGTCCAATCCTTAGCACCAATCGCCTTCCTGGAAAATTTTCCTGTTTCCTCCTATTATGTGAGTCCCAAAGGAACGGGCCAGGGTTGAGATTTTTTAGAGTGAAGATATTCGGAGGAAATGTTGGCGATTAGCTTTGGTTGTGAAACTTGGAGTGATTTCCAGATGCTAAGAGTGGGACGAGCGGTGTTTAGAATGGGCTTAGGTTTCAGAGAAATGCTGAAAAGCAAATGGATTAAATTTAAATTCATGAGTTCCATTTGGTTATGTTATAGCTGTGCTTGAAGGCATCCAATTGGTCTTTCTAGAATTTACTTGGTAAATCTTCATATGCAGCGTCGCGTATAGGGCTTCTAGTCTTTTCTTCGCTTATTAAAGGAACAAGTCAGCAAATAAATACTGCAGTATAATAGGTATAGTACACTATTAGGAAACTAAGCAAACGTGGCTCATTAGGTTCTCAATAAAAAATTAATTAAATATATAAATATTGAAATACTAGAGAATTACAGTTAACATAATATATCACATAAATTATATCCATAAAATAAATACATAGGTAACGTAATACTAAAGCGCATTTTTTATACTTCATAAAAAAGAGAAATATTCACTAACATTATTCATTATATATTTTACAATAATTTGATTTTAACTTGAAGAAATAATTATAAATAAGTCAAAATATTTTATTAATTGCAAACATAATTGAAGTAAGTTATCGTGATCAGCAGAAACACACTTGGATCTTGAAATCTACAATTTAGTAAATTCAGTAAGTCCGAGGGTGGTCTGAAAAGTTTCCGACCCCAGATTTTTCAGAAATCGTCAGAAAAGTTTCAGAAATTTGCAGAAAACATGTCGAGAAATGGCGAAATGGCGGAAACTTTTCAGTCCACCCATGTATTTATCTACATAGACTGACATTAGATCAAAGGAAAGTCACGTATTAATATCCGGTTAATAATTTCTCACTTAACAGTGGAACGCTAGTCAATGAAAACTTTATATAATTTAAATAATCTTTCTTATTTTCCATTTCTCCATCATTCCCTCTTCCTCTTAATTTTTCTACCTTTACGTATTACAGCCAACCTTACGTATATCTCTCTTTTATTTGTTCCTATGTCTATGTTTTCCTTTCTGGAATTTTGTTTCCTGTCTTTTGGCTCCTATTTTCTTTTGTTTACCAACATCATCTCCATCACTCCACAATCATCTGAAAACACCCTTAATGTTACCTTGACAATATAGGTTGATACGTCTGGAACATCTGCCATTATGGATGTGGAATCTTGCTATCAGTCTCTGTTATATTGTTAGAGGAAGTCCACAAACAAAATCACGGATAGAATTCCAGCAATGTGTCAAGAATTTACCCGTAACTTTTGTTGCTCTGAGAGAGAGCTTCAGACATAATTATTGGTTTCTAGTTAGGACACTAGGGAAGAGTTCTTTTATGGAAATATTACGTCGATGTAGGTCAAAACCTATCATCAACCAAGGGGCAGACATAAAGCAAGTATTTCCCATGGCGTAAAGCAAGTATTTCTCATGGTTACCAAGCTGATTGGAAACTTTTAACCTTTCGTGGTCTTTATTTTATATTTTATATATGAAATTTTTATTTATGCTTTATGTAGATTTGCAACCCGTGCCGTCAGAATTTTAGTCAATAATTTTTGATGCTGTAATGGTGTCTGTTCTCTTGGTTTCAATTAATTATAAATATAATTTAATTAATTTAAACTTAGTGTTTTATTATCTTTACATATATATTTTTAAACTTGATCAGAAGCCTTGACATTATCAGTGAATAACATCATATTACTTACACGATTAATATAAGAAATGCTATAATATATGAAAATGGACTAATGATGACCGACTAAATGAATCACCGTTCTCTATAGATATATTTAATATATTATAATTTATCCAATTAATTGGATAATTTGGTTAATTTATTTTTCATTCAACATAGAAAAAGGATCACAATTTCCTTAATTGGCATCGCTTTTATGGAAAAATTTACAAAAATATGCCAAAATTTACTAATAGAATGTTTCTTACAAGCTTTCCCAATTTTTAATTGAAAACAGTATCCGATATTAATAATAGGTCTCCAATATATTTTCCTTTCTACGCACCCGGAATTCATGCTGCAGTTGTTTTCAATTAAAGTCTATGAAAGATAAAATGCTTCTTCAATGAACACCTTCTCTTGGTTAGAAAAGGAATCCATTGAGGGAGCATATTAGTAATGCTGTAAAAATATAAAACGATTATAAGAGTGAATTATAAAAATTAGATATTAGGGACAGAATGCTCTTTAGATTTATTAGAAGAGCTTTTTAAAAGGATGGACTATTGAGCTGGGATTCTAAGATCAATCATGACCTCGTTCAGAATTCGGATTAATATTATGAATGCTACAGTACTGAGGTAGTAAGTGTTTGTGATCGAGTTTTCTAAATTTTCCAGAAAAATTTCAATTTTCCAAAAAAGTGTTTTCAAAATATGCTCGTTCATTTGTTTTTACTCACTCAGTGGCCGTGACACTGTAATTCGTGTCATTTTCTGTGTTATTAATGACGATGCATTTAGGTACAGAGGGAAGAAAGCCCGTTTTATGTCGGCAGAAATGTTAATTTATTTTTATTCGGCCACCAAACTTCATTGTTGTCGCTAATCCATTTTAGTCTTTCTAAAATTCAAAACTGCAGGTTTTGATGTTCCAATGAATCTGTCAAATCTAATCCTAATATGTGAATCTTGAAAATGAGGGAATAGAAGGTCAAATGCAATAGAGGTTTAGCCGTTGCTATAACAGTCACTCGCAAAATTCATAAGTAAAAATGCACCTGAATGTGATTAGGCTACACATGCTGCGAAACAGCGAAAATTTCACTAAGCAACATAATATATACCGTATAAAATTGTGCATAACTAGTATTTAAATTCAGATTTATAAATAATCCAGTTTACTCTAGAGATTTACTTATATTCTACTAAAGAGGACGAGGTGCGAGAAAAACGTACAAAAAATTAGTATATTCCATCGTAAAGAATAGGAGCCGTTATCGTATTGAAAAGATGTAAATAAAAGCGATTACATATAACATGATACCTACTTCATTTTGTAGTAAATGAATTACATTTGGAAATAAAAATAAGTTAATTTTAGTGAGACAGCGAAAAGTGAGAATGAAATAAAAATATACGTAATTCAAAATATATTTTAATGCATATTTTCAGCACAGCTCGGCCATCATCTGATGAGGATCCACGAGACCGGCCGTGTTTTGAAAATGTAGATGTACGAATAGGGTAGTTTTATTCCTACTTTTCATGAATTTTTCATGTCATGAATTTCCACTCGATAAAGCTTCAGTTAGTGATAAAGCATTGGAGTTTATACCAGTAGGTGTTTTATGACAAGAAAATCTTAAAACACAAAATACCGAGTTTCATTTAATTTGTTATTACATCGTTATTTCTCCTTCAAATACTAAGCAAAACATCCCACAAAAACTATTTACCTTAGAATGTGATATAAACGCATTTTCGGTAAATACGCAGCCCTTCCTATATTTAAGGATCAAATACCTGCCAGTATACCGCAAATGGAGGAAGTATAGCCTCATAATAAGCACCACGGAAGATCGAACCGAAAAACCCAATTCCTACCGTCAACGAAATCGCACGGGGGGCACTTAAATTCGGTCCCATCAAACCTCAGTTTCTGGGGAAGTCTGGTATATTTCCGCTCCCCAATAAAGACGAGAGAATCCCTCACAAAGTGGACTCGAAAATCCGATATGCCGTCTAAATGGGAACGTAGCCGGTTATTCTTCGAGGGCGTCCCAGAATCCCTCTCGAAATAACATATTCGCCAATTAGCGTCTGGGTCAGCGTACGGAATCAATGGGGGATGAAGGGGTGAATAATAGCGGCTCTTCCCATGCGGAAAGTCTTTCAGTCTTCAGATTTGTTCCCCTTCCTCTGTTCTCATTTACCTGCCGTCTCCAAAGCCACCGGTCGGATAAAGCAGTGCAGCCACCGTCTTTTCCATAGGCTGTGATGAAGAAAGGGCTTAGGGATTAGGAGAGAGTTCATGATGCAAAGAGGGGCATCGATACGGGAGAAAAGAAGGAGGAAATGGTGTTCTGGGATATTCCATAAGTAGGTGATCCTTTGTCCATCGGCTCGCGCGTTTTTTTTAAGAAACCTTGAGGTTTATCCATCAAGTAGGATTATTTGGAGCTTACATTACATTAAAAATCAAGAAGTTCACAGGAAATGTACTTTAATATTTTACCTTTCCATGTATGAAGACTTCATCATTCGATGCATACACACTAGCGATTTTAAATCGTTTCTTCTACCATATTCGGCTGAAAAATACATTGGTTACATGTTTATTAGGGTATCCAACCTTAGCTAACCTCATTTCGGGCTAATGAAAATGCAAATTTTGGTTCATTTCTGGATTTTCTCCGCAAACACCTTGAAAAAGGTCCAAATCGGGGTTTATCTACAATTTCACAGTGATTATGAAAGTTATTTCACATATAAGCCTCAATGTTCTATAACTTTTAGAATGATAATCGGTGATATAAACGGATTATGAATCATAACATGAATACACGATATAAAAGTTAAAACCATAGTATTTGGTCAATTATTAATGTATAAATGTAATGAAGGAGTTTCAAGTCATTTTCAATCATTATTTTTAGATGAAATTACTGTTACACTCATCTAGAATACAAACTAAAATTGAAAAATTGAGATCAAACGAGTGACTAACTGGTGGAGTGACTAGAGTATATGGTTCAGTTTCCAAACCATCCTCAGTGCCTCAAATCCTGTTTCAAGAAAATTTTTACATTCAATTTATATTACTTTTAAATCACATACTATTAGTTTACATTTTGAAACTGATTTCGATATTGTAAAATATATTTTTTGGATTTATATTTTTCTTGAGCAGTAGATAGGAAAACATTATATATCGTATTTCCATAGTATGAATAATAATTATTGTAATAACATCTTTAGAATTAACGTTTTGTTTCTAATAATAACACTAATATTACTGATATCGCAGACTTGACTCGTCTTTTTAGAAAATAGGTTAATTTAAATACAAAATATATATAATTGATTTATGATGTTAAGTTAATATTAATATTTTCATTTTGTTTTCTTTATTTATTTCATATACACTTTTATAATATGAAGAGGGCATTTTTATGCCCGCTTAATGAATTAACTAATCTCATAGCAGTTTCCGGTTTTGGTTCAGGTTCGAAAATTCTAATCAAAACCTTCACGTTTCGTTGTAATTTAGACTGCTTCAGACGAATATTTCTCTATAAACGCTCACTTCCTATTTATATTATATGTTAAAGATGGAATATTTAATGAGTATGTTAAACACATCTCTGAGTGAATTGTTTATAAAGGAATGAATCCAGATATTTTATCTATATTTAATCTATATGTATCCGTCACTATTATTCATTAATTTATTGCTTATCTTATTAATTAATCATTCATTAATTGAAATCTATCTTATACCTCGAATGCTGATGACTTTGCATCATCGGTGTACAGTTTCGCCGAGCGATTTTTTATTAACTGTAGAATTGATTAGATATTTTCGTACTAGAATAGAATTAGATCTATCATTGGTCATAGCTGACTAGAAACATGTCCTCAATTACGGTAATGTGATGGATTTGTTGATTGAAAACACGCAATTAAGCTCAACTACGGGCGCACGTAATGTGGAATTACATTTACATTTTCATTAACACTTGCATGCGGACAATTAAAATACTGTGTTAAGGGAAATAGAAAATAAACGAATGTAACGGATATGTTTTCAAATTAAAAGGTGTGCAATTCGTAAATTGGAGTTCATAACACAATTTACTGTCTGTGACAGTATTTTCTACATTTCTGCATATTTTGTGGTAGTATTACAGCTCGAAGGCATTTTGGTATCATATTACTATCATTTACTATTTGGAGCTAGGAGAGGGATGAGGCTTAATATGCAAGATGATTATAGAAGTAGTGTGCGATCGCTTTCCCCTACCAAACCAGAATGTTGTAAAAGGAGCAATTCCACATAAGATAAGCACACTGAATTAATAATTTCGTAAAATTCCATGAGGAGAGACCTAAGAAGATAGAAAATTAAATTAGAGACTTAACATACTTAATAAATTCAGAGAGAAAGATCTCCTAGGTGTAATCGGTAGCATTCATCATCCCAGTTACATAGACAATTCTAGTATTGCGAGAACAATGTGGGAAATAGACGTTAATAATCAGTCAAACCAAGAATTCGTGTTTTTTGGGTAATATGTATAAGTATTCCACTATATGTAAAAGTATTCCACTATAAATTAGATTCAGGGTGCATGCAGCCTGTGACAAAAGCTAAAAGGCGGCTTTCTGGGTATATACATAGGTATAGATTAATCAACGCCATTATTCACTGTAAAACCACTGAAGCTTTCAAATTGTCGTACCGATAAGCAAGACTGAGCAAATTGAAGATGAATGGTACATTTTTCTAAATCTTCTAAAAAATAAGGAATAAAAATTATACTCTCAACTCCTTTGTGGAGTTTGGAGGTTACTGAATGGATGGATGGTATATAATGACAAAATTATTTTTCATTTGATTTTCACGTTGTTTTACGTTATTTTTTCGTTTAACAATTTTTTATGTAAAACACTGCGGGACTTCGTGCAAAATCTTTCTCAAGTAGCGCTGAAAGTTACCTTCTGCAATAAGTGGTTTTCTTCTTTATCTGGAAATTAAGTCCAATTCTCCAGTAATAAGAAAAGTAGTTGCAAGTCTCTTGTGGAATCACAGATGTCTGTTTTTTAATCTTCATATCTTACTGTTTCACGACGAACTTTCAGCATTTTCCTACTTTTCTTCTTAAAACGTAAACTTCTTGCACCCATTTCACAGCATACATATTACGAGGAACTAGATATGATGTTCCGCTCTGTTTTACTTTTTCTGTAGACTGCAGAAGACATCTTAATTTCGGTCGTAAATGACGTGAATACTGAAGAATCTAGTTTTGAAATCAACGCTGGCAGTTTCCTGCGCTTGTAAAATAATTCAAGGTAAAAATCTGTTTGTTGCCGGATACGAATGTATATTATGTATAATTATAGCACTGAAAAAATGCATTGGTATTCTCTGAAACAATATATCCGTTACCATACCTTGACGTCACACATGTCTCTCAATACAGGACAGAGGGAAATGTGTTTCTTAATGTAAACTTTGTCACAGTCTTGTTGATAGATGCGATAATATGAGAGTTACTTTAATATGAGTAATGCTAAATGACATTCATTTATTACTCCTTATTGAATGCTATTCTTTAGAACATCATACTGAATTATTTGTTCGGATTTATTCCACCAATGGTATTCTATCTCAGTGATGAAAGCAAGAGAAAATTCCTTCACTACTCATCTTGCATAGTAAGCCTCTTTTCTCTTCAATGCTTTTGATAGCTAATTGATATTTAAAATTCTATCAGCCTTCGGACTACTGATCTTACAGATACAAAGCTCCATGTCATATTGACTTTATCAATTAATTCTTAGCAAAATGAACCTCAAACAACATTTTGCATAGCATGATTCATTTTTCTGCTCCAAGCAGAGGAGATATATAACTGACATGGTCAACCCTAATTTCGTGGAACGGTGCCATCATGCAAAATGAAAAACATACTTTGTTAATTCCACAGAAATATATGAAATGCAAATAGTATCGTCTATTTGACATAATCGAAACGACAAGACCAAACTAGTTGCATTCAATATATTTCTTTAGTATGTCTTTTATTTTGCATAACAGAGGAGGGTTCCAGGATCCAAATTTTAGGCTGATACACCTACAGAGGGATAATAATAAAAGCAGATAGATCCCTTCTCAGCACGTGGAATAGGATTTGTTTGGGATTCAGGATATTAATAGGAAAGAAGAAAGTATCGTTTTCACTCCACTTGATCCAAATTAAGATTCAAAAACAGAGAGGAACAAAAGAAGTCTATTTGAATATTCAAAGCCTATGAAAATCTTTTTAACTTTCCTTGTAAATCTGTTGAGAGAATCGACCGTTCGAGAGACCCTTTGAAATGCGTAACTGCTTAAAGTCACTCAAGGATATGGCGCTATCGTTTAAAGGTTTCTTTCGATGTTTCCCATAAATTTAGATCCATCATCGTCGTTTTACAGCTTTTCAACCTCCCTTCCTCCGAATTTGCAATTCTCCGTTCCGTTTGGGTGTTTTTCATTACGCATTTCCACCCCATCTCTCTTCTTCCATCCATTTCCTCAATTTATATAATACCTCTCCTCTTCCATACATTCCTCCGGTTATCGAGGCAAATACCCCATTTCTCTTTCGTTTTATTCTCCGTCGTTTCCTTTGTATTCATCTCTTTTCACATTTATCTTGCGCTTTCACAGAATTTTCATGGTAGCTTCCAATCCACCTTTCGTTTTCTCTTTTCTATTATTTCATTTCTGTCTCTTTTTGTTATTTTATTACTGTCTCTTCCGCGTTTGACTATCTTTATTGAACTGTTGTATGTATCTTATAACTCCCAATAACCACATAGCCATTTAAGGCAGTGGTTCCCAATTGATCAATTAAATTTAAAGTTATGATGAAATCTATGTGTAAAGGCGTGACTTCGTGGAATGCCATAGTATCAGAATGAGAAACTTTGTAATTTTCCACACTGCTTTATTGAGGCGAAATCCCAATAGGTCTCAATAAAACAGTGTGAAATATTACATTATTTCTCAATTAGATCCTTAAATTCATCTTCAGCTGAGGAGGAGGAATATATATCTATTCTATCGCGCTTAGAGGGAGACCAGTCAAAGATGAGTTATTAAATAGTAAAAAGCGACCTTTTTTTCCACTTTGAGCGGAGTTTACATTATTTACCCCATCTCAAAGGTTCTCCTATTTGCCATATTTTTTTCCTCGTTCTCAAGCGGTGGATCTCAACAACGGTCTATAATTTTGCCACATTTTTGCTAGTCTTTATTACCGAATATTCTACGTATATGAATATATATGGACAGTCAAAGCAAGAGTACAAAAACGAAAGAAAGATTAAAGGAAATTAGAATATTGCGACGAAGTTGTCCTAGTATAGATTGAGTGAGGGTATACTCCTCAGAGGAGACAAGGCGCGGAAATTTACGGGCAGATAATTTTATTCGCGGTTGAGCTGTATCAAGATATTAATATGCAATTTTATACCGCCTTTAGATCTCTTAAATAGGTTTACGTCGAATTTAGACGTGATATATTGAAACTCTGATCAATTGGATGTATATTTTAATTGAAGGTATCGTAATTCACCTGTCGACAATTTATTTACGCAATGTTTTAAAATTCTAAAAAACTAGTTGTATTCCTAAGCCTTCATATGTTATCCTTTAATACGTATTATTCATCCATTCTCAGATTCACAACTCATTAGTATTTCCTGAGAGAAGTTATTCTTCCCATTCCTAGTGTATCAGTTATTCAACTTCTAAGCGCCACTTCCATTTCCTAACATTCTGCGCGTATTTGGACTGCACGGCGTTTATCATATTTTCCCTCTTCCACGGCCGTTCTTAAACCGCTCTAAGCGTTCTTTTCCCCCCATTAATATAGTTAAAATATCTCACACCACTTTTATCCATTGCTCACTCTGCGGCGGCGATCGCCATAGCTCAATTTCTCTGCCACGCATAACACGCACTCAAATTAGCGAACCGCGGTGTACTGCGAGAGTATAAGGGCTGCAGGCGTTCCCGCGGGTGCGAGAGAGAGCGATTGCCGTGAAAAATTCATTTGCCTCCGAGAGCGTGTGGGAGGAGGGGAGGGAATTAAGTCGGCAAAGGGAGAGGTGTTTCCATTTGGGGGCGGAGGGGGATGTTGGAGGGGGAAGTGAGGGGAGGGAGGGATTGGATAAGATGAGAGGGAGTGAGAGGAAGGGAATGGTGGATAAGACGGGAGGTAGATGGAAGTAGAAACGAAGGTAGAAGTTGGTTGATTTGAAGGTAGGAGGAGATGAAGGGAAGGTAGCACGTGTTAGAAGCGTAGGTAGAACGTGGTAGATCTAAAGATAGGAGGATGAGGAAGCGATTGTAGAAGGAGGTAGAAGTGATGGTAGAACGTAGTAAAATTGAACGTAGAAGGAGGAAGAATAAAACGTGGAGCGTGGTAGGAGTGCAGGTAGAATGTGGTAGAAGTGAAAATAGAAAAAGGTAGAAGCGAGCATTGAAGGAGGTAGAATTGAAGGTACGACGTGGTAGAAATGAAGATAGGAGGAGGTAGAATTAAAGATAGAACGTGGTGGAGAAGAAGGTAGAAGCATATAGACATAAGGTAGACGGGTAGAATTGATGGCAGGAGGAAGTAGAATTGAGAGAAAGAGAGTCAAAATTAGAAAGAGATAGAAGCAAAAGGAGAAGAGTAGGAAGAGGAATTGAGGGAATTGTAGGAGAAGGAAAGGGGAGGAAAGAAAAGGTGGATAAATAGATGGGGTCTTTATTACTAGAGCGGGATTGTGGCTGGAAAATAACCTCCTGCAGCTAACCCATAGACATTTCATATTCAGAATTTGTAAGTAGTGTAAATTCGGCAAATAAGAGAGGAAAGGATAGAAACTATCGTGTGGTTGTGAAAGACCCAAGTTAATTGCTAGGAAAACTTTCATTGAAAGGAAACACCAACAGAAGTAAAGATGTGTGAGGCCTATGATATCAGTCATTATTGAATAGCTTTACAATACTACACCACGTAAAAAAATTATCACGAACCAGGTTCCCTTGTGAAGCTATTACTTCGGGTGAAAATATTTTAGACAACAGCCGTGTCGTGCTTATTTATTGTGCATTGTATCATGTGAATATCATGTGAATGAATACCACGAAAAGAAACTCGGGTGTGTGTCGTTTATCCGTCACTATTAGAGGTAATAGAAAGTTAACATTATAGCATTTTGAAAGTTAAAATTATAGGGTCGTCTGAGAATAAAAAATTTAAAGTATTAAACTCGTAAAAAAACAATTAAATGTAATAAATAAGAATGATAAGTGTATTATACGAAACCATTTATTCTCTACTGTGCCCGTAATAAAATCAGAATTTAAATAAAGTGATCGTAAAGCTCTGGTCGGTCAAAACTGAGGCTAAGAAGTCTATCCTTCTCAAACCAATGTCAATTAAAGTGAATCTTATGTTAGAAGAAAGCTAATGTAGATAGTACAGGAAATATACATATAAGATATGACAGAGGTATAGAAGAGGAGAATATAGAGTAAATAGTGGAACGGGGAAGGTTGAGGAGCTTAGAGGGGGCCGTAGAAGAAAGGTCGAATCTGGAAACGAAGAATGAGGAGGGAAAACAGTAGAGAAGAGGTATGGAGAATGAGAGGATGGATGGACTTGATTGAGTGAGATGCAAAGTCAGTAGAAAGAATGGAGGAGAGGAGTTTGAAAGGAGAAAGAAGAGAGATGGTACTGGTCAAGGTAGAGAGAGGGTCACAGGGCTTGGCGAAAGATAAAAGAGGAGTAGAGTGGTAATAAAATGGCGGCGAAAGAGGAAAGATTGGCAAAAGGGAAAAGAGGGATGTGCTGTGGAGGAGAGGAGGAAATTGAAGGAGTGAAGTAAGGAAGAGACCTGGAGAAGAGGAGAAAATTTAGAGAGAAATAAAAGCTGGGAAAAAAGGAGAAATGAAGGAGAGAGATGGATGTAAAATAAAGTTAAAAAGAAGGGGGAAAATATAAGATATTGTAGAAAGTATATAGTGGGAATGAGGGAAAAACGGGTATATTACAGAAAGCCATTGGCACTATTCAGTATTGTTAATACCCTAGAAACTTTCATATCATGGCAGATATGAGCAAAACTGAGGTAAGAAATAAGTGGAATATACGTTTTTCTACAACGAATAAGGATTTTCTTAACAGCAGTAACAGCAGAAAGGGTTCACTCACGATCTGACTATCAAAATCTTTCTGAGGCTATGCTCAACATCCTACTTTTTTCCCGCTTTTTTCGAAAGTTTTGCTTCTTTAAATTATAAGGAGAAACCACCCACATTTTTTATTAAATCTACGTTCGGCCCTGAGAAAAAATAATAGAGTTGATTTCTCCTCTATATCAGAGTTCTTATCGACCCCAACGCCGACTGTGGGAAAAAATAAGGTGCTCTTCTTCGTGATATCTTCATTTTATTCTCATAAAATCAGTTATTCAAAAGTAGAGTCTCATAAGTAACCCTTTTACAAGAAGAATGAAAAAAGGAACTCGGCGTTCAATGAACTAAGAGACAAAGGTTCTCCAAGCGCCGACAGCGGCAACCGTTTAGGGCGATTCCTGGGAAACGGATAATCGCTCGGCGGTCACCAGTTGGTTTAACTGTTGGCGCTTGGAGAACCTTTGTCTCTTAACCCTTTTACAGAAAAGGAGCAGAAGAGGATGGTGAAAAACATATCGTGAAAAAATTGGTGCGAAGGAGCACACGATTAGCTATAGTGGATTGCGGAGTATCTGGGGACAGAAAATTCCGCTTCTTAAACGGGTAGTAGAGCGTCTTAAGCGGTATCTAAAGCAGGTGTTTTGTGCGAAAGGGACTGGGATCGTGAGAAAACCGCGTTTTAAGGGTGAGCGTTTGAAATGGGTTTCACTGTGTATGGAAAAAATATTCTCAAAACAGGCGAGTTAAAATAACGGGTGAATTTAAACTTGGGTGAGATAATTCGATTGGAGAACAAAAGAGAAATGAGGATAATGGATGAGGAAAAGAGGAAATGATGTTGGGGGAAGGGGAAAGAGAGTAGGGGAGAGAGAGAGAGAGGGGGAGTACGAGGAAGGGGTGAGGGTAAAGCCATATGGGAACGTGATATATATCGGACGATAATTCTCTGTCTTTATCCGTTGACTAGAACCGAATACTTTAGTTAAGAGGATGAAGTACATTATTCACCCTATTATCTCTGGATGTATTCCTTAACTCAGCAGCAGGGGGAACGATATGGTCCTATAATAGGAATGCGGCATAAGGAATATAAATTTGATAACCGCACGTTACTTCGGCTCTGTTTATCTGGCCTCAGAAAAATCTTTATTTTAAATGATAGCGACGTGTGCAATATTTCATGTTTATGAGGATGTTTTAGTAAGCCCGTCGAATCAGAGAGAAACACGAGCTGGATGACGGTACCGTATCTTTCCTGCGTCATTCTTCTTAATGACTGAATTTAAAAAGAACTTGAGAAAATTTTAATATACTTTGCAATGATTAGCACGAGTAAGTTTTCATGAAAGTAATATTTATTTATTTATTTACAATGTCAAGTTACAAATGGACAACTGTCCGGTGACAACTCATAAAATATATATAGAAAACATAAAATCAGATATTTATACATATTGAGTCAACACAGTCCGATTTACAACCCTTACTACAATATAAAATTATCAGTCACCCATAGTATAAACAAAAATATCTATTTTATTAATTAATGGTGGCAGCGTATACATATGCATTAATTATATAACTTTACAAAAATTGTGAGAACAATATCCAATTAACCTATTGATAATCTACATCTACAATATTTTATCACATTTATTTTTAATAATATGTTGATAATACGGCAAAATTTGAATGGAAACACATGTATCGTATCATCATCTTTTTAAACCTGTGGCGTATCCCTCATTCATTAACACATATACGATATTTCTGTTTAAACTCTTGTAACATACGGTCATTTTCCCAAATTTAATGCAAATTCCCAGAATTCGATTCCGATTCAATATTCATCTATGCGATAGTTTTCCGACTAAAATTCCGAATTACTTTTAATTATTCCACGTTTCTTTTCCTCGTGATTGTAATTCGACCCACGACTCCATTTGATGTTTATGGAATTGAAGCAGTAAATAATGACGCCGATGATGATCACACATCGCGACTCATTTGCATCCAATTGGAAGCCTCTTTGTAAAATGAAATAATTGCAGATTCTATAGAAACTGCAAAACGTTTTAATTTGCAATCTCCTGGCATGTTTGCGAGTTTATCTTTCGGTTACAAACTCTGAATTGGTTTTCATTCCCATATCAATTGGGATACCTCCCACGTAGTTCGTATTCAAATACACTTAAAATGTATTTCTTCTGTTATAAACGAGAAAAAAAGAGTACCAGTACAGGAGCTCTGTCTGCCTATAAGAATTGGATTTGCTCATTGAATTCTCCCAATTTGAGCGTGTGACCTTTTAAATAAGAATTAACGTATTTAAAATGATGCAGGTGAGTCGACTTAATTTGAATAAGAAATAATCTGAACGACAAACCACCGAAGCTAGATCTACCTTTGTAGGTAATATACATGATAAAACTACCTGTATTTCCAGAGTGACCAAATAAATGAGATCCGTGTGTAATATTCTCCTCTGGGAAAATAACTTTGTGTCTTCAGCTTTACTAATACTTAAGAGGTCTTATATTTATTGTAATATGATTATTTTATCCTATTCTGATGCAAAACATTTAGCGAGAGAGTAGTGAGTAATGTTAATAGGTATATAGTGCATATCTTTTTCATTTATTGACAAATTTTATTTCGGGCATACAGTCTTCCTAAATCCTAGATATTACTTACTGGGTATAAAATGGATAGAGTAGTATAGTATAGGCTAACCGCTCCCAAATAAGGGGTACCTCTTATGAGGCTTAATGAAGAGAATTAATATTATGCTATTAAAGTATGCCAAGAAAAATTTATTGATAAAATGACAGGGATTTTCAATCCATTCCTCCCAAGGTTTGCTCCGAGTCCCAGTAGTCTCGATACTTTTACTTCTTTCTATCGTTCGGTTTTACAGGTCGCATTCCTTCATAAGCTAAGATATTCATTTTTCACTTTTTCAGCCAATATTTATATTTAGTATAAATCTTATGTGAAATAGATTTTGGAAAATTTCAGAAAAATCTAAAAGTAAATGAAACCTTAGAATGATAACGAGATATACGTTTCGTATTAGTGATGGGCGAATAGTAACTACTCGTTACTTTGATATTCGTTACTACCTCGGATCCGAAGTAACGAGTACTCATTCCAAAAAATTCTCGTTACTCGAGTAATCGCTTGACGATCCTCAACTGTTTGCGAGTAACTACTCAAGGGATGAAAATGTTTCTTTCGGTTCTCGGATCCGTGGGACTCGAGAAAGAAGGGAAAGAAATCAAACATCTGACGACCTACCATACTTCAGTGTTAATGTAGAAATGAGCTTACCCCAAATATATAAAGGCTACCGAATACGGATACCGAATACGTAGCAACTGACTCGGTTACTACCGAGATCCGGACGAGTTAACGATTAAGCACCGAAGTAAATACGCATCCAACGATCCCTACAATCAACTCCATCTGGATCTGAAAGAAAGGTTTGCCGGTTTGGGCGCTTAGAGAATTCCTGTGGCCCTTACTCGCAGAGTAACGAGTACCTAAGTAACTACTCAAAAGTAACGAGTAGTAACGATTGCAAGAGAGTATCGGTAGAGCCTACCACTATTCAGTACGAATCACAATGCCACGAGATAGGGCAGCCACTTAGTTAATCATCCCATGAAGGCTGTTTCCCGAATCTATCTTTCGATACGGACGATATCATTGTCTAAAAACGGAAGCAGAACAAATCCCCTTTTTTCACTCTAATCGCTCGTTTATTCCAGGACAAACTTAAAAAAAAACAAAATTCGCAAAGCGGAATCCCCCGATCGAATAAACGATTGGCCCTCGTTTCGTCATCAATAACGCCGGTGCATTCAGCTGTTGATTTGCTCGGTGGAGATTAAAGCAGCGCCTCTACATCTCCCCAACAACCCTCTCCTTTCACCACAATCCCATACAAATCATAAAGATAGCTCTCCCCCTCGAGAGAGAGCATCCGCGCGGCCACGTTTTCCGACCATTTGCTTTTTTTTATTTCATTCCCGTGTCATCGGCAATAGACAGTCATCGTTTCAATTTCAGATCGCAATGGCTCCGGATAAGCAAACAGCCTGAATGGGAATTGGGACGAGAACCACACCTAGGACAAAAACATCCGGAGTCATTCTTTGTTTGCCCCCCTTACTTATCCAACGAACCACGCTAGTACACACATACCTTATTTCCTATTCCTAGCCCAACTACGCGGCCTTCCATGCACTCCCGTGTCCCTTGATAAAGCCGCGTTAATGCCCTTTGTCTATTTGCTCCTCTTATCGCCAAAACCCTTCGTTAACCTTCAAGTTGCCAGTTAGGATGGTACGTGGGAACACGCCTTTAAAGACTGAGTAAATTCTCCCTCATGTGGTATTTCTTTCAGCTACATTTTATGCTATTACCTCAATCAAAGCCTCTCATACTTTCTACGACATTTCCTCTTACATAATGTAATAAATAGCAAAATTGATTCTCCATTCTTACTCTCCCTTTTCTCTTTCCGAGTTCCCTCAAGAACAACACGTCTATCCGATACCTTCTCTTTAATTACTCCTCGTTTATCATTAGTAAAACGATCACTCTTCTTCCGTATTCCATCAATTTTTAATTCCCTTTCCTCCAATACTAATTTCGATCCTTTCTTTCTACCTCCGAAATCTATCCAAAGCATGGTTATGAGAGTTTGACGTGGGAAAATACTATATTTCAATGATTTTTTTTGCTTCTTCCCTTGTTATACTATTATATGTTTAATTTGTTGTTGCTTAATTTGTTTATACTATTATATGTTTAATTCGTTGTTAATCGTCAGCAGTAATTGGCTTTGTGCTGTATGTTGATGCTTGTTAATGAATAAATAATAAATAAATAAATAAATATTAGAAACGTTCCTTGAAAACTTGTCTCAGTGGAGCGTACTTCCATTTGATAAATGGAAAATCCACCGCTGGAAAACTAAAATTGATTGATTTTACACTCGCCGAAACACTTAATTGTGTTTTCTATTACGTTCAACGTTATAAGGAATTTATAGCTGATGAAATTAAGAAATACACCACTTATATGTTTTATAGTCGTCAGTTATACCATGGGTTTAGATGCATACATGTACCGCTGGTTTGAGAGACTACGAATAGCTCATTTTCTACTATTTTCCAACGCAACGTTTCACTTTGAATGCTTTTTATAGATCATAATTTCATTCCGCATAAGAAAGCTTCAGTTGCTATCTTCATTATGATTAATGAATGCTTTCTATTCATTGAAGGCCAAAAAACCATTTTCGCGCAAGGTGATAAAAGTAAATACCCGGATACCTGTTTTCTAAATGAAGAACTTTATTCTTTTAGTGTGAATTCTAAGACTCAGTCATCATATACATTCATATACTTTTCCAAAGTATAACTATGAAGACCAAAATTTTTAATAGATAAGTAAAGAATTAGCTACATTTTGCATCACGTATTATAAGAGAAGCATATTTAATTTGAAAACCAAGGTAGATTCATTTGCTCTAAGTTAAAAAAATGTGATATCAAGAGTAACTATGTAAAATATTGTGGGTAATAATAATAATAAAACAGAACGCAAATCCTAAAGATTAAGAAATAATTTATAAAGATTACACCTAGTATTACTCTAGCAGCGAAAATTTTAGGAGGTGCGAATTTTTCTGAACAAAGCTTATGTTCTGCTTTTACCTCTACATGTTCCATTCTCCTTCGCCAAGTTGATATAAATATTTATTCGAGTATGTTAAGAAAAACAGACGTTAAACTCAACGAAATTAGAGTGGTGATTTATTGAAATAACGAATTGGAATTGTTTGGGCTTCGGTTATGATTTTAAGGCAGTATTATTGCTCATCTTTGTAGAAAAACAAAAGATTTTTCTGTGACCAAACTGTTGGATAGTGTTTTACGAATCGGCTAGAGCCTCTTTTAAAAAAGAAAGTCAAATTCACAGCTTGAAAGGCGAGTGAGTGCGAGTAGAACGATAGTTATGATTACAGCCGACGTGAAGTGAGTGGCGCCAGGGGGCATTTTTGCCGGGCGCGAAATTCTTTTTCGCGTAATACGAGAGAGGGAAAAGGTGATAATGGAAATGCAACATTCACTTTCATTCACGTTTTCCTACTGCTTGCATTTTAAGCGAATCTGTGGAGTCTCGAAAGGCGAATAACTGCGACGCAACGTTTTATTGAGGATTAATTTACATTTTCTGTTATTTTGCACGTTACCTTACGACAGGGACATCAACTCATCACTGATTTTTTTATAACAAAAATGAATTACCCCCGCCCACCCTACGTACATTTTTCGTGTTTCTAATTCTGAATCTCACTCTTTACAGTATTTTCCATATTTATCTAAAGAAGAGCCAATTTTAGAATATAGAAATTTGATCATATTATCAGTTTCTTTTGATCCACCATCAAGATATAGTGTATACAAATATATAGTGAATGATCTAATATTTATAAATAATATAAGATAAATACACGGAAGAAACAATAGACCTAAATTTAATTACGCATTTAATTTACCGATTCATCTATAGAAATAGTGTTTATGATATTTTCAACTGAATTCTATACAACTTCAGTTGATTTTTGACTCCTTATAATTTTTGCTGAAAACTTACTATCTTTTTCCTTAAAGAAGCTTTTCGAATTTTAGAGACGATAGCCGTGGACATACTTTACGTAAAATTTTTATCAGTTATTCTTGGTCTTTGTGCTGCTTCATAAAAAAGCAGGAACATAATCGTTTACAGTAGTATATGCCTCCAGAGTAGCGCAAAAATTGTCCGGCAAATTTTTCCAATCTACAGGCATTTGTATCAACCCTAATTACATCACAGCTTCCCATCAAAGCTTCACAAATGAAGCATATTGTAGCTGCAAATGAGTAATGACCTCTGCGTAATATGAGTGGAACACACTCTCTTACTCCAAACACGTGCTTGATGTTCTGAGAAATGGTATAATTAAAATTAATACCCAGTCATCTGTAATGTACCCCTTCTAATTCACTGTCCAAAGTTCGATGACCTCTAATTGAACGCATTCGCAAATCTTACGCTCCGTGCATCATGAATTGAATCACCAGACAGGAAAGCATCATCATGTCCGTCACAGATTCACCACTCTCTTATTCACGGATTAATCCGCGGATGAATTCAGGCGTCAGATCGCTACTGATAACTTAAAAGGATCCTCGTGTATGTATGCAGTACTTCCTCTTTCGGAATGGAGTTGGTTTCAGTCATAGCAATGAAGCTAACTCATGAATCTGCACCTTTTTGTCAGGTATTCTCTGTTACAGTCCGCCGATATCTGACTCATTGTTAGTGCGGAGAGCTATCTCATGGATCTGTTATCTGCGGAACATTTGATGTCCAAATATGCGTGCGTTTAGAGGTTTTCTTTTTCCCCCTTGTAATCCTCTCCTTCCGCATTCCCTCTCCTCTAGTTCAATGAACGGATGATGGTGACACATATATGCACCGTGTCTTTGGGGTCTTTTCTTTTTTCTCGTGACTCTTAGTTTCTGAAAATATGGGTGAATGAGGTTAGAGTGGTAGATTATAAAATAATCTATATTCATTATCTTCGTCAGGATATCGATTAAGATATAGCATTGGAAACTCAAGCTCCCGCAAAAATCCTAGCAGTTAACGAAAATGAAAAAGTTATCCGTAACTGGGAATGAAATACAGATCCTCCAAATATTGGCGGATGCCCTGAAACAACTAAAGTATCATACAGAGCAATCTTTTTACGTTTCTTGGGAAGTTATGTATGCCAACCGGCTGGATACTACCTTTATGTAATGTAGTAACAGGGTTCATAGCATTCTCCCGGTAGGTGGAAGATCTGGATTTAAGTTCCAGTTACATGTAACTTTATTACTCAATTATCACGTACATGATCACGTATTATTACTGTGAAATAAAATGATTAAAGGCTAATTGTTCTGGCCGGATAGATTAATATAGCAACCGATCGACAATTGAGAGACCCGAGTTTGAGTTCCGATCCTGTTATATTTTTTGTTGTCTCTTTTTCTTTAGGAATTAACGAGCTGAGTCATATGCGGGCATACGCCAGTTTCTATATACTAGCTTCCCCTCGCTCCATTCATAACATGTTCATTTCTATTGTTTCCTTTTACTTTTGGCTACTGTGATGTCCAGATTGATTTCTACCGCGTCATCTTCAAGATTATACGATAAGGAGAAGGATTATAGCTGCCCTCCCTGGATCCCTTTTCCCAAGCTAGTCGCTTATTTCTCCCTAAGTTCCTACCTTTAATATGCACTTATCCACACCTGACTCCCGCAATCCAGCCTACAGGTCATTTTTACAGCTCCCAGGACTGATTTTAGCGGATAGGATTTAGTAGAGACAACAGCACGTAGTAAACATTCATATTTGTGTGATTCGGTCATCTTCATATCAAGATAACTCTCCGCAGACTTGACCCCTTCAAACATTATTCGAAGAACCTAAATTGTTTTCTCAGAACCAATTTTATTTCTATCATTTTTCTAAAGCACCTTACCCATATATACTTTTAATCTTCTATTATCTATATAACTTCACTAAATAATTAACTAACTATTAACCTAAATAACTTAAGTTTCACAAGCATGAAGTAAAAGACTACCTTTATGGCATTTTTAAAGCATTTCCCAAAATCCAAGCTTGCCTTACTTACCTTGATATAATTTTTCTGAAAATGCCATGCTCACTTTGGTTGCCATGCTCACTATTTCTTCCTCTCTACTCCCATTGCTGCTTAGATTGTTTCCTTAGTACCAGAACTCTCTCAATAATCAACGGATAATATATAATTGGTCGAAGCACGCTTCCGTATACTCTGGTTTTAGATTCTTGACATGTTTACTATCAGTTCTGACCGTTTTAATGCAACATCATTCCGCTAAAACGCCCAAAACTCGACTGCCGTACGGGCACACCCACTCTCCATTACATCTCAGAATAACCCTTTCTGCAAGCGTATGTCTCTCGAAATTTAGTTCGGATATACGACTTGGGGCCTCTTGTAGCGCGGCAGGTGCATGCAGTAACGCAGAGAGAAGAAGAGCAAGAATATTCCGTGAGACTTGGAAGCCCTCGCTGCGGGTGGCCCTCCGCCTCGCTAACGACGGACGATTTTCATTATTACGCACACACCAGCGAGTCTCCTTCAGGAAGAAGGCCTTCCCCCCATAAACTCTATTTCGTCCAGCCCCTCACCCGCTGTTTAATGCCGGCTACTTGCATATTCATTCGCCGTGGAAACGACTATTCGCCTCATCTTTGCCTTCACTCGCCCGACCTATCCCACACGCTGCCTCAGACCGCAGTCGTTTATTGGGGGAGAAAGCCTTTTCGCCCACAATCATCTCTCCCCGTGCGAAATATGCCCCAATATCGCCACCCCGGGTATCGGTAGGCGAGGATGAAGTATTCGCGGGAGAAGAGGACTTTTTTCACGGGGAATTATCGCTCAAGAGGTTGTGATTAGCTGGAGATCGATGGGGAGATGGACGGATGAACGAGTTTGGGCTCAGTGTTACCCATAATTCCATCGGCGCGGTGGTGGCGAGATCCTTACGACGTGCGGGCATGCATGCGGAGAGAAGTGGCTAAAGTGGTCTTTTAGGAAGTCTGCGGGAGCAGCATGCGACGAGATCTTCTGGAATTAAAATCCGGGATTATTTCTGCCCTCGCGCAGACCTTTTTCCTCGCAAGTTTGTAATGCACTGAGTAAATCCTCTTTTCTCCGTAAATTCTTCTGGTTACAGTGCGGATTGAACAAAGACAAAAATTTTCGTGCGAGATTTTTGTAAGAGAGAGGATATTTTACTCACAGTATCTCCGTGCCGTGGAGTTACACTTTGGGAAATTAAAATTCGTGCATATCTTTATGGTCACCGTAATAGGGTGTCCATGAGCCATAAAATGTGCTACCACTATCACACGAGCTTGAGTCGATTAAAAATCCCGTAACGTTGTTGAGTCACTATGTTTTTCTAAAAGGGGGATTACTACTACTTAATACATGGATCTGACGAGTACCTATCTTAAGGATTTTGTTTGTAATACCCCCCGTTTTCAGAATATGAATGAAGATAATTAATACGTTTTTATGAGACGATTATTTAAAAAAATATTGTTCCTAGAAATAAATCTAATAAGTAATTTATATGTCGCATGCCATCTTTGTGGTATTACTGATATTTAGGGTTAAATATCAGGGGCAAGATATTTTTACCAAAATCAATGGTGCTTTATTACCTCGTAGATTGAGGAAATACTCAATCCCCTATTAGAGAAACCGTGGTGTTTTAATTATATTGTATTAGACTCAGACATATACGATACAGGTCAGTCGTTCATAAATAAATTTTAAGAAAATAAATATTCAAAATATTTTTAAATAAATAGATTTTAATGTATAATATTTGAGATATTGACGAAGAGTTTTAGGGTATTTCGGTCCATTTAATATGATTTTTATGTTTCCTGGGATTTTTCTAGTACTACTACAGCAAATTTCTGTAATGTTCAACGAAATAGCAAAAGTCAAAGGAATCGCTCAAAAATAAAACTTTGGAGATTTCAATGGTATCTCATCAACGTTATATATTTTTATGCTCAAAATATCAATTTTGAACCACTATCTTACGTATATTCATGAATTATTACTGTAAGGAGAGATTCGCTCACTTCAAATGTTTATATCCTATCTACATCTGATGAGAGGGGGATCACACACCGCATAAAATATAAAAATAAATAAGAAAATCATTCATTAAGGTAATTAACATATATTAATTCTTATTATTAAATTTATGCTGTTGTAATTTTGGTGTCCACAGAGCTTCGGATAATTAAGGTAATGAAATTCTATCAAATCAAATTATTCATTGAAAGGTCAAATGAATTCCATTGGTTATTTAAATATTTGGATTACTCGTAGAATCAGAGCTGCCTTTTCATTGTTATATCAGTGTTTGAAAAAATGATTTTCTATTTCGTAATCCATTTTATATTAAAACTCAATTCTAAGAGAACGTGTGGGTGCATTCTCATTATATATAGGCGGTATATTGAATCATATCATATTTTAAAATGAATGCATTACTAAATACGTTAAAAAAGTAATGTTTCTTTTATGTCGGTTATTCTGGTTATTTAGTATAAATATGAATACACGAGAAGACCAATTTAATTTTATAATTTGAAAGTATAATACTAAATTAATAATGTAATTGTTGAAGAAATCTTTAAAGAAATTTTTCCTGAATGTAATGGGTCGGCGAGGAATGATTAGGCAGAACAGAGATCAATTGTATCTAAAATCATTAACATAATCAACAAGATAACAAAAATAAGATATCTCGTATGCAATGGTCTGCTAAATAATTGAATTTTGGGTGTATGAGAATATCGTTTGAAATAATGCGTTTTGAGTCCAAAATAACATTTGAACTAAAATGAAATCATAATATTTTGCTATTTCAATCTTCTAAACCAAAAATTAATACTTTTTAATCCCAGTTCAATCCATAAAATTTTAAGACTTTTGTTAAAAATTGTTTAGCAAAATTTTAAAAATAATAATTTTTCTTAAACACTTAGCTTGATAATCGACTCACGCCAAATTACTAAAATTACTCTAGTTTAATCCCATTAAATTACTCATCAATATCAAAAAGTGTGAATTTGAAGAAGTATGAATTAAAGATCATCTTCCTTCATTAAATGTTCATATTTTGGAAAAGTGCATTGGCCTGGAAAGCTTTAGGTGACGTAGCATTACCACGTCTAAGCTGGCTAATGCAACGAGCAAGGCGAGCTCAGGAATCGAAAGATTATGACGCCGAATATAGAATCTCTGTGAATCCTTTCATGATGACCCTTACGATCTGAGGCCCTGATAAAAGGGCTGTCAGAGCACATTCACTGCAGAGAAATGCTTTGAGGTCTCGGTATGCAACGCTCTAATTTCGCAAACCCAAAGAAGCTCATGGTACGTAACATCTTTGTCCGAAATCCTCGTAAAGTAGCTCAGCACGCATTCCACTGGATACGGTGCCTATGACACAGATTAAAGTTACCTATGATCCTATCCATGTCATATCTAAGTGCTTAAATTTCGCGTCAGAGTGTTGCATTGATGTAATCAGCTTTCTAGTCATGTCAAAGCTGGATAATTACGGGATGAAATTTCTCGCTCTCTCTCTCTCTCAGGTGGACACTAGGAGGCATTAATTAAATTTGGTTTTAAAGTAAATTCATGCTGTCTGCGTATATGTAATGGCTGGGAGTTAGCAAAAATCCTTATTTAAATTGAATAACTAAGACATTAAGTGGATTTAATCGTTTTGAGACATGAGTAACCACAATGAAATCTGTGTGATTGGTTGCCGAATTTTGGATATTTCGAAGAGCTATCTGTTAATGCCCAATTTTAATTTAATATTATTTAATTTTTAAAATGATAGATTGCTCACAGTCGCTTAGAAAACTTTTTGTCGTAAATCAGTAAGCGCCGTGAAAATCTTCGTCAAAGATATCTTATGGAATATTTTTAGGGAAATACCAAACATTTTTTCTTAAAACGTAGAAATTTTTAGTTAGAGCTATGTGTCCTCTGTTAATAACTTCACTAAATGAAATTATGAATTGATTGTTACCAAAAGAGAGATATTTAGGAAAACATTTTATTCACTCGACTAGTTGTAATAGTCTAAATCTTAAATTTTTCCTAGCTAAGAGATGAACGGATACTATAGAATGTTTGTATATAGTCTTAATTGCCGGCATTTATATCAGTAATATCTCAAAATTTGATATTTGTGATCGCGAATGTTTAGTCGTTGAGATATTTGTCACGTAACATTTATCACCGTTAGAAATTTCTATTCATTAAATGCCCTTTTATACCGTAGAATTCGGTCACAAAATATCGCTCGCAAAATTAATTCATTCTCAATTATTTGCTTTGAACATGCATAATTGCGTATCTCTATAGTCACGAACAAATTTCACTGCTTAAACTAGTGATTGTATTAATATATTCATGAAATTGTTCATTTTTTAAATACTGCTACGAAATCGAATTCGTGGAGTGTTTTCTTTTATCGGAGTTATAATGCTTTCCTATTAGGAAATAGTTAACAAAGGTCAAAATCTGTTTGTTTTTGCATCTGCCGTAGAGAACTGATTGATTAAGTAATTACTTGTTTCCTCACCTGAACAGTATTTTATATCAACGTATCAAATTCAATTTTTTTCGAAATTTGATTTTGAAGAGTGGTTACCGCAATAAAGAAATTAAGTAAGCAAATGGAATGAAGGTTTCTTTTTCGAAAAATTAGAATATGTTGAGAAGGAGTGGATATTAAATTGAGGTAGATAATAATTAAATTTTCTATATGACGTGAGTTCTGCGATTATAAAACGGGATTTTAAGAATCATGGAAAAGGATAAATGTGCTTGATAGAACGTAGCATTCTGTAAGGCACTTGATCTCATTCAACTTATGTGTGTAATTTTGTTTTTTAGAGGGCTAAAATTCTTATTGCTCTATTCTATAGAATTTTAAACGGGGATAACTGTGATAATATCTGACGCCTAGGATGAATTTTCTTTGGATGAATATAATACTGTATTCCAGCATTAGCAACTGATCCTAAATGTGTATTTTTATTAGTTAGTGGGCTGAAATCCTCTTCATCTTTTCGGAAAATTTTTTAACGGGTATAATTGTAATAATAATCGGACAACGAGGAATTTTCTTCGGATGAATATCCCAGAGATAGGAATGGGGTATATAATTAACCCCAGTTCAAAGAGACGGTTGAGGGTGAATGGCAAAGTACACGGAGCATTGCTCTAGCCCGCACCCACTTGAAGCTCAACTGATGCGAAAATCATGATTGGATATTGATGAAAATTGATGTGTGGGGTGACTGAGTGCATTGCGGCGACCAGAAAGTGTCACAACGGCAGATTGGTGGGAACGTGATGGATCCAAAGTACTTGTTCATCAAGTTATTTCATTAGATGCTATGGGTTTCATATTCATCTTGCCTCATTCCATTCCAATGATGGTTATCGGAGCTGGATTTTCCATCGTGAATGTTAAACGGTATCAAGTGTTTCGCGCCGATTTTATAATTAACTGTAGTTTGCCTCGAGATGCGTGTAAAATGTACCGTAAATATTCTTTGATTTATATTTTGGGTGCAGGCGATTTAGAGGAAAAAATTAACTAGATATGCGAGGGTGTGACATTGAAGAAGGCCATCATAATAATAGAATGGAATCACTTTGCACGCTCCCACAGAATTGAGTTAGTTCCGTTAAGTTCTGCAGTGATTCTATTTTATTGCTATCTAAAGACCTCAAAAAGTCCAACATTTCTTATTTTTTGTTTACCAGAGTGTTCAAAGCACCACCCAACCACCACCGTCGCATGCAGCCTTGACTCTACTTTGGTGCCGTACAGAAGTTAATCCTTCCCTGAAAGTTAATTTCAGTTAGTTCTGAAAGCTTTCTCTAAAGTGATATCTTGTGTGGAGAAAACTAATTTTTTCTTGAAAACCACCATTTAATAAAAGACGAATCATTTAAAATATTTTTGAAATAAAGCAATTAAACAGAAGGTTATCCGTTGTTTATGATCCAACTGGCGGTCCCCTGCAAGGGCTTCAAAATGACATGTTTGTGCAAAATATTTATGATAATTCTAATATTCGTTGCGCCAACTTATGTATCTCGCCTAGCCTTTTTAGGAGCTAACGCTTCTCACTGGGGATAAATGTTAAACTCGGCAGTCGGGATACCATTAGAAATTGAAACGTAAATGCGCAGGAATTAATTCCACACTCGTGCAAATTAATTCTGAAAAATTTCATGATGTGGTTCCAGGATGATGCCATATACTATACATCTTATTAAGTATTCTGAATGAAGTATCATTTTTGTAGAATATTGTAACTCTCACATGAAAAAAATTGATACTAAAAACTATTCGCTAAGGAAAGTAATAACGTTAAGAATTTAACGGAAAAATAGCGGAAATTCGGTCAATTGATATCCAATTGAGTGTGCATCATTAGCGTATGAAGTCCGGGGTTCGATTCTCTGTGGGTCCAAGATATTGAGCGAGTATTGTGAAAGAGTACGACTTAGGAGATCAAACATTAAACGGAAAGAATGTCCATGTTCTGACCATGAATCTCTCTCTATAAATACCGCTTGTCAAGGCCGTACTTTCACGTAGTGAAGATGTGTCATGCGAATTATTATTTCTTATAATTCGTCTTTTATTACCTTTTATGTACAAAAATGTAATAAGTCAACATCGCAAGGAGTTAAAATTCTTCCCGAACATAGGTGTATACCTATATATGTATACCTATGCTGAATTGTTCTGATAAAGCATCTGCTCAACCAAACCGTTACATGGATTAACTAAAACAATACTACAAATCAGCGCATTTGAAAAACATGACTTACCGGACCAGGTATCTTAAAAAGATTGTTCCTCTTGTTTTTACTCCCATTCAGTCACGCAATCAAAGTATCGGAATTGTATAGCGTGAGTTTCACGTGGCATCAGCCCAACTGAAGTTTTACCCTAACCTGTCAATATCACGGGAGATATGGAAGATAAATCTGAAACCAGGAATCGCAAAAGCGCCCATCACTGGATAATAAAAGGGGCGATGGTCAGGATGAGAGAGAGGGATGCCGACTGAGAATGTATTCCGCGAAATTAAGGAAAAAAGAAGAGCGGGATTAAAAAAAAGGTGAGAAAGGCGTATCCATCATCGTCCTTCGGATGACCAGGCAACTGCCAAAGGTTCCACACTCGGCATAAAAGAACGAACGCCCTGCGAAGTGGGGGAGATAGAATGAATAACGGAGCCGTTATTAATTTCTGTCGTCCCAGGCAACCTTTTGGAAGCTTTGTCCATATCGACTTCTATCATTCCATCGCAGCCTGTTACCATCAGTTCTCTATTCTCTCCCCACTGGATGGGGATCGACAAAAGATGTAGGAACCATTCGCATCTCGCGCTTTATTTTCGTTTTAAGGAGAAAAAAATCACAAGGATATTTTGGGCGATGGAATTTGTTTGAGATGGTGCTTTTTGATGCGGGTCAAATTATCGCTGAAAAATTTGGATGAATTTCCTCCTTCCTTATCTCCAGGTGTTTTTCGAAGAGGCGATGTGGGTGGATCAATACACAATTTTGATGATACTTAAAAAAGCAGATAAAAAAGGTCCGAAAATTTTGTTTGCCCTTTATGAAGGAGATCAAATACGTTATTTTTAGGGGAATGTCTGAAAGCGATCGTTTTTATCAGTGATGTATTTGTCCCAAATTTGTATGGAATTTTTCGTTTGGGAGAAAGGGAGCTAAGATTCTTATATGGAAACTTATTAATACCGGATTTTATTAGGTAAAAGTCTTTCTACATGCTTTAGAGTACGCATTTAAATGCTTGCTATAAAGTTACTTATTTTAGAAATCTATAAATCACCTAACATCGGGGAAACGGAGGGCATTAATGGTAATATACCCAATTGTACAGTATTAAACATTATTTTCGTTTTATAGCCGCATTATCTGAACATATTTATAAAATAAGTTTATTTACATTTTTGATGCGGTATTCCTCTATCTTCCTCTATAAACCGCATTAAGTGTTTCATCGTACTTCTATAAATACTATAAATCATTACATGTGATCAACTACAGCAAATAGTCTATTTAACAACCAAACACTTCTTACATTCCCTTAATAACATCTCCCTTTAGTTCATCAATGTATTGACTATAAATTAGACCAAATTAATTAATGCATTAGAAGCATTATCGGCGGATATAATTACACTAAAATATGTATGCATAATTTAGATTGTAATCTGAATTTTTTACCAGGGTATGCATGACAAAAATCTGAAATTGGGAGTGAACTAATCTGTGAAAAGTACTGACTATTTTTTAGACATTCTCTACCATTATATTTCAGTACTATTCTTTCACGGGTGACTTTCTAGTTCATCTTCGATAATGACAGCTTGGCTAACGAAATAGGTATGAGGTTTTACTCTTTGAATGAGTTTATCTCAATTGTTTTGCGGTTTTGGAGTTTTTATTGTTTGTTTGGTGGGACAATCCTTGTCCATATATCGTTGGCCAGTTGTGTCCGGACGACTTTTCGACTCCAATACTATTGTTTGGGGATTTGGGATATCTACCGTCGCTCTCCTCTATCTTTGCACAATCTGACCGTCCCTCTTTAACCGTATCTAATTCCTCCATTCTATTCCCTGTTTTCTTTGATTCGATCCTCCCAATTCTTCCTCAGACAGGGTCTGGCCCTCTTCCCCATCTCTTTCCATTCTAAAGCTATTGTCTCTTGATTTTATTTCTCCTTTTATTTCATGTAGCCACTAAAGACTGTTCTTTTCTGTAGTGGTCCTAATACTTTCTATTCCTAGCTCATCTCTCATTTCTTCGTTTCTCTTTTCTTTCTTTCTCTGGCTATTTCAATTGTATTTCTTAACAGTTTTTCCGTAGATACTGTTCTGTTCATTCTTTTCAACAGTGCAATTAAATACTGTATACTTAAAAACTGGTGCATAGTAGCTTTTGATAATTATTTTTTTATATAAGGTAAACTCTTTCCCCAGTCTCTTTAATCCTTTAACTTCATTGAGCATGAAAACCTGCTGTCTAGTAATATCTTTTATCCTATTTCTGTACTTCTTAAATTTGTAATAGCAATTTAACTTCCTAATTACTTAATAGATTCTACAGAATCAAAGTAGAAATCTAGGAAATATAAAAGCTTCTTAACCAGCAAAATTAAGAATACAAATTTAGCCAGCTGCTAATTTTGACAGTTAATTCGACATTTACCCCAATAGTTAGTTTATACTTATTTATTTTAACATGAAAAATATATCGGTGCAGTAGGAATAATAATTGGACAAAGCTTCCTATTTAATACGTAAATATACGTACGTGTTAAATAGGAAATCACGTACGAATATGGAAATCAAAGGTATAACATTTTTAGAGTATTTTTTTTAATAAGTCTCCAATCTTCTATTTTTTTCACTTTTGGTGATCGTTCATTTCTTTATCTCAAAATTTTCTCATCTAAAATGCTGAGTAATTCTTGGAAAATAGAATACGTAAATTGAACCAAACTGTGACACGTTTGCTTTTCTAACCAGAACTTTGTGCACATACCAAGTAATTTAGCCGGTTGAAGCAAAGTCGGTTAAGAGAAATCATTCTGCATCATAGTGCTCTCTTTTAAATTCTCTCGGTCATTTCCCCATCGTACACGCCTTTCTATACTGTGTCCGATTTTCCCTTTCCCCCCACTTTTCACTCACCCATTCCCTACTCTCTCTTACCCCCATCCTCTCTTTCGAGAGGGATATCGCAAAATTTTCAAACGGGACCTCGCTGATTTATCGCCTCCTGTCAGCCAATCGTCATCGAGGAAAATGCGTGGACGAGGATGGGTTTGATTGGTGGTTTTGATTGGTAGTCTGCCTTTGGGCAGAGGGGGCCAGAGTTGAATAGAAAAGACCATTGTCAGCGGAAGCCTTTAGAGCTTTTTTTTCTCTCTCCCGGAGTCGAAGGTTGACGGGAGCTTGTAATTTAAAATTGACGCCGTGGCAGGAGCGGAGAGGATGTTGGGAAGATGAAAAATTTCCTCGAGTGTGTCGCTACAATTTTTCAAAAGACAGTTTTAACTCGATGTCCGAAAATAATTCTTATCGGGGCGAAAAATCGGCGTGATCGTATTTTTTTTATCGAGTATTATTCTTCCGCGGCAGGGAGCGAATTTAATTGAACGCTCACGAATATTGCGCCTAGTAAAATATTGCCTATCGCGGTGTAAAAATAATGGCGGTCCCGCGCGATGGAAGAATTTACCTAATTAAAAATGTATTATTTTATAGACCGCTGAATTATTAAACCTAATTTATCTGTCCGTAATTTGCGTCCGATATATTTTCATTTGGGAAAAACGCGATGTGGTTCCCCTGGTGTACGAGAAGATGTTCGAGGTTTTTAGGGGATAATTAACGATTTAATTAAACACTAATTAAAATGGGATTATGTACAAATAAGTATTTTATTATCAGGAAAAAAAATCTACGGTGGGATAAGGTAGATCGAAATGCCGTGGTTATGTGTTTTCGATTGTGTGACATGGCATTACCGTTGGATTTACCATTATAGTTTAAGTTTAATCAGCAGCCTACTCTCTACTATTGCATAAATATGTTAGTTTAACTTCATAGAAAATTTTGCGTTCATAGTACGAATTTTTATCAGACATTGATTAGATAAGCTTGTGTTTATGTAAAAGTTGTAGGTGAAAATTTATGTGAAACTTTTACAATTTTGTTTGCTAAAGATCCATTTTAATGAGCATGTAAGAAATAGGAATCAATATAGGGATAATAGGGGAATAAAATACATAACATATTTTGGGAAATAATAATATAGGAATAATATTTGCCATTTTCTCGAGAATTATTACACTGGAAACGATTGAAATTGAAATCAGGCAAAATTACAATCAGGCATCCTTTTTTTTAAGGATTTACCACAAGTTGTTATAAAGTTACTTTGCATTATTTTCTGATTCCACAGACTGTTATTCGTCAAACATAGAAGCTTTTGGATAAAACGCATACCACTTAAATACATCTTCAGATGTACAGATGTACAATATCATCTTCAAATTTCAATAATCAAAATTACATTAAAGAAAGATTTCTCCTAAGAAAATATAAAATATTATTACAAAAAAAGATCCTTAGAATTTGTTGTAAGAAGAATTGTCAAATTTGTAAGTTTCTATAGAGAAAAAAATTGCTTAAATTGTGGAAACTTTATGAAAGAAAATTGAATAGAACTACAAAAAAGTTTGCCATATCAAGGTTTGAAGTAATGTTACGAATAGCAAACGTTCTGATTTAGATTATAATACCTAAAAAAATAATATTGTATCTACGTCAAATATTCCGTGGATAATTTCGGAATAATATCATTAGTAGAGCAAATGTTAAGAAATGACATAAAATATTTTCGCATAATATTCTCTATGTGATTTGGGACGGTTTGCCTTTCGTAGTACTTCCAATTTGTGTAAACGGAAGGTTATTCATTTCGTTTCCTCGTGGGTGTATATACGAGATTTTAAAAAATCAAACATGTGAATATAAAATCGGAAGCTGAAGGAAAACTCATTTTTAAGATAATGTTTTCTCTCTTGTATAGTAAAATTTACGTTCATATTTCCTAAAATCAATAGTAATTATAGAGGAACAGGCCTCTCTTTCGGCGGTATCCTGCTACTGTAGGTGGATGCGTATTTGCTTTGACCGAACTCAAAATATTTAGCTTTCGGTCATATTTATGATTTTATTTTGGTATTTCCTGGTACGTTCACTGAAAGCCTTGACCTGGATTTCATTGAATAATATACGTAATCCAAATAAACAAGCCATATTATGGAATCGATTCATTTTCGGATTTTTATCACCTGGTAAAGGACGCTGAATTATTTTTATTTTGAAGTAACCTTAAAGGAAAATTAAGCAAAAAAAAGTAAAGTAAAATTTCCTTCAATGCGCAGAGAGTTTCTGAATCGGTTTTTTTCTAATTTCAAATGATGGTACAGACTGTATATCTAAAATATCTGCTTGTGGGTAACAGTCAGCATTTTGCTGTATCAGCATCATAAAGTTGTGCTCCTTGAAGTCAATTTTCCTAAACCTGAATCTAAGATAGTTAAAAAAATGCAATGTTAATGATCTAAGGAAAATTTATGGAGAAACTTTCTTTGTCCTCAATTTCTCTGAGGATTGATCTTATTTTTATCCTTAAGAATGACTAAGCACAATATTCATTAGTCAAAATATCTGTTTTACTGAAGCTCCCACGGATATGAAACTTTCCGTCACTCACTTGCAACAGTTATTTGAGACATCATTCCATATTTTTAGAATTTTGATACACGGGTCTTAACTTTATATCCATATATGTGAATAAATTGAATCCGTATATTTATGCCTTCTCAAACAGCATGGATAGCAGTACTAATGCTTTAATATAAGTAGATCGTAATACGTTAATCGGAAATAAAAATAGTTTTCCTCCTAGGATGTATAAGGTACTCATAAAAAGAAAACTGCGGTTTGTGGTATTAAAAGAGTAAAGAAAAGAAAGTATAAAGTCTTATCCATTGAGGTACCGGTAAATGTATTGATTATTAACTGCATTTTACCTATTCTGCCGGCTGCGAATTACCAAGCCGAATGTTAATACAGAAATTGAATTACATGCAACTATTCCCTAACTAACTATGCAACTTCCTTTCCGCTATATTCTTAACATTATGTTCTTCATCATTAAGTTAAATAATATTTTAATTCTCAAATTATAGATAATAGTGATGATATTTTCTGTAACTCATAAAGGTAATCCCAATAAGATGTGTTTTCATAGTTTGACAGTAAGACCGGTAATAAGAATAAGGGATCGAATTCGCAAAATTTAATATTAGCAGATTTAAAAAAATGTTCACGTAGCACTAACTGTATTCTTTTGATACCATTAAGAAGTAAGGACGTTGCAAGAACTTCATAAATAAACAGTTAAGTAGTGTCTCTTCTTGTGCTTCAAACAAAACTATTCTTTAGGACCTCTCAACCCTTAAAAACAAACTGCCAAACCTTAAATCCCGTCCTCACCACGTGGATACCCATACATCGGCATTTCGATTGCTAATTAAGAATGGGAGCAATCCTGGGAAACGGCATTCGGATCGGAAACGAGATAGGTGCATTCAGGCGATTGATACGTCTCTCTGGGAAACATATAGGACAGTGGCGAACCTTTTGAGTCCGGCATGCGTGGATGCAAGGTGGTTGAAAAGGTGTTCCGCACCGTCGGATTGGCTCTTCATATTAAACCCATTTCCTCGCCTCCGCTACTACCCCTTCGGTGCGCAAAACCGCTGAATTCTTGAGCGAGCTCCATTTGTTAAGCCTCCACTAGCCGCGAGAGCATTCAGACACAGTTTTAATGCTGAGAGGGAGGGATTGAGAGCGTTCTATTTTTAGAGCGTCCCGAGGACGGCGCGGTAGGGATTGGCTTACGAGCTGCATCTCATTCCGGGTGCCGTTATCGACAGAGGGGTCGTCGGGAAACGTTTTTCAAATCCTCTCGGCCAATTGCGAATATTTCATCCGGCGCGGGGTCGCTAACGCTTCATTATTAGTTTGTTTCCGTTCGTTTTTTTCCGGGTTTTTATTTGCGGGTTGCCTTGGGAATGAAGCTCGGAGGGATTTTTGAATGTAAGGACGTGAATGGAAGTGTGGAATATAAAGGGTGGAGCAGGAAGGAACGACATCGGTTGGAATTGGCGCAGAGGAGTGCGAGGTGAAATGATGTTTGGGAAAAATTCGAACCGATTCCCATGGCGCGGCATTCAAGTTTGCGGACGTTTCACCGGTTTGGAGTTTGCGGTCGAATGTGGGAATCTTTGCATCGGAATAATAAGCGCTAATGGAGAACTTGGTCATGTTTCAGGGGTTTTATATCGTCGCGAACGATATATTTCAGCGCTCAATGGCTTTGGTTACTTTTTTCGATGCTATATCCTTGCGAGGCTCAGATTCTGTTTATCAACATCAAGGTTATATCTTTTTCGCCATTATATTAAGATTTGGCTTAATTTACTTCTTCTAAAGCGGTCTTTTATGCATCCATTTTCGTGCAACACGGATGAAATTTCAAAACGCTGTAATACATATATTCGGGATTTCTTAACACAGAAGCACGCTACCGAATTCGTATTTTGTAGGGAAATTTTCACTGTGGGAGATGTGCTCACTAGAGTAAATCTTTCCCAGAGATTCTATAAGGTTTGGAATGAATATATTCTAAATGATTTAATAAAAGTATGAAAAGAAACTTCTGCATCAGTTCGTATTTTGATCAAAACTTGATGATTTTTGCAAAATATGTATATTTCCGCTCATAGCGTTCAACTTAAATTTAATATGGTCGTCGCTTTAGAATTTCGAAAAAATGTATACATATACGTCCAAAGGAAAAGTAGCTGTTAACTGCGAAGAATTTATGATCTGGAATCTACACTCTAGAATCTATTTGTATCTAAATATTTACAAACGTTATTAGCCATAAAAGTTTCAAAGAAAGCTCTGTAGTAAAAATGTGATGACGTAGTGAGATATTTCGGAGAGGAAGCTGGAATTGCGGATGAGAAGATTATTTTAGTTTAAAAAAACGTTTACATGCATGCGTTTTGCTTTTATAAATTCTTTTTTCATAGAAATGTTTTTTTAATTACTGAATATCTTGGTGTAAAAGATTTAAGTAAGTGATTATTTTTAGAAACTCGAATAGCCTATCGATTTAGACGTGAAATATTTTTCATTCACTTCATTCTTTTGCTCTAATCTTTTCTTATCTACGAACAGTATATAATTATTTTTCATATAAATTGTAAAATAGATTTCATCGAAAAATAACTCATATAGAAAATAATTAATTCTGGAAAACCAGTTATCGATTAATATATTTTTTGTTATAACTCCCCTTTTTAATAAAATGTTTCTTGTTTATTTAAATTCATTTATAAAATACGGCTATGTATTTGCAATCGTGTCCAAGACTTTTCCATTCCCTAGTGTATTCATATTCTCAACTTAGGATCAATCAAATAATTGGGTAACTACAGTTGCTTATTCAGAATTTTCAGAAGGGAAAAATAAGAACTTATTTTAGTATTTTCACCGTGAATGTATGGAAATAAGTAGGATTTGGTTTACATATGTCCCTTTAAAGCACCTAGGTACATTTATGAATGATTTATGACGTTCGCCTTTGTTTACTATCGCGCAGAAGAAACTGGGATAGTACGTAATCAGGAGGCACGTTGACCGATGCAACTTCTCCATCAATCGATAGCTGAGTGAACGACTCACTGTCAGATAAACCACTTTTGCGTCTTCATCCAAGTGTTGCAGTAACTTCCTGAGTGCACGCCACTTTTCTTTTGCACTACTCCTGAAAATATGAGATAGTTTCAGACGTAACTTGAATAAAATTTTTCGTGGTGATTTTGTAAAATGATAACATGAAAATTTTAATACGACGTCCTAAATTACCTAATGTTATACAAGAAGTGACAAATTGTGATTTGACTGGGACTCGAACCCAGGTCTCCCACTTTCCGGGCAGGTATTCTAACCAACTAAACTCTCAAGCCACGCCTCTTTACTTCTAGTCTCACTTTAGTCGCACAACTTAATGTGCTAAGTTAAATTTCATCATTTGTGTACCTACATTACGTTTCTGATTAACACCGTTAGATCGTTAAGAAGGTTAGTCATTCCATCTTCACTCTTTCCAGAGATATTAAATGTAGCTGCTGGTTTTTACAGACTATACACGAGTTATATATAATGGCATTGCTTATATGTAATATTTTCATAATATAAAACCAGTAAACTAACCCACGATAATGATGGAACTTAATTTAAAATGCAAAAATTGTACTAGGGTTTGAAAATAGCATCGGGGGATCGTTGGGATTATATAGAAGGCTTACCTTTGTCCTAAGCCTTATAAAAGTAAGGGATACTTTTATGTATTAATTTTTATATTAAATAAAAGAAAAGGATACCCTTTGATTTGAGAAAAATATTTTCAAAAGGTAAATTAAATTTCGTGTTCGTTGACTTTCTATCGGTTTCCGCGGGTATTTCTAATTTAATTCCAATGAGAAATCTAATCTATTTTAAAAATTTAAAACTGAGCTGAGATTAAAGATTAAAAAATGTTTTCAGTAAATTGAGGCATAACCTTTATTGAAGTCAATAACGAAGGACTAAAAAGTGAGCGATACCACAGGGATTTTGATAATAAAAATTCTATAGGAAAAGGAAAATGTGGAAAGGATATTAGTTTTCCGGAACGCAAAATAGAATAAACCATTGAGAACTGTTTGGAAGCGGGGTCATTTCATGCGTAATAAGGGACGAATGCCTTATGGAACTTGTGCAGAAATTACATTTATTACGTGAGTTAAGTCTGAGGAAGTAATACAGCTTTAATTTTCTACGGTATTATTTTTTAAAATTTCTTCCTATTTTACTGGTAGTACCAACGCCAAGCTTTGATAAAAATGTGTTATTTCAATTTATGACTTTAATTTATCTATGAGGCTGTCGTCGGCAAATTAAGGAGTATCCGTGTATGTAAATATTGCAATTTCAAAATACACATCTAGTTTTTAATTTCGTATTACCTAGATGGACTACAGAAACAAAATTATGGTGTCAGTCAGAGACTCTGCTTTTCCTTGAAATTAAAAACTGGACGTAGAAACGTTATGTATGTTATTTTTCCTAGTGCTGAATGCCTTTCGGGGACAAAATTAAATATCGGTTAATTTAAAAATGGAAATAATGCAAATCAATTATTGCAGATCATATTCTCAAAGGATATTACTTTTACAAGCGAATACGTGGGCATATGTCAGGATAATTCTCAATGAAATGTAAAATATTCTTCCTGCAGAGAGAGGAATGGAATTTAAACTTTAAAATTGTAAACATCACAGATGCAGAATTTGTAGAGATATAATGGACTTAGCTAGGGCTTTTACGTGTGCAAAAACTGGAGAATGATGCATTAAGTAGAGGAGAAAAGGAAACTTAGTGGAATAGTCTATTTAAATGAAAATCTGACTTATGCTTCATGCGGTTCAATGTTATCAATTTGACGAGTGTCGCGTGTTTTGAAAACTTTTTAGAAGTTCCTTTTGAGGAAGATTTGTTAGCCGATTTCTCGGTTTTCATGATGAAGTTTTAAGGAAGCGAATTTTTGTCTCGTTATATTTGGAAATCATTCTTCTACATGCATTTTCCTTGAGGCAATTAAAACTTCTGTTTAGGAAGTAAAAGACTGCTCCTAAACAAGAAATTTTCGACTGTGAAGAAAACAAGAAATATTTTTTTCTAAATCGTTTTTGCAACTTACATTTATCTACATCATCCTATATCTTAAATAAGAACAAATTAAATTATACGTAGGAATACATATAGCAGGCTATAAGATAAGCCATCGAAGTTAACGATCCTTCGTATCAATATATAACTCGTAAATATTCTTATGAACCTTTTTTATAAAAATTGACCGAGCAGTTGCAACCTGTAACGTCTACTAATTTCGGCATGAATAAGGTTTTCCTCTGTAGGCAGTGCTCTCCGTACAAAATATACTATAAATTTTGCACTAATATAAAATATTATGTTTCTTATGATCATTCTCAATCTCCTAAAATTGCTTAATTTGCTTAGAATGTTCAAATTCATAAATCGAAGAAATGCTATACGTATATGCAGTGAAGTACCGTTGATATTAACAGATTAATGATAATTGCTCTAAGCAGTTATTGTAAAGACATGCAAAGTACTTACCAGATAAGTATATTATGTATATTATTGCGGATTGAATTTCGTGAATCCCTGCTGGTAAGCCACACAGCTCATATTTCATTAATTCCAAAGAGCTGTTTGATAAACGGCCGGCAATAACGCCATCCCTTATAAATATCATGGATTTATTTCCTCCTTTTTTTGCTTAAACCAAGTCAAATTTGTCTTTCCGAGAAGGAAAAATTCCGCTAAAAATTTGCAGATCGTTCAAACATTTACCTTGGGGATTTAGATTCAGAATGGAGGAACAATTTTATTGGGAATTTCTTTTCGGTAAAAAAAGAAACAACTTCTCATTGACGGGTGAGTTTTGACTCCGTAACTAAAAAAACTGCTTCTTTTCTATCTATATCTCGCAAAATAAACTACACGTTACACAGAATTTCTTCATTTATTTCGTTGTACTGTTGCCTTGGTCCTCCATGTGTTTGCGCGAGAAGTAATAACGGATTTGGATCCGGTAGTTCGATATTTGCGTCGGTTGCTGTGGAATGTCTGTATTCAAGCTTAGATTTCGTCTAGAACTTAAAAACTTTTTGGAAAAAGGAAGTGATAGGTGGAAGGAAGGGGTAGGGTAGGCTAGCCTACGAATTTGTGAGGGCTTTAACAGTATGCAACGGTATGTACATGCCCCTTTGATCTATCTATCCCTCTTTTCTGCATTATTTGGAAGGATGGACTAGTCGTAGACGAAAAGAACTAGCAATATAAATTTTCATGGATCCTTGGAGCCCATACACTGTATAAATATTTTTGTGTGATGAAAGTAGTCAAACTAAATTTACAATAATTAATTTAAATATTCACTTTTCAAAGCAATGATTCTGGGATTTCTTGTGTAAAATGGCTCATGAATAATGACCAGTAGAAAACAATAACAGGAATAAAAACGATAAACAATCAAATTAGATAATTTTTTAAACTTACTTTACTTTATATATACTTATACATTACTTTTGATCTTGAGTTTTGAAAGACGAGAATGAAAAACATCTGTGCCATCAAGCAGTTTTAAGCTGATAAGTGAATCCAAATGATATATTTTTATTAATATTTTTTGGCTTTTGTATTTTCTTCTATACCTTTGTAAATAGTATTTTAATTTATCTTTGGGTACAGAATTTTGAAAAATGCATCCTTCATCTACTTTTGTTTGTCTTGTTCATGGCTGTTACACTATTAAGCTTCCTGGGTTACGCGTCTTTTCCTTTGCTACTTGTAACAGCATATAAGCAGAGTACAGAAAAGTATCTCACTCCTCATCTTTTCTTGTTGCTTCATACTCTCTTCAAAGCTTTCCTTAGATAATGGCGCAGGGCAAAGGTGAAGAGAACCTTATTCTATCGGAAGACCACAATTTGCATTCGGTGTCCTGAGAAAGACCGCCAGGCCACTCTTGTGAGTTGCTTTAATTCAAACAGTAAGGTATCGAAATTTTATATAAGGAAATGATTTCATTCGTTGAGTAAACTGAGATAGATATTTTTTATTTTATTTTCATATGGCGTCATGAACAAACTTTGATATATTTAAAAGGGGGTTCTTGTTTCGGGTTATTAAAAGGCCGAGAAGAATGTCCAAAAGGGCCACATGTAGCTTTAAGACTTCATTTTCCCCACCTCTGGCGAAAAGAAATAGGATATAACTATTTTGGTCCACTTCGGGAAAAAGTGGTTCATGCACACTTGGTTATGAAGCCACTAAATGAAGTAAAATTTTAATTATTTTATGGTAGAAGCTAACACTCCATACATAATCTTTGTTATTTTTGTAGCCATCATATTTATCTATTCCGCAGAATTCAAAGGAATTATTAATTTTTCAATCGTTGAGTGAACTGAAATAGACATTTTTCCACTTTATTTTAATTTGGCCTCATTAACAAGATTATAAAAAAATAATGGGAGTATTTGTTTGAGGTGATTAATTGGCCATAATGAATGCGCCGAATGTCCACATATAGCCTAAAGACCACATACCTGTGGTTTACAGAAACAGCAGTTAACTAAAAATTTTAGAGAAAAAGGTGTTCATGTACACGAACCACTAATTTAAGTAAAATTTTCATTTTATTGTAGACACTAATATTCTGGACCTATTCTTTGTAACCATCATATTTTTCCATTCAGCAGACAAATTTTACCGCAGATTTTAAGGGAATTATTAATTTATCAATCACATTCCCACCCATATGAAATCGGCTTGAAGTCTACCCATCTTCCATCGTAGTCGTCCATGCTCCCTCGCTATCCTGAATAACTTGATGGAATTCTAGCGAATTGAAATGCTTTCTGGAGTAAAACATCCCTCAGCCACGTTGTGTCGTAGCCAAAAAAGCTTCCCAGAAGTGCGTGTACGAGGACGATGCAATTTAAAATAATCTCGGAAGGATTCTAGCGCGTGACCTCCTAGTGGTAAGGTGATAATGGGCGACGGAGATCGTAGGGTCATATAGAGGCAGCTCTTCATGGTCATGTCCTTTGGCCTTTTCTTTCCGCCAGTACTTCCGACCACGACGGCAACGTCAAGCAGAGGACACGTGGAATCTGTTTCCGTGACGATATTCCAGTCACGCGCCGTCGCCGACGAATACTACCTGACTTCCTCTCTTCTTTCCCCTGTTTCCCTATCCCTGGTCCTTCTTCTTCTTCTCTGTTTCTCATTCACGTTTTTCTCCTCATCTTCCCTCCATTACGGACGAGATTTCCGGTGCTATTGATTAAAGAGATTCAAGGAGGAGATGCTGAGGCGCAAGCGATTTGGGATGCGTAGGAAATTTAGTATATGTTCTTTACAGTCCAGCAGATAGAATATGGGACAACAGCCATCAGTAAGATGTGATAATGCGGGGACAGTCCATCTCATGATCGTTGAAGAATTTAATTACTGTTATAACTCCAACTAAAATTAACTGAAATACCCTAAATAATTTCGTAGATAAATTTCGGCTGATTTTAGCTGAAACAAGGGGAATTATTCGACAATGTGGATCCCTCAGTTTGCACTTTGTGGTATGCCAAAAATGAAAATGAATGCGAAATGCAAAAGAAATAGACTCTTGTTGCATGCGTTTCCTTGTCTCTAGCTGATATAAAAGTACTGTATGCACCGAATTAATATTAGATCTCAGCTAAAAGTCTACAGCTAAAAGATGTAGACATTTTCTGTTAATGTATGGAGAAAAAGCAGGAAGAACTGAAGATAAGTTTTAATTACAAAGACTCGAAACGTATCGCCTCATGCATATGTTATTATTGTAGGTTATAATATTGTAGCAGAACGCCCTCTACAGCCTTAACTACATGTATTTGCCCTTGCGACATTTCCATTTTTTATTTTCAATATGCTTAATTTAACTTTTAATTCAATAATTCTCTCTTTAATTATAGTAATAGAAAGATATCATTTTCGTAGACAGAACATTTGTAGCATTCAAAAAGCCAAGAGACTGCGAAAATGGCAATAGTATTTTCAATTATTCCCAACTTCTTTCTTAACTTCTTCATTGAGGATTTTTCATGGAATAAATCTCATTTTTATACTTAACACAGTATTTTTTCACGTTTTAACAAACTCTTTAAGTGATTTATGTAATATATTTCTCTTAACTTTCGAAATTTAAATGGTCCATAATGACATGATACTTCGGATCCGCAAAGAGGGGAAACCAGGAAGGTTAATTCTATGCATACAAATACGTAAACTTCAGTAACAGAGGTAGGGAATGTAAGTTTGTTGGAAGACTTTTTCTATGAACTTCTGTCCACGAGCACGTGGTTGGCTCACCCTAGCATTCTTGCAGCATCCGTTTTCTTTGGAGCGTGGACGTGGGTGAAGCCCAAGTTCAGGAAGAGGCAAAGTAAATTCTGTCTGTGATTCATCCTTGTCAGCGCGTGTTGATTTCGACCTTTATACGTTTCGTCGCATGATTCAACTTTGGGGTGACCTTCGAGAATCATAAGTGAAAACTGGCTGATTATCATAGAGTATGAATCAAATTTGAAAAGAGTGAGAATCGTATTTTATCTTCATCAATAATTCGCAGTAAGGTAGCTAATTAAGTATCTACCTACATCTATATAGATGAATTAAAACATATAAACCTAGAATAGTAATCTATGCATATGATTTCATAATAAGGTTGCTTCTGAACATTAGTTCACAAATATGCGAGAATAACGTTTATCATATTGGATAATACAAGAAAATGAAAAAATTAAAGTCAAGAAATAAGCATAAGATGTCACAATTTTAAGTAAATCATAAGTGCAAGATAAGTTTTTTCCAAAATTTTGCAAGATAAAAAAGGAAGAATATCAAAGAAATCAAGTAGCTTATTATATTAATAGATGGACACAGTAATTTTCGACCTATCAACAATATTGTTAGTAACTCAGAAAAGCAGATAATTATTCTGTGATAAATTAATTATTTGTACTGACACTTAAATTTCATCCTTCACCTTATAGATAGTCAATAAAATATTAAGTAGGGTTAAAAGGCTTCGAAGACAATACTAATATCGCGTGTCGTATATTTAATCAGTAAAAGAATGAAATCGAAAACATTTACATTTCATATCATATTTTGTAAACATGTAATGATCGCGTACGTACATTTATATCATCTACTTATCTTTATTTGTACGACGTAAAGAGTGACATAAAAAACTCGAGTTCTTTTTTCACCCTTGATGCTTCTATCTTCTATTCGTCGCGTCCCTTACACCTTATCCTTTATTCTTTTCCTCTTTTTCGAACCTTTTCCTCTCCACTTTCGTCTTTCGTCACCATGACAATATGATGAACTGCATATACGCTAAAAGTCTAACCATAAATCCTTTCTCTACACCTTGCAACCGTGTGTAAATCATTCAGTTTTTATTTTCCTCTTGTATGAGGTGCTTCAGCCGTTAACTTCACTATAAACGTTTTTGCTTAGTAATGTTCCCTCAAGCGTTAATAATTTAATGTTTGTATTTTTCGGAGATAACTGTTTATCGTGCTCATTAATTGCGAGACATGGAATTTTCGTTTAATTTAATTAAATATATTAATAGCGCTCTGCTTCTACTGTTTACTCTTTAATGAACATTTCTCAATTTTACACGCTGATTCACCTGCGGTTTTTACGTCACCTGTTTTATATGTTTTTACAGTTTAAATTTAATACAAATTAATAGGAGCATTCATTTCTACTTATTATAATAACAGAGGTTATAGTAATTACTTTAAAATAATTACGCTATTCTCCATCGAGAATAAATTCACTTGACTTGACGATAAATTAATTTCTCACAATGAGTTAACTATTAAAAGAAAAGATACTGTATATTTAACGACATGCTTGGCATATTAAATTGTAAATTTCGTGTGAACACAAACCTTTTCATTCATTCTAAAAATTTAATTTTATTGTTATATACTTCAATTTTTGTTATTGTTTATTATGCTGTAGTTTATTTTTTAAATAGAAGATGAGTTTTTTCAGTTTCAATTTTGCAGAATAAAATCTTCTGTTCTTCTGTATACATTCGGTATATTAAAATTAAAATTATTATGTCAGTTTTATATCAACATTTACGCAACTAAATGCTCATCACGGTTAATACGGATCCGCAGTGCATATTAGGAACGTGTTTCACCGTGTGGAAGCCACGGAAAATTTCTCTCTTCGCTGTGGCACTATTTTTCAGTTGATTGTGATGCAAAATCCTGAGAAACTGCGACTATTTGCCTCAGAGTCTCTCCTCTTATGACTCGCAGAATGGTCCATTTAAATTTACATATCCGTGGCATATTCCGGATAGATTCATTGCGGGGTGAAATTAGGGTAAACTCTGGAAATTTCTTCAACTTTTCTAAAGTTCAACGAAATTACGAGAGCTTCGCGCAACTTTTGAGAATTCCCAGAAATGTAAATGACCTTATAAATACAGATATCTTGAGCTCGCCAGTTCACCGAGGTGACATCAAGTGTCTGCAAGCATCTGAAAGACGCGTTTTCTTATGTCTGAGAGAATTTACGAAAACAGAGGCGAGAAGTTAGGCCAAGGAGGATTCAACTGAGAATTGTGACACTTCAGTTTACCCGCGAGAAGGGAAGAAAAGTTTTGGAGATGAGCCGAGCCATTTTAACTCTTAGAAAGGCATTTATCGTCGCGAAAATATTAATATTGAGGGAGCTGTTAGAGCATCTTTTATCAGCACAATAAAGTCATTATTCTTCTATCAGAGAAGAAAAATAAGACCTTTGGTATCCGTTTCCCTAAAATTGCTCACATTTTAGGTTTTAATTTTCGATAGGATTGGTTTAATTCAATATAAATGCATGTCAGAATAGCAAAAAGGTATTTTGGACAAATTTCTGTAAAAGACGCAATGTTGAGATAGCAGCAACAAAACGATTGATAGCTCTAATATATTCTAAAGAGAAGGAGGTCTTACTAGGTTGCAATTATTAGTGTAAAAAACTTGGGTAAATGTTTAATTAAACACAGGAATATTATTTTTCTATGGTGTATTCCTGTGGTTTAGTAAACGCCTTCGCCATGGAGTTATTCCTCTATTTGGTTCTAAGGCTTTCGCTTCGCACAGGTTCCATCGACGGATGAGCTTTATTTTTCTAGTGTCATCTCTTATATTTTAACAATTGCAGTTAAAACAGACCAAGGTTTTTATCAATATTTAAAAAATGTAATCGATATGTTTCTAACGTTTCAACATTCAAGCATCTGTACGAAGAGTTTCGTCAAATTAAGAAAGTAAGACCGTGAAGAGGACTAATTTAAGTAAATCATTCCTCTTCATGGCTTCATTCATTTTCTTGAAACGAAACGAAATATAAAAAACTTAAATAATCAATTTAAACATCCTTTATGACTGTTAAAATGTGGTTTTGGGTTGCTGACCACAGGAACAGAAATAGGAATTTATAGTATTAAATTTTATCAAAATATTTATAAAAGCTTCAACCATATCAATAATAAGTAAATTCTACGGCAGATAAATACCTTTTATGTTTATTTAATCATTCAGTTGTGATGCGATCAAGATGTAAGTCTAAAATAAGTATATCAATATGTCTAGCCAGTTTTCTTACGGTAGAGGTCTCTTTTGCAGACATAAATTCAGTTTAGTTATTCGAATGCACATTGTTATATAAGAAAGGGAAATGAATTATGTAAGTGAGTAAATTTTTCAATCAAAATTTTATACAGAAAACATAGAAATAAATGAGAAAGGTGGGATATAGGTACCACTATAAGTACATACAACCTGCTTCGGAGTTATCATCAAACATATTTAATAAAGGCGAGTTACTGGTGTAAAAAAGTATAAAAATATAAAGCGTACTAATTTAACGTGAGAAATAAATTTGTGTTCTTATTCTTGAAATAATTTACAGCTGTGAATTTGACAAAATTACAAAATACATGTACACTACCCAAAAAACTCAAAAAAATATCTATCTTCATTTCAATTTTCCAGTATCCATGACTTAGCTAACTGAAAAAATGTTTAAACACAAAACTTACACATAGAGAACGGTATTCAAGTTGTTCTGTCCTTGAAAATAAAAGGAGTGAAGTTCCGGAATCCGTTTAAGTCCCAACAATCGCAGGCCTTGTTGAGCTCTTCGAAACAATTTGTCAGCGTAATAGATAAGAGGAAGAGAGCCCTCTATTACAGCTAAGAGTTCTCCTCCAAGGCAAAGGTCCAAGTCGTTGTCTTCGCCTGGCCAAAGATGAAGAAGATTCTTGGGTGTGAGGAATTTCCGAAGTTCTCCCCATGACGGAGAAAGCGGCTTGAAACAGCTTAATAGCAGCTATTAGGATCTTTCAGGGCGATCTCATGGCCGGAAACTATGTGGACCTGTTTGATACTTGGGTTAAGGGACTGGGATAAAATGGGGGCCAAAATGTGCTTCCAAGTCCAGATATTTCATGTTCATCTTGATAACTTCATGGAGGGAAAGATATTAACAACGGTGATGGCTTACTTTTGCGATGACATTAAGTTTCAGTGCCGAAACAAAGGAGCAACGTGAGCGGAACGGAAAAGTGTGTTTTGAAGCAGGGTATCGAGGTATATTCGTGTACATGTTTACCTCAAATCAATTTAACGAATCAATTTCTTAAAAAACATTATTTTATAAAGTGAAGCATAATCACACACAGGAAAATGAATATCAATTTAATAAAACTGAAAATTAAATGATTAAATCCCCGTCGAATTAAACTTTTTTCTGTAAAATTAATGACGAAAAGCTAGACAAATCTGGAAATGAATACTAAGTTATTAAAGCTGGATATAAGTGAGGATTAATGTCGAATGAAATTTTTCCTGTAAAGTAAATGACGAAAGGATGAACAAATCTTATATCTCATAAGCTTATAAATTGATTTTTATTGATAAAAGGAGAAAATTAATGAATGAACAATTAATTGAAGAACAATTTTACGAAATTAAAAAAGGCACTTCAGATTTCTGTCTTACCAAATACTTGAAGAAGATTTGTTAGATGTTAGACTCCTTGGTCTTAATGTCACTTAAACAAATACGCTATATAATAATTATCAATAAAATGTCATGTTGTGATATAATAAATATATATAATAAACGTTGGTTTTGATGAAAATGTAAAAATCCGTCACAGATTAAATACCTTATTCTTTGAATTTAAAGAATTTCTCAGTACGCATTTAGCATGTTTCGTCGAGAAAGGCATTTGGTGGTATCAGGAATCTTTTATTTATCGAATTCATCACGGCTACGTTGTCATCACCAACTTCAAGAGCAAAAACTCGCCTTCTTTTTCTTTTTTGACCTCACTCAGTCTCCCGTTTGATTTTCCCGTCTCAACTTTGGTAAATCTCATAGTTTTAATCCAAATATATGTATATGTATGAGTCGAGGGAGATGGTGACAAATATCCCGAGCGAAGGGGGATCCGAAGACGGACTAACCTTGTTTCCTTGGTAGGGTGACAAGGGAAGAGCCATGGCCAGGTCAGGAGTCGATGCAATGAAGGGCCGTCTTATCGTCCCATGAATACTAACGATGGACGCCTCTCACCCCGTCCTTTCTCTCCGTTTCCTCAATCTCATTCTTCCTTTCCGGCTTTCCCTGTCCCTTCCTCCGCTATATTTTCTCTTTACTTCCCGATTTATCGGAATTTTCAACCTTTTCTGAGGTTGAGATTGAACTTTCGTAGATATTCATGCGCGGACGTTATCTCCAAGTTATTCATTTTCTTGAGGAAGGATTTACTGCTTTCTTTCATTTTTAGGGGGATTAGTTTCTGCCTGCCGTACAGTCATTATATGACACTGAGGTTTTTGAATCGTTTATACAAAGAGAAAAAAGAACAATTGTTTGGGTTTTTACCTTTTTCTCCGACAACTCTTTATCATTAATATAATGGTGGTTAAGAGAAACGGTAATTCTCCAGTCGCCGAATGCCCGCAACCGTTGGGAGCAATTCCTAAGAAAGGATTATCTCCAGGTGCGACTGCCGATTTTCAGAAACTCGTGGAAAATCGCAGATACCCTAGCCTTGAAAGAAAAGATTGGAACTAGGCTGTTGATGAATAAGAGGCTTATGGATATCTCCGTTAGCCGAATACGTCAGAGAATCTTCGGTCCTCTTTCCTGAATGAAGAAAGAAGCCGTAGATTATCGACATTCTAAGAATCATCCAATAAGAATTTTGGTGGAAAAAGGTCAAGGGATAAATGCAAGAATGATAAGTTAAACAACAAATCTCATTCTACTATCTAAAATATCTATCTAAAATAACAAATCTCAATTCTCATTTACCCCCTGATGATAGTGGTATTCCTACCGTAATGCCCGTTGGGTGATTATTAAAAGGTCGGTATTCTACGGCTCCTCATTCGGGGAAGAGGTTCGTAGATTCTCTGACGTATTCGGCAAACGGAGAGTTTTTTGAGCCTCTTAACCGAGCCTTATTTACCGGATTTATTGGCGTAAGAGTTACCGGGATAATAGATATCTTACCACTCTAACAACGCAACGTTGATATCTTGTGAACAAATCCTGCTTCGTGCATGCTGACTTGTGCGCGTTGATAAAGAATTGATTGTAAGAGTGGCCTAATTAGAATAAAGTTTCATAACGGAATGAGATGAGTTACAGACTGAAAAAACGAAATTACGTTGCCCTAGACGACTTTTTCAGAAAGAAAAGTAAACTTGAGGAATCAATGGCCTGATTATATACTTGTTTCTAAAGAGGGTAGAGGTATGGAATTTTACCTACAGAGCTATTTCTGCCCTAAAGGAAATTAAGGAAGAAATTTATAGAAAGATGTCAAAAGTTCCCATTACAGTGTGAATGTATAATTAATATTATTCTATTTAATTATAATATTTTAATGATAACGCATGTATTATATGTAGATCACAAAGTTTAGCACAGGAAGTAATATTAACCCTTGACTAAGGTACTATCCGTAAATATTTATGTCATATCATATTTTATTATGTTTGCCTAGACGGAACTATGCGGAGTTTAGTTTTGCATTTATTATATACAGTAAAATATTTGCTAAATGTAGGGCATAGTGTGTATGTGTACAAATTTTTATGTGAGTTATTTATGAGTTGAGTTTTAGGGGTTAAGGCTGCCACATGGCATTTTTTGTCCTACAGCAGTATTTAAATAAGTGAACAGAATAAAGGTGTGATTACTATTACATGGATCTTTGCATTTACGAATTTAGTTTTGTAACCAATATATCACCTACATCAGCGAAAATGCACATACATTTTGCCTGCTACCGTTTGACTCTGGCAATAATTTTCATTCAATTAAGGTGTTATATTAAGGTGTTCTATTATATTACTCATGGTGGTGTAGATTAAAAACAATTAGAAGACCCCCTACGTCATATTCCTCTTTCGTAAATTCTGTGGCACCCAAGATATACGAACGTCATATAGGATTCAAGATTTTTATGAATTGCTAGAGTTCCTACTAGAGGAAGCTTGTTCGATCCATTTCCGCGTTTCTAATCGTGCGGATCCTTAATTGGAAGGAAAATTGGATTCTGAATTGAATTCCACAGATTCAAGCGACTGAAATGTTCGAATGCTTAATTATGATCGGAGAACTGCTTGGCGGTCTCATTTTTCCCATTTCCTCCGTAAATAATCTACACCATTACAGACTTCAAAAATTTCCTCAATCGATGCACATATATAGGGTAGTATTAAAGGAAAATTAGCAAAAGTTGAGAATCACCGGTCTTTCTTCTTTTCTTCTAGGAAATACTGCATACGTATATAAAGCAATTAACTCTGGCAATAAATACAATCTATTGAAATTAGAGATAGATGATCAGAGGTGATTTAGTATTGCTTCGTTGGTAGTTTTAGCTGGGTAAAGTCTAATTATTAAAGGAAGCTCTAAATAATTCTACTATAACCTCATTCATTCAATAATATAAATTTCTAAAATTACCGGCGTTTACTACGATTATGTATCAAGAAAAAGTAGAAATATAAGGTGAAGCTTCCTCCACAAGACGGAACTACCAATTAAGCATATATTTTACAAATTGTCTTGATTTCTTGGCCTTTGTGTTGATGACAACGTTTTAAGGGACACAGCTAATATGGTCGTACTATATATTTTGGAGTAATTAATTTAAGAATAAAATTTCTCACAAAGAATTGGAGTAATTTAATGAGTCTCATTTGAAAATAAGATACCTGTATATGATGAAAATTTATGATTTTGAGTTACACAGTTATGATCCGGGTATTTATTTGTGCGCTCTATGTATTAGGTTGTATTAAAATTTATTAGGAAAATAATATTCATACGCCCAAAACTGTCTAAATATTCATTTTGTTCGTCAATTCTTAATTCGAAAACAATATTTGGAACAAAGACTCCATGGCTACATATTCACATTCTAGTTTAGGAACCAAAGTCAACGAAAGCCCAACAGTCTTACACTTTGTAAAAAGTATTTTAAATAAAAACATAGTATTTAACAGGATTGTTAGTGAAATACATTTGTACATTTGGTTAAGAATGGCTTAGCTAGTTTTCTTGTGTGACATAGAAACTAATGCTGTGTTAGTTGGTTGGTTTATTATTGTAAAGGTGGTTATATCTGAAACTGATCTAATTAAATATCATCGTCGGTAAAATGGTCTATATCACGATGTAACCGTGTCCGATTCTCATGGCGGGTCCAATTTGCAATGACGTTCAAAGGTGGAATCTCATCTCTTCTGAAATTCAGGGGAGTGTCCCAGATTTTGGAATATTCAGAGATAAATTTTAGGGACATATTTAGATGCATTTTACTTCCGGTATACCCGCTTATTTGTCTCTTCCTTAATTGAAGCATACATTTTATAGCATTTTTCTGTAATTTTTGTATCTATCTATCTTGTATATTGGCATCACTATTTGCAATTAAAACCTGCAATTTTTAAGGCGGGTTGAAGAAATTCTAGACCCAATTCAAGAAATAGTTTTCCAAATTTCCTAATTAGTTAGGCATTTGTATGAAATTAATGTTGTTATGGTCAATTTACCGGAAATTTTAACTAAAGGTTTCCATAACTTCATATGATTGTATCAATATTTAAAAATATAAATTTTCATCAATCTGGTGTGTCTCATATCAAATATAATCCTTTGCAAATCATTGTAGTTTTTCTACAGTTTACGTTTTTATTATCATTTGAGTACAATCCATCTAAGCGAAAACGATACAAATCTCATTTTACAGGAAGATGAAATAAAATAGTTTTCCATTGTATAATAATCGTGTCTTTAATTCAGGCTAGACTGAGACTAAAACATATCTTCCTACATCAATCTGTACGAACATGAATAACTTTACGATAACCATGTAAAATAGGTGATATTACCGTAAGTTTGTTGAGGAGAATAGAGGCGTACCTAAATTTCCCGTGATGAAAAATCGTCTAGGTGGCCACCCTATTCAGAGGCTTAAGTTCCCAATATCGAAGCGATCCCTATTTACATATTATGCGTCTTCCCTGGACTATATTGAGCCCTCAGTGAATACCGAGTCCTCCTGGTCGCATGATATGCCGCTTGCAATAATGTTTATCGCGGCATAAAACCTCTCCGCCCCGGGTCGTGGTTCGCTTGCCCACCACTTTGCCTATGCCCTTGGTTTCGCGAGGCTTGAGGTCACTGCAAACGTAAATTCCCTCCCTTCGTTCACCTAGATCGTCGACTTATTGAGCGGATTTGGCATCCTCACGCCCGTGTCCACAATCCGCCAACGGTTTTTCCTGTATGAACTTTGGTGCCCAGATTAGCATGCCAGGTGAGTTGAAGATCGGATGTCATATTTTTGATTTATACGAAACTGGGAGGTGTTTTCAACGTTTTCGAAATGAACTGGCAGGATGGGTCTGATTCGAAAATATTGTGACAACTAGTTTTGGAGGAGTAGCTACGAATGAATACATAAACGAATCCGTTTAGCATGTCAATTTTACTGGAATGTGAGAGAATACGAGAACGAACCTTTCCAGCGTGAATTTGACATATATTGAGGACACTCGTTTCGTTTTTTGGATGGATTACTGTTTATTTAAAAAAAATACAAAGTTCACATTAAGCGTTAAAAACTTATAGTAAATAATCCCATAATCCGTTGAACAAGCTCCTGTGACAGTTTGTGAGATGTTGTGAAAGGTCTTTTTTCTGCAGGTAAACTGAATATTATTCAAAAACACTCATAGATTGCGAATAGATGTAGTGATTTTTAAATTGTTTTAGCAGCTGAGGTTACTTCGCACGTGAGCTCCCACCGGGAGGGGCTTGAGGGCTGATATGAAATAGATAAACTTCGAAATAATTATCCGTACTTCTTCAGTATTTTCTAAGTCGAGTGAAGTCCCACTTAATTTTTAAGATAATCGAGTATACTTATGTTAACCATCTTCGGTTTTTTCTATTTATCATCTATCATTATTATAATTTGTACATTTTACTTGTGAAAGTAGCCAATAACCGATTCTCTTCCACGCAAAGACCTTGAGTGTGATTTACTATATACAGTATTTCTGTACTTGCAGGAGAAAACAACCAAACTAATAATTGGTAAAGTGAAGCTGGAAGGGATAAACCATTGCAGTGGGAAGCCTTCCTTGCACAAAGGAGTGGACTAGTCAAAGGTAATACTTAACTTACACATTAGAAAATAGCAGGAATGGGAGACATTCCTTAGCTCTTTCAAAGTACTGAATCCATGCATGAATTGGTACTATAAAATTTTTAATCGTTTATAAATTTTAATAGTGATAGAAATAAGTTTTAAATAATGACTTAAATTTAAAATCGATAATATATTGCGGAAGTCAATGGACGTATGTGTCGACTTGTTTTATATTTAACACGTGAATTAGAGTTGTCGATGAACTGTTCCTAACCTGTGGTTTTTTAGACAAAGGCTGCTCTTGGTACAGTAATGAATGCCATCGCTGCTCGAATGTCCTAAAAAGAGCCGAAATGAAAATATTTAATAAAAATGACCGAATGCACTCGATTACATAATAAAAATACTAAATATATTAAAACTATAAATTTGTACAATTAAGAGTTTAGAAATGTGAATATGGGAAATTTATTCATGAAGCTAGACTGGCACTAATACTACTAGTAGAGTGCTTTATTATAATTAAATTAAGATAAAAAAAGTAGCGAATGAATCACCGTATTAGAAATATAATAAGTCCATACATAATATCTCTCTGTCTATATAATTATAATCTCTAAAATTTGATAGAACTCAACATTGATTCACGAACAAAGCTCGAAATGGTACTCAGCATCAGAATGTCTGGAAGTTAACGTCATGCGCTATATCTGAGATGTTTGCCGCCAGATATCAACTGCATATTGGATGCATTCCTACGAATAGATGACGAAACTTAGTAGAAGTAATAGGGTTTCCCATGGGTGGCACTGCTTGACACAATTAGAGTCTAGTTGATATGAGTGCGCGCAGAAACTGCGAGCGATTGTCAGCGGAAAGGCATATGCTGAGTAGAGGAAATAGTGACGATGAATCTTGATGGAGGACCGACTCACAAAGAAACCTATTTTGGTCTCCCGAACCAAATGAAAGAGGCAGTACTCATTGATTTCGATTCGCTGATTTGGATATGATCATGATTCATCTACTGCGTTATTGCCTCAATAATCCGCATCTGCAAAAAACGGAAAGGAAGTAGTTTATGACTCAGCACTGAATGAACGTGCGGTCTGAGAGAGAGACTGGGTGATCATTATGAAATGGGTGCCTAAGGATTTTATGACAGATAGAAAAATCAGAGTTATAAAGTGGTAATAAAGGGAAAGGAATACAGAGATAAAAGTCGTCTAATAAGGGTAGTGAGATGTTGAAGAGGATAGACGTTTCCAGATTTTCCATATTAATGAATAAAAGCGCGTTTATAAAAAAGATATGGACTCGTTTGAAGCTTATTATGCATGCCGAAATAACAATGATTAATCGTTAATAATAACTAGCATTAAATATTCTTATTCTTATTTTATTATTTCTAATAATAAAGAGACTTCACGAGAGTGAGATTGAGACTGTTAAATCTTTCCTCATGTCTAACCTTTAGTAGTCTAAAATTTAAAAGAAAAAGATGAATAAAAGTGCACAGAAACAAGCTAGTGGGTTTATAAATGCGAGTTTACCTTAGGTTTAACAAGAGTAGAAAAACAACCGCAAAAGGGTGTATAAAACCCGAGAAACCTTCTGATAGTTAAGAAACAACCTTAAGCTAAATTTTGAAGAAGAATAAAGGTCCGCTCTGAAAAACTAGATAAAATACGCTTTCAGATAAACTAGAATACTGAGAAAATAGAAATAATTTTGTATTGAATAAACAAAAAATAATATGGTCAAATTTAAGTAATCAAGTTGCAAGATGAGCTATTATGTCAGCATGTAAAAGAGCGTCATTAAAAATTTTAAATAGGGATTCACAGATATGGAGTAGATAAATGAATAAACATGGCTTTTAGCTTACTTCTATTCAAGGTAAAAGAATCAATGATTTGTATACGTACACAGGGTTGGAAATTTAATATTTCCATAAATTCTATTTTCGTTGTTTTACAATCTGAAATAATGAGGCTTTAAGTAATTGATGTTCGGCTCTCACGTTTCTAATTTGCTTATAAAGTGATATATTAATTAATTGATGCTTTCTGACGATACTTGGTGGAACTTTTCCATACTAAATATGAAAGAAACAATTTGTCTTCGTCCACAAATTTGTGGACGAAGACAAATTGTTTCTTTCATATTTAATATTAATTAATTTTGGAATGTCTAACTCAATTACTTTTTATTTTTGAATAAATAGCAGTATGGCTTTTATGAGGATACACATATTCTACATTGAAAGTGATCTAACCTCAGCAGTAGCACTTGAAAAATGCTTATCTTCAAAGTCAACGCGTAGAAATACTATAAATAAGTCCTTATTTATTCGTTTGTCTATAAACTCCGAAATATTTCTCCGTTAGAGAGATTTGAAGGGCTTTGTTGCTTAGAGTTGTAGGTCAAGAGAATGGGTCCTACGAGAAGGAGAATTTATGTAAATCTGTTGGGTTAGAATCCATAAACTGGGAAGGTCCGATAGTCACCTGGTCTGTGGTAGGACATTGGGAAGTCTGATTTGAGGGAACTGAGGATTGAGGTCCTAGGGAAATTTTGCATTATCTTGCTGTGAGATTATTAGAGCAAATGGGTGTAGTTGCAGCATAAAATTTTGTGGCCATTTCTGCGTAAAATAAAGAATCTTACTGTCTAGGGAAAACAATAAAAGTAGTCATCGAAAATTATATCAGTGCTTAGAGCCTAGTGAAGAAACATACCCTTATATTGATGTGATTTTACGGAAATCTATCCTCGCACATCTCTAGATTGCGTTACTGTTAGATAATCACTATTGGGGTAGAAAATTTTCATACTGTATTTAATTTAAATAAGTGTTTTCATAAACTTTCCATACTTCCGGCCCCTTGGCTCCATACAGCGCATACAACCGACCCCCAGCCGTCATCTGTGAAAATGATCATCTACAGTATTTGATCCGGAGAGTAATAAGACTCAGAAAAAATACTGCAACGATGAATCCATCAACTAAATCTGTAAGTGAAAATCTTCTAGAACCGAGTAAAATTCAATTTAGACGAAGCTGATTAATTACGAAATAAATCTCTATTATGTCAAGTACCGCCTAGATTATCCCAGCGCGCCAATGGGGGCAGTGTTGTAAATCATCATTGTTGTAAATATAAACTTACTACATAAGTCACTTCGCGATTATTTTGATACAATAGTTTAGAATAGCGAATTACTACCGTGTTTTCACCAATATTTTCCTTAATTGAGTAGATAAATTAGTAGATCTTTAGGAATCATTGTTGTAAATATAAACTTACTACATAAGTCACTTCGCGATTATTTTGATACAATAGTTTAGAATAGCGAATTACTACCATGTTTTCACCAATATTTTCCTTAACTGAGTACATAAATTAGTATTTAATTTTATTGTATACGTAACTTATTGATATTTGCAACTAGATATGTTTCCCAAGTTTCAATTAAAAGCTTTGAAATAAAAGGAACAAGAAATAACATAGTAGGATAAATATAACAACTTAAGTTTCAAAAAATCACAAACATTGGACGCTAAACAGTCACGTTGTAGAGTAACAAAATAGAAATGTACTATATGAAACACATTTAAATATATTCAATATCGGGTGACTCTTTAATTGATGATGATTCATTAGAACTGGGAGCCTTTATCATCAGTCTGTGATATTAATGTAGATCAAATATAGTTTCAATCCCTCCTCAGATATATTTGTACTATTTAAAGAGTTAAAAGATATACTCTTACTAAGAGTTTACGAGACTAGGAGTCGCTGATATTTCGAACGGGACGACTATGTCGCGATGCTATCAACGCTTTGCAAATCGTGATACAGTACACCTCGATAAAAATAATGAAATCGAATCCAAATAGAGCGAATTCTGTCGCACCTGCGAAGATAACTGTTTATTACAGCAGAGAGTTTGTAAATGGATCTAAAAGAGACATTTCGATGGATAAACTTCGTTCCCAACTGCGAAATTTAAATTGCGTCGCACGACTGACTGAGCAAACTTCCTCTCCGATGGTCTTCATGCATTGATTCCACGAAGGATAGCATGCGTTGCGAGAGGACCATATTGAAAAGTGAGGGGATATTTTGTCACTTGGCAAACCTTTTTCGCTGGTGCTTTTTCCTTCCGCCTTTTTGATTCCATTGGGCCCACATCCTTTCTCTTGCTACCCAAAGCACGTTGTTACTGACGCTAGCAAGAACGTTGCTAAAGAATGAGTCTATATGCTTGGTGGTTTTATCGAATCAGAGAAATTTAAATTTATCTACTAGCATTGATCTCGTTCCTGAAATATCGAGCATGTGTTATTGTAAATTATCATCGGAATGATGCGAGAAGAAAATTGGAGAAATTAGCTGATAGTAAATAATACTTTGCTCGTGTTTAGACGTTGTTACGCCGCTAATGGATAGTTCAAATAAGATTGACCACCATTAATATCCGCGGATTGACACGAATGAGGCTCATTTGCATGTATTATCTGATTCCATTCTTTCACAATTAGGGACATATCCATCACCCGCGAATAAGAGGGTCCTGGAAAGAATGCTTCGTGATTTATAGTTGAAGGATTTAAGTCTTTATTTTTAGGAAATGCCTTTACGTATTAGAGATCAAAAAATAATTCAATGCAGATTACACGAAAAAATTGGATAACGCATCTAATCGCAAAATTCAAAATGGCACGCTGATGCATAGATGCAGATGTTTGTAAAATACCAATTTTTAAGGACTTACTTATTTTAACGAGAAAAATGGTTTCTTCTATATTAGTTGTAACCAAAAATAAAATTTACCAAGGTAATATTATTTTAGCTATATCTCAAACTTATTGCTCAAATTACTATCTCTCTAGTTTTAAAATTAAAAGCAGTGAATTATTTTATATGAAGTTCACCCTAAATATTTCCGATTCTTTTCTGTTACGATATATTGATTTCCTAACGTTTGTATTCAGAATTAATTTGAAAACATCACTCAAAAAATAAACTAGGATACGTCTTAACACGCTCCTCTTTTATGAATGCTTCAATACTTCCATTGACAAACATCTATCAATTCTTAATGAAGAATTCATTTATACAGATAATTCCAAATCACCGAGTATATTTTATAACTAGTTTGTCAATGAAGAGATTGTCTATGAATGTTATCACGCTGCATTAAACCTTCGACTAATGCCCAACATCATGCGCCCCCAATTACATGGGTGATCTGAAAACTTTCCGACTTTTCGCCATTTCTCTACATGTTTTCTGAAAACTTCTGAAAATTTTCTGAAGATTTCTGAAAAATCTGGAGTCGGAAACTTTTCATACCACCCTTATACTTCTGGCTTAAAACAGCGACATAAAGGAGTCTTACTACTTTTTGTCAGAACTATATTATACAAAGACCTCATAAACAAGCACAGTTTAAGGTAATTGGAATAAGAATATAATTTTTAATTAACTTTCGTACATCCACGTAAACTAAATAATATTATACCGCATAATTTTTCTCTTTATCAGGTTGAAAATAAAATAACCTTATTATCATGGGGAATGATTTTAATTACATTCACACCTGGAGGAAGTTTGACAATTTCATACAGCGGTGGTTTTATAGCAGTATTTCGTTCAAATGATCGCGACTACTAATTATCTCCGTGCTATAGAAATAAAATTCTTAGTATAATTAAAATTACTGCTTGCGTGAGCTGCTGGGACTTCATTCGTTTACTCATTTAACCGTTGCTAACGCCAATCTATAGCTCCAGCTGCTGTAATTACAACACAAATTTTTTATGAGAGTGTTTTTCAGAGAATGAGAACGCTCGAAACTTGATTACGCTGCGCTATTCAGATGTTGACCCGTCTGAGGATTTACCTTTGATGCATTGCATCTGGGCACGTTTCGAACGGTTACATCCAATGCAATATGTTTCTCGGTCAAACAGAAAAAGTATTCCCATTGATACGCTGCCGATGTCTCGAGGGCTCTGCAGTCTATAATTCTTGATTCCCTGTTTTTCTAGCTACTTTATGGTCGCCAATTCGTTTTGAGGGTGGACTGCTTCTTATCAGCAATCCTGCTTCCTTTCTCCCCATTTATCCCTTAGCTTCCTCTCAATCTTGTCCTAGCCCATTCTATTCGTTTTCTTCTCCTTTCTACTTTCCTCCAATTCTTTTCTTTTTTAATTTAAATTTGTTATCTGAATTATTCATTGACTCAGTGTTTGCGCTCAAAAACTTTGGATTTGATTAATTATATTCTAATTAATTTTGATTATTGCCTGTTATTCCCTAGATTTTTTTCATCCCTGCAACTAATTCTGAAGTTTGACTTTTGTGTTTCCTTATCTTTTCCGATTCTTTTGTAATACGTCACAATATAAAATAGCAGAATATCAAAATACCATATAATTACCAGCACCAGTACGAGTACATTAGAAGTTTACACAAAACTTCTTATATCATAGATATAATCGAATAATTTCATCGAAGAAAGGTTAGATGGAAGAACTTTTGATGGAAGACCTTTAAGTCTCAATCTCGCCTTAATAAAGACGTTATAATACCTTACCAGTACGTAATGAGAAGATACTTTAATACCCATAATTAGAATGAAAGGGATAGATTCAGTATCACCTAAATAAAGATTCTATCCTGAGTTCACAATACTTTCATGGATATTAGATATTTCCCCGTATATCTACCCATTACATTCACTTACCACCTTCCCCTATAAGATTCACTGTATTCAAAACCATTTTTATAAACTAAAACCCCATTTCTTAGCATCACTATCTTATCTAATATCGAGTTGAAATGTTTTGAATGTGTTAAGTTCCATCAATATCACTAATATTCAGTTACGATCGTCAAAATAAGTATTCAAGAGATTTCATCCTTCCGATAAGATATTCTTTGATTTAGTTAAGTTACCCATATACACGATTTTGTTGAAGCGTTAATTATCTCTTTAATTATTTAATAATTTAATCTAATTTCATCTTTAACTTCATTATAGTTGTATATTTAAATACATTTTTATTTTTGCCACGAAAACTGCAATAGCTATGATTATTGTATGTTTCTGATGAGTAATGTCGTTAAATAACTTCAAGATTATTCATATTGTATATTCTTTATGCTTTAAACTACACATTTTATAGCTCAAAAGTTTCTTTCTCTTCTCTTATATTTAAAATAAATATATAAAAGGACATATATTACTTGGTTGGAGGAATGCCAATACGGGCCTTACCTCGTCAAATGAAGTCTTGTATATATTACTTCCTATCCTTTTTCTTGTTTATCCTGCTTACGTTTATGCCGATTGATGTACTGCAACCGTCGATCATGAATGTGATCATGCATTCTCTTCTCAGATGATGCTCTATTCTGTTAGCTCTTCTATTCTCATCCATATCCTCATATTTCCAATTCCTTGGCAAACTTCCATATCCTCGAATCTTGTCTCAGCTTAATTTTCCTATTTTTCCTTAAACCCATAGCTCAACGCATTTCATACGCCCAATATCGTTCAAATCGTTGCCTCTCGGAAATAGACTTAAAAGCGTCAACTGCAATTCAGGATTTACGGCATTATAAACTGAATCATAATAAATCATATTCTATAACCTTTATGGTTCGAGTGAAAAGTAGGAAGCTATTTGATTATTATTAGTTATTTGATTACCGTAGGAAGCTATTTAAAAAAATTTATCGCTACGGATCTCGGGGAGGAGATAGTTAATATTGTTATACCAGTTAGTAGCATACGTGATCTTCGAGACAAAACGATGAAGCGTTACAGGGAAATAGTTGCCAGGACAGATAGTTATTTCTGGTAATTTTTTTCCGCGAAGTATTAGAGAAGCCAACAGCAGTCAAAGGTAGAGAGGGTTTTCGGTGTTTCACACCCCCTGCCATGCGCCAGTGGCGGTTAGCAGGGTCTATATGTAAATGTAAATGTAAATGTAAAAGCAGGACTGATAAAAAGGGAATTCGAAGGTTCGACTAAAAATGTTAGTCATATAAATATTCCAATTAATTTGCATATCAATGATTTAAACACAATATATGCCAAAGTAATATTCGATTTCCATAAAAATCGGCCCCCTAAATTTTGATCGAAAAATCTTGAACTTTTAGCGTACCTCCACAAAAATCGACCCTTTATTTTCATTCGTGTTTTCATATTTTTTTCACGTTCATGAAAGACGAGCATAACACATACGAATTGACCATTACATTCTGGCAGCCAAAGTGTAAACAATTTTCAGTTAAGAATTCCAGAGATAGAGGGAAAAAATAAGGAAAATATTTAGCTTTACAGAAAACAACTGGAACACCAAGTACCGAAATACTAGTAGTAGTAGTTTCCGAATGCCTTCTGAAGTCTTCATTAACATACTTCTGTTATTATTATTATGGGTATATTATTATTTTTATTGCATTATTGTGATGATTATTCATACTGTGTACACTAATTAAAATTTTAATCCAGTTTATACATGAATTCCGACCGAAGAAAATCAATATGGCCATAAAAATCGAACTCTTATATTCAGCCTAAAACATTTCCTGAAAATTCGACTAAGAAATTGATGAATAAAGTGATCCATTCATATTTTCAATGTTAGTTACTTTACAAATACTAAACAAGTATTGCGTGATATTTATTTCACTCCACGAGAGGAATATTTATTAGCTAATTGATATCAAGGAGAAGATAGCATTAGTAACGTATATAACTGTACAGTTCGGCCTATACAACAACAATAATACACCAGAGGTGTAGGCAAAAGTCAGAATCGATGAAACTTAGTCGGTCAATTGCGGTGCTGGGCAACCGAGAGTCGGTCAGTCGGGGTATACCCGCTTTGAATACTTCATGAGAAATACAACTCTATTTCCCGATTGACGAGCTAATTCATTTGTTTTTCTCACTCTCTTCACCTCCCCATTTTCCCTTCTACATCCTATTCCAATTGCCTCGCTTTTGTCTTTTTCTTTCCACTTTTCCCCTCCCCCTCCTCTTTTTCCCTCCCCTCTTTTCCCTAATACCCTCCCCCTATCTTTCCTACTCCCACCCCCTTTATCCCTCCACCATCCCCAAATCTTTCTCCTCCTCCTATTTCTAACTCCCTCCTCCTCCTTTTCCTACTCCACCCCTCCTATTCCCCTCCCCCTCTTCTTTGCCCTCCCCTCTTTTCCCTCTTCCCCTCCTCCTTTTTCATCCTCCATCCCTCCTCCTCCCCCCCGAATCCCTTTCTCCCCTCCTCCATCCCATTCCCTACCTCCTCTTCCCCTCCTCTCTCCTACTCCACCCCCCTCTTCCCCACCCCTGAATCCCCCTCCGCCCAATGTTCAAAGGGATTACTCCCCGTTGATTTATCTCGCCGCTGCTTCCCTCCCCGGTGAAGGATGCCCTTCGATTACCGCCTCCCATGACCCTCGTCCCTTTCGTGCCCGACGAATGGCGGTTGCGCGCCATCTAGCTGTCGGTGCAATCGACAGAAAGCCCTTCTTAAGGGCGATGTCATGACGACAAATGTTTTCCAGACAGCCAAGATGTGTGCGAACACATACACGCATTAGTGCCACTCGAATCATGACCCATTCGAAAAGAACGACGAAATCAAATGTGTGCTCGGCCGAGGGTATTCGTTTCCCTTCAAACCGCCACTGTTTAAATATGGCTTGCGTAATGTAAGAGGATTTCACATTATGACTTCGTTCCTCTATGGAGGAAAGCAGATGATGGAAAATAGAGATCTTCTTGCAGAACTAGGTTAATAACGAATGAGAATTTGGACTCATTCTCAATCTAACTCTAGAGTTTATTTTTTAATGTTTTTTTTGTTATTTTATTTCACTTTTAATTTTTAGCATTATTTTATTTTATTTATATATTTAAAGACATTCTTTTCTTCCTATTATCATTTTTAATAATAGTATATAACTTAACGACACTTAAGGTATGTACGTAAATATTTCTTCTTATTTGTTTTGTATGATATTTTTGGTATGTGTTCTTGTGTTTTAAAATCTCTTTTTATATGATTTCAGCACTAATCTTAGTTTTCCTATCTGTAGGTTTCGCGGGTTTTTCACACCCCCCTTCTTGAGGGTGTTTTCCTGCAGTGGAAATTTTTTTCCTTAGCACTTAGCTTAGGTTTTTAAATCCAGAAAGTAGTCTTCTTCTCCTTTTTGTTTTTTCAAGCTATCTCCTTTTTTGAAATTTATAAGACGAAGGGTTAAATGTATGAAGAGACTTTATAGTCTCAATCTCGCCCTAAATAAAGTCCACTATTATCATTATCAGTTTTTCACAGTATGTTTGTCTTTTCTTTTTTCACACAGGATATAGAAAAATATATTTTTAACTTAATTTTATCTCATTCTTGTTCATGGCTGTAATGAAACGAAAGCTGTGGTTGAGTATTGTTGAATGATGGTATTGATTATGGTCCTTAATTTTTGTTAACTGAACGTTTGTTAACTTGTTCCGTTTATAGCATTCTGGCTCGGCAAAGAGGAAAGCAAAGGAAAACTACCTCACTCCTCATCTTCCCTAGAAAGGCTCTTTCTCCCCTTTCATACCTTTTGGAAGAGATTCCAAGCAGCCTTCGAACCTAATGTTTTACAGAGAGACCTTTTTATCTTCAAATATTTGAGTTAAACGTTATATAAAAATACACCTTAACGGAAGTAGAGGGATATTAACTAAGGAATGATACTTAATACTGATTTCATTAGGAAAGATTTTAGAAGAAGAGTTTCGTCAGTTAAGCTGTGGTAGTATGAATCAAGTTGACAATCCAGAGAGAAATTTGAGGGGCCCCCGAATAGCCAAGTGGACATCACATCCTAATCTGGCGGAAGGGGTTTCTGATTCGATTACCGATGAGATCTCACGTATGGAATTACCTCAGTTGTTGGAGTATTTGTAACTTTATTACTAATACTGAAGATTGTCCTATTTGCCTGTAGGGGGAACGGTTACTGGAAAAATGAAATAATGACTTTTCTTTTTGTAGGTGATAGAGATAACAATGTTATATTTAACAACTAATTGTGTACATAATTATTTTACTGAATATCTATTAATGTTTTTTTTAGAGATAAACGGATGTATTTCGTATGATATGTCTAACGTATTCCTCAAATACCATCTTTAAAAGGATATCAGGAAATCCTAAGCTATTGCTTTATTTAATGATGCACATTTATATTGTGATATATCAGTAATCAAGTCGTTCGACACACCTGTGTTGGGTATTCTGATTTCATATCAACATCCGAATTGGCATAAAATTCGCAGAATTTAGAGAGAGAGAGAAGTTTGTAAATCTATGAAACGAAAGGAATTAAAGCACTTTTTGACCAAATTTTAACGATCGTTTATTTTAAATTTCTAAGATCAATGCTTATTAATGTGTCATTTTATATCATAGTTTAAGATTTAATTCCCATAATACTGACATGGGATACTATTACAAATAATGTTATGAAGTTTTAAGGTACCATACCGCATATGGGATCACGCTAGCAAGATGGCGCCCATCTATTTGTCAATCAAATGAATGAGATGGCAACCTAACAAACTCCGGGCGGTTACCAAGAGCACTGATTATTGGGAGTAAACAGTTCTATCTAGCGAAATGACGTCATTTCTTTCGGGGAAGGACGTGGGAAACGGAACGCTAGGGGAGATATTTATTACTGCAAACGAAGTCCTCCACGATTTACTGCAGTTCATTTATTTTTCGGGGCGAACAATAAATAAACGTGGGATTACGTTGTTGATGAAAGAGTGGTGGCGGCGGTGCAGTCTACAGTGCGACATGCTGAGATATTTCGATCAATGGAATAAAACGCAGCAGAGGGCATTCTCTCCCGTTCGGAAATTGCTACGGGCATTTGGCTGCAGCGTAAATAGTTCCTTGAGCCTTTCCGTTCGCAACTAATCTAGCCAATTTTTGCTATCTACTTTTCCAATACGTACTGCTCGGATTAGGACGTAAGTGAAGCTTGTATCGCGAGCGTCGTCCTAGTCATACTGGTGTCTCCATTTCCGACATTTTTACGTATGCGTTTAATTACTCATAATCCCCTTCCTTCTCTGCTGTATCCAATCATTGATGGTTGATAATTTAGCAATTGATGGCTATTGCCGATTATAATCAGTATGGATCAGTCGTATTTATTGGAATTCCATACACATAATTTGGTTTGGAAATACTGGAAGCCTTAAAGAATTAAAGTAAGTAAATTACGTATTTTTATATTAATTCGGTGGGTTTATTACTGAAAATTGAACAGGAAATAAGGGAAGAAATAAGCGTTCTCGAGACAATAAGTTTGAAGCGACTTTAATTTGGCAAATCTAATCGTTCGAATTGCAAAGGCAATTAAAGTTGATCATGTAAAAATGAATCAAAAGGCCATACGAAATGAAATGAATTATGCAAAGAAAAATATATTATTCACATGTTATCAGCAATTTAATTGTTTAGATCACTGATTAAGAGATAGCGGGGTAAAAGCGATATCATTGTATCTTTTCAGAGATTTACGTGGCATAAATGCTTTTGTTTGCCTCAATATTCAGAATTTCCACAAAAGATTTTGGGATAGAATTTTACAAACGAATTTTATCATATCTTTAAATACGTGATAAAATAAATTCGATGTTTTCCAGCGGTCAGGTGGTGTTCTTCCCAAAGTGATAATTATTTGGTATTACCGATAGCGCATAGCATATTATGAAGGACTAGCAGAACTGAATATTTCATGAACTTAAACAACTAAATTGATTCACTGCTTTGATTTCTCCATCTCTAATGATGTATACCATTCACGAATTATTAACTCTTATTAGTTTGGAAAAATATCTTAACATCTCTCAGCAAATACAAAAATTTATTTATATACGAGTACATAAAATTCTACTGATAAAGTCGATTGAAATGCAAAACTGATGGCCAAAATATTCGAAAAAAGTAATGAAAATGTTATTGCCTCTGGGAATAGTAGTTTAAATAGTTTATAAAATGCATTCAATTGATACGTATGTATTAGGAATAGATTGAATACCTCGGCAAAATTTGCTTTATAAATAAATGTAAGCAACTTCAAACAAAACAGGCAATTGGTATACAGTTTTGATATTTAACAATGCTTCATGTTGTCAATTGCGGTGAAAAGAAATATTTTGAACGATTAATTTAGATTATTTCTTTGGGATTTAGATGCAAATATCACTATTGGTAGTATCAAAAACGAATTTCTGTTGAATTATATCCCTTGTGGTGCCTGACTATATAATTCGACTATATAATATAATTCTTATACTTCTATATAATTCGACTTTACTTTGGCTGCTGGCGATATATTAAACTTAAATGACTTTACAGCGGAAACGGTTCTGTAATCATAGTGGAATCGGTACGCTTTCCTAAAAATAATAAAATGGCTACAAGTATCTTCTGATTTTATGACTTATTTACGCTTAAAAGTTCTTTTCCTTGGATTAAATTTCTTTAGATCGAAGGAAAAGTGAATTCCAAACAAGGGTCGTCATATACTTACTTGTAAGATCGTGTATGTAGTGAAAATGTATGTAGTTTAAGTGAAAATGTGCTAATCATCTAATGGTCAACAATAATCCTTCTCGGCTCAATATCATCTCATACTTTTTTCTGACTATAAGAACGTCAATGCATCATTCCCAGCGTTGCCTTTCATTCCCCCAAGTTATCGTTTCCCTTTTCTTAAGGGTCTCATCCTCTACATTTATCGTGGTTTTACTCGGCATTTCTCTTTCTTTCGATCGACGGACTCCACCCTTTTATTCATCCAGCGATCATCAATTTTTCCTCACACGCTCTATCTATCTTAGCACATTCCTTTTAAGGAGACTTCCCAAGGTTTCTTCCGTTCCCGATCAATGGTAGGAGTCTTGTAGTGGAATAAAAGCATATCTGATGTTAAAAATAAGTAAGAATCAAAAGAAAAATGATCGATCCGTGTTTGATTATGGTATTTTTGAGATATGCGAAAAAATCCTAATAAATAAAAGTTAGAGCAATTATTGTAAGATCAATGCTTAGAACTGGATCTTCGTTTTCACCCAATACGTAGGAAATTCTTCTTACAGCTTTGGAAATTAAAAGGAATTCTGTTTGATCAATAGATTACGAATTTACAGCGCATATACTTGCGCCGACACCAACCGACGTTCATCATTCAAAGAAAAGCTGACGCAAGAAATATTCATTTTATTAACTGAAGAAATTTGGACATTTTGTTATCAGAAATGAATATGTCGATTGAGTTATTAATTATCATTGACTTATTGAATTACTAGAGTAACAATGATTTCATTATAAAATTGAGAAAAAAATGTACACTAAGGTAAGATAGGAGTCAAAATACGGAGTACATAATTTGGAGTGAAAAATGCAACAAAAATCCAAAAAAAATAAGAAAGGTTTTTCTGATAGAAATGAGAAAATTGATACTCAACTGAAATAGAACAGCGTTGTAATAAATATAGCATGGATATAAATATCTAAATGGATATCAAACTCTTAATGGATATAAAGATACTCATACTGTATAGTACAAATAATACTGTAGACTATCTTAAAGAACGTCATGTTTCAGCACCTGAATAATTATTAGATTCCTTTTCATTTATACGAATATTCTCGCGAAAGAAAATTAGTTAAGAAAATTTTGACATTCACCAATTAACATTCTGTTTTCATTGGTAAATTTGGCTCCAGTTTAAGATCAAGAAGCGTATATTTTCATTATCCGTGAATATAGATCTGAAATATAAAAAAAATGCAAGGAAATGTTGAAAAGGGAACATTGGAAGAAAAGGATAGAGAAGTGGGGACGTATGTGGGATCATAGCTGTCCATGAACTTATAAAGTACCACTACTAGGTTAAAATATATAGGTATCACCAACAGGGAAACATTCGACCACTATACGTTCCTGAGTACCACATAGAAGCCTGATCACTAACAGATTTATCTCCGTCCGAAGCATCAACGTAAAAGCGGTCAAATTGTTTGTCCTCGTTTAAAACGCCCGATCGCTTTTTTTACGATTCCCTTTTAGCGTTGCATAAAACGGGTATACCTTTATGACTAAATGTTTTAACGCAAAATTTTATCGCCCTGCGGGGATTTGCATGATTTATAAGAGGAAGTTGTTTTGACGGAAAACTCACGCGGAATGATAGGGCCTAATCTAACCCCTCGGGATCGCTGATATGTGAAGCAGCAACAGATGTAAAACAATTCGTTCCATTCAAAATTTAAGTTTGGAGATAAAATAAAAATAGCCGTAAGGTTTTGATTACGAAGGGTATTTCTTTTGTGGTGGGTCCATTCCACGAATGTCGAAGGCCTCTAAGGATATTTCCGGGATAAGGTATTTGGGATTTTGTCTATTTTCAGGAATTGACCAAATTCTTAGATGTCATTTTTGTTATTATTTAAATCGCCTGTAAAGAATTTTTTGGGTCGCCAGTTTTATCACATATATCGTAGTAAAAATTTTCCAGATTCATTGTATCTAAACTTAGTTTGTGAATACGTAAACGCAAAGTAGACCATTATTTTTTATTTTTACCTTTACTGTTACTCACGTTCTTTGATTATAAATTCTTATTACCGATTACAAGTATGAATAGGAAGAAAACCTATGTAAATATTAATGATAATATTAACTATCACTTAAATTTAACATTGAATTATATCATGATAGTTTTGTTCCCAAGTGAAAAATTGTTATAAGGTAGGAAAATATACAGCACTATTATCAGATTTAAAATACTTCTTAATCAAATGTTGCAGAGTTACGCGGTGAGAAGATGCAGCGAACCACCGCTCTGGAAAAACTACTTTTCTGAGAAAAAAACCCAATAAGTATTTCAAAAGCTTACATATCATCAATTATATCTAACAGCTAAACTGTTGTGATAATACTTTCTGAACCCTAATGATATTTGCTCAGATATTGAAATATTTATCGGATGTTCTTATCAGAATAGTAGTTTTTCTGAAGCTCTGATTTACAACATAGGTTCACCGAGTAAGATCTGAAACATACCCCATCCCCCCGAGAGATTTTTTAATATCCATGGAGTATTTCAAATATCAATGCAAGACTTCAATAGCATAAATTTATTCTCTTATTTTCACCAAAATATGTTATACCTTGGGAATCTTATGCCAATATAGCGCATAACGCGATCTTTGGAAACCTAAATATAAATAATGGAAGCAAATTCTCCAACTATTAAGATTTCATCAAATTATTCACCAAATCTTCAATTTTTATTCATATAAGATAAAGACTCGCGGACCGTTTATGAATTTCGCAGAAATATTTTGGCCTGATAAAGAAGATACAATCTTTGGATCCATCGAAGCATTAATGGTTTAATTTTCATTGGTGAGTTTCTGCATCATACGTTCATAACAAATGTTAATTTTAAGCTTCGGATGGAGAAATGAAATTAAATTTTCTGGAGTAAATGATCGTGAAGATATCCCAAGAGATGATCTGGTTGACTTTATTAGGAATGGGTATCTGTTTAGACGTAATTAACGTTATCACCTTCATCACTTGACGCCGTCGGAATATATTAAGCAGTAACCGCGTGATTAATATTTTCTCCAACGAGATACTTCACGCTGCGTTAATTTCCGTTACCTTAATAAGGAATCATGAAAGCGCCCCTCGCGTGCGGTAAGCCGTATAAATCTTTCTCTCCGATACACCTCTCGTACAGGCCCTCGAAAGAGGGAACTCAGTCACATTCCTAAGCACACATTCAATCCTTACTCAAATCTCTCCGTTCTTCCATTTCAATTTCCACCACTTTTTCCCCGACTCCTCTCTCTTCTTTGCCTAATGAAGTTACTGGATGCATTCGTTATGAGCTCGATACCCTGGTAAATCGCCAAGATTCTCTCCATTTTCCTGGCAAGTAGTTTTTGCCCCTTCCCCCAGCCTCGCTCCGCCATTTAAGTATTCGTCCACCGATGTCAGGTGGAGTGTCTCAACCTACTTTTTCTAATCCCGCCCACCTGACCCTTTCTCACCCGGCAACTCCCCCTTCTTCTCCCGCGAACATCTCCTCCCCCCTTGCCTGCCTCTACATTACTCTCGTTCTAATCACGTGCAGCGTGCTGATACGGCATTACAATGCAATTTATCATTTAATCCCTTCTTTGCCCGCTGCCGATGAATGTGCTCTCGAGGAAGTGCTCTGAAGATGTAGTTAAGGAAAAGAACTGGTAAGACAGTGGGAAGTGCTTTTTTTTTCTAATTATGTCCGCTCGGAGGAGATTGAATGGGTTGGATAAATTTTCTAATGAAGCGTAGTTAACTCATTCGCACGGAAATCTCCGTGTGCTTCGGGATAGTCGTTCCGGCTGATTTATTGCCATCCATCGGTGCCACTCTCTTCAAACGAGCGAGATTGATCTATCTCGATGATGTGATAATTAAAATATCTGTTTAAGGGCTTCTGACTGAAAACATTCTATTTCGAGTAAATTATACACAATTCTATGAAATCACCTTAAGAGAATCATTTAAGAGACAGGTGTATAGTTTTTGTAATAATATATTCACGGAAAATTCTTTTTTTCCTAATTGAAAACTTCATTTCTATGGTTTGATTGAATATCTTTTGATTTCTTTAGCCTCCTTTTCAAGACCTAAACAAATATTCGCATTAAGTCTTTACCATATGGCCTTCTTTGAAAATGTTGTCTGTAAGCACCCTATAAGTAAGGTATGGAATATGCTACCATGGTATGGTTACAATCTTATGAGGAGATGCTTTCAATCCTTCATATGGACACTTATGTCCAAATTGTTTTCCCTATGCTCAAATCTTTACTCACTCACTTTGAAGTACCATTTATTGTTTAAAAAAGATTCAGAGCTTTAACTAATGCATGAGATTTGATATCTGAAATAGATAACTTTTATTGTTAATAAATTCATCATATAAAAATATACGATTCAAGTTTCTTGGTAAACAATTCCGCAGTTTAGGATGGTAATATGAAACATAATTGGTATTTATCTATGAATGTTACAATTGCCGCTAAAAAGAAGGAAGCAGCATAAAGAGGTGAAATTATTATACCAAAAATTGTAAAAAACTACCTCTGAACTGAATATTTTAGGATTCTATGTACTCAACCCTCTTGATCTCCGATTCCCGTTTGATTTTCATGAACTGATCTGTATTACCTTAGGTTTAAATGGAAGATGGAACTATCTAGTCCCAGTTTCCGAAAAGGTTAAGGCGTTCTGTATTGTGCTCTATTGCATTGTATTGTATATTCCACCATATAGAAAAAAATTAATTCCAAAGTTTACGATTCACATTCATTATGGAATTGAAAAAATAATCAGGAACTAAGCTATAATCACTTTCTATAAAAAATAATGGCAAATAAATGGAAGATATTTATCAAGTATACGATATAACGTTCTCTTTATCTAACCCTCGCTCTAAAAGATTACTTTCGATTCGCAATTCCTCTAAAGAAGCCTAAACGATTTTTGCGCCTTTTTTGTATGCCCCTAGTCGTCTCTCGTGTTCGAGTGAAATAGGATAGAGTTTTGTACAGGACATCGCCCCGAAATGATAAAAAGAAAATACGAGAAATCTAAACCACAGTGCAGCAAATTCCTCCAGTTACGATATAGGACTTCTCTGACCCAGACGCTGCCGATACGTCTTACCAGCTAATTTCCTGCATTCCTGTTCGACAACCGTGATTCGCCGCGCGGGATATTTCATAATTTCTTCTTTCTGCTTCCTGAAACGTTCCATCTCGTGTATCGGAACGGGGATCTGGAATGTACTACTGCCCCTCGATCGCTGCTCCTCACTCCGTTTCCTCGACTCCTCTCCGAATTCTCCAATCAGCGCAGAGACTCAATTCGTGTCTGAGAGCAAGTAGCGAAGAGCATCCGCTCCACTTCATGATTCTTACTTTATTTCGGGGAGTTTAAACGAGATTACTGTCTGATTCTGTTTACTCGAGATATATAAACTTTCGAGACCTCTTCGCGTGATTAGAAGAGGGTGATTTCTGTTGCACAAAAATTTAACGACGAATTTAGTCACCTCCTTTGATTAAGACGAAACATTTTTTTGGGATACTTAAATTTTCTGAGAGGCGTTAGTCCTCGTTAAAAAGTCGGAGAAAAATGTAATCACCCTGACCCATGAGACTTACCTTGCTGTTGAATTCTCTTAAGGAATGACATAACTGTGAATCTTCCTAAAATGGATTATCATCGAGAACGTAATTGAAATTAGCCATGCAGAGACGTTTTTACGTAAAAGAGCAATTATTGACGACGATTCCATCTCATAAGGTATCTTTTGCTTGTCTACGGTTCACTTTTGAACTTGGGCAGGTTAATTTCTCAAAGTAACCCAATTTCATCAAGAATCTTCAGAAAGGCGTCACGTACTCATTATAAGTATCACATTAATTGAAAAGATGTGAAAAAAACTTAAGTGTAAGGTGCTAATAAATTATTTATTTACTTGAATATATGTGTTGAACCCAGGCTTCTGTGTTCTCGTTAATGAATATTCAAGCAGCCTTAATGGAAAAGAATCCTGTATTGAAATTCATGTTCATGAAATTATGCATTGTGTATACTGGCTACAGTGCAGAATTATTCAAGCTAATAATCAATTATGACGAAAGCGGACTGTAAGGAATATATTTTATATCCTCTGATTTCTTGCTTTTTATCGCTTTCAGCTCTCTAAGTTTGTCAATAATAGTAAGAAATTAAGAATGTTACTATAAATATTTTATTCTAATTTTTAATTGTACACCATAAAAACAGTATCAATGAAGAGTTTTATATAATTGTATATTATGTTCAATTTCATTTTGATCGGAGAAACTTATATAATGAACTTAAATATTAGGAAGACCTTCAGGCAACTTTATTTTTTCAATATCTGACATATTTTGTAGTATCTTCTCCTTTTTCAATTTCAAAAATTTCTACTATTAACAAATTTCACAATACGTAATTTGCATCCAATTTACGTATTTGCTAACTATAAATATATATCTGCAACAGTTATTGATGTTTTTCAATATTTCGTTCTCCACAGACCAGTTTATTATTGCTTATGCTAGTATCCTATCGGCAATATAGGTGGATTGCTGCAATATTTTTTCCTAAAATTTACGGGAAAGTGTCTCTAGAATCCCTTTTTAACGTCTTCCGTTATCCATAAAATAATGATAGGTCTATGATTTTTTTAATGAAAGATATTCTAATCAAAGATGGCATACTGCAGTTCTTAAGCTTATTCTGACCTTTAAGTACTTAGTAATTAGTATTTTAGTCATAGTTTATTGTTCTGATCAATGGAATTTAAGCAAAGTAATAATTAATTCACTTATCTAGTGTATAGGAGGCAATTATTTAAATTAGTTATCAGTACAATTATTTTCGTTAAGTATGGCTTCGTTCTTCCTTCTGTTCAACACTCATAAAATGCCTAAAATTTTAAGAAATAAAACTTAGTCTTTGTCTTATGGAAATGCTACATGTAAAATGAAAAGGTTTTGCTGTAATTTTTAATTTTTTATAAAATGATAGGTCGTTGTATATTGGTCGTTTGTTAACACTAAATGTTGTGGTGCAAATAGGTCTCTTAATTTTTATTTCTTTTAATTTAAGATAAAGAGCCAAAAATAGTATTCGTTATCCAACTCGTTTTTATACTTCAGAATCAAAATTATTCGTTGCAATATCAGAATATTCTACTTGAAGAAACGGAATTTGATAGTAACGATTCTGCTACATCATGAGACGCACACAAGAGACGTACAAAATTCTCCCGAAGTCAAGCGTCGGGGGAAATTCCGAACTGGAATAAAACGCAGTAATACAGCCGTGCAGCATCGTTGATACTACCCAATGAAGAGAAGTCTTAACAAATTACCGAGCGTAAAATTGAGACGTAACAATGAGCTTCTTCCAAAAGTATTCTACCTCTTTCCGGAATATTTCGAGCGCCCTAACGAATTAACTTTACATACTAACCTACATCCGTGCTTTTCGTTAATGTGCATCTAACGTAGAAACCACAGAGAATTGTAAATTGAAATTAATGAAGATGTCTTCGTTAGTTTTAATGCTAAGTACGAAACCCCGCGGATTAGAACAATGCTGAGGGCAAAGGCCAATAAAACTATTAGAGCAAAACCCGCTTCATTAGACATCCACCCTCGACCGCACCGAGATTCAAATTGGATTTTCCGCGTGTCTGAACGACCCATCTGAAAAATCCCGTTGTTTTCCCCTCCGCCAGCATAAAACATAGCCTAATTAGGAGCAATAATTGTAGGGTTTGATTCCGTCACAGGCTTCCACCTCTTTTTTTATTTAAGACTAATCAGCATCTCGCCATTAGCAGAAAAGATCAAATGCGGGGTTGATTAAGCCGTGGATTACGTACGAATTTTTTCCTCATTGCTCATTATCACTGGTGCTGTCAGAGGAAAAATATCCTTAGTTACCAGACCAGACGCTGTCATTATTGCGATCTCAGAGGAAAAGTTGGAAAGTCCTCTCGGCCGCGGAATATGAAGTGCGCGAGGCGTGGAAAGGCGTCTTGCACGCTCACCTGCCATCTTGTTCAAGCCCTCCTTTGTCTCCTGAGCGAGGACAGAGATGAGGATCGTCTCGTTGTCAGCAACATTCTGCGACGGCTCCTCCTTTTTTCGGAGTCATCAAGGGTTCGCGAAAACGTACGCTTCGCCAGGGATGCCACACTCTGGTTTTTGGGACCTTAAAAGTACCGGCCGTGTGTTTACGGGAATAAACGGTGGTTTATGCGATAGTCGCCAGGGGGCAGTGGCGCAAAATCTGTTTAGTACCGGCCGTTCTTAGTGATGTTTACGTGTGGTCGTTACTGAGGTTGCTTGCTCCTTCACATGTTCCAAGGAAGCACTTAAGAGACTATCGGGCGCTTGCATATGCTACATACATTATTATTACGCTGCCATATTACGCATATATATAGACACATCTAACAAACATTAGTATTAGAAGTATTGTTAAAAATGCTTCGACGGCTGAGGTCATTTTAAAAGTAGGTTCCCACTGGGAATTCCACTCAGGTTATCTTTCACAAAAGTTTTATTACGCGCTGCCCTCATAGCTATCCAGGGCACTCATAAACATTTATTGTACGAGCAATTTACTTATCGAATACTTTAATACTACGAGTCGTAACTATTACAATTTTTATTTTCTTCATCAGCTTTAAGAAAATTGTCTTAGGCTACCAAAAAGCCTACCTCCAAAGAGCTTCTTTTCTGTCCATTGAGGCAGTCTTTGCATATAGTGGGCCACACAGAAATATTTCTGTATAGTAAATATGACCGGAAAGATATTTTAAAGATCTTTGCGTCTTGAAATAAACTGCATTTTACTTACATGATTCTTTAACTACATTACATATATATCAACATTACTACATTGCACGCTACCAATTGGCGTATGATGCCATTAAATTCTTAAAGGAAATAATGTGTAAACCCTTAACTATTCTTCCAAACTGTGTGAATTCTCCTGAGCTCTGTCACTCATGGAACCATTCACTTTTCTTAAGTCGGCTTACGGTCCTATACTCCAACTGAGACCACGTTTGGGTCAATTCGCGCTGAATCCACCTCACAAAGAAACGAAAATATTCTTGTGCAAGTTATTAATGTGAACAAGTTATTTCGAAATTGATATTGTCACATCCAAGGATGTGCAGTGTCATTTTTCTGAGGCTTGAGGTCATTTCCGCCTATTATTTATTTCCAAGTCATTAACTCGATTTTAGTGGTATATGTAAAGAAATAAATGGAGCAATGTTCCCCCCTTAAATTCCCCCTCACTTAAAATTCACAATTTTCTTCAAAAAAAACCCTCAAGTATCGACAAAATTAAGACCTCAGTATTCATCTTGACACCCCTGCAAGATGCACCCTGAGACGGTTTCCTCGTTACCTTACCCATCGAAGCGGTACTGGTCTTATCAAGTGTCACATAAGTTGACTTATTTTCCTACATATAAGGTAATTTGTCGACTTTATTGCAGTCGATTATTTCTATGTAATACTTTAGAATTATCATATTATAATTTCAGAGGTTAGAAGGGAAAATATTTTGTTGGCCAAGCTCACTAAAAAAGTATAGTAAATATAATGCCTTGACGAATTTTTACTGGGAGTTTCAGAACTAAGAGCGCGATTTTTACCTATTTTAGGAGTAAACCTGGAATATAAAATTAGCTGAAAAATGTCCGAAACTTAAGACGATTCGTCAAACATTTTGCATAGTGTTTTATGTGATGATTGTCATCGGTAAATATTGAAACGCAATCTCTTTGTCTTCACGCGGCAGTAGTGGACTCCTTTATATACATATGAGATGAAGATGAATCAAAGGATTTCCGCGAATATGTCGTACACGCGTTTTTTAGGTTAAGAAATATCCATCCGTCTCCAACACCTGACAGAAAAGGAACATGGACTCTGGACCTCATTCCTTTAGAGATAGATGTGCAGTCTTACAGATAATTGAAGGATGACCGACCCAATATCTTACGAAACTACCCGCCAAAGGGAGGCATACAGGGTATTAATGTGGATATACAAGTAGAATCTCGAGAGATGAAGATGTTTGTAATAATCTAACATCATACGTAAATATTATTTTCACCCTGTTTATTTTCGTATACTTGGTGACGTCCCCCTGGAAATTGTCCAAGTTAGGAAGTATTTTACATCCATGAAAGAGACTTGAATTTGTCTTTCGCTTTACTAAAATTCAGCAAGTGACTAAGAAAATCGAGTTTTATTATGCTATATTCATCAAAAGGCCATTTTATCAAAGCTTTTTGCTTCAGGAATTGAGAAGCATATGTTAAAGGGATCCTTGGTTAGAGGAACAGTTCAAAGTTAAAGTTTTCGAGGTACTGATGATGAAAAGCTATCTAGAGTCGTCAGGCTTTGAGGTATCTGTTTCAACAAAGGGTAAGTCGAAACTCAAACTAAATGAGAAATCGATCATACACCTACGATGCGTAAGCCTCCTAAATAGAGTTTTTAACAGGGATTGTGATATATATTGCAAATAAACACATTCAAGGCAAATGGATGTTGTAATACGTAGAAGTCCAGGTGATTCTAAGCTCGAAGGGAAGGTGAGGTATTTTCATCATTCATTCAAAAGTGGGTCACTAGAGCAATCCTTTTCTTGAAAATCGTATTTTCTGTGAATTTTTATATCCATCTTGAAAGAAAGGACCTTCGAGACCCGCTGTCGAATGGAACAGGCGAGACGCCGAGCCACTCGTCCTTAATGGGCCTAATTACAACCATTATGTTCACCTTAAAGCGGAGAGTATATAAATTCGTGCAAATCACTTAGAATTATTGCCAGCTTTAAAGTGAGGATCCTTAAAGTACATTATGATACCTTGTAATTACAGGATGGGACCGAAACGGTAATGTTTCCAATGTAAAAGAGATTTTAGTCGATACAAAAAGTTTTTAGTGGGTGATATTGGTGGCTCTGCGTTTCGAGTAGGTTCTGTATTATGAAATATTCGATATGGAATACAATACATATGGTCGACGAGATTCTTACGCAGGAAAACAAAAAATTCTGAAGTTTATAAAATCCCAAGGAAGAATAGACTTGAAAAATTCCCATTCCCCATTCCTTGTTAATGTTCTTCATTTATTAAACGATTTAGTGGAACCTTTGATCTATTCTAGTTGTTGATACATCAGAAGAATCTGCATTGAAAAAGATCATATTTATATAACTTATAAACTGGAATGTTCAATAGAAGATGAAGTGTAGCTGATGAGGAATGGAGTGAAAACAACAGTGTCGTGATCGTGAGAACATTACAAACCTCACCTAATCTTGATTTTATATATTTTAGGGAGACCAGCTATCAGATCCGTCCTTGATGGTTGATATTGTGGCCCCTAAAGTACAGGCAACTCGCAGTGCTCCTTAACTGAATACTGAGAGTTCCTTTTCTTTTCTTTCTGAATCTTAGTTCTAGTTTACCTATGTATCGTCAAACGCTTAGAATCCATGTAAGCATCAAGATTCGACCTCATGTGCTACTTCATTACTTCGTACTACGCCTTACGTACAATTTGCAGAGATAACAGATATAAGTTTCTAAAATTCCAGATTTTGTTTCTCTTAATTGATAATGGTTGAGAAATTAAGTTACAAAGTTGATCGTTGCAGGTAATAAGTTGGCCAACCTTGCCCTATAGCATTATGATTCTTGAGATTGCCGGTTCTGTTTATTTTAATTGTTGACTGGTATACCAGTAGGTGCATTAATTAGTTTTTACTTACCAAGATTCTATGATATCTATGATAGTTATGTTAATGATAACTATGTGTCTGAGATAGTCGATTTATAGCCATGGAAAGTCCGATATAACTACTCTACGAGGCATGAGATAAGCTATTTTTAATCACAACAAGCGGCCGATACAGTTTCGTCATCTCAGCAGCTTTCCCATGCGTGCGCCAACATTGCAAAAAGGCTCAAGGGAAACTCCGTCCCGCAAACTAGAAAACCCAAACAGGCTAAAAAACCGTTTCGAACAGACGCAAAAGTTGGCACCCCTGCTGCCCACATTCGGGCAGTAGTGTAACACGTCGGCCTTCGTCGTCGTCAGGAAAAAGAAAGCCTCCAGCGAGACTTGAGTCTCGAACGCGGACAGCGGATTTTATTATCATCGCGTCTTTTATTTTTTCGTTTCTGAAAAGGTGAGGAGAAGTTGGACGGGAAGTGACGCTCGAAAAGACATGACGGCCGCCACGTGGCGAGTGGTTCAAGTAGAGAAGCGCTGCTGTCGTCTTCGTCTTGGTGGAGGGAGGTTGATGCTTAAGCACGGGAATAATTAGAACCGAGCGACAAGTCGTGAAGGACGCAATCTCTCTCTCTCTCTTATTCTCCTGTTTTGCTCTCTCCCTTTCTCTCCGCGGACCCTCCCTTTCACCCCCCCGTCACCGGCATGACGCACTAGTGCTGGAGAGAGTGGTTGTGCAGGGAAAGGGGAAGAGAGAGCATCACAAGACTGGATGTGCCAGCATCAAAATTTGTCACCGCTCGAGGAATGAAGTTCCGAATTTTCTCCTTTTTTCTCCTCTTCCCTCCTCTTTTTTGTTTTTAAATTGTAATTTCCTTGAGATTTTTCTTCGCTGGAGGGAAATGATAAAGATGTTTTCTTCTTTGTTTTTGGCTGGAGGAACTCTCGTTTGGGAGCTAAATAATTATGGTCTCTCTCTCTGCGCGATTGTGAGTTTTGTCTATCTTTTTGAGGGAAATGGCGTGATTAGTCGCGCGTGCCTACGAGTTAACGTGCGATTGCGTTTAAATGGATTTGCGCAATCAAATTTGATGGAATTAAAAGTTTTTGGATTTTATGTTTGTCACTTGTGCCATTTTTAGGCACGCATCCGCTGTTTTATGGCTGATCCGAACGTATATTTTTTCCGTATATATTCCAATATAATTCAATATAATTCAATATATTCCAATATAATTCCGTATATTCTAAAATAATTCCATATATTCCAATATAATTCCATCCTCATTGGTTTCCTCTCCAAGGATAAGACTACTTTCCCAGCAGATTCCTTCAAAATAGACTTTAACTAAATTTTTACGGTAGCTTTATCCATAGGATTATGATTACCTCCTTAAGTATAATATTTCAAGAAATGCAGACACAACAAAGTAATTGGCCGATTTTGCTAATTTACACGTAAAAATTCTTTATCATACACACTTTTATTGTAGCTAACCAACATTTTTTATGCATAATGATATATTGTTTAAGAGGAAAATTTATGAAATTGATGATTTTGCTCTGCAGCAAAACTGAGGACGATGAACGAAAGTTTAAGAAAGAAATTACATAGTACCTATGAAAATATGTTTACAACCTTAGAAATAATGGGATATTTTAGGTGGTGCTAATTATTTGAAATCCTGTAGGTAATTTCTAGGAACTAGGAGTAATTTCAGGAATGGTGTATACGGGTGAGAAAAACGTAAAATACCTTAACAAATAGATATACTCTTTCTTCTGCAAAATACAATGTCACTGTTAGTAGTTAGTATATCGCCGATTTATCGAATTTTTACAAACAGGACATTTGGTTCCTAAGAACCTTGCTGTTAACCTATTAACCCCTGTTCATTGTTCAAAATACAATTTCAGATATTCCTATATTACCGGATAATAAAGGATATTCTGCCATCGAGGAGCTTTCTATTTAGTATATCTGATTGTTTTCTTTGGCTGTCTACATATTTTTATGCTGTTCTGTGTACAGTTTCATAGCCAACCACGATCTTTGATCTTCTCTCCATACTTTATGTATTTATTTCAAATGGGACAACAAAGAAAATTCAAGATTCAACACATTACAAGCGATAAATTTTAATACTTATTTGTACCTCATCTAGTATCTAGGATCTATCTACATCAAAGGATGGATGTGCATGACGTCAAAATAATACTATCACTTCCACACCACACTTCTAAACTATTATATCAATTCTATTACTTCCTGGTGATACCCAAGGATAACATAGTACTTTCGTGCCCACCGTGTGACTTTCTTTCCGTAGGTCATTTCACTTTAACTGAAAGAACGCATGCACCGAAATGTTACAACAAATACATACAAGGCAGAGCACTTAATCAAAAATCTTGATTGAACGGTAGCTATTTTAAGGTGCATTCCGTTTATTTCGGACATAAATAGGCAATCTGGTGGTAATTTGGACGGCAGATGTGCTGTAACGAGGGAGTGGAAGCCAAAAGTCAGTCTCGTGGAATTTTTACGACGAATATGACAGTATTACGTTCGCTCTTCGAACGCTATATTTTCTCTCTTTTCTCGAAAAAATTACATTTTATAATTTTAATACTTAAATTATTGGTGCGATTGTATTTCCTCGATTTTCAGTCCCTAAAAGTCTCCATGACAATGCGAAGCATCCAAATATAATTATCCTTGCTATTTAATAAAATAAATTATATGTTTTTATTTCGTTCCAATTTGCTATCTCGCCTGTTTATTTTTCTTGGAAATCATTAATTCACTTGGCGTTCTTTGCTGAATATAGATGCCTCAAATTAATTTGCCATTTCCGTTGATGACGACTCAGGCGCTATAAATGAATTCAAAAAATTGCGATTTTATGTGGAATACGATTATTTCAATCACAAAGAGACTAAAATATTTAGTTAACGTTGCAATTTTGTACGGATGATGGATATTAATTGTTTGAGCTACGCATTATATCGCCACGACCTGAAATGCTTCAATAAATACTGTAAATTATTTAAATATAATTATATATTATTATATTTTGTTCGATTTGCTATGATAATTTATTTCCATATTATAATGCTATCATATTATAATGTTATCATATTATAATGTTTAGGTATTCACGCGATTTTGTTTTTCATTAAAATATGGAACGTATTTAAAAACACATTTGCACAGACGAATTCATTAACACATTTGAAACTAGTAATTATGAGCCGAGAGGTACGGTTTTTAGAATTTTTAGCCCATCATAAAAATGCTTTAGAATTGTCGAAACAAATGCAACGCGTAGCCAGCTTATCAAACAAATAAAACTTTTTATGCCGCGATGAAATTTTCTTTTAAACCCTCCCTTCTCTTGCATTAGATTATCGTTTAACTCTAAATGAGCAATTCACCAACTGAATTGCCACAACTCTTGCTTTCACATTTTTGGCTTTCTCATATTCCCAATCATGTACTATAAATGCTTATATGTCTGTGGGATGTCCTTCGATTAATATCTGTGGATACTTACTTTTCCATTCTTAGAGCCCATATTTCAAAAGTAACAAATTTATATGAAAGGGATGAATATATATAAATAAAGAAATAGAGCAGTAGTGAAATTTCAGGTCAAGGACTAAAACAAATCGGTTCTTGGGCATTAAAAAGAAGATAGTACATGACAGAGAGAAACAGTCTGAAAACTATTAATCTCCTTTCCCTTACCTGTGTACTTGTTATACCAACATGAATGTACACACGAAATTAAATGACGAAGGCGTTAACGTGAGAAATCGCATGTGTGAATAAAATATTCCTAGCTATTAATCGGTCTCCTGCATACCTTTTATTTCAACTAGACCAAGAGAGAAAGAATAGTTACGTCGAAATAGTTATTCTAATTTCATACGTCGATCTAGTTCTTCCTTTAACAATTGGCATGGTTTAGATTTCAGAAAATAAGGTCATGATAGCCTCCCAAATAAAAATCTAGCCTATTTCCTCCCTTTTGTGGAATCCTGTATATTTTCGGGTCATTTACACCAGCAAAAGTTTCATCCGAAACACTCGAACGCTCCAATGGTTTTTTCGCCCATAACTATCCTCACGCTGTAACATTTCGAACCCGAAAACCTGGTTCTCCGTACTCCGGCACAAGAGGTCCGAGTTCCCCATTCATCAATTCATGCACGGATGTAGTTATTAAAAATCAATGCGCTCTCGCAAAAATCAACCGCGGCAACTCGATCGATACATATAGCAGCGGGGAGAAAACAAGCGAAAAGCGTTGCGCGGCGCTCACGAAAACGCCATGCACGTAGGAAATTTTCACTCATAATTGGGTCGGAATTCCCCATCGATGCAGGACGATATTTTCCACCCCCTGACCCACATTTAACGCCGGGCGAAATCGGGAAAAAAAACTCCCAATTAACGATACTCCATTCAGTGACGCCCTTCCTCGGGCCACCGGAAAAGTACGCAAACGGGCGTATAATGAAGAGGAGAAGGAAATGATAATACGCGAGAAAGAAACACAAGCTGAAGGAGCGCCACTTGCTAAGAGAATGAAAACGAAAAGGATCCGAGAGTTTGAGCAGAAAAGCCACACCAACTCAAACCCTGGAGAGAGAACAAACTTCTCTGGGAGGGAAAGGGATTTTTGAGAAAGAGAAGAAGTGAAGGAGGAAGTGGGAGTTTGGGATGGGATATTTTCGTGGAAATCCGTGCTGGAGTGAATAGACGTTCTTTACCATAACGAAACCGCGGGAAGCATCCTCGGAGGATCGTCAAAAGAACGTCTGCGGGACAAATTACGGGACTCGGTGTGATTTCTAAAGCGTCTGAGAACTGCGTGTGCCAGGGGATGGGCACTCCAGTATTTTATGCGAGGGGATAGAGGTGAGGGTTGGGGTGAAAAAGAGAAAGAATGAGACCAGAAGTGGTCCAGTGAGGGCTAATGAAGACTGGTTTCCGGCCCGTGAAAAGGTGTAGTGATTCCCGAGGGTGGTTTTTAGGATTTCTTCCTTGTTTACATAACCAGTTCTAGACGAGATTACCGTAGATTAGTGGAGAGGTTGAGGCGAAAGTTACTCTTCATATTTCCGGATGATCTAACTGATGATAACCGGATGATAACTATCTAAGGAAGCATTTTGTTTTTGTTCGTTGATGATCATAGAAGAAAATGTAATTCCTTTCACCCCCTCAATCAAACGAGGAAGTGTTCTCTGAATTTGAAGATGTGTCTTTTCCACTTGGACGAACTCGATTCTATTATGATCCATTTCTTTTTATATCCTCGAGGGAATTGATCAACTTTGAATATTAATTAGCAATAAAGGAACAAAACAAGTTAAGATTTCAGTTTATTCACGTTATGATCACACAAAAGAAAATCGTAGGCCTAAACATTTTAAATATATTCTAAATTCATTAACAGCTCCCTTTTTTTAAGAAAAATTTCAATGATCAAACCATTTCTCCATTCCTTATTAAGGAATTAGATTTAATTATTATATTTACTTGATGACGAAAGGAAAAATTAGACCATTCATTAATTAAGAACTTAATATTTATCAAGGTGATATTTTGGCATATTCTCATTAGAGGAACTATATCCTCTGCCTCAGGGAAATTGTTTATAGTTTGAAAAATCACAAATAATCAAGAAGATAAAATTTACATTAAAACGTTTTCGTAAAATTGCCATTGCTAGTTCACGTAGTTCATTTTCCCAACACTATTGAGCAAAATAGTGGCACACCGGCAGGCATTAGTATCCGATTATGCAAATCAATTGAAGTTGAGGGTTTAGCTCAAGGTTGTAAAATGAGAACTAGCTTTTCTTTAGAAGTCCAGTAGGGAAAAACAGCAATATATTTTGTAATTATATTGATTTTATGGTATTAGTCAGAAAGCTAAGTTTTAAACAAACCTAAGGTTCGATTCCCGCTTCGATAATTTGCTGCCCTCTGCTTAGGTACATACATCTGCCTGCGGTCTGTCCTTCGCAATCAATGTGTGTACGTCACAACCGCCGCATGACACTCGTCAGTACTTGTTCACGCTTGTTAAAGATTAATGCTTTCTTCTCGATTCAACTAACCCACGATTCTATATTATTAACATCAGGATTCCTTTCATGATGAATAATTCTGGTTTATTACCAATTCAATGAAATTTGCTGTAATCTAGGCGAATCGGTTAAATGTTTAAATATATTTCTAACCATAAGACAGTTACGACAGCTGTTATCAATTGAGGACCAATTTAGCCTCATAGATTATTCCGCACACGTATACAGCACGTTATAGGAATATTCTATGCGACAGGTAAAATGGCCTATGCAATAATAAGGGCGCTTCCATGGAGAACTATTTTAAAGGAAATTAAGCAAAACTGAATACCGTTTTGATCGACAAGCATTTCGGTACAATTTCAGAATCTTTATTAAGCATGGGGTACTAATTTTTTTTATTTTTAAATTTTGAACGTAATAATTTGGTTACGATACACAATAACGAACGATCAAAGAAGATTAAAATATAACTATGTAATGGAGAATGAATCAGGAGAAAAGGGTTTTCAAAGCAATATTTTTGTGTTTATTTTGCAAATCTTCCAGCCGTCATTCGGCGTGTGGCCGGTAATGTAAGCACGGAGCGTTTGAGTAACTACTTTAGATTGTTGATATCACGTATTGTTCGTGGAAAGAATGAGAAAAATTAATATTTTCTATCTTTACTTGCAGCGCCGATCTGGAATAGAAACTCTATGTGATTTTCACTGTGAAAATTTTAATCCCCACTTCTTTCTCTCCCTGATTTTCAGTTTCCCTCTTGATGTATCTCCCACAACTCACCCTTACTCTTTCCTCTCCCATATCACATATAAACTCTGAAATTCTGTACATTTTTGCTTAAAGATGTCAATCTGTTGAAAAAAACCAGTCACTTTAAAAATTTTCTGGAAATTACCGGGAGTCTTTATTGAAAATGGAAGAGAATGAGTCCCTAAAACTACTTGTCTTAGCCTGCACTTCTCTTATTTTATGATCATTGTCGGATGGGTCAAAATAGCAGGGGGTTCACATAATATCGATAACGTCTTCCGCAAAAAAACTTTCTATGAATATATAATGCAATTGCAGCCTAGTTTCTAATCTTATCTTTACAAGGATCACACCAACCTCCATATGAGATCTGAGTTTTATACTAGTTGAGTAGTTGAGCTCAGGCTTGCTTTTTCAACATCGCATTTTTCAATAAAATACATTGTCTTGTGCTGCACTTTCTCGCATTTGCGGCTACATGTTTCACCGACCGGATCCCATATACTTTCTGAATATTCAAAATTGGGCCTTGGTTAAAAGGTTAAAAAACATCGCTCTCTAACCTTCTCATCGCATCTACCCACAATGTGCTTTAAGAAGCCGGGATTTTTAATTGCTTTACCAAAGATTTTGTGGATACATACCCCCAGGTTAAGTTAACTTTCAATGATATCTAACTGACCAAATTAAATTCGTATCTATTCAATTGATTTTGTAAATGTAATTTTGACGCAATAGTTCCTTTTCTATAAGATAAACTACGGAGCAACCTACGTTTTACATTACGGAGAATCAACTTTCTCTGGTTCCCACCTTTCGCACCATCTTTACATAAGAACTAATTTTGTTTGAAATTTTATAATAACTAGAAAATGAGGCCTATTAATATTTGTCGATGATTCGGGCTATTATTGGGTGCGGCTTTGTTGGCCGCGGTAAGATTTGGGATCTCTATAAATGGATTGTATATATGATGTGATTTTTGCATATATGACGTTGGGACTGGACAATTTTCCATTTGTGATGCGATTTATGAAATCAATGATAATTTGAGCTTTTACTGCAGGGGTAATGAGGTAGTGGAAGATTTTTTCTGTAGTTGGATATCACTTTTTCTAAAAATCGAAAGATAGATGGAGAGACTGGCGAGAACGCAGGTTGAGGAGTTGTGGATAGTATGCAGCCAGTGCTTGAAGATGAGGTTTAATCGAGAATTAAATAAGGGCTATATGTATGAAAGAAACAGTCGATAGGAAACATTTTCTATATCTAGGCAAAAATCACCGTTAGAGGAGGATATGTAATTGAGATACACCCAATAATAATGCTATATGCTATATATAATTCTAATAATGTTTCATATATATAGTAATGTATATATAATAATTTTGCATATATAATGCTAATAATGTCTCTTCACTCATTTCCTGGATCATAATTATAACAGGGATAAAAATAAGCTTCTTTGACTAAAACCTGAACCTGCTTGTTTATGGTATGCATACAAATCTATTCCAAACAAAATGTTTACCATGAATGCCCTGGAGGAAAGGAACACTTTAAGGAGGAAAAGGCTTAAACAGGAAACAGGAGCCTAGTAAGAGCAAACGATAAAATTTTTATTATTATTTGTCAAAGATGATGGAGGAAGTGGGTCACTGGGTTTAGAACGGAGGACATAAGGTCGCCACCTTTCTTTGCTTTCAATCTAGAATACATCGATGCAGTTTCAGGACAAATACCCCTCAGCCAAGGAAAGAATCCTCCCGTAAAATAGCTTCAGATTTTTCTCCTTTTTTATATTAATAATGCCTTAAATAACAATTTTAATGAAATTGGGAAATGGAGAAAGAAAGCAAAAAATAGAGCTGAACGGAGGCATATAATTGAGGATGCCAAGGTAATCTTGGTGTAGAGTGTAGAGGGATATGATGGCGATGAATTATATATTCCTTATTCACTGGATTTTATACTAAATCACTGAATATCTTTACTGGCAACTCTGGTTTAGATGTGAAAATTTGGTCCGAACAGTTTCTAAATCAACATACGTTAATTCCTTTTTATTTATTATTATACATTTTTGTTGGAAAAAATTGTTTCCGCCCGGGATCGAACCGGGGACCTTGCGCGTGTGAGGCGCACGTGATAACCGCTACACTACGGAAACTGTTGAGGAACGAGGAGATACAATTTTAAAACTTTCAAAATCAGCATACGAAAATTGTGATCGTACTAGTAAGAGAGATATTGTTTCATGTATCCGATATTAAATACGAACGTAATTTTTATCATTAATGCACCATGAACAGAGACACTTGCGAATTTCCAAATACTGTTTAAAATACAACTAGATGAAATAATCAATCGCCAGCTTTAGTATCCTTAGAACGATCGCTTGGATGGCTTGGTTAATTTAACTTAGTTAACGCTTGCAATCTTTTAATTAACCTTGCAGAAAAAGATTACTAATTGACCTCGATAAAGTATTTTATTTAATAGATATCTATTCCTTAATTACTTCAAACACGAAGTCTGTGAATCCTCCTAGATAGGAGATTAAACTAAATAGTCATTAGTTAACAGCGATAGCTCACACTTTTATGGACGATTTTCAATAATCTCAAAAGTTCTAACGCTGAAGACGTTACTTGCGTTTCTATAAAATAATATATTCTACGTTACTCTATCATTATTTTATTTAATAGCATATGCACAGAGCCGGCCCGAGAAAACAATTCCACAATTTTTTCGTGGAATTGTACAAGTGTTGAGATTAAACTGTTTTTTAATAATAAAGTTCCACCATGTCTCCCTGGAGAAGATACGTTGTGCTTTGGAACTCTCACCGAATGGTTTAAAAAGGATAGATTCATAGAAAATAGAAGAAAAGAATTTCCTCCCTCTTTATCTTAAAAGATGTTGCACGTAAAAGATTCAATGAGAAAAATTAATTCAACGAAGAAATCAATCTCACGATTGAAATTAAGGTAACAGTCTTCATTATGGGTAGTGATGGAAATTTAAAAAAAAGATGTTTCCGCCCGGGATCGAACCGGGGACCTTGCGCGTGTGAGGCGCACGTGATAACCGCTACACTACGGAAACTATTGAAAACTTAAGAGATAAAATTTTGAAACTTTCAAAATCAACATAAGATAATTGTGATCGTATTAAAGTACCTCCTTTACCTCCATCATGTTATTCAGGTCGGTCATAGACTTGACAGCAGACGCCTCATCCTAAAGATGAAATTATATCATCGATTTACTTAGATTTACAGATATAAGCTCATGCCTTAAACTACTATTAGGTTTATGTTATGTCAAGATACCGTCTGTTTATAAATGAATAACAAATGCAAATAATGTGTAAGACACTTCTGTTACAACATACTCCTGATCTCAAAATCACAGTTTTCCGCATGTAAGGGCCTCTTTGTCTGTGAAATATTCATAATTTTTCCTCAAGTAATTCTTTCTCTGGGACCAGTATCTTTCTATCTACTTCCTGACCAGTACTTCCTGAAATCCATGATCGGCAAAAAATACTCGAGCTGATTTTTGATGATTTATTGAAATGAATTTCCTAAGATTATCACAAATACATCTGAATAACTTTCTAAATAATGAGGACGATTCTTTGTGATTCCATACCTTGCGAATTTTGCTGTTCATGTGGTTTCTTTGCTAGAGTATTCCTTTAGTGTCGGGCTAAGAGCATATTTATCTAGTAGGATGTACATTTTTTCTGTGGGATCGAAATAAATTAACTATAGCAACTTCCCTAAATTTATTTATTTATCCTCGAGTTCAGAAAAGTGCACTCATTTAAGCTTTTCCTTTCCATCTATTAACTTTTTTTATCATAAAATAACAGTTTTTTACACATTAGTTGTCAGTCATACATTTGTCAGCAGATGTCTCAATATAAATGTAAAAGATGTTATCGAACTACTTAGATTTATAGATAGAAACTCATATTTTATACAAGTTATAGATTTACATCACATGAAGCGGTATGCTTGTCTATGAATGGATAAAAAATGAAAAAAGTTATGAGACACTTCTCTATCAACATACTGCAGATCTCAAAATCACAGTTTTCCGCATATAAATGTCTCTTTCTGTGAAATATTAATATCTTTTCCTCGAGTAATTCTTTCTCTGAATAAATTTCTCTTTCTGAGAAGTATTAATTTTTTCTTCCTCAAGTTATTCTTTCTCCGCGACTAGTATCTATCTAAAAATTCTTGAAACCCAAGATTGGCAAAAAACTCAAGCTTAAATTTCTCTTTCTGAGAAATATTAATATTTATCCTCAAGTTACACTTCCTCTGCGACCAGTATCTTTCTACCACTTCCTGAAACCCAGGATCGGCAAAAAAACTCCGGCTTAGGCATCACGCCACTCACGCTTTGGTTCTTTTGGACTGTCCGTGCGAATATTGAATGGTTGGCAGCCCTTGTCGGATCCGAAGGACTTGGTCCGCCCTCAAGACCCCAATCCTTCCCCGCGGTTAAAGTCACGGTCTTCTCTTTTTCTTCGGGATAAGTACGAAGGGGAGAGACAGGTCGTCAAGGAAGGCGTTCTGTGGGAATCGACCGCACTCTTATCCCAGAGCACATCAATCACTACCTCTCGCGGTCCCTTCGGCTGACTTCCTTTTCATTCCACGACATTCCCCACGCGCAAACACGCCTCTCTCGCCACGGTAAAAAATATGGACAGAGATTGGAAAGCGGACCAAAGGACGGACGAACCAAATTTTAGAGGAAAAAACTAGGCGCCCATCTTGCTGTGGTATCCTGCTAACAAATGTAATGATAGATATAGAGAATGAAGAGAAGTTGGGTATTTTTAACTAAAACTATTTTTTCCTGTAAAGCACGATAAGGTTTCGACGAGTAAAACTTATCGTCAGGTGATGATAATGATTATTACTCATTAAAACCTGGTCGTATTTTATTAAAGAAAAATAGTGTTTTTGGAAAATGTAGAATGCTTCTCTGCATTTTACATGATGGATTCCAATAATTTCTCGCCTCTTACTGAGAGTTTTATATTATGACGTAGAAAAATAATATTCATGTGGGTAAACATTTATATGTTATTACGGGACAAAGCTTTCTCTCTATATCTGTTGTCAACACAGTTTATTTCATTATTTATACATAAAGGAAATAGGTAACAGGACATTATTAGTAGTCATTATTGAAGGGAAATATAAAAATATAAGAAACTCTGCTAGGTATTCACTAGTCTAAAGTGATGCCCTTCTACAACCTCCCCAATGCAGCACGTCATATATTCCAATCACAGAATTAATAAAATGGGTTTAAAGAAATATCCAAAAGTCCTTTCTCTATTTAGAAATGGAAAGTTTTTATTCATTCCTTTCGACTATTTTTGTGGGGACCTTAATTACATTAAATTACTATTTTCCTCCTTTATATATGTTTCATAATTTTTCCTGTATGTTTTTAGATTGAGAGGTAAATATTTCTTTTGTTGATTACCAGAGGAAAATAAAATGCAACTCTCCGAGATGTTATAGTAACAGAAAGAATGACGCATTTGCGCTTTTTGATGGCGTTTATTTCTTTCATTTAGTCACACCATTTAACCTTGTGATCCATCGCATAGCGGTTACATAATATAAGTACATACATTGAGTAGAAAAGTATGTTCAGAAAAGTATTTTTGGGTTCTATAAATGAATTACAAACTTACAATCAGGAAATTGATTCTTATATTCCTGCTTAGAGTGATTCCTTACTACTTCATCTGTTTACATCTTCCCTAAGACATTTTTTGACAGTTGATGCAGACAGAGGTTTTTCGATATCCAACTGCCATGGATTTAATAGTTATAAACACGAGCAAAGACTAGGGCATCAGAGATATGCCGTTCCAATATTCCTTTCATTCTAACATGTTAGAATGAAAAAACATAATGATTTTTACATGCTAAATAAACCACATTCATTTTTATTCATTGCTTGACTAGGAAGTTTTTATAGCGGCGTCAATATTTTTTACAACCTAACTTTCTTAAGTTTACAGAATATTTCGTTATCTAGCAATCGTTGAAAAATATTTGCACTATTACAATTTCAGTACTTTCTTTCCTCTTTATTTATATCATCGACTTTTTATCTTGCCTATTTATCTCCTCCATAGTTTTAGATTGAAAACCGAGACAAAATTGAAATTGTCACTTACCTTGAATCAATGCATAACTCTTCCAAGACGGAGGAAATGGTTATGACTACTATCGTTTAATTAACAAAATCAATTGCTTACACATTGTGCACTTCGCTTAACTTAAGATTCTCCATTGGGTTTTAGTGTATTTCCTATTTTATATCACTTCAAAGTTTCCATTGTTATAATCAATAAATGAAATTTTGTAGAATTTTTACTATCAAGTAATACATTCTATCTAATTCACTTTGAATATCATTCTAATGTGCAAGTAAACCTTTTATATTTTCCATTGACATTTATAAAGATTTCAAGATTTTGAAGATTGAATTTTTGAATTTTAGTAAGAATATTAGATAACTTTAAGTTCTATAAGCACCAGCAACCATTTATATATTGAATTATTGATTGAATGATAATTATATTTTATTTACGAAATACTTACTATGAAATTTGTATTTACACGAAATTCAAAAACGTATTATATGTCTCTCGAGTCATCTCTATTGATTTACTTTTCGGGACAAAAGAAAACGCGCTAATTTCTATCATTCTGCATTTGATGTGCACCACGTCATCTTCCAATTTATATGAAGGACTGGAGCAATTTTTCCATACCCCGGGAAAGTAACGTCATGCTACCCAATTCCGCCACTCTTACAACATTTTAATCTGCGGGACCTTTTTCCCTTTCTCCAAACAGATAAAGAGATCCTCCTTGGGTAAAAATCGCCCATTTGGACGTCCTCCCCCAACAGCAGGCCGTAACCTCTTTTATACCTCCTTCTCTTCTTTTCTATTTCTCCATCGCAATCCTCTCAAATTACGTCGAATTCTCTCCCTCCACTCATCTCCCGTTCTCACCTGCAGCACACCCTTGCCCCTTTAACCTTTAATGCATCTGCCACGGGGTAGATTTTTCATCCCACGGTTTGCTTCCCCATCCTTCCCCTTAGAAAACCTGCTTGGACTCGGGAGATAGCAGTCCCCTCTCTTATGACTCGGACTGTCTTTAAGACCTCCCTTTTTTTCTTCTGGCTTTATATACTGCCTCCTCGAGAAGGGCTCTCCACTCTATAAAGTGATTCGCTTGAGGACTTCTCCGGCTTTATGCTCTCGTAGTTGCGGATGGAAGTAGAACGGGCCGAGGGATTTAATGAAAACGCCTTCCCCGGCCTTCGATTTTAGGGTTATGCAATTTTCGCCGGCTTTTTTTTTTAATTTCGCGGCGCGCCTTCCGAATGCGGTTGGCGTGGTTGCGCGATTGTTTTAGTTGGGGACGTCCGCGAACGGTTTCTAACGCACTTATCGAGCGGGAAGGAAAGGGGACGAGGGAAGGCCTGAAGGAAATTGCCTTGAAAAGAACGATCCGCCCTGCTTTGAGTAGAATCGGTGGAAGTGCTCATCCCGTGCATTAACGCGATTACATGGGCGGCTTATTTCTCGAGATTGGTTCGATCTCCTTGGATTTATTGTGATCGCCTCGAAGACGGTACGACTATTACTAACTACGGTCGCTCTTTAGACCCCTGTAACCCGTTTTTTGCTTTAAATTTAGGAAAATTCATTTTACTTCGGAAACGAGTGAAATGTTGTAGAAATTACCTAACAAAGAAGAGGGAACAGGCATCCAACCGTAGTATGTCGTTCCACTTCGATTCAACAAAAAATTCTAGTTTTGTTTCAGTTTAAGCAGTAGTAGTATTTTCAAGTGCTTTGATATCTAAGGTAATTTTGCACATATGGGCCCCCACCGAGAATCTAATCCGGAATCGCTTTCTCCATAGGTGAGCTGCCCCCTAAGCTATCAGGGAGCTCTTAAATTTTGGTTCTTCTGCTCTAGCCAACGTGGAATCAGTTCCGACCGATACCATTGTAAGATTATAATATCTTACTGAAAGTTTCTTCTAGTATTTCCAGCTTTTTTAATATACGTTACGGTCGTATATCATTCTAATTTGAAATTTCCAACCATGTACATTTTATTTCTGGGTAATTGGAGGAAAATATACTAAACATGCTCAATTACAATTTGCAACTAACTATAAATAAGTCTTATTATCCCAAATTTAATAATATAAATAATGTTTGAAAAGACCAACTGCTTGAGCCGTGACTTCGTGGAATGTGAGTGCCATCACGAACAAAGTAAGCAGCAAACACACTTTCCGCGGGATTTATTAAAAAACAACCATGGTTTCGACTCATGCAGTTATCTTCAGGTAATGGTGGGATCATTCACATTTTCATTCACCATTACCTAAAGATAACTCAATGACTTGAAACAATAATCGTTTTTTAATAAATCTTGAGGAAAGAAAAAGTTTGCTGGTTACTTTGCTCGTGAACGTTTGAAAATGTATTAAGTAATATTATCAACTAAATATTAGCAAAACTAATTATAAATTTAATTATGTTAATGATTAACAATTTAAAATTTTAATAAACACGTAATAAGCATAAATAAACGCTTCAGAAGGATATAATAAATCAATAGTCGGAGCGAATAGAACCGATTTGCATTGGTTTGATGTTGGCAGAAGTAGAGGAACCGAACCGAGTCGAGATTTATTTTTCTCGTGGAAGTGGAGCAAAATACAGAAAAAAATATGTTACGGTTACGACCTCTGATTGGAAGAAATAGCATGCTTAATCTTTCTTAAAGGCATTACTTATTCTATACCAGCAGGCATGTAGTTCTCGTACACTGTTAACGCGATCCATTGATTGAATGACCTAGCAAAGTTTTCTATTCATTACTTCGGGAACAGGGAAACGAATATCAACTTCACATGGTCTCTCAAACGAAGCTTTTCCGAAAAGGTTCCATCACATAAACATTGCATCGTCAGTCACTCAATCCTAAACTACTATAAACTGTCCCTTCTGCACTACGCCTTTTCGCCAGTGCTACGTGCCATGAAATGCTTCGCCCGTTTTAGTGCTTAATTCGGACTGCGGCATCCTCTCCGAGCAAAACTTTTCCCCTACCTCAGTTAGATGCTTCACAATTACTCAAACGTTTCCGCAACCTTCTGCTTAAATTGGTTTACTTCGCAGTTTAACCTAAAATCCCACACGTGTACAGCTTTGCGCTGCGTAAATGGTAATGACGTCTCCAAGTACCCCAAGCTTACGAGAGTGCATGAAAGGAAATGACAATAAAATCTGTGCCCAGAAGTCTTTTAAATTTCTGAGAGAATATATACCTTTAATGAATGCACATGCATTAGTACCCAATATCTTTCACAAAGTTATGTACTAAATTTTGATATCATACGGCTAATCATGAAACAACTCGCCTTAAGAACAATGAAAACTATACCAAATTTTGTATTTATATTCATAATTTTATTATTTATAAATTCTCGCATTATTTTGCCCTAGGTTGCCTCTTTTTATTTTAAATTACATTAGTGAAGCAAGAAATATTAGTTTCGAAACTAGTTATTTCCACAAAATATATTCTGTGGAAATTACTAGTTTTTTTGTTTCTCTTATGATGGCGTTTCGCAAAGTTATTGATTTTATTAAGTTGCATATGAAATTAAAATTAAATATACAAATTTTGGCGACGGATCAATCAGGTAGACAACAATTAAAAGGGTAATCAGGTAGACAACAATTAAAATTACTGGGCGACTGCTATAGAAGCAAGCTCAGATGTAAACGCTATCAGGATAGCCTTAATTATTATTTATCAACGCTATCTAACTCTAACATATTCGAGGCGTTAGACTAAGCATAATTCACCTAGATTCTAAGGCATATGGATGCGTGAAAATGACAGTATTATCTCAATGGCCATGAGTTCCCATAAAATATCGACAAACATCCTGCAGAATTACTCCAATCTCTACAATAAATAATTTATATAATAAAACCATTATTTTCCTTTAATCTTGGTCGATTGAGATGTAGATTTTTCAGACCTCTATCTTCATAGCGACTGGAGACAAAAATCTGAACTATAAAACAGTCCATGGGAATGATAAAGCTCTGAGTCAATCAGTGGGTGGTCTTGTTGGTCCGAGATGTGCTGCATAACTTCTTATGCAAATAGAACTTTCGTGGGAGTTTTGAGATGCAAAATACGCCAACCATTACCGCAGCGGGATCTTTTGAAAAAACGCCAAAAAACGTTGACGGTCATTGAATTTCCGTGGAGGAAAATTTTATCGTGTTTTGGATGACAAAAGATATGCAAGAGGAAAGGATGAAGAGAGGGGCATAGCTCACGGGGGATTCGTTAAGAAAAATGTAGACGGCGAGGGAGCAATACAACCAATGGAAGTTTTATAGGCGCCGATGCCCATCGCTGACGATAGAGGGCGGACGCGAAATGTTCGTGATACGGATGTGTATAACGCAAATATGTAACAGAGGACAAGTGTTAGGACATACAGAAAAGAGATTGCTATTCAGATGCTTTTCCTAGAGGGTTGCAAGAAGAAAGGTGACTCTTTTAATTCTCGGTCGCAGGCTTCAACGTGTTAAATCTTTATGGCAAACCAATTTGAGTGGTGTAGAATCTTATTATTTAGATTAATCGATGTAACTTTGGTCTTTGCAGGTTTGTTCATCCGATGTCGATCCCTTTTTCTATGTGAATATAATGGAATATCACAGAAACATCAACGATTAAATTAGATGTATTAACTGAACGCTAAGTATATTAACCGGCCTTGGTGGCCGAGTAGTTAGCGTTCTAGCGCTGTGGCTCCAACGCCAAGGTCTCGGGTTCGAATCCCGGATGATCAGGGAGTAGTTGTGTGAGTTCCTTCATTGTTACTGTTGCCCTTGGTTTAAGCACCTGAATAGCTCTATAGAGCTTAAGAGGACTTAACCAATCCAGGGGCAACAGTTGCTGCGCAGCAAAAAAATATGTGAATACATCTAAATTTGAGGTTATTTCTGATAGTCTATATCAAGGATGGGAAATTTTAGCCCAACGGAAGGCAAAATTCAGCGGTCTCATAAGAAATTTCGTATGCGAAACCACCAAACCTATCCTTTTTTTAGTAGGTAATATTGAATAGTACTTAAAAATCCACTTTTTATAGGAGAAACGAATTCATTCGCTAATGTGAAGTAAAAAGAGAACATTTACCTCACTATTTTTCCTTGGCGTAATATGCAATATTGGGAAACGCAACAAATATATCATATTGTATAATATTTATTTCAACAAGTAACTTAAAGTTCGAACACTGTGTACTATTATTCTCCGTATTTATAATATAAACAGAATAGGCTGGATAATCAATGAAAGTAAAGCATAAAAGTGACCAGACACCTTGAATAATAAATGAAACAGTAATTGATTTTAATTAAAAGTCCACTGTAGAATACACTTTAATAACTGGCTTTGGATAGAAGCTTGGTTTATCACGTCGAAGTAATGATATCATATATTGGAGTATGAAGTATCATAATACTTGTCAGTACCACACAGAAATAATTACGAAATACATTGTATACAATCATTTAGTAGAGTAATAATTATAATTTCATCGAATACTAATATTGAATTTCTGGAGAGAAAAGCGAGTAAGATTAAAACTTTACAACAGCATGGTAAAGAATCTGTATTTGATTTCTTACTGATACTCTTCCCCGGGATAAGTCTGTATTTAGCGAAAACTGCGCAATTTATTTTACCATCAGATTTCGAGCTCTTGCTGTGCATTATTCCATAAACCCATAAAATATTCATGCTAGCCTGAGCAGTGGCGTAGCGAGATGATGTCTGACCCATAAGATGCAAGGATGAGCACGAAGTAATATATGGTTGCGAGAACCCCTATGGAGCCAGGCAGGGGTTGCGTTCACTGGGTCACTAACCGAATGTTTTCTTAATAATTTGCCATAATTTAACCTCTTTTTTCTAGCTCCACATGTAGTACTTCTTAATTTTTTCTAAATAAACCACGGGGTCAGTCGTTTATTTTTTGTTTTCCTTTACTGATATATGTGACGTGGGATTATTTATGCTTTGATCTACATTATAGCTATCCTTCATATGTCCTTGGTGGTCTGAAAGTTTTTTTTTTCCATTATTTGTTGCAATTGCTGAAGTTAATCGTTTAGGTTCTCCGTAATACTTAATATCATTCATAAGCAGGAGGTTTTATGAAGAGTTTACAATTTCCAAACTTTTCAAATTGCAATAAAAATATTTTTAATCAGTCATTATTGTCGGTGGATTCGGGTTTGGGGAAGAGATATGTATAAATTGTTTTAGAAATGAAAATATCCTTGTGATATAGAAAACGGTATCTTTTTCCCTCTATTTTCTTACTGAAATTTCATGCATAAGAGAAAACAGTGGGATGTGTAGGGTGATGAAACAATTTTCAGAGTATTGTGTGATTCAAAGTGAAAAATTTCTTGCATCAATAACAGTTTCGAATCACTCAAATAATGTCAGCAAACACGTAGACTTCCTCATACGCCCACTCGTTCCTATCCACTCGAATTGAAGAATCTAATTAATCAATCATAATGTTGATTTTTTATTTAAGCTAGAATTAAACGAAAATAAGCTTTTTACTCCATGGCTTCATTATAATTTTTTCCAAGTTACAGTTAATGAGTTCTAATGAGAAAAACTGCTATTTTTAATGGGATAAAACGTTCAATATGGAACAAAATATCAAAATGGAACCGTTCCTAGGCTCTTTCCTTCTAGCCTGAAGCTTAAGTTGAATTATTTACAAGGAAGAAAAATAAGCGTAGATACAAAATGAAACTAAATGACATTCAACGGAATGTTCAGCATATACTTTGCCCATTGCCGGCAAATATTTTATTTTTCTGTAATAGAAAATTGTTGTATGATGAGATTGGTTCTTAGGTTTTACTGAAAAGTACAACTATTTGTTTACCGTACTAATATTCGTCAGCATCAAACACATCCTCTCTCCGTCTCTCAGTCCCTTTTCAGATGGCATTCGTCCTCTTCCGTTTCCTCTTTCGTATTATCTTTTCATTTATTTCGCTTCCCTGTGCACCTCTCATGTGACACCATAACTTCCGCTTCCAGTTTGAAATTTGATTACTCCTGTTGCTGTTTCCTATTAAAGGACATATCTCATATTTCTCCTCCAATACAAGAGGAAAAAACATTATTTATTTTCAATTCGGCAACTTTCATTCACTCTTTATTAGAACTAGGGAGGGAACATGGAGCTTCATTTTATTGTTTATACTTTGGTGTAATCCAGTGATTCTCATAGTGGACTATTTTACCCTTTGTCTATGAGTGCTAGGCTAACCTAGGAGTGTGCTTGACCCTTGGGTATTTTACCCCGTTGCTGATCATCCCCCTTCTTAATTGAATGATACTCCGTTCTATACAACAGTAAAACACAATAAAACAGTAGAAACGCACCACCTGGTGATTTGGTGTATATTTCTATTAGTCGTTTTTTCTTTTAAAATTTCCGTATTTTCTCGTATTAAAATAATTTTTACAGATGAGAGTTGGACGCAAGTTGGTATGGAACCAATGAGGGTGTGGTATGAAAATGTTTGGTAAACACTGCGATAGACGCATGCGGCCGTTTAATAAATAGAAATATATATCATCAGTGATATATTACATTACCTTAAAGAATTTTCAATAAAAAGAGGGCTACCGGATAGCCATTTGAGCAGCGCGTTTGACTTTGGTGAAAGCGTTCTCGGATTCGATTCCCGATAGTAGCTCAAATGTGCAAAATGACCACAGCTGTTAAAGAATTATTAGCAATACTTCTATCGTAAGAAGACCAATGACACGTAAGCAAATGTAACAGAATTTCAAATTATGTGTGAACCCAAAAAGTGAAACATATTTCAAGTGATAGCTAATAATGACCAAATTCAGCAACAAAATGGTGAAATCCTCCACCGGTTTCTACTCATATTGGATATATACCCTTTAAGATCGAATTTATCCTTGCGTTTAATCATCTCTCGTAGAAATGTGAATCGTTATTTTATTTTACAGATATATATCATATTTGTGATAGGTTTTTGCATGTTCATATCCTATGTGAATGAGTTTAGATTTTATGAGCAGCATGCCATTTCCAGTTATCATTTCCCTCTGCGACAGCACTAGCAGAGTTGCCCTCAAGTTTTGATGAATCGCAGTACAGGTCGATGTGAAAGCCAAAGACTGCGCGTGGGACATCGACACGGAACTCAGCTTCGCCTTGCCCACGGGATAACATGAGCGTGGCTATTGCACCGGCCGCAGCTGCAGTTCTTCTTTGAAAATCGGTAACGGATCGTGATCGATCTCTCCAACATAGAACTCTACGAAAAGGATGTCATATCAGGATTTTCTTTTCCTCAGTCTATTCCATTTTCCGTTCAATGGAGCATCCTTTTGTGACTTAACTACATTCTTAACAAAACAAATGAGATTAATAGAAAATGAAAATAAATTTTTAAGAGTACTATGGACCTTTTTCCATAGTACTCTTAAAAGTCCACAGAGCATAGTAGAAAACCGGAGTTTTATCTTGGCACTCCATGAGCCACTGTAGTCAGTCAATGGGTGCTTACTAATAATACAGCTTACTACTTTTGGATTGCATTCCTCTATGGTATCCCCTATTGCAATCTTCGTTCTGCCTTAGGAGTAAGTCAATCGTTTCAAACTGAATTCACTTCGTTTTTACAAACGAACGTATCTAGAGATTCGTGATATTTCACTCCATAACAAAAACAGAAATCTGGAGGACTTCTGCACAGTTTCTTCCAATTTTTGGATAGTTGAATCATTCTCGCGATTGATTATAAGCAACAAATTATTTAGTGATGCCATAACAATTGTAATCTGAGTTAATCCTCTAGTTTTCTGTTTTAATATTCACCGTCCTCTAAAGCCCAACTTTATAAGGGAGGTTGTAAACATCAGAAAAATTTGGAGACTCTATCGGACTTTTTTCAAGTCTATTCTTCCTTGGGACTCTTAGAAAGTGTTTTATTTCGGAGAAAGTTTTCTGTCTGATTCACCGAATGCCTATAACAATCCGTTCAGCAACATTAAGCGGTACGGCAACGTAGCGACGCACAGCTGGTCAAATAAATGGGTTTAATCCAGTTTTGTAGGTTAAAAAGGAGTTTCCATATTAGTACGAAAGGCAATCAAAATTCATTGAAATACTGTAACATCTTTTTTTTAAATAAATCTTATTATATTAAAAATTCATCAGTAAAATTCATTACCGAAAGCTTTACCGTACGGAAATTATGACAAAAGTATTAAAGAAAAAAATTCAATTTACAGATTTTCCATAATTCATAATTTCAGTTACTTTGAAATCGTTAAAATCAAGGACATCACAGGAAGTGTATTTTTCTTAGTGTAGTAGTATCTTTTCATGAATTCTTTTCCAAATCATACTTATCAGCTTCCCTGTCTCCACGCGGTCCAAGATCATCTCTGACCGTTTAATTTTCGAAATTTTCCAACATTTCACTTTTATAATCCTTCCATGACGTCGATGGAACCCTTTTAATCAAAGTGTATTCCGTAAATTTCACTCTTGTGAATTCGCTTTTGAGAAATGTCGTGCCTAACAGGCCTCTTAGAGATCTGCAGAATTACTTTCCAGATGTGCTCCATTTCGTCCTGTGAAGCGTACGTGCCATCAAACCACTCCCAGAACCCTAAATTGTTGATACAGACTCCGAATGAAGTTATCACTCGAGGAATTCCGTTTGTGCTTTCGGAGAAAATTCCTTGGAAGATTAATCGGCGGTTTACTTTCCCTATACGACAGCATGCACTCGGCCTTTTCTAAGGGCTGCGTCATTACGGAGTGAATAAATCCGTACCTGCTTACGTGAGATGCCATTTGTACGCCGACGCTTGATGCTGTCGTTTTCGGAGTCTGTATTCCACGCCCATTCTGCGAAGATACTAATGCACCAAGTACATACATTTACTCAGTAATTACCACCTCAGAAAAGAGTGTGCCTTCATCAATTTAGACTCTGTCCTTAGAAATCAACGAATTTCGCAATGTATTAGTAAAATAAGCGCAAAGTCTGATAATGTCTTTACCTAAAATCTTCGATCTTCTCTCTCATATACAACTAAATATCTGTAATTGCTCAGTATCAACACTCCTCTGAAATTTATTTCCATTATTAACTTATTATTTATTCTCATCTCAGAAAATTGGTATGGTCATTTTCCTACGAATTTAGTAAACTTAATTTATACAGTTATCAGTTGCATTATTTTAAATTTTCATTTTATCTTTTGAAAGCTCCATTCCATTACAAGAATTGATTTTAAAAGAATCATCGCACGAATTTGAGACATGCTTCTAAAAAAGAAAAATTAATAAGTGTTTTTTACAGTAGAATATAGATTTTTGCTCCAAAGTGAGCGAACGTTGAATATATTTAAAGTTTTCGTTCGTTATGCTGTCTCATAGGGTTAAGCTAGCATCAAAAGTTTTGAATTCCCTTCCTTACTAACATTATTGACTATTGTACTCGTATCACTGGCTGCTCCTATTATCTATTCTAATGGATTTGAAAACCAGCGGGAACTTCAGCTAGTGTATTACATCAAGTAAATTGCAATTTCTAATTTTCCGCGTTTCATGATGAAATGAACCGCATAATCCTGTTATAAACATAATGTATGAAAAACTTGATTCAAGTGAGGAAAAAAAGCTAAAATATTTCATGTGAAATGAATGGAAGGAGAAAAGTACTATTTCTTTCCATTCATTTCACATGACGGATTTCCACCATATATCGCCTGACTGTGAATTTTATTTTAAAAATATTTTTTAAATAACTCGATAAATAGTGGGCGCTCGAAAAATTAATTGGGATGTACTTAAAAAAAAGGTATAGTGTAACCTCTCGACTCAGAATAATAATAATAATAATATATTACGGTAACATATTAAATTTTAAGTTTATCTTTACTTTCAGCATTTTTCCGAGGTTTTTTTTTGATTCAGGTGAAAGTTTTTTTTAGATTTCTTGAAAAAAATAAAGATTGTAACGATCATTCAAAACTGGAAATATAATAAGAAATGTATGCGTACCCTGAAATTTTAGGTAAGAATGGAGTGGAAGGACAATTCTGACAAAGCACTGGTACATTATGTAGAGTTGGTCTTATGAGCAGATTATGATTGTGTGAAATCAACCTGAATCACTTACCAATAATTTTCTGCAGCCAAAAAGATGGGGGAACTGACTGAACTATTTCAGGAATACTCGAAGTCTGCAAATTGCAGAATCAGTTCCCCCATCTTTCTGGCTGTAGAAAATTATTGGTAAGTGATTTATTTATTAAGTGTAAGTGAGGGTAAGTGACTTATCATTCACCTCTTAAGTAGAAATGAATATTGTAGTTGTTAACCATTTCCAAACTATAACTCCATAACATAGGTACCGATAGATGACCAAACTATTTTGAGAAATGTCCTTCAGAAGAATTAATCCTATAAAAAACAGACCTCAATGAAAGGTACTCTGGATTCGGTACATCGACAGCATGAAGTGAATCCATCAAGTAAGGTATCGTAATTGTGTGAGCTATCACTGGATTAGATACACGAATCCAGCAAGAAATAAAAGTCCATTGAGTTCAACGAACCAAAAGTCGAACGGAGAGATATTTGGAGAATCTCAGTAACGTAGCGGCGATAAAGCGTTTGGCTTACACAACATTTTAGCCTGCTGTAACTGCCGGAAAGTATGACCGCTATGCGTTGAAAGTACAGATATAAAGGACATTTATCAATGAGGATATGTCGGATCTTTTCCTTGACATAAAATGAACATTAGACCTATTGATAGAGATCATAGGATTTTTATTTCATCATCAAAAGTGGTATTTAAGGTTAAACGTTTGCCAAATACTGGTATAGTTTCAAGTATTTTTATATTTTCGTAGTAATTGAAGCGTCTCCACATGCGTTTCGAATTAATATTCTTTTGAATCATCCTTTCCAAAAGGTTAAGCAGTCATCGTATGAAGTTAATTCTATTTACAAAATTTCGGACGCGTTATCCAAAATTTTGAAATGATTTTAGCGTCTTCATTCCACATAATTGTTAATTGTATGAAATTATTGTGTCAATTCTATTTATTATTTTTACTTAAATATTATTATTCTGTCAAGACACTAAAATCATTATTATTAAATTATATTAATAATTTTAAGAATACACAAAATAGTGGATTCTTAAATGTAATTCGACACTTCAAGAAATACCTAGACGAACGAATAGTTGAACAGGAAATATAGTACGGTTTTTTACAAATCTGTGCGAAATATAAACAGCCATACTCCAGTCGGAACTGTGAAGTAAACATTTTAGTTGGCACTGTGAGATTCTCAGAGAAGAAGTTTGAATGATATGGGATATTTGTTTTGAAAGTTGAAGAGTGTAAGGTGGAATGGCCATTGAGTTGCAGGTTAACGGGGTCGGATGAGAACTGCACCTAAGCGCGGTTGAAGGCCCTTGAAAGAGGTCACGGCTCAGCCAAAATCCTCGAGGATATTCCACAACTGAAATAGTTCAACGAAGGATATGGCTTTCCGTTTCCACTGGACGAACACAGGCTGCGTTGCCGCGATCACCTGGGGTTTGAGCCGTCTGCGGAGGAAAGATGTGGGAGGCAACACGTCCCGGAATTGAAATTCTGTTTTTTCGGTTTCTTTTTTCGCGAACGCAATTTAGTGCTTCGACGGTACCGACCACTGAAAATTTCTTCGACTGTAAGCATCGTCTTGGAGTTACTTATGAGTATAGCTTTAAACGGATCATTGATCCGTAATTCTGCTAAAGGAGTCAATTTCTACGACGGAAAAATATTGTTGTAAGTTTGACAGAGAAATTCTTGGGTATCAGTTGTCAAATAGAATCTCAAAATCTAATAAATCTGAAATATATATTAGCTTTCAATCGTAGAAAAATGCTAAATATATTTAGAGATAATTTCATACGGTGGTTGAATCAGTCAAATTAGGGTATTTTAAATGACCTTAAAAGACAAATTAATCTATGAGTTTATCAATAATTTTAATGTTGGGATAAATGGAGATATATCCCAAGGATTTAATAAATCGCTTAAATATTTCATTTAATTTATTTTATGATTATATACTTGAATTCCTATAGATTCGAGTTACCATTCCTCTCTTCTCAGGTTTGCTTCTGTCAATTAAAATTAACTCGCTGATATAGGTACTCTATGCTCTTTCGAGTAGCAAAGAAGGAATGATTCAGGAAAGGAAAGTTCGATTCATTGATAATCTAACGTAAAAAATATCACCTCCTTCAGATAAATACTCTAGGCTTATAGAATTCTTTACATGATATAAATTTCAATCTTTTAGTAAGTATCTGCATTTAATAGCGTATGAAATTAATTCCAGAAAAAGTTATGAATAGAGCATGATTCAGCGAATCCCGAATGCCAATTGTACCATGAGTAGTCCTTTACTCATTATTCTGTCAAAGTAAAATATTCACTTCTGCATTACGAAAATTTCAATTTCAGTGGTGGTGGTCGAAAAATTCAAATGCGGAAATAATGAGTCTAGTTTATCCTCAAACCACTGATTCTTCCTCAGTAATTAGTGACTTTTGCTATTGATACTACTTACGAATTTGGTGAATTTTAATTTCCGAATATTTTCAAACTCCTCTTTTGATGTACGTACCTACAAGGTAATACTGAATAAACTGATATTGACTTAAATCTCGCTTTCAGACTACTATTTTATGATTCTCTGCCACCATAGCAATTTAGGCATGCCATTCAGACAAAACAAACTTTTAGAATCTTAGATAAAGTAATCTTAAGTAAAATAGTAAAGATGTTAAGTCTGAAGGAAAAACTTGTTTTATGTGTATTTCTTATGAAATACCTTATGAATAACTTTGCATCGGATCTAAAACGATGAGGAAGATAAAAGAGACATCTAATCTGCAGGACGTCGAAATCAATTGACGTGCATTAATTTACAGCATCTTGCTCTCTATTTGTGATGGTGGAGTGGTTAGTGTGCTAGCACGTTAACGCTCCAACCTTATGGTCCCGGGTTCGAATCCCGGCTAATCGGATTCATCCGGTTAGGAAATGGTTGTCTGTGATTGTTGTGTGAATAAGAAAAAATGCAAAAAAATAATAAAATAGGAAAAAGCGGTTAATCGTAAGAACCGCCTTCAAAGGCTAAAATTCGCCCAAGTAATAAAAAGGTGGCATTTATTTTATAGGAGAACACAAAAGTCTAAACACTAAATTGAACATACTCAGATGGTTTATATAATTCGATTCAGTTTTCCCTTCACCCCGTATTTCAATTTCTGAGTCTTTATATGTCAGTAAAAAAGAAAAACGGTTCCCTCGGTTAGCTTAGCGCAAACGTGATGTACTTTAGAAGGTTTTAGTTGAATCGCTGCTGTGTCAGGTATGAACGTGAAAAAGGCTTTTCGGTTTCAATTTCCAAACCTTTCCTCTAGGGCGAGTGCCGATCTCTATTCGGCCACAGTAGCCTGCAATTCCATGGCCATTTCCGAATTTCTCTCATTCAGCCAAACTTCCAATACATACACTCCACACCTCCATCGTAGAATCGACAAAAATTCACTTCGCCGCTTTCCTGTGAAAGGATCGCTCAGTACAATTTAATAAATGACGGCAGGAATGAATTCTAGTATTTCCTATCGCGATATTTAAAACAACGCCAAGTTTAGACCCCACGTAATGCTCTATTCCAAATATCAATAGTTGTTTTAACTGTAGCGGAATTGGAATGCATCCTTTATGCTTATGAAAATTTTGATGTCCCTTTAATATCTGATACCTATAAGTATATAAAAATTTTCACTATTTCATTTCATATTCGCTCTTTGGAAAAATAGAAGCTTTCAGAAATTATGTTGAACGATCAGTAAATCCTACTTTTGAAATTTTGTTTGAATGTACGAAGTTAAATTTCGTCAGAAGCAAACTTACATCTAAACAGCGAATACATCGATGAAAATTAACTCTACAATTAACAACTAATACCTATTAGATGCTTTCTCTCCAATGTTGTATCTTTAATACAAAATTCTGAGTTACGTTCTAACTAATTTTTCAATGTAAAACTTTTTATTGCTCACTAAATTTACCAAAAGGAGATAGTTATTGTAATGTAAAACAGTAAATTTTTATGTTGTATTACTTATGACTATATTATTAAAAGAGCTATATTACTATACATAGCATGAATTATGTTCATTGAATTTTATATGCATATAAGGAGGATGATGCATGATAACACCCTGTCTCTTCATGTAAAAATTAGTGAAATTCATAAACTCATAAATCATTTTAATTAAAAATGTCTCTAATTAGAAGGAAATATTTTTCAGAAATTCTCAAGAGATATATTTATTAAATGGTACTAGAATTTTTTTAACGTAGGTCTTATTAAATACTCAATATAATCCGCTAATGTGTTAGAAAGTAGCAGCATTATTTATTAATTCCTATAGCTATTTGAAAGTTGCTGCAGTAACTGTGACTGGAAGGTAGGTTGAAGCCACGCTATTCCTTGACAAATCCTGTTACATCCACAAAGTTCCGTAAGGCTACAAAATTACAAGGCATCAACGTATTAAAATATTGCTAATTTCATATTTGTATAAAACCTACTTTTATTCCTTTTATGCTGTCCTTAGCCATCCCTCTCTGTACATTCACCGTATGAAATTTTAAAGTCGGTGTTATTCTTCTTATAATAACTCTGCTTATGTTCGGGCACATTTAAGCAGGATTTAATGGTTTTCCTTCCACACTAAAGTATTTATTGCCCAAATCTTGTACTCTGTTAAATACTGTCATTTAAATACCTTCCTATTCGTTTCTTTGTTAAATCTAAACAATTCTAGATTACTATGTATATAAAACGAGTACTCAATGAATAGCCAATATTTGAAATTATTAATTTTTCCTATAAATGTTCTTCATTTATGACTTTTGAAGCTCATAAATTGCTTTTCCTTTCAAAGGGTTGGCATTGAAGTATTTTTTGAAATATAAGGAAACGGAACGAATATGATAAGTTAATCAGTGAAAAGACGTCGTGCGTTAGTGCGGATGGGCATGGGTGACTTTCGGTCAGCGCTTTCGAAGAGGATTTTCCGCCTTCATCGAAAGTCAAGGCGTAACGAAAAGACTCTGAATAGTTGATGGGAATAAAAACAAAACGGAAGCGAGGGTTTATATGGAGCCGGAAACAGCCATTCCAGAGACATCTTTCTGAAATATTAGGATTTTATAACATTAGGACCAACCGTATGCTTGATAATTTACTTTGCTTCACGCCGATTTATCTGGACAAAATTCCGTAAAATCAATTATTCAGGAAAGCTTGATTTTATTAATTTTCAGCTTTTGAATTTAATTAAAAATATTTAATTAACGGAATTAAAATCAGAGCCATTTCCCTCACTTGGCTGCCGATGTAATTTGCGAATATTTCACATTCGTTACAGCTTCTTTAGTTCAAGATTACTAAATCATGAGCTGGATTCCGGAAGCACGCGGAAAGGTCAAAGGCGGAAACGACGCCATGACTGTTATTTGATTTAATATTCTTAACAACTCCCAAACTTTTCTCTGACGACGAAACAACACTTTCCAATTTCCGGAATTTCGACGGAGGATTCCGTGTTTATTGCTATTATTCGACCCATTACCAGGCAAGGATAGGTCCGAGAAGGTCTCTCTTCCATTTACACTAGTATGATAAGCTTACACGAGGATAAAAGTGAGAAAGGAAAAAAACGTACAAAAAAGAAAGATTTAACTAGCGGGAAAGATCTCCACAGCTGAAGCTTTATACATAAAAGCCCATTTTGCGGTAAAACACCCACACAAGAAAAAAGGTGTAGAAAAAGCCGCGAAACACAGAAAGGGAAAAATTTAGTTACGTTAAAATTACAAAAATTATTTTTAATTAAATTAGTTTGACGTCAGTTATAAATCTAATTTTTAAAGAAATTTTAAACGAATTTTTAGAGAGGTTCTACTACTATGAATGTATAAATTTCTATAAGTATAATTAATCCAGGTCATGACAAGGAAATTATTACTGACAGGGAAAGGCTGACGAGGAAGAAACGAGCACCAGGAAAGAAAGAATGACGAGGAAGTTATTATTTTATCAACGAAGGCTATAAAAATCATTTAACATTCGATAAAGTCAATACGTAGATTTCTGTGGATTTTCTTTCCAAACTTCCTATTCAGCTGGCGATCACGCAATCATTTGATACCAATAAAAAAAATTAGGTTACTTTTCATTTAATCAAATGCGGATGAATTGTAAGCAAACAAAAAATCTATACGACAAACATCGGAATGAAATATCTCTCTAATTATGGTAATCTAATATTTATCGGGATTCTGAATCCACGTATTAATTTTTTGAGCTTTGTTCTGTTTGTACGTATTTTGTGAGTGTTCCTGGGATTAAATTATTTTTTTTGATCGGAAAGGCTCTAATTGCACACTGAAATTTATCAATACCAAATACTAGTACCAACAGCATTCTCCTGCATGTTTACATGTAAATAATGTAACTAACTATAAATATAAAAACTGACATTTATTAAATTCTGATATTAGTCCCAATTACGCTCCCAACTTATTTGTTAAAGAAACATGTAATTGTTTGACATTGAAATCATGATATGCCGTAATTAAAAATTATATGTTTCGCTCAAATATGCAAGTTGAATTAATTTGCAAATGGGTGTATTCTATTCCTAAATTGACTTGAAAATTTTATTGTGAGAGAGTAAATTACACGAGGGAGTTATTAAAATAGAACTTTAAATGATTTTTAAGACACAAAGCGGATTTCCGAGAACTCACGCTGTACCCAGTTCTAGATAATCGTCAAACTCCGGAAAAAAGCGGTTAAATGAGAATCAAATAAGCGTTTCAGTGGCCAAAGAATAATGTAGAATGAAGAAAATACTATATTCCTCATTATTAACTCTGCTTCCATTTATAATATTCCCGCACTAGCATTAACATCATCATCATCGTGGATTTCCACAAAAAATTTCTTTTACTGTAGATACTAAAAGCATTAAAAGAAACGCATTAAATCTCTGTTGCTAAACAGTTGAATTAAATTATATAATAATGTGAATATATTATTCATTCTTCCCCTTGGGAAGATTCCCATAAGAGCAAATAATGAGAGGGAAATTTTACAGTTCTCATATCACATCAAATTAGAAAGTAATGGAAGATAAAAATAACTGAAAATGATAACAGTAACAGTATAGCACGGTTTTTACACAAAACGTAAGAAAAACACAGAAAATAATTCTTGATTAAGTAAAAGGAAATTAAATAATGAATGAAAGACCGTTTCGTACACTTCCACCGCAATTTTTATTCTCGCAACATGTTTCGCTAGAGTCCTAGCATCATCAGGCGCACTCATCATTAGGACACTAGCGAAACATGTTGCGAGAATAAAAATTGTGGTGCAAGTGTACGAAACGGTCTTTCATTCATTTCAATGGCCTTCCACGTATTAACGTCTTACCACATTGGGGTAATTAAATAGTTTGACTTTGTATCTTGCGATGGATATTTTTTATACGGCGAGGTTTCATAAATCAGATATTGAAAACAGGAAAGAGTTGAGAAATTTGTTTGTGTGTGGAGTTGGAAAAATTTAGTGATTAGGGCTAGAATGAAGAAAGATAAAAAAATCTTATTAAACCTTTTATAACTCGCGACATTTAAAATTAAGTTAGAAGACGATTAATTGCGATGCAATGAAAGATCAACGCATGCATGGAAAATTAATTTAAAATTTTTGTATAATAATCTATTTCGGTTATTAAATTTTGGAGGATCCTTGGCATGAATCGCGCGATTTTTTATCCCCCGCATACATTTTCCCAGAAAACACGATACACCGCAAACAAGCTGGGAATCAATTAATTAGGAGGGAACGCCCCCACCATGTGGAGAAACCCCGCCATCTCCGAGGAATGAAATCAAAATAATCGTGGAGGATACGTGGAGCGATAAGAAAGCGGGGGAGATGAACGGTCAATAAGGCATTCCACTTTTACGATACTGACCCGGAAAAATGAAAGAAAAACTCCGCCGGAAAAAGGGAAGGCAACAGATAAAAAAGAGGCGTAAAATTTCCTCGGGAGTGAGTGGCGAGAAAGTGAAAGACGCGGGGCGTAAAAGGGGAAAAGGAAAGCGATAAAAAAATAGATGGAAATGTGGAGAAATGGAGGAAATGGGGGAGATAAAGAATTGGGAGCGAGAGGCAGAAACTAAGGGATATTTATAAATGGAAAGGAAGTGAAGAATGGGGCGGGAATCGTGAGATGAGGTTGTTCTCCTCTCGTATTACGCTCTTTAGTGGTTGCGAGGAAGGAATTGGAGGCAAAGTTTTAGGAGCTGAAAGACGTACGGGGAGGAAGGAGAATGATAATGATAGCAGGGTGGTTAAGAGGGGGCATAAAAGTGAAAGGAGCGGAGGAATAAATAGTGAGAGGAGAGATAATTTTGAGGGAAACGTCTGACAACTGCCGAAGAGGAAGGTGAAGGACGAGGCTGCCGTGGAAGTGGGGAGAGGAGGGCGGATATATAAAGCCGAGTATTGAGGATATATGAAAGCCATAAGGATGAACATATAAACGATCCCATCGAGATAAAGTTGTGACACAAAAGATTCATATCTTCGGAGCGTGAGAACATCAAATCACTTGTTCCGAGGTATAATTCAGTAACTATGGAACCCATACAATATTCTTGGGTTGGAATCTTAGGTTTTCAGGAATATTATATTCCCTAACTATTTTTGTCCTGATAAATCTCCGATTACGTTCATTCATTCAAATTTTAACGAGTGGAAAATTTTTCATCTTCATTTTAATACAGGTTAACTTTTCATTTAATTTTGTCTGTCATGTTCATGGCCTTGCTAATATGTAAGCTACTGAATTGATGCTAAAAACGAGAATTGAGCTTGATAATATTTCATTGAGTTATATGAAAATTTTTACTACAAGCGTCATTATATTACCCTGTAATTAACGTTTTACCTGAAGAGACTGCACTCAGTGAGAAAGTAAGTACCTCATTCCTCAGGTAAGCTTCATTCATTCTGAGAGATGATGGTGGAGGAAATGTGGTTCCAAAGAATCTTCTTGTCAATTCCTTGACAGAGGTTTAAATTTTGCAATCGAAAGAGGAATTTCAATAAAATCCAAAATAATTTGTGACCAAAATAGCAGGCGACCATTGTATTCCAATAATAATGGCTTTATTTCAGGAGATAGAATATACTGTTCAAACTTCGGGTGTAATCTTTATTCCAATTATCACTTTCTATTGCATAAAAATATAACTGGGATAAATAAGAAGAGAATTCCAGGAAGTAAAATAAGAATAGTCTGAGAGACTGATTCCATTTACAAGGTTTATTCAGGAACTAATAGAAGTATAAGATAGCTTAAAAGGAGCAATTAACTTAATAAATCAAAAATATACGTTTTACTAATGGTGTTACAACCAAAGTTGGATATTTTTCTATATAAGTATTCTTCAAAATTATCAAAGTTTTTTGAATACCACGTCCTTTGTTTCTAAAACTAAAATTCCTCAATTGGGATTTATATAGCGATATTATCAATCCTTTGAAATTAAATGCCAAATTAATCCTTTTCGCGTTTATGGTGTTGGGTTTCTTTCACAGTCACGGAAACAAAGTCACGAAAAGGGATTGTAGGCGCAGCATGGCTTCTAGCTTTATTCATCTGTGTAAGGACCTTTCTGAAACTTGACTCTTATATTCCGTCACATGCTTTTTAAATCGCACGTGTAATATGGATTACCTTACCCACCATGGCATGTATGAGAGCTATCTAGAAAGTTTTCCTCACAGTTATTTATCGCTTGAAATAACACTCTGATAATTAGAGAGTAATAATGACACCACTTCACACGTTACCACAGTACTATAACATTTCACGATCTAGGTTTCGATGCTTAGAGTTATCGTCAGGTCAATAAAACATAGAAATAATCGCATATATGGGGGTAATATTAGGTTTGGGGAATCGATGGGAAGAGGATCATCAGATCTGATGATGGCGTGAGCCGAAACATGTCGTTGTAGAAAAATATATTGTGGAAATTACCAAGTCTTTTCTTAATTTCTTTATTATGGCTTTTCACGAAGTACGGCCAGAAACCATCAATTACATTTAAAAGAAAGTTCATGAAAATTCAAGTTTTAAATGCTAAAAATTTAGAATAAGCATTTTACCGTGATTGTGATTCTAATACCTAAAATTCGTCGTACAAATAGTAGTTACGTTTAGCATTACGAAAATCTAATATTTCATTTTTCTGGTGTGCCACCAAAAATATTCTCGACCATGAATGTGCGTGAGGTAAAATAGTATATAAAGTATCAAAAATACAATAGCATTTACTATAAACCAATTTCTTATTAACTAAGACTTAATTTAAATATATTTACTAATTTTATGGAAAAAATAATAATTGTTAGCTAACGTGAACAACAGCTAAACGTTCATATTAATTGCCAGAATAACCTTGTTCTATTTTTCTTATTTTTCGTATCATTTAACATCAACTTTATCAAAAACAATCGTTTGCTTGAAATAATTGCTGAATTTTATTTATTGTTCAGCTGCTTTAATAGTTCATAATCCTATAACAGGAACGCTCATAACTACTACGATAAATAATGGAATGAGTTCGTAACCTTTACTCCTAAAGATATGAAAATATACCATACATATAAAGCATGTACTGGTGTCCAATTTTAATCTAAATTTCTCTTAGATTACATAAAAATAATCTGAAAAAAATGCTAAAAAATGAAACAAATCTTTGACTTCGGATGTGTAAAACTTGAATGTATCTCTAAGAGACACGGTAAATTTTTTTCTATCATTATATAGGATATTTTATTCGACTAATGCACTATAATTATCATGCTCATGGAGCAATATTTCATACCTTTAACACAGAAACTGCAGATATAAACCATTTAAGGTTTTTGAAATTCATTTTACTCTTCATCAAAACGTTTAAATGTGATATATCTAAAGCATTTTTTGTATCTAAGTATTTTTTGTTTCAACTTTAAATTGAATTTAAATTATATTTTATAAATCGGAAAAAATTGGCTTGAATTGATGAGTGTTAATGAAGAAAGATTCCTCTTTTCTCAGTGGTAGAAAGGAAAGAGTTATTTAAAACTTTCCTTACCAGTCGTAGTCACATTACTAGAGAACTCCAACATAATTAGAGCAGTAGCTGTAAAAATCACTTTTTCCATTAAATAAGAAATGAACTCTTGTCTAGCGGGATAATCTCCGTAAAATTCAGTCTCTCGATCTAAAGAAAACACACCCTTTGGAGGAGAGCACACCGAATTGATTCATTGTATTTCCGCAGGTTTTGGGGAAAATTCTCCATCAAAACAAACACAGAAAAGAGAATTTCTGGAAGGAAATCTCTCCTTTTTTTATCGCCAGAATTAGAGTAAACTCACACTTTCGACGCTGGAGGTAAAAATTTCGAAACCCATTTTTTATTTCGCCCATAAAGAGGATTAAAGGATTCGGAGGCGCAGGGAAGATTTTTGCTAATGAAGACGGCGTTAATTTGGTGGAGGGAAACTGGGAATATGGTAATTGAAAAATATTCCCTTATTAAAGAATCGATGTAAAACGGGAAATTGCACAGAATTTTGGAGAAAATATTTAATTGGTGTTCACGGTTCCTGTTTACATAGGTTCAAATTCTTAGTGAAAATAATTTGCCTGATTTCAAAGTGGCTTATGAGAGATTTCCATCTAAGGTAGGGTACTCTCCAGAGATTACTTTGCCTAAAACTGTATACTATTCATTCTCCCTAATTGTTTATCACCCTTTGTTTCTAATTTACCGATTTTTTGACTTATGGCTAACTACATAAGTTTTTGTGGTCAGAGGGGGCTATTTTGAGAACTGAATCTACCATGAATACACCGTCGTTTATTGGGTATATGCAAAAAATTACTACGATATCCAATTAAATAGTTATAAATTGTATTCTGTCATAAGAGAAAAATAGATAAAAATTTTATTTCTTCGCCTTTTGGCGTCCGAATCTACATCAATTCCCATTACAATGAACCTAAAAATCTCATAAATAACATTCAAATTTGCGCATGTATATTTGACGTAAATCTCGGGAGTCAAGAGTTTAAACCATTCAGATTTTAGCCTTTAAGTCTTTTAAGTTTTATATTCTAAAACATTTTCCCTGCGCAGATAACTGGCAACTTAAATTTAATCAATAAAAATTGATGATGTAAAAATTCATCATAGCAATAAAATAATTATGATATCATGCGTTGATCGTCATCAACAGGTACAAAACAAAGTGCAGCAAGCATATATAAACAGTGAAGAAAGGGTGAATGCCGGATACTTGTGAAAAGGGGTAAATGCAAACATACCTTAACTTAACCTCCCCTTTCTATCACACCAATCCTTTCGTAACTGTATAAATGTGCTTACTTTAAATCGTTTTGCACCTGATGATCAATAGCCGAAAGTGGGCGGTATTTTAAATAAAACTTTCTCATAGAAAAAGTAGACATCCCAATTATTTTTTACTAATTGGTTCATTTCTATTTGTCCAATTGACCCCGGATCGACTCCGGGTGAGGCAATGTGTATTAATAATGAATGAATTTAAAATTCATATTTATCCCTCTTAGGGTTTATATCATTAGTTCAATTCAAGTTATAAAGGATAATCGTAAGATATCCATACAATTACCGAACGGATCAAAATATAGTAAATCTTATTTTGGTCAAGATGTGCCGTTTCCGATGGGAAATAGCGATAATTGTGTTGGAATTAATGAAAATATTTCACAACTAGTATTTATAAATCGTCAGTTTCCTTGACGACCAGCGTGATTGCAGAAGTAAAGATCGTACATTTCCCCATGAGGATACATTGATGTATAGGAATTTATTAGGAATCATCTCGATATTGGCAACGGACAGTGTTGTGTGTTTTTTTCACACGATCAGTGAACCAAAAAAGATAGGCATTTATCCATTCAGGGATGGAAAAGTGAAATCATTTGGGATACTTCTGGGAAAGCAAAAAAGATGTGTGTATAGATTTTTGCTATGTGTTTAGCGCTTGGGTTTCCCAGTAGAATCACGCCTGATTTTTTTGAGGTCTTTATTTGGTCAATTTCAGTTTATTTGTTTTACACTCTCCGTTACAATCCCTCCTTTGTATGTTCCACGTAATATTCGGAAAGAACCTTCAACGTCATGTAATTTTAAAATTATGAAGGCTAAAATTTCGTTTTGTTTCTGTGTCTAATTTGTTACTATGACTACCTATACTTTCCTTAAGAGCTCAGTATGTCGCGATGATGATGAAATTAATCCATTTTAATATAATCTGTTTCCCTTTGCCAGACTTAGTGAAAAGACTTATAGAAGGTACACAAATTTTTTATAAAGAAGAAGTTTTTTTCCCGGTGAATAAGATGTATAAAGTGCTCTCGGGTCTCCAACCGGGTTGCCTCATGCCAAAGGGTCGACGTTTCGGGTGCGTACTCTGCACCCATCTTCAGGAACTGATTTCAGTTCCTGAAAGGAGGCAACCCGGTTGGAGACCCGAGAGCACTTATACACAAAGTTTTTGTTTACCTTCATTGCTAATTTTTTATAATTTAATTTATAATTTATTTAATTTATATTACCTCATAGTTACCTTTATTAATTAATTTATAATACCTTATACTTACCTTCGAAATAAATGTTTCTTCATCGTATTCATCAATATTTGTTCTCCCGTGGAAAATGTACGGGCATACGGGCTTAACTATAAATCTAAAACCTGAGAATATATTTAGTTAAGGAGTGTAAAAGTTAGACAAAATCTGCCCCAATTACCAAACGCACCAAAAAATAATATTCATTTACAAAATAATATTCATTTAAACGTTGGCGACATGGTCTCCAGAAACAACCTGCTTGATTTCCCGAGAAATCTTCACTCAAAATATTACATCTACATCTACATGAATACCCTGCAAGCCGCCTTTCGGCGTGTGGCAGGGGGAAATTAATTAATAAAATATTAATAAAATAATATTCATTTACAAAATTCAGTAATTATTTTAAAATTAGGAATTACGACAGTAATTGAAAATAGATTCCTGAAATGATATCTATTATCATATTTAATTTAATTTCCAATCATAAATGTTTATTGCTGAAAATAAATAATAATTATTGTACGAAGTTATCTAAGCAATTATTATTTGTATATTATATAAAAAAACCTCAATTTCCAAAAACATTTTCCACTACGGTCCACGATAATTTTTATCATATTAGTACCAATCCCTTCGTTGATCCCTTCCTGTTGTTTTGTAGTAGTAAGTTGCTTGGACCCTCTATGCTAGGAACGCTATAGCGGTATTTCTTAAGCTGGTGATGTTACTATTAATACTTCACTCATACTGCGGTACCAGGGAATTATCGATGCCTTATGAATTAGGAATTACAGGCGATATGCGTTTTATTCTAAACGCTATGAAAATACGAACTATTCAAAAATATTGATATAATTTTTCTTCAAACTTCATCATGCGCCTATAGTCGTCAAATTGAATTCTATATTTATTTGATCCTTTTCACAAAACTTCAAGTGATTAAGATTTGTTGTCCTGACCTTTTTCTTCTGTTGAATGCATTTATAAACATTATAAATGAGACTCAATAAACAGAATTGAAGAGTATTCATCGAATACGGGATCCTCAGATCATTGCTTTATAGGTCATCTTAAAAATACATCAAATCAAGCTAGGGTTATTGTTAAGGTTCGACACTTGCAGAAGAAATATAGAATTTTAAGTAAATAGCATTTCAAGTAATATACAGCCGCAGATAAAGATGATCTTTGTCATAATACAGAATTTCCGAATATAAAATCCCCCTCTGGAGCAATTTTCGATTATTTTGTTTGAGTTACATATATTATATCCTTTGTTGAATGTTTTTCCTTCTGTTTCTGTAAAAATTCTTCCGTTACAATATATCATATTGGGAAATCACAAAATTTTAAAATTATGGCGGAATGTTTCAATAAGAAGATGTATAACAACCTTTAACCTTTCGGAAATTATTTCATGGGGAATCTTTTTATGGCCTCTAATAAAGGGAAATGCGTTAAAGGGAAAAGGCTAAGATAACAGAATACCTTTCAATTCGAAGTGTATAGGGGTAATGAAGGAGATTCTTCGTTGGAGAAAAGCTAAAACATAATCTGCCTCTGGGAAAGCAAACTTAATAAATGATGGGTATTTTTGTTTATTATTTCTATTTCATATACTGCAGTTTAAATGAGCAAATCTATTTGAAAACCTCTCTTTAGTGCCTTTTGAATTTACCGCAATACTCCAAACTGAAATACGGTTTTAATTTATTCAAAATGTCGACTCATAAATAATGCTATGCAATATGCTACATTAAGCGATCTTCCTTATTAACCGATAATATTAAGCAATTTATAGATATAATTGAAAATTTTGTTTTTATGACAATTTTTTCCTTTAATAATACAGTATTTCCTTATTATATTATATCACAATATTATTATAAATTGTATTACAGGTTATGTATGGTGATGGTGATGGATTATAAGTTGCTAAGATCCTAAAATATTTCCCTAGGTGAAAATGTTAACTTTTGACTCTGGGAACACTCGGAATGATTAATGTTGGAAATATTTCGTAATTGATTTTCATAAATTTATAAATATTTGAATAATTATAATGGATTATTTTTTACTTTTATTCATGAAAATTTTATAAAACAAATCACCGAATATATTCGAGTAACAATCGGACTAGCCGAAGTGGCGGAGCCATTACCGTACTAGCGATCCAACCCGAAGGTCCTGGATTCAACTCCTTGCAAACCGGAATGTTTTTGTTAGGGCATGGCTGTGTACATTAGTTCTATTTACCTGGTAAGAGGTAGTGGCAGCAAAGACATTCGTCAGCGAGATTTTTAACAGATCGTGAGTTTGGATGAATATAATAATACACGTTCATTATTCACCAATAATTTTCTCATGTGCTAACTGTTCTAAAATATTCCTAAATAAGGCTATATTTCTAGTTAAAATTCCCACTCAGCTTCAATATGATTTACTTTACTGAAAAAGAGTATCAATATCAAAGTCAACCTGTTAGATTCAGCCGTAGAATATGCACTGAAAAGATCGACTACTGGGTAGGTTTTTTAACTTTCCTCCTAACGATGGGGTAAGTCATATTCTTATGCTTAAATAGTCGGAATTGATTATCCAGAGTTTGCATGCTTGAAAATGCGGCTGTAAGGTTTCCTTTGATTTTTAGATGTAATTATAATAATTTTCATAGAAACGGTCTTAAAATAATTGTCGACACCGGGCTGAGAGACATTCATATGGGAATATGAGGCTTTAACAGAATTTTCAATCATTTTGCCGTAAATTTTTAATTATTTTCACATCTGCAAAACTATTCACTAGATAATACATGCAAAATTTTTGACATTCAATGTCAATGTTTTGATGTTCAATTCATGAGTTGCTATGATTGCATAAATTAGTTACTTACATTCTATAAGTAAGAATATTTCTATCGTTTTACAGTAAAATGTATACGACGCTCACCAAGTATCCTTTGGTTCAACTTGAATACATTTATTCCCAATCATTCATGTCGATTTATTACATATATACTAAACGCATCGGTAGTTTTAGGTATGCCACTGCCTGATGATTTGTAGACCGCCTTGATCTTAGGCAACCAAAACACGTGTTTGTGAAGTTGGTTGCAGCATCTTCAGGATACTACATCAATTGCCAGTGGAATTATTTTGTTTCTTATTTAATCGATGCTACATTTAACATTTACATTTACATTTACCATTTAATATTTACATTTACATTTAACATTTAAATTTACCATTTGATATTTACATTTAACGTTTACATTTACCATTTACAATTAATTAATTTTGGAGAATACCTTCGATAAGAGGTACTTTTTTTAAATTGAAGAAGGGCATAATATCAAATAATATGAAGCATGCGTTCCATTATTGGAATAGAGGTGGGTAAGCAGCAACTCCGTAAGCTCCTCACACAAGCCAGTGGGCTCAGAACTTACGCGAGCGAAATAGGTCGATACCGGAAATAACCACTTGACCACCTTTAAATCATACATAAACACATCGTGATCCACAGACTCCGAGGGACTTTTCCATTCATCCCCACGTTATTTTGTTTTGCTTGATTTCCATTTCCTGTTTGAGGAGAATATAACAGAATGTGTGTTAGTTATAAAAGAAGGCCTTGCAGTCTCAATCTCGGTATATATAGGTCATAATCCAAGGGCTAATTTCGTTATATAAAGGACAGAATCTGACGAACTTGCTTTCTACCGCCCACTAGCGAAAGATTAAAAGTTTTCAGGTGGGCGATTCAACTTTTCACGTGGGCGGTAATTCTTAGATGATAAAAAGGGATGATGAATTAAAAATAAAATCAATATAATCAGGCGTAACTTTGTGGAAAGTCATAATAATAAATTAAGAATCTTGGTAATGTCACCTCCTGAAGATGTAAGAACTTCCTCCGAAACAGGTCGTTTTAGTAAAAATCAGTGGAAAATTTCCAAGATTCTTATTTTATTGGATGATGAATTCGATATAAAAATGTAAAAAGATTTTCCGATGGCTCTATTGCGAAAATTAATTTAATCAAGAAAAATATTTTTGTGAATGGAGTTACCAAAATAACTTCTGTGAGCGCTAAATTAAATTATAGAGACGGCAGGGAAATATAATGCTAACAAGAGTAGAACGTTGGGCGGTATGTATTAGTTAATGAACGATAGGTGAATTGATACCACCATTGATCGAACATATGCTCGGCATGATTACTTGAAGTCGACATCCTAATATTCCGTAAGGTTAATTTGTAATGAAAACTATTGGTTAACTTCGTAACATTACTTTAAGTCCGTCAAGAACTAGGTTTTGTAAGAAACGTCCAAAATTTTTTTGATTTGCTGCATTTCAAGGCATAAGTTAGACTTTAATGATATTAAGGCGTAGTATTTTAATGGGATTTGGGCACCTGAGGCTGAAGTTAGAAGTGCTAATATTTGCTAGAAAATGTCTCCCATTGATAAGAAAAAATACATACGATAATGACGTATTTAATCAACTTATAAATTATTTTTGAATGATATGTTTTAATATTTTGAGATTTTCCTCTCCCGAAATTAAAAAAATAATTCTTTCCTGTCCAATTGCATTATAAGACTAGACAGCTTCTTCGATATGCATTTACATAAAAGTAAAATCTTAATTTTAAACATATTCCCGAAATAGAAATATTTATATAGTAAGGGTCTTTCCAACGCTTTTAGAATGCTATTTTAATATCAAGCATTTATAAGAGAAACCGAATTTTTAATATAATATCCAAAAAAAGAAGCCCTTGGATGTGCTGAAAATATTCTGCTGCCAAAGAAAAACTGCGGGCATTATAACTCATAACGAAAGAAAAAAGTCTCGAAATTCATCAATCATAGCATGTGAAAAGATAAACAGGAACTCTAATCTCCAAGGCCCTGGCAGCTCCCCAGTGTAGTGAATGATCCGTCTCCTTTAATAATCCAATCCCTGCTAGATTTCAATAAAAGAAGCATTTACAGTGGCGAATGCGAGCTGCAATCCGTGGCTTTGGAGGGGCAGCGAAGCCAAAGGGAAAAGCAGAGAAGGAATAAAAGGGAAGGAAGGAAGGGAGTGTTTCACGCCTTGGGAAGAGGGATGGTGCATTCTCCAAAGGCCGGAGATTGCGGGGGAGAAAGATGGAAAGGCGTGTGGAATGTGGGGAGCAACAGGAGATTGCGTCTAGCTGGAAGGAATCCGAGGGACCGAATGGGGGGAGGAAATAGGTTGCGACTCGTTTTCCCGCAGATCGTCCGGGGACTTGTGGGTTGAATCTTCGCGTATGTTCCCCCGTTGACGCCTTTCATTTGGGCCCGTTTCTCTCCCATCATCTCCGCCCTCATCCCTGAGGACGCCACTATCGTTCACTTACTCGAAAATTGCACACATGAGTGGTGAATTCCCTGCCGCTGCTCTCTCTCTCTCTATCCTCTCCGAATCCGATTCGGCTTAAACAAATGCGACCGATTTTTACGTCCCCTCTGCTTACTTTTCCACGGTTTTGTGGATGTTATCTGATTGGCCGAAATAAACATTCCAAGGTCACCGTGGGAAGGATTTTATTGTTTGAATAGCGGAACGGATCTAGCGAATAAAAGTTTTCTCTAATTTAATGAAATGCATACACGTGTATCGGTTTTGTACGTACGCTAATTAATTGAAATATTCGGTTGCATGACGTATTTTAGATTGCAAATTGTTTGTGTCTAAGAGTTAGCGAACAAAATATATCCATAGGAGCGGTGAATTTATAGTTCTTTTATTTCAGAAACAAGTATCAATTCATAACTTAATTACAATAAGGTTATTATTTATTTATTTTCTTAAAGGTTTATTCGGAGCTCGTTAACTTAATGGCCGAACTAATTATCATGAAAATGATGAATAATTACGTAATATGTATCGACTAATTAAGACTTATATCACGATCAACGATTGTGATATGAGGTTATTTTGTGTTAAATGTCAAGTATAAATGGTATTACTGGAATTGTTAGTGTAACATGATATTAGTTATTTTTTACTCTATTTTAATTTGTCAGTGATTAATAGTAAACTAATTTTGAAGTTAATCTTTCCATGAGTATCTCTTAAGTTTTTAAATTTAAATTTACTCTTTTTTGTGTAATAATCCATTTAATCTAAAAATATCTATTTCAAAGTGAGAACTGTATCAATTATAACGATGGATTACATGTAAGAGGATAATTTGGGTAATAATATCACCCTTGCTTAAATGAAGACTTCACAATATAATTATGATATTATTTATTCGTTTACAAATTTCAGCCTCAGGAAAAAAATAAAAGGATAATTTATATTAACATCGTCCTCTAAAAAGTAATTAAAGGGAATATAAAAGAATTACTTGAAGATACACTTTGGAGAATTTGATTTACATTTAAAATTATGCTATACTTGATAAGTATGGAGAAGAAAAATGGCAAAGTGAATTCACTGCAATAATCATTCCTTACTTCATCATTTATTCTAGTAATTACAATTAAGTTAAATACTTTGTAATGAAAATAATTTCTACGATTCTTGTTTTCTTATCAATATCTCCTGGATAAGCGTTTTCCTAGAATCAATTTTTTAAATTATGCTTATATTATTTTGTTCAGTGAATTAATGATTCAAAATCTTGGTCATGAATTTATTTATTGATGCCCTTTGATATTAGATTTAAAAACTGAGCATTTTTATTGGTAATTATTAAAGGCGTTCATCTATAAGTTCGTAGAAATAATATAGTTTGAACAGCATTTCAAACAAAAATTACTGTTACTACAATTGATTCCGACACTGGTCGGTGTCAATTATAGTAACATAAAGAAATGAGTCTTTATCACCTTTGAGGATTCTTTCCCTAATGTTTGTGTAAAGCTGTAGATTTATATTTTACTTGCTTTAGAATATTAATTTGTATAAGCTAGTAGGAAATAATTTTGATCAATTTTCATTTCAAAATCTCATAAATATTTTTCTATCTTTTTCAGGAGAATCTCGGAGAATTCCCTCGGGTAAGTCAACCAAATACAATACATACTTATTGAGTTGTCCACCGGATCAAATTGAGGTAGCTGTATACACCCGAGGAAAAGCATTTCACAGCAGAGAGACGATATTATAAAACAGCCGTTAGGACATGAAAGCTATTACCAGTAAGGACACACATAATGGTTATTACGTGCTGGCGTTGAGTGGAGGAAATTCATCCCTGAACAGCATTCGAAATCTTTTTATGCTCTGAAGAGAAAGCAGCTGGCACATTTTTATTTAAACTTCTACTTGATTCACGTTACTATTGCTCTCTTAATGATTTTCATCTTTCTCTAATAATTTTGCTGATTCTTTGAAATATCTAATATTTAGTTTAATCATGGCAACTTTAATGTTCTTTCGCTTGCTCTTTTATTAGTTATTGTTCGTTGAAAGGAGTCCTATCTATATAATTTTTTATAACTTACCCTACCCTCTCTATTATTTAACTTAATATCAGGATAAAAAACACCACGTAAATAAGAGAATATCAACTTAGATAAGGAGTTAATTTTTATCAATAAGATATTATTTAGATACTGTTCAATTATTTAGGAAACTGAAGTGAATTTGAGATCAACGGCATATTTGTATCCGTTCAAGAAAAATGGAAACTTATTTTAAAAATATTTTCATATTTTTCTAACACCAATTCAAATCCAATAAATTTAGGATATACAAGAGGAATTAATTCTCAGCTTTAGGATGAGAGAAGTGGGTGAAATATAGGACTTAAATGACGTAACTAAGGTTGAATAATACGGTCCACATGGGGTTTTAGTTGGCAGTTTCACCACTTCTCTCCAGTGACCCTGGCTCAGAAGTGCGGAACTTGACGTCAGTCACTTAGTGAACGGTGACACTGAGACCAGAAGGAAATATTTTCTTTCTAAAATCTTCAGATGGCCCCTGAAATCGAAAGAAACTTTTATAGCAAGTAAGGGTCATTCTATTATATTTTATAGGTACTTTATATCCTTATTCCAGCAAATTTAAGAGATATGTTTACGGGGTTTTCTCATGTTTTTATGCTGATAAATTGCATTTAAGTCTGATTATTATACTCGGTTTATTGGTTAAAATAAAACGAGAAATGAGGGAATGTCGATAATCAAATTTTAAACTCGACAGTGCATTTATTACAATACTAAAAGAGAAGCTTTTTACTGAATATATAATAAAGGGCAAATTTATCTGCATCGGGATAATATTTTCCGAATTCATATATTTTCCAGAATTTCCCTATTTACAACTAACAAAATTTTAGATTTCCATATTCCATTTTGTGAAATAATATTCACTTTTTATCTGCATCTCAATTCTTATTTTGTCCTCGTACAGTAGTTTTTGTCCTTTTGTCCCTGTTCATTTGAATTTCATATGAAAAATCATTCCTCAATTTGCACATGTCAACGCTGAGCTATATTGAAATGAACGTTCTAATATGCATTTTATAACATTGTTAGGTATAATTTAATCTTCGACATAATTCAACTTTTAGATGTTCGATAGAGCAATCAATGTTTGTCCATAACTAATTCGTTTCAATCATACCAATTTAGAGTTTCAAAAGTCTGCTCATGCACGTAATCATAAATAGTTACAACTAGTTAATGAACGACTTTTTATACCCTAATTGTAATATAGATCCGGATAAAATGAATTCTTTGAAAGGCTCAAAAAATTCGTGGTTTACAATCAATGTGGGTTTTTTTAATACTAATTACCGAAGGAAGCGTTAATACAGTATGGTACTTGAAATGACAATTTATACGTTATTTTTTATCAATAAAATGGAAACTTTTACATTTACAAATGAAAGATATTTTTAATTCAATAGATATTCTATTATATAAAAATGAGGAAATACTTAAGAGCTCAGAGCTCTATCATTCCTAGAAGCAATAAACCTTCAACTACAAGTGGGTTCTTTAAAACTATTATGAATGACAGGATTCTTCCAGAAATACAGTAATTAGAAATACTAATTTTTAGAAAATGCTTAATAAATCTAATTCCTTGATGTATTGTTAAACGTGGATAAATTGTTGTGAAATTTTACCGTGATGAAAATTATCTCGAAAGGAAAATGATTTTTTGTCATCGGGAAAAAAGATAAAAATTAAATATTGTAGAGTAGAAAATTAGAGAAGAAAACGTTCAAGTACCTACATCTATGATAAGATAGGTACAGTAAGAGCTATTAGAGATTTATTTCAATTAGATCATCTAGGATTTTAACCTGTCCTGACTTTTATTACATCATAGAACAGGCTGCATGATGATAAATATAGACAGGAAAATTTAAGCCTGCGGGGACCTAATGCAAAATTTTCATAAATATTCACGTTATAGTGTCATTTTGGCGACTATGATTTTATATTTAATATATTTATTGTTTAATTAATATTTTTTGTTTTATATGAAAGTGTATATCTTTCTGTCAATATTTATTTCTTCATACCAACGCAAATATCCTTTTTACCGCTGCTACAAGAGTGCTGGAAAAATCATGAATACCCCCTTCTGAAACTTTACATTTCATCCTTTGAACCTTATCAGTTACCGCACCGCACTTCTTGTCTGTTTAATTTCGCGCTATTCACACTAATTTGTGGCAAGGCACCGCGAGATTTATTCCCTTTAAATTCGCGCAAAGGTAACGCGGAAAAAAACAGTGGAAAAGATCTCAGCGGGATAAGAAACCGCTGCCTACACACCCAAGCTCTGCACGCCACGTTGGCTACCTCAGAATCACGTGAGGATGGAGACGCTGGAGGGGTATTTTGGGATGAGTCAAAGGTGAAGTTGAGGCAAGGAAGGCCGACATTCGAATTTCTTAACTCCCACCTTCGGGGAGGGGAATGGGGGCATTCTGGAAGTGTTTCCGACCGCACGCCCGCTGAGAAGGGACTCTGAAAGCCCTTATCTCGGAGACAATGACCGTACAAACGAGACGAAAGCACCGCGATAACTCGAACCTTTGGCGTTTATGCCGTGGGCATTCGCCGGTGTTTTAACGCGATGTCATTCTTCTGGTTCCAATGGGAGGACTTTAAAACAACCGGTTACCATGGAAGGGTTTGCTGCTAAATGATTATTCTCGGAAATGACGGCGGTCAACGCAGGGGTCACTGATCTGCTAACTTCGGGCTTTTCTCTTTGAACGGCGGCTTTGAACTGCTGCTTGTGGGGAAGGCTATTTTTCTCGGATCCTTTGAGGAAACGGTACGGAGGCTTCGATAACATGTTACTTTGTCCCATACGGTGAGGAATCAGGAGGATGTTAGGTAATGATTCTGCGTGAACATTACTTAAAAAGTAATGTACTGAAATATAAAATATTTTTTTCATGTGCCATTTCGATCTGAGAGTTTATTACTATTTCAATTCACTTCGAAATCCCAATCAATAAGTTTACTCTTTTTCTGCAAATGGTCAATTTAAAGAGAAGTAAATTTTAATTCGAGGAAATTTGCTAAAATTTATATTACATCGATTTAATCAGGGCATCGAATCGTAAAATTTTCTCTTCGGTTTCCGTTTCGATTCAACGATGAAAAAATATACACTGACTCAGTTTCTGGTTTCACTATTGCTAAAGCCTAACTGGTTCGAACCGTTTTTTCCAGCTCCGGCCTTTTCCTTATTAAATACTTCTGATAGTAAATGTTATTTACGCTACATTTTGGAATAAGGCGTATAATACTTAGTTGCAAGTCCAATTTACATGTCTTCATTTTACACAATTGCTTTTAAGTAAAATGTAAATTTTAATTAATACGAAATATGAAATTACGGTACGAAAAATCAAAATGGAAGAAATTCTGCTTTCGTTTTAATTTTGGTTTGAAAATTTCAGTTTTTCTTTTTGGTTACGGTTATCAATTCGGGTTGGATTTGATGCTCTAGATATCATCCATATTCACTGCTTTAGGTTTATTGTTTGTGGTATGTCATGCTGTAATATTATTTGGGGGAGATAAAGGTTTCACAGACTCGAATTCTGAGGCGTTTAGGATCAGCAGCTTGAGGCACAATTAAATTATCGTTACCCTTTCGGAAGATTTTAAAATTATATTCTTTGTATTATATTTAGAAGAACGTAACGATTCACTTGAAACTTTTGTGGTTTATTTTACTATCTCGTCACCTACGACACTTTGTTCTTATTTATGAAATATTGAATTTATGAATACTCTCTTAAATTCATGTGCCATATGGAAGTAATTAAATCAGTCAATCTTTATCATGATATAAATGCAGTTCTCGCTTCTAATTCATTTAAAATAATATCTGTATGGTAAATTGAGTCAAGGGCGTATCTATTTAGAGAAGAGCAACCCTAATATATTGCCATTTATTCCTTAAAGTTTTTATTTAAACGTGCTAATGTCAGAAAATTCCAAAGTTTATAATTTTATTACACACGCTCTTTAAATATTGACATATCTTTAATTGAACACAGTACCTACATCTTTTGACGTAAGTGAATTTTATATGGAATTATCAAAAACGTTGCTCTGTGCATATCTTTTAACTGTTCTTTCTCATCGTTAAATCAGACTGGGGGTCCAAAATCTCCTGGATTCGAAAGATGTATAGCAAGCATATCAATGAGTTAAAGAGATTATATGTTTGAGTAACTTTGTAAACATAAAAGGAGAACGGTTAAAAAAAGCTCATTCTCTCTAATTAAGGTAATCATCAAACGAGAAAAATAAACTTTTTAAAACACCCCATCACATTTATAAGATCAATGGAATCAATGAATCCGGTCGAATTGTCATTAAATTAAGCGCCTCTATGTCATTATTGAAACTCTCTGTACCCTTAGTGTATGCTTACCCTTTAAAGAGATTAACTTCATATTTATTAATCATAAATTTTGGATTAATTTGCCTCACAAACCCATAGTAATTTTAATAATATATCGTATTGGGTGAAACCAAATCAATTGCTGCAGCGAAGTTCATTGCCTCATTATTAATTAGCTTGAATCATGACTTATACATGATAATACTATTTAGTGAGATGAATGTCATGAGGTGACGAATTCAATTGTGTTACCATCAGCGCGTAAACGATGAAGCGATATCCAAATATCTATATTCACTTCGATTCATAGTCCAATTCATTCTGCTTATTCAAAATTTGGGTTAATGATTTTGATTGAAAAATCAAGCGATATTCGGTCAAAACAGCCAGCTCTAGCTGTTTATAAATTAATACTATCTTTGTGTCTCCCTTGGAAATCTACACCGGGAGTTGGTATATTCTAAATACTCATTGTAATGTTTCACTTACCAGAGTGATTATTTACTTAACTAGCTATTTACTAGCCTATTTACTAGCTTAACAGCTCAATTCCTGTGGCTGGTAATTTAACCTTCGAACCCATCCTCAAAGCAATGTCTGATATAGTAGGTGAATTTGGGTGGATATCAAGAAGATTTGAATTCATAACATTGATGCGTTGACTTAGACAGGTCCGAGTCGCTTTATCCCTTTGAAGGACATGTCCCAGCCAAGGGAATCCACAATGCACTCAGCGCACGGACTATCACGCTGCCGCATTGGGTTTTCTAGATCGGGAAAACTATGTCTTTATTAAGATAGTTAGTTTCACCACGGTTCTAGGTATTTACTAATATATAATGGCTGAAACCTGGAATCGAAGCAGGGACCGCTTTTACAGAAAGTGTACGCGATATCCCATGGTTCATCCGGGGGCATCAACTAATACATATATATATACTATACATATACTAATACATATATATACTATACATATACTAATACATATATATACTATACATATACTAATAAATACATATTTATATATTGTCCCTGAAATCCACCTGCATATTAATTTAAACATCTCCATCTAGCTCGATAAAATTCAAGCCTATCTAAGTTTTTGTTGAAAAACGACATTAAGGGATTACTCATCGATGCAAATTTTCCTTGTATTTTCTCGATTTCCTGCGGAGTTCGTAATCGCTGGTTTCCGGAATTCAAATCTCATCTAGATCGTCGATGAGTCTACACTGGTAAGAATTTTTTTAAGCTTCCTTCGGTAATCCGATCTGCTTTCCTAGATGGAGTCCCCCCCTAGAGACTTCATTATAGACTAGACGTAGCTGTCGAATCTTGGATCTCTGTTAACAAGCCGAGTCTCTCTATGTTGAGCTCTCTAAAATTGGAGACCGACTCCTCCTTAATGAGAATCCTAAACCGCATCATAGTATTCTAGAAAGGGTCGATAAAGTGAAATATAAGCTGTTTCTTTGATGCAGTAGGCATCCTCCAGGAGGATTTTACAGGTTAATCCTTGCATCGGATCCGCCTTTCTCATTGCCTTTCAATTACGATCTCTGAAGGAAAAAGATACCGATAAAATCGCTCGTAGAAATTTATAAGACGCACTAATAGAAGATATGGTGAACTTTGTATTCTGCGTGGATAAGATTCTCAATTATGTTCCAATCTCAAGAGATTCTTTTTTACTAAAGGAATTATTATTTGGGGGAATCTATTATTAAAAGGCTAATGTTGCTTTATGCACGTACGGAAGCTTTAGACATACGTTTTATAAAATCTGCAAAAGTGACCATGATTATGTGGAAATTTATGATGTACGACAGATATACACTTGATGTTTCAGTTGAGCGGGAAAGTAACGAGAATAGAATTTGTCATTCTATTCGCATTTAAATATTAATTCAGTGCTTCAGATTGTAATAACAGCTTCTCTATGATTGATAGCTATTAGTCACAAGGAGTGGTTATTTTATTATAATAAAGGTCAAATTCTATAAAAATTAGGATATTGTCTCTTTAAAATGAGTCCCCTCAAAAATGAGGGACCGCATTCTATAAATCTGCGAAACCTCCCTCTTGTCAGGTCTTAAGTGGAATTATTGGTATGGAGCTCCCTTTTCCAAAAATTACTTGCTAAAATTTGTGTAACCACTTGCTAAAATCTGTATCCATCGCCCATGTAAATAACTTATTTTTTGGACTATTATCGCAAGAATTCAAGAAATACTGTTTTAATTGAAAAAATATTCATGTGTTTGTATGCGGTCAATCCAAGGATAGTTTTAGTCTTTAGTATAGAACCCTAACAATCCTTTCACCAGGCTATAAAGAGTGAGAGCCAATGACATTATATCATGGTAAGTATAATAGAAAACCAGTTGATTATACTATGAATCAGGAAATAAGAATTGAATAATAAGAGTTCAAAGCAATTCATTCAATTGCAATTCTTATAAATCACCAGAAATGATAACTTACCTTTTGTTTGAATCCTAAGAAGCTCTTAATCACAGCGTCATGGGAGAGAGTGTAGGTTTTATTTCTCACTCCAAATGAAAGATAGTAGTATGAATTGGCTATATAATTTACATATAAATTATTAATATCTTTTTAGATGGTTCGAAGCAGTAGATAAAGAATATCTTATTTCAAGACATTTATTTTGTTATTGAAAGCAAGTTTTGTAAGTTTCTTCTTGATCTAAATTACATTATCTCTCTTCAGAGCAAGTTTAGTTTAAATCGTACTAACGGCAAGCAACTAATTATCTTATAATACAAAATAATTGGTTGTTCCATCCGGTACGGAAATTCTGCATTTGTTTTGAAATTGCTTTCATATAGGTAGATCTTCCAAAATGTAATGTCACTGTACAAAAATTTACCATGGCTATAAGAAACCATAAAATAATATTTCGTTAAAATAATAGACTTTTGGATTGCCCAATTGGGAAGACCTTTTACCCTCAGTGAATTCTGTTCCAGGTTCGTTAGAAGTCCATATATGCGAAATCTCAGCTGCCGAAGAACTTTGAATAATACTAGCGTCACTCAAACAGAATGAAACACATTCGTCCTTTTCCAATTTTACTTTCTTACATACATTCAAATTAACAGCAAAATTATACAAAAGCAACACACACGTAGGCAATCATCACAATTAAATGCAACGGTAAACAACTGAACTCCGTTTTCCAAATCCTTAGTTTTACAAAACCTCATCTCTGTACCCTTCTGTTTTCTCTCCTCCGTCGCGACGAACCTAAAATTATGGGAAAAAAATACCGCATTCAACGTTCATATCGGAAATCGTTTCATGTAATCAGTGATTCACCTCATGTATTAGCTTGCATTCAATAGTCGTTTTTTTAAACACTTTGTGCTGATGTATGAGTTTTGTGCAAAACTAAAATATAATTCAATGTCGACATCCCTCGCACGAACCTGGGCACGCGTATCGTATACTGGCCCGTGCGCATCTCTCTTTTTGATTATAAGAAACAAATTTTTATACAAGATTCCTGTACTCGATGCAGTACATCGTTTCTCGGCGTCCAAAAACAACATTTGATTTCTCGAAAGGATGCTTGCATATGGATGTAACCTTACCTATGTACAGCCACTAAGAGTTCTTGAAGAATTTCATTACAAAGGCACTGACAGCTAAAAGACATGTGAATCGTGACGAGAATATTTTTTTTGAAAAAACAGCTTCGGTGGTCCAATAAAAGAATCGTCCTCTCATTTCTGCACACGCTGAGCAATCGCTCGCACCTCCAGTTCGATTCACCTCACACAGCACTTCAGCAACAGAAAAAAGAGCTTTTTTTCGTTTAACATGCCGTTCTTCCGAACTGATGCAGTCCACATCCTTTTATAACGAATTTTTCGATAACCACTCTTTTCGGGGCGCCACGCTCTTCGAAGAAAACGTCTGGGTTCGTGTTCAACGCGTCCCTGATCAGTGCACACTTTTTTCCGCGGCGTACATCTCTCTCACGAAAAGAGTCCACACTTTGGGGGGAAGAAGGGGGCGGAAAGACCGGTAGAGGAAAGAGGAAGGAAAGAAAGAGGAAATCCTATGTTTTGGAGATTTCAAGCAAATGGGGGAAACAACGAAGGCGTTTTTTTATATCCCTCCTCATTAGCCTTTCCAAAAGAAAACACTTGTTGCGTAGCCACGGGGGTAATGGGTAGGGGGATTGTGGGAAACCCTTTCGAAATTTAGAGGAACGGACCTCTTTGCAAACGACTAAACAATGAAGCGGAACTAATTGAACGGAAAGGCCGTTTTGTTTCGTTCCACTCTCGGTCGATGGGGAATTGGACTGGGCGATCACTTCTTTGGAGATTTCAACGCGCGATCGGGGATCGCTTGGGATTGTCCGTTCGTTTCGATCGAAGCCGCTGTGTCTCGCGAAGAAGTCCCAGAATCCCTGACTCGCGGCTCCTTCCTTAACCGTGTTTCCTTCACCGCCGACGCCGGTGCAGCGTCGATCGCTCTCCCGCGACGCGGACGTCGCTTGGTGGTCACGTGTGAGAGGAGTGCCTTGGGCGACACCTTGAGGCCGTTCCGAGAGGCAGGGCGAGGGAGGAAATGACCGCTACGGACAGAGTGAAGAAGATGCAGTAGAGGAGGCCGGGCGGTGTTAGGCGGATGCCGCTGCCACGAACTGAAATGAAAGGAGAAGATGGTTGAAGCTTGAACTTCGTCTTTCAGTGTCCACAATTAATCACAAAGTAATGCAAGACTTTAACTAACTGATGCTTTAGATGAGTGAAGGTTCAATCAAAGATTTAAAAGACTTTGTAGAAGTAAGGGGGTTCGATAAAAGAATTTTTACTTTAGAAATTCAGACAGAGTAAGTTAATAGAACATGTAGCCTATATCATTCGTCCTCCTTGTTATATAGACCGTTATGATATTGCGAGAAAGATCAGAGAAATAGATTCTAGTATCAGTCGGTTCAAGAATTCCATTTTTTCCAGAATGATACGCGAAATTATTCGATTAGGAAAGTAGATTCATGGTGCATGACACATGCCCCTGCCACACGCCGATAGGCGGCTTGTAGGGCACAAATGTAGATGTAGGTGCTTTAAAACTACTCGCTTTATTTATAGGTAAACTATGTACAATCAAATAAATACTAGGAGCTTTTCTTTCTCTAGGGCATGATATGTCAAAGCGTAATATTCCCAACGCGTTACATATATATGGGCATTATTTAATATAGATATTCTTGCATCATTAATCGGATATTACCTTTATCCTAGTAAGAGAAAAATTCGAAATTATTCATGCTTGGGTAGTAGTGTTCTCCGAATATTTATAAAAAGTGTTTACTGTCATAATAACTCATACGAAGATAACATTCTCTATCTAAAAACAAAAAACTTTCATAACAGTTTTTATATTTCCTTTTCAATGAGGCGTCCGAGTATTGTTACTTCATGTGTAATAAAATTTCTATATTAATATTATGAAAGATTTACATGCTTCAAAAATTTAAAAATCTGACTTTTAGCGATAAAGGTCGAAGGCTTGAAAACGGGCATCAGCCAGGGATATTTAATAGTATACAATCATCTAAGGCTGATGCCTAGACAAGCTTAATTTAAAGTTGATTTAACAACAGCTCCTCTATTGTATTTAGCAGCCGTCCATCCCCTCTATTTAAGCTCTTTTATTTCTTTCATCTCCTTATCCTCCAGCGACATTTCCTGATTTGTTTCTTGTTAAGGAAAGTTTACCGAATTTCCGTATGACAGGTACCCTTAAGCTTCTCAATACTTCTGAAAATCCTCTTTCTTAAAGAAATACACCTCTTATTGAGGAAAAGGACTTCCTTCGTCGATGTTATTAATTTTCCTCATACCAACTTTTTTGGTAAGCTTTTCTTGGTTAACTTCACTAAATTGAATCCTTATTCACAGTTACGTTTCTTGTTCTAATCTTTTAACGGACGACTTTATTTGTACACTTACTACTATACAAGGAAAATTAACGTATTTACCATCGTGTATTTATTTCTATTTGTTTTATTTATTAATTACAACAAATACCCTTTATACATCTTTCTTTAAGTAAAAAAATTTCTTCTCGATATTAAACCTCCAAGAGCAAGGCTAAGAACTGTATTACATACTGGAAGAAGTCATTCTTCAAAGATGATTATCACTCTTGGCTTCGTTTGAAACCTTTCCATCAATTTGTGGCAATTCATTAAATTCTTCCTTCTTTCCTCCTAAGCTTATGCCTGTTTCCTTCAGTACCACGCCCCAATTCTTCATCCAATATCCAAGTCATCCCTCCATCTTTTTCTTGGTCGCCCCACACTTCTCTTCCCTTTTGGAACTTTATCTCTTGCGATTTTCACTATCCTTTCCTCATCCATTCTGTCTATGTGTTCATTCCATTCTAGTTTTCTTCTGTAAACCCACGCGTTAACGTCTTCCACACCACAGTCTCTTCTAATCACCTCACTCCTTTCTCTGTCAAGTAGTGTTTTTCCTGTGATCCTCCGCAAAATTCTCATCTCTGTTGTTTCTAACAGCCCCATTGTTTTGGAGGTATTGGGTCTTGTCTCTCCCATGTATGTTAAAATTGGTCTCACTACTGCTTTATAAACTGTACCTTTTGTCTCTTTCCTTAAATGTTTGTTTTGCCAAATAGTGGCATTCAAGCAATCCTTTAAATAAGAGATAAAAATATTTTTTGGTTTAATGGTCAATATTCAGTGGACAGTATTTATGGAGTTTATCATGATATCGAAGCGGAAATGATTAAGGTTTGACAACCGTGTGAACGTTTTTGACACACTAATGCATCAGAATACATAATACTCGGTCAATGTTTTTTAGAAATTAATATTTTTAGTCTATGTTATAATTTTGGGGAGCAAATTTTAGGGTCAAGAAAAATAAGCAGAAAATTTTCCGGCGAATGATAAATGAAATTTATTTGACAGAATCAATTGCAATAATGTCGAAGGCATCGAATATATATGTCAATTCGATTGGAACGAGCTTAATATATCATCGATCTTTCAGATATTTTCCATTTATATTTGTATCAGTTTTTGTTTATGGCATCAATATTATTTAACCTTTGCGGAAGGGACAATTAATCACCTCTGTCACCATGGAATACCACCATATGAAATTTGATGCATCCAAATTTTACCGCTTTGGGAATCTTTTTGCTTAATTATAGATTAAAATGGAATTTTGCGTGACAAAATGTTTATATGACATAAAGAAGGGAACACGATCTCTCCAAGACTACACTCAACAGCTCAAAGCTCAAAACACTCTCTTTTACACTTTAAGACATTCATCCCCCTTGATGATGGAGGTAGTCTACGAAATACGCATTAAGGGTTTCTGAAAATCGGCGACCGCATTTGGCGATAATACTTTTCTGAGGAATTTCCGAACGGTGGTCGGCATACGGCGTTTGGAGAAATCTTAGTGCTCTTATCCATTAAGAGCACTAAGATTTCCAATCTTTATCTTATGTTTACATCTTGAAATTGCGATTAAAAGAAACAGCTTCTAGCGACTTTTAAAACTAGCGTTCTATCTGGGGACAAAACTGATCGGGAATTTCTATCTCAGAGTTACTATCGGCTCCAAAAATGGGATAAAGATTGCTTTACTTTGCGATGACATCAATTTTTATCATAAAATTAGTCATTATAAACAACAGAATCATAAGGAAGCCTTTTATAGACTAAGCAAAGCAAATAAGGATAGAAGAGGGAGGTGAAGCAGGTAATGTAAAGCATTTTGGTCTATCTAACGAGGTTAACAATAGGCTGTAGCGGATTGCAGTGCATTTCGGAATGGGAAAATTCCGCGTTATGTGCAGGTAGAAAAGCGTCTTAAATGGCATTTTAATCATGTAATTCGGCTAATAACACGGTTTATTGATATTTGGGTTTATCTGTTCTAATATTTCGACGATTTTTCACTAGGATCGCAAATGTTTTTCTAAACTTTAGTTTCAAATCATTAAAAAAAACTCAACATTATACAACAACTTTCGGAAGTATGTAATATTTTAAAATTCAGTGAAAAACATCGGGTTGAACCGATTTGCACTTAGAAATTGGAGCGGATCTGGCACTGAACCGAAATTAAGCTTCTTCATAGAACGCGTTTTCGTCCATTGGCAAGCCTCACAAGTCGACTTCCTGGTTTAGGTAAAGCACATAAAAGCAGTTTGGCTTAGGTTACCGATTTCCATTTTTTAATAACGATTTATTATATTCATGAAGCCAACCGCTGAACTAATGCCCTTGCATATGCAAAAATACATAAATAAAGTGTGCCAGAAAATCGTCAACCCTGAAACAAATCATCTGTTTTGCACTAGAGGTTTTGCTTTTTTCGACTTCAGCTTGTGACGTTTTTCACGTGGGGTAGGTTCACGAGTGATGGATAGTTGTTTTAAACGTGGAAAGCTTTCCATTCTGAAACTTCCTTCCCCTTGAAATTCGATTTAAAATATACTTCACCTATGGATGACAAAGAATTTAATTAATGCTATAGAAATATAATTGTAAAATTTATGATGTCAATGTAGAATCAACATTAGGTGGACGATGAGGTGTGCTGAATAGCTTTACCTCATAACTACACAAATGTCAGAGCAATTAAACAACTATCGTAATACAATTTTAATTCATAAAATATATATAAAAGCTAGAGCTTCATTTAGGAATTATTTAATTCCGACTGAATTTCAGAGATAATCCACGCTAACTTGCGTTCGTGCTAGGAAATTACTCATCAGCCTCGCATACAAATATTTAGGGCATTTAATTACGAAATTTGTGGTAACGAGCATAATCGGAATTAATTTGAAAATTAAATGAATATGGCTCTATTCCTGAAATTTTGCACAAATATTGTATCTAACTTTAACATTGCGGAAGACCAAATCCCACAAAATTCGAAATATTTGAAGGAAAATATTTTTGAATTTACTTTAATTAAATTACTAACGTTAATAGAATACTTATGAATCTGCGTATAACTTCTTCAAAATTAGTATGTCTACCATCACGTGCCATATCGTATAAAAATGTAAGTCTTTACTTTTTACTTATATCGAATTGAATTCTTATTCGTTGTTACCATTGTGATGGCATTGAGATTCCGAATTGCAAAAATTTATCAGCACGAGATGTTCCTCGTATCTTTTCAAGCAATACCTGTAATTTTAGTTTTGACCGTTGTTTCTAAGAATAAAATACACTCGAATAGGGTGAGATGTATAAATAAATGTGTCAAAGTAGAACGCTATTTCCAATTCTCAGTTTCATCCACATCTTATTCAGTTCTAATGTAATTATTCAACAAATACCATATAACTAACTAGTGAGAAAAATGTATACTATTTTTATTAATATATGATGAATTTTTATTTACTATGGTTTCTATTGTCATCTTTCAGCTAATTCAATACGCATTTTTCATTCCAAATAAATATATGATCTAATCGAAAGGATATGGAACAGTCATGGTTTCCAATGTAGCATCAGAAATAATTAATCGAAGCAAGTTATTTCGTTATTTGCTTTCCGTATGTGTGTGTTTCAAAATAACTAAAGAATGAGTAAAAGAGATAGTAGTAATACTTTTAAATGCACTTCCGCAGATGAGGTCATTATGCACATATTGTCTCCCATCGGGAATTGAACCCTAGACCCTTTCAGCAAAGACGCTACGAACACGTAACTCAGTTGGCTATCTGGGAGCCTTAGTTATTTTTTTATAATTTTTCTTTTTTAAAACTTTTCCTATGACATTTAATATCATTGAAATACTTACAATAAACAAATAGATCAATTAGAATAAATTATTGTGCTTCTTAACTTCAAGTTATAAGGTTAACTATTTATATTATCTATTGCGATCAAATGAAGAAAACGGTGTAATCGGGATATATTAAACGATTTTTCTGAAAAAACATTCAGATAACTCACATTTCTATGATTTTTTGACAATTTAGTTTAACAATTAATTTTCAATTATGAACCACTATTGAGATTTGTATTTAGTTTATTATTATTATTATTATTATTCTTATTATTATTATCGCTACAATTTGACATTTGTCAGGTGACAGCCACATACATCGTTAAAATACAACCCCTTTTTACACTCCTATTTTTAATTTTAACATTCCTAAATAACATTATATAGTCCAACAGGATAAGATCACTTTTTTCAACAAAAAATTATGCATTTAACAATATCTAACAAAAAAAAATAAAATCCCAAACCCCCTCTCAGTACATTATTATAATATTTTAATACATCCAAGCTTAAAATATTTAACTGATTTAGGTAATGGCTTGAAGGGCTCTTCAGTAGGGTGGATCGAAAAAACTTTTTTTTTCGAAATCGGTATGCGGCTAGTGCTTAAAGTTTGTGGTTGGTGCTCCTTATAAACCATGAGAAATTTCAGCTCGATCGGAATATGTCCTGAGGCTGCGAAATTTAGTCGAAATTTTCAATTTTTGTGAAAAAATGTCAAAAATTCGCAATTTTTTCTGATGATTTTTCGATGTTTCTGAAGTGATTTAATGGCAAAATATTACATGTATTGCTTGTATGTTGCTTAGTGATTTACAATTTACTGAGTTTGAATGAGGAAAATTGATTTCTTAGTTCGCCAAAATTTGTCAAAAAACGCCAAATATACAGAAATGTTACGGATGTTACCTGAAGAGTCTTCAGGTAACATGTTCTAACTCCGTTATGCCCATAAACCTAAGCCCACCGGGTTATCGACCTACCTGCACGTATTTCGTGTATGGAAACATTTGCTGGCGATGCGGAATCTTTCAAATTGGACCATAGTTTCGAATAGAATTCGAATCTTGCAGTCCATTCAAAATCGAATCGAATCTAGAAGCTACGGCGGTCCCTATTGTCAACGTGCCATTTCTTCATCAGACTAAAAAGCGCTCAGTCGAAACATAACCCTCTCCATACGTTTCCGTCGGTATTTCCAAATTCCAGCGGCAAACGGTTTCAAACGGTACGAAATACATTTTCTCTGCAACCAAGGGATAGGAGAATAGTCCCGGAGAAAAAGAAACGCACGGCGGGCTTAATGGTCGAAAGATTTCTCGAATTACGGCGAAAATATTGCGAGACGAAAATTCACGGGGAAATATGTTTCGAAATCGGCCATTGTCGAAGGAAATTGACGGCGGATGCGAACGTCGATACCGGCCGAGGAATATTCACGTCACATCCACTCGATTTGTTAAGCGAATGTTATTTTTACGTGTCGCGGCTGACTTGCAGGGGGAGCTGCAGCGATGCATCGGAAAGGCACGTGATTATCCAATTGGCAGAGTGTTTGCCGAGCTCAGCGGGAGCGTGAATTGCGCCCAGTCACTCAGTTTAGAACGGAGGAAATCCCTCCATATTTTGACAGGTACGGGAAATGAAATCGAGTGAGTGCTCACTGCAGGGACGTCCTAATGTGGACATTAACGACTCATGCGAGCAAATGGGCCCTCATTACGTTCGGCGACACGGGAATTCTTGGTTTTTTGGGAGTTTTTCTTCTTGTCCGAGGGTGTTTACTCGTTTCCGAAATCCGCGATATGATTTTCTCTTCTATTAGTATCAGTCCTAGCTCTTTTTAGGTTTAAAGGGCATAGAAGTAATAGCTATCTAGTCGTTTATGCACTTCTTCTTGATTATGATCGAAAATATTGCGAGAACGGATGGCTATTTCTGGTCCCCCTTTTCTGATAGTATTAGATGTGTAGATCAGTTAGTTAGTCTGAGGGTTTGGTGTTTTCACACCCCCTGCCGTATACCGTAAGGTGGTTCGCGGGGTATAAATGTAGATGTAATTTTTTTTAAAGCCACTCCCTAGAAACTATAAGATACTAAATTCGTTATAATTACCATGCATTTACATTTCCATTAATGCCCTAGAAGCTGCTACTCGGTGTGTTGAAGGGGAGAATGTAGTTAAATATTTGTAGGACAAAATAGATTTATTATGCTAAACCACAAGGAGGTTGATAAAAATACGACCGGTTCCATTGCGCCGAGACATCTTCATGTCATCTTCGTGGTTTAGTGTAATAAATCTATTTTGTTCTACAATTCTTTCGTTATGGAATACCACCAATTAAAGGCCAGCACCATCAACGCAATAATATAGTTGTTATATTCCTTTGCGTTTGACTCAATAATAATGTAATGAGTAATAGGAGAAAATTGTTTTGAAGATATATTTGTATTTTCCATGCCCCCCAGATAGCCAAATGATGGAAGCGATCCCGGGTTGCCGGACATGGATCCAATATAGTGGAAGGGAAAGCTTTGTAAATTATCTTTTCATGAGAATAGATTAAGATTACAATTTTATCTAAAGGAGCCGATGTCTGAGGGATCAAAACCATTACCACTATCCTAGGCTTTAACGCGATAGAAATGCTGATCCATGGACTCCAATTATCTTTAACGCTAATCTTGCCACGGTTAATAATTTTCTCCTACAAAAATTTTGTTGGATATATATCTATGATTTAATGATGAAAATTCTTTTACATTGAGAAACCCCGGAAGGTAATAAAAGATATAGGTTGAGGATTCTTTTTCAGAAAGGTAGTAGGAAAGACCTACTGGGTGAAAACAGTCGGTTATAACTGTATTTCCATTCCCGAATGAGCCATTTGTCCGTGTCGGTTTAAGGAAACATATGTAAACGATCTTTTCAAGATATACGGGAATGATTTTGGGGATTCCCTACGCCTTCTCCCTTTCACCTTCCTTTCACCTCTGTATTTTGAAATATATCTTTAGTATTTTTTTGGTGTGTGCATTCAAAACTGTATCTTCCAGGTTTTACGTTACAGATCAAGTTCTCCAGCTCTGTATGAAACTTCGATAAATCTTACTGCTTATATACACTGAATTCAACATTCCTTTTTGTTACGTAATTCAATGATGAATCAGTTCAAGAAAAGCTCAATCTCTTCTAACTGAACTTCTAACCGCTTGCAGTTAAAAATAAAGAGAATAATTTCAAGGATGAATATCAATGTATTATTTACATTACGGTTCTTATTAACCATCGAGTGATTAACTAGAATTCAATTTTAGCTATTACACCACCATTTGGATGAATCTATACTTTTACTATCTTATTTTTATTTATTTCCACTTTATATTGCTTTTATTTATTACCCAAAGCTCACTTTGAGAGAACATTTTAAATATTATTTTTAAAGTTGGTAAAAATAGGACTAAAAATAATCATGTGCCTTTTAATAACCCCGCAATATAATTATCAGGCGATTAATTTCTTTGGTTAATTGGTTTTTTATATCCTACTAATTCAATTAAATGATAGCTTAATTTATCTTACAACTTCCATTCAAATTATTAATAAAAAACGATAAAGTAGCAGTGTGACGACCGAATGCGATCATAAACACGTATTCGTATTCCGGAAATAGCGATTTCGGAGTACTTCGATTGGAAACTTGTTTGGGAACAAGTTGGCCCAAACTTTGTTCCTGCTTAATAGCGAAACTGCACACCGGCAGAATTAATCGAAAGCTTGGCAGTTACACAGTGCATAAACGTGCCGGCAAGCCTTGATATGCCTTCAACCCTTCATTATATCGATAGATTTATCTTTTGATGTTTTACTCCAAGCACTTGTGTATCGACTACTTTGATCTCAGATATTCCAAATGAAGTTATTGGGAGGAAACTCAAAGGGATATATGTGCGAATTTTAATATCACTTAAATATAATATGGACGTGATTTCAGGTAACTTTTACGTTGGTTTTGTGGAATAAAGTGAAGTACTTCGACCTTTTTGCTGTACAGAGCTCTGATAGAGTCAAATACGAAATTTCCCGATAAATTTCCTTGAACCGATACCCCTTAAATCTATAAAATCGTTAATTCACTCTCCACGACCCAAGAACATATCATACTTTTAATTTTTAAATAACTAATTTTATAAAACCAAAACGTTACAATTATATATTTATAAGTCTTCAAATGCTTCGTATAATTTTATAGTATTTCGCATTATGACAACTATGAAGCGTTTTTGAATGTAAAATCGAATTAAATAGCATTTAATAAACGATGAAAATGTCTCACAATGGTGACCTTTAGCGGATTTATTATGATGCTTCTTGATACATAAAAAGCTCCAAATTATGAAATTATTGTTTAGTCCTATGATCTTGAAATGAATATTATCACCGCTTGCCATAAGTAATGTGTGTCTGCCTTTAAACTCGTATGTTGGATTTCGATAACGTTGCATCCATTTCGAAAACATCTTGATATGATGTATTATGATTAAACACAATCGCATTTTTAAATATTTTTCCTCATTACAGTGCTTCTTATCCTTAGGTATCAAGTGTGAATAATATTCATAATATTTGTTATAGTCATTTTTATGTACGGATACCAATAATGATAACAATAGAATAGTGTCATACTTCGGCTACCGTTATTGGAAACTCTCTAAAAATATGACATTCGTTAAATTAAACTTACATATCCATACTGAATAGCTAAAGGAAGCAGAACCCACGTGCTGTATCCCTATCCTGGAGAAGTATGTTTAAGAAATTCTTGCTTCAGAACTATTGAAATTATGAAGTATACATACACATGAATTTTCAAAAAATTAAGCGCGCTCCTTAAAATCATAGTAATTAGTATTTACATAGTCAAATGCAACACTGATGGATCCGTACTTAAAATACTAGACGAAATTGGATGCAAATGTACAAATAATTCAACTCAAATAAAAGTCACCGCTTTCGAGGCATAAGAAAATTATTTATTACAGGGCGAATAAATTAAAGTATTTTAAGAGTGTAAACTTTGTAGAACTCTTTGAATAAATCCATGCGCAATGTAGCTCTATTAACCTTAAGTTTCTGCCTCAAATAATTTAAGCAGTTTTGACTTTTAGAAGAACTCATTCCATCCTCACCCCATTCCTTTTCAATTCGTTACCCTCCTGATACATTTAATCTTAAACTCCCTCTGTACACGTATCACGTGATGTGCCGCCTTACCAACATCCCAGAAATAAATCGATAGGAGTGCACTCCGGCGGGAGGCAATTAAAAAGGTCTTCTGGTACCGCTTTGATTCGCCGGTGTTGTCCCTCGTGCTTCGCCGCATTCCAGCCTGCTGCCACCGTGACCTGGCGCATCCCAGCACGCCCTTATTAAACTGCGTAATTTCGCTTGCGATGCTGCAGTCCTGTTTGCCCTTTCGCCCGAACCTTTGATGGTCCTCCGATATCTTTCCGCGCGCTCATCGTGTTTTTTCCACTCCTTCTGCGAACGTTGCGTCCGCGTTTGACGCGTGGTTGAGCCCAACAAAGGGTGGTCGTACGGAGGAATGCGGTTCCCTTACTTGAATATGTAAAAGTCGGCCACATGTAATCGGGCGTTAAAATCTTTTCCCGTCCCATGTGAGGACGTTTGTGTTGACGAATTTTCATCAGAAGGCAGCGTTTTTGATGTCGTTTCTAATTTTTAGCTGGTTTACCCACTAGACTATCATATACTCTGCGAATTTATGGAGTCTCATGTGCGATTTTGCATCCATATTAAGAGAAGGATTTTGAATGACTGTTTTAACACGTTTCATTGCGATGTATGAAAAAAATAACTCGCGTTTACAGGGGACTTTGTGACTCAGAAAACTTTTTTGCTGAAAAATTTTCTTCTCCTTCTTTGGAATCCTTAAAGATCAGTTTTTAAGTTTGATGTGTGAGAGAGAACAGCAATAGGCAAATGTAACGAAGCAGATTACGTTTCATTTCAATGTGTAAATAGAATAATTCTCGTTTACTCGGGAATTATTAACTCAGAAAACTTTTTTTGCTGAAACGTTTTCTACGCCTTCTTTCGTATCCTTAAAGGTCAATCTTGAAGTTTTCCGTCCTGAGAGAACAGCAATACACAAAAGTAACGAAGCAGATTTTATTCTTCACTTCTTTGCTTATTAATTAGTGTGATAACTCTCAAGGAATAAGCGGACAAGGAAAGGGGTAGTAAGGACAGGGATTCGAACTCGGGTATTCCACTATTCAGGTGACTTCTCTTGCTCTTACCCTTTAGCTCTGTTGACAGAACATTCAGACAAGCTGTTTTGGAAGACTTTATCTTTAAAGCCCCTATTTATATTCTCGTTACTATATTTTCTTTACATTTACTACTACTCTTTTGCTCCTTATCATTACTTAAACCTTTCATTTAAAATCTTCCGAAACGGAATGTCTAATGCGAAATATCTCAATGGATAAGAGCAGTCACATGGAAAGCGTAAGATACAGATTCGAGTCCCGGTCCTGTCAGACATTTTTGTCCATTTTTTCTAGCACGTCTTTACGAGCAATTCACCTTTCACCTTTTAACTGCAATTTGGTAGTTTTCAGTAATACGTATCTGAAGTTTAAGATTCAAGACCTTATGATAAATTTCATTTTGGATAGCGTTTGGATAGAGTTTGATGACGGAATTAATTACCTTCCTTTAAAGAGAGTATAAGGTTAAATCTTATAAGATTAAATTTTTGTCATTAATTTCCGATGACGTTGTATTTTCAATGCATAAGGTCTCTTACATTTCATGTCAATTACTGATACATGGCGATTATTGGTAGGAATTTCTTATGTGGCAACATGGCAATATGCAATTCTGCTGTATGTGGCAAACACATAGATGTTTTTTTCCAATTAAAGTGAGGCTACACAACAAAGAAGCTTAAGAAGAGATGCTGATCATTAAATTAAACATTATTTTTTAAAAAGGCTCTGTGATTTGATTTGGAAATTTGAGAGAGAGAAAGGCAATCGACCGCAATTCATACTTGCAATTAATTATAATTGCTCGATTCTCAACTTACGCATCTGTGTAAGCTAGAAGAGCCTTGGAAATAAAGTAATGGACTCCATAAAGAAGTGTGTATTTGGAAAATTAACCGAAATTCAATCTGCACGCACTTACTCCAACTTTAAAGGTCTGAAAGTATAGGATATCAAGTTTTATCTTATTGAAGTCTCTGACTATAGCCACAAATTTAATTCTTCCATTACTTTTGTAAATACGCCGAATCTAATAAGACTTATGGTGCAATTTAATCGATATTTTTTTATAAATTAATGTTTCAAAATACAGTGAATAAATTTTAGTTCATCTCCCATGAAACTCTTACATGTAACCTATTTCGGTCTCGCTCGGCCCATATTGGATTCTGTGATATGAATTTTGTGGTAGTCTATTGATTTACGATAAATAGGTTACTGATAGTTCTGCATTAATAAGAGCTGGGAATTTCGAAAATGTCACGGGAGACGTTCCGCGGCTGAAACGCCAACATTGGAGTGGGGAGTGGATAAGGTGGCAAGCCTAATTGGGGTATAAATATTGCAAGATAAAAAAATAAATGTTTAAAATAAGGAAAAAGTTTTTAACCTTTAAAGATGTACAACATTTAATAAAACTGTCGAGAATTCTGTCAGCTCAAGAAATAATATTGTAAATATCTTAAAAATTTATGAATTAAATCGTACCTTAAAATTTATAGGCATAGAGTAGATCTAAGAACAAATATCACCTAAAACTACAAGGTAATTTAAAAATAAAAATGTAATAAATAACACGAGTTTAGTGGCAGTAATAGTGCTATGTTTCTAAAAAGTATATTTATTTGTAGTTATCAATTAAGAAATATATTTGTTAAATATATATTAATTAATCATTCATAAAGATGACCAACTACTACGATAAAAAGCAAGCGTTACAAAAATGCTCTCAGATGCAGATTGGCAATCCTTGAAACAAATAATATGAGAGACTAATAATATGATTGCTTAATAAATTCAGAGAAAATATATACTTCGGCAGACGAAATTGGTATTGTACGACCCCCTTATTACCTCGGTAGATCTGACAATGAGCGTAAGGAAATAATGAAATAATAATCAGAAATTAAGTACAATACTAAAGAAAATACATTCAATGACAAGAAGTTTTAAGGACCCATTCTTTTCGCGAACAATACGCGATATCAAATCGCTAAAGAAGTTGCTCGAACTCTTGGTGTTTACACCCCCAACTGCTGGTTGAAATGAAGTTTGCAGTATTAATGTTGATGCGCAGTTCACCTTAAAGTTGGATGGCATGAGGTACTACGATGCCTTAATTTTTGAACCGAGTATTTCTTTCAATAAACCATGCTTACACGTCGATATCCTAATCTCTGAATCCTCTCCGGTAGCTATAGAATTCACTGTATTATAGATACATATTTAAATTAATAAAATGTTAATACGTAATATCGATAGAGTTCAAATTCGTTCTTGACTACTAACGACCTATAATATGTATATTTTGATTTAACAGGAAAATATCTAACTAATTTTTTTATAAATTGAGGACTTTATCATAAATTACTCAACATTTTTCCAGGATGATTATTTCTTCATTGTAAGTCAAATGACGAATGTTGAGACTGATTTTGGGTAATAAATAACTTAATTTCAAAGGAGATTTCGGCGCTTTGTAATGTATTTTTTCACAATCCAACTCAATAGTTTTCAATTCAATTTGAAAGAGAAAAATGTTCAAATTTATAATAAAACCTACTGTAAATGACTGAATAGACATCCACGCCTGACTGCATATAACAGGATTAAATGTACGAGTAGTATTATATCATTGCGAATGAAAAAATAATCCAACTGCTTTGATGATAATTTGTTTAATTTTGTAAACAGAATCAAATTAAATTATAAATAGATACGATATATTTATGTCGGTTTAAACGCAAATAACATTTGGGGTTTTTATTTCATTTTAAAGTTATTCATTGTTCGATATTTGATGAAAAATTTAATTTTTTTAGTAATTACTTAACCAAGTTTTTACAAATTAAATTTCATGAAGTAAGATATGGATGTGCTTTCAGAGCTGGTGTACACTGAGGGCGGAGCATTTCAAATAAATTTAATTCACTCGAAATAACCAAATTATTTTATGTAATGTAAAGTTCTATCTCAGATTGCTTGTGAGGTAATAATCCAAAATCAAGCCAAAGTAAAGGCAAGCAAGCCTCCACTTTCTAGATTTTTGCAACGAATTCTATAATCTAATCAATGAAAAACAGTAAATATGATAGATATATAATATTCATTTCGTATAGGGTCTGTTTATGATTGTCACAGTCATAAACGTACCCTATAGGAAATCTGGTATCTCTGGAAACATTTTGCAACCGCATATTCTCGTTATAGAAACCACACAACCGTCGAGATGCACAAAATAAAAATGTAGAAGAAATCAAGGCTTCGGATGATTCATAGCGACTTTGCAGCATAACTCATCGTGATTATTTTTAATAATTTAGTAACTTTTCAAATAAAAAATTTATAAACTTTCTACTGCTGATAACAAATTTAGCATAGCCAAAAAATGGATAATTAACCTAGAAAATAAATATTAACAATTAATTACACAATTAAACAATAAATATTAATTAATGTTTAATTTTTAACAATTAGTTAAACAATAAACATAATTAAAAATAGATTAAATAGGAGTAAAACTAGAATAAAACAATTTTATGCAAATGATACATCCAGTTAGTTACTCTATAAATTTTACATACTTTACTTTCTCGTTTTTATTGTACATATTTTAGAACCTATAATATTGATATAATGGGTGACATACAAAATCACTCCAGGAATTAAAAAAAATTACATGCATTATATTTTTTAATTTCGTTATCCGTTAAATTGTGTAATTTAATTCCATGGTAGCGTACGGGAAGTTTAGCTGTGAGTGCGAATAAATAAAATTGAAAGAAAACATAACTAAACCAATAATAAACCTTTGTAATGAAGTCTTCAATATCTTAGATTATGGACTCGGATTTCATTATATATTATTAATAACTTGCATATGATCCAAATATCCACTTGTCGAGCTGTGTCTCAAGAAGAACTATATTTTCCTTTGAGTGTATGGAACCTTTGACAAAGTGCGAATCTCAAGCATAAATTCACGATGATCATCAGTCTTCCCTAATATCGCATTAAAGTTTTTAAGCAGCAAAAGTTTATCTTCCAAATTCATGACATCGTGTCTTCAATTGCAATCCCTAACTCGACAATCTATTTATCGTTTAACGCATTAGCCACCAATTCCTCCTTCCACCGCCCCAAATCAAGGAGGAAACTCAAACCCATTGGAACGGGCTCAGCGCAGATGAGAAAATCGGCCGGGTCATGAAAGCCACTGAGCGAGATTGAAGTTACATTTCCACATGAGCCCCGTTAAAAGGCACGGACGGGGAAATCCAGTTCCAAAGCAGGCCGCCTTTCCCCGCATATCCGAGCTCTCGAAGTACTTATTCCGTCCTCAGGTGTGGAACGACTTATTTCTCCCATTCCCCAAAGAGTTATCTGTAAGTTCCGCGGGCGACACTCGAATCTCCCCATTTTTTTCATTTACTATGCGGAAAATCTGATCGGGCGAAACTTTTCCGCGTGCGCCGGGAGTTATCGGGTTCGTTTGCCGCTCTTTCGGCTCAACTGAGACCAAATTGCCCGCGACCCGACCGATATCCCAAACGAAACGTTTGTACGGGTTGTTACGGATCCGCCGGATTGTGCACCCGTGGTCGATACGAATGCATTTGCAAGAAAACACGGTTCAAATTCTTTCCGTATACCTTAACGATCCGGCGAAGTGAAGGTGGACGAACGCGCATGCGCCATCATGTCACAGAGGACTGCATCGCCCTAAGAGAAGGAGATAGGCTCGCGAAGTTAGAACTATCTTGTGGCGGTTTTCGGGAGATTGTCTCTTTGAATATTTGCATGATGTTTTCAAAACAATTGTCTTTTTTTAGCCTTCTCATATCTTCTGGGTTGCGAATGTATGCATGATTTTTCAAATAATTGGTTTTTTTTAGTTTTACATATCTTCATTGAATTTACAAGACTTGAACCAACCAATTCTGGGAAAATGCTATGAGGAGTATTGAATTCATATGCTTAAACAAATTAAAAGCTATTAGATATTTTTTTCAACAACTGGATTATCTTTTTTCGTCAATATTATCTACTTGCAAAATATTAAATTTCGAACTGGTTAATTTTGATAACTAATTTGTTATTGTTGATTTTCTGTTTTGTTATTTTTTCATATTAACTTAAGATTTAAGACCTGAACAAGCAAATTCTGAGAAAATTCCATCAGAAGTATAAATTGTAAATTCTTAGAAAATGAAAGACAAACTTAATTGTATATTTCTCAATCAGGGGATGATGGAATGATTTACCTATGGAAGTTTCCCAACCCTTTTCCAATCACGTGGTGAAATTTCAGGTGTAACTTCCATGGATGATATGTAAGGCATATTTAAGCACGTAAAATTTGAAAGCATAGTAAGTGAAAACGTATTCCCAATCATTCTAAAAGTGCGTTGGTAAGTTGTATCACAACTGAGGGTATAGGAAGTCAAATAATGAAGAATTTGAAGGACTGCTGATTGATCGATTTCGGACAGAAAAGAATTGATCAGCGATCTCTATGGTAGACGGAACAAACGAATTATCGGACTTAAACGAATAGTTTAATTTTACTATTAGTTTAACAATACTGTTTTTCTTCATAGTATTAAGTAATTTGAAGAGTAGGTAACCCCCAAACATGTGATTTCATGGGGTACCTATATTCCTTAAATGATTTATAACATGAAATATATAAGCCGGTTACACATATTGTTTTTTGAGAATGAATAAATACTAATATTATTATTTTCGTACGATCTATTTTATCGTACGAAAGGCCACATTCAGGTAAAACATAAAATAACAGTCATAATGCGTTATTTTGCAGAATATTTCAAATATTACCTCTAAGGAAATTTTCCTCATTGTAATTATTCTACATTTACATAAACACCCTGCAAACCGCCTTTCGGCGTGTGGTAGGAGGTGTAAACAACGAACGACTGAGCTACTTTTTAGCCTGTTTTAGCGTATTGTTCGCGGAAAGAATGAGTCCTTAAAACGACTTGTTCTTTTTCTTTTACTTTATTCATTTTATCGGATCCGCCGAAGTAGCAGGGGGATCGCATAGTATCAATTCCGTCTCTGTAAACATGTTGAATCTAAATTTAGCAAGCAATCTTAATCTAATTTTTAGTCTTTTTCCTTTCAAGGATTCCAAACCTGCGTCCGAGAGCATCTTCTTAACGCTTGCTTTTTTCACGTAGAATTTTTTAACAAAACGTATCGCTTTTAGCTGCAATTTCTCGAGTTCAGGGTACTTGTTTCATCCGCAGGATATTTATTATGTTTATATTTATTATACGTTAAGCGGATGTATAAGTTGTGTTTTTAGGTGCATCTTAATCACCTTTATACGAGTTTATCCTTTCAAAAAATTCCTATCGTTCTATTTTCCGATCAAACAATTCACTGGAGGGGAAGGATAGGAAAAACAGTTCACCGGCGCTTAGTCGAACTCTACTCCGACTCTATTTTTGTACTTCATCATAAGCGGTGTGCACGTGTGCTAGGTTGATCTCCGGTTGTCATGGAAACTGAAACTAACATTTGCCTACTCCTAGTGGATAAACATAGAAATGGAGCAGGAACACGTCAAGGGAGAGATTCTACGATTTCGTATACGGAGGCATTTCATTCGGGTTTGATGTCTGGTCCGTCGCACAAGAGCCGCTGAAATTTAACAAGTTATTTTAGAGTTATCGATCGGTCGTATATATATCGGGTAGGTCAGATACTTCGCGGTGAATTCCAAATCCATTTCAAGATAGATTCTGATGTTTGCATATAAACTGATGGCATTCTGATGTTTTTATATAAACAATTATTTATCAAAAATTATTCTTTATATTATTTCCTGTCGTAAACCATAATTATTAGTAATTGTTCTTTTATGATATGTCTTCTTTATTGTTTTTTTAAATTTTCTTTGCATTTACTAGACATTTCATAGAATTTTACTGCTTACTTTGTTCCTTATTTTTTTGTTTGCTGTGCATTTAATTGGTTATGTATACTTAATCTACTTTTTATTTTTCTGCTTTTGTTATTTGTACCACGTTTTCGTGCCGCCAATTTGACGGTATTTCGCTAAATAGCCGTTTGTTCTAGTCAACACTTGATATTCGGCCCTAATTTCCGAAGATGTTTCCTCATTTGGTAATTATTCGATAGATAGACGACACTCGGTAACTTCCCTCGTGGTTTGGAAAGTGCTTCACCACTTGCCAAAATCCTCTCGGGTAGAATTCGAGCGGCTCTCAGAAGCGCATGGAACGATATCCTGCACTCATATTGGGAGAGGTATAGGCCCGTAAATATGAGCCAAGCCCTCAAGGAAAATACTCCATCGTAATCGGGAAATTTTACGATCAGATGAAGGAAACAGAGACTTGCGCTGGCATCCGTTTCATAGAAAATAGTGTGGTGGCGGAAGAGTGCACCTTCTCATCCATCGAATGAAAAATCTAATAGCATTTCGTTCTATTTCTTGCGATACCTTCGACGGAATTTCCACCAGCAAAGGATTAAATCCGAACCGGAATATTTAAATTATTTATATTTCACGAATTATACGAACTAACGATGTTTGTAATGGGATTAAAATAAATTCAATCCATAAATTTTTCACGCATTCCGCTCTGAAGATAAGGTTTTTTATTCGAATAAATCGCCTTTATTGCTCCACAATGTAAAGTTTGGCCGGTCGTACCTGTTCGAGATTTATGCTTTTGTGAAGTTTATGTTGGAGTGTAAATTCACATGCGTAAGCAAATCCGCGCTGAACGATCGTCCACCGATAAAAGGATTATGGTGTAACTGGGGAGATTAACATGCATTCTGGTAGTTCCAAAAAAATCAATCCTTATTACCGTACATGCGATATTTATCTAAATTTCTTCATCCCCACACTATTCTGAGTTCACCCAAGAAGACAGTCGTAGTCATTTGGTTTTACATAATTGTAACCATGTTGTTGGCTAGAGCGAAAGTTCTCCCGATTAATGTGAGGATGAGACTTAGCAGAGAGTAATGTTTCTTGCATCACACTAATTTAAACTATATCAGGAAGATCTGTGGAAAACATTACTGAAAGGGCTGATAGAGGGAAAAAATCCTGGATGAAGTTCCATGAATTACAAGAGGCAAATGGGTTAAAGATTTAGAGTTGGGAATTATGAGGCAATGAGGGAATATTAGCATTTATTGAATATTTAGGAGAAGATATCTTAGAGAGGTGTATACCATACCTATAACATCGGCTGTCATATCGGAGCTTACATAATTATAAACAGTAGCATTTCCTGACAGTTTATTCAAGGACGAAGGAATGATAACAAATCGAAATCAGAGTCATTGACAATTCCCTTGGGAGTTGATTTTGTGTATTCGTCAAACAGAGGAATGAAGAGAAATACGTATCGAAAGCTTTTACCAAAATTGAGAGAAATTTGCCACAAAAGGTAACCGGAGGGCAATCTTGCAGACCAATTATATCTGAGTGGATACCTGAGGCAGCTAATATTATCAGCTCGTCAATTTCCATATTTTCTGGCATTCTCTGCAACTTTTTTCTCAAACCACAGCTTTTGATATATTATTTGGTTATTTTATTGGATATTCTTCTGTAGTCTGCACTTCTATAAATAAAGGAAGTAACCATTCTTGAATAACTAAGTTTTTTGTTTAGAATATTGGTGGCGTACCATTCGAATACATCCTGTAAGCAACGATTCGGCCTTAGTGTCTCTATCAGGCTATTCTATGATTCTGTTACTTTGATTCAATGATAGATTTCAGATTTATAAAAATATGCCGATCTGCTTGGGGGCAATCGATATTTTATTCTATCTCAAAATTTCGTATTAACTAAAACAATAAAACTAAAATAAATAAAATAAAAAATGCGGTTTTTTAGGCAGTTTACCAGGATTCTATTTACTTTGCATTAGATATTAAAAGAATAGCTTTATAAATCCAGTCTATTCGCGTAATACGAGTACCCTATGTTGCAAGGTTTTATTTTAGATGACGATTATGCTAAGGTAATACAATGAGGTTCCATTTCTCTGGATTTCAGAGTATTGTCATGTAAATCAGGGTGAAAAAAACCAAATATCCCGCACAATAGCAAAATCAGCAAAATATATCTCCTTTCAATAAAACCAATGAATTTTTGGATTTCAAGCGCTAATTTATAGAGCTAATTTTAATTAAATTAAATTAATTTATTATTTTTATTAAATTGCTAATTAAAAGACAATTTTTGGATTTAAAGCGCTATAAACTTATATAGGCACCTTTGCTAGTAGGGAGTGAAAGGACTCCTTCATCGAAGCACAGACGTGCGTATTTATCGCGGAAAATATCCACTAATAGATTCCTGCAACGGTCAATGTTAACTCGTTATCACAACACTCCCTTTGTACCTCTTGTTTCCTCGTGGCTTCCAGAAAATCATAATTGACTCCTATTCCATTAAATGGCTTTCAGATGAGCTCCAATCATTTCTAGACAGTGTATCAGAGAAGGGGTCTCATCAGGAGGACATATGTATGTACGTAGAATCTGGCGTCATAAAAATCACTAGGCACTCGTTTGGCGTATTACTTAAACTCAAATAGTTCACATTGAGATGATACAAAATAAACCGCAATTCACCGCTGAGAATATCCTATATAGCAGGGGTGGCCAACAAGTCGATCGGCATTAGAAAATAAAATTATAATTTTACAAACTGACTAAACTTACAAGCCAGAAAATCTGAAGAAGATTTTAGGAAATATGTCAACCGAAAAAAATATCCCAGCGTCACCAAATGTGGCGAATATATCTATTCTTGTTTCGGATCTACATGCCTTAGCGAATCGGCATTTTCATACTTGAAGCTAACGAAGACTAAACAACGTTCTGTTCTGACTGATTCCCATACAGAAGACTCATTATTATTATCTTTGTCAGGATATACACCTGATTATGATTCCTTGGTTAGAAACATGCAAACTTAGTCTTCCCATTAATGTTAAGGGAACAAAGTAAATTCTAAATCTGTATTTATCTGTGGCTACTTTGAGTTAATAAATATTGTTAATAATTATCCATGGTCTTTTAATTCCCCTTGACATGAGTTTTTTGGCCCTTTGAATAATTATTGTTGATGTTTTTTTTACGTAGATAAGCCGTAAATCTATATTTCAGTACGAGGTGTACTTAGCGAGCTATTGATAAATTAGCAAAAAGTAAGTCATATTATTCTCTCATGATAAATTTTCTCGGTCCAAAAATACGAGAAAGTGAAATATTGTAATAACCACTTTTTTATATTTACGAACAAATAGTACAACAACTTATACGTTGCAGTTGATAAAAAAAATTAAATTGCATTTTAAGTTAGTAAAAATCTATCTCGAAAAAGTGTCGGAAAATCGAATTTTTTAGGTACAGCATGTACGGAATGCTGCTATCAAAAGTTGGGTCTGGAAATTTATTTTCTTCAGGAGCCTATATCTCGAAAACTTAATAAGTGATTTAAAAATAAAAAATGGTTTTGAACATATATTTTACTTATCTACCCATACCTCGCTGGAATGCACCTTATGCTGAAACACAGTGAATAAACATAGTATGCATTTCACACCCCTTCTTCCCCCTTAGACTACGCCTATGACAATAAGTCGATCGCGACACACTTTTAAGATAAAAAGTAGATCTTATATGCAGAAAAGTTGGGCACCCCTGCTATATAGTACATGTTTATAAAAACGAAAAATAAACCGTATTTCATCACGAAGTAAGCAAAAGCAGTACATCTTCATAAAAACTATAAGGCAGCACTCCTTTGGTGTATTGCTTAAACTCAAATCGTTTACATTAAAATGATACGAAATGAACCAGATTTTTACTCTAAGTAAAGCTGCGTAGTATGTGTTCCTTTTTAATTTCATTGGACATAATATATGAGCCTGGGAAACAAACTAGTTCAAGGAGTCCATGTGTTTCAGGAATGCGACGAAATGGCAACACTTAACCCTCGAAAGGGCCGCATGTGGCTTAAATGCCGCAGGTTCCCCACCTCTACCATAGACAATGATTCTTCCACACAAATACAAAATAAAAGCCCCTCTAGAGTTTTCCTATTTAAGAATGATGGAACGAATTCTGAATTTATACATGAAAGTGTGTGGATCACCAGAGGTTGTGCTGAAAGTGACAAATAGTGGCTCGAACCCAGGTCTCCCACTTTTCGGACAGGTATACTAAACGCTGAACTACCAAGCCACGTTCTTCCTACTTCTGTAAACGGGAGATTTTATGAGCTAGGAACCTTGCACCTCTGGTGGTAATTGATTCAAATACGTGTAGTACCACTTCCTTGCTCCCGTCTACAGAGGTGAGTAGGAAGTAGCTAGGTAGTTCAGCGGTTAGCATATCTACCCGGCAAGTGGGAGACCTGGGTTCGAGTCCCAGTCAGGTTAATATTTTTCACTTCTCGTACAACCTTGGATGAGTCGCAACTTTAATCTGCCTAGACAGAATTAATTTCTATCATGAACGTAATTTTCTAAAGAAGATATCTCAAAAATTCCCTTTGTGATTTCGGTTTTTCTATTTAACCAATAATATAAATAAGAAAATGTCTTTATTGCGATACGAGATTGAGACAAGGTTGTATTTTCTTCCATCTAACCCTTTGTCAATATACAGAGAAAAGAAAAAAAATAACAAAGATGCAGAAAGAAATGAATTGATGGAAAAATGGAATATAATATGGGCTAAAAAAAACTAAGTTTTCCCTTAGGAAAAATATGGAAATATAGACACCCACAAAAGAAGGGGGTGTGAGAAACCTGCGAAACCTACCGATAGAAGCAAGTAGAATTTAATAGAAGGAAGGAATGGAAAATGAGAAGAAGAAAGGAAGTTATCAGCAACATGTCTGGAATATAGTAATCGTGGATACGGAGACAAAAGTACATGAATATGATTTCCGATAACCTAACCTATGAACCAAAAATGTAAAAAATGTAAGCCCAACTCTTCATGGGCACTCACCCAACAGCAGTGCTTCCCTGTTGTCGATGACTGAGGAAAGAGCGGCGGAGGCGTCGGGAGAATCGGAGGCGGCGTCGCTGGACGCGGGCAGTGCCCTTTCGGCGGCCGTGGGGGCCCCCTGAAGCTGCTGCCGGCTCTCAACCACACTCCTCTCACGGTCTCCTTCCCACACCAGTGCAGAAATGGTGGCCACACATCGGATCCTCATAACCCTCTCCTCCGACCTCTTACCCCCTTGACCCGAGTGCGCCGACGGCAAGAAGTGGTGCGGTTGGACTTGAAAGCGCAGCCCTAAGGCCGCCCCGGTTAGGCCGTGGACCCCGTGTGAAGCTGGTTCCCTAGGGATTACCCAAGAAGGGTCCGCCTGAGGAAAGACAAAGTTGGTGTTATTTCTGGCGTTCCGCGAATTTCCCCTTTCACGGCCCAAAGCTTTATTTCCATTCATATTCCAGCGGAGGGCATTTTGCTCAACTTGTTTACCATTCGCCATACCATTCTAAGAATATCGGTTGATGATTTGACTAAAGAGAACCGTTTCCGCTGCTTTTTCATGCTCTCGGGGATGGATTAATGTTTTTTATTTTCCTCGGGGCTCATAACATAATCATGCATTCGCGGGCTAAGCCCTGTAAACCCAAGAAGGAATCGTTAAGGCATAGCTGAGCGTTAAAGGTCATAGGAATGTGAAATAGGTTAGAAAATTTCCTATAGAGTTGGCATTTCGGTATCGCACAAGTAGTGCGCAGCCATTTAATTCCTTTTGTAATATCCCTTTGAATATGAGTCGATCGTTAGTCATATCTACCTGCATGGATTATTACCGTTTGTAGTCGTGTACAGGTCGGTCTTTAAATAGGACATTTAGTTGAAAACTAGAGTCGAACTATTCTCGAGTTGGTACAAGACGATAAACGTTTGCACAATTAATATGCAACATTGCATGCGGTGAAATTTCACATAAATTCTCGGAAAAAATAAACCAATTAAACTAAAACATAAAGTTGAGTATGGCCAACTTCCTAGAATCTAAGAATCGGAAATCTCGCAAAAATAGCTGAATTTATCGTGTGTATTGAATTACTTGGATGATTTTTTAAACTAGAAAACCCAAATCTGTACGTCAAAATATTCAATTTCCTTTCCTTTCAATGCATTTTAGTCCTTACTGGTGAATAATATGCGTTCATAATAACGCGATGCTCGAACAAAGCAAAATATAAATGGTATTGAATTACCTCAGCATTAGCTTATAAATATAGAAAAAAACTTCTGAAAAAGCTCTGCGCTATACTATGACATTCAAATTAGGTGACAAAATAAACTTTTTTGTGATTGCTTTGTTGGGTCGACCTACAAACGAGATCGACCTGTGGAAGAGTGTATATATCGTATCTATTCCATTAATTTTCCCACGATTTAAATTATATTACCTTAAGGATTAGCATCGTAGTGCTTTTCGTTTTATTTTATGCCAATAATCGCATAATCCCTTCAATGGAAATTCTTATTTTTCTAGGGTTTTAATTAATTGTTTCGTTCAATTAAATTACCTTAGCGTTGGTCATCGTGTATAGTCATTAAATTACTGATTTGAAATCTCATATTTGAAAGGTTTTGATTTAATAGTTCAACGACTATTTGTAGAAGAAAGGGTTAATTTTTTTAAGCATTCCAAAAAGTGAAATACTGAATGAGAAGTTCTTTTATTATGAGTCATATATACTCAGTATTTTTTCAATTACCACGACAATTAATAAGGATATCGCACTGTATCTGTTGGATATTCCGTTCTAAAACGACCGGATTTGGCAATTAATCACCATCATCAGATCTGATGAAGAATTGGTGATGGCGTTATTTTGTTTAACACTAGAAAAACCGGTATTTTTGAAGAAATACCCTGTAAAATAACTGCGATATCCTTTATCACTTGTAGTGACAATAAACTTCTATATCATCAAAGCCGTATCGGTTGAATTTTACAGTCATTGGATAAGGCATGCATTATACATAATGCTATTTTTTGATATTTGCAGTTCTTTTACTTATGAATATTTTCTGAATACGGTCTAGTAAGAATCAGTTGATGAATCGAATTGAAATTTCGTCGTGAAACTGGAGACAAAATATAAATATCATTCTTTTAAAAAGATCGGGGTCGATGACTGTTAAAGGGCTGACATGTTCGATAATGATTGCAATTATATTCCCAAAATAAATATATCCCGTTCCTGATTAAAGCTAAATTTCTTAAAGTACAGATTGTTCAGAGTTGCCATACCAATCATCAGTAAAATTCCTTTCCTTTAATAAATTCTAAGAATTCTTATTAAAGTTCTACTAAACTTAAAATCCCACCTTTTACACCTTCTTTAAAGGGTTCGCTAAGATAAAAAGCTTGGCAACTGTTACTTTATATTCTATTTTCTCTCCTGAGTCATCAATATTATCATATCATATATAAAATTTACATTATTATGAAATAACATCATTTACTAATAAAAAAGGATGATTCTATGGAAGATGATAGAATTTCCCCGTTTAAGTCTTTCGATACAGAAATAAAAGAGTTCCTTTGATGGAGGATTGAGTTAAGATGAAACTTAAGAAAATTATTTTCCCAAAGTAGCACAGAATCAATATTCAGTCATCTTTCTTCGCTCTGGAATTATCCTTTATCAATTTATCAAGGTAATATTTACTCCGAAATATGAGAATTTATAAATTTAAGTAGAATTACTCGTCTTCCAAATATTAATTAGTATCGTTCAAATTTAAGAGCCTCCTATCATGTTCCATTTTCAATTAATTGATTCAAAAATATAATCGTATACTTTTCGTTTCATACAAGAATTTGCTGTAGACTTATTTATATTCTCATTTATAATGGCATGCCTTCCACGGCCAAGCAATTGAATACTTATTCTGAACGATTGGAATCATTTTTTTGTACGAAACTTTTGATAAATAGGTGATAAATTTACTTAAAAACCTTTTCAAAAGGGACTATTTTTCTTAAATATCCATTCTCAGGTGCTTCGAATTAAGTTTCGTTTTAATTTTGTCTTGTAATTTTCTCATCAAGAATTATTTTCCTCTACACTCGCCTTTCCTTTCGCCTACTTGTGGTATAACTTTTCATATGTAATGTAATGTTACATTTACGAGAATGTTACCTGCTCATGTAAAATCACGCAAAGAGATGTCACATGAAGCTTTCTAACTTTGGAGCTAAGAGTAAGAAGAGACTATTGTCGAAGGAACTCTTAATGATATCATTGACATTTAACCTAAAAAACTAACATTATTCATCATTTCTCCTTCTGCAGAAAATTGTTATTCTAAAACAATCGGTTCGGGAGATTGATCATTACCATCAGAAGGCTCTTTGGGTGGTTTCTCCAAAATCTTGAAGAAGGGTTCCAAAACATTAGTTTTGAAATCTTGATTTTTCGGTATTATAATCGCTGATATTGCGTTTATTGTGCATCTAGTTATTCCTCCTTCCATTGATCGTTTCTCGATATCCATATTTAAAAATTTTTAAACATTAAATACCACACACCACATCCTTATAATCGTTGCATCTGCCTTTTATGTTTTTTTCTATAATTCTGTCACTTTACTGATATTTCTCGCTGACCGGCCGCGGTGGAGGAGTGATTAGCTTTTTACCACGTTGGTGCTCCAACGCCAAGGTCCCGGGTTCGAATCCCAGCGAACTAGATTTTTCTGGTTAGGGGATAATTACGTATTCGTCAACGATAATAATTGTAAAAATGGATGTGATTATATTCCTACTTCCATTAAAGAAATAATATTAATAATAATAAAAATGTTTACGTTTGTTACTTTCCTATATGTTTAACTGTTATATTCCGCTGTAAATGGGCATTGTTATTCTGTATGTGAGAAACGAATAAATAAATAAGCACGTTCTCGCGGCTCCGTCATTCTTCCAACTGCGCATGCGCGCGCCTTGGAGAGACTTTCTGAAGGGCATTGCAATGCTCGAGATGAAATACAATTGCCGAAGCGCCCACAACGTGTCAATCGATCACGCTTTGCCCCGGAGCTGTTATGATCCAACGGAGCGCGAATTGCGTGACAACAGGGAAATACAAGCGCGCGCACGCGAGTTCGCGGGAGGGAGGGACAATTTTTTCCGACAATAGCGATACAAATCCAGTTTGCATTGATTAAGTTTTCGTGGCGTGCGCTGCGGTATTATTTCCACCCTTTATAGTCCTTTGGTTCGATGTGGGCCCAATGGCACGTTTTAGAAAAGCCGTTCGCTACTTTTTTTGTTTTCGTTGGATCTTCCTATAACGGTCGCAGAGTTTGTCGTTTGTGTTACTTTGTGCCGGAGTTTTTTTTCGTGAGGGTCGTTTCAGGTATTCGTTGCCAAATCATGGAAAGAGGATTCCTATTGAGTTTAGTTGCGGGTGAAGTTTGTGTGGTGAAATCAACGTAGGTAAATTACTGAAGAATGATATAAAGGGTGTTTTACTTAGGCATAAGATGTGATAATCATATTTTTTATTTATTTAATAGTAGTTTCTCACAGCTTCATTCATATGGGAGCGAGTGCGGACCTTTTATTTCCCAATGCAGATTATTTTTTAGATTGAGATTGATGATTCCAAGTAAATGAATAAACGTTTACTGCTTCTCTGTATATTTTAAAATTTCTCTTTCAATTACAAAACAGTAGCTCACGGTAAAATTAGCTCAAGAGAAAAATGAATCTTACATTTTATTCAACGATTGATAATTCTGGACCTCACGGGAGATTCTGGAGTCTGGACCTCTAGAGGGTTTTTAAAGAAAAAAGAAAAGAATAGGAAATAAAAAGTGTGAGAAACTTAAGTGAAAGTTAGCTATGTGCCTAATATTAATTTTATACATTCTAAATTCTTCAGAGATGTTTAAAAGAAAATAGAAATTATAAATTTAATGTGGTAGATAATTAGTAGACCCTTGTAATTAAACCGGCCATAATTAAGAAGAAAAAAAATCTTCCGGAAAAAAATATTTAGAGAGTGGAATAGCAGGATAAGTTTTCTTGATAGTAGTTTTACTTTACAGTGTTCCTCACTGCCTGAGTGCGTATTCCTTTTTTTTATACGTATTCCGTTTATTTTTTTATTATTTCCCCTTCTTCTGATATTTTTCATTCAAGGAAACATTTACCTTACTCTTGCTTACACATTTCATCCCTCATAATTTATATCTATATTATTATTTTGAGAGACCATGGCTGAATAGTTCCGAAAAGAAACGAATTTTAAAACGTCCTTCTGTGGCCAATTTGGTAAGATAGTTAATAGTAAGGAAAGCTCTGTACTACGACATTTCTACTATTACTGTGGGGCGAAAGTGGGCTTTAGAGATTGCGTAGCAGCGTCCTAAAACCCAGAAAATCCAAGTAGACAAAAAATTTCGAGAATCCTAATAGAGCGAATCTTTTCTGGAACACGATAAATGCGTTTCTTGGAATGGAAGCGAGGCCCTATTATGTAAGCTTTTATTGTCAGTCCCATTTGCGCCCATGGTCTATTCAGAAAATTTAGCTAGGATAGGGTTTTTCTCCATTTCTTAAAGGCGTGAACAATCCTCACGGAAAATCCCAAGTGTGAAAAACTGTTGTGAAAGTAAGACATGTGCCTACCTTTATTGTATCCAAGAAATAATTTGCTTACACTCTCATCTACATTCTTCAGAAACGTTAAAATAAAGAAAAGTGAAATATTTAAAGTGGTAAGTACTTATTAGACTTATTCAATGTGCAGAAATCAGCCGAAATTAAGAAAAAATATTTGGAGAAAAATTTAGTTAGTGAAATAGTAGTGGAAGTTTTCTTAAAAAAATTTACTAAATATTTTACTAATAATCAACAATATGTCATGTTTGCTTTTTCCAGGTAATATAATGTCGTTTTACATAAACTAACCTCACATATTCGCTATTCATTTTACATAATTATTCAATTTTAGATATTTATAATTTAGCAACACATAGATATGATTTAAAGTAGTTATTGAATAAAAACATAATTATAAAAATTATGGAATGAGAAAGTTAAATTTTTGCAATGTAAAACAATCTAGGACATTACCATATCACATTGAATAGATATAATTTTCTTGGGTATACAGAAAATATTTTAATAAAAATGGAAAATTACTGTTCCCGTGCTAAAATATTTCGTTTGGAGCTTGGTTAAAAAGTATACCACCCACTGTGTTCTTAACCATACGTCTCTCTTCCCTTATCGGGGAAAGTAAACCACATCTTTTTTTGAGGTCCGCCATATGAATCTATATTTCAGCTTGGGGTATTTCCCAATATATATTTCACCTTATACTTTAAAATTCTGAACGGTAGAACTCAGAGCAAAAAACACACATCTTGCGTTCAAAGCCTTAATTCCAGATGATTTTCAACTTCCAGACATCGAAAGAACAAACGAACAACTCCGTACCCGCAAAAAGGACGATCTTCATAAAACTGGAAAACAGTTATGACACACGGATAAGCACGGCTAATTCCCGACGTTTTCACCTCGAAAATTCAAAGGTCAATCCTTCCGCTACAAGACCCGTTCTTTAATTCCATTAGGAAAGCGGAACTTTATTTTTTCCATCGCGGAAAGTTTCCGAAATTCTAACAAGATCCGGCGAATTATTTTTCGCCCAATTCATCGCTGCAAAACATTCCTCCAGGATGAAATTCGCCCTGCAAAGAGAGGAAAAAGGCCGCCTGGATCAGAGGTAAATTTCCCCATCGCAGCCGGTTTTTACCAATCAATATGTAATTTAATCTGTGTTAGGCAAATGGAGTCATGGTGAGCATCCTGGGGGCAGGTGGGGCAAAAAGAGGGGGCAGAGTCTCGATGAGCGGGGCAGTAGGTCAGGTCACGACAAGTCGCGCGCGAGGCCCATCGGGTAGGCAGAATGAAAGATTTGTAATACACGGGCATCCTTCCCAAGCTGCGAGCGATTCCAAAGGTACCATCCGAAAGAATTTCCTTTTATGAAGTGACCCATCGAGAGTATTTTCGGTAATTTTTGCCATCGCAGCTGCCGCGCGGAACTTTTTCCGACTCCGACTGCAAATGATACTTTAGATTCTAAAGAATAGTTTTCCACAACTGGTGCATCGCTGCTTACGGAAACGGCCCGTGAGAGCGCCGGGTCGGAATATGCCAACATCAATTGCACTCGACGTTTCTTTCGGACCGGATTAAAAGTCTCTCACAGCTGTATTCAGATTGGCCTCGTAAACGTTAATAAGCGGGTTATTTTTATCGCTGCCGAGATTGCTAATGTTATCGTCCGCGATTTACATGTTCCGGTGGATATTGGGTCATCTTGCAATTAGTATGAGGATTCTTAATCGCTTTTGTTCCGTGAAATATTCTGGAAGAAATATGGTACGAATGTAACACTGATAGCAGACTTTTAATTAAGCTTTCATGTTCATATCTACAGGAAGAGATATGTAAATCGTTTAGCTTTTTTTCTCTCGATCTAATCCTTAAAATTTTCCTAATGTTTTGAAATAAGTGTAATTTTGGAATTTGTATATGTTAAACTCACAATTTATGAGTATTCTTAATCACTTTTATTCCGTGAAATATTCTGGGAGGAATATCGTATGAATGTAACACGCTAGTAGATTTTTAATTAAGTTTCCAAGTTCATATTTACCGGAAGAGGTATTGAAATTGCTTAAATTTATTATCTCACAATATAGCCCTTAAAATACTCGGAATGTTTTATTATAGCTGTAATTTTCGGAATTTCTACCTTCAAGAGTCCAAACCTGACTCAAGGAATAATGTTTTCGAATGGTAAATTTATTTCCGACTTCTTTTTAAAGAAAAAATCTTATGTTTTGTGATGTATAAAATATATAAAAGGTGTTGCCGGATAGTCATGTGGGCAGCACGTTCGACCTTGATGGAAGTGGTTCCGGGTTCGATTCCCGGTAGAAGCCCACGTGCGAAATGACCTCAGCTGGCAAAGCACTTTTAAAAATACTAATAGATAAATATAGCGATTGCCTCAGTTTAATTACATTTCAAAATAAAAACTAGATATTTAAATAACCACTTATTAAATGCCTAATTATTGACTGTTGTGACGTAAGTTTCTGGTCTCCATTTTCTTTGTAAAATTCTCTGACCATACAAACCAGTATAAAGCTAGTACACTTTGTAATGTATCTCTTAAAGATTTTGCTAGAGGGTTGAAACTTCTGTGATGTATCTCAAAATCGTTAATACGTCCTTTGAAATGAATGTAAAAATTTGGAGGTCATACATCAAAATTAAACAGTCCATGAAATACACTATAATATACATTAAATTACATTTAAAGAAATTAAACATTTAGGGAATTATTATAACTATATTTCACGAAATAATATAGTCTCTCTTACACTCCTTCATTTTCAATTTTCGTTAAGGTTTACCGTCCTACCAGAGTTCCTCATTTTTCATTTAAACGTTTTCTAGTGTTTCAGGAGAATACTCATCCGTCTTGTAAACCTTATGAAATTGGTAGTCCCTTGGGTATACATAATTTGTTCTATTAGTATTTAATGCAACGTTTGGAGCACCCACTGAAAGGACGACTATAACGACTGCGACAAAAGCTCTCTGAAGGCACTATTACATTCTATGACGATCCAAAGATAGACCGAAGAGAACACGAGAGCGCTCCGCTATACTTGTGCTTTTATAGCATTTGAATAAACATCGCATAATGATGATTAATGATGTAAAATGCCCTCTCATTGTCAATTGCATCGGCATGGCCCCAAGGCTTTTAAAACATTTTTAGTCCAGCATGGTCAAGAGCGATAAGCATCCTTGTCCATCGTCCAACGAAAGCGCATCAAATTTTCACGAAGTGTCCGCTCAAAAACTGTTTATAAAACCAGCACCACGTCGCGAGGTCATTAACGCTAAAGCAGCAGCTATTATAGGAAGTTTGTTCAAAGTAAAAATATTCCAAAAATGTCGTTAGGCTTAGGATGCTACTTAGTATCCTCTTTCGAAGTTTCCTTTGGAACGCTAGCTTAAGTCCACCGGAAAACCTCTTTGGAATAAGTACTTTAGACAACATCCTCTTATCATGGACTCTACAAAACTATTTGAATACATTGGAATTCATCGGGTGAGAGTTTTAATTCTGTAAAAATTTTCTTAGAAGAGAACTTCTAATCGATTTTCGTCTTTTCTGTATAATAACTTTTCATTTATTACAAGTAAAAGGGGCGAAAAACAACGTGAAAGTAAGATGACCTTGATTGTTCTAGCGTCTGAGAGGTCTATCGACCGAATCGTGATTTCAAAGCCTTATGATGAAAGTTATTCCTCAAATTATGTAGTGTTTTGGTCCAGAAAAGGCGTATTCAAGACATAAAATATCAGTATTCCAACATTACTTAATTTGACGAAAATTTTGGTTGCAGCAATAAACTACTAGTTTCACAACTTGGGTTACAGAGACCGTACGGAAGCTGCAATTTTCTCGTAGATTGACATCACTCTTAAAATTAAAACATAAATATACAGCAAAGGGGTAGAGAATAAAACTGGTTCTTAAAGATTTTTTTAACTGAATAACAGCTTATAATGAAGCATTTGTGAGTAGAAGAGGTGAATTCTAGAAAAAAGAAATTCAAAATCGTTTGTAAATGAATAAGAGGTCGAAAAACACTTGGTAAGCCAAATGCATCAATGAAACTTCAGATCTCTTTCTCGAATGAGGAAAAGAACCGGTGGATTACTGGGCTTCCAAGAATCACCCAATGCGCATTTTGTGGCTATGCCACCATCCGCAGGGTAAATGCAGAATAACTTTCATGCAGATATCTTATTTCAGGTAATGGATTTTAGTTTACAGTAAAGTTGTTATGAGGTGATGTGAGATAGTAGACGTAGATATATTGATAAAATGAATCGTAATAATTCATAAGGGCATATTAAAATTAAATAACCGTGAATGTATTAAATCCAAAATTTCACGACTAACGTAGCAGTAATACTGGTTTTGATAATTTATAAAAAGTAAGCTAATTGGTGATTTGGAACATTCATACTTTTTGAAGCATTGCTCTTGATTGTTTTATTTAATTCCTCTCTTCTTAATTTGTAAGAACAAACAAAAATCAAACTGAGATCCAGTTGATTCCATAATCTTGTGGCTCATATTCTAGAACATAAGAGCACTCAAAGACAAGATTTAGGGGCCAGTGATTCGCCTGTAATTTCGTTGGTCATCTTTCAAATTTATTATGATACGTATGAAAGAAAAAAAATACACAGGAGAACATGACAAATACCTAGGTAGGAGACTTACCAGTCTGTCGTTGACGTACCACCGAAGGGTGGCAGCTGGGTATGATTTGCTTGCTGTGCAGTTGAGGTCGATCGTTTCACCCGTTTGGTACGATTTGTCCTCTCCTGAGATCTTTGGGCCCTCTTTGGGTAGAACTGTAAAGGAAAGATAACCGTAATTAGTAAGCATTGCATCCCCTGACGAGAGAGATTTAAGAAAAAACTCGAATTTCATCCAATGAAAGATCAATTTAGTTAATTACTCAATTACAGTACTGGTACATTATTAATTATAATTTAATATATTTAATGTAATTTATGAAAGTTGTAATTTGGTCAGTAGACCAGGTGGCAACGGTAATCTGAGACTGTTTACATTTTCTCCTTCACAAAACGCTAAGATTAAACCTTAAAGTGGAGGGAATGTTCCCAAAGTATTTCTACATTTTTATACTCCCTTTCCTTATTCATTAATAACAAATTAGTTGAGGATATTTGACTATTTCTGAGGTGTTTTAGGACCGCAAAATTGCTGGCCAAGGTCATAGTACGTTGAAATATTTATAGTCTTAATTTACGTAATAATAGTACATCGTTAGTATTTTATGCGCTATTATTTGACTGTGGAATGAGACGTGAAGAGTGAGACGTTAGTGGATAAAACGTTTCCGAGTATAATCAACATTTCGCTTAACAAGACATGTCCAGAGCAGCTCGATAATCAATATCGTGAGCAGCCACTTTCTCTTGCATTTCACCCACGCTTCCCGTAAAAGCATCAACTATATTTAGTGACCGTGCGTCACCAGCTATTTGCTAGTAAAAGGGAACCTTATTTAAGAAATTATAAAGCTCCTCGTTAGTACCTTCGGATGGGTACAACTCGCCCTTAAATTTAAAGATAGTATTACGTTGCACAATAATGCTAAGTTAAAATAACATTTATTATTTAATCAGATAGCTCAAAGATTGTATAGAAGATGACGAAGCTTGAGATCCTTAAAGGAATTTATTTGGAAAAGAATTATTTTCATAAACTTTATCGTAAACAACTGATCTCATCATAATCATGTCTGTTCTTAAATTTTCCGAATCTTTAAGTTTGGGAAATGCTTCCAATAAAAATTCAATATGCTAAAAATAGCGATTCCAAAACCATATTTATCCTCGACAAAGAAAATTTTTAGTTCTCAGCAGCGGAAGTCTTTCTTGATTTGAATGAGCAGCTCGAGCTGTAGAAGCCAACAGTAGCGTAGGCGGCACGTATTTAATCAAAAAGACTTCCGTTTCAAAATAACAAAATATATCTTTATAATGGAACATTAATGAAGCGAAAACCCTTGTTCTATATTATCTTTTCATCTAAATGGGAAATGAGGTTTCTTATTATTTTTGCCGAATAGAAAGAAATAATGAAGCATTTTGTTATACAGGACACTCGCTATTTATTCACTTTAAATGTCAAATATCGTATGAAAATACATTATTGACAATAGTGGATCCATTGTAAGTAACATATATGTAATTTATGATAAAGAAATAGTCCTGAGTGAAGGAATTGACCGATTACGTCCGTTTCATAGGTAATTAGTGATTGTCATGATATGTCAGCACCAATTAGGATTCTATTAAATATCTTATAAATGGAAACAAAGCATCTAAAATAAATAATTTCCAACAGAACTAACTAGGAGGAATGAATATGTCATAATATCAATATTTAAAGTGAATTGCTTTAGAAGAGAGCAAATAACTGTCATATCTCCATCGGTAAAATGAAAGAACCAATGTTGATGAAAATACATCGTTAATAAGGACAAAATGTTCAAAAATTAACCACAATTAATATTTTTAAAAATTCTTAGCTGGGAGCTCAGCTAAAACAATACAATTTACTGTGCCATTGATAATTTCTCGATATTACTATAAGACATTTGAATAATAATTCAAGTTTGGCAAGTAATTTACACCAAAAATTCTCGTCAGATTTTGCAGCACTGAAACATCAAGAAAATTTTTCACTTAAGTTCGATTAGCTTGATCAAAATTTAGGTACCTTTCGAACAAAAAACCTTTAGCTTCCCTTTAAATATAAGAAAAATAATTTTTTCACAGCTACCAAAACGTAACGCGTAACGGAATTAAATGGTTGACCGTCACGGAGAGCGGAATCTATTTTCTTTTCAATCTCCAACATTGTTTCGGACTCTTTTACGCGTATTCCGAGCCATTTTTTTATCCTCGTAATAATTAATTTCCACACAAAGGACGGGAAGGGGGGAAACGCGAAACGTCAATTATGAAAAAGATGTAATTTCTGCAGCTTAAAATAATAAAATCACAACATATCCATTCAGTCGATTTCCAGGGTTCTTCGTCGAGGGAGACAAAGGTTTTTCAATTTAAAAATCAGGGAATTACATAATGGGGAACGTGATTCACCGACGTTTCTTTCACACGACCTGAATTCGAGGTTGAAAGGAAAGTCGTGGAACAATGAGGGAGGAAATTAAAATTAAAATTATCGGGGATCCAAAAACTAATGTGCTCAGCATTTTACGGTGTTTCCCTATTGAAGGAATGAATGAAGAAACGCTGATACCCACGGTTTTACTCGTAGCGTTCTTTCAATTCATGAATTGCTTACGTTAAAAAGGTAATTTAGACAAGAGATGAAATACGATTGTGATTCGAGCTGATGTCATTTGCAGTCTGAAAGAAGTAGCACGTGCTTCAAGTACGTTACACAATGGGAAACCAAATATGGATTCACAAGCGTTATTAGATATTTAAATTAACTATTGTGACTCAGGGGTATATATGAACCATTTATAGAATATAACGTAGACCTCACGCTTGAATTATTTGAAATAAAAAATTTTCGATGGATTTTTTTTATCCGTACAACAGGTATCACAGTTAATTTTGAAGCTCTATGGGCTCTTGTAAATGCTAATTCTGAAAATTTTTATGGACTTTATTTTTTCACCTTATGGTGTCTTGAATTTGAAATAGGTTAATATATTAAAAATTTTAACACATAATAATGACTTTTCTTGAGGAACCCTTGCAAGGAGGCCTCGAAGTATGTACTAAGAGCCAAGGTTTTTCTATTTAAGAATTTATTGACATTAAAATAGTAATATTCCTCCTTAGTCCTTATCGTAATTTTTACACTTGAATACTAGTAACATCAAAAATGTTGCCGGAAATCGGATGCGGTTGTTGACTTGTCGTCAACTTTAATTATCGGTAGTGGTTGTTGTATTCGTTTACGCCAATGAAATACAGCGTAATATTATAATTTATAGGAGTTCATTGAAATTATATATTCACGATTTTTTCAGCAATAACAGGGAAAGTGAATTGGAGTGTCTTCAGTACAGAAGGATTATATAATTAGAAATATTCCGTTACTTTATTGCCCTTGTAATAATCTCCGCATTCTCCCATTGAATTGATAATACACATCTGTCTTAACCCTACATATTAAATATTAAAGAGTATATTATCCCTTAATTTCTAAGAATCATGGCAACTGTACCGAGAAATAATATGTGATGAATATTACTTCGTGTTACAGTAGCCATTATTCTTGGTCAAGAGGAATATTATATTTGTAACATTCCTGAATTTTACGAAATTAGGTTTTTGACAATTTTTTATGTGAATATGAAGGTTAACCCCTGAGTGCATTTTTTAATTAAGTGACGGTTTTATTAAGGATACCTACTACCGTGAATAGATTGCTATAAGAAACCGAAGATTTATCATTCAAGTATAGCATAGTAAATACGAGAATACAATACACCATTGAAAAATATAGTTAATATAATATAATATCTTTTTTAGTTTTGATTTCGTGTCTTTTAAAGAATTTTGTTTCGTATAATTTTTAAAAATTTAAAAATAAATATTTTAAAACAGCCAGTACTCACGTATTTATATGAAATTAATAATAACATAAAAATAACCGGTTAGGGAGATTTATTTCTAGTTTTATATTTTGATGTCTTAATTCTGGATATTTTTCATACAGCCGATGATAAAAATAATCCAAAAGGAAGCTTCGTAATATTGAGAAGAGTTTGTAAATAACTTCCAGAAGGTTGGTTTTTCTGAAGTGCGTTATTTCTGGGATCTAAAATGAAAATATATATGCTAGTGAACAAAAGACATCAAAGTTTCTTTTCTATGGCAATAAAAAAATTATATGCTTTAGAATAGTAGACTGCGTCATCCTATAAACATATGAATGAATCCTATGAACATTATAATCGGTATCTAAATTTCTGTCTAAAAGACGACAAACCTCGGCTTAAAGCTCTCGTAAATCGATTACCCTCTGGTTTTCAAGGGTCAATAAACCAGCGCTTAGTTTGCTATGGTTGAGAATCTTAGGTGAAACAGTGGTTAGAAGCAAGGCTAAGATAAATTACCTAGTTTGGACTACTTAGGGAATCTAGTTAGTAGTTTATGTCGAGGGCCCGACGGAGGAACGTCGTGAATAGCCGACTGACCAGTCAGTTTCGAGGGATTTTATTTGAGGGGAAGGATTAATGCATCCACTTCAAATTATTCGACGATAATGTTAGACGGAATTAGGGCGGAATAATACGCAGCATTCATCAGAAACTACATTCATGTATGTGGCCATCGTATTAGAGAATTAACAGGAAAAGGAAAATTTCATCCTCTAAAAATCATGGCTTGAAATTAGGGAATAAGTTCCTTAAAGAGAGCAGGATTGGCCACCCTATTTTTAGTTCATGAAAAAATTATTTCGTTTTTATTATAGATTCGCAATACAAACTTGTATTATGCGTCACAAATAATAATGATCTACATTAATAAACTATTAGAAATGCGCTCTCCAGATTTTACCGGTAGAGTATAATTCTATATGTATTAGTATTTATATAGATGGGTATATATACGTGTAATTTGTGAGAAATTTATGATTAATTTTTCGCTCGATTCAGTGCACCACTTGTTATCATGTATTGCGCCAGTTTTGAAGAATGCACGATAGGTTGGCTATTCCTGGTACAGAATGTAACCTAATGCGGTTGTAGAGTTTAGGGAACTTATGGGAAAGAGCATCTAAGAGTTGGTACTGTATACGTTAGTAGAAAGTCAAACGAACCGAAAAGAAGCTTACTTAAAAGTGAGAAAAGACGCTCGTGAATTCTATCGTAAATAGAAACGCCTATTGTGGGGTGATGTGAATGGAGCTAGACGGAGAAAATGACCACCACTACAATTTGTAGGGCAATTATGAAAGTAAGGAATGTGGGAATTGAGGAAGATAAAAATTAAAGCGGAGGTAGACGAATAAGGATTCTATCAACCAAACCTCTACCAGCCAATCTTCGGATTGAAGAATAAAGGAGAAGACCATATCACATTGAAGTTTTAATATTTGTATATTACTACTTAATTTAAGACTTAACAAATTGGTAATAGTAGCAGTAGTGGTGTTTTAGATGTATCGACTTCTGAGGTCAGTTTACACGAGACATGACAAATTAAATGTGCATCCGGACATCTTGCCAATTTCTGCAATGATATTCCCTATGAGACTCATTTTCCCCGCATTCTTCTAATGAATACAGTGGGAAAAACAACCATATAATTAAAAAAAATCGCCTCAAAAAGGGATTCTATAAGCCAGTGTTATAACTACCGGAAATGTTAACAGCTTGAAAAACATTCTGCCTTTCTTTCACCCTTATCAAAGTATCAAAGGGAAAGAAGTATCTCGGCGCCGATTTAAACGGCGATTTCGGACGGATCGTTTCACTTATTCGTGATTAGCGTGTCGTGGAACAATTCCTCGGAATTCCAGACTTCCAGTTTCGTGGATTTATTCTTCGGAAAACTTCGCGCAGAGGAGCAAAGGTCGAGATGAATGGAGGAATAAATGTCTTATTACATCCGCTTTATGATGCTTTACGACTCAGTTTAAGTTCGTTATAAATGCAGTGAACGTACAACAGTAGCCACATTACAGAGCGATGATGAAAAACCGATTCGTTAACTTGCGTTTATTAAAGCAGGATAATATAATAAATTTCATTTTCCCTTGTTTTATCATGGGGTTCATTTCGTTTATGTCGCTAAATTTTAGGGAAATATAATTATCTTGGTATGATTATTTCTTGCGCATTTATGATGATGAGTTTTACTGAATGAGATATTTATCACATAACACACATTTTTCAATATCTTACTTTTAAATTTTAGCGCACATAAATCAAAGCAACGTATTATAGTTTTGGCATTAAAATATCACAAAATTCACTTTCAAATGGATCGTTTACATCAGCTGAAGCATAACTCACATTGAATGTTCAGGAAATATATGACATGTTTACTTTATGATTCTATCGACGAAATGTATACAGAAGCTGTTGAAAGAAATTTTAGTTTATTCTCGACCAGTGAACGAAGATTATTTTACTAGTAGCTTGTAATATTTTATCGCCATTATATTATTATTTCATATAACTTTGTGGTATGTTTTTAGAAATCTTCCTCAAATATGTTTGGTTTACCTTATACCTTACAATTTTATCTTCCACTTTTATTATAATGCTCCATCTAACCTTTTGCAGAGGTATTCAAACGGATTATTTTCTTAAATGTTGACTTGATATAGGCTTCAACTTGATATAGGTTATGTGGGAACATAAATGCTGCTGATTATGAAAATAGGATGTTCACAAAGATGAATTTATTTTCTATTATCTCCATACAAACCACCATTTCAATAATTTCACCTTATATTACCTCACGCCGCCATATCCAAGGGAATTCTCAATTGATTTCTTGCCGACACTAACTGCAAGCCATGTAGTAAAGGATATCCAACTGAGGTTTGTATCTTAAACCAATTTCAAGCTGTTCAAAAACTATTGTTACTCCTTTAAGCTTTGTTATTATCAACAAAATTGCAATTGATTCATGTATTATCTTAAAGGTAAAATATGATTCCTCAACTTTGAAGCAAAACAAAAGTAATTTATTAATGATGTAGTATTTCATAAATAGGAATATGCTATATATATTTAGATATCATCGTCATACGACAAATAAACGATTTTTCTTGAATGACATAACAAAGTTTATTATTTGCGGTAGGTTTACTCTTTATTGCAGCAACTGTGACTGGAAAATCCGATAAGTAACTGCTCTAGAAAAGGCCGACTATTACTTAAACTTAACGATTTCTGCGAGTTGAAATGATCATTTTTTATACTTATGACGAAACGGAAACACCTGCCTTAGTTAAAGATATTCTCTCTTACAGACATTAAATTTAACTTTGTACGAGCACTCTGCCTGCCCATATTTCAACGTTAATCTCTCCGTATTTATTTTCTTTCCCCTATTTTAGCTCCATTTCGCAGTAAACTCATTCGCTCATTCATCATCACTCAAACATTTCACGGCGGAAGCTTGTTAAATACTGTTTAATTTCACATGGCAATAGAAGCTTTTCTGCATTGTGGCGAAAGAGCTGGAAGCGTTTACCAGGCGATAGAGAGTACCTTACTTAAATAAAAAGTGGTGAAGCGGACCTGAAAATAGAAGTTTTACGCTAAGCCGAGAAACTTCCGCTTGCAATTTGGGGTTTTCGTCGTCCGATCCTAAATTAACTCTAGTGCTGTAATCAGAGCGGGAGATAGCTAAGTCCTTCACTAAAACCTTGAGCGGTGGAAATAACAAAGCAAAGATTGCGGGGAAGAAAATGGGAAGCTCACGTTTACTTCGCGACCTTCCTTATAAAGAATAATCGCGTAATCTGGCGATTCGTTGAGGGAATGGTGGAAGTCATTTTGCACTCAGTGTTATGTTATGTGCTGTTATAGATAGAGAAAAGCTTGAAATGAAAACTGCACGGAAATAGCTGTTTTTGTTTAAGTATGAAGATATGTCTAATGAGAAAACTACTGTGGCTTTACTTGAAGTTCTCTTGCTATATAAAAGTACAATAAAGATATACAGGACTAATCTGAGAACCCTGCTATGAGTATAGGTCCTGATTTATTGTCCTATTTTACAAGTAACTAGTTGAAGTTCATATTCTAAAAATTAACCATATTTTATTGACTCTAAGACATTTACAATTATATTACGGCTATCGCATATAATATATCAATATCACCCTGAGGAGTTTTTGCCATAGCGTTTTCAAAAATTAGTATTCAATTCGTTATTTTACAAATAGTTAGTTGAAGTAGTATTCGATTGGTTACGTTATATAATCAAGATTAATATACATAACATGAAACGTAATTGAAAGTGAACACTCAAGAGAGAATAATTTCTGCATCTGTTTCCTTGTTTCCAAGCTTCGAAGAATTCCCATCTGTTCGCTTGAATTTCAATTTCATAACAGAGAAATCCTCATTAAATTCACGTTTAGAGTCTATAAAAATCTACATTCTTTTGTAATAATGCCACTCCTTTGCATTACGACCGGAACATTAGTGATCTATCAATTATATACAGAATTTTTGTTCATTACTTCCGGATTCCACATTTCTCGGAAAACTACAAGCGAGGGAAATTGAATATGATCCCTTACCCTCGCTCCTTCATGTTTTAGCTCTACTTTAAGACAATAGTTTATGACACACCTTCATCGAACAAACAATAAACTGAAAGTTTCATCAGAACTTTTATACAGACGTTTATCAGGCCTTCCGTAAGCAGGCGAGGCAGTGAGTTAGTATCGGTAAATTTTTCAGGGGAACCTTCACATATCATCATCAGTGTTCAATCTTGTGGTAGGTCGAGAACAGCCCCTCTGAAATTTACGATCCACGTTTCTTTTACCTCTTGTTAACCAGCTCTCCCCTTAATTTCATCAGGAAACCCTTCTTCTCTCCATCTTCCCTGTCTTCCTGCTAACAACATCTTCGCAGCCGTTTACTTTATTTCGCTGTCGTTGCTTTGTCACAGTCGGCTTGTCGTCTCGTCTCGGCGAATTTTTTCTCCGTAAATCGATTCTTGTTATCTCTTTAGGATTTTTAGAGATCGTTCAACTTTTATCTCGAACGTTATGAGATTTTTTGAACGCAATCTCATGGATTCTTGTGCTTCATTGTTCAATTATCAATACTTATCTTAAAATATAAAATTAAGCAGTAGCACTTATGACGGAGCTAGGATATCCAGAATTCCTAGAAATACCTTTTCGGAAAACAATTTCAAAATCTTTTTGCTGAAATTGATAAGCTATGTATTCCTTGGGAACCATATTTGTTTGAGTTTGAGATAAGTAATCAAATTATACCATGAGAAACAATTATAAGTTACTATGGAAATGTAAAGCAATGTGGGTCTTCATCACTTCCTAGACTCCCTCTTCTAGGTCTTGTGACTTTAATCGTTGTAATGATGGGGTTACGTCAAATACCGATGTGAGAAACGTATTTAAAACTAACTTAATCAAACTAACTGAATTTAATTTTCAAATTCAATTTCTTTGAATTATTTAAATGCTACTCTCCTAAAAAATATAAATATTTATTTTAATGTAATTTAATCGGGCCACCATGTAGCAATGTAGATAGCGCGTTCTACTTATCTGAAAGCGGTCCGATTCCCGGTGGTATCCCACTTGCGAAATGACCTTGTCAAAGCACTTTTAACATTATTACTAATACTAATTTAATCGCTAAATCGTTTGTTTGAATATACAAAATTTACATTTGTTATTAAAGCCATTTTCCCCATTCAATTTTTATTCATTCTTATTTAGTTAGTATTTGAGCTATATATCGATCGTAAAATTTTGGGTCCTCAGGTACTCAACTCTGTTGTCCATGCGCTATTGTCTAGTTTCGTAATCAGAATGTTAAATAATACATAAACAGATTATATGTCAAAGTAGTTCATATTAAAAGTAGCAAAATTTTACGTTATAAACAAACAACAATCTTTAAAATAAATAATAATAAATTTAGGGATATTTATTTATCATAACAATAACTTTATGAAGTAGAGAATTAAGTTCCGAATTCTAACCCGATGACAGAGTGTAGTTTTTGATGCAAGACTTCCCTAAAACCTCACTAAAAATTTTGGACGTAAGAGTTTTTATATGAGAAATCCTCTCACAATTTTTTTCAAACATTCCAAGAGAGACTTAAATCACTCCTGCGAGAAAAGTTTTCCGTTAGAGACACATTTACTCGGGATTAGATACTCAAGGACTTTTGAGTTTTTAACGCTGACCTACTTGATGTACGACCCCTAAAAAGGAAGCGAAATAAATTCTATAAATTCGACGTCCATTTATCACAATTCATTTTGTATAGGTGTATAGGAGATATTTTCTTCATATAGCAAAATATTATTATAATAAGAATATAATCTCATCATTATTGATGTTACTATCTTAGTTAAAATATTCTTACTATATACCTCATCTTTTAACATAAACTACCATGAATCACTACGCCAACGAAACCGGAAAATTAGGAGCAAAGGTTAGAGAAACAAACTATAAGAACACTCATTTAAAATTTTCAAATATTACGTTTTCCGCATATCACTTTGAGATTGTAAAATGTAGTTATATCCATAGCGCGGTCCATTTTTCCTAGACAGTTCCATAGATGAGCATTGTAGTTGAAATCTTTTAATGTAAGCTACAATCGTAATTTTAATGGCCAGTTCGTGGAATCTTGATGCATACAGACAATGTAGAGTGAGGCTATTCTTGTAAATTGGAGAAGACTTTATAGAATTTCATTGTGATTTTATCTATCATTACCTAAAAACACTACATCTCCGCATCTAATGGATCACTAATCGAACGTCTGTAGTAAACCTCATAATAACCTGCTGCATTATAGACATCTTTCCTTAATCATTGCGAAGTTAAAGTTTCTTTCTATGCCAAATTTTATTTCACCAATCCTCCCCCTAGTCACCCCTTTATGTTTCTCTACGAATGCATTTCGTACGTACGTAAGAAGACCATGTTCCTCGTTTATCCCCATTTTTTGCCATTGTATACATCCTAATAAAATCCATAATTCTTTTCCTTTAGTCTCATTTATTCTATAGGCTTCGTTAATCTCTCTTATTTAAACCTCAGTTATTTCACATTCAACTATTTTTATCGGTCTTCAATTTTTTTAATTCTCCATGTTCACCACTGAAGTCATTCTTCATTCATTAATCACTTTTGCAGGTGTAAAATAACTTCATATCACGAAGACGTCATTTAGTCAACTTACATCCATTACACAAGCATCATATATCTCTTCTGATTAAAAAAATTATTCCTCCAAATATCTTCTCTTATTAATAAATAAATGTAAAAAGATATGCAGTAAACTCTCCACTGCTTGAATTAATGATTAAGAGAGTAATATAAATTAATAAAGAGATTATTATAAATAATCAGAAAATTCGGGTTATCTTTTATGTTTCAAATAACTTTAATTTTTTAAATGTTTATAATTCACGCTAATAACCAATTTATATGCGATTTCACATACAGTGCGTTATTTTCGAGTATTTCATGGACACATTTTGTGTTTCAAAAGTGAGTTTGCTTCACCCTTAACGAGGTCTTTTTGTCAGCATTAGTTCCACTATGATCGTAAGTAAGACACCCAATTGCAGTTGTGTGCTGTTTATGTATGAAGAATGCATATTCTAGGGTTATTGAAGTTTTCCTCACAACAATCACAACAGTTTTAACTAGTCACTAGGAATCCGATATAATTTACAACTTTTGGAATGAAAAACTCCTGGAATCAACTCCACAAGTGTTGAAAACGCCGGTCATTATTACACTACCACTTATATAACCAAATCCAGCACTCCGATCCCAAGGTCCCAGGTTCGAATCCCGGCAAACCGAATTTTTCTGGTTAAGGAATGGTCCTATGTGTTCGTTTATTGTTCATGCCTCTCCTGTAATCGTCAATTAGTGGATATTTGTGAGAGCTCCTATTAAATAAATAAACCCCTGTTTTAAATTAAATATAGCGGAAGATTTCGCTCGACATTCTCCGCATTGCTCAGTTCCTAAATATACCGTTCGCCTAGAGAATGCAGAAGGTAAGTTATAAATTAAAAACAGTTTGGGAACGCAATAATTCACCACCTCCTAGACTCCAACACCTTTTTTCGAAAAGCCTCCATTCCCCAACGCCCCAGTTCTCAGTGTCGCGTTTTCACTCCGAAGGGATTTCTTTTCTCTTCACATATTTCTTCCTCTTCAAAATGATCTATTGCCCTGCAGTCCGCTAAAACTGCTAGAGAAACTGGTACTTCGATTTCTGTTTTCGAAGTAGATCTTATCTCCGCAGTTTTCCCATTCATTGTCAACCGCGAAATTCACAAAGGTGACAGAAAGGAGACCCAAGATTGATCAGCGTCATCCATGGAAAGACATTTCTTTCCTTTGATATGGCGTTTAATCGATAAGTTCTCCATATAAATATTGTATCAACCCCCGAAGGTCTGCGGATCGTTGGTGGACTTTGTGCCTCAACAAAAACGAAAATAAACGAGGTAAATACTGAGTTTTCGAATGATGTAAGAGTCAAGAGGGGGAAAATGTGTTCAGATAAAAACTTTTCTTAGTTGAAGTAACCGAGATAAGATACCAATAATAGTTTCGCATTTAATGCTCAGATATTTTTGTGAACCTCATACATTATTTTAATGATGATTTTCCAACATTATATCCTGAAAGGACGCTTTTGACATTTTGTCTACTACCTTGGTCCTCTTTGTCTAAAGGACGTTCTCTATTATTCTATCCCTCATTCAAATAAGCATTCTTATGAGTATTTCTTAGTTTTTCTTAATTATTTCCATGCGAATTTGAAAACATAAATATGGGGATGATTGTAATCGTAATTTTGTATCAGTTGATCACATATTCCGTTGCATGTAAAAATTTCATGAAAATCAAAAAAATTTAAACGATCTAAAATCAAAGAATTTTATTTTTAATGTACGCGTAATGTTGTATTTAAAGTGATTAACTTCAGAGAGAGGTCTATTTCTCCCTGGTACGCATTATTATTATCATATGAAATGTTTTGCGAAAACTTCAGAAATAAAGTTAATAAATAGCACGTGAAAATTGATACAATTTATTTGCACGGAGGTAAATGTTTTGAAAATTATCAACATTAAAAATGTAATTTTTTCATTAATCAAACTTAAATATAGTGGCAGAAGGTGCTCTATATAGTAATGTATACATATCTTCAACAGTAGCAGTGTAACATTGCCGGATTATTCAACTGTTCATTCAATTTAATTGCATATTACAATAAGAACTTAATGTGTTTATTTAACAAATTTTTATAGTTATATGTCAAATTTTAATCACCTGTCGTCAGATTAAAATGGTAGCTAATCGTTAGACAATTTAATCCAAAATTTATTTACAAAAATGAACACCCTATAAGAGGTCAAAATTATTTTTGTCCCAGTAAAAATGGAGCCAGATGACATCGTTGAAAGCGGTGGCAATGTTTTGAAACAATGCCTTCTTCCCCTGAGCTTCGCTTCGATATAGACAATTTTCTTCCGAAGAACGGAGGAATTCCCATCTTGAATATTCCCCGCAGAGAAATATTTCAGACTTTCAAAAAGCCTATTCTTTTTGGTCGGGTAAGATATTTGGCTGGAGACCAGTTAGGACGTCCTCAACGTTAGGTTTTCCTAGAATGAATAATCAGAGTAGAGTTCTGTTCCTACGCATCGATTATCGATTATCTCGCAGTCGATACGGCTGTTTCAACATGCCTGGCTCAAGCCATTTGGCCTAAGTAACCGACTGAGGAATCGATCGCTTTAAACATTTCATAAGAGCCGCAAACTAGGCCATTCAGTAATTGGAGACAGAATTCAGAATGTTGGGGAAAATTATTCCTCCTCATATACGAGGTCGGGAGGTTCTATCCTTAAAAATCCTCGGAGCCACTAAAGAGTCGCCGTTCATTTAATCATTGGATTCCAGACTGAATGCATCGTAAAAAGCTCGAATATTCTGCTGTTTTTCACCTAAATGATAACGCGCGTTTTCAATCCTTAACCTTACTTAATGTTTAAAAAATTATAAAATGGAAATAAGAAACCGTTCATGACAAACGGTGAACGTTTAAAATATATGAAATCCAAGTTCTTTAGCCGTACTTCGTGGAACGACATTAGAAATGATAAACAAAATTTGTAATTTCCATAATAAATTTTTTTAATTGTGGAAATTACCAATTTTGTTTATCATTTCTATATAAAATTTAATTTATATACATTTGATTATTCCGTAAATAATTTTAATTTACGGTATTCTATTCTTCTAGATCTTTCAACTCAAACGTTACCTCCATCATTTAGCGAAATTGGAACGTCCCATCCTTGTAACTATTTTTACTTCCCTTTTCTTATACAACTAACTCGGAAGAACTATGTTGTACACACTTCAGAGACTTAAAATTTTTATAAAACATATTGATTAGACCTCGCTTATTTAAGTTATACTAAAGCTATCTCATATATACACTAATCATAACCTATTTTGTAAGTAACACCAAAGGTATGCCTGACAGATGGTACGCTGACTTACTTGATACTTTGGGAATATTTTAGCTGTGAAATCTATCTTACCTACAGGTACCTTTCAATGAGACAAAACAAAAAGTAAAACTATGTTTCTCAAGAAGTAAGAAAAAAATCTTTTTGATTCGTCCTATTAGAATACTAGGCATTAAGCAAAACTGTTTTCCTTTATTCTCAGAAAGAATGCTGCATCTGGAATTCTGCCGATGAAAGTACCTCGGAAGAAAAAATTATGGTTTAGTAAATGAAGTTACGCAAATATTGCTATATTATGCAATACTTGGCATTAAGCTGTGAAAAAGATTGACAACTTTTCTAGCCGGAATCAATTCCTCAACCTTGATGTTACACTTTATATAGTACTTTTCTTCCTATTCTTCGTGAGTTAAGAATAATAAGGAATGCTAAAACTTTATTCTGTAAATGAAAAGAGAGCTTCCAATAAGTGTTTGAAATTATTAGTAATTTTTAGAGAAAAAGTTCTTCGTATAAAAAGATTTTGAGGCTTCCGTTAGGAGAATAGACCCCTTCAGTTGAATGCTTTTATTACACACAAGTCTTTAGTTTCATTTCATTCCGAGTTCCGAAGCTATATTTGGCCTAGTAAAAGCTTCATCTCATTTCTGCTAACCAAATCCACGGGGCTAAATACTGCAGTAGACGTTCATCAAATTTTCATTAAGCAAGCGCGTAACAAAATGGAGCGGCATGGATTTGTATTTCCGCAGATGAAATAGATGCGGAGTTTGATTAAATGGCGAGTCAGAGGGGGAAAAATAGGATTCGCAGAAAACGATCTCAGACAAGGATGATTTAGGAACGGAAAGAAAGCTTTCATTATTTTGCGTGTAGGAGAATCATATTGATGGGGAAGTAAATACTCTGCGGAAGTTAACTCTCGAGAAAAGGTGTTTTTAATAGAGCAGAATTCAAACTATTTCTCCCGTACCCTCTTAATGATTCTTTGATATATATGCAGCATATTCCTTGGTGAATAAACAATGATGTTGTTTTTCATAGATATATTTTTCTCCATGTTTCTTAAGCTTTTCAAATTAGTATTTCTATCTCTCATTCTCTATTCTTGCATTAAGAAAATAAAAAGTTTCCAATCTATATCCATCTGTTCTATGTCTATCAGAAGTTATGTTCAAATTCATTGCTGACGACCTTTATATTCCAAGCACTGATGACATGCACTAAGTTCAGGTAGATAAACAAGAGGAATAAAAAATCGAGTTTGAGGATAGAAACATTTCTTTCTTTGGATTTCTTTTCACTCAAAAAATCTACCATTATTCTGTAAGGTACGTATACTATAGTACGCACGGTATTCTATAGTTACTCTACTCTAGCTGCTCTTTCCTAGCGCTCAATAGAATAGGAACAGCTGGCAAACTAAGGATACGTAAATTCCTGAAATTTATAGATAGAGAAAGGTTGGGGTTAGGTGTTATATGGATACCCAGAAATCGAGCATCGACAGACATAATTGTCTATATGAAGTAAATCGTGGGGTCACAAGTAAGCATTGCAGAGAAATATCTTTAAGGTGCTCAACCTGGAGGCCGGTTTAAACCTTATAGTCTCCACCACTGAAGCTATGGATACGGAATGAAACTTATTATGCATGAAAAGGATTGAAATACTTCTTCCTAGCTTTCCTCACCGAGGCAGAAAGGTTTGAATGTAATAAGTACTTCCTTTTGTACAATGTCCCTATGAAGGCATTGCATTCGATAAGGAGTGACCAAAATAAATGAAGCATCAAACCACAGTTATTTAAATATAATCACAGCCACCAATACTGATAAAAGTCCTTCCTTCATCCTTTCACTTTTATTCTTTCCTTCCTCCCATACTTCCAATGAAAAATATTCCACCTAGCAAATTTGGTAGCAGTATCATAGCTTAATATAGAATCCGACTCCCGTTGTAGCAATTAAACTTTATGAGAAGATTCCTCGTAAACGATATTTCACCAAGCAACCAACACCTTTCCGTAGAGCGCGGGAAAATGAATCCGATAACAGCAATAGATAAGAGGCATCCGGGCGTAAAAGCAACGATTTATGGAGCCCCTCCGTTGCTAGGATATCCCATTCATCCGAAACAAAGTCACTCCATTTCCTTCCCGCGGGAGTTTGCCGAGATTTTCATATCCCAAGAATCCGGCGTCGGTGAGGAACTGTAACAATTCAATCTTTCAAGTATGAGTAATTCCGGGAATTTTTTCGAGCCGCGGTGCACAATATTAAAAGCCGTCGGGGAGAGATATTTTCGCTTTTTTTTATAAATGAGACGCCGTCGTTGTTGGCGGGATGATTTTCGGGAGAGCGTCTCATAACTCAAAGCGCAGAAGTAATCGAAAAAGCGGGGAGGGGGACGCGCGACGAAAAAATAATTGCTCGTGAAAAATGTTATGATTTGAAAGTTTTTAACAGAATGTTTTATGTTTTGCTCCAGATTTATTACTCTAATTTCGGACCTATTTCTCGGGCGGAGGGCGATGAATCACTCCGCGCCATGCACAGCCGCGGTTTCAGCGACGGAGCCAATCTAGCGCACCCCCTCTCTCTCTCTGAAAGGCTTCCCCCCGCACCCTTCCCCCCCATTTCCATAGGCCAGCACCCCATCTGCCCCATCCCAGTAACTCCGTTAATCTCACCACATGAGTTTACAGATTATCCCCAGAATTGAGAATATTCGAGGAACTGCGTGATTTATCAACGTCCACGTTTTCCTGACAACTCGGTATATTTTCGACGCATCAGTTTTTCAAGAGTCCGTCCGAGTGGTGGTCTTCAAGCACATTATCAGCTTGTTCAATATTTGGAATTTATGAAATTTCACGTGGGGGGTACGCGTCGCTTAGGACTGTTAGGGTGAATGAGGAGCACTTACATTTGGCGAATTCGTGAGAATTTTTGTTGCAAGATTACCAGCGATTACATTTTCGTAACGTTCCATATTTTCTCGCAAGACTTTTCTCGGAAGCAGTGTTTCCGTGTAATGTAAATAGTACCATAAGCCGTTACGCTTCCCTGAATTAGCACGCGTTATAAATTTACATTCTTAAGTGTGTGAGTGTATCGTGGCCTAATTTTTTAGGATCGGTGAAACTGGGCGAGAAATCAAAAAACATAATTGAAATAAAAATACTTCATAGTATACATAAAACAACCATTTATATTTTGGAAAATACTAAGCATTTTTATTCCTTTCTCTATGGCATTCCACGAAAACAGGCTAAGCAACATCCATTATAAAATTTTAACACATTCAAAGTAGCAAAATTGTCAACGTCATAATTATGTTAAGTATCTCTCACGAATCACTCAAAAGTAGTCTTAAAATTTTTAAATTACCCGTAAAATCTAATTTCTTATTTAGTATTTACATACACTAATTTACGTTAGAAAATTAAATATACTCTATTTCATGTAATTTAGGGTTAGATATAAAGAGCATTTCCTTTCACTGCCAGGTTAATGATATGAAAATTGCAACCTGTTAAAGAGAAGTCTGCTTATCTCTTTCTTATAACTGGTTTCCTTTGCTTCTTATTGCGTTTACGGAATATTATATACTACTTTTATTTATTTTTTATATTATTTACTCTAGGTTAGTAGCCGACTGTAAAATTTCACCAACAAAAAATACGACAGATATCCAGCAAGTATCTTGAATAGCGGATTCATGAATGCTATCGGCGACGTTTAGGAGAATGGCAAATCACCATGATAGGTCTAATTTACAGGCGTTGTCAGCACGTTGTTAGAAAAAATAAAAAGAAATAATTCTAGAGGGAAAGAATACATTACAATGCTACGGTAGGACATTCATTAAACTATTATTATCTGCTCTCTATACGGAGTACGTTGATTCGGACCGTCAGCTATATTTATCAATAAAATCTTAAGCGTTATGTCCATGTTTATTCATCCTGTTATGCTTTATTTAGTTTGTTGAAGGTCACCTTCTCACTGCCTCTGATGTATCTGCTACAATTCCCTCGATGAATACAACTAGATACGCTATCTTACCATCGCATGGCTAGTTAAAGAGCGTTTTCTAGATGGTCTGCTTGAATTTCGCAGAACTGTTATGGTGGTATCTCAGGAAACATACGCTGCTACGTTTACTTTATCTCGAGCCTCAAATAGCCTCATTTTCCCTAAATTTTCCTTAACGATCTGAACAAAATACCTTACCGATATTACGATCTCAGCATATCGTTTATATTCACCAATAACTGCTGGAAATCCGTGGGTTATTACGAAAGCCGTAGTTTCTTCCGATTTCTTCCTATTCCGAAATTTGCTAAAATAACTCAAGATAGATTGCATACTCAAAAGATGGGAATCGGGAGAAAAATGTCAAAAATAAGATGTTTCGACTGTAGGTTTACGGCCATATTCCGATAAACGATCGCTTAAACACGTAGGTGATTGCCCCATCAAGTTTTTACGAATATTGGCGTTGTATACATAGAAGAGGCGGAGTCATCGACGGTGAGATGTTCATATACATTTCCTTTATCACACTGATACCGGTGTTTAAAACGGTGTAACCTATGTGGATATTGGGATTATTCATTTTTCCATGACTCTTTGTTCACAATCCAGGGAAACGTAATGCAAAATTTCAACACATGCTGAAGAAGACTGTAATTTTATATTATGTTTATGCATCAAATCAACCATTTTCTTTGCCAATATCAGAGTATTTGGTCGTTAAATTTACGTAGTTACGTCATTCGATGTTGTGTTACTACAGTATAAGTATTATTCTAATTAGGGAAAGTTAGTATTACTATACATACCAAAGTTAAGTTATGAGTATTTAAGGTATTTTCAATGTTAGATTAGAGGTCGATGAATATCATTATTTGCGATTACTTGCTGATTAATATCAATGTATATGATTTTTCATTACTGCACTTTTCATACGCTACACTTTCAATTAGATTCTGCACAGAACGTCCTTAGTTGACCAGTTTTGTTTCCTTCAACTTTATTTGAATATCCTGCACTTTTCTCTATATGCCAATTTGATTTAGACCATGGAAAACAAAATGTCGCCTTCGTAATATTCTTAATTAAATTACGCGTTTACGAAGTGCTTCAATTTTTCGATAAATATTATAAAATTCCTAATTATAAATTTTTGCGTAGATAATCGAGCATATTCTCCAGCCATGATAGTGTTTTCTTTGGGAAAACAAGAGAGAGGCTTTTCATATACACTCCGTACGTGATTGTGCTCATCAATCCATCCCACGGTTCCGGAGGAAGAGTGATTTTGATTGGTGTTCATATCAGTATGATGTACGATAACATGGGAGGAAATTTACAAGCGATGGTAATACTCACATACGACCTCCATCCGTCCTTCTCCGCTGGCCGAAGAGAAAGATGGTGCCTCTGCAGACACTTCGCACCTGTACACACCGCTCGACTTGAGCGTGACGCTGCGCAGAGACACTTTGGTGCTGTCTGATAGATGGTGCTGTCGGAAGGAAAGAGAAATTTCAAGATTAGAGTTGTTTATCTCGCAAAATCATAGCTGTGGATTCGCCGTGCTATATACGAATCATGCGTTATGACTGATGATTAATATCAGGTAAATTTTTATCTTTAGAGAGGGGTAAAATGTAGGAGTATAATCTTTTCTCTTCCTTAACCGAATGCAGATGTTTGTTTCTACAATATTTATTTATTAACTCTTCCAGAATTTAGGAATATGACCACAAACTATAAGGTGACTAGCAACAACTGTTTCAGAGCACGCATACCGTTGAAAGTCATCTATAAATAATGAATAAGAACGGCATATAGCACATTTCCACAAGACATCGCCTGAGACTGAATTTTAGGCTTCTATAAATGTATAGATTGTATGTCATTTCTTATTCATTTACTCAATAAGAGCCTTAGTCTACTTTCAAAGTTTGTACATTATTGAAAGGATACCGAACATAAAATAACTACCATACCAATGACTAATCATCTAATATACATTCCGTATGTATGATATACATAGTTATAAAAAATTAAATGAAATTTTAAAATTAAGCAGACAAAATATATACAAATTATATTGATAAGATAATTTAAAATTTATATTCAACTAAATGAAATTTTTGACAGAAAGCTAAAGAGAAAAATAACTCACTAAATAGTTCTGATTAAGTCACACTCAAAATTTGCGAGGAACATGTGCCAATAAAAGAAATTAGAGAGAACTTTTATAGAAAGAATGCCTAACGCGAGGTATTAACATACAAAACAGTCTTTTCATAGTAGTCAAATAATGTAGAACAGCAGTCAAAATATTAATGCAAATGATAATTTGGCATTGAACATTAATAGACCCACCTAGTCGTATTTACGTAAACTTCATGATACCTACTATGTAAAGAGAGTACTGGTAGAGGCGTGTTCCCCAGCCCTAAAATAACACAAGCCCCGGTATAATATTGACATAACATATTCTGACCCCTGCGGAAGAATCACAGCGTAACACGTTTAATCCTTGCGGCAACACAGAGTAATCCATAAAAACACAGGGGCGAGATAAAATTTGGCATTGACGCCCTTCCATTCGATTATTTTAAACGCTCATCTTTATTCATAAACCCCCGGGTTTCGGCTGTCCTTCAAAAGCATATCCTTGACACATCCAGGAACCGCCGCGCATGGTCACCAAACTGCTGCACCTCTCCCCTACGCATAACCAAAGGAACAGCAGTAAGCATTTTAGGGAGCCTAAATTATCAATATCCCCAGTGGGCGTGTGTATAAAAAAATATAGCTTCATTACGTAAATCGCATGCGGGGGGGCATTTCCACCCCGAACGCCCCCCCAGAAAAAGACCTAAACGTTTTAACGCGGACGCCAAAGCGATTCCGAAAATCCTCCCTCGGATTCGTAAAGAGAAAAACCTCGTGAGCGCTTAAATAAGATGCAAAGTTTACCGTCCATTAAGGCATAACAGTCATTCGAAGCGGCTTTGAAAAACGGCGGCGTGTCACGCGTTGCCATCGGCGGCCGCTCCTTCCCACGGCAGGCCCCAGGGGGCCCTCGAAATCCTCCGGCAAACAAACCCCACCACACCTCCCTTTCCTCCAAATGGTCGGTTATTTTCGTAATTGCCCTTTCATCGATCTCAGACCTCCCCGCTGCACGGACGCTCCAAAAGCAACCGAGTGAAACCGACTCGCAGTGTCCTCATCGCCCACCACCAGAGGACTCTCTCTAATAGGAGCCACTCGCCGATCCCACGAGAGATCCGTTTTCGCCTATTCGGCTACAAAACGCCGCCAGCGCATCCTTCCTCTTTCTCTTTTCAGCCGCTTCAACTCCCATAACAACGGCTTTCCTTCCTCTCCGACCGCATCGCTTCAAATTATTCCGCCAGCTGGCTTTTAAATTGCCGGTGTCCGTGGAAAAATCTGCCGATGAATGGGCAGTCGAGCACTTGGGTTGAGATGATCGCTTAACGTACTGATTTTCACTATATTTATGAATTCATCGTCATATTTTCACTACAATTTTGGTGCAAATTTAATTACTGAATAATTGGTATCTTTAATGTGTCTCTATCGTAGCCCCCCCATTATTGTTATGCCCTCAAATGTTTTCGTATTTTCACTGCAATATTGTAAAAATGTTAACGTGTGTGTATATGTGATTTTTAAGACCCTGCCATCAGTTTTTTGGTGGCTAGAATATTATGTGTTTTGTTGTAGGTAAGAGTACCCTAAATTTACTTTTATCTCAGTCTTCTTTGTCTATATAACGATGTTTTATACAATTACGTATGATTCTTAAAAAATCTATTTTTTTGATCGCTACAAGCTGAATGCTAAGAAAAACTTTATTAAATAGGTCATCTACACTTTAATAGACGTATTCCAGTGGTAGAATTAATACTCAAGAAGGAAGGCAAGGGCTATCTATCTCAATCCCAATTCTTCTTTGTAGCTTCATCCTCTCTCAAAAGCTTTTGGTAGATAATGGAAGAATAATTAAGGATCCAATCAGCCTTTGATGATGAATGTACAGACAGATGAAGATATTTGAATTGGTTGGAGCATTAAAAACTTTCTTCATTAGGCTTTTCGATGGTTTCATCATCGATATTCTTTTCCAAGACGATTTAGATCATATTTTCATTATTAATAATTACACAAGATTGTGAATAAAAACCTGTCTTCTCCCATTGCTGCCAAAATATGTTTTAGCTATGCGCATGCAATTTTTATATTTTGGAGAATAAACTGAGAGTATACTAGATTATAGCTCAATAATAAGGAACTTCCCTCTTCAATTTTTTTATAAGCTACGATTTTAACAAAAAAATCAGGCGCTCATTATCTTTATTGACTGAACCCCGTTTACCTTGTCAGTCTTAAAATATATTTTCTCACTTGTTCCTTCTTTTTTGAATTCATAGTAACAAATTCTCTTTTTTCGTATTTGAATTTACTTCGGAAAAAATTTTAAAAGTTAAGGTGAATCGATCGAAAAGATTTTCTTCGGCTAAGAGAACCTCAAGTCAACATGACCTAACACCGATGTCAACCCGTGTTCCGGAAATTAGTATTAACCTTATTACTTCTTTATTATTAATTTAATTGAATTTGTCTGATATTTATAATTAACTACAATTAAAAATTTTCATTTCCATCATTTATATCTACAGTTCATGCAAAAATTTTGTGTAAAACGTAGTATATTCTTCTATATTTTCGAGAACAGGTTGGAAAAAATCACCAAAGGGAAACACATAATTGTCAGGAGGAATTCCTCTTGACAGATGAAATTAATCAAGAATGTTACCTTTCGCGTGGTTTTCAAACCAAGTGGTGTTCCAAAAGGTTTTTTAAAAGACTCATTTTAGCACAATGGAGTTTCAGCTGATCGACCCCCGGGTGAGTAATCCACTCATGAAAAACTGTCCGCGACAAGTTTGCAAAACGGCATTTTTCTCCCTCGTTTTGAGGAATCTCCGGGAAATATATTTTCGATGAACTTACGCTCCCATTTTCTCCGTATTCCACGCGATCATCCCCTAACTCCCTGTGTTCCTTCCTTCATTTCTCGTCCCGTGTTCTCCGCCAAACATCGGCCGGGCGCATTTGACTGGCTCACGTCATCTATCCGAGCCAAAAACAAAAGAGCGACGCCGTGTCCGTCGTACGTTGTGACGGTCTGCTTTTACGCCCCGCGGCCGTCACTCCGTTCGGACGATCGATGGAAATTTATGGATGCAATTGTAATTGCTTTCGCATGAGGGTGCCACGTCCTTCAGGTGCCCATAATTATACGGGAATGCGCGTTTTTTCGCGTGTACGGACGCCGGAACACGTTTTCCCATCTGATTTATGCTCCGATCCGCCATTTTATTTCGGTGCGTTTTTTGTTTTATTTCGAAAGAAGATCGTGCCTCGCCAATAGCGTAACTCTCTCTCTCCCTCGGTTTAAAAGTTTCCAAATTTATGGCTCCCGTAGTCTAGGGTGGCTAGAATTAATTTCGACTCTTGTTTTCTCCTGCTTTTTTTTCAAAAGGAAACGATGAAAACATTCGCGGGATTTATTTTCCCGCGTTATGTTCTGTCGCTCGGCAAAAGTGATTTACAATTAGATGCGTTCCACTCCTGGGGGATGGAGGCATGATTATTTTCGACCGCGGCCCTTTAGAAATTTCCCATTTGTCACTTTTTATTCGTAACGGAGACTGTAAATTAAACGGTTCCTGGACCTCAGTTGCCCGCGATGTCAAACTTTACCCGGGATATTAATTCGTGCGTGCTTGCTTGTCCGAAACAAAATTTACTTAGCTCAATGAGCGAAAGAGGAACTTTTGATATAACTTGCGCCCATTCATAGTCAATTATTTGGAGAAATGCAGCTTCAAATGATCGGAATCGTTTGATGAAGAGAACAAAGTCTCTCCTGCCAAGCATCTATCAAATTATTGTCCTCTTCAATCATTTTAAATGAAATCCGTAACTATTACTTTAATTAGATTTCCTTTTTTCAAATTTTCCTTTCGATTATTTTGATATTGATATTTTCCCTAAAATCTCGGAAGTGAAAATTTTACAACATAAAATGTAATTCACAATGGACGATCCCAACCACTTCATGACCCGTCAGAAATGGTCCCTAATTTGAATAAGAGGGCCATTAATTAGAACAGAGAGGAATTCAGTTTGGTTACCGGTTGATTTGGTGGACTCGTACATATTTTTTCGGGATAGATTGGATTTGAAATTAGTTTCAACTTAGGCGTCTCATGCAATTTACCCGCCCGAAATCATCCCACAACTTGTCTCCGAGAGAAAATAGGAAGTTCGAACGATTGTGCAGTTGTTTTGACAACTCATTTGAAGTGGAGAATGTTTGGAATCCTTTATAATTACATTCCGCTTGTTTCGTTTACGGCAGATCATTATTTTATCGCGTAATTGGGGTGAACTGTTTTCTCACATTGGAATCACCAGACCGCCATCGCTGTTAAATGAACAGTTTAGAAAACCTCTTCAGATTTCTTCCTCATTGATTACGGAATTTTGTGAAGTACTGAATGAAGAGGGAAAATTTTGCTGTCGTGTTACCTAATTTAAGTAGAATCTACTGAACGAATGAAATATCAGGGTCCATCAGCCCCGTGAAAAATCTTTCACTTCTGCTTGCGATGTATTCGTAGCCCCTACTTCATCCCGAGACCTGTCGTTAACTATTAATGCTAGATGTGAAATATTTCCATATAATGTTTTATACTCAGATGAATAACTATAAGTAATATTTTCACATGCATCTTTTATCCTTTGACGATAGTTTTCGGATTCACATAGCTCATACATAGCATACATATATAATGTCGCTAATAAGTATAAAATCTCAACAGACTCATAAACAAAACGTAACCACAGTAACGAAGAAGCAAAAAGGAATCCGCAATATGTATAACATCATCAGGGTAGGAGTATATGGGAAGGAAGGTAGTAGTAGTAATTTTAAAAGTGCTTGGACAGCTTATGTCATTTCGTTCGTAAGACCCCACCAGGAGTCAAACCCGGGACCGCCTTCACAAAAGTCAAAGGCGTTTCCCACTTGGCTATCGGAAGGCTGGGAGAGGAAGGGTTGGTCATGTTATTGATAGGGCTGGAAGAACTGTTTTAGTGTAAGACGGTAGATTATAATATGAGAGAGGAAGGTAGGATAAATACTAATAATAATCAATTATGTGAACATTTCATCTATTGTTTTTCATCTAATTATTTTGCCAAGGATTTCTATAAAATATCGGCCTCCTCCGTTGATTTTAAATAATTTTCCTTTTTAAATCCCGATTGAGAAAATATTTGAACCTCTGACCCCAGTTAAGTCGACAAGGAAAATATACGAGTTTATTTATTAAATTTTATTTTCCTTTCTACCTTATAGTTTCCGGTAGAGAGATGCCATGCAATTTAAATAAACATTTCCATTTATTACCAAGCTTTAACGATTATTCCAAGAATTATTTCCGAGATGTCTTCCTTAGCGTTTATGCTCATGTAAATACATCTCAATTCCAGCCTCGTGAAATAAATTCCCCACCTGATTTTTAGGCATATTATAACAAAATTCGTAGTGCAAAGACTGCGAACTCTATAAGACCGACAACCAATGTGTCACTGTCATCGGCAGCCACGGAAACATGCACAAGCAGCGACGAATTAATAACAAACAAGGGAAAAGCTGTAGCCAATGGAAATACGTGATTTCACTGAAAGCCGTCAAAAGGGAAATGACGTTGAAGGGAACATGTGTGCCCTTCACATTGCCTTTGCCACTGAGGATCTCCACTGACTCCTGAAATGACGGATAAAATGACGCATCGATCCAAATTTGTATAAACCTAATTTTCGCTTACACAGAAAGGACAGAAGGATAACCACGGATCTATATAAATGGTGTAATGGGCACCATTATGAGTGTAAGAGGTTGATTACCCATCCACATTTTGGTTGGCGGTGGAGTTATATAGTCGAAAGACTCGCTTGATGTGGGTGTCAGAGCAATTTTGCATGCTAGATACATCCATCTCAAAATTACACCGCTGGAATTCTATGTAAACGAGCTTGGAGAACCAGTGTTTTAGAGCATAACATTATATCTTAATTTTGCGAATGAGACTGAAGAAAATATTTTCCTAAAAGCCTGAAGAGACGATCAAGCTTGAAAAGGCTACATGGAGCACTGTAAAATTCCGCAGATAGCATAACTATTGTGATATGAGTAATTATTGGTCTCTAATTCTTCAGCTAGATAAATAACGTGTTTTTGTAAATTAACTCATATATAATATCGTTGCACGTTGGAAGTTACGAAAGCTTAAAACACATAGTTATAATGATATCAATTATTCTATTTAAAACTTCATAATTTATCTTCATTTCAGAGTACATAGAGGTACTTACAGATGAGTCGCATATTTTCACTGTATTTTTCTCCAACACGGAAATTTCAAAACATCAGAAATAACTTACACGAGTTTACAAACATTTTCATAATTTCTTTTTCAACTATCGGATTGATCTTCAATCTAATTTAAATACATTGTATGCATATTTTTAATGAATTTAATAGTATCTTTCCTTCAATTTCCTTATAATTTTAATTTGAAAATTCAGGCAATACTTATGGAAATTCCTTTAAAACAGGAACCATATTGATACACAAATCTTTAAATTTAATCCATGTACAAAATTTTGAGAAATAATTCATTGAGCAATGATATAAGTCCATAAAAGCCTATTGGTGTTTTCCTATTAGTTTACCAATCTTCAGGAGAGGAAAACAGGGGAAACAATACTCTGTTGTATCTATTAAACTTTTTTCCGAGTGGTGTCGAAATTCAATAACCCAGCTGTCCAGAAGTGAGAGATCTCGAGAGAAGTCACGCAAGTCTATTTCGAATAATTTTCTGAAAAAGTTTTCAGTTACCTTCTCATCCCATTTTCTTAATCTCCTCTCATTTGGAAGTCTTTATCTTTTTTTCATATCCCCTTTTGAGCAATCAATGGAAGGATTGGTGTAAAATGGTTTTAAAAAACTAATTCTAACTATGAAATTGATTTTAGACGTTAAAGAATTAAATGGAAAAGTGTGGATGCACGCATACATTTCCCCGTAGTTTCATTATTTCAGTTATAGTGACTATACTACTGCTATTGCATGATCTCCTCTGGCTAGGATAATATATCCCCAAACAATAATCTACGGACATCAATTATACATTACAGAAGCCATTTTTTGCAACGGTCCAAAGGTAAAGCGATTGTATATTAGTGAAAGACATAAAGTTGAGCTTTAACTTGAATAATTGAAGGACAGAAGGAGGAATAAGCGTGATTGGAAGAATTGCACTTTTTAGTAATTTAGTATGAGCCGTTTGAAATATTTTTTTCTGTTTTAAATTCACAATTTTGTAATTTGTATAATTATAAAACGGGAGTTTGTTTTTGTGTTTTGCTGTAGCATTTTCTAATAAATAAGGTTCTGCAACTAAGAACTCTGGTAGTCTATGTTCACTTCTGAGTGCACTTATTTATCTCTTTTCTATCTTTATATATAATCTGAATTCTACGGAAAAAATATCCGCAGAAGGAATACTCCAGAATGATCTCCTTGTACGGCAGAAACGCAGATTTGTATAGGTTGATGTACTTATAGTATGACTCATATGCCTCATATTTCACAATATGCCTCATATTTCCCAAACAATGAACAACTACGGAACACTACGGAAGCATTGAGAAAACGGCCAGAGCGTTTGCCTTCTGCCTCAAAATGCGGTTGAATTGTAATCTCGGAGTCAGATTTTTGATGAAAACGAAACTTTCCCTATGTTACGAGGAAAGTACAAACACCATTGTGTTCCTGATCGAAAACCGTTATTGATGTCTTTCCGATTTCCGGTTTGCAGAAGCTGCGGAAATGAAAACAGTTTCACCGTTGCCGGAGTCTGTTGAAAGGATGTTTCGTTATACCTCCATCCGCTACCTCGCTAATTTGGGCCGCAAAACTTGCGAGATTGAATTTACCTAGCTTGCTTACTAGGTAATCAGTGAGTTGATTTAATACTTCGAGAGAAAGTTACCATTCCGAAAATGTTTCCCTGGAAGGAGCAAGGAAACCAGACATCCTTCCCTGTTGTTGTTTAAAGGGAATTTACAATAACGAGAAAACAGTTGATAGTTTGTGTGGTTATAGAAATGATGGTGTGTGTTACCTCTTTGAGTATATCTCAATATTTTTGGCAAACTATAAACATGGAGATATTTATTTCGCATTCTAATTTACAGAGGATATATTAAAGAAGATGATGTGACATTCTAAATAAATTGGTACAGAAAAAAATTCATTTTCAAAAAGCTTTTATAAAACAGATTATTAACACAAGGTTAGGCATCTCGTCCCATATTCTTCTTAATTTCTTTAGGTAACATGATGAAGAAAATTAAATCCATGATGCAGCAGTCTATAGAGGACCGAGGCCTTGAAAATCAGCATTTACAGTAGAAGAAATGTGTTGAGCGTATCGACTCCAGTGAAACTTTTAATTGGCTATTCCTTACCCAAATGGACCCGTTATTTTTTATTCCAAGTAGATGCCCTTTCTTATGACGATATATTGCCGATGCCAATCATAGTTGCACAGGGAATCGAACCCGGGACCATCTTCACCTAAATCAACAACTCTATCCATCTTTCAAACCTATTTTTTATATAGCAAACGATCTGTAGACCGCATAAGACAAGTAAACCTCTGAGAATTCACTCCCATGTTTTAATAGCATTATACCGTCGATATTCCTTTTCTTTATTTTATGGAATAAGTATGACTGATGCATTCTATATATCCGTTACTTACATCAACTCTGACACCTTCCACTCTGTAGGAGTGCTGTGCCGGCGTCGCCCTGGGCACGTATCTGTAGAATTCCTCATTATCCTTGTACCACTTGACGCTGTACAGGCGGTCGCCCTCCAGTTCATGTCCACACTCCAACTGCGCCGACTCCCCTCTTATGCGGTACGGCGGAACGCTCAGCTTGGTCAGTCGCAGACACCGAGCCGCTATAAGAAGAAGAAACGAATTTAAGTATAGGGCTAATAGAAGATATCGGATTTTATGCTAATTAAATAAGAACATTCAAATAATCGTTAGTTTTGAATATATCAGAAGATGATAGGTACGGAATTGAAGCTGAAATGTTTCATTGGTAACATTCGGAATTTTTAAATTTCAAGTCATTTTGTGATTTTGTATGGGTCAAGCCATTGTGTAGTTATTAAAGTTACATATATAATTGCCTTTTATAAATTTCGCCCTCTCATTTGAAATACATTCGTAATAATTTGACTGCACAAGCAGTAAAATTTTACGACATCGTATTCATTACTGTTATGGCTGATAAGTTTTAGGGGATCTTTTACCGAGTAGTGTATATTACCTCTGTGAGTTTATCTCCATATATTTTTCAAGGAAATAAATAAGATGATATTTATTTCGTATTCTAATTTATATAGGATACACTAAAGAAAATGATGAGACGAGATAAGTAAATTGGTACAGAAAAATAGTAACTTTATAAAAGCTTCTATTGTAAGAGTTGCCATAAATGATGTGTTTCTTTGTAAATCTCTGTATATGAATTAAATTGGGTGAGATATATAGGTTATTTTTGGTAGTATGGGAATTATTTGGTAGTATATGAATGACTAGAGGGTGACTTTTGAGAAATTCATTCGTGTCAAATAATATAATTCCTTTTTGAAATTATGAAAAAATTATTCTTGTATAAGAATTTTTTTATAACACGAAGATTATATTATTTGAAATTCTTGCTCATATTAAAAGAAATTTAAATTACTAAATGCGTCATGACTCTCATTCACTTTTATGCATGCAAAATGCAATATAGTTGTTTGTAAATATCTCGAATTTCGATAGTATTTTCGGCATTTGCATTCCTTTTCTCGCACTTCCGCTGTTTGTGATGACTGCTCTTTGATTAAGATTAATAATAACTAAGATTATGAAATAAACACATAATTCTACCATTTGCGCATCACGCCATCTCCAACAGAGCCACGTAATTGATAACGTAATTGATGACGCGCAATTCTCCCTCCTTATCCACCCTTAAGAGAATCCTTAAATGTTCAAAACATTGACGAAGAGCACCCCGATGCACTTTGCATTTAAGGCTGCGGGGGATCCATATCCCCCTCGTGGAGAAGATAGTTAAAAGACGTATTGGCCGTGAAATAAGGTAACAGGGACTTGAAAAGGTTTCTGTGTAGGTATCAAGTGGACAAGGTCTTAAGAACATGAGAAGTTGACGTGGAAAGAGAGGGTGAAAGTAAAAACCGCCGAAACACTTGACCCGAGTGGATGGGAAAGGACATATGGCGCTATGGTTGGTCGGTCCGAAAGGACAGAGTGGGTCAAACAGAGGGCAGCGGTCAAGGGAGAGACCTTACAAGGTGTACGAAGGGGGGGTGCCAATCCACAGACACTATGACTCTGTCTCACCGTCTCCATTTCTCCTGCTAATCCCATGGATCCGACGTCGCAGCAGATCACACGACAAAGGTTGCATTACAAACGAGTGCGGAATCACTAAGAATGCTGGCGAGGGGAGAAGCATTGTAAGACGCTAATTTGAGGGTTTTGTGTTTCTTGAGACCTTTCTAAACTGAGGGTAAGGTGCGTAATTTAATTAGAGCCCTCTTTGTTCATAGCCTTCTTGGGAAAGGGGAACTTTAGAGGTTTTGAAGGAGACGAATCATCGGAAGGTGTGCTTCTCAAAATGGAGAATAACACAATAACTGTAATATTTAATACTGCTGAAGATATGTTTTCTTTTTTCGAAGGAAAAGTCTTTAAAGGTCTTCATTGAGGCGCTAAAATGTCTCTTCTTTCATCTAGCCCCTGTCAAATATATTAATAAATATAAACGTGCTTTAAAATTAACCGGAAGAAATTGAAGGAAAGGCTTTCTTTCATGCAGGAGCATACCTGCAAAGAACTACCTGCAATGGAGCTTTCCTGAGTTATTTGTTCTTTGAATCTGCATAATAGTATATTCTTCTATCGGTTTCCACTGACACTATATTCTGAAGATAAAACGACGAAGAGTTAGATATAATAAGGAATCGCTTTAGCTAATCTTACTCTCGCATGTAAAATATAAAATGGAATTTCCTAGCCTCTATTTCGCCTAATAAAGCAGCTCCTTACAAAGGAAATACTGTCATAAGAATGTCTGATAAGACAGAGGCTCGAACTCGGATCTTCCTCTTTCCGTGCGGATTCTTAAGCCAAAAGCTATCTTGCTAGAATATTCAGAAGCACTGTTGAAAGATGAAAACCTGGAGAGACTTTTCTGGAATACGGATGATTAGGGTTCGAGTTCCGGCTCTGACCGTTTTTCTTAAAATTTTCTTAGGCGTATGCCTTTATGTGCAAAGTCAACCTATACCTTTTACCATGAAAGTATTTTATTTTGTATTTACTGCATAACAATTATCTAATTTATATGCCATATCGCTTGAAGTTCTAGGAATATACAAAATTTCAAATCAAATTCAAATATAATTCAAAATTAAGAATAAAGTGGTATATAGCATTTTATTTTTTCATTTGCGTTTAAGAATTATTTTAGATAGATGATAGAAAGAAAGGTTGTAGTTAAAATTTACAACTTTTACGGGTAGTTTTGGTAGGTTTTGACTAATCCATGTAGTTAGGAAATCTTAAGCATGCTAAACAACTAAATCACGCAATAAATGGGAAGAATCATCCCCAGTCATAATAGTTATTTCCGAAGATGTGAGTGTATGAGCTTGTTCCGACGTAGATTTTCAAATTGAATATGCATTTCCTCCATTGTTCATTAAGTTTTCAATTCTTTCCTTACGGATCATTTATCATCCATTTTATAGGAAATTAACTGTATGGAAGTAGATACGATTCCCGCAAAAGTAATCAAGTAACATCAATCCTGAGAGCGCGGAGAGATGGATCGATGACGGGAAACGACTCTCAACCATTCATTTGTCTCTCCACTAACAGAAGTGAGATGTAATTAAAAATCCATAAATCCAGGCTTAACCAGCAGAAAATCCATTACACTAAATGAAAAACGTTTTTATTTGAGACTAAATAATAAAGAGTGAAAACCAATTTGACATTCGTGGAAGAGGATTATTCTTTGGAGATGGTCATGTTGATATATGAGCAAAAGTATAATTAAGAAAAAATTCAGAATGTTTTACTCACAATGAGGAAGAACTCCCTTTTTTGGTTAAAATCGTAGTTAAAATTATAAGTCTGTTTCTGGGAAACAAATGCCAAAAAATTGGCTTAAAATTTAGGAAATTCATGAGTTAATTCTTAGTATTTTTTTTAAGATAAAGAATTGATCCTATATCCTCCTGATTGGGTTTTGAATATTGGTCTTATCTCTGCAAACGTTATGATAGAATCCGTTGTTCACCCAAAATTTTCAGCTTGATCAAATATATGATGAGCTGTTCTGACATTAATTTTTTGGCATTAAAGCTAACAAAACCATATTTGGAGAAATCATTAAGTTTAAAGATTTAAGAAGTTTAAGAATTTATAATCTTAAAAGGACGCGCACTATTCATTATCAATTGTTTATAGAAGTCAACATTTTAATCTTATTAGTTTAGTGTACACATTTTGTATATGAAAAATCTAGATAGAACGAATAGTATGAGGAAAGAAATCGGAGGGGTGTCCAAGAAATTATGACTTCTCACTCTCAATTAATATTTCCTTGAACAATCCTATCTTAATCCACAGTAGTTTTACAGAAAATCAAAAGTAAACAAAGTATCTACTAGACGCAAGTCTTCGTTCCAGGAAATTTTTTTTCCGGTGGCTATCGCTTCTTCAACACGTCATGTTCGAAAGATATTGTGCTACAAAAATCCCTAAGCCATCCTTTTCAATCCCAAACCCTAATATATCGTCTCCGCAAAAATTTTAATGGCAGTTTAAACCTCTCTCCAAACACGAACCCACTCCCTACGTTCGTCAGATAAAGGAGAGCGGAGTCGTAGGAGACAATAAGAAGAAAGCTGGCGAGGCAATTTGTCACCTCATTTGTGCTCTGGCGCCACAATCCAGCTCACAGGTTGTCCATAGACACACAAAAACCGCAATTAATCATCTGATCTCGGGGCGGGAAAGTGAATTTTTGCATATGTTTGAGGGGCAATTTGAAGGAGACAGTGCGAAACACGCTTATCTCGACCCATTTACATTCAGCAGTGAGAGGGGCACTATGTCCATGTGCGGCCTTATCTTGGTAACATTCGCCGTTGTTTCTGTTTGTCTCCCGGCGATGGTCGCCCGGCGACGTGAGCATCGCACCCTATATCACCAGCCGGCCATGCGTGCCATCCGCACTTCCTAAGTTTGCTTTTACCCCGATGGAATCGGCGACTCAGTGGAGGGAGGGAATTTAAAAGGGGATTCGGCCGACGCCCACTTTACCAACTCGTTTTCACATTATGATAGGCTTATGATGGGGTTTTTATACCATGATATGCTGCTAAAGGTAGTGGAATCTTAGGAAATATGTTTAGATTCCGCTATCGTATCAGTAAAGGTAAATTGAGTAAATATAATTGGGCACTTTCCTTTGATGGACTCTATTTCGACCGGTTACCTTTTTAGAGGATGACGTTTTAAATTCTTTCATAACTTGTATCTTTAAGTTATTTGTAAATTTCTTAAAACATTATTTTTTAAGGAAGCAGATAACGCGATTGACGATAATATCTTGGCCTTAATTTTCGTTTTATTTTCAACTGAATAATAAATATTAGTTTCAGTAACCATAATTTAGATATTTTATTATTCTATTATTTATTATACTGTCTATTATATTATTAATTATATAACTTATGTTATTTATTATAATGCTTATTATTCTATTTATTATATTAATTATTATATAATTTTGTATATATAATTCATTTTTCAATCATTAAATTAATTAAAGCCATCGTTTAAAAATACTTCATTAAAATCCTAATTTAATTCAAAATACTTATTGACCCTATAGTAATAAATAAATATTTTTAAGTAATCCTCCTAAAAATATACAACGAATGGTAAAGATATCGCCATTCCGTCAGAGGTAAAGAGCAGCAATTGATTCATTTGGTAGATATGCGCATAAGGAAGAGAACATAATAACTCTTTTTATAGCTTTTTCCTCATATTGAGGGAAACTATCCGTTTACTTGTCTCACGATATGCAGCGCTAAACTACTTCGCTGATTTGTAATTTTTTCGAACTGTACAAGTGCCGAGTATACGTAACTACACGAATCTGTAGACTAAATGAGTTGTTGTTGTAACCGTCGGGTTTTTTTGAGTTGCGTTCTGAGGTTGAGTGTAGTTTCGAGCGAACGAGTCTACCGAAGTGGATCCGATCAAAGGCAGAAGAAGGGACTTGAAAATGGAACGAGAATGCAAACAGATGGGTGCGCGAGGGAAGGAATAGATTGTGTGGCAAGGGAACATATATTTCACGATCATTCGAAGGAATATGATATATATATATATATATATATGATTCAGGCCCTTTTCATACTTCCTATGTTTTTCTTGTTGTCATTAGTCTGTTGAACCGCAATTATGAAGGTTACAGAATGTGAAGAATACTTCCCTTCTCTCACATCATCTGGAATACGAACGCGATAACGCTATGACTTATGTACCTCGAAAAGTTGCGTAGATGCATAGCTTATCTATCTTTTTTTTACTCCTATGTCTTCTCTTAGACTTCGTGGTTGATTAAGCTATTTATTACTCGCTTGTTTGCTTTAGCGAAATCAAGTCGATGACCGGTCAAAGTTATTTCGATGGCGTTCTAACCCTAAAGGCCCAGATCTAGTCCCAACTTTCTGGTGAGGGAATGGTTGTTTGTAATCATCAATAGTAATACTTATAAAAAGGGATGTAATTGGATTACCTTTCTGTTTTCATTGAAGACGTGTTCATTTTAAGAAAAAATCACCACCGAGTGAAAAATAAGGCATTCTAATATTTTCAAAACTGAACGCCATTTCAAAATAAAATGAACACAGCAAAATACGACACTGATACAATGTAAAATTAGAATCACGCATTACTCGTGGAGATGATGCGATAATGGAAGCGCACTAAGTATGTAGCCGCGGCTCAATGGCCGGTAAGCTCAGTCTTTAACTCACTTGCGAAAAATCAGCATTTAAAGTGAGCTGGAAATTTCCGATCAAACCCTGGAATTCTGCTATATAACACTAACGACAACTTTAAAAACCAGATTAAAGAATTTATATGTATGTGCTCATAATATTCAGAGTGAAAATTTTAACCTAAAGTATTCAATGTCCTTCCTACTGGTCTGCTTATTTTCGTAATAACAAAATGTCATTTAAAATAAACAGACTTTTATTTCAGATGCTAACTTTAAGGTAACTTTAACCATTGACAGCAATACACGAAGTTCACTTAATATAGCTGATATATTTTATTTTAATTTTATTTAGTTTAAGCAGTACAATAAATCCTTTAACTTTTGACTCTCGCTTGAAGCTGCGTTTAATCACGGCACTTTAACTTACACAAACCCACCCTAAATTACAGAATCGAATCTCTCGGGGAAATATATAAGAATTAACGTCAGTCACCCGGTCACGATCGGGTATACGCATTAGGAGAGAAATATTAAGAAGCTTAAGACAGATTCGAACTAAACGGAGAAACTTATCAGGGAAAAAGGAGTTGGTTAAAGAAAGTTGGTCTGGAAGACCTGAGGGCTTGAGAGTAAGAACAAAGGAAGGGAAAAAGAAGGGCGAAAGCCGAAGGGTATAATGCTTAGAAGAAGAAAGATGAAAATGGGTTAAGGGAGTGAGTAAGACTTCTCGGAGGAAAGAGTAATTAGTGAAAAGGCGTTGGTTGAGGGAAGAATCGAGTAGAAGATGATCCTTCGCCAGAGGGTTTTTATTTTTCCTCCACTCTTATGGGGATGCTCATGTTTCTCTTCAGGTGTCCACATCAACCAATCTGATGCTTTCCACGAAACTCGTTTCGAGTATCCTAATATTTGGGAACATCCTAAAGGATTAATTCTCGAAATCTTACTTCCTCCTCCGGCTTATACTCAACGTTATTATGATATGTAATCAATGTTAGCCGAAGTTGGCCCAAGGACCTGGGCAAGAATACGGCAGCATTTAGAAAGGAGCAGGAAGGTCATTTTGCTGTTTTCCTCCAGTTCGGTCCTCTACAGCTTCTTTCAATGAAAAACATTCGAGTGTATCTCACTGCAGACTGTTTATCATTACCCAGATTTATATCGATCTTTATCAGATCTTGTTAGTTAATTGATTCTGTTGTTATTGTCGAAGAATAATATCTATCAAAAAGAAGGATAAGTACAAAAAACGAATAAGCTACGTAATTTCAGTCCTAACTTCGAGTTACTTATTTTAGGAATTTGTTGGGAATGTCTTAACTTGAGCTTTTCTATTTCAACAAAGAATTTTTCTACCTCTATTTTTGTACATTTCTCCTTTTCTTCCGATGAACCTTTTGTGCCAATTCATAGGAAAAGAACTCAACTTTTTTCCGATTTCGTGTAGAAAGCTTCTCAACTCTTTCTTTAAAATCCGTATAAGAAAATTCTCAACTCTTTCTTTACAATTGATATGGAAAAATGTCCTACAGCCGGAGAATCCAGGGAACCGCTATTTTAGCATTAGATATTTATTACAACGGTTACAAAATATGTAATCTGCATAAACAATGCAGATTACATATTTTTCCTCAAACAGGACATTAAAGTATTGTATACGTGCATCTACATATATACATCGTAGAAAAAACGAGAAACTTCTCTCAATATACATGAGGCTTCAAATTAATCTTAGTAATTAAAGTGTCTTTCCTATCGTATTTGAATCATTATAATTATTTTCGGTATGCCTCATTCATTTTCAGTATCATCTTGATGCATTTTCGCAAGGATAAAGCGAGAGGATATATATATTAACATATGCTACCAATGAGTATTACATTCTTTTTATAATAATATTTTAATTTTCTTACTTAAGTATAATGTTATATAAATAGATCTTCTGAATTAACCTCTTTCAATGAATGTTATACTGATAAAATTTTTAGCGAATTTAATTTGTTTTGAGTGTAGAAATAGTACTTTGAAGATTGCGAGTATACGATTAGAGCCGATTCCATAGAAATATTTGTCCACTTTACTCTAGTTCTAACAATTTAACATTTGCGTGGAATTTAACGAATAAAAAACGGCGAATGAAAGAAGGCATTCCTCGTAAATTACGGCCATATTCTACCTACCAATAAATCTTCAGAGGCTCGGAAAGTTTGCGTTATCTTAAGCGGGAAGACACGCTTATTTTGGCAAACAAAGAGAAACACGAGTCCCTCCACTCCTCCGTGGCAATTCCGCTCAAAAGAGGCTGTAATTTAGCATTCGGAGAACACCTGAATTTATCTGAATAATCCATTGGGAGAAATATGCACAGCAGTTGCGTTCCGCCTGAGAAATAAGTGAGGCACTAATAGAGAGGATTCCGCGAACTGGAGAAGACAGACTGGTGCAAATCCTCGGATAAGAATGCCTCTAACTTGGCCTATTTATCTGCGCAACAAAGCAAGACTCGAATTCGCGAGGTAGACAACCGTGGAGGTGCGTAAGGGAAGAGGCATTCTTCAGCTTGTCGATTCGCTAATGGCTTGGGACGGTCCCAATTATCCCGCGGGAATTGGAACAGTTTTAAAGCCATCCGATTCTTTCCCGGAGTTCGCCGGCCGATCAATTTATATTTTAATGAATGAACCTTCCTCCGCGACGTAATTGCTCCGCGTCAGATTATTAAGTGGCGAAGGAAGGGAGAAGTGTTCGCAAGTTGAAGAACCGTTTTCAAAGAGAAATTCGAGACGAAATTGTTTGGCATAAAAGGATATTATTATCATCATCCCGGTGGGAATTTTTTTCCCCGCGAGAGCCTTTTTTTTTAATGCGGGATTAAATGAGGAGATCCTTTCTCGAGAGGATGAACCTTTAAAGACTTAGCTTCCTCGAATAGAAGAGCGTGGGATTCAATTTTCTCGCTAAATACAGGCATTAAAAAGTTTTAATGTACATCCTGTTAGGCATGAAAAAGAAGAGTCGAAAGTGCAGGAGCCTAAATGCAACGCTTGAATTTTTAGGGAGCTTGGAGTCCCTTTTCAGTTTTGGTATGAAGTATCATCAACCCGCTGAACGTGGGCTGATTATCAAGTGCCTTTGTTCTGAGCTCGACTCACGCTCTTAAACAAGTTTTAAGTGGGAAAACACGTGAAATTCTGTTTCTCATCCACTAAAATTGATATTTTTACCTCACGAATAGGAATATTTCTTGCGTTTCGATGTGTGAAACTTCCGAAAATTAACGAAGGAAAAGAATACCATCATCACCATATTCATTGACATTGAAGAGATCCGAAGGAGTGCTTTCCTTTAACCACGTCATTACATAGGAGGAATTTAGTTGTTTTAATTATGTGAGATTTAAACTGCGATCAACCATAGAAGAATGAATTAAAAAAACATTGTTTTACTTTTATTTAACTTTTTGGGTGAATGCTATTAATGAGGATTCAAACTTTACCTTTGTAATAATATTAAAGGGCTTACGATGCATTTATGATCTTATAACAAAATTAATACCCCAAAGAAATGTAAGTATTCAATGAAATATTTTATGGCTATCAGGAGGGTTTCTTTCCTGAAAACCATTCGCCTACACAGACATTTACGCGACCATCTCGACTTCGGGCAAATTTGATATATGAACCAATAGAAAATTAACAGAGAGGGTACCGAAAAATAATCACGAAAGCAATGTCTCGCGATGTCTGTTTTTAAATGAATTATACAGATATTTAGTGTCATTTTATTTCCTTCATTTGAGTAGTCTGCAGCTCGGACCCCATACAGATCGCACCCATGCAGTACAATATAATTTTTTTATATAAGACGCGCTTGAATGAATAATTTTACTGTTTAGATACAGCAATCATGAGAGATAGTACCAGAAAAATATTAAGAGGAGTAGTCCGAGCATTTAAGATATTCATTCTAATTTTTAGTCAGTTTAGACAGTTTTTATACCACGTAAAAAGCTTAGAATAGCATCAAAGAGAACACAAAGAGAGAGTTCTATGGAAAACTGGAGAAGAGAAGAAAAAAAATTCACGGACTCATTTTGAGGAATGATGGTCTGCATTGGACAATATTGTAAATAATTTAGGATGATAGGAATTATACAGAAGAACAATGCTTGAATAACGATGTGAAGGTAATTGTAAGTGTCAAAGCCTGGGAGTATGTGTAAATGAAGTGGATGGGTGGAGGTTGGTTGGAAAAGCTCAGCTAATCACTTCCCGGAATGAAAACCCTCCTTGGGGATTAATAATGTAATTATTCATTTAGTAGCAACGTTTTGTCAACTTTAATTTCGAGTTTGTTTACCCCTTGTGGAATCAGAAAAATGAACGAATGGCACTTGATAGTTTCCACAGTTCAAAATGTTTTTCGAAGGACCGTTTTCGAACATAACGCTCATTAAATTTTGAGCTGTGAAAACTACGAAGTACTACTTCATTCCTCTTTTTCTATTACGTCCAATCAATGCAGCAAACTCCACTACGTAGAGGCGTATTCCGTAGGAATAAAATAGCAAAACCCTTAAAATTTCATACTTCAAAGAAATACCTACAAAATTATTGCACTTATCTCTCTGCATCTAATTTTTGTTTTCAATCTTTTCGGCCTTGTATTTCGCTCTTAACCAGCCAAAAACCTTCTATTTTCCGCACCTCATCAAGTACGCAAGATCTCCCACTCATCTCTCCAACATTAAAGCAATAAGTGATGCCGAGATGCTCTCTGAAGAAGGCTTGGGATTCTAAGAATAAATAAGGCTAGAAGGCAGAAGGTTGCTTAAGTTCAGAGAGATTGCATTCCCGGAAAATGTAAGAGAGATTATGCCCTTACCTTTCTCTACCCTCGCCTTGAAGATAACGAGCGAAAAGATTGAGGTGTTTATGGGAGAAAAACCCTTTTCAAGAACGTCTCTGACAAAGAATATCATGTATCAGTGGAAAATAGGTAACGTTCGATCTTTGTTCCCAAAGCATGCCGCACACGTAGGATAGACTCAACAAATGGAAAGGAATATATGCGTTCTTCTACCTTTCTAAATATCATCATAAAACTACTTATTTTTGATTCAATCTTGTCTTTCTGTTATGTCTTTAATATAATAACTATGTGGTAAGTGTTTCACAAAGCTAAAATTTCCAAGGATACTCTCTTATCTTCTAAGACCGATATCGTTGCTCGTAAAATCTATTTGGTTATATTTTGTGATCTGCTCATAAATTTTGGAGACGACGAATCAAATCTCTATAGTAGATTTCGATTAATTTTGAGTAACTCAATCCAATAGCCTTGAGTTTATTTATTTATTTATTTATTCGACCCTTTATTAGGCGAGGTTAGGCCCGAGTGGGCCTCTCTTCCACCTAACCTCGTATGAAGTTACATCGCTATAAAGATTCCAAATAATAATAAGAGAATAAAAAAAGAGAAAGAAAAAAAAAGGAAAAGAAAGATTTGATTTGCGGGAAAAAAAACCTCTATAACTGAAGGTTGATAGAGAAAAAAACCCACAGTGCGGGAAAACACCCACACAAGAAGGCTTGGGATTTATATTAACTGAGTTTATATTAATTTTGAGAAATATTTTTAATGTATGCATATGTGCTTTACGTCTGTACTGAATATTAGATGGACTTACTCGATCCTTTCTTGAAATCCTTAAATGGAATTCCTAATTTCATTTTGTTTTCCTTATAGTGCATTAGGCATATATTTTCCTGTTCTTTGTTATTGATACATTACTAAAAATGTTTTGTTTTAGCTAATTTAATTTTCCTCCTGGTCCTAGAGATTTTATTGCATCCTCGTTGTACCGGTATTCTAAATACTGTATCTTACGATTTTTCATACCCGGTATTTAGTAATCCGCAGGTATGGCAATTCCATGAAAATTACAAGTAAATGCATTCAAAATGTAATATTCCGTTAGTATAATAGATAGTTAAGAAAATCAGATCTCAACCTCATGAATGGTATTGAAGATAATCATTCAGAGCTGCCTCAACAACATGCCGTAGCTGGATAACATTAGGAATGAAATTTCTCTGCTTGAATAGCAATCTCGAAGCATGCCTCTTAGAGAGGATAAGCTAAACTAACCAGAATCATATGTAATATGGGATTAGCTTCCGACACGTGTTCTGATACTATTACAACCAGCTCTGCAACTGATAGGGTCATGCTTGAGTAGCCACGTGATGGAAGCTGGGTTATAGATAGAGTATCCATCTTCTAGGCTTCTTCCAAGATGAATTGCCTGGTTGTTGTAAGATATGAAGAGCGTATCCATTCCCTTTTTCATTTCATGAGAAAAGTTAGGTACAGTTATTGATGTATATATATTGATATATGAATAACGAAAAACTTTTAAAATTCAATTTAAAATAGAGTAAAATTAGGGTGATAGGTGAAAAATGTTTCCAATAAGCATAAAATAAGCGCTATTTTTAATTTTTACAATTATATTGTGCTATGTCTAACCTAGATCATCAAAAAAGATAAACGCAATTAACCCATAAAAGTGAAGTTATATAAAGCATATTAGATGTTGTGAAAAATCTTTACTTCTTGTGTAACATATAAATAATTCATAGAAAAAATAATAAACATAGATATATTTCTTTTTTATATTAGCAATAAGAAAATATTCAAGTCTCTATGTAAAAATGCCATTTTCTCATCGTGTATATAGGTTTTAATTACCTTTACTAACGAAAGAGGATGTGCCTAAGATTTAAAATAATTAGTGAAGGTATCAGCCGATGACCATCCCATAGTACAACACTTGAATCTACTTCTAATTTAGCTCGCGATTCTTCTACATCGACGAAGGACTAAGTACAACTCATTGGAACACTTTAAATCCATGATGCTTTTAATATATACCATTCTAGAAGAATTTCTACCTCGTAGTTTAAAAATTAAGTGTTTTTGCATGTAGGAAGCATAAGTATATTCGGACTATTTTATAACCTGAAAGTAACGTAGTTTTCATTATAGCCTCAGAACATGAAATAAAGTTGTCACTGCAACGAAAAGTTTTTCATTTTGATAAATGAAGAAATGATATCTCTGAGAATGAAGTAATTTTAGTGAAATAGGAATTAGTTGAGTGAATCTGAAGTGGTTTGAGTGATTCGGCTTTTGAATGGGTTGAAGTAGAGATATTTAAAGAAACTCATAGAAAAAAGTAACGTAAGGAACTTCTAATGAAGATCTGTAAGGTAATTGGTGAGTCTAAGGCGAAATCACTTTTTAACGTGGAAATTAATTATTTTCTTAGTTCATGAAGATTAATTCTTCCTCATTACAGAGAAAAAATTACTGCTCGATGGGTACAATTTGTTGTGAAATGGAATGAAATTCTCTAAGGAAAAATCTAGTTAATTAATACAATGGCATCCTTCGGAGACTAATTAGACTCACTTATGTCGAATCGGAACTAAGCGAGTGCTATTTAGAAATAGGAGTTTCCTATTTTCTCGTAATTATTTCGTTTCTCATAGGTTTCGATACTTTATAAACGGTGACGCATTTTTTTTCTAGTCCCTCTTGATCGAAATATCGTAACGGAGGTAGATTTTGTTTCTATTTAAAGAAGCCTCTTTTTTTCAGAACATTTCCGTTTTCGAACCTTAACTCCCATCTGTTTCGTCAAAGAGCGTGGGTTGTCAACTTTTATTTGCTCCTCCTATGAAATTCGGGTATTTTTACCTTGAAACGAGAATAAAATTCCGTTTAAATCTAGCCTTTCCTACTCTAAAACATTGATCCTGTCTCAAATAAAAGGAAGTATCAAAAATGTAGACGATCATTTCTGTGATTCAAAAGAAAGACACGCCATCTTAAGTTAAGTGTTTGACACTGCGAATTTTATCCAAGTACTGGAAAATTCACTGACTTCATTATTGTTTCAACTTTCTCTTAGGTTAAGTTTAATGTGCCATCAAAAGCGGTAAAGATTGTTTCAAGAAATAACGGCTATTTAAGCGTCGTTGACTGTGAAATACTTACTCTTTATTGACCAGATACACTGGAAATGGTAATTGTTCTTCTACCGACCCTTTTGGGTATGTTAGAGTAGCTAAAATTTCTATTGAGTTATTTAAAATTTATATTTTGTCTTTAAATTAAACTCATTCGACTGGTATGAATCATTTTATTCTTATCTTGCCGGATGACCTAGCATCAAGATCAAAAGATCGTGGCTCTTATACGCGGAATATTTAATTTACTGCCGCTTCCAAACCGTCTCTAATCACTCATTGCGACGATAAAATACGGGCGATAACGCACCGTCGCATCGGCATTTAAATTTACTCCCTCTACACCGAAACGACGCCCGTTTCGGTCACAATTACTTAACAGCGAAAAAAATATCGAAATCAATCTCCTTCTCGAGGGATCGATGTATTTGGATCGACCATCCCTCATCTCCCAAGCGTCGATTCAAGACAATCTCCTTTCTCGTGCCCAAAGGCGACGAAATAGTGCAAAGGCTTTGATGGCCCGACTGGAACTTAATGCCGGAATGGATGTGGGTGGGGTTCCTTCCTATTGAGCTCCCAATGGGCTCAGCTGCAACGGAAACCCTCATTGAGATGTCTCCGTACTAATACTTTGTTGTCTCACGACAGCCCCACGTCCTCTTTAATTCGACGCGGAATTCATTACAGAGGATATCTAGCGTTCTAAAGCTTTCCTCGGCAATCCTCTGGAGGAGAGGAATCTCTCGTTTGAGAGAAGTCACAACTGGAAGGAAGGGGTGGAAGTGGAAGGGCGCAAAGAGACTGCAAATGAGGAAGAAAATTTGAGAGGGATGAACGAAGAGAGGAAGAATTAACATTTACACGGTTTCTCTCGAAAGACGCCGCTGACGTATGGCCCTTTTGCATTATTATGCCATACTTCCCACGTTTGTCTTCTAAGTTCTCGCGCCATGGCTATTGATGTTTTTGAGGAAGATCTCACGTTTGTAACTCGTTCTTTTCCGGTATTTTAAAGATAGATGATTTCCATGAAGCATATACGATACTCCGAAAAGGGCATATTTATTTTTTTAAACCTTTTTCCTAGCGTAATTATACGTGCGTTATTTCTAACATCTGTTTTTGGTGACCAGCACTTTTCTCCCTTCACACTCTAGCAAAACATATAAATAACAAATAATTTGATAGAGAATGTTTCTCTCTTTCCACTAAAAATAAACCAACAAAAGAAAAAATGTCCCACTTGGTCAAAGTATTGGGTTAAAATTTGAATTTGCCTATAGAGTTTCGTTGCTGGCTGAGTAGATATCGATCGGTAAAAACGCGCTATATCGAAACGGACACTGATACAAAATATGAAGCTGTGTTTATTGGTATTTTTTTAGTGTTTGTGTAAACGTTTGTAGTGATCGAAGTATTTATTGAAATGTGTTTGAGTGTGGAAAATAACAGTAACAGAGTAACAGTGTCCATTTGTCGCGCGGGGCAACTAGTTATAATGAATTAAAGTTCTGCCTAAGATAGAAAAAAATGATAGGAAACGTTTTACATCTGTCACTTAATGAAAACTCAAATCTTGATCGACCATCCTTAGGCTTCCTTCAGATCTATCATCAGAAATTCATGGAGTTACAAACGATATGTGTGTGATGAATGAATGTGTTCAGTCTCTCATCCACTCATCTTACACAGTCATCAGCCCTAAGGCTGGCTGGCTGGATCCTTATATTCTCCGTTATAAGCAACAAAAAGACCTGGAGAAGATACGCGAGGAAAAATGAGGATTGAAGCTGAAGGGATTTGCATCTTGCATTTACATTAAAGTACAGGATGCTATCGCTTTGGAAAACATTTTTCAAATAGTATTCAATAGGGATTTGAATATTTTGATATAATTATTATATTTATGAATAAGAGTGAGATGTAAGGAAATTGCGGGTACATTTATTTCCATCCTACCTGGAAGAAAACTTAATTGAATAATGTAAATAAAGGAACACGAAATTTCATTGAAGGTAATTAACTAATGATAAGATCTGTCGTGTCCCGATATTTCTGCTGTAAAAAGATCATAAGGCAACTTAGACATATTTTGATTAAATGTGGCGTTATAAGCCAGCTTACTCTAAAACACGGTGTTCTTTGCGATGATAAAACCCACATTTCGGACCAATGTTAACGAAATCACGACCCAGCCATCGCATTCATTGCTATAGTTTCACGAGAAATATAGATTCAAGGATGCTTTATTTTTCAAGAATAATAGAAATAATAAGATACCTTATTATTTCATTCACAGTAGGATATCATAGATCCTTGAATTCATGATTTTGCTCAAAACATTAGCGAATTAGCTCATCTGAACTTTTTCGAAATTTCTCTCAAATTCTGGTAATAGACTACAGCTGTCTTTATTTCCGTCAAAATTAAATCAAAGAATTATTAACTAAACTAGTGATGTTCGTATATTAAGGATAAAAAAATATCGGCTTAGAGAAGATTGATCTCAATTGTAATATCTGCATAAGATCATTATATTTCCGAATGATAACGGTATTGCATTTTCATCTCTTGTACGGTATTATGACGATAATATTATAATTTTCTCCATTTAATTTTTGTACATTTGATGTGAATAAAAATTGTACATAAACAATTACTAGAGGTAAAGTACGGAAGGTAGCATCCAAAAGTAACCCTGAGAGAATTTGAAATGTCACGAGAAAAGTAGTGCTCTTATATCAATTTGTTGTCCCATCAATAATTCAGCCTACAAACTTTTATAGGCCAAAGAAATGACGGCTAAAGGATTTTATGAGACCATCTCCTCCTCAGAGACACGTAGAATAATAGCTCAAAGTTGAACTAGAAGAAAGGCTGATTTATTTCCGCGATAGAGCTTTAAATGGGGGCATCAAAGTTTTTTGCCTGGCGAAGCTACTAAAATGGCATTATCCTCACAAGAACGAGGGAGCAGGTCACGCTAAACACCAGCCACTCCTTACTTATTTCAAATCGATCCTCGGGATGTAAAGCTTATCAAATTAGCCGAGCAAAGATTGGGACACAAACTCGGGAGCCTTCCCCGAGTACATAAAAGGACTCCGAAACCCTTGTCTACATTAAAAGTTCAAAGATACTCCCCTGACCTAGATGAACCTCGCTCAGGAAGCAATTTAGACAAACTTCGCCGCGGCATTCGGTCCCATCCGTCCTCCCGATATCCTCGCTTTTTAAACACACGCCGCCGCTTTAACGATTCTTACGTGGGTTATAAACGTGCACGGCAACGAAATTAGCGTGGCTCAAGAAGCTCACGGTGACACATCCCTTCCGATGGATGCCCCCGAAATGTGGGGCGGAAGAAGTGTCGGAGGAGACAGATGAAGCACGACGGGCGCAGGAGATTTTCTCGGGCTTTGAAACATTAAAAAGAGCGATGTTGGGAGGGAGTTTGATGCCTGGGAGGCCGCTGTGGAGTAATAATGCATGTTGAGCCGAGGAAGAATCGAGGGGGGTTCAATCTTCCCATCTGCCCTCAGTTAAAATCCTTAATGCCTTCGCCAACCCTTCCGCGAGGACACGGCGCTTCTTCATAAGACCTCGCGCTTTGTAAAGGCCGCGTCCATCTTATCGCGCTCCTTTCATCACCTTCTCAATCTTTCCTCTTCCTCATTTGCCCACTCTTCTTCGCCTGGGTTCCTGAAGGCGATGACTCCTTATCGCGCGGTTTGTCCCTCATTCGAGCGATGTTTTCCTCTGAGGAAAGCTGCTGATTATCAATACTGCTTATCCTAGAGGGCAATGCCGTTTTGGGATCGTTTTCGAATTCTCTTTAAGTCACCTTTGCTCCAGCGAAAACTGATTAGGTCTCCTTCCTACGCTATCCTTACAGCGATGCCACTTAGTGCTAAGTTTGGAACCTTTTTAAGCATCGTTTATTTGTAATGAGTGCCTCATTTCTTTTCTCTCAAACGCTGTGCCATTTTGGTCCCATACCTGGCTCCCACGAGTGATATTTTCTCTGAAGGCATCGTGCACATATCTGCACCTTCTATTATTTGCCAACGGTGATAAGAGAACGCCAGGAAAGCTCATTTTTACATTTTCTCGTACGGTTAAATTGTTCGTAAACACTTTTAGCGAGCTATTTATATTTAAATGAATTTAACTCCCAGCTGGATAAACACAGCAGTGCACAACCTTTGTCAATCAAGGGCCGCACAAGATATACTCTATAAGCTAGCATGCCGCGCTTAGATAAAATTAAATAATCAAGTAAATGAATTCGAATCTTTGAAGTATTTATTACATTTATAGATGTGTAAGGTAACTAAGAAACAGAGATCTAGTTTTCGTTGACTTCAACAAAAAGTAAGATATTATTTCAATATTCCAAATATATTTAAAAATTTTGAAAACTAATTATCACGTATTTTTCTTCTCCTTCTTTACCAATGTGATATTTAAGGACTACATTGCCTACAATATACAATGTAATGGTCTGTCTATGAGTAAATATGCAGCTTATAATACTACGATGACCACTAGTAAAAGCAGCACCAATATCAATTTGAGTTATCTTCATTAAAGATTGTAATCGACCAGTCGTGTGCGTGATGAGAATAAAACTAAGGAACTTCTATATTCGATTCATAGGTCATTTTGAAAATGAATTAAGGTATTAAACATAATAAATCAAAAGTAATGTAATACAAATTAATATTATAAGGTATCTAAGAGAAAAATAAAGGCCGAGTAATTCATTTTATTATAAGTTTTGTATCGAGTACGAATTTCACTTCTTTCTCCCTTTAAGCAGATTTTAGCTAAGTTACTTCATCTACAATGACCATAGAAAGGTGTTCCACAGCTATAGGTTTATTTATGGCTAAAACCTGATGGTGTCTAGAGGAGTGTCTGCACTTGCCCTCATACAGGGAATATTTTTGAAAATGTACAGAAGTCTCAACTCTAAATACTTAGGGATACATCACATTTATATTTACAGAAAAGAGCAGAAAAGAAGGAAAGCTCATTTCCAAGCAATTTTGCTGAATATATTATTTTGGGCAACTAGACTTTAAATATTTTCCAAAGTAAATTTCAATATTTTTATATGCTGCAATTCACAGGACACTGTGTTAAGCAGTGTTTGCACAGTTATAATTAGCCACGCAAGGTAAACAGTAATTCCATTATTTAATCTCCGCGAGGACTTGTGAATATGAAATTCACTCGCATTAACCACGAACGAAGTGAATACGTTCCAGAAAACTGAAGGAATGATCTGTTGATAGTTCTTCAAAAAAATGAAGACTTTACCTTTGAAAGCCTAAGGGGGTACTCCTGCTAGTATTCTGCACTTTCAGCGCGTCATTAACGCTGAGCTCGGTCCCTTTTTAGGTTGATGTCGAGTGTTACACAATTCTCAAACGGCAACACCGCTCCCAACCCTCTCTCCCTCTCTCATTTCCTCATCCTCTATTCACCTCCCGACCCAACCCACCCACTCCTTCTCATCCTCCATGAATTGTTTGCCTTGTCATTAATAACTCGTTGTCTCCTTGCTTCTGTGCACGCGAGTGAGGGGTGGAGGGACTCATGCGAGGAACGGGGGTTGTTACCTCCCCGCCCACAGACGTGTATAACGACGCTTAAGATATTGAAATGGCATGGGGGTGCGAGCCCAGTCCCCGGCAAACAGAATAATTCCCCCGTAATCGGATTTTATTTCGACGTCGCTAATGAAACGGCAGGGATAATTGCCGGTAATGAACGCTTGATGTTACAGATGACTCCCCGCCTCCTTTTTCGGCAGTAATGGTCGGGAAGATGATGGCCTTTGTTCTTTTTTAGTCGCAGAGATGCGCGGGAGATGTCGATTTACCGAGCTCCGTTCCTTCCCGCGTGCGGAATTAATTTTTGCACCGACGATAACTTGGGCGCTCCGCGATCGCGCGAATAAACATTAATGCGGTGGGTAAAGGCTTTCTTATGACGAACTTCTCATTTACCTTACGGTGCCGGAGCGAATTTTCTGGATTGTTTCTCTCGAGAAATGGAGCGTTTTGCATGTTTTCCGCTCCTGCTGTTTGTGTTATGAGCGCTAACAGTTCGGAAAACCGCCGGCTGAGAAGGTTTTTCTGACCCAAATAAGCTCGAGTTTAGCAGTGCGTCGCGTTGGCTTAAGTGCTGGGGTTCGATTCTTCCGAGTGTTTCCACGAGTAAAATGGCCGCGATTACCGAATTCCAAGATGTATGACGTTTATGGATGGGAATGGGTGGGAAGTATCAGTAATTAATTGCGCTCCTCTGAGTATATCATTGTTTCGAATGAAATGCAGTTTGTTCTACAGAGGAATTCAGAATATTTTTAAATTGAGGAACAGATTGTTATTCCCCGCAAATGTGTTATTTAGGCAGGAATGAAAATGATGTCCAAATTTTTAATTTAGATTCATGTAACATACCTAGAATTTCTTGCCTAAAATCCACGTTGAGATTCCCCTGTAAGGTTTATGCACAAGTGTAATAAGTATGTATAGTTGTGACTTTGAATAAATCGCTATTTCTTATTATTCAAAGATTCCTGGTTACGTTTCATCTTAAAGATTATTCATTTTTTATGAATATACCTCGATAACAGTTTGCCTGAGGAGGAAACCATATAGCGTTCTGAATATCAGGATTAGTATTTCACTCGTTTTAAGGCTTAATTTCCAAGCTAGCGCTATTGCAGCTGAGAACTATTTTCTTATTCAAAACTTTTATAACGTAATTATGAAACGTCAAACTCTTATAGCATAATTATGAAACTTATTTTATTTAGGTAAGTGATGAATATTTCCTTAGAAAAGATTAGCCGCCAAATCTTCAACCTCAGTTCAACCCTACATCACCAGTATATACCAAGGCTTTATAACTGTTTAGCCACAAAATATCCCTCTTTTAAACTTAAGGATCTATTCAAAAGGCGTTTGACAATCTTTCAGAAATCATATTAAGAATCATGTTTGAGGCACACGACCTTTATGAAGGAAAAATGCCTTAACATGGACGATTTTAAATTTTTAATAATTTGGATCGATTATTGCCAATACCTGCTCATATTGGAACCTCTCTTATTTCTAAAATTTTATTTAAAAATTGCAAAACTAAGATTCAAGAATTTGGAATATCCCCACAAAGAAGAACGTTAACTGAACCGCTTAACTTACCACGGACCGGAATGCATAAGGAGATACCATTCTAGTACAGCTGCACCGAGAAACTTACATATTCCTAAGCGAGCTAATGGCTGTAAAGACGGGATGTGTGTTACGCGATACGCTTCCTTCAAAGCCTTTCCCGAAGAGCGTCTTTCACCGCATCTTCTCATGTCTATTAGCGAATCGGTAAGAAGCAGTCTATCTGTGGCCTATTTTATCCCCTCCGTTCTCTTGCGCTACAACCTTATTAGCTGGTGGCTTAGCGAGGCTTATGACTGCAGAGGGGTGGGGTTATAGAGAACGACCCCGAGGGATTAGCCAAAGGGGAAAGCCGTTGGTAAATGGGTGAGCAGGGGAAGGGCTTCTTCGTCACCCGAGAACGACGGTGACCTCGCCCAGCTCTTCGCCTCACTTCCTCCGCGACCTTTTTTGGCCTCGGGACACTGCTGCCACCTTTACAGAGGCGTTTTGGCTCCCCTCTTGGTCTTTTCTCCCTCGCTGAAGAAATGACACTTCGGGATGAAGCCTAACGTAGCTTAGTCCAAGTGTTTAAATTTCAGGTCATTTTTGTCTCTCTTTCGAAGCTGAGATGTGTCGATTTTCTCAATCTACCGGAGGTGACACGTTGATTACATTTTGAGGTGGAAGGATGAGCTATGATTCCGTGATGAATGGTGTGGACCGATTCTCTGTGGAAGTCTTTAAAATTTGACGAGAGATGTTTCTGTTTCTATATGATTTAGGAGTATTACTATTATGAATTGTTTTCGAGTACTGGAAGAAATGACGATAGAAAGGATTATAGAAGAAGACGTGGGTAAGATTACGAAAGGCAGATTATGGACAGTAACAAGGTTAAAAATTAAGACGGTATAAAGCAACTGGCTCGGAACAAACTTTCTGGAATGCTGCTATGAACCAATCTGTGGAACGCACGATGAAAACTTATAGACATTCTGTTATTATAACTTTGATTTAATAAGTGAACATTTATAATAAAGTCATTAGTAACACATTGTAAAAATGGTATCATCCAAAGTTAGAGCATTGGTTTCGTACTGGAAATAATAAGATCGGGTATAATAATGATTGATTATTAAAGCAATCCCGGGGTAAATATCAGCGCTAATTTATAGATGTCCTTCTTTATTACTTCACCATGAAAAGATAGAAAGACTAGGTAAGGATCAGATTATGATGAAATTTCTAAAGGTAGTGTGACAAGACAAGAAAGAATGAAAACAATAGATAAATTGGGGAGGTTATACCCATTTTGATCTCTGTTTCACCAAACTCGTATGTATTTTAACGTATAGTGTTATAAACACATGTAGAAAAGAAGGGAGGAAGAGTGTGAGAAAAATATATCCAACTTTACGAAGCAAAAATCAACAAGGAGAAAAGGGGAGTGTTATTATTAAAAAACAGACAAGGCATAGTGTAAAGTGATCTAGATGAGGTACTGGTCAAAAAGTTAACGGTTGACGTAACACCACTTCAACTAGGAATGTGTATTCTAGAACTAGATCATATTTGGTTAAGTGCGATAAAGTTTTCCTTATGGGCGAGTTTGAGGCTAATGTCTCTTCTTGCATCGAAGCGGAAGGGGGAAATGCTGGGGTAGCTCGACGTATCATATCATCAAGGACCTGTCGAAAAACAGATGACTAATGATCAAAAGTTAATTGCTGATGCCAGCCATCTGGATCCCCGGATGTGCAAAGTCTTCCTGGAATGCATTCCTTGTCTCCAGTTAGTCCCTCTCCTCACCATTGGATCTCCCCACACCTCCATATCCATCCTTAAAGGCGACATCGGATATCGCCGCTTTCAAAAGCGGATTGAGTCGTCAAAGTGGATGATTCCTTCGAAAACACATTAGCAGTGCAATTACTCGGACGGGGAGGGTTAAAGTACGAGGGCTCTTTCGAGGAGAAGAAAATTTTCTGCGGATATTTCTTATAGATTTTCCAATGGAGCGCGAAGAGAAGTTTACTCGTCATTCGTGAACTGCAGGCGGGTCTTTCTCTTCGGATATTAGAGCATTATCCGATTACTGCTACGGAAAGATCACTAATATGTGGGCCAAAAGAATTTTTTCTAAGATCAAAGGGTAAATAAATATAGCGTAGAAATCGTGGATGCTATAAATTCCATAGCTTTGAAGACGAGGTAAAAAAATTAGAGGCCCTAAAAATGGTAAATTTAATCCTTGATATAATCATTCTCGAATTAAATTTAAACTATTGCTGATTTCGAGTAGGCTTTAGTACATAGTGTATCGTTACCCATTATCGAGGTATGAGCTTATTTTCAAGCGAATAAAATTAACGTTATATTATTAGTAAAAGATAGAATCATCTTATTCGAATTCCTTAAAAACCAAACCATTAACTTATTTTTTTCCTCTCGAGTACAAAATTTCCCGTGGATGCCTACGTGCGAAATATGACCTCAGCTGTCGAAGTAGTGGCGTTCTCACATCTAGTCTATTTTCAAATACGAGGAAATAAAATTTAATTGTTCATTAAAGTTAGCCTATTTACTTATCACTAAAGAAAATACCTGCTCATTTACCAAGACAAGCATGAAAACCGGCTAAACATAAGTAATCCTACGTGAAAGAAAACAAACACTAGATAGGTTGTATATACAATGTTAAAGACACCGATATCTCTTAAGCTTTAGTTGAACATATGCCAGAAACCTGAAAACAGGAGATTTCTTTTCAGTGAAACAGGCCAAACAGATCTGGTATTCCGTATCATTCGGTGAGATACACTTTTTTATTATTGTAAATATTATATCTGAATTGGTAGAAATCTTACCCCTCGTAATTTTTGAGGAAACTAATTCCTTATGACGTCATTTAAATGAGCTAGCACCATTTAATAGATTTCATTTTCTTCACAACAGAGAAAGGTTTTAATACGCGTAAATTGCGTAATGCGTAATTTAATAAATTAAGTAGTTAACGATAAACCGATGTGAGCGGAGACAACGTTTCCCCCTCGAAAGCAATATTTTGTGGCAAACAACTCAACATTGTATTTTTGCATAAATATTTTTATTATAAATCATCGTGGAAATATGTATTGGAAAAATTCATTATTTTTAAAAATCATTTTTTAAATAAATTTTACTGCTAAGTAGATTTTAGTCATAGCTATTGCTGAATATTTATTCCTGGGATTTTCATGCCAATATTTTCACATATTATACTAAGAGATGAAAGGCTAAGGATAGTTTTTCCTATAATAGGGAACGGCAGGTCAAAAAGGAAGAACTTTCCTATGGTCGGTCTATTCATAATAGCCGTTTGATGGAGTTAGCGCAGCTACGAAATTAAAGGAAAAAGAAAATAATATATTTACTCTATTCCGCAGAGCCTCATACCCGATAAAATTAATCAGATATAAAAATAAAATTTCACGTAAAATTACATCCAGCGAAATAATGCGGGAGAACCCACGTTTGAAAAATAAGGAAGATTGATTGTGAGTTTGGGATACTTTTGCCCTCCACAAGGACGGCGAGAAAGAGCGACGTAGATAATATCTCCTCTGGGATGACTTACATCCATCCATCTGCTAGGTGAATCGCAAGTTACGAGGCACGTCTAAATCATACGATGCACTTCTCTGCTCCTCCATGTAGCGTGGGGAAGCTACATCACCGTGTTAGAGTGGATGACTCTCTAAGGACTCCTCTTTCCTCATCTTCCAACGTTGCTCCAGCAAAGAGGATGTTCACCTTTCTAGCTCAAACACAAGTACTCACGTAAGGTACATCAAAGAGCCTCGCAATTACATATTTAAACGCACCTTCAGTCTCTTCTTGCTTTTAACTCGGAGAGCCTCCTTTCTTAGTGAAACTTTCTCATCCGTGGAAGAGCTTTGTTCACGCAGCTCGCAGCGGTGGTATTAAATATATAGTTTCATCTCTCATCATTTCCTCTTCCTTCAGCCGTGCTCAAAGTTTAATGATATTTTGGAATGTCTGGTGTTGGAGATTTATTCATGGCTGCGCTATGCTCTGGCGGAACTGAAGGTCGTTCTTAGTGCTTTCGTTGGAGAATTGGTTGAAAATACACTAACCTTCGCACTAATATCTAATTCTAAACACCACCGACATTTTCAGGGTCTTTCACGTGTTAAATACCAGATCTAAATTTTTATGCAATTGTATATGCTATTCACCATATTTGTTAAACTTATATTTTTCATGTAATATATACACCAGGTCTACAGGAAATACGGCCAGTGGGCACATATACGTACGACCTGTTAGGATTCACCCTGCATACCGTATCAGTTTTATCTTTATTTACGGAAATATATTTATGCTATCTTTAATTAAAAAAATTAGTAATGCTGTTAAATCTGCGAATGAGAGGCAGTAATGAGCAATTGGGTTCCGAAGAGAAATATTAACATTAAGATCACCCGAACCTCAGCTAATTCAAGATTACAATGAAGTGAAAATGCCAATAGGTAATCTGATAATTGCTTCCAATTTCATAAACCTTTATTGATTACATCTTCGCCAATTTATCAATGTTATATTCTTTCACTGATGAGAAACTCGAGAACATTTCTTATAATGTTGACACCCTTACCGTAGTATGTGTAGCCTTGAATTTCAGTCTCCGGAATATTTCATATTAATATCTTTAAATAATTTTCTTAGTAAATTTCAAAATAACCATAACTTTCCTTAAATTCTTCATATGAGACCATTCTTCTCAATATTGCTGCGGCCCTTCCATACATGTAAGTTGTGCACGGCTGATATACACTTTCCTATTTGAGTAATTCATCGAACCATAGTTTTTTCCACATCTCTTTGGTATTGAATCTAGTTACCATTATAGTTTTAATTTTATCAGGAGAAAATTTATTTTACGCTTCAATTTTTACCCCAATATTTCGTGATAAGTTGTTTTGTAAAATTGCTTAAGGAATATGAAGTTCTTACTTCCTGTTATGTAAGCAAGCGTAAAATCGTTCCTCGGTACAGCCCGAATTCATTCTAAGTTGGAGGTACTCCTTATGATTCCCTGGATGCATGAAGGCACCTTCCCGAAGGTCAAATATTAATAAAGATTCCGAAAATGCGTTAATTAAGGGATTAAATGAAAAACTACATGGATGAAAAATGTATTGTTAGATGGCCTATAGATGTAATGTAAAAGCTCCATCACAAATCATAGCGCAGTGTAAATGCATCGCTTACGTGCCCCATATTTTCAACCGCAGGCATTTGTTCGGGTGCTACTATCCTAAATGGAAACCGGTTAGAAAATTTCAGATTTCTTCCCACCCATTTTATCTGCATTAGCCCAGAATTTTGATTAAAATGTCCGCATGATGCGGAGAGACATAACGTGCCTTCGTAATAGCGCAAAGCGGGGCACGAAATTACTCTCCGTCCTGATAATTCGCGAGCTATTTTTTACAATTAGGTTAGGAAACGCTTCGGGCCACTAAAATTCAATTTAAAAACTGGAAGTCGATTTAAAGTTGTGCGACTCCGAAATGATTTATCATCCAGGCGGGTTAAACGCATTTTTTCTTAACGGAAAAGTATCAACAATACTGGGTTGCCAAAAGGAGCCTAAGGATGGTAGTTTGAGCTCTAATTCCTTATTATTTCCCTTGACCCCCTTACGTTTTATATTCCCCACTTAATTCCTTTCTCCATTACATTACTTTTCTATCCATTCTCCTTTGAATTTAGGGTTATCAAAGCATTGGATGGAGGTGGAGATGGAAGCTCTTTTCATACTGCTGACACCAATATAGAGGAAGAATAACAGTAAACATTTTCAAGTCTTCTCCATTTGATTGGCAAGTAGCAAGGACCAATTATTGACTAAGTACCGGTTAAAAGTTACCATACCAAATTAGAAAGTGAAGAATAAGAAGTTGATCCGAAGTTTGCATACATACGTATGTTATGAAATATTACAAACAGTCGAAACAAAAATTATTTTTCATATAGGGTAAAACTTAGAAAAAAAAACCGAGCATCTGATACCATAACTTTATATGTGAAAACTTCTTCCTTGTCAAAAACGGACGATTTTTATTCACCAAAAATAATGATAGTCTGCCTTTACTATCCAGAACTTCATTGCGGAAATGACACTTTATAAAACTTCCCATAAATATTTAATTGAAAACGCCACCGTTAAAAGCTACTTTAAGCCATTTCCAAATCTAAGTAAGATATATAAATGAATAAATTCTTCTTTTTAAATTGAAATGGAGAAGTGGAGTGAAAGTTGAAAACAGATGAGGTAGGAAAGCAAGCTAATTCTTGAGTAAATGGGGAATGAGCTAAATTGGGCTTAAACATAATATTGCTTACTTGGGGAGAGATAATTAAATTAATTAACTAACAATTAAATATCTCTTATGTGAGGTGGAAATGTGACTGCTGACACCATACCTTGAAAGATGGATCATATGAATTGTGTATGCTCATTTACGTATAATTTTACTGTTATTTATTATTGGAATTGAAACTTCTATATTTTATTTACTTTTGTCTTCGTATGGGTCGTGAATGGGATGATATGCTAATGAGTTATGATTATAATGAAAGTTAATGGGGTATTGTTCATGCTGATTATGGAATTCCTTTTTGATCGCCATGAAATTCTACGTAATTCTCAGAGTCATTGTGCAATCTTTAGGGATTTGTTCCACTGAAAGCATTATTGTACCCTGAAGAAAATAGAGGAAACTAAATCACTCCTCACGATGCATTATATCCTTATACCACACATAATCATTAGCAGCTAATAGTAGAGGAGTTTTCAATCCAATACGGACAGCTACGCAGCAGAAGCGCGACCTCAGTTAGACCGCAAAATAAACTCACGGGGGAAGAGAAGGCATCCCACATTTACTGCACCCATTCCCTTGCATCGCCTCTTTTTCTCTTCCCATATCAATCGCTCCATCTCTCTCCCTTCTCTTTAACCACCGACCTTTCTTCCGCGACTCGTTCCTGAGGTCGTGCCTAGAATCCGTGCGCTCGCTGTGATGAATCGAAGGAGAGGATGCGATGTGGAGGTCGGGCCCAGATAGATAAATGGGAAGGAGAGTTATGAGTAAGAAAAGAAGGCGGTTTTGAGGGTAAAGGATGGCTTAAAGGAAGGAAGGGCATCCTCCCCCAGCTCGATTCCCTCTGACTTTTATTAAAAAGGGACGATTCGAGACTTTACAGTCCTTCCTTACGACATATTAAACGGATCGCTGCACTTCTCTTTACCCCCGAAACTCTTACCTTTCTTTTATTTTCCACGCTTTTGGGTTCATAACGCGAGACGGAGGAATCCAGGGAGGTCTACTCTCATCCATCCGTCTTCCACACCGAGTTTTATGACGCATCGCTCCGAGAAGATTCGAAATTTGCAAGTTTTCGCGCTCTTTCGCGCATTAGTTTCTTCTATTCGGTCCAAGAGGCACAAATGGGATTTTACTTTTACAATTTCATCGTCCGAGAAGAATGGAAGAAAGAATTAATCGGTATATAATAGCTCACCCAAGAAAATCATGCAATAACCATAAAGAAACGTAAAGGAGAGTCTTGAAGAAACGTGACCTTTAAGAGAACCTATACTTCGTCCAACGTTATGAAGAGACCACGTGAGTCTTATGGCACTGTGTATTCCTTATGGGAGAATGGTGCGCGCAGTTGGTATAGTTCTATCATAAATCAATTTTACTCTATGCTGAATGTCTTCTAAATAGATTATCGCCAACTTTCTTTATTTGGGCAAAATTTGCAACTGCTCGCGTAATTCCCCCATAAGTAATACACGGTTTCATAAGGTTTACGTGGTCTCTTTATTACGCTGGACGAAGTATAACAGTAGTAGTTGTATTGTCAAAAGTCTTTCGGCATCTGAGTTTATTTTACATATGTTGTCTCACCGGGAATCGAACCCGGGACCAGTTTAATTGAAGTCGATTACGTTGCCCACTGGCTATTCGGGAGCCCGATAATAATAATAATAAACATCATCATCACACTAATAATGTAATCAAATAATTAATTTTGAATTATGCGAAACAGAAAAGATGAATTAAGTAAAATCAATGGAAATAGTGAGAGAATTGTAAAGTTCTAACATGCATGTAAATGTAAACATGTTAAGATACATTATAACGCAACATTAGCTCAATGACAGTATCTGAAATAAACTCGCAAAAATTTTATGAGATTATAATAGAGAAATATTGAAAAATTTTTGATTAAGTTTTGTAGATTGGCTTTAAAATAAGTTGGGTGGATGAAGATGTACAATTAAAGGTATATATTTACGAAGCATATCCTTGAATTTATTGATTCTGCGCACTTCTATGAATAATTTCGGTAATAGCATTCCCTAATGTGGTAGCATATATGAAATAACCTCTGGAGGGTAGTTCATACGGAGAAAAGGTTGCATATATCTTTAAAGATAAATTTCACATCCAGCAAGAGGGTAAGCTGAAAGCAGAGTGAGTGAAAACATGAATGAATGATAATGAAAGACAGGGAAGAAGAAATGGTGGAGAATGGAAGGTTTGAAAAGAGGAGAGGAAATGCGAATGAGGAAGAAATAAAACAAAAGAACTCTGGATTGCGTAATTTGGGAAACGATCTTGGCACAATGTCTCTTCAAAATACATTTTAAATATTATGCGCGAGAAAAATTTTTCGCAAAGAATCACATTAAATGCCAATTCATTGTTACTTTCAATAACCAGTTAATGACAACGAGGCAGGAAAAAATGATCAAAGCGTGTGGTTTCAATTAAGTCTTTTCTATAAATATGCCACGAATATATTTTTTTAGTTTTTTCTCGCTACCCCTAACTTTTGGAATCAAATTGCACATAATGAAGTAAACAATGGACACGTTGACGTTTTGTTAATGTTAAAAATATCACCATTTTCGTTGAATATTCCCCACAAAAGCTGCAGTCATTAGGAAAATAAAATGCGGATGAATTATGAATTGGATCTCTTTCAAAATTGCTGAAATGTCACGTTGTGATTTTTGTCGTAGAAAGGGAGAAGCGAAAATTATAATTGGATTAATTGTTTCCTTTATCGACTTTGAAATTTTTTTCTGTTGGGTCGTAAAATTTTCAATTAAAAATCAACGCTCTTTGATAATTTTACTTTTATGAATGTATACAGGATGGTTAATAAAAACAAAAAGCTTCCAAATATCGTATATACTTCAGTTAAATATATCAATGCATGACGGATACTTGACTTTATAACGCCGTACTATTTCGGGATTGATTATGGGGATCATAGACCCAATTTTGGCTATATGTGAGAAGACTAATTTCCTAGTACATCTTGTTCAGTGAAGAATGAAAAATAAAATATCAAAAAGCATAAAAATGCTAGAACTTTATTAAATACCAAGCAATGGATTTTGGATTTATTTTATGGTCATGAAAAAGGGCCACGATACCGCCCTAAATGAAGTCAGTTTTATTATATGAGAGCGTATCAAAAGGCATTTCCCACAGTTCTTGATCTGAATTGATAAACATTTATGAATTTAGATAAACATATGAGTGATAGTTAAAATTTTGTTAAATTAAGAGCTGAATAAATATTTCTGCAATCACTCTGAGGTGACCATAGTATATGGAAATCAAATGGAAGTAGAAAAGTATAATAAGTTAAAAATCCGGATTTGAGTCCCTACCACGGCTGACCATTATGCGTTTGTTAGTAAATTACTTAGCTCAAAGGCCGGTTAAAACCTCATCCCCTCTACCATTTGCTATCAAGAGGCTTATTAGCTAGGCAATATAATGAGTAAGATAGTTTACTCTGGCTTTCCTCACTGAGCCAGAATGCTATCAGTGGATCTATTCCACGTAAGTGAAGTCTCTACAAGTAACACTTTTAATTGCATTCAATAACGAGAAACCCTTATCAATGTCATTTTTTAGCATTATTCTTACCTTAATAGTTTTTATGTCATCATAGCCATGAACAAGATTTAGATAAAGATAAATGAAATATATTTTTTTGTAAATCCTCTACCAAAAGACCAATGAAATATTTTTAATTCACCGACATACAGAAGCACGACATCCGCTTTCACATATCAGTTTTCCTGGCACATGATGCTTCATGTAAAGACATTCTGGAGTCCTCTACGTGTAAATGTTCATTAATTCATTACTATACAATACTAACAAGTCATACGGGGATATAAGCGTTAATAATTCTAGCCATTGTCTTTCTTTGAGTTTGAGTCGTTTGTCGACCCAGTATCTTTTTAGTATCGAAGAAACCTAGAACCAGCCGACCCAATGTAATAGACACTTCCGGAAAGGAGCTAGAAGCAGAAGAATTCCTTTTTTCACCCTCCACCATGTCACACCAAAAAAACCTACCCCATTACCTTTCTACCCGACGCATCGTTTGAAATTCACATTTCACCCCTTTACTTTTTATTCTGCGTTCAGCCCCTGAGGGTGATAGCATCAAAATGGAATTAGAAATGCAAATTGGGTGATTTCTAGTAGTTGGTAATCCCGGTCTTCCCGGTTCAACCGGTACCTGGAAGACGCTGCCCCGGCGAACGACTAACTGAATGTTTCTAACCTCTAATTCATTTAAAATCACGTCAAATTGACAAATTCATTCATTGATTTTGTTCCAATTTTCTTTTCTTACAATGTCTTTCTTATTCTAATAAACCATAAATACCATCAATAACGTTTCGTACAAAGATTTCAAGCACGAAAATTATTTAATCGGCATCAAAAGTGTGAAACAAGGAAAACACTCTCAACGACTGTTACACCAACTTAAATTCCACCGTCTCCACGGAGATCGGAGACTGAGGTGCGTAAACTCAGAGGGATAATAATTATTCGAGTTCCAATTCCCACATGGATCCAACTCCTCAAGGACGAGTTTAATCCGAGATGAAAGTTTCCAACTCCCGAAATGGATTGTTTTATCGCCCCGATTACCACCGGCGATATAATAATCGCTCGAAGAGAACTGGGGCTTTTTAGGGTGACGAGGGTGTACAGAGGTCGGAATGAGTTCCACGATTCCGTGGGTAATGAGGAGAGACATGCTAGAGCTCGGATTAAGCTCCGTAAAGTGTACGCTCGGAACTGCGCCGAGAAAATGGAATATTAAATAGAGAAGAGGACTAAACTTGATTCTGATAAAATACTTCTCCGTCGAAACGACTGGATTGCCGAATTATCACGCGGGGATTTTTGAGAGGTAAACACCCGCTCCAGAGCACTCGACAGCGTGTTTGATATTCGTTTACTAGCAGGAAATGGCTACTTTAAGGAACGAGGGGAATTAAGAAACGGTTTCAGGTCGGTGGTAAAAAGGATTTGGAACAGTATTCTTGAAAATTAACTGTTAGATAAGGCAGTCTCCTTAAGTAGTACGAATATGTGAATTAATTTTAAATTTGAAGCTCATGTAAGCAAAAATGAAGGAGATTTGAGGAAAGTGCATTGGCTCGAAAACAGATTGCTGATAAATGTTATTTCTTACTCAACAACACAAGGAATTTATTTTCTGTTTTCGCTGGTTTATTATACTTTATTACTTTGATAGTCACGAAGAAATTATGCAACCACTTCAGATTAAAGATATATGGTGCTTGTAATATTACTGTTTCAGAATTTCTTATCAATTATTGAAAGTCTTTTTGAACAAAATGAGTCGTAATATCCATGTAGAAGTTAAGTGGTTGAGAATTGAAAACAGAGTACTGATAATAGAAATCTGTAACCAGCTGTTCTTTAATATCATGAATTTTAATTCCATCGTCAGTTGATATTTATTTCCAAATTGGCTGCATAGGAACAAGGGAAGGAAAATATCAACCAACATTTCATCACCTATATCAAGAATATTTTTTCTATATCGATAAATAGGAGACATGAGTGTAACTTCCGCCAGATCACAGACCAAGAAGTTAATTCTTGATTTCAAATTACACTCATTTTCATAACAAAAATGTTCTTGTACGAAACGTATGAAATAGTTTTGGGACTTATTAAGTTCCTTAAGTCTTCGTTTAACACAACGGAATGCTACGATAGTGTCAAAATATGTTGAGGTATTTGTAGAAGCAAGCGCTAAAGTAGGCTCTCTTAAAGAATGCAGTTTTATCTATATAGAGATTTAATTTGAAATGAAAGGCATTGAAAACTTTCCAAGTTCATTTCACAAGTGCATGGCATGTGACATTGAATGAGAATTCGTCCATAAATTTTCCGAGTTCCTCCACTTAATCAAAATGCGTCGCATCCGTAAATTTTATCATGTATCCGCAGTTCATCTGGGAATGATTCCTCAACGTCAATTGAACATATGGGTGTAAGTGAAAAAGAATGGCGCCGATCGGGTTGCAGGAGACGATATGTTACGTGACACTAAAACTCTATTTTTCTCGCGGTTGCACTTCATCAATCTCAGCGTCCGATTTTATGGAGATGGGGAAAATCTCGAAGCTCGATGATACATCTGAATCAAATAGGTCTCCGTCACCCTCTAGGATGTGTAATGTACCATGGAAATCTGCCTCGATTTTATTAATCAATCGCAAAATGTCATGCTGAAAGTACATAATTTCCGAATGAAATGTTCTTCTCTAATTAAATTTAAAATCGTCCTCTAGAGTGGAAGAAATTAGGTTGCAAAAGATTTTATTTCAGATAGGAAATAGAGTTTCAGGAAACATGAGGCGCAACACAGATTTATTGATAACTTCAAAGTTAATACTATTAATAGCGTTTGTGAATGGGTGGAAATCAGCATTGTGCCGAGCAATTTTTCCACTTTAACGAGATGTCATAAGCTGCCTTTAATTAGGAAGTTGGCGGAAGTATCACCTACTAGAAAAGTAGGTAGAAGGTACAACTTCGGCTGAATTCAACTGAAAAACATTTTGAGGTAGAGTAACATCTAAGCAGGTAAATACAACGCTGTACATAATCTATAAGTAAATATTAATGAGTGAATAAAAATATTTTTTTTAGAATTGAGGAACTCATAAATAAGTTTCAGCAGTCATTCAGAGGCTAAATAGTGAATTAAAGTCATAATACTTTATCATACGCACCGAACTAATGCGATAACAACGTTCCACAAAATATATATCTTATTGAATATTTGTAAAATGGTCATATGCGACTGGAAACGAAAGTGATGTATTCATGTAAATGAGAAGAACAAACTTATTCTATATCACAAAATATATTTATTCAGCTACCTAGGTTTCGACCCTTTGGGTCATCACCAGGCAAATATGACTTTAACACTCATCAGGCAAATAAGTTCTTCTAATTTCCATAATGGAAAATTATTACAACGTTAAGGCCTAACTGGTGGAATCTGTGATGTATTCAGTTTATTTCTGAGACATCCAAAAACCCACTAATCTGTTTGCAAAGACATGTTCTAATCATACTCCTCCTCGATTATTTACCATTTCTAATTAATTATTGCTAACATATTTGCCACTTGGTTAGTTTTAAGCCGTATTCATTGCTTTACTAATGAAAGCACAACCGGTTTCGTTTTATTCTTGAGCAACGGAGCTCCTTAGCGATTAAAACCGCAGTAGCAGACGGGGTGAGCTCAGGGGCGGATCTTTCGCCTAAACTATTTATCCCTTGAAAGCTCCACTGCTCTTCATTTCACACTTTTGTCGCTCTATCTGGCTGCCCTCAATTATTCACTCGATCAGGTAAAAGGCCTCAAAAAGGCTATCGGGAGACACGGCGTTATTATGAAGCATTAACATCGGATCAGATAAACGTCACCATTCGAAGTACTCGTCCATTTTCGATCACCCTTCCCCCCGTGTTTGAGTCCCGCCATAAAGGAAACAAAACCGAAATTTTTTATCGCAGATTTCCCCGGTCATTTATCGCTCCGATGCATAATTGATGGGGGTTATTAAATTATTCCGATGCGAAGATCTTTTCTCTCCCGCTTTTTTTATTCGGGCGAAATGACAGTCACCGTCATTTTATTCTCGGGAATAAAGTACCGGGGATTTTCCTACCGCAACTAATGGCACAATAATGGTTTCGTTTGTGACGTTCTCGGATTGCGGGACAAATGACTCCGCCGCGTGCGAAAAAATAGTGATTTATGGCTGCAGGATCTCGTTTTCTTCTCACCTGGGAAGATTTTAATTCGGTGATCTAGTTTAATTTAAAACTCCCTGAGAGGAGAATAAATTCCCTTTGATTGCGGACCGAAATTAACCCGGGCTAAAATTATTCCTATCCCAACACTCGAGACGATAATTAATGAATGGAATCAGTGGCTCTATTAATAAATTACGCTCCCGCGCAAATGATGTTGGTGGATGAATTTTTAAGTGGGGCCAATTTTAAAATTGGAGTTGTATAGGTGAAGAGGAGCCGAAAAAAACTATATATGGAAAAAATAACTATGGACACGCTTAGTTGTTTTTTCCAGTAAAAGAAATATTCTCAGTACATGAAATGTAATGAATCGTTTGGTAATATTTAACTACAATATTACCAAACGAGACTTCTATATCCATTTTTAAAACTTGCTTACGTCGCTGTACTGTAGTAAATTATTTTTAAATGCGTTTCCTATAATATATAAATTAATATTAAATAATTAAATAATGTATATTTTGAACATTAATTTACATATTAATAATATTAAATAATATATGTTCACAGAATTATAGAAGTATTCCCGGATACTTACGTCACTATAAAGTTTAAAATACCTCTTTGAATTTTTATTCATTGAAATCTGTTGAAGTAAGCCTAAAAAGGATGTTCTTAAGGGGCAGTTACCGTATTAAATATCATCATGCCTTGATCATAGATTGGTTCAGTAAATACTCCTATTATGTCGAATCCCGAATTGAATGACTCTGTGCATGCACGAGAAACAAGATCAAGCAAACATCGGGAGTCAGATGATTGAATATAATATGAACTATCAAGTGACCTCTGAAGAAACTCTCAATCAAGAGATCTCGGAGCCTTAGTATGCAGACGAGCTCCGGTAAAGACCGATTGGGCTTGAAATATCGATGCCGCAGGTTAAAGTATTTTAGATCACGAACGCAGAGTTTGAAATTTATGTGACCCAACTGGAGATCACGAACGGAATGATCTATTTCAACAGTGAATATCACAGGTTACAATCAACTTAATCGGTAGGTTTCAATCAAGATTCATCATTATCTGAATGCCTTAATGCCTAATATATGTACAGTCGTAAAATAAATTGGTAATTAAAGAGAATATATATATATATATCCTATATAACCTATATACATATATATATATATATATATATATATATATATATATATATATATATATATATATATATATATATATATATATATATATATGTATATAGGTTAAAAATATAATTAAATTAATAATAAAGTACGATAGTGTATAGATTGAGGATTAAATATTTAGACATTTAAGTATTATTTTTAAATTTTTCTCATGCATAAGAGATAAAAACTGCAGCAACACAGAATTAAAGAGAAGAATCAACAACTAAATTTAGATTTTTGGACCGTTTAAGGAATTTTTTACGGTCTATTTGCTGTAGAAACACGATGATACTCCTCTCCATTTTTTACCGCCTAGATCCTCGATAGACGAGTTTCACTAACCCGCATTCCGTCGTTTAATTGCTGGTGATTGCCGCGGCGAAGATCGTTAATTTTCCTTTTTATTTAAATGCGGAGGTATTTTATTGTTAACCGTCGGAGCTCGCTCGACAAAACACGGAGAGAGAGAGAGACGTGTGTGAAACAGTAGCGATCCAAAGAAGCGGTAATAATTAGATCGTGGAGAGGCCTCATCATTAGTCAATGCAACGTCAGAGTTCTCGTTCGTTCCGAGAGCAAAAAAGGAGCAACAGGATGAGGGAGAAATGCAAATGCAATGTGATCTCCAACCCCTATCGCAGTACTTAATTTTCTTGCTCAACAGTTTCGGTGTTCGACATAAAAAGGCCCGTCGATATCCAATTGGGACCGAAAAGGGATTGTGAAGGGAATAAGAAATGAATTTCTTGCGGGTCGAACGAAGGAAGATTGCAGCGCCGAATTCCATCGCGCTGGCGCCCGCATTATGAACAAAGGAGGACGTAGGTAAACTCATTAACAGTCGTTAGAATTCCATCTGTCTTCCATACTGTGAAAAGCCTCTAGCATACATTCATTCCCCCGTCTCACCTCTTTTAATTCTGTTCCGCTAGACGACTTCCTCCACTGTGCCGCGATCGATTCAAATGGGGCACTCTTCTTGAGCTCAACACGATCCTGTCTCGGTCCCATTCAACCAACCCCCCATCCCACTCTCCATCTTTCTCCCTGCTGCCAGGTTATTACCCTTGTCTCTTTCTCTTCTTCTGTTTCCAGCTGCAACTTCACCCCGTTTCGGAAAATGTGCTATGTGGGTTGAATAATTCCCTTGCATTGCCGATTATTAATTATTTTTTGATGCAGTAGGACCATTTGTGGCGTGCATAGCTTAATCGTTCTCGTGAATCAAGTTAAATTTTGACGTATGCAAGAAGTTTTATAAATGGTGGTGATGAAGTTTGAAGGGAAATCGGGAAGAAGTTTTATATTTTATTACCAAATGTATGGAGGTGATTAAGTAAATGTTGCTCATGGATAGGCTAGTATTGAACATTGAAGTAGGTAGATTTCGGCTTTATTGAAAGTCAGGTAATAAGGATGAAAGTATGAATAAATGACGTTAACATCCATTTTATTTTAAATTGAAGAACACGAGAAAAAATTCTAACTGGGAAAATCTGACTGTTTCCAAGAACTAGGTATTCCTATTTTATGTAGAAAAATAAATAACCTTGTCATACTATTGTAATTGATTCAAAAGTTTTCAATTGGCTGACTAAAATATGTCTTTATATGGCTGATATCAAATTGGCTTGTATTGTTTTCAATAAATTTGAGAAGCATGAAAATTTAGCGAGAAATCGCTCAATTCTAATAGGATCTCTGTTTTAACATTTTCAAGCATGAAGGAAGTGCATACGCAAAAAATCAAATTTCTTCGTACCGTCTTTCCGTCGGTGAATTTGCTCAATCCAGAGATAACTAATTTCAAAGATTATTTTCATTAACCGTACTTGTCAAAGAAGAAACAAATAAAAATTATTTCTCAGCACGATTTAATACTATCGCGTTAGGAGATTCACGTTTAGTAAATACGATCCGCAGAAGTTGCTTAAATATTAAATTTATTAAGTACGCCTGAGACCGTAAAAGATTTTCCAATTCACTCTTAGGAACGTCATTCTCAAAAGACTTTTGAAATTATTAGGAAACTAATGGAATAGTGGAGCTGATGCTATTGCGGATGTTAAAGAAGCTACCCTTTCCTTTAAATCTGCGATATACGCTGAAAGCCCTTCGGCAATTACAGAATACCGGAGTGATGTCTCAGCATGTGATATAATTTAATTACTCAAGTTTTATAAGAACAGTAATTATAGATTCATGATTTATAGTAAGGCTAACTAACATGATGTTCTAAAGACCAGTGTATATGATTTCCCTCATCAGTTTAAGTAATTCCTTATCGTCTATCATATTTATGCAGACTTCAAAAATTTTCGCAAATCCACGGATGATTGCTTTCAGTCAGTATGAATTTACTATAAAGTTAATCTTTTTCATTTATTCTTATTGTGATATTAGTTCTTCTTCCTCTTTGATAAAATATTTTCATATCAAGCTTAAAATCCTGCGGTTAATGCCGAAATATTTTCCAACATAAGTGTCATAGCATCTAGAACAGCTTATTCTCAGAGAGAAAATAAGTCTTCTGCCTTAAATGTGTCGGACGTGATCTTTTCTGAGTAGCAGTAAAATTTACTTATTATTTTCAACTTATCCAACTGTTTTTCGCAGGAGACATTAAAGTAAGCAACAGAGGATGAGCACCCAAACTATTAACGTACTTCTTCCTGGTTGAAAAGGCGGTTTGGCGCAGATATGTAAAAGTAGTATATCTCCGGAAACAACGACCTGCGGTCCTAGAATTTCTCTATTTAGCATAGGCCAAAGAGCGGGATTTAATGCTTACTTCTGAGAGAAGCTTGCACGAATTCTTTTCCATGCCAGCGCTTGTTTCATTCTCATGAACTCATGCAGAAGCAAAACTGTTAACCTCCTCACAACCGCGAATCTCTGCGTCGTAAACATTCTCCCTTTGTTATCTTTATGCATAAACTAAAAAAAGATGTTTTGTAAGGAGTGGCTTGGAGTTTTTCCGAGGGAATGGGATTGTTTATGATTGCTCTGTGATGACTTATGGAAATGCGACGTAGGTAGTACTGTTGCTTATGTAAAGTAGTGGTTTGCTATAGAACAGGAAGGAAAGGGTAGGGATCTTTATTTCGTCTATAACCGTATCCACCGTTCACCTTCCCAAGAGACCAATTGAGCACCCACGAAGCTGTCCAACCTCAGTTGAGTGACAAATTGTCTATCTTCAAATAACATCAATATTAGAGGACGAAAAACTAATTAAAATCCTCTATAAATCTAAGTGGAATACATTTTATTATCACGTAATTATTATTATAACGTAATTAAAAAGACCAGGAAAGAGAATTATTAGAAAACGAAGCTGTCTAACCTCAGTTGAGTGACAAATTCTCTACCTTCAAATAACATCAACATTAGACGACGAAAAACTAATTAAAATCATCTATAAATCTAAGTGGAATACATTTTATTATCACGTAATAATTATTATAACGTAATAAAAAAGACCAGGAAAGAGAATTAGTAGAAAGCGATGATTAGTTATAGGTTGGTCGTAGAAATGTAATATTTTTCTTGTTTCATTCTTCACTGGTTCGATGAAAAATCAGATTTACGGTGTCACGTTCCCAAAGTGGAATGGAAGTTGTCAGAAAAACATTTAGAGCATATTCATCCAAAAGTCAATTCATAATTTGTAGCGTTTTTAAATCGCGTAAGGTTTAATTAACTTTTAGAATATAAATTACGGTATTAATGAAATGATTATCAAAATTATATGATCAGATGAATTTAAATGTAAAGGTTTCATTTCATTTTTTACATGTTGGCGTTAATATTTTGGTTTCTATGTGGCCTTCACTTAGGAAAAAATTGACAGCTTTTTAGCTTTTTAGTTCCGGTTTGGTCCAGGAAGTAAAGAAAGGACCGTTGGTTGATTAATTTCATTCCATATTAAATATCTCTAAAGGTTTTTTAACAGGAAGTAAATATGAAAAGTATTAAGCTGTGTGTCAGATATAAACCAAGTCAATCAACTATCTTTACATTTGTAAAACCGCTTTAAACATATTCACAAATGTGGAGAAAGAAATGAAGAAGACCGCATCGTTCAAAAGTATATTTCTTTCTCTAAATTTAAGCTTGTATTTCATGCAGTGTTCACCGTTCTATAGATATTCTTTTAATTAAATTATGAAACCCTTCAAGTGGGATATCCGGCTTCGAGTCCCAGCTACGTCGTACCATTCCCTCTTCATTTATGTCTCTACCTTTACGTTAATTGAATTACTCTTATGCAATGATCCTGACGTAATAGCTTCCTATAGAAGAATTTAATTGAGGAGGTTTTACGTAATATATAAGGAGAAATTTTATTTACCAACGCTCAGCTGATTCCATACATTCAAAGTTTCCTCGAGACAATTTACGTACTCTACTCGCCAACCCCGTTTCCAACACATATCCCTTTTCCATTCATATTCCCACATCAAACGCATTTTCATTTTAACCATATTTTCTTCCCCTCATAATTTATTTATCCAACTTTCACCACTTCCCCATCTCTTTCCTCTCTCATCCTGCTCCCATAATGCCTCTCTTTCTCTCAATTTCCAAAATCTATTCTCCACTTTCTATTTTCCCTCCCAATACTATTTGCCCTTCTTATTTCCCCACTCCTAAAAGACTCCCTCCTTAATTGTTTCTATCCACTCGAGAGCTGATCCATCTCCTGCTTTTCACCGGAAAATCCTTAATTGCAGAAAAAGACATTTTAATTAAAATTCCTCGGCCTCTCGAACCACTCCGGCGTTCAGAATTGCGATTCATTTCCCGCCGCGAAGAATGCCCTTTCTCAAAATACACAGAATGGAAGCGTTTACTTTCGTGTTTCCATTTCAGATCAATCGGAGCCATTTCTTTCTTCTGGAAATTGTTTTTACGTCCCCCTCGATGCAGAGTTGTCTTTGTAACGACGTGGTACCAGGGGCGGAAGTATAGCTACCTAAAAGAGGGGGGCGTTTTAAACATTTTATCTCCTTACACACTCTCCTTTAATTAACAGTTAGTTTAGTAGATATTACCTAGTATTTTTATCTAAAGTGGAATTTCACATTGGAAATTTTATTTCAACTTAAGTTAATATTTCATAATTCTATTCAATGTATATAATGTCGTAAAATAACAATTAAAAAAGGTACGAAAATTATCTGTGTTAGGCTTGAAATTCTCATGATACCATTGGAATTTTTTTTATTCCATGAAGTCATCAAGGGGAGCGATCTCGGATATAATGTTACGATATAATTTTTTCCTTTGACTAGTGATATGTTTACTTAGAATGTCGAAAAATACCATTCATTTTCTTTTAATTGAAAATTCATCATCGAAAAAATTCATGAGTGCCATTAGAATTTTTTTGAAGATATAATTTACTCATTAAACACACCCATTTCTAATTTTCCCAACCTTATGAATCTCCTATTCCTTCGTTGCTTATACACCTTGAAGAGCTGATACAAGATAAGATGTTATGATTTTCGATATATTCTTACTGATATATTAATCATAGATCGAGTTTGGTGATGTGTGCGGAAGTACTGACCGGCCTTGGTAGAGGAGTGATAAACGTGCTAGCGCTCCAACCTCATGTCCCGGGCTCGAGTCCCGGCTAATCATATTATTCCGTTTAGGGAATGGTTGAGTATGCATCAGCGTAAGTGTCACCTTCCAGTTTCTATTAAAGACAATATTATGGTCATAAAATTCTAGAGGTATTGAAATCATAGGTTGCTCAAGAAAAGCAGAAGTTAACGTACTAGTGCTCCAACCAAATGTCCCCGGTTCGATACCCGGCTAGTCAAATATTTCTGGTTAAGGAATGGTTTAGTATGCAAGGGATTAAGCGGCATCTTCCTGTTTCTATTTACGAAGTTATTATTGTCATAAAATTTTATATATATTGAAGTCATGGGTGGAAAAAGAAAGAGTTTCTGAAAGGTATTCGCCGTACTGAAAGGCATAATCATCCCGTGAATCAAACCGAGGCTCCTATTAATGTGACGGCGGAGAAGAAATAAGTAAATCCACAGGCGATTGAATTGGTAAGCCGACAGGTTAAGGCGGGGCAAAGGTTGTGAAATAAGACGTCCGTTTTCTTCCCAACTCTCCTTGTCTTTCGAAAGATCGATGAATCCGAGAGCGGATTCGGGACGAAGATTTGTTGCCACCTGTTATCCCAACCCGACCCAAGAATCTATGACTGCGATGTACTCTCTATAATAAACTGATACTCGAACTGTAGAACGAGAAACTTCGGCCCATCTTCAACGCGCTATAACTCCATTAGAGAGCGGAGGATTCCCCATATATCTCCGTCGAAGCGTTCCATTCCCAGTTTCATTTCGAGGATGGCGTTTTTCTTTCATGAAGAGCAGTAATTTCATTGCTTCCATTCATTCTCTGATTTTTTCAGATGGGATACTCCGTGTTCCACTGATTCAATGGCCTCGTTGGGGAACTTCTTACCCGAAACTTACTATCGAAATATTGATCGCCCGTCTGTATTGTTGCGCAGTAAAAATTGGAGGAGATGCCAAGATGGCGGCATTTAAGACAGGATAGACCGATTTCGTCACCGTTGAAGGGGTATTTAGGTAGGTCAAGTCTGGTTTTAATGATGTGCGAATTTGGAGAAATGGGAAAGCTTTTATTCTGGAATTGTAAGCTTGGGATGATTATAGGTGGGCCTTTCAGCTCTTTCTTCACCATTCGAACTTTTCCATTCGAAATTTTCCATTCGAAATAAAAAGGTGAATAGATTCAATTAAATAGATAGAAATTGTAACGTTTGAAAAGCAATACATATTCGTTGAATAGTTTCGAAGAGAGCTCACGTTTCACAGTGATTAAAATGATATCAGTTATTACTCTTTCGGAAATCATTTCTTGATTTTTCATTTTTTAACCTTTTCATTCAAATGGATCTTTAATTTCGTATTATGCATCGCATGAATGCTATATTTATGCTTTAAACTCATGAATACATAGGAAATTTCTTATTGTATAATTCTTCTATCTTGTTTTATTAATAAATATGAGGATTATAAGTAATAATGTATTAAGAATTCGATTTTTGGATTCAATTGATATCCAAAAATGGCACCTGATGAAAAAACTTTCTGGGAGCAGTTTGGCATATTCAGAAACGATAGAGGCAAACATAATTTTTGTTATTTGTAGCTAAGTCATTTATATTTCCGTTTATTTACTTGTATTGCGTCCTTAGACTCCAATATAAACGACAGAGATATGACAAAGAAAATTTAAGGAGGTGGAGAATTCTAACTTTCTAATCATAATTATCCGATTCTTATCCTAATGAATTAGTTTCACAGCATAACTACCTTGTTGGCAGCGATTCATAAACAAGAACATTTTCCCAAATGTATATAAGATCGTATATAAAAACTTCCTTACTATTTCCAGTCAACCTTAAAATCATAGATGCTATGTTTAGGACAACTTTGGCATTGGTTATCTGCCTATTTATATAAATCTTACGTATCGTTCAGAATCGGCTCTACACAAACGAAACACCAATCAGATACTCAGCATGTGTGCAATCAAATAACACCAACCGTCTCGTGGCCAAGGGATAACCAGCCGGTAACCTATATTCCACCACAGAAAATTTATGCCAAGCGTATATGCAATGCTGCCTCCCACGTCTCTCAGCTGCCATGTTCTTCCTGCGTACACTGCAACCTCAACTCGTTCGGGACGGCACGCAATGCATCGTGCGCGTGTCTGAGCACGTTCTCTTTCCTTCGGTGTGAAAGAGCGAGTGTACCTGACGCCTTCTCGGCCCATTGTTATCCTCTGAAATCAAATCAGCGATTATGTCAACACGCCAAGGGCAGACATGTTGATGCGCGCTCCGAAGAAATTGTGTATCGACTTGAAACTCGGCGTAAAACCGAAAGGACCAACAGCAAAGTGCGCAAGTAACAACGCCGCATGTTTGCTCAACTTTATAAACTCAAGCTTGCCGTTCAAACTTTGAAGAGACAGGCCTTCGTCGTCCAACTCGTTCAGAATGGAGTGCTGTGTATATTATTGTTTACTATCGTATCTTTTTGATTGAATATTCTTCATTTTAGGATATTAAAAGAGCTTTTGAGATTTGAGTACGGCGTAGAATGGAGAAAGTAAGCTGGGTCGATAGTAAAACGAGCGAGGAGGTGCTAGAGATGGTTGGGGAGAAATGGGTAATTATTGAAGTAATTAGAAATCGACAAAAGAAATGGGTGGGTCAGATATTGATAGGAGAGGGATTACTGAAGAAAGCGATCGAGGATAGAATGCTAGGGAAAAGACAGAGGGTGGGACAAAGAAATTTCTAGATGAATTAATGGGTGAGGTAAGTTATCAGGAATTAAAGGAGAAGGAATTAAATAGGGAAATTTGGGGCACATGAACCTACCGAAATGTAGAACACTATTATTATTACTCATTATTCTGTAGGTCATTTAATTACAGAATAAAAATTAAACATCTCTCTTTAACCATCAGCTTTGTCTAGTTTACGGCTATCATGATATTAAAGTCGCTAATGTTTTATGGATACTGTATGATTTATTTATGCATTCATTTTGGTTTCCTGGTGGAATGTCATGAAACGTTATTCTTAGGTTCAATAAGATAATAAACTTGCCCCTTCAAATCAGATTAAATTGTGATAATATTGTCTTAACAGGTCTTCTGAACGGTATGGAAGAATGTCCTCATCGGATATCTCCTTAGAGCAACCAACCAGCAACTAAGAGATCCAGGTTCGAGTCGAGGTAAGACATTTTTGTCCGTTTCTCTTTAAGTTTATTTTATTAGGCTTTTCTTTTACTATTTCCATTTAAATTATCTTCAAAGATACTTTTAATTCTGCCTTTAGAAATATCGCTTTTTCACTCCTATACAAGGACTATAACACATACTTTGGTTTTCAGTGAAAATTTTGTGGAAACTCATAATGCCGCGAAAGTATTTCATACATCCAGGTACAAGACAGCAGGGTCAATCGTAAATTCTTCTAGATAATCATAGTTCAATACCCACGTCTATGAAATGTAAGCTAAGATCAATCGCATTCCCTTTACATCGAGCCCAGCTAATAGGCATACCTGATATGGACAGCCATCATCCTTTAAGCATGGCTAAGATATCCCCTTCCACTTACCCCTTTGAAAATCAATGGGCGTTTTTCCTAGTTACGTACACGAAGCAGCGGTTTCGTGGATACCGAATGAGAAAGTGGGTCTCTAGCAACCCTCACCGGCCTCTATACATAGGGAAGGACCCAAATGCACTGCAGCTCATGCAAACCACGGTGAGAGAGAGTCATAGAAATTCAGGATACCGTAACTACCGCTCAGATATTTATGCCAGCCACTAATTTTCGAGAACTAGGAAAGTTCTATCCCCTTTGAGGTGGTTCAAAGTTGAAAGTGTGTGTTAAAATCGTTTTATACTTAAATAAGTACAGAACCCATCCGAAGTCCACATGCAGGTGATGAAGATCAAAGGGATGCAAACGTTAAGGTTGCATCAGGGATTTTAGGATGGGAGTAAAGGATCGAAATATCGAAACAGGATAGGATGCATAAAACTAAAGCAAGAAAAGTATGCATTTAAAAATGTATTCCGTGTTTGTGACTCTTTACCCATGATATGTGAATTAATTATTAATGTAACTTAAGAAGAGACCTGAAAAACGTGTTTCACATACCACATTCAAAGCTATTTTCACCGCTCAATCAAAGCCTCTCGGTGGATTAGAAAATAATTCAAGGTATTTTAATAAGAGGATATCAGATTTACAATGTAGTTGTGAATTTCCTCTACCGTCGTTTAAGAAATCTCTAGGAAATAAGCTTCCATATACATGCATCCCAAATATTCATAGTGACGGATTAAGTATGATTTTTTCGAGATTTGCGATGCGTACTTTACCTTAAATCTCCTACGTTCTCGAAAATAGTGATCTGCGATCATATGGGATCGAAAACCTATGTAATATTAAGTTCTAAATTAAATTTTTGGAGTTTTGCGTAGAGCTGCCAACATATGAGGAAATCTTACTTACCGCAAGCACGAATCGATAATATCTCTGAATAAATGCACGTATTGAAATATTTCAAATACTAACTTGGTGAAGCGTAAAGTATTAACTATATGTTTACCGCAGTATAAAATTTAATCTGAGTTTCCACAGCGGTTCAGGGGAAAACGAAACATTCTCATTTCAAAGAGACGAGAATATCAGGCTTTTAAACACTTCACTAGTTTAAGCAACATTCTGATATGGGAAACGATCTTTTCAGTAAATACGTATTTATATACGATGAGAGAGATTAGAGAATACATGTGGTCTATTTATCGAAGTGTACAGCTCGATACATCGGATCATTTAAAATATTTAGTACTTTCTTTAATTCTTCTTCAGACACAGATAATTTTTCTCTGCGAAAATATCGAAGATATAATTTATAAAAAAGTGAGACAATGGAAAAAAAGTTATTCAAAAATATAACGGATAGGAAAACCCTATAAACAATAAAATAACTCGAAACTTATAAAATCAGCAAAGGATGACAGGGAATTAGGTACTTGCAAAAGCCTTTTCACATTCAAAACTGAAAAAAAGTGTTCAATCGTAATGCAGTTCCTACCCCTATGTCCCCACTTCACTAGCTACTTGCTTACACACATCCTATGAGGGCACTGATTTCGCTCATGAAATTCTTCAATCAATTAGACTGAGTTTAAATTCCAATTTAGGGATTTCAACGACCATATTATATATAAATATTAACACTTTCTGTTGAATATCTGATTAACCTCTGATGATGAATGAATGGCTTTCAAAATACGCATCGAGTTGTAAAGTCATCTCTTCTATGTTTAATTAAATACATGATTTCACTAATCCTGGAAAGAAACAGCGAATTATGGGATATTTGGTGTTAGTTATAGCTTATGCACACAATTCTCCTAAAGTCATTAATTTTTTCTACCAATTACAAGAGCGTATTGATAAGCCATAGACATCCTGGATTATAAATACCTAACGCCAGTTAGATTTAGTGATCTCATTTCAATACAATTAGGATTATCAACATCATTTTTAACCCGATGTTATTACAGCAGCAACTGTGAGAGTGGTGGATTAGGTCACTAAGCTTTTGATTTCAAATTAAATCGGTTTTAATATGTACTCTCGCGCTAATTAGTATTTCCGTAAAATCGGCACAGCCCATGGATTGGGAAGTAATAACTGTACATCTGAAAGTTAATCCTTATCTCCGAAACGCTCTTGTATGCAAATTCCTTCATTTCCAGTTTCCTCAGCTTAGTCGAAAATCGTTCAGAGGCTTAGAAGTTAATAAGAGGACTGGAATACTCACGTACGGACATCACCGTTTCATAAAGCTGAATATCCCGGAACTATAAGCCTAGGATTCATGGTGTACTTTAGAGTAAAGCAACGCTGCTGCTTCAGCCATTGGACACTAATTGGACTGGAACAGAGAATCGTCTAACAATAAGGAAATCCTGAGTACAAAAGTGGGATTGCTTTTCTAGAAAGGCTTTCAGGAATTTCACGGCAGTGGGCAGAGTCACTTCCGCCAAGCGTCTAAAGAGGAATAAGCGTACCTGTTATTGAAAGAACTGTTTCAGTAAATATTCAGACCGTAGCCTTTGTTAAGCTTCAAACTCTTCAACAGTTCCCATTTTTTCATGTTCTGTAATACATTCACAATCCCGACTGAGACGCGTTTAAGATATTAGACAATACATTTCTCCATAAACCAACTAACATAACTTACTAACGTAGGACTACAGATGACAAATTCTATAAAGCAATAACACGTTTAAATTGTACAAATTTGTAATTTTCCACGGATTTTTAAGAATGGCTACCGGTTTCGTAAGAAGTTCTTACATCTTCAGGCCTGAAGATGTAAGAACTTTTTACGAAACCGGTAGCCGATATTAAAAATCCGTGGAAAATTACAAAGTTGTATAATTTATTATGGCTTTCCACAAAGTTACGCCAGAACATATTGATTTCATCAATAACACGTGATTTACATAGGATATAATCAAGGACATAGTTACATAGGATGAAAATCAAGTGTGGATAGTATGTAAAATTGTCCACCTGTTTTGATTTAATTAGATTTTGGATTTCATGTATCTCTCTACTAGGTAGCAGAAAACTATGTGCTCTATCAATTGCCCTAAACCCTTCCCAAATCCAAATTCTATCTATACCTCAATTCACGCTCCTCGGATACTGAGTTAACTGATTACGGATTTAGGAATTTCGAATTGGGGATACTTGACACGCATCTCGAATTAGGTTTATTCTTACTTACTCAGAGAATTCTCTGAGTAGGAAATCGTGCAAATAATATGGGAATCGGAAATTGTCCTATAATATTAATAATAAAAATATATTGATGAAGTCCATTCGAGGAGTCATAGAGAATACGTTCCCTCAGCAGAGTGTTATGCACCAATTCCCGTAATCAAATAAATGGCATTCTCCTACGACGAATTTTCTTTACCGAAGAATAATTTCTCTTGGAAATCTGAACACCTGCCTAAGTTATAGAGAGAATGAAGGGCCCTGGTATATTCCAAAGCTGATCTTGGCACATAAACGCATACTCTGTATTATCCGCTCCCTAGGAATTCTGCTCGCCATGGAAACGCTCTATATTCTGTTGGTTTCAGAGGAAAATGGATCCCATCTTCCACTTGGCTGAGGATGGTCAGAAGTTCCATTGTTTGGAAAATAGTTCATAAAGCAGTTATTAGTGCGCTGAAGGCGGGCTTTCGGATAGAATAAGGATTAAATAACGAACAATTTAAAAGGGGATTTATATATGAGTGATTTACTTATGTGTTATTTTTTGATGCCAGCTCCAACCAGCACCCGAAATGCCTAGTCATAATATTTCAAAATATTATGCTCATCCTAATACTTTGACTTTTATTTCATGTACTATTTGTTGTATTTATTTATTTATTTATTGGACCCTTTATAAGGCGAGGTTAGGCCCGAGTGGGCCTCTCTTCCACCTAACTACATATGAAGATACATGGTTACAAAGATGTAAAATAATACTAAGAGAATAAAAAAAGAGAAAGAAAAAAAACGAAAAAGAAAGATTTGATTTGTGGGAAAAAATCCCCATAACTGAAGGTTGATAGAGAAAAAACCCACAGTGCGGGAAAACACCCACACAAGAAGGGGGGCGAAAAAAAACCGCGAAAAGACAGTGAAAACATATAATAAATAAAATAATTTTTAAAATTAAAAAATCATGAAGAAAAGTACAAAAAGTAAAGTAAAAAATATATAATTAAAAGTACAAAAAAAAATTAAAATTAAAAAAATATTAAAAATTTAAAAAATATTAAAAATTAAAAAGTAAAAGTAAAAAATTATTGTAGGTGAAATCTAATCTACGATTTCAAGAAATTTTATTCTTCTATCATTCAGTTTCTGTGCAGTCCCAAATGATGGCTTTCTTGCTTTCAAACCTAGTCTCAAAAGAACAAAATCTAAGGAAATTTCGCCAATTCCATATTTTACCTTTAAAGTAAAATTTGATAGATTTATTAAGTAAAGGGAAGGGTATGGATAAGCAATTTGTGCCGAAAGGAAGAGGAAGAGAAAGATAGGTGGTGCAGTTGGTGTAGAATAGATATTTATTTAAATTGTGGGGGAAGTTAGGAAAACGAGGCGATATGGTAATACGGGGAAAATACGTTTTGACTAATCGAAGAAAAAGCATAAAATCCATGCAGTTAACTCTTATAAAATTTCTACAATTTAGCTTTTACGTCAGCAAATTCATTTCCGTAACACGATATAAACATGATCTCGTTGACTGGTCGGTAACTTCGTTGATAATAAGGCAAGAAAATGACTATTCTTTCTCAAAGACTCTGCTTAAATAAAAGTAACCTATGAAACATCCTAAGTTTACGTAATCTGCGAAAAAATCTACTCGAAACTTTGTATTTTAATAAAAAAACAGCTTATTCTAATCCTTGAGACCGCTTCGCAGCGTCAACTCACACGGAATCTCGCAGTAACTCTCGGAGCTGCCCGGACGAAAATTCCTTTAAAGCTAATTATAACCGCTCATGTATAAAATACGGCGATATTAATACCATGCAAGGATTTATAAGGTAATTCCCGGTGAGGTAATTTAGCTTTAATAGTCCAGGCACCACTTTTCAATTCTCCCTCCAGTTTCTATTGGCATGGCGACCATTATCGTAAACTCAGGCTTCACTCGTAACGAATCAATATAACCTCTTCCCCCCTCCAATCCCAATTTTTCCCCTCGTTCACCCCCTCCATCCATTACACTCCATATTAACACTCCCCTTCCCACAATATCCTACTCTTTATCGAAAAGCTTGTCATCGCCACGCTTCGCTCCCCCTCCATCTCCTTCTCTTTTTTATCCCTCCCTCTTTTCCCATCTCTGGACGCTCTCCCAGCTCTTCCTCGCCGCGATCAAACTCTCTTCTCTCACTGTGTATTTTGCTCGCCCCTCGAAGTACTCGAGTTTAAAATTTCAACCACCCGCTATCGTCCCGCCCGGAGTGCGGGTCTTACTGGTTTTACGCAGGGTCAAGTCCAGCGTTCAGTAGTACCGACACTTTTGAAATCGGTTTCTCGCTGTAATATGTACAGCTGAGGTAGGGAATGGATGGAAAATGTACGGGGAAAGTGTTTTTAAGAGTGGAGTGAGATGATTTTGTTGGAAAAATGGAATCTATGCGGCGGATGATGAGCCAACCAAGGAGATAGCAGCTATATTTTTTTCATTAAAAAATCAATCTTTGGCATGTGAAAGCGACTAAATGAGGAGTGAAGATACTTCAATTAAACTACAAATAAAAGCGCCAAGGTTTCTATAAGACCTAAAATGGCATCCTGAACGAGATTATTTCGTCTAGATACTCACCAACGCTGTGTTATATCAAGTTTCTATCATATTTTGTATATTATCCTCTTCTCCGCATAGGCAAGTGTGTAGCGCATCAGCTTCGGAGAAAATAAGCCCAGGTTCTATTTCCAATGGGGCCATGATGTTGACCGAGATTCGTGAAAAAATTGTGAATATACATGGTTAGGGATGGGTATTTTCTATTTCTCGTTAACTAATTCTAGCTAAACGTGGTGGAACCTATCCATATTGAAATGAAATAAAGGAATAAAACTTGACTAGCGCCACAGAGTGTTTATTTCAACACTACTGGTTACGAGGCTACCCCTAAGGTTTGTTGCGCCTTGGATTATTTTTATAATTATATCTCGTTAAAGGTTTCATATTTTTGGAATTGAATAATAGCTTATGGTTTTAAAACCAAAATTTTTCCAAGCAGATTGATTGAAGAATTTTATATCGAAGAGACTGATGTCTTTCATGAACGGAAATGCTTCCAGAAAAGGAATTGTGCTAACCGGGCTGTAAAGTGACACCATACTTGTTATCACATACGACGGGTTGGATATGAAATAAGTTCATATCGTATTACGGGTTATTCATACCATATTTAAATTGAATCATTAATTTGATCAATTTCCAAAAGATAATTTTGGAGTTTAAACTGTGTCCAAGCATGCGAAAAGAATTATGAAATATTCCTGATTATTATAATCATATACATTCGTAAATTAATTAAATAAGAGGAGGGAGAATTGTTATCTTTTGTATTATTTGGTTGTTTGTAAAAGTGACGATATGAAAACGATTGACAATTTGGACTTCTTTGGACTGTAGAAAGCATCAGAGTGTGACAGTGAACTGTAGTTTTTATAATTAGGGGATATATGTGGTGTAAATATTATGGTGGGGGTGACAAGATGTGTGTGTAAAGTCCTGATGTAGTGTAGTGGTATTTGAATAATGTGTATTGTGATTGAGTACTGTATGGGTAGTAATGTTAAGTGTGGAATATTTATCTGTGTAACGTCCGGTGCAGGGATTAGGGTTGTAACTATGTTGTCTTTTGATGATGGTTGGAGCTGCCACCAGAAGAAATTCTACTTGCAGCATAAATAAATAAATAAATATTATATATTGCTGATTAACAACTACAAACTACAATGTTGTATATTGCTAAATGATAGTAACAAACTGACAAAGAGTCTAATAAATTTAACTTTATATCAGAAAGTTGACCTAAATTAGCCCTAAATGTGCCACACAGTCACTGAAATATATATTTTGGGAAAGTAGCACCTAGAGTGATCTGGCCAACCTTCTTGTCGACCCACGGGTTAATGGAAATACACCGGTTAAGTGGCTCCCCGAACCATTACATCCAAAGCGGGAGAGAGAGAGAGAGGGAGTCCTAAAATTACGAAAACTATCCCCGTTTTAACGCGCGTAAAAGTTCCCATTTAATAGACACATTAAAAGTATCACATTAAGAGCACCGCGCGCTAGCCGAACCTCCGAAAACGAAGGCGTCTCGTTAAAAATTCCAATTAGGAAATAGGCAGGTAGTCGTCACGAGCGCCCAAAAAAAATAAATAGGTCCGCGAGAAAAATATTCCCTCCAAATTTTTTTTATTTCCTCTTCTTTTTAAAGCCGAGCGCTGGCCCGCCAATCGATGTCTCTCTGCCTTGAAGTGGCGCGCACACATGGTTTTATTTGTGTTTCGGAGAGCAGTCACGCAATTCCATCGAGAGAGGTGATTAAATTCCTGTAGAGGAAGTGGCGGCGCAAAAATTTTCAGAAACATCAATTAGTATCCGGAGCGAAAATCCACTTCTTGTTCCATTCCAACGCGAGTCTTCTCACAAACGCCTAATCACGAATCGGCCTCACACTCTCTTTCACACGGCGCCCACAAAAGACTACTGCTGCTGAAAACTGCCTCTCGTGACCTCTTTTTCATAAACCAGCTCCGAAAAACCATCCGAGTCTCCGCGTTCGGGAGCTATCGATTGAAATGCCCCCTCTCCCCCAAGGACCATTCATTACCCCCTGGCCAATGTTCACTCCTACCCTTTACTCACAGCCATTCCTCTTATTTCTTTCTCTTCCGTCCCTCTTCTCTCTCTTTTTATCATCCCATCTCGCGCATCTACTTAATAATTTATGAGGCATTTCTCTTTAAAATAGTTGGGACGAAACGCCGGGATATTTTCTCTCGCCTATGTGTGTCGCATTCAAAAAGGAAATACGTGAACGGTTCCTCGCGTTTATGACCGATTCGAAATTGTACATATAGAGGGATCTATTTTTCTCTTACTTTTACGTCAAGGATTAGTGCGGATCGAAATTAAAATTTTATATTTTTATTTAAATATTTATTACCGTTTACTTTATACATCATTCTCGAAATAAGTTAATAGATGATATAATGGTACATTCCGAGTATCACGGCACCTCATACATCTCTCCTCCTCTACTCTATAATTTGCGAGAGAATTGGCAATTCTCTTAAAATGGCTGAGATGAAACATTAACATGTTTTCTCATGCGATATTATTGACTATATTAAAAAGAAGCTTTTAGCTGTAGCTCGTTCGTAGTTACACAAAGATGGAGGAATCTTCTTTTTCCTGCCAAAAATGGAAATTTAAAAATGTGGTTGAAACTAGACTTAAACCTGGATCTTTTACATACCGGACTGATTCTTTAGCCATGGGGTAATATAGAATATATTAACATAGCAGAAATCATACTCCCAGGAAGATCCTGACTCGAATCCCAGTCTTAACATACTATTTTCAGAAGAAGAGGTACTAATCTAATTCTTGCAATTCTTTCTTACAATACGCTTGATAAATGATTCTCAAAATATTTTAATGAGACATTAAATAATATAATGCGACCACCTTCGACCTGGATCGATTTTTAAGCAGATGAAAGAGGGATAAACGCCTACATAAGTCTTTTAAAAAGCTCATTCAGCAAAGGATCACCTACAGCAATACACGGAAGATTTTGATCGTTTGGTGATATTACTACTATCTGCAATCCATTAAGTGGCTCGCAAAACATATAAATATAGAGAGGGAAAATCAATAAATCAGGAAAATTGTTCAAAAAGGAAACAATATCCTATTTAATAAATTTTCAAGATGCTAAAGCCATTTGTCTTAAAAGGAACTGTATCCTGCCTAATAAATTCGCGAAATACAAAGCTATGAAATTGAATATAATCTCCTCGTCAAAAATTTTCCTGATTTATTTATTCTTCCTGTCACTCTACACTACATAGTTACTCAAGAATCTGTAGAATCTATGAATCTAGATGTTGATGACCTGCTATTTCTTTTCCTAAGTCAATATATACTTTTATTTATAGTAATAACACTCTGAATATGAGAATGTGTGACTCAACTCATTAGAGAGAAGTGTCTCATGTAATGTTAGTGATAGCTTGATCATTAATCCATAAATTTTGTTTCATTTTCGAATTCCATGGTTTTAACGAATCAGGATTCCATGAGAACTTGTCAGTTTTACAAATTCCTATTCATCGTAACTTTGAAAACTCTGTCAGCCTTTATGCATTCTTCATGTAACCTATTAAATTTAAATGCCAAAATCGCCACTTCAAAGAGAGATGAATAAAAAATATAAACTGCCTACTGTGTAATCAGCAAATTCATCCTCAGGTCATACTTTACCATGGTTATCACTGCTCACTCCTTCCCATTTCTCAATGCCTTCGCCAAGCCTTTCGTTCCTGCCCATCTCTTTTCCCTTATTGTATTTTGCCTCAGCTAATTTTCCCAGCCTATTTCAAAGCGTCTCTTCAACGGCGGTTCGGCTTATCCAGTGGAGAGAGAATGAAATTTTTCGGCCGTTTTCTCTGAGTTAATCGATAAGGAAATTTTCGCTCCGTGAATAGGCTAAATATTCCGGATGATGTTCGTTTGACATTTTGGGCAGCTCTCTTACGTTTGGAAAATCGTTAAAATATCACCGGAGGGAGTGGAGGAGTTAAGGTTTTGTTTGTGACCATGGCGAAAACAAACTATCGTAAATTGGGGTTCATTATTCTATAGAATTAAGAAAATCCGAAGCTCTCTTAATCCGAGATCACCTTAGAATCGGCAAAGATAGCTTCGATGCAAAGTAAGTAAGCAGATTAAGTAAAGACTTGTACATTGACATTTCTTTTCACTTTTACACTTATAATTTTTACGGCGTTTTTTTACGGACTTTATTATGTTTACTTACTCTTGCAAGTTCTTTCTACTGCACACTGTAAGTGTACTATTGATCATAGTTCGAAGTCATAGTGAGAGGATTCTCCTATTTTTTTCGTTTACCTATGATGATGCAGATATCCACAGGTGAAGTTCCCATACCTCTTGTAACTTTATGTTTTGCTACATCAAATTTTAGTAGAAGTATTTTTTTAATCTTTCAACAGTTGAGGTCATTTCGCACCTAAGTTATCTACCAAGATTCGAACCCAGGACTGCTTTCGCCAAAGGAAACCAACTTGACTATCCGGTATCACGTTTGAATATTATTTCCTTTACTTCATTTGAGGTATTCACCTGCGTTCATTCTATCTTTTTGCTCCTCAACCTATCTTCTACATAGCCTTTTGGGACTCATTTACATTGGCAATGAGATAGACCAGGGATAGGGAACCTTTTCTCGTCCGAGGACCATATTTACTATTCGGTTGCTTAAGATGGGACACACGTCTAACCGATTGAATAGTGCACTCCCTACACCCAGATAATTTAGCTCTCAAGTTGTACATGAGAAAATGAATTCATTCACTGAGTGAACTAAAATATATTATTTTTAATTTTCAAGCAAGGCATTAGCAAGAATGTAAAATAATCATTTAGATGCGGGTATTTGTTTCAGGAATTGACTCAAAGACCGCAATGAATTTCCAAAAGGGCCAAATATATTCTGAGGGCCGCAAATTCTCCACCTCTGAGTTAGACCGTAGGCAGGAAATCTGAGTGTTACACATGCGATGTTTTGAAGCTTTTTTAGCGAAATGAGATTCACTTCTTGAAATTAAACATCAGTTTTACAGTCCTGTTAACCAAACCTAAAATGAAAAATATGTTCATAATATTTAGTCATTGCTTCAATCCGTCCTCATTCATAAAATGTCAACTCTTAGCTCTTTATATGTTGAAAAGGCCCAATCTCATATATGGCATAATTTATACAGCGTAATTAATTCATCTCACATGAGGTCGAATAGTATTTATAGTCTCCAATTATATTTTTACAACCCCGATTACATAAGTATTTTTATCTGTTTGCATAGTAGAAAAAACGAATGGTCAAAATATTTCCGGCAGCTTCAGATATTTCATTCCTTTCTTATTCATAGATTCGTAAGAGTAGTAACCTATTTCAAATAAAATAAAGATTATTTTTTTACCAAATAAAAATATAAAAACACTTAAAAATTTTTACAATTCCATAAACTTTGAAAGTAAGTCACACGATCGGTATCAGCATGTTAGGCCATTCCCAGGTGCTAAAATCTGAGGATGGCCGAATATGCTGTAGAATTTTTTATCTGTATTTTTTATTTATTCAAAAATGAAACAATCTTCATTTCAAGAAGAGGTTCCGAACAATTAAACCTGGACTCAATGAGATTACCGTTCCAAATGCATACAAAAGCAACGATGCGTGAGCATTTCCTCTCAATTTTCCTCCTTCCTTTCTTATATATCATAGCGAAGAGAAATCTATCCAAACAAATATCACGCGTAGTTAAAACAGAATAATTACATTCTGCAATGGAGATGACGACTCGGAGTAGCTATCGTGATGCCATCGCGTACTTCAATGGTAGTTAATGGAGTTAATGTATAATGGGCCTCGACTCATTACGTATCATCGTGACACTGTATACGAGGCTTTCGTATGTAAATGAACGGAGGAAATACAGGAAATGAGTCAGGGAATCGGATAACGCGACGTATGTTAGCGGGTTTTTACTTTGCATGATTAGATTCGTTTAGCATTGCATACGTTTCACGGCTCGTATCGATTGCGCACGAATAAATGGCGCTTGGGATTCAAGGCAGCAATTAATGAGCGAAGCAAAAAAAAAAGAAGGACGGGGAGCGATTTAGCATTGAAATGAGTTTACCGGTTGACCAATGATAAACCAGGTAGAGGCAGCAGAAATGGAGGTAATCTTTTTTAAGACCCTCATCAACTTTAACAGGTGTCAAAAATGCCTCATACGGCGTTTTTGCATGATTTTTCGGAGCAATCGATAATGAGCATGACCTTAATGCGGGGGATTTCGAGATGTAAACGTTCGCAACTGGGAGTTATATTTCAGCAGGGGGAATTATGTTTCCGGCGTGGTGTTGAAATTTTATTTATGTGGAACAATAACTCCGCGAATTTCCTGGCCGTAATAAATTATAGCGTTGCAGAAGAGGAATTTTGACGGTTTTTGGAGTTGCAAGATATAAAAATTCTATAAAAAACGAATCAACTTCTTAAGAAGATCCAATAACTAAATTTTAGGATCAAAAACTATAAGTTATATTTTATAATCAATAGCTGTGAAAGCAATTTGCAAAAATGCCTATAATGTGTCTCACTTTCAATTTTATTTAAAGGTAAGCTCAGTTTTTGGCTATTTTAATTACAGTTCTACTATTTATGTACCTCTCTCTTGTTTTGGATGCACAAAGTAAATTATCTAAGTCATTTCATTATGTAATAAATGAAAGTCCTTATTTTCAACTTTATAATTTACATTCTGAAAGGTTTTGATTTTTTCGAATTTTTTTTCTTTCTTGCTTCTCCCAGGATCCATGTTCAAAGACTTTTATTTTAATAACTACATCATTAATTCATCATCACAAAATACTCTAGCAAACCTCAGTTATCGATTTTCAAGCTGCTGAAGCATTGTTGCGATGTTATTTTATTGTTGCGATGATAAATTCATATTTCGGGAGTGTTAAACAACATTATCACGTTTTTGTATACATTGAATTTAATAAAATTGCTAAAAATTTAATAGACGAGAAAGAAAAATATACTCGAATATTGAATAAAATGTATACCATTTTGGGCAGCACATTTAATGAGGCGCGGTAAAACAGCAAAGAAAAATCATCTTGTAAATCTATAGATGATACCCTTGATTTATTCATATAATTCAAGCATGCATTTCTTTTGTATTCCATTGTCCATATACCATATACGATATCTTGAATTCACTTTCCCTGTTGTTAACAATGCCTTAAAATATATATACGTATTTCTGTAAGATTCAATGCCTCCTGGTTCGATTCCAGTGAGTGTTCACGAGCAAAATGACCTCAGCTGTCATACACAGCTCAGATGCAATACGGAACATCGATCTATCTATAATCAATAGGATAATAATAGTTTCACGTCTGTGAAACGTATAGTTTCAAAATTTTTGATCAAATTAAAGTTTTGCAATTAAGGAGCAGCAAATGATTCTTACCAGGGGGACTATTTCCTTTCATTTTGGCGCATGACTCCTCGTTTCTTGCAGTGAATTCAATTTCGCTTGAGATTGCTAACCCTGTTGCTCGCCCTCTGCAGTTCCCCAAGCGAGAAGCGTATAATCAATTGGCTCGAGACCAAGTGATCATAACCAGCTCAACTACAGGAGATGAGCATAAGGATTAACGTGACTAGGAGGGTATAACGAAGAGCCGCATGCATAGAAAAGTCCAAATACACGAGGATATCGTGGGAAGAATATGGTCTGAATATCAATTTTAATGGAGCACCTCACGAATAGGTAGAGGGGTTCAGGTATCTGGAGAGCATATTAACAGGATAGGGAGACTTCACAATGGAGATCGAAGGAAGGATAGCGATAGGAAAATTATTCTTAGATTGGAAGAAGAAGACTTAAGTAAAAATACAATATATAAAAATAGAAGACAATAAGGAAAATGGATTAATAGGTTTGGGAGAAGATAGCGAATAGATATGCTACGTGTGGAATTGTTCGATTAAAGATATAGAGATGATTATATTTACCATTACTATATCTTGATTATTTCCAAGTATGTAAGATATGGGAGTGAAAAGTTTCTTAGAATTTATAGAGGGAAGGCGACCTTCCAGGAAACTGGAAATTCATAATGGACTTCTGATGCAAGAATATAGAGGGTACTGGTAAAAAGAGCTTTGCTGATAAAGTAGCATCTAAGAAGAGGTCGTGTGATATAAGATGAGATGGAGGGAAACAGCATTATAAGTTAAGAGCTGAATACCTTTCGATATGATAGCGTAGCCGATGAGGAAGTGTTCCAGTTTCGAAGATCAAAGAAAGATAGTCACCGAGAGGAACGGTTTGAAACGTAATTAATGTTTGTAATGTTATTTTCCCTATATCTCGGTTAAAATATCAGATATCACGCACGTTGCATTTTTGTAATCAAGTTTGATATTGTTAGTTACTGATTTGATTGATACTTGTTGAATCCTTTTAAGTTATCAGAAATTAAATATTTTAAATATATCATATCGAATATAAGAAACATTAGATATTATTGAGTCGGAGGAAAAAATTCAATTTAAATAATTAATTAATACTTAATTTTTTATATCTGAGCCTCATTATCCCCACTGAAAGGTCTCTTATATACAAATGGGTGTTGCTTTACACTGTCAAAGCAATGCCAATCAAATGTAATTTATGCGTGAAGGCAAAATTTTCCTTCAGCCGCCTACATTAAGAAAATAAATAAATTAAAAGCGTTGGCGAGTTAACGGAATTAACGCTCGCATTCACTCTAAAGAACGACCTAAGAATTTTCCACCGAAGTATTTCACAGGAAAATGATCTCTTATTCATAAAGAATAATTTTCTGCCAACATAAAGCAGGCCACCCGCATAACCCCTTCGCCCGAGGGAGTTGTCTATGCTATGGGCAACAGTAATTATACCATGGAAAATTATGTAACTTTTCCTCCTAAAATTTTTTGGTTTTACTTCATACTATTTTTACAAAGAATGCTATTTTTTCTTTTTTAATCCGAATAAAGTATCTCGTCTTCACTTCCGAACATAGATATATTAAAATAAAAATGTTAAGCATTTCTTTTTCCTTTATCCGAGTCGAATTGGCTTGAAGGAAAAAAATGGATTATCAACATAATTGTAATAATAGTTCCACAGCAGACAAATGTATAGCAATTAAAGATATCTTCACTTTTTCCTGGAAGAATTATCAAGCGTTATATTTCTATAGAGTAAGCGGCACGGGTATTGAGATCTTCCTATTCTCAGTCCTGGAAAGACAAAGTAACAAGATCGCCTCCAGCGAAATCGATCACGGGTTCGATTCCTGATGAGGACAAGTACAAAATAACAGCTGCTACAGAACTCGGAGTAATTTCTGTATTACAAAACCTCCGCTTAAACCTATCGTTAAAGTAATTGTATTGAAAGATGATGGAAAACGTTTTTCATAAGACAATTCTTTAAATACCCACGTCATTCTCTAATTTGCTTAGGGTTTCCCTATGAATTCTCGTAGCAGTAATCTTCTCCAGTGCGATCTATTAACATTCTCTAATCTTCACGTACTTTAATTTTCGCCATCAATAGAAATATCAATTTTCCATTCAGTAGAGAGAACGTTAGGTTCATGAATGATGTAATTTTTAAGGGAGAAAAGGTCGAGAAACCTTGCAGAGTTAAGGGACTTTCCTCTACTTCCTTTCTGATGTTTTCGTTCTCCTTTTTACTCTTCTCTCTCTTCCGACGTTCATCACTCTCTCCCTTCCATCCATCCTCCGTTCAATTCCAGGAATAAAGCACAAGCGTTGCATGACATGACCTTCATGCCAATATAAACCTCGACTGACCTCCGCTATCATCCGTGCAATATCCACACTCCACGTCACAAAGCGGCACAAATCTCTCAAGATTCAATAGTCCCGGGTTTTTTTCCTTCGACTGCCTTTTCTAATCAACTTCAATTAATAATACGACATGCATACGGTATTCGTTATGGATAATTTATAAATATTAAGTAATCAAAAAACTAACGGAAGATATAAGTAAATGTTTATTTTTTGAGGAAGGATCTATGCTCCAAATTTCTTTCATATTTTCCCTAAGAAAGATTGTTTTAATATCAATAAAACATTATCCTTATTATAATATAAATATTCGAAAATTATAACGAAAATATAAAAATATAAAATGAATTTACCTCCAACCATGTCATCTTTATTCCTCAGATTTACGTTCTATCATAGCAATTTCATGTTTTTCTAGATTTTAGACATTATGGCAATTAAAATCTGGCTTAAACGTGTCTTAATAATTAGTGTCATTTCCTGTCTAATAGATGTGCAAAAAACTGCCAAATATCCTATAAATATATACAAAGGATTTAATGGTCTTTTTTCTAAAGGGCGCCATTTCTAGAATTATGATTCAATTTTATATTTCTGATAAATTTCAACTACTCGAATGATTTTTTCTACAACTACATAAAAACTCGGCGACAATGTAATTTTAGTATTTTTACTTGCAAATCTTGTTATTCCTCCAACTATAACTTACGTGCTATATACTTAACCATTAGCTTGTATATCAAACTCAAGTTAAAATTAAATTATATTAAATGATTACATTACTCGTCTTCACTTCTATATCTAGTTGCCACAACAGTGCAGTATTTTCGATCATAGTTATTCAATTTAATTTTCATGTCCCAAATAAAATATACTTCTATTATATACTGCTGGTAGGTATAAGTACAAATTTTTATGGAAAGCAAAACATATTTTGTTATGACGGATGGCAATCAAACAGTTATTCTGTTGGACAACATCGATATGAGATACGTTTTTTTAACATCTTAACATCGCCTGTAATTGCTATCTTTTTCGTCGTAGTATTTGGTTCTCAATTAAACCACATAACTGACTACAATACAGTTACATCATGTAGCTTACAGCAAAGAAAAACGTTAATTTCCTGCGATAAAACAAAAACGATGCGTCGAAAGGCGTTTCCGGGAAGAAGCCGTTTCAAAAAGTCCGTCGTCGGTGTAGAGTTGGAAACTTTTCGACGCGAGAGAACTCCTCGTCACATAACTCCGTTCATTATCAATATTCGCGGAGGATATTAAGGTGGCTCTCTCATTTTCCCCAATCCAGCCCTTTGTTCTCCGCGAATAATGCATCGGTTGCACTATTTCTCCCCGCGCGTGATCTTTTTCTCCCTCTCTGCGAGCCTTTTGTGAGAACTCGCTTTTTCCGTCGCAAGAGAACCCTACTCCGCTCCGATTCCAGATTCCTTCTTTCGAGTTATGACTACGGAATTAATGGAGAGGCCATTCTCTCTTTTGGACTCTCTTCATATATGTTAGCCATTTTACAAGTTGGAGAGCGATTCCTTCTTTTTTTGTTTTCTTATTTTCTTTTTCTAACTCGTTTCCCGGAATTGTTGGACGAAAGAATTCCAATCCGACTCGCATCCCTTCGGACTTTATTTTCCAATTCCTGAGGCATGGAATACTTTTTTTCCTGCTTATTTTCTCGCATTGAAGTTTCTCGTTTGCGATGATTTCAAGGCGAGGAATGCGGGTCAGAGTTGAAGTTCTTCTATTGGGATAATTGTTCGGAGGAGCCAATTACTCTTTTCTCTTATGCCAACGAGATCTTCTCATTCTATTCGTGCGATAAAAATTTGGTTGGCTTTGTTCTTTTAAATCGCCGATTTTATTCACGGGAGGAATAAATACGAAGCAAGCGTGGTATCTCGTAGGTTAAGTTTATCAGTTCGCCGAATAGTCGATTAAAGTTTGCTATCAAAAGAATTGTTTTCCTACCAATTTCTTATCTTACGGAGATTAAAGTTTGAGGCTAAATAGGATGGGCCTATTGAACTATTCTCGTAAAATCGTGTCTATATTTCTGTGATTTTTTTAGAACGGTTTCTTTACTCGTAGGTAGACGTTATGTTTAAATTTTATCAATTTATGTTTGTATGAGCCTTGACTTTGAGCTTATTTGTTATCACTAATTTTAACAATAGGTTACGTCAATCCCTAACACAAACAGTATTTTTCTATAGCCCTATTACATAAAATATAATTTCATCATATTTAGAACGACCTATTTCAAACTACTGTTTTCAGTATGGAAAATGGAAATATAATAAAATTTCGCAATGATTGAATATTTATTACTATCACTCTAGTTTAACTGACTCTTTCCCAAAAATAATATAAAATATAATTTCTCAAAATAAATGTGCACTAAATTTATTATGTAAACACTAAATACACCATCTTTCCCGGGTTATCTTTTTAAATCCTGTTTATTTTTAGTTAAATCCTATTTACTTTACTTCTATTATGAGAAGTAATAATATCAATTCTAACTTCATAAGCTCCTGATTGAATCCATCAGTGAATCAGTTTTCATAAAAATCGTTTTCAACAACTTAAATTCTGATCCCAATAATTTCTTTTATTAATCCTCAAATGGAGTAAGGTTTGCGTTGGGATGAAGTGCCAACGTGAATATAGAAACGATAGAATTCCCCTCACATCGTCAGATGTGTGCATCGCGGCTTCAGAAATATCTCGACCGAGTCAACGAACTGCAATCACGGCATACATCTTTATCTGCCCGCAAACTCTCGTGAACGGCGAAGGATCCCAGTGGGCGTATCTATGAGGAAATAAAAGTCTGAGACTCACTCGAGTCGCCCGATGCTTCATCTCCTTAAGGAAGAGAGACGATCCAAAAATACTGCACGTGGTGGAATTATTTATCTACATGGGAGGCATACATGTTCCGTATCCCGTGATGTATTTCGAAACTCACTTTCACCTCACAATGGAACTTGCGCTGATACTACATTCGTCAACTCATAAGTCAACCTAATAGGACCACCACATTGTAGTGACCAGTGCATCACTCTCGTACAATGTCCTCCTTTCCCTTCCCTTTCATTTCCCCAGGAACTAAAACTTTTGTTTGATCACAATTTATTTCTGTCGCAAATAATCCTCGATTCCGTTCGCACTTTACGAGAATCTGCAAAACTTTCTTCCTGGGGGATAAAACTTTATCGTCCGATGCCTAAACTCTCTTAATTAAACCGTATCCTGACTTAAGGACTCCCTCGCCATTTATGGGCATCGTATTTTGCGTTGATCAGATTTCACTCGATGGACTTTATTAACTGCCTTATAGATTTACGGAGAGCGCCGTCTTTCCCTCCAATTTCGGCCCCCTTATCAGTCTTCCCTTCTAAACCCATCATCAATATAGCCCGTAACGGAAAAGACATTTGAATCTCGATATTGCGCATTCTAGGGGAGAGCCTTTTTTTAAAGTTGACGTAATTTTTTACTGCCCCTCTTCTCACGGAAACCTTTCCTGCTCGTTTACGACCAGGGGATCTAAAATGTGAACCCCGTAGGTAACCTTAGCGTAAAACAAGGAATTATTAGGGAATTGAGTGAGGAACACATAGCCGATGGGTGAAACGAGGTAACCAGATTAAAATTCGGGAAAGCAAACAGTGTGATGCGAGGTGGAGACGGTGAAATTTATGCCAAAATCAATACTTCGGAGGAAATGAATGAATCCACCGTCGCCGACGCATGAGTAGGATCGCGGCAAGTTCATTTCCCTCCCAACGAAGTTAAAAGGTTTCGTACGGTTTTCGTCACAGCTTCCATTGTTTGAGTGCTCCCTTTTGTTTACCATTCCAATGGCTGTGCGACATCATTGGTGATTGACGTCCATTTTGGAGAACTCGTCTCTTTACGGCCCACAACTCTACTTATCTTCTCCCCCCGGCCTTAATCTCTTTTCATCTCTTTCCAAATCTCCACCTACCCCTTTCTCTTTGAAAATCGCTCTCCTTCCTTTCATCTCTACTTTGCTCTGACAACGAAGTTAGCGAGATTATTTCCGACGAAAAAAGGATGATTCCCGTTATAAAGCGGTTTCGTTCCCTTGGGTGGTGAAACAATTATTTTTGGAATTTTAATGAATGGACCTTAATCTGGAATGTTAATTTTGTGAGTGAGTACATTTTGCGATCTTTCAGGTAAGATTTAAAGAGTGGGAGTGGAAAATTTAGATTCTTCATTCATGTTTCTTCGTGATTGCAATAAGCTTATCACCATTTCAATAGAATTTAATATATGTTGATTTAATATATATATGATTTGATATATTTAAAAAATTGCATCTTTGTGTTGTTGACAATTAACCAAATTCTATTGGCCAAACGAGATAATACATCATAAGTAGCATTTCAAGAGAAATTATGTATCCCATTCATGAAGTTGGCATTTTTACTGTGGGGATTTCATTGTCTTAATTAGTCATGACTCACCATAGAACGTTTATCTGAAGTCAGTACATGGAGATAACTATTCTTCCAGCTGTACCTGCACATCTTCTGCTACCTTCATCGGATATATAATTTTATAAATTGAGAAACCGTTCAAAATGAACTCAGATAATGGTTCAGAGGGAAATAAATATTGCCACTATAATTAAGATGTATGGAAGAAGAAGAAAATAGATGACTCTGTATTTAGAAATCTTCACGAGGTAATATTGGAGAAAACTTCGAAAATTCAATGGCATGGGAAGATCGATAAAAGGAGGTATATCAGAGGATTTGAGAGAGTCAGGAAACAATTAGAAAATAAATCGGAGACCTTTTCTGGGTTTGATTTTACAGTGTCATTCAGGGCTCAATTTGATGACGAAAAATCAATTACATTTGCAAGAAAATGACTTGAAAGGTTACAAAAATATTTTAAAAGCTGACAGCATTCTTAAAAGTTCGTTATAAGTCACAACTATGAAACTATGATATAAATTAGGGTTCTTCAAAATGGGGCCGGCCAAATAATGCGGAAATCAGAGAGTACGATGATCCTTGAGTAAATAATTATGTTATTCAAAGTATTCCAAATTATTTATGCCTGCAGCACTCTTCCATCGTACTTTCTCTTACATGTACCTTTGGCCTCACATCCAGTATTTTATGTGAATTTGCGTGCCTTAATGTTGAATTTAACTTTTATAGGAGCAATTAATATGAAGTACGGGATGGGGTACTTAAGGCTAAGCAAAATGGAGACCAAAGAGGCTGCAAACCTAGTAATAACGCATAATTAACTTTTATACTACGTAAATTACTATGGAGCTTTAATACTATCCTCTCCCTAATAATATTAGGATGCGATGGTACGTAATTTCAGATCTAGACTTCCACTTATTAATTGCTTTCCATGTGACGAATGGGAAAGCTACAAGGTTAGCAGCACAGTTACCATTAATTAAAGAATTATAGAGAATTTAAATTATATTTATTACCTATAACCATTCTCAACCCTCTATCTCTTGAAAGAAAACAAATTAGAACTCGGCTGTTAATTAATGAGATGTCAAAAAACTCTCCGTAAGCCAACGAAGTCAAATAAGTGTCCTGACTCTTCCTCGAACAGAGAAAGAACTCACGGATGACTGATCTTCTATAAATAACCCTCAAAAGGTCAGTAATCCGCCGGTTCTTTTTCTTTCTCGACACTTCATTGATGTAGTCGGCTTACGGAAAGTTTTTCGACCTATGCATTCTCGAATCCACGCGTTACTTAACGTTTCTAAACATTTCCTATTCTCTTCAGATCTTTCTAAATGACTTTGAATATGGGTATTTATCGGTCGCAGTGCCGGAGTGGATAGCTTGCTAGCTTGTTGACGCTCCATCATCAAGGTCCCGGGTTCGAGTCTCAGTTAACCAATTGTTGCTGGTTAGGAAATGGTCATGTGTGTTCGTCTCTATTAACAGCTCTCCTGTAACTGTCCGAAAATGGTTGTTTGTAAGATAATCAACTAGATAGATATTTGTTCGTTCGTTTAAATGTTTCTTGAAGCTATCTGACAGCGGATCCAGACGCTGAAGTAATTTTTGGCCTCTTACGCCAATATATTTTCGAATCCATACTTAACCAACGTCTCAAAACATTCCTAGTTCTCTTCAGACATTCCTGAATTCCCCTTTGGTTTAAGGTCTCAAGATATCTGGATATTTTTTCGCTCATTTCAATGTTTCATTTAATTGGTGGATCCAGACGGTACTTCAAAGTTTCAAACATTCCGCTACCAACGTAACATTCCTGTCCGCAGGTCTTAAAGCTTTACCTCGTCCGAAGCGCTTCTCTACCATTTCAGCTGCCCTCTTCTGCAATCTTATGGAGAGTTTTTTGACCTTTTACCCCTAATAATTTTCGAATCCACATGTTACTAACGTCTCAAAACATTTCCTGTTCTCTATAGACATTCCTGAATTTTCCTTTGATTATGGTTGCAGGACATTGGGGTATATATTCCCTCATTTTAATACAGCAAACTCTCACATAGCGCGAAGATACGTTCCTTTAAATCACCACGTAATGTGAAATCGCGCCATATGAAGCGAGTATTTTATAAGAATATCGTGTTTCGTATCTTAATCTGGAAAAATCTATATTATTCAGATATCTAATGGATCCTTCGTCCTCCAACTGGTCTGTGACATATTAATGTCAATTTTCAACTGTAAGTTGTGAGATCACATGAGTTTTATCCGCTTCACTTCGACAAATTATCACATATTTTCTGTGGAATTTCTTTACCCTCAAGCGGTAGGAGTCGGCCGGCTACTACATAGTTACAAAATAGCGAATAATAATTGGACGGAACTCCCAAATTTGTTCCGAATGTGACTTTTGAAACCGCGTCTTGCCGAAACCGTGTCGCGCTATGTGAAATCGGCTCCTAAACTTTGACCGCGTCTTAACGAAATAGCTTTCTGTGAGTCCTCACTATGTGAGTGTTTACTGTATTTCAGCTTAATTGCGGATCCAGGCGTTCCGCTCTCAACCATTCCGCTGCCAACATAACATTCCTGTCCGCGCGTCTTAAAGCTTCACCTCGTCCAAAGCGCTTCTCTACCATAGACTCTTATGGAGAGATTCTTGACCTTTTACCCCTATGCATTCTCGAATTAATGCGTTTCTAACACCTCAAAACATTTCCTGTTTTTTATAGACCTTCCTGAATTTTCCTTTGAATTAGGTCGCAGGAAATTTAGATACATATTCTCTCATTTTATTATTTCATTTAAATTGCGGATCCAGACGGTACCTTAAAGTCTCAAACATTCCGCTTCCAACGTCACCTCCCTGTCCGTCCTTCTATAAACCTTCTCCTCTCCTCTTTCAGCTGCTCTCTTCTGCAATTTTAATGACACTCGGCTGAACGTGTACATTGGCTCTCCTTCGCATTCAAGAGGAGAGAAAGAAATTCCCTCCCGAATCCTCCTCTGACGATGGTGCAGGGCGTCTCATCCGCCGACCCCTTCTAAAAAGGTCCCTCTAACAGGCGTGAGATCATTTCTCGATTCGCTGACTCCCGCGAGGTGTATGTGTGTGTTAGGGCACAGCGGGAGACGGGCACGTACTCAGAGTGTGTGTGCGCGTGAGGGTTAGAGTGGAACGCTTGTTACGCCGGCATGTGTGTGTGTGTGTGAGTTCTTGCTCTTGGATCACAACAGCGATGTTCCGCGCAGAATAGCGTTCCGTGGCGCTCTCACTACGGTAAAGACCACGGATTTTTCCCCTCGATGCCGTTGCGGATCTAAGTGAAAAGGGAATGATTTTTAGGAAGGATGTTCGTGGAGACTTCCGTGACTTGTTCATGCACAGCTACGTGCCGGGAGTGCATTCGTTTAATCACAGGGTTTATTTTGGATGGGTCAGTAGTGCAGCAGTATTTTGACTACAAATACGTAGCTGCCGTTACTATTCTGAGTGAATGAGGACGTCAGCAACAGATATTTTATCTCGTGAATGTAAGAGGGGTGTGTTGAAGCGCACGAATTTCGGGTTCTATTAACGTAACTACTCACTACAGTTCTGCTACAAATATATGCTTTCGCGTTTGAGATTGTTATCGAAATGTGCTAGCTCTGAGGGTTTTTTGAGCGTTCTACATTCTGTCCTTACTAAAAGAAGTGTGAATGATACTATCCACTGGTTGCTATTAAAGTAGAGATTTAAAATACTCTTCAAGCCATTCGAGGGTTTTTCCAGAGCTCCAATGGTGACCAGATCAAGGAAAACGACGACACTCCAGGAAAACCAACATTCCAACAAGAACATCTAATACGGATTTTAATAGCAAAGTGATTATCTACAGTGGTCAGCATAATACTGAAGTATAATTATCTAAATATATACTTACATTGAAAAATAACGAAGTATATCTAGTCTTATATAGAAAATACCAATTATTCTTCTAATTCCTTATGATAAAACAATGGAAATACGTATTGGAAAATGTTCTCGAAAGGTTGGCTTATGCATAATGAGGGTTTCTTTAATCTGGTCACTACATTAGATATGGGACTTAATTCGCTGAATTATGCGAAAAAAAAACAAGTCTCAAAATATTTTAATGCTTGCGATTTTAAGTGAAAGTGCTAAGATTATAGAAACGCATTAATATTAAATCACTTGCTACGCGCCGGATAATAGTCCAGATCTTCAGGATGTTTATTATACAGTGAAAACTAACCCACAGTAGCATAGGCGGAAAAGATATTCCTGAAAACTATGAAGGATAAATCTTGAATTACAGCCATTACATCTTTTGAGGGGAAAGACACGAATTTCTCTGACTAATGTTATCAGTTTCTCTCAAAAACTACTGGAAAGTATAGACGAGAAGGTAGAAAGATGATGAGATAAATGACTACGTATATTATTGTCTTGGTGTGTATTCTTTCAGGTATAATAGACGATATCTGTTGTGAAACTATGCTTTAATTGGTATCATTATAGTGTCTCTCCAGTTCACATTCTTTCTTAGTTAGCCCAGTTAAACCTACTCATTATCAATCATTGTCACCGGCAAGACCCATTAGCGATAAGAATAATAAGACTGAGGAAATTTAAACTCCTCTCATATCAGATATTTAGTCATAAATATAGATTACTGTATTAGTGTTTTTCCATTTATTCGCATTTATTATTATTATTATTGGACCCTTTATTAGGCGAGATTAGGCCCGAGTGGACCTCTCTTCCACCTAACCTCGTATGAAGATACATGGTTATCAAGATGTAAAATAATACTAAGAGAAAAAAAAAGAAATGGAAAGATTTGATTTGTGGGAAAAAATCTCCATAACTGAAGGTTGACTGAGAGAAAACCCACAGTGCGGGAAAACACCCACACAAGAAGGGGGGCATTTATTTATCATGCCAAGATTTATTTGTCATCCAACTATTCCATCCTAGGTTTTTCGACTTGCCTTTATCTTCCTACAATCAATAAAATATCATCGGAATTATGCTCTAGATGTATAAACGCGCTCAACTCTTTTGCATTAATTTATTTTCAGGGAATGTATTTTATTCAATAAATATAACGTGACACGGAAAATGTTTATAAATCATAAGAATATAGCATTGAAAGTTCTTGGAGTTTTATATGTCGTATGCAAATTTCGTTATTTTTGTACACGAGGCGTTGTGATTTAACCCGGAATGGCTTGAAATCATTCCAACAAAGGATTCAAGGAATATCCCATATCATCTCAGCTAGCAATAGAAAATTCTGTCGCGCTTGCGAGGCAATTTGAAACGACGGATCGTCGTGAAGAAAATAAAGACTAGAAGAATTGCTTCTGCGATTTATTTTGCCCCATTTGCGTGTTTTTCCCCGCCTACAAAGGTGTTCTTGCCACTGCCGCCGTATTCTCGCCCTCTATGACGGCGTCAAATTGATGTTTTGCAAGGGTTTATAAAAGATAGGGGGGGTTGGCAGGAGTGACGGGGCGCCTGGCACCGTCCTTTGGTCCCGTGTGGTGGAATTTTAATCTGACAGATGGGACGAGTGTCAGACCTTCTTTACTCTGTTCCACGGCAGAGAATCTCGCAGTGGAAGGGACCAATTTGAGACCCCGAGCTACGCAAATCACTTCTTCCTGTAGTTTGCGCGTATCATTCCTGCAGAGTTGCCATTAGCACTGTGGTTCAAACGAGGGTTCTGATATTATAAGCACGGGATTCTGTCTCTTTGTGGAAGTTAGGATTTTATTGTTTTTAACTACTGTTGCACTGACAAGGAGAGACCCTCACTTTTGTCCGGGGATTTTGATGAAACTTTTTGTGGTGGTGCACAAAGTAGAGTAATGAAATAGTGTAACGGCGTTTCTCTGAATGGGCCTTAGTTTCGCTGCAATAATTAATTGAAAATTGAAAATCTGAGTATAGGCAACCCCGCATTACACGCCCGTACTAGCCGAATCTGCAGGAAATAACACGTTTTTTACTAATATTTTTAACTTAATTTTCATTTTCGTTTTTAATTACTTTCCTTGTTACTTACTTATGGACTAAATAATAATAATAATAAATAGATTTAATCAATAGTCCCATTAAATAACCTTCGCCAGCGCTATTTCTTCATTTACGGTACTTAACGACGGCTATCCTAGGAGCACAAAAAGGACTTGCATTCGAACGATTTCGGATTTCCTATTCAATAGAAAGCGACTGCCTTCTAATGTTTAATAATAATCACTAGGTGCCTCATAGTTGTTTGTTGAATAATAATCGTCTCCGACCACATACATGCAGATAAATCCCTAGCTAACGGGAAACTTTCCATAATTAATGTCTTACTCGACGTCACCTCTATTTTCTAGCAAAACTCAAGCCAACATATATCGAAGCCACTAGAATTTTGTGAAGGTAAACGTCTCTCTATTGGAAACGAATACTGATAGATATTTGGAAAGAAACTTACTTCCCCATGAGTGGTGCCGCAATGCCTATGACTGGAGAGTGACTTCTCTTGCTATCATTTACTTCTATTACCTAGCACTTCTTCCATTGGATATTCAAGTAAGGATGAAAGGAGTCCAGCAGCCTTCAGCGAACATTCTAAAGAGGATGCTACGGGCGCACTTAAATATCTACTAGGTAAGCGTTAAGGTTGCTCTTCAGAATCATTTTTGCTCTAGAAAAATGTGCTCACATTCGATTTAAATTTATTATTGAACTTTAGGAGAAAACTTTTCTCTTGATTAAGCGAATTTTTAGTCAATATTTCCGCAAATAACATTTTCTTTTTCCATCTCATTGAATTTTGGATTTTTTACTCTTTATATTGACAAATAGTACAGTAAATACTGTTATTTCCAGAAACTTTAACGGCCATGAATGTCATTGATAATCTCGTGAACGTGGAAATATCCAAAAAGGCCCGTTTAATCGGCGAGAAAGTTGTGGAAAAATTCATGAAGATCATAGCTGAAAATATCTTCATTGAGGAGGAAGAGTTATTCCTTGAAAATGAAGACGCAGATGCTGAATTTGTGAATGAGAGCGATGAAGAACCAGAATCGGGAGACAGCAGCCCTCCTTCAATCGAAGGGAACAGTGATTCCTATGAACCATCTCCGAAATCTCCAAAGTATCTTCCTGTTCCGATAGATGCTAAAATTAAGGTCGTTAATCTTGCTAAGAAACACCCAAAATGGTCTGTAGCAACTTTAAAAATGAGAGGTTCACATTTATTACGACGCAAATCTCAGATTCCGGTGTGGGGTAAGGATATTATAAATGGTGGTACTCGATTTGATAAGATGCATATGATAAACAAATGCACATATGATAGATTTTGTGAAGCGAGAAAGAGATGTGAGCATGTTACCTCCAGAAGTCTCCAACAGTTAGCTTTCACTTTCCACTTTATCCGTGGGGTATCAGCATTTGTCGAATGAATTCAATTTCACTGCCTCAAAATCATGGCTGATCCGATTTAAAAAATAATTCAAAATACGACAAAGGAAGGTGACGAGTCACGTTTCACATAGAGATATTGAATTTCCAGAAAACACTATTAAGGCTGCGGAACTTTTCTGTAAACAGACGAATCACCTAATGAGAAACTATCAACTGGACTATGTGATCAATACAGATCAGTCGGGATGTGAATATAGAGTTGACGTGAAGAGAACATTAACGCACAAAGGGGAAAAAACTGTGCAGCTATCTATTGGAAGTATAATATATGGTCCTGGAATATTTTCCAGGATTTAATATTTTGACGTTTATATACCAGGAGTTCTATGTCGTGTATAACTATTGCATAGAATTTGAAAATTTTGTGATTTTGAATTGAAAGATACATAATTCTGTCATTTCTTCCGCCGAAGTTGGAAATTGTAAATCTAATATGAAATTAAAATCTCCTTAAATGTCTCAATTTTCTTGCTCCTTTTGTTGTAAATTATACCCAAAAACTTATTCATTATTGAAACTGATAAAATTTAAGAACACAATCAACATTTCATCTCCTGATAATTGAAGATGGATAAAAATTATTTGTATCATGCCTAGAAGTAAATGATAGCAAGAGAAGTCACTCTCCAGTCATAGGCATTGCGGCACCACTCATGGGGAAGTAAGTTTCTTTCCAAATATCTATCAGTATTCGTTTCCAATAGAGAGACGTTTACCTTCACAAAATTCTAGTGGCTTCGATATATGTTGGCTTGAGTTTTGCTAGAAAATAGAGGTGACGTCGAGTAAGACATTAATTATGGAAAGTTTCCCGTTAGCTAGGGATTTATCTGCATGTATGTGGTCGGAGACGATTATTATTCAACAAACAACTATGAGGCACCTAGTGATTATTATTAAACATTAGAAGGCAGTCGCTTTCTATTGAATAGGAAATCCGAAATCGTTCGAATGCAAGTCCTTTTTGTGCTCCTAGGATAGCCGTCGTTAAGTACCGTAAATGAAGAAATAGCGCTGGCGAAGGTTATTTAATGGGACTATTGATTAAATCTATTTATTATTATTATTATTTAGTCCATAAGTAAGTAACAAGGAAAATAATTAAAAACGAAAATGAAAATTAAGTTAAAAATATTAGTAAAAAACGTGTTATTTCCTGCAGATTCGGCTAGTACGGGCGTGTAATGCGGGGTTGCCTATACTCAGATTTTCAATTTTCAATTAATTATTGCAGCGAAACTAAGGCCCATTCAGAGAAACGCCGTTACACTATTTCATTACTCTACTTTGTGCACCACCACAAAAAGTTTCATCAAAATCCCCGGACAAAAGTGAGGGTCTCTCCTTGTGAGTATCAAAGAATTAGGTGGTATTATCAAGTAAGCCAATTGTACCACCAAGTTGTGAGCGTTCGTTTTATTATCGATAAAGTAGTTTTGATTCGGTTTTACGTGCAATAAGTACATACATAAGTTTTCTATGTCTTGGTTGGTTCAAATGTCCTAAAATTAATCATTATTGAGATCTAACCTCTTCCTTCACATCAACTATTCCTATTATCGTATACTATTTATCGTATACTTTATAGTGGTGTGGTGTTGGAACAGATTAAGTTTTTGGGCAGCTAAGCAGGTGTTCAATTAAAGACAGTGAAAACCAAGAAAACTAACTCTTCTGACTTCTCTCTCCTATATTTCAGTCAGCCATGTTGCTTCATAGTTCTCTCAGTAGAAGAATTGGAATTCTCTTCCTAATTTTTCGACGGGTACAATAACGACTTGCTTCAAAGAAAAACAACACAACGACAATCTCATAACTCAATACAATCACCAGAAGTGCAACCCGAAGACAAGTGTAAAGTAAAAGTCAATTGTCAAAACAAGTAATGCAGTGTTATAATTTTATAAATCTCTTTCTTTCTTCCACCCACTTCATCTCCACAACTCACTCGAACTATCAGATTACTTCCCCTTTTCCCCTTGATGGAAACAGACCCTAAGAGACAGTTCATATTCAACCCCCGAACAAAAAAAAAAGACTTTAGAAAAATAGAATCTTTGAGTTAAATATAATTCAGGATAAACTCAAATTAAATTTCTACCGGTAAGGAAAAGTTTTTCACCAAAGTTGAAAAAGAAACAACTCAGTCTACCAAATAAAGCATAAATCCATGGTCGTAGTTCTAATCGTTTAACCAAGGATGCGTCAAAAAGTGATTTAATTAATTAATGAGGAGGTCTTCGAATAAAAATGTAAATTATGAATCGGTAAAATCTGTGAATCTGTTCTCTTCAGTTGTATGACTCCGTATGACTTAAGGTAGCTGAAGCACATTTAATAACACAAGAAACACCAAATAAACTTCTTATCACAGATAGTTTGCAATAGATAGATGCAATAGTTTGCTTACTGAAATCCTATATAGACTCAGGAACCAAAATAGAAGCTAGCCCTCCTCTTATTAAAATCTAAGTAATTCTTACTTTACAAAACCAGGGACATGCTCGTACTCGTCATCGAAACGGAATCCCTTGCCAGAATCGGTCGTTTTAAATTCCAGACGAGAAAGAACGTAATGGAAAACCCTCGATACATCAATTACACCCATTAACGCAGGACATCAACACAAAACCAAGTGGATCCCTCCGAGTCCACTTTGAACCGAACGAAAATTGCCGAACGACTCCTTAATTTCCACGTTTTTTTGCGCCATCTTTCCCCTTAATTCGGACTCAAAGGAGCTGTAATTACGGCCGCTCGAACGGACGCAAATAAAAGTTGCTTTGTCCGTCGCCGGGATATTAAAAGGCTAATTTATAAACTCAATAATGCCGCTGCCAGTCCAGTTTAAAACGGCAAACATTTTCGGAAGGGCATTAAGAACGAAAGTCACGCCTGTCAAATTTCCTGAAAATTCCTCGTTCGGGTAAAAATGAAAGCGCTCTGCGAAAGAGAGGATTTAATCCCCACGGTCCTTTTTTTCCGCCGATCCTCTTTGGCAGCCACAAAATAATCCCGGATTAAAAATTCGCTAAAGGAAAGTTTTTGGGAACGTTGAACGCCGGGCTTTTTTCGGACTGATAGAGAGAGAGAGAGAGCGACGTCGTTCCGCCAAAAGACTAAGACTTTGCCCACCGTTTTTTTTATGTTTTAGCCTACTTCCCAAAAATTGGGAAAGTAGTCTTATGAGATCCCAGAGCTGTCCAAGCATGATCCCCGCCGAACCGCAAGTCCTTTCTCCGCTAAATCTCCCAAGAGCTTTTTCCCGAACCAAATTAAACTCGGGGATTATGGCGCGATGATCGAAGTAATGTTTGATTCTTTGCGTCCGTATCTGAGTATGAGCTAATACGTCAGGGCAAAGATGATTCTTTGGCGGAATTTAGTAGAATTTGGAAATTATTTCTTCGAAGATTAAGGCGAGTTGTTGTAGAAATATGGAAAAGAAAATGAACTTTCCCAAAAAAAACTCATTCCAACGAAAAATGCAGATTTCGATTGATGACCATATGATAACGATTTATCGTCTGATTGTTTTGTGGAAGAAATCATATGAAAATTCCTTCTGAAATACATAATTTCTTTTCCATTCATTCTTATAGCTTCTCGTGTTTGATACTGGTTAGGTAAGATAAATCAATGATCTTGAGATATGCTGAGATTCTCTCAGTGAGTTGAATTCCAAAGTAAGAGAGATTTTAACATTTGTACGATACTATTAATACAATTAATTTTCCTTGCGTAACAATGCTAGAGATAAACGTGGCACGTGGATGAATCGATGAGTTGATTAGCGGAAAAATACCCACAATGAAGGGAGAGAGTAAGACCTCCACAAACCTACTGACTGTAAATGTTAAAATGGAAGTTCTTACTTACCTAGAATTATAAAAATGGTACAAATGATGACAATGAAATAATAAGGATAATAAATAATATAAATTATCATAAAAATGTGCAAAAAAATAAAATAAACCACAATTGAAGAAAGTAGTAGAAATTATATGAAAATTCCAGTAAATGCAGGGAAGATTATTGCTAGATAAAACATGCGATATAAGAATGATTAGTAACGACACCTTTCAAGTCACTAAGATTCCCAAAAAAATCCTCAATTAATCAGTAGTTCAAAGCAAAAATCTTCGTCATTTTGTATACTGGAATACGGTGTGATAAATTTTATGATAAATTACATCAGTGTTTATATTAGTCTTATGGCTCCCAAAGGAAGGAAATCTGTGAAAAGCGAAATACGAAGAGCACACTTCCTAAAATGATCACCTTCCATTTATGCGCCACATGGACACTGAACCGCTAATTTGAAATATAGCACACACCTCAGCACACATCTTTTCAAAATTTGGGAAACAGAGTTTAATTTGGACTGCAAAAGGCCTCCAAAGGCTTTCAAAGCTTTCCAGATTTCGGTCCAGAGATGCAATTCATGATTCATCGCATACACATCTCCAAGGTTAATTAAAAGTCTCGCTGATGCCCTGTCCGGAAATTATTTTTAAGGCCTAGATATGGCGGACACATATTAAAATCTTTTTTTTACGACTTTTTCCCGACATTTGGACGGCAATTATCCCGATGGATTGCGCTAATCCCTCGCATTCCATCCGCGGATGATCATTAGGAGTCATAAATTCAGGATGAGGAATCAAGAAAATTCCATGATTTCTTAAGCCCCTAGACGCAGGGGGGGATTAAGTGATTTCCATAGATCCAACTTCCCTCCCTGAAAACTTCCATTATTCTAATGAAGTAGTCACCGCAATTAGAACTTCGTCCTTCACGGAGCTTAATCACCCTTTGGAAACCATTTATCTCGCAGCGATTGCGACTCGATATTATTAAAATTATAATGAATCCCCTCCAGTTCTTCCGTTCTCCAGCTGCGGGGATAATTAAACTCAAAGCTTCGAAAATTATATGTCGAAACATGGCGTTGTGACAGCCAATGCCTCGGCGCTTTGAGTTTTTCCTTACGATATCAATGAATCTAGTTTTCCTTTTGAGTATCGCATGCACTCCGTTCTCACGCGGCAACTCTTCAAAGGAGGCGAAGGGAGTTTCATGAAGGAACGGCGGAAGCCTGGGAATAAACTCTGGGGTGGTCTCTCTCATGTTCTTCGGCTTGCCTTTCTCCTACAACGAACGCGTTATTTCCCGTCAAAGGCGTATATAGAAAATGGAAATATTCGGTCTACATGTGAATTCAAAGTCGCATGTTTTATTTCGCTTCCGGCACGAAAATATCAGTCGCAGTTTCTCGTAAAATGATTGACTATGGTTATTATTCTCGTCGATTCTTTGTCAGAAGCAGGACCTAAATTTATTTGCGCCTGGTTGATTTCAGTTTATAACTTCGAATAAACGTTCTGCGTGGACTACTTTTGTTGGAAATAGAAGCTTTTTTCGAGCGGAAAAACACGTATGGTTTCAGAATTATTTTGAAATGGGCGTAGGCGGAAAAATTAAAGATAGCGTCTAATAATAGCTCGCTCTTTGATCAGTAATTCTTCTGTTGTGCACTTCAAAGTTAAATGAACTTCTTTGTTGTTAATTTTGTGAAAATCAGTGCAGAGAAATAGAAAAATGTAAACAGCCTGAGAAAGATAGCGTTCATCTATCGTTGTTCGTAGTGTTGTTGTAAACTACCTTTCCTCTACCGTTAAATTTAAGTTGAAATGATAAATTGAAGGAAATCGTAATTCTTTTGTATTTCCCTTGATTTTGTTTATCATTCAGAACTCAAAGTTAATATTCGTAGATATACATGCATAAACAAAAGCCTGAAAAAATTTCCCGATGAAGCTAGCCATAATTTACGTCATAAGGGTAAAAAAAACAGTAAAATAAGTGGTTCATGGTTAGAAGTACAAATTATGCAGGACACAAAATTTTAAAATTGGTATTATGGAAATGATTTGCCTTAATAAATCGTTTGAGACGAGGCATTAGTAAACCGCGGTAATGGTTTCGGCTTTTACTTAGTGGTATGCCATAATAATATAAAGCATTTGGAATGCATTTCTCAATAATATGATGCAATTTCAATGTAATTTATAATGCTACCGTTATCTCAATCGTTCGATTCCCTTGAATTTTTTCTTTGAGAACTTCGCTATATTTCGTCAAAATCATTTTGTTTTTTAATTCATTTTCCACCTGAATCATAATTTCCTTAAAGAATAGTAATTTCCTATTCATACCAAACATTTATTCAGACAGCACGAAAATATTCCAAACTGTAACAGTTTTTAAAATATATGATTATTTCAGTGGAATATACTAACATGGTTTATTAAATGTCACGGATTTCATAGAAGTCCAAAGTCGTTAGTTTTTTCAGAAAAATACACTTTCGAATCCTCTATTACCGAAAAATATCATCCTCATTCGATTTAACGAAAGCAAACGCTCCGTTAAAACAATTCCGTGGCCTCCAAATCGTATTGATTCCCAGGAGATCGAGCGGCATAATCGGAAGTAGATGAAACCTCGTTACACCGTATCATTGACGAAAAATCAAATATTTGCCTTATTAAACCGAGATACCCCAATTTAGATGGCATACATAATGACCTTCCTCAACCACGGAAATGCGGTAATGAGGTAATAAGGGGACCAAATCTGCGGTTTCCGTCACCATGACGCACCTGCCTCAACAACTTTTATCTCCATTTTCATGATCACCCATGAAATGCCGCATTAGGGAGTGTAATACCGCTCTATAGAGCTACATATATGCAGGCAAATCTCGAATATCTTGCATAATATTGGACTTATATATCAATGTATATGAATTCACATTGGGATGTATTTTTCAATGCTCAAAATTTAAAATTTTCAGTACGTTTTTATGGTTAATATATCAGTTTAAGCGACCCATTGAATTCTACTCCAGGTTTTGACAACCAGCTCTATTGCTCTATTAGATGAAGGAGAAAAGCAAAGCAAAGGGCCGCCTAGATTTTGGGGGAGCAAAATCTGTGACGTTAGTTGATAGCTTGGCGTTGCGTGAAACTTTTCACAAGGGGCACATATCAGGTTTATTTTGCTTCCTATTATTTACCATTCTCCTTCTATTCCACAAAATATATAAATGCTAACTACATCCCATTTACAACTGTAACTAGTTTAATAAGAGATCGAAAAATTTTCCTTAAGCCTACCACGTCAATGAATGTTATACACTAATTGTAGAATTCCATATAAATAAATAGATCGATAGACTCAATTCAAGATTAAAGAATATAATAGAGTAATAGATGAAGAATAATTCAAGATCCCCGTCAGATCCTAGGCAAATTGTTTGTACTATTAAGTTACCTGGGATGAGGGGAGAGCGATCATACCCTTGCCCCCCATGGATCTGGCAGTAACTACGCTTCAGCACACAGACTGTAAAGCTCTCTTATGAGGTATGCTGGTTAGAGTAATGATTACCAAGGGGGGAGCATTCCAAGTGAAGTTTGAAAGCTGTCACTTTAAAAGAATAACGTAACAAACTAATTCGTAATCATCTATCATACAAATTAAGCCAAAATTATCCAATAATTCATCATCTATGCAGGTTAGTAAACCAATTAGTATCGATAGAGCTCTGTTTCAAAGCTCCCTGCAATGTTTTTCAACACATCTCGTTACTCCGACTCTCCATTGCCTCCACTCCTTCTTCCCATGCGTGACACGCAGCTCTTCCATCACAGCTTAATGCCGAGTAATTGGGAACAACGAGTGTATAATAGACCATTGACGGGGCCTCCATGTCGCGATGCACCGGCAGCAATTTACTCTTTCATCTCCGTCGAAAAAAGAAGGGTGAAAGGAAACGGTCAGGTTATTCGAATCACAAAAACCGTTTAGGGCTCCCTGTGCCGCAAGAGACGCGTCCCAGCGATTCTTGAAAGCATCTCCCGTCACTAATTATTCCAAACCCAGTTTCAAAATCCTCTCCGAAGGGGATAACATGTCGTTTACCTGGGCCGCGTACAAATGGCTCTGAGGGACGCATTGAAACGTGGGCCGAAGCATAGGAGAGGGTATTAGAGAGGCTAATGGGAGAAATGCGGGAAAGGACAGCCATTGACATCAAGGGATTTCCATTTTGGCGGGGAATCTTATGAGGGGGAGATTGAATGAGAGCGGGGACAGACCGACAGACTGAAAAACGAATTTATTAGGGGACCGGAAGACACCCATCTCGCCATTCAAGCCGTTCTTACGTGAAATGAAACATGACGCTTTTTACGATTCGCGCGCAATTTTGGTGAAAAAAGGTGGGGATTTGCGTGGGAGGGAAACTTGTGTATCGGCGTGCGCGCCATCGACGGGAATTTGTCATTTCGGTGGAAGTGGTTGGAAGGATGTGAGGAAGAGGTGATAATGTTCATGTAAAGAACTGCTGTTGTCATATCTACTAATTGCATGATTCATGATTGTCAGTGAACATTTTTTTGCAATTAGTATCTGCAAATTGTAGTAATATTTAAATATTAGTGTGTCACATAATTTTTGCAATTTATTTTGTTTATGTAAACTGGATTTAATCGATCAAATTTTTCATATGTTAAGAGTTCATATTTTGAATCGAGTTCGATACCATATGAAACCAATCTAGTAACTAATTACTTTGGTCTGGTCCAATAGTAACAAATGAAGTAACATTCGAAAGATACGGAAATTGTGGTAACTTAAAGGCTGGATGAAGTTAATGTGTTAATGGATAGTAGTAGCTGAATTTGGATATTGGATATTTTTGATTTTTAAGGAAATTAATGCATAACAATTTTAATAATGCTGATAATATGTTGTAATAATCTGGAATAAAAATATACGATTTGCTTCCCATGGAAAAAGAAAAATTTAATGAAAAATTTACAAAGAGCAAATACCGATTTAAAAGCCGAAAATTCACAGAAATAGTTAATTTTCAGTTTTTAATGTTTGATATTGGTGTAAGTCAGGGGTAATAGTCAGGGGTAAACAATAATTTCTCCATCTCCGCAATTCACGAACACCGAAGCAGGACTATTTAGACAGTAGAAATAGGAAAATAACAGAAAAAAAAACTAACGATAAGCAAGATATATTAACAAATTAAAATAAATAAAATAATAATTGAAAAAATAATATATAACAACAAACGGATATTAAATTTTTAAACATATTCGATAAATAATAAATATAAAGAAGGTCACAAATTTAATACAATAGGAAATACAACTGTATTTAGCATGCATTAAATCAAAATAATTTATTTAACACGCGATGAGAAATTGGTGAAATATAATTCCATTTAGCTGCTTAAAGAATGATATAAATTAAGTATTTAGAACAGAAAGGTCCTACCAAGGTAGTAGTTGGTGGTCTTCGACTAAATAAGGGATATGTGGAATCCTTAATATAACAGCAATAACGTCGTTGGAGTAATCTAAAATCATTACATTTTCTAGAAAAGTAACCTGTTAATATTTCTCTATCTCCACCATTCAGAAATGCCGACTTATATTATACTAACCTGATGGTATAAAATAGGAAAAACAGAAAAAATAAATGATAAAAAATAAATTAACTAATTATCATAATTATAAAATAATAATTACTATATTAAATATATATAAACGATAACAAACGTCCATGAAATTTGGAAATAAATATTCCATAAATAGTAAAAAATACAGAAGGTCACGAATTCAATTGAATAGTGCATTTAGTATACATTAAATAGAAATAACGTCCTTTATCACGCAATGAGAAATTGGTGAAATATAATTCCATTTAGCTGCTTGAAGAATGATAAAAATAAACTCCAAGAAGAAGGCATTACTAAAGTGTAAAGCACGATATGCGCAATGAGTGTAGGAAACGTATAAAAATCAAAGGCATAGAAGGGAACGGAAAACGTAAAACACACATAAAACAGCGACGACACATCTTTTATTTATTTCGACGACGTACGTAGCGAGATGAATCTCAAAATCTGGCCAAATCAAACAAGATACACTCACGAACACCCTAGTGGCGCCCGCTAAAAATAGAGCCGAAGACCCGGCGGAAAATATGACAAGTAAATGGGGAAGAGTCGAGGGGGTGGAGAGGGAGCGCTGGGATGTTCACGTCGCTTTATTAGCGCTGTACTCCTAGTTTTACCTCAACTTGCGCTAATCTCGGCCACGGTCTCTTGGCAACGAGTGATGAATGAGCTTTCTCCGTTTAAAGGGAGAACCAGTTGGAGTGTTAGCCGATGAGCTGAAGGGAGTAGTGCAGGCCCATGGAGGGATGGGGAAAGAGCCTTGAGAGACAGGAGCCTTTGAATCTAGCGCCGCAATTTAAGCCTAAAATCCCAGCAACCACCATCTGAGCTTCCCTCTCCCGTTTCGCCATTCGTTCCTCTTTTGTCTTAATTTTTCGCCTTTTCGCTTCTCATCTTTTCCCCCGTCCACTTGATGACGCACGCTTAAGGCCGAATTAAATACGATGCTGCGCTCATTATTAGCCGCGTGAGTAATGGTGATTTTCGGGGGTAAAATTATATATGGATAAAAATTTTAATTACACATAGCCGGACAAGATTTAATTATGTAATCATTTGGCTATCTCAAGCATTATATATTTTGTGTTATGTTTATTTTTGTTTTTTTTTAAATTTATTTCAGTTGTATACGATATAATTGAAATAAAAAATTAATATTTTTTAAATACGAGGGTGGTCTGAAAAGTTTCCGACTCCAGATTTTTCAGAAATCTTCAGAAATTTTTCAGAAAACATGTCGAGAAATGGTGAAATGTCAGAAACTTTTCAGACAACTCACGTACAGTGGGTTACCATGAGTGTGGTTTCAATTTTTTACTCTGCTCGACTAAATTTTAACTTTTTGTAAGAGTCTCTATAATCAATGCCAGCTCAATGTATTTGAGAATAATCTATACATATTTTCCTATACGTTCTTTACAATTGAACCAGCAAGATGCAAGAATTTGATAGTTCTCTGATAGGTCTTAACCTCTTCTGTAGTGATGCTGTACTTTATAATTTGTATGATCCCATTCTATCCAGGAATCTTCCACATACTAAGATTTATAAACTTCTTTCTTCCCAAGAAAGAGGTTAAGGTAAATTTGCACGTGAGGCCGTGTACCCAAGGAAATAACCACAAGGAATCTTCTGACGGGGCCGGGAATCGAACCTTCTTTCTCTATCCAGGAGGGTACTTTATCTAACCAAGGCCAGGACGTTTTTTCAAACCGATTAGGGTACTTTGATGGCAACTACGATTGCTTTTGCCTTCAAAGTACCCTCAACAATATATATCTGGCCGAAAAGGTCAGTTGGATAAAGGAACCTCCCGGATAAAGGAAGTTTCCGGGTTCGATTCCCGGTCCCGTCAAACTTTTTCCGTTTTCTTTTTTTTTCTTCTTTGTTCTCGTGTAATTTATATTCAAGAAGATAGGTTTGATAATGCTATAGAAGAAGTAATGCGTTAGATGAAAGATAGATCATAACAAAAATTATCAATAATTATTCGTGTTTAGGAATATTCTTGGTGTTGAAGTCAAGGAAAAAAATATGAACAGACGAAATTACACAAAATAGGAAATACTTAAAAATTAAGGAGAGCATCAATACAAGCTTTTTATTGTACTTTTGGAAAAATCATTCCCAGGTGAAAAAGAAAGAGGAGAGCACACGGTTTCAAAACGAACATATGGCGTAGAGATGCCGAAGAGTTTGATTTGCAAAAGAAAGATGAAAGTGAAGAGCCTGGAAACGATGGGCAAATGAAGTTGAGAGAGAGAGACCTGGGGTTGATGGGCGTGAGAAATTGAGAAACAAAGGAATGTCAGAGATGAGTTTAGCCAGAGGGCACTGTCCGAGAGGGGTTGCGTATTATGCGAGTGAGAACAACAGAACAGAGAATCCTCTCCGATTTCTAGTAACAGGACTGAATGTGAATTCTCTCCTTGCAAATATTATCCAATACCGCCGTTCTCCGACGCCATTGTTCGCGGAAGTTGGAACACATTCAATGATGGAGCTGCTCATTTGTAGTGTCACAGGAGATAATGAATAGCGGACGAGAACAAAAAGGGAAATGTAGCTATTTTAGGAAGCGAGTCATGTTTCAATTTTTATCTCATTTTTCGAACGGCATCAAAGATATATATTCTTTGCTTTCTGGCGGAAAAGAGTGGGAAGCGTTTTCTGAGAATAGATTTTTCCGGCGGAATGATTCTGAGAGTTTAAGGAAGCAGTGAACGAAATTAGAATGGTCTACATGAATAAAATTCCGAAGTTACAATATCAAGAGAAATTTTTAAATCATGAATATCACTGTAATGACTGGGATACAGTGCTTAAAAATTTTTAGCAATAGTTCGTGTACGAGCCGTATCAAAATTTTACGTAAATGTTACGTTTCCAACGATCAAATTTTAACGAAAATTTTTCGATTTGAAGAACCAAGTTAAACAGACGTCCCATAAGAAAATAACAAATAATATTTTTCTGTGTGAATGTGAAACATTGATCTTAAGAAAATAGAGCATCACAAAATATTCCGAGATTTGGGTATGACGTTAAGTGGAAAAAGTATGCCGGGTTGATTGAAAAACAAACACTGAGCTGCTAGACATGGTTTTAATGGAAGGATTTTATGCCAGAGAAAGTGGATAGTCAGATATTGAGAGGAGAGGGATTGCTGTGGAGAGTAACTGAGGATAGAATGCAGGACAAAGGCTGAAAATTTTAGATTATATAAAGGATGTGGTAAATTACCAAGAAATACGAATTAAAGAGTGTTGAATAGGGAATATTAATGCACAACCTAACAAAAAGACTACAATGATGACGATTATCATAAGGTTACTACGCACATCTCTGTTATGAGGAAGGAAAGTAGAGGTTCGAAAATTTAGCACCTTAGGCACTGACCTTCGCTACTTTAAGCAACCACCCACTCTCTTAGAAACGCACTGTAAAACAGAAAGGAATTAATAATACACGCAGCAGTACCACACTCATAAACTTCCGCAAATAGAGCCTATTAGCAACCAGGTGCGTGCGATACCGTTCGAAAAATACTCGGGGGTTTTCCCAGTGTGTAAACGAAGATTGTGGGCTTATATAATAATTGAACGCGTTGTTCCACCCGGTCAAAATATGCAACATGCAATATTAATTAGGGTCTCCGGGGAATAGACTTTCGTCGCTTCCCTCTCAGGCAAAACTAATTAATCCCTTGAAAGTTGTGTGCTCGCCAACCGCTTTCGCCGCTTAGACGCTCTTACGCGACAGCGAATAAACAGCTTCTTGACACCGAGGCGAACAAAGTTGTACGAATTAAATATAAGGTTTCTCCGAACAATGCGGAGTATTAGCGGGGAGAACGTCTAACATCGGCGGATTGGAGTGTTTGGTCTCCGTAATGATTTACGCCCCCTGAGAAGTCATAGAAATGCTCTCACGCGTTCATTTGAACGGCGCTAATAGCGGTTTATGCGTGGACAAGGAAGTAAAAGGAGCTGATGCATGTTTGATGTAGTACATACACAGCTTATCATGTAGAACTTTTCTGAGGAATACCGATGAGTATCTAAGAAGTCTACTTTTTCGTACTTTTATGTGTAAATAATGTTATGTTTGCGGTATATTTATGGATATGTACGAGAAAATTAGTGGGTAACTGAGCTATCAATCTTCATAGTGTGTCTTGTTTACCTTTCGAACGTAATTCTCATGTTAATGTCATATTTTATCTACATCTACTGCAAGCCGCCCTTTGGCATGTGGCAGGGGGTGTAAACACCGAAAGATTAAGCTACGTTTCAGCCTGTTATTATCACGTATTGTTAGTGAAAAGAATGAATATTTCTATTGAGAACTGTGGACATCATCACATCAGTTTTATCACTCAGGAATACTGACAGATGACCAAGGATCTATCTAACGTAACTGAATCTAAGGAAGAGTCAACACTTTCTCACCGAATATAATGGTTTAATGGTTCCTCTGATTCTCACCGAATATAATGGCTTAATAATGTGGGTTCCCCTGCTTCTTCTTTCCTTTTTATTCCCATAATCTTTATTTCTCCAAGATTGTTTGCCTACGTTGATTCTCCGTTGTTTCCTTTAGGATCAAAATTAGAGTGCCTCTCGGTAGAATGTGTATACACAAATTTATATATATTAGGTAGATAGATAAACCATTTATTGGCGAGGTTAGGCGCATATGAACTCATCACCCTTATATGCCGTCATAATATTGAAAAAATTAATTATTAACAAAAGGAAATGTTACGGCGTGGAAAGAAATATTTGTGACAGAAGATAGACGAAGAACCCACTTTGCAGGAAGACACTTACAAAGAAGGGGGACGAAATATTCCGCAAAAAGGTGAAATAACACAGGCAAAAGTAGAATAAGAATAAAATTATACTACAAAAACATAAGAAACTAAATGGAATAAAAGTAATTAATAATTAGAAATATAGATTAGAGAAAGTACTTGAGAAAATACATACGGCAAATAATAAGCCACATAACGGTACATGTTTTAAAGAGATAGTGATAGCATGAAGATAAGGTAAATGACATTATAAATTGATACGTTAAGATTGTAAATAGGTAATAATAATGACTCCAGCCTAAGGCATTCGTTTAATGATCAATATTTATACGGTCGGTATATTCAGTGAAATTTGGTGACGTGACATTCCGGCCTCTTCCAGTCGAAATCACACCGTTCAGCGATCTGTAGGAGAAAGTTACCCAAATACCCAATGCACAGTAGAGTTATGGATCCATATAAATGATATAATGACTGAAACTCTCCTTAACTTTATGCTCCTATTCGTGGTGTTTGTTTGATGAGTTAAGGAATTTCGTGATCGCTACTAGCTGGAATAACGATGCCGTGAACTTTCGAACTTGAATCGGTGTTGGTGAACTCATACGAAAGCTTCGTGCCGTAATATGATTTCCGTTGAGTAGAGGATCCTCATCCGTGAGCTGATATGAAAAATACATCACTTCTAGGAAATGCTAATGAAGTACATAGTTGATTGATTGCGATCTACGCCGCTCCCTTTCTAAAGGAAGTAGTGGTGTGTTTATACGGCTTCTAGGATTGATTAACTCTTGATCATTCTAGGGTTGGCAATCCAACATCTTTGCAAATGTCCCCAAAACGTTTGAGGTAATATTCTTTAATCATGACTCTTCATAAATATCTCTATTGGAAAATCATAATTGAGTACGAAGATTTATAACAGGTTATGGAAGTAAATTCACTAAAATTTGAGTGAGAGTGTATACATTTTCGAAACTTGTCACCGGGAAAGTTCCATTTTGAGTCATTTTTTGGTTTAATAATTCCTTTTAATTCTTCACCTTTGGAAGGGAACCGGTATTCCAAATCTAGCATTCACCCTATTGCAAATATTGACCGCTTAGACTGGCTTATGAAACTGGTGTGAAATCAATAATATTTTATATAAAATTTTTCAAACATTTAATAGAAAATATTATTGATTTCATTATTATTTATGACTATTTTCTCTAAAAGAGTATTTAAGGTATTCTCTGACAGATTTCCTCGCATAGGAATCATCACTTGATACTGAGAAGCTGATACATAAAAAAATTAAAAAACAAAAAACAGAAATAAAAGGTAAAGAATGGCTTTCAAGCAGGGATATAAACTAATAAATAAATTGTATCAGTTTACTACTATACCACAGGTGTAAAATTGAATTCTTAAGCTCAAGGAATGATGAAGATATATTTATTGTTTATTACAATTTACAATTGTTACCTTTGTGTAATTTGTGGTTTGGCCTATGAACCTATGGAAGCTCTTAATATGCAGCAGTATCCGACCTTCATAATCGTTATTCAAGACGGTAAATTTTCTGCACTGATTTTCCGGGAAGACCAATCTGATGGGAAAGTGTAATTGTAGAAACTCCAAGAAACATAAAAAAAACACATTTTGGCTCTATAAGTCGTACAATACTGTGAAACTTTATGAATAAGTGAGAACTGGGAATGGTAGTATTTAAAGAGATTTTTCCCGCTTCCTAATAGATTTACATCAATTTCAATTCTGCCTACGAACGCATGGTTCAGAATGATGCAAAGTAAGAGCTATTATGAAGTGAGAGTGTAGCAAAGAAGATAGTCCAAGTAGCATTTGTCTCTAGTATCTACGTCACCGATATCGGGTCACGCACCTATTTACCGCCAGGTGAGCAGAAAACAAGCACCAAATCATTAGTTAGTCCAGATTTTCCTGCCGCTGTCCGTCCCTTTTAAAACTTTAAGCGCTCCAAAAGCAGCGTGATACCGTTAAAGCGTGATAAATGGATCATCGTCGTTAATGTCCTCATAAACGCTCACAATTGTCTCCGGAAAATCCCCCAAAACCGTGGGACGACCGATTGGCTTCAGCGTTTCAACTCTTTCGAATTAACGCCGTTATTAATGCAGGAAACGCGCTGCAGGTCCGCAGCTGAAACAGTAACGAGTCGCTCGTCGTCGGGAAAAGAGTTGTTTTCACTGCCTCTCTTGATTTTAACATGAGAGAGAGAGAGAGCAAAGTTAATTCGGGAAAGATAAAGGAATTTTGTTTGATGTCCGCGTTTGTATACATTTTTCCCGTCCTGCCCTTATAGAATATTCGATATAGTAAAAACAAGGGGATAGTCCGGCGAGTTGACACAGCGCTTCCGCGCCTCTAAATATTTCACAGCGCTCTCATTCAAAGGGGATTTCATTTGCAGTGCGGGTGATATGGACGTCCGTCCGTTCTCTGCTTAGGATGGTCCGTAGGACCCTTCCTCTTCCTCCCGACCCTTATTCCATTTAATACACACCCTTATGATGAGAACTGGACATGGAGAGCAGCTTCCCTTCCCAGGATGTTTCCGCTGCGAATAATAACAAAGTTTGTTAATTTATTCGAAATAAAAATTCCGCGCCCGAGTTGCGTTGGCTGAGTTTCCGGGAAGGTTAGCACGTCAACGCCGGTTTTAATGACAAAATCCATTGGAATATTTGCGAACTCCTATTCATGTTTTCCTTGAAATTCCAAGTGCTGATTCGATTATGCAGAAATGTTCGATTAATTATTCGTATTATAAATTACATTTTTGTTTTAAGTATTAATATTTTGAGTTGAATCAAAGAACGGATGTGATAAATTTTGACATCGCGGGATGGATAACATTGCGAAATTCCTCGATGAGTTTTCCGTTTGGAAAAATTGAGTTCTGAGTTGTGTCTCGTTTTGAAGATACCTTTGAGAATTCCGACTCACGCGTGTTCTTCCTTCGCAAATACGATTTAAAGGCTAGGGAAATTCAGTTCTTCACGGATGTAATTTTACTGAAGAGGATATAGGATTTGTCTGCGCTGATAATAAAAATTCTCTACTTTATACCAAGAGACTTGTTGTCAGCATCCAATGTCCGAATGGAGTAATTTTATTATCATCATCTATAGGTCCAACTTAGTTCTATGTTGGGCTAGTATTGTTAAAAATGCCTCGGCAGCTGAGGTTATTTCGCACGTGGGCTCTCATTGGGAATCGAATCCTGGACCGCATTCATCGAAGTCGAACACGCTGCCCATATATCTATCCGGAAGCCCTTACTAATATGTTATTTACTTTTTCCATAATAAATGGCAGAATGAAATCAATTTTTCGAATTTCGTTAATTTTGAATCATAAAATTATTTGGTCATTATTCTCTCAGAAATTTTACATTGCAGCCTATTTTAGTAGATAAAATTTAATTTTTTACATCTTACTATAATCTGATGGGGAAATTTTGAGTTATAATTTAGTATATGATGAAAGGATATGATGTATTTCCTTCGCTAATATATTTTACTGACATTTATTTGCATGCATAACTGTCAACTAAAAGTCAATGGAAGCTACTCTTTGGGGCTAAAACCCTGCTTTAAGATATTCTTTAATACTTCATCAATATAGTCATGCATCGCGCATTTGAATTATTATTTTGATATCATCATAAAATTCCTAAAGAACTATAAAATGCCCAACCTTCATTTCCCAAAAAGTTATTTTTATCAATGTTTCTTCTAATGGTGTATCATTTCGAATATATTTTTACTATTTTAACAATTTTCACATTCCCCTGGAATTTGAGCTAACCCCTCTACGGCCTTTCATACTCAATAGTCAATTTCATAGTAATATTTCACTGTGCTGGCGAATTTTGCATTAGTTTTAGAATAGTAAAATATATAATCAATTATCATATAATTGCTGACTCTCGTGATAAATTTTAATTTTCAATTAAAAAGGTAACGCACGTATTATAGTGGGATTTGCTAGTTTTTCACTCTTTTCATACTATATTTAATTATTTTCGCAGGGCATTACTGTAACCGCTCCTATAAATTGAAAACTATAATTGCTTCAATTGCGAGTTAATATTTTATGCTAAAGTGCATGCGGAACAACCTGATTACCATAAAGTGTGAGTAAATGACAATTAGGATGCCATGCGCCTCGTTAAAAACAAGCGAATTGATAAAAAAACCGATGGCTCACCCAAATAAACAGCCACGTGTGACGAAAGCAAACTACTAACTGCATTTTAAATTAGCTCGAATAGGCACACAGATAGTTGTACCTTTTATAATGGATGCGACTGAAATTAATGAAATGCATTTTGCGAGGCTATTCTTTCGCCCGAGATAATCGTGGCATATATTTACGATGACAGTTATCGCGGAATTTACGTGGGCGTAACATCGGCTTCAAATATGTATTGAAATATACAGGGAGCGAAATAACCCTCAGCGCCAACGGCGGGAGTAGTGGCAGTTTCCTGTCCTAGGCAGAGGACGGCGTACTTGTGAGCAGCGAATTACAAACATCCTATAAATAAACGACCGTTGGCGGAGCTGTTTATTTTTCCTCTAGTATCGAAACACGGGCTTTCGTGCTTATGTTTTTTACGCGTTCCTCATTCTCACTTTCATTACAACGTGCAGAATTTCGTAGGGAAATAAACAGTCTCCGGGTGGAACGAATTCAGGAAATTCGTAACGTGCAGTTCGCGGGGCTTCCCAGAGGTGAGTTTCCGCCCCGTTCTTGCTGGAGAAACATCCTTCACGTGGTACGTAATGATGAGAACGGCTCGAAGTAGATACTGTTGCAAAAAGGAAAACAGGAGCCGTCGAAACATGTGAGATGTTGAGGGAATGTCTTTCTCTGCTAATGTGGCTAAGGGACGTTGACTATCATCCAATGGAGATGTATGGAAATTCCTGAAGGTGGATCATGCATAAAAGTAGTTTTAAAAATTTTAGATATTACGTCTTTATTTAGATAAGCGCTACTAGACGGCAAACGAGCTCCTATATACGCCCTTCACCAACTGACTAATGAATGAATTTCTCTAAATACATCTATCAGTTATAAAAAATTAATAACTATATTTACCATAGCTACTAATATTGCCTTCATTAAAAACAAAAACAACACTTTAAGTTCAATTTATTAACTAAATTCATTTCCTTACGTTACTAATTTTAATAGACTTTTCATAATTGGTTCATTAAAAGGAAGTCGTTCTAAATTAGAAATTTTCAGGCATATATTAAAAAGTGTCGTCCTCATTTCCTGCTGCATTTAATATTACAGATTCATTTTTAGTGTATGAGGAATACGGTAAGTTCAGTTAACTATTAGAAGGTGGAAAAAATTGATCTTATTTGGTAACAATGTTCATTACTTTGAAAGACATCCGATATATTAAGCTGAAATGTTCAATCATCGGTAGAATTCATTCCGGTTCAAAAATAGACTCATTGAGTCAGCAACTAAATAAATAACTTCTCATTGAATTTGAGGCATAACAATCGCTGAAAGAAAAAATTTCTGATTTTCAGGAAACATTCTTTCGAAACAAATGCATAGCGAAAAAATCTACATTTATGAAGGGAAAATGTAATAAGGATAGAAAATTCATTAAATAAGTTGAATAACAAACGAACTTACTTCTTTTGGCACATAGTAATCCCCTCTTGCTTATTTTGTTCCAGGAAGTCGCCTTCAATGTTTCCGACGTAACTATTTGTTTGAACTACATCAAATGTATGCTAACACATTCAGAAAAATTTGCTTTAGATAACAATTACATTTAACTTATTCATCTCCGCCAGAGGGTTACTGGCCCAGTTTGGGAATATACTACTGAGGTAACCTCAGGATATGCAAAAAAAAACTCGGTAATGTTGCAGCGCTCATGAATAAAACATGACGCTGGAGCTCAGGACCCGTTGTGTATGAAGTGCAGAATGTCTCTCCTTCTCAATGATGCAGTATCGGTGTTTATTTACACCAATACAAAAACGCGTATTGTAATACCATTTCCTGTGTTTGTCGGATAAGTATTAACATATTAATAAGGCCTAATTTTTCGGAACGCATTGGGCAGACCTTAATGAGCTAATATCATATTGAATGTTCATACTATAATGTAGTACTTCATTAGCTTCTGTCAAAGGTATATCGATGGAAATAGCCGATATGCTGCAGATAATGTTTAATAATGCAAGCCTGCAAAGTGTTTTCAGGGTTTAAATATTTATAACAGATAGGGTAAGCGTGGCTTGCATTTTAAGTTCAATTCAATGATATTTTCTGGTTTTCAGGGAGGAAGTTCTAAATTATGGGATAGCACACCATAGGTGTTCAATTATCTTTTTAGGTAATATAAATGTGATATTATCGATACAATTCCAATTCTCTCAATTTGTTGCAGGCTCTCGATGTGAATGTAATTTTTATATCCCTTCCTTATAGGAAGCCAATGATAATAGTAAAGCAAGATCTGACTTTTTCTGAAGAGGAAAATAGCTGTGGAGCTTCTTGACGGGATTGTTTAATGATTACAAAGGGAGAAAGAAAATGAAGTTAGTCCTTTCTCTGAAAACCTTTTAGCTAATTGAACAACTGCTTTTATAGGGAGTGGATACGAAAAACTCCTCTTTCAGGAAACAAATTAAATTTTGTGATTACCTATCGTATTCGGGAATTCGGGATTATAATAAATTAAGTGACGAATATAGTTGCACTTTTACGTAATATATGAATTTTTCATCTATGTAATAGCTATCTTAGATTATATGAAATTATATATTTACTATTTCCTGAAGCTCAGAAAGCTTTGGGGAAATAGCTTACTAGAAGTTTACATCATGAATATCATGGAAACAATTTATTTTTAATTTTTTGTCTACTTTTATTCGCGGTTATTTTCCTTCGACTAATTTGAAAAGTATTTGCTCAAAAAAATTTAGAACCAGTAAATGAAAATCTTTAGATGTAGTTTTCCTCGTCTTTGTAAAGCTCTATATAGAATTATAAATATGAGTGTTTGACCTTTTCAAGCAGGATTTCAATTAAAATACTAGCATAGATTTTGACTTGTGGAACAGCCTGCGTATTGTTTCACTAATTTAATTTCGCTTATTTCGTGCTAATAGGAGAAAATTTTGCTCTACCACGAATGACGTATAGGCAAAATTATATTATTCTTCAGAATAACTTAGAAGTCTCGAATTAGCTTTATCACTCCCATTGAACGGGTAGCAGAGGAAAATTGTGTACATCAAATACACTGTATATAATTGTATATATTAAAAGTTTAAACTCACAACAGCAATATCGAAAATATTACATGAAATATAAGTATGCAATTGTCACTAAATAGATTTTTGAGGTGAAATGTTTTAACATAGTCCAATTAGAAAAAGTACGTGGTTTGTTTTTATAAATTTAATCCCACGGGGTACCTAGACCTTTATAGACTGTTTTAAATAGCCAAATCGAACAATCAATGTTATTTTTACAGCCAAAAATCTCAATATATCATATATCATCTTTTCGTTTCTCTGTCTTCCTAGTATTGAATTATGCACTATGAAATCCGGTCAATTTTGCAAACAGACTTCATGAAATAATAATTTGAAAATGTAATGATGATGTAATTTGAATTGTTTTAAAATATATAATAAAAATGTGATGTAGAAATATGAACGAGATTGAAACAAAGGATTTACCTGTTCAATGTAACCCATTGTTGTGAAATCTACCTTCTTGAACGTCTCATGGCTTTTTCCTGTGCTCTTCTCAGTTTTTCTTCTATTATTCATAAAACTCAGATGCTATAATAAGTAATTTTTGTATCACTTCTCGCTTCAACTGAGAACAGGATGAAGAACATCATCCAGCGTGGAAAATTTACCACGAAATAGGTATAAGAAATACAGATTTAGTTCATTTTTACCTTTCATCTCTCGGTGTAAAATTCCTCTCTAGCGCGATATATCTATGTTTCATTGTTCTTAGTACGGCTATATTCCCCATACCATAACCCACCCTCACTGAACCTCATTTATTAGCCTTAATATTTTCCAACCCATTGTTCCTCCACCCTTCAAACACACGTCAATCACGGGCTCAATTGGAACTCCCAAAAAAAATTTCCCCTATCTTTAAAACCGCCGAAACCCACGTAACTTCCTTTCTCCCTCTCTCTCGCCATTCCGAGCAGAGGATGGATGTCAAATTGGATCTTGCTTGTAAAAAATTATCAGTTGTACGGAAAGGCAGCGGGCAAACAGAGCGAAATTAAATCTGTTCTGTTGTGACGCGGTGGACAATGAGGCCTTGGGGCATTGAATCGTCCGATTCATGCATGCTGTCAGTCCAATTGAATTACCGAATTCGACCCTGGATGTTTTAAACTCCGCCATCAACGGAAGCGGGGAAACAACCCCATAGGTCGATTATCTCTCGCATCGCGGGTCCGCGAGGGTTATTCCGCGGGAACACAATCTTCTCGCGCCACCGAGAGGGAGAATAAAGCTGTATTAAAGTACTCCCATAAAAGATTCATGTTTTGGCATCCTTCGATTTTTACGCCCTCGATGTTTCGGGCTCCCATCCAGTCTAGTGAAATGTCCCCTGTATTGTGACGTTAAAATAGATTCTATCTAGCGAGTACGGAGATGGGAAAGTAGAGCGTTGTAGTCGCTGCGCAAACTGAATAAAACTGAGATGTACATTTCTTTTCGGGGTGGAGGGATGACGAAGACTAGAATAAGGTGCCGCATACACTTAAAATAAACAACCTGAATTTGATTCACACATTTTATAGAAAGAGATGACTACAAGAAGTGGTAGCTGTTACTTTGACTTCGATGTATCTGCAATTATAGCTATGACAATGTCATCAAAGACCTAGGATCGTAACTAGGATACTATCGCTGCAGTCTCGAATTTATCGAAAAGATGCTCATGGCTAACGTTTTTGTATTTTAACTTTTGATAGCGCTGTAACAATGGAAGACGAAGTAAATCACTGTCACCTCATCGTATTCTCTGCATCGAATTGTAATTTCACTGTATCGTTCTCTTCGAATTATTCTGTTGATCATTTGTTTTTTAGTCTCGATTTTTATAACTGCAACAGGAATTATTCATTATGAATAATAATAATAGATGGATTCTTTTGTAAGATGTAAAGGTATAATAGTCATTATCTTTCAGAAGGAAAGCAATTGTTGTGGCAAGATAAATTATATGGTTGGAGAATTTTTCTCCATATAAATTGCATGGAGAACGAATTTCATGCATTAAGTGTTGTAAGTGTGTACAAAGTTGCATATAGAATCGGTAACAACGTGAAGACTGCAGTAACTTCTGCATTAACAAATACTGTAAAGGAGGTTGAGCGTTTTTATCATAATATCTACAAAAATGCAATATAAGTAAGTAGTATAAAAATGCATGTGATATATATAATTTCCAGAGTTAAAAAACTTAAAACTCAATAAAAAGCAGATTTTATAGTACATTATCGTGTATCGTATAAACAGACAAAGGTACCATGTAATTCCACTTTTGAAAACATCGAGGAACGAAATATTAAAAATATATATAAACTATCATTGAATTGATAAAAGAGGTCATCAGAAGATAATTATTTCAAGAAAGGAGTGGTAATAAAATCAATTGCGGAAGGCATTCCATTTTACGGAAATCCGCGACGTATGTTTCAGTGAAACAAAATTACTCTTCACCACTTTTCCATAGGACATGTTAAAGTATATACTGTGGAGAATTTGTGTAGGATAATTCTTTTTCCCTACATCTTGCGTCGATGATTTGTAAGACCCTTAAATTACGGCGGTAAAAAAAATAAATGCGTGAGTCAGAATTGAATGCGTTGAATAAATTAATCAAGAAAGAAAAGATTATTTCAATTTATTTAGAAATCGAAACAGTTATTAAACCACAGATAAGAAGCGCAGCATACAGAGGTATCATTACCAAGCCCAAATCTATTTGCTTATTTGAAGTCACTCAATTGATTCCAGAGTTATATTCAAACGTATCCGGTCGATCACATATTTCAAGGACTGAAATGAAGTTCGTCGCGAGATGTCGTTGAGGCGTAGACTAATACAACTCCCTATTTCACTCTAGGTCTGTGATTTGCTATCCGCGGATATTTTTTACCCTTTCACGTGATGATTTCAATTTCAAATTCCCTTTCCCGGAGAGAAAATATTTCATCCTTGGGTCATTAAATTTATCCTTGGGGCAGAGTAGGCGGAACATTATTTCCTGGAATACTTCTTTTTATGGTAATCAATTTCGACTCGATAAATATTGAGGCTATCAGCTCACGTCCGCGGATGTTATTGATGTTTATATTATAGCTGCGTGTCATTAATTTACTATGTAAGGCGAGTTTCAGTGAATCACGACCTCTCTACCTCTATTCGCGTTATCGCTTCTATTCCTTTAGGTCGGTCAAAAAAAATTTCTTCCGAAATTGCTTAATAATTAGCTATGCTAAAACATCTTGGAATGTTTGTTCTCGGAAAATTTCTGGTGAGCGAATTGCTATTTCCGAGAATGACGGAAATAATACAGCGAGAGAGGCAGTACAAAGTACATCGCTCCCTTTCTCTGTTTATTCATTTCTCTTCTGACAAAAGTAAAAGGTATTCTAGTTTCCTTTCTATCCAATTCCGATACGGCATCCTAGTTGTTGACGGATTTGAAGCCGATGTTTCGCATTCAGTTTAAACCTCGAAATCTTTACTAATGCCTCTCTTGAAGATTAATTGTATATGTTATAAGCTGCCAAACGATGGTCTACGAAAATCATTCAGTATCTGCCATATTTTATGTCCACCTATACGATACTACAATTACAATAAAACTATTACAATAACACTATTACAATATAATGATATAGATGAGATCAGTGAAATCCGACAAGTAATCCTAGGAAATATGTTCGATAGCTTTGAAATGATATTGCATGGTAAGGATCATTAAAACTGATTCGAGGTAATGACAGTATTGTCTATTATCAGCAATTGTGAGGTTCGTAATGTATTGTTGCCTCGATGAAGAAGTATTGCAGAATTATACTAGTATTTTTCCATTTTCTTTCCTGTTGTTTGCGTTAACATCTAAGGAAAACATTTTCACCTTAAAATTTCAATTCTACCAGAGTTATTAGATGAGGTAATACTCAAATATTCCGATCAGAATGCTAGATTTTAGCTTTATGCTATACCTTTATGCCATACCAATGTATGTGGCAAAGTGCTAGTTACATTGGTTACTTTTTATTTCTGTTTTGATATTTCGGCCACTATCACAAGTTCTCCTGCAATAAGTTATTTGAGTGCCAATGGAAGGAGAAAAAAGAATCTGACGTTGCCGGGACTCGAACTCGGATCTCCTTCCCAAGAGGGTTCTCTAATCATCTGTTTTCTTCCCATTTCTTAATTAAGAATATCTTTAAGCGTAAATAAACTATTATTTTCTAATAAAATTCAATATCTTGATTCATTATATAAATAAGAAAAATCCTTACATTTACTCACTAAATAAACGCAAAGGGAGTGAATAAAGAAGTCTATAAAATCATATACGAGAAATTCTCGTATATTCAATGGGACAAGCGAATTTTTCTCATTCTTTTAATATGTTTTCAAAACTAAGAGAATTTGTTCCAGCGCCATATCTTTCACCGTTCCCTACCTTATTTGTCATAATTTTAATATTTTAAAGAAATATTCCAAAAATTAGAATAAGGAAACGAAACTAAATCCCTACCTCACTATAATCAAGCCTTTTTCTAATCTCTTTTTTCCAGTCAAATTCAGAAAATACATGTGCAATCCTCCCTTTTCTCACTCGTTCACCTTGTTTATATTCCCACTATAATAACACGTTTGAACCTTTTTCCCGCTACTTTTTCCTCCGCAAGATCGCAACAGTCGCATAAAAAATCGCCTTTAGTTAATTATGTTGACATTCGGGTGGAGGGGATCTTCCCCTCGGGAGAAAGCGTGCGCTTGTTTATAGTTGGCGCTTTTAGCGGATCGATTATCACGTTGTATTACGTCAATGGGCCGACGGGAAAACGCATTCACTCGTCGGATAAATCGCGCGCTAGAAAAACTGCGAGGATTTCATCTCGGGGAGCATTTATCGATTCGTCAAGTCGCGAGCCATGAATTGAACAACGAGGGTAGAAGTAACAAGGCACTCCTAAACAAGCCCCAGTGTACAAACTGCCGCCGGAACAAACTCCACCTCGACCAGCTACTTTTATATTCTAAATGGCCACTCGAGTACTCAACGCGCCGGCACCTTCGCATGTTTCCCAAGCGGGAGAAAAAGGCCTCCACCCCACCGCCGCCAGGCGGGCAGAAAGGGAACTCACGCACAAACACGAGGCAGCTCTTTTAAAGATTTCCACTTTGCAAATCGCCTTCCTCGGCTCTGCCAACGTTTTGCGTTTATCATTATTGTTATCACGATTATCTTTCCTCTGCCGTTTCTGCTTCTACGCGCCCGCGATTGCCTCCGGAGTTTACGAAAGAGGACAGGTCATTGAGTCGACGACGTGAGTTCTCGAGAAACATGGAATTGAACTAGAATAGCTCTTATGGTTATGAACGTTTTCGATGAATAACTCGAGAGCTTAATGTCTTATTATTTCTGATTATTGTGGCTACTTAATTCAAAGTTCCAAATGGCTACCTCATCGAAAAAGTATTTCAGTGTAGGCTAGTATTATGATTAGGAGGGTGGTCTGAAAAGTTTCCGACACCAGATTTTTCAGAAATCTTCGGAAAACATGTCGAGAAATGGAGAAATGTCGGAAACTTTTCAGACCACCCATTTATTATTTCTAGTGATATTATTTCAGTAGGCTAGTAACCATCCATCGACCAAAACCTACTCGGATAGATTTTAGCGTTTGTATTTTTTTAAGTCAATGGCCTTGATAAGGGAGACATTTGTGCGATGAAATTTGTCACACATTAAGATAAACTATTGTTATATAGCGTAATTAAACATCTATAAAATATTGTGATTAAAATTTCACTCTGGGTTTCAACATCAGACGGTTCCATAAAATGAAAGGAAATTGATGGAATATTCTCTAATTTGTTACAGATATATCTTTTGAGCTCAAATTAATCTCATTTTATGAGATGTTACTATTTTAGTTATTAGTCTAATTTCTGTCCAATTCACATTCAAGCATCATTTACAAGTACCGAATTGTTTCCGAAATTAAATTCTAGTTATGACCTTTCCCCTACCTAGTTATGACCTTGGGAGTTAAATTACGTTGGAGCTAAATAATATTTTTGCGGCAGAGAGTTTATAAAATATATTTTGACGCAAACGATCATGCAGAAAATTAGCTATAATGAATTCATCTGTGAGCATTATAATGTGTACATAATTATCAAATTGTTATAATGGAAAACTGAAATGGAGCATGAAGTATCAAAATTGTATCAGCTGTTGGAACAAAATAAATAGTTTCACAGAAGCATAAACGTATTCATAGAAATATTTTATTTATTAGCTTCTTGAGCGATCTCTCATACTCATCATGTGTAATACATAAGAGAATAACGACTGCTGAGGTCCTCCAGCCTTTTCATCGATGAATAAAATCACCAATGTTATTTATAGATAATATATTAATTATTAAGGATAATTATAAGAATCGCAAGAGAATATTCGTGGCTAAATATCATGGCTATTTACATATAAAAAACAGATAGTGCCAATTTAGTATGTTCTAAAATACGCGTGCTTTGAGAGTGGAAAAATAGAAATATACATAATTGAACTGCAATTATTTAATCTTTTAAACTTGATTTTTCATAATCTTCTCGTTTTTTTGTCTTTGAGAATGTAATATGAGAAATAGATAATCTGAACTAGAACTGTAAGTGCAGGCAGAATTGTCAATAGATTCTGTAAGAACAAAATGCAATAAGATCGTTCATGCGAAGTACTATACAACATTGATACTTATACGTAATGTACCATAAATTCACAATTAACGTACCGTACATTCATCCTCAAACAAAATTGAGGTTCCGGGACTTAATGAACAGAGAGACGGGAGGATTCGCGACATTTTCTTCAACGGGAACGCGTGGTGGAGTGACAGTATACGTTGTTTTCTACTCTCATTTTACTCTCTATTCTCATATCCAGGCACTTTTCGCCTTTATTTTGAATATGACACGACCTAAAATGTCACTCATCTTGACTTATATTTCCGTGAAAGTTTAATATACGTACGTCTACGTTTAAAATCAGGCACAAGAGATTTTCCCTCCGTTCTTTTCATAGCGAAGGTGTGTCAAAGGTTCATCCAACCCCAGTTTTTGCATGTTTTTACTTTCGCTGTCGTACACGTGAATCAGTATTTCCAGTGATTTTCCAGAATGCGGATGAAGATAAGCGTATAATGATGACACAGCTAAGGTGGCTGGTTCGTTCTAGAATAATAATAGTCCAGCTAAAGAATCACAATGTAATCGTAATTGAGATATCTCAATAATATGCTGCTACTTCTAAAGTTTCCTCAGTTACTTATTGTGCTGCGGAACAGAGTTAGGAAGAATTCAGCTTTTGAATAGGCAAAAGCGGCAAAATTGTCAATATGTTTTCATGATTTGAACTTGGTTGTAGATAACTAAAATTTACGAAATGTTAAACTAGGAAAATTGCGTAGTAACGTGTTAAATATATTAAATTCAACACATATTTTTAAATGTACATTTGATTATTATTTTTATTTAATTTAACTCTATTATGAGCAAGATCACAAATTCCGCAAATTATAATTAGTGGAAAAAGTACAAATTTTTCTTGCTCATTATGGAATATTTCCACAAGACAACGCCTGAGACAGCGAATTAACACTATTATTTGAACTTTGATTTAAAATATCCCTTTTGTCGTCAACGTACACATTTCAGCTTATTTAAACCATAGGTAAGTAATGATGCTTCATTTTATACCGATTTCCTTCAATTTTATGGGTAAAATCTTGAAGGTAATATCCGAAAACTTATCTCAAATATACTAAACTCTATCTCAAACGCGTAATTCGTATCTTCCACTGATCTACCTAAATATGAAAAAATGATTAAGAAAAAAATATGAATTGAAATACGTAAAAATGATTCTTAGAGGCGCATCTTCTAGTTGCATCCCTTTTGACCGCCCTCAGGTGTGAACCATAGATATTCTAAACCCTTTTCTGGTTCCCAAGAATCGGCTGGTGGCATTTCCACGCTTGTCTATACCGGCGCTTTCGTAGAGTCTAAACCCCGACGAAATACCCCGGTTGAGTATAACGCAAAGGAAAAAAACCTATATACGCCGCGCAAAACCTGTAGACATAACGAGATATTTAGAGCGAGATCGATCGTAAGCGAGTTAAGAGATCCCCCGAGAACGATGCAGCCAGCGTAACATTCCCTCCTTTGACCGTCAGAATTATATTCTATTACGCGCGATGGGAGACTGCAGTCTCAATCCCGCCCCCGGCCTCACTCTATCCATATCCACCCTTACATCCTTCCGATCCTCCATTCCAAAACACAAGTCCGTGACGAAAAAAATGAAGGCCAATGCGTCAAACTGAGGAAAAGCGTGTCCGCTCAGATGTCCATGGGGAAGAAGAGGGAGAAGGGCGACGGGAGAGAGCAAACAAACGCCTGAGCCCAAACCCCGTGGCCCCCACCGGATTCCCTCGGTGTTGAACTGGAGTGGGTAAACACGGGGATAAAAGCTGCTCCCAGTTGCACGGGGGATAGGGTTAAATATTCCATGTAGATGGCGCACGCGGCGCGGAGTGAGTAGGCGAGAGAGAGAGGGGAAATAACTAGCAAATACAGCGCAGGAAGTGTCGACGAGGAGAGAGATAAAGCGTGGGATAAAATCGGAGGTTAAATTGGCGAAAGCGCCATTTCCACGCGAATTTAAATATGAAATATAACCAGCCCCGCCTTCCTAGCGATGCTTAATCTCCGAGAATAACCAGATTCGAAAGAATTACGAAAAAGCGGGCCGCGTACACAAGTGAGAGTGTACTCACGGCCGTGTGTGTGTGGGAGAGTGTGCTCGCGCAGTGTGTGTGAGCGTATTTGTGTGTCTGTACTAACATTTAGAGAGCTACCCCGCTTTCAGTTGGCTCGGTATGAGGTCGCCGTGACCCGAATTGACCGTGGGAGCGCAGTTTGCGTCCCGATAGGTCTTATGCATATCCAGAAAGAGTGCTTTTCTTGCTTGAATGCGTTTACTATCGTGTAGAATACTTGAATGAGTCTGCGATTGTTTGATCGTGAAATATACTTCCATAGTTGTATTCCACTGCTGTCTTAATGTTGGGATAGGGGCTGTTATTTTACATTGTCCATGTATTCCTGCATGACATTTCTATCTTTTTAATTTTTCCATGCTCACGACAGAAGAATAAAAGTACTTGATACAATTAAAAAGTCATTATCTCATAGAATAATTAAATGGGTCAAATATTGTTTAATCGACATTGAATATTGAATCGAGACTATATTTCTATATATTATAGAAATATTCTATTCTATATTTCTATACCAACTATATTTCTATAGTTCATTCCGCTATTACTTGAATGTTCGGAATTTGGCAGATAATTTCCATAACCCATGTACTTCTGCATGAGATTTATATATTTTTATGTTTCTACATTCTCGTCCGAAGAATAATAGCTACTTTAAGGAATAAAATTCTTGGATATTTTTAATGAAGTAAAAACATCCCCTACTAATAGTGCTATATATCATTAATTCCGGAACGAGTCTTAAAATTCGATCGTCGGCTTAGAATGAAAACCTCGGGTCTTAAAAAATTTCATCGCATTGTTTTATTGCATTTTTAAATGGAACATCTCATATCTCAACTATTAATCAGAGAAGAGGATGTCATTTGCAGTGTGCTTCGCTACTCTCAGCCGATTAATAGTTGAGATACGAGTTATGCTATCTAAAAAACGCAATAAAACATTTTTTATCATTATGAGATAAGAGGTTTTCATTATAAGACGATGATGAGACACTTTCTCCAGAGTGTATCGAACCAACTTACATTAAGCTTTTGACGCAAAGTGCCAAGGGATGAAGATTACTGAGGTGTATTCAAAATTAAACCTTACATATATTCTTCAACCTTGATGATTTAAAAAAAATATTGTATTATTCCAATCTTATTAAGAAATTAGTAAGGATTATCTATGTTTTTGAGATATGAATATTAAAACTGTAGACTCGTAAAGCATCCTTAGGAATTTTCTAACGTTGTATGAATTGGTAAATTAGAACTGCATTTATTGTAGCGTGTAAGACATCTTAAAGTTACAATTGTTTTATTACCTTCAAATTATCTTCAGGCTAGGCCGCAAACTAAATGTTAATGACCTTAAATACCATTTCAAAGTAAAGAACAAAGCTATGCTTAAAATTCTATTATGAACTGGATATGGAAATAAAAATATTAATAGAGAGTGTAATTGATAGCAATAATGATTCAATGGTTTATCTTTATACATAATTATCTATATGATTGCTGCCTATGGTACTAAAATTTCGCCCAACTTCTACTTCAGAATAGTGAAAAGAGTTTATCAAATACGACCGAAATTCTATGTTATACGTACATTATACGAATCCCTATGTTACAGTACATCAAAACAAGTACACTGACCAGAAACCCGATATCACGAGAGAGCCAGTTGGTCACCAGGTACTCCCAAAAATCAATCACACTCCTCATACTCCGCCGGAAGTTTTGTATATTAAAATTCCGGCGATGCATCCAAAACTTTTGAAGTCAGACCACAAAATCACACACACACACAGACACACTGACTGCACGACACAAACATCGCATCGCTCCGGAAACGTCCTAACACGTTCCTCGGATCACCAACAGTATTTCCATCATGTAGACGCAGTACATTTCCACGGAGATAATAATCCGTCCTACATACGCAGTGAAAGTGGAAATCCGGCACGAAGAGTTAGGACGCACGGGTAAATTGGATGGGGAAAGGATAAGGAAAGAGAGAGGGGGATAAGTTATTTTGCTGATTGATTCTTCTTTATTAGGATGCGATTGGGAAAGGGAAAAGGGATGGAGGAGGGGGAAAAGGGTCGATTGGAGACGTTGAGAGAAGCAAATTTAAGGAATTTTCGGGTATTTGAAATATAAATGGAGAACCTCCCTTTATTTTTTTCCCTAAATCTTCGGAAAGACCCTCTTTACACATCCTTTGGTTTCTCTTCATCCAAAGACTTCGATCCGCGGAGGAATCCAGCCGTTTGTTAGAGGAGAAGCCTTATCTCGCGTTTTACTCCAGTGATTATTTCCCCGCTACAAAAAATACCCATTTGTTCGATTACTTTTCTTTGTCGTTTCCATCCCCTTTCATCGCGCATTCTTTCCGCAGCGCCTACAAAATACTCTTTCACTCGCTGAGTCGTCCACATTTCACGCCTTAGTACTCGAAGATAACGGATTTTTTTAAGCTCGTTTACTTTGGAGGAAGGAAATTCTCCTCTCCTGATATCCCTACCGTGTTATCGGGAGTAATTTATCAGATGGTGTGCATGAAGCGGAAACATGCTGGTAGAGCACGGGTGTGGCAATCACTACGGAGTGAAACACGCGGAAACAAAGAAATCTGCTAACGTAATGAAGTAGGCTTCTTAGAAAATTCCTTTGCTTTGATCGTTTACTCCCTTCCTCGACGAAATATTTTGAGGAACTGCAGTAAATAATGTCCTGCACTAAATTGCGAAACTTTGAAACTACGATGTACGAATCGTCATTGATATTCATTTTTATTTTAAATTCAGTTCATTGTATTATATACGAAATTCATTGAATTCATCGTCCATTTTGCGTTTTTCCCTTAATTTTGATTTTTACGAAATTAATATCCGTACGAAATAATGTTTTTCGAAATAATCTTTTTCTTAATAAATTGATTTTTTTAGGAATTTGTGAGTTTTTGAAAAATACCTTATACGTAATTGCAACTTTAGTCAAATTAGGATTTTTAAAGAAATTTTGCTGATTTTAGCATTATAACTTTTTTCCGAAAGTACCATATTCAATAGATTTAGAATATTTTACGTCAAAAATTTTTATTAGTAAACCACGATTTGTAAGAAAATTTTACTGCATTTGGAACGGAATTTACGGTAAACCAAATATGATGTTTCTTGAATAATCTTAAATTTTTCATAACCAACATTATGCAACACTTCTTAGCAATTGTAGTGCTCCAATCGGTAAGAAGCACTACAATTTGAAAGAATTCAATTTTAAAATCTAAAATTGAAATATTTACGAAAAATATCGAAGTGAAGATATGGCTTCGATGAATTAATTATTTTCTTATATTGTATTTGATTTGTCGTTTTCATTTTAAAATTTCAAAATTTTTTTTACTTTAAATTTGAAATTTTACTCTATATTTTTCATACTAAATTTGATTGTTTTGTATTATTAATTTAATTTAATTATTTTCAATCGTATTATTGGCTAAGACGGGTCTTTGTTAAAACCCTGTTTATTCTATATTTGGTGCAATTTATCGATAGTAAAGGGGACTCATAAAAATTTCTGTTATCGGAATCCGTTTACTTTAAGTTTAGTATTACAGAATGATTCTGTGCAGAGAAATGTTCCGCTTCACGCATACCTATTCGTTTCAACAATACCAGTTATTCCATTCTAGCAAGATTCGTTCCTCATTAAAGTGTTCATGGTAATTTGAAAGCGCTTTTTTCGGGAGATGTTCACAAAAAACTTTGGGATCAAGGGCAGATTCGTCACTGCCAGATGTCTCTCTTTTTTCTCCCATTGTTGTCTCAGATTTCCTGGATACCGACCGCATAAGGGAAAAGGTCACCCGACCGGAGGGCTTATTTTCAGCCCCGTGCCCACTATTATAAAATCATCAAAAGAGTGAGCGATATAGATGAAATCCGTACAAAAAGAGCTTCCATTGCCATCGACATTCCCTTGAGCGGGGGAGTTAAAATTAGCCCATTCATATGAGTTAACTTGACCTCCAAAAAGTCTGCGATGGATGAATCTCACGCACACCCACATTGTACCTATCCACTCACATTTTACATAAATAACTAACAGAAAAATATTGTTAAGTCCATTGAAATAAATAATCGAGATAAAAATATAAATTCATCGAATAGATTGGGGCTTGCATATCTGAAAAGGTCTCTGTGTTTTTGGGTCAGTGCCTCGGTGTTTGGATTCAGGTGCTATCTATTGTCATGAATTCGGTTTAATTTTTCTCTATTCAGTAGACATAATTTATAAAGCTTTAATTTCGTTGAACTCCATTCTGACAAATGAGGAGGAAATAACTTAGCGAAGTTCCACTTTATGAACGCAAAGTGGAAACGAAACCAATGTAAAGTGGAACTTTACTGAGTTATATCTTCGTCAATTATCAAAATTTTTTATCATCCGAATTCACTGAAATTCAAGATAGATATTTATTTAGATAAAAAAGTATTATTAAGTACGGAAATACACAATAAAACACACATATTTGAGCTAGTGTCATGGTTACTCAAATAAAACCCCATTAAAAAATATCAGTTGAAAAATTCTGTTCCACGACCGTTCGACAGCAGCACATACTAAGCTTCAGCTCTGTGGCAGCTACAGTTCTAGCGGTTAGATTTGGGAAGCTTTAGGGATCGAATGCTGACGCCGTATAAGTTCTACACCTGCAGTGCTATGTCATGTATCTCGGTTTCAACTTCCTGCCCTTCAGCTATGAAGATATTGATTGAATGGTTCCAAAGCAACTTCCAGTTAAAAGCCAATCAGAAGAGCTGGAGAGTTTTAATCCCATGCTAGCTTCATGTGTATAGGAAAATCTTTGTGATTTAGAAAAAATATCATTGATAATGTCTGTGTTTATGTTATTATTTAGCTCATATCGGAGATATCCTTTCCTTAAAAAAGAGGGTTTTAAAATGAAAATCTTTGATTTAAAGATAACATCTTTAAGTATGCCTATGTAATTATATACTATGTATATAAATGTAGTATAATCAATTCTTTAACTTTTATTAAATATCCTTTCCTTTGAAAGTGAGATTTTTTGCATGAGAAATATAAACCTCAAATGGTGAGTAAATCATGGCTTCTAAGTAATTTGTACAAGATGCTGTTCATTCTTGTAGAAGCATTTTGGTCCATACCATGCCTATATACCATTCACTGAGTATCTTCTGGTGACCCCATTAAGGTTTGTCCCTAGCTTTTAGTGCGGCTCATGTGTAAGATGTGGAGGTTTTCTTAATACTCATACCCTCTCAGGCCTTAATGTTCCACTTGAAATTTACAACGTGAATGCATTCATGGGGACATAGTGTTGTATTCATATAAAGGTTTATAAATACGCTGGATACTTAAGTACCGATAAGGTAGACTAACCCAATTTATACTCATAAAATTTCTTATTAAATGCTAATTTGTACTATGACTTATGAACTGACTAATTTTTTACCCAAATTAGGCAATTTGTGTAAAGGAAATAGTTCATACATAAATAGGGAACTAAGACGTAAGACTGCAGGCCAAATAAATAAGGGGGCTACACTTCTTCAAATTCTTTCGGTTCCTCAAATTGCGTTCCGACCAAATATTTTCGTTGTGAAACATGAGGATTACATCCAATCCAACGAGAATATTTTTTTTTAAATTATGCTTGAAAGTAAGAATCAGAATGGAATCAGTTGTCACAAGAATTAAATGGAATAGCTCCTACGTTATTTTCATTTGAATTCTATTCTTCTTGAAATTTCATATATGATGAATATCTCAGTGTGTTTGATAATATTTTAAAACGTATACTACAACATGCTGAACAGTTATTTAAATCCGATTCGGAATACTTAGCTACTTTTTTAACAAAATTCTATGCTAGAGAAACAGTTAATCTTATGTTGGGTAATAAAAGAAGTAATTGCCAATGAATAAATTCCGGGACTTAGTCCTGAATCAGCATTTAATACAGAATTGTAAGTCCAAAAAAAAAACGAAAAATATATTCATCATCCCCAACGGATGACGGGATATTAAATTAATCAAAAATCCGTCCGCTGAATGAGTAATTGGCTTAAAGGGTAGGTAGGATTTTTTTGTCGCTAACAACTTAATTTATGCAGCGGGTGCCATCATTAGGCCGATTTCATTGCGTGAGAGATCATCCTAGTGCCCGTTTTCGATGAAGTTATTGGAAAAACCAACTCAGAATCATTTACAAATATTATGGTAGAAAGACGGGAGTGGGGCAAAGAAAAGTTGGAAAGAGTATAGTGGATAAAAGTGAACATCTAGAACTAATTTGCTTTAATTCAGTGTGATATCTGAAGCTACTCAGAAGTATCGATAGACCAACTTTTAATTCAGTGAAAAACCAAGTCAGGAAAACAATTTTTTGCAAAATTTTAGTTATTCATAAATACAAAAGTTCGTGTCGTATATTTCTGTATCTATACATCTCTTTTAATTCATCCATGGAGCGATATGTTTGTCATTAGAAATGTTTCTCCATGGACAATCATATGAATTACTTATTTATCATTATAATTACGTAGCCTATGTGAAGACCTGAAATGTGAGGAACCTTGTGTGCGTATTCAAATAAGGATCCTCGTCTTTCACATGAATATCTGGATAACTTTTTCATGCCAAATATAAAATCTAGAGGAAAGGAAGAGAACTTGAAGAAGGATTCTGATGTTTATTATAAAGTACTAAAGTTAATTATGGACACTTGTTGGTGCTTTTGTTCAATGGATGTTATGTACATGTATATGCATTAAATTAAAATGACGTGAACTAATAACTGTACAATAATTGTAATTATGGAAAATCTACAAAGGTATATGAAATAGAGTAGATACCTAAAAAAATTGTATTAAACTCATAAAATTAATGTAAATAGCTCTTTGTCATGTACGTTATATTACATTTACGTTAAATTTTACTTATTTGTAAGCACTATCAAGAGTAAAGGACACAGAAAAATATTTTATAAGGGTTGTTAACTATTGGTTTAGACTGTCACCTGAAGCCAACAAAACTGCGGAAAAGGCTACATAAATACATACTTTAATTTGCTCTGATGTCTTGTAAGGCAAATATAGCCTACAGGCGAAAAATTTTCCTCTATAATAAACATTAACTACTTTAAGATACAACGACTGTTGTTGAAAATCGTATTTGGCCGCTAGGATTACGCAAGTGACCAAAAAAGAATGGTCAGAAATAAATCATTCTAAACATAGCTATGCGTTACTTTCCTGAGATGTTTGAATTCCGCTATGAATGGAATCTCTAGCATCATTCTTCTTTCATATCTTACCTGTGGCTTCGTTCCATCTCTTCCGTCATCATTCTAAGATTAGATTTGATAGCTCTTTTCTGGTACCCTTCCTTGCAACTTGTATCACTTCCTTCCTTTTTCCATAGGCGTTAAAAATAAAACTGTAGAGGAGACCAGGTACGATAGGAAAAAGAATCATCATACAAAGAATAACGGCTTTATACACATCGTTTCAGATATTCGTATATATTTTAAGCAGATGAAGTATTTTTTAATAGTTTTATAGTGCTTGCCTCGCTTCAAACGTGATTTTAATATTGTTTTGTAGAATATTATGAGGAAGCAGAGACGTCCTCCACCTTTCCAGATTTTTATTATAAAGAGTAGATTTTAAACCAAACTTGAATATACAAAAGGAAGGGAATTCAAAAACAAAAGTTACTAAATTTTCAACTTATATAAAGTTGGTTATTTTGTCTCTCTATTTGCACTACGAATCGCAAAAACTCGAAATTTTCCTACTGAAATGTTTTGAAACAATGGGCAGATTACTTCCGGATAAATTCTAAATAAATAAATTCTAAACGTTTCCATTTGAATAAGTGAAATGTTAGCCAGATATCAGAAAACTCTAATGCTTTCGTAGATAAAAATCGAAAATTCTGTATCTTATGCAATAAAGACAAAATTTTACAATGACACTCAAAGTTGACAACAGCTAATTTATCAATAATTGCCTTTATCATCACATATCATACTATACATACTGTTTTCAGAACATATCAGTTGATAAATCGGGAAACGAAGAGGTGAAATAACCTTCTAAATCCATCGTCAAAACGAAGTATATTTCGAATATTCTTTAAGTTTTCGATATTCATGTATATAATTTTTGGGATCTATCTTTATCGATGAATATTTTCGTTTTATGTTGGAAGTAGTTTTACTATGTTGAAAGCTGAGTTCTAGTTTCACTATTAAATTTTCCAATTTTCCTCTGCACGACATCATTTTCGTGTGAATATACCTTCTCTGCTACTTACTAAGAAAAACTCTACTTCTCTGAAAATAAATAACGAATCACATATAGATCCTGCTCAATATTATAGAATTCCAAATATATTTTATACTAATAGCTGACCAATGTATGAACCTCTATTTCTTAAATGGATACAAGGATTGTCATAGCAGCTTCCTGTAGCAACGTTACCTGTGTCCAAAGATGGGCACTTATTGATCTACCTACTACTTCCAAACCTAACCTTTGATGTCCTCACATTTAGCACATTTTGCACGGCGTTGATTACTTCGGACTTCCTAGTGTTCATTTTCATACCAATCAGTCTTGATATTCCGTTTTCTTCATTCTTACATAAAAATGTTTTCAGAAATCTCACTCTTCACCATTTACTTTACCCACATCTGAGGGACAAGAGTCTCGCCAAGCGTAAAAGTAAGACCCATAATTCTCAATTCTCCTCCTAAATAAAGACTTTTGTCTTTCTTTCTTTTCTCTACTTCTGCCCATTCCCAACCTTCTTTACCTTCAGCTCTCTCTTCCTTCCACACTCCCTCGTCCGCAGCACAACCCCCTCGAGACACTGGGAGTTTCTCAATCTGTTCCGTTCTTATTCTCCGCTTCGCATCCCCGAAATCCTTGATCATGCCCTCGAAACTCCCCTCCGAAAGACCCACTCTTTCTCCTTCCCCTTATTTCCCTCAACCCCTCCCTTTCCCTCATCCTGTACCATTCCCACTTTATCTCAACCCCTACCATTTCCTCTTTCCCTCAGTCCCTCCTATGCCATCTTTTTGCCGAATCCCTCCCACTCCCTCATTCCTTCAAATCACTCCCATTCTCTCATTCCCTCAATCCGTCACACTCCCTCATTCCCTCAATCTGTCACAGTCCCTCAATTTCTCAATCCCACCCTCTCATTCTTTTAATCCCTCCCATTCCCTCATTCCCTCCACCTCTCCCACTCCCTCATTCCTTCAGATCACTCCCATTCCCTCATTCCCTCAATCTTTCCATTCCCTCATTCCTTTAATCTTTCCATATCCTCATTCCCTCCACCTCTCCCACTCCTTCATTCCTTCAGATCACTCCCCTTTCCTCATTCCCTCAACCCCTCCCATTCCCTCAATCCCTTCCATTCCCTCATTCCATCAACCCCTCCCACTCCCTAATTCCCTCAATCTTTCCATTCCCTCATTCCCTCAACCTCTTAACCCCTCCCATTCCCTCTTTCCCTTTTCCCCCTACTTTCAAGTCCCTCTAGCCCTCCCCCTCCTTTCTCATACCCCTACCACCCATCCCCAATTCAACCCTCCCTCCCTCCGCCCCTCTCCTCCCACTCTGACTCCCGACATCGCCCGTCAGCTCGACCGTTTCTTTCGCCGACACTTTCCCAAAGATATTCCTCGCATTTTCCCGGTCCTCCCCCGACATTTCCCTTGTCTTTTCAAATCCTCCCTTAAAAAGCATTATCCTTAGATTTTCCGATACCACACAACCTTCCCCTTCTCACTCAGTCCAACTATTTTCCTTCTCCTACTCCATATCGTCTTCCTTTCTTTTCTCAATCCCAAACTTTCCTCCTGCCCGTCCTACTCCGTTCCCTCCCCCCTCACTTGTCGCTCTATTTCCTACTTTTTTCTTCCCTTAAACTTCCTCTTCCGTGCCTCCTTGATTCCATCCCCTCTTTTACCTTTTCCCCTACTCCCTTGTCCTTCTTGTACTTCTAGATCCCTCTCCATCAACTTACCATTCTCCTCCTCATCCCTTGCCGTACCGCTTCCCGATCCTCAGCACTATCCTTGAGACAACCAAGGCGAAATAGACTCGGGGACAAACAGGGCTCTGACTTAGTGTTCTAGCTTCTTAGTGTTCTCTAACTAAATCCTACTATACAGATTGTTTGTGTCCGGTTAAAATGAGGGAATCCTACAAGTAATTCAAGAGGTTAGGTAATGGATAGGATTAGTATGAAAGAAAAGGAGGTTACTGGACACATTGCTATCCTGGAGCAATGTTTGACGTTAGGTGAGATCTACGCGTGATTAGAGGGTAAATAAATGTTTGTTAAGTAGAAAGATAGTTTTCAGTCAATAGGAAGGTGAAAAATTAGGGTCTCAAGAGAAGAAAAAATGCTTAGGAATTATGATTAAATTGCTGTATCAATACGAGAATGTTTCCAATAAATATCTCAAGAGAAAAGGATGTTGAAGCAAAGTTAAACGACTTAAAGCACATTTGAAATTACAATAGCTGGGTTTATCAAGCACCATATGCTAACCATTTTTTGTTATTTTTGAAATTTCAAGCCTTGATATACGAGACCTAGGCGTATGTATGGCACGTGGCTGCATACAACTGAAAGAAATTTTTTTATACATCATATTCATTTTCTCATTGTTTTCTTCCATTGTCTCTCCGAGGGATTTAAAGCGGGGTAATAAGCATAGGATATGTACTGTAATTTGTGGAGCGTTTGCAATTGTCCGGATATACGGTGTATATCTTCCAGCCCATTTCGCAGTTTCCTCATTCCGCCTAACCTCAGCGAGCATATTTTTGAAAATAAAATGTAACTTTACTATCGCAATGCATAATAAAGTTTTTCATCTGGAATATGAACCTTCGTTTCCATAATTTCGAAGTCTCAGTTTCCTAAAGCCAAAAGATTGATAATAATACCGCATTTTATTGTAAAAATTGCTCGCTTTATGTGGAAAACCGCTATCTATAACTATGGATGTAAATTCACAGTATGGAATTCATTCAGTAAAAGCAATGGACTATTTCAGTAACTTTTTACTCCATTTTATTCCATCTGCTTTTCAGAAAAAGATCTCTTGAGATAAACTATTTAATTCTTAAATAACATAAACGCTATGGTAAATTTTTAATGGTAGTAAATGATACATTTTAAGCTGTCAAACAGCTTTCACAGGGGGTGTAAACTTCGAGAAATTAAGCTATCAGTTTTGGTTGTTACAACCAATGATCATTCATGGGAAGCATTATTTTTAATGAAGAATTTCATTAGAATTTCAACAATCGCAGTATTAGTATAGTTAAAACTGTATCGATGTCTGAGTTCATTTCGCACGTGGGATCCCACCGGGAATCTAACCCAGGATAGCTTGCATTGAGGTCGGACGGGCTGCCCACATGGCTGTCCGATGCCCCAATTCAACAATCGTTTATCATTTTTAGGCAATGTACGTGTCAATTGAGCCATGACAATATATATCTGAATCACTTTCTAGTCTCAATTTCACCCAGCGTTGTTGATTTTATCTTTATCTGTCTCATTCCCTTCCCTCAAATACCTCACCTTCCCCTTTTCTTTCTCTTCTTCCTATACCCATTCTCCTCCAATCTCTTCCGTCCATTCCCCATCCTCAACCCTTCCCCTCCCCACACCCTCCCTCTCCTCCCATCCACTCCACATCGCGTTCCGCTCTTCCGAAGTTTTTGCTGCTTGAGTTTTCAGAATGCAAGAACGCTCCTCACCGTTCGCTGCTCCGCTAAAACTTCTTCTCCGTGAATGATGTCTTTCAAGGCACTTGCAAAACTTTTTCACTTCTTCACCTCCACTATCGCCCCATTTTTACGCCTCCAGAAAAGAAATATTATTTTTCAGTTACATCACTCCCCGGAAAAAAATCACCAGTGAAAGTGGACCCCCTCTTTCTCTTTCCATGGCTTTCTTCTTTATGGTGGCCTCGTCCCATTGTTGGGGAAGCGTCCCTCAACGACCGGAGCACTTAAGGAAAGTATAATAAAGGTGGCTGTCTTTCTTCCATTTATTTACTTCTCGGTTATGGGTACGCGAGCCACTATCGCAGTCGCTTTGAAAGAAACTCCCTCAAGTTTTGCATCGTAAAGCCTCTTTTCCACGGCGAGAACCCGCCTGTTTCAATGGAAACATCTTTTCCTACTCTCCGTGAATAGGACTTCGTTAAAATAAATCAGTTTAGCGAAAGGGTGACAATTACCATATTATCAAGGTTTATTTGGTGAAATAATGAATCGGGAGTAATGGATGGGTTCAGGGACGCTTAGGTGAGAGGTCAAGTTGAAGAAGAACAACTCGGGGAAGGAATTACATTCGATTCAGTAATGAGACTCTTTGGCGAAATTAAACTCTATATAACCGTGTGATTCAGAATAACTAATTTCTTCAAACCTATTATGGTTGGGTGGGCAGAATATATTTCACTAGGAAAAAATTCAATACGTTTGTTATATTTGTCCCCTACTCGAGTTCGAATTTTTCGGCCGAATTTTCTATTCTAAGAGCTAAAAGTTGTACCAATACTACTGATGCCATTCTCGCGATCCTGTATCTGCGAACGAAAACTTTTCCTAACGTCTATGAAGATATACTACCTGATCAGCTGGGATGAACTATCGTCTCTACTAGGCATACATGTACAGAATGGTTAGGCGAAGAATTAGATGCTGGAAATAAAACTTTTTCCCATAAAATATTATATTTTAGGATCGTTGATTAAGATGTTTACTTTTAAAGAAGTGATATAATTGGTGTATAAAATGTTAGCCTGAGAAGCTTACAGAAATATTACAATGTCATTGTGATAAATTGATATTTTATAATAAGAACAAATTACTCATTGATATACCAATTTAAAGGATCTGCCATAAAAATATACACAGGCTGCTTGTTCTTTTATGAGCGTATAATTGAATTATGTGAAGTTTCAAAGGTTAACGTCGACTATGGGTATATTATACGTCATTGTTATTTGTTACCATTACAGTATGATCCCATTCTAGCAAAACATATTTTTATCGAAGCTCTGGAGAAATCTTTTTCTGAGTTTCTTGCAAACGTCTACTACGCTGAAGTATAAATAGATAAGTATCACATTTCGTATTTCTCTATTACAAATCATTGAAACGAGGATGCATTTATTGGTAAAATTTCTAAAACTCGGCTTTCATCCGTTCAATTTCTTTAGATTAAAATTCTCTAGTACGAAGAATTCTCTGTTCACTTGATCAGTTTTTAGTATCAACGCTGAATGGAATGCTGACATTTATATTAAAGTTACTTATGTTCAGATCTCGAGATGTTTGCCAGCATAAATTTAGCATTATTTTACGCACACGTTTCATCGCAGAATAATTAAGTGTATAAGGTATAAATTAGATCTACGGTAGGTTATCATCGTTCACAAACAGTTGAACCTCAATGACTTAATGTGAGCTACATTTAGAGATCAGTACTTCCTTCTTTAAAAGAGGATTCCGCCGTATTTGAGTACCCGTAGGAATATCACACCGCGGCGCTGATCCATCCAGTCTCTGTGCTAATAGAGATAAATCGCGAAGTATATCTGGCAATGCGACATCGCCATCTATTACTTAGGCGTTCTCCAAATATTCCTCCCGCATACACTGGGATTCTTAATCAATCCTGAAAACAGTATCCTTCATACTTATTAACTTGGTGAGAGTAACAGATTAGGCACCGTCAGAAAAAAGGGCTCCCAGATAATTAAGTTGGCAAAGTGTTCGACTTCGGGGAAATCGGTCCTGGGTTCGGTTCCGGATGGGGGTCTATATATACAAAGTAAATTTAGCTTCCAAATTATTACTAAAATACTATTACTATTACACTGTCGAAATTTTCAGGACTCTGTGAAGGCTATTCCTATCACACAATTTGGTCATCTCCGTTTGAAGGAGAGATAAATTACTTAGAAAGATAAATTACTTAACGGTATGGTGTCTTCATCCGAACCGCTTGTTCCTCACGCCATTTTATCGTATAATATATTCTAATATTAGCATTTCCCGGAAAATCGACAACGGTCCTTAATTTTACCCGTTTATATGTCCGTTGATAAACAACAATTTCTCCCGATCATCAATATAAAAAATCAACTCTCTTTACCACACTCTCCTTTTAAACACGAAAAGAGCGCCAGAGGAAAGACTAACTATTTACTTTTATATTTCATAATAAATAAATTTCATTCGTGACCTCTTTCTTGGATAGGCAATAGTACACATTGATCATAATTTCAGTTGACGCCCTAATGACAGTATCCTCTTGAGTATTTACTCAATCTAAGATATCAACCAAACGAAATTATTCAAACGAAGTATTGAATATATCAATAATAATCCACTTTGTACTTATTATCTAAAATTTGATCTATTAGTTCCAACATCTATTCGTCTTACACATGGAAATAATATACGCATCAAATTTCGCACTACTTTAATAAAATCTGTGTCTCTGATTTCAAGATTAATGATATATATGTGTATCATAGAATTTTTAATCTTTATTAATTTTAATCAATTTAATGTTCGAAGTACCTGAGTATCATTAAGTCTCTGCAAAAGCTCTCAAAAGCCGGGAAATTCTTTTTTACGATAATTTCAGAAGACGTGACCAGTAATAAATGTCAGTAACTTCCATTAAACTTAAAAAACCTATAAACGTATAAATAAGAGTTAGATTTGCACATACATCAAAGTTCATCTTATGATGTCTGTATTTAAGCAAGAGCAAATCTATATTATCAGATACAACGAGTCAGAGTCCGAATATAGCAGCCCTTTTGAATTTCGAGTGCGACTTCAATAAAATTGGAATTTTCGTACACTTGGAGATGAAATGAAATTCGAGAGATTTATATTAATAATAAATCTGCGATGAGAAAATAATAAAGAAACCCATCCTCTTTCAACGCGATCGTCATCTCAACTAAGGCAATTTTGTAATTAAAATCTAAAGAATGAAATCATTCCTCAAAAGCGACGGAAATTATTTTATATTCCTTATTTGGTGAGGCGTTCGATATTAAAACCTTCCCGAGATGGACGTAAAAATGAGTTTATATTAACCGGTTGGAAATCTTACAGAGGAAAAACATAAAATTGAACTGTATATTTTTTCTTTATCGTTATACGTACCGGTCCGCCTCTCCGAAATAGTCCTTCTGATAAAGTGTCTTTTTAGTAAAGCTGTACTTATTTCTACACTGTTGAATTATCAAGTGATCATATACTCGTACATCTTCCAAAAAGAAAATATCGTAGCTTGTTGTCATGTTCAGCAAAAGTATTTTCTGAAGCAATACATCGCAGCTTGTTTCATGATATCTCTCGCAAGATTTCGCTTCTGTTTTAAGAGTATATTCGTATTATTAAGGTTTAGATAGCTATTATAGTTACAAAAACATATATAATTATAATATGACCTCAAATCAAAATTTTTACCTGGTTCATTAAATTGAGGATTTATGGAATATTTACTCGCATACACTACTACGAGTCCAACTGTGAGGCAGGGGATACAAGTATGATAAAATCCTTACCTTATGAGAATCGTATAGCTCACGGAAAAATATCATAGAAGCGGCCATTTTAGCACCTATTTCTATGTTTCTTGCAGTATATGATTGGCCACGTTAACGGAATTATGCATAATATCTACTAATATGACTTCGAATCATACTTTTAAATATTTAAAACGAAATCATTCAATCTTGTGGTAACAAGAAATTATCTTATTAACAAGAAATCCGTCCGTTTGTTTTAATTACATATTAGTACACTTTCATAGATTATTTTGTAATAACATGAAAGTATAAATGATTCTTTTTTGGGTTCTTCCAACCAAGGCAACCTCACAATCCAAAATAAACATAGTATGGAAAAACTTTGAGCTCAGAAAAATATTCGTTCACGCTTGAACCTGAATGAAAATATATTCACGCTCCAGCGTGACTCTGCGGAGTCACGCTTGAACTTACTAAGTTCTTCTTAGTCTTATAAGTTTGAGTACTATCGTTGTTTGCCTCAAAGTTTAGGACTTTTGATTTGACATTCACCTCTCAACTTTTAGGCACCTAAACTTTTTGTTTTTATTTCATCACCTTCGACGATTTTATCTCCTGTTTTCGGTGCAGAAATAAATGGAGACACTTCAAAAATTTATTTATTAAATTTTTTATTCTTGCTTTTTCTGCATTGGAATCATGAAATTTCCCAAAGAATCGCTCGGGAAGATTGATTCCATCTCCTATTCTATCATATACAATTTAGAGAGGTGTATCCTAGCTCAAAATCCCATTTCTCTTATTAACTAAGTGCCGAATACCCCTTTCTTCCATAACGAACTAATCGCAGAAAGCCGTGCAAAGATCGGGAGGAATCAGAGACGCCTAATCCCTCCGCCAACTCGGATGAAGATTGGGTACTCGAAAGTAAACAGGAGCGATGCAAAGAGGTTTAACAAGGCAATGCAAAGACTGGTGAGGATCGAAACCGGAAGGAGGCTCCTTCGCAGGCGATAAATCTTCGACTGCTTCGAGGAATAAGGAAACTGTTTGTTTTTATTATTACAGACTCTTCCAATTCTCCCATTCATTCTACTCTCCCGATCTCATGGGATGAAACGCCGTTTAATTCGCTCAGCTTCCCTCACCCTCTGCTCGCAGCGCCAACGACTCTCCTGCGGTTTCAAGAGGAGGTACTCGGATATGCAGATCCTAGCCATACGTTTATATTAAGCTTTCGAGCCGATGCGTTTGGGAATTCAAAGTAACGCTGTTTGTTGCAGAGAAGCATCCTTTCGTTTGCCTTCTCTCTCTCTCCTCATAACCCACTCCGGGGATGGAGGTGGCGCGGGACTCGTACGGCCATATTTTTTTATTCCGAGTTAAAATGAATCAAGTCGATACCCCTGGATGTTTTCTTTGGTAACTTTTTTCCGGACTATCTGTGTCAAATAAACGGAGACGGATGTTTTTCAATCACGTCAGGGCACTCCACGGATGTGTATTTTTCATCTCGAACTCGTCTTATCATCTAAGAAAATTAAGTGGCTCGGTGCGCTCTAGGATTTTGTTGCTACGATTTTTCGAAATGGATGTATCCGTTTGATTATTGCTCCGTCTTTGACGTCGCGTATCAAAATATTTGAGCGATTCTAAGTCGATCTATTTCCTCCGTTCTCCTGCGGTGTTTTTTCACCACTCTTATTACTGGGTGCCCGACTTTGCAACTCTTATCGTGTTCAAGTATTAGAACCATAATATTTTTCGTTGCAAATTTTTTTCTTGTTTAACAAAACACTCGGTTCAATTTCTTCTTTCTAATTGAATTCGTTAGTTGAAATGTTAGTTGAAATGGGTCTTTGTTGAAACAAGCTTTTTTGGTCCCAAAATTGAAATATTATATGCTTCTAAAAGTTTTTTTATCGCCTCTAGCTTTTCTTATTTACAATACGGTATACTATATTATAAGAGGAAATATACTATTTATATATTTGGAGTAGTTTTTCTAGTGTTTAGTAAACCTTTCTGCAATTACTCTTTAGTGAATTGGGCATTGTCGGGGACTACAAACTGGATGGTTATAAGTAATGGTTTTCGGTTACGATTGCAAGAAGTTCAATATTTTCGGTTCGTGTGGAGTTTTTATTCCAGCAAAAGTTAAGATTTGTTCGAATTCAATCTTAGGTTCAGTTTCGGTCCGAAACCTGGTTTTATTTTCCTGAAACCGTTTTCTTTTCGTCCTGGAGTTGTGAAGATCTTTATGACCTATTCTTTTGTTATTTTCAATCATTTTGTGTAAAATGAATTCCTGTAAAATATTAAACCCAGCGTCGGTAGCTATATCATCCCTTCTATCATTAAATACCAAAATGCTATTGGAGCGGGATGAGGTTTACTAGATAAGATGAGGAGTAAGATAATATCGTCATCGAGCTAAAGCACTACGAACAAATTTCGTAGCATTCCATAAGATGATACCATAATCCATGCTATTATTTTACATCACTCATGCCTCGGTACCTATCTCTACATCGCAGACAAGAACAAGAGAGACAAAAGTTGAAGGAAAATAGTTTCCTATATCCTGTATCATAAGGTGAACTAAAAAATTATAATTTATATATTATACCTTTAGATAGGAAAATACACCATGAGCCTAACATTACCCATAAATGATACATCGATTTAAAGTCAAAGTAACCATTTCTGTGAGAATAGCATAAAACTGTTCACTAATTTAGCAGTTCAGTATATTTTTCTCTTTTGTTTTCCGTTTTTTATATCTTCCTATATTAGTAGAGTCAGTAACATCGATCGCGGATGCTTTGTAAACAACACTGTGTCGAGGTTCTAGTGCTTCAGCTACTATAGTGAATGCGACGTCAAATAGTATCTCATAGGTAATTCAGTACTTTGATGGTAAAAATCCACTAATAGTGTTACAATGAAACGAATGTGATATTGCAGACATTGAATCCAGCCAGCTTACATACTTTTAATAGAAAAGAAAATTTAATGATGAAAAATTACATAGATAGATGTACAGATTTTGAGGATATACATGAATTTTATACAATAATACAAATTAAAACCATTATGGTCTCGCAGAGTCCATGTGTGGACTCGTCTGCAAGTGCCAAAAATTAGATGTACAAAATAGATATAAATACAAATTAGATACAAAAACATTATATGATCACAAATATATATTTAGTTATATATGTTTAGAATAGAATATACATTTAGAATTACATATACAACCAATCTTTAATTTGCCTCTTTAACACGGAAATGTTTGTAATGCTTTTTAAGTTTTTCGGCAAATCATTGAAAAGAATCGGAACCATAATTTGTAAATTTTGTTTTCCGTGTTTGTTGTAGTAATTTGGGATATTGTATCTAATATTTTGTCTTTTACACATTATATGGTCTGATGTCTTTAAATCTTTATACTTGTTTGAATAATAGTTATCTGTAATAAGTATGTATTTATACAGTAGTTTTATTGGGAGAATATTCAGTTTTTTGTAGTAATTAAATTCAGATATTTTTGTATAATTTTCATCATTATAAACATATTTAATAATTCTGTCCTGAATTCTCTCGATGCTTAGTAGCCTTGTGGATGCTGTTCCTCCCCAAATAGTTAGACCATACCTAATAACAGATTCAGCAAAAGCTGTATAAATAATTCTTTTGGTTTTGACAGGTAAAACATCCTTTAGATAGTACATTTGATAAGATACCTTTTTCAGCTTACTATTTACGTGTGTGATATGCATATTAAAGTTAAAGTTTTCATCAATTATTATCCCTAAATATTTGTGTTTTGAAACTTGTTCCAAATAATTGCAAACACACATATTATTTTTGTTAATATGAGGATGACACAAATGTAAGCACTCATGGCTATGGATTTTTAATGTAACGTTTTTTCTGTTAATGCGTCTATCAGTTATATGCATTACCTTTGTTTTTGAAACGTTTATAAGCAAATTATTGTCATGACACCATTTCGTAATTAAACTTAAGTCCTCTTTAATATTAATTATTTATATATATTATTATTTTATATTAATTATTTATATATATATTATTTATTATATATTTATATATATAATTTAAAGCCCACTTTAAAAATTCCAGTTTTGCATTTCTTAAGTGTAGGTTGGTAGCAAAGGGCCTCAGCCGCAGCTTCTTGCGGCATTTTAGGAATAGCCTCAGTACATAAGGTAAGATAAATTACCGCAGCTTTTAAGGAATGTTGCGAAATGTTAGTAAATCTCTCGGCATCCAGAATTTCAGTCCTCAGCCCGTGCCTTATTCGCTGCACTTGTGGCTTTGGAGTACTCGGCGGTTTGAATCACTGCGAGTACTCGAAAAGCTAATAACAATTAATCATTTTATACCTCCACCTCTGTGGATAATTTACTCTTTATCTTATGCAATTTTTAATTAACCGGGAAATTTCTTACTATTTCCATTATAGTATAAAATTATTCGGAAATCCCTCATCCTTAATTCATTATTTTTAAGTATAGCTTATGAATTGAAGACTTATGTGGCCCACAGTATATCTTGCGGTAAAATCTTATCTAGGAAAATTAGCCTTATCATGGAATCTACATAATTTGCGCTTAAGGGACTTATTAAACAAACTGCAAGGATTTCTATGGATAATTATAATGTGTCTTTTCTTCGGGTGAGATTGAGAATAAATATGTATATATGTTCCTATTATTAGTTAGTCTCTTATGCTTATGACTTTTGGGTCCTCTGTGCGGATGTTAGCTCATTTTTATTTTAAATTCGGTGTCAACCTCATGATATTTTGGTTTCTTTTGAATCAGTACCTCTAGTTCGGTCAGCCCATATATGTCCAGCTCGATTTAAGTATGTGAAATATTAAAATTAGTCTGGAATTAAATTCAGTTGTTTCTATATAAATATCCATATTTCATAATTCTAATATTATGTTAAAATCTCAACGGAAGACAGATGGAGATTCAACACGTAGTTATAAGAAACCAAAACCGTTACCCTACAGTTTAGTATAATTAAGAGGAATAAAGGAAATATTTATGTAAAAACTGGAGTAAATTCTGAAATGAAATGACGGTTACCGGTTTTGTAAAATTATAAGCATCACAGTTTTGATTAAGGAAATCCTACAAGAAGGAATTATGAGAAAAGGTAATGAAAAGATAGCGGAATAAGAATAAAAGTAAGCTAATCGTTGACAACCGGGAGGAATGGGTTAAAATACTTTATGGAATTTTACATAGAGTTATTAATTTTGTGTTGCTCCAAGTATAAGAAATGGGCCTATCTATTACTATAATGTTCTGAACTAGGATGATTTATTCACGATTGATTTATTCATTTGAATACGTCTATTCACATTTAGAAGGAAAGGCCTCGAGAAGTACAAAAGTAAAACCAGAGACTCGTGATCGAATTTGTAAGAAATGACAGATAAAATTGAGCTGAATAATTGAAACACAAATGTGAGAGATGAATATTTCGAAATCTTTGATCGTCCGTAAATGGAGGAATCAACTCGGAACATCAGTACGGGAAGAATATAGAAGTGAGGTAAAAGGAACTCTTGTAAAGGGAATGTCTTCCAAATTAGCTGGATTTCGGGAGTCATTGGTCTGGATACGATATCTCGTCACAGTTTAAAATTTTCCCGGTCTGGAGCCACCGAGTGGAAAATCTCTCAACTTCTTAGAAAATCCAATTAGAGTATAGTTGCCCGTCTTCTGAGGGATGTGAAAGTTTTCTGCTGGTTGCCTCCTCACTGGAAATGGAGAGAGGCAAAACCATGGACAAGTAACTAAAGTGAAAGCTAGGTTCGTTAGTATAGACCTAGGAGTTCCTTGGTGATAAGTATTGTGAGTTGAGTTGCGAATTATCGCTATAGCAGTTTTTGGGAAAGTTGCGAGAACTTAGCGGAAAAACCAGATTTATTCGAGAAAGAGAGCAATAGCTACATAATTAATGACGACAGAGAACGGACACAAAAAACATCATTTTCTTATTAGAAATATTTCGGGTTCCAATTTCTTGGTCTGAATCACTCTGAAAGTATGCCCTGAAAGTTTAAAATCGTTAAAAAGGTAATGTTTTTACATTTTGAGCTAATGATGTACTACAACAACAGTCATAGATCTTGAGCCAGGAAGTAATTCTTTGAAGGGATAATACAAGTAGAGATTCCATAAACACCGCTATGCTAGCCGTGAAAGCCTGCTATAGATTCTAAAAAACATGAAGCCATGTTGATGGCATGATAAGCTTGCAATTTCCCATGATGCTAACTATTATAGTCTTAAATAGTTTCTAAAATTAGATACACGCCAAGTGTGAAGAGCACTAATAGAAAGGTAGTAAATGTACACCATTGCTGCATGCTTGATAGTAGCTAGTAAAGCATCTATAAAGATGCAGATAACCTTGACCTTGGAGAAACAGCTGTTCAGATGATGCATGTTCGAGGTCCAATAGGGCACAGTCTTTCATTTCGCTGTATGTAATAATAATAATAATATAATTTTCCATTTGTAAATTTGTTTGAAATAACACAGGTCGTGAAAACAGGTCCATCGCATGGACGAACATTGAATTTTTGAGGAAATTTTCTTGAAAAAATAATAAAACTATTTTACTTAGCATCAGGCGTCTCTGAAAGGGTGTTCAGGTACAAATTTCCATTGAGCCTCTTTTTCCAATTCCTCTATCCATATGAGAGGTAATTATTGGTTGATATAGCATGAAATTTGAAAAAACAAAATTTGTTTTCGAAAATTCCCGGTATCTCACTCTTGCTCAGCCTTGGTACTAATATCACTGGGCTCCCAGATATTCATGTGGACAGCACGCTCGACTTTGGCAATAGCAGTCCCGATTTCGATTCCCGTTTGCTGATGTTTCAATAACACTGCTATCGTGTAATTTTTTCTTTTCCATGATTGTAATTATTGGAAAAATTAATATAGTTGTGGAATATGCTGTTTGTATCAAGTATATTCGCTCTCTGTGATATGCAATCGGAGCAACATGTGAACCTTAATGCGAACTGACTCGAAACACATCCACTGATTAAAATATAATTGCTAGTGGTTCCGTCAGTCAGCTGACATCATCAATCAGGCGGGATGAGATCATGTGTGTATTCCAATGGATGATGTCATGTCGCCAGCGGAACGAGTTCTAGAAAAGTTACAGCCTTAGTTCATCGCGGAGTGATCTGTTGAGAAATAACATTAACAGTGGTGTTCCCCATTGTGAATTTGTTGTGAATTAACCCTCAATATAAATATAAAAATGTTTGAAAATGGAAAAATTAATCATAGTTGCAATATTTTGGAACTGTCTAGAGCACTTTTCAAATAAGAGAAAAAAATTTTTCGTAACCAACAGCGGCCCCTCTAAATCAATTAGCTAACCAATACAGTGATTTAGGATTTGAATAATGTTGCTCTCGGTAGGAAAGGAGGTATCTGTGATAGTAAAATTATTTCAATCCCTTCATTAGTCCATTTTTATTTTCATAAATATCTGATGTGTTTCCTCTGGTTTTAAAATTTTATCACTAACTTAGGTAGCACTTAAGCACATTAGGTAGAATTTTCTTGAAAATCGTGTTAACAATGCCTTTCAAAAGTTATTTATAAAATATAAACGAGAATTCTTGCATAAAGTGGCTTTTACATAGTCAGCATTTCATTTATTGAGATAACAAAACAATGGGCTTTCTTTAAAGAGGTACCTCCTTAGTTTTGAATAAAACAAAATATATACTTAACGAAGAGCTTATCCGATCCATCAGATTCCGTGTGCGGGACCAATCAGCCGCAATCTTTTATCTTTATGTATGCATATTTATACATACTTATTACATGGAATAGTATTCATATTTTTGGGCATAGTATATCACCACTGCTCTTGTGTAGGTTTCACACAACACACTGTTAGTGGATGTTCTAAGTTTAGGCTTCCTTTCTTCTGAATATTTTCGTAGATACCTTTGATTACACCAGTCTGTATTTTTCTCAAGCTATCACTTGTGAAATTTATCTATATCTGTGGAAAATGTTAAAATTGATGTTGGATTGGATGGGAGAAACCTTAGTCTCTATCCCACAGAAATAATGGCGGCATTCATATTTCTGTGTACCAGCGTTTTGTATAAGCGTATTAATTATAGAAAAGAAAGATACCATAAGGGAAAGAGAGATGGGAAAAGATGGATTGGAAGAGATATTTGGTGGGATAAAAGAACAAAAGGAGGAAAGGGACGGGCAGAGTGGTAATATAGAAGGGTATAAGTTTTTGGAAAGAGGAATGGATGGTGAAAGAGAGAAAGAGAGTGAAAGAGAAGAAGAGAGAGAGGCATAGAAAAGAGTAGGAAGCCTTCCGACAACTCACATTCGCCTCAATTGCCACGAGGGCCTTGAACAAATAAATTGGGAGCGATGGTATGGGAACGGCGGGTTGTGGCAGGAGAAAAAGGGTTGGGTTGGGATGGGAGGATAAAGGCAAAGAAGTTTTCGAATAACTGAGCCGAATGTGTTTTTTTCTGCAATTTTCCTTCCTTTTCACCTCCTCTCCACACACATTCTTCTGTTTCCTCCCTTTTTTTCCGAGGCCTAATTAGGATAGGAATCCAGTTGCGAAGCTGGGATGGCGGAAAGGGATTCTGGAAATGAGAGAGCGGGCAAAAAAGAAGAGCATCGGAGAGCGGATCGGAGGAGGCCGTCTGGAGCGCGCGTGTGTGATTATGCGCGTGCGTGTGTGGTACTGACGTAGATGTGCCTTTCGGAAAAAGAATGAAAGGACGAATTGATATCGACTACTATTTTTGGGGATCGAAAAAGGGAGAAAGTGTTTTTTTCTGCGCGTTAAAAATTTCCGATATTTTTTTGGGAAAACGGACGGATTCGATTGGTCGGACCTCGTCCTTCATTTTTTTTTCTCCCCGGGACTTTGGAAATTGATGTCCAAGTGACGGTGGTGTCGCCGCGGAGGACCGTTCGAAAGCACACGTCTCTCGCGCAAGGTTATGTCCGAGGAACGCTTTAAAAACATTTGCGTTGAAAAGATCATCTCTCGTTAAAGCGTTCTGTTTTTTTGGACGTGTTTGAATGGTTTCCCACCTCTCTCTAAGGTTCTCTCGTGGGGATGTTTTACTTCCCATGATAGCGGAAACTCACGCGGTCTGATGAAGCTCCTGATCGAAGCTTTCCTATATGGGGTCTCAGTTTTGAGGAATCTTTTTTCTCAGTCTTAACTTAATCCGCATGAAATTGCTGGAGAGAATCTACAGTTTGCGTCCAGCTTAAGAAACATTGCTTCCCGAAACGACTTTGGGATTCAGATGTGCCAATGGCCGGCTATTAATGATAAGCATTCACTTCTAACTTTCGTTTTTAAGCTCAAGGAGATAAGTCTGGATATATATATTTCAATTCATGAATGAAATATCATCACTCATTCATAATCATAATTAATTTATTCACTAGTTTTGATGGTTCTTTCCTCTGTTAGCTATCCTCTGATATTCGTTTCATAGCTCAAAATACTTCCGTATTTAAATAACGTATTATTTTGTTCTTATTCAAACCTTGCACAATTTCCTCCAACATATCCTTTACATTTCCTTATAACAAGCATTTCCTCATTCATATACTTCAAGTTTTTTTCAAATTATCAAAACAACCTTTATTAATATTAATCTTCATTTATGATGCTTTTATAAATTATCCTATACATTTTTCGGTTAATATTCTTCGTAGTCTTAAGTTCCTCTATCTCTCTGACTTCCTCTGCTTCCGAAAGTCATATGAATATCACAGACACAAAATGGTACTATTAAATGAATGTCAAACTACTTTCCTTGAGGTATTTTTCATCATTTTAAAAGTATCCTTTGGCTAGATTTCACACAATTCCCATCCACTGGTAGTAATATTTTCGTTCTTAATATCCGTGATGTATATTTAATATATTTCACAATACCAAGGGTAATTGTATATTATATAACCTCAGTGACGTGGGATTAAAATGGTAGCCTAGCCATACTAGTGTTCCGGGTTCAACTCCCGATCCGGGTATGCATATGTATGTTTTAAATAAGAGATGAATTGTATTTCTGAATGCTAAGATTCGTACCAATAAGGTCGTGATAATTATTATTCTTTACTTTTATCTTGCCTGACTTTTTTCCTCCTCTAGGAAATTCTAATTCCAACTTCATGCAAACGAGGTGTTGCTATATACATGATAAAGGAAATCTTTTCCTTGTTTAATGGAGTTAGCAGAGGATCAGAGAAGCTCAAGAAATTCACGGTACTCTGAGGATTAATACCCGATTCCTCGAATTACAGAAGAGAGCGCTACAAAGAGCAAGTTATTTTCATATTCCGCGCGATTGCCAAAGACTTCCTTTGGGATTCCCAAGGCTTCCATTTCCGCTGAAAGTATACTTTCCAATCGAAAGGTCGGGAACTCGTTGCAAGAGAAAGGGCACGGAAACGACTGAAATGAAAATATGTAGAAAGGAAGATGTTTACCCTCAACTCGTGGTCTGACCGATGAATTTTGGTGAAAGGAGAATTCTAAGAGCGAAGCGTGTATGCGGTTATCGTGATAGTATACAAATAAACATTCATTGCGACTTTTGTTGGCAATTCAATATGAGTTCAATTATTTACATGTTAGTTGATCATTTTGGTTGTAGAATATAAAGGCAACATAGAAAGCAATATCGGGTTTGTTTTGGATCCTCAAATAATTTAAGTCTGAGATATTATGGAAAATCACAATGAATGTAGTATTTAATTTCAAATAATTAAGTGTGACATATACATCTTTTAAGCATAAAGCATCAAGATTTGTTGGCATTAGAGTTTAAATATATTAAAGCTAAACGTGTATTTTATGAAACTATCATACTTAGCCGACGAATCACAATGACGCATAGTTGAAATTTTATTTTAATACACATATTGTATGATATTAACTCTTAGTTAAATTTCTTAAAATGCAATACTCTGGAGAATGGTGATGTTGATCCATAGTACTTCATTATGGGTAAACGATCATCAATTTTATACAAAAATGAAAAACTTCGTACTTTTCCACAGGAGCTATAATTAGTGAATTAAAGCTTATGTAGAAAAGTACGGGGTTTTTCATTCCGCGAAGTCATGCCCACGAATTTCGATTTATTTATATTTTTATATTTTTATTGACTTATAATAATTAATCATCATATTTTATAATTAACATTATTTCAATATAATATTGAAAACTACGGAATTTGGAATACAATAAATATAAATATTTCATAAGATAAGGAGCAATTAAGGGAAAACGACGTGTGAGATATTTAGATAATATCCTTCCGAAATATGGTGCTCTGTTAAAAATTGATAATCATTAAGATTTTAATTTTCAAACGCTTATCAAAATTAAAGCATATTATTAAGGGCTGAAATCCATTTAACAGCTTTCCTCGGAACATTAGTGATCATTGCTACAAACGCGTGTAATTTGAATAATTCACTCGCGAATTCCATCTCACATTCTGTGAATCGCTTGGCAATCAAAACAGAAGTACTCGTATTGGAATCCATCAATTTTTGCGTCAATCCAAGTCCACCATGAGTGAAATAATAGTTACTGAACGTTTCGACTCAAAGTGTACCAATCACGCCGTTCAAAACACGAGACGTTTGATTGCACGCTTTTCAATGGCCACATTTACAATTCCTCCACCGAAATTTAAATTCACGAGTTGCACTCGTGGTACAGAGGTCCTTTTTCCCAAATATGACAGGGAAAATTTCAAACTGCCACGTCGGCACCAATGAAATCGGATTTTTTTAAATTAATGCTCAAGATCGGAATATGCTTCACATTAAATTGTAGCGATGGGCATGCGAATAGATTCAATTATCGACGAAAGTGATTTTAATTAGCAAATCATAATGGAAATGCGAGCGTGGTACAGTTCGATGGAGAGAGATTCTCGAATTATTGCTTCCCCCGATATGGATTCAATTTCCTTAAATTTATATGGAATCGAATGTTTCTGCATTCCCTTGATTTTTTTCTACGAGTTTGTCGAGTATTTTTATATTTTATACACCATCATTTTATCGATTTATATTGGATCACCTCCGCTTATAAATGAAATTTCCATCCTATTATGAAATATTTATATAGAATACACATTTCCTTCTTACTGAATGTGAAGTAGCGGATAGTTGGGCTATTGATAGTTAATAGATATTTTTATAGTTATACAAATTGATAACTGAATACTAGTACACATTTAATCTGTGACAGTTATCAACTGTGTTTTCCTTAAGTAAGGTACCCGGTGAACATTCACCAGTAGATATTTTCTAAACGGTATAAATACTATGCAAACGATTTTTTTCTGTCTCCTAGTATTTTTTGAGTAACATGAAGACCTTCATTTCTATTATTCTTAAGCATCTCGATAATATCGCCTAATATAAACTACATATTTGATTTGAAATATTTCTTATACTTAAAGGTAGCTAAACAGAGCTTATCTTCTACGTCAGAAATGGGGGTGTATTTCCAAAAAATTAGCTATCCACAGCAAATATCTATCTCCATAAGCTGAATAACATTGCAAGGAACAATGATTAATGGGGTAGGTATCCCTTCAATTGAATATGGTCTTTGTTGCTAAAAAAGTGGAAATCTTTAGATGTTTTATATGAAGGAATCGGTCCTCTTAAGATAAAAAATGCTCTAATGATGAATATTGATTTTGACTAATAATAATACTTCCTCAATAGGGTGTAAGAATAAGAATAATTCTTGAAAATGTATTCATAGCTCTTGCGTTTTTTCGAAAAACAATAAAGTATGAGTAGAAGGAGTTCCGTCTCCACTTCCGTATATACTCAGAAATTTTTCCTGTACCTTAATGTGAGGCACGCTTTTGAAAATGGTTGTTCATTGATTTCTATCGTGAAAAATCACCAAGCATTCAATTTCGATTATAGCTATCCATGAATTCAGGCCTTCAAGTAGCATTTTATCGGAATTTGATAACATTTGAAGGATAATAACTGCTAGGAAGAATCAATCAGAATAAAATGAATGTTATATACTAAAAGATGTATTACTGAGGTAAATTTAAATATTAATAAATTAAGTAGATGAATGTATAAATGTGTACTTCGTTATTCATCATGGCTAAAATGTATGTAAAAATATAGGAAATAGATTATATAATCTGAATTATGGTAGGTATTCAGTCCCCATTCCAATTTACGAACAGGAGCATGTATATGGAAGGATCTCTTCTTTCCCCTCTGATTACGTCACGGAAAAATGGAGTCGTAGCCAAATTCAAACATAAAGAGTCGATGTTCACCGAAAATTCTCTTTTTATAACCGTATGGGATAGGAAAGTCATGAAATTAGGCAAAATCGCGCAAGAGATGGCGAGAAGGGTCGTATCGGAGCAGAGGATGGAGGGACAAGGGGTAAAGGAGGCAGATTCCGACTCCACCACGGCATGAAGGACTCATGTTGGCCGTTAGGGCTTAACCCGTAGTGTCGGTAGCTTCTGGTAACGATGATTGGTGTGCGGAACGTCAGAAACATATTCAGTGTCTGATGAAAACAGATGGCGTCGCAGAGCACGAGCTCACTCTTTACCATCTCCCCATTTCCCTCACTCTCCCATTCCCTTTTCCACCCCTACTCCAACACCTACCTCTCCCAACCCAACCCTACTCTTTCCACTCATTTTCTCACTCACACTCTTTGTATACTCAGTCCTATCTCTTACCCTCCAACCCTCTACCTCCTCCTGCACATCATCTTCTTTACCCAACCCTCTTTTTCACCTCTCCCAGACTTATCCTATCTACTTTATCCACTCTCTTACTCACTCTTTTTATATCCTCAAGCCCTTGCCTAAAACAATTAATGATTTAGACATAGATGTGGAAAGTCATGATAAAAATGTATTTATATTAATCTGAGGCTTTAGGTGAGTTGTTTTGTGTGTGTTACATATATGTAAATGCTCTACCGGTTGCAGACTGATATGTAATTTATAGCTATTTAAATTACAAATTATTGTATTCAGGATGAGTATGTACTAATGCATTGAATTTTTATGAGTAGAGCTCTATAGTATTGTTTGAGATTGTTTTCTATAATGTCGCCGCCTGGCCCAGCTTCTTACTGCGATGAAATGTCTAATATTAATAATTATGATAATAATATATACACCCGCCATTCTTTTACCCTCGCACCCCTCCCTCCTTTCTCTCATCACTTTCTTTCCTCATCCCCCTTTTCACCCCTCTTACTCCTATCCCAATACCCCAACTCTTTTCCCTTACTTTCTCGCTCACCCCTCTCACATACACCCTCCTTTCTTTTACCCTCCACACCCACCCTCCTTCTTCAAATCAACCTCCTTCCCATGCCCCTTCCTCTTCCTCAACCAACCCCATCCTCCCTCCCTCCCAACCCCATCCTCCCTCCCACCTATCCCCATTCTCCTACCCCTTACTCTTCTACCCCACCCCCTTTTAAGTCCCTCCTTCTCCTCCTCCTCCTCCTCCCCAGACCTCTCGATCCCTACCCCCTCCCAATTGTCTCAACACATTCTCCATTCCCGTCGAAATGCACGAGATTTATTCCCGTCTCCCCACTTCCCATTCGCCTTACTTCCCTCTTCAATTTCTCGGACCCCTTCTCCGAAAAATCTTCGTTTTTTTCCGAACGGGGGGATTGAAGCTCGCCGAGGACCATCCAGTTATTATAGGGTCAATTTTAAGAAAGGCATGATGGAAACAAAAAAAAAGAGCGGCGGAGCGGCTGTTTCGAGCAATTTTCCTCGAGATAACTCGCAGCGTGTTTAATTCCATTTCCGCCTGCATGCGGAGCGGACGGAGTCGTCACTTTTTATCGGGAAAGAAATGCGTGTAATTGGAGTGTCGAAATGTTTGAATAGGCGTCTCTCAATGGGCTTGATGAAAAGCATCCTCGTTTCTCGTACGGTTCTAACGAACTAATTCAGGCCTTCTCTACGATACTTATGATTCGTATGCCGAAAGCTTATGTGGAAGGTTTGTTAAATATTTCATGAGTCTCCCAATTTATCAAATTTTCCTTCTTCGCGTGGTGCAAGAGCGCGAAGTACTACATTACCGCTTCAACGGAATAATACATGCACATATGATGGTTCAGATAAGTGAGCTTAAGACTAATGTCCCCGGTTTACGAAGTACTTCATTGTTTCCAATACTTTCCGCAAACTTTTCGTTCTCTCGCAGCATAAATGTCTGTCGAATATTACGGAGAAAATCAGTCAATAACCAAGATTCTATATATTTTCAAGTCGGTTTAGTTGATACACAAAATATCAGTAAGAAAACACATCAATCAGTAGGTATCACGTATATAATTTTGAGTATGATTTTCTATTGAATTTGATAGGTCGAATTACTTTCATTCTTCACATCGGGAAACACGTCAAAAAGGATCACATAGTAAAAGATTAACCTGCCAGCCTCTGAAGAAATGCAATAGATTTCTCTCTATAACTGAGCTTTGTGACACATGGATACCTCTTTTTCGATTTTCAAAGTAGCAAACAAGAGACAATTGAAATCATATCGATTAACCATAGCGTAAATCTTAAGCAATCATTAGGTAAACATGTAATATTTTAGTATATCAATACCTTGGCTTCAAACCGTGTCCGTAAACATTTTTCTTGAATTAGTAAAACCGTAATGAAATGGCCCTTCCTGAAATAGCCTTCGGTTCAGTTTTTTAACCTAACTTTTTAACGTAGAACATCAGTAACATCGATTTCTTGGAATGCATTTATTTATATAGGTTAATTATCTGAAACTCATTATGTCAACACGTGATTATTATTGAAATATTTGAGGCCGAAATTGCGACTGAGTTACGATAAGTATGTTTAGCATGGAAAAATCAAGTTTTCCTTCATCACATTAGATGGGATTTTTGGTTAATATATTATAATTCGTCAGGGAAAATATACCGTAATGTTTTTCAGGAAATCACCGGTACTGCTCAGGTTTGAAACGGAGTATTATTCTAGGAAAGAATAATAAACATGTTCCATATAGGATTCGTTTTAATGTTTAATACTCTGCCCCTGACCCTGTTTCAAACACACTCAAATTAAATATTTATTTTAAATCAGTTACGCCTCTGTGAAAGGTTTCCAATCATAGTGAAATTCTGTCTTCCTACACTCCAAAAATCAATCCGTTCTCTATTTATTTTTAGTTTAATTCATCATTTATATGACTCAATGAATATGTTACGGATGGCACCGTTATATTCAGTGCAACTAAATCGATGGCGGGGCTAAAGTTTTATTTATTCACATATGCTGTTTAATTTACACGGATATCCTTTAAAAATACAAACGGTCATCACAAGTGATCTACGAACACATTGGAGTATCCTTTCATGTTCTACACACTGCAGTTCCCCATTTTTATCCCAATTTCTATCTCAATCGGTCGGGGATATCGCGAAACCTTTGGCAGTTTCCATCATTTTTTACGCGTCCCCGTGATAAAGACGAGGTATGAAATTTGACGTGTTTCCATTCGACCCGTTCTTAATGCGCCCGTTGTTCTTGGATGAAAGCTTTCCTATGGAACTATGCACGCCGCCCGCATCTACATTGTTTTCGTCATGAAAAACGTAGCAAAAGGACCTAGTTTGCTGGAAACGTCATACGAGCGCTGATAACAACGCCCCGTTACGATACAAAGCCTTACGAATGAATGTTTGCCTTCATTTTTCATTTAAGGAGATGTGGTTATCAGTCGGAGAACATAACCGTGAGAACATGTAACAGGAATGAGTGATGTTGCTCTATAAGAACACAAGTTTTATTCCATATAGCCGTATTTCTTCCTCTTACAACATTTTGAAAAATTGCACGTTTTTCATTTCTCTGCTGATACCGAGTAAAATAAAATTTATCTTTCATTTAGTTTTGTCGTGACCCTGGTCACTCGTTATTGAACACCAAGAAACGGGATATTCTCAGGAACTTATGGAGCTAGGTAGAAAATTTGCTATTGAAGCGGTTTCGGGTTTGATGCCTACTGGGGGTCCAAAATACACGAAATAATCACAGCTATCGAAACAATTTTTAAAATACCACACAGCTAAAATTCATAGAATCATTTTAAATGACTTAAATGGATTTTTTGACCGATTGTTTTGTCCCTGAATTTAAAATAATAGTCAATAAGCAACTCTCCACGTAGCCTAGTGGGCCTCAGTTCCTTCCGCAGCTTGTTGTAGCTTAGTGTGAAAAATACGGTTGTAACCGACTCCTCAGCTATTAATACTATGCAGATTGACTTCCCTTAATTCATTGTTTCTTCTTGGTTCTTAAGTAAGAATATTTTTCCACGAAGAAGAATGGAAGACTTATATTATCCATTGTATCTCTTAATACGTATGTTGTACATTTTTCGAGGAAAAATTTGCAAATGTAGATTATCGTTAGCAAATGGCATTTCTTTGCCAAAATCACAGTAAGCTGGAAATCGATTCCCAAAAGGGTTATAAACCATAAGAATACCCCTTTAATAATAAAAAAGAATTTCTAAAGTTTAAAACACGGTAAAATACAAGAAATATCATCTAAGTCTGAAAAAATATATTTCTCCAAAGCATTCCTCAATATCTTCCTCTTACGGCATCTTTACACCGAGAAACAGTTTTGTTACTCGCCCGGGGAGCGCTGTCTTCGCGATTCCAAAGCAGTGATAGCAGTAAGCCTATCTTTTCTAAGTCATCGCTTTCGAGAACGTAAATCTTAGGATTAGAATCTTTTTCCCAGGACCCTCAGAAGGATTCCCCCCCAAAATCAACGTCTCACGCTATTTGGTTCTCTCGCGGGTCTTCGGTATATAAATTCTTGGAAAAGTATTGAAGAGAGCTCTAGGATGTTTTCCGGAGATTATAAACGTTCCGTTTCCATTGAATCTTTCCATTCACCCTAAGTCTTCCGGTGTGCAAGATCTCCTTTTTGAAAGATTCCGTAACCACATGTTAGAGATATTATAGTGAAGTTGAACGTTCTCTGAGAAGAGATTTGAGTCGCTCCAGTGAGCTCTGGGATGACAAAGTTTTAAGGTTTTGAAGCTGTTTGGGCTTCTCCTTGCTATCAAAAGAAACTTTCGCTCTACATTTTTGCCCATTGAATAACTATTTACAAATTTAAGAAACCAATCATCAATTAAGTTCTACTTCCTACTGTCTAAAAATGATACATTTATCCTTACTTTCGAATCTCAACGGCCGCTGTATATTTTCACCCTTTAAATAACTATTGGTAAATGACGAATTTATGAAACCAATCATCAATGAAAGTCCACTTGTTACCATCTAAAAATAAGAGTGAAAGAAAGCCTTCATGGACATCTCACTCTATAGAATCACTAATTCGATAGTCCTATCCACGATAATAATTTTTTCTTCATAACTTAGCTTAAATATATTGCTACGTTGTTGTATAAACCTCATGTTGAGATATACGCTGAGATTAGTATGAGTATATTACGGTGACGTGTGAGTAGCGTAGATTGAATTACCAAGATCGTAAATAGTTTTATAAATATAACTAAAAGTTTCTACTATTTGCATTTTATCTCCAAGCGTGTTTCCTTCCCTTGTTGCAAATGGCCGATTTTGATTCGTATAATCCTCGAATCCTCTATCCTTTTCAATAAAACTTGTAAATAGAATCTCTCTTTCATAGATTTCACTCCATTCTATAGTGCCCATGCATGTTTCCACGAACAGAACATGACGCCAACAGTGTGTAGGCGTAAGAGAGGCCCCTTGTGAATGTTATCAGCAATGTCTTCAGCACTCTTTCCAAGCGAAATGATTTCGTAGAGAATTACATACTTACTTAGATGCAAGGAAGAGGAATGTTCACTGACATTAAGCCGAAAAAGGGATTTAATTAATTTTAATTTAATTTAAGGAAATTTAGGATATTAGGAATTAAGAATTTCAAAAAGGATTTAATTAAAGGAAATTAATACTTAAAAAGGTTTGAATTTCATTCCTGATGGAATTTGATAGAAGTTTGGAGACTTATTTTTATTTATTCAGTTCTATATATTTCTCAATACAGAAAAACGTTTTTTGCACCTCCCTTTGTCATAATTAAAACGTTTATTCGATTTCCAATATATATCCATTGCTAGGCGTCCTATTATCGATTTTTTCTAAATTCTTTTAAATAAAAATAATCAATTATCAAACGCATGTAGCACTACAAAAGATATGGCAATATAATTACCTTTTTAACCCTTAACTGCAAGGTTTCGTGAAAGTCAGGATATTCAACGAATAAATATATATGTGACAATACATTTAAGAAATATTATTTGGTTTAATATGTGCAAGTTAAAATCAGAGCTACAAATTCTTCGTATAACTTTGTACACATACACGACTCTCCTAGTTTTTCTATCAGTACCGAAACATCACTTTATTTCTTGCAAAATAAAAAAAAAACCTCTATCTATAGCGTCAAGTATCAATCATTATTTTCACCCATCAATCAAAATTTTTTAAAAATATATTAAATAATAGCCTAGATAATCACAACTTTTATTGGAAGCTTATAACTATCTTAAATAGGAAAATTTTAACAGTATCCTTTATAGGATTCGAAGAAGACAAAAGAGAGAGCAATGAACAGAGAAAAGTTTCAGTTTAATAAATGGGCAACGGAAGAGAGAATAGAGTTATTACAATTTGGACAATATGGCATACAACGGAAAAGGAAGTTTGGAAGAATGACTGAAAGCGCTCAAGGACAGAAACTAGCGCTCGATGATGATGATGTTGATATTCCATGACTGATAAAATATACATTAATCATAACTCCGCGACTTTTCTCCAGAAAATGAGAAATCTGTCAAAACAAATCTAACGGATATAACAAATAGTAACGGGGTAGAATCTATTATAGTGGGCGAAAGAGAGTTGCTGTCACTAGTGAGGTGTTATGATCAAATTCACTTTTGAAAATTTATTTCTATTATGATCATCTATCGCAATATGTAAGTTCACCTGAATTTGTTTATAGAACCCAAATGCGAACTTTTCTTCTTTTATATTGCTCATAAATTATAATTTATAGGATACATAAATTCAAGCATTCAATTTTTACGTAAGCATATGCTAATAGCAATCACGTTCTCATGGTGCAGACACATTTTATTATAATTCCATATTTTTGAAGAGAAACTTAGAATGAATGAATGAATTATTTATTTAAGGCGAGGCTAGGCACAAGTTGACCCCTTTTCCACCTTTCCTTCGTAAATAATTTCCAGGAATAATTTCAATATGTGCACAGAAGGATTATCACGTAGTTCCATTTCTAGTTTCCGTTTTATTAGAAAATTCCAAACGGAAATTACAGATAGCTATGATACAGTTTACTTCATTAAGTCTTTGAGATTACCCGAAAATTCTCGAGGAATACATTGTAAGATGGAGAAATATGCAGAACTTGCACCAACTATGCTGGTGAAAGGCGTGAGGGACAAGGAAGATCCCGTTGTATGATAAGCAGGAATGGGGAAAAGGGATCTTCTATCCCCGGGATATCTACCTTAGCTCGCACTGGCTAACAGGAACCACGAAAATCTTCCATGGCGTCTATCGTTGTTCAGAAAGAATATTTTTGTATAAGCTGAATACAGTTTGACATTTATAATTATTTAAATTAAACGCAATATGGTAGGCTGCCTGATCTCCTAAATGTATTAGTTGCGATCTTAGAAACCATTAGGACTTTAATTATTAATCTACATGTGCATATTTACCCTTAAGTCCGCGCGTAAGGCAGTAGCAGAGGATGCATGCATAATGTTTCCATTTCTTTAATAGATTACTCCAGCGTATCAATCGCAGAAGAAAAGTAATTGTTGATGCGTCTATTCCTAGAATCTTTATCTGTGACAGCTCTTTCAATTTCATAACTACATAATGGGATGATATCAAAAGAAGTAATTGCAATATCATAAACCTATTAATTTCTCTAAATAAATTAAAAAAGGCTTAGTTGAAAACTGTTATCTTTTAAAAGGTTTCCAAGAGTTAAAAGTACTTGGGTAACGCTCACTGATTGGTCGTAGTATTTCTTTACAAAATACATTACCTTTTCCGAACCTTTCTATCATTCACGAATAAAATTCGTTTAAACTGGTGTAATTAATTCGAATCTGTCACTTAAGCAAATATCCAATTCAATAAAAAATATACCAATAATAACAACTATACATTTGGACCAGAAAGAAGTGCTCAGCATGATAGAAATATGACGATCTTCCAAAAACAGGAAATAAGTACGTATTTCTTCGTAGAGGTACAAGTACAAATTCAGAGAATAGCAATTTAAAAAATTCCGTAGCTTTAACAAGACAATTACTTTATTTCTGCCACGCGGTTCTTAGTTCCAGGAGGATACGCATTTCGGAAATTACTCCCGATCGCCAAACTGCGCACTTCGCCCGTCTCCTGATTACCTCCCGAATCAAACTCAATAATACGGAAATGTATCCCGTTCCTCACGGCCGTCGGAAATGATACGAAAACTTCTCTTTTTCAAATATTCCCGAGCGCGATTTATGCCCTCCTTTAAGTCAACCCGACTGCGACTTGAGTTATGGCTCTCCTCATTTCCTCCCAGCCAATCTGATGAAAATTCGCGCATTTCCCTGTAGGGATCTTATTTGTTCTTATTACTCCTCCCTTGCGGTTCCGCAGAATTTCCATGCACGGGGCACACTCTCCCCCTATCCATCACACCTCCACCAATGGCAATTCGTTTTCCTTTGTTGGGGGAACGAGTTGGTTCTTTGGAGATGGCGACGAGGAAATGGCACGAAGGAAAAGGCGCGAGAATTACGTAATCCCCTCATTTAGCCCCGGATTGCCGCCATAAATCTTCCGAGGATGAGATTCTTTCCTAAGGATATGGAACTGGCACCGTGCCGTGCCATAAAGTAGGTGCCCATCTAATATGTGTGGGCGTATGCAAGGTTTTTTTCGCCCTTTCTTTGGCATTGTGTGGGTGGCTTAAAAAATTCCCGGTGATCCTCGAGGGAGTGACTCCGGCTGTGTGATTTACGTAAATACCTCTCCCAGTACCTTGCAATGACATTCTTGGTTGATGCCCTTTTTCCGGTAAGCTGTTTTAAATTAAAATGAAATCGATCTATTTATACGTTCTGGTGATAAGGGGGCGTGCTGAAAAATCCAATGAGGGTCATAAAAATGACAGAGTGTTATGGAAGAACTTTTAGGCAAGGTGGAAAAATTCTTACAGCACAGGGATCCAAACTCGGGATTCGAACTCGGGCGTGCTTCAGATGGCAGGCAGATGATGTAACTATTTTGCTAATCTGAAGAAAACATTCATTCAATCCTGGAATCTTTGTAATAAGTTACAGGATTTAAGAAGTTCTATATCTGATCTCTACTGATATCCTAGATTATAAAGGGGTATCTTCAGCTATAATGGTGAGTTCTACGACCCCTTTAGGGTCTCCTGATAGCCAAATGGGCAACTATACTTAAAGCGGTCTCGGACTCGATTCCCGGTGGCGGCTTAGATAAGAAATGAACTCAGCTGTAAAGATAATTTTAAAATTCATTCCTACTAAGGCCTCATCAGGCATTCAGTGAAGCCTTTAAACATTCACTGAGACATTTATCAAGTAAATATGTTTCAATAATTTTGACGGTCTCGCTTACTGCGTTACTTAGAAAATTGATAATGCTCTACAAGGATTTTTTAGCGTTTAATTTCGTTTCCTTCGCATTACGATGGTATTCAAGTATTTATTCAGGAAATACCTCACTCAAACATTTACTGATGGCTTCATATGTGTTAATAATAGTTTCGGTAACGGCGAAATGTTATATACGGGTATTCGATGAAAATTAGAGTGTTTTTTCGTTACGATTTTTAGAGCGTTTGTTTGTAAGTTTCTCTTCGCGATAAGTGTTCCCCAATGTTAATAGATTCAAAGTTTTATTTTCTTGCATATTTCAACAGTTTCGGGCCATTATCATTTTGTTGGTGATCTGTTAAAGTAGATGTATTGATTAAAAGGTTTGATCGAAATTCGAAAATCTTCGATGATATCGATTGCTGAGAAATAGCACCGTCACTTTTATTTCTGTTGAAGTCTTCAGCAATCTCGCGGATGTAAAAAATTTGAGAATATGCGATTTACTATGATTATGATTTCGAAATGTAGGTAAAATAGACTTAAAATATTCTTTATTTTAGGTTCGATTAAAAATATTCAAGATTTCTATCAGAATAGAAATCGTTTTCGAATAATTAATCCTAATCGAGATTTTTTGTTGTGATGTTTTAATATTTTTCGCCTACAGGGACATCCGTCGAACTATAGTACCAAATAACTTTGATGTTGGGGCCAAAGAAGATCGAAAAATTATTTCTAAGGAAATTATGCATTTTCAAAGAAAATCCTGAATCTCCGTAGTTTAAATTGCAAGTGATAACGATTCAACAATATTTGAGAATGATTTTATGTTGAGAATATCTACTATGAGTTAAATGTGAGAGGAAAAAGAGGAATGTGAAATTAATGGACAATGCTACCAACTGGGCTAACATTTTTGCATGGATCTGATACACATTCTAGATAAATTGCGCTCTACGAATACCGTCGGCCGAAATGGAGACTCAATTTTTTCACCATTTATCTAAATGACACATTCAAAGATATCAGTTATTTAAATATCGGATGGTCCATTTCTGTGGAGCAGGATGACAGCTGTCGAGATATCAATTCCACGATCTCGATTGTTTCCGTTTGTGATAAGGAAAACGCGACTCGAAATGCTGATATAAAAGGTAGTTAAACTGTATCTTAAAACTCTGCGATGTAAATACAAAGTGAAGCGATAAAAGTCATTTCATCCGTTTAAATTCAAGTCAACCGCGCGTTGTTTTCCCGTTTTGTTGTTGATTTCCTAATAGTTAAACGTAAACTTGCCTGAATGTCGCATCATCCTATCAAACTTCAGAATGTTGGAATTTCAAGCGTAGGAGATAACTTAATATTGATGATTTTTAAAGAGATTTTATGATGATTTTTAGAGAGATTTTATGATCATTTTTAAAGAGATTTTAAAAATTGGAAGCATGATCACGAATGTCTTGCATATCTTCACTGTTTACGTTGTTACGTCAAACATGATTATGATTACTGAGTGAGTATACCAGCTTGCAATTAAACAAATCGGTGCTTGCTAATAGATGGAAATAATTTAACATAATGTACCCTGAGAAAGGCATTTTATCAAATAATATTTCAAATTGAAGGAAATTTCAGGAATATTATAGGAAAATAATTTTACAATGAATTCCGAAAATTACGAAGTAGTGTATACAATTTAAAATATCGGCTTGAGTTTAAATAAGTGTGACAATGTATGAACTGGATGAATTGTGATACTATGTAGATATCTTAAAATAAATTGTGATGCTACATAGATATCTAAAATCCAAATATACCTCATCATTTAGGATTTAAATAATTAGGGGAGTAACTCTATAGGATTACAAAATCTAACCATACTGACTGAAAACATTTCCCTCATTTTAAGAGTAGTATTATCCACTTCCTTATAAATAGTAGTTATGTCCTTTATTTATTTTATTTCATTTAAATATCTTAAAAATGTGCTTAAATTGCATAATCTATAATATCTCTTGCATAATATAATATCTATAAATAACGTGCTTAAATTGCATAATCTATAATATCTATTGCATAATATAATATCTTTAAATAATATGCTTAAATAGCCGCACATCTGAATAGCTAATGCACGGCTTAACTTTCTTACTCGGAAATTTCCACGATCTCTCCTTGCAAAGATCTTTTATGCTAAAACTATAGTTGAAAAATTTGAATACCGTTTAGAAGATTCACAGTAACTTCTTAGTTCTTTAAATTTGGGATTAGATTGCAAATGTTTTCCCAAATTAATATATATAATAATTATAATATTTGCAATCTTTTCCCGCATTCATATTTTTATCCTTTTTGAAGGTGACGTTAAAAATAATCAACAACCAATCCTACGAGATGAGCATCATTTAAAAGAAAATTTGATGAGAAACCCCATCATCAAGATATAATGTAATGGAAGCCATAAAAGGTTATCATGGACGACGGCTCTTTTTTAGTCCCGCATTAATTCCGCGAAAAAATAATTGTGAAATGGAGAAGCTGGGATTTTATACCCACCTTTAGGGAAACTTGTAAATGAAATGTGGGGAGTGAAAGTGACGCTTTTATGGCTCTTTTTCTACTTTTTCGCGTATTCTCCGTGAAGTTTTCATGCGAGCTCCACCACGAGAGAAACTTCAGATGATTTCAGAAGTAGATATGCTACATTTTCTGGCAGACTGTCATCTCGTTCTACAATGTTACTTCTAAAATGAACGAAAGATATTACTGTCATTACCTCAGGCGATGTTATTCATGTATAAAATTCGTCTACTAGCCTTGTAAGATGAATTAAAAATAGATAATTTAGCTAGCTCCAGCAGGATAGATCTGAATTTTATTTTTATTCTAAATCTTAAATTTAATTCTCGAAAACTGCTACTAGCTAATACCACTAAGTTTTAGTAGGTTAGTTCTGTTTAAAATAGGGATATTCTAATATAACTACCATTGATAGTCCGTATTTTTACAAAAATCCAGGTATTGAAAGCTAAAAGATGGTTGTACATACTAAAACTAAACTAAACAAATAATCCGAAGGACGTAATGACAGTAGAACATTATCAGGTAGATTTCTTCTTGACAATGTATTGTCACCATCAGGCCATGCTGATTCCATTTCGTTGTTAAGGCTATTAAGGCAATACATCAAAGAAATGGTAGATCTTTAAACTTAAGTGCACTAATAATTAATTTTCTGATGACTATTTGCATTGTCTAATTTTATCAAAAGGCACCTTATTAATCCCTTAAGTTATCCTGATTGAAGGGATATATGATAATTTATAAAAATATACATTTAACACAAGTTATTCCGTGATAGAGAAATGTTGTTAATGCAAAAAACTGTTTACCCAGAGAGTAATGTAACCTTTACATCTTACCTGCATGTGTATTTATATTTAATTTAATCCGACGAGAATATTTTGTGCGGTTTAATAATCTGTAGAGTCGTATATTTGAAACACTTGAAATTTTCAACAGCATGCGCAAATATTGTAAAAAAATATGCAATGTGCCCTATATAACTATCCACTCTAACAAAATCAGTTTTTGAATAGAAAATTGCGAAGCAGCTTCATGTTTTTCATCCTCATCCGAATTCTCTCAAGAATTTTTAACTAGGCTCCTCGCTATGAAACCCAATAAAAATTCCCCATCTCATAACAAAGTTATCCATTCCCTCCTCAAATTGGATTGCTTGTTTAGCATCTACTTCCACGCACAGTAAGACGTAGATTGAATGGGAATTGTCTTAATTCGGGAGCGAAATGAAACCGGCTCTTTAAACGAGGTCAGGTGGTTAGAGCGCGCAACTTGAGAGAGAGAGAGGAATTTTCAATTGGATCTTTTGTTGATCTAGACAGGTTATTGAGGAAGAGCGAGGGAAAAAGGGAATAATAAGAATCGCGGGGGAAATTGCTTCGCGATGCCAAGTGCGCTATGGCCAATGCCGTCGGGTTATGAAAAAAGATGAGGGAGGAAAGGAACGAAGCTACGGGTGAAGGAGACCTCGCAGGTCGCGGGGATCTCAAGAGGAGGAATATTCCACCAAATCCCAAATATGCATACCATCAAAAGCGCCCTCTCTGCATTCGTTACCCCGCAAAAACCTTCTTGTTTTCCGATCATTAACAATCCCATCTCCGCCTCCCTTTTCGAAAAGATTCCTCTGTTTGGATCCCGCGGGGAGAACGGGGAGAATCCCTGCAACATTCAAGAGCCCGCCCCGATTCCTGCGTCATTATTTTATTTCCCTTTCCCGATCAGGTGATTCAGGAGTTCCCGTTCTCTCCCTTGTAAAAAAACGCTTACCTTTCCCCACCCCCTCTTTGTCCCGATTCCTCCAGGAACCTCTGTTTAAGGCAGAAGGAAAAATAAAGAGCCGAGGAATTGACAACGTCTGCACAAAAGCCTTCCAATCAGGAAACGGTCTGTTTGGAAATATCCTGTGTGGAAACAGGTAACGGGCGCACGGTTCGACAAACTCGGGAGCGGAAAAAAGTACACGAAGGTGGGCGAAAATTGACCAAATTAATGTCGCCGCCGGAGTGTGCGGCGTTGGGAAATCTTTTTCTTTGGAGCACAAAGACCTCGTTTGTGAGAGTGGGATCGAGTGGAGGGAAGGACACTCGAGGAAGGAAGAGGGAGAGAGAGAAGGAATATAATCCGCACCTGCGGCGGGAGCCTGAGAAGAGCATTGATTACTGGTGAGCGGGAGTTTTAAGGCGAGCCTTTGACGGCAAGAGTCTTCAAAGATTGAGAAAGGGAAGGGCGATGAAATTGGATTAAGGAGCGCACGGAGCGGGATTTCTTTTCTATTACAAAGCGATATCTTACGCGCGGATATGAAGAGTCCTCAAACGCGGGGGATTTTATGGGGGGACGCGTGCGTCATGTGAGGGAAAATGCTATTAGCCTTATCGAGATTAAAGATGACTTCGTTTATGAATGTTTCAGGGAAACAGAGGCACGGAGGAGGACGTGGGATGGCGGTTTTGAACGTTCTACATGCCCGAGCTTTATCGCTTTTTAGCCGGTGTGCTAGGCTTCTTTATTTTATTTAAGGTACTTTCCTAATGTTCCTGAATCCTGATCTTTATTATTTTTTGTATTTTATGATTATGTGAGAGACCACATAAATGTAACGTGTGATTACAATACTGCACGTTGCTCCTATTAAAAAAGTCATATGAGAAAAGACACAGGTGAAAAACCTCATAATTGTAGTGCATGTGATTATAGGTGTCCTTTAAGTTTCAATTTAACGTGACATGCCTCTGAAAAGGAAGTAATAATAATAATTTCTTTAATAAATCCCCAAATGAAGACTCCAACTAAATCTAATTTAGTATGTACTTCTTGATTCAAACAACCATTCTCTAATCAGTAATGCGTGAGTATCCGGAACTAGAACTCGTGACCGTAAGGTTGTATTATGTTTTTGAACTCTCCACTAATTCCAGTAGCCGCTATCATATGCTGTTGGATGAAATATTTTCATATATATTTTCTCATATAACACAGATAACTTTAATTTCATTTACTTCTTCTTATTCTTGCATATAGCCTCGTTAATATGAGAGGTAATTGGGAATGAATGATTCAAAAAAATTTCAATCTTTTAGATCCATGCTTAAAGTATACTATGAAAAGAGCTATGAATTCTCTCTTTGAGTTACACTTATTTGGATTTGTTTCACTTCTACCTGTCAGGAGATTCAGTTTTTTTTTATTAGATTTGCTTTGATGAAGGGTGAAACAGTCATTCGATGAATGCTTAGAGATGCATGTCCTTGGTGAAAATTGAAAAAAAAATGAAAAAAATATTAAGGCAATAATCATGTAGTACAAAACGCCATTGGAAGCAGGATGATTTTCATTCCAAGTCTTACTCGGATACAGGAGTCTTTATACGCATAATTTACCACTTATTACATATAATTATGAACATAATAAGCTATCATTTGCAGAGAGATATGAAATATAATTTTTATGTCCATAATTATGACCTAGATTTTTGCTGATAGACGTTATCAAGCTTAATTACACAAAGCGCCATATAATTAAAGTTATTTCAAGAGAGCCCTTGTGAAACTCAATGCTCATTCAATTCAAGAAACCTAAAGATGGAGTGTTCATTTGTACGGCTGCAAATAATTGGCAACGACAACTGAAGGAAAGAGGAGATTAGAGGCAATGGAGATACATTACAGGAAAATAAAGGAAAGAAACTGAGCAAGTAACTAATGAAGAAGTCTTTCAAAGAGTGAATAAAGAGAGAAGTCCTTCGTAAGCATTGATTAGAAAAGAAAGAAGTATTAATAGAACGCAGATTGTGGTGCGATTGTCAGCCGAAGATAATTTTGGAAAGGATTTCTGGGAAAAAGAATTACAGATGAAGTCCTTGGTTGTACTGCTAATTGATTATCATTGTGCTTATGATGGGAGTTGGAAGGTATACAAGCGGTTATTTTTGGTGTGGATGGACTGATTGTCGGCAAGAAACCAAAACTTGGATTGATGACCAATTATAATGGCAATGAGAGTTGTAGACATTTATTAATCGAAAGTTATACAAGAAGTGAAAAATTGTGACTTGGCTGGGACTCGAACCCACGTCTCCCACTTTCCGGGCAGGTATTCTAGCCATTGAACTACCGTGCCACTTGGTAGTTCAATGTGAGTGGCTTGGTAGTTTAATAGCTAGAATACCTGCCCGGAAAGTGGGAGACGTGGGTTCTAGTCCCAGCCAAGTCACAATTTTTCACTTCTTGTATAACTTTGGGTCAATCGCACAACTTCACGTGCAAAGTTTCATTGCATTCCATCTATTTATTAATGGGACATTTAACACGTAGAAAGATTACGTTGATAGATGAACAAGTAGCTTTGGAGATACAAGAAGATTTGCGTGTAATTGACTGCTTCGGGGACATGAAAAGACTTACGTCAGCGAGTTGAAATGCTGCCAGCAAACCTAGGAGCCTGATTTTTATAATTAATTTTTGCGATTGGAGTGGTTCTGTTTGACTTGGCTCCCTTCCAGCTCCGAATTGATTGCATAATGCGATTTAATGTGGTGTAATGTAAATCGGGTAAGCGGAAGGGGATTGATTCATTCCAAATATTCAGCGCTGCGATCGGAAACCTTGCGGAGTCGGGACGCGCTGCTACTCGCCTGCCATCTAGGTGCACGAAAGTGAAACGTGCTTAAGAAATAAAGCCATCCGCTTTCTTTCTTTCCTCTTTGACAGAAATTCCAATGAGAAGAGGACGTCACGCACGTCTGGATTGTTGCGTGTCTCAGAGGGAGTTCATTCACTTGAGAGGCACCAAAATAGAGAGATGTATTCACCCAAAACTATTTGATATTCAAAATGTATGGATGCCATCCTTCCCTTCCATGGCGTGCAACAAAGGTGGGGGGAATCTGGGAGAATCCTGCAAATCTTCCGTTCGAATTAATTTCTCTCGAGTTGTAAAATCAAAGAGGTCCCAGCAGGAAGTTTCCGAAGGATGAAATTCGGATTTTTCCGTGAGTTTATCTGTGTTTCACTTTAATATATTTGGAAGATATTAGGCATCAACCTTATTGGAAAGATGATAGAAAGTAAAGTGGGTGATATCTTTAGCTTTCGAGAGACACGTTTGTACCAAAGCAACAATATGATTGAAACATGCATAGATGAAAATAAAAGTTTGAATCTGATTTAACGTTGTGAAACACTTTTGGAGAAACAATTCAATCGTCAGATTAAAAGAATTAAGGCCATACTAAGTATCAAAATTAGAAATAATTTAATCCAGTATTCGTTCAAGAAAAACAAATCAGCGTTAAATTGTTAGCTTACATATGTATTAAATTAATTCATTTCGTCATAAATTTAAGAGGAATCAAGCATATACATGTATACATACAATTAATAACAATTAATTCAGATAATTGTGTTTTTTTGCGTTTAAAATATTACTAACAGAGTATTCTCAATTACCAATCAAAATATAATGTGAATAAATATTTTGAGTTGATATGATTTAGGGGAAATTAAAATAAATGAAAACATTATATTCTAGCGATACATCATAGCCTATACGATGAGCATTCCTGTGGAGACTTTTTTTAACTAAATATTTATATCGAAATCGTATTTTGGAAATTCCAATTGTAAAGAACCAAAATTGTCACTAAATTGTGGATGTGTCAGTCTCAAACGCTTTCCAATAGAGTTTAATGCCTAACGATTCCAAACGCGCATTTTACCGAATGAAAAAAGAATGCGACATATTTTACTTCATCAATGTACAACCACGTCTCGGAACATCCCTTTCAATAGCATATTTATATGCACGCGATTACTCATTACTATTTGCGATGTAATTTTACTCCACACAATGGGGAGAACATCACGACAGATATATTTAAAAAATAATACGAATTGTATTACATTTGGAAAACGAATTACCTGCTCTTTGCTTATTCATTTTCAATCGCCAAAATTAATTGCGAATTCAAATTAAACAATTGAATATTGCGTGTAATTGAAATAATTAATTTACGGAATTTTCTGTATTAAATTGAAGGAAAATATCGTAATGAGATTTGATGACGCAAATATTTCGAATCATTTTTTGCGAAACGCAATTCGAAACATTGAATTACAATGTTATTTACGCAATTAAGTCGATTTTTCAGGAAAAAAATTCTCAGGGAGTCACTGGACTAAGAGAGCTTATTACTGTAGCGAAATTATAAAATTACTTGAAAATTAGTTCGGAATTACTGTCTAATACGTCACTCTGGATTCTCATAGTACTTATGTTTCATTCGTTCTGAATTTCATTCTCTAAGAATATTGGTTATAAAATTAATATTTATCATAGTTTACATATTAAGACGTTAATGAATGCCATAACATATTTTAATTAAAGATTGATAACATACGATAACCTCAAAGCATTTGGAATGAATTGTGAAATAAAGATGGCATAGGATTTGAACAGTTTCATCTTAAGTACCTACTGCATCTAATGATGAAGAATACATTTGGTGAAATTTCGTTATACATCGTACTTTCATATTGGGTAGATTCTGTAGCCATATTAGTTGGTGGCTCAGTTGTTAATTAGAACTTTTACTCGGATTTAAAATTGTAGACGGTGGAAGTGATTCACAAGATAGTTGAAATTTCCCTAATTTTTTGTGATCCTATTTGGTAAATACTGAATCAGTATCATAAGCAAAGCGGATATTATATTGATAGAAAAAAAGCGGATATTTAGCAGTTAAAATCCCCCACGATTGAATCCAACATTAAATAAAAGTTTGAAATTGAAACAAAATAAAACACAAAACTACTCTCTCCACAATTATAATCTTCTTAAGTAAAACGACCGGTTTCAAGGCAATCACCTCAAATTCAGAAACCGTTACATTCGCAAGTTAAAATATATATAAAATAAAATGACAAAATTGTTAGGATAAGGGACACAAGGATTCACCAAGCGCCGAATATCGGCAACCGTCGGGAGCAATTCCTCGGAACAGGATTATCACCCGGGTGGCCGCCAGTTTTCAGAAGTACGTAAAAGTTTTCAGTTTTCAGAAGCACCCATTGCTCTCGACGGTTGCCGATATTCCGCACTTGGAGAATCCCTGTTTCTCTTATTCATTGAACGCCGAGTTCCTTTTCTATTCTTTCAAAATAGTAAGGGGAATGAAAAAAGATTGGGCTTACAGAAGGAGGAAGGAGCAGGATTTTCCCATGTATTTGTAGGTGGTAAGGAGTGCGTAGTAGAAAGGTTAGACAACCAAAGCGGTCCGAAGGAAAGTAAAGGATGAAACTCCGGCAGTTTATAAGAGGAAGGAAGAAGCGATTAGTGTTAAGTCGCTAGGAAAATACGATTAACTTCTCGGACTTTCTAAAGCTATCTAAAGCCTAAAATGATTTTGAAATTTTAAGACCTTCATTTAAATTTCTTCTCAAAATTTTGTTCAAATAAGAACCAACTCCGTCTGCGAGTACAAGGAGGTAGGTGAGGGAGTACGGATTCATACAAGATGGGGAGATGATCTGCAAAAATATATTCATTAGCTAAATTAACGTAGTGTAGTACTTAAGGTGGTGTTAAATCTAAAGTTGTTCCAGCAGGGCAGTTATCTTTCCATTATGAGCAACGTTGAGAATCACCAGAGGAAAGGAAGCATTGCGACTGCTGTCATTAAGATGGATGGCAAAATGAGACTAACCCTATTTATCTCGGAAGGATGAAGGATTTGTTCTTTTGCCCGCTTTTGGAAATTCCTACCGTTTTGCCAACGTAAGAAACCTGTAATTATTGCTATAATCAAGCTCATAACACGAAATGGTAAGGATGCCTTGTAAATCAATTGGTAAATCAAACATTGGTGGGATGGCTTGCTTTAAGATGAGACAACCACGAAAACATTTGTGCTCTTGAAAGAAATAATAACTTTAGTGGAGAGAATGACGTTTTGTGTATTATTTCGCCTAAACATGAATAAGGTGCATCAGGTATCGCTGAAATCATTTAATTATAAAAATCGAAGCTTTCATAAACCATTTTTCGTATCCGATAAAAATTGCGGAAATGAAAGAAAACTTCAACTATCCCTGGGGAAAAGCCCTTGGATGAGTTTTCTGAAGAATTCAGGACAAGATATTAACGTAAGCTTATTGTAGTCACTGATCGTTCAATTGAATTTAATTACTCCACGTCCCTTGGAGAATCGCGGGGACCCAGTTAACCTCGTCTGTACCAGCGATTGGAAGCATTCCTCGAAGTCATTTCCCGAAATCTCATTCGTCCCGTTACATTTAATTTCATCAAAGTCGTCGAAAATGTTTCCCTTTGTACGGATTCCCGATTCGTAAGAACAGAAAGGAGTTTCTGGAGGTAATATCCGACAAGTAGAGTGGATTGTCCACAAGAGAAAATCTCTTTTTTTTCCAGTCCCAAATATCCTTCGCTCAGAGAGCAGGACGATCGTGATGCAGCCAACGAGAATCTGGCCAAACCACTATTTTTTTATTCTCCAAATGTATCCCCATATATATCCCGAGATGGCGACCCAATAATTCCAATTGACCATTTGACCCATTGGGCGAACGAGCCCTCGCAAAGAATTTTTATTTCCGAAATTTTTAATTGAGAGAATTGACTGGAGTGGTTTTCGTTTCCGATTATGATACCCGCCGAGCCTCACGGGAATTGGGATGTGGAGGGGAAGTAAATATTTGGCTCTTAATTTTTCCAAATTTCATACATCCGTGCAATTTTGCAGCAGTATTTTTCCATTTCGTCCACGATAAAGTTGTTTTTGAGTTCTAAAAATTGATAGATTAATGTGTTTTTAGTTTCTAGCGTGCTCTTACTAATGGATACTAGTAGGCTTATTTGATGTTTAACTTATAAAGGATCAATTTCGCATGGTATTTTTAGCTCATACTTCTCAATTCTAGGTGATTTTTTTTAGTTTTCAAAGTTCGACTATCAGCCTGGATATCCAAGTGGGTAGCGCGTTCACCTGTGGAGAAAGTGGGACCGGGTTCGATTCTTGGTGGAATGCAATATATGGGAAATAATCTCAGCTGTCGAAGCTTATCTACTTACAATACCAATGAACTGAGTACTGAAAATATCCTCCAGAATGCATGCTAAATTTCATTTTATAATTACTAAGTCTAAATTTTAATTTATAATTTAGTTGTACAATTAGTAGGTTATTTATATATTTATATTCATATTTTGCGATAAAATTTAAAAATAAAACAAAAATATTAAATATTTTTTCATCGGAGTTTTTACCAAAAATACAAAAATTTATTAGTATTGAACAATTAATAATTTTCTGCAACGAAAAAATAAATATCAAATTTTATTCCTTTACCAACACTGACGGTGTTTTTCGAATCGCATTCCCCAAAAAGGCCAGAGAAACATCGGCCTTTTGGATCCAATCTGACACAACATATCCTTAGGGCAAGTGATGAGTAACTGGCCTAGTTATTTACCGGCCTGACCCCTCATGGTTAAGATTAGTATCAACATTCGCCATACCCACACGTCAACACTTCATATCGGAGCATCTTTGGCGTGGGGGAGAATAAATATTTCTGATACTGACACACGATCCCCAAGGGATGAACCTGTTGATGAAGGTACGCTGGATGGTAATACACTCGTGGGTATCAAAATATGGAAGCTGCGGCGAATCCATTTGACGCATACGAAGGCCGCCCCGTGCGGAGCATCGCTGAAGTACCCTGGACCCCCCGGGGTGGTAGTAAAACACTCACAATCTCTGAGGGAGTGCAGTTTGTGCGTACGGTGTGAAAATAGCCGTAAACCTCCAGAGATTCATTTTCCCCTCGTTAGCATGCTACATTCCGCAAATAATGGAACATGTGTTGGGGACGGATGGTTATTTTTCAAAAACTAAATCTCTATGTAGGGATGTGTCATGAAAGTTATTACTTGATTGGGGTGTTATAGCCGAAGAGGAAGAATGACCGCGAGGAGTCTGAAATTGTATTTCCTTTTGTGCTTGATTATCGTATGCTGAGGTTGCTTTAGTGTGGTTTCATGCATATAGTTTGTATTCACTTCCGTAGTTGCTTATTTAATTCTTCGCTGGTCGCAGTGCTTTCTGAGAGATTACTGTTTGCAATGAACCTCGAATATACGTTGCTGTCAGACCCTTCAAGTAATTTTAATATCACATCATTATGTATTTTATCACTCCTTCATATTATATTGTTTTCATCATTATTGTTTCAGAAAGAGTAACGTTATGTAAAATACTTTGAATTTCTTGCAGCATCTAAATGATCGGGAAGCATCTCGTACATATAGTATCTCGTAAAACACCTTAGAATTATAGAATTGTAAATCTATTATTTTATTTGCACCTAATAAATATTTGATTAACTCTGAATTTACTTTGTTGCACAATGTCAGAGATTTACAGAATATTTCTTTCGAGATAAAATTTTCAACAAAAGAAAGGAGCAATAAAAGGTATTTCCATATTTTACAATCATCCTATTTAGAAATCATTTTTCAAAAGTTTTTATTCAGCTAATGTTCCTAAAGAGAGAAAGTTCTTGTATCAGTTACGGCATAGAATTTCAACTGAGTGTGACACCTGGTTCGTCGATCAAGTAAATGAGGCACTGAAGACAGTCTAAGTTTTAATGAATGCTATAAATACACATAAAATACTAAGGAATAAAAAATATAAAAATATTCAGATATTCCATTAAGGACTTCCATCTTTACGCATAAAAAATTCCAATGCGAATATTCTCTCTGAGACGTTGCCATTCAACGCAAAGGTCGCGGAAAGATTCTGAGACAGCTGCCAGACATTTCTTCCCACGCATTCGTTTTCACTCAACCTCTTCCTTGGAAATTATTCGCAGAAAATTTTCTTTCCAAAGAGACGCGAATTCAGCTCCTTCTTGCGACACATTCCCTTATTTACGTTGTAGTATAGTAATATTTACTAGCCGCCTCGTGCGAATATTTCGCTTTAGTAAATGGAAAGTAATTGATTTATTCGCGAAGGTGTGTTTTTTTAGTGCTTTAGTTTTTTGTTTTCGTTTGCAGAGATTGGAGTATTTGTTGAGATGTATTTCGGCGGGGAAATAGAGTGTCAGTGTCCGTTTCGATATACTTCGTTGGTACTGATGGATATTACAAACCCAGTACTCTAGGGACAAACTCATATTTCAACTCCATTTTTTTACCAAATGGTGCCACACATTTATTTTCTACTTACCACGTATGTTTGTCTATTTTTAACAGGAATAAGAAAACTTTTTCTTTAAAATGGTGTGACATTAATATGTTTTGATGGAGTGTGAAGAGAGAAAAGCAATACTCACCGGAAGCAGATGTTTAGAAATAATGTTATGAATAATAATGAACTAGTAATATGAATCGTTTGTATTTGCATTTATATCAACGTATATTCCCTGCAAGCCGCCTTTCGGCGTGTGGCAGGGGTTGCAAGCACCATGACTAAACTTTCCTAATCGATTATTTTCGCGTATCGTTCGTGGAAAAAATGATATTAAATTGACTAGTTCCAGCATACATTAACGCTGTGTCAGAACAGCCTATATAACAAGGACAACGCAAATATCGGTTACATATTCTATGAACGAACTATCTTTGAATTCATTGAATAAATTAAATCTTCGATTAAACTTTCCTTTTTTCTAAAGATCCCCATTTTGCCTCCTGAAGCATCGGAGTAACTCCTACCGATTTCTCATAAAAGTGATATTAAATTATTGTTTATGAAATTCACGAGCATACGTTCATATTAACGATTCTATGCAACATTCTGACATTTAAAGCTCCGTTAGGTAAACAGTCCCAAAGTTAGAGAGCGTCACCATGCAAAAAACTCAAGCGATATTCGCACAGCATGCTCCGGGAGGAAAAAATATGCAGCATGCTCCCGAAACCCGTGTAATTTTGAAGTGCGATGTAGCGAGATTTTATTTTATCGGGGAGCGACAGCCGTGATTCATTGTTGGCTCAGGAGATCTCCAGGGCAACGGCTTCGAGGACAGAGCCGTTCAGGGATTCGTTGCGACACCCGCTCTCTACGGCCAATAAATTCTCGTCTGCAGGAGAAGACGCCTGTCGAAATGTGGACTCTGCATGTCATTAGATTCTTTCACGCGGCCCTCTTCCTTATATCTTCCTTGCGGCGACAGAGGTCCACGAAAGTAATATCAGAGCAGGAGGTTTCAGGGAAGGTTTGTTTTCAACGACAGTGGGAGCGAGTGAAAGATTGGTTCTTATGTTTGGAATCAGGTATAACATACATTTACGGATACATGAATGTCCATGGATGTTAAACAAGGAGTGCAATGTCCTTCGGGAATGACAATGTTGAGGGGTTTCTCGCGTATAAAATGGCGGCCTCGTTGTACACAATATAACGAAAACTTAAAGATGAGGGAAAGGTTAACGTTGAATGATAGCGTGAGGTTGTAAAACGCAAGAAGGAAGAGATAGGAAGGAATTACCGACATGTCTGGGACTCGAACACAGGTCCGTTACTTTCCAAGTAGATGTTCTAACCAGTAAACTACCATGCCGACTGCCTTAAGCACTAAACTACTACTAGTAATAGGTTATTTAGAATACCTGCTCGGAAATCAGGGGACCTGGGTTCGAGTGCCAGTCATATAAATCATTTTTCTCATATTTTCTTCCTTGAATATTTCCTTAAGCAAAACTTTTAAGATCTCTTATTTTTTGTAGGAGGAGAGACGTCCTCCGAATTATTTGAAGCTTTTGAAGTATTAGATACTTAAAATTGATCGGGCGTGTGACATTTTCTCGTTATAAAACTTGATACCGGGAGAAATGTATCTGAGTGCAAATGTTTGCTATTAATTCAGCATAGATTATCTATTCTAGCTTGTTTATTATTTAACAGAATACTGTTGCTGATTCGTTTTCAACCCGGAATCGCTCCGAATATAATTCCAGATTTGTTGTATGAAAGTTATTTCTCGATCGCTAATTGACGTCTACCTTATTTCGGAAGTATGTTAATCGCAACTTTGTTGTTGGATAGAAACCAAGACGAAATAGTGTAACGATAAAACCATACTTAACTAAAGACAGGGAATTTTCAAATCATTTGGTTGTAAGAATTACACATCATCATCAATTTGTATGTACTACGATCGGATCATAGATGGTAACATATTTCTATGCATATTTTCTCGAAAGGTTCACTGTAACGCACTTTGATCACATTCAAATGAATGATACCACACCCTATTACATTTTTTATACAAATCATCAATTTCTTTTACTTTCTGTCCAGCACAAGCATGAAAGGCACAATCTCACAATGAACCTTACGCGTGATACCTAACAGTTATCACTGAATCATCTTTGAAGTTAAGTTCAAATTACCATTAATACCAAATTACCATACTAATACATCTTTAACGATCATTTTCAGAACCGTTTAGTGTTATGCAATTTTTATATAGAGCTATATTCATGTGTGACAGTTTCAGAGAGTGGAAATATTCATGCTTCAAAATTCACATTTTTTATTTACATTCAAATTTATGAAGAGACAAGTTACGCGTAGGTATGGAAAATCGAATAATAGCATCTGTTTTAAAGTGATGCTTTTAGAGAGATCAATTACAAAAAGGTTAGTGTAGAACAAGGATGACGAATTGAGCTTAGCGTTATCAGCTCGGTGGGTAAAAGGTCATAAAAGTAAGCCAAGCTCTCTCCAGCTCTTACTACGGAGACAAACATGCGCCCAAGCGAGGTCTAGTCAATAAATAAGATGAATTTGCATTTTTACATGCGCATGACAGCCCAGCACAGCATTACCTCTAGAATAAACATGTGATATCCCCTATATACAGTCAGCGCTACTGAAGTCGGCGTATTCGTTTTGTACTTGAACCACGTTGATACTCCGCTTCTGTTTGTCTTATTTATCGACTCACCCACTTTCGCGACTATATCTTTATTTACTTTCTCTGAAAGAGCGCATATTAAATGCTTTGTGGTTTCTGTATGTATGAACGTTTCACATATATTTGATATATGAATGTTCATCATACGAATGTTTCACATCCAAAGGGTAATTTTAAAATATCTGAAAGCACGCAAAAATTGGAGGTTTAATATTCCGCTCTCTTGCGCTAAAATAGCGTTTTAGTTCTTCCACTAAAAGTGTAATTAAATCCTGGAGCAATAATTTTTAGAGCGCTTTGCTAAAACCTCCGAATATTGCCATTAATTGCTGGGTTTTCTTTCCTTTTTCAGGCAAGGCCGCAAAAACTAGAGCATATGAAGATTGGTGACCCCACAAATAATGAAGGTAAGTTAAAGAGCATTTGGTGACCCATAACCCCAGTCTAACTTATGGGATTATGAGGTTTTAAAATTCCCCACCGAAGAATTTTACAACCGCGGTTTTATAAAAGTAAGAATCGATACGGTAGATGGTAGAATATCTAACTAGGATATGAGAATATGAGAAAAATATGTCCGTTTGATTGCCCTCGATTTTCGACAAACCTCAAACTTTATCCTACGAATACGAAATTTGTCAAAGTCCTCTCATATAAGTAGTTTTATTAGAATTAAATGGTTAATTTTAAACAGAGATATGTTTACTTAATTTTTTACAATTTACAATATTTCTCCGGATATTAAAAGTCAGAAAAATTTTAGTGTCAGATATACTCAGATGAAAGTCAGCTAAATTTTACTGTAGATATGAATTTATCCACATAATTAAGAAAATGGTATGCATAATCTACTGATTGCGGGTTTATTCTAAGAATTTCGGCTATAGTTAGAGTTTGGTAATTTTTTTTTCAGAAATAGCTTATGCTCAAATCCGAATTGATAAGTAAATTAGAAAGTAGGTAATTTTCGATGCAGAGGAACAAAGATTCCCGGTCTATGCTTCTTATACATTATTTCAACACTTATGTGCATTTATTTATTTCAAATAGTACGAAAAAACACATGAACTATTTGAATATCATGCCTATTTAATTTTATTAATTTATCTAAAGACGAAAACTCGGAAACTCTGTCCGATCCTATCTCGTAGAACTTTTGCTTTAGTAATTAATTAAAACAAGTCTATATGTTCGAATATTGTTTTTCTTCCCATGACATGCTTAGCTATAGGAATTTAACTGAAATTACATTCCACTTAACCTAAGCATAATCTGCGTAAGATGATGATTTTCCTTATTTCTAGTCTCCGGTGTATTTATCTCATGATTAATGTTTGATTTTATCTTCCTAATTATTCTGGTGCCATCTTCCGATGATTACCCGTAATTGAATCGATCTTGTGATATCCATCGCATGGTCATCATAGAATTTGTATTAAAAATAGTTAATAAAACGTATTCACCTATGAATTTGAGTTTCGACCAGTGATTTATAGAGAATTTCCTTGGCTGGTGTTTGAAATGTTGATGAAACTCATCTGCTTTAAGTCAGAAATTCATTGACCAGTATCACTTTCATCAGGGGAAATTATTAGTATTGCATGTGGAAAAGCAAGTCACATATACGTGCTAAATTGCGTGAAAGCTAATTTCTTACTTGAATAGGATCAAATTATCTGCCTATCAACGGAATCATTAGTTATCCAGGGATTAATAATGGACCATTAATTAAATTATGCAAGGCCTTTTTTGCTCCGTGAGATGTAAACATCACCATGCACGTTCTGTTACAATGAGCTTATTTGTTCATACACAAAAACGTTTTCTAAGAAAAAGTTGCAGGTTTTAAAAAATTGCGAATTTTTTGTCAGATATAGGTTGGGAATCTTTGGAAATAAGAAAATTTGAAAGTAGATGGTGCTTGCTCGTATAACTTCTGGGAAAAAAGGAAGACTTAATATCTATGATTATTGTGATAATCAGGCCTAACTACTAAACGATGAGCGGCAAATAATAGAGACACATGTAATGATAAATCGCTTTAAAAACTCATTCTTTCCGTGAACGACTGGCTACAGTTATGAGCAAAAGAAATATTTTAACATCTTGGTTTTTATGCCCTATAAACGCTCCAATGGGCTACTTTAAGATTAATTATGATACGTTAGAGACTTTAAAATTAACCACTTTTCTGTATATGAGGTAGGTATTGAATGGAGATGTTCCGTCTCTGCTTTTAAACGAAATTCACACAGAAAATTCAAATGTCTATGTCTTTTCCGCAATCGCCATTCGCGCTTAAGGTTAATAGAGGGACTATACACAATCACCACATAGGAAACTATCTTGGCAATATTGACGTTTTTCGTTTAACATCAGCTTAAAGCTTCACAACCAAAAAGATTCTGTTCTCGAAGCGGCCTGAATCATCACATGCTCTCACTTGACGAACTGTTTTATCTCAAAATAATGGCCAATTATTGGAGTAAATTCCACTTCACCAGAGTTTATCTCACAGAACTTATTTCCACAACATTATATGAACATCAAAATTCAGCTCATATTTAAATTTCTATAGTTTGAGGAAGTAAAAAGGCGAAGGATATATGCGGCGGAGTGATAAAACCGAAGACACAAGTTTCTGGAGTTTAAGGTTAATACTTATTTTCCTTAAATTTGGTTTGATTTTCTGACTTCTGATGCACTAATTTACCAGTGAATTGTTATGACAATTCGAGGAGATACACTAGGGAGCACAAATTCATGAAGTTCGCAAAAATTATAACTTTAAGTCGTTTTACAGTCATTCACTAGATACATTTTTACTCGAATGAACTTCTCTGCTATGCATAAGTATTTTGCTTTCCTTAAATGAATGGAATTTCTGTAATCGAGAAATTTAGATGACACTTAAGTCAGTGATAATACACCGTAGAAATTTTAAGCACTTTATTTACGCACTTCTTAAAGCACTTTTTTATATATAATAATTCGTAATAATTTTTGTATTTGTGAAATTATGATTTAACCTTCTTTTGGGTGTATTTCGGTTTCTATATTTATCGCCTATGAGTATATAATCGGTGTACAAGCGGAAAATTGGCATACTCTACGAAATTTCTTTTTTTTAAAGCGGACGGTTCTTTTAGGTGTGTTGATACTCGGTTACTCATGATTTATTCTCCTGAAATTATAACTGCCAATCATATTCTCTCGTCAAGAGTTTTTAATTTACCTTCCATTTTGACCTAAAGGTAAATGCTGTTACAAAAACATAAAAAGGCACATAAGCCAATGTATCTGAAAACTTGCCAATCATCTAATCACAATGGAAACCAGCAATATTGCACAAGAATAATTTTGCGCGTCTGCAGCCCCGTATTTTTGTATCCAGATAAGCAAAGAGCAGACAAAAGAGTATATCGTGAATTTCCTCCATTTTCCGATATATTTCCGTCCCGATTGTTGGAACTAAACCAAACTTTGCCCACGATAGAAAACCATCCCCGGATCGATTTCCTTTTCTCGGATACTTCTTCTCACTCCCGAACCTAACTTTTACACTTCTAACTCCTTTCTCCACTTCCATCGGAGAATTTTTGCTTCCAGCATCGATTTCCATTGTGGGCAGAAATTTAACACGGAAATTTCGGTGATTCTTTTCGCTCCTCGAATCATCCTTCCCCCGACGGGCTTATCGGGAAAGTGGCGCGGTCACGTATCAACCGTATCTCTCCGTATGGGGAGCGAAAACTGACTTCTATTCCCATTCACGTTCCTCCTCATCCTCGACCGCGGTGGGTAACAACTCTGAGGACTCCGTCGACAACCCCGGAAGGAATTCCGCAGCGGGTCAAAAACAGTCCCCTTAAAATGGGGCGACTTACATTGCATGGCGACGGAGAAGATGACGAGGGCGGTCAGCCTCCGCCTCCAGTCGCATCCCCTCGCTGGACCCATCCTCTCTCCGCGTATCTCTCCCCGGACTTCCGAACTCTCCCACCGGCGACGGTCGCTGCAACCGCGAAGACGGTATCTCAGAAGCGGCCGCTGAGGCGATCCTCTACACGGGCCTTAACGACTCGCGGCATAATCCCTTGCAGACAAACAACCCCCCATAAATTCACCACCACCCACCGCGAGGAAAACAATCACGTCCCCGAAGGACTCACTTCACTTCCCCGCACGTGTCACACACCCGATTCTCACGGTTTAGCCAAAAGGTTCCGCGGCGGCACACGTCCCATCAGCCGAACTAGTCGGTTGATACGACACGATCACTTCCGTACACTCCCCCCTGGTCTCCGTGTGGGTATACACCGTAGGTTCCCTCGAGAGAAAGGATCACCTCGAACCCGCCGCACGTTCCTTGGAGAAAACGAGTAAGTTTGGTGAGTGAGGGAACCGCACACAAGTCACTCTCCGGATGGTCACGGAAAAAAACCTCCCGATCCGATGATTGGAAATTCACGTCGCCGAAGGCTCTCGGGACACCCTACCGCCAGCACGACCTCCCTCTTCAGACTTCGGCTCGAGACTAACGCGCCGAAGAGGGCTCCGGCTAAAGCACTTGCGCGACTCCGCCGCGGCAGTCCCCTCCCCCGTGGTCGGACTCCCCTCTTTCGCCCGCCCCCGAGTTAGTTCGGATGTCTCGCGGGTGCCGATCAGCCGAGATAACCCGGCGTCGACCCCTTCACCCTCCCACACGCCCACACCTCCGTCCTCGTCACTTTCAGAAGTTCGAAGGGCTTTAGTCTTTCGCCTTTGATCATCTCTCTCTCTCTTAACCGTCCTCCCACTCGTACTTTCTCACGGCCCTCGATTTCTCCCCCTTCATTGCCTCTCAGCCCCACATAACCGCACCTTCTCCTTACTATCTCTCTCTCTCTCCGTGTCCCACGGAAGGGTTGAGTTTTGCGCTTTTCTCTCCCTTAAAAGTGCGCCGATTCCCAACTCGTCTATTTGCTTCCGTTTGCTTTCCTATTTAACTTGCCGTTTTCGGACGTTGATTACGGCGGCGAGACGAAGTTCGCGTCGTTTATCCGATGTGTGTTTCAATTTTTAATGCGGTGTTTCCTGTTTAAGATGGGGATCTTTGTAAGAGGTGATTAGTTCTAAAATTAGACGGAATGATTTCCGGATGTGTCAATGAATGATTTTAGTAGTGTTCTGTAAAGAAAAATAAAGATTTGACTACAGTTGGCTCACTTTTATATCTTTTTCAATTCTAATATGCCAAGTAATGACACTTTGCTCTAAGAGTGCTTAGGTGGCTGACATAATGTTAACGCAGCTAATTGCAGCTAATTTATGCTCATTGTAAGTGTATTTAATGACATTCTGCTCAATAAATAGATGGTTTTCAAGATATATTTTGCGGATTTTGAAGTCATGTTTGGCTCGATTAATTAATGCTGAAATTGGCTGCATTGGACATGAAGATGGAAGCATTGTTTCCGAAATGTACATCGGGATTCTGAATAACTGGTGACCGCTAAACGATTATCCGTTTCCCGGGAATCGCCCTTAGACGGTCGCCGCTGTCGGCGCTTGGGAACCTTTGTCTCTTAACAAATTACCCTATGTTAAGTTTCAGTATTTTTTCTTAACCCTGATAGCAACTTGAAATTTTGGTTTCACACTCAGTTACTTCCAAAATTTTCAGAGCCGCCCTTCGAATTTTTGATTGAAATTGTATGACATCTGAAATATATTACCATAGAATTTCTTACCGTGTTTCAGCAAATACGGATTCGTAATGAAACTTTTAAAAATTTTAGATGCAGCATCTTTCTACGAATCCTCACAGCGAAACAGAATACTTGCAAATCACTATGTTTTCCTAACAATTTACACGGTAAATTCAAATGATCTCATAGAAAAATCCTCTCGAAAAGTCATATGGCGTATAGGCGGGCTTTTCTTAATATGCAAGATGTATGCTTCCATGTGGACTTCAACATAAATGTAAACTGAAAACTGCATTTGACTATTAATTCGTGTCCTGCAATTTGCAACCTAAGTTTTGCATTCTCTGTAGATTTAAAATGATCAGGCATAACTTTGTGGAAAGCCATAATAAAAAATTAAGAATCTTGGCAATTTTCCACTGATTTTTATTAGAACGATCTGAAGATGTAAGAACATCTTACGAAACCGGTCGTTCTAATGAAAATATGTGGAAAATTTCCAAGATTCTTAATTTATTATCTCTGTAGATTATTATAATATTAATTAATATTTCATTAAGTTAATAATGAAGCGAAACGTTTCATTCTTAATGCATCATGTTTAATATTACGAAAAAATGGATAATTATAAGCAAATAATGAGTAAATCAATAATTCGCTTACTGATAATTAATCAGTTAAAGATGGTTGGCTCAGGAATTTAATTATGCCCAGAAAATACAAGGTAGATTTCTAAGAATCTCTATATGAAGTGGAAACATTATTCAGCCGATAATATGAAAGTTAAATGCCCCACATCTTTCTTTCTGATCTTCATTAGTCGCTGTATCTTTTCCTCCTCTTCCCACCCGTCAATTCGCTCAACCATCAGCTCTTTTTGTCTTCCTCTCCCGTCTCCTTCTCAAGCGCAACATTCTTGCCTCCTCCCTCTCCTGAGGATATGACGTTCAAAAACTTTTTCGCCGCCTCTCCCGTCCACTCTGGCGTCCGTTCTCTTCTTATTGATGGCAAAGGTTTCATCGCAGAGTCAATCTCGTTATCGCCTTAGTCAACTCCTCGCCTCACTTTAGAAGAGAAACGATTCACTCCTCGGAAGTCGTACGAGGCTTCGGGAACGGCTTTGATACGATTACCGCTTTGCACATATCTGCGGCACGAGCGAAATGCCCAATTGAATTTGCTCCTTTTTTATCCTCGCTTTCTGTTCCCTCCCGCTCAGATGCTTTTCATAACCAGGTACGAAAAAGCTGCGCAACTTTTTTGTGAGGGATCAAAGGGTTTTTAATTCGCCTGCAAATTTCCCGTTGCTATGACAGTTCGCGCAACCTATGGAAGCTAAAATGTTCGAGGATCTTAGATGTATAGGAGCAATTGCAGTAATTTGGTGGTGAGGACCAGGAAAACGGTTTTTAAAGCTTCCGATTCAGACTCTTACTGATGTATTTTAGGAAATCCTAACGATAAGGAGCGACCATTAGTAATATCCAAGGTGAGAAATGGTTTCAGGTAGCTTTTCCAGGTGTGAAAACTTAGGATAACAGCTATAATGGTCGTTGAAAAGTGTTTGTATTTTAATATCTTGCCTCACGTAATCCTATCAAAAGGTAACGAAATATTCATCTACATGGGTGGTCTGAAAAGTTTCCGACATTTTGCCATTTCTCAACGTTTTCTGAAAATTTCTGAAAAATCCGGTGTCGGAAACTTTTCAGACACCCTCGTATGGTTATCTCAATAGCCACTGTCAAAATCACATCACTTTTAAAGTATTACACCGTCGTATATATTTATATAGAAATTCGACCACTATCCTTGGTGAGTGGAAATGGACGATGAATCCTCCGCAATCGATTCTTGACGAGCTTCTGATCTTGGCAATTATTCAGAATAAGTTCTATTTCAGTCACACAACTGCCATATCCAAAGTCAAATGATACACTTTATTTGATTATAATTGATGATACATACTCAACACTATGTATGCATATATACGTAACTCAACCTCTCTTTCCACCATGATTAGACATTCGGATAGAGTAAATTAGCTTTTCTTTAATAAATTTAAAATATGACTTCAATGCACAGTCATGGGCTATAGTAAACATCTGCATATTCCTCTTCATTACTTACTTTCGCTAAGTATAGCGTGGAATTTTTAGATAAATAATTCCATTTGTTAGAACATCTGTGAATTTCTTTCTCAAATATTATAGAACACATGGGAAGGTATAATCAAAGATTAATCAGCGTTTGTCAAGAATAAAACAAGGAAAGGGTATCTTGATTAAGTTGTAAGGGACGGCAAATCAAAACCAAATATTTTTGACTCACACAACAAGATATTATTGATGGGATAATTTTGATGAGATTCTTTTCGTTCCCTGCTTTTGTGTGAACACATGCCGCAGCAGTGCTGTGGTCCTCTGAGAGAGATTGAATGGCAGATATAACGAGGAGAGATATCTGGGCCTGTGTATTCCCACGCAATCGAGACCGACTGTGGGTTTTTTTCACCACAACTAAATAAACTGATTGACAATTCGCAGTTGGGAGATGAAAAATACGTCGGCGATTGCCCACTTCTGTTTTTTATGTAAATACTCAGATGTATCAATACATATAGAAATACATTTCGAAATCATGGAGCGATTTTTTAAGCCTTGGACAGAATGTCATTCCATTTGACTCCTGCGAATGATAACGTTGGGTTTTATTTGCAAACGATCTCCGCGCTGTATTTTAATTTGATATAAGCCCTGAAGCAACACAGTAGAATATTAAACCTGACAAACCTAAAACTATTAAAAGCTCTTATTTAGGCCTCATATTTAAAATTATTCGTCGATATCGTACATTTTAGAAATGTGACTATAAATTAAAAGTATTATAGCAATGTTTCACCAAAGTTTTTGCGATAAATAACCAATACCTACGTCCAGTCATAAGATAGGGAATATGATTCCTGAATGAATATTCTGTAAAAGCAAAGTATTTAGTATAGTAATGTTTAATATATTTTGTTGCGATTTTTTCTCAAATTCATACGTTTCATTTATACTCATTTGAGAATTATTTAATCAAATCTACCGATAAAGTTTACAAAGTCATCCCACAGTTCGGCTGGATCTTACATATAAGAATCTATGAAGATAGATTGAGGCTTATTAGGGCTTGGGAGTGAGCTAGTTTGCTCTTGGTTTCCTCATTCAATCACAATGCCGAGAGAAACAACGTTACACAATTGTGGCCCCATGCCCCATTGATAATACTTTCCAGTGTATCCAAGAAAAGCTAACCTAGAATATTCAGCATCACGAATATCTCTGTAATTTTGTAAGTATTTTTATAGAGAAAAACGAGGTAGAGACACAAGTGAATTTAAGATACATTCTCAGACAGGGTAAAAATATTCCCTTTTTCAAGCTAAGGTAGCAGGAATGAACAACTATAATTATTTCAAAAGTATTTAATTATACTGGAAAATGATACCTTCCTTCAAAAAAATCTTTCCTTTTTATATTAAATGAATCAAAGAGTGCCGTTAGCTTAGCTTAACCTTGATTATTTCGATGTCGAATTCACAAAAACACGTTTAAGATAGAAGAAATCATGCCAACTGATAAATAGATAAACACTTTACGACGTCTATTACAACAGGATTCTTCCATTTAATCCCCGCGTATCTTTTGATTCCTATCCCCTTTCTCGCTACTTTATTTCATTCCTCCTTTATTGCCGATTCTTCTCTCATCTCGTCTCTTTATTCACTTACCCCGACCGAAGGACTCCCCTCGTTCCAACGTTATTTTTTCGCTTTTCATGTTTTCCACCGCTCCCCCTCACCTTTCTACCAATTCCGCTCCCTTTCACTTTCTCCTTTTGGCCGCCAGAGCGCTGAGGGCGCCACCGGTAAGAGACACAGAGCAAAGCCTCGACGCAGAGTGCCTCAGACAGTTTCTTAGAATTCTCTCTCTCCTGCCGACTCTAACTTTCCCTCTTTCTGACGACGCACACATACAAAAACACACTTATTCTCCTCCTCTGGTGCGCATCTCTTTGGCTAATCCGCCGTGGCGTGTACTCACCACGGAGTCGTGATATTAATACGACTGTGGAAGTATCACGGGGAAGGCACTTTCACTGATGTAAAAATGGATGAGATTCGTTACCAGGGTTCCCGGAATCGGAATAGATAGATTTTAAGTGGAATCATTGTTGAAGTATTTTAGTAAGTGGGTGGTGGTTAGTCTTATTTGAATGCATAGGAAAGTATTATCATTAGGGCATGGGGCTGCAATTGTGTAACGTTGTTTCGCTCGTCATTGTGATTGAATGAGGAAACTAAGATAAAACTACCCCTATAGCCTAATAAACCCAGGTAAATTGAAATCTCTCTTCAATGATTTTCATGTATAAAATCCAGCCTGTATGTGAGATGACTTTGGAAACTTGATCGATAGATTTGGCTATATAATTTCCAAATGAGTCATTTCTCGAAGAAATTTAGCGAGCTTGGCAATGAATATTAGATTGCATCGAACCCGAACCGAAAAAGTTGATTATCACAACCGAAGTGATAACCAAACATGAGTCGAAAAAGTAAAATTCTTGAATCCGGGCCGAAAATCGCAAATTATTCCTCCAAAATTCGGTGCCCTACGATTTTACTTACCATTATTACTGGAACATTTCCTAGTGGAACGCTATATCGTGCTGAGGAATTTTAGTAAGTTCCTTTGGTATGAGATTATATTAATATTATATTAGTTTGGGTATTTAATAATATTATAATAGATTATGTCTCTTAATGAGGGTTTCCTCTATCATCAATTCGCATTTCGGTTGCCCTTATGTGAACATGGACACTAACTAAATTATAGCGCGTGGTCGGACGAACCCATTTATCTTTCGTAAAAAGTCTACCAAAAAACAGGAGTAAAATTAATATGTGAATCAACTTTACAAGTATAGCAGCCTCCCTGCAAGGAGAAGATCTGGGTTCAATTTCCGTTTTCTCAAAACCATTTAAATTTTTGTTCAATTGTTTAGATCAATTGTCAGCGTAATTCTCATGTAAAAAAGCAAATCAGAACTTTCATATGTTTTGAAAATCGATTCTTCTTCATGAGTATCCTTGTTTTCTACAGATCGATTCAATGTGAATATAGGGTGTGTGCTACATCAAAAAAGAGGAAGTAATTTAGGCAGTAGGGGGAAATGCCGTATAAATGGTTTAGGGTGGTTCTGGGGGTGAAATAGAATTGGAAATGCTGCTTGGTTTGAAACAGTAGGAATCTAAAGGGATATTAAAAGAAATCAATTTCTCATAAACGGTGATTTTTGGAAGGCGTTAGCATGTTAGACTTTCAAAAACCTATTATGTATCGACAGCTGTTTTCGTTTCATAAATTCGAATACCGTGTTTTGTTATCACTGACTTTAATACATAAGTTTTAAATATATCTATAATACTTATTGATTGACTTCATGAAATTAAATGAATGGTCTTCTTATGAAGGTACACAGAGTTTCTTACATAGCTACTATAATTTGCGAAGTTGAAAGCAAATTTTTATCTTTTCTCTATTTCGTCAAGAAGGTTGTTTATTGATTAATGAGAGAATAGCTAATGCATGTATCATTAACGCAAATAAAATGTGTTATTTTTAAATGTATTTTATTACGTACCTTATATTAATGGTCCATAATTAATTACAATTTCATTATGTTATACATTAATGCGAAATTGATGGATCCAATTTGGAAATTAATGTATCAATGATCCAACTCGAAGCCCTTCCGCTTTCGACCGATTTCGTTTTTATCTAAAATTAATGTACTATCAGTATGTTTTCTTGGGAAATAATTATATTTTTTAATTCTTTAGCTTCATAAAATAAATTGTGGGATTACGCTTGAAATTTAAATATGTCTCAATGTGGCAGTCAACGTCGAGGAAGCAAAATGATAACCCATACTAATTTATGTCAAACAATTCCACTACTTGTTTTAAATTGCCATAATGTCACACAATTCTATTATACTATGTAGCATCGTCAAATACATTGAAATGTTACCTTTTCATCTAAAAGTTATTGTTTACGTATCATATCATTCTCTGGATTAGAAATATATACGGAGTGATTCTCTTGAATTTTAATTATAATAGATAACTAGAAATAGTGGTAGAATCTGGAAAAAAAGCAAAAGTAAATCAAAGTACTTCCGCTATATTTATTTTTCACGATAAGAAATAGAATTATGATTTAATTAGCTGAAAAATTAGTATAATTGAGTGAATATTAATTACAACGTATTTTAATAAAATGAATTCATGTATGATCTTCAATAGATACTTTATTTCCATCCTCTGCTATATTACCATGAGAGAAAGAAGGAAGATTTCTATGAATGATAGTTGGGTAAATAATGAGTGCTAGAAAGGACATATTACAGCATATTTCACAGAAATACAGCCACTTTACATTTACTCAAAATTTAATATTTATCTAAACCAGCAAATTCCCCAGTCACTGCTAAATCTTTTTTATCTAGCGCATAGTATTTCTATACATACATGAATATTTATCATCTTTATCTTTCAAATTTTAGAATAGTCCTGTATCGCTAATATATCTGAATAATATTTATATAAATGTTTTGCTTCTAAAGATGTGAAACATGACCGGAGGTACTCAAGCGTTTATGCAATTTAATATTCCAAAGAATAAAAGCAAAGTGTCCGATTTGAATCAATAAATAAAGCCTCAGGAAGAAAATATTTTGTGAATTATATACTCACTGTAATTTTATTTGGTACTATAAATATTGCGGTAATAGATATAAACGAGAAGGCTTTTACGGGAAATGAAATAAGTAGATTTAAAAACATTATGCATATTTAATCCATTATTTTTTCAAGTCAAGGTAATAATAATATTTTGGTTCTTCGCGTGTTGATAATTTAATTTGATTGTTATTTAATGCAATTATAATAGCATCGTATTTCTCCATTCCTGACTTTATTTTCGAAATATTTTTAGCAAGTTTTATCTTCGCTTAATTTAAGTAATTAGTAACTAGGGGGTATAAATAATTGGCAATGAGCAGAGGTTGGATATGATTCATATCCGAAGTAGTCATGCGACAGCAAATTTTTTGTTTATTAGGAAATATGGGTTGATTCTTTAAAAAGGAAAAATGGTTTGAAAAATTAATCTATATGCTTAGATTATACTTCTAATGGTATTGGAAGTATAAATTTCATCCATTTATTTTACTCTTATGTAAGAAATTGAGTATTTTAACCAAAAGTTACTCTGTATTCCATTGAAAACATGTTAATTTTTGGCTCAATTCAAAGAAGAGACCAAAGTGGCAAATTCCATCTTAGGATTGAAAGTGAAATCACATTATCGCATAAAATACTTATATTTAAGTGAGCCAGATCTTTCTACCGAACAAAATCTCAACTAAAGAAGTTGCTCTCCAACTATAGAAGATCATTGAATAAGATATTATCGGTAAACACCAATTTTTTGTAAAATTTGATTTTTTCCCTCTAGATGTAAGTTAACGGTACATATTAGTTTTGAATTAATTGAATATTGAACACAGATTTTTACTTTACTTTTCAGTTATGTATTTCCACCACATCTCGGCCGAATCTATAGATTATAATAGAAGTATTTCTTGTAGAATATCTGTAAAGGATAGGTAGAAGAAAGGGCTTTATGGCATTATCTTGCCAAAAGTATTCAATAGAAATAAAAGTAAATCTTCCCTCAAGTTACTCCTTGAACCGTAACCTTTAAGAAAATAATGACGAGGAAGTAGGAGCACTGGTTAAAAGCCAATGAAGAAACGGATGAAAAAAATATTTCCTGTGTCTCCAACCAAGACTCCCTTTCTCCAGGAAGGGATTCTAACCAATGAAGGAGGCATTTTATTGTTTCGAATACCTCCATGAAAGACCTTGGCTCGAGTCCTATTCATATCAATTTTTTCGCATCAGTTTCACTTTGAGCATACCCCTCAATCTCCAACTTTTACAAAAACGGATTCGGAACAATAATCCAGCGTCGCCTCATCGAGAAACACCTCCCACAAAATACGAAATCATCTTTGAGGAATGCAGAAAGGAAACGGTGTTTCCCGCGGTCAAAAGAAGACGAGCAATAAAGCACAATCTAAATGGATATCCCACACGTCTACGTTCACGCTTTTTCGGGTGTCCTCGCTCCCAAACTCGATTCAATTTTTTTTGCAAAACACCACACCACTCCGTCGCTTTTTTTCGGCAGGAAAGAAAGCTCGTAACGGCTCTTAAAACTCCCTCTCCTTTTTTTTTCTCCCGTTTTGTTTCCGAGGGTGAATGAGAACAGTTTCAAACTCTCTTCGAATCCTAATCCACCGCCCTCACTCTCTCCAGGGGGTGCCTCTCCCTTCCATTCCAATTAGCCACTCCATTCGCCCGAGTCCTCCATTTCAGGGAATTCCTCAACATTACAATCTCTTATTTCCTCGCCACACCATCGATCCTCTATTTAACAGTTTTTCCTCTCTCTCGCGAAACTCCCTTCCCGAAGTATTTTTATCCCCGTGTTTTTTTGCTCTCCGATGTTCAGAAAGTAACCGTCTTTGTCCGCGGAGTAAAAAAACACGGAGCGCATCCCTCCTTTCCGCTCGCCTTTTATTCTTTCCCGTCCGACCGCGCTTTAAAAAATAAATCCTTCACAGAAACCAGAAAACCAGGGCCTTTCTTTCTCGCCCGCTCTTTCGCGCTGGTGGCAATTTCCCAAACATATCCAACAAGTTCTGCGAGGGTGCTGACGGTGCTACCGTAGTCCGGAATGGGATCGGGTTGGTCGGCTAAAAGTTTGCCTAATCCGTCGTTGGAGACCGAACGTTAACCCATAAAAAGCTCTCTCTCTCTCTCTTTAAGTCCTCTGTTTATTTATTAGTTAGCTGCCGAGTGAATGCATTAGGAATCGTGGCCCTAACGAAATTCATTTTACAAGTCTATTCCCTAATTGATACTATAGTGTATGGGTGTCATGAACATCACTGTTTACGAGCTATTACTACTGAGATAAACTCGCGCTGGATGCGCTATAAATTGTTATGATATTAATAATTCTATCACTCAATTTTGACTTAGTTTTTCTTATTTATTCAAAGAAATATCAATTTCATAGGTTATTTTAAGCAGGAAATCAGGTTATTTCGTTCCAATACCAAGAATCTACAACTGAGATAAAGAAAAATAAGTAGATAATAATTAATACAAAATAATGAACAGTACTGATGAAAGAGGTGCATAAGGTAATTGATTTTATTTGTTGATTGATTGACTACACATAAAGAATCTTGACACTAAAAAACAAATTTTTAGATACTTTACTGGTTTTCATATATTCTTACTGGAAAATTCTCATCATTTTCATCCATTTAACGTTTCAAGAATTATAGTTGATAACTCTGAAAATAATTCAAGGTGGAAATATTTTTTCAGTTAGTCTAGGCTTGCAAACTTTCATTAGGCGATATTCTCACCCTCAAAACATTAACCATACCAAAGTTCTAGTTGAGAAAAATATGTACATATATTCAATCAAAAAATCTAAACTTCTATCAAAAATTTTTGTTAACGCTAGTTAACTTGTGTTGTGACAAGAAGATGATTCATAAACAGTGAAAGGATATAATTAACTTAAAAATTTCAAAAATACAATGTTAAATTTATTTCTCGTAATATATACAGCTTCTAATGGACCATCAGTGGTCTGGGAATAACCGGTTGATAGACGCTTGCGTAAGGTAATCAAGCGACGAAACTTTGGTGGATCTATATATTTAATAAGAAAATAATGAGATCTATGTGCTTGCGTAACTTTTTGGAATAAATATGCACTCATCCTAAAGAATAGTACCTCGTAGTTTTCCAAAAAGATTTTTATTCGCGACGAAACCAACTGATTTAATGTTTTTGCGGAAGCTACAAAATTTTATGAAATATGTGTGAATATAACTTTTACATATATCTTTAATTTTGTGAAAATTAGCTGAAGTATTTACTTCAATATTTTACTCTAAACCTCAGAGAATTTTAGAGAGAACGATAAGGTTATACTTGGAGTCAAAGGTGCAGTCATACAGTAGAATTTATTTTATTGTACTGGAAACATATGAAGTAATATGATGTTAAGCATAATCTTTTGTCGATATTCATTCATATTGGCTTGCTTTTCTCCCAGAAAGTTGTTTAACGGGCTGCTTTTATGTCTAATTTTGTTTTTATTCCTCTTTATGACATAGAAACTGTTACCAATTGAGTATTCTATCATATACTGCGCTTTTCAGAAAGAATAACAGCAAAAAGGGATTTCGAGAAAAAAATTTTCAACTATAAAAAAATAAGATGTAGCCCTGCACCCTTAATTGATCTATCATAGGGAAAACTTTTTATCTTTGATCATATTGGTAGTTCACCTGTCTTTAACATCGTTTTGTAAAAGAAAACTACAGAATCAAAAAAGAATGACCGCGCGAGGTATGTGATCCTGACTTAAAGGCCAAATTTCATTGATTTTTCTGGTCGAAAGCTCCTTTTGCCTCTGCTTTGCACACGTGTAACAAAAGAATGAGTTCTCGTCAAAGGTATTTTTCCTATTCAAATACTATTTCCTCTATTGCGATTCAATTAGGAACCGAAATATTTCGAAAATACCAGCACAGTGGGCGAATACATGAGCTGCTAAATTTAAATCGCTTTAATCAAAGAATGAGGTCTTTGATCTTACGTCTGGTGAAAAACCAATCAGAATGAAAACATTATCTAAATGTCGGTGGTGGACAAAAACTATGGCAAGATAGCTGTTCGGAAATTGATAAGGAAGTAAGAGTAATAGACGTTTGTATGAAATAGTGCAGTACCTTTTCTTCTTAATCATTATCAAATGCCTTAGTTTCTTAAAAGTCATCCAGTATGTTAAAAATAAAACAAAGGGAACTTAAATGTGGTGGATTTATTGACGAAAATCTATTAAAATATTCAAGAAATGTTTACGAATGTTCAAGTAGAAACAATACACTGAATATGGCGATTTATAAAACGGTTCGAATCATAGAAAAATTTTTCTCTGATAGAATACTTGCCAAAAGCTTTGGGTTGTATGTTAAAGAAATATAACATAGAAAATGGTGAGTCCCTAGCTTTGATAAGTACAGATCACTGAAAAGGCTTTCTTTTTCCGACAAATCGTTAGCTATTCTACTACAGCCTAAGTTCCTTTGAAATTAAAATCCGCTTTGATTCCATTATATTTTCCAATATTTACGGAGAAAACTTGTGTCACCAAATAACCGACATTACAGTCACTTTTCATGATTCAAGGATTGTGATAATCAAATATAAAGCTGCCTTTTTTATGTCATCGTTTGTTATTATTCGATACAACACAAAGCACGTTCGTTTTTCTTTGTCACGTTGTCACTTACTGTTCATAAATCTTTAATTCAATTTCGTAAAAAAAGTATTCAAAAAGTCAATAATTACATTATAATTTTTATGTAATATATACCAAGGTGTTGGCTAATTTTTATTCCTAAGTGAATAAAGCTCACCAATATTTTTCGGTACAATATGGAAATTTAAATTTATGTTTACAAAGATCACCAAGACCCAGACGGCACAGCAATATTACATAAGTTACCTTGTTTACGATACGTAAGCTAAGATGCGCCCTTTCTTTTGTCGTCAATTAAGGCCTGAATGTAAATACACCTCAGCTGGAGAGTATGTCTTAGTTTTGCCACCGATATATATCCTTGGGAATTGTCCCACTAGTTAGTTATTCTAAGTTCCTAAGATTGGACACGAGTATATTGGTTTTAATTTTTTACGATTTAATTTTACCTTAATTTTTACAAAGGAGAAGGTTATCCGCCACTAGAGTTTGTAAATCTCACTCATAAATTTATACTGGTTATCATTAATAAATATAGTTTTATCTAATACATTGACTAATAGATAAATATATATGGAACATAAAACATGTGGACATATGTGGACCTCGAACAACTACCTTATTTTTGGAAGTGGTAACAAATTCCCGCTTCAACACCTTGAACTTGTAGTTATTAAACGAGAATTCAAAACATATCATGTGTTCACTAAAAGAAGAGATTTGCCTGAGCAACGGAATGGAAACAGCATCAAAATGTTCACTTTGTCAACAACCAGGACGATTTGTCAGCTTGCTCCACACACCTTCGCTGTGTACCTTATCTTTCTTTAGCTCAGTCCATCGTCCCCCTATTTCCCCTTAACCCTTATTATCTTCTACCTTATTCCCTTTACACTCCTTCCCTCTTAAAACCTTTGTTTTCATTCCCCTCTTACGCCTCGCCACAATTCCCTATCCTCTATGATTTTATTCTCTTTTGCTCATCCTCCATACAACTCCCTCTTCTATTCCATTTTTTCCCTCCTCTCTTTGCCCCTGAGATCCTCTTGAACCTCCCTCTACACCCCGTATCCAGTTCACCTGCCCTCCTTTGCCCAAACCTTTAACCCGCACACCCCACCGTCCATCCCACTTAACCCCTTTCTCATTCCCTCTTGTCCCTACCTCTTCACCCTTCCCTTTCTTATCATTTCCCACTCCACTCATCTCTCTCCTCCCTCGCGTGCCGCCCCCTCTCTCTTTTGCTTCATCTTTCCACGCCGACAATCCCAGAGTAATTCTAATCCCGAGGATCGCTGCATTGTTAGGTGGAGCAGAGTGGGGGAAGGAGTTACAGAAGGGGCCAAAGAGGGGGCGGGGGGAATGCGGTGGGGCTATTCTCCCTTGAAAGGGCGAGCACAAAGAGGAAATTAAAAAAAGCGGAGATGCTCCCGGTGTACCTCCCTTTCCCTCCCTACACTTCCCCGCTTTCTACACCTCCTTCCCCATCCAGTTGCTCCTCTTCCTCCCATTCCTATCAACTAACCCCTCCTGCTCAGCCTCTTTCTCTCCACGATTCTCCCTCTTTCCTCCCGTCTTCCCTCCCGATTCCTCCCCACTTGCCTCCCTTCCCCTTCCCCTCTTTGTTTACCGCTTTCCACCCGTCTACTCTTCTACCCAGCCACTTCTCCTCCCTATTCCCCCTTTCCATCCGTATCTCCTACTATCCCTCTTGAATTACCCCTTAACACCCGTCTACCCTTCTACCCAGCCCCTTCTCCTCCCTCTTCCCCCTTTCCACCCGTAAATTCTATTACCCCTCCCCTCCCACTCTTGATTTACCCCTTTCCACCCGTCTTTCCTCCAGATTTCTCCCCATTTCGCCCTTTAAACTTGCCTCCCTTCCCCTTCCCCTCTTAGTTTACCCCTTTCCACCTCTCTACCCTCCTACCCTTCCCATTCCCCTCCCTATTCCCCCTTTCCACCCATCCCCTTCCCCTCCCATACACCCCCTTTCTACCAATCTCCCCTCCTTCCAACCCAGCTACGAATTTTTCTCTCCCCATCCATGTTTCACCCACTCCTTCCTCATCATCCTCCCACTCATCTCCCACCCTCCCCCTCCTCCTTCTCCCACCAATATCCCAGCATCCCACCCATCTTCCCCTTTCAACTTGCCTCCCCTCCCCTCTTCCCCTCCCCCTTTCCACCAATCTCCCCTCCATCCCTCCCAGCTACGAATTTTTCTTCCCCCTCCCCCCGTCCCACCCTCTCCCTCATCCTCCCATCACCCTCCCACTCATCTCCCTCTCCTTTCCCGGCTACCTTTTCAGGCAGGCAACTTTCCCCCGATCACTCACCCCGCCGCCCATCGCAGACAAAAGAGCATCGCCGTGCGCGATGCCGTTCCTGCTGACGCTTTGGCGCGGGGGGCGCCGCGGGGAAGGCGGGAGGAATTTATGATGGTCCAAGGCGTTTTCCCAGCATCTAACGGAAAATGAGGGACGACTCAAAAGGGACGCTTCCTTTTTACGAAAAGCCCGCGAGTGAGGATCGCTTCGGTGAGGGAAGGAGCCAATTTTGAGATAGGAATTTTCTCAATCTGAGTAAACTTAGGTAAATATCTAGGACTAGGCAAAGAATGGGCGGCCTCCTCTGACCCTTCGTAGTACATTCCTCCGTTGCTCCTGTCGAATGCTTCGAAGGAAAAAATGTTCTCGATCTTGGAAAATGTTCTTCGGTTGATGAAGGTCATTTTGGTGTCTATCTGCGGGCGATATCTTCTGCATTCCCAAATGATGTCAACGATGAGCTCAATTATTGAAAGGGGAATAATAGATAGGATAAAAATAAAACCTTTATCTCTTTACCTCTAAAAATAGAAACCTTTCATCCCTGTTTCATTCTGTATTAAGGAGATATTTACATCACACATTGATGGTTTTGGCATAATTTGCTATTTCATCTCAATAAACTGCCCATAAAGTCATCCAGACATCCTTAATACAATGCTTATACATGCTCGCAGCAGTGACTGAAAGATCCAGCATTTTATTCTAAGCTGAAACCCAAACAATCCAACCAGATCAAATCATTAGCTTAGTTATAATATCCACGACTCTAGCGTTAATCTAAACGTTATGATGAAGAACGGTTCCAGCGAGAAATAGTCTGCATAGTTCGAATATATTTCAGGATATTAAAAAAAAATTCAAACGTAAACTAATTTAGAAGAAATTTTCTGTCATCTTAAACGTTGTATATTAAGAATTATGTATATTGTTCGGTTGAATCCCTCAGGTGTTATATTCGTCGGGTATGCTATAATTTGAATGATTTAATTCCGCATAGCTAAATTCAAACATGTTAAAAAATTACATTTATGAAAAAGTCTGGTAGTTCAAAAATTTGCAAGTCATAATATGCAGTAACCTACTTATTTTGCATCATTGACATGCTGAATAACTAGGGTAAAAAGAGTATTAAATGACATTTGCATTTACACATATACATGCATATTATATATTCATAATATTTGTATTCGAATTCATGTGAAATACTCCATCTAATCGGAAATCGTATAATCATGATGAGTATTTGCAGATAGTTATTGACTATAATGAAGTTTTTTAAAAATACGCATTTCAAATGGCTCATAGAAGCAATTTTTCAGAAATAACTCAATCAATGATATAATTCTAGAGGAAATAGTCATGCTTGCGTTATAAATTTATCAAATTAAGTGAGCGAAATTCGATTAGTATCATAAAATACATGATAAAAATGTCATTGGATGTCATAGCCACGGACTAGTGCAAATTGTATGCAAGCATGTTTACCTGAAAATGACTCATTTGACTTCATTTAAAATTTCTCTACAGCGTGAGCATTATTTGCTTTGTAAAAGTAAATTAATATCCAAATGCAATAAAGCTCCACATAGTGTAGCCTGGTTTACTGGTTAAATTTTTTCCCACGTTTTTCACTGACCAATACATTTATGGCAATCTATTCTCTCAAATTATATTCTCTTTCTTTCCTAAAGCAAACACAATCAAAAATTAATCTATATATCTGGTCTTTGCCTTTCGACCGCATAGAAATATATTCTATAATGATTTATTTTTTATATTTCCCAATCCCTCCTAACCACTTCCCATTTTCATTTCCCATAAGCACATAAACACAAAACTTTCCATTCTCTAAATAAATTTTGATTCTTTTTACTATCCATGTCTTTTCTAACTCTACTGTGCATTGATTTGAGGGTATGTCCTTGCCTGCAAAGTTCCCAAAACGGCTTGAGAAATTGTTCTGATCGGATAACTTAGTTGGTCAAAGCAGCCTCCCGAACAAAGGAAGTTCCTGGGTTTGATTACCGGTTCCGTGAGATGTTTTTCAGGTCCGTTTCTCCTTGTGATTTTTTCCCGCCATTTCCTAAGACAATTTACATTGGAGCACGTTTCTGTAAATTCCTAGAAAAGACTATATACACTACTTTGTTGGAAAAGTATTAAGTTGAGTAACGAATTTGGTTTTATCATTAAGTCCAAAATATTTATGTTCCATTGGAAAAGGTTTATTTACATTGTACAAGCCTTCTATATATGCAGCAAAAATATGCCAATTAACGCCAAATGCTCCATCGTATCTTTAGGATTTGCAATCCCTCTTTCCACATTTTTCAGTATTTTATTCTTCCATTCATTTTAGTGAACCACTTCAACCTTAAATTTTAATCAATCCCGTAATATAGCTCCATAAATATTGCTCGGGAAAGAAACTGCGATGACAAGAGAAAAATGTTTTCATTCGGTAAAAGTAGAAATTGCTTCAATTCCAGCTCGCATTACAGAAATGTAGCTACAATGATGATTTTTACTCTCAGGGATCGTAGATCAAACTGTGGAGTTTCATTATCACTTTCATTCATAGTAGTGTGAAAATTTTGAAGATTTCTCCTGGGGCCTATACTTTATCCGATACTTCGCCTCGCTTCCGAGCTTAAAACGCCTTCACTACCGTGAAACCTTCTAAAAAATTATTTCCATTCATAATCATCTTCTTCTCAGCGTATGTTAAGGGAGTATCTCTCAAAAGAGTAATTTTCAAACATGTTACCTGTAGGAATCTTTGTATACCTCTTTATTTATTACATCGTTTTTATTAACTAATACGTATTTATAAGTTTTGCTTGTCGTAGAAGTTTAACTGCTGTGTGACGCTAGAAGAGATTTCTATCGTGTACTATTATTTCTATCTATCTATTTATCTATCTAGTATCTATCTATTTCTCACTAAATTTTAATATTTCTCACCAAATTATTTATTCCCCCCCCTCTAATATCATTAATTCCATCTGCTTCTTCCGAAGGAAGTAGGAATCCACTTAATTATGATACTGCAACTGACGAGTTCTTATGAATGAGAATCACTAATACTCAAGGGATCAGGATGCAGTATTTATGCCGATTGAAGTGTATTATTGTGATTCAGGAATTACGAGGGAGCAAATCACTAAAATAGTCGCTTCAGGCTTCACTATTATTTTTCTCATAAATCTTCAAAATTTCTAATGAAAAAATAGGGAGAATAGTATGACAAAATAGTCAATATTTCTAGGCACTTGGAAATGAAAATTCATTCTAAAGACAAAGACGAAAATCAAGAGGTAATTGCTTTCAAACAGAATTCGCTATACCCTCATTCATTACAACTCTGATGATGGTACACGTCCCGTTCTCAGTTCTTCTTCTGAGATCTTGACGGACTAGTTAAGACTTCAGCCATTTAATGATGACCTGATGAACTTGAAATTATCTTTGATTCGATCACACCTAGTGAGGAAGTTAGTGAAGCGGAGGCAGTTCCTTAGCGTATTTTCGGAGGGTCGCTGAGAAATCGAGAGGTCTCATTGATTCCAATTTATAGAAGGAAACTTCCCATCAAAGCGTTTCCATAGAGTTGCTGCCCTCCGAACTTCCGAAGTTGAGAGATCTTTGTAAGTAATCAACTCGAGGTGATGTTGACCCGCAGGTAAATAGCTTCTGGCTATTCTGCCGTAGACGCGGTTTCGAATCTTGCTTGATGCGAAGATACATCTTTCCTAATTATGCCTGATCAATATCCGCAATGAAAAAAGCGTGCCTAGTTGAGCCATAAGAAAAATTGAGGAAATATAGTTGAGGAAAGAATGATTCAGAGTTTGTTACTTGAATGAAAAGTTAAAGAATTAATGCGTATATAATGGACCTGAGATAAGCCAGAAATAATAACTTTCTAATAAAGCTTTGACACTCTGCAAAAATAAATTTTAAACGTTCATTCTTCATTTGTATAGTCTTTTGAAGCAGCCAAATTTTATCACCAAATTTGTATAAGTGAACTTATGACTAACTTAAGATAAGAATTAATTAATCAGCTTATCAGTAAACTGAATTTTTCTAGAGCATTATGCTAGCAGCGTTTACGATACTGTCAAATGCGAGGAATAGCTTCATTTCATCCTGAATATTTTTCTGACGCAACCCGCATCACTACTGAGTATAAGGTAATGCCTGTGCTCACAGCACAAACATACTGTAAAGCGAGCAAATCTCCATAGATATTTGTCGCAATAGGGAAATATTTTTTACTATTAATCTAGTAAAATAATAGATGCTAAATTATAAAAAAAATATATATACTTTGTCCAATTGATACCTTTATAATGGCGTACAGATCCAAATTAAAGAAACATTAAAATTAATTTTTATTACTATTTTCATTAATTCCTGTAATTTATCCGTTATAAGTTATGTATAATAATGCCGTTGATTTTAGGAAACTCGGAAATATGAATCTCGTCCATTGCCAAATTTTCATTTCCAGCAAGAGGTTGAAAATATATAAATATTACCTCTATTTTTGAGATGTTTGAAAAAATCCTTCTAATTGAGTACGACTTCTACAAATGATGTAATTATAATTACTACATTCGTTTAATATTTACAATAAATTACTAGTAGTAGTATCGAGTATTTTCTCCTAACTTTAACCTGTTAGAATATTAATTCCTGCCTTTGAACTTTCAGGATATGTGGAATTAGAATTAACTATAGTTATAAATCAGTGTGAAGTTTATCACAGATATGTAACCACTAAAATATCTATACCGTGTTTTCCTTGGAGTGAGAAAGTGCCCTATGCTGAAAGTGAACGTGACTAAAGACCGCGAAAACTCTAACCGAGCGACCTCTAAACTTCGAACTTCATTGAACAATCAGTCTCCCAAAACTATTCACGGTACAGAAGTATGGGGTTCACTCCTATCCTTATCGCTCATGAAGAACAAACTTATTTCTCTCGAGTGATCATAAATATATACTTGAGTAAATAAGTAATTTTTAGGTGTATTATATTAATATCTTCGTAGTCATAGTAGATTTGAAGCTACTCATTTAAATCCATGGTTTACTCTTTATTAAACAGTTGGAGAGAGTTAGTTGGGAATTTTAGATTTCTCGATATTACTTCACGAAGATAGAGTAACTTGGTCTTTTCTTGAATTTTGGTAAGGTTTTCCTTACGTTTAAAATGATTGACAATGTTGTTCCTTTTTATCATGTATTTCCTTAACATATAAACTCAAACACTCACATAGGGTATTTCTATGTATATCTCATGAACTCTTTCTTCCTATCTTATAAACATGTATCATGTAACAGATGTCACAATTGGAGTTTGAGAACTTACGTAGTGGAGCTCGAATTTCACTTTAGTTATTTAATTTTATTTATTAATAACATAAAATAACATAATATAATCTTTTATTAAAATTTAGGAGGGTAAACTTAAATTGCTACTTAAGGAGTGCTTCATCATATATGACTGTGTTTGCATAACATCATATCATAACTGAGAGTTCATTTTCATCATTTTTTTCATATTTCTGAGAAGGAGCTCATTGCATTATTTACCTGTCGAGATCTTTCATCACAAACTCCACATTAAATAACTTACAATCTTGCTTTTTGGCAACACTTCGCAGGTCACAAAATATCCTGTGATATTATTCTGGTCATAATCTACCTCAAAGATCTGTTGTTGGTTGTTAACACCATGGAGTCACTTTATGTATCGCATTGAAAATTTTTGTAAACAATAATTTTCAATCGTTTCAAAATTCACTTAATTTGGAAGGAAATCTAAGATTGGCGGTAAGAATATGTATGCTTATAAAAATGTTTCCTACAAAACGTGTATTAAACCTTGATTCTTCTAAATTTAATTTTTGTCACAGAGAAGATCCATTAAACTAATTATAAAAAACTTTACGTGTCTTTAATGGAAACTCTTGCATCGCTTGGCGTCGAACAATTATATAGACGATCAGCAAGGAAGGGTCAACTTTAAATTAGGTGTGTTTTTTTTAATTTTTCAACTTCTGGTTCTCGAGTATTAGGCGAACACACAGAGCCACACTCAAAAATGTAATAGCTAAACTGCATGATTGGAAAAAAATCTGAGAAATTCGAGTTTATATTAATTAGACTCGTGATAACAGTGAATAGTAACGATTGAGACGAGGAAATACGTTATGATTTGTTTGAGATACTACTGAGATATGAGACAGTAACTGAAAAGGGAAGTATGGTCATGGCATTTGCATGCAAAACATAAAGTTGGCTGGAAGGATACATATTTACTTAACGAAACGTACATTAAGAAGCTTCATTATATTGACATAGCTTTTTCAAAGTCAGCTCATTAATACATCATTTCTATGTGATCATGTGTTTGTTCCTACGATTTTTCATAGCGATTGCTGTATTACATCAGACAAATCGTAACAAAAATATTCTTTTTGCCTAAGAAATCATATAGCAAACTTCGACACCACCCACCACCCACGGTACAAACACCAAAAGGAGAGAAAAATCATATTTGCATTTACGCTTAGACGAGACCTAATTTCCTTATAATTTGAATATGTGGGTCGCAACTCGAAAAGGTTAGAATTCACTCGCCTAGCCTCTGAAAATATTTTCCACCTTCACAACAAGATAGGATCTAATGCTTCGAAAACCACCTTTAATTACCATCAACATCATTGCGGGTCATTTCTGTCTTAATAACGCTTCCCCAATATCAAAGTAGCTCAAATTAATCCAGGTGAGTTTGTACCAAAATGCTTCCTTTACCGTTGGGCCTTTACGACTTCTCTAATGGTGCACTTATCGATCCGTTACCACATACTCGGGCCGCACTCCAGATGTGGCCAAACGCAAAGTAACATCGTTCTCTGACCCACTGAGGACCGTGCGTTTCATGAATCCAACGTTTTTACATGCTCATACTTTGGTCTTTTAAAAATTCAAAGATATTTCATCTCTGCGAGCGGCCTTGTGCTGTGTAAGCAACTCCACTGCTTTCAAGCTTTTAATTCGAAGGAAAACACGAAACATTTTTAAAGGGTAAAATTCGGATTATCTCTACTTTATGCTTCTTCCTTCTAGCTAAACCTAAAGATACGTATTCGTGTAAATAGGACACCTCAAACATGATATTCTTCGTCGTATTTGTATCCACTGCCATGATATACAATGATATGTTCTATTTAGTATATCAACATCATTATGGGCTTTAAGTCTATACTCTGACATTCCCAGCCTTTTATCCTCCACTTAAAATTATCAGAAAAACTCAAACAGACATTTTTTCTTTTAGTACGGATCCAAATTTATCTAAATGAGAGCTCTTTAAAAGATGGAAAGCTTCAAAATATTCTCATTTAAACGTTAGATATTGATAATTAACATCATACCTCAAAAAGTACGATCTACTATATGTAGTATAATCGTCAAACAAAATGGTTTCGTTATTTACTATGTAAAGTACCAGAAATATACTAGCTAATGTTGTAGCAAGTTTTAGTTGTAAAGTTATCTGTGGACCACCATAACTCCGATCTTTTATATGCAAACCCTTGCTTTATTATACTTTTAACTTCTAGGTATTCAATAACGGGCTCCCGGATAGCTTCTAGGGCAGCGCGTTCAACTTTGGTGAAGGCGCTGCCTTCACCAAAGGCAGCGCCTTCGGGTTCGATTCCCGGTAGGAACCCATTTGCGAAATAACTTCAGCTGTCGAAATATTTCTAATAATACTACTAACATTTTTACGCATTCGAATTGCAATCTATTTATTGATTCTCAATCCTGCCATTTTAAGGAAATTACATACTACATAAAGGAAAAGTTTGCTGAAAGACTCTATTTCCAAAACTCCATCAATAATGGATGCAAGAAAACAACATTACGCAGTGGTTGATATATGATAGAATTATTACTACTTATCGGCTGCATCTCCGCCTGAAAATTTCCAGGACGCAACCCGCAACACTATAAGGCCGTTGTGTTGCCTATACTCACGGCGCGTAAAATTGTATAAGCTGAATTATTTGCTTCTCGGATGTGACGATCTAATTTCCATCCATTTTCATCGCAAGAGGAAAATAGTTCAAATTGTTATTAATTTGTAAACACAGTGCTTCATCTAATCTATACCTATATTATAGTATGGTATAAATGAAAATAATATTCGAAGTATATTATAGTAATCTATCCGTTAATATTTTACCTTCAGATTCACTCTAATTATTTTTCCACACTGATAAGTTTAAAGATTCATTTAAAGATTCAGCAAAAAGGTGGTATAGATCTCGTCCATTTCCAAATTTTCATTTTCAACTAGTCGTAACATCTTTCTTATCTAAGGTGTGCATACAAAAAATGTAAATGATATCATAAATAACTATCAATAACTTTAACTTTTATTGATTATCTGTCGGTCTATACCTCAACTATATTATAAACCATGATTTTATTACATATTCCAACTATTGTGAAATGTAATTTCTAAAAATTCATTAATGATTTCGAATTGAAAATTTGGTTGAATGCGATTGCAATATTTTACAATCTTGAATTCAGTTTAACAGATAGCGTACAACTCTTAACTTATTCTCAAAATTTAAATTTGAATAAAAGCATGAATTTAATTTCAAAACTTATTTTGGTCCTTCATAATCACCTAAATATGCGGCTAGTAAATTTTCCAATGTTTAACGTAATTTGCAGCACGCTTTTTTTGGTACACAGTCTACCATTAGACATTCGGTTTCGGCGGTCCCGTTTTTGCCTTATTGAAAAAGTTGGAAGAGATGGGATGTACTGGCTTAAACTAATGGCAGCGAACATGCGGTTCCCGGTACAAGAGTTTACTCGCAATAAAACCACCAGGCGTTCCAGGGTCACAAAACATCGGCGACCTGCTTGAGGACATAAACAATGTTTCCATTTCCGTTGGAGCATCCTCTCCCTTGCGAACTTAGTCTATTATTGGGAATTGATCCGGGAGGAGTTTTTAATAAAGCTCCGGCTCGAATCCGAGCTAACTAATGGCGCGATTGGAAAGGAAGGACTGAGTTTTATAAGGGAGAATTGGGAGGCGAGAAATTTCCGCGGGACACGTATTAACAAAATGGGACGGGGTTTACCTTGGAGAGGAAATTGGAGAGGAAAGGTTGGGATAGGAAACCTTTGTAGGAATAGGAAGGAATATTAATGGGCTCGGTGGGGTGGAAATACGACAATATTTGCCGCACCTATTAGGGTGGGAATGCTAGAATTCTAACGTTTCGAGACCCTCGTCTTAAGAGCGATCGCTGTAGGTTTTGCTATAATCATTCGACTGACTTGGGAATTAACGATGGTGATTCATTTTGAAATTTAGAAAGGAATGGTGAATGGAAATCAACGCTTTCAGAATCGGAAAATAGTTATTTTACTCTTATATCAATGAGCAAATTATATTCTTTAATCGTCCTGCTTTAAATTACTCACCAAAATCAATTCGCTTCAATTGTAAACTATTATAAGATGAAAGATTGATCGCTAACCGCAGTAAAAATCTTTCCAAATGTCTTTTAGAAATTAGACATCAGTTAGTAAGGAAGTTTGCTTATGGTGAAGTAGGGTTACTAATTGACTGTAAATTTTTTTACATATAAGTTATGCTAAAGTTAAATTACCTTTACCTTTTTTATAATTGATAATTTAAAGATGGTATCCAAATCATTCGATTGAATATCAAGGAGTGGTGTACGGAAAAGTTAACGTTTTCAGAAACGAAAGATAACACATTAATTAATTTATGAAGAAGCAACATATTATTTTTCTATATATGGTTCATAATTGATTAACGCATCCTCTACTATGTCAAATTTTATCGTATAATTCATAAAATAAAATCACTATGTAAAAATTCCATACGCGTTACTAAGCGTGGCAGGTGTTTTCTCATAATTAGACATCCTACGATGTAAATAAGCCGGAAATGTGAATGAAAATGAAATGTGTTACTTTTCTTTGAAACTTAATTACTCGTCTATGTATTAGACCAAACCGGTATCGCTTAATAAATCTTAAGGAATTCTTGCATATGTACTTTTCCAGTTTAAATATACTCTGCAAATTAAAATTTTTAAGCCATTGCAATCAATTTATTTCACAAAAATCAGGTAATTACTTAAAAAAACTAGCAGAAGAATAAGTTTGAAAGACTACCCATAGCTTTCCTATAATTTATTAGGAGTCAGTTTCGAAAGAAGTTTGGTTTTGACTAAGAAAACTGTCTCTGCAGGTTTCGGCTATAAGTAGTAGATACTCATCACAAATTTGGTTTGGGTACGCGATTAAAAACCATCCCTCGAACCAAAGAATGGTACAGTATATTTGGATTCGCGTATATTCTTTTTGCAAATAATTAGTTGATGTTTTCCGTGATTTCACTAAAAATCATTTGATACCACCGCAACTTTATGCGTCAATCTCCCACGATTGCAATAAACTGCTATGAATTTAGAGTCACTCATATTTAATAAAATATCTAATTGAAAACTAAACTATATAATATTTTCCTTTCGCGACAATTTTTTCCATGCGAAAAATTTCATATTTTTTTCCCCATTGCCTTCCAAATCTGCATCTTGCTGATTGAAAAACGCCCCCTGTGAGATGGAAACAAGGGCGAATTATCCGTAACGAGGCACTCACCGCCGTCTCCCCTTTCATTTCCGTGCGGATCATCATTCGGCAGACGGCGGCGGTGATTAATTGCACCTTAAACGTCGCGCGAAGGAAAGGGAGAGAACCGGGAGAAGGACCGGGAAAGAGGACACAAAAGGGCGTGGAGAAGAGGGCGCGGGACCGCAGGGATGATTGGGAGGAAATTCGGCAGATACCGTTCCTCTAGCCGGCATTAGGAAGCGAGACTTCCTCCTGCGGTGGGGAAAACACACTCTCCGTACGCTTCGGAGTTTCTGCAGGTGACAGAACGTGAAAGCCGAGTTAATACGGAAATAGTCGCAGATGGAAGGGAATATTTAAAAGCCGAAGGGATTGGCCCATGGCGACGGCGTTTCCTGGAGGACCCCGGAGGAACGCGTGGGCCCGAGCATTAGGTCGAGGATTTGTAAGGGCCGAACAAAGAGGTTTCGGCGGCGAAATGCCTGGCTCTTGATGAGAAGGGCGGGATTACAAGGATCCCTAGTGAATCTGGACTAAAAAGCACACGTCTGGTAAAATTAATTAAGGGCTACGGGAGTGAAATACGGGAAAGGAACTAAAATAACGATCGGCCTTTCTTTCATTACCTGGAATTCGATAACCGAGGAGGGAAAGCAATTTCAAACGGCGGTGCGGCACTTTCCATTTGATCCCGGGCATTCTGGGAGAGGGAATCTCGCGAGAGAGAGGAATCACGTACACTGGAAACTTTACAGCGTTTTATCGGCCATCTTTCTGCAGTGTTCAAAGAGCGATGTGAGAAACCGCATGAGTCGGAAAGCACTTAATGTATATACTATGCTATTGAAATTATGCAATGGCAAATGAAGCTATCGTCTATAGCAGAGGTTTCCAAGTGTTTTTGTGGTGGCAGTATGCGGTCACACGGGTGTTTCAACGAGTCAACCTATATGATCACTGATTCAGTGATTATTCACGAGATATAATTACCAATGGAAATGCTCAATAAGCATTCCCCTCTAAGCTTTTGGCTTAAATAACAGTATCAACGTTTATTTCATGACATTTTCTATTATGCCTTTGCGTGCTACTTCTACTGTAATTAATTATTATTCATCTTTATGCTTTTTTATAGAACATTTTTAAAATGTTTACAGTAAACTAAGATACAAATGTCCAGAATAAGTTACCTATCATCGTATCAAGATGGTATTACATAATACAAAAGTATAACCTTTATATGCACACAAATGTATACTGTACTGTTTAATTATATAGCTTTAGTGTCCACTTCAAGCTCCAACGATTACCATTTATTTCCTCATCAGCGGAACTAACAGGGAAGTTATAAATATAATCATATTTTGTATTTATAACTTTATAACTGAAGATCTATTTAATTCGATGCTAGGTGTGTGAAAACCAACGATCACTTATGCAAGTGCTTGTAGCCACTTTAATGATACAGAAAATTTTCTGTTAAGAACCTCATCTTTAGATAGCTTTCATCTAATTGTAAGATTAGGGAATCTCTGCAATTTCCTTGCATTTTAAGTGAATCAAGACAATGTCTCATCTACTCAAGTATTCTTAGTATGTCTCAAACACAAGATATCGCATAAAATATATATATATCTTTCATTGTTTACGGAGACTTTATGTCTGCTATTTCTTCCTTCATGACTGCCCCTATTATTCAAGGCACGTTTTTCTTCTTTTCCTTCCCTAATCACCTTACATTCACGACTTAAGTAGTTTTTGAAATTTCTCTCTCGTTACAAGTTCCGAAAAAAGGTCTCGTTATAAAGTGCTCTAAAGTAATTGAATACACACTTAAGAAACTTTCGACTGCTGAAAGTAAAATAACATTCGAGGAGCATAATCTTTTTTTGTTTCCGCTTTATTTTTCAATTTAGTCTTCCTTCTTGCCTTTCACTCTTCTACTTTCTCTTTTGTCTTTAGTTGTCTTATGGATATTCTTGGTCATTATATACCTTAAACATGAAGCAATTCATTATTAAAGAAAGAATATCTACCTTGTGATATCACTGCCTCCTCTTTAGATCACATATAAATCCAAATATAATAAATGATATGCGATATCTATCATGTGGGATATTCAATGTTTACTATTTTATTTAAAAATAGGAATTAATAAGAACCGAAGGACATCTTGAAGGTCAATTAAAATTGTTACCAAGCATGAAATTTGCTTTTTATACATCTCGGTTATTTTTAATTGCAGATCTTGCAATCTTACATCAGAGGTATGTACCTCCTGAACCCTCAAAATATGTCCTCACACCTTAAGGCTAAAGTATGTTATGCGAATCGAAAATTAAAAGGAGATCTTGTGCATTTAAATTATGCAACCAAAATGTCAAATGCATATTGTTTATACAAAACTTTTTAGTTTTTTTTTTTTTTTTAGCTTTTAGTAGTTCATCATTGAAGGTTTCAGAACCTATCCATGCTTTGGAAAGCTCTCATACGGATCCAATACATATTTCTCCATCAATTTACAACTTTCAAAACAGCAATCACAAATATTATTTTGTGCACCTCATATCTGAGATATGTATTTTTAGAAGAGAGAACATACTGCTAATATTTTACACTAATTTGAGGTCAACCTTCATATCCTTTTGGAATAACGGAGACAAGTGAGTCAAAAAGGCTCAAATTTTTTATAGAGTATATCTTTGGGCTTGACTTTGTAGAAGGCTACAGTATAGGCATGAATACGTTATATTATTCCCAAGGTATATGTTAAGCTACTGTTCCGCTACCGTAGTTAAACTATAATTAATACGGAAATATTTTCTTTTGTTCTTTTACTCCTCAAGATCGGCGACGGTACAAAGTAACAAACTAGATTTCCGTACAGCCAACGTCATAACCTAATAGCCTTTCTTGATAGCTAAAATTCACTTTCTTATAATTATTTGCATATTTAAGTGTTTCTGCAATGATTGTACCAAAAGCAGGTTTAAGGCATTGGCATTTAGCTTGGTATCAGTCATTGGAGGGGCACATAGAATAAAATATCTTCCTGGCTTTACCCATGTTGGGAGGAAATCCCGTCCAAATATCTCCCGAAGGCAGCATATCATGCAAAGTTATTTAATATAGTACGCAATTACAAAAATACCAACAATACTGCGATGCGATTAAAAGTGTCAAATACATTACCTAACTACATATATTATAATTAATGCAAAATAGATGTATGATATAAGATACTCAAAAAATAAAAGGTATCACAACAGCATAAGTTATAATTAAATTCAAGTATACAATTATTAATATCGATGCAAATTATTAATGATCGATACGAAATGTGTCAGCCGAAATGAGTTACATTACATTAAGCTAACGTGAAGAGTTAAAGAGGATTTGATTGAATTAATTTGATAAAATCAATCTACTTTATATTTACATTAAAAATCAAACGGAAAATAAAATGATAAAAGCAAAATAACAATAAAATAATTTAGATTTCTTGAATTTAATTTAAATTTATTTAAAATTATATATCATTTTAAAATTATATTATATATTAAAATGATATATTATTTTAAATTATTTAACAATATTTAAATTTATTTAAAATTGTATTATATATTAAAATTATATTATATATTAAAATAATATATTATTTTAAAATTATTTAATTTAATTTAAATTTATTTTAAATTAATTGTATATTAAAATTATTTTCTTTAATTTTTTATATTATATATATAATTATTCCAATATTTATTAAATAGCTTCGTCTACATATATTTATATGTATAATGCAATGATTTCAAGCGTAACTATATCTCGTAGCGAGGACGAGGTCACTCTATTTAATGATACCTCAATAATCATTAATAAAATAGTTTTGTTTTCACTATAGGTTGCTTCATAATGTTCATGATTTTATTTTACGAGAGTATTTAAAATAATTTTGGACTTCTTTTAAGAGTTTATAAACTGTAATTGTATGAAAATTCCCTTTCAGCCAAGTGATAAATTGAATTAAAAAATTCCAATGGGGAATTTCAGTCATTTTAGTTATTTTTAAAATACGATACTTTCACTCAGCACAAGATGTAGAGATAATTATAATATAAGCAGAATTCGGTCGGCGGATAAAGAGAGTCCTCTCTCATTTTGCTCCCCTGATTTACAAGTACTTTATCCACTCGAAACTTTCATCGACGGGAACTCTCCCTCACGCCAACTCCCCATTCTTTCTCGCCATCTCTGTTTTCTACAGATGATGCTCGCTCAAGATTTCATCCCTCTCTTCACAAAACTCTAAAATCAACTTTTAATTGCTTCAAGACTACGCTTCGACAACTTGAATGTATTCCCCACCCCTTCCACTCCATCCAGTACATCTCACCGCATTTCCAAAGCCCCTTTTCCAGAGGTATACTTTAAGAGTTCCGAACACCACGCCGTATTTCTCTCATTTTTATTTATATTATAATTTTGTACCTTATTAATTTTGCCTCTGTACGAGCAGCACGGTTTTAAATTACAGAAGTTTGCGGCGGTATTTCAGATGCCAACTTTCATCGTTATCCATGAGCTATTGCAATATGAATGACGTTATCTTGTTTTGAAGGTTAATGCAATGTTCGATTGCAATTTGCAGTAATGCGATTTAAGATTTTAATTTAATAAATTTCGTTATTTCTCTTTCCCCGATTTTTACAATAATAATATAATAATTATTTCTCCCATATTTTGATTCTATTATCTATATCAATTTCATATTTTTATCGTTTTCTTTAGTTTTAAATAAAGTTTTATATCAACTTCCATCCATGAATTATTACAATGTAAACGACGCTACCATGATCTGTAGGTTCTTGAAATATTTAATTAAAGACTTCAATTCAACAATTTTGGTTATAATTTCTTATTCCACACTTTTTAAAAGAATAACATAATAGCTCTTTTCCTCAATATTTTGAATCTTCTAACTTGTATAACTTTCATATCTTTACGTTTATCGTTTGCTTTATTTATTGTCTTTTTACTTTTACTGTGTCCACGAAATATTTCTTCCCATATTATTTTGCGTGTTTTACCTTCACGATGTTTTATTTTCTTCGCCAACTGAAGTTACAAAGTTTTCCTACTTTCTTTCTTTTTTCCATATCTTTTAAAATACGAGGGCTGTTCAAAAAGTTCCCGAACTTTATTTAATACAACACAAATAATTCACTTAAACATTATTGCTTCGGGTCTCCTTCAAAGTACTCCCCACCCTAATGTATACACTTATCCCAACGGTATTTCCACTATTTAAAACAGTCTTGGGACGCTTCTTTCGGATTGTTCATAAGCTCCTCCGTCGAATTTTTCTTTATATCTCAAAAAGGCGGCAAATCTTTTTCCTTTGAGCGGGGTTTTAGCTTTGGGCATAGGAATAAGTCACATGGAGCCGGGCCTAGTGAATAGGGTGGTTAGAGAAGCACAGTGGTCTTGTTTTTGGCTAAAAATTCACGAGTTACTCGTGTTGCTCCCGGTCTGCCGTCATCAGGCGAGGCACGAATTTCGGCATGACTTGATGCATCCTCAATATTTTTAGTTAGGATTTCGTAGCAGAATCAATCGGGATGCCACACTCTTTTGCAAGCTCCCTGACATTCATACGTCGATTTGCACTAACGAGATCGTTCACTTTTTCGATGTGGGGGTCATCTTTGGACTTTGATAGTCTTCCGGAACGCTCGTCGTCTTCGTCCGTTTTTGAACCGTATAAACCACTCATAACACGCGGTACGTTTCATAGCATGCTCACCAATAGTCTTTGTAATCAAATCAAAAGTTTCCGTGAAAGATTTGCCCAGTTTCACGCAGAATTTTACAGAAGAACGCTGCTCCTTCAAAGAGCTCATTTCCGCGGATCCGATTTTTCGCCGCACTCTACGATCACCTGTTCACATAAACATCCGTAACTAATGAACAAAGCAAGATATCGACAAAGTGATTGAAGGTAGTTATTTGGGAAGCTTTCGCGGATACAACGCCTATAGGATGATAAAAAAATAACCAACTGGAGGCACACTATAAAAAAAGTTCGGGAACTTTTTGAACAGACCTCGTATTAACAAAAATTAAATATTAATATTTTTTCTACAAAACATAAAAATGATGATTTCATGTAATACTAGTTTGATTTTTATAACTGATACCTGAAATCCAGTTTCAGATAAAAAACTGATTACCATTGTGTACGAAGGAAGACTTGAAAGTTTAATGAAATCTCTCAGATGAGATCTCGATGGAATGATAGAGACCCAAGTGTTTTTGGATAAAAAGAAATAATCCTACGTCATAACTTTATCGTCAGTGCGATCCCCATCTGACCGAATAATCTGTCGTATTTTCATTTCATAATAATACGCATTTTCAGGTCCATCAAATCTAGTTGTACATTAAAATACATTTAGAATCCAACTCATGGATTCCCCGGTCCTATCTTCATTTAAGCTTCCCCAGACTATTTAAACACGACCCAGTCTTTTTACAAACCCCACTTTATTAAGCCCATTTTCTACTTTATTACGTATGCATTCGCTTCTTGTTTCCTTATCACCTGCTTTCTTCTAACCCGCCAAATACTTGATATGCGTCGCCTCAGCCTTTTCTACGCACTTTCCATTCCCTTTGCATTCCGAACCACAGCACTCTTCCTCGTACATCCGTCCTCAGATAATATCGTCGCAGTTGTCCCTTTTCCCCCTCTTTTTTACTCCCCTTCCTATCTGCTTTCTCCTACAAACACACATTCCCCGCAGTCTCCTCAAGGGAATAAGGAAGGCCTTATCCGTAAACTTTTCTGCCGCTCTTTTTTTCAGACGTACACGTGTGGTCTCAACTGTTTTTCATCCCTCTGTTTATTCCGACTCGAAACCCATTTATTCCTGGTCTAATCTCGCACCCCGGCGCACCTTATCGCGTTGCAGTTGCATCCGAAGAAGAGGAAACGGTGGAGTGGGGATGTCGGGGAATGGAATCGGGCACACACACATGCACGAAGGCACCTACGGACGTCATATATTCGGCGTATCATACGATGTACCATTAGGTGCTTTTTAAACGGTCCACTTTTAAGCGGAGTTTTTTTTCGAGTTCGGCCGTATCTTCATGCGGTGATTATGGTCCGGGAGAGTTGTGCGTTGACGAAATCACGATGAATGTTGCAGTGACTTGAATAACTGCAGTCTTGTTTCTTTACCGCGTATCTGCTTTATGTTGCTGCAGTGTACGGTAATCGCTTAAGTATATCATAAGTTTCACTATAGCTAGATGATACGCATGTACGAATTCATGTGAACACATATATAATGACGTTTCATAACATATACTCTTTCTCATTTGCGTATTCAGGAGATTTTCAGTTAATTCAAGTCTTGTAGCCTCATATTCCGTCATTATGCATGAAATACTGCATATAATATACACGACAGTGACTTGATCTATGGGTTAATGTAATATTTGATTTAAGATGTTAATTTGATAATATTCGTTATCTTTTATATTCTAAAATTTTTAAATTTCATATTTTGTTTCTTTTCTATTTGTATTAATTTCATATTCTTACATTTCTCTCTTGATTACTTTGTGGTACTACTAATTAGCTTAGCATGTGACAAGGAGCTTAAAATTAGATCTGATACACCTTTTCCTACGAATGCCATACGTATAATTTCATAATCACAACAAAATGCCATTTTCAAGTTAACTGGAGATGACTTCATAAGGAAATTTTCTGAAATCTCCCTTCTTCCCTGGAAATCTTTTAGATACCTCCTTGCTATATGTATCATATTTACATTTATGTAATCATAATAATTTAATTATTACCAAAGTGATCAAGTTCGAGAACTAAATAAATAATGCTTCAGAGGAATGATTGTCTTCTCTGTTATGCTAAAAATATTGAATGGATAAACATTTAAACCAAACTTGAGACAGTGAATAACATTAAAATTAGAAATAAAATTTTATAACTTTAGGTATTGTGTATATAATATTTACCTTTTTCTGAAATCTTAGTAACAGGGATAGTACCATGCCTTACGTTCAGTTGTTTTTGATTTAGTTAGGCTACAATTATTATCCACATTTATAGCTGTTCGTATTCATATATCTTTTGTGAATCTTCTGCAAGTCAGCTAGTAAAAGATTGAACTCGTAGCCTTGTGGTTTAGCTCTTTTCTTCTTTTAAGACATGGAAAAAAATCTCATACGGTAAAAGTATTCCATTTCTAACCACCAATTTTAATTTGCTCTACAAAAAGTGAGTATTTCTGGGTAAAATCACTTTCCTGGGAATGAATTACAAAAATTTAAACAGATTAGCCAAAATATATGTCACCATAATCACCATTCGTATTTTAATGTCTTTGAAAACTTATATATTGTATGTACACATTTTTTATTCGATTATGGTCGACGATAAAAACTTATTTAAAAAAGTATAGAGACACATACGAAATGATAATTTTAACTTCAATTAGTATTAAGTGAATTTTGTGAGTAATCGTATGAATGAAAAAATCTCTGACTGTGAAAAATTTGTAAACGGGTCATTTTTGTTAAAAACCGATATAATCATTATTATAAATCGTATAATGAGTACTGATGCCTGGTGATCTTAGATATCCTGATATGATAATACATGTATGAGTAAATCTGGTACATCATCTTCAATCTTAGAGGACTATTTTATTATTATATTTTAATGCCTTTTCTAGCGTCTGTTCCTTCTAAAAAACTTGTGTGCTCTCAATTTATTAAGAGACGTATCTTACTAAAATATTCGAAAAAACGCAGGAGAGGCGTTATTTCTTTTCACTGGTTCCCCAGAATGGAATAATTTTCCTTTCAAGTTGAAAATATTGTCACAAACGGATAATATTTTGAAGAATCCTCAGTCCAGAAAAAAATAATTTATCTCGAGCGCGAAGATGCGTCTTGTGATATTTCCGTGTATTTTCCACCAAAGAAAGAGGTTGGTCTGGTACACAAGTTTCCTGCGGATTCTTTCGCCATTATGAAAACATTCTTGCTCCTTGTGAGTCGCTCGGAAGGTGCATTCGAGAAATTTATCTATGGAAATGCAGGCAGAAATTCCATCTTCATAACTGAATATAGAAATAGATTGTACGCTTCTTCACTCAGCCTTTGGTATTGCCTATAGAATGCCAAGCGGAAAAAATGCTGGCTTTTAAAGGAATTGCATGGAAATGCTTTGAAAACTCATTCATAATAAACTTAATCCTTGTGATTTTCACGAGAAAATCTTTGGTGATGTTTAAAATTTTTTGGTAAAAGTCTGGATTAATATTTTCTAGCCGCAATACCCATTATATCTATAATGTATCATTCCTACGATAGAAAAGATCTGCAACCAGTTTCTGCCTTGTTTCTTTTAATGATTACACTCTCATCTTATATCTCCCATGGCTTGCAAAATAGCGCGTTTTTCTAAATCTAAGAGTTGAAATTCAAATGTTAAATACATGGGTGGTCTGAAAAGTTTTCGACATTTCGCCATTTTTCGACATGTTTCCTGAAAATTATCTGAAGATTTCTGAAAAATCTGGGATCGGAAACTTTTCAGACCACACTCGTATGTTCAGTATACATTGTAATATTCAAAAGTTCAATAGTTTAACAAATAATGCTTCCCAACCAATATAAGAATGAGGTTCATTCTAAGTGCAACTACAATGTGAACTTCTTATTTTGCATCATATTTAACTTGTTATCCCTAAGGTAGGTTTTTATCGTATACACCAGATGTGTTTTGTGCTTACATAAGTGACCGCGACCACCAAGTTGGAGCGACAACTCAAAACGACTATTTTTGTTAACTTCTCAAGCTGCTGTATCTCTAGCCGCTATTCTTTCCTGCCACGAATATTTTTTCTTGTTGGAGCTAGCAAGAGAATCAAGTTCTACCACACTCAGAAAAATCTGCAATCGGTACTCTTGTTTGACTAAAGATTTTTCATGCAAGTCTATCCAGGGTAGCATTTGTTTTGGATTCACTATAGAGACTGGAGGATTATACTAGTTTACTAACTTTGAATATCTTGGTAGGAAAATAATTATGACGATCCGTTCCAGTCCATTAAATGTTAATATTCAAAATTACAGCCAAGTACAGCAAATACAGCCCTCACAAGAGCTTATAAATGGTACATAGATATCGGTAGAGTGGGGAAACCCATAATGTTAAATCAGACGTCAAAGCAATCCTTATTAGAACTATGAATGTTGCTATTATTGTAATATTTAATCTTCTTGCGATAATACAACTACTTTTTATTGAGAGACCCCTAGTTTTATTATCTTTACAGCACTACTGAATTTTCACATCAAAAATGACGGGAATTAATTTAATTTATAGAAATATGTACGACTTTTATGGCATTAATGTGAAGTATGTAAAAAAAACCTTGCCAAAAATGTCATAATATATTTTATATATTAAAAAACATGGTACTGAAAAGTGTGCTGATACACTGATATGAGTTGTGGAATGTTTCGGATTTTGGAAGTTCTGATTGGGGATACTCAACCTGTAGTAAAATTCGGCAGCTTTAAAGATCATAGAATGTAGTGATTCTTTTATTTAAACTTTCTGGAATTCTATAACATTTAAACCAGTCACTTCTAATCTATATGTACAATTTATTACTTGATATAAAAATGAATAATTGCATTTAAAAAATTTATTTTAATAGTATATCTCGTTATGAGCGATTATGCGGGTTAGGGAAGCTAAAATATATAATAACAAAGTTTAAAAAATGTGATATACTTGGGTTGTAAATCTGTTCCTGTTAAAGGAAATATGTATAGCTATCTCTATAGCAGAACGAGCCATGATGTTTCGAATTCAATCATATACATTCAATGCTTATTTCTCCTGTTAATCCCCCTCTCTAGGCCACTCAAGGCACATAAATCCGGAATATTTATTCATCAACTATCCCCTGTACGTACGCACCGCCGCAGACTTTTAGTGACACCAAATGGGGCTAGAGATTTACCCCGTCTCTCCGAGTTGTTATCTGTCGTGACGCAAAAGGTCGAAGGGCGCCGCTGTTCATGCTGCCGTCCCTACCAACGTCCGTCACGGGCAGAATTGCCGGGTTATCGTTCACATAGGAAGCGTGCTCACTTCACGAGAACGAATGGGTCATTTCCGTTCCCCCAAGTACTCGTTCGCCATGTTTCGCGGCGGAGCGTAAGGAGGTCTCCGATGTGGGTCATGTCTGCGCAGGAAGAATGGGAGTAAGGCGGCTAACCGCATCAGAAGTTGGGGTACGAATCGACTGCGGCCGCACTTAACAGCAATAACTATCGCCCGAGCGGGGAAAACACTTTCCTCGTTTCCGCCACTCTTTCTGGTGCGATCGTGAGAGTTTGACCGCTCGCCTTCCGGAATGGAATATGAATGGCAGTTTGGAAGGCAGCAGCTGTGATTTCTCGGATCAGTATAGGGGTGAAGTTGCATGCAGTAATACCGATCTTGTGATCAATTTTAGAGGAAGATCTAATTAGATGGAGAATCAGTTTTGAGCTAATAATATGGGAATTTTAGGATGCACGGTCGCGTCGGTTTAACATTTGCCAGCATACAAAAATAGAGGTATTAACCAACGATATTACTATATTGCAAGAATATGGCTTTAAGATCACAATGTCAACACCATGCAACGATATTGCTATAATTGTACAATTTATTCTAATACACAAATTCTATCATTCAACATTTTTACTTGTATTTAAGCATAATGCAAAAGTTTTTCCGTATTTTTAGAAGATCATGAGACTACGTCGTGAATGGTTACTGTCTCCAAATGTTATTCTAACATTTGGAGACTGTAACCATTCTCCTCATTAAGTACTTTCTTCATCAGATAAATTATGAACTAATAAGAGATGCGCTTAAATCTTTAAATTTTTCATATAGTGAAAAATTACATAATTGGGCACCCTTGCAACGAGCAGTGAATATCCATTGCCAATAACCCATTCGGATACCCAATTGAGAAATTTGTGAATGATACTAATAATGATGTACCGGTAATCACTTCATACATCAATTGTTCATAATTCAGCGTAATGTTATTAAGTACTGGGTTTACTAAATCTCAGCTTCATATATGCCAAAGGAATATCCATGCATGAAACTATGTATTAGGTGTAGTCGTTCCTTCATGTCATAAAAACTTGCTGTTAACTATAATATGGATAAAATGCATTAGGTAGTTTTCCTCCTAGAATATTGATTGATAGCCTTACAAGATCGAATTCCTTACCTTGCTTAATAACTGCATCCGAAAGCATATTGAAAGTGAAATATCTTTCTAGATCGTGGTTCGGTGTAGCTATTTCACGACATTAATTCTCCTATTTCCACCAATCTCGGAATTATCTAATCATTCTATTTAATCTCTCGTCAAATTGGAATACACGGAAACTAATACTCACATCCTCATGGGATCTTAACGCTTATTGAAATATAAGGGGAAATGTGCCTCCCTCTGTTGGAGATCCTATAATTTCTATCTGCATGCACAGATTCTTGGGTGGAACCGTTCGAAGACCACCATTCGATTCCTGGCACAATCCCTTGATTTACGATATTGGAAATCTGGAATCTATCGCGCAGAGTAATCCTCTTTCGTTCATTAATCTATCTCAAAATATATGGTCGAAATCGGATTGGAGCTGTTTTCGCCGAGCAAGGATTATTTTTACTTTAATTCCTGTATCGCAAAATACTGCTACGGAACAGGTTTCTTTATGTTCTACCTATTACTACGGCATATTGAATAATTGTTTCCAGTGGATCGTTCTAAGTTTTATAAAGTAGTTTTCCATGGAGAAAAGATAATTTTGTATGAATTGTGTAATTTAGGACGATTAAGAATTATTTTATAGAGTACGACTATCTGCTTTTTGATAAGAAGGATTTTTAGCTACCGTGTGGTTTTCATTTTCGGGGCACATACTTAGCATTGGGGATTCAAAATCATAATTTTCAACATGGTAAGCCTAGAAAACCAAACACTTTTGGACCGAGGTACTTCAGAATTTATTCTTTTCACTGATCTGAGTACACAATTGTTTGTTTTACTCTGAGTATCAGAATTGCTGAAAAACGAATAACAAATATGTATTGCTTGGCTGCTCTGTGAGTATAACTCGAGTATAGAATAATTGAGTACAGAAGCAGATGATATAAACAATCTATTATGATCTTACATGTAATTTATATACACAAAAATATGCATTTTGTGGGAAATTCTCTTATAAGTAACCGTACTATATTAATCACTATCTAAAGACAATTGTAGTTAACAGTGATTTTTGCACTTGTGTAATTCTTTAAATGGTATATGTAGTTTTTTTAAAACGTCACCATACGCTTTAATGTTTAACTATGGCATAAAATCTATAAACAAATAAAATGGTCAGGTATATTCATAATGTAGCGTCTAAATTTTTCGATGATTCATTAATAGAAATGTAATGCAAAATGAGTCTAGGATGTTAGAAAGATAGAATTAAGTTGTGAGAGGATAGAAAAAACGAAGTTTTCTGATCGATTCGGCCTGCCACGGCCTAAATACTAGTATCATTACGGTATTTTAAACTGAAATCTGTTTTCGACGCGTATGATCCATTAAACAAAGTTCTTGATTCTCGCCACTCTGAGATTTTACTGCGGAATAATTCGAAGGCGTATTCCCATACTACATTCATCAGGTGATGCGAAATTTTTCCATCCAATAAGTTACGACTTTCGGTTCGAATTTTCCAAATATTTTTCCGCTACCGAAAACCCTTTCGGTCAACAGCGTGACTGCGGCACTAAATATCATACAGGTGCGGGAGTAGAGCGAGGGTAATGAGGGGAAACAAAGTGGAGAGGTGAGCATTGGGATCGTGCAGTCGACGGTCAATCCATCAGACGTCGTGTGGGAGTTGATGCGGGCTTTTTATCGGCGGAGACACAATGTGAGTGGACGGTACGTGGATAGAGAATGGGGCACGGAGGTAAACAGGCAGTTAAATCCCTTTATTCGGTTACCTCATTTGTACCTGTAATGGGAGTCGGCGATAATCAGGCGGGCATAAGTAACTGGCTTTGTTTGCTCACTGAAAATAGTTCGGTTTACTTCACTACCCGGCGGAATCCTAAGTACATCTGAGGTTATTTTGAATCACCGCAAATAACTTCACTTACAAAGGAAAAAAACTTACTTTCTAGAATTTATTCAAAATAGTAACGTAAAAATTCTCCTATAGCGTCAATTATATTTTCTTATGGTGTAGTCTGAGTATAATTGCATCTCTATTTATCATATCCAACATCTTGGGAAGTGGAAATATCCTGCAAGCTATTACGTAATTATAATGAAGGTATACGCAATGCATGATAATGAAGTGAAGCGATATGAGAGATCGTGTTTCTTCATTATTCCACGTATAACAAAGCTGTAAAATTCTGCGAGTAGGAGGGAAGCTTCACTCTCAGTAACCTATGGTAATTTATTTTTAGTGCTGAGTACCATTCTGATTTAGAAGCTCTATCATTGATTCCCAAAACATCCTCATGTCTTCCTATTCCATTGTAAATATGCATAATTTGTGAATAATTGGTAGCGTCGTCCTCATTTGATATTCGATACAAAACTCGAGCAAATGCCAATCCAGTTTCGAATCGTTATTCACTCATACAATATCGGTTCCAAGTTATATTTGCAGCTAACGATATAATTTCCAGAATGATCAGTCTCGCCGTATCATGAAAATACAACTATGATTGTCAGACGATATGCCATACATTTTTGATTTTATTTGAAAATAGGGAATATAGGCTTTTACTAGAGAATCATTCAGATTATAGGCATTTAAGTAATGTCCGGACATTTTACTCAAGAGGCAGTTCACATGGTAATGGTTTATCTTAGAGACTTTTCACCCGGAGATATTTCACCTTAAGTTTGTTTCACCCAAAAACGGTTCATCAAAAATATTTTGTTTTCAAAAGGAAACGCCCTGGAACTATTTTAAGAACTAAATATTCAATGATTCTTTGCTCTATAATATTATTTCCTTGGTAAGTTTTATTCAGATAAAATTTGCCATTGATTTCATAAAGCAGAGTATTCAACCCGGCAGTGAAAAAGACGTTATTAATATACCATGTAATAGGTAACAAAAAAGCGCGATGTGTAATTCCTTTTACTAAGGAGTCTGTTTCCTTGCATATCTCTTGTGAGCTTGTATTTTAAGTCACTGAATATCACACTGCATGTGTACTATATGTCATTAAACTAACGTATTAGTATGCAGAGTGGTTCCAGGCATAGGAAACCCGATAGCGGAGTGGAAACCCTTCCCTTCCACATTGTCATTTTAATAGCTTTTGGAACATTATTTTTAGGAAATGGTTTTTTAAAGAAAAGAATAAATTAGCCGTAAAAAATTAGATCAGTTAAGAGTCGGCGGGAGACTGAGGTGACACGAAACCTTTCTACTCTGAAATTATACTTCCGGGTTTCGGTCGGTTTGGTTAACCCGAGATTTAAGGGCACCCTATTAAGCCCAGCATTCACGGGCACCCTCAAGTGGGTGTACAATAGCGATGTTGCGAGATAACTTTCCCATTTTCTCAGAGTAATAGCCTAATAAAATTTGATGTAAATAACTCAAGCGCCTCGACTACAATATTTTTCGTACCCAACCCCGGATTTCCTAGCCATATCGTTCGAATCGGATGAAATTTGTCTCAAGCCTTATCCACCACATCAGACTCAAAGCACTTCAAAAGCCGTGTGCTGTTTTAAAGTGTGAATTTCAATCACCTATCGGTGAATTATGATCTAAGTATGAATTTCAAAAATATATCCTAAGGAAAAAGAAAAAAGTGGCAGGAACTGGACTCGAATTTTCCACTTTCTCGGAAACCGCTCTAACCTAATGAGTAATATTTCCAGAACGATAAACCTGCCCATAAAGTCCGAACACCCTGCAAGAGATAGATACGAACTTTATCTGCATTTCTTATGAATGTGATCCCTTAAGTTCTGGAATCGAACCAGGCACAATAACGTGCACGAAATATTTAATATCGTAAGTAGGAAAGAAGCACAACTCAAAAGTAACTTGTCGTTTGTAAACTAAGACGTATATTGCAGCGAAGCATACAGCTACAACATACAACACCTCAGTATGAGAAGTCAACAACTACAACAAGGGCTCCCTCGAACTGCACTCACTTATCTGATATATTTCATATGTCTCTCAACTTGCCGGTGATACCTAAGACTCACTTAAATCTCCGAGTATCATTTTTGCATAATTTTTACATCAGAAGCGTATTCACCATTAATAACAGCTAGTCGGAAGCAGTGCACTAAAAACATCTTTCCGCCAGAGTAGTCGATAAATTTTCCTTCAGTCTCACCGTAAAGGAGCAATTTAAGAAAACCCTAACCGTTTCACAGTACTTACAAATGCGTCGAGGCAGACTCAAAAGGAATTCAATCCTAACTCATCGAACTCTGAGGGAATTTCATCACCGAAATCTAAAATGAACGAGGACGCCTTAAAGGGATTACAACGATTCCAAATTGGAGAAGAACCAGATCTTTCAGACGTGCAATGGAGAAGGGAATATGACTGTAATCCTTGGGAATCCTCGAAAACACGTTAGAAATCGAGCGTAGAGAATGGACACGGATTCGAGATGAAGACGCTTTGTAACCGATGTGAAGCTGTAGAGGCAATCGGAGAAGTGAGTGGGAAGTGATGGACTCGGAATCGTCCTTTGAATTAATGTTGATTGGATAAGATAAATCACCGGGATGGGTTTCGGTAACGAAGGAATGGAGAGAAATAAAATGGGACGAGAGGAACGGAATGAAGGGGGTGGTTGTGGGAAGGTGGGAACGGACCGGAAGGATTGGGCCAAGATCTGTGGAATGGGATCGCCGTGTTTGTTACTTCCGCACAGTCCCTGAGGAAAGGAAAAAGATTTGCTCTTCTGATAAATTTTGTGATTCCATCCCAGACAAGAAACCTAGAGCTGATAATAGATCCATCCGGCCATCTAACAAAGAGGAGTTTGCAAAGTGATGTCAAGGATCATGATGGAAGCAATTGCACGTAAAAGTATACGGTGAGATAGTAAAAATTGAAGCGGGTTTCTGCTTTATGGACTCGGGTTCGAGAAATAAAAAAAGAATTTCTCATTATACATTATACAAATTTTTGTTAGAAATTGTTGGCGCAGTGGTAATGAGGTAGACTTTGGAGGCTAAGGTATCTAGTTCAAATCTCGATACATGCATATATATTTTATTGATTTTCAGCTTTTATCTTTTGAAATAAATGCTGTTGTGGCAGTATAGATTACTCTAATTGATTATTTTTTGTTTTTAAATATTCTTAGGTAAACAGATGATAAGAAATTCTTTTTTTATCACTTTAGGAACTCCACGTTAAGACCTGCTAAGTTCTTCTAAATATAAAATTGACATGTTCCAGCCTAACTTCATTGAGCGGTGCCATCATGCAAGGAAAAAAAACACTTTGTAAATTCCACAGAAATATATTAAAGGCAACTAGCCTCGTTCATAAGACATTATCAGGCACTGTAAATAGTAATAGGAGGAACGGATTGGAACGGCTGTACGAAAGGAACGGATCGTGTTTTAGGAATGGAAGGAACGGTTCAGAACGGCTATATGGAAGGAACGGATCGTGTTGGTAGGAATGGGAGGATCGGACCATGGCGGGAGGGATGAGACCGGGAGAGATAAATAGAGAAATCCCAGATTTCATTCCCTTTGTCACGTCGCCTTTAGAGAGTGTCCATTCGTCTTCCTTTCTCTCTCTTTTTCTGCCCCCTTCTTCTGTTCACCTCTCCCTATGAGTCATTGCTTCCTGTCCTCGGCATTCTCTTAATGATCCCCGATTCCCAACGTGAGGATCCCTCCTTTAGACTCCCACTCAATCTCTTCTCTTCCTCGGACCAAAGAGAAAAGGAATTTCAAAACAGTTTCCTTAGCCGCCCACCCATTTTTCTTCCCCCAAGAATCGGCGTATTTTTTCATTCTCCGCTCTAAGAAGTCTTCCGTTTTTCTTTCCGTCTCTCTTCCCTTTTTTGCCCTTTCTTTTACCCGACTCGCTGTCTTCGTTCAGTCGTCTCATTCGGAATTCTACGTCATCCCCACTTCCCGTAATCCTCGTTCGTTTTCTCTGTAAGGTCTCGCCAATTAAGAATAAATGCGTTCTCGGAGATTGAATCATTGCTCGATTTTTTGTTATTTCAACGTAGCATTAAATAAGACCATCTTTCTAATAAGAGCAATTTGAAGAAGTGAAAATGACCGATATAAGGTACATATATAGTTCCGTTACATGAGTTCCATATATTCCGTAATTCCATGATCAACTACATACTTCATATTCATAATTTCAATATAATGTCGTTACATTCTATTATCAGATCAGATATCACAATATCTGATTATTACATGCATGAAATGAGGAGTTAGGTAAGTTTTTGGAGGAAGGATTGCACTCCAACAGTTTATACAATAGAAAATTTCACGTCACTAGCGAGGTGGCTATTGAGGTTTCTCCAAGTAGTTTCCGAAATGTGTCAACTAACAATTATGATGCAATTTCACAATTATTTCTTATTATTTATTATTTCTAAATTATTATTATTATTATTATTTCTTAATAAAGACGCATATAATTTAGTTCATTTACTGATAAAAAATAATTCATTGGAGATGTATATGATTGGACGTTGTAGCTATTATCCTAGGTTATATTAATTTTTTTCTAATATAGAGAATATATAGTTTTTGGGTATAAATTTTCCGCTTCGTTTTATAGTCGTAGTAAGGATGGATTAGAAGGAGTTATTAGTAATTAGTCTATTTATATATATGGAGGAAGTGATTTTTTGTAATAAATATATTCACCGGATAGCCATAAGGAATATAATTTACCTAAGGATTTCCATCTTTATGCATACCACGTTATTTATATCGAAAGAAATGAAAAAGTGAGAAAGAAATAATTGTGAATTGCATCATAATTGTTAGCTGACACATTTCAGAAACTATTTGGAGAAACCTCAACGCCCATCTCGCTCCCGACGTAAACTTTTCTGTTGAATTTACTGTGAAAATTGAAAGGCTGTTATAATTGCTAACCTTGGTTGGCGACATTACCTCAAATCTGGAAGTTTCTGATGTCTAAAAACCTTTCTGGAAGAATAAGTCATCAAAAATACACAACTTCGAATAAGAGGGAGCACGGAATTTGTAAATGCTAACTGAGAGTTTGGTCGTGAAATGACTTCTGGAGATATATCAACCTTACAAATACAGATACAGTTTCTTAAGTTAAAATTCTGCGGGGAGAATATCCCGAGGGTGAATATATGGAGTGGATGGAAATCTATAGATAGATATCGATGTATAAATATCGGTATCGACAGATGGATATCGACTGGTCGATATCGATAGGTTGGTATAGATACGTAACTCGAAATGGAAAGCAAATTTTGAAAAGAACATTCCCAAATGATTCCCGATTATTATTTCGATATGGATGTTTCTCAATTGTTAGCTTAACTGTTGACCAATGTCAAGCCGGAGGGCTAGAATCGATATCGAGCAGTTATCAAATATTTCATTCCGCGACGAAGCTAACATAAATATCCCAAAGAATGAACGGAAGAGACGAGGTTGGTTATGCCGGAATTTATTGCTTCAGTTTTACATTCAGGTTTTTTAAGACGTAAGCCTTTACTCTTGAGATATGCTACCTTTGCTAAACACTATAATTTCGCTGAGAAATGTATTGTAAAAGGAGGTGCAATTGAACATGTTTCGTTATGATGAAGAATATCAATAGTTCCTTTATCGTTGCTCACAGACCGTGTAAATGAGCAGAAACGGAAATGAAACGAGAAAACAAGAAGGATAAACAAGAGGAAGAGAAAGAGGAATTCCTGGAACTGGATGAATGAACTTAGAAGCTACAAAAACAACGGCAAAAAAGGTTGCGCGACATGCATAATAAAAGTTGGTTGCGTAAATTTTGTCATGGGAAAATGATTAAATAAAGGAATAGATTATTTAATAGATTATTAAATAGAAAATGATTAAATAGATTAAAATTGTATAAATAGAACAGAAAAACTATAGTACTAAAATAGTGAAAATAGATTATAGTAAATAATAGGTTAAAGTAAAAAATATAAGTCCCTAACTGAGAACTAAATGGAAGGAGACAGAGAGAACGTTAGTTTGATGTAATTCATGAGAAGCTTAAGGTAAATAGATCCATTATTAACGAGTTTAGGCTTGTGTGGGCCTCTTTTCCACCTAATCTACTAAGTCATTATAATATGCATAAATATAAATTAAAGGAGAAATCGAGAGCATTATGTGAGAACATATCTTAGCAACTGAAGATTGGCAAAGGAAAAAACCCACGTTGCAGCGAAATACCACGTAAAGGAAAGGGTGTAAAAGAAACCGGAAAGCACAGTAAAAAATAAATATATAAAGAACATATTTAAAAATATAAACTAGGAAATTCTAAAGTAAATAAAGTAAACTAAATTCTACAAAAGTACTATGCGCGAAGGGTAAGATTGAAAGTATTTCGGTACTAAAACAGGATAAAATTACCAAATTAAATATAATAACAGTAAGTTAAATTAATATAAGGAGCATGATTAAATTGAATTAATTAAATAATTATGTAATCTAATGACTAATAATCATGATATCAGCCGGAGGCATTCGTTGAATAAGTTCACACACAGTTTGAATAATCAAATTAATTATCTTCGTTATAGCGTTTCATCGATTATATTTTGTCCATCTCTGGTCAGTATAGGCGTAAAATTAAAGAAAGAGAAGAAACAAATGCGGTGATGAGTACTGATGCTCCTAGATTGAGAAATGAGTGAATGTTAAAAATGAGATAGATAGGATAAGAGGGTGGTGATTCAGCGGTTTGAAAATTGGAAATGGAAAGAACTGGTTATTTCACTTTCCACTCTGTAACCAAAAGTATTCTGGATGCCAAAATGTGTTTCGAAACGGAACGGAGCCATAAACCGAAAAATAACCTCATTTTTGCTGTAGTGAAAACTGAATCTGAACAAAAAAATTGAAATTCATGAATCAGACCGAATTTAATACCGTCCTTAAATAATTACCCCGTTTTGTTTCCTAACGACGCACATTTTACTTAAATTTATTTGGAGTAAGGTTCATTAATTATGTGTGACTATGACTTGCAACCAAGTCTCAGGAAAATCGTAGTAAAAAGTATTTCGATACTAGTGCATTAGTACATTTTGATAATTTAGTTCTGGACACGACGATATTTTCACTTTTGTTTACCCTAGGATTTTTACGCACATCTCAACGTCCAAATTTAATCTCCAATTCTTAGCCTCTTCTGAAGATCATTCACTACATTCGCTTTATTACAACATAACTGGTAAATACACTGAAGGAAATCTAGTACTTCCAGTACTACTTGCAGTATATTTGACCATTCTTGAGAGCTACAATATCATTTCTCTTAGAGACCATTAACAAATAACTAATCCCTTACGTTATTTTCGAACAGGAAAATAGGTTCCAGAAATGTTTCAATGGCCTAAAGAAATCCAGTGTTGTCAATCCCGATTTCTATCTACCCTTTCCTTCCTTTCTACTTTATTGGCCCATTCGTCTTCCTATCATCGAATCGATCTATTAATTATTCCTCTTTCATACCGGTTCGGGCATTTTTTATCTTTTCCTTATTGAAAAGTGTACATTATATAGACCCCATTGTGTGCCCCCCATTCTGCTGATATTCGCCTCATTCCATTTCCGAGGAATGAAAAAAGATTCCCTGACATTAAATGGCTCTCAATTCTTTCCTTCCGTTGATTCAATTTATGAAATGAGTTCTTATCGAAGGTTTGTCGAGGAAGAGGGCGGTGGTGGGGCTTCGATCCCTCTGAGATTCCCCGCTCACTTTTCACGTCGAGTTTCTTCGGAATGAAAGAGAGGGAAAAAAATTCTTAAAAAACCGGGAGGATTTCTTTTGATATTCGGCGAAAAGAATTTGGGGATTATATCCGTAATATCGGTCCATTCGGTGCGGAGTTATTTTCCTCTAGAATTGGACATCAGTAATAGCGGGGCTTTAAGTCTCGGATAATGCTCCCTTTCTCGAAAATTTTCCGGAAAATGAGTAATTTTCTTGCTTTTTGATGTATTTATAAGGAGGTCTAATGTATATAATTAATCAAGAAATTCCCTTCTCCCTCGGCGTGTCTCTTTTTTTGGCCTTTGAATTCCTTGTTGGGAGTAGGCGCCTTTCCCTTTTCGAAAATTAATTGACTCGTGAAAACGGAATTACTTCGAATGAGAGAAACTCTTCCTGGAATTTGAAGTCCTGCTTAATACCCCCCTCCCATTGGTTTACAAGGCAGGGAATACTGAAGTTTTCGATCACGAAATTTCACCGAACTGATTCTTTTGAAATTTTGAGAGCGTTTTCTGCTCAAGCTGACCATTCTTTCCGTTTTTATGTGACATTTTCGTTTTTAAACCTTCTGTCGTTGTAGAAAAATGTGCTTCTTACTTTACTGAATCTTTCAACTCTTGAATTCAAACCTCTTGACTTAAAATAAATTAAAGATTGGACGATACTAAAATTTTTCTCGATTCCGATAAAAATCCCAATACTTCTATACACTTGCGATTCCGATACGATTTCCGATACCGATTTAGATTCTTAGAATAAATAAAATTGATTATTTTTAGTGACTACACCCTTGGATGATACTTTTTCAATGTAGCAAACTGTATATTTGTAAAAACTTGAGTAGTAATTAATACAAAAGCTTGTAAATAGATAATAATTAATTTTTCCTGAAATGCTTGGGTAGGAGCATGAGTAGTTAAGGGAAATAGTGAGAGAAAAACAGTATTTACAATGAGTTGCATTTTAACCCTTTGTATAAATTATTATTATAGGTACTGATACTGAATCTGAATTTTTCAGAATTTCTTATTGGCTAAAAGAAATAAATTTTATTATTTATAAAAAATATTCATAGTAATTCAAAACTTAAGTCATCGAGCATCTCATCCGTAAGTACTCAGACCAATAACATTAGAGCATCGAAAGAAGAGACAAAATCATAAAATTTTAATCAAAAACTCCTTAGATAGTATAATCGGAAAAATAGATTTTGGTAAAATATATATTCTTTTCTAATTTAATTTTCTCTTCTACAATTTAAGTTGTATATATGTATTTATATATAAATGTTGCAAATTAAAATGAACAAAAACCTAAAATTCTACATTTATAAACGAAAGATTTAATATCATCGAAAATTATTTAGGGTATACGTTGATTTTTACTCTTACTTTAGAGATACTTCGCAGGTTATGAAGGTTATCTGGAAGTTCATTAAAAGTAATCGAAAGGCTATTAAAAATTAATGTTTTCGAAAATAAGAGTTATGCTTCAATATAATGAAATATACAAATTCCCGCTTACCTTCAAACGCATATCGCGCCGACATGTGTTAATCTTACATATTAATTTTTTAAATTGCAATCAATACTTTCAAAATGATATTTATTCACTATGTATTAACGGCTTGAAAATTACGTATAAGATACTTGTAGGTAGAAATGGATGTGTGAGAAATGTAAGGATAAAAAATAACGTATCATTCTCGTATTGTTTAGATTTTTGCTATAAATTTAAATTATTTTCTATTAATCTTACTCATTTGAATGAGTATTTCCTTGTTGATACCAAGTCGAAATTATTCTTCTGTACATTACCTATCTTCGAAAATTAAAGCTTTTGCAGTAGATAATATCTCGAACTCAGAATAGCTAATGAATTGATTCCTAAGTTTTGTTTGCTCGGCCACGCGACCAATCGTTTAGCGGAGACGTCGCGCAGGGAACACATTATTAGACTATTTCCCGGAATGTAACCCCTAAAATAGGCCTCCGCTTTTATTAGATACTCAATAATCGTTATTTACCCAATTATAAGAGAAGAAAGAGAATGAAACCATGCATCAACTCTCAAACGGGTAAAATCACGCATGCTGCCCTTTATTGCGGTTGAGGAAATGGGTCAATGAAGATACCAGGAAACAACGAGCAAAGTTAAAGTAAGGGAGAGAGGATAAAGGACTGTGAATTGAAATTAAATAGGGGGAATGTAGTACAAAATAGATAAGATGGATAGTACTAAATGAAGAAATTGTGATTCAGAGAATAGTAATAAGCTTCGCCGAAGGTACACGAAAGGAAATGTAATAATAAATGAAAAGGAGAGGTGCCACACCCTCCTTTAAATGTCAGTCGAAAATATTCAGAAGAAAATGTTATGGGCAGGAAATGAAGCATGAATCTACTATATTGTAGTCAAAGGGAAGTTATTTGAATATAATATTTTGATTCCATTGAGGGTAAATATTAGTTCTATGATATTTTCGATCAGTTAACTAGGTCAAACTATTTTCTTTGAACTAGATGTCTGCTTCAGCCTTTTCATAGAGATTAATTATTATCAACAATTTCTATTAATATAGGATAGAACTAATAGAAGTCGTTCACTATGTGATTTTGAAGTGTTCCCTTAATGCAATCATTATAACCTTAATTCTGTTAGGGAAAATCGTGATACTGGATTGGGAAAGCAATAGGTAAATTCAAATTCAATATATAACTTGGTGAGATTTATGGTGATATGGAACATTAATTCTCATAAATTTTGCTCACTAAATATTCATATAGTTAACAATTCAGGGTGTATATTATATTGCCGCATATAAGGCAATTTAGCGTTTATAGAGGTTCCAATAATTGGGTGCGTCTTGTGTTTAAGATCAAAAATTGATTATCACAAAGCAGGAATGGTAAAGAGAAGCAAGTTTTACTATAACGATTTAAGTTATGCTAAGGTGATGGATGCCCGCATTTTCCCATCCCTTCACCATTCAGAATTTTTTCATCGCAAGCCTGTCAGGACGTGTTGGAACGTGTTCCACGGCGAAGAGCAAGCGCTTTACAATCGCGTTATTATTGTTTTACATGATCCCTACATGATTCCGGAAACTTGGATGGATCTTAGTTTAAAAATATTCAACATTTGGAAACTTTCTTTCTCAAGGTAAACATAATGTTTACCTTGAGAATGAAACGGAATCGCAGTAGGTCCTGCTCAGTCCGGCTGGTAGTGCATCCGCCTTGGAAGGAAGTGTTACCTAGTTCGATCCCATTATGAGACCAATTTTTCTGTTACTATTGAAGATAAGATAGCTATCCTACAGGAAAACTTAATGCTAAAACCAGATTCATTTTGATTACCAATCGTGAAAATAATTATCACCCAATCCCATAGGCACTGGGAATGCCATAAGTAGAAACTACATTATACTCATGGTCTGGTATCAATGAATATCTTTGTCTTTAATGTAATTTAATTAAGGTGGTAGTAGAGTCTACAGCACTTATACATAATATTTATTTCGAGAAAAGCAAAATATGAGACTAGCAGCAGTTCCAGTAAAATGCAATATCGTATCAATCTCTTTAACAGCTATTCCTCAATAATTTCACAGAAATCTGTAATACCAGCAATATTTAATTTCACCCTTATTTTCTTTTACAGGAAAAATGATGGATTTCTTTCATTCAGGCACTCATCCATTGAATTCTTTAATTTGGAAATACTCGTATATCCTTAGAAGGTGTCCCATCAGAAACCATTATCTTGTCACTGGAAAATCTCACTATAAATAAATGTTCAAATTTCGTTTCAGTATTGATGTATCAAATATACACATTCCTAGTCCTTTGATTATTTTATTTCTGATTGAACACTAATGCTCAATGGTTCTGAATTATTACGACTATATGTTATTTCATCAAATACATATATTTAATCAAGTTTTTATTGAATTCAATTCGGGAAAGGTCATTCCGGTCACATCCGCTGGAAACCTTATGTGCTTATAATCATCATAGACTTTTCTGCAAAAAGGGGTACGACCCGTATCTCCCATGAATACGGGTTCTTTCCTTAATTTATAATCTTCAGAAAAAAAAACGATCTCATTTCCTCAGTAAATGATAATCTTCCTGGAAACGTTTTCCGGCGATTACATTTTTCAGCCGAATATAATACTCTTTTAACTATAATGAAAAGTCTTTGTGATACAGCAACAATGGGAGACCATAATATTACCTCGTTAGTTATTAAACAGAAAAAATTCTTTAGAGAAAAAGGATGTAAGCCACTAATCAAACCCTATAAGAATTCGGCGGTTTCCTAACAGTTCCCTCTGATTGGCTTGCTATTTTGAAGAGGAAGAATTTCAGAGGAAAGATGCTCGATTGAATTTCCTTATCAGAGGACTTTTTGAAACTGAATGAAAGAGAGCAAATCTCTCTCTCTCAAAAAGGTAGCATTAATTCCCAATTCCCTAAAAAATTTCATTATGAAGCCTTGTAAGCGCATTATACAGAACAAAGTTATACACGATTTTTTAAATTTACGCTTAATTTGTATCCGCATTTTGGGTTCCCTCAATTTAATTATGGACATTAAATACTGCACGCTCGAAAAGAAAATTAAGAATTTTTGTTGAGGAAAATATGAGAAAATGATGCCGTTGAAACTGAGTCGTCATTCTAATGTGAAAAGTGGCGAATTTTGAGGAATTTTCTCATGAAGAGGATAGCACATTAAAATAATTCAAAGTCATATTCGTTTTGTGGGTTATTAATATGGAAGGGAATAAAGTAGGAGCTAGTTTATTGATTGAAAATGATGTAAATTTTAAAAATAAAATTCACAGTCCCCGGCGATGTCTTGTGAAAATATGCCATAATGAACAAGAACAATTTGTACTTTTCCACATTTTTTTCTTTTATTATAAACAATAAAAGACAGTAAAACACGACTAGTTTCAGGGGTTGATTTATTGTATATAATTAAAGAAAAAAAATTGTGGAAAAAGTACCAATTGTTCTTGTTCATGATGTAAATTTTGTTTTTTCTCCCCATTATCCACGTTCGGCTATGAGAGAGGATAATATCACTCCATAGTATAATGAACTCCCTAGTCGAATACTTCAGTAATGCCCAGCAACATAAAATCAGGTCAAATATGCTTATCAAGTAGCCAAGAATTAACCTCAACTACTAATTAGCTTTAGGGAGTGTATTATAAAATTACATATTTACACAGGTACCACATTGACCATTAGATGCCTTTACTGAGAATAACCTCCGTATCCTTTGATGTGAGATCCGTTTGGACAATGTCACATCCCAATATTTACCCGCCATATTCTTCATTTATATCAAAGATTTGTTGCAAATGTATATCCACCATTTTAACACTCGGTTAAGGTTTAACTATCGATTATAATTACAGTTAATTAGTGTTAGTCTGATGGTTAAAGTTGACTATTAGGATAACTATACATTATAAAAGCGGGTATAATTTTAAGTAAAACTTATCAAAAGGAGTAACGTAAGACCCCTTTCTTCATCCAACTATAAACTCAAATTTTCACTGTGTGTGTTCTTTAACCTTATTAAATAAAATATAAGCACAATTATTCAGCCGACAATAATGATTCCATTAGCATTTTTAGCAGTAAATAATTATGCAGATTTCATAGCACTTCCATGGAACATTTATCGAAGGTGCTTATGTCTTCTGCGAAAGGTAATTTCCCAAACTAATCAGATAGGAAACCAGAATGCTCAGGTATTCGCAAATAAATTTGTGCCATATCCAGGTACTTCTATATGCATCTTAATTTATGATGGAATTCTGTTCTTATGTATCCTCCAATATCCTCGTACACCACTTATTAAGTCCCCCTCGTATATTCTAATAAATCTGTTTCCTCGTTACTCTACCTGTACCGACTCACTGCCCTAAACCGTTCTTTCCTTTGCATGAATTCTTGCGTAATATTTAGCATCCCTCTGCGATATCCAGGAAATCAAACCACTTCTGACTATCAAAGTTCAATCGCAATTTGCTAATACTTCTTGCAGATAGTTTTCAGGAAACTTTCATGAGAGAAATTTCCTCTTTACAAGTATCCATCCCACTTTTGCATTCTTTCCAGGCAATTTTTTCGTCAGTGTAATAACATGATACATTTTCCCAGATGTTTGTGATCGATCCGTTACTTTCACATTAGTTACAATTGAAACTTTAACAGCTTGACAATACATTTGTGCTGATTTTATGATAAATATTAGCTGATCTTCTCTTCTTCTCTTTTTCAGGTAAGGACTGATTCTGACATTGCTTCTTTTTTTCGATTCTGTTCTTGATCTTGAGGTACGTGAAATTAACTTTTATTCAATTCGTTCAATCTTGATTTGTTATCATTAGCACCACACATTTATTATGCTTTCATCCCTGTCATTTGGAACGTAATATATCTATTATATATAGCTAACTCTCCGGATATACCTATACGAGTAAAAGTTGCTTGCATACTGCAAGCTAATTGGTAAAAATTTACAATAAGTTCCCCTTACGGGTGTCATCTTCGAAGCTTATCCAGCAAAATTTTTAAAATTGCCGCAATACATTTCTTACGTTAGAAATTTTCATCCATCTGGCATCGAACTCACGGTCATATGCAACCTTTCTTCCACTGGTTCTATAGAAAACTACTTCAAACGCAAACGCTGTGATTTTGAATAGTCTCCTGCATAAAGAAAGGCCTCAAAACAATTTTTAAAAAATTGCGTAAATGACCGCCTGGCGTCGAACACAGGACCCGTTCGTGAGAGACAATGGCATATGAATGTTAGAGAAGTGCTACTCTGACGTGTTTCAAAGTTTCAATTCAGTATCTTATCGGGAAGGTCCTAAAATAAGATCCGTTATTCCCGTTTGAAATGCATGGTAGAATCGGAATGACGCTCTAGCATCGAACGAAGGACCTCTAGAGAAGCAGTGGACGTCATGAAGGAATCTTCTCAAACGCCTCTGTCACCATTCCGGGTTTTATCTTTCCAGTTTATCGGGAAGGCATTTTAAAAAATCGTCCCTGATATCAGCAATGCATTTCTTACGGAGGCATTTCGGACCCACCTGGCGTCGAACACACGGACATTTGGTAACATTTCTTCGTTTGGTACGATGGAAGACCATCTCATCTGTAAACACCGAGATTTTGATTGCTCTATCGCATCGAGAACGGCCTCAAAACAGATTGAAAAAATTCGCGCAAAAGACCGCCTAGCGTCGAACTCAGGACTCTTCCGTGAGAGAAGATAGCAAAATAATATTAGATAAGTGCCATCCTTACTTGTTCCAAAGTTTCGATTCAATATCTTATCGGGAAGGTCCCAAAATGAGATTCCGCTTTCCCCATTTGAAATACATGGAGGAATCGGAATGACCCCCTTGCATCGAACCAAGGACCACTAGACGAACGATGATATTCATGGAAGAAAGTTTTCAAACGCTTCTGTCACCGTTCAGGGTTTTATCTTTCCAGCTTATCGGGAAGGCATTTTAAAAAATCTTCAAAGATTTCAGCAATGCATTTCTTATGGAAGAATTTTGCATCCACCTGGCGTCGAACTCACGGTCATTTTATAACATTTCTTCCATTCGTAATATAGAAGACTACCTCAACTTCAACCTCCGAGATTTTGGTTCCTCTATCTTAACGATAAGTGCCTCAAAATAATTTTCAAAAATCCGCGCAATGCATTCTTATGGGAAAATTGCGATTTTTGGGAATTTCTGGTATCGAACCCATGATAGCTAGCGTCGATGTCTGCATTATTCTGGCGTCTAGAGTGTAGGGCCAATACGTCGAAAAAATCTGACGTCGACGGCGCTTGTGGAACATGGTCAGAATTCGTATCCCCTGTATCTATATATCTATTATATATAGCTAACTCTCCGGATATACCTATATATATACCTATATCTATTACGAGTAAAAGTTGCTTGCATACTGCAAGCTATCCGTTGAATACAGTATCATACCAAGTACTGCCTCAGTTCAAATTTAAAACTTCGCGCCAAAGACCGCCTGGCGACGAACTAAGAACCCGATCGTGAGAGAAGACAGCAATATAATATTAGATAAGTGCCATCCTTACTTGTTCCAAAGTTTCGATTCAATATCTTATCGGGAAGGTCCCACGCCTCTGTCACCATTCCGGGTTTTATCTTTCCAGCTTATCGGGAGGGCATTTAAAAAGATTTCCGCAATGCATTTCTTATGGAAGAATTTTGCATCCACCTGGCGTCGAACTCACTGTCATTTGGCTACATTTTTTCCATGAGAAGCATAGAAGACTACCTCAACTTCAACCTCCGAAATTTTGGTTACTCTATCTTAACGATAAGTGCCTCAAAATAATTTTCAAAAATCCGCGCAATGCATTCTTATGGGAAAATTGCGATTTTTGGGAATTTCTGGTATCGAACCCATGAATTCGTAATAGATATATAGCTAACTCTCCGGATATACCTATATATATATATATATATATATATATAGGGGATACGAATTCTGACCATGTTCCACAAGCGCCGTCGACGTCAGATTTTTTCGACGTACTGGCCCTACACACTAGACGCCAGATTAATGCAGACATCGACGCTAGCTATCATGGGTTCGATACCAGAAATTCCCAAAAATCGCAATTTTCCCATAAGAATGCATTGCGCGGATTTTTGAAAATTATTTTGAGGCACTTATCGTTAATATAGAGGAACCAAAATCTCGGAGGTTGAAGTTGAGGTAGTCTTCTATATTACGAATGGAAGAAATGTTATAAAATGACCGTGAGTTCGACGCCAGGTGGATGCAAAATTCTTCCATAAGAAATGCATTGCTGAAATCTTTGAAGATTTTTTTAAATACCTTCCCGATAAGCTGGAAAGATAAAACCCTGAATGGTGACAGAAGCGTTTGAAAACTTTCTTCCAGTAATATCATCGTTCGTCTAGTGGTCCTTGGTTCGATGCAAGAGGGTCATTCCGATTCCTCCATGTATTTCAAATGGGGAAAGCGGAATCTCATTTTGGGACCTTCCCGATAAGATATTGAATCGAAACTTTGGAACAAGTAAGGACGGCACTTATCTAATATTATTTTGCTATCTTCTCTCACGGAAGAGTCCTGAGTTCGACGCTAGGCGGTCTTTTGCGCGAATTTTTTCAATCTGTTTTGAGGCCGTTCTCGATGCGATAGAGCAATCAAAATCTCGGTGTTTACAGATGAGATGGTCTTCCATCGTACCAAACGAAGAAATGTTACCAAATGTCCGTGTGTTCGACGCCAGGTGGGTCCGAAATGCCTCCGTAAGAAATGCATTGCTGATATAAGGGACGATTTTTTAAAATGCCTTCCCGATAAACTGGAAAGATAAAACCCGGAATGGTGACAGAGGCGTTTGAGAAGATTCCTTCATGACGTCCACTGCTTCTCTAGAGGTCCTTGGTTCGATGCTAGAGCGTCATTCCGATTCTACCATGCATTTCAAACGGGAATAACGGATCTTATTTTAGGACCTTCCCGATAAGATACTGAATTGAAACTTTGAAACACGTCAGAGTAGCACTTCTCTAACATTCATATGCCATTGTCTCTCACGAACGGGTCCTGTGTTCGACGACAGGCGGTCATTTACGCAATTTTTAAAAAATTGTTTTGAGGCCTTCCTTTATGCAGGAGACTATTCAAAATCACAGCGTTTGCGTTTGAAGTAGTTTTCTGTAGAACCAGTGGAAGAAAGGTTGCATATGACCGTGAGATCGATGCCAGATGGATGAAAATTTCTAACGTAAGAAATGTATTGCGGCAATTTTAAAAATTTTGCTGGATAAGCTTCGAAGATGACACCCGTAAGGGGTACTTATTGTAAATTTTTACCAATTAGCTTGCAGTATGCAAGCAACTTTTACTCGTATAGGTATATCCGGAGAGTTAGCTATATATAATAGATATCCGGAGAGTTAGCTATATATAATAGATATAATAGAATATAATAGATATAGATATAGGGGATACGAATTCTGACCATGTTCCACAAGCGCCGTCGACGTCAGATTTTTACGACGTACTGGCCCCACATGCTAGAATAATTCAGACATCGACGCTAGGTGTCATGGGTTCGATACTAGAATGTCCCAAAAATCGCAATTTTCCCATAAGAATGCATTGCGTGGATATTTGAAAATTATTTTGAGGCACTTATCGTTAAGATAGAGGAACCAAAATCTCGGAGGTTGAAGCTGAGGTAGTCTTTTATGGTTCTTATGGAAGAAAGGTTGCCAAATGACCCTAAGTTCGACTCCAGGTGGGTCCGAAATTCTTCCATAAGAAATACATTGCTGCAATTTTTGAAAATTTTTTTCAATGCCTTCCCGATAGGCTGGAAAGATAAAACCCGGTGTTGCGACGGAGGCGTTTGAAAATATTCTTTCACGAATTTCACCGTTCGTCTACTGGTCCTTGGTTCGATGCAAGAGGGTCATTCTGATTCCACCATGCATTTCAAACGGGAATAACGGAATCTTATTTTAGGACCTTCCCGATAAGATATTGAATTGAAACTTTGAAACACGTCAGAGTGGCACTTCTCTAACATACATATGCCATTGTCTCTCACGAACGGGTCCTGTGTTCGACGCCAGGCGGACATTTACGCAAATTTTTAAAAATTGTTTTGAGGCCTTTCTCAATGCAGGAGACTATTCAAAATCACAGCGTTTGCGTTTGAAGTAGTTTTCTATAGAACCAGTGGAAGAAAGGTTGCATTTGACCGTGAGTTCGATGCCAGATGGATGAAAAATTCTCATATTCGAAATGCATTGCGGCAATTTTTAGGAATTTGCTGGATAAGCTTCGAAAATGATACCCGTAAGGGGAACTTATTGTAAATTTTTACCAATTAGCTTGCAGTATGCAAGCAACTTTTACTCGTATATATATATTTATAGGGGACACGAATTCTGACCATGTTCCACGAGCGCCGTCGACGTCAGATTTTTTCGACGTACTGGCCCTACACTCTAGATGCCAGAATAATGCAGACATCGACGCTAGGTGTCATGGGTTCGATACTAGAATGTCCCAAAAAACGCAATCTTCCCATAAGAATGCATTGCGTGGATTTTTAAAAATTATTTTGGGGCACTTATCGGTAAGATAGAGGAACCAAAATCTCGGAGGTTGAAGCTGAGGTTGTCTTCTATGATTCTTATGGTAGAAATGTTGCCAAATGACCATGACTTCGACTCCAGGTGGGTCCGAGATTCTTCCATAAGAAATGCATTGCTGCAATTTTTGTCATTTTTTTTCAATGCCTTCCCGATATTCTGGAAAGATCAAACTCCGTGTGGCGACGGAGGCGTTTGAAAACACTCTTTCATGATTTTAACAATTCGTCTAGTGGTCCTTGGTTCGATGCAAGAGGGTCATTCCGATTCCACCATGCATTTCATACGGGGAAAACGGAATCTTATTTTAGGACCTTCCCGATAAGATATTGAATCGAAACTTTGGAATAAGTCATAATGGCACTCACCTAATATTAATTCGCTATTTTCTCTCACAGAAGGGTCCTGAGTTCGACGCTAGGCGGTCATTAGCGCGAATATTTGCAATCTGTTTTGAGACCGTTCTCGATGCGATAGAGTAATCAAAATTACGGTGTTTGCAGATGAGATGGTCTTCCATAGTATCAAAAGAAGAAATGTAAGCAAATGACCGTGTGTTCGACGCCAGGTGGGTCCGAAATGATTCCGTAAGAAATGCATTGGTGAAATCTTGCATGATTTTTTTTTATTCTTCCCGATAAGCTGCAAAGATAAAACCCGGAATGGTGACAGAGGCGTTTGAGAACTTTCTTTCATGTTATTCGCCGTTTCTACAGTAGTCCTTGGTTCGTTGCAAGAGTTTCATTCCGATTCTACCATGTATTTCAAACGGGAATAACGGAATCTTATTTTATGACCTTCCCGATAAGATACTGAATTGAAACTTTGAAACACGTCAGAGGGGCGCTTATCTATTATTCGTATGCCATTGTCTCTCACAAATGGGTCCTGTGTTCGACGCCAGGCGGTCATTTACGCAAATTTTAAAAAATTGTTTTGAGGCCTTTCTCAATGCAGGAGAATATTCAAAATCACAGCGCTTGCGTTCGAAGTAGTTTTCTATAGAACCAGTGGAAGAAAGGTTACATATGACCGTGAGTTCGATGCCAGTTGGATGAAAAATTCTCACGTTCGAAATGCATTGCGGCAATTTTTAAGATTTTTGCTTTATAAGCTTCGAAAATGATACCCGTAATGGAAACTTATTGTAAATTTAAACCAATTAGCTTGCAGTATGCAAGCAACTCTTACTCGTAATTATATATAAATATTTTATGTAAATGTCATATATATTTCTCGTAGATATCTCTACTTACTGTCATCAACTCCCTTACTTTATATTGCAATAGTTTTCTCCTCCATTGATTTGTAATGAAAATAGATAGAAAATAGTATAGAGTAGTACTTCAGTCTCTACAATAAATCGAATGAATGAAATATCCTCCATCATATTTTTACGTAACTTTTGATAAAATTAGTCATCTACTCAGACCAAACTAAGTCATGTATGGACCTCTTACTTCTGAAATTATGTTTATTTACAGAAATTAGGAAAATTTATTAATTATTCTTAAAATTTGTATTATTTTATTAGAAAAAACATTCAATAGTTACCCACCCGAATATTCATCATCAAATTTGTGAAGAAAGTGGTTAGACACCTCTATGAAAGTAAATTTATATAAGATATACTGAAGACAGATTGGCTATATCAATACTAAAACATTAAAAATACAATGGTGATTTGGGATACCCACGGTTCCAAACAATCTTTCTTTGCCTTCCCGATTTAGTAATGAAATTAATCGTATTTTATTTGTATTCTAACACTTAGACGTTGTGCAATAAATTTGAGAACTTTGAGCTCTAATTCGTATCGCTGGCTCGGAGTGAGTTGTATAGGTTAGTCAAACAGCCTTTATAAACGCAATGATTAGTCTGAAGGGGTCCAACTTATCTGTTTTCATTGGAAAGGAAAACGTTTCTCTAGTTCTCCGCTAGAGGGTTTCCGTAAAGGTAGCGTTTCATTTTATCACTCAGCTTTTGTAATTTTCTCAAGTTTTTGCTCAGAACATCAAATTTTGAAGTGTAATATCATCGAAAATTTATGTTATATATGGCATCCATCTCTTATCATAATCTCTGAAATGGAATAAACTACATTGATTTGTAGCAATATTTCTTGAAAGTATTACTTAAATGACCGATCAGATAGAAATGTAATATCTAATAATGCCTATTTGGCCGTCTGCTTCCAATACTTTATCCTGCATCATCCTTTGATCATATTGAGAATGCCACAAAGAAATCTAAGCTGATTCGTATCCCTTGTATCATTCATGCGTGCGATACCTCTCTACATTGAAATTCATGAAATCCACCTCCCCCAGACAGATTTAAGCAATTAGAGACTGGAAGGTTAAGGTTAAGGGTCTTGAGGTAGGATGGAAGTGAATGACAGAGAAGGGTTAACTCCCCAGAGATTCTTACGATTTTGTCTCAATGCTTTCATCCCTACCACTGATACAGTCAAAGGAAGATCTGCCTTTGAAAGTCAGAGCTATGGGAAGGACTTCTGCCTATTGCACCGTGAAAGATCCACGCTAACTTTATGATACATATGTCTTCAATTTGGATGGGTATTCTGCCTTGTACTTTCATATCATAATGAGTCATCTTTGAGGGATCCTTTTTGCCATACTTATTCTTCAAAGAGTAATGTTCAAGGCATGGAAATGCTTAGTATAAGTATGACGAACTTAGATACTCATAATTTACTCCCTCTCTTCCCTGACTAACCCACTCATAATTTCTTTAGCTCCTTTTATTCACGATTTAGCACTGTTTAAATAAATACCTTACATACGGTTATTTATAAACGATTTGTGTATATACAATTTAAATATTTTTCCGTGCTGTCATTTAGCTTGATCATAACGATTACACGTATCAAACCGGTTGTAGTTTGTAATTGAAAACGAAGATTTTCTTTGGAAATAGTACAGTCTTTTCCACTCTATGAACCTACATTTAAATGTCACGCAACTTAATCAACCCGGTACGTTTCATTTCAAGATACAATTTTATGCGCACACGTTATATGTAAGAATACGTAATAAAAATTATTTGTATTATTTAACGTCTCCGAAAGTAAAATATTACGAGTGAATAATATCTAAATGTAAGATAAGAATAAATTAAGTATTTAAAATTAATACGCCCAGTCGTAGCCCAATTATCTTAATATACAAATATTGTCAATTTTAAATGAACTTGAAATATTTCTTCTCCTAGAAATATTTCTCTTTTCAATAATATTGAAAATTAGATTTGCATGTATTAAGTTTTCATACATAAAGGGTGTATAAATATTTGTATGAATGATTCGTAATGCTATAAAGTATTCAAACGGCTAAGATATATTATAATTTAAACAACGATAAGGAAGGGCATTTATAAAGCAGATTTCCAAAAACACTATTATGATACTTATGATACGTTATTGTGATAGTTGCTTTATCTTTTATTTCTTCAGATGTGATTGACACTCGTGCAAGACTGCGATGGATATGACTGTAGGTTTTTAATTGCTTCATGAGAAAAAGTTAATTAATCGAATTTTTTTTTCTAAATCCTTAAGCTTTTTCTCCAAGCATAAGGGAATCTGAGAACCATATATACCTTAGTAAACGTTTGTAACTCCTTAAGTCGGAAATTACAAATCTTTAATAGCTAGCTAAGTAATAAAACTATGTAAACAGCTAGTTTTCATAAATAATTGTTCCCAAAAATATAATCTTCAAAGCTCAAGCTGTGTGAAATCGCTAAGAACTTCATGTCGGTGACATGGTTAGAATTTTCCATATATCCCTGAAATATATATAGGGCAAAAATATTGAAGGAGACAGCACTTGTTTAAGCTGAACAAAATGATATTCTAGAAGTAGTAATTCTGGATCTCCGACAGCTAAATTCACGAACGTGGGATTCCCACCGGGAATCGAACTCGTAGTAGGACGTACTGGCTACTTGGTTATCCGGGATCCCTGATATTTATTTTATATCGGATTAGATTGCTCGTTTAAGTTCAGAAAGTTATTAAAGTGCCTTAATTCAGGACAGAGTATATATTCTTAAGAAGATGACGGGGAAAGATGGCAAACACGAGTAAGACCGGTCACGTACGATAATCAGAATTCTAACCCTCGTTAACCTTTACCGTAAAAGATCGTGAACTTTTCCATTAGTGACACCATGGTATGGATTTAGCATCTTCACTCTTTAAACTTTTATCTCAAAACTTTGTGGAGAAATTATATCAATATTAATCATTTCCTTTCACCAGATTAAGTATTCACTGAGGTTTAATGGCCTCGATTCATTTATTTTCGAAACTTTTAAAATCCTTTTTCCCTCGACGACTTCTACTTTATCGCCTCATCACGTGCCTTCTCCCTCTCTCTCTCTTTCGTCATCGCCTCTTCTTCACCCTTGTTGCTCCTCCGCTTTCGCATTATTTATCTTTTCTTTTTCTCGCCTTCTTTCTCCTTCTCTGGCCCTTTTTCACCCTCTTCACACTCATTTCTTGCCACTTTCTTGAATTCTGTCTCGGTTTTTCTGCTATCGAGTTTATCTTGAATGAATGATTTTTTGTTTATTGTTACATAGTTTTTTGGTCTTATGGCAATTTGGCGACGCTCTAGGGGAGTCTGACATCTTTATAATTTTTGATTTGGTCTGCCATTCGTCATTCATAGTATATCAGTTTTTGAAATAATGGCAAACTCATTTAATTCTACATTAAGTTCGAATATATAAATTGATATAGATTAATTGGTACACAATTGAACAATACATTACACGTATTGTCATGAAGTCAAACATAACACGGAATGAGATGAATTATAATATTTCCTTGCTTAGAAATACATCAAAAGTGACAAACATAATCTAAACTACATGGCAGATTACTCACATGGAAATGTAATGGGTATATTTGAGTAATGACTAACAAATGCGAAAAAAATATTTAAGTATCATAAGTTAAAAATTGAATAATTGGTGCAGAATGGAGACAAATGCATCTTCAGTTGCTTTTGGCTCTGTATTGCTACTGGCTGAGGCTAACGAAACTAATTGGTATGAATGATTAAGAATAATAGCCTTCCTCTTGGTCAATCTTGAAGAATACGGAGACAGTCATTTCTCTGAACTTATGTCGACGTGTCATAGAATTCTTACTTCGAAAGGAAAGCAAGCATAAATTACCTCACTCATCCTCATACCTTGTAAGTCTTATTCCCTCTTTAAAGTCTTAGATAGCTAATAATGGAGGGGGTTAGGATCCAAATAGCTATACGACTGATGACTTTATAGTCAAACATTCGATTCATTCGTCTTCGTCTTGCTTTTCGACTTTTAAGCACAGCCATTTTCATATTATTTCATTCTATTCCATTTTTAATCCTGTGTTTGAACTATGGAAAATACACCACAGCAGAAAAACACCTGTAAGAAATGGGTTTTGAAAAACCTACGGAGCATACAGATAACTAAATAATATTAAGAAGAAAGGAGGCTAACAGTTCCCACGGGCAAACAATACAGGTAGGCTTTACCTGTACGAGTAAAAGTTGCTTGCATACTGCAAGCTATCCGTTGAATACAGTATCATACCAAGTACTGCCTCAGTTCAAATTTAAAACTTCGCGCCAAAGACCGCCTGGCGACGAACTAAGAACCCGATCGTGAGAGAAGACAGCAAAATAATATTAGATAAGTGCCATCCTTACTTGTTCCAAAGTTTCGATTCAATATCTTATCGGGAAGGTCCCACGCCTCTGTCACCATTCCGGGTCTTATCTTTCCAGCTTATCGGGAGGCATTTAAAAAGATTTCCGCAATGCATTTCTTATGGAAGAATTTTGCATCCACCTGGCGTCGAACTCACTGTCATTTGGCTACATTTTTTCCATGAGAAGCATAGAAGACTACCTCAACTTCAACCTCCGAAATTTTAGTTACTCTATCTTAACGATAAGTGCCTCAAAATAATTTTCAAAAATCCGCGCAATGCATTCTTATGGGAAAATTGCGATTTTTGGGAATTTCTGGCATCGAACTCATGATAGCTAGCGTCGAAGTCTGCATTATTCTGGCATCTAGAGTGTAGGGCCAGTACGTTGAAAAAATCTGACGTCGATGGCGCTTGTGGAACATGGTCAGAATTCGTATCCCCTATATCTATATATATATATATATCTATTATATATAGCTATATATATATAGGTACGAGTAAAAGTTGCTTGCATACTGCAAGCTATCCGTTGAATACAGTATCATACCAAGTACTGCCTCTGTTCAAATTTAAAACTTCGCGCCAAAGACCGCCTGGCGACGAACTAAGAACCCGATCGTGAGAGAAGACAGCAAAATAATATTAGATAAGTGCCATCCTTACTTGTTCCAAAGTTTCGATTCAATATCTTATCGGGAAGGTCCCACGCCTCTGTAACCATTCCGGGTTTTATCTTTCCAGCTTATCGGGAAGCCATTTTTAAAAAATCGTCAAAGATTTCCGCAATGCATTTCTTATGGAAGAATTTTGCATCCACCTGGCGTCGAACTCACTGTCATTTGGCTACATTTTTTCCATGAGAAGCATAGAAGACTACCTCAACTTCAACCTCCGAAATTTTGGTTACTCTATCTTAACGATAAGTGCCTCAAAATAATTTTCAAAAATACGCGCAATGCATTCTTATGGGAAAATTGCGATTTTTGGGAATTTCTGGCATCGAACCAATGATAGCTAGCGTCGAAGTCTGCATTATTCTGGCATCTAGAGTGTAGGGCCAGTACGTCGAAAAAATCTGACGTCGATGGCGCTTGTGGAACATGGTCAGAATTCGTATCCCCTATATCTATATATATATATATATATATATATATATATATAATATTATATATAGCTAACTCTCCGGATATACCTATATATATATATATATATATAGATATATATATATAGGGGATACGAATTCTGACCATGTTCCACAAGCGCTGTCGACGTCAGATTTTTTCGACGTACTGGCCCTACACTCTAGATGCCAGAATAATGCAGACTTCGACGCTAGCTATCATGGGTTCGATGCCAGAAATTCCCAAAAATCGCAATTTTCCCATAAGAATGCATTGCGCGTATTTTTGAAAATTATTTTGAGGCACTTATCGTTAAGATAGAGTAACCAAAATTTCGGAGGTTGAAGTTGAGGTAGTCTTCTATGCTTCTCATGGAAAAAATGTAGCCAAATGACAGTGAGTTCGACGCCAGGTGGATGCAAAATTCTTCCATAAGAAATGCATTGCGGAAATCTTTGACGATTTTTTTCAATGCCTTCCCGATAAGCTGGAAAGATAAAACTCGGAATGGTGACAGAGGCGTTTGAGAAGATTCTTTCATGACGTCCACTGCTTCTCTAGTGGTCCTTGGTTCGATGCTAGAGCGTCATTCCGATTCTACCATGCATTTCAAGCGGGAAGAACGGAATCTCATTTTAGGACCTTCCCGATAAGATACTGAATTGAAACTTTGAAACACGTGAGTGGCACTTCTCTGACATTCATATGCCATTGTCTCTCACGAACGGGTCCTGTGTTCGACGCCAGGCGGTCATTTACACTAATTTTTTAAAAATTGTTTTGAGGCGTTTCTCTTTGCAGGAGACTATTCAAAATCACAGCGTTTGCGTTTGAAGTAGTTTTCTATAGAACCAGTGGAAGAAAGGTTTCATATGACCGTGAGTTCGATGCCACATGGATGAAAATTTCTCACGTAAGAAATGTATTGCGGCAATTGATAAGAATTTAGCTGGATAAGCTTCGAAGATGATACCCGTAAGGGGAACTTATTGTTAAATATGTACCAATTAGCTTGCAGTATGCAAGCAACTTTTACTCGTATATATATATAGCTAACTCTCCGGATATACCTATATATATAGATATATAGATATATATATATAGGGGATACGAATTCTGACCATGTTCCACAAGCGCCATCGACGTCAGATTTTTTCGACGTACTGGCCCTACACTCTAGATGCCAGAATAATGCAGACTTCGACGCTAGCTATCATTGGTTCGATGCCAGAAATTCCCAAAAATCGCAATTTTCCCATAAGAATGCATTGCGCGGATTTTTGAAAATTATTTTGAGGCACTTATCGTTAAGATAGAGTAACCAAAATTTCGGAGGTTGAAGTTGAGGTAGTCTTCTATGCTTCTCATGGAAAAAATGTAGCCAAATGACAGTGAGTTCGACGCCAGGTGGATGCAAAATTCTTCCATAAGAAATGCATTGCGGAAATCTTTTTAAATGCCTTCCGATAAGCTGGAAAGATAAGACCCGGAATGGTGACAGAGGCGTGGGACCTTCCCGATAAGATATTGAATCGAAACTTTGGAACAAGTAAGGATGGCACTTATCTAATATTATTTTGCTGTCTTCTCTCACGATCGGGTTCTTAGTTCGTCGCCAGGCGGTCTTTGGCGCGAAGTTTTAAATTTGAACTGAGGCAGTACTTGGTATGATACTGTAATCAACGGATAGCTTTCAGTATGCAAGCAACTTTTACTCGTATATATATATAGGTATATCCGGAGAGTTAGCTATATATAATAGATATCCGGAGAGTTAGCTATATATAATATATATTCCTATCTTTTTGTATTTCTACAGAGATATATACAGAGATCTCTATAGAGGAGTGAATTGGAGTATTTATCTCCTAAAATAAAAAATAAAATTATAGCAAGCAATACTATTATCAAAAGAAAAATATCAATAAACATTCATAAAAAGAATATATTAATAAGAATTAATGTTGAATTTAAATTGCAAACAATAAGAATTAAAAGGTGAATACAATAGAGAAAATAAAAAAGAAAGGTAAATGATAAAGTTTCGAGGAGCCAAAAAATGAATTAATAACAAGAGTAATGAGAGAAACTAAAAAATACATTAAACACAGTGATATTCAAGATTAAACCAGTGATAACGTCTCTTTTGATTTGATCATTGACGCGAAAGTTCTTCGCATCAACGCTTAAATTACGTTTTTACCACGCATAATCCTTCCCTTCTTTCCCTCACCCGCTTTAATTTTAAGCCGTGAGCTTTCGCTAACCGCAAACGTAACTTCACGTCAGCGCTCGGCGCACGATTTATTACCTCGAATTTCTTCCGTGATAAATTAACTTGTCTCTGCTTTCGTCTGTATGCTTCACTTCCTTCCTCCCTCTCTCCCATTCCGTCCAAACTCCAAGGGAAAGAGAATCCTGCCAAGAAAGTGTGACAGCCGAATTATTATGTGTTGGGCATAGCGGGTCGTGCGAGGAAGGTCTCTGAGGGCGGCCAACGTGGGCGACGGCAACTTTAGGGGAGACGGGAGTTCAGGTGAAAGTAGGCAGTCCCTCTACATATCCCGTATGCTTCCTGAATTACTAATACTCCGCTTCTCTGTTTACATCCCTTTTCCTCACCTCTCCCTTCCAACAGTTGACCTAATCCTTTCCGATCTCTACGCCGCTTCCAAATCGTGAGCAACTTCCATCCTCCTTTTTCTTAACGACGCTTTGCTTCCTCCGATTGCTACAGGAGGAAGTTCTTGGGCGCCTATACCCCGTTCTCTGCGGATGTGGAAGAAATATTCTGAAAGGAAATCACGCTGAACATTCTGATATCCCTAAGTTTTCTAGCTCTACACGTTCGTCATCTAACTTGACTTAGATTTTTAAGTAGTAGTATTGATAAAAGTGCATTGACAACCGAGGTCATTTCGCACGTCAGATTCCACCAGGAATCGAACCCGGGACGTTTTCACCAAAGTTGAACCTGCTGCCCACACGTTCTTCCTTAGGTTTTAAATTCACTTATTTTTTATTTTATAAATTCATCAATTCCCATCTCTTCCTCATTAGAATTTTCTAATACGAAAGGTTGGATTCAAGGAAAGACTCATCAGTCTCGATCTCGCCCTAATAAATATGGTTATCCGTCATTACTAATCAGAGATGTGCAAATTTTCATATGGAATCTTTTTTGGAACAGAGAATACTTTTGTTTTTTTCGTCAAAAATTTTTAACCGAATCCAATATGTTCAAATCGAATGCTAAATTACGGGATGGAAGTTTATGTTTTTGTAACCCTTTTTATCGACTCGTCTTCCAATTTTTTGCTCAGAATTTTTATGGTACATTTTATATAAGCACGCTACTAACTTAAACTAATTTAGAAGTTAAACTGCTGTATTAACCAAATTATATCTAATCTAAACATTGATGATGACAGTTGGTGCAGGGTCACGACCTCGAGACAAAGCAACAATCCTCCCAATGGAAAAGCCTAAGCTCAGGATAACGAAAGGCAAGTTAATTCTTCATTTGTTTTCCTTCGTATCGAGGGGATCGTGCATGAATAATTCCTTCCAGAAGGCTTGGTAGTTCATTTCAACAACTGCATGAAGTTTGCAATGGTCCCGTGAAAATGTTTGCCCAGAACTTTGGCGGCATAGAGACTGTTTCTTGCGGAACGGTAAAGCTCTGAATCACGCTTCCTTTACGTCAGTGATTTCCTGACAAGAAATCGTAATACATGTTTACGTCCATCCTTTCCGTTTGTGATTTGGCTACCTACTGGTAATCACTGCTTCATTCTCCCGACTGAAGATTAAGTGAATAGGACGTCTATTTAACAAAATGAAAATCATCCAAACAGAATCAAAGTGGGCAGGGCAGGAAAAAATGACCGATACCATTTTCAAGGATGCCTTTTATAATGAAAGATTGTTATACGCGCGATAGTTGATAACTCCGATGACTGCCGCATATGATGATCCACAGTCTGTCCTTTGGCCGCCATCAGTAGTATTGTTCAGATGGCAGCACAAGCACCAAAATTGTTTAGCGGTACTTCGTATCTTCTTATGTTAGTATTCAGGTGTCACACCCAAACAGTGAAACTCTCAGACCAGATTTTATCAAATTACGTGGTATACAGAGTATTAAACGATACCAGAAGTAACTTTTAGTGAACTGGAAATGAAAAGCTTAAACAATGACACAACATGATGATCAGGGAATAATCTATAAATGTATAACACATATCTTATTACTCAAAACATTCCACCTATTATCACAATGTTAAAAACAGAGGTAATTAATATCTAACCTTTAGGGGAGCAAATTTTTGGATATGGCGAGTAACTAGTTCGGTGCCTTATGTATAATGGATTGATACAAATACATGTATAATTTAGAGCTAACCCGGACGATTTCTCTAAGTTTGGTCATACTCTCTCTCCCATAGTGTAATATTTATGATTTTTATAGTTTGGTTGATTTTAATTCATTATTAGTATGCAAGACGATAAATTTAGGCCGAAAGAAATATAAGCATCAAGAAAGAGCTTCTTGATGTTTATTTGGAAAGGTGAGAGAGAGCACTTTTCAAATGGATTCTATGAAAAAACATATTTTCCCTTGGTGAACTAAAAAAGTTTTTTTAACAATGGCCACCATAAAATGTCCGAATCACATAGCTTTCTCAACAGTTTGAAATTCACTGCAGAGTTCCTTGCAGGATTTTTGCCTAGTATGAATTTCCTGCGTCTGTTTCTTTTTTTTTTAACTACAATGATGCAAATGGAGATATCATTCTTTAATTAAATGGAAATTAGTACATAACAGGATTGGATAGTAAAACTGTTTTTCATTGCATTCCTAGAAAGCATCCTTACTTTACATTTAGAAAAGAGAGGCATTGTTCGTTGTAATGAGAGAAGATGGCGTAGAGACGTCTGAACCTGAAAACGAGATTGGCTATATTTGGTATAAATTAACCAATCGTATATTCAGAATTTTCGGTCGAGCTACAAACAAATATGAGAAGTTTCATCGATAAATTAAAAATCCTGGGCTCACCGTGTATGAAATTCTCCAAAATTTTCGACCGAATAGATGTTTTTCGTAAGGATAATTATGTACTGGAGGATTGTTACACTGGTGGCATATAAAAAGATTAATTAATTTATGAGTTCCAATGTCATTAAATTTAAAATTAATATCTTAACTGAATATAAAAAATACGTCTCTCAAGGAAGGAAACCGATAAAAATAATTAGATCGCATAACCATTTTCGGTAAAATAAGGATAGAATCCAGTTTTACAAAATTTACCCTTCTCAAAACTATATCAAAACACACTATTCTTCTATAGGAGTTCACTGAGGAACGTGCGATGAATTTTAATAAGCGTCGACTGAGTTTTACAACATCAAAGTCCTAAAATTCTCATAACTTTATGCAAAAACTTCCTCGTTGCTCGTAATGTGTTTCTAAAATCGACCTCAGGAGGAGTTAGTAACTAAATTCAAAACTGTAAAACGAAGACTCACATGCCTCTCATCGCACTTAATTTCTACTGTACAGGATAGCTCAAGCTTGCTGGTTGGGAAGGTGAAGGGAATGTCTTTCGAAAATAAGTAAAGCTGGGGGCACTGTGTTTATAAACATAACTGTTGCAAATGTACTCTTGCCCACGGTTAACCCTCCGGAGGTCGTCCTGCTTGTTTTATGGAACATGGGATGTTGTGTTACTCCACTCGTAATAGACGCTTTTAGCTTAATTCTTTGTAAAATTTGTAACATTACAAACAACGCATTCCATTGATGACAACTGTTTACTCTAATACAATGAGAAACTTTTTCAAGAAATACATTTTTAAACTTTGATATATAACAAAATATTTCTATTGACCTTTTGGTAGTTTGTGCACGGAGTCTTACCTCTAAAAAGAACATTAATATAGCTATTATTCTTTTAATTGATATTAAATAATTAGATGACTTAATAAGAAATACGAAAAGAAAGTTTGAATTCCAACAATATTACCAACTGGAATACAAGCGTCGTGAAGTGTCCGAGAGACTTACAGAATTTGAAATTATTATATTTAATCATGAATATAGAAAATTGCAGATGAATAATATCGAATTATTACGGTACATTAATTTTGAAGTTCCTCTGTATTTTAAGTATCTCGTGTGAAAAGAAAAACATGACGGGTGAAGTATTTCAGATTCCCCTTCATTTATAATTATCAGTATTGTAGGAAGCGCCTTTCTCAGCAAAACATTTTTCGTGGACGTCCTTTAGAAGTGCTTTGAATTTCATTATTTTTCCTCATCTTTGGCCTCAACTCTTGATTTCATCATCTAGAAAATACCACCCACCTTAATAATTAAAATGGACCGTAGTGGGTGTTAGGGGCTATATTGGAGACCACAGGGGTGTAGAATACATTATTGTTAGACCTGTCATACATTTATGCCATACTTTCCATATAAATCAGCTCAGAATTAACCAGTTCACCATTTTTTCCACGTGACGCATTTTCCAGAACAGGAATGGCATAAGAAACAATGTACTGACGCACGGAAAGGAGATGGAAAATTAAGTGGAAATTCTCCGAACGGCGAAGAAAAAGGAACTCATTGCTCCGAACTTCTGTTTAGAAAACACGATCTCTAGTTTCGCAAGCAGTTTGATGCGAACAACAAGCACATCAATAAATTATCTGGAGAGCGGCGATGAGAAGGTGTTTGAGTTGGAATGAATAAGAGATGAGCCGAGAGCGAAAAAGTTTCTGTCAATCGGAGGAGAGCTCTGGACCACCGAATTAGTTTTTAATCCGGAGTGAGGCGCAGAGGAGCAAAAAGGGCGTTTCTAGGAGCAGAAAAAGGACTCCCTGTTTGTGAGCCATCTCCTAGGAGACTCCCGTGGAAAGTTTTTTTTTATCAGTTCGACTCTGAAGCTGCTCTTGGGTACGGACAAATTCTAACTCAATACCGTCGGTGGATAAAATATCTCGGAAAATGTTTTCCGTCAGACTCTATCAAAGGTATTTTTGATAAATATTTGCTCATTGAGTTTTATAAACAATTTGCATCGATGGATACGCTATTTCTTAATTTACAATAATATATAGATATGTATTATGATAGATTGGTAATTAAATTTTATTTAAATGAGTTGCTTATAAATAATAGATTTTCATAATATGAGTTACAAAAATGTGAAATTTAACTATTTCTTTATCAGAATTACTACCAAAGATAGAGCATCAAATTTAGTAGGACCGCTTATTACATTTTGTAAAATGGCCATTGTAACCTGTCGTCACCAAAGGTAACCTTTACCGCAATAACGATAAGAAAAGTGAGTGAATGAATTAACAAAATGAATCAGAAAAACGTGGCTAATTGTACTAATAATTGCCTCTTGCAATTTCACAGACACTGTATTCAATTTCCTCAAAATTTCACAGACACTGATACTCACTACGGATACACTGATTTCCTCATCCAAATACATTTCAACAATCACTCCAATCACTACCAACGAATACACAAACACTTAAACTTATATTCTGTATTAATGCGCGTTACAACATACCTCGTTTGCATCGATAGATATCGACATCACCGAAAACGGATGTTCAGAAATAACATATAAAGATTGACAGATTATTGTTCGATAAAGAGAAACAATATATAGAGGAACGTTTTGTTTGTTATTTCAATCCGAACTAAAGAACAGAGGTATCAAAAATTCTGATATCGTTGTACGTACCCGCGTTGGGAATACGTAAAGAAGACAAATAAATTAAAATGTAGGCTCCTTTTAGATCGTTACGTATATTCAGGAATAAAAAATGGAAATCATTCCGTGAATGTATATAAAAGAAGGAATCCTCGATGTATTCAGACATTCATGGATGGTGTTGACCGTTTAAATACACGAGTCTCAATGTTAACAACACGAGTGGCGCAATTCTCTTCGTTAACGCTAGGATATCTCGATGGCGGATATTGGCTAGATCTTGCGATCGCTGTACGGGGTGAGGCGGGGTCGGCGGGAAACAGGTTCGCCGTGGGCGGGGGTGGTCTCCTCGTGGGAAATCACTGCGAATGTAAACGTAGACTTCCCCCCATTCCACTGCACGCGCTGTCACCTGAGGAAACCCGGCTTCTCTTATGCATTGTCAAGCCACTTCAAATTACCTTTCCAGGTCGATTTTATAAGTACAGTCTGGTACTCAAGGGTCGGGAAACGTTTCCTCCTCTAGAAGGCAGGTCTGGAAATTTATTAACCCGTCGATTTGCGTCGGAAATCCGGTGCGAGTATTTTTCCGAAGTTAATTGGGACAAGGCTGGGCAAACTTTTGAATCCGCGTCACTCGATTTGAACGCTCGAGTAGTGCGCGTTTTTTTTTGAAGACTGTGATATCCTATCGCGAATTACTCTGCTAAAAATGTATGGAATATTTAGGGAGTGTTTGGAGTGTCTGAACTGGTCGGTCTCAAGCGTATGATATTCTAGAATTCCTGAATTCGGCCGCCTACTCTGTATCAAACGAAATAGGCGGCAAAAGTTTCAAACGAATGCTTGATTTGCTGGCGATGCGTGGGTTGGGTACAGATGTTTTGGGATGTAAACTAAGCAACAAGAAAACATGAAAAAAACATGAAAACTAATAGCGAATGTCTACACTGTTGATTGAGTGAAATTCTCCACTTTCTAGTTAATTTTTCGCATCGGTTAGAGAACTGAAAAAGTTATTCGTTTAAAATTTGACAGTAAAAATTTTTATGCTTCCAATCCCAGAAGGTTTCATATCTATTTTCATCCATGAAAGTGTTCTACTTGGCGCTGTTTTCCAACCAGCATGCCGCGAAACATTGGTGTACCATGTGAAAGTTCATGGTAGGCTGCCTGAAATCCTAAGAGATTGTGCGATGCTGCTTCAACATCCGTGAAATCATCATCCACCGGCTCCCGGATAGCCAAGAGGTAGCGCGTTTGTCTTTGGTAAAAGCGGTCCCAGGTTCGATTCCGGTGGGAATCAAAGTGTAGGAAGTATTAAAGTACTTTTGAAAATACTACCTCAGAAAACCAAAATTTAGGAATGCTGATATTCGCACCACATTATGGAAATATGGCTATGGGAAATCTGAGAATGATGAGGGTTTAAAGTGATTTAATTTAAAATATATCTTAGAAAAAAAAATTACTTTTAATATCCAAGAACTAAGTCCACACACGTAAGAACGTGGATGTAATTGTCATTAAACATGAAAAGACTCGAGAATATTAAATTTTCCGTTATATCTAAATAATTTGTGTTGATATTGGGAGCCGGTACCCCAGCCCCGCTCACGCCATGTATCTCATCTCATGCTCATACTACCTGACATCCTAAGATACCGTGCGATGCTGGTTATGATGGAGATGTTAAAATATGAACATAGTACCAATTAAACGAATTAAAATTTCTGCGTGAATAGCAGTAACAAAAAACACAATCCAATTCAGTAATGAAAATTGTTGCTAAAGTGAAAAAATATATAGTAATACATTGTCATTAACTGGAAATGGTTAAACACCGAGTTCTCAAGTTTACAAGTAGTTGTATAAGTTGTAGTTGCACAGGTACTTGTAGTTGAAGGATCGATTGTAAAGATTGAAAATTATTCTGGTAATGTGGATAAAAAAATAAGTTTTGATTTTGTTTTGGTTTGGTTTTTTGATTTTGAGCAGCCTACAAGGAGCGGTGAAATGATGTTCAGAAATAAGTTATTACTGCATTAATTTATATCTATGCATTTCTTCGTGTTTCGGTTTTAGCTTTCGATTAAAATCTATTGAAATATTTAGTTACTTACGTTTTTCCTTCGTTGCTAGGGCAACGGAATGGCAATAATTACTTACATTAGTGCTTCCACGTGTGGCAGAAATTGTAAACTAGGACACTAGTCCCAAAGTTGGCTGCGTATTCTACTATTCGTAAATCAAATTTCGAACTGAAACTAGCGAACTACCACTGTTTCGAGTGTCAGGAGGTTCCAAATAATTTAATAGCGTAACAGTTTGCGTGTGAAGGGAACCTACTACATGTATTGAGAAATAATTTCTTTTGTTAAATAAATGTCATTCTATATTGATACCACTAGTGTCTACGAAAACTCTTATTAATGAAACTTCTTATTTTTATATATTATTAATTTAATAATATTAGTAATTATGTAATTAATTATATATTATTAATGAAATTTTTACCTCTTGAAAACGTAAAATGCTTACTAATAGCACTAACAATCTATGTTTACTCGTTGCTACAACACTCCGTTCTTGTTGTTTTATGCATCCGTTTTCGAAAGAGCTGCTTTGCGTCCTACACGTGGATAAGGTGACCCTGAAGAACAATCACTAAGAATTATAGATTTCATCGCTGTCTTATTAGACTTTGAATTTGTTCGCAAATATTTCGGATTATCCCGTTTCCGCAGAGTTCTTTGCGAGATAAAGTTTCTTTTACAATACCGAAAATCGATAAACTGTTCTCAAACTTTTGGTCCCTAGTCTCTTTAAGAAGCTGAGTTGGGATTAACTCACAAAGTAACATTTTTTTTTTCGTTTTTCCTCAAACACTTTCCGAAAGTTTTCATCGAGCAAGCTGATATTCAAGCAGTACATAATTTTTAATTGATTCGCTTAAAGCTTTATAGGATATTTTATGGGAGAAATCCACCTTGATTCCAATAAAGTATGTGTAAAATACTAAAAATTATTCTGTCTTTCTACACGAATGTCTGTTAAACGAACGATGGAAAATATCACGTTTAATTTGGAAATTTAAAGGAGAAAACATGAGTAATCTTTCGAGATAGAATTTGGGATAATTAAGGATTCAGGAAACATCCTATCGTGAAAACGAAATAGGCGCAGGAATCTAAATGACGATGTTTACAAAACCGTGATTTTAAATTTAGGCTTACAAAAGCCAAGTTCGTCTTTGATGGAGGCTGTTTCGGGTTCAAATCTCGATGGAGCCCCCATGTAAATAATCTCAGCTGTCAAAAGACCTAGTACCTTGTAGGGATTCGAATAATTGGTTTAGTATGTCGAGAATTTTAAATGTGGTTATCCTATAATTTTTTAGAGTACGTTGGTTCGTATTACTTGAGTGATAAACACATGAAAGCTAAAGAAAATGGATATCAATTATCTATAAATTAGGCATTTCGTTTCTGGTAAAAGGTCGGTAAAAAAGTAAGTTGGACAGACAGTAGAAATGAGGAGACTTCAGTTACGGAAAAATGATTGTGAACTCATTGTAAGTAAGGAGAAATCAAGTATTCAGTGAATTAAGCATCATCTAGAGTAAATACATGTACCAATATGTGAAGGGGGAAGAGCTTATAGTTGAAAATAATTGATATTAGCACACTGCTACCCTTCTTTTCCCAAATCTTTCATGTTGTAGGTACTTTTATATTATACTAATCTAGGTATTTTTGAGCAGCAATTTTAATTATTTCATGACTTTAGTTTCTCTTTTTTTCCCTCCGGCTCCACTTGTCAGTCTTTCTCGTGCCTCTGAGGATGTTACTCCGTGCAACAAACTATTTCCAGATAGCTATTTTTTAGTCGTTTACTGGTGCGTTTCAATGAATATACATTGTAATGAGCAATGATGAGTATGTATATACCATGGATGTAATAAGTAATAGTAATTTCGTAAGTTTGATTATACTTTGCCATGGTCTTCTCAAAAATATCAACTTTTTGAAAAGCATGTTTATTTTTGTGAATAATCAGACTTTCTTAATCACTATTCAGGACCTCCTTTTTTCCTTCTGCTGCTTATTTATTACTCATTACATATAAACATATTTAAGCCATTATATTATATATGTATACATTACACGTAAGACATGACGGCTTCTTTAGTACCATAATAGAAGAAAAGCGTTGGGGAATAAGAAAAGGGGAGGATCCAGAATGTCCATACATCACAGAGTTATTAAGATAAAAAAACTGCGTATCTAATAAGAAGTTGAAATCAACGTTAGTTAGAAAAAAGTTATCAGATTACCACAGTGCCAAGGCATTGTCTTCTGAGAATAATAATGACATACTTAATTAGTTAATCCAAATATATCCAGGATGTCTTTCTTTCAGTTCGTCATGAAATATTTTTCACGTCTTCAAATAAAATAAATGTATCATTTCCATCACCTTAACACCCAAATCAGTTCTCAGGGAATCCATTTGGCTAATTCGAGCACGTCGGAATTCCGTAAAAGTCGTGCTTTCGACCCGCCTCTCCTGTGGATGCGTGCGGTGGCTCTGCCCACTCGTTCCCGTCGCCACCTGTTATGTTCCCTCGCCTCATACGGGATATCTGGATGTTTTAGCGAACGGATTGCTTTCTTTCTGGCGAATGAGATTAGAGCAATCGACGGAGAGCGATTTTTTCAACACGGGCTCTCGATGATGCGAAAAAGCAACATTTAGAAATCGGGCATAAGCCGTGTGACTTGTTTCAGCCGCATAATCCGGATTAGAAGAGATCCGAGGGGAGAGAAGGGGGCTTTCATTTGTGAATGAAAGGGTTGCCAATTCTCAATGGACGAATGTTATCTCGGGATCTATTATGCACGCACAAACGCTATTTCGTCATCAGTCACGTGCTCATGCACGCAGATAAAACACTTGGGGACCTATGATCCCTGACAGATCCACACAGATCACATTGTTTCGTGTACTTTAACGATTCACTACGAATGGATGTATTGAATCAATTGCTATGCCATAAGGAATAATTATTTCGTTTGTTAAGGGTAATAGGTAAAGCGATTTCCACGAGAAAGAAGATATCGCATAAGCTTGGACCTGAACTGGATAGTCAGGTTTTTATGATATTATAAAAATAGCTGCAATATTATAAAAATGATTATAACATGGATGGTGATTATTGTATTGTAATTAAAAAATTAAAATATTATTATTTAAATTACTGAGTTTAAAAATCACACATTTTCTTCTGACATTTTCACACTTTTGTAAATCGTATTTCTGTGTTTAGGGTGTTCATAGAAATCTATGATCACCCTAAACACAGAAATACGATTTACAAAAGTAAATCCATTGAAGTACGGTATTTAAAGTTCGCCTTGCATTTGAGTAAGAGTGGTACAATGCAGGATACATTCAATAACAAAAAACATACCATTGCCTAGCGAATTTAGGGAAACAATATTAAGTGCACTTCATTGAATGAAGATGGTTGAGATATAGGGAAATAGGAAACTAAGAATTGCACTTTATCCATAGATTTATTATTACTTTTTAAAAACAGCAAGACAAAACAAATAGACCAAAAGTATAACTCACTATTGTAACGCTTATTTTGGTTAATTAATACCTTGATATTAGCTAACTGTTGAATTTATTCCTCAAAGTCTTTCGTATTGGAGGTGCTATTATTTCATACCTATCTAATTATTTTTGAACAGCAATTTTATGTGAATCAGTTTCATCTAAGGCTATCATTAACCATATCATATTCCTCTATTTATCATTATATCAGGAAAAATCATTATATCAATATTGAAGATATAGATGGGGAGAAGGTGTTAACTTTCTCCAGGCTGGTATTCTAAGCCTTACAAGTGGCAGGTCCGGATTCAGTTCCATTATTGTCACTATTTTTCACTTCTGTTTACCTTTGAAGAAAGAGAATTTTCAAAAGATTAACCGTACTGAGATCATAGAAAGACGAGAGTCAATTTAAGCTTCGTTTAAGTCTCCTACTATCTTTATGACACTGATTATCATTATTAAACATCAATATCATTAACGAAGCAATTCATTCTTTATCACCCTCGGCTCGGTATAAATCAAGTAACTTATTAATCAAATCCAAAACTCCTTAGAATTACCTTCCATGTCTCCCTCTCCCAATACCCTTGGCATGAAGGGCTGACCCTAGCAATATTGACATACCAGGCGTACAATTACTCCAAAATACGTTGCATCATCTGTTTTGTGGTCGCCCCTGGCAACTCCACGCCCCTTCTCCTAATACAAGCACCACTTAATTTAGGGTAGGAGTCACCGCCACAGGGACTGTAGACGGATGAATGGCTCGACGAAGGGTATGGAGAGAGGGGACACCGTACCAAATGTCATCCCCTCTGAGTATGTGACTCAAAGTCAAGGTGAAATACATTGAAAGCCCTGAAAGATAACGTAGACTTCCGTTTATGAGGGGATACCTAGGAAAGATTAGACGTTAGATAAACAGCAGGGTGGGCTAATATTTCCTGCCCATGCCTTTTGTCACCTTTCAGCAATAGGAAGAAAATGGTGATGCTTATGATAAGTTTTCATGATTTGAAATACACGCTAATAAAATACATTTACATATAATATGAATAACTAATAAAATATATTTAATTATATATATTAACTTTATCCTAATCCTCTATAATTTATTTCAAAACCTCCGTCTTCGGTGACCAGCTTTTCTACCTTCATATTCCATCAAAATATACAAATTACAAACCATTTTAAAGTGAACTTTTTCCAACTTCCTGCAAAAATTAGGTCAAAATATGATAAATGCACCATTTGGCCAAAAATCGAGTTAAAGTCTGAATTTGCCCACAGATTTTCGTTACTGGACGAGTGGATATCGATATCTATCTATAAAAACGAGGTGTATCGAAGCAGTAACTGATACAGTATATGAGGGTGTGTTTTTGGTACGTTTTAATGTTTCTGTATTCGTTTGTAGTAATTGGACTGATTTTTTAACGTATTTGGGCCGGGAAATAGAGTATCGGTATCCATTTGTGAAATTTTCGCACGGGGCGATTAGTAGCCGTTTATAATGAATAATTTTATTTGTTTGTGACATTTCCTCTTGGCATTTTATTAATCAATCAAGTGCGACTGTTCGATCACGAGCGTTCAAGCAATCAGTGAACTAAATACGTCCGAGAGTCGCTGGTCGCAAAGGATCTCCTTAACTACTCCATAAAATTAATCCAATTATTTCAGGTATTGAGCTTCATAGTGAATAGTATATAGATATGATAGCTTGATCTCAGATAACGAATAGTCTAGCAAGTGATGATTAATTTTCTCTTACCGTAGGACTCTGCTAATGAGCGAAATTAGTTCTTGATAATTCTAGAAACAGCGCGATAATATTTTTTGTATGCTCAAATCATTTTTCCAATTAGCATAGGAATTTCTGGATTGTATCAAACTTTATTATACGTGCGCGTTCTTAACGCTTCTCCACGTACTCTCCTGCTTACTTCCAAATTGTTAAAAAAATCAGTATCGAAACCATTTCTCGATACATCAAACCATAGTTTTCGTAGGGCTAAAATTGCGTTAACAGCTGAGGTCATTTCGGATGTGGGCTCTCATAGGAAATAGTACTCGAGCCCCCTTTTCCCTAAGTATCCAAAAGAGTATATTTTACTTCATAATAGTATTGAATTAAAAGATCGTAAGATTCTAGGTGAAACAGAAGTCCACTAGGCTTATCTCGCCTAATTAAGTGAATTGGTAACCACAATAAATAACGATAATCATCATATATTGAAAACCATTGCTGGATTCAAAACCTCATAGATACGTAAAATGATAGCCTTCACCGAGCGTCCATTGATTCCTATCAATTTTACTTCGAAAAGAGAAAGTGGCGCGTACGAAAATAAAATTCAGGCTACCAATCATTCACCTTCAATCTGATTGCGTAGGCGGAGATTCCACCGAGAACACACTATTTTTGAGGTATTATTTTTAGGGTTACAATCGAATCGTTATACTACACAGTCATTTGTTCCCTAACAATAGGAAGGTCTATCTTAGGAATTCACGATAGGAGACGAATTCCCTCCTGTTGGTTTGTTTCTCGGATTTAGGGCAACGGTACAATCTACAAAATGCGTTAAAATATAAATGAAAGATTATAAAATCCAGTTCAATCTGCAAAATTCAAGGGAAAAGAATGCATTTGGTATATGTGGTAACAATATCTTGTATCTTACGAAAACACTAACCATGTTTAAGAAAATAAGTCATGTTTAAGAAAATATGGTTAGTGTTTCCGCAAAGAGATAGAAAAAGTCAATTAATAATAAATTTCTTATTCAGTGCGGTTTTTCCTCTAATAATAGAAGATCGCCACTTTTTACATGTGTTATACAATCCCACTGTGATGACTGAATCAAAATATCTATAATAAACTAAGCCTTCAATACACATTTGTTTGGAAGAAATATACATTTAATAGTATTTTAAGGTTTTTCTAGTTCTTTATCCAAGGAGATCTTTGAAAATATGAAGTGCTTGTTTAAAATAATACTAATATGATCAAGCGTAGTTCTGTAGAATTCAAAGCACATCTAAAAGAAATTAATGCTAAGTAAATTTCACAGCAGTTTTATTTTCTCACTAGCTACGTCAACTGGTTGACGAAACCTGAAGTTAATCATAATATTAACCCTTAAAGACCTGAAGATGTAAACCCGTCGACAAAATTTTTCGAAAAATAAACCTGTTGTGGAATTTACTAAGCATTAATTCCTTTCAACAAGTGCTCGTTTTTTCAACATTCTTTACAGAAAGGGGAGGGATGAATCCCACTTGGAAACCAATCCTCCAATTGCCAACCCACGCTGATGACCTATTGGTAAAACCTTATCAGACGATCTAAGCAATCAACGCCACCACAGTGTAAACTGGACAAGATAAAAGTAGAATATACCACGAACTCAAAATCCGCATTTCTTAGGCAAGATTTTCCTACACCGACCGACGCTCTGACGCCACCCTTAGGTCTACGCCAAACGAGCTCTCATGAAAAATGAACCCCCGGTATTTCCAACCCGTCACAGAGGAGACACACGCACGCGGACACGCACGGACGCACACACGGCGGCACAGTCTGGCGATCTCGTAAGACTCCCGCATTTTTTCGGCAGCTTAAATGATGAATTCCTTTGGAAACTGCCGCATTTGGATTCAGCCCGCCAGTCCGGCAATGCGTATCGAAAAAAGAGTCCTCCGACATCATTTATCCTAAGCCTCGGACGTCGACAGTCACTCACTCTTCGTATGAATAATAACCGGGAGGACGTCGGTAGACTGCGACGGGCGCAAAAGAGAGGGAAAATAAAACAGATGAAACTTAATCCGCGGAAAAAAATTGCGTCAGCATGTCAAACGGGATTAATTGCATATAGTTGAGAGGCATTAGCGGAGAGGAGGAACGAAGCGGAAGAGATGGTGGAGTAAGCAGGCGGATGAGCTGGGGATGTGAGGTGGGTTTGGGCAGGGGTGGGTTTGTACGGGGGTCCAAGTCTCCGTGGGGAATGTCGCCACCGCAGTGTTGCCATCTGAGAGTGGGGAGGCGCACCGGTGTGGGGCTGAGACTGAAGTTAACGCGGTGCATCTGGAGTTTCGGTTATGGAATGGTCATAGAATGGGATTATATTGCATGCATTGAAATACGTTGGGGAGTTTCGCGTGCACCGAATTTGGGTTTCCCGAATTCAGGTGAAATTGTCACAGGTTTCACAGGTAAATATTTCCAGGTAAAAATGTCACAGGAAGAAAGTCTCAGAAAACAAGCAACAGAAGGAAAAGGAACATTGTTAACACAATTTCTGTCTTTCTTTAATAAAATGATAAGCTGTCTAATTTCCCATTTTTTTAGGGTAACGCAACGGAATTGCTGAGAATTAAATTTAAATATGAATACATCATGATAATTTCAAATCCTCACGTCTGAAGACATAGCGATACTACGAAACCATGCTCGTTTCTTTCGTGTTATTATAATCTAGTAAAAGTTTTTAAAAGCTTCATGGATTTTTATATGTTAAGAATTATCACCAAGTTAATCCCGACTCTATATCGTGTAAATATGAACAAAAGTTTTGCTGTGATTTAACGACTTGGTAACGGTTTTTTCCAATATTCCACCCTAACCAATTCATAGAGTACATACTCCTACTTTATATTTTTATAAAAAGATTAACATACTGCGTAAATTACTGCATTCCATACAGCAATAATAACACCAATTGAATTTGGATGGCTACTACGATGATAACGTATGCTCAATTATACCTTCTGCAAACATTTTCAAGCCCAAATTGTTACAATACCGACAATCATAAATGAATTGACTGTTTTTCTGTGACGTTTTTCCTGTGACTTCTTCACCTGTCACCTCGTCTCCCAGCCTTAATGGTATCAAGTCTCATTTATTGCGTTCTCAAAAATACTAAGTCCTACCAATGCTCAGAGTTCTTTTTTCAGAATGATGTGATTAAATATTTTACGAACACTTAATTTGTTAATCATTACCAGAGATATTATCGTAACGAGTCATTTGCAATTAAGCAAAAAATGCTGAAAAATTAAAATTAAAACGAGTAAAATAAACAGTCGATTCTAACTTCACTAGACAGGATCGCAATTCCCACTGTTGGGACGCGTCCTACTGTTTGGGAAACAGCACTAACAATCAATCATTCTGTGAAATACTTGGTGAAGCTTAGTCTCGCTGCTCGACAATAATCAGCCTCCGTATTGGTATCGCATTGTGAAACGATCGAATTTATGAGTACCATATATCTATGAAAATCTTCTTGTCTTCCAAAAAAGAATCAATCCGTTGTTTATTTAATTTATTTTCAACGTCCTGGAATACTAGGAAACACCAGCTTATTCCAATAAAGCCGAATAAGGAACAAAAATAAAATATATCGAATTAAAATACGAAAAGCCGCACGTGGTTGCTAGCAGTTATATGCTCGAATTTTCACAGTTGGATTCCGAAAAATCTAATAATAGACATGGTAGAACTTAATGTAGTCGTGGAAGTGAATTCAAGCCTTTTAATTTTAATTTTAGTGGAAATACATAAAACTTTTCTTCACAATTTAAATTAAATATTGGAAATTTTATCTTTTATTTCCTTGTCACCATCGAAGTCTTCGTAGAAATAATTCCAATAGACCATTCATAAATTATATTGAATATATACTAACTATGGATGGTCACTTTATGTTTATATCCCACCGTAAATATGAAATAAATCCGTTTATGAAAATATAAAATGCATCCATTGAAGAAAAGTTTGAACCAAATGAAGGATTCCTGATTTATATATTGCTTGGAATACCGCTTCGGGAAGTTGTAGTTCAACACAGGAGTCAAGTATGCTATTTATAATTCCTAATAATTATTTTTCTATAATCTACTATTTTATGAATTCTTAAAAATCACTGCATGAGTATATTATATAGCTATAGTCAAGAGCCAAATCTTCTTAGTTCATTGCATATTCAATTCTTCTGTAAGTTTTTTTACCTTTCAGCTACCTGAAACAGTGTTAAATTAAGTGAAAAGAATTTCACCATATACGATCCTATTTTTTTAATAGGTAAACATGTTTCCGTGACTATTTAAAACTAATTTTATTCCTGCGTAAAATTAATTTAATAAGTAAAACATTATATATATGATATAGATATATAAAAATATCTCAATAATAGCGAAGATACCAAAGCCAATTATTGGAATCGCATGAATCAAAATTATCTAACCAACACAGTGCCGTAACAGTCATTGAGCAGAAACAAAAATCCTATGAAATCTCTTTGAGAAAAACATATGTTTAATGTTACGTTATGACTCATAATAATTACTAATTTTCCTTGGTAAAACACTCGACTCCGCCGCCACGCGCCTCCCGACGAGGCTTTCAAAAACCATTCTCTCCGCGAGTACGAAGGTTAAAAGTGTTTTCGTAGCCAAAATTTCCGGGAATCCCTTCCCTTTCACTTGTGTACGCTGATAGCCAAGGCCATCGGGGCAATATTAGGTAGGTATCGACCCTTTGCACCGCTAACATCGCACACAGGAACCCTCTTTTTGTTTCATTTTACGAGGGAAAAAATTTGGGGGAAAAGGCCGTATATTGGGGTGCGGCGGATGAGACGGCAACGCCGCACGTGAAGGGGATCTCTCGGACGGAGAAGTGGAAACGGAAGTGCGGGCGGAGTGGAGAGGAGTGGCAGAGGGTGCAAGCGTTGTCAATGAGTCCCGAGCCTCGAATGGACATACACTCCGCACCTAAGGCGATCGATGTGAACGATTTATAAAGTCCCTGCTCTCGTTTTAAGGTTCTTCAATCACGCGAAAAGGGAATAAAATGGAGCAGCTCCAACACTTCTCGCTCCGATACGCGGTCCAATTTAACGGGGCCGTATCGCCCCCGCAGGTGATATTGCTATCTGGGTGCGCGCCCGGAGTATAATGTGCTTTTAAGGGCGATTCGGGTAAAAGTTAACGATTTCCAGGAAGGGATACCACGCTTCCTTTATATCGGATGTCGGAGTTTAGACTGTCGAATGGTAATAAGAGTTGGGTGGCTTTCTCAGAGGGAAACTTTGCCCGTGTGGGAGGCAGGGTTGATTGTAAAGGGGGCCGCATTTTGGGTTTCATTACGATGACCACTTTTCTTGTTATAGTAAAGGAAGAATGCAAAGAGAGTTAATAGGAACTAGGAAAAATTAAGGGAAGAACAAGATATCATTTTATAATCATATATAATGTAACATTATTACATTAATATATTATATTTACATGAAGGTGTCAACTAGTTAACGAAGATAGACGGAAATAAATCTGTCAAGGGCCAAATCATCTTAAATCTGTAGTGGAAATTTACTAAGTATTCATCTCTTTCAACATGTATGTTTAATTCCACCGAGCAAAGCTTGAGCGCATTAAATTTGTCAAGATATTTATCAAGAAAATATAAATAATTAAGTGTATAAGCTTAAATCGGGAGTTGATATTTTTATATATCTTCTTCTTTATAGTCAGTTTTGATATAAATGAAATTTCATACCGTTATAATCATAAGAAAAAGCATGCTTACCCCAAGCTCAGATTATATCAGTGGTCTAGAAAATATTGAGAGAATTTATGTATCCCTATAGACTTTTTGGCCAGAAAAGTACGAAGACGGCTAAAAAGTCACTTCATTAAATTTTAAAAATATGTAAAAATCTATTGCACAAGGTTTAAATAATGGCCAAAAGATTCAGTGTTTCGGACCTATTAACCTTATGCTAGTTTTCTTTGCTGAATGAATGATTATAAATATTATCATTACTATGACGCCACCAAATAAGGGAAAAATTGCACGTCATCATATTTAGGTTATAATATACTAAGATGATCAGCCGCAGGTATATCTCTTTTGGAAATTCCCTCTTTGAGACTTGAAAATAAGCGTCATCTTAAGATAGTTGTACGATAGTTTCTGAAGCCAATCATAAGTATACCAAATCGTCGAGGGGAATTCCCGATGGTGAACTACACAACGGAAGTTCGGTTACCGATTGCTGCAGAAAAAAATGCATATATCCAGAAGGAAGATTTTTTACCAGAAGCTGAGTACAAATGACAGGGAGCCAGGAACTGTACAAACCGAATGAGATTTAAGTCTAAGGATGAAAAGCTTAATAGACTTGCTCTTTTGATTAATATTATTTGATATTGCTCTTCTTTCAGATGGCTTCGTATCTCAGTTCCATATGGATTATTATTTTGAATTTTTACGACTGTTTCTCTTAAAATAACATCGCGCAAGATGTTGATTCTAATTAATATAAGAGTCCATAATTTTCGTTTGTTAATTCGTTTTAGATTTTAAGAACTTTCGGGAAGCTCCTGTCAAGTGCGACGATAGCTAATTTTACTTCAGTATGATCGACACATTACGACGTGCAATTGCAAATGCAATTAATCCTGAGAGTCTACGAGAGTTGGATTGTTTGCAATTGCGGCTCGTAACGTTCCCGATTTCAAAAACTTTACAAGGGATCATAAAACGAAGTATCCGTAGCGACGTCAGAGGGATATTGCGCGCTAATTTATTGACAACTGCACAGCGCATTAGACCAGTTCGGTTTCTGCGGGAAAAATAAAGCTCACACCGGAATGGACGTAACTGTACTGTAATCAGGTAGTGAGCAGTTGACAGGTCGGTATATAGCGGATTTAAAGCCGTCTCACGCACAAAAAGTCACATAAGTTCGCGTGGCGAGACCCAATTACTCTCCTGTCATCCTCAATAGTGAAATTCTAATAAAACTACTCTCAGATTACCTTGGCTTTGAGTGCCGACGCAGAACATTTACGACAACGACTTTTTCCTCGTGGATACGCGAAATATCTGTTCAAGTTGGAAGCGATGTTATTTTATGCCCCATATTCCAATACCAATCGAAAAATCAGCTGATAGGTTATAGTAAAAATGGAAACGGCCATTCTGTTGTAAAAATACTTTCGAATACATCCTGAGCGGGGAAACTTGCGTGACTTGATATGAGTATAGGGCTTGATGAATATCACTCAAGACGGCTAAACCTGTTCGTGGAATTTGTTTACGAAAAGAGACAATAGGAGCTATATATCATCTCAGTATCAAAACACTTCAAGTTTGCTCACAATACCTATGTAAAACGTAGTTGGCCTCTTAAGGCTGATATTATCAAGGAGATTTTCCCAATGAATTATTATCTCCCTTGAGAATAAAACGGAAAGTTGGGCTAGTACAGCCCTCCTGTTTATATCGTTTTCGAACGAGTTTCTTTGCGGCAAGTACATCTCTACTCATGCATACACATCTTACCTTTAGGATTTTTTAACTTGCCATTTTTTACTCAGCCTTTCCGGGTAGTTTTTCAAGTGTACAATATACTCCACTTTTTTAGGCTACTTGTCATTTCTTTTTACAATGGTACAACCTATATCACCATCACCTTCCCTGTGCTGCTGTGTCCAAACTGCGGTGTTTTCCTAAAAGGATTTTCACGTTCCGGTCTCACTTGCATGCGAAAGGAACAGATAGCCCCCCTCAAGATTCCAATTTTACTCTCTCTGCTACGAAAGAAATATCATCATCTCAAAGAAAATAAATGTTAGTTTCTCTTTTTTTTTGCACCTACAACCTTGGGAATATAAATCCTTAATTCGCCGCAGTCTAGGAAACACATTTTGCGGAATAAATCACATCGTAGCCACACAATGATTAACTTTTAAATTTTCCTTTGATGCTACCTTAAACAATAAGGTAAGAAAGTAGTACTATCCATAATAGTAGAAGAGAGATTTTTTACTATCTTCCTTCTTATCTTTCCCTATTTTTCCTAATATACCAATTCTAAAAAAAAATTTATTGCGACTCGTATCGCCAATGGGGTGAAGTATTCATTCACAAGACTTCGGCTGTAAGGAAATGTAATTGTGGAAAATAATAATTTAGTATTACTATACATGTCACATTCCAATAATTTAGGCTGAATTACATCCGTTTCTATTTTAAAAACTTTCGTACATTCTTTGTTTTGGTCACCATGTCATCTTGATTTCATGTATCTAAAGCGTCGTTTATGTTATCCAACTCCCTTTTGAAATTAAATAAAATATTCTTGGATTATATCAATTATAGTACCTATCTTCTTCTGCCTATCCATCAATGGATCTTGGAGATAACATTTAGCATTTCGTTCCCGTTGGATTCTCTGTGTACTAACCTCTCAACAGTTGATAATCCAGTCTATTTCTTTATGTCATTCCTCCTAGATGTTCTCCTTACACTTTCTTCGATTTTCCCTTCAATTATCAAATGTAGGAGGTAATATTTATTGATCCGTAGACATGCCGTTTTCCTTTTTCCAACTGTTAATAACAGGTCTTGCTGCTTCTACATTCTTTTGAGAACTTATTCGTTACTTACTCTTTTCGACTATGATACTTTTAGCAATCAATTACCGTTGTAAACAATTATTGAATAATAGGGCCTCGAGACAGCTAAGTGGGCATCGCGCTCGACTTTGGTAAAGGCGGTTTCCGGTTCGATTACCGGTGTAGATCCGCTTGAAAAATTATCTCAGCTATCCAAACTCCCTTAAAATTACTAGTACCACTACTATTGAATAATGTCATATACATTTACATCCTAATATATGTCATCAATAAGTTACAGAAATCAAGTAACAGATTGATATTAATTAAATCCGTAAAGGAAATATTTTCTAAGAACGACCTAATAATCAAATGGCTCATTCTATAATGAAAGTTTTCTTTGGAGGATTGGATCTCATTCGTGTTCCACGATATTGAAAACTTCAAAAGAAAAATTCCATCTGGTCTGTTTACACTATTCGGAAATTAAGTCTTTCTCCCAATTTTCATAAGTCTGAGAGAACGCCAAATTGGTTTTTAAATTTACCGATAATTGATTCCTTTTGCTTGTTGACAGATAACTTTCACCTCTGAAATTAATCAGTAGGGAATGAATATTCCTTTCCACGTATATATACATTCACTAACTGACCGAATGATTCATTTCATTTATTAAAAGTTGATCCTAGGAACCTAAATCAGAATTTTAGGTAATGTTTGCTATGAAATACTATGTATAGTATATCCATAACATATGTTAAGATTGAAGTTCATTAAGGAAATTTTCATGAAGGGCAATTTCTATTGATGTATACATGATATACGAATAAGAAGTAATATGTATATAAAAGTAACAGATTTTGCATCGTTTCTGATTTAGTTGCAACTCGGAAAAAATATTTTATTCTGGTAGAGAATGAATGAAACTATGATTAGTTCGTGTCAAATTTTGGTTACTTCTTCTATAATGAGAAACAATTATCAGATTTAAAATTTTCTCGATTTAAAGGAAATATAGCTCACCTTTTCAGTGATCGATGATACCTTACATGATAACAGCAACGAATTATCATCTCAGTTTGAGGTGGTTTCTTCCATACCTTCATGTCTTCCAAAGTTTATCCAAACTTTGGCCCCACTATTTCTGAAATATTGTTCTTGGAAACAAATGAAAATTATTTCATCAAGGCAACGGTGATCAGTAGGAACGAAGACAGGTGTTATTTTGTAGGATTTTCCCATCCCGCTTGTTTAAGATTGTTTTCTGCACTCCACTCTCTCTCCAATGTATATTCTTGTTTCTCCAGATTAGCAAATGGTTACCTTTCTCTCGTGTTAAAAGCTTTCCAATCAATCTCTATTACCAGAGTATATTTAAAAGGCGATTTACTATAATGCAACCTATTATATCATTAAAAGTCTGTGAAAATAATGAAAACAATAAATATAACGTTTTCGGCCCAAAACCGTAAACAAGTACACACATACAAGAAAAATCAAGTTTGCAATAAAGTATAAAGTTATCAACTAAATTCTCATGTTATCGTACTGTTAAACAAGAAAATTGTTATCACGACGTATAATTCTTCTTAGTGTGCAGATGTAATTCCATGTTTTTTTAATTTCTGAATTTAACCAACACAGTAGAATGTACTAAGAGATAAAGGTTCTCCAAGCGCCGAAATAGCGGCGACCGTCTAAGGGCGATTATCCGTTTCCCGGGAAATCGCCCTTAGACGGTCGCCGCTATTTCGGCGCTTAGAGAACCTTTATCTCTTAGTTCATTGACCGCCGAGTTCCTTTTTTCTCCTTCTTACAGTAGAATGTATTTATCTATGAGGTAACACTTTAATTTTTTGTAAACCATAGACAATTGTTATTCTCTAACTCACCCGGCAATCTATTCTACATACATTTTAAACGCCATCTCCCCAAAATATATATAATAAATAAAATAAAAATGGTTACTACTTATGATGCTGATATTTCATACAGAGGTATACTGTTAATGCATTTTCAACAAGTTTCAATCCATTAAATTCGGTGGTTTTAAAATTATTCGGCTTATATTTATACACGAATTATTACAAGGGATAAATTCTTTTTGATGTATAATAATCTATTAAAAATACCCACCTCATTATAAAAGAAGTAAATCTCAAAGCGTTATTGATGTTGACACGGTTATCCACTAAACTGCTACATTAGAGACTTCACAGAGTTGTTCATAAAGAGCTCGGATTCGGTAGTTCGTCCGAGTAGAATAGCTCAGACACTCAAATGAAGACATAGTACCTCATAAAGCTCATGCAACTTCTGAATCCATTCAGTAGCCGCGTTTTGAAGTACCATAACTTTCCCTTTGCCCCTCCAACTTACTCCCACGAAATATTTTTCCAGCCCGCTCAAAGAGATAACGTGATGGAAGTACGTTGCTTCCGCCTACATTCTTAAAATAGCATGCTGCGAAAAAGCGGCTCAAAGAGGAAATTGTTTTACCTTTCAGACGTGAGGATTCCTTTGTTATATTTTTATATCTCGATGTAACTTTATTATTCCATATTAATAGCATTATAATGGGGAAAGGTCTCCTATTTGCTTTATTGTTAAAAGTAAATTTTGTGAATTATATGAAGTAAACACTCCATGTACATACAAAAAAGGTTTATTTTTACCTTCATTAAATTATCTTTAAAGGTGTAATAACTCTTTTATAGTAATTTATCTGGAATAAATATTTTCTATGAAAATACGTTTCAAGTTTCAAAGAATTAAAATGCCTGATTTACTTACCGAATATGTGTTTTGAGAGATTATTTAATATTTAATATTGCTGATATAATATCCTTTTTTTAGTATACATCTATTTGGAAATTTGTATCGAAAATTATGCATTTCATAACCTACTATAGAAATATCAAATACTATGCTACCAAATTCATTCCAATTTTGTTTCTTTGAGTTCTCTGTTCGATTGTTACTCATGATAATTTCTTTGTAATGGTTTTAATTATAAATAGACCCTTTGTGTCACAAATTTAGAGTTACAATATGCCATATACTGTGTTTATGATTATTATTATTAATCATATTATTATTAATCATATTAATCAAATCTCATGTAGAAATCGAAAGAACACTCCAAAAATGGACGAAGAAAACTAAATTTAACGCCACATAAATTTGTTCCGATTTGAAAATCCTTTGGTTTGGATTGGGATCGAAATTATTGTCGAGGAAAACAAAAAAAAATTCATTTCGATTGAAAATCAAGGCTTATGGTCTTGGGTGGTAGCGTCGTAAACATGTAAAGAGCATTTCAGACATCACCGTAGAATAAAACCATTCCTCCGTAACCATTCCTGACAATGCACACCGTTGAGTAAATTCCGCTCATCCTCACTCTTTCGGCTATCAGCAAATTCGTCCAGAAGCTTCCGTCCCCATTCTAACCTTCCTAACCTTAACTGAGCACACGTTTGTGTCACTCCCTCTAGAAGACCAAGACGGCCCCCCTTTAACACAAAATCTAAGATCTTGATAAATAAAAAGGCCGAAGACTTCAAGGTCTTTTGACGGGCATCCAGAGAGGAAGGAATAGATTTATATGTGGAGATAGGAGGGACATATGGCGACGTTACATGCGTATAGTCTTTCATCGCACTCGCAGTTGGGGCCTCCGGGTCCCCCGTGTCATCCCAGGAGATCCCTATCTATGGTAGCCCAGGGCCCCCACGGAGGAGAGGCGCGTGATTCAAGCCGCAACACCCAGACGAACGGTCTGCCATCACGCAGGCCTCCGTTGGGGTAAAAGCGGTAGGGGAAGAGCCATGGGAGAGGGAGTAAGACATACAAACGACTTCGTTGCGAGCGGATTGAGACCTAAATTCACCACTTTAAAACAAGGCCACTGAGATACTAATGGCGTGTTGGGAATCAAATTTAAAGCAGAGGATTTATTTTTCTTCGGGTTCGCGCTTTCACTGAATGGCAGAGCGTCAGCTTTTGTGGATGTGGTACGGGTCCGGTTTTATTGAAAACTCGATCTTCCAAGGTAGGAAGATGCCAGTAAGAATATCCATCGGTAAAATTCATGCCAGTATTATCGTTTGCGATCTATTCGTTAGTAGCAGAGTATAGAAACAGTACCGAACCGAAAACGGAAACCAAAGATCACCGTTATTTTTACCGGAGTAAAAATCGAATTCGAACCGAAAAAAATTGAAATTCTTCGATCCGAATCGAAACCGAGAACTGTTATTCATTTCGTTTCGATTTTCAACTTATTTAGCTTGTGTGTAACTGGAGGAAGGTTAACTAACTGTGTGTAGCTACGAATACGAGGAAATAATTATTACCGAGTTTTGCTCATAATTTTTGTCTAATGTAGTGTAAATGGAAACAGCCAGAAATAGATTTAAAAAGCTTTCAGAAGGATATAATTCTATAATGATCGGAGCGAAATGAAACCAGTTCGATGTTGGATGAACAAATGAGATCAGAATTTGATACAAAATTGATTCTTCTGTTGAACCGGGAAGAAAACCGAATTAAAAATATTACAGTTATATACCTTGATTAGCAGACCCTATTGATGGGCAGAAGAATAAATACCTTTCTTATTCTGTAATTGTACATTCTCTAGCCGTAATACATGAAGATGACGTTAAGCAAGGCTAATGTAATTTCATTCGAAGGTAATATAATAAATTAAAGTACGTTGCGGCAATATATCAATAGAACAGCAAGAGTAACGCCATGGAATTCATAAAATATCTTTAATTAGTTATGAAAACTCTTTAATACTAATATAAAATTTTGAAAATATTATCAAATGTTAATCCGAAGAATCAATTACACATCCTGCATCATTTTTAGAACTACATGAAAAATACTCAGAGATAAATTTTTACATAAGTAATTTCATAGTGAATGATTTATTTCCATGAAATGCAACAAGCAAAACCAAAATAATACAAAGTTAATTTTGTTTGTAGTTCTGATAATCCTAATTTTATTAGTTATATAACTTAGTGCATATGAGGGAATCCATGAATTTAAATCCATTACTTCTACGGCTACTTAAATGCTGTTTAGACAATCACTCATCCTTTCCCGATAACTACCAAAAGATGAATTTTATGGTTATGTTAAGTCATATTATTGCAACAAAAACAAGCAGAATAAGATCGATTCAATATAATTGATGTTCGTAATATAATGTGTACTCCAAATTAGATCCTTAGGGCATAAGAGCTTCTAGGTAGGCATCCATTACAAGTATTTACCCAGCTCTAATCCTAAGCTGAATAGAAAATTTTCATTCACAAACTAAATTAAGAGATTATCTTCATAGTATTCCTAAAGATTGAATCTCGGGAAATGTTAAATTTATCATAATTTATTAGCATAAGAGATCAGAAATATCTGCCTGTGTACTTAAGATAATTCTGAAAGGGTTTAGGTTCCACAGCGTGGCATGCTGTTTGGTCATATATCACAACCCTCGAGTTAATTCTACTTCAGATGTTATTTTAAAGGGAATTTATAGCAGTCTCTAATAAAAAGGTCATTAGAACAGCTAAAAGGCCTTCAACCGAGCATAAATAGTGTAGGCCTTTTGCGCCGTAAAAATATTGAATTGGTCCACAAATGTTTCCTAAAAAAATAGGAACGATTCTTTACCGAATTTTAAGTGCTAATGAAAGGTTATCAGGAAAGATTTATTGAATGACAGAGGGAGGATCGAATCAAATATTCATAAATGTTTGTCTCTATATCCGTGATCAAATGAAATCCTTTGTCACTACCTTGAAAGAAAAAATACATATTACATACGCTTAAGGTTTTATTTTTTCTTCAGCATGCCTAGATTTAAAAAATAATCTATCATGATTTGGTAAACTTTATAAATCTTTTATCACAAATTTCAAGTGGCAAGTGGCAACAAGAATGAGCATTTTAATTGTTTACGTAAGACTTTAACAGACAGACACTGAACCTAAAATTAATGATTCGGTTCTCAAAAGGACACCAGTCTGCTAACTGATTTTTGTATACTGTCTACTCCTGATTATCCTGTCATGAAGTTTAACATTTTGTGTTTATTTTCCAAGGTTTGTTTTAAGAAAACTCAAACTCTTAACGATTTTTGCGCTAGATTACAAATAGGACTTAAAACATTTTCTATCGAACAATGGGAATACGACTGCAATGACATGTCTAGTAAGAAGAACAACTTCGAGTGAAGAAAACTTTTCTCTTGTATAATCGAAAATTTACACAAATTCTGGCAAATTCACGTTAATATCAGCGAATGATTTATCTGTAAAATATTTGGCGTTATAGGAAATACAAGTGAAAGTTTGGATAATCTGTGTTTTCTAAATTATTCGTGCATCCTTTCCCCGTCACTATCACGGATAATTGAGAGTTCACTATACCTCTGAATTCAAACTTTTTAATTCCTTCATGATTTGCAATGCTACCTCCTCTATTTCTTATAAGTAAGAGCGTGTAATTGTGAAAATTTGAATCACACACCATTCCCTTGTATGAATGGAAGCATTTTTGAAATATTAGACTATCCTGCCATAAAACTCAAGACCCCCTACGAAAATCACTCTTCAAGAGCGAAAGTCTTCTGCGGAAGGAAATACCTGAAGAAGCGATAAAAATCTTCTAATGTCTCCTCGAGTTAACCACGCAGTGTTGTCTCGACTCCTTGAATCACCGATAACGCCCTATAATATATTTCCTCCCTGCCCTTAAAAAAATCAAAGATAAACCAAGTGCGACAACCGCGGCGCGTTTTAATTATATGCTACGGTGGAAAAAGTGGGTAAAAAATGGTTCTCCGGTCATAAAAGCTCGAAGAAGCATATCTTGGGTGCGGAGGGTGAGCAAATGTGTGAGGGAGAGGCGAGAGCAAGTCAAGAAGGTGAGGGGGAAGCATTACTCACTGAAGGGAAGCGTAAATTTCTTCCCCGAGGCTCTGTTCCACCCCTTATGCCTCCTGAGGGTGTTATCTCTTACTATTTGTGGCGGGGGAGGGGAGGGATTGGGAAGGGTGATAGGGGAGGGGGTTAGGAAGAGGTTGGGAATGGGGAAAGGGGAGGAATTGGTAAGGGGGTTAGGGGAGGGATTTGGAAGGGGGTAGGGGAGGGATTTGGAAGGGGGATAGGGGAGGGATTGAGAAGGGGTTGGGAAGGGGGATAAGGAAGGAATTGTGTAAGGGTTGGGAAGGGGGATAGGGGAGGGATTTGGAAGGGGGTAGGGGAGGGGAAGAAAGGGGGTTAGGAAGATGTTGGGAATGGGGAAAGGGGAGGAATTGGGTAGGGGTTGGGAATGGGGATAGGGGAGGAATTAGGAAGGGGAATAGGGGAGGGATTAAGAAGGGGTTGGGAAGGGGATAAGGAAGGAATTGGGTAGGGGGATAGGGGAGAGTTTAGAAGAGAAAAAGGGGAGGGAAAGGGTTGGGAATGGGGATAGGGGTGGTATAGGGGAGGAATTGGGAAGGGGGCTAGGTGTGGGATTGGAAAGGGTAATAGGGAAGGAAAGGGAAATAGGGGTGGGAAGGCACACCCGAGTAAGGGGAGGGTAGAAGTTACACCACCCGTTGCGTGGCAGCGCTCTGTTTCTGGAATCACGAGCGGACCTCAGTGGCATTCCGCTCCATTTTTAAGGTCTGTCATGAAGACGATAACTTCATATCCTTCCGAGGAACTCGGCATGAGTAATCGTCGAAAGGGAAAGCCGAGTTGCGAGACGATTGAGCTTCCGTTCTCTTCAAATGGGGCAATTACGCCGTCGCTAATGGTGTTGCAGCGGATGACCAATTACGCGCGAATGGTGTAAAAGGAGACAGCGTTGTTATCTATGATGCATGGATTTAGCTGACTCTTAAGGAGCTGAGTTTAAGAGTGGATAATGAGGGAGAAATACGCGAGGTGGTTTAATTTTGTATTAGCATGTCGCGCAAGTTTCACATGATATGCACTCATGAACTTTATACTCATGATCTCAATACTCATAACATGAGGTATGATCCAATTACTTGCGATAGGAATCCAGAATATCCACCTTATATTCATTTTTGGCTTAAATATTTATTCATGGTAAAGTAAATTTAAATATTTATACCCGTCTGCTCTAAGGAAAATAATACCACTAGATAGAACTTAATTCTGTGAAAGACTCATTTCAATGCATTGTGTACTAAGCTTGGAATAATTTTACAAAATTCAGGGGTAGATTTTTAAAAATCCAGCGGTAGTATTCAGCTAATTCTCTATAAACACAATTTTTATATTGAATAGTAATCGTAAAAATATAATTGAATAATTGGTAACAAAGTAAACAGTTGGAACTTCTTTGCAATCATTTTCTTAACAAAATAATTCGTTACGAGAATAGAATTTAGCGAAAATGCCCTCTGATGGAAAAGTTCTGCAACTAAAATATTTGGTAGAGAAATTGTTCTGTAGCGAAGCGTCTATAGTGAATCCTACACGACCCCTTGCTGTCTTCTGGAGAAATTTAATGTGGCTCAATATAGTTAACTAATAGTACATGAGCCTCATATAAGCATTAAATAGTATTCGACCAAGCTTTCTCTAAGTTAGAGAAGTCAAACTCGTTACTGCTGCAAGCCGCTCATAATCAAGTTAATTTCTCGTGATTCGGTTATACGAATATAATCATGGTGTTACTAATTTTAATTCGTAGCTTTATAGTTTCTCGTATTGATTTTTCAAAATATCAAATTTACAGGAAAACTCAAGCATGAAATCAATTTTTTAGTTCCACTACAAAAATCAACAAGTCACAGGAAAAACACAATCGTTTTATGGACGTAGCGCATATAGTTATTGGTATGATTCGTTGATGTAGAAGTGTATGAAATGTTTTATTTCATTCCTATGGCCTTCCATGAAGTGAAAAATTCTAAAACGTTAGTAAAAAAATATTACGTAGAGGAGGTGGGTGAGGTTTTCATAGTGTGGTAGAGAAGTGGAAATTCCGAAGTTTACCTGCTTTTCGAAAAGGTGTCTAGGAAGGAGTATAATGCGGAATTTGAGATGGGCATTTGCCGCATACCCAACTCAATAATGATTAATCCCAGATTTCCCGTTCCTTTTGAGGTTAGTCCGTATACCAACGAAAGTGTTTTCAAACTTCTTATTCATTACCACTCATAGTCGATTTCTTTTCTTTCATTTATACTAGGTATTGAAAAATTTTTTCAGTAGTTAGTTGAAAGTGCACAAATTACTCAAGATATATAAAGTATGAGTAATGATAGACTCTTAAGAATAGTAATCATACTTATAACATAATCATAAATCTTTTAAAATACATGTCATGAAGATTCAAGTTAGACTAATTTCTTGTTAATGAGTTATTCAATTTGCCGTAAAATAGTTATGTTATACAGAGTGTAAGAAAATATGTTTATAAAAATTCTTTATTTTTAAATTAATCATATCACCTGAGAAATTATTTTGAATGTATCAGATTGTTGTTTTAATTGTTGAATTTTTTGTTTTACATTTTTCCCCTCCTTATAATTTTAATTTCATAGATATTTGTCAAATAATAGGTGTTCATCATATGTTTTCTATATTAATCTCAGTTTTAGCCGTGCAAGCCATCAACTGATTCCACGAAAGGAAGGCGTGGGATTCAACTTGGTTCTGGCTGTCGTTTAGGATATTAAGGATGTGTTTGCGCGCCCGCGGAAATCTGTTGATTCGAGGAAACGAATCTCTTTATCGAGAGCTCTTTAGCAGCCATTCGGCAAATAGGTTTGATTTGCATAGCAGGAAAAGTCAAAAGCAGAGCCTTTGTAGCGTACGGTCAACTTTTATCCCATGTTTATTTTCATTAGGTTAAGGTGGAGATAAATATCCCTAAGCGTCGTTTACCGGGTATACTCGTGTATAGTTGGTATCGAGTTGGAGGTCAGATCCTGAATTCACACAGCAATTTTCCGCGAATTACGTTCGCTAATTTGTAAATACTATGGTTGTTAGCATCCGATTTCGTGATAAATACTCATTTCTATTACATTGGACTATTTCAATACTCTCCAGGTTCTAAAAAAATGCCATCCAGTAAAAGAGATGACATTTTCCAATAGCGGAACAATTTAAAAAAGGTACACTTTCCTCGATTTTTCTTGAAAAAGGATTCCATTTCTGTATTCAGATAATATTTGATAAGATTTATTGCGATTTTATATGTTTATCTTTTCCAGAAATAAATTATTCCCATTTCCTTCGCGGAACTAGGGAACAATAATTATCTTAAGTTTTTCACCTTCAAAATTAAAAAGCGTAAATGTTGAAAGCTTATTCTTCTTATCTTGGTATTATCATTCTCAATGTAGGTTTTTTTTAATTCATCAACACTTTTGATAATGAAATGTATCGCTTAAATATTTCATTGTTTGTTAATTTTTAATTTTATATTGAATTGAACACTTTCAGTTAATCTGTATAGGAAATGCTTATTACCCTTATATGACTGGTTAATAACGTTATACGTATATCGTGATTTCGACATAATTTTCGCGATAGCCAACGTCGAATTAGATAGAAATTGAAAAACGTTGGAATGTTTTAAAAACGCAAATGAATTATCGAATATTTCTTAATTTCGAAAAGTTCTTTGGCCGTTATAACATTTTGAGATGAAAAAAATTCCGTACCTGAGCATCTGAGAAGTAAATAAACTAGAGCGTCTTTTCAGCCACTACAGAATCTAATTTTCAGTAAATTTACTGCGCAATTCTTCCTCGTATTTGTTAGCCTTACGTGAAGTTGAAGCTATACTCTTGGCCGCAAGGTCCTTCGACGACCACAAACAGAAGTCCTGCAATTCAGAATGAAATAATTCACCTTTTTTTGCTGCAAAAATTAAAGGTAGCTATTATGAAATGAATGAGAAAATAATTAACTGTAATATAACCCATTAAAACGTAACTGGTTTGAAGTTGTCTCAAATGTACCTGTCGCTCAAATAGAGATTCCTCCCACTCAAGTGTATCATCTGCGGAAAGAATCGTCTAACTTTTTATGATCCCCGTGAGCCCATTAATGCAGATGAGGAATGGCGAATACTTTATCTCTGGGGATGCCAGATGCTACTTCTTCTTCCTCTGATATGACTCAGTTGTGAGACTCACACTAAATCCAACGCGACTCCGCTCATCGGACAACTTCCTTGTCGATTGCATGTGATAACCATCTGCTTGGTTCCATACGGAAGAGATGTTTCAGAATTACATCTTAATGCAGTCCAATTCTACAAATGTCATTCAAGTTGGGAACGCGTTCGAGTTCGGTGCAAGCAGTCCCGGGCTCGATTCCCAGTGGGAGCTCTCGTGCGAAATGACCTTAGATTTAGAAGCACTTTTAAAATAACTACTACAAAAATGTCGGTACGATTATCGCTCTGAAATTACATTTCTTCGCATGACGAATCTAAATTTTAGCTTGACATTCTAATATGAAAAAATAGATTCATACATATCGATATGGAAAATCTATTTAGTTAATAATGAGTGTTTGAATTACCTCGGAGTTAAAATTTAGTAACTGTAGAATCAGTGAAACGTCTTGGAGTGAGCCTTAAGAAAAATATAAGATGGGGTGCCCACAATCGTATTATGGGAAACAATATAATTTATCAACACAGCAGAAGATAATAAAATTTTATGTATGAATTTTTATATCTAAAGTATCTTTTAAATAGCAGCGAAAAATTCTTGCGTTTGAAGAAATCGGAGAATTTAAATTAATCTTAAATTAATAAAACTTCATGAATGATCCTATCTCGTGAATTTGAACTGCAAAATAATTTAAGTAACGATTCGGAATTTGGATTACTCTTCGACACATTCATTCCTGGTGCAGCAATTTATCTTGGTTGCGCCCGAATTCGCTCGGCTGGAATCCTATCCTTACTCCATTTCCTTCGAATCCGAACTGCAAGTGGATTAAAGTATTCCTAAATCAAGGATTATAATCCTGTGGGAGAGATAAGTTATCCAATGAAACCCGTAATAGTTTCAAGCAGGCACGAAACATACTGCTATCTGACCGGATGCTCGCCTTACTTTGTCACAATGGGTGTGGAGACAGTCGAATGAATTGGTTTGCACTAGCATTCCGTGGTAAGTTATGGTACTTTCAATTACATCTGAGCAGATTCCCTCGCGCCGTTTAGCTGGGACTAAAATCGAGGATTCAGGGATTTTGAGACATATTATTTTGCCCCTTTCGGAAAGTATTCAATTTAAATGAAGATGAATGCTAATTTTAATGAAATGGGTAGAGAGTTTTTGAGTATATTTTAGAGTATATTCGAGACTGCGAAATAGAATGATTCAAAGAATCTAAAGCCATCTTTGCACGTATATTATTATTTATTCTATTTTAATAGAAGATTATATCTTAAGAAGCTGGATTTATTAAATATAATCTTATATCAAAATAACCAAGTTGGTCGAAAACATTCAGGTCTTCCTTGAAAGTTGAGGATGCGTCTTTGATGCATGTTTCAATATTCCTATTTTTTCATCAATAAACTTCACTTAGTAATTAAATATTATGGCATTCAAATTAGATCTTTCATAAATGCACACGCACTTACCGATGTTCCTTAATTTATTGATAGGCAATGGATTGCGGACGAACGCTGAGTCACTTGAGAAAGCAGGTGTAAAAAAATACTTTCGACCTAATGGAACCAAGTTGAATACGTATTTAAGATCGATATTTAAAGGCGTAACTCCTCAAAAACATGGAAATGAGAAAATTTATAATTTTCCAAATCAAATTTTATATAGGATAGCTTTCATTAGCATACCTACATTGTCAGCTCACACCTCCAAACTTGAAGATAATATTTGCAAAACCAGTCATTTATTAAAATTTTGTGGAAAATCACATATTGAATAATTTATTATATGAGCCATCAAGTGTGATGCTGATAGATATATCCTTTAATAGTCTTAAGGAACCTTTACTCAAAGTAAAAATCTTATACTTTACGGAATTTTAGCTTTATGATATGACTCATTGTCTGAATCTTTAATTGAAAGTCACTTTAGGAACAATTTACGTAATTTTGGACAAAAATTTTTTCAAGTTATACCTATAAATATCCGGAACATAAACGTAAAAATTAATTTCACATACATACGGAACGGCATCCAGTAATCATAGACTCCCCAGAACCCTTAATCGTATTTTCTTCGGGATAGCATACAGATAATAAAGCTAAATTTTCCCTTGTCTCTACCATTCAGAAAGTGAGTTTACAGTTACCATTTTCCTATATGTTATTCGTATTATAAGCCTCCAGAAATCTATCCATGCGTCAGCCATGTAGTTTCTTGCATTTATTTCAACATTCTCTGCCAATTATGTTTGATTTTTTCCACCAAAAGATAAAAATTAGTTTATTTGGCCTCTTAACTATCGAATCGACTTTGGAAAGAATGTTCCTGGCCCATCCCTCCTCCGAAAGTGTTCATGACTCAGGTAGTGACGGTGTCTGTAACTTTCCCTGTCATACGCCATCTGGCGACTTATAGGATTAAAATGTAAATATTACGTCCATGGTTTGATAGTCACCCTTACTACCCTTACCAAGCTGTCCATCTTCCCCAATTAGATCCGTCTCTCGGCTGTCGACAAGGGAGTACTGTCACAGCGAAGATCATAAAAATGTCCTAAGTAACGGCAGGTGCGCTTAAACTCGTATTCTGTAGATGACTTTAGCTGCATGAAATTTTCTGTCGACTTCTGGGAGTGTATTTTGGAATTAGTACAACATTTCACTTTTGAGTTAATTCTATATTCCATGCAGGAAAATTCCGAAATCTGAGTTTTTAATATCTAATCTAGTAATTCGCTTGTAATTAATTCAGGTCAACCAATTTTTAAGTAAACACTTTAAAGATCCTTCTTATTCATGGAGAGTCTCTTACGGCACCTAACGTTTGATGACGATAATCTTTTCATCATATTTTCTCACGTTTATATTACTTTTGTCAGTTGTATTTAATTTTTTTGCTCATATTTTTCCCTCTATTTTTAAAACATATATATTTATTCTGTATGTATCTATTAATCCTTACGTACCTTGGATTATCTTTTATTTTATCCTATTCGATCTTTGATATTTTTGCTGTATAATTTTATATTACTTGCTCCCTTTGTATAATTGTACTGTTTTGGCGTTTTTTTCACTTTCTTTCTTCGTTAGGGTTTTCCCGCAACGTGGATTATCTTTACCTAGTAAAATCGTTTCAACAAATTTAATCACACTTCAATCTTTCCCTCTCGTTTTTAATTCTTCTTTGTCAATATTACGACAATGTAATATTGAGGAAGTTCCGCATGGGCCCAACCCCTCCAATAAAATGTCTACTTTTCCATTCCACTGTCCCTTCACTAAGGCAAAAGATTTCTGCGTAGAATCCCAAGAATAAGTTCCCAAAGGTGACCGGCAGATAAGCTCCCAATCATTCAAAAATACACTCCCTCGAAGCTATTATAGATGCCCACGCGAAAATGTCATTTGTCCGCAAATTCGCAACGATTCCCCACCATATTCCGCAGAATGTAGAACAATTTGGTCAAATCCGCAGCCACGAGCTTCGTCCATTCAGCAATCAACGAAAAAAAGGGAAGGAAAAAATTTACAACTCCTTACACGATTCCTTGCTCTCTCTCCTTGATATAGCTCCCCTTTCCGTGACTTTCTTTTATCTCCCACGGCATTTTATTGCCTCTCCTCTCTTTTCTTCTTCTAATTCCATTATTTAGCCCTTATCTCGTCCATTTATCTCTTTACCTTGACACCGCGAGCGGCCGTCGGCCCGTCGACTTCCTCCGACCGCTAAACCGCGCTCTCTCTCTCCTTTTTTTTAATCTCAAAGACTGATCTCTGGGTTCGATCTGCTGTGCCCATGCATCATTGGCTCTCTTGCATGTGAGCAGCTCTGGAGAAAATGGGGGAAGAGGACAGGGGACTTTCCGGTGCCCCTGACGGACTTATGGTGACCAATAGCCCAAATTTAGTGGCTGGGTCCCCTCGTTACATGTGATTCCGGCGGTCCTGCACGACATTGCGTCTTGTAGTTGCGTCTGCTCGGTGTCGTTGGGGAATATGCATTCGACGCCTTGCGGACTGTGTTTAATGGCTTCGTGATCCCGAAGAGGACGAAAATATATCGTCATGCGGACCCTGCATTTTCCCTCCTTCAATATGATGGAAATATTAGCTTTCACTCCGTATGGCCCGCCTGATTTTATCGGGCCTGCTGGATACGCTATGCGACTAATTTTCTTTACGACGCACGGTGGGCTAGGGTTGAAAGAAGTTGGTCTAAGATACAAAGGAGTTTTTTAGTAGCGTAGTGTAAGTTAGCTTGTGTAGGTCGATGTCGGTTTTTATTGACTCATTTCCTCGATCTATGAAAAATATTTATCTAAAATAAACGCAGAAACGAGCTTTTATGCATTCAGTAAATTATTATTACGAAACTATTCAATCTCCCCCCTGAAGGTCAGGCACTCTAAAGGTATAAAGCTGTTTATTTAAGACAGTTGAAAATATTTGTTTTCAAATAAGAACATTGATAATCTTATATATTATTTCTAAACATCCGTTTTCGGTGACTAGTACTTCTCCCCCTTCACACCCCACCAAAGCATATAAATGACCATTTTAAAGAGAAATTTTCTCGCTTTCTGCCAAAAATATACCAACAAATAAGAAATTAACAATTTGGTAGACAAAAATCGATTTAAAAATTTGAATTTTTCCATAGAAATTTGTTACTGGATGTTTAGATCTCGATGTTCATCGTTATAAGCGTGATTTATGGAAAGAGACACTGATAAGGTGTGCTTTTAGGTATTTTTTTAGTGTTTGGGCATTCCTTTGTAGTGATTGTAGGATTCGTTGAACTGTATTTGGGTGGGGAAATAGTTCGTCTGCAAAATGTTCTCACTAGCAGTATATAAATATAAAGAATATTTTTAATTTTCATTATTTTTTTATTATTTCTCGATAATTATTATGTAATTGTAATTTCTTAGCTGTGTATTTAGCAAATATAAATTGAGGTTACCCAGTTTTGTGAATGTATTCTGTTACATATCTTTATCTCTTTGTCAGGTTTCAACCTCAAGTTCATTTTCCTTTAAACCCGTCCTTTGTGGGTTAAATGGACAAGGCTCCCTCTTATCCACAATTCAGCTCGATAGAAGACACCATTTATTTATTCTTTTGATCGAATCACTTGTGCCGATGCTCTTTTTACCCTACATTATCCAATGAATCCGTATGACATCGACAAAGGAGCATTCTGGGAGGAACGAGATATCCCCGGCTTAGCATCTCGAATAAAAGGCCCAATCAATCTATTATCGAACGAGGGATTTATGAATGGCAGGCAAGCGTCAATAGGAGAGAAACGTATGAGAGGTTTAGATGCAAAAGACAACTCACGTTTGTTTGGGTTCGCGCAAAGAGATGGCTGGATACGGATGACCGAAATAGAACGTTTGATCAGAATGGTTAAATGGCTTAATATAGTGGAATTTACTGTTCACAATGGCAGATTAGTATCTTCGGATAGGAAGCCCATGTACGAAACGATGAATGGGTGTGTTTGAAGCGAGACAGACGCGTGAGGATTGAAATGTATGGAGGGATGTTGCGAATGGCAAAGTTAATTGAGCCTCCTCATCTTGCTGAGGGAAGAGCGTGATTGGTATGTGTGCGGGTACGTAAATTACTGACGATCTCAATGGAAATGATAGGTTCATGTTCAGGTACGCTCTGTTCGGAGAGTGCCGAGTTCTGTGCCGCTCGGAATAGCCAACGTTCTAGAAATACAAAGGTAGGGATAAAGAAATGCGTCTACACGGGCTGCTTCGTCCAATAAACTGCATTATCTCTCAGTAGCTGATAAGTTTGGAGGGAGAATGCGGATTGTTCGACTTGTATCCATGCTCAGTGAATTTAGGTGCATGTTTCGGCTTATCCTCCGAGGATCTGAAAATCATTGCATTTATATATATAAAATTCAAGTTCTTGTATTGATTATTTGATTCTTGTCTATCTCTATCTAGGAGCGTATTGATTGGTGCAAGTATTTGTTAAATCGGGTGCGAATTGGTAAATAGAGTACTATATATTCACGAAATTTACGAATACGTTTTGACTTAAATTCGAAGATTGTTTGTATAATCGCAATTTCATTATTGTTAGCAACATTCGTTATCGATGTATATTTATTGGTAAGCTCCAAGTAAGCGGATCCCGAGTTCGGAAAGAATACGCTCATGAAAGTGGTTCTCGATTTTTCTGAGAGAACAACTTGAAAATTCCCTAGTAAATTTCATACTATCAATTGTTTGCGTAAAATTTGATTGAAAGACATGAATTATTTGTAGATAAGCTTTGAATTGTAAGAAATACAATAGTAATCAAAAATTAACTTCATACAATTGCAAGGTAATGATCTTTCCTAGGGGAATGTAAAATTAAATGATTATTCTTTCCGTAAAACCCCAAAACGCCTTGCCTTTCTTATTTCTAAAGAATGAATATCACATTGTGTTCTTGCTTTATGTTAGGAAAATGCCGCTTAGGTAGAGAAACAAGTGAAACAAATAAATTGCGATAAACTCTTAATATATTGGTGTTTAGTTTGTAATTCATCGATCGCTTATCCACTTTCCCTTTTCAAAAAGTAGATAAAATATAAATTGATGAGATGACTATTCATTACCAATGAAAGTTATTAGGGCGAAGTGATATCAATTAAATCTATGACTACCAAAGAAATTTTAGCATTTGAATCCGGAAGTGAATCCAAATATGCTTTTAGAAGTTTAATACATATTCATCGAATTATTTTAATTGGATAATTAATCCTTATCGCACGCCGATATTCACGCTCGATCTGGCATCCTTGGGATCAATTAGTTCGATTGACTTCGCTGGACTTATTCATCGATTCCAATGGATTCATTCGTTCGTTATGATCATTACTTTTCTAGTCAATTAAAGACGCTCGTTTTGGTCGTTTGCCAAACTTCCACATCAGCATTCCGAAGTTACCTCCTTTCTTCCTCCCATTGCTCCCATATCTTATCAAACTTGCAATCGGACCCGATGCATATTCTCCACAAATGATTTTCCCCTTTTTAAATGTCAAAATCTTTTCCGTGACATAAGCAAGATTAAATGAACTGTAATAAAAAAGTAATAGTTAGTAAGGTTCTAATGATTTTCATCTTTATTTCCCTCTCCAGTTTAATCATCATACCACCGAAATTCATCTCTGACAAATGTTGTTTTTCTTCTATTGAAAATACTTCTTTTTATCTAAATGATTGAAAAGAAAGTTAACTCTTCAACGAAAGAATTCTAAACTATTATTTTTATCAAATATTATCACTGTTAATTACTTTATTACTATTTTGATTACATTTTTTCATTACTTTAAACTTCAATGTATTTATTTCTACTGAAAAGCTGTAAATATTACTTGCCTCCTTGAATTTGAAATGATCCTCGACTTAAATATTCAATCTCTTTAAATCCAAAATACTTCAAATGCTCCGTAATATTTTAAGATATGCCTCAAACATAATCACTAGCCCTAGAAAATTAAAATGTAAATACGTAGATTGAAAGCATGCAATGCATGTAAATCTTTGTAATGCAATAGAATTGGGTGCAACAAAAAACCGCAATTCCCATTTTGAAACAGATATATATTTGGTTGTAGGTTTTGTTTTATCGTAAATATACTTTCTCGATATATCTTCGAGTATTTTAAGATATATATTTTGTATCTGAAAAATTACTATAAATATTAATTTAAAAAATATAGCCTGCAACGTGTTAAGGAAGATCGTATGATTCACAATACCTGACAGAGTTTCACTCAGTCGTTTCCGAATAATATTTTTCCATCTACGCTAAAGATTCGAGCCAAAGTTTACGAGGTATGAATTGAGGCCTGTCAAACGCCCGCTCCTATAAATAAGGAAAATCGGCCACTTGTTCAGTTCGTAATGGTGGGAATTGAATCGCATTATGATGATTGTGGGAGCGAATGGGGGACGTTAGCAGGTGGCCACCTTTTCGGGGCGGTTACTTTGACAGATTTTACGTCTCAATATTTCGGGGAATAATGCGCATTGTTATGAAATGTCGTGTGCGTGCCTTTTGTCGATGCGTGTTTACGAGCGCGTGTTCACATGTGCGCATGCGTGTGTTCATTAATGTGCGTGCGTGTGGGAGCTTGAGGAGTTCGTTCATCAAGGCCTCTCAGCATCCTCCCCGTATTACGAAACCGTGTTTACCCTAGTGCAGTGCGTACCCAATGGAACATAATGTTTCATTTTCATGAAGCGTGCCCTTATGCTCGGTAAATGAGGTGGATAATAATGGATTAGCATAAAGTTTCACCGTTAAAGGTAGTTCTGAGGCAATGGCTACGTGGATAAATCAGTCTTAAATTTCTTTCCCTTAGCCCTTATTCTTACAGTTGTTCCTTCAAATTCATTTTTAAAATTGGATTTTATGAACTTAATACTTTGAATGTACAGATAACAGAACACAATGCTGTTCTTCCAAGAAATCCCTCTTCGGATTTAGCAGAATAATTTTTCATTCACTAATCTCATTCTTTGCTTTTTATTTACGTACTTATGCAAAATATCTTCAGGTTAAATTGCCACATAGAGCTTTGAAAAATAACTTCAATATTTTATAGTCATATGCTCATCTCTCTAATACATAATAATTAAAAATTGTTTATTTATTAATTATCTTGGTTATTCAATGATTTTTTTTGGATTTTTGTTACTGACACTTATATGGAACAATACTTTCTGCGTCCATTTTTATAAGTAGTTTTGAAAGTCAACAGAAAAATAGAGAATTTTTCGTGTAAATTAAGCTTGACATTATCTGAAAACAAGAATTATAGATACAATATTGGTTGCAGTGGATTTACATATAAAGCAATATATGCATAATATATTATGACATCTTTCATGAATAAGTTGTAAGGAGGGAAGTTCCAGTCTATGGACTGTGAACGAAAGTGAAGTCTGATTAATAAAATTCACTGTCTTTGGGGATGTTTTCTAAAAATACGCCATGTTAAAAGATGAGAATCGTAGTACTTTTCCACAGTATTGTGTTTAATAAAAAACACAATAAAAGATAAAAGCGTACAAATAGTTTCAGCGAAGGAAGTTACATAGTGAATTCAAGAGACAAAGGAAACGCATGTAAATAAATGTTAGGTATGTCACTAAAATCATAAAACCCTTAAATTAGTCATCTGTTTTATTGCGTATATTTATTGAACACTATACTTTGGAAAAAGTACGTTTATATTCATTTAAAAATTCCGAATAAATTTAAAGAGGCGCGGAAAAGTGTGTACGAACTCACATTGTCTCCCCAACTAACTCTCCTTTAGTTTCTCCAAAGAGAAAACGACACACAGGAAGTCCATCCTCAGTCACTCTTCCATTCCGCACCTGATTTGGGGGAAGGAACAAGAATTAAGGGAGCACTCGGCGTGGAAGGGACTAGAAAATAGATTCAACGGAGCATAGAGGGACACACGCGCCTCCCTCGCCCCCCTTGACACCATGACATGTAGTGGTCACCGCCCCTTCTCTATTTTATTAACGCCGTTCAATCGGCGATTGGGGGGGGCAGGGTGACTCACGTGTCTGTCAAGGGGGGTGGACCCCAAGGGGAAGAAAGAGACAAGAGGAAATTGGGGAATCGGCGAGCAGTCGCGTGCGAGGTACTGATTGTCAGGACTTCGGAAAATCCTTTTAAAACCGTTGTCCCCGCCAGCGATTTGGATCGCGCTCGGAATTTCATTAGCAGATGGTTGGGAATAATTCGGGATTAGACGGTTCCGATCCCGGCTCTCAGAGGCGAATTATCCTCTCTTGTTAACTGCGTCCATTTTTACGGTATCCATGCCGACGGACCTAATCTTGGAGATAATGAGTCCCCGTCGCATGCTGCACTGTTTCTCTTTTGTATCTTTGAAGTGGAAGGGTATTAGTGTTTATATCGCATGGGAGTTCTAGCATAAGAACTGAGGTGATGTGGGAGTCAAAAGGTGTTCCATCATGCCGTTGCAGAGATGCTTGATAAGCCTTCATGGACGAAACTGTTAAGGGAATAGTTTAGTTTCCATTGATTCATCTTTAGAATAAAAATGAGCGAATTGGAAACTTTATTTCGAAGTTAATGTGGAACCAAATTGGCATTCGCGATTCGATCCATAACCTGAATTTAAATCGAATCGGAATAGCGTATGAGAACTTTTTTCTAATATACGAACACTTATAACATAAAAAAGTTATATTTCACACATTTTACGGTTTAATCAATTAAGTAATGATTAACTTTTTTAACTCCGTTCAAATCGTCTACATCAACATTGACACCCTTCTAGCAGCCTGTCATCGTAAGTCAGGGGATGTAAGCATCAGTTGGACGTATTTATAAATTTTAAATGTTTTTATTTTCGATCTTCGATTCGATTTTACACACCTTTTGATCTATTTTGTCATGTAAAATTCACTGAGGCATTTACTATCGCCATTTTATCTTACCAATTTCATGATTGCTAATAGAAACCTAACACTGCAAGTAGGCGCAGGACCTAGTAGCAGCTGTTTCTATTAAGAATGTTTTACGATATGCGCATAGTCAATATTACGTACAATTTCAAGCAAAACTGTCCCATGTAATGAGGATAACACACATCTGTATGGTATTTGCCCTAGAAGGGATGGAGACTCCCCAGGAAACCTTTCTTACCCACACTGAGCAACACAGGTAACATTCCATAGGGATACATATTCACAAAACAATAGTCAATTCAGTCAAGAATATTGCCAAATAATATCCCTCATGCGTTCAGTATTTAACAGTGTATGTTGCGAATATGTGTACAGCATTCTCTAAAAAGGCTGATGCAAATAAAGCTTTATAAAGCATATTGGTATAAGAAACAAACAACTTACACAAGATAGTGATAATAATTTGAATAACATAAATTATCATGCATAAAGTCGTTCTATATTACCTCATACACTCAGAAGATGATTGGAATCGCCAAATGAGATTTTTGAAAGATTCAAATTAATCGCTCAAATATTCTGGAATTTTATTGCAATAGGCAGTTTAATTTTCGTTTTAGATAAAATGAAATCATCTGAAGTAGAAAAGTAAACTTGATAGCTTATCTTTCGTTCATCAAGCAGAAGTGAAAGTTAAATAAAACAAATGAACATCTCTTGTGGATAAATTGTTCAAATGACTACCGAAAGAGGGATCAATGAAACTCCTTTTCCGTATTTTTTTGTTTAAGTAGCAAAATAATGAAAGCTGAACGAGACTATGTATACTTTCACAGGAAAAGTGTGACTTTGTATACTTTCACATGTTTAATTTCACACGGTATAAATAAACATGGTGAACAGTTAAATTATTCCTTACTTTCTTTCCACAATAACTACGAGTATATTGTGAGCATAGTCGTAAAGTCAATTCCTTTAATATCTCTGAATCCATTGAAATATACTTTATGTATCTATTGTAATATCCATTTCCCTTTTCATTCAAAACGGGGTAGTGTTAAAAATTTTCCGGGAATTTAGCTCGTGTTTGGAATAGTCCCGAGCAAAACGGGATCTATGGTAAACCTACTCAAATACATTCGTTAGTGAAACATCAACATGATTTGAATATAAAAATTGTAAAAAATTATAAAAAACTGAAAGCGAATAAATTTGCTTTCAGTTAAGTGGATAGTTATTTCAGTATCTCGTTTCATACATTGACTAACTATTTTTTTGGAAAACTGCTAATTTGCAATTATTACGTTATTTATCAGTTACGATTTCCCAATGAGAATCAAGGAGCACTTGAGGTAGTGAATAATAAATCGTAAGGAATTAATAAATTTTAAAGATAAAATTTACAACTTTGGAAGCTAACGTCTTTTACTCGAATCTCAAAATTCATTTTTTACAAAAGATAACCATCCGTATGGCAATAAAAATTACGAAAAGTTTGATTATTTTTAGTTTGCCATACTATCATAAACTTGAAGTCCTCAGTTTGTATGGAGCAGAAAAATTCATTTCCATGCACGTCGCTATTGAATATCATACATAAATATTTGATGGATGATCTGGCAGGATAAAGTAAATAACTTGACATTATGAGTGGGATGGAAGAGTTAGAAGCGAGACTGTCCCGGTAAAAACGGTCAGCCTATCTATGGACATTACGAAATACTATCGGTAATTGATTTTTTATGAGCGTGATATGTATGAATTCAAAAGATACTGTACTTTGGGAAAATACAGTGGCAAAATAATCTTAATTTTTTTATTCATAATTTCAAATAAAGTTTAAGTTATACTAGTGGACATTTCTATGCCACTGCAATTTTAAAAAGCAAATTACGATATTTTGAATTTGACGGAATAATTATTTTTGACAATTACAATTCTGGTTGAAACTCCGAAAGGTTACTTTTAGATATACCTACTTATTATCACCATCACCTCCGTCAAATCCAAAGGCAATTAGTGATTTAACTATGGATGTAATTCAGGTAAGGATATAGAACTGGTATTAATATGGAAATTTAATTTCTGTTATAATTGATGTGTTAGACTTTCAAATGGACATAGAAATTGTATTAATATGGAAGTTTAATTTCTGTTATAATTGGTGTGTTACACTTCCAAAAATTACCGCCAAAACTTTAACAAACGAAATCGTACAAGGGACTTTATTATTATTATAGTTGCCATAATTAGAAGAATTCTAAGGGAGCGCAACCATTCCAATTCAATTACTTTCGCGCATCGCCGATTAATTAAATCACGGATATATTTTCGGCGACAGGAGCTCATTAATCATTAAATAATCAGAAATTTATCACCTCCCTATAAATTACCATCCTTGGCGATAATTTATTTTAATGAAGCCCAGACCAGCTCACGTCGGTAATGGATATATTTCACGTTTTGAGAGGCAAATTACGGATCCCCAACAGAGAATTGCACAGGCGTGCGACCACAAATCATGGCCATGCGCATTTATAAAGGCATCGCGATCGTCTTCCTTTTTTTTATTCCGCGGAATCGCCCGCCAGGATTATCAATTTTTCCATTGGAACTGTGCTCATCAGGGCGATCGCTTTTTCGATTTTTTTTTTCCGGGTGCGCGATCGTTTATTGCCGTTTCGCAATTGAATTTCGCTGGAGAACCGCGTGTGGGGGGTCGCCTAAGAGGGCCAAGTTATTGGTTGTAATTTTCCTTTATTGCTCAGATGGGGGCGACACCGGCGCCGGAGATGATGGAGGTGATCGGATGCGCTACGCCGCTCTCGTTTGTTTCCGCTCCTCGTGGTGTGTGTGGGGGAGAGAGTGAAGGGAATAATCTCATGATAAGAAAATAGTGCTCGTCGAAGTGTTGTTTGAAGGAGCGACCCGAAGTCGTCGGATATGAGATATTGGACGATAATTTAGGATAATCAGTTTCTGTCGTGGCGTAATGGATTCATATTGAATCCTTTTCTTTTTTTGTAGCTGACGTGAAATCGAAGTTGATTTTTGTCACCGGGGTAGTCTAATATCCACTTTTATAGGTCTATAGATGTTCGTTTGACTTGCGATGGGTATTCATCATAAAACACGTCAAATCACAACGTAATACATGGGAAATTGATGCTGGAAAGATATGTAATCGGGCTTGGTGAAACTTCATTGCTTCGAAAAATTCGTTTAGAAAAGAACAATAAGAATGATAACAAATTTACCTATTAGTTACTTACAATTTCATAGCTGTTGGACATTCAATGAGTAATGAGTCAGGACTGATACCACTCTGATAGGTGGCTCACAAGCTTTGAATGTAGAAGTAAAATGGTGTAAAATGGATGTGAAGATGAGTATTGCTGAGTTCAGAGAGGTTTTCCATAAATTTTGAGAAAATATTTGGATTCTCATTCGTCTGTGTGTTGTCACGGGTTCTATGGTTAGAAAATACGGTATCATTATATAAATAAATCACTCAGAAAATTCTTCACGAATCTGCTCCCAGAATTCTAATATTGAGGTAGAAATGAATCTAAGAACAATAATAATAATGAATTATCTTTTTACGGATGGGATTGAAACACAGTATCCTCTACCGTCTAGCTCGTCCTCATTTTAAATACAGATGTTAAAATGAAGGAAGTAGCTTGAAAAATTAGAAGCTTATATATAAAAGCCTTAGAGAAAATTAGGGAAAAAGTATCCTTAGCAGAAAGGTGCCAACTAGAAGAAAATACGCGTAAACCCGTAAACCCCCGTATACTATATCTATAATACACGTAAACCTATAGATGGAAATAGCCGAAAGTTATGAAATTTTATGGCAAGAGGTTACGTACGCAGTCAATGAGTATATGAAAATGCATTTTGTCGATTATGTACATGAAAATAATGTGGTTAAATACATAAATCAATTAATAATTCCCTTAAGCGATGGATGTGGGTTAATAAAGAGTTGACTAATTTAATCATGCAGTCTTTCGATTATGTTCAATAGGGAACTGTGTGGAAACTGTTCAGTGCAGCGCAATAACCCGTGAACATTCTAAGAGTAGTACATTTACTTAATGGTAATTAATTAGCTTGTGATTAAATAATTCCAGCGATATTTAGTGAAAATTATTCATGTTCCAATCCAAATAAAACGGAAGGAGTCATGTTTGTTTGATTTGGATTAATAAGAGAGCTTATCATTATTTCACGCTAAAAAGGAGGTCAAAATAATTACTATCATAGTTATTAGTAGAAATAATGGCTTTTTTGAAATTTTGCATAAGAGAAAATACAATTTAGGAGGAACGTAGCAGTTAGTTTGAACATGAGAGCTCAATAGATTTGTCGTGATAATCTGACCCCATTCTTTCGATATCTATACGATGTCACATGCATGAATTGCTGCAGAAGGAATAACTGCTTTGTCAAAAGAGTATCAAGTAGTGATTGAATCTAAGTCAGCAAAATAAAAACGATTTTCCCCTTTTGAGGAACATGAAGCTTTTTATTTCCTTAGAATGAATCGGATGATATGGCGAAACTATGTAAGTCCATTACTTGCTTTGAATCTCTTAACCTTTCTTCCTTTACGTATCAGATATCTAAGGGATAATATAAAGAACGCTGCATTTTTTCGTACGATGACTTCATCATAATTCAATCCCATTTGTATACGGTAGCTCTTATTGTATTTCATGTTTCATCTTCTGCATATACAGTAGTTGTCAATTAGCATCTATACTGCGTGCTTATCTCGCTCAATGGAACATATAATGTTTGGTTTATAATGAGGTATTTGTATAGAATAATTACTCTGATAATATGAAGTTTCTAGGATATTAATGGTTCACAGCTATACCGAGATGGTCATGATCTTGTTAGAATTTTCACATTCTACAGCGCAAGTTCCAGAAGTGCTAGGTAAAAGAATAATTTTAGAACGCGTAAGTGATATGGAGCTCTTCTATAAAATATTACATGCGTGTACATTAATGCACTGCTAGCCACTTCTGATATTCTTTGGGTATGTATGGTAGTTTAAATTTAATTCATGATTCCACTTTTAGCAATACCTTTGAATGAAAATCGTTGATATATATTCTGTCATCCTCCTTTTATGTTTCTTTAGATGATACTGAGATACGAGCGGTGTTTGCTTATTATTATATTTCTATGATAAAAGCGCACACTTTACCTCCCTCCATCATTTACTTTCTCCCTTTGACAAACGTATGATCACTAAAGCGGAAAAAATGGCGAAAATTCCCGCTCTCGATGACAGCCTCTCAATAATTCACAGTTAACCAAATATTACCGAAAAACATCATTGTATTTCCATAGATTATATTGCAAAAATCGCCGATTCATTAAAAAAAAGTAGGGGTCCAAATACGCTACACTGTGGGACGTCAAAGTATACTTTCACTTTGCCCGAGCTAACTGCAACAAGTACCTCTTAGAGACTAAGTATTTAAACGATACTTTTTAATCACAAAGGGATGGTATTTCAGTAACATCTCCACAAGAGTTGACTCAACCTCTCCTCTGTTTATGTGGTGACGTATCAACCGTGAACCATCCTATTTAGTCAGACACGCATCTATATGCACACACCGTGATTTATCCGCTGCTGCAACCTCTGCCCCCTCCACGAAACACATATCCTCTGGAAGCACTAACTTCGCAATTTGGCTCCTCTCCACTCGCAAAGGCCCGGGGTACGTGTTCAACCGAAAAAAATCCGCCGCGCCCCCGCTTTTTCCGTGGCGAAAAAATAAATCCGGTAAGAAAAGGGTCCTAATACACGCGCAGCCTTCGATAAAAGGGAGGAAAAAATCCCATTCTCTTCTCCACATTCCGGTCCGCGGAATGCGTAAATCACGTCAATGGTTTTCCGTCCGATCGGCTCGCCCCCCTCTTTCCCAACGGAAATTGAGACTTTCGGTTATTTCTCTTCAACCTCTCCTTCCTTTCTTCCGCTTTCCCCGCCATAGGCGTCGCTCTAGATGTCGCAAGCAAATCGTTTCGGGTCCCATTTTCACTCCCAGAGAGAGAAAAAAAACTCCATCTCTAGGGAGAGAGATCAAACCCGGAGAGGATTCGTCCACCCACGCATCTTTTTTTTCCACGTTTTAGGGCTTTATTCCGGAGCATTTATTCCCCTCTCCCCCTCTGAATTTCCCCCTTCGTACCATCAATTCTTTCTCTATCCCTTCTCTATATTCTTCGCTTTCAAAAAAAGGGGGTGCTTTACGGAAGGTCTCATGGTTCAGTCGACTTGTACCTATATTGTCACCCCTTGTGAACATCACCGAGGACTTTGAGAAAAAAGTGTGGGAAGGGCAGTTGCAACGGAAAGGGAGTCGGAATGGGAGAATGAGTGCGGATGAACGGTGGAGGAGATACAGCTTATGGGGAAAATAAACTAAAGGATGTGTGAGAAAGAAATAGAGTGGTTGCCAATGACCTCTCTTTCCTTCTGAGCCAGAAGTGCGAAAAATTCCTTACGTAGATAGTGGATATAATATTCTTGTTCCTGAGTTAAGCTTGTGCTACTTGTGAGGCTAAATAATAGATATTATTGATACTCGTACATTAATAAAAGGGAAAGATTCTTCACTTTCATTTAACTTATTCATTTTAACTGTTGGTAATGATTATTTTAATTGATAATTCTTGTTACTTTTTTCCTAATTATTTAATTCAAGCACTCTGTCCTCAGTATGTTTAATCTCATATACAAGTGAAATTTTAAAAATCTTCTCTATCGAACCATAATCTATCCAATTTTCTGTAAACCATGTGATTTACTTTATTCAGAAAAAAGTTTGGAGTTAAAGAGATTTAATAAATGGAAAGTCCTTTGAAATTGCAGTAAGGAACAATCTGTACAACAGTAAAGGAATAAAACGAGCAAAGATACGGCGCAACGGAGTAATGATATAATTAAAATTGTACAGACAAGGTAACCTATTAAGAAGGCTTTCGGGGAGGAATTGAAAGGGAATAATGTGAAAAGTATTGTCAAAAACCTTGGTAACTCATTTGTCATGCAACAAAGTATCCTTTCTAGAAACAGATATATTTGGAAGGAATTATGTAATGAATGAAATTCAGAGAAAGTTACAGGGTTGAATTATGACAGACACTTTACAGAATGATATGTAGTACTAGAGTAAGGATTAAGGCAAGAATAAAATTTAAGAATGGGATAGAATAGCTTGTAATGTTGCTTCAAATCAGTGCTCGCGTTGATTTTCCTTGATGATGATGAAGATATTGTTAATTTAGAAGAAAGGCTATTATCTCAAAACAATGAATAAAATAAACAGAAGCACTTCGTAAAGTGGAAATGATTGAAATTTTGTTTCAGTTGATGTAAAGTTTTCGAATACGTGAATATTTTAAGGAGGTTTATTTAATCGCTGACCACAACTTTGTAGGTATCACAGTATGCTGGAGACTTTTATAAGGGTTAACCTTTGTACGAAAGAATCATTTTTTGGGGAAAAGTACAAAACGGAGTCAATGTTCACTCCGATTTACATTTTAAAATTTAACTCATGCGAAAGCTCTGCAAAAATAACAGAGGAAAACTTTGTTTGAGAAAATTTGTTCTGCTTGAATTATTTTCTTCAAAATTTACAATATCAGTACATTATTCAAACGGGAATCCTATCGGGATCAAAGAGAAAACTTTTCGCGTTACTACTTGGATAGCTTTGGAGAACAAAATTAAAGGAAGAGCCTTCTCCAAAGAAACGCGCATTTCGACTGAGCGAGCAATTACATGAATGCCCTGTGAAACTCTATTGGGAGATCAAAGATCGATGGATAAGTGTAGAAGCAGGTATCATAAAGGCAGATATAAACCGATAAAATAAAATTGGGAAGTCTGAGACATACGAATGGCATTGTATTCCTAGATGTACCGAGTACTCAATAGGTCGACAACCTTTGGTACATACCTAAGGCCAATACTAGTTTTTCATCTCGTTTATGGCAATGAAATTGTTCTACACGAGGAAAAATCTCCATTATAATTTCTCAATTTTTGTGTAGTTTTTCTAATCAGTTTATCGAAATATTTCGAAAAAGATGTTAAGTTAGCAGGTTAATTTGTAATTCTACAATAGTGCGTCACACTTGGTTTAAGATACCGTTTAGAAGAAAATACTTCTGAGACTTCTAATTTTTAATATTTTAAAATTCAATATACCGGCCTTAATCGGAAATCCCCTCCTACAGAACGGCTACTTTTCAAAGGTAATTTATTGGAACCGTCAACATTGTTTCGTAATTAATACCCACCATAATGAGGGAAGTACACAATGCCCAGAAGTTTAAATATCTTTTAAACGCGTATTTGTTAAAGCATTAACTGTGTGTGCATTTTATGTATGATTTCATTATTTCTCGTATATTTGCTTTTAAAAATCAAATATTTAGTAAACAGCGAAATTTAGTTTTTATTCATAATTATTTATTTCGAAGTTAAAATAAAATCGAAAACTTTGTCGTTAAGTTAATTATTGCACTTTGAATCGATAATATATTACATACAACTTTATCTGTATCTGTCTAGTGTTCCCGTCTTTCTAGAGTATATGTCACAGAATTATCCATCAGGGAAGTGGTTTCTATCATATGAAACCTTCAGACAGGATTCAGAACTTCTTCCTTCTCCAGATTAATTTTCGCTGAAAATAGAATTCGGAAAAGCGGAAATTTTACTGAGGTATTACTCCGAGGACTTAAAGCAAAAGCTGCAATTTCAAATTTACAGTATCCTTAAAAAGGACAATGAAATATAATGCATCCTTCTTTGAAGCGTAGTTCGTATCCAATCCGATGCCCTCGTTTCAACGCTAGGCACGCTTCTTCGTTCCCGTAGAGTTTTACGATTGCATGTTGACCCAGCTCTGAAGAGCCACAATGACTTCCTCGTCCGTAAATTTCTCCATCCTACTCGAAAACGATTAGCTCAAGTCATGAACGTTTGATTGCCTTGGAAAAACGAAACAAAATTTTCATCTCCAGATATATATGACAAGAGAACGACTTCTCATACTTTAGATCGTGCTAAGATAGCCCATAAATCAGCACTGCCCTCGTTTATGCATTTATTGAAGCCGTAACAAAGTTCTTTGCTTCGCTATTGTGGCATAAAATGGATTTTATCATTTAACTTTTGCTTTAAATTTGGCTTTATTTATAGTTTATTAAATATTTATTTCCTCATTAATTTAAATATATATTTATTCATTAGAATAAAAATATGGTCTCAAATTGCCATATATATTCGCCAATTTCAATTCCTATTGTGATATTTGGAATAATGAAAATGATTTATCAAAGTACAAAAGAAAAATAAGGATTTTAATGCGAATATGAGGATTAATTGAAGCATACAATTAGGATTAATCTACTTAAATAACCCCTTATTATTCTACTAATGTAATGCGAGATTTTATTACACTGATTATGTGTTAAAATCCGAGAAATTAGTTAAACTTTCTATCTGAAATATCTACTAGTGTATTAAATGTCTATTGAACATGGAGAAAGCATTAACGACTCCTGAATAGCTAAATGGGCAACACTTTCGCCTTTTGTGAAATCGGGTCTGAGTTCGATTCTCAATGAAGTCCATGATGTTGACCCAGTACCGTGGACAACTGAATAGCCATCTAGTCAATACCGCGGACCAGATGGTCTAGAATAGCCAATGAGGCGGCATTGGTGTCGGCACGCTGACCACTTTCCACCCTCTATTGAGGGGGTCATCGGTTGGCTAGGTTACAGCGCTTTATAGCTTGTTGCTCCATGGATTTAAAATATCTTAGAATTATCGCATTTCTCCCATAAATCGTTGTCGCACTTTCAAATCACCGTTTTTTTACCTTACACAATGTTATTATAATTACGACAATAATAATTTACCAAGACTAACAAAAATAATTATAATAAATAATAATCCTGGATGTAAATATCTACTGACGTTATGTATTCATAAAATATTTAATTGATAATGACGGATTTATATGTGCGTTTTAAGTAGCAATTATCTTCATATTTACATTTTTTCAGAAAGTCCTTGTGTCGGCATAAGGTCTACCAGGCCAAGGCCAGACAATCTACAGTCGTTTCCACATACTCATCATATGCCACTGAGATATTTTGTTCGATTTGAGAAATTTTCTTTCGCGCATGATTCGTTCGCAATTTTAATGTTCTAGTTAGTGAAACTCAAAGTAGCAACCCTCATCCCTGTAATCACTTCAATCTATGCAGTTAAATTTACACATAATCTTTGAACCGCGTCATTCGGTTATAGGCGCAGAAGCAATTTAATCCTCAAACTCTATATTCAGAAGGAATCCATATTTCTTGTAAATGGATTCTAAAATATGTTCCCTTAAGTTTAACGGTAAGAGAATTGAAGAATAAAAGAAAAGATTAAAACATTCTTATCTGATCTTTTTAGAAAAAATTCCATTAAAAAAGAATCCGAGTAATTACAAGGCCAAAGGTTCCCTGTTAAATCTCCCGATAGCAGTCTCTCATCCATTTGCCTCACTTCCATTCATTCTCGTTCCTATATTTTTACCTCTTCTCAGTCTCTTTGCTGCACCTCCATTGTCTTTCTATATCTTTAACTCATCCTAATCTTCCTTTTATCCTCTTCTCTCTCCACTCATATCTTTTATCTTCACTGCTGAGGTCCAGGCAGCTGTCCCCGTTATCCCAAATCCTAACTACCCCTCATGACCATTCTCAGTCGCCCTTATCATATCTGTTCTCACTCACCTATCCTCACCAACTATAGCTATGAACTCTTCACATGGCATCTGAAAACAACTCCGTAATCTGACCACTTGTTCTCACTTGATTCCTATAGACTCTCTCATGCATTTCGAACTAAAAAAAACAGTTTTCCATTCAAAACAGTGTATGTTAATGTTTTCTTGCGCTGCGACTTGCTATAAAGATATGGAAATTGAGCGCTATTTTGCGCAACAGTTTGTATGGTATGGTGTTTGAAAATCCTTAAAGACGAAATAAATATAAGTTCTGCAAATTATTTAATGTTGCGCTGTCTAACGCGTATCAGTCACCACGTCGAGTTAGCGTAAATAATATTCATATATATTTTTTAATCATTAATTTATCTCACGAAATTTTCGCTCTATTACGTAGCATAATATGCCGTCACCCTATCCTAGGCTCTTTTCCTCACAGGTTCGCTCCGTTTTTCATATTTGGCCGACTTATGTACGGGGAATGAGTCGCGAAAATATAGCTGATTTATGAAAAAAATAATGTTTAAAAAATTCATAAATCTGAAATCCGAAATATATTGGAAATAGAATTTAATTGTTTTCTAAATTTGTCTCTACGAAAGGTGATAAAGGAACACTTTCATGAGTCGAGTATTGTATAATATCTCTGACATGATTCTTCATTGATCATGAATTAAAGGTTACCAAGCAGTTATGCAGGTGCTATCCATATGCTGATGAAAATACATAGCTCCAAAAGTGAAATGATATTATGAGAGTAAGAAAATATTTTCGAATTGATTCAAGTGGCGATGAAATGAAAAAACTAAGTTTAAAATTCTGATATATATTTCTGATATTTTTTGTACTCCTTCTAATGAAACTCTTTCCTAATATATTCTCATAATTTTTCATTGAACATAAATGCGTAAAAAGATTTGAATTATTGGAGAAAACAGGGGTAAGGAGATTGAATGAGAGTGAGACGAAGGGAAAGATTCAGTAAGGATGACAGACACCAAAAACATGAACAGGACTTAATTTAAAAGCAGAGATGAAACTTTAGGGTTTCTTTGTACACTTAACCCTCTTTTCTGAGAATAAAAATCGCTTATGAGAAACGAAAAGTTTCCAAGAGGGCCCGTAACTAATAGCTGTGTTGAATTAGTCAACAGCTGGGTGCCTTGGTAAAATGAGACAGAAAGACGAAGTAAGACAGGCATTGATATGGAGGGAAGAGAATGACAAGACTGAATGAAGGAACCCTTCTCAATGACAAAGTAGAGAATATTCAGTTACCATCAATATTCTTCCAAGAAGCGATCAAGAATATATAAACCACGAGGTATATTTATGAAAATGAAATCTAATTTCTCACGATTTCTTTCCCACTTTGGGTGATTAATATGAAACTTCACAGTTATAAAATCAAAATATTACCAAGGGTAGTCAATACTCCGAAAATCATCTGTCCTTTGTAAAGTTCGGTTTTCCATCAGAGATGCGAAAAAGATTAAACTCTCGTAATTTATAACCGTAATACCTGATCATAAATAAAACTTTCACCGCCATCGGTAAAGTGCTTCTAGAGAGAAGATTTGGAAAGAAAACTCTCAATTCTCTTATTGATCATGTTTCTCTATTGTAACTCGGGAAACTTTTAAACTTTTGGTGTATTGAGATCGAAACACGTTAAATATTCACATTTTCTACGCTTCGTTTTCTTGAACACCTGCTCTCTGCTGTGACTACCCTCTCTTTTACCGAATCACTAATACATGCGAGAAAGAAAAACAAGAGGAATTCAAGAGAATTGGTTTTTCAAGTTCAATTGGTACTCATTTCATGTACACACCATCATTTGAAGAAGAGCGCAATATTGAGGAAAGAAAGGTGTAATTTCGTGGAATGTAGCGCGGTAAAGATCTGAATACTGGAGAAACGTAAAAAAAGTTGTAATCAATAGTAAATTATTAATACCATAATTTCAATTCACCAATTTAATCTGCGATTATTTAACAATTATTTGAAAATTATTTAAACAATTATTTATATATTACTCATAAATTATTTATTAATTCTTTATCAAAATATATCATTTGTTTATCAATGATTTTAAATAATTTTATTAATTTTTATCATTTATGAAACAAGTTGTTTTACTATTATCATAATTTTGATGAGGTTAGACCAGAATGGCCTTCGCCTACTCTTTTAAAATATATCATGGTTGTTTTAAGCTACAGCATAAATACAAATAGTTCCAATTATCGTGCATCTAGAGCGATGATTGAATGCACAAAGACAAATATTAGACCCAAGATAATAGATGCAAACCTATAGATAAGTGAATGGAAACTATTATATACGCTCTGGATTACAGTTAAAAACAAAGGAAGATTTTTGTAGAGAGGAAAAACTCCTCGACTGATGGTTCACAGAGAAAAACCCCACCCAAAAAACGACCCCACAAGAACAAAAGCTTATCGGTATATCCATCCATTGATAATAGTCGAGATTTACACAATATAAATAGCTCATTCAATAATAAATCTTCTCCCAGAAATGGGACGCTTGAATAATTACCGTCTCCTTACACAAATTCCGTATAGGAAGGCTAACCCTCAGCGTTTGAAACGCCCCTCTTTGATGACGCTGACAGTAAGATGATTACCAGCTTTCTGCTCGTTACACTCCCTCAGGAAGGAGATAGAGAACACATAAAGGGAAGCGCTTGGTTATCTTCCATCCTGCCTACGCTGTCCAGGAGACACGTTAAATGGTTAAGCATCCTTTTTGCTTTTCACACTCTTAGTGACCTCGCAATTCATATTCATAGAGAAAGTCTTTTTCAGGTCACGGTTTTAGACGGGGAGAATGAAAACATGGAGATAACCATCCTTTGTGGGTAATTCATAAATGGTTAAGAGGAACTGAAAGGGAGGATGGAGGTAGGTAAGGATGGAATAGCGCAAGTAGTAAATGAAATAAGGGTATGCGATCGCGGACGTGATAGCTATCGCTCGGAAACCCTACGTAAAGAGAAGCGTGTTCGCTTTTGCTCCAAAGCCCAAAGCTATAATTTGTTTTCCACGGCGTTAATCCTTTCGGCAAGCCAATTCGGGAGACAGGAACGCCCGAGGGGGGCTGTGGGAGTGTAACGGCCATCCAGTACACACACGTGGTTCCAAAGCTCCTTTTGAAGTTGTGCTGGCCACTGTTTGTGCGTATTTGTGTGTCTCTCTGAAGAGGGGACCACTGCGCGGGAGTGCGCGCTTCTCGCTGCTCTTTTGTTAGTCTGCGGTGGCGCTCATCTCCACTTCTCTTTTGGCGCGGGATTCGAAAAGGGAGTGGAGAATCTGAGTGTTATCCCCACCCCCACTTGCGGATTCGATTTACGAAGCGGTGGATCCGATCCCCCAACCCCGTAGGAGAAGGGGAAAGAAGTACTAAGGTGGATTTAAGCGAGTCGCCGAATAGAATATCTACTTTGCAAGTGTTTGTTACGGAGTGGCGGCGATACTGCCCTCTGTCGCCCAATTTCTAACTCAATATCTTCCTCTCTCTCTCGTCGACAGTCTCTCCCTTTGATTCTCATTTGATAGGTTTCCGAGGATTCCGACACCGAAACCTTTTGTTCCCGTATTCTTCTTCTCCCTCTTCCGCGGAAAAAGCTGACGTTGCGGATCATCAAAAGACCTCAAAAAAGGAGATTAATATATGGATGCAAGCAAGGCAGTGATACGGACGCCTTTTATTATGCCCAAAAATAAACTTGTCCTTTCAACCTTCACGAGTTGAGTTGTTATATTTTTCGAAATTTTTTTCGGTAATCGACGCGGAAAGAACTGTAAATTCAATTCCGGATTCCCCTCCAAGCGATTCGGTTATTTATGAAGAGCGATTTGCAATTTTTATATTCTTTTCATTCCGGATTTGGCCATTCGACTCCTGCGATCGGAACTTTTTTTTTGGGGGGAAAGTGGTCCTATAATTGATGCGATCAAGATGAATTGATGCGATGCGAACTTTCGAAATAATTAAAAACGCGGACATTAAAAGTGAAATTGAGGATGTGAAATTGATCCTCATCGAAATGAATTATTATTATTTTTGCATCCTTATTATTCTTAGCTGATCGATATTTATGGCTACCAGGCGCAAACGTCACGATTTCAATGCAGGAAATTAACTTTCTTTCGTGTGAAGCTGAAAGTGCTATGACCTTGTTGTGGAATATAATGTAGCTGTAACAATATATTCAAAAAGTTTATCATTGTAATTATTTGGCCTTAAATTGACGATTATACGTTTTATCGGTTCTAAATTAATGATATTAATTATAAAATGTTAATATTGAAGAACTCATTAGTTTGAATTGTCTGGGATACCTTTGTCATGATTATTCTTAGTTTACTGATAAATTACATAATTAAGTGTTGTAGGCTTCATTAAATGTATAATGATTGGGTGCACTAATAGTATTATCCTCTTTATCTACCTTATTTAATGATTCAACATTTCCTTGACTAATGTAAATTCTTGGTTATAAAATCATCCAACCAAATTCTATTCGAAATTATACAGTAATGATTGAAAGTAATCAGAGAAGTTATGCAAATTCGTTCAATTTATGCTCGAGAACTAGGAAGTAATTTTTTAACACTTATTACTGGTTCAAATTTATCTCCATATACACTTTCCAATTGCTTCTTTGTTAGCAAGGGGAAAAATGGGATTAAGCTGTTCCCACTTCGATTATTAGAATATTTTCTTAAGGATATAGTTGCTAGAGTGATACATTTGTGTCGCAACGTACGATATTGACCAGGAGGTTCTTTATCGCGTACTACTAATTATTTAGTACGTAATTTCCTATAGACCACTCAAGAAGATTGCTCTAAAATTGCAGGCGGTGACGTTTACTATACGTTAGGCTAACAATGCAAAGAATTACCATAAATAGTAGCCTCGGAATTATAACAGTGTGCAGAACTCACAGGTGGCAGATCTCACTTCAGAAAAAACTTTCCCCAGTAAATATGACCTGGGTCTACAATGTTGAAATGAGGAATCAAAGCATAGAATCGTAATTTATTTTAAAAGTGAAGTGTAGGTGTTAACCGTATAACGTCGGAAAGGAATATGAGAGGGTGGGTATTTTTAGAGTGACGCAATGAAGGAAGGTGAGAATCTGCCACTATCTGCTTTTTTGAAGAACATCCACGAAAGAATTAAATGCATATGTGGGAATTGATCATAGGTTACTATTCATATGCATTTCTTTATTTTAGTGTATAGTGATTCACTTATAACTAAGATTGTTCTGCAGGATTTACTCTAATATTTAGTTTCCTATGATAATTCTGAATTAGCGCTCCTGTATGTATTGTACAACACTTAATTTGTTATTTTTGTCGTTTCTGATGTTAGCTAAGTACCCCATGTATCTGTTATCTAATTTACTTTTCTTTTCTCACATAGAACCATAACTCCGCATTCAAGTTTCCATTTTCCCTAATCCTATGGTGGCTATTTGTTTCTTTTAAATAAACACCATTAGCCTCCCGGGAAGCAGCCAGCGTTTTTGTTCCAGTGTCCATAAAACGTTTTCAGAACGATAACATAGCTCGTAGAGAAGTTTTACTTATCAGGGAGCGATAAAAATTCCATCCGAATACCAGGAACCGATCGAAAGGGCGCCATTTTCCTTCCTAGTTATTTAAACATTTACATGCTAACGACGCCGGAGATATTCTATCGCTCCGCTTTTATTTTTGGTTTATCTCGAAATTGTTTATAGCGCTATCAGTTACCCATTCGTGGCAATGGATATTCAAGCGCGGTCGGCGGTAATGTTGGTAATTATCCGTCACCCTCTTCGAAAAAAGAATCGCCTTTCTCAAATTTCCAGCTCCCCATAAACTCCAGAGGTGCTTCAAGGGTTGAAATAAGAAGAAGAGTAAAATTTCCCCAGCACCAATTAATAGAAGTTCTTCCTCTTTTCTTAATCTTCACTCTTCCTTTACAACGCCATATCTGGTTCGCTCTGAACCACAGTATTTCAAGAAATAGGATACAGAAACGTTTATGGACTCACAAAGAATTGTTAGTAAAAAAAATATTTATATTCTTTCCTTGTGATTCCCAGAGAAGGGAATTTATAGTTCTTATAAAATATTTACGATAGCAAAAGACAGAATTTAATGAGGGAAAAGTGTGTGATTCTTAGGTTAAAAGCAGTTCACCTGAGGATGGTTAGTAAAGAAATGCATTAGTGATAATTTAGTTCGTTTTTAATATTTTTGTAGAAAGTTAACATCATTCCATATAAGTATCGCATTAAAAATATTTCCCTGACATAATGAAAGAGATTTCACTCCCCAGCTATAGTCACTTTTAGTCAGGAAATCGAACCGGAACGGAAATAAAAATCGAAGCCGGTAAACACCATTATTTTTTCGGAGCGAAAACCGTACCTGGAGAAAACTGCAAGACTAGAACCCTAGTTGGAACTTAAAATCTTGATTTGGGTCAAACTTCGGTCCCATACAATGCAACTAAATCATTCAAGTTATAGAACGGCTTCATGAAATAATATTTACTGAACCACAAGAATCTATTGTTTATACAAGTGATATTTGGAAAAACGTTAAGGACTAACTCCAAAAACCGGCTTCGAATAATTTCTGTTGTCCTTGAAACCGGTTCAATAACATTTTAATAAAATGAAAATGAATGGATATATACTAATGTACACATTTTTACTACTTACAGTTAGCTAAAATGGATGCTTTTTTATTTAAACTTTCCGATATGCTGGTAACTACTGCTTTAATATCACTAGTATTATCCCAATACTTAATTTATCTCATTAGAATCAAAAAAGCTGCACATAAAACGAAATTCTGTAGGGTATCTTATTTTCAAGTTCGGAGCAAAAACAACCAATTCAAGCTCCCATTTTATTTTTAGTAAGTGACGAAATCATCCCGTAACATTCCTACACATAGATTTCGGGAGTATAGCATTTAGGAAAGAGATTTCGGAGAGAGCGACTTGGTCCTCCCACCACTTGTCTCCGCCCCAAAAGAAGACCGTTGCTCAAAAGGGTCACTTTCCCCTCATATTCCTTTTTTTCCTTTAACGGCACCCACCCGAAGCATTAAGGCGGGCATTACACGCCCCACCGCGCCTTTACAGCCCGTTATTTTTCCGTGGGGGAGATGAGTGGCCGACTCATCTTACACTCCTCCCACACTTGGCACCCTAATTCACCCTCCCCAGCACCCAATGGTGTCTCGCGAAGATGAGGTTGGCGTTGCCGGGTGTCAACTGTTCCTTTTTTGCCCCTACGCCATAAAGACGGCAATGCGCCATGTGCGGGAATTAGATGAACTATGTCCCTGAGCTTTCTTTGCGTGGTGGAAGCCGTATGATTTATGGTCGTCTAAAATTTCGGGGAAGCCTTTGAGAGAAAAAAACCGCTTCACTTTGAATATTAATTTTGGGAATTATCTTCATATTTTTCCGACGTAGGGTAGATGTTGTATCGAGTTCCGCAAGCCGGTAATGAAGAAGAATAATGAATGTATGTTTGAGTTGAGATGACTGGGTGTAATTTTAAATGTGTTCGTTTTTTTAAAAGCAACTAGTATGGCGGCATCAGCCATTTTATACATTACGTAATTATTTCCCATGGCTCAGGGAAATACTCTGTTAAAAGTACACAAATAAGGAGCTATAAAATAATACCTAGGACTTTATTTTTGGTGCATCAAAGTCGAGCATCTTTTTTTCCTAAAAAACTCAGTTTTGCATTAAACTCAATTGAATTTGAATAATCTTCTGAAACCTGTATATTGTTTCGTAATCCCCTACTATTTCTGTTTCCCACAAACGGATAGGAAACGCTATTCTAGAACACTAAAATTAACACATAAATACATAAAAAAAGCTCCCTCACTAGTTCACTTTCATGGGTAAGCGGACACATTTTGTTTAGGTGATATATAAATCTTACAAAAGTTTATCTTAATCGATATTTTTGCTAAGAGGATCATTACCCAAGGAATCACTACATATTGATATTTAGGCGTCCCAACCAGCCCGACAACGGAGTTCCACTTTGTGATATACTTACCTCGAAAATAAATTAAAAATTTGATCGCCGAAAAAATATATAGGAAGAAAGACTCAGTTTGCAAGAGTGTTTTACTGGCAAAATAATCATTAAACTGATGCATAAACTGTGATTCACTACCTTGTTTCTCATCATACGGGATTCCATGTGCAAATACTGAGCGTTAATATATTGACGAACTCAGCCGAAAATAGGTTTTCTGCGTGTCGCGATGAATGATTTGTCACTGAATAATTGCTCGATTAATTATGCTGCTGATATCCATCAGGAGGTGATTTACGGCTCGTTATCGAATGGTGAATCGAAACCGGGAAAAACGAAAGCTAAATGTAATCTTTTCCCCCTGTTTACCTATCAATTTCTCTTATGCCATTCTGGTAATTGTTTCTTTACAAAATTTTTATTCGCAGATCTCATCATTTTGTCGTCATATCGCCAAGAAGTGCTGGCACCGAGGGCTGGAACTCAGACCTACCCTCCATGCAAGTAATTCAAACGTTTATTTTTTTAAGAGAATTTTCTCAATCTTTGAAAAGATTATTTTTTGGTATTCGTGACAATTAACGGCAGTATTTATTAAGATTGCATTCCGTTTTTTGCAAATTCTCAAATTGTAATCAATTTCAGATTAAAACAAAGAAAATAGATTGATTAATGGAAGACAAAAAACACTTAGATCTAGCAATAATTATTGGTTAACATTATTAACTGGAAATCTATTCGAAATTAATCGTATGAAAATTATACTAATAAACTTCCTAATACGCCTTATTTTATCATAGCTTGAATGCTTCCTCGAACAATCAATTATCAGTTCTTAAAAATGCTCTTAATTAGGGATTCGCGTACATAGAGAACAATCCTAGCTTATTCCGCAACTGGTTTTTCCATGAAAAGATAAACACGAAAGTATCTACAGCTAGAAACTTACTGGAAGTAGTTTCAGTAGTGCTGAATTTACTCTAATTCCAATAATTTTGAATATAATTAACTGATCTGGTTTACCTCGTCCTGCTTAACTGCTGGAAGTCAACTTAAATTGTTCTTAAAGGCAATTGAATAAAACTATGAGGTACTGACAAAAGTTCGTCTTCTGATTATCCTTTATTGTTCCCATGAAAATGTCATCCTATGAAATTTTAAATCTTCTCTGCAATAAATTCATAGACAATAGATATAATGGATATTTTTAAACTAATAGAGCAATAATTTTTACTATTTTTCCTATCTTTTCCTTATTAATATATTGGATTCTCCCTTCAATCACTCTTACTTTCATTTCCCGTCTATATATATTTTCTCCTTTCTATTTCTTAGCCTATTGTACCCATTGAGCGAGATCTTCTCGTCGAGAAATTTTTTCTATGGAATTCATTCTCCTTTTGTTCAGATATATAAGGAGGAAGTTTATGAAAATAATATGATCGAGTCTGAGATTGAGAGAGATGGAGAGTTAAGAAGAGAGAACTTAGAGAAAAATTCCATATGAGGGAAGCAAGGGAATTCCGATAAACCCATTGGTGTATGAGCAAATTTAGCAGTTGCTCATTGTAAACTACTTCAAAATCTCATGTTTTCCTCGCTGGAATTTTGAGGCAGCGCAAAAGGTACAGAAAATTCAACTTAAACTTTCCACATTCAGTTGGATGTCTCACATATTTAAATTCTCATCTCTTATTTATAAGATTCGGTTGTGTGGACAGAAAATTATTTACACTTCACGAGAGAGAGAACATCTAATATCTGCAAAACGTTAATTTTATTATTTTAAAAATGAAAATAGAATCACGTATAGGAAAATACGGCTTGAAACTTGAAAAGCTGCTAGTGAGGAAATGCAAGAAATGTATAAAGTGCAGAAGTAACCGGAAATGGGGCTAAAGAGAAATCGGGGAAATTTCACTTAAATTATTTTCACTAAATTAAATTAAGGAAGATGATTGAGGGAAGGCTTCTTATAAATATAAGTCATGCATTCATATGTGCAGACAATGTCTGCACAAGATATTTTGGTGCACCACAATGATTGGTATTTTTCTTTTTTTTTTGAGATTGCAAACATCCAAACATGTGGGTGCATAGTGATTTTTGATAATATCAGAATAATATAATATTGTAGTGGCATCTATTATCGAAATTTATTTATAAATTTTATATTATTAAGGAAAGCAAAATTCTCACTATCCTAAATGTCTACAAATGGACAGATTACAGTTATAAAACGTTGCATGATGAAATTAGGATTTTCCTACCCAGTTCAATTCGTTTTAGATATAAGAATATCCTCAAGTAATTAACTTTCTCTATTAATTTGATGTAAGTTATAATTTTTATAACAAATAATCCAACTGAATTATCAGGATAGGACATTATTAGGATATTATCTTGCGGATTATGAATAACAGGGTCTTATTACTATGTGTGATATGTTTAGCAAATGAATCCATTATAGCTTTATAAATCAGCATATATATTCATTCAAACTTTTCTCTCATCCTCATCCCTCAATCATCACAGCCTCCGAAATGCTCAGGAAGGCAATCACGTTTATTAGAATAGATAAAGAGTGAGGAAGAGTTATTTTCCCTTTCTTTCTTCTCTAATCCGAAACCCATAAACGAAAAAGGCATAGAAGCAAGGCAACGACGCTATAATACCCTCCTCATAATAATTTTTATTAATTACATGAATAACCGGAATGATTGCCATTAACCAGCACCCTGCATAACATGATAGAATATACTTCATCGCATCAATGACAGAGAGTGAGACATACGTGAATAATCGAGACATACTAAACATATTACATCCATCAAGATAAGGTTGGAGAGTAAATCAAGTCTGCGTCCTATGGCAAACACTAAATAGCCAAAACCAAAAGAATTAACAAACTTAAATGTTAATAGGGAGATATACAGGTTATAAAGATTTGACTTTAAAATATTTATCTCACGTATACTTTATTTTTTATTTTTATAGCTGAATAAATCGTTGCGATTAGTCAGCGAATGTAGTAGCACTGCGCCAATATTATTTTAGTATCCGGGATTTGACCCGCTTTTAAAAAAAACTGGAGCGATGGCCTTGGAAAAACAAGTTTACAAACCAATGTCGCTCGGTAATAAAATGCAGATACGTCCGCTCGACGTCAAATTAGCGCCAGAACCACCGTAATTCTGCAGCGTTTAAGTTCATTTTTTTTCCATGTTTCACTTAATTCACCACGGAAATTTTATACGCGAATCGATGATCGCCAAGTACTCGTGGTTGCAGGTATTAAGAGGAGAAAATGAGATTTATTAAGATATCGAGGGGAAAAGCATTTAAAAAAAGATCGTTCCCCAGCCTTTCCCTTTTGCCGTGTTCGGAGTCGCATTAAATTTTATCTCCATCTAATACGAGAGAGAGAAAAAAAACGAAGGACCGCTGTATCTGCGCTTAAACATTCTTTGAACGCGAGATGGTGATTATGTATCGGAAATACTCATGCAAGCGCTTTCCGTGTTTGGAAACAACTTGCGCCCGCCGTTATTAATCCAACTCGGCCGAAACTCTCCGGTACTTTCCTGGAATTGAGATAAGTTGAGAATGAAACGCTTTTTTTTCCCTTCCGCGACTTTATCTTCATCACAAATATAGAAAAATCGGAAAGGAGCCGTTCGTTTTTATGAGATCGCTGACGTCAATGTTTGCTTCCAGGTATTCTCAATTTCGATCGGGTTAAAAATGTAACGGACACGCCGAAGGGAAGGTGGCGAAGGGAATCGATTCCGATGACAGATATTGTGGGTCAAGTTTTATAGGCACTCGAACGAGAGTGATTTCTTGGGCGGCGGAAGACAGCCTTCGTTCCGTTTACTGAGGTGATGTTTTGAGATTTAATTGACTCAATTTGGAATGAATTGAAATTACGTAGTCCCACGTCGTTATTCGGTTATTCTGTAACAATTATATTGCAGTATACTGACGGAAGTTTTTCTACGCGGGTTATGGGAGAGACTATAAAGAGAGGAAAGTCGATATTATGATTCTTAAAATTACAAATATTAATAATTTAATAACTATAATGCTTGTTCAAATAAGCAATGCATGGTACAATATAGCAAAGATTTAAATTTTAGGAAAAATAGACCCTGTCACAAAACGTAATAACATTGTCCCCTTTCGTAGTGAAAAATTAACGGTTCGCCATGCAGAAAAATTAGAGAAGCTCGAGAGATGAAATGAGAAAACTACTTTAGTTTAAGTGATACTGAGAAATGACATTCTTCCTGATTCTTATTGAATGATATGAAATATGTCAGTTGTACTTAAGTTTACATTTTTCTCCTTTTAAAATTGTGGCTGAACGAGAAATGCAAAGGAAAACTAACTTATTGTCCGCTCTTGTTTGTAATACCTTTCCGTAATTGCATCCTTGGTTTTTCTTAAACTTTCTGTTTCACAATTTTGACAATTTTATTTATTAAATTAATTTTAAAATCATTCTTGATGTCTTTGTAGGTTTCAGTTGCGTTTCTTCTAGTTTCCTTTTTCCTTTCCTTCTACCTGAGGTTTATTTTGATACCTACAAGGTTGTGTTTATAATTTTTTATCTTTTCCCATTACCTTCAATAGCTGTTTCTGTCTAACTTTATATCCCATAATACAATGGATTGGATCTACGAAGGTTCTCATTCCCTCCCAAAGAAAGATACTTCTATTATCAATACGTAGAAACATAGAGACACATTGAGATCAACGAGGCATAGCATAAGTAGACAACATTATATACCAAAGTTCTCATGAAGGTTTCCTGAAACCGAAGAGAAAGACTACAAAGACTGTTATTATGTGACATTTATATTACAAACGGTTGAGAGTGACGACAAAAAGTTACGCTGAGGCAATTTCCGGTGCTCTGATTTAGCATCAGTTCATTTAGCTTCCTGGAATTAAGGTGCTACATGGTCATCCACTCTTTTCAGAGCATACGTACTATATGCATCCTCTACTCCATGCGTCTATTGGGTGAAGAACACGTAGTTTTATGGAAACAATATGGCCATAAACCAAGCGATCTAGCCGTTCCTCAAGCTTAGATATGACGAGAGAAAAGAAATTCTCAGAGAGATAAATGTGACGAATCCAAATATAAGGGAAACGATTTCCTTTCTTTTTCCAAACAAACGAACGAGTGAAATGTATCCGGATGAGTATTTTAACAGGATTGTTCCTTCCAAAATGACAAAAAAAGTAAATTAAACGATGGATTAACTAAAATATCAATCGCAATATTTGCGTTGTTTCGTTCTTAATATCTGAAAATGGTTAATAATAGATGTAAATTTAGCGATTAGTTATTTATTTTATTATTAGTCATTAAAAAATTGTAGCGCATAAGCTATAAAATTGTAATCAATAAGCTTGCATAATATAAGCAAATAAAGGAACATACTATTAAGAAAGGATTTATGAAATATAACGATATGATATGCTTTAAGGAGAAAGTATACTAAATAGAGGGTGACTTTACCTTTATTTATTTATGTTTTCTGAGATTTATGCAGAAGAAAGAATGTATACGCATTATCATTATATTAGCCTAAATTTTCGCCATAATATAAGTTGCAAAAATACATTTGTAACTTGTATTTATGACAAAAACAGAACTATCGTTTAAAATATAGAATATCTAAAATAATAATATAAAATATAGTATACCTGCCTCAATTCAACTTAGAGTAGCTTCTCCGTTTAATTGCATCACTTTGAAAGCAGTCGTACTTAAACAAAAAAGGGTACGTAATCCCCGTATTTTAATTTCCCCAACATTTGGTAATGCCGCAAGTAAAAGAGTTCTATAAATAAAAGAGACATCTATGCCTGAGTAATATTAATATGTTGTAATTCGTGACGTTTCAGCCTAATGAGGTGCGCATGGATTTAATATTCCTTTTAGAGGCTCTCTTTCGCTCACTAGAACAGTGGGGCGCTACGCCCTCTTTCGGTTTTCCTTTGAATATTTCCCTCGCTGCAGTTTCCTCGCCATGTTCGGATGAAGTTCCATTTTTCCTGCCGTTTTGATTTATGCGTTGCAGTCAAACCGCTTTTTTGTGATTCAGCGCCGTGTGACATTTGAGATGCAACGGAGAGCCTGCGAGGATTAAGACCGTATTTCATTGCTTCCTTTATTTTGCATTTGTTCACCCTTTCATCCCTCTTCCTTCCTAGGGTATTATTCACGGTTTATAAGACTACTAGGTTGCGTGAGCCTTAAATATACCGTCGTATGTTTTTAACGGTTAAGTAACGAATCTCATCACTTATCTCTCTAAGATACAAATTTCTTGAGTTTCTGAAGGACGTTTACTGTCCAAAGTAACGCTATTACTGTTGATGTAAAAAATTCTCAAAAATTTAAATTAGAGCCCTTTTTGTAAAAACCATTAAGGATGGAACGAAATATTGTTAAATTTCTTTACATCTGTTCACTATTAAACTCTCCAAGCAGCTGTTTAATCGTAATAACACAATGATTATACTAATTTAAAGTATCTTTTAGATATTTTTCTACTACACCGATTTCGAATTAAAATCAATGCTTCAATTCGGAAGTAATTAGGAGAAAAAATTCTGTTGAACTGAGCATTCATTAAAAATATTTTAGAATAATTAACTCAAGAAGATATGGAATGTATGAGGGTTATAACATGCGGGAAAGGAAAATTATTTGATTAAATCAAAATATATTTTTCGAAATGTGTGACAAATTTTTATCTATAATTAATAATTCTCACGAGCATAAATTGTGGATACCCTTCATACTGAGAAATTTTTATTTCTGATTTGAGTGCTGATTGTCAACTTTATATCGCTGTAAAACTTGGATTCGCAGTTTATTTTTAATATTGTAGTAATACAAATACGTATGTGCTTATAAAATGCAATGCTCAGTAGAGAAGTGCATTCACCATAAATAAAAAATTAGTTTTTTAGCAATACAGTTACACCTGTGCTTAGAAAATCCGATGCTTGGTCGTGAAGCGCATTCACCATAAATAAAAAATAGTTTTTTTACATTCTAAATCAACTATTCCCAAAAATAACCCTTAACAAATGATACAATATATAGAGATGAAAGTCACATATAGTCAGTGGGACTCAAGGTCCGTTTCGGTTTAAAACTCAAGCTCGAGTAACGTATTCGTGAAATCGATACTTTCTCCACGAACATCTACATCAACTGAGGAGTTCCCTTGACCTCTTCCGGACCACATTTGAATTCTCTAGAACAGTTTCCTTGTTTCTGAGGTGACCATGTACACAGGTTTTTGAGGTAGTGTCCCAGTTTCAGCGAAATCCGGTTACTCTCAAAGTTTTCCGTTCTCACTCCGTGTCGTTGTGAAATAATCATATCGAATCGAGGTTTTCAGAATTTTGTTTCTATTCTATGACTGTCTCGCATACGTTTTTACCCGTGCGCGCTTTAGATATCTCGGAACAATTTTCGAACTCGCCTATGCATTGAATTTTCCAATTATATGGTTTCATTTCTTCTGTATGACATTTTATTTGTTTATGTGATTTTTATATACCTCGGTCGTGTGCTTGAAATCATAAAGCCTGAAAACCAATTGAGCTGTATCAAATCAGCGATAACACTTATTGTTTACTTTTAAGAATAAAGTTTATCTAATGAATCTCCCAATTATTAAGCAATTTGATTAACCTGTGAATGGGCGAAAAATATCCCCTCCAGTAGGCTATCGAACTTATGTTCCTCGTACGATTGATACGGATACTATATTACCGAGGATGTTTCAGTTTCCTAAAACAGCATGTCTCAATAAAAAGGCAATGTGGCTAAATGGATAAAGAAGTCGCATGTTAAGTGGAAGATCCTAGTTCGAGTTCCAGTTCTGTCACACTTTTTCAAATCCGTTTATCCTTGGGAGTTTGTTGCTGTTATTTCTTATATTTATAATATCTAATACAATAAATGTAAAAATTCGCGTATCATTTCTTTTCATGCATCTTTTTCACACTTTCGAATCAGCTTCGATAAATGGAATAGATTAAATTATAGAAAAAGGTTTACCATATTTCCCCATAGTGATTATCCTTCACCAGAAGAGGAGATTTTTGTATAATAAATACATAGTATATATTCCTATTACCTCATATAAGAGAATGTTTTTTAGATCATTACGGAATTCCTCGCCTTTACACGCATACATCTCTTCATTCGAAGAAGTAAAAGAAATCAAATCTTAAATTGTAAACTCTTGATAAGTTGCAATTGTATCTGAATTTTTTCATTATTAGCCTCGGATGTATTTATAAAAATCTTTATTATTTTAATTTTTCTTAATATCTTCAAATATTTCATGGGGCGTCTCTCATCATACGTTATTGTAAATATAAATTCTAAATAAAGTATCTAAATATAATATCTAAATGTAATAGATTATTTTTCTCTTAAATGATCACCATCCCTCAAAACACTTATTATAATTCCTTCTTAAACAGATTTTGATCTTCAACATGCTATACATTTCGCAAAAGATAAGATTTCTTTAATTTATACCATTCATCATTCCCTGTAAAATTCCCTGCGAAATTTATTAATACAAGGGTCGTTTAACCACTTTTATAAGCCATCATAATAGCATAATCTGGTGACATAGAATAGCAACACTCGTTTATACCGCTTATCTCAATCCACAAACAAAATGACTGAGATTCTCATATCGTTTTCTCAAACCACTGCTTTGGAGGTCGATATTGTGAGGAGTCTCCCACCAGGCCATCCAAATACTGCAAATTCCTTGGAGCATCTTTCTTTCGGAGAAAGGAACCCCGGAGTCCACTTCAGGGGTAGAGTAATTTGGAGAGTGGCAAATGCCGCAAGTAAAAATCTTGGCGCCGTCATCGAAAGAACACCAGCCACGCAATTCGACGGCCCTTAAAGTCTTATCTGAACGTCACGCAGACTTACCGAGGTCACACACTCTTCGTCCCACAGATTCTTATCGTCAATGCGGAGACTCTCCCCTGTGACCTGAGACCCGCCCCCTCCACGATTAGCCATCCTCACCCCTTTTTCCAACCCTTGTTACGTTTTTACCCCTTCAATCAACCATGCTCTTACCGTTCACAAAAATATTTACCACTGTTATTTACTTATGTACTTCCATAAGAATAACAGTAAACTAGAAAAATTTTAATAGTAATAATAATAATATATGTTGAATATGGAGAATACAAATATACAGAACTTGCTAAAGAGATGAAAACATGTTAAACCAACACCACTTTACCATTATACCGATGGTTTTCCACAATAAGCGTAGTCCCTAACTCATTGGCAAAATCTGAAAAAATAGTATACCCTTAAAAGCGTTAATCGATATCCAAAAATCGGTTCTCATAAGTTCTTGCAACGTAGTAAGAAAATTTCTTATCCTACCAATAAAATAAAACAGAAAATCAATTTTAAAATTAAAAAACTAAGGCAAAATAACAGCAACAGTGCGAGCCTAGTCCATATGATGCACTACAACCGCGATAGCTGAACTTTTCCTGTATTTTTTGACTAAGAAGTGAAAATTTCGAATAATAGTGATATTATTAATCGCGAAAATATCGTAATTAATACAATAATTTGTACGAAAGAGCCATTGATAGACATAATGGTTAAGGAATATACTTTAATGTCCATCCGAGCCTTGCTTGACTCATCAGGCTCATCATTTGATAATAATTTCTTTAATATGCGAATTTTAATCTACATAGAACTCTCTTACAACTAACCTTTTGAAAGAAAATCACAAAGGACAATATCCTAAAAGGAAGCCTATAGCCGGAATTAGAACCCTAGATCTTGGGGCTGGAGCGTTAATAATACTAATCCCTCCACCAATATGACAATATAATGCAGATACTATTCAATGAAACGAAAATTTGTTATCGGGCAAAATTGGGACTATAACGTCCAATCTTCCATTTAACCATTATCAGAGTGTAATACAACAAGCATAAAATTAATTCTAAACAAAACACTAGCCTATTATATACATATTGTTCACAAGTGAGATAGCAATAGAAAGGAAAGAAATTAAAGAAAGAATGGTTTCGTGGAGAAAAAGATATGACATTTTTCACCCGGAGAAGATATATTCACTGTAAGAAGACACCCACGAAGAGAGGGGGTGAGGAAAATCTGAAAAAGTTCTAGGAAAGACTGAAGGAAAAATATATATGGATTACAACTTTTTGGGCAATAAATATTAACCAATGTTATTAACAGATACAATGTATGTCATAAGTCATCGTTATTAAATGTTGAATATGAAAGAAACGTCTTAATTTCATGTATTGCCTGAGAAGCACCTGGTGTACTAATGGATATCAAATCAACGCTAGTATGGTAAATGTTCATATTTTGCATGTAATGGAGGGAATATAAACGGTAGTACGCTTTCATAAGAAGTAGGACAGAATCTATCCTTATTTTAAGCATTTTTACGTCAATTACCAACTTTTGATGAAGTTAGACAATTGAGGTTTCACTTCATTTTAGTTACATATTCAAGAAAGCAGCCCACTATATCATTCCCCTAATAATATACTAGATCTCTCGATAATGTTCTTGAATCGAATTTTAAGGTAATACAGAAACACAATTTATTTCAGATATGTCTATAGTTCTATACTGAATTTTAATCGGCAGTTCTAATAATAATTCCTGAAAAATTTGAAATTCTAAGAAATTTTCCCATAAATGTTTGCGAAACTGTTTCCTCTTTGCATTCATATTCTTTATTAACTCATATTTAAATTTAAGAAGAATAGTGTATCTTTATATAGAATAGTGATATTTTTCAAAGAGAGAGAAGTGCTTATTTGTGTTCATAAAAATGTGAGGTGAAAAGAGGCATTAAATCTCACCTCATCTTGTCTCACTTTATTTCTTCGTATTTGGTAGAATATGAGTGCTTCCTTAAGGTTTTAATAGATTATCAGAACATGATTGATTGATTGACAAAACCCATGATATATTCGAGATTTTTCTATCAACAATTGTATACCTCTCCTCATTAAAGAATGGATTCTATTTAAGGTCTATCTCTAAAGGACTCAATGATTCAGAGATGAAGTGGAAGCGGTTACTTTTAATTTACTCCTCTTTTTAACCCCCCATAATCTAACCATCTCTTTTCCATTTAGCTTAATAATGGAAGAATCCAGTTCATTTAAGACCTTAATGAACTGTCCTCCTTATTAATAATTGTAATGAATGTAAGCGCCGATTCTATGGTCCCTCGAAGGGATAAATTCTAATCCCGAGATCTCTGGGTTTGTATGATACCTTTGGGAATACATTCGCTACTACTTCCATGTCCATTCCTCCCTTCTCCGTTTACATTTCCTTTCCCTATCGTACAACTTCCCATTCACTCCTTATCTCTTTAGCATTCCGCATCACCTTAACATTCCTTCTCTCTCTCTTAATTCCCCTCTACTTAATTCTTCTCTTACGCACTTCTGATGGGATTAACTTAACTTCAATATAATTGCTCAAGAATATAGCTTTCCTTTAATCAAGTTGATCATTCAACTGTTTCATATGTATCTAAGATTTTTCTTGGAGAGTTGGTGAGAAAGTGTGTATGAATTATCGTCTTAAAACTCGAGATCCAGAAGATGCAAATCTTGAACCAACGTCCACTATTACCCCCCGGAAAATCGACTTTTTTCATGAATTTATTTGTCTCCGTTTCGATAACAGACGAGTCAAAGCGTTCTCCTGCGAAATTCATAGTAAGTTCCTTTTCATCGATTGCAGCTTTCCCCTCTTTTGCAAAATTAAATTAAAAAGAATCGCCATACAAACTTGAGTCTGCATATATTCATCACGAAGGAATTTTTTTAACCTTTATATTCTTGTCGTCTATTACAGACTTAAGAGGATCATTTTCTGTTTTCGATACACATATTATCGAGTAACCTCAGCAATTGTTGCAGTTTAAAAAGCAAACCGAAAGAGTCATCGTACTAATGATACTAGATGTTTCTTCTTCCTGTAATTTATATCCAAATGCTGATTCCCTTGCTGCATGCTACTTATCGGCAAGTGACGTATTATTTTTAATTTCGTGGACGTACCATTATTTTCCCCCATCACTGTGAATTTGAACACATCTTTTCTAATTAATGCTATATTCTTTTCATTATCGTTATCATTAACTTAAGCACTTCTTCCTTTTAGATTTAAGTTATATTCTCTTCAGTATCTTTAATGCTCTTTTATTCCTTCCTCTTCCTCTTGATACCACGATCACCCCATTCTGTTCCTCCATTACCATTCCTCTGCTTCTCTCCTTCTTCTTATCTTTCACCCCCACGTTTTCTTCACCTTTTCCTCTCTCTCTCTCCCGTATCCTTTCTGCACTCCAAACAACTCTGTGACCACGAACATGGGCGCCGAACTCCAGTCCGCAAAGCAATAAACACGTGTGTGAGAGAGATGCGGGGTGCAGATAGTTTGGTTTCCAGTGGAGAGCAAAGGAGAACCAAGTCCAGAGATCTCTCGCAGACTGCGTGCCAATGGCCACCTTCTCCTGCGGTTTCTTTTCTAATGAAAGGGCGGTTTACGGATGCTTTCCTTCTTACCTACTGCTCAAAGCAGAATCTCGAAAAGAGACGTAGAGCATGTATGAATTTCCTTGCATTTCTCCCCCATGTACTACCTTTTTGATTGCTTTAATATCATCTTTTCATATTCGGGACAAAAGCGAACTGAAATGGTTTACACGAGGAAATTCTGAGTCCCTTTTCTAAAACGTGATCTAGTTTAATAATAAAATGACCAAAACAATGCACAATTACCAAATCAGATTATTAGAAAGGGACAGGAGATGCTTCTCGAAACGTTAGATAAAAATGAACATTTATTGTAAGTAGCTTAATAAAAATGCTCAAAAATAATACCATTACAAAATTAAATCTCCAAAATAGCTTAAGCACTGTAATAGTTGAAACGATGATCCCGTTAACCTCAGTTAGTTAAACTTCAGCATCATTTTTCATGCCATAGTATTTTTACCTTATCACTGTCCGCTTCAAACTAAGTAGTATCAGAATATCAACGCAATGATAGATAAATCAGCTGCAGGAATATTGCATCAAAATACTTACTACATTTTAAAAATGTGGATTCGGATCAACATTGGGAAAATGTATTATGTTACTTGCAAAGAATCAGCTCAGTTGCACCCATGACGTCGTAACTGATGACTGATAAAACTAAACGGTCGTTATATATGAAAAAGGAAAGGATAGTTCAGTTAAGAAATTTTTAGTTACCATAAGAAATTCCGATTGGAAGCTGAAAATGCTAAACTGTGGAATTTGGAGTAAAATATCTTTTGTAAATGTGAATGCTCGAGTTAGCTACTCCAGAAGGAATTTCCTTCACATTGATTCACTCTCCTCGCAAAATTCAGCTACAAATTTGGTGAGAAGGTAAATACTGGCTTGTGGAAAGGATGATTATAACGAACCACTTGTTAAGAGGAGAGTTATGTTTGTTTCTCAAGGGAACTCAAGCTACCCACATTTCTCCTCAGCTACAAGCCGTTTCACTCCTTTGCGTATTAGAATAATTTTTAACATGATATCATGCTGCTGTATTTTCATATTATTCTGATCTTGAAAGTGAATATATAAATTTTAGCGATATCAATACCTACATACGATGAATCGCATACTCAATGATAAATCGGGTTATAAAATATTTCACTTTATGAGTATGATTATGAATTCAGATTAATATATCAATTTTTTTCTGAGGCCGTACTGAAGACTATATTATATCATAGCACCTTATCGTCAACTTAATCAATGAAAAAGTGTATGAGGGATAGTCTAGAATCTGAAACGAAAGAAATCCTTCATTCTTATAAGGAATGAATACTCTTCAATGGTATGTTAATTCATTCCTTCACACAGCAGGTCTTTTGTATTACAACACGGTATGTACTGAAATTAAGAAAAATAGTCTTATAAATTTGAATGCAATAAAGGTTTTTGGAATAGAATTCGAATAATGTAGTTTACTTTCTATCTCATTTTAGTGAATGTAGGGTCTCCTTAGCTATAAATAATTTTTGGTGTAGTATATTAGATCAGCGTCACAAGTTCTGGCTTCCCTCTTCCATTTTTACATAGATTTGGTTCTCTTTCCTTTCCTTTAGTTATTAGTTTTACTCCTGAGTGAGCGATTCTTTCAGTTGTTTTACTAAGGAAATTTATTTCTATTTCATCCTCCTCTCTCCCTGTCCATATATTTATAAGAATAAAATGAGGAGGATACATTTTAGTGCATGTTATTTTATAATCTAAGAATAAAGTATCCTCTAGCGAATTCTGAGCATTCTCTGCATAACAAACTTTGTGAGAATATTGACTAATATAATAGGAGCTTTAAGTTTTCAGAATTCCATTTCCCAACAATAGTTTTCTAACATAAAAACTTAACGTGATTTCACCACCAAAAGTGTCACAATCCTTGGCTTAGATCACTTACTTTCTGAATAATATAGGGATAAATAATATAAAGAGATAGTATAATAATTTTCTCAATCCAATTAATCTATAGATCGAAAATCTTTACTATGGTAAAATTCTTAGTTTGTGATACAACTTTGAGCTTAATTTCTGCTTACCTCCTGCACATGCAATTATATTTATTTAATAATACTGTGGGAATTATATAGTGGCGCATTACACGTTATTGAATGAAGAAGAACCCCCCTTCCCGCGATGTATCAGCTCTCTATAGTGAAAGGTAACGTCAATTCTATGGTCATAAACAACTTCGGCTAATTAATGCAATCATAGGGGAATCCTTTGAGTGGATCAATTTGCGATGTCATAAAGATTCTCGTAATACTATGCATAGATGTATAACGCTTCTTAATCTACAGTGATTACAATAGGAAGATTATAATTAAGCTCTTGCACACTAAAGTTGGCTTCGTAGCTGATCTACTGTTTCCCGCGTTACATTAATTCTGTCTAATACATGTCCTAATGCTCTTGTTCTATATCACGAGCAGGATAAATCGAGCTCTGAGGCTCGATAATGGATATAAGTAGTGCTTGGTAATGACAAATGGTAGAGTCGTCATTGCAGTACCTAAATTTTCCCCCTTGAAGCTCGTATCGCATGGATTTGCAGGACAGAGGCTTAGGGTGTCAAAGTATGAAGTGATTAAGTCTCCCATTTCAATGCAATTGTGTTTAATCTCAATTATCCTCATAATCGGGATACGGAAGAAAATATCTGAAGCGCGAAATCCTTGGACAAACAGAAATGGCAAAGGTCTCTAGGAATAGATTGCTCTATTCTGGTTTATATAGACAATGCTTTTATTAATTTTGCAATCAAAGGTCCTTCCTAAGTAAGCCAACCAATTTTTCTTAGAGATTCTGTTATCAGACGATATTTCATTGATAATATGGAAGAAATAAACAGGAACCACTTTTCGAAAAGAACCTAGTTCCTATTTTATTTGAAATAACTAAGCAAAATACCACACACAGAATATAACTTATTAAAATTCACGACATGTTTCGACGCGTAAGCGTCATCTTCAAGTACTTGAAGATGACGCTTACGCGTCGAAACATGTCGTGAATTTTAATAAGTTATATTCTGTGTGTGGTATTTTGCTTAGTTATTTCAAATAAAATAGGAACTAGGTTCTTTTCGAAAAGTGGTTCCTGTTTATTTCTTCCATATTGTCATGGAATACCACAAAGTGACCCGCCAATCAGTTGATTTTATATTTCATTGATGTAATTTTTCGTAAAAAATATTTAATCTATTGATTACTAAGACTTTAGCTCATCAGTTTTTGAAACCATTTAATAGATACTGGCATTTTAATCACATTTTTACAGTTATATCTGAGACGTAAGTGAGATAAGTGAACTAATACATAAATGATAAAATATTACAACAATTTTTGCAACAAAAAATCACATTAAGCTATCACAATGCTCTACAGTACTAAATATGTACAATACAACTTCTATTACTGCTTTGTCTAATAACTTTCATTGAAATATGAATATAATTTTATAATTTTATGACAAATTCAAAATTTTCTTAAAATACTAAAATTATTTTGATCGTATATCTATGATAATATTTTCCTCCCTAATATAATTATATCTCGACTAACGAGTTATACGAGAGTTACGAAGATTTTTTCGTAGTTCTTAGGACTCGGATAGCGAATAAGGGTTCAGCTAACGATCAGTTTAGTAGAAGTGCATACAGGGGAAACTGACTGAAAAAAAAACAAATTACTCGAACCAAACCTTTTGGATTTTCACGTTATTCTTAGTGCGCGGAACAACCAAATGATTGTATTCGGTATTTCACTCTGTCTTCCCCATCGATTAAACCATCCAATTACTTCGATCTTTCACCGATTTCATTGTCCTTTATTCAATAGAGTAGCTGTTCATTTTATCCTTCGTTGAGTTTTACAAACTACAATGAATGCTATTTTTATTTCAGAAATAAAAATAGCATTCATTGAAATGTGACATTCCACAAAAGCCTGAGCTAATTGAATTTATTTACAAATTACTTTCGTTAGCCGAGGTATCACTCAATTCTTGTTTCACAAAAAGTTGATGGAACATATGCACATATTTAAAATGTTTGGTATTTTTATAAAGCATCTTTGAACCTTTATTGTTGGAAAACCTCTGAAAGGGAATATTGATTATTGGAGAATGGACTTTTTATCAAAACAGTCGTTAATAGTCATCATTTACTTTTCCTATACATAAGCTCCATGGGGATGTAGATATTTGGTGGAAATTAAAAAAAAAAATAAGCAGTGCTTTGGAGGGAGCTGTTGCTAAAATGGTAACTTTTAGTTAAATTTTCTGTGTCACGGACGATTTCATGTTTTTTTAATCGTTCCCAAAGCGGCAAACTCAGCAGCAAAATCAGCAAACTTAAATGAAGCGTATATTAATGGGTGATTGTTACAGCCCCAGCTAAAAGTCAGCAAATGGTTGTTTTTAAGCATAAGTACCTACGTCTAATACCTGTATTGACGTCGTTAATCAAAGCTCGAAATAACTTTTGAACATAAAAATTTCCACAGAAAGAGCCCCCTGGTGTAATCATATCTTAAATATTTTTCGATCTAAAATGATGGATTCGTATGGTAAAAATTAAGTAATTTACAAGCAGGAATCCCTTGAGATTAACCATTTAAGTGCATCATTGAAGTTCCTGATTCCGGCGACCATGTAATTTTCGATTCTCTTCGATTCTTTTTATAAACGGCATTTTGTTCGTTAATTCATGTGCTCAAATCCTGTTTGGTTCCCCAAGCTTCTGATCATTACATACAAAATGCTTTGAAAAGTATAGAAGGTGATCAGGCAAGATGAGGAGTGAGGCCAGGTTCCGTCCTCAGCATCGGTACATCTTTCTTCTGCACATGATATATATTTATTCACCGATAATTTCCATCACTGTCAATGAATAAAAAATATTCACGAACTGATTGATCTATTCCAGTCATATGAAAAATGTTGCTGTGCTCTTTAAATCCATAGACTATTTAATTAGTCAAATATAAAGTAGACATCCCTGAGACTATGCAACCAACAATACACATATGATGTCATCCCTGAGATTATGCAATTAGCAAAACACATTTGAATATATGCTGCATAAGATCAAGGCGAAAATAACTTCATAGCGTGGGACGTCATTTTCAAAGAATGTCATGTGTGGAAAATTTCTGAAAGATGTATATTTTTCAATTAATTGTAAATTGAAATAATGAACATGACCTTTTAGAATTTCTTTAATAATTTGAAGGATTTTTTTCCTTATATTAAATAGAGCATTAAATAACCTAAATACATTATCTAGTAGAGATAGGTCAATCTACACGTGGAGTTTGAATAAAAAGGATAAATCTTCCATTCTCACTAATGTGAGCTCCGAGAAAAAAACTCAAACTACGAAAACAGTTGAATTTAAATCGCTTACGACTGACGTTTTCCCGTTTTTCAAACGTTATTATAAATGCCACGGAATATACGAGTTTAATAAAATAGCATTTAAAATTTTACGGTTGCATAATTCTTCCATCGCTACATAAAAACATGTTGCGGCAAAATATATATATATGCAGAACGAAAGGCATTAAATGAATATTCTTTATTTTTTAATTAGCATTTAAAATTAATTGAATGTGCAACTTGTTGTTCGTTCGTAATTATATTACAGAGGCTGCCGAATATTATATAAAATATGTATATTCTCAAATAAGATGCACAAACTAATTAAAACGTAGCGTCAGCTGTCGATACATTTAAATGAATCCGACCGCAAAAATTAAAGAGAATATTGTTACAGAAAGTAATTCGGGAATTATATATTCCTTGATGAATGTTGAAATTCATAAAAATATGAAGTATGAATATCGATTTCGAATGATTTTGCGCAGATAATACCACATTTTCTAACCATGCTTAGTGGCATTGGAATAAATTCCTTTAACCGCTGATTCTTTCTAATTTGAAGTTCAGAATACATCTGTTATTATTTTTTTTCGCTTTGCTAGAAGATTTATAGTACGATTTCAAACTAATTAAATGAAGGATTTCTTTGATGAGATTATTTCCCATATGGTGCAATCATACATTATATTTGTACAAATTATTATTAAGTCACATACAATTTACATAACGTAATATCTAACCAGGAGAGGTAACTTTCAATTTTAATTTTTAATTCTTTTATTACTGTTATTTTAAAATAATGTTTGCTTAAATATTAATAACGGTCATTATTCTTCAGAAACGCTTTTTCAGTGGTTCAATCTTCCCTTGGTTATCTCAATTTTGTGTCATAATATTAAAAATCAGCATTAGCACCTTACGTATTATAAATTAATATATTATTTTGGCTGATTTTACATGGAGATAATGAAACCGCTGCATATGTGTGAAAAAATCTACAGTAATAAACAAAAGCTTCCATTCATGGCATTTGTTATAGTTTCGACGACAAGAAAAACGGCTCTGAAACTGCCAGAATTTCTTTTAATAAATTAGAAAATTAAAGAGGTGAAAGCTAGCAAGATGGCTACCCTCGTTATAGTGCAATTTACGGTTATCTGGACTGAGAGCGATGTGATAGCAAAAACATAACCTAAACCCTGGCTCAATGTTTGTCACCCATCGGGCTTTATCGACAACTCACTTTGGGATGAATAAGAGTGGACAGTTTCTTAAAAAGGGATCGCCCGAATAGAGAGTGATATCATAAGCGTTCTTCGACTCATTTTGCCCACACTCTAAATCTGCCCGCTGGAGAGCCGAACGACCCGAGGTCAGGGAAGGGTCGACGTGGTCCCTTCCACTACACCCGTGACCTTCTCTCCCTCTGTCCCTTCTGATAAATCGGATCCGATAAGGACGAATGCCTCGACTCTCGTGCTTAAGGGGAAAGGGAGGCCGTTGTGCTGCCTAAAACAGCTCGTTTCTTTCTAAAATACCAATCATTCAAGATTGTCCGAATAGGGAAAGTGTGACCTCATGTTTATGTTTGTGAGTTCAAAGTTTCTTGTTAACATTTGAGTACGAAACGTGGATATTAAGAATATGTATAAGTAATTACACTTTAAAATAACAAAACAGAGCCTTATTTTTATAACACGTAGTTATAAATTACAGCCTGCCCGTTACAAGTGGGCAAACTAGCAGTTTTTCTATAGTATACCAGGTACCCAATTATAGTTTCTCTCAAGTTTTCTCGAGGCTCTCTCAAGCTAGGTATGTAAAAATGCAATGTGTAAGAGTGATTCATATGTAATTTATGCGTATTACACGTGGTTTATTAGCAAAAATCTTAGATAAACCAAATTCTAAGACGATCTTAATCTTAGAAACTCTCTATTGGATTTGAATTTACTTTAAATTCGTTCTATAATAGAAGTGAATTAATTTATTAATATTTTTCATATTTAAAGAAAAAAGTAAAATTTTACACATAAACATATTACGATGTAATGGAAATTCGTTACTGAATTGAAAAATATCGAGAGGATAGAATTAAATGTAAGAATGTTTCATAAAAGTACATTCCTTAAATCATTACACAAAAATTCTAAGATAATTTAACGGAGAATGTGCCTAATCAATAACCTCAAATATCGTGATTAAGTAATTCAGATGAAGTCGAAGATTTATCTTGCGGTTTTGAGACGAAATATTTTTTCTTTGGAAGCCTAAAAGGTAGGAGACGTTTTCTTCTTCATGATGTGGTACAATCGGGTGAAAAATCATAAAAATGGAAAAATTCTTAACCTTTTCAGTTACTGTTTCCCATGAAACATTCTTCGGACACTCATCTAAAACAACATCCTGATTTAAATAATATTAATGAGGCAAGGTTGAATAAGGTTAAGTTTCAGAGTCTTTCAAAAACTAAACCTCTTTCCAAATATACCAAATAACCTATCCGAGATTGTACACAGGTGATTTAGTTCACGTAGTGTCCAAAATTTATGATTCTTGGGAATGTTTTTAAAGAAGCCTAAAATTGACTGGATCAAACTCGAACGGGTTTGATCAAAACATTAGGTAAAATAAGGGAATTTAAATATAACGTATGCTTGCGTTTATTTATTTATATATTATTAAAAATATACCCAGAATACGTGTACGGATCAAACAGATGGTATTTTTAAACGTATCTTCTTATTGATCCGTATCCATATTCTGAATATACTTTTACTTCCTGCGCGATTTCAATGTATACCTTTTGAAGTTTTAAGTTAACTAATATCTAATAATATATCTATAAATATAACTTTAATGCCCATTTTATGGAAATTCAATGAAAAACAGCTCTTCTTTCATTGAAGAAACATAGAAAAAAGCTTTCCATTGACAAAAGATTTAACCTCTAGATATGAGCAGAAATAGAAAATTTTTATCTTTATCTCTTCTGGGTTTTATCCAGGGAATTAGAATGATTTTTTCTCTTTGGAGATCGTTTTTTTCCACGGGCGAAGTAGTTGAGAAATCTGTGTCATACTCTGTGCTTAACACTTACATGTCGATTTCGACTGTTGATTAGATTCGGAAAAAAGTAGGTTAATGGGAATTCTCTGTTAAATTGAAACTACATTAGACTCGTATTAAATATTCCCGTCAGATCACTGTTTGTAATTAGGGTATGTTGTTGGATTTAACCGGGAATCGAAAACGCTGTTACATTTCAAGAACACCTAATCACTTCAACATTTCAATTAACACCATTACATGGAGAAAATCCAATCCTAACAATCTGCTGAACATTAATTATTTTGAATATTTTGGTTCATCCAACAATTAATGCAATGATCCCAAATATTCAATCTTGCTCCTATTTCTGATTATATATAAACGGATTTAAACCAGAAGACAAACATTTACTTTATTCACCTCTCTTGGTCATTCATGGATTCTTACCACGACATAACGTCCCAAGCAGTGGATTCTATAGATAAGTTTATTTCCTGCAGTCATATTTTGGTACCGCCATTTATTCTCATTCTTCTTATGGTACCAAATAGATATAAATGTAACTTTCTTCTGTCATCTTCATCTCTGTATTGTTCATGGCCGTAATAAAAGGAATGATATCGAGATCAAAGTGGATGAGAAGAAAAATGGCATTGATTATTGAGTGGTAGGAAAACTTTCATTCTCATTGGCACTGTGCTCCATTTACTTCAGTATTTTCCTTTTCATTCTTGCTTACTGAGGGAAGTCAAGCGTACCACCTCAATTCTGATCTTGCCTACTGGGCCTCTCTCTTTACTAACGATTTTCAGGGTTGAGAATATTACCAGTCTTTGGGCATACAATTTTACAGGCAGACGTTCGTTTGTTGCTTTTTCAAATTTGATAGATTTAGGTACTCTTTTATGAGATTTTGAGTTTTTCCTTCATCGCTAGTACGAGTGTACTTGGTTCACACTACATAACTAAGTACATACATAATTTATGGTTGTCAAAATATGATTATTCCAGAATAGCACTGATTATTTTGACGATGTTACACAAGAAAAACCACTCCGATGATAGTAGCAAATTAACCAACATCGAGACTATAACTACACTAGGTAAACAAGCTAACGATTATTAAAATGTTCATAAAAACGTGATTCAGTCACGGTATCTGGCATCATCACTTTCTCCCGCAATAAATGAAGGGGAAACGAGTAGGGTATGAGGGATAAAATGTAAGTGGGAAGGGAGACTTTAGGGTGTCAGACGACGGTTCGTGCCTAAGTCCTTCCCTCAACTCGAAGATAACGCTTTTTTTATCTGGTCGTCACTATGGGAACCATTTCCTTATCGGAAGATCTTCATTTCGGTAATAGCCAGGGAGATTTATTTGCGGGAGAAAGCGCAAATTACGGTCGAGGAGTCGATGTGACTAGCGATGAAAACGAAAAGGATCGACCTAGATCTTATTTTATTTTTTCCTGTCCTCCTCCGGATATTTTGAATTTTCTGGAGATTGATGTAGTGCATGCGAGCAAACAGTCCTTATCTCCGCCACGTTGGCGATGTCCGAAAATTTCGGGTGAAGATATATTTTTGAGCGTTTTTAATCTCCAGTTTCGATTTTTTCCCTTCGGGAAAAGAAAACTGCGGGTGAAGTGGGAGCAACCGGTTTGTTTTGTCCTAGTGGAAGAATAGGAGGGGATAAAAGTTGACTTTGATAAAAGTTGATTCGCAATGAGCCTCTTAGTTTATATTTACCCTAAATGTTAATTCAACGCCCTTTCTGTTATGATACATTTTGGCTAATGAACTCGGGTAAATGTTTTGGGTATTTTGGTTCTTTAATCCATCTCCTTCATTTAGTATGCTTTCATAACTTTAGATAGGCTCATGTTCCCCGATATTCACAAATCAACGCCATGCTCTTATTTCCTGGAACCTTTGATATAAATAAAGCGTAAGAAACCTCTACTTTTGCTTAAGATTCATTGCTGTTTCTATAATGATTGGTTTCAATTATTTTTCTGATTTTTTTTGAGAATTTCACTATCCATTCAGGATCGTTTCAGCTCTAAAATTTCAGAGAAAAATATTTTTTCGATGCTTTCCATTTTGGTAGCTATCAGCATGTCTTCCCTGAGATAAAAGAGGGCGCGGTCATTTACATATCGGAACCCCTTTAACGAGAGTTAAGGTTCCATAAGCCAACATATATCACTTTTTGCTTGATATGTACAAAGCCACCATAACAAAAAGAAAAATATGGAACGCCATGGACCGTTTGGGTTTGATATACAGTTAAAATTTAGTGTGCGATGTAGTCACAACTTTTCCGCTTAAGGGCAGACCTGAATTCAGAATCCTTTTTCTTACTTTTGCATATAAATCTGCTAAATAGAAATTCGTAATCGATATTAAAATTTAGTTTTACAAAGTCTTAACTGATCGCATGAATTATCATCTTGATTCCTCACTGCCAAAAAAGTACTTAATTTTTTGTTAAATTTTTAGTAAAGATAAACATTTGGTACCAAAGCTTTCGCTGTGCGTGGATTCCATTTGAAGTAAAATTCTTTCGGGATTCACAGCGTATCTCTTGTTTTAAAAAGAGACGTTTCGTCGACCCTGCCGGCTAAATCGACTGCAAAAAAATATACAACGCTATAGTATTTATTTTTATCTCTAAGCATGTATTATTTAGGATTTGTGGTAACGGTATTTTACGATAATTAACTTATGCATTGGATAAAGGATATTTTAGGGCATGCTCCGGGGTATGTTGAATCGCTAATTTTGGATCAAACATACAAATGGAAAAAATCCTATACGGTAAAGGAGGAAGTAGAGATACTTCCACAGAAAGGCAGCGTGAAATGCTCAGTAGTAATATTAGAAGTACTTTGACAGCTGAGGTCATTACGCACATGAGCTCCCACTGAGAATCGAACCCGAGACCACTTCCGCAAAAGTCAAACTCGTTTGGCCATCTGGGAGCCGGCTCAGGGTACTAGGATTCATTCATTCTTCAAGACCCTTTAAGTCTTATTTGAATTCGCATAGAGGTTGTAAATGATCCTGAACGAAACAACTAATGACATCTTAAGTTTCGGTTTAAAGTATGTGAAACTTTCGTTAACCTTTACCGTGAATTCGATTCGAAAAGGTTTTTGTTTTCTCAATATCTTTATGCTACATATCACATTTCCCATTTCAGGTCTAAAAGAGCTACAGTAATTATATGTCGAACGATTGAATGTTATTCTTTAGCACCCATCGGGAAATGTGACCTTCCTCGCCCCACTTCGGTGTGATCTAGCTCTCAGAATAGATTTATATCTTTCCCAAAAGCCGCTAATTTTGACTGCACTTTATAATCCGTTCCCCCAGCGTGAAGGTGTGCATAATCGACTTAACCTGGAGATGCGACGGCTAATAAATACGAAACCTTTCATCTCCTCATATTACCCTCGATCACAGACGCCATTAATGACCAAAAATTCAGCGAAAGGAGAGCGCGAAAAAACAAAAATCCCATCTTTTTCGATCCATAAAATTATTTTATTTCCCCTTTAGGCGAACGGAAAATAAAACCGAGGGCGTACCTTTTACGGAAATACATTTATTCGTGGGAAAATCTTTCGACGAGGGAACGCTGAGGGTAATTTTTTTTTTTTGCTCGCGACTCTCGCGCCAATAAAAATTCAAATGAAGCGATTTTTATTTTAAAATTCGAAATAAATTAGAAAAGTATGTAAATACGCGGCCTATTTCCTCCCGCGAATTATTGGAGCGTGATCCGTCGGCGTGAGCATGTTCCAATATGTTTGCGTATTTACCCACACGTTCGCGAGAGTCGGGACCCACACAGAGATTTTTTCACGGGGTAAAATATATATAAAAAATGGAGGAAACCGCGCCGAATAGGGCTCCATCTACCAAATCGCCCGCGACCACTCCGACCTTTTTTTCGTGGCGGAATCAATAGGGTAGATTTATGAAGCGACTTGGAAAAAATATGTTTTTGTCAGCGGGGTTTGGGTGGCGAAGGTGGGAGGCAGTAGGTTTGCGTAGTGGGGGACGGCGTAGGCACGGGAGAGAAGGTTAAAAGAGGGAATCTAATGGGGAGGGATTGAATTAGGATGCAGCCATGTGTGTCCCAGCGATTAGGTTACTTACGCCAGGGTCCACCAGAGAGGGGAAGGCAATTAGCAATGCTCGATGGGAACGTGATGCAGAGAGTCAATCGTCGGGAGGTTTTTTTCTCTCTTTTTTCTACGCCGCGACCCGACTCAGGTTTCCTCCAGTCCTTCGTTAAAAAAATGGTGTATTTTTTTGGCGCGGAGGCGAGGGAGGGTCTGGCGGGAAGGGTGAGGGGGATCGCCGGGAGAGAGAGGGAGGGCGGCAGGGAGTACTGTTTGCGAATGTCACGGAAGCAAATATGGAGGGTGAGGCTTGAGAGTCTATCCTCTCTTGGGAAACGGATACTCGGCGTGTTTCTCGCCCAAAAGGATTCGTCCCTTTCCGATCCGCTGAACTCGAAGGAGTCATTCTTGAAATAACCTTTCGGCGAGATGTTTTGGGATAATTAGTCAAGAGGGCGACACCAGAGTCCGATTACTAAACAGAACGCTGGTGAGGGATTGGGTGATATACGATTCCCAATTTTTTTATTTCGCTCCCTCCGCGCATTGATGGTTTTGTTTGTTCTTTTTTAAGGTTTTTAAAAGATGGGTGTCGTGATTTTTATCCTCCGAGATGTCAGTAAGGGGTATGGAAAAGGCTATTTTATTTTGGAAGTACTCTTGATGAATTCATTTGAGCTTGTAAATTCGGGTAGTCTTGGCTGTCTGTAGAGGCAAAATAGATAGACAGGGGAACAAAGGAATATCTGTAGAAGGATCATACTGAGAAGAAGTTTGTAAAGTATGACAGAAATCCTCTCAGAAAATGTAAGAGCACTGACTTGTATAATTGACTCTTACGGTTTCGTGTATCTTAATGAACACGGCATGGCTACAGCGATGCTGTTTTACATACATTTAAAATAAAGAGAAATTTTGAGCAAAAATATTCTCTGAGGAAATGTAATTATTTGAATTAAGTGAGAGATTTCTCCATTCTAAAAAGTTCCATTGATACACTTGTTCTCATTGCATATAGGTACTTGTTTCTCGGGTTCCTTGTCTTGGACTTAAAGGAGATGCGAGACGAAACGGAGGTAAATATAGCTATCAATTGATCTTGCATTACATAGGGGAATGAAGTCCGAGTTTTGTAGTTTAATCAAAGAACTTTCAATCAGAAATGGAAAGACTAAACCTTGGATGACATGCCTAAACCACTCGTGCCCAAAATGGCATGTAAGAGAATTATTTTTGCAATCAAAGCTCTGTATCACTATCCTTGTTATTCCATCCATCATGCATTGAAAACATAAAATAGAAGTATATTCTGTTGCTCAATAATTTTCCATTCGGAGTTTTCCCGAAATAACATTTTAAATCCGTCATTGACCTAGTAGCGTAAATATCATCAGAAGTGCACGAAACCGTTTGGCACAATTTTGGAACGCAGGTGATTTATCAAAAGTCAGATCAGGGTCTTTATTGTTGTATATGTTGTAATATTATGGCAAGGGGGTATTTGCTTTATAATCGTTTATTGTTGTATGTAATGGGTATATTTTCTGTAATTTTAAATATCGTTGTAGTATTTCATGTATTATTGTGCGATGTTATTAGTTTATAAGACTATTGTAGAAGTTACCACCAGATTAATAGTCCATCTGTAATTAATTTATTAATAATAGTTAGGTATTGCACAGAATTTTAAAGTATATTTTGATAGAGCTGAAGTGTTTACTATTATTAAAATAGACTACATCGGATATGGAGTGTAGTAGTTACACAAAATTTGCATTCCAAATTCACCGCTTAGAAAATCAAATCCAGTGCATTGCAGAAAATTCTACCCACAAAATATAAATTTTACCTATATGAATTTTGACTCAAACAATGATTATTAGATATATAACATTATGATGACAACATTAATTTACACGATAGTCGTAATCTGTAAAAACCCCCTTAATTTGCTCGCTAACCAGATGCAATAAGGTGCTTGATGCATGGATGACCCTGGCTGAATGACGAGGAAAAAGAGAGAAAAGGCGCAGTTGTGATGAAGGATATCCGTTCTCCCGCGGCGCATAGATTACTCGGAGTTTCCCAATTAATTCTTGAATTGGCTTCCCTTATTTGCTCAAGTTCCGCTGAACAAATGGCTCCCACAAGAGCCTTGGCTGTCTTATCCTCAGAGGGCAGCACAAGAGGTAAGTAGAAGTACTGCTCGAGAGCGAGGCGAGTACTCCCGCCAAGAAAGAATTCCATTTTTATCCCTTGATTGTAGAGGTACGTAAGGAGAACTTAATGAATTTTCGATCTTTCATTATTATCCTGACGTGAAAGTTTGAAAATTTTAAAGGAGGTATGGTTGTTCGATGATTATTTTATTTAAAACCGTATCCTTGTTGGATAGAGTATAAAACGGTAGCGAACGGGTTTCCGTATCTTTTAAGTTTATGAGCATTCCATGGTCTAAAATGAGATAAATATTTATAATTAGTGGTAGCTAATTTTTTCCAAATTGCATTAATTATATTGAGAATTTTTATGAATTATTATATGCTTTCAAGCATATGACATCCTCTTGTAGAAGAGGGGCGTAAATGCCTTGAAGCCAAAACTGAGAACTTCAAGATTAGATTAATCGATCTTTATCTGAATTGTTAGTCTAGGATCAAGTTGGAATTTGACCGGTGGAAAGAATCGGCACTCCAAAATGGCCAGGGTACTAGATGATGGAATCAAACTGCCTCGCCGGTAGATTTGACTCGTCCTCCTAAAGGTTTAGAAATTACCCTCTACTGTGTGTATAAATATCCATCATTTTAACTTAAATTTTTGAATGAAAGCACCGTCTTTTTCAGTCATGAATTGGGTGACTTCTCTATTGAAGGCAAAAATTATAGCCTCTTTCATGTATATAAGCCAAATTGAAGTACCGTGTCACCCCTAAAATGAGGTATAACTTGAAGATAAGCCCTAACATGATGTTTTAGGACCTGCTTCATCCCGATGTCCTATCCCAAATGCATGCCACAGTTAAGACAATTTGCTGGATTTTGTTCGCCCATCAAAACACACAACGACGGATACACTGAATTATGAAGTAATGAGTGTATGAATTAATAACAATAATACGTATTATTAACATTAGAGCTTAAAGAATGATAAGAAATGCATTACTGGTCGCCATAATATTATATAGAAAACCAAATGATAATTTATTTTAAGTCGAATATTATAGCCTCAGCACCAGTAGTAAGAAATTAGTCCCAAAGCTTCTTTAGGAAGAAAAAATAATAAGGCCCCGTCTTACTTTTGAGGAAACGATATTGGTAAATCAACATTTCAAGCATATTATTCTAACTTCTTGACTGGTCTTCCACATTGTTTTGATCCAACGGGCTTTTTCTACGTGTTACTGCTGTCTCAGCACACGTCTGGTAGCTCTATTTATTTATTCTCATCCGACATCTTAAATCTTCCTTTACCCTCATACTCTCTCCCTTTTACCTTCAATCTCATCTTCGATCATGGATTCCCTCATCAAATGGTGCCCTTTCCTGTTGGCTTTCCTCCTTCCAAACTTTCCCATTAGTTTTCTGCTATCCCCAGGTCTCCCTAATACTTTTTCACTCCTGATCTTTGCTATCCACTTAACTTTTTCGGAAATGTTTCATTGGCCTTCATCCGTAGGCATTTCTAGGACTGAATTTCCTCTTAACCATGTACCTAAGTCTATGATGAATTGATGATGAAACTGTAGTATTATATTGGATTCTTTGATTAGTTGATTTCTATTTACATCTCTGTTTCGTTACACTTAGTATGCGGATACTACAGAGGTTTAATGGAAAGTTTATCGTTGTTTTTGTAATTAAAATCTATAAAGAGTCTTAATTAGCTTATCTACACTGGATTTCCAATATGAACTTTCTCCTTTTACAATTACAGTGCATAACACCTAGGGATTTTCCACCTGCTTTATCTTTTCCCATATACATATAATGTCGGTTTACAATCTATAACTTCGTATATTTGTGTTCTTATCAGACTTCTTAATCCACAGATTGCATTTGTATGATTGTAGTATTTTAAGAATGATGAATATTACTCTAGTTGTAACTGAATGAATTACAGTGCAAAGTAATTTTCTAAGATACTTAGCCACCGAAATTCAACGTACTTTCCTGAAACTTTAAACAAATGATGGTCGAAAAGATTTAGAGCTCGTTTGTTGTTTCCGCATCTATATTCCTCAAAGTTAACAACCTTCATTTAATATTAACGTTCTTACGTAGAATTCCTTTATAAATAATATTCACAGCAGGTGCGAGGTGTTGTGAAAAATCCATCATGTAAAATAAATACGAGCGTTCTAATTTTTCCAAAAAAAAACTATTTTCTATAGTAAGAGACGACTAGGATTCGACGAGTAACCGTCATCATCAAGTGATTATGCATTGATTAAGAAACTCCCAGCATATTTTTTGATAAAATTCATCTTTTTTTTGTCAAAATAATCGTGAAATATATTTTTCTATTAGAAAAGACATCTAAGCATCCACAAGAATTACTTAGTTTCAGCAAACGCAAATTCCATGATCCTCATTCTCTGCCTCACTTACCTCACCGAGGAATGTTCTCCCTAGCATTCCTTTTTCTGCCCTTTAACGTAGATTGTTACCTGCTTGAACTGAAATTGAATCGAAATTTCAACCTCGTTCGCAGTTCAACCAGGATAAAAAGTATGTAATCAAGAGTTTCGAATCCATGCCTCAGTTCAAACATCTTGCTCATTACTTTTCGAATAGAAAACAGTTCCATTATTTTTATAACTGCCGGCAATCCCATCTATTCTGGCCCCGCAGGCTGGGAACTTAAAGCGCCATTTATTTTGAGGCATTCTAGGTCCTCTTTAAGGGCGATCTCGCGCCATCTACAATTTTCAGACCGGGGGAGAAGCAGATGGAGAAGGGCAGGGAGAAACGGGGAGGGGTTAGTGAAAGTAGAAAGGGATTAGGAAAGCATAGAGAGGGAGGAATTAAGTGAATAATGAGAAAGAAGAGGCGAGTGAGGGAAAAGCGAGTCGGACAGACACAGGGAGACAAAAAAACTTTATTTAATAGCAGAAATTGACACTGCGCAGTCTCTTGCTACATTTAATCCTCGGAATTTGCATGGCGAAGAGAAGGAATTTCCCGAGTGATGTATCGTAATGGAGGCGAGAAAAAATTTGATGTATTAATTTCGCCGAAGGTGTGCTTCCTGTGCGGAAAAAAACGGAATAAGGAGGGGAAAAAGTGCTCTCTTGACAGTTTGCAGATAGAGAAATAAGATATGTTGTGAGGGGAATAAAATATGAGAGATTAAGGATGGGAGGATTGCCGAGGGGTTCTATTCGACAGCATGAAGAAATTGATTAATTGTGTGCTGCAGAATGCATGGATGGTTGAGGGATTGAACGGGAAGGTAATTTTGTGTGATTGATAAAATGATCCCTTACTTATAGGTAGTTGTTGGGGAGATACTAAATACGTAGCTGAACTACAGATGGGAGATTTATGATACGTTTATAGTGAAGTGGGGGACGAGAAGAGATATGGCTAAATATAGAAACGTGATAGTAGGCTGAATTCGTAATCATACTCATGATGATGATACTACTACTACAGATACTACTAACAGGGGCCATGATAGCTAGAATATAATTCTGAAACTTAACTTAATACATGTGTCGGGGTCGTACAACGCTGTTGAATGTGAAGTATTACTTCTAGGTGGATATCTTAGTTACGGCAAAAAGCACTTCTCAAATTTGATGAAGCTTGCAAAGAATTTTCAAAAAATGGGAGTCTCAATTTTAAGAGGTGGGCTAAAGATATTCGTTACTATAATAAGTGTTAGATTAAGAGTGTTAGATTTTAATTACCTTTCATAATTGCGACGATTGTTTTATTTCTTTCAGTCTGAAGTCGGCCACTACAATGATTAAATAAACATTTAAAACCATGCCGCTATATCCAATTTCCTAGCTGGTCTTATAAATGATTATCTTTAGCTATGTATGTTTAGATGCTTTGATTTGCAGTTCTAGGGAAGAGTATCTTCCTTTCTTGATTATCTAAGAGAAGAGCTGTTAAGGCACAGATATAGAATTTGAAAAGTAATGAGTGAATTTATCTTTATTTTATCGCGTTGGCTGCCGAAAAATCGTTAATTTTCTTTAATTTTACCAACGAAAAATCAGAGAAAACTTACCAAAAGTCCTTGACTGAATTTTTGTCCTTGCTATGTTGTCAGCAAGTTATTAATTGATTTGAGATGCTGAAACATACATACATAAGACGAAATCTTAGTTTTTTTCTCAAGAGTATTAACCCACATTAACGTACATTCTTGACATTCGTATTTACTCCTAAATTTGTAAGACCTGTTCCAACGACCAGGACCAACTAGAACTCCTGATATATCACTCAGCAAACCAATGTATATTTACATTCCTCATTATTACATCATCTTCTACTTGAATTCCATTCTTAGTTAATTAAAAACTACTATTAATATACAAATCTCGGGAAAAATATAATTAACTTCTGGATAATATTGCGTTCATTTTACTTTGATATTTATCTCTTGTTTCCCCATTCATCTTCGTCTGTTGGAATTCTTCTTTTGCTTTGTGAGCGACATTATTTGTATAATTTTCTATTTCTCCGTTTGAAAGCATTTTCCATTTTATACGCGTATTTATTTTTTCTTCATTCCTGTGAGTTATTTATGTATGGCATAAAACTACACTATTTTTATATTCCTGAATATATTCATGAATGTAGAAGCGATTGAATCCTGCTTGAAGTGCAGGAGCTATATATACTGTATATATTTGCTGTACACTCTATCTGACCTCTGCGTTTGAATTGCAGTAGTTCATTGCAGCATGCTTTGAATATATAAATCGTAAATTTGCGAAAATTTTCTTCTATTCGATTATCTCATTCTTATTCATTTTGTTACCTGCTTCATTTATTTTGCTATATTGTGATTGTTTGGCATTTGGAGATGGAACCTCCCAGTCTCAATTTCGCCAACTAAAGTCCATCCGTCTGTCAGTCTGTCTGCCCGTTGGGTCGCCCTCCCCAGACGGAGGGTAGTGTCCCCCGGCTGAGGAGCGAACCGTGCTTCCTACACCAACCGTAATTTGGGAGGGATGAAAACGGCGGAGTGAGAAATGTTTGAGCGAAAAATAGGTGGAAGTTGGAGGATAAGTTGGCAGGTGACGTAGGTGTGTGGGCCCGCCATCAGATGCGCGATTAAAGAGGAAAGGAAAAGGAACTGTTGGTAATGGCGAAGAATGCCAGCCCTCCTAACGTTTCGAAGATAAGATGAAAGGATGGAGGAGTTGATGTCTTCCTTGAGGAACTGGAGATAAGGCTCGAAGCGTTTGGTAATTGTAGGCGCTCTCTCCTTTCGACTCCCACGTCTTCCCAATTCCACTCCCCCATTGCGGTCAAACATTTGCAGTTAGCAAGCCTCTTTATCTTCCCTCGCTCGCAGACTTCTCTCTCTCTCTCCGCAGTCTTTGAAACGGCATTCTTATCTCCGTCTCTCCTCTCAACTCTCGAGTAGTACATTAGAACCGTGTTAATGGGAGGTTTGAAAGGGCTCATTTTTCACCATCCGCAGTAATATCGTCTGCCAAAATTTATCAAAGCTCGAATCTGTTACGTCTTATCCCTCCTCGCTCATCGCAGATTAAGAGAGAATGGGAGCTCGTTTATAGTATAAATTGCGAGAAGTAGAATCGCTTGGTATTTGGATGAATTATTCTGGTGTGCCATTTTATATCGCGATAAATTTCGGGAGTCGTTATAAGGATAGTGGATGAAATGATGTCTACAAATGTGGACAAATAGAACTGAAATTTACCCCAGAATATTTTATTCCACAAGAACGAGGAGTATATTCACAAGAGAGTGAAAATATTCTGTGGTTAAGTATAAAAGTTTCAATTCTATTTGTCCATATAATAGGAAACAACCAAAGGCTTGGATTCTATGTCTAAATATGTCCATTATACTAATAAAATATGCTAAGAAAGGAATATGATATTACATTACACTAATTTATACGAAATATTAATCTACAATCTTAATATTTGCATCTGTAACATTAACATAAATAATAAAATAGACAAAATTGTTCATCACTTCTTGAAATTCCAGCTAATAATCCACCAGAATAATTTTTTACAGCAATATGATAGGTGAGATATCCTCATAACCTGGTACCTTATGAAAATCTAAGTTTTATTCGAAATCGATTCTAAGGAGTTATTCAACATTACATTTCACAAAAGATACTTTATTATCCTTAAGGTGCTATTTATCAAGATGAAATATTCGTCAAAAGACGTTATCTTTTTATTATTATATGATCTGATAACGGATGCATTCTAAAGATCACTACAATACCAATAATAATTAATTTTGGTACTTTCTAGAAAACAACTATGTAGTAAATTCTGATGTTGGACTTCTTCCTCCGGAGGTTTCTGCCTTAGTCCACGAAATGTATCAAACAGAACTCTGAAATTTGAAACAAATGTGAAGATCAAAGGCTTTATAATAAGAAAAAATTAGTAATTCTTATGCAAATTCCATTTCAAGAGCAATGTACTGCTAAGTTATACACGAAATTTCGTGATGGCAACTAGCAAGAGAACGTTTGAAACTTTGGGAAATTTTAACACCCAGATCTTCTTTGAGATACACCAGCATCGCATGGCACACCAGCTAGAAGGCTCTATTATGAGGAATATATCATCCTAGGCTCGAGTTTGGAATGATAAAACTGAAAAGGAAACTGAGGATCGTAGCAGAAGTGAAAATTACTCCTGTACTATGTAAGTTAACCTCGCTAGATACGTTATCGAGACATCACGTATCTAATTATCCTAGTAATTGTATTGTTAAGTGCTTCAAAAGCTGAGGTCATTTCGCACGAGGCCTCACACTAATTATCCTGTTTATGAATACTGAATTTATTAAATCAATTGTGATGAATAATAAGTGATATATTTTGAAAGTTAATGGTTAAGGGCGAATCGGTGGTAAGAATTGTTCGTATCGGAAATACAGGGATTTTACCCTACGTTTTAAGGCATACATTATCTTTAAGTATAATATGATCTTACGAACAACTAGTTCGACTGAAACTGAGTTGTGTTATACAAGGAGTTTCGAGATAAATCTCGCCGGCTAAGTTCTTAATTGATGAACAATTGGTACTTAGAAATATTTACATCTTACATAACAACCTTATCTATAATTATTTTTCATTTCAGAGATTTCTTTATGCATAGTTGAGTCAATGCAAGAACATTATTAAAACTCCGTGATACAGTAAGGATAAATTACACTAAATCATATAATTTGTTGAATTATATTAAAGAACATTACAAACTAAATAATCATAGTTCTGACGATTTGAAATATGTCTTTGATACTCTCTCTGTCATTTCCACGAAAAGAAATAGTGGTACCGTATTACTTCATATTTTAAATCATAATTTAGAGTGTATTCATAACACCCTAAGTTTGTAACGGAGCAAACCGGAGATTGAATCAAGACATTGCTGGATAGCAGTCGTTATTAAATTGGTTTATGTTAGGCTCTTAAATGATAGGAGTTAGGAGTTACGAGAAAATAAAATTATCGTCTCAGAAAAGTGCGTAGGCAGCAGTCTCAGACTCATAACGAGACTAAAATATAGCCTTTCCTCGAGCATTAAATATGAAAGATCAGAAATCGCAGATGCGAAATGAACCTTAACCTACTCTTTCGCAAATTTCGAGCCTTAATAACGTTAAGGCGATGTTAAAGGCTGCCGTAAAGAAGGATTTTATTTCCTTTATTAAGGTTTCACTGGTGATATAGAAAAAACAAAACCGAGGTTTTAATTTTCAAAGAAAATACGACCCAAAAGAGAGGCGTTTTGGCTTTTTTCCTCACCGTAATCTTTAAATGTGAATTATGTTTTTGATTAGTAATGGTTATCAGTCCTCCAAGTAACTTTTATGTAATACTTTATTCCCTTGTAGTGCTAATTATCACGCAAGGTCGCTGCGGAGCATATTAACTTTGGTGCTTCAAAATTATATGGTTTCCATTATTATCTCTTTCTTAAGAGATAATCAGTGTAATTGAGAATATTATCGTAAACGATCACGTTTATGCTGCTATTTAAGATTTCTTTTAATGTCATTATGTAAGAAACGAAACTAGTGGCTTTCAGTATAAGGAAGTGTGTATTTATCATCTTACAGAAGCTACATTATGATAAAAAGTGCTATCATGTTTGCTATCGTGTAATCCATTTACGTATATAAATGTATTATATATGCGTATGCGTTGTACACATAAAATATTATTGAATAGTAAGTATTGAACTGAAATAGATCTATGCTCTCAAATGGCACTGTGACTTTTAAAAACGCTTCGCGGGACACTTAAAATACTTTACTTTCAAATTTATCTTGGCATACATACGAGACTCGTACCAACTCTCGTGGGACACATTTGAGGCATGATACGCAGTACCGCGTGGATTCATAATTAATTTTAATGAATTTATAGAATTCATCCATTTAAGGAAATTTTACAGAGTTAGTATTACGGGAGCCCCACTTTAAAATCTCCATTCATGTTTACACTTTCATTTACATTTAAACCCTGCAAACCGCCACTGGCGCATGGCAGGGGGTTTAAAACACCGAAAATCCTATCTACCCTTGACTGCTGTTGGCTTCTCTAATACCTCGGAATACGGCAGAAAAAATGACCAGAAATAACTCTGTTCTGGCAACAATTTCCCTGTAACGCTTCATCGTTTTGTCTCGAAGATCACGTACGCTACTAACTGGTATGACAATATCAACTACCTCCTCCCCGAGATCCGTAGTGATAAATTAAAGATGTTAGTGATGTTGAAACAGTTGTTAACATAAGATACTACTATTCCATACTCTGTTCCGCTAGCTCACTGAATTTATCTGTAACATCTATTTTCAGTTCGTCTTCATTTGCAAAGTGCCTTCCGCATCAAGTTCTATAAGATCTTTATTAAGACAAGATTGAGACTGAAAAGTCGTTCACTTCAGAATCGATGATGCTCAGTCTATGGGCTGTGTACCGTTTATTCAAAGACTCTCTACCCGAGAAATTAAAATAAATCAAACCCTCTTTCCCGGCCAAAGATCACGTAGATAAGAAGTGCGGGTATCGTGGTAGACCTAAAGCAAATTCAGTAACATTGTCACAACCAATAAATGTCTCGGAGGAAAAACTTTCTTTACCTTCTGGATGACCCTCGCATATGTTCGGGTCTATTTACCCGGCGTCACCACGGAGAAAGGCAACACCAATCGGTTTTATTTGGACCCTCAATTAGAACAACACACAACCCCCAACCTACCCATCAAGGGGAGTGGCTCAATTTAAATTAATTACCGTAGGAATCCGAATCATATCGCCCCGTATCAATTACCGAAATTTTCTCCCTTTTACTTGATTAAATTCCCGCGAAAGAATTCTTCCGCAGAACGAAGCACGATTAGATTCGCATCGATTGTGAAGGAGAAGAAGAAGCGATCAACGCCGTTGTCACAACTCTTCGCGCGAAATGGAAATGGATATCGACCCGGCGAAAACTTGCGAGATATGCGTAGTTTGCTATTAGTTTGGACTGTTAAATATTTCATTCCCCATAATGGAGGTCTCCTTTTGAACATCAATTAACCCTCTAAAGAGCAGAAAAGGGATAATTGAAAGTAAAATAGAGTCCCCAGCGCCGGAGGGTAGAGAGAGAGAGATTAAACGAGACAAAAAGCACGGTTATGTGAGAGGGAGCGGTAAAAAGGAAAGCAAAAGGGATGAGGAGAAAGCAAACAGAAAAGACAACGAGGAAAAGAGGGAGAGCCAAAGGGGATTGGAAAAGTTTTTCACTCTCTGGTCAGCCTCTTTTTCTTCCCCCCTTCAACTCCCTGGACCAACACTCAATCTCATTCCCCCTCCTCCTTTCTTCGTTTCTTGCAGCCTTTTCCTCTGCGCCAAAAACAAGTCCTACGTTAAGGACTAATGAAGTCTGGGATCCGCACACCGAAAGGTGGAATTATCCCTGGCGTCCGAAAGCGTCTTATTATTCAGTGCTTGTTTGGGTGACATGATCTTTATACGTTTACCCTTAAAGAGCTACGTTTCGTTCTTCGGCCTTCGAAACCAAGGTTGCGCTAGCATTTCTGATGCTGTAGCCCACGAAGACGCCCTCTTAACAACGAATATCACTCACTTAGTAAACTGACTATTTTAACTGAAGCACAAGAAGCTCTGAAAAACCGTGCTTCAATTCAGAAATACTTACGTATGATCATAGGTGTAAAATAGCATGTCATATTGCTATTATACTACACTATAAATTATAAAAAGGTCTATGTATAATTATTTGCTTGTAATGAACATTCATTATGTACATGCAACATCATCATCAGATATATTCAGTTGTACGTTTTCCAATGTTTATAAACATTCACACATGTATAATTAATGTGCATTCACACAAATCTCGTTTCGTTGTGATTAACGTTATGATATGTATATTAATTGATTGTCTTGAAATTATGTTTTGATGAGTAATGTATTATAATTACCCAAGTTATGATAAATATAAACAAACTCAAACAGCGTTTATTGTAATAATATTCTTTGTTTATGCCATGGGATAAGGATGATTAGTATAAGGGTTTCAGAGTAGATGATTGAAATTTCTCCGCATTACTATATGCATGTTTCGTCTTCCTAAATAGCTTGGATTAATTAAAGAGGAATAATGGTAGTTGAAGCTTAGTGGAAGAATCATCTTCATCTACATAAATACCCATCAATCCGCCATTCATGATGCATTTTCTTTAGCTTAAATAAGCTTATTTTAGAACTTTCACGTTGTCACTTTTTCATCCGTTTCACTTCCACCTAAGTTTTATCATAAAAAGTTATTATATAGTTAGTTATTTAGTATCATAAAAACTAACTATATTTGTAGATATTGTCAAATCACACAATAATCTACGCACATGCATAGTTGCACTTAAATGATAAGTAACAAATAGTGATGATAGTTATTCTTTACAGCATATGTTTGAAGTTAGTGATCTAATTAAAGTGGCTCTACCGTTGCATTATATGATATGAATGTCCAGTCAAATATGGTTTATGCTCTTTGACGCATTAAATTTGAACATTTCTAGGTCAATGTGTTTTTTGTTTATAGAATGATATTGATGACACCTAGAAAGAGGAAATTCAAGCATTATTTTTGATGCCTTATATAATTTCAAAATTTCCAATCAAATTTAGTTTATAAACTTTTACGCATTAAATTGTAACATTTCTAGGTCAGTATGTTATCATATTGTGTATGGATTGATATTGATGATTATTAACACTTAGAAAAGAGGAAATTCAAGAATTATTCCTGGTCCCTGATATAATTTCAATATTAGATAAATTATTTAGGATTATGGTTAATTTCCATGTATGATTTAAGTTCAAGGTTAGATTTTCCGTTTCCTTATTCATGTCTAGTTTTCAGCGATAGTAATGCATTACTTCTTATCTGAAGAGTCTTTCAAAGCAGCTAATTTTCTACAACACCCATTCGACCTTTTACTTCAGAGGCGGAATCCCAGCCTAAGGATATAATCAAGAGGAGTAGTCTCCTTCTTAGACTCTTTGGTGCTTCTCTTTATGAAAGTATAACCCTTTAATCACACTAAATGGATGATAACATATTATATCTTACATCCCGCGAAGAAAATATTTCAGTGTTATTTCGGTTAAGCCTGCCAATTACTTCAATAAACAGAAAAACAGAATGTTAAAGTCAATAACTTTTCCTTGAGGTGACGAAACGAATTAAAGATAGTCGTAACTGAATCATTTTGTAGTCGATGCTATCAGTAAAAAGCTCCTTTAGGCTCTGTGTATCTCATTCTTGGATTAAAATAACACCTTTAATTTATTTACGCAATGTTGCGAAACTCAATATTTACTGATTAGTGTAATACTGGAAACATTTCTTTCAAATAACACTCATTTGTAATCAAAACGTACCTTATAACTGGTCCTTGATCTTCAGAAAATTGTAATTATCAAATAATTAATAGAATTGATTTTCAAAAAAATACATTAAGATAAATACAGGCCAATTCGTACAGATATCGCAAGTATAATTCACGAACCCACAAAAATCGCCAGCTTTCCTCCTTCATGCCTTCACCTCTGTTCTTTCACGATTTGAAAACAATCACGAAAAACGATTTTTTCTTCGTGGTGATCGAATAGATTTGGTTTGGCAATAGTTTATATTTTACAGATTATTATTTATTTTATAAAACACTTTTTCTTTGTATGGTCAATCTTGTGACCGTCCTTATATCCAAAACTTACATAGTGATGCTGAAGCACAAGGAGGAGCAAAACTAAGGCACTGCAACTAAGTGACATTTACGTCGTCACATATTAAGAGCATTTAAAGTCGCTTTTTCTATGCTGTGATGGAATTGCTACTGATAAATTCTAATAGCTTTCCAATTTTCAATATTACTGAATTAAAGTGTTAACTTACGTCGGGAATCGAATCCGGGAGCTATTTTATCAAATGTTAATATATGCTTTCCTTTGGGTTATCCTTGGCCACTCCATAGTTACAGATTGCAGAGAGTTCCCTGCAGGTTTGCTCTATGATGTTTATTTCCAACCTTCGTATTTATATTTCCAATGCAGCCCGAACTCCTAATTTGGGTGCATATAATTCGAGCAAGGCAGTCTTTGTATGAGCACTTTCTTACATTTTCAAGATTTTACAGTGATGCTTTACTGAAAATTCAGTGATATTTGCTTTATTCTTTTTTATCATAAAAGTTTAAATTACTTTCTTACAATTTACGATACATTTTGTTTATCGGTAAACATTTTCTGCATTTAATTTTGAAATTGAATATGCTATTGAAGAAGACTGAATCATTTTGAAAGGTATCAATTTTTATTGATATATAAAATATTTAATATAACTTATTTTAATAATGAATTAATGTATCGTCTAAACTAAGGAGTATTTTAAACTAATATACTTTTATATGTGATGGAAAGGGGGGAATTCTCCCTTATATAAATTTCCCTCTCTCCCATGTGAACATTATTCACTTTTTAAATCTCCCAAAATCACAGATTTACCCTATCTGAGAATTTCATCAAAGCATTAAGCAACTGAAATTTATTTAATGATCAAATATGGGAGTCTATTGACCACACATAAGCTTAAATGGTATCGGATTTTAATCCTGTGGCAATATCGATGTAAGACCACGAAGATTTGCTGACCACTTCAAAGGGAACAAGAAAGAATTTTAAATCGTAAAAAAATACAATAAAACCTGGCGTTTAATAATATGGCAGAAAAAAGAACACATCAAACGAGGATTAACTCTGATCGCTGTTGAGAAAGCAGGTAATCCCCGGGAAGACTAATGAAGGATAGTTTATGCGACATTTGAGAGCATTAGTTTTCCCCTTTCATTTGGAACGTTTTTGTGCTTTACTTAAGACATTAATCTTCAGTCTATCATTCCGAAAAAGGGAAAATTTATCATCCATAATCTCTGGCCCGTCCACGTATGTATCGGTGGAGATTAGGGTCCTAATTAATGGCTCAAACGCGGTGGTCCTCTTTAAAACCTCATGACAAATATCGTCAACAGACTGATATACGATACACGTAAAATTTCTCTTTTTCTTATTTCTAGAGAGAGCCTTTATTTATTTATTATTTATATGTAATAATTATATAAATATACAATATAATTGTATAACAAGGTCTTTTAATTTCTATTACTGTCTCTACTTCCCTACTCTCTTGAAGAAAATTCATGGATTTTGTAAATTTTAAGCACATTGTAAAACTGTTTATAAGGATTTTTAGCATTTTAGAGATGTTTTGTCTAACTGCATAAATCTATTAGACAATTCACTGAATTGTTTTTAAATTTAGGATATTTTCTCCGATTTCCTTTATCATAATGATCATGTATCTCATAACATGTGGTACACTTATATAAACAGATTATATCTGTGTTAAATTATTGATATGAGGGCGGATATTGTAGAACTATTAGAATAAAAGTAATTGTTAAGTAGAGTATAAAATATTCACTGGGACAAAAATCGTATTTCTTCAAGGTAAAATTATACTAGAAAAGACTATCAAAAAATTATCTTAAGTAACATTTTTATGTTTACCGAAAGTGTTGAAATATTTCCTAAGTAAAAAATACTTTGGATTTTCATGAAGGCAGAAGTGAGAGATTTCGGTTTCGGAATCGTTACCCTTTGCTATATTTTTTTAATATCGTTAACAGCACGAGTTAAACACGTTTTTACGACCTGCCCTCAGACGTTTATGTTAAGGGTTTACTACCCGACTTGGGCTAATACCAGAAAATGTAAAACGCTGATAACTTATCTGTCACTTTATTTCCTATACATTCTTATCAACACGATTTTTATTTTTTGTCACTGATTTTATTACACCATAATTTTCAAAATTTTTAATGCAAATCTTTCACTATTTGTACTATTTTCAGCCGTTTGCGTATTAACCCATACTTAATCTATAATAAAATGAAATCTACATGCTCAGGCGATACCTTGTGGAAAGCCATTTGAAGTAATGAAGGAGTATACATGTAATTTTCCACACTATTTTCCACTCTGTTTCCACAGAATAGTGTGGAAAATTACAATTTTACTCATTAATTACTTGATCTATAATATCTTCCAGATGTAAAATTTTTCAATACTTATGGTGACATATTTCGGAATTTCGGAGTAAATATTTTGCCAAATGGGATAGATTCCCATGCCTTACGTCGTAGTTCGATAACGGAAGTAACAAAACGGAATATAATCCCTCGTTTCCGCTATTCTCAAGTTATTGGCTGAGACAAGCTCGCAATCCATCAAGCGTTTGTATAGCTAATGAATAAATTATGCGCAAATAGAATACGAGGGATAGCATTCCGGAAATAGGTGCATTTCAAGATACAGTCGGCGGATGCAGCAACAGCGCCTTTGGGTTCTGCAGTTGATTCCTCTCCGTTAGAGAGACAGGATATTCCATCTGAAACGTGCGTGAGACAATTTGTCTCGTTCGAGTTCGGTTACAGACCCATTAAAGGGAAGCTGTATGTGTGAGGGGAAGAGATGATAGGGGAGAAAAGTAGAAAGGGATTATTAAGGGAAACGATGCGATTAGGATGGGATGAGTGATGGTGAGGGAAACGGACTGGGATTATGGAGGGAGTGGGGAAGGGGAAGGCTGGTGAGAGGGTAGTAGAAATACGTCAAAAAATCACATTCAGAAATGGTTACGACAGCTATTCTTCAAGTGGATTGATTTTATATTACTGTGTGATGAACACATTGTACTTTTCTATGCGCTGTGCTATAGAATTGCACGGTACGATTTTACGCAACGAAATTGCGTTGGAGTTTTAATGTTATACTCACATTATGTTACAAAGAAAATATTGAATGAATACGTTTAATTATTTTAAATTGTTTATATTTGATTCATAGTAATATAGATTTAATATTTCTAAATTTAATCAATAATATATATTTAATAGATTTAAAACTGACATCGTGTTTTCAACAAGTCTTATTCAAACTTGATTTTCCCACTTTGATTTATTGAAGAATTGTAACTTAGCTTAAAAATAATTTAAATGTATTTACTCCTTAGTGTTTCCTAGAAGTGACGTTCTACTGAGTGACGTCAGCTCATTTAAATTTTATAATAATCCATGATTCAATCCTGACCTTTTAAAATTTAATATTCCGCTTATGACATTCTTGCTCGGAAAAGACAGCAAAATACCTCACTCCTCACCTTGTTTAGTAAGCTTCTTTTCCGTTTCTAATCAATTAATAACTAATGGCAGCCCAACCTGCTTTTGGAGAGAGTATCTTAGAGACACACATGTGCCATGAAATAAATTACACTGAGATTCTTGTTCATTGAACCATGAGGATGTTTTGATATATAACTCTCCCAATTACATTTTCATTAATTTATGAATTCGAGAATAGTCCAACATTAGAATCCCACATTTTATGAAAAGTTGAGGACCTGAGTAACATTTATTAGAAATTATAATGCTTACTTTCTAAATTCCTCTCCCTGCAAGGAGTAAACTGTACACACTACACTCAAAAATTATGTAAAATATTCATAGTCAATTGTTAGTGGTGGGTTTTTATTTATTTTTCCGTATTTATTATTTATTTTTCCGTAAATGCTATATTAAAAGATGCTGAATTTAAAGATAAGAAAATGAAACGTAAGTGAGGGAGTAATACGGCATTGGAATTTATGGGTATTGGCTCGATAATGGTCAAAGATACAGGATATAGGAAATGAAGCGGTGTGAGAAATAAAAGGGTACGGGGTAAGGGAATACCCACCATTGTTTGTAGGGGAAGTGGGGTACACAGCTTTAGCGGTTTTCCCGCCAATGCTCCTTTAATTGGTCGTCCGTCAGATGACTCGCATCACAGAGTATAAAGAGTGGAGAAAAATTGGAGGGAATCAAAATTAACCAATGAGAAGAGAATGGCATTTCGTGGTATAGATCCCGCAATCGGGGTGGCTCTTCCTCTATTTTTTCCTCTCTGAAACTGCATTATCCAACGGACAAAAGGCCTGCGCTCGTGAGTGCCACTCTTGTTAAGTTTAGAGCCGATGAAATGGGACTGTGAACGATTGCATCTCTTTTATCTCTGTTACACAAAATAACTCTAATCTTCTGTATAAAAAAGAGGGATTTATTTGGCCTATTAGTTAATTCTACGAGTGTATCGCATTAGTTGATTGGTGCATTGTTCCGCGCGCAGAAATCCTCCAGGTTTATTATTTTGAAATATTATTATTATTATAAATCGTTGAAATTCATTACAATTAACGATTTATCACGCTTAAACAAAGAAAATCTATTTCAATTTTCCGTTTAAATCTAACAAACGAAGGCAGTGTAGGAGCTCAACAGAGAATTTTGCATTAGGATATTTTATAAATCAATAAGATGTAATATAAGATTTTTAATACATTTATCTTATCGCCAGCTACACTAAGAAATTTATATATTTCAACCTTATATTATCAGATTTGTTGTATTTTTTATCGTTAACCATATTTTTATTTTATCTACAAATAAAATTTATCATTGCGTCATGTGTCAAATGAGTACATTTTCATGTCTAAATGAATAACACAGGATTTATTAACTGTATGTAAATTTTAAAACACATCAAAAATTGTCTCCACTATTCTTTTGTGCGAATCTCACGGGATTTAATAAAGCTTATATTCAATATATGATAATGAAAATACAAAAAATTATAATCAATCTTAAGGAAAAAATACTGATTTCAAGGAAAATGTTTTAAGGTTAGTTTGCATCTGGAGGAATTTCCTGTAAAGAAACGGAGATGGAAAAAAGTCCGACAGTTCCGAGACTCAAACTCGGATATTCCACTTGACGCTTGATACCGCATAGAGGGAACTTTACTCCCTGGCGACTGTACTTTGGATTGGAGCCCTGGTCCTTTTAGACTTTAATGAGGAAAAAATTCCATGTTAAAATTTGCAAATTAGATGGAAATGTTCACGAGCAAAAATATATAAACATCAACTAGTACTTGAAAGAATTAGTAGGTTCTCCTGTGAATTTGAACCAATCACCGAGAAACATAATAAATTTCTCTAAATATATGCAATCCAGGAGTTTCTCAGAATCTTGTGAGAGGTGTCAGAAATAGGAAAAAGAGGAACTTTTTATGATTAACGTTGGCAAATTTTAGCGATTTGGTAAGATTTTGAAAGGTAAGGGCTCTACTATAGAATCATGATTCAGATTTCTTAACAGTAGCATAAGTAACATAAAAATACCTTCTCATTCTCAAAATGAACGCTGGTGGATAATCTTTAATGCGTTTTACCGTATGACATTTTTATCCCTTACTTCATCTCGGCTCGTTCCTCCATGACTTAGAAACCTTCGTCAAACAATACAAGTGTACGATATATATTATAATTCTGTTTCATGCTCCTTCAAACGATCCAAATAGATATTTTGAGTTTGCTTATCATCCTTATCTATGATATCTTATTTATATTTGTTTTATATTTCTAATAATTTTATTTTTGTTTACATTTTATCATATGAGGCTATTTCCCTGTATTCATCATAAGGTGGTGCTATATTTAAGGATCTTTTTCAGGCAACATATAACTATCAATCTTCCCCACTATTTTTCTCTCCACATGCTTAATTAACCTGTGATGAATACTTCAAAATATGACCTATCAGTTTTTGGTCAAATGCCATCATAAGGATCTCTTCACCCCGATTCGCTTCAGTGTCACTTCTTCTTTTCAACCTACCTAACCACTTGACTTTTAGCATTCTTCTGTGAAACGCCATTTCAAACACAAGTCTCCTTTCCTCTTTGCCTTTTCAGAGTTGGTCCAGGTCTCGTTTCTATGAATCAAAAGTCTAAGGGAGTGACTACCTAATAAATTGAGGCATCCTTTAAAATTAACTAAGTTTTCTTTCTGAGGACGTTCCTCTTTCTTGGACTCAAATAGACTAATGTCATACTTGTGGGTCACTACCCTACACTAACCATATATTTCTTCACCGTGACAAAAGTCATAATTTTAGAAGAGAATTATGTTACATAATAACACTGTTGTTTTTAATAGTTAACGTTCAAAAGACGGAAGTAATACATTATATGATCAGTTCTTAATCAGAACCCTTTATAGTTCGATAAGATATTCTTTCACTGGAGAGAGATACCTCGATAAAAATATGTAATTTGTTACATAATAGCAGAAACTATACGCTCACGGTTAAACTTTAAATCTAGATTAAATTTTAGTCTAGATTTCATTACGTAGCTTTTATTTTAGAAAACGTATCCTTCTTCTAAAATGTAATTTCAAGTCTTAAGAAGAAAAATGTTAAATGTATGATTATATAATTATAACAATATGCATCTGAAAGGCCTGATTCTGAAAGTCTGATTTCAAGCCAGTTTTTATCAGAAATCATCGTCGAATAATTGACAATATCTTTTATAACTCAATTTCCACTTTTAATTTTTTCTGAACCAAAAATGGCAAAAAAGGCAAATTTTAGGCTTTTGTAAAGGCAAATAAGCCGATGAAACTGATTCCATTGAACACACCCCTGTTGACAACATTAATAATTAGATATTGGTGATCTCAGTTTTGTCTCCAGTGTCATGTATTTTGAAGCATTCCAATATTTTTAATCCAACATCATTATTTTCAATTTATCTTGAATAAAAAGAGCCCGATTTATGTCCATCCTCGTGAAATAAATACTAGAAAATAATACTGCAAACCTCTAGTAAATACTGAAAAAAGGTGCGAAAATGGATCATGAGAATTCGAAAGAATCTAAGGACCGACACCTTGGGAGATCCGTAAGCGTCTCTTTAAATCCTATAATACGAGTGATTCCAATTATTCGATCAAGTTCCGAATATTCATCCCAAAACTTTAATCAATTACCGGAGCCTGAGAGCAATCCCGATGAAAAGATAAGCAGAAAAAAAAGTATCCCTCAATTTCTCGAGCCATCGAAAAGAAGGTAAAAAAACTTTGAAAAAGCAAATTAAAAGCAATTAGGAGTGCATTTCACCCGCCGTTGGCAACAGTCTCGAAGAAGGATGTCGTTTCCACGGAAGAAAAGGAGAGACTGGAAGGAAAAAAAAAGAAAACGGAGTGGCGCGACGGGATATATATGACGGGGAATTTTCACAACTCGTGTTTAATTGTCCGAAACGTCTTCTGGAAGAAGGAGTAAGAGCTCCCGATACTCGAAATCGAAATGGGAATCCCGTCCGATAAAAAAGGGGGCGCATTAATCAATCAATTATAGGCCATCTCTTCTATGGGCCATTAGACCCGCATCCGCCGAGAAAAACCCTTTTTTTTATCCGATATCTCCTCCCACGACCTCCTTCGCCCTTCCATTAATTCCACTCAAGATGGACGCTCTCCTCCTCCCTTATTTCTTCAATCCTCTCTCTCTTTCTCTCTCTGTCCGAAAATCTTCACCTCAATCGAATTACGTTCCATCAAGGTAACGGCCCCCGCCGTATAGAGGGAGATTGCCGAGCCTTATCTAAACCTCTTCTCCATTCCGAATCATTGGAAATTTCACGGAGCCTGAAAAGGAGTCTGTTTTAAATCGGATGTATGGAGTGGGATGCATGAGTCGTTTGGATGGATGTTGTCTGGATTGAAAAGGAAATTTTCCGCGGGTCGTTAAGGATTCAAAAGTTAAAACCATTCCTAACGTGAATGATATAATAAAGCGTCTTTATTTGGGTGAGGTTGGAACTAGAGAGTCGCGTCTTACAATGTAACTATAGGTCAATTAACACATGATAGATATACCAACGGAAGTTTCGATGTTGCCTGGATTGAAAAGGAACTTTTCCACGGGTCGCTAAGGATTCAAAAGATAAAACATGAATAATGATAATAATAAAACGTCTTTATTTGGGTGAGGGTGAGACTAGAAAGTCTTATCTTACATCTAACTCTACGCCAATGAACATATGGAAGAAATAGATACACAAAGTGCATAGAGAAAAACTAATTTTTGGGTTTAAAAGCCTAAATTAGTTCTTAGGAAAAATATTCCACAGCAGGAAAACACCCACAGGAAAGTGTATGTGAAAATAATTCGAAGCCTTTAGATACCTAAAATTTTACGGAAAAGGCAGACAAACAAAAGGAAGAAAAATATATGAAAACACATATTGAATAGAGACTTTAAGGATTGCTTTATCAGATTGATGAATTATATACATCTAGGTTTATTATCGGTATTATTTGACGTACTTTATATCAGGTGACTTTAAGATTGCCACATAATGATCGTCTTAAAACTTGTGGAAAATACGAAGTTCACAAGGAAATGGATGATGACAACTTTGCTTTTTAACGCGTGAGTATAGGATAACAGACAAAATGAAATAGTATTTTTATGGTTACTAAATTTATTACTATATTAATCTCTTGAGTTTATGTAATTGAAAATATTATGTTTACTGGTTAAAAAATTATTTATTTAATTAGTATAAAATTATGATCTTTTTCAATGCAAGAGACTATAAGTACTCCTAAATATGGAACTAAAAGTGACACGTTGAGTTAGCAATGAATTCGGTTAACTCGGAAAGTCTAAGTTGTTCTGTATATCATGTTCACAGATTTCCACAGCGTATAGCAAGGATAACTTACATCACGATATCTTCATGTTTTTAATTACATTAAGGCCTAGATGACTCTTAAGGAGACTAAATACTCCACATTACGTCAGCAGATCCTAATGTGCGTCATCACTGGAAGATAATTATTCCTGAAATAAATATGCTTTCGTAATTGTCATTCAATTAAGCTGCAGCGATTCCCTACAAAAGAAGGCTACTTAAACAAGTGCCGTTCGTTACTTAAAATTCTGAGACCCATGGCCTTTAATATTTGCAAGAACGAATTTTAAGCAAATTCGTTACAGTATTCCTCTCGAAACGTCTGTGTTTTTAATTTTCCCTCAACATTCTCATATCACTCGAGAATAACTTTTTTAAGTCAAACTTAATATTACTCGTTCCTGCGTCACGTGCCATCTTATGCTGAACGTTTTAAAGAGACCAAAACGTCCCTGTATATATAAGACATCAAATATTGAATCGTAATTAGAGTACATTCATTAAGGAAATTGGGTAAGGATTCAAAGCAGAAATCATTAAGAGAGACTATGTACATCCGCCCGGCGTCGCTTTAAATTTTCATCATTGAAACGCGAAACTGAAAAGAAATTACCGGAGAGAGAGAGGGATGGAAGCCCAGAATACAAAGCGGTAACAATTAGTTTAGGCTTAATTGTTTCGTCAATTATGGCATTAATTGCTCACGTGGCTTTAATTAATATTCTACTAAGCACGCCTCATTGGGTCGTCTTAATTATTTAGTATCATTTCCATAAGCCTCTGGTAATACATATTTGTCACCTTCCCCAACGATCGATCGCAAGTTTCGTGTATCGGAGACTTTTCGCGATTTTAACGTTTACGTCACGGTTAACGTTCATCCCCATACCGCTTACGTAATTGTTGTTGATGAGAAATTTTAGATTCACGACCATTTTACTCCTGAAGTCCAGATCCAGTGTTGTCCGTGCAGTATTGAATATAATCTGTAACCGATGAATTAAAACATACAAAATGATCATGGTTGAGTGAAGTGTTTCTGACCACCAATAAGTGATAAACCTAAGTTGACCCGCTAAAACTCATTCTCAAATGCAATTTAGCAATACTTAGAATAGTAAACAACTTTTCTCCGAATCTCTTCAGGGAAAAACCAGAGATGAAATATATCTCGAACGACTTTTCGTAAATGACTTTCAACTCATGGTTGAATTTATCTTACGAAAATTCATTAAATTCGTTCATCATCGTTTTCTCCGCATGCACCAGCGTTTCTTCATTTAGAATTAATTTTAGTTTTCTTATTAAATTAGTTTTCTTTCCTGCTTTAGTTTTTTACCAGGTATTTTTTTCATTTTATATATACTTTATTCTGTTTTCAGCGCTTACAGTGGATACAATTCCGACATTTAGCATACTGCGTATATTGTAGCATATGATAATCAAATGAGACGTTTAATTAGTCATTTTATTATATCACTAAGTGTAAGAAATCGAAATCCTAACTTATTTATATTGGTGACTACAAATAAGTAACTATATAGGTGGTATTCATTTATTTTTGTACGTGATATCTCTCAGCATAATACGTAACTTGATAGGAAATGCTTTGGAAAATGGTAAGAAAAATTCTTATTTAGATTGCAAATGGAGAATTAATTAACTTCATATAAACTGTACAGGCTAATTAATAAACCCCTATTATCTACACTTCCAAAGGCTCTCACGATTGATTAAAGGATATATGATTTAATAACATAATCATGTCATGAATTACAATGGATAGCTTAATGCCTGATAATTAAAAAAATCTTCCGAAATCCTGCTATTAAACTGCCGTAAGTGAACGATGTAACTGAAAAGCAAGAATTACCCCAGCTTTGGGTTTTGATCAAGTTTTAAACTTCCACCACCATATGTTGATTGTTTCCACCATTATACTAACATAAGATTACTAGTAAATATATGCGATTGTCGAAAAACATGGCCACTTTAAAAAATTTTGGGAAAATTTAAGTTTAAATTGATAGAGAAATTATTTTTCGCTTTAATAAATATTTCATGTTTACTTGTTCTCCTTATGAAGTCTTAGAGGGTATACTAAATACCAAAAAGTATTAATTAGTGAATAAATGATAAGCCCTCGTTTCGGAGTGAAATATTCTAAACTTTCATGCAATAGCATTACCTGTTTATGTGGATGATGGAGACGTATATCTGTTGATGGTAAATGTATATTTTAATTTAATTTTTATTTTATATATTAACGATTTTAGGCATTGAATAACGAATGCAAATGCAAATTGAAAATGATTTATATGATTACGATGCCAATTTAACCTTACCAAACCATTATTTAATGATAGTTAAATAAAATAAATCGTTAATGAGCGATATTTGACTTACGGGATGAATGAAATACAGAAGTAAGGGATCAGTACTTTGGATTTCTCCTCAGAAGGAAAATGTCGCTAAGATCAGTGATTTTGCGGTACTGAATTCTTCTCAGTGGCAAAGAGTACTGTTGTTTTTCCATTGGAATGGTTGCTAATTACTGTATCGTTTCAAATGATACTCAATTTTAATAGTTTTGCTCTCTACTGTCATTTGAAGCAAAATTATACAGCGGAAGTTTTCACCCTTTTACAAATCCGAAGAGAAACCTATCCTATATATTTTCCTTACCATTTTCCTCCCCATCCAGTTTTCCTCTCCTAACGTTTTACTTTTACTTTCTCCAGGAATTGGAGATCCTGTTTGGTAAGCTCTTCCTGAAATGTTTTCTCTGTCCACTTAATTTGCATCTTAATTTATACGCCACCACAGTAACTTCAACTCCAATGGCCTTTTGAAGTCGAACTTTCACAAACAACGCTTTCGAAGAAAGCTTTTTACTAACATATACAAGTTTTACAGTGCTATCAGCAAAGTCCTTTGAGCTTTAGTGACTAGCCTAAAAGAAACGAGCATGACTTCTTATTTAGATTCAAGATCTGATTAAAAGAAGAACACTTCTGACAAGTTAAAATAGTAGTATTTGAATTGAAGCTCTTTTTAAGGAGTACTTTCGATTTCAAATTTGTTTTGCATCCTTCTTTTGCTAAGAAAGGTAACAATCTGCGCTACTTTTATCTTCAGATGACTGTTTGACAAAAACGTTCGAACTATTCTAGTAACTTTCGATAATTTGATATTATCTCTTGATGCACTTCGTAATTTTCCAACGTCAATATCTTTTCAGGAATTTCTTGGCTTGTTTTCTATGGATGAATTGCTAAATAATACGACTCACTAACTAATCTCTGAACAGTTTCTTTGTATTTTACTGAAGGGCTTTATATATTTTAAAGAGCATCATAGGGCAAAGATTGGGGCCAATAACATCATCCTATATAAAGTGTTCTACCTTTCGGTAGGTTCATGTGCCCCCACATTCCCTATTTAATTCCCTCTCCTTCAATTCCCGGTAACTTATCCCACCCCTTAATTCGTCTAATAACTTTTGTCTTTGTCTTCCCCTCTGTCTTTTCCCTAGCATTCTTCCCTCGATCGCTTTCTTCAACAATCCCTCCCCTCTCAATATTTGACCCACCCATTTCTTTTGTCTATTTTTAATTACATCAATCATTACTCTTTTCTCCCCAACCATCTCTAGAACCTCCCGGTTCGTTTTTCTGTCGACCCAACTAACTTTCTCCATTCTACGCCATACCCACATCTCAAAAGCCTCCAATCTTTTGACATCCTCTTTTTTCAACGTCCACGTTTCACACCCGTATATTACACCCAAACATTACACTCCACACCAAGAAGCTCCATTAATTATTCCCTAGCATTATTGAGAATAATAGATAATGAAATCAAAGCAAACGCCACATATTGTTAAAAGAACTAGGTTGATCACCACTGCTTCGAGCTCATGACTTATATATATTTATTACAGGAACCCTCATCAGCGGAAGGGAGTCATATTAGCCTAAGGAGTCGTTCAGGAAGGAAGTGGGCTATATCTTTCCCGGTGATGACCTACCTCAGCAAAAGGTAGGACAAATTAATTTCTCTCTGACTATTCTAAGTATGAATAGGGCTTCTCTGATTAGCTACTGTCACAGGTTCTATAGTCTGTGATAGTCTTACAACATTGTAAATTGTGATCATTCAATCTATAAATATGTACCCTACCGATAAAACTAGGTACAAAAATCATAAGCCTACTAGTATGAATTCAAAGAAGAAGAAAGAGCCGAAATATTTGATGATAAATCGGAAATATTAACTTTTTTGGAAAGTAAATTTTTAATTCATTACTACACGTACAGTGTTTTTCGTTTCAAAAATCAAGATATTACTACCCTTATTAACTACAGTAAGTCTCACAATAAGAGATTCCTTCTCGAAACTTGACAGAATTGTACATGTTAAAAATCTTCTCTTACGATCGCCGATAAAATATCCGTTTATCTTTTGTGAAAGGGCCCCTGTTCAATAGTATTCTCCTACTTCCGTCGCTAACTTTGAAATGCATATTTTAGCTGAAATAGCTGTATCTTATTATCTATGGAAACGAATTATGGCTTTATGTAGGTAAACCACTACTTCTGCGCTACACATGTGATACATTTTTACTAGTTAAAGCTAGCTATGCTATAATTTAGCGTTAACATTGAAGTGTAAGAAATGAATGTCTGAACTCGCTTCTCCTAGAATGTACTGCATCCATTTATCGTGGAATCTAATAATTTCTTATGACAGAGTAAACGAGTAATATGCACTCAGTCTTCTGAGGTCTTAGGTACGATGTCTAAATTTATTGAACGAGTTTAGCCTAATTTTTAATCTCTTTTCTCATAGATTTCCATTCTAAGTCGAGAAGCACCGAGGTAAAGCTCACCAATTCATCGTTGCAACTCCGTTACCATATGACCTTTGCAATAGCTTTTCTAATTCACGAATACAAAGTTCGGCTTACGAGATCTTACGGCTTAAAATTTTTATCCGCTTCCCTAATATCAAAGACTATGCTGTGCTCAGAGTAACTCCATATGCATTACATCTCTATCTCAGGGATGCATGCTGGATTATGCATAAGTACATCTGCCTTTAGATAGGTTCATGTGCCCTTATATTCCATAACCAATATCCTTTCTTTCGTTTATTGGTTACGCTGCTCTTATATCATCTAACATATTTAGCCTTTGTCTTCACCTCTGCCTTTTCACTTGTGTACTACCCTCAGTTGCTTATTTACTGGTAAAAACGTAATGCATATTACATATACAGCCTTTTTAATCTTTCTCATACTTTAGCAGAAATTGTATTTTATTTACGAGTAGCATTATGAAAAAAGGAAATCTATAAAAAGCTTTCGAAAACGCGAATTAGCTAATTTAATTAATGAATAATTCAATAAGTTTACCCTTTTATCGATAATTAATTAACATTTTTAAGAAAAACGAAATGCGCATTCCATATTTATTTATTTATAATATTTTGCAAATAGAATTTCTTCCGGTGGTAGTCCCAACCACTGTCCATGAACAACATAATTCAATCCCCAATCCCTAACTACAAACGTCACAGACAAACATTCTAAGGATAACATCACTACCCATAGACAGTATTTGAACACCACAACACTACGACAAGACCTTATTTACAGAACATCTGCCCGGTACCCCCACTAAAACATGCACACCAAATGTATCCTCTAATCACAGTTACTGCATTTCACAGTCAGAGTTCACAATGTTACTTTTCAGGCCATATCGTAACTTCACCGTTTTCACATAGTTACAAATACTCAAATTATTACAAAACATAACAACCTTCACTACACGTAATTACATAAACTACAGCATAAACTTATAAACTTTTCTATTTTTCGATAAGGGATTGGAGACCTTTTCAGGCAACATATTCCCCTTCACCCTTCTATTAAGAAAAGAATACTTGGCGATATCAGTTCTTTTGTTCCTAAACATGAACTTCTGCTTGTGATCCAAATTCAAATATTACTAAAACTTTGAAAGGAACAACTAATTAACCTACCATCAACGAAATTAGTCCCTACTATTTGTGATCAGCATCCATACACAGTTTACATCACCAGACTGATCAGAGACTAATCTGCGGAACTGCAGATTACACTTTGTCCTCTCGGTGTCTTCCTTCCAGGAAATTTGGCCGAAACCTATTGATTTGCAGGAAATTTAGCGGAAGAGTCTAAGAGGATTTCGCCATTGAGAGTGCTTAATTGGCGAGGTGATGGGGATTAACCTCAAACGATCTTCCTCTCTCGACTTCCTCATTCGACAGATTATTCGACTTCAGATATCACGTTTTGCCAATCAGCCTCAGATATTAAATTACGGCTGCGAAATATTACTTTCCCTCAAAGCCAAAGCACTTTGACCTCCGCTAAGGCCAACCACCTCATTCAGGTTTTCATCCCCAAGAGAGAGAGAGAACCCAAACTTTGCGAAGGAGGGCTGAATATCAAACTTCATCGGGGTGACAATCCCATAACGTTGAAATATTCATTACAAACTGCGAAATCTCTATAAGAGGAGACTTAGAAGGCGAGTGATGTCGCTTAAAACCAAGGAAATCCTTAAAACCCAAAGCCCTCCACCTAGTGGTGCGGAGCAATTAAGGCACGCCCCCGGAAAGTCTGCGTTGGAGAAGTGGGAATAGTGCGCAAATATGATTCGCTGAACGAGTTACTGCCATCATTGCTTCAATTACGAACTAGTAGAGAGTACTCAGTATTGCTTGGGAAAAGGATGAAGCGTTTTAGTAGGAACATGACCGTTTTCGCTTGCATAGTAATACATCACTAATGATTAGAAATAAATGCGTACTGTATATTCTTGTATGTACTATATCTCTATATACCGTAATTTTTCGTTTTTCTCGCTTGATTATGATTTGATTTACTGCATATGATAACTAATTGTCATAATTTTGTTCAAAAGATACCACGATCTTCTTTGTAAATCTATTCGCTACTTTTTACATTGGTGCAATATTTTCTACGCTGTTAATATTTTTTAACTAGTACTTACTAGTTTTTTACATTATTTAATTGGTTACGCTAGTGCCAGAAATGCATCATTCTATGAACCCTATGTTCATACTATGGGATAAATTAAGAACTTTCTTTAATACTGCATATTCAATATACACGAATGAATTAATTATTATCAATTAATGCATATTCAATATACATGAAAATGACTTATATATGTATTTTTATAACATTGACGAACGCTATTTTTATGCCTCTACCGCTATTGAATAGCATTCTAACCAGCAATGATTCTGAACGAAATATAAAAAAGAATATGTAGAAAAGATTTTCACTATAAAAGTGTTAAATTATTCATTTCCGTCACGGAGTTACATAAAAGGCATATTCCATTAACAAGCTTTGATTCAAATGTTTACACTGGTTTTCCAAAGACCAATGAAACGAGAAAAAGATGAGGGTTATAGGAAAAAAAGTAGCGCAGAAGGTAGCGTTTGTTTTTCCTCCATTTCGTACGTTTAAATCACTCTTTCCTTACAAGTTTCCGGAAACATAGCAGATTACTTAACTAATATCGCATTACGATATAACTAGCTATCAGAAAATCCGAAACGATTGTTAAACGACGAGTAAATTTTGCTTTTCCAGGAAGATCACTTCAAATAGAGAAACCCAAACGTTCTGACTTTCGTTACGAGTGAGGCTTGACATCGAGATGGCTTTAATTGGCTTCAGCCTATACTAGCAATGTTTTTGAAAGCTATTTTCCTCGAATTTCCTTTCCCAGCTTCCCGGTAAATTAAAGTGCCTTTCACTCTAAGCTGCGAAACTACTTAAATCCTCTCAAGGGAAACCAGGAAACGTGCTGTAGCTTTGATATAGCGTAGATTGTCATGCATTCTATCGGCATCCTACTAATCTTTCACTCAGATTTTGCTTAGTCTTGATGAAGAAGTTAACTTTTATTCGTGCAAAAATTACCATGAAACGGCAGTAGCCATGTTGATTAGGTTCCATTTATATTAAAATTATTTCCGGTTGAATACCTTTTTGTTGGTATAGTCCAGTGGTTGGCAAACTCATGAGTCAAAATAGTCACATCAGCAGTACGATATTAATAATATAATTAAAGCCCGAATGAAGATCCCAAGGAGAAACGGACTTGAAAAAATTTTAACGGGATCGGGAATCAAACACAGGATCAAAGCAGCCTCCCGGATAGAGGAAGATCCCGGGTTCGATTCCCGCATCCATCAGACTTTTTTCAAGTCCGTTTCTTCTTGGGACTTTTCCTGGGTGCACGCCCTTATGTGCAGTTACCTTTGCCCATTCCTGAATAAAGATGATTTATAATTATTATAATTACAAGGATTAAAATTTCTTTTGAGAACCAATTTTTTTAAGCTTGAACTATCTAGGTATATACATTGTCATTAATATTCCGCCAGCCTATCCCGTCGCCCGATACCCGCGCCCCCGCATGTAGTATTTTATAGGAGAGCCACATTCAATAGGTCAAAGAGCTGCATGTGGCTCGCGAGCCACGATTCTCCGACCACTTATCTAGTCCAAAGAACATAGGAAAAAATCCTCACTGGCTGAAAATTTTCTAGCAGGATCACAAATTGGTCAAGAAACAAATATACTAGAATATTCTCGGTAGCCCATAGAGATATTATCAAGTAATTTTCTAATAAATTCGTATCATTATTGATCTTCCATCAAATTAACCACCGACCGTGGTGGAGGAATGGTTATTGCGATAACTTTCTAATACTAAGGTCCCGGGTTCTAGTCCCGGCTAGCCGGATTATTCTGGGCTAGGACCTGGATGATTGTGACCGTCGTATGAATTTTTTCCTTAGCGTCATTATCAAGTAATTTTCAGTAATAAATTCGCATCATCATTGCTCTTTAATCAAATTAACCGGCGACCGCGGTGGAGGAATGGTTATTGCGATAACTTTCAAATACTAAGGTCCCGGGTTCGAGTCGCGGCTAACCGGATGTTTCCGGGCTAGAACATTGATGTTTGTGAACGTCACAAATATATGTGTGCGTTGATATATCATTAACATTATAACACATTAATATGTGTTTGCGTTGATATATTAAAACATTTTTATAGGGGAAGACCTGTTTCCGTTAAATAAATAAGCAAACAAATTACCATGAGAGTACCCGGCTATCGTTCCACATGGTACCGCCGAATATATACCGTGATATACAAGAAAAAAATGTCGCCCTCTAATTCAGAATATTCTCCCAAGATTTATGCGTTTACGTAAATTTTAATCCGCAACGGACAAAGGTTTGGAAAAATTCTCCGCACCGAGTATTTAGCGGAGTGAATTAATGGCGCAGTTATCGCCCGCCTCTTACTTTCCGTTTCTTCTGAGCCGCTCTTCCCTGAGGGCGTTGGCGCAACTCGGAATATTCATTAGTCGCTCGTTAACAGGGACGACTGCCCTAGACCGCAGCTCTTGTCCCTCGTCTTAATGGCTCCTAGATTGAAAGTAATCGCCCAGCCAGAGCGCGGACGTGTTGGTATGGATTAGCAAATAAGAGACTTTAAAGTATTTGGGCACGATTCCGCTCTCCCTGACCTCCGCCGCAGTAGATGGGAGGGAGTTTTTAATATTCATGAAGTTCCTGAAAAATAATTTGACCCGCGAGAGGGAAGGGTTTTTTTTCATAAGCGGAACCATTGTCGTTTATTGATCACCTCGGTTATTTATACATTTTTGGTGTGTCTGGTTTTTTTTGTGCGAAACCATCGGCTATTGCAATCAATCTTCGTTACAAAGAGGTATTATAAGGCGAACGATTTCCGCCCATGGATTTATTTATTCTTGTTGTTCTTTCGCTTTTCTAAATTTTCGAATGAAACCATTGTTAGATATTTCTGGCAACTATTACTCAGTCTATTAGAAGAGTTAAATATTGCGATTTCTGGACATTGATAATTACGTTATATAATATAATTCTATACGTTAAATTATTCGTTGGACATTTTACGTGTTTTGTTTAACATTGTCGCACGTTGATCATAAATAAAAATAATTGTGGAATTGTGTAAAATTCGTGGAAAAAGGGATGAAAATGAGAAAATGTCTCTCTTAACAAACTCTGAATTGCCGTTGTTTCTAACACGTTTAGTATTTGTAATTATTTTCTTTTCGTGGATAGATTATAAAAGGGAAATAATTTTTAAAGCTAATATATAAATAAAATCGGCTCTAACTTCGTGGATTTTTGAAACAGAAGGCAAGAGAAGCGAACGTTTACTTTATTTTCCAAACAAGGAAAATATTGTGTTAGCTAGTGTTAGTTACTAATTATCATTGTTAGTGATTATTAAAAATTGAGACTTGCATATTAGTTCTGACTCAGATAGTCTACAGAAATATACATATATTTTTAGTATTTCATTCTTTACTTCTTGTTTATCGATGCAGTTAACTCGAAATTTAGGCGTTTACCATTTTTGCGAAAATATGAATTTTAAATTAATATGCTGCAATTTGGAAAAAAACAGTTTCAAAAACGCGTTAACAGGATATTTTTGGGATCCAAACCCATTTCCCAAAGCCAAAGGTCGTATGTAACGTACTTTAATCGCACATTCTCAAATTTAACTTCAATTCAGTGAAGTGTAGATTGTGATTGATTCACAGTCTTACAATAATACTTTACATAAGAAACTTCAATGTCACAGTCTACGATTTCATTCGAAATATGCTTTTTTCTCATCTTAAATTTCGATGAAAATCCGCGCAGTTAACTCGAAAATGATATGCCATAATATAATACTTGGTATTAAGGAATTTCGAGATATTCATACAATCGGTTTAATTGTTTTATTCCTTAAAGATTATTCTCACAGATACGTAAAAGTGTTCGAAAGAATAAAACAAGCGTTTCCTCGAAGACAATTAGCGGCGGAAAGTACAGTTAAAATGCTCGGAACCCAATTCCAAAATTTTTATCTTCACCGACCTTTCCAATAAGATAGAAGATTTTAAATAGGATTTTGTGACTTGGGTTGATGAGAGAAAATGTTGGAGAGGATACGAAGGAAATGAAACAGTATTAAACGTGATAGAAGTGTCAAGCGTTTGGATCGCAGACGGTGAAAGGGATGGATAAAGTTGAAGGTACAAATCTCTCAGATAAATGTCTCCAGTAACTAATGGGAGGAAGAACTTTATAAAATGAGAGTCTGGAAATAAGGCGGAGAAAAGGGTTTTCGGATGAAATTAAGGATGAAGTAAGATATCGCGAGCTAGTTTTAACCCAACCTAAGATTTTGCACGGAATCAGATAGGGAGTAGTAACACTAAGGATTCTGTGGTGACCAATATCTCCACTCATCTTCGTTTTTCATACCCGTTCAAAGATTAAACTTATTCCTTCTTTACGATAACTCTAAATATTTCCGTTCTAATTTACTTCTCAGCGTTGCTTCATTTCTTTCAGCACTGATGCAAAGAATATACCCTTATTGCATAGAATTGACTTGTATTCGGGAATTAAATTGATCCAAACTTTTTAAGCACTTCTCTCTGCTGACGTATCATCTTTTTAGATAATTATGTAATTTTATACAGTCAGATCAGAATATCATATCTTGAAGGCTAATCGGAACCTCAGATCCTCTACCATAAGCTACCAAACGCTGAGTAGAGGGAATGCGACAAGGATGAGGAGTGAGGTAGCTATTGCTGCTTACTGAGCTAAAAGGCTAGTCGTATCTCCATTCTCTCCAGCATTAGCTACTGAATTCATTGCATGAATGAGGCTTACTAAGCAAGGTGAGGAGTGAGGTATTTTACATTTTCTTCGGTGAGATAGAATGAAAATATTAACACATTTTCATCTAAATGCGGCTCTCATCATATTAATATTTTTTCTGTTTTTTTCAATCAATGATATTTATTTATTAGTATTTACGCTGGAATTTGGCCTTCTGGCCAGGTGGTAGCGTTGGAGGGTTGCATAACATTTAATACATAGCATTGCCTGACATTCGCCCTCAGACGGAAGGGAAAACCCTCCACAAACTTTCCGTAGGCATTGCATTTTGTATAATGATACATACATTACCTAAACATACATTTAACATAATGATACAATTATCCTAAAATTATTCGTCCTGTTATATTCACTACTGGTACAACATTTTACATAACATACATAAGAACACATAAAAGCAGATGGCAATAATAATATAGTATGTACAATAAACTAACTTGATCTCTATGAGCTTACATACATGGTGGATAAACCATATAGTCTTAGATTTAATAACAGTTATATAGTATAATAAGAAGATTGCACGCCACAGTACCACGTGACATTATATTGTGATATAAAGTAAACGAATGTCATTACTCCGCATCACTCAAACCTCAACATTTTCTTTATTTTATAGTAATGAACAAAATTGACACGGTGTAAATGAAATTAAATGTACATTATCATCTAAACTACACGCATATACAACACGATCAATATTACGTTCATCCAGGTATGGCAGCATGAGTATGAATATTGTATCCAATACATTTCATTCACTCTCCCAACACTCACGCACGAACCGCTCCTAAAAATCTATTTCTCTTTCCATATTTCGAGGAAACATCCCTCAGCGAATGAACTGCTTTTTAACTTCCAGTTTTATATAGCGCACTCAAGAACAACGGCCCCTTTTACTTACGCACCCAAACTTTAAGGTCACGACTCCGACGCCATGTGTCCCAAAAACGCGCCTCAGCCACCATAGTCTATTCCCGTAAAGTGGGATCCTCCTCAACTTTCTACTCGTTTTACAGGGCCAAAAGGGAGATTTTGAATATTTTTCCTCCCTTTTCCCCACCCATCTTTATGTTATTGGATCTCCAAAGCGATGATAAAAAGGATTCCGTAGATGCGGTTTCGGAAAAGGTCCTTGGAGGAAATTGATGAAAACGAGGAAGAAAATAATAGGTTTGAGTCGCGGGGGATGCTGGGAAGGCGCGGTAATTGGGCCTGGGAGCGTAATGAAGGAGAAAAGTGCGGAGCACAAACAGAATTCGCACCTGTCGTTACAGGATTACGCGCAGGGCTCCTCGCAAACAATTATATAAATTAGAGTGTGGGAGTGTTTATATGCTCGCCTCCGTGAGATTCATGGTTGGGTTTTATCCGCGCTGCTGAATTCTCAGAATGAAGTCGGGTCCTGAATTTTGCACTCCGTCCAAGCGTTGCGAAAGAAATCGTTGCTGTTTACTTCTAACTTGATTCTGAAGGTACAAAGCTTTAAGGTTACCGTATGTATGTACCTGAAGAAGAGTCGAGTTTTTCATTCAATTCAATTTAAGGGTGAATTTAAGAGAGTTTTTTGTGTGAATACTACTTCCTCGGGGATAAAATTCACATCGAATCTGGATCTGAATTTTAATTAACCTCAATAATTTTATTATTTTTTATTTTTTATTGTATTTTTACTTATTTTGTATCTTTGTATTTTTTACTTTACTTTTTGTACTTTTCTCCATGATTTTTGAATTTTAAAAATTATTTTATTTATTATATGTTTTCACTGTGTTTCCGCGGGCTTTTTTCGCCCCCCTTCTTGTGTGGGTTTTTTCTCTATCAACCTTCACTTGTGGAGATTTTTTCCCACAAATCAAATCTTTCTTTTTCGTTTTCTTTTCCCTTCTCTTTTTTTATTCTCTTAGTATTATTTTGAATCTTTATAATCATGTATCTTCATACGAGGTTAGGTGGAAGAGAGGCTCACTCGGGCCTAACCTAATAAAGGGTCCAATAAATAAATAAATATGGAAAATAAGAGAAAAGAAAGTAAGGTAAATACAAATAAGTTAAATAAGTTAATTAAGACTAGGAAAGACGTGCTGTTACAAAGACAAAAAATCCAATAATAACAAAATCAAGTTAAACCTGCAATAATAACAGAAACGAGTTACAGGTCTGTGAAACTAAAATTTTTCTCTCGTGCATCCTTTTTAGTGGGTTTGTTAGCAGTAAAGTGTATCTATAGTTTGGGTGCCAGAAAGTTCAGGTCGTAACTGTAATGATACGCTATACTTCGCTGGATATGTATTAAGACACACAAAAATCTAGTCTATTTTTATTGGAGTCGGGAGTCGAATTTTAACTGAGATCGGATATTACTTGAGTATATACATTTGTCACCTTCCCATAACAAAGAAAACGTCCGTTGATGTCTACTCTGAAACTATTGTTGTAGCAACAATTCAAAAATGAATTAATTCAAGATTTGATTTACTTCCATGGAAAAATATTTTCTCTCAAGGAATTACTACGGCAAATCAGCGAGCATTACTTAGGTGTGTCAGGACGCAGGATGTAAATCTTTAAAAGATAGAAATTGTAGACAAAGGTTTGATTAATTCCTTAGAGAGGTACATTCTTAAAAGATGATTCCGATAGTATGTATCTATTTTGTTACATAGACCTTCCAGATAACGATAAATAAGTCAGGGAAATAGATGGCAGAATAAGTCACTTTAAGAATGCATTTTCCGCGAAGGATACCCGGAAGTAATTATTAGAGAATTATTCACTGTGAATGCATCCCCTTACACATGTCGAATGGGACTTGCAGGGTACGCATGTATATGTACGTTAGATGCAGGAATAGATATAGATTTTAATAGCTTAGATTCAAAATAATCACTATTACTTTGTTAATAATTCCTACTTCCCGTACCTTCTAAAACCGGGCATAGAAGCCATTCCGAATACCTGGAGAAGTCTATAAGAGCGTCTCCAAACATCCGATACATTAACAGCTGTGTTACTCTTTCTTTCATTCACTCCCTATTAATGTTGATACGTCATTAAATTCAAATGAAGAATAGCCGGATAGCCAAGTGTGCAGCATGTTCGATTCGGTGAAAGCAGTCCCGGGTTCGATTCCCGATCCTTGAGAAATGACTTTAACCGTAGAAGCACTTTCAGAATTACCACCCCTACAAATTCAAATTATTCTGATTATTTTGATGATTCGAGTGATATCGCTGATATCCTGATACCCTCTTATCATGTCCAAATGTATTCATTCAATTTGAGGATTAGGCTTGTATATCCGGATGTACAACAAGGTTCTTCCCTCGGTTATGACCTTTTCTTTAAGCTGGGTAACGACAGCATCCTGTAGAGTCATCACTTAATCCGATCCTTGAGGGGTCCGAGATTACATTGGAAAAGACGATTTGCGTATGGCAGGTGGTCCAGACCCGAGAAGCAATCTTCCCCCGTACTGAGATTGTCTCCATTAAGCGAGGTCCGATAAGCTATTTTCGAATCAGCTCGCACGGACATCGGCTAATGGAATACTGATAGCTATCGAATAGGCACCATCGAAACTATTCGTGACCTGCCAAACAACCATCGGATTCAGAAAAGTTCCCTCGACAATCAGCAGTCGTATCACATCTCACTCTCATCAAGTTAAAGCGATTTCCTTTCACAGTGTTTTCGTTTCATGATGCAATGGGAGATGAAATAAAAATGGAGGAATAAATAGTGTCATTGTGTGGGTGAAGTTGAGACTGGAAAATAAGATAAATGAAATTCTATAGTGAAATTTATTCGCAGATGATAAATCCACGGGAAAATTAGGATATGAAAAACCTAAGGAAAATTTCACATAGGAAATAAATGCTATATGTATAAATATATGGTAAATAAACTGTATAAAATTATGTTGTCAGTTACTTTCAAATAATGAAATACAGGGAGAAAGGCGTCTTATCGTAGAAATCCACCACAACGAGAGAAGAGAGAGACTAGTATTTTTCCACTGTTTTATTCATGGCCGATCTCAGCGAGTAATGGCCATCATCAAGTGACGAAAAACTTTTTCCAGGCATATATATACAGAATGATTCCATTCCTTTCAAGTCTGCCTTTCTTCCCTTGTTTTAATTATGCGTAATTTATAAACACTACCAATGAATCTAATGATCTTACCATATAGTTAATATTAAGAACTTTCTTTTATCCTCAAACTTAAACGTCAAAGAACACTCGCGTTCCGGTATATTTTACATGTTAATAACTTTTGTAATCTTTATTTTCCACAAGGTTGTAACCTCTCTTTCACTCGATGCTAAAATTTCGCAGGTATTTCATTCTCCCTTCTCTTCGTAGGTGTTTACATGCAGAAGATATATTTTATTTCTAATAAGAAAACACATATTTCACATATTTATCTTGTTTTTTGACATGATTATTCCTTCATTTTTATTGTCTTACATTTTGGCTGGAGTTTAACAGTATATAAGACTTATCGTCTATTTTTAGCTTAAAAGAGACCTTTGTATCGCATTGTATAATTTTGAAGCGTCTAATCTTCTCAGCTACTACCCCGGTTTCCTCATATTATTATCATTAATAATTTAATATTTATTTTTAATCATAATTTTTTGCAACATAATGTTGAGGTTAGATGACATACATCCACTTTGTCCTATCTCTCTTTTGCTCCACTTTACGTCTCTATACTTATCATTGAATTTATAGATCAAATTCAATCAATTCATCAAATCCAGTCAAGCATTTGTCAGAAACATCTTCAGAACTTTTTCTGATTTATCGTTTCTCTTCCTTTATATCATCGTTACATTCGCATTTTTTCATTTCAACACAGATAGGTATAAATGGAGTAAAAATATAAACAAAAAGGAACTATGAGTCACCAGAATATTTCGCACAATAATGAAAAATAATTTCGTAGAAATTCAGTCAAATTCGAAATTCGAATTAAGCGCTAAGCTTCTCACGATTTAATTGATTTGCGAATGACACCTCCAAATATCTGCGGTTGCTATTCATTAATTAATAATGTGAAACTACGTGTCGAGGCTATTCGCTCGATTGCAGATGGAGACAATGAAATAAATTTTCGCCATTAATCAAATTTGAACACATTTTACTTTTTGAGTCCCGGTATTCTGCAGCTGAAGTCCTACCGCAGGTTTTGACCGTAATGGTTATTTTGAGGTCAGCGGATGACAAACATTCCCACAGTAACTGGTCGTACGCAGTCCAAATATAACGCGAATTAATGCCCGTCTCCCCTCTGATAAACAAATCGCCGCGACTGTTCTTTCCTTTTGCTCCGAACCCAATCCTGCTCCTCGGGTATCCGGTTTGTTTCGCAGTAGCTGACAATTATCCGTTTACTGTCAGCTGTAGTAATTGAGATTAATGGGAATAACCAACACCTGAGGTCATGCCCTATATTTCGGTTTAACAAGGTTGACACCGAATGCAGATAAGAGCGGGGGATCGTAAACAGAATTCGTTCGACAGTTTCATCGTTCCTGAATTTGGAAGGATGAAGGGAATCTCCGCGAGTGTTTGCCGGAAGAGTAAAATGATTTAAAGAGGTTCGTTAGACTTATTTATGTGTGAATAAAAATCTTCATTGATTATTTTTTATATTTAGTATACTTTGTTTTGCCAATTCTCATGTTTGCACCCTGGACATATTCGACGTATATTATCGTATTATAATATAAAAGAGGGTAGTTTTAAAAGTTTCAGACCCCAGATTTTTCAGAAACCTTTAGAAAATTTTCAAAAAACATGTCGAGAAATGGCAAAATGTCGGAAAATTTTTAGACCACCCATGTATTGTATTGATGACCTATCGTCAAAAATACAATAACGTTCTCTGAAGCCATATATCTAAGTTTCATACATTATCCTTGTTCTATTTCCGATCTTAAGTGAAAAGGATTCAAAATAAATTCAAATTTTGAAAGAGTCCAAATTATTGCCATCCTACACCGCAGAACAATATGTAAATACGATATTAAGGTTATTAAATGACTGAATTAAGTCTTCCCTTTCTTCCTTCCACATTCACACTGTAGAAGTTGGCACTGTTTCTCATTACAATAATTAATATTATAGCTTTTTAAAATTAGCTCAATTTACTCCTGATTTAAATCCTTGGATGTCATTTCAAGTTATGGCGTTGTAGCAAGGGCGGATCTAGAAAATTTGAGGGGAGCGTGCTCAATAAGGGACGATTTAATGCAACTTCGGTAATAACTCATCCTTAATTGAATTTTAGATGCCATTTTGTCGCAATGAATGTAGTACATGTATAGCAATCATTGGAAAACTTCAAATTCCGATTTCAATTCAAATTACTCGTCAGATTCTAGCCAAGTCACTAGTTCTAAATAGTCACTTATTGGAAGGCGTTTCCTCACCCCGCAGGATTTGCCAATGCTTTGTAGCTACTAGAAAAGCTGCGAAAATAAAAAATAACATTTTAAGAACCCGCAATACAGTAATATTTATCGACAAAATCCGGGATCTTTCTTTTTTATATCGGCTGGATTAAGGGTCTTATTTTGTTTCAAAATCACGCAATTAAATCACTAAATAAATCTCATTGAAGTTCATTTGGGAAAAAGCTTAACGAAGGCTTTCATCGTTCCCTGGATTTTTACGAGTTCGACGTATCACACTTTAAAAGCGTTTCTTTAAAGAAATAAAAACATCTCACACAGCATACGGATGATCACGCACCGAATCAATCAACGCGTAGTTACGGAGTGTGTGGCGAGGGATTGATCTCAATTCTATGCTCGTTCCCTTTACCTTCTCTCTCTCTATCACGTAGCTATACCTCACAATTCTCTCTCACTGTTTCCCCTTTGTCTCTGACTCCCTCCACTCATATGCCTTTTCTTTCCGTTATTCATTGAATTTCCCTCTTATTCCTCATCCTTATTCTCCATCACCCTTCCTTCCCACTCCTTTCCCGTTTATCCCTAATTTCATTCTCTTTTACATCAGCTATGCGTTACAAACAACGCCGATTTCGATTCCTCTCTGTTTATTCTTGGATTTTTATGCTGATTATAGTGTATATATAGCCTGGAACTACAGTTAAACAGATTAAATTTACTCTGTTTATCATCATATGCATTTAAATTGATACTGGTACCATTACCTGATGGATGGATTGTTTTTTACTAGTATTTTGCTAAAGAAAGAGAAAAATGCATCTTTTAGTAAATGTTATCTTTTGCGCGAGAGTGATTATAAGAAAGCGATCGAGGTATAGACTAGAGATCTGCAAACCTGCAATATATTTGACCCGACCATTGCATAACATTTTATTTCTGTTTAAACTATTATGAGATGATGATAAAAATAATCTAAGTTTTAGAGGAAATATTTCCTACTGTTTTGTCATACTTAAGTCCTGCATTACCCATTTCTTGGTTTTTTATTCCTTTAGATAATTTCCGCTCGAAAAGTTTCTAATCAGGTCGAATAATTTGTTCTTGCAGGTCTGATCGAGTCCAATAATTTACAAAATTTAAAAGATAATGTTGTGATATAGATATGCAACCTGTCTTGTAGATCTCTTAAAGTTTTATCAAATATCCATTTCCCTAGTATCATCATAGCATACCTAAATGGTATGAATCCTTGTAAAATAAATTCTTTAGGTTACCATAAAAATAGACATAAATATCTATTTGCGGCAAATTTAAGAAATGCATGCAATGGTATCAATCAGATATTCTCTGGTTCGTTGTGATTCCTCTACCATTGTTGAGAAATCACATGAGATGCTTCTTAGACCTTGTGATCATTGCTTTATTTGTTTATTCAAAGATGTATATACAGTGTTGACACCATTTTATAGTGAATAAAAAAAGAGACAAAGAATACAACAAATTTAAAGTAAATATACGTGATTGCATAAAATAAAAATGGAAGCAAATCAACACGAAATTGCAGAGATTTACACAGAATAATAACACAACAGAAATGTACGCAAAATACCATCTAAGCAGAAAATTTCCAGCAATAATATATTTACGGATATTCTTTAATGAATAGAAATAGCAATAGTCTGAAAGCGTCTATGGAAGGAGGTAAGGAATTCGAAAGATTTCGGAATGTATAGAGTAGGGAACGTTGCGCAAAGGATAATGTAAATCTAGGAAAATGGAGAAGAGGAATCTAGTTGCCCTAGGTGGAACATGGTATCTAAATAGAGAAACTAACTCAGGAAAATCAATATGTGCATTTATTTTGCAAGTTAGAACACATAAACGAAGGAATGTATCCATAATTGCTAACCAATGCATCCATATTCAATATATATCCAATAATTGCTACTAGTATACGCAATATTTTATTATCTTTGTTTCCCTTCACTTTAAAACCCATCGCAATTCCGGTGGTTCTTAAATTCCAGTCGTTAACATGTTGAATGGCCTTCCCCACATCCGTTTCACCGTCCCTACCTCGTCAACCCTTTCATACGCTAACTCCACCCCCTTCTTTTATCCACACCTGTTCAGAGCCGTCCTTTCTTCGTCCGGACAAGCGACCGAATGAGTTGCATGTCGCCAGGAACGGATCCAAAGGACCCGATAGCAATTTATCAGGGCGGAGAGTGGGGGCTTTTCTATGACTGGGTCAGTCCGTAGGTCCCAAGGGACAGTGGGCCGATAAAGGCAATCGGACGGGGGTTCGCGAAAGACTCGCTGGACGTACGGTAATTGTCATTCCCTTCCCCGTTTTGTGAACTCGGCTGCTATGCTCTCCACCTAATTAGTGTAGGGCGATACTCCTTTTCAGACCTTCCCTGATTTATTCCGGGAGGGATTTTTCGGTGGCTGAAGGAGGAATGAGTTTGTCAACAGCATCGATGGAATACAAATGTTGAACCGAAGAGTGTGGGTGGAGTGCTAAAAGAAAGGGTATCCGCTATCGTGGATTAAGCTGCAAACGAAGCTATAGAATGTGAGATGCTGATTTGAATTTTAATGGGTGACGTTAATAGGATGGAAAATTGTGAGGCGTGGTTGTACGTAATGACCTTTAAATTTAGCTCGGATATCGATCAAATAACCTTACTCTAGTTGAAGTGCGTGGGAAATTACCTTTTTCTTTTGTGTAATATGTTACAGAAATTATATAGAAATTACATGATTTTTCAGAAATATAGCTAATCTAATGCATTTACAATTGGGAGAGTGGGAAATTTGAGACACGTTCGAGACAGTTATATTTCACAATTCTTGCTTAGAATTGTTAAAATATACTTATTTGAATCCGTTAAATCCTTTAAAATATCAGAGACCTCCTTCGTATTTCTATTTTAGCAGTGAAATATTAATTTTAGTATTCGTATCGTTATGTATACCATTCATTTTATTTCAGAGGGAAAGAATTTCTCGGATGACTAGCATTCTTAAAAGGATTGAAAATTCGCAATTTATTTTCGTTTTTCTCACAGAAGCTAGAGAAAAGTTACAAATACATATCTTAGTAGTATCATTCAAGATATTCATAGATATAATTACCATGCTTGAAATTTCTAAAATATACCGCTTTAGAGTCATTAGCTTTAATTGGCCAAAAAAATCGGTGATTCTTATTTAAACATCAATGGAAAATACGTTTGTAGAAATATGTATTTAGAAACGTCATTTCATTTTTATCTTATATACACTTAAACATTTCCATTAAGATATATTTTACTCTATACGAAGTTTGTCATTTATTCTTATTTTTATTAACAACTTTCTTCAAATTCAGGGCGATATAAATATTAAGGTAAAAATATCTCTCAAACTCCCACCATCGTTCCTTGTTTTTGTTAGTTAAAATGCAGATTAATATAGGGATGGAACGGGAGAAAAATAAAGAATCGTAGTATTCACAAAAGTTGTGAATTGAACTAATTTAAAAATTAAGAGAGAGCAAGAAAAAACTTCTGTTCCGTAAAATTTCGCGTTCTGTCATCAGTCATACATAAGCTGTCCAGATATATAAATACATGTATGATGGTTTGTTAATATGTATATCCTCATGTATATATATATTCTTATATATGTACTGAATTATTTGTGACACTCCTCTCCATCATATATTCTCTGTCCATCGTCTTGATTATTTTAAAAGCAAAAGGTAGTAGAATGTCAGAGACTTCTAGTGGCTTTAATTAGTATTACCGGACTTACATTAAAGCCACGAGGCTTAAGTAGTAAAGTAGTGCAGCCCTAGTATTCAAATTAAATGACTTAGCACGGCGCTTCTTTAGACTATGACATTCATCCATAATTACCGTATTTACCAAGAATGCAATTATACATAGAAATTCAATCATCTCCATCCAAAATTCTTATTCAATTCGAAAGACTCTAAGGAATGCTTCGTGATAAAGGCAAGAGAGTTTGAGACTCCTTCCACAAATCCAACTTTCATATGATATTAAATAGTCTTTCAGTATAAAATACGGAAACTATGTTAAGAAATTGACATAAGCGAAACACATTTTAGATGATTTTATGAGCCACGGGCAATGATCGACGAATATAAGGATATATAACATTGGAAATGAATGTAACTTATGCGAAATAGAGTTATGTTGTTAAATAGCTGTTACTTACAGTTCTTTTCCGACCTAATCCAGAGGATGTGGGCAGTATGAGGAAATATGTAGACTATGACATTCCATTCGGGATTAGAATGGTATGTCTAAGCGCGTAATGTTGAGAATTTCTAAGATGAATAGGCTTTGTCAAAATAATTCATAACGTATGATTCAAATCATTGGGATAAAAGGGGTTATAAAATAAGGCAATTTTCTCGATACATTCAGGTATGTCCGTTAATGTCAAATATAGTGCATATTATACGTTCACCGTGTGAAATTGGCCGATCTGATAAGAAGGGTGTTAAAAAAATTCTGAAATCAAGTATGCATTACTTCTGTAATTCTTTCAATAAAAAGACAAACTTCCTATAAACGTCCTAAGGAATTTACATATAATTTTCACATGGGAATCGTGCATCTTGCTAAAGATATTTCGCCACCATCATATTTTAAGAAACTAAAACTTAACTCATAATTGTAGAGTATATTCTTTTGGTTTTTCAGAATTCTTTCCTTCAGTTAAGTATGTGGTTGTTTTGAGAACCCATAAATATAACCTGGATGAAGATTTATAATTAACGCTACCGTATATCCAGCGTTCGTTTCAAAACGGAAGGGACTGTTCTTAGAAGGATTGGGTTGGAGGAACATAATTCCTATTAGACCAAACGGCGCTTACCCTATAAATCTCATATCGGATTTATTCATTGTTAAAATAATTATAAATAAATTGCGTATTAATTATGAGTGAAATCGAGAGTATAAGGTCTCCAATTCCATTTAAACCATTGTCGGCTTAGAATAAATCATATTATTAAGTGCTAATAAAACACGGTTTAAAATCAACAGAGAAAAGAATAAATTTACCTGTGGATTGAAAATAATTATAAAAGAAGATTAGAAAAAAATATTCACAATCGGAAAACGCTCAAATGAACAGGATTTTAAAAAATTGCACAAAGCTACTGAAGGTGTTAACTAAATTATAGCAAAACAGATAATCTAATCATGACCTAGAAAAAATAAATATGTTGTGGAAATAACAAAAGCTCACATAATACTACCGATCAAATGTATAAAAACATGAACCATGATTATAGTATTATTGTACATAATCCACGTGGCTAAAAGCTAAATTCTCTTAAACTCAAAGATATCGACTATCTGAAAGTAGTTCTTGCAAACAATGATGTTTGAAGGCAATGATTTAAAAAAAGAGATGATTTCCGGAAACGTTTAAATGGCCATCTTATTGTTGAAAAGGCTTTCAATGCTGGTTCAAGAGAGAGCCGCTTAAAAATTATTTTATCCAGTAACGATACCGACGAGGAAGCACATATGGTACACACCCCCGTCAGACCCTGAAAAATCGCAAGAAGAATACATAAGCGTAGATCTAAATACATATATATTAGCGTTATGCGTCTATAAAACAGTTGGGAATCGTTCTATAGGTTATTTCAGGATATCATCGCGGTTAGCTATAATCCTCCCTTAAAAGTGATAATTCCCGTTGGCCATAGAAATTCTCCAGCATCCACACAACGATGTTAAGTCCACTAATTGGAACCCTGTACCAGAAATTTTAGATAACGCGTTACCCTGAATATTATCCGCCCCGAAATTCGTTCCCCGTTGCCGAAGAAACCGTGATTTCGACCTCTTGAAATATACATTCCCGGAATTATTAGAGAGAGAGATGAGGGCAAAAATGAGGAGAGAGAAACGGAAAGGGATGCTAAACAGACCTGCTTTAACTTGTTGAGTGATTCTATGTGCGCTATTTAAATGGCGAATAATGGAATTAGGGCCAGTCAAAGGGGCAGTATTCAAATTTGGGACTGCGGAGGCAGGCTCCTCGTTTGTCTGAGACGCCGCTTGCGAAGGGGAGTTGAAGAGAGATCGCCCGAGGGCAGAGGATGAGTGGGTCAGAGAATGAAGGTTGTCAGAGGAAGAGAATAAATAGGAGGGAAACAGCGTCCGCACCATGTCTTTTGATAAACCGCATGAGGAAATGTATTTGTAGGACCTCTATATTACACTTCCTTGTAATGATGGAAATAGAGGCTCTTTCTCGTCCACTTTATTCCAGGCACTACTCAGCTTTTACTAATGTTACTACTATATGGATTATCTAAGGGTAAGACATTTATGTCGGATGAGGTCTTTGATGAACTTCACAGGCAGTAGATTTATATATACATATTTTATTATTTCATCTTGTTAAATTGCTCTATAACTTTACCTATTTTATTTTTAGTGATTTTTTTTGTTTGTAATCTGAAAGTCTGAAATTCATGACATATTTTCCTAATACTCCCTTTCTAAAATGATGTATACAACTTCTGGATGGGAATTAAATTAATGTTATAAATTGCCTATGCTTATTTGCCTTTCTTTTGAGCTAAAAAAAACGCTTATTCCTCCTCGTATATCCCATATAAACGTTTAAGACAAAAATATGGTCTGAAGTTGTGGATTTTTCTTGACTTAATTTACAACAAAGTATTTTGTGGGATTATTCAAGGCTAGTTGAGTATACATTTCAAAAAGTATCGACTGACAAAAACCTCGCACCAGGAGGTGTTTCACATGTCTCTTAGAGTTGTGCAATTGATTCCTTTTGTTTCTCATTCTTTGAGCTAGATAATTCATGTAAATGCATTTAGGAAATTCTACTAAATTTCCGCACTAGAATCTTATTATTACAATTATTACGTTTTTCTTTGCTGCTTAACATATTCAACGTATTACGAGGTCTGTTCAAAAAGTTCCCGAACTTTATTTATTATAACACTAATAATTCACATAGAAATTATTGCTATTTAATTTTACTAGTTTAATGCTAATTTTACAGAAGAACGCTTCAAACAACTCCTTCAAAGAGCTCATTTCCGCGAATCCGATTTTTCGCCGCACTCTACACCTGTTCACATAACCATCCGTAACTAATGAACAAAGCAAGATATCGACAAAGTAATTGAAGGTGGTTATTTGGGAATCTTTCACGGATACAACGCCTACAGGAAGATTAACAAATAACCAACTGGAGGCACACTATAAAAAAAGTTCAGGAACTTTTTGAACAGACCTCGTATAAGACAATCTTTAAGACTAGCCTCCAAGCAACAATTTTGGATAAAGATTTCAATGAAAAGATTCCGTTTGTGTCGATATCGCTTTTGGAAACCTCTTTTCAATCAAAGTTAATTTTTGTCATTCTTAAGGTATTTCCTTTCGGAAAAAATCACTCGTGCAGTCATTCAGGGCATATTAAAAGCCTCCAAGAAAGGAAAAGACAATAGGAGCCCTAACAAGTCTCTTGAGGAATTTAATTCTCTCAACATCAACGATGGAGTCTCGTGAATGGAGGAGGAGAGAGAATCTTATTTGACGACCGAAGATATGGTTTCGAGTTCCTCCGATAATATTGACATGGGAAGGAGAAGAGAGGATAATTTTAGCACGCGGTAATTCGCGGGATTTGGACTGAATTTGAATTATGATTCTAGGAACTAGTTCCCTTTCCGGAACACGAAACGGCGTTTCCTGGTATTTTGAGAGTCGAGAATTCAAGAGATTCTCAATCTCAGAAAACGTTAAGTTTTTTTGTAAGTTTTTATTCTCAGAAAAGTTAAGTTTTTACCGCGAATATATTTAAGCTTCACGTCCGATGTGTGGATTAAAAATTTAAAGTTACCACATTCAGTTTTTATTGCTTATCACTCCTAAAAGAATAAATTTATAAATAGAACCGGGCGAGGAAAATCCATAATATATAATAATTTTATTTATCCTGGGAATAATTTATTATGAATTAATATAAATTTATTCTTTCAACCTAAGTAAATTATTTGAAGGCAGCTGAAATACACGATAGTACGGATTCAGAGTAAAATCTATTAGAAAGTCTGAGAAACAAGGGTTGAACACCATATTATTATATAAATATTCGTCAATTATATTTCTCATCGCAGGAAGTCTAACATTATTTGTAGTTTGCTCAGTTTCTCTATTTAACTGAGAATTTCCAAAATTCTTTCTCTAGGCTTGCGCAATTACTTCTCAGTAAATAAAGTAGCGGCTCCCACATAACCCTGTGTTGCGTGGTCTCCTTTGTCGAAAACGGTCCCTGTTTCTTTTTATCTTCTGCGGAAATTTTCTCTTTTCCTGAAATTAATATTTTTAAAGTAATGATACAACGTAATCCGAAAACTTTTCTCAAGATTATGGCATCTACTGTTAGTCAATCCAGCCTATTTTTTCGGTGATTCGGTAGTTCTTCAATAATAGATTGCATTATAAAAAAGTTTATGATTTAACATTCTACAAACTACTTTTTCTAGAAATTTTTACGATTTTACTCATTTTTACAACACTTTATACCACTCTTCATGATTTATCAACGATTTTTTTACGATTTTGTATTTAGAATCCATCAAAAAACAACTGCATTATAAAATTTTCTTAATTTTTATGGCTGAATCATGAGTACCTGGGTTGCAATATAGACCAATGGCAGTCGCTCATCTCCTAGAATCTGTGTAACCTAGTTGGTAGAAATGATTTATTAGCTTTTTTTCCGAGTACATCAGCCCTAACTTGTCCCAACTTTTATCCGTGTTTTGTCATCTAATGACGGATTGAGAATAATGGCCTTCATTTTTCCTTCGATATCTAGATGATTCTAGGCATTTGAGGCGGTCTCATTAATCAATGTTCTCCTTATGATCGGTTTATATCCCAGACCGTTCTTGTCTCTAGATTTCGAGCTTTAATAAGATTAGTTAATATACAGTACTAGTACACTAAACTATATATACATACAGTACAGTACTGTACTACTAAAATTGTTTCGGCAGCTAAAGTAATTTCGCATACATAGGCCTCACCAGGAATAATTCTCTGGTCCTTTTTCACCAAAGACGAACTCGCTACCCTTATCCAGGAGCCCAAGAGTGGTATTACTTTTTAAATTACTTTCAATTTTCTCCAATAGAGTAAATATCTGAAACTTTAACTTAAGACTTCAAATGTTAAAAGCTACAGTAGGAGAGATTTTTTTCCTAGAAACTGCTGGAATGCTACTACTACCAACCACAATATTAAGTACTATCACTCCTAACTAAAAAATTCTGAAAAAAGTTTTATCTTGGACCAATGAAGTTAAAAAAATAGCTGATAGTAAAAGAAAGAGTATTTTCAATCTATGTGATGAGTCAAACTATGATTTTAATATAAATAACCGCGAGATAAAATTGGGAATTTTAGACTAGTGGTAGTTTCATTCGTTTCAAATTATTCGTATTTAAGACTGCCTGAGAACATTTTTAAATGGAACTATTTATCTTCTTATTTTTTGTTGTTTCCTATGAATTAATCCATCTCCAGCTGGTATCGGTCTGATGGCAAGAATATAATTAATTAGAGCGCTTAACGTCTTATTATTCTCATAGGTTCTCTTAGCGAAAAAAATGTGCTAATGTTATTAGGAATAACTAATAATAATGCCTAATAAAGTAATAGGATTAGGGGAAATTATTCTATTCCATGGTATTTTAGCTTCTTTTATAATAATGAAGTTTATAATTAACGACGAATTTCACCTAATTTCATTAAAAATTTATGTATAAAATTGACGATTTTTGTATGAAACTCACGAAAGAGTTAGTTATTTACCTTCTACTCTACTATTTATAAATATCCACCGAGAATCGATTTCCCGAAAGTATTCAATCGCATGTTTCCCTCTCCGCGACAAATATCATTGCTATGATCAGTTTCCATTTCTGTCCCGTTAGATCAAGATAGGGAAAATGTATTATTTTCCACGACTTCGATTTCACGAATATTGATCTTGATAGAATTTTTTGGGGAATATACGCGAAACGAATGCCAAGGTATCTTCACGCACTGGTGATTGCAAGCAATGACGCGGTGAATATTTGGAAAATTCATGGAATCTAAACAGAAGGAAATGTAGAGATTCAAAGGGATGGTAGTGAAAACTCTGTTATAATTCTCACTTGGGTCAATTTGTAGAGTAAACTATGGTCACATTTACTCGACGGTATAGCTCTCCGTATCAATTACTTCTTGTGATAGGCTACAAAAATTGTCGCTGCTCTTGTATCGTAGTGCTACAACCGAAAGAATTGGCCCTTATAATTTACTGCAATATCGGAATCATACCAACTTATACCTGGTTCATACGGTGGATGTTCTTGACCTACCACTGAATCTGTCAATTATGTAGAAGGTACGTAACCGTGAGGTTATGTTTATTGTTGAGTCTCGTATAGAATCCAACGTATCCCTGTAACAGTATTCTTCATCTACTTTACGGCAGTGCATATCTTGACTGAATTAAAACAGCTGTTTTTCTATTTTATACAGTCTCGTCTATCTATGGATTCATTTCTCATCTTAGCAGCTGTCGAAACATAGTAACTTTGGCTGCAATCATTATAGCACTTTTCCATCACCTCTTAATCAGGTATCACAAAACCAGTGCTATTAAAATTTAGCTGCACTCTACTCTAAACTGGTGAGAAGATATTCCAGCATATTCACTGCCGATTTTCTGTTATTCAAGTCACATTGGAGTCTTCCTTAGATTTCAAGATATCTAATATATAAATTTATTACGCTTTCATCCTCCTACATGGGCAATCAGCGTAAAGTTAGAGAAACGGACATGAAGATAAATCGTTTTAAAAGATCCTTTTTCCACGTCCAATCCGCGGTACAAATAAGCAATGAAATTAGGTTAATTATTAAACTAAAGACTTAGGATTATGTTTCCCCAGCCATCACACACCAATATTCAGCCCGTAACCCCGTATCAATGAGTTATATTTTCAATAAGAGATTTTCATCCCATTATTGTATTTTGCCGAAAGAAATATTTTGCACAAACCTTTTCTTCAGTGAATTTAATCATCGACTCCTTTCTTTCCCTACTTTATAATTATGCCTTAGTTTACAATTTCCTCTGAATATGAATAAAACACCTTTGTTAGCATCGACATCCGCTGCGATTAGCGGAAATTAGGCCATTTAATCGTATACATCTCTCTTGCATTTATTGACCAAACAGTTTTCATACAGTTTCGGCGGTATTTTTTAAGCTGTAAATGAGAATTTTTCATCGATGAATACATCTCTATAATCCATGTCAAACCACTATGCTAAACAACAAAGCTATCCCGGTATAGAACTAATCGCTACATTAGCAAATAATCTAGTTAATAGCCTCACAGCAAATGATTTCGTTAATAACATCGCGGAAAAATATTTCAATGTTCCGGCGCTGCGGAATCGATTCGTTAACTTTATATACTCAAAGGTTTTCAATATTAGAGTTTAACTGTTATCTCATTTGCTCCATTATGTGTGCCAACGCAGTTTTTATCTTCAATAATGAACGTTTGATGCGAATTATCAGTTAATGACTAGTTCCGAATGGAATCAAATCTCAGATAATTATTCGCTATCAAAGGGATACTAAACACTGTGTAGTTTAATTGCATGAATATGGGAATTAACTTTCTACCAATTTAACTTATTATTTTCCCAATATCCCTATTGGCGCATCATATTGGACGATTTTCATCGTTAATTGAGAATTCGGCGACGTTTCAATTCTGCGTTTCTGATTGTCATAGAAATTACATTTAGGGTGTGGGCGATATTTGATTTTTTCAGTCATTTTTTCAAAAAATTAATTACACGGCTTAATCCTTCAGCTTAAATTTTCATCTTTTCATTTTCTTTCTAGACTCAGTGTCTCACGTCATTAAAACAACGTTTTCCGATGATTACTTACGCTTTGCTAAATACTTAGCCAAATAGACGCTTATTTTCCATTCGTTAAGTATGTGCAAATAATTTAACTCGCCCAACCTATTTTCTACTATGTTTTACGCAAACTAAGTCATTATAAGCTAATCAAACACCCTCTTTATTTTATAAAGTAGACGTTCAAACGCATACGTCATTACTTGAAGTTAACACAGCTTTGAACACCTTATTCTTGGAATCAAAGTAAATGTAAATAAAGAGTTTCAGCTTGTATTCTGGAGTTAAATTCTGATAAAGAGTCCTGAATAACGTTTTGCTCTTACTCACAGGACTTAATTTCTCATTTGCTCTTTTGATGGCCCTTTATTTTTTCTAATTTATTCTAAGAGATGTAATTGCTACGCTTCCTCCTCCAGGTATGATTTTATCTGTGTGCTTGTAGAACGTGGTGCGAAATTGAGATGTCTTTAGATTATTTGAGCTATTTATCATTCTACGCAAAAAATCTTACACTTATTTTTGAAACAAAAACAGAACATACACCCTTGTGTACTCCTATCCCACACTAATACACCTACCCCGCTATCTACTATGAAGTCACTATATTTCAATATATATACTACATTGCTTTATATGCTTCGTAGATCTAGAATAGGATGGCAACTCACCACGCCCCAAAAGGAGGAAAATCATTTATCTTCTTATTGATACATCTTATATTTTAATTTCACAGTTATCTGTAAATAAAAACTTCCTGAATATATAAAAGAGAAATTACTTAGAAAGAAAAACTACACAAGAAGCGAAAGAAATTGAGCAGGGCTCAAAGAAGATATTTTATTACAAATTTAAAATTATGCAGGCTCGGCAGAACTGTCCGCTAATGGTCAATAAGTAACTAATGAGAATTATAAGATGCATTTCGTCTTCATTCTCCTGCAATATCTGCCGTGAAGAGTTCTTTAAATTAGGTACTTTGGGAGTACTTTGAACTTAGATATCTACATAAAAGGAATGAATCAATAATCAAATTTATATAGTGAGTAATAGAACGTTTATTAACCAATGCTTTCACAGTTTAAATTATAAACAAACATGTCGCTTGTAATTAGATTAAACCCCATGTTATATTTTACCCACTTTTTAGAAAAGCCATATCCTACCAATTTTTTCCACTTCGTTTCGAGCAATTTTTATAGCTGCCTCATTTTCGCTGAGGGTGATACATCTGTAAACACTTCAAAAAGCCGATTTCGGATTCTAAGGACGCCATTTTATAAAATGAGCTCGGTGTCATGAAAGAACCGAGTTCTCAAATATTTAAAGGCGACTAATACATGCATAAAATTCCGCGGCTTCGCCCGCGATTTGCATGAAGGGCATAAGCTCCGCATGAAAGGGTTAAAGGTCGACTTAAGCAGCGGCCAATTACTTCAGCCTTCCTTTATGCAGAGGATGGAATCCAATCAAATCAGCGATTCCTTCTACGGCCTCGACCCCGTGCAGATGACCGCCACCGCGGTGACCGTGATACTCTGCCGACGGCACCACAGCTTAATTATTCCCCTCTCCTAGACGACAATCTCCACGGCTACCAAACTATGCCGAATAATAAATACTTAGCTTAAGTTTGTCGTGAATGTAAATTTCGTATCTTATCACCCCATCACCTTACCACATTAAATATCACCAGCACCAGCAAGCCACCAGCAGCACTTTTGGAACCAATTGCAACAATTTTTAAAATAAATTTGAAATTTTACTGCACTCAACATAAACGCTTTTTTTAATCATCTGTTAAGACACTGGGCTGGAACATTATTTTGTGTTAATCGTAATTTATCTTCTAAAAATGTATTATTAAAATATTTATACTAAAGTTAATAAACCATTGTCTTGTTGTATACCTCACAACTCTAGTTCGTAAGGTATTTTTTTATTATCAGGATCAATATTGATGTGTTCTTGTCTTGGTTCAAAGGTTCAAAAACAGTAACATTAATTTCTTTTTTAACCATGAGTATAATATTTTTAATTTAAAAGTGTTTTAAATGGGTTGAAAATTCATATCCTTTGAGGTAGGTAACGATGCATTAAGGAAAGATAATTTCTTCCTCGAAAGATTAAGATTTGAGAATCTCCAAGTTAGTCATCTATTAGAAGACTCGTGAGAGGAAACCAGTGTTCATGGATAAGCTACATCCATCGGAAGACCGCATTTATGTACTATTCGGCCGCATGAGACATCATTTGACCGCAGATGAAATCATCACCGGTGGCATACTGCCCACACTCAAATGGTCCAACATCGACGCTGTTTGCGATCGCTTAGTAGAACTTTATGTAAAATTTTCTGTTTTACTTACTACTCATGCAACTAATAGGATTTGGAATCAGAATTATTTAAATGCGTAAATATGTGTCAAGAAATAAAGAAAAGTCCACACTGAATGGTCGCAACTACTATACGCAATCTCTATCCGAAGCAATATAGAGGTAAATTTTAAAATGCTGATTTTATTTGAAAGATTCTTAGAGATTTTTAATGAAAGAAGAACGGTTCTATCGCTTGAATATTCTATTTTAACAGATAAATTTCATAGGCTTTCATTCAGTATATGTTTGAAGAAGATTAATGATACTTGTCACTTGAAATCCTTCAGAAAGTAAAGGAAATTAGCGTCTTTAAATTTGAATGTTATGGTAGGGTAATGTTAAGGATAGTATTTAGGGTAACATCTTAATGCTAATAATTATTTCATGTATTATGAAGCCCTTTAAAAGTTAGTTTTCTTATAATATATGCTATCTAACCCTGTATACTCTTTGGAATGGTAATATCAACAATTTGGAGGTCATTGACCGGCATCTTAAATTTCATACATGTAACTAACTCATCGGAGGTTCCAGAGAATTTGAATGGTGCCGCAATGCATTTCTTAAAGAAAAATTGACCTCAAGAATTTCTGGGGATTTTTTGGGCATTTCCTACCACTTGTGACAAATTCACTTTGATATTTACAGTAAATAGCAATTTTCTACAAAATTTACATATCTGGCACCAGTATATCCACACTCTAGTAAATCAAGCGTTATTCCTACATTAAAAATAGTTTCTACCGATATCAAATAAACAAAAAACCCATGGGCTATAATATTCATTGATAGATGGAGCATACACTCAGAGATAAACGTTCAGAAATTTTTCAAATAAAAAAATTTATTCAGATAAGTAACCGTGAAGAAATTTTGATGCTTCAATAGGAGAATAGCGTGCTACGCCATAAAAACTAAAACAACAGAAAACTGGAACTTTTTATCTCCAGACGATACCAAATCTATCGAATCATCTCGATACAAAACAGCTCAGAAAGATAGACGGAGATGGAGGAGAGAGATGCAGAAGAAATAGAAGGAACAGGCAAGGAAGGCCTTCCATCAATTCACTCCCACGTGTCCCTCTAGGGAGCGCGGCAATCGATCGCATTCCACAACTACTACACACTCCCACACATCACTAACCTTCCATTCCTTTATAATCTCCATTTCCTATCCTCTTATTTTCTCCGTCCCTTTAGGACTGCCGCGCGTAATTTGCATACTACTGATAAATACGACGTTAGGCGGTTGAGGGAGGCCCACTGGGGCTTAACCTCCCCTATATAAAGGTCAAGTGAGCGCTTCTCTTTTGCTCAACCATGTATCGCATTACCTGTATTACCTGTATGTCCCTCGGTACACGCACAAATTCATGCTCTTCTACTCCCCCTCATTCCTCTGTATCATACCAAAGAGGAATTCATGTGCGAAATATGATATCTGAGCAATGGTAGGTATTTCGCGAATTCATAATAGCACATCTTGCGTTTAATACATACAAACTCTACACATTTATCAGCCTTAATAACAGCAAATTTATGAAATATTTCTTCATTGACTCTGTAATTTTCTGTTAATGGAATTTTCCCTAAAATCGTGGAATTCAAATAACAAATAATGCCTATCAAGTAAAAATATGTTATTATCAATAACCTCTGGCTATATTATTTGGAATTTGGAGTACCATTGTCTATCTTCTTTATTTTCACTTTAAAAATATGTTCTACAGCCAATAATATCCCCAACATTTTGATTAGTGAAAAGATATTTCCTCTAAATAAAATTTTTTCTCTGTCCTGATCCATTTCCATTGGTTAAAATACCGCTGAAGAATCTTAAGTCAAATTTTTCTCGTCTGCAGGTTCACTGAGATATTCCCCATTAGTTCTGTTTTCTAAACACAGGACTTTTTATTAAAAAGTCAGTCGGCAGTTTCCTTTCGTCGCAATCCCTATTTGTAAACATATCGAGTAAAGCAGAGCGGCTGTGCATTGCACGAGTTGAGTGTAGTCTTCGAGAGATAGTGATTGTTTCCTGTGATTGCCTCTCAACACTGCTGTTAAAAAATCTTTATTATTCCCTATTTTCCTACCTAGTAAACATTGCTTCACTGAGGAGTGAAACGTTACCAAAATTAAGTAACTTAGAATGACGATATATTTGTATAACAAGCAGAACTTAAAAAAAAAATGATGGGAAGGCAATTACCCAACATTACTTCGCGAATTCCCTTTATGTATATAGCTATGGCAAATAAAGCAAACTTAAGAAGATTCCTTTTCCTTTTTAAGGTTTAGAGCGCTTATTTTAAAAAACTTAAGGAGCCCAAATACTCTTCCCTTTTGTTTTCTGATGTGAAATAGATAAAAATTCTTACTATCCCGGTTCTAACGCTATCCTTATAACATAGTTTACGCTCGATTCGCTATAAATTTAATTCCCTTAATTTAGTTTTACAGTATATTGAATTGAAATAAGCTTCCGTAAACTGTTTGCATAATTTTATTTCCTATGGGTACTCGTTAATAAATCGTGATTAAAGTTGTATTAGTGAATTATTATTTGTTTCTGTAAATAAAGCAACAATACAGAACGGCATACATTATAATGATAAAAAATTTTTCCACCCCAATACAAACAGATGTATGTATAGGAGAAGTCATTTACAAAGATGAATTAAAAAATCTACCTAATTAAATTAGTTAAATCTATAATTTACAACCTATGAACTCATTCAGCTTCCAGAATAATGCAAATACTTTTCTAAGGACTGAATTAATGCTACTATATTGTAATTACAATATAGTTTTAAAAAATATACATTATAATTTAAATAAACAAGATCGCTTAACCTAGCTCACACATTGCTCACATCAAAAAAATTATTAACACTTTAAAAGGTCTGGAAGAGCAAGTATTTTTTTAGATTTAGATAAAAGCATAACAGCAATATAATCTTCTAATTAAACATTAATGGAAGGTTTCTTTACGATTAATGCAAGAGAAAAGATGATTGATTACTTCTGGCGATAACTGGTGGAACTTATTCACGATTTGTATTCACAATTTTCCCCGTATAATCAAGAGAAAAGAATTTCTAGATAACTGTAAAAGATACTCCGCTGCGGACCGCATACGACATTAGTACCGAATTACATTCTTCGTTTGAAACGGCGAACTTTTCTTTGTCCTCGTATGTTAATCAACCCCGTAACTTCGTTACGAAGATGTCCGTTACGGCGGATTTCCTCTGCCGGAGAATCTTTCCAGCCGCATTTTTTCATCCGCCTCCATTTTTCTAATCCCGCTCTCGACTCGCTTTAAACTCGTGCCTACGACTTGTCAGTCGGAATCGCGCACTTATTAGTCTCATCCTCTCCCTAATAAAGAGGTTTTATCTCCCTTTTAAAACCCAAGCGCTCGTGTGTGCTCTCCCTCTCCAATTTAATTCACCTCGCCTCCCGCATTGACCACTTGAAGCTGAATGAATAAGATAGCTCTCTCTATTAGATCCGTACATCATTGCCTTCTGCCGCCTAATTTTCATTATTCCCCTCCTCGCATCCTCTTCGGGGAGTTTCTTCTTCTTTTTTTTCTCTTCCGATGTTTTCCTTTCATCTCGCCAAATCCCGTGAGCGTGCACGTGTGCTCCGATGAGAGCACCTCTTTTTCATTCCACCGTCACGCTCTCTTCCCTTCTCCTTTTGATTATACTTATTCCAGCGATCGCGGGCAAAGAAAGGCGGAACGCGAGCACAAAAAAAAGAGAGAACTCTCCCGTCGTCAAAACATTCTCCTCCCGCTTTCCGCTCTTCACTTTTTTTCCATCCCTTAACCGTTTCCCGGCGAGAGGCAAAAAACAAGCGTAGGCGATTCCTTTGGAAAATACAGAGCGGGCAAATTGGGGATCTGGGGAAGGGGAGGGTGAAGGCGTCTTCTCCAAAATTGATGAAGTTACATCATTCCCGGAGCCTCTTTTACGGTCGTGAGAATTTTCCCCCGGAATCGTAATGGAGAGTTTTATAGGCCGGCAAAAATTTTGGGGAATGAAATGTATAAGATGCGATAACCTCTCCTTGCTAATCCCAGGCGGCCTCTATATATATGTGAGAAAGGGCTTTAACGTTGTGTCCGAAAAGTTTCGTTCTCCTATTCAAAGATGTCGGTTCCGTGGATTACGGCGATGCGATACACTCTGTGTCCCTGAAAGAGATAGGTGTACGTAACGTTATTCGTGATTCATTCTTGTGAGTTATTGCGACGCGACGGTCCAGATTGTTGATTTAATTTAAATTTTGTTTAATCTCTCCTAATCATAATATATTTGTCAATTCAATATTTTCCTTCATACGTTGGTATCAAACATACATAAAGAATGACTTTTGTCACATCACGCGGAAAAGCTCCCGGATAGCCAAGGGGTTATTGCGTTCGCTTTTGGCGAAGACGTTCCCGGGTTCGATTCCTGGGTATTACACATATAGAGCACATTTCCATATATGGGCCCCATTAGAGTGATATGACCTTGGTTGTCGAATGCTTAAGTTGTGAACCTTCGCTGTGTTGTATGATAGGACCTCAGTTTAACAATACTACTACTATCTCAAGCTATGTTGCTCTCTGAGACAAGACGTCATATGCCGACATTAATTTTATTCCCAAGTTAATTTTCTCGAATTTATTCGAAATAATAAGAGAAATTTAAGAAATAGTTACAGTATCCTAGCTGAAACTTATCATTTTTGCAAATGAAACATGGAACATTGATGAAATACGGGACTTAACATACAAATTGGCGCCCCTTGCAAAAGGCGCCTAAGGCAGTTGCTTCACCACCTTCATCATCGGTACTAACAACTAATTCTACACATCCCACGCTGAAGATACTATTTTCCTGATAACGACTCGTAGAGCGTAATTGAAGTAGAAATTGGAAGCGCACATGCGCACGTCTTTGTATAAGACAGAAGGAAAGTTCGCGTCCTCTTAAAATGAATTAGTTTTCTGATTAATCGTTGAATTTTTGCTTCCGTCCATAAACATCTGCCTTACAGATTGCTGCAGTGTGCATATGAAAATTATACTCTGCTACAATTAATCGCATTTTGATGGTTTAAATAAATTAAAGAGGGACGAATTTCAATGATAAAGTGGGGCGATTCAATCACCCCACGGAACGAAACCATCCTTATTGCAGCTTCCGTCATTGTTCGTGAATTCGACGAATTGTAGTGGACGGGCTGGTCTGACAGACAGGTTATGGACTTCCCTTGTCATTCTTCATCGTGCACGATCTCATGCATATGAGTATATTTGCTAAGTGGTTTTTGAGGTTGTTGGAGTCTTTAAAGAAAATAGTGCGAGAGGTCATGACTGTTTTGGATACTATAGCTTCTGCTAGTGGGCAAGATTTACCTGTACTCCATCAGGATCGGTCGTGAGCTCTTCTCAACCATTATGATTTCGATGGTATTTTGGCTCCTCAGCAGTTATTTGAAGAAGGCAGACGCTATTCAAAAGACGATGTTAGTAAAAAAAATAATACGAATGCTATTGGGGTGGGAATGTTTCCTTGTAGAGATGGGATTGATGAAATTCATTAGCCCTTCCTTGATGAATGATATAATTTTTGGCTATACTTAACTCTTGTATTTTTATTGATAACTTTTATCATCGTTACAGTTTAGTAAATTAGTTTAATGGTTCTTTGATGTAATTCAGAGAAAAATTATATCTTATTATTATACGTGATTTTTATAATTCATTGTATCTGACTCAGTGAGGAAAGCAAACAGAAAATATCTAATTCCACATATTACCTAGTGAGCATCATTCCCTCCAATCAGCTTTTGATATCCAATGGTGGATGGATTGGGGTTAAAATGTGCCCTATGAGGTGGTACAGAAAACTACATATAATTTTCAAGTACTGTATCATTCATGATATGATTGACTCGGCTGATATTGAATTTATGGTCCTAGTTCTCGATCATTGAACTATGAATCTGGGGTCAAATCGGGTGAAAATCTCTGCAGCATGTTTGGCGATCGGAGACTTCGAATTTCGAAGTCTGAAACACACTCAAGAATTCCATCTACGAACTGTACTTGTTTTTCCACTTCTTAGAGTCCGGGGATAAAAACGGAAACGAGAAATATTTTCTTTTAACCGAATAAAGGCATCTAGAATCTAGTTTTACTTTAGTGAGGGTTTCTGCTTCACACAAAAATTCCATTGCACAATAATTCATAGAGTATTAGAACTTCTTAAAGTCATCATGGTATCTTCTTCAAATTTTCATGCAATTATGAACTATATACATGATGATATTCTCTAACCCAATCGTCAATGCTTTCCTCCGATATCTAAGTAGAAATCAACTATAAATATATTTACTGGTTTATTCGCCCGACTAACTTTATACAGACATTCGAGGATATTTAATGAAATATAAATACATACATTCATCATTTTCTAAACCAAGAAATTCACTAAGCAACAATTCAAATGATTGGTGATTGGGTGATGAAAATTGAATTAGCTGCCGAGCTCTCTTTATATTTTCTGTTGGTTCAGGATATCAATGTTTATGTAGCATCAAAGTAGCGTATTCAGCTTTCTCGAAGAAGATATAAGAAATCTGTTTATAAGGACAAAAACAATTGATATAGACCAATAATAATTTTTATGAATTCGAATAATTTTGATGAATTCTTACGAAGTTGGGAATCAAAAAATCATCCAAAAACACTTCACATATTTATAAGAGCAGCTTATCGCTAAGACTTAGAAGGTAGTACACACATTCAAAGCCCTTTGTTCGGAGTTTTTATAAGTGAATTAGTTCCCTTTTGTCCACTCTGAATATGCTACCAAAGCTTAAAAAGGGAAAGTTACAACACGTACGCAAAAGCCTGGTGAACCAGATATTGAAAAACCGCAAAGCAATTCTTCACTGCAGTATCTCTCCCATACTTCATAAAATAAATATCAACTAAAAAAATAATAACAAGTATTTTATCCCTCCGCAATATATACTTCTTTCATTATAAAATTCAGATGTTAAAAATATGAATGTTTACATTCTGGATTGTGGTCCATATGAGATGATCGAAAGTAATAACTTTCAGAAAAATAACGTAAGATGCGATTCAGTGAGCCACGTACTGTAAACGAAAAGAATTCCAAACTACGGCTAGTAGATATATATTAAAGAGGAGCTATTTTGAAATAACACCGCTTAATATTCAAGGTTTCAGTGGAGGAAACTGTTTACATAAGTAAGGAACACAACTTTCACTGCCGCCGAAAAAGAAGTTAACAAGAAAAACTAGAAAGATTTCCAGTGAATTTGCTCTACAACTTATGAAAAGGAAAATTTATTACATGCGCTCCTAGGCTGAATGCCTTATTCAAATTTCCTCTGGAGTGTTCGAGAAGGAGGAAAAATAACACGTGAGGGAAAGAGGTTCCCGAGGAAGGAAGAATTTCCTTTTTTAAATATCCCGTATGCATGAAGAAGAGTAAATATACCCTTCGTTTCATACTTTTGGATTTAAATCAAACTAGAGATAACCGCACTTGGTTTTTCGATGTAACTCAAATCCATGAAACAGGATTTTATTCATTTTCATTCTATCCTTACTGAATACATACGATTATCTTCCAATGACATTGGTGATACTGTCGGTACTACAATCATCCCGATGGACGGTTTTTGATAGAAAAACGGACATGATTTAAGTCTTATAGGTTATCGAATCTAATCAGGGTCTTTCTGATTCTGGACGCCGGCTCTAACCATTGAGCTTTCTTGATAGATTATTCAGTCATGTCGTTTTGGGAGACTTTGTAAACAAGAGCAAGTGCTTTATCTGACTAATCTGCAACCCCCATAGTCACAAATTCATAGAAGCAACGATTGAGTAATCGTCCGGGAAGTGGAAGTCCGGAGTCCCGGTTTTGAGTCCCGGTCCTGTCAGACTTTTTCATCTCCGTATTACATGGGACATTTTCTACGAACAAAATCACATATCATTCTTTTCTAGAGTTAGCTGTAGCTTTAAGAAGGAAATGAGGCAACTCGGTAGGATGAAGAGTATGGGATTTTTCCCTTGCTGACCGCCGTAAGCCAGAATGAATTAATTGTGAAATTCGAAGACGTACAATTGAATGCACCTCATTCTTTCTATGAATAATTCTTTCGTCCGAATTCGATAAGAATTGAACAAGATTAAAGGCATTAGTCAATTTCTATCATACAATTATGATTTTTAAATTTCTTCTATACATGTACAACACTGAGATATATTTTAATATATTTATTTACTTATATCTTTCTGCAGTACGACAAATGCCTTACTATCAATTCTTAAACATCAGAAAGTATTTTCATACATACTATACCTAGTAGTCAACAAATTTAGAGTATGTACTAAGTATAAGCAGATGTATCATACGTTAAGATTATTTCTAAAGCAAATATATATGAAATAGATTTGATAAAGGTACATTTTCTCTATTCTGTATATATAACTTAAATTATTCCATCTATCACGATATGGCAATAAAATAAAATTTCACGATTAGCGAGATAATTATGCTCAACCCTATCATGCTAAATATTAATGTGAACTTAAATTTATCCGTCTCATCCTTCCCCGTCTACATCTCTTCATTGCAAGGGAATTTTCCCAGCGATCCGAAAGGTATTTCACCACCGTAAAAATACACCCCCAATCGGAAGTTAATTAAATAGAGATCAAATAAGTGGAAGCCATCCTCGTTAATCGACTCGGGGAGGGAAAATCCCGAATATCATTCCACAATATTGGAAAGGAGACTTTACTCCCCAAAGAAAAATAATTCTCCGATCTCTTTGAGACGGACTGAATTACGACCCGGGAACGCTCGCCCGTACGCGCTCGGGGAAAACTTAAGAATGGACGCGATTTTTCGAGAAAAAAATAAAAGTCCGACATTAGCTCCCGAAATTTCCATCTTTAAACCGTAGCATAAAAGCTCCCATCCTTTTCAGCCGCGCCGCTCCGAAAGGAAAGAGAAAAGGACGGGGGAAAAAGAGAGAGAAAAGCGGGTAGGAAGAGTGAAATTCTCCTCCATACATCGGCGAAGGCCATCCATTCACACTGAAGGAATTTCTACTTTATTTCGCAGATTTCGGTTTTTTTTATATTCTTCGACCTCGGAAGCGGTCCCTCATGGAATAAAATGAGTCCCTCCCGCTCCTTAATCTTTTTTGCCCTTGGAACACTTTCTCCCAAGACTCTCTTTCATCAAATAATACTCTTCATTCATCCCTTCCCTCCGAAATCCACCCCAATTCCACTTTCTGAAGAGCGACTTCCCAACCTGCCCCGTCTCCCTTTCCGCCTTCTCTCTCTCTGACTCTGTATCTCTCTTCCTTGCTTCCCGAATCTTTCTCTACATCAATGTCGACATCTCTATCGATGCCTCTCTCGACATCTCCATCAATGTATCTATCGACTCTCTCGACACAGCTCTAGACATCTTCATCGATGTATCCACCTACTACGAGAGGCATTCAAAATGTTTAGCATCAGTCCCGTAAAGTTACCATCTGTTGGGTAAAAATGTAACTTACTCCTTGAATTCCTCTCGTATCTTGAGACGTCTCTCTAAACATAATCACTCTTAATCCCCATCTCATTTTCTATATCTTTAAATATTTAAAACACGCTTATCTACTATATTATTATCTCTTATATCATTACTATAAAATCTCAGTTACTTAAATAAAGTGTTCGCTAATTGAAATATATTCATACGTTATGACTAACCACTTCAAAGACTTTTCTGTGGACGGGGCAGTAACAGAAGAGAAATTTTATGTATTCACCATTTGCAATATGCCGAAAGTGGGATCACAGGCTACAATTATAGATATAATGCAAGATATGTTTAGAGAGTATTAATTCCTCCCCTCATAAAACATAACAAGGATTATAATATATAAATACTTCAAGCATTAGTAGGAAGATAACACTGTTAAGAATGCATTAGTATTTCAAGTAGGGGATTCTCAAAACTAATCTGTGCAGTTTCTATGATGTGGATCGCAGAATTTGGAAGATAATAAAATCATTATTAAAGAATCTCTTGTCTTTCTCTTAAAAATCTGACTCGACGTTGCAAACATCAACAGGCGATAATTCAATGATTTAGTGTTTAATAAACTTATGTTTTCAAATATGAATGTTAGAAAAGTTTACAATATTATCATATCTTCTGGAATCCCTCTAATTCTTCAGCAGCTTAAAATCACCCCATGAACTTTCAAATTTGTGTGAAAATAAAGACATTAAAAGCGAATCCTTTAAATAACATTGAGGAAGAAATTGTCACCTAAATTCTTCACCGAACTGATTTGAGTAAAGCTTAATCCAAAGTTGATATGGGAAATTTGCAGATACTCCGTTATGCGGTATTTCTTCCTTTGTATTTAACACCTGAGTTATATCCGATATGCTCTGAAGGTCAGTAGAATTTATACTTTCAAGCGTAACTTTAAAGAATGAATAAGCTCACCAAAAGCTTTCACAAGAGATTTTATTGTTGTTTGTTTTACCCGACTTTATTTCTTCGAGACGCCCGAAGTGTTCAATCCTTGGACGATAAATATCCATTGAGAAAGCTATGTAGTGTTTTTCTTTTGAGATGCATGCCAGTATAACTACCAAGGCGTAGTTATAATGTTACTGCATAATGATATAACCATAGTAGCAAAAGCAGAGGCTAAATTAACATGAAAAAATCTCAGCCTCAATTACCTATGTTTCCTTCCTCAGGAAATGCACGCCGTGGATATATTTATTTCGGCCCCTAAATTATCATTCAAGTCAATTTTTATCTAAAATAAAATATTTACAGATTATGTATTGATTCGTGCAGTCAGATTTAAATTAGGATGCCATGAGCCATTTTAATGTTCTAAATTCCGACTTAAAAGTCGATATTTAATACATTAATGAAGCTTATAACATTACTAGCTGATTACATTAATTCGCTCTCCGTTATTTCCAAAGCGATTCTAATTTTCAAGCGCTTTTTCGAAGATATAATCGTAAAGTATTAAAACTGGAATAATATTCCAACCACGGCGGTACATATTTGGAGATGAAGTGGAATTTAATATGTTTAGAGCACGAACCGTTGGGGAGGAAATTGAGTGGAAAACAGGCACTTTGGAACGCACTGATTAAAATGCATCAGCGACAAATATTTGGACCGTGGGCTAATTGTTACACAACCCATTGTTATCCGTAAATCAGTTTCGCCTCTCCGGTCGATTTTGGAGTTTCCCGAACTCTTCTGTAAAGCAGAACAGGGGTTGTAGGTCCGAGACCTAATTCCACAAAGTCCAAGGGTAAGGATTAAAGAACTTTTAGGATAAGAAGTTCGCTGTTTATATCGGTTGGGAATCTGAATCCTTAGGATAAAAACCATACATTTGTTCCTATTATATAATTTCATGTAATTTAAAGCATTAACTTATTCTTACTTCATATCGTACATAATGTACACAAAATAGCATTAAATACGCATAATAATAATATATATGCGCCGCTAATTAATCACTAGCATTAAAAATTCAGAATAATTAGTTATTTTTAATAATTAATTAGCATTAGAATGATTTCATGGTGAAAGAATATTCTAACAAGTAGGTATCATGGTTTATATACGAATCTTATTGACAGACCCACCTTAATTCGGTTCATTTAATAATAGTAGATTTCTTTCTTCGGGAAAAAATGGCAAACTTCTATGAAGCGACGGCTGAGATTATAAAGAGCCATATGCTATGACTAAAGTTGTATATTCAGGGGTTAAACATAGTCAAACTATTTATATCTGGTGTCTAAATTACTTCTGTGAATTTTCTCGTAATATAGCACATCGGACATGGAAAGTTACTACTAATGTAAGCAGTCCTATTTCCTCCTCGATATTCCCCTTTAGAATCTTCTCTCCCGTTGTTATTGTAAAAAAAATGTATTCACTTTTTTAAGAGCACGCCAGTAGTATAGATTGGCTAGTATTGAATTTATGAGACTGAAATTTATATATATTTGATAAACCCACATTCTAAATTGAATTTAGAAAAAAAAGGTTTTCGCAGCAAATTTGATTTACATGCATAACCATACACATACTACAATTTACACATAACCAAACTACCTGTTGAGGTAGTGCTTACTAAGCTACTATTTCTTCGGAAAAATAGTTTATCTTTCAATGTAAGTTTATTGTTTGTACACTAAAGTTTACTATATACTACATCTATGTAAGGAGTAATGCCATATAGGGAGTTTCTTCACGATTAAAAAAAATTAAATCTCTTGAGCACATTTGAGTAAAGGGGGTAAACAATTTTACTCTCAATTTAAGATCCACTAGCATCTTTAAGTTCATCCAGGATGTTCCAAATGATACCTGTCTTGAAGCAGCAGAAACATCATTCATATGAAGAAAATATGCTCACTATTCCCTCTTTATCGATGGAAAATTTCCATGTTCGAATAGTAAAGATGCAGTCTTTCCATCAAAAGGTGAATGTTAGCTGTTCATTTTGATGGAATTCGACCAGATTACTCCATCCGCTGAGCTAAAATAGTGAACGTGGTGGCAAAGTTTAAATAATGCAACCCTCCATGCAGTCTTTAACCCTAAAAATTCCATACATGTCGTCGTTCCACATCCACTCTCAAATCGAGAAAGCGGCGATCGCGCCAAATTCCGACACAGCTCCTCGAAAATTGCACCGCGGTACCGAATTCATGAGATTACGCAACGCATTTTATTAAACGTCTCTCGGCATTGTGAATTCTATCGCCTCCGAGGGATCTCGAATGTTATTTCTGGGACTTCCCTCCCATTCTCCTCACTACAGCCTCCTGTTTTTCCACTCAGGAGCACTTCTCCCTTCCAAGACTCACCTTTCATGATCTTCCGATAGGTGGCGAAGCTCCGTACGGCCATTCCCGCCCCCTCCGCTCACTCCTTACCTCCCAAACAAGTCCTTGGAACAGAATTGAATCGGGATCTTCCCTTACGTCCTCTGTGGGCGTAAAACGGGACGCATTTGACGCCGCGAATTGGCGCATTCGAACGACAGACCGCAGACCTTTAGTGTCGGTGATATCCTCCGCCGTTCCCCTCCTATATTCTCCGGTTTTACGAGAGGCGTCCCTCTCATGTCTTTATTCCCGAGGTCTTCGCATCAGCGGCTCCTGTTATGGGGATCTTTCGCCCGGGATTAAGGGATTCGCGGCCGAACGCACCTCGGAGATGGAATTCTGCGCCCTGACCGTATTACCTCACTCCTTTCGTGGGAGGGAAGTAAATACGGGATTGATGACGACGTTACTTGGGAGACGCGACTGAGCAAATGATTTCCATGCTTTCCAGGGATTGAACAGGCGGTGATGAAAATTGCTGGTGGTGTTTCGGAATTGTAAGTGGTGATGAATTTAACAGGTTGGGTGATCCGTGGTGCGGTTCGGCGGGTTTTCAAAGGAGAAATAAACAGAAATGCATCGAGTTCGGTGGAAACGTGGGACGCAACGCTCTAGCTGCATTGACCTAAATGATAAAAATAATAAAAATGTTCGTTATCATGGAAAAATTGAACATAACAGAAGGGACGGTTTTAACGGGAATGTCAGGATCTTTAAATGTTTGTCCCGATATCCACTTTGGTCCAGAAATGTCCCGAATTCATTTAATCGCAGAAACATGATGGGTAAAAGGACATTCCCCACGTTAAGGAATGCATCAAGCCAAAATTCCCAAGAAAAAAAATTTAACGATTAAAGTCTAACAGGACCAGGACTCAACCCCAGATTTTCCACTTTCCCGGCTGATGCTTAGCCTAAAAACGATATGCCTGAATTTTCTGGATAGATAACTTGATCGGCTAAAGCATCCGCCTGTAAAGTGGAAGATTTGGGTTCGAGTCCCTGTCCATTTAGACTTTTTTCATGATTAATTTTCCTTGGGAATTTAGTTACCTTGGGAGTTTAGTTTAGGAAAGCAAATTAGTGATACTGCAGCAATTTCTCTATCGATAAAGATTTCTGTGCGCCGGTAGTTTTTGTAAGTAATATTTTGTTGTCAGTCTGTTTCTAGAACAATACTATTTCTCATTCATTATAGCTAACAGAGCAATCGCTCGAAAACCTTAAGCCCCGGGTTCGAGTCCTGTCAGACTTTTTCATGCCCTTTTTACCCTGGGATTTTTCTCGGTGCACACCTTTACCTGAAAAATCACCTATTATTCTTTCCCTCTTAATAAAAATTGATATAAATCCAAATTTTTCCAAAATATTAAATAGGTACTTATATTAAAATTAATATAGTGTCTTCTAAAAACTCATTGCACCGGAAACAACGGCACTGAAAATTTCTGACGGATAGCGGCGGAAAAGTTACATATAATTATGGTAAATATTAGATTATTAAACTAATTATGGTGAGTTCTTCCACGAAGATTGCTCATTATATTTTCTGTCAAGAAGGTAACTCACGCATAATGGTTCGTATAATATGATATAGTAATATTTCTGCTATGAATTAATTTTATTTAAGAAATCAAAAATTGTTATTATTCAATATTATGAATTCTTACTAAGACTTCATAAATTATAATGCAACTAATATGATGCAATTGCTAAGCACTTGTTTGTCTTTCTTTTATATCAACCGTAATACATGTGCAAAGGTTCTTACAGTTTTATCTTAACGTTTTAGTATTCATTATAATTATAACTTGTAATTTAGAATAATTAGAATGCTATTATAGAATTAAATACGCAAAATACAGAGTGCAAAATTTAGTTAAATTAAGAAAAGCAAAGTAGGTAGCAATGTCTCCATCGTTAGATTATGATATGCTGGCTATTTTTGGATGTTAATTTTTTTATGTTAGTTCGTTTCTATAACTATTTCGCGTTCATTATAGCTTACTAAGCTGTTCTTGGGGTTTGATCTCATCCATTATCCTTTTATTATATCTCATAATATTGCAATATTTACGAGATAGTTTAAAGGCTTCCATTATTTAAGTATACGATCTACGAAATGATTGATAGGAATGAAAACCACGAGAGAGAAAATAGCTTTGTCTTAAAAAATGCTTCTCTGAAAATTTTCACCGTTCTCGATGGCACGTACAATGGATTAAGAAAAGAATATGTACCGCACATTTAAAAAATGGAATAATTACAAATTATCAATTTATATTAATATGAACGCTATTAGAGAAACAACAAAATACAAGTGCAAAATTCCAGCCAATACGAAAATCCATAGGTAACACTCTTCTGATAATGACCCTGATGATGAGAGCTTTTAAACGGACCACATTTGCATGCCCTACTTTACATCCGTCGTTGAATAACGGCTGCGGACCAATTATTCCTGGCTTACTTTTTCAAAAGAAATTAGCGTCCGGGCTTAGAGGCCGAATTCCAACTATTTTCGAACATATGCTTGCATCCGAGCGATTCTTGCAATGTAAACTACTAGAAGCGATAAATTTGGGTCAGAAAACCTCGTAGTAATTTCGGCGAGAAAAGGGCCGGCGGTTTCTGAACGTTTGTGCCGGACCGTTTGCTGGAGCAAAGATAACCGAACGATTCTGGGCGAGAACTTAACGATTTCGTGAATTATGAATTTTAAATTGGGACAGATTTTGTGGACTGTAATATTAAGTGAATTGAATCCAAACGGTTCCGAGGATTGAAGGAATTTACTGGAGCGAAAATTGCAATCTCTTTGGATTTTAAAATATTCTGTAAGTTGTGATGGGAATCGGCTTGAATTTAGAAGCTACTTTAATCCATTTCGGGAACATGTCGATGGCATGATTAAAGATTGTTATTTTACGCACGCAAATTCGTATTTGATAATTTAATTAATTTTCGGTCGCTAATTAGCACTCAATTTATCATTTACCCGCGACGAGACGAGGGATAATGAAAGGTTAATTAAATAAAATTTAATCTGACCATCATGTAGAAAATTATCGTAATTGCATAACTCTGTATACAAAAGTACACATACATACAAAATTGTATGTTAAAAAATTCAGTAATGATGTTTTCGTAAGATTTTTAACATAAAACTGTTCCCATTATTCTTACTCAAAATGATCTTTCAATTTAGCAATACAGTATAAACTTGTAAATTGGCTTCACAAAAATAGGTTGTCCAATTAACCGTACTGTTCTCTAGATATGTGTATAACAGCCTGTATTGGTTAAAATATATGAATTAATATGGGTTTGGCTACATATTACATTTTCCATGAATTTTTTAGCACTTTAGATGAAAAATGGAGAGATTAGAACCCTAGGACTAAAAAAGATATTTCAGCCGGTTTTAAAAACTGATAAACTTATGAAATATTAGATTATTATTATTATATTTATTATGTATGAATACAGAGGAAAAGCGTGTTAAAAAGGATCATTTCTCCAATTTTTAATGAATAAGTCTCTGGAAATATATTTTTATAGCTACTGCACTTAATGGCGTGTGGGCAATGGTCTTCCTAAACTGTTTCTGTTTAAAATTATTTCCCAATTTTTTGTGATGATCCCTTACAAAAGGTGGTTTCGATATAGGCTGATGTTTTTCATCGTTTTTAAGATACTGCAAAAGCTGGAGATTGATGTGCATATAGTGCTATATACCATAGAAAGAGTAGGATAATGAAAAATTTTCTAAACAGGATTTGATCACGAAACTATCAGAGGACAACCAACCAATGACAATATAAGGACAGAATGGGTATTGCTTTGAATTAAAAAGGGTTGACGTATGAAGGGGCGTATACTCAAAATAACCTCTAGTATACGGCCGACGTATAACTCGCGTAGATCTACACATAACAATCCCGGGCATGGGCGTCGTATACAAGTTTAACGTGTAACGCTCAACGGTCCAACGTTAAACGCATCTACATAGAAAACCATATTATTGTAGCAATAAATGTACCAATAACGGAGCGACGTTAAGAACCGAAATGAGCGCTCCTCTATATCCTTTTCTTCTTTACCTCACGTACTCCAAACCGAACGACCGGCCCTTAAAAATTTCGATCCCCCATTTACCTTTCCGCTCGATTTCCCCCGCGTTACTGCCGCCCTTCCTTTTTCTATTTGCTACTTGACCTCGGAATTTCTTTAAAACAGAGGCGTGAGCGAAAAGGCCCTTCTTTTCGGGGTCAGGATCGTAAAAGGGACGAGCGGTGTTTACGAGCGCCTCCTCGCGACGCGCCTCCGAAGAGGACAAACGAAAGGCGATTTCCGCGGGGGTCACGTGACCCCCCGAGCCACGAGGCGCCGCTTTACTAGTTTTCCGTGACTTTTTTACGCGCTGATTGAGGCGAATCCAAGTTTTTTTCCTGCCTTAGGACCGTACCTGCGTCAGCGCCTCTCTCGCCGTATGCGATCAATTGTGTCGCGATGTTTCTGTTAACGTTTCTGTAGGCGCGAAGGAATCGCCTGACGCATAAAATAATACATACATAATAATATGATTTGATGCTGGTTAGTGGCAGATCTACTGGTTTATCCCTGTCAAATGATATGGAAATATTATTAAAAGTGTTGTATGAAATAGTGTGCTGACCCGAGAGGGACTTTCTTCTCTTGTAGCATTCTAGAGGTTATCTTGGGTATACACCACTTCATACGTCAAATCTTTATAATTCCCAGTAGTATTCATTCTCTCCTTGTATCGTCTTTGGTTTGTTTCCTCTGACAATTTCGTGATTAAATCCTGTTTAGAAAACTTTTCATTATTCTACTCTTTCTATGGTGTACAGCACTATACATCAATATCCAGCTTCTGTAGTATCTAAAAACAATTAAAACCATCAGCCTATATCCTGATCGTGTCACGTAAGGATGTCCATCATCTAGAAACTGGGAAATAATTTTTAAATAGAAACATTTATAAGAGGAACAGTTTAGGAAGATCATTACCTACACACCATCAGGTGCAGTAGCTATAAAATATATTTCCAGAATCTTATTAATTAACAATTCAAATGAGAAATTTAGTAAGTGTAGTACTCTTATAAATGGTAGTTTGTGGAAAATTAGTAAGTTTCTCATTTGATGCTCTATTTAATTATTATCTGTCATAAAATCGAACGCATCCACTCTTAATATGTTTGTGTATGAATCAGATAAACTGAAATTTCCTATGGTATTTATTTTTGGTAATCTGCAGTTTCTATGGTTTATTCTTTTTCATTGATTCATTTGATTTTTTACTGCTTTTATTGCTAAATTGACGCAACCAGTGGTGATACTGTAAATATCTATGTATTATGTTTTTCTCACTTCTATTATCATCTTGCAATGATTCTTTTTCTATCATATCATTGTTCAGTTATGCTTTTTTAAATTCCTTTCAGTAATGTTGCAGTCACTTCTCTTTTCCTTATTCCCCCTCTTCTTTAAAATTTTTAGATGCTACTGTCTGTAGGTTTCGCAGGTTTTTCACGCCCCCCTTCCTGTGGGCGTTTTCCTACAGGGTTCTATTTTTTCCTAAGTGTAGTAACTTAGGTTTTTTTAACCCGCAAACAAATCTCTTTATTATTTCCTTTTGTTTAAACCCATAATCTATCTCTTTACTTCTTTCATATTATAAGGGTTAGATGTAAGAAGAGGCTTACTAGCCTCAATCTCGCCCTCTAATAAAGTCGTTTATTATTATATTATTATAAATTTGAACTGCATTTTTGTTATGTTTTCAGTGGCCAGATAACATATCTCTCGTAAGAACAGTCAACGTCGTTAAATGGAATGAAAGGGAACAAACATTTGCCCTTAAAATCGTACATTCCGCCGCGAATTTAGACGTAGAATGAGCGTTCTCGTAGTGTAAATGAATTCACCATGATTTACCGTATAATAATTTCCAAATCCACGTCTCTGATTCCAGTAATATATTTTCTGAAATTTTCCCTTCGAATGCTTAAGGAAAACATGACGGGTTTTTACGTTCAAACAAGTATAATTCCGGTAAAAATGGGACTTCGGTTAAGCCTAGCATATGAGGATATGCAGGTGAACTTCGCCGTTCGTTTGTTCTTTCCTTTAACATTATGCAATTCATCGTAAAGCTACTGTTTTCAGCTTACCTTTTCCCAGAATCTGCGCTCATTTATCACCACTATCTCTTCCCCATTTTTTCCAGACGTGTTCTTCATGTAGACCATTCATACTCAAGTCCAGCCAACTCGTGCGTTCCTTTTGCAGATACAAGATAAAATAAGATGGTCATAGTTGGAGTCACTCGCGCTTGTTCGCTGACCACAGGTGACAAGTCTCTGCTCCATTCCAAAATTTACATTTCTTCCATTTTCCAACTCTAATTCTGTATAGTAAGGATCTTTTTTCGCGTTATATTATAAATACGGTTATCACCATTCACAACCAAAGAAAAACACTTCCATAAAAGATTTTCGATTACCGGTTTCGTCAACGTGTTTTCAATTCATCTTCTGATGAATGCATAAAGTTGAGAAGGACATTAATATGATATGGGAGGGAAATAGAGATGCTTATGTTTAAGAAAGATACAGCAATGGGTCGGGAGACATAAAGAGGAAATTAAAGGAAAGATGAAACAGAATGGAAGGGGATGGATTAATTGATTTGATTGACAAACATTCATTGATTAGTAATTTCTTGTTATCGTAAGAAATTTCAACGATTTCGAGAAAGTTGAGTCGGCGTCCTCCCTTCTTTTGAAGTCCAGAGTAGATGTCGGAGATCGAAGTCGTATCTACGGCTATGTGGAAGTGGTTTAATAATACAGAACCTGGACCACCAATGCATACGCAACGCTCATGATCAGTAATCCTTATCTTTACATTCCTACCCGAGAGATATACTTAGCTGGAATATCGTTACAGAATATTTCGTGCATATTTAGTCGATGCTCACCTCCACTTTAAAAAATGCACTAAATTAGTATTTCGGAGACTCTCCGGATAAATATACAAATTACAGAGGAAAATTCTTCATTGAAAATATTCTTATCTTCGATAAAAAAAAGTGTATGAGGGTAGTGTACAGAGAAATCTTGACCTATCATTTTTCATGGGATCGATTTCTTATGAAAATTTTTATTTTGACGTGAAAATTTTAGATACAAAGAAGGAGACTAATTAGGACATGTAAGAAGCCTTCAAATTTAGACGTAAGAGGAAATATATCTTTTCAAAGGAAACTTCATACCACTATACGATGATTGTGGATTATTATACGTTAATGAGAGTTATTTATAAATAATACCACACATTTTTGTAATCGTAAAAATTAATGTCTTTTTTAGACTTACAAGGAGACTATACACCGTCGGACGCGATTTAAGTGGTAAGACTCGGTAATTTGATAGATATAGAGTCAAGATTGACGAATCACCCCCAGAGTTGGGTTTTCTCTGTGATAGTTTTCACGGAAAATGAACTTAAAGTTTAAGCGAATCAGCTACTTTATAATGCTAAGGGTAGCGAGTTCAGATAGAGGATCGCCTGGCGTAGTGGTATGGTAGCTGCTTTCGAAGTAATTTACGTCGGGTTCGAGCCCATCCGCCGAAAATTTTTTTATATATAAGCACGCTTATATATGCGGACAGAAGTATTTGCGCTTAATTTGAAGAAACGGGTGACTCACCGCAGGAAAAATTCTATAACTTCCGGAAAATAAGTTTAAATTCACCGAAAGAAGAAAACAGATAAAGATTACGAAAGACTAAGTGAAAGAAAAAAAGAGAAAAAATTTGTGGCGGATGGGCTCGAACCCGATAAAAATGACTTCGGAGCAGCTACCATACCACTACGCCAGGCGATTCTCTATCTGAACTCGCTACCCTTAGCATTATAAAGTAGCTGATTCGCTTAAACTTTAAGTTCATTTTCCGTGAAAACTATCACAGATAAAACCCAACTTTGGGGGTGATTCGTCAATCTTGACTCGATATCTATCAAATTACCGAGTCTTACCACTTAAATCGCGTCCGACGGTGTATAGTCTCCTTGTTAGTATTGTTGATGCAATCTTTTGACACCTGCCGTTTATCAAGAATCGAGTATTTGTGGACAAATTAAAATAAGGAAAAAAAGACCATATCTTGAATTCTAATATTCTCAGTACAAATTCAAACTCTTTCTAAGAATCCATCCCATATATCATGCAGGGCGTCTATTTCTGAGAAACACAATGTTCTCTGAAGCTCGTTTTGAACTCGTTTTAAACTAACTCTAGACCTAAGATCAAAGCTGCCTATTTCATCCGTATGTATATAATGGGTTCCAGTGATCTAGCAAATACCCCGAAGTACATTTTACTGCACAGATAGCTCTCAATAATAGTATCATCACCGTTAAAAATTTCCCCGGAAATGGCGGAGCTATTTGATAGCTGAATCACGAGTTACAAAGAGGCCAAGGGTTTTTCCGTATTGCTTTTAGGACTCCCTTGCATTGACGGCCTCTTCATTTAGGAATACGATCCTATGAAGCGGTAGAAAGGTTTTAGAGCACTTCAACTTGCTAAGGCTGTCGTTTCAATGAATTAGAGCAGTTTTTGGTTCTATAGTCTCAGTACGAAAAGAATGCATACATATATAGCTGCGATTGGAAGTGGAGTAGTTCTGCTTAATGATAACAAAGGCTTCTTCTCATAATATTTTTATCGATCATACATAGATAAATTGCAAAAACGTTGATTTACCATAGGGTTACAAATCATTCTTCAAACCAATATCCACCTGATCATAATCTATGATATATTATATTGAATGACATAATCTCTTATTCTTAAATTTTTCCTATTACTTAAAGGGTCGGTTGATGATTGCGGATGATTAATGGCTATATATATTTTTGTTTCGGGTATTAATGTTTCGGCCGGATACTCCTCCTGGCGAAACCCCTAATTTCCTCCCAATAGAAATCGAACCTAGGACTGCTTTCATCAAAAGCGAAAGAGAATGTATATAATAATATATTTTGGATATCCGGAATCCCCATTTTAATAAATGATCGAAGGTCTCGAATTTTCCCTATCATAATTAAAATGCCATCTCTAGAAAAACGTTCTTCTCGTTAAGAATTCAATGGAAACAAAAATACGATTTGAAAAAAACCATATTTACTACATGCATTTCTTATGCTAGCAGTTCTTGGAATCATTCATGCGTCTTAGAGAATAAAATATTTATCTTAGTAAACGGTATGACTTCATAAGTCTGCGAAGTAAAAGTTTCTTCCGAATTATGAAGCATATTTGCAAATATACACTATAAAGAAGCTGAATATCGTATTCTACGAATTAGAATGAAATAAGAGAGTTTCAATGCCTTATTTTGAATCGGTGTAGTAACGTCTGTTTATATTCCGGTACTTGAAAACATTTTTGCTGGAAGCTTATCTCAATATTTATAAATAATTATGAAGTTTGCCTCGAACTGAATCCTTTGAAACGTTTTACGGTCCGCTTGTCCCGAACTTCTACGAATTAATTCACTGTTTCGCAAATTAAATTTTCGTTGTTTTTTTTTTTTTTTTAAGGAGTACATTTTATATTTGCCTGCGTATCAAATCAGTTTTGGTTACACTACGTTTTTTTTTCCGGTCAGTGGCTAGTAAAATATGGAAGAGTTTGAGAGAAAATATGCCTCCACGTGCAGCGTATTTTAATTTCTGCTGAAATTTAACATTCAAAGAAACATTTTTCGAAGCATAAGAACTGCCTTCGGTGCTCAGAATATGGCAAAAAACTAGCCCGATGGTGTAGCTTTATCTATGACAAAAAAATTCATCCTAGCCGGTTTTCGACACATTTTCCGGAACCTTTTCTTAATTTTTATGGTACAGTAAATTTTTATGCCTCTAAACGCGAAAATCGGCAAATTCTCAAATAAAAACAAAGTTTCGTTGCATCGTGAACTTTAGGACGAAAATTCTGATTATAAATTCCAATATTCATGCGTTTAATCCTTATCTATTTAGACAAAAACTGTAATTCAATTCATTCGAACATGTAAAACAAAAATCGAAATTTTAGAATTCTGTTTTATAACGTATATTACCATGTGGTGGATTATTTTTAGAAGTCAAATTTTAATTAAATTCAGTAAAATTAGTTAATAGAGCTTATACGTAATTCTAAATCGCTAAATGTTTGGTTGTCTTCCAATTAAAATGACTATTTTCCTTATTATTCCTATTACTATTAATATCTATTACTATTACTACTATCCTATATTGTTACTATTTTCCATGCACATAAAAATTTAACAATTTGCCTTCTAATTCGATTTTATAGAGTTTGAAATCAAGCTCAAAGTGGAGTGTCTTGTATTTTGTGGGGATATGGGTACGTTTACTTATTAGAAAATTATTTAACAGATAATTAAACGGTAGAATAACTTCATCTTTCTGCATTAAAATATTCAACCCGAAGGTAGAGTCGAGGCTAAAAACCTCCAGCAATAGCAGTGAAAGGCCTTGAAGAGAGAGAATGATGCTCATTAGAGTTGGTGGCTTTTCTTTGATATCCTTACTGAGAATAAAAGAAGAAAACTACAATTAGGTGCAGCACGATTCCCTATCAATTAGAACCTTCATAGTATTCAATCAAGAGTGAATACAAGGATTACAATTAATAAGTATAATTTTTACCGCAGTAGAATTCATATCATCACAGCATGAGAAAGACTGAGTCAAGAGTAAATGAGTAGGTTTTTCTTCACTTTGAAACAATAATAATAATTTATTCGTCTTTCAGTAATATGAATAGAAATAAAAATACAATTTTATTACAAAGTAATTTAGGTACCCCTAGAGTAGTAGGTTTTTCTTCATTCGGAAACAATAATAATAATTTATTTGTCTTCCAGTAGTAAGAATAGAAATTAAAATACAATTTTATTGCAAAGTGATATAGGTACCCCTAGAGTAGTAGGTTTTTCTTCACTGTGAACCAATAATAATACTTTATTTGTAGTCCAGTAACATAAATAGAAATGAAAATACAAGATCCTTAGGTTAATAATCACCTGACAGATGAAATATATTACTTTCATCAAGATATGTTATCAGAAATCACATTCAATATTCGTTTAAATGAAGGAAATTCCTTATCTTTATGGGAGAGCAAACAAAAATACCCAAAGTACACCTTTGTTTATACTTAAAAAAATACCATATGTGTATGAGTCCCCGTCTCTGTATTCATGTCACATATTCATCCAGGTAGTTCACGACTTCGCAACGGAACCACGTCAACCTTCTGAGCCCCCGAACGATAAAGGATTAGAAAGTGATCCCACCGCACACGTTTAATGAACAGGCTACACCCTCGCAACGTGAAAAGTGGGTTCTTACAACGTCCGCAGCTTTACACAGCCCTTTAGCACGAGCACGAATGATTAAATAAGGCATTTGCCCTATGGTTACCCGAAACATCCCCGATTCCCGACGCCCTCCCTGCAAGCCCGTTCGGTTTAACTGCTTGGCGGTGGGCCACAATGGTTCGCTCCACATAAAAGGGCCGACAACGTGCCCAAGGAGGCCTTCATAGGTCCTTTGAAGGAAGGCGTGCGCACCTGAAGAAGGGAGGGAATCTTAAGGGGAAGGGTTATAGCGATCAATACGGGGACAGCGTTGGGGTCTCCTCACGCGAAAGACGGCGGAGAATTAAAAAAATAGCAAGGGTGAAGGGCGATGCGGGATGGAGAGATAAAGGGGGAAAAGGGGAGAGGGTAAAACAATCTGGGCAGCTAAATTGCTTTTAAAAAAAGGGCGATTTCAGAGAGGAAAGGCGATTTAATTTTTTCCTTAAATTGTGGGCAGCGGAATGAAAATAAAGGATTCAAGGGCACTACTTTAAGTATGAGGACGAAAATCTCTGGCGCCGCCGGCGGGGAAATACTGCAACCGTAGGGAAAATAAACAAATTGTTGTAACTACGGCAGCTATTCCTGACTGTAATGGTGGCTAAGCGTTGTTTACTATTTGTAAATATTATTATTACAAGTTTTATTTAAATATAAATATATTTAAATAAAACTTGTATATATGGATATGTATAAAAATATATAAAATACTTATTGCTTTTTAGAGAAAAATTCAATAAACCAAATAACGTTATCTGTAAACTTTAAATTATATTTTATGTACAGTTTCGCGTGTTTGTATTTTCCTTTCCGTATTGTATCGGAAATTTTTTCAGTATTTATTTTCATCTCGTTTTTTATAAGTGGTTTCCTGCTGCGGAATTTTTCCTATGGTGCCAAAATGATCCATGCTTAGTCTTGACCCGCATAACTTATAAGCCTCCATAAAGTCTCTTACACCCTGAGTATGTTCCCATTTTCCAACCTTGACCTTGAAAGAGCTTGGATCTAAAAATTGAGCTATATAATTCTCAGTCTATTCGTTAATATCATATCCAATGCATTCAAGATAAAAGTATGATTACCTAGTCAATCTACTAATGTTGCTTTTGCGACAATCTATTTAAAAAAATATAGATATATGATTTTCGTAGGGTTATGAAAAGCCATCTTTCATAGCTATGTTTCCAGTAACACGATATTTCACTCCCTGAAGCTGAAGTGTTTCAGGTGAAATAGCTTTAGAAAAGTTTTTTTTCCGACGCGGTAAATCAGTGGAAAAAAGGGATCCAGCAATAGCTTTGGTCTTCTAAAAGGAACTAAGGCCGTTCCTTGATGTCGAACCTTTGAATTATAAAGGTGAACAGTAACTCTTCTATGCCGCGTGGAATACGATCCTGGCAACACGAGATGAAATATGAAGTCAAAGCTTTAAGAGAAGCTCTATCGAGTACGAATGTTTATGCACCTATCATTTTTTTGCTATGCATGCATAGATGCGAGTCAATAATTGCTTCCACGATAGCGCTGAAGAAAATTTTTCCATAGACTGCGCAGTATTCAAATATCGAATTATGAAAGAAATAACTGCCGCTGGTAGCATAAAAAGTAAGGCATTTTTTCATCTTTGTATCCCTCTCTATTCTTCTCATTTTTAGATGATCAACTAATTTGAATCTACTTTAATAAAGGGAATCAGTCGAAATATTTGTACAGATTACTCTCAATATTTGGCTTTTCATCAGTCAGAAAAATTAAAATTCTGTAGAATGTAATGACTTTTGAAACTTAATTTGAAATTCACGTGGGTTGCACTACCACAGGAATAAACTCAAACTAATAAAGAGATTTTTAGCTCAAGTTGTAAAGAAACGTTTTATGATTATTTATGGCTAATAAAATCTATTCTATTCATTTATATAATCATTACAATTTATTCATTTATAATTTTTATATTCTTTTAAATGTGTTCAGAAAAATCAAGGTCATAATGAAACGAAATGAACTTGGAATAATAGTCCTGAAATCGTTCAATCATCTAATTCTCTCGATTTTCGTTTAAGATTAGTGAACATTTCACCGTTGGAATTAATATATTCCTTAAGAAAACAAATATGCGACATGATTTAGGTTTGAGTGCTTCGTTGTAGAAACTTTTCCGTTTACATGGAGCTTGACTTTCGAAGATTATAATTCTATTGGTCCAGCGGCTAGATACTAGCAAACGGAAATAAGTAAGTCAACCTTTCCCTAGGCTACTTTTCTTAGACTGAATACTGCGTCTAAAAGAAAATGAACTATACAACACACCGGGGAAAATGAGGGATTGAATAATTTACCTTGCTGAAGGAAAATGAGTGGAACCATATACCTACGGCAGTATTAAACGAAAACGCCTATCAGTGCCTTTGACTTCTACTTCCTTATTCGTAAAACGCAAATTCATCTGCATCCTTATCCGAGCGTGAGGATCTGTTTATAAGCGTTTAACTACCGCGGTGTAAGCGAATGAAGATCCATTAATATATCTTTCTCGGCACTGTGATACAGTTAAAAGTCTTTGTTTTCTTTACCTTTCTGAAGTCTCACTGTGTTAAGCGTCCTCTGTACCGTCTCTTGGACGAACCATCTTTTGGGTGAGAACCTTTGGGTAAACATCCTTGAACTATATTCATCATCATGATTCAACGATGAAAGTCTGATTAAAGATGCCGATAATTCTTTGAACCATGTCTGCTTCATTCCTCTATGTCACACTGTATTGCATCCACTTTACCTTGAGATATCGCTATAGTAAAAAAAAGTTGAAGAATTTATCACAGCTTATATTTTTGGAGTATCTAAAAGTAATCCCAAGTCATCGAGTGCTAGTAATACGTATGCAAAAGAGCAACTTTATACAGAGCTGATTATGAAACATTGATAAAAGATATCAATAAGGAATACTTCTGAGGGCATTCTAAGGTATATTTTAAATTTTTTCTACCACCTTTGCTTCCGAGATACCAATTCATTTTCGAAAATATTGTTAAATGCACCTTATATATCAGCTGAAAACTAGCTGAGCTCAAAACATATCGTTGAGGTCTGTATGCAGCCCACGGTTTGTACATCTCTGACTTAAGCCCATCTAAAAATCATCTTGCAAGAAAAAATTAGTATTATAGTTAATACCTAGTTTTGTTAATTAATATGAAGTTGAGAATTGATTCTTGCCATTAGGAACTTATATAGGATAGATACATAAATCTATACTTTAAAAATTATTAAATTAACGTTATTGCATAAATGTTATTACATAATTATACACATTATACTGCACTAAACTATATGTCAAATCATATTACATAATACTTCTGTAAAATTCTCTTAAAATTCCAGATTCGTTTCATATCATATAAGTGCACCTTATAGATAAATATATAATTCCCTCAAATCCACTCTAATAGTCTTCCCGAGTTCGCGCATTCCTCAAAATAGCCATAGTAATCCGAAAGCTAGTCACGGGACAAGTAAGGAACAAAATGTGCAATCACGCTGCCACGGACGTGGGTTTTATATAAACGGCATTCCGCCCGCACGAAACAAAGCTAATAAGAAAATTCCTGAATAAATTAAACGGTTAATTAACGCTTAAACCACTCTAGTTCGTAAGTTATGCAAATTAAAATTAGTGCTCCAATTTAATATTCAGGGAGGAGCGGGAATAAAAATCAACGGCGAGGGAGAACGAGGCTAGCAGGTGATAATGGGCGAACGTCGCATCGTCCTAGGATTAAAAACAAATATTTATGAAGTAATTTAGAGCCCTTGGAAACTCGTGCGTGAGGATAAATTTAATTTGAGAGAATAAAATGTAAACGAAATAATTTACGCGCGACCAGAGGCTAAGCGAGCTCACGGAACGATGCAGAAAAAAATATTGCCAAAGGACACGGCAGGAGGGAAATGTTTTGGAATTCTTTCATGAAAAACCAGAGCTGCGAAGCACGAAATATATGGCAATACTAAAAACTGTAGGTGATATACGGCTCGAGATGGTATTTTTGCATAAGCTAGCCAAAGATGGTTTAATATATGGCTGCCTGACAAGTACACCAACTTTTCAACTTATGATTTTAGAATTGAATTATCTTGGGTTTAGTTGTGCTAAATCAAATTTCATTTCCATCGATTGTGTCAATTCCTTGAGAGGGATTCTTTCTATAACATCGCTTACTATTTGGGTGGTTGCCTCAACGAGGACCTCTGTTGGTGGTTGGTGCCACTAAGTGGAGCACCACCTCCTTGCTCATATAAGCTCCCGATTACAGAAGTGAAGAGGTGTGGCTTGATAGTTCAGTACGCTGGGTTCAGTTATACCTGGACGGAAAGTGGGAGACCTGGATTCGAGACCTGGAGTCCCAGTCAAGTTACAATTTTTCACATCTCGTACAATTGATCTAACGTACGAGATCAGCTCGTAAACTCTAATAATAGTGATAATTATCTGCAAAAATCATTGATATTGCAGTGCCATTGTCCCACAAAATTAGGAGAACTGAGACAGATAAAAGGGAAAAATATGTATAAAACAATAAATTATCTGGAAGCTATTATATTTATTTAGCTCTGAGTTCAGACAATCTATTAGCGACGGCAGAAACGCTACTATGTGGGGTGAAAGTTAAAATCTGATAATTGATACAACTGTTTCTTCGGTATGGCCATCCATTTGAATCCGATGCTCCTTCCTACCTTGTACCTCTCAGTGAGGAGACAGCAGCAGTAAATTTTTACACCATCGCTGTTGTTAGTTGTTACTCACAGGCTTTGAGTGGCGCGACTGGGCTTAAGGGACATATCGCACGAGTGAATCACTCAATTTTTCGATAAAACATTCAATGCGAATATCTTGTTTCCCCTAGGAAGATCCTTTCTACTGGAAAATACCTCCGACGGTTATCACTTGCAACCTATACGCATAGCGTACATATATATGGGAAGAATATTGAAAGGTAGCAAGTCTCTATGAAATCACATTTCCTCTCCACTTACCTCGGAGTATTCCTAAATTTCTTCATATATTGATACATTCTTCCATAAATTTTATATGCTGTTTTCTGGAATTTTCCATATCCCATCGGAAACAGAATACTTCGCAGCTCAAGCGATGTAATTTCTAAAATACCTTTACCATTCCTCGAGGTATTGTATGCGACATGGAGTAAGGTATATTTCCTTTCTTTGTTCACCTCAGTACGAGTTTTTGTCGTTTCTTTCGGTTTTTCCTTCCATTCCAAAGATATTGAGCTATTTACCAATATACCCTTGCTTTCAATATTACAAATAAAAGGAGATCTTGTTCATCATTTTTGTATGTAACTCAACTTTTCACACCTAGATGTCCTTCCAGGCAATGTTTCCCAAGAATGATAGAACATTGAACATTGCAAGAGTCAAAGATTTCTGTATTGAGATTGGGATCAGCATTGAATCACCTCAATTTTCAGTATTATTTTTTATAATTATTATTTAATAATACCATTAGATTTAGCAGTGGTAAAACCATTGTCATCTCTGTTTCTCTCAACGTTCTTTTGGCATTCGTATCTTTTAATACCCGGAAATACTAGAAAAATCCAATGTGAGCAGCGCATTCGACTTTGGTGAATGCGGTACAGGGTTCGATTCCCGGTGGGAGACCACGTGCGAAACGACCTCAGCCGTTGAAGCACTTTTAGCAATATTACTACTTGCAGTACAGGTCTCCTACTTTGCTGACAGGTTAAAATACGTCAAAAGGTGTAGACCAGGGCTCGAGTCTGTCATTTCGATATAATCCTCACTAAATTCTATTCTATCTCTGGATTTTAAGGGGCATATCCCCATGTGCAAAGTCAAAACTTTCTCTAATCCTTGCTTCTTTACTTCCGGGATTAACCTGAAAATATCCCTGAATGGGTCTACTGCTGAGCCCCTGGCGATGGTTGTCACACATCTTCCTCATCTATGTGTGTTGTCACTTTTATCATGCCTTCCTCATTCCGCCAGCAGAGTAGAATTGACTCGGCATGGTAGTTAGTGGTTAGAATCCTTGAATGAACCTACCTTGAAAGTGGAAGATCTGGGTTCGAATCCCAGTTATATCAACGTTTTTACATCTGCTTATCCTTGGGTCTTACGACTCACACCTCTATTTACAAAGTTTAACACCTAATCCTTGTTTTGAAATTGAGCCCCATTCCTTGTTCATTCACTGAAAAAATTGGGGGCCGCACTCCGCCCCGCGGGACACGTATTGCACAACCTTGCTCTGGATTATCTATGTCAGTATTTTTCATATTCGTACGAAAGTTGTGAGGTATGATTATCATACAATTACCACTTTCAGAACCCTTTCGTTGGGGATCTCAATCATTCTCCAATTCGTCTCCATTCTTATTACATTAGAAAGAAGGAGCGAAGGAGGGAAAATGAGAGTAGGAATCGAGAATTAGAGAAGAAACGAAGCTAGGGGATCGCATAAAGGAATCTGCAAGGAGTGAAGATTCTCGTAAAGAGACAGAGAGAAGGAAGAAAGAAATGGTAATGTGGGGGCTATCATTCTCTGCCCCAATTGCGTCCCTTAAGCCATCTTCTCCGTTAACAGAGAAGGATATCGCCCGGACTCTCAGATGCCGTCGAACAAAAGGGAATCTTCGGAGGGCTGAAACATTAAGGATCGCGATAAAGCTTAGCGAAGCGAAAAAATAAAATCGTCTCCGGAATCCATTCGATTGCCCTTCGGCGAATTTTGCATTTCCCTTCGCATAATTCCCAAGGACGGTGCCGTTAAGGACGATGCCGTTAAGGGCGACGTGGTTTTCAACGGTGGTGCTCTTAGAGCTGCGCTTTAATTCTTACACATACGTTTCATCTCAGGAGGGCAGTTTTTGTGAGAAAAATTCACACGTATACGTGAGTGTTTAAGGAAATAAGAAGGTGAGTATATATGCCATCTAACTTCCACCGCCATCCTTATATATTATGTAAAAAGATCCGTTTTCGGTGACCAGCGCTTCTCTCCCTTTACATTTCATCGAAACATATAAACCACACACCATTTTAAAGAGAGAACCTCCCGCTTTTTGCTAAGATAAACCGATAAATAAAAAAACTGTACAATTTGATAAAATAATAGAGTTAAATTTTGAATTTGCCCATAGAGTCTCGTTATTTGATGTGCAAATATCGAAATCTATCGATAAAACAAGGTATGTCGAAACTTTGTATGTTGACTTGGATACTTCATTTTCCCACTCAAATACATTTCAACAAATACTGCAATCACTGCAAACGAATAAAAAAGCACTAAAACATACTTAAAAAACACACCTGCGTATAAATAATTTAGTTTCAATTTAGTTGGGCTAAATTTTCTCACGGGACAACTAGCACTCAATAATATTCTTGTATCTTAAGTAGTGATGGTATAATTACTCGGAATAAAGTCAATAAAAATTGTCAAAACTAATATTAAGGGTATTCAAATATACCGATAAACATTAGGTACTCAACCAATTTTGGCGGACTTCAAATTACTTTACAGCTGCCCAGGCTTGAGAGAGAGTGCTCAGAGAGCACTTTGGTCACCACTACGAGATCCGACGATCTTTTTCATTTTGGCTGAATATTGATGTGTAGGAATCGCTTTTTATTGGCTGATGAATACGGTGCTTGATTTTTCAAGCACTGTATTCATTCAGGTCTTATATTCTCATATATTGAATGATACCAATAACTGAAGGCTTAAGTATGTGAAATCCTATAGCAAGAAAAATACTACCTCCTTCAACGGCGATTGACGAGTGTAGCGATTGCCAGTTGTATGTTAGCACATTAAATAAATATCGTAGAAAAGATGTTGCACCGGTAATTCTTTTGCATTCCTCATATCATAGAATTTAGTATTTCCTGGTTGGTAAATTCTGCCACACCAATGCAAGAACTGCTTAATTATACTTCGTACCTACCTCATCCATACCCAGTCTTAGAGTCGTCGGCCCAATCTTGGTTTACCTAATCCTTTTAGTCCTCTCAAATTTCGTCATTAAATCTCTTAAAATATTGTTCATTTTCAGCCTTAAATTCTCTCTGTAAGAGCTAATATATTTTTAAATATAGAATCTTTTCATCTGATCTTAGCTATTCTGATGAAACTTATAGCACTCTCTGCGATATTCCCAAAATTATTACTGGTAGCTTTCCTTTGCCAGAGATTTATCACGGAGACAAAAGTAGACGAGAAATATAGCGTCGATTGAATAAAAACCGGTATGTATTTTCTACCTTGAATTCTAAGCAATGTCTATCTTCTTTCGAAGGATTAAGGTCTTGTTCTTTTAGCAAAACCTGATGCACCTGGTAAAAGGTTGCCTATGTTACACGAAGAAGATTTGAAAAACCGGAGATATATTGAGGAAAAAAAAGCAATATAGTGTCTATGAATCATATCGCTGTTACTAGTATATTTCATCCGTTGTTTACTGCTTCTCAGGGTACTTTTTGTTATAACAGAAAACTATGCAGATTTTAATCTTCTACGAGCAGAGCGCGTTGATATTAGCGGCTTATATTTTTAACTGGAAAAGCAGCGTGAAAACAAACGTTTCAACCTAGATGCTATGAATTTCCGCAATTTTTGGAGCCATGTTCTTTTCCATTTGTAGACCACATTTTTTCCGATAAATGGGAATCTATTCTTTTAAGAGAAATGTATTGCGTGCAGTGTTTTTATCGAAGGAATTAATTTCCGTTGATACATGTTGATACCGACCGAGGTTTTCTTCCCTTATTACTGCTATCAATAACGAAGAGTAAAATTATACTAATCTCTTATTTGATTATATATTTAATGTTTGCAGAATATCATAATAATATATGGTGACGTACGAGTAATGCATTTTCACTTCAAATCCAATTCCAATTAAGTTAATTAATATTCGATGTATACATGACGATAAAGTCTATTCGATACATGATACTTTCTTCGTTTTTTTTTCGTAAATGTCTCGAACTGAAACTCGTTTCTACTTCAATTATTTTGTCTCCTGATTATTGTCCTCATATAAAAAATAGTTTTGAAGATCTGTAATAAGGAATTTTTGACCAGTAATACTTACGTAACCGAAGACATCTTGATCGCTAAATAAGCTTTGGTTAGAAGCGTACTTGTATAAAATGTATCTCTCAATTTTCATCTAAAAAACTGAGAAAGGTAACTAAAAAGAGTAATGGAACAATAATTTTCTCCACTTAAATTTGACTTTGATATAATTCAATTTATGTTTTGCAGATTTTGATTCAGTTCAAATTTTTATCGAAAAATATTAATCGATTTCATCACAAATTTTTAATATTTGCATGCCTGGAATGAATCCTCTGTACGGATATATATTATCACTCATTATAAATTTGTATTTCTTCACACCGTGTCTCAGGTCTATTCCACCCCTGTTTGGGTGTTTGGATTCGCCTTGTATCATTGTGTTCTCCCCCCAACATGCATGCAGCGACTGCTTTCCAAAGGGCCAAACAAATCCCAACTTCAGAATCGGATCATCGATTCCCTAACGCGGGAACTGTTTGATCCGATCTTCGCATCGAAAATAAAAAAAAAAGATCTCCCACGCATCCCCCCGATATATAACACTTTCATTTCCACATCGAGTCAACATTTTAAACGGCACGATGAACTGTTCCTCTACGACGCGTTTCTCACGCCCGGTTAAGCGTTATTTATCGCCGATGGAAAATGATCCAACTGATATCGGATCTGCGTTAGGGGGTGTTTTGGGGGTGAGAAGAAACGGGCAAGGGTTTGTGTGAGCTGGAATCGCACCCTTTTTTCCACCTGGGTAGCCAACTTTCCCGGAGCTTTTGTGAATCTCGTGTGACAAAATTTGTGAAGAAATTTACAGAGGTAGGTGAGGTTAATTATTAGCATCGGAAAAATTCGCAACCCAGATAGGTATGATACACTACCCGGTGGTAGTTAATATGATTCTGAAAATAAGCACGTAAAACTGCTATTCAAATCAAATGTATGAAAGAATGTAAAGGCGAGAGGGAATACATGTCATCTACCTGGCATTTCTTTTAGAAGGAAGAGAAAATATTCGAAAAACCTCCCCTGGGATATATAGCTAGTTACAGTAACTTAAGGCAACACAATGATTATGTTAAATAGAATAAAAAATTGAAGGACTTATGTTAATTCTTTCAATAGCAATCAGTTGCCTATCGGTAGACAATTACTTCAAACAAAATGAGAAGTAAGTCACTTTTCCCTTTCTATCTTTACCCGACCAGTATGCTATAAGCAGAAGACGTCCATGTAAGTGAAGAACAATGACTTTACTGTTAACTATCGTGGCCTTAAATGTTAATGTTAAACATTCCTCATACTTTGATTAACCTTTATACAACAATAGAATAAACAAGAATTAGTGAGACAAAAGTAGATGAAAGATACATTTTTCTATATCCAGTACTAAGAGACAAATGAAAGATATTCTCTCCATCTGGATGTCATCGCTTAACCATTCCGTGATATAAACACAAAAATATAAATAATAACCGTTGTTAAGGCCAATTAAAGGATCTTCTATTAACATAGTGTCATTTAAAATACTGTTTATAAAAATATTATTTTAGTGCAATTTAAAACAGTATTTTTCTTTCCATATGTTGTAGATATTCATCTCGTAGAAGGGTAAAATAATTAGACAAATGCTGCCACAATCTTAATGTTCGCTCCACTGGTTTCACTGAATGATCACCATTATTAGGTAACACACAAATTACAGTGCGTCAATAATATTAATAAACACTCGTGAAGCTCAACTAGCTCTTACTACGCTATTATGTCAGCTTCTTGAACGTAAGCTTTTCATAAAGCCTTAACTTCTTAGAGCTTTAAAAACATATTAGGGAAGTTTGATTGGTTCTATCCTGAGTTCCAGTTTTATTAATGAAGATCGGTAGCATATTATGGAATGGAATCTTATTTATGTTGCAAAAATAGCCCCATACCAGATCGTCTTTTGGTAGTTTCTCATTTGAACAAATATAATTATGATTATTTGCTAACAATCGTAGATTTTAGCTTCAATTTTCCATTTGAAATTCTGACTAGATAAGCCATAACGCGTATTAATCAATATTTTCTCCTCAAAGTTACCAAACAGCGGGAATCTCATGGACCATTTTATCTCCAAAAATGTCTTTCTACTTTGACATTCCGACAATTCATAAACTGAAGTCTCCTGCATTGATACACGTACGAGATAATTGCTGAGGTAAAATGAAGCGGAATCCCAATCGCCCCCAACGAACACCGTCTTTCAAAGTTTGGAGAGCTGGAATCAAACAGCACTCAGGAAGATCAAATACTCCGAAGTAATGCATCAAATAAGACGTTGAAGTGTTAGAATCAAGTGGTGTAATTGGACCGTCTAGGGGTCGCCTGGATGTTGAAGATGGGAAACTTGACATACACATGGCGAGTTATGAGTCGTTATTAAATGCTTCAGAGTTAGGGTGACCAGACGTCTGGGAAAAGGAGGTCGTGACCCACTTTTTCACTTTCCGCACTCTATCTTCCCCGTATTGTAAATTTTAATTCCTTTATCAGACTTTGCCATAAGTGAGACTCGTTGCTTACTCGTTCGTCGGTATTAGGCAGGTCACTAACGTGGTTCTTTTCTTCCCTTTTCACTACCTACTTTTTAAAGTAATATCTTACTCTTCAAAGTTCTATATAGTACAGATGTACTTCTCACTCATATTATTCCCTTATTTAATGATGAAGCCACCGATCTCTTTTGTTTAATGATATGACGATTGCGTCCCAGACAACCGAGTTCCTGACTATGACGTTAAAGGACAATTTTAAGGACAGACAGATTTTTTCGTACAAAAAATTCTAATCTGAAAGTTAATTTCGAAAAACTTTATATTTTCAGTAAGGTTATTACATGATGCTTGCGCATTGGGCGTCCTTTAACTCATGGATAATAGGTAAAAGTTCATCTTATAGATACATAGATACAATTCCGCACTCTTTCACGATTCCCTCGAAAATAAATTCATTGATTTGTGATACTTAATACATCGTGCCATTCAATTAATGGAAATTTCTCTTTTCATGAAAATGAATGAGGGATTAACAAAATAAATAAACTTTATATAGTTGCGGTCATTTAAGCCCTGCATTGCTAGTATTAACTCATAATTATCTCGATCCAATTGAATTCCCTCACGTTATATAATAGAACTCGATACTTACCTAATAGAAGAGCACCGATCCATAAAGTCGATACACTCGTGTCTTTCTTTAAGTCGCTCTCATTTTGATTTTCTCCTCATTAATGTATTGCTTGGTCGTATTACATTGTTACGATCAATATAATTAATATTGTGTATAGGTAATTAATGTTGTTTATATACCTTCAAACAAAATTGTAACAAAAATCTTGACCTAACTCAAAAAAGGAAAAAGGTATTATGAGTAGTCCTTTTTTACTATATACAGAATAACATGGTATTTAGAATCCTTTTGATCATCCTCCTTAAATGTTGATGATCTGAAAGTTAGATATAAATTATATGAGATCATCCAAAAATTTATTCGTACAAATTAATTCAAAGTTTGAGATCCATTACGTAAATTTTAAAAAATATGATGGTCTTTTTTTCTAAAATGAAAGGATTTGCATATAGCTTATGAATATGCATATCTGTCACGGTATAAATACTCTAACGAATGATTTTAAGAGCGTAGCAAAGCAGTTGGTGTAAAACTGAGGGAAAGAAAGGACGAGCAGGCTAAGTATGATGATTGTTTTTTTCGTGTAGATACATTCCATTCATGATATTTTCGGGGTAAGCGTAAAATGGTTAGGAAGCATTTTTAACATCAAAGGATCTGGTTTGTTGCTGTATGATAAAGTGCAATTTTATAAGCGTCAAAATTTTCAATATTTACATAGAGAAGGTTTGGTATGGTGGAACAGTTACTCAGATATATTATCCGTGTTACAAGTCAATGTTTTTTTATATTTACCCCATTTAATTGCTATTTTCCTGCTATCTTATTATTATTACTGTACAAACTGCAGGTAGGCTGAAAGTCTGGTGGCAGTTTTTTATACCTACATAATATGTCAGTGATAAACTTTAACAAAAAGTACATACTATAATAAGCATACAAATATGATAAGCATACATAACCCCACATAATGACTCCATACATGTATTTCCCTTACAACTAAATAATTAACTTATAATATTATTTGTAACTGTTTTTTTTTCTGGTTTTTTCGGAGTTCATGACAGGCCTTCTCGGCTACCGTAGCGGTCACGGGGTAGAAACCCATTATCAGTCCTTGCATACATCCTTCTCCTAACACAAATGCATCTTTTCTACATTACGTGATATTAATAAAGCTACGTTCCTCTCCTCTGTACAACATGCACCAGATTAAACCACTTTTTCCTCGGTTCTAGGTTGGTGGAACACTTACTCAAACATATTTTCCTTATCACATGTCGATGCTTTTTTTATATTAACCTTATTCAATCGCTATGTTCCTACATTCTTATCTATCCTTGCATCCATCTTTCTCTTAAGACAAATCCATGAATCCGTTCCACATTCCCTTTTATTCTTAAAGCTACATTCCTCTCCTCTGTACATTATGCACCAGATTAAACCACTTTTCCCTCGGCCGTCCTCCGTCTTCACAACTGCCAACACTCATCGTATTCCATCTCAGTCCTTTCGCTTCTATTCATCGTTCCCAAATGTCCAAACCAACATAAAACACCCCTTTTATGCTAATCACAAGACCTTTTTCCACTCCCCTTTCATTCACTACTTAGATCTCACCCCTTCAGCATTTCATTCAACGGATTCATTCAGATTTTCCTCGGACATCCACCCCTTTAAGTGCCACTCACATTGTCTCCTTACGCCATCTTCGTCATTCTAATGCTGACCACCTTTTTGACGCATTCAACGCAACGTAAAACCCCATGCCATGCTGATCTCTCGGTTCAAATTCATTTATTATCCATCCATTACCAACTCTACTAATTCCTAATATACGTCGGGCTAACAGATGGCGTCTTAGGAAAAGACTTGCCCAACAAAATTGCCTCTTCGTTCTGAGGACTTCTGGTTTAGCCTTTGCAGACAATATACGGTGAGAGGGCCACTCAAGCACCGGAAGAGAATAGTGGTGAAAATGAACTCGATATAAAATATTGAAATCGTTTTCAATAATTTTAGCGATGAATAATTTCAACTTCAACCACCAGATTTCGACGAGTAATCATAACCTGATGTTGATAATTACTCGTCGAAACCTGTTTTCGTTTCTTCATTATATAAATAACTTAGTTTTTATGGGAAAAGTACATACAATGTCTCTCTACGTTCTACTTCATAGGTTTCCACAGTATTTAGCCTCTTGATGTGAATTTTACTTAATTTCAAATCTTCTAACCCAACATCCCTAATTTATTTCTCCTCCTATCCACAAAACTCTTTATCTGACTATAAATATGCTTTTTTCCTGCTTTATTGTACCCGATGACGGCTATTTTCTTGCTCGTTCATTAAGAATCTGGTTCATTATGAATCTGAAAGACACTAAGGACTTATGGGTTTATTTTAAAACTTCTTCATGGCTTTCGAGTCTCTGATTAACGGAAAGAAAGCTTAGAAAGTCACCAACGGGCTCACTTTAAGGAGACTTCTTATCATAAATTCCATTAAGGGTAAAAGAAAGTAAAATAAATCCTTGTGCATTGACTGTGCAAATAATCATGTGACCTATGACCTTACTTCATCTCTTGCAAAGCCGGATACTGGAGATGATCCAACCCTTGGGTTAGAATAATCAGATAACCTGCCTCAGGCTTCATAATTGAGTATCATTGAGTACCTTCATAGCCTTAGTATTTGGTATAACTGCGGTAAGATATTGCGGTTGAAGCGAGAGTACGAATTACAATGAAATGTCACTGAAAGGTTAAATTGATAAATACGACTGCCATACTAGAACAGTCAGTTCTTTTTCCAGCTCTCACTTGGAATTTAGAAAGAATTCTTCCGCAAAAGACAGAATTATTAAAGAAAAAAAGACAAGCATTTGATTGAAAACTATTCTTCATAATGCCTCACCACTTTTACAATTCATAATTTTTCTTAAATATAGCATTCTTAATATCTGTCTGTGATGCCAAGCGATTAAAGTGATGGAAAGATTCTCTTAATTTCTGTGATTTTCTATAAAATCATATCCTAGGTTGCTTTGATCCCCATGAATGTTTCTACTGATTGTTTCGTTTACCTCATGAATTCTTCACGTACATACATACAATTGTAATAATACACAGTAACATAAAAATTTGAGTATTCCTGGTGTACAAACTTTCTTCAATGTAGTCAAAGGCTCATCACAGAGATCAAACTTCTGAAAGAAAACATATACCTTCGAGCATTTTTAGGAATATAACTAATTACTACGATAGTCAGCATATCATTCCAAAAATTAGAAAAAGAATGGAAATTAGACGCCAAAATCATAAAATAATTTGTTCATCATATGAATTAGCAAGATCGTAGGAAGACATGGAGCTGAAAGAGCCATCCGTGAATGGTAATCTGAATCCAGATCTTCCACTTTCCTCGCAGATGCTCTGGACTGATTGTGCTATCACGCAGTCTTACTCTCTATCAGAGAATCCTTACGGGTAAAATGAGTGACGGCACACCCCGCCGACATGGTCCTCATAAAGGTAACCAGACCACAAAGCAGATGTTAACAGAGCCCTCCTCAAAGAAATACCTGGAAAAATAATTTAGTATGTATAACCTTAAAAACCATAGCAATGAAAGGAAGGTTGCGGAAAATAATCTAGCCCAAACCAATCCCCTTCACGTATGAATTTGTTCAATTTATTCTTTGAGTGTTCCCAGTTGCGCGGCTTCTATTGTTCGAAGTGTATCCATAATCTGTCCTCTGTTTTACTCTAGTTTTAGTTTTTTTATTTTTATTTGTTTTTCACTCTTGGAACTCTCGTGAGCATGTTTAAATAACCGCAGTGGAAAGAACTCTGCGTGCAATCCAGTCATATTTCCCTGTCATGCAATTCTTGCTTAAAATCCCTTCGATAAGTTTTAGATTGTTATATTTTTTCTCGGAGCAGACTCAAAGGATTTCATAATTGTCGATAAAATTTTCACGACACTATTCCATATGCACGGGAATTAAAGTATATCATGCAACTCGAACGGCTCTGGAAGTATGTTTGCAGTGCATGATACCGCCTTCGAGTACATACCCTTTGACCCTTGCGATAATGCTTGATGGCCGTTCTTACGCATAACCCCTTGCGGTAACAAGAGTGTAATAATTTTGAGAGAATGCAAATATATGGATAGGAGAGGAAAAGGTTTTTTTTGGACGCAAAAAAATCAACATTAAGAACGGAGTATATAAAGGAAAGCAATGTTTGTTACAACAGGATTATACCGAGGCATTTTGTCCCCAGAGGCAAAATTTAATCCCACGCCTTTTATTACATTTCCAATTCGTTTGTATTCACCATCCAAAATCAATAGAGAGGAAAGAATTTCGAAAGCGGAAAAGGAGGAGACAGCATCTCAATGCTGAAATTCTACGTGTTTTTATTAATCAAATATACACCAACTAAAAACTGAGTATTTAATACAGATTTCGGCGTCGTTTTCGAGACGCACTTGAAGCGCCTTACTCAGGAGCTTACACAATGACATACAATGGTTTGGTACACGAAACCTACTTATTAATTGAGTAGCTTTCGTTAAGTAATTTATCTTTCGATCAGTATAGAATGCACGTAAATACCAACGTGTACTGGATATATTTCGTTTGATTGCGCACGTTGTATAATGTGCTTAAAAATTTGATAGTGATCGGGAATAACCCACATAATAATTTACATCTTAATGTAGTTATCTTATACATCCTTGGACAATTTTGTATTAAAGTACCTACATCTTTCTTTAGAAGAATGAAGAAGCCTAGTTTTCTTTCTGAAAATAGAAGCATAAACATAGAATAGAATACGCAACTTATTATTATTGAATCCTGTATCGACGAGGTTAGGCCAAAGCAGGTATCTCTTCATTTTTACATGAGTAACCTCTAAATATCTGAACATGTTTTGTCATCTTACAATGCGAGAGTATTATCATAAAAGTGTAAAAAAGGAAATAATATTTGTCCCATGAATAAAAATCTTCACAGCTGCAGATTGATAGAGGAAAACCACAGATAGCGGGAAATATCCGCATAAGAAGTAACCGCGAAACATTTCATTGGTGTCATATCGGTAAATACATTTTTATACATTCCCACATTGTTTATTTATCATATTTTTCTTTATGTCCCTTTTCGTCTCATCCTAACACCGTTCCCACAATATTAGCAATCCTCTGGTACGCGAGAACTGCTTCCAAATATTCATATTTCCCCTCATAAAAAGGTCCTCGTGGTACCAAAAGGAGCCTTTAAAAGTTAACAACATTTCGAGTCTCTGCTTTCGGGAAATTTATGCCGACTCATATTTCTGGACTCGCACGGTCGGGGAAATAATAGGCGATGTTTTGCCCCGCCGTATCCGTCACAAATTCGCCACGTTGGCAACACCGAAGGGAGGGAACAATCGAGGGAGAGAGAGCAGAGTTTACGCGGAAACAAAACTCGTCGGAATGACTCGGGCTCTTCTGCCAATGAAGGGATTTCCGCGTCGCCGTGTTACTCAAATGGCAGCAGTTTGTGCGTTTTAGGTGCACGCACACGCCGAGACCGTTACCACCTAATGGAAGCTAATTCTACCAAAACAACGCCCAAGGGTTCGGTGCGGTCAAAAGCAAATCCTCGCGTGTCACTGCTTTCATTGCCCCCCGCGTTTCCCACGCCGCGGCTTATGGGGAGATGTCTCATTGTGTCGGACGCCGTGGTAATGCTCGCCAGCGTTTTGCTACCATTCGTATGCTGAAGAAAGTGAATATGCATCGTCCCCATGACAAAAGTGGTGGTGGAGAAGCGTGGATTTTGATGGCCGTCTGACTAATCTGGAGAAGCGATACTCAAATTGGTACGTTAGAGGGGATCCAGAAGTCGGGACTGTTTTGGAGCGCAGGAATTTATATAATGACGCGTTCGCATTGTAAGTTAGGGGTTCGGAAACAATTTAGGTAATTATGTCATTTAATTTCCTGAGATAGACTACTTGAGGATTCATGATATTCGACACAATATTGAATTAAACTAAAAAGGGATTCGAAGAAGTATAATAGTTAGCATCATAAGTTACGAGTTCGGAAATGATATATTATGTTTTTGTATTAATTAATATAATTATTTAATAAGGTGTTAGATAGCCATGTTTATTAACTCCCTGTGACAGGCCAGTGAAATAATCATAATGTCCAATACATTATTGCATTAGACTGAAAAGGGATTCCAAAAAGAGAAAGGGATAAATAACAGCATAAAATATCTAAATTTTTGGAACCGTATAAAATAAGGAAAAATAAATCGGTAAATTCATATACCAAAGAGGTCACACGAAAGTAGTAAAAGTAACGGAAGACCATCAAATAAATATATAATATATTGTCTGCAGAGATATTATAGAAAGAACACAAAAATAATAAAATTAGATTACACATTTGCTTTAATGCAGAAATTCTCCTTATAGCAAATACATATTCAAGAAGTAAGTCCTTAAACTTATTGATAACATGCATTTCTCTATTTCGGGACATGAAATTCCAGAATAAGATAGCAGAAACAAGGAAAAGTAGACGTTCTCTGGAAGTCTAAGTTTCCCAAATTATGGAAATTAAAACAGTACATCTACAGTGAGCTACCTCAGAATTTTGAATAGCTAAGAGGACCATAAGAAATTTATTTAAATTTGTTAATACCAAAACTTCATCGAAACCCATTACCTTCTACTTCTACCATTATTTTAGATTACATCATAATTTTGCGTTATGCGGTGCATCAAACTTCGCTTGGCTGAATTAACATAGCAAACATTGCATAGGCTAATTTATAACAAATCCACTTTATTAGAAATAAAGAAAAAATGTTTGATAGTAAATAGTCCATTAATTCGAAATGCCGGAGAGAATTTCTGATAGGTCATAGGGCAGCTATCGTTCTTTAATTTGGAGAACTACCTGAAAGACATTCTATAAGCATAAGTATATCTTAGCTGAAGATTGAGCATTCAGCTTAATGAGATCATATCCTAATGAAAATTTTGGAGATGCAAATGAAAGAACTTGCTGTTAAACTCATTTCTTTTTCTTTCAATTCCATTATTTAACCATCTTGGCATGTCTCATTGGGTGATGTTCTCTCACCATAATGATCCCTTAATCTAAAATCGATCCGCTTATCACTAATTCTATGGCCAACTTTACCTGGAATGTTAATAAAAGAAAGAAATAAGAGAGTGACAGTGAAGGCAACTGGAACAGTAATTTATGAAGGTGACTCTTTCAACATCACGATGAAACACAATTGCTGGAAAAGGATATGATTTGTTAGTGATGTTTGCTGGTTGCGGTGCTTTCCACTGCTGGAGCGTGGCTTGGAAACCCGAGATACTTTTACATCCCTCTTAACTAACTTTAAAAAGGAATGTATCGCATACAAACTAGATAGTGTGATTGGATGGTTAAGGCTCCATTGGTTTGGTGACAGTAGCAAATCCCAATCATCAAACGAAATGAATGACCTGGTTTCATATCTCTTCCACTTTCAAATAATATTCTCCATAATTTTATTATAACACGTAATTTTATGATCCTTCCTGTTTTGGGAAAATTTTTGGTCTATTGTTTCCTCATTTTGATAAAAATCTTCTCCGTTAGAAAATTTGCGCAGAGATTAACGCGTTGGAAGACTAGTGTTTCGATGAATTAATTTATTTCATTGTGACGATGCATGTTTGCTTTCAATTAGTGCTATGCGAAGAACTGTGTGAAGGATACGACGAACCGTGTGCTAAAGGAACAGTCAACAACGCGGCACAAGTTAGGCGTATCAATGATGGGTACACAAACGCATTTCGCGCTATCTAGTGGTGCCCAATAGACCTGGAACATCATTCTCTAGGATTGCGCAATCTCGCTCAGCGACAAATTGTTCCCTAGAAAGACATTTTTCTCTTTCAAGATAAGCTATCTGTATCACTGTAACTGTCTCCTGCCGGATTTTCTCCGTTTCCTCCAACGCTAAAATTTTCCACGCTATTATTTCTGAAATCTAAAATATGCAATCTTAAAAAAGTAATAGTAAACTTCTATTAATTTGGAGCCCTTTGTTCTAATCGTTATTCATGGGTCTTTACGTTGATAGGAATTGATACATAGAAATATCAATAGGGAAGAGTATGACGATATGGAAGAGAATACTGACCAAATTCTTTCATTCACCGTTTGTAATTCCGTTAATTTTAATTGGCTTATTTGCTTTATTTTATGCGAAATATTTTCTAATTACTTTTATTTATTAATAGAAAAGAGAAAGATAATGAAGCAGAAAAATATCGACGAGATTATTTTGTTCGTTGCATGTACACTTATAAAATTTTAATCAGCTTATTTTTTGCTCTATAGGAATCGCTTTTTAATTTATTTTGTGAAATTTTTTAGTTAATTTCTTTTATGCATGCACACGAATTCAATTGAAGCTGAAAGCAATTCTTAATTTAAATGTTTTACAGCGTGCGATGTATAGCGTAGTATCTCTACCATATTTTACATAATAAATCAGCATTTTGGTGCTAAGGAGAGGTTCGGTTGTCTTGAAGGTCGATTAGATTATTTACATTACTGATAATTCATGTTGAATGAGGTTTCTAACATAGGTAATTTATTTGAATTATTTGGTGTTAAAAAATTTTCTTGTTTAATTAAATTCCTGAAAAGGGTTTCAAATATTATTTTCATGTCAACTGAGCTAGGAGCAGGAGTTACATAAATCTCGTTTATTTACAATATAATATGCGTTTTATGAGGAATATTCATAGAGTGGCCGAAAGCTTAAAGCATTCAAAATGATTCTGATAGAAATTTAAACGCTTGAATGTCACAAAATGTATTTTTTTTAATTTTCAATCGATGCTAATTCGAACGCTAAATGCGACGTTATCTACTCGTTCGAAATCGCATAATTCTCAGACATTCATCACATACTCGCGATTCGAAATCAATACTTTAAGGAGGAAGAGTCCTACCGTCAACGAGTTGAGGAAATCTCCGTGAAAAAAAACCCTAAACGTCCTCATAACACTCGAATGTAATGCTGTTGATGCGAATCTCTTCCGTCTCCGTTGTTATTCCACGGTCGGGAAAACATCTCCTCATTGCTATGGGATTTAATTACATGAAACCATTTAAGCATATCGTGGGCGGGAGCGAAATTTCCGGAGTAAGGCGCGTCACGGTGGCTCCGGAGTCTGAAGGAGCCTTCCGAGTCTCTCGGAAGAAATTTGAGAGATGTTTGCAGCAGATATAGGAATGGGGAGGAGATGGGTTGGAGGGGTCGGTGAGTGTGGGTTAGGGGAAAAGTTGGGGGAGGGTAGTAGGGATGGTTGGGGGTGAGGAAGGAGAGGGTAGGGGTTAGGGTAAAGGTAGGGAAGGGATAGGTTGATGGGGGTGGGTGGGTTGGGGCATGGGAAAGTGACGGTAGTGGGAGGGCAGGAGAGGGAAGGCATAGGGAAAGATGTGGGTTAGCTTAATTATTTTTATATTAGTGATATTGGAATTCATTTTAATGTGAAATGTTTATATATTTTATTATATATTCATATAGTTTACTTTATATTTATGTATTATATTTTATATATATGTAGGTTTATTTTATATTTATGAATTTTATTTTATAATTATGTGTTTTATTGTTTTATACTTATTATTTTTTATATTCTCGGTTCCTATTTTAATATTATTGAAAATGTATTGAAAAAAATTACTTTGTACAATTCACAATAGTTGGTTAATTTAATTTCCTTATCTGGAGTACGATGTGTAGCATTTCTTATTAATATTATATTAAACAAATCGATTCCTTTTTTTAATGAGGCCAGCCCAATAATGGCTGTTTATTTTAATTTTCTTATATTTTAAACAAACATCTTAGCAACCAAACACTCATTTACAATAGCATCATCCTCTTGACTGCGCCATACAGTACTTCTTTGAATTTTTAATATACTATAGCACATTTTGAAAAGAGGCTTATATGGATAGGGGATGGGTTGGAGGGTTGGGTAGGTTGGGGCATAGGGAAGGGACAGTAGGGGGAGGGCATTGGGGCATAGGGCAGTAGGAGGGAAGTAGGAGAAGGAATAGGAAAAGAAGTGGGTTGGCTCAGAGGGAGGGTCGGTGCAGGATAGGATAACGGTGGGGAAAAGTATGAAAGGGTTTGGGGAAAGTGCAGTAGGGTAAAGGAAGAGTAGGGTTATGCAGAAGAGAAGTTAGGGGTAATGGGAAAGGGGTTTTCATATTTAATTCAGATGGCATTCGTCCGTCTCGCAAAGCAGGAGCTCTCGCGGAAGACAGCGGGAGGACGTGGAGGCATAGGGGGTGTAGGATGGGCTGCGGGAGAGTCTTGGAGATGCGGGAATAGGAAAGGAGGCGATCTGAAGAAGGACGATACAAATCCGATGAAGCATTTATCGCTTTCTTCCGATTGGATGGCGAAGTGGGCCAATAAGGGCCTTTCCTTATCGAGCACCTCAATTATGCAAATGCTTCGCGGGGGGGCGGCAGACATGAGCTCAGCACTTTGGCCTTTCTTCCGCGTCTCCAGGAGTAGGCATCTTCTCGAGAGAAGAACGCCTTTTTACTCTTAGAGTATAAGGCTGGAGGGGGGGAGTTTGACGGGCTGAGGGGGGGCGGTGGGTAAAAGCATCAGTGGTGGGAGCGCATGCCAGACCAAAAATTCTTCGCTAAACCCGCGGATCAGCGATTTCCACAAACAATTTCGATGCAGCGAGAAGATCGCATTATGGAGGCATCCCCCGATTCTATAAGCCAGTTCCCTGGGTTTCTTCTCTCGCGTTGATGGATCTATTCCCCCGTAAGTAAACGAGGTTGATGAGTGAGCGATGGCTGAATTCGATTATGTACAAGTAATTGCGTTCGCTTTGTTACGGTGAAGATTCCGTAACGGTGGATTGGATGGTAGTTGTTCATTCGCCTGCCGCAAGAGGAGTATAGAGTGTATGAGAGGGTATTCGAGGAAGATATATTCAAGTTGAGTCGGATAATGTTATTGGCAGTGTCCTTTACATTCATTATATTTCATTAATTTTATGGCTGTCTCGGCAGTGAAGTGGCTAAAGTGGTTGAAAAAAACTCTCTTGCATGCTCTGACAAGGGCTAGGGTTCTATTTCCGGCCACCGCAGTTCACCTGCCGACATTCAATGGACATACGAGGCTGTAGGTCGACTCACCCTTTAAAAATTAGAACCTGGTATCTGGATAGAGATAAGTGGTAAAATCGTAGTATTGGCTCCATGTAATGGATATGTTATCACACTTTGATTACTAATCTTCCAAGACAACGGTAGGAATGTGAGCCGCTTTTATTACTATATTTTCATCTACAGAAACGGCATATCCAATTGAAAATGAAATAAGATTAGAAATAAAATATAGTGATACAAATATATATGCAAAAAAGAGAAATAAAGCAATATTGCACTATAATAAATAAAGAGGAAGAGAAAGACAAAAAATATTTACAGTGAGAAAATCTCTTACGAATAAATTCCCTCGAATAATAGGGGAAGATTAGCAGAAAAAGGAAGGAAATTAAATGAAGAGGTGATCCAATAGAACATGGAGCTATATTAAAAAGAAGTTTGGTAGTGGCAGTGAAGTAAAGAGATGGAACAGTCAAATGCCATAGGGAAACGGAACTTTTCTTTTGTAACATAAACATGGAGATCCGAAGGTGTTATCCACCACCAACTCTCAAAAGTTAGACGCACGAGCAGACAACTTTTGACTATACGAGGATGAGACCCTTAGAGATATTCATATGAAACTCCTGCGTAAAATATTTCATTTGTAACAAAAACTATTGCCGTACACGATAGTTTCAGTTGATATTCGAACGAATCCATAACTGAAACAAATCAGGCTTAGCGTTTTAGATTCCAAAAATGTATTCCAAAATGTATCAAACTTTGCTAGGGTGTCTGTCATCAGCTATTTATTTTGTTTTGAGAAGAATTATAACACTGTGATCCCCGTTTACACGTCTACCCCTCATATACCATTTCTTGGTATTTGGAACTGAATAAGCTCAATCCTTTCATTTTCAGGTCGAAATTAAATGATTTCTATTGCTATTAAATCAGGATTACGGAATATTCTGTACTAAAACGAATGTTCAAAAAATATTTTATGCTAAAAATATCCCATGATAAAAGAAATTTACAAAAAGATACTGATCGGAAGAAAGGGAGGGAATGAAATCAATTCGCGAAGGCGTGACTTGGTGGAAAGACATAGTAGTATAAAATATAAAAGTTGGTTTTTGTACAGGGTTATGACAAATGAGACTGGTTTTACCTCTAAAGAAGTAGCCTCAGTAGAATGAGGAAGGAAAGGAAACTTCACCTGAAGATGCTTCCCCGGAACCATAATAAATAAAAATACATTTTACCTTTTACACCGAAGGAAGGGTTACTGTCACGAACATTATTGGATAAAACTTTAAGTTCAGCAACTGACCTTGAAGGTGACGCATCAATATTGATAGATTGCTCTATCATTACTCTGGAGAAAACTTTTCCACCAATTTTGTCCTTTATAGGAACGCTCTGAGGACTGAGAGGAACAGCAACAAACTTGTTAATCATTTGTTCTGTATCGGATGCTCATGTTCCTTGACGCTGTAAAGCCTTACTACTTTCTCTGTCGACATTCTAACCTTGATTTACATGAGTGCTACGTATTTTAACGTAAAATCATGGAACTCCGGGATATTATCTCATACCGGAATCAAATATCATCACAGATTGGCGAAGAAAATTCCAATATCTCAGTATAAAAGAAATCGGACAATTTAACAGTCATCCTTCTTCCATGACAGATGTAGCGTTACCACAAGAAAAACCACCACACTATAGAGAGAAGAATCGAGTAAAGACATATACTCTACTTCTAAGAGAGAAGAACCTACGATGGTCACGCCACCCCTCAGCAAGGTTTTTCCATGATCTGCGCATATACTTACACAAACTTACCTAGCTTTGACGATAGGCATATTAATGATTTGACACTAAGCATATGGCATAAAAAAGTATGGAGCACCTTACGACCCATAATCGCAAATTTCTGCATATTTCGTCGATTTTAAGGAAAAGCCTAGTCTCACTCCTTAGGAACATAATCAGGTCATTGCTCTCTCTGTGCACTAATTAGCCCGGAGGCCATTTCAAGCTTCATCATCCACCAGCAGTTATTTTTAATAGCCTTTGAGAGGAAATGAGGCTTGATAGGCATGATAAGAAGCGAGACAGTTTTCCCTTACTTTACACACTGATCGGGAGTACCATGGGTGAAAAACGTCCGCCTACGTGAAGCACAATTGCCCTATGTATAAAATTTTTCATGGCCATCAATCACGAGTTATGAGGTTAAATTTCATTAATCAGTATCATTAATACTTTATTGGATATCATGTTATAGCTGCCATAAACGAGACTGAGTGATAATTAATATCATCATCATAAGTCATTCAATCTGTAGATTGGTTGACTGTAGCCCTCCATTCCTCTCTCTCTAGTGCTAAGTTTACTACATCCTGATATCTCTTCTTTCCTATATCTCTCTTTATTTGGCTAATATATTCAATCCTTGGTCTTCCTCTTGCTGCTTTTCCTTCTACATTGCCCTCAAGTACGTTCCTAACAAATCCATTGTATCTCAAGATATGTCCGATCCATCTGGTTCTTCTTTTTCGGATGATGCTCCATATTGTTTTAACCTCTTCTATTCTTCTGTATACTTCTTCGTTTCTTACCTTATCTGTCCATTTGATCTTCAAAATTCTCCTCCAGCACCAGGTTTCGAAGGCTTCTATTCTTCTCTGGTCCGCTTTCCGAATGGTCCATGTCTCTGATCCATAGAGTGCCACACTCCAGACGAATGCTTTCAAGAAATAATTACTAAGGAACCTATTGATTCGGCCTTGATTTTGTGGTAGGTCTCTATTATAACGAAAATGATAAGAGAAAATGTATTCCTTTAATTCAGATATTTTAAAGACTGAGTGAAACAATACCAAATTAAAGATACATTTTTTCCTTCTCTTTACAAAATGCAGATAATACTACTCCATTCATCTAGATTTGATGAGAAACTCTGTTGCTGAACAACTAACAAAATAGAGAATCTTATAGTTTAAGTGGAAATTCGACTATTTTGCTTCCTTTCTCGTATTCGATTATGAATAATCTTCGACATGTTGCTCTTGAAAACGCTCCTCCTCCAATGCCTCCTGTTCTCATATCAATTCCTTTCCTGTTTCGCACGTTTCCCTTCCTATTCCCTATTCTCCAATCGAATTCACTTCCCCTCATGTCTGACACGCGACCAGAAGTAGCTAAGGAACCCGCTTGTCAAAATGCAACTCCACATCCAATCCTCTCTAAATTTCACTCAAATCTCCTTCCTACCCTCTCTCTCTCCTACGTCATACTTTTCGCATTTTCCACCGAATTTACATACAGATTGTTAATTCCAGCATCCCTCATCTTTCCTTAAAAGCCTCGAGAGGGAGAAGAGATCATGGAAAAGAGCGTGCGTAATGGACGATTAATCTTCAACCCATCTCCTATTCTCCAGAGTTTACTATTATTTCCATTTTTTCCCCGACCGCACTCCTTGACATCGATCGCTGGACTTGAAGCTTTAGGCGGTTCTGCGGGAGAGGAGTTTGACGGTGGATTTATTTGCCGGATGGAATGGGGCTTTTGGAGGGGGGATGAGGGGTGGAGAGATATCGGAATGGCTTTTGAGGAAAGAGTTTGATGTGGAGGTGACATGTTTGAGGCATGAAGGGCGGGGGAGTTAAAGGAGATGATGCTCTGGAGAAGTGCGAAAGATGTTGAGGGATGTGGGAATGAGATATGATGGGCATATGCCATATGAACGAAAATTATGGTCTACCTATTTAGACCGACGCTAAACTGACCGACAGTTCATTTGATCAAAAACTTATTTGACCTACAGTTGATTTTATCGACAGTTCACCTGATCAACCTTGAATGATCGGCATCATGGTTCATCGACAAGTCAGCAGACTGACTTGTTTCTCTCAACGAATTTTTACGACATGTGGAAGAAATTAAGTGGAGTTGAAAAATATTTACTGATTATTTAAGAGAGCTATTATAGAAAGATTTATATTTAAAATTATTTCACAAATTATATTTAACACTGCCACTGTGTACTAGCTATTTTTTTCAACATCTTATGATTAAGTTTGATCCACTTCTAATCTAGTCTTTTAGATTTAACGCTTTTTTAAACTAAAAGTAACAGTTATCTTTTGTCACTTAATATTTGCATCGGCTAATTATTATATGGTTCTCAATATTTTTTTAATTTTATATATTTGGCCCTATTCATTATATACGATATTTTGACAGGAGTCCAATATTCTGGTATTGGAAGTCCGAATTATAAGCGCAACGTAACATATCGCGTTAGATATAGTCCAACGGTTAGCTACGTAATAGTTATGTAACCGTCGGAAATAGAGGGAAATATTTTCGCATGGTTTATTATTCCTTCATTTCAGATATTACTGAAATAATTTAGACCCTTTTTAGTGAGTTTTTAAGGGAAGGTTTATCCTTCAAAAGGCATACTATTTCATTCGTTGTATTTTCTTAAATGGGTTCAGTACCTGCTTCGATTTGTAATCGAAGAAGATTAAAGACCAGCTTTGATCGTAAAGTTTCAACACTGACCTATTGTATAATCTTAATGCACAAGAGTATACGTAAATAGCATATGTATTGGTATGCATAATTTATCTAAGAGATTCTTAGCATTTTTTAAAATTTAGTGCTCGGAAATCTATTTTCGTATCTCAAGACAACTTTTCTATTGTAAACCGACGAGCAGATATTTTTGGCAATATTGGCCATTTTATATTGATTGATTGACAGCATATAAGTGGCGAATTTTGGAAGCAATCCTTTCATCTATAAAATGTCTAAACTTTTTTGAAGAAAAATACAATTTCATTAGTTTTGTCGTACAATAAACAAAATGAAGAGATATAAACGGACAATGTACGAGACGAAAACCGAAAATAAACAAAATATTCAATACAGTGTGGAAAATTCAATATAAATGACAACCAGAATTTGTTCAAGAGTTAGCATGAAATTTTCAGAATTGTGTCGCTAAAATGTTTCTATCTATATCTCTGTCCTGCAGTTTCGATTCCATCCCTCTGTGCGACAGAGATGCAGACTCGATCAGCGAGATCGTCCCGAAGAACGTGTGGCAATCCTGCGCGAGTGAGAGCCCTTAATGAAATCCGAATTCCTCATCCTCAACAAAGAATCAATTGCTACGGTAGGTGTGTAGTTACCTCGCATTTAAACTCTCCGGGCGAATCTCATTCGAGAACGGGTTGGGCACAAATGCGCAAATTCCGAATATGGATTGACCATTTCAAACGGTTGGAAGGGCAATTCATTAGGGAATTTCCGGAGGGAGGAAGAGAATGGGAAAGGAAGAGGAAGGAAGCGGGGACATAAAAGAGAGGAAATTGGAAGAAAGGGGTGGAAAAAATGGGCCGACAAGAAAAGGAAAGGAAGCAGGAGTCGGAGCTCAAAGGATTGAGAGAAGACGCCGAATCCTTTTCGGAGGCCAAAGCTTCCCGGCGAGATCGCATTCCTTAACTGTTTAATTTATTTCTCTCTTCAATATATTTCGTTCCTTTTCTAATTATTCTGAAAGGGTCTTGATTAAAAAACCAATGTACCATTCGAACGATTGGATTTCCGGATGATTTTTTTTTTGTTTTTCCGAAAGCGCGTTCTGATAGAAAAGGAAAACACAATCAGTTTTACGAATTTTTTAGCTGCAATGTCGTCCAGGGAAGACCTTTGCTTGTGACTTCAGTTACCTTTCTTGCTCGAGTGCTGCTTTACGCAAAGCCACCTCAAAACGGGGAATTAATCTTTTGAGAAATATTTAAGGTCCTTCCTTATTGGGGAGAATCCAATCGAGGGCAAGTGAGAAAAAAGATTTCTGCATTACATAGTATCACAATGTAGAATTTTCGAGTAGCAATGGCATGTAGCTTACGAAATATATCAGTCCATGCTCCCAGAAAATGGCCGCATACTACTCGCGCTCAAGAAATATTGGTCGATTAATGGCTTGAATGATATTTTCAAGAGCAAAAAGAAATAATCAAACAGTTTTCCGGATGCAACACCAGCGAAGAAAAAAGATTGGAACCGAACCAAGGTTTCTTGTTGCTTTCCTTCATTTTTTATATAATAAGGCGATCCCTGTAAAGTTTTGGAAGAGAGCTTGAATGAAACGCTAATTCATTCTATTATCAATCTAATTTCATTTTCTTCTACCAGCATTTATATACGAGGGTGGTCTGAAAAGTTTCCGACACCAGATTTTTCAGAAATCATCAAAATATTTTCAGAAAACATGTCGAGAAATGGCGAAATGTCGGAAACTTTTCAGACCACCCATGTATTCCCAAGATTTTACCTTTCCGAGAAAATTTTAATATATTTACTTAATCAGTTACTATTATTCTGTCATATTTTTGGCATTCTTATAAATTTTTTCTATAGATGATGCCGTGAGGTTATTATATCATATTACGTGTATCATATCGTATTATATTATATGGTGAAATTAATTCAGGTTAATAGGGGTATCAAGAAGAAGAGTAATGTAAAAATCGAAAATTGAAAATTTAAACTGATTTAAATTTAAGAGTCATAAATCGACGTTGCACTATTTCCGGAAAAGCAAAGGCGACGTGCACAAATAACGTACAAAAAGTTGCCTCCGTGAGTAAGTCCATTCCGATAGGGGGTTGAATACTGATCACGGCGATAGCAGTACTTCGCATACAAAGAATTTAGTTGGAAAAATAGACCCTCCGATCTTGATAAAAAAAGTCGCCACATCTACAGAATGATCATAGTATCTAACCTAAAGGAAAAAGCCCTAATATTCTATATGTGATATATTAATTCCTGAAAAATTCGTGGCGGCGAAACGGCAGTGCTTAATCGGCGGTAAACTGTCCCCTATAGTTCTATAGTAGTCACCTATACTCTGTTGGTTTTTGTCGGCTAATGATTCAACAATTCTCGATAGATTTTATCTATAACTTTTGCCCTATTCCTTCTATACGGTATAATGTGAGAGAAGTCCACTCTTTTGGCATCAGAAGACCTCATTATACATTTTTCCTACAGCGCGATGTCCATCAAGGGCCATTTGATTAAAGTAAATTTTATACTTTAGAAACTAAGGAAACCAAACTATACTTACTCTAAAGATAAGAAGAGCCTAGAATATATTTATTTTACCTAGATCCAATGTTACTCTAATAAAATCTAAGAGGAAGATGCATCCCGCTTGTTGAATCCAATATTAATCTATCAGTAGGAAATCATGCCAGTAATGATGATTAGCTATTGAAATATTATGACCCTTACCTTACATGAAATCAATACACTCATATGTCTTGTCCTATGCCATATAATTCCTAGTTAACCGGTAAAATTAGGATAGGCTTGAGTAAGCTTTTATAGTGAGGTAACTTTAACTGTCATTTATTTTTATGTATACAATGACTTTATCCGTGAGAAATTATGTTATCTATTTTTGTTATCTCTATGCTATCCCTGTGTTTTCAGGACTGTTTGAAAATGTACAAATGTACGTAAATAATTCCCACTGGCACCAGATATAATCTACTTGCAGTGGTTGTACTATAATCTATGCTTTATATTATATAATAAATCAGTAAAGGGGGTCGCGTCTGTACGTTAAATGAATTCTAAGAAAAGTGGTATTATGACGATGGTCATTATAAGTCACCCAGAGTTCAAAACACTCATTTTAAAAATTTTTGTCTGTCAGTCTATGCGATTTCTAAATTACGAAGACAACTTATGCGTTTTCCTAAAGTAAATATTTATTTCTTCATCTTAATTATTATGCTGCCTTAATAGTCGCACTTACTACGTCATTCGTCCATATTTATTTCCCCGCTGAGAATCAACGGGTAGCTCCTCTAGCAATAATAATAATATCCCTAAGGTATCTTAAGGTATCACTCTCTTATTGTGCCACTGGATCCATCCATTCGATGCACCAAGCCACCAAACCTAACCACATTAGCCAATTAATGAGTAACTGGAAACATACCAACTTGTCCTTTAAACAAATGCACGAATCTCATCCTTGGATTGCTGGGCAACAGAATCGCCGCGCTGAAAAACTGCAAAGAAAGGATGGAAGAGAGAGAGAAGAGAAAGAGATGCGTCAGAAAAGTGAAGGAGATGAAGGGTAAGAGAGAAAGGGTGGAAAGATGGAAAAACAGTGGAAATATCAAAGCGAAAGGTTAAAAAGCACTCCGAGTGTGCATTGGGCCGTGAGAAGGCAAGACAGAATGAATAAATGATCGAGGCCGAAAGAGATGCGATGTAGCGAGCGCTCCCTATTTAAGGCGAAGTGGTCGGGAAAATGGATCAAGGGAATCGCGCTTTAAAGATATAAATATCTGCACGAGCCGTTTCCTACGAGAACTCTTCGGATTTTAAACGTTCCCCCGCGTGCGTTTTTCTCCGCCGTGCGGAAATATGCACCGTTCGATTCCTTTCGGGGAATTTGCTCGTCGATAGCATTTGTTTTACGTCCGCTGCTTTTTATCGCCGAGAAGTGCGAATGGCGCTCTTATCTCTGCAGATGTTTTCCTCCCGTATTTGCTGAAGAAGGGGTGTGTTCGTCGCTCATGAGTGAGCCTTAGATACCTCCAGATCATCTTAGTTAGTCCCTTAGTTCTTAAAACCATATTTTGATGAATTGAGTACTTCACAATTTATTTCGTGATACAGAATTAGGAAAATATGTCTCTTCAATCATATTTATTTATTTACTATATTCTATTACTACAAATATGCATCTAGCCTGGTGGCAGTCAATGGACATATCCTGATGATTTAAATATTTTTCACCATTCTCTTGGTACTGGATGAAGAAACATATTTTATTACCTTCTTTCTGTCTTGTTTATGGCTCTGATTTTATGAAAGTTACTGAGGTATTAGAGATGCCCATGGAATTTGTTTCTCTATTTATTTCTCAACAAATTTATTTGCCTGTAAAATATTAAGCTCCTAATAAATAAAGGGTTCAAAACACATCCTCTTCCTCGTGAGTAAGAAATGCTCTGAAGAGAAGATGAGAATAACTGGGCAAGATGAGGATTAGGTTAGGAGCACACTTATAAAAATTCGGCGTCCAGCTTCTTTTAGTACATATTTGACCTCTGAATAGAGGTCAGAGGAGGCAAACGCACCCAAAATAATTAATATAAATTTATTTATAATCGTTAGCAGCTTTTCTAGCAGTTGAATAATTTAGAAGACTAATCATCTTACATACTTGAGGATATTTCATAGGAAAGAAATTCTATGACGGATCCTATTTTCATCGTTGATTATAGATTTCGATCAAAATGATGAGAACTTTGAAAAGATTGAAAATGAACATTTCCAATAACCTGTCCTATTAAAGTAATCTAAGATGAGAAATTTAGATTTACTTTTTAAAAAATACTGCCAAAAACACTTTGTTTACTTCTGTATTTTTTATTCGTTTTTGAATCGACGCGCATTTCAGCTACATTAAGAATAAGAAACTTACATAAACTTTGTCTCCTTAAAATATTAATATGTAGTTAAAGTAAATATGAATATTCGAGTTTTATTTCTTCTTCTATTTGCTGATATGCTCATGTAAAGCGATTTCGTTAATATCTCAATTGTACCCACCACCGGTTAGAGAGCTACTGTTGTAGTTGAGAATTAATTAACGCAAATGGACATCGTTGTCATATAAAACGTATAAAGTTTAAAGCAGCACAAGTACGACAATCCTTATGCTTAAAATTATTTATCATGCTAAGCATTATACCTTATAACCTTTCATATTACCACAGGGATGAGCAAGTTAGAGATTGACTTGGTGGAACTTCATCTTAAACATAAGATTAAAAACACAACTTTGTCTTTATTCACCGATTTCCTAGATACGTCACATCTAAAGATGATGTGAACATTTCGAAATCGCTTATTTCAATTATTATTAGTATAATGAAGATAAGATTTTTCTTTTCAATCTTGTGTCCAAATGAAATACTTTTCATCTCTCCTGTACCAAAACACAAGTGACAAATATTCCATTAGCCAAGGTATTGTAGCAAACACATAGTTGACGGTAATCAACATAGATATTTTTACCTCTGATTTTCTACCAATGTTTCCTTTACGCGGGAAACGTCAACAATCAAACATTTGAAAACCTCTGCATCGTTCATTTGAGCGCCGTCGGTGGCAGCCTCCGATTTTCCCGGATGTTAACCCCTTACGCTGAAATTACAGCGTCGATAGCCAGTGTTTTCCGACCATTTCTTTCAACTCTCGCAGCCGATGACAACCGCGTACGTCTGGACCGAAAGTAAACTGTTTAGAGTGCGCGTAATTCGACTGTTAGGCACTTGGCAGCAAATACGGTGGCAGCGCCGAATCGTGCGTGATATCCAATCCTTTCCCCATGCATTCCCCGCGTTAGCGAATCATTAGGTTTTTATCGTGCCGCTGATTCCGTTCCTTATCGGAATTTTTTCTCCGCGAACAAAACTGGCGACTGTTTAAAAGACTTTTTGTTTCCGTGACTGGCGGCCATTATAACGCTCCCCGGGACACGTGACTTTTTTCCCTAAAGGTCAAACGCGCACGACTTTTTATACCCCTCCCACCAGATGGCAATCCGATCGAAAAACGAAATCGTTCGTTTTTTTCCGATTTTTCGGGTCGACACAAATTCTCCCGGATTTTCCTTTTCTGGGAATTAAATAATCGAGTTTGTTGTCCGGGGAGGGATTTTTGTGGGGTTATTTCCAACGTTCCGGGAGGTTAATTGCTCCCCGACGGGGGATTTACATAAAGATAGCAGTCCTCGATTGTATTCTATCTCTCGCATAGGGACAAGTTGGGAAATCGAGCGGTTTGGAAAATATCGAGAGGCGATCTATTAACGATACAGCTCGCGATAGCTTTCAGCTATTTGGAGAAATAATTACTCGTCTCCATTAACTGTTACGTTGAATCAGGTACTTGTTTCCCTTGGCTGACGTTATGTACCAACGGTAACGCAGGAGGACGACTATATTTTTCTTGAGAGAATTTAATCGAAGGTTATATAACTGCAGTAAAATTCAAAATACAGCAATGAAAAAAAATCTTTATATTTTTATGGCCTTGGGCAATAGCTCTAAACTGTAGTACTTCTAAATTTTTTATCTGTATAACTTTACCTTCTTAACCTTGAGGATTTATTAAAAGGGTCTATATAACCGTGTAATAAAACAGATATCAAAGCATTTACGGCTAACTTCTTTAAAACATGGCAAAGTTGTCCTCTGAAATCCACCGAGCTTTATCTCTGGGCAACTTAACACTCGTTTAATGTGTTAAGGTTTATGATCTTATTCGTTAACATAAGACAGGGCATCGAACCGTAAAATATTCCGGTTTTTTCTACGGTTTAATGAAAAATATTGGTTTCCCGGTTTCCCTCAATCTGCCAACATTGAAAAGGAACAATAAAACGTACCGCTATTTTTGCTCCGACTATTAAAATAATGAATCCTTTTAAAAAGTCTTTTTTTACTAATGCTTTTTCTAATACTAATACTTTTTCAATTACTTACAACATAGATTAATGTAAATTTATGTGTATTACTTGCCATATTAAATGAATAATGATTATCAGATTCAATATATTAGATATTAAAATATCAGATTAGATATGTATATAAAGAGAAAAGAATTCATTTCACCTAGTTTAAATTGCCGTAATCTTAGATATTTATTACTGATTCATAAATAAACATAATTAAAAATTTAATATTTTGTTAATCTGACAGATTGACGGGTAAATTTAATCTGCGTTCTCCATGTTTCGAATCTATAACGATATTCATTCGCCAAAATAACATTCTTAATTCGATTTACTTTCGTTTGGTGCATTTCTTGATTTCAATTTCACTCACGTTTTAAGACATTCGGAAATCGGGAGAAGATTTGTATTTCCCGAAAATTCTTGCGAATTTCCGAAATATTTGTTTTGATTCTAATTCAACGATCACTTGCAGTAATGGGTACAGCAGTAGATTTCGAATATGAAGAAAGCCGTAGAGGTAAAAATCTCGTGACTGAGCGCAGTTTTTCAAAGGTTTCAAGACGTTCCTTTAAGGGAAATGCATAACGTAAAAGTAGTTAGGAAAGTTTTAAGGAGTATTCAGCTAAGTCTCCAGCTCGGAAGATACCTGGCAGGAATCTAATTTGGTATTTGTCTTTTCGCTGCATCTGATTTTTATTACTTAACATTTTCGTTGTTTCTTCACATAATTTCCTTTAAATATTTTAAAATTTTATCAGAACTGGAATAATTATTCTCTAACGAATATCAAGCCTGCATGAAAACCTTATATTTTATGTAAGGTTAATTAAATCAACTTCTTTCAAATAAGTTAAACCTGTAGAAATTCACTAGACCTATCTTCTGCGATTTAAAATTTCAATTTAAGGCGTTTGAAGAAATTAAAGCGACCGAGCGTTGTTGATCTTAAAAGATTAAATGTCTTTTTCATGTTAAAAGAACTGAAAACCGTACTATTTGAAACTGCCCGAACGTTTACATATTCGCACCATAATGGCATATCTATTGCATTTTAATCTCCGCAATAAAACTTTGATTTTTTATTGACCGAGGTTTCAGTAACGGTTTTTGGCTTCAGTTCGGGTTCAAGCATTTTTAGTTTTCGGTTCAGGTTGGATTTTTCGGTTTTCAGTTCTTGCAAAACGATTTTTACCTTTAATTCAACTGCTTTCCTAAGTGTCGGATTGGCTAGAGTAGCAGGAAAGTCTCGCATTGCCTTTGAAATTTTCCTAAAGCCTGCGTCTCGGAATATTTTAACTACCGCAGTCTAGATCACTATCTTCACTCTATCGTGACTTCCCAACCTGCCTTCGGAGATATTACTACCGGATTTAAAATTGTTCTCTCGTGGATCTTATGAACTAACTGCAGGTCCTATATACAAAACTCAGAAATACGTAATTAACAAAATAAATAGCAATTTCTCGTATGTTAGATGGAATTTTGATGTACTCGTGCTTGTGGAATGAGAAGTAGACTCACAGTAAATAAATATACGCTTTATCGCAATTTCTTAAATTCCATGTCAATCCAGAGTCGTAAATTGCGTTGGTGTATATACGTTTCATACTCTGAGGTGAATATGTGGAAGGAATTGTTAATAAAATGCGCATTCTTTCTTTGAAAGATGAAAAAGAGTTATGTTCGTAAAGGGAACTTTCAGTCATCGGATCTGATAGTGGCCTGACCAGAGACAAGCATTTTAAAGTTTCCGAAGACATCATTAGCCAATTGATTGACCCAAAAATTTCCCCTAATCTGTCGTTTTCACGTAAAAACACCAATCACCGGCATGAAAAAAAGAAAAACATTTTAAAAATTCGGGTCCAAAACTAATCAGATACATTCAAGGTGAGAACAACATATAAATACACCCCTTTACTTCTGTTTCCCAATTTAAGATAGGGAGGATACCTGAAACACGCACCGGGTATAAAAAATGCGGGAGACGCCTTCGGATTGGGCTATCGGAGTATAATTGTCGCCGCGCATTAATCACACTTAGATGCTCAAAAGGCTCGGTAAGCGGCAGCTCTCATGCGATGGATGGATGTGGGCCGTAATTGGGTAAAATCGATTCCCCTCGCGAAGCGATACCCATTAAAGAAATTCCACAATGCCTCGTTTATGAAAACGTATGGACGACTGGCGCTCGCGGAACAGAGTGGATTATTAATGCGATGCAACGGACGAGACGGAAATGGCGAGAGATGGGAGGGGGGAAGAGGGGAGGGATGAGTGGGGGAGGGAGGGGGAGGGGAGGCAGGTTGGGATGGAAAAGGTGAGGGTGAGAGGTACTTTATTTCGGGATAAATCGAGGCTAGAATTTTCCACTTCGCGCCCAACCCTATCTGTATAAACGTATGCATAATTGCTCCTATAATCATATACAATGAAAGCAAAGACATAGTACTTTTCCACACTGTTCCGTTGATTTTTTCCCTCTCCTGCTTTGATTTCCTTGTGCCAGAAGATGTAAGTGAGCTTACGAAACCGGTGGCGTAATAAATTCAGTGTGGAAAAGTACTATGTCTTTGCTTTCATTGTATTATGGCTTTCCGCGAAGTCACGCCTACCAATATCGATTTTACTATAATCGTATCTTGATGAGGGGACTGTCTTTTGTTACTGGAAAGAGGAAATGCACCCTACGATTATTCTTGTCGGTCATATTCATGGCCATAATAATATGATAGGTACTGAACCATGCGTTATGCTGAGAAAAATAGAATAAAACGTAAGACTCCACAAGAAGAACTTTCATTGTATTACATTTAAAAAAATGCGTTTAAGGCGTTCCCGACCCTATACTGCTTAACAAGAGGATTTCTCCCGAACCTGGTCCCTTTCAAATGATACATGGTAAATTATCGCTTGATACATGATGATACAAATGATACAAGGTAAAAAATCGCTTAAGACGTGGATTTTATCTTATGAACCAATCGTTCGCCTCATTCGATAGATTGTGTATTGGTTTAACACTGACAACAGTTCAAACGAAAATGTTTTATGGACTTATTTTAAAATGTGCTTATCTTACTTTGATTAGTTTTATTTTACAAAGTACCGATTTTTCGTAGTTCACTTTCTTGACTTCACTTCTTCAAATGTTATCCATTTAATTTAATGTACGCTCATTATGTATCAGATTATACATCAGAGACGGTAAATACTATTATCTGTAAAATCTAAAGCGGCAGATAGCATTAGCAAGGAGCAGAGTTGAATCAAACATCGGTTAACGCGAAGCGAATAGGTCAATACCCTATTCTTAGTATTCCACTGTTGAAATTTTCTTCTTCAAAAATTTAAATCGGATATTGGCAAAAGAAAAAGTATCCAAAGGCCACATTTAAACGCTTTCAGTTCCATCTTTCATGATTTCCATGGAATATCTAGAGGCTTCCTGGATATTTTCAAATTTGTATCATTTCTTTAGCGAAAATTCATTTAAATAAAAACAAAAATATCCTGGATATTCATTTCTTTAAGCTAATTTTAAGAATTTTCTCGATTTTTTTCAGAATTTAATTCTATAATTTCATGACGCCAAAGTTGTAAATATCGAAATTCGCTCTTTCTAAATTCTTCGAAATTAAGAGGATCTTGATTAATAAAAATTTTAAGAGCAGGATTCAATGAAAAATCGGGATTTTAATTAAACCGCAAATTCTCAAGCAATTTTCCAGCAATTTCAACACAAGGGCAATATTCGTTAACAGAATTTCGGATGTATACTTTTTGCTTTCATACAGTCCTCGGCATACAATGGTATTCATTTCTGATTTAATATCACAAAAAGAAATTAAAAAAATTGGCTCTCGGAAAATTGTTCTGATTCATTTCTCAAAGAAAATAGAAACGGAAAGAAATTTAATAAAAAAATGCGTTTGAGTTGTAAGAGAGGCATTTGGCTTCATAACGCGGAATTCTATGGGATTGCCGCTTGGTTTAATCGCCTTGATACTTCCTCGCTCCTAAAAGTGTTGAAATCTCAAATTATATTAAAATCGCTGATTTCTCAGATTGTGGGAGATGTTTAAATGGGTCTGGCAGGAAAAAAATATATCCTGAAGAAGAATTTCACGCAGTTGAGACCATGAGTTACTAGAATTACTAGTAGACTTCCCTGTGAAAAATGAGGAAACTTAATTCAAATTGATTGAATTGATGCATCCTATAAAATAAAATGAGTATTTTACACCTCCCATAATTTCGTACGAATTTTATAAGTATCAATCCTGTTGGAACTGAAAGCTAAAAATCTGAGAGGAATTTCTACAATGGGAAATTAAAATCTTATTGAATATAATTGATCAAGTGATACTCAATGTATATAAAGAACCTATCTCACCTTATGGCTCATAATCTCAAATAGAAAACAGAGTTCAATGATCTAAATAAGAATATTTATTAACTGTCGTTGGATCTAATATCTAATAAAATGTTGTTAATTGATAGAAGCCTGGAAGCGAAAGAACTATAAGTTCATTTCGCATGAGAGCTAATGTTTCTTTGTCTGAATTGTTTGCTCGATATCATGAAAGCGAACTACTTTCGTTTCTTAAACTCGTTATTAAGTGTGTATATAGATGAGGTACGTGATAAATATCTTAACTATTATTATTATATTCTATAGCTACATTAACAAAAATACTGCACAGCTTACCAGGTATCACATGCAGTCTAATTTACCCATTGGTAGCTTAATCGTTCAAAGAACGGTCCGCACAGGACAGAATATTGAAAACCACCGGCCCACCAATATCTCCAGTCTTTGCAAATATCAGTTTTTCTCCACAGAATTAACCTTTCTTTCTTTTTACCTGAACATAATAATTTCTGTACCTTATATTATATTTTAAATTATATGGAACAATATCTAAATTTATGTATGTATGTACGTATGTACTACTGAATTCATGTATGTATGTACTTTTTTTGTAATAAATTCTGATAAGGGTTAAATGGAAGATCTATCTAGTCCCAAATTCTAAGGACATTTTGTATTGTATTCCACTGAATCATCGCCTCATTCCTTCCTAGGAAGCTGACATGGAATTCGTGATGCATTGGAACATCAATGTTTTTACATACCATGATTCCCACCACCTTATCATATTGAATCGAATAATTGTAATTTGTCTTTTAAGACAGGGCAGAAAAAATTGCATTCCTTATTTATTTTTGTCGAGAGCTTATCGACCGCTGCAATAACATGAAAATTATTGAGTTAATTGTGAAACTTAGAAAGAGCATTAATTTTGGAAATAAAAATTAAATATGATTAATTAGCCTTTGGGCTACATATATGTGTACGTTCACCAGTCATATCATCATAACTCCAAGATGTAAGGAAAACAATACTGCCTCAATCCTCATTCACTCCTCTTCGGTTTTGTTAGCAAATGGTGAAGAGGATGACGTTCTTATAGGTTCAATACTTCACTTCAAAGAACTTCCCACAAAGAGTGCTTCTCGGAATCGAATTCCCATTTTCCTCACAAAATATTTCAGAAAAATTTCGGACAGCGCCTCGATCCGCGGTGTTGGATTTCTGTCTTGGAAAACGAATCGGAAATGATAATCATCTGGCCGACGGAAGGTTGAAGGCTACTTTGTGTTGTAGACAAGAGAAGGGCAAGACGGATGGACGGCAGAAACCTTCCTTTTGCGCATTCTTCATTTCCACCGCTGACCCAAACATCGCCTCTTTAGCCGCATTACCGCAGACACCTTTGAGAATATATTACTTCGTTTCATCCTTTCCTCGAAAGCACTTCTGCTGTCAATCAAGACGATGTTTCGGCAAGAAGACGTGGCGAATAAAGGCTCAATGAGATGAGCTTGATGTGATATATATCCTGTATTTTAACGAATACGTGCTTTTCGGTTCCTGCTACCATATCTTGATAAATAAAATCTTTTCTATTTCCTTCAATTTCACATGTCTTATAGTGTGGGATAGAGAAGATTGTTCCTTTTATCTTTCAACTTTTTCTGCATCGCTCACGAATGCCATTATATGAATGCTCCTGTAGTGTGAGCGATGTCGAATGATGGCATTCGTCTTGATCCTAAAAGATACAAAAAGTGTTATTCATGAGGTCATTGTGCTGCTTCCTAACGGACTTGTTCCGCACATTTTGTCACAGTGAGGATAGGTATGGCCAACTATCTTATACGATAAAACACGGTTAATATGCTTTTCAGAGGACCGAGTGAGTACCCCTTCATAAGTGGGATTGCTTTTAACTGTGATATGGTGAACTTTTAATTCTTGAACGCTGTAAAACAAGTTATTTGCTACTCAATTAGTAAATAAGTGCTTTAAATAATTAAAAGTAATTCTCTATAGTTGGCTTTATTTACCATGGTTTAGTATAGGTAGGATCTTATCTATCCTATCAGTGTATCTCTCTAGAATTAACTTTCCTTTACTCGGTGGATTTTTTTTGCATTATCAACTATCATACACAATCAATAGCACTCGTTACATCAGCACTCTCTCTTTCCACTTAGAATTAATCTTAATAAAATTTATATTTACAAATGAATAAAGCATGATAACTCAGCATCTATGGAGACGATATAGACTTGAGGAACAATTGTACAGAAATTATTTCTTTCTAAAGCAAGATAAAGTTTAATTTTAATGAGCAAATTAAATAAATATCAAAAAAGAAGAGCATTGATAGATGTGATGTTATTTATGTGACGGTAACTTATCATATTTTGAGTCGGTTTTAAGATGCTAATAATACAAATACACGTTAATGTGACAGATGCTTAGCAGGCATTAGCATCTTCTATATTACCACTAACATTATTATCGCATGCCACTGCAACCTCCTTATACTTATGACTTAGGAAACTATAAAAATAGGAGTCGTATGCCTCACTCAGTACTATTTTCGAATTTTTCCGTTGCAATCAATGAATATTTTTGTGAATTAGTAACACCGGTAGCATTATATTTGAAATTTTATGGGTATCACGAGTAGTTTAGCTTTGAATTCTTCTATAGCATATAAAACCCAGGGGGTAAAGTTACGTTTCAATTAAGAGTCGAAGAAGTTCGCGCAAAGAAGTGTGGTAGTTCCCAAGATGCGTTTCCGAACAAGTATTCTCGTGAGAATTTTATTTTATATTCTCTATTCTCTTTCTAGGACGGGATTAGTTTCAGCCTTACCGAAATCTATTCAGATTAAAATACCTTATTTTTACGAGTTCGATTTCGCGAAGTTAATTTATAATCGCTAGATTTCCAAGAGTAATGATAGATCACGTATTATTGACTAATTACTGAGGCCCTTTTTCGTTCTCTTGAATGGCTTTTGCAGTAGTTTACTTTGACAAGTATGTTCACCGCAAAAAAGGAAATAAATTTAAGTTGAAATTAAGATGTGAATGATTTAATATATGTAGTATTGTCTGAATTCTCTAATTAATTAATTTGTTAATTTATTTATTTTTAAATTATTTATAATCTATTTTTAATATATTTATTTATTTAAGTATTTGAAAAATATCAATATGAACAAGCCTTAGGAAAATGTCGTCTTGCGGGATACAACAGCGTCGTCAGATTAAAACAACACAACGTTTCGCCAACACTACCGTTGGCTTCTTCAGGTGAAGTGAAATGTACTTCCCAGCACCTACTATTTGTATATTTCCCCCCCCCTTTATCACTACTGTCCTTTCACCAGGCGCCGTCAGGTCTTTGATGCGCTCAGCAGTCGCTTCCATGTTGCAGACAATGGATAACCGTCCTCGCGATTGAAATTGTTGGGCGTTTTTGCTATTTCAATCGACTCCCGTATAATCCTGGGAAAATACTTGGTTTCTTTGTAGATAACCTTGGTATTTTCCAAGTCGATATCATGGCCTGGCTCCGACCACGCGTGATCTGCTATCGCTGATAGTTTTCGATCTTTGTTCTTCACCGCTCTGCGGTGTTCTTTTATCCTGCAAGTAACAGAACGTCCCGTTTGACCAATGTAGGACTTTCCGCACTTGCAGTCCATCTTATAAACACCTTCGAATGCGGTGGGAGGTAGCTTATCCTTCGCGCTCGGAAAACATTCTTGGATCTTCTTTACAGTTTTGAATCTTGTTTTCACATTGAATTTCCCCAAAATTCTCGTGATTTTTTCCGTGGTCCCGCGGACGTATGGGATGCATGCATAGGCCGCTGGTCGTTCCGTCTTTTCGTCGCTCTCGATTTTCCTTTTTCTCCTCGCCTTGTGAATAGCATTTATTCCATATCCAATTCTATTTAAGGTATTCATAAGATGACGTTCTTCAGGAATGATAGACTCAACGTCCGATATGGTCGCGGCTCGGTGAAATAAGGTTTTGATCACGGCACTTTTTTGTTGGGGATGATGATGGGAATCCGCGTTGAGGTACATGTCCGTGTGGGTGATTTTTCTGTAAACAGAATGTCCTAAGCTCCCGTCTGTTTTTCTTGTCACTAAAACGTCCAGAAAGGGAATACGCCCATCTTTTTCACATTCCATGGTGAATTGAATGGCTGGGTGCTGCGCGTTCAGATGTTGCAGAAAATTATGTAGTTTTTCCTTTCCGTGAGGCCATATCACGAAAGTATCGTCCACGTATCTCACCCATAACGAAGGAGTGAGTTCAGCGGTCTCGATTGTTCTTTTTTCAAATTCTTCTAAGTATAAGTCCGCGATTACCGGTGATAATGGTGATCCCATGGACGCTCCTTTTCTTTGTTGGTAAAATTGTCCTTCCCAGATGAAGTAGGAGGTGTTGAGACAGTGTTCCACGAGTTTGGGGAAATCTTTTGAGAGTCCTCGACTAGTGAGTTCTTTTACGATCTTCATCGATTCGTCAATCGGGACATTTGTAAAAAGGGATATTACATCGAAGCTCACCATTATGTCCGTATTCTTGATATTGATGTTGCTTAAGATGTCCACAAAATGGGCGGAATTCTTAACGTAAGAGTTCGTGAGACCAACGAAGGGGCGAAGTTTTCGTGCGAGATATTTCGCCAAGTGGTATGTGGGACTGCCTATGGTGCTTACGATAGGACGCAGCGGAACTCCCTCTTTATGTATTTTTGGTAGTCCGTAGATTCTAGGAGGTCTGCTGGCAGAAGGCAATATCCCTCTTCTCTCCTCAGATGGAATTGAGGAATCCTTGATGAGTGCTATTGTGGCACGTTCTATTTTTGTCGTTGGGTCCCTCTTGATGGGTAAGTACGTGGCATCGGAGAGTAGTATAGACATTTTTTCTCCATATTCCTCTTTGTTAAGAATTACCGTTGCATTGCCTTTATCAGCAGGAAGTATGATGATCTTCTTATTTTCTCGTAGTTCTTTTAAAGCGTTACGCTCCGCCGCGTTAGTATTTGCAGCGGGGGGTCTGGCTTTCCTTAATATCTGTGAAACTTCTATGCGAATGTCATCTGCCTGTTGTTTTGGGAGAGTGCGAATGGCCGTTTCAACTCCAACAATCAGCTCTTCAGTAGGTATTGAATTCGGAGCAATTGCAAAGTTCAATCCCTTGGATAGAATAGAAGATGCGGGTTCAGTTAGGGTGGCCGTAGAGAGATTCACAACAACCCTGTTGTCCTTATTCTGGTTATCAGGTTTCTGTTGCTCCTTCAATCTCTCGAACTTTTTAATTTGCGTTTTTCTCGACGTTTCGTAAGATAGCATGGAGGAGTTGTGTGTGAGTCTGTCGAAGACTTCCCAATCCACCGAGTTCATTGCATGGCTGAGATCAAGATGGAGTCGATATAATTCTTCGGTACAATAAAACAAACAGCTGCGGGTGTAGCGTACTCGTTCCCGAAGTAGGGACTTACTTGCACGTAGTAAGATCTTCTTGGCGTTCCTGGACTTTATTTGGTGTTTTATCTGCACAAATGGGGGAAGAACGTCACAATCTCGGCAGCGTTGTAGAAATGCTAGGGATGATAGCAGCTTTCTCTTCTTCCTTCGGAGATTTTCAAACCTCCTTGTCTTCCTGGTAATATCCTCCCCGTAGAGGCGAATTAACTTGGCTCTAAGGCTTTCGCTGTGAGTTTCCATTGGAAAATGTCGTCTTGCGGGATACAACAGCGTCGTCAGATTAAAACAACACAACGTTTCGCCAACACTACCGTTGGCTTCTTCAGGTGAAGTGAAATGTACTTCCCAGCACCTACTATTTGTATATTTCCCCCCCCCCTTTATCACTACTGTCCTTTCACCAGGCGCCGTCAGGTCTTTGATGCGCTCAGCAGTCGCTTCCAATTTTCCAACTTTGCAATTGCTCCGAATTCAATACCTACTGAAGAGCTGATTGTTGGAGTTGAAACGGCCATTCGCACTCTCCCAAAACAACAGGCAGATGACATTCGCATAGAAGTTTCACAGATATTAAGGAAAGCCAGACCCCCCGCTGCAAATACTAACGCGGCGGAGCGTAACGCTTTAAAAGAACTACGAGAAAATAAGAAGATCATCATACTTCCTGCTGATAAAGGCAATGCAACGGTAATTCTTAACAAAGAGGAATATGGAGAAAAAATGTCTATACTACTCTCCGATGCCACGTACTTACCCATCAAGAGGGACCCAACGACAAAAATAGAACGTGCCACAATAGCACTCATCAAGGATTCCTCAATTCCATCTGAGGAGAGAAGAGGGATATTGCCTTCTGCCAGCAGACCTCCTAGAATCTACGGACTACCAAAAATACATAAAGAGGGAGTTCCGCTGCGTCCTATCGTAAGCACCATAGGCAGTCCCACATACCACTTGGCGAAATATCTCGCACGAAAACTTCGCCCCTTCGTTGGTCTCACGAACTCTTACGTTAAGAATTCCGCCCATTTTGTGGACATCTTAAGCAACATCAATATCAAGAATACGGACATAATGGTGAGCTTCGATGTAATATCCCTTTTTACAAATGTCCCGATTGACGAATCGATGAAGATCGTAAAAGAACTCACTAGTCGAGGACTCTCAAAAGATTTCCCCAAACTCGTGGAACACTGTCTCAACACCTCCTACTTCATCTGGGAAGGACAATTTTACCAACAAAGAAAAGGAGCGTCCATGGGATCACCATTATCACCGGTAATCGCGGACTTATACTTAGAAGAATTTGAAAAAAGAACAATCGAGACCGCTGAACTCACTCCTTCGTTATGGGTGAGATACGTGGACGATACTTTCGTGATATGGCCTCACGGAAAGGAAAAACTACATAATTTTCTGCAACATCTAAACGCGCAGCACCCAGCCATTCAATTCACCATGGAATGTGAAAAAGATGGGCGTATTCCCTTTCTGGACGTTTTAGTGACAAGAAAAACAGACGGGAGCTTAGGACATTCTGTTTACAGAAAAATCACCCACACGGACATGTACCTCAACGCGGATTCCCATCATCATCCCCAACAAAAAAGTGCCGTGATCAAAACCTTATTTCACCGAGCCGCGACCATATCGGACGTTGAGTCTATCATTCCTGAAGAACGTCATCTTATGAATACCTTAAATAGAATTGGATATGGAATAAATGCTATTCACAAGGCGAGGAGAAAAAGGAAAATCGAGAGCGACGAAAAGACGGAACGACCAGCGGCCTATGCATGCATCCCATACGTCCGCGGGACCACGGAAAAAATCACGAGAATTTTGGGGAAATTCAATGTGAAAACAAGATTCAAAACTGTAAAGAAGATAGAAGGAGAAAAAAGGAACTCGGCGGTCAATGAACTAAGAGATAAAGGTTCTCCAAGCGCCGAACTAGCGGCGACCGTCTAAGGGCGATTACCGGGAAACGGATAATCGTATTAGCGGTCCCAGTTCTTTAGAATCCCACTCTGGGACCGCTAATACGATTATCCGTTTCCCGGTAATCGCCCTTAGACGGTCGCCGCTAGTTCGGCGCTTGGAGAACCTTTATCTCTTAGTGTAAAGAAGATCCAAGAATGTTTTCCGAGCGCGAAGGATAAGCTACCTCCCACCGCATTCGAAGGTGTTTATAAGATGGACTGCAAGTGCGGAAAGTCCTACATTGGTCAAACGGGACGTTCTGTTACTTGCAGGATAAAAGAACACCGCAGAGCGGTGAAGAACAAAGATCGAAAACTATCAGCGATAGCAGATCACGCGTGGTCGGAGCCAGGCCATGATATCGACTTGGAAAATACCAAGGTTATCTACAAAGAAACCAAGTATTTTCCCAGGATTATACGGGAGTCGATTGAAATAGCAAAAACGCCCAACAATTTCAATCGCGAGGACGGTTATCCATTGTCTGCAACATGGAAGCGACTGCTGAGCGCATCAAAGACCTGACGGCGCCTGGTGAAAGGACAGTAGTGATAAAGGGGGGGGGAAATATACAAATAGTAGGTGCTGGGAAGTACATTTCACTTCACCTGAAGAAGCCAACGGTAGTGTTGGCGAAACGTTGTGTTGTTTTAATCTGACGACGCTGTTGTATCCCGCAAGACGACATTTTCCAATGGAAACTCACAGCGAAAGCCTTAGAGCCATGAACAAGCCTTAAATTAAATAAAAAATTAAACAAGCCTTAAACTATTATCATCTTATCATCACTTCTATTCTGGCAACAATTCTCCGTATATTCTTACGGAAATAGGCATTTTCCGCATCAAAAATCGCGTTGGTCATGAAAAATTCAAGCGCTAGAAAGCTGTCTAATTTATACTTAAATTGATTACGAAATATATCCTTCAGAAGATGAAATTAAATGACATGCTTTTCTAAAGGATGCTATTCCGAACAATATAGTGAAACCGGGCGATGTGTGATGCATAATGCCCACGAAGTATTTTTCCATTATATAAAGGTGAAGTACACGGAATTAGCTTGAAATTCATACGATAGTCCTAAGGAGTAGTCCACGTATTTAGGTTTGCGCACAGTCAGACAAAGAAACTACCAAGACTACATTGTTGAATGAAATAACAGTTGCATGTAGTAATGTTTGCATGTAAATAGAGGGACCCTACACCCTTGTTTTCGAGAAAGTTTTCTTATTCAGGTGTTCTCAGGGTTTTCTAAATATATGTCCTACGTTTTCTATTTACAATGGAAGGTTTATATTCACCTTACTCTCTATACTAAAGTAAATCGTAGAAATATTTGTTTTCTAAATCAAATTCAATGATTTAAAACCTTTTTAAAAGAATCTGTTTCATTTCATAAGAAGAAATCACATTTTGTTAATAATTTGATTAAAATTTTCATTAAAAATTTGATCGTTTTTTGTTCATGAAAAAGTGAAACAATTCCTATTCCATTGTAATATTAATTAAAATTGTTAATATCCTCACTTATCACTCTAGTGTCCCATTTTCTCTATTAAAAAGGTATGATCACCATAGATGTAGCTCATAGTGAAACAATGTGAGAGAAATAAATTAGACCTCTTTTGGGATTTTTTTCTTCGGGCAACTGATCATAGTGCAGCCATTGTAAGCGACAGTAGTCCACTCACTGGGAACTCGCAACGTGAAACTTAAACACCGTCCGAAAAATTCCCTTCTTTTACAATACTTCTCATGTCTCCATGGCAGTGGAAACCTTTTTTCAAAGGATTTTTTCTCTCGTCTCCACGGTTGCAAGCAACTTTTTTCTCCGGCAACTTTTCCCGTAGCCTTTTTCAATTTCGGTTCGAAAAATCTCAAGTTGTAACTGAGCTTTAAAAAAAAGTTATTTTGAATCCGTGACCTGGTTGCAAGAAATTAGGTTAAGGATAGTTAAACTAAGAAGGGAAAGGGTAGTAGATGACAGTAACGTACACTTCGAACGTGGGAACTTGTGTCCGGAGAACATCAAAAGGAAACCTGACCCGGATATGCCAAAAAATTCTCAAACGTTGTCCGAAGTTGGGAACTTGTAAAGCTCTCCTGGGGAACTTTGTTTCTTTTAATTAATCTCGATTCATAACTTTCCCGAGTCCGGATACCAGTTCTAGGAACGGGAAACTATTATGTGTATATAAATTGGGCAGCTGCATTAATTCTGTCTCTTTTACTTCAAGAGTAATTAAAAATATTAAAATGTATAAAAAACGACAGTAATTTCTCAAATATTTACCCTTTCTAATTTAAGAAATTGACTCGACATCTTTGCTTCATTCTAAATTAAGAGATCAACTTGACAACCTGATTTGATAATAGTCTACAGGAACTTGATATCAGTTACTATATAAAAATCGTGCTTAATTAGTGGAAATCACCTTTTCCTTATTTAGCCTTAATTTATTCAAAAACATAGAGATATATGGACCCTCTTTATCACTCAAATATCCTGTTTTCCAGTTTTATTAGTCAGTTTGATAGCTGTGGTTGAAATCCTCAAATGTTAGCTAAGGATCGCAATTTTAACCGTCAGATCGAGAAACACAGCATAGAGATGATTCGGAGTGAGACTATTCTTTCAAGACAAACAAAAATACATGGTATTTCTTTCCCGTATAATCCGTCATTACCGACTAGAGAAACTGGAAGATACATTAAAGGAAGATGTGGTATGATTTTATTTCGTATACATGCACAATTACTTGTGGAAACTTATAGACGATGGCAATATTATCATTATCGTTTTCTTGTAACTCAATTAACCTAAGATTTATTTTCAGTGGTACTTATGATGTAAAAGTAAAAGATGAAAATCTTACCTCTGTAATGACTTCTTCCGTATTTACTTCCCTCGGAACTTCCGAATCACAGAACGTTATCTGAGACATAATTATAAATTATATTAATATATTTTATAAGTATATATATTTAATTAATTGAATATTTACCTTTGATATAAATTTATTCTTTTGATGACACAAATGAAAAATAATCTTTATATCTGATACATAAATAAACACACACAACAGTGATTATTACATAAAGACACTGTTTGTATATCTTTTAAGTTGTCCTCACAGCAACTATTTCGAATATATTTAGACCGTGTATATATATTTATCAATTATTTATATAATTATAGAATCCAATAAGTAGAATTTAGCTCTAAGAATCTTCAACATATTCTAAGATTTTTTCGTAAAAAACATCTTTGGTCGTCAAGGTAACCTATTGTTCATATTAAGACGGCGTTTAGGAATGTTTTAATTTCGTAATTTATAAAGAATTTAATACTTTCATTCCTTAATACTGACGCTGAGGTCATGAAAGACATTTAGCGATTTAGAAAATCGTCATTTTTTCTTCTGTATGCTATGACAGCTCTTTGCTGGTCACACTTTTGCATTTCCTTATCATCTGTTTAAAAGACAGTATGATACTATTACTGAATTACAAATGAATTGCTTTATGATTCGATACTTATCTGGATGACCATCTTACCTAGGGCATAAATACGGGATAGAGCTTAATTTAAGAACATTCTGAAAAATCGCGTTATGATTTACGCGAAACAGTAGCAGGGCAGAAATTTTTAATAGTGCAATAGAAAAGTATATTTTGTATTTTAAGATCTGCATCCTGTCGAAAGGAAATATCTAGAACAAAAATACCTAAATAATCCCGAAACTTATCTTATTCATCCTGAATTATCGCGGAATTCGTATTTCATGTTGAGTTTTCTCAGTTTTATTCGTTTACTTAATATTCTTTGCTAACCTAACGTGAGAGAGCCATTAGAAATTTCTTCCCGTCTTATTATGATCGGATATTGATGAAATATATGTATAACTTTCAGATAATGGGAAAAATAATTTAAAGTAATTCATTGCTTATGAATTGCGACAAAATTTAAAATAATAGTTGAAAATAATTTGACCTTAAACTTTCCTGCAAACTGCCTCACCATAAAAATGAAGCAAAAGCGAAGACGTTTATTAAATCATTTTCAAAATTTCAACTCTAATCTAATCCGAAAGATTAATTTCCTAAATATTACCGTGAAATTTTTAGCATTTGCGGATGAAATATTTACGAAAATGAGAAAATTATTCAACAATCGATTTTTATTGCAATATAACTGTTCAATTTTTATCTATTTTTATTTAATTCATTTTGTTTATTACATGTTTATTGAAATAAATTTATATTTATTGCTTGCATGTATCTCTCAGATCCTGTTTTCTACCACCAATACGGCAGAGGCGCAGATGTATCACTAATTTAAGGGAAAAGCTTTGAGAGCAGTGAATAGCCTTTAATCGTAAATACATAAGAATACATAAAAGACCGAAAGTGCGAACTTTTCATATTTCAATGTTAAAATATTGCGTAAAACTAGGATTTCGCTTCAAAACGTAAGCATTGCAATATTATAAAATTCAAAATTCGAATATCGTGAAATGGGAAAAATTCGGTAATGCTGCCAAAAATTTTCGAAATCGACAATTTGCAGATGTACAAAATTAGAAAAATTAAAAATTCTTCCACGTTGCGTATTAATTCTTCGATAATTTGGTACCTTGCATCTGGCACCCAGAAACATTTTCCTAATTAGGGTACTCGGAACGACATCCTCCGCGCACGCCGGCATCGACTACAATTTTGTTAATAATTTAGGGTCCATCACGTGCCTAGTTCATAGGCATAATCCAGTGCCCTGTCTCTGGCACTCGGCGATATATCACCGCGTTTGTTCTCTGCCGCGATCGATTCGGAAAGAGACGTACGTTGCGAGGCGTTCTCTTGAATGCTGGAAGCGTAACTCTTCCACAATCCACGTGAAAGGAATTACAGCAATGCATCGTACGTTCAAGGAACACACCGACATTGCGTCCGATACCAATTGGCGGCAAACACTCGTCAAACGAAAGCCTTGAATAAGGGATGAACTTCTTTCCTTTCTTAACGACATTTCGACTAAGACGCAGTAAGTCTCTTTAAAAAATGTATCATGAAGTGCTCGAACCGTAGGTGTGCTTCATCATTACGTTGGAAGAATTGGGGGAAACATTCAACCATAGTGTAGGCTGAAGGAAAAGAAATTGGAATTCGGGTGTTTATAAATAAGAGGTTCGAGAAACTCTCCGGCAGCCGAATACGTCAGAGAATCGTCGAGTTCCGGAATGGAGTAAAGAAGCCGTGGGGGTGATTCTTAGAAGTTTGGTAATCCACGGCTTCTTTTCTCTGTTTGAGGAAGTGGTCCGATGAGTCTCTGACGTATTCGGCTTACGGATAGTTTCCAAAGTCAATCATTTCTTATGCAGTGTAGGCGTTCACAAGCTTTCGTCTTCCGTGGGCCGTATCAGCTTCAATAATTGCCTCGCAGGTCGCAGATTTTTTTGTAGATTTTGATTTTGATCATCCATCAGAATTTGCTGTGTATAATTTTTATAAAATTTTAATGATGTGAAGATCATACTTATATTTAAAGGGTTGATACAAACCGAAATTTCTCCTTATAATCTCAATTTATCAAGCTTTAGAAAAAGGATCTGCATGGAGACTTAGAAAATAATATGCGTATGGTGGAAACCAGTAGTTATTTAATCAATCTAACTTTACAGGTTAGAAGACACATTAGAAATTAATAAAATCAAAATTAATACACTACATTCTCTTATGTAGATTCGAGACTACTTTATTAAGTTCTACTACTCTCAATCCCGTTAAGATTCAATTGATATTTCTGATATATTATACATATATGTGTCGAAACATCTCTTTACTCTCGCAGTGCTTGACTTATCGCAATTAAATTTAATAGAATCAAAAGGAAATATCCAGATTTAAAAAATTGATATTTGGAATTATTTTGTTAATAACATTGAAAATAACGGGACGGAAAACTTCAACTTTTGCTTAGGGAATTATTCAAAATTAATTTATACATCATGTAATAATAAATTTCTCGAAAACGTTTCCTGTTACAACTCGTAGAAAGTTATTATGAGTTTGTTCATTTTTATTCTGGTTTCATAAACGTATCTGATAGTGAATCCAATGTTTATACTATACGCTAGAATAAGAATTTTTCTGCTCGACTTTAATGATGAAGAAAGCTTTTATTCTTATACGTATTGCATATGTTGATTAATTTTCTGATTTTATCACATAAATATCATCATAATAATGTCTTATCACATAAATATCATCATAATAGTGTCTGCAAAGACACTATCTATCTCTCTATCATTCCTTCAAACAACGTGGTTTTTTCACACCCTCTTCTTCGTGGGTGTTATCCTGCTTTAGATATACATTTCCTATGAAAAGAATATTACAATGTCTCCAAAGAATCGTTATTTCTCACCTTATTTCCATTCTATTTCCACCTCAATTCCAAAAAGGTCTTTATATTTTGTAGTGTATATTTTTTTGAAATCCGAATTCATTTTATTAATATTGTATTATATTCCAACACGAGTTAAATGGAAGGAGAGTTTAGTCCCAATTACGCTACATAAAGACTTCTTTAATTTCATTATATTGTGTAGTTTTTCATGGAAAGGAGTTATTAATGGAAGGCCTAGAACCTTTACCAAACAATCGACTAACACCACTATTTCACCTAGCGAAGCGTACCTCAGCTCATACTTTACAAAAGGTAACCCCCACGCTCTGTGACGGCACCAATTTCATTCTTACGGCCTCCGAGCATTCAAAACCGTCCAATTGTTTCCTCCCACACAGCATCTTGGGCGTCAAGGTGACTGTTTGATCCATCGAATGCATTAAAGAGGCCGCTCTACGTGGCGACGCCCGTCATAGCAACGCATCTGTTACCCGATGCCACTGAATAGCCTCCATGTAAGCATGGAGAGGAGATGCATTCGGAAGAAAGGAGCGCCTCAGATTATTTTTTATTCCCTTCCACAACATCCTGACCTCTGTCTGGTATCTCAATAACGTGGGGAAGGAATCCTCTCCGGAATATATGCGCCGTGGGGCAGCACTTGTCGTCGGGAGGTAATATACAGAGAAGAGATGTAATACCATAGAGGAGAGATTTTCTCCAAGGAAGACGGACCTTATACTACTGCAAAAAATGGGTGCTATGGGGAAGAAACTATTTTCTTGCATCTATGAATATATAAGCTATGTTATTTCGAATATATTACGGCGTAGTATCGAAAACTAACATTTAACTCATTTTAATTCTAATAGAGAAATGAGGAACTTGGTGATTATCCACACAAAACTTTTATATACGGCATCAAATTTTAATTGGAATATAACATTATGGAAATGGGAAATTTATTAATTTTGTATTACTCTTTGAATCGAACATTGATTTTTTAGCAATACTAATATTTAAGTGATTTCTCAATAAACGCATAGTAGTTTTTCTATGGATAATCACTTGATTTTTACTTTCATGGCAAACAATTATTTCAGTAAGAAATATTTCAAAATACTAAAATCATCAAAACCTTCGACGGTGATGAGATACATTGGTTTATATGAACATCCTCAAAAATTTGAACTCGCATGCTCATCTTCATACTGTTATATTGTATGGAAGGCTGTAAAATAGTACGAAAGCAATCAATTCACGAAAATAAAATTTAGGTAACAGTGATATATTTTCCTAACCAATCATTATAGTTATGAGGTTCGTGCTTGTAGAAAATATGATTAATAATATCAACCAAATAAATATTTTTGACTAAGAAAACACTCACTCTAGAGAAGAGAAGCCAGCTTTCGACTAGCTCTTGGCTCAGGAGGACTTACAATCAGAAACTTAACTGCTCGATATTTACATGTAGTCACTTACCATTATCATAAACATTAAAAGGAAAATCAGGCAATTGATTCACTCCCAAAAGCAGAGGTGATGCATTCTTCCTTCAAAACTACCGACACAAAGTTAAAGAATGACGGTCCCCAACAATGAAAGAGATTTTATGATCATGAATAATGGTAGTTTAAATTTAAAAACTTAAGTAACTTTAGTAGCTACGAGCTTATGAGCAAGTTATTACCTTCACTCTTACACATCAAGAGTGGAATACCAATTTAGCATTAAATATTTACCATTTACTGCTTAGCATTAATAATCGATAATTATTCTATCGACACATAGTTAAAGAGTGACTTTCTTCAATTAAAAAGGAGACTTTTTGGTTATGAAATAGTTGTATATACAAAAATTGACAGAATTAACTTGAGTAGCCACGTAATGAGCTAGCTACAACCTTGAGCTTAATACTGCAAGAAATTAATTAATATCACATATTTACTTTTAGCTTTCTAAAGAGATAATCATCCTATCGACACAGTTAAAGAATGAATTTCCCCGACCGTAAAGGGGACTTCCTCCAGGAGTGAGAAGGAATGACGGAATGGGGAAACGGCAAGGGATGTAAGGAGCAGAGATAAAAGTAGGGAACGAGGAGACGGGAGCGCGTAGTGACTTTAACGACGCCATATTTCCCTACATTCTCCTCAAAGGAGGAAAAAGCATCTCTCAAGGCGGCTGCTGCCTCCCCTTTCTTCTCAGCAGTCCGAGTGATGGAATCCTACATCATCCCGGCAGTGGGCGCTGAAATACAAAAGTAAATAGATGTAGGAGTCGTTTCCCTTAATTTAGGCGCATTTGTCTGGCGGTGGATGCAACGGACGGACCTCTTATGAGATATGGCGTCGATTTCTGAGATGGAACACACCTCGACGGAAGGGAATCTTCGAGCCGTTACGTCCCCTATGAAAAGCGTTGCTACGCTAGGTTATAAAAAGAAACGTCATTTATGGGCGTAGGTTTTCATACCTTTACGAGCGCTTTCAATTAATCCCGAAGAATGGAAAAAGTGGGGCCGATTTATTATGAGATTTCCTCCTAGATGCAATATAAGTTATTGTTTTCGTTCCTTTAAAGAAATTTAATACGTGCGGGAGATGGATTGCTGAGATGTGTCTTGCACGGTGGAGGTGGCTATTGGGCAGGGTTTCATTTTGAAGGAGCTAAATAACCGTGTTGGTAGAATTAATTCTGAGGTTTATATGAGTTTTCGTTCATGACAGTGTATGTGCAATGTACGCGCCCACTGTTAGGGCTGGATCTCGAAAAGTACTGCGCGGATTTAATTAATATTTTACGAAAATCATATTTAATTAATAATGAATTGATTGCATAATAGAGACAGTTCAAAAATGAGGACCATCCCTAATCGCCAGTGATGACCGAAAAAGGGCCAAAATAAATGGAATTTATAAATTTCAAAAGTGATGCGGCACGTCTTTCATTTATCCGATTCTAGTAATGTTTTACACAATATATTTCCTGACCAAATGGAACAATTTCAGGGGGCGTCCCGAAAGAAATTCAAAATTTCAAAAAATAAGGACCCCCCAATGTGCATTTTTCAGGCTGAAGGTTGGTTTGAAGCTCATCCCTCTACCATTTTTTCCTAAGATAATGCTTTTGCTCCATCCACTCCTCCTAAAGGAGCACATGTGTACGTGGAACATTACTGACGTTTTTATCAATATCGTTGACAACGAATAAGATGGAAGAAGAGACTTTTCATTCTCAATCTCCCCTTAACAAATATCTTAGATACCCAAGACCTTCAAGACCATTAGCTAAAAATATCTTTGGGAATGAGGTGACTAAAGAAAATGAAATGTGAGGTATATTCTCTTCACTGAGCCAGAATCCTATAAGCAGAATACGTCCACGTAAACGAAGCTTAATGACTCTACAAGGAACACTTTTCATTGTATTTCATAAGGAGAGAATTCGATCCATTATTCAACATCCTTCATACCTCAGTAACTTAAATACCATTACGGTCATAAATGCGTTTGAGACAAAAGTAAATGAAAGATACAGTTTTCTTTCCTGTACTGAAAGACGAATTCCATTCATCAGGATGTATGCATATTTCACCGGCAAAAAAATTTTTGAATCCTTTCATTTCATCATAAAGAAATTTGTTGATAAATAAATCTAAAAACGTACATTTACCTTATCTTTTTCACAGTCTTATATACAAAGGCGAGAATTTCCGACTAGTAAAAGGACATTGTCAAGTCGTGGAAATTTTTTGGAAAGTATTGCCTTAGAAAATAGTGGGTAGGGAAAGGGACATAGAAGTACAAATAACAAATAATTACAATTAATTGAAAATAGGAACAATTGAATTTAAATGGGAACGAATTAGCGGGGAAATCATTAAAAATTTTATTGCAAAATTTATTGCGGAAAATTAGAGAAGGGTCACCGAAAAGTAACAGAGATAAATTAACTATGAAAAAGAAATAAAGTTTTGCCAATTCTTTTCTTTGAAAGAAATTTTACATTTTTGCATAGCAGAAGATATGATAGCTGAAAATACTTTGGAATATAGAAGATTCGACACCTATAACGCATGTATGTAGTCGGAATCCATATCCTTTAACCCTTGAACATTCTCTTCCATCCAACGCATTGAGGTGATATATGCACGTATGCGAACACTACGGGGAATGCAGATTTTGCTTGGAATCTTTTTATTTCACATCTCTGTAAACACCGTTGTATAGCTTAACGGAATTTTTCTTTTGTATCGAAACTTCATGAAATATTGACCATGATGGTGCCTCCGAAGTGGGACAATCCCAATTGGAATGGCAAGTATTGCAAGCCTATCTCTGCATAAATTCAATCTCCAAATATAATTCTTGAAACGGAATAATTTTTGGTAAAAGCAGATGACACTAACAGCTCATCAAAAGCTGACAATAGAAAAGAAAACAATTTTTTCTGATGCAACCTATCTCCTCTGTAACCAAGTTACCCACACCTACCTCCCCAATTTAAAAAAATACATGTTTTTGTCATGTAATGAAGAATCACGTGAACGGGGATTCAAGTAAACACGCACCTCAGGGGAAAAAGGTAGTGGGTAAGAAAGGGCTACTAGAAATGCAAAATCTAGATCTGGTTCAATGTGATGAATATTCACAGTTGCAAATAGTGACGGCTATCCGAGATTCCGGTCTTTCACACCACTTACGCGCTTGCCCTAATCAAGTTTACCTCCAGCTGGCCACATTCACGCCGGTATCTTTTCCGTGAATCTAATTTCCTCTGTTTACCGAGGAAAATTAAAATACCTACGCATAGTGACCATGAATTATTATAACTAGAAAGGGTAGCTTCCTCGGAATGAAGAAAAGGTAGATATTTGAATTCTGTTGGAGTCGTAACAAATTGTACGACCCATTAGAATTTTGGACAGGTCTTAAGGCTCTTATGATTCTCAATTTAGTAAATTAATAATTCAATTTTTTATCCTAATGAAGCCAGAAATTGTGTGATTTTATCATTCGAATTTTATTAATCTTTAGAGAAACGTAGTATGACGCATGTCTTGCTACTTTGTATATGGGAGGCAAAGCAGTTGTTACAATGGTTCAGCTTGTATCTTTATTACTTTTAATTCTCAATGTTTTATAATCTTGGGCTCCCGAAGAACCAAGAGGCTGGAGACTCCACGTATGATATAAGCGGTCCCGGGTTCGATTCCCGGTGAGGGTCAATATGTGCGAAATGACCATCGATTTCGAAGCACTTTAAACAATAATATTACTACCCTATTTAAATTATTATCTGTTATTGAGACTCTTAAGTATTCATTAGGCTCAAAATAAAATACTTATAAATATATAATAAATTATGTTTAAATATTTGCTATATATTTTTATTCAAATTCGTCCAACTGTGTTCCAAGCATTTCTATTATAGAGTGAGCCATCTGCCTATTTCTTTAAAAAAAACCTCGTTAAAGAAAATCATTAAACTATTATTAAATATGATATTTATATTATATGTTTATATTTTATTTACAATATTTATATTACATTTTATTTATAATTTTATTTACAAATTTTTTTTTACTTTTATTATTTTTTTTGTGAGTTATTAAATTACTATTAAATAAAAATATTAAAAAGAATCTTTTACATGGCCCACAATATATGTTGTGATAAACCTACAAATATTGAATGAAATTAATTTTTTTGGTGGTTAGCTTCCCATGTCTAAAAAAGACAGATTTTTCCCAAGACCAATACTGCAAATACACAATACTAAAAAATCTGTTTACCCCACCTACCCACTGAGTGTCCGACTATTTATTTATGTTTCCATTTATGATAGCTTACCGAAAGTAGACAATTCAACTTTAGCGCCTTGAAAGAATCTTAGAGTCGCCTTACAACGTTCCTTAACCTAAGGCAACACATTCAAGGAAGATAGGAAGCTCCGAGCCACTCCTGCTTCGTCTCCAAATAAATTTACCGAGAGCCGATGAGAAAACCTTAGTACAATTGATGGCAATACAGGAGTCCTTGCCACACTTCCAAGGACCAGAAGCGATCCACGGCTTCAGAAGAGTAACGTTGACACTTGATTTCCTAACCTTCCTCTTGCGAAAACCAAAGCAGATAACGACGGAGGCACGAGAAATATTTTCCGGGCGCTCACGCTCATAAGCGTGCATTTGTTTCCAATCCCTTATCTTAGAGACGATGGACGAACAAATGAACCGGGAAGTGTGAGATAGCGATGTCCTTTAACGTTCTCTACGCCCTGCGACTCTTCCGAGACTACCACACGGCCATCCTTCTTGAAGGAGTCTATTCGTGCAAAAACCATGGCTTTAGATAGGCTCGTGAGGAAGGAGAATATTGGGAAGTCCTGTACTTCGGATCTTGAACGTCACATGCGCGCGTATGCGTCTTCATGTATGGTACACAATCCAGAAGTTTTGCGAAATATATAACTTGGATACTCTAAGAATACTGTTCTTCTAACAAAATTGACATCTTATTTGGAGGAAATTTTTAACGGATGAAACTTTTCTTTTGTGCATTTTCAAATATTTCATCATTATCATTTGAAAACGGAGAGATAGTGTCCGTGGAAGTATAATTATCTGTTGTCAACCATGGTTTAATTAAATTCCTTTGGTGAAAATGTACAAATTATCACCATTTGCGTTATGCTTTAAATATACACGTTTGTGGTGCATATACTGATTGATTTAATTGATTCCCGTAAACATCTTTATTTTTCCTGGATTTTGAAATAAGACTGTGCTTGGCGAATATTTCGCGGCGTCTCTGAAAGAAGTGTGCTTCAGCTAAACTTTCCCGAACGCATTTGGGTTTTTTGTGAATTTCGATTGTTATGGTTTAGTAGTAAATATACATCTAGCCTTAAAATATGGCCAATAATTTTAAAAATCTTTTTGCCTCTTAACGTATTTGCTATCTTAACCTCATCTTTTCCACAAAAATTTGGACTTCCCAAGTGCAATTTTACCAACCGAGGCATTTTTCAAGATCGTAACCTCCGCGGTTGGTTAAGGATTGTTACATTCAAGTATTACTTTCAAAATAATCTTAAATATCTTTTTATACTTCCACTAAAAAACTGCAAATTATTCTGTATTATATTTATAACAAAATAAATAATGAACAAACATTCCAAAAAATATATTTTTCACCTAGGAAAATGCCCAATGATCCTTAACATGCGATACAGTTATGAAAATAGCAGCCCTAGTTTTAGTTGTTGGATCATGCAACACGTCTTATTTTAATATGCAATGAGTAAAATATCCATATATTTGCCTCTTAAAATGCATATATGAGCTATATTACTGACATCTTTAAGAAGTTTAGTACATTATTCCATGAATATGACACAAACAAAAAAATTGAAGCTGTCGGCTTAACGAGGTGAAAAATTGTTTGCAAAATGTTGTGAATGAAAATCGATTGCCGATCAATGAGTGAGGAACTGAAAAGTAATCCTTGTAACAGTAACAGATGTTTTCAATTTTTATACTTCTCTTTATCGGAGAAGTAAAATATCCCTCGCTAATTGGGGAAGAAATTTTTCGTTTATGTGAAAAAAATATCAGTTTTCGTCTTATTGGGTCACGGTCAGCCAAACCCTGAATATTATGCTTCTACACCTTGATTTGAAATAATTTCATGTCTCTCGACACAAGGAAGAGGAAAACATGTCTTTATTTTGTCTTTTTGCCTCATTCTTGCTTATTATTGTGATAATACGAGGTGTAAAAGATGTTAAAATATGTATTTAATTTTGGTCTCTCTATATTTATCGCTATGTAATGTATTTATGCTATGTTTATGTCGTTTCACATGCGCGTTCTAAGAATAGCATAATGACTCAGTTATAAAAGCATGAGAAAAGAACTTTATTCATCATTTTGCCTTGTAACCACTTGGCCTCTTTTATGTTTTCGATCGCTAACGGCGGAGGAGCTTATAGGTCAAACAGGCTTGATGAGTACATTACTGCGTACCTTATATCTTCAAGACATAGGGAGTGTCTTTTTCTTAATCAAGCATTTCTCCTCTAGTAGGAATAGAAGTAAAAATAGCTGGGTTACTTCAACTCAACCTATTCAACAATTCCACTTCTGTAAAAAGGGTGCTCTGTTTAAAGGAGAATTAAAATGAAAGTGGAAGACCTGGGTTCGACTCCCAGTCATGTTACTTTTTTCACATTTTTTCATTATATATTTGGGTGGTCTGAAAAGTTTCCGACATTTCGCCATTTCTCGACATGTTTTCTGAAAATTTCTGAAAATTTTCTGAAAGATTTCTGAAAAAACTGGGGTCGGAAACTTTTCAGACCACCCTCGTATATTTAAGGCACACGCCTTCTAGTACAATGTTAACATCTTTCGCTCATTCTTATTTCTACCCTCCTTTAAATTTAGGCAAAGTGGTGGACTAATTCTCAACTTCAATTTATAGTTTCAAAGCAAGGTCAGACTACCCCACTCCTCATCTTTCTTAGTATGCCTCATATCCTGGCAGACTCATTTTCCATTCCAGTTCATAGTTTGTAAACAAGGGCAGATTACCTCACCCCTCATCTTCGGTAGTAAGCCTCATACCCACTCCAAACCTTCTGGGTTACTTCAACTCAAGCTATTGAACAATTCCACTTCTGTTAAAAGGGGAATTTTAATAAAAGTGGAAGACCTGAGTTCGACTCCCAGTCATGTTGCTTTCTTCACATTCGTTTTCACGATATATTTTAAGACGTACGCCTCCCAGTGCAACTTTAACATCTCCACATCCTTATTTCTACTCTCCTTTAGATGTAGGGAGAGTGGAAGTCTAATTTACAAAGTTACAAAAATTTCAAAATTTAGTTTCAAAGCAAGGTCAGACTACCCCACTCCTCATCTTCATTAATATGCCTCATATCCTAGAAGTCATATTTTCCATCTCACTGCATATCTTCGAAACAAGGTCAGACTACCTCACTCCCCATCTTCGTTAGCAAGCCTCATACCCACTCCAAACATTCCGATAGGTTATGGGGTAGAGGTGTAGATCTCAACCTATCTGGGGGCTGATGAGTTACGGACCTTCTTCATAAGAACTCCCCCTTAAGCGAGCATCGATAGCCAACTTGATCAACAGCTTTTCGGGGGCGTCTCACGAATCGAAAGTCATAAGCCGAGCAGCGGTTTCCCCAACGTTCACTTAAACATTCCATTCGCTCCCGGTGGAAACACAGCTGTCTACCAACATTCCTAATTCCTCCCACGCTCTCGGAATTCTATAAAAGCGAGCGAGGGAGCGTTAACGATCACCAGCCCCGGGACGGTCACGTGAGAATAAAAAAAATATACGGCCTTTGATCTGGGCGCCATCTTTTTTTACGGTTTTCTTACCTTTGGCGCGTTCCTCTGTAGACCACTCCGAGAGACTTCTGAGGCTGACATTCTTCTGAGAATAGCCTCAGAAAGGGTGGAGCGGGCTTAAGCGATAATGAAGTCTGCACCAGAAATAATTCATTCATTCTTTCTCTCGACCCTGCACCTAAATAATGTTTTTGCTTCAAAATGCGGGAACTAAAACATAGTTTCCACTTTAAAAAAATTCTTGGAGAAAAGGATTATTTTAATGCATTCCAAAGTGCTTGAAATCATTTTCTGCTCGCTCTTTTATCCGCACTTTTCATTTCGGAATGTTCCAGGTGAAAAGTCGCCTTCCACTTTCAGTTTTCAGTAGCATTGTCACTGTGGGATATTTTCCTATTTATAAAGGCTTTATAATATGACATTGGTAAAGAATTTTGTTCCGAAGGTTTATCTTAACCCTCTATTACCCTTTCCCTTTATAAGGTTCAAACTCTATATTTTGCTAATTCTGGGGAATTAAAGTATGTTATTGAATAATGGTAACCATTTATAATTTTTCATAAAGTCAGAGATGAGGTATATTTCGGAAGATGACATTTTGCTTTGAAGATAAAATTTCAAATGGAGGCACAGACATGGAATCCTATGATTACGGTATGGTCCTTCAATTTCTAAAGTGGTTTTGTAGGTCTAAATATTTCCTTCTGCTGCGTATATTTTCCTTCAATATATTGTCAAATGACATATAATAACTGTTATTAAAATTTATATGTTTTAAGGCATTCACTTCATATATAATAGCAATCACAATAACACGCCATTTTTAAAGACGAGATTTAAGCTTAGAATATTACCTTACGTTGAGCCCTTGTTGATTCTGAAGCTAAATGGAATGTATATTCAAAAACTAAAATAAAGAAAACCTTGCAAAAAACAACAACCGCCCATAGATTTGTCTTTCCTTTGAGGTTACATAAATTTTATTTCTTTATAAGTGATTCATTAAAGTCTCAAATAAATCCACCTCGAATTTACGCTTAAAATACGTTCTCTAAAGTAGCACAATATATATAGCAAGGGGAACAATAAAAAAATTTCATAAATAATGCGAAATTATCCCCTGAAATATAAAAAGTGGGTACTTGGGTACCAATCCGTAAGCTTTTGAAGAATTACTCTGTCGGGAGTGTAAAGGTCAAATTTATTACTCGACTTTCAACCCGTTGGCCTTCTTTTCATGCTCACCTCGTCGCAAGTACTCCATCTTCTCGCTTCCTTCACTTTTCCACTTCGATTCCTATCTTCGCTTCTTAGTGATCACCGACTCATGGTCACCATTTTATATCCGCTCGCATTCGTGACCTTCCGATTTATGACCGCTCTTCAAGGCTTAACCATTAGTCGACAGTTTCGTCAAATTTTTTGAAAGGGATTACTAGCGAGGAGTAAGTGCGTCCACCGCCATAATCAACGTTTTTATTTTAGAATGTAAGAGGTTGATGGGACTCGTATAACTCTCTTCAAATCCTAATATTTCTCTTTATTTATGAGATCAGTCTTTAACAAAAATTTTACGTGAAAAGCTACGTAAGCGATTGATGGCTGAAGATTGTACGATTGACGAAGAAAGAAATGTAAACATTTGAAAAATTTCATCATGCAAGAATACGGGAAAGTAATTCTTCACAAATACATATTACGATAAATTTCTTTAACCCATTATGGAAAGAATTAAATCTTCAGCAAATTATTATCTCCCAGTTAAATGTTGATATGTATGTACCAAAACCGCGGAAAATAGTGGGTAGCTTAGGAGCAGAAGCATTGCTCCATCACATGGCTATTGATTAACAATAATGTTGCTTATACATAAAAAGTTATCATACGAAGCACTTTGCTACGAAATGGAAACAGAAGAGAACTACTTCCTTGCAATGCTATATGGGCGATCCATCCTCAAGTCCGTGATAGTAAATCATCGCCCTCATCAGGAAGATTACTGATTACAGCAAAACCCGGTTAAGACGCTTTTTAGGGTACCTAACAAAAACAGCGTCTTAAGTGAAAACGACATAAAAACGGGTTTTGTAATGCTGGTTACCATAAATAATATTTTAGAAGAATGTTCAGCTTTTCGCACAGTATCTTAATTACTTAATTTTTCCCTTTAGAATGAGACATTTTTTCCGCGAAAACCCCAAGCGGGATAGTGTCTTTAGCGGGTACTTCTTAAACGGGTGTAACTGTCCTTGCAATGTAAGTTTTTTCATATCATCATGTAGTAGCAAGGAATGGAGAAGAAAAGAGTAAAATACGAGCTGTATAAATTGTAATAATTAACTGCACGATTATTTTTTTACATGGTTATCACTGAAATACAATAATATAATAATTTAATTAACAATATTATAAGTAATATAATTATTCTATGATTTCCTACACCCTACCTTCCTAACGTTTTAGAGAGGAGAATTCTTAGGAACAACTTAAATCTAACACATTAGTCGTCAAATCTTTATTTGAATACCACCCACTATTTTATTCTTACTAACATCATAGTTTCGCTTCCGTCTCAATAACTTATTTTCGCCCATGAAAAGAATTTTAGTAAATTTATTTTTAATATTAATATGTGTTGATATAAATTATTTACACAACACTGCCATTGGAAACTTCTTTCACATTGTAACATGAATGTGATTATCCTTTAACCATCTAGAAAATACCACATTAAAACTAAAATCACCCGCTGGTAGGTGGCAAGGAATAGGTGATCTCACATAAGACTTAGGAAAATCATTCGTCGAATGATCATTTCAAAGATAAAAAGTAAAATTAAAAGTAAAATATCTCTGATAGCATTATGAAGCGTAAATTATAGAACCAGAGTTGTTTTTCGCTAAATGTCATGTATTTGACATTTTAAGCTATGACATTTTCAAAATAGCATGGGTTTCGATGAAATTTACATTTTCTGCTCACATATGCACTCTATTTGAAAAGGTGGAATTCAGGTTTATAATTCTCTGATAGGATTTCTTTTCATTATTTATTTTTATCTTTTTATTTTATCATACATAAAAGAAATCCAATAAAGCAAGCAGGGGATTAATGTGGCTCAATCGCTAAATATGGAGTATTACGCAATTCACTTATTAAAATTAAAGCAGGTGTCACGAGAAAACCCACAAAGCAATTGAAAAAAGGGTGCAGAGGTGTCGAAAATAGTATTAGCACTTTTAATGATTCTCAGTGCGGGAGTTTCTATATCTTTTCTAAAACGTTCAGACTTCTATGTTATACTTTCTCTCGCCTCATTTGCTGGAAATCGTTTAATTATCTAATTAAAATAATAAGTCTTAAATTTATCTAATTAAAATAATAAGTCTTAAATTTATCTAATTAAAATAATAAGTAGCAAAAAGACCCTGCGTTGACTGCTTCGGCTGCTAAGCTGCTGCTAAGATCTTTTACTTCTTTATTTAATTCTTCATATCAATTTATTTAGATTCTATAGCAAAAATATTAGGCAAACCAACGTCAATAGTTAGCTATTTCATGTAATCATTCTTTAAAATCATATTGTTTTACTGTAGGGATGTTTCCAGTGTTTCTTGACACACGGCACAGCTGCTGTGACACATTGTCCTTGATTTAAATCAAAAACGTTTTTGAAGTTATCTACAACTTAAATATGGCATAAAAAAGGGGTGGTTTTTCTTGAATAGCCTTTGCTTTGAGAAAGTTATGAGTGCCGCGAAATGGAGTCACCAGTCGCTTTGCCTTCAAAGCTTCCCTAAAAATAGAGAGAGAGTGCACTTCGCTGTAGTATTAGGAATATTGTCTGCTACCTTTATCTGTATTTTTACTTTCTACTTATTTATTTATTTTCAGAACTTTTACATGTTAAACTACGGTTCTATTTTATCCACTTTAAAAATGTATTTTCAATCGACTACGGATATTGATGTAAATGTAATGAAGAACCTTGTAACTTTTCTAAACTAGTCGCAAATACGTATATGCCTTAAAAAAATGCAAATTTCACCATTATTAGTATGTCTTTCCACATAAAAACGCTCGACCATTCCGAATTTATATTGGTATATAGGTTATGTAGGTATAAAATTCAGTATGCTTGTTGTATATATGTACTAATCTATTGTTTATTACGTACTGTTTATTATGTTTTCTTGCTATGTAATTTCGCATCTTTTAGCTATTACTCCAGGTAGATTTGCTTATATTTTTGGTGAGTATTTTACTGCAGTGAATAATTTAGTCCTAAGAATCTATTAAGTTTTTATACTCCCTTCTCTCCTCGTTTTTCTCCATCTTTGTTTTAAAATTAATAACTACATAAAATCTGATGTTGCATTGGATAAAAGTGAAGTTATTTAGTCCCAATCTTGCCCATATAACGACGTTTTATCATTATTATATTATTTTCGGACGCAGGTTGAGAACGTTTGAAAGTAATCAGACGAGAAGATAGATTGAGGTTGCTTCATTAATTTAGAGACAACGTGTTTACAGAGGACGTAATTGGTATTATGCGACCCCGTGCTACTTCGGCCGAACCGATAATTAGCATAAAATAGGAGAAATAGATGCTAGAACATGAGTTTCATGGACTAATTCTTTCTGCAAATGATACGCGACAATATCAAACTAAAAAAGTAGCTCAATCGTTCGTTGTTCAAACCCCTTGCGACACACCGAAAGATGCCTTGCAGGATATTTATATAATTATAGATCCTTTGGTTTAGAGCAATCGTCTAAGAAATGAAATTTCGAGTCCCATTCACGTGCGACTTTTTCACATCCGTTTTTCCTATAGATTTTTCCGTATTTCAAGGAAATATGTCGTCAGGAATCAAATGTACTCATCGCAAATAACTGAAGGCCGAAGGCACCTTCCATCCATCTTATATCTTTCTCGCCGAAAACAAGGCAAAGTATTCAGTCTCATTACCTTTCATTATCTTTCACCTGCGACATCCCCTCCAAAAGACCCGTTAATAATATCCGCGGTGCCACTGAATTCTCCACCAATTCCCCCACTCGCAAATCTCACCTCTTTTGTTTCCGCCCCTCATACTTCCATCCCCCGGAAGGGGCGCTGTTATCGCCCGCCCTTCCTGTTTCTCCACTCGGCTTAATTAACCCAACAAACTCGATCTCTTTTAACGAGTGCCTCTTCTTATTAATTTATACGTCTCCGTGATAGGGCGTCGCGATCGGCCTAATCTTCTCGCGGAACAAACGACCCGAAACTCCCTTTTCGGTTCCCTTATTGATGTTGCACCTGTTACGCTACATCCGCCTCGTTTGCTGCAGCTTTTCTTCCCAGCCACCCGCGGCGCTGTTCTTTTGTGAATGCTGCATAGGCCCCGCGCAATTGAGGATTAGTTGGTTCCGATGCCTTTCTTGGGAGGGAAATGGTCCATCAAAAGACGTTTCCTCATGAGGCGTTTCCTCGAATATTGCACAATTAATCAGCTTTTGTCGGAGTGATAAATACTCGCGTATTTACATCGTGGTTGTTACAGAGGGAGCAACCGTACGTTTCCGGCATGTTTTCATCATCGCTGATCCAAATGTTGTTCTACAGTTAAGAGCTTGAGAAACTACCATATTCCTTCTGCAATATCTCGGTGAATGGAATTCATTCATTCGTTCTTGAGAATAGGATGATGAAGGTTATATATTAATAACTTAATTTACTTCTCCATAAAGTTAATCTGACTTGGCTGTATTTCGTGAAACGCCATTCTGAACAAATAAGAAGAGCAAACTATTTATGTTTCACAGATTTATTTTTAATAAATAAAATAAATCTGTGAAACATACAAAGTTTGCTCTTCTTATTTGTTACTTCTCCATGTAAACTTTACGCAAAAATTGCTCGGTTACTCAATAGATAGTAAATCACGTTGGATGGTAGAGTTTTAGAGTTTTATTCTACAGCTAGAGCATGAATAACTACCATATTCCTCCTGCAATATCTCGGTGAATGGAATCCATTCATTCGTACTTGAGAACAGGATGATGAAGGTTATATATCAATAACTTAATTTACTTCTCCGTGTAAACTTTACGCAAAAATTGCTCAGTTACTCAATATATAGTAAATTACGTTGGATGGTAGAGGCCTTATTTTAGTGGAACACCATAATACGGATAAAATACTGAAACTATTTGTTAATATCTACAAGTGCAGCAGATAATTTAAAACTTAGGGACTTAGGTTTCGGAGCCTCGCTCCATCATTCCCCGTAAGTAAGTGAAATGCAGTATAGCTACCTTTATATAGTTAAGCACAAGAAGGTGCGTAATTGAAAATAGCAGGAGAAGTGGAGTAAGGGAGGAATAGAAAGTCAGAAAGAATAAGCAGTTAGATGGAAGAGTTGTGGGGTTGGGGGGAACGCGGGGATTGGAATTGGAATATAAAGGTTGCTATACTGCATTTCACTTGCCTGATGATAGAGCGACGCTCCGAAACAGGTCACAAAGTTCTACGTTATTTGTGGATCCTACATAAATCAATAAATCCAGTTACAGTTACAGTTTTAATTCGATGATAAATTACCTAGAGAAACAGCCACATTATGCTGCTGAATTTTATATTATCGAATATCGCACTCATATATTGGTATGTTAAATATATCTTCATGGAAGAAGATTCACAAGGAACCTACCGTCAAACGTTCCTCTTTCACATGGAAAGATAGAAAAATCTAATTGTAAAAATATTGATCACAGTGTTTAGACATGAAGAAGACAATGAGTGATAATTTACTTACGTGAGATATTAATTTTCTTTTGATCTCTTTATATATTGCATTGAAGAATAAAATCAGAGGGAGGATAGACCCCCTCTATGATACAGCAGTAGAATTAAAAACGAAGATAAAGACCCCGATCCCCTCGTCAGGGCTTTTTGCAGCTAACAGTGTAAGGGCTGAATTCCTAACTCGTCCTTACTAGTTCTACTTCACGAATCACCGAAATTTTCTTATAAGGCACAGAATTAATGAACGCATAAATTTTAACCTCCTTTAGGTACCATCAAGTTGAATTCTCTTCCATATGACCTAAGTCGCTAATACATTTGTTCAATTTAATATTTTAGTATTAGAAGAAAAAAGTTACAAATTTCTATGGGCATAATAGATTATGAAATTAAGAGCGATGATTTCCTCTCAAAAAACGATATTTTCTCAGTATTTAGTGATTCCACACCCCAATACCAAGTAATAGTGAGAAAAGCATTGCAAGAATCAAAAGCGTTGGATGAATATAGCAAATTTCGGTTTTTATAAATATTGGTGGAATTAGTCAAGCCTTTTTTTCATTCCACTAAAAAAGGAGCTTAGGAAGTAGATGGAAACAAAGCTGGGAAGGAAGAAATACAGATGGTAGAGGTCAGGGTTTCTAAATGAGATTAAGGAGGATTCAGGTTGTCAGGAGGCCCTAATAGATAGTGAGTTTTACTTGGGCGAACCCACCGGAAGAGGTAGCACTAATTAGATTGTTTGCCACGGAGGGAGTAAATACTGGGGCCATACGGAATTGCTTCCAGCGCAAAATCAAGAGCCTGAGTAATTGCGAAGTACCTCACAACTGCTGCACGACGCACAAATGTTTCTCCGGGAGAGCGCTCATGAATTTCGCCTCCGCATTGCAATTTGGAAAAATTTTCGGGAAATGTAAACACGGGCCCTCAAAACGTTTACCCAAAAACGCGCCTTTCGATAGAGCCGTCGATACAACTCGAAATGTATTTACGCAAGGAGGCCAAGCATTGTTTTTATTCGTATTTGAACTCTCGAAATTAAACATTAGGCACGCTCGCGATGGAATTGAGTGCATTCGCGCGTGACGCATGAATATGGTTACCGAAAGGACTGATGGGTCACTCGCGGGTCGCGCAATGTTGCACGAATGATTTTAACTGGGTTCGGACGCCACATCTAATTGGAGGTACTATATTTAGCGTCCAACTGAGTTACTTGTCAAAGAGGAAAATATTTTAATTCTACATTCCCAATTGAATGTCAAAGTAATGTCAAAGCGATGTAGTTACAGAATTGAATAAGTAAAAATTCCCTTAACAATAAGTCATCTTGCAGTTCGAAATTTATGGGAAATAAAATCAAAGCATTTGAGGGTGACTTTGTGGTATTCCATTCACACCATTCCTTCTGTGTGTTTTGCGAAGTTTTTTAAATAGAAATTAGTTTCCTGTGGAAAAGTTCTTCATGTCTTTTGTCTTTCATCTTTATGGAAAATATTTTGAATAACTATAATTGAATTAGAAGAAAGGACTTTTTGAATTATTTTTATGTGCATAAAAACGATGTAAAGAGATTTGACTGAACTGTAAAGGTTACATATTACTTCCATAATATTACCCCAACAACAACCTTAATTTCTAACTCTAGATTACTCTTTTAAGTCTTGATTTATTTAATTATTTTACCACCTCACACTTAAAGATGTCTATTTGTATTTTTAGCAGTCGTTAGATGAACTTCGGAAGTAGCTAAAAGGTCACTAAAACAAAATAAAATGTCTCTAAATAGCATTTCAAAAATAAAATATCTTAATAATAATGACGGTTCTTTTAAAGAATTTCAGAGATCGCTTAATTAAACTAATATTAATTAGGGATGATATTATAGTAAATTTCATCGATAGCATACTTTACATACATAATATGAAATTTATTTATCACTAAAACGGTATACCATTTTGTTTTAAAATTAATTCCAGCATTTTTAAATTACGAGCTCGTAGTAAAGCTATACGTAACAATGCATGGTAAAGGTATTACTAAAACAAAAAAAATCTTACCAATAAAAGAGAAAAGTCGTTAGATCTAGCGACAAAATCGCTAAATTGAAAACGTTGCACACACACGTTGGATGACTTGGTTCATTTCATACATAATTAGCTTTTTTTATAAACATATACACAGCAAAGCTTCATCGTACTAACGACAAACAACTTAATTGCGTCAATTCAAATGAAGGTCGTTCCAATACTTTGCGTGGAAATAAAATGGAATATTCACGAATCCATTTCACAAAACTTTTTGTGGGAGAAAATACGACATACTTTACCTATAAATAGCAGAATAATCGTCATATTAGGTATTATCATTCTTTTTTCTGGTTTCCATAGATGAAAATTAGTTCAATGTTCACCTACTTAAAAGATAGAATTTAAATGATTCAGTATAAATTAATGTGTGCAAAAAAACTTTTAAAATCATTCGTTGAATACTTAACTATTATATTAAAGAATTACTTGAGTAAAATGTACTGAGACTTGAATTTTGACCGGATGATGAACATGAATAATTTAATAATCTTTTAATTTTATATTTAATTTTGTTAACTCTCTAACTGCGTATGTCTAAAGATTTTAGTAGAATATTCTGCGATTAATAAACCAGTATTTTGTATCCAATCATCTTATTTAGTCTTCATCTATTTCTAAGTTATAAAATTTATTTAAATTTTCAATATAATGATTCATCGGTATGCGTGTTCAATAATTGTTATGCTTGTTAATCCACTAACTTGCAGTAATGTTTGTAAAAATTATGCAATAGATTTACATCACGAAAGATATTACAATATCTGACTAGATATCTGCTCTATAGCGGTATTCTTAAAGTTGTACGTAAATGTCATATCATTACATTACACTTATACGGCTCAAAAAACGAATATGTATATTTTATCGTATTTAAGATATCTATAAAATAGATTTATATGTATGCCGTATTTTTTCCTCATACCTGCTGGAGAAAATAATATTGGCCATCTGTTAATGATATAAAAATTTTAACATTTAATCTGTTTCTCTAGTCGGATGTAACTCCCGTGTATCCGTTCATGTTGATATAGAAATTCTGGTGAAACAAGTTCGCATTTTTGTATATTTTACTTTAAATATTTACATTATAAATATTAAAAAGAAAAAACACCTTATACCTAGTACGATCGAACTAATCAACAACAGAATTTATGAAGATAATGTCTTCCGGTGAGTTACCTAAATTAGTCTTGGTAAAACTTTGAATTCATTAATTAAAATCCTACTCTTCCTTCCACTCCTTAAGTTGATAGTAAGAGTTGGCACCAATTCTAATGGCAACATTCTTAGTGCAACGCAATATTGAAATTAAACAGAGTCTAAGGTTATAGATATAGACCTAGACAGAAGATTGTTATTATTTTCAATTGATTCACTTCTCATATTATCAAAGTATTTCCTTCCTTCCCTTGAAAAAAGGTTCAAATTTGATTCTCTCTTTTATTCTCTTTATATGGAAACTTGACTGCTCTGTGGTCTAAATTGGATTACATTGACCTTTGGCTTAAACACTTCGAGCTAAGTGCTAAGTGATTTAATATCATCTACCTTCTCTATAGTAATTGATTGACTGTTTCTATCTATAATGCTCGTGTCTTAATTGAAGAAATGCTTCAAGAAATTTTAATCATTATTTTCACCCGCTGACATCTCTATAAAATATGTCAATAGCAATTTTTCGGAGGTTTGTAACAGTTACAAAAACATTCTTGATTTTTATTGTACCCGTTGATTCGCAAATAGGTCATTTAGTATAGGAAAGGTTAAATATTTTTGTTTATTTAAAAATTTGTTTTATTAACAAAGCAACAGTACTAGCAAAAATTCTTAAGACAGCTGACAACATATTCATGTGTGTACATGTACACCGAGATATAAGGTCAATTGAATATTTATGGATATAGTAGACTGCATGCGACATTTTGTTATCATCATTGAGACAAAAACGATTTAAAAACCGAAGTAATTTTTCTATTTGTTTATATTGTTCTGATTCCACATCTTGTAATTATTCTTAAAAGTAAATTATATAGGTCTACAATTACTACTTCATGCATGTTTTATCCAAAATAGCTGTCTCTTCTTAGAATCAAAAACTCCTCTAAATCGCGCTAACAGTAACAAACCTACTCCCACCGAGTATTACTTTTCCATCAAGTTCGACACTCGCCCCGATTCAATTAAAATTCAGCGTTCATTTTCGTTATCGATCCGTCATAAACGCGAATCTCTTTACCTCCGCCCTCGAGGCTCTTATTTAGCAATTCCAATCGAGAAATCTCCGCTCGCGACAACCTGTAAGCCGATGGCCGTGCGAAAACGAATCTTTGGGTGGTAACTCAAACCGCCGAGCGAAAAATCTTGCTGCTGTATCTGTGCGACGCAGTGCAGACGTTTCTCGGAGACTGTGCTCCATTTCCTCAATAATCTCCGGAGCGCCCTCTCGTTTAATTAATTCGTCAGGACGCCATATTGCGTCACACGGCTAGATGGGGCGCGATTCCAACTAGTAGGATATTATCGCCGTGACTACGGTAATGCAGTAACTAATCAGGGGTGTTCCATTATTGCGTCGTGTCCAATCAGCATATAAAGTGCCGTGAAGGAGGAGTGATTCTTATCGGATCAGTCTACTTATGTTCCTTAGCGGTAATGAATTTCGGTGAAATAAAAAGGTTTGCCGACATGTTCGGCTGTTTTACGTCCGCGTTTAAAAGCGAATAAAGAAAACGATGGGATAATAACTGAGCACTTTTGATGATTTCTTCTTCTACTCGCTAGTTAAAATATCAATGATAACAAAATAAACTTTTTAATGGGGTTATTGTATACTCAAAATTAGGAGATGATCTTTCTATGAACTCTCACTAATGCATTTTCATCTTTATCTTAACTTTTGTTTCGAGCGAATAAAAAATATATAGTCATATATATAAGAGATGTATTGTAATATGAGGTCATAATTTAGGCAATTTAACAATTCCTTCCCTCTTTCACTAAATAAATCATCAATGATTATAAATAAAACGCTTTTTAATTGGTTCACTGTTTCTTTAGAATTGACAGACAATCCTCCACTGAACTCTCACTCAATGCTTCTGACATCTTCATTAGTTTTGATTGAACCTTAAATTTACTTATATTTTAAGGGGTATTAGCTAGAAATTTTAAAAAGATATATCTCACGTTTTGACCGTTCTTTGCAAGCAGTAGTAATGACTTTTATTGTTTTGGTTAATTTTTATCTTCTTATTTGTTTTTTTAATGTCATAAGAAAATCAAAATTCAGTCACAAAATACAAATTATCATGGTTATCTCCAATCATAGTCTCTTATTATTCCTCTTTTACAGAAATAAAAGATTATACCATTATCCAGTATCGTTCACGCATCAGGGCTGAGACAAAATGCATTTTCCTCTGTCTTGCATCAGAACAACAAATAAAAATATTTCATGATTAAAAAAATGTTGTAGGAGCATAGATACCACTATATTACACTGAATTATACTACGCTAAGTTATGATTCAAAGAATTATATTATAATAACAAAAATAGTTCCGTTTTTCCCTAGAATGATTTACGACATACTAAAAAATCGACTTTTTCCCTGGAAAGGGATTTGCATGGAATAATATAGATATTTAACCTAAACTGATAGGATGTCAGAAATTTACGACTTATTTGACAGTATTTACAAAGTATGAAAACCATGTAACTCCAACGATTATAGCATTCGCATGGGTATTAATACTCACGGACATAAGTTCAACGACTCCTAATATAATATATTCGACTTAAAGCATACTCAAACAAGTAGAGATGAACTGCTCAGGGACTGTGAGAGTGAGACATTTTTCACGACCGCACCATAGAGTGATACGCTATCTGGTGGAAAATGAATGGGTGTAAAAAAAAATGACGACGGCATTCCGCTAAAATACGCTCGTGCACAGATGCAGATCGCTCGGACAACGAGCCGTTGAAATACGTGGGAAGCTTGAAAACGTCCTCATTTTCAACTTTTTACCCGAAAATATTATCCGCGGACTTCGACAAAAAAGGAATATTTCGGCGTTCGTTATTAATTCACGTATGACAAAGTTTGGGACGAAATGGAAAACTCGCGGGCAGAACTAGAAACTCCCGAAGCGTTTAACACCCGAGTTTTTTGCACTAATGGAATACCAAATTTGATGCAGCCAACGAAAGTGCACAAAAAAGAAACAGAACGACCATCCAATAAAAAGATTAAAAGGGAGAGAACAATCAAAACGAATTAATCGACAGAACTGAATCTGATGATCAGAAGAGACAACATGTGTCAAGCGTCTCCTATAAATGGGTATTTGTATTAGTTTCGGCATTACACGAGGTCATTTATCGGTTTTACGTTAAAGTGATTTTTATGTGGAGTACTGGGGAAGTTTCGCATATCGTGTCATTGCATAAATATAAGGAGATAAATTTTTAGGATACTGTTGATCAATGCGAAATTTCGCTATGTAATGTTAAAACAACTTGTGTGAATCCGATGCTAGGAAGAAAAAAAAGGAACAAATTTTCACAAAGGAAACTAATTCCGTCTTTAATTTAACTATGCAATTACACTTAATGATTACATTCAATTATGTGTAATTTGCATAGTTATATTAGAGACGGAATTAGTTTCCTTTGTGAAAAGTTGTTCCTCTCTTTTCTTCCTGGGTTGGATTACCACAACGTTATTCGCAGTTTGGTGGATTTTAATCCGATGCTACTTATAATAACACTATTACAGTATTCTTGTAACAAATTTACAACTTTCTGGTGGCAACGTTTTGGTAAAAACAAAATTCTGTACACATCCAATACATATAGAGAAATCCACTTTTGACATCGTGTCGAACAAAGCTAGACACAGCACCCTCCCGTCACCAACAATCATAAACCCTCACCAATTAATATAATTTATTTACAGTCCGATTGGCATGATATTCATGTATACTTCTATACAAATGGAACTAAACCTGGATGAAATCTGGAAATTAAACATGTTTTTTTCTAGAGTACATTTCGATAACACATAGCAATATTTATAAAAATAGTACCATAGCAACTGCGAATTCATTCAACACTATCAAAATACAACACGTTCTATTGTGAGACTGCAGAATATCATCAAACTACAAACAGCTACCAGTTGTGATTGCTTCCTAGAGTGAAAGGTGCAGTTTAGTTTAAAATAACAATAGCCTATCCTCAGGCTTTCCTTTATCTCTCTTGTCTATTTCCCATGCCACTGATCTATACAATAATATTTGTAATAATTATTCCTCCTTTATTGTTCGAACAAGTGAGACTACAAAGGTTAATCTTAGATCCAACACTTCGTCAATTGACACTTGATAGAATGAGACAACATAAGGAAAGTACACAGAAAAAAACTAATGTTTGAGTTTAAATACCTAAGCAAGTGTTTAGGAAAAATACCTAACAGCAGAAAAACACCCACACAAAGAGGTTGTGCATAAACTTGCAAAACCTTTAGATAAAAGGAAACTAAAATTTTACAGAAAAAAGTAGGCATCTTAAAGCAACGAACGATAATTTTTTACTTTAAATCGCTCATAGAGAATGAAATCGTTTACATAAATTCAAATAATAATAAACGGAAAAGGAACATTGTGAGTTAAAAACATTGGCTACAAAATATATAAGAAATGAAAAATGGAAAAAAAACTAAAATGAGTAAGAGACAAAAACGAATAACTCATTTTCAATCGCCAACTTTGTCGGTGATCAGTGATGAAATAAATAATCAATTAATACCTCCATAGTATTCGGATCACCTATCAAGATAACGGCTCTTCAATGAGTATATAAAAACAGTTACAATACTATATAGTACGCTTCTAGTACGATAAGATATCAGCTACATTGTATTCATATCCATTTGTAGTACCAATGCCTTCGAAAATAGTTCTGCATATCACTTTTTCGGTTTTCTTTAAAATTTCGTCACTCTACAGAGCCATGCGAAAAAAACCGTAATGTATTTACGAACAAATCTCCATGACGATACGCGTATTTACAACTAAAAACCGAAATCTTGAAGCTTTTCCACGCAGCGAAGCCATCGAGGACGAGGCGTTTTCGTCACAAACGGAATCAAGTTCGCTCCAAGGGATATGAAAAGTCATGCTTCTTTCTCCACCGCCCTCCTCACATACGTCCCGCATTCTCTTTTATGCCTCGCGGAACAAGTCTTCATTCTCCGCGAGAATATTATTGCTCCACTCCCGCGCTGGAATTTATGAAATCTCCCCCTTATATCAGCAGAATGGGATTCCCTCAAAAACCGAACCGACTCATATACAGTGAGATGAATGAGTGGGGAGAGGAATCTCTTAGGCGTAAGAGTTTCCATCTGCTGCCATTAATCCGAGCCCAGTGGCGCCGTCTCTTGATACATTGCGAGACTCCGCTGATCCTCTGAAAACGTACCGAAGTGCTCCCCGAAGACCAATGCAAAAAAGTTATGAAACATTGAGGGAAGGAGCTTAATCTGAGGGAGTGAAGAGAATAGAAAAAGGAATTATGGGAGGGACCGTAAAAGTTAAAGGGGGCCCCAGAATGCTTATGGCAGATGCGCGTAAAACAAGGGAGGCCCGAGAGTTGCTCTAAACGTCGCTTGACAATTTGCGCATCTTTCCAACATCACCTTTTAAAGCTTTCATAAACGTAGGTTTGGCTTGCTCGTGTAGTGAGACTGCAAAAGTTTTCAGAAGTTCCGCCAAGGAGCGGCGTAATTTAAGAGCGGGGGTTAACGGGAAATTTGAATAATGTTAGAAAAGCATGCATTTTGGTGAGTTGGAGGGGGGATGGTAATAAACTGTTCGTGCACGAATCCGCAAAGCATGTAAGATAGTCTGAATATCACGCAATTTTCGTTCAAGTATTTTGTGCTTCGCTTCAGTAAACCGACATTGTAATACCTCAAAGCATAGCCAATAGTTCAGGGCTAAACCCGGTGAACCGCAGTATACTTAAGTGCAGTTTGTAAACTCTTAGTATCATCTGCAGCATCCAATGATACCTCTGTGCAGCATTTAGCACAGAGGTCGTTTTGAAACTGAAACTCTTCACCAATAACAATCGTAGTCCAAGAAGATGGAATTAGGTATACTTGGCTGGAGGTAATTGTAAACCTAGTATTGTACTCTTCATAAATTCGTATTTTGAGTACAGTTTACAAATGTATCTCGTCTTAGACTTTGAATTCATTCGGTATGAGAAAGGGGTCCGAACATCTTACAGAAGCGAAAACTAAATTAAAAATTTGCTAAATAAGTAACATAGTTTCTGTTCTGCAGCTGGATATGCATCTACAGGCATATGAATAGAAGTTAGATATTACATTTTAATTATGGTTTGAGTCTTGATTATTGACTATTTTAGTTATTTTTCTAAAATGAGAGTTGGCATAGTTATTCACAAAGTAGCTGTGTTTGAAGTGGTAACTTCGAGGATATTTCGCTTCATGTCTGAATTTAAAGAGTATTCAACTTTGGGAAAAAAGAAGGATTCTGTTTGTTTTGCAAATGGAGTTATAAATTTTGTAAATATGCTGATTCAAATTAACAAAATATTTTGGCTTTTCCTAGCAATATAAGTAATATTAAGTGTTTTGTGAGAAAGGGCTTCTTTCTGAATTTACTGGCGTTGTAATTGATACGATCTAGAAAATCATGTCACCTATTATCTCATCTTTGTGTCTAGATTTAATTATGCGCAAGTTTGAAGCTGTGTGACCATTATACCTTTCGATATCAACCTTTGGATTACCTTTCGAAGTTAGGTTAACATAAACGCCTACATGCGCTTTCCGCAAAAGAAATTTTTAAGTTTTAACTAGGAACATTTGTTCACGTAAAATTTCCTAGTTCACGGATACATAATTCTGAGTTTAAAAAGTTCCACTGAGTAAATTACTCAGGTTTCAGAGCTCTAGTTCAGCAATAATACTACTACCCTGAGGATAGCCCCGGAAACATGACAATGAAGCCTCGAATAGCTCCTTGATTTTTACTAAAGATAATTAAGAAACAAGGTCATAAATACTCAGTGAGAGAATTGACAGAAAACCCTACCAAGCAATAAAGTACAATACACGTAACTTGCCCTCAGCGGTAGAAGGATGGATGAATTATGGGATAGGTGCTTCCATCGTAATATGCAATGAGCCAAAGTTTTTGATTGAGATGCTTAAAATATGGCTCAGAGGCGTTAAACTTTATTCCCGTTGTAAGTTCATAGCTTTTCATAGTTCACGTTCACGATGTTCTTGATCTCATCAAAAAGTCGCTGGATGCGTTTAATCTTATACACTCCGTAGCTGTAGACTTGCTTGATATGAAACCGTATCTCCTGAGACGAACTGTTGTTCTATGATACCTCTTATAGCATTTTGGGTTGATTTTGGTACAAATATACTATATCCCACCTCAGTGTGTTCAAATAAATTTCATTTGAAGATTTCGGTTGCTGTTTAATAGCTGATAATTAATACAATGTTATGCTGCTATAATGCTGTTGATAAACAGTCACGTGGAAACCCAGTTCCCGTAAGGAAATTAGGGAAGTTTGCGTTATTGTGGGAATGTTACCATCAAAATTTTACCCTTTATCCACCTATATTCCAAAATCTACCTTAAATAATCATCACCATTGCCACAAGTTATTGATTTTGCTCACAATACACGTATCACCCATATTTCATTTTCATCCTGTATTTACCATACATCCTATTCTCCAACTTAATATATATTAAAATGGGGTCTGTATTTGGGGTCTTCATGATTCTATTAAACAAATTATTATTATTAGAAAGTAGTATTGAAATCGTTGTTTATTGCTTATATTTCTGGATGAGGAAATGCCGGATTGTTGCTCATGATGATGGTGATATAAAGTTGTTGAAAATTGTTAAAGATTAAAAATATGTAATATATTATCGAAGTCGTTGCTTGATGTCCTTCCTGATGACGTATTGTCTGCGTACTTTCCCGTAGCATTTTCTCCCTCCAGTCCTCATACTGTGTTCAAATAGACTATATGAAATATGTGACATTGTGCAAAGTTTTCCGAGCAGGAGGAAGAAAGTATAAAAAAAGATGATAATATTGGCGAAGAGATAATAAGAATTGGGGAGACTAAGGGACGACAAATATTGAGAGAGGAGACAAATGGCAAACTGGCCAAAGCATCCGGAAGTTGGGAAGGGGTGGAGGAAATGTGCAATAGTCGGATTCCCCCCTCACGCACGTGCCCAAAGTTCATCTTTTGACCCAACGCGACTTCTGTTTCGGAAAAGTCTCCTTTCCTATTTGCCGATTCCAGTCACGGAGCGACTTCGTGCTCTTCCCATTCCATCTTAATCTCTCTCTCTCCCCCTTTCTCCTTCAGAAAACACGCTCATTTGACGTACATGCTTTCCTCCTTATCTCATCCCCTGATTCGTTTTTCTCTCCCCGCTCACTTCATTCCTGCTTTTTAGGAAGAATGCCGGCTTAATATTTTGAAAGAAGTGAAAATGGATGCTTGCTGAAGAGAGCTCGCCCCTATCTTGCGGTGCGGAGGCTGAAGTTGGGGTGTGTCAGGTGAAAAATATGAGTATAGTTAATGATGTCGGAGTCTATTACCTAAGGAGTATAAGAGGCAAAAATTGAATGGGCTAATACAGGGAAATTAACCGATTAATCTAAGCTAAAGAATGCTGCACTAAGCAATGATATAGATAACTATCTCGTAGACGGAATGGTTTGTCTGCTAGCCTTCTAACCCTGAGGTATCGAGTACCAGTACTAGCTATTCGAGTTTCCTTAGGCTAGGGCATGGATGTTCATCTTCTTCATTTATGTCTACGATCGTTTAAATTATTAAAATGGATATAATTGGGAGTCTATGTTTTTGTTCAAGAAACAAAAATTATAAGTTTTATTTCCTTGACGGGAACCGGGCCCTTTCTTTCGCTTATCCGTATATTCGTTAATTATTATAAATCGAACTGATTACTGAGTAATTGATTCAAAACTTCCTTATAATCGTCATTATTTTGGTTTTATTTTCATTATGTAAATCCATACTTGACATTATCTCCTAGTTATTATTGCTGTTTTCCCTTTCAAAATTTAAGTGATGACTTAAGCTTATAGCAATGATGTGTTACACTTAACCATTTGAAGTGGAAGTGGTAGTGAAAAATAAAACTGTGGGAAAGTAGTAGACTGTTCTCTCTCCTCTCGTGGTGGATCTCAACAATATGACGCCTTCCTCCGTAGATTTTATTTTGATATCATGCAATTGTATTAGCAGTTTAGTCATTAATAAATGCTTCATACACCTGAAGCAAGGGATTCCGGATTAAATATTTTGCTGCCGCTTTCAATTTAATTTATTTTGTTTGCCTATTTTCATTCAGATGAATTTTATCTCCACTATCAAAATGCCAACTTTTAATAATAATCATTCACGGAAATGAATGAATTCCGTCACATTTATGATAAAATGAAAAGATTTCCCGAAATATCCAAGAATTTTTTTACATAAGCTAAGAATTATCCTGAATGAAAATTTACCAGTTGGCAACTTGTCTAGAATGCATATATCAAGAGCCATTCAATTTTAAAATAGAACAGTTTACGGATTTTTTCTTCGTTTCTCGCAGCTGATCTTATTGCACTTCAAAGCATAGACGAAATATTCTATGCAGCCTATTTTATAGAAACATTAGAAAGCCCCCAGTTAAGTGAGACAGATCCTTTGAGCAATTTTTAACGATATACCTAGTAAAGAAAAGACAATCATCTTCTCAACGTTCATTCTACATGGGCCTCAATTCTTCATTATTCTTACGGAGAAATGCATTATCTCGGATTCAAGAATAACCTTGGCCGTCAAGGATATAGATGTTATGAAAACTCGTATTTTTCGAGCACTCCACGTTTTAATATTCTCTCAATTTCTCTGGGAGGGCAATATTTCGCTACCAAAATAAGAATCTTGATCCAATTTTCTCTCTTAAGGTACTTTTTACAATGTAGGTCACAGTACTATTATTTCTAATTTAAGATCAAGAAATAAATGAAATATGTGGTAGATGAAAACAAACTATACATATATTTCTAATCGATATATTTTCCAACGACCGGGCTATAAGGCCGTAATATTGTTTTTCAACATGCGAAATGTTTTAAAATCAATAGTCGAGGAGAAACATATATTTAAAAAGATACGGATAAACACTAGATGAGTACAAACACATGGGCTGAGAAACTTTGAAAACTATTCAGATAAATAAATGAAAGATGGAAAAATTTGAAGATTGCGCAAGTTTCACTGCTCGTCAAAAATGAGAAAAACGGCCTTGGCATTCAAAGATTTCGCTGGATTTATCGACGAAAAAATAAGATAGCTAAAAACTTCCCCTCCATCGGAGTCGAGGTTTGAACGTCTCACTTCCAACAGAATGATAAAAATTGTCTCCCTTTTACTTTCCACATACATATGTTAACTTTCCACTCAAGTTTGCGTACATCTTATCAGTAATCTCTCCGAGAGTTTTGCAGACGGAATGGGACTGGAAAAGAGAGAGGGAGTGAGTGAAAGACACCGAAGGAAGTTGGGGGAGAGAAGGAGAGAGAGAGAGATGGTCCGTACGTGAGGAGAGAATTGATTGAAAGATTGATTTTTATGGCCGTACGATTGGAGACTATAAAGAACGAAGGAAGAATAAAAGATGGTTTCTCTGCAATGTATACATTTAGGATGATCTTATGCGATTCCTGAGAGAAGGGGGCGCTTTCCCTATGTACATAAAATCTTTATCTCCATCTCCTTTTTATTTGATCATCGCAGTGTGCATTGCCCTTTCCGCTTTGTTAAGTAAAGCGTCTTAAGATTGGTAGTTCCGTTGAATGGAAGACTTTCTATTACCTGAGAAGTGAATTCTCCTTCGAAATACGGCTTAATGTGGGATGTTGGGTATTCCCGCAGCGTTCATCCCACTGCCGATATGAAGATTTCTTTTGCGCTGTTGAGGGAACTCTTTCTTATGAGCAATACGGATTGTTATTTACTTTATGATACATATAAACTATTAATTTGTTGTGCCTCTATAGTAAATACGCGTCTGTAATCTTTATTCTCATAATATTTAAAGAAACAAAATGGGTATATTTTTCTATGCCTATAATACTCACATGCTTTGTTGACTCATCATCAAAGAAGCAATATTTACAATGATCATAAAAAGTATTCTTATGTTGATTGATATGCGCACAGGAAAATTGACTGAGTAGGTTATATTCGAAGGAATGTAAATTTAATGACGGGCTGTACTTTGTTGATCCCAAGAATCCGAAAACTTGAGCCATAAAAAGCGTTGTTAGAATGATAAATCGCCTATTAAAGTGAATGAATTATTTTCTCTCGATATATTCATGAGAGACATGATGGAGGAAATTAAACGAAAATAGATAACCTTATATATGTTTTTTGTTTGTGGAAGAAAATACGATATATATTCGAAAAAAAATATTCGCATGTTAAGATAACAGTACCATTTGATATCAACATATCTGCATAAAATATTTATTGATTTGAATTTTTATGCAGAGCTTATTGAACGTAAAAAACGGATCTCTGGCCATGGAATTTGAAATTTCATTACTTTTAGTATAAGATATAATAGCATATGGAATGCAGGTTTGTGACGCGCAAATCAGTTAATAACCATCGTGGTTCGTGGTAAAAGTTCTAATACTTAGATATCAAATATGTGGATTTTTCAACCCACATGGCTATCTCCGATGACTTATCAATCATATATAATGAATAATCAACCATAGACCATAAAACTGATAGACTTGAATTTTAAAAATTTATTTTAAATAAATAAAATAAATTTTTAAAATTCAAATAAAATTCGTATAAAATTTTATTGTTTCGAAAATTATTATTCTCAAATTCAGTAACTACGTATATAAGGTTAGGTTGATATGAAACTGAAAATATGCTATTCTTGACGGCGGCGTATGGCACTTCGAAAAGATATTTGTTTCATTTCGTTCACTCTCAGACGCTTCAATCCCCAAACATCAACTTTCGAGAATTGCAACGTTGTAAATATTTTATATCAAGAATATCTATCACACGCTCAAAAATGAAAGTATTCTCCTTCAGGCCATTTCTCCGTATTCCCTTTCCCTTATCGGGTCCCTTTCTCCAGTATAAAGAATCTCAAAGATTCTTACGGCATTCGAGAAGTTTTCGTCTTTGAGGAGGTTGTGTGGAATACCGGAGAAAGGACGGCCAACTTTGCAGAACGCATTTCGTGTAGTGATTGGACGATTTCTAATAAAGTGAGCTCATCAGAACCATGTAATCTATCGCGATATGCATTGGAATAGCGTTCGTTAAAAAGTTTCCAACTGGGTTAAAGAGGTCGTTAGGAGAAATTATTCATCTTGCACCTCGATTTTTACACTCGATTATCAAATTGCTTACTCTATCGTTTATCCAGTTAGGAATTTCGTGATGTTTCGGAGGTCTATCAATTTTTTTAAATGGTTTATTCGATTTTTAAAGTTAATAAGTTTAGTCATGATTTTATTGTATGGAATCTTATTTTAAAACTGAAGATCATTTTTATGATTCACAAGGAAAAACAAAATATATATGGATAAAAACTTTTATGCCTCCCTAAAATTTAAAAAGACAATCACGACCGATTTCGGCTCATTTGGTCATCCTCAGATCCTGAAGATGATAATTGAAGATGGTCGAAGCCGAAACCAGGCGTGAATAAGTTTTTAAAGTTTGTAGAAGTGTAAAGTTTTTTACCTTTAATTTTAGAGGTGAATAATAAAAATAATCTTCATTTCAAGTGATTTTTACTTAATCAGCAACTAATTTAATTTCTTGCACCTCTCAGCCATTGTTGGCTCATCTAGAGGTTCTACGTCGCGCATCTATCATTTAGTAATATTAAAAATTATCATTAATCAAACGTTGGTATTACTATTAATCCATCGACGTTGTAAAAGTACATCGTACAAGGATATCTCACTTCCTCCACAGCAAATTTCATTCGAACGACATGGTCTTAGATTTAAGTTTTTTGTTCTAGTTTAAGATTAATTTGCAAACTGATGTTTGTCGATTATTTGTCTGAATGTAGATTTGACTGTTTCCTCTGCATCACCAAAAACCTGGAGGGTGTTTCAATTAACGGTTTCAATTATCCAATTACCCTTGACTTTGAGTGAGCGGGCGTAGCTGAGAGTTTGTATGTATATCAGTGAGTTTGATAATTTTTATTACTGGTTACTGATATTATGTATGTATTCGTACTAAAAAGATGCCACTATTATTACATAGTTGTTATATTTTATTAAATTTTCAAATAAATTCAATCTTCGTTGCTTAGATTGAGTAGATATATTTTTTGGTTTACTCTACCATTCTTTTTCTGTCTTTCTTGCAATATATTTTCTCTTTCGAATTTAGCATTAAATTCGAACATGTACCAAAATAATAATAATTCGATCTCTATGGCGAATTTTAGCCAAGGCTGGCCACTGTTACAATTAACCTCTTATTTTTATCCTTTTCTATTTTTTAATTTTTTTTTCTTTCTTTCTTAGTAAATACAACAAACACAAACAACCATTCCCAAACCGGAAAAATCCGATTAACCGGGATTCGAACCCGGGACCCTGTGGTTGGAGCGTTAAAATAAGTACGTTATTAATAAAAATAGTACGTTATGTGAAATTAATAAAAAATAGTACGTGAAAGAAAGGCCAACTTGGGCGTAACCTCGTATTCATTCATCAGGCAGAAAGGAATGTAAATTTGTATCAAAATGATTAATTTTAAGTATTTGTGAGTCTATTTTTGGGGTACTTGAAACTTTTTTCAATAGGTGAAAAAGGAAAAATCATAATTATATTTATCATCTGAACTATCACTCACGTCGGACGGAAAAACAGCATCCCTGGAAATTATGTTCCATGACACAGATATGAAACGAGGGAGAGGAGCGCCAGCGAGGAGGAACTTCGGAGTTGGAAGATCCCGCTCCTGAATGTACGGCATCAGGGCGTATGTGACGCTTCGAACGTCGAATGGAGGCCGCATGAGTGAAGGAAGGATGGCCATTCCGAAACGCATCCGGTAACAAACGGTGCAAAGTCAGTCGTACTGCCAAACGAGCGTTCTCATAGAGACGTGGGACGTCTCATCTCCCGCGAGACGGAGTTCTGCAAGGAAATCGAATGAAATGGCACGAGAAACGTATGAGATGTAATGAGACGGAATGAGTCGGATGATGGAAAACGTGATGGATTCCACGGGATATCGCTCCGTGACGTTAATTTACAAAAAATTGAGACATGGTTAGTGCTTGATTTTATAATGAAGGAAGTGCTACGTGTAGGCTAAATAATAAATTCCCGGCGTGCACGATTTTCTGGAAATGTTGTGCACAATGGTTACCAGGAAACTTTTGACCTACCCTACAGAATTTAGCAGTTCAACGAAAAGGATTCGTTTGAGTAAATTTTTGGAGAAATTAAATTACTTAGATTGGTTAAAGGAGAACTGGGGTAACTCAAACTTATAGCCAAAAAACTATCAAGTATAAGAAGATATTCTATACAATTAACAAAAATATAGCTGGTACCATAAAAATCGAACGGTGTCATCCTTGCTGCATAAGATTACGGGGCTTTGAAATTTAAGACTTTCCCCACTCCACTGATACTACCATTGTGTCACCAAGGACTACACCATTCTATTTTCATGCTACTATCTGTACATTTAATTTGTTTTATTTTAGAATTAGATCCTGTATAAAACATATGGAATCTTAAGTTTGATTGCAGAAGGCAGAAAGCGGCAGGGTTATCAAATACTTAATTATTTTATATTGTAATCAAATCTGTTAAAAGACAGAATTACTAATTTCATAAACTGATCCCAGCATAACATATAAATTATTTCTAAAATGTTTTGTAGGTTTTACTTAAGGAATAATCGATGTGAAACGGCATGACTTCGTGGACATGACACCAAAGATATGACAATGGAAACTTAAAAATTTTTATCTCTTACTTCTTCGAAGGCCAATCAGGAACCAGCCCCGGAATGTATATAATGACATATTAATGACAACTGTTTAATATGGTTATGAATAAAGAACCAGTGGCATATGAAGCTCGAGAACGAAATCGCCTCATAATACACATCAGTAGTTACGTATGATCGCAATGCACATGGCCCCTCAGTTATGTACTGTATCAGAGAGACAATGCGTCTCTGTCGCACTACACCTTTTATCTTCAGCATGAGATAGGGAAAAACGAGCTTAAATGCGTCACTTTAGATGTAGTGCAACCCGGTTTCACGACGCTCCCAACTCCGCAACAGCAGAGTGAAATATGGACGCAAACAAAGTGTGTCGAATTCGAAAGAATTTCCGGCGCAGCGCGGGGAAAAAAGCAAGAGAGAAAGAGAATTGAAACCCCTCTTCCTTTTATTCGCAAAAAACTGATCATTTAGGAGCTGCGCGCTCAAAGATTAGCGCGTCCCGCTTTTCGCTTGTCTCTCAACAATGGTATTAATAATGGGATACCTTGGGCGAGTGGCGCCAGAGGGCAGCACGTGATGAGTGTGCTCATCTTCCTGCAGACGAGAAATGCAAGGCGAAAGGCAAGCACGGAGTGGCCATTATCTCAGTTAATGGAAGGGAGGGATGGCAAAAGGCCCTCAGGTTGGTCGGAAAGCAGAAATGTCTACGTACAACGCAGGGATTATAATCTTGCATTTGTAATCTAATGCGAATACCAAAGGAGGTGTTACTTCAAATAGTGCGGATTTTCAATATGTAGATGCTTAACTCGATAATGGATTGGTATGTTAAAGGTAATAGTATACGTCAGCGACTCTTTAACAAAAGTTCATTAAAGCGACACATGGCCGAGAAAACCTCTCATTTGATCACAATAAGAAATGCTGAATTATTCCCATTACGCCTTTAAAGCAATAGCAAATTTTTTCATTACTATTATTATTTTTTTAAGTTTTGCTACTTATAACTATGCATCATGCTTGTACAGCAATTTGTACTGGGAAACAATTTTGCTTTTTTCTTTCATTACGATACACATTTGTCTTTCCAATACTGTTTAGAGTTTAACTAATTAAAAGGTCTCCTTTTTTAAAGGGGTATTCTGAGCAGTTGTGAAAATTACAGTGATAAATTCTCTAAAGGAAAATGTAATGAAAGTGTGATATCTCAATTTCCAGTGAGTTTCTCCAACCATTGTGCTGTTTTATAATTCTCTCCCAGAAATTTCAGTTCGCCATCCCCGATTTCATATTCTTTCTTCTTGATAGCCACTTATACTTCTACTGGTGACCTTTGCCATTTTTGTGCATTAAAATTTTTACTTAACCTTTATCGCATACTTTTCGTTCTATTACACGTAGGTGGTAATTAACTTTATGCTGTATTAGGGCTTTGTTGAATACATTTAAATACTTAGAGATTGAATAGAAATTTCAATTCAGTTAAGACTGTCACATATCCGTGGCAGCGAAAGTTTGACGTGGGTGAGTGCATCCGAAATAGAATACACAAGTCATACGAAGGTTGGTCAACATGTGGGATCGACGCGGATTGGCTGTGCACTATACCCAAATTTCCCAGCAGACCATCTGACGATTGGCCATCTGACCATGAACAATTTACGTGAAGTGGCTATAACACACCTTAAGCGAATCATTCAGGTCACGTATATATTCCTGTAATACTATGATCTCCGGAAGCTATACATGTATGAAGCTATACATCTAGATATTCCTTTTCCTGTTTTCATCGGATTTTTCAAACTATGAAAGGTGTATTTCTATCGGAATTTGCTTCATGTTTGTGTGCCCAATTTCTATGGTACATTTACCACTTAATCTGATGCTTTCTACTTTCTATTTTACCTTAATTATTGTATTTTCACGTCATGCAGAGGCAATTTTCGAGATATACCCTCTTTATTACTATCTATTGATATTTCTTAGGTGTTTCTAGCCCTCCATCTCGATGGACGGTTTTCTTCTTTAAACGCTTCCGAAAGCTTCACTGGACTTTTCCAATCAAAAACTTGACTTATTTTATTCTATTATATCTCTTTTTAAATTAGTATTTTAGTTATCTTATTGGTTTTAAAGTAGACAATTTGTTGAATTTAGGAGGTTTAATTACTAGATTTAATATAAGATATTTAATCATTAATATAATTTCACCCGTAAAAAGACGTCACTTACTTATATAATCGTCTCTGAGACTTAAGCATCTCTCAGGACCTATCATTTAGCATACTCTCCCAACTACTTTTATATGATTTAAGAAATTTTAAATTAAGGGAAATGTAACAATTCAAAAGCATCGCATCAACATTCCAAAAATAAATTTCACCAGCAAAATTTCAACTAATTAATTTTTTTCATGCTCTCACTTAGATAAGCTTTCCCCGAATAGCTGCTGGATATATGGTAAACTGCGTCAGTATTGAGAGTCGTGCGTGACTTCGAGATTCAGGTGAAATTTCATTCAAACTGAGAAATTGAAACCTAGAGTTTCGGCGGTGAATAGACGATGAAGGCGCACGTCTGGGAGGGTGAAACTCATCTCCAGACAATGCGGTGAACATTAGAGAATTCAAGAAGACGATACTGTTCAATTACGGAGGTAACACCGGAGGCTAACCAGTTCCTAGGATAATAGTATCAATTACAACTATCCTGTTCGTAATACAATGAGCTTGTCCCATGACTATCTCGTCCTGATTCTGACTATATAGATCAGCGTCTGCCAAAGTATTTTACCCCATGGCACATTGAGAGCTGAGACTTGGTTTTGAGGAACACTAATGAATTATAATTTTGGGTCAATTTTAAACGAATACTGTGGTTTATAAGTCTAGTATTATATTTTGGAATCATAAAATGATGCTCTATGGCAACTCCAAACGACGTGGTCCTTTTATCAATGTTTAAAGTGGATTTTTGCGTGATTTATTTCATATCTTTAAGTTTAGTATTAGTTTTTCGTAATCAAGCAACAACTTCTCAAAAATTTTCATTATGAAAATAATCTAGGATAGCTGATTTTCCATTCAAAAGGAAATCTTTCGATTCTCATGGCAAAATTTAACATTGATCATTTCTCACGTAAATTTCAACAGCTCAAAGTGTCATTTTTGTAGATTAATTCAGAGTAATGCTTCCCCTTTTAAATTTAGTAATATATTCCTGTGCAAAGCATAATGCCAAATTCACACTATAAAGAAGCAGCATTACAATATATAGAAATATATAGAGAGAAATATAACTGAAGACACCATAACGCCACTCGTTCCAAAAGTCCACCTTCTATAGTTTTCAGTTCACTTTTATGCTTCTGAATCCTCATAAAAGAGAAATGTAGGTTGAAGTCGAATTGAATAGTTCTAGAAAAGTTAATGTTAAATGAATCATGGGTTCTCTGAAGCACACATGCGTTGATATAAAAGAGAATACGTCCTAAAAAAATCTTTCAATCATTTTATAAAAATTACTTTATTTTTATCTAATAGGATTACCCGGATTTGCGTCTATTATGGTAATTTATGCCCTCATTCTCTCTTTGATCAAATGAGAAATTAACACTCATATGGACTGTGATAGAAAATAATTTAATATATTTTATTTTTTACCGTCTATTACATTGGGCATTCTATGAAATATGAAACTTATCTTACCATCTCGTAGCAAAATGTACCGCCATATAATCCACTTGACATAGCCATACTAGGTGGAACAACATAAAGAAATTCTACCTCTAAAAGCGTACCTCCTTTCATAGAACTTTTCGAAAATATTTTCCAGAAAGAATAACAATTAGACTCTATTTCAAGTACATAAGTATGAAAAATCATCCTCCTGTTCAAGTTCTGATGGAGGCCAAAGAAGTTAAGAGCCACCGATGTAAATTTTTCTCTGATTTGCCAAAAGTTAATCTTCAAGATAAGAAAGCGACCGAACGCACCCACGTGGGGAGATGTTATTACGAAATACTATTTTTTTCTTCCTTCTCTCCCTTACGCATCCTTCTGGCCCTAAAATGGAATTATCCCCCGTTTCGTCATCGGGAATATTAATCACCAATCGATCCGCCTCACTTCCGGCTCCTCGCAAGTGATTCGACTCCATCTTCGGGCGGATTCGATAAATATTGCCATCTCCACGGAGTTTTCCACGCACCACACGAAAGAGGGGGGGACACTCAATGAATTCCCATCTTCTCGGGAGAGGAAGATAAAGGCCGGGGGACGCAAATAGAACTCTGGAGGGTTTCCCGAATGGGAGAAGTCTTGGAAGATTAGATCACCGCCGTGGTTCGATTGTAACCGCGCGTCTACGGGGTCCGAGAAAAGGGCCTCAATCACACGCCCCCCTCCCGACTGAGTCACGGTGGGAAATTCGTCTCCTGGGATACAGGGCAACAAAATTGCCACCCTCCCCAACTGGGTGACGTGGCGGAAAGGGGGGGCTCATTCGGTATGGAGTGCCTCGGAGGTTAGGCGCTGGAACAGGAAATGATGCAAGGAAGGTGAGCTGAGGTTTGTGGATGAAGCCACCGTTGAACGAGGGAAGATGATTCTGTAAATGGAAGTTCTGGTTTGGCTCGGGGAGGATCGATTCGGTGCCCAACAAAGCGTCTGCTTTGAATAAATTGTACATCGCGGTCGAATAACGTTAGAGGTCGTTCGCATCGCGATATGCATTAGGCGTTAATTAAAGCTCGCCGACGAGGGCTCGTCGGGTCGTGACAAAGGGATTTTTCTCGCTCGTTGCTCTTCGTGAATTATCCGTGTTTCGATAACTCCGATATCCTGCAGGGCCACCCCTCTTCCGGTGATGCGCTGCTCTCTTTTCGATCGAAAAGGTGATTGATCCGAAAATGAGAGAAAAGCATTCGTTAGAGCGAGCGAATAAGCCGCGGTAATTGCCACAAAGGAAATTTCGGGAGGTTTTCAGAAATCGTTGAAATGAGGTTACTCCGGAAAATTACGGGAGTAAAGAGAAAGAAATATGAGGAGAGTGAATATCTCTTTACCTATGTTAAATTCAAAATATAGATTATTTCAGTGGCAAACACGAGAGAGAACGGATTGGCGACGTAAACAGAATACAGAGAAGTATTCTTGTGACAATGGTTAGAGAAAAGGAAATAGATTATGATAAATAAGGTGGAAATGGCTGGTTGGGATGGATGGTCAAAGGTTGGGAAGCTTTTTCGACCTTAAGTCTATTCAATGCGTTTGGTCTCATAAGAAAAGCTGCATATGAAACCATCAGGACAATCGTGTGGAACGTGCTGTCTAAATTCCAATGCTTCAAAACTTTGAATGAGGAAACGGTTTCATTCGCTAATTTAACTGAAAGAGAACACTTCCATCTTTATTTTTCACCTAGTGTCATTAGCAATATTAGAAAACAAAATTATTTAAATAGGAGTATCTGTACCAGAGAATGATTACACTAAGTACATACTTAACACCACAATGGCATTTTTAGTCCATGTCATCAAAAACTGTACTTTGTACTTCAAAAACTGTTTCCATCAAGCAAACGTTTTTATAATATAGCCCCTGAATTTTTTATATTTATAAGATTATTCACTTAGCCAATATTGTCCCCATAACATAAGCTGAACGAGTCAAACTTAAAGCAAAATTAGAATTAAGAAAATAATCAAACATTTTCATAGTAATATTTATGATTATATGTCAACCTTTACAAAACTTCTATTTTGAGATTGAGGTGAACATGGGATGCAAGAAATGGCGCTATCCCATCTTCGAAATTTATGAATTCCCTGGGATTTATAGTTCTTTACAGAATCCAGTTAATATAAAATATCCATGTAAATGGTAGCGGTGTAAATGTAAATAATTCTTTCAAATAATTACCGCCAAGAGGCAATGGAATCATCCTTTAGAAAAATGAACGAAAAAATTTGTACCGTTTTATGGACGAGAAATGGTCTGCTTTAAACAACAGTGGAATATGTCAGTCTATGATAGATGTACCGAAAAAAGCCCGACTACGAATGAAGATTTTTTGTGAACTCAAAGTTTTTTTTTTGGTTTAACGAATTTATTTTCTTCTTTCGATAAGTAAAATATGTAAGAGTTGGAAGACTCTATAAGCCGACTACGTCAATGAAGCGTCGGTCCTCTTCCTCGAAGAAAAAGAAAAAAACCACCAAATTACTTCAATATTTTATCTTCTTTCTAATCATTTTTGGTTTCTTATTATTATGATCATCCGAACTATGATATTTGACACTAGTACTTTATCAATATTTCAAAATATATCTGCCATTATTGCTATGAGAGTCAGTAATCGTTGAGATTTTATCCACTCTAATATCACATATTATGTTGTCACTATTTTTCTGAAAGTTTTACGCTGTTTGTCGATTACTCGATGCATTATTCTAATTTCTTTTGTATGCAGTAATGTAATTTTGATGCAGCGCTCGGAGGGTTATTTCTCCCCCATTCAAGGCAATAAGGGAGGGAATCCCATCAACCAGATGGGTTTTCTTCATATTAATGCCGATATAAATTATGCTTGTGAGTGAATGCTCTGTAAGTCTTGTAGTTTCGCGGTATTCTCTATGCAGTTTTAATCATTCTAATGAAATAAAACGGAATGTAATGCGGTTTAATTTAATGTGGCAGTAATCAAGCATATTAACAAATATCGCTAACGCTAGGTAACCTAACAGAATTTTAAAGATAAGCAGTTGAGTTTTACAAGGTTAGCTATAGATCAACATAGCTTCCATCGTTTTTAAGCACAAACTAACTCAAAATTTCACCTAGCCCGAGTTCTTTATTATAGATTGTTATTTATTTACTATAGATTTATTGATGGATTTCTAATTATTTGTTACTATATATTATGTTTTCGTTTTATATTTTAAGTTTCAAACAGGCTTATTTAAGAAAGGTTTTAATTTGGGATTGAAAAGTTTAAATGAAATATTAGATACTAGTGAATTTCTTGATATCTTCGCCATTTCTATTTATTACCATGTTGTATCATTTAAGTACTTCTCTTATTTTCCGCTCCCCTCACACTGCAATTTTTCTCTTTTATATGTATATTTACCTAATATCCTTAGCTCTTAAAAGGTGCCATTTTTCCTATTATAGCATAATAACAGTACTCATGAATAAAATAAATAAAATCTCCTATGGGATATTTTTTTCTTTGACAGAGATGCAAATACTATTTATCAGCCCATATTTTTGTCTCTAATGAAACTTCCTTTTAATACCAGTTTTCCTCATATTTTATGCTCAAGTTCATCGTTGCTAGGATATGAAAATTTTATCTTTTTAATTGTATTTTATTCATTGTAATCTGTGCTGTATCTAAATTACAGAGAGATGTTGTTAGTTTGTATATGTTTGGGATTTTCTTTCAGAGAGTTCATTGATTTGTGAGTGGTCCGACTCTTCGGCACGAATTCTTCCTCACATCCTTTCGATCCTCATTTTTAAAACTTACGTAATTAAAACTTTGAGTGAAGAAAGACTGCTTCGTCTCCTTGCTCGGAATTCGGATTTCCTCGTTTCGTCGCAGACAGAATCAGCATATCGATCTTTCCCCAAATCAACACACACAAAAGCTATCATTGCGAATATTCGCTGCCAATGAAAACAGTAATCCGTTTGTTTTTCGACGCCCATACTCGCGGTTTGGAACATTCCGACGGATATCGGAAAACATCAATTATTAGCTGTTGACTACGGCATTGTGTGGAGGTAAATGTGATGATAAAACAAGGGCGTCTCTAGGACCGTCCAAGTGATTGGCCAAACCAAACTCAATTCTGATATGGGGAATCCGCCTTTACTTTAAATACTCCGAAAATCGGACATTTCACGTCCGTATTCAATTAATCAACGGAGCACTACACAATAAGCTGGAGGAGGACTTCCAACTTTACTATGGGTGCTCTATTCAAATTTACCCGCCTATGGATTTCAGAGCTGATGATCAAACTTAGCATCGTTATATTTCCTCTTTTGTCTATTACGTTTCATTCTCTTTTGTCCATATCAACTATTTCTTTTGAATGTAAAGATAAACCTTTAGACATTGGAGGACCTAAATGTTTTTGTTTTTTATTGGGATTTCTTTACATTTCTATTCTAATGTTTGGTTTTTGTATCAAGTTTCCCTTACGTTAATGTAGTAACAACTGAAACAAGTTTGCTTTTGGTTTACTTTAATGCTAATTCATTTCGTAATTTGATAATTTCTGCCTGTGGATGTTTTTTAATTCATTTTTTGACCATTATTATAATGAAATGTTTACTGTGCGATAGTTACCAATAAAGAATACATACTACAGGAGAATAAACGGCCAATCGAGCACAAAAATGTCTGTGGGCCCATTATGATTTTTTCTTTACCATCGTTTTACTGCTCTGAACTGCCTTAGTGTTTACAGCATCTAACACAAACTTAGGATATTAAGTGCTATCAGGTTCAAGAATATTAGATTCCAGGTTTACGATCACTTGATATAATCAGATGAGTTAGATTAGGGGAAAATGTAAGCGGTATTGTAGGACCCCTTTGCTACTTCTTTCGACCCGAAAAATCATGTTCAAATAGAAGATATAGTAGCCAAGACAAGTTTTTCAAGGAACCACTTCTGCCGTGAACGATTTGCGACAACAACAAGCTAAAAACATCGCTCAATCTTACGGTGTTTCACCAACTGCCACACGCTGAAAGATGACTTGTAGAGTATTAATGTAGATGTTCTCCGCGTTTCATTGTTCTCGTAATACTATTATCAAGGGTGTGATACATTTGTATTAACACCCCGCGAGCTTCTATATGACGTATGGCATGAAGTGTGAAAATACCGAACTAATTAGTCATTTGATTTATTTTTCTTTTACTGTCAGGAAAGAGACACCAGTTATTAGCTATCCGTTCTCGCTATAATCTCGCGCAATATCTGTGACGTCTGGCCTCGAAAATTGAGCTCGCTGAGTAAGGGAATCACGATGCCGTGTATTTCATCACGTAAATCACTACTTGAAATTTTTTCAAGTAACTTGTGCTATATACTTGGTTCTTTTATCCTTAAATGGGTTTTGTTCATTTCTGATACACTGCTCTCTGATCTATACTCATGTCTTAGTTGCAAAACGTGATTTTCGTTTTATAATTCACTAATCAAAATTCAATTATTTCCATTCTTTATATAGAACTAAATCGACATTACGTTACAGTCCAAAGTGTATAAAATGATCGGAATCATATCACTCTAAGCAAACTCTGCCATTGTGTTTAACACACAATTAGGCATATATTTCCCGAGTCACGGTCGACTTAAAGCCACCCTCCTTGGGCGTAAGAATCCACTTTCTAAGCGCGAGACCCACTTTTTTCCTCCATCCACTCAAGGGTTAATATACATAGCGTGTGCTTCATCAATACGCAATTGAGGACGTCGTAATGTTTAGCCTAAGAGGAAGGAGCTTTTAAGGCTCCAATTTGCCAATAGATGGGGCATTTTTCCCTCGCCCGGCCTTCAATACCTCCACCGTTAAATATGCATGGACCCCGCGGACTTTCATAGGGAGTCCCGCACCCCTTTCGGCGCCCGGGAGCGGCGGGTGCGGTGGAGGGGCGGAATGCGGGTTTTGTGGGTCGTGCGCCGTGACCGCAGCCTTTGGGGGCCGAGAAGGCAAAAGACGGGGGCCCTTCGGATGGATGCCGCCATGTCGGGAGCTAAGTGGCTGAGGGAGATTAGGGGAGGCAATGGATGCGAAACACTTTGAAGCATTTGTGAGTGGTGCATCCAGAAAGAGGCTTACATTAGACATGGAGGAAGGGGCCTAATTCTTCCTGAATCGACTCCCAGGAAAAATGGGCTTTCGAAAAATTCACTTTTGTGAAGCGCGGCTCTGGGAAACGAGGTTTTGGGACGGCTACTGAGGACAGGTAAGAGAAGCGTAAGGCGCGTTTTGATGAAATAAATAGTACGTTTAAGCCTACGTATGTAGGGAATGCTTTGAGGATGAAGAAGGTAAGAAGCTTCTCAGGTCGAAAATCAACGGTATTAAAGTTAAGGATTCGCTTAAATACCTCGGGACGTCACTCACGAATATCATAACTGGCACAGTATATTCTAAGCGTTCTCAGTACCAATTAAGGGATATCTACGTTCTGTAAGCGATCTCAGCACAAGCTAAGCTATCTGTACGCATTCAAAGAGGTCTCAGCAAATACTAAGCGATCTCAACGTAGTTTCAGCAGTTTCAATACAAATTTAGCTATCTTAATGTATTCTAAACGGTCTCAGCAAAAATTTAAACGATACCAACGCAGTATAAGCGGTCTTAGGACAAACTAAACGATCTCAACGCTTTCTAAGCACTGCCAGCACTGACCAATATTCCCTAGTATTCTAAGAGGCCTTAGCGCAAACTAAGTATTCTCAACGCATTTCAAGCGGTATCAGCACAAAGTAAGCGATGTCAGCAGTAGCAGATGTACACTAAGCTGTTTTAACACATACTAAGCAATTACATCGCATTATAAGCAGTGCCATGAGTTCCCATATTCGGAAAATCTCCCATAAAGCAGCTAAAAGCGTGAATTTGATTTAATTTGGTTTATTTCAAATCCAAGGTAATTAGTCTATTGGACCGATGTTAAGAGAGTATTACAACTTCCTAAAATTCTGAACTCATCTAGATATGCGGAAAGCACATGGCATCCTGCGGATGGAAAACGGTAAACACGAGCAGATGAAGAGGAAGGCGACAGTTAGTGCTGCTAAAATTCTATGTTAAAAGAGCAAGTACAGTAAAGATTTCTTCATACGCAAGTAGAGAATAGGATGAAAAACTTATGCTTGAAGAATAGATTGCGATTTCTAAATCATTTCGAATTAAGTAAGTTTCCGGAAGGTTTGGAATTAGTACGAGTTTTCATCGGCTACCGAGTCTCATATCTGGGGTCATCTCTAACGAAAATGACCTTTCCAATTGGATTTGACAGAATTCATCAATAAATTTGCCGAATTGATATACATCAAAAAATATATGAAATAAATATATTGTCATTTTGGTCGGGTTTAGCGATTGAGTTTTCGTCATTCGTTAGTCAAAAGACGAATTTATGGGATAAAATACATCGGTATATTTTTATTATTTCGATACTTTTGTCTTATATAAGCTTTACTATATATTTGTTCGATACCTCTTGGAATTTTATGGGTTTTAGATACGTATTCATTGTTTCAATATGTATGGTAAATAATATATGTAAGAGTAGCCCGCGAAAAAACTTCACACTGAATTGGCATCTTCAGCCGCTGTTATGTTTGTTTGTTATGTTTATGGGATCTCCCCTACCTAAGTTTTACTAACAATTCCTAATGAGCATAATAAGCATAGCATTCAATATTAGTACTTTAATTTCGTGAAAAAGGTTATAAACTTCACAATATCAATAGTAGTAAGTTCAAGATATAATGAATTCCAGCCTTTAGGTGTAGCGTCTTCAAGCTAAATTTGTCCGTAAGAAACTTACTAGAAAAAATTTGGAATACGACATCTTTTTCAAAAACATAGTAGATCAAATGATCACATTTCTGTAAAGACAAATTGGCAGAAAAAGTTATTCAAAATTCATAAAAATTAGATCATTTAGTTTATTTCAAAGCTTTTCTAGTATGTACACCAAATTTTAGAATGAAGATAATCATAATTCAAAAAAAGAATCAGTTTCATCCTCGTTCCGCGTTCTTTTGAAAATAAAACCAGTGATGCGAAGATGAAACATACATGTGTATAAATTTTCACACAGGTAACTACAGATAAACATGGAAAATGCGTCTCATAACTTAAAAATCACATACAAGTCATATACATATAAAGAGAATCGACTGTGCAAACATATGACGGTTTCTCAGCTGAGGAATGTACACTGAATGAATATGTAATGAATTCTTTGAAGAGTGTATGGTTCAAACAGGAAAACCGGAGTCTGTAATAAATTGAGAATGAGTAAATGTGGGCTAAAAAAGTCAGCAAGTGAATTCCGTTCGACCTAGGCAATGGGATATCTTTTCCCCGTAAACAAACATGAGCAAAATATTAGGTAACGGAAAACATCTCTTCCATACTAGGTTTAGTACTTCTTTTATGGACATGTGTACCTTTGGGAAGTGGCCTTCTATCGAAGCTGTTGTGGTGGCGAAAGTGCTTTTCCATACGGCCTTGCGAGGGATCACGTCATGGTCAAGGATTTTGCTGGGGTATCGAACTACGCTTTCCCTCATAGTCGATTCTGCTCTCTGAACCTTTGGACGCCATTCGTTTAGAATAATGGAACGCGTTTGCTTCGTGTTTTTATTCTCCGCTCAAATTCAAGGCTAGCGTTCACTGGGTATCAGGAAAATTCATCCTACTGCCTTAGTAAAAACTGTGTCCCACTAGGTTAGATTTCTATATTATTACGTTGCCAATCATGTATAGGTTATTTTAAATTTCGCACAAGCGATATTTTAACCATATGAACCGAAAGAAGTTTCGTTAGCGAGATATTGTGTTAGGAGATATACTATGAAAAAAGAGATTACCTTCATATTTTTACCTATTCCTATCTACCATTCTTTAGTATCGAAATGGATGATAGTGTATGCAGCATCTCTAGAGATACCTGTTGACCTTATGACCTTTGGCGTCATTATAAATTGAAAGTACTGAAAATAGATAACTTTTGACAACCCTAAATAGATTCTACACTCATAAATAGATATTCTTTAAATGTTTAATAATTCACTGTAAGAGCAATAGCATCGTTTGAAATTCTATCGTATGAATGATGACGTATTCTGAACTTAAACACTTATAGTATTTCATTAAGATAAGAACGTCTAAAAGGCGACTTTAAGTTACGCATCAATGTGATCTAACATGACTGGTTATATAAAACACGAATAAAGTGATGAATTAAGTGTCAATTAGCTCTAGGAAACTGTATTGTAAGGTAGATAGAAGCCCTTCTTTACAATCTATATATGTTGTATATACATGTATGACTTGTTTCCCTCGAATCAAATGTTTGTGGTACTTATCACATACATATTTCTTTGCAGCTGAATCTCAACTGGAATTCCTGCCACTCAAGGGGTCATTATTCCTGTTTCCCGGCTCCCCGTTCGAGACCCCAATATCTACTTCAGAAGCGGTAAGTGGAGCATTGATGTTTTCTAAATTTCATTTTTCTGAGAGATGGTAGATCCATACCGTTATATTTCAACCCTTCTATTCTCATAGCAGCAACCTGGTTACATTTGTAACAATAGATATGCTATGGTTATCATTACATTACCTACTATAATGTAACAATTCGTCTTAGCTACAGTTTCCTCAATACCTGTTTTCGACTCACCGCAGATTTATCGTTGCTAATAGGAATAATACGAATAACACTAGCTTCATCTATGGGCTTATAGCGACGAACTTTCCGGTAAGCTCCACTTGATAATGTGATCTCCTCAACGGAAAAATTCCACCCAAGGGCTTTTTTAATAGCTAAAGCTGCTGTCAAATCTGCCATTCATATCCCCTCTAACGTACCGGGCTGCTCTTCCATCCTAACATTGGAGCATTCACGTAAAGCAACCCTACCTTCTGTGTATTCAAAATCGCGCAGCAGAGAATAAATTGAGCAGGAGAAAATTATATGAACCAGCCATAAAGGACCAGTATCGATGACCAAACTGAGCCATTATTTTGTGTGAAAATATTATTATTGCTATAACTAAGGTTACCATATTTTTTGGCAAACAGTCGGGGATTAATTTTGAAGCAGGTGAAACCGCTACGTTTCCTTAAGACTTAGCGGTACTTAATTTTATGTTCTTTGAAGACACTATATGTGCAACGTCACAACTTTACGAAAATGGGCGTGATCAATGATTTTTCTCAGAGTCCGTATCTCCGTATTTTACATCATATTCTTCTTCAGAATTATTTCTTCAAGACGGATACACTGAAAAATTGACCAAATCCATACGTTAAACGCCTGGCTTCATCCCTAATGATTGCGTTGAATATATGGCGGAGACTTTGAAATTATTCATCTCAAAAGATGTGCTTGGTAATTATAGCTACAAAGATAAGTAGAAACAAAGTATAATACAATTCCTTTTTGATGTGATTTTACTTCCACATGCGCGAAATTCTGGCCGGTGTTTTAAGGTTACAGAGGATGAAAATGATTCATTCCTATCTACTTGTTCCAAGCAAATTTTATGAAACTACATATGTCATGGAAAATCTCATTTCCAAGGTATCTCTCAGCAATGCTTCTCCTTAAACCAGTTTATTTTACAGCATTTTTCATTTCCATGCTTCGCTTCTCGATTAGAAATTCAGTATGACCCAAATCTCCTTTGGATATTAATTAAATGTGAAAGTACACCCTGGCCGATGTACTGTATTATATATGCTGCAGGAGAATCGAAAATATACGGGCTTCATATAGTAAAAGTACTAATGCATTCTGAAGGTTGAACACCACTGACTTAGCAGGTTAAAAAGTTACGCAAGCTAAACTCGTTAGTCATTCAGTAATTATTTTACACTAGTGTCAGAATTGCAACTTCTATGAATTTACAAACTGAAAGTTTAACGACGAGACAAAAAGTGTTAAATGTGCACCTCCTCTCAAACGTCACGTGCACGCATTAACGTAATCTGCTTTACGTCACATTTTTAGCCCCACCTGACGTCAAATGGGGCACCGGCATTGTTTTCTTGCTGCAGTCCCGCTCCCAGCTACTCCATTGCTTAGCAACAAAGCAAATCCTTGACTTTTCGTTGCATAAGCCCCGACAAAGCTCCACGTACTATTTTGAAGACTTTTTTCCCCCCCTAACCTCGCTCGTGGAAAAGCACATGGGCTGAAATTCACCCGGCCAAGTTTCGTCTCTGCCCATTAAAAGCTTGTGGGGAGCCAAGCGTGAGTAATGCAACAGCAGACCCCCGACAAACTAACTGAAATCTCAGTCCGCATAGATTATTCACCAAGACTGCATGCACTCCCTCCCTCAACTGACCCGAGAAAGCGGTCGCGACCGAGTCCCTCGCGGACTGAATGGGTAATGGGCATCGCCTTACACGATTTAGGACGGCCTTCGTCGGAAAAATATCCTAATGGAAACGTCCGCACTTTCCCTCTTTTACACGGTTGCCTTCGCACGTGGACGCGCCCATTGTGTTTGCCCGCGTCCTTCCGCTGCGAGGGCCCCATTTGACAGCGATCCGCGCCACGGAATAGTTCGCAAAATTCGCCAGGAAGTCCGGAGGAAAAAAAGATTTACGACAAGGAGGTCGTGGAAACTGTTTTCTGAAAAGAAATTTCCATTTGGTGCGATGAAAATTTCCGCGATGTTTTTGGCGATGCGGCCGTCGATGTTAATTTTGGGATCAAAAAGTTTGGAGACTGCATATGTTTCGCTTTGAAGCGCGCCAAATGTTGTTTCTAAGTTAAAAAAGGTTATATGCCGCGAAGAACGCGAGTACATTTGTTAGATTATTTTTTATGATTTAATTTGGAGATTATAAGGAATATTTCACAATATTATTTATGAAGATAATTTTAATTTCTGTAATTGCAATTACGTTAATCTCGTAGTTAATAGGGACTTGCGAATAGTTCATTCTCTCGAATCAAAACCTTGTCTGAGCTAACCTTCAAGTTCCGAGGCGATATTGCATTATTTTTCTTGTAAAATTATATGTACTCTCCAAGTTTCACATTCATTTGTACTTTTGACTTGCGCAGTTCCTGCCTTTCCGAAAATATTTGACGATTTAGAGAAGTTTTCCTTCTTTTGGGGACCTTTATTCTTGTTTAGCGACTTCTCACTCTCTATAGATCATGCTCTGTTACTACGAGCTTATAACATAACATCATTGACTTACTTTAAAATTAAAACTGCATTACAATCAGTTGTTAAAACATTTTAGAATTATATCAAAAATTTAATTCGTGTAATTTCTTAACTAACTCTTTTTTTAGAAGTGAGCTAAAGCTATTTTATTTTTAAATGCTTATAGAGAAATTATTTTCTAAATACGTATAGCGACATGTTTACTGCTTTTCCGTATATGTCCAGTAACATCATTAAAAATTAATTGGCATATCTGTTACCTATCTCCTCTATGAAAGTAGCAATTAGTTCTAGAGGTATGCTGTGGATTTCCATGGTTTATGCACGGATACAAGTCAATAACACAGCAAACTAGATCTCGCCATCTTATCACGCTTTTCTCGGTTATTACTAACATGACCCTTACTTTTGCCACCGACTGAGCATATTCATCGAAATTTCTTCTATTGGTACCAAGATAAATAATGATTACCTTTAAATTCGTGTTGTTATGGAGATCACAACTGTATAAGTAGTGTAAAAATGTGATTAAGATAAGCAAACTGAGAATAGCGACTATTATATATTTCTTTAGACTGAAATCAAGGTGTTTACAAAAGACGTTTATATTAAATCAAACTTTCCTTATGTTTCCAACGACTTTCCACAAACATAACTCGCGCAAATATCTCCCGCGCCTGCGGCTTAGCTGGTAAATTTAAAGTTAAATATGTACCTTAGTAGGGTTTCCTGGTTTCAAGATTCTCTCAGACGTGCGCCTTATGTTGCTAGGAAAAGGAAAACAATAGTAATTGTGAGACTCAAACTATATTATCTCGAGAAACGGCTTAGATTCTGTCTGAAAAGATCGAACTCGCTGTGAGCATTAACTACGATGTCGCATACTTTTTCACACAAATCGCTATGCTTTTATATGATATAGTAAGTTAATTGAGAGATTTCAACTTTGATACGAAACTGGGAGGTTATATCTGCTCAATCTAAAATACAAAAATAACCCGCAGTGTATAAGATACATATACGGAACAGCATTTATTTTTAGATTTACGAATCGCTATTCTTAAAACTAAAATAGAACACGTTGTGGCTATCTGATACCCAATTTAATTGAGTAAAAGCACCGAAAACTTCCCTCGAATGACAAATAACCTATTATCAACAGAATGATTGCTGGATTCAAAAGAATAAAAATACTCACCTACGTTCTCCGCGACTTCATGAAAAAAACCCAAAAATCCTAGGTCGCTAAAAATTAGTTTTGATTTCCCTTAAAAGGCATTATTTTAGAAATAGGTACATACATAGAGAAGTAATATTAAGGTTAAGACTTGTTCTCTTCTTTAAAAACGCAATTATGAGCTCTCCCGAAGTATGATTCTATCAAACCAAGTTAAAAATAAAAGAACTTTAACCCCACATTATCACAATCAAAGGAATTAAACAAGTACAGTCTAAGCACTGGATCGATCGATCTATCTCTCTTAACGGGTAAAGAGCCTAGCTTGAATTATTAGTTAGTCGTCTTACTCTAAAAGTTTGCTTTTCTGTGGTGTCTTAAATCTGTTTGAATGCAATTCAAATCACGTATTAAATGGGATTCAAACTTGAGGAGAAACAGAAGTGATAAATTAGCCGCATGCCTATCTTGCTAAGTAAAATATATGTCCTCCATCCTCGAAGCCAAATTGAATTCTGATATTATAATTCTGCCATGCTAATTTTTAAGCCGAAACAGCAGGTTTTGAAGTATATTAATTGATCTCTATATGACTTCTGCTTAAAAGAAGTTTTCCATAGGATTTTCCATAATTAGAGCTGCACCTTGTCCATCATATTTTCATATTATTTGCATACAGTTAGGTGACATCATGGCCACCTCCAAAGTTTTCGAATTGAACTACGTAGTCTTGGATTCCGCTAAACTGCCATCAGATTCATTCCTTCGTGAACACCGAGTTCAAAATTTTGGATATACATTCAAGGTACGTTGAATATGAGTGAATTGCGAGACAAAAACTTCGTATGTAAGCAGGTGCGTGAGGGAATGGCTCCTGAGCGTATGGGGAACAAGCGGCAGGTCAACCCAAGGGAGGGGGTGGTGAGGAGGGATCGTAAAGAGTAAAGGCATAGAATTGAAATGGCTGATATCCCCCTCGTATCTTCTGTTGTGACCCATATTCCATATGTGCAAAGGATGAACTCCTGGTATGTATACAGTGCCGGAGCACCTTGGCCGTACATCTTGCTCGCCCCTTATTCTACCGTGATTCTACGCTTGTCACAGAAATTCCTACACTATTTAGTGAGAATTGACATTTATAATCAAGGGCCGTATAGGGAATCAAAGAAATCAAAGAAATAAAGATTGATAACTGAACTTCATATTATATGACCTCGTGTATTACTCAAGGAGGAGTAGAGCGAGCTATCTCAACTTTGGCATTGATAAATAAAGTTGGCGGTAAAACATTTTTGAAGATATACAGTATAGATTAAAATTGATTTCTGATAGAACAGTAGGATCAGCGCGCGCTATTCTCCCGTAAGGAATACAATGAGCCATAAGATTTATTTGGTCTCTTCATAACGTAGGACTAAGTATACCATACTTACTCGACTCTCAGGAAAACAATGGTTGTTTCCAGACTGTGGTATTGACACTATACTGCTGTAGTATAGTTTTAGCACCTCTAATTTATCAATATCCATGTTCAATATTCTTTCCTCTCAACTACGATATGAATTTCAATTCATTGCAGAGAATAAAGGTGCAATAAATGGCAACAAACGAAAAGCTGCTCAATTGAAAATAATTAAAAACTTTGCAGCATCAGACGAGCTGTGTAATGAAAATCAACCCATAAATAATAATGATAATATTATAAAATAATAGCAAATAATAATAAATCATAATGAATAAGAGTGAATAAAAATAAATAATGATAATAATAATGAATTGTAGTAAATAAAAATAAATAATAGTACCTAATAATAAATAAGAGTAAATAATAATGAATAATAGTAAATTTAATAAATTATAGTAAATAAAATTAATACTAGTGAATAATATAAATATTAATTGCATTTAGTTATCAACACGCGAGAGACTGAAGAAAATTAGAGAGAAATTACACATTACGTGGATAAATCCTTCGATTATGTGATAAGTGTAGACATTGTACTATGATTTCGTACTGTAACTCGTACCATTGTTCGCCATCTACTCGGAGAATTGTGTCCTTGATTGCAATGGCAGCAATATAACTTACGCAAGGCATGCGTGTTCGCCCAAACGTCCGCCGAGCAAACGGCAGAAGCCGAACGTCACACGCCTTCTTCCCCAAAAGACCCTCTCTCTCCGTCCTAATGTGTTTAGCCCTTCTCTCGACCCTTTGAGCCGCCAAAGACAGGTTCTCCTCTCTCCCCTTTGTCTTCCCAAGGGGATACCCTTTTAGCATCTCTTTGCCCTTTCTGCTAAAAGAAATCCCGCAGCAGCGATGCTCACACCCTCCATCTCTGTACCTTTCTCTCCTCCTTTATCCTCTCCCTTTTTCGCAATCTCATGTACAAATGACACATTTATCCCTCTATGCTCAGGGGACCCGAAACGTTTTCGCGCCTCGTAATTGTCATGTCGCCGTCCTAAATCGAAGTTTAGCAAAAGATTTAAGGCACCAAAAGTATTTTGTACTTTGGATGTAATGCGAAGTAATTTCGTTACTCACATATCCTTCTTTTGTCTTCGAGCTTTCTCAGAGATTGAGCGTGTACTGTACACATATATACATGAAAATCTTGTAACTATGCTATGTAAGCAATAGAAAACTTTTTATTATTCAGCAGTGAAATTTTTATTATACGATATAGTAAATCGTTACAATCGACGTCGGATGTAGGGATTCCCAATAGTTTTCCAATACTCTCTTTCCTCTAGTATTATGAGCGGCACGTTACACACTATGTCACTCCTAAGTACTTGATAATATATCCGTTCCATCTGTTTTTCGGTCTTCTTCTTGGCCTTTTCACATCTATGGATGTCCAATTGAGAACTAACGATATTCAGCGGTTGTCGTTTCCCATCGCTTACGTGTATCTTTGTCAATACACTTTATTTTATCAATGGTGTCTGGCACCCCTATCATCATCGTTGTATTGCCTAAATATTGCATTTCTTGTGTCTTCTTGTTATTCCAAACATACACCGTTCCATGCTTCTTTGAGCTGTCTAGATTCGCTAGGTTATGCCGCGTTTGGTATGCAAGTTTCACTATAGTGGGTCACGATTGGAAACATGCATCGGTTGAAGACCTTCCTCTTCAAGAACATTGACATTTTTAACTTCGGAATGAACCTTGGGCTCCTGGAAAGCCAAATGATTAATTTATCCGCCTTTCGTGAAAGTGCTCCCGGGTTCGATACCCGATGGAGGCACATTTGAAGCACTATGAATATGAAGCACTTTTAACAATACTACTACAAGGGAGTGAGCAACCAAAAAACTACCTTTCGGAAGAAACAAAATACCCATGGATTATTGAATTCAATTTGGGAAGAAAAACAGTAACGATTGGCATTCAGGGTTATGTTCCCGTTATTGCTTTGCGAATAAACTTCCGCATACCAATGTATTTAAGGCACAACTGTTGGATCTTGTCCCTTCCTGCTTTCTCAAATGGAGCGATTTCTGTGGAAATATGTCCTAATATTAGACTACTTTCAAATTTTTACGACCAATTAATCCCTCTGAACGGTATACCCTGCTCGTGCAGTTTTTTTAAAGGAAGAAGATCCCACTTTTTATGCTCGTCCTAATTTCAAACCGCATTCATCTGCTATGAGTTTTTGCTAAGCTTGGAAAGAATAATTCATGAAGTGAAAGTGATATCTCGGTGAAAATTATATCCATTCATTTTCATTTTAGTTTTTGCTGATGTATTTAACGAGTAAAAAGCAGGAGCTCATTCCTATTTTCAGAAAAAATATTTCACTAGGAATATATTCATGAGAAAATGAGATTATAGTAATTAATGAATCCTAAAGATGAGGCTCACATATAATAGGATTAATATTATTTTTATAGCTTATCTTAAAAAATTTGTGGACATTAAAGAATTAGATCTGTAAATTCTCATTGGTAACTACTTTTTATATCATTTCTTGGTATGACTAACAGTAATATCATGTTGGCACAAGGTTTATCTACAACGATAATGATGGTTATCTAAATTTAATATAGATGCATAGAACATATCATAAAAGAAAATTAAAAACAGATCAGAGCATTAAATTATTCTTAGATAATGTTGCAGCAAGTTATAATTATATTTCATTGTGTTTATCAATGAAAAGCCACTGCCTTTTTAAAGGTAATTTTACACTCCAGCAGGGAGTCGAAATGAAGCAGAACCGAATACCGAAAATGACGTTTTTGTTGGAATGAAATCTAACCGAAAAAGAATTAAATTCCTATAAGACTATATATAATAAAATTGACGTTCAGAAAGATATAATATCGGAGGTCGGAGCAAAAAAAAGAAAGGTATTAAAATATTCTCTAATGGTAGATTGGAAAATGATGGAAAAATGGGGAAATTTCTGGTAACTTTCGCTTGAGTGAAAATGTTGCATCGATTCTGAATAGAATGTTTGATGAATCGATGTATCGCAATAATTGGAAATTATCGATTCATACTATCTAGCTACTATGAAACAATCCATTTCCTCAACTTTTAATGTTATAGCGGTGGTGATTTTAGGAATCATAAAGATAATTACATGATAAATCTTATTTTTTAGATTTTATATGATAAATATAAAGCTAAAAATTCAGTAAGGCATATAATAATGGATATTTTAAAAGTGTCAATATAAAAGGAGTGCCTGCATGACTCCCAGTCTGGGACGCCAAAACACTATATGCATACAAAACGTAGTTTATTAGGTCCTGATATCCATATATATGATAAAGCGAATAAGGTTTTGATCCAAAAACTTTTTAAAAAACTTGGAGATTCTAAGTTGAAAGAACAATTTTTAGCGTTTAGGGTAATAAATTATGTTATTAGAAAAAGTTACCTTTGGTACCAATATAATTACGTCAGAGTTTGAGAAATACGTCAGGGAAAACATTCTTTGTGGAAATAAGTATTTCATGTACGATGGTTGGAAAAAGGCCGTACTTTTATGATTCACACACCACTTAAACTCGCATACATTCGGAAAGAATGCCGACTTTCCTGTTGCCGCAATAGTGTTGAAGATATACATGCTAGACTATGATCATTGTACTCAGTAGAAACTATTAGGAGAAAAAATTTAGTACACACATCAGAGCATAATTCATGTGTTTTAAATGGAAAATATTATAAATGAACTGAGTAAACAAATAAAGAGGGTAAACAAGAAATTTATATGTCGAAACGCAATGAACAGCATTAACCCGATGATCTTTTAATGAAAAGAATTGTAAATGTTAAATCTCCATGTTGCACTGATAGTAACCTAATCTGTCCCTGTTCTCCAACTCCTTGTCCTTTAATTACCCTTCACAGCTGAACACCTACGCCGGATTCGCCGTCATTTGTTTTCGATTCCTGCTTCCGCCGTCTGCGTCCCCAGTAAGTAGGCTCCTTGTATCAGAGATGTGCTTTATAGGTCGGCTAAGTTTTCGAACAGCTATCAAAGAGCGATCTGCTCTCCGCGATCTTTCCCAAGGCATAAGTTGGATGTGGGCCGACGCAGGTCTGAACGCATTAGTGCAGAAAGATGTGGCCCAGGACGGGAGGAAAGCGGGCGACAAGGCTTGATTGTTAATGCGCCGAATAACTTAACAAAATTATTATCAGTTACATCTATATCTATCCGTGCAAGCTAACCGCAAGCGAGTGCCAAGAAGTTTAAATAAAAAAGATAGATACTAACAAAGAGGAAAAAAATCTAACATCCAAAACGTTAAGAAATTAATGGTCGTATACACGAAGGTTTAATAATCTTAAATATGAAGAATATTTATAAAATGGCTTTAAGACGAGTATCGTGAGGCAAATAACTGGACCTAACCTTTGCAAATAACCTTTGTCCTAATGTAAGCAAAGAATCTGAAATCAAAGATTTAATATTCTCTTACTCATACCGGATGAAGATCAACGAGAAATTCTATGAAAATAAAAGTCCAGGAATAACTGTAGACTAATATTTATTAACCAAAAGAAAGATAAATTTAAATTATTGAAAATTTAATGTCAAATTTTCTTTCTTAATGTAAAGATTATAGAATATTATAATTCGTCGTCCACTTTGTGATAGATTTCCATTATAACGAATAATGAAAATAACACTTCTAACTTCATCGCATAATTGCACGTCATTGATTTCGACCCTTTGGTCATCATCAAGGGAAATAACATTTAGTATACATATCCATGGCCTGTCTTATTTCACCTGATGATGTTCTTAAGTGTCAAAACCATGGTTGTGCAATAAAACATACTCTGTGGTAATGGTAAAAGAGTTCTTCTCACTTTCCATTACAATTTATGGACTATTTTTGTAATATTAAAACACATGATACTAAATAATATCTGCGTATGAATAGTTGACATTTAACATTATTTATAATTAATCACATAATAATACACACTTAGGCACTTCGGTTAAACGAGGTCGACCTTATAGAGTGTCGGTCACGTGAGTGTCGGTCAGATGGGTGTAGCTTAAACAAGATGATCCTGAACCTCAATATCGATCACGGTAAACTGCAGAAGAATCTTTGCTTCGTCAATCCCGAAGACTTTTTCTCTCAAAACTTTCCACAATAATTTCCGAGCCGTCTCCTTTAAAACTCTCCTCTTCCCTCCCCCACTCCCTTTTCACCCCTTTCCTTCCCTTACCACCTCCCATGTCTCACTCGCCCGCATCGCTCCTCGTGTAATTGGATTCTTAGAAACCCTTTGTCTTGCTGACCCTCGTTAAGAACTCATTAAATAAAAACACCAGTCCTTGGTAACTCCTCTTGGCAAGTGTGTGTTCCTTCCACGGCAATTGTTGGGATTCCACTGCGAAAGCAGATTTAATAATTGATAGGAGTGCCCTTTAAGAATAAATAAAGAACTATTCATCGCCACTTCATGTAAAAGACACGCGCCTGCTGACACAAAAGGCCTTTCTTAAATGTTTGCGAATTTCGCAGCATCTCCTCTCCGCTCTGCGATCTCTGGCATTACTTGGGGACGAGTAATAAAAGACGAGTGTCTCGTCAGCGATGGTGTTAGGTAAAGGTTAAATTATATGGAGATATTGAGTGAGAGATGAGGAAATGGGATGGAGAAATGGACGGTTTGAGCTTAGTAAGGTAGGTTGACACTTGGTCCCGGTAACTTGTACCGCGATAATTTGGTATATTCCCAAGATTAGTATTAATTTCGTAACAAGCTAAACTACCCATTGATCCTTAATGGAAAAATACAATTTTTAATACATTAAGTATGTAATTAAGCTTAGTAAGGTAGGTTGACCCTTGGTCGGGAATTTAGTCACGGTAGTTTGTACCGCGATATTTTGGTACATACATGCGCAAGATTAGTATTAATTTCATACCCAGATAAACTACTCATTGATTCTTAATAAATTCAATTTAAATACATACACAATTTGACTAATACCATACTGCGACCTTTCGGACTTTCAAGAGGGTAATAGACAGCCGATGCAACAAAGGTAGCGTGAAAATAACTATTTACTGAACGAAAAGCAAACTCAGTCACAGTATTATTTTGACATCGCGTACATAGTTCACTTCTGGTTGCGCCAATGGGAAAATACAATTTGAAAAATATCATATACATCATATAAATACCATACAAACTGTGACCTGCTGGACTCTCAAGAAAACAGTAGACAAACTTCTACATAAATACCCTGAAAGCCGCCTTTCGGCGTGTGGCAGTGTGGTCGATGTAACTATGGGACGTGGAAATAACTACTGTAAAAAACCCGGCTAAGACACTACAGCGAATCAAGCGAAAACAGCTTTATAAGTGGGATAGGGATATGACAGGGATATCACAAATCATTATTTCTTTTACATTATAAAACAAAAAGGAAGGGTATTGGGCTCCCGGATAACCGGGAGGGCAGCGCGTTCGACTTTAATGAAAGCGGTCCCGGGTTCGATTCCCGGTGAGAGCCCACGTGCGAAATGACTTCAGCTGTCGAAGCACTTTTCACAATACTACTAGAAAGAGCATTTAAGACTCTCTCACATCTAAATAAGTGCTTTATATCTTAAAAATGAAAAGTACTTGAAGAGGAGGAGGAAGAGGACGAAAAAGGGAACGAAGAGGGTAGGAAAACCTACTTTGCTTTAATTTATTTGTCTTAGCTGTAGATATCCAGAAGACCGCGAATTATTGTTGTGTAATGCTGGGTGGCATCTCGTTAGATATTTTAAAGAATGGTGTGCTTTTCAGACAAAGACAACGTCGTGCTTTGGTGCTAAAAATTGGTCATTTTTTTACTCTTTACTATACTGAAGCATTATATATCAAATAGATAATCAGGGAAGAATATTAGAAATAATTTCAGTCCATCGACAAAGATGGAGAATTGGCTATAGTTGGCTGTTGCGCATCTGGGAAAGGGAAAAATTCGCCTTATAAGCGGCTATCAGTGCGTCTTAAGTGGTATTCTTACCATGAAATAAAGGGACCGGGAGAAAACCGTATACAAAGCGGAGTATAGTCTTGATCAGGAGCGTTTTAATCGAGTTTTGTTTTATTTAGTGAACAAAAAGCACATTCAGTCGCTACATTATTTTGAGATTACGAAGACGGTTCACCACCTACTATATGCGAACGAAAGATTCAAACTGACAGTAGAAAAGAAAGACAGAGATTGACCAAATAAAGGCTTTTCAGACCAAACAGATTTCATACCAAATAGAAACATCAAAAGGAATACAGAAATCAATTCACACGGTAATGCAAGCGTTGAACACAACAAAAATTTATTCATACTCCTCTTATTTTATTAAAAATTACCAAAAAAATAATTTTCCTTTTTTGTCCCTAAACCATCATTCCTCATTCATTTTATTTAATGCAAAACGCAATGCAAATGAAATGCAATTATTATAGCCAGGGTTTGATATTATTATCTCTGTGCAATTATAGATATGGATGGTATTTTTGGGCTCAAGTCGCATGAGGGGACCAAATTATCACTATTCTGATCTATAGTATCATAATAAGTCGAAAGCTGGGTATTATTATATATGGTGTAGCTTAAAAATTTGTTTGCACGATTTTTGATTGATGTCTCCTTATTTCAATAGATTTTTGAAAATTTTTTAGAGTTGGGGACAATTAATTTCCGAGCAGATTTACCCGCATGCGTCGCATAATCACACAATCTATTCACTTTCCCTCTGTCCGCTAAGATGTCTCACTTAAGCTCCCGCAACATTTCGTTGACGCTATCTGTCCTTCCTAATCGAACAACCACAAACCTAGCTACCCTACACTGGATTAATTCAATGCTTTTAACGTAACAAGTATCGTGAGGTTCCCAAACCGAAAAAGAATACTCCAAAGTTGGTCTTAAAAATTATTTGTATGCTAGTTCTTTTGATTGCCAGCTATTAATTATGTTTCGCAATACAAACTTTAATCTTGAAGCTCTTGGAATCTTCATTTTTTCCTTTTTTCTTTTCTTTTCTTTCTTCTCATTCAGCATTGGATCCCCCATGAAGATGGAAGCATTGTTTCCGAAATGTACATCGGGATTCTGAAGAACTGGGACCGCTAAACGATTATCCGTTTCCCGGGAATCGCCCTTAGACGGTCGCCGCTATTTCCGCGCTTGGAGAACCATTGTCTCTTAGTTAATAACTTTTCTGACTTCTGAAAGGGTATTACTAGTATTTCCACGTTCTGGGCCGTCAAGGATCTCTGCCCCTCCTACCACCATTTGATAAAATCCTACCCCTCTCCATTTTTCTGTGTATCTACCATTATGGTAGATTCAAAAATGAGATTTGCCATCCACCGCAAAGCCATCTTTACCCATCAAACCATTCCTGCTACCTCCAATCAACATCACACCCATAAGCTCTCTAATTTTCATTCTTTTATTCGCAGATTAATACAACAGGTTACCAGATTGGCAAATCATCTTGAAGTGAGATAACTTTGTGGGTTCACGAGCAACGGAATGTATAAAAATATTTCATTAGAGAATGTCGAAATTCCTGCTTAAAGAAAGTTTTGGTAATAGCATACCTAGACTTGCGACTTGAATTTCGAGTGATATGTATACTTCTATACTTATTAATTCTTGTTAATGGTAAATAACATAGAGAATAACATTCATGATTACAAGGAAAGAGAGATATTTAGGAAACCTCGAAAAAGAACAATACTGAGCTTGCGATATCGATCTTTGGGGATCAAAATACCTTTCATTTCAATCTCCTACAGGAAATTTTGCAAAATCATACTAAAGCAACACACCTGTGAAGTTGTATATTTATACGAAATGAAATTTTATAACAATTTATGTATCATAACCGTAAAGTGTACAGCTTGAACAAATTAGTAAATCTTTTAGTAAGATGCGTAGGTTATATTCATGCTCCGCTAAATAAAGTACTTTCCTTTTCGCAATATATTCAAGGATTTCGTTTACTTTTATTGCGTTACCAATTAGGTCGTATAACATTATGAAAATCTAAGAGTGAAAGTTCTGAAATTTTATCCAGCTGAAGACTCGCCTAAAAAATAAACATTACTTTTGTGAAAGCTTCCCTGAGGATAGCAACTCTTCGCCGTAAAGCGCCATTACCGTTTCGAGATCTTTACTTAAAATGGAGCGTTCAGAATGTTGCTGTACGAGGATTCACAAACTGACTATTTTGCCCGGATTTAATTTCGAGCTATAGCTTGGAATTGCTCTTGAAACAAATTTATAGTCCCTAGATGATAATTATCATCAATTCCAAGAAAGGGAGAGAGTCTCAATATTGTTCTTATAGTTTATTTAATGAGTCAAAAATACGCATACGTATGTTAGTTATAAGAAAAGGGAGAAATTGTAGAGGAGAAGGAAATTACAAGCAAAGAATTGACGGATTTCAATTAAAGTTAACTAATCGCTAGCTGTGGTTCTAGCCTTTTCGGGTTGCTCGTATAATGGAGAGTTTCTATAAAGTGTCTCCCTAAAATAACTTCTCAGTTATCTATTCTTTCAAATGGGTACTGCCGGTGCGCTTCTGCGTGTGGCAAATTATTTGATCGATTTTTTCCAAGAAGTGATAATGAGAAATAAAAAAATTACTTGTAATGTAAACATAACTAACATTCAACTTTCACTCTATTTTCAATGTTTTTAGTTTTGGGAATTCAAAATAAATCTACCGCAATTTAAAAGGTAAATTACTTTGACAATTTTAATGTCTGCATTCGATCTCTGAGTCCCGGGACTATAATATTCAGGCCCCACGAACAGCATAGATATATAGATATGACAAGTACACAATTTATATGAAGTGAACACTGATATTCTACATGAACTGCTAACAAGAATCGTCTACAAAAGTTTAAATTTCTAATTAGGTACAAACACTCCTAAGATAATGCTGGAATTAAGCGTCCAAATTTGGGCAGTAATTTCCAATCAAAGAACAGAGTCATGATCAAAGAGATAAAAATTATAAAGAAGAAATTATTTTCAAAAAGCTACGTGAAAAGAAATATTTTTCAGTGGTTAAACCCGTGGTTTAAATTCATAAAAGTAGGAATCAGGATATTCGCAAAATTCAGATAATAGGAGGCGGGTAAAACGGAGTGGCATTTACGATTGTCACGCTCTTAAAATCACTCACAATTTCGTCCTCCAAGGTCCGTGAGCTTACCTTACTTAACCCTTAAACTTTCCTCTTCTCCTAATCTCTTAGCATTGCAGCGAATCCTTAGAGTACCACCATTGTACCCTGTGGGCCTCAGTTTATTTAACCTCATGTTTCTAGGAGTCCCGAATCCTCCATGCCTTCTTTCGCCTCATCCTTCGTTCCTTCATTATTTGTCACAAATTTCCCATTTCTGATGCTTATCCCTAAATCTACTTCTAACCTCATTTTAATTTGATAATTATCTCCATCTCTTGTCTCCTTCCAGCTGCCTTCGTTAATGGTTTGCTCCCTCTACTCGCTACATTCTCCACTCTTAATTCCTTGCTTATTTCACATCTTCTTCTCCGCAGGGCACCCAGCTATCTCTTCTTACCTCATTCCTTTCCTGCCTCATTCTTGTTTCATAATTGTCTTCATTCCTTCCTCCTTGGTTTCCATTTTCTCTCAACTTCCATTCTCCTTAATAATCTCCACATCTTCCTCCACCCTTCCTTTTTCAATTTTCATTCCTCTTTTCCACTTTCATTATCCATCCACTTCCCTTCGCACCATTTCCTTTTTCACTTTAATCCATTCTTCCATTCCCCAACTTTCGTCTGACCTTCGGTGTCTTTTCCTCATCAATTCATTCCCTCGTTCACACTCATCAGCGCATTCACTTTTTCTCCTCATTCTCCTTCATTTTCCGTCATAATCTCTTTCTCCCTTATCTTTCTACGATACTTCTCCCTCTTCTTAATCCTGCGGCTGAGACCTTTTCCCATTTAATTAACGTCCGCCCCCAGTTTCTTCTATACGAATCTCAAAAATGACGATTGTCTCTTAGGCTTAATAAAACGAGGAGGAAGGGATATTGAACTATCCAGGATTATTCTGTGTAAACAGGATATTTTTAATATTTTTTCTCCCTCGCGGAGAACTCCCCAACCCCAACCTCTCTCTCTCTTCACTCCAGTTCATATCGCGACTCCAATCTTACCTCCAAACCAATATCATTGGAGATTCCGATGGCAATTCTCCAGTTTCAAAATGTTCTAATGGATTTTTGATGACATCCTTTTGCGGGAGGGACAAAAGCGAAGAGAAATTAAAACAAGCGAAGGCCTTTATTTGAAAAAAATGGGGAGCGGAAGTAAATTGCGGTCGGGAGAATTCGAAGTTTCCGCCGCAGGATTCGGTTCTTTTTTCATCGGAATCCGTACGTCTCGTTTTGAAACCTTTCATGGCCACTTAATATCCGCGCGTTTGTTTACGAATTGACGCATGGTTTCCATGGCGGTGGAATTCCGTTGATTCGCACTTGTGCGCCGGGTTGTTAAAATTAGCAGCCGGTTGTTTCCGCCGACCGCAGGAGTGACTTTTGATTCGGGTGACAAGTATTCTACATTCGAAATTCATGGAACTATATGACGATGTTTCTCTGAGCAGTTTCTGTGATCGTAAAATATTTGGCGGAGTGTTTATCGAGGAGGTTATGTATACACTCGGTTAAATGTCTCATTGAAAATTTATATTTTTAATTGTGTTTTTTTTCGTTCACAGTCGATCATTTTATTTATTTTGGTGTTAATAAGAACTTATTGCGCATTTTTACAAATATTACAATGATGTGTACAATAGATTAATAATTAGAAAAACAAAAAAATTCTTAATTGAGTTTGTAGAATGACAATTTCGGTCCTCCTGAGCCAGTTTTCGGTTCATCAGGAGGTACCAGGTTGTGTTATATTATAGCGTATAAAAACATGTATTTTTCAGTAATATGCGGTCTATTTTTATAAATTTTACCGCGAAATTATCGCTGCCAATTTTAAGATAATTTTTTTAGAAATATAGTAATCAAGTCTTAATGTCACTTAGTTATGCATATTGCTGTCATTGCTTCATGATAACTTTATAATACGAATTTGTAATGGTATAGATACACAGAAATATTTATAGAAAAATGCTGCAATTTCAAAATGTAATAATTGTTCGAAATGGCGATTCTAAAAGGTAACATAAATTGTTCTAAGTTCTGTCGAAAATGAAAAGCTGTATATTTTTTACTCCAAGACGTACCCAAGTTTTGCAGGCTTCACAGGGGAGAAAAGCAATAACGCGATGTTAAGACGCAAACTGTATATTGTTTATGATTTACTCGGTTTTGAATTACCATTTGCTGAAATCTACTCAGGGTAAAATATTAAAATTAACTGTGATTGTTAAACAAACATTTGACTCACAGTGAAAGGTATTTAGGAAAAAGCTGTAGGGTTAAATATGATCAAACTTTGTCTGTTACAGTTTAACCATCACCTATCTGCACTTACATACTACACAGGAATACCTTTTCGCGTTTTTAATTTCAATTCTTGATATACACATTAGGAAGTCAACTGAAGAGTAATTATAAAGTAAATTTTATTAGATCATCCTATTCTATCTATTATACTACTTATATGATTATTTTAGGGAGTATAATCCTTTTTACGCATTATCTTGTTTGTAGTTCACTACATATTAATAATACCTTTCAGTGAAATATGCATTAGATAAAATATGCTTTGAGTGAAATAGCTCTTGGGTGTACTGACTCTTTGGTGAAATTATTGAAGTGATTCTGGGTGAAACATCACCTGGACGAATCACTTTTATATAAAATAATGATTTTATAATGCTAAGGAAACGCATATACTGTTCCTTATCACGATAAAATCATTATTTGCGTTGTACATTCAAAATAATCCTTCGTATTTCCTATCTTATGATACATCTTACGCTTCACATAGATCTGTAGTGACTTTTTTACCGTCTCTATCATTATCACGCCCCATTAGGTCTTTTCTGCTTTCAATAAAATCTTAAATTAAGTTCTCCTTCGAAATTTATAGATACATTTCCGCATAATATAGCTAAAGCAATCAAAAGACTTCAAGGTCTCCAAGGGGTAAAGATTTATAAGAATCAGCTAATCAAGGCCGTGAAGTGGGCATGATGGTTGGAAGTCGTACAAAACGCGTTCGAATAAAGGGAGGCAGGAAATGAAGCTGATGAAATGAAACCCTTTGCGCCCTTCAAGTGTCGTTTGGCTAATTAGAGGTGGGAAGTGATTTCTGTTGCGGATTAAGGCTCTGCCTTGGGAAGATGGATTACCCCAATCTGTAGGTGAAAGCAACGTTAAACAAGACTACCGTAGGGTAATTAAGAACCGGTGAAATCCGTATCCCGATATTAATGGAAACCATGGGGAGCTCTTCCTGTATCTTTCTCGCATGTAAGTAGAGAAAGTATACTGCTAGCCTTATAAAGATAGATGATAGGGAGCGCATTAACTATTCCACCATTAAAAATTTCTTAGGAACATTTTTATTTTTGAGTCTTTCTATATTTATTCATTCATTCGAAAACTTGCTGCCTTCCACTAACTTGACTGATAGCCTCAATATCCGTTACGTTTCAGTAAATCTAGTTCTTATATCTAAAATCAGTTGCATGACCAGCATGCTACCAAGCTATAATTCGTGGAGATTTTATTCTTAAGTCAAACCAATCCATCCAGTTTTAGATTCTTAAGCATTCATTTCTAATAATAATAATATCTTCTTCTTCTTTGTAGTTCTAATTAATTGGGTCATTTGCAAAATTAAGTAATTTCAGAATGATACAAGTGTACATTTATTTCTGCTACTAAGGTACAAAATATTATTGAAACATGAAAATGAAGCAGTAAGTCATAATGAGCCTTTAGTGAGTCAAACTTAAATACGCTAATTTGTAAAAATTATGACACAAATTGAAGAAGTTATCGAAGTGAGAAAGAATAACAGGATGATGTATTTATATATAGAAAATTTTATCTTCTTTTCGTGGGGTAGAGATGCAATAGATGCAGTTTAGTGAACAAAACTTAAACAAAAATTAATAATAGATCCTCTTAATTAGGATGAGTTAATAATTGATTAGTCTTTTATAACAATTAACCTTCGTCTTAAAAATTTAATTGGAAAAAATTGTTGATAAGGTGCGCAAAAAAAACATTCCTTAGGCTTAAGAAGCGAAGTTTATACTTAAAAAAAATAATACCATTACGAGAAAACACCAACAAGAAGGGTTCTTGAAAAACCCGCGAAACATACTATAATTTCGACTAAAATCCGAGGAGGTAATAGTTTAAAGTAAACACTACAAAAAACTGCAAAATAAAAGCATGAAAACGAAATATTTTATGCAGATACAACCACCAATCCTTCATTGCATACCGCTGTTATTGGTGAAGATAACCCTGAAAAATAAAACACATCGTTATGAAGCTCCGAAACACTCAAAGATAGCAGAAAATTAAATTTTCAGAGGCAGTACGTGATAATAAGACTGCGGAACTCTAATCGGAGTAAAACACACATTCGCGGATTCCCGAGATTCGCGAGATTATTGGGAACGCATCCCTCGCGAATGTTGAGGCGTGTAAACGAAAAAAAAAATCCCATTCAGAAACCGATTACTTCCACCAACGATCGCAGCGCCACAAAGGGGGAAGGCGGCGAACGGGAGAACTGAGAGAGAGAGAGAGAGAGGAAGACAGTGGAGGAGAGAAATTAGGTTGCAGTATTGAGGAAAATGCCGGGGCAATAAAAACTAAAGGGACACAACTTCTATAATTGAGATCGCAAGAAGGAGAACTCTCATCCGGAAAGGGGGAAAAAAAGAAACGGCCTCCATAAACGGATTAAACACAGATCCCGCGCCTAAGGAAAGAGAGGGGGAATGTAAAAGGCGAGAGTGGTGCCGGGATCCCAGTGTCGGATTTTCAGGACAATATTGCGCAATTCCGCGACTTTAAAAAGACTTAAAGTGCCGTTTCCCTCCCCTGCCCCCTTCCTTAACAATCCGCATAGCTTTCCATATTGCCCTTATCTCAATTAAATCCTTTTCTTTCCCTGAAACATACCTGCGATTAAATGTACTATCATTTCGCTCCTCCTGGTCTTTACGGGAGGTGTTAGTGCCCCCTACTTCGTCCCCAAACCCGAATTATTCGTTTTTCCCACTTCGGATCCTCCCGATTTTTTTTCTGACCTGCAATGAGCGCGATACTATGATAATCTTATTAAGGTCTTTCGGGCCTTAACCGCAAGGTCACTTACTGTGGCTTTCCGCTTATGTTTGTAGCAATTTCCTTCGCGGCGGTGTTCTTTACTGATGCAATTAGGTCCTCGGCCGATATGTGGTGTTTTCTTTTAGGATATCCCTTGGCTCGTTAAGGTTTTATTTGGGTTTATATTTTTAACCTATTTCGGGAATGTTTTTTATGTTCATAATCAGTGCGGACAAACGAAGAAAAATCTATTCGTTACGTTCTTAGTCACAGCCGATTATTAATGTTTTTCGATATTTTCTGCTATATTAAATAATGTTTTCGGTTATGCTAAGCGCTAGATCAAAATTATACCTCAGAGTAAATCCAATATTTTTAATCTATATCCTTCCTATACAATGCTGCAAGAAATTCTGCATAAGCTCATGAATGTAGGCATACTTAAGGATAAATTTGCATAGTGAAAGATTCAAAACAGATAGAATTAGAACATCAGCGCAAAATGACTACATTAATTTAAAGTTGTATAGAAATATATCGCATAATCACAGTACTAAAACAAATCAGTGAATGAAAGTTATGCTGATTGAAAATCATTGCAATAATTCAATTAAAACAATACTCGATCATATATTTAACAGGATACAAGAATCAGCAATGCTCAAGAAAAGAGCGGTGATAAAAATAGAGCTACTGAATAACCTACTAAGTTTACTTACCTAAATGTAAATATTCGTAGTTTACTAATTAAATGATCGCAAACCTAAAAAGTTTTAAACTCCAATGGATAACATTCTAATTGGAATGTACACAAAGAAAATCCGGATCCACTTAGCGTTTTCCTTCAGAACTTTGTTTATATTTCTTTGCTGAGAGACTGTTTCGTCTCAGATACATCACTCCTTAAAGTTTTCATCGAATACAATTATAGAAAGACCGTTTCCTTGATTCTAAAATTGGCGAAGGTAAAACAACTAAGAGAATTACTTCTTTGTTGTTAAATTACAGTCTCTCCGTTACCTACGACTCCTCTTGTGCACTGTCTTTATCAGACTCGCTGTTGAATTCGTAAACATTCCCATAAAATCTATAATGCACGTGGGGTCCACCTAGTTTTAAATTTTTAGCATGTAGCAAGGGTTACATGGTGGTACTAACTGTAGAATAGAACTGTATCGGGATGAAACGTGCCGGAACCTGCCCAAGCATCACGTAGAGCCAAAAAGGGACCATGTTTTGTCTTTCTTATTGCACCTTTCCATTCGAGATTTAAAGTTAAATGGCTGCTATGCTGAGCTTCTTAACCCGATCAGGAAAATTTCAATCAAATTTTGTAAGTATCCATCTCTGTGATTAGAGAAAACAAACGAAGCAACATTTCTCGCCATAATAAACATTTGACCCTAGTAATTTTAAAACAATAGTGCTACATGTAATCGAAATATACCCAACAGTCATTTAGTGTGACATGTTGAAACTGAATTGGTAGATATCAGTATTGAGAACCTTTTTTCACTCTCCATACGTCTAAATACATCATCTGTATCCCATGAGTTTCCTTCTATCCTCTGTTCATTGCAAGAACTTAAATTCTTCTTTTGGTACTTGGTAGAGAAAGTTGAGTCTTTCATCTACTTTCGCTTCAATATTGTTCGTGGCTTTGATAAAGAGGTATGGATGATTCTAAATATGGTCTTTCTGAATTGAATGCCATGAAAATTCTTAAGTTCGGCATGTTGCACATGGAGGTACACACACTTACATGGAATAACAACACTCATATCATTCTAGCTAAGTAGGAAAGGGAGAGCAATCTAACTCAATTTTCATCTTACCTAGTAAGTCTCACTTTTTTCTAAAACTTCTCGTAGCAAATTGGGGAAAATTATTCTCCAATTAGCCTTCGGGCTAACCGTTTTCCTATCTACAAAAACTTAGTTCAGGAAAGAAAAGGACATCAAACATGTCACTCCTCACCTTGCCTAGAAAGTTTCCTTTCTCTCCAAAGCTTCTGATCGCTAATGATGGAGAATTTATAATCCAACTAACTAAACTTCGGGCTAACCATTTTACAGACTACAACAGCTCACCTATCGTGTTTCACGGTTATATTTAATGTCATACTTTCTTCACTTCCGTGTAATTTACGTCATTTTTATAATTACTCGTTGATTTTTCAAATTGTATTATTTATCTTGATAATCCAACCATCAATCCTTACTTTCACTCTTTCCTTTATGCTTTTAACATTCCTCAGACCCTTATCTTCTTTTCTATCCCAGTATTTGTATATATAAGAACTGTAATTTATGTTTTTTCTGTCATGTTGTTTGTATAAGAATCTAGACGTTGGAATGAAAATTTCTACGTATGAATGGAATTTCCTTTCTTCACATTTATTTCAAGACTTTCACTTAATCTAGCCTGAAGCTATAACCCTCGAAAAATTCATTCTTTGACAAAATTCTATTCTTGTTGTGCCATAACAAATTTGTCCATACGGCGTTCCACTGAGTAAGGTTAAATCATGTAGATTAAATTGCGTCCTTAACTAGCATTCAGGAATGCGTAGCTTTTGAAGTTCATAAACAATACTTAATTCCTTGCCTATCTAAAAGGGTGGACAGTTTTATGTGTCACACCCTGCAGCTTGTTTTTATTCATTGCGGAATGAAATATTTCCTGCTTTCTTTTCATTTTCAAAGGATATATCATATTTAACTGCTTATATTTCCCGTTTAGCTTCGGCGTAGCGACTGAGGATAGTGAAGTGCTTCTCTTTCAGAATTGCTATGCGTTGAAATGGAGACGTGGACTACCAAAGACAAAGATAATAGGAAAATACGAGAATGCTTGCAATGTTACAATTGAGGAAATGAGTGGTACATGAGATAAAGCGCTGAGGAAGTAAATACAGAAGACAATGGGTTGTAAGAGACGTATGATTGAAACGGTTAAAAGAGCAACTGGATTGATTATAATTCTATGGTACCCTCCAGTCTTTAGGGACTAGGCTTTCTAGAGTGTGTTAAAGAAATTTCTATGATGTTTCTATGGTGTTTATCAAGTTTGTTATCTTTTTCTTTATTCAATGACCATATCTTTATAAAGAAAATATTTTTCACCTATCTTCGATAGAAAAAAGGAAAATGTGTGCCTTGTTATGTATGTATTGTACTTATGGCTGTGTTAATATGAATGCTACTGAGATAAAAGTGATACATGATTGTGGACTTCATTTTAGTCACTTCATACTTCATACTATCAAAGGTGTTATTCATGGGATCATTATCTTGCATTTATGTTGACATTCTCTATTATAGCGGAAGAGAAGAAATCAAGGACAAAGCATTTCACTCATAACCTGGCCTAGTTAGCCTCATCCCCTCTCAAAGAATTCGGTAGTTAATGGCGGAAAGACTAAGAATCCAAGAGACCTTTCAACGGATGATTGTGCAGACATTGCTATTTATGCATCTGAAATTCGTTAACTCATAGTCTATACTTATGTGCTCATTACGTGTCTTTTTGCTAATAGAGGAATTAATTAGATTACAACGACTGTAGCTCAAAAGTATCCATTTTAAAAGGAATTACATGGAGTGTCTTACTATTTCTCGAAGACTTTGATGAAATTTATCGGGAAAAAATACAAAACCAATAAGATCTCCCTCCCTATTTATAACGGTAACTATACTGAATTACGAGATTGACTAAAAACCTTTTACCTGTATCTGATGAATTATTGCAGCGAAACAAGAACAATACAAGAACTTCGTTACACTTTTTTTTATTGTCTTCCTGTATCACTACGAAAGTTTTCCTTCTCCTTCGAGAATTATTTGAATCAGCGTTTTTGATTTATTCCGTCATTAAGTTAGCAATGTCTGGTTTAAATGAATGGATCTAATGCTTAATTTCATAAACCAAGGTCCATATAGATGCATGCGAAAGCTACATTGAGTGTGAACTGACTTGATGTATCTCATTCCTGTCTCCATTTATCCCTATCTTAGAGAGGATTTTCATTTTTTATAACTAGTTCCAGTAACTGCTTATTTCTCTTGCCCTCCCACGCAGTCCATTAAGTGCCTTTCACTCTTTGGCTTCCTCATTTGGTAGCATTAAAATCCCCAAGTTTAACAACTCAAAGTTAGGGCTTTCGAAAGCTTTCTCCCTGACTGTTTAGTAAGAGTTTTGATAGGATGGTTTCAATGGAATGAATCGAATTAACTCATCTATATTCTTAACATTTGAAGTTATACCGTCTAAAGGTTAATCACAGGCGGCACACTCATTTTATATTGCTGATACTATACTATAGTAATAAATATTTTTGAATCTCTTATGCTTACTAATATGTAAATAAGTCATAATCGGAAATGCTCTAACTCCAAAAAATAAAGAATTATATACAAGCAAATCAGAGTGAAATTACGTAATTTAATATTTCTGACACAGTAGCAATAAATATTTTTAAATCTCATATGCTAACTAACACGTAGATAAGTAATAATCTGAAATGATCTAACTCCTAAATAAAGGATTGTATACAAGTAAATCAGAGTGAAATTACCATAAAATAAAACACAATACTTGCAAAATAGGGTGAAATTGCGTATCTGCGAACTGCCGTGTTACTTCGAAATAAATTTTTAAATGATGGGAAAAATTCTTCATCGGAAAATAATTTTGACTTTTACTAACTTCGTTTCAATTTTCGTAGTGGTTAAGCAAATTTATATCCTTTGCAAAACAAGGAAGGTTCAGGAATATTTGAATTCACACAATATTTCCAGAAGTTCAGCCAAAACTGGGAACTAAACCAGTTTCTGGGTCAGTACTTTTAGCATTTGAGCTCTCTAGCATAACTGTCTTTCGAAAAACTTTCTTTATGTTCTTCACTTAAATTTATGTATACTATTTTCGATGTAATTACATAAAGCGGCCATTTTCCGTACTCGCACATTCATTAACGTTATAATAGCATGCTTTTATGTTTGAATCCTACTTGTTAGTTCTCATACGTCAGCTTGGCTTTACAATCAGTTCTAACAGTTTGCCATTCTACTACGTTAAAGAGCAACTCCAATTGTAAGCGCCTACAAAATGGCGCTTATTTAGCCTTAATGTCTTCACTGGAGTTACAATGACTTCTGAAAAACAATGCGGGAATATTATATGTTGAATGGGCTTAGTATATGCGTTTATTATGCTTTGAGCATAGACCCAACGAACAATGAACGTACTCCGGCATGCAAGGACAATGGAATGTCACAACTTAATTATGAGAAGCGATGTAAAGCGTATCTTTCGGTATGGCATTGTTACAGCCAGCAAATTAAAGTGCTGCAATTAAACTTCCCGTGTTTGTATTGTTGAAAACACGAAATTATGCAGAGACAAGAATGTACATAAATCTATTTTTAGCTTAATATACAAGCTTGTTTAAGAGATTACAACGTTATCTGACGTTATTCCCAGCTTTAAAGCATGAATATGAATAGTTAATAATTCATCATTAAAGAGCATAAGAATGATTTTTGTCCAAGGAATTTTTAGCTACATCTATAGATGTATGTCCCCTGTGAGTCTTATTGGCGTGTGGCAGAGGGTGCCTTCATATTAGATCTATTTTTCTAACCTGTTACTGTCGCATGTCATTATTTGCGAAATTGATTTACGAGGGTGGTCTGAAAAGTTTCTGACACCAGATTTTTCAGAAATCTTCAGAAAACATGTCGAGAAATGGCAAAATTTCGGAAACTTTTCAGACCACTCATGTATCTATGGAGAGTAGGGTGGATCGAAAAAACTTTTTTTTCGAAATCTTTATGCGGCTAGTGCTTAAAGTTTGTGGTTGGTGGTCCTTATAAACCATGCGAAATTTCAGCTCGATCGGAATATGTCCTGAGGCTGCGAAATTTAGTCGAAATTTTCAATTTTTGTGAAAAAATGTCAAAAATTCGAAATGTTTTCTGATGATTTTTCGATGTTTCTGAAGTGATTTAATGGCAAAATATTACATGTATTGCTTGTATGTTGCTTATTGATTAACAATTTACTGAGTTTGAATGAGGAAAATTGATTTCTTAGTTCGCCAAAATTTGTCAAAAAACGCCAAATATACAGAAATGTTACGGATGTTGGGTAGGCAATAACCTGCTGCAGTAACTCGACCCCACCGACTTAAATTTATGAAGAATGATAAGATAGTGGGAAAAGAAGTAATTTTCAGCTCTTAGTTAATCGAATAATCAAGTACTAGCGAGGAGGTGGTTGCAATATTGACACTACCAGTATGGGTGTCAGTCTCTCCGGACAGAGCACTGAAACGTGACGGTTTGCGCGAGTTATAAGTCTACGTAACACAAGTGTTATTGCAATAGGCGTGTCTAAAACTACTGTTAAATCTTTCAAATCTGTGGATTGATAGCTGTGAAAACGGGAAATATCTGTATTTTATAGTGTGCTGGACAATACTCCGTAAAAATGACACCCTAGCCTTGAGGGCAGATGAAGTCAGCGATATTCGATATTTTAGGGGAATCGGAGGATCTAATGAAAAGCAGTTACCAACTTTTTGAGTGTCATTCGGTGTTTTAATTACGTTCAAGCGAAAAAAAAGTTACTTTGGACAGGAAATCTCCTTGAAAGATATTGCTAACGTTGCTAAAGATTTATCTCTATGATCATCTTCGAAATCATGCTTTCTGGGGGCATCCAGAAAACATACGAGTTGTACTGTTTAGATAGTCGCTGAAATGTGCGTAAAAACGCTGCAAAGAAGATCCTGAAAGCTAGAAAAAGCCAAAGCCAACCAGTTAACTCCATTAGAAAGTTTGCACCCCCAGTGATCAACTTTTAAGCCAAAGATTATACAGCTTTAGTGCACTGGAGAAAAGAAGAAATAACATCACCTCCAGTAGCACACTTACTAACAAATGAAGACTTAGAAGACATCGCTACTGGAAGAGATGAATCCCTAGGAAAACTGCAGAATGTTTTACCTGCCGTGCCGTATCTAGGGAGAGGAACGGTGCGTCAAGGATATAACTGCTACATCAACTGTTGTATGTAGTTATGAATCCCGAGATGGCTAAATTAGACTTCGATTGAAGAACAGAAAAATAATTTTGAGGTTTGGTACAAAAGCAGACTTCAAAGCCCAAATGGGACAGCCTACCTAGGTGGGTGACAGGTCGGCACTCGATTGCAACCACCCCCTCGTGGTGAGTGCTGGGTAGTCTATTATTCAATGAAAGAAGAGCTGAAAATTACTTCTTTTCCCACTATCTTATCATTCTTCATAAATTTAAGTCGGTGGGGTCGAGTTACTGCAGCAGGTTATTGCCTACCCAACATCCGTAACATTTCTGTATATTTGGCGTTTTTTGACAAATTTTGGCGAACTAAGAAATCAATTTTCCTCATTCAAACTCAGTAAATTGTTAATCAATAAGCAACATACAAGCAATACATGTAATATTTTGCCGTTAAATCACTTCAGAAACATCGAAAAATCATCAGAAAACATTTCGAATTTTTGACATTTTTTCACAAAAATTGAAAATTTCGACTAAATTTCGCAGCCTCAGGACATATTCCGATCGAGCTGAAATTTCGCATGGTTTATAAGGACCACCAACCACAAACTTTAAGCACTAGCCGCATAAAGATTCCGAAAAAAAAGTTTTTTCGATCCACCCTAATGGAGAGGCCTCTAAAAATGATACCTCTAGTATCAATTTTTCTAATTTTTCTAACAGTATCTGAACTCTTATTTTAAGATAATCTCATTATTGCATAAATAAAAGGGATATAAGTAAACCCATAATATTTCCAGTATCAATGTAAAGAAATTATGTGCTTAGAATACATGTAGGAAAAGGGAACCACAACTAAAGGTAAAAACTTCGTTAAAATAATTACATTTAACTCTCCTCACTTGTTTTACAACCTGTACTCACACTATTCGCTTAATTTTATACACCTAAGTAAAAGCAATTTAACAAGTTGTTGATAATTACGCCGGATTACGTTCCTGCATTATGTAGACTCGTGCGTGAATTAATTTTAATTAACGAAGCCTCGAGCTTACCTTCGTATTTATAACGAAAACAGACCAAATTACCTTATCATTTGACGAACAAAGGCTTTTTTCTCTCTGCATAAACAAGTCGGCTCCGCGAGTAACATGTTTAGTTTTTTCGACGTGTTTATTCTCTTCCCGAGCGAAACGTATGGGAGCAAATTTATTTTTACGGCCAAGGCGTCACATCGCAATTTATTAGGCGCCGTTGCCTTGCCACTTTAGAAAAATTCGAAAAAAAATTTTTAGCGGTTAATTATGAAACTAGATCGAGTATCCATGCGAAAAAAAATGGGCGGGAAAAATGCGCGGGAAACATTTTTGAGAGCTGGCTCGTTGGTAATATCCTCCGCTTATGGTTACATTCGATAGAAACGGATATCCCAAAGTCTATTAATAACTCTAACGGTGGCGGCATTAAAATTTAAAAAAAAAGACAAAAAACGAACTGGAAACGAATCGATCGAGCCGACACCGGTAAAAGTAAATGAACGCCATCTCGGAGGAGAAAAAATAACGACAAATAATAATATATAAACGTCTCCCGCCGTCTAAACCCGTGGGCTCGGGGATTTTCCTTGATATTTCAGGACTTTCCCGGCAAGCAATTTACGATAATAATTCACATAATTTCCGCGGTTTTTTATTATTTCTAAAAACGCGGCAACCGAAATAAAAACAAGAGAACTTTGGAAGACTTGATGGAAAAGATGTAAAAAAAAAATAAAACGCCCCTTTCTCAGTTTAAAAAAATAATAAAATAAAAACACGTTTCACACAGGAGAGGGGAGGGGATGGGAGAATTTTTCTGCTAATGCTAACGTTAATCCGCTTTCGCGAACGACGGGGGAGACAAAGTCCGCTCGACGCGCGCTCTGGCGGCCACTTCACCAAGTTCGACCGCCGACTTACCCTACCTGAGGGAACCTTTGTCGGCTTTGGTCTTTGAAGACTGAGAGTGGAAAAAGCAGGGTTCGAGCCGAGAGAGGTGGCGAGGGAAAGGGTAAATAGTAAAAAGAGCAAGGAGGTTTTAATAAGTAGAGGACATGTATGTTTTAAACGCGATGAATTTTGGATTATTTACTCCCAGACGGCGTTTCGTGAGGAGAAGATTTGGACCTCGGATTCGAACCGGATTCGACACCTTTTAAGCGGGATGTTCTCCCAACTGAAATGTTTATTGGGGTGCGCTGCTGAATTCGAGTTCATCAAATGAAATTTTATGGCAGTCCGTTTTGCAGATATGGCAAAGATTAAGCATTTAAAAGCGGAAATGAACGCCAAAACCGCTAAGAGTTGTTTATTTTCATATCCATGGAAACCATCCGTAGAGTACAGGACTATTTATGCATCTCATATTTCTAAAGAATATTTAATTAATTTCAGTTTCAGAGCAGTGGTTCTCAATCGGGGTTTCCAAAATCCCTTGATATACGGAAAGCTTTTGAGAATGCTAGATCTACGGTGAAAATGAATCACTCAGTGTAAATTTGAAAGGAATAGCAAAAAAACGATCATATGTTACACAATTTACTTGAAGTTAATAACACTGCATCGGCACTGCAGCAAATGATTTCAATTAAATTGCAATTGATATTTTGAGCATAAATAGAAGAACTTTTCTGCAATATCGATACTTCCTCATCATAAAAATAAATAAAAGTCAACAGCAGCAAATAAATTAAGGTCCATAGTTTTAATTATTATAATTTCAAAATATAAAAGAATTCCAAAATATTTACATCTGCTATCATATACCTTTTATTTTAAACCAAGAGGTATTAATTAAATGTATTCCTAACAAAGGATTACAAGTAGCTCAAGTTTTATTTTAAAAAACTCCTGCAGATTATTCTGTTAGCTAGATGAGCTCTTCCTTCGGTTTGCTATCCCTTTTGGAGTAATTCTATCAATATTTGCACAACTTAATTTAAAATAATTGATTAATACGCGACAGTTTGCTTTCAGGTATGTTTTATTGTTTTTATATTCGTTCGTAGCGATTGAGGTATTTGTTGAAATGTATTTGGATGGAGGAATAGAGTATTAGTGTCCATTTCGACATACCTTGTTAATATCGATAGATATCGATATCTTTATATCCAGTTACAAAAATCAATGGACAAATTCAAATTTTAATTCGATATTTTTTACTAAATTGAGCTTTTTTCTTTGTTGGTCTGTTTTTTGAAGGAAGCGGTAATTTTTTCTTCAACTTGGTGTGTCATTTGTACGTTTCGATGGAGTGTGAAGGAAAGAAAGCGCTGGTTACCAAAAACGGATGTTTAGAAATAATATATAAAGACGTAACATTTATATTAATATTCATTTCAAGATTTAAAATTGAATACTTGAAGATATAGATACAAGATCGATTCACATGAAACGTTCATACAAGTACATACATAAATGCATAATAAATCTTCAGTCCTAACTCATAATTATAGATAACTTATCATCATAACTAATCATCATCGTCATAACTTATTTTATAATTCATATTAGTGTATAGCATAACTATAAAATGCTATACTATTTTAGTCATGTTTTCTTATGAAAGTATTACTGCAATCAAGCTCGTTTTTCAGGTTTCCTTGCTCAAATAAATTCCCCGTTTGGAAATTATTTGATGAATTCATTTAACCTATGGATAACATGCTCCAAAGACGAGTGCAGCACCATCTTGATTTCACTCTTGAAAGCCCTTATGAATGCAGACCAAAATTTCTAGTGCAAACCAGCACGTCACAAGGTGTACCATTATCATTTACCCTCGCTTCCATAAACAAAGGGCATCACGAAATGGTTTCTGGTCGAATGGAATGGCTGATGAGGGTCCTAGTGAAGCCCACAAGGGTCGTAGTAAGAGAATTTCGACTCATAGAAGACCACTGAGGATTGCACGTGAGTTGGCCGCGTCAACGTCGGAAAAAAGACCGTGTCCATTCTATTTGCTCGCCAGCGCCACTGCGAGTCTCTAGCGAAGCACAGAGGGGGTTTTTCTGATTGTGAGATAGAGGATTGGGGAGGGGAGATGCCTTGAAAGAGACAGGCCTTCACTCCCTCTCCACTTTGTTTAGTTAAGTGTGAATTTGAGCGACTAATAAAATCTCGAAATTGCGCCAACAACTTAATCCGCGCGCCATCTACGTCATTTCCTGCGAAATTCACAATTCGCTGCATCCTGAATCGAAATAAAAGAACCGATTTCTTACACAGCGATAAAAATTATGCAACCTTTGTTTTTTTCTGTCTAATATCCGTACCAATATAGTTTAGTCATCCTTTTGGTAGACATCCACTACTTTTTTCCTTCACGGCTCACCTAGGTATGATTATATTTATTTATTCATAACCTTGCTGTAGTTTGGCTGTCATCAGGTGGCAGCCATTTTGTGTAAACAATTCCTACTTTTTCGTTTTAGACAAATCTCTACTTAAATATTACCAGGGCATCCTCACGTTAATGTTTAATACTTATATACGTACTATATGAAGAAGAACAATTCGTTAATATGCACAACACAAAATATTATACATTCTTATTTAAATATGCACAGTATTCGTACATTTACAAAATATTGCCCCTAACGTGGCAGTCTTACAAAGCTACTGTGTCACGTCTTGCTTCAATTTTTCCACTAAAATATTAACGGACAGCTCTGCCAGCATAGCAACAAAATATATGTTAGAATCATCCATTGAGGTTTACACCCCCGGTTAGCTACAAATTAGTTAGTATTACAGTTAGCTACTGTTATTTACATACATCTATCTGAGAATTTCTTTCTCTTAACAAGCAGAAGGCAAGTTACACACGCAGGCACTCATCATAAGCTATTTAAACTTTGTTAATAATTAGATTCAAGATACAGAGACTGCTATTAATGAGAGAATCAATAAATGGAATGACTAGTAAGTGAGCTTTAGCTGTGAAATTGGGAATGATTTTCTACAATTATCGTGCTTACTTCAAATTAAAAGAAATCAGGGAGAGATATAAAGACCCATAAAATCAAATAGAACAATGCTGGGGAGTGTAAGATGTAGTCTAAGAGTAAACGTAAGGAATTTTCGATGTCGGAGATTATAGGTCTGTATTGCAGATGGCTTTTGATCATCTCATTGTAGCTGTGTGAAATAAATTGAATGAAGTTGCAATTGATTATAAAATGAGGATGAATAGAGTTTTTCGAATCCGCAGATACCCGAGCGAGAGGGATTTCACTATATAAATATCAAATTTCTCAATTCATCGTAATTTTTGAAGTTTGTATCACTTTTCGTAAAACGCTGGAAGGTGTATTTCAAATCTATTTGGTAAGTCTTGGACAGACTCATAGTAAAATAACAAGACTATTACTATTTGAAGCGTTATTATTGTAACTTTAATACACGCAGATTCGTCAGTAAAATTTGATTCGTCGATCTCATAAAATTCCTCGTGTTTGTTCGATGAATAACCTTTGAATCATGGGAATCTATCCCATTTCTAGAACCCTTTGACTCATAGGACTCCTCTAGTCTCATTCCTCCATTTTCCAGATATATCACATCGAGAGCAATTTCCACTGATTCTCAAAGGCTCTAACATTCGGAGGCGTGGGTTTCCATAGGCGTGGGGCCCTTAGCGACTGCCCCCACATATTCCCATTCATACGCCTCTGATCATGAATATTCACAAGAAAAAAATCATATATGAAATGTTGCGTAATGAATGAACCGGTGTAATGAATGACCGAAAAAATACGTGAAAGGGTATGATGCATCCTATGTAGGCGCCATGGATTCAATTCAATTTTTAATTAACGTGCGTTCCTTCATAGGTCTAACATTGCTATGGCGACCAATAATGCAAGGCAACCACAGGGTGTCTCCTGGAGGTTAATTCACATAGACTGCACTGTATTCCATCTTCATTCGTGGAGCATTTCTGAGAAGAGCAAATATGACCCTTATGGTGAATTAATATATTTTTATCACGAAATTATGGTGAATCATTTTCCGCATTCTGCGAAAGAATTCCTCTCCATTTAAACAGATATAGACTCCACTTCATTCCGTCTTCATTCGTGGAGCATTTGTCAGAAGAACAAATATGACCCTTATGGTGAATTATTTTTATCGCGAAATTATGGTGAATCATTCTCCGTATTCCACGAAAGAATTCCTATTTAAATAGTATTCGCCTTCCAAGTGACAAGGGAAAAAAAATCAAGGGAATGCGGAGATGAAGAAAGGAATGGAAGCTTTGATGGGAAATGAATTCATCGAAAGGTACAGGTTTAAGCGACAAAGAATCCTTTCATCCCAAAGAAATATCCTTTGTTCTGTTTCCGTGTGTGTGTGTGTGCGACCGCTGAAAGATGGCATCACGAGCGGTTGCTTTTCCAAATTCCCTGCCTATACGATGGGATCAACATTTTTTTTTTCCCGGGAGCTTTTCGACGGAAAATCTCCATTATTATCTTTCCTTTTTATCCATCCGTCGCTTCCTTTTTTCATTCGGATGCGATCGAATAACCTGGCTTCATACAGTTTTTAGTGGCTCGAGTCAACGTACCTCGGAAGCTTTGTCTCGCGAAGAATTCGGAAGAATTTCTTCGTATACGTGAATCAAAGGAAATTTCTGATAAAAGATATAGTCTGCATTATATAAACAGAGAGGGAGACGAAAGGTATAAATAATCTTGACGCATACTGATCGCTTTAATCATGGAATATGTGATTATTGATACGTAATCTTCGTGAAAGTGCATATTATTTAAGTCCATTATGAACCATTAATAACCAAAATGAACCAAAAATGAATTCACATGTATTTTTATGCTTATGAGCTTTTATCATGGCAAACTTAGCCTAATAAGCGTTAGCCATCTTCGGAAGAAAAAAAGACTTTTAGTTAGCTCAATCCTTATATATTATTTCTAAACATTCGATTTCGGTGACCAGGGCTTTCCTCCCTTTACACTCCATCAATACATATAAATAACATACCAATTTAATGAAAACGTTTCCAGCTTCTCGCTAAAAATAGACCAATTAATGAAACATGCACTGCAATGTCAAAAATCTTGTTTAAAGTTTACGTTTCTCATAGAATTTCGTTGCTGGATGTGTAGATATAGATATTTATCGATATAAACGAGGTATATCGAAACGGACACTGATACAGAATACGAAGGTGTGTTTTTAGGTATGATTAAGTATTATTAGTTTGTAGTGATTAGAGTATTTGTTGAAATGTATTTGAGTGGGGAAATACAGTAACAGTGTCCGTCTGCGAAATTTTCGCACGAGGCAACCTTGAATATAATTCATTTTCATATTAATGTATATGAGTTTTAATTATAGGAAATTCGACCAAATAAGCATTAGTCAGCTTTGAAAGTCTTAGACTTTAAGTTAGCTCAATTTATATTTACTGAGATGTGTATGGATAAATTTCCGACCATTTTCGTCAGGTTATTAACTTTAGATTCTTTTTTTTCTCCTTTTGGCATACTAGTACTTTTTTGCCCTTTACCTATCCCAATTAAATCCACAAACATCCATATTGCTGTAAGGGTTCAGTCCTGTGGAAATGCTTGGCGAGCATGCTCAACCCACTGCCACTGAGTCGGAAAATGAGATAATTAGAAATGGAAAAAGAGAAAAGACTACCGCTTAGAGAAAGCATAAAGGGAGAGGAAAGTGGAGTGAAGAAATCTGATTTTTTATATATAAGAGCAGTAGATAGGTATAACTTTTATTAGGTAGAGGCTAATAAAACTTTACTTTCTCCTAAGGCTAGGCTCTGCAGATTATGTGGTCTACGACCTCTTCGATCGGAGTAGTTCATCTACTTCTCTACTTTACTTCCTTACAAATATAACAGGAAAATAAAAATATGCTTGAAAGAAATTTTTAGACGGTCGCCTTAGAATTCGTACTATGTATGGTAGATACATCTCATATAGCTGTTAAATCAGGTAATAGTTAATTACAGTTATGCTTCGGCTAAGAACTGTAATTCGTTCCAGAATCATCATCGTTTGCCGAAATCTTTGTTAAACATGGGGTGATTTCCCATATATTTCTATAGAATATCATTTAATTCTTTCTGAAAGTGTATAGAGTAAACGATTAAAATATGGTTAGATTCGATTCGAAAAGCGAATGAATATCGAATATAATCATTCGCTTGTTCGGAAAGAGAAAAATAACAAGTGCTTTTATCGAATTATTCGATGGAAGCGAACAATCGAAATATTTTGTTGTTCCCATATTCACACACCTCCAACAAAGTTAATCCTTAGCTGAGTAGAAAAACAGCGAAAAAATCTTCGTAAACCAAGGTATCACTGTATTCCCGGGATATTTCTATATGAACTTTATCATTTATTTCAATAACTTTATTTTCTTTGTGTCTGGTTGTAATAGGCCCTTGAGAATTTCATACCGACCCTTGCAAGTCAACATCGACCTCTTTTCGGACATTGATGTGAAATATCATTTCCACTTTTTAAGGCCATTGAACTTGTGGCGACCGAACCCGTGTTGAACGTCGCGCGAAAGTTTATTTGCAAAGGAGAATGTTTACAGAATAACGTTTGTTGAGGTAAGTAAACGCATCGAGAAAACAGACACTTTCCCAAATGTAACGCGTTCCAGATTTTCTTATTCGCTTTTTAAACATTTCGGTCGGAATAAAAATTATGTATGTAGTCCCTTGACTATTCTCCGTGATTCATAAAAACTCTTCTAATGTATTATCATGTGTCATTAGGCTTCATAACATTTACAGTCATCAGAAGCAAGTCGTTACGCAAATGTACAAATACTAATTCATATATGCGATTACTATTTTACGTATAACACAACATTGGCAACGAATTAGAAACGCAGATACTGATATGCATTATTCACCGGGTTGCCAGACATATTCTGAATTTGAGGAGCTTTTTGAAGGTTTCTGAAATCTTTGAAACAAGAGGTTTAAAAAACCTTTCTTTAATCTCGTTGTTACGTTATGAATATAATTATGAAAAAATTGAATAAATATATATACAAATAATGTATGTGTACCCCACAGTACAGATTTTGTTCGAAGTACTTTCACCAAGGGGATTTCACGGGAGTTACACCTACTTTGCTTATTTAATTTCATGAAACGTGTTGTATTTTAATTCATGAATTTGAACGCAAAATATCCAACTCAATGTTTATCACGTGTGAACAAAGATATTTTCAGTACGATTAGTTGTCAATAACTTTAATATTTTTGTGGTATGAAGTAAATCCATGTTCATTGAGTTAACTGTCAAAGTCCATGAATTTTTTACAAATATTGTCACCGAAATTCTAGGGGTTGGGCATTGGATAATGAACTGTACTTGGGACTTCTGTACTTTACCATAGCTTTGTGGTTTTGTGACTTCATATTCGATTACGTAGGGATATGCCAATACAACGCCAATGCCAATTACATGTCCAAACAAACGGAGAGTTTTTGAAACTGTTACCTCTTTCATGATAATAATCATCTTTGAAATACTTTGGACAAGCAAAAATGTCGTCCCATTAATTATAGGACGAATAAGGGGCATGTAAGAATATTGTATTCCGTGTACTTCCGTGCTAAAACACGTGTGGCATGATTCTAGTGAATACTATATGATAACTTGAAGCGCATACGCTGAAGCGCCGCCGTGAAAGTATACGGTAGAGAGTAGAGGGAAATACTTAATCATCACCGGGTGCATAAGACTCAGGGGCAACCTCGGTTCTGAGTTTCATCTCTCCCTCGTTTTGCTTGAATTAGGAGACTTCCAAAATACAAATAACCGAAGTAAATCATTGCGCACAGAGGTACACGGATTAGGGTAGCATTAGTAATTCATCTTTATATGAAAGAAACTACGTTGGATCCTAAGAAGGATACTGTTTTTTAAGGAAATATATAAATGTAACTTAAAATACGGATTTAGCCATTACTGAAGGGGATTTTCAGACAAAATCGAGATAGTTTATGGACCACATGGAGAAATTGGCGGGCCAGATCAGGTCCCAGGGCCGCAGTTTAGCTGTTCCTATCATATGCCATGAAATTTTGTGTACATTTAAAGAAAATGGGTTAGCTGACGGTATCTGGAAGGAATATACGATTAGTATGTGTGGAAGAGTAACTAACTGATTGGATGGTGAATTAAATGACTGAGATACAGGCTGCAAGATCAGTTTAAAACGTGTGTTTTTCGATGATATAGGAGTTTAGAAATAAAAAGATTATATTCAGGTTAGAAGCGCCTTTATTTAGGCAAAAATGAGACTAATCAGTCTTCCTTTACAAATAACCGACGAATTACATTACAAATTACAAATAACCGAGTAGCCAAGAGCCACTTTTAAAAATAAGTCTGAATATTATTAGAGTGATAGTGGTATTTGAGAGAGTGAATGATCTAGGAAAAGAAAATTGTGTGTAGTGAATGAATTCTCCAGGTAATGGCGAAATCAGCCATTCGTTATCTAGACAATAGGAAACATAGTTTGCTGATAAGAGGACAAGTAATTGACCTAGAAAAAGAGAACAGATAGAATGGCATGGACGAACCCAAATACTTAATCCCATAAGATAGTGATTACAGTTTAAAAAAATGACATTCACAAAGTATGATACAGTTCTTTCTCATACTCCGGCCAATCTCAAAGTTCGTACGTAAAGTAGATGTTTTGAAAAGTGGTCTTATATATAAAAATAAGACTTTTCCTTGGCCAGTGATCCTTAATATCCGGCATGCATGTAGTCTCCTGCTGTTTCACAAAAAGTTTCTCTCTAATCACGGGATATTATATTATAAAATGAGTTGATAATCACTGCGGTTCCCATATTTATTCATCCGATGTTAGGAACTTCACCATGAGAAACGCACAGGAAGGTTATTTTCATCATTTGCGAACCTTTCCTTTGCCCTGGCTATTGCTACTATTACTACTCGAAAACCCCTTTGGACGAGGCCCTCAGCTAGCGTCTAAACTCGTCGAATTATTAATTCCCACTCGCGTAGTGAAACAGAAAATTAGCGGTAACAAATTAGGACGAAGAAAAGAGAGAGAGAATTGTAAAAGGAGACGTAAGGGTAGCGCTGGGGGAAGTGGAAATGATTAAAAACGGATAGGAATGCACGAAAGAAAGAAGAAAAAGGGATAGGGAAAGAGGCCGATAGCAAGGGAAAGAGAGGTATGAATAGATGGAAAAAGAGAGAGGGAGGGAGAGGCGACGGAGAGGGGAGGAGATAGATGGGGAGCACATAGCAGGTAATTACCCATTGGCCGACGTCTGACGGATTTTGAGCCAACGGAGCCTAAAATTAAAATAAACAAGCCACGTAGGAGTTGGTTGGTATACATTAAAAAATTCCCCGCGTGCCTCCTCCGCATCAGCGTCCGGAATTAACTCGGAATCATTCCACTCTGTGAAGACGTGCCTCGTTTTGTTCTTCTTAATTGAATTTGGCGTTGCGGCGGCTCTTTCATTCCGAAGGCGGTGCGCCGATTCGCTAACAGCCCAAGTCGATGCTGGAGTGGCCACCCGCTGCTTTTGCCGTGCTCCTTTCCCCAAGGATATGTGCATATATTTACGTATATATACACGCTGGTTATTTGACGTATAGGTGCGTAAGCCCATGCGTGCCCCGATGTTCATATGTATGTGGGGAGGGATGAGTTTCGTTTGGTGATTACGGATTCGTGAGGGATTGCTGAAAAGGGGATCGAGTTCGCCGATGATGTCTCGTAGGTAATGAGAGGATGGAATGAAATACGTGGGGGAATGGAGTTTTCTCGAAACGGAGAGATCAATGTCGTATGTAATTAGTTATGACATTCTCCTGATGCCATACTTTTGATGAATTTTCGTTCTTATTTTCAATGTTATGTTTTAACTTTACATTTTTTCATTAATATTGAAATTGAACAGAGAAATTATGTGTTTCACTGATGTTTTTTAATGCTTTGTGTATAACTAAGCTGGCATGAAAGGTACTCATGTATAATCAATGTAAATAGTGATGGCATTGGTTCTGGTCACTCCTATTGAATGCTATTAATTGGTTTATTCATGGAGTCAATGTACTGTATGTAAGCAGACTTTTTCTCTTATAACCTTCTGTCATATTGAGGAAAGTTAAGAAAAACTATCTCACAGCTCATCTTGCCCAGTAAGCTTTATTCCAACTTCAAAACTTCATTTATGGTAATAGTAAGGCTCTTTAATTAGTCACCCTGCTGATGACTTTACAGATTACTATGAAATGTAAATATATATTGATTATATGTATCCATCTGAACCTTATCCTAATTGTCTATCAACAACATTAATATTCGAATATGAATTGGATACAATTTGTTAAAATTCTTTACACTTCCACAAGATACACACGTAACATCCTATGCTCGCTTCTTCTTAAGTATCAAACATAACGTAATTGAATCGTTCATAATTAAAGGAAGATTATAATGAATAGTGTCCTTGTACTTGTTGATCCCATGCATCCTACTACCCACAGACCACCTCTTCCTATACTGCTTTTCTGCAAGCCAACCCATCATCTCATCCTTTTTTTTCCCTCCTTTTCCAATCACTCCTTCTCCCTCTTTAAAATTTCCCTACTTCACGATTATTCCGCTAGTCTTGTACGTTTTGAATTCTTTTACTGATATCTCTTGTCAGCTGATGATTGCAATTACACATCGAAACCTGGTCGAGTTTCTTCATTAAAGAAAATAGTAACGACGGAGTTTCTTTAAATTGTAAGTTAAACTGTAAGTTCCTCTTAGCTGATAATGAAGATCATTCGTCAAAACCGTACGCCATTATTTAAGAAATAACCGTGGTGGAAAAAGTATCATAGAAAGTTTTCTTCCCATTATCGATTTCTATAAAAACTAGTACCACTTTACAATAACTATAAGTTCGGAAAAGAATTTTTGTTAGAGAGGAATTGCAAACTTTATAAAACTTTGATGGATACGGAAATGTTTTTTACGAAGTAGCACAACTTGAGAGTATAGTTATTCACATGAACTTTTCTTAAGAACCATTAAAAAGTCTTAAAAAAATTAAAATGCATTTCTTCGGGTGGAGAGGCATTTTGGGATTGCAAATATCATTGGATAATTTTAGTACGCAGTTATTCTAGGAAGCATTTCTGCTAAAACTTCCAAAATATCCTGTAAGCAGGATGCATAATAGGAATAATTAATGTAGAAAATAATTTTATAAAAGAAATAGAATAAGCATGCAAGAAAACAAAGGAAAAATCATATAACATTGCTTCAGTGCTTTTATGTGGAATTTTTTTGATTGTTCATTAATATTATTTATCATAGGATCTCATAAAAACGGAGAGAGTAATACTAAAGTAGATCAAACGACGAAATTAAATGAAAATACACTAGTCTCTTAGGTTCCAGATAATGGTATGCATCATAGAGTTTCTCTGCTATAATATTAAGCCTCATACAACCAATAAGGTTATTGTTTGTATAAGGATTAATATAAAACGAATTAATTAATTACGGTTCAATATAAAACAAAAATAAACAGGCTTTACGTTTGCAAGACCTTTGATTACTAGCACTATTTTTTCATTTTTATTCAGACCGAAAGTTTTCTTATCTAATATTGTGGCTAACCTACTGTTCTATGAAATTTTTAATGTTTGTTCTCATATCTTATGTTTCAATCTGTGAAGTTAGGATACGTAATCGAAATATCAGCTGACTAGTAAATCGAATTTAATTTTTCTAATCGAACTTGTAATCGAATTGCCCTTTGGCTAAATGAATTGAGTTTGAAAGAAAAAATTCGTTTTTGAAATTATTGCAGACCTATTCATGCACACCAAGTGTAACGCCTGATTCCTCAACGGTTCGATGACCACCGATTGAGAATCACTGGTCCATGGAACGTTTGAGCAAAAAAAATAAAGAATTTGAAGGCATGCCGCAATATTTAATTTTGAAACACGAAAAAATAAAGCATAAAATTTTGATTTAACCATAACTACCTAAATGGGTATCCTTTGATGAAATACAGTCTTATCATACTTGAGGGAAAAATAGAAGGAAAAGCAGCAAGAGGAAGACCAAGGGATGAATATTTTAACCAAATAAAGAGAGATATAGGAAAGAAGAGATATCAGGATGTAGTAAAGTTAGCTTTAGATAGAGAGGAATGGAGGGCTGCAGTCAACCAATCTACGGATTTAATGACCTATGATGATGCTCAAATGATCCATTTATGATAAGGGTTAAAGATGAAGGGTAAATTTAGTCATGCCTCAAATAATTCTACTATAGAGCACTACTACTACAATAGGGTAAAGGAATTATAATGATGATGTTGATGAGTTTCGTCAGTAAACTTCGTCCCCTTCTCAATTCTGTTTACATGATTATTTAAATTTTCCTCTAGGAACTACTCTGAGTCTTTGAGCAAGCCTTGACCTTGCTTCAAGGAATCTGCCTGAATTAATGATACTTTTGGCTGTAAACTTTTGTTGTAATTACAAATTTTAATTTCTAGCTGTACCAGTCTGATGACATAAAACAAGAAGTTTGTATCTTCCAATGCTAAATGCTTATGTGCATACGATATATTTTACAATTTTCTTTAGGAGATAATTTGTTAAGAAGACAAATAGCTTTTTCTAATTAGAGCAAATAGTGGTAATTAATGAGAATTACATCAGAGCATTCATCAATAGAAGACAAAGACTGCTGTTTCACCGTAGAGCTGTGCTTCCCAACTGATTCGCTGTGGTACACATTAATGTTATCCTGATAGCAGGTTAATATATTAATCATTCAAAGCAGTGCACGTTTTCATGGTTGAAGGAAAAAAACACGGGGATGTAGATGAGAAAAAAATACACCGTGGAAAGGTGAAAGAATAGGCGAAAATAGCATCCCGGCTCTCTAACCAATTATCAGTCTAGCGGGGACCACTCGTTCATGCGAAAAATCCCCGGGAACACTTCTTAACAGCGTAGCAGTGCCGCTGAAGGTTTGTGACAGAGATATTTGAAAAAATAAATTGGGGAGCGGCGTAGGACGAAATTATAATGAATTAGCTTTCATGAAAAGGAAAGGAATGGCGGTGGAGAGAGGGCTTGCTTCATCTTTTCCCGCGAACTTTCTCTCTCCCTTGGAACCTCGTCCTTTTTATTCGAATAATAAAAATGAAAAATAGTTGCGGTAGCCTCGGAAGTGAGAAAAAGAATAATAAGAAAAGGTAGGGACAAAGTGAGGGCCATAGAATGCAATATAAAATGGAGGATAAATTTTTCAGAGGGGTTCGCGGGGAGGGAATTTCGGAGAATGCGAAAGGGATATTTTTGAGGCCGAGAACAAAGGAGAGGGAGAGAGAAAAAAGGGGGATATTTAGGAGGGGAAGTTGATGCTAAGGGAGGAAATTCTGCAGGTTTCTAATTTAGAAAACATCGCGTGTGACAGTGGTCCTCAGCCTGCGGTTCAGTTCGAATAGGTTTGAAATTCCAAATCATTCGTGTCAGGAGGAGATTAAAAAGTGCAGGGTGTGAACAAATGCCCATCGCTGTTTTAATTATCATTCTCTGCGATATCAGTTACAGATATTAATCATACATATACTGAGCACATCTCAGGAGACTAAAGCTGGAAGTTCCTTAGTTAAAAAGGAACCAAATTCTTCCTACCGCTCCTCAAGGAATGAAAAAATGCATTTGCTTATAGTACAGGTTAGAGGAGTCTCTTTCTTTGCCTTTTGTCTCGGGATTTTTCGTAGTTGTGGTATTGGTGATTCTAAATATTAATAATAAATTATTTATTCCGCTTAGGGGGAAACCCATAAGAGAAAAAAGTAGCAAACAAAAATTTAGAGGTCTCACATATAAACATAAAGTAATTACTATAAGCATAAAGTAATGTAATATAATAATGTAATGTGTAATTTACTATAAAAATCAAAAACATATAATAATGATAATAATAACAGGTTTAAATAAGTAATTCACTCAGTAAGTAAAAAAGAAAAGAGAATATTCTTAATAGTTAACTAAAAAGTAATTAAATAGTTATACTTTGATTGTATGTGTTGATGGGGATTGTTTTATGCTGAGGTATAGATTCTCATCAATCAGATGCTGAAAACAAGAAAGATTTGAAAATTTGTTGGTGTGTAAAATGGGACGTATTAAGTAATTATGACCAGAACGGGCATTAACAGAAGAATGAATAATGGCATTCATTTTGGTTTGTTCCTTATCGAATCGCATGGAAAGTGTTATTTACACAGCTATCGCACATCATATACGTGAACATTTTTCTCTTCATCATTCTGGCTCAGGAAGAGGAATAAAAGGGTAAAACTACCTCACTCATCATCTTGCCTAGTGGCTTCATTGCCTCTCCAACGGGTTTGCAGCCAACGAGGAAGGAATGGTTGAGGAAACAAGACAAGTAGCCTTCGGACTATTGACCTTTCCATCACACAAAAGGACAAACACAAAGCAAGCTCTTCGCGGTATCTTATTTATTTTATCTTAGAGAATATACGGGAAGCAATATGATGAAATGTTTAAATACTGAGGTTATTTAGACGGAACTTATTTTCATACATTAAGATGCACCGATTTTTCGTGAATATAAGTCGAGTTCCATGCTAAGAGGATCTCTTTCCTTTGGAACTGTAATAGGGATGTAAATTAATTTTAAATTACAATCACTCACAGAAATGAAAATACAAAAAACTTAAGGATGTTAACTTCTTTTGCACGTACACAGAGATCCAGCCAAAAGTGGTAAATACAAATAAAACGAGACATACGAGCAACTTATTCAAGAGAAAAAAAGCAATTGTACACATTTAGATTATACGTTTAAAAATTTTTCTTCCCTCGTTGGAATCGAAGAATACTTGTACCGATAATTAATTCAAGTTTTGAAAGAAATTGACTACCAATTTGATATATGACATGTCAGAGGGAATCCCCACGTTGAATATTTGTAAATTGCATAATGGAAATTCTTCGCGTTTCTTTTATTCTTAATTGTATGAATCCTACCAGGGAATATGAGCTTTACGACTTATCAATTACAATATAAAGTTTATCGGCCCCTATGAAAGCTGCCTAGTTCCAATGAATTACGTGAAATATACCGTAAGCAATGTAAAATATGAGAAAATAAAATTAATGTTAATTCAGTTTCTTATTGTTGGTAGAAAAATATTTGGGATCATATGTGACCACACCCCACTGGTTATATAACCAATTAGTTCAACTATTAAGTCTAACGAATAGTTCGTTCAAAGGCATAACAAAACAAAGGCACCATGTGCATAAAATTTCAAATACAACGGAAAATATGAGAAACTTAAGTAAATGCTGATTCAATCACATCTTGTAAATAAATAAATATTGGGGGTCATATGTGACCCCACTCTACTGGTTACATAACCAACTAGTTCAACTATTAAGTCTAACGAATAGTTCGTTCAAAGGCATAACAAAACAAAGTCACTCTGTGCATAAAACTTCAAATACAACGAAATACAGCACCCACGGCACAAACTTTAACTGTCCAATTACAGCACATAATCGCAATTTCGCAACATGTGCCCCTACCCTTGCCGCAGTAACCGTGCGTTCGTTTAACAGAATTGGCCGAGAAGAAAACATCCCGAAAACGCTTAAAGTTTACGTGACTCTGGGGGAAGATGATTTTTCCTAAAAGGATTTCCACATCGGAAGGCGGCAGGGACCATTAACATTTAAAGAAGAAATCTCTCTCTCGCGGAGGCAGCTACGCTTCCAGACTCGATTGATCAAACGTTTTTGGGGATGCGGAACAGGTAGGGAAGAAAGACTTTGATGAGCGCGGTGTCTTGACTTATCCCGCCCGAGCAAGTGAATGCAATCTCCCGTAAGTGGTCGGGTAAAGACTTGTGTTATGACGGTGGAAAACGGAGCCTTCCCAAGCATTCCATCTTCCAACCCGATATCACCCCTTTATTCCCCCACACCATCTTAACCTTTATAACCCGCCCTTCCATTCGTCTCCCTTGGAAACGACTCCTTGATTTAGTAATGGCGCCTTGAATATTTCACCGGACAATCCACTCTCTCTCTCTCTCTCTCTCTTGGAAGGCTTGAATCCCCTCCCCGGAATCCACCTCCCCCCCTTAAAGACACTGCCACCTATGAAAACTAAGAGCTCCAGGATTTTTGTAAATCAAATAAAAACGGGGGTGCGCTTTACGGCTGTTTTATTTTCGAGATGGAGCTGTAAATTCCTATCAATTTATGGCGGAACGCATGGTTCTACGTTTCTCGAGCGTACGCTACTGTGTTATGCAGTGCTGCCACACCATTCCGATGCTAATGGTAAGGTTCAACTTATTGTGGGTTTACGTGCTTAAACGTGCGTATAAGAAGGATGTAGATATTGTCTATTATTGAGGAATGTTTTTGTATTCTGCGTTTCCTGAATTCAATTGACAAGCTAACGTTTCCACACACTTTAAATGTAAATAAATTATCGTGAATACCATTACCATCGAATGATTATGCTATGCAAATTAGTTCACAACAGGTGACATTGACAGTATTGAGGTCCCTCGTAATACAAATGATTTTATAAACATTGATAGTAACTAAATTAAAAGATTTCAATGGTTTTAAAAATTTCATCCATAATCAGTAGAATGAGTATTCCAAGTATCTTAACAATGCATAAGTGAGTGATATCTTAGATATTAAAATATAGTAAAATCGCAACGTAACAAATAACTGTACAAGCGGAATTCGAAAACAAAAAATTAACAAAATAAAAACTGTTTTATATCAATAAAAAAATTCCAGCTAATTTCTATCTCTTAAGAAAAATTATAAATTCCAGTATTAGTATAAATATTCAATTCCTCAAGATACAGCAGCAAGGTTCATAAAACAGACCATCTCCTACAAGAAGAGGTATGGTCAAAGATCAAGGTCTGTCAATAACAGGGCATCGAACCGTTTCGTTATATTTTTCGATTTCGTTCAACAAAAAAATTAATTTAGGTTCAGTTCCGTTCTCGTTTCTTTTCTATACAAATACCGTATTCTTTGCTACGATTATTGTAATATCGCATTTCTCTGAAAGTGTTTATTAATTGTAGATTTTTTTCTTGTACATGAAATTTTAAATTGAAACTTAGAAATAGTTAGTTGCAAGTAGTTGTAATACATACACACTTGAACCTTCCTATAGTTACCCTTGAGTAATAAGTGTATCATTGAGAACTAAAATCGGAAAAGTAAAATCAACGATTCCCAGTTTCGGTTCGGGTTCAGTAATTTCTTTTATTCGGCCCGGCTTCGCTTTTTCCACCAGTAAAAATCAGTTTTATTCGGTCTTGATTTTCGGCACGGTTCCAGTTCATTGGAATGATTAATTTTGAAAAACAAAGATAAAAAATTCCCAATGCGATTTTTCCAATTGTAGGAGTAGTACTGGAAGAAAAAAAAGTAATTCAAACTCTAAATTTTTAGAACTGAGTCTGGTTTTCGATATCAACTTCCATGAGGCATTTGTACATTGCGGCTCAACCTCATTTCGATTCCTCTTCCTACCCTTTAAATCTCTCCCATACTTCATTCTCACACAAACCGTCCCTTTTGCACTCCTTATATACTATCCAACTACACACGCTTTCACCCAGAATGCGGTTCCAGTATGCAGTGAGAGTTCAATTTTCGCTTCATCGACTCCGAAGGCAACTAATCATTTCCGGCGAAATTGATATTATCCGTATATAAGACACGGGCAAGGGAAAGTGCTGCAGAATTAATCGCAGAGCGATAGATCATCGACTAATTGGAGCGCGATTTCCCTGCATTTCAGCACTCTTCGGTGGTCCTTGTTGATTCGGCCGAGTTTGCCGGTGCATACTGAATTTTGGGAATATCAAGTTGTGCGGCTGGCGTGAAAGATAAGCCATGGAAAATAATCATAAGTTTTCTATGCGTGACTGATTTTATTTTTTACAGTTTGATTTGTACAGTACTATTTTTATTAGTATTCGATTCTCGTTGCCTCTACTCTGTAGGTTTTTAACGCCAATTTAACTTTTCTTTAGAAATCATTTTTAAATTCTGCCAACGCTAAAAGTGGCAATAATTAAGGAATTAATCAACTGATAACCTCGCTAATAATTAATTATATTCTTTGATATAATCAATAATTAAAGATGATTTCACGAGTTTAATTTTATTAAAGTTCTAAACATTTGAAAAGAGTTCCATGTATATTATTATGATGTGCATTTATTCGAGAGCTGATTTTCGGTAGTTTCTTTCCTGCCACTTTTCATTGCTTTGTATTATATTACTTATTGTAAGTATTTCTTGGATTTTTGTGATCGTTTTTTTCATCAAACAGTTATGTTTTCAGTTAACATTTTTCAATTATTGGCCGTGTTGTTCTTTATTGGATATTTCCTATATATAATACCAACCGAATGCAGTTACTTTCATTTCCTAATAATTTTTATTACTTCGATTATTTAGCTTAAATGAGTAACTACGAATAATTAAATTGACTATGGAACTCCGTAGGTTTGACAAATAGGGAAGAAGGCTTGGAAATACGGCTATTAATAATTCTAGTACCGATAAAGATTAGTAAAAGCCCTCCTCATGGTCGAATGATTACCATCAAAGTCAATCGCAGCAGGCAATAAGTTGGCCAGCCATGGTATAGATCAGGGGTGGCCAACAAGTCGATCGCGATCGACCGGTCGATCGCGAGGCCAATTTTGGTCGATCGTCGATAAATTAGCTAAAAGTAAGTCATATTATTTTCTCATGATAAATTTTCTTGGCCCAAAAAAAAAAGAAAGTGAAATATTGTAATCAAATTATCAGCCATACTATGCATTTTTATAACAACTTTTTTATATTTGCGAACAAATAGTACAACAACTTATACATTGCAGTTGATAAAAAAATTAAATTGCATTTTAAGTTAGTAAAAATCTATCTCGAAAAAGTGTCGGAAAATCGAATTTTTTAGGTACCGCATGTACGGAATACTGCTATCAAAAGTTGGGTCTGAAAATTTATTTTCTTCAGGAGCCTATGTCTCGAAAACTTAAAAAGTGATTTAAAAATAAAAAATATTTTTGAACATATATTTTACTTACCTACCCATACCTCGCTGGAATGCACCTTATTCTGAAACACAATGAATAAACATAGTATGCATTTCACACCCCTTCTTCCCCCTTAGACTACGCCAATGACAATGAGTCGATCGCGACACGCTTTTATGATAAAAAGTAGATCTTATATACAGAAAAGTTGGGCACCCCTGGTATAGATGACATGAGTAAAATGAATGGCATAAAAAACTGGCTCAGGAGTTACTTCGAATTAGCGTTTAAAATAATTCCGCTACTGCTAAATCCTGAATAATAATATGAAAAATGTCTGTTGTGAATTCCAAATAAAAAAGAGAAATATAGGGATTTCCACTTCGCAAGCCACTTAAAAACCAATGGACATGTTTTTCATTCCCAAATAAGGGAATTGAAAGGGAAGATCTGCACATTGAAAAGGAAGACCAAAGGCTCCATTGGTAGACATAGATAAGGAAAGTGAAGTAAAAGATTACCATACTCATCGAATCTATTAGAAAAGAAAGCAATAGATATTCAATATAACGAATGAAAGCTGGAAACTAAAGGACATTTAGTTTCAAACATTGTCAATATCTGTCTCTGCTCATCTCCAAGGATAAAGAAAGTTTCCTATTTTGTCCTTTGTCTCCTTACCGAAGGATTTAAATTTCTAAGCCTTTTTTCATTTCATGCATCACAATGCCTACCATTTTCGTTATTTCCAAGAAATAACAACCGAAATCAATTTTTATTAAATGTTTCAAACGGCAATGCGGATTTTGGAAGTTTCGGATTGCTGAAACTCAATCTGTGATAATGTTTGCGATCGGAAATGAACGTCTTCCGGTAACATTTTGCACAACACAAATGTATGATTCTAAAACGTAAGATCTATGCAAACAAATCAAGTTAGACAAGTGTTTACCCTGAAAGAGAACAGCGTGGGAGATTTGTATGATCCGGAGAGGTAAAATTGTTACCGTTCATCACTATTAAAATATTCTCTAAGGAAAACACGACGAATACATATTATCATTTTTCACTAAGTAATTAATTAGGTAGTTATTTCAATAAGTAATTCTAGGTCATTAAAAAATCATCGATAAAATTATACGAACACTTAATCTCCGTTGTAAAAATTTTGCTTCTATTTAACACAGTATTTTATATGCAGCTAGCTCAAGCGCTCGTTGATCATCAACGGGTAAGTAAAGACGAATAATCACCATACCTATCGGTACTTATTGGGCTCTCAATAAAATAATAGATATTTTAATGTGACGAATGAAATCTGGAAACGAAAGAACATTTATTCGGTGTTGGTGAAGCTCAACTTCGTTGTTTTCATCATGAGCATTAAATCGCTTCATCATTTTCAGACACTTCGATTGCTCACTTCCGAGTATCTTTGCGGAATATTGGAAACGAAAGGTTCAAACAGAGGTTTTAAAAATGTACCTTTTAATAGTGATTTAAAAATACAGGCACAGAACTTTATGAAGTAACGACTTCAAAATTGTTCAGATTTATATTCACGAGGTAAACCAAGCGCCAAACTTACTACAAAATCTTCTTTGTGCACCTAATTTTCGCCAAAAATTTTCCGAAGTCTCCCAATAGACTTCCCTTTTGTACCCCTGCATTGATTAATATCTTTTTTCTCGTCTTCTTGATCGTAACAAAGCAGCATACAACCACTCCCGTTGTAATATGCAAAAAACCTTATTGAGGAAATTCACTTATTGACATTCCTAATCCTTATCCTTACTTTAAATGGACCTAAATTAAAATCCCCGTGTATTATTATGGTAAAATGCTTAAAATCTCATTGATTGTAAAGATGACGAGTTGCTTATCAGAAACACACAGTCTTAATATATTATTCATCCCAATATTTACAAGTGAAAGAAAATTATCGTTATCATATTACTAAGCTATCATATCGGTTAATAAAATCATTGCAATGCAAAATCCATTCACAGAAATGGAGTGGTTCTGACTGTCATCGGTTTATTTCACATTTAGTAATATCTAGTTCTCTGTTCATAAACTTTAATAGAAATTATTCATTAAACTTTAATATATAGTGTTACGACTGTTCAGGTTAATGGGGAAAGAGGATGCAGGAATAATCAGAAAACAAGGATAATCCAAATGTTTACATTTATCTCTTATAGTGTTCATAATTCTTGTAATAATACAATTGTTATTATTTTCGCTTGTACTGCTATTTCGATTTTTTTTTGTTTCATTATGAGTTATTCCACCGGATCTTTTCATAAGCAATGTCATTGTAGTCATATTCCCACTGCTCTATAGAAAAGGTCTGACGTAAGACCTGCCTCAATGGAAACAAAAATAATCATGCGTAGCTAGTGTTTGTTTTTCTTTTGGAAAAACAACGAAAAACATCGACGAAAAGTAAAAATTATTGCACGCATAATCCACCAGCGGATAACCAGGAGTTCAGTGCACTTGCATTTTCGTGCGTTGGAATCGATGAAATCAAAACCTACTAAATCAATTTTTAAACATTCACGCAAACATGTTTCTGTTTGTCGACGCGAACACCTCCATAGAAACATCGCTAGCTTCGGTAAACACGAGGAAATATTAAGCCTGCCCTCTGTGTATTTATGGAGGAATGATCACAATAGTTCATGTTATCGTCAAACAGAAGCGCGCGAGCAAACTGTCCAAAATATGGACGGGAAAAGGAAAAACTTATTTCCTCTTGTTTTAACGAGAACCGACGCGCGACGTCGCTAGATGACGACTGCAAAACGCTCCTTTCGGAAAAATATTCCCTCCCGACAGCGGTGTTTGCGCCTAACACTCCGCCATGATTAAATTTCTGCACGGTCTTTATACAAATGGCCGCGGGTGCGATGTCCACGAAACAGCACACACGTCACATCCGCTGCTTTCCGCTCCTCTTTTTTTTCTATAATTTCCATCTCCTTCTTGTTTTCCTCCCTCTCTAGATACACACTTATTCGGTTCACGTTATTTTTCCTCCTTTGATCGACCAAGTGTTGGACCTCCGCTGATTACTTAGCCGCCGCTTAGCCAATCAGCAGCTCCCTCCACCTCCGCTCTCTTCTTTTTCCTCATTTCTTTCGTTTACTCTCTCTCTCTCATCGTCTCTCTCTCTCTCACCCCTGATTTTCTCGTCGTTTTCCTTTTTTTGTGCACGAAGTCCTAAGTGGTGATGGCCAATTACTTGTCGTGAACTACCGTGCCTACAAGTTAGGGTAAAAGGGCGAAAATGTTGTTTTTTTCGTGTTTCGTAGCTCCAATTTATAACGGTTTCCCTAGAATATATCAAATTATAGAATTAAATGAATGAGATATTGAATTTTAAATGATAACTCGAATTTATATTAATATTATTTAACTGGTACGTAATTATTAGATGCTAACAAATACTAATGTTAAAATGATTTGAGATTATTCTGATATGATTTCATCAATTGTAATTTCATAAAAAAATTTAATTCATCTATTCATGTATAACAAACGTTTATTCATTCTGTTTAAACTTATCGCACGTGTGAAACCTGATAGGTATAAACCGATGACACTCACTTTCCTTTCATATATTAATCGCTTTTGCTTTGATTTACTTTCATTATTGATTGCTATGATTTAATTTCTTCCGCACCAATTAGAGAGAATGAATAGTACTAGAGAACATTCATAGGAAAAGGAAACATCATCAGGCTTTTGTAAATCATCCTAAAACTTCTTAGTTCCCATGAAAATAATAATACATACAAATGATTTAGGTCGACATATCATAAAATTTGTAACGCAATTATACATTTTAAAATGAAAAAGATATGATTCAATAACAAATAAACATTACAGTTTCCAATAATAAACGAAACTATATGAATTTTTCGACACATAATTTCTACTTTGATTAGAAAAATTCGGAAATGTTAGAATACAGGATAATAACAATCCATTTAAAGAAAAACGCACCGTTCAGTTACATTATGAAAGCAAATAATTCTTCTCTGAAGAAAATTTTCAATCCTTAAATAATATTACTTTGTTTACTTTTAAGAAGCCGGAAATTTTATATATACGATGCTATTGTTTCATCAGTTTCCGCGATTTCAAATGCATTTCATAATAAAAATGAGATATTTTTGGAAATCCTTTCCTCATGTTTTATATTTGGAATTATGGGGCAAATGAATAATTATTTTATTTTATGAAAAAAAAAGATTCTGCAAATTGAAAAAAAAACAATTTTGGTTGAATTTCAATAAAAGATATGCCTAAGCAAAAATTCGGAACCTGCATTGTTAGATATTGACGATAACTATTTTGGGTGATGGAATTCGATTATTTACGAAGTATTAATATCCAGCGCGTGATCATTGTGTGAAAAGATCCTCGTTCGTAAATGCATGACCCAAAAATTGCATCGCGGAATACGAAAGCATCGCACTGACCCACTTCCAGGGAAGATCCGTAAAAGACTATTGATATTAATTAACTTTTGAATGCATGCTAAGCCTTGCGGTTGAGCGTCACTTTTAATTCAGCACTCCACGCTGATATTCGAAATCGTTTGAACTCGTGTTCAATGCCATGCTTTCCCAGTCCTTTTTTTTCCACCTGGAGTTTTTTCCCAACATTTTGTCGCACCCTGCCGCTACTCGATTTTATGTTGCCGGCTGTTTTTTCCAATATAAAGACTAATCACACTATTTAGCGAGTTCTCCCTCTCAGAGTTGCCCCCTCCAATTTCAGCGCGACTTCTGATTAACGGCCGGCTGGGAGAGATATTTCCACCTCCTGGTGAAACTGTGTGGGCCCCGCCTCGAAATTTCTCTAAATATTTAATTAAGCTCGCTAAGCCTGCTTTAATTTTATTTGATCTTTTCCCCCCGTTCTCTCTCGACCTGCATTCTCTCTCTCTCCCTCTGCATTCACATTTATTTCGTGCCTTTTTCGTTCTAAACTTTCGTCGTCTCTTCGCCTCCCGCGTTAATTTAGTCATTGATCACGCCTTGAGTTTTTGCCATTTCTCCGTCGCTCACTCTCTCACATGTATCGCTTTCCCTTCTCCGCATCTTCCTAACTAACCTTTTCCATTATCTGCCTGGACCACTATGGTTGCCATGAAGGCCTACCTGTAACCCTGAAAGCCCCTTAATTTATGTACGAATCTAGACATTGATTGCTCAAGTACAGAAACGGGTTTCAGCCTGTTTGCGCTAACACGTTCTTAGAATTTCCCGAGTTCACCGAGCTGGTTTCTAAATCTGATATGCTAATATTTGAACCATATTTTTATTACGTTGAAGTACTACAATTACTTGTTAGAATGAATAATATCAATTTTGGATCACGTAATACTTCGTTATTACTTCATCTTAAAGATTCGTAAAGAAATTAGTGAATTAGAACAACAAGAGAAACTGTGCAATTCAGACTGCAGTGCGGTGAATGTATACTCTGTAGAGATAAGAACTTTTTCCTCAAATCATTGAATCCCATCAGTGTTTATCATGATTAAAGTATGAACATTATAGATTTATTTACTGTATCCTGTGTAGTTTGTCCTTTAGGCGTTGTGTAGTGAGTCTAAAAATCAAATGAAACTATCAATGAAATAAATCAAATCAAATATTAATCAAATGAAATAAATGTTATTCTTAGGTAGTTCTAGTTGTTACGTATTAAACCCAAATTCGGGTGAGAACCTTAAACCCTCCATCATTAGCTCAATGGAGAGGAAATGAGACTTAAAAGAAAAGATGACCGTGGTTACCTCTTTGAGCCGGAAAACTATGCTAAGATCTCCTTTTAGCGAAAGAATGACCTTGTGAATAACACTTTTCACGGTACCATCTCGAGTTTCACCTCGGGTAGCAAGTAAAAACGAATTTTTTTCTCTTCCCATCACCATTCCCTCGATTTCCTTAATGCAGAGATCCGCTAATTAATTCAGTAGGGACTGATAAATAAGGTGAAAGTCTCGTATGATTCACATCTAGAAAATGGTCGTGTCTCTGAGTCATTCATTAAAACGTCTTAATTTGCAATTTCGTATTACATCTGTAAAGGTTTTATCGCGTGAATAACTCAACACGCAGGAACAATATTTTAAAACAACATGTGATTATTTCACTTAGTCTGTTAGGCCTCACACCGTTCTTTCGATTATCCAATCATTTTTCGTACATTTTGTTAATTGTATTGAAATGGTATGGATGGATAATACACTTTATAGAAATAATGCGATTAATTTTCCTGTTACTCTAAATGCTTTTAATTTTCACTTCATGCCCTTACTCGTATATTGCTTTCCTTCCCACTCGTATAATGAGTTCTCTTCAAATACACTATATATCAATGGCACATTCATATTTTTTTGGGAATGTTAGTTAAATACATTCATCTTAAGATTGGTTACAGTTTATGTCTACTGTTTCGACCGCAGTAACAGCATTTAATTGTTGCCATTATGCATGAAGTACATAGTTGTAAATGAATTGTTCTCAAATGTTGATATAATGCAGCTAATGAGGCCTGTTTAACAATTAGAATCTTAGTTATATCATAATAACTGAGTGTATTAATCGAATTTCGATAAAAGTACAGAGGAAAGTAGTTAGATAAAACACTGATAATTTTTTATGAATATTCAATGGTAGGGCAACATACTCATACGAAATTTGTTGCTCCGTGGTCCATGGAGCTTATGAACAAAATTACGTTCTTCGTTCGACATCGAGTACATGCAAACTTCTTTGTGAGCTTAACTTAATCTATCCAAAACTTCCATGCACAATATCACATTTGCAGACCAAAACGACAGATGTTTATTGCCAAATTATAAACAAAAACAGATTCTTCATTGCTTCTTAAGTATTAGTGTTAGTACATACATTATTTATAACTGTTTATATTATGTGCGTTTATTAGTGTTGTACATAGAGTAGTGTTACGCTTTCCCTCTCCTTTTATAACTAAGCTACTTTATCATGTATATCATATTACTTTAATCCTTGATTTGTTTCACTAAAAATTATTAATGGTAGAAAGTAAAGAATATTTTAAATACACAATAATATAAAAATATCTCCCTAGTAATACTGTATTATCAACTTCCTTGAATTGTGAAAGTCCACAATGCATTTTATGAAAAATAAAATAAAACCTGTGAATATGAATTCATATATCACTAAAATATTCTGTAAAATGAGCTGCAATACCTAACTTTTATCGTCGTAATAAAAAACTAAGTACCCTCTAATAAAATTCAAACCAGCGCAGCGTTGAGAATAAAATTCCTTTTCAATCCAGCAGTCATTGCATTTATTATTCACGATCATACGAAATTAAACTATGGAATTTGCTTCGAAAATTAAATTGGTATCCAAAACAAATTCTTTTCCGTGGATTACAAAGTAAATTAATTGAATATCTTTTGAAGCCAAACTATTTACTGCAGTATCCACAACAAAATTAGTAATCAAAATAAATTATTTCCGTAGGGTCATAAACATATAATTCTTTTTCCTTCTAATTACGAATTACTATCCCTTCTAATTATTATATTGCCTTAATATCAGTCATCGTGTTGCGCAAATATTCCCCAAAAGAATAAAGTTTTCTAGCGGTCTTTTCATTACCGTCCCTGTTCTACTTCATTTTTTCAACTCCAAAATTGCCGTTCTAATTTTAATTAAAAAATTGCACCTCCTCCATTACCGAGGGCTGCGAAAATCTGATTTACGAGCGAGGTATTATTAATACACTTTTTTAATCTCGAGGACGCGTAGCGAAATTATCATCCCGATATTATCACTGTTTACCATTTATGAATCAATTATCCTACTGCATTTTCAGGAAAATGGCGCGCCCCAGAAAATATCTTCGGGAGTAAACATTTGGAATTGAGAATGATTAATAAATTTGCACTCCATTTCGCCGAATAAATGAATACAACATTCCTCTTCCAACCCGTTCTTTTTTTGTTTGCCGCTGCATTTAAAGCCCTGGTTTCGGCGCGCGGAAAAACGCCGGGCCCATAATTTTTATCGCCGCGTTCTCCTCGAATAAATTGGGATCGCAGCAAACGTTTCGGCTCAGAGAAATTTTGTCAAATATTTAAGCACGCCTCCGAACAGATATTTACATGGAGCTTTCATAAAACAAACGTATGTTTATCGCCACTAACCGAGTTTCGCGATCGCAAAAAATGACCTCCTCCTGCATATTCCGTCGTGGAATCCGCGCGCATTTATGACGCCACGCATAAATAAAAGCGAATATAAATATAAATAAACATTTAGCGCGGCAAGCGATATCCGGAAGGCAACTAAAGCGATGCGAGTATCAAAGTCAATTATCCCGTCGGAAAAAACTGACGAGTTAAACCGATTTAGCTTAACTTTGACTCGTGGAAATAAACACATTTTTCGTTTGCATTTTTCTCTGGGAAGGAAATCCGCTCCGTTAAAATATACGAATAAAAGCACTATGTACTCGATGATGATGTTATGTCCACCTCTAACTAAAGAAATGCAATAATTTGTTCGATATTTTTGTTCGATAACTAAGTTTTTCGAAACCTAGCAAATATAAAATTATTTCAACGGCTGCGTAAATGTATAAAATAGCGCTTCCGTGGGTATAACTCAGCGAAACGAGTTGATGTTTGTGTTTCTAAAGCCTTTTTTTATGTAATCCAGTATTCGTTGCAAACAGCACTTTCCGACGTACGAGTTTACGTGAATATTTGAGGATGAAACCATCAAAAATAAAAGGAATTAATATAATTTCGAAGTGCTTCCGGATAGCTCAGTTAGCAGCGCGTTTGTCTTTAGCGGAAGCAGTCCCGGGTTAGATTCCCTGTAGAAACCAGTATGTGCCAAATTCCCTAAGCTGTCGAAGCATTTTTCACAATACTACTAATACTAGCTTGAATTTAAAGGAAATTCTTAACGTAATCTCATTTAGAAACAATAGAACTTAGTAATTTCCACACAAATAAATTATATCTACCGGTTTCGGCGGGAAGCCATCATTAGGTGAACGGACCTGATTAGTAGTGCATAATATATTTGTGTGTGGATTACTGAGTTCTTCATATTTCGTTATGGTGTTCCACGAAGTATGACCAAAAAAGATTGATTATACAACATACATTTACAAACATACAATTACAAACAATTAAAAAGTATTATGAATACATTTGTGTTGAAAACGCTGTAAATACTTAATCATGAAAAATGCTAATAAGCTATTATTTGACTGAGAGGTGCGATTTGATTAGAAACTGAAAAAAAAACATAATAATAAAAAATAATAATATAATAATTTATAATATAACAATACAATGATAAGATGATAATATCATTCTAAAGTAATAGTAATAATGTAATAGTAATAACAGATAATAATGTAATAGCAGTTATGGAGTCCAGTGAAAATTTCGTAGCAGTGGAGATTCTATACAGCCGCCAAATTATACTTCTTCGTCATTGCGATGTATCGTTCATCAATTCCCGCAAAGTGATCATTTTCTGGCAGCGCTGAAATCGATTCGAACGCATAGCTCAGCATCTTTCATCTCCGTTTGAACAAGGACGAAAAGAGATGTAGCCGCTGTGCTAATTTAGAGATGTCGCTCCCATTTGCTGTCACAGCTTATTCACTCTTCAAAAAAAAAGTCCTCCATCCAATCAGACGACGCACCCACGCAAACGAATCTTGTAAAACTGTCGTCGGGTGGCGTTATTGCGGCTCTTAAAATATCGCCCGGTGCCGCATTCATTATAAAAGGATTATTGGCAATCGATTTGAGTTTCGGGCTGTAACGACTCGTGCTAATTTAGTGGATCCCGAGGAATGGGTAATGCTGCTTTGGGTAGGAAGAGGAGTAGCTGCCATCAGTCACGCACGCATAGCGACATGTAAGAAACGTGTTTCAGCAAAGGATATGGAGTCTGTGTTATCCCAACGAAGGGTGTCCATTGCTCCAGTAATTTCAACGTGCGCTGTGTCTCAATCACTCAAAACATTGAATCCTCATGTAATGCGAAGCTATATTTACGCCTGACTGAAAATCAAAGAAATTAAGAAGAATGATCTATATTGATAGTACCAACTCCGGCATAATATTTATAAAACATCGCAAGGCCAAACAAATTTATGTTACTCCAATGTTGATGGTTGAATTTTTCGAAAACTAACCACATAAATATTCTATATACGTTTCAATAATCCAGTTTCCAGTGTCATATTTATTATGCAATATTGCCGAAATTAGACGTGGGGTCAGGTGGCGACGTTAACTCCCATAATATTTAACTCAAATAATTTAATAGTTATAAAGGTATGCATTATGCATACGCAGGTACAAAAGTATGCACTGTGATACATGATCGTATACTTGCATACAATGTATTGATACGCAAGCAGCAGCTAATAGCAGCTAGCTAATTTCAGTATTCTACAGATGCAGAGTTGTTTTTAAATGATGAATCTACAATTACCTTGAAATTGTATATACACGACTTTGTTAATTTTACTTATCATGTAAAATTATGTGGTCAAAAATTAAAATATGGTTAACTAATGTGATTCGATACATTTCCAACTAATATCAGTATATCATTCATATCATATGTATATTATTGATAAAAAAATCAAATATACGACTGATTTTCACATTTGGAATAAGGAACTCAAATATAAGTCCCAGACTAGTGCATTAAATCGGTATTTAATAAGCTGTGGCTAATATTGAGCGAATACTACTAGTGAAATACTCCTTTACCGATCTTATATTTTGCAAAAATTGGGGAAATTCAAAAAAAATATTTGCTGAACATTATCAGGAATTCATCACCATGCGAAACATAAAATCTAAATCTGGGACTATCACTCCTAATCCAGGGTGAATAGCTGGTTTGAGTTAAGACATGATAGCAAGAAAAGATACAAAAAACGTGAACAATAAACGTATCAAATATAGAGAATAGCGACCTAATAAATGGACAGATAGAAAAGGGACCATTCGTCCATTTCCAAAGGAGAAATTACCTTTTATTTCCTCCTCGAAAGTGATTCAAACCCACGCGAGAGAAGAGGGGATTTACAAAGTGCTACAGTGTGCATCCGTCGAAAGTGGTAAAGGAATTGAAGTACGGCTTTTGTTGGGCGCTGGAGGCATGCCGAAACAATGTTTTAAACGCGCGTTTAAAACCCGCTGTTTCAGATCTTCCCGAACGCTAACAAGACCTGGAAACACTCTTCATTCGAGAGCTACTTCTATTCGAGCTCTTATAAGCGCCGCCTAGCACGTCTCTGCAAATCGCTTAAGCTTCCAGAACGAAAGATTCCACTTGAAGCACCGCATTGACCCGAGGAAGTGAAGAGTAATTTGAATACGAAAAGCTTCGTTTTGAAGTTTCCTGGCCTTTCCACGAAAAAAGGAGTTCCGCTCATATTTTCCGCGTCAGGATTGAATAGAAATTCGTAAAAAAGCTCTTACGTATACAAAATCAATGACTCGACATGATAATGTGACCTGAATTCTCATTTGACTTTCAAAAACGGATATTTTCCGGAGTTTTTTTTTAAGTTAAATGGTTCGTTTGACAAAAAAATTAAAGATTAATGAGGTCTGCGGAGAAGTTTGGATTGGCTGTGCGCCTCACACGTGCACCCTAATGGAGTTATTATGCATGTTGGGCCTGAAGACAAGACCTTTGTACGTACATGTATGGCAGAAGTTGTGTATTTCGCTGACATCGATAAAGAATGCATTAACCTCAAATGACTTTTCCCGCAAGTCACCAAGACGCTTCGAATGGTTCAAAGGCAAAGAAGATTCAACATTGATAAATCAGCCAAAAGCTAAGGACACTTATGAATCATATCGAGATTTCTTCGTAGCCATCGCGGAACGTATGGAGCTATGCTAATGTAGCCAACTGATTAGAAAAAATTGATCCTAAGCCCATATGTTCAGCTGGCCGCATAAGCATTTCGAACTAAATTTTGGGTAACATATTTAAGATTTGCGTTCTAACATTAGTCATTGATGCTGATTTATATAAAATTTTACAATAATTTCATAGATCAGTTACACTTTTTGTTCGTGAATCAAAGTAAGCTTTGGCTCTGCCAGATATCCATCGCATATGGTATCTGCATGAAATGGTAAGACAATATGTACGTGATTTACTCGTAATCCGTGGATCTCAGCATAGAATTGATAGGAAGGAAGGAAAGGGCTGATGTACCTAGAGTGACCAGTTTAAAAATGTGGTTTCATGATAATATATATGCATAGATTTTGGGGCAATTGCGTCAAAGAATTGAGATATTATTCTTGGCCGAGGATCCCAAATTACTGAAATATGTAACTAGATATATAAGAAGTACATTATGTAATTTTCCGGATTTAAAGCTTGTATTTCAACAATTTTTTTAGCTTAGGTCAGTTTACCTTTCATTAGAATTTTAATCTATTACATTCCTACAAGTAATATATAGCCTGTGGTATAAGGAGGAGCCTAAGAAAAGGTGATAGCTTATAAGGAAATCATAGTTCACAGCTGAAAGATGGAAAATTGAAGCATAAGACAATGGTTTAACAATTTTCTTGTGTCCTATCCCCTGTTCAATTTTTTTTCACTTTTATCATAGTGAATTTAAGTAAATGATTCATATTCCTTGGGTATGAAGTGGAACAACATTTAATAACATCAAATAGATGCTTGGGGACTTGTAGTTTCTGACAACAATACTCAATAACAAGAAGCTAATAAAGAAGCTCTAATGTTCTGTGTTTACACATCCTGCCACACACGAAAAGGCAGCTTGCAGGGTATTACAAAAGTAATAATCATGAATATATTAAATTCTTGAAGACTACATGAAATAACTTACGTAGGTTACAATTAAGATTGGACCAAACACAATACACATATACTGCTTATTATAAAAAAATTCATTCACTGATATTTTAATAATATTCACATCATAATACTTTCTAATATGTTGATATCAATAAACTGTATCATGGAAGTGGAGCTGTACAATATGAATGTATCATGAGCATTGTAGTGATATTCATGGGACTCTTATATAAAATACTTGAATGATATGCAAAGTGGAAGCTATAGCAATTTCTTATTAAATGAGAACACATTGTTTGCTCATTTATTGCTTTGAAATTGTACACAACTGTTTTAATTTTAATTGATAATCTATCTGTATTCCCACTAGGAATGATCTAAGCATTTAGTTTTCTAAATAATGGTATACAAGAAGTTCTTATAATGTACACTAAATGGCTCATTCTAATTTGAAAAGATTTCATATAGAAGGAGAAAGTTACAACAAAGCTTATCAAAGTTCACTTGTCATATAAAGAAAGATAAAGATGATTTTCTTGACGTAAGTTAGTGAGAATATTAATTAGTAAGATTTCTATGTAGGCAATCAGTCTATTTAAGTAAATTACTTCAAATGATTTGTGAATTGAAATAAAAAATAATAGTCACTAAATTCCAGAATTTTTATGGTATTTATTTTAAAAGTACAAAAAGACAATTTTATTGTAAAAATTCCACTCCAATAAGCCACCAAAATGCAGCTAATATGTGCTTTCATTCCAATGAAATAATCTTTTGAGGCAACAAGCAAATGATTCCATTGCTCAGTTCAATTTTGCTCATTGTCTCTGAAGATAATTCTATCAATCAACTAATCAAATAAAATACAAACAAGGTAATTAGCTACTTTTTATAGTTTATCTTATTGGAATTTACTATTACTCTTTTCCATAAGTTTGGTTTTTTGGACAAAGTGACAAATTTCATAACTTTTAAGAATTTGGGGGATATTTCACATCAAAAAGACTCATTCATTAAGAAATTTAAGGATTTTATAATTCAGTACATTGATTCCAGCAAAGAATTTCCTAACCCAACTCCTGCGATGTCTATCCTCAGAAAATCCTGAATCAATTTAGTTTAATGCACTCACCACTACCCTTCAGCATAAATGTTCCTACAATCAGCATAGAAATACACAACTTTGTGACTTCCTCATCATGCAATGCTCTTTCAATATTTCCTTCCTCTAATAATGATTGTTCAACATCATCAGCATTTTATTTTTGTTCAATTTCTATCGGTATGTTGGAATGCCTTTCCCAAATTGCTCCTCTTCACATTCTTTCAACTTCCCTTTGATTGTGGCTTGATCATATAAAATGATTCTCTTGCCATCTTTTACATTAACCTTCCCATACAATAGACAATAGTTTCTATTTTTATCCTACTTTTCTATTTCCTCTAACTGCTACTAACATAGCTTTTTGCCCATTTTGTTTATGGCAACTTTACTCATGGCACTTACTGAAAATTCTTTTAACTTCATGGCTTTGACTGAGTATTTTGATAAATCATTTCTAAATATTAAAAATATTGAGTTTCAATAGAACTTGTTGTTCTCTTCAATAATGCTTATACAGAGGTGATGAGAAGAGACATCAATAAATTCTTTTTGTAGCACTTTCCTACATTTTTGCTGGAAGTTCTTGATGTAATGAACACAGATCTGGAAAACTAAGATCTTATTTGAATTTAACTGACTGCTCTTTAGTAATATGGGTCCCCAATGTTTTAAATATTAATATTTAAAATAAAAAAAATTGTGAGGTGATAATCAAATATTAGCAATAATTTTAGCAATTTTTTGTTAGAGCTCTTCCTCAGTAATGTCCTTTTTTGAAGTATTACAAAATTCTAAGTAGTCAACCCATAGAAGAAAAAATATTGGAGCTTGGCTGTTAATGAATAAGGGCTTTCTTTATTCAGGAAAGTGGGCCAACTATCAGCTATTGGAGAGTTTTTCTAATCATCTAACATCTAAAATTTTTGGTCATATGTTCTATACCTCCTATCACAGAATTAACAAGCAAATGTATTATAAGGCATCAGATTCTTATATGAAATTTATTACTTATAACTTCCCCTTAGTATTTATCTTGGTACTTATTTAGGTCCCAAGTATGGCCTTCAATTCCCTTCTATTGAAAAGTTTTCTATATTTATTCACAGTGAAGAATTCTTGTTTATTAACTTAACCTGAAAACTATTTAGCTTAAACATTTTTTTAAACCTTTAAATCTACTCTCGATATGAATTTTGTAATGCAAACAATGAATACTTAAATACTTGAGAGCACTAAAAATGTTTCGAATGGACAAACTGGACCAAACTGCACATAGAAAATCCCCAGTTTTCCTTTCTTTCATTCAATCCATGCTACAAAATTTAAGTCAAAAATGGTTAACTGACATAGTTTATGAACATTGATTACCACAAAAATCTTAAATTGTCAGGAGTGAAAATGGATTCTGCTGCTGCATGAAAATTTGAGTTAAAAAGAAATTCATATGTAAGGAAATTCTGTTACCTAATTCTAATATAAAAAGCTTTGTTGGCAGGGGTGCAATATAGGAGAATTTTATGGAAAATTCCAGATAAAAATATAAATGGATGATTGATTTTGAATGACATGAAGGTGATTTTTCTCAAACTTCACTTTAAACTATGGAACCATAATATTCTAAAATATTGCATGATAAATAGTATCTTGTCGTATATTACTGAAGTTTTTGTTTTGATGTAAGAAAGTCAGAGATATAGACTATGACTTGATACTTCTTTGGTATCTTGATTAAAATAGAAATGACCCATCATCTAAGTTGTTTTTCACTTAAAATACAGCCATTATTAAGGAGATCAATGTATTACACTTGATAGTTCATTCTGTTTTAAAAATCCCTTTTGAAATGGCAATTAATTGATTGATTTAAGCTATTAAGTTCATCAATATTTGGCCACTCACAAGGATTGGTTGATCATAGAGTTTAGATTGAACCTATCAATGTTGCAGCTGAATACTAATATTTGTTTCTGACTTTTCATGAACACTATTTAATTTTGATACACAATTATGATTATTTCCAATTATCTAAATATAGAAATCTTGCCAAAAGAGTATTATTAGAGCTCTTTTTAGGTTGTCTTGTCCCTAAGTCTCATACATATAAGTATGAATCACAAGATACAGTATAATGACAGGCATTGTTTAAGACATTAGCTGTTTGTAATGAAGAAAATCTCAGAGGAGAGATCCACCTGAGTGTTAACACACTCATGGAATGGTCACCAGACAAGTCACATGAATGAAGTATCCCATCAAATGGAAATAGAACTAAAGAAAAAAATCTCACCACGATCAGCCTCCCATTCATTGCTGTCAGGTAGAATCTTCAGGATTACATCAAAACACAAGTTCCGCACAAAGCATATTCCCAGTTTTTGGGTCAACAGGAAGATTTGAAATGTGAGGGATAACCTCAGCCAGTTGTCATGGTCTACTTTGATTAGTTAATAGAGTGGGAATCTTGTGAGTATCTTCTGTTTAAAAATTTTGAGCCAATTTCTTATTATCTACAGTCATTTGTATTTTGAGAATTTTTTGTAATTTTCTTTTTCAGGTAAAGGTAGAAAACAAGAAAAAATAACAGCTGTGGTGTTTTGAATTTCATTTTTTTATTGCAGTTGAAAATACATTTTATAATTTTAAATTTGTACAATAACATCTGAAAAAGCTTGTAAAATGAAAAAAAATGCCAAAATTTCTTATAGATTTAATTCGCTCTTGGACAAGGAGTATCATGCCAGAAACTCTATATATATAGGTATATCCGGAGAGTTAGCTATATATAATAGATATATCTATTATATATAGCTAACTCTCCGGATATACCTATATAGATACGAGTAAAAGTTGCTTGCATACTGCAAGCTATCCGTTGAATACAGTATCATACCAAGTACTGCCTCAGTTCAAATTTAAAACTTCGCGCCAAAGACCGCCTGGCGACGAACTAAGAACCCGATCGTGAGAGAAGACGGCAAAATAATATTAGATAAGTGCCATCCTTACTTGTTCCAAAGTTTCGATTCAATATCTTATCGGGAAGGTCCCACGCCTCTGTCACCATTCCGGGTCTTATCTTTCCAGCTTATCGGGAGGCATTTAAAAAGATTTCCGCAATGCATTTCTTATGGAAGAATTTTGCATCCACCTGGCGTCGAACTCACTGTCATTTGGCTACATTTTTTCCATGAGAAGCATAGAAGACTACCTCAACTTCAACCTCCGAAATTTTGGTTACTCTATCTTAACGATAAGTGCCTCAAAATATTTTTCAAAAATCCGCGCAATGCATTCTTATGGGAAAATTGCGATTTTTGGGAATTTCTAGCATCGAACTCATGATAGCTAGCGTCGATGTCTGCATTATTCTGGCATCTAGAGTGTAGGGCCAGTACGTCGAAAAAATCTGAAGTCGATGGCGCTTGTGGAACATGGTCAGAATTCGTATCCCCTATAAATATATATCTATTATATATAGCTAACTCTCCGGATATACCTATATCTATTATATATAGCTAACTCTCCGGATATACCTATATATATATATACCTATATATTTATAGGGGATACGAATTCTGACCATGTTCCACAAGCGCCATCGACGTCAGATTTTTTCGACGTACTGGCCCTACACTCTAGATGCCAGAATAATGCAGACTTCGACGCTAGCTATCATGGGTTCGATGCCAGAAATTCCCAAAAATCGCAATTTTCCCATAAGAATGCATTGCGCGGATTTTTGAAAATTATTTTGAGGCACTTATCGTTAAGATAGAGTAACCAAAATTTCGGAGGTTGAAGTTGAGGTAGTCTTCTATGCTTTTCATGGAAAAAATGTAGCCAAATGACAGTGAGTTCGACGCCAGGTGGATGCAAAATTCTTCCATAAGAAATGCATTGCTGAAATCTTTGACAATTTTTTTCAATCCCTTACCGATAAGCTGGAAAGATAAAACCCGGAATGGTGAAAAAGGAGTTTGAAAGCATTCTTTCGTGAATTTTACCGTTCGTCTAGTGGTCCTTGGTTCGATGCAAGAGGGTCATTCCGATTCCACCATGCATTTCAAATGGGGAAAACGGAATCTTATTTTAGGACCTTCCCGATAAGATATTGAATCGAAACTTTGGAACTAGTGGTAATGGCACTTATCTAATATTAATTTGCTAATTTCTCTCATGGAAGGGTCCTGAGTTCGATGCTAGGCGGTCTTTTACGTGAACGTTTGCAATCTGTTTTGAGGCCGTTCTCGATGCGATAGAGCAATCAAAATTACGGTGTTTGTAGATGAGATGGTCTTCCATAGTACCAAAGGAAGAAATGTTAGCAAATGACCGTGTGTTCGACGCCAGGTGGGTTCGAAATCCTTCCGTAAGAAATGCATTGCTGAAATCTTTGACGATTTTTTTCAATCCCTTACCGATAAGCTGGAAAGACAAAACCCGGAATGGTGACAGAGGCGTTTGAGAACATTCTTTCATGTTATTCGCCGTTTCTGCGGTGGTCCTTGGTTCGATGCAAGAGCGTCATTCCGATTCTACCATGCATTTCAAACAGGAATAACGGAATCTTAATTTAGGACCTTCCCGATAAGATACTGAATTGAAACTTTGAAACACGTCAGAGTGGCACTTCTCTAACGTTCGTATGCCATTGTCTCTCACGAACGGGTCCTGTGTTCGACGCCAGGCGGTCATTTACGCAAATTTTAAAAAATTGTTTTGATGCCTTTCTCAATGCAGGAGACTATTCAAAATCACAGCGTTTGCGTTTGAAGTAGTTTTCTATAGAACCAGTGGAAGAAAGGTTGCATATGACCGTGAGTTCGATGCCAGATAGATGAAAAATTCTCACGGTCGAAATGCATTGCGGCAATTTTTAAGATTTTTGCTGGATAAGCTTCGAAAATGATACCCGTAAGGGAAACTTATTGTAAATTTTCACCAATTAGCTTGCAGTATGCAAGCAACTTTTACTCGTATATATATATATATATATATATATATATATATATATATATATATATATATATATATATATATATATATATATATATATATATATATATATATATATTTATAGGGGATACGAATTCTGACCATGTTCCACAAGCGCCATCGACTTCAGATTTTTTCGACGTACTGGCCCTACACTCTAGATGCCAGAATAAAGCAGACATCGACGCTAGCTATCATGAGTTCGATGCCAGAAATTCCCAAAAATCGCAATTTTCCCATAAGAATGCATTGCGCGGATTTTTGAAAATTATTTTGAGGCACTTATCGTTAAGATAGAGTAACCAAAATTTCGGAGGTTGAAGTTGAGGTAGTCTTCTATGCTTCTCATGGAAAAAATGTAGCCAAATGACAGTGAGTTCGACGCCAGGTGGATGCAAAATTCTTCCATAAGAAATGCATTGCGGAAATCTTTGACGATTTTTTAAAAATGGCTTCCCGATAAGCTGGAAAGATAAAACCCGGAATGGTTACAGAGGCGTGGGACCTTCCCGATAAGATATTGAATCGAAACTTTGGAACAAGTAAGGATGGCACTTATCTAATATTATTTTGCTGTCTTCTCTCACGATCGGGTTCTTAGTTCGTCGCCAGGCGGTCTTTGGCGCGAAGTTTTAAATTTGAACTGAGGCAGTACTTGGTATGATACTGTATTCAACGGTTAGCTTGCAGTATGCAAGCAACTTTTACTCGTACCTATATATATATATTTATAGGGGATACGAATTCTGACCATGTTCCACAAGCACCATCGACGTCAGATTTTTTCGACGTACTGGCCCTACACTCTAGATGCCCAAATAATGCAGACTTCGACGGTAGCTATCATGGATTCTATGCCAGAAATTCCCAAAAATCGCAATTTTCCCATAAGAATGCATTGCGCGGATTTTTGAAAATTATTTTGAGGCACTTATCGGTAAGATAGAGTAACCAAAATTTCGGAGGTTGAAGTTGAGGTAGTCTTCTATGCTTCTCATGGAAAAAATGTAGCCAAATGACAGTGAGTTCGACGCCAGGTGGATGCAAAATTCTTCCATAAGAAATGCATTGCGGAAATCTTTGACGATTTTTTAAAAATGGCTTCCCGATAAGCTGGAAAGATAAACCCCGGAATGGTTACAGAGGCGTGGGACCTTCCCGATAAGATATTGAATCGAAACTTTGGAACAAGTAAGGATGGCACTTATCTAATATTATTTTGCTGTCTTCTCTCACGATCGGGTTCTTAGTTCGTCGCCAGGCGGTCTTTGGCGCGAAGTTTTAAATTTGAACTGAGGCAGTACTTGGTATGATACTGTATTCAACGGATAGCTTGCAGTATGCAAGCAACTTTTACTCGTTTCATATAAGCTTACTTCTCTTCTCATCCCATATTTAAACATTTTTGGATTGTGAATATTCACAAAAAGGTTCATTAATTACCTGTGAATTGTTATTTCGAATATTTTGCCCTTTTATACTCTCTATTTCATGACTTTAGTTTCCATTTCTTCATCTTACATGTCTTCAACATTCTCCTTCTCAATCATATTTTCAACATTAGCAATAAATGTTGCGAATAAAAATCATGATCATCCAAGAGATAGTAGAGTGAAAATCTATTATTTACCTACTATTTTAATGATCCTTTTTGTTTCATAAAGACTCTTGCAGTTATAATTTATGCATCATTTTGTCATTCATGAGATTGTAACGGGACTGCTTGAAAAGTGACAAGGAGTATGCTCTGTTGAAATTGAGATTCACAAGAGAAAGGCTTGATTCTATTGAGAAATCTCATTCCCTTTTAATTTAGCTGTTCTTTATTTTTATGGTCCAACATTTTTAAATGTGCATGCTCATTTTTTATGCCATTAGGTGTTCACACATGCATGCTCCTCCGAGTCTAAGAGTGTTTTGTTTCCAGTAAATTTTATTGTAAGTGACTTATTTATAGTTAAAATTGTGCATATTTTCCTAAGAAACACCTCCTGGAAGTATATATAAATATTTTAAATATCTTATGCAGTTTATTTATATTTTTCTTCATTTTTATGTTGTATTACAAATCATGTTTTGATCAGGCTCCAGGATAAGCATTATGAAAATATCTTTTATAAGTTTAAGCTTAAATTTCAGCATAATAGGGTTAAAAATATATATTAAATGCCGCCTTATTTCTTTTCAAAACTAAATATGACATTTCATGGAAGTAAAACAGCCTTAAAAAGAAATTTGATTTATGTAGTTTGAGGAGTTTTAGTGAAACAGACGACCTTGAGAATTTGCAGAGGCTTTGCATGATTTTTTTATTGCAAGATTCATATTCTATGCATTCTTCTTTACTCATCACATTTAAATATACTTCTTTAGGTCTCAATTCTTAAATCTTTATTTTAATCTTTTAAACTTCATATCACTACCTTTGTTAGGTATAAAATTTTTGTTTTCTGCACATCTTTTCATGAGGTTTTCTCTTAATATTTTTACCTGTGAAACTTAATTTTAAAAAAGATATATATATTTTCATAATTTTCTTGCAAAAGTACCACCAAAAGTGTTTTAGTTTAATAATATTTAGTTCAATAAAATATTTTATAGAAGATAATCATATTTAGTTATATTCTAACTGAAATTCTATGGAACCAAATCACCTTGAGGCCTAGAGAAAGTTTGGCATGTAGATCTCATTGCATACTCCAATATTTCTTTATCACATTTTATCATAAGGAAGGTACCACTTGCATTATGTTATATGTTACTGAATATCTTTATTTCTTTTCTATAATTTGGTCAATGTATTCCTTTATCTTTGTTTGCTCAACTTTTGTTTGGATTTTCTCGATATTTGTTGCAGTTGTAGGCCTATTGAATTCCATAAGAAAGATCTTTTTGCATTGCGAACCATCACTGTAGTGTCTCATAGCTGTTATCTGTTTTATTTTTAAAGTCTAGGCCCATCAAGTGTCTGCATTTTGGAGTGTTTGGTTTTTATTCATCTTAAGTTTACTTTGTTCTTGGTAAAACATTATTTAACTTTATTTCTTTATGAAAGAATATTTTAAATTCCCTTTTAATATGACATGAATTTAAGCAAAATGTTTTTATATGATTCAAAGCGTTTCAAGGATTGACTATAACCCAATATACTGATGTAAATTTCACATTAATTTTTGTAATTGCCGAGCATTGTTTGAACTATTTGAAGTGATAGTGTTAATGTCTGCATGCAAAATTTTTCATGTCTGCTAGTGATTCATTTAGCAATTAGGTTTTCGTGACTTTCACTGCTAAGAAGTATATGACCTTGGGAATATTACATTTTAATTTCTATGAAAGCAAGCAGCTTTAAAATTAGTTTGAATTGTGTTTTTAGCAAATTGGATGACCTTGGGAACTTAGTCAAATTTTTTGCATGCAGATTCTTCATTCCATGTATTCTTCTTAGCTCATCACATTTTAATGTGTAATATATTTAGTCTCAGATCAAATTTCCTTACAGCAACAACTTGCTTTGGAACTAAATTTAAACTAAACATAGTTTGGTTGCATTTTTTCAATAACATATCTGTTATTCAATTCATTTTGCAGATAAGAAGGCTCTTGTCAAGAAGTAGTGATGGGAGGGCTGAAGATTCAGTGTGAAAATATTCGTAAAATCTAATTAATTAAGGCAAAATGTGCTCCAAGAACGGCTTATTTTTTCTATCATATTACTTTATATCTGAAAAATAAAGGAAATATTTGCTCCAAAATTAGTTTTTGGAGATTTTTCAAGATATTTAAAAAATGAAGGGTGATTCGCTCCAAAAATGGTCTATTTTACCAGATATTCGTAAAATCCAAAAAATGAAGGTGGAATGCACCCCCAAAAACGGCTTATTTTCCCAGATATTTGAAAATGAGAGAAAAATTTGTTCCAAAACATCATTTTCCAGATATTTTAAAAATAAAGGAATGATTCGCTCCAAAAACGTCTACTTTTGTTATATAATCGTAAAATCTAAAAAATGAAGGTGAAACACACAACAAAAACGGCTAATATTTTCAGATATTTGAAAAATAAAGGGAAAATTTGCTCCTAAAACAACATATTTTCCCAGATTTTACAAAAAATTATGGGGACATGATTCTTAACATCTACTCGTGAGGTGTTACATTTACATCAAATAAAAGTTGTACGTTATGGTTTAAGAATCTTTTTCAGACTTAAACTGATGCTGTAATTTTCTGATTGTGCTGCTAATGATATTGTCCAATTATTTTAAATCTATATTACAATTTGTTTTGTAGTAGAGAGAGACTATCCAGAAACAGTTGTATTAGTGTCACTATCTTTAGATAAAAATCTATTGGTATATGAATTAATGAACATAAAGGGCAAGTTTACTGTTAAATATTACTCATTCATTACTTTACTTTGGAAATTGAAATAAGAGGAGAAAATTTCAAAAAATAGTCATAAAAGTGTCCATTAGAGAAGAAGTTTTGAATATTTTAAAATTTTACTTGACTGAATCTTATCAGTCTTTCCTATTATAAATACTTTTTGTCTCAACTCATAAAAGCACTTAATTTCAACAAATCCTTGAAAAAGTAAAAGGAAGTAATACTACCTTTTAAAATATAGGATTTTTGGCCCCCTAAATTGTATTACAACATACTTCACAATCCTCACCCATCTTCAGAAATAATGGACATAATTTTCGATTTTAAACGATTTGAATCCTTGAACTCTGCATATTATTATTATTTACTTATTAGCTTGCAATTATCAATCTTATCAGGTGATTTTTGTTATCATATATTGATTAAGATTTGAAAATCTGAATCCTTATTTTTGCAATTTAAGACTATCAAATTTTGACCTAAAATACCATAGAAAATTTCTATTAAAATACTTTTAATGCTTAAATTTATTAATATGCTGCCAGATAAACAAGGGAGTGACACATTTGTTTTTGGTGAAAGTTTCATTTCTAGTGGGAATCATCATGCTAACCCAAGATAGTAAAATAATTGCGGATATACCTAAATTAAATGGTAGTTTATTGGTCACAGTCAAGAAAAGCCAATGAAGTAGAACAAAAGTCAACTTTTTTTCCCACACTTCAAATACCGCTTGGTTAGTCTCCAGCTTGGTGTAGGCTATTTGTGCATACCATGCATCCATTTCATTAAGAAGCTTAACTTAAAGCTTTCAAAAGAATCATGAATTTCATTAAAATCTTTTAGGTGGACTTTATCAATATGGGGGGAATATTATTTAAGATAAATTTATTATTTATATTTAGAGGGCGTTTCTTAACACATTAAAAAAATTCTTCAAAAGATACTTTTTTTCATCATTCATTTCCAAAAGAGAATACAATCAAAATTTTTGACACCTAAAATTTTTACATATAATTTTCTTCATAATTTCCTCCACTTATGAATCTCATTCCGAAGTTATATGCCATTCCTCTTCATCCTCCTCCTTGTCCAAATCCATATTTTCTTCCTCCTCGTTTTCCTTAGCCAGCAGAGCAGGGAGATCCTAATCCTTATAAATTTTTTGAGCTTCCCCTGACTCTTCCAAATTTCTTCATTTCGACATAAAAATAAATAACCATGTGAAATTAAAATTAAACAAATCAAAAACATAATTTTAGCTATTAAACATATGCACTTAACTAGTTAAAAATATTCAAGTTTTTCATGGATTTAATGTATCTATATGTTTAAATCTTAAATGAAGACCTTCCTTCTTTAATTCGAAATTCGCATTCGAAAAACGGGTTATTTAGAAAGATATTTCAAAAGATCATCCATACTAACAAGGAGAGACTCCCACTTTTGTCCGGGGATTTTGATGAAACTTTCTGCAGTGTTGCAGTAAGTAGAGTAATGAAAAATTGTGACGGCGTTCGTCTGAATGGGCCTTAGTTTCGCTGCAATAAATAATTGAAAATTGATAGCCGGAGTATAGGCAACCCCGCAATACACGCCCATGCTAGCCGAGTATGCATGAAAGAACGCGACATTCTCTGGTATATTTGTCATTAAATTTTTCTTTTCGTTCGTTAAATTCTTTCCTTGACTTATTAATAATAATAAATAATATGTTCAATTTATAATCCCGTTAAGTAACCTTCGTAAGCGATATTTTCCATTGAAGGTAGTTAACGACTATCCTAAGAACGTAAAAGAAGCTTGCATTCAAGTAATTTAGGATTTCACAATCATAAATAGCGATTGCTTTCTAAAATTTTATATAATAAACACCATTGTCTTTATATTAATTAATTTATATATCCGATTTCAGCATTTATCGAAAGAAATGAATGTAAGCCATTTCTCGGTAATCAATTTCACTACTTCCTGACGAGATAGAAATTCAAGAAATACATGAATAATTGTGTATTAAATATCGATAGTTTTTGCGCAGTAAATCCTTGGTTCGATTCCAGATGACTCGAAAATGTCCTTATAATATATGTTAAGAAAGAAAAGAAAAAGACCATTTTCATCATCGTTAATCGATTACAGACTTTTTCTTTAGTACACTGAAATCAGGAATAATGGTCCTACGAAATCCTTATTAGTACAAAAAGAACGGAAACTGAATATAGACAGTTATTTTGTCGTTGCTTGTCATGTATGTTGTACCAGATATACTGAAATAGATAAATAAATCGTAGTGATTGTTAAATAAGAATATGAAAGGCAATCGCTATATATGGCTGAAAATCCTATGTAATTCGAACGCAAATTCCTTTTTCATTCTAAGGATAGTAGTGAAATACTTAAAATGGAGTAAAATTGCTTACGAAAGTTATTTAAGGGGTTACATACCTTTCTCAACTTGAAAAAATTCAAATATTCGTTTCTTTGCATGAATGTAAAGAATCAACCTTAAAAATATTCAGACGAAGTAGTATTTCACATTATAATAATTAGCTGAGCTACAGTAGTTTTACTTGAGCAATGCAGAGTACTCGATCAGCTGCCAGTGACACTCGTAAGCTTATGGAGTGGAACATAGGGGTTATTACCTTCTACTAAAGCCTTCTTTCCTCAAAGTAACATCGAGGTACCTGTATTTATTTTCTCATCTACAATCGAATCATAGCTTAAATGTATTGTCGTTTACTAACTGATCAAAACATACATGTGCGCGCATGATAACAGGAATATATTTATCCCATTCGTAAATATCCTAAATGTCAGGATAACTTCTCTGCCAGAAACGGCTTTCATTTTGATAACTTTGGAGTTCATTTGAATTTCATGATTTGTGAATTTCCTAACGTTTCGAAGTCGAATGTTGTATTTATCTTCCGAAAATTACTCGCCTCCCTCCTGAAAACGTCGCGTCGCCTCACTGCACACTATATGCTACTTCAACGTTCCCGCAGAATTCCAATATTTTGGCGGAAGAATTCAAATTCGAACCGGTTTGCTCAAGTGTACGGAAGATGTCGCCCATCTTGCCGCAAGATAGTCCGCTGGATTTTGACATAATTTTCAGAAGAAGCTATGGGAAAAAACAACAGTTTCGTGAAACGATTAGGCCAATGCCGTCCATCCGCAACGATCCTTTGCGCGAAAACTTAGTTGCGTCCTGAATTAAGGGCTACTGCTGAATCACGGATTTACCTCCCCCCAGATTTTTCAGGAGCCGCACTGGCGTTGTCGCGTTTTGGTCAGTGAAGGATCTGGCACAACCAGAAAAGAAAGTGAAATCAAAGAAAAGAAAGGAATAATTAGTTCCTTCTGGGTGTTTGGCAGGTCGTGCTGCCCGACAGGCTACAGAATTTTTAAATTTTAAAATGCCACCGCTAGCAGCGGAAGATAGATTTTCTGATACCAACATATATTACTCCGGTAGAGGCTGAGAATTACTTCATCGCGAGATATCGAAAACCTTCAGACAGAGATTGATTACGATAATACCTAAAGGAGGACTTAAGTGTTCCAGAAAAATATACTTCAACTGTGTAGTAAACGTGACGAAGTCAAGAGCTTACACATGCATATTTGTTGTATTATGTAAGTGTTCTTCTTCCCTAAACACAGTCTTTCATGTCCCCTTTCGTATTAGTAATTCCTTAAATACCGAGTAAATTATCTTAGGGCTTCAGTTGGCGATGGAGAAATTATAGTGCTCGAATGTTCGCGGTAAGGAAAGAAAATTTTGCGACGGCTTAATTGAAACACGCCGGATTGCGTCGGCATACTCAGAATAATATTGGAAAATGCTGTAATATGTACAAAATATTACTGGAATGATTGGTAAGAGTGCTGCCGTCAGTAATATAATAATAGTTAGTTAAGATCTACATATAGGTTATCAGTAATAAAAAATGAAGAAAATAGTCAAAATTAGAATTTATAGTATACTCTGTTTAGCCAAAGCGTTTATGAAAATTGTTTTGAGTACATTGTTGTCGGGTATTATTAGTATTATTTGTACCCCTTGAGTATTTATTTGTATTGCGCGGTTTTTTAGGGTTAATTATGAACGCCAACGAACAAATGTCTCTTGCTTTGGTTATAGGAATTTAAGTGTTTAGAGATTTAGCATTCTCCCCTCGGTTAGGCACCAGAGATTAGGATTATTAATGGATATGCTTGAATATTACCTACTTCCGAGCGTAATTCAGTAAACGTCGCATGTTTCAATCGGCTGACGCTTGCAATTTTTAACGGAATCAACCATTCCCAAAGCGGGTAGTTCTAAGGTTGGCACTCCATTCTTCCTTTGACTTATTTGACAATCCGTTCTTTTTTCAAGGAAAATTATGAAAGATGTACCTCGAATTACGTCCATGTAATATACAGAAATCTTTTACCCTAATATGTCCACCGTAGAAGCAGTCTCATGTATTGGAATAATAACCTATGGTGTGTTTGCGACAAGAGAACAAGATGTATTGGGACGGAAACCTCGCGCAATATTACCACATGTCAGGACCTCTCTGTTACACTTCCAAATCTCGACCGAGTATAAATCAATTTTTCATGAAGTGATACGAAATGTTAAAAAATCTCGGAAGGAACCCTCGCGCAATATTCCAACTATTTGGCCGAATATTAAAAACTGGTATCAGTATGGACAAGCGTGCGCAAGATGTCTCTCCTGACGCCGCCTTCTCGGCCGTCTGTTATTAAAAGAAGTTTGTGGATGAGCTATGGGAAAAACATCTAATTTGTTTAACAATTAGACAAATGTCCTCCATCCGCAACGATCCTTTGCGCGGAAATTTAGTTGCGTCCTAAAGAAACGACTATATTTTTATTACGCATGTACCTCCCCCACCAGATTTTTCAGGAGCCATGCTGGCGTTGTCGTGTTTTGGTCAGTGAAGTATCTGGCACAACCAGAAAAGAAAAGAAAAAGAAATCAAAGAAAATAAAGGCATAGTTGGTTCCTTCTGGGTGTTTGGCAGGCCGTGCTGCCCGACGGGCTACAGAATTTTTAGAAGAATTTTTTGGAAGAATTGCCATCGCTGAAAGCGAGACATGGATTTTTGGATAATAATAAACATCGCTTTGGTAGAGCTTGAGAATTTCTTCATAGCAGGATATCCTACACCCTGTGACTGGGATTGCTAAAGGTAATACCTAAAGGAAAACTAAGGTAATGACAGGGTAGAATGCTTATTTGAGGTAACGATAGTAAGTCAGATGACGGAATTTGTAAAACTATGATGGTACAAACATAAGTAAGCCATCACTAGACTACCGGTATTCTTTCGCTTATAAAAGCACTTTAGACCAAACGTAGGTGTCGATTGTTTCACAAGTAAGACCGTTTCTCACCAATAGAACCTACGGGGAATCGATTTTGGGAGAGCTTTATCGAATGTTGACTAACATACGATACGCTTATTTGACGGTAAGGGATTGAACACGCTAACATCATGCTAATCATCCTGCTAGCCAATCGAGTAAAGTACGTTGTAAACTCCGGGAGAAGGAATATCGCCAAAGACTTGCAGGTTTATGCAATATTACAAACAAAACATGCAAAAACACAATGGTGTTTATTATATAAAATTTTAGAAATCAATCGCTATTTATGAATGCGAAATTCTAAATTACTTGAATGCAAGCGCCTTTTATGTTCTTAGGATAGCCGTTAACTACCTTCAATGGAAAAATATCGCTTACGAGCTTTACTTAACAGGAATACAAATTGAGCATACTATTTATTATTATTAAAAAGTCAAGGAAAGGAATTAAACGAACTTAAAGAAAAATTTATTGACAAATATACCAGAGAAATTCGCGCTCTTAAATGCATACTCGGCTAGCATGGGCGTGTATTGCGGGGTTGCCTATACTCAGGTTATCAATTTTCAATTATTTATTGCATCGAAAGGCCTATTCAGACGAACGCCGTCACACTTTTTCATTATTCTACTTACTGCAACACTGCAGAAAGTTTCATCAAAATCCCCGGACAAAAGTGAGAGTCTCTCCTAGTCAGAGAAAAGAAGATCATGCGCATATTCTGGAGCTGTCATTAATGATGATCAGGGCATAACTCAAATATCATGCATAGAATACACATGTGCTTTTCATTCTCAAGAAAAATGTAAATCATGTAATTCTTGAATATTTTTTTAATTCATACTATTTTGGTTTGATTCTGTTTATCGAGTGACGCATGGTTTCTCAACGTATGCGCACAGGCCTTAAGTAAATTTTTGATCGATGTATTTTGAGTGCAATGCTTTTGTCCCCGTCTTTGTTATGCGTGATTTTTCATTAATCGAGATTTCACGATTGATCCTCACCAAATATCTTTCGCGTTTAGTTCATAACGAAAGAATTTCCTTCGTTTTCTTTCGGAAATCTTTAATCTACTGCTCTATTCGTGAAAATGGGTACGGTACTATCGGGCGCCGCCCAAACATTCAATCCCGAAATTCACAAATATATTTTTACAAAAAATGACAGAAGGAAGGGGAGACTTAAGAGGGTTTTCAGTATTCGAGAAACTACCAGCAAAATCAATTGGCGGAGGAAGATGTAAGAAGGGGAATACATTCCTTTAGGTTAGAATAGCTTTGCCATCAAAGGAACATGCTATACGTTCATGAGATCACAGTATTAACATATTTTAATCCACTAATTCTTATCGTCCTGCATAGAACTTTATGCTCAAATTCATTCTGATATCCACGGAAGGATACGTAGATACGAGATTAAATTCCCAGATTAAATTGATAGAAACAAACGCAGCTACGGATAGTTCTCTATTCGGGTAAGAATTACCTTCAAATCCGTAATAGTGACTTTTCCACTTAACTCACTATGGCTTCGACATTGTATTCGCCTTTCAACCTGCGAAAGCAATCGGCGTACGTGTGGGCTTTGTTCGTTATCCTTTACCATGAAAGCGCTTCGTAATAGAACTCTCTAATAAAGCGAATTTGCATGATTTCCGGGCAGGTCACATATTGAAATTATCACATCTACTTCAATTATAATCGCTGTGAGTCCATGAGCTCTTCAGTTATTTAATAACCAAGTTCGTTATCATTACTCATATTACTATATTCATAGTAATATGTTTAAAAAGGAATTTTGCAAAGGTTATTCTTCGAAAATTAAAAATAAAAATCCGAGCAGTGGTGCACAAAGAAAAGTATTCAATCCGTGTATGGTAAGGAGGGTATTAGAAAATGATCGGGAATAGAGCTAGGCAGAAATTAAGCAATTAGGAAGAACTCCGCAGTGTCCTATACCCTCGGTCACACCGTTAGAAGAGCCATTTACGAGTAATCTATATCTACGAGTAAAAGAATGAGAAATCGACATATAATAGTTTGGTATACAAACAAGATATATTTTTAAAATTGACATTTTTCAGCTTAACTTTGTGGAATGGTGCCATCATGCAAAGATAAAAACACACTTTGTAAATTCCACAGAAAAAAAACAATCGGCAACTAGTTTCGTCCGTCAGACATTATCTCAACTCCCTCCAGCAAACCCACCTATTCTGACCTCACCATCCCCTCTCATTCCTCCCATCCTTTTTCCCAGAAGTAACCCGCTTTCCACAGTATGATCCACCCACATCCCGATCTTACCGGCCAATCCCCTTTAGACTAAAGAAGTTTTAATCATCAAAAAGATTGCTATAAATAAAGGATACAGCCCAGATATGGTGGATAAACTCTTGAGGAGAAAACCAAATATCCTCTCATGCCGTAAAATCACTCCTTCCCTCTAATAATCCTCCACAACCCCTTCCCTTCATACTATGTTTCGACTTAAAATTATTATAAAATACGTCATCGCTTACTAGAAAGAATGCATATGAAAATGATAGCATTATGTAAGAAAACAAGATCATGAGAAAAGATTGAGTTGTTGATTATAGCAACAATGTAGACAGAATGACAACTATGTAGAAGGCTATAGTAAGGGTTCGATAAAGAGCAAAGAATATTCAAAAGAAAAAATAACATGAAAACTGATTCGTCAATATTCAACGCGATTGTATAAATTATAAAATTATGTGTACAAATTCCACATTTTTAGTGAATAATTTTTTTGGGAAAGTTTAAGCCATTTTTATCCTCTCCGATATTACTCATCCATATTCTGTGCCACGCCATTGGTAGAGAGTATCCCCAAACCATTACTTAGTTCCTCCCCCCACTGACCTTCATAGATTCCTTCCTCTTTCTCATTTCTCTACTTCAACGCTTCAACGCCAGTCGTCTTCACATCGCGAGATCTTCTGGTGAAGAATATTAGGTAAAGTAAAGATTTCGATACCTACGTTACTTTGCGTCTATCCTCTTTATTATCTTCAGATTCTTCATGGCTCATAAATACGTAATTTACGACATTCTAGTAGTTTAAATACCTTACAATCTTCTAAATTTCAGGAAAGCGTTTCTTAAATTGGAAAACGTACTGGATGTGTGGCTTGTCTTCGGAATTCTTCTCCTGCCAACTATGTGCTCTGCCATGCCGAGGGACTGCTCCGAAGTAGCTTCAATAAGTCATACAAATTAAGTGATTTCGAACATTTCTTCCAGACTTCTTCCAGTCATGAATTCTAAAGCGTATCATCCCTTCTTATTTCCAAGTAATTTATCCAGGTTTTCCTCGGTAAATCCGTTTTTTAATGGTGAATCGCACCACATTTTCGAATGTCAGGCATCCCTTAGAAATTGCGAACGGAATCGTTGGCGTTTGACGAAATGGTTGGACCGACGTTGAGCCATTCGAACTCTTTCAAAGGTTTCGGCGTGCTTAGTAAATTAATTTTCCTATACCGTAATTTGCCAATGAATGTAAAATCTCATAATTTTTTCCAAGGATTCTTCAGTCTGAAGTACGTTCTCGGGTATGCTGTTCGGTTGAAAATTTCCCTCAGTCGATCCATTTGATAGAGAATTCAGTTCTACTCGATAATCACCTACGACGGGATGCTTGTCAGGGTTAACGTGTGCTTTCGTAGATTTGCTCGCCAGAAACCCTAGAAATACTTCTACTACGTCGAAGTATCAGTGGGATTTAAGGATTGTCGTAATATCTCCATGCTAGGAAAGTCTAAAGTATTTCTTTCCACATTCCTCCGAAATTAAATTGTCACGAAGAATAGTCGATCAGGGATATCTTTAGCGAGCATGAGATGTGTGAAATCACACAGAATAGGAGAGTTCGAGTAGGTCTCTCCTCATATTCTCCTTAGATCAATATGCCCCATCAGATTTCAGTTACTTTATCGCGTCGAACACTCGGATAGCAAAGTGTAATACTTAGGTGATAACGTGCCTGGGTTCGATTCTCCTTGGTATGTCATATGCGCGAAATTACCTCTGATTTTAAACAAATTGAACCTTACAACTGGTATTAAATATGTTAGTTTGGTTGATCCGACTAAGCCATTAATATCACCCACATTATGTGGGTACGTACTTTGGAGAATAGTACGAAACTTACAATCTTGTATATCAAGGCCTCAAAGCTCTCGGCGCTTCTTAGATTTAATTTTGTCCTTGATTCGATCCAGACGTAAATCATAAATGTTACCCTTTTTAAATCTATATTTTGTTTTTCTTGCATTTTTATTCCATGAATGGAAAGTAATCCGTTGCTATGAATTTGGGAATGAATCACTAAATCCTTTCATTCAGTCATATTCAAATTTTCAAATATTGTAAAATTTCTAGAGTGAGTGAATAGTATATTTTTCTTGAAGCAAAGCGAAGATTGTTCGACTTAAAACGACTTGTTTCTATATGTTCATTTAAGTTGGATCTTCATGTTCATTAATTTTGAGAGTGCATGTATTTGGTTTTGGTATTAAGTTTGTCTGCTCAGTGAGAATGGAGTGTCTGGTGATGTGACTGGAGTGTGACTATTTTGTGTATTTGGTGATGGATTATGGTATTAGCAATTACTATTATTACTAATGGCTATTCATTTCATGTATGTGGTGTGGTATAACGATGAAGATGAAAGTCCAGTTTGCATATTCGAACAAACTTAAGGTCTTCTGATGAATTTTTAAAGAAAACTGAGACAGTAATTAATCCATCCTTTGCTTTGCTTCAAATCTACTTATCGCGGAAGATTTTGACAGATGCTTTTAAATATCGATCTAAATAGATATTCCAGTGTGTAATGAATTTTTAATGTGCTTCGGCTGGAATAGCTTTGAACATTTCTCCCGTTTGTGCAAGTTTATTATTTCTTTCCATGTGAACAGCTTTGAACAGCATGTGATTTTCAGACTTTTCAGACTTTCTAAGTTATTTATATTGGCTAATTATCATCAAATATAATTTGGATATTTGGTGGTTTTTATGGTCGTATAGAGTATTTTTCTCGATTCATTTCAGTCAATTTCGTCGATAATCTAATTCGTTAAATAAGGCATACTTTAAGAAATCTTGAATCTGTTTGTAGACTTGCATTTTTCTTTTAGATTTGATCTGTTTTCTATGTACCGCTTTTATTTTCCTATACATATTATATTGTAATTTTGACTCTCCTTTTTGCCTTTTTGGAGCTTCAATTCATCCGGTACCTGTTAGGTTAGAATATGGTAGTATGTTAGGTTTATGTGCTTCGACAGCTGAGATCATATTGCACATGGTCTCTCACCGGAATCGAACCCGTGACTGTTTTCTCAAATGTAGAACGCGCGGCACGCATAGCTATTTGGAGCTGTCTTAAATTAGTGCTTCTTAACTTCAAAGAAAACTTAATTAAATATTAAGTCCCCTTTAGTTTTTTGCGCAATTAGTACTTTTAATAACTATTTCCAATTGGTCAGGGTACTACTATTAAGGAGTTATTTCAAGGTAATTTCCGTATATTTAAATAGTTTAAATTTAATCACTTTCTCGGAGAATTACAATGATTGAGTACCCTCAGTTGTGATGTAACCTTTAATCGATTCCCTTAAAGCAGTAGATATATTTTTAACGGAAAATATCGATAATGATTAAAAGTTATTCAAATTTTTGGAGGGGATATGCTTAACATCTTCTGCAGATGCTGTGATGATTAATTTAAGAGTTGTAGTAATTTAGCAAACTTTCCAAAATTATCTTTGTAGATAACGTAGGGCTTAGAGCTTAGACCAAAACACAAATTGAACTTTTTAAATCTTCTGTTATACACTTTCAGTAAAATTACTTGAGTGGATGTCATTGGAAGACTCAAGGGAATCAGTGGTGTTTCCAGAAGTTTCTTCCCCCACATCAAGGAAGCATACTGAGCAGTTAAAAGATCAAGGAATAAAGGAAGCAGTTGGGGGCCGGAAGGGGTATGGTTTTCATCTTATTAAATTGTATAATTTTAGTTTGTATAGTGGAATTAAAGTGAGTTTTGCAATGCTCTTTAAGACAGTGGTGCTGCTGGCTTGAACAGTAACTCAAGCCATCTCATATTGCACTCTCACCAGAAGTAACGCTTATAAGAAAAAAGATAGAGCTTCAAGACAATATATTTAAAGATTTTGATTAGATAATATAGGAGCATAGCTTTACATGGTAGAATTAAATAGCAATAATATTGTACCTTAACTTTTATTTGTGATACTTTTAAATCGTTTCCTTTATGCAAGTTTAAAAAGTGTATTCACCAAAAGAAGGTTATAGCTTTTAATTAGAAAAGGTGTCGTTTAGTAACATGACTTTTCTCACAATGCTTTATTAGATTCGGTGAAAATGGAATGGAAAACTTATACCCTGTATTTTTAATACATTTCAGGTAAATTATATATCAAAAGCCTTTTGAATGTTATTAATATGACAAAGACATAAATAAAAGAGAAAATGAAAACTGATACAGGATAAGGCGTTTTTGGGTGTTTTAGTATATCTGTATTAGTTCGTAGTTATCGGAGTGTTTGTTTAAAAACATTTGGGTGGGGAAAAGAATATCAGTTTGTCTGGGAATTTTTTGAATGTGTAAACTAACAGTTTTATAGATTCAGATTTCATGATCCTGCACATTATGCGTATATAATTAATTTTCCTTGCACATTTTGCGCATTTAAGGATAACAACGTACTTGTTCTGAACTTCTGCAAGATACATGGCGGTTTCTATTTTTACTGCATTGTTACTTTGCTTCATTTATGAAATTCATTTTATTTACCCTCTCAACCTGCTTTTACTGAGTTTATTATAGATTGTAACATATTCATCGTATTTGCTTGCAGAACCTGAGGTTGTGGCCTGCATATGACGCCTTTGGAAAGAGGATAAAGTGAATATTCCCTCCAAAAGGAACTGACAAGGCTATTAAAGGAGACAAACCTTGGAACACTGAATTCAAGCAGCAAATGCGGATCCCTAAAGCAGCACCCATTAGAAGCAGAAAGTTGTGCTAGAAGACACGATGTACTTCATGGAGGCTGGATGCATTGGACTTTAATATTGCTAACTTTTATAATAAAGTAGATTGGACACTAGAATTTAAATACAAATCTGTAATTTCAGTGTTTCGGTATTTTGTTTAGATGTTATTTACAAGATTAACTCTGTTTTGTGATGCGTTTCAAAAGTGTCGGGACGGCAGTCGAATGTATTAGGTGCGGAGGGAGGCTGTGCAGGAAACTGAGGAAGGAGCTTTCACGTCAACGCAGAGAAGATACTGCGAGCAGATGAAGCGGTCAGGGAGCCGAAGCATCGAAACGATTCTGCGAGCCTAGCTGTGTGAGCGAGGCCTGCACGCGAGGCTTTCGTGCCGATCCTTGAGGTTGTACGCGTGAGGTGTGCCAGTAAGTAATGCCTGCGTGTCTGTCGTCCGTAGGAGGTGCCGAGAGTTACGCCACTGCAGGTTGAGCCTCGCAGCGGTGGCCGCAGGTCGAGCCCGAATGCAGTGCAGAGGGAAGACAAAGAAGAGCCTGCAAAAAGCAGGCGAAGCCAAGCAACGAAGATAGCCTGCGACGAACTTCACACACCGATCCGAATATACAGCGGCAACACTTCGTCTCTACAAATATTTCTCTAAACGAACCGTCCACAATACGTCTAAATAGTCCATTTTAACACTGCATTCACGTAATGCGATGGAACACTGCGAATATGACACAGCGAACATGTCGTTTTTTTAACTCTGCGATTTGGAAGACAGCGATTTTAACGCAGCGTTCGAAAACACAGTTTATATTATCATCACCTTGCGTCGACGTCATGCGCTGTGTCAACGTCACCAGTTGCTTCAGCCGATGCTGTCTCAATACTACGCAATGTTTCCTCGTACGGCGTCTGCAGTCTACCTATGTGTATAACGCCTTTGTGTCTCAGCCTGTTAAATGTTGCGATTGGTTGTTTGCGAACTTTTTTAATAGCCATGTACTTAGAGTGAATGATCCTGCTGCATTTCGTTGTCCTTCCTATGTATAGTATTACATGTGTCGCCTCATCCTTAAGGCTATTTTTTATGATGGAGTATGTTTTTATATGAAGTCGTTAAGCTTAAGGAAGTTGTTAGCGTTTACTTGGTATGTTATAAGTGTTTACTTGGTATGTTTTAACTGATGATTTTATTTTCATGAATTGCTTCATGGACTGGTATAATTCGTGCATGGGCGTTCGAAGCCAGGCAACGAAGATAGCCTGCGACGATTTTCACACACGAATCAGAATTTCAGCGGCAAATCTTAGTCTCTACATATCCCACGAAACGAAGCCTCCACGATGCGTCTGATAAGTTTAAACGCTGCATCCACCTAATGCGATTGATTACTGCGTTTTTCAACATAGTTTTTTTTTATCTCTGCGTTCTCCCAATTACTGCACCATCATACTATATCATCACCTTGTGTCGACGTGATGCCTACGATCACTGTCGCCGTCACCATCGGTTGTAGCCGATGTTCGCACTATACTATGAAAGTTTTTTTTGCGTACGGTGTTCACAGTCGACTTACCTATATAACGCCTATATATGACTTAGCCTTTTTGTTTTGCAATTGGTTTTTACGAATTTAGTTATTATTCATGAACTTACTGCAAAAGATCCTGCTGTATTTGTCTTCATTTAATATTACATGTCGCCTTATCCTTAAGGCAACTTTTTCTGCTAGATTATAAATTGTTTTTATATCCCTTTGATACTATACCCAATTTTCTTATTGGATGTCAGTAAGGTTATTGAGGGTTTTAGTACATCTTTTCTTATGCTATTACTGATGATTTTATTTTCATTAAGTGTTACATGGTGTTATAATTTGTTTTTTCCCTATTGTGAGAATTTCAGTATCATATGTTGCATTAAATTTCTAATATTTTCTGTGGTAATCCATATGGTTAATTTTCCCTTTTTTACAGGAAGTCTTCAACATTTTAAGGAATTTCTTTGAATTCGTGATTTATCATTATCTGTAATTACTGATAAGATGTATTTTTCTAGAAATTTTACGGGCTGTGTTTTAAGGTGTATCGTTCCTTTCCTTTCTGTACGTGTTCGCATATCAATGTTAGCATTAAATATTTAATCTTTCTTTCCATTCTTCGCATATGACTATTTTTGTTTTTGAAAGGTCTGTTTGGTTTATTTTCTGTTCCGCGTAATTTGCTCAATTTCAGCCTCGTATTTAGCCACAATTTTCATTTGCTGGTGGAATTTTCGTGGAGAAGGTGCTGTTTGAGCCGTTTTAGGTGCCCAAAGATAGGATAGCCTTTGTCTGCCCGATTCTTGGTCTCATGCTGCCAATTGAACGACAGATATGCTGTGGTTCTGGAGGAGTTTCTTCGAGTTCATCAGATTACAACCCTTTGGTTCAGTATTAGGAATCCTACAGACAGAAATGTGATGCTGCAGCATATTTCATCCACGGTCATCTTCCAGGGGGGCGCCCGTAATGGACACCAAATTTCTTGCGTGCATTAATTGACTTTTGACGTGTGGCAAGTTCAGATACATTTGCAGAGTATTTACTTGAACTAAAGCGTCTTCCACCAGTGAAGCCACACTTTAACTTAACGTGCCGAAGGGCTTATTAATCCATCTTCTCGTAAAGAGCTGATCGCATTTGTAACTGTTATTTTAACCCTGTACTATTCATTTTTCATGGAGCCATTAATCTATTTTGTGAATTTAATGTTGTGGCCTATGGCGCTATACCTAATCGAAGTTCAGGAGAAGTGAGTGATGAATAATACAATAGGTTACCAGATCCAGTGAAGAACTTAATTTTACCAAGTTTTCTATTCATGTAAATGTTTTATCACATACTTTAATTATTACGTGTTCTCTATATATGTACAAATATTTTTGCCTACTTTGGAAATCTTGTCAGCTTTCAGCATGCATTGCCAGATAATATATTTACGTTACGCTTTGATGGAATCAAACTTGGTTTTTTGTTATTGTAAAAGTATCCGCGGAATCGCTTGTAGTTAAATAATTCGTTTGTAAATAATTGAATTTGAGATGTTTTGCTGATTAACTTCTGTGGTTTTGGCTGCCTTTGGGAGGTTTTTTTTACGGAGGGGTTTTCCTTCCAAATTCGGGCGAATGCCAGCAGACTTGTTCTTCCCCTCCGGTCTTCCCTGTGATGTCTGTTTTACTGTTGTATTGCTATTTGGTTAGTTTTGTCTGATGTAACCACAGGGAGATTTAAGTGAAATAAAAGTTAATATTGAGAATTGCCTGTTCGGATTCTTAGAGGCATTTTGTTCCTACAACCTAACTAAAAGGAAAAGCAACAATGTATTTTCACAGTTCAATCTAAAATTAACTACTGCTTATAAGGACGAAAATACCTACTATCCTGCGATATGAAAAGCAAAAATGCTTAGGCTTGGGTGTATTAATAGGCCCTTAAAATTCGTTTTAATAGTTTTATTTAAAGGCGAGGGAGCCTCCAGAATAGAGAGAGAGAGAAATTAAAGATGGACATTGTCTGCTATGCAGGTCTACGTTCAGCTTTTAGAAGGATTTGTTTTCGTTATTGTTCTTCAATCACTTCATTATTTCGATTTTTAATGGCATTTACATGGCAGAATAATATTATAGCGAAACGGAGGTCTAACTAGTATTGCAGTAATGGACAGATTCTAAGCTTGTTAGCCATTTCAGAAAAGACATGTTCCGCACTTTGTGCTCGCGAGTCGCTGAAAGCTGGCGTTAGAACACGAATTCTTTGACTATTTTAGAGTTAAATCCAAGATATTTTCTTATTTGTATCGGAAATGTGGTCATACCTTTTCAAGTTAAATATAAACAGAGCAGACGAATTCTGGGCACGTGTTCTTGCTAGCAAGTTCTTGCGATAAATCATGGACTGAATTTACCAATTGTATTTTAAAATAAGGCGTTAGGAAACTTCCTAAGCATCTGAGGGTATGGACTAATTAATGGAATTACTGAACTTTAATGAAACCTTCGATTCTGTTGACGCGGATATATATTAAAAATTAAATTATATTAAATTCTGTAAACATCATTTATACGCTGATGACCTGTAGATATATCTCGATTCTACAGCTGCCTGATTCTCTGAATGTGTTCAGTATGCGAACCAAGACTTCCAGCAAAGTCGAAAAATGTAGCTAGGACAATTTTTTGAAGATAAATCTATTAAAATTACAAGCCATTGTCATAGGATATCCCTAGTTATTAAAAAGAATTATTGGAAATATTAATGCAAACCTCTTGAACAATTTTGAGATCCCATTCTGTAACGCTTTTAATAATATCGGTGTTTGCATATACATCTGAGGGGATGAATGGAAGAATAAACGTTTTCACAAATTTTCACGACCGTGCTCCGACGCCGTACCGAGCATTTCAGGGAAAAATGGAGTAGGTAGTGAAGGACGGGAAGTACTTTCCTACTCCCCCACATCTGGGTAAGAAAAGAGCAATTAAGTTGAAGGCTGTTATGACCACCAGAAATTTTCGAAGTCTCTTTCCGTTTTCTTGTATGAAATTCTCTGGTAGAATCTCTTACACCTCTGAACATAGCCAAGAGACATTGCGAGTCGGGTGGTGGGCCAGAGCAACGATGATAAGGGAGGGCAAAAGTGCGGAAAGTAAGTCGAATGTTTACTGGAAATTGGCAAGCTTCGAGAATCTATTTATTAGCAAACCCATTGAAAAGCACTTGCAAAGATAAGCAGCTATATAAACGAGTCTCAGGATAACGCAGACGCACATCCTCATTCACTCTCCATAGGTTTCAATATAATCTCCTAGATCTTTAACCTTTATATTGTGCTGCAACTTCGTTATAATTTGTCAAACGGATCCGACTTCTCCATTTCTGGGGACATATGAATACAGTTTTCATTTGAACAATAAATGTAATGTATTCTTAGCTGAACGATATAATGTTCCATGTTCGATTAAGATAATAAAGTTTTAAATATTTAAAATCTTTTTATTATTTTTCTTTACTGAAATTAAATTATTTAATGTTAATTTTGATTGAGAAAGTTAAATTAAGGTTAAGGAGGAGTTTTTAATGAAGAAAATATAAAGGATTTGGTAAGTTATCATGGGATGTCCGGAGATAAAGATAAGTATTATTTTTCAATAATCTCATAATACAAAGGCTTCCAATCAGCAACTGTTAAATTTAATGTTCTTAGTACTTTTAGTAACTCGATAATATGGAATTAAATTACTGAGCGGCTGATTCATGCTAGACGGAACATAGACTTACCTCCAGCAAATTTTAAGAAGTGCAATTTTTAAGAATTGGAATGATGAAACTTTCACCAGGCTAATAAATTGAAACTTTGTATTTACTTTAAAAAATATACTTATTTCGATTGGGCAGTTTTCTTTAATTGTAATATATTTCTTGGAATATTTAATTATTTTTTTATTTATTTATATTAATTGGAATATTTTTCTTTGTATTAAAAGCAGTAACGAGGGAAATACTTTGTGGAAAATCGAAGACTTAGTGCGTTTACAATTATGATATTTCTCTGATATGATCATATTTATCTAATCCTTTATAGTATAGAAAGTATCAGAAAGGCAAATAAATAAGGCATTGGTTGGCTACAATATACTGTGTTAAAAGTAAGGATTGGATAGGGGCAAGAGTTAAACAAGCTGCCGAATTTATTCGATATTGAAGAAGAAATTTTTTAGATAAATGTCGCAGTATAAAATATCCATCCTATGTCTCTTTTCAAACTCTATGATTATTCAAATCAATCTTTCAAAATGTGATGTTTGTGCGTGCTAGTGATGAAAATTATAATTTCCACGTTCTTTCCACTGCAATTTATTCGTGATTCATAATTTGAAATTATATATACTACTACTACTATACTAGAGGAAAAGATTTGAATAACGTTATGATAATTTGCAGTACATATATTTCTCTAAGAATTTAAACTCATCTGCAACATATGGGTAAGTTTATAAACGTGGTATATTGTCGGGTTGAAATAATTTGAATCGTTTAGAAGTTATTAACGAGGGAATTTTTTAGATAGATTACTTTTACGCTATTTTGCACTTTGGACATAGATTGGAGTAGATACGGAATTTTTTTATTTAATTCATTTGCGTTTGTACATGTACGATATGAATTTAATCTTGCCTATAAAAAAGAAAAACATCTTGGCCATATTATTTTTAACATGATTTTGGAGAGTTTTGATGAAATACCTAGAAACTTATATAATAATACGTGGAAAACTATGCGTTATGAGCAAATTATATGATTCGTAAAGCTTCTTTTTAACAAGACTTTATAAATATGTAACAGAGGATGAAAATTATACTTGGAATTCAATTTTTTATGAAGGTTCTCATTAGCCATTATTCTGCCTGCGTTCATGTTTAAATATCCTAATAGAATTTTGCTGAATATATTGTGTGAACATCTAATATTTGTTACTCATTTTAATTTCAACCATCTTTACAGGTATATACGAGTATTATCAGGGGATGGAATAATCGAAATGAATTAGTAAAAATGATCCTGTCACCTAGAACTCTGAAAATGATGTATGAGAATTATTTGACATATTACTTTTACAAACACAATGTATCTTGCTTATTAGTCTGATGTGTTTCTTATGTATTATTATTAATATCAATAAAAATTAAGAAGACCTTAATTTTTTGTTTCTAATACCCTCGATTTATCATTAACCAAAGTTATGCAAGATAATCGCCTTAGAATGAACCGGCGATCAAAAAGTGATTTAATTAAATGGAGAATATAAGGGTTAGTATTAATCAATTTAATTTTAAACAGTCATGCATTGAAAAACTGGGTAGCGGAGGAAATAACTTGATTATATTGCTCGTTAAGTTTGAATTGTGAAAGTTTACAAGAGCCAAAGATCACGCAATCATAGGGAAATGATAGAAATCGGTAAATAAAAATAATAGAAAAGAAAAAAATATTGACATCTGTAGGATTTGAACCCTGACTTTCTACGTGAGAAACAGAATGTCATCCACTACACCAAGACCTCATTTGCTACAAGGCGAGTGATAATAAATGTTATGAATTACTTACTGCAGAGTACATGCAGCGCCCTCATAACCTTGCGGAATTTCCCGGCGTTTTTTGAAGGACGAATTCAGAATTTAGAGGTCATTCAAGGTCAAAACCAGCAATTTTAACCCTTTTTTCGAAATTTACGAACAAGCTCTCCGAGTTTAACCCTTTGGGCCCAATAACCTTGGCATGAAAGCGAAAGTTCATGACGACACTGTGACGTTGCGGTTTGGGCGCGGATTCAAAATTTCCAAATTTTGTATTTTATTTCAGAACTCTATTCTTCGAAATTTAGCCATTTTGAATTTGTTATTCCTTTCTCTTATAGTCTCCATTGTCACTATTAAAATGACTATCGTAAATATAATTTTACACCCAAGATGCATTTTGTGTTGTCTAGGCGCAAATTTCAAATTAAAAATTGATAATTTAGATATTTCTTGAAAATTCGTCCATTTTAAGTACTTTTAAGTAGTTAACTTGTAAAATTGCAAAATTACTATCGTTTTACTCTGCATAAGACGTTTTTGTTTTATCTAATTTTTTCCAGAATTGAATTTGAGGCCGTCATTCCGTAATTTTCATAGTTTATATAATATCGGTACCTTATTACTACTGTCGATTTAAATCTGAAAAATACTAAATTAAATGCAATTCTTCCTAAAATACTGGATCTTCCAGTATTAATTAAAATAGAGGACATTTAATCAATCCATACAATAATTCTTTTATAAATAACAAATTTCGGAATTTATTTCTTAGCTAGTACACAGGAAACATGTTCAGAAACATCAAATTGCTTTTTTGATACAATTTTAATTGTAATAATAACAAGTATGCATAATTATCAAGTAATAATAGCATCAAGATGATAGTAATTTTCATGTCCTCATGTGCTACGTTGGTCCTTTCGCACTCAGTTGTGCTGCAGCATTCAGAAGATTTCCATCTCAGACGTCTTATAGTAGTAGCCGGAACAAGTGGGCACCGTGACATCTGAGTACCTGGAAAATATAGTGACAAATAGAAAACGTCATAACCTTAATAGTACATTATTGCCCTAATATATCTTTGAGCGCCAATTATTACTAACTTCCACATCGTGACAAGCGGTGCGTTGAAATCACCGGAATAAAGAGTGATCTTACCCCAACAATTGATATCCTGAATTTCCCCAACGGGAGAGAATAATTTCAATATTAATATTACCGGGTTACGTTGAATCGATAGCATAGCAACTCCAAAATATGACTCATTCCATGCTTATCAAAAACTTTCAATGCTTACTCATCACCATGAGCAGGCGTCAAAATGTAAATAAGAGAGAAGCAACCGTCTCAGAGCGCGGAAGTATAAATAAGCATTCACATCTAATCATCGACATGTCATCCGAAGGTTTCGAAATTTCAAAAAGAAATTCTAAAAATTTATCACGAATTGAAATAAAAGCGCTAAATTAAACTAAACTTTCCGATCTATCTACGATTAGGAACATCTACAACTAATGTTGTAAACGCGTTGAATGAATTTACAATTCACAAACAACTTTAGTATTGCGTAACGTCGAGGATTTCAAATTTAGGGTGTTAAAACCATAAACATTTAAAACGGAGTTTGCCACGAAAGCAGTTTTACAAAATAATGGTTTAGGACAAAATTTTTGATGCGCAACTCGAAATAGTTAGAATTAAGACTACTGCAATCGTTATCTTAGCGTGACTATGCTGTTGAAGCCTTTATTACACATACTAACCTATTCCGCTTCTCTTATGTGATAACTTTTCGTTTTTAGAGGATGGCGCTCACTTCTCCATCTGGTCAGGTGTTCGGCGCTATGATGTCCTGAGCTCAGTTGATTTCACTATGACTACTTCAGATGTCCATAAGGATTCGACGTCCTCTCTTTCAATCAAGTAAACAAGATACGGCTTTCCTAAAAATATAAAATAGTTATGATGGTCAAACTTCTTGCAAGTCAAACAAGAATTCTGCTTTATTCTTCATCATGGTGATAAATTGTAATAAATTCTAACTTTGAATATAACACTAACAAACCACCGAAATAAAACCTGTGTAAATTATTTTTTTATATTCTCAACTCTCTTTTTTATGTTAGAACAAAAACCGCCGCAGTACTTGTCACTGCAAACTGCACTATCGATAAGTGCTATTCCCCTAATAGTTGCATCAACGTACATTTCTATTTCAAAAAACAAGATTTGCAAACCATATAATGAATTGAAATAAACTATATAAAATAAAAATATTTTAAAATATATGAATTCCTTGCAGTGTCTAGATTCACGTATATAAAATACAATAAACACGGTGTGTTGTATAACCATAGTTTGGAAGCCTTTAATAAACAAATCTAATAGGATAACCTAACATAGTTTTGCCTGAAACGTTACTTTCCATTTCAACTTGCAGATTAGATAATTTACAAAAATGAGCTTTAATATATTAAACTAAACCGATAAGAAGATGTAAAAAGAAGTAGAACGTAACAAAAGGAAACTAGTAGTAGTACGATATCTTCAATTTTTTTGGCTGTATTAATTAATCACATTAGAAATCGATCCCATCCAAGCTTCACAATTCTCTTCCTCTTTGAAACATCACTTTGAAAGACACTACAGATTTCAAGTGCCAATTATTACAGGTAAAAACAACCATGTGGTAGTAAAACCGAAAATTAAGTTCTGCTCAATTAATTAGGAAATTACTCCACCTTTCCTAAATATCCAGCATTCCTTCTCATCAGTAATTATAATATTTTAGTTATGAAATGATTATTTAGATCCAGACAGTTTAGTTTGTGTGTGTAACTTACGCGGCCCGCCTTTCAAAATCATTCGTGACCCCTGACCAAGGCAAGGTTTATATTATATAAAATAACGTCTTTAACATGTAGCGATTCAAACGTACGTCTGCAATTATACAGACACTTCGTCATATTATATACACAATCGACAGGTATCTAAATTCAGAAAATAAAATAAGAGGCTATTTGCTTCTAAAATATCTCTCGAACAGTAGAAGTTGATCACTCCGCGAGAAAACTCTGATAACAAAGCTTGGAAAAATCTGATATACTGATTGATATCAATGCCTAAATATAAAAATTCTACGGAAAAGATTGCTCTAATAGATGAATCTAAAAAAATTAATTTCTAAATTTGGAAATTAAACGAATTATTCAATACCAATTTAGAGACATCTTAATAAGCGAAATGCCGTTAAGGCAATCAAGATACAAATATAGAGCTAAATACTCTACTTACTTAACTAGCATTAAATTTCGTGACATTAATAGCAATATAGACTGTAGTAAGTATAAATAAATAAAGTGATAAATAAGAATGAATATAATAATAATGATAATAATAATAAATAAATGTAATAATAAATATTATAAACAATAATAGGTAAACTTTCACTCGAGAGTCTCAAAATGCATCGACTACCTGAGGTGTCGGACCGCCAACGGCGTGGGTCGCCCCACCTTCACTCCTTCGGAAGGCTCTGACACACATCCGCACAAGGCTAAAGTCATTTCACTGAAACGATAACAAGTTATGGGTTGGAATTTTACCATTACGAGAAAACATTCATGTAAAGATGAAGTAGGAACTTAAGGACACACAGAACTCACTTCAGAATTTGAAAACACTTACCGTATCTTGCATCGGAATTCAGAGGTGGTGGACGTAACAAATAAAAAGAACTCTAGCACACCTACCAAAGAATGCCCAGATACAAATCTCCATCGGTCTTCTTCCTCTGCTTACTCCGTCCTTGAAATAAATAATCATGCATGACAAAATTTCTCACAGATACATTTTTTAAATTTGCCAAATAAACAGTTTTCTCCTTAACTGGAGCTACCTCATATTAAAAGCCTGTGGTCCAAAATAATCCAATGATGCGCACCGTTTAATATGAGATGCTCCAGCTTGTTGGAAACATCAGGTCAAATGCACAACTCCAGCGCAAGGCGAAACAGCTACGACAGGGTTACAGGATCGTACTCATTGAAAGTGGAAGAGAAAGGATTCGCATTATGTGTTTATTTAATCAAAAACATGACTATTCACGTAACAAAGGAACAGGAATGAACGTTTCACAAACTAAAATCGCGTGGCTCAAGGGGTCAAACTGGGTTTAACGCGGACATTATATTTTAAAGAATTCTCAGTTTAGTATTTGCGAGAATCAATTGTAATAGTAATTATATTAGGATACAAACCTTTTTTCCATGTCTGCGACGAGCCACTCCGTTTCAGAAACACCTGGATTCAATGCTGCAAAAACTCTTACCTGCAAGGAGCATTCGGCACGGTCCAACCTCACCTACGAAATGAACTACTGGAACGAGTTTTCTGTATCCCCCATGCGGCATAAACCTGAATCTGCCACGAAACAAAATACAAATGGAAAGCTAAATCACGACTTTCCGAAAAGAAAAATCATCCTTCCTAAAACCTAACTAAATGATGGTTTTACTTTTTCTATTTTGGCTATAATATAAAAATAACAAATGAATTATATGGCTCACACTTAAGTTGACAAAGAAAAAACACACTCTGCTGAATATCAACCATATGGTGAACGGCTAAAAAATGAGAGAACGCTCTGGTAGAATGCAAAGTTAGCATACAGTTACACAGCGAAAATATAAATAAAATAAAACTTTAATATAAAGACAATGGTGTTTATTATATAAAATTTTAGAAATCAATCGCTATTTATGAATGCGAAATTCTAAATTACTTGAATGCAAGCTCCTTTTATGTTCTTAGGATAGTCGTTAACTACCTTCAATGGAAAAATATCGGTTATGAACTTTACTTAACAGGAATACAAATTGAGCATACTATTTATTATTATTAAAAAGTCAAGGAAAGGAATTAAACGAACTTAAAGAAAAATTTATTGACAAATATACCAGAGAAATTCGCGCTCTTAAATGCATACTCGGCTAGCATGGGCGTGTATTGCGGGGTTGCCTATACTCAGGTTATCAATTTTCAATTATTTATTGCATCGAAACTAAGGCCTATTCAGACGAACGCCGTCACACTTTTTCATTATTCTACTTACTGCAACACTGCAGAAAGTTTCATCAAAATCCCCGGACAAAAGTGAGAGTCTCTCCTTGTAAGCCCAAAATCGATCACGAAAACAGCTTATTTAGTAAGATATTTGAAAAATCTTACAAATTAAGCTGAAATTCGCTCAAAAAGTTACTTAGCTAGCAAGATATTTTAAAAACCTACCAAACTAAGGGGATATTCTATCACAAAAACCGCTTATTTATCAAGATATTTGAAAAAGATTCCAAATGAAGCCGAATTTCTATCACAAAAACTGCTTATTTAGTCAGATATTTGAAAAATCTTCTAAATTAAGCCGAAATTTGCAAAGAAAACGAGTTATTTAGCAAGATATTTTAAGAATCTTCCCATTTAAGAAGAATTACGTACGAAAAACGGCGTACTTTGCAAGATAATTGAAAAATCTTCAGAAACGTAGCAAAAATTCAATCAAAAAAAGACATATTCGAAAGATATTTGAAAAATCTTTCAAATTTAGCCAAAATTCGCACAAAAAACGGGTCATTTAGTACGGTGTTATAAGAGTCTACGAAACTAATCAGAAACACGGCTAATTCAGCATTTCATTTTGTAATCTTCAAACATTAATATATCCTATCCATAAAGTCATATCTGTATCATAAAGAATATCGCCCTACATAATTTCATTTTAATATTTATGTGTGTGATTTAGAGAGCATAAATTCTCAATCATAGATGCCGACCTGAAGTATATGATTCGCGAATACGAGTTGGTTAAATAAAAATTCCTTAAATTACTGAATTTATGATTAGAGCAAACTAAAGTCTAAAATTCACAAAAGATTATTCACATATCTCAGAAGATGTAATTCGTATTAAAAACGAAGAGTTATATTTCCTCTTTCATTCGATGTTCGTCTGAAACTTGGCTTCGTAAGAAAAAAACATATCTGTCCAAAGTTCTTCTTAATTATCACGCGAGAAATTATGAAACCGACCTCATGAATATGAATCTCTAATTATCATCTCCCAATTATGTAAATTGTCTGAAATTCGACCGTAAAAGTTTAACAAATATTATTCGCTATTAAATTGAACCAGGAAACGATAAAAATTATCTTAAAGGTGCTTTTAAGACGTTGAATTACACTTCCATTCGCCTGGAATCGAACAAAGGACTAATATTATTTTTATTTGAAGATTATCATCAAGGGAAGCTCCAGAATGTTCACGATATGCACTTTTATTAAGTATTCCGACTTCTGAAGATCCAGATTTAATTATATATATTAATGCATGATATCTGAAAATTGAGACATAGTTAGCCAGAACAGATGCCTTGTTTTAAACTGAAATTATATAAAAAATAAGAATGAAAAAATGCTTGCAATTGCTTGCTAAAATCAGCTGGAAATACAAAATCACATTACATTTAACTTCAGTTAAATTACATTTTGTGAGGAATTTACGATAAAATAATATATATTAAATGCATATATATGCTCCTTTTGATACTTCCAATAATGTAAACTATCGGTAACTATCTTTAGATGTAATATATGAACATGTGCAGTGATTACTGAACCTCATTCTAACAAATTGCACACAATTACATTTTCTAGGATTATTCGCTTAATTATATTACATATTTCATACATATATTCTCCCTCTGATATTTCGATGATCTTAAATCGCTCAATACGTGCACTTTGATTCGTGAATATGAGGAAAAAGTCACGTATTCACTTATCAGAGGACAAACACTTGTCTGATAGAATTACGAAATCCGCTCGAATAAGAGTAACTCTTCCTTATCTTCGCACCTTGAACGGGAATTTCCACGGACAGATAACACTGGTGGACGACGATTCAGAATGATATAAAAGGCATTTGGGAGCAGTCATTGCATCCACAATGCTATCGGTGGTACACCCACATTGGTGCTGATCTACAGTGGTGCTGATCCACAGTGGTGCTAATCTACAGTGGTGCTGATCTAAAGTGGTGCTGATCTACAGTGCTGCTGATCTACAGTGGTGCTGATCTACACTGGTGCTGATCTACAGTGGTGCTGATCTACACTGGTGCTGATTACATTGAACTCTCTTCAGATTTTCTTTCTTCATTGAGAAAAGGTGAGACATTTTTAATTCTCTGGATCATCTTAGTTATATTAAGCTTGTTATATTTCCTCTGGAATGTTCACGTCCAAGATTATGTATTTAGAAATGCCAAACATTCTATTCAATCACTGCTGAATTTCCTGAATATTTGGTTTCGCTTTCAGTGACATAAAATACGAGCCCTCAATCCAAATATGTTTCATTTTTCTAATCTATATTTCGAATAACAGTCTTGTTCAACGAACGTCCTTATTCTAATATGTCAAACCCTTTTACAGTCGCAAAATCTAAGAAAATATTCGCAATTTTAGTCACAATTAAACCACATTTGTGAGAAAATAATTATCGACTACATACTCAAGAAGATAAACTGAGTATTCACTAATTGTTTAATCATTTGAACTGAATTATCGAAAACTAATTCTGAGAATGAAAATGTATTATTCGATCGAATTTATTTTCACGTGCATTTCTTATGAGAGCGATGTCGAGTATATTTAGATCCAACCAAAGATACTTTCAGTGGTAGAAATTTATCCATATGTGTAAGGTCGTTGGCGAAAGACCGCCTGGCGTCGAAGTAAGGACCCGTTCGTGAGACGCAATTGCATATTAATGTTAGATTATTACCACTCTGACGTGTTTCATAGTTTCAATTCAGTATCTTATCGGGGAGCTACTAAAATAAGATTCCGTTATCCCACTTAGAAATGCATGGTAGAATCGGAATGACGCTCAGGCATCGAACGAAGAACAATTAGAAGGACGGCGAACAGCGAATATTAAACTTATGAATTATTTGTATGTAGATTCCATTTTATATCATTCCCGGTTTTCGGGGAAGCATTCAAAATAATTGTCAAATAGACCGCCATGCATTTTATACCAAAGACTTTTGCATCCACATGGCGTCGAACTCACTGTCATTTGGTAACATTTATTCACTTGATTCAATAGATAACCACGGCATATCCAACTTCCGTGATTTTGATTGCTCTATCGCAGCGAGAACGGCCTCAAAACAGCTTGCAAAAAATCGCGCAAAAGACTGCATAGCGTCAAACTCAGGACCATTTCATTAGAGAAAATTGCACATTAATTTTAAATAAGTTCCATTCTGACCTGTTCCAAAGTCTCCATTCGGTATCTTATCGGGAAGGTCCTAAAATAAGATTCCGTTATCCCCCTTTGAAATGCATGGTAGAATCGAAACGACGCTCTTGCATCGAACCAAGGGCCATTACAGAAACGTTGAACCGCTTAAAATAGTGTTTTTTAAGCTTCTGTTACTATCCTGGGTTTCATCATCCCAGCTTATCGGGAAGGCATAATAAAATATTGTAACATATTGCAGCAATGCGTTTCTTACGGAAGTATTTCGCACCCACTTGGCCTCGATCGCACGGTCCTTTGGTAACTTTCTTCCTTAAGTACCATAGAAGACTACCTCATTCCCAACCTTAGTGCATTTGGTTCCTCTATCTTATCGATAAGTGACTAAAAATAATTTCCGGTAAGATTTAAATCACTCTCAAAATAAAAAATAAGCATTTCTTCCTTTGAATAAGAGAAGAACTTTAACTGCCAAAAATGTGTTTCTATGAGTGCTTAAAATTTCAGTCACTTTATCTATGAAATCTTCCTTTGTAACACGGTATCTTATCTCGGCAGTGAACGACATCTGCAATTCATCAACACATGCCTTTGAATCTTCCTCTTGAATCAATAGTCTTTGAAAGAGGATATCTTTGTATGAAATTCAACAGATGTTCAGATTCGGTCATTCAAGAAAAAAGGGGTGGAATTTGATGTGCCAGCGGATAATAATTATCTTGCACGTAATCTTAAAGTTCAGCCGGCTATCCATGCTTTTCATTCAGTTTTGGCGCACTGCATGTAGATAAACCTAATTCCTTTACGATAACTAACTTCTATTTTATAAACACAACTATTATACAATGTAGCACATGGTGACTGTTACTTTTTAGGATGAACCATAGGGATTTATTCGTTGCGATTTTTTTGTTAACATATCTTTAGTCTAAAATTTAGGAGCTTGTAATTTCGGGTGGTAAATTTAAATTCGTATAATGCAACTGACAGTTGAGTATACTACGTAACGCAGAATATATTATATATAATTAATTATTCACTGCATATAAGTCAACGAATGGTGGTAATTTGAAATAAATGATGATTAGTTGAAGGAATAACATTTACAACTGATGGGATTTCATAAGGATCGTCGTAAATTTCGTAACGGGGAATTCCAATTTATGCTTGGGGAATCTTACTGTACAAGTGGTAAAGCTAATATCGCTCAACAAAATAAGAACATTATGTGTGTGGCAATGGATTCTAATTATAAGTAAACGGTTGATTCTAATAAGGCGTTGTTTACTAATGAGATTATCTTCTATTGCAGAGTGTCGTCTGATGGACACTGGTTCTCAAATTAGCTGAGTCTGGGTCCATCGTATCGATAAGGTGAGTCTTCCATTCTTATAACGCTTTAACACTAATATTTCATATATATTTGTATTCAGTTATCAGGGAGAACAGCTGCTGTATGTACTAAATCATTTGCGTGATTACTTTCCTTTCCTGTGTCACGAACATTTCGTGAATCCATCAGTAACTCTTCGTTAGAATTCAGTCGCTTTTATTCATGTTTCGAAACGGGATGTGGTATTCTGTGACGTCTATAGAATGGTTCTCATGATAGGCCAAACTAGATTTAATGTCAATTCTATCTTAATTTATTTGATAAACTTAAGACAGCCAAATATTTAAATATTTTGCGACCCAAGATCGAGGAAGTTTGAATCCTTTTACAGAATCTCGGAGATGTAGTTCGATTTTTGATTTTATTCATTCTTCAATTTCATGAGAAGCGAAATGGTCATGAGAAACCTTTATATTCTGACAAATTATAGCGTTTATAATGATTCACAAATCGTATCGCTCTGACATTACGCCCCTTGCAAATAACACGCCCATTGGGTGTATATGATGGATAATTTAGAACAATCCAAGAGTAAAGATTACCATTAAGAAAACAGTTCTGAGGAAAATTGCTTTTAAGTTGGAATGAGAGCGAAAAATTAATAAGATGGAATGTTGACGTGCAGGAATGCAATGCGGGCGTAAGTATATAGTATTAAAACCGATTCAAAATGCAAATATATCACAAAATCTTATACTTTCACAAGAATACCTTCCTTCCAAAAGGAAGAGGAAATACAAATTTCGAGTTATTTCAGTGAGAGATAAAAATAGGATGTCAGTTGGTGAATGTTTGAATGAAATAGAAACCACTCCTCCGATCTGCGTAATGAGAACGAATTAATCAATGCATGTTGACATAAATGTATTGTATGGTTACTAAGGAAGCGAAGTAAACAAGAAGGAAATTCATGTTTCGGATACACTATTCTTCAATATTCTGCAATTTCAAACACCAAAATACGAGTTACACAACTGAGATTTGCATCAGCTGTGTGTATGCAAAGTTCTGAACAATTGAATCCTGATTTTAATCACTTGTCTTTTAGCTCTAGAATGTTTGAGAGCCGTTGGCATGTCCTAGAATATTAGGGAGTCACTTCACAGATGCTTCCTCTATCATGACTCGAACCAAGGAACGCAACTGAGTTCGTGAAACAGATTCATCACTGCCATACGGCCTAATATAAATTTCAATCTTCGAGCATTTAAAAAACTCGCATGATTGTACGCTTCGATGTGTTGATAAAAATATCACCAAAAGCTTTCATGGAATGCAAGAACATAAAAGATTTAAGAATGCTCTGATTTTCTCGTAGGAAGGCTATCACTCACACATGACGAGATGGCCACCAATGCGGAGAATCCTGAGCAGCACAGGGATCTGCACCTCGCAATCCAGGAGGGAGATTTAAGGATGGTGAGGCTTCTGTTCCCTGATCGTGCTGACGGGATACACTGTTCATATGATGACATGTCGGCTCTTTATAATGCATTCCTGTGCGAGGAGTATGAGATAGCTACTTACCTCATCAGTAAAGGTGCGAAGGTTGCCAATGATGAAGAAGGTTGTTTAAGCTCAATCGACATAGATCTGACACGCCTCAACTACCTCCTGTTGGAATATAACAAAAGGTCAGAGAGATCTTGTATTCACCTTTTAATGTCATGGAGTCGATCTCCACAGGGCTTGGATGGAGAGCGTCACAATGCTGTCATGTCCATGTACAACGATTTCTTTGAGTCACAATTCCTTAAATTGCTGATGAATGTCCTGGAGAACGAAGAGGTTTACTTAGTGTACGACTTTAGGTCAGAAGATATTAACAGGGTCTTCCGTTATGGCAAAGCAGATGCCGAGATCTTTGGTTTAACTGTAACAAATTCAAGGGAGATCTTCATCGGATCAAAGCACTTGTTGTCAGCTGATTCGAATAAGAAATCAAAAGTGTATGGTGTGGTGGCAGAGGAATTCTGTCACATGGCTTTAGCATATATGTTCGAAAACAATGCGAAGCCATACAGAATGGAAGATTCTGAGTTGGAGGAGAAATTTCAACGCATAGTTACAGCTGTCAAATCCTTGTTAGACCGTTCGTGCCATATTGAATCAGTTATCAAGGATGTTTATGTAAACTATCCAACATACTTTTGGGAATGCGAGTTGATAGCCCGGGTTCCCCATGTGATCGGAATATACGGCGAAGAGAGAGGAAGAAGGATTCTTCTGGAGTCTCCAGAATTGTCCCAGCTTCTCTTTTTCTACGAAGAGAATGTCCTTCCCAAATGCAAGGAATTTACGGACCCATCGCACATCACAAAACCTCAACGGACAATGGAACGTCTAATGAAAAACGATGCCGTCCTGTCATTTGACGAAAAGCATACAAGACCGTTGAAGGAAGACTTCATGTCTTTCAGAGAGTGTTTGGTGAATGGAGGAGGCTTTTCAGTGATGACGACAAACTGCACAAGACTATGCACGTTGCACGTCTATCATGAGCTGAAAAGGGAGTTTAAAGACCTTTTACTGAAAAAGTGCATCTTCATCACGAGGAAGTGCTTCGATGAGAAGAGAGATGAGATTTTGGATGTATTAAAAGGGAAAAAATTGAATTATTTGATTCTCATTCTGGATGAACTGGAGCTCGATCTACAGAGACTGAAAGCTGAATACACTGACCATTTGGATGAATTCGCTAGCAAGGGAATGAAGCTCATAATCATCTCTGGCTTGCAGTCCCTTGGTGAGGAATTTCAAAGCAAAAGAGTTAAGTACAAATGGAATGATTTATCCGAAGAATACAAAAAACTACATCGGGGTATCAATTACATTTTCAAAAACGAGAAGAAGAGAATTTACGTTGCTAAGGATGACATCCCAAAGTTCTTCACTGAAGATGACATTATCAGAATAATCAGTGGTCATATTTTTGACCTAAGTCATGGTGCTGATTTAATTTCGAATGGATATGTTCCTGCAACGTACATCAATAGAACGTTTCAAGCGATGAGTTTAGACGTAAAGGCTTTTGAAGAAATACCTCAGGACGTCAGCATTTTCATCTATGGGTTGTGTTATTCGGATTTGGAGCGGTGTTCCATAAATAAAAAGTTGGTGCAGCGGCTGGAAAGTTCTGATGACAAGATTCAGGAAGGTAAATCAATATTCATCAGCATGGACAAGAAAGCGGTCAACTTAGAGGATTTCGTAAGAAAAACCCCAAGAAAAAATTATATCTGTCTATTCTACGAAAGTAAAGTGTTCTATCTGAGGAGTTCTAATTGTTCAGAAAACATTATTAAACAGCACATTAAACAGATAACATATACCGAAGAAGAGATCATAAATTTGGTGAATAGGAACAAGGTTTTGATTATTTCTGACAACGCTGGGTGTGGTAAGTCTACTGTCACATCTAGCCTCATCAGCCGTGTGCAGAAAACCATCTCTGATTCCTTGATTTACAGAATCGATTTGAATAAATATTCCACAAAGGAAGAGGATCCTCTCTCGCTAGCAAATATTGAAGAAGAGGGTGATGTGGAAGAGATTTTTGATCATCTTTACCTCATGCTCGGTTTAAAGAACAGTTTTGAGAAATACTATTTCAGGAAAGAAAGTAAGTGGGGAGGAAACTGCTTTATATTTTTTGACGCCTTTGATGAAGTACCTGATAAGTATAAAAAGAAAGCTGAAACTCTCATCTCGACGGTAAGCAAGGAGACCTTCGCAAAGATTATAATTTCCAGCAGGAAACATCACCAGGAAGATCTGGAAAATCTGCTGAATTCATATTCCTTTGAAATGGTTCCCGTTTGTAGTGAAGATCAAGTGAATTATTTGACAAATTTCTGGAGATTTAAATTGAAGTATCCTTGTGGAGAGGGAATGAAATACTTAGACAAAAACATGAAAGCAGTCCCAAAGAAGATTAAGAAAGTAATTGAGGAATGTAGGAAAGGATGTAAATTAAGGCCAGAAAACGAAGGACTGATCCTTAAGTTAGAGCTCATAGATCTTGAAAAGGATCTGGATTTTGTGTGGTCTGAAATCGATTCTCTTGATCTTAACGAAATAGCAAAGTATATTTTGAAAGAGTTTACATTGGATAGAGAATCTTTACAAATCATGGGGATCCCATTGCACTTGTATATGGCAGGATCTATCTCCTACAATGATAACTTCTCTATCAATTTTTTATCAGATATTTATTCAACTTACAAGAGATTCGTGGATCAAAAGATAATGATATACCTAGAGGAGAAAAAAGGTGTACGGTTAGCTGCTGATCTAATGGATGGAATCATTGATAGAGAAAAAGTTTACAGGGTACACATAAATCTCTCTAAACAATTGTTGGTCCCTGATAATAATTATATAAAATTAAAAGAGGAGGATCTGAATGTTTGCACTGCCTTACGGATTGCATTTGTAGGAGGAGAGTGGATAAATTTCATCCATTTATCTTTTGCAGAATTTTTTCTAGCAGAATCCATGAGGATTTCACCAGAGAAAGTTAGTTTACTCAGAATCCTTTTTCATGAGAGTTATCATGTCGTCAGATTATTCTTATCTTGTGGCTTAAGAAAGGAAGGTTTTAAAAACATAACATCAGATTTCTTAAATGATGATATGTTTCTTGATACTCTTTTGGAAAAAGGAAAATCAAAATTTGGCAATTCCATTTCATACGAATTCTTTTCACATAATTATTTAGTTTCAAAAATTGCAGGAAAAACAATGCAATCTTTAGAGGAGATTGCTTCTGAAAGCAGTTTTAATAAATTTACAAAAACATTGGGGAAAAAGTGTAAAAATAATGTATATTTTTTAGGGAGTGTGGTTACTCTAAGGATGTCTAAAAAACTATTAAATATAGATTTTCAGAAGAATGCAACCCTCATCTTAAATTTCTTGAGATTCTGTGATGATCCCGATGAGGTGAGGGAAGTGATTCAGGAATCAATTTCAGTTATTAAGAATCTTAAAGGTGGTTTTTTGTGGAGAAAAATGAGAAAAATTAAAAAGATAGAAGCTTATTTAAAATTGCTAGAAATCAGGGATTTTGAGGGAAACAATTTCTTTCATTATGCATTGTGTAATGAAAGAGAATATATATTTAAATGTTTTTTAGAAATCCTTAGAAAAGAATTAGGATTAGAAAAAGCCATCGATGTAATAGTTAAAAGTAAATGTTATGAGGAAGGATTGGAAAGATTTATAGATAACGTGGATCCAAAAAGAATCTGCCATTCTTTGAAGACCATGAGCACTGTGTTTGGGTTTGGAATGAATACTCTTTTCTGCAAAAATTTGAAATTCATGGCAATTGAAAGGGCCCTAAATTATGATAGACGTAATGACTCTAGTAATGCATTTGATATGATGATCAGTACATGTAACGACTGTTTTGGAATTGAGGCTGTGTATGAATTTCTCATTAGTAAATATAAACATTATGGGGATTTTGTAATAACTAAGTTTTTTGGTGAGTTTTCAAAGAAGCAATTCATGAAAAATGTGAATATTTTAAATAATGTCTTGGATGACAAGGATAAGATGAAACAGCTTCTGAAGTGTAAAAACGAATATTTAGAGAACATATTTCATATTGCTGCAGAAAAAGACATAAGTTTTAATGAACTGCTGCAGTTTTGTGTCGCAGAATTAGAAAAATGTGAAATATGCGAAATGCTTTTGAGTTTTGATATATATGGTGATAATGTGATTCACCACTTATTTATAGGGCCTTTCACCTTACAATATTCTGAAGATATTAAAATGAATCTGAAGTGCATTAAGGAACAATTAGGCGACGACGAAAGGTTCAAAGACAGTCTTAAGAGTAAGGGTAGAATGTTAAGAAACATATTTCATTATGCTGCAGCAAAAGAAATGTGTTTTGATGAACTGTTGCAGTTTTGTGTCGCAAATTTGGAAAAATGTGAAGTAACAGAAATGCTCTTGAGTTTTGATGAATTTGGTGCTAACGTAATTCAATACTTATTTAAATATAATTCCTCTGAAAATATCATGAATTATCTGAAGTGCATCAAGGAACAATTAGGCGATCAAGAAAAGTTCAAAGACAGTCTTAAGAGTAAGGATAGTGTATTAAAAAACATATTTCATATTGCTCCTCTGAATGGTAAAATATCTCATCTGACTTTTCTGGATACGCATTTGCTTGAAATGGAAATTGCCAATCTTTTAATGGAGAAAGATGATTATGCTTGGACATGTCTGCATTACGCAGCATTATCGATTAGAAGAAACATACCTTTATGGCTAGATTATGCAAATGAAATTCTTAAGTATAATAAAATTCAACTTGAAAAACTTGTTCTTGCTGAAGATAATAATGGAAATACATTTCTACATAATTTAGGTTGTTCATATTTTAATCGATATGAATCTGCAACAGTGATATTCAATTCACTGAGAGAAAAACTGTCTGCAGAAACGTATAAAAGACTACTGAGAGTGAGAAATAAAAAGGGACAATCATTTCTGCAAATCGATCCTAAAAGTAGTAAAATATTATTCGAATGTTGTAAAGAAATTTTAGATAAAGATTTGCTAGAAGAATTGTTGTGTGAATATGATATGAATTGAGCGAAAAAGTTTATTTTACATCGTGTTTTTAATATTAATCAATAATTAATATCTAAAAATATTTAGATTAAAGTTGTAAATAATATTTAGAATAGAAAATGCACTCATGTAAATAGACAGATAAATACAGAATATTGTCTTAAATTCACATGAACATATATATGCATTATGTTTTTGTTTTTTAATATTTAATCAGTGAATTGCTTTTTTTTAATATTCACGTATATTTATTATATGTATATTATTTATTGATATCCATTTGTATTCATCGCTCTGTAAGGACTTCTTAATTCATGATTTATGATCATCATATATTACTAAATTGCTTATTGGACAAAATATATGTGTATATATTATATATATTATTTTTAATAATATATTTTTCAATAGTGTAAATATTGGAATTATATTGACGATATGTACATGATGCAGATGTTACTATTTCAATGAGTAACCAATTTGCAACGCTCTTGAGAATTGAGGACAATGTATTTATATGTATTAATAATGCATAAATTAAGCATGCTCCAATTGCTTATGAGTGTAATTACTCCAGTCTCCTTGCTCACTGGGAAGTGCTGAAGAATTGGTTTTGCGTCATTGCGTTTGGACAGTGAATCTGCAAGACGCTGTGTGTGCGTGTTCAAGTGCGAAATTACGCGAGTGTAACGTATTTCTTCCCTCGAAGGAAAATACCTTCTTCTTAGCTGGAACACTCTCACTGATACCAGCTGACCCATGTCTATGTGTCCATCCGACGTAATTACTTACCCTGGCATGGTATACTTCAAGACGCACGGGTGTTCATTTTTACTCTCCTAGAAGAGAGTTGTCGCAATTTAAAATTCGTATCGCAATGCTTCCGATTCAGAATGCGCATCGCTTTCTACAAGAAGACGAAAGGGCATCGTGAAATTTGTGTATTTTTAAATTTGTAACCCTCTCTGGAATTCTGAAATATCGTAAGATGCATCCAATCATTTGAGTTTTATCACTGAATTATTATAACAAATTACATTATGTTATATCATTCATACCATGTATTATAATCTTTCATCACTGAAAATATCCGTACCCACAATTAATAGAATATTACCAAAAGATAATTGATAATATTTCGAATTGAATATCCTTCAATGTTTCTTTCTTCAACATTCCCAATTCGTATGACGATCACCGTTTTATTTTGATTTATTCGCCCAATTTCGGGAACTCTGTTCAATCAAATATCAAAATATTAAATTGTTTCAAAGTTAAGAAATTATGGAAAATTAATTCTACTAAATTTCCAATCATTCAGAGTTGAAAAAGTTCAATAATTCGTGAGATTTAGAGTCGGATATTGTTTAACGAAATCTTCCTGCGTAACGTATCGCTGGTTCGACTCCCAGACGACTTGGAATCGCTCTCAGAATAAATGCAACTAAATTCAGTTTCGATCGTTTGCAGATTTTGTTTCCTTTTGGGGAATCAAATCAGAAAATATGGTCTCGAATAAATTATATTATTCTCCTCAAAAGGTTGAACAACAAATTTTAGATCGTTGATTGTTTATGACGTTGTAAATGACATGTGGTAAACATTTTAACTGACGATTGTTTTGTTTACTAAACTGATGTAAATTTATGTATTAAAAACGAGTGAATGTCAATAAATGTAAAGTGAAACCAACTCTTTTGATGTATCGATTTCATCCCGTTTTCCTACCAATATTAAAATACTGAATAGCAGTAAATTGATTTTATCACAGGCTGCAATAAATCCTTTTACGACTCTTTTCATGAGAATAAGCGGTGAGTAAATCTTAGATTGAGTTTCGTTTTTAACGAGATTTGATACACCAATTGAATTTAGTCACATTTTCCTTATAAGAATAGTCTGCATTACGCACGAAAAGAGTATATATATTATGTTTGAGTCGTCCTTTTGTCTGTTGAGAGAGGCAGTTCTTTTTCAGATGGGAATAAGATTTCAAACAGGAGTGGCTATTGGACATCACGACGTCTCAATGACTACGCTCAGCAGCCAACCAATCTTCTCTTTTGCAGCCAATAGAATGCGTTTACTCCTGAAGATCTTCACGAAAGGAAACAAACGAAAGAGACTTTTGTCATCTGAGAAAGCAATGATGGACTAGTTAACCTCCAACACGCAGAATCATTCCTCCTGTTGCTTATGCAACCCAACTGACCCGGATGTATTGCAGGTTGCAGTAGTCGTTAACTGCCTTCGATGGAAAAATATCGCTTACGAAGGTTACTTAACAGGAATACAAATTGAGCATACTATTTATTATTATTAATAAGTCAATAGTAAGTATCAAGGAAAGAATTTAACGAACGAAAAGAAAAATTTAATGACAAATATACCAGAGAACATCGCGTTCCTTCATGCATACTCGGCTAGCATGGGCGTGTATTGCGGGGTTGCCTATACTCCGGTTATCATTTTTCAATTATTTATAGCAGCGAAACTAAGGCCTATTCAGACGAACGCCGTTACGCTTTTTCATTGCTCTACTTACTGCACCACTGCAAAAAGTTTCATCAAAATCCCCGGACAACAGTGAGAGTCTCTCCTTGTAAGACAAAATTCAATCAAAAAAACTAAATATTTAGCAAAATAAAGGCACAAATCATACAAAATAAGCCGAAATTCGATCAAAAAAGTCGCTTTTCTAGCAAGTTATTTGGTAAATCTTAAAAATTTAGCCGAAATTCTATCAAAAAAATTATTTTCTTCCAGCATATTTTCAAAAGCCTTCAAACTAAGAAGGAATTTTATCACAGTAACTGCTTATTTATCAGCATAATTGATAAATCTACCGATTTCAGAAGTATTATTACAATAGAGGGCGTATATTACAAGTTAATTGTAAATTCTTCAAAAACAAAGCCGAAATTCAATCAAAGACAGATATATTTCGCAAGATATTAAACATATCTAACAAATAAAGGCGAAATTCCATCAAAAAAATTGCTTTTTTAGCAGGTTATCTCATTAATCTTCAAAATATAGCCGAAATTCGATTAAAAGAAAAACTTCTCTAGCAGGATGTTTTAGTAAGCTTACAAATTACGGCAAAATTCTACCACAAAAACTTATTATTTCTCAAGATATTTGAAAAATCTTTCCATTTAAGAACGTTTTAGTACAAATCGGCGTACTTTGCAAAATAATTAAAAATTCTTCCAAAACAAAGCCGGAAATAAATCAAAAAACGAAATAATTGACAAACTTTTCAAATTAAGCCGAAATTCGATCAAAAAATTGCTTTTTTAGGGAGTTATTTGATACATCTTCAACATTTAGCCGAAATTCAGTCAAACAACGTTTTTTCTAGCAGCATGTATTTAAAAGCTTTCAAACTAAGGCGAAATTCTATCACAAAAAATTGCTTATTCATCATGATATTTGAATAACCTTCCCATTTAAGGAGAATTCAGCACGAAAAACAGCGTACTTTGAAAGATAATTGAAAATTCTTCAAAAACAAAGACGGAATTCAATAAATAAACTGAAATATTTAGATAAATAATAGACAAATCATACACAGTTAGCCGAAGTTTGATCAAAAAAATTGCTTTTTTAGCAAGTTATTTGGTAAATCTTAAAAATTTAGCCGAAATTCGATCAAAAAAACTTATTTTCTACCAGCATATTTTCAAAAGCTTTCAAACTAAGGCGAAATTCTACCACAGAAACTGCTTATTTATCAAGATAATTGAGTATTTTTGAGTATTTGAGTAATTGAGTATTTTTATAATTGAGTATTTTTATAATTGAGTATTTATCAAGATATTTTTGGACTATTCTTAAGAAATGTATAAAATTCTTTACATTGTAAACTAACTTTGTAAAATACCTGCAATTCTGCTTTAAGCAGCTTGTTACTTAATCTGTTTCTTTCCTTACTTTAGAATCTGTCTCATCTGTGGTGCATAATAGAGCAAATTTTAAGATAATAACGTGCTCGAAGAGTGGGTAAAGATGGAACCTGTTAAACTTGGGTTTTCCCGGGTAAGGGAAAACCCTTTTGAGATATTCCCAACCCAGAAGAGGAGCGAGCGATCGGGCGCTGCATTGAGAGGCAGGGTCATAAAATTGAAGGAGCAGGTCAAACGTTTAAAAACGTTCTTCCCGCAGTTTCAGGGTTAATATAAGTTTATCCCAGCAGAACCTTAAAATTGAAATTAGGGCGATCAAAGACATAGCTTATGATAATGGTTGATAGCATACTGGCCAAGATACTAAAAAGAATAGTGTCTCCAGAATTTTCAGAAGAGAGCCAAGGGGGCGGCAGGGGGTCATCGGAAGATCCTGACAATGTGACGAATGCGAAGGCTCGGTGACCTTCCTTTTGTCTCCGTTTTTAGGCTTCGTTTTTTATGTTTACATTGTTTTCCACATCTGGAAGCAATTTAAACTAAGTGTTTCCTTAGATTTTAAAGTTGGAACGGTTTAAAAAATTTTCCAAGTTTAGAGAGGATAATTTCACTTCTACATAAATAGCATTACTAATTCAATCCTACATCCATTTTCCCCGTTGAGAATCAGCGGGCAATTCAGCTAGCAAGGTATTACATTTTAATATTTCTCTGGTTATGTCTAAATAGAGTATACAAAGTCGAGCTGATCAAAAGAAACATTATATTCGTTCCCTGCAAATCGACACTGCAAACTGTTCGTAACTGGAAATACTAAAATTTCAGTTTATTATCGCCTGCTATTAACATATCATTGTATCATATTAACCTATGTTGTATCATTAATTCTAACCCTTAATTTCATACGGACCTAAAATCTACGAACATTCTTATGGAAATATGCGTTAGCTCGGCTTCAACAATTGTTTCAGTCGTCAAGGGGATTGGTTGTTTATAGCCTCAAAATTTGACAGAATTTCCGTTTATTTTAACCGAATTATCGCCATTTCGACCCGATAACGATATTTCACGACCAAAATAAGAATCTTTATTTATTTCTCTTTATTTTGGTGCTTATTTCGATTTCGTAAGCCAATTACTTCTAATTAAATTTTGCATAAGAAACGTAGCCTGCAACCGATAAAACTGAGGTTTACGCGCATTTCTTATGAGAACGTTTTTCTCGTCTGGGTTCGAACTGGAGACGTTCAGATAAATAAAAAGCAGCCTATTATCTGCGCAAAGAGTACATTTAACAATCGTGAAAGTTTGAAAGATGCATGACAATTAATAACCGCGGAATCCTTTCCGGCGGAACTTTTTCCTGCGGAGCTTTTTCCGGTTACGGGGCAGCACGACGTGCCAAACACCCAGAAGGAATAGATTATTCCTTTCTTTTCTTTGATTTCACTTTCTTTTCTTTTCTGGTTGTGTCAGATCCTTCACTGACCAAAACGCGACAACGCCAGTGCGGCTCCTAAAAAATCTGGTGAGGGAGGTAAATCCGTGATTCAGCAGTAGCCCTTAATTCAGGACGCAACTAAGTTTCCGCACAAAGGATCGTTGCGGATGGAGGACATTTGTCTAATTGTTAAACAAATTAGATGTTTTTCCCATAGCTTCTTCAGAAAATTATGCCTATCTTGCGGCAAGAGGAGCGACATCTTGCGTACACTTGAACAAACCGGTTCGAATTTGAATTCTTCCGCCAAAATATTGCAATTCTGCGGGAAAGTTGAAGTAGCATATAGTGTGCAGCGAGGCGAGGCGACGTTTTCAGAAGGGAAAAACATCTAATTTGTTTAACAATTAGACAAATGTCCTCCATCCGCAACGATCCTTTGCGCGGAAATTCTGTTGCGTCCTGAATTAAGGGCTAAACAAATTAGATGATTTTCCCATAGCTCATCCACAAACTTGTTTTAATAACAGGCGGCCGAGAAGACGGCGTCAGGAGAGACATCTTGCGCACGCTTGCCCATACTGATACAAGTTTTAAATATTCGGCCAAATAGTTGGAATTTTGCGCGAGGTTTCCTTCCGAGATTTTTTAATATTTCGTATCACTTCATGAAAAATTGATCTATACTCGGTCGAGATCAGGAAGTGTTACAGAGAGGTGGTAATATTGCGCGAGGTTTCCGTCCCAATACATATTGTTCTCTTGTCGCAAACACACCATAGGTTATTATTCCAATACATGAGACTGCTTCTACGGTGGTCATATTAGGGTAAAAGATTTTTGTATATTATATGGACGTAATTCGAGGTATATCTTTCATAATTTTCCTTGAAAAAAGAATGGTTTGTCAAATATGTCAAAGGAAGAATGGAGTGCCAACCTTAGAACTACCCGCTTTGGGAATGGTTCTTTCCATTAAAAATTGCAAGCGTCAGCCGATTGAAACATGCGACGTTTACTGAATTACGCTCGGAAGTACGTAATATTCATGCATATCCATTAATAATCCTAATCTCTGGTGCCTACCCGAGGGTAGAATGCTAAATCTTTAAACAATTCAATTCCCATAACCAAAGCAAGAGACATTTGTTCGTTGGCGTTCATATTTAACCCTAAAAAACCGCGCAATACAAATAAATACTCAAGAGGTACAAATAATACTAATAATACCCGACAACAATGTACTCAAAATAATTTTCATGAACGCTTGGGCTAAACAGAGTATATGTTACACTATAAATTCTAAATTTGACTACATTTTTCATTTTTTATTACTGATAACTTATACGTAAATCTTAATTAACAAGTATTAGATTACTAACGGCAGCACTCTCACCAATTATTCCAGTAATATTTTGTACATATTACAGCATTTTCCAATATTATTCTGAGTATGCCGACGCAATCCGGCGTGTTTCAATTAAGCCGTCGCAAAATTTTCTTTCCTTACCGCGCACATTCGAGCAGTATAATTTCTCCATCGCCCACTGAAGCCCTAAGATAATTTACTCGGTATTTAAGGAATTACTGATACGAAAGGGGATATGAAAGACTATGTTTAGGGAAGATGAACATTTACATAATACAACAAATATGCACGTGTAAGCTGTTGACTTCTTCACGTTTACTACACAGTTGAAATATATTTTTCTGGAACACTTAAGTCCTCTTTTAGATATTATCGTAATCAATCTCTGTCAGAAGGTGTTCGATATCCCGCGATGAAGTAATTCTCAGCCTCTACCAGAGTAATATATGTTGGTATCAGAAAATCTATCTTCCGCTGCTAGCGGTGGCATTTTCAAATTTAAAAATTCTGTAGCCCATCGGTCAACACGACGTGCCAAACACCCAGAAGGAATTGATTATTCTTTTCTTTTCTTTGATTTCACTTTCTTTTCTTTTCTGGTTGTGCCCGATCCTTCACTGACCAAAACGCGACAACGCCAGTGCGGCTCCTAAAAAATCAGTAATTGCCGTGATTGGCCAAATGAGGAAGTAGAGTAGTGATTCCTGCACCCCCTGCCGCACGCCTGAAGGCATGAGACATGTAGTTTTCAATAATTACAACGCTTAGATTCTACGTTACATTGCAGAGGGTGACTTAGAGAGAATGGTTTCTTTAAATGCCGGCACGAAATTCTATTGCGAATCGACGATTCAAATCGTTTGCCATAGCGAATATTTTTGCATGATTTTTTAACTCATTTGGTGTATAATCGAAGCATATTGCTCTCAATTTATCCATAGACCTATTCTTTTATTGATCAACGTACAAGATTCAGTGTATTTCCTATGAAACCACGTCCTTCTCCGCCGATTTCAACGGAGCATTCACAAGTCCACTTTTTTCACTAGGGAGAGCTAACGCGTCCTGCCAAAATTTTCCTATTACCCAGTTTTATGCCCAAAATCGAAAGCGGTACACCTCAACTATTTTCATACTTTGACTCGAAAGCATGTCGTGGATTTCGTCATTCATTTCTGGGGCAGTCACTTCCACCGAACGTCCCAAACAATGTCCATCTTCTGTGACGCCATGTTTACATTCATTACAAGCATTCGTATACACTGTTGAATATGCACCATAAACTCATTACGACCCAACCTTCTTCTCATTGAGTATATGTAATTTCTTAAATTTGCTGCTAAAGATTTTGATCTTGGAGTATTGCGAGCGATGAGGTAGTGGATACATAGCAAATTGTAAAGTTTTAGGCACAAGATTTATTTTGAATATGCAATAGCACGATTTGGTAATTTATATGCAAAATAACTTCCGAAAAGAGCATTTTATTAATGTTTTAGGAAGGAGAAAATTATAAACTATGGGGGTGGAAAAGCGAAGATTAAGATCAGGCAGTTCTGTTTTGCAGCATTTGAGCATGAAATGGTGGATAGTGAATATTGATATTGCATGTAAAAAAATTTGTTTCATAGCACGAAAAAATTGAGAAGCCAAAAAATTAATTAAAGGAAAGATTGAAGAAATTTTTCGCGGATTTCCTTTCAAAAGGAGTGGACATATTGGCCGGAACCCATCACCAAAATTCTTCATCTCTTGAAGATCAAATTTTTACTTCAGCTAAAACACTATATTTAGGGTTTGTTACATTTGATAAAAGCTTGTTTACGATTTGGACTTATTAATTTATTTGAGACTTTAGATTTATTTTGTGGTTGTTTACGTTTAGTTTATTTCATTTAATTCGCCAGCCTCGCGAAAGAAGTCACCGAGTATTATTGACTTTGTATTTCCCGCTGCAATTCATTTATCGAGGCTCAATTATCGCATGGGAAGGCGCGTCATGCGCTTTCAGACGGGGAATGTGGACGGCATGTGGATTATGGCAAAGGTAAATAAACTTTTTTGTTTGTGATGAATTAAAGTTAAAGACTTTTCTCATCAAATACAGTTGCTACATCTAAATTTCTCGAACAAGCTCTTTAACATTCACTAGAAACGTTAATGTATCAGAAATTTAATGAGATGTAAAAACTATCAATTTTTTGGAAAAAGCTGAGAGAGAGATGAAAGATCCAAAGTGTTAGAATGTTCGGTTTGAAAAACAGGTTAAATTTAGGTCCATTTCGTATCAATAGAGTTTTTGAATAGTTAGTGAATATTGTCCTAATTTACTTAATCGTGTTTCGAAATCTCTTTTTTCTATGCCTTAAATTGAGCTCTTATGTTGATATCGTTGGTGTATGATTGTTGTGATATTTTCTGTGAATATCTTTATGCATCGTAAATACGCATTTAATTTACCCAGAATAACCTATATTTATCCTTAATAATTAACAAATTTTATGATCTCACAGTCTTTATAAATATTTTGCTGTACTAACTATTGATTTGATTTTTGAACTCACTCCTTAAAGTGATAATTTTACCTTAGACAATGAAGACTAAAGGAAAGTTTCATCTACAGGGTCCATGAGTGATACTGTATAGTTATATGATCAGTCAGTGATAAAGGTAGACAATTTCTTATCAAATTTTTAATGCTTATAATCCTTTTTTCTTTGTAGTGAAATCCAGCTCATCTCATTCAGTGTGAAGGAAGTTGCTGAATCTAAGAGGTGATTAAGAAGACAAGATTGACTGCCTTAAAGATTTGTGTTGATTGCCTGCTTGTCTACTGCTTCCATGAAGATAGGCAGTACTGTTCATGGGTGAGTGCGTTTTTCTTTTAATACTTTCATGAAAGAATTGATTGACCAACTCAACACTAATTTCATCTATTCCATTCATAATTCGTTGACGATGAATTACTTATAGCAGGGTGGGTTTAAGAAATTTAGGATAGAATGTCAATAGCTCAAAATATTTTGGTGTCATAACTCGGTTCTATCTTTCATAAACTTGAGTTAATTGTTAGTCGTAGAAGATTGACTAGGAGTTGGTAGCTCTTTGTCGATTATTTCAGTGTAAGGGTGGCTTTGAAAAATTCCCTGCTGTTACTGTGGGAAGGGTGTTCTTTTAGCTGAAAGAATAGTAGCTATTTTAACTCTATACTGATATAATGCGAGTTGATGAATGAGATTGTGAGGTACTCAGTCAAAAATAGGTAGATAGGAAGTTAAGATCTGTCATATTTCTGGCTTATATGAAATTTAATTTAGAAAATTGATGCCTGTTTAATTGAAATAATTCTTGTGTTCAACTCAGTAATCAGGAACATTGATAAATTAGTTTTTTTGCAAAATCTCTTATTTCCATATCCGTATAATAGAAATTCCCAATAAAGTTTAGTCATGTAATATAATGAGTTCTATATTTCTTAATTTTTGTTTCAAGGAAAGTAATGCACCAATTATTTTTAAAAATCATTCATAATCATATCATGGAATTTTACAATATGTTTTAAGATGAGGAATTATTTAGAGAATCCCACCAAAAGTTATTCATATAGGAATGAATTTATCTTCTCAACTTTATATTTAAGAATAACCTTACTTACTTTCATTTGGTAACTTACTTTGCCCTAAAGAAATCAGTGAAATTTTATGGCCTCCATATGAATTACATATTTCAGTGCTCTTTGCAGCAAAAATTTGCATCTACTGTTATTATGACATGATTTTTTGTAGAATATTGATTGGAAGGTGTTGCTTATCCAATATTTTTTAAGAAATTGATGTGGACACATTAAAATTAAACTTCATGGACAATTTTGCATTCTTCCTGGAAATGTGAATATATTAATAATCAGTTTAGATTTCAAATGATTTGAAAGTATTTTACTTTCACAGATGTTGTTCGGGAGGTATTATTTCTATTGAGTTACTGAAGCATTTCAATCTATCAGTATTTTTGAGTCTTTGTAGGCTTTTTTGGAGATGTTTTGGAACTTGCAGTGATACATTTAGTTGTCCCTAGGAATTTAAAACAATTGTTGGTACAAATGTCTGAATCCTCTTTGGTCTTTAATTTATTTTTTGATATTAAATGTTGTAAAAACAGTGAAACTTCTGTTTAAAGGATGTGGAATTTGATGTGTATAACAAGTAACTTTTCCAACCTAGACTATCTTTAGCTTCTTTTTTCGATTTTTAGGGAATTCTTCTCTAAGCAATTAAAATTGCACTAATTTTGTTGACCCCTTCACTGGAATGTTACTTGCATCTAATCTAATTCGATGTTCTAAATTTCAAGCAATGATTTAATATTGATAGAACTAGGTTATGGTTTTACGCAAATTAAAATGTAAAGAATGCAGTAGAGGCTAGATTAGAATATTTTGAGCTATTAAGAAATAGCAACAATTTGTTACTGAAAGGTGACAGCTGGAGATATAATGGACCCCATTCTTTAGGGTGTACTTTTCATAAGACACTTATTTAGTCAAAGGAAAAATGTCTGCAACGAACATGTATTTTTAGATTTTTGATTAAATACAAGAACTTAATCACCCACATAAATTTTCGTAATTTTAATGAATGATAATATTTTCCATTATATAGTGTTTAGTTTCTTTCTGAGACTTTGCCCCACTTTTACATCATTCATCGCGACTCAACGAAAAATCGTAGATTAGTTATATTTAATCGGAAATTCAAACCGTTTATGCAATGTATTGGAAAGCTTACTTTTTTCTTAGTTTTAAATTCTAAAACACCATTCGGTGTCCGTTTTAAAATTTTTCCTCGCCAACTTCAATCATTCATTAAATCGGTGTAAAAATGTCCGAATTATTACTATGAGAATTTTCTTTCAGACGTTGCACTGCTGGACCCAAGTTGTAGAATCGATATTTAAAACACAGATAACCCACTCATAATTAAATACCGTTGTGAGTGGGTTGTCTGTGTTTTAAATATCTTATACGAAGCTTCGAGCCCAGCAGTGCAACTTTTTTTGAAGGTGGCAAATTGGAGCGTATTTAAATCAAAATTTTTGTAGCCGAAAAAATAATATGAAAAACATGTGAGACATAAACGATTTGGCCGCCCGCCAAGCGGGTTCGAGGGCTGGGAGCGGGTCTCAGGCGCCCGCAACTTTAAAGTTCAGGTCCGAATCCGGTATTTTCGAAGTTAGGATGAAGAAAAAACCTTCCGGTGGGGTTGGCGGCCCGCTAATCCCGGAAGCGCTCGCGACCGGATTCGAACCCCAGAACCTTATCGTCGCACCTAGGTGCCTCGACCCACTCGACCAGCCAGTCGAACGGTTATAGACATGCAGAATTTCGTGCTGATTCAGCCAAGGCTGTTCTGAGAATGGGATTCAGTGCGTTATTTCCCTTTAGTTGCTCACGATTTATTGCCATATCAGCTGCCAGAAGTTTTTCCATGTACTGATAAATAAATTTTTACTTGCTTCTTCGATCGTGATAAAACAGCACATGGTATATAACGTAAATACGTCAGTAAATACTTCTTATTTTCAAGATGCGAAGTTACCTGAAACAAAACAACGGATATTTCGATGATTACACACTTTCAATTTGCTTAAGAATTATGTCCATATCTGTTATCAGCTGTTCGATATCTGTAAGAATTAATTATTCTTCTTTCATTTGACTCTTAAAACCAAAATATGTTTTATTGTATGTTATACCTGATAAAACTTGTTTCTTGAATGATAAACTCAAATTTATCGGTTCAAAAATTCATAATCTGCACCCAATTTCAAGAAAATATCACTTTTATTTTTCCTTCGATTATGACAATATTTAACCTGGATTGAATTGCCTTATGCCATCAAGAATTGATTTTTGTCTATTGCTGAATCTTCAAAATAAATTCTCGCCAACTTCCTTTTTCTGTGCAAATTTATCAACAGTGTACCCCGTTCTCCTGTAAGAAATACATGGGGCCATATGATTTACATGGTGTCTTAATGACGTTGGACAGAGTATAGAACTTAATGCTTAGAGATACTACAATCTACTTGTTGCAATGAAAAATACAATTTCGATGCTGGATAATGAGATACTTCAGCATCAATTAACCAAATTTTCGTGGATAATTTTTAAATTAGAATAATTAGGGAAAATGTTCTTAAGTCTTCAGTGTGTGGTTGTATACTCATTAGGGATAAGAACCTGTTTCAAAAATATTTTAATCCCACCACTGGTTAAGCCCCTTTCAATATTAGAATCAAATTCCACTGCTTCTTATAATATTTTCTAAATGTTTGAAAGGATTCAAAAGCTTCTTCAAATTCAATTTTGCTGCTAGATTTTCAGCTTCATCATATTTTTCTCCTTCCACCAAGTGTGCTTTTTGGAAAATTACTCTTCCACGGACAACTCTGTTGTATTTGCTCTTTCATCCAACTCTTAGTTCCTTACATATTTTGAACCCCACCCCTCTTAAGGTCCATAACTGAGTTCATTATGGTTTGGTGAACCTTTACTGGAGATGTTAGTAAATTTAAGAATATACTCATACTCATTTTCCAAATTTTACTTCCTCTTATGCCTCCTTGATGTGTTTGGTGTCATTCTTCATGTGGTATTTTGAAGGGTGATTTATTTTTCTCATGAAATTTTCACAAAGTTCTGTGTACTATCATTGGAGGCAAGAATCCTTGAATATAAATATAATAGCAAGATGATAGGTAATATCTTTTCAGTTTTATCATTCAGAGCAAATAGCAATTCATTTTTATTAGAAATAAATCACCGCAGTTCCAAAACTTTTCTTTTGTTTTTAAGAACAGAGCAAATATTTTAGGGTTAATTAATTCTTCCTCCTTTTTGAAGTTTCTTTAAAATATATCTTTGCATCCTTGTTTTTTTTTCAATGTCCAAGTAGTGGGTCCCTCATTTCTCAATATAGCATTTATGGCACCTTCTAATCAGTTGAGTAATTGTCCACAGAATTTTATAACAAGCTAAATAATACTGCTCTTTGAATCTCTTGTGAGTAAGGAGTTGGTTAATTATTAACTTCCAGATTATTAATTCACTATATAATAAATAACTTCCAGTTAATTAACTTCCAGATTATTGCTTCTTTTGCTTTTTAAATTTAAATGTTTAAGTTATAATTATCTTAAATAGCATACTTTTCTTCTTGAATCTGGATCATAAAATTCTGGAAATCTTTTTTAATTGGTATATGAGTAGTTATGATCACCAAAATTTAAGTTTCTGTAACAGTTTGATCAATTGCTTCTTATCTTGGTTATTGAATTTTGTTTCAGTTGAAGTGCAATTAATTATTTTTCTTCTAAAAGTCATATTACCTATAAAAGATATTTCTACTAGTTTCTAGAAATTTCATAAAAAATTATTAACTGTTCTTGAATTATTATTTAAACCTTTTCTGCAGTTTCAATGCATTGGGCATTCACTGTTGAATAAATTGAGTCCCCCAAGATCATTTGGTTAAGAAAATAAGTTTTTTATCATTGTTGTTTATCGAATCTTAATTTTTACATTCATTTTTCAGTTTAATTTTTGTCTTAACTGAGTGCTGCTTTAATGGCTGGATTCAGAATATTCCCCAATGGCTGTGTTGGGAATTATTCTGAATGCAGCCATTAAAGCAGCTCTGCCCTCTGAGAATGCACTACAGAGGTCACTAGTGGTTTATTGTACTTCAAGATGTGTTTCTAGAAGGTTCTAGAACTTTCAGAAAAATTTTCTAACAACTCCTTTAACCCTTTAAGATCTTTTCCTGTATCTTCTAGATGTTTCTGGAAGTTCCAGAAACATCTAGAAGATATTGAAATTGTATCGAAAAATTATTCTAAGTCCCCAAGGTCATTCAGTTGGTTAAAAAATAACAGGTTTTTTTTTCTCATTTCATGTTTTTATTGAATTTTATTATACATTCTCTTTTCAGATATTTCTGCCTTCTGTACTTGCACTATGGGTCCTGTGCTACTCAATGGCTGTATTCAGAATAACTTAGAATTATTCTGAACACAGCTATTGAGTAGCACTACCCACTGAGAGTACAAGTACAGGAGGCAGAGATGGTCCAGATGGATGCTGCAACAGCAGAAAACAAATGACACGTCAAAATCTTCGAGATAGGTTCGGCCAGTCCGGCTCTTCCAATACCAGGAACTTTTGGGGGCTGGGGCCGGAACAGGATTTTGGTGGGAGGTTGTTAAGGCCCTCTCTCTGCAATTTTCTTCATTGAGCCCTGTAATAAATGTACGCTTAGAAATTATGCGATAAAAATCACACATAAAAGGAGTTGCTTGGAGTCTTAATTTCTCCTTCCTTCTGTTGGCAACAGTGAAAAATAAAATCAATGAGAAATGAACATTTATAAAAACTACTTTGCAAAAGTTCATTTTCATAATTGAAATGAAAATATCATGTACAAACAGAAATTGGAAATTTTCCAAATATTAAATCATTTTAAGATTATGAAAGATAGTTCAGAATGAACAATTATTTTCTGTGGCAAGATTAAATTTAAGGAAGCTATATAATTTTATTCTGCAATTTTAAATTCTTAATTTAAAAAATCTGGCAATTTCCATATGAAAACATGAATTTTTGGGCAATTTGTACAAATTTAGGATATGAATGATACAGTTCCAGATTAAAATTAAAGGAAAATTTCTATGGAAAGATTAAATCCATGTATTATTCACACCATACTAATTGTACTTTTAGCATAAATCTTAAATTTATCCCACTGTAGCAGATGAAAATTAGTTTTATTCAAGAAGCTTTAAAAATATAATTTTAACGATTCTACTGAAAATTGGACATATGATAGCTTTCTTTAGATTGAAACATTTTACAAGTGCAAATATTACGAATGTCACCGAAATTTACAATGATCAATTATTAAATGAAACCTATAGCAAGGAATTGAAAGTTCTTTAGCAAAGGTTAATGTTTATTTTTTTAAGTTAAAGATATCTGATTTATAATATATCGGAAGCTATCACAACCTTATTACGTTAAAGTTTGGGCAGATAATTGGAATCTTTGTTTTCATATCGTATTTCGGAGTGAAATAATTTAACTAATTTAAAGCTTAAAATTAGATACGTTACTGAATTTTAAAATTAATGATTGGGAAACACGCGATGAAGCAAGTAGCGCACTAATTGAAACATATATACTCATATCTTTGAAATTTATCGGAAAGAAATACCTGAGGTATTTACCTACAGAAGGTGAAGTACGCGAACTAAAAAATCTTCACGAGTTTAAGATCAGAATGAATAAAATAGTTAAGAAAACTTTAAATTCCACGACTTCAATTAGATGAACGGATTGTCAACCAACTGCGCAACTTGTCTGAATTTGTGTATAGAATAGAGGATAGTTGTTGAAAATCTACTGGAGAGCTTTCATGTATTCAATCTTAGGTGCAAAATATGATCAGAACAACTCTCGTCCAGAGCAAAGATTTACGCGGCACTTTTGAAACTCTGATCATATTTCGCGTCTAATATTTAAATGTAAACAATCCGAGAGATTTGGTAAGCTTTGACGTCACAATCACATACGGGTATTTACATATTGATACCTTATCCAAAATATGCCCGGAAGAGCTCAAGAATTCACAGCGAGGGAGAAAGAATAACTAGGCATTGCTATCCCTACGCATGAAAACCTCCTCCCTTAATCAAGTAACTGGAAAAGGAAACTGTTTAAGATGCTCAAAATTTGGTCCAAATTTACCTTTGCTTGGGGACTCCCTCAGACAGTAAAATATCGTATATTAAAAGAACTAAACGTTCGATTTGACATTGCGTTTAAAATTCCCATTCTGGTAAGAATGGTAGTGGGTCCACCACTAGTTGTGACCTAATCAGGCCTAACGGTGTAGTTCACATAACAATTTAAGTTCGAACAATAAAGTGAAGCCTTAATCATACTTCGATTTCGAGTTTAGGCGAATATTAAATAATTCAAACGGTAAATTTTAAATGAATTTCATCCAAGGATTTAGAATTTCGGAGATAAATTCATTAAATCCAAAGGGACCTTTAAAAAACCCAAGGAATGAGAACACGTTATCGAATTAAAACCCCAGCGCATGTGAAAAATCAGGCAGTCACCCTTTAAATTTTCCATTGCATTATCTTCAAATCTAACCCTTAAAAGCCAATCCCAACAGAAGCAACGTAGCGCGGTTAGCTATCATGAAAGACGTTTTCCAACAGCATTTTCTATACTAAGGTCGTTAAGCATGTATCAGCTCCAAACTTAACAAGTACGACTTAAGTTTGATTCCCTCTGCTTTTAACTTGATCAAGTTTTGAACTAAAATTTTTAATGCTATTTTGATCAGATCCCTCGAAAAATCTAAAATTTAATGAGAATAAGTCGACCGCGAAAGAATGCGTCACATTGCAAAAGAGTAACGAGTTGAGAGAAAACGCCACAGCAAAGTGAATATTCATCCCTATTTTAAACGAGCGATGAAGTATAATGCATCGAGTGGAACGTACCACGCACTAATAGTGGGAAAATTCCAAATCCAGTCAAAGCAGGACCCCTGAATTAAAATCTGAACAAAGTACTACACCAAAAATATTTCACATATAATTTAAGTACAGGAAACCACGAGAAAAGAATACAGAACTTACAACGTGCATCAATCTGAATCCATTTGACAAGATGATGAGGACGAAGCATCTCTGGTTGGAGTTTGGAACACATCCAGCGTTGCCCCAAAGAAACTTGCACCTAGCCAAACTTGCCTGCAATAAGAGAGGAAAAGATTTTTCGAGTAATCTTTGTCATTGGAAGATTTCTATAGGATAACCAAACCACAATACCAATTTCTAAAGCGATTTTAATCTTAAGTAGCTCGATGATATGTTTCATGCTTACTAGCCAAATTAAAGCAAGAAAGTTCAAACGAAATAATCTTACAAAAGGCACATAACTGTCCTTACCTATCGACTATGCCGATGCAACCATTCTTTCGGAATACAGCTGGAAGCACGTCGTCGACTCCATTACAGAGCGATTCAGAAGTGTCGTGAATTAGTCAGCTCAGCTCACCACTTGGCTCGAGAAAATGACGAGCTACAACATAAACCTGCATTATATAGCGTCAGGGAGAAGGTACTATGGGTAAAAAGACTAACGAAATTCACTGATATTGAAATAAGTTTTGATTTAATTGAATTTGGAGGAAAAAACGACCTTTTCAGATATTTAAAATATTACGTAGTAAAACCATAAAAGATTTTATAACGCGTTTACGTGATTTAAAGTAAAACGGGATTCGCAAATCCATTTTCTTAATTTTAATAGTCGCACTGCATAATAAAATATTTATCTACAACCGTATAGGTAATTTATTTGGTCTAAATTAGATTTTAGTGAGATTATACCCCCCTAATGCTTCAGCTATTCATGGGAATAAACTGTAGTGAATAATTTAATGAAAAGTTAATACTAACATATAAACTAATTAGTATGAGGAAAGAGGATAAGTAGGAGGAGAAATATATTACCTCTTCCTTGCATACCTATACAAATTATTGGTTAGCCTAAGATTTTCTCGTACGTCAAAGGCAGCTTAATATTTAAAGAAGAATCCATCACTGGCATTTATTTCTTCCATTACTACCTTTCCCAACATTTATGATTAGTTCATTTTACAGTTATGTTCCATATTCCATTTCCCGATGCTCACATAGTATAAACATTTATAAGGTTTACCAGAATCAGAAATAAGATTTACAATCAGAAGTTCTGAGGAACGTTATCATTCTAGTTAGTAGCTGGAAGATAAATACTTATAGAATACCTTCTGAGAGTAACAGCTGCAATAAGAACAATCTTGAATGAAATTTTTGGTGAGGAACCTGAAAAGCAAAAAATTATAAATGACTATATTGTATTCTATCATTCTCTATTTTTTCCATTGAAAGGGTTATCATTCACGGCTCTTATATTCTAACTTTTCCCTTAATACCATTCATGTTATTACTATGTTTTCTGCAATTTTTCCTTTATCTTGTAGCCCAATTCTTGGTAGCGAGTTTTCTCTTGATCTTTCTTCTTCCAACATGTTTCTTCAGGCTCACCAACAAGTCGGATGGATAAGGTATGGTCTGATCGGAGATGCGTTAAAACGTACAGCCAAGCTGATTCAAAGAAGCGCGCTGCAGCGTTTGTATCACTGGCAACATGCGTCCGAGTTTTGTGATTCAGTAGGCAAATCCCTTTTATCAGAATATCTCGCCTTCGATTGTGGATTTCTTTGTTAAATATTTTAGCTGTAAACTCAATGAGAAGAGCCCATTTTCAGTCCCAATTAATTATTGCAACACTACCAAAATATCCTGTCGGCGAAATTTAAAATGTAGATGAATTGCTAGAAAAACTTGGAAAAGCTGATATTTGTTGTATTTATGTACAAACTTTCCACCTTTAGGAGAGATGCTAAGAATTAATTGCAAACACTGATCTACTCATCAGTTAACAAAATTGGAAATAATTATGGCCGAATCTTTTGATATACTTCCAAAAATGTTAGATGACGTTACAGTAACGATGTATAACGTTATATTATCATAGTTAATAAATTGAAGATTAAAAGCAAATATCAAAGCAATAGAATTTATTCTATGAACAACCTAGACTACCATTAGAAAATACAGTACGATTACCACAATCAAACCATAAAGAGTCCCCCTCCTGCCCCCCTAAGTCCTACGCTGCCCCGTCCACCCCCTGCCTGCCCCTCTGGCACCCTAACTCCTACTCCTCCCCAACCACCCCCTGCCTGCCCCTCTGTCCCCCTAACTCCTACTCCGCCCGGCCACCCCCTGCCTGCCCCTCTGCCCCCCTAACTCCTACTCCGCCCGGTCCTCCCCCTGCCTGCCCCTCTGGCCCCCTAACTCCTACTCCACCCGTCCACCCCCTGCCTGCCCCTCTGGCCCTCTAACTCCTACTCCGCCCCGTCCTCCCCTTGCCTGCCCCTCTGCCCCCCTAACTCCTACTCCACCCGGTCCTCCCCTTGCCTGCCCCTCTGGCCCCATCCACCCACTGCCTGCTCCTCTGCCCCCCTAACTCCTACTCCACCCCATCCACCCCCTGCCTGCCCCTCTGGCCCCCTTACTCCTACTCTGCCCTGCCCACCCCCTGCCTGCCCCTCTGGCCCCCTTACTCCTACTCCGCCCCGTCCACCCACTGCCTGCCCCTCTGCCCCCCTAACTCCTACTCCACCCCATCCACCCCCTGCCTGCCCCTCTGGCCCCCTAACTCCTACTCCGCCCCATCCACCCACTGCCTGCCCCTCTGCCCCCTTAACTCCTACTCCACCCCATCCACCCCCTGCCTGCCCCTCTGGCCCCCTTACTCCTACTCTGCCCCGCCCACCCCCTGCCTGCCCCTCTGGCCCCCTTACTCCTACTCTACCCTGTCCTCCCTCTTCCCTGAGGTGTTTTACCTTATAATTTATTAGGGGAATTCAATTTATTTAGGGGGTTTCAATTGAAAAATAATAGTTTACATTTGATTAATTATACAATATCCTGGCCTTACAATTTTTCATTTCTATACATTCCTCAAAAATAATCATCAGGGCTCAGGATGCAACTTTAGTCTTAAAAATAAATGTGATTAATAATGTAGGGTTTTTTACAATACATAATTGGAGAATTTACATTTCATAGATCCATATTACTATGTCATTTCAAGTATCAAATGTAGTTATAGTTTATCACGTGCAAATATATTATAGCTTAGCAATAATGCCAAAGAAGATGTTTTGCATAAGATTGGCCTTATATCAGAACAGTATTATCGTGTAATATTATATAGTGTCCTTAAGATACAAAATAAATTTAATAATTCTAAGATTTTCACAAATATTTTAATTGGTAAAAATAATTGTTCATACATTGCCTATTTTGACTATAATAATTATTCATATGAAAAATTAGACATCAGATTGAAGAGAAACTGTGGGAATTGTTAATTACATTGTTTCATTATTTCAATATATTTTCCTCAGGGGTGTGCACCTAGTATCTTTATAGTAGGTCACAATCTTGTTCCTCATTGGCTTTGGTTATTGCTCCACCATCATACTATATCATTTACTGTATTCCACATCCTTTCCTTTTCCTTTCCACCAAAAGGATTGGTGAGATACTTTCAGAGCACCCGATGTATTACAGCCTTAGTGTATTCTCAATTGTTGCCAGCAGCACTTGACTTGAACCTCCCTGTTCAATAAATAGAGACAACAATCATATAGAATGGTTGGATGGTTTTGATTTCTCTTTGTTTAAACTACCATAATCTATTTCAAAGCAGAAGACTGTAAAGATTGAAATCTAACCTCTACATATAGTAAACTCTCAAGTACCACTTGGTCCTCATAGCCTCTTTGATAGCAACAGGTAAACCACATTTGATATTACAAATTTTCTTCAAATTATTACGACATATAATGAGTATTAGCACTTCCATTAAATGTATTTAAGATATCAGAAAAGATTCTTTGCCCCACACTAATTTCTGAAGTTATGAACTGGCTAGTAAGGATTTAGGGAGGCTACATTCCTGAAGTTATTTAATAACTTTCTAGGTAGTTAATTTTTAAGTATATATTTCAGAAAATATGCAATATATATGTAAAAACTGGTTGATATCAATGAAAGCTTAAGACAAGGCTGTCCTATCTCCCCAACTCTTTTTAATATTTACATTGAAAACATCATTGATGGAAAATGGCCAACAAGAAAGGAATATTTTTGGATAAAAGAACATAAATAAATATTATACTATATTCTGCACATAGCAGAGAGTGAGGATGATGTTCAAAGAGCCATTTACAAATTAGATCAAATATGCTTCAAATATAATCTAAGAACATCAGTGTAACCAAAGTTATGGCCTTTATGGGAGTTCAACCAGAAAGAATTAAGAGAGCCTTAAATAATAAAATCTTAGAGCAAACAAAGTATTCCAAATATTTAGGCTGTAACTTAACATATGACTATAGTCGTATCATGACTTGCACCAGTGCAATTTGCAACTAACTTAATAGAAATGGTTACGTTCTCTTACAATCTATATATTACAGACTATATTCAGTTAGTTATTTACAAATTTTCATTATAGAAAGACATTAGAATGTTCGTAAACATCTAAAATTATGAATATCTTGGCATCATTTTCCAGGAATTAAACATTATTTAATTTTAATGATACAGGATTTAGTAATATGAAAATTTGAGATTAACTGTTAATTTCTTCAGAAATTTCAGCAATTTTTAGCTTCTGAGAATATTTTATTTTAGCATTTGAGCATAATTTTTAAGTTCTGTAAATGCATCTCTTGCAATACTATTTCCATATGAAAATACTATAGAGATAAAATTAACATTCATACTATTCCCAGGGATATGAGTATCACTATACCTTTTTGGTTGCTACAGCAATTCTGGATAAATGAATCTGTAAGTGAAGGAAAATAACTAATGAAATGAAATAAATAATCCCAAAATGACAACAATAAGAAGAAACATACCGATGGTTTCAATGAAATGGACCAACTGCTTGTTAAGGAATCATCAAAACGTATAAATGTTAATTCCTGACAAATATCGTGTAATAAGAAGGAAAATGTGATCAATCTCTCCTTGATAAAGCAATATTATAATACTCAGCAATGAATATTAAATTTTCTTAAGAATATGAAATCAATATTGAATTTTAAGAAAGGAATTACTTAGGGGTTACTAGACAAAGGCTGTGATGTTACTGTAAATAGCAGCAATCCTTCTGTGAAATTCTACTATCATTTAATTTAAACTAATTCCCCTAGTTTTTATGTTTATGTGAGTCTTAAATGATAAAATATAGGAATTCAGAAACATATCCTCTGACTCAGAAGAAGGAAATTATTGTATGGTTTTAATAAAAAAGACATCATTTGATAATTAAATTCAAACTTGACCAGAACTTGAAATAAAAAGGTATTCAAAATATATTTTATTTTAAAGGCATTCAAGGCAAAAATATGGTAAATTCAAGTACATACAGTACAATAATAAAATATAGCCATGATAATACTAAAATGAATATAAGGAAAAAATAAATAATGGCATTTCATAAAATATGATTTTACTGCATGAAAAAGGATATTTGGTATCATTAGACGATACTTAAACTATACAAACAAAACCTATATGAACACACAACCTAAAAAATTAAAACAATCCTTCGGACATCATAACTAATTCTATTATACCCTTAGCTTCCAATTTTTCTGATATTTAAATGGTTGTTACCATGAACTGATCATTTTCCAGAAGAAATCTTGAATAAATTACAATGTTCAAAGAGTCTTTGAAATAGAGGCTAAGGAAAAGAATATATAGTTTGTTTTTTACCTTATTTGATACATTAGTGTTAAGTACTGAAAGAGGAATTCAAAATCCTTGATTTTCTTTCATCTGAATTCATTAATATGGCATTTAAATAGGAGCCATCAATCATTATTTATTATAGCAAATTATAGAAAATTGTCAACTATCCCCAAATATATTAATGCATAACAAACTACTGTGAAATGACCTATTAAAGCTTTTATTGAATGTCTTCTTTCATCAGCAGTTAAAACTCTACATCACATGAGATTAGCCATTTAACATAAATTATTTATTCTGGGATTTCAATTCAAAGCCGTTACTGATTCTCAATGTAATGCCACTTCCTTGGAATTAATATTCCATCTAATTTTATAGCTATCATCAAATATACCTCAATCAGAGTTATAAATATCTGAGACAGCACTTCACTTTGAATGGACATTCATGTGCCTTTTCATATCACTACTTGTGCTGAACCTTTTATCACATTCTGTACAGGGATAAGGCCTTTCCCCACTATGCATCCTGCGATGCGTCACCAACCCACTCCTCTGAGGGAAAGTCTTTCTACACTCTGGACAAGAGTAGGGTCTCTCTCCAGTATGAGTCCTCATATGCATAACCAAAGAACTCCTCCTGAGAAACCTCTTCTCACACAGTTTGCAAGCATTTGGCTTGTCACCACGGTGACCCATCTTGTGTCTATTCAAGTCACATGTGCTCGCAAACCTCCTGTCACACTCATCACACGCATAAGGTTTCTGTCCACTATGTATTCTAAAATGCTTAGCAAGGTCACTGCTTTGAGCAAACATCTTACCACACTCGTGACAAGGAAACGGTTTCTCTCCAGAATGAATCCTTTCATGCTTTGCTAAATCACCACTCTGGGCAAAGCTGCTGTTACACTTTTGGCACGCAAAAGGCTTCTCTCCAGTATGAATTCGGTGATGAGTAACTAGGGTACTTTTCCGTACAAAGCGCTTGCCACAAACCTCACAAACAAAAGCCTTTTCACCATTGTGTGACTTCTGGTGCCTTGTCAGTTGCCCCTTGTATCGGAATCGCCATCCACATTCCTCACACTCAAAAGGTTTATTTGTGCTGTGTATCTGTAAATGTTTATCAAGTTGAGAGGGATTCACAAAACGCCAGCCACACTCTCCACATTCGTAAGGCCTCTCCCTCTTGTAAAATTCATCCTGTACATCTATGGTAGTTTCTCCTCCCCCTTTAAGGTGTCTGCTATGTAGCTTCTGCTGCAGTTGCAGCAATGAACTGCCAAATTTAGATGATTGGCTTATAGTCTCTATCAACGTAATTTTTGGTGCATGGTGATCTGTGACACAACTTTCACTTAAGAGGTCATTCTGAAATGGTCTTTCTCTTCTCATAGCTTGATCTTTCCTGTAGAATGACTGACAGACCTCATTGGATCTTGTTTTTCTTAGATCCATAACATCCACCTCATATTTGGAGTCACTATCATCTACTTTCCCAGTAAGATGTACAACCTAACGAGATGATAAAGATAAAAATTTCAATGTTTTACATGGAGAATTCATTAGGTTTTTATTTACATACCTGTGAGGAGGATTAAATCTAAGAGTCTAATTCAAAGTCTAAGAGATATATATTCATAATTGTTAATATAAAGATGTTCTGGAAATTTAACATGAGGTAATCAATTAAAATATTCTTGTAAAAGGAGATCCAGATTATAGATCTTCCATTTCACATTATAAGTGATAATAATAATAATAATAATAATAATAATAATAATTTATTTGTCGAGGATCATAGTACATGATATAGACATCGTCAATTAACTCAAATACATATTCAATACAAGGATAAGCTGATGCATATACATCAAGGATTAATACACAAGGATAAATACAAGGAAAATTATACAAGGATAAATACAAGGATTATGCTGATAAATATACATCAATGTTATAATACATTTTTTCAAGTAAAAAAGATTTAAGCTTCTTTTTAAAAGTTATATGAGTCGACGTATTTTTGAGATACCCAGGAAGCTTGTTATAGGGGATAAGTCCCATATATTGCGGCCCCAGCTGCGTTGATTTGGTGCGAGCAAAGGGGACATGCAAGTTATTAGCATGACGAGTGCTGTGGTCATGGATTTCAGCATTTGTCCTGTAAAGCTTGAGATTGGTTTTGGCGTATGAAATAGTGGTAAGGAGGTATATGCAGGGAAGAGGTAGAATTCTAAGGAACTTAAAGAGGGGAAGACTTGGGGCATCAAGCTTAGTATTCAGTAATAGTCTTATTATCTTTTTTTGAAGCTTAAAAATTTTAATGGCATGAGGGGAGGATCCCCAGAACATGACACTGTACATAATGTGAGAGTAAAATAGGCCATAATATATAGAAAGTAGAACGTCAGTTGTAACGGTGGAGCGGATGGTACGGATAAGATAACATAGAGGACTTAGTTTTTTCAATAGCATGTCCACATGAAGATCCCAGTAAAGATGCGAGTTAATATGGACTCCAAGAAAATGACATGACTCCACCTGTGGTATGGTATGGCCATCAAGAGAGATATTTAGTGTTAGAGGTGTTCTGTTCTTACGGGTAAAGTTAATAACTTGGGATTTTAATGCATTTAGTTCAAGAAAATTGATTGTAGACCAGGAATGTATTTTTTGAGACACAAGATTGCAGTTTTCTACAAGTTGCTCAGGGGTAGGGGAAGAGATAACAACATTTGTATCATCTGCATAGATGATAGGAGTACTACCACTAACATTATTTATGTGCTCAGGCAAGTCATTGATATAGATTAAAAAAAGGGTAGGGCCAAGGACAGAGCCTTGAGGAACTCCTTGATTGATTGTTTTAGGAGGAGATATGTATTTTTCTCCATCTTTATGGATCAAAACTTTCTGTACTCTGTCTTTGAGGAAAGAGAGTAACCAGGTCTTAGGTAGTCCCCTGATACCAACTCTTTCGAGTTTTATTGATAAGAGATGATGATTAACATGGTCAAAAGCTTTGCTAAAATCAAAAAAGAGAGCACATGTGCTGTGATTATTATCAAGGACAGTATTTAAATTGTTGATGGTCTCGTAAATGGCAGATATCGTGGATTTATACTTCCGAAAACCATGTTGATGAGGTGACAGAATGCCTGCAAATTCCAGATAAGAAGTTAGACGACTATGAAATGCTTTTTCGAAGATTTTAGCAAATTGGGTTTGGATGGCAATTGGTCTGTAGGAATTAAGATCATTAGGATCGCCCTTTTTCTTGTACAATGGGATAACCTTAGAGACTTTAAGAGCTGAGGGGAAGGTACCCTCTTGAAAAGAGGTATTTATGAGGTACAATAAGGGAGTCTTGATAAATTCGAAGGAGAGTTGTATAACAAAGTTAGGAATATCATCCATACCTGCACTAAATCTTGAGCCACAGTTGGAAACAATGAGTTTAAGTTCATTTTCCAAACAAGGAGAGAGATAAAGAGAGGAAGTTGCATAACTAATATGCAAGTGTTCTAGAGGATCATTCGGAATGGCACGAGAGGGGAAGGTAGTGAAGTGGCTGTTAAATTCAGAGGCCATTATAAGTGGATCATGCACATCAAAAGAGGGAGGTCTATCCTTACGTTTAGATTCATTAATAATTTTCCAGATTGCACGGGATTTATTCTGGCAGTTCAACAGTCTGTCATTATTATAGGTCCTCTTAGCAGAGTTTAGAACTGTGCGGTACTCTTTTTTCAGGGCTTTGTATTTAGCCTCAAGTTCCTTATCAAATTTGCTTTGAGTGAAGAGGTCTTTCATGTAGGTGGAGAAAGCACGTATTTCATTGCTAATCCACTGTTTATTAGGATACTTTTTAACAGATTTTGCATTAATTGGGAAGGCAACATTGAAATAAAAAAGGAATTTATCGTAAAAGTTAGAAAACTTGGTGTCAAAATTGGGGTCGGAATAAACATCCAGCCAAGTCTCATACTTTAAATGATTGAGAAATTTGGCGATGTTGATGTCAGAGAAGTGCCTCAATTTATGACAGATAGGGTAGTGATTGTTATTTATGATAAAGTGTGTTAAAACTGGATAGTGATCAGAAATATCCAGAGGAATAATGGCAGATTTTACAGAGTGATCATCCAGATTGGAGATGGTGAGGTCAAGTAGTGAGGAAGATGTTGTATTGACACGAGTTGGAGCATTGGTGTGAACTTGTAACTGATATGAGCAGAGCAGGTTTAGAAGAGAATTCCGATTACTGCTGTCGTCAAGTAGATTGCAATTGAAGTCACCAGTCAAAATAGTGAGACACTTTGATTTCCAATTCATAACAAAATCAAGAAGTTTGTCAAGATTTTCAATGAACAAATTAAAATCTCCCTGTGGAGATCTATAAACACAGATAACAATGCATTCGAATTCGGGAGTGCTACAGTGACAAAGTGCAAATTCAAAGTTCTTTTCCGACTGTAAATGATAAGGAATATTAGTTGGAGAAGTACAGGTAAAACCCTCTCTAAGAAAAATAACAGAGCCACCATTTTTGCATTTGTTACGACAGAAAACGTCACCAATAAAATAGCCGTTTACACTCAAAAAGTTTGTTTCAACGGTAGTGAGCCAATGTTCACAAAAACACAGTATATCAGGTGAAGTATCATCGACGAGAACATCAATATCAAGTAGTTTATTTCTTATGCATTGCACATTGAGTAACAAAACAGATAGTTGTGAGTTCTTACCTAGTCATAAAGATTTGGATTTACAAATACCATGACTAGCCCTGGTAGTAATACGTCTGGAGTTGTCAGAAGATGCTTCATTGTGGGGATTAATAACAGCGGAGTTAGGGCTTACGGCAGGCAGAGAATCTTTCATTTCGCTCATACAATTAAGAGATGTGTCGCGTGCTGATGATTCGTCGCTGACAGGATCCATAGTAGAAACAGTAATGGCACCATTTAACGATGGACCATCAGAGACTTTGAGATCTAACTTTCTAGGTGGGTAAAACTTCCCAACCAACACGTTATTAGGCCATATAGAACTATTAAGAAGTTCATCCCGTAGTGATAGAGGTATGTTGACCTTGTAAGAACAATAGAGGTCATTGGTCATAAATGTCTCGCATGCAAAGTCAAAACCGGAAAACTTTTTGGATAGGAATTGGACTATATCGTTGGATGAGGAGCTACGAGAAACGCGGCCAACATAAATAGTAGCGCGCCGTGGAATTCCCGAGAAGACACAACTATCGGTTGACTGAGTATTATTACCAACAATTACGTTCGATCTTTTTCGACGTTTCGACGTAACCACTTTAAAACCATCTTCACAGTTTGCACTTTCTTCTGTACCTGAAGTCCTTTGGGTAGGAAGCCTGTGGGAAGGCTTCGAGTCCGAGGCAGCCAAAATCGGTGGAGTGGATTGAACGGATGCCTGACCAGGCATGGTGGAGGCAGCTTGAAGATCATGAGATTGCGTTGAAGTCTTAGTGGACGCAGCATCAGCAAACGACACCTTCTTCTTATTGATACGTAGTTCGAAGGCTTCCTTAAGTGAACTAAGCTCAGCCTTAAGGTGATTAATGTCTGCGGCCATGTTCACAAACGAGGGCATGGGTGTGCGACACGAAAGACATTTCCAAAAAAGGTAGTCCGAGTCACATAATACCTTCAAATGTGATTCACTTAACTCAGTGCATTTCTCATGAAATAACTGAGAACAGAAACCACAGGAAATAGATTTTACATTCGTAGGAATTTGAAATTGACAGGAGGTACATTTGCCGGAGTACACGGACGCCATGTTGGACCGGAAATAATCACTTACAGATTTTGACACAATCTTCAATAATGCCTGAAGAACGTTTTGCAGAAAATATTTTTAAAGTAAACTTATTTGCAAAGAGGAAAGAAGTAGAATAATGTGAATTCAGACTGATGTAACAGTTAGTTATGACTAACTTTTTAGGAAAGTATATTATCTTAACTTTGGAGGGCTTCCGGATATACATATGGGCAGCGCATTCGACTTCCATGAAAGTGGTCCCGGGTTCAACTCCCAGTGGGAGCCCTCAGGTGTGAAATGACCTCAGCTGTCGAAGCACTTTTCACAATACTAATACTATTTAACTTTGGATCCTATAAAACCTCTCATTTCAGCTTATACAAATATTTATGTTTATCATTTATTCCCTCCTATCAAATCAATTACCAAATTTAATCTTTTCTGGCCTTAACTTATTTAATAACAATAAATATAGGAATACAGGCATAACACTTGGTACCAGTGGTTGAAATATATCTCCATTATTATATGCAATAAAATCTGTGAATTCTCAATTTCTTTTGCTGGCTAAGAGGAATCTTCCATTTATATTTAAAATACCACAAAATAAATCTGCAAGCTTTTCAACTGCAACTAAGATTCTTAGAAAAATTTTTCTCACCTCTGGGCAGACTTCTATTTGTTCTCCGGAAACACAAGACCTGGGTGTATGTGTGATTGGCTTCAAGTCTTCCTCTTCATCCAACTGTACCGAGATAGAAAAAACTGCATTAAATTTAACAACTTAAAACAGAAGATAAGGTGGATGGATTCATGGTAGTTGGATGCTTCTTCCTTCAGACAAGAGGTGGAGAAGTGAGGTTAAAAGAATAAGAGCAATAGCTAATGACATTTTCAAGAAGCAAATGATGATGGTACATCTTTTAAAGAATTTATACACATAATAACAAATGTGCAAAATAAAACCACCCATATAAAATTCAATGTGAAATTTATTCAAAAATAATGTGCTGTACTTCCCAGGAAGGTAGAAGTATGAAATTACAGGATTCATTAAAAGCTTGATTATCTTCAAAATGCATTCTTTGACACTAGACAACTTTTAAATACTCCCATCAGATATGAAATTAAGTTAATTTCTATCTCTTGCAAACTTCAGTTCTTTTACAAAATTGAATAGGAAATATTGGTCCTAGGAATTCATAATCAGTATCATAGAAATAGAAAAAAAATATAAAAATAGAAAGATATAATAAAATAGAATGAAGATACTTATTCAATTTGTTTCACGATTCACTTCAATTCATATTTTTGATTTGAATATATGAGAATTAAAATAGACTAAAATTTAATGTTAGTGCACTAGTAACAACCTGCCTCCTTGATGAGCAAGTGAATTGTTGAATCTGAGCACATTCCCAAAAGAATAGTTATGGAATTTAGACCTTTAAGTACACACAAGGAATTTCTATCCAAGCATAATTAGATTCAATTATAGTATTTCATTAATTTAATTTGGTTCCTTTTTCTGCCTATAATGAAACAATTTTTACTGGGCAGACAATATAGGAAGAATAATGAACTTTTAACAGCAGTGATGAGAGGCCATCACAGAGCATGATCTCTCCAAAACTACAATCAACAGCCCACAAAACACTGCACTCCTTTTTTGGTTTATTCAACATGATTACACCTTGAGATTGCAATGAATGGAAAGACCACTAAGCTGATCCTTCCTCAGGAGAATGTTAAAAGATTGAATGAATATGGCTTAAAACACAGTAGAAGAATAATTTCTCAGTCGATCATCAAAAAAAATGAAAAATAGATATTATTAGAGGAGGGAGTAAATTCCCCATCCATCAAATCATTTTGCCTCTAAAACAAAAAAATTAAATGAAGTTCTCAATTACCTCATATTTTTCATCTTCAGAGATTCTATTAACGGACAGGTCTTCTGCTTCTTTTTCATCTATAACCTGAAATTACATATGATATTGTATTTTACTTCAACAGATAAAAAATAAAGACAAGATTACTAAAGAAAAGGGCATTCTCACATTATGAGATAAGAAATTAGCTTGAGGAGTCAAATTTTCTTAATTTTCATAACAGAATGATGGAGACGGAAGAGAAGATAATTGGTATTATTATTTTTCTATCAGATGTATATAATTAGATTATGGATAACAAAAACGTACGCCAATATCAATCATTCACTCACTGAAATGATGATTATAAAGATAACTGAAACTATTTGAAATCTGGCAATCATAAATAATGGGTTTTCAACTATTCATTTTTAATAACAATCAGTAGGAATTGGCTAGAATATAAAACTAATAATTTATTCCATACCTGAGAACATTCAGCTTCCACATCACTTTCTATTTCGTCTTTAATGGAGACATAGTCAAAATTCTCCTGTAAATTTGAGATCATTCATTATGTATCTCCTTATATTTTATGAGCAAATGAATGTTCAACATAAATATTTTCCTCCTTATTGGCATAATATATGACATGAATTTAGCACAGAAAAGTTTAGAGAACTTCTACATATTTTAAATATTTCAATCAAGATAGATTGTCTCATCACTCATTATCACTTTGATAATTTTCTAAATGATAGTTTTTCCTGGTAATTTGAGCACAACTAAGGTTGTGTTAAAGGAGATGGCATAAATAGTCTAGAAGTAAACCTTCACTCTATGAAATATTCTTAATTTCCCTTGAATATTATCGGAAAGTAATACAAGGCAATCATACTAACGCTAATTATAATATAGTAACATAAAACAGCATTTAATAAATTAAGAAATCTGTCCAAAATTTGGATTAGTTTAGTTTGAACTTACAGAATCTGAGAAGTATTGGTCTTCCTTTATCATAAATTTGCTTTCAAACGTTAATTTAGCATCGATGCACTGATCCTTAAATATTTTGAAGTCGGTCAGCTTATCCAAGCAAGGACAGCAAATAAATTTTGGATAACAATCTGTCTTGCAAACCTAGAGTTAACAATAAATCAGTGATGAATTGGATTTTTTCATATTTACATTAAGAACCCTATTACTTAATTTCATGACACTTTTTAGGACTTCTTCGACCGATTTAATGCTGTACTTCTTAAGAATAATTAAAATACTCGCAATAGATTTGTGGAACATTCTCCTTTGTATGTTAACTACAAGTACAAGAAAAACGCATGAAAACTTCAATCTTGTTCGTTGTCAACTGAGGATGTAATTTTCACAGGATTATTTCATTTGGATGGTTAATTACATCTATTAGCATTCTTTCAGAAACATCGGAAAGAAAAGATAATGAAAGTAGTGTAAGTATGAAGTAATAAGCATTAATACGTGAATTATACCATATGACATCAAAAATAGGATTTAAGAAATATCGTAACTATCAATTAAGATCAATATAATTTGCGATTTTTACAAATTACTCGCGTATGAGAAGATTTCTCCAACCTTGATCTGAAGTAAATCTGTAATGACTTCTGCTGCAGCATAACCATGCCTACCATTCACTTCGAAAACATTAATTAATCGCTCATTCTCATAGAGACAGAGTCTACATGAATTGAATACACTACTGGATTCCATTTCTTCTGTTGTCAATAGTATCCAACAGAATGTCATGAAATACTTCCAACATATGACAACATTCAAAAATAAACAAAGACTACAGTAATCGAACCCCTCTCCTTTATTCGACTATCGAAAAATCCTCAGTTGATAGGCGCGACATTTTGGATGTTATTGGCTTACGGTAGTAGGGAATTCTTGAAGAAAGATCATCTTCAAGTTGTACCGCAAATTACCGAGAATGGTTGAGCGCTGAAAATATATGCTGAGAAACGTATTCCAGCAGCTTCCTCAATATATTCCTCAATATATGAAAAGACTGTTGTGAAATGACTATATATGAAAAGACTGATCAAATGATTTCCTGGTCAACAAAGCTTTCGCGAAAACTTCATCCTCAATGTAACCTTTCAACATACATCTCTACGGCATAAAAGCCTATTTTATGATAAATATTATACACAACTGAATGATTTTTCCTTCCATATGGAAGGATAAGCCAATCAGTTACAACTTATAGTACTGCTCAACACCTTTTATTGTATCTACCATTTCTGAAACTATGTTCTTATTTCTTCAGATTTAATTTTCCAGTGAATACATTTGAAATCACTACTTACGAGTTTAAACTGCTTTTTGAAGCTGTCTCAAAAAATTATGTGTTCATTATATTGAACAGATAACTGGATATTACCTATCCTGAAATTCTATATATGCAAAGATAAATAATAAAAACTTAAAAATACATAATAAGTAAATGATGTAAAAGTTTGCATTTAACCGTTCCTAATTCTATGATCAGTCCAAGATAAAGGCACTGACTGAGGAGAAGCTTTTTAATATTTTTGTGATATTTCAGAAACTGTCTTAATTTTTTCCTGCCAGTATGCATGCTATTATTATGAATATGAAGATCACATTTGAATCTTAGTGTTTAACAGTTATAAGTTTGCCACCTCTCTGGGTTTGAACTGAAGTCTTAAGGGTGAGGGAGTCTCTTTGGGTAAGAGAAGAATAATCTCCTGGTCAAAGTGGACTTTTATTGGGATAGTACTATTTCAAAGCAAGAATTTAAAATAAAGTCAGGGTACTAGGTATACACCAAACAAAGTACAATATCATATTCAATATACAGGAGCTACAAAACCTATCTTAATAAAAGAAAATCTCTGAGTTGAAAGCAATCTCCAGGTTAATGAGAGCTTTGAGGTGGTAACTCTGGTTATAGGTTATGAGAGAGGTAAAGAAGATACTATAGAATAGGTAGGTTTGAGGAGTTGTATATATCTAGTCATCGGATTGAAGAAAAATAACAATTCATTCTTCACTTTCCAGACCATATATAATATCAATTATAACATACCTCATTTCAGTAGACTTATGAGCTACAAATTATAAGTTCATATATCTGTGCAGCATAAAATTCAACAGTGGTAAACTGTGGTAAATTCAACATTTAACAGTGGTAAAATTATGTTTAAGAATCCAATGTTCATGACATGAAAAAATATTCCTTATAATGATACAATGAATTTTTATGTAATGTTTAATTGCAATCCATCAATGAAACAACATGGAACAGGATGTGGAGGAAATATTACACTCCTGTCCTTTTTCCATTGTCGTATATAAAGTGATTTTTCATTGCCTTTTTCTCAATATAAAATAAATCTATGAAATACTAGCAATGTAAACTATTTTCTGTTGATGCAACAGATGATGATATAAAAATAAAGAAATTGGACAGAGGGAGGTACCAAAGAAGCTATGAAAAATCATTTCTGTTGTTGATCACATATTAGATGCACCATTTTTATTAAATTATCGCTCAAATATTACCTCACATCTTATATGTAAAGGTTCACCTTTCATGGGTTAATATTCATAGTGAATGAATGATATTTTTACTCAAATAGTCAGTACTAACTATTTTGATTTTATCCAAATTTACATACTTACATAATATTTATTATTCAAATGAAGAAAGTTGTAGCTGCAATTATTATGATTAAGCCCACTGCTATTATGAGAGGTGAATATTGAATACTCAGTATGTGAGTGAGATATAAAACAAACTTGATATTTTCATATACTTCATATTTGATCATAACTGATCAAAAAATCACAATTACATACATTAAACAGTTCCTGAACTTATTTTTCCTCACAAAAATGTCGAGCTGGAGAAAAGTGAAATTCTGGTGGTAAATAGCACCATATATTGTGGGTACAGCTGTGAAATTCTGTGCCTGTCGGTGAAGAAATTTCAGTGCTATAAGTGACTGATGTATGTACGCTCCGGCAGAAAGGATAAGAATGTTACAGTTTGAGCAGCATTCAAGCATGAGGTTCTGTGTTCAGTGTGAAGTTGCTGTTTCATCATCTGTAATCAAAAATAAGTTTGGGATCTTTTTGAACGTAACTTGCAGCTTTTGCATAGATTTTTAAAACCTTCTTAGTATGTTAGTAACCTACTGAAATGAGGGTGAGTTTTACATGCCATTAAATATGGAACATCAAACCTAAAATCTTTCATTTCATTCAAAAAATAGAATCACCTGATTACAAAGAAAATTTTCTCCTGTCTTCAAAGTGATTTCATCATATTGTTATTAATATAATATATTTTATTATAACAATTTTCTTATAACTTAATGATAATATAACAATTTTCTTATAGCTAAATGATAATATACAATGATTTATTTGTAAAATATGAGTTGCTTTGTATGTACAAATGTTTACCTTAAATATATATACAAAGTGAAAATGAAGATACATTTTCGATAAAATAGATGTATGGACGAAGAGGTTAAAGTTGAAATACGTTGGCAAGAATTCATTTAATTCCACTGATTTTTTGCGGCAAATGTTTGTATAAGTTTATGATTCTATATAAAAAATTTCCTTTTTCTTGTCATAGAGGACTTATATTGTTGGCTTTTGTTAGGATTATTACTGCTAGACAAAACTTTCATTCCAATCCAAATCCTTCTGAGTTTGAAATAGCTATGATCAGCTTTTGTCTTAAAGTTTCTAGACTTCTGTAAGGAGGTAAAACAAGCTGGTTGAAACATGTATGAGCTTCAGGAAGTTGTTCTTCCTGATCATTTGAATCCCATACATCATTTTGTCTATTATTCCTTGTCTCTCCATTTCTTCTCCTCATACGATTGAAGCGTCGAGAAGAGATTGGCGGAAGTTTTGTTATCTTGAATGTCATCTCTGACATCCCGCCAACAGGAACACGATCACTTCCAGTTGTAAAATGAAGAAACTTCTTTTGTAGATCCAAGGGCAGAGATCCAAGCACTTCCCAAAAGTCCCTAAAATATTATTGCATGATTGTCAATTTCCTTTACAAAAATAAATTGGTTATACAAATAGAAAAGTGACAATGAGTATTTTACTTCCTTTGAGTACCTCTTTTCCCTACTTTAGAGATGAAAAAATAAGTTCCTACAATTTCTAATCATTTGAGAATTAGTGAGGGAAAGCAGTTTTCCATAGAGGAAAATATCTGATACATACATTTAGTTTTTCCTATAATGTCAAATATTTCTTGAGTAATTGGCTGTTGTATATATAGCTGAACTGGAACTGGTTTCTTTATTGTGAAATATATTTACCTTATGATAGGATCATCTTCATGATATCCATCATACTCGGTAACTTTTTTTAGCTCATGAAGATCTATGGTTGGAGATCCACATACAAGCATTTCTACCTCTTCAGGACGCAGCAACTGATATTAAATACACATTTTTTAAGTAAAGTGATTGTTACTGATAAAATTATGTATTAGTTTTGTCTCTCCAAGATATATATTTTTAACAGGGAATGACCAGGGATTTTTTATGAGTGTATTTTAAATTAGTAATTATAAACTGTGAGTTACAAGAATCTTCTCATTAATAAAATTTACATTGTTGATATGAAACTGTACCCCGAAGGAAATATTACAAGGATAAGAAATTTTTTATACATTTCAAATTTTTTGTATCATTTGCATCAAACTGGAACTATGTTCACCAATAAATGAACAAAATCATCCCAAGAAATTTGAGAATATGTCTCTAACACAGTATTTTGTATATGGGTTATTTTGTAATCACTCAAGTCTTTCCTTTGGAAGATTAAATTAACTGGTTCACGTAATTTCCTTGCTGTAACTAGTTGTGAATTACTTTATATTTTATAAGAGCAATATTCAACTTACCAAAAGAGCATTAGAATCACATACACTATGAAAACCAAGATAAAATGCTCGGAACTGATGGTATATAGCAGAGTTCAGAATCCAGTCCAAGTAAAGAGCTACATACTCATAGCGATTTTCATTAGTAACTGGGATATCTGCACCACCCTCTTTAATATCATATGTTCTTACCTCTCCATATTCTTCCAAAGAGACCTGTAAAGAATTAATTCCATGGTTACAGTTAATGGATTATACAAGATTTTACATTTATTTAGTGATTCATACAACTATTACGAATTTAAGGGGCCATTTGAAATTATATTATTTAACAGGGAATATTTATTGACCTCTTAAATTTGGATAATAAGGCAGTTGATGAAATTATTTTGGATCATTGAGTAGTGTAGAAATCTTACCTGAAAATTCATGCACATGTCTTCTTCAACATTACCTTCATAAGCAAGTAGCTCTGATAGTCCACGAGCAACATCCTGATTTGAATATACATTGCCAGAGTATTATTTAAATAAATGCTGATTACATTATATCAATTAATATTATTTACTAACTATAAAAAATGAATGCTACAGATTAATTGATCAAATTAATTAATATCATAGTATCTGTTAATTTATTTATTCTGTACAATGGAGGAATATTTTTACTGAAGAGGAAGTTAAGGTGGGCCAATAAATGTGGATGATGGCCATGGACTTAGTTCATAAGTCAATGTTTATGGTATTTCATATAAACTAGCATTAATGAAGAAAAAAGTGTGATTTACAGGAAGGTGAAAATCTAAGTATAGGATTCACAAAGTTAAAAATTTAAGATTCTGTAGATTGGCTTTGTTGTTATAATTTTATAAGCAAATTCAATGTTAGGAAACTGTGGCTCTATAGCCCCTTTGAATATTTTAAAGGAAACAAAGCAGAAATATGATTGCAGTAGTGAGATTTATAAGATAAATTTCATTTTTGTGAGATTTATCATTGATTTCATACGTAAATCATTAGCAGATTTAGGGAAGGGATCATAAGAGTGACACCCAAGCCTTGGTGGCTTGTAAAACTAGCAATTTTCTTATGATCTGACAGGGAGTTCAAATTAAAATTAGACTTATTTAGTATTAGAACTATGTAATGCCATATTTTAGTCATAGTATTGTTAAAAGTACTTTGACAGATGAGATAATTTCATATGGATGGGCTCCTTGGAATTGAAACAAGGGCCACTTTAACCAAAGCCAATCCCTATTTGACTATGTCGAAGACCCTAAGTCATTACTTTTTATAATATATGATGAACTAAATAGTTTCAAGATTCATTAAATCCATCAAAACATCAAACTGATTTTTATGCTTCAGATTTGCATGAGAGTTATGTAAAATAAGAAAAGGGAGCAATTAACTGTACATTACAACTTCTAAACAAAATTAATTTAGGGCAATTATAGCAGCTGCCATGGTAACTTACAGGCATGATTTCAGCCAAAGCTTCAATGCCAGGTGCTTCAACAAATCCAACTTTGTCATGTCTCAATGTACTTGCAGCAGAATATTGTGACTTGGCTGAGAGAGTGAAGCTTGGGTTCAGCTTCCCATGATCATGAACCAAGGTATCATAATCACTCTCATTATACTCAATACTATCATCATCTGATGAGTCTCCATCAGTTTCATAGTCAAAGTTCCCAGTCTCATCTTCTACCTCTGGTTCAGCTATAAAACTCCAGGGTGCAATTGGTGGCGATAGAAGTTTCCGATAGCAGATTGATGGGAAATGAAGGTCTAGTGTGATAGAATTGTACACTGCCAAGCCCATTAGGACCCCTATCAAGTTGAACTCCCTCAGATTTTTATTCTGGCTCACTATATGGCTTTCATAACTACCAGCTCTGCTTCTACAAAGAAAAGATTATTTCCAAGTTAACGTTTTCTCTGAGTGTAGTAAATGAGGTCCTAAAGAAAAGAGACAAGAGGATTAAAGTAGAAAAGCATTGTGAGGCAATATGTATGAATAAGTTTTAATTAAAAGTGTTTAAAGGAATTTGAATTTATTAATATATTGTTTGAAGAAGACAGATATACTGTTGATTGTCTAGGTTAATTATTGGAGTGAATAAATTATTGGGAACAGTGTAATGACAACTTATATTAGTGAGCTTAAACTTAAGATCTAGTACTGGTAAGAATAATGTTTTCAGTAATTTTACAAAGAATATGATGAAAATAGGCAAATTTTTTACTTAATTTACACCATGAAAAGAATATAAAAAGCATGCATACAGTTACCTAGCTTTTGGTGATTCTTCACTGGAGCTACTACAGCTGGAAATGCTGTGGCCACTGCTTTCACTATTCCTAATGGCTTCTTCCTTTTCTCCTGTTTTGACTCTGCTGTTAATTAAACCAGTAGATGTACTAAACCAATAGCATCTGGAGTTAGGGTGGTAAACAAACATTCCATAATCAGGCTAGAAAAAATTTAAATGATATGTTTTTAGTGTATGTAATGGTTACATTTTTTAGATATTTCACTCATAAGATGGATTTTGAATAAAGCTGTTCTTTAACATTATGCTCCTATATAATAAAATAGGGCTCAACTGTGTAATGAATAAATATTTGTTTTAAAACATTAGTCAACTACATTATTAAGTAATTATTTTAATGTATATCATTAGATATTCAGTAGGTTCGGTATGTTTTCTGACTGTATCATCATTAGTTATGTGAGTTAAAATTTAAGTCTTCCAACGTTTGCATATCATTTGGAGGAAATGGCTTTCAGCATAAAATAATTAACTATCATTCCATTGTTTGGATTACAGCATGTAGTTACTGCTAAGAAAGCTTATATTAAATTTATTTTCCTTAGCATCAAGAATACTTCAAGCTACTACTACTACTACAAACCTCAAATATATGTCTGATAAGAAGAAGCAACCACTCCTTTGCTAATCCTCCCATATCAAGCCCTGGTTCTCCAATAAAGGAAACTTTCAGTTTCTTTTTTAGATCTTGCTGTTTAGTAGCAATCTGAAAATAATTTTCAAATATTCTTTAATTAGTGAGAGATAGTTTCATAACTAAAAATAGTTTACATCTTAGTTGTTTAAAATAAATACAATGCCAATTTCACTTGTATTGAAGAGTCCCAAAACATATATAATAAATAGCCGATTCCTGTTAGACTTATTTCTTAAATTTGCTTATCACCGTAATCTGTCCCAGTAAATTATTTATTTCCTCTGAATTGAGAAATTAAGGAGCCCACTATATTTGCTTTTGAATATTGTTGGTAAATTCAGCAACCAGTAATATCTTTTCTTCTGAAATGATTATCGAATTCCAATTTGTGACGAAAGATACAGAAAATACTTTGACCTTCATTTTTACTTTAATGGTATTATGTCAATAATGCATTAAACTTACTTCATTCAAGGAATCTGAAACCAGATGTGATCTCCTGATTCTTATATTTAGAAAAAATATATCCATTTGTGGTTGATATCTATAACGATATCTAAAGAACGGCCCTTTGGCTTCAATGCTACGCCTTGCTGTCTGAATCATCTGTTGTTCAGAATCCTGTCATAAAAATAAGAATATTAACAAATTTACAGTTAATAGAAACATGCATTGATATTTTTGAAGTTTAATCTCACTTAGAATAATAAATATGAAAATTAGCATGCTAACCTTGGTTAATATAGACCGTTTTGCCACTATACTCAATAAAAATGGATATTGACAATAAGAAAACTCTCTTTGGCTGTTTTGGCTGCCATTTTGCCACACAAAAAACTCATTCATCAAATCTAAGTGATCTAAGGCACTGTTATATAAGTCTGTGTAATTTACTGGAGGAGGAGGTAACACAGAGTCTCTAGATTTGTTTGATTTTGGAAAACATGGTGATGGTTTTGAAATATCGATGGATGCATCTGAAAGAATAAAGATATTAAGAATAAGAATATTGCTATAGAAGATACTTTAATATGTTATTTTAAGATAGCAGATTTTTATTCATAGATTTTATTAAAAGATGGGATTATGCCTATAACATCACGGTTTATATGTTTAAGTATAGCCATTAATGAAATTATCATGATATAATCAGCTAATAAAAAATTTCAAAGATATTTTGTTAATGTGTTTTAAGGTTTTCATGACACTTTTCTAAAAAAATAACTGTATTTCTCCACAAATGTTATATTTATTTATAGGAAATAATCCCTTATTGCAAGAAAAATTATCTATTTCTGCATAAAATGTGTCAATATCTAGCTAAATTATTTCATAACTAGTTCATATTACATTAAAGCAAGACAGATTAGAAATAAATAAAATATATTTAAAATTTAATAATACTACTATAGTCCTATACTTGCATAGTATGCAACTAGTAATTTATCAATGCTAAGAATATTGAAACAATGATTAGTTGGATTTAATCGTTCAGATATTGAAAAGTCCACCATTGTAAATGGATCTATAAATATGAGCAACTTTATTGGATACCAACTTAAGACATAAAGCGTTCAATGATAATTTAATTTTTCACAACAATATTGATAACGAATCATTTAAGAATATTTTTTTACTGACTTATCAATGCTAGAACCTTGGCAGCAGTAGGTATCCACCAATGACTACATGAATTATATGGAGCATGACGTCTTGATGTTGGTGGAAATTGCCTCACATTCATGAACTGGGTTATGTGTCGAATTATCCTTCTTAATTTTTCTGCTTCCATCCTTTAAATGAAAATAGATTGAGCTGCATACTTCAAGATTTTGAAAAATATGTATCTCTAAATAGTCATGCATATATTGAAATACTTTAGTAATGGAATTTAAAATACATAATATTCTTAACCTTGCTAAAGGTTGCTTTTAGTGCAGAACAGATGGTAACTTATGCATACTATCCTTGATTCATACTTTTGAAGTCACAATTATACTTGAATTTTATTTTAGAATTCTGAAGGCTTGATTTATAAAGAAAAATATTAATGTTTCCATCATTTATTTAATTATATAAGTTAAAAATTTTCATATTTCACTGTTTTGCCTTCATAAAACACCATTAAATTTTTTTATAATTTTTAAATTTTTTGCTGTTTTTCATTTAATGCTGATCTATGAATTAAGCAGAAGATTATTTAATTAAATATTCTCACCCTCTAAACCACTGAATGAGCAATTGCCTATGTGTACTAGATAAATTTACGATTTGCTTGAGTAAATATGCAAAAACAGTGTAAGAAGATTGAGCAGCAAATACAGGATTCTGAATGAGAATGAAAAATACACAAACTTCATCAGCTAATGCTATCCTATGGAAGAAAAGTGTAGATATGAGTAAAATAATAACGCAATATACAAGAGAATAATTTTGAATGGCTAAATGTAATAGCAGGTACAAACAGAAAAAGCAAAGCCAAAAGTGAACTTACTCTCTATCCTGTAATAAGGCAATCACTATGCTCTTTAGAACAGTTCTATGAATTGTTTGGGGCTGAAAATGAAGACGAATACACTTCTTATTTACTCTATATTATGGTTATTTACTATATTACTGCACCACTTCTTATATACAATTTATTCCTTATGTGTCTTAAGTGATCCATCAGAAGTACATTTTACTTTACACCATTTATCACTCTTAGTGAAGGTACTGGTGGCATGGGATTATGTTTATAGTATTTATTACCATTTATGGCATTTAGAAATAAGTTAGAAAATACAATCTTTGATTGGAATGCCTTCAAAAATCACATCTTTTCCTCTGATATAGACAGAATTTTCAAATTGTTTTTTATCTGATGGCTTATTACATTCTGTTTCAGAGTGATTCCCATGTTCTGGATAAATTCCAGGTCTTTTGAAAAGTGTACTTCAATAACATTTTCCTAAAATTTTAACCCTTTATATTTATTTGATGTTTTAACCATTGTCAAAAATTGGACTATACAGATTGTTTTTGTTAACCAATTTAATTTTAAGATATTTTTTCTGAGGACTTGAAAGAATTTAAGCTATGGGTTTTTCTTATTTGATGTTCCACAGTTACATACCATTTGATTTAACTCATCATGTACAACATCAAGAATATCTTCTCGAAGTCCTGGATGCCACATTTCATATTCTCCTCCTGATAACTCTGACTCGGCTTTAAATAGTGCTATCATTTCAGTAAACGATGAAAAAGTTTTTGCATAAAAGTGTTGCATAGGAGAGAAATTGCCAGTCCGATGTACATGTCTCAGGCTTTTCCTGCGAAAGATAGATTATTTATAGGAATTAATAATCATCAGTGGAATACATTGGTAAGTTCATTGAGTACTTGTTGAATTAAACCTTAATTTAATCTGAAAGTCGCCTTTGGGCGGTGAGAGCACGCTGAGTCGCATGCACCCAAAATCTTATATTCCGGCGCATCAAGAAGTAAAAAGAAAACGTATTCCGAGAAATAGTTGAAAACAAAATTTATTCTATCAATAAATATATACCACAATTGTTTAATGTTATTCATTTAGATCGAAATGACTGGGAATTGCAAATAAGTTTCAAGGTGACATAGCAGGTCCTAGTGAGGCGTCTTTGAGTTTCCCTAATTTTCCTCTCAGTATTTCTTTAGAGAATATATCTGTTATGCGTCCTCCCTTGAAATCTAAATAGCAAGTTTTCGTTTCCGAGAACTTACTATCTCAGATTTTATAAGGTAAATCCAGCCCAAGTATAAATTCTTTATTTTAACTGTTGAAGTAAAAAGTGGGGGCGGATCTAGGAACTCTGATATAAGATCATAGAAATATGTAGTCTTTTCCGTTCTTCTGCGCGAATAGCCAGAAAATATTCCCTCGGAACCCGTTATTCGGGAGTACATAATACTTAACTTACCCTAATTACTACAGAGGTAAATCATGTATCATTATCGATTTTCAAAACCGATGATAAAAATTGAATGCATAAAGATAATTATTATTGCGTCTCTTCTCATTTTCAGCATCAATTATTACCTATAAATCAAGGGGAATGCTCAGTTGTTCTAAACACTATAAATCAAGTAAAAGTCTATTCTCAAAAAAATAAATTTGAGTCTTTTACACCGATAATTCGAATAAACAGTCCCACTCGTGTTAGTTAAAGGTAGACATTTAAGATGAAAAGTAAGAGGAACTAGACGCAATGACTTAACACTATTCTCGGTGATATATTTCCATGATTTATTCCTCTGAATTTGATGGGTGTCAATGTAGCGACACATTTTTCATAGCGATTTGATCGTACTGAATTCTCTTTTGGAGTTTCGGAGGCAAAATTGAAGAGGTGATCGAATGGGAGGTGGTTAAGGAATTCAGAATGGCTAAGGACGGCAGGTCATAAATCACCTTTACTTTGTTACGGGTTGAGTAAGGATGGAAAAGCTCTTTTGAGTGAAAGTGGAAGGAAAGGAATGCTAGACCCAGGTCAGCGGGGAAGCAGAGGATGTCCTACGTATACTTTTTCTTGCTTTGGAGACGAATCCAATGGTAGAGAATGGCGTTGACTTGGCAGTTAAATATTTTAATGGCAGAATTGAGTATCTTAGATATAGAGAATAGGGATTGATAACATAGATTAGAAGTTCTCAATCTATCTGACGAAACGTGGTTAACATGATAAGAACGTAACTAAAGAGGTAGATCATAGATAGTTCAAACTATATAATTTTCATTTATTTAAGAGTTGACTAACGCTATTAAATAGAGACCGCTATAGAGATTAGGTTCGTCTTATATAGGTGAATTCTAATGTTTGAGGACACAAAATCAATGATGCATGGTAGTTGGAATGTTGAGCAAAACGGGCAATATCTCTGGCCCTCACTAATTGGGGAAAGAAAATTGATCTGCTACGTCTACATTCACAAGGTTAAAGGAACCCAAACTCTGAATTTTCCCGGGGACCCCTGAATTTTTAATAAATCATTGTATAAGAATGCGTATTCAAAAAATTGTTACGGATAACGATCACCAAACATCTGAACTCTTCCTCGTGAATTAATACTAGTAAAAGACGATGGCATCGATGATGAATTCCGTTGATAAGAACAACGAGTCGCATGTAATATTCACAAGTTCCTTTGCTATCCGCAGAAGCGTCCTTACTGCTTTCCACATTCCATTCAATTTCACCCACGACTGCCTTCAAAGAAAAGGTTACGACGACCAATCTCACGTGATCGATTTCCATTCCGTCCGTCAAAGGGAGAGTTTTCCTGAATGGATCTATACGCTTACGTTGGTATTCCCTTCTTGAATTCGTGGTTGCTAGGCTCCCTATTGAAACGTGGGAAGAGCAATTAAACGCCGAAGTGGACGTCAACAAGTATTCGATCGACTTGTGTGAGCCAAGGACGCAGCACAGGAAACGTGACTTCGAAAAAACAATTACAGACACCTCCATCAACATTTTTAGTCTGAATATTCACGGGTAAGGCCGAAACTACGTGGAAATCAACAAGGAAAAGTGACTCATATCTACAGGTTACCTTAAAAGAAAAATGAAAAATAAATGCTCAATTTTGGATGAGCATTAACTTTCGCGAATTTTCAGACAATCCTTCCTTTTCATATTATTCAGAAGGGATAGTTTTTTCCGCGGATGGGGGATTGAGGGTTTTAATGGATCGATATTCTTCAACCTTCGAAATCTTGTTGGAAAAGGAAAGGAATTCGATAGTTATAAATTAAGAATGACGCTTGAGAGCCTCAAAGATAACATAATGTCCTTAATGGTGGACTGTTAACAAATTTTGTAATTTTCGCTGCAAGATGCAGATTTTAAGTGAGACGTATTAGGAAATAAGTCAAAGGTATGAAGGTTATCGTTATATTATTTTGATTTTTAATATAATTTATTTTTAATGAAACTGTTCATAGAAAATAAATTTTACCTAAAACAATCGAACTTTTTTGTTTCCACATAACTTATATTAAAAAGAAAAAGAAGCAAAATCATGCTTACGAGGGAAAGATAATCTAAGAAAAGGTTAGATGATAGACTTCTCCAAAATATAAAAGAATTAGAATGACAAGATGTTTGCCAAGGAATACATAATTCACCGAATAGGCGGATAGACCTTCCATCCTACCAGTGATAGTCCTAGAGAGAGAATCCTATCAATCTCCTTTGGACATATGTAATCCAATTCCCAAGTTTTTCTATCCTTGAATTTTCTTTTTTACCTGCTAAAAACACAAAACTATTCATCTTCGAACGGACATAATTCTCATAAAAATTAACCCGATTTTTCTTTCATTTTTTTTTTAGTAGTAGAAATTTTACTAGTAAAAATCGATTTCTTTCATAATCAAAAATTCCCCAACAAAAGCTTTCCTCCATCTTCTAATGGATCTTATGCATCATTCAACACTAGCATGAAATTTTGAGCTATTAATTTATTCTAAATTAATTTTGATGGAATCTATTCTCATGTTGAGCTCAATTTTACATATGAAAAAGTAAAGAGAGGAAATACTAATTGACATCAAAGATAGATTGCGGTATTTACTGCGGTACATAGCCTAAACACTATTTACTAACTTTTACTCATTACATCGAAAAAAATTGCATTAATAATCCACTTGAAAAGCAACACTAATTTACATAAGCTCGGTGACTGCGCTCAAGTAGCGGTGTGCTATGAGTTCGTTTGATCGATACACGCTTATCGTAGATCCTCTTCATGATATGCATGCAGATAGATAACTAGTATATTCCACATAGCCTCTGTCTATGGCATAAGGAAGATCCAGGTAGCTTAAAAAAATTGAGGAACTGTATCAAATAGTAAGTATTTGTAAGACGGTAGCAAAAGCTCTAGACACTCGAGATATCTATCTATTTCGAAAAGAAATAACTAATGCCTTTAATGGAAAAAATCGAGACAGGTCTTCCTCCCCAAAGTCACAATGAAAGACAGGAGGAAATTTTAAGAATACCAAAATATGTTAAAAGTCTAAATAGTTTTAAAATATCATGGCGTCATCCTAAATTCATTATCATAAAATTGAATCCCTAATATACTAATGAAGTATATTAACTATTCGAAAAAACTACAAGTATCCCTCTATTAGCAGTAATTCGCTTACGCTATGTTTTTAAAACATCTGAAATAATTCTACTAACTTGAATTGATCCTGAATAACTGCATTAGAAAAACAAAATTTTCCGATGAAAAGGCTGCAGCTGGAGATTCCTATCAATACCGAGAAACAGAAAACGGAATAAAAGTTAAAAAATTAAAAGGAAAATATTGCACGTACAAAGTGAAAATGAGTTGATTTAAATCTTTATTGATTCTCGGGTCAATATCAAGTAGTAGCTTTCAAGTAGCCATCTTCGCGTTGGTGTACTGCGGCGTGCTTACGAAAGTCGCAATCTGGATTAAACAAAGATAGGTGTACCTCCTCATTCTTAAAATTAAAATTATCACATATTTTTCAACATGAATAGGAATAATATCCCTTATAGTATTCCAATTTTAGGTTCCGTTGCGTGAATAATGAGTCTATGGCCAATCGTTTTAATGAACAGACAATGGAAATTAAGACTTAGGTGCAGTATCCTAGATACTTTAAAGAAGTAGCAATTACGGCAATTACATAAGCCTGCATTTTAGGTGACTCTACTACATATTTCTCATTTCCACTTCAAATTTGCTAAATCTATATATCTTGCTTCCTCAGAACTCGTCTGATATCTTATAGTTTTATCTTGTTGATTTTCGATTCCATGTGTTTCATTCAATTCGCAGAATACGATAAAAATTACCACTGAGTTACGATTTTCCCGTTTCATACATTAGCACGTTATATCCGCTATGGCTATTCTTATGATAGACCTGGGGAACGTCTTGGATTAGAAATCATTGCATTCTCGGGAGCTTTGCACCTTTTGGTATTGCGTGCACACCATCCGTTTCCTGGGTCGTATTTGCGTAAAAAGGGGAACTGCGCTGGTTGAAGTAGGTCACGCACTATCGACGTAATCGAATGAATTAATTCGATCGCATCGATCTTAAACTTTGGCCACAACTCGTTCAATGTCAACAAAACCTTTCTGCTTCTCTCATAAAATATTTAAAGATAAAACAAACGCATACATCTGTCTTTGCATTCTCTAAAGGGCAAGGGAATCTCATACTGAATTTCAAGTTCGTTTAGGTCAAAGCAGCCAGATGCTTAGAAAGCCAACACAGAAAACTCAAGGCGTCTTGAAGGAAAATTTACATACATACATACATACTGATCCTGCAAACCACCACTTTGGTATGAGGCAGGTATAAAAACACCAGTATCCCTTTTTAACTCTACCTGCCGTTAGAGTCCCTCATGTTCATGGTAATAAATTACCAGAAGTAGCTACCCGTCCTGGCGATTATTTTCTAGTAACGATTTTCCGTTTACTCTCGGGGCTCGTGAATGTTCTTAACTGAAGAAATAAAAGTGTCACGTCAGGTAGATATGTACGGATAAAATTTTCGAATAACATCTATCTAATTTTTTTCCCTTTATGATTTTATAAATTGATGCTATTAGTTGCAATGCGTCTGTTAAATATGAACAGGAGAAGTGCACCGAAATACACTCAATTAGGAGATCAGAATATTGACCTTAGGAATATGATAAATGTTTGAAAATCATTTATCGAATTGAGTGAATTGTGGGTTTCATTTATAGTTTAGAAGACACTTCAGAGTCCTGTTCATATTAAGAGAAAATAAAAGGCTGATTGGAGAATGCATATGCACGGAAAAAAACTATACGTCCTTCTTGTTCAATAGAAAATCTTTACATCACCCATTCAATATTCTTCGTCCACAGACTCCAAATTTCATGGATAAAAATTTTAGAAGCATGAAAAATGTCTCTCCTTTCGAAGTTCGAAGAAAACCAACCTTGACCTCAAGAGACTTCGGTGTTTCTAAGACGAAGTATTTCCGCAAAAAGGGTCTGTCACGAGACAACGGCGTTATTTTCGCACTAAAGCGACCCGAACCTGGCTTCTGGCTATTTCAGGTTCGTGCGATCGCGTTTCCAGCACGCCATAAAATTTACGGTTTATCTAAGTGAGATAAAAGTAGCGGACAAGCATTGCTGGAAGTACCTTTAAAAAAATTCCCATTTAGTGCCGGGGGAAAAAATATTTTAACCTACTTCACAGGCGAAATGCAATTATCTGAAAATTGATTAAGGGTACTGAAGCGTCGTCATCTAAGTGTTTAATGAGAAAGAAGTCTTGTAGAAGTCAATTATATCTATTAAATATTCCTTTCATCTTAGAATAATTTAAATCATATTTCAACAATCAACTGAATATTTTTAAATAGCTCTTTAACAATGAAGTAAATATTTTTAATAGCCCTTAATACACTCATACCATCATTAAAATTACCTCTAAATCATTATAATAGTTCTTATATAATATTCTTATTGAAAATTAATAAACAGAAGGAAGGGATCTTTTAAATTTTAGATGTGACTAATTTTTTTATACGTGGCTTCAATGGAATTAATTTCCACACTCCTGAGAGCGATCAGTAATTCCTTTCTGATTAAAGCCTTTGATAACATAGCTTCCTCTTATGTCAACGCGTCCTTGGCCCTGCTAAGTGTTCAATAAACGATCCATAGTGCTTTTTTCTCGTGTGAAAACGGAGACACTTGGGGAAATGAAATGGCTGTCGGGACGCACGCTTTATCCACCTAATGCCCTGTTCTCTACGAAATCGATATCAAAGGCTTGTTTTTTAATCCGTAAATTATTTTTTCATTTTGTTGCTCTTTCGTTTCGCTGAGCTTCCAACAGCTATCTCTTTCTTATAAATGTCTAATCACGAATAGCAGCAAGAAAGAAGAGAGTAGCAAGTTCAAATTTTCCACTATTTTCAAAGTAAAACCGTAAAACTAACTTTATTCTAATGAAAATTATAATAAAAAGATTTCAATAAAGGCGTTTTATTTCTATTTTATGAAGTTTCTTTTTGATTTTTTTGCGGTTTTAAATTGAAATTACTGAAAAGTAATGGCATCCATATTGATTTATTTTGGGAGAGAGTTTAGGGATCTTACTTTTAACTCGATTTTAACTTTTTTTCTAAATTTTTTTCAATAGTGATTAACATCTTGAAAGGATAGCACTCATCGAAACCTAATTTTTTTTTTCAATTTTGGATTTATATCTCCTATCTTTGCCCATTATATATATTTAATCGAGTAATGAAAGCGGATGTTAAATATCTTCTATATTCTTCTACCTGTCCATATAAATCCAAATGTCATTCTATTCTATTCAAGAGTCATTCATTCTATTCTTAATTTAGGATTCTCGGGTAAAGGGATTCAGCAGATGCTTAAAGTCTTATGTGAACTCAAAACCCGAAGAAACAGTTGTGTGCATTTAGGGGATACTTTTGAAAGGAATGAACGATGAGAAAGGTTTTATCGATTTACCGATTTTATGTGTGTTATGAGGCCGTCATATATTCCATACAGTGCGATAGGAATTTTTTTCGAGGAAAGACATGTGATCAGATAACATGAATAGGTATTTTCACATGACTTTTCCCAACGATAGAGATGTAGCAGTCTATCGTCGAGTATCTCTACTGAACAAAACTAGAGTAAATTTTTCCAGCCAAACAGTTGGTCTGCAATCTTTTGGTAAGTCATCGAATGGATATTTTTCCTACTTTGATTGGGTGGTAGAAGAGCTTTTGAAATGGTAGCCTTGAGAAGAGATGTGACTTCTACAATATGAACGACTCGAGATAGATAAGTATTTTGCTTTCATCAATAAAAAAGCATACAGAAATATTTCCAGAAAAAAATGAAACCTAAAATTCGTCTCTTAGGTAAACTTGTGTTGAGGTATTAATTGAATGAGCGATTAGTTTAATATCGCTAACGTCGAACATGACTTAAATCATTCCCATCAGATATTTTACAAGAAGATCAAGTTATTTAGGAATTAATGGATGAGTTTATTTTCATATTTTTTCCCCAAATCTGTAACGGTATCTAGATAACACTAAATACATACCTGTTAAATCAAAAAAAGAAAATTTTAAAGGTTTAAACGTCTAAATTTGCGGACTCAAAAAGGAAACTAAATAACTTAAAATAAACTCCAAATTTTAAGGTAAGGTAAGAGTCAAGTACGATAAAATAGAATTATACGGAAGGTGGAGGCATGGGAAATGGGTCAGTCCGGTGAACTGAGCGGCGTTTTACCATCAAATATAAAAAGAAATGCGAATATTTCCGCTGGAGAGCTGATTACAAGTATATGGTATATGAATTGAATGTTTTAGTGAGGGATGTTGACTTTGTACAAATGGAATGGTGAGTTGATATAAAATAATAAATTAGAGAAGAGAAAAAAGTTTTGGCAACAATTAAATTTGTAGGATTAAAAATTTTACCTTTCACCTTCTATAGTAAGAGGAAATAAAAGAATGTTCCGGTACCGGGAATCGAACCCGGGCCTTCCGGGTGAGAGCCGGATATCCTAACCACTAGACAATACCGGACTTGATTAACAGAAGGACTTACAGAGTTTAATCTAAATAACTCGCGATAATACAGCCAAAAATCTTTAATTATAATATGAGAATTTAGTATTCGGTATTCTGCAGCTTACTCTAATTATTTTCGCTAGTGTATATAAGGCATTTGCATACTCATTTACTCATGGAGTCAAACTTAGAATAAATTCCTCTGTTTGCATTAAGATAGCTCATAGAGTCATATACATATAGGTGGTCTGAAAAGTTTCCGACATATCGCCATTTTTGTATTTTCCCGAAGAAGATAAAACAGATTAGCTATTTTTAGCTGATATGATTCCAGTGGAGCTGCTAAATATAAGGCAATTCTCCAGAGAAATACATATCATTTCTCTGAATTCCAAAGTTGTTTACGCCATGGTCTCGGACTTCATAATTTAAAGATTCTAAATTTTATTCATCGGAGTATTTTTGTCGCTTGTAAATGAGAGTCAAGGGGTCGCGTGAACCATTGAATTATGTCGTTCACTAACCCATGAGACTGTCCCACTCACCCACATTCGAAGCTGACCCAGGAAATCGATTTTAATACGCTGCGGCTTACCGAAATTCGCTAAATGTGTACCATATACATCTGACACGAAAGTATGTAATTAATTCCGACCCTTAAACGTAAGATGCGATAATAATAGAACAGCAAACAATGGGAATGCGTTTGAAAGAGAATAAAAAGTATAAAATGAACTTCAAACGTTTAATTATTAGTTAGTTGGGCTGAATCATTTATATGAAGTTTCATGCCCGCTATTAGATGCTTTGAGGGCATGAAAAAGTAACTGCCACATTTTCAAAGTAAATATCAACTAACCAAGCTTTCTTAACGATATGTGAAATATATTAAACCAATGAAGCAGGCATGGTCAGGCTATGGAGGTCTATAGCACAGGAGAAAGAAATTTAGTTTATTGTTTAATAAGTTTTTTTCTCCTTTATATCAAACCAACTTGCAAAATTTAACATGCGTGAGTAAAATAGTAAAAACAAAAATGTTTCCAGAGACGTTTCTGCTTGGTAAAATAATTATGTTGTAACAGTGAAAGGAAGATTTTTATGATCATATCCATTGTATAATGCGCAGAACACGAGTGACTGGGCATTTTATGAATAATGACTCGAATAACCGGGCAATAGCAAACGCATATATTTTTGATTCTATATACAAAACACTTTTCTGAGGAGTTAAAATATATTACAGTAGTTATTGAATCTATCTCATTACATAAAAAATAATATAATATGTGAACTTTATTTAAAAAAACGATCGTTATAAAATTCATTTTTACTCTCTTAAACAATAAGACTTTTGAATACGAACAAACCCTAGATGATAAGTGGTACGCGTCAAGTCCTAACGTGTGATTTCTCCAATATTTGACAAAGGAAAATCAGACAGATTTCAATCGATTCAAAGTTACTTCTTTTCGTTTACCAACCATGTATCCAAGGGAGAGGATGAAGTGTCTATCAATACCCGTCACTTTCCTCAGTATCGTGAATAAAGATTTTCATATAAATTTCCTCTCTCTCTCCAAGCTTGGATACCCTCTCATGATTCATCCGTTAACGTTCGACGTGGCGGAACGGACTTTTATTTCAAAGATACCTCCATCGTTATTTCCTTTCATACATTCTTACTCCTTTTTTAATGCCAAAAGTTACCTTGGTCGATGCAGCCTGCCGAAATTCTTTTTCAATTTAAAAAAATATAGCAATTCTTCTCTAGAAGAGGTCGGCGAACCCTGGGAATGAATATACGCAATCGAAGATGGCGCCACTTGCATGAAAAAACGATATCCTTTCACCGGCCTTCCGTGCGAAAATTTCTTTCGGTGAGTGGTAAGGGAAAGGGACAGGAATCAGGGTTAGTGACCGCTCAGGCTATATTTTCATGTTTGGGGTCACAAAACGATCAACCTGTAAGAGGTGTCTGGGGGTACCAATTGGTGTCATGCACCCTTTGTGTAACTTTTGCGGAAGCCGTTCAGTTTGATAAATCGACAATGCCTATTCTCTCACAAAGCGTTTGAGTAACTTAGAGCGTGGGCGAACAGGACAATGATTGGAAATTCCAAAGTACTTAGACCCATTAGTTCACTTCAGTTTTTCATATACGTGATTTTTTTGACTCAGACACCTGTGCGTATTAGTAAATTCCTTACGTCCATGCGATTAAATACAGTAGATTAAGACTTAAATTTAGTCTCATTAGTCTTGTGAGACAGATCTGTACTACACAAGATGGACTCTCGAAAGGTAGAAAATTTAACGAATATTCGTTTGTTATCTCTGAAGATCACCCTCATTTTTTCCAAATTCTTCGTTTGCGTTATATATATTTGTATCAATACGGTACTTTTCTAAATTATGCAGACTTTGATTATAAGCTTCAAATTGATCTCAGGGAAATAAAATCAAAAAACCTCACTCACTAATTCCTAAGGAGACAAGTGGGGCGGTCAGATGTTTATGACGACCAGTTTAGGACTCGAGTTTCAATCTGGTTCATAATGAAAACTTGGAGTAAAATAACTATCATTTAAGGAAGTTTCATGACTTCATTCCATAAAGCATCTTGAAAGTAAAATGGAACGAAGGGAAATTCGACAAGTTCTCCAAATTCTTTGCTTCGATTTTCACAATCACAATTCAATCACAATCGAATTCACAAACACAATTTTCTCTATAAATAAGTCTATCAAAAGAGAAAATCCGATTAACTTCCAAAGAAAATATAAATTATATGAGTTTTTTATCATTAAAATTGCTCAATTCAATATTTTCTAAAATTATGTGGAAGAAGATTGATTCTGAAATTATGGAAATTAACTGAATTCCCTCCTGTGATATCAAGTAAATATTTCAAGTTGAAATTGAATAAGAAAGGTCGTAAGAAACTCAAATTCGTTAGGTTTACATTCCTTGAGAGTAAATTGAGAAATGTATTTAGCGTAGGAAATTGAGAGATTGCAATTTGCCTTAATTTTCTGGCAAAAATGATAACTTAATTCCTTAATTCCGATATCGGTTTTCAATTTGATACCCAATTTCTTAACATCTATCTCGCTTTCTTGTATGTAATTCAAAATAAACTCCTAGCATTCCCACCAAATAAATTACCTACGCTTCACAATCTAGGATCACACATACTCACTTGTAAAAAATACATTCCATAAAGCTGAGGCAGATAGGTAAAAACTCACAGCGGTCTTATCTAAATATCATACCACTCATGAAAATTAGTTAGTTTGGGTCATCAAACTTTTAAATATTCTTGGATGGCATTAGCATATTGCAAGCGTGATTCGGAGATGGAACTCTTCCATTTGGACAGCTAATCTACACAGTGACCACATAACTCATTGGGTACAAGATAAAGCTTTAAAGAATGCTCTTAGTGCTTTCGCAGATGTTAACCCCATTACTGTCCACTTTAATCTTTAAACGAGCACGCAATACCCTAGCCAGGAAAGGATTATCGTTTAAAGTCGCTTAAGGTATTTCCAAGCTTAATGCAGAACTACTAAAAATTGAATATATAAACGTTCATATGGAATTCCACGAATTATCACTGAAGAACCTTATTTTGAAAAGAGTTCTTCTTTCCTCCATTTTTAAGGATCGGACTGCGAAGAATTTTATGAAATTCTGCGGGAAGAGTGCTCTCTTTTTAACAACTGAATTAGTTTAGGCTTAGCTACAGACTCGTGGCTATTAAATTACATTAAGTAAAGAATCCTTAAATTTCTGATTATATATTTCAATTGATACAAGTGAGAAAATTGAATAAATGAAACCAAATAGCATTAAAATCGACCTTTTTAAGTTTATAAATCATGTATTATGAGAGAAATCGCTCACATTTTGTTGTTTTCATAGATAAATAGGATTCAAAAATCTTTCTGTACATTAAATAAAGTCAATGCGTAAGATGTTTATTGCGAAAAAATCTATATTTTAAGTCGTGAAAAATTTTTGGAGAGGAGCATCAATTGATTTCAGATTTTGCGGTATTTTGAAAATATCAGTTCAAAAGCTCGTAAAATTTCTCGATCATATATTCTTACGAGCAAATGCCGAAGTAATAAATAGTAATCAAATCAATCCATACTTTCAGGATGAAGGACAGCATCCGGTCAACGAGCAATATTATTTTATGTACATAAAAACTGCATGGCTAATGATTTGATGGCGTGATATGGATAGATCCACAGCAAATAAAATTGAACTACTCCATCCAGAACTTAATCAAATTATTTTTGCTAAATAAATTAGTCTCGAGTATAATATAAAATGAACTGCCATTGCTTGCATGTCCGATTGCTGCGCCTAAAATGTTTGCGTGATCCTATTAATGAAATGTGGTCATTTCCATTGATGCTGTCTCAGCACCGATCTGAGATGAGAATGACCAGTTTCGAGTTTAGATTTTTAGTTAAATGACGGCGCATTTAAAGCGCTGAGTACTTCATCAGGAAAACCCTTGCATGAATTGTCTACGCCTGTATGACTGATTATCTTTTTGACACTGTTCTCAAAGAAGCTTCTCCAACGATTTCTTAATGTTTTAATTAATTTATGCTGGCGAATAAAATGCACAATTATTTGAAATAATGCAATAAGTATAATATCGGAAACGGAGACCATAAATATTGCTATAAATGTTTATTTCAGAGGTAAATATAACGATTTAGTGAGAGTAAATTCGCTCGCTACCTTGTCATATCGCGCTTTTCCGTTATTATATTTCTTTGCGGAAACGAATTTACGATCTCCACAGTAATTTATTAATACACGCTGAAATGAAAAGGCTTTAGTAGATAGCTTTTAGGAGACAAATATTCTATTTTTCTATTTTCTCGAATGGCTTGGAGTTGTGTGCTTTGCCGACTCTGTTGTTATACACAAGAGATAAAAATTATATAACACAAGAGATTGTGTTCGTAAAGTCATCAGTCTAAGTCGTGGTTGGGTTATTATCTCTTCAATCATAGCCTATAAAAAGCTTTAATAAGTAATAAGGCCTACTGGTAGTGTAATTCCTTTGATCTCCTCACTGAGCCAGAATGCTATAAATGATATGCATGTACACATAAGCGCAGCAAAATTGCAATTTCTAAAGCATTAGATTTAAATTAACCACTATAAATACCACTGATAACCATTATTAATGCCTCATTGATTTAAGACAGCCATGAAAATTACTGAGGCAAAAGTTAATTGAAGTTATATTTTTCTCAATGTTACTGCTTCTGTCAACTCAAAAGCCGTCCTACACTAATAGTTTATGTTCATTTCTAATAAAAGTTTTTCAGTTCACGTAACTTTTTTTTACGTATCAAAGAAGAAAGTGCCCAAAGTGCGGTCTTACGTTATCATATTTGGAAGACTTAGTTCGTAAAATCAGATAAAAATTATCTCTCAAAAACGGTTAATCAATTTCATATGCAAAACTCACAGGAAATTTTCTTTGGTCTTTCCTCTCTTGTGGTGTTTCCGCCTGACTTTATGAGCTGTGATTTCCTTTCCTTTGTCATCAGAGCAGAGGACTGCTTTCGTAGTATTTGGATCCGGAGGCCCTTGCGGTGTTCGTGTGCCATGGTTTCGTAGGGTTACGAATCTTCCAACGGAATCCTGAAGAAAGAGCAATAATTCGCACATCATACTAATGAAATCTAGCATATAGAATAGCGAATATTTAAATATTTCGTTTGTTTCTTTCAACTTTGCTTAATGCAAGCGTACACATGAACTCAAAATACACTCAACATATAGTGATAATTTGTGGAAATTTTGTGGAAGCAGCAAATCGCGTGTTATGAAAGGTCTTATTGTAATTCACGTAACGCTGTGATTAATTTCATACTTTTTGTTTTGAAAATACCACTACTTGCCGTTGGAATGGGAGGAAGAATTTCTCCAGGTAAGTTACTGAAAACGTTTCTATCAGTCCTCGGAAGATCCGAAGAGCCACTTTTACTTCGGTCAGCGATGTCTCGTTCACTTGCTATTCTCTGTAACAAATTTTGCCATAAATAGAGGCGTCGATGAAATTATGCGTTAAATTCACTATTCACTTCCTTAAATTAACTTAAACCACTACATTAAATAGCCACGAAAGAGGTACTATGGTCGCACTCCAGGAGGTCTACCGCCAAGGGGGAGGAAGAATTCCCCCACAGCCGGAGGCACTGTTTGGTCATCCCTCAGCGAGCGGTCAGTCTACCCCCGGTATGAGGAGGAACAATTGTCGCAGGTCAACTCATACACTCCAGAAGGGTTACTGATTTCTCTTTTGTCTTTAAGTGAGATAAGGGCAAAAGAAAATTCTTATTCTTAAGTATTCTTCCTTCGCCATTGGGGTCAACCTCCTGCAGTGCGACCATACCAACTCTTTTGTTTCCGAAGTTCTTACAGATATTCGAAGGGAAATAAGCTCGATTGCCTGGAGTCTCAATTTTTCAGTCAATTTTCGAGCAATAATACCTTAAAACTTAAATTAAGTGATTTATCAATATCCAAGTGATTTATTAAAATTAAGCGAAGAATTATCAAAAGTGCGATTTTAATACTGAAAAAATAATTTGAATAAAATAAACGCAAAAAGGGCGGACTGCTCAGCAGTGCCTGAACGACTGGAGGCGTCGACAAGTTAACGTTACTGACCTACTCGAACCCAATTTGGAAATCGCGTCAGTTTATACCCGCGCATTCACAAGAGAATGCAACAGGACGCTCTACCGTGCGACATAGGCAGCGGGAGCATCGGTAACATAGAAGCGGTACACGCAACGGACACAAGATCTGAGCAGATCTGCTAAATTGAACGCGATCAATGCCCAGCTGCAACCATCACAATACGCCTCCAAAGACATCAGCTGTGAAATTGGAGTATATATAGTAGAATCAAATGGTCTTGATCAAGCCGCGAGGAGTAAGCCTTAGCTCTTATAAATTTGGACAGGACCCAAAAAATATCGATTTTTTGTGATGATTTGAAGCTAAAATACGCGTTCTGTTAGCCAATTATACAAATATTTATGATGAATTATCTATAACATTGTAAAACTGAGTTTATGGAGCTCATTACGTCATGAAATCATGGCGGCGTATTCAAAGGTTTCAAATTATTTTGCCTCTGCAAGAGGAGATAGATGATTCTTTTCATATTTGAATCTAATGAGACTTCTTTCCTAAATTTTAAATCTGAAGTCAATAGAGTATTCAACCTAAAATATATGGATAAGGTCTCTTTAGTTGTGAATTTTATCAAAATCGGACGAAAAGTTCCGTAATATTTCTATTTATCATTACATGAATCATATCCAAATTTAAAATCAATTTAAGAGTCAATTTTTACTTTGATATAACCTATTTTTACTATTTATAGACACTAATTTAACAATTTCTTCATTACATTCTCTAAACAATTCACTGGTGTCCGTAGTAAGGCTGTGAAGTTTATCATCGAAAACAACGCGATTAAGTTCGCTTCCATGTTATTTATATATATTGTTTGAAAATTATTCAAAATTATTTAATTTTAAAACGAAACTTACGATGAGAGGTAACCGGAATCCTGTTTCTTTTCTTGTGTTTTGGTTACCTCGGCTCGACAAGTCGTTTTCTATCCTACTGCCATCTACCGAGGGATTTCTGTACTCTCTCCTTGTCACAGGCCGCGAGGTTTCTCCCTCATCTTTGTGATGATGGAGGTAAAAATGATGATGATGATGGTGATGATGTACAGTGACCCTGCAGGAGGATGGACATGCCTTCATTGAATCCTCTCTCCTTTCATCTGCAAACCTGCTTTGAGCGCTCAATTCTCTTCCTACAACACGATTGTGCGCCGCTGGATTCGTACTAAAATTGTCGTCTGCTCCCTCGCGGTCTCCGTTTGAATTAGAATCAGTTGCAGTCAGAGCTGTTAAATTTTCATCGTTTTCCATGTTATTATGACGTCTTCCTTGGGTGGAGGCCAGGTTGGATAGATCATCATACTAGAAGAAATGAATCGAAACTGATTTAAAAGCCTCATTATCACAATTGACAAACTAATTTTTGCAGAAAGTTTAAGGATTTAGAACAGCTTTGATCTTAATTTATTTACTACCCCCTCCGTTTGGGGCAAGCACAAATGTTTTTTATTTCAATTTAATTTCTGCCATCCATCGTACTTTAGAAAACTATTCTAGCTTCCTATTACCCGAGAGGAAATATATGTGCATTTAGGTATTTTATTTCTTCCTATACATGCCATATTCGGAGTATATTTTGATTTTATGCATTGTCTCTCTCTCTCTATCGTTTGCCAAATGGTCAGTAATGTGGTTTTGAAGTATATAAGGTATACTTCTCGAACACTTCTCTCAATGCACAACTATTGGGCATCTTCATAAGGAACATGAAGGACGAAAACGTTTCAAATTGAAAATACTTGAAATAAATATGAAGTTCAAAAGATAAATTTTTAATCTCAAAATATTTTTTAAATAATTATATATATGGCCAAACTCAAATTAGAAGAAGGGATTTAAAGGATTCTAAAGAAAAAAAACTGCACTTTCCACATAATATGATTTATTGGACAAATAGCAGCTAGCAACTGGTACAACCCCCAATTGATGTATAAATTCCTCATCAAAAAACAAAAAAATCCTCGAAATTCTTCACGGAATATCACCCCGTCTCTCTCCAAATTCAATTATATCTCAGCCATGTAACCAAACCCTTCTAAGGAAATCTTTCTTGTAGATTGGAGGTCTAGCGGTCTGAGGTTGATATCTCTTGCACTTTGGGGCGCATCCTTTAAGCTCGTGCAATATTCTTCCCTAAAACAAAGACAGCCTTCTTCGTTCCCTGCAACCTACGGAGAGCCATCGACCACCAGGAAGATAGAAGACCTCCAGATTCCGTGCGTTTACGAGCTCCGCTGAGACAGCTGCCCTGCTCAGTATGTGGCCCAGAGTGTTGACTCATTAACAATCATTAAGGAACAGCGCTAATAAACACAAACGCTGCTTCCGCACCGGGGGTTCAGAATCAGTGTTTGCCGTGCACCTTAAGAGGGAAAAAGCACATCAGCGACTTTTCGCCGAAACTGCTCCACAGAGAAACAAAGGGAAGAAGATTAGACCTATTTGGAGCACTTAGAAATTAAAGGAACCCGAAACCTTACCAATGGATAGTTTTTCCATAACCCTTCAGTCATTTCCTTACCCACCATTCTTTTCAGTGGACACCTCCGGTTTTTTCTTCCCTATCCTTCCTCCCACACTCAAATCCATCTTTCCCTTTCCTCCTTTCCTTATAAACACCACAATTTCCAATGTATACAAGACTACCTGAAGATATCTACTTGTGAACGGAGCTAAATGTGTCTAATAAATTATATTCTGTGGAAACTAAAAAGTAATTTTTTTAATTCTTTATTATTTTCAAGAGATAAAATTTTATCGCGTTTCAATCAGTATTTCCCACCTCCCTTAGGGAATATATTATGCCATAGCATCTTAGCCATTCTTTGCTATAACTGTTATTATGTAAATAATACAAAGTAGTAAGACTTTTGTGATTGAATAAAACTTCGAAACATACACCAAAATGTAAACTCAAGGATATATTTAAAGTCTAAATATGAAACGCTCCATATGGTCTGTATATCTGGATATATTCCCCTTAAACTTAATGAAAGTGATAATATTGATGCAGACAAAAGGATAATTAGTAATTGCTACAAAGCGAGCAAGATATGCCGCAAAACCAATTTGATCAACAATATCGAGCAATTATATCTTCGGAATAGGTTTAATCAACCATGGTAGAAATCAATTTAGCAATTAACGAAGTCCCTATGTATTCACTTTGTAACTGTCGATGCACACGGAAAAACAATCGGCAGTAATACATGTGATAAATTTATTTGTTATTCGAAACTATAGTCGTGCAGGTAAGGCAGCAAAAGGAAATCGCAGCGTTAAAATCCACAATTTATGTGGCAGGCTTTATTTATTTCTTTATTTTCATATCCAGCAACAGCCATGACTAGCAACTTACAAGCACAATTCAGCCTTCTTAGTTATTCTTGTCGTTACCAATTAAAGTTACCGATTAGTCATAGCTACATTACCATTTATGTTATTAATTACGATTGCGTAAGTATTTCCTTCGTCTGAATGATTACTAACGTCCATAGGTGAGTGTTGTTGAAATACTGCTACAAAGGAAATAATACACATTCCTAACATGTTTCAATTTGAATCATCACACGTGTAAAAGTAGACTAGAAATCGATTTTTATGATTTCGTTCACTATTGCCGTGTTTTGAAAACGTGATCGTCGTAGCAAAGTATTCAATCCTTGTTTTCCTTTAGTTATTTCCTTCTCTCTTTCTTCATATATTATCCTCAATACTGTGAAGCTGTAACTCCGATATTTCATTGGAAGAGCCTATAACGACAGCGGAAGGTGTGATGTACTGTTTCTCGATATTTTATGAATAACTTATGCGCTCATTCTTACATATGCAAGTCTCTATCACGATTTTCCTCTTCAAATGAATGAGTAAGGTAAAAGTAAATGAAACTGCGTTATTGATGTCATACACAGGCTACTGCCATCAGTCCATAGATTAAATACGCGTGATTATAACAGACGCAGTTATTTACGTTGTGCGTGTACTACGGCGAAGAATAATGTAAGAAATACCTAAGTGGCATTCGTTCCTTGGTAAAAGATTTTACTTGCACTGTTTACAAATTTAAGTCGATTATTATTCCAATAAAATCAGAAAGGAACAAAAACGTAACTGATCTCATACATTTCGCTATTGGGTTTAGCTAATAATTTTTAAAATATATAAATAGCTTTTATTTATTTATAATACATTTTCATTTTTCAATAAAATAAAATAATTCATTAAGTTGAAAGATGGAATTTATTTATTATATTATGATGCTCATTTTTAACTCGCTAACTGCTAGAAGACCGCATACCATACGAATACCTTTATTTCCTCGTTGTCAGAAAATAATAATAATATATAATAATTTTATGGAATAATGCATCGAGAGGATTTCTTAACTTATAACATATCAAATCAGCTATTTTCTCTTGAATCTGAGCTTTTACAATACTTCCGAAACATTTTCATGAGTTCCGATCTTTTTTCACTGAATAAATTACGAAATTCAAATATTGATCTGTAAGGTCCAGTCTAAAATATATTATAATTGTGGAATGTCTCCTGAATATAATTAGGCCTTAAAAAATGTGACCCTAGATAAGCATATCGATTTTCATACCCTTTCCATCTTTAGGAGGCTACAGGTTGTAACTAAGAAAGTCGCACTCCTGAGGAGAACTCAAGTTTTCACATTTGTTGCACTTAAGAAAAGAATCATTGGAAATCCATTGTCATTTCCATTGAAGAATTTCACTCGAGATTACGTGAATTGTTCTGAGAGACTCTCAAGTGAATATTTGTAGAGCAGGATAGAACTGAACTTCAAAGCATACGGCATTCGTGTGCTCAGACATGTTGTATCATATTATTATAGTTATAAGTTAGCCACAAATTTAAGGACTTTCATTTTTCTAAGTTTCTGATGATGAAAATCAATTTTATAACATCTTCTACTTTCAACTAGAGAAGCGGACTAAATTTATAAGGAACGATGCAGCCAAAACTAATAGAGTTAACCTATGATCCTTCTCCCTGAGTGAGGGCTATACTCCAAATAATCTTTATGATTACATATGAATTTAGAACACCGTATAAACAAAACGTGGGCAAACACCATAGGCTGTTAGTTTAGTACCTATAATTTTCAAATGGGAAAGCAATAGTCTTCCTTCCATATGGAACACTCAACATTTTGTGAGATCCTTCTTGACCATAAATAAGCATATGTCAATACTGTATTGAGAAAATGTGAGAAAATCAGAACGAGAGAGTAAACTCCTCGTTGGAGATCGCCGAGTAATAACTTTCCACAGTGGTAAATTGCTAGAAACGCTGCTGTTTTAGGAAGAGGAAAAAATTTGATTTGGGGAATTTTCCGCGTTCGCAGGATATATTTATGTTAACTCCGGAGCCCAAATATCTCGATTACATAGAAACAATCTATAAAAGGCCGACACGAAAACTTTTTATCTACGGAAAAGACTCTTGTCAAACGCAGAAGGAAATGTTTAGCGGTCTTTTCAGAACTTGAAACAAAAACCAATTTTATTTTACCTTGTTTTCGGAGTTAGATGTCACACCTTCGTCCGGATCCGTATCTGAACTCAACCTTATGGATTTCCTTATCTTCCACAGCCACATAGCTTAAGAATGAGACACGGTTTTTCAGATGCTTAGTATGATCGCGTGGTCGAAACTAACCTCCCGGCTCTCTGTCCGCATTGCCCCTTTACATACGTATCTGGTCGAACGATAGAATATCGTGAGCCTTCCAAGGCGATCTCGGTATTTGGAGTTTGCGCTCTTTTGACTTCGGAGAGCCCCTCTCACCCCTACTTTCCTTTATCCTGTTTAAGTCTTCCGCAACTGCTACGCATAGTTCACTTTTAGATTCATCCGTTTGGCAAATAAATTTGGATTCATTGTCTTAGAATAACGGTTACTCGCAGGAAGTTATCAAAGACATGTATCCATAAAAGTTTCGATTCTTCTCATTGTTGGTAATCCCATAATGCGGGAGATTACCCTCTCAATAATTATTACGGAATATGATTATTTTATGACGTTCCTATCTCCTGATGCATCTTGATCTCTTCCCATCCACATGAATCTCTAAATGATTCATTTTCCCCATGAAATTCTTTCAGCAATAACAAAGAACAAAAATAGAGGAGGTAGTGTTAAAACAACCAAAGAGAACAGAAAGGATGTTTATTTATACGTGGAAATTTCTGTGAAAAAAGGGATAATTATTTCTGCTCTCTTTGCTATGGATATCCTCAATATCAATAATACATATAAAATAGGTAATAATCATTCTTAGTAAGACTTTATTAGTATCAATCAATACTTTTACCTGTATCATATTGCTTTAACGAATGCAAATTTAACCATTAACCTGGTCTAATTGAGATCCCAGACAAGCATGAAGTTTGCCTAAAATTTTCTCTTAAGTCCTGTGCAAATAATTTATTAAAGCTCTAGTTAAATCAGCAGCATTTTACCAAAATGAATTGAAAAATGGGTATTATATGCCACCAAATTTGATTATGAATTGAAGAAAATAAGTCTCCAATGACATAAGAATTCAGCAGCATAGGGTTTTCCAATTTTATGAATGTATATTACATCACAATTAAAGAGAAACTATTTGTTGTACCTCAACTAAGTTGAGTGTGATTTTTAATTACATTTTTTAATATTTTGTAGACTTAAAATTGACTTTTAGGAATTTTTAATACCGAGCATCACAGAAAATAAGTCCCTAAGAATTTTGAAAAATTGAGAACATTTTCATACACCAACACTGACTTAAGATAAAAGGTATGTCTTATCTATTTCCAAGCATTATTTGCAGGAGAACATACATCACCAACAGAGATGAAGCAGCACATAAAAGGCTTAAGAAACTTAAATACTTGGGAAACTGCTGTGAGGTTTAAAATTTGTTATGAAAATAGATCATCAATCATTTTTCAAATTAACTCTCCAACATCATGACCAACAGGAGCTGTAACCATCATTGGTTTTCATTCATATGCACCCTTCTATTTTAATGAATGATAGAAAATTTTACATTAAGATTAGAATTTTACTCTGAGGAGACATCAAAGAGTAGATAACTAATAAAATTGGTAGACTCCTGAAATGGCTACCAGGACTAACAAGACTCTTCATAAATGTAGTGTTATACATAGAATTGTTTTCATGCACAATTATCTTTACAGTATATGTATAATTTTATACACATGGTTTACTCTTACTTGTTAGATGGTACATCTGCATATGGTCCAATTGTTTGGAAATCATATATATTTTCAGATGGATAAAGATAAAGCATTCTACTAAAAGAATTTTCATGTGATTCTCCCATTGATAATAATCAACTGAAACTTGTTTTACTAATCATCACTTTTGATTTGGTCTTGTAGACCAAAGTCTTCCTCATATGATTCAAAACTAAAACTTTAATATTATAAGCATAGAATACAAGAAATAAAAGAAACAAAATGAGCAATCCCTTCACTTGAAAATTCTTTAGCTACACCTGCAAAAAAAGTTTAATCCATCTGAATCCCTTCCCTGGGTCATACTTAGCATGCAATATTCAGAAGATGGATTCCTAAATTAAATTCTAGCTAAATTACCATAAAATTTGAAGTTTTATAATACTGAAATCACTAATTACATTAAAAAATGTAACAGATCTTCATAAGAGGAAGCTTTTCTTGTTCCTTATAACTTATTCCTCCCTCTAAACTGGTTTTTAGGCCAAAAATTGTGAAGTATTACCATCTAAAACCACTTTGTATTTTCCTTAATTTTAACCTCCTTGACTTGACCAATCCAATTGAATATAACCTGTGGGAAATAAAAAGATTTATTATACTTCATACGTCATAAAGAGATCACGTATATCTTATAGGACCATGTATACTTTACGGTAGTGGCATGTGCTGTTCATCCAGTTCTACAAGAAACCTATTTTACTCTATGCTGTCTTCAAAATCAATTATTGCCAACTTTATCTATGCGAAGTTGAAATAGTTTGCACCATTCCCCCATAATACATGGTGTCATATGAATTACATAGTCTCCTCGTGACATCCGATGAAGTATAGTACAGTTTTCTATTTGCTTTAGTTTCACTAGATTATTATACAAAATATGTCTAGCACATTCAACCTGCTACTCTCAAGAGAGGTCATAGAAGAATATCTCCAACTGGATTTAATTGACATACCCTTAGATGTTAGGACCTATGAAAAATGTAGAAGCATGAGTGGTGCATGAGCAAGCATTGGCACAGTGAATGCATTCAGGAAGGCTTTATAAAAGCTAATGGTGATTCATGGAGTATCATATTATAGAACATTAGGAGAATGATGATTTTCATAATGAGAACTACCAGAAATTATTTACTGAATTTTGCCATGGACCTAGAATAAACTTTTGAATGCATCTACAAGAAATTTAAATTGTTCACTGCTGTTGATACATATAAAAATTTTAGGAGATACAAATTTTACATAGCATATTTAATGAAATATTTTTGATTGAATCAGCTACTTCAGTATAATCAACCAACAAGTTGATGGTATCTAGGGACTATCAACCCAAAGATCAACATCACTGCAAATTTTATGCTGCCATATTTTTGATCAGCTATATAGGAATTGCATGTATGTAAAACTTATTTCATTCTATTATTTTAAGCCATGTATAGTCTAAAAAATATCAAAAACATTGCATTTATGAAAAATATCTAACGCAAATGAAATAGAATAAAAATTACCTGGTAGTAATTAATGCAAAAGGAGACCATGACATTCAATTTTCCAAGCTTCAAAGATCATGAAATAAACTCTACCCAATCATTCCGTTACCCAGCAGTATTGGATTTTTACTTAAATTGCCGTAACTTCAAAATTACTCTGAAGGCATCCAATTGCTTAGCAGTAAACAGCCGCTTATTGAGAAATTTCATATGATTTAACCAATCTACAAGTCAAAGTTTAATTATCCTTTAATATACAAAAATAATGACACTTAGATATTGTTCTAGCCTATATTACAATTTACTTTTGGTCTAACCACACTTAAAAGAAAACTACGTCAAAATAATTTGTATTTCATTTGCATAACAGAATCAATTTGAATAAAAATTTTACTAACCTAATTGCAGTACCAAATAAAAACAGCAGGATATGTACAAAAGTTAGTTGTGTGAGATGAAAAGGATCATAGCAAAACACATCAAATAATTATCAGTAAAGGTTTTGACTTGTTTTTATCTCAAAAGAATATTATAATACACTCAAGAAAACAATGTCACTTAATCAGTCCATAATAAATAGTTCTTGGTCGTACAACAAAATTTACAAAAATTTTCCTGATAGTTTAAAAACAGGTTGACACATAGATATCATTTGCTTAATACAGAGAAAACATTTGTCGGGAAAATAACAGAGAAAGAATAGGAAGTTTTCTTTAAGCAGCTACAACACAATCATCAACTTTTTCTCAGCACACAGCAATACAATCTCTCATAGGATGGAAATCAAAAAATAATCAGACCATTAAATAAAAAACTTCATGACAGGTTCTTCAATAATGCCACATTAAAACAGCAGTCTGGAATGCACCTGAAATTATACAAGAGTTGAAAATAAACAATTAATATGTGGTAAAAATGTTAAGAAATTTGTGATTAAAATTAACAATTTTAAGACAATCAATTTATGTCAATCAAAATCATACAATGTTAAAAAGCTAAGGAAAATAACTTCGACTTCCAATTATTTTGAGTTACATTGTTTGATCAAATTTAAACATTGAATTAAAAATTTGTCTTGTTCTATAGTAATTTATGATATTCAGAATATAAGACAGATTTCTCTTGAATCTAAACTTTTCCTTGAAATATTACTGCCTGAAAATATTGAGAATAATTGTGAACCTTAAAGGAAAGATAAGATTACTTGCAAAAACTATTATCAAGTGCACCTGGTTAATTTTCAATTGCAATTTTAAACCTGCCTTAGAATACTTAGAATTAATCAAATGATTTTAATATTACTTGGCATTTAGAGAAATTTCACGTATGAACAACAAGATGCTTGAGATCATTTTACTCTTACAGTAAATCATACTTCATTGTAGGTAGTTGAATTTAAAAGAAAAAAGTTGGAAAATGGAATGAAATAGGTCCAGCAGTACCACAGAATGACAGAACACTATAGAAATGCCGATGAAGTAAGAATGTGGATGATTTACTATGATGTACCCTTAGCCCAACCAAGTGTACAGACACATACCAGTCGACTGCACATAAAGGTGCCTAGGGACATTCTTTGCAGTTAAGGGATGAAATATGACCTCTTCACAAAATATATCCCCAAAGTAAATTAATCTGTAACTTTTTATTTGGATGTAAATACATCATTACTTTGAAGTCTAAGGTTCTCTACAAACAACAGATGAAAGCAAAAGAATCCCATTTTCATTACTGGGAAATTAAATGAATTGGTGACATAAATTGATTGCTGTATTTCAAATTGACCTCTTCCATAGTCACCATGCTGGTTATAAAAATACCTTTACACTTCAAATAATTACTTTAAAGGATATGAATGTTTCTATACTGAATACAGTTTAGTATAGTATCTAGTCACAGTTTGACAGCAGAAAAATGTACTTGAAATCTTCAAATGGAAGCTGAGATTGTAATAGTCAGGCTGAGGTACGCTACATAAAGACAACTTGGTATGGGGTTGTTCTTGAAGTATGGAAAACAATACACAGGAATTTACTCCTATGTAAACCATCATTACCAACTAGAAAAGCAGCCATGCACTGTAGTAAAGTCAACAAAGAAAGCATATTTGAGAGTTCTCTAATTGTGAGAGCAAATTTATCATGATAAAACCCTCAACAAAACTGTTATATGGGCAATATAATTCAATGGCAGCTATATTCTGAGAATTCTAAAGCAAAACCAAGCAAACTCAACCAGAAAACAGAAACTAACAAACTTAGAAATTGAATAATAGTGCATCCTCAGAACATGATTTGTTGGACAAGTTTAATGTTTCTCAGGATTGTGCAATGGTAATTACAACTGAAGTACCTTTAGCAATTTCTATAAGCTTATAACTAGCCACAAAAATAAGAACATTCTCAAATTAAATCTGAGGTATTCATAGTCAATTTTCTTACCAGCAAGAAATAAATACTTCACAGAGACTCTCTGTCTCGGCTATAAGTCTCATGTAATTGTTTCTTAAAAAGGGGTTGATTGCTCCACAATTCTGCCGCTGCAGTGTTAAGTGGACTGTCGTTGTTAGGCTCTGAAAAAGTAAATATGACATCAGTAGAATATAGAAGACAATGTAACTACTATAAACATTAAAAAACTGACTTATACATCCTTAAGTGCGTGATAGTTACTTACCTCCTAAGAGAGATTGGATGGATAAGAGTATTGTGCGAACATCATAGAGCGCAGACCACTTTTCTTTCAGTATATCAAGGCAGATATTGCCATGAATATCAACATTAGGATGAAAACAAGGAGTAATGAATTTCACAACTGGTGCTGTGTAAGGGTAGCTATTGGGAAAATCTAGGCTAAGCTTAAACACCAACGTTTCATAAACCTAGAAATATGAAAACATTTATATACATCGGTTAGAAGTTATCGCTAGTAAGTACACAATAAATGTAAAAAGGAACATAGATAAGCAATAAAAATGTTGTAAGAACGTTTTTGGATACAATAACTACGAACTACTTTGCACAGATTTTGAACTCATACCTCGAAAGATATACTACTACGTATTTAAATTGACTCACCGTTCCTACAGGTCCATGAATTGTACCTATCCATTTAAACAAATTTTCCCCTTCGGGAAAGGCGGATACACTTTTCTCGGTACTCATCTGAAAACATATTTAATATTAGAGACTAATCATATGCTACTGTAACGGAAACATTAAGTGGAGAATGAAACTCACCATAAGGACCATAAGCTCTTTCTGCAACCTGAAAAGAGAGATTATTAGGATGTGACACTAAAGATATACATAACACATCACAGACAGAAACGATATTTAACAGGAATAAGACATAACAAGCTTTAATACAAATCTATATATCTGAAGCAAGTATACAACTCAAAATTTAATCAACGATGTGATTTAAAGATAGAATATATTTCCATGAACAACACTGGACTTCCAATATAATCCAAAGGAATTTGAATTACTTGAAATGCCATCACAGGCAATCCAGAGTCTTAAAATACTAGAAAATCCAATGCTTCCAACGGGAATTAATATTCGTTTTGAAGCAACAACAATAACTGAATTTACTACCTTTTGGTGACAGCATGACTATCTTTGGATGGATTTTGTCTTTCTTCGTTAGTTTTTGTTGGAACAGCGGATGTTGTGAAAAAAGGATTAACATTCTGAGCCATTTTCGCAGACCGATCTGTTTGTCAGTTACAAACCTCCACAGCCCCACGAATTTTAAACGCGAGCCCAACCAATCATAGGCTTTACAACGTCACTACGCCACCTACTTCCGAGCTGTAATTATGAAACGGTTTCCAAATAATCAATGTTTATTACCGATTTGTTCTCATATTGATATTCTTTGTACCATTTTTGGAATTATTGTTATGGATCGAATGGAATTTATGTTATATATAACATCAAGATTTACATATTATTCCAATGACTGGAAATGGAATCTTTCGTCTGCGTCGTCTGCATTCATTGCTGTTTGTTGCCTGTGCATGAGTATTTATCGTAATGATCCTTTGGAGAGTTTACGTATTTGATATATTTATATGCAGATTTTCTTAACTTTTCTTTTTATACTTCGTTTATTGAGTATTAAATCGAATTATGACAAAGCAAAGAGAAAGGAAACAGTATCTTGACGATCGCCGTTTTCAGCTACACCGTCACCGTATAAGTTGGTTTAAGTCAAACGTGGAACGAATTACGAAGTAACAAAGATTTTCATGCGAGATCTCTTATCAATTCAACAATGTATAGCTTTTCAGTAGTATTTGTATGTTGAAATGCGCGCAATATAAACCATTTTTTATTTTTAATAATAATTATTATTCAGCTGAACCTGAGCGATCTCACCCTCGTTCTATGTAAGAAGAACGCAATGCTTATTATTATTATTCACCAAGGCTTTCTCCCTAAAAGATGATATGCCATGTAAGTAAGCAATCAAAAGAGGATACCGGTCTTCAATCAAAGGTTCTTCTCCATCTAATTTTGATCAGAAATTATTTACGAACATCAAAACATTTAACTCTAGGTAAATGATGTTGTGTTATTATACCTCCTTATTAGCATGAAGTACTTACTATAAACGTTTACTATAATAACAATTCAAATTAGAAATTGAGATCTAAAAGGTTTCTGGGATCCTTTCTGAATGAAAACCTATTGGAAGTCAAAACAGGAGAATTTAACTTTCATATTTAAGATTGTAATCAAGAGGCTATGTTACACAAACATTAAATTCTGCTGTTTTTCAGAATTTAAAATATCCCAGAATTCTAGGTTTCATTGAACATATACTCTGAGTGTTTTATGTGATAGTGAGTCTTTTTGACATTAATTCTATACTTGTAATTCTCAAGAAACACTTTTGGCCAATTCTCAACCCAAGGTCTAATTAATCTCTTCATCACACTTACAAAGAACAAATGCTGGTAATATGAAGGGACGTGAGAAATAAGATCAGTTGAAGGTTTCCTAACACACACTGATTATTGATGCTCGTTATAGAGCAACATTTTGAAACCATTCTCATTCTTTTAGTCTCTTCTGTTGGGCTAAACACATCTTCCCTTCTTGGAATTTTTTTTTCAAATCCACAGAATTATGGGGCATTGCATGTTTTGAGTGCTCTAACTTGGGATGCAGCTCATATGAGACTTTAAATTTACTATTTTAATATCATACCTATTTCCTCAGGTCTCTTGTATTCATCTATAAACTGCTTTTAGTATTCATTAGAGCAACTAGGTTTACTATTTCCATTAAATAAACCTACAACAAAAGGAATTTTCTTTAACTTTGGTCTAAGATAGCTAAAGGCCAAAATTCCTTTATGGTACAACTATAGAATGGCTAACAATCTATACTGATTGAGACTGTTAAAAGATTATTTTTTTATTCCTCTTGTGTGCTTTTAATAAGGAATATTCAGGCAGCACAAGGGCCGATTTAGCTTTCTTTAATTTATATACCTCTAGTCCATAGTAAATAGCCCAACCATTACAGCACAACCACATCTACCATCCTAGGATTTTTCAGTCCAGTTAATATATCAAGGGAATTTGGTAAGGAATACAAGAGTGAAATATGACTTTACGAAAATTACTGAATAACAGATTAATAAGAAGGAGCAAAAAGTATTAGAGAAGGTTAACTATGAATCTCAGAGTCATTCTAACAAGACTGGAAAAAAATTAATAAGGAATGGGAAATCCCTGTCTTATGATCAAACTCGTTTTTTTTGAGAGACTGGCAAATCAACATCTTGTAAGGTAATGGATTAAATATAAAGTGGAAGTTTAGAATATTTTTAGTATTTATGTTAGTTAGCAAAGGTTTAAGAAATTAAATATTAAAGTAGGAAATACAGCTTCTGTTTATATAAATGTACCTATTCTGCATGTTACCTTCTGGTGTGTGGCAGGTGGTACATTCACCATGATTCTATTTCCAATCCAATCTATTACTTTGTGAATGAATCATTTGCAGAAAAAATAAGTTCATAAATTAACATTAACATGTTTACATCGTTTATCTTCTGAAGATTTCCATCCTGTGTCCTGAAGCATCTGAGTAATGTTCACCAATTTTTCACAGCAGTTCTTTCAGAATATATTGCCTTTGGTTGTTCCTTATTGAGAAAACTAAGTTTTCTTACTTGTTCAAAACCAAGTTTCTTATGTGTTCGTCTGCGGATATAGCAGATTTGGATACCCCATGTAAAGTTATTCTTGAGGGTTACTCCATTTTGAGAGTTCATTCTACTGTTAGTAACTTTTCCCTTGGAGGCAGTACAAACAATCAAGTTCAATTTTTATTTATATTAAACTATAAATTTGCATTCATTATGCATAATTAAGTCTAAATTATATGAAATAGTCACTGATTGAGTATGCATTCTCAATGGGGCTACTACTAATGAATTATTGGACATTAAAGAAAAGAAAACATAAATGGTCATTAAACAAATGTAGCATAGAAATAAGTTTTTACACCTAAAAGCACTTTAGTTAGGTTATAATTTTGAGATCTTGTTGACAGCTCACTTCCAAAAGTATGTAAATACATTCATATGTATGAGGAATATGCAAACAAAGAATTCAAACTGAGAGGTCAAAACAAAGGTGCAGAAATTTACTAAATATAGACTTAACAAAAGTGTAATTTTGCATATATCGTACATATGGTAGCCCAAGAGCTTAACTCAACTAGATTTTCTTTGTGCACTCAATTTTTGCTAAATATTTCCCAAAATTTTCCCTTTTCAATTCTTGCACTTATGAATATCTCATTTTCTCAAATCTTTGAATGCCGAAAAGGAACATATATTACCAATCTATTAGGATTCACTCACTGTCTATAGGAATATTTGGGCTGGATAAAGACCCTCCCAAATGATGGTAAGTTAGATCCAGCAGTTTCTTAATAAATGCAAAATAGTAAAACCACCTATACTTCCTATATCATTAATTCTGACCATTACTTTTAAAGGTGCTTAGATTTCTATATGCATTCTTATAGAAAAATACGTGAGCTTGGCTTTGAGAACTTCTTCAGTCATCAAGGGGATGGGTTGTTAATAACCACAAAGTTATAACAATTTAATTTAAATCTCAATTTCAAATCAAAAACCTTATTTCATGTCTTAGCTAAAAGATCATCATGGGCTAAAATCTATGGATTCGAAGTCATTGGGTTTTTTACATTTTCCCTAAATTTAGTATTGATGTCTTCATATCCTTTGATTATCGTTTGTTGCATTCATTTTCTTTTGCTAATTGCTTCATTTATTACTTGATATTTCAATATTTACAAGTTAACAATAAACACTGAGCATTAATTTTTTCATTAATCATAATTGTCATTATTATTATATCTACTCAAAGAAGAGATCCAAGAAAATATCACTTCATCAGATTTGTCCTACAATGAGGATCAAAATTATTTAATTGAAACTATTTGTTCAGATTTTGTTCATGAAGATGAGAGTGGAGTTATATCTGCTTTTGAACCTTGAATGTTCAGAAGATATTACCAGATATTTGGGAAATTTCTGCTCAAATCCCCTTACTATGAAGAAAATGGCTGGAAAATTGTAACAGGATTTGAAATGCAGATATTTTCATTAAGTTTTTTGTTACAACCTTAGTTATTATAATGCCCTTACCTATTTTTGATAGAAGGTGAGTAAAAATAGGAGGCTGGCCCTGCTTTTCCTTGTACATACAAACATACACTCTTTTCACTCAAAGTCATCAATGAGACAGGGAAAAAAACTATTTAAATAAAGGGATTTGTTTCATGAAGTGATGAAAAGGCTGCATTGAATACCTGAAAAGGCCTCATATGTCTTAATGGCTGCAGATTCCCTCCCTCTGCACTTAACTATCAAGATTATCTCAAAACTCATCTGTATAAACTTTATTGTTTACATCTATTTAATCTCAAGAGGTAAATTTGTTCATCTTCCAATGGAAAATATATCTTTTGGAGTGAAGAGTAGAAGAATGACATTTAAACTCCTTTTAAGGTAATATTGTAAGAATTTAATAAGACAATTCATGTAAATGAACACATAAGGGCAGTTTTCCTTTAAAAATGCAAAAGTACGCACATCCTTACTTCAAGTTTTATGGACAGACTCAGCCATGGTTGTCACATCCAGAAATTTTTTGAGTTAGCATTAGTATATACTGTGTCAAAATTATTAAAGAATAAATGTTTTTATTTCATGTTCATTTTTGAATATTTAAATCATCTGTAAAATACTCTTTCAAGGAGCGAAAATTCAATCATAGGAATCATTGTTTTAAAGGAAATTCCAGCAGTTTGCAAAAATTTATCTTCATAGATAGGTCATAATTCTAATCTTTCTTTGGCATTATAGCAAACAGAGGGTGAATGTTACTTATTTGTCACATATAGAGGATAAATTTATAAGAGCAATCTACCTTTTGGTAGGTTCATATGTTCTTATACTCCCTATTCAATGCCCTCTCCCTCATTTCTTGGTAACTAATCCCACCCTTTAAGTCATCAAACATCTTTTGTTTCTGCCTTCTCTCTGTCGTTTCCCTAACATTCTTGCTTCAATTGCTTTCTTTAGCAATCTTCTCCTCTCAAACTTTGACCCATCCATTTCCTCTGTTGATGTTGATTTCTTCAATCAAAACCCTTTTCTCTCCGATCTAGAACCTCCATGATTATTTTTCTGTCATCCCAGCTTGCTTTTTACCATCCTATACTATATCCACATCTTGAAAGCCTCCAATCTTTTAATGACCTTCCTTTTTAAGGTCTACATCCATACAGCAATGTTCTTTACAGCAAGAATGTTAATAATATTTTCTGGATTCCTTTATTAATACCTTTTTACATTTCTTGACTTCATATCAAATAAATATGTTTGGTTAATGTTATTCTTTCATTTACCATCCAGACCTCATCTATGCATCTTCCATCCCTAAAAAGAGGAATACCCAAGTTTGAAAATTGATCCATTTGTTCTAGTTTTTCTCCATCCTCCCTGATTTTTAACTTGGCTTTCTTTCCCTTGGCATACCTCCTAACTTTAGTTGTTCTTACATTTACTTTCATCCTAAACTCCATGGCTGTATTATTTACTGCATTCACTAGAATTTGCAACCTCCTTATAGAATTGTACACAATGGCTTTGTAGTAAGTAATCTTACTGACTTCACTATTTCCCCAGCAACTTTCATACCTTATTTCTTTCATCCCAAGCTTCTCTCACCATTACTTTTGCATGCATATTATACAGCAAGCGATAAATGACAGTCTTGTCTTAATCCCCACCATAACTTTGCCCATTCTGATTTCCATGAGGTACACTAACTCATGTGATCTGATATGAATACAAATTTTGCAGTCAGCATCCATCTTTCCAGTATAATCCAATTTTCTTTAATACTCCTATCAGCTTTGGCCATTGGACTCTTTTGAATGCCTTTTCAAAATCAACAAAAAATACATACATCATTCTTTAATTCTGTGCTTTGTTCTACAAATACCCTCATTCCTTACCCTCTTTTTGAAAATGAAACTGGTCATCTGTAATTCGTTCCTTAATTTTTCCCTCAATTCTTCTAATCAGGACCCTTAGACCACCACTGGATAGTCCAGCAGTCAATGTGTTTACTTTCAGTGTAACTAATCCCAGATTCAATTCTCAGGAGTTGGGGCCAAGATTTATTGTTCATCTAGCATTATGATGAATATGGGTAGCTATCTGTATTAAGAGGTTGTGGGTCTGATCTAGAAAAGCCAACTACAGCAGTGTGGAAGTCAATGTATTGACTATGTGTCATCCACAGTAAATACCACCTAAGTGTTATCTCTCAAAGAGATGCCGCATCATGAACTTCACTTTTACTACTACTCTGCTACTAGTAGAGATCTTTTGTTAATTCAAATATAAAATGAAGTAGCATAGGATGTTAGGTTACCAGACAGCCCAACATCAGTGTGATTGAGTATGAGTGAGTGTGTGCTTACTATTTCCAGCACAATACATCTTCATTACATACATTAGGAAAATTTGGTCCAAAAGGCTTATGAAATTCCATAAGAAATTTATACAGACAAAAAAGGTGAAATATGCTGAATATTAATGAGTATACTAAATAATTACTAATAAAGTAAATAAATTTATAGGAATAAAATAAACATTGATAGGATTCTAGAGATAATTTTACGAAGTGAGAGCATATTTGTAGAGCATTTTTTGATTATAATGCATAGTGGAACCCTTTGGCATAAAATATTTTTAAGGTAAAGTAGGCCATCATTTAAATATTCTGACAGGGGCTTTTTAAGAAATATTATATAAAATGTGAGTCATTTAGGATTACAGTATAGGATGTCCAAAAATTTAGGGCATGTAGAAAGAAATTTTATGATAGAGGTTGGTCTAGATATAGCAAGAATTAGTGATATGAAAGAACCTAAGACTGAATAACAATTTATAATATTATTATTTAAATAGATGCTCTTGAGAAAGTCTGAGAATACAACTATTCTTTCCAGTATTATGCTGACTGAAAGAAGCAAGATTTCTTGTAGGATAACAGTGGTAAAAAAATATTTTGTTATAAAACATACGATTGATGACAAGCAAGTACTCCAGGAATATAAGGAATAGCTCATGAAAACCTGTTTCAAGAATGCTGTTAAGGAGGTTGTGAGAATTAAAATATAAAAGCTGCAGGGAGAAAGATTGGAACTAATATGATGTTACAAAGTAAAGATGACAATAAAATGCCTTCTCACTAATTAAAAACTCACTAAAAGAATAGAAAAGAGCCCTTGAAAGGTAGAGGATCATCAAACAATAATAGCCAATGCATGTTGATTTACTGAAAAGAGATTTGGTAGGATTACTGGAATGAAGAGTATAAAAGAAAGTTGATGGAGAATCTGGGAGCTACTCTTTGTGATAAAAAGTATCCAGACACTCCTTGAAATGTGTGATTACTATTGCAGTCAAGAGAGTAGTATCATATACTACATGTATCTTATGTTTAGAAAATTTATTTGGCCTGTTTATAGAAGCATGAAACTGTCTGAGAAACTCACAGACTCATAACATCTGTTGGTTAAGACCAACTTGTGACAGAAATCTTTCATTTTCCTCAACATTCTAAGATCTACTGCTTTTAATTTCATGGTTAAGTGTATATATGAATGGATGCTTATTATCAAAAATCATATAGGTTGACCACAACTGTTGAACTCCTGAGAAGCAATATATATCAGACAAATACCATATGCTGTGTCACCTGATGTGAGGAATGTAGGCTTTGAGCTATACAATTGCAAAAAACCATTACTTGAAGTGATAAATCATGGTATATCATGTGAAAATCAGATAGTAGGACATTGGTACTGCATATGCCTGATGAAAGGGCATTTAGCTGTCTGTAGTATGCTGACAGTGACAGTCAAGGGTGATGGAGTGATGATTACAAAGTTTTTGTTATTGCTTTCCCTTGAGGGAGCCCTTGTTTCTTAATTTGGCTAAATCATATAGGCTAATATAGAAACTAATTATTTTCATCCTGCCTATTGTCAAAGGTGAGAGAATGACTGGGATTAGGGAGGATCATCAAGTATTTCAACATGAACATACTCCTGTCCGTAGCGTATGAGGGAGAGGTATGTTGTCAACAATCCCATTAATGAGTTGGTATAGGCAAAGTACTAAACCAAATCCCACGGAACATATATGAAATTTTTTGCCTATACTGAATTCATACCAAACTACAGTATCCCATGCTGGTAACTCTTCTCATTTTCGTACTCTGCAAAGAGTTTTTACAACTCTCTATAACACCATTCATATCCTGATTGAAAGGATTCCTGCGAAAGTGGAGTCTGTCATCAAGTCTAGCTCCAGCATAAATCTGTAAGCATTGAAATATAAGCAGCCAATTCAATAATAGTTCTCCTGAAGAAGGATATTCCAAACTGTACCTTTATCTCTATCTTTTACTACATTACTATAATTACCTTATGTAAGTAAATTTTTCCATCTAAGATCAAGGATTAATTTAAACACATCACTACTGTAAGTAGATTATTATTCAACTATACATAGTCTCAACAGACTACCTTTTTAGAGTCCATAAATATATGTTATTCAGTTAAAATATGGTGTATTTTACTAGTATCTATATTGTTAATAAAAAGATGATTTACCTCTAACTATCTCATGGTTTATTTTTCAACTTCATAGTTGTGTTGTATAATATTAAATATGATTATTCAATGACATCAATGTGATGTATCAGGTACAATTGAAAAATAATGGAATAACTTTATAAATCATTATTTTATGCTATAACAATTCGGTTTTCCACAAATTTTAAATTTTTGGATAGAAATTATATTTAAAAAAAATAGAGTGCTGCAACCAGTAAAAACATCAACTTCCCAGTGAACACAAGAGATTATCTTACCCAATTAAAAATTTTGCAACATTTTGGAGAATTTATGATATTTGACCAGAGTATGCATATGAAGAACTTAATGTATGACTTAATAAATGCTATGTCATCTGCTGAAAAAGTAAGTTTCCAGTCAAGCCTTTACAGATGTAAGCATATTGAATCATATACGCTCTCAAATGATGGTGACTTTCTTGTTGTCAATTGCAAAAATTTTTGAAAGATTAGATTAAATTATTTATTTAGCTGCAAGTATTTATTTCTATGGACTATTTTTTCTCCATACATCTTATCATATTTTGAAGAATTTCATGAAATTGCTATTGAATGAAGTTTTTCTATTTATTATCTTGTTTTTAAGGTAATGAAAATTATACTACCAGATTTGAAATGGGATTTTCCTATGATTAGTTTATTGGAAATAATAAATCAATTTCATGTTAAACAATCTCATGACAGTTTAATAGTTATATATAATCAATTAACAAATAAATTTGAGTGCAACAAAAGCAGGAAACAACAGTGATTAGTTAGTTAAATTAGGTATTCCTGTAATAAAGATGAATACATATGGCTCATTTATATTACAATGAAATCCACATTAAATTAAAATAATCTTTAAAATATTTAAATTTATTTAAGAATACCAATCCTGTAATATGGTTTCACGTCTAATAGTTAGGGTATTTATAAAAAACTATCATAAAGAATTATTATATCTTTATGGTAATAATAATTTTCTCTTTCCTATTTTCTAGTTTGTTTGTTTAATATATGATAACATCATGATATCATATACATTTTTAACATTTTCTCCTGTATTGTATCATGAAAAATTTTGAACTGTTTTCTAATAAAATAATAACTAAGAAAAAATACAGAGATTTGTATGTCCAACTTTAGAGCAAGCTGCATGCAGTCTATTCTTTTAGATGCTATTTCGATTCAAGGCTAAAAATTTGTTAATGCTATGGTATTGCTCTTTTCCTAATTTGGCTGGAGAGTTTAGTTGAAAGATAAAATATGCCTTTTAAAATAAACAATTCTTAATAATTGTAACTTATGATTCAATTAATTAAAACCTTGAATTTGAAAATCATAATAATGCAGTAAGAAAATGAAACGTTAATAATTTAAATATAGTTGTATCATCACATTAGCTTTTGAATATATACTGAAATATTTCTTATGAAGGATGAAAAGCATTGCTATTAATATATTTTTCTATAAGTTTATTTACAACACATTAAAATCTCATGAATTGGTCATTTTCCTAATTAAAATATAGCTATGCATCTCAATTAACTTCTTTCATAAAGTCATCAATATAGTTATCTGGTGTTGCATAGATATCAAACTTTCCTAATCTCAACAATGAAACTGAAAGAATAAATAATTTATAGTTAGTTTCAACTGAAATAATATTGCCCTAAGTAATTCCAATAGCAATCTTTATCTATAAAAAGCTACCTAATTAAGGAACTGTTTTTTTAAGATATCAGATTAATGGTATTGAACACAGTATTACTACTATGGTGGTTTTCTAATAACATTTTCTTTGTAAAAGAGCTTACATTTTAGATAAGGATGGAGAAGAATTTCAAAATCAAAGTAGGTATATAAATTTAAATAATTTATAAAAGAAAATTCTCATTTATGAAAAGTATGGTTATCTTTTGAAATTTCTTGGAATGTCCAAACTTTTATTTAAAGCCTGATGGTACTCTACATTCAAAGAATCGAATCAAAAAGTAAAAGAATATTTATGGTATCACATTTTAAGTTTTCCACATACTAAGATTAAAATCTAAAGCAAAAGAACTAACTTATTTGATTTATGATAATTAAATCTTACAATTAATGTTACCAATCATGATTAGCAGTGCTAGGAAAGTTTAAAGCAAGAGAGAAATGAGTATTTAAGTATCGGAAATGAGATTTTTGTAGGAAGAAAGCACCATAACTTCAACACTTCATCATATCTATCTGTTCCAATGAATATCAGCCATTAGACCTACATCTTGTTCATCACAAGCATTGTAAGAAATCTTCAATGGTTTATCACCAAAACTGATAACAATTTAAAACATTTTCAACATCATTTAAGACACTATATAGTTCTAATAAGCCTCTCTCCTTATAGTAATATCTTGTGCATTAATTGAATTTTTATTGTTTTTGTGTTATGTGAAATATTCTCATCATAGAAATAAAATGCAGATCTCTTAATTGGCAATTCAGAACTTACAACTGCTAAAAAGACCTTTTGGTTTAAGTAATTATCTTGAATCCAATGTTAGCAGCTTTTTAATGATCATGAAATAATCTTTGGTGTGCGTTATCATTATAAGTTTTAGTAGAGTATAATGATGAAAATCTGTTATATAGAGGAAAGAAATACAGAAATTTTCTAATAGCCATTACAGTAAAACTATCAATTCAAGCAGTATTTGTGTAGCGCATATTTTATCAATAGTATATTCCGAAACTGGTTTTTATATCATAAATTATTTTAATTAAATATATATTAAATTACAATGATGAATACTATAAATCATTGAGATAATGATTCTTCAGTTTTCTTTATGTGAGGAAATGATAACTAGAAATAATTTCTTTAATTATTAGCATGCCAATGCATGAGAATCCATAATCCTGAAAGAGAAATTTTTCTGTTGCTTTGTCCAATGGTAACTCTTATTTAGCATTCATTTTTAACAATGATATACCTTCATTTGAAGAGCACTTGAAAACTTCATCTTGGGCCGCTTTTGCTAATCATTCTCAATCAGCCACTTGAGGATGAAAAGAATTCAGAAGAAGAATCCTTTTGGGGGCTAATCTGTAAAATCCCTCTACTGAAAAAACTGGCAAAACCAATTGCCATTTCAATTAATTTTCATTATAGATTCATTTCTGCTTTTAAAGCATCCTTGCTCTCATACAACCTATGAGAAAGTGCTTTATCATTAGGAATTTTTCTCAAATATCTTCCTTGAAGATACTCTACTTTTCTAGGAAGTCCTGATGCATTTCAGTACTTTCAAGGGGGCTCATTTCTCTTGCCAATACCATCAGCTGGAGTGGCTCCAGAAGCTTCCAGTTTGCGTACTTTTTCACGCAACTCATCGCATTCTCGTAAAGCAGACGCTAGTCGGAATCGCAAACGTCGTTCTGATATTCGCCACCTTTCTAGGATCTGTGATGAGTTTTGGCAAGAGCTGCTGCTTGGTACTTCATCGTCTGTCACCTCATCCTCATCTTTATTGCTCGATTCTACAGATGGAGAGAAATAAACAGTGCGTGTCCTACGTCTAAGTTCACAAGTGGGAGCCTGGTTCTCTGTTGTAGAGATTTCAATATCAGCTTCATCCTCATCTAAGGTTTCATCATCCCCCTCATTTTCTTCTGGGATCCTACCGCTTATGATCGTAACTTTGCTTGGATGATAACTGTCTCGTTCCTTAACCACTGTCATCACCTCATCATCTTCATCTTCTGTTTCTGAAGATTCATTCATGCTTCTCTGCATAGCCAAGTGACTTCTAATGCAAGCAGCTAAAGGAGTTTGCTTGATTAGCTCAGGTAGGAGAGCAGGAGGAGCACCAGTTTGTCGCAATAGAGCAAGTGGCTGAGGGACCATGTTAGGAATACCAGCGTTAGTTCCGTCATTCTCTCCCAGCATTGTTAGAGAAGAAGCTGAAGCCAGATCAACCTGCTTTTCTTCTTGCTGAACACTTTAAATAAAAAAGAGCCATATGATAATTTTTCACTGCAAAGCATCACAGAAACAAACATTTTATTAGGCAGCAATGATTGATACTTATAGCTTCTTTTATATTTGATCAAGGGAGAAGTTATCTTCAGACACTGAAGGAGACTTTGAAATGCTTGAAATCTTTTACTTACAAAGTGGGAAGTTTGGGAAGTTGGAAAAGAATGGAAGCATAAGTCATGAAAACATGATTAAAATCATGAATCATAGATATTTCTTTCTCACTATGCAGAGTTTCTCAGGATACTTTTCAACAGATATTTAGAGATAAGATGTAGAACCACATTAAATAATTTTAGTAGTGGTGCTCACATGACAAAAATTAGCTTCTAGTGTTTAAATATTACCATTTGAACTATAATTAATTTCTACTAGGTATGCATAGAAATGAAGGTAATGAGTGACCAATCCTTCAATCAAAGTAAAAGCTTCAAGCATTTAGGTATGCATTAATACTGATGTTTAATTTTATAATAATCAAGCAGTGACAACATTTTAATTGATCATATCTATATAAGATCTCAGTAAGAAGCTCTTCTTCTTGCAATCTAAGATTAGTTAGAATATCCTTTTGATGCTTCAAAAGCTTCTAAATCTCCTTTCCATTTTCATACATCTTGACTCCAAATTCTCTAATTTTTAACTTTGTTTTCATACATTTCAATTTTCTTCAGCATGCATTCAATTTTACTTAAGTTTATTTGAAAGATTTAACTTTTCTTTCCTTTGCTAACTTTTTTCTATTATTTTTTGATATCACCTACATCTTGATGATTTCTGAAACTTAATAACATCACATTGTAGATTTACAATGTGCTTTGATTGTTCAAGTTAATTTATAGTTCAAGAATTTTCTCTTTAATATCACCTTAAAATGATATGGGCATCTCTCATTGCTTACATTCATTATATTGCTCTCATTCATTATAGGAGAAATCTGTTTTATGAATGATGAAATTCAAAATTCCTTCTGATGTAAGTGATTAAATCGTTGAGAGCTCAATAAAGTGTAGTTTGACACTTATAGCTTCAGCTTCTACCATAATTTATATTGAAAATTATCAGATGTATGCAATAATAGTTGTACTTTTATTACAAGTTAAACTTACTTCCATAATTATTGACAGGGTAATCACTAGTATTTAAATAATTGTCAATTTTTTCATTAAAATTTTGAAATCTTATGTTGAATTCAAGTCAGAGATAAAAATATAAGCAATTTGTGAAGCAAAAATTTTTAGAAGTTCACAAACATTTAATGAAAGTTATGTCATCACTCATTAGACTTTACAGCTTTACTCACCGTCGTATTTCCTGAATCATTTCAAAGAACTGAGCTTTACTCTTTCTTCTGCGCCTCTGTTCATGTTCCTTCTAGGAGAAAGACAGTTCCAATTACAAAATATGAAAGTAACCAATAAATGAACGTTGACAGGTTTGTGAATTGTGATAGTAATACAATAAGTTCCTTATTCAAAAGTGGTGATGCCAATATTTATGCTTGATGAGAATGCAAAGATATTTGCATTAAAGCTCATCTTTCAATGGAGGAAGTTAAAAGTCTTTTTCCAACATTGGAAAAAGGTGTAGATATGTAAGATATGTATATAAATTCATACAGATAGTTATTCCAAATAAGAAACCTTGCTTACTATTTGGCTGCAAATATATGATACTAGAAAATTCATTGGTTAAATTAGTATCAAGGTCTTTACACATGAGTCCCAAGATATACCCTTCAGAATAGTCTTTTCCTCATAGTGACAGTTCTATATTGATGGTATCAAGAATTATCTAAGGTAAACAGAAAATATTTTATTAATGAACGTCTAAAAGTATATAAAGAAACAGGGTTATTTATGTCTAATTTAATGGATATCTAAATTGCCACTGAATGATATACTTTCATTAAAATTACTACATAATTTACAATAGCTTGAATAGAAAACGAAACCTAAACCTTATAACTGAGCAACTCACCCTTTTTACACTCTTCTGAAAAAGAGAAGTTATTTGGCCTTGTCGAAGAGTATGGACCAATTCCCGAGCTGCATGATGAGGGGAAACTAATTCCACACAGTTGATAAACCTATATAATTTCTGTTTTGAACAGAAAAATCAGATAGAATAAATTACAATTAATACCCTTAAGATGTTTAGTAAACATACATAAAAGATATTTAATAAGTAGTAGAAAGGAGATCAAATTAGAGGAGTTCAATAAATACATTTTTTACAAAATTTTCTTTGCTGAATATACATTATTATGAAAAATAGCAAAATAACAATTCATCTAAATATTTTATCCATTAAGTTTGAAATATTGGTGCAATACAGATAATTCTTAGGATATCTTTTATTAAACTTTTATTATAACTCTCTAAATAACTTAAATAAATTAATGAGATTTTGGAAACACAAATAAAATTTGAAAGAAATCTAAAGGAATAGCAAGTAATAACTCTAACAAATGTTTAACTTCCAAATTATATTATCAATTCATCCAGGCATAGTGAAAACATGATAAATGATTATTTTTTCTTTAAGTTAAACAAATTGCATAACACTTATAATCATAGAGATCATTCAGTTGGAGTTTTCAGTTAGATGAACCTAAAGCTTGGCATAATGTTTATGATTATATTTTGAAAGTATATATTGATTATAGAGCCAGGTATGAGGCCAACTATTATGTTTTCCAAAAATATAATCTTTAAAATCAGTTTTGAAGTTCTCAAGACCATTATGCTATTAATGTTCTTTTCCAATATTTGTTACGACAGTTTCTAGCAGTTATCACTTTTAGATGTTTAGAGGAATGTATAAAGTTCAAGGCACATCCACCATCTTTTCTGGATATTTATTTGATACACATGATTTGTTATGTTATTACAATTTTCTTTTCTTTAATTATGGAAAATTTTTAAAAATACATTATTAATATATTTTCCTTTGATAGAGACATTCAACTAGAGATCATTTATGTGTACTAAATCAATAGGTTGGTTTCAGAAGAACTTAATACCTGAACCTTAATAACTTTACCTGGCTGAAAAACATCAGATTTCTTGATCTCCAAACAGAATCATGAGGTCTTCTGCGTAAGGCTGGAAGTGAATGCCTGTAGAAAAGATGTTCTCCACAGAGAATAATAGATGCAACTCCAACTCCAACACAGAGCATTAGGAAGACACCAGCAACAGCAGCAATTCCTAAAGGACGAGGAGCTGCCATTTCTTCTTCTCCCCCACCAACAGACCCACGGAAACATGGAAGGGGTCCAAACCATCTTCTTGTCAGAATGTCTAAATGGCCATTGCTCCCAAATTCTGATACAGTGGCAGTGATGCTCCTCTGGTTGGAGAGGCAGATATTTTTGGCATTTACAACAAAAAAGACCAAAATTAATTGAATTATATGCTTCTCATCTATCACAAAAAATTGATCATGAGAATTAAATTTTTTCAGCTTTTTGAAAATATAATAGAAGTAGCATTTGCTTATTCAGTTAATTCATATATTTTATTTCTTTATAGAATCTGCTATATTATTCATGTAAATATTAGTTTTGAGATCACTTAATTATTTTTGAAGAATAGACATTAATGGGCACATCTAGTCAAATTTGTATTCCTAAAGAAAACTCTGAACTGAAGTTGGTTCATTTGTAGAAACTCAGGAATCTTGTAGTTAATCTGAGAGACTTAGCAACTTTACTGGTGACTGTAAGTATACATTATTAAACAGCATATTTATAAAATGAAAGACTGTGCAGGAAGAAAAAATTGATACAGAATATAGTGGTAAAATATCAAATGTTTTTTAATAGAAATTAATTTTTCTTTGAAAATAATATTTAGGTTGCACTCAATGGAGAAATAATTAACAAGGGTTTGCATTCAATATCACAGTGTTGAAAACATACCTTCAAAGGAAAATTTTTTGACATTGCAACAGCATATGTATCCTCATTTGTGATGATTCCCCTTTTCACCAATGTGCACCCAGGATCACTGCCTCTGTAGTAATCTAAAACAGCTGAATCTCCCATTAAGACATCAAGAGACCCATCCCTTTTGAAATAGAAAAAATTCAAATGAGTGGCTTTCATGGATAATCTATTATTTTTAGATTTTACCATACAATTGATCCATTATACAAAATAATTTCTTTAAAAGATTAATGTGCAAACACTGCATTTAATTAGAACTTTAAGGGCTTACAATCTAGTTTGTTAGCATATTCCTTATATTATGAAACTTACATATGCAATTCTTACTTAAGAATAAAATATTCTTTAAGTGTGGGTCCATTTCTTTATTTATTTTGAATTAGAAGCTCATGCTGTCCCAAAATCACTAACTTGTATTTTCACTGCCCACTAAAATCATGTTCTTTTGAAATTCATCAGCATTTTTTACATTTAACATTTTTATGCATTCAGTGTTTATTTGAAAATAGAATTTTGATAGAGTTGATCTTTCATGAATTTTTGATTTTCTTAAAATAATAATTTAGGTTCAGGTTTAAAAGAATATTTTCTAACCTAAGCCTGCGAATTCCTTCTTCAATGTTAGGTACTGGTGTATGCTGTAAATGCTCGTAAAGTTCATGATTTGCCTTTTGTACATAGTATTCTACTGCAGATGATCTGGGAGCTCCAACCTTCAAAGTTAATAGCTGTGAAAAATATTACATACATATTAAATTAAGCTCACATCATAATCATTATCAAATGTAATATTCACTACTACTGTCATCCATCTAGAGGAAAGAGAGTATGACAAACTGCTACTGGTTTTCTGTATTGCACCCTTATTTTGATTATGGGTTCTTCATTTTCTATTCATGGAACATTATGTAGAATTTAGCATCATAAAAATCATAGTAATGCAAAAGAAATATTTATAAAATGATATAAGGTCTGACAAAATGTAAGTTCAAGTTTTATCATTATAGTATACTAAAATATTTCAAATAAACTTATATATTATGTTTCATGAAATTTATAAGATCATTTTAAATATAAGTAAGCAAAATCAAATATTCAGGATTAATAAAATTATAAATTAAATAGAAATACTTGGCAAATTCTTACCCGCTTGTCATTATAATCAGTTACAGTTGGTCTGAAGAAGAGTCCAGCAATGAGGGCTGCTATATGTGCAGTGTATGAAGCAACAAAGATGACTGAAAAGCCTCCCCACACATTGATGAGGAACTTATTAGGCCAGGATTTTGGAGCCTATTGAAATAATATATTTTATATAATATAAATTAAATAAAATGAAACCCTTTTTAATGTGATAATGTAAGCCATGTAACAAATTTTAACTGGACAATTTTAAACCACAATATTCATAAATATATCTATCCTGATTCATAAATTACAGAGACAATGTGTGCTATTACAATTCGTGAGAGTTTTTTCAAAGACATGAGTTTACTTACTCAATATTAAAACTAAACATAGAAAATGCATTTTTCCTCTTTATGAAGTATGATAATAATTCTTTTGAATTTCCATTAAAGTTTATTTGTGTCTTAGTTCTGTTATAAAAATGAGTACTTCATATTATCATCATCAAAGTGATATGAATAATCAAACAATGCATATTTTAAATGTTAAGAGTCATTCTTTTAGCCCTTGACCTCGGTTTTAGAAGGGTAACCATTAACCTGACTATACCTTCTGCCACCAAGGTTTAATCATCTTTATAATTTGATATATTCTGGTTTATCTTGATGAGGGGAATAGTAACCCTAATTAAAATGGGTTTAGCTTCATTTTAATTAACTTATTTCTTCTAATTCAATTTGAAGAACTTTGGAATGGGCTTCAACACCCTTTCTTTAAAAATCAGTGTTTAATCCAGACTAAATTTAAGCTTAGATAATTGGCATCTTGGTAAATAAATATCAATATTTACAATATAGTATTTGTCGATTTCCGAAGATTCTTTTCTGAAATATCCGCTCCAAATCCACCATTGCTTTTGAGCATATCTTTTGATTTTTCCTACATATTTTGGTGAATGTATTGCTTATTAATAGTGTGACAATTCAATTATAAACAGTCTATTAACGAAATTTAGTGTCAGTGACGTACATGAATAAATCGTAGTACAAAAAATACCTTGAAAGCCACCAGATGACCGCAGAGCAAGGCCCAGAGAACCCATAGTGCTGAAGCGAGGCCGAAATTGCGAGATCTCCTCCTACCCCAAGGATTCAGTCCAAAAGGCGAGAGCCACTCGAAGGTCGCGACCGCCAAAGCAGTAAAGTGCAGAGAGGCGATTGCGACCGCCCAGAGGCCGGGGCTGAAGGGCAATAAGAATCCCAGGAGAGGAGGGTTGCTCATCAGAGGAGGAGAGGTGCCGGGGGGCGCATTCGGCGGTGGCGCTGTCGAAGCCAGAAAGGACACTCCTCCTCCGTAGTAAAAAGGGGCAGAGAAATGGACCACCTTCTCTCTTGCAGCGGAGACTGACAACGGGCCAAAAGCCATGTGTGCCGCCCCCGATATAAGGTCGCCCATAATCCCGTCCCATTTCTCCTCCGTTTCCTCATCGACACCAGGATGGTTCTTGCTCCTCTTCCTCCTCCTGGTGTCATGGAGTTTGTCCTTGATCTGCGAACCGAAGACCCCGTCGGGAACGAGGTAGAGATGGAACTCGAACCGCAGGTGGGCCGCCACGTCCGAGAGGAGGTCTATGGCGAAGCCGTAGCAGCAGGTGGAGTTGAGGAGAAGGTCGGAATGCAGAGGAGGAAGGGACGTCGCGGGACCGCCCCCTCCCCTCGTGGGGGGACCTTTCCTCAACCTTCCCTTCGAACTGAGCCTTGCGAAGGCTGCTGCTAGGGCTTCCGGGTCTTTGCTGGAACTGACCCGGTGACAGACCACTCCCCTCAGGCACCTCCTATAGTGCCTTCTGGTGGAGGAGGGGGGTATCGCGGGTTCCCTCTCCGACGCCATGACGAACGGTGGGGCCAAAGCGGTAACGACGCGGTATACGGTTCGGAGACGTCGCCTTCTCCTTTGTTGGTTGGCGAAGATGCCGAAGGAGGCGGAGGCGGCGGAGGAAGAGACGGAGGCCCTGTTGAGGACACCTGAGGAGACGTTGGCGATGCTGCGCCAAAGGGCTCTGGCCATCGGAGGAGGACGACGGGGGTTGTGGTGCAAGGAGCGATCTTCTCCCTTTAGACCCATGAGGCTGAGGAGGTCAAAGGTCGTGTTCATGGAGATGGCTGAATCCGCCGCTTCCTGTAGAGCACTGCAAGGGAGAATAAGAAGAAATTAGCAAGGATTCGAAAAGGTTGCTCGTGAATAGCCCGAAGCATCACAATATCGTTAGCGTATATTGCTCAATCACTAATAGTATATTTATACATTAATTTTATAAGGTTAACATTCGTAGCTATTACTGCATTTATGATCTAATAAGACTTTATATTATCGTTTCGGAAACGATCCTTTAGACGTAGAAGACGACCACCTCAGCTTTAAGGTGACTGTGAAATTAATTTTCTGAGACGAATAACTTTCTGCATGGAATAACAAACAACTTTGTAAAGTCCCACTGATTTCCAGAAATTCAGTGAAACTTTAAAAAGTTATTTGTTTTCCCAACCTGTTATGGAATTTTCACAAGTTTACGGCTTCAACCATCGATTATATAAATAACCTTCTGTTGAGGTTACTATGCGGACCAAAGATTGCTTGGATGCTCATGGGTCGCACTTAGGGTATCATGCACATGCTCTCTTCTTTGGTTGGCTTAGTGATAACTTTCATCATATGTACAAATATAACAAATACAAGTACAAATAGAACAAAACTATACGATAAATTAGAATAAAATGAAGAAATGAAAATGATGGTTACGCTATAATAACGCACACAGACCATATTACTATTATTAGTTCGGTAGATGAATCAGTAGATAAATTTTTGGTCGATTTTCATGGAAAATATTCATCATGTTTTCTTTTGAAATATTGAAACATTTATTACCCTTTTTTGCTGTATGAAATCAATCAACTACTCTCAAGTGGTAGTTGGTCAATGTGATGGTGATGCAGCATGTCGCTGATCGTTCGCTTGAATATAGATTCTCTAATATTTATTTACAAGATTCATGATTGAAATAAGATTTCTTCTTCATAAACTTCAATCTGGACTTATTGTAGCAGCTGGGGATATTCTTTATATCTGCGTCTAGATAAAAAGTGGGTCAATGGCGAATTACTTATGCACAATCAAGGTAAACTTGAAAAATTCAGCTGAGATATTTTTGATACTTTCTTCCGGTAATTATGCTAAACATAGATCTTCTGTATGAAAATTTCTGTTGTGACATTTTGATATTATTTTCTTCACCAGGGCTTTGTTAATCTCTTACTAATCCTCTGTAAGGTTTGGTAATACTTTATGTAGTCAAAATAATAACATTTTTGATATATTTCATTCCATTCGATATAGGAGAAGTGAAAATTCGAAACTATCAACTGACGAAGCAGTTTTTTCATGTCTAACAGTTGTCACTGCGCTGGTGAGCATGACTAAATTAATACGTACTAGGGACCAGATCAAGTATCAAATCCTCCCATTAGATGATACCCATGAAGTCCAGAATATCTACATTTAGGATAAAGGTGAGATTTGAGCAACTACTCAACATGCAATGAGCATGATATCTCGTGAAACATTCTGTAAGGCAATGAGAGACAAATTATGTCGTCCAATTTTTCTTTTTCGTCTAATCTACACCTGTAGACAAAATGATACGAATTGAAGGAAAGAATCCGTCTCTGGAACATGAAAGGCAGTTAGTTTCCGTTCAATGAAAAACTCGATCGAAAAGTTTCCATGTTCTCTGATGTATTACTCCGTAAAAAAGAGACCCCGAATAAAGCACTTTCAATCTTCTTCACCGACTCGAGTTTTTATCCAACTCGACGGACGTGTCCGTCTTACTCGAGCTCCATCTTTAGCGCTCTCTTCCGGCAGATTACTCAGCACTCCACCGAACGATGCTCAGGTCTGAAGAAACGAACGGATACAAACGAAGGAAGTGAAAGGAGCTGAAGAAGTGTGAACCGGCGTTCAAGCCCTTTGACGGCGGTGTTGAATAGGGAAAAACTTTTCGTGTTTGTCACTCATAGGGTTCTGTCTGACATCAATGAGTGACGGGAAGCCCAGAGAAAAGACCTGCATCTCACGAGGTTTTGGGAAGGAAATTTTTGGGTGGCTTAGCTCGAAAGGAAGTTTGAAGAAGGTTTAAATAGTATACCTACCAAAATTTATAAGATATACTTCTTATGAAAAAATGTCAATATGATGCAGGAGAGTAAAAAGAGATTGGCGTGGAAAAGATTGGCTTCTAGATACGGATGGAAACGTAGAAAATATTTCTGTAGGTCTTGTTTAGTATTCTGCACAGACTTCTGTTCACGCACTGTAAGTCGATAAATATCTATGAGAAATAAAGTGTTACTGATTTTAAGATATGTTAATGGAAGATTTTTAAGAAACGCAATTAAAATTATATTACCTTTGATCGTTATCATAAAGTCCTGCAGATCAAAAAGAGAATACAGCGAATTCAACATCCCAGTGGTTAAAAATCATTAGAATTCAGCACTTTATTTTAATCTTCTTAAAAAGTATTAAAATAATTATTTTGTAATCAAAATTATGAGCCCGATATGCAATTTCTTAGAGAGAAGCTAAAAATTTTAACTAATACTTCGGTAATGGATGAAATAGTGGACGCAAAAAAATTCTTGACCCCGACGTGATTTGAACACGCAACCTTCTGATCTGGAGTCAGACGCGCTACCGTTGCGCCACGGAGTCACGTTAGTACAGTAAGAATTACCAGTTTTTAAATAGAAAATTAATTAATTTTCGAAATGCATGAAAACTTTTGCCGCCCAAGGAAATAGAATGTTACGGGAAATTTATGGAAAAAGAGTGAATTCGGTCATGCGAAGGTTTCTTATTTCTTCGCATTCTTTGAGAATATTTCTCTTTTTTTACTACTCGTGGTTACAGCGCTATGCGGTTTCTTTCAAAACTTCGGGTAATTTTTATAACCTATAACATCTGAGTTATTACAGAAATGATTCAAAGAATTGCTTCTATGTCATCGCGTTATGTAATAGGTCTTCTAAAAATATTTTGGTAATCCAATGATCGTTTACTGGATTGGGGAACGCCAAATACGATCCGTATACCAGTGGCGTGCTAAAGAATTTAACTTATGATCCCATCCATGATGCCAAAATTATCCAGCTAACATTTTGCGATTCCAAAAATGACAATACAATGGAATATAAAACGCTCAATTTTTACTGGGTTATAATGTTTGATAAGGAAGCCAAAAACTCATAAATGTGTGTAAAAATAACTATCTTCGAAGCTATAAAAATGAAAAGCTCTCTCTCTCTTCTGATTGCTTTCTTCAGAATATGAATCATAAATATTAAATTATTATATATAAATATTAAAACATGATGTTTTCCTATCTCCTTCCCTCTGCAATTGTCCCCGTTAGAGATGAAATGCGTCGGTGAGAATATTACTTATTTTTTCTCATAGTGTTTGAGAAAGCTGTTCTTATCCTCTAGTTTTAATGAAATTAATGCAAAAATCACTATTGTTATGTAATTATATGCTGTCATTCCTCCTTGAGAAGATGGGTGATCAAGAATCCTCACTGTATGTTATCGACTGTCTCTTATTCTTGTTTATTAGATGTTAGCCTTTCAGTAACGTAACGCATCGTATCGGCTGTTCTTAAATCCAATCTATTACTCTTTATGTAACTCATTTTCGGTAAAAAACAAAACCTTTACATCGCAAAAATGTGCCATAACCTTTCGTAGGCTATTCGCAGTTATCAGTGCTACTGTTATAGTTTAACAGGACTTGTAAAGTATTTTTTGCCACACTTTGCTTTCAAGCGATTCCAAGGAAACGGTGATATCACAATCAAACCCTTTTGCCTAATCTGCAGGGTTAATTTTATGAAATCTTTTATAGGAGGAAATACAAGCAGCTTTCCATAAGAACCTTGAATATTCATATCAACTTCCTGAGCACCTCTAGCTCTCTCGCCTCGGGCATTATTCCTTTTTTTAATACCGCTTTGAGTCCCATAGATGGGAGTATTTATCGTCTCTTATATTGAAAAGTATAACAAGTTCACATTTATCGAATTAATAAAATTTTCCATTGAACTCAAAAATTTAATTACCTAGCTATTCAGTTCTCAGATATTTATAAAATAATTGTAAATTTCATTACCGAGGTTTTAAATGCAATTTGAGACACAGAGTGATAATATTTATTTTGATTGAAAAACTACCGTAAATTTGATTTCGTTTCACTCGAATTATTCTATTTGGATGAAAAAATGTTTTTCGTATCGACCGTCGTTTCACGCTGACCGTTTCGCGTTTAACGAATTAATTTAAATTGAAAATTACAGGAGAAGTAACGAAAAAAGGTTAGAAAACTCTTCGAGCAGACATTTTATGTAATCTATTTCCGCGTTAGTCGGTTTCAATTGTTTTAGTTTTTTTCTTTTAGTAGTTTAGTTTCATCGGCTAAAACATTAAAGGAGGATGGAAAAAGTCTAAAAGTTTGCAGATGATTTTGACCTGTGAGGACGGTTTACTGTGAATTTGAATACTTCTATCGATTATTGTCGCATTCTTTCCCTTAAGATTCTCCATGGAAAAAAACCATTTTTAAATGTCTTTATCCGAATGAGACTCCCTTGGCCGATGACGAATTTATCTGAATTTATCTTTGTATAGAAGGATAGGTAAATCACAAGATACACGTCATCTCAACGCCTAGTTAAGTTAGAGTAGATAAATTATTATTAAATAAATATATATTATAAATTATTATCATATAAATATATATTATAATAAATAAATTATTATTATTTATTTTGATACTTTTCTGCATACCATCTTGGATAATTTTTCCACAATTGATTTAGTTTTTGCATTGTATTTGAAATTTGTACTAAATATATTTTTTAAGTCAGATTTTTTCCTACGTCTATCAGAAAAGGAAAAAGTTTTCTTATTGAAATTTTAATCTATATGTTTAATCGTTTTTTTCTTTTTATTGATATATAACAAAGTAACACCCCCAAAGTTCATCACTAAGTCTAAAAACTTACATTCTCAATGTTTATTTTATGCTTCAAGAGATCACCTTCAGAAGTAAAAAAAGGGAGGTTGGATGAAACGTACCCTGGGGTTGTAAGTTTTTAAACTACTGGAAGTTTTTTATTTATACATTATTAAAACCATTTGTGGCAATTTATTTATCTTGTCTTTGATATATGTTAATGTTAATAGTTTTCAGAAGGGAATTAAGGTTATCAGGAATTCAATTCGAATATAAATAATAAATATATATTATATAAATAAATATAATAATAAATAAATATAATAAAATTAAATATAATAATAAATATATATAATAATATAAATATAAACATGGTATTGGAATATTGCTCAATACAATTCAAATTGTGGGTTCTTAGGCAGTTATTATGTAAAGGGACTTAGGATTAACCAGATTTTTGAGCCAAAGAATTGAAGTTCAGAATGTGAAAGAAAATGAGAGCGCGTTATAACTGGAAAGGAAAGGAAATGCGTCATGGAAAAGCGAATTAACTGCTATTCTCCGTAAGTAGTGCGTCAGAAGTCAGAAAGCAAGGGAGTGGAGAAATCAGCGGCAGAAGTCGTAGAAAGTTAAGATGGCGGAAAATAAAGGAGAATAAATCACTTTACTAATGGACGTGGTATAGAGAAAACGTTATACAAGAGGCATTTGTATGTTTTATGGCAACATTCAAATCTGCGCAAATACTTCTTCTTCAGAGGTTAAGTATTTCTAACTAGTTACCTTTTCTTCCGACGTAACACAGACCTCAAATAGGTGTGTACTGGGTACGACAGTACAAAATTATACATATAATTATAGAATATAGAATACAGTATAAAATTCACAAAGTCCGGCGAGATGTGGTGGAAATCCATCATAGGAAATGAAAGACTAAATCGCACTTTTTCCACATAAATTTATTTGAATAACAAGTATCAACGGAGGACCGTCATCTTCAGGTCCTCAACGTAAAACTTACGTGGATTTTGAGACTTAATTGTTGTTATTCAAATTTTTACCGTTTTTAGTTATCTTTTATACATTGAACTTACGACGACAGTCATCACTATAGAGATAAAATGGATTGCAACACCATGTGAACTCAAAGTCACTTGAAATTTAATAAATATATGTTATTTATTTTCATGTGTCTAAATCAATATTTTCATCGAGAAAATTTTCATAACATAGGTACATACTAATCTAGGAAATTTTCCAGAAATTTGACATTCAATATTTTTTAAAACAAAACATTTCTCACTTTTTCACATTTAATGATGATATGCGATTGAAGATATTCAAAATGTCCTTAGACTAAATCATTTGCTAGTAAATGCGAGAAGTACATTATGAAGGAATCATCGCCACACGATTTACTGGAAAAGAACGCGTGATGTAAAAAATGGTCTTCCTATTGGATTCTTGGGGGAAAATGTAGTCCAATTCGCATTTACCAAGCTGCCACTCCTTAAAATCTGTTCGGCGAATCTATTGATCCGCCATTCCGAGATGAAATCAGCTACTTTTAAATCTCGGGCGCACACGGAATTGAATTTCCATCGGAAACCGATGTGCAATTGTTTAATCTAGAGGAATGATAAAACAGTCAGAAAATGCAGATTTATTATCCATTTTACTGGAAGAAGATTCTCCGCAAATGTTTTCCCTGTAAATTGCTCACATAACTTTTACTTTCTATCAGATTTAAGATTGGCCATAGAAATACCATATAAACATTATGTTAATGGAGCAATATACAACGACAATGAATATTTTAGTATTTTTGGGATCAAATAATGCAAATGTCCAATAGACCACTTAAATTGTATGAAAGAAAATATTCCACTATTTATGTGTATTTTTTTTAGACTCAGCTGCAGTGTTCTTTGTACGCTAGATGAGCACTGAAATAGAATATTGCTCTGTGACGGAGCTGAAAAGTTTTTCGTGCATCACAAGAATTACTTTGCAGATGATCGAAAAAATTACAGCGAATTTTAAATTAGGTATGCCTATTGCAACTCATACTGTAAGGTAAGGTTTAATTATTTCTCTGAGTGATATTTAGATTATTTTATAGCTGTTTATTAATGATTTTATAATTTTATTTAATAGCTAGTTAATTGATGCTTTTATTTATGATGTTTGCACTTCATAAGTAGAAGTAACTCATAATGTTTCTTTGCAAGAGAACCGTATTTTGGCGGTAAGGATCCTCAACGCACAGTTTTTAGCTAATAGCCCTTATTTTCGTGAAGAATGTATCTCTAATCTCAGACGATGGCAACTTTTGATAGAGCGAGTTCCTCCAAACAAAATTTGACTTATTATTCTCATAAAGATATCATTAATAGCAGTCTAAGTCGTTAAAATTTTCTGATTATCAATATCGATAAACTTTTCGACCAAAAATCCTGAAAGGTGTCGTGTTTCTTTTGCGGCGCTTGGTTGCCGACAATGGTTCACTAGCAGAAAAGAATTCATCGAAAATTCTGACCGAGTTTTATCTACATTCTTAAAAAAATTTAGTATTCTCAAAGCAGAAAAATTATCAAGTTAAAGTGGAAAAGAGATAATCCTCGTTCTAAAAGCTACGATCTGAAAGAGTTAGCCAATCACCTACGGAAACGGTGAATGGTAATTTAAAAATGAAAAACTCAAATTAAACCATACTAGCTATAGTTGGGTCTTGTAAATCATAAATCAAATCGAAGCATTGATTGCACTAGTGAAACTAATAACATTCTTTGTCTCTTCTTTCTTCCTATACCACCTTTACCGCTCTCTCTTTACTTGCAAATGCTTTCCTCAATACTTTTCCATTCTTGAAATATTTCTATAAAGCTATAAGACCTGAGGATCCTAATCCCATTCACACTTAGCTACAGAAAGCTTTGAACAGTGAATGGAAAAACACATTCTTTATTCATGCGAAGTAAGTTGGCTTCTCTTTTTACATATATAACTTTAATTTTAAAATTAGAAAGGAAAATAGGAAAGAAAAAACGCGCAAAGATTTGGCTTTGCGGGAAAATTCTTCTCAACTGAAAGTTGGAGAAGACTCTTTCGCGGAAAACGCCCACAGAAAAAAAACCACGTAGATGGCGTAAACATTATAAAAATAAAATGAATAAAATTATAATTATAAAACGAGTTAATACGGTTAATGTTCTACAGTCAAATTCAAATCTAATATGAAAGATTATAGTCAAAATGAATACGAAGTGTGGAATTAAAGTACACAATTCTTATATATTATTTCCAAACATCCGTTTTCGGTGACCAGTGCTTTTCTCCCTTCACACTTCATCAAAACACATAAATGAAAAACATTCTAAAGAGAAAGATTCGCCGCTCCTACTAAATGTCGACCATGAAATGAAAGATGCACTACTTGGTCAAAAAATCGAGTTAATATTTGAATTGACCGTAGAGTTTCTTTATAGGATGTGTAGACATCGACAAAAAGGAGGTTTATGGAAACGGATACCGATACAGAATATGAAGGTGTCTTTTTAGGTATGTTTTTGTGTTTGTGTATTCGTTTGTAGTGATTGGAATATTTCTTGTAATGCAATTGTGTGAGGAAGTAGAGTCTCAGAGTCTCTCTGCGAAATTTTCGCTTGGGGAAACTAGTCAATATATTATTATTTTAATCAATGATGCAATCAGTAGCGAAAGCAAGGAGAGGCATATAAAGCGAATATGAAGTAAGGTATTTTGCCCTTGATTTCCTTTCTAAGCCAGGTTACAATAGGCCAAGTTGTTTACCTATGAATAGCACAATAAATAACACTTCAGTACAATTCAATAAGGAATTATCAATATGGATGACATTATTTGACATAATTTATACCGCGGTACCTTTCATATTATCACAGCCATGAAGAATACTGATCGTGAGACAGTAAGTGAAAGATAAATTTGCTTTTTTCTATCCATTATAGAAGAGAAATTGAATGTATACCATTCATTAAGATATGAATGCAATTAATCAGTTAATATATTGAAATAAAATACGGATGGACCTAAAACGAAAATTTCACTGCTCTCTTTGCGTGAGTAATTGAAATGCGGGCCAATATTCCCTCAAGCCATTGACCGGTTAGCAATTATCCGAAATAATTTTCTGGCAAGTGTTTTCCTGGTTGCACACTAATATCTGGGTCACGAGAGATTCGTTAGACATCTCAAAGTAAATGAAAATTTTCTACGTGAAAACACCCTGTTCTTTTATTTTAGTTCCGCAACTTAAAACGCTCGTTCTTATAGTCAGAAATACATCGTTTGAATCTCGAGGAAAAGTCCTGCTACGGTACACATTATTTTGGACATTTAAAAATATAATTATCGAGGGATGCATTCGTTAGCGAGTTGCAGGAACAAAATTTATGAAGAGACTAGGACAGGATGAAAAATGTGCAGATCCCCGAGCGAATTGTAATTGGGTGATTAAATTAGGATCTGAGCGCCAACGCTCTGCCGAAGAAATGAGGGTGCATTTCGAATGTGATTATTCTATGAGCGGAAGCTCCGTTCACTTCGAAAATTTAGCTTCGATCCTCGGTAAAATAGAATGAATAACTCAGCGGTTTGAGCTGGTCGACAAGTAGTTTTAGTTGAAAGTGGGAAATCTGAATTGATAGTATTAGATGAAATATTAGGAAAAGGGTTATAGTTCCTTTGCACATAAGGGCGTGCACCCAGGAAAAGTCCAAAGGAAAAACGGACTTGAAAAAAGTTTGACGGGACCTGGAATCGAAACTGTTTATCGTGTCTCATAACCCTTCCCTTGTATTTCCTTAAGGGGATTTCTCCTCAACATCACTTTGTTTGACCGGTGCCTCTACGAGGTCGTGGCGTGGACGATGACGCACAGCCGGACGAAACCACACTTGCCGTTACCTACAAAGTTCCCTAATGGGTTTGAGAAAATGTTTTGGTCGGATGTCTTAGTTAGATAGAGCACCCTTCGGATATAAGAAGGTCCCTGGTTTCTTTTTCCTGTCCTATTAGCCTTTTTTTCAAGTCCGAATTTTTTTGCAATGAAATATTCTCAAAAGTCACTCATGATTTCCCTTACTTGAATATAAATCACGCGGTGTTAAATTTGAAAGGATCCATAAACAACGAATCCAAGAATGAAAGAATGTGAAGTCGTCCAAGAACCAAACAAAATGTACAAAACTCAAGTATTGATACCTGTACAAAACTCAAGTATTGAAGTATTTCGACAGCCAGGTTGTCATCTTTAAAGACCGGTAAAGTTCGCCTCCGATAAGTTAAGAAAAAGTGAGGGTATTTAAATGTGGTGTACCCTATGAATTTTTCGCACGGAAGGGGAGTATATACATTTCCCTGAAACTTACTCTCCATTCTATGCTACTCTTGGCCTTTGCAAATGCAAACATCGGAAATCCAATTTTCGCGACTTATTTATTTCGCGTATCTTTAGGCGTTATCGTCTAATTTCACGTCGAGATTTTTCGGAATACATGTATATCGAGTATAATTCTACGTACATTCATCAGATTTTTACATCTTCAGAGAGGGAGATTGTAGCTTAAATGAGAGTATGTTTAGTTGTTAAGAAAAACAGAATATGTAACGTTATAGTAAATTATTTATAAAACTCTAAAGTCTTTTGTATTAGTACAGCAGACACCCCAGGGTTATCCATGAGAAACTAGTTATTAGACGATCAGGCGTAAGAATGGAAAATGTGCGCAGTTAAATATTGTTCTCTCAAATTTCCCGTTGATGCGTTATTCCTTTTCAGGGAGGCCTCGAAATGTTTATTGGACTATTGTTTGTTTGAAACAGCTAGTCCTATTTCACCTTTTTCACTTCGTATTGATTTTGCTAGTAGATGAGCAAATCATTGAACAGCACGTCAAAAAGTATGGGGAATAAAATATTTATTTTCCATGACAAGTTCATAACAGGATTTGCTTTTTCCGATTGGTGGATAAAGGAACCTTATTAAAATCAAAGCTGATAATTTTCTGCAGAATAAAAGCCAGTTAATGAAATACTAATTATATTTTGTGAACTAACTAAACCATTAAATGTTAACCGATGCACACTCTATTAGTTCCGGAAAGTTTAAACTGTTTAGCATGTTAATTTTATTGCTTTTGGAAATCATTGAGTTAACTTTAGTTTTAAAATAAAGCTTTTTACCTTCTTTTAGTAGAAATAGGGGGATTATATGTATTAATTTGTATTTAAGTAATCTATTTACTGTTACTCAAGAAGATTAAGCTATTCTGCATAAATGGCTTTAAGTAATTACCGAAATAAAAACAGTTTAAATAGATTTGCAGCGATGTTAACGTTAAAATAATCCAATTAAATTGCCATTACTAACGTAACCTCCAGGTATCTAAAACAACTGTAAGTTTATTTTAGGTAGATAATCAAATAAATAGCGTGGTTTTCCATTAAAAATCTCTTCTGGACCTCTAATGATAAAAGATAAAAATATTATCAAATTTTATGAAAAGAGATGTTCATAAGCCTTTCTTATTTATGAAGAATTATTCGAAGAGTATGCTTAAGAACGTTAATGTATTTTATTTGTTGCACAAAACATTAGATATAAAAACGTAAAAATTATTTGTAGAAAGTTATACTACAATTTTCAACTCAACAAAGGAATTTTAGTTTCATTGTCTACTTTTTCATTTCGAAATGATTTACTTGTGGATACTCGAGTTTGCGAATTGTGGGCAAATGTGGTAGTTGATAAAAATTGCTTTAAATAGCTTATTCCGTAAATGTATGGATGCTTTTATGTTACTGAAGAATCTTTTTCGTATAATATATACAGTTTGGTAACAAACGATAGAGGATTAATATATTAATAAGGAAAATAATAATATTTCGTATTGTTCTCCTTGTTTAATATTTTCTAATATTTGTTGATGGCTTTTCTGTTAGCTAGAATTATGTTCTATTTTATTCTTAAATCAATTTCGTACCGTATTAACTCTATTAATTAATTATTAAATTTATACTAGTAATGGAAGAGGAAATAACTTTGCAAGGTTCCACTTTACTTTAGCTTGCAATGCCGTGCTGGCGTTTCTAATAAAATTAATTAATGAAGCTTTTACTATGTGGAACTCTATCCTTGCGACTGAAGAGGAAATAACTTTGCAAAGTTCCACTTTACGTAATTCATGTAACTAATTCTAGTAATTCATTTTATTTGGTAATTTGTAGAACTGTATGATGAAATGATTGCTTAAAACAGCTATGAATTATATTTGGAAAATTTTATATATGTTCAATATATCTATCATCTATTAGAACAGAGAAAATAAGATTTTTATCGTCGAATGCACGGTATTGTTTTTGGCACTAAATTTTATAAAATTTTCCTTAGAAGGCGTTTCTCATGTTTCAGTGATATATAGAGAGCTTTATGTTGAACGGATCTGTTCTTAATCTCAGAGAATTATCATTTTGCAAAAAATGCTTCAAAGATATTATTTGTGCCGTTTTATCACATTTTTTTTATTCGAGATATAGCAGGGTTCTGGGTTATACATGGGTGGTCTGAAAAGGTTACGAGATTTTGCCATTTCTCGACATGTTTTCTGAAAATTTCTGAAAATTCTCTGAAGATTTCTGAAAAATCTGAGGTCGGAAACTTTTCAGATCTCCCTCGTACATATGTTTTGGGAATAAAGACGGTGGTGATAGTAGTGGTCATACATATGCTCAGTGGTGTCACGGACATTCGGGATTGGGGGAGGTGAGCCAGGTTAGATACAATTCGTTTCGAAGCCAACTGTGCACAAAGGGATAATTCGGCCAGCACTATAACTTGCTCACCCGTAAAGGTGAGTACCCATTTCACGGATGCGTGAGCTGACCTCCGCGACACAAAATCCACGAGTACCATTCGATTTGGAATTCAATCTCGGAGGTGTTTATTCTAGCGGTTTTCTCTCTCGCAAAAGAATTTGAATGGAAGAAACATACATACATACATACATATGCTGTACCGTACTTTTTTCAAATATTTTCCTGTTCGAATTCTAAGCTTATTTTCTCGAGCACAGGGTCAGTTAAGAATTATTTTTGTAAGAAAATCAATATTGGCAGGCGTGACTTCGTGGAAAGTCATTGCAGAATGAGTCACTAGGTATCTTCTCTCCGGAAAATTTACTGATTGTCTCGTTCTGAATTATTTTTGTGATAACAGTGGTCCTTACCTTATTTCGCAGAGCTAATAAGGAAGAAATAGATCAATTTTAAAATCTCGCAGTAGTTGCTTGACATTTTCTATGATGTAGACGATTTATAGCCAATCAATCAATCCTGGAATCAGGTAATTTATATAGTTTAAAAATTTATAGTAAAGAAAGAATAGTTGGTTTCTACTGAATTAGAAATGTTTATTTCCAAAACCAAATCCCACAATTTTAAGATGCCGCACACGCAAAAACTTTTTTTATAAATTTTAAATCATTTACGATATTATACTTTTAAAATTTTATTTTCAAATATTGCGTCCATTTCCAATCAATTATAGTTGCGTGTAACTCGAGTAAGTATAAAGTGTTTAGAGCAAGGAGTTTGTGACCATTTAGATAAAAATAGTTTATATAATAAAAATTCAGACTTTAAATGCACCAAAATCGTAAACGTTGTAATATTTATAATAATTAGATTAATAACACCGATGATAATTATGCGTTACTTCATTTTAAAAATATTATTACTAATAATGATTTTTACCAGTAAAATATTTTCTGAATATTTAAAGGGAAACATCTGCGATTTAACTAACTGAAAAAATCACAGATATATTTATATAAGTAAGAGATATTTATCCTTTATATTAAATGTCTCTTTTCAAAATAACAGTCATTAACTAGGTGGTTCTCTTCGGCAGATTTATCGCTGTTCTATTATTGGAAAAAATCAAACGTTCGAATAATTCCGGATGAAAAATAAGAGTTTCTACATTGCCGGCCTTTTTTTTAACTAATAATACGTTTAGTAAATCAGTGGGAATAAGAAAGAAAAAGAAGGTTTCTGTTTTACGATATTAAATCAAAGGAAATATTTTACCGCAATTACGTGAGCATGCAGTGGGAGCGGTACAGGAGTTTCATGTGCAGAAAAAAAGGTATTAATATAACGTTACGATAATGACTCCATGGAATAATTGGTGCCCCAGATTTCCGGCGCCACGGGCAGCGATGTGTTCGCTTTAACTCATCTCTCCCCTACGCAGTCGATATATTCGTTGTGCCGAGCGGCAGTTTCACGTCGAGGCCCCGCGAATCTCCAAGGGGTATAATATTCCGGGAATATCTCGCGCTCCGACGCCAAGGGAAAATTCTCGGGCCTCCTCACGTATCCCAGCGGTTGCTTCCCAAAACGGCCTCATCTATTCGAAATATAGCCGAAGACACCGACGAGATAGGGAGTGAATCAAGCTCTTGAAGGAGGCATTCAGGCACTTTATGAATGCCAGGTCACAGAAAAAGGCACGGAGCATATGAAAATAAGTCATGTTACACACAATCGAAGAAAATCGTGTATCTGCCGCCATATCTTGATGAGGAATGAGGTCAAATTCGTTTCGCTCGCAGTGTTTCCTAAATCATGTATTACGAGGGTGGTCTGAAAAGTTTCTGATCGCAGATTTTTCAGAAATCTTCAGAAATTTTCAGAAAACATGTCGAGAAATGGCGAATTGTCGGAAACTTTTCAAACCACCCATGTACATACTTTAATTAAGACAGTAACCAGAATGTTATCGCACAAGATAGAATATGAAATTACTTAGGAACTGAAGAGACTGGTTGAAGTGATGGAATTCACTTTTGACTTTGGATCGAAAATTTTTTCGGTTAAACTATGTCAACCCTAGCGGCAGAAGTTTAACTAAGTAAAAAATATGATTTTTTTACTCAGATTATCAGTACTAGCGAGCTAGCCGGAGCGGAGCTTTGTAAGGATTATTCCACTTCGTATACGGCTCTCCGTGTGGATTATGCAAACTAGGGTGCCGTAGCTATATTAGATTAACCATTGTTCTTGATTTTTAGCTAAGGCTTTGTTTGCGTTCTCTCCTTCGTCATAGCTGAATTTTTTTTAACACGGTAAAGCTTCGCAGCTAAGTGATGCAGTAAATGTAATTTATAGTTTCTGCACATCTTCTACGAGGTGAAGATGGTTTTTCTTTTGCAAATGCTAAATTTACTTATACGATGCTAATTTTAGGAAACTCTCTAGGTAAACTTGAATTAAAGGTAGGGGAAATGTATGTCATATAAATCGAAGGAATTGAAAAGAATAAAATTTTAGTTAAAAAAATAAATGCACCTATGTATCTATTCTCTTGTATGTAAGTATGTGTCTCGTTCTACGCCAACTGGGTTAAAAAGTGGCTGATTTGATACGTTCATCGGCGAATTTTATTCAAAGATTACGCAATGCTAATACTAAAAACAGTGGATATTTCGAAAATATAGGTATTTAGGTTATTCAGGATTCATCACGACATGTTTATCCTTTTTTAGTTTTCCGTTTAGCAACGCCATCTGTTGGCGAACTTAGGGAATTTTTTAAACAAAAATTTACTTCCAAGTAGAAAGCAACAATCGGCGTGTTTCTATCATTTTCCGTTTTACTTTCCTTCTAATTTCACATCAACCCTTTTTTATCGGGACACCTTGTAAAAGGCTGGATAAGAATATTCAGGGATGATTATGAAAAGTTCAAGGCCGATATCTGTTCTTAAGTTAGTTATCAGACTTAAAAGAAAACTATGGATACCGAAAAACTCCAACCTATAAAAATATAGATTTTCTTATTTCTTGATACGCTATACAGATAAAAATCAAATTAAATTCAGAAAAAAATCAGGTTTTCTTCGAAAACATTTCATTTCACTTTTAAGTGAAATGCCGATTAAACAAAATTTATGAAACAAAGATGAGATTTTGGTTTCTTTGTCTTAAGGAATTATTCCTGTATAAGTTGATTTAGTTCATTTGCCTAATATGTTTTCTTTTCTCTCTTCAACTGTACTTTCTTAACTAGAAAATTTTCCCTATGTCTATAAAGAGGGAAATTTTGGAATTCATCTCATAATAGCCTTTCATAAATTCCCCGAATCAAACTCGATGTACGTTTCACTCATTATTCATAGATCTTGAAATATTTTTTATGAAAAGTTCAAATAAAAGTTTATCTGATTTTTTCTCATAAATGTTTAAGCAAGCTTTTAGTTCATTTGATTTTTGAAGTAATTTACTCAATATATTTGGAAAACTATATAAAGGAAGGGGTTGGACTCTAATATTTCTACTCATTTTTAATTTCGTAGACGATATGTTATGAAAATTACATTTGGAATAGTGGAAAAATTTGGGATCGAGATTCAAAGGGTATATTTTAATTTTGCCATCATAAGACGGTTCTGTACAAGGGAAGGTAAATACAAAAATTAAGAGTTATTCCTTATGTCATCAGATCAATATCATCATCAAAATATCTCCTTCTGGTTATTAAAACTCTATGATAAATAATTTTTTTCTAAGACAATTCACTGCATTGAAACAAATTTTTTACTTTCATTCAATAAAAATCGACTCTTGTATCACCTGAGGTCCTATATTAAGATTAATAAGAGTAAGAAAAGAATGTAATATACTTGAACATGCGTCATACTTCTTGATAAATCTTCAATTCATTGAGAGAATCGAAGTAATATCTAAGATAGAATTTTCAAAATATTTCATCACATGCGGTACAGCACAAATTTAATAGGTACACCAAATTCTATTTAATTACTAGCTACCTAATTGTTCCACCTTACTTCTGAAGTTATAACATGATAATTTCGTGTATTGATTAGAATCATTCGAAGAGAAATAAGCTTAAATATAGGAAAATGAATCAATAGGTTCAAACAAAAGTACAAAACTCAGATACTAGGTATAGGTAAATATAAATACAAATAGATTTAGGTTGTGTGGAAAAACTCTTCAACTGAAGGTTTACGGAAAAATCCCCATGACGTAGGCAAAAGGTGTGGGTGTCCTCAAGAAGTGAGGTGAGAAAGAAACGCAAAAACATAGAGTTAATAAAATAAAACTATTAATAATTGAGATGCGAAAGATTTTATTAACATATTTGTTTCGTCCGGTCTTTCAGATAAATTAATTAAGAAATATTTTTGTTCCTTTTGCTGGATTTTGTGAACATCAATCCCCGAGTTAAAACTCTACAAATAAAGTGACTCGTAGCCTTTTTGGTCGTTATTGATTTTTCATAGAGATGCCAACAATGACTTTGGACCATGAAACGCCTGTTGAAGAAGGTTTCCTGCGTCCTTGTGCTGGAAAATCACGTAATAAACATTCTCGACAGTAATATGGAGTTCAGTATTCATAGGAGACTCATTTGCGAGAACTACCCCGAATTTTATGGAAGTCGATTCTAGTGCATTAGGTTGAAATAGTCCTTATGCGTTTGCAGTTGGAGTTCCTTCCGCTCGTCTTATTGGAGTCATTAGCGTTTACTATTATCACTTCTCGACAATGATACAAATGAGGAGATGTGTTTTATCCCTAAAATTGTCACACCCCGAGAGCGATTTTCGGATTGCATCCGTCACGATAACATGTCTTTCGCATAATTTGGAATTACCGATTCTTTTACCAGATAACTCGACACAACTCAATTCTCATCATATACGCTGAATATCGTCGTCGAGAGGGTTTTCAAAAACCAGGGCCAAGGCTAAATTTAAAATCAGAAAAATTTCATTTGCATAGTTTTCATTTATTTCATAATACACGAACCGTCCGTGTATTAAAGTTCCGAACTAAATTCATCATACGTATAATTCGAGTACCTCGCTTCGAAGATAAATCTTGAGAAATAAAATCATTTCAGGGTCCCGTTTTTTGCTCACAAGTTGAATGTTTCACCGGATTTACATGCAGAAATCCAAATGCGACTATCTCTGGATATTTCATTCGGACGGTTTTAAAGCAGATGGAGAGCAATTATCGTAAGAGACCGCAACTATTTTCTTCGACGTGAATGTACTGAAACCACGTAATAAATGTAGTGGTGAGTTAAAACGGAAATCTCTTTCCTCGTTATTACTAAAAAATAAGAGTGGACTGGAAACGTTTAAATTTGCGGTAAACTGGTCAAAACTAACGGAAATTTGCTCCCAGTGTTTTGACGAAACTGAGCATTTCAAAATTACATCTGGATTAAATTTGTGTTTTTTTAAAATCCAAATTTGCTGTTCTCAAGTTATGTTTTAAATATTGCCCAATATGTTTTTGATGATCATCGCATGGAAAACTTCATAGGGAAATATAAGTTTAGAACTTTTGAATTGGAAATTTTTAACAAATTAAGAGTTGGGTGGGAAACGTAAATGGAAAATATTTTGAATTTCGAAATTTATTCTGAAAAATTTCAGGACTTCCATTGTTTACAGAAACTGGTCCGAATACCGAAATGCGGTTACCAAAGATTTTCAAACCTTATTATTAATAGGATATTTATAACAATAGAATGTAACATAAGAATGCCCAAAATTATGATCTATAATCATTACCTTTGAAAATAAAGGAGCTCTCAAATTTCTGTAAACAGAATCCTACGGAAAGAATCTTGTTATCAATTAATTTTTATTTCTGAAACAGGATATTTTAAAGGAGAATGAAGAAAAATTTTCTTTGGAGATAATTATAATCAAAAAATATAAAATATGTACATAGAAGGAATGAATTTTTGTATTCCCGCTGAGAACATAAATTAAAGATTAAAATATTATCATCTATCCCTTGCAAACGTCATGAAAATATGCTGTAAATAAAAATGTTATGTAATGTTATCGTAAAAATGTATATTTTTTAAATAAATTTCAAGGTATTGCGTTTTCCGCATGGTTTTTATTGCATTACTTGTTTCGACGGCACAATGTCATTTTCAGAAATATGTCAATATACATGGCATGCATACAAAGTTTATATTTACATTCCAAGTGAATGTGTGTTGTGCTTTTGGTATAGCTTGATGACGACGTTTTTACGTCAAAACTGTTGGTGAGTTAAAAGACTGAGGAAATATCAATAACGTGAGATTCATTAAGATATATTATACGGTAAGGTATACTGAAGCAGGAAATAGTGGATGTAGCGCAAACTTCACTTCGAAGGTTTTAATTTAAATGTTATTTTTAGCTACTTCCTTGTATACCAGTTACAAATTAGGAGGGAAGAATTTTTGATCTGACGAAAAAGAGATTCGGCGCTTTCTCTGAGACTATAAATAGAGTTCTAGAAGAGAGATCTATAAATGAAATACGAGCTTCAAGAGATCTCTAAACGAGAAAGTTAACATTTTTTAAGTAAGAGAGAATAAGTAAACTTGTGGCCAAAGTTATCTAGCAACGGAGTAATAATAAACATTCCCTCAAAGATTATGGGAAATAACATTTTCAGAAGAAATAAATGTAGAAAACTAGGAAATTCTGATCGAAAAAAGCGCATTCGGGAAATCCAACATTTAAGAGATTGACGAGAACAGCTCCCTCAGGAATGTAGAGATGCTGATGTAAATTTCTGAGTGGAATATGTTCTTTACTTCGTGAACGACTGGGTTGATTGGACAGGGACGAACACACGTCCTCGTCATATACTTTTCCAGTGAACATACCGAAGTTGAGAGTATTACGGTAAAAGGACTTTCAGATATAGGCTTCCATTTCGTTTCATAACTGCTGGAAAGAGTAAAATCGAAGTCGTCTCTTTTTATTTTAGAATTATCGAACTTTGATTTCAAAATCTGTTCCCCTCGTTCATTTCCCCAATGAAGTCTAAGAAACGTTTTCAAGGAAAGACGGAAAAGTAAGTGGAGGAAGAAACCAACTCTATTCAGCGCAGAAGAAGTTTTAAGGATTTAAAAAGTCGAGTTGAAAATTTTGTTGAATATGAAAAAGAAGTCGGATTCCTCCCATCGGATAAATTATGGAGCGTCATCTTTCGGAGGTTAACTCTAAGTGGCTCCCGTAGGATTTAATCTACGGTAACATTCAAACTCTCCTCGCTAACGAATTCAAGGTCTATTTAATGAGATTATACCCCTCGTCTCGGAACTTCTTCGATGAAAGAAACCGTTTCAATCAACGAGTCGCTCGGCTTTTTTAGATGTGGCTCATGAACTCGAAAACGACTCCACTAGTTGGAAAAGAGGCTCAATCAGGAATAGAGAGACTTGAAATTTTCTCAATTTGTCGAAAGGTCTATGAACTCCACATCTGAAATGGGTTTCATAAAATAACAGAAGATGTTTGGATACAATTTAAAATTCAAAATTGTGATATTCTACTTAATGATTATGATTATTATTAAAAACCTAAATATTTCGTCAACTTTATTTAACTTCTTTCTTGAAGATTTTCATGATAAAAATATTTATATGAAAAAATTATAACATGGAACATTTTACATATTCTTGTGATAAAGGTTTCTAAGAAAATGTGATAAATATCAAACAAATAATTTACAAATAGCGTACAAGTAAATAATATAAATAGCAGATAAATTTATTTACTGTATTTCTTTCAATATCCATGTTTAAAATTTGAAAAGTCTTAAGGGAGAAATTTTAATTCCATAGATTCTGTTTCTAACTGGTAGTCATTCAGCTAATTTATGTTATGATAATAATTTGTGTTCTGATTTAAGTTCAAATAAAAAATGAAGGGGATATAATCAATAATTTGGTTGAGATTTGATTGATACTTAAGGGATCTTCCTCATGGCTGAGTATTGACGTTTGTTTTGGTAATACCACCTAAGAATGCTTTGGTTTAAGGTTTTGATTATCTGTTACCACATAGTGCAATTTCTAAAAGTCTACCGAAAATATACATGTAGATATTGATGAGGAATTGAAATATGAATAGGGTGCCTCAATTAAATAGTTATCTGAAATCATATCGAATATATTTCATATTTTCTGTTAATGCTAATACAATTCTTCATAAATATTACTATGCAATTTAGAAAAGCTGTAACATGTAAATAGAGCATGAATTATTGAGTCGACCTATTTAAAAAAAGTTAAGTAAGGAGATATAAATTATTACATTGGAATTAAATTTATTGTGCAATTCATCGTAGCTGTAATTTATTTTAGATATTAAAATCTTATTCCAGTATATTTTAAGGAGCAGTCCTGACTTTTATGATTGCTAAATCAACACTCAGAATAGCCCTTTTTAGTTCAAACTTTAAAATATGGACTTACGGAAACGGTCCACCAACTTCCGCTGTTTTGACTTGATCATTTATGATTTAAAATGTTATATTTTCCTCTTTGATCGTTAGGGAATTGTACTATAAATATAATGAGGCCTTCGAACCGCTCATCAGGTGAGCACTATCATTTTCAGCTATGCTCCAATAAGGATGCACTACATCTCTGCGATGGGCATGATATGCTTCCAACCTAAGAGATGCTCATAACTTCGACCTGATGGAGAGATTAGTAGCAGATGAAGCTCTACCGAGGAAAAAAAATCCCATCAATCCACAGATCGATCAATCTCTCCTCATATACCCCTACTGGTAAGTAGGAGGTTTGGGACGATTTTCGCTACATCCTCTATCCCCCATAATGGATACTTGGGGACCGAGAGGATTATCTAGCAAGAGAGTCGGTACGTGAGGTCTTAAGAGGCAGATACGACAGTTGGCCCAAAGACCGCGAGGCGCGCATTTTTTTAAAGCGGTACGTGAGTTGCATTGAGGATGGCTGAGGATGGTGATGAGGGGTTTTTTACGATGAGAAGAAGGATTTTTTGGAGGAAAGAGTGGGTGAGAAGATAACGGTGACGTCGAGAAGAAGGGAAAGAAGAAGAGGAGGGCAAATCTGGGACGAGAAATGGATGCGGGTCCAAATGATGAATTAGGAGATGGAAAAGGAAGTTTCGAGAAAGGAATGCTTAAAAAGGTTGATCTTTAATACGGTGATTGAGGAATACTGAATGGAAATGGAAAAAGGAAAATATAAAACAAAGGTTTCAACTTTAAATTTTCAATCTTTTCTTGAATCTTCCAAAATTGCCCAGAAGCTAAATGGAAGTGAAAAAGCCATAAGTTACACAAACACAGATCTATCACATGGAACAGTCTCCTTTCATTTATATAGAAGCTTCGTTGGCAGAGAAGAGGTGGTTCCTATTTAGCGGTACCAACCACCACGGTCCTCATAAAGACAGCCAGCATACAAAACAGATTCATATTGTGCTTCTGTTTTCACTAACCTTGTTAGTTTAATACGGTTAATCTGTTTTATTCAATTTCATCAATTTATTCTTGGAAACTATGCATTGACCATCTCTGCTCAAGGTTCATGTCCTATCCCTTGCTTATCTCATTTCTATTTCCAATATTTTATTAGCTATTTACCTCGGTTTTGATTGCCAATATTTGAGAGCCTTTTTCTCAGGTCTTGTCCTGCTTTGTCTCTTTTTTGTTAGAGTGTACTTCCCATTGTGTGTATTGTTGTTTTAACTTCCTTTCTTTGCGTTCTTTCATAAAGTTGTTTATTTAAGCATCTTCCACTCGGTCCGCTTTTGGGTATTTGAATTAAAGTTGTGAATAATGTTCTATGAGTCGAAGAGTAATAAAAATTAATGACTAAATATATATCTAATTTTAATCTATGTATCTTCATATGCCTTGAAATCACGGACACTCAAAACTCCAGTAATCCATTCGACTCTGAATCAAAGAAAGGGTTAAGTATGAATGTCTAATCGTACACTTCGAAGCAATTTATGACCCTGTGTATTTTTTGTACAGATTTTACGTACTTAATTGTTGTACGATAATCTGCCGTTGTGAATCGAAATATATACGAAATGAGAGGACTACTGGGTTGAATAAAAAACTTGAATATCCATCAAAATTTACATCTAATCGTGATGCAGGAAACTACTTCGTTTATAATTTCGAAAGCAATATTATGAGGTTTTTTTCCAAAAGTGACTCTATCCTTTTGCGAGTGTACACGTCCGGAGTTTCAATTAATTCTTTTTCATAAATTGAAAATTTGAATAGCAGAGAAAGAGTTGACATACTCATTTGCATGCATTTTTGAGTTTCGAATAGGAGGAAGAGTCTGGATGCGGAAAAGGAAGCTGGATTTTCCAAAATTAGAAATTTCATAACAAATTGATGTCAAACGAGAAAACATTCCTTTTATTTATGATATTTTTCTGATTGGGAAGTATTTTTAGGTAGTGGTTAGGAAGAAAGTTTATGGTTTAAAGTAAAAAAAATTTATTGATAATAAATACGCAAATCACTTATTGTGATAAGGATAATATTGAGTTAAGTGCGAAATTAGTGTAATCAGTTCAGCATGAGTTAATTGATGAGAATAAAACAGATGTATCCAACTTTATTCCTCGGATAATTTAACGCGAAGCAAATAATTTGAAGAGAAAAATTCGAAAGATTTCGAAATTTCTATACCACACATTAATTTACGTATTAAACAAGTTTTTATAGTTAGTCAGTATAGAAGTCTCGGAAATATCTAGTTCACAAATTGACAACCCGTAGAAAATCATTTATAATGGGACTCTATCGAGATAGAGTCCCATTATAAATGATTTTCTATATCTATAGATAGATCTTGTGTTGTGGAAACAGAATATGTTCATCAACGAATCCTATCTCAAGTGTTTAAAGCGTATCTATTCCTAGAGTGAATATGAACCGAAACATTCTCGACCTCACTCTAATTAATTACAGTTATATCTTGGATAACGAAGATGATTTGTTCCGGCATCTCATTCATTAACCGAAGTCTTAGTTAGCCTAAACGTGATTTTCCTTTGATATATCTTTGGTTTCTATAGATAATCTTTTATTCCTTCCCGATGATGCCCGCTATTTAAACATAATTTTTGTAAAATAGAAGGAATCACTCAACGATGGCTGAGATGAACAGCTACTCAATTGGATAAGAGAGAGTGGAAAGTGGAACAAAAATGTCATTAAATATTACAACAATGAAATATTTTCAAATCAACCAAGCAATCAATTCGTCCCTTCCGATCTTCATGTGTTCATATTACTCTTAGTATTACGGGTTTTGTACTTGGTAATTTTCAAAATCTTCGATACTTCATTAAGAAAATTTCTCGCATGGGTTCGAATTGAGCGGGTGACTTCGCCACATCTTTAGGGTTTGCAATCTTGGAAATCATCTTCTTCATATGTGTCTTATCTTTCCACTACGGATTTCCCCTGAATCGGATGATGCAACGCGCCTGAATTCCCACTCGGTTGATCCTTTCCTCTTGAACGCGTATGGAGTAAACGAGTGAAATATTGAACATTCGAAGGCGTGGAGAGAGGGAAACATCAAATCCACAAATGGTTTACTCGATGGGGAGGAGCGAGTAAAAAACAGAATAGTATCATTCGACTCTGTAAGGATAGATTGACAAATCTAAACGTTTTATTCTAGTGGTATAGTTAAAAGTACTTCGACAGCTAAGTTCATTTAGCTCATAGAAGTCTACATCGGGAATCGAACCTGTGACAACAGTTACCCGCTTTGCTATCGGAGAGCCCACATTTTATTCGAATTGCTCCATGGAAGTGAAATATCGAAGTAATATATTTTTTTTCATTCAGTTGTCCTCTAAACGCATCCACTTAAACACTGGTTACCCGAGTCCGAAATACAGAGAAAATATCTTCGTTAGCCGAGTTACTCGTTAGCCGAACAATCACTAATTATTTTAGCGATCAAATAAGACTATGTTCCTTGAGTTATACGAGCATCGGAAAGTAACGAACTTGAAATTTGTAGTTACATTATAGCGGTGCATAATTAAAGAGAGATCTGTTGCAGAAATCTGTAAGAAAGACGTTGCTGGAAAAACATCAGTAAATGAGGATGGTTGCTGGGAGATTCTCCTATGTACATACATATATAAGAGAGTTGTAGACGAGTCTGCCAAGTCAAGAAGAAAGTATAATTCAGACCAATAGGCAACGTTCAGATGAAAGCAATCGGCGAGAAGTGTTTTGAGTACGTAATTCAGTAGTGCAAAAACGTATTAGGAAAAATGAAGAATAACGTAAGATGAGCTTCCCAGGGCTTATTATTTCTTACAAAAACGCTTGATGACAAGGTTACTGAAAGAATTTATATTATTTTTTCTTGCATCTCTTTGTTTTCAAATAAGCTCAGTTCGGAAAACGGAAGATAAGGAAAAGGAAAGCAAAGGAAGGAATAAGGAATGGGGAAATGAAAGTCAATAGAAAATAGAATGAGCGTGATTTATCTACCATCAATGAGACAATACCCAATAACCTTAAGACAAACAAAAAGTTTATTGCCGCTGAGAATCGCTTCATATTTATCCTCAGTGGAAATAGCAATATTTTTACGGCTCAATACAAATTGATGGGAAAAAGAGCAATAAAATTATTTTGGTAGATCGTGCCACTAATTTTATTCTCCACCATATATTCTATATGGTACCCTGAAACTACTGTGTACAATCTCCACCATATGAAGGGATCAGAAAAATGATTCTTTAAAGGGAGGACCTTATGAATGAACGTGTTCGTCGAATCGATTCGTTATTCCAACGATCTCAAAATTTCGATAGCATTAGAGCCACCTGATGGAACATAGAGTTTGCTTCCTCTCCTAAATGGAATCACAAAGTCATATACTTCGTGGATGAGTTTCATAGTGATGAATTTTTTGGCAAGCTTCCGTCGATGATTTGATTTCTTCTGCTGAAGAGAATTCTACTCAAGAGATTTAATCATAGCGAAAACTCTGTTGTCGAGCGCCTGTAATCTCCGCCAACGGACGAATTGCTCTACAGTGGCCCTCTCTATCGTTCTATATCGGAGCTCAGATCCATGTGAAACTCGAATTGCACGGCGACGCTAAGAAGATTAGATGTATATCAAAGGGTGTTACTTAGAGGAGTGGTTTCTCCAAGTACAGGACCAGTTACATCAACTTCCACATCTGGATGAGCTCTTTCATTGGCTGTAATTTTAGCTAGAAAAGGAAATTTCTCACCATCGATAACTGTAAATGCTACTTTCTAAATAAAGTAAACAGGGAGTCATATATATACCATCTCAAGTCTTCGAGCACTTCTCGAAATTCAGGAACTCCTAAAAATCTTGAATGACAAGTAGTATTGTCTAGTTGTGTTAATTCTTTTGAGGTGTAAATAAATTACATCTATTAATGAACGCTCCCTTTGTATATATTGTAATTAGTTCGTTTTGTTGCTAGGTAAATGTGCAAAATGACCGAAGCTGTCGACGTACTTCTAAAAAAACAACAACTACTAATACTCGTTTAGTTACGATGTTTGTTACGATACTTATATTTATTTTGTATATTAATGATGAGTAATTCATTTTGACCAATTCTGAAATTATTAGAGTTGATTCTTGAATACTGAGTAAGCTAACGTCTCCCCTTGACCCAGCATTATACTGCGACGTATTGCAGAGTAGGTAAATAATAAATTTCGGTTAGTAGAACCGAGCCTTTCATGGACACCGAGAAAATATTTAATAACATCGCACAAAAATAACAGTAAAATCGAATTTTTCAAATAAACCATCCTACTAAATCGCGTTTACTTTTGAAAAAAACCTCGGAATGCAAGGTCTTAGAATCCTTAAAAATCAGACGCTCTCCATCAACACCTTTGCTAAATTTTTATCCGAGCGATTCCAAAATCTCAGTGGCGCGGGCTCTTCTGCATCAAGTGCTTCAGTTTTCGGGACCATCTCGCAGCGATTTCAGAAGAGGAAGACTGGATCAAGTGATGCGCGAACACTCATTCGAGTAACGCGAGGTGGTCCATTTCCTAGGCCGGGCGAAGGGAAGGAAGTCGTTGGCAGCGCTGCTGAACTTCTAGAGTGGGGAATGACTGCGATTCAATGGAATTCGTCGCCTTATCGTGGATTTTTTTTGGCTCAAGGACGAGGAGAATCTCTCCGTAGGATTCCCCATCGATGCCATCGTCACTTTTCGACGCGTGAACTCGTCGTTTTGCCATTCTTTCGAGGATTCCGGTACCTCGGTGAGGTGAGGGTCGCGCGAGGAAAACTGGGAGGTGTTCGTCTGGGAGCAAGCGAGTTCTAGGTTACATATAATTAATATTTGACCCTTTATTAGGCGAGGTTAGGCTTGAATGAGCCTCTCCTTTACCTAACCACGCATGATAATCATCTAATGCTATCTTATTCCTTGGTCTACACTTAATTGATTATCTGAATCAGTCCCTCCACATTAAAAATTTAATAGAAAGGAACTGGTGTCAAGTATATTTTATTAGAATATTATAGGAGAATTAAAGAGAAGAATAAAAAATTATTAATATAGAAATACCTAAAATAAAACTCACGAAAGAGAAGAGAAAAAAAGAGATAAAGAAAAGATTTGGTTTGCGGGGAAAAATCTCCACAGCTGAAGGTTGGTAGAGAAAAAAACCAAGGATTCGGGAATACATCCATACAAGAAGGGGGTAAAAAAGGCACGAAAACATAGTAAGGGAAAAGAAAAGAATCATAAATAAAATTATTTTTAAAAATTAAACAAAAACGATAAAGAATAAAGATATATAAATACATAGGTATAATACATTCTATATTATGAGTCTCTAAAAACTCGGTACGTTCATGGGAATGCAAAATTTAGTCCTAAATAAAAGTATTCAGCAGAAATAAGTCATGGCAGGTAGCATTTACCCTGTATCCTTTTCTCTAATTTATCCAGGCTGTGAATTTTAAACAAAAGAAATCATTCTATGAAAGAGTAAACAGAAAGGTATCTTAGTATTTGTTCTGTCAGAGCGAGTAATGCTTAACTATAGGAAATATATACCGCGCCATCACCTAAAAGTGCTGTTATCGTAGCTTAAAATGTTAATTACATATTTAAATTTTGAGTATATATCCGAGTGAAAAATTAAATTGAAGTGAAAAAAGGTTTATTCGTGGTTTTTAATTATCAAGCAGATATTCACAGAATTTTATTTATCTAGCAGTGTATTAAATGGAAGGGTTTATTTTTATATTTATTTCGTGTTTTATGTGTAAAAATGTTCTCAAAAGGAAATCATACAGTGAATCAGGAAGTTCTTGCTGTAAATTTCTAGAGATTGCCATAATAATCATTGTGCTGCTGAAAATGAAAATCTACGAGTAAATTGATTTTCTGTAGAAGGAAGAGAAAGTAAAAAGTAATTACATACAGTATAATTGGGCAAAATAGCTATTAAAGATTTTAATACATCAATTTTAAAAGAAGAGAGACCATTTATGGAAAAAACTAAAAAACGTAAAATATATAGAGGAAATATTCAATGTTCATTCAGTATTAAAGAAATAAAGTTGATTAGGTGTGAATCACCTCAATTTATAGAAGAAAGGGTAATGGAGAAATGTGTTTACTTTTTGCACACAGAGAATGAACAAAAAAATATAACGAACAGGAAAATATAAGAATAATGAATAATGCGATGATAATGAGCAGGAAAATGTGTCAAAGGAAAGAGAGAATCTAATCGATTTTTAGATTTAATTGGAACCAGGATAAAGTGGAGAGATTCTTTGTTACGCAAGAGAATAAAATGTGTCAAAAGCAGACTAATTACTCGAATTATTAGGCTCTTATAATGAATTTGATTGAGTTATTTTTGAACATAAACCCCAATGAAGCATTATTAATTACCACTTGTCTTTTTAGCTGGATAAAACTAGTTTATTACATAACCTTCCTTGCCAACACAAACCCCCGCTTTAGGTTCCTTGGACAGGAGTATTTATCTTCTATGTAATTGAGCAGCATCAATTCATATTCATGAAATATACATGCTCAGCCGTTACTTCGTGGAAAGCCATTATGGTAAAGAAGAAATTAATTCTTTACCAACCCATATTCAATAGAAAATGTTTAACAAAGAAACACAAAATTTAAATTTAGTTAACTCAACTCCTGTTTTAAATAATTGAAAGAAGAATGAATTTTAAACGTTATTTCAAATAAATAATGATAATTTTCATGTTAATTGAAGTGTCACATTGAATGCCGATTACCATCATCTATCAAACTTTGTGGGAGAGTTTAACCTGCGGAACATAAAATATTATCGTGTCAACAGTTTTGCGCTAAAGGAATCGGAATGCATGAATGTCAGAGCAGACTGAATAGACCAATACTACAGTTCTTGTTAATCAGTTTCCGATGTATATTAACAATTTAATTATCCGTTTTCATTCACCCCCATCAACCCTACTAAAGCATCAATCTACCAGTATCATTGTCATAAAGACCTCTAAGGTTCTGTATCGCCTATTTTGAGGAAATATGGCCCAGCGATCACTTCAGGGTTTCGGTATAAACACCGTTGAAAAATCGTCGAGCGAATTCAATCATTCTACCCTTCTGTGACGGGAACATCTCAAAATCAAAGAACAATTTTCGCCGATGACACGTCGTTCGTCGGAGCGCGCGTTGTCGAAAATTCCACGCCCTTATTTCTCTTCCAAACCAGGCACTCATCCCGCATTGCCCGCGATTTACTACGACGGGGAATCTGAAAAACCTATTTTCCCGTCCCCAAAGCACGTCAGCGACGGACGACAACGACGCCTCCGCCCTGTTTTCCCAATCCTTTCAGACTTCCGGAACGGCCCCAACATGTTCGTGGAGTGGCGTGGTAAGGAATGTGTGACCGAGATTCCGAAGGGAAAATGCGTTTTTTTTCCCGTCTTGTTTGTCCTCTCCGAGAGGCAGGGAAGAGATCAGACGCATGATTCGTTTGTTCGGTGATGGAGATTCTATAAATCGGCGCTTCCTTTCGATCGAATGAAAAGGAAAACCTTCATTGGGGGGCGATTTAGTTGCTGTTTGTGTAAAGAGTGGAACGGTCACGAGAAGGAATCGGGCGGAAAAAGTGAGTTCGAGAGTGTTTCCATTGTGAGGGACGAGGATGGATGGGAGGAAGACGCTGAAAAAAGGAAAATAAATAATGAGCTGTTTTCAGAGGAGAAATGAGATAAAGAAAAAAGTCATGGCCACAGACGGTATAAATAAGATAGAATATCCCAAACTAAGAGCGTAAAAGAATCGGTATTGATATATAAATAAAAAATAAAATATCGGTATTGATTATTCAACAAAAAGACAAATATTGATAAATACGACAAATTCGTATAAACGTACGAAATAGACCGAATAAAATTGAGTGAAATTGCATAAAATTATTAAATATAAAAAGAGAGATGTAAAATATTTAGAATAAACACCTTCATCCCTTAGGTTGTAACACTTCTCAATTCTTTTTCATTCCATACAAGAATAAATACAAGCTTCACAACACATTAAACAGTAACTTAGTATTTTCAGTTTGGAATCAGGCCGAAAGAAGGATCCTAAAGATTAACATTAAAAAAGATTTTTCAAATTTTCAGCCTACTGTAGAAAACTGTATTCTAAACTCTTGACGGAAATACTCGAGATTCTGAGCGCAGATATATCTCATGACAGAAGGCGTCGAATGACTATGACCAAAATCCAAGTATACCAAATTACCAAATATATCGTATACCAAAATCTGCCCATGAATTTTGCTAAGGGAAAGATGAGAAATGTACAGTTCACCTACACAATAAAACGTGGCTCAACATAGCTTCCAGTATAACTGTTGTTTTCATGCCTTAATGCTAGTCATCGTCTTATTGTGTCGGAAAATAAAAATCAATGAAATTAGAAGCTAGTTTCTTTGTAAAAGCCGGTATATACGCTACGTTAGATACATTTCATTTTTGGAATTCAACTAGTTCGATCAAGTAGAATCCAAGCTAGAAGTTAGCCGTATCCATAGAGTGGTTGTTTTTACACTAGGAATAGGAATGAATTAGGAATACCACGGTTCCAAGCTCGTAAACCGGTTCGGAATGGATATTTGTTGTGACTGTCTTAATCGTAAGAGACCAATGATCTCTCTTGGATTTTTAAAAATAAATAAAAATTAATAAGATTGACAGCAGAAGAGTAAGAAGGTAAGAGACGTAGGGGAAACAAGAAAGATTGCAACGCTAAGAATTAACTGAAATGAGGAGACGTAACAAAAGCATGGGAGAGTAGGTTGATTCGCAAGGTTAAAGGAAGAACATCCGTCACAGTCAGCGTCCTCTCACGGACTCACCGAATCGCATTTCCTTTCGCCCCAAAGATTCCCCAAACCCTTTCCAGACGCTCGATTTGAGACCCCAAAACCCTTTACTTTCGCCTCGAGAACCCAAAACCACCGAGATCCGAAAAATCCCTTTTGTTAACGTTATTTTTTTATCGGATCCAACCCTCCATTAACTCCGGTTCCTTTTTCGATACTTAATGCGCCGTCCCTTCGAAAAATCGAATACATTCCCTCGGGACCTTTGATTTTTCACCATTCAGCGAACTAGATTAATGCGAGTTTACACCGAAAGGAAATATCGAGAAAGTGAGTTTTCAATAAATCCTCTTCGATTGGGTCGTGGCGGAATCCAAAAACCATTCAACCAGGGAGATAATTCATGTATTTTCGTCGCCGATGGTTTAATACGGTCGGTTATCTCCAAATTCCAACCCAATACGGGGCAAATGGAAATGAATTGGATTCAGAGGACAATTAACATCAGCGGCTATTTAAGAGACTTTGAACCGTAAAATAGGATACTGAGGTCCATCAGCTACATCGACGGATTTAAAGGGGTTAAAATACTCCATTTGTGAGAGAGGTTTCGTGAAAAACCACCGAAAGTCATTTAAATTTGAGAAAATGGATTTATTGATTACTGTTGCTAGGCAAGACCTCTTTGTTGCAGCTATCCTCGTAATACTTGATGAAAATTGAAATCTAGAACAAGGGTCCTCAAACTATGGCCTGAAGACTAAATCCTACGCGGGAAAGATTTCAATAAGACCCGCGGGAAAATTGGATGATATACTCAGTACACTGTCATAGTGATTGAATATTCTTCCTAAGTTAATTTCGTATTTTCGTTCATTTGTGATGTATTTAAATTATACGTGTTCTCAATTACAAGGTCTACTTACTAATAAATAATTAAAATAAAGTAATTACTAACGAAGCATAGTAAATTATGCATAGTGAAACGCGATTAAGACAATTCTCAAGAAACCCAGTAAAAAGCCGCGGTATATGCAGGGTGGCGATATAAGTTATATAGTTATATATTATTACAGGATAACATTCTAACAAGGGATATTGTAAATTTTTATTTATTTTACGTTTGTAAAGAAAATTGAAGGTTTTTTGGCTCTACAATTTTGAAACAAGTGTCTTAAACCTTAAAATTTAAGAGGAATCTTCTTCAGTTTGCGTACGTTTAGTGACCCGTAACAAGTTTTATGGAAATTTAATCCGTATAAAGATCATTATCATATTATATATCATATATATTATATTAAGGAAGTTATTTAATATTTATAAAATAATACCAGCTGGTGATCGTGTTATTATCACTGTTCCTCAATTTACCCTTAAATTACCCCATAAAATGACAATGTAAGTAAATAAATTGCAATTACACTTCATTTAAAAATTTGTAAATAATTAGGTATTCACTTCCTTAAACGTTCAATTTTGATGAATCAAATGATCGAGAAATAATACTCGTTATCTCATGAAATATTCGAGAACAGCATCCAGAGACACAGTTTTAATTTATCCATTCCGTTTGCGCTGTAATCAACGTTTTTTCACCGATGTAATGTTGTTTCACCTTAATTGATGTCGTTTAACACGACGTCGCCTGGGTTTATTCAGTACAAACATCCATAAAAAACCTAATTTACTGCGTGATCTCCGCTGTTTATCGTGGAATAGGAACGGGCTCTTTCGTTTACAGTCAAGGGACGATCGGTGAATTTTTATTCTCGTTTGCGAGCGATAAACTTTATAGAGATAAAACCAACACCGGGACGCCGCCTTGTCCGAGAGATCTTCCGTCACTGTTTACACGGAATGTGAATCCAAACATAGTTCCTTAGAAAAACGTAAGACCGTTTTTGTGTGTATTTTATCTGGCCAACTGCGGTGGAATTGGTCGGACGAATCTTGGGTTATTTATTTTTATTTCCTGTTTTTGGGGGATATGCTACCCTAGAATGGTATTTATTATTTTTGATTGGTGCAGACACTATGGTGACATATTAGTTCTGCGCGAGAGTTTTTATAGAGAATAATATTTTATGTAATCTGATACCAAATAATATAATATAATTGATACTATAACATGAATGTTTTATTGCATAAACGTATTGCATAAAAGAAACGAAAATATGTTACCAAATTTGCAAAAAAACACCAGCATGCTACATTAACTATTCAAGGGTAAATGCCATAAATTTACCTCTAGGTGTCGGTAGTTTTTCCTGTGCTACCTCGCTTTGATCGATGTAATTTCTTAATTTGTCTTTCAGTTACAGTAAAAAAATCTATTTCCTACTTTTTAGTAGTATTTTTCATGGCTTTAACAACATTTAAGCTTCCTAGATATGAGTTCAAGATATGAATCATGTTTGTATTGATCGCTCCTGATTAAATGTCTTTTTCGTGGTATCATTTTACTGAACCTATGTGATTTCTACCACCCATAGTGACCTGTATTTGTGAGAAAAGCTAAAGCAAATTAACTCAATCCAAATGTTACCCATTAAGCCTCATTCCTAGCTCAATAATTACCAAAATAATTTGCACAATGCCGCAATTTTTTTGGTGGAACTGTAAAAATTTTTCCGTAATTATTGAGTTAGTAAATATGAAATTCCATCAAATAACGCTAAAGAATATTCATTAGAAACCTCATTCCCTCTTCAAAAATTCCGGAAGTTGATGGTGAGGGATTTCAAATCAGCCCTCAAGTTGAAGAATTAACTGTCTTTACTGTCAGTAACTGAATGATTTTTGTAATCCGCATGTACTCAAATTATCCTTTAAAACTTAAAATGTGTGCTGAATAGATCAATTCTTTTTTCTGATTTAACTTTCGCGTAAAAACTCCAGAAAAAGTGTATTATTTCTAAATCAATTGTGGAAATTTAATTCGGAGTAAATAATATGCTATAAGAATTGAAATTCAATGATTATATAGTATTTTACGTTGGATTATTCAAATCTAATTGTAAACTCGATTCATTTTGCAGAGGTTATATAATAATTACCTTAATACTGACATATTCGTATTGCAATTAGAAAATATTTAAATTTACAAAAGAAGCCAACATTATCAAACGGCTGAGTGTATCCGTTATAGACTAACACTGTAGAATAGCAATTTTGATTCAATCCAATTCATTACAGTTGCAGTCTATTAAGAACCCACTTAGTCCTTGGAGATTGCTGGTTTCTATTTCAGATTTAACTCGTCGCCGCATGCTCATCCAACAATTTTTCACAGAAGAGGTACAATATAGGAAGTGTTCTGAATACAGAAAAATGCATTATTCATCATTGCCTCGAGAAATGTATATTTGTTTTCGTTGGAGAAGTTTTGAGAGGAAGTGAAAGCAATGCATCAGCGGTTTTAGTACGAAAATCCCTCTCCAAAGACCACATATTTCCTCGAGAACGAATCGAAGGAATTTAGTCTGGGCGGAGTTAACTGCCTTTCACGGATGTCTTATTGGAGGAATGGAGGGGATAAGGGAGGGAAAGGTAGAAAGGACCGGACATAAACACGGAACCGAATCTTCAATCCCTCCATTATTTAAAGGGGACAAAGAAAAAGAGCTGGATAAAGAAAAAAAGAAAATAATTTTGTTAACTTCCAATACTTGTTTCTTGCAAAATTGTCTCACTTGGTTAAACCTTTAATAGCTTCCTTGCTGCACTAAAATATTCAAATTTTTCAATTGTTCAAATTTTGAACGATACCAAGACAATGCAATGATAATTGAAATGCAAGTTTTCCACTGGTGCAGAGAGAATTAAAATAAATTTAGATGAAATATTTTGAATTCGAATGAAGATGCCCATGCCGTTTCATAGTTTATGAAAACGTAATGATAGTTTTTTTTCAAATTTCAATTTCAAAATCGATTCTCAAATAAAAATGACGGAAATAATATACAATACAAAATTTTAAAAATCTAGACACATTGGAAAAAGTAGGTACTAAACTGAAGATGGAGATATTTCAAATAAAGTTGAGATAAAATTTAGAAGTATGATCCATACGATATATGATACGAAGTATGATACATACGATGTAAATGATAAGTAAATTTAATTATCATACCGACTATATTTTATGAGATACCATATATAGTAGTTACATGATATAGGTCTGGATCGGAAAGTTAAATCCCATGGTAAAGGTAGTAATAACAAATGATAATTTTTTTAATTACAGTAAATATAATAAACACAACCGGTAATACATATATCTTAGATTCTAGGCATCGATATAAGGATTTGAATCACTAATGAAACCATTCTTTATTTATGCCTATGAGATATTAAAGTAGAGCCGTAATGAGTAAAAATATTATCCCTATACGCATTGAGCAGAGATTAATCTCGTCATTTCATTGCAAGCTATCGATTGCTTTAGACACAGCTTTGTAGTAGGATTCTATAGCGTGAAGAGATGAAAAGACAATAACTTTAACCCTTGCTACTTAAATAGTTTACCGCACGCAGGTTTCGACGCATCGTGTCATCATCAGGCAAACCTGACTAAAACCTGATGAAACTAGGTACTTCCTCGATGATAATGCGTCGAAACCAGATAGCGAAATAAACAATTTAAGTGGTAAGGGTAAAAGTTATTATCTTTTCATTCCTTCAAATTTTTGTTGCATTACGTCGTTTTATACCCCTTCCTCACCTTATAATGATGAAGAGCTCACGTTTGACGAAACATAAGAAAATGCATATTATCGAGTAAAATGGTTCAGTGATACTTGGTGGAATTCCATAAAAAAAATCATTTATTGTGCTAAAATTGTGCAGTAAACAGTAGAAACCTGTTCAACAATCATAGTTGTAATCAATTGTTTTACAATCTGCGGTTTTGTACAAGTATCCTTATTTTTATTGTGCAATTTCAGTGCAATAAATGATGTTGTATCTAATTGAAAAAGTACTTTAAAAGGGGTAAGTTATTCTATATTATGCAAATGACTATAAAAAGGAGACTGATCTAGCAAGTTATTGCTAAATGGTACTCGATAGCAAAAAGATTCACTCCATGAAAATACGAGTTTTTTTTTGTAGTTTTGTTGAGAGTTACATCAAATTTACATTTACATTTAGACCCTGCCACTGGCGTATGATAGGGGGTGTGAAACACCGAAAACACTATCTACCCTTGACTGCTAATAATTTTTTAATCTCAACCGCTTGAAAAAGAAGGGGGAAAAGGCCATAGTCTGACCTATAATGTTATAATTAATTTAATTAGCTATAATTTATCTTCGTCTCACAAGTTATATTTTCTATATTTTTTTGTTCAGTCCAGTAGTATGGTAATTATCATTTCTTTTTCCCCGTTGAGAATCAACGGGCAGATCAGCTTGTAATTAATTTAATTACTAAACGGTTCGCCCTTTCTGCTTTCATTCATGTTTTTCTACCAATCAGTCATAGTGCGAGTAGTGTGCATGAAAACGCTTCGCACTTCAAGCTTTAGTTGAAATTCGAAGACGTTCTGTGTCTAAAACTAAAAAAATCCGAAGTCGCAAGGGTTTGGAGCATGCGTGAGCTGAATGTTATCCAGTACGGAGGAATTTATTGAGAGCTTTAACGTAAACTCCTATCCTCCAGACAATGAAGGGAATAGATTCACCTTTAACAAAGGCATTCCAGATGGCGTGAAACATTTGAAACTGAACCTGCGTTCGAAAGGGTCTGGTTTTGTTTGTTGGAGAGCTCGCCCATTCTTCTCTGGGCGGACCGCCCTATCTAATTACCAATCCTTTGGCCCCCTTACACACCTTATTCCACTTAATGGTTTCCGTACTCAAGCATCCGGAAGAACCTTGATTATAGAGTGCCGTCTCCGTCTTCTCGCAGTGTATTCTGTAAATGGAGCAGAATTAAGCATCCCTAATCATGAGGGGTATACTGTTATTGCGGCTTATCTTTCATCTTTCATCCTCGAGGCGTATATGACATTCGAAACTAAACGCGAGGATCGTTCCGTACCCAAGTTTGAGACGTTCGTAACATTTATGCTCATTTCAAGCAAGCACTCCCATTACTCTGAATCATACGATATGCCTCTCTCGAATTCTCGAGGTGATAAAGGTCAACTAAAATGAAAGTTTTCGTTAATTTGATTAAATAAAATTCAATAAATTAAAAATTTAATTAAAATTCCAATTAGTTGAAAGATACATTTGAGGTCTCGAAATTGAAAACATTTCAAGAGACTTTTTTAATTTATCTGAAATGATGTTTTCAACTATTCTTAACCTGCAGAAGCATTATTTTTTAAAGAAATTTACTGTCTGATAGCAGGCTACCAAGCTCTGTGATTGAATTAGTTTTATCTCAAATATATTATCCAATTAAATCTATTAGATTTAGCCGTGATTGCTGATACAATTTTAATTAAAAACTGTTCTCATTGAGTGAGTTTGTAGCTCATAATATTTAAGGTGGGGCCTGTAGATTATATCGTAATGCGTTTATGTTTTAATAGGTTTTCTATGGCAACTCCGTAAACACCAGGAAAATAATTACAACCTCATAGTGTAATAATCATATAAATAGTGATAGGTAATAGTTCTGAGTCGTTGCTCACTTTTTTCGCTTGCACAATATAATCAGAAAGATTAAAGGGACGGAAAACTATTTACGAGCCTTAAACTTGACCGGCAGGGTTTGTTTTATGATCGTGGGTTTAATTTCATTTGAAGTTTTGACGGCAAATGTAACACGAAACTTCAGTGATCGCAGCCTCTAGGCGTTTAATATTTCTCAAAGCCAATAGTCGTTCAAAAGTCAAAAGAATTCCATTTAGAGTATAAAAGGAATCTATTCTTTCGTCCCAATGCGATTCTCCTTTCACAACGGCTCTCTTGGTATTTCCGGGATGCAATTCTTTCTTCGCATACCGTTTAAGTCGTTCCGTTCGTAGTCTATGGGCATCCTCGTGCTACGGGAAACCAATGAGAGTGAACGAGAGCTCTGCAAACCACCGAAACGCAGAATACGTGACTGATAAATGTGTTGGATAGAGTTAAAGAAGGGCAGAAAGAGGGTTTAGGAGTTGAAATTAAGGAATGAATTTAAAATAGAGATCAAGGATAGTAATACCATAGTCAAAAATAATAGATTAGTATGTTTGTTTAAAAGAAATAAGATTGGAGGAAATGATTACGGAAAATAGGAGAGGTTTATTGCAGTTAAAATCAACTTCATTAAGCATCCTTGCTTGGAATTTATTTGGTATATAAATAAAGTTTACTGTATCAGTACGACTCTGGGATGTTTAATTTACTTGGATCATTCGGAAGAAAAGTAGATTTGCTTATAAAGGAAAGCAGAATTCTAAATTCTGTGAATCGCGTAATATGAGTTTATATGTTTATCGATGTACTAAGTATCGTATTTTGTTGAACTATTTTGAGCTGATAAATGCAACTCTGTACAGTATCTAGAGAAAAATATTTTATCGAAATGTCTTATTTCAGTTGAATCTCGTTGATATCTTTGGAGTTATCTAACATTATCATGAATTTCTAATGTACCTTATTAACGACTGACAAACGGCTAACAGTTTATCAACCTCTAATTAAATAACAGTCTTGTTCCAATAATCTTTTCTTAGAATCCCTACAACCATCAGCAAAACATGAGGGAAAGGGTATCTTTACACTTAAGGGCGTACATTTAGATAAAATCTCTAGATTTTTTTATTACATCGAAGCAAATGTTGATACAGAATATAAAGATGAAGGTATTTTAGGTATCTTTAGTTTTATTTTTAATGTTTTTGTATTATCTTGTAGTGATTGTAGCGTTTGATTTGTTGAGATTTTATCTAAATGTAGGCAAGAGCGTACATTTAGATAAAATCTCAAGGAAAAACAGACAGAAAAAATCTGACGTGAACGGGAACCGAACTCGAGATCCTCTATTCCAGAGATCGCTTTTGCCAACTAAGCTATCATGCCAGAACATCTATCATCTTCATTTTTGTGCATGCTACGGGAAAGGGAACTAAAACGTTCAAAAACCCTCGTACTCATCACTTGTCCGTAAGAATAGTCAGAGATATCGATCATAGTCCTTTGTAAAAAAGGGACTATGGCGCCGCACACGCAAAAAAACGTTGTCTTCCTGTTCCGTGTATGGATTGACTGTTTGGAAGTCAGATTCTTTCTCCGCTTTTGTTCGGTAGCAGAAAGAAGAGGGAGTGACACCAGTGACATTCCCTATATTTTTTATATCTCCGCAGAGGGCGTGGATATGCACGATAAGGACCGCACTCCATCTTTCGCGTCATCCGCAGCGAGCATCTCTTTTGTTTTATGGATTAGTATGTTGATTTTCTCTGATATTCCTCCCGCACACGTGAATGTTTGGATGGAGGGAAAGAGAGAGGAGGAGGGATTCTATTCGATCCTTGATTCTCGATATTTTTTTAACATTTGGCGGAGACGGAGATTTATGCGTGGTAATCCGTCCCGAACGCAGTGAGAGAACCGTTGATTCGTCCGTGAAAGAGGATGCCTTTCGGTGAAATGGGCAGTGACTCTCTTGGTCGGATGACTATAAGAGATATGCATGGGACGTTAAAAAGAGGAAAATGTGTCATTGTCACCTGAGCGAATTTGTTCCGATTCTCTCGGGATGTGAGCGTTTTTATTCGTCTGCACGAAAATATATAGATTTGAGTAAAATGGGCGTGAAGAGATGTAGATTTGATAAGAATGGGTGAGTGAGGGTCTTCTCACGGGAGAAGTGGAACTGGATGTGGATAACGCTATGGAATCCGATAGCTGAAGTTATGGGTATCCATTCTGAGAGTTAAATAAATGAATAAGCAAAATTGGCGAGATTAAGGTTAAACGAAAAATTGCAACTTGAGACCACTATAAGTACGTGCTCCGCAGTTGATTTCTTTGGAAGGAAACCATAGAATGAGTATAATAGTGCGAAAAATTAAGAATAATAATAATAAAGTAATTTATTCTGCTCTAGAAGATACCTTCAAGAGCAAAAAAATAAGCAAGCAAAAGAGTTATAGCTATCTTATCACATATAAATACAAAAATTGCAAGATAAAATAACAAAATAAGATAATAATAACAGCACAACATGTCATTTACACAATATGTAAGAAAAAACACAGAAAATCGTTCATAATTAATTAAAAGGTAATTAAATAGATTAACTGTTACTATATGTATGTAGTGATGGAGATAGCTTTAAATTTTGTGGTACAGAATGCCATAAATCAGATACTAAAAATAGGAAAGAGTTCAGTAATTTGTTTGTTTGTAAGGAGTTGATAAATTAAGTAATTAGGGCCAGGGTGAGTATCAACAGAAGATACGGATTTCTTTATCAACGGAATCCATGAAAATGTCGGCGAATTAGTTAAATAATTTGGGATCACTCTTGCAATTAACAGAGGCACGTATATAAAAAATCTGTGGTAAAGGAACTAAAAAGAGCAGCTAAAGAAAGCACTGTCGATAGAGGCGATGAAAAGGTTGGAGAGCGAAGTTATTTCAACTTGATCAGGCCCGTCTGGAATATGCTGCAAGTATATGGGATTCGGCGGATGACACGAGTACCCAATAAGTTGAGAAAAGGAAGCGCAAGGCGATTGGTTTTGTTGAAAAATGCTACGATAACAAAGCAAGCGTTACGAAAATGCTCTCAAAGGCAGGTTGGGAATCCTTGAAAGGAAGGAGAATAGAAGCTAGGTTGCGATTGCTTGATAAAATTCAGAGATAGTACGCTTGCGGAATATGTAATCCGTATTATGTGTCCCCTGAAACTTTCGCCGGGCCGACAATGAACGCGTAGTAAAAGAAATAGATACTAGAACGAGTCGTTTAAAGATCTCATTCTTGCTGCGAAAGATACGCGATGACAAAAAGCTAGAGGAGCTGCTCGAACGCACGGTGATTATACTTTTGCCTCAAACCGACATGTAGCTTGCGAGGTATTGATGCAGATATAGATTAAACATCTATCTATTGTGTAAGAATGCTAATAGTCTCCCGTGTATATTATAATTATCAGACTCTCTCTCTTATGCTAGCCAGGTTTATTTTATTCTATACAAACATACGTCTTCATTCAGTCATCATTGACTTTCTCTCCTGGTTTTTGTGCGAAGAAAAATGTCGACTCTCCAGGCATATCCAACTTGGCTATCCATATAATACGAGGAATATACTTATTCTACTTATAACCGCAGGGTAAAGAAAAATTATTTATTTCAACAACAATTCTTTTATTTTTAATAAAACACGTGTATCTTAATTGGAAATAAAAAGGCTATTGTGGAAATAGTAAAAAGTCCATTTTTTCTGCATGATGGTTTTCCGCACTAAATCATATTCTACAGCGAATTTTATCCCATAAATGCTTGAAATACTGAGAATGAAAGTAAGAAATAAAACCCAATTAAATTTCAAAATACAGTGCGGACGCTTAGTACGATGGAAAAATTTCATAATACCGATGGAAAGTGTAAATGGAAAGCACTGTAATCTCTCTTATAATGCAAAACATTGAATATTAATGGGATTGTGGACGAAGATCACTGAATTTAAATAATTTTTAAGTTCCTTCCAAGTAGAAGTATTTGCAATCAAAACTAAAATAACAGCTATACCTATTCATACAGCATGATACTGCTTGATGTTCAAAATAAATATACTGACACACCACCGAGGTTAAGTTTTATCAAAAAGCATATCCAATTTTCTTCTTAAAATACAATGGAATTATTTAGAGGCTCACGCAATCCATATAGCAAATTTTTGAGAGAAAAATTCCTTCTGATTAATTCCAAGATTTATAATTTGCCTGAATCAACGGTGTCACTTTCAGTTCGGTTAAAAATGAGACTTTCATACTTCCGAAAAATTCTTTCGACAAATTTAATGAGCGTCTTTTGACAAAATTATTCTCGGGAGTCTAGCCTTCTTTATTTAACTTTCCTTTTGTCTTTATTCGACTTTTCTTTTGTCTCTCTCTCTAAAAAAAAAGAAAATTAGAAAGGAGATATACATTGGCTTTCAGTGGGAAACCATTTGAAGAAATTCTAAAGGAGAAAATGGAAATTCTGATGGGATTGTTATAAGTTTTACAAAGCCAACACTAGGCTGTTGAAAGCGGTGTATTTCAGGGGTGAAGATTTTCAAGAATTTTAAGAAACTGTTATTGCTGTTCGAAAAGCATATTGATTTTAGAAAATCGTTTATGAATGTTGCACGGTTTCCGGCCAAGAATGGTGGATTTAACTGATCTGCAATAACAATATACAATCATCTAATATATCTAATCATCTAATATATCTAATCATCTAATATATCTAATCATCTAATATATCTAATCATCTAATATATCTAATCATCTAATATAATAATAGCAATATACAATAAGGTAATAATACAATATAGCATAACTGTAAGTAATATAGAGGATGAAAAATTCGAGTCAGAGATCTCAATGCCTACGTCACCACCAGCAATAATAATTTGATAATTATCACTTAAGACATATGTTCATACTCTTGATTACCTATTTTGTTTGGTCCTAATTAAGTTCAGTAATTTCTTTCAAATTTGATCACATCCCCTATCGCTGAAATGAGAAATCATTTCTCCAATTGAAAAAATGTACTAACTACTGCTGCAGATAATAAAGACTCCTTAAATTGAGATAAAAAATAACATGGTTTCGTCTTAAGGAAGGAATATGGACTATTGATTAAGAAAAAATGTCTTAGTCTACTCTTACTCGTACCACACCATCTTACACTGAATTCATTTTAAATAAATAAATATCTCTGGAACCTATTTAAAGTTTCTTTTGTTAAGACATCAAACTTTTCCCTTTTGGCTTTAAGAAATAAAAGACCGGTTAAGTGAACGTCAATCGCTTCTCTATAAAAATATCATTCGAAAAATGTGGATGCTTTATACACCATTGGGAGAACACTCTGATACTCGAAGAAATCGGTAAGTCAAATTAAAAAGCGAAGAATCGGGTCGAGGAAGACATTTCGGGCTCCCGATTCCTCAATGTTCTTAAAGCACTATTGGGAAAAAAAGGCGCCCGAAGGACAAGAGACTGTATGGCTGCGCGAAGAAAGGGGGGATTTTTCAAGGTGAATCGATGGGTAGACGAGTGGAATTTTGGTTAAGAGAGTGTGCGAATGTTAAAAGGGAAAGAATAGAGTATTGGCGTAGGCCAAGGAAAGGAATGAAAGATCCCAAGAAGACGATCTGCAAGAAAATTGGTAGAGATGAGATTTTGGGAGGTGAAAGGTCGGAAATAGATAGTGAAAGGAAGAAAATAAGCCGAATATAAGGATTAGGCGAGGGAAAGTTTTGAGCGAAGAAGGGAATGGAAATTTGTTCTGAATTAAGGTCGATGGGATTTCACAGTACCTGTGGGTTCTAAGCGAATTGCTTGGATTGGAAGGGAGAAAAAAAATTCTTTATTGGAAAATGAATAATAGTACAATGGCAAGATGGAATATTGCTATGTAAATTTGAATGGGCAGAAATGCGCGAAAATAAAAATATTTCTCATAAGTCATTGTTATTGAATCCATTGTGAAATGGGAATATATATTCAAATTTTCACCTCAAAAAATCTCAGTTATTATTGTACTGTGCGATAAATGTTTGAATGAGACTATTAAATTTCAGCGTGGACATTTTTATCATCTATCAATAAAATAATTTTTGAAACATTATAGTTGCAATCATGCTCTATTATTCTTTACTTTTTTACCTAAAAGTACTTCTTTTTTATTTTAAATTTAAAATGTACATGTATTGTTCCTTGTTTTTAGATACCTGCCTTTTCTATAAAATTTTAGTTTTTTTCTACCTATAGGTTTCGCAGGTTTTTTTGCACCTGGTGACTTCCTTTGGGTGTTTTCCTACTGTGGGGGTGCGTTTTCCAAGCACTAGCTTAGATTTAAACCCACAAATTTTCATGATCTCTCTTTGTTTCAAGTTTTAATTGACGAGAGATTAAATGTAAGAAGAAACTTTTTAGCCTCAATCTTGCCCGAATAAAGACGTTTTATCAATATTATTACTTTTTCTAATGTTAAAAAATAGGTGACGATAGTAATTCATTTGATGAGTTATCAGGTTGTAAGTATTAAGCACATATATCACTCGGATATTAAAAAGCATGTTAAAAGGAAGACTCAAAAAAATAACATGATTTGGTCAAAAATTCAGCTTGGGCTATGTTATTATGTATAGGGTAAGAGTTCTCAAATATATTTGTTGGAATTTACGCAACTCTTGATTGCAAAATCCTCACATGAGTCAATATACTAAAATGCCGGAAAGTTTACGTTGATTTGATTAATAAAATGTATGATTATACTACAGTCAGCTGCTAAAAATACTCTGAATAACTTTTGTTAAATTTCTTATTGCGTTCCTTGATTTTCTATATGGGTGCGACGAGAAGAAAAAAAATTGTTTATGCCAGAATCAAGCAACAAAAAGGTTTTATCTTCAAGGAAGATTAGATAGCAACCATTGGAAGTTTTTTACGCAGCATCCCCATTACTTGATGCTTTATATAGGTTCCACCCTTATCACCCTTGCTCGATCAAAGATATCATCTAACTAATGAAGGGAGCGAGCTTTCTTCCAGAAACAATACCACTTGAAATATCTTTGAAAGAGGAAACAATAAGGGTAAAACATCCTTTCTGGACGGAAATGAAAATTTCAACAAGGGACTTTTTATACTGAGTATAAAGGGAAAGAGCAACCTACTCAGGATAAACAAAGGGAAAGGTGATGGACCTTCGTGGAGCTATTACGCTCACTTTTGGAATACTGTAAGAGTTGATGAGTTACACACTGCGACTACAAATGTAATATTTTACGCTTAATCGGAAGGGATTCAAAACTTTGGATCATTCTCTAATGCCATTGGCTCATTAAAATTCATTTCCATTGAATTAGTTGGGAGAATGATGGTCTATCTTGGAAAATAAACGTACTCAACTAGCCCTTTAGAGGCCGAGGTCATTACGGAGAATAAAAACCACTTTTCAAATACATTTTCAACTGACATTGGCTGGAAAAATGAAGCTGATTCATCGTAAGTTTTCTGCAAGGAAATGTTGCATGCCTATTTCTAGCGTTCTCACAATGCATTCCTACTGTTTAACTGTTTTTCAAACTGTAGTTAAATTTTATTATAATTTATCGATAGAACGAATAATAAATATTTATTGGTATTTCCTCCTAATTAAACGGACCTAAATATTATTTACATAGTTCCACATTCACTTTTCGATCCAGGCTCAAAAAATATCATCATACTCTACCATATGTACTACTGCATTTATTTCTGCGTACTACATACACTTGACAAAAATCTTGATTTTCACTGGTGGATAACCAATGCTTCGAAGTCAACCAATTGTTAATTAATATCAGCTACAATACGAAAACAGTACGAAAATAAACGTTAATTTTGCAGTTTGCGACAGTTTACGATATTTATGGAAACTTTTGTGAAATAGCTCAACGTACTCTCTCAACGTTCAATTTAGCGATGATAGTGTGAGACATTGGAAGAGCACAACTGGTTATAAATACGAAGAAATTAGCTTCAGAGAGTACGGTTCCTTCGTTATGAGGTATTGAAAGATTGCTTTAGGTAAAATAATACAAAATAAGAAAATTTTGCGATATTGGAGGCTGTGCTTCATGTTTTACCTAAAACTACCCACCAAACGCTTGAATCGTCCTCCTTCAGAAATCAAGAGAGCAGCCATCCCAATCCGGATTAAGGATAAAGAGGACGTCTTACCTTCTTCGACCGTGGACACATCATGCAGTGCTGTCACGGAGTGGTAGTAGCTCTGGGGACCTGTACGATTCGCCGATGCCCATTATTTCAGGGAATAAAATAACACTTAAAGAATAACGGCGATATTTTCCTTCAGTTTAATAGAAGATTATTACTTGAAGATATCATAAATGTGGTGTTTTTTAAAATGGCGGGGACTACTCTGCTTGATAACAGAGCAGGTAAACATGTGATAGCCGTAAATTTAAAAAAGTTGCCATTTATCTCTTATCCTTTCGTAGAAAATATATGGGATTACAAAACCAAGAAAGATAAACATGAACTGCTTCGAGAACCCAAACTGGAGCTCAAAACTCTCAAAAACTTCAAAAAGGGAAAAAATAGTTTCTGATATGTCCATTGTAACCGGTAATAAAGTCAGAGGAAAAAAGTGAGCATTAATTTTCGGTGGTCAGTAAAGAAGTCATAGAACATGTTCACCGAGAAAGTCAGTTTCGTTAGCTAATCTTAGCAAAGGGTACAAATGAATATCCATCATGATCACAATGGCTCACACCATAGCTAATTTTTATTTTTATTGCTGTATAGAATATACAGATTTTCGTCTGCCAGCTCTTTTTACGACTTCGTAATTTGTTGCGTTGGGTTGAGTTGGTCGGTTGGAGGGTAGGGAATTCCTTTAATATAAGGAAGGATTGTATTAAAAATCAATAAATAATTATAATAGTAAAATAATATTTTTATGTATATGATATATAAAATAAGATAATGCTCGCGGCAAAACGGCCGCGGCGAATTATTATAAACCAGTAGCTGTGTAAGTGGGTATTCTAGAAATTTTAGTACCCTTAATCTTATGCACCACACCTAACGCCTATCGATTATTTTGAAACTAGCTGTACCTAAACGTATCACACCGGATGATAACTTACAAAAGCTACAAAAAACGATCCTGCGGCGGAAAACTTAGCGAAAGCCGGTCTGAACTTGTCACCGTTCATCCAAAGACGCTGCGAGTCGCAGAGGAGTGATTAAATCACGTCGAACGCACCGAACATCATCGAGGAACGTGATCGTCGGAGCGCGTCGAGTAATGAGGGGAAAATCACGGAGGAAAAAAAGCGAAGGCAGGTGAGAAACGAAATTCGGAAGAGACGAAGACGCCGCAGCGCGGAAGCGGGGAACAAAAGAAGGGGGAAAGCGTGTAACTCCCATAATCCGTCCTTGGAGAAGTTTCGTGAGATGGGGTAGAAGTTCGAGAGGGAGACGACGAAAGGCAGAGTGCTTTCCGGAGACCGTTGGAAACAAAGGCACACATCGATCGAGTGCCATCCAGAAAGGAGAGAGATAAAAACCCATCGGAAGAGATGGAAAAGGGGTAGCGAAAGTGAAAGGATGAGGCGGCGGAATGAAAATGGGGAGGAATTTCCTCCCTTTCGTTCTCGCATTACATTAGTCCCTACAAAAATAACGCTCAAACGGAAGAGCCTTTCCTCCCGCTGAAATTACCGAGGATTAAATGGAATATTGTTAACGGAGAGCACGTGAATCGGGTGCATGCGAGATGGAAACCGCTTTTCACTTTTTCCGCGAAAAGATATTCGAGTTACGCCTGGGAGAGAGACGGGAGTTTTTGGTTAATTAGTGCGCGTGGTGAAGGTAAACGCATTGTGAAATTGGTGGGATTAATTTATCTTGTCTTACATGTTCTCAAAGTATTGTTACACATAATATAATTTCTTTAATCTCTTGTGTGTATCTAATTTACATGTATATCATGCTGGGTCTTGAACTTTCATCAAAGCCGTCTTTAGAAGACACCTTCGTGATTTAAGCTTAAAAAAACTTCATGAATTATTTACGTCAAAGTCTCTTGATGTAATACAAAATCAAGGTTTTCTGACCAAGCTTTGTGGAATGCCGTCATAAACAAACAAAACGAATATAGTATTTTCCATTGAATTTTATTTATCGACCCGTTGCGATAATTACGATTATCTTCATTCAAATCCATTTCTGTATATACCTTAGCATGAAGATGATCATGATTATCGATAACCTATGATAAAATAAAATTCAGTGGAAAAAACTAGATTTAGGTTTCACTTTCCCTGGCTAAGCTAGATAAGATTGTTATAGAAGTAGATTGATTTGTGATTCTAAGATTAGGACTTTATTACTTATTTCATTGCATCGCCGTCACCTGAGCTGCACTGCCTCAAGAAATTGGAGGACTTCCTCATGATAGAATCGATCGTGTTAGAGGTTTAATTAATAATTATGCGTATATGATACAATTTAAACGGAAAGGAAAGGCAATCTACGTATCCAGCCACAAACTTTGAGGCACAAGCTTTATTTTGCCAAAATTTTTGGATGTCTACGGATGACGTATATTTTGGTAATAAAGTACGGATGCTTCGACTCTACCGTAACATAATTAAACTTCAATTAGTTTATGGGTGATGATTCAGGCGCATTAAACAATTATCCTGTGTGATGTAATTTTAAGGTAAGAGGATGAAAGCGATGTAATGATGTTGCCTTGAATATTGTGTTGCCAATATTGTAATTAATGCATTACTGAGAAATCAAGTTCAACTTGTTGGGTGCGTCTCATCACTGAAGTAACTGTATCGCTAGTAAGGAGATAATTGGGTATTATTTTCCGCATCGAAAATGTGTAAAGAAGTTTAATTGTGTCGTAATCAAGGTTGTGCATATGTATTTATATAAATACTTGAGAAAAAGTGTTCCGCGATTTTTCGAAATTTCAGTTTCGTAAATCCATCTCTCTGGATGCACCTAGACAGATACCACCACGAGCCTAATTGCTACATCAAAGTTGGCTTTAATGATCTGCTTAATCTCTTCACTTTGTTAACTTAATGTTAATTACAATTTAATTATTGTTAAAATAAGAGTAAAAATAGAGTAATTATAGAATATAAACCTACTGGTATACTTGATATAAGAGACATTTACAGCAATAGAAGTAAATTTACCAGGTACCATATACTTAATTGTGAGATTTGGTACCGTAATATTGAAATGAAAAAATTCACTTTGCCGCTGACTGAAGAAAACAAAAAAATCCTCCGTAACACACCCACGAAAATGACTTATTTTTTATTTTTCCGTCACGTTTGAACTTAATTTGAAGGGCCTGCATCAAGGTGGTGCTCGAATTTCCATCTGCAATAGGCCGCTGTGTTTACATTCCGCTCTTTAATCATCTCAAATTGCCAACGCGGAATTCAACGTCGAGAGCTGTGTTACATTTCACAGAGGTTTCCTACGCTTTCGCAAACCATCTCTTGAAACTTACTTAGTATTTACATTATAAAGTTGCAGATTCTTGACCTAAGGACATTAGCAGATTTATTAATAGGATCCTTAGGCGCTAGGTAGCCTCGTTCGAAAGTGACCTCGTTGAAAGGTCATTAAATGAATGTCGCGCGAAGGAACGGTTTGTAATGCTGGAATAATTATTTTAATCACAAGATCCGTACGAAGTTCCTACTCGAGATAAATTACAGAATACTCCGTAATGTTCATGTCTTATACTGTGATGTGACATACATATGATGTCTTAATTATATGTAAAAGATTTTATTACTACTTGCAATTCATAAAATGATACATTTTGCTTTTCTTATCGATAAATGATATCATTCTCTCTCTCGACAATAAAAAAATTCTGCTGCTATTTCAAATTCCGTAAAATAAATAGTTTGTCTCCCATCTTAATGACATTTAGCATTTGATTATTCGGTTTGGATTGTCTCAATGCTGTAATCTGTTACCGAATGCCGAATAAGACTATATTTACAAGATTGACGAACAATTTTTCAAAACACACAAGTATTATAAAACAGCAAAATTGATAAAGATATGGAAACAAGTTATAAAAAGGGGAGAAATTAATAAATTCTGAATTCATTCTCAGAATGATTGAAGGACCCAAAGTCTCAGCGATTTTTTGACTGATGAAAACGTATCATTTTGAGATTCATATTTTTCTTAACAATCCGTAAAACTGAATTTAATTGAAGGGGTGGTGTGTTAAACAATTCAGACAAAATACGCCGGATATTACGATTATGTTTCTTACTTCAATTTAAAAATTTCGCTTCATAAACATGTATATACCATAGTATTCATTTCATAATTATCCAGGAATATCTCCGCAATGTCTGTGTCTATATATGTAAACTTGTAAAAACCTTTAAACTTCTTCACTTTCATTTTAAACGTATCCCTAATCGTATTAAGAACCGCTTATCCAAAGAAAATTTTGGCGTAAATATAAATTAATTAAAGTAAATAAAAAGACTTTTCATTCATCATCAATTTCAAAAGCAACGTCTGTAAGCGTTTCTCAAATTATCATTCGTGCCGGGTGTATTCTTTAAACGGCTTACCTAACAAGAATATAGGTATGTGTTGCCTGTGGTTCGAACTGTCGTTGAAGGAGAAAGGCAATGAAAATCACAGACAGACTCTCTTTGTGGGGCTTTAATCGTTTTAACCTCTCTCTTAGCATCGATCAATCCCGCTCACTTCATCAGCTCTGTGTACTGAAATCCCCCCATCAACAGTCTCCGTGATTCCCGGAACAAGATACGAGAAATTCCTATTTATTTGCAGGATTTAGAAGGGCAAAAAGCAGCGTGAAAGTATACAACTAAGTTTTATGGTATACACTGGACCGAATCTGGTGCAAACGTTTTATAATATCCCTATAACTATCTTATCCTTATCGCTATCACTATATAACTTTGGAAACGTTTCGTGATTCCCATTTTTAATGATACCCACCAATGTCAGATTCAGTTGGATAACATGACTATTCTTAATAATTTTTCTGAAGTTCTATTGCCTTCGTTAAGAAATAATATAATTTTTTCATTTCTCGACTAGTGATTCCGGTAGAAAACTGCGAGAATTCACTTACATACTCAATTTAATTACTTAATATTGTGTTTGTAATAAAATTGAAATCCTTGTGCGAGAGCTATAATTGTTAAACAATCATATCCTTTTCATTATAGTCTTAAAGATATTTTAAAGATACAACTCACTAATTCTAGAATTTATTCACGGGATTTTTCCCTCTAACCTGCTGCTTAAAAGGCTACTCATGAATATATCTAGATAATATTGCTGACCTTCGCAATTCTTTTAGTATCTTTTCGAAGAACCCGCGTTGAAATTCTCAACGGGACTTTTCTTCGCGAATTATCATACGGAAATGTATAATACGAAACCAAACGAGATGATCGATCAATATTCCACGACTATGTGAATTCACTCCTGGAATTCCTCGAGGAATATATTGGCTGGGGCATGTGGAAGATGCGCGTGGAACATGGAAATCGGAAGATTGAATGTACGACTTACTAATTCAGGGAGAGACTTGCATCTATAATTTGCTTAGCGTTTCGATGAGTTCCTCGCGGAGTTTACCTAATTTTGCACGCTCTTGTTAGTACATGAGGACGAAAGTTGGCTTGTTAAATGAAACGAGATGTAGAAGTTTTGGAGAAAAAGCAATTCCTAACCCTATTTAAGGATGTGTTGAAGGTTACGAGTTGGCTTTTATCTCCTGTGAGTACATGATGTCGAAATAGTGTTGTTAAAAGTACTTAGACATCTGATGTTATTTCGCGCAAAATGGGCCCATCAGGAATCAAATCAGCAAATGCTTTCACTAAAGGCGATCGCGCTGCTAACTTGGATAAAATTTATCAATGTACAGATCCATACGCATATATGAAATTGGAAAGTGAAATGGTTTCATCTTTCATATCTCAACCTCAATGTTGATAACTTTACACAAATGGTATGTATCGACACATTCCTTCGACATCCTTATTGATGTTACATGCAACAAAAACAGTGTTTCTTAGCTCGTAGAAATTTAACCAGTTAGAGGTTGATGCTATTCCTAAATTTAAATTTCATTTTTTGATTAATTTTATTTTGTTTTTGGATATGTTTGGCTCTGGCATATTACTTAAAATGCCTGTTTATCATACATCTCTATAACTTCGCTGTTAAACAATCTAAGAAAACTTTCAAATAATTTAATTTTATCTTTTGCATTTCCATTAAAAAATATCTACCTACTACAAATGTGTGCGAATGCCAGTATTTGAAATACGTTGATAATAAGTAAATTTTTGATATGTTTTTAATATAAAAGAAATCGCCAGGAAATTTTCGAAACACTTATTGCCGCATATACTTTGAGTTTGAAATCGTTGTTGAAATTATAAGATCACGTATGATCTGAAGTAAAATTAATTTGTGAAATTCTATCATTTATTGTTTTTTGTGTATACTTAAGCATTAGTAATGAATTTATACTGTTACATAAAATTCCGTTTTATGTTGACATACTTTAATTATATAATTGAAATTAATGAATACCTGAATTAACGAAAAACAATAAGTAATGAAACCGGACTATCCAAGAAATATTCAAAGACCGTTTCCTCAATTTGTCATCTCTTAGAATTACTCTTTTATACAGCCCGTAATATCTAATTACTCCCTGCAGCATTGCACCATTCGCTGGATAGATAGAACAGGTTTAAATGAAGAGAATTCATGCATTGGACAATTCGAAAAATCCTGGTGGGGTCGTAGTTTAAAGAATTTTTTTCCGTAGCTTCGACAATCATAAAGTCCTTGAAAACCTTAAGTAGGTAGAAAGAAAAATACTCAACTATGAAGGGCTGACAAATCAACTGTCTCCATTCCTTTGATAGGCCATCGATTAAGCTCACCTTACTTTTAGATTACTTTGCGAATCAGGGGGAAGGATTAAATCATTCTGATTGACACAGGGCAGCGTAAACTTTTAAGATCTCCCCGCCTGGGGACAGAATACACAGAACTCAGTTCTCGTGCGTCACAGTGGCGCCGTCGTTATCGAATTCCCCCAAAAACTTCCATATTCCTCCCTCATTTTTATACACCCGGCGATATCCAGGGGTGGACAAAAAATGGAGAAGATATCGAGTCCGATGCAATTACGCTGGAGGCCTTTATAAAAGTGGACGTCCAACTACTTATACTCATATTCCTTATCCTTTTAGATTAACTAATGAATTCGTCCCTTTAAAATAGCTTGGTGGAGGCTTCCCCTACTCTTCGTCATTTTTCTAGCGATTCAGAAAGAGATTATGCTTTGTTTCCTTTTTGTTGAGAAAATGAATAGGTTCCCATAATTCTACGCCCACCACACTAAGTATGAATTTTAGGAAATCCTTACTATTAGAAAGGCTATCGATGTATATGGATGATACTACTCTTAACTTAGTAAAGCCAGAACGAGATGGTCTAGCGTTTAAGTTTAGCGAAATATTCTCTATAATTTCAATAGAAAACTAAAATTCTTGAGATAATAGAACTTGGAATATTTGAGCAATTATTATGTCTGATATAATTTATTTTTCATTAATTCCCGCAGGTGTATGTATACAAAGCGTCATTAGAAAGTTTCCAAGTAATTGTAATTTATCAATTTTTATCAAAGCCATTGCTTAATCTTTTATTATGCTTAAGATACCATTATTTCGATTTCCGTCTTAAAGTATTTTTTTTGATTATTGGTTTATCGTTGAGTTCTTTAAGTTTAGTTGTTTTTTTCATTTTCTGATTTCTATGGAATCTTAGTCCAAAGTAGATAAAATAGCATTTTTAAAGAGTACAGTATATGGCGAAATGCCTTGTGGTTAAGCATCTTTGGTCCTATTTTATCGAAAGAAACTCAACGAATATAAAAACTTTAATCATAACCTACAAAATATTTTTAAAAAATAAATCCTGAATACAGGGGTATTTTCTTCATTGATTGGTTCGACGAATCACCAATCTTTTTACACTACGCTGGTGTTTGATAACTCGTTTTTTCGTAATATGCTTTGAACGAAACATCAGCAAGAATTTCATGATTGAGCGACTCAAAATTACAAAAATCATCTTAGCTTAAATGATTTCGGAAGTGAGAGATGCAATAAATGAATGTTTCCTTTCGTAATCTAATAATCGATAAGCGAATGAAATCCTCGTAAACATTCTTTGATCTTCAAATAAGTTTGTCGGCGCATCAATGGAAAAGCGTACGGGATATTTATTCTTTCCATTTCTCTGATTTCTATTACATAAGCTAAATTATGAGAGTTTTTACAAAAAAATAAAACAGTTCAAATAGAATCGAAACGAGATATTATTGGATATTCAAAAAATAACGATTTTTTATCGGAATTCAATTGAAATTCAAAAAGAATTCAGGTGAAGAAAAGTTGAGATTCAAATTCTGACGAAATTAATTTTCTCATATACCTAGGGAGATGTAGGTTCCTTTTTATCCTCTTAACAGACGAGTTGAAGGGGCTTCCTAGTTTCTATGCGGCGAATTTCTTGAATTCAATGAAGCAGATATAAGTGGAACTATTTTTTTTTAGCTTCGTTTGGAGCGGAACAAAACTCTGCTTTTAAGTTGGACAAGTTCAAATCAGAGAAAACTTGACTTCAAAAGGTGAGATTCGGAGATCGACTTCATTAACTTCCTCGATATCTCACATATTCTTGAAGAAGTATTTATCCCGAATAAAAGAAACTTTAGCGTGCATTATTCATTATTTCATCCTCTCTTTAAAATCATCAGCGTCAACCAGGGTCTTTTAAATGAGCTGGCGTCATCAATTTTTCTGATAATAAAATCAACTGATTGGCGGGTCACTTTGTGGTATTCCATGACAATATGGAAGAAATAAAAAGGAACCACTTTTCAAAAATGAACCTAGTTCCTAATTTATTTAAAAAAACAATTATGCAAGATACCACAGAATACAAATTATTTAAATGCACGACATGTTTCGACGCGTAAGCGTCATCCTCAAGTCATCTTGCATAGTTGTTTTTTTAAATAAATTAGGAACTAGGTTCATTTTTGAAAAGTGGTTCCTTTCTATTTCTTCCATATTTTTCTGATAGTACTTTTTCTGTGCTCCTGCTAACTCATCTTGATAGAGGAAATGCTTCATTTATTCTTTGGATGACGTTCGGTGAAAAAATTTGTTCGGCGAATTCCATATTCAGTTCCATGAAATCTAGATCATGAAAGAATGCATAATTTCATTCACCGCATCAAAATTTAGGAAAAACCATACCTTGTTAAATTCTCAACTTGATCATAAATTTGTTCCGTTTTACTTTGGGTTGCCAACTCCTTGAGAGTTGGTTCCGGGAGTTTATTTATTTATTTATTATTGGACCCTTTATTAGGCGAGGTTAGGCCCGAGTGGGCCTCTCTTCCACCTAACCTCGTATGAAGATACATGGTTATCGATATGTAAAATAATACTAAGAGAATAAAAAAGAGAAAAAAAACGAAAAAGAAAGATTTGTTTTGTGGGAAAAAATCTCCATAACTGAAGGTTGATAGAGAAAAAACCCACAGTGTGGGAAAACACCCACACAAGAAGGGGGGCGAAAAAAACCGCGTAAACACAGTGAAAACATATAATAAATAAAATAATTTTTAAAATTCAAAAAGAGTTGTCCATTTTAAGAGTGGTAAATTCCTGGGGATTCCGGGAGAATATTTTAAGCATGACCTCAACCACCTTAGAATATGTATTATTCGTTAATAAATGGAAAACATGAGCAATGTGATCACAATTGTACTATCTATAGCCAGATATGCAATTTTGAATGAGTTAACGCACTTTTCAGAAATTAACAGAATCACGGATATTAGCTGTGGCGTCTTTATTCCAACTTCCATAATATTTTTGAATATCTCAACACGAAGTTGGAATATGTTTCAGATTATCAACGAGGACTGATGAAATTTAACTATTAAAGGAATTAAGTCGTGAAAAGTTACGAAATACGGTAAATAGGTGCATGAAACTTAACATCAATGTAGTTGAGTATAATTCAGAGAAAAACGCTTCAATCCGAGAGGCGGGAGACCTTAAAAATTACTGGGTATTTACCGTGAAATCCGGGAGAGATAGCGGCCATAGTCGTACTCTACCGGATGTTTTCCTGGAAACGACGTTGTTTGAATAGAGAACAGCAGCCTTTGAATACGTAGGAACGTCTGTTCGCAACTTAGGATTCTAGGCAGAAAAAATAGCTACACTGCATTTCCCTATGTATACTAAGTCCTTGCTTACTTTAAGATGACGGGTATAATATACCCGGCACATCCATAGAGGAAAAAATTCAGATTTTATAGCCTATATATATCTTATTTTATAAAATTTCCCGCGCAATGTGTATAATTTTTAAATAACTCGAAAGGTTATTAGGCAGCATTTTAGGAGGAATATTTTTATGTATATAATGACTATGACTGGAGGTCGTATATTTGAGATATTCTATCATGGCATCCTCCAGGAATCAAATCTTGTACGGCTCTTCTCCTTTCCAAAGCTTTGCACAGCTCATGGTAGATTCATGTATCGGTTAAGGAAATTATTTTGAACGCATGAAATATGATTATATATAAAACACCAAACCCACTATCAGATAGATATAATGAAATCGATTAAAAATTCATTTCAAATTATTTAAAGATAACATACACTCTTCAATAGTCCTCTAATACCTTCATCACTCTTCAATAGGTAATTAAATAATTAAAGATTAATAAGATTAATAGGTAATAATTAAAGGTAATTAAATAATTAATCATTAGGTAATTAAATAATTAAAGATTAATAAGATCAATAGGTAATAATTAAAGAATAGACCCTTCGGCTTAGAATCTAATGCCACATTCACGGGTATTTTAGGTACTGATCTTCTTCTAGAATACATTTATAAGATCCCAACAAAACCATATATGTTATGAATGAAAATATCCCAAATATTCTACAAGAGTTATCCCTCAAACGTTTGTGGCGACGATACGGCGTCGTCAAAATATATCGTCGAGGGGAAGTGGTGTCGGCCAAACGTCCTTTTACACATCCTTTAAGCTGATTACTCTACAGGCGCTGATTCGGATTAAGATTCGAAACTTTTAGTTGGAAAGAAAACAAGTAGCTTACGGAAGGCGCTGAGGCTCGGATACACGAATGACTCCATCCGGAAAAATAGAGTGCAATTCAATGCAAATAAAGCCGGGGACAAAGTTGTCTGCGGGCACTCTCCAAATGATTCCTCTGAGAAAGACTTCCCGTTTCTCTTTCCACCTCGAAAACTCCCTCAGTCTCCTTCGCGGAGCTCATTTCTACCGTAATTTTCTCACGACGTAGAAGAGGGAGCCAATGAGTGTATTTTTCGTCGGAGTCCTCAAAGTTTTCCCGAAAAGATCGCTGTGAGAGGAAGTCCTTTGTCCGAAATGGAACGGAAGGTCTGCGGAGGAGGCTACTTACCAAGTTTTCTCGTATTTTGATTTCTTTTTTTTGTTTCAAGTTTGCTGCCGCCGTTTCCGGTTATTTACGCGAAATGGTTCTTTTACGTTTGCCCTACAGCAAATGATGCATTCTTTGGATTTAGAACTCAGCGCAAAGTGATTCTTGCATGGAATGAGAAATACGGGTGAAGGAAAAACAAGCGCCTTAAACAATATGCGCCATCCGACTATGAAAACGTAATAATTTCTAGCGTATTGTCATGTTTAAAAATATTTTAATGAGGGGTTGAGACATAATCTATAGCTTCGGCCGAGATGTGGTGGAAATACATAACTGAATACAGATTTTTACTTTTCCACAGAATGTTTTATTTAAGAACTACCGGTTTCGGTGTATAACCATCTTCAGGTTCGAACATACTGTTCTGTTCTTGTCTGTGGAAAAGTAAAAATCTGTATTCAGTGAGGGGTTGAGCTTTAACAGTTACTTATGATCTCCTGATAAGCAATGTATGGAATGAACTAGCTCCTCGGCAAACGAAAAATTTTAACAGATATTATTATGTTTGAAAAAAATATTATTTGAGCTTTAATAGTTACTGATGTTCTCCCGATAAGCAATGGAAGAATAAATACCTTATATGTAAACAGAGAATTTTAATAGCTATTACGATTTGATAAAAAGTATTATTTTTGATACATTATGAATTCTATTGTAAAACTTTTTGTGTGAATATAACTTTAGAGTTTAGAGAAAAAGATTCGTAGCCAATTCAGTTTCCAACAACTAACGAATTACAAAAGCTTCAAATTCATTTTCACCTTGGTGAATTTCAAATAATTAGCTTTTCCAAACGGCGTTCATTAAAAATCTATAATTAAGATGCAAAATTTTGATTTGAAAATCGTTTCGTGTATTCATTCGGACGATAAATTATGAATGAAGTTAATTTTATTTATATTATATCCGTAATTACAAATTAAAAAAACGAAGCGGTTAATTAAAATCGCCGTCATTTATTAGTGATTTCTGTATAATTTCATGTGGGAAGTAGTTTGATTTAAAGTCCGTTCTCTCTTATCAATAATTTAAGAGATTATGATTTATTATTTTTAAGGGTAGGTAATTGGTAATCATCCCATATCTATGCGACTAAGACGAGATTTGCTGCATATTTTTTATACATGTAAAAAAATTGAAAATATTTCTTTTAGAACGAAAGTAAAGGGAATAAAAAAGCTGCTGAGAATATGTAATTTCTTTAGGTCAGATTGCTATCGGCAGTAAAATCCGAATATAATTTGGAATCACTACTTTAGGATGAAAACAAACATCTTTGACATTCATATTACTAATGCTCTTATATTACTTATTCATATCACTCCTTCATTGTATGTTTTGTACATTATACAACCATGTTATTTTTCACAATTGATATCATACATCACGAATAAGTTAACACAGTTGAATAAGTTTCACAGAAATCACATTTCTATACGTACAGGTCCGAGCATAAATTTTAAATAGCTATTACGTGACATGGTTTTTTGTCATCACCCGAGAAGTCGCGAAATTTCTCCTACTTATTCTGAATTCATTTTGCTGGGAACAAAAGAGCGAGGAATTACGTACACTTCACGTAGAGAAATTCAAATCCTGCCTGCAATAAAAATCATATGACATCGCAAGGAAATAAACTCAAGTGTAGATGAAAGAAAAAAAGGAACTCGGCTGTCAATGAATAAGAGAAACAAGAAATCTCAAAACGCCAAATATTGGCAACCGATGAAAACTGATTCAGCACTAACCTCCCTTGATGATGGAGAAAGTTTCCGAAATGCATATCGGGAGTTTCTGAACACCGGTAGCATCACCTGGAGATAATTCTTTTCTGAGGAATTGACGGTTGTTGGCATTCGGCGATTGGAGATTTCTCGTTTTTCTTAAGCAAAAGTAGACGTCGGGAAGGCCTTACCTGTACACGATGGACGACACATTCTTGAGCTGGGCACTCGGCTCGCTCCAGCAATCAACCGCAAGGGGATCGCTTCCGTTGACAACGTCCACTCGCGCCAGCGGCTTCTTCAGCTGCGCCATCGCCACCTTCACGGCGTCCACAGCCACTTCCACGGAAGATCTAAGCGCCTTGCGACCACTTCCGGCTCCCAGGCGCGTCGGAGTCCTTGGGATTAGCTGAAGGAGTCCGACGGGCACGTGAGCATCACCCGTTTCTTCCTCTTCGAATTCGTGTTCTCCTTCGTCCTCACCCTTCTCGTTCTCCATCTCTTCCTCCGCCTCCCCGTCGTTCTGCATCATGTGGAGGAATTGAGGAGATTCCGTCGGCTCGATCAGGCGTTGAAATTTCCCGGGGGTTGCCTCTGGGGTCGCCGTTGTCGAGGTGGTGGTGCTCGCCTGTCTCTTCGCCTCGTTACAGGAAGATTGGGTGGCGTTGCGTCTCACCGGTTTCACTCCCAGACCTGCGTTCGTGTCGATCCATAACCACTCCCAGTCTCCGCTGACGGCGAGGCCGACTCCCAGGTCTTCTTCGGTGTCCAGGAGGCTCGCCTCCGCAAGCAGCCGGCGGATGGACCCGGCGGAGCCGAAGAATACCGCGACGCAAGGAGAATCTTCGTAGTCGTTGTACTCCTAACAGTGAAATAGAATGGAAAATACAGTGAATCTCTAGAGGGATCCTGGTCAAAGTAGGTATTGTATTAATGTATGGTGGACTGGTTCTAGTTTTTCTGGTTGGTGGCAGGAGGAGCAAACTTTGCCCCTCCTTCAGTTCCGAAGTCAGTTCCGAATTCAAAAATCACTTTCTTATCATTAATCATCTTGAATTTCATCATCAGTCCACCGAGTAACTCTGGGATGGGAGGGCTAACCAGTCACAAATCGAGAAACAGAAATAGATTTGTGACGAATTTACATTTTTTATATATTTATATTTTATGTTAGTAGTTACCGCAGAAGTAATTGAAATTTTAATTACTAAATTTAAATTTACGGCTAGAATCACAAAAAGGTTATCAGAAAATTGAATTATGAAATTTCGCAATAATATTTCATACCTTTTTCTATTGAAATTTTTTTAAACATTCCACAAAAAAATTTAATCATACCATATAATGTATTTTTAGCTGGATAATTGAGAAGTCGAGGGTTTAATACACGTGTTCAATTACGTTACTATTCATTCTCATTCATTCTTTTCTGGATATTGCAGCTGATTCCGCCACCCTCCTTAAGATATAAATTGCTTGCTTATTGCCAAGGCATTCGACTTAAATAGGAAAAGTAAAACCATCTCTCTGCACTTGGTCATAATAATAGTTCAAACTAAAAATAGCAAAAAAACGGGCATATAGGAGGGTACTTCCTGCGCAAGAAACTGTGACTGTCATTTTAACGCATATTACGCGGTGAGATACTAAAATTTGAACGTACGTAAATTCGATTTCCGTCACTCAGTAATTGCTTTTTCGTCAATTATTTGATTCTCATCATCAATGTATGTACTAAAACAAAATGGTATTACCATCTCTGGCAACATTTAAATAACGGGTTTCTACTGGTATAGGATCCGCGCTCAGTTGAAAATAGACTTTATAATTGCTTTGAACCATGCTTTAGCTCGTACGGAGATAGGAGGTCTATTTTAAATATCCCCGTAATAAATCTTTGCCTTGTATTACCTTGCTCACCTACTTAAAAATTTTAATCGTTTCATAGTCAATTTTAGTGTAATCATGTAGATCTAGCTCTACTCTACATAGTGTTTCTGAAATAACCCCATAAATTTAAAACTAAAAAGAATTAATTAATTCCTTTTCGATCATATAGATGTGTAAACATGCTTATCGTTGATTCGCATGGACAATTTTTGCCGATATTCCTCTGTCATGAAGGAAAATCGTCGTAATCCCCTTAACAGTTTGAAGCAAGCATGGCTAAAATGTACAAGTTAATTAAAGAACTTTTGTTTTCTCCTCAACTGATATAACTCGGAAGCATATATATACTCGTATATTAAACCTACAAAATTATTTCAGCAAAAATGTGACTTTTATTGAACGAATTAATTAAATACTCTAAATCTAACTTTGTTGACGAAAGATGGGCAAAGAATGTTCTTCTCATAGTTTTTGAGCGCTCTAAAGAAAGTTTCTTTCAATTTTGGCTGTCAACCAAATGACATTGTGTCAGAATTAGTATTATGATGATCAGCTACCGATAGCTTAACATTGGCTAGTGAGGAATGAGAAAATATAAATCTTAAGAGAAAATAAAAGTGTGTACAGCGAAAGAGAAACTTTTAGTTATTCTTTGCCTCTCATTATCTACAGTCTATAACGATAGATATGGAAAGGGAGGGAGAAATTTAAATACGCTTACTAATAAGCAAGAGAAATTAAAACGCTCATTATGTTGTTTTCAAAAGACTGGGGGAATACGGTTGTAAATAGGTCCCTGTGGCGCAGAGGATAGCGCGTTGGACTTCTAATCCAAAGGTCGTGGGTTCGAACCCCACCAGGGATGGACCGTGATATATTTTTGTGCTATCATACAAACTTGACAACATCGAAAATATCTACGCGAGGTACTTGAATCGAATAATTTTTAACGGTTTCGGAATTAACCTCGTTATATATACACGCGTAAAACATACATGAATTTAAATTGATTTCTTTAAGCGGCTAAAATAACTTTTACCAAGTTTCGCTGTTGGCGTAAGAGATTGTTTTGAACATACTATATCCACTTACATGCTCCACCTGGTACATGAGATAAAAAGAATGAGATCGCCGTAAGAGAATGCCGGCATTAATCAGCTGCAGATTTGTTGATTGAGGGCAGTTAAGCGCTGAAGAGTGTGCACCTTATGTAAGAACAAAATTCAACAGAAGTTTGGCAGTTGTTATTTAAGTGGGCTAAAAGTTTTATGGCCTTAGGAACTGAGTAGAACTTTCCCGTGATGACGTTTCCAGCTTGTTATAAATGTTAGGTGCTTCAGGAGTATTTTAGGAGAGCCCGTGATTAACGAGTCTGCAATATTTTGGGTAGTCGTTATTTTAAGAACGATTAGAACTTTAAAGATGTACGGGAAGTATTAAAGTCTGTGTGGAGTTCACAAACTTTTATTTTTAAGACTAATTGTTTCAGAAGCAAGCATACAATTCCGATACCTCTTTTAAATTATTTTTTTTCCAAGATAAAATAAAACTGAGGGTTTATTTTCAATTCGTAAAATTCTATGAACAATAGCGGTAGTCTTTCTGTGGTGAATACACCGAGAGTCATATTCGAATCTATGTTATGTTTTAACGCTTAACTTGTTAATGATCAACCGGATCTTTCTTTAATAATTTAATGTTTCACCGCCATGAATTTTGTGCGTTCATGGATGATTAATCGCAGCAATTACAATTTATGCCGAATTATCGCAAATTATTCAAAGTTACATTAGCTTACAATTTACGGGGAAAGTAATGAGAGATGCCTAATTTCTCTCAGCTAATGAGATGCGTAATGGCTAAAAGCTGTCTAAAAGTATCAGTTATTATTTTTTACGCTTTGGGAGAACGTCAATATGGGAACCTGTGATTTAAAACTATCAAATTATTATTATTAAACTTCTTTAATATGTGTATTACCGCTTTCATTTGAATCGCTTGATTAATGATGGAGAACTGGTATATCGGCTTAAAGTTGAACCTATTCCTCATTATTCCAAATGCGTCCTTAACTTTAATCTAAGAATCTCACCCTTTAACTTCAGTTTAACATTTAAAACTATCTTTATAATGTTGCTTTCTAAAATATCTCGGTGAAGGATTAAATCAATTTTGTCAGAAGAAAAAGAAAATGCAATGAGTAAACAGAATCTGAAAATACAGCATTTCTAAAAAGGCAACGTGTCAGATGACGTAGTTCGTCGAGTTTATTTATGCTTTTTTAACACTTTTGTGATAAAAAGAGAATGTAATGCACATAAAACAAATAATGAATGCCCCGTCTAATTGGATTAAGAGAATAATCCGCCGGTTTCACCAATGCTTGCATATGAAAGAGGTCAAACGAGTGAGGCATCCGCTCGATTGTTTGAATTGCTGATTGGGTTAGATTATCAGAGTAGAAAATAAAGTAGGATTTTACCTATATCTTCGCGCTCAAAGGAATAGGTTAAAATCAAAACATATTACTCATTTTACGAGAATGAAGAAAAATCGAGACTTTTGATTGTTTCTCCTCGGTTTTCTCGCTATCTCAAACACAGTTATTGGGGCTTTTGAGAGCTCTGAAAGTTTCCAAATTTTGGTAATTTTGAAATGTCCAAATATCCAGATCATTTCTGATAAACTCTCTCCATTCTCCTCCCCAATCCTCTCCACTGTTGGAATATATTTCTTTTTCTCTATCCTCTTTATTCCACCCTTCCTCCGTTTTACCCTCCCTTTACTGTGGCTATATATTCTTTAAATTTTGCCTACCCGGATATTAATGCGTTTCTTTTGGGTCACTATATAAACTATATATATAAACTATGTGATAAGCATTAAAAGTAGGTTGTCTTTCCTGCTCCTTTACGATGGAGCGTACCACAGATGCCTACTGGAAGTAACAGAAACAGAACGGATATTAAAACGTATCATCAGTTTAACTGGATTCGTATATAATTAAAGATCTTAAAGAATTATTGGACAATCTTCATTAAATATTTCTCAATTTAATTTTTTTATGATAATAATCAAGAATTCGATGAATTATAGTAAGAAATATAGAGATTCAATATTTTTGTAGTTGTATTGTTAAAAGTTCCTCGATAGCTGAGGTCACATCGCTCGTGGGGTCCAGCCTGGAATCGAACCGGGGACCGCTTTCGTCAAATTGAAATACGTTGACCACTTGGCTATTCGTGAGTTTGTGGATTCAAAATATTAATCAAAGCGTTATGGAGATGGTCCAGAACTTACGCTATGAGCAGTTCCAAGAATACAGTAAGAGTTAAAGATCTATTGGAACCCGCCGTTCTGAGAAGAACCCAATACGTATTTCAATGAAGAAGAATAAAGACTGACGTGGAAAAATAATGACACTCCTGAAAATGATAGCTTAGTTATTGAAATACTCATTTGGTCCTTCTCAGAACGGTTGGTTCTCCAGAGCTCTCGCTGTGTTCTTTGAAATCACAGCCTAAATCAGAGGTGGGGAACCTACGGTCTTCAGACTACATATGTCCTTTTAATGCGTTCTTTTCGGTCTTTTAGTCATTTACTGAAACAATTACTCCTACTTAAAGACTTTCTTCTTCTGATCTTTCTAATGATGCTTAGAGAAAACGAAATAGGAAAATGTCCTCTTTCAGTTTACTCCGCGAATAAATTCGTTTACTACCTAGATGTAGATTACGCACAACATAGGAGTAACATGCTGCTTTCCTTATGACACCAAATGCGATATGTGGCCTTCGAATGGAAAAGTAGATTTCTTATCCATGGCCTAATCGATCTCCTGCATAGCGTTAAGTTAAAGAAAGTAATAGTTGTACTTTTTCTACGGTATGGTTGTGGAAAAATACCAACGATTCTCTTTTTTATTATGCTTGATTTCCACAATACATCGCCAAAGACTGAATTTCATTCTGCATAGGGGTTTAGCAATTTGAATTCTCATTTGTTAACAACCATGTTCGATTCCTTCTTAAATTTTCATTCCTTTCTTAAATTAATCTTGCTATAAAAATTATATATATTTGGTGATGCGTAGATTTCCGGTAGTATGTAGCGGCTGTCAACACAAATGATGATGATTCGCCAGCAATGCTGCTGTCTTTTTCAGATAAAAATTGACTCACTCCTATTGACAAAAGCTACATATACTTGATTATCTTTGCATAATACAATCTTCAATCAGTGAAAGAAAACAAAAATGATATTAGACAGCGCAGAGTGGAACGCGACTCACCACACTGTCTTCGTCTTCCTTGACGTCGTCGTACTCGTGGATTATAGTTGGCAGCGCCCTTGCCCTCGCCTCTTCCGACACTTCCATCAGGTTTCTTAAGGTGGTCCTCGCATCTTCTTTAGAGTCCGAGGGCAGAGAGAGCACGAAGGGTGAAAGATGAGCGGGAAGGGGGGCTACGGTGGCGGGATGGGGTCCGTGAGGGCGGTGACCAGAAGGGTTAGGGTTCTTGAGGACGTGCACCAAAGTCATGCGCAGCTGCGTGGCTGCCGGAGTTGGATCCGACAAGATGGCGAGGCAGCGCCAGTAGGAATCTAGGAGGAGGATTCGAAGGGCCCTGGCCAAGGCTGCTTCCGATGGACCGTATCGCACCTCAAGAGGGCTCAATTCCTGCGTTGAGGGAAATAGATTCAAGATCACCATACCGATCGCTTCACAATCTAATGTTTATTTTGTGAATCATTTGGTTAATCTTATTTGTCCAGGGATTTAGGTGCGTGAAGAAATTTTGTGAGACCCTTTCTTTCTGTGCCCAATACATTGAAATCCATCTGCTTTAATCGTATATTATCTTATTTTTTGTACTCTGTGTTGCAAGAAAGAGGTTCAGGATATATTAACACTCAAGGGCGTGTTACCAGGAAATATCCCAAGAAAAAACGGACTTGAAAATGTATGACGGGACCGGAAATCAAACCCGGGATCTTCCTCTATCCGGGAGGTTGCTTACCCAACTAAGCTTTTTTTAACATTTTCTCATCTTTATTAATCTGCATGCTTGGCAAAAGGGAAGTAAAACACTCAACATTTCATCACTTGTTCGTAAGAGTTGTCAGAATTTTGTGGGCTCTTCACTTGTTTCTTGTACATGAGTATTCTAGCTGGATAGCTTAGTTGGATAAAGAAACCTTCCGGATAAAGGAAAATTCCGGGTTTGGTTCACGGTCCCGTCAGATTTTTTTTTACGGCTTTTCCGAATTCGTTTTTCCTTGGGACTCATAAAACAATTATAATATACACATGGTTAAGTTAGTTTAATGGATAAAGCAACCTACCAACAAATTAGGAGATACATGTTCGAGTCTCGATCCCCTCAGACACTTACATGTCTGTTTTTCCTGTAATTATTCCATATTGCACGCTTTTTCTTGCAGAGTCACCATGACCCTTAACCTTAGCATTTTCTATGAGCTGTTTGCTTGTGGTATACAAGTAATATATTCCAATTTTATTTATAAACTCGTTGATGTCGGTGAATTAAGATTACGATACTTATTTTCCAAAAACTGATATTAAAATCAAATCATTGCGGTGGAATAGTTTTTCAAGAAAATGGATGGAATTTGTGGAATACTGTTATTTTATGAAAGAAACAATTAGTCTACCTGTGGGACAGAAATATATGTATTATATACTCTCTACCGCTACTGCGAAATCGAAACGGATTCGTTTCTAATTTATGAACATTCAAACAAATTTTCCTCAACTGCCATTCACTTCATGGTTCTCAGCCACGCAGCCAGCGTTAAACGCGAAGGAGAGCGTTATTAACAATTTGGGTAACTAAACGAGTCGATGAAAGTTCACCGTAGTTCAATGAAACTGAATACAGAAGGGGATTTATTGAAAGTCAGGAGTGCAATTACAACGCTCTATCAATAACTTAGACGAAAACAATATTGATTCGACTCCCGCAAATTTTATGAGTAGAGCTCAGGGAGGGGATGAAAGAAGCAATTGATTTTGGCGCTAATAACTGCATGTTTATCTCTTCCCCAGAGTTGAATAGTCGTAATTTGAAGTTGCTGATCCGAAATTCAATTCGTTTTTAGCCATTTTTCATTACTCTCCTCGTATCCTGCGTTCAATGACCGTCAGGTAGGTAATAAAAGCATTCAATGCAAGGTAATATACAAAAAGACAAACCATCATATACATTTTATCGTTTGTAATGCTCATGATTCATTCAGTATTGATAATAGTTATCTATTTCGAAACAATACAATTATTTATGATGAGATTTTATATTTAGATGATAAGTATAATATTCCAGAATTTTGGAAATATATTTTAATTTGAAGACAGTGTTTATCCTGATTATAGGACGAGTTAAGTACTCTTAGTACTTCGCCATGCCAATTTATTTAGACTGAACATTGATGTTATATTGGAAAGGAAAGATATGCTCACTTTGAAGTTAGGAGAAGTTAGTAGTTAGTTTATCAACCTACTAGTGCATGTACATGGCACAGATGTCAGAAAATAACTACTTCGTAACTTGTAATCAAGCAGAGCACGCTTGCTGATGATCCACTTGGCTAATGGAAGCTACTCGCAATTAAAGTGATTGATCTCATTAAGTAATTAATGTGATAGTTATACCTCTAGTTATAAACATAACCTCTCGAGAAATGTTCATATTTTACATTTTTCACGTGATGACGTAGGACTCTTCATGAATCGTCATTGAATCTCCTTCCGTTTAATGTTTGACATCGACAATTATTACGACTGTTATTTATAGACGACTTACAGTCGAGGATATATGAGGGCAAAGTTTGAAATTTACTAATCATTAATGACGCTAGAACATCAATATCTTTCGATTCCGACTGTTCTTTCATTGTATGTGCATATAATTCTCATTTACGAATATATATACGAAGTATTTTTTAAGAGGTTCAAAAAACTCTCCAATCGCCGAATGCCGGTGACCGTCGGTCGCCAATTACTCGTAAGGGATTAATGCAAGTCACGATTACCAGTTTTCAGAAATTCCCCATCCGCATTTCGGGGACTATGCCTCCATCATGAATGGGGGTTAAAAGCAAAATAATAATGCCAATTTTCTCTCAAGTATTTCTCTTGTATTTTTCTTTTCAATCGAATTTCTGTTTCGCCAAAAGCAAGAATTTATCCCCGCGAGGGATAGTTGTATCTAATCACACTTACTTGATGCGAATAATATGTCCTTTGCCCGGGCTCGAACCCTGGCCAGCTGAGAACCGGGACACCAGCTGTGGAAGATGCTAAAGCGGTCGCGTATCCCCTCCTAGCACCCACTCCGAGCACCACGGTCGTCACGACCCTCTTCCCGTGCATCAAGTCACACAGGGCGGAGGCCGCGTGAACCGCAGTGGAGTTACGACCTTCTGGGGGCAGCAGCAACGGCAGGGGATGGAGGGAAAGGCCGTCGACGGACGTTGAGTTCGCCACGGCCTTCTCGAATGCCTTGAGAAGCGCCGGATCATCTCTCGAAACGAGTGCCAAGTGCATTTGGGTGATGGAGTAACAGAAGAGGGGCTGGAGGAGAAAATAAAGCAGGGCGAGGAGGGGGGCTTGTTTGAAGGCTGCCATGGTTCTCACCACCGCCTCTTCTTAAGCGTCCACCGGATGCGGCGGCGAAGGGGGCGGCGATGAAGCTGCCGATGGGGCGGAAGGTCCTTCTTCCTTGCCCGGTGGGACAGCGCCGGTGGTAACTCCCGGACGGCGAGGCAGGGACGCCCGGGACTCGCCGCTACCCGCCGCGGCATCAGCGCTGTATGAAGACAAAAGATATATGTGGTTATTATAGCGCTGATTGTCATGCTTAAGAAATAGAGGGAGGTTTGGGGCATGCAATAAGATAGTTGCTACTAACTGGAACTTTGAATATTTGCATTTCAACTACTCCACTCTTATTTGGACCTCCCGATGTTTTTGATTCCGATGTAATAATCATTAAGTAACCATTTCTGTAATTTATGACCTTTTAGTGAGGGCCTGTACAACTAGTAAGAATCGGAGGGACTCATGGATGGAGTAAAATCTGATCGCGGGCCGCAGATGAATTTTCGGAATATGAAGGCTATTCTCACAATTTAACAATACACATAACAAAAATATTTGCTCAAACAATACAATCAAGAATCAATAATTAATAATATATCTTTCATTTACAAGTATTTTTGATTTGGAATTAAATGACGGTTATATTCTTAAACTGTCAAGTTCAAATAGTCGAGTAACTATTATTTATTACAATGATAAATCAAACGAGTTTCTCAACTCTCGACATCTCAAAGTTTAACTAGATATTTTATCGAAAATTTATTTAATATGAAATGATTCATTTTTATTGTCATTTGCAAGGCAGTTTATTTGTTATGCATAAAATGTATATAGTGTTTCGTAATTGTAACTTCTGTATTAAATTATTATCGTTCTTTTCATTCTAAAAATTAACTCTTAAGTAAGCGTTATCCAAATGAGTCTCAGTATTAGACAGGGCTCGCTAGAGGAGATGATAGAAACTTGTTTATAAATGCTCAAATTATTTAGAGCTAAACGATTTTCATTGTCAAAGTATTTATAATGCATTTAATAGATTGAATGGACACCGTGAGAAAAATCAGAAAAAAATTACAAAATTAGCCACTTCAAAAATTTCGCATTTTTTCCAAATTTGTCTTTAATTTAGTTTACAGTGTTTTCTAATGTATGTTAGAAAAATTTCCGCGATTTTCATTGTCATGAAATTCTAATCAAGTTTTACCTGTACATATTTGAAAAAAAATAAGAAACCTTCCGGTGAATTGCTTTACATAGGGTCTAAAAATAAGATTCCATTTCGGTTCATCATCTTTAAACGAACTCTATTGTTGAGTACGTCACGGAATAATTGTATCATCATACACGTCCACTTTCAACGTCGTGAATATTCATATTTAATTAGATCCATCCGGTGGAAACCAGCTTCGCATCTAAAGCCCTTGGTAAATAAATTAAATCCATGAGCGTCGCCAGAGTTCAAGAAATGAAAAAGAATTTAGCTGTAAATTTACTATGCAAAGCAATACTTTAATCTACCACCTGTTAGTTACCATATGATGCAAGTAAATATCGTGTAATTATATATTAATAAATGACAATAATATCAAATAATGTATATGTATTTATTTATTCGTCATCTCTGTCGTTGGTCATGTTTAAGTTACAGAATGAGAATCGTGAAGTGAAATAAAAGGATGCAATTTGTTGGATTAATTTCTTCAAATGATTACAGTAGAGCCTTAAATGAATTTGTTAAAACCAGACGTTCCTTTAGCACTGATTGAATCAGTAACGGCTTATATTTTTCAGTTTCCTATGAATCGATTGGACTGAGTTTCTCTTAAAGTAGTCTCTCCTAGTGTACTTGAAAATGAGGGCAGAATGGCTGTACTGAGCTTAATCTTTGAGATATACTCAAAGTCATTCAAACAGGTCCTGTGAAACTACAGTCATGCCGTGGTCGTTGTTTGGGCGTACGACAAAGGCCTCTGAAGTACACTTTAAGATGATCTCCCCGAACTGGATCCTAGATTTAGCTGTGAGAGTTTCAAGCATCTTCTCTGAGTGGAGTTACTCTTACTGTAATTGGACCAATCCTAGAGCAAGTTGGAGTGAGAGATCTCTGAGTTTCAGCGAAAAAATAAATAAGAACTTTGTTTGTCGGTTTCACTCTTAAAATTTTTGATCTACTCGCATATTATAGTGAAAGCTGTACTAAGCGGAACCTGTGTATAGCGGAAAACTGTCTTATCCGAAAAAAATATCGAGGTCCAATGGATTCCGATAAAGGTAGGTTTCCCTATATCTGATAATCATGAGATTTATGTTTTTTTTTCTCCTTAGATTTAACTTTCCTAGCAAATGACTTAAACAGGAGAACAAATATAAAGTTCATCTTCAAAAAAGAATCTAAAAAATCATATTTACTCTCTAAATAAGACGAAACGAAAGAATAATGTATTTCTTATATTTTGAGAATATAAAAGTACGTATTGACATTTATATTACAACTTCCATTTTATATCGGAAAAAGATAAATTGATGCAATTCGTTTAACACCATCAAAACTTATGTGGTTCAGATGTTGAAGAATATTATTGGTGTAATTTTAAGATTAACTATATAACAGTGAAGTAATGTACATATACCTTTATTCCACATAAATTAAATATTAATAATGGGATAGTGACCCAATAATAACTCATAATAAGAAATAATAATTATTAAAAAATTAAGGGATAAATGGAAGATTGAACGATGTACCCCGATTATAAAGATGGATGTAAAATAACCATTAAGGCGACTTAACCCCCTTAAATACCTCTAGTATAGTAAGAGTAAAAATTCACATTAAGGAAAAATTTATTTTGTACATTTTATTTGATAAATGATAAATTTTCTTTGAAAGACGCTTAGTAGAATAAAATTGAACACGATGCATTACTACTCGTCTCGGATGGAAAAAATCTCTTAATATATTTCTGTAAGTGTATATATAAAAGAAGTATTCAAAAGGAGACGTACTTACAGTTTTATAAAATTCTTAAAGAAACAAAGTTCAATTATTTATCTCGACAATGCAATATAATTTTCAGATATTTTATCGAAAGAAATATACTGTTTACACAGCTACTTGTGTCTCTATACCGTAATGAGCAGTCCTTTTGCGCGTTGCAGCTTCATTCATTCATCTCTTTCAAAAATCTTTTCCATGAGTTTCACGCCTGCTTGTTTTTCTCGGCTTCAAATCCTTTGGAAGAGCATCATGTCGTTACAGCCCCTCACCAGTGGATTGTGTGATTCTGCTACTTTGCTATGACACGTGTAGGGTAACCTCGGGATGAACGTAACTTATCGGATTTTCGGAAGAAAGTGACAGAAACAGAGTGCGAGATGCTGGGCGAGTTTTTTCTTCTCCTCCGGGGAATTTTTATCTTTTTTATATTTTATAGAGATTTTCGCTCGAATTTTTGGGGAAGAATACTCTGTTTGAACTTGATGTTTATTATTTCGGAGAATTATGTTTTGTCTTTCAAAGTCATAATGATAGGATGAAACGCAATGACAAAATTTTCTTACGTGATTTTTCAGCTTATGCGTGTACTTATTTTACGAATGCTTCTGACTCGTATTATGACCATTTTTATAAGGTTTTATGAATTTTCTTTGTGTTAATTCATATTGCTATTATCATATTAAAATGGGAATCTTATTCTGATTGCAGTTTTTCCTATCTTTTAAACTTAATTTACCTGTGCGTTACGACTCTGTGTTTGAATTTTCTTTTCTTATTGTTTTATTTATTTTACTTTCATATTGCTTAATTACTTTTTCTGCTTTATAGTGGTTTCCCCCCTTCTTTGTGGGTGTTTTCCCGCAAATGTTTTTTTTCTCTTTGTCAATCTTCTGTTACAAAAATACGTTATTCACACCGTACTCTTTTTTTGCATTCATTTACATTTGTAAACATTAATAATGACATACGAAGTTGGGTGGAAGAGAGACTTAAATACCTCTGAAGACTTAAGACCTCCCCAATAAAGGGTCTGTCTATTTATCGTAAAATCATAAGAATCACATGAAAAAACTCAGCTCCTGTCCATCGATTCTTTGCATTTAAAATCTCAACAACTCAATAAAAAACACTGTCTGCGATTGACTCTTGGTCCAAAATTTTGAGCACCTCAATTTGTGCTAAAATTTATGCGAATGTTAAAAAAAAGTTAGGTTTTGTGAGAAGTTTGTTTAAAGTCAACATTCGAAAAGGGAAAACTGTTTGGAAGACAAATTCCAAGTCCTGAATGAGGGTTTCTTGAAGTTTTCATTCCTATCGATGAACACACTATTGAATTATAAAGTTAATGTTGTTTCATTAACGAGGGATATGTTTCTATACGGACCCGCCTTTGTAAATAACCCACTTTTCCTAATATGTTGGTAAAATATCTCACCCGGAAATTATCGCCCCATGAAATTTGTAAACACAAGGATGCCGAGAATATAATATTTACTTAAAAGTTTGTCCTCTCAAACTAGATAGGTTTTAGACCGAAGCATATAAAATTGATCATCATAGACAAAATTTACCCATTAGAAAACAGAATTACGTTTACATAACCTAGAATTTTATTTTATTCATTCATGAGGCATCATACCTACTTTTTAAAATTTAAAAAATATGCTGTATCCGTAAATTAAAACTAGAGGGAATACTTAGAACAATTTTAAACTAAGAAATTCGAAAAATTGTGCTTTTTTAACAACGTTTAAATTAAAGAAATGAAAAATTTTTTCGACGAGTAATTATTATCATCTGATGGAAAAAGGGAATTAGAAAATAAACGATGTGTTTTTTATGATGATTTTACCGGACCATAGTAGAAGGCAGTCATGTGTGATTTAATTTAATTAAAAGTTGTGGAGAAAGGACAACTCACGAGATTTTTCCATTATGGATTCCCATAATACTTAGCCTGATTCTATGAAATTTAAAGAAAATACTTACGACGATTCCCGATTCATTGGACTAATATCTTTCTATTCAAATTAATACTCCGCGAGCTGCAATAAGGCATATGGCAGGGGTGTAAGAACACCCATATTTGGTTAATACGTGACCTCTTACTGGCATCTGTTAAGTAATATTGCATCATTCAATCGAAGATATGTCTTAATTTCAGTGCTTATCCTCAACGAATTCACCAAAGTCAAGCCACTGAGTAATCCATAATAACATGAATTAATGTTTGTTTCAAAACACTTATAATATGCGCATTTAATCTTTAGTATCCATATCCACTTCCATCCCCTTTCCTCGTGGTTTAGTCATCATCCTCGCCGCAGATGATATCGCAAACCGCTGTTGCGAAACAGCGAAAGTTGGGGAGGGAAATTTCCACAAAACCAATTTGTGAGTTGAGACAAACATTTCAATATTTAATATCTTTTGGCGTTGATGCATGACATCTCGAATGTGGGCAGTGACGTACCGGTGATTGATCATCGAAATTAACTAAACTTGGAGAAAAATCGCCGTCAAATCAAGCGAAAAACGGAAATGTATTCCAAGAGTAATTGGTTTAAAGTCTCTTAACTCAATAGAGCCTTTATTTAGAGCTGCCACGAAATGAGTATAAAATATTCTAATGCTTATTACACCTTCAAGTACGATAAATATACGATGGATTGGATAGATATCTGATTAAAAAGGAAAATACCGCTTCCTTATCTCTAATTCTTTTTAATTTATGGCATACCTTCTAAGAATTAACTTTTACCAGTTTAATGGGAGATTCTCATTCAAATTCTGTCAAACTAATTTTTCCTTATCTGGTAAAAAAGCATAAAGTAAGAAAAAAAATTGCGTGGCAGAGAAAAACTCGGAGCAAGCACTCTCATTTTAATTTAAGCGGCCATAAAGTTTCCAGATAGATCTCGCGAATTGTTAATTTAAAAACGGAATGAAGAAATACCGCAGAAGAAATTAGCTTAACGTCGAAATCATCTCGATAAAACTTCAGATAGTAATTAGCTAGAAACGTATCCTAATCTAAAAAATTAAATCAATTGAATTGTAAGTTTTTTACAGAAACCATTTTTAATCAAGGGTACAGTTTTAATCTAGACCTAATTACAAATTTCGCAGGCAAAAAAGTTAAATTTTAAAAACTTCTACGCTCTACTACTTGAGATTCAGTCCGTGTACGAAGCTCATCCTTTAATTTAGAAAAATATCTAATTTCTTAAACACATATCGATTAACTTCTTCATCTATGTATGTATATGTCCCTTCCTGAACGCCTTTTAGCATAAAGGAGATGTGTGCAGTGTTAAGTACTTTTTTCACGGTTGCAGCAATCACGTTTACAAGAAAGATTTTTTGGAATTATAGCATTTTAATCTATTTAATGTAGTTTTTCTTAATTAGGTTTAGTTACCTTAATTTAATTTAGTTTAATAAATTTAGTTTTTCTTAATTAGGAATTAGTTAATCTTAATTAGGGCATCATCTTCAAAGAAGATATACTCTTTAAATTTATTAAAATGGAACAATTTAGCTCTGATTTGTTATAAGGATTCCAATCCTATGAAAGCAAGCATCTTGGTAACGGCTATACAAGAAGTGAAAAATTGTGACTTGGCCGGGACTCGAACCCGGGTCTTCCACTTTGCCGATTTAACCTAACGAGATTTTATAAAACAAGGATATTGTAACTTTACTAATCTAAACTTTGATTTTTAATTCAACTTTTACTATTAATACTAAACTTAAACTTGATCAGAGCGCGCAGTTTCTTAACCTACTCAAGAGTATAACTTCTACATGAAGGGCTATATATGCCGTAATTATGTTCCGAATGAATTCTAAATTAGACAAAAGCCTTAGCTGCCTGTGCTTTATTCCTGATTATAATAATCCTCCTCCCGATTATAAGTTCGACAAATCGACAAATATTTTTTGAACATTTCACCCAAAAAAATTAATGAATATGAATAACTTGAGCGTTTTTCGCAAAAGTATTTCCGAAAGTTTTAAAAAAATATTCTCATTTGAATTTATCGTGTATTGTTTCATTTAAAATAGTTTTTTCGTTTTAAAGTTTAATTAATTATTTCTTTGTCTTTAATTCTGTTTAAATGCGTCGAAATTATCTTGAAATCAGTTCCTAAATTAACTCTCTTTATTTCTACTTTTTACTCTGAATCATTATTTATATACTTTCAAAATAATCATGTTTGGTTACTATTGAAAAATTATCAATTATTCATTATTAATTAGGCGATCTAACGACGAAGATTAATTAATAAATGGATATTTTTCAATTAAATGAACCTGAGTACTCTGAATTTATAGCAGTTCTATCCCATAAGGCGTTTAAAATTCAAGCAGTAACGAATCATTTAATTTATTCCAGCCGTTTTAGACCGTACTTAACATCCCTTTGAGGTTTCGTAAGCAACGATCTTGTAATGAAAGCATACAACGAAACGACAGGAGTAACTTCCGTAGTACCTTCCACGAGCCAAAGCTTCCCATGTAGAAAAAGACACCTCTCCTGTTTATTGCCTTTCGTTTAGCTTCCAACCACAATGAAGAGGGTGCTCCAGAGATATATGGAGAAGGAAGGCCGCAGGCATGGGGAGAAAAAAAGCATCTCTCCAGGGGACATGCGAAAGTCACGGAAACCCTGAGGCGGAAAATACACAAGAAAGGCCTCTGGGCCGTACTCGCATTCGAGATCCTTGGAAATGTGCATTTCTCTCCGTTCCCATGCTTTAGTTTATTCTATTCTTCTCGTAAGCGGAAGAGGTGGAGAATTTCTCATATGCGGAGGGAGAGAAAGAGTGACGGCAGGAGAAAAAGAGAGAGGTGGAGAGCCGAGGGAAAATTCAAAGGAGCGAAATTTATGCGCGACGTAGAGGCAGCGTTAGGAGATTGAAGCTCTGGTGTTTGAATAAGCACGCCGGGTCCTGTGAAAGCCGAGTCGTGTTGCAACTGTGTAGCTGCATCTCTTTAGACGTTCGCGGAAATTTTTGGGGATCCATCTCGGCAATTTCTGGATCTGATTCGGCCGAAATCTGAAGGTGGTGCATTAAAAGTTCGAGCATCGAATGTTTGGATTGATTTGTGTGGAATATTCAACGGAGAGGGGGGGAACATGGTGAATATGTATTCGGAATAGATTAGGATACATGTATAACGCATCTATTTACACATTAACGTACATTTTTGGAGATATGTTTCAATAGTTTCTGATTTTAATTTGGAAAATATCAGAAATGTGTGCATTCAAAATTGTAGGCAATAAGCACGAGTATTTTTTAGTGTTTTGGAAAGTCAGTCAAAGAATTAACTCAAGAGGCTTTCATTCGATGATGATGTATCTACCATCAATACAAAGAATTTACACTATTCATTTCTTTAGACATTCATATTGAAAGATATATTTCTCCTATTTCCTATCATAAGTAACCAAAAATTATAGAAGAAGATACTTCAAAGTACAAGTGCCTATTACGTCCTATTTAGTATTTAAGATAGGATATACACCAAAAGGGTTGAGTTGTTGTGAATTTGGTGAGAGTTATTTCATGACAAACAGGTTCCTCTAATGTTATGCTTGAACTGGGAAAACTATATTTAGAGCAGTGTTTTTCAGCCTCGGAGATTCTTTGGAGTACTAAAGGAATGAACTAACAAAACATCTTAAGAAAATTTTTTAGAAAACTAAAATACCTACATTTATAATGTGCAAACATCACATTAATTATATTAAATTATGCATGACTGAAAGTATGATATAAATTTTTCCTAGTTTTAGCATGAAGAATCACTAATAGTTAGATTAATCTGAATCCTGACTCCTAACCTGGGTCCTGATTTTTATTAGTGGAGTAACAGCGTACCATATAATACTGGTTAAGAACAAAATAGCAGATATAAACAGAAAATATATTTTAAAGTACTATTCTTTCATCATCATTCATCAAGATCAAAGTCATCCTTGGATCAAATACATGGCATGAAAATGTCTCCGATATAGAAGAAGTTGTCATAAACTAATTATATTTTATCTGTAAAGTACGACCTCCTCGGTTCTCAACACTCGAAGAGATTTAAAAATAATGTATTTATTATTTAGCCCACATCGTATAATCCATATCTTTATCATGTACGTTTCAAGGTGTATAAAAGAGAGATATTATGCTTTATGAAACTTCGGGTGTCAAATATGTCAAGAGAGGAAAGAAAATTAAGCTGTTGTTATTTTTCTTTGACGCTTCTGCGGATCAGGAAATTTCCAATATCTGTTTCAATTTTTATCGGAATAAATTCGAATTTCAAAAGGCGCCAGATGATTGACATCAAGGGACTTATTTAAAAACTCCTCATACATAGTAACTAATAATATAAATCATTAGAAAGAAAAACGGCAATGATGAACTTAACGATCGTAAAATCACAAATTAAAAAGCTTGTCTTTGCCACTAAGCTTTGTTCGTGAAATTCGTAATCGTACTGCAGGGTTAGGAATACCTTTTAAAGGCACCGAATTCATTTTATTTTCTGATACCCCGACTTCGTTTGTATTTATCCACAAAATTTCGCAAAAAATGTGCATAATTTTATATGATTTATACAAAGGTGTATTTGTAATCATTGGCATAATATATGCAGAGAAAAGAGAATCCCAGATGACGAAGCATAGAATGAATTATCACGGCGGAATCTGCAGTGGAAGATATATAAACAGGAGGTAGGCAGCAAAAATTACAGAGATAACCCTCACCATATGGTAAGCTGTTAGAATCCCATAGGGATATATAGTGCTAGAAGGGGTAAGAGAGAGAAAGAGGGAAAAATTGCAAGGGGACATATCATCCCTTGGGAAATTCCTGAAGGAAACCATAGACAGGGGGAGAGAGTGGGAAAAGAGCACAGTAGGTTAATATTTTGAGAAGATACGCTCCTTTTTTAATAAAGTACTTACTGCTTCATATTACGTCGCATCTCCTGAAAAACAGGGATGATCCAACCAAAATACCACTCATAAAATAGAATTAGGGCAGCTTTCCTCCTTCCTCCTAGCTAATAATACATAGCATAGAGGAATTTAAGCCCGGTGTTTTTTGTTGCCACAAAAGTGTCGGAAATGTTGGACTCGTCAGTTTTCCCAGAAGTTTTGGTATGAGCATATAAAAATGTTGGCTGCTTTTTATTAGAGATACTTTACTTAATACCCCGAGCCCATGTAGTTTTAGCTTCACTGAAATACTGGGAAATAAGAGGGATAAATAGATTTCAGCTCTCGACACATCATTCGGTTACCATTAGTATTCTACAATGCTATGCTTTCAGCTGGCTAAAACAATCGCTACCTTGAAATATATATTTCGACTTCTATACCCTGTCATGAACTGAAATATTGGGAGAATCCTCGTCAAAAATAAATCATAGATTTATTTACCCTATTTATTTACGCTCTCTTTCAATTTTCAGATCAAATATCAAATCAAGGTATATTTAAAACTCCGTGTTATTTTATAAATACCAACGTTACTGCTATAATGCCAATAAAGTTACAGGGATTTCTGGAAGATTAATTATATATATTTAACAGATCTGTTTTCTTAAGAGTTTGATTCAGGGATGAAGTTCATTTATCGTAATTCTTTATACCTATATTACATGAAAATATTCCACAATATCAAATTTCTATCTCCAGATGGCCAAGAGGGTAACGCCATAGACTTCGGTAAAAGGTTCCATCCTTTTACCGAAAGGTTCCCAGGTTCGATTCCGGGTGGGGGCTCACGTGCAAAATGTACTCAGTTTTAGAAGCACTTTTAAAATTGCTACTATATTTGTACTATAATTTATATACTACTTCGATTCACCTAATCTAAAATAAATTAGGTTTTTCCTTTTTACTATTAGTCTTATGTCTCTTACCACACTTTAATCTTTACGAAACATTTTTCTTCGTTTGAATTTTTTACACACATGGGGAACAAATTATTTCCGAGCAAAAACTCAGATGATGGTCCTTGATATGTGCCAAATCACCAATATATTTGCTTGCAATATCCTTATTAGTAAGAACGTTGCAAGAAAGAGTGGAAAATCATCTCTAGCAGAAATGTTAAATTAATATTCATTAGTATGTTATGGTGTTGATTTAGATGGCGTTTCATGAAATTAAGCAAGTGAACCTTTGATTATAACACAGTCTTCTGTTTAGAAGAGTTTTTTTTACATAATATCTTATTAATCTCATCTACATCTACATAAATACCCTGCAAGTCGCCTTTCGGCGTGTGGCAGGGGGTGTAAACACCAAGAACCTCCTCTATAGATAAGGATGGTTTAATATTGAAAATTTCAGAGAAGACAAACTTTGCCGTTATAATACAAAGTTGAAAAGCTGATTTTCCTTAAAGAATGAACATTCCAAACGATCTGGAGAAATATCTGATTTGCTTAAAATATTGCAGCCTTGGTAGAAAATCTCTATATCTTACCTTAAATAATTATATAAACCTGGTCGTCTGCATGAAAACTTATAATATTAATTATAAAACGATTTCCTTGATAGGTAACGTCTTCTAGTGCCTTCAGGTTCGCCTAAAGATGTCATCTGAAGGTACATTAGTATAACAAAAGCTCTTGTAGAGCTGTCCGAGTATAAAAATAATCTTACAGTTAGACATATCTCATTGGTGTTCATCCAATTAAGATAAAGTATAATAATAACTTTAAGTTTACACTTATCTGATTTGTGTTCATCCGAACAATTAGGTCAACAACCATTTCCGTCTGAAGCTAAGAGCCTCAATCGAACGAAAGACGTGTGAATGCTATTCTGCCTTCCGCATCGTTATCATTTCCCTCATTCGTTTCATATATCTCATTAAAACTTTTTAAGTGCCGCTGAACACAGCTGTTGGGGAAGCTCGATTGCCGTCCATCGGATATCTCATCTTCACGGACATTACACTCTCAAGGTCTCAAACTCGCGTCATAAATATCTGGGAACCCCATTTCCAAACTTCGGCGAAGATAGATTTTCCGGGATGTTTTAGGGTGACAACAGCTGCAAATCTAGTGAAAGGAAGCTCGAATTTCAGGGTTAAACATTTCCCTCCTAAAACCCCCGAAGATGGCTCTCTTTTGGTTTATGAATGGCCTTGAGAACGTTCTCCTTTGCAAGCGGTGTCCCAAGCAGTTCAGCAGTTTTCGTAGAAATGAGTCAAAGTCAAAGGAGTCATTCGTGCCTTTATTTATTGGTAGGGAGAAGTCAAAGTTAAGGAATTTATCTCAAGCCTCGATATTTTGGTTGTTTTGGTCTTTTTATAAGATTGCAGGGAGGATGTGAAATATTTTCCGAGAATTGATGGAGAAAACTTGCGAATCTCTCCCATGCGACAATTTAGAAGAACTTTTGACGTTATATATTGAGGTATATAAACAAAAAATTTGCTCTGTGACGGCTATGTAGTACTGTTTGGTTTACGTAATAATTATTCAACTACATATTTTATTTATTTCAATTTCATTAGATAATTAATCAATTAGAAAAGATAAAAAGATAGTCTTTACTGCATTAATTTAAATTCAAAATTTTAGTAATCATTTCCCGCAGTTATCTTTGGTAATCGTTAAAGGCAAGTAGAAGCTATATGTACCTGATATATTTACTGCTTCTTTTTACATAATCATAAAATATTTTGGGTGGGAACCAAAAAATTAACAACCAAATCATCTAGATAACTCTAAGATAGTCCTTATATTAATCCTACTCGGGGCATGGAAGTTTCTTATTGAAACTTACGTAAATTATAAAATCAAATATTCCAATTTAGTAGTCTATTTAAAGTCCTCTTTAGATGTCAACTGTACAAATACACAATAAGTTTACTTTAATAGATTGATCATATAATTTACTATGAGAACTTACTTCAAAATTCATCTATAGAAAAAGACAAGGCTAATTTTGTCTCTTAGCATTTTTATACATAATGTTTAATTATAGTTTTTTAGCATAGTAACAATCTTCCGTTTGAAAACAAGATAAATTATTATTAAGTGGAAATCCAATTAATATCTTGAATAAATTTCTATCTCTAAATTTTAAACGAACTGAGAAATCTTGCATGAAAAGATTCTGGAATGTGTCAAATAATTTTATTGCTATATCCATGAAACTTCAGGGTTGGTCTTAACACTACTTTTGACTCTAACTTTTCCTATTTTTCTCCGTACCCAAACCTATTGTTCCTGAATCAAGTACTTAAATCTGTTTGCAATCCGCGGGCACCGTAGGCGCGACACTATTTATATCTTCGGAACGCTTTAAGTACCCTTTCATCTCGGTGAGGAGACAAAAGAATATGCAGCCGCGGTCGCCATCCGGCTTGCCACTTACCTCATCACGCCGGAGATGGAAACGTGGTGGTGAGGGGAAGGAAGTCATTCGCGCAAAAAAAAAGAAAATGAAACCCCGTTCCTTCCTCCGATATACGGGCGGAAATTCAAAACTCGGACGGGGCTAGTGTGAGTCCTACCGCACTTAAGTGACGCCTTGAAGTCCAAAGTGGGAAGCGAATCGCTGTAAAGTTGCCTCGCGAGCGGAAGGAGCTCTCTATTTGCCGTTAATGGAGTTTGAGCTCTCTCATATTGCCTTTTGGGAGTGGCCTTGAGGAGCTCCCTTTCCTGCCAGCTTCGGTTCCACTCTTGCCTAATCCTTCTTTGCTCCACGAAGTTTCTTTCTGCGTTTCCCTCACTCTCGACTTGAATATTTGTATCGATCATAGTTTCTCAATGTAGAGTCGTTTTTTAAAGTGGGCAGTTATATTTTTATTGTAGTTATAGTTATATCATTTGTTATATTCCTTTAGTTACATCTTTAAGATTAAGATATTTCAATATTTTCCTTAAAAAATTTACATACCAATAATATTTTTATAACAATAGCAGCTTAGCAAGGAGTGCCAGCTTTTTGACCACGAATCCATCTGCTGTTTTATCGATTCCAAAATATTCACGACATAAAGAGAAATAATGAGCTAGTTTGATTCTTGTAATTTGGTGTAAATGTTAAGCATATTTATATAATTAATATATTGATATAATATTATTCATTGCAGGTAAAATACAAGTTTATAACCAGGTCTTAATATATCCAAATATAGAGCCATAGTAATAAGAAAAATGCTAAACAATAACTTAATTGCATTATGAAATATTGCTTTATAAAATATTACTCATAATCAAGAGTATAAGCACCGTAAATATAACTGTATCCTCAGTTTCATAAAAGTAAACTGCGATGTTCTAAATCATAAGATTACGAAAATAATACACGCTATTGGAAACTCATGAAAAGTAAGAAGATACTGTCCTAACGAATAATATAGAGAACTACTTAAATTGCTTGTATTTAAGATGAAGATATTTCAATCTTTTCCTCAAAAAATTATATATAATACTACAACTTTCTACCGCCATGTTATTTATGTAGTGCATTCATTGATTCCAGAATGGTATTAATTAATCTTTTTGCAAAAAATCCGTTCAAAGTTATGTTCGTTTATAATTTTCTTTACAGAAATGAGAATAAAAATATCGTAGGGAAAATAAAAATCGTTATCATCATTACAATTAAATTTGTTATTGGCAATTATTGATACAGATAAAAACGAATTTAATTCTCAGGTGTAATTTTTATTACAAGTAGTCTCTGCGTTGCTGTTTAGGATGAGGAAAAGATTTACTTTAGCTGTAGAGGGATAAGTGGCTCCAATTTTTCTCGAAAATATAAGCAGGATGATGAATAAGTAGGCTGGATCACCCAAAAAAATCAGAATATCATAAATCTTTCAAAGATCGTTATCATCCTAATTTTTTCATGATGCTTTCCCTCACGAAGAAGCTAAGCTCTTTTCTTTCATATTGCCTTTTCGCAAATCCTATTATGTAAAGGAATACAGGGACGTAATTTTTCAAGGAAATATTAGCAATCTTGAGAACTGACGAAGAAAGGTAGGGAGTATGGAAACAGGAACTTCAAGGATAACGTGCCATTAACTTTAAATAGTTGATTATTATTAAACGGCGAAAGCTAACAACAACGATGGAGGTAAAAAGAAGATCCTTGATAGAGAAGTATTAAAATGAGACGTATTCATGAATAAGATGACATTTGATGGGAGGAAAGATTACTTAAATGGATAATTAGAAAGAAGTTCTTTTCATTCAGAAAATTTCTGTCATCAATAATATTTTCAAATCACCTCCAAGACTGAAAAATCGCAGTTCACCTGAATGCACGCGGTTCTTACGATGGAACTTTAATACGTTAGAAATTAAGGAATATATTAAAAATAATTTTGGAATTGCTTATACTTTAACATATACTTGCTTTACTTCACTTTCCAGCAATCGGAGGTAGAAGGACAGTGATGGAATTAGATTTTGGTAATTTATCTAATTTGTTTCCCTAAAACCTTAAACAAGTAAATCAAAAGCAATGGTAGATTTTCAACGACTCTTTTACGTTACGCGAGTGCGAAAAGTACTAGAAAGAATTATTCACTTCCTTCAATATTGAATTTGAAGTTCTTATTTCAGAGAACTAGCTTAAAACTCATAGCTAAAGAAATATGTCGATTGTTTAAAATCAGATGAGTAATATAGTACAATTTTAAGATAACTAAAAATATAGTTAAAAAGTAAGCTGTTTGTGCAAAGTTATATAAGCTATATACCGTCTCTTCTTTGAAGTTGAACAGAGTTAAAACAAGACAGCGCCTGGAACTATGCAACCGACCCTGATTCCAAGCTTTGCTTTTAGCATAAGCTCCAGGCGCAATAGCCATTCAACCTCTACATCTACGAGGCCATTCAAGATAACATCGTACATGTGTAGCCGGCAAACCCCTTATGAACCTGTGGCAGGGATACATGCACATGAATCTTCTTCTCTAATCGATCCCTTTCATGTAAATTTCGCAGAAGAAATGAATTCTCGAATTCTAGCATCTGTTTCCATGATTTTTCTCGCAATATCAGAATGACGGATGTAATAGGGAGGACGCTTAATATTGACAACATCTTCTAAGAACTTTCTTTCTCTGACTTTATCAAGTAATTCTCTTTAAGTCAACAACGCTGTAAGAATCTTCTCTTTCTAGCATGAAAGGTTCCAATATGTACTTTGAGTTGCGTATATTTACTGATGGCTGATTTAAATTATAATGATTATATACATTGGAAACATATTAGATAAGTGGCACACACATATAAAAATAAATATTTTACGTAAGTCGAACTGATAGATAAATTAATTATTAAAAATATAAATAATAAATCAATAATATAAATTGGGAGAAAATGAGATTAATAGATTAATTTTTTAAGGAAGAGGAACAGACTGACAGAACTTGAATTAAGAATTTTCGTTTGGTTAAGGTTTTTTTATTTACTAAATTATATTTGTAAGGTTCCAGTCTTTATTTTATATAATTCAGCTCCGATTTCTGAGGAAGATGTTTTGACGCTAATTACTAAGTATGAGTAGGGTAATTTAAACTGTGTGGCATCAATGAAGAAATGGAGTTAAATATGTTCAAAAATGCATATTATTGTATATACTACGTTTGTAAATACTTCCTATAATTAAGAAGTATCCAATATTTATTATCAATCTCTATCGTTGATTATTTGCAGCAATAGATGGACATGCCAGCTTACGTTTCGTGACTGTCTGAAATTTTCAATTAAAATTTCAAAGGCTTTGTAAGATATGCTCTTCTTTAATTTTGGGATCTTGTAGAGTTTACTTTAAAGTTAACTCTATGGATATAACCAATCTAAGAATTACGATTGAAGAGGCATTAAGTTGGGGGCATGAAGCGGAACCAGTGAGTTCGAAAACAGTCCTTAATCGTCATGATAATTTTTTTATTCTTTAAAACTCCGTTGTGATTATAGTCACCAAATATATCTTACGAAAATTCTAACTTCTTTTCATCCCTAAAAAGCAAGATGTATGAAGCAATTTGGAAAACTCCAAAGCTTCCACTTCATCCCAGTGGAATGAATGATCTATCCCAATTTCATTTGATCGAGGAATGTATCCGAGTGTTATAGTTATAATTGGAAAAATCTGTACGCCCCATTAAATTTAATGCGGCAATAAATAGTGGGCGGAATTTAGCAACTAATGATAAAAATAGATCTCTTGGAGTCATTAACGTTTCGTGGTTAGAGAGAAATAATTTCCGAGTTGACCATGACCCCGATATTTAACGATCCTTTGCAGGAGGCATGCGTTGGACACTTTGATCAATGACATAGTGCTGCTCCGGTTAGGTGGGTTTATAACCCTTCCAGTGGCACATAAAAAAGCCCTGCATCTCATTAAAGTGAAACTCGTTGGTTGAAAATCTTCGTCCATGAAGTTATTTCGGGTTTGTAGTCGAGTGAAACAAACAGAAACAAATTTACACATTGTGTACACTGAAAATGAAACCGTGCTCAGAGCGTAAATCGTGGCTATGAGTTGAGTCCTTGAATTTCTTACGCTGAGAGATACTGCAAATGCGAATACTTAAAATCTTTTAAGATCCTTGCAACACTTGACGGGATATTTACAAGGCTTTGCGGGTAAACGTTTAAGGAACATTTTCATACTCGGTAAAAAAACAGTAATGTAGAGGCCAGAGTATTAATTTTGTGATCCTGGAATAAACATAAATTGAAAATTTAATGAGACACAACAATGAGCTGTCAACGATAATTAAAAATAAATTAAATGACTGAGAGATCTTATTATTTGTAATTTTTATATACAAGATCGGTCGCTGGTTGAATTATCACCCATTCTCAAATTTTACATAGAATTTGTATATACATTATTATTGCATTACGTGGGCTGAGAAGTGTATTGATTTCTACAATTGTCTCACCTGCATTCTACACGATTTGTGATTCATTATAATTATTTAGAAGATTATACGTAAGCTTAAAGCAAATGCAATGTAATATAAAGCCTGATAAAAATGGAAGATTAGAGTAGTCATATCTGGTTGTATCTTGTATCAATCATTAGATATCTTTTCTTATATTATCTTTTATTTTAAGAAACGTATATTAATACCTCATTTCAATATTCTACGATTAGAAGCACTTGGAATAATAGGAAGAGAAATCTTATTTCCATAAGTTATGAAGTAGAGGTTTTTTTAACTTCATGCTTTTTTAGTTAATCGTAAGCCCTTAGAACCTCTGACAGTTAAGATGAGATGACACTGTTTTATATTATGAATTGTAATAAAATTAATTTTTTATCGTTCACATGGCAGGACCAGGTAATCTATTTATTTTTATAAAACTTGCTGAGCATTTTGTGTTTAAATAAATATTATAAATATAATGTAATAACGGCTTTTGCTTCTGGTTTTTACTGGTAATTACTGAACCATTTTTTATGATAAGATTTTCATTCATACCAACTCGAATTCATACCAAGCAAATTAGGAATAAGAGGTAGAATTCCACCTCTTATTCCTAATTTGCTGAGATTATTTTAATATATAATTTTAATATATTTATGACACGTGATAAAATTAACTTCTTCAAAAGTCTTGAAAAGAATTCTCCGTTTACATAGAATTAAAAATGTATTTTAATTAAGGTATCCAGAGATAACGATAAAATTTTCACTCATACCACCTCGTTACATCTCATACCAAAATAATCCCATCTTAACGTTATTAAGAAGATGAATTCCACCACCAATCCCTAATTTACTTAGTTCAACATCCCCGTTTTAAGCAACCACCAAAATTTCTTTTCCTTCCACGAAACCCCTAAAAAGAAAAATCCGCGGCTGTAAGATTACGCGGGTCGTTACCCTCATCCGTTTCACGCGTCTTGAATCACTTGAGAAATCATTAAGCTGTAGAATTCGCATCTCGCGCGGCACAAAAAAAAAGAGAAAGCTCCGACGATAAATTACCAAAGCACCTAAGTGTTTTCCGCGTTGGGGGCGCAAAAAAAGGCGGAACGTGTCATTAACTCTCGGCTGTAAACATTCAATTGCAGGTGGCGGTGGGTTCTTGCGCGAGGCGAGGACGTGTACGAGACGAAAGTTTCGGGGAACGAAAGAAACTTGGGCGTAACAAGTTTCGATCTTGGAGCAAGAAAGAGAGAGAGAGAGGTGGGAACCAAAAGAAACGAATGAAAACGGGAAGAAAAAGTGCAAACGCGGTAGTTTAAGGGAAGGCGGCGTACGGGCGGACGCAAACGACCCTTTGGGTTCGCCGTTTTTCATAACCCTTTTTTTAACGGTCCGGTGATGGGAAATTTCACGACCGCAAGAGTAAACGCAAAATAAATTATGAGCAGTCATTCGTCTCAATGTGGGGATAGAGAAATGCAGTTCTCTTGTTAGGTGATATTTGAAAAGGAAATTCACGGGATGTAATTGAGGTGTAAGGAAGGGGAAAAGGGTTAAAAAAATAAAAATCTCTCAATTTTGACTGTGTGCGCTCAATTTCAAGAGGCAGAATAAACTGCGTCGTAATGAAAGGGAGAAAGGAGGGAAATGGTAAATAAAATGCGGCGGAAGAGATTTGGTGTTCACAATTGATATGGATATAAATTTTTTTCGATTGGAATCTATGTTCACGAAGAGGTCTTCAAGCCCTTACTGAAAACAAAGAAGGAATTTGGAGAAAGATGCAAAAACTTTCCTAAAAAAATATAAATGTATACAATTGTTGATATTGTATTTATTATTTTGGCTTTATATTTTGTATTCACAGATGAGCACTCTGTCAAGTATCTCTTTTCATCATACTTGAGCCACAAGCTGCTTATATTTGTTGTAATATGTAATCCAAATATGTATTATCTTGATTGCGCATCACCGTCCTGTCAATAGACGGTTAGTGATGTTAATGTTTGAAATTGCACCGGAAAACAAAAAGGATAATTTAGTAATAATTATATATTAATTGCATTGTAAATAATGTATAACATTTATGACTGATTCAGCTTCTAATACTTAAATTTTTGCTTGGGAGGTAACGCTAACTTTTAACTCTGAAAAAATCTGTTAGCATTTATTTATATAAAAACGATAAATGCTTATTCTTGACCAGAGGAGACAATGTGTATTGTAACTCCACATTTATTACGTACTGTAAAAATGACGGCTATATGAATGGTGAGAGTATAAGAAAAAGTATACGTAAAATGTTTATCTAAGACATTTTAGAGTTGATGTAAAGGGGCTAATGCTGGCACCTGGCCTTTGTCACACTGCAGTAATATTTAAATAAATTTTTATCAGAGCCGTAAGTTAAAGTTTCCTTCAAAATACGGAAAACATTCCGGAGGGATAAATCTTGAAGAAGAAAATCCTAGCCTTTAGTATCTGATTTGGGCCTTAATGCACAACTAATTAAAAAGATCCCGCTAAATTATGCCTTATCTTGAAAAGGCTTTAAAGGAGCAATCAAAAAATAAATTCCACCTATTCACGAGAAAAATCAGTACTCCCAATTACTCCTACGCCCAGATACTCAATATGTTCCTCTGCTAATTATTCAGTACTTGCATTAGCTATATATATTATAGAATATTATTACTTTTATAAAGTATTTGGTACTTATTAAATTTTAGTTTTTATGGTAATTACTTTGCGATTACCACCCAATCCATTAATTAATCCCGTATATTATAACCAATTCTGTGACCAACTTTGAATTCGTAAAATTTGAATGTATGTCAAATATATCTGACACATACTATGAAATAGTAAGTAATCGAATAAAGTATAGAATCTCTGGCTAAAGTTTAAGCTCTTACTGCAGATATGGACCGTTGGATATCAAGGTCAAATCGGTCATCATGAATTTACGATTATTTTATTTGCATTAATTTTTCATTTGATGAAACTCCATATCTTTCTAATGCAGAAGTTCCCAATATGGGACTATTTATTGAATTTTGTTTTATTATCGATAAGTGATATGTCACTATGACTGAAGGTTTGCTTAATCCAGATTTGTTTGGGAGTTAATGATATGAGAGGGGAATTTAACTCTCCGGAAGGTATTCTATTTGCTATTACTCTCCTATGTTATATAATTCTACTTATTTTGACTGCCCGGTTTTACTCGATAAAATATTAGCTTTCATAAAATACCATAAATGTATAGGCGGAAAGTTAATGCACCTTAAAAATATAGATTACGAAAGAGAACGTAAATACTACTCTCAGAGAGTTTTATAACCAAGAAACGGTGAGTCAGGAGAAAGTGAATCGAAGAAAGAAATTTCAAAATAAGAGCTTAAAAGATGAAAGAAAGGTAATACATTTCATATAGTATTACATTTCAGAAGAAACGACCTTTTTTCTATTAAAATATTCTGTTTACTGTATATATTACTTCTTTTTCATTCCTCTTAATAAAATTAATAACCTTAATTATGATTATACAAGAAGTGAAAAATTGCGACTTGGCCGGGACTCGAACCCGGGTCTCCCACTTGCCGGGCGGGTATTCTATCCATTAAACTACCGAGCCGCGCAGATTCACTTATGTAAACGGGAGCTTATATGTCGCAATTTTTCACTTCTTGTATAACCTTGGGTTAGTCGCACAACTTCATGTGCTAAGTAAAAATTTCATTTCTATCGTTGTGTAACCTTAATTATATTATTCTTTTCTTTTATAGTAGAAAGGGGTACTTCATTAAAAGTTACATTGAGTAGATAAATTAAAATGAAACATATATTCAGCTTATAGGATGATTTTCCATTACAATGAATAGTGAACAAATACTGGAGTCTAATGGTATATAGAAGAGAAGGTTATGGTTCAATCAGTGTGTCCTTTAAGAAGTATTTGTGTAAAATACAGCTTATTAGACATTTGCATTTTCATGCGGATGTCAATTTTATTTTTTTATTAAAATCAAAAGTTAGTATTTATTATTTATTACAGGTAGTTACATAACGAATGTATTAAAAATGACAAAAGATTTATATGCTGAAAATAATCTTTTATCGAGTATATAACTTCTAAATGAACCTATCATTATCAGTAAAATTATTTTGGAGATAATATTATTCATGCAACTAATTTCGAAGAAAATGAAAACTTTAATCAAAGCAGTAATATGACACAATAATTATTAGGGTGGTGCCAATTTTCTCCATGATATTATTTTGCATATCAAAGCCTCCGTGAATGAATTTATATCAGCTTTATATAATCCTTCCTGGCATCTTCAAAGTACAAAAAAAATAATTTACGCTATATTTTTGTTCGGGAACCATTATAATTGCTGGACAGAAAATCCGGTAATTTTACACCTTATGAAAACATCCGAATTTTATTCAGAGAGCATTATCCCATGCCTTAATTTACTTCGATAAACATTATGATTCTATAAGGAGATTGAAAGATTGATGTCGAATCCGGATATTAGCTGATGCAATGTGTAATATCCGGTTTGTGGATTAGGGTAATATGAAATTCGCTGAGTATTGTGAAACGGTATCCCGACCCATTTTTGGGACATAATATATGCAACCTCCGTCCTGTTTGAGAGATAAGATTAGATGAGAGCACACAGGAAATCATCTAAAAACATTTTATCGCGGCTAACAATATCAGCGTTGGTTCAATTTAAAATGGTTTTCTATCGTAAGCTTTGGAGTCAAGGTCTAGGCCTAAAGAAAATCACTTATCTTGTGAAAAAGCATCTTTCAGTCTTTGTGAGGAAGAAGATTGTCATGCGTTCGATTAAAAATCTACGGGTCTATTCTTTTCTTTCTTACCACCAGAATCCTAATTAATGTCTTAGTTTGAATCAGTATCTAATACAATAAGCGTTTAGCTTTGACATTTCCTATTTTTCATATTTATATATTTGATTGCCCTGGAAGCTATTTATCCGAGCCATACAGGGATTCATATATACTTCTCAAAATAAAATTTATCTCGTCAATATTTTTGGAATTTATACTTCTGTTTGATTTCTCCTTTACGTACTATGCGTATTGGCACGGATGGAATATTTTCCACGCACTAAGAAAAGTCTATTTCGAAATATATTGATTTCAATACTCTCTAAATACTCTCAATATTTTCTCAATACTCTTTCAATATTTCAGAAATTTTAACCAAGTATTAGAGAAGATCTAGAAAATGCACCATCATTGCATTCAGTAAAATTTAATACTTCACCTTCCGCAAAAAAATCTGCAATCAAATTCTTACTTTCTGAACTCTATAAGCCTTAGACTTTGCGCAAAGTGATATATTCCCATTACTTTACTTTCTTTGTTGATACTAACTTTCAAAGTGATCTACAATTGACAATAATTCGATGTTCAATTTTCCTTTGTATCATTATCTCTATTACAAGCACATCTCATTATGAATCTCATGTATCATAACTATGGTTTTCAGGTTGTTCATCAACACAACACTTTCAGAGATAGTTAATGCTCTTCTTTAACAGTAAGGCGCATAAAGGAATATAATCAAGAATTCCCTACCTTGTTTCCGTCCCAATTCCTTAAACCCATTAGGAAAACAGCAAATGAGCTATCCGTCGATTTTGAAAAGGCCTACTTTATGAGCAACTCAAAAGTTATGTGCACTGCTGTAAGATTCTCTCAGAGTTGAGGCAAAAAAGATTGCCTGGAAGCTTACCCAATTAAGGAGGATGGTAAATTGAAGAATTGAAGGGCGCCATCTTGTTCGGTTGGAAACACGTGGGCCTGGACCCGCGGCTGACAATCTAATTAAGAGGCTTTTCAATCTCTGCACTTCCCAACTACTCCACAAGTACTATTAAGACTACCTCCTCATGCATGCAGATTTTCTTCAACTTCGCATTCTCTATTTTCACTATGGCTCAATGTTTAGCTCTGGATGTATTCGACGAAAATGACATCTCATTTTTATATCGCTTGAGGCTTTTCTCCGATGAAAGAGGTATGTGTATCTAACAAATTTCAATGTCATGTTAAAAAATTAAAGATGATATTTTCCTTTTGTTTCAATACTGAAAACCTCTCCGATGAAGTTTCAGGTGATGTTCTTTAAATTAATTTGAAAACGAACGGCTGATACAGTTTGTAACGAGATATGATAACTACATGATGAGAGTAATCTGAAATCGAGCAAGGATGATTCTCACGGATCTCTGAAATTAGAATTTCAGTATAAGAGAGTGTTTCTCATTGGGATTTTTCCTAGGTGCACGCCATTACATGCAGAGTTTCTTTTACCCATTCTAAAGCACGAAATGTTGCTATTGAACGTTTGAGTGAAAGCTGAACGGAAATACGCAGGTGGAGAGGTTTGCTAGGCATGGACAAATCCCAATAATTAAAATTCCGGATGAATAATGATTTCAGGTAAATTCAGGCGCAGGTTCTAACAAAGAAGACATAAAAAAATTTTCCTTTCCTCGAATGAAAACACAAAAAAAATAAAATTTTTATACCTACTTATTATCCACGATATTTTCTTATAAATAATGTTTTTGCTACGAATTTAAAGGAAATATTAATGTTAAATTTTCTGACTGTTGTGAATACCTATATCGATAAACACGTATTTTTAGTCGGTTTAAAAGATTCGTCATTGGCTCAGTAAGTTTGATTGTTTTCAAATTCGGTTTGAGTGTTTTGATGACGACTAAGAATATGCTGAGTTAGAAAAATATGATCCAAAACTTCATAAAGCATTTTTACCTCGATTTCTTCTCTAAAAGTGACAGCACGAAAATATGCTAATAGATACTACATTTGCTTGTGGAATACATGAAAGTGAACATTAACGAAAATTTGCATTTACATAAAAATTTTCACTGAGAAAATGAATAAAATGAAGAAATTTTCTCCTTATTCATTTATTTTACTGTGCTGTTTGATTCTCCTGAAGAAGAACGCGAAAATATGCCAATGGAAACTAAATTTATTGTGGAATTTATAAAAGTGAACAGTTCGCAATAATTCGCATTTGCATAAAAATTTTCATAGAGAATTTGAATACAATGGTGCTTAACTGCCGGCCATCGAAGTCATTATCATCACCAAAGACCGAAATTTGGGTAAACCGTAACAGATTTTCATGGTATTTCGTCTTTCGCCGTCGCGAATGCATCACAAAAAATAATAAAAGTGGCACCAAAGTAATAATAAGGAATCAAATTATCTTCGTTAAACACCGTATCATCCGTACCATTTCCCATAAAGAAGAATAGTCACGAAATAAAAATTAGAGTCCCACATACGACGAGAATAAGCCAATTATCAACCTGAAAAAAGCAAGGCAATTACCTAACGGCCGTTGAATTGAAAAAAATATCTCTCCAACGCTTGTGGAGCGGAACAGAAATTACTAACCGCCTCTTTTTTGAGCTCTGCATTTCCTTTTGTTTCCCATCGGGGAGACGTAATCGAGTTCACTGAAAATAAAGAGCGCAAAGGTACTTTTCAGTTGGGCGAGCGAGAAGATCTCGAGCAAACGGATTCGAGAGAGAGGAAAAAATGTAGAGTATTAAAATGGGGCTGCGAAAGAGGCCGGGCAGAGAGGCAGCCGAGCAGCGGCACTAGTGACACCCGGTGGAGATGTATGCCACTTCACGGAAACAAGTGCGTCGAGGTGCTGCGAGTTGGTGGGCACTTGAAAAGAAAAACCGAGCTGGAATATGGATAAAACGAAGGGAAGGGAAAGTAAGGGCAGCTATGAAGAGCAAGGTAGGCGGAAAACGTCCGTGGGAAATAAGATGCAGAAGGTAAGGATGACGGTATCCTGTGGAAAAGAGGCCCAGAAAAAGGAACAAAGTGGCACTGATGAGGAGGAGTAACGTTCAGGGTAAAAAAAGGGTCCTCAAAACGAAAGCGAAAAGAGCGGAATGAATTGGCGGAGGAAATTCTGTTTGAGAGGGAAGTAGAGCACTACAAATGGGAGGAATATATCAGGAGTGAAGAGACAGCACGGCGAAAAATGCTGGGAGAGGGAACATCTGAGTCACGGTGACGCTTTTAAGCGGGGCAGAGTGAGGAGAGAATCAGAATGACGAATCGTTGAATCCTATTTACATTGTCCAAGCTAAGTGGACTTGCGCTGAATACATGGTTAGGGAAGGAGAGCTTTCAATCGAAAAATGAAGTCACCAGTGGGTATTCGTTAAGTGTTAATGAGTATTCTTCATACTTATTTCATTTAATGCAATATAATTTATTTTTGTAATGTATATACTCATACTCATTTTATTAAATATTATTTAATGTAAAGATTTAAAGAGTATGAAATGAAATAGTTAAGATCTGATATAGCATGCATTAAAAAAAATATATAGATATATATAGTAAAATATCCAAAAGATGAGGATTGTAATGATGAAGCATAACTATTGATACTGAACTAATGAACCAGCGGAATAGTTCGGTATAGCATTTGGAAACATATCCTATTTGAGTCTTATGGTTCATGGTACGTAAAGTATCCATTAGACTCAAAAAGGAAGAAACCCCTGTCACACCCAGATAAGAACTCTTACAGGGTACCAAATTTGTGAAAGTAATTATGAAAGTGCTTCTACACAGGTCATTACGCGCGTAAGACCCCAACGAGGATCGAACCCTGGAACGCTTTCACCGAAGCCGAAGGCGTTGGCTACTTGACTAATCGGAGGCCCGATAACACTGTTATATAGTAATATACTAGTAGATGAATACATGTCACACTATAATAAAAATAGATAGATAATATAGGTAGAAATCTTCTTTAGATACTTAGATTGATATTTAGCCGCATAATTACAATTATTAAACATGCTGTAAATATTTTAAGAAGATTAGACTTGTACTAAACACAAGCAAAGAAAATAAAAATAATCAAACTTGGCCTGTTTTTTACTGCAATCAATGAATAATTTCATGGGAATAATATATTAAAACTTGATGAGTAACAAAATAAACAACTCTCATCATGTCACACTCATACCTTTTTCGACAGCCTGCAGGAGAAGTGACAAAATGATAAACGTTAGTCAAGACATTAGAAAAATAATTCGATGAAAAATTTCGAGCGTAAACGGAAATAACCTGACAAAGGACACTCATAATTCATCTCTACGTCATAAGTGTCTCTTAATTGATTTATGTCACCATCCCCTTCGCTAATTTTAGTAATCGACAAAGCAGAGAGCGTTAATCGGATTCCGTCGAGAGACAAATAAAACCTGGACGATAAAAAGGGATCCTTTCAGCTAAGGAGTGGAAAAGAGGTGACATGATAAGTCGAGTAACATGGCCATTGATTAAGGAGTCTCACGCCCTCAAGGCAAAGAGAAATGGAATTTGCTCAGGACACTCGAAGACTTGAAGCTAAAGGGGAATGGAGTGGAAAAGGCAGATAGTGGGAGAGAGGGAATTGAGTTAGCAACAAGAAGAAAGGGAGGAAACTGTGCTTTATATGGGGACCAAATGGGATGAGAATAGAGAATGTACTGAGTCATAGGAGTTGGAGAGAGGCTAGTGTGACGATGAAGAGGAAAGTTGAGATGACTTAATGGAAGAGGGAGGAGAAAAAGGGGGCATACGAACTCGCAACTAGTTTAATTAGGACTCAAAAGTCTCGTCTAACTCATACGCCATGTCCGAGATAAAGGCATGATTACGTGTAGTTCTGGAGCACGTGTGGAGAGCTGATGAGGGGCAGATGGGATGGCATTTTTAATTCTCGATGTGTAGACGATTGTTAACTTCCTGGCAGGCTGAATTAAGTTCGCTCCGGGATTCACATCCGTTTTCTAGACGCATGCCGTAATAGTTGAGAGGTAAAATGTCAAATTTACACCTGCTGTACTGCAATACTGTGGTAAATATAAACGATATTTTAAAATTATGAATCCTAAGTTCTAAAAGAACAGTGACAGATAAATGGGCGAAACTTAGCTAGATTGGAAAGATGGAACCAATTAGAGAAGTGCATAAGTCTCTTTACGATTGATTTATCATCGCTTACTGTGCAATATCAGAAGAAATAGTTGTAGAATTCATTATAGGAAGTTGAAAAACATTAATTTATAGTATCTGAGAAAGACAAGGATTAAATCAATATTATATCAACATAGTAATGAAAGGAGAAAAGTATATCGTTTAAATTGGAAATAAGCAATTCCGTGATAAACGTCGGCCAAATTCCTTAAATTTTATAATGTTTGATATACTCTGCAGCATTTAATATAACATAATTAATATCTGAAATAAAAAGATATCTTTGAAAATTTGGAATTATTTTGCTTCTTAAATTTAATATCTTGTTCTTCGATGATGACCGAAAGAAGGATCGATATTATTAAAAATTAATAACGTTTCCTGATATATCAGATTGTCCCGTTGAAATCAGTACAGGCACAGACCGAGTTTTGGAAATAAAAAATAAAACATATACATACGTATGGCTTCATTAGTATATTCGTTTATTTTGTTCTGTCTTTACTTCCTAGGATATTTCTTTCTACTATACTTCTTATGCGGTCATAAAGTCTTACAGCGTTTCCAACCAAAATTTCATTTTCTTTTCGCTAATCAAACATAGAAAAGATGACTGTAATCCAACGTACGAATTAAAGGGAAAAAGAATAGCCAATACGCAAATGAAGGGAAGAATTGCTTTAGTTATGATATATTTGCGCTATTTGGATGGGAATGTCTCCTGAAAGAAGGAGTGGCTGAGATAGGCTCTGGATATAGGGAATTCATAAAGAGGTGTCCCAACTCGGATGGAATCTTGCCCAGAGGATGTAGAAAAATAGTATCCCTCGACTCCTCATTCTTTTTCTCCCTAAGTAGACGCTTTTCAGACCAATAGGAGTCCTTCGTCACACCGCTGGGCCTGAAGAGATGGGCGATGAAGTCGAAGGCCTTTTCATTTCGACGGGTCCCATTTTTCCTTTTCGGTCCGCCAGAATTTTTGCAGACATAAAGCGGCCGCCGGAAGGGTTGAAAGATGGCGCAAAGAAAGGTTGGGAAGGAATGAATATTTGCTTGCAGAGTGAACCGTGTGTGAGGGATTTTCAACGCTTGCTCAGCGCTCACCCTAGAAGAGTTATGCAAGAAAGAGATAGAAAAAGGGGAGTTTCCGTTTTGCAGGCTGAATTAATAAAAAGTCCTTTCCTAGTGTTTCTTTTGCGTTTTTTTAGAGGAAAAATTAATTTCGGTTTAAACCCAAGAGTAAAAGCTGAATTAGGATTGAGTCACCGAGGGTTAGATCAATGGTGGGATTCATCCGGTTCGCACCGGTTTGCGCGAACCGGTTCTTAGAGTTTTCCGAGCTCTCTGAACCGGTTATTAATCTATCTGATAAGATAGTAGTATAAATATATACAAAGAAGTATTACAAAATTTCCTTTTTACATGATATAACTTCAATGTTGGATCATGAAGTACTTAATTGTCATTTCATCTTAAGGTTATGTTAACAAATTAGCTATTTTATCAAATTTCAAATTATAATATTAAGAGAAAATGTATGCACTCAGGAATGCAGTTTTTTTTAGTAGTCTCCTTAGGGATAAGAACCTGTTCATAACGTTTTTGGGTTCCACTCCTGGATCAGGTGGAATAGAATTCTCACGCATGTAAGTTATAAAGCAATCAGTTTCAGCTGGAGTAACTGCTCATATTGATTTTTCTTTGCATTGCATTATTATTACAGTTCTTTCATTGTTGATAATGATAGAATTATATGTAAGATCAGTGTAGAATAAAGCGCATACTTAGAGATTAAGTCTTCAGAAAATAATAATATCTAGATAGGAGGATAATTAAGGACGAAATCATAAAAAAGACATCCATTAATGTAAAATCAATAAATATGAAACAAAAAAAAACTGAAAAAGTAACATAAAACTAGTAAATGTGAGCCATCATTGATTTTATGTGTTACAGGAAAACCTTTTCACATTTAATCGAAGTGTTTGAATCCCGGTCGAATTCGCGTGTCATAGACTTGAGTTAATGCTGGAAATTTTTTTCACCTTATACTTATATATCAGTCATGCTATTCTCTTTCGGGCTGAGCGTTCCATCATTTCCCTGTTCATGCGATCGATGTTTCAATTTTTCTGTTTCGCCCAACCAGGTTGGCTTCATTTTAATATCTACATTTCCTCATTACCCAGAATTTTAGAAATCCGAATAACACATTATTCTGACATTAAATGACATGCATTACTGATACGTTCATTCCGAAATAATCAGTCTTTTTTCCCCTGTGAACACTCGTATGGGAATAAAAACGAAAAATTTATCTCATATCGGTTTAAGTTGGAATAATTAATTCGTTGATAAAATTACACGATTTGCAACGTCACATGTGCCATTGTTTTTCCCATCATCGGCTAAAAATGGAAAGCTCTGCCCCAATGGGAATGTTTGGATTATAATGAACTCTATTTTGAACTTTCATATCAATTTTGCACTACCAGGAGCAGAAACGGAAATGATCATACGAATAGGTGGTTCCCGTGAAAATTTTCGTAGTAGAGCTAAACTACATGAATTGAAAGAAAATAAATCATTGTAGTACAAGAGAAGTATAAAGTGGGTTAAAAAGTTAAGAAGTTGGTAAAAGAAGGGCAAAATTGAGTGGACGAGTACCAAGGCAAAATTAATACCCAAAAAATATAGTTAAAGAAAAAGTTATAGGAAAGAAAACAAGGAGATATCCCAGAGCTGCTATCTTCAAGAACAAGGAGCATGACATGGACTAGACATCATATGTTAGCCTAAGAAAGCAGCAATGAATAGAGAAGCGTGACGCGATAAGGCATGGTTTTAGTATCAGAAAATGAGAGCCAAACTAGGTTTTTATCGGAAGAAGCGGCTTTGAGTAACTTTTGAATGATTAGTATTCCATCTGTTATATAATTGTCTGCTGTAAATCGATATTTAAATGGAAAATAATTATTTGAGGATCATTTGAAAGAAAATATACAATGATTACTATAGTCGCAAAGGACGAAAGAGGGTTAAATTGGAGAAAGTAGCTGTCCGGGTACCCGTATACCACCTTTACCCTTCTCTTTCTAACTATCTTCCTCAGAAAACACAGCTTTCGCTAAAATCCACTCACAAAATTTTTTTCAACCCAAATAGTTAAATTGTTGGAACCTTCTAAAATTTAAATAAATTAAATTGCATAGAAATATTCATAAATTCAAGTTGAATTATTTTACAGTGAGATAATCAGCACAGATACTAAACAAAAGACTAATTTTCATTGAGTCATAGTATTTTTATTACTTTATGCATTTAACGAAAGATTTATAGAAATTAATAAACAAACAGACAAGAACGATATAAATTTAAGAAATTAATATTGAGAAAATATTCAAACTTACTGTCTCTTGAACTTTTTTTTAGAATCTGCATTACAAATGTTCTGACTCATTGAGAATCATTGAGAATCTTTTTTGAATTCAAGTGATCAACTTTTAAAATCAGGTCAATGTGATACATCGAAATGGCCATTGATACAATCGTAGCTGGCAAGCATAACTAGCTAAATCTAAAATTAAAATCAAGTGTTTAACTAACATTCGACAAATGTGCTGAATAACACCTATTCTATAAAAATTTGAACTAACGTTAGGTGGAAAAGAGTTCTTGGGGCCCGTATATGATTTCCATACATTTCATAGTATAAATTAAAAATTATTATTAGCGTATATATTTGAAAATTACATGAAATCGACGAAAAAACCACCAACTTTGCGGGAAAATATCAATAGAGAAAAGAGATAAAGAAACACCGTTGATATAGAAATATAGAAATCGAATGTTAAATATGAAACCCAATGTTGTTAAAAGCAGTTTGTTTCCGAGTTAAAGAAAGATACCTTCGCGACGAAAGGGAAACTTGCCCTTTATGTTGGATTTAACAAGAGAGCCATGTATACTCCTAACGTCTTGAAAATATTCATCCAAAATTCTCAAAATGAATAAGACGACCGATTAGATGAGCATAATATCTCCTTTTGTAACCGAAGTACCTCTTGAGGAATATACAATTGGAATAACGAACGTTCAGAAGACCATTCGAGGCAGAGTAGAAGTGTTCTTTATCCTCTGAGTCGTGGGGTTTATATCATAAGAATGGATAACTTCGATCCATACCTTTCGTCAATTCTTTCCAGATCCTCTATTCCCTTTTCCTCAGCCTCTTACTGTTTCCTATTTCCATATATATTCTTCAGAATCTTTTTTATCTCTTTCTTCTCTTTCTTTTTCAGAAATCTTCCAAATCCTCACTAACGTTCATACTGTAGTAAAAAACTACATTTTTTACGATAGCAGTAATTTGTAATTAACAAATTCGTCTAAAAAGTTGTTAACCTAACAAATTCATTTACTTTTTACGCGAACCTTGATTCTCTGTTGACTTATTCAGCTTTTGGATAAGTAATTAAACGGAATCATTCCATATAGAACCAATTTCAGAAATATTTCACAATGTTTTGTATAAGCTCTTGCAATTTCGAACCGAAAACAAAAACTTGTTCTTTGCAATTTAAAAATCAATTTCGCAAAAGTATCGAAGCCGACAAGCTAAAAGAATTATGTAGTTCATGCACATTATCTGGAGTCGAAACTGAAACTTTTGGCATGTAAAACAGTATATTCTCAGCTAAAATAAAAAATATGTAGATATTTAAAATTGTGCAACCCTTAATTACTGAAAAACATGGACTTTGCATAAAAACGCTGCAGTATTGACTTTTATATTCTTTTTCTATAGAGTAACATATATAGCATAATTTTCACCAAACTAAGTGAGAAATCTTAATTACTTGGATCGTATAATACCTTTTTACTACTTAATGAACGCAATATTTATTTAATATTTACCAATTATCATTACCAGTACGCAGTGTTTTGCATATCACTAGTATTTCATTCCGTACTATGTTTTACATTTACTTCCTTGATACTATTGCGTGAAATGTTACTGTTTATCGAACGGTATCCTTTTTTTTCGGCCATACGTATCCCTAATGGTCCCCAAGACTTCCCCACTTACCTCTCCCTTCCTGCTCTATTTTCAACTTTGCAATATTCACGGCCCTCCTCTGCCCTCAGTATTTCTCGATCTGCCTCACTTCTTTTCCCTCAGTATCCATTTTGGTTTCTCTTTTCAGACCTTTTTCCCGGACCCAAACTTCCGTTTCCATTCAATGTCTCCATCTTTTTGGGAGAACCTCCCCTCATATTTTCTTCACGCCTCCCTCCACTCTCTTCTGTGGATACCCCGAAAATCCTCGGCAGATTGGGTTAGGGAGCTCGATCCCATTTCTTTCCGCAAGTTAACGGAGTGCAGGTGTTGGTCCACTGGAAGGACAGGTGGTTAAAAGGGGGAATCTTATTGGGAGAGAGAGAGAGATGCCTGGGAAGGAACAATCCCTTCAATTATAAAGTCTTAATTGGCGCTTTAATGGCTCATGGAGAAAGGGAGTAAGATTGGATGGAATGCCCACCAAATCGGATATCTTCGAACTGTTCGCCGACTATGACGGTTTGAACTCATTACCCGTTTAAGTTTCAAACTCCGAGTTCCTTCAAAGGGATTCTAATCGCTGTGAGGTAATTTGCAAATTTGTGCCGAATTGATGCACGAGGATTCTCAATTGCGTTTCTGATTGATTTAGAGGGTTTTTATTTCGAATGGATTTTTCGCTCGACATTCATTCACTGTTCGGTCCCGGTACCTTTTCTATGTAGTTCCTTTAATGAATTTCAATTTTATTCGTACTTTATTTTTACGAGTTTTCCATCTTCCTAGAAATATGGGTTAAGTTAATCATTCATTCCTTGAGCCGTTCTGCAGGTGGCCTAGAGTCCACGCTGTAATTACATCATGAAACACAGCAGTAACTCTGGAAAGCCCGCCTTTTTGTGGAGAACCATATGAGTTTTTCAATTACCTAGTTATCATCTTCAGGAGTGAAAGAACACTAGTTAGTTCGTTATAAGTATTTTAAATTTCTGTTTTTATGATAGCCGCAACCACTCATCCCTTCTTCGTAGGCAGAGATTTTCAGGATTTTCTAACTTCTACGCCAAGTGACCAGATACGTTCAGCGTCGTTAATTAAATGTATCAACGAATCTGATTTCTTTGTTGAGAGAAAACTAATTTATTTATTTAATCACCTGAAGGTGCCCCGAAAACAGATAATTTTTCAATTGTGGGTCTTCACTGGGAATCGATCCAGGAGCCGCTTTCGCAATTGGAGTAAACGTCATGAAAAAATAGTAATGGAGTAGTAAAGTTAGAAATTGCTGTTTATTTATCTTCGGGTTGTTCATTTCACATTTTACTTGGGTGTTATAAGCGCGTCTTAAAGCACAAAGCTTAGCGTCAAATCCATAAGCATGATTCCTTAGAGGGATTTCATTGTTATGTAGCCTAGGTTTTTTTTAAGGTTTTTTTCAGGATTCCAGATAGGCATTCGCAGCAATCAGGGTAGTCCTTTGTTTTATGCAACCACCGTTGTACTTAATCCTACCAGAATTACGATGCATTACTCCTCTCATATTTCGATTCTGAAACATTTCACAATATTTGTGAAACAAAGAACAATTGCTCTATAACCAAATTATGTAACCTTATTTCTTCTTAAAAGATTTCATATTTTTAGAGATGGGGAAAAACAGTGTTTTGGATTGCTTACGCCAATCTGATATGTTCACTTCTTATGAGGAAGTGGTTGATGATGTTCACTCTTGTTAGCCTCAGTTTGATTTTGTGATTAAGACAACCTGTAACTAACAATAAGATGTTTGGTCCTTTGATTGAATGTTGAGAACCTTTTTCTCCCTTACTACCTGCTATCATTAAATTAATGAGTCCTTGATGCGGGAACAGAAAGAAAATCACGAGAAAAAATGTCAAGGCGTGGTGAATGATTATGGGAGAGGGGTTAAATGCTCTGGAAGGATATAAGAGACTGACAAAAAGGCCATGAAAGAGACAGTAAAACGTCGCCTAAATGTCAACCATAAACCCTTTTATTTCTTCATTTATAAAGAGCTCTTTTTTCAACCGTCGTTTTCTAAATGATTACGGTTGAGATTTTCAAGTATGTGGGCATTTAGAGGCCAAAAAATTGCAAACGGTACTAATCGATTACGTTCTTAATTCTAGATTAGATTATTAAATGATCTCAATATTACTAAAGTATAATAATCACTACATTCAGATCGTTGGTTCTCAAGAAGAAGTAAAACAGATTATAATGTGACATCGATTCACAAAAAACAAAGTTCATGTTGACTCTTTGACATTCTCCCACTGGTCAAAATGGAGCTCCTGTTAGAGTCAAGTAACACAAACATTTTGAGTTTATACATTGAAAACTGATGTATTTAGCCATAAAATAAAGTTCTTTGAGTGTTTGTTCGCAATGGCATCCATTTAAGAGGAGTGTTAGATCGCATCTTTGAAAATGTTTTCAAAAAAAGATGCATGCTAAGTTGGGAAAGAATGGAAAAATGTTATAAATGCAAGAGGTTTGTTATAGCTTGGTGAGGAAACAATGGTAAGATAGTACACTCCTTATTCTGCCTTGCCTTAAGTAACCCTTAAGCCCCTCGCCTAGTTTATAGTACTTAACTGTGGAGAGGATTATGTTTCAACGGGCCTTATATAGTTACATATGTATGCATGTTTCTTAAGAGAATCTACGTTTAAAGGGGAGATTACCATTGAGCATATACTATTCTCCCTGAATATAACTAAAGATCGATATTCCCTCATCATTTTGATCAAAGAATTCCTGTAATGAAAGGAAATATAACTTAAAACTCATTTAATTAGATGGCAAAAGTTCGGAAAATTATTGAATTTTTGAAAGATAGTCTCCAGAAAATTCGGACGAGTTTGAATAGCTCTTTGTAATTTTTCTCACCAATATTCAAGGAATTTATTTTTAAGGAATTAAACACTTTTAGAAAGTTTTGGAATTCAGACAGTAGGATGAATAGAGGCGAAAAAGATAGAAATCGAGACCGGAACTCGGAGATCTTTCCCGAAATTTTCACGTCCAATTATCCTTCTCGTTTTTCCATGCCGCACCCCGTGTAATCTTTATAGAGTTCAATCAAAAAAGGATTTCAATTAAAAGTAACACGGCCACGCAAATAGATCACGTACACCGACGCCTCATGTCGATCCCTCAACGAAGATGGATCAAACCGACGGCAAAGAACTATCGTGGAAATAGTCGATCATCACCGCGTCATTACCGCGCCAGTGGAAATGTCAACCATCGAGCGATTGCAGTAATCATCATCGTCGCCGTACTTACGCGGGCTTTCCCATCATTTACTTTAATCGTCGCCCCCATAAGAGGAGTCCCATTCTTCCAGTAATCACCCAAAGGACGATCCCCGACCGAGTCAAAGTCCCCATCGACCGCGGGGAAAAATCAATCAGTGCATACCCCAATCACCTTCTGATCTGTTACCTTTAAATCCCTCCTCGGAGACCGACAGCCCGAACGTGACTTCGACCTCCAGTCGAAGGAGCTTCCCGTCGCCTCAGGATTAGCTTTTGGGAAGGTGGAGTGGCTCGTATCCCGGGGAATAGAGCTACCGCGCAGCGACGCTTCGTCGTCAAAAGTCTGCTATCCCGGAAGAATGAGCGGTGGAGAGAGAGAGAGATATATATAGAGATGGAGAGGGAAGACTCCACTTTGATTGCCTCCCATTCTGAGACACGCCATAAATCCTCCCTCGGCCCCAATACACTGCGCTGCTGGGGAAAACTCCCCGTTTCGACTCTCTCTCTCCCTATCCCCGTCCTTCCCTCTTCAAACCAACCCTTTTCATTTATCGCACCACCATCACTTCTCCTTTTTATGCATTCTTATATCTTCATCTTCTCCCGGACTATTCCCTACCGTTGTCTTTTTCGCTGCTTCTTCCTATCTTTCGCTTCACCCACATTGTTTCGCATTTTATAACGACAAATATCGACTTTCAATAGTGGTCTTTTTCAGATTTCCATCGATTTTAATAGGTTGCCATATTTAGTGTCATATCTGGGACCATAGGTCTTTTTATCGTGCGATTTGTACACTTCTATGATGGATCTTACTGATTTGATAGTGAATATACTGTGTATACATATTGTACCGTATTCGCTAATCTATTTCATGGTGATGATATTGTAATTATACTATGGTTTTATTCCGCTACTGGCCGTAGGTTTTTCTCTTCTTAAAAGATGTTTGCCTACTTGGTACCTCTCTAGCACTTAGCCTAGATTTTCAAGTCCAATTTTTAACACCACCTTTCCTAATCTCTTCAAATTTAAAGTATATTTCTATTAAGGGAAGTTCCTTATTTACCTTTAATAAATAGATATTAAGTCCACGAACTATTCATCTTTATCCTAATCTATATGTTTAAATTATTTATCTATTAAGTTTTATTACTTATTTACTTTTGATATTAGTAATTGTTTTTTCAATCACGGGAGGGATTTTATAATCTCAATCCCACCCGAACAAATACGTAATTTCCTTATCTTTTCCTTCTTCCCTTTAACTTTTCAAATTCGTCACCAAAAATCACATTAATTTTTTCTAATGCTTTAAAAGATTGCTTTGCAAATTAGTAATCCCTATCTTGGTTTTTAAAGTAGGATAGGAATCCTCAGAAGGTCGTATCTAAGATTTACTTTGCATCATCGATTGAGAGATAACTTATTCCAGAAAGACACAAATGTGCCAATATTCCAAATCGATCTGTCACATACCGTATTACATGTCGCACAAATGGATTCTACCACTCTCAGATTTAAAAATTTGTCCACTTTCGTTAACAAAACGCCGCTATATCTAACTAAAAACACGGGTGGAATTGCTTATGCACCTCATGGCAAACACTTCTCTGTCAATGTGAAATTCAACATAATAAGTTCAACAGAATGAAGTTTATTAAAGATTTGATTTTATCCCAATGAAGATACAATTGTTACTACTCTTTCTACCTTTGATAGTTGCATAACTTAGTGTTGCTCCCCTAGAGTTCATCTCTATCCGCCCTGCCCTCTACCGAAGAGAGTTTTCCTCAAAATTCTCACGCAGCTATTTCGCCATAGAGAAAGAGCAACTCGACCCAACCTCAGTAAAGAAGGCATGGGAAGAAGAAACTGGAAGAATTCGTGTAGCATCGGATGAAACTTGGTTGAGTTCTTCACCCCTGAGATTGATGATTGTGTACAAATAAACGTGATCGAACCTCGAATTTCAGTGGGAGAATTCTTGTAGAAACGTTCTGATATACTAGAACAAAATGTAATGAAATGTAAAAATCGATTGCGTGAAAATTATGATAATTTATAAAGTATGCTATGGAATTTCAGTGGTTAAGTAATAGTAGTATTATTATTTTAATTTCTTCGACTAGTAATTCATAAGATTCTACTGAAAAGGGCATTGGTTGAATTGAGTAGTAATTGTAGTATTCTTGAAAGTGCTTTGACAGCGTAGCTCATTTTGTACATATTGGCTCCCACCAGGAATCGAACGCGGACCTTTCACCAAAGTCGAAATCGCTGTCACTTACTTTGAAAGTGCAACGTATTAATATCAAAATTCATACTATAATTGTAAAATCACAATCCTCAAACTATCTTGAGATAAAGCAATTACGATAAAGCGATTCAACTACAATCTCATAAGCAACGAAATACGGAAAATAATACAATAACTAGGAAATAGGGAATATGTGGACAATTTTACTGGTAAAACTCTTCAAAGGATAAAAAAATGTTCTGCCAGATATGAATGATGCGTTAAAAAGCCTATTCTTCCAGAAAAAATATATCATGGTGACGGGATACCATGCGGTCGATCCTGAAAAAACCTTTCTGTTTTGAACAAAAAGCTCCTGCCTAGATATGGATTGGGCAGAAGCAGCCTTTTCGTATTTTATGCATTTTTTATGCCGAAAAGAAATACGACCTCTATCAAATATGTAGAAAACTAGGATTTTCGGAGAACGCGGATGTATCGCCTATGTGAATTTATGACCGTGCGGACAAACTCGTAAAAAAATGGCAAAGAAAATTTATTGTATAGGGGATTTATAGGTCTGAACGGACATCTTTATAAATTCGCGCATAAACAGATATCTCGCCTTCATAAAATGGTGACAGGTCAGAAAATCGTTCTGGCATTTAGGATTTTAAGACATGGTTAGCAGGTCTAGGATGTCCAGGTGCCCTATACAGCTTCGATGACTTCGAATCGGAATGATTCTAGAGTGCTGAAAGGCTTTTAAAGTTAAATGATGATTTATTTTACATTTATTTATGGCTACATAATTAAGAATAGAGTACCGTAAGCTCATATACATTCCTTGTGAAAAAGTTTAAGATAAAAAACTAATAATTTTTTAAGCACCACTACACACCATACTATAAGTACATGCATTTTGTTCATAAATTTTAGAAAATTTTCAATCGTAAAATTTTAAAGGTATCTTAAATTCAGGAGAAATTATTCTGAATCAGATATATAATTCTAAATAATCTCTTCTGCATCGTGAACATAAATATACGTTTAGTTCTTTTATATCTACTTTTGAAAACGATTCTGAGATTTTTATTTAACTACAGTCACAGTAAAATTGCTGATCCCTAACCGCAAAATTAATTTTCCATTATTTTATCATAGATCTAAATAAATAAGATACGGATTTTGCGGATTGAGTAATTTTAACGTATCGGTCTTGCTAAAATTCGTATCATAACATCAATTTGAAACAGAATAAAATCACAGACCTCCTCAGATTCGCTAGTATCATCGATAATTGTTCCTAAATACTAAAGTTACACTCTTTAAATACTCCAAATTTCAGTTATAACCCGTTTCCAACATTTGGATCCTATGATAAATTCCTATTTGAATAATGCGATCACATTAGCTTGGGATATGAATTACTCAAAAGGAAATTTAGGCAATAAAATGTTTTTGATTGATTTGCAGGAAGCATCACAAACTAACATGTGGTCTATGCATCCTAATGCATAAAATGAACTATCTCGTTCTGTTTGAAACACGCAGGTAATTTATGAGCGGAACAAATACACCTCCAGCATTCTATGTCAAAACAAAGGTCACAAATAATCAAATCGTAATTCGTAAATGTCACGATTCATACCTCCTGAAAATAACGAACTTTTGAATGGAGTGAAAATTTTGTCACTAGCCTGATTAAGTCGAGGATTAACATCATTCGATAATAAGTCGAATGGGGAAAATTGATCCCTGGCGTATGAAAGCGGAGGGATGAATTCGGAGGTTTTTATTCGGTTCGGGTGACAAGTTGGTGCGACCTTCACCAAACAAATGCTTGATGTATGAATGGAACTGATGAGAGATAATCTCGTTCTAAATAATTTTGGCTATAAACCTAATAGTATAAATCAAGCTTTGTTGTCATGTGAACTGCCATTTGATCGACATTTGGAACTTATTTCTTTAATTTTGAAGGTCACAATTTTAAATAGAGATAAGTGTCCTAGATAAGCGTCATACAAGAGAAACATTTCTTAATCCTTTAGTCCGGAATCACTCACATTTTTTTTTACCATTTTTACCATTTACCATAGTTTTACCTAGTATCACTTCGTGCGATAACGTATACATGTGTTCGGAAAAACTATACTGCATTTTCCAGTAATGATATAAAGCAATTTCTTTTCGGTAAAAAATTACGAAATCTCTAAATATGCCTCTTAAGAATTTACGAGGGTGGTCTGAAAAGTTTCCGACCCCAGATTTTTCAGAAATCTTCAGAAAATTTTCAGAAAATATGTCGAGAAATGGCGAAATGTCGGAAACTTTTCAGACCACCCATGTATTTCTAAATAATTTTTGCACTACTAGTGTATAATTTAGTCTGGCCTTTGCAAGGAGAAATAACTTCTTATGACTTTAAATGATGAAAATAATATATTTGAGTGCCCCTGAAGCTAGTTCAGTTTCTTTGTTTACAAAACGGTTCAAACTTTTACATCATAAACTCCCTAGAACAGAGTCAACGTGCCATTTATTAGCTCACTCTGAAACAATCGGTCGATTAATAGGGAATGCAAATAAAATCTTTATTACAAACTACCATTAATGATAAAATTACTATTTTAACCCAATAAAATACAACGAAATTCTGTACGCCGTATTTTATAGTCTTAACCCTACGACAGGGAAACAATGCATGGTAGACGAAATTAATTCCCTCTAAGTGCCTTAGGAACAGGATTATTTGATTAACAGTTGAGCATCGCAACGCGATTAAGACGGGATGCATCGTTGATTCTGATGCAGGAAGGGATCTCATGCAACATGAATTGCGGTGGGCGTCGTCGTGGTGTGGTTAACGTCAGCCACCATTTGAACGTAGGTGAATGCTTCCCTGCACCTCAAGTGCCTGGGATATAAACGACATAGTGGTATTTTAATCAATAACATGAGTCAACCCGAAAGCTTTAATGGAAATGCGTGGAAAGAAAGTTTCAAGCTGAAATTCTAAATAATTGGGAAGTTGAATTCTATAGGAATCGCAATTACTAGTACCCATCAGGTTTTATTAGCAATGAAATATTTGTTGTAAATTATAACCAAGAGATGTGTAAATTAAAAAGTAGGTATTTGCATTCAATTCTTACTATATAATTAAAAATCTAAGATACCTATTTTCAGTAGCAATACCAGTATGTAAGTAAACCAAGATATTCAATTAACAAATATAGGAATTTACATACAAAACTCTCATATACCGAAATAATTTCAACTTGATAATTCAATTGGGCTCCTGTTACTTATTATTTTTCCTTTTCATAATAATTTTATATCTCCACAGGTGTGTTAGCAATAAATTTCTATCTGATTGGAATGACTGTAATCACTTTCAATTACAACCTACCAAATGCGTATTTTACATCGAGAAATCGAAAGCTAGAGAGAGAGAAAAAAATAGCTAAAACATAAGATTTCAGGACATAACGCTATGATGCCTGATTGACATGTAGAATTTTCACCAATTTAATTGACGATTCAATTTCTTATGAAACTTATTTTTGCTGTAATTTTGTTGATAAATACCACCTGAAATCGCCTTTAATTGCCGGGCGGTTGCTCTATTGATTAATGATTAAAGAAACCGGTCAGCAAGGTGAAGATCCGAGTTTAATGTACATTTATCGTTGTAACTTGTCCTTATATATTCCCTAATTAAGCACTTTACAATATCAATAAATTATATTATTCCTAAGGACAAACGGGTGTATGAGTTCGTTCGATTCCTTGTTTGAACCATATCAGGGTTGGTTTTCTCAAAGAACTAATGGCAGGCCTTAAAGGATAAGAGTTATTTAGTACCATACCAGATTTGTAAGTGTATTAGAGTAAGTTTGCTTATCTTAATCGATTAAACGACACCTATTACTTTAAACACTAAAATCAATAAACATTTATATTTCTGCGCAATTTACTATGAATTATTTTTCTTTAAAAGGTTCAAAGGAATATTATAAAGATGAATAAGTTTTTTTGCAATTTTTTAACATCAGTTACCTATACTCAGTTTCAAAACTTTACCATATTTTCCTCCAAATGCTGAATGTTGTAAAAGGCGCCATCCAGTGCCTCCAAGCAGTCTTTTCGCCGAGTTGATAGTCACCAACCGCTGCGGAACCGCGCGGAGTATTTATTTTTTAATTTATTGCTAAGGACTCCCGCGAAGGTCTAAAACCTTTCCTTGAGTATTCCGCTTCGTTTACTTTCACTAATAAAATCTCTTCTTTTCTCTGCCATTTTCACACCGCCCATTTTCGCCTCTCATCCCGTTTCTCTCGGACCCTTAGCGTTCCCTTTCCGACCCTTCTACTAATTAAAACTTCCACCGTCCACGAGAGGGCGTGGATGCCCTTGTGGACAGACGCCATTTCCCCCACTCTCCCCCCGGCAACATTTATCTTTCTCTGTTTACCCCACTTATTTTTTTTCGATTCACCTTTTTTGCATTCTTTGAACCAGTTTTCCCTACCTTTTCCAACCTCCGATTCCTGCACATTCCGTGCTCATAACATTTCCTCATCTTTGCGTTTTTTAACTTTTATGCGCTAAATCGTCTTTGAGATTTATTTCGTCTGGAAATATTCCTTTGTTCAAACACCTTTCTCCTTAATTACTTTTTCGGCCCTTGATTTTTTTCCGTGCTCCACTGTTTTCTTTTGTTTTCCTTAATCGCTCTCCTATTTTGGCGACAGAAAGAACTGTGTGCTTTAATTATTTTTTAGGTTTTCTCCTTTTAGAGTGGATGTTATGGTTAAGCTTGCAAATGTTCACCTAGAATAATTTCAGTGTAATTCAAGACAAATAATGTATTTGCAAAAGGGTTCTCAGTTTTGGCTTGATATAATGTGCCTAAGTACCCGTCATGCGGAATGAAATATAACAAATGAATAAAAACAACACTTTGGAGTTATTTATTCTGAAATATGAAGGATAGAATCAAGAGAAGGACTATATGCTCATGTAAGTAATTTCGTGAAGTTAATTTTCTTAAAGGAATTGATCCCTTTAATTTTATATACGATACTAAATATGTCTTCTTTTGTTATAAGCAAAATAAGCAAATGCTCTATCTTGCTCAAATTATAGTTATATATTACATTAGTTAGTTATTACTATTAGTTTATATTACAATAAAATCTTGATCCTTTATCTATCTATATCTGGCTTCTTCCTTGTTTCTATTTAATCATCAGATTTCAGTGATTAATTGATTTTCAGTAATTAATCATTTAATCAGTTACACATTGCAGCTTCAAGTATGTAAATTTTACCTTATCAACATAATTTGAAGGTATGTATACGAATCCTTAATATAATAAAGGAATTAAGTGTGCCATAATCCAATTAAAATCATATTCTCGTAGTGAAGAGCGTCTTGTAATAAATCTGAGTATATCGTTCAAATGCTCCTATGTAGAATAGGTATATTTTACGGTTCGGCGAACTAGGGAAATTCTGAGAACGTGTGCACGTGAAACGGTTAGAATCCGCCGAAACTCATCACCGTATATGATCCTCACAAGCAAAACACACCAGATATATACCAGATGTGTGGAGATTTGAGTAAGTTAACGACCCAAATTAGCTATTATAACCCTTTACCATCATCACCTCTGGGCAGCCATTCCCTCTTTATCTCACCCTTATTCACTGCTGCCCCCGCAATGACCTCTCTCGCAGGAACAAATCCTTCCAACCTGACCTTAATCACTTTCCTCCATTGGACGGACCAAACTCTGCCCGCAGCCATTTGCTCAACCTCTTTCACTCTCCCAAATGCCACCTTTATTTTCTCTCATCCGCTTTTGCAGGATCACAAATCTCACATAACACGAGCTCTCCCAATTATACGCCCTAAGTAACGTCCAAGACGTCAGCGATATTTCAGATAATCATGCCTCTCTAAGTATACGCTGTTAGGGAGAATTTGAAACGGGTGTGACTTAGTGATATGAGGGCCGCGGGTGATGTTTATGATGAATGCTGGAGAATGAAATGGCATCCAGTAAGCTACGGTGAAATTATCAAAGAGATGGCATGGTTATGTTTGGTATCAACATTTGAAACAATTAGGATAAAAATGCATAGAAACCTATTACAGAAAAGTATTTGATGAAAGAGCTGAGAAATAGACTAAATATTCGGATTACACCGAGAGATATTACAACAAATATAAAATTTAAGGGTCGGAAAATGATCCTTTATTGATCGAAGGATGAAGGAATTGAAGATTTCAACTAACAACCTTGACCCATTCCTGCAATTCCTTTTTAAATAAAATTAAAAGTAAGTTATAAATAATTCCTTGCCATTCAGGAGGAAAAAAATTACTTTGCAAAGTTCCACTTTACGGATTTATTTAACTGGCGATAGCATTATTATAAGAGTGCACGTATATATGTATGTTTATATAAAAGATGATGAAGACAAATAGTCCGAAGCAAGTCGACAGCTAAAATAAATCTATAAAATGGAACTTTGTAAAGTTATTTCCTCCTTAATCGCAAGGATGGAGTTCGACGAAGTAAAAGCTTCATTAGTTGATTTCATTATAAATAATTTATTATCCCTATATGAGTTATACTGAATGACTTTGCCCGTTTTTCCTATAACTCATCACTCACTGAATATCATCGGTCTCCTAATATCTCCTTTCAGCTTTAAAAGGAAGGGGTGATATCAAGCACATTTGAAGATGACGTTTTTTACGCTGGAAAATAGATCACGTAATTCCTAAAACATTGAGAATCCCTAATAAAAGGAAGTTATTTTACGACCGAAATCAAAGGTAACGATTCCAGATATTCACAAGGCCTTCAAATGAGCTTTTTACGGCCTTTCATTAATGAGAGGGTCTGGAAACATCAAAAATGTATCCGATAAATCCCTTCGTAATTAATACCTTGTTATTTAGGCGGTTTCATCGATCTTTGGAGACACTCATTTTTTGTGAAAAATCATCGAATAAAGTGCAAGGATGCTTGAAAGTTAAATAGTGAATAGCAAATTATCATGATTCATTATCTTATAAATTAGATTCAGAATCTGTCTTTTATATTATTTCTAAACATCTATTTTCGGTGACCGTCACTTTTCTCCCTTCACACTTCATCAAAACATATGATGGAATACAATTAAGAAGAGTAAATTTCCCAATTCCTGCTAGAAATAGACCAAAAAATGAATAATGTACAATTTGGTCAAAAAATCGAGTTAAAATTTAAATTTGCCCATAGAGTTTCGTTACTGGATATGTAGATATTCATATCTATTGATATAAACCGAAACGAACTTTATTTCCAAATCCAAATACATTTTGACAAACACTCTAATCACTGCAATCGAATACACAAACAGTAAAACATATCTAAAAAACATACCTTAGCGTATAAATCAATAACTTTCAATTTAATTGTGGGAAACTTTCGCACGGGACAACTAATTATGTGTACTTTCACTATTGTATTTTATGATGGTGAAAGGCTATCAAACATACAGACTCCCTTAAATTGTTCTTGTGCATGTCCTATTTACTCTTGATATCCTCAGTGAAGAAACAAACATACTTAAGGAGAGCTATATTTGAAAGGACAAACGTGAATGCAACGCGATACAGATTGATGGGTGGAAAAGAGAGAGTATTAGCGCCAGCTAATACGATCCTTAAGAGCTTCCAATATGGGGAAAAAGCGTATTGGGTTGACCCTCATCATTCAAAAAAAATCCTCAGCTCACTCAGCGATAATTACCCTCGGAAAGGGAACACGATTGACAAAATGACCCCTATAATAGAAGCTGTAGTTTTTCACGCCGAAAATAAAACCGGGTGAATTCATCCTGGGAATATGTGAGGGCTAAAGGCGAGATGCCGAGAGTGGACATGGAGAAGGAGCGGAAGTTTTCTGAAGTGAAAATGTTTGATGGATGAATATGGAGACCCTAATCCGACGTCTTAGAAGGGCAAAAGGATCTCTTCTCGTGGGTTATCAGCTCGAAATGACCTTCGGTGCTATTCTCCGGTCTCCGCTCTGATGAGAGACGGGTTTCAACGTTGTTGAATGATGGGGGTGATATGAGGCCCTGACGAAGAGCTGAAGGAGGTGGTTGAATGAGGGTAGAGACAAGATATCGTCCGTAAGTAAAGGGGGAAACATTATCGAGATATATGTGGGGTAATGATAAAATCGGGCCAGGAAAACCGTGTCATTCGGCGAGAGGGAATCTTAAACAGAACTTAAAGCTAAGGGTCTAAAGGAAAGATATAGTAGAGAGAGCTAATTACTCGTTTGTGTGCAGTGGAGTGAAAGGAGGGTGTACATCGTTGAGCCTTTATTGAAATCAAATGAATAATTCAGAGAAATGTTGTTTGTTTCTTAACAAGATGAATTTTGAACTATCTTAACGTTGTAATAATATATTTATATTATAAGTCTTTTTAATTACGACGTAATGAGGAGGCCAATACCTTTTCTGCAACTTTGAATGTGGTGTCATTAAGAAGAAGAATTAATTAATTACTGACTAGGCAATATCATAAAAGATTCATATAATGTCGCAGATTGGCAATAATTGCATTGGAGGAAGAAATGAATATTGAAAAGATATGTTATGATATATTTCCAGTATATAAGTATACGTAATTTATTGTTTTTATTTATATTTATGTATTTCTTATTGGTCCATATTTAGTAATTTTAAGCAATACCATAGCCATACATAAGCTGTGAATATAAAATGAACTCTCAAAACGGAATGAAAGTTAAAGCCTACTCTTACCAAGTGTCAAACTGCGGCGTGGTTTAAAGGATATAAATAACTAATGATTTGCTCCGTCAAAAATGACGGGAATTGATTTCATTTATAGAAAAATGTACTAATATGATCGTATACACCTGGTGTAGGTCAAAATACCCCATCGAAAATGTCAAGGATTGATTTAAATGTATCTTTCATATTATCTGTCATTATCTGGCATACTGTAGTCTACTTAACCAACCTTCTTGTTTAATTAAACATGTTAACCAACATCTTTCGTCATCATCAAATGGCCGAGTGGTTAAAGTGACTGGTTCTACTCTCCAAAAGTTTCAACGATTCCAAAGTTTACTCCAAAAGTTTATCCTCAGTGGTTCGAATCCTGCTTAGGAAAATTTTTTTCCGGAAAATTAAGTTTCAGATGTGCTTAGAAGCTTCATAAGAAGAAGCTAAGAAGTTTTCATACAAGTTACTTGTTTTAATAAAGAAATTCTTTACTTGTTTACGAAATTGCTTATTTTTAATGACGTCCAATCACACAGATGTATGGTTATTCATAACAAATTTTTAATTCTCGTATATTTCGTATTCTAAAACGCATTTTACGTTTACTTTAGTTCTCATTTTGCCTCATTTCTTCATAAATCAGCGTTACAACATATGAATGCTATTATGATTTAGCAGCCAATGACGGAAGCACTCAATTGGATTCAGAAAAAAATCTGATGCCGTCACGAAAATATCTTTATAAAAAGAACAGATGAAGATACTGGCAGGTACAGCTCACTTAACGAAAAGAAGAAGTTGGGATATTTTTCTAAACCTTTTTGTTTTAGATAACATATAAATGTACAAGAATGTGTAATGTACACAATTTGTACAATGTATTCTCAAGAGAAATATCTCTAAAAGTTTTAAGCAATCTCAGAATATGACTTTTCAGATATTTTGTAAAGAAAATATTTTGTAAATATTTAAATTCATCCCTGACATGCACCTATCTTCCCCGCAAAGAAATATCAACAAATTTTAAAAAACGATATATTTGAATCAAAGAGCATGTCGTATTTCTAGCGATAACATATAAACTATTCACGTACAAGCAGATGGCAGGGGATCATAGATAAATTCAACAAGTCTTTATTGAATTCTTCTAGGTATATTCGTAAAATTGACGATATAATAATGTATATAAATAACATAATGACGTTTGACCTCGCCGTAAAAGGTTCTAACAGACCTTGATCGTTTTGGATCATTCTTAAACAACGTGTTCCTTCCATTTGCAGTCCCTTCTTCAGTTTGCTCGTATCTCCAATTTCGGTCGACCCACTCCCTCTTTCAGTTTATCCGACGCACGTTTTTCTCCCTCTATAAATGTGTGCATAAAGTGTTCAACATTATAGCGATGCGACCTTTTCCTCCAGTTCGCCGCTATTTCCAACCGCAGGCACCGCAACCCCATAAGGTCCTTTCCTCCTCTCATGTGGACACGCTCCATTTCCGTCCCCAAATCATTTCTTCCCAAACTTCAACCCAACCCATTTCCCCAGCCACTTCCCCTATCATAACCCCTTAGTTCCACGATTTCTACTGACATTCACGTATCTCGGAGTCGTTTCCATTTACACATTCGTTCATTGCTGGGATCCTTATAGTCTTTTCCTTATCGTTATTGACTCTTCTCTACGTATACCAATGATTTTAGCTATATTTCTCTCTATGGCTCTTTTGTTGGTTTCTTGTGTTCCGTTTCCGTGATTTAAATGTTATTTTTGAATACTATTCCCTCTTTCGTCTTCCCTGTGAGAATTTTTAAATTTCTCCTTTATTGATTTTCCAAGCAAAAAATTGCAAAAAGTGAGTCATCCTATCTATAAAGTAAGCTCTAGTTCAGAGAGTATCTATATTACTGGTCCTAGTACCCTCTTGACCTTAAGTACCCATACCCCGTACATTTTGGTCCCAGTACACTCTTTGCCTTACGAACCCATATCCTGAACTCCCTATATATTATCATAGGATATATTATGTAGGTTAGCATTATCCTTAGAATTTAGTATATAACTATGTGACCAGTAGGCAGCAATAACATGGAAAAAAACTTGAAACATTTGTTAAGACATCAGATTTTAAAATACGTCAACAGCATAACAGTTATTTACTATTCTCGTACACTCTAGATTAAAGATTCCTCTTAGGGGATACATATACCCCAGGTTAGGAATATCTTCTTTAGTAAGGCCCTATGTATAGTTTGGGAGTGGTATATGCTCAGACTATTAAAATTGATTTGATTAAAAATTGGAATCGATCGAATAAAGAATACTGAAGCTTAGATTAACCTTTGTCAATAAAGTCAGAGATTATCGGGTCTCCCACGAAGCCTAGTGTGCAGCGCGTTTGCCTTAGGTGAAAGCGGTTCGATTCCCGGAGGGAGCCTTTCAAAAAAATGATTTTGAAAAATCTTTCGAAGTAGTTTTAAACATAATAGCACTACATTCTCAGAAGACTTGTATGTATGTTGCAGATGTAATGCATCTATTGATTGGACTGGGAAAGAAAAATTAGGAAAATAGATGCTCGAAGTGGCCGCTCCAAAGGTTCATTATTGTCCGTGGACGAAATATGACAGTACTCATCGAAGCCAGTTTTCGAGGACTGACGTCAAAGAGATTACGATATCATAGCGAGAACGGATAGCTATTTTTGGTCATTCTTTTCTGATAGTACTGGGTATATAAATCAGATAGTTAGGTGTTTTCACATCTCCTACCATACGCCATACGGCGACTCGCGGGGTGTCAATGTAAATGTAAAATGTTATTGTAAACAAGAGAGAAAATGGATGTACGCTAAGTGTATCACCTGACACGCTCCGGAAGTAGGCTAGGTTTACTTTGGCCTTCTCTGTTCAAGGATGATGCATTTGTACTGAATTAAGTTCTCTAAACCATTCCATGAGCATAAATCCACTTTTCTCCGTCAGACCTCCATGAAATGCTGACCTATATGAAGCTGAATGTATAAAGAGCACTTATTTCCAGAGAGTGAAAGTTTGTGACTTCGTTCGGGTATTTCTGTAACCGAGATCATAAGAAAGGGGGAAAAGGGCAAAGGGAGATTATGTGCGAAAGAGAAAAAGGTGGGGGGAGAGTGGCAATAAATGAAATGGTGCGTTTTTAGGGTGCTTTGGGTCGACATTCCAAAGTCTCACTAATGGCGCCATTAACTTTCTTTCTGAAGGTCCGATTGAACAACTGCTCTGGTTAAATTACGCATTTTTCAGGGCTCGAAATTAAATTACTTTTCCAATTTAGGATTCTACAGGGCCTTTTAATTTACAATGCCGGAGACTCACTTTGATGTTTAATTGCTTTAATGTCCAAGTATCGATTGATTCAGTTTTTTTTAAAAGCGAAGAAAACGGTGCTAACTGAATGGTAGTTCCGGAAGGGTTGTATAAAGCTGTAATTCGAGTTGAATCTTTGCATGTATTCGCTGAATATTTGGGATTCTACATGGGTGGTCTGAAAAGTTTTCGACATTTTGCCATTTATCGACATGTTTTCGATTTTTTGGTCGTAAACTTTTCAGACCACCCTCGTAGAATAAAAATTAACGCTTATCCAAAAAGCAAATAGAAAGGGATAGAAGATTGCGTTATAACCTTCAGCAAAACACTACAAGAGAATCTGTATTTTATTTATTCTCTTCCTTCTTGATGAATTGCTACAATTAAGTGGAAGAAAATTCACCACTAAATGGACAACCAACATTCATCTCCACGGGAATCTACACAGACACGAAGACCGCACTTTTTTTATTGATTTTGAAGTTGACATAAAACAGTGATGAGGTATACGAAGAAGGTTCATAAAGTGAAAATTCGCTACATAGTATTTATTTGTATATCTCTAAATCTGTCAATTTATTTACGAATGTTTCCTCTTTGTTACTCATATAATAATAGATGCACCACATCTTCATTTTATAATTATCAATCCATCAAGCATGCTACTAATATTCAGCAATCAGATCGCTAGAAATTAACACTGCATTGATCAAAATTTTATCAAATATGAAAGATTTTTTATTGAGGAAAATTTAAATCTGTGTATAGCTTATTTTCCAAAGTTTATCATAGTTTTTCATTAACATCAAATATGGAAAAAGTACATTTTCTTTTCGAATAATCGGTGAAAAATGGATCTCAATAGCTTACGGTAATCATAAACTAGGTATTACACCAATTGAATCCAACTAATCGAGTACCATCACAATGGAATTTAATCTTCTTCATGGAATACACAACTCTTGAAAGACTAGCTTCTCTAGGTTATCTTTAAAGATACTGAGATTTCAAGTCTAAGAGCCTCTAAATATATCACCGTTTTACTGAAACACAGTTTGGACTGACAAGGAAGCATATTAGATTTAACGCCGTGAGTTACAGTTGGTGAACAGATGTAAGCAAGGGCAATCCTTGGGCGTTTATACTTGAAGGCACGCAGGATTCGCATTTTCTTGTATTATACGGGTGTCTATGGAGTTATCTAGCCGGTTTTATGGCTGCAAACGTGACTCAGCCTCTTTATGAGAGTTTCTCTCCCGTGTTGTGAGAGGAGGAAAGCCCACAAGTCTCCTAAGGAAGCTGCTTTCCATTCCATCACTGCAGTGCTCGGGGAGGCTGTCGCAATATGTACGAGGAGATAAAATGTGAGTCTCTCACTCTTGTATCATTCTGTTTTCCTTATAAGCATAAATTAGTAACATACATTTTTAACTATATTTTTAATATTTCTCCTTCAAATTTGTTTTTTGAGGAAACGCTTGTGCGTATTTCAGGTTTATTATACGGCAACGGTTGTAAGTTCACAGAGCGGCAATTTGTGAAGGGAACGTTAGTTTATGTTTTGAAAAACAATGCAATACAATTGTCGATTATTTTAATTAGTTTCATTTAAATTTATATATTCTAAAATATCTTAAATTTTTATGTGAGGAGAATAGTATTGTTAGAATCTTATGATGAAAAAAGTTCGTAAATATTTTCGGTCTCCGTTCAAGCTTTAGAATTTTCGCTTCAGGGTCGGTTTTATCTCCCTATAAAACGTTTTTTTTGAATTTTGTGTTTGGATATTTTGCAGTCTGAAGTCCTGGATTGATGCCACATAACTGCGAGTCTTAATGATAATTAGTATACAGATAAAAAAAACATGCTGCTATATCTTTGTAACGTGATTCACTTGTAAAATTAAAACAAAATATTTGCTTCAAGTCTACTATTCCAAGGAGATTCTACTATTTACAAGGAAACTAACTTTTTTCATCTATGCAATACGCTATCATATTATTAAAAATTCTATAATATAGCTAAGTTTACCAGTAAGTTGAAATAACCTAAGGTAATTTAACTGAGAATTAAAAGATATATTACCTAATATTTATTATTTATGCAGAAAATGTTTCACATATCATATCTCACTTTCGATTTACTTATTTTTATAAGATCGCTAAAATATATTCTATATATGTAATTAGTCAAAAGCAAATGAAACGACGAAATATATTTTCGGAAAATGCGGATGGAGGGAAACGAATGGCTCGAAGAATATATGAACTTACTGATTAAGAACCACAATTGGAATGGTAATAACTTGATAATAAAATTGGCAAAGAGTTCTCGATTTATTTCTTTTTAGAATTTAATCCTTTAAGGGATATTTTTTCGATTTTCCGAGGTTGCGTTTACGAATACTACTTTAAAGCCGTCAGTGATGTGATATGTGCATAATATTTTATTATGGGACTATTTATCCTTTAATTTTATCTATATATATAATAAACAACTACTTAAATATAATTTAGAACTATTTAGAATATCAAAATGTAAGTATAAAAGTAAACACGGATACACGCTTAAGTACCACCGCATTATAATATTTTATAGTAATCATATACGGATAAATTCTTAATAAAATTAGAAAAATAACTTTTTTCTATGCATATCAATTAATTACGAATTCGAATGGCAAATTCAAAGCAAATTGAGCTACTCTTAACTGAGTGGCTTGATTCAGCTAACTCAAACCAATTCCCATCCGATAGCCCTTTCCTGAATAATTGGAGAATAACTTGACATATCAATAATAAGAATTTATAATGTATCCCATGGAATCATTTTGGTCATGGTTCAGAGATTCAGAGAGAGGAAATTAGTAGTACTCAAACTTCAGGAGATAAATTACTGGAAGCAAGTACCTCTCCAGTCGGCCAAGGAGACTCCCTTTAATATCCTCCACAGAATTGATTGCATCAGCTCATTTTCTCATCCAATCCCAGACTCGACACCTTTTTCAAGCAACGCAGTGTCAATATTGGTCGGTCTACCCCTAATGCATTTAAACCCCTCGAGGATCCTTACCGCTCCACCTCTGACTAAATCCCTCTTCAAACATCGCTTTCTAACCTTTGACGCCTCCTGGTGGCTCAAGGATAACTCATTAGGTTTATACAGGTTGTTGCATAATTTCAGATGCGGGTCAATAGCCTCATTTCAGCACCTATCAACTAGTCAAAGAGTTTGAGAAAAGAGGGAAGAAAATGTGGTGGATGGAGAAGTAGTGTTGGAGAACTTTAAGGTTTAGAAATGACTATGGGAATGGGCGAAATGAAGTATTCACGCTGCGGAGTATGTATTTCTAGTTTCGCAGTGCCGGAAGATAAATTTATTTTTCGTCATTGCTTAATGATAATGATGGTACTTGACTTAAAAATTTGGAATACCTTTGATTGGGTTGGGTTGAGTTTGCCTGGGTAAGGGGTGAAGTATTTTTGGTTATATAAAGTAAACTAATAATGACTGATCTCATGCAAACTCTGATTGTAGTTTCCAATGAGGTTATAACTACTGAGGTTTTGAATCACAGTAGTTTTGAACATAGCATTATGCTTTTCCGATAATGATTTTCCTCGCATGGATTCGGTATTATCTTGAAATTGATGAATTTTGCGAAAACTCGAAGACCGCCATTTTTTGAAAAATTTAACTTTGACCCACTGTATAATTTTAATTCATAGGAATCAATGAAATGACTCGCTTAGCTGTATAAGGAATCTATTCAAGAGTGGCTATGTAAAGTTTCAAAGTCTGCAATCAAAAGAAACAACAAAATTTTTTGGAATCTGGAATTTTTTGCCGTCTTTTATAGATTCTAGCCAGCTGTGTGAAGTTAGAATCCATAATCATCGTAGAGGAAAATAACGAGCTATTTGCATAAAGCAATGAGATGCTAAAAGTTTAGCGCTCTAAATATTTATATCAGAATATGAGTATCACCTCCTTGAGGGAAAAGCGAGATCATGCGCGGCGATTTTCAAGCATGAAAATAAAAATGAGGCTATTTTGAGTCACAGGGAAGCTGTGCATGGAAATGATTTTACATCTTTAACCTTGATACAGCTATTTATGCACACATTCAATGATTTTCTGAACGTATATTTAAGGCTTTTGAGCAGAGAGTTCTTCTCTTGCTATGAATAAAATATCATCCTCCTAACTGGAATAAAAATACTTAACCTCTCTGTGGTTCTTATTTGGAATTCCTATATCTCTGTAGTAAAGTTTTAAATCGATTACTAAAAAATGTTCAGTATTTTAACCCACTTAAGAGGGGTACGTATTTACGTCTCACATGCTTCCAAAAAAATTTTGCAAGTTGAGTCAAAAGCTTTTCAATACAAGATTGCAGAGCTTTCAGTTGAGTGATATTGATTGCTGTAACCTAAAGTCTATAAAAGTCAAAAACACGAAATACAAATATTAGAAATAAGACTTAAGACTATCAATGTTTGCTTAGAGTATCAATGTATATGTATTGTGATTCATTTACCGTGTTTACAAAGAATTTTTACAGAAATACATGATTTCCTTTTTCGTTGCCTAGTCGTGATATCAACTTACAAAACTTTCTGCATGTTATCCTTGGAGCGCAACTACAAAAGGCAAATATAACCATTGTTGTATGTAACCATTTCCCCTGTTCTCCAGAACTTATCTAATATTTTTATTACCTGTGATATTTACTTCGTAGCGATTCAAATTATTTATTATCTTGAGATTAATAACTTAAAGTCCTTCAAAATAGCAATATGAACCTAGAAAGAATTGAAACGCCTGGTTAGTTACATGCATGTTGAAATTCTTCTTAGTTTGCTGACAATGCCAAGTCCTATTTTGATCCCTCCTGATCAATGCTTGCAACCTCCATGAATAAATGTTGAAAGAGTAAATATTTAATAACGCATCATTGATAACAAAAGTATTAATTAAATAATTAAAACATTCAGTTAGCTTTCTCAGAACTTAAAAGATTTCTAAATGAATATGTATTCATTTGGATATACGTACATCAGCAAATCGCAGTGAATTTTCTTGAAATTTGAAAGTATATTTATATGAATCTTGAAAGCTGTATCAGTGGGCGCAACATATCTGCAAATAAAAATAAAATTCCTTAATAAGTTACCGCAGTAACTAGAATCTAATGGTTAATTATAGTCCTTAAGTATACTTCATCAGGGTTAGATGAAGGTAAGAGAGAAAAAACAAATATCCTGCGGAGGGGTGAGGAAAGTAAACGGATCGAGAGAAGGATAAGAGCCTAAAGAGGGACAATTTGTAGTCGCGAGATAAGCAAAAGCCGCCTTAACTTCCTACAGCAAACTCCAATTTCGAGAAGACGCAAGATAGGCACCTCTCATTTCCTCCTGGGAGAAGATGAACCGATTCCTACGCTCTAAGAGATCGCTTTTGCAATTAAAAATACTTTTTCCTCCAATACACTGATCGAATATCTCGCTTTGGTCCATGCACTCCCGCTCGGATTCTATTACTAGCTTTGCAGGGGATTTTGGTTCGAGTGCGGCTTTGGCGAATTCGAGGAAATTTCCAATCTATCAATGAGTGGAAACGAGATCGACTAATATTTACCGAGAATATATCGGAACGAATGAGAATCGTGACGTATGACCTTCGAAATTGCATTTTTCAGGGAAATATACCGTGGGTACTAGTTCCAATCGGAAAATTAAAATGAAAAATATTGCCATGTCTCTTCGACCGCTTCATTTAATAGAAGCATGTCACAGTCAAAGAAACTCCTCGGAAGGTTTAAATAGAAATTTCTCTTTTTATTTCAGTGCAAGCATAAGCTTTTACAGTAGGTGAGCCCGGAATTGATACTCATAAAGAGTATCACATACACGTTATATTAATGCAATAACTGTGTTGTACTAAAAGCTTGGATTTTCTGTACTTTAACAGATTTTTATTAACAACTTTACATTAACAGAAATTTTGATTTAGCTCATACGAAGAGAGAGTATAATTCTGAATGACATACATTATACATAAATTTACACTATAATACTTAACATGTCAACACCTTTGATGAAGTTATATGATTATAATGACGTTATATAGCAGAGATGGTTAACTCACTTCCTGCTGCAATTGAATCTGGTAATAATCTATTTTCCGCAATCAACTAAGATACGATTCGGCAGCAGTTGAAACAAAGAATATTAAAAGTAATATTTTCGCGTCTCCAAAACTTACTTTGTATTTTATTTAAACTTTGCAACTTTATATTTTAATTTAACGTAGATGTATAATAACAGTAAATAAATGAAGCAATAAAAATAATTCGAAACATAAGAATTGTTTCAATTACCAATCGCAATCGCCAGAATGACCTTCGACAATCGTCTACTGCGATCGATTTTTCACCTCTTTCATAGAGCATAATATTCATTATTACCATATTTTGATGATTATATTTGTTTAATTTAAATGTGATTGGGCTAAAATCCCTCGAAATTAATCACTTTATACTATTATGAGTGGATAACGTACGCTACTGTTTTAATTACCATGTTTCAATAAAAATTCATAGGATATTTAAAATTTTATACTTAAGTTAACTAACTATTTGTATGTATTTGCACTAGATTAATGTAGTGCATAAAAGTTTTTTGAAATTTTTATCTCCATAAACGTATATGAAATTGAAAATAATAGTTGCCGCTGATATTTCATCATATTTATTGTTACTCGCATCTTCTTACTGATAAAACGATAAACACGAACGAGAGAAAATGTATCGAATAAAATGATTGGTCTTCCACTAATGAGGCCATAGTATCGAACCAAATAGAGGAAATCAATATTAATCACAACGTCCAAACTCTTGTAAAGAGATCAATTGGATTCCTGCAGCTCAAGAATGTTTCATCTCTCTTATTAGCAGCTCTGAGCACGTATCCTTGAAGATAGGCAACTTGATGCACATGAGTGTATATAAAGAAGCATCTTTAAAAGAGAACGGCGCTAAAGAACTGTGATAAGACATTTCAGTAACACCTATTAAAGACGGTTACCTCAAGGGGGTTCTTCCCTAACACTTCTTGCATAGCCGGTACCCCCCATGAGGTCGTGGCCGTGGACGATGCCGCACAGCCGGACGAAACCACATTTGTCCTTGCCCTTTCTGTACCATAAACGGATTGAGGAAATGTTCTGGCTAGATAGCTTAGTTGGATGTATCTCATAATTGAGATAGTCGCTGCATTCAACAAATATGTAAGAACTGAAATTCCAAGATAGAAGCATCAGCATCTGCATCTTTATTCAATAAAATTTCGGTTAAAGTCATTTCTTTGAATTCAAAATGAAATGATTAACGTGAATGAGGCTTCTAGTAAATAAATGAGTTAGATAACTGCAAGAGATAGTATTGGCGCTCTGGTTATTCTATTTTGCATGAAGAATTAGTTTGGAATTTAAATATGAGATAAAAAATCTATTCTTTACATCCTCTCTTTATTCGTGCTATAAAATTTTGACGAATTGAATAATATTTTGTATTGTCTCTTGGCTCATGATAGAGGAAAATGGATATTTCATTTCCTTTTATTTAAAGCATGTTTCTGACTATATTATACGAAAGCTACAAAGGGAAAAGTGATGTTGAACAATGACATTTATCCTTGTCACTCTATATTGTATTACTGTAATACTACGGAACTTATAAATATAAGGACCATTGTGTTGCCCTTACGTGGACATACTACGCTTACAGCACTGCGGGTGAAAAGAAAACAAGGGTAACTACTTCACTCCCTACCTTGTCTAGTGGACTCATATCTCTTCAAAGCTTTTTGTAATTATAAATGGAGTGAAGGAATCAAGAAGCCCTCGAAATGATTAATGAGAGAACAGATCTAACATTATATCTCTCCTCGAGTTATAGTTCTTCCTCAGTATTCCGACTTAATTTTTATTACTTGGATTCTAAATCGATCCTCCATTCCTTGATGTTCATTTTATCCTCTACAGATTAGATTATTACAATTTTTTATCTCCTCTTATACCTAATGCACTTGATATTGTAACACTCAATTCTTTCTCACCTTATCCTTTCCTTTCAAAATTCTGCTTCACGCTTCTAAGTTCCGAGCAGAAGGAAGAAATAAAGTTGGTTTTCCTCCAATAACCCTCCCCCGTTTTCCTTCTCATACAGTTATGAATGGAGGTCTACGTTCTCTTTTACTTTTATCTCTAGCGTCTGCACCTCTATATCCCTTTCTCGTTTTTTATTCCCGTTAAAGTCTGCTGCTTCCGGACTTCTCGTATAGCTCTATCCTCCCCAACTTCACGCCTATTTCCTTAATATTCACTGCTTTAAACTTCCTTTTAGCCCAAGGTCTCCCGTGAACGGTCACTTTCACAACTTTCTGCGCTTTCCCTTCCGTTATATTACGCACGAATTTTTGCTGGGAATATGCGGGAGAACTGGTTTATTACAATGATAAACTCGCAAGGTTTACAACTCTTTTGCGATGTGTTCAGCTATTCGTTTGGCAGGCGCGCACCGAGGATTTTCGTTTGGGGACTTAAATAAAGGATTGTCACTAATAATATACCAAACGTATCACAGCTTCAGTTGGCATGCGAACTTAGTAATTTTACCTATTAAAAATGAATAAAAGGTGTATTTTTCTCAACTTACTTACTGTAAGTACTAAAATTTTGCTAGCCGTCAAAATATATTGCGCACTTGTAGAAACCAAGACCTTTTAATATATAAGAAGATCTTATATGATATAAGATACGATAATATTAGTTTTCTCTTATCATAAAAGAATTCAGAGATATGCCGAGTTTGACTCATTTGTAATATAAAGTATCAGAATTTTTTGAGCTTACTTTTCTATTATTACTCCATGGGAAATTTTTACATTCAAAAAACATCGAATATCGCAACGCATTGCAGAAATATACTCTTTTATTTTAATACGATCTTTATTTACAGCTCTTTAGCCTTTCTGCAATTCTTTTCCCAGGCTACTGTGTTTTAAAAGTGGCGATTTTTCGTGAAATCAACGGTAGCTTGAAAATGTGTTTTGTGCGGTAACACGGATTGGAGCACAGAATCTTATTTTTGTTGCTCAAAGCTGCTTTTTAGTCTCAATCGTATGATGTTAAGGATTTTTTATATTCTTATACCGTAAAAGCGGCAGCCAACTTTTCAGATTCGACACTATAGTAAATAACTTACTATAGTATAAAAAGTGTATGAAAACTCGGTTTACTCGGCTTCAGGCTGAATCTCTCTTTTTAACTAATATGAGAAACGACGGAAGAAGGAGAGATTGAATGAATTGTATCTCAAGGGGAAGAATGATTTATGAATGAATTCCCTTTTCTGTTATTTTTTAAGATATTTATTGTTACTAATGATTGTCGATTTGAAATTCTTAAAATTTTTGTCATATTTAATACCTCTCTATACCGAATTCATCGAATTATGAGTATTCTTTGTATAGGAACTTAATCGTATTATCATTCAAATGGAGTTAATTTATTTATTCAGGTTAAATTCAAAGGCTAAATCGGAATAAAGTTTCAAGGGAGTAGTAAATTCTCCATGAGTCCATTAAGTAGCAAAAATAATACTGAATGGAAATCCATCGCAATTATAATTTTTAAAAATTGAGATCAATAAATTAACAATTAGTAATCGATATGTTTAATATTAGTTTAAAGTTGTATTTCGTAACGGTTAGTGCTGAATGATTACGCTTATAAAACTTGAATAAATCCAGCTCTTATTTATAGGAATATCAATATATATAATATGTGGTATCGGAAGGAAGCATATCTAATTACCACGTCTCTATTATATTCATCAAATTAATTTGCTCTACTACTTGTTTCCGTTCCATTTGAAAAATCCCTCTACAGTCACTCTTCGCTTGTCCTCTAAACCTCCTGACACACCCACACCCGGACATGCACCGTGGAATGGAAATTCCAAACCCCGCCCTCTGTCGCTCGGATGTTGAAGCTGTCCGCAGATGTGCAAATACTTGGCGGGGAAATGGGAGGGATGAGCTGAAGGGGATGGTTGGCAGTGCAGAGAGGGATGACAACCGGAAACACCGGAGGAAAAACATATGGAGGTCAGCCGTGGCACAGTTTAGTGTTTCGGACTGAAGTAATAGATAACAGGTTGGAGAGATCTGGCGGCTTTGTGAAGTGAACATAGGCGTTTTATTGAAGCCACTTACGCGAACTCACTCGTGCATTGACGTCCGAGCACTTCTGAATGGAGAGTAATTGAGTGTATTTTTGGGCCTGCGGTCGGAATTAGGACGGGATGGAGCCGCGGAAAATCTTTCGTTCACGATGGACGAAGAAAAAAGGGTCAAGTAATCCGTATGAAGTTAAAGGGGCTTGCTTTATCATTATCTGTTGGCTTAAATTTCTTCGATCGCGGGATGAATGAAATGAAAATGATCCTCTTCAATGAAGAGGAAACGGAATTGGAGAAAATATAAAGAATATTGTTATAAATTAATTGTTATATGTTGATTGTTGTTGGTATCAACAATTATAAGACAAATAATTTAAGTACATAATCATGATATTAAGTTATTAGAAATATTATGATTATATTAATATTTATAACATATATAATAATTATTATATCAAATAATCATTATTATATCTAATATGATATATTTGGGATATCATATTTTTATTAAAATGGATATGCCCTATGTATGTTATAACCATTATAAAATTAAGTACATTAGCGAATACCTTCGAAATATTCGCAAAAAATATATCGTTTATTAGGAAGCTACTTTGTGTGCAATTATATGCTATTACTGCCTGAAATTATTTATTTTCTTACTTTTTTTAAACTTAAACTTTCTAGTGAAGAATTACGGTCACACGATAAAACAAAATTCAATCAATAATACATTTATTTGTCAAAATTCTCAATTTAAGACAAAAACTGGCTATAAATATTCATATCTCTTTATGTTAAATTTTCCATCAAATCCTGACCATTTTAAGGACATTTGATAACTTCTTTAATTTCTTGGATCGGTGTAATAGAAGGTATTTTTCCTCATTCATAAGGAAAAGAAGAAATAAAAATGAAATTTAGCACGAGAAAAATTTTATGAAGAAGGAAATTTTCTTTTGTGCTCTTTTTTCAGACCCAGTAATCTTACTCTATCAAAGCTTGAAGATTTCGAAGAAATTTATTTAATGGCGTGTTTTGAGTAGTGCTGCATAAGCTTTCGTAATATTTGGGAGTTGATTAGACAGTTAAAGTAAAAGTTCGCGAAGTGAGCGTAAGCTATTTCAATTTATGGACTATCTATGAATGACTATTAAAAGCTAATTCAATGATAGAATTTAAGTTGGATTAAAAAATTCCGGGTATAAGGTCGTAGTATTGCCACCTTTCACGACCCGATTTTCATATACACTCACTTGATAATCCTGACTAAGCATACATCCTCTCCCGTTGTTGAATTAAAAGAATTACATCGTTAGATGTAGAAGCAGAATAATGCTAAACTTATGGTGGAGTGTGGGTATGAATTTTGGGATCCCTATCAGGATTAAAAGACAAAATAAAAAAAGCAGAGATTCTGCAAAAGTTTGTTTTAAGCAAAAGTGGAAAGGCAAAAAGATTCAAATTGTTGGGATGGGAAGTATTTGAATCGAAGCATAAAACAAAAGGCTACGATATTTTTAAAACTATGACAAGGAAGTTCCAGATGACGATATTGAAAAATTGACAATAAAATCTTGCTTGAATCGAAATAAATTTTTATAAACACTAACTTTCTATTCTCAAAATGATAACAGAAATTTTCAAATATTTATTTCTGAGTCAAAGATGACGAATTATTATACGATACAGTATAAAACAATCTGCTCTTTCCTATAAAGCTAGATAAAACTAAAGAGAATGCATCATAAAAAATCATTTATTCAAATAAATTGACATTTTTTCTTAATTATTAATTAAATCTACTATGAATTGAATTCAATTATCACTGGTTATTTTAAATCGATTGTATTAATAATTTATCTGAAAATTAATTTTTTTTCCTTACTTTATTTTGTATATGGTGTCACTGCAAATTGGAAGAGTAAATTGTGTAACGCATTGCTTAAGGGATACCTTTTGAGAAGTTTCCTTCTGGAGTAGGGTGAATTAGAGATTAATTATATTTTAATAATATAATAGCAATTAATAATATTTTCCTCTTACATTCACGACTGCCGTATAACCTAGATGCCTTCTTGTAATCCTTATGGAGAAATAATATAAACAAAAAGAGTGAAATAAATTAGGATGAACCCTGATATACTGTTACCTTCAACAACATTCTTTTCCAATAGAGATTATGACATGATTTTGTGTTATACTTGTGCTTCTCTTTGTATGCAAATAGTAGGCTTACATGCGCTAGGAGGTTTCAATTTCAATTTGCATTTCGAACGTGTTTTACCACATGTACCGCCGTGCATATGAATCGAAGGGTAACAGCCTAAGAAGGAAAAAGTGAAAGGGGCTCAAGGAGTCGAGGAGTGAATTGGCAATCCTTTAATTTTCTTCCTCATGAACTAAGTTTGGCTCGCGAATGAAAGGAGCAGAAAAGAGATCTCTTACGAATGAGCACCTTGCGTAGATTAGAAAGGGAGAGAATGGCGGAAGGCTGCGATTGGAATTTAAACGAGAGAAATGAAAGGATAAGGAAAAAGGAGCGAGGGAAGGAGACGGATTAAGACTATAAAAAGGAGAAGTAGCGCAGAGTAATTGAGTTTGGGGGGGGAGACGGCAAATTTCCGAAAGCAAACGCCACAATTGAAGTGTAGGAGTGAGCGAGATGACGGCAGGACGAATTTAAAACGGTGAAAGAGATGTAAAATGGAAAGCGGGTAGAAATAGGAGCGGGATGGAAGTGCGGGGTTGGGCAGTGAATGCGGAAACAACAGAATGCGGGGAAACAAAGGCGTCGCACAATGACAAATGAGAAAATTGAGGGGCGATGAGGAATCGAGAAAGTCGGACTGAAAGAAGGATTAAGTAAGAGGCAGACCGAGTGAAATAAGATCTCATTAATTACGGAGAAGCAGGAAATCGAGATTTATGAATGAAAAGGAGAGAGCGAGAAGTAATTTATGGACCTTTCTGGGAAACGGGAAAAACAAAGAGTATGAGGAAGGCGAGAAAAATCAAATTAACTTCTCGACACTCAAAGGATAGAGGGTAAATAAGATGCAAACGAAAAGGAATACTGCTGGAACGTGAGTGCTGACAGAGTAATGCAGAACATTGGAAATTATTTAGTAAGACGTAAATTGTTCATTGCATTTTATATTTATACTATATTACTGAAAATATTTCAATATTGTTGTTTCCTAGGGAATAATTGTGACTGAGTTATAAATATGTAAAATATTGAAATATACGTTGGTTAAGTGATGTGAACATCGTTTTAATATAAGGAAAAGAGGATAATTTAACACTTTATAGGCTAAAAATATCTTAAAGTTAACTCATATTCCAAATTTATGACGATTTTATCTCAGAAACGTATATGATGAAAAGGACGATTAATCTTAAATGGACTTGTACTTCTGTTTCTTGAACATATTTTTCTAGAGCACATTTTCCCAACTCTAATCTAATCAGGTTTCCTAATTTGACGACAGTCAAAATTATAGAGATTAATTAGGTAATAATAACGAAGGATGTTTCATATCAATTAAGCAATAAAAACTTGCAATGCTAGATTGATTTGAATCGGAGTTTCTGATGGCGTTTGATAGTAAAAAAGACATTAGGGTGTACATAAAAATACATGCCAGTGTAAGTAAATTCCTCGCTTATCTAATTCTATGCTTGTCCCTGTTACGTTTGTTTGTAATTTTACATAATGTGTTAAATTATTGACGGAATATAAAAATACGCAAAAAAGCGTTTTGATGAGCAAATGTCTTTCAGCTGGACCAAAAACGGAGTGAAATGTGTTCTTAAACCTTATGATGACAAGTTCTAGATATTAACACATCTATAAAAGGTAAGTATAAGTATGATTAGCTATCTTTAATATAACTCCTTTTCTCTTTTTGATGTTTTCCTTTCACTGTTATCTTTTTATGCCTAACCACTACAGAAATAAAGGTATCTATACTTCACACTGCTATCTATATCCAATTACTGTGTACAATATATTTATTACGGCTGTTTATACTCACAAATATATGAAATCAACAGAAGCTAAGTTCGGTAGTTTCTTTTCCACGGAAAATCGCTACAAATTCCAGAAAAGTAGCTTGAATTACATACGATTTAAGGTATCCATTCTAGTTGAGAAGCTCATAAATCACTTATATTTATCTTAGTTGTATCACACTCGTAATCATATTTATGTCTCTGTATTTATACCAGCAAACATTTAATTCTAACAACCCCTTGCATGCGGTCCCTTAGAATGGATACCCTTTTCTGTTTATCTCCTGAACCCGACCCTTGATAAGGCAATAAAAATTTAATGCTCCATCCACTTAGGGAAGATGACGAGAGAGGTAATAAGGAAACCCTGAAATTCTTTAAGTGTATCTCGAGAGAATGGATTTAAAAAACCTATTTTTTGGCTGTGGCACTCCTGAGCGAGTGGATGCGAAAGGAGTTGGAATAGTGAGTGAAAGGAATGCAGATGGATTAATGTAAACATGTTTACCCTCGTGAGGGGATAGGGTTCCTGAAGGAAAAAAGGAGTCGGCGGCGATAAATTAAATGAAATAAAAGAAGCGGGCGAGAGACGGCGGTGAGAGAGTTTTTTGCGAGAAACTGAGCAAACTGGGAGGATATTAAGAGTGTATGCGCGCACACAATGGCTCTCCATTCATGTTTCGCAAACAATGCTCTCTAAATATTTGTCACGAGGGAAGATAATGTAATGCTGGGAGTTTTAGTTGGATCCTCGCAGGAAAATAATTTCGGAGGTATTCTTACATGAGTACGAACAATGGCAAATTAATATCCGACAGCAGCGAGTTGGCCGTCGTGTTGTAAAAAAGGTTTCTGAAGTAGAAAAAGAGAGCGTTGCAAATATAAAAGCGTTCCATATTTAATCTCAAGATATAGTTTCACGATTTCCTCGAATGTAGACTATGTAAATCTCTTTTGTAAATTGCGTTAGTGGAGCTATTCGCTATCTCATAATGCGGGTCTTTATCAGATTGTGTTAAATGAATCCCATTTCAAACGGCATATCTTAGCTGAATAGCTGCGGTTAGTTATCAAGTGAAGATAGTGGCTGCGACTGCTGTAGTTGTAATGAGATTATCAACTTAATTAGAAAATTTATAACGACGCGTCGCGACGATTCATCTTCGGCGCAATTCTCTTATGTTTAAGCTGATTTCTCTTTTATATTAAAGAACTATTACTGTTGCGTTGTGAAATGTGTTGCTTCACAGAATAGAGCTAGGCTTACTTTCCTCTGTTCTCTGAACTATAATGTTATGTTTGTTAGTAATGTGAGAATCCGTTTGATAATGTACATTAGGACATTGTAAACGCAGAAAATATAAAATAAATATGTAGATTAAATATCATTATTCTGAAAAGACGGCACTAGGTGGGAATATAAGACTTACCCTTACCGAAAATATGCGTGAGACTTCGGTATTTTAATATTACACATCATGAGGAATGAACTTCTAAAATGATGTAATTGAATGCAGTCTGCTTGTAAAAAAACGTAGTGGAGCCCAAAAATATAACATGTTGAAGGATGATGTGTTATAACTGAAAGTAGTACATGAATCAGAATGAAATATATTTTAGCCCTTGAACCTACCGAGTGAGAAATGACGATGAATTCAATATTTATAGAAACCTCCTATTGCTTAAAGGCTAATCTAGCGATTAACCTCAGCAAACCATTGGTAATGGATAAGGTTATTTGTTTCCCTTCACTCGATCATTATGGGTCATGAAAGGGATTGCAATAAAAAATTAAGAAGGGTACGGCATTGAAATCCCTCCAAAACAATCCACGGACTCGTTTGAGGTTGATACTTGTATAATTACTAGCGGTGCAAAAAGATAACTCCTCTATTCGTTACATTTAAAGGTGATGTAGCAATTGTTTATTTGGGAATTTTATTGATTACTCGAATTGTGTGGTCAAGAATTCAATGGTGGTTAAAGATTCACCATAGGAATTCTTAATATTGGATCATACAATTGAAATACTGCATTCTACTTCTGCATTTAACTCTTTTTGCGCTGCTTGGAAATAGCACGTCGAGCGAGGTTAATGTGGACATTCACCCATTTTCATTGGGAATTTATTCAGCTTAAAACTGATAATTGAAAACGCGTTCCCTCTACCAGTTTGAGCGAGCGTACGCCAACATGCTAACACGTTCTCGATCACTCGCTATCACTAATTAAACCTATTTCGGAGCGCCTCATAGGAATTAGTGGTATTCAACCTCAATCAAAAACGTACGTATATATTATGTTTCTTGTTTTTAAAAGTTGTAGATTATGCGGTTTTATTTGAGTAACTTGTATTAATTCGCCACAAAAGATATATTGGTATTTAAAGGCAAAGATATGAATTTGAGGTTAATATGTATGAGAATTACGTTAGAAACTTCTATTTATATACGTATAAGAAGTCGACTCAGATATTATGATAATAATTGACGAAATACAGTTTATATAAAGATTTTTTATTGAATTTTCAGATAATATTTAATGAAATCTTCCACTAGGGATTCTATTTGTTTGGAAAGTTGCAATATGAATTAATTAATTAGTTGCAATATTAAATGAAATTGCAATATTTCATGAGTTAATTAATTTATTCCCTCTGAATTTTTCTCAATGATTAATTTTAGGCATAGAGCTATAATTGATGATAAAATTTTCATTTCAATGCTAAGAAGAAAGTATGATGAATTACATTGATGTAATTTATAAAATTTAAATGAATTTAGATAAGTCTAGAGAAAGAAAGGTGATGAACATGGTTGCATGAACTATCTCAAATATTCAAGCAAAATTCATTGAATTATTCCAGGAAATTACGATAAAGCCATACTAACATCTGCTTTAGTAACGATGACTAACGATCATAAGCTAATTTCTCTGTCAATGTTTCAAAATATTTAAATTAAAGATGTCAAATGTCACATAATCATAGCTCGATGAGAATCCTTAACATTCACTTATTCCATGAAGATAGAAATTAAATAACTACTTGGCCATAAGTAGATAATTGCTAACTTGTTTCTGTTAGCGGTATCAACAGTTTCTTTAAGCGTGGAAATAAGGTTTTTATATGAACTGTTACTGCATAAAAAGAGATCATTAATTTGAATTGCTAAGCGATTTACGATCCTGAAATCCACAAGGCCGTTAATATCTTTAAGTTTTTGGCAGCGTTCCAAAAAGATATAATATTCGGTGAAGCTCGGCTTCTTTGCTTGGACATACAAAAAAGGCCTAATTATCAGCGGAATACCCACGCAGGGGATTTCAGCTCTTTATCTGTACCTCTTTTTATCCTTACAATCTTCCTTAATACTTCACAAATCTCTTTATATTTCCATGTAATATACAAACTGATCCCTCCATATAATCCTTTCATATAATCATTCCTCTTGTTTATTGAAGAATCAAGCAAGGCCAAGGGATCAAAATTCTAATCACTCAACGATAAAAAAGATGCTATCTTATTTATCCTATATGAGATAAATTTGCATCTGTAATTCATTCAGAATATTTCTTCCTTCTTTATCGTAAATTAAGTTGGATAAGTAATGCGTGAAGAAAAAGAAATAATTTAAATTTTTAATTTCGCGCTAAAGCATTAATATACAAAACAATAACTTACATTTAATTAAAATAGTTATTATTATTGTCTATAATGATTCGTTTAAGCAAGAAGCCGACTGATAACTAGTTAATATTTACGAAAATAATAAGAAAGTCCTTTTTTTACTGAAGATATCAACTGAAGTCTTACCGTTATTATTTTTAATAATGTGCTTTAGTCCTTGTAAAATACTGACAATTAAACGACATTTCTGAACCCGACGAGTTCCTGAAAACTTTTGATTACACATTAGTCTGATTTCTTAAACATGGTTTTTATATGGTTGGTTGCGGTTATCGTGAGCTTTCACGAGATCTCCTACTATGCCTACTACTCCTATGAGCACTCACAACTAGGACTGCTAACTTCCGGAGAGTTAATTCTGGGAATTCTGGGAATACAAAGAGTAGTAAGTTCCAGGAAATCCGGGAGAACATTTGTAGCATAACCTCAACCACCACATATATTCGTTCCTGAATGGCACTAATGAGCAATTAGATCACAATTGTAGTGGCTGTACCCAGAAATACACTTTTTCATGAGTTGACGCTATTTCCGCTACAGATTCACACAAATTAGCTTTAGCGTCATTATTCCAAGAAACTTCAAAATATTTCCGAATATCTCGAGACGAAGATGGAACGTATCTTAGATTATGCAACACTACTGACATTACTATGAAAGAAAATAAGTCGCAAAAAGTTACGAAATCCGATGAATTGGAGTATGAAACTTAACATGAGCGTAGTTGAGTAAATCCGGAAAAACTGCCTCAATCTGGGAGGCGAGATATTTAAAACAATATGGTCCAAATCTACGAGTATCGTGATGAATGCGTGTGAGTTGGCAACCCTAGTCGAGAAATGCAACAAAATCTTATTTAGAGTTATTTCTTAACCAGAGATTAATATAGATCTTAACCAGAGATGACTGTTTATTATAAATAATTACAAATTTTGCATAAAGTGAAATATATCACTCGATATTGGCATGGAGGATGGTACACTATATTAAGATCTTGCTGCCAAAGTATACTTGACGATGCTCTGATAGGTTTCAAAACAATAGTAAACTTGTAAACACCTGAATTTTGAGTCATCTGATGGATGATTACAAAAATATAGTTCGCGGGTAATCTAAGTGATTCTTAAGACCAAAAAAGAGCGCACATTATATACGATAAATCACTGAGAACAATGCAGTCTTGAAGCGAGAAAGGGTGAAATAAAATATGAATCGCTCCAGCTCAATCGCTGGTGAAATAGCGTGCATTTATAGCTAAAAATTATCTCTAAGATGACCGCTTCCAGGTTAAGTTATGACGATAGATAAATTGATTTTTACTTAAAGGAGCAAAAATGTCTTTATTTCATTTGTGATATCAAGAAATGTTATCTCCCTATTATTCTTTAAATGGTATCGTAATAGATATTCTTTAAAGCATATTCCCTAACCGTGATTATAAGAATCTACAACGCTATTGTGAATAATAATTCACGATTATTCCTTTCAATTTTAGCATAAGACGACTTGGGTTAATTATTTTTTCACCGCTCTAATGTCTACTGAAGCTATACATTGTATTCTGATCAATAAATGAGCATACCACTTCTCATTGTTGGCGCCTAATCTGCGACCATTAAAGCAATTGGAGAACACCCGCGTCATAGGCTGTCCTCTTCAGTTTCCACTTTGCCAACCACGTTCCATCTACGTCATCCGTCTCGTGACTCGAAGGGGATCCGAATTTATCTTCTGGAGGTAAACGTACTTTCTATCTCGAACAACAGGCAAACTGCTAGGCTATTCATAGAAGGAAGGATGAGTAATACATGCACTGTCACTGATCGACGGTCTTAGGAATCGTACGAATATTGGTGTTGTAATTGCGAAAAATATAATGGAAATAAGACTTTGAATTTTTAACCCGAAAGCAGCCCATGCTGTATGGCAGTGAGTTTAATGATACAATCATCACTGTCTAATCTACCCTATTAGTTTCTCTAATTGTCAGGAACGACGGAAAATAATTATTCGTCCTTGCGATTTCTTTCATCTAACGTTTTGCCGACGCCTCTTGGAGATCGTGCTCCTTCTTTACCGAAACCTAAAATTCACACATTTTGTCTAAAAGTTCTGAACTGACAAACTTTTCGAAAAGCTTCCGTCGGTAACTACATCTCACCTTAAGCTAATTTCAATCGAAAGATTCTATCACATTTGAATATTCAATCTAATAATTTGTAAGTTTATACTTTTACAGATTTAATCGGTTAGAAGGAGGAGAAAATATATTGCAAAATATTCCCGACAATGGAATAAGACTTCTGCTTCATTGATCAGTGAACCCGCCTAGAGAGGGAGATTCGGGCTTGATTCCCAATATCGTCCTACTTTTTCATCGCCTTTTACCTTTTGAGATATCAAATTGGGTGCGATTTCAATCCATTAATTGTTCACATATGGAAATCAGAATGGTATACCCCAGAATTAATAGAATTAATGAAGGCAAGAAAAACATAGAAAGGAGATCATTGTGATTTCGTCATCATAGTGGTCGTTCCTTTAGTTATTTCCTGGAATATAGTTTTTTTCTCGTTTATTAAAAATATCCATACTAAAGAGAAAATGATTTTACGGACATTTTAGGGAATTAACTTCTTTTGAAATTTAATGAAAATTCAATTAATTATGATCGAAGACACAGTATGAGACCAAAGTTAATAATATGCAATACAGCTGCGCGAGTAACGTAGCCACTAAAAAACAGGCCAATAATTTCTGAAGTATTAGAGAATAAACACGTCAATATTGCAATGACTTATAATAAATTCCATAATTATATTCAATTGTGCATCAGTGTGACAACTTACCAGCTGGAAAAATACTTTCAAAAATTGCTAATGTTGCGAGTTAGTTAACGATTATGCACCGGCAAACACAAAAATATCGTCCTTTGGCCATAATTTGTCGTTTTAACAAATGAATATATTTGAATAGAGAATAATTACCCGGACAATAATTGTACCCATCACGGTCGGACGAGTTGATTTTCCCAAAGCATAATTGATTTCACCATTTGAGTCTTCAGCAGAGGAGAGCTCTGTCATAATCACGTGCCCTTTAATTTATAATCAGGGAGAGCTCCCATGAATACGTAATTCTCTGATCGAATAGGAGAGGTTTCCAATCGTATTAATTATTTATTTCGCAATGATTACCGCAGCCGCAAGTCATTTCACCATCCCCCTCTTTAGCTGATACATTTTATAAATTTTCAGTCACCTATTGCTCCACCTATTTATGGAGAACATAAAGAGAGATTCAAAATTTATCGATGATGCCAACAGCAAATATACCTACGGAACCACTTTTGATCCTTTATACCTTCCAAAAGGGGGGAGCCCAATTTAATGATGGAATATATTTATAGTCCTTTTTAAAATTTCAGTTAAAATAAAATTTTGACTTGACAAAAGGATTAGTGTTTTGATGTGATTGTGGTATATAGCGTATTGGTAATCCTCAAGCCTTGGATAGCAGGCTGTAAACATTTTACTATTTCATGTTGATAAATATATACGGATACGTTGTTTTTTCACCTTTCTAGATAAGTTATATTAAAAATTAGCCATGAAGGTTTCCATGTACGTAAAAGATCAAGAAAATAGCTCATCGATATTCACCAGGCATACGCTTGAAATTGTCTGTTAAACTTGTAAGTGGTGAGCAGAAATCATATTTTTATTTAAGTTTCAAAATGTTATATCATAATTTCAATTCTATATTTATTTCGGGATAAAGCAATATATAAAGCTTTGAAGTAAAAATTAACTGGAAAGAAACCCGTTTAATGAATAAATACCTGAATGAAAACAAAGTGCATATTTACGTACATGAGAAATCAGCCTCTAAGAAAGATGAACTTTTATTTATCAATGTAAAAACAGTGAGAATGCAAGCATTATTACTTAACAATAGTTCACGAATTCTCTGAATAACTGCAGAAATGGCAAATAAAGCAAACTAAAGAAGATTCATTTTCGTTTTTAGGGGTGTCAAGCACTTGCTTAAAAATTAAAGAGTAAAAAAACCCTCCCCTTTTTATTTTATAATGTAAAAGAAATAAATATCTGTAATATCCCGCTGATAACGCAATCCTAAACGCGGTTTACACTTGATCTCCTGAAAAGCTGTTGTGCGGGCTTTGCTGTATTTAGCTTTGATGTTAGGGACCGGCCTCCATGAGAACCTCTCCGAAACAGAAGATATCGTTCCGCGCTTGACGGAGTGCATGCCTTGGCGGGAACTGCAAGAAGAATGATGCGTTGCCCAAATGAAAGCACTCTGATAAATCCGGCGAGGAGGGGACTGACGCTCTTCAAAATGTAACCCCATCGAATCGGAACGGGTAAGGACATCAATCACAATCCATCTTAATGAGCGGATGGGAATTCGATGGAGAGACAAAGAAATCGATGGATCCGACATTTATTTATGCGAGACATGACGGGAGAAATTCGCAGTGGCTATAATAGTGTCGGACGATCTCGCCGTGTTTATCAAAGGGCGATCCAATCCGATGGGGCGTCCGAGGATCGCTCGGGAGGCACGTACGTCATGGCCGCCCGAGGACATTGAGTCGAGAATAATGCGTCGGCGATCCAGGGGGCCACAGGCAATCATCGCCGCCGTTCTTTCTGTGTACATATAAAAAAATATGGGTTGCAAACAAACTGCCGCGGAAAGGAATTTCCCACTTTTCTTCGGATGTAATTTCGAAACGCGATATCCGTAATGAATGGCGTGTGACGTGTGAAGTTGAGAAAGAGGAGGGTCAGAAATGGCATTGGAGGCGACTGTGGGAAGCGATGAGTTTTTATAGATAGGAGTAAAATATTAAATTTGGAAATGTTTTTCAAATATGAAGCTCAGCTCTCGTCAACGATATGGCATTATCATCTTTATGATGGTGCTCGGACGTTTATTTTAACGGAAGATTCGTTCTTAGTTTATTCATGTAAACATTCCTCAAGAGGAATTATCTCTATGAATTTTCACCTAGGGTTCGGTTAATGAGAAATAATTTTATCCACGGTTTATTTCACCATACATATTTTTTCCAAATTTTTTTGAATTAAAGCGATCGGTCAGAGTTAGGTTGAGTGGCAGTTGTTAGTAATTCATTTTCACCTCATACATAATTTCTGGGTGTGATTAAAGAAATTTATGATGGATCGCTTTCAAAGGACCTGAGGTGATTTGGAAGATGGTTAGCTCAGTAGCTGCAGATTATCAGTTTTGTAATGAAATTCCGGAAATATTCTGGGTTTTGCCAGAAGCATATTGCAAGGTTTACCGAAAAGTAATTTAAATACCAATCGAAGGAATCGAGATGAAAATCTTTGGATGGAAAATCTAGGAAATAGGTAATGCCTCTGGATGGAAATTCCTCTGAGTAAGCGTAAAGCCCTAGAATCCAACTTAATTTTAATTTATTTTTATTTATTCTCTTGAAAATTCCCAAACATATTGAATGCCTGTCCTCAACCTCTGGCGTTCTAGAAACAGGTTGCTAATATATGGGAATCGTTTTTTATATAGTCCGATCTGCGAGTTTGGGAAAATTTAATTTTCTATTGCGTACAATGATAAACGTGATGACTACAAACATTGCTCTTATAGATTACGCTCTCAATACTTAATTAACGTAATGATCAATAATATCACTCCCGTATTCATCGAGCGTTTATAAACTCAAATAGTAACAGTTTCGAAAGAAACGTGGGAATAATATAAATTTCACACTGTTTAAGAGACATTGTACATATTGAGATGTTTCCTTGACTCTCCTCTATTCCTGTTAAGGAAAGCAACGTCTTATTTCCGCCAGCGATTTCGAAGACCTATACCATTAGCCTTCAGCGCCTTCTGAGGTATTTGTTTAAGCAGATCCTCGCAAAGCTATCCCATCAGTTGGCTTCCTCCCGTCAAGCGTACATATCTCCTCAATTTTTGCCCATCTTTTTCACGGATCATCGGAAGATCGACGTCAATTCTTTCTCGGACGAAGATTCATGGGTGCCTTGAGCGACCTTTTATTCTGAACCATTCACAATCCATCTTCGCCCTGGATTTTATTTTTCCTTCTGGGGCACGAGTGGCTTTCCTTCGGGGGGCGTTTTACACGCCTGGATAACTTGAGAAAAGGGCCACTTTCGTCGACCACGGAAAATAATTACTGCATGAAAAGGAGCCTCGTGATATGAGGATGATGGATGTTTTACGAAAATTAGAATTGCTTGCGTGAGTGAGGAGCTAAAGTTATTACCATGACGAAAATATGGGCCGTATGAAGAATCGGAAAGAATAGTCCGATCTTCTTTGCAAATGAAAATGTCTGAGCGATGACTAGTAACATTCAATATACGTAAAAAAATAAGGGTGCTTATTTGCTAATATAATTTTATGAAGTATAGAAAACATTGCAAGGTTTGGTTTATGACGCTTCAGAGGACAGACTTTCAGCTATTACATATTTACTATAGCTATTTAAAAATTTGGTTTGCAAATGCAATGCATTTACAATGGAACTTTCCTTATCTAGGTATAACGTTGCTTTATAGAGTTATGTATACTATAAAATCTCACTAAATTTACCGCCCTCAGTTCGGAGTTTAAGACAGATATTATTTATTACTAATTTAATTCAATGGGAAGTATTATGGCATAAAACTTTATAATCCTATGCATCATAATTAACTGTTACTATAGTTAGTACTTTTTGAAAATTCTGTGAACATACAGCAAAAATATGATAAAATAACTAAAGCATGATAAAAGGAGTAATTGGTATTATATCTCTTACTTTGTGAATACCATATGTTCCTTAAAGGAACAGATTTGAATTTATACAATATGTATTTATTAAATATAGGAATGAATTTTCTTTTATTTATTCGTACGAAAAGTAAAAAAAAACTTCACTTTTACAAATCAATTGATCGAGCATTTTAAAGAGAAAATATCTCCTATTCCTCTTTGTAGTCGCTCTTATATAGCAGTAGCTATTTCATTATCTCTCAGAGTGTATCTAAATATAACCGAAAAGCTGAGTTCCAGCATTATTTTTAAGAGCATTCGGTCAAGTTATTAGTGAAGTAGGAAATTATTTTAAAACCGGTGAGATTTTAGATTTCACATGTGGAAAATGCAGTGATTAACTTTCATGGAACATACTCTCGGAAAAAGATGAAAGCTTTACCGAAGGGAAAAACATTATCGTCATTCGCACACTGAACATAAATCCGTAGAGGTTCATATTAAAAGGAATCTACCATTAATACCATGTACAAACCGTTAAAATATCGATTCGTAATTTATTTTTCAGGAGAGAATGAAGTCATTTTAAGGACTATTGAGGTAAATTTCTGTTATTTGTTGTATTATGGCTGTAATATTCATACAAGGTTCGTGATTGATCTTGCTGCATATATCAAGAATTCGGATTTTAATTCATGGTGAAACCCAATATAAGGCACATGTCAACTTTGGAATCGCAAGTATGAACTCTTTAAAACTTCTAGTTGAACATATTGACATACGTACGTAAAGATCTTGCTTTTATGTCACAAAGGTTTGTTTTACATATTTTTATCGTGATTGATTTATTCAACTAACGCTGATTCGAAATGCTTATATCCTTTGCTTTACCAACATTACTTTATCTTCAGTTTCATTTTGCATGCTAGATAGTGAATGCCTACCCACACCATTCATATACATTTATTTCCTTATAATATTTTTTCATATTTATTATCCTTAACTAAAGAAATGAGTTAAAATTTGTAATCCTCCTGTTTTTTTTATTAATTTGCGACCTGTTTCATTTGCTAGCCATTACCAAGCAAGGATATTCACTAATTCTAAATTTCTTACGTACTGAGTAAAATTCCTTGGTTGATAATTTTGGCTGTCAAGTGGAACTAGACGCAAATAAAAACATATTCTGTAGAAGATTATGAAGTTTTAACCCTCATACGTCTCATCATATTCAATATATTCATGTTGATCGTGGACAGTTTTATATGTGAATATAAATTTTATTAAGATGCATACACAATGATACCTTCCTATAAATAGCAACTGGCGCGTTCTGAGAAAATTGTTCTGGCATGGAAGCTTTTGTGTATTACATTTATTGTTTATAATTACAATTATCATTCCTGATATAAGTACCTTATCATTTACATAACCAGACACCATCCATGACATAACGTGAATGCGGTTCAATGAAATGCGGAAGATAATAAAATACAGCATTGAATGATTCCAAATTAGCTATGGTCTCTCTTGACGAATGCCACGTCGATATGACTTCCCGTGGAGACTGAGAAACTCATCTGTTAAAGTAGGGCGGCACTCACATCTTTCCTAAGAGGGCGACCAAGCACATGAATCTGGGACCTACTCGGGAGAGCGCTCAACTTGGGCAAAACTTCTTGTTTGCCCTCTAATCTTTAATGAAATTTCGCTAACTGGCCCGTGACGGTCATCAAGTAGCATTCCCCGCCACTCCGGAGCGGAAGACCCCGCGCGAAATTCAGAGCTGGGCTCATTACTGGCCGGACCGCCACGGCCCACTTCATTCAACCCATCACGAAGCACTCTCGTGAGCACGCCCGAGGCGCGAGGGCGAATCCCAAGCCCAAAAAAGAATGGAATAACCGGGAAACCAACCGATTCTCGACCGTAATTTTTTTACGGGAGCTCCCCTCATTGTAGATTCAGCACACGACTCGAGATTGTGTGTGAGAAAGAGTGGTAAAGTGGAATAGGAGGAAGGGAGAGGATGGGAAGAGGAGAATAACCACCAGCACATACGCGCGCTTAAGCTTCAGCATCGCTCTCGCGGGATGGAAGAATGTGTAGAGAATGAAAAGCGGGAAGAGAAGAATGGGAAAAAGAAAGGAAGAATGGGGGAGAAAAAGGAGGCGCCGTTTGCGGAAATGGGTGGAATTAGAAGAGAATTCGTGGCGGTTGATTTTAATAACAAAACGAGGGATGAATAATGCTCGATTCAGTCCCGCGCAATGGGGGAGGATGGAGATTCCTTTTTGCTTGATTACGTCATAATGTGGGGATATGCTTGCTTCGAGCGGTGCCATTCCGCCGGAGAGACTGCCTCTTGAAGCTTATATGTTAATGCTGGTATTAAAAAGACTTACGTGCATACGGTTATGTTTTGGATGAATGTTTTCGTATTACAGATGTTAAAATTCTTTTGGGTCGAATTAATGTGTTTGTGTATGATACACTTGTCGCTCCTAATCTAATATATCATTATGTGTATTTTTTGCATTTGTTAGCAAATAGTTATTGTATTCATAATTTTTATATTATAATTGATTGTAGTGAGAATTGATTACTGTGTGAATGAATGATGATTTAGAGAATCTAAAGGAAACTCTTCCATTTCTTGAATAGTTATTTCAACGTTTGAATTTGCATACACGGAATTTTGCTTCATTTGAAATCATACCATTCTTTAAATCAATATAAAGTATCAGGAAAAAATATTGCCAGAAGGACCAGATACGTTTGACAGAGAGCAGTCAAAACTATGGAGCTGTTATCCGGTTATTTCACTACTTCCTTTTATTAATTTTTCAAATTGTGATTCATTTTATGGAGTGACTTATACTGGTATGTTACGTGTCAGGTTATTTCTGTTCCTCAAACAAATGCATAAGTAGATTCAAAAAATCATATAACCACCTCTTGCTAAATATATATTATACGATAAAGTGTTTAGTTAAAAAATAGAATGAACACCCCTGATGTTGAAGGATGTAAGGTATCTATCAAATGAAAATAGTCATTTTCTAAACTTTGTATGCAATGTTCGAAATCTCTATCTAATATGTAATAAGATTTCAAAAAAATCTCTAATAAGAACTATTCTTTCATCACGTGAGGAATATTTCATCGAATCGTCAGGATCTTGTTAAGGAGAGGTCGTTAAGGTTCCTAAATTACAAAGACCTTGTAACTTCAGAGGCGTAACTGCTACATTCAGTCCAGAGTAATAGCTTGAGATGACCTCGAGTAATAGGCATCTGCAAGATAGTCCTATTAATTCTTCACATGAGTCTCGCGCATGCAGCTTTCGGAGAAATTTGATGAGACGGCTCCCTGTTGCGTATATCATTCGTAGGACGTCCCGCCATATTTTCCATTTAATATTCATAATTTAATACCCCCAAATCCCAAAATCCTGGCCACTCTCTCTTTTTCCGCCTAACTGGGGCCGGTCCTTTGTGATGCTGATCCAGAGAGAGCGTCAATCCGAAAAAAAATCCGGAAAGAAAAGGAAAAAGGGACGCACAAAGGAGAGGACCAAGACAGGAAAGAAGTCGGGACCTTGGGGAAGAGACAAGATTAATGACGTAGAGGAGGCACAAACATACGGCGGACATAAAGCATGGGAAGGGGACGTGGGCGTAGATGGACACGGAGGAGAAGATGGATGCGGAAAGGGAGGAAAGTAAGAGAAAAGGAGAGGGAATGAATGGGAGAAAAGAGGGAAGCAGGTGGGATATTGGAAGGAGACGTGTGCGGAATTCTTACGCCGCTGGAAGAGGGAGATTTAGACGGGAGCAGCGTGTTTGAGGACCCTCGGCGGTGTAGGAGGTCACAACCACGTTGTGGCACGCCCATCCTCGGGTGAAGAGTGTTAGTGTAGAGAAAGAGGCGGTATTGAGTTCTCCCCTTATTTGGGAAGCGTAGATGCAGGGGGAGGCAGAGGTAAGGTCGGGGTGGCGGTGACGTAAGTGGGATCTTTCCCCTCCCTTCCGCCATCTACGTCACGTTGATGAGAGAGGAGAGAACGGGAATGCTTCAATTCCCAGCTCCCCTTTTCCGTTTTTTATCCGAGTAACGGGTTTTTTCCTCCGGCGAGGAATTCCTGAGAGAGGGAAGTGATAGTTTTTCGGTCTTTTGATTAAGGAATTCATTAATCGCGGTCCCGCGACGGGGTGCTCCTATTTGGGGTGTCATACGGGGAGTAAATGGAGGTTAGGAGTGCGTGTTGAGACGGGTTCTTTTTTTACCTCTTCTGGAAAACGTTTTTCGCCGGTTGATTTCGCCCCGAGAAATCGTGATGTCACGAGGCTGAGAGATGTTCTAGTACGCGGATGATCTCAAATGAGACGTGAGCTTCTCGAGCGTATTCGTGCATCGTCCCATAGGTAGCATAATGATGATGACATAATTGGGTCGGTCTTTTTGTGTTTTTCGAATATTTGGAGCGATTTCTCCAATATTAGGTGTAAGAACCCAAATATGGCGAAAATTTAAAAAAGATTTCCTCCGCCTTATTGTTAAGAATATGAATATGTATTGGTGTTACTTATGCTTCCCTTGGTGTGTTTGATTATTAATAAGGCAATATTTAAGCCTGTTTTGGTACGTGCGAATATTATGGTGGCTCAAGTTATAAAATGGCAAACTATAATTCTAGTTGAGGTGACTGCAATTGGCAGGATATATTTCATTGTTATTTCACAATACATTACATTAGATTGAATAAAAATTTATCTGTAGAGGTCTTCGATCCATCACCGAAAACCAATGAGTTATGAGAAATATGTGAATAATGATAACTTTTGTTTCTAGAACTATCGGTAAATATTTCTGTAATAGGTTAAATGGTTGTGCTTGACAGGAGAAGGCAATAAGTACCGTAGTCAGTTATAAAGTTGAATTTAATAACAACTGTAAAAATATTGACTGTATGCAAGGTAGAGGGTGTACTTAATTATTCTATAATATTTAAGATTTTGATGGAGTTAAGGCTGCCATCTGAAGCTTATAATATTCAAGCAAGGTTTAAATAAGAAATAAAAATTTCTTGTTAATCCTCATACATAATGTGGATTTTTTATTGAAGAATTTACTGGGGTATTTTTTCAATCCCCAATGAAAGGTTTTTAAATTTAGGTGTTTAGGTTATTCTGTCGATGAGAAACTGCACTTAACCCTTTATATTACACCATCATATAAAACGTAGCAAAAGAAGTGTGCACCTAGTCGGTTCTTAAATCATTTTATTTTGTCGATCAATAATTCTGGAAAATCTTTTGCCCTTGTCGCCAAACAAAAGAATGATTTCAAGTATAATGAAACGCTAAAGTATAAGGCAAGGTAACTTACGACGGCAATGATATTCGGAACGAAATTACGAATGTAACGCAAAAATGATGAGGTTGTAGATTTCATCGCCGTACTCAGCTCGCAGAAAATTCAATCTTTCATCTTATAACGAGCATTGATGCTGAACGTATTGAATACGAGGCCTGGAAGGCTCTCACAAGATGTTTCTTTCCCTTCGATCCAACAGTAAGAAAATATGATCGCTTCGGAAAGAATTGCTCCGGAATTCCATCACTCGCAAACCTAATTTTTCTGAGCTATGAACCCAAACGGAAAAATTCTCCTTGTCTCGTAACAAGAAAGGAAAGGGTCGTTCAACCCCTTTAGATGCAGTTAACTCTAGTTCTCCAACCGGATATCAAGAGGAATTCCTCGGAGCTTATTACCTCTATTCTTTGCCTCCGTGGAAATAGGCGACTTTGTACCTTTATGATTTTTTGAACGCTTTTCCTTCCTAGCCCAAACCAACCAATTATCCCTCGAGAAAATAAGAAATTTTCTTTTGTATGAGGTTTACATTAAGAAAGTTGCTAGGGGGAAAGCAATTGAAAACGACCTGAATATGGTAAGAGGTTAGAAGAGTAAGGAAGTTTATGCATATACAATACTTTACAATCGAGTTTACTTCAGGCGTATTTAAAAATAATATGGTGTATGTGGCAGGCCGCTTATGGCTTATATTACAAGTTTACAACATTCAAAAATCGTAGTCGCAACATAACAGTAGTAAAGCTATACATGCATATAGGTGATATGCAGAGCATAAATTACAGTTATGAAGAAAAAATAATTATATTTCTTAATAAATACAATAAAAAACGTAATTGTTTAGCATACATTCATTAGATCTTTTACCTTATCTATAGTGCATATTCCCTCATTGTGGTGGGGAAAGATTTCCAGAAATTATAGATAGCAGTGACTTTCACTGACCTATGAAATACTATGTTCTATGAGAGGGAACATAAAAATGTCCACTGTTTAGTCTTACCATACGTGTACTTAGAGAAAATTGAATTAATCGACTTAACTTAGAAAAATCGGACAAAAGTATTTTTTGTCCAGAGCAAGTTGTAATGAATTTTGGTTTCTTGGGCCAAACAGATGAAATCGGGCTTCATAAGATAAGCCGGGATAATTGGCTAGTTTGTAGTTCATCCCAGTAAGTCTAGCAACTTTCTCTTGATTAATGATTCACTAGAAATTTCCAATGATTTGGGATGAAGCTGGTAAGGATTTGCTTTCATCACTTTCTACCTCCTCACGTACTGAATTTCCGCCGATTAATTAAACACTTCCAGAGTTTTTATAAGCCACCTGACGTATAAAATAAGCATTTCATCTATCAATGCTGGATCATCCTAAATAACTGATCTCAAATGTTTTCTAATTTACATTTGAAACGTTTAAGATTTACATTTACGTTTAAAATTTACAATTTTTTTAAATATTAGAGATATACATAGCTCTGAATAAGGGAACATGCTACTTATATTTCCAAATGAAAATATTTCCTTTAGTGGTATCGCGCTTTTAGTGTAAATGGTTCAGGAAATTCTTACGGGTTAATGGTGGACTTCAAATTCAGCATATTATGCATTGAAATCCATCTAGTATAATGGAAGAATCACAGAATTTCGAAGCGTACATTTGAGAATTTGGAACTCCAAATCTCCCATTTCCTTTGAAATTTAGTCCTTTGTAATCACGTCCTTACCAAAGCCGCTGATGATTAGCTCGGGTATGGATAATTAGATGGTAAAACCTCCGAATCGACTATCTGCGTCTATTATTACTGCCATTGGGTAGGCTTTTTGGTATCGATGAGGCTAATTTTCCTTCGGTACGTGTTCTGCAGGATCAAAGTTTTGCGGATTCATTCAAAAATGTATCACCGCTCCGACTAATGCGCTCCAGGGCTACAGATATAAAAACTGGGTTACCGAATAATACCCGTACGCATGGGTGATGTGATTTTGGGATGAAAGGTACGGTGGAATTTGGACTTAAAAGATGAACATGAAGGAAAAGGTCCAACTGATGATTTGGATGGCCGATGTGTCACGTTTTTTGTCATATGGGATTTAGAACGAGTTTTGAATCAGAGGGATATTTTGAGTTTCATCCTACGATACGGCCTCTGTGTATTAAGGGTGGAATTCAGGAGGGTTATGCATTTCATAATAGAACACAGCTTTTGTACTGCTTCACTTATTTAGGAGACTGAGATGTACGTGGCGATTTGTATGATAATTACTTTCTCTCATTTGTAGTCCAAATTGGAAGCATCGGAAATTCAACGAATTTATGCTAATATTTTAGTAAGAAAAATCTATGGCGTTCCAGGAAATAATATCTACAAGGCTAACGATTGTAATTATTGTTCATTCATACGTACCTATAATGTTCCATTCAGAGCTAAACAAACCAGCCAAGTTTATCATTACAACTCATGCCTTTGTATCCTCTCATCAAATAATCATTGATCTCTGTAAACATTGCTTTAACCTTGAAACCGTGGTAGTATCTTTCATTAAGGGTCTCACTCGACCAGCTCTATCTCAGCCAAACAATTCCTGAATTCATCGGACTCTCTCATATTGAAAACTAACTAGCAACTCAAAGTATTGATGACAAGTAAAGGCGGACATGTGATAGAGACTCAAGAAATAGAAAAAGGAGAATTGTTCTGCGGCGGTCATGCACCCCTTATTGGAAGGAATAGGATATTTTACGCAGATAATTGTAGAAAGGCTCTTTGTCGAAGACATGCAAATTTCGGTAAATATGATACCGCAGTAGAGGAGTTTATTCTTGATTACAAATATCTAAATTTTCTAAAAGGTAAATATCGATTAAGAGGTTCGAAAATTTCTCCGATCACCGGGATATTTGGCGACCGGAGAGTTTTTGAACCCCTTATTCATTAACAGCCGATTAGCAACTTATTTTCTCTCTTAAATTGTTGATAATTAAAATACATACAAAGTAAGCACCCATAATTTTAAGGTCACCCAAGAAAGGCAATACATTTTTAGGATGACCATAAATAAGTAAGTAAATAAGTACCTATTTTCGCTTTCGGGTTATGACAACCTTCCTAGATTCATATTGACATAAGCACTCCTGGTTGATTGAAAACATACGATAATCATAACCCTAAAACGTGTGAGATCTCGAGAAAAATTTAGGTCTTAAGTACCACAGTGCGAAATAATATTCTTCGAAGCCTATTCATTGGGAAAAACTAAATGGATTTTCATAAAATCTTACGCAACACTCTAATGTAACGAACTTTCACAATATAGGAAGTTTGAAAAATATCACTTCAGATATATGGTGTGGTGATTTGACAGTATGAAAGGTAATTAGCCTAGCAAGGCCTCTGAATGAAGTTTTAGCATAATTTCTCCACTATTTTACGGTGATTTTTCTATGCTGCGAAAGAGGTATAACTCTGCAAATACTACATGATCATTTTAAGGTTCCGAAATCTGATTATGCTCTTAATGTTCTGTTTGGTAGATTTTGTGAAATAAACAAAAATGAAATTCCTTACTGAGTAATTCAAACTTATTTTAAGGGGAGAAGATTCGATACTGTTTCACTATATATAATCATAAACATGAATAAGTGGAAATAGATGCAACGATACCTATACAATTCAAAACAGCAAAACTTTAGAAAAACTTTCAACTGTCAAAATAATAATTAATAATAATATTAAAATGCTACATAATTGTACACAACAAATTTGTATATATTATCGTCACAGTGGTAATTATAATCAACTGAAAATATTATGCTATGCTGATCCTCTTGATGAGTTGATAGCATGATGAGGGGGCGAAAAAGGATATACCTGTTACATTATGATGTATATTAGCTAAATTTCTTAAAGAAATAACTATTTTAAATTGAAACATACTTTTACGTGCTTCCTTTTTTGTCTGCGAAGAAATTAATACCTCCAAGAGTTTTCAAAATTCGATATTTCGCATATTCACTGCGGAAATCTTCAACAGCCCGCTTAAAGAAACATTCGCGAGTACGTAAGCACTATTAACACATTTATGAATTAAAATTGCGAAATGTTCAACGGCTTTCCCCGAGGCTAGATCGCATCAAAGGCATGCGTTTGCCCTCTCTCTTTCCAACGGGGCGGAGAAAGGCACACAGGGGATTAATTATTCAAAGATTGGCATTGTTTGCCCTCCAGTCGCTAATTGCTTTGCTGCTATTCAGTAAAATCCCTTTTCTTTTCCCGCGCGGCCCTTTGAGAAAGACCAAATGAAATATCATATTAAACACTATTCTGTTTCACCCTCGAACAAGAGCTTTGGGTGTCGGAAGGGATTCCGAAAGGCGTAGGAAGGTGTCCGAACTAATCTGCTCGCCTTTATAGTTCTCAGTTAAAGGGATCGATCGAAAAAGAGCTTGGGAATTTTTCGTTGATTTCCTCGTAGCCTAGCTATACCTAGAAAATAAAGTTTTTAAAATTCAGGAGAACCCTAAAATCACTCGAAATTCGCTAACGCACTCGACGTAAGCTTTAGATGACCGGCAATAAAGTAGCAGGATAAAGGTCACAGGTTTGGCTAGGAAATGAAGTAATAGGAAAATAGTTATGATTATATTTCGGTGGCCAGTTATAAACTCACAGGAAACTGTTCCCAGAAAAAATACAACATTTTGGTTAGCAAATATCAGCAAAATGTAAGTTAGCATAGGCAATAATCTAAATGCCTAACACCACAATTAAATTTGAATTTACAACGTTATTGTCTTTGTTGTTGAATACACTTGTTTTCGTCGGTTAGCATTTTTACGAGTAATTAGATGTTGGGTTGGGGGGTCTGTTGGGGGGCGGGTATCTCCTTCAATATAAAGAGACCTTGTGTAATAAATTAATAAATCTGTTCATTTTGTGACTTTTTCCCGTAACTTTTTTCTGTAGCTTTTTTACCTGTAACTTCCTTTTCTTGATTTATCACCTATATTCGAATTTTTTGCATTATCGCATATAGAATTTTTATACATTATATATGCATATGTGTGTTCTTATATCTCAATTTCGTGTTCTCTAATCCATATCATAAAACATAGAAGAAGGTGTCTATGTGTACTTCACATTGAGAATTATATTTTACATTATTATATATCCTAAATCTAAATGTTTGCTAGTGCTCATATAGCGTAGCGTAAGTTATATTCCTGTTCATTGTGATTTAAATTTGAACATTAAAGTCCTTACAGAAGATTTAATTTAATTTTGAGATTCTTAAGCATTTCATCGTTTTAACGATTTTTTCAATCCTTTTCTTTTTGCATGTTTTCTCTCAACATAGCTTTTTCCTTCATTCTCAGTGTAAAAAAGGAATCGCAATTTCACAATTATCTCAAAATTTTTACAGACTGGTGATCATGTTACGTATCATTGAATGAATGTCTGCCGAATCTTCCTGTAGATACATTGATTGATTTCTCGTTGATAGAACTTTTCTTTATCACTACAGAAAGATTGCCTATTGAAAGAATTATTAGTCACTAGCGCACTTTAAGTTATAAAATTTTAGCATATGATTAATTTTACTCGCACTATGAATAAGATATCTCACTGCAGATATTTTTTATCAAATGTTAATATAAAATTTTTTAATAATCTACTTTTCTGAGAGTAAAATTTATTCCGATATAAAAATATGAGTAAAATACAATACAGTATGCATTCACCCAAAATCTAACTATTTAAGTTTTCTAAGCTGAGTGTAATCTAAGTTATGTCTGCTAAAAATACCAATGATGGGTATAATTTTCGAAGTGGATTCGATCCGCTCGTTAAATCTATCTCAAGCAACGGATTACACAGATAAAGGGATGAAAACTTAAAAAAAGAAAAGGATGACGGTGTCCAAGGAAAAACAAAGAATTAACGAAAGCGTCCCGTCTCTCTCACTCCATCATTAAATGTTAAAAAGAATGAAACCCTAAAGAGAAAATCTTTCCGCGTTCCCTCACAATATTTGCTTCCCGGGCCGTGTTCGCTCCTTTCCGTATTCAACGAGAAGATTATTTCCGAAGCCAAAACCTCCCATTCTTTGTCGTCGGAAATCTCCCCGTTATTTTTAATCTCCGTGACTTCGGCGAATAAACTCAAGAGGACGACAAGTGATTATCGTGAAGATGGCAGAAGCATCGAAGCGTGCGTTATTTTGATCGGGAAGACAAAGAGAAGACGTGGAGATTGAAGGGTTTGAGTTTGAGGCTATCCTTAGAGGTGAGTGAGTGTGGTAACCCGCGTCAGGTCGTGCCAGCGAATTGGGAGTCGTTACAACTTTGGAAATCATTGCCTAAAGCTGAGGTCGTGCACAGAGTAATGGTGAAAAGTCGTTAACTTGGCATTTTTGTCATATTTGAGATATACATCCGCTATATGACGGTAAATTGGTGGGGGTGTCAAGGTGTGTGTGTGTGTGTAAATTAAGTCTTGATGTAGTGTAGTGGTGTTTGAATAATGTGTATTGTGTTTGAGTACTGTGTGGATAGTAATGCTAATTGTGGAATATTTATCTCTGTTACTGTCCGGTGCAGGGATGTGGGGTTTTTAATTATGTTTTCTCTTGATGATGGTTGGGGGCTGCCACCAGAAGCAATTCTACTAGCAGCATAAATAAATAAATAAATACCGTTAAGCCACGTTTAGCAGTGGTTTATCTTTTAAAGAATCGAGATGTAATAAGGAAGGCGAATGGAATGCTAAGACTAACAGGTAGATCTGAGAAGCGATGCTCCATTAGAGTCAAAGAAATACTTTATATATTTTATTCGACCTAGTCTCGGATTCTGTAGCGCGAATTACTCACGAATTAGTTTCATATTTAGAAATGGTGCAACGTAGAGCAGCTCGTTTCGTTACAGGAGATTTCAGGTTCGACGGTAGCGTTACGTCCATGATAGAATCACTCGGTTGAAAATTCGCTTGAGGTGAGAAGATATGATTACCTACGGAAGCTTTTCGAAAAGTTAGTCGGTTTAGAACTTTGGACGAAGTGTGTGAAGTTTTGGTTCTGGTAAAGAACGAGCGCGATCTCCGAGAAGCATCGGTAAAACGTTAGATGGAAGAAATCGCAAGGACGGATAATTTTTTTTGGTCGCTCTTTCCATAGGTTATTGGAGAAGCTATTAGCGTAGGTTAGGCATTGATGATTTCACTACACCCCCTGCTAAACGCCACTAGCGGCTCCGTGGATATAAATCTAAATCTAATCGGTGGAAGAAGAAAATACAGAAGAAGACATAGGTCGCTAGGGCTCGAGCGCAGAACTCCTATTTACCAGGTGAGTATTCTAATCAGTATCAGAGTTATCACAGCGGAAAAATCTTTTCCTCTATGGTTTTGTATGGAATATTAAATGCTGTTGGTTTAGGCAGTCATTCCCAGCCTATGTTTTTAGTGCAGTAGCTATGAGTACGAGTAGCATTATTGATAAAAGTGCTTTGACAGCTGAGGTCATTTTGCGCGTGGTCTCCTACCGGGAATCAAACCCGGGACAGCTTTCAGCAAAGTGAACGCGCGCCCACATGGCTATCCGGAAGCCCATTTCAGTTGAATAAAATGAAATACTACCGATATTTGCTGCAGATAAAGCAGCGTTATGGGAAATCATTCAATGATGATATGGTTTTGATGTTGAATCCACTGAAAAAAGTCGATCTTGTGTAGCGACTTACTTCTCACATTCGAAGCCTACTACGATTTCGAAATTGTATTTGGATTGTACCATTCTGCAATTCCAATCTTTGTAGTAGCGGTTATTTTAAAAGTGCTTCGACAGCTACAGTAATTTCGCACGTGAGTCCCCATCGGAAATCGAACCTAAGACCGCTTTTATCGAAGTCGTACGCTTTACCCACATCGTAATCCAGGAGCCTGGTAAACATTTACCGCAACTTAATAATAGAATGACGGTTAGTATACATACATGTTCAGGAAATATTTCTAAGCTCCCACCGGAATCGAACCGGGGACCACTCTTTTTATGAGTCGAACGCGTTTCCCAATTGGCTGTCCGTAGTCCCCGAATGTGATCTTTAGGGCTTTGATCGCATGAAAATTGACTAATTTACACGGTTGCCACCTGTACTTGGAACCTTGCAACCACTTGACCTATAGTAATGTCAATCATAGTTGCTCTCTCAAGGCTGCCGGTCATCCGGCACCAATTCCGATTCCGAAGCTGAATCAGGTGCCGGACCCCCGGATTCCGGGAAAAGCGTTATATCGACCTGTGAGACTCCGACCCCTCCAACGTGTCCCATTTCCCTGTTCGCCCTTCTCAAAACCGGCTATTAACGTCAGGGGAGAATTCCGAATCCTCTTTAAAGCGTTTTTCGCCTCATCCCGACGGAGGCAAAAAAACCTCTCCCTCCCGAGAGCGTGTTAGATGAAAAAAAAAAACATCTCGGATTATCGGAATTCAGATGTTCGGATAAAATATGAGCGGATACAGCCTTTATTACCCTTTCATCTCGGAAAGTATCGGAAAAGGGAATCGGCGCGAGTTCGTAATTGCGCGTTTAACGAGCGCGGATTTCGCACGGATTAGTCCCGGGAGTTGTTGCGTCTCCTTCGTTACGTCCAATTGCCTTTCCGGCGGTTGGGTTCCGCGAATTATCACTCTTTCTTTCTCTCCGATATCGAGGATTGGTTTGGGAGTGTGCCAGTTTTGAATTAAGTGTCGGTTTATCCATAATTTTCCGAACGCCCTTTGCCGATTGGAATGCGAAATTTTCATCGAAAGAAGTTAACGCGCAGCCGTGAAAATTGGAATTTAGGGCGAGGAGAGGTCAAGGTTAAAGGATTCGGAACATTCGTTTAATTCCTGCAGACAGCTGATAACATTACTATTAAGAACATTATTAACTTCGAATCGGTATAATATCACTTTAGAAATATATGTTTCAGCGTGACTTAGATTAAAGTGCTGAAAAAGATAAGAACTTCTAGTAGTAGTATTATTAAAAGTGCTTCGACTGCTGTGATTATTTCACTGCGAGATCCAACCGGGAATCGAACCCGGGACCACTTTCATCGAAGTCGAAAGCGTTGCCCACATGGTCATCCACCTGCCCGGTAACAAACTTCTGTAATTTACCGCAACTTGGTAAAAATCTTCCGTAATTTACCGCAACTTATTAATAGAACGACCGTTATTATAGATAAATGATAAGGAGATAAATATTTTTCACCTGAAAATGCAAGCACGCCCTTCAAATTACACCTCAGAGCTTAGTTTTAGAATGTTCCAATTATGACGATTATAGTAGGAAAAACATGGCGAAGTAAACTATGCAAAGTTCCACAAAAGATTTTCAATGCGACTGGTTTCAAACGGAAATATTCATCATCATTTATCAGTGAAGATAATTCCTCATATACTCAAGGGGGAAACGGCCAAGCGACAAGCAAAGAGAGGCACCAAATTTACAAACGTTGGCAAGGAAGAGGTAATCGTTGGTGAGTGAATATTTAAATTACCTCCATATAGTAAGTTCGAAGTGAACTAGTTTGCTGCCCCCTTGTTCATAGTGTAATAGAACAAGAGAAAATTTTACATTGAATGATTCAATTTATCTTAGTAATTAGTCTTCCTTCATCTCACACTTCAACATTGATTATATTCAGCAGTTGCTTAATATAAACGAAACCTGCTCTTATTCAAGGATGCTGGACGACAATGAATATTTCTATGAGTACTGGCGTACGGGAGATTTTTTTGTTTTGAATTCAGATTAGGCATTTGAATCTTGTACTTCAATTTTGAGCGATCGATTTGGGATATTGCTCAGCATGTATTTATATAAATTGATTTTCAGTATCAGTTTCCAATCCCCATTAATAACCTCAAATTTCATCTTAGGTACGATATTTTTTTACAAAATACTTTGCAATATAATACATACTGCGCTTGCAATAAATTGCACTATCCCTTTATTAAATATTTAAGTGGCATTAGTATAAAAAAAATTATTTTCAATATTTCACTATTTTCGCTGAATAGATTTCGATTCCGCACCGAAACATTGCTTCCAGAATGAACTGTTTGAAAATTATCAAGTTTTAATATTTTTTGTAGGAAATTTCAATTACATCAGGATCTTTTGAATTATATATAGTAAGCTAATTACTTAAAGAGAAGAAAATTTCAACGAAACTAATTAGCTGTGAACTTATGAGCAATGGTAAGAAGAGATTAATAATAAACTCAGATTATTGAAGCTTCATTGGCTTTTGAAAGAAATTTGAAATCGATCGCTTGAAAAGTCGTAAATTCTCAAAAGGAGCTGAGTAATTGCTGATTTTCACTCGAATGCTTAGATTGCAAATTACACGCAGATACGAAGAAGATGGAGAACTGGTTTTATTTGGACCCGTATCATCTTGCTCTCAAGTTTCAAGTAACTGGGTTTGAGACTTGCTTCAAAAGGGTTACTCATCAGAGGAGTTGCCTTCATTCAAAGGAGAAGTAAGAAATACCTTTCCATTACATAGACGCTATCTTCTCTTCTAATCATCAAGATATCTCGAAAAGTAAGCGCAAGGCTTTGATGAACATTTCAATGATGATGATCCAAAAGTCTACTATGTTTATTCACACTTAACATAGAAGCGTTCAAGGAAGAGATATAAAAGGTGAAGTTTTAATTACAACCCTAAAAGCAAGCGTCTCTCAACCCAATGGTTAATCATGAATGATACATTTACTAGAAAAGTCCTATCTATAGATATTATTTCTTAACATCAGTTTTTGGTGACTAGCGCTTTTTTCCCTTCATATCCCATCAAAACATATAAATATCACAAGATTTTAAAGAGAATTTTTCACGCTTTCTGCATTTAAAAATGAGGCATCCAATGAAACATGCACCATTTGGTAAAAATTTAGAGTTAAAATTTGAATTTTCCCATAGAGTTTCATTACTAGATGCGTAGATATCGTATAGAACTATCGATAAAAACGAGGGATATCGAAACGGACTCTGATACGGTGTATGAGGTTATGATTTTTTATATGTTTCAGTGATTGTGTATTCGCTTGTAATGATTGGAGTGTCTTTTGAAATGTATTTGGGAGAGGATATAGAATATCAGCGTTCGTCTGCGAAATTTTCACACGGAGCAACTTGTCATATTATACTCGCAATTAAAATTTAGTAATACTATTACAAATATTTTCAACTTCAAAGTTCCCAATATCTTGGAAATCCTACCTCAAGTCAGGAACAGGTCAGGGAATGATGTGATCAATTGACTCACCTGAAAAGAAAAAGTAATATGTTATTCAAACAGTAAAAAAATAAATTAAATGCATTAATTTAAACAATAAGCTGTATACAATAAGATCATATAACGACCAATAACTGTTAAACGATTTGTAAATCTTTTCGAAATGATGTTTCATCTGGAATACGGGGAATAAATGAAAACACCCTACTATAGTACCGATTCAAGTTTAATTTATTTCGTTTCGTGAAAAATTACTACATTTATGAATCTTGCAGTTACTTTAAAAAAAATCATCGAATGAAATCCATAATTATTTATACTCCCTATATTTTGTAATTAATGAATTATATCGTGTCCATCCTCATAATCCTAATAGGATTGTAATTAACAACATTTTCCTTAATTAGTAATTAACTCAATCGATGGTTACTCGATAGTCTAAATTTCTCTCCAATTTATGTTATGATGATTTTTTTTAGCCAATTGAGTTATCCAAAAAGATTAAAATGAAATCAGGACTAAAATTAAACATTTATTACGCACTAAAAAAAGACAATTTATCATTAAATTTGAGATAAAAAAATAATACTTACAATAATTACAATATTATATAATAATATTTATACAATACAATAATTTATAGTATCTATCATACCACTATTTTTCAATGATTTTCCTGTTAAAATGAGAAATTAATGTTTACGTAACTTCTTTAATCAAATTCAACTGTGAAAATAATTACTCTAAGATAATCAACTAATAGATATATGTAACTTAATACTAATTCTCTTTACATAAATCCAATTTTATTATTATTATATATTATATTCATACTTTATTCCTTAAATTGTAGACCTCGAGCAGTTTAGTTTTATTTTAAATATACTAAATAGTAAACGACTTAACATTAGTAAGACTATAGTAGCAACAAGGAGGAGAAGAATTTTGGAGTTCGTTATGAATATATATCGTTGAAAATAAGAGTGATGTAGTTAATCTGAGCAGATTGAATATCTAACGAAGATGTCCTCCAAATAGTGGATGAAGAGAAAAGCCTGCGGAAAATTAATTGGGCAAACACTGAGTCATGGTAGTCCTCTGAATACATTGAATGGAAAGGTTGAATGCTGGAATTATATATGGAGGTTAATTACGAAAGGCAGGTGACGCGTGCAAATATGAGGAATCATTAGAGAATTAAACCATTGGCTATAGACCGGACTATTTGAAGGGCCAAATCAATCCTCGATGATATTGGTAATACAATTTGTTATTTAAAGCAAAATATGGACTATACACAAATTTCATAATTATAACTTTGCAAAGTTATTTCCACTCTAACCGCAAGGATGGAGTTCCACAAAGTTAAAGCTTCATTAGATGATTTCATCAGTAATAATTATAGATTTTAGTAAATTTAGTACGGATATTCTCTTCGTTTATAACCGAGTGAACATCTTTAACAAGCTACTGAAGCATGTTATAGAATCAATATAAAATTTGAACTAAGAGATAAAGGTTCTCCAAGCACCGAATAGCGGCGACCGTCTAAGGGCGATTCCCGGGAAACGGATAATCGTTTAGCGGTCCCAGTTCTTCAGAATCCCGATGTACATTTCGGAAACAATGCTTCCATCTTCATGGGGGGTCCGAAATGTACATCGGGATTCTGAAGAACTGGGACCGCTAAACGATTATCCGTTTCCCGGGAATCGCCCTTAGACGGTCGCCGCTATTCGGCGCTTGGAGAACCTTTATCTCTTAGTTCATTGACCGCCGAGTTCCTTTATTCTCCTTCTATAAAATCTGAAGCTAATTATATTCATTCTGAGGTGTTATTTATTCGTCTACGCTAAATTTTCAGTCGTTATTCTCAACTGTTCGAAAATTCGAGTTGCGTTTTCTTCCGGAAGGATTATCCTCTAAACTTCATTATTACCTTCAGGAATATCAACCAGAATAAACAGAAAACATAAGGACGTATCGAAAACATTTCCCTTGACGCTATCAAAGTACAACTGAGAAACACAATGACAAGTCGAGATACAAAGTGAATCATTCACTCCTCACAACTAGTTTTCGTCCGTCGCGCTACAGGAAACGTTTACTTGGCAAAGTGTCAAACGGAGTTTCCGAGAGTTGAATCTTGGGGGAGAGGGAAGGGAATAAAGGAGGGGAAAGGAAGAGGGAATGGGGATAAAGGGGAAGATTTAAGGCGATGAAAGGCTGGATGCGAGAGGTTAAAGAACAGGTTGGCGAAAGAGGTGTTGAAAGGAAAAAGGGGTGACGAAATTTCGACCTTTATCAAGAAAATTGAAAGTAAATAGTCCCCGACGACTCCTTAATTTTTATTCTCGCAGGGGTTAAAAAAGGATGAAATACTGTACACGAGGCATTCCTTGTTCTTCTTTGATTTTCTTTGGGGAAGTGCGAAGAAAATTAAGATTTTTAATCTTACCTCAGTTTATTTCTTACTGAAGCGTTATAACGCTTCAAATTTCAGAGGTCACCCAACCTATTAATTCATAAGAGTGATGGGACCCATATATAGATTAATTTCTACGTTTTAAATGAAATGCATCGATTATAGTTGGAAAATATGTTGGAAACCAATGTATTGTTTTATGGATGAGAGTGTGTAATCTATATTTGTATGTATTTCTTATTCAAATAATTGATAAGAATTTAACAAATATCACTGCCTTGATTTGTTCTTTTCACCTTATTTTTACTACCTAAGCTGCAGTTGTAGAGAACACAGTGCACAAAATTATTGTCAAATTATGGTAGGCATTAATTATATTAATTTTTAAATCCAAATATAATCAAAAAATGTTTAACCAGTGGGGAATAAATTACGTAGGGTATATTTATATCACAAAGTAAAATAAAAATTAAATCACTACCAAAGAGCATAGTAACTTTAATAATGTTTCTCTTTTTCTTTTACATTATGAAAAATATCCATTTAAATTCTGGAAGCATGAAGAGAAGTATATAGATAGAAGTATAAATAAGATAAGAAATATTAGCAAATAGCGAGTAAGCTAAATATTCATTCTGTAATCACAAAGGTAATGAGGGGACTCCAGATTATCTATGCAACACCTTTCCGTAGATAATATTCTTTCTTTCATTTCTTGTTAATTACTCACGGCCTTTATATCATCTAACATCTTTTGTCTTTGTCTTCTCCTTTGTATTCTTCCAAGCATTCTACCTTCAATTACTTTCTACAGCAGTCTCACTTCTCTCAATATCCTCTGTTGTCGCTTAATTACTTCAATTGAAACCCTTTATTCTCCCGCAATTTCTAGTACCTCGGTATTTGTTTTTCTGTTAATCAACGATACTCTTTACATTTAAGACCACAACCACATCCCGGAAGCCGCTAATCCTTTGATGTCCTCTTTTCTTAAGGTCCACGTTTCACACCCATTTCAATACATTATATCAAGGATTTTACTATTTTTTCAGATTCAAAGAAAACCCTTCGCCATCGTCTGATTTCGCTTTGTAAAGACTCCTCTCTAACTCTTTTCTTTGGCAACGCTATTTTTTGAACCTTAGTTGTACTTTTTCTATTCATAGAAGGAATAATATGCAAGTAAGAAAGCTAATCCAGTTTTTTTCATTTTCTCCTTCTACCCTGATCGTTAACTTAGCAATTGTCGACACTCCAATTCTCAATTCTGAATTGATCACCCCAGCAATACTACAAACCATTATGTTAATCCTGGCAGATATGCCAGTTATTTTATCCTTTGAGCCTTAGAAGAAGTGTTATTAGGATCTAAGAGAAACCTACAGCCTATCCATGCTAGTTATGAACATATAGGAAGATGAAATATTGCAATATAATTTTCGTTCTTTTGCGTCTTCGAATCATTGTCAATAACTGCTTTTTACAGATCATCCTGTCTTACTATAAAACTTATGAATGGGCTATGAAAGGATGTGCAGATATTGTAACTAGGGCTGCCAACCCTTCCGGATTCTCTGGGAGACTCCTGAATTTTCAAATAATCTTCCACCACCCGGATCAAGGGTTTTCCACCGCTTTTACTCAACAACAGAAGTGTCCTTCACGAAAATACCGAGTTTTGGAACTTTGGACTAGTTTCCTTAAGTAGTAATTTCTTAATGCTTCTTGAAGATGTCTCATCTTCGCCTCGGGATATTCAAAAATATTTAGCAATTATCTTGAAATAATGACGAACTTATTTCTAAGCTCTTGCGAAAATCACGTTAAATAATCCAAAATTGCATCTCTAATTACAGTCCTTGTGATCAATCGTGAAACAATTGGACATTTATGCGTCACATTAACGAGTAATGCATATTGGACGATGTTCGAGGTCACGCTTCAAACAGTCTCCCGGAATCCCCCGGAATTTACCACTCTTGGAATGGAAACTCCCGGAACCAACTCTTTGGCAGTTGGCAACCCTAATTGTCGCCCGAAAATGAGCGCACGCAGCACAGGAAAGTTCTAAAATTAATCAAAAAGATCTCTCCGGAGGCAGTGCGAGGGCACGAGTTTGTATCTGTTTTGTATTTGTTCAAATCTCTCACAGTAATTAAAGAGCGGCCTCGGGACTCGGGAGTTTTTACCTCATCAAACATAACATCAAAATGATGGAAGGGAAGGGAGAGAAGAAGATCATAAGAGAATTTGGAATAGAAGAGTGCACGAAGAAAGGGTAGAGGTCATAACACTGTCTCACGGTGTAATGAGGTCAGCAATGCAGCTGGAGTAGGTGGGTCTAATGAACTTAATAAGATTTCGAAGGGTCTGTCAAAGACAGAAAAGGAAGTAGGCAATTTTGCACGGCGCACAATGTCGGAGAAATCTTTTTTAGCATTCCTTCCCCCCGAGCTTCTCCTTCACCTCAAACACTTGCGAACTTTATGCAGGGCAGGACGGAAATAAATTACTTGCCTATCCATCTGTGGAGTTCTGCGGAGCTGAAAAAGTTTCCCGTGGAGGCAGAGCGAGTAAAAGGACAAAGCCATCATGTGCTTTGTAATGACAGTTGCTGAAGTTGCATTCCTTCCCCAAATTATAAGACGCTCAGGTTCTTTTGAATTTCTTATTTATCTCAACAGATTCAATAAGGAAATCGGCATCATCAGGACAAAATGAGTGCATAGTTCCATCTTTTGCATAACTATCTCATAACGAAAATTGATTGCTTATAGAATACATACCCTTTTCTACCACATTGCCGGATTAATTAATCATGAATTTGATATCTCTTGAGCTAAGATAATTTAGGGGTTACAGAAAATATATACCGCAACCAGTAAATCCCACATCCAGAACTTATTGTTTTATTTGTAGAAAAAATAATCTTAATGAGAATATATGATGCTTCTGTCTAATTTAGTCATCATTAGGATACGGTGTCTATGAGTCTCTTGTTATTTGACTTTACGTCGAATTTTGGCAAACTTATCAATGACTACCTGTTAATAGATATTTTATTATCTCGCAAGTGAAAAATTAGCTATAATTCAAACATAAATGTAAACTTCTTTAAAGATAAAATTATGTAAGAAGGATAAGAAATCGGTTTCCGATAAATTATGAATCGCGAAATACAATTTCCATTTAGAATTATTGATGAGATTTTGTTATAACGCACAAGGTGTAGATTTCCTGCAAATTGTGAAGTGAAAGTTTCCTCTGCAGCCACTGCATCCAAAATTCATGAATATTTCAGGCACAGAATAAAATAAAAAATCTAAAGAACGTAACGGAGCTAAAGTCTAAAGCACGTAACGTAAAGCTATCTAATCCATTATTTATTATAATGGCTTACTAATAAAACAATTAATAATTAATTCTCCACTGATTTACAGTATCTAGCAGGGTTTAAATCTGTTAGCAGAAGAGACGAATAGAAAACTCGAGGCAAACGAAAGTGCGCTATTACAATTACGTTTCCAAAAAATTAATAGATATACCTGAGTGTCATTAATACCAGTGAATTCTACAAAAACATTATAGTTATATATATTTCGCATTTACAAAGCTATACTTCGGCAGAAGATAACTTTTTCTGACTGAAAATCTACTTTCAATGGGCCATGGACGTCCTTGAAGAGAGAAACAGCAATAGTAGCAAATTGGTTCGAAAGCTAAGCTCATTTCACACGTGGGCTCTCACAGAACTCGAGACCGCTTTCTCTAAAGTCGAACGAACTGCCTATATGGCCGTCCGGGAGCCTACGAAGAGAAGTGGGGTATATCGACTCTATTCAATAATTTTCTCTATACTCCGAGGAAAGTTTATATAGTAAATTAATAAGAGAGTATTAGTATCTAAAAGTAGTGGCTCAAGTATCTAAAAGTATTGCTGCGCTAGAAGAATATTTCACACCGAAAAACCCAATTATAATTACAAGGTGCTATCAATTAAACCCCTATTACAATTGTATTATTATAGAGAATTTATCTTTATCTGAAGTATGTGGATATGAGATCAGTAGATATAGGATAAGTGGTGAAATATCTTCGAGTAACCATCACGAATAACTTATCTCAGGGTACCCACATCTATAACATATGTGGGCGGGCACTTAAGAAACTCGGCTTCGTCAAGAGGATAGTCGATAGAAGAGATGAGAAAGCCTGCGAGCGATGTTATCTTGCGCCAGTTACGCCACACCCTTAGTATGTATTCAGTGTATAAAAAGTGTACCTGCAGAAAGATGTTGCCTTCTTAGAAAAACTTGGAAAAAAGAGGCAATACATTTTGTGAACAATCGCCATGGCAAATCATTTAATCAGATGCTGCAGGACGCAGGATTCTTTAGAAGAAAGAAAATTCAATAAAAGACTTCACTTACTTAATAAATTCAGAGAAAGTGTGTACGTAGAAGATGTAGCCGATATTATACTCCTCCTTGTTAAATAGGCCGTTGTGATACTGCGAGGAAGATCAGAGAAATAGATGCTTGAACCAATCGATTCAAGGTCCAAATTCATTTTTTTCCGGGATACGCTAAAGTAATCGATTGAGAAAGTAGAGTTATGGTACATGTACCCCTCTGCCACACTCCAAAAGTAGTATCCAGAGCACATACGAGGGTGGTCTGAAAAGTTTCCGACCCCAGATTTTTCAGAAATCTTCAGAAAATGTTAGAAATTTGCAGAAAACATGTCGAGAAATGGCGAAATGTCGAAAACTTTTCAGACCACCCTTGTATTACGGTAAATTTAGATAATGTTTCACAAAATGCTCATCATTATCAAGAAAGGCCTCTTCGAAGTAGTGATGAACGTCATCTGTGCCTATTATTAAAATCTTTCTTCAAATGAGAAGATCCATCTCAATCAGTCACAACCGCCTGACCAAGGTGGATCGCCCATTGGGTAGATTATACACCGCGCAACAGACATTTTTCAATTAAGCAGAGGTATAAAAAGCGAAGAAGACAGGTTAATTTAGCGTTGTGGGAGGAGGTGAAGGATGGAGTCGACGTTGCAGGTGTGACGGAAATCGATAATTACTCGAGGCTGTTAATTTATCATCAGCTGGCAATTCCGCTGTCATTCAATCGAGCCAATCTGTATTCAAAAACGACGCGGAGTGATTACGACACGACGTTTTCCTTGGCAGCCTTTGCTGAAATCATTCCGCCGATGATTTTCATTTAGTTTTTAAGAGGCACATTTTAGTACCGCTCTTCAAATGATAGCCATCGCTCGGTTCATTCGAAATTCTGGTTTTATTTCGGAAATTTATTCTATGATTGATGCTCGATTTCCCCGAAGCATTATGAAGCAATTTGGAGTCAATCATATAGTGAAAATAATTTCCAAGTTCGATAAAGATTTTTGAGTTCCTGCCTAAAATCAGTCGGATTCATTAAAGAAATATAGGGCTTTAATGCTTTATTTAGATGGCATTCTGAACGATTTTTTGGAAATACTAAACCAAAAAAAAATCACTTATAATGGAGATCGAATACATTATAATTTTGTCGAATATACAGGAAGATGAGTTGTATCTGTGACTTTTAATTTCGTTGCAGAAATCCTGATAAAAAAAGTGAATAATTGTACACATGTCACACCAATCCTGTGTTCCTTCCATCATATCACTTAAGTTAAAATGTTTTTTATTTGTCTTTGGAAGAGCAATGAGTGTAATTTAGATTTCACTGACATTGGTCTGAGTTTTGTTCAATGGCTGTGATTATATGAAACTGACTGAGATAAAGGTATACTGACTAATGGCATTCATTCTAATTGCCTTATATTGGATATACTGATTACGTTGATCATAGAAATCTTGGGCTACACTAAACTGGAGTTTTTACACCTGAGTATAATATTCTGGCTTAGCTAGAAAGGAAAGACAAAATAAATAACATATCAACTTTTCTAGTAAGCCTTGTTCTCTTGCCCAGTAAGATCAATTCTCTCAAGCATTTGGTAGTTAATAGTGGTAATGTTGAGGATTCAACTAGCTTTCGATTTACATTCAAACCGAATCTGTGTCATATTTCCTTCTGTGTATTTTCCCGCTATGTTCCTGTTTGCAAGAAATTGGAAAAATTGAGCGATCGAGCATATCTTTTATTTCTTTTCTTCTGAGAATCGTTACCTGTAAAGGGACGTTGCGTTGTTAGGTTAGCAAAGAATACTTTGTATTCAAATCATAAAGTTTCAGGAAAACATACGGTGCAGTTCGGCTGAATATTTCACAATGTTAGCTTTTCCTTTAGTCTGACACGTGGAATAAGTGTACGTGAATATTCCTTTAAGAGATGAACTCTAAGGAGAAAGAGCCTTCTGATAACCAAGAATTGACGCTGTCGTCTCTGAAAAAAGCGGTCCTGGGTTCGACTTCCGATTTGGGTTCACGTAAGAAATTACCTCAGGCGTCTAAGCCCTTTTTAAATTACTTATAAGTTTTCTTTAAGATATCCAACCGAGAGGGTAGAGACGTGGGAAATTTTTGAAATTCTTCAATTTAGAGTCTTGAAGTATAACTCAAATTATGGGGACTGCAAATGTTTAAAGTGTGTGAATAAGTTTCCATCATACCAAATTAAGCATGTTTTCGCTTTCTATCTCGGATACTATATTTCAAAAGAATTCAGCAAAATACAATGACTAAATATCATTACCAGATTTTGACTCTTGAGAGTCTGTCTGTTACATACAAAATCAAGGAATGCAAACACCACGGACTACTGTCAAAATCAGGCCAGAGATAAGCCAGAGATAGGGTTTGGAGATCTTTATAGGTAATCCTTTGTGTATTAAACAGTTCTCTATCCCTCCTCATCCTTCAAGATAATACATACATCTATCAAGCCTCTTTATCACCACCATGTTCCCTTAATCAGCTAACATTTTTCGTTTTCTTACGAATAATTCCTCTTTCTCATCTTTAATTTATATAAAGATCATAATGCAAGAGACTGCCTTAAACAGCTCAAGAGGCACTCCTTTCCTTTTTTGATACGTTTACTTATTAAGATCTTTACGAAAGGAAAATTTGGAATGTGACTTTTTAATCTACTCTCTTCTCCGAGAAAAAAGTTATAGAGATGATCTCATTATTATTCGGAGTCCGTATCGGTTGATCACGATGGGATGGACGTAGTTCTGCTTAGCGATACCTTCATTTTATTCCCCCAACATTAGTCATTCAAATAAAAAGACTCACAAAGAAACTTTTTAGAGACAAGGAGAGGAGGGAGGACGCGACAAAAATAATGAAAACATCGTTTTGTTTATAGAATGAGGCGAAGGGTTGACTGTAGCGTGTTATAGTGTATCTAGAGACGAGAAAAATCTGCACATTACGTGGGTTTTACTGTATATGAATTATTTGCCTTTATTTGTAAACCATCATACTGGTAACTTCTTGCAAGTCCAGGATAATTAACGTAACCAATGATTATCTTTGTACTAATAATTCACGTATTTTACAAAGCTTCACTCTTTACTAATGTAACTTTCAATAAAGAGTGATCATACGGATAACAATAAATAGATTCATTAATCACCCTCAAATCACTTCTGTCACAGTACATATCCTGTTAGAATTAGGGAAATTCAATTGCATACAGAGGTGTTATGGTGTTCGTTCATTTCTCACACCAACTACAGTACGTTTGAGTCGCGCACAATGTCTCCATCTACCCGACTGTACTATTTTAGCGCGTGAGGCGATATGAAATCGAATTGAGGGGAAGAAAATGGCTTTTGTGCTGACGGGGGCGCCGGGAACAATGGGTCGGTCGGCGCCAATACGCGAGCGGAAGATGACACTCGAGAAATTATTTCCCCGCGTCCTCTTCTCTTATTCGTTCGGTTTCCATGAAAACATCACTCTCTGTCTCCCTGTTTCAATGGCTTCACCTCCATAATTCCGACCTTGGAAGCAAATGGAGAAAACAGCGAGGAACGAAACAAATGTAACTAAATGGATTGGTAAGGATTTTGAGGGTTTTTTTAGGATCGGGTCGCCGAAGTTGTTCGAATGGCAAATGATTCATCGACTTGATGGGACGAAATTGCGAAGGCTCGCGAAAAGGGACGTTTTAATGTAAGTTTATGGGTAAGGGAACGGTGCTTAAGGATCCGTGATTTATTGCTTACGTCACAGTGCACGTATTCGCTGCAATTAGGACATCCTTCTGCTATGATTTCTTGCCTTTCCTTTTTAGGACGCATAGCTCTACTTTGAGAGCTCTACTAACTTATCATTATAATCTCACTCTTGTTTGATTGATTTATGTTTTCCATACATTAAATGAGATTCAGTTTTAGCGTGGAAATTTGAAACTAAAAATTTGAAAATTTGTAATTGAGATTGGGAGGTCCTAGCACTTTTGATTAACTTGGTAAGATATCTATTATTTTGGTAACGATTGCTTATAGAAAGTGAATACATGCACTATAGGAGCTTGCTTTTAAAGAAAAGATAGCTATATTTATATCCGAATTGATGGATCGTGGTTTTCCTTTAAGGCTGAATAGATCAAAACATCAGATAGTGGAGATCTCGTCTCTGAACCAGTAGATGAAATTCCTTTTGTATATCTGTTTCTTATCATGCTATTGGATAGTGCTGGATGAAGAATAAAACATTCAAAGAGATCAATAAAAATTCCTCCATCTTATGACCATGAATAATATTCTATGATATTTACAAATTTTGAAGATTAACTTTTGGGGTTGGCGTGCTATGGTTTTCTTAAGAAAGCAAATATTTCGGACTGATGATGCTTTACATCAGACAGACATTAAACAGGTATCATGAGTGAACTTATCACAGCAACCTTGTTTTTTACCCATATAGATGAATGATTTAAAGAAACATGTGTTCAATGTTAAGAATTACTGGCTCCTAAAAGAGATACCAATTAATTATTGCTCCTTTTAATTTATAAAGCGATAAATTTCGATGAATGAATTTCTTTGTGAAATCTAAAATATTTTTCGTAAACTCATTCACTGAATTAAACTAAAAATCACGACAAAGTTTTCGATAGATTAAACGGGTGGGTGTCTTGTTAAATTAAAACGGGAGAAAATTTTTCACTCACAACTGAGTGATAATGAGTAATTAAACGTCATGAAAGCTTTAAAAAAATGAATCACTTTAAGGATTTCAGAGACAAAACACCTTTCTGGAGATAAACATGAGATAAAATTGTGTGTATATACACGGCTAAGAAATAATAAGGAAGTTGACCCCGATTTCCGCTTGAACGAGCCCGAATATTAATTCGCGATCTCGATTTAAATAGAGACGTATAGACGTCCCGTCGGAGAGAAAAGGCGGACAAAATGGAGATGTACGTGAAGGGTGTTAGAGAGGGTCCAAGTGGACATTCTAGAGGTTGATTTAAACGATGGAGCGAGTGCAAGGGAATGATGGACGAGTTTCTGCTTCAGGGGATTGACGTGAAATGGGAAGGAGATTAATTGGTGGAAAGCGGATAAGGGGTGCGGGGCAGGAAGGAAGGAAAGCCGCTGCTGTGGATGGAGGTGTGGGTGGAGCTTTCTTTGCAAGAAATGGATGGGAAGGTCGTGGAGCAAGTGTGGAGAAGTGATGGTGAGGAAGTAAACGGAATAGAGATGAGGAAAGATGCACGCTTCATGAAGATATACGGAGGGCGGGAGCCATCGCTGTGAATTACGTCTTCACGAATAAAATGGAGGAGATTACCCGGAAAGAAAGTTTTGACAGCGGTCATAAAGATGCTGAACGGCGTTTTGCTTACTTTCTTACACGTGGGGTTCATACAAAGTGGGCTGCGGCCACCGATTCGATTTATTTATCTATATATTTGTAAAAATCTTTACTCTATGTATTTCTCCCGGGTTTACAAACTATAAATATTTTGATGAATTCAAGAACTATTAAAAAGTCAACCTCTGTTATATTCGGATTATATACGATATTCAAAGCTCAAGAAATAATTAGCTCATTCACAAACTTTTATTTAACTGTTGATACAGTAAAGGCTGAATGATTCGCATGGACTATAGAGTGAATTAGAATATCATGAAAGATCCAAAAATGATTTATCGCAGGATTTATAAATAAACTGCACTTTTTTCTTTCAATAGTATGATAATTTTTGAATTTTGTAAAAATTTTAGTTGAATCTTTCACAGTTTGAAAAAAACCAAAGCATGAAGAATATATCCGGCAAGAATATCCTGATTATATGTGTGTAACCTTCAAATTAAAATTCTTCTAAAAAATTTTGAAAACCTATAATTGAAACATATTGAATATGGATGCCTAGAATTTAATATTTTATTTTCATTATTCTAACTTAAAATCATAAACTAGGGCAGTAAAAGCGGAAAATTCTTCTTTTGAAGACTGAATTTTAACTTTGAATTTTCTGCATTTAGTAGGCCAATTTTATTCATTGATGAGGATAATGCTTTACTATTATTTTAAAAGTTAACGATAATTCCTAACTAACTTTGAAACAACCAATTGAATTCATGATCTAAAATTAAGCAAGTAAATCCACCACAAGAAAAAATTAACTGCTTCTCAACCTGAGGAGAATTCCCATTATCATAAAGGTTTACCATAAAGGATAAGATTATAATGACCACAAAAAAACGATAATTAGAGGGAGGTTTTACAAAAAGAATACATAATAAATAAGTCCAAAAGGATTTGATGTCAAAGAAAGAAATGAATGACGACTAATTGGGTAAAAGAGTGGAGGTTAGCCTATTAAAAATTAAAATGGGGGCTGAGCAAGGATATGAAGGTAACAGTAGTAAGCAGACGAATAAAAAACAGAGGGAATTCTAGGGAAAAAGATGAAAGAAAAGAGAAAGTATTAAGCCCATAGGGATGAGAGTTCTCTGGGAATATCCCATTCGAGTGAGAGTGGGAAAAGAGGAGGACGTGGGTGTCCAGAATCCCATAGTACGGGGACATTGGAAGGGTTGGGGATTATTCAAAGGAAGGGAACTAGTGCTGTGTGAGGTGGAGTGTTGACGTTTTAGCAAAGTGGGATTTTACCTTTGGAGGGGAAAGAGAGCGGCGGGGAAGAGAAATGGGAGTTTGGTCGAAATAGGTTTATATGAGTACGCGTTGAGAATACATGTACCCTTTGCGGGAAGAGCGGCCACAGTTGATTTCCATGGGCGTAAGGTCTCGAGTTCCCATCTGTGCCCTTCCGATCGATCCCATTTCGTTTAAAAAAGGATCGCTGGGCGTTATTTTTTCCGACAGAGAGTTTAACGCGAAGCGGAGGGAATTTGAGTGAATTCGACGCCTTTTCGACAGGCCTCGACGTTCGCCCGCCCTAATCCAGTTTATGCGTTTATTCCGATTAAAAATTCTATGCCGTTTTGGTGCTTCTGATAAAGTGATTGCAGCCGCGTTTCCTTCACTTGCGATTATCTTCAGGTCGGCTGGAATGATAATGGTTCTTAAGTGATGATTATTATTTGCCTATTTTGCGAGTGTGATATTCACTTGGTTCTAGGTCTCCAATACCGAATCCGATTGTTTTGTTATGGAATTTAATTTTTCAGAAATTTATGCAGTGAATCTGTCAAAAAGAACATATCAATGCACTAAAGAAATGACACATCCAAATCATAAAAACGCAACTTTTTTTTTTCTTTTGTAGCTTACTGATGTTATTTTCTTTACAATATAAAATACCATCAGTAGTCCTGGTACGAAAACAGAATATATCAGTAATAATACATGTAAAATTTCTGTTATATAGAGGGATAGTTTGCTTGCTAACGTACCAACAGCGAATGTCTGGTTTGAGTTTAACTCTGGATCTTTCTGGATATAAAATATGAATTTGTGACTCTGTATGCCAATATTTAGGTTTGATCTTTCCATATCACAAAATACTTAATAATAATAAACCTTATGAAGGATTCGATGAACTTCCGGCGCACGCTATTTGAAAATTCAGGATCTTCTTTTTCTAAACTTCAATAATGATTGTACTAAAATATTCACTGTCTATGGAGAACTTCTCTTATTTTCACCTGCTAAGTATAGACATTACAGTGCTTTCGGAATGTTAAAAATTAGCAAAACATTCTTTTCATCATTTCCAGAAGGTTAAGAGAGATTCCCAGAAAAATATAAGAAATATGTATTCTTCATTTGCATGAAAATATAATGGGGAATCAAAAACTGACATAAGCTTGTTGTAAGAGAAGAAACAAGAACTGCTCTAGGTTTAACTAGTGAAGGTAATACAGAGTTTGGCTTGAACGTCGTCCGTTTGATTTTGTATTGAAGATATTTAATTTGCAGCGTTATTCATCAATGATTATAGCAGTCATTCCGACTAATATAAAGTTGTGGAAAGGATTAATTAATAGATTATCAATTTAACTGTTATTAATTCTTAGATTAATCTGTATTGAAGGTATGTGAGACAGAATACCGTCACCAAAATATTCAGAATTAATTTTCTTCCTTCTTTTGCTTGAGACACGGATGCCATTATCGGATGGTTAATGGACACGTTTCTTCTTTAAACGTCGATGGAGAGCATTGATCTATTAAATTTGATCATCTGCTCAATCATGCGTTGGGCAGAAGCTCAGATCTCGAGAGTTGGGGTGAGCGTCAACTGCAGCCGACGTAATCCAGGCTATTTTCTCAAGCGTGAGCTTATAAGTGAGTAAGGAGAGAGCGTCGCAAGAAGGCAAGATCCGTGAGAATCCGTCCTTTGAAAATTAATTTAATTTACATTGAATGATCATAAAGGGATCTCGGGAAGATGTTTCTTAAGAGTACGTTTCTTTTGGTTACGTTTTATTTGAGAGATTGAGAAAATTTAGAAAAGAAAATTATAAGAGACGTTTTGACTCCTAACTTATAAAATCCTTTTGTGACGCTCGAAATTTATTATCTAGCTGTCGTGAATCAAGAAGAGACTAATGATGCTGTAAAAAGTGAAACATTAATTTCTAATTTAGTAATAACTATTGAATAATTATAGTTTAAAATCACCCCAAATATTATTCAGTGTGACAGTGAATGTCTAAATTTTGTTGAAGGGAAGTAAAAAATATCTCGTCGTAACTCACGACAAAATCAAGTGTATTTTATAATATTTGCACACAATAGGTTTTAAAGTAGAAAAATTGCTTCAGTTCGGAAAATCGAAATTTTATGGAATTGAAATTTTATTGCTTTCATACAAAATTGTATGCTTTAAAGAGAGTAAATGGATCTAATATGGTCAAACTCAACTTTATGGAAGGGAGCCATGCTAGATAGAACAGTTAAGCGGAAGTTACAAGTTATTTGTTCAATTTAGCAGAGTAAATGGAATTTATGGAGAACGTAAATGGAGAGTAAATGGAATGAATCGCATTATATTCTTCTTGCCAGACGAAATTTTAACTCCGCATAAATTCAAATCTATCATCAGAGAATTTTACTAAATTAAAAAAAAATTCGTACATCCATGCAAATTGTAAGAGCTAATTAGATCATATAACGCAAGTTTATTCATGATTGAAAATGCTTTGCAACTACGAATTCGTATGTTTGTTTTATGTAGACTTCATTTGTCTGTAGTCATTCAAGTGGATTAAAATAGACGAATATTCTGCCTTCATGAAAGAAAAGAAGAAAGAAAGAATGCTCTGAACCCTGAAAACTCGATATAAATTTGAGAAAATAAGATATAGCTACCTTAAACTTGTAGAAGATAAGCAGAAGAAGAAGAAGAGATTCTAAAGAGTCGGCCGAAAAGAGATGAATTACTCTGAGATTATAGGAGGTTATGAATCATAAATAGAAGGGTTTGATGTGAATTTATACATTTCTGCTTTTATTCCCCCTTGCCAATGCCCCATTCTTTCCCAGCCCAATTTCAATTCAGGATTTATGACGGGAATTCTATAGCAGAGTTTATATCTTGATTCCACTAAGCGGGCATGAAACAAAAGCAAAAGTAGCCGTTCCCTATTGGGAATAAAAACAACCCAAACTTTACTCTATCGAAGTTTACAGTTTTCCAGTATTGCTCAAGAACTGAATAAGCGTTATACGTAGACTTTCCCGTCAGAGGGCGGGAGAAACTGCTGGTGACGGAGAGAGATTTCTATGGAAATCGAAATCCAATATACGAACGTCCGGCGGAAGTAAAACTTTTTCCGCCGGGGCGTTTTGGCTTCCATACAAATCGGGCAATGTCTGCCCGGGAAAAAAGGGTTTCCCATTAAAAATTCAGGTCTCCGCTACTGGTTTGTAATGTGTCCTGTACCTTCTTGTGATCTCTGAATCTTGGGAAAAAAGGCACCTCTCCGCTGGATATGTGTATCTTGCGTTCTTAATGATCTGTTTGTTTTCTTACGTCGGACTTCCTCCCTCTTTCCTCATTTCTTGAAATTTTTTCTTAAACACTATGAGTAATATTTCATGGATTGAAAGTTAAATCTTTTTGTAACGTTCGTATTTAAACACAGTAATAAAAGTATGATTCAAAAGATAAAATTCAAGGACTCAAGGATAGAATAAGATCACTCAAGGATAGGTTTTAAAAAGGATGAGTTATTAAAAATACTGCAAACGCATTTTTAGATCGGTAGGAAAATTCCTGTAAGGGATAAAAATATCATCAAAAGTATACAATATTCATAACCAATTGCAAAAAACTTTGAAATGATTATTTTCTGGCTTTTGAAAACAATCTAGAACGACAATCACGCTTGAGCGAATTCAATTTGAAGTTGCTACTGGATATTTTACCGTATGACTGATTCATGAGTTGGAGATGATATATCAAATTTCAATTTTGAAAAATTTGGTTTCATAAATCAATTATTTTTCAGAAAGCACCACTATTTTTTCATCCCAATTAAACGTTGAAAGTATCCTCCGTTAATGATAATATTTCATATAAATATTATCAAGTATCATTATAATTATATTCCGAACGGGTCTCCGTGAAATTATATCTGAAGCGTTCTTGCTTTCAAAATGTTTTTGAAGATACTTCATATACATGATAACCGATTATGATAGAAACCACAAACGTAACCATTTAACTCCAAAATTATTTTTTATTTTACGATTATATTTATATATACCTTGGCATTCAATTATTATATGTTTTTTTTCTACATTTCATAGTCATCAATGAAGTATAGCCATCGTGTATGTGGCTGTATGGAGAATCTACCGAGTATGTTAACTTTTTATCTGACTTTTGATTAATGTATTTTTGTTTCTAAGAAGAATATTATATTTTATCTCTTTCCCTTATGAACTTAATGACAATATATGTAATGTGCTATTCGTGTATCAACTCATGCATTTTACGTATGTAGACTTTAGGATAATTATATAAATTTAATGTGATGACTAATGCATAATTTTTATAAGTATTTCATAGGGTGATTTTAGGGGTTTCCCTCCCGTCTTTGGGGGAATTGTTCAATATTAATTATGCTAGAATCCACTTATGCGTTGTCACCTGGCCAGAAGTTCAATTTTCAATTTTTAATTAATTTTAAAATATCAGACTCATTAAAGAAAATTTGTTCCCATTCTCGGAAGTTTTAACTTTTTGCCTGAGAAGAGAAATAGAGCATATGCCTGATATGAAGGCGTACTTAAGTATTCCATTTTCTTACAAGCAGAAAAACGCATTCAAGAACCGCTGAAAGAAAAAATAAGTCGCAAACAGACAATGGAAGCAGTTAAGGGAATGCATTTCTTTTTGAGAGGGTAATGCATGCAGAAGGATATCTCGCACACCCTTTTCCCTTCCATTTCCTTATTATTCCTCAGCATTTTCCATTCAGAGGAATGTTATAATTGAAAGCTGCACTTCATCGGTCACTTTTGCAAGTCATCACCCATTATTTCATCCTCGCGAGTTCCCAAAGTATATTCGCTTCACACTTTGAATTACGCCCGTAATAACGCCGGCGGATGGCAAATCGAATTTGACTTATCATTCCCATTTCCAGAAGCCATCGGCCGTAATTCAGGGCGTAATCGAGTAGGGAATAATCAATCCGTCATTTGGGACGGACGCGGAAGCTGTTCGATGCGATACATGGAAATTGTTTCCGAAAGAGAGAAGGAAAGCTGAAAAAGCGTGCAATTTTTATGCGAAAGGAAAAGTCATTTTTCCAAAGCCAAGCGCAAACTCCGCAGCATGAATAACCGATGAGGGACATGTATTTTTGAACAAGGCCTGTGGCTTCTGCTGCGAAAGAGCGATGATCGACACTTTGCCATCGGGTGTCCCTGCTGCATTGGTCGATTTATTCTCTTTCGTATTTAACTGAGATCACACGCCTTCTGAACTCGATTTGGTGAATTATTTGTGCCGAAGCGAAAGTAAATTCTTCTGATCTTACGTTGCTACATTTTATTCTTGTGGGATTATCCTCGTGTTCACTGAACGACTGTATGTGATTAAATATACATGTTACACTGTATATCATTTTAAAATTTATTATCCTAGCTCAAATATACATATTGAACTGCTTTTCACAATGGAACATTCGATCATTTTATCTATTTATTTTATGGTTTAGCTATCTCCGAAGCTACGAAGGTGCAGTCTAAATGTAAGTCGTAAGTAATAGTAAATTTAAAATATTTCGTCTTATAATTATCAGTAAATTTAACAGTGATTCTACAGCTGAGGTCATTTAACACGTGGTCTCCCATCGGGAATCGAACCCGGTGAATCGACTTTCACCCAAGTTGAACGCGTTGTCTACTTGACCATCTGGAGGTCCTTGTCTTAGGCATACTTTCACGACACTTGAGTGGTTCAGTAGCAGAGAGATTCACTCGTATATAGATTTTTACGTGTTGCCAAGGAAATGTCAAAAAATAATCTATAACCACACTATTCTGTTGAATACTATATACTTATTTCTCGGAGAAAAAAATCATACAAATATGTTATGATTTAGTATCAATACATTTCCAGAGCGTTACGCAAATGAATGACCAAATCAAGGTAGAGTGATGCGCCAATTAAAGTAACGAATTCAACCTCAATGATGAAATTCATCGGATTTGAATTTTTATACGTCTTGACTCTATCGGTCCTTTAACATCAGATTTTACTGCTGTGATTTTGGCGATAAAAATATATAATATTTCAAACATAAAACTGGAATCAATAAAAATTTCTCGATCATAAAATTCTATTTTCTCAGCAATTCGTCTAGGTACATACATACTATATAAAATATAGTTCACGTAAAATATCAAATACTTCAAACAAAACTGTGTTCATAACCGAATTTCTCGATCATTAAACTATTTTTAGAGCAATTTTTAAAGTATTATATGAAATATAGTTTACATCCCAATTCTAATGTTTAGTTTGATATAGAAATGAAACACCCTGTAAGAATTTTTTTGATACTATGTTATATATTTGTTACATTGGATATTTGTTATATTTGACCGGCCTGGTAGGCGCTTCTTTCCTGAGGGAATTCATCCAATCGTCTACACCAACCTATCTTTCAACTGAAAAGAAAGTATCTACATGTCGTAATTCATTTGAAAAAGATTATTAAAGATCCTTTCATTACATTCTCCAATATAAAAGTAAAAAAAAAAATTTTGGTGTGCTATTACAAATTTCAAACAAAACCGTGGATTTTTGGCCCGTGATGTCATAGAGGAACTAATGTGGCCAGCTAGCTGGTGTAAAATCCGGCAATTAATCAAAATCACCATCTTTAATTAAGATGCTAAATAGAGATGTGAATAATACGAGGTAAATTGTCGATCTTATCTCAAGTTGATGGGAATTATTATAGTCTATCTCAGTCCCCAAATGCACAATTACCCTTTAAGACTCTCCGAGGAATTTACGGCTTAAAGTGTGTCAATTTTGGCAGTTTAACATGAAAAGGGAAGCGATTTCAGGTAATTGAGATGGGAATACGGGACCTCGTTGAGGAAGCGGTGCGCAGATTGATGATTTAAGATACATGAGGAAGGACGGAAGACGTTTGGGGAGCTGAGGAAAGAAATAGTAAGGAAGGAAACTGTGATTTGGAGAGAATTAAAGGAGAATGCCATTCAAAAATTTGATATGATTATTAATAGAGCCTCTTTCAGTAGTAGCAGTAGTATTGATAAAAAGCCTAGGAAGCTGATTTAATTTTTACGTATGGGTTCCCACCGGGAATCGAGCTCGGGGCTGCTTTCATCAAGGGTGAACGCGATACCCACTTGGGTATCCTGGAGCCCCTCTTTCATCATCGTTACATTTCAAAAAGGAAATACACAATCAGAAGTCAAAGAGAGAAATCAAAGTTATTTTCTTGTAAGAACTATCTCGTGTCTCTTGAAAAGTGTTAAACATGGTCGGCTAAGGAGTTCTCATTCGGAAAATACAGATGAAATGGATAGGAATGTCCCGTGAAAATCCTATTATTTACATTTAAAAGGACGTAATTAGCAATAATTGGATGGTCATCTTTTCCATTTCGTGTTTAATATCTTAATCTATCATTCTGATTTACTAAGATTTCAGTGACGTTTTACAAAGGCGAGAATTGTTTTGAAATCGTCTTATAATTTAGTGTAATATATTATTCAACCTCTATTGGTTCTTGTAATTTATAGCCTTTATTGTTTATAAGAAATTTGAAAATACAGTATAATTTCCATTATATTTATCATCGTTAATACAATAAAGTAATAGTGCCTTAAATTAATGTCATATAAATCAGAGTAGAAGTAGAAGTAGTATTGTTGAAATGCTTCGACAGCTGAAGTAATTTCGCACATGGGCTTCCACCGGGAATCGAACCCAGAATTGCTTTCATAATTTAAACCCGATTCATGAGCAAGAAGATTTTATTTAAGCTGAGATTATTTCCAATGATTTTTTTATTTTTCTGACTGATTAGTAAATAAAATTATCCTAGGAAAGAACAGTATACAAGTATACAAGAAAAGTTGCGAATCTACAATTAATTTAGCGGTTACATTTCTCTTTTTTGTTTTCCTTTCGTAACGCTGTCTATCATTCTTCGTTTCCATGAAAGTGTTTATTTTCCTCTGTAGTATACTAACAAACTTTTTAAAGTAAAACATTAATATAAAATAATCGTTTTCAGAATCCATTACGGATTTCATCCACATAATTCCAAACATCGTTGCATTGGAATTTCATGATTCCCCTCTTAAGTGAGATACACGACGAATACCGACGTCCGTATATACTGAGGGGGACAATCGCATTACCTCAGTTTATCGGAAATGAATTTTGGGCGGAAACGATCCTATAATCGCCGGGTGAAGTACTCAACAATCCCGGACACTCCGATCATCTGCGCGTGTGTTGAAAACAAGGTGGTGTCCCATTAACCTGCACGAGGAGATAGCGCCGCAAATGAGACAACGTCATTGGCCGAGGTGCTGACCCAGATTAAAGCCGCGATTGCCCAAAGAAATTAAGACCATGACGCGTTCAATATGCGTGGAAAGACTTTGTCTCTGATGAGACCGCATAAAGCCTCCTATGTCTATTAAATGGTGCACGTGGGTGAGTCGAGGTAGACCACGCTTTATGGCGGTGAGTCAGAGGTTACTTGTGCGTCGTTGTGTTGATAATTAGTTTGCATTAGCGAACCAATCGCAGAGATAGGAAGAAAATTAATTTTGGCCGCTGTGTGTTAATGGTGCTAAAGTGGGATAAGTTCGCCGATGGAAAGCTTGTTGAATTTGGTGAGTGAGATCTCGTAGAAAAGATGTTGGGAATATAAGGGGAAAGTATGGAAAGATACAAGTATCAGAAGTGAGATTCACATGCAAGGGGAAGAAGACATTGGATGCATGGATTCATTGTAAATAATAAATAAAATGATAATAAAAAATAGCGAAATGGAATTAATATGGGTGATATTCGTCATTTCTAAATATTTGTGTAATGTAATGTAAAATCTATGTAAACACAATCTTATAAAAGAGTTTTTCACAGTTCTAACTTTTACATCACAGAATGGCTATATTTTAAATTCCGAAGCCCACATTTCAATTTTGATATATTTCTGACCAGAAATGTTTCATAGAACGGTATTCAGAAAAGATATGAAAAAGTCTTCGGAGTTGCTATGAGCTATCTTGTTATGATGCAGACTAAATTCAAATTTTTATAGTCTCTACAACTATATTTAGACTACTAGTCGTAATTTCAGACTAATATGTTGCTATTGATGGAAGAGATTTCATTTTGTAAATCTCTTTAAGCTTTGAGTAATTAAAATTTATCCCTTAGGATGTAAAACAATCCTGAAGTCTACAAAACTAACAAGCCTGTTCATTATAAGATAAAATTTATAGTTCGTCGTCTTATTACTTTTGGCTGTAACGTTCTTAACTATTACCCAGTTTTTGGCTCAAATCACGTTTCTTAGGCTAATCTAATTTATGTACACGCCAAAACATATCTTCAATCTAGTAACGTCTGTTTCGCCTGAAATTATAGATTGTCATTTATTCACGAACGTGTAATATTTGACAATTAACTTGGAATATTATTCTCATATTCAAGTATACCCATGATAGAATTAATTAACTTCAAGCTTCTATCTTATTCCAGACAGAAAGAAATCCTCTCTGTATTGCACGATTATTTTACCTATATTTCTTTAAAACTTAGTATTTATTACTCGATTGTGTCAGATAATGGCTTTTAAATATCCTTTAAGAAGTATACTCGTATATATTAAGAAGGATATAAGAGATAAATTAAATAAAATTGTTTTCTTTTGTTGAACAATAAACGAAGTATATTATTTGTTATATCCACCGTAATAGAGTTCCACACAGTGACGACTTAGTCCATGAATACTAACAAATATATAGGTGGTCTGAAAAGTTTCCGACATTTCGCCATTTCTCCACATATTTTCTGAAAATTTTATGAAGATTTCTGAAAAATCTGGGGTCGGAAACTTTTCAGACCACCCTCGTACATCGATACCTCCCACAGCTTACATTCAGATACCTCCGTCATATTCAGCCATTTTCATCTCGGAAAACATTCATCTTGATACCATTTATCTTTCTGATTAAAGCAATATAATGCGACTTTTTTGTAACTTCTTTGGTACTTCCCGTGTAAAAAGTTTACCATTACCATACTGAGACATTCAAATTCAATTCCATGACCATCAAACCATCAGATCGAGATTCTCTCATACATTTATTCATAAGAGAATCGAAAAATATCCCAACTAGCTCGAACTAGAATCTCGTCCAATGAAAAATGATGTTGCGAGGTCCATGGTGACATGTAAGAAAAAGGCGACGGAAATAGAAGGAAGAAGTGGTGCAACGCAAGAGGAGTAGGAAATGAAGGACTCGTTTCCAGGAAGTCAGGTCTATGTCGCCAGCAGCTAGAGAGATTTCCTTTTATAGATGGCATGAAAAAGTCTAGTCTTGCCTTAGTATCACGGTGAAAAGATTGATTAATTTTATTCATCTGCTATTACAATCTATCATATTATTGCTATATATATACTATTCATGTACGGATTTAACCTAATCTCTTTATTTATATACTGCTAAATCAGTCATAACATTTAATTATTGTACCCAACTTAAGATGTTATACGTTGATAAATACGCGTTCACATATTTTGTATAATAATTCTCTAAGAAATACAGTGACAACGTTATAAAAATGAGTTTTCTCATCTGTTAATATATGAGTAACTTATTATCCTACTGATATTGATATGCGTGAGGCGAAAGAGGAGATGTTTAGTCTCAATTTCGCCCGAATAGAAATATTTATTACTGTACACATACTGCTAAGATAGTAAAATAAAATTGCACATGAGTAAAGCAAAGTATGAAAGCAGAACAGAAAAAAGTTAAAATTTGATACGATAATCTGAAGAATTGCGACTCATAAAAATTTTCTTCATGCTAAATTAAATGAAAATGAAAGAACATGAGAAACATTAAAATGAAATAAAATTTATCGAAATAAAAAAATTATTAAATGCTATGGTAATTATAATGACGTTCATTCATCACTTTATAATAATTATTATGACGCTGAATCGTTTCGTATGATTTTTCGTGATTTCATATTTCGACATTATAATTTAGAACTACTTATGAAAATACGGATGGTTAGTGCAACATTAAAACAAATAATAACGCTCGAAAATTCTTAAGTAGTATTTGGTAGTGCAAAGACGGATGATGCTCTGGTAATTGGAAGTTGCGAGAGGAACGACGCTCAACAATTCTGTTTTTTTGGAAGAATACACTTCTTTTGAGAGATTACAAAGAGACTGAACATGGGGAACGGGGTAACGATGTGGAATGATTTGATTCCCTGGTAATTACTTAAATGTATCTTCCTCTCTGTTTCCTCCAACTCTTGCACATGGGAGTATCCAGAGCAAACAAAGGCAGGAAAGAAAATAAAAAATGGTAGAGCGAGGAAAATTATTCTCCACCGCCAGTTATGACATAAGGTGCTTAAAAAATTAAGGGATAGGGATACCGTGTTGGAATAGGATAGACGACTGCAAAAGAAGTCGACGGGGCGGGACTTGAATACGGATATCCTACTTCTGTATGGTTGCTTTATCCATTAATATGGTTGGAATATCTCCTAAAGCAATGCGGAGAAGATTAAGAGTCATTGCCTCGTTGACTTTTTCGCATTCGCTTGTCCTTGAATATTTAAAATTATTCAATAAATACAATAACCGATTTCCATTAAAATACGGAAAGTGCTAGCGGATCTATCTCTCGCAACTCAAGTTTACTTTCGTTGATAATAAAGAGATCGTGTTAATAAATTTCTACGATCAAAAATAACCTTATAACTTCAAATAAAAAATACCCTCTTCCCAAAATATCTCTACTCCATCGAAGATTAATCGGCTGTATCGCATTGTGTTTAATTTAATAACACAATAAAAATGTTATTAGGAAGATAACATTTAAGACTGATTTTATAGATCATGTTTACGATAAGATTAAGGATGATACCATAATTCGTGATTTAATCTTTTCTTTATGATGTAAGACATCTTTACTAAACAGAGGAATTAGAATCAAACTCGGTAATAATATCATTAAGACATTGAATATACCTATAATAATATATGGATACAACTGTGAGTGGGAACTTAATTTTATCCAGTTGTAGATATAACGAAATGGTGACTTACAATTCTTCAATCGTATAGAGAAATTATGAAGAGGCGCAAGTAGCTTCACAATAAAAGTAGATTCAAACCTATGAAGCCCTGAAATATGTAGCGATAAAGACGACTGAGTGCCGAAATGCATGCAAAGGGGATTTACATAATCCTTGAGGAACTAAGCGGAATTTCTCCGGAGAAAGAGAATTCAAAAACAAATCTTTAACGCAAAGAAAAGAAAGAGCATATATCACGAAAGATTCCAGGGAGATGTGGACCTAAAAAGGCTGATGGGATCGGTCCAATGGCGGGTTTCCCAATTGCGGGTCGGTTAGTACAGCCACTGAGCCATACGGTAAGAACATTCTTCCACGTCGTTCAGGAGACATTGTAGGCAAGGGCGTGTGGTTTCGTCCGATTCTACGGCACCGTTCACTGCCAACGGCCTCATAGAGGCCACTGGCCATCCAAAGTGATGGAAAGGAGAATACCTTTAGGAAACACAAGTAAAAGGGTTTCGATGACTTACCAAGCATAGGAGGATGATATATCCCAAGTAGAAACCGCCATGAAAACAGTCTATTTTGGATTTTCTTTAGTACACACTTATTTAACCTCAAACATTCTCCTATGAGATCCGATATATTTCACTTTGTTTTCCTGAATACCTTAATAATTTTCTCTATCTTCAAATCGATGAAAAAAATTCAACTTTATTACCACAAACGAGGAAATAATTCGGCAAATGTTGTCAAGATATAAATTTAATTTTCATATCTAATTAAAGTTGAATGATGTCTTTTACCGCAATACTAACTCAGAATATCTCGTGCTGCTAACATCGTCGAGCAACTAGGTAATAATTAATTTAATTCTAATAACTCTAAGGGTAGAAATATATCTGTTTTAAAATTTAAATTCTACTTACTTCACGCATACAAATTATGATCTCCTTAAGTTAATTAAAAATTCATGAAATAAGATTTCCGATTAAGATAATAAACTGGATGTTCCTTAATTTAATGAGGAACAGATGATATAAATCCGACAGGTAGTAACGATCGTAGCCTTTAAAGGAAATACCTTATTATTTCTCGGAAAATTCTCTCCAACGTGTGTCTCTCTCCTGAGAGTCCTTGAAGAGAGTAAAGCATTATCTAGACGAGAAGAGCAGGTGATTAATTAACTTCCTCCATACTTTATGCGAAGCATTCTGTGTGATGGCACATGACGGAGAGAATGAGTACCTTGAGTACTCCATATTTCATTATCAAAGTGATGCCGATTAAGGTAAGAGCATTGCTTCGTGAAAATGGAATATCTAGGTGGGTTCCTGTCGCATCAGCTTGACTGATAAGGTAAGAAAACTTTGAATTAAATGGACGATGAAGATTTAATTTAATCTATTCTTTTGAATATTTGTGTCATTTTGGATCTAATTAGCATTAGGCTTGAAATGGAGGTAGCAATACAAAAAAGTGTTTACCTCGAAGAGATTTCTTGAAGTATTAACGCCTAGAATAATATATATAAATTAATATACTTACGACCATTTTCATCACATCTGAGGACTTAATTACTGTTCTTATAACCAAGAACTTCAAAAGTAGTTTACGATTAATTATTAACAAATTATCATATGATGATGTCTTTAACAGCAAAAAAATCAATGTAGTAGCAATTTTAATGAACGGAAAATTTATCACAAAGATTGTGAATACAATGGCGGGCGGTTTTATCATTACCGAAGGATATTCTAGTAAGTAATTTGGAATATGAGATCCTTGAATCAAATTATTTTGGAAAGAATTACTATCAAATCATTGCTTTCGAAAATTAAATGTAGTATGCTTGTATAAAGCAGCTTCATAATTTATTGACGTGACCACTAGCCAAGGCGAATGAACGGAATTATTACTGAACCGAACTCAGAATCAGATCACTGTGATAAAACTGAGTGGACATTTGTCTACAAGAATACAATGTTTGTCTTAGAGAATATGTCAGATGAGTAATTACGTACTACTGCAACGTAAGAGGTACCAAATTTATTTACTCCGCAATGATATTTAATAATTAGCTATCGAACCGACATGCTCTCTATCAGCATAATTGCTATTGTAAAAGAAATATTAAAGATTATCATAACCTTTCTTGTCACGACTTATGCTGTAAGTCTTCTCATTATTAATTAACTCATAATATACTCTCGTATGAACATGAGGGCTTGAAAACTAGATTAAAGGATGACGTAAATTCATAGCCAGAAATGAAGAATTGTTCCAATTAGCTAATTACCGCATATCGTAGATGATTTATCATGTTAGACTAGCACCAAAAAGCTTACATCATACTCATACTTCACATTATTTGTTAGGGTTATACCGTTTTTTAAGAACCATTTTTATCTTTTAGTTTACTCCTTGTGTTGAAAGAAGAGTTAATGAGTGTGAAATAAAATATATTGAAGTTAAATTTAATTTTAATGTCGTTTTCTATTTGATTTTTAATATAATCAGGCTAAGGTAATGGGGAATTTTGGTAACTCAGGTGCGTCAAAAATTCCTAAAGAATCTTATCTCATAAAAATAATTTCCTTTGCGAATTCAATTAGAGATTAATTCAAGAACATTCCAGGCAGAACTTCATTTCTACCACGTTAATGGCTATACCAATTCAAATATTATTTAATGTTTAAATGTTTTGACGTTTCTGGTCGTATATGGCACCAAGCTCCACTAAGAAAAACATAACACAAATAAATTTAAGAAAAAATGCTATGAATAAACGTATTGTATGAGAACCATTCCAAGAGAATCAATGATAATTATTAATCAAATGTTAAAGCACTCTAACGGATATTTCTAGTTTGGATTAGTTCTGTGTCAATCTTTGATGAGTCGATATTAATGTAAGATATTTCCCACATTTTCTGCTTGCTAATGATGTAAGAAAACACTCATCATTTCATCATTAATTAATCTCCCTGTTGGGAAAGAAAAAACATGAAGTCATTACCCACGAAGGAAACCGATCCCTAATCAGGCTTTCCTGTCTTTCTGAAGATAAATACGTTACGGCTACCGGCAGAAAAAATTTCCACTAAAAAATCTATCGGAAATGCAGCATGACCGTATATTTTTCTTCTCTGTCTCATTTTTCTCAGAACTTTCGGGATCTCCGGTAGGGAGATTTTCTCTCCTAAAACTATCACAGTCTTCCTCCCTCCTGGTCTATTTTCACTATCAGCGTCTCCTCGACTTTGTGCCTAATCTCTCAGGAGCCTCACTTTCCCTTGCTTAAGCTTTCCATCCTTCACCATCAAACCCTCTCCATGTCCTTAATATAATCCCTCCCCCTCTACGGTACCCTTAAATTACCATTGCCCTCGAAACAATACCTCAAGGAGACGTCTTAAACGTTCGCTCCTCACTTGATTTAGCCCATATATTTCCGTGGACGGAGTCAATGTCTTACTTTATTGCCTGTGGAGGAATTCGGATGCGTAGATTCCTCTGGGAGATACAAGATATTTAGTAATTTCGGACGAATTTGTCTGAGGCTTAAATGATTATCCTCTACGCTAACCGCTGTTGTCTAGTTCCCAACCTAAAGCTGATTCTATCTTTAACATAGGCGCTGATAAGATCAAAACTGGGATAAAATACCCATAGTAACTTTTGCATCTATTTAAGGCTCTGAATTGTTTTACTTAGGTTAACGTACTTATGTTCTGGCAGATTTTTCCAGTCTTCTTGAAAAATAATTAGTTGGTACTCACATTATTCTTATAGCGTCATCGACACCTAACACGGATTGTAAGGCTCCTACTCTCTTGTATTTTCAAACATTAAAAAAGCGTTTAAATATAAATGAAAATAGTACCAAATTGTAATTGGCCATTGCTTCGATAAAGTCATCAATATTGACCATATTATGTTTTTATCTGCCCTTTTAATGAGTAACTACTGATTGTGAGTTCAAATTCTTACAGTTACTTTTGCGTTGTGTTAAAAAGGATACATTAAAAGATTCGTAAATTCAAAACCAACTCCGGTTGATATAAAAGGATTTTTTTTACGCTAGAGATTATTTACCGAGTTCTTAAGAATGTTTTTCTTTACTCTTCGCGAAAGATAAAAATATGGGAAATAAGAATTCGTGTATATGACTATATATACATTTGCATGAGTATATAAATATTCATTAATGAGTAAATTTCATATGTATATGCTCCAATGTTGTCTTGTTAGGATATATTATATTATGATATATATATGTATATAAACTGATCTTCGTATTATCGTTTCCTAATTTTGTTTTGATGAATAATATATAATTATTTTGATGTACTGATATATGTAGGAAAAGTCAAACCGCAGCGGATTTATTGTAATAATATTCTTTGTTTGTGCAATAGGTTAAGGATGATTAGTGTAAGTTTTTTTAAGATGATAGTTGAAATGATGACTCCTCATTATAACATACATGAATATTTTGTCTTAAAACCGTAGTTGTCTAAATATCTTGCAGAAATTAGTGAGGAAAAATGATTGATATTGTGAATAATCATTATTATAAGTAGTTAATTTCAAAATCACGATATAACTGTTGTTCACTTTTATTTTTTAATAATCATACGATATTGGTAATGCTGAAATTAGATAATTAAAAATATTTTGTGCTAAAGCAGCCATAAAGTGAAAATTTGACATTTCTTTTCATCACGTATAAATATGCAATGGAGTACAATGGGCTGGCATTCCCTTTGATGTATTCTTTAAAAAATAACTAAAAATCTAATAAGAGATCTCTGGAGTACGTTTCTTCGATACGTTTCTGACTAATCCCTTGATCCCGTAGAAGAAAGAAACCTTGAGAAAAAGAAGAAAAATCCAGGACAGCGAAATTAATCAAGAACCGCTCTGTGGAACGAAAAATGCCACCCATATTTTTCTGAGTTCGGGAACTTAATGGAATATAACGGCTTAACTTCTCTTGTGAAGGCAACTTTTCCTATCGGAAGATGTAACCGCTGCGGGAGGGAAGTTCGGAACGAGGACGAAGAGAAGTTCATCATGGCTAGAGACATCTAGGAGAAAGAAAACAAACGCGAGATACAAGGAGTTAATGGCAGGAACTCTTATGAAGACGTTGGAAACTGGAAAGTCTCTCGAACGCAAACCGGCAATGCTTACTTTGCTGTTTTTCTTATCCTTCCAAATCTCTCCTTTGACTCATTCTCCCAGCTAAATAAGCAGTAACAAAGGAGCGCCCGAAGATAAATTAGTTCTTGGAAATTGGACGGAGGAAATGTAAGGCATATTCAGCATGCGAGTAATGAAGGGAAGCCGAGCCTAAATGTAAACACGGGCGGGAAGAAGAGTTTATTAGTTAGCGACAGCGAATAGATAAGGCTGCATTTAGGTCGCTTCGTCAGCGCAAAATCTTTTTATTTACAAAAATAGAAAAGGACGTCTTTCCTCCTTTGAGTGAATTTTACAGCACATCAAGGTTGGAATAACGATCTTTGTTTTGAAATATTTGGTTCAGAAAGAGTCATAAAGAGAATGATGGTAATAGAATACAAATGATGGTAATAAAAAGATTGAAATTCGTTATAAAAGGAAACAGATGGAAACGACCTGATTGTTTAGCGGTTTGGTGATGATCCGAAAGCTGTTTTTTACTACGGCGTTCTAACTTGGGCTGAGATGGGGGTCTGGAAACAACGGATAGTTCGAGGTTACTGATCTTCTAAAAATGAAGAAAGAAACACTCAATGTGCATTTCAATAGCCAAGCTATCATCCTTTGGGGTAGAAGAACACTGTAGTATACATATAGCCATAAAATGCCTCTAAAAAAACTCCTTGAGTTACTACCTTCAATAAGTGATTTTTGAAATATCTGATAATATACACTACGTCACCTAAATGCGAAGGTAATATTATATCTTCCGTGAAATTTTATTCTTATCCAAGTGGTTGACCCTCAGTAGAATAATTTAAGACAGATTGTATCTAATCTAAAATTTTATTGATTGATTTCATGCGTAGAACAAAAGAAATTAAAATGCTCAACGCCCCAGCTTTCTTTGAATGGAATTGCATGCATTGAATAAAACAACTTACAGCTCATTAGTACAGGCTTATGTGATACATCTAGTAGTAACATAAAAATAGAATGACAAAGACGTTTTGTTGTATAAACACATAAGTTCAGATACGACACAAAATCCTAACCGTCTTTATGTTTCAGATTTACATGGAACGTATAAATCCTTCTTCGATTCCAACTACGAACAAAGTAACCTAAAACCCCATGAAATTACATCATTCAAAATATCCCAAGTTTTCACACCAAAGCTATCATTCAAAATGTTAAGGCCAAAAGGGAAATCTTAACTTTATTACCACTCTCTCTTCCAGAAAAATTGAGCCACATCTATCAAGAAAAGATTTGGACGTCATAAAAATCTGAATGCCTTCTCAACCATTCTTTCTGTCCGGGTGACTGGGCATATTGGGGTCTATCCTCACTTCCAAAAATTCAGACAGTAAAATCAAAGAGGAGAAAAGAAATGGATACGGAGAGTGAACAGGAAGTTGGAAAGAATGAATGCCGTGAATATATTGATGGTCTTCCTATGCGAGGTTGATTAACTCTTCATTTTTTAAGAAAGAAGAAACAAGTAAGATAAATTTACACAGAAATGGTGGAATATATATAACATTAACGATTTGCCTATTAGAAATACACGGAGGAAAATATAACTTATTTCGGTGGCAGACTAGCCTGGGGAGAAAAAACGCATTAGTGAGGATTGTTTAAGATAGTTTTCTCTAGGGAACTTTATGTTTACGGGTAAGATAAATGGAATTTTGGAAAGATGAATGTTACGAACGAACGAACGGGAGAGGAAAGATTAATTTAACGAAGCTTCTTTCGATCAATAAATAACATCCACGTTCTAAATTAAATCAAAGTAGCGAATTTGCTATTAGTTCTTTTAAGAAGAAGAAAAATGGGTGATGATGAACTTAGGTTTGTGAAAAATTTAAATGATGATTTTAGAGCTCATATTCACAGGAATATATATTGACAATATCTTATTCGAAAAATACCTACGTTAGAATAAGAGAGTTTTAATGCAATGCAAAACTCTTAAATCTGATTTTCCCGTAACCATTTAAAATTATTTTTACATTCACAGACTGCTTCATTCAGAAGATTAAGTGAATGAGTAATAATCAGGTTTGTGGGGTTTCGACGTCAATGGCGATAAACGAAAATGGGGAAAAACGTTTCACCATGTTTTTTCATGTTTTTCCTACTTCAACAATAGTTTCGACAAATGATGCTCATCGTATTTTATCTCATCACCATCACGAATTATGATTTTTCATTCGTTCATTCGATTAATTGATGGTAACAGAATAAATTTTTTCAAGAGATTATTAAAAGTCTTATTGCCGTCTCCCTTTAGTCATCCATAACAAACGAATCATTTCGAAACATTTTGCGCATACTTATGAGCCAATCCGTAAAGCGGAATCTCGTGCGAATACACGAAAAACAACTCTTAAACATACATAATTTTGGAAATTTTTTTGGAGTTTATTATCACCGGAATTGAAGTGTCCAAGAAACAAAATGCATCCATAGCTTATAGTTTACTTTCTACAAAAGGAACACTTTCACCAGTAATTCGTTAGAGAAACTCCCGCGGTAGGACGGTTTACGGGAGCTAATAAAACTTGAATTTTATCGTCGGTTCAAATTTCGATGGAAACCCCGTTCAATTTCGGAGTCGCGAAATAAAGTGTCTCCCGAGGGCCACAGAATGGAATGGAACGATAATCAAACGATCTAATCCAACTCGATTGACTCTCGATCCAATCCGACAAAACTAGAGTATCGACGTTCTGTGACAGAGCTCGCGGTGACGCCTACCGCGGGGGTACAGAAAGATGCACCGGTGAGCCTATTTAATTCATCACGAGGTGTGCCAGAGAAGTTGAATTAGTCGAATTGATTACGCCGGAACGACGTGAGGTACAGGAGTACAATTCAACCAAGTTATGCTCAGACTATTATGTTTGACTGACTGTTAACTATTCAGTATTTGCAATTGAGTTTGAAGGACGTGGTGCTTTAGTGTATCCCACACGTACGAATTTCATTAATTTTCATAAACTAAATGGTTAAAAATCAACAACCATTTCGTTTTTTTGTAAGTAGTATCAGTAAAAGTGTTTCAGAGGCTGAAGTCATTTTGCACGTGGGCTCCCTACAGGAATCGAAACCGGGACCTCTTTTACCAAAGTCGAACATGCTGTCTACGTGGCTGTCAGTTTATTTTTTATGATATTGGTTACTGTTAATAATATTCATCACATATTCAACACTATGACACATACATCATAAACGAAAGTAGCGTGAACAAATACGTTAATTTTTAATACTAAAATATCAATTGATATTTACTGTCTGTTATTGATATCTAAGGAAACAATATACGACAGAAATATGTAGCAATACATAACTTAAAATTGAAAATAATACTCTATTATGAAATTGATTTAAGAATTGTCATCGTAAAAAGAATATGACTTCCATTAACAAAATAGTTGTTGGAGATGTAGATTCCTGCATTTTTTTAATGAAAAATCACACCTTCAAGTAGTAGGAAATTATAGATAACTATACCCATAATATCCTTTAAACGGGTGATGATTTATTATGGGACAAATCCCTAATAAATAACAGGAATTGTCAATGATAATGTAAGCATTTCTACGGATGGAGATAGAACTATAGATGGATATGGAAGTTCAAAAAAGAATAAGGACTTTGCAAGTATGGAAATCCTTTTATTTTTAGAGGATTTTCCTGAGAATCCTCCCTTTCATCTCCCGTCCTAGGAATAGAGAATACCTCTTGCTCCTTTTTCCGACGTTTCTATCCTGTTGACTCGGTCACGTCATCATGGAGTACGGCTTTGGCTTATTTTTTCCTCGAAAAACTCTTACTTGAAGGAAAGTAGTTTCTCCACGTTCTAAAAACTTCTTATTCACTAAACGGGGAATTTTCTATTCTCGGATTCCTTTTCTTTCCGGATGATTTGCGCGGTTTTCAGATTTCATTCGCTGCATGCGAAATTATTTTCCTCGTCAATAACTTCTAAATAAAAAAGCCTTGAATTCCCGTCTTTGTTTTTGAGGATAATCCTAGTCACCCCCACATTAGAAGGAATCTTGCTGCTTCTGAAATCTGTAAAAGTTTTCCTATTGAAGAGAAATGTGTAGAGCTGAATGTGAAAATTAAGGACTATCCTTAGAAGTGTTATTTTGGAAGAATAACTCAGGGCTATCAAAAATCATGAAACAACGAATAGCGATTTTATAGTAATGGATATAATAAACAGAACCGTATTTTATAGTCGATACTAACTGATAATCATTTAATGTTATCGCGAACAAGCATTAGCCTTAAATAGCGCTTGAGCATGAATATAGTAGTATATCGGGTATAATTAAAAGTTAAAGTATTGATATCAATTCTATGGGACTGATCATCAATTTTCATTCATAAAGATACATAAAAGATATACATATTGAACAAAGTAGGAATCGCTTGAGGATGTAAAAACCATTGCAATATCTTACAAACATATACCCACATAAGAAGAGTGCCCACGAATAATGAGTGAAAATGATAGAGATAAATGGAGAGATTATGTATCGAGGAGGTAAAATTAAGTTTATCATTCCGTTGATATCAGACGATAATCTGAGGGATAATTTTGATGTATGTAAAGAAAGCTTGAGATTTGCTCTCGTAAAGGATCTTGTTCATAATTTATTATTTTAGACATCTCCTTAATTCGCTTCATGAAGAATCAGTAGACGTTCTATTTAGACTCCTTTGAATTTCAATAAACTAATGTAGTAGATTTCAGCCTCCTCGATAAGAAAACAAACTTTTTTCATTCATGTATTACCTACATTAAGACAAAGGGAAACTCATACTGTGGCTTATACTTCTTCGTATACTTAGTGAAAGGAAGACTATCAGCCATTAATGCTGCACAACGATTTCAATCGTTGCGATGATTTTTTGATTAATGATGAATTTCAGATGATCGAACGCTACTCCTAACTCTATGCTACAACTGAATATTAACTCTAAATATTCAATAACTCTAAAGATTTAGCTATAATATTATTATAAACTTAATCACCTTTGGATGACCTGATAGAGCCTGCGAGAAAGGAAAATTCATCCGGAAAGTATGTTTCTTGCATAAGTTCTGGAGCTAGTGTGGCTTGTACGCTAAGCGCACCGTAAATATATGCAACACGCACGACACGTGTCCATTTTTATTGCCTGACCTGCAGGATAGCGAGTAAATTTCATCTCACGCTATTAATGAATGGCTAACGATGAGCTGTTACAACAATTAACTCCAATCAGAGTCTAGATATGACTTCCTGTTTCCGGCCATGGATAGGCGGAATATATTCTTATTTAAATGCATCTGGAGTATCTTTACCATCAGCTTTCTTAGAAAATTTCATCCAAATAAAATCTTTTTCTTTTTCATCGGGTTACTGAGGACAAAACGACACGGTTCGTGGCCTTTCTTTCTCCTCTCCCAACCCTCATAACCTCTCCAAACTTCTTCCCTCAATCCCATTTTCCCACTGACCCCTTTTCATTTACAAATCCTCGTCTTACGGCTCACTTCCAGCCTCTTTGATTCCTCTTCGTACCTATCCGCTCGGTCGCCCCGGAATCAGCTCACTTTCAGTCCGCCAAAGCGTAAAATCCCCAGTATCTATCCCCTTCCGAAAGAGCCTTCACAGCCATTCGACCTCTTTCATTTACGTCCCGCAGTTTTCTTTCCCCTTTCGGGATGAGAATGGGAAATTGTCTACACAGGAAATTTTTCTCGGGATCGCTTCTGAAGTGGGTGCCGGAATATGAGTAGGGGATCGCCGGGAAGGAAACGAAAGAGGACCCGGCACTTAAAAAACGGGCATTCTTAGTTTTATATTCCTTCTCGGAGACGAACGTTTCCGAATCGGATGAGTTGTTTTCCTTTGGAGGCGTCCCTTCCCGTTCCAGACTGAGGATAGGCATTGAAATTCGATCTTCATTCTTTTTTCTTGCCGAATCAGAGGAACTTTTTAGATTGCCGCCGGCTAGCGGATTATTCCTTTCTGATTCCATTTCCTCTCTCTCAGAAGGGGCGGCGATTGGGGGTTGCGCAAGAGAAAATGATTAATTTCCATTCCTCCTGAGGTCAAGAGGAAAAGCTATTACTTGTTCCAAAGGAATGACGGAGATGGATCTATTTAAGGAGGGGATACATTTTTTTACGGCTCGATAAAAGAAATCGGAGTTGAAAAGTAGGCTTTCGTATTCCGGCGAAATGAGGCCTTTCTTCCTTCTTCATAATTCTTCTAATTTAGAACATCTTAAAGGATGCCGTACTTTCTTTATTGTACTACCGAAGATCAAACTTTTTTGAGTTTGAGATATTATGACATTTCTTATTACAAATCAATCGGAAATCTATTTTTTACCTTTATTTCCAAAGAAAATCAGTTTCAGGCAGGGTTAATCTCTGTATTTTTTACTAATTTTTGAATAAGAGATTTGTATTAAATTATTATGTAAAATGTTGAGAGGTTTCACTGTGATGGTATACAACAGCTAAAATCATTTTATCAAATATTATTCAGATTAAATTAGTCACACTTCTCAAGGTAGTAATTTATAATTTAAAAAATTACTTAGTTACTAAAATAACAACTCGTAAGAACATTCTTTATGAAGGAAGTAAAGAGTAATCAATCCTTGTCTAGCTGATGGTTCTTAACCTCAGCTTAACCTTAACCAATTATCCTGAGATGCTGTAAATTTAACAGGATGCTTATAATAGATCTGAAAATCTGTAAATTGATCATTCGAATTATTATTTTATTCTTATGATCAACTCGACTTCAAGAACATAGAGCTCGTTAACTTGAAAACTGTCTTCTGTGTTGCGAGTTGATATAATTAATTTTAATATAGTTATTTAACCTTATATAAAATTAAATTCAAAAACTTACACGGGGAGAATTTGTAGTTCAGGAATGGATCTCGCAAGGTTCAGATGAAGAAGGGATGGAATAATATACTCACCTAAAAGAAAAATTTATAAAAATATGAGAACACACATATAATTACTGAACATTTTCGATGAAATGAAGAATAGCATTATTTCTATCCATGATAAATTTTACAAAGAATTATATATGTACCGATATCTTGAGTGACAGTGACGATAATGTTTAACTGATACTTCTCCTTTGCTCAAATTCCAACCTTGCGCGGGATTTTTAGATCTGTCACTTGTTTATATAGACTATATTATTAAATCGGTATTATTATCCGATAAATATTAAAAATTAATATATTTATAAGAACGTAAAAATTCGTGTGGATGAAAAGAAAGATGGTTAGCTTCCACTAACTGTACATATTTACCGAGCTCTCAATTTAGAGTTAACGAAATGATAAAAAAGTGGGGTTACGAAAGAGTAAAATCATGTTCCTACCTATTTATGAACAAGTTTGAAAATATTACAAAAAAGGAGCTGAAAGCTGTATAGAACTGATTGGACATATACGGAAGGTCACATAATAAATGTTACCGATTGAGAGCCATAGGTATTCATGATAAAAATCCATGTCATTTTCCCTCAAGATAAAATTTAAGCTCATTATACGAGGGTTTAATCCAGCCTCAAACAGACGGTGGAAACCTATAATGGGAAAAACTCGAACGACTAGCTCTCAAGGGCAATAAATCGTGAATACCTTCGCTAGGACACCTCCGATATCGGATATCTGGCTAAATCGCCCCCACAGAAGATCGAATAAGGAAGGCGGAAGAAAGGGAAATGCGAGATCCGGATCTGTTCAACGATGAATCCATCCCTCATTCATCTCCCTTGGACTACATCGATCGCCCGCCTCACCATTATACAGAGGAGGGTATAGAGCTAAAGAGTCTCAAGAAATGGACTTGGTGAATTCAGCTCATTGAATGACCTTCCTCATTTCTGAATGGGCCTAATTTTAAGCTCATTTGAGTTCACAGTAGACACGATAATTGAGCACGAGTGATTTGTATAAATGCTTATCGCAAGGGGTACGATTAAGTATGGATAATATTCAAAATTTATAATGATTTGTATGATAGAAGGTGCCTTAATGGGACCGTGAACTGATATCATGAGCTTTATAATACATTTACGAAGATATTAATAATTCTGAAAATGTAAAATACCCACTCCACGGAATTGGTATTTCCATTATCGCAATACTCAAAAGAAACTTTAATGTTGACCGCCATTTTATTTATAAGCCATAGCCATTCCGCAGACAGAGTAATTCATTAAGGCCAATGCATGAATCCGGCAATTGCAAATGGCATAGATAAAAATTAGAATTCGGTTACTTATAAAATTTGAGTGTGATTTATAGGTAAATTCCTACATGGATTTTTGTTGTTTCCGTATTATGTTAGTCCATGTTGCAGTACAAGTCTTCATAAAATGATGGGCACTTTAAGGCATTTTAAAGGATGGTGGAGTTTCACGATTGAGAGACGTTTTCTTTCCCAGATATCACAGAATCAACCACAGTATTCCATCTTCTGAATGGCGCGTTTAAATTCTATTCTCAGCAGCATCCAAATATCCATTCCACGCATATGATCGAGTAATATTTTTCTTTTGATAGAAAAATATTGGAATTCATCTTTCAAAAATGACCTATGAGACAAAGAGAGGTGAAGATATTACTATTACCAATTTTGAAAGAGAACGATATTAGTCTTTTGCTCGATCAAATTTTATTTCTACTAATTTGCTATGGCAGAAATTATTCGAACTTATACCCATGTAACAAAAGAACTGCTTTTTCACCTCTGAGGAGGTATTTCATGAGTTAGTATAGTAAAAGACCCCTGGTTGAGTTGCTACATATAATGCTAATAAATTTTGTGAAAATGAAAACAAGCTTTTAGAGATTGGCAGTTAAGTTGGTGTGTTAGTGAGAAAAGCTATGGTGTTTATGTTATCGTCAGCTGTTATTGATACCTGGTAGTATCAGATAGGCTATTCTGTGATACAATAATTGATGGGTTTCAACTCTGTGTCTAGTGATGAGAAAAAAGTTTTTGAGTGTCAGGGTACTAGGAGAATTTTTATCGCGCTAAAGAAAGCTAATTGGTCTAGTGAATGCTCTTCTAAATTTGAAAATATCGCTTCCGAGAAGAAATTTTCATGGATAACTTCATTTCTTCTTTCCAAATAGACCCTCAGGTCACACATTTCAGAAAACCCAGGTTTTCCGAAGAAGTATTCAACGATTATTAAAAAGGCCCGAATATGCTCCACCAGCTATTCAAACAAACTTAATAATTGATATTTTATACCACGGAGGGCAAGCGAGGCATTTTAAAGGCAGCAATATTGATCTTTTCTAATCAAATTTAACAAGTTAAATAACGTTGGGCTCGGTCGAGGGTGAGTTTTTCGCTGAAATAGTTGATTTCTCGATCACTCCCTCTCATGCAATGGCATTCCATTCCAATTTTTTTAAGGCGGAAGATTCTGAAGTCTATGAGACTGAAATATTTACATCTCGTTCAATACTTTCCAACCGAATGAAATAACTTATAATTCACAGTTTATTCAAATTATATGGTAGAGTAAATACACTTGCCTACTAGTATGTTATAGATTAAAAATGTCTCAATCATTCCTTTATTTAATATATTAAATTACGTATCAAAGTTAGAATTCCAAGTGAGATAGTCCCATAATCAATCCTGTATGGCTTGAATTTCGGAGGAATGCAAAATATTTTTCGGGGTACTCATAAGTATACCCGATTCCGTTTTATATTTGTGAGATATGATATTTTTGCTTGGTTCATACTTTAAGAAGTTCGATTCATTTCCAATTTTGACAGAGATTGCAAAAACTGGCGATAGTTTCGTAAGAATTAGCTAATGGCTCTTTCTAAATATTCTCATTCTAGTATGGTCAAATACAGATAAATGCTCAGAATTACGCATTCAATAATTAATCCCTTTATTTCATGTAATTTTTGTTATGCATTTAAAATTTATTTTAACCAGAAGTCTTATTTAACCAGAAGACTTATTTAAGTCATGTTACGAAATGTGATAATCATAGCATTAAGTTGACACTGCCATAAATTTTGTGATATGAATAGGAGAAGTAGAAGACACATGGAGCTATGAACGTTAACTTAAGATGAACTTTAGATACACACCATGATAAAGAAATGTTGAAAACATACATGTATATGAGAAAAGGTAGAAATATTCCATCTGATTATGGAAAACTGAAAACAAAAGCTGAGAAAAAACTACTTCACCTCACAATAATAGGACGTAATACACATCTAAACGCTTTCCATTTGGGGTTGTGAATAAAAATATGGGACATACACGAGAAGAAGACTGAATGGAATAATGAATAAGAACCCGTATTTTATAAGAACAAACAGTGTAAAAACGAGGAAAGCATACAATAAATTGAAGTTTATAGTAAAATAAGAGAAAATATCAATCAGAAAAATCGATAAAATATGGAAATTGGAATAAGATGGAAGATGGGAAGCTTCCGCTAAGAATATTTGGTTGCAAAACTAAATAGAGGAGGATAAGATAAAGAGGGATATATGGAACCTGCTGAGAATCTTCCAAATCCAGACAGTGGAAGATTAGTTTCACCTCAAGGGAATGAACTTTCGTTCGATCGAAAAGGGTTCCCTGTAGAAGACGACAGCAGATTTGGGCCATTACTCTGCTAATTGCTACCATAGAAAAGGTCCCCAGCTGAGCTGGCATTTTTGTAATACAGCGCTATCCCTTGGAAGAGTAATTACCTAGCACCAGTGGTCTATAAGTTCCCATAAGAGATTTCTCTCTTTTCTTAAATTCTACAGCGATTAGCAAGAAAAAGTTTTGCGATATCTGCACAATAAAGCATCGTGATTGTATTGGATAGCATAGAAGTTTTAAGTGTAGGATGTCTTTAATCATATTCATGCAGCAAAATAATCCAATAATGAATTTTACGAATCTTCCTTACAACAGTAGACCTTTTGTCAATAGATCCCTTCTCCTTATAGAAACTTTTTTTGCGATTCTACTGAATTATGTTATGAATCCTATGATTCTACTGAATTAAATATGAATCGAAAGGAATCCCAAGCTATACTATCTATTTAATCTCTTTCCTGATCGATGACTTCGTTTACTTTGCTTTGATACATTTCATTGGTTTAGTTAAATTAATCTCAGTTGAACTAAAAATAATTAACCTACTTATGATATGTTCTTGTAATAATTTATCAAAAATTCTCAACCCGAGCTTCACGAGGGTGGTCTGAAAAGTTTCCGACCCCAGATTTTTCAGAAAACTTCAGAAAATTTTCAGAAAACATGTCGAGAAATGGCGAAATGTCGGAATCTTTTCATACCACCCATGTACAATTATAATTAACGCGTTGACATAAATACAAATGTAAATATTACTGTAAATTATAATTTACTACCTTTGATGGTGGCTATTAGGCGTCGTCTTGTCATAATAAAAATGAATTAAAAACGAACATACATAAAGGTAAAAATTGATATATTAGTTTGAATATCAAATTATGCAAATATAAAAAATATTTCCTACACCAATAAAGGGATGTGAAAGTTTTTCATTTCTCTTCCTTTCCCTTTCCGATTCCAAATTTGTCTTTTTCTCAAAATGTGTATTTATGTTTTGAGTCTCTATAAATTTTGACTCCTCCTCCCGCTCTCTTTTGAGCCATAAACGCTCAATCAGTGAGCCTTTTCATTTTCCCCAATTGCCCTCTGATCCCCATCGCGGTCTCCCGTAACATTATTTCCTTTATTTTCGTTCAACTTTCCTTTCTCCCCAGAAACCAATCTCTGCTTCCATCATACGCTCCCACATTTTGTATCTAAACTCGTTACGACTCAGCACTATTTTTAACTGACCTTAAAGCATTTGGAGACACAGACGTAGTATCTGAGGATCTTTCTTTCTGTCCTCTTACCGAACGCGTACGTCTTATAGCATCTTTGGTTAAGTTCGAGAATTTTTATACTAAGTATAATATTTGTGCGATTAATTAATCAGATGGAAAAACCATATTTGTGAATTTGTGTTATTAAATTACCATTATGACTATTGATCTCTTGCTCTAAGCACACCTTAAATAAAGAGCGTAGGATAATGTACGAAAAAGGTCCTCAAGAAAGCGAATTTGAAATACAAATATTTATCATATATTCACATCATATTTTAGAGTCTTAAAATAGTTTGTTTTTGAGATTGCTTACAAATTATCATATCCTGTGATATAGTTCTGATTGCTATCACAAATGCTTCTCAAACATCACAAGAGAAGGTTTTTTCATGTTATGTTATTTCAATTTGGAATTAAAGGTTTTTTAGCATTACAGGGGAAAATTTCCGCGGTTTCAGAGGTAATCATATTATATAGTAGTAATGAGATCCTATAAATATAGCAGGAACCGCCAAAAGGTTTTAACAATGTAAATCTAGTCTCATAGGTATTTATTTCAAAAATTCCAGGGAGTCATATGAGGTGATATATGAAATTTAAAGTTGATGTTTAGGAATCAGTTGATCTATAAATATTAGTATTTTTACGTCTTATTTACTTAATTGTCTAATGTCTATGTCCATATATAACCCTATCATCACATATTATGCACTTTACCAACGAATGAATGAACATCATAAAATAATTTATAAATTTCAGGCCACTAACTCGAAAAATTTTTATGTTCTATGAAATAAAAATGTTTATTCACCAATCAGCTTTTCCATTCAGATTTTTCTGGTTTTGCTTTTGAGAGTTTATCTCGAGAATATTTTCATTTCATGCAATTTGTTAATTTAAACTCCAAATCGCGCTTAGAAATTTAAAAATCCATTAAGTCATTTAATAATTAATTCCATTATGTTACTGCACGTAAATCGGGGAAACCCTATACTGAGCTGTATTTCGATGCAATCCAAATATTACAAATTACTTTTGACTTCCCTTTGTTCGTATAATTATTTTCATATTCTCCAAGCCCACTACTTATAACTAGTTTCTTGCTACCAGAAGATCATTCGCTGCTACCTCGACCTTAATTATTTCCCTGGATAAATTTTCATATTGCCTCATTCACCCCTGTATTCATTAGGAAGTATATTAATTAGTAATAATGATACCCTACATGTAGTGCAGATTTTACAATTGATGCAATTCCCGTTGCTTCAAGTTAAGGCTTTCTGGAAACGCAAACATTCTTTGGAAAGAATTTTGAATCGAAAAAGAATCCTTGAATGGTAACGAAATAATTTGACCCAATTCATTCCCTTTTGTGCTTAAGAACGTGGCTTGCATTCAGTAGCGTAAAGATTTTTCCGTGACTCACGATACTTTTGTATCTGGCAGAGTAGGAAATCTATTGTGTCCCTTTTCCTCGCAGATTCCCATCCATAATAATGTTATCACGTTTTTTTCTGCTCGGGCCTCAATGGTGCGAACCTCCAAAAATTTAATAAAAGCTGACGTAATTCCGGAAAGTGCAAGAGATCATTAAGCTTCTTGTAACATTTCCCCCTAATTGAATAGAAAACAGGAAAAGCTTTCCCAAAACCTGATAGATAAGAGTAAAATAGAAACGATCGAAGGAGTTCAAATGACGTTAGGAAGAAAATGAGAAATTGAGTAGTTGGGGATGAAATTTAAAAAATTTAAAGTCGTGATTTTTATATAAAAAATAACATAGTAATTCTGCAACGCGCTGAGTCATTTCAAAGGATCGCCCTTGAATAGAAAAATAACAACTAAAGATATACTATTTTTCCTGAGAACTTTGGTTATTTTCAATGGATGTTTGAAATGAAAATTAAAGTTATAAGGAGAACACTTTTACCTACTTATACGTCTCGATAAAATGAGAAATATAATTAAATTTAAATATGAGATATGAGGCAAATTTATGAGCAATCTGTACATTCATTCGTACTTTAATTAATTTTCATTAATTTACATTAATTAAATTAGTATTCATTACAATAGTATGTCATAAAATGATCGCAACTAAAATTACATTTACTTGAATTACAGTAAAGTCAATTTTATTGTAATTGTAGATCTAAAAATATATTTTAATTATAGCGATTTCATGTTGGAAGAAGGATGAGTGTATTGATCTGACAGACTTTCTCGGCTGACGGATAGTATGACGTTTCAATCGTTGCTAAAGATTCCAATTTTATGTAGTGTTTTATACTTATACTAATTGATAACTAAGCAATATTTAAATTATTAAATTTAGTTCATGTATCGAATGCTAAATTTTATTTTTATTGATTATACTGTCCGAATACTAAATTTAATTTTCAACTGTGTAAACTTACAGCATAGACTTGTGGAATTGTTATCAACGGAGGAATCATAATTCAATTATACCAAAGACATCATTTTTCTGTTGCGTACATGTCAGAATAAAAAGTAACCATAAGTGATTATGCCTTTGGATAACACGCGTAGTTTCATGCAGAATACAAATTCATGCCATTTCCATCACTCCTGATAAGTCACCCCGAGATAAGATACACTTTTAAATCTTTTCCTGGAAATCTACACTTAATTTTCTAAGAAGTGCACTTCAGCGCGGATGAGTACATTTCCAACCGGTATGTCAGACAGCGTTTATCTTCCGCTCTTGGAATGCCTAAATTTCCCTAACTAATGATTTCACCTCCTTTTGCACGTTTGACACACATGGAGAATGTTTCATCACACAAATTGAAATGGAAAAGAGCCCGCAAAGAGATTCCGTTTGCATCCAAAAGAAACATTTCTCGTTACGTTAAGGAAACTAAATTAGCATTCGTAAAGTTGAATTCAAAGTAATTGCTTTGATACTGTTACTAAGCTACAGAAGTGTGTCAGTCGTAATTTAGTTAATTTTGTAAATAACTAAATTTAACGATATTTGTTGATTTTATGTTTTCAGAACCGGGGTTAACTTCACGCAATCGTCTTTAGCAATTCAAATTGTAAACAACTGTGATTTAATTTTCTTGCTGAGCGTCCATTCGCGCATTCGCAGCAGAGAATCGGAACTGGCCTTGATTTAGCCTTTTGAGCGTTTCTTGCTCACTTGACCGTAGAAATTAGCAGCTTCTAACAATAATTTAGCGCAATTTTGCCCCCTCGCTTGATTTGCTCCCACTCACTTCACAGCAAGGAGAAGGCAGCAATGAAATGGCCTCTTAACTCGATTCTGAAACTGTGTTCCCCTTTATTTTCCTTCCCGTTAACGGGATACTCGGAGAGGTTAAAAGGCTTGGGAAATTTCCAAAATGATATCAAAGGAGTAAAGCTTTGCAAATTCACATTTGTTGCGGCGACGGTGTTGCATTGTGGGGAGTGCACTCTATTCGAGTTTTGTCTTCGCAATCCGCTAGCCTCGTTTCCCACTCACACATTCACGCCACTTGGAGCGAGTTACAAGTTCCCTAATGGCACTGCAGGGGCTCTTGTGTTTTTTGCTAACACTATGGGAACAATGCAATACGTAAGTGGGGAAGATGAACTGAGTGCGACGCGTGAAAACACACGACTGTGAGTATAAATTGGGCAGATCCGGATCTCGCCGAGTAATCCCTGTTAACCGAGCTGGTTTTGTGTTTTTGTGCCGTGTTATGGCATAAATCTCCGAGAACCGCTTCTCTCGAACTGTGACCTGCGGGTCTAGGCAAGATCTGCCATTCAGAAAGCGCGTGATTTAAGAAATGAAAAAGTTAAATTTTTAAATTTGCATAATCCCTCTTAATCGATCTGGTTTTGTGTTTTTTTTCCTAGTGAAAGAATTAATCTCTGAGAATCACTTCTCTCAGACTGTGACCTGTGGGTCTAGGCAAGTTTAGCCATTCAGAAAGCGCGTGATTTAAGAAATTTAAAAAAATCCAAATTTCAAAATCGCGTAATCCCTGTTAATATAGCTGGTTTTGTGTTTTTGTTCCATATTTTGATACAAATATCCGAGAAAACCTTCTCTCGAACTGTGACCTGTGGGTCTAGGTATGTTTAGCCTTTCAGAAAAAGCCCGATTTAAGAAACAAAAAAAAATCAAATTTTACGAGCTTTTTCAATATTTCCAGCGAAGGAAATCTGTTCGTGGATTAATTGAAAAGTTCAACTTTTCATGTTAATGAAGTTGCGGGTAACTACCGAGAGTAAGGCAGTGAAACGTACCCGTTTTTTTCGCTATGTGACTTTGCATGTAGAAATGTCTAATTCAATAGCTCATGCAGCGACACATCTACATCACGTGAGTAGATTTTTCATTTGCTAATTGAAAAATTGCAGAGAGCTCCCTCGTTTCTTAATGCGTCTCGCTAATTGGAAATAAATCAAGTCTCTCTCCAGTCATCCAATTACAATCAGCCTAGAGTACAGAATCAAGTCCGAAGGTATTCATGTAAATTCGTATGCTATGTTGGATAAGTAACAAGTTTCCAAATAAAACAAAGTAAAATGACAATGGAAGAAATATGGAACCCTATTTTCTTTCAATTCCAATTATTCACATTTTAAGTTCTCTCAAAAAATGATAAGTTAAAGGAAAACATCGATTTTTATTCTTAAAGAGTGATTTTTTTCTTTCAGTCTCACTGAAATCTCATCCTAGCTCCACTATAATTGTAATTTTAAGTATTTCATCATTTATTTAAAGGTTCACCTACAGTGCTGATGCCATTTTATAGTGAATTGAGACGAAAAACAAGAATTACAAAAGAAATTCAAAGTAAATCTACATGAATGTATGAAATAAAAATAAAGCCTATCAAAAAATAACACGGATAAATATGCATAAAATACATTCCAAACAGACATTCTTTCAATAATTCAGAAAATTTTAAATAGATTTTATTAGTAACTATTACACTAGAGTGTAGCGAAAGTTGTAGAATATGTCAAGTTCAGCTTATTAATCTCCAACCGAGAATCGAAAAATTTCTAAAATGTTTCTGCTTCTTCTATGGGAGTATCTCTACTGAATTCGAAATTGTTCTTTCGAAAGTGCTCTTCGATATCAAAGTCCCACTGTGCCCCGTCATTCATATCATTAGTTAAAGCCTTACATATAAAGATGAAATATATCACTTCGCTCAAAGCAACCGCTTCCTTATTTCTCTCCACCTCTTGGCAGTTTCTCATTATGTCTACCCTTCCTTTTCCGACCCTTTCTATCGCAATCCCGCCTTCCTTGGCTCCCTTTCTACTTCTCTAGCCGTTTCATCAAGAGCTTGACCCCTTGTGGCTCGAAATACATCCGCGAGGGAGGCTCTTGTGTTTCTCGAAGAGTGGAGTGTGGGAAGGTGAGGGCCCAAGGAAAAGAGCGGTTGGAAGAGTGGTCGAGTGTGGCATGAGACCCTTGAGTATTTAGGGGTTGGAATCGATATTGTGGGTATTTGTTGCTGGACTGTGGTGGCACATCGGTTGAAGGGATCGCTGAAGACATATCAGCGGTGGTGTTTGCAGAATTGGCGATTATCTATCCAACATATCCCTTCACCGATTCGAGATACACTACACCTTTATCTGGAAACATTTATCTAACGTGCGCATTTGTAGAATGCAAACACTGAGAGAGGAAACGCGAGATAGATATTTCGATGGAATAAATATTGATAGAATGCCGGCAGGCGTAGAGAGTCGGTCTCGGCCTCCATTCCGATATCCTCGGCCGCAAAAAAGTGATTGTATCTCAAAACTACATTTTATTGCAAAAACTGTTTTCCCGAGCGATCCGAGAATCGCGTTCGAAAATTTATATATGTAAATTTGGATTTTTATTTGTATGCATATCGCTTTTCACTGAGTGAGAAAGACACACAGAGCCAATGACAGGCCATTCTTCTCTCCTATGTTTTGATTGAAGCAATTAATTATATTGTGTAGAATTATATAAACTTAAAACAGTATTAAAATTAATGTTTAATTCTTAGGGTAAACTCAACTGATGAATAAAATTGTACTCGTTTAGCCGTAATTAGATTCATTACTCCCAGTTCTCTTTCTTAACAGTTAAGTTTTATTACTATTGATAATATATTGTCATTATTTGGTTTAATTAGATGATAATTACTGACAGTTTATTTTTATTACTGACAGTTGATGTTACTAAGAAAATTTCAGACCCTCATGGCTATCAATAGGAAACTTCATATTTGTGGAAGTGCTTAAATATCATTACTATTCAATTGTGTGAAATAGTTTTTCATCACTAGAAAGTATTTCAACTAAGCATGTTTCTACGATGTCGGGAAGGATTTCGTTAGATGACATTTCATGAAAAAATCATTCCTACAAAGATTGAAAATTTCCAATGATGCGTAACTTCATGATATATTTTCATGATTTAAACTTATCTAAATTTAACATGTCTCAAGAAATCGTTTACTGTTGATTTTATTTTTGAAAGTAAAATAATAACTGCACTCGGTTTATCATTACTAGTTGGAAATGTGCAACTTTTATTTTATGAAACGCACTGCTTTATCTGAATGCTATACACATTTTTTATGGTATCATTGGTCAATTAAAACGATCATTGAAATAAGATAAATTAGAGAAATGCTAAACGTTACACTTCCATCAAAGTAAACCAGTTTCAATACACATAAATTTTTACATCTCTGCCATTTTATTTGCACCATAATTCTTTCAGTAAGCTGTCAGAAAATATAGTGTATTCATTTTCTATTTACATGCCTTTCAATTGGTGTGCCGCTTAGCAGAGCTGTATATTAGGTAAGCTCTTGGTATGCTTCATAATATTAAAGATTAATATTACGGTTTAATATTCCATATGCACCCTATCTTTCGTGTTATTTTATCACTTCATGGGATTCTGCAATGAAAATTCAGCTTTAATCCTACAGTTACTATACTCTTTATCGATTTGAACTTTCACTGAAACTGAAAAACGCATGCTGTGCTCCGCAAAATTTTCCGTAATCCATTAGTATGGCTGGGAAGAAAATGATAAAGGATCAACGTTTATATGACTCATACGCTTATATATAGTAATAGTATATATAGTAATAAATACGTAAGTACTATATATAGTATATAGTAATCCTGGAGTTAAGACTGACGAGTTCTTAGACTTAGCAAAGTTAAGAGTTCACAACTAGTCATCGAAGTTGCTTCCTTATGAGTAGGATGTCATCTTCAGTTTTTGCGTGGGGGAATAAATTGAATAGTCAGAAGGGTTTTTTTTTTCTCTGGCTAAGTCTGAATTCTGAGATTGCCTATTGTGGTTTGTGGACGGTGCTGAGAGGTATTTTTGGACTTTCCTTCAAACTTTTCAAATACCATCCGATTGCTTTTCTAAGCGATAATGAAAATCCTCATAAAAACAGGAAGAACGAGATGGTGACCTGATTTGCATGTCACGCCTATTATATACCCTGATTATTTAACTTTATGCTTCCATCACTTTTTCCAATGGAAAAGGACCATCAGCATATGATTTATGCTCATTGAGGAATACTTTTCTCAAGACTTAAAGAAAATCCGACGACCGGCTGTCTTACTAGCGTCTTCCAGTTAAAAGAGTCAACCACCGACCGGACCAACACTTCAAGGAATGATTCCTAGAAGTCGGTAACCCCACTCTTTATCCCCATGGATTCTTTTCCAGCCTTTCTTGAGCTTAAAGGCATTCGGCGAACGATTCCACCATGCGGACGAACTCACAACGGCCTTGTCCACAAAGTCTCCCGAACGGCTTAGAAGAATTCTCTTACTGGATAGCACAATGCTGAGAACATTCTACCTGCAATTGGGAGTTCGATCCGGTCCTGTCAGACTTCTCTCAAATCTATTCTTCGTTGCGAATGATTAGTTTTCTCCATAGGGCCATTATTCTACACCTTCGTGGAATTTGTCACTCATATAGCACCAAGGCAAATTACCTCATTTTTCATCTGAATTAAAAATCCTAATTACCTTTCCGGAGCACTTCTTACATGTTTTTGGAGGAAATAAGATTAAACCCAGATAGCTTTACAGCCAGACAAAGATATCTCTCATGTGAAACCACAAAGAAGAGTGAAGAATCTTCATTACTCTTCTCAGATTAAGATAATTTTGTGCTAAGGAAAAATCCCAAGGAAAAACGGACTTGAAAATTTCTGATGGGACGGGGAATCGAACTCTGGTTATTCCTCTATCCAGGAGGATGATTTAACCAACCAAGCTGTTCAGTCCAGGTAGCTTAGTTGCATAAAGCAATCTCTCGGATAGAAGAAGGTTCAGGGTTCGATTCCTGGTTTTCTCAGAATTTTAACAAATCCGCTTTTCCTTGGGAATTCACCAAGAAGAGCTCCTGCCCTTAGGGCGTGGTTTTTGGAGTCTCTTACAACCCATTAAAACAGTAAGCGGTAATTCTTCGTTGGGAGAAACCACTCTCCGTTCCCGAAGCATAATTTTCGATCAAAACATAAATAAAGGAGAAGACGACAATATGAGACAGAATTAAATCGTCCCACACCGTACCCTACGGAACGCCATAAAGCCAAAATCATTTACGCCCTCCGAATTAATTAACCTCTGCGGAATAACAGAGGCAGAATCTTGGAGGCCCTCGAGGAAGGGTCAGGAGAGGAATGGAGGGAGATCTTTGCAGTGGAAATCAGTCGTCGAATCGTTTCATTTTCCGCTCGAGAAGAGAGATGGAGATAAAGGCCCTCTTCCGCCGGATGGAAGGGAAAACCGAAACTGGGCATTTTCCTGAGGCTAGAGGAAAAGCGCGGTCGGAAAAGCCATCGGAAAGCTCTTGCGACGGACGGAGGTTGACAAACGTTTCTCGAGGAAAAGAAAGTGAAAGGAGAAAGGAGTTGAAGGAGTTTGTTCTCGTACGAAATTTCTAATTTGATGTCGAAGAAGGTTCGGGGTGGATGCATATGAAGGTCATGTTGCTGATTGTGCTGTTTTATTCGTTGAGAAGTATGAGTATTTCTACGATTATATGGGTTGGCAGATACACCAATTACGTTGTAGAACGAGGAGTGAGAATGATGCTGAAAATTGCGCTCCTAAAGACTACTTCGGTAAGAAAAATTCACAAAAATTATGGAAAAATCACAAGAGTGTGTAGATAGCATATGCCATTTCATAGTGATGTCCTATCATTAGAAATCACAGGAGAAAAGTTGTAGGGACAATACTAGGAAAAAGTGTTTCCTAATCAATTCAATATTCCAAGGGATTGTTTAAAAATAGATAGTTTTCTATAGCTTTTTTGGTTAAGCTAAAGAGATATTTATTACAGACCTACAATTTACGAATTATATTTTATAAGATCTAGATTCATGCAATAATAAATATATAATTAAATCAATTTTTAGTTCTGATTTAGTTTCGCCATTCTTAACGGAGACGTTTACTAGTAACTAAACAACACAGTAAAATCACTAATTCAGAACCATGCATTCTTATATTACAATGCCTAAATAATCAATAAAATAAATATAAATAACATGTAAAAGTTTTAAATTATTCTCATTTAAGGAGCCTGCAGTTAACTATTGTTAACTCCTTACTTAACATACGCGCGCACATGCACATATAAAGATCTACACATAAACGATTTATTTAAAATAATTTAATTCACTGCACATCATAAAAAATTGCTAACCATCAGAAGAGCCGTATTGCAATTCCATGTGTAAGTAAATGAATTAGTTTATTCCAAAGTTTCAATTATGTTAGGGGATAATGCCGGAGCGTTCTCTGAGAATATAAACAAAAAGTGTTAGGTATTGAGTTCAAAAACAACACTTCTGTCTTGCTATTTACTCACATAGAGTACATAAAACACACAGAAGTTGCACAAACAACCGGTTTTGAATTTGAAACTTCATCTTTGGGCTGAGAAATCTGGTACGAAAACAATTCTTCATAAACTTCAAATAATATTGTTAAACAAACAGGCTGGTGACTTAATTGATTTTCATGACATTTTACGTTATATATTCCTTTTTATTAGAGTTTTAAATAGATAATCAAAACAATAGCTCGATAACATTCATTCTATTTATAATCTGCTAATCCATCTACTAAGGCAAACTCAAAGCTATGAAAAATCACTTGAAGATACCCATTCCGATTCAAGTCGCAAATTCAGCACGTTATTTGAAATTTTGGCCCGTCGATTTCAGCTCAGGTTCACCCGACTCGGGAAAAGGGGAAAAGGGATGGAAAAAAGAAAAAGGAGGGTTAAGGAAGTGAGAGAATCGCATGCGAGCCGAAGAAAAGATAAAGATATGCAGGGAAGGGATATAGGAGATTGCGGGAGGGCTTGTGGAAGGCTGAAAAGGGAGAAGCCTCTTCCAGAATTTTGCGATAGGCACGTGTTAAGACGTGAAAGAGAGAGAGAGGGGCGTCGCCAGTAAGGGAAGGAGGTCAAGAGGGTAAAAGCAATGGGTTTAGACTGAGGAGGGGCCCGAAGAAGAGATGAGAACGGGGCGTATTTCGGGAGAATGCGACGGTCCAAGAGATTGAAGCTGGGCGAAGAGGAGGCAATGTTGCTTGGTGGTTTAGGGGCGGGGATCGGTTGTTCTCGTTGTGGTTTTAAGGGCGTGGTTTTTATGGCAAAGGGAAGGAGTTCGACAACCCTGTTGAAGAAAACTGGGACGAGGGATGTGAGGGAATTTCGGTGAGTCCTGTGAGGGAAATGAAGAAAGTGTAGGCAGCGCGTGCTGGGGTGCAAAAGGAGGGTGCTGATCTTCAAAGGAAGGGAATGAGTTGCAGTGCGCCACGGAGGATTACGAAGTAAGATGAGCTTGAAATAAAACGAGCAGTCGACAAGTTTTCTGAAGTGAGAGAGCTCAATGCAAATTAGGTTTGTGCTTGAGGTCTTAAGAGGTAAACGAGATTGATTATGGTGAGCTAATTTTAGTAGGTATTCTTAGGGAATTATTAAGGGAATATTATTAAGGAATTATTATTGAGGGATTATTATTAAGGGATTATTATTAAGGAATTATTATTAAGGAATTATTATTAAGGAATTATTATTTTGGGATTATTATTAAGGAATTATTATTGGGGAAAAATTATTAAGGGATTGATATTATGGAAATTGGTGGTGGTTGCATTTTTAAAAGTGATTCGACAGCTAAAATCATTTAATAGATTTGGGCCTCCTCTGGGATTCGAACCACGGACCCCTTTTAACGCGTTACCCATTAGCCTTTTCAAAAGCCAAGAAAATTTGATTCCACCAATAAGAGCGATATGTTATTATAATACGATTGATTTACGAAAACAGCTGAAAATTTTTCTAGCAATAGATTACATATTCTAGCAAGCCCTTTATACTTTTTTGTGATTCAAGCCTTTTCTAAGGACTGGGGTGCCCCGCTTTTTCACTTTTTCCCAAGAAATTGAGGACTAACTTGCCTTACAAAGTAATACTTCATGATAACAAATTATAGCATAGATGAATTCGATAATGAAAAAAAATATGTAACTGTGATTTATAATTATATTAATAAGATTTAATTTTTAATATAAAATAATAATTAATATTTAATTATTATTTTATATTGTATATATTATAATTAATATATTTGTGTGATTGAAGAAAATTTTTAGATATGATTTAACTATCCTATACTTACGTTTGATTTTATGGACCAATAAATTTATTATAAATGATGTATAAACATTATGAAAATTTTCGTGTATGAAGATGAATTTTCGTTGGTCTATAGTCGGAAGAGATAGATTATGGAATATATTCGTGTAGAGATAAATAGAGGCACAGAATGGGATAGTTAATAAGATAATGTTTTCAAGTTTTAAAAAAGTTTAAATTAAGACTCATAGAATTTTTAGAACTGTTGATAAGAAGACAGCGCCATTTTAAGAGATCGGAAGGATTTCTCTAGCGCGGAGAGAATTTTTCTCCTTTCTTTTAATTCAGAAAATCTTGGAGTTCCCTCGACCTTCCAGATTTCTTTATTTTTCCATAATTAAGATTCCCTTAATCGGATTTGGTTGAATTTGGAAAAGAAATCTTTCCTTCCTTAGCATTTTAAGTGAAATTTTATTAAATATAATATAACGATGCAAATTATCCAATGGCAACAAGATTGGATCAATCGAAATTCGACGAAGCTGGGTATCATTCGATGGGATTTTCATTACCATTTAACAAGAAATTTAACTTTCTGTCGGAAATTTCTCGAAGAAAAACCTTCATCCGTTGAATTTGCTATATGTGAGGCAGATTAAATTACAATGATGAAGAAAAATACCCCCAAGGTTTTATTCAAAAATCAGTAATGCTTATTACGAATTTAATTTTATTATGCAACAAATGCCTTATTTTGGATCTGAGGTAGATTAAATTAAAATTATGAAGAAAAATACCCCCAAGGTTTTATTAAAAATTAGTAATGTTTATTACCAATTTAATATTCATTATATATAAAACGCCAGGGTTTGCATGACTAAAATAATTAAAGTAGAAAAACGTCGTAAGTAGATGGTTTAGCCTTCATTGACCTACGTCAGAATTTGCCCTTTAGAAACCTGATTAATACACAAATGTGAAAAAGTGGATGTTTGAACTTAGCTGGGGTTCAAACTCATATCTTTAACTCTCCTGGAGGATGCCCTAAAAACCTTATTTGTTTGCGAGACTGGTGCGATAGTTTTGCATTTGATGTTAAAACATCCGCCCGAAAATCAAGAATCTCAGTTACGTAATTTCCATTTCACTTCCTTTCTTCAGCACGTATTTCAGATCTCTAAACATTACTCATTCACGAACGCTTCATTAGGTTATACAAGGCCGTTAAAATAGTCCACCGCCTACACAACCAACTTGCCTACACTGAACAACGTTCGGTGGTAATTTATGAGCCACTTTTGCCCCGTCTTGCATTGATTTTACGGCCGAAGATCACGGTAAAGAAACGCGGCGCTGGATTGAGCCAGTTTGAATTATCGGCGCAGTGAAACGCCCTCGGAGGAGATTCCCCGATGTAACGAAGGAAACCTAAATGAGGAAAAAACTTCGCAGCGGCGTGTTGTGTGAGGGAGAGATTGGGAGAGATGTGGAGGATAGGGACAAAAGAGATGCGTTTAGAGGGAGAATGGGGATGAACGGAAAATGACGGATCAAAGGAAGAAGGGGGGAAAAAGTGAGGGATTCGTTTGCAGGGGAGGAAGTCATAACTGAGTTAGATAGCAGATGATAAGAAAGGGTAGAGGAAAGCAAGAAGTTGTAAGGAAGTATGGATGGGTTTTCGGAAGACGGATAGGGAAAGAGAGATGGAAAATAAAACGGAAAACTACGGTATTAAAGAGGAAAAGAGGGAAGGGTAAACTTATATAATTCCAGCATTACTCAAAGGAACATATTCGTGTTTTATTTCGTTTAAAGTAGGTATAAAAATAATTTGACAGACTCGTGGCACGTTTCAATAGCTCTATCCTTCTGTAAATGGTCTTGTAATATGAGCATATTCTCTGTACTATGAAATATCTTCATTGAATCAAATATGTCTTGGAAGCGCGATTATGATAGTTTTTGTTTTCTTTTACTATGTGTGCACCGGAGAGACGTAACGCTATGCACATAGTGGATTTAAATTTCAAATATTTTAAACAGAAAGTTTAGTTACATTTGTTAAATCAGAAAAATTGATTTATATTTTTATTAGTATATGCTATTAGTATCTTATTTTTTAAATTTTTACATATCTATACTCCCACAGCGAGTTTTTTCTGAAACTTTGAATTGAATTGAATAAATTTTGGATGAATAGACTTTTGCTCTGTATTTCACTCTTTCTTCTTGTAGAACCCTTTTATTTCCCGATATCTCTACACTATATTTTAACTTCATGTATCGCCTTAAACGTTAACAAACTGCGGTTTCAAAGTTTGTTAACGCTTTTCCCTTAGCTTTTTCTCACACCAGCTATTATATTCGATTGGCAAAAATTATTTTCATCCACGATTATTTTATGGAATAGTTTCTTTCTCTTTCCTTTAACTGCTTTAAGGAAATTATTAAGCAGATTAAAGAGGAAACTATGTCTCAAGCTCATATTAATTCGTATCTTTCCTTTCAAATCTTATACAATTTGTTAAGTTTGGAGGTGATTGTGGCTAAAAAATAATCCAGAATATATATATGTTCTGCAATCTCTTAACTGTAAACTTACATTTCATAAAAATCTCCCTTTTACCTTTTTCATTCAATAGTAAGCATAGAAAATAAATTATTGCCATATATATGAATTATAATATACGTAATCGAATCTAACAAGACGTACTTGTAAGACGTACATTTTCAGCGTTATCAGAGCTCCGAAAATCGGATAAATTTTGGATACACGATAAAATATGCATTATCGTAATAATGATATTAAAATTAGAGTTACTTTAACTTAAACGGTTCAAGCTGTTCGTTGTTCCAGTTAGCGTCCTTTTCATAAGCAATAGTTAAGCCCCTCCGGCAGTGTTGGGACACGTTTACTCAGATTATCATTTTTCTCTCCCCATATGACTTCAAAACAGGGGATGTCATAGACTTAAGTGCATCTTAGATCCGAGATTATGTATATGGTATGTATTAAAAATATAGATAACAACGGATTGTTTATAAAATACATCTAAAGACCGAACAGTTTTTCAACGACGCGCAGTAATTCTATTGTTAATCTAAATGGAATAATAAAAGTAATGTAACAGTAATATGTAATGATGAACATTATGGAAAAGTTAAAGGATTTAACTGGAAGAAATTGCATCGAGCTTCTTTCTTATTATTAAAGGCATTCCCATTGTTTTATTATAGAAAATACGAGAAGCTGGATTCCTTATTCAATCAACCGGGAAAACGCTTTCTTCCATATCGTCCTGGGCTCGCAAACAGCCAAATGGCTTTTCTGAAAGCGGTCCCGGGTTCAATTTCTGGTGGAGGCCTAAGCAATATAGTATGTAATATTGTATTTATATATACTTTATATAATATTATATACAATAATTTATGCTTGCCTTTAGAATATTTTAGGTTCGAAATGATCTTAAAATTCGAAGCACTATTAAAAATACAGATCATGCTACGAACTAACTGCAAAGTGACACCAGCATAAAATTTAAGGAGGAGAGGGCGATGAGAGATAAAATGCGGTAAGATAACACAGATAATGGTCCCGTTTCCTTCTCACTTTTAAAAATAGGGAGGAGGGGAAAAACATGAGAAAAGGGTTAAGGGGTTGTAGCCCCAAGGAAGCAGAAGGGCAACGAAGTGAAAACAGGGGTTTTGCAGACGGGACAAGAAAGAAGAAACGATCCGCAAAAGAGATTAAAGTGGTATCATTCTGGTGAGACAAACGCTATCCCGCGGCTGCGTTGAAGCCTTCCCTTCAGACGGACGACAATCCATTTATTCCCGCTTTGCTTCTGTAGTTTGTCTGCTTTTCTGCTGGAAGAATTACCAGAGCGTGAGAATGAATTTCAGTACGGGAAGCAACGAGTTTCTAGAAAGGGAAATACAATTCTCGTTACCCTAACATTCCTTTCCGGATTTTCGTCGTTGGAACTTTCGGTAGGTATTGTATAGTGAGAAAGAGCAAATGTAATATTTTTTATGCAACACCCCACAAGCAATACGAATATCCAAGCCGAATAATATGTGCTCTTCTCGCATTCTCTTCTTGGTCAGATTATTCTGTTTCATCGAAAATTATTTTATTTTGTTTTATAAACATACGCGGATTTAATCAGGATTAATTATGATAATCAAATAAAAAATGTTAAAATTTTAGATATTTAACATAAATACTAAGAATTACTGAAGCAAATGTTTAGCATTGTGTGCGAAAGAGGAAAAGTTAGGTAATAAAGTAAGGAATAATTCATAGTAATGAAAAATCTGTTAAATTGTAAAAACTGTAGCTGAGATCAAAGCTACAGTGTGCAAATTCAGCTCCAAGTTGGTAGATCCTTTTTATTCACATCTGCTGATGACAGTTTAACCGTTGAGATAGTGTTAGAATTCTAAGATTTTATTACTGGACGGAGTTCTGTCTCCATTGTTTCTACGGTGTTCGAAGTTTTATGTTCTTGTCAGAAACATTCCATGATCTTTTCTGTTGTAGTGTATCCTGTTGACAGTTGCAGCTGGATTGTAAATTAGTGACCTCTTTCAGTTCGAGTTCTTCCATAAAGTAAGGCTTGAACATATAAACTACAACAGATAAATAAGTTAGAATAAATATCTCACCTTACAATAACACTGATGGATTTGACGCCTTACATCTTTGAAGGGGACCTTCTCTTGATTAAGCCTCCCGATATTTGGAGGTATATACCTATATGGGATATAAACTCGTACTCACATAATATAGCCACTGATATACTTAACTCTAAAGATAAAAATTCCAAAACTTGGATGAAAGTATTCGAATCTTGAGCTTCCAGACACCTAAAACTTCTTCTGGGAAACTAAAAAAGCGTAGAATCACGTGCATAATGTCCTAGGACGACCTTTTAAAAAATATATACATATATGCAGCATAACATTAAATTTTATTACTTAAAAAACGAATCAATACTACTGAAGCCCATTAAGTAGCAATGGCCAAATGAAGCGGCATTCACCGTAGGTGGAACGTGGTCAGCGCATCGGATTCCATGCCACATAATCGACTTCACATCACCGATACCTAAGGCTTCGCTATCTATACCTACTCAGAAGAAAGGAATTTAGTAAGCTTCCGCGCAAATTGCAGAATATTTTGATCTATGCTAAGGCCTTCCACAAGATAATGCCTGAGCAAATCGACTTTAAGAAAGATCAAAAATATTGACTATCATCAAATTCAGATAGTGTCCCAATTTCATCACCATCATCCTGGAAATCGAACCCGATTCCACTTTCACCAAGGGCGAACGCTCTACCCACATGGTCATGGTTATCCGGGGGTGAAACGTATGATTTTATACACTTAATTTCTTACTGGAATCAAAAAATCAGATATTCCTACACGGGACTTCTAATAAAATCAAATAAAAATAACTTGTACTATTCCACAGCACAAGTGTTACGTTGTAGATTGTACAAGTAATTTTTATCTGACTTTGTCATTAAAAATTTTGTAAATAAAATTCCACCAAGTAACGCTGGAACTATTTCTTTCACGAGTGAACCCTCAGAATCTATCAGCAAAAGCATTGCATCCATACCACGCGTCAGCAAAAAGTCTAAAAGTAAAAAGTCTAGGAAAGGGTTGATATTGGATGAAATAACGCTAAAGTCACTTTCCTTATTATATTACGAGGTGGGAATTCTTGCAAAGGGCAGCGAAAATTCCTCGAAAAAGATCATCGGGGACGGGAAAAGAGGGAAGTTTGAGCAGTATCGAGGGAAAGAGAGAGGCGCCGTGGTCTGACCGACAAAATGGAACTGAAGAGTTTGGGGAAAAGAAGATTCTTCCCCCACGTCTCTCGGCGAAAACACTCTTCTCTCCCTTAGAGTAGAGGAGAGAGGAAATGAAACTTAGGAAGTCGAGGTCAAAAGGGAGGATGATACAGGGAGAGAAGCAGGAGAAGAGAAAGATTGCTTTAAGGGAAGAAAAACTTCCACAACGATTTATGGCCCCGGCGTCATTTTCATTATTATTTCGTAGGGACGTTCGTGGTATCGATGTTAGCAGTCGGAAAACTGTGCCTCGATGGGAGAGAATTCGCAGACCTACATTCAGCATCAAGGCTGTACTCGCCCTTCATTCAGGGGAAATTCGAGATTGTTATCCTGGAATGTGCGGTGAAATAGATGAAAGAATGTCTTAATTTCGTAGCTAGATGACTGAAGACTGGTTTGCAAGAAAATTGTAAGCATTGTTTTCCATCAACCTGCGGTTGTGAATTTGTGAAATTTCTCTTAATACTTAATATTAAACAGACTAATGAAACCAGCTTAAACTGATTGCCCATAATTTTTAGAGATATATCAGATTTTGCTGACTATTATACACATTTTTCAATAAATTATTGTTTTTTTTTAAATTCGGATTTGGCCAAATTGCTGGAACCGAATTAAAGGTTTAAATCCCTCTTTCAGACAGTTTAAAATATAAATTTATTAATAAGATTCTGACATCACCTACCCAAGTTCATTCTTAAAATATACGGGTTAACAATTAAAGAAAAATCAAACTGTAAAATGGCTCAAACAGCTCTTCAATTTTGAGAAGGATAATCACCAGTTATAACTTATGATTACTCTTTCGGTTTTCGGGGTACGAATCCCGTAAAAAATAAAAGGATATTTTTTCTATTTGCGTTTCGGAATAACTTCAATCACAATACAGTAGAACACACCTAATGTAGTGATTATTAACTCAAAACATACACAGTTTAATTTTTGAAAAATTTTTTCATAATAAGTTGTATTAAGTTTCCTCTATATTATTTCCTTTATATTATTTCATACGTTTGAAATTTTGACTTCATTTGAATTCATAGATTTGATTTTCATTTCATTTCATTATGAAAGATATTCCTTCGCGAACATTTATAATGGAAGAAAAATTTCTCAATAAAATTTCCACGTTTTCAATAAAATGAAACCGATTTAGACGTTACATTTCCAAGGCGGTTGTTTTTAAGAAAGTTGTGAAACTTTTGCAAAGGTTAAGTCTTCCTTATTTAAAAAATAGTAGCTAACATAAATGTAAGATTTTAATATCATTATATACGGTTATATTTAAGATTCATTTCTACGATTTCTATTTTCTATGTAACTAATAATTCAGTAACTAGTAATTCTCCCTCTCATGGATGCTGTTTCCCGAAGATGGTAAAGAAATTAGGTTTGTGTGGTAAGGAGTGGTAAGCCCTCCGGCAAATGAAGGATAAGGTTTGAGTTCCTTTCTCGTTAGGGGTTTATTTATGCCCGTATTTCAGAAAAAAATGGTTTATTTACAAAAATTCAAAGCAACAAACTCGTTAGACTTCTGTTAAGTTCTTTAGCAGCGTGCGAGGACTTTTAGAGACCACTTTTTTCAGAAATGTCAAAACCGCAGTTGTTAGGTAATATCAGCATCTACATGGGTGGTCTGAAAAGTTTCCGACATTTCGCCATTTCTCGACATGTTTTCTGAAAATTTCCTGATGATTTCTGAAAACTCTGGGGTCGGAAACTTTTCAGACCACCCTCTTAATTTTCTTGGCGATGTATCAAAAGGTTTTCTATGACAACCTTCAGAATTCGTTGCGTGACTAAATCATAATTTTGACTCTTTTTTCCTTCAAAATAAATTCGTCAATACTTGGTCGTAATCCGGTCCTTGAATGATTGTTCAGAGAGTGGGAATATAAGCGACCAAAATACTTATATTTCAGGTACCCCTTCCTCACTTTATTCTCTTCCTCTATTTTATCCCAACACTAAGGTGGTCTATAACTCAGTTTTACGAGCGTGACTAGTTAAGTCTCGAGATACATCTTCAGAATTGGTAGAGGAACGAAGTACATTAAAAGGGGGAAATAAGCTGATGAAAAATAAGACGCGATTCCCGGATATCTCCGGATGTAAGCAGAAATGATTACCCCTGGGTTGTTTATCTCCTTGGTGATTACGAATGAGTCGTCACCATCCCATCTGAGGTCGCTATTCGCTGCGAGAATTCTAGAGACTCCCTTGAAATGACGCGTGATGGATCGTTCGGATTCTGAGGGGAGGAGAGGGGACGGTGGAGAAAGAAAAAATTGATGGACCTAATTTACTTGAGAGGAATTGCGTAAACAGAGAAAGAATTTTTTTTCTTATTTCATCGAAAATGTTTGCCTAGGAAAGAGCAAGGGTAAACAGTTGGAATTATATTTAGATCCTTATAATATGTACTCAGATGGGAAAATATTTTTGTTGATGTCCTTTCTAAGTGCTTGAGCTTATTTGGAAGGCGTTCAGTGTCAAATGTCGCAATTTGTTCATTGGATGATTGTAAAGGCAATTTGAAGACTGATGGTCGAGTTGCCATGACATAAAAAACTCACGATAATTCGGAGGAATGCTAAAGATAACGGAGAATATTTTCAAGGACGTGTAATAATTCTCGGTATTCAACAAGAAACGGAAAGTTTGATAAAGTTTCAAGCGTCAAACCCTCTGACAAATCGTAAAGGACAAAAGACAAAAAATGGGGAGAAATGAAGATAAATAAAATGGGCAATGATTAACTACTACTACCAACGTAGTTATCAGATGATTTAGATAATGTTTAACAATCCCCCACAATAAGAGAAGATGCTGTATCTGGCTGTTACTAAGATAGGTATCTAAAATACTACTTAAGCCATTCACCAGGCAAGAGAGTTACGGTGGGTCTGTTCAGAGAACAGAGGATGAATTCAGGAATATGTCATTCTTAGAAGTGTTTTTTCTAAGGAGGTACATTATTTTAAATCTCTTCAAGATTTTAAATATTAAAATTACACATTTTTCAACGGAAGACAGCAAACTATTATTATTATTTTAATAATCACTTTTAAATATCACTTTTATTATATTTCACAAATTATCATATGAATTTCAACAACAAGCTTAAGTTAAGAAGCATAAGGTCAAGAAAGACTAAAAAGAAAAGATTTTCGACCTTTTAGTAAGAGAAAGAGAAAATTAAGGAAAATTTATGAAATCCTTCTTCTCATACCTTAAGAGATATTTTTTGCTGATAAAATGTTTTTTAACCGAGTGAAAAATTATAAAGGGAAATAACCCTGCACTGTGAAACTTTTGATAATCTCCAGTAATCTTCCCGTTGCACATAATGTATGAAATGTTTCCATCTCCGGGTAAGTTATGAAAGAAGACGCAGGACAGTTTTGGTATGAACTAAATATAACCTTCGTACCCTTCAGATATGATATATACGTTTATTTCATTGCCTATTTTTCCTTTAACCATTGGTCCAGAGTTTTTCTTCTCTTGCGTTACAGCATTGCACCCATCTATGCTTTCTGAGATGCGGAAACCAAATCCCACTTCCTTTTTTCTTGGAAGTTCAACGAAATAAAGTTAATAAGAGATAGCAATTTTAATAATGAAGTCTTTTATGTCTTTCTTATTAATTTTAGTGACATGATTGACGCTGTTGTTTCTAAATTACTTAATTTGTTATTTCCTCGATATTTTACGTAGTATTTTTTAAAGTTTTCGTAATTAAACATAAGAGCATTGAAAATCATCAAATTATCATTCTACATCTGCACATATTTTGCATTTTTATTTTTAAATTGTGAGAAAGATCTTAACGAAATATTGAAATTTTCCGATTCAACATTAATTATTAAATAATCTGAAAATGGAAAGAATCGTATTAATTTATTCTCAATTTGACTGATTTTCAATTCCGGGAAAATCAAGGAATCCCAGAATTGGTGTTTTTATATTCCAGAATCTCGGGTAATACGAAGAAGCCCGTAGATGACAAGTAATAATAAGCATGTTTTAAACTATTCATATGGAAAACAAATGCTTAGGACGAGTCAATTTAATTCTTTCGAATCTTTTCCTTACACTCAAATTACTAATGACAGAGTTACCTTTTGTAATAAATAGTATAGTTAAATTCTGAAATTGAACAATGCTGTGATCTTCAATTGAATCTATCATGAAAGAGGAACAAATTTATTTTGCAAACGAATTTCTCGGATCAACGACGTAGCGTCCGATATCATATTAATGATTCAAATTTCAATCAATCGGAAAATGAAGTGCATGGAATCGAATCGCTAATGAAAAATAAACAGGATTAAAGGATGTCATATTAAGAAAATGCGATGTAGTTGAATTGATTCCTTTGTGTTTGTTGATTTTCCATCGATGAATGCGCGACTAATTGGAATAATGGTTTGGGAAACTGCTCATTTAATCTAATTTGTAATTCTATTTGAACTTGATTCTTTCACACTTCACTGCGCACACGAAATATTTTCTCTTATTTTGACGCCAGCCAGATTGGAAGTTTTCCAGTGAAATTTGAACTTAATCCGTCAAACACAATGGAGCATGATTACTCGTAACACAAGCGCAAAAACCTGCATGGTCTTAGCATTTTATTTGCTGCCTCATTTTTTAAACTAAACAACGATCCTCTCAGTATCTTGCGTATGCCATCAATGATGAAAGACCAGTCGATGCAAGAACAATAATGAGTCTTTAACAAATTTATCTATTAGCGTGATTAGCCAAGTGGGTCTCGCATGCACTGTTGCTGTACTCGGTCTTGGGTTCGATACTGGATGGGGGCCCATTTGTGCCAAATGACATCAGCAGTGGAAGCAAATTTATAATAGTTCTACTGCTTAATTGAAAGATTTCAATTCATGAGATTTATCATATATATATTTTCGTTAATTTCCTCAAATTCGTAAAGCTGGGTAAATATCTTCTTTTTTACATCTCATTCACCGTATTCGATTACCATTTCCCTCGGGCATTCCTCTCTTTTTAGAATCACACGTATTTCTCTCATTACGATATTAGCTATTCTTCTTTCGTCTTACAAAAAATGCAAATAAAGAGGGAGTACATATAAACCCAAAAAGATTAAACTATTTCTTCCAACCCCGACCATCATAGTATGAGTTTGTTCGTTATAGATATTTAAAACTTACGGAGGAAGGCATCGTATAATGGAAATCCATCACAACGAGAGAAGAGAGACAGACTAGTACTATTTCCACAGTTTTATTTTCTGCTACTGGTTTCAGCGAGTGATAGCCATCATCAGGTGATTACTCTCTGAAACCGATTATGGAAAACATAACTGAGGAAAAAGTACTAGTCTATCTTCCTTCTCTCGTTATTATTTTTTTCCCATTTCATGACTTGCAGAACTAGAAAATTTGCTAGATTCGGCTGCGTTTTAGATTCTACAATATGTGGCATTTATTACGAGGCATGATATGAGGAAATCAGTCATCTGTGGAACTGTGGAAAAAGTTCTAGTCTGTCTCTTTAGTTGTAGTAGATATTTAATTGAATAAATCTAACCGATACATAATCAGAGACTACGTAACTCATCGTTATTTATAAATCATACCGACTCAGTAGATAGCAAAATGACTTAAATATATAGCAAAATTAGATAAAAAATTATTTATTGAATAATTATTAATAATTCCAAATTACTTTACAACTTCGATCAAATAGGCGAGGATAGGTAAAATTTATTCCCTTGATCTCTTGAGTGGTTTGGAAAACAAAAGGAAGCACATAATCACGGAATACGTGCCTTTTTATCTGGAACGGTGACGCAGACGGCGGCAATGCAAAGAAAGACTCGCCAAGCGGTAGCAAGTGGGACTCATCTCCGCATTCACGGGCACTAAGAGGCAGGATAAGAGGCAGTGGAGTGCGTGTGATGCGTGAATAAGTAAGGCGGAAAAGCTGCGAAAAGGCGATGCTTAAGAGGGAGCGAAACGCAACATAAATACATAGGAGAGGAAACTCTTCATTTTGCAAAGGGTCCGTAATTTGTGTTTCGGAGGCGACAAGTGGAAGACGAATGAATGGTGCGGAAGGAGAAAGAAAGCGACATTTGAATTGGAATGAGAAATGGAAGATGAAATGCGAGGGAAATGATGAATGGGAAGCGAAGGGAAAAGTTTCGCGGAAATTTCTTTTGCTTGAAAGGAAATTAGGCGAAGAATTAGACTGGAAACGAATCAGAAAATGAATTATGTGGATCATAATCATGACTATAAATTATAAATATTTCCAAGGGAAAAAGGACTTGAAAAAAGTCCGACGGGACCGGGAATCGAACCCGGCATCCTTGTCTATCCAGGACGCTGCTTTATCCTAGTACTAATAAATTTATCCTAACTCCTTTCCTAATAAGTATTATAAACATGAAACTACATTTATATTAAATTTGTTTCTAGACCTCGAAATGTCCGGAAGATTAAAGAAATCGTAATTTAACATATCTCCACTCACAACTATATATAAATTTATAATATGCCCATACAACTCTCAAGAAAAATCGTCGCATATCTCCAAAACCATCATTCCGCCTCTAAAAGAGCATCTTCTAGCCACTCTTTTATAAAGGAAGTACTCTTCTTTACGTGCGTCATAAAACAGAATGGCTGAGATATCCCCTTGATTAACAACTTCCTTAGTGAACACAAAGTGAAACTCAAATTTATAAACGCAAACTTCAGAATCATCACATAAGGAAGAGCGATAAGCATCTATTAAATATTCATTTCCTCCACAAAACGACTGGTATCTACAAAATTTCATTTCAAAATTGCGAAAAAACACAGGACAGATGAAGAGAACAAGGGGAAGGAAGTAGATTCAAAGAACAGACAGCTTTCCTTAAACTAAATGTAAGAAACAAGTGTTTCGAGCGAACATAAATTACTATAACCCCAAAATTAATACAGAGAAGTTAAAACTAAGGAATACCTGAGCAGAAAAATTACAAACTTGATGAATACGAAAGCTACTTGATTCAGAAGAGCTAAAAGTGTCATCATCACGTCATTACTCAATCATGAGTAACGACGATGACCGATACGATCATAAACTTTAGTATTACTCTATGACGTAATACCAAGCACCCCGGATTGCCTGATTGGCAACGCGTTAACCTTCTGTGTTCGATCCCTGGTGTGTGTCAGTAAATTTCGGTGTTCACCCAGCTTGGTCTTGAATATGAGTAGCTATCTGAATATAAAAGTGGTGGGTTCGGTGTAGAAAAAGCCAAATATGGCGGCGTCGGATTGGATACGCTAACTACGTGTCACCCATGGTAAATGCTACCTAGCTACACCTTATCCATCAAAGGGATGTTCATATTACGTAATACTTATATGGTGAAAATACCCCATGTCTACTATCTTCATTTTTCTATTGCCTCTGAAGAAACCGCAGCTGAATTATCGAAATACGTGTTAAGACTCTCTCGTGGAAGATGAATCAACAGACTTTCGAACTTCCCTGCAGGGTTCGAAGGACAGCTATCCTTATAATATCAAGGTGGATATCTGTGATTACAGTTTAAGGATTTTTTGAACTCTAAGCGTTGAACACAGAACCGTAAGATAAAGAAAAGATTAGAGGGGGAGGATAAAGGTTGCAACTTTCAAGGAGGAAAAAACTGATTTAGAAAAACGAGCACTGAGAAGAAAGTATAAACCCAAAAAAATACCAAATAAAATATTAAACCCTCTCTAAGTTATGTCAGGCTGATGGTGAGTTTATGTATGTTAAAATTATAGGCAAATTCTGGAAAACTCTTTGAAAAGGCTAATCCTACCAAATATATTTAAAATTTACATATTTACTTCATCTGAAAGTATTCTGTTTAAATCTGTGGTATTAACTTGGTTCATCTAAGCCACCAGTTATCTCCGTTTTTATGCTCTCGAATAAAGGATGTATCCTAGTATGATATCCCTTTCATTCATCCACCAATATATTATTTAAACTGTAAACTAATACAAAATCCTCGTACATCTCCATGAGCCTTTGGAAAATGATACCTTTAGAAATAGATACCTTTGTATATTAATGCCCTATCGCTTTAATGGAATTCAATTACATTTTTTCAATCGATAATCGGTAATTTTCATGGCTCATAACAAATCAATAAGCCCCAAAATATTTTGTGTACTTAAGAAATTCGTAGAATAAATTTTATTTAAGTTTTATAAAATGTAAAAATAGGAATTTTTCAGGGAGAGAAAAGAAATAAATTCCTTTTCATAAATTGAAATTTAACAAGATCAGCCTTAATTTTTCAATACATAATCAGCGATTTTAATATCTCATAACAATTTAGTGAGCCCATAATATTTTGTGTTATTAAGAAATTCATGGAATGAATATTGTAACTGTACAAATATGAAATTTTCGGTGAGAGAAAAGAAATGAAATTCCTTTTCATAAATGGAAATTTAATAGGATTAGCCTTACTACTTTACCTTCATTTCAGAGCTCTATACAATTTATTCCTTTTACAATTTACTCTAGGAGGAACGAATTACACGTTTTTAGAATTTATTTCGTGGAAAAATGTCGAATTGTATGGAAAGCCCGTTATTCGTAAAAATATGTTTCCCCGGTGAGGTAAGAGAAACTATAATTTCCCTAATACATTGTATACCAAAGGTCTCTCTCAGATAGATTTCAAAGCATTCCGTACAGCGAGAGATAAAAACAAATTATGGCAGACCGATTTACATTCGCAAATAAAATAGTTTCATTCGACCGAAACGAAATTCCGGGCCCGATTTAAGGTCCGCAGAATCCTGAAATGCGGCAGTTGTACAGAAAACGCAATCCGTTTGATGTCCCGGCAATTAATTTGCGCACTCCACACCATAAATAACTCGAGGATAATGCGAAAGTGGCAGACGCCCCTCACGTCACCGACGCCTTCATTTTCACCGCAATCCTCGAAATCAGCGGGCCGCGAAATTTTTCCCGTACGCTTCCCAAAAGGAAAATCCTCAGCCGCGTTTTCGGAGCGAAAAAATTACGCCTCCTTTTCTTTCAATCGCTCCTCACTTGCAGTTTTGCACAACCTCAAAAATTTTTCCGAGCATAAAAGCACTTTCCCACATAGCGGCGGTTTCCGTTGAAAAAATCATCTCGCTCTTCTCCAAATGTTTCCAGAGGCAATTCCGCTGCGATAGCTTCGCCGGGAGGGATTCGGTGGGAGGAAGTGGGAGAAAGAGGCGAAAGAGAGGGAGATAAGAGGATGAGAGGAGGGAGGAAACAGAGGGAGGATGTTTGGGGACAGATAGCAAGGGAGAAAGATGTGGGAGAAGAGTTGGAAATGAGACGGAAATATTGGAGTGAGTGGAATAACTGAAAACGAAAAGTTAGTGGGGAAAAGATGAAGGGTGTGGATTTTCGCGTATTTTAAAATTGTGCTTCTCAACCGTGCATTATGCCGGTGCTTCTCAATGTTTATTGAGGTGAAAGATAACAAGTGTACATCCACTGTAGCGGATAATGTGTATTCGGGTTGACTTAGTATTCCACACAAAACGTCATTATTAGGTATAAAAGCTTGCTTTACTTACTGGCTGAGGTGGCGGAGTTGTTAGGGTGATAACATGCTAACACTCCCGGGTTCGAATCCCGGCTAACCAGATTTTTCTACGTAAAAGATAGTTGTGTTCGTCTACTGTTAAATCTGTTTATTTATAATTACTCTCCTGTAATTGACCACAATTTTGGAGAGGGTACCAACTAAATAAACAATAATAGTGCTGTATATTGAAACCCAGATCGTCTGGAATAAACAATGTATGAAGCAGTCACTTCATTCTTCTTCCTTCAAGGTGTCCTACGATGAAATAACTGTCCAAGTAGTGAATTTTAATCTTGTTCTCATCTTCAACTTCTTTACAATTCTAGAAAATTATCTCAACTCTTTCTCTCTACAATCGTTAAGTCGTGAATTAAAATGCATTTGAATACTAAAGGTGTAAGTAATGAATTTAAGGGTCGGGTTAGCTAAGCCAAGCCGTGGAGAGGCTTAATTTTCATTTCTCGGTATAATTGGGACGAGAAGATTATCGCGCCTAAATCTGAGGATTCTCTGAATGAAAGTCAAGGGTACTCGTTGAGGAAGAGGTAAAAACTTGTGTTTAAGTTCGTTACTCTAGCGAACTTCATGCATGCAGTAAACAGGGATGTGAATTAAGACCTATAATAGTCGTCACCGAGAAGTTCTTTCTAAAATATTTAGAGGTTTACCCGAACATCTGAACGCTGCTTCGTGCCTTCTCATTTTCTTGAAGAATACCCAATTTATCTGTGAATACACCAGGTTTATTCTCTATTTAAGGTCAGTATCACTTATTTCCATGCTTTAATCATATTTTACCAAATAAGATTACGTATGTACATGCATCATATTGTCTGAAGGTTCACGGTATTTTTTATAATGAACTGTTATACCAGTATTCTGCAAATTACACTAAAGTACTTAATTGTTTAAACGAAATACATTCTATTGCTAAGATAAATGAAATAGTGGCTTACTTTAAATGCTACGGTAAGATATAAAGGGTACATTCTGAAATATTGCCAGGGCAAGGAAATCTCATAGAGGAAAAAATATAGAGCTAAATCCATTTACATTCATTTACATGAGAATCACAGAGAAGTTTACCCAGACTCAATAATCTCATTCGAAAGCAGTTTGGGAATGAAATTCAAGTTAATCCATACGAATAAAGGCGAAGTTAAATTGTGAAAAGGAAAATCCCCATCATCAGATGGCGCGATTCTCTTGTGAGCTGAATGTACATGTTCTGTAAAATTTAAATTTCAATCAAATTGACTGACAGAACGTTTCATCGGAGGTTATGGTACGGACAATTCACAGGCATTTTGCTGAGTCCGGAGAAGAAGAGATATGAAAGGAAAAATCAAAAATGTCGATAAAGAGAGAGGATCACTGCTTATTTGTTGGGAAAGTCACCATGATAAGTACGAAGATAATCCATCTTCTTTTATTTATCCATTTGACAGAAACTGAGGCTAGAAATATGAATGTAACGTCTAAAACATTACTGAATAATTCTATTGGAAACGATGTAACACCTCAGTCAACACTACTGAGCACATAAAAACTTCAGTGTGAATCTATATGACTCATTTTTGCTAAATATCTCCAAAATGTTTGCCGTATTCTATCTCTACTCCGATAAATATCTTAATTCACCCTTGCCATCTTCTTTGTGACAAAGCGAAGTATGACTGTCTTTTGGAAAATCAGGTTGGTTAAGAAGTACTTCTACATGGTCGTCATTCTGTGCGTACGTTTTTTATTATCGTTATTGTAGCTATCGGAATCACAAAGGATTGCCACATCCTCAAAAACGATCATCTCCTAATTATTCATTCTATATAGACGTGAATTATTTCAGTATTCAAACGGAAAAATGTGTCAACTCGGGTTTAACAATTCTTTTGGTCATCACAGGGACTGGATTTACATAAATCTATAATGGTAGTACTGGCGACCACGTGGGTGATAACCTTTTTCCGAGGAATTGCCCTCGACGGTTTGCCGATATTCGGCGTTTGGAGAATTCTTGTGTCTCTTGGTATTCTATAATCTATTCTATGTCTATAGTAGTCAAATCAAGGATAATTTGTTCGAGTTATATATACTTCCGTTGGCCCTCCAATTAATCTATAAATTTTATATTTATATATTTCTATAATCTCTAAATTTTAATATTTTAAATCGGAACGCACCTGAAATTAATTTTCAAAAATTGCTTCTCAGCATTTCTTAAGTAACATAATGAAATCGTATGAATATATAAATATACAAGATTATAAATAAATACAGGACGATGAAATCACTCTTAGAAGACGTGTCTTACAGTAAAGCCATGATATAAAAGGAAAGATATTCCTATTTTCATCAGTATTTATTTTAAAATTATTTGAATAAATACTGTCGAACATTGCCGAGTTTTTTCTTTGATATGAATACAACAGTGAGGCATTCAAGGTATGTAAAGACAGGTAAGGAAGATAAAAGTTTTTCAAAATGATGACGGAGAACGACAAGAGAGAAAGCTTTAAAAATGTAGTTTAAAATTACAAGGAAAAAGTAGGCTCATTAAAATTGTAACGCATAAAAATTATCCTGAAGATAGAGAGAGGCTTAAAGAGGTAAATAGCTTAATTTGAAGCAATAATCACCAAACCGTGTTTTAGGAAAAGAAATTGAAAACAGATGCCGAAATTTTTAGACCCTTTCGAAATAAAATTACAGGTTAGCAAGGAACGCATGTAACCATAGAATGCAGCGCGAGGAACTTCACAAACAGTAATGATAGGAGTGCTATTGAAATCCTTTTTTGCTCGGAGGTTTGGCACTTTTGATCATCGTATAAAGTAAGTACTAGAGGTCACGTCATTAAGGGTTGTCGGGCGGAGGCGTTAGCGGTTTGATGGGTTCTCCTCATTCCATGCGTTTCGCCATTCTACTGCGAGAGTGGTTCCATCTTATGCACCCCGCCCACTTTAGGAAGCCTCTATCTCAGCTCCCATTCCTCCGCCGTCAGGCGTAAACTCGCAGCCAACTTGTAGGGTTCCCTGACGTCTTTTGAATCCATCCCCACTTTCACTGCAGAGAATGCCGTTCTCTCAGACAGATAACTCCTATTGGACGATTCGAGCTGAGTTATCACCTCATTAATTAAGACGAGGGCTATCCCCGATAGAAATGGGGTGAAATTCAGTTTTATAGGTTTCCGTTCGTAGTGACGTATGTGCTGACTCCATCATGTTCACTGTTAGATAACACGAGTACCTCTTTGTATTATGTGCCTTTTTCTTTGGAGTTAGGATTTTAATCTAAAAAATGGAGTTGTTTTAAGCTGAAATAGGTAAATTCAAGTCTTTCCTCTTTGATGACTGTCGTGTTTTCACAAAAATACTCTGGATCTTACCTTATTTTTTCTCTTCAAGCTTGCCTTACGGCTTATTTTCAGAGGGCCTTATTTTTTCATGTTTTTAAGCCTACAACTTTTTGGTACAAAAATATGCATATCATTTACAACCATTTATAAATTCATTACTTAATGATTCAATGCCTCCGTCGTACGTTTTAACGAGCGAATTATCTGGCTGACGATGTCAACCAGGGATTATATATGGGGTAGAGCCTGTAATTCAGATTGTCCTGAAAAATCAAGTTTGGGTTTGTTTTCGGCTTAGGCCTATTTTTCGGAGAAACACGATTGATCTCAATTTTCTTGTGGAATAGGAGTAATTAATATTGGATACTATTTATTTAAACATCACCATATTTACTTCCGTTAATTAAATCCAGTGAGGTGTGGTTTTAAGTAAACCTTACTGCTTACTGCTTCACACAATCATTTCGGTTACATAAAACTTTCATACTAATGTTTATCTCAAACACTATAAATCGTTCAATTAACCGAATAAATATGAAACCTCACTGATGAGAATAATTTTAAATCTACAAACTAAGAATTCTTGGGTAAATACTAATGATGCCAATAAGAGAGAAACAATCGTAATATTCTTGATGCCAGATTTCCATTTTTACCCTAATAAAATCCGGAAATCTGGAACGTTGTTCGCTACATTCCATATATTTACTTCTATAGGTTAAAAAAATTGGAATGATTTAATTACTTCAAATTTAAAAGTAGAAGAGCTGCAAAAGAGTATCGATGAAGAAGGCAAAAACGCTACTCTACAATAAAAAGGATGCAAAGTCTTGAAATAAAATTATATAAATATTTTTCTAGATATATGAGGAGGAGACTGGAGTAATTAATAATTTAGAATAAATATATTACTGTTAATTAGATGTTTTTATTAGATACTAAAGGCCATAGTATCGCCGCAAGAGATCTTTCATATGAAATGGCAGATAACAATAATATTAAATGCAACAAATCGAGAATTGAATAAAACATTCCTAAAGATTAACTTTAAAAGTTGAAATAATTATAAAATTAGTATGATTCAATTGAAGATATCCAGAAATATAAAATAATGATTTGCAAAGGAAAATTATATAAGATTATTGAATAGGAAATATTCAGATATTATTATATGACTTAATTTTCATCAAAATTGACTGACAGTAATGAGGTTAAGAAAATTCCGAATACAATATACTCTATAGATCTCTATATAATCTGAAATGAGTTTGCACCGGGCTCTAAATAACATTTACTTAAAGTAAAGTTCATTTAAAGTTGTTCTATCGTGGATTGCGACTTTAATGACTTCCATCGATTGCTATTTGTTAAAGTTGTCACAAGATGTTCAAATGCAGCCCCAAGACTTGGAGAAAAATTTTCGGATTTACCACCGCGTAAGAACTTGGTGATTATTTGGATTACCACCAAATCCTGACCCGGTTGCAAGTCCGAAAAGGAAATAAACCACATCACCGGCGCTGGATCCTCTGTAGAGAAAGGTTGCATCTATTTCCATTTCGTCATTCCATAAAGAATCTGTACAACAGCTCGCTTTATTGAAGCTGATGTGAGAATGGCACAAACTATAATATCAAAATACTTAACGAGCCTGAGTTATTTTAAAATATATACATTAGCTAATCTATGGCAGTAAAGCAGTAATAAAACATTTAAACCAATAAAAAATAAATTAGAAAATTGGATGTAAACAGTTCTAATTTCCACAATTTTTTGGAAGATGTACTATTTCTGGAGTTTCTATACATTATGGATTTCCATGAAATATCGCCTGATCTATGAATTTCAATCCACATTTAGTCCATATAACTAAGTTTATGAGATAGCATATAGAAATACATAGTGATCGAAAAGATTCGAATTGAATTGAACTTGAATTGGGAAGGTTAAGCTAAATAAATAAGACATTTAGACTTTCGAGCAGTAAAAAACCTGACTTTGTATCTGATAAAATGAAGCAATGAGGACATACTTTTTCCTTCCTGGAAAATGCATGGCTTCCATTCTTGGAATCCACCAGTTAAATAACTTTATTCGCAGCACTTTTTTAAACACTAAAACGACATACTTGATTGTCAATGAATACATATTCAATTAAATAAAACAGGGCGGTTTTTAAGATATTTTAAAGCGATTGGAAATACTAATTCCCCAAGAAAGCTAACTTGTGAGAGATTTATACCGAAAGAAAAGAATACAAATAAAGAACACGTTACACCAGGGTCATTCCTTTTAAAACAACGGTCGTTAGTCGCTTTGTCACAAAGAGAAAGCGCGGCTGTAACGAGTTATCTGAACGGGCTGTCATTTAGATCCATTTTCTTCTTCAGAAGGCTTCGGAATTATGGATATTTCCACCGCTGTCTTCTCCTTTATCTCCTTAATCCTTTTATATCAATCATCCTTTTTCGCAAATCCCATCGGGGCGTGAATATTCGAAGAGATGAATGATTCCATCGCAGAAAAACTCGATTCCGATGTCGCCCGGCGTTCTTCCTTTGTTGACGATTTTAACGCCTCGCTCATCTCGAATCGAGGTCTCTCCTTCACCACGTGACCTGCTTATCAGAAAACAAAATCGACGCTGTTTCTTCCGCCACTTCCATCACCGTTGATTTCCTTCACTGGAGCAGAAAATGGGCTGAGGATATTCCATGAAATCATCCGCTCGACACGTCAGCGAAAAGTTAAGGGCTTTCATAGGTAAAGTAATTTCACCTCTACGTTCATCTCTTGTGCTAGGATCGTCAATATATCCTAATTTACCAAAATATATACATATAATATTTATGAACAAAAGTATAGCAATAGCAAGACAATAGCAATTTGACTGTAAAATCAAGAATATTTTCTATATGTAAGATATAAACTATACATTTACTTATGTATTTTTTACTTTACTTTTTGTAATTTTCTCTATCATTTTTTAATTTTAAAAATTATTTTATTTATTATATGTTTTCACTGTGTTTTCGCGGGTTTTTTTCGCCCCCCTTCTTGTGTGGGTGTTTTCCCGCACTGTGGGTTTTTTCTTTATCAACCTTCAGTTATGGATGTTTTTTCCCACAAATCAAATCTTTCTATTTCGTTTTTTTTCTCTTCTTTTATTCTCTTAGTATTATTTTAAATCTTGATAACCATGTATCTTCATACGAGGTTAGGTGGAAGAGAGGCCCACTCGGGCCTAACCTCGCCTAAAAAAGGGTCCGATAATAATAATAATAAATTGGCATGGATAGTCTCATCTGAACCAGAATTAAATTTGAATTCTGAACCAGTCTTATGTCATAACATCTATAAAAACATTGATAACTCGCAAGTCAATGTGTGTGAGGATGTGTGCACGTCGATTGATCGACCGATTTCTTTTGTTTGTCATTATCGCAGTTCGTTTGAGGAAAAATTAGTTCTGGAAAACGATTTTCGTTGCGTCTTTTTTCCTAAATTTATGCTCATTCTCCGAAGTATAAGTGTACACCAGTTAAGGTGCGTCACAAAATGTTGATTAAGTCTCCCACAAAAGTACAATGAGATACTAAACCGAGCTTCAATTTCTGGTTTTGATGTACTAAGGGAATCGATTTATTGATTTAAATTAATTACTTTACACCATAATACAGTAAAGCGATTAAAAGTTTCTTTAGAATACTCAGAATTTGAAATAAACTTCCTCCCAGTTGCTAGTGATGGAGAATAAACATGTATGGAATGGAAGTAATTTTCACAAAAACTTACAGAAATAAATTTTTAAATACTAGATACAATTCTCATTTCGCCGTTGGATAGATACTTCTTGCAAACATATTTATTGGAAAAACATTTCATGGACACACTCGAATATCTGTCACTATTAAAAATCAATTCAATAAATACATGTATGGTATTAGTATGATAAATACATGTATTTATTCTATGCTTTATCATCCGGCTGAGTGGGCTCAACAATAAGGAAATCAGGTCTGTGTAGGCGTATCCATCTTTGTAAAATCTTTCTTAACGGAACATGTCTCGTATGTCATGTCAATATTAAATATATCTTGATAATTTAAAAAGAACTGTAATTTCTACCATAATTGATGTTCTATCATGAAATAAAAATATTTTCACCTGTTTTTTCCTTGTTTTAGTTCCACATTCCCAATATCAGCAGATTCTTATTTTTATTGCATAAAATAAAATTGATGATTTTCGATAAGAAATACTTATTTCACTTGTTCGTCATCTAACATGAACTAGTTTCACCATCTTCCTTCGAACCATTGATCGGTTCATGGTTAACGAATCCACCAAAATATTATGAAAAAAGTTTCACTAACTTCGAAAATTATCTCGAAATAAGAATACCGTTAGAACTTAAAAGCTCAAAGCTTAGAAGGGAACTGGATAACTTACGATGTAGTTTGGATGAGCTGCATCGTACTTTAAGTTTTCCTAGCATACTGGAAAAGTTAATTAGGAGATCTTAATGAAGACAGGATGGATTAGTAAACAAGATGGATGAAAATTCAATCGTTAAGTTCCGCTGAAATTTACTCGGGAGAAAATGTTAGCAACTTCATCTAATGGGAGTCAGAAATTGGGATAACATTTCCATGACTCCGGTGTGAAGGGGATTGAAACAACGTCTAAAATACGGGCAACATTCTCTCGCTCTATATTTCATTACCCTAAAATTTTCTGCCCTCCGTCACTGGTTATGTTGAACCAAAAAATACTGCATTTCAGAGGGCGAAGAGTGAGAACTCAGAGCAGAATATTTTCAAAATGCTACGAACAAGAATCTTCCATCTGAATCTGCTCTAAGTTTTTATGACTGGTTGCTGCTGATGCATATATCACTTAATATCCCCGAGTGGTGCTCTTCATGCCCAAGCATAACAATGCTAATTTTTCGGGGAGTAAACTGATCATAACATGATACAAAAATGATCCATTTCACAAGTCAGGAACGAAGTTATAATTTATCGAAACGTATTAAAACTTATGTACGCCGAAACGCAGTTTTTGTCCGATAAAAAATTAATTCTAATAGCTTTTGAATTGTTAAAGTATTTTTGAACCATCGACATCAGATTAGCCTACGATAATGATTAACATTGCTCTGGCGTCATGACGCCAATGACGGCAATTTTACGAAAACCATTTATCTTATTCTTTTAAGTACCCTTGACGGCAATATGGCACAAAATGAATATTAATGTACAGGTATATCATTAACGCGATTAACGTTTGATATCGCTAGTATGAATTTTAAGCAGTGCGATATTATATTCAGAACTCGGAAATGTATGCAGATTGCGTAACCGTCATAAGCTTCGTGCGGATAGAATGAAAATTTAATGCACTCCAGTAACTATGGAAATCACGTTTCCTAACCGTATCTTATGTTTTATTTTCGCTTTCCCATCAGTACTTCTCCTCGAATTTAAACCGCGTTTTGCATCATAATGGAAATTAAATGTTACCTCCGGCGAATGAAAATCATGTTTTCTATTCCGATATTCACTTTTCCTCTATTTGTATCTATCGGTGCCCGCTTTTGCACAATACAAGCAACGGTTTCGATTTACACATTTTTTCTCGTTTCGAATAAAAATGATACCTCAGTGGTTTATTTTGATCAAAAACATTCCAGCAGCGTCTTTTCAATTTTGTGTTGAATTTAATTTCGACGTAGGCGCAATGAATAACATTCGCACTATCCTTGGAATAAATCAGCTTAGGTTCTTTTTATATTTGCAAAAAACTCTCCTAATACAGATTAATAAAAAATCTCTTCGATCTCTTATCTTAATCCCAGTATACCGTATATCTTCTGTATTTGAGACGCGTCTGTCTTTGATTTGCGATCTTAAATGCATTTTTGTAAAGCAGGTATCGCAGAAAAAAACATTTTCTGTACCGATAGTAACGATAAATACGGGATTATGACTGCTTGCTTTGTTGGAGAGTTATTTAAAGATATGCGTACTAAAGTGTTAAGTAGAAAAAAATCCATAGCCGCCATCCTTACCAAGTCGAATATCACCCGTCTTACACTGACGTTTATACTTTTTCCCCAGATGACTTTCAAAACTTGTGAGCGTCTTAGATTATGAAATATGCGATAGCGTTTTAAGCGTACTATTCTTTCACGGACTAGTTATGTCTACCAAAGCTCATGAACTTACTATATGAAACTAATTTTCTAATCTTTCCTTCCAGTTCAGTCCAAACTTCTATCCATATCTATATATATTAAAAACGTAACGGTGTCTGTCCGTCTGTCTAAAAAAAGCATTTTTCTCGCCATGGCCAAGAGCTAGAGCGATTCTGAAACGTGCATTCGATGTAGAATGCTGCACCCTACAATGTGGCAAAATTTTCTTTTACCTGAACGGCCTCACTTCGAACCCAGAGAAGAAAAACTGTTCCCATAAGAAAAGCACGTAAACCTCACTTTTATCGGTTGCAGGCTTCATTACTTTTGCAAAATTAAATTAGAAACAATAGGCTTACGACATCGAGATAAGCACCAAAAGAAAGAGAAATTAATAAAGATTCTTATTTTGGTCGCCAAATATCGTTATCGGGTCGAAATGGCGAGAATTCGGTTAAAATAAACGGAAATTTCGTGAAATTTCGAGGCTGTAAACAACCAATCCCCTTGACGACGGATACGATTGTTGAAACCGAGGTATTGCGTTTTCCCATAAGAATACACTATGATTGATATGTCCATATGAAAGTAATGATTAAAAATGAATAATAGTACATGTTCATAGTCCAGATGTCTGGTCCAGACCAAACAACTGCACCCAGAGGGTGCATGCGCGCGGCTAGTCATGCTAATTATTTTCTGTTCAGCACCATTCATCCTTTCTTTAGGTCCGATATGTTACTTTCCTCTCATAATGGTCACGCATACCATCAGTCGATACTTTGTCCATTTGAAACCAAGTGGTGACCTGTGTCATTTCCGATTTTCCGCACTTTCTTTCATGGAATGCTTTCCAAAATTCCCATTACCCCAAAATTATTCAGTTTTCTTACCTAATATCTAAGACGTCTTTTAGAATCATGTTTTATCAATGTTATATGATTTATTATACAATAAATCACTTTCCCAACTCCCCTATTTCCTCTATTAATCCACCTGCCAAAAACCGCCGCATTATGGAGAGCTTTAATTAATAAAAACCCGGTTAGTTGTCTTCGGAATGCATCTATCACTTAACTGCATATCGTTGCTTTAAAGAGCTAGAATTTTAAGAAAACGAATTGGGAGCAGTCCTTAACAGCCTTTCTCCATTAGAGAGTGCCTCTTTACCGATTTCCTCTTCAAGAGCATCTCCTTTTATAGAAGCGGCTCTTTTCATCTCTCAACACCCCCTATCAACTCCTCTACAGAAAACGAGTGTGGTGGGGAAGAGGGAAAATATCTTCCGGTCGTTGCCTTCGACTTCCGTCGCGGCTCTCTCCGCCCACTCCCTAGTTATTCATGCATTCATTTACCTCATTTCCATCCTTTTCTCCCTCCAACTAATGTTCTTAACGTTCTCGTCATCTCGGTCCGTCCATCTATTCACTTCCCATGGTCTTAAATGCGAGTTTCCCGCTCCCAACCCCTCGTCCCAATTTCCACCAGCAAAGAAACACCCTATTTTTAGACCAAACCGGCCGCCTGAATAAAGCTATCTCAAAACAGGTCTAGGTGTCATTACTTTTAACAACTTTTACTTAATGTCCGCCTAGGACTTGCTCACAAAAATTTTATCCGAAGTAGTTTAGCTATCTCGGACTCACATTAAAAAGCTTTCGGTTTATTTTTGCGTCTATTTTCTCACTTTCGAATGCAGCAGCCATAAAATAGAAGTAACTATTTCTCTTTATATTTTTTATTTTTATTTTAGCGCTCCCGTACTTTGTAGTAAACTTTCGTTTACTACTCTAGACTTTCGCTTTCCTTTGCTACGATGCTCTTGCATTTGACAGAATCAAATATTTGTTGCTTTGTTTTCTGTAGGCGCAACTAAGATTTGTCTAGGAAGAGATATCAGTATATTAATATTTAGTAAAATTTGACTGCATTAAGGAGTAGGAATAACCAAAACTAAAAGCAAACAAAATCAGTCATATCTAATTTTTAAAGGTGTATCTTAATATACTTTTCTCTTAAACTTACCTAAAATATTAATAGATTTCGCTGGTTTTTCACATACCCTTTCTTGTGGAATTTTTCTTGCCGTGGTGTATTTTTTCTCAAGTGAACAGTTAGGATTTCAAACTCACAAGTTTTCCTCTGTGACCTTTTTCAAGCCATAATAGCTTGAAAAACGGCACAGACAAAACATTTCTTTCAAAGTTATACGAAGAAGGGTTGGTTGTGAATAGAGACTTACCGTTTCAATCCTGCCTTAATTAATTCGCTTTAATTTTTTTATTACTAAAGAATACTGCTTTAACTTTCCTCGCTGAGCCATAATGAAATAAGCGGCAAAAGTTAACGTAATTTGCAGTACAGAGCCGAGATCAATAATAATTCCCGCGGACTTCAATTACAAGAGATTTATATAAATGCAGTAATTGCACGTATACTTGAATAATTTTTTTATTTTTCGCAGCTATAAATAAGACTGACATACAATTAATATACGTTTCTCCAAATTCCATACCTTATCATAAATGTGACATTCCATAGATTATTATATGGCAGTAAGAACCATGAGACGAGTACCATGAGGTAAAACATCTAGGAGAGGCAGTGAACTATTGCTGGAGAAAATAGTGTTTGAGAGTAAATTTTGAATCCGATTTGTTAAAACGGATGTTCCTCTCCTTTCAGAATCGATTTAATATATGCGGAACTTTATAAAAATCCGATTCTCGAAGCAATTCAATTAGTTATAGAGATGATATCTTTCAATCGTGAGTGAATCAATTTAAATTATTTTACATTTCAAACCCAATTTAAGTGAGTGCTTAAAGGAAAAGCTAATGAAAAGAGCCACAGCCTACCTCAGGTGCATTTACAGTGATGGATGTATGTACAGCATATAGACCCCCACACCTCTTTATTTGCTTCCAAAAATGGCAAACGAGCTATCCATTTGGCTGTCCAGAACATAGAATAAATAACATACACGAGAAAATGAAATTCTGAAATAAATTAGACTCCATCTAACAATTATCATATTATTCCTTATGGAAAAATCGATGAAATAAATTTTTGCTTATATCTATTAATGTAACTTTAATGTAGCTATAACTAGTAATGTAACCATAATGTAATTTTGATATCTATTAATGTCTTCTGTACATACTGACTGTATCTCTGTATTGTATACTTTATTTATACTGTCTGCAGGAGGTTTTTGGAGGGTTTTTCCTCCCGCCTAAGGACGAATGCCAGACAGTCATGTCATTGTAATTCCTTAATTCCCCTCCACCGTTGCCACCTGGTCCAAAGACCAAATTGCAGCGTTTTTACAATAAATAATATATATATATATATATATATATATATATATATATATAATATATATATATAGCATAATATTACCTTTAAATCTTTAAAAAAGTGTATTTTTTGGTTTATAATTTCGTGCAATCTGCTAAAATTCAAGAAGAAATAATAAACCTCTCTTTTGGGAGAAAATAAACATCGGAATCTGGTTAAGTATGCTAAGATACATGTCGCTATAGCAAACCCAATTAGCACCAAGAATATTTCGGATCAGTTATTATAATCAAAATTATTTCGAATTTCTTTCCCATTTTTATCCTATGAAATATGTGCCAGTTGAAGATGATGATGGAATGCATAGTTATGAGATTCTGCTGTTGCTTTGAAAGCGCAGTCTAATTAAAGATTCGCCAGATTAATCCAATTATGCACTGCAAGCTCATAAGTCATTTGCATCCACGACAGCATGTAAGACGAGTAGACGAACGAGTTAGTTAACTCTAATCCGTTTCTTGCTAGGAAAGCTCTTGGGGCTTAAATTAAGTTAGCCGCAGAATTCAATGTCATTCATAAATAAGCCAGGATAGAACCGAAACACTCATATTCCACGATTTCAACGAACGAGTAAGACTTATTCAATTTACAACAAAATCATCATTTAATTGGTGATAAGAATAAAAACATCCTTATTTTTAATTAAATAACTGAATATTTTATTTAGCGTCAATTGAAATTTTTCGTTATATTGGTTGTAACACCAAGATGTTTCCTTAGCAGTTAACGAGTCAAACAGTGATATCACGAGCGTTTTTACCTTAATACCATTAGTATTGTAGAAATAATTACGTATAAGTTACGAATACACTAATAAATTCACGCTGTGGGTTACAAGGAAGCTATTTTTAAAGGGATTTAATACAAATCCTAATGATGACTAATATTGTCGGGGTAGAAGAGTTTGTATCACCCAGTGGGGAGTAGCTTCTGGATGGAGCTAGTTAAATGCAATATAAGATTTCAGTCTGTAAAAGTTAGTTAAAAGAAGAGAATCTGAATTTTTCAAGTAAAAATCTGAGATTTCTCTCCATTCACTCCTCCAACTGAGGACGAATGGAGTACGAATTTTAATAATCGATTTCTTCACTTAAATCTATTTTGATTGCTTATAAAAATCCCCGAAAATACTCAAGAAGATGAAACGATTTGGATTTTTGATTTAGATAAGTTATAACTTCCATCTGGCATTCTCTGAAGAATCTGTGCCCTGAGCTCGTGCCACTGTTGCCCCACCCTCAAGAATGTTATGCTACTTCTATATGCGTTCCATGATTTTTCAGCTGAGTTACAAAGCTTACAAAGCTAATCTCAAATCATTGACTTCTCACTGTGATTACTTAGAAGATCCATTGAGAGACTTAAAAAGATGCGAGTTTTCTCTCTTTCTCGACTGAATCTCCAATTTTATATTAAATAATAAAAAATATAATATGCATCATTAAAACTACAGTAATAAAAAAGTCGATGACCTAACAGTGCCTCATATTTCACACTAAAACTTATAGAAATCACGGATGACGAAGTGAGAAACACTTTCACTTTTAGTGAAACCTGTCTTAGATTAGAATACCGGTTGGAAATCTTGCGGAAAAATGGAGACAATATTTTCAAAATGAACCGTCGTGGAATTTTAAAAATGCCACTTATTAAAACCGCTCTATATATATTAAAAAAACACCTCTTCCTTATTCATACTCTCTTCCTTCTCTTCCTCTCTTAAGTCTACTCTAAGCTCTTCTTCGTCTTGAGAAAGCAATTCCATCCCTCAACTTCCAGCATTATCTTTCCAAGATCGAATTTCTATCGCTCCACTGGGAGCACTTCGTTCAAACATCGCCCTGTTTCCTCCTCTGTCCATCTCTACTTATCTCTCTCGCCATCTTCTTATATTTCTCCTCTTTCACATCTACGTGCATTTCCTTCCCCTTTGTATGATAATCTCTGCTCCTTGTAGCGCCATAAATATTATCCGATCGCACTCCGGGGATTTCTTTTCACTTTAGTCTCATCTTCAGACTGTTCAACGGCAAGCTGCGTAAATATGTATAACGTGATAAATGCAGCACTTTGAGGTGTCAAGTAATATCACCGGAAAAGAGTTGAACTTTGCTATTGCTTCAAAGTATCACTACAGTGAAAGTAATAATGAAATTCGATTACTCAATGTTGGATGGTTAAAGGGATTTTTAGGAATGCTATTTATACATCATTTAAAACGGTATTTGAAAAAAATACGAAATTCTGAAGTGAATAACCATTAATATAAATATGCATAAGCCGATAACACATAATTATACACTAAATATAATTTGAATGTGATTTCCTCTTTCAAACTAGAAGTGACTTAAGAGAGCAAGTAATTGACCTCCGTATTTCGAGTAATGTATTGATAGTGAAATAATAAGTAGTTGAAATGATTTATTGTGATTGAAAGAATAACATATCAAGAGCAGAAAAAATGCTGACAGATACAGATCCCTGGAGATGAAAGATTCTGAGCACCGCCACAGCCAAAGTATGTATAATAATAGAATACATTACAGAAAAAGGGAATACAACCGAAAGTTTCTTCTAGAAAATGATAGAAAGGAAAAGGAATTTCATAAATAATTTTTTCAAGAATTGTTTGAAAATTCATGAATGTAAAAAACTTATTTTCACTCAATATCTCTCAATATAATAACCTGCTTTTATAAGAATCATCTATCAGTAACTACAAAGTTTGAGAAGTCAACGTAGAAATGTTTCTTGGGATCTTGAGGGCAGAGTAGTATACAGTTATAGTGATAAATTTCTCTTCCTCTCATGACCACTTTCCTAGAATTGGTTCAGTGGAGGTCCGTAGATTTTCAACCCCATCTATCTATTCATCTATTATTCCTTCGGGAAATGGGTATCTATAACCTTCCATTTTTCTTCGAGTAGAAAGTTTCGTTTCTAATTTACTAACACGACGACATCTACTGTACACACGTTATCCCAAGAGATCGCTGAGGCAGAAAACCCATCATATTTCTTATCGAACGCACGCTGTACACTTTCTATCGTCCATTGTCTTCTATTCGTCCTTGAGAAGTCTTTCTGGGATGGACGTTCATATATACTTTTATCTTTCCTCTGAAGGAAGGAGGAGAGATTGAAGTTAGAATCCATTTTTCCGTCTTCCATTGTCTTAGTTTTAATGCTATATAATGTTGTATAATCCTCAATAATAACATTGCTTAAAGTTACCTATTTATGTCAGAAACGATACTGGAAGTGCATAAAAATGAAGTTTAAGGGTTTAAATTATAAGGGCTCTACTCAATGAGTTTTAGATACTAAACCTGGGTTAGATAATTTTAAGTGCAGTGTCTTAATTTTCGGAACCATCTGGAATGCAGATATCAGCGAATTTTAATATTTTAAGAATTAAGAAGCTATTTAATTGAAATATTCTTTTTACACAGGGTTTCCTTTCTCTATCACTTTTTGACCCAAATTAAATTTTTAGTCTATCTTCATGAGTTTTTTTTCCATTTCTCATCATGAAAATTTTTCCATTTTTTTTCATTTTCCTCTGATTTCAGAGTTATATCTATTAACATATTATTAATTATAATTATTAATTTCAACTGTAATTTCAATGCGTTTTTCTGAATATTCCTAACTATATATTTATTTATCCTAACATAATTATGGAAACTCTGTCGTTCTCTGTTCATCTTATAAGTTACTTAATTTGAAATAAAAGCTGTTTCAGGAAGTGCTACTCTGATGTAATTACTTGTGATCATGGAATTCTGAGTTCTACCTTGTACTCGGTTTACGGCATGATTTCAATTCGTTACTGTGGTTTGGGCTTCCAACCTATAATCCTATGATACGAGATTAAATCTCAACTTACAATCACTGGGAATTGCTACATGAGTAAGAGAAGCTATTGCAAAAGAATGCGAACAACAGAGAAAACTGCAGATAATTTACATTTTTCAACTTTGACAAACGGGATGGAAGTTCGTATCTTGAGCTTTTCAGTTTACATATTGATAACTTAATTTCATCGAAGTAATTTCTCGTCAAATAGTATTGATTTCTCTTTTATATGCAGTAAAGAAGAAAGTTTGCATCAGGTGTGTTTGATATTTAGATTTAATTTAGATAGAATAAGCAAGGTTTAGAGAATTTTAAGATATAATAACAATATACTTAATAATTACCTTGCTGGACTTAAAGTATTAATCATTCATAATTAGTAGTCATTATCGCGAGATGTCCCATAAAATACTTTTGTTATGATAAGTCTTTTGTTATAATATATGTGCTTTGTTTATTATATAACATACTCCGATTGAAATAATTTAACAGCTCACCAGAGGAAAACTTATTTCACCAAAACTAGTTTGTATACCAAAATTTTCGCTGTCGGTAGTATTCGAACTTACACTCACCTTAACCAAATTGCCACGTGCGCATACAAGGATGTGAAGAGTGAATTTAATTAAGAAATTATTAATGCGGATCTCGGAGTCTAAGCCCACTACGCCTACAGAGGAGGCGAAAACAGCCTCATAATTAGATATACAGTTGTAGCAGGAACTTGTTACCCGTGTAAAGGATAAACGTTTACGAATGCGCTTTCCGTGAAATTAGACTTTTCCTTATTAAATGTTTATTTGGAAGTTTGACATGATCGTTTAAACTATAGGTACCCAAACATTTTAAGACGTGAGCTGTATAAGTACAGAGAAAATTCTGGGAGGATCAGAACTAAATGATTCTTTATTAATTTTTCTTTACTATGATTAAATACGAGGGTGGTCTGAAAAGTTTCCGACCCCAGATTTTTCAAAATTCTTCAGAAAATTTTCATAAATTTTCAGAAAACATATCGAGAAATGGCGGAATGTCGGAAACTTTTCAGACCACACATGTAATTCTAAAAAGGAATATATGAAGTAGTTCTCGTAAGAAATCAAACAAAAACTGAAAGAGCAGCAAATGTGATCGGAATATCTAAATAAGAACTTCATATAACTCTTGTCTTTTAGATGGAATGTTGGATTTCTCCTCCATTTATATGTATGGAGTTTATTAGTTCATCATGAAATGGAAGTTAAAGCAAAGCAAAAATTATGGAGATACTATGCTATTTCTCTACTACCACTACTTATTCTAGGTACTAAAATATGAAATATTTATTATTAAAACGTGAGTCAAATACAATTATGATTTCGTGAAAACTATAATTATCTAGAGATGCTGAGTGATCATTTGTACATACATGGATGAAAAAATTAGCTTGATGAAAATTGCACAATGATAAGTGTTAGCCAATTAAATCAGCTTAAACTTATGAGGAATTCTAGTCAATGCAGGAATTAAGGCAATATAAAGACAACCAACTTCCCGAAAATATTCCACTTTCATAAGAGACGCATATCATTGAACATTGACTGATGCTTAAGCATACATAGCATAGTTTCCAAGATTATCCTTACTTTGCCAATAGTTTCTCTCTCCTTTTTGTTGTATAGTATTATGATAAGAAGAAGACAGGACAAATTCTGGTCCGAATAATCAGATACTATTCCCTTTCCTTTCCTTCTTTTTTCAGTTCCTTTCTTCATCTATTGATATGATGATTTCTCTTTAAATTCTTATAATTACTTCTTCCGCCTGTTGTATTTACCTTTCACGATTGTAGATATTCGAAGGCCTTTCACTCTTATTTCCATATCTATATACACAATGACTTCTCTTTTTCTTCCTTCTTCCGACTGTTGTGTTTACCTATCACGTTTGTGTATAATCCAAGACCCTCATTTTTTGGCTTTCGCTCTCATGGGATAGCCATAAGGATCACTTTTTGGAGTTGAAATTCCTCCTCTAAGCTCGCGCACACCATCACGTGACTAGAATACCAGAGCTTGGAGATGATCCACCACCAAATAAAGAAGGAGAGGGAGATGTTTATTCTGAAGGAGTGCCAAATTTTTTCTACCTAGAGATCTTTATACTGAGTAGCTTCAAGAGGTTTTGATTGTCTCTCCTGCTCTTGAAGATTCCGTTCTGATAGAATTACAATCAAAGTTTTGCTTCCTTCCAGTCTACTTCAAAAGTAACATAAAAAGTGATATGGTATGCTTCATATAATTTTTTTTTGGCTCACAAGTGAAATTTTATGATACGCGCGAATCACATTGTTTTTAAATAGCTTTGTAATGGCATTACTAAAATATCCACATGATTGATTTAAATTAATTTTTGAACACAAATGTGGATGTACATAATTAAATTCATGCATACCTTTAATAAGCGATTCATATTCAGCCAAAGAGCCAGAATAAATAATCATTTACCTAAGTAGTCTCTCCTTATATATAAATCTATTAAATAAAGCTTCTGATTTAAATGCTACTGAATGGGCCAAGATATTTTCAGAAGTAATTAATACGAAAAAAAGAAGAAGAATGTAAGTACGATAGACAGAGATATAGAAAATAAAAAATTATATTGAAAATGTAGTTAGCGATGCTGCTTGCGGAAGACTTATGTTCTTTAAATAAAAGCGATTCATGAAATATTTAGAAATTTCTATTTTAATTTTTCCGAGTAGAATTAAATTCATCGAGTTTAAAATCGGTGGCTTTCTGAATAGAGATAAATGCTACTAAATACCCTTTAATTTTAGAAAAACTACTTCTTAATAAAATGCCATACACTGAGTTAAGATTTTAACGAATAAACTATATACATTAAAGAGGAGGTTAGGCCTAAGTTGGCCTCGCTTTCACCTTAGCTAATTTTCAATAAAAACGTACTTTTATGTAAAGTATTCCGAGAAAAATATCATAAAAAGATTAGAATTTTTAAGGCATGATCTTCTCAATTGAAGGCTGAAGGTGACAAAAAATTTGTGAGAAAATATTAATAATAAGAGGAGAAACAATAAAAGAAGAGTATATAATATAAAAATTAAGAAAAACCGATTAATACAATTAAAATAAGAACCGAATTAATACTAATTATCAATAGATTGAGCCGATGTCATGGCCTTGTTAAATGAAGTTACGAGGCACGATTAAAGTTATCCTTTCTCTCTTCCTTCATGTAATCCTACCAATGGACTCATAGAAGACACAAGCGTTTTGTGCGCAAATGTTATTTAAGCGTTCCGGAATCTTCTGAACACTGGAAGACGTTGAAAAATATCCAGGATAACAGTTGTACTAATGGACTGGAGCAAAAATATGGGAGATAATGGGGCTATTTCCTACTCTTCCTCCTATAAAGTCGTGGCTTTCAATATCGCAGGGGAAGAAAGACCCAGAAAAAGCAAGAAAAACCTTTCTCTCCTTGCGATAAAAGCGTGGACAGCCACCTTGAATAGACGGAGACAAATTGCTTCGGTATGGCAAAAGGTGAAAGCTTGCAGATCTTGGAGCGTTCGGTATTCTCAATCTGCAAAATTACGCCGCTCTGAATATTCATGAGTACATTTTTGGGTGAAACCACCGAATGACTTTGAGCCTCCGCCTCGTTGGTTATCGCAATTAAGACTTTGGAGGACCCGTCTCTGCTCCTTTCCGCTCTCAGAAATCACTCCAAAAAAGCCAACACAACACGCCGCCATCGGGTAACGCGGATTCAACTGCCATTAATCTTTCATTGCTCCAGCATTCCATTTTCGACCCCGCCCACTTATGCGGGCTATCAATCATTTTCTTCTTTCCTCAGCCTGTTTACGTCTGCGAATTTTCCGTCAAGAATCGAGGCCATCTATTTTAAGTCCTCGTGCTTCTTCTTGCGTAACTGAAGGCACATCTATCGCCATAAAAACATCGCTGGAGAAGGATTGAATTTTTTTCGCTTAAGCGCTTGAATATGTACTAGGGGATAAGAAGATGAAGCGATGTGGTGAGGCTCTTTTATTGCTGTTGTTTACCCAACTTATTCTGGTGTGATAAACTTTCAAACTATATCCTCTTTCAAAACAGCGGTACTATAACACCTTTACGTCAGGATGCTAATTCTACTCCACTTAAGTATTTGAGTTTATCTTTTCGAAGAGAATGGATCCAAATTAAGCTTTTAAGGGAATAAGAGGAACTTTTACTCGCTGAGTATTTTCCTCAGAGATGTTTTGTAAACGTCCAAGTTAGACAAACAAAAAGGTCCTTGGTAATTCCTCCGAATTGAAAATAAAATGGATAAAAATTACGTCCTTCCTTACATGGCTGTTTATAAAAGTATCGACTGCCATTTTATATTCACTTATGGTTTTTTTTCTGTAACGTTAGAATAAGAATTGGTCTCTTTTCTTTCAATAATATCCATAGAGTACAAAACTCCTTATAAATTATTCCTAAACGTCCACTTTTGGTGAACAGCGCTTTTCTCCCTTCACACTACATCCAAACATATAGGTGACAGACCATTTTAAAGAGAAATTTTCCATCTTCCTGCTGAAAATAGACAAAAAAATTCACCATTTGGTAAAACATCGGGTCGAAATTTGAAATTCCCCATAAAGTTTAATTACTGGAAGGGCAGATATCAATATCTATTACATCTATCAATGTACACGAGGAATATCGAAACGGGCACTGATACAGAATATGAAGGTGTTTTTAGGTATGTTTTAGTTTTTGCGTACTCATTTGTAGTGATTGGAGTGTTTGTTGAAATGTATTGGGGTGAGGAAATAGAGTAACAATATCCGCCGGTAAATTTTCGCACGGGGTAACTAGTATTACGTAATATAATACAATATTATTTAACGAATAAACGGATAGAGAACGTCAGTGATTTTATCCTTTCAATTTCTACCAATTTTATTCTCTCACTCAATGTGATGTCCTATCGCCCTTGGGGGAAATGGAAAATCACCACACAACAGGAAAAACTCTCTTAACCGCAAATAAACTCCGCTCCTCCTAAATTCATGCTCATATGTAAGCGAATGATTGATTTCGCAATCTACATCCCCAGAAAAGAATAAGTAGGCAAGAAAGACAAGAAGAAATTCACATCGTGTATTTGAGCAGGAATTTAGAAAGGGACCATAAACATAACTGTGGGTTGTTTCTTTTATATATCAAATTTCGGAGAATTCGTTATGAAAATCGAATACACATCAAATAACAGATGAGACAAAATAAAGAATGTAATATTGACACTAAGGCGAGAGAAAGGACGGAGCAGGAAATGGAAGATATAGATCTTTTGGCTTCTGTACTGAAGACTTCCCCTAAAAATTGGCTTCCATGCGTAATTATCGACAGATATATCATAAGCATCGATAGGATCAAGATTTCTTCCATACTCTGACACTAAGAAACAAATAGGCTTAGCGCAAATCCATTCATATTTTATTGGCATCTTCATATATTTTTATTCGAAGTTCCTTCGTAGCTTTTACATTCTTTTCTTTCAATAGTTTAAGGAGAAAACATACTGGGTTAACACTGTAAAGCTAAAGTCAGTAAAACAGCTATGAAAAGGAAACATATCGTATAAATTTTTATTCTCTTTCCATAAAAAATCCATATTTCCTGATATGATAATCTGTTTCTCGACTCACGACGAATTTAGTCGCTCAGCAGACATGCAACGGATGATCACGAGGAAAGCATCAGACTTCATTCGGAATCAGCATTGTGTAGATATACGTTCGGTCTACTAAAGTGAGTTTAATATTATTGCCACCATTTGAGTTGTGAGATATTTTTACTTGCTTGCATTTAAAGCGATACTTATAGAGTGAAGCTCTCCAAACGAGTTTTAGAGTAAAAAAAAGTATCCGCACCACAAACGTGGATCAAAAAGATTATCGCACCACGGATTAAAAATTTAGATCATCTCATGCTGTTGCTATTACACCTATTACTTGTCGGAACCTGGTCATGACACCTCATTAAAGATAAACAATTTCGCAGAAAAAGTACGACTATTAATCAACATCATAGATTTCCAGAACACCTTAGCTCCCTATGTGATTTTCATCATATATCTGTTTTGCATTGGTAAAGAAATCACGTGAAACTTTCCCTCGTTCAAGTAAAGTTCGATTTAGGATGATTCCTTTGACCAATGTATTACCCAGCAGCTGAAATTCAAAGGGAAAAATAATAAATCAAGCTCAAATTTTAGAGAAAGATCAACTTAACAGTCGAAACGAAGCGTATGAATTAACCATGCGATCGCAAACCTTCTGATATCGTTTGAATGAATCATTTCCAAATAAACCACTTCATCATACCACATTCTCTTTTACATTCAATATCCGTTTCGTATGCGTATACACATCGGTTGTATATCACTGACTCTGGTTTGGCCACAAGTACCAATCTGCCCAACGGTTTCAGATAAATCGACAGCGTGGAGAGATTGCAGAACGTTCTCTCGGCGTTAAATCTCTGCCCCAACCTTTCCCTGATCCTCACCCATCTGCCCTTTCCCCTGTCTACTTTTCACTTTTATCGAGGTCCCAACCCACCTTTCTATCTTTCCAAGTGGTTACATTCATTTATGTTTAAGATCTTGATACGCGAAAAAAAGGGTAGAGCATTCTTACCATTCCCTTAAGTAAGTATTCAAGAATAATCTAATAAAATTTTAATACATCTTCATCATCCATTATTACGGTTTCTTTTTTTTGGATACCTTCCAATTTCAATGTAGAGCAAAAGAAAACTTTGCATGTAATAATTAGAAACCTTCTTGCTGTTATTTAGTGTATGATTAAAGTAATTTTTTGAAGATTATTATTCTGTTGTCGGTAAAAATATTATATGTTAGAGTGGAAACTCTCATAAATAAGCGCTCTTAAAGGATTTCAGATCTCATGATGAATATTTTAAAGTATTTCAGGAATATTTCAAATTAAATACTCTATCGTTCCGTTCCCCTCGTTTTTTATGATAAATCTTTCCTTTGAAAATTTAATAAATTGCATTATTGACAGATACAGTTTAGCAAATTCTTCAATTCGTAAAGAAAGACAATACCTGTTTGGTGTTCATCTCATAGTTTTCCATGCTAAGAGATAAAATTACTCAAATTCTTCAACGTGTCTTCTTATGCATATACTTGCTTATTCGAAGATATTTTATTTATTTCTCGAGCAATGCGTAAATACATTAATCTGCTTTTATGAATTTATGCACATTCGCCGTGTATTAAATTCGAAGATTAACGACGGTCATAACTTCTCCTGTTTTATTTTTTAAAAGGCGTCATCATTTTGTTGCTAACTTCCTAAGAACTGTGAATTTTCTGTAACCGATTAATTTTGAAGCATTCCTTAGCCTAATAGCCAAGAGCTAATCAGAAATAGTTCAGTATCTTTTATGACGATGAAGAAGTATCTGCTATTGACTATCTCGGAGGAAATATATACGGCTTGTAAGTTTAAAACAACCCTGAAACTGTTAAAGGTGGTGGATGGATAGATACCCCGTGAAGGAATGTGTCTCAGTGTAATTCTTTCCTCAACCGTATGGAATTCAACATAAAAATATCAATCGATCACAATTAATTTATGCCTCACTATAGTAGCAGAGACCACATGAAGGAGCACATCTGCAAACGTTTAACCAACGAATCGAAAATGTGGACGGAGATAGCACGTAAGCGATGCGAATTGTACACGATCAAAGTTCCGAATCCCCGTAAACATCCTTACCATAATTAATTTTGGGAGAAAAGCTTGGCCGTAAGGAGGAAATCCGTTATCCTAATCTCTCCATCTTTCCTCCCTTCAGCTAACCAATTACAATCCTCTTTTTAACATTTCCTCTCACGCAACTTCTTCTCTCTCAATCAACGGTTTCCTCTGCAGACCGCCGTCGGACATCCTACCTCACTCCGACTGATGTTCTAACTGCCCAAAGTGCTTCCTCTGCCTCTTTAACTTCTCCATTTCCAATACCCACACCTCCCTTACAAAGCGAAAAGATATACCGAGCGATGTGTGTGTGGGAAGGCCTCTTTGGCTATAGGAATGCCCCTTTTACAGCCCGTTTTGATGGGGGGAAACGTCATTGGAATCGCTTTGTTAGAATGTCGGAAGTCAATCTCCCATCCTGCGTTGAATTTCCTCCTCCGTATCGCTCTTGGATTTTATTCCGGGAAGTGGATGTAGAGTTTTAAGGGAACTTTGAGGTGCCCCAACTCGATGGGTTGGGCCAGGGGTCAAGGAGCGGGTGAAAGAGGGAGCGAAAAAGTTGTAAGGTTTCTTGAACTTAAGAAGGGGAAGTCGGAAGTGGTGTCCTGAATCTGTCCGCACGCGTGTTCTTTCGACTTTTCTCCTTTTGCTGGAATCTTTTCTGGTGCCAGGGAAGGGGTGGAAGTCGCGCTTCCGGAGACGGTATTTATTTTCTTCTGATCGCGCTTCCGACTGTTTGTCATCCGCCGCTGTTTCTCGGATGAATCCGCCGCCTTTGGGTTTCTGTGCACCGGATGTTTCTCCGATTTGCGGAGGTTTGACTTGTGTCTAAGGGATGCACGGAGTTCCGGGAATGCGATATTTGCAATTCCTTTACTTGAGCATACGGCTATGCAGAGTGGGCCGCAATTTCGGCGAAATTTCGGAATCTTTTTATCCGAATCGTTCGGACGTGAGTCTTAGCGGTTGAATACCACAAGATGGACACTGAAGTAACGAAATATTGAGATTTTTTTGTTTATTCGCATGAAATGAAAACATTCAAGAATGATAACATTAAAAGTTAAATTCTAATTATTAAAAATTAATGTAAGTATTACTTGAGGTCTAAAAATGGAAATAACCTTTGCTTTAAATCAATAATCCTCAACTTCCTTAAATTCATTTACTCATTTTAAAGAGCAGCATTCACTTCTTTGAAGTCTCTTTCAAATATTTAAACTTAAATTTTGATATTTCATAGAAATGGATAAATTATCTATATTTGAACATTCACAATGAAATATTTGTGATAGGGATGGAAAGAAAAACTTTTTGAAATCTAAAATGTTTTGAAAATGGATTAATTCAGTCAAACAGCCTATTGTTATTAATCCATTCTCAAGAACTCATTAGTCAATTGAAAAAAGTTGGGATAGATTTATGGAGAGTTACTTTAAGATAGATAGTAATCAGTCTTAATTCCTTTAAAGTTATGATGTGATATTTGAACATTACAACAATAGCACATATATCGTAGATACCAATTTTCAAGCAGTTCTTTTGGACATTTATAGTACATTTTCATAAATAAAAAATTGGTGCATTGTCCTTCGGCAATTCGTTGTTTTCCAATCTCAAAACTCGAGTAAATTGCAGTGCATCTGTGGACGGAAAAAAACCGCGTCCTAAGCAGTTTTCTTCAGGCGCCGGTTAATTTAGCCTCCTGAGCGAGAGCGTCTTAAACGGGTTCTACTGTATTTTCATTGCCATTTTGTCACTTATACCAAACGGTAAATAAATATACCCGGAAATATACTCTAATTACTTATTTGAGTAGGCATGAATATAAATAGCCATAAACAGAAATATTTTTAAATATCTTTTGGTTAAATCGAATTTCAAGTGCTTTCTGGATTCGCATCCATGAAAAAAGGCAAATATTCACTATTCTGTGTTGCCATAATGGAAGCATATGATCACTTCACCTTCATGTTTTCTTTACTGCGACCTTAATCCAGGTTAAAGCTGCCACTTGATTCACGAAAGCAGAGTAAACGGCTCTGAACAAAGCACCTCGCTATTCCCACAACTCAAGTTGCGTTTTTTCGTGCCATCACATAGTGAGCTAGGAGCAGCACACTTTCACTTCACCGCTCAACTAACACTTTCCTTTCTCATTCACCACTTCCTTGTCCCATATGCCATCTCATCTACACCAATACCACTTCCACTCCGTCCATTCATTGCCCCCTTTTTTCCTCTCAATTTCACTCCACGCACAGCGGAAAGCATTACGCAGGGAAATGCGCAGACCTCAAGAAAGGAGAGGTCCTTTTTTTCGGTGAGTGAATATAAGGGGAAGAGAGAGAGAGATGAAGCAGTAAAAACCTTGAGGAGAAAGGGTGAAGTAAAATGGGCCTTCCGCGGGGAGAATAGTCGTAAGCAGGTTAAATGGGACGCGTCTTATGGAGGACGTCTCTCCCACGTCGCCACGGGATATGGGCTTTTTTAAAGGAGAGAATAAAGGAGTTGAGGGAGGTGGTAAGAAAACGAGATGAGAGTGTATGGGGATGAAGGAAGATTCACCCCGAGAGGAAATATACTCCAAATTTTCTTGGTTCGATAATAGGCGCATTATCCATCCATTCTGTGGAGGAGTTTCGCCCGGCAGCAAATTGAATTACCCGAAGAGAAGAATAGCGCCTTGGAGCGAGGTTAACGAATAGAAGGGGGAGTGTATTGCGATTGGTGTCAAAAGTGTAACTATAAGGAATGATGTTAGTGCTCGAAACCGAGAAAAATTCTCCACCAAATAACTAGTACTAACTGGAATAGGAAATAATAGAGTGATATTTTAATCGACCTTATACTTGTATGATTTGTTCATTTTTCTATGAGGAATCTCCAACCACGACCGGAAGCTTTATGTTAATATAATATGAAAAATAGAAAAAATGCATGCTATTGTATACGCATATATAATGTTAGGATCCATGCATTATAATTCCTTACTAAATTTATTGCATCTGCATTATTAAATTATTGAAATTGAAATTATAATGATTTTAATAAATCCGATCTTAATTAAAATCACTACCAATATTCAGATAAGCAAATTAGGTGAAATAGGACTTTGGTAATCCATCTAATTATGCATTTTTAATGACTGATCGAACTGTGATCAAAACTATTTTGGAGAAGTAACACCCATGAATTCCTATGCATACGATAAGAATAATTTTTATCTACAAGTCAAAAGATATTCTGTTTGCGTTTGAGAACGTCTATTATATCTCCTGAGAGGTTAATCTTAATCCATACATGTAAATGTGTGAAGAAACTTAGTTTGAAGAAGTAAAGTAAAAATTATTTTGAGAGATTCAATAGTTCTCGAATGTCTTACATAGGGCTCTGAACCTCTTCAAAATTTTCTATTGTAGAAGAACTCTTAAATACTCTCAGATTAACAAGCTTCCAGATTTACGAAATATTTTTCAATTCATATAGCTTCATATTGCAATACGAAAGGTTTATGCTTAAATTCAGTCAGGATTTTTGACATACGATACATGCATGATACATATTTTACATGCTTTGCACCAATACAAAGCAGAAGAAATATATCCTTAATCTTATGCATCACGCAATGCTGTTATGTGCTTTGGGATATCTAAATTCCAGGGGCTACAGTATTCACCTATAGCTGAGGTTGCTTCTCTCTCTCTCTTGTATAGTATTTATTTCTGTCCCGCAGTTTTGAATATAAAATTTTGTGGTGGCAAATTCACTGTATTCAATCGTAAAAAAACTTATCCATGCCTTGTTTTATTTTATAAGGACAAACCAAACCGATGATTTGCCAAAGTTAGATTCACAGTAAGGCAAAACGAATGATTCCTACTAAAATTGAACTGGTAACAATTACTCTTTGTTTCCAATAGGACAGAGTCTTTAATAAAAGAAATTTTTTATGATTATAGTTCACTACTATCCTTAAAATTTAAATCTATAACATACGTATATAATATTCGGAATGTTCCATAAGTTATAAAAATTATAACCAACTTTAATAAAAACTGTATGTTTCTTTTGCTAGTAAATATTTAAGAATTATATGTTAAATGATATTTCCCCAAATGATGAATGCATGAAAAAAAATAATTCGTTTAAAATGCAGCGTACATGCACCATTATGAAAATTACATTAGATTCAAATCAGTTAAAATTTAGCTACTTACACTTCACTTACCAAAACTAATACTTCTTATCTATTCCTTTATGAGGTTATTCAGGTACCAGAGAGTTTCAAAGAATAAGTGATTGGGCACGTTGAATTTTAAGAATTATATAATCACCTCCGGTCAACTTAATTTTCCGGTCTAAATTAAAAATAAACCGCCGACACAAAATCTTTCTGTTTCCCAGAACTGCCACATATATAATAATCAGTAATTTTTGCTTATAGTTTAGGAGCTGCAAACCTCTCTAAAGATCTTTTGTAAAAATAAGCGATAAATTTGCAACTCTCAGTATCGTACGGTTAATAAATGTTCTTTAACTTTCCTTGGCGAGATAAAAAAGCGCTTTCCATGATCGCTTCGCTCAGACATTGTCAATAAGTCTCATAGCTTAAAGATATGGAGACAAATCTTTCCCTCAAATTTTGTCCGTGGACTCATAAAAGTTTGTTATCGTGGGATGAGTGAACGTGGAAACTGGATACCAACAGTCCTTACATCCCCATAACCTCGATCCCTCAGGGAAGATGCTTGGAAAACTTCCAACGTTCTCGCTGCCAATATCATTTACTGAAATCAAGATGCGGCTTTATCTCTTGGTCTATGCACTGGGGAAGAGTCTCTTAGGTGACCTCTGAGAGTGGAGTGTGTAGTGGAAATTTACGTGCCTGGGGAAGCTGTGACACTTAGCTCACCGCTTGTATCGCACTCCGCTTCTAGGAACCCATGAAATGTCGATGGGTTAAAGATGTCATTGACCTGTAAAACCGATTTCATACATCTGATGCTCACACTGGCTACTGATTTCTCATGGATTTAAATTTTACCTTATGTGATATTATATCTGAATCGTGCGGAATAACTTTAGATGACATTCGGGCATCATTGGTTATCAATGTTGTTTCATCCGTTAAATTACATTAAGTTTTCTCTAGTTATGTGCCATCCTCGTACATAATAGATTTCATGCATAATTTTTTGACTTACGTTTTGAATTGCGAAATTCCTGATATTCATTGACATTTGAAACTGGTATCGATTTTATTGAGATGTGATTGAGAAAATGGTAAACTTTCAGAGATTTAATTATTATCATTCGATTTGCTTAGATACAGAAAGTATGGATAGAATAGACGAATCTCTGCAAAGTGTAATGCAAAAGATGGCATTTTGTAAAAAATTACTATTATTATATTTCTGTTATTATTACAGAAGATACTGTTTTTTTTATACATATTCAATCCTTTACTTCCGGCTTTATCTGACTGTGGTCTCTAACTTTCCAAAGTATGTAAGTGTTACTGAAACTCTTGGCTATTATTAAAAATTTTTGATTAATGGAGAATTGCCGTAAATATTTTTCAATATTTTAATTATGCAGTTTTATCTATAATTTCATGATGAAAAAGAATAGAAAAATGTCAATTTTCTCACTCTTTAATGTATGAATAGATTTCCATGATCAATATGGCCTACAAACACATTGATATGCTGTAAGCTGCTTTCCGACATCTGGCAAGTGTGTAAACACCGAGCTACTTCTTTAGCTTGTTATTACATCGAATCGTTCATGAAAAGAATCAGTCTTTTATTAGACATATCCTAGTATCTATTTATCATATTTTACGCTCATTATGGGATCGAACGAAATACTTGGGGGATAATGAGTATGTGCTCCACAAAGGTATATTTTCTGGATATATCTGGCGATCGCATCCTAGCTTTTGATTTCAATATTATTTTTTAAGGTTTCACAATCAGTGCCTGACAGCACTTTTGTAACGCTTGTCTTTCTATCGCAGTATTTTTTAATACAACATATCACCTTACGCTGCAATTTCACAAGTTCGTGGGTACAGGTTTTATCCGCCGGATCCCATATTCATTCCAAATGAGTCTGGACCAAGATGAAATAACATCCCCTCTAACCTTTTCAATGCGTCTACCGACAATGCACTTTATAAAGCCTAGCTTTCCACAGATTTTTCGGATATGTGAGCTTCAATTTTGGTTATTTTTAAGAGTGATCCCGATATATAATGGAATAAGGAAAAATTCTGTAAAAGCGATGAACAAGGAAGGAAACCGAATTTAAAGAAAATTTTCCATGAATTAGTGATGTTAAAGTCAAAGAAGGAAGTTTTGTTTGCCCTGAAATAATTCTGCTGAATAACATATATTTTGAAACTAGTCTTTCTGCCAAAGAACTTATAAAAAAGAAATCTTCAGTATCTATAGCGAACGTTTTCCTTGGAAAGCATATGCGGAGAAATTACCATAAATTAGTGGACAATATTGTGGAAAATTACAAGAATTTGATATATTGAATTTTCCAAATTAATTATACCCACAGAACCTGGGTAAAGTCAATGACGAACCGGAAAAGATCAGACCATGTTATGAAATATTACGAGGGAAGGTGGGACACAGCGATTTCGAGAGATTATTAACTGTTGTTCTTAAATAAGAATTAAATAAATTTTACCTATATTTATACCTTCTTGTAATTGATATTAATGTAAATATTGAAGAAATAAGAATAAATTTAGTTGAGAAATGGATGCAAAAGATTGAATAAGGAAAAGAATAAAACTTACAATAACAAAGAAAAACATGTTCGTGCAATTTCAATCTCATGTCTACAATCAGCGACCCAAAATTAGTTAAAATAAGCTAATACCATCCATGATTCCGAAAAAATATTTAATTTGTCAGCTTGTGGAATCTTTAATTGAATATGAGTGAGTTATTCGAGAATAATAATCTTGCATAACGTATTTTCCGTAAAATTTTGCCAAGATATATCACAGCATTCTTGTTTTGTGCATATACTCTGGCGATAATTAAAATTTGATGTTTTCCTTCAATTAGCTCCCGTTACTTCACATTATTATAGTAGATCGCAGCCCATATTCTTCAATGTATTATAAAAAATACAGAAAACGATATCTTTAAATCTTAACTCAGGTGGACGAAAGATATGCTTAACAAAAGTCTTTTCATTCTATAATGGCAATCCTTACAATGATAAAACGAGCCGAAACCGATGAAAAGCTATGGATAACATTTTCTACCGGTGATAGTGTTTGTTTTGGAATCCTTCCGTGAAATCCTACCAAAAAGTCAAGCCCAAACTATTGGATAGCGGATCTCATTTTTTCTCAGCGGTTCGCTTTGTGAAAGGCGAGGTTGGCTCGCAAGCGGTCGTTTTATTTATCTAAGAGGAAGCATTAGAGGGCGAGAGAATGATGGATTTGAAACACGGAGTCCGGCAAAGTCGCCTTTGTACGTGGAAAGGCGTTAGTGGCAGCGACAACTGCTGAGCTCATCAAAAGGTTCCACTTCAATATATCTCTCCCGATGGGAGTCCATTGTTCGTCCTTTTTTCATCATTCCCTCTGCTGGAGCACGAATATCAGCTGGGGAATAAAAGGCCAGCAGAAAATTCCGTGATCGAAGTAGTGGTCCCTTCTAAATGTTCGAGAGCAAAAGAATTCCGGCAACTTTTTAACTCTCGACATCTCACATTGGCGAGACTCCTTTGGGCGCGCGAAACCCTCTCTTTTTCTTTTTATAGCATTTTCTTTCTCTCGCACATTCCTTTCCTTTTCTCTTTCATTCGCCACATACTTCAAATGCGAACGGAATCGAAAATTTGGAGTTCCGAGATATTCGAGTGTGGCTTGCCACCGTTTTCAAAACTTCGTCACAAGCTATAATTTCGGTCTCCTGTCCACGAAATTTATATCCAATTAAAAAGATTTTTTATCAACCAAAGATAACTCTTACCTTTTTTAAGGACGTAAAATATATTAAAAATAAATCAGTATGGTAAGGGGTGTATGAAAAAATATTCAAGTTAAATAAAACTTTCAGTAAAGTATATTAACATTCGTAATGTTCTGCAAATAAACCGTTATGAATTAAAATTATAAAATAGTTAAGATGACTCTTTAATGGACTAAAGTAAGAGTCATATTCTTATCTCAGACTGAACGTCAACCAAAGCTCTTACAAAAGCTAGATTAAATTATTTTGTGCCATATTATTAGCAAAGGACAGCAAAATATGGGCGATAGCAAACATGTTTAATAAAAATTATGATTATTTATCAAAATTATGACTGACTTCTGTTTTTCAAACCTCCATTCTCTGTTTTGCATGAAAAAGGCAATGTTTAATTTATATTTCTGAATTAAATTAACATTTCAGGACTTTTTATAGCGGTGGTTGTACATAAATGAATTTTTTATACCCTATTATCACATTACCACGATTAATTTGCAGTATATAAACAAATTAAACTATTCATCTGGTTTTGATCGTCTTTTGGTGACGATTTCACATGTTTGAGCCAATGCATTGTTCATCACCTACTAATTAAATAAAGATAAGGACGCTGAAGATGTCAATTCCTTACGTATTAATTGAGAAATTTTCAATATACTTAAAGCTGCGGAAGCAAAATATTTCGAACAATGTTCTTAAACACTATACAATTTTTTTGTATTTTTCGAATTTTGAAAAAATAGAACGATTCTCATCAAAAAATCACCACGAAGCAACATAAAGTATGTATCATTTGTTCGGTAAAGCTTCTATGTCATTCTTACATGCATTAAAATCATCAAATCAAATTATGTCCTAACAAAGTATGCACTACCTTTGCGTTTATGAAGCACTAAATTCCCAGAACGAATCTTCTGAAGCGTAAACTTTTCACAGGCCCTAGAGAAACTTCTGCGCTCATTACCTCCCATTTTTCTCCCCAAACCTCTATCTATACTCATACTCCGTCTCTTCCTTTTCAGTTGTTTATTTTCCGTTTCATTTTCCGGGTGACACAGCGATTTTGCCCCGCAAGCCAGGCATTTATCTCTTTTTCGCCGCCGTTATTTTATTTTTACTCCTAAACTTCTTCTCGAATTGGCGGCTACACAGCGAGAAAACTCAAATACGAGAATTTTATTATCGGTGTTGGAGTTCAGAACAATAGCTCATGTTTCCGCTTTTATATCCGGCGATTTTTTTTCCTTTGAAATTCAGCAACCGAGGACTGCACCGCTCGCAGCAAAGGTGAATCTCTTCAACTTTGAATACGGTTCTATTTTGGTATTTTTTATAAGTGCACAATTTATCGCTCAAGCGTTATATTTTCTTACTTTTTTCCTCGCTAGAGGAATTTGAATAAATTTTTGTATCGTTAATTCAAAGCATTGATATTTGACTGTTTTTAATTACATATAAATACATATTTTCCTTGCAAATTATTCATGATATTAAAAACCGGTTAAAATGGAAACATTGCCTTGTTGGTATTATTAGTGCATAATTTATCCCTCAAGTGTTTTAGTTTTTACTTTTTTCCTTGTTCGAGTAATTTGAATAATTGTTTAGATTTTTAATTCAAAGCATTGATATTTGACTGTTTCGTAATGTAGGTGTTTTCCTTGTATATTAAGCATAACCGGAAAAACCGGTTAACATGGAAATGGATAATACGAAGCATCGGTTAACACGAAGTTCAGCATCGGTGTATTCGGTCACGTGTAAAATTCAACGTATATTACTTCATTTAATACGAAAAGGTCAGCACGGAACAACCAATTTTGTATCTACTCCGCAGAAAAACCTCTAAGCAAAACTTGCAGTACATCCTTTCCCGCATTAATTTAGTTTAGGAACTGGTTTTGAAATGCGTCTACGAAATTCTGGCCAGAAAGGCTGCATAAATGAAATTTATTCCATTAAATCTGAATGATAATCGTTTAAATTTATTTCCTTCGTGACAGGTATGTCAACATATATCACTTCGCTGAATTCAATATTCGAATGTAGATTCTCTTTATTGACTATTATAATTTTTCTACCTTCTATACACTTTAGGAATTCACGGGAAGTAAAATTATATTCTTAGTGGTACGCAAATTTGCATGTTTACTTCCATTTAAGAATAGTACAAATTGAAATGCATGGTAAAATCGAAAAAGGTCTGAGCAATGGTTAAAGTAAAGGAGAATCCTTCAGCTTTAAAACATTCGGCAGATATTCGAATTTTTATTTTGACAAATCGTAATCAAATCAATCCCGCATTTCGTGCGTCATATCAGTTATGAAAAGCGTGCAAGGAAAGCCGATTAATCGTTTGCATCCAGTCAACCTCGACAAAACTGTAATCTGCTCGAATATGGCCTTGATTCAATTAACCTGTACTTCTATATTCGTTGGGCAGGAAAAATCGATCATTTGAATTTTTCAACGATTTATTCCGACGCGTTTTTTGTTTTGTCATTGCAACAGGAATCGAGTATTGGATGTTTGTCTCTCAATCTCTTTTGTTTTGTGTTCGGTTCCTATCCACGTAGGATACATATCCTTCCATTTTCAATATTTGTGCGTTTAGTTATTCGCGAGTAACTGAGTTGGTTGTTCACAAACTCTTGTTTGTAGAGCATATCGAAAGATTTCTTCGTGGAATGAAAATGGTTTAAGTTTAATATATCGCTTTTCTTTCATATCGGACGTATCTGCATAAAGAACAATCATCCTCAGCTCTTTGTTACAAATATCCGATTACTATTCTCCTATTTGGACAACTGATCACGGCTCTAATATTCAACTTTTTTTAAATATGATTTAACTTCTTTCTTTCCGTTCTCAGATATCGTCATTGATATTTTCAAAACTTAAATTACAAAAGATAGTATACTCGGAGATTGCCTCTAAATGAGTGTTTGACCTGAAATGATCTTAATATTTTCCATGATATTGTTAATGATAAATACAAAACTAATGATTAATTTCCATTTTTCCTCCCGTAAGACTATATTAAATTATATATTTCATTGCTCTACACCTCGAATTTCTCTTACCAAACGATCCTTCATCTACTACTTACCTCACCTGTTCAGTAGTGATATCTCACTTCATACTTCGTCAAATATATTTACATAATTTGATTAGATTTTTCACCTGTATTGTCGATTAATATTATAGTTTAAGATCTTTTCTTTTTAATGTTTTTCTTTCAAATTTTTAAAATTAATTTACTTTGTACGTTAAATATTTATGCTGTTTATGAATGTACATTGAATTATTTGTGCTGTTCAAGAAATTATATTGCAATAATTAACAAATTATTACGATATATCAAAATAATTATTACGATAATCTAGCAAACAATCACATTTTACTCTTCCGAATTACTGCCTTAAAACTACTCTGGGGGTACTTTCTTTCTTAATACGTATTACCCTGCTAATACAGCTTTCAGTAATGTCTCTGATAATACATGACAAAGGGGTGCTATTTTGAGCGATGATTGAACACCCTCTAAGCGCGGATCGAGAAAGTAATTTTTAGCCAAGATTCTTTTCTTAGATTTTTCGGGAACACCCAACAAAAATCTCTCCAAAAATTGCCTCTCCCTACGGTTTTCCCAAGGAAAACATTTTCACAGCGCGATCGCATGCCACTTTTCCTGCAGGAGAAAGGAGCGCCGCGTCATTTGTTTTCCTATCCACGCCCTGCGAAACAAACAGGTTACCTCTTTCCGACACTCAAACTACTTCTCCGTATATTTTTCACCGCTCTTCCCGTCGCTAAGTGCAATGAAAGCGACACTTTCCAATAAACCCACACATTCGCACCTAAACCCTATGCGACACACACAAAACTCACGTATACAAACACCGCTAAGTTTTTCATAGCCCCCGAGGGGCTTTCGATTCTCCCCGTCACCTTCTATCCTTCATCCTTATTTCTTCTTGGGGACAGAGACAGAAGCACATGTATACTCGGACGTGCAATTGCGCATATGATTACTGGTCTATCTCGATTTAGAGACGAGTTCTCAAAGTTATGCTTGATCGAACTTACCGCCGGCCCTCTTAAACATGAGCCATTCATTCATTTCTCCCAAACGCAGGATTTCATTAAAATAGCAACAATATGTTTTATTGGATTGATAACGGGCATACGGGTATAAATAATTTAATTGACATTCTCTCACTATGCAAATCAATCAGCCACTTTCCTTCTATCCAAGGAACACAGCTAAGCTGATAGATACTACATTTCCTTCTGCATGCATAAATCTCGGGTTGACGATGTAATTCTTATTCTAAACGCAAAGATTCTAAAAGTTAAAAATCGGAAGACTAATCTACTTTCTAAGACCAAAGCATATTTTCTTGTCCTTTATTTTGTTACGATATCGTCTCTGATTCCGTAATGAATAAAATTTACGAACCATTCCGTTTCATAAAGCAGAAACATACCATTTTACTCTATTCTTTTGTGTTTATGTATCAGTGCTTTCATGTGGTACTTATTATAATGCTCTTTCAGAATTACTTCCGAAGATAGAATTATGTATGATATGCGATTGCAGCTCAGACTGGTAGAATCTCAATACATTAGTTCTTAAACCAAGTTAAACGAAGCTTAAGGTAGTTCCTGTGAGGTATGCAAATAAATAGAAGAGAATGCGTTACAGATATAAATGAATATACACGAGGAACGATTCAGGTATCTAGATTAATAGATAATAATAACAAAAGGAAAAAGAAGTTCAGTAAAAGAGAGCATTATTTTAAATTAATTCTCACTATAGGAAATATCACTTATGCATAAAGTGTGCTGAAAGCCTGCTATATAAGCTAATACAAGTATGGATACACCGAAACAGTTCATGAAAGTTTATTAAAGAAGAATCATTCCATCTGTCTTCGGAAACTTGAAGCTGGAAAACAATATCAAAAGAGACAAGAGATTGTAAGGTAAAGAAATACGGTGTTTTAAATGACAGATGAAAATATAAAGCACGTAGTCTCCGAAACCGAGTGACTAATGAAGAAGTATACCAAAGAAAGCAGGAAGAATAGCTTGACGTAAAAAGGATGAAAATTAATTGTACATATTCCGAGACATGAAAATTTATTGGGAGGGTTTTGAGAAGAATGATATAGCGGGAAACAGCTGAGAAAAGACCAATGTCACGGGAGACTAGTGATTGAAGACGTGAAAGTCGTGAACTGTGAGGCTGAGATTAAAAGAGATTGGTAGCGCTAGGGGACCGCAGGGGACCAGTTTTCTGATTTCGTTTGCTTTCTTTGTGACGTGAAACGTACTATATATTATCTCTGACACAAAGGCAATGATTATCAATTAACGAAAAAGTTTCAAAATTCAAGAATATTATTTATATGCCTTCTGGAGGGGGGGATTCCTTCCGACCAGGGTGAATACCTGGCAGGATATTTTATTTTTCCCTCATCCCAGAGGAATGACTACCACCTGGCCTGGTGCCTATTTGCATTCATTAAGAATAAATGAATTATAATTGAGGAAAGTGTTCCATTTCGGTTTAATTTTTCATGGGGATGAAAAATTTAATTCTCATATTCATCAGCCTTCGATTTTCTTATAAGTAAAGCGCTCTGAAAAGTTCCACAAGTGAAACGATCTTTGTATTTCTTCACAAAAACCTTTTGATTTGCAACTAGTCGGCTTCGTTTCGTTTTGTAAGACGAAACTTATCTACGAAAAAGACGTAAATTTTTAAGGCTATTTCTTTTGTCGGAATATGGCACCTTTCCTCAAAGTCGAGCTTCCTCATCTCAAATTTAAATTGGAGGGTTACTGTTAATGATCTCTTCAATAAAACCGACCTAGTTAGGAAATTCTTAATCATTGACGGAAAACTCTCGTCACGATTGCCAAGTTTATCTGGAAAAACGGTCACAATGAGGGAGTTTTTCTAAACAGCCTAGTTCACTGCCCTCTTGAAGGATATCGTGCAAATAACTACGACCGAAAAGTTTCGTTCGACATGGGGGCACCGAGAAAATCTCTTTTCATACCGTAGTAATTTACCTGTACGTCTCTCGCGCTCCGGTGACTAAGGAATCCAGTAAAGATCGATGCTTAAGCAGAATCGCGCCTCAGGTGAACAAACCTGTCCCTCACAAGTTCGATGGCCTCGAGGTACGGAATTCCCAGCCAATTACCGACGTCATACAAAACTTCATCCCGAATTTATTTATGTGAAGGACTCTCCTAAAAGGTTATCTCAAAAAAGATGAAGAGCGAAATGTCGTTTGGGCGCAGCTTGTTATTTCGGAGGACGTTTTTCATTGCGCCCTCTACGCAACAAATTTTCCGATCGTCGAGAATCGATTTTACGAATGGTGAGTCGAGCAATATACAGACTTTATGCCGTGTCACTTTGAAGGTACGGTCGAAATAATAGCGATCTGCATAAAAAATGGGTTTTACGATACTCGGGATAATGGAAATTTCATCACTGCGTTTTCCGTTCCTGACAATATTTCTAAAGAGTTTAAATCTCTCGTTTAGAGTTCCATAGCGATGGGATATGAATCGTCATATCTTATTTTCATTACTTTTTCGATAATACTTTATGATTCTTTCCACCGATAAGAATGTTAATTTTCAAATGAACTTCGTCTGCTTCTAACTAAAGGAAAAAGAAGTCTTTTTTATTCCTCAAAATCAACTATAATTTGCAATACTCAATAAATCCTTCTAAACCCTCTTTAACTTTCCTTTCCTTAAACCTTAAAGAATTTATGTATAAAAGTATAATAATATAGATAGTATTATACGTAGTTCATAATATTCTTTATGAATCTTACCGTAGAAAAACTGCCTAGGTAAAAAGAATATAATAACTTTGTTTCTAGGAAAATTTATGAAGAAAATTTGAAGTTATATGAAACAGCTATTGAATTGAATTTCTGGGTCCAACATATTTGTCATAATTTTTCAGAGTATGGAACTATTTTCCTTATCAAATCGTATTTCTTGGGAAAACCGTCAAGATTAGAATTAAAGAAATTTTTTATATTTAGATTACATTTATCGGTATTTTGTCAATTATCAAGACTAATGCCTAAAACAATTCGCATCATACTCGTACATTATGCGATAGATTTCCTCTGATTCACAAAAATAACAGTAATCGAGATTATCATTTTAATTGAATTAAAAACATCTGCTAGATTTATCATATAAGATTTTTCTCCTGATAAAACGCCTATTTAATTTAATAATGCATTATCTTACCAACCAAACTAACATTTCTTTGATAGTTTTAGATAAACAAAACTTACTTCCTTTTCCCGAAAGATCTCCAATAAAAATATCAGGAATTTCAATTTAGTTCTTAATTCGACTCTCCATATTTTGTAATCCGTTTTGCTTGAAATTCTCTCAAGATAGATTGTCATGACCCTACTGAACAATCTGAGCTACAAGATGCGTAGAAGATACACATGGGGGAAATAACCTATAATGAGATTATGAGATGAACGTATGTATCTCGTTGGACTGTTTCCAAGAGTTACGAGTTTCCACGAGTTACTCTCCGCTTATCTCGTGACTCAAAAATGAGTTTACGGATTCTCCATCACCGAAGCACTTACAGATTCAATGGAACCAATTTCTCTCCGTTTATTTGCGAGTGAACCAATCTTGTTATGTGCCTTTTAACGAGATTTTCTATTCACCTTAAGCATGCCTTCAGTTTACCGTTCAATGATATCTTTTTCTGGCGCAAACAGTTGCGTGAAGAGGGAAATAGAGGTTAATGATTACGTAATCATAAATAACTAGCCAATTGAACGACTTTTCTTATACTTAATAAATGATAAAAGAATACAATTAATGAAGATCACCGAATGACTTCAAATGTATTTCGTAACCACGCAAGCAATGGAAAGCATAAAAACTATATTAAATTAAATAGTTTTTTGATAAAATATTTCAGTGCTTCCAACCGTCATTCTTCAAAATATACCATCAAAACAAGCTCATCATCTACCTTCAAATACCTCTTATTTTTGAACTGGAGATGATGTTTCTCTTAACTTAGAAAATATATAATTTTTATAACCCCAGACTATACTTAACTGGAAAGGAAGTTTTATTAGCCTAAACAACACAACCCAACGCCCGATAACATCATAATAGTCGATTATATACTTGAAGATAGATCAAATATTGGGTGAAAGGCAATATTTACTTATAACCATTAAATGAAACGGGACTTATTCTGTAGATGTTAGAACGAAGTCAGTATTACATACAGCAATTGCCTCGTCAACGGTTTCTGATGTCCCAAAAGGTTGTGGTGGACACAAGCATAAGTGTTTACAAATAATAAACAAAAAATAATAAAGTTATTTCTACTAATGTATCCTGAAATATTTTCTCAAATCCACCTATTTTACCTGTATGGTAGAGAAAAAAAATACGAATAGGCAGTAGCCTTTTTGCTTTATTTCACCTTGATTAGATGGATGCAAATAATCTCGTTCAATAAATAAAGTCGGGACTACTGCGACTGCTTTTTCACTCATTTATCTTCAGATGAACTATTTCTACACTACAGCATGTTCCATTTCCATTATCGAAAAGCAGTTTCCATTTAGGCATCCCTAATCACCCACAGTGAGCCTGACGCTGATTCTTACAAATTGCGAGCGTCCCCAGCAGTCAAAACGCCCCCTCCTTTTGTCAACTCCAAACCCTATTGTGGGCTAATAAGGCCGGAAGAGAGAAGGGAAAGGAAGGTAGAGGAAATTACAAAAATCCCACCCACCGCTCCTTTATATTAGGTTAGCCTAATAACGTTAATCCTCACCGGGAAACCCCTCGGTCATATCCCATCATTTCGAGAAATTTCGGCAGTCATAGATTTTGGCGAAGGTCAAATGGGTAATTATTGGTTTCGTGGATCGGAAAGAATGGGGATTGGATTGTTCTGGGGGGTAAGTCGCATTTGAGAGGAATTCCTACCCCTTTTACGCTTCCCTCCCCTCTCACTCCGCAGTTCCTAGATACAGGAGAATATGAGGAAAGTTTAAGACGGGCCGAGGGATAGGATTTTCTCAACTTGAGAGGTATCTCGTTGCAGTGGAGAAGGGGATAAATGGGGCAGAAGCTTCCTACCGAGTGTAGATAACCGGAAACAGAGATGGAGGAGAGGAGATGAGGTGAGAATAAAAAAGGGGAATGGACGAAGGTTATCGGGGCAAGATGCAAACCCCGAGGCCATGTGTGACGGTGATATACTGCGATACATTTTAGTGGCACCGATTGCTTATTATCCCGGTGATAAGCTATCTCTTCCGATTCACTGTATTTCCTAATAATGCTTCGAAATCTTGTGTTTCAAGTTATTTTGCATATGGAGACATTCCATCCTTTACGTCAATATGATTAATTGTAAATTACGGAACAAATAATTTAACAGATTTGTAGTGAAAAAGATTTACAAAGGAGTATAAATCCCGGACGTCTTCCAAGATCAAGATGGAATGGAATTTTGGGAGAATGGTAATTACTAAAAGCAGTGGAATATCACATAGCCTTAAAAATATACCTTTATATACTAAACCTTTCATAAGTTATCATGATTCTGTTTATGATTGTGTTAAATTTTTCTGCAGAAAAGCAAAGTCATTTACAGTAAAATTTCATGTTTGCAATAGATGACGATGGAGATTAGTACTAATTCGATGCAAATTGAGGATTATCTCTCTGGAAATTACTTCCAACAAAAATAATTCTATCATTCATTGGAGTTGACATATTTAAAACATATATTACTAATATGGAAAGAGTAGGCTTTTAAAATAAATCAAAATTTCGGAAACGTGTGCATTGACATCTTAATCATGTTTAAAATGGCTATGATTCAGGTAATTCCAATGCTTTGGTTTCGCTTTAATTAACTAACTTAATTGAAAAGTAACTGGTTGAATCAATTAAATGTACACTCTTTCCGCTTATAGCATTTTGGCTCGGTGAGGGAAACAAGAGTACTATATACTATAACTACCTCATTCTTCATCTAGTCAAGTGAGACCCTTTTCTCCCCATCCTCTTCTTAGATCTTGGTAGATAATGGTAAAAAAAGGATGTTCCAACAGGCCTTCTGGATGAATACCTCAAAGACATTAATTCTGTATCGCCACCTTACAACATTCAAGCTACAAGAGAATGGAGTGGTAGGTTTACCACTCCAATCCCCACCTACCTAACTACCACTAAAGCGTTCTTTGTGAGATCCTAGGAACCCTCCATTACTCAGCGAACCTAATTTCACCACTTAGTCCCATGCATACTACTTTGACTCGGAAAGAAGCGCCTATGAATACGGGAAAATCCGGTTCTTACGCTAACTCTGTTTTCGCATAGGCCTGGGCTACTAATGCCCCCTTTCTCTACCGGGTTTCTTTCATACGGGGCGCCGCGATTCCTGTCTCTCCAAATTTGATCCCGGCGCAACATCCTCTCCGTTGATATCCTCCTGCTCCCTAATCTTCCCTTGGGTGATCTCCTATCTCACGCCCGCATTCCCTCGGATATCTTCACTCCCTAATATCCAACCCAAAATCATCCGGGTCCCCCCGCCGCCCATTACGTCCTGTCCCTTTTCCTTTTGTCCGACCAGTCTTCCCAATCTTCCCCAATCCTTTCCCGTGTGACGAAGTTTCCGCCACGCAATCCCGGATTAATAATTGCGCTGCTACGGAACATGAGATGGCGGATTATGAGAGGAACAAGTGCCTCGTAGTAAGGAGGATGACGTGAGGGAAAGGGTATAACCAAAGGAAAATAAGCTGAAGATTTTACGAAATCAACCGAAGCACATGTAAGAGCCATAATGATGGGAAAAATTTGTGTTCATTACCACATACCAAGGGTGAAATTTGAACAATGGCTGGTTGATGTTCGCTGATAATGATGACCCATGTTTGAAACACCTGTAGGACCCACTTCATATTTTTAAAATGGCTAATCAATGGCGTCTTATATGCGAAGATTGGACCTCCTTTAACGTATTGCTCGTTTCTGTAATGTTGAAGAGATAGGGATATCGAAAGATCATGATAGATAAGAATATATGAGCCTAGAAATAAATTAAATACTACACGGAACACGTAAAACGGTATCGCAAAATATAACAATAATAATAATGAATCTCTTTATTCGGGCAAGATTTAGACAAAAAAAGTCTCTTCTTACATCTAACCCTTTATAAATATAAAATATACATTGATCGGAAGGTTTAAGATATTTAGAATAGTCTGCTCAAGGAATCTAGAAATGGTAAATCGATATGAAATCATATCGTAATCGGCTAATCGTATGAAACGCTGTGGATAAGCAATCCTGAATATTTAGAAAAAAGGAGGACAATGTGATTGCTTTGTTTCTAAAAACGGTCAATGAGTTTTACTGATATCTATGCATCAACCCCGCTCATTGCGGAAAAGTCGAAATTAAATACAGTGAGCACCAAATCACGATATAAATATAAGAACGAGAAAACACAGATTATAATTACTCCTGCTCTCTATTAAGTAAAGTTTCAACTGGAAAGAGTTATCTTTCTTTAGTTCTTCCAAGTAAGGACGCTTTACTCATCAAAAAGATTATATTCAGTTGGATGTTGCTTTCGTATATCGGAAACATAACCTTTTTAGCTCTTTCAGGTAATGCCAGGTTATCTCAGAAAATGCAATAGAATTTGATGTTGAGCCCATCTCCACCATTAAGGGTCATTTTCAAACATACCATAAGATTCAGTGAAACTTTATTATAATTTATCTTTCTTCCAAAAAGTCATCGCTCCACTGTAAGAAATAAATTCATATAAAGGGCTGTTTCCATAATAAAATGAATAAACCACTTTCCCATTGGCAGTCTCTTAATTAATCAAGATAAAGCAGAAAAATCCAACCCAACACATTTTAAGATTCGTCAAAATTACGCTAATTTAATTATCTAATACGCTGATTTGTGAGTAACAATCAGCGTTATTCACTATAAATCTCTTACAATAAAATTATTGTAATTTTAAGACATTATTTACTCAATATTATTCACTTAAAAAGCACTTCTTTAACATTATTGCCTTACCATATATAAACGGTGGTAACCATGAATTATCATTAGGAATTGCGAAGAAGGAATTGTGAGTACTACAGAAAGATTTGGTGTGTATATGAAACAATTCAAACTAAAAGTATTCTTTGATAAGAGCATATTCCAATTATCTCACCAAGAGGTGAATCATATGAAAAGATTTTACCAAGTTTTATTTCATACATTTCAAAATTTTGTCCTTCCATCCTTTTTAACATTCGGAATAACGAACAACGGACAATGAGTTTCCGCTCCGTCATTAATTTTAACCACCTTTGTGGCCATGGGCACATCTTCCTTTAAAAACGAATCCTTTCTTCTATCCCTGCGTCGCATGAGAAAAGAAGAATCTCACAGAAACCGCTCCAACTGAGATCAAGTCTCGAGTATTGTGCTCGGAAAGAAAAACGCAAAACACTCTGTTTCATCCCGAGAGTGAAGGGAGAAATGCAAACATTCCGCTGCGACTGAGCATCACCGCGCACCAGAATTTCAAAATCACAAGTAATAAGAAAAACTTTGCACGGAGTCCTACTCTCGGAAAATAAGATACATGACCCCAAACACATCCCGGAGACTTCTGCGGCAGTTTTTGCATTTCGAGGCACCGAGAACCGTAACGCTGTTTTCGAACGTTGCCTCGCCAAGAAGGGAATACATTTAACTTCCAGGTCGTATCAGCCGGTGCTTTCAGGCGTTTTCCTTAAATGCTGAGAGAATTTCCATAATGTTTCCTGGGAACGCTTGAAAGGGGCTCTTGTCCCGTAAAACGTAGCAAATAAAGCGGAAAGAAACTTTTTCTTGCCAGAATAAAAACCGCGATTGTTTCAAAGAGCTTCCGAAATCTAAGAATGAATTTCGCATGTAATGCATTGACATTATTTAGCCATAAAACCACCATTTTCTTATTTTTTACCTAGCTCATCTATCAACGGATATCTTGTCAATCTTTTTGCCCTCTTACTATCTAATTTTTCTTCGGTCTATAGTTCCGATTTCTCTTTCGAGATGATAATTTCAGATGCTACGAGTATTATACATTTGTGTTACACATTCACTTCTTCAACATTTATATTGGTATCAATTTAGAAACTTTGGTATGGTAAAACAGATGGTATAGGTATAACCATTTGTGGAAAATACAATGTTTCTTATTTGATATTATGGCTTTCCATGAAGTTACGCCTTCGTACATAGATTTATATCGGTTTTCCGCTGTCACGAATCCTTATAATTGGAAAAATCTCGGAAATGCGACGTAAAATAAAAAGAATTCTAGGAAACGAAAAACCAATATGAATGATATTGATGTGAAATGGTCATTGGACTTAAAATTAACAACCCAAAAGAGGGAAAACGACTAAAAGTAGGGCAAAAACATAAAAAAATCAGATAGTATGAGGGTGTAGAGAATGAAAAAATCTCAGTTGATAGGTGAGCTAGGAAAAACAGCAAACATAAACTGAAGCACAACTTTCTGAAACATGAGGAAGGAATGCATTCTAGGAATCGTGAATAAGTCACATGTTTTACTTGGAGCTCGGGGCATCTTTTCCGTATCGTTCCAAGGAGGAACTTTTATTCTTTCCGACGGCCATTTCCAGAAGGCTGGCAAGTTTGGATTTGAAATGAGAATCCTGAGGTGCCATAGGCCGACTCAGCATTCGGAGTCTCCCTTAAAAGGAAAAAAGACACTTTGGAGATTCATCACGGAAAGAGCGAGGAGACGGAAGATGGTCGTGGAATTTAGGAGAGAACGTCTGGAGTGCGGTCGGAATGCACTTTGAGAATTTCAGCGGTATTTGTCCATAAAATTGGAAAAGGCTTCTCCGAAAGAGTAAGAGAAACAGAAGCGTGGTATCTCTGCCACTTGGCTGTTTATTTCCTCCGTTCCAAAGGTGCCGAGACAGTTGGATAAACAAACCGCTCGTTGTTTTTTTGAGAAAATTGCGTGGAGTGCGCGTTTCTCATATAACGGAAGGAACCGCATCCTTCTCCACACGTTCGTATCCAAGGTATTACGTTGGCAAGAGTTTCCTTGTTGCTGGTATCGGGTATACCGCGTATTTAGCTCTATCCCCTAGATATTTTCCCCTCTACGGCTAATTTAATATACCTTCGTTCATTAGTTCATCGTATTACTACATTTATCTTTTCATCAAACTTTAGCAGTAAGTAAAATCAAGCATATACCTCCAGGAACAATTTCAATTTTTCCAATCAAATACGGTTGTAAGAATTTTTGTATATAAAGTTAATGTCTTTTCACTTCATTTTAGTCTATATAAATGAGTTAAACCTGAATTAATTATATATATTTTTCTGAAACATGACTTGTTGTAGATTTAATTACGATATTAGTTAGCAGGTTATATGCTGTATTCTTATTCTTTCCACCCCAAAAATGATTTTAACTGAAGAATCCCAATATATATATTTCTTACCATTCAATTTCCATTCGAACTATTCCTTTACTTGTCAATATAACTAGAAACAATTGAACTTGCTCGATAAACGTATTTTGCTAAAGAAGATTCTTCTTTGATGCTTAAGAAAATAAGGATTGAAATTGCTGGGAATATTCTTGTAATTACTTCCAAGAAACCTTCCGTCGTAAATAATAGTGTAAGGATGGAGCAATGGAACAGTGGTCGCACACCTTTGTTTTACTACGTTTGAATAATAGTTTCTTTATCTCCCACCGAGGTCCCTACATCATAATTTAACACATGTATGAGTAATTTTCTATATCTCTCTCATTCTCGTAATCCTAAGAAAGTATTTATGAGAGTAAAAATGTTCATAGACACAGTACATTTACATTATATGGCGTTTAATAAAATGGTTTCCTCGTCTATAAGTATAATATACGAGTATATCGCAAATGAAAATTTCAGAAATGTAAACTTCACTATAATTACGATGCAAAAGTTAGTACAATACCTATAATTAAAAGAATATATTCAAAATATTTCGTACAAAATTACATATATACCTTTATCCCCGTACTTAAAAGCAACAATTTCATAATAACATCTCTGGGAGAAAGTTTTCCTCGCCATGCTCTCAAAGCGCATTTCATTTTTCCTTAATTATGAATTTTCATTCTTTATCATCCTTGACTGCTAACATCATCATGTAGAAAAAACTCACCACAAAGTCAAAAAAATTAAAATACCCATTAGTGATTCGCAGGGACCAGGTTAGGGGCCAATGCAATAGCGGCTCATGCTTGAATAAGCGTATGATAGTTTGAATGCGTTGTATATCCATTCCTTGAAGATCTGCTGCCTCAAAGAGCTTTCGTAACTGTTAGAATGGAGTTCAATCATCACCTTGCCCGAATAACAACAAATGAAGAGAATAGAAATTAATCCTCTCTCGGAATCACCTCTCACTTCGCCCTCATCCGACACAGTATCGATCTCCGCGTGAGAATTAAAGTTGAGGATATGGTTTCCAAAGGCAAAAGTCTGTCATTTGGGGAATAGCGCTTTCATTGCCCACGGCGATATTCAACTCAAACATAATTTCCCGGTGTAGGAGGCGCGGAAAGGTGCCGTCTCCGAGGTAATGCGAGCGACAATTACGCATGGCGTTAAAGAAAAGCATGATAAAGCGTCTCTCTCCCGAAGGGTATAAAATCCAAGGAGCGCCTTAATAGCTCCGAAGACAAAAGGAAGGAGCGTTCGAGAAAGTGACAGAGAGGCAAAAAGGAAAGGAGGACGAGTGTTGGCGTAAGCACAGACGGAATCCCTGCGAAAAGGTGAAGGGAGCAAAGAAAGAGAAAGGTGAAGACGGAATGACGCGAAACCTTAGCACCTTATTGTAAGCGCCTACGCTAATCTCGGGTCATACGAGGGCAAACATTGTGGAGAAGTGTTCAGCGAGCTACTCCGAGGAAGTTTTCAGCGTAATGAATCGCGTGGTCGTCTCCGTGCCTCCATGGCTGACTTTCTTGTTCACCCGCTATTGCGGAAGCTTCAAGAGTATGCGTTGTATTTAAAACTGTTATTAATTTTTGACCTAATTAATATTATATAACATTTAATGATCTTATTAATAATTTATATTATTATATTCTATTAACATTCACTGATTCTTGCTACGCATAAATTTTAATTTTCCAAGTTATTTATTTATTTTATTTATTAATACAAATAAGAATCTTAATAAAAAGAGGGCAAGATGTTGTACTTTTTCCACAGTTCTACAAAACTAAGCCTTCCTCCGTAGATTTTATTTTAACAGGCATCTAGCCTGGTGGTAGACTTTGGGGTTCAAATAGAAGAGCAATATCACTGCCTAACATTCAACCAATCGGGAGGAAAACCCCTCCATCCCAAAGATAGCACGAAGAAGAAAATTATTCAAAAATATTCTATTATAAATATAACGACACGTCTACAGTGCGGCTTACAATTTCAAATATTTTACATAGCATCAAAATTTTAAGTAAACTCAAATATAAAATCATTAATACATTTACAACATACAGTATCTCGTCTTGTTACTTACATCGTATGAAAGAATGTTATAGAGATTCTTATTCTGTGTATATTCTGTCCTAAATTTTAAGCCTCTTAATCTTATGCACCTCAAACTACACCGTTCGATTTTTATGTGGACTGCTGTACTATATTCAGACCGGCATATACCTCAAACTCTTCACCATCACTGATAATAGTTCTGAAGCTGGAATGAGGATAATAGGGGAAACGAGGAGTTAGGCAGTTTCCCTTTGCTTTCCTCGCTGACCCAGAATGATATGAAGGCAAACGTGCACGGAAGTAACATTTTGTGTTATTCACAAGGTGAGAACGGTGAATGAAGGTGAGTGCCCTAAATGAATGCCACAGCATCACTCACAAGCTTTCATACCATCGCAGCCAAGTTTGAGACTGAGACAAAGGGTAAAAGAAAAATACATTTTTCTGTGACCAGCACCGAAGAACACAAAAAAGAAATTTCATGCACTATGAAATGGTGAGATACCATTCATCAAATAAGAGTGATGATTCCCTTTTGTTCTAAAAAGCCTTTAGTTGTACCTAGAGACAGAAACAGGGAAACTTACAAGTAAGAAAACTTATTAAGTGTGGAAACTACAAAGTGTGGAGACTAAAACTTTAAAAATTATTCTTATTTCTTTCACAATGGCGTTCCACGAAGTAAGGCTTAATCAGATTGATACATTATCGTACTTATAAACAAAGATCAATAACACAACCATCAATATATGAGATTAGTGTTCTAGAATACGGTTAATATCTGGACGCATCTTCAGAAAGTCTCTTAATCGTTAGACTTCAGAAGACGAGTCTTGCCCAACCATGAGATGAGGAAGTGATACTAAGGTGGGATGAAAATAATGCGGTCGAATTTGAAAAAGAAAAGATGAATAAAATAAATTAATAATGTAGGAGAAAACATATTGAAACATACAAATAGGGGTACCAAAGAGGTAGTGTGAAGGAAATGGCATCTTTGAAACAGTGGAAGCTGTAAAGAATAAGGCAAAAAAATTCATTTAAAAACAGGGATGAAGACGTCACATGAACAAAAAGCAAACAACGAAGAGAATTCAAGAAACAAGGTTTAAAAAATAAAGCAAAACCGACAGGCATATGAATAGGGAGGATAACAAGGTATTACAGTCAGGTGAGATGAGTAATTTTGTCAAATTTGTATTTCAGAACCTAAGCTTTTGTCTTCAGTAGTAGAGGAGTTGATTTACAGCTGATATGGATTTTATACAGAATAACGTAGATATATATGAATATGATATGGTCTTCATATGCTGTTAAAAATAGCTGAAGCTTTAATAATAAGAATACTGTTAATACTATCTCTTGAGGTTATATCTCCTTTTGACTATTTCATTACCAATTAATGGCATAAAATTATTTTTTAATTATTCGCATTCAGTAAATACATGGGTGGTCTGAAAAGTTTCCGACATTTCGCCATTTCTCGATATGTTTTCTGAAAATCTCTGAAAATTTTCTGAAGATTTCTGAAAAATCTGGGGTCGGAAACGTTTCTGACCACCCTCGTATATAACTTAACGAAGGGAAGGGACTCTGATTGGTTGGAGTTCGACTTTGGTGAAAGCGGTCCTGGGTTCGATACCGAGTGAGAACACTTACCCCAATAAAGGTTAGCGTCAGGAAGAATATCCTGCAGTAAAAACCCAATGATGAATTCATTTTAATGGTAATCATTACCCTACCCAATAAAAACTGGTAATAATATTTTATTACTGAATGTCGGAAGAACGAAACGAGTTAGGCTTTGGAAGCAAAAATTAAGGTGACACGAAGGCCTCACGGGCGGAAACACACCTGAAACTTTTGACTCTTTTTAGGGATTAGAATTTTAGTATGAGAACAGAGAGAGAGGGAAAAATTGGATGAAAGGAAGGGAGTTAAAAAGGGATCTCTGGAGATTTTCAGACGTAAGTCTGCATGTGAAAGGGTTATTCCGGGAGTAATCTCTATGCTCGACTCTTACGCCGTCGAGAGAGAAAGGTAGGGGGATAAGTGTTGGCTCAGTTCCAAAGTGGTATTGAAAGAGAAGAGAACAAAGAAGAAGGAGAGAGAATTAAAGGGGCCGATAAATGGAACGGAGGAGAAGAAAGAATTAATTGCGAAAAGGAACAGACCGAAAATGTTTTTACGAATGTGGGCGGAGATAGGACATAGGCCAATCAACAGAAAGACAGAAAGAGGTGGAAAAATAGATGCGCTCAAATGAAGATTCAGTTATAGATAAAGAAATGAAGAGGAGTAGTAAAAAGATTGGATAGTATTCAGTGGAGATGCCATCGTAATTGGGAGAGCAAAATTCAGAAAAAAACTATGAAGATAAGAATTTCAGGGTAAGTCTAATTCCAGAGATCGATAATTAATATTAATAATTTAGTCTTAATTAAAAGGATAATGAAGAATGAAAATGTAAATGACACGTGTTTCATATATCCATTACGTGTTACCTAATTTATTATGTGTTAATTAAATATTTTTAAATAATAAAATTAAATAAGTAAGGATGGCTTGCGTTTCATTGTTGAATATCAATTTCTAATGCGGCTGTATCCCACGTTATTAACCACGTATATTTATATAATCTACCATATTAGGAAACGGTGGAGATATATCATAAATTAGTGAGGAATAGCTTCATAATTTCTATAATATTTTTATCAAGACTACCAATTTTGGGTACAGCGCCATCATAGTACGTCCAGATGGCATCGCAACCAAAACATAACATAATAAATAAAAAATATAGTGAAAATTACCAAGTTTTTTCTTGCATATATTTTCCTTAAAATAGAGCGTTCCTTTTACTTTTAAAATATATTCGATCAAAAATTTCATAGAGAGATCTAAATAGATAGATGAATCATAGATGAATCTAAAAAAAATACAGAGGACAATTGAGGACTTATTAGTAGCAATATTGATGATTTAAAAGTTAAAAGGGGTTTAAAATCAAATTTTTGTACCACGCAATAATATCCAGTTCATTATTGATATGTAAGTTAAATTCCTCAAACTTAAACTTATGGATTTACTTTTTTATGGAAAGTTTAGGATGACCGACTATATCGTTATCGTGGATGAATGCCTTTAATTCAACAACTGGAGAATTTAGTATGAAATCATTCTATTTCCATTCATCAATTATTAAAGCGAAATAACAACGATGAACTCATTTCCTTTCCTCTAATTATATTTTGTTAATATTATCCTATGAACCAAAAATTCAACACTGGAAAGACTACTAAACTAAATTTAAGTGAACCATAATTGAAAAAGAAGTATAGAATGTGGAAGTATTGTCCTCTTGTGCATATTAAATAAATTCTTGCATTTTTTCTTGTTCATGCTACAATTTCTACGATATATTTACATTAAACGCCGTTCCTTTCAAAAAAAATAGTTAACATCAGTATACATTTCTTTTCAGTATTTTAAATGGAATTTCACGGACGTATGCATGCATAAATTCAAAAGGAGAGAGCTCGTTTAAAAAATTCGTAACTCCTGTTCCCTTAAGAACACATTTGAGGTAATTAGCTCACGGGCACAGCAGCGGGCAGAGATTCAATGAAGAAAGTCCAGCGGGAAAAAACACGTAGCAAACGAGCGCACCGAATCTAATTCCAAATTATTCCATTGGTATTAAGCTACTGGGGAATGCGATGGAAAAAGTAAAAAAAAAGGATTGAAAGCAAAGAGGGAACTTAAGTGGAAGAGGTTAAGTGTCCATGCTTCTGGATGCTGTTGGGGCTTCGGCGAACTGAATTCGGCCGTAAATTTTACGCGGCTTCCTCAAAAGAGGGCATCACTTTGTCTTATCCAGCTCTCCCTCTCCTTTAAGCTCACTCCCTTTGGGCTATCGTGCCTTAACTGCCTCCACCCCTGCCGTGGCGCCTCCTGACGCTCTGCGGTCACCCTTGGAATTAATCCCTCACTTCGTTTTACTTCCCTTATCATCAGCATGGGATCTAGTACGGATCTCATACCATCCCCATCTCTTTACCGCTCCAGATCCGGGGCGCTTTTTTTTCTTGCTACGGAAACCAATATAACCTTCCTCTTTCTTGGGAGAAAAAAAGTCGTATATTCCAGATGGGGTCTCTTAAACGATCGGCGTCTCAAAGTTTTTCATTGCTTCCACTGCGGGAGGGAAGGGTGATCATGGATTGGTGTGAAATTTCGACTAATAATCTCTCTCTTAGTTGATGGGAGGAATAAATTTGATGGGGAAAGGTTACGTACGGAAGAATGACTTTGATTTTCGTCGTAGTAATTTAGGTTTCCCTTGAACCAGATCTTGACCTAGCTCTGGGTATTTTGGGAACGGTTTGGTTTGATGGAATGGCGATTCACTTGAATTATTTAACAAAATAAATTTTGGTCAATGCATCCTCTACCACACGCCAAAAAGTGACTTGCGGGGTTTCTATTTATATGTGGAATAATGGATGTAATTTCTTTTTGGTGTATGACAGAGAAAAATTTGTCTTTTACCCATCACTCTGTGTCGATCGTGTGTATAAGTTGTACTTGATAATGGCTGTGATAATGTGAATCTTACTGAGATGTTAGCAGTATCAAATAATGAGTTTCACCTTCGTTATACATAATTCATGTACAAAGTCTTATTCCTAGGATTTCGCTTTTTCATCATTATTTATGTCCCATGTTCTGCATCTACGTCAACTTGTTCCATTCCTAGTATTCTGGCTCTGCAACGAAGACAAGCATAAACTACTTCATTCCTCATCTCGAGCCATATTCTCCCTTACTAATTAATATTTTGAAGCGAATCATGGAGGGACCGATGATGCAGCATCCCTTCGATCTGTTTCTGATATACGGATAAGCAGAATCATCCACGATGTGCTATCAACAAGCCAAGATGGATACCAAGTATTAATCAACGTATGATTCCGTTGGAATCTTCGGGTATAGCAAGGGCGTGGAAATAAATAACTTAGAGTAATTGGTAAAAGCACAAGTTACATGCAAATTAAAATTTTGAAGACATTTAAAGCCTGTGATTCAATTACATGGGAAGGGTATCTCAGTATTCCCTATTATTCATTAATATGATATAAATATAGAAAAACTGCTGAGAAATAATAATATTTTAAAGATTTTTATACCTCCTTTATGAATTTTTCCACAGAAGTATAACATTTTCATTATGATAAATAAAATTTTCATTGATATGATCCTAATTTTTGAGGAAACAGAGCCTTTTCAATTGGATTCAAATATTTTTATTATCAATTAGCTTATGTGGAAACTACCTTGGAAATTTAATACAAATCAAATATACACATAAAATATATACAAAAACACAAATCTAACGAAACGCATTCTAAGAAGAAAAAATGAAATGAGGTTGCTGAGAGGAAATCCTAGGTTATCTAACTAAAATGATGAGATTTCCGAAGTAACTTAAGACAATTGAACTTTTAACTACTCCGCGTAATTGCCTCCAAGGCTTTGCGTTTTGTAGCTTGATTATTCGGTTTGTGGCCTGAAGCGCTTGGCCATTTGAGTGCCATAACAGAGCAAATATCTTGCTAAGTTTCTTCTTAGGAAGCCACTACTCTATGGAGTTGCCTTAAATGAAATTTTCTCGCCCCAAGCGGTCTCTGCGTTCGCTTGTACGCCTTTATCGACCCTGAATGCTGGGTGTATGTTTATGGTTACCAAAGGGAGAAATAGCCATCAGAAAACATAGTTATTTGTCGAACTTCTCCTGGAGATAAAAAGAGTATGCATCGCTGGATAACTAAGCAATATGACCCAGTATTAACGCTTCTTCATTATTTACATTCAGCACGATTCTCACAAATAAATTCGAGGGTATGAATCTGGGAATATGTTGAAAGGATTTTACAAGCGATAAATATTTTTTATATTACGTTTCTTAAACGTTGGTCGTGTTTATGTGAGTTTTTATATTGAAAGTTAATGAGAAAGACACTTTCAGGAAATAAAGGAATGATTCTTTTATCTCCTTTAATTTTGTATCTACATAAGTTGGTATGACTACGGAATAGCCAGTGGGCGTGTCCTAGAAAAATAGGGAAGAAGGTATGGTCAGCCTGACTAGTCAGCCAACTCAGCTAAGTGGTCAAACAAAAATCTAAATATATGCACGATTCAATTATTTAGAGAATAAAACGGATCCTTTGTTAAAAAAAATTAACCTTCACGTACTACATTAATAAAATCTGAAAATATGCATGAGTGATCTGAAAGGTTTCCGACATTTTACCATTTCTCGACATGTTGTCTGAAAATTTCTGAAAATTTTCTGAAAAATCTGGGGTCGGAAACTTTTCAGACCACCCTCGTAGACAACAGGTCATTAAATTGGTAAACACTGTCATTTGTAAGTGTAAAATGTTTGTATCTCAACAGAGAGGATATTTACCTCAAATCAAAATAACCGCGAAACTTTCTTCTTGTCAAATGAATAGCGATATCCAACGATAACTTTTTTTACGAGCTGAAAACTTTCAGGTGATGACGTTCGGATTCATTACTACTGTGGAAACCGAGATTGAAAAAATTAAAGCCCTTATTTAACTGGACGAGCTAGAAAGAAAAAATCTGAGTTACAATTACTTTCACGGTCCCAAAATCGTTTAAAGATCAATTTAAAAAGAGAATGGACGAAATAAATGAAGAAAAGACAGAGAATCCTCTTACGTAGTAATTTATCGTCTTCAGTAATGTGGCAAATAGAGGGAAAAGTAATGGATGTAAAAACAGACAAGATAAATGTTTTCAAGGGGCAGAGAAATGGGTGGAATAGCAAGATGCCATTAGCAAAGAAAGATAGGAAGGATTAAAGTCATTCTTCAAGGATTTATGAGGAAAAACATGAATAATTGCTTATTTTTGTAACTGCAAGATTAATTGGCTGCATAAATACGATGTAATTGAGTTTAAAATGGGAAATGAAAATAAATTCTCTTTTAGGGAACGATGGATAGATCCTCAATTATAGATTTCAAATTAATTTCATGAAAATTTAAATCCCATAAATATATTGCATTTAATATTTTTGTGCCATAATCGTTATATAGGTTAAAGTTACTAAATTATATTAGTTTTTTATATTTATGAATTATAACTGTTAATTATTAATGATAATAAATATTATTTTTAGTTAATTGTCATAAGAATGATACGTAACCATGTTTATGGAGTAGATACTATTTTTACCATAGATTTAAGAATGCATTCAGAAAAAAGTTTTCAGAGGGTTATTAGTGTGTTAATACCTAAGATGCCATCCTTAAATGACGTCATTCATCAGAAGAAGGGGAGATTTGATACTTTTTGAGATAGATGATGGGGCATATGTAATACAGAGTTATGTCGTAAAGAAGTAAAACTTTATTATAGAATCTTAATTATTTCGACGGAAGAATTAACCATTCAAATTCAACTGAATAACTAATTCTACTAACCCAACTGACTAACTAATTCAATTGAAGAACCATTAAATTCCACAGACGGTTGTACACATCATTCAAAATAGAAACTAATGAAGACGAATAAAGTAGTATTACATATAATGGAGAATGGAATGCTAATTTGGAATGATAATATGGAATGGAAGAATAATATTCTATTGAGGCTCTATTGAGTGATTGGCTTCTATAACTCTACCTCTCTTCTACCGAATAGAAAAAATTCTTCGCAGTCGGTAGGATTCGAACCTACGCTCCCAGAGGGAAACTGATTTCTAGTCAGTCGCCTTAACCACTCGGCCACGACTACCTTATCCGTATATTCTACATTACACAAGAAAAAAAGTTTCCTTATAGCATGATACAGTAAGGTAATTCGCAACTAAAAGATATCAGAGGTGGGAATGAAACAAAAGTAATACTCAGATGTGAAATCGAGTTGGTGAAACTCAAAACGGACGTAAAGATATGAGAAAGCTAATGATAAGGACGGGAACAAAAGTAGGAAAAAGCAGCCAGATAAGGGAGAACTCGGAGGGTTACAAAAACTTTCCTGAAAGTGCTGTCAGGTTCGTGGGGAGTTATAATCACAACGATAAATTCCGGCAAAAAGAAAAGTCAAAGAGGAGAGGAGGGAATAAGATGTAAACACGGAGATAAGGCAAACAGAAGGGAAGACCGGGCTAACAGAAATATCGGATTATTAAGGAATCGAATGAGATTTATTGGAAAGTCCCCGGAAAAATATATCGGGAAAGAAAGCTTCAAAACGGTAACATAAACAAGGAGATAGATAACGGAAGGAGCGACGTTTTCCAAAAATATAAATCCCTTCCTAAATGGGCGAGAAAAGCATGTTTCCCTCCGTTTGATTTTCCGAATTTCTCTGGCACCGTTACAAGAACTCTCGTCCCAGTCTATGTGCGAATCGCGAAACTACCGATTTTATTTTTTATACGTAGGATACGAGTTGGAGAGGTCTGAGAGGGAAGAGAATGGAAAAAATAGATACCGAAAAGTCTTTTGTTACTTTTTTCACCGGTCGGAACGCAGATGTCGCTCAAAATCCTTAGCGCGGTGGGAAAAAAACTTTCGCTTTACTTTCCCTTCATTCGGAGGCGGATTTAAAGGATAGGAAATTCCATTAAAAACAAAATCGTGTAAATGTTTGCTCCTCTTTCGAATGGGGATGGGCAACTTTTCTGTCAGGAGGATACCTTGCATGTAGTACGTACTCTCATACATGGGAAAACTTGTTTTACGAACAAATTCGCTTGGTTTCGTTAGAATATATGAAACCACTGTTTAGTTTAGCATTTGATTTTTTATGGCTGAATGTTTTTTTCTTGAATCATCATTGGTTTCATTAGTTCATTTCCGTTCGTAATTTCCACATCTTCCCATTCATCACTTACTATAAGAGAGGTTCCGAATACCACAAAGAAATGCTGAATAAGGCCAACTGTCTCTTTATCCTTAAAATTAATCAAATATGCTCAGTATAAATTCGATTACATGTTGCTTTTTTATTTAAATATTCAATATTCGGATATTTTTTCTTTCTATTCCTATTCAAATTTTAACTTTTCTGATTTAGTGATTTACCTACACTGTAAATTTTTACCTCAAAATTTTCCCCCTTTTAAGTTATAGCTTTTCGAGATAAACAGCCTTTTACAACTCATTATAGCTCTTAAAAATTTATAGAAAAATTGAGTTTAGCCCTTCGTTTCTTTTCATAAGGATAGAAGCCACGAATTTGTTAGTAAGTTGAATTTTTAACTAACTAGAACCTAATATTCTCTTTCGTTAAGAGTTCCGAGAGATTCCTTTTTTAATCCTCATAATATATTCATGCAAATCGTCTTGGGTAACTTTTTCCCTTTTTCTCATTTCTCTATTTCAACTTTCCCCGTTTCGTCCATGATTTTTTGAGTATAGTGTGCCTTCCGGCGGAGTCTCTGGGGACAATATACTAAAGGAAGGTAGTAAAATATTTCCAAAATTCAGTTCGAAGAACAAATTTTTGTACTACTTAAGCTATCTTAAGTGTACATATATATATATATATATATATATATATATATATATATATATATATATATATATATATATATATACATTATAAGACATTATAAGACATTAAAAATCCTTATGTGCAGAAGAGTACAAAAACAAGAGAGATTAGTTAATACTATAAGTTAATGAAAGAATTAACTTGGAACAAGGCACATTACAGCGCCAAAGACCTAAGGGCGGTAAATGACCTTTATAAATGGACCTTAAATCACTGGAATCACCGAAAAGGGATTGGTAGCTAACTCCCTTATGATTCCAGATTTTATCGGGAACGAAGTGGTAGAATGACTAAATTTCCATCGATTGGAGTTATAAATGCGTAAAACTGATAAAAGTAGTCCACAATGGAAGATAAATTTAGCATATTATCAATTTATTGATATTTGTGCTTATCCTTTTAAGAAAAATTTGTCTTGTCAGTTATACATCTATGACATCATCTCTTGATTTGTCTTTAATAACTGTAATTTTTTTGCAAAAAGACTTCACCATTGCACTGAGAAATGACTTACAAACTAAAACCTTCCAATAACAAAAAATACGCTATTCAACCATATAATAAACGAATTTCAACGGAAGAAAGATTACTTCCAAATTATGCTATTAAAAATTGCGTTAGATTCCTCATTCAAAGGAATAATCTCATCAACTTTCACGATGATAATAATTTGCATTCACAATTGAGATAAATTAAGAAAGTATTATTTTGTAAAATATACGAATAAAACTCCACATGAAACTACAAAATGTAAACTTTTCCGGAGTGAGAACTGAACCCGAAACGAAAATTATCTATTTCTTAAAGCGGAACAAAAACCGTTAATTATTCCCTTCCGAATTTTGGTCCCAATAATCCATTTTTTACTTAGTTTAATTGGAATGAGTTTTACTAAAATACGTCTAGAAACAAACTATCAATAAGTTATATTTTAAAACTTAGTGTAATTTAAATGAAAAAACTTAAATAATAAATTAAAATTTTTAAGGGTACAAAACTACAATGGTTAAATAATACAATACCGGTCCGTACAGGTTCGAAATATGCAGAAGGAGCGATACCGGAGCTTAAGTAATGTATGTTTCTTTATTGACCCGGAGCGAAAACTGGAAAGAAAAACATTACGGTTCGACGCTCTGTTTGTGTTTGAATACTAAATTTTTTCCTCAGTCTCAGTCCTACATTATTCTTTTGCTAACTATTGTTTCCATCCTCAGTTTCTGAAGTTATAAAGGTTACAAATAATTAATTGTATGGGAATGAATTCCATACAAAAAAATTCGAGTATCCTTAATCCGAAATACCGAAAACCGTAACTTTGTATCATTTCACATTTTAGTTTTGTTTTTTTTTTAAATATCTTTGGGTAATATGAACAATGGCCGTAATTTTTTATTCTTACCAATATATAAGATGAAAGAAAGGTTTTTACCCATAAACCTTTGGGAATTAGGCAAGAGACACATAAGGAAATATTTTAGGTAACTATCCCTATCCAATAGTATAATTCAATACCCTCTCTTCATCCCTAAAGGATTTAGTTCTTGAATCCATCAACCACATTCATTAATAAATATATGATTCAATTCTTCGCTTGATGAATTCACATTACTTTTAATGTCAAATAAAAAGAAAAAGTTTTGAAAGTAACTTTGCCTTTATTCTCATTGACTCCACCGAATGAAGTTTAGAAGAACTTAACTAACGAAATTTTCGAGACCAGACGTTTAGGAGAATATATCGCGAACGAATAACTGTTTCTAGTATCTCTTACCTAGTATTAGGAACACAATTCACATATAAATTAGGGATCTAGGCGTTCACACCTTCTGCCATACACCACATGGGTAGTAATGTAAATGTAAATGAACCATGTTTTTCAAAATCCGGAGAATCTCAAATTCCAGAACAACCTTGGTCCCGAGCTTAGCGACACTCAATATCTCAAATCAAAAAGTACCATAAATCGAAATGATTTATCAGAGATACATTTTTTTAGTTTGATCGAGTCTCTGAAGAACTTTTGAGAAACTACCTATAGAGATGTCCTCCGCAGGGATATTTTTATTTGTAGCCTTACTCTATGACGCAGGGAATAGGGTCATTCCGATTTATTCCTCCGCTCATCTCTGAATTATCTTGGATATTCTGAAGAAACCGTGCAAGTATGCGAAGCGTAGAAATTTAGCTGTCTCCAGCAGCCGTTCCTGTATTCGGAAAGGGATTGAAAATTCTTTCTGGGTCAAGAGCGTACGAGAAAACTCTTACGGAATATTTTTCTATTTCCGTGAGGGTACACGTGTTCGGAATCACCATAGATTACGACGGGATTACGTTATTCCTTCGGAGACTCCGCAAGAAAAGAAACTGACGATGCTTGGAACCAATGCATGAAAACTTTTTCAACAGTTGCTTTATGGGAATGGGTACACGTATCAAAGACTTAAAGTGGTAGGTACTTAAGATTAAGAACGTAACAATGCCGTTTCACGCTTCACGTCGGTCTTCCAATCCTCTTAACAAATATGATTCACTATTCAGAATAAGAACTGGAGTGAAATTCGGTCTCTGATAACAGTTGGTAAAAATGCTTAGAAATTTCTGAGCTTAGTTCGTAAAAATTAGGATTTATTTTTAATATTTGTGGAAGTGTAGCAGAAAAAATAATTTTACTACATTTTTATGACATTTCGTTACGTTATTCAATTAAAAATTCAAATAAGGAAACTGTAAACACAAATAGTTAAACAGTTTGGTTTACATGTGCATTATATTACTTGGCAGAATTCCTCCCCATGCTATCAATCAAAGACAGTGATTTGTAATTAATATTTCAATCTATGCGGCCTTGATACTGTGAATGACTATAGTAACAAAAATGAAAAGAAATAGTAATTCTTTTATAAAAGTTGTTATTCGAACGACTGGTTTCATCATTCAGCCATTTAGAGCTTCGGTGATAGATCGATGCCCAGACCGGCAGTATGAATTAAATTTCCTGTAAAAGTACTATTTCCTTTTTATCGTAGTTTGATTAAATTCATTTTACTACCTATTGCTTAACCCTCAGTGATCGCGTCAATTTTTGTAAGGTGAGTGCTCTCGTGGGGTATATGGTACACTCTGCGCTCTATTTTGAGGAAAATTCCCTTTTCCTTGAATTTAGAAATTTTTTAATTTTCAGGGTCTGGAGATGGATATATTTTCCAACTTTTCTCAAACTTTCAACTTTTTTACCCCAAATCTCGTTAATTTATAAATTATTTACCTAAAACTTACCCTCAAGCACACATGAAGACCCTAAACCCAAACCAATACATCAGTAAAGGGAAAAATTCTTGCCATGCATGTCCAAATCATTTCCTTACCAAATACATTACAGTAGTATGTTCAAAAAAGCTCAAAAGGATATAATAGAGGTGGATAGGAAGGATCCATACCGCGAATCGAGGCAGAAGGCAGGGTAAGATTTAAAAAAATAATTTATAAATCAACGAGATTTCGCATAAAATTGTTGAAAGTTTGAGGAAAGTTGGAAAACATATCCATCTCCAGACTTTGGAAAGGCTAAATTTCTAAATGTAAGGAAAAGGGTATGTTTCCTCGAAATAGAACCGTGGGTTTACCATGCACCCCTTGCGAGCACTGTAGAGGGTTAAACTAAAAGCTGATTTTTAGATGTTAAAGTATCGCTCCTCTTTATAAACGCGACCTGGAAATGGGACCCGATTGACCTGCCCTCTCTTATCCGCTGACACGTGTAAAGGATGAGTTACGCCGTGTTCAAAATTTTCGGTCATTTTGCGGCAATTTGCTGGTGTGAAATACGCGTTTTCTGTGTTTTCGCCCTTTTATGACACATTTATCAACACGTTCATCTCGGTCTTGAATAAGAGTTTGTTCGCTGCTAATTAATTTTTCAAACGTGTTCAAACGACCTTTCAGTCTGAGAAGGGATGCAAGAAGTTAGGCTTTGTGAATTATTTCAGAGGAAGAAATCATCTAACAGAAGCTTTTGCTTCATTAGACAAAGCATGATACAAGATAATTTAAAAGCAAACAAGAATTACAAACGATTTTCCGCATCTCGATACAAAGTTAGGAAACTAAGATTTCATTGAAATGAAATAAATTGAAACAAGGCTTGGAATGAATTCGAGATTTTAAATATTTTATATCATTTATGGTAACCAGAAAAAAAACTTTTATGGGAGAACAGCTATAACTTGGGATATAAATTAGCCAAATTTTGCAGTATTCATTATTAGCCGAATATTACATAATGAAGATTGTATAAATACCCAATAAGGGTGTATATATGAGATATATTTTTGAAAGTTGTTTCTTAAAATGTTGACTGATGAAATTTCATTTTCGGTCATCGAAGACTCGGAAAACATAAATATTAAATAGAAAAATTCGTGTTATGCTCATATTGTTCTTTACTAACCGTTAGTTTTCTTTTCGTTTTTAACTCTTTTCTTTTTGAAAAATTTCCATTTAAAAACCGGGGAGGAATATCCAAGTAGGTAGTGCTCTTTTAATAAATCATTGCAGAATTACCTCAGCTTTCGAAGCATTTCTAAAATTAATTCTAATGCATCAAGTGAGGGCCGCATCAAACAGCTAAGACAGAAAAATACTATGCATTATAATATATGATAAATCAATCTAGGGTATTTAAAATATCAAAGGATGAAAAATAATTATATATATTGGTGATAATTTTATAATGATTTATTGATAGGAAAGGCATTTTCCAAAAGGCTGATATAAAACTCTCAAGCATTTTTAACTTTTCTAATTTATAACAAATAATTAGAATTGACCCTTTATGTAAAAAAGTAGATAGATGAGATAGTGAGAGCAAAGCATATCATAAGGTCATTCAGGGTCTGAAATACACTAACTACTCATTTACGAATCCAAAATGATCGATTTCGATGATAGTTACGATTTTTATCCTTATGATCGCAAGATTTTACATTTGTTTATGACTTGATAAATCGACGAAAAAGAGCAAAAACACAACTTTTATACGCTACCACAGAACTTTTATTTTCCACGGCATAGGTCGTAAGTAATAAAAGTTGTATTTTTATTCATCCCTCATCATGAAGAGCTACACAAAGTTAAGGCCGAAACATTGCATTTTGTGGCTTAATAAACTGTTGATAAATGTAAAGCCTTTAAATGTGACATAAAAACTATTCACTCTCTCAGCCATAAAAAGCTAAGAAGGCCGACGAAAATAAATGTGAAGACCTCGTAATTTCAGACATACACAAGGACGTCTATAAAGGGGGATACATTCCTGTTACCTGCGAAATAATCCCAGCTGACAACAAAGAAGGTTTTGCAAGGTCAGCGAAGAAACTGACTCTGTTTTGGTGGAGCGAAAAGAAAGAAAAAACAGGCCTTAGCGGCTTTAGTAATTCAAACACTATAACCGCCCGCTTTTAGCTACATTGGGGAAGAACACAATGGTCGATTCCCACCTCCCTTTTCCTCCGAATGAAAGGAGGGAAATAAAACCCTCGGCCAACTTTATTCGGGGAAAAATAATATCGTTAGGTTTTTGTTGAATAAAAGAGCGAATGGCGGAGCGAGTGCTCCGTTAAAACGGCACTTGCTTCCATTTCGGACGCACTTGCTAAAGGCATCGCCCCAAACCACAATCAATACGTTTTCCATTGAGAGCTCAATCCACTACTCCTCACACTCCTATGTAAAGGACGGCATTAACTGATAAAAAGGAACCAAAACAGTCGGTTGCAATTAATGGAAAAAGGAGATTGAGAAGTCTGGGCTTTCTTTCGGGAGGAAATGCAACATAATTTACCACACAGGAGATGATGTGATAGTTTAAACTCTGTATATTTTCTTGAGAAGTTTTGAGTAATTTTTATTATGTGTGTCCATTCTGTATTAAAGTATTAAGTTTTATTACATTATTGATTTTTATTACATTATTAAGTTTTATTACCTTATTAGGCTTTATTACATTATTAATATTTGATTTAATTACACAAAATAGCGAGAACGAATAAAAAGATACACAAATGACGTTTTGACAACCCTTAAAAAAATCACATTTACGTTTCATACGAATGGATCCAAATGTTATGAATGTCATAAATGCCTGTGTTATTATAAATATACAAATTCACACGTAAAATAAACCCCAGATCCATCTAGGGAAGAAGTATTGAACCTACATTAATTACTTAGCAAAAATTTTCCAAAATGATTAGCATTCGTTTAAACTCAAATAATCAGAAAAAATACTAAGTGAGTAAGATAAGCTAATTTTAAACATTCAAAAGTAATGGATGTTAGTCTTATTCAAGCTTTGTCTTATCGAAAAATTACTTTCCATGAGTCTTTCAATTTTCAAAATGATATATTTTATTTGTGTATATGCGAAGCTAAGTTTCTTCCTTATTTAAATATAAATAAAGGTAAATCGCATTCTTCTGAATTAATGATGAAGAGGACATGTAGTAAGTCACGGCATATAGCAATAAATTCATTCATGAAAACCATTCACAGAGCATGAGGCGAACCGGTACACCTTCTTAACGCATTGAGGTCTCAACACGATCCGAAACGTGGATTGCTCCTAAAAACCTTCATTTTAATAGGATTTTGTTCGCACGGGATTTGTTCAAGGAAGAAAGTTTCTTATGGCAAATTCAGCCTCAAAAAACCGAGTAGGTGCGAAACACCCCAGAAGAGATTTGGCAAACATCGCAGAAAAAAATAAACGAGGGCTGAGCTATTAAAGCAAACTCGGCAAACAAGGAGCGGATAAAGGATCCGAGAGAGAGTGAAATAATTAATTAGGCTGACGAACCGAAAAAACACGACAGAGGCGCCGTCTCGTAACGTGGTAGAGGATGGAGTTAAGCCGTGAAAATCTCACGAGAGGAACGAAACAATTGCAAAAGCAACTTCTTCCGTATCAGTGGCAGGTTTCCTGTACTAATCCACTCACACCGGAGGTTCAGATAATCCCTCGCAGGAGAAAGTATTATAATAATAGATGTAGTTATGAAAAATGTAGCAGATACTAAAAGAATTAGGTTGGGATGGTCTGGAAAAGAGAAAGAATAAGAGTTTAGCCGTGTTATTTTAGGCGTGGAAATTCCTTGTGCTTAAAGGAATACGCGATTGGATAAAGGTGGTGAATTACGAAGACAAACACTATCGTGTAATAAACAATAAAGCAAGGTATTTTAAGCATTAAAACCAATAATCTTAAATACTCTTTTCTGAGCGGAGCCACCGAAGTGTGATAAAATCTACCAGTAGAAGTCTCCGAGCCTTCCTCCAGGTGTTAGCAAGAATCAAGTTAAATTAATAGTTTATATGGAAGAGCCAGCCTATAATGAAATGTTGGATGAGAGGAGGATTACTTCTTAAGGCAGGGCTGAGGAACCTTTTGTTGCAAAAGTGCCATATAAGACATAAATGAAAATTACTTGCCAAACTACGGAGTGAGAAGCTGATTTTATCTATATTATAATGTCAAGGATGGAAATTAAGAGTTTTTAAATAATCATTAATTACCAATTCTAATTAACGGAACCCAGGTTTATTTACGCTGAAGCTTAATTTTGTAAAGAACAAATGATAAGGGTTGTGCCATCACAGATCCATGTTCGAAAAAATTCTCCCGCATGCCACTTAGGGTGCGGGTGACATAGGTTCACCACCCTGTCCTATGGTGATGCAAGGTGTGGACTTCTTACACCGTGAAAACCAAACAGAAACCATATAAAAATTTGCACAATTAGTGATATTGACAAGTAATGTTAACCCTATTTCGAAGCAATTGTAAATTATCGAGTAAATTTATATACATTCATCAGTGTTATTCAGTTGCGTCAGAACGCACGATGGGAATCCTTAGAGATAGATTTAATCTGATTTCTCTTAAATTTTCTCCAAAAATTCCGAGAAAGATTGACCTTGTATAACGTTAATGATATAATTTGTCCTCTCTGTAGCACGGTCCTCCATGATAATCCGAGGATAATCAGGAAGAGAGATGCTCGAACTAGTCATTTCATTAGTTCATTATATTCCGGGAACAATAAGCGATAGTTATAAAACAGGGAAGTAATGTAACATGCACCCCCTGCCACACGCCGATAGGTTGCAGGGTACATACATAGATGCATAAGTAGACTGTTATATTTTAGACAATTAATATTGTAATTAGCTATTGTAGTTGCAGGTTATGGTACTCTGCTGATACGCGTTGTATTTGCGAATAAGAAAAGGTACAACGAAAGGCAATACGTTTTGTAAACATTGCTATAACAATGATAAATCGGTAAGTGTTACTCAGATGCTTCAGGAGACAGGATGGGAATCTTTAGAAGAAAGAAGGCTCAATCATAGATTTAGTTTACTTGATAAATTCAAACAGTACGTTCATATAAGATATAACCGATATTATGCACCATCCTTGTTATATAGGCCGTTCTGATACCGCGAGAAAGATCAGAGAAATAGATGCTAGAACCATTCTATTCAAGAATTCATTTTTTCCGAGAACGATACCCGAAAATAATCGATTTGGAAATTAGAGTCAAGGCTTGAATCCCCTGCCACACGCCGAAAGGTGGTTTGCAGGGTACGCATGTAGATGTTAGCTATGGTTCTTTATGTAAAATCTATTTCAAATTATGAAATTATTTGAGTTAATAGCTAAATTTTGTGTCCCTTAACATCTTAACATTTGTGTCGCTTATGTGGCAGTCGTGGCCGAGTGGTTAAGGCGACTGACTAGAAATCAGTTTCCCTCTGGGAGCGTAGGTTCGAATCCTACCGATTGCGAATTTTTATCCATCTGAAACATGTAGATGTTAACTTTGCCACCTGACCCATCGTCCTACTACGACTAAATTTTACAATAGTAATGTATTTCCTCTAATCCTTTCCTGGAAGTGGGGACGAATCCTCCGTCGCCAGGTGAGGGAATAAGGAAGTGAACGAAGAAAAAAAGGATTAAGCCCTGAGCAATTTTCCGGAGAAACGACCTCCGGGGAGAAGGGATAAGGTGACATCGTGGGGAGAAATTTCTCGGGAGGGCTTCGGAAGCTTAAGTCTGCTTCCTGCGGTTCAGAATCGCGCGGCTACAAATCGTTTTCGGCGGGAGATGGATGGAGAAAATCGAAGGACCGGGAAGGAATGCGTCGGGGAGAGAATGAAAGAAATTAACAGCGGCAATTTTTCCCCCCTAAATTTCGAATCTTCTTTCATTTCCTGATGATTGATCCTCGGGAATACGATTAAGCCTGTAATGAGGGTTCGACTGGAATTCGGTTAAGGTTCTCTTCTGAGACGAATCCAAAGTTTTCCCTTGGAATGGAAGGTACGGAAGAGGGTTCCTATGTTCCTGGTGTTGGTGAATCTGGGAATGTTAGGTGAACGTAATGATAATGTTGGAATGGATACGTATGCGGTTCCAATAGTACGGAGTTCTCCTTTAACTGTTCTATTTCCTATAGTTACTAATTTGATTATAAGGTTAGCAATGTAACGTTCTTTTTGATTTTGAAACTTATCTGGTTTCAATAGTACAGGGTCATCATTTGAGACTTCTATTTATTATAGTTACTACTTTTATTTTGGTGTTTTTGAATTAACTTTTAATTTTTGTTGCTTTTTAAAACACTTACGGTGTTTTATGCTTGTCTTATGAATTTCCTGTTTATTTGATTTTCTGTACTTTTTGCTTATTAAATATGTTATATTTAATGGCAGGTTTAATCCTCTTAACTATATCGGATGTAGCAATCAAAGCTTAAAAATAAAAGAACGCAATAAAAAATTGGACATAGCGAAATATTCATTCATAGGGATTCATTAATTCAGTACGGGAATTAGAGAGTGGAACGCCTTACTTGAAAAAGTTCTCATTCCAATGCCAAAAAATGAAAAAACTATGTAATTATTATTAATGATTTACGCGGTTTTATTCCAGATTCACATTTCTTTGCCAAAATATTTGTTTGCTGAAACATTATTTCGTATAGGTTACTATAGATAACCGTTTAATTTGTTCTGGATGCTGTCCACTATGTGAAGATGTAAGGTAAACTTGTGAAACACAGATTGGCTCATTCGATAGAGTGAAGCAAATGAAACATTGAATCGATTAGATGTTTCAAACGATTGGGAGGAGCGAGTGAAAAACCTAATAGAATCATTTGATTCTTCGGCGCAATAAGGATAGGGTGAAAAATAGAAACTTTCCATGCCATTTTTTTCTAACTCTACTTGCATTCCCTGAAATCTTTGCCGGCCAAGTTATCACTGTATGAGAAAAGAATAAAACTATCTTTCCCTAATAAATACCTTAAGTGAGTCTATACGAAAAGGATTCCCATATAAACTTCAATAAAACCCTCGATCCAACCTCCTCGAAGAGTAATTACATTCAAGTACTTCTCTAAGTGTAGTAAAATAAAATCAGTGATGTGCAATGACGTTTGGCATTACACACTGATTTCCAATCTTGGCTGAGATTGCAGGATTTTTCCATCTGAATAGAGAAACTTTTAAGCTTAAAATTTCTGAATCTCAAGCGGATTTTGGGGAGAAAAGTTCTTCTGGTTTCCATGCTTCTCAATCCAATGAGCTTCCGCTTCATTGAACAGAGAAGTCGAACTAGAGAATGCGGATAATAATCGTGACTTTAAAATTTTACAAAGCTTAAAATTCGCCATTGGGTGAAAAGGAGTAAAGAACCAAAAGTAAATTTAACTTTATGCAGTAATGTATAGATTGTTTTCTTTAGGTACGTTCTATACACATTCTATATTCCTTTTATATCACAAAAAGAGTAGAAAAGTTTCCGAAAGGGATTTTTCCAACTATGATATAAGGAGATCTTTTAAAAAATTATATAGAGGAGTGGCAACAAAACTTTTTCTCGGAAAACAAGATAGCAATTTACTAGGGGATCAATGATTGAAAATATTTTTCAAGAGCATATATTTAGCATCATTTATGACTTCATTATATATTGTCTGTCTATATGTAATAAATTTTATCTGAAGCAGACTAAATCTGGTTAAGTATCTTAGTTAATGAATTAATGCATCGATTTCCTTATCGTTAATAACCACTTAATATTTAAGCGATTCAAGGGAAAAATTGAAAAACTACATTGTCACTGCGGAAATAGTGTAATTCGTGTGTCCATTTCATGTTGACTATAGCATTATCTTCAATTATCTACTTTTTTATAACATTCTTGGTATTACTTTAGAATAACTCAGAGGTCTAATTTGGAAATCCTATCTTATATGCTCTTATAATCATTGCTAGTTTAACTAAAAGTTTAACTTTAAATTAATTTCACATTTTCGCTACGGATGTTCCAGATTTGCAACTGTCTAATATTTTCTTGAATACTTCCTGATAAGAAAAGATTCGATGTTCGTTTATTTCCGGATAGGCAACATTTAAATGATTTCTAGAATATAATTCTTACTGGTAACTATCAAATCTTACGAAATACTTCAATGTGTGAATTAAGTATACAGTGAATCTTTCTTTCAAACAGTGGGTATACAAGCACAAGGAAACTTGATTATCAATTAGAAAACGATAGTCTCTTATCTATATTTGGTAGATTTAAGATCAGACAAGGAGCACAAAACAGTTCCCTTACATGCTCCTTGTCGAAACTTCTATGCTTAAACATTCTACGAACATCTAATATAATGCATTCCCATAAACCTCAGCGCTTTGTGCGATAGCCCTGCTCGCCCGCATCTCGGGGCCGCGTTTCAGATCATCATAATTAGGCAAATTTAGGACCATGGAGACTATCTGAGAGACAGATACTTTATTATCCTTATCAATTGTCAATGAATCGATAGTTGAAAAGAAAAATTCATGATGCTGCAACAGACAAGTGAGAATAACAGTTCATGAAGTCTGAATGTCCGATAGTTGAAAATGAAAATTAATGATGTCACAACAGATTCAGAATGAGAATAACAGCTCGTGATGCCTGAATTTTTAATGTTTTTACTCGTACTCATTTCACGTCATCAGGCGTCAGTTACAGATAACGGGATCGATTAAGACGTCCGCAAAAAACTAACATACTCAGAGTGACGGCTCATTGCGAATTTAATTCCTTTCCCGGATTTCCCAGAGAATCGCACTCCGTTGGAGAGAGAAGTGGGAACTCATGGAGACTTGAGAAAAGAACAAGGGATCGTTGCCCGGGAAACGAAGTTTGCTCGGGGCTCTTCGCGTACATCCCCATTCATTATTCAACGTCCGTTAACCGAAGCGACCGTATGTGGGCAGCGAGTACTCCGCAAGGAAGGCAAAAGTGAAAAAGTGGGATCAGGCGGATCGAGGAATCGTCACGCAAGGAATAAGATACTGGCTTTTGGCACGGAGTGAAAGGGATTAAATGGAGAAAATAAATTAACCGCGGAGTGACGGAAGGCTTTCGAATCAGATAAAAAATTATGGAGAAGGAAAGAGGAGCTCTGGCTGAAAAACAGGAGCGAAATGAAATTTGTGGTAACTTTACGTCATGTCCGCATGTTGAAGGAGATATATATGTCTTCAATTTTGTGGATAGATTCAATTGAATTGTTACAAGTTCCCCAGTTGAATAATCGAGATCACAGTAGTTGAGAGCTGTATTTAAGCATCGGTAAAAATATAATGAATTTACGGTACAGTCAGCGAAATGTCTTTATTAATCGAAACTTGTTTAAGACAATGTAATAAATACGAATTTTTCTATTTAATTGTTTCGACCCTTTTCTTTCATTTTATTTATTCAATTTAATTCTAAATGCTGTAATACAATAAGAAATAAATTAATAAGAAACGGTACTTGTCTTCGAAAAGAATTCATGTATGTACTCAACAGATACACAAACATACAACTTGCACACATATCTAAAACAGGGAATATTACTGGCTAGATATACTACCATATCAACGACAGTTGTCTAATAAATAAAAATAATTCATGTTCATCTTCAAATAAATGAATTAACATTATTCATAATGATTTTAATTGATTTATTTTCGTCACAGTCATGTCGTTATATTTCGTTCATTTTATAAAATGAAATATGAATATTATAAATATATTTTATGTAATGCTTTGAAAAATACTTAATCTTATAATTAGTAGTGTGACCCCAATCCTTAATTTTTGTACTTAACCTCAATTAATGGAAATTTTCATTTATTTATTAGCACGGTGAAGAATAACATGTGCCTTTAATTTACTTTAATCTGAACCTTACTAATAGCTTGTATAATACAAAGGTTCCGGGGTATGAATAATTCCGTATAATGTAAATCATCTTGGTCAATCATCTAGTATGCAGTGAAAATTATTCATTGGGACTTTTTGCTGCACGAGCGTAGGCTTTTACCACTAATACTATTCTGGCTTAGTAAGGAAAGTAAAGGAAATCATCCTTTATTTTCATATTGCCTAGTGTCCCTAATTCATACAAAGCTTTAAGTAGCCATGAAGGGGATGAGGATACCGTTAGTTTACGGGCTGGTGATTTTACGATCGGACATTTCAAATGAAGAATGTAATGATTCAAATTATCCCACCACTGTGCAGATGTGAATAAAATGGCAAAATATTTATTGTGTCACACAGAGGAAACTATCTTAACCCTATATTGAAACTCTGGGTAATAGTACACCCCAAGTCGACCCAATACTTTCATTTCGTAATTATTTACATTTTTCTTCCGCTTTATAATGAAAATCTTTAGAATATTATCTTAAAACAATACAAATTTGCTTATTTCGATAACAACCAAATTTTCAAGATATGCCTTCCCTTCATTTTCCAGAAAAAAATACCTTTTACTGAAAGTTTAGTAAGTTTATGCTATTTTTTCTTGTAGTGCTATGGTTGCAGTCAAATTGTTAGTCATTTATATAAAATAAAAAGTTATGATTTTTTTTGAAAAAAAACATTAATATTTTTCGTTTTTTCCGATATTTGAATTTTTTAAAGGAACTTAATTTAATTTTTCGGGCATATAACCTACATCACTTCAAAAAGTAAGCTCTTGAGAAATTATTTAAAAAATTCAAGTACAAATATCCAATAGATTATTTATAATAACAATTTTTGTCGCTGGGGTGCTATCCACCCCGAGGAGTCAAGCACTTCACTCCACAGAAGTGTGTCATGTAAGAGTTAATGCTGAGAGCTACGAAAAATTTTTGCTCTCATCTACTTTACTACCAGATTGAATGAGTGTTCGGCTAGATCATTTCCCCTTAATTAAATTCTGCCTACGAATTCCTTCCCTAGTCTCCCATTCAAGCGCGGCGTTGAGCGTAAAGCGAACGTGTGGGCGCAGCAAAAACTGGAGAGAATCCGCGGCGAAAAAAATGGGACAAGTGGTGCTGAGACTCGAAATGAACTCACTTTCTTCTCAGAGGTTTCCTTTCGCTTTTTACTCTCAAAAAAAAACATCGCACCGTTATCCCGCACGCGACTTGACTGTCTAAATCTTTCGGGACACCTACGAGAGAGAGAAAAGTATGTGGAGGGGGTCTCTTCGAGATTGGTCCGAATGAAGAATTGAAGTCGTATGGAGGCAGATTGTTGTACCGGGAAGATATGGGGAAAATGCCCTCTCTATGCCGAATTGCTCCATTACGGGGCTGAGGGGGAGGAATTGAAGGAGAGGATACGGAGGACGGAATGGCAGTTTGAATCGGAATTGGGCACCAGTTGAGAAAACTTCATTTTCTTCCGGATTTATCCTCCTCGATCTCCCCTCTCAAGCACTTGCGTTGGTCTTTGCGCATCCGATTCTTCTCGAATCCCGCTTCCTCATCCTTCCTTGCGTACGGGGGATGGAAAATTTATTGGATAGAATGGCAGAAGCGCCCCGAAAGGACTTTGAACTCGGTAGAGTAGGGGAGGATTGGCCAGCCGGAATGCTACGATGGGACGGTGGGCCGTAAGCAGTTGCTATCGGTTGGTTGCCACATTACCCAGAATAGGACTATGTATACCGGGGTTCACAAGGACGTAGAATTAGGAAAGGGTATCCTGAGATGGACAGTGAGGAGCCGGGACGTTTGTTTCGTTATGAAGGGAAAATCCGGGGAATTATCGAGACAAATGCAGACTACCGTCACTTTCAGATTTATTGATTTAATAATTACTCCCAAAATATTTATCTTCCTTAAAGACACAAAAATATATATCTGCAGGATAATGTTTAGGCTTCTCTACCTTTTCTCAAAGACAGAGTAAATGTCTTGTGATCATATCCACGCAGAATTTCAATGAAAAGCAGAAGCTAGATCAGTTAATCAATACTTAATAATTAAAGTTCCTCTGAGTTATCGGGAATTTTGCACGAAAGGAATTTCCATGGCTGTGGTAGAGATTATTTATAAAAAGGAAAAATTTCTGAAAACTGTGACGCCCCAGGTAAGGGAAACAAGTAGATATATCTTCACAAAGATGATAAAGATATTTTAATTGGTTTTAGAAGCATTTTCTAGCATTGAACTCAGATCATAATAAATTTATTTAGCGTTTAGCTTGTAAAAATACATATATTTCTATAATACAATATATAATGTCAATAAATATAATGTCGGATTAACAATATTGGTAAAGTAACGATATACCATGGTATGCTCTCAGCAGAACATAGATTTCGATGAAATTTATAAATACTACACATATAATTAGCATTGGTAATAATAAATCATTCCCTTATTTCTCATCTACCTCATTCATACGAGCGTTTCTCAAAAACGTCAATATATTTTTCAATTAATTTTTTTCATTTTATTATTATTTCAATTTTCAACGTAGCTACGTCAACATATTTTTCGATCAAATCTACGAAAGCTTCTCTTTTCTATATTTTCTTAGAACCTTGATGTCCTGTTGGTAAATTCGCAAGCAAGATCATAGATTTGTTATCAGAACGCTCTGAAAAAGACCCGTAATGATTGGTTTTGGATGCCAAGTACATTGCGGCAAGGATGTCTTCCTAAAGGAGACACGTCTCATTCGGTCTAGCTCATTTAGAGTTACCCAGAAAAGAGTCAAATCAATCAATTTCATTTACAAAAAGAATCGAAAATACGACAGATATAGAAAACTCAGAAAACTTCAATTTTTGATAAATATGTAAGGATAAAAGAAGTATGGTACATATCTAACTCAAGAGTAACAATTATAGGGAAGGTAACAGATCGGTGAGAGGATTTCTCCAGAAATGACGAGGGTATCCGTTAACTATCACATCAGCACGAAGGTTAAGAATCCCTTTTCGGGTTCATCGTAAAGCTAAAGCACACATGTTGAATGCACACGGTATCATCATCCCAAAGACAGCCTCATGATTCGTTCTCTTCGACATCTGTTACTGACGGCTAACATCCCGACCAGAACTCCAAGAGGAGAAAAGTTACTCTTTTGACACTCTTTGTAACGCCCCTTAACAGAGTTCTCAAACAGACTTTATTTTCAGAGGCATATAGATTTTAGATAACTCATTTCTTCAAAATACCGTATATAGGTCGACGAAACTAAGTTCGATTATTTGATGCAAAATTTTTCGTGCTTTGATTAATCCTATTCCGTGAACAGAGAGAGATTAATTTTTCGCGAATTGTTTTAGAGTAAAGGTCAAAGGGCATGCGAGGTTAACGATGATTTAAAATTAGTTACAAGGAAGAGAATAGCGAATTCAATCAATGTATGCTAGTATTGATTTCCGTTCGTTACTAACTCCTTGGTTTCATTATTTAACGTTAGCATGTAAATGCCTAAAATAGATAACTTTATGCATAATAGTTAACTCTCGTAACTTAATTTAGCTTTTGAACCCTCTTGCACTAAAAAGGTGGTATTAAAAATATATTTGTAGGCTTGACATTTTTCGTCATAGCATAAAAACTATCCCAAGGAAAATATTGGAAAAATGGATGATCGAGATACATAACTGTATTAATTGCAATTTTCGGTAACAGTACAGAAAATTTTTATGAATACATCAAGATCGATACTATGTAAATGTATTTTCTAACTAATTTCAACCAAAATCCCTGAAAATTTTCTATGATAAATAAGGGTCTTATAAGAAGAGCAATTATTGATATAAGTAATACTGTGTTTAGTTATTCGGTCTTTACTTTTAGTAGAAAAATATCGATTTATGTTAGGTCACTGATCCTCTATTGAATTTTTAAATTTAATTTTTCTCTCTCTAGTCGGGAAGTGCGCGAAATTAATGGTTCAATATTTCTCCCATGTACTTCTTGCGGGAATTTCTGACATAGTATAGATAAATGCATACACAACGGTGATTATGATATAAGGTTATGTCTTAATAAGTAATTAGTATATAATGTAGCACTTTGTAATTGTATGAGTAAGATAGTATGGTAAAAATTTTACCACTGGAGTGTTAGTGAATCCTCAACGAATGGACGTATAATGATCGAAAATAAATAATTAAGGACCTCAAAGCTTGATTTAGCTCATAAGGTTACCCAGGAGAAAAACTATGCGAAGGACTGCCTAAGTTTAAACTAATGCGCTTCTAAAAAAATATGCGAATATTTAAAGGCGAATTTTTATCATTGCCATCCTAGATTCCATGTCCTTTCAACAATCTTACAATCTTGTATTTCGCGCCTCTTTCTCCTTACCGTATCATGCGATTGCGGCTATGTAAATCTTGACGAAAGCAAATTATCATAAAAGCGAACCTTCACGACGGTAATCACGCCGCTATCAGAATCATCTTCCGTTGTCCAAACGCCGTTAAGCCAAGGAAAACTCCGTGAGAGAAATCACTAAAGCGATAAGGTGATCCCTTCTAAAGAGATTAAAATAGAAGTTTTCCTGAAATACAGGAGCCTAATTTAGCTCGGGAGGTTCATTAAGCGGCTAGAGCCCTTACCTGTAAGTACTTCCTTTTACTTTCACCTCCTCCCACTCTTTTACCAGCTACTTTCTCTTCCACCCCCGCTCACCTACACTGAGCCAACACAGTTTCTCTTCGAATGGCGTCAATATTAAGGGGCTCCATTGTCAGCCCACTAACCCTTCCCTGCCCACACCTCGGCTAAACGGATGAAAAATGAATCCCTGCCCTCACACTTTTCAGGGGATTTCCGATCATTGTGTCGACCTTTTGTCGTTTCTCACTCCACCTGATTTGGGATAATTAATGTCCTCCTAAAAGCTCTGAATGCTTGTGAAAATGATATTTACATCTACATTAATATCCCGCGAGTCATCGTACGACAAGGGGTAAGAAAAACGCCGAACTAACTCTATCTAATTAGGTGTCTGATTTATGTAACTTACTTACTAACTTATCGTATTACTTCTTACGCTATCAAATTAAATTCTTCAAAATATCGATCCACTGGAAGCGTAGCATAAATTTAAGAAGAAATAGTGAGATTTCTTTCTGAAGAGTAAGTAAGAGTTATTGATAATCTAATAATATAATATTTACTCTCTTAGTTGTTCAGATACGTCGTTCTAAAAAAATATCTCGCATATTAAACATTTTATCGCTTTGTAAATAGTTTCCTTTTTATTTAAATAGTCCTGCCATTTAATGAAAAAGAACGGATGTAACACATAATGCAAATAATTACTGATACTTATAGTAATAATAATAATATATCCTTCCCAAGGAATAACGCACATGTAAAAACGCTGACATGACCGGGACTCGAACCCGGATTTTGGGAATTTTCCAAGGCGCACGCTTTTACGAGTAAAACCTCCTTAAACCCTTTTCCAATGTTAGTATCAGTAATTTCGAAAAAGATATTGCGATGGACAATATCTCCTATATTTGCAAAGACTTTACCTATATACTTAGCATATAAGATTTTCAATATACTGCGGAGGAAAGAATCAAGTAATATCCTCTTATAACAATTTTCATAATTTTCGTGTGATGGTAATAAAAACTTGACGCCAGTGTTCTTACTTAACGACTTTAAGGGAAAGTCTTCTGTGGATATTCATCGTTCTTGACTCCCATCCCGCAGAAAACAGAGTATGCGTAGCCTTTTTTCCATTCTAAATAGAGCGAAAAGAGAATTTCTCACTGTCGGATGGATTTAACTGCCCGTGGACGGTGGCATTTTTACTTCTTTTTCGCCGTATTCGCTACGGTTGGGAGTGATTATCGTGTCTTCTCGCACACCAGAAAGGAGTCGTCCGTTTCGTCCATTTCCTTTTAAATCTTTCCAAATTCAGCGATCTCCGTTTTATTTGCGAGCTCCATTTGTTGCTCATATTTCGGAGTGACCTTTTCCTCTTACGTCACGCTAACTGACCTTGTTTTTGCGTCTGGGATTATGCAAGAAAATTTCGCTCGTAGGAATGGATTCGCGTGGCTGTGTAATCCCTCTGTTTGAATTATTTATCGGATATTCGGGTGATAATCCGAATGCAAAACTAAAATTATTATTACCGCGTGTTTCTGCTCTGGTGGTGGATCAGAAGCTCTTCATTTTCATTTTTTTTCTTTCCGAGACGGGGATTAAAATTTTTGGTGGAGAGGCTGTGCTCCTATTTGCTAACTTTTTTCTAGTCCGAGAAAGTAATCCCTCCACAAACCTCTATTTTTACTTTATCAAGGTTGAAATAACTCTGATAAATAACCGTAGCCTCTATGGATCATTATTAAAAGGCTAAAATAAAGTTAACGGCATCATATAATGTTTCTTTAAGACTTTTATGACAGTAGCTAAATCTAAATTACTTTGAAGCAGAAGTATGGTGGAAATTATATTACAAAGATTTTAAAATTTTATCTAATTTGAAACCTGTGTTATTTTTTTCTAATTTAATCGGTTGCCATCTAATTTGAGAGAAGATAAAAAATATCACTTCATCAAATCATCGGAATTGAAAATAAGATCTTTTTTTAGTATGACCACTCAATATTTTCTTTGTAACTTTCGGAGAGGCATTTCTGAAGCTATTTCAATAAGGGACAAAAATGGAGCCACGAGTTTTGCTATTTAATAGAGGTGATTCAGTCTACGCGATTTTCACAATATTGGCTGTCTGTAGGCGTTATAACTAAAAATGTAATTGCTAGAACGCACCTAAATGTCAAAGCTAGCCATTCCCTAGTTATTCAACGGAACGAATGATTTCAGGCTGAGATACTTCATCTGCAGCTGCGTTATCCCCTAAGCCATATTACGTTTGCTAAAATATTTCAATTAAATAACTAGTTTTATTCAAAAGATACATCTCAGATACCGAAACAGATTTTATATCTGTGTCAGACGACTCCTAATTTAATATGAAATTCATTTACATCGGTGTGATGGACCATGATTCGTGAACTGTGACTTGAAGTGTCATTTCTCTCAACATTGGGTTTGCTATACTACAGGAGGTGTTAACTGAAATTATCTTGATGAAAGTTATGAAACACCTTTGGCGAGAAACATAAATTAATTAAGATGTCGAATGCTGAACTGGATACTAATAATTGTAAAAGACTCATGTTGAAACTACGTATATTTTTAAAAATATTACGAACGTGTCTCTTACAAAGGTTGAAGTGATGATGCCTTTGCTAAGGAAAAACCAACAGATTCCCGAAAAATATCTACTCAATTTATGAGTAACTATTTATTCTATAAATCTTTTACAGCAGCTCACCAACCGAACAACAAATAAAATCAATAAATGTACAAAAAGGTTGCGAGTATCGACTGCTCTCTGGTGAACTTTTTCACATCTGCGCAAACTTATGGCGCAGAAAAATTTATAGGCGTTTTTTATGAATCGTACAATTCATTTTAGAACTTTTATTTTCAGCCAGGTTCTATTTGCATTTAAACTTTCAAGTCTTGAAATTTTATTTGTTACCGGCCGAGGAAAGAACCTTCATGTGAAAACGATGAATATTAGATTTTGTGCATGAATGTAATCTGTCAGGATAGCTTAAATAGATAAATTAGAACCAATAAATAGACCACTAGAATAAATTAGACCATAATATAAATAATATTTTAAGCTTTTGACTCTTTACGGTCCTATCGACTACAATTGATATCCATACTACTTATATGAACAATATAAATACACAAAAATAGGTTGCATTTGTCAAAAACATTAAGTTAGCTGTTCGTTTACTTCCTTCACTTTGAAAAGAGTTCGTATTTTATTTTCACTCTCAAAATCTCTCTATTAAAGACGAATTTACACCTGAATCCTGGTGGGATGAAGAAAACCTTTTGCTGCTCTATCCTATTAAAACATATATAAATACGAGAAATTTTAAAAGTATATGAATTCAAGACACATTTCTTAAGCTCAAAGTTTCGTTTACATTTCGTTTCGGTTTAATGTTTGGCGGCGCACAGTTTAGAATACACTGAAATACAGTATTTATAGTTTCTTTATATTGAAAATCATCATACGTTTACCTTTATCAAATGAGTAAACTTTTAACAAGTCAGTCAAGTTTGGATTACGTAATCTCACCCGTTTATTAATAGTCCCTGTGGCGCAGTGGATAGCGCGTTGGACTTCTAATCCAAAGGTCGTGGGTTCGAACCCCACCAGGGATGGATCGTGATATGTTTTTACAACCTTTTTTTATAAAATTTATAACGTAAAATTTCATAAACAATATGGTAACTGTAGTTTGCCATTGTAACTGTGATAAGGGTGTGTAATGGTATTGTAATAATAGATCGTAAATAATGGAACTATTTGAATTAGGTGGATTTTTGTAATGTATCTTTTGAAATGGCTTTTCCTATACATGCATCTGTTTGTCCTGGGATGATGAAATTATTATTATTATCAAATATTTGTCGTTTTTTCTGCGTACAGTTTGGAATACACGTACTAATACTCCCAATTATAAATTCAATACTGAAATATAAAGATATGTCCTGAGATGAATAAATTTATTATTATCATTACTAAATATTAGTCATTATTTCGGTATACCGATACTGTTTGGAATACACTATACTAATGCACCCAATTATAAATATACCCCTGTCTTGAAATATAAGATAATTAAGGCATGCGTTTCCCTATACAATATTCTATGTAGAACTCACATTTAGAAAGATTTCAGTTTCCTTAGTTGAGATAAGTGCAACTATATTCGAATATCTCTCCATTAGACTTAAACTCTTGCTCCTAGCTGATATTATGCTCCACTACACCCTTCAGCGGATGTTTCTCCTTTCTCCAAAAGCTCTCCTAAAGCAATTCGTCTGGAGGAGGGGCAAAAATGCGAAACGGCTATCCGAACGTGAGTTGACCGGACGTTCTACAAGAAGACGGACTGTGTAACAGGCGGCGAAGTTGGCGAAACGGTTGCACATTCGAGAGCGCTGCTCGTGAATCTGAGAACGTCTAGTCAGGCGCACAAACTCCTCTCGAGGCACTTAAAACTTCTGCCGAGAGTTTGAATACCAGTGCGTGAATGCAAAGTTACGCGTTTGTAGATAGAGAAGCTATCCTCTATCGCTGGGATCAGCAGCCTTAGCTATGATATTACTGAATAAATCTTGGTTATAGTAATATATTTTATGTGGATGCGGTAAACCATGGATTAAAAACCTAGAATAATGTTAAATTCACCTATAACGAGTGAGTTTGATTAATTTATTGGCATTTTATAGATCTGAGATCGTGTTTTATTTCATTACGGAAGTTAAAAAGTAATTTATCATTTACTTAATTCAGTATTTTATCTTATTCGTATCTTCGCTCTTTTTTATCAAATCCTTTCCTGGGTTCAGTAAAATTATAAAATCAAATTCACTCAATTCATTTATAATAGCTCTAAGAAATTCTCATAGAATTAAATTAATCCGATGCTCCTTTGCCATCTAGATAATATTTGAATCTAACATAGAAAATTATCAGAAAGAACTTTCTATGTTCCCTCTGATAAGTCTATGTTAGTACATTATAAAACCGCAACCGATTTATGATGGAAAAATAAAGCGTATACAGGGATGAAATCAGTATAGTATTGTCAGAAATAATTTGACAGCTGAAGTAATTTCGAAAGTGATCCTCCACCGTGAAACGAACCTGGGACCGCTTTCATCAAAGTCGAACGCGCTTCCCAAACGGCTATCCGGGAGCCCTAGGGTTGAAATTGTCTTGCTAAATTACAATTTTAAATTAAGAAATAATCGATAAGTAAGTTACATATTTTTATCATAATATACAAACATATTGTGATACAACTTTAAATGCCTATTCCTTTCTCCATTCAGTCCCATACATTCTGTTGAACTAGAGAAAACCCAAAAGGATGGGGAAAAAGTCCTAAAGCAGATAGTAGTATTCTATCTAAAGTAATATTAAATACCGCATAATGGAAAATATATTTATGCAAGATATTAGAATTTTAAAAATAAACCCAGAGTAATGACTACTGAGACCACTTTCTTGCTAAAAGATGGAGGAAGTATAGGAAGTAGTATCTCTTCTTTAAGAAGTTAAGTTGTGGTTATTTATCCTTGTCAACATCTGTTAACATTAGAGCAACGTGCTCAGTAAAAAGGTAACTATATTCCAAAATTTTTCCTTTGGTTCCACTAAATTAAATAATTCTCTTTCGTTGAATAAGGACTCCAATCGTTTTCCTGAAATGAAATGTGATATAGGCGAAAATTACTATTTCAGGAACGTAGAAGAGCTAATACTCAGAACAGCAAGTTAATTTAACATATCTATAATATTAGAACACATCTTAAAGAGACAGAGGGGATAGAGGTAAGTTGCTAACCAATAGCATTGTTTGAATGAATTGAGAATAATAAAGGAGAATGAATTGGGAATGGCCCAGGAGTGGGAAATTGCTCTACCAAGTCCGCGTTAAATATCACAACAATTTGGGAAAACGGAAATAAATGGGGAATGTCGCCGTTTGGGAGTTCACAGACCTGGAAGAGAAAGGCTAAAGATAGATAGTGCCGGGGGCGGGGGAAATTACGGAACGAATTTCCACATTTCCCTCCACTGCGAAATAAAAAGGTCAACTTTGTAGATGGACGAACCGCAATAAGAAGCAAAAAATGGAGAGGTATGGATGATTTCTTTCGCGAAATTGAAATATGTGGTCACTTTCATATCCTGTCCGAAATTATAACGTCTAAAATAAGGGATGGTCATGGTAAAAGCTGTCTTGCATGAGTTTAAACCCAAAATTATAAATAATTACCAACAATCTGCAGTAGTTTAATAAAAATTTCACTTGATGTGTTTTGAACTCGTATACTTAAAAAAAATTCTCTGGTAGTCATATTTTTTTTAATGGGATAGAAGAGCGAAAAATTTTCTTCCTCCGACCAAAGTTTAGATGTAAATACTTCTTTAATAGAGAGATCTTATATGTAAAAAAGAAATACAAAGTCAAATTAATGTTCGGAAACCGTTTTCAAACAGACGAACAGTTGCTTTATTTCTTTGACAAATACAACTTATTTTTCGTGTATCTACTTTTTACAAATACGTAACATGGATACCAACCAAATGGAGTCGATAAAGACTTTGTCCACATACAGAAATCATTAAATGTAAATGTATTCCACAAAGTATACTTTGAGAAAATACCAGGTGCCTAAAAAATTTCTTCATACAAAGGATATCTAAAGCAGAAGGAACCAAATTACAATTATCACCCTGAAGAACAAACTACTACTCTGAGGCATGAATGCAAATAAAATTCTTAAAGGATTGTTTGATAAAATTAAAGACACGAAAGGCCTAGAAAAAGTATTGTCGAAATCAATAGCTACCTTAATAGCTTCGAATCTTGTCTAAGACATGGAAGTTTACGTTCTCCTTGTCACTGCTATTACGGCGTACAGAGGACTGAGTGCTTTTCAAGATTTATTGAGCATAACAGAAAAAAGAATGAGATAAGAAAGCAGTAATGTGAGTGGTGGATTAAATCGCTGGATTTATAGTTTAATAAAGGGAAGCGGAGGAGAGATATGATAAGAGACGGGCCATTGAAGTATAAAGGGACATTAGACGCATTAGATAGGGGGGAGACAGTCTGGAGAGGGAGGTCTGGAAAACTCATCAATTTTTTAACGAAAATCAATCTGATCAAAAGAAAGCAATTTAAATGTTCAACCAGTAAATTTAAATTTTTTCCGCATTTTGTAGCCTATTTTTGATTGATTAGAGGCTTCAAAGAGCTGAAATCCAGTCTACGTTTAATATTTTCTGAATCGTTACTTTTAAAATTAGATGTTTAGCTTGACTTGAAAAACGATTCTAGGAGTTCATATTTAAAAGAAGATATCCTCAATTACTATGGTCTGAATGTATGTTCAATTCTAATTTAATCCATAAAGTATCAAGCTCAAATTTATTTGGTCCACAGTATCTACGGGACTCGAGTTGTGGCTCATATGGGTTTTATGAAAATTTATTTTAAAGACATAACTTTTTTTATTCTTTTTCATTTCTTCAGCACCATACTCATCGCCATTATCACAAAATTATAATCCGATTGAATTAGACGCGTGTACAGAAATTACTCATTCTTGACATTGAAACAATTGAAATAATTCTTTAAATTCATGATCAGCTTTGTAGAATACCTTACTTCGCTTATGTGTTTTTTTTAGAAATTGTAGGGAAAATCAATTCACTTGGTTAATGTGAATGTTTATAGCCAGTGTAACCGGAGATTTTAGGAGGCTTCGAGTATCGAGGATAGTGTACATTTCCGCTAAATTATAAACAAAGTAAAGCCCATTTAAAACACGGTTACATTTTATTTTTTCCGAGCAAAATATGCGAAAGTAATCGATTAGGAAAGTAGAGTAATGGAATATGTATCACCACACTCCTAAAGTAGGCTTGCAGGTTGTGTATATGTAGATATTATACAAGTACCATAAAAATATTTTTCCTATTTCATGGCTCTGCAACGCCTGATCTTATAGAGACAATTTCCTTATGCTGTATATTTACTGAATATAAGCATCCATATGGCAACTTTACATGAGTGAAAATATAGTTACAACGATATGTAGTTATGAACGAAAAATTAATTAATGAAATGCCATCATGACACGGAAGGATGGAGCCTTTCGAAAACTTGGTAATATTTTCAAGAGAAATGTCTTGATATGAGATATTATTATCATTAAGGTACTCTTTATCTCGCGAGGTAAGACCCAAAGGGGCCCTTCCTGCACCTTTCACCTCTGAAGCCAATTACGAAGTTTAAAGTTAAAGTTAAAACAAAGCACCATAGAAAAGCGTTGAGACAGGGAAAAATCCTCTGCTAAAGAGTGTTAGAGAGAAACCAATGGTGCGGAAAAACCCTCACATAATAAGTGTAAAGAAAAAAGCACAAACAGAGAGTAATATAATACAGCAACTAACAACGCTTTGTAAAAATATTATTACAATCACGTAAATACATATTAAACTAGCTCTCTCATCTAGTCCTTTGATGGAATGGAAAAATGGTCTTCTTGGAGAAATTATGAATTATTTAAAGGTATTTTCCTGAATAAGATGCGATTTTTGAAAATGGATAGGTTGGTATAATTACTATATATTCCATTATAAATATAAAAGTCAGAAAATATTTCCAATAATCTTCCAAAATATTTGTTTTTCATCTACGATAGAGCTGTTTCAAACTGTGCTACTCGGTTCAATGGTCCACCGCAAGTAAGATATTGGTGTACCACATAAAATTCAAGATTGCAGTATGGTTTCGTAATTTGTTGTTATAACAGCACACCTCAATTTTTCATAAGACTCGCTTTTTATTTCCTGAGAAATTTGAGCGTTAAATGCATTTACGTAATATTTTCATTCTTTTCCTATTCATTTTCTGTCCATTTCTGCCATAATATTTGAAATTTTCGATAATACACGAACAAAAATAAATGGTCAGGAAAGACATCCGGGATACCATACTGACACTAATTCCTTCCAAAGACGAAAATAATGAGACAAAACTCTAGTACAATTCGTAGATCACTTCAGAAAATAACTTAAAATCCCTCTACAGACGGGCGAAATCCTAATACTTCTAAATACGACATCCCGTATAAACCCACACATCTCCGTTGGAAACTAGGAAAATCTCCCGTATTTCGAGCTGCACGAGAGAGATGACATAACAGTATGACGTGAGACGAAGACTCCGGAGAACGTGGCACCGCTCTCAAACTAATGGGCAAAACGTAGAGGGAGAGAGGGGAGATAAAAATAGAAAGCAACAACTCGCTCATATTTTAATCCGGACGTTTATGAGAGAGAGAGAGAGATATCAAGGGAAAATTGGAGTTTGAGGGCGTGCTCGCACGGCGCTCTTAAAAGGCCACACTCGCGATCAATTAACCCGTTATGTGGAGACCAATCGGCTGTGTTTGTTCGCGGGAAGTTGAATTTATCACCCTGGCCATAAGAAAATAACAACGATAAAAATTTCATTTTCTTGCTATCCCCTATTTGTACTTATTTTACTTTCTATACCCTTGTTCAAGTGGCAATAGTTGTGGTGTATGGGACCTGCCAACATGCAGAACACCAGATGATGATGACCCATGTTCTTGTTTACTAAACTATTTGACGTGTAATTTTTTATTTATATAAATATGAATATTTATGTATATATGAATTTGATATGAATTGGCTGTACTTTGAGAAACACCGTAGCAATGAGTAAAACGTACATGATTTGTTCCGCATAAGCGTAGTAAGTTTAGCTTTACACCTTCTTGAGTAACAAATTAAATTGGTTTCACTTTATTTATAACTCCCCACATTCAGGTCTAGTTAAATATTTGACGTTTATTTTTTATTTTAGTTACGTATGTCGTATATTTACGAATTCATTTCTGAAATTTTAGCTAGATGCACTCTGCAAGGTAGGTAAAAAGTAGTCAAACACAGTAAAAAGTATCGCTAAAAGGTAGCTAAACCATAAATAGCTGGAATTCGCTTCTATCAATAGAATATTACTTCAGAAGTAACAGAAATTAATTTCTAATATGACTCTAAAGTGAGAAAAGATCTCGTGTTTTCCTGGTGTAAGTGTTGAATGAATAATTCAAAGGTTTCCAACTGGGTGCAAACTCTGCATAGAGCTGACGATTCGACCACAATCTCCGTGGACATCTTCAGGGTGAAGTGCCAGTTTAATCTATTAAGTTTTTCATTGACTTAATGCTTTTCTAATTTTAGATTAGTTAAACCTGCTATAATGAGAGTACATAGGGGTGGAATGACGTAGCAGAACTTCCCCTAGAGGACGAGAAGTCGCCAAAGCAGAAGAAAAAGTTTATAAAGGAAGGACCAAGTCGCTAAATTAGCAACTATGATGTACATGACGGGAATAGATTTTTGCTTTAAAGTTATATTTATATACCAACTTTATTAAACGCCGTAAAAAACACCACCGTAAAAACTGAAGTCAGCCATTTTTTATAAAACCTTGAGTCATCCCGGTTTTTGAGATAGTTCGCCGAAAAACCTCATTAGTCGGTGTGATACATCGTGCGCTTCTATGCCAAATTGCCACACCCAAACGAAGTAACGCAGCAGACGAAAGATGGGGTCTGTCTGTAGAGTAATCAGCCCCGTGGCCTGTTTTAACTTCAAATCAACGACCATTAGCTAGCGCAATCCCAGGAGAGAGAAAATGAGGCTTACTAGGCAAGATTAGCAGTGAGGCTCACTGAGCTCTGATTGGAAGTCATCTAGGTAAGTGTAGCATAATGACCTGATGATAGTGATGTGAGGATCGAGCTTTTTCACTTCGAATCTAATTCCTAAATTATTCGAATTTTGAATCTAATTAACTTTAGGTTTACTTGCTCAATTTTGTGAAGGCCATCTAGAACCAACTGAAATAATACTTCTAATCTTCCATAATTTTTATTTTGACAACCGAATAATCATTTTGATCGAAAGCGACTGTCAAAATAAAAGTTGTGGAAAATGCAAAATATTGTTTTAGTTTGTTCGAATAGAATTGATTCAATATGATTCGACACACGTGTAATATATGCTTTGTCCGTTTGTTTCTCGTAATTTTCCCAAACTGAAGCTCGTATCTTCCCCATCTGCTTATAATCGTCATCCACTAAAAAGCAGTGTAAATTTAAAATAAGGATATTTTTGATTAGATATAACTCGTGATTTCAGCCATTTTGAATATTAAATCAATTTTGTCAAAGGCTTACTTAGGAAAAATCTGCCATGCAAATTTCAAGTAGAAAATCGAAAATCGAAGCAGAAAATAGAATTACCAAAACAATTTTCAGCCACTTAAGTTTGTACAGGAATTTTGATTGTTTGATTCAATTCGGGTTTTGCCGACTCCGGTTCGGTCAGAAATTTTCGTCGGACAAAAGAGTAATCGGATTCGATTCTTAGTTTCGAATATCCGCACACTTCTACCCAATGTATAGCACCTTCCATAGCAAATAATAAGGAGATGGATGCCGGTATTAACAAAATCTAAATACAATTTATATTGTCAGTTACGGATACATTTTATCAAACTTATATCTTAATTGACCTAAAATTAAATTCATCGCCTCAATAATGTACCTCTTTTTATCAATATTGAGACTCGTCAGAAAAACTGCAGAAGAGGAATCAAAAAATGTCCAACTTTAACATTCTAAGCTCTTCCTCATGCGACAATCCAATATTTCGCAAAATTGATGTATATTAAGTTAGCAAAAGAGGGATTCTTCATTACGTCAAATCTGCAGGTACATCCTTCAACGCCTATCACAAAAAGATTGAATTTTAATGCACGGTACTCTTGAGTCATGAGAGCCAGTTTTCAACTCCCTTTCATCGAACCGCTGACACCGTAATTGATTTCGGATTTATCAAAGACATATCGCCCGAACCTTTGCTTACTCAGCATCCATCGTTCTTCTCTGGGAAATCCTATCGAATCTTCCAGCTGTAGAAGTGCGAGGGTTTACTTTCGGGCGGAGTCTGAACGTGATGGAGAGCCGCCCCTTGTATGCGTGCTTGACGTACTAATTCCCCGTTAATGCGGCGATGACGCGTCTCACGCGTGACGTCTAAAACATCGGAGCCTAAATGAAAAACAAATTCCGAGCTGCTTTTTGGAAATGAGAGCGTTGACATGATTGAAAAATGGACGTCCACTTTCCTCCTTTTTGTTATTCCAACGAATTCTCCTCTCACTGTAGATGGGAGAAATAAAAATGTTTCGCTTTCTCCGAAATTGTCCTCTTTTTCTGGGAGAGGTATCTCTTGTTAGCTTATCATTTTAGGCTGCTTTTCTAAGCGAAATCCTCGCGATATCCACGTTGAAGAACGAGGATAAAGGTGTGTTTTAAGGCTGGATTGAAAAATCTAGCGAATTCCATTAAGAAATTGAGCACCTGCTCTTTCATTTCGGGAGCATTAAATACACATCTTGAGGCAATTTTTAAACGTGAAACGGAGCTTTAATTCCGTCAAGTGAAGCGCCTAATTTTTATATACCCGGAAAGTATGCATTTGTATATACACATTTTTTCTCAGTTGCTTCCGTACTCCGTTCCCTCTGTATCTAAAAACAAAGGTATCGAAAAGGAGCCGAACCAAAAATTGAAACAGAAAACTATACTTGCGATAGAAAGGTCGATGTCGATAGTTGATAAAAGAAATGTTGAAATACTTAATAGTGATGTTGGAAATTTAATATTTATAACTTTTGAAGTTATGATCTCTATATAGAAGCAAATATATTGAAATTTATTAAAAATAAAATTAAATTTATTCTATATAAAAATTTAATTTTGTAACTTGTAGCTGCTTTCTAGCGGTAATTTTTACTGAGTTAAGCAACTTTTACCTACTTTTTCTGGTGCATCTAGCGATATTTTCAAAAATAATTCGGTATCCATGACGTACGTATCTAAAGTAAAAAATTAAACGTCAAATAGTTAACTAGATTTGAACTCGGGGAGAGATAAAGTAATAGAAATCAATTCAATTTGTTTCACGAGGAGTAATACTAAACTGTAGTATGTTCTTGTGGAACATAACAAATTTGTTTCATTCATTGCGTCAGTGTTTCTCAAAGTTCAGCCGATTCACATCAATTTTACGATGAGTCATTCCAACGCACGCTGAAATGGAGAAAACCTGGTTAAGAAACACTGAAGTACCCTTCATTCCCTAATTCAATTTACTAAGAGCAAATCGCGTCATAACTGAAGGAATAGTTTGAAATAACACGAAAGATGGAAGCATTATTTATCATAGTAATCTCGTGAAAAGTACCATCTATGATAAAACTGATCTCTCAAAAATCCTGCTTTTCTCCATTAATTCTGCCGAGGAGCAGCAAACAGATAAAAACCAGTCATTTCCGCAAGCACTTAGAAGAAACCACTGACAAAACAACGTGGCGTAAAAAATATCTCGAACGATCGTAAAAAACAAAATCGTTTGAAAATCGTATCTACATGAGGAAGGGACTTCGTGACGTATTCGCTCCGATAGAATCCGGGAGAGATGGTCGTCAAAGCGTTTGCAGAGAGGGTCGAACTCGTTTTACTCCGCCGTCGGAAACGTCTTCGTTAAACGTATCGAGTGGGCCCTCGAAGGAGTGCACAAACACATACGCGACAAAGTCATTAAACCTGCAAATCCCACTTTGGAACAAGGGAAGCTTTAAAGGGAGATTGCGCTCAGAGAGTTCCAAACAGCGTCTCAGGAAAGGAAGATAGCCATCCTTAATGGGATGAGGAGGAAAACCCGCAGCAATTGCGACCGATGTAGAGGGGGCGCTAGATTATAACAGGGTTATATGGACTCCCAAATTTTAAGTGCTCCGCAACGAGTGATGTAAGGAAAGTTTGTTAAAGCGCGAACCAATGACGGAAACGATCCGATTAAATTATACCCTAAATTCAGGATTAGATTCGGTTCAGTGAAGACTGAGAGAAATTGGTAACAAACAATTTAAAGGCAATAGCATTGACAAATCAGGCTTCACGTGTGACTCGAAAAATAAGGTATAATTTTTCATTGAAGTTTTTTTTCCTTGGAAATATCGACCTTATTTTTATACTTAAATTGATAATACAGGGGTAAAAGTATGTAAATATAAATATTCAACAAAATATTTCTGAAAATATTTCTTTACTCATGACTGCAGCAAAATTTGATCCACCTATACTTAAGGTAATCACTAATTAAGTACGTGCTTAAATTGAGCATCGATAGGAGAGTTGAGAAGTATTTAAACAGTATTTATATGGTGTATGCATACCGTCCATGTTAAGATAAATTGACTCTTGTTTTCCATGGGTCTCTTCTCTATCATCTTTTAGCAGTAGGACTTTTCCCACAATAATAAATTTTATTTGGATTTCTATTGTGAATTTTTGGGTTATCATAGCGTCATCAATGATGAAATCATTAATATCACTATGAAAATGATTGTGTTGATCGAAAATCCATGAAAGTGTAAGGATGTAATTGTTTCAACTGAATCAGCAGTTACTTTTGAAGTCATCCGAAACTTTTCTAAATTTCATCCTAGTGAATAATAGACGCCTTATAAGAAAACATTAAAACCACCCTCAGTCATGGCGCACACGTGTATTCAGGTGTTACCAATGCTCCTATTCGGTTTACTACAGCGATAAACCGATAGCAATGTACATTAATTTAATTAAAACCCAGACAGTGATAATCCAATAATAATTCACATTTATTATATGACTTCCGCTGAGATATCATTTGACACGGTTCAAACCGTAGAGTAAATGGCATTAAAAATAATTAAGGTTGATCAATAAGAGAACGCTTAGTGTTGAAAAATTTGTTCATCTAATTTAAGCATAATAACTAGATTATATAGAATTTTTTAAATACTAAATATGGATTCATTTAATAACATCTTAGGAAGCTAAAATATTTTCTATATCCAACATGACACCAGAAATATTGAAGCTCTTTTCCCTTCAGAGTGAAGAAAAAGAGTTTAAAGTCCTACGTAATAGGAGATTTATAGCATCTAAACAGCTAGATGGATAAAATAACTAGAAAAACTACAAGAGATATAAAAATATATGATTATTTCCTTAATATATATTTCAGTTGGATGCGCAAACAAAGTTGATTTATGCTTTTATATCAGCTCGAAGAGAGTTTTCGTCGCTGTTATTCACGTCATAAATAATAGTCAAACAGAGTCGTCCTTATGCTTGAGATCTACCAAATTATATGAAACCTTTATTTAATATATGGCGGTCCATTTTACATGGAGACACGGGTTACTCATAAACGGAAGAAAATAAGGGAAACTCACACTTCCTCGGTAATAACACCTTTAGAATTCCTGCTGATTTAAGACTATGTAGAACCGATTTCTCTAGTTCAACTTTAATTTACAACTTAATGCTTCTATGTCAAAACTGTGTTTATAGTTGTGAATATGGAGATAGCAATATCCGCGCTGGAGAAATTTCATTGGAAAAAGAACTTTGGGTTGATTAGCCTGGACCTAGAGTCTACCGCATCTAACACTAGTATTTTGTACCATATAGATCAATGAATAAAGCAAGTTCCCGGTGAGTGGAGGGATCGGGTACGATCTCGTCGGCCCCGTCCAAAATGTACACACAAAACTGTACTGACGAAGCAACAATATGAATTATCACTTGGGAAACAACTTCATGGCATTTATGTGTATCAAATTTTCATCAATATGAAATCATCCGAAAGTGAGCTTTTAAATTTCCAAATATACACGTTTTTCTGCGAATGCCTTTTTTTGAGGAATACGGCGTGGATGATTTTATTTGCCTCTCAGGGAACGTTCGGATTTACATTCTCCATCCAACATTAAAGGGTAGCGTTCCATTTTTCATGTTTCGCATACCTTTGTAACGCTGGAATAATCATTTTAGGCGTGCGCGGGGCTAAAATGTGAGCCTGGGAAGAGTGAGGATGACCCGAAGGGATTTTGACGTCAAAAGTCAATAGTCCACGGAGCAGCTTATACCTAATGGCGCCCGCTTAGGAAGATCAGTTTGAGAAATCATAGCAATTCTTTGGGAAAGGTTTCGTTCGATCAGAGTACAATAGACGCTCGTAGTGTTTCTGGCTATCGTAGTGGAAGCAACATAGGATGGCATGTATGCTTTCAGTTGAATCTATATGAAAAGAACAATAGCATAGATGTCGAAGAATGTTAATTAAACGCGGCCTAAGATGGAACGAGGATCTGCTGCAAATTATATCAAGTGAGACAGAACAGACTCGCTATCTCTTGCCTTTTCTATGATCAAAGTTCTGAGTACCTAAATGCTCTGCGAAGTTTGATTATTTATGGATTGAAAGTTTAATTCTCACCCGCAAAATCTTTTCTCGAAAGAAAATATCCTTAGTCGTGATTCGTTACGCAAAGGAATTAACTTACCTGTAATTTCATTTATCTTAACTGTATCACATCATTCATCACAATGCAAAATGACAAGCAATCTTAATTCCCAGAGACGTAAAATCGTTCGATTTTAATTGTAGAAAGCTATAAAATTAAATGAGGTTTGATTTGTCGACAGTGTAGAAAATGACAATGTTTTTCAAATTGAATTAGCGTGTCTTTGTTCAATCAATGTGGATAGCCACAAAAAGTGATTGCATAATGAATTAATGTATTCAAATCCATATACTCTGGATCCAAAAAGTCCATACTTATTTATTTAAAATGTCAATAATACGCTAGTAGATGAATAAATCACTACATTAGCAATCGAATGCTCCTTACAACTTATTCCTTCAAACTGTATCTTCTTCCTGAAGATCGCAAACTGATCACAAACCATTAAAGAAGATTAATGTTTATTCATTTATGTATTTCGTTTACAAATGCCTTCAATATTTTCATTTACTTGGAGTTTTATTTATAGACTGCAAAACTGTCTCACATGTGCTCAGCACAAGCTACTGTTTCATCATTTATTGTTGAACTCAGTGAAGTTAGCCATTCCTTCCCTGAGTACCATAAGAAATCCTAATAAAAGGATGTTCCCGTGAAACTTTTATAGAATCACAAAGACGCCTAGTTGACGACAAGGCTACATGGAATTGGCTTTGCCAATGGGTAATGCCCTCCGTATACGGCCGGGAGCGAACCGGCATGGAAAAACGATGAATGGCACTGATGCAGAGCTTTCCAATACCTCGTTGAATGGGGCTGAGCGAGCAACGCAGCTATGACCCAGAGGGACGACGGAAGGTTCGCGGAGGCCAAAACCGTCATATACGGCCTTTGAAACCCTTTGCCGTAGACCTCGATCTGGTGGAGTGCACGGCCTTCACGGTGCACGTGTTTTGGCTGGGAAAAGGGACCGCTACTGCGGTGGATGTAAGGATAAACAATAGGTTGCATTGTGCCCGTTCTGATTCGGCAACACTTAAACCCATGCATGATTGCTTTGAAGTCCGAATGCTTTACAGCATAAAATCTAATAAATATTTATTTGTAGAAAAAAAGAGAATACGTCTTGACAAGTCTGTGAACTAATAATTCTTATTCTATGTTCTGAATGTTCGAATTTACTTTCGATTGTCTTTTATGACAAAGTAAACGAAGATGAAATAGATACTGAAAAGATCACAAAGAGAAACTTTATTTGTCTGAAGTGAATAAAGTAAATCGGATCTCTGGATGTCTGTGCATCATCATCATCAGGGGCAAAGTCAAAATTATTTGGAGAAACAGGCTAGTAAACAGAGAGACTAGTTAAAGGTAGTTTTAACAAGTATAGCTGAATCTTACTTCGAAGTAATTTTTCCTTCGGCAACCTAAAGGATAATCTATTCGATAAAAATTTTTATTCTTAAAACTACAGATTATCAAGTAAAGGATTGTCTAAATGAATTTCAATTATCAGAGTCATTAAATTACCCGATATATATCAATCATCTCCATACTGATTTCATATCCTCTTGCATAGCCAAAAGGGTAGTGCGTTCGCCTTACGGAATATGAAAAGAGGCCCATATGTGCACAATGGCTTCACTGCTGTCAAAACGGTTTAAAAATACTAGCACTAACAATTCAGTTCAATATATGAAATAATTACATACTATTTGGAACAAGTGTTAAATTGAATCGTTACAGTTGTTTCTAACGCAATTATACGCCAGAGTGAACCTCTACAAACAGGCCACCTGCTGGTAAAATTTCACATTCTACTCCTTTGATTGGTAAGTGCCTCAAAGCATTAATGAGAGGTATCTTCACAAGTCAGAATAATCCCGCCTTCCAATCACCAGACGACAAACCCTTATTTCTCCCTTCAGTTCTGACGTCCAATGGAAATCGAGCGAAAGAATGAAACGGCACTTACGTTTGACTCCGGTTGATTGTGTCGGTCGACGTCGATGGCAAAAACAAGAGACGATCGCTCGGGAGTCAAGTTTTTCGGCTGCTATCACACGTCGGCAAAAAAGCACTCTGTTGAAAACCTTCCGAAATTCTCATTCACACCTCATCATCAACCGTGTGAAAACGACTGAATCTGGATGCACGCTATGGGGATGAGGGCGAAACACTTATCGCGCGAATAGAGGTAAAATTCGACCAAGTTCGATACTCAGAATTCGCTCGAATTCGGGGAAATTTTGGGATATTTTGCAGAAGGGTGCAACGTAGACTCTTGCGGAAGAAGTCGACGTGAAAGATTCGATAGGATCGCTCCAGGAATAGAGTAATCGAAGATCCGTCCCCCCGCGCTCTCGCCTAATGCATTTTTCGGCCAAGTTCGGTCCTGCTTTCGGAAGTGAACTGGTTTCCGCACCGGCCAAGGACAAAGACACAAAAGAAAGTCGCAGCGTGGATGCTCGACCTAAAGAAATACGACATCTTCGCTATTCGGACCTAACAGAAATATTTACTACTGATTGCCCCGTGCGAAAATTTCACTGACGGACACTGATATTCTATTTCCCCGCACAAATACATTTCAACAAACACTCCAATCATATAAACGAATACACAAACACTAAAACATATATAAAAGACACATCTTCCTATTCTGGATCAGTGTCCGGTTCAATGTAACTCATTTTTATCGACAGATATCAACAACTACACATCCTGTAACGAAACTCTATGGGCGAATTCAAATTCTAACTCGATTTTTTTTACCGAATGGTGTATTTTTCATCTGTTGGTCTATTTTTAGCAAGCGAGACATCTTCCTCTTCAAAATGGTGTGTCATTTATATGCTTTGATTGGGTGTTAATGTAGAGAAGCGCTTCCCACCGAAAGCGGATGTTTAGAAATAATGTATAAAGATACTTCTGCCAACGTCAAGAAGAGAGTATGCCACGGAGTATTCCTTACGGAAGAATGACCCGCGCGGTTCGTATTGCTCTATCATAAATCAATTATACACTATGCTGGATCTCTTCAAAATCATTTATCGCCAAATTTCATTTTCCATGCAAAAGTCACATCAGCTCGCGCCATCTTTCCGTTAGTAATACCATAAGAATTACGAAGTCTCTACATGAAATCGGACGAAGTATTACAAACTTGAATCATCCACTAAGTAACTCATAATAAATTCTCAGAATCTGACGATGTATTGCGGAAGTAAATCATGTAGAACGAAGATAGGCGTTGCACTTTTTCCACGAAAAGCTACTTAATTTAAAGAATTTCATTGAGGAAAATACTTTGAGAAAAGTACTCGTCGTCTCTCTAATGTTTCGAATAAATATTCTTGCCAGTATGTAATTTTAGTGTTTTTCTCCCTGCTCCTTTCATTAATTTTTTACGTAAAGTTTTTGTTAACTCTATAAAGTACTTCCTTATATTCTTTGATATGTCTCTTTCGCTGAGAACAATATTTAGCTACGCATTGGATTAACTTAGGAAGTACTCCGGCTCTAGGTTTCCTACGACGCAGAAAGCGAGCGATACATTCAATAATCAAGATGAGCCTTCATAAAAGAGTTGCACCACAATCAATTGATAATCGATACGCATAAACCAAAAGGAAACCTTGTTTTTGCCCTCTCCATACGTTTGATTCAAGCTAAATATCTTCCTTATTATGAAAATATATGTAGGAAAATTGGTTTCATTCATTTCGAAGATATGTAAGATGATTCATTCAGTAGTATAAAGGAGTAGTTAAATTGGAACATTTTAATTTTCGAAGCAACACTAGTTTAGCATAAATTGCATAGTAACTCTTGAAGATGAATAATAATTTGATATTGTTATTATCATTATTACTTATTATTTTAACCCACATGTGAATATAAGCCGCTGAATATGTCGTCGTCAGACAACTACAGTAAAACCCGTTTAAGATTCTCCCGCTTAAGACACTATCCCGTTTAATATTCAGTTTTTTTCCCGGTCCTTACCACACGAATAACACAGTAAAAATACCGTTTAAAACCCTCTGCTACCCACTTATAGTGCGGATTTTCCGATTCCAAAATGCGATGCAACCCACTGCAGTCAATCCGCCGTTAAATTCTATAAACCAAAAACTTTTTACTTTATCTATATCGCCGTCCTCTCTTTTCCTGTCTCTCATTATGTCTTGTTTCTAAGAGGGTTCCTTCTGAATCTCTTGTCTAATGATTAATTTTATGCGAAGAAAATGAAGGAATTAGGAAGCAGACCAATCATTTCCCCACTGACGGAGCAGATACCAATTATGAGATAGGTTGAGTTCCTTATCAGTCTCGCTTCAGGACAAAACGGAAGATCAAAAGTTTGCCGTTCCCTTCGTCATAATCTCAACTGTAAAACATATCGAATAAACCAGAGTGGTAAAGCAGCCATGGATTTGAGCGCAGTCTTAGAGAGATCGTTCTCTGTGATTGCCTCTTCTAACTGCTGTTATAACATTCGTCACCCTGCCACAATTGTTTATCTGTTAAAAATTGTTTTATTGTAAAGTGAAGGAGGAAAAATATGAAACAACTAAGGAAGATGTTCTCTTAGTTTCACATAAGGACAGCTCGCGGACTCTAGATATCTACATCCAACGCAAATAAAGCAAACTAAAAGGATTCCGTTAATGAGATATGAAGCATTTATTTAAAAATTGAAGGAAGCCTAAGGGAGCCTTCCCTTTCCTTTGTTAATGTAAAAGAAGTAAAAATTTTTAACATCACGTTTAGTTTGCGGACTCTCTTGATATCTATATTTGTGGCAAGAAAATCATGCTAAAGAAGATTCCATCTCGTTGTTAGGATGTAATGTGTTTGTTTAAAAATTAGAGAGACAAAGACTCCTTCTCTTTCATTTGCTTATTTGAAAAAAAAATTAAATTTTTAACATCCCAGTTACATCGCTATCCCGCTTGTAATAGAGTTTTCGCTCGATTCTCAGAAACGCGCCCGGGTTGTGCTGTATGTTTTTCCATAATTCCCATCCCCAGACCACCCACTTGCATCCCGGATAGGAAGAGGGAAGAGAAACCCCCTCCGGCTCAAAACCACGACAATCAAACTAATGCTATCCACGCCCTCTTCGAGAGCTCACGATGACACCAGGAAGAGGGAGAGAGGGCCTCGGCGACGCCGGGATACTCGCGGTCAGAACCGTGACGGACGGTGGAAATAAATAAAAAAATATTCAAAGCGAGCGTCGAAAAACTTTTCGTGATCTCATTAAGGAGAAGAGTCCCGGAGGACAGCGGTGAGGGAGCTTTTAGAGAGAAAGGAAGATAGTGGACAAAATGGAGGGGATGGTTGGAAAAAGGGAGTGTCCAGTAGAGAGGAAATAAAAATCGAAACGAGGCTTTGTTGGAATGAAAAATGAGCAGCTCGCCGCAAACAGAAAGGATAAATGATTGAACGACTTATATGTTAAATACTTGAGAGACTACCTTGTGAGTCTAAAAGAGTACCCTAACTATCCGTTGCAACGGGACAGAACAGGCTTCATGGGTACCTTGGGTTTTTTTTATTAGATCTATTTTTAGATTTGGATTTATTACCCGTCAGTGGCGTATGCCACGGGGCGTAGTTACACCATCATCAATGTCTAATTGACCCTATTGTATTCCCGTCTGCTATGAACACCAACTTTAATTTAAACATTAAATTATCATTTTAAACAAATTGCGAATCTATAGGCTTCTAGTTGGCTTAGTCGAATGGAACAGCATAAAGTATGTCGCTTAAGGGCTCTATCCTTTAGAAAAGAGTTATCGCTGGAAGAGTTAGAAAATTGTCGGAAGTGCATATTTAAGAAGGGCATAAGGGAATATATGCCATTGAAAACAGCAAGCGTATGATGAAAACATCTTTGGCTGAATTGTTATTATATTCTTTAACTCTGCTCAAGTTATCTAAGCCTAAGTCTGCCATTGACGTAGCCCTAGATAACTTGAGCACTTAGATAGGTAGGTAAACAATTCCCTTGTTTTCGGATGAAGAAAAGTCAAATGCCTCTCATATTCAAGTGTCCTCCTAAGTAAATCTGCTGCAAAAATATTCTGAGCAACCAAATCCTCATCAAATAGTAACCTGTTTACGTTACTGGTAGGTAATTACTTTTGTACTCACGTGTACTCTTTCATTGTATCCTCAAAGCCCTTCCGACGTCCATGAGTAGCACACAACACCGTTGGCTCCTCCTCTTTTCCACCAAAGAAAATCCTTTTGGATACTCCTCTCCCGGACTCCACAGCGGTGGACGTCCTCTCGCCTCCCTCGCTAATGTCTTTGTCCCTTCCGACAAACGAGTCCCAGACTTCCTATCGCAGGAGGTTATTCCGCAAACAAGCCCGGTCGCACACGAGGTCGTTTTCGTCTCGACCGGATGGCGGACTCGAGTCCCGGAGGTTAAAGCGTGAGGGATGGCCCTCGAGAGTCGAGACAAGGAAGCGACCTTTCCCCACGGCGGATTACGCCCCGATCGCGTGTCGCGTGCTGACGCAGAAACGGTCAAATGGTCTCGGAGAACATTAACTATACGCCCGTGCTTGACGTGCGTACACGCCGCGACCACTCCCCAGCGGAAAGGTACTGTAGGGAAGGAAAAGAGAGGACGGAAGAGGGAAGAAGGAAGTGAGGAAGGGTGGAAAGAAGGAGATGCTGGGAGGAAAGTGGAGGGCAGAGAAGGGAAGGTCACAGTGCCACCTCGCGGTCACGCCCGGCAACAATATCGCGGGATCTCCCCTCTTCTCGCCTGCTTCACCCCTTCCTCACATCCACGCACTCTTACCCTCTCGTCTCCCCCGCTCCCTTCCGAAGGAAAAAAGAAAGGATGGCGGAAAGAAGGGACGCAACAGATAAAAAAAGTTTCGCAAAGAATATTCCGCGGAAATCAAAAGGGGTCAAACAAACCTTCGGGTGACGAAAAATCAGTCCTCCAAGACGGAAACAAAAATTAAAGTGACCGGCGCGAGAGTTGTAGCGGAACTGAAACTCGGCGAAAAAACTAATTCCCTCCCCGCAAACCACTCAAGAATCGGGTTAAAATATTTTCCGGAAGAAAAACCGAGTCGAAAGACGGAGACCCCGCCGATCCGACGTCCTTTACGGAAAAGAAAAAAATCTCGCGCAGCCGATTCTTCCAACTAAACAAACCGCGGAGGGCACGTCTCCGGAGGACCGAGGGAAGAGAAGAAACGAAAGGCGGAAGGGGAAAACAAAAGGGAACTGAAAAAAGGAAGCGGAAGGTACGAAGCGTGAGAGACTAAAAGGAGGAGAGGAATGGAGGTGAGAGCAAGAGAGAGAGAGAGGGAGAGAGTGAGGGAGGGAGAGAGTGAGGGAGGAAGAGGGAGGGATGAGCGGAAAGAGAAGCAGTAACTTGGAAGACCCCAAGCGTGCGAGGGCCGAGCGGTCTGTATCGGACAGACAGACCGCACGGGTTATTCGCCGGCGAGTGAGAGAGTAGATGGCGGCCCGAGAGCGCTCAGGGTGAGGGGGGGGAGGGGAGGCAGATGGGCGTCATCGGGCTGGGCGCCTGAGCAGAAAGGAGGAGAGGATGGGGAGATGGGAAAGGGTTTTTCGGAAGGAGTGACTGTCTATGAGGATACCCGAAGGTGAGGATTCTCGGGGGGAAGAATGGTTTCCATGCGTGGGGATATTTTTGGGGGAAAATTGAATGTTGAGGAGGCCTATTTCTGGAGGGAATGGGGGAAAAGTATCGCGGAGGTCCCACTGTGTTACCAGGAGTGATTTTTAGTTTTGCTGACTTAGTAATAATAATAGATTATATACTTGATATTATACTTGATTAATAGTTCCATTAAATAACCTTCGTAAGCACTATTTTTTTTCTTTTGAGGTGGTTATTCTAATGCCTTAAAATGTCTAGGAGAAGTATCTAGGAGAAGATTAATAAGAGAAATTGAAAATTAGTTTTAAAAATACATTAGAAAAAAACTGTCATTTTCTACATAGTCGGTTAGCACGGACGTGTATTACGTAGTTGCCTATACTACGATTATAAATTTTCAATTTATTATTGCAGGGAAACTTAGGCATTCAGACGCACGCCGTAACACTTTACTACCTGCGTCACCACAGAAAACTGGGAGTTACTCCTTCTTATTTTGAGTGGGGATTTATTTTTGGGTCCGATATCGATGAGGATCTCACACAGGACAAATGCTATGGCGTTTTTTTCCACCCTAAAAAGTTCACTGAAACTTTTAATCTTATACCCTCGGTTTATCTTCAGGGGCAGGACGGAGGAATATCTTTCATTTACTCGTCTGAGTCTTGCTCATATCTGTGATGATACGAAGACCACTGAGGTATGAAAAGGGTTAAGAACTGTAATTTATTTCGTTCCGGTTTTCTCTTCAGTTGAACAAAATTAAATGAAATATCGGTTTATAAATATATAAATGAAATATCCTTCTACCAATGACCAATCTTTTTTCCGCTCCGACCATTCTAATATTCTATCCTCTCAATATTTGTTTTATCATTTCATATGTTGGAATAGAACTTAGCAATACGTAGATACTATAGAATTTACAAATTCTTACTTAACCTTCCTCTAATTACATTAAGTAATGTGTGAATTGTTGGAAACCAAAAACCGGAAATGAATTTGTGTTCGGCTCGGTTCCGGTTTAATGCCCTGGGTGAAATAAATAAATAAATAAAATAAATAAATAAATACGAAATTTTGGAATTCATTTTCATCACTCCCTATTGATTGCTAAGAAATCTTTCATTCATTTTTTTAATTCTCTATTTTACTCTTTGGGACATTGTCAAGCATTTATGCGAACTTGAAAACTATGAAAATTCTGGCTCGATAAGTAAAGCAGGAATTAGCTACCTAATTCATCATCTCACCCATTAATTTCATTTCTTTCTGGGATTTTGGAAACAAATGCTCATTTTTTTTGAGGCCTCAACAAGTATGGGTATGGATGTAAAGTTTCTATCAATACTTATCATTTGATTAATTTCTGATTCTCTAGCATTGTAATTATTTGGGTTAGGCCAAAAAATAGGCGCCGGTCCTTATTCCCTTCTGGAAATTGTTCAACCATACATGGAACAATAGCTCAAGCATGAACATACCGTAATAAACAAGTAGAGAGATTCTTCTTCGGTTTTGTCTAGCCTTATCTAAATTTTGCGAAATGTATATGAGATCCCGCAGAGTAAATCTGCACTCCTGAGGTGTAGAAAGTAGAGCTCAAGCATTATTTTTCTAATTGCTATAATTAAATCGCAAGGGATACGAAACAGCTCTCTGACACAGGCTGAGGAATCCTGAAAGAAAGGAGATGAGAAACTATGCTGCATATGATAAAAAATTCAAAACAATTTCATTCAAGTATATCTGAGGAACATCTCCGCTACTTCGGCCAAGCCAAGATGAGTGCAAAATAAGAGAGATGGGCTTGTAAAGAGATGACTTTTTTCTTTCTTTTCGAGAACATAAAATGGACATAAAAAAGAAATAAGTTGATCGTTGGGTATTTACATCCCACCATACGTCGACAGGCGGTTCGCTGTGTAAGAATATAGATATAGATTTAGATAGCTTGAATCCATTTAGAGCGGAGATGTTCCTTATCTATATTGAGAAGAAACCATGGAAAACGAGCTTTTTACTATACCACAAAATTTTTCAAAATTACGTCTTAGAGCTTAAAGGAATACCATATAATAGGTGTAGTACATTGACACTATATAAAATGTTTATGAAAAAATTTCTTCTTCCGAATAAGCCTAGTACGTACTCTTATTTAGATAAATAAGCCATATTTGTAGTATTCGTAACTTCCACAAGATTTTAATCGGCTTTTACCTCTGTTATTAGGTCCACCGACACTTTCGTAAACAAACATCTTACCAGAAAAATCATACGAAATGGATATAACTACAAAGAGTTTTCAATTAAATTTACTGTATAGGAAATAGAGAGAGCTAAAGAGACTAATAGTTTTATCTCGAAAGGGGAAGAGGTATATTTTTACTCTTTTATACGTATCCAATGTTTTATTTATTACGATCCATAACTGGGTTATGGCAAAGCAATAAATTTCACGGACTCCACCCACGAGTAAGGCTGGGACTTTTTTTTGAATTTGTAGCACGGCGTAGTAGCTTACCGCTGAACATACTTTAAAGTAGAAAACCATACATATGTGTTTATAATTAGGGACTATGTCCTTTTTTTAAACAACTTCTCAACTATGCGAAAATAAATAGTATAAATACTGAAAGATAATACAGAAAGATAAGCAGTCGCATGATGTATTTCATCGGTTGTTGTCTAACGGTTGTAAGACCAATTTAATTAAGCTAATTCTCAAAATTATCACTGACTACATATCTTATACAAGTGACCTACTAGTTATGTAAGGGTAAAGTTTGCGTTGATGCCTTAAAGAGGAGTTTTGTTCCTTCAGCATAACTTTAAAGTGAAGACTGGATCGAGACTTTAGCTTCGACACGTGTCAGGTACAGTCTCACTTCCAAATAACATGGATACTTAAATTCCCGAGAATACGCCAGAACATTGGAATACAGTGGCAAATAATTAAATATAATATGTTATCTTCGATTCATATTACGTAGATATTATTTTTAAATGCTCACACAAGGTCATCAGATCGCTCTGCCTTCAAATACACTTTAGAAGATCATGACAGAAATAATTACACTATACGTAATTTATTATGCAAATGTAATGAAAATTTTATATTCTAGGGCATTCTGTTCGAATTGGGTTGCATATCTGTGGATTCCGCGACTCGATCGAATGCAGAGTGGGAACCGACGTCTATGTAAGTACTCTACATGAATCATGCGTCATTCCAGGAGCATGATTTAAAAAAGTTTACGACTCTTAAGCAGCAGAGGAATCCACTCCTGTGTGGTAGTCGATGCGACGCGCTAAATCTTGTTTGGAGAAGGAATGAGTTCTTCGAGGAGTTCGTCGTTTTTTCCCGCACTCCGTGCTCTGAATCCAGCTTCTGATGGCGGGAATCCTGGGCTATCATCGCGGAAAAAATAAACGTTGTCGTGGGAGGCTAAAAATTATCCGGGAGCTAATGGAAATATTTACCTCGAATTTGAAGGACACCCCGCTCGTAACCTAAGAACTCGGTCATTGGTTGGAGATGGATGTTTTCGTTAACGAATTCTATTCAATGTCGAAAACTTGAAGATCGACGATTTAATTTCAAGATAGAACTGGGATAAACTCAACTGACTGATGAGTGACTTCGTGGTATTCCGTGACGAAAGGAAAAAATAATAAAGGAAGATTGCTTTTCAAGGGTAACTAGTTCATTATTTTCTATATGTTACGGAGTTATTTATAGTAAATAAGGAACTAGTTTCCCAGAGGAAATTTTCCCTTTTTATCATTTTCTGAGACGAGAATGTTCAGTTTCCTTTCCATTCTCAATCACTAAACAGTTGATATTAAAACTCAAAGGGGATTGGATGACATTTCCCTTAAATATCTTTCGCGTTTTTTCTTTTAAAAATGTTGAAAATATTATATATGTCTCATAGCCTGAAAGACTTTCACTGAAGCCAGATTGAGACAAATAATTGAATGAGATGAAAATACTCTTCTCCCATTCATCCTGCCCTCCATGATATAAATAAACATAAATAATATATAGTCAAATAGAAATCGAGAGGAAACCTTTAGAAAAAGTGAATGTAAAATCTAAAGATACTATCTTTGGAAAATATCGTATATCCACAGCTGGAAAATATCCACAAAGAGGGTAGTATGAAACCAAACCTGCACAAACCTACTGATGATACAAGTTTCCTTTACAGATGATGTCAAGGTTATAATAATTAAATTATTATTATGGTATTTTTCTCAAAACTATACTCAGTCCCCCTACCACACGCCGAAAGGCGGCTTGCAGGGTACATATGTAGATAAAGATGTCTTTAATAAGAAAATGATTATAATGTAACGATAATCTTTAATTTACAATTGATTAAATTTTGATTTTTCCTGATTTTCAGACTGCCTTAACCAAGGATAAGGAAATGTTAACTTAATATTACCCTCAAAGTAGTTTCAACTAAATATGTTGTGAATGTTTTCGCTGCATGTAGATTCCATATCATTTTCGTGAACCACCGCTGCATGCCTGAAAATATCATCTAATCACAGTTTCGATTAGTTACATTTTACTTTGGATATTTTTTGCGAAATATCACGGACGACGTAAATGGCGGAAAATTATATTCTATCAAAATAAAAAATTCTCCTACAATTTGAAGGAACAAAATTATTTTGTGTGTATACGTAGCATTTTAACAACATAATAGAATTCCCGCTAATAAAGCTACATCCAAATTCGCTCACTCGAAATATTTATTATTGAAACAACACGAGGTGAAATATGTTCTTGCTCTTCGCATGAATTACCAAATATAAGCTTAAAATTAAATTTATCATCTACAAAGAAACTCTTCCATTGATTGTTGCAATAATTAGATGATGATATTCCCAGATAGCCAAGGGGGTGGCCCGTTTGCCTTTGGTGACAGTTGACATAGGATCGACTCCTTGTAGAAGGATATATGCGAAATTATTTCAGCTACTAGTTATCGTAACAAGTTAGGGTAGATCTGGGCAAGTTTGATATAATCATGTAGGTTTATACAATGTCCATAGTTGACATACCGTTGATCTGAGCGCATCACCGGTCGAGTAAGGAAAGGCACCGAGAATATCCTCGAGGTAAGGGTAAGCACAAAGAGAGTCTCAGGATGGAAAGTAGTAAAGAGACAAAGTAAGCACCAATTAATCATTAGAACCTTCTCTGTTATCCATTTTAGCTTTAGCTTATGAATAAAAATAATGATAACTTCCGCAAATTCAACCTCTGATCATTCTATAATGTCAAGGGTAAAACACAACACATGACACTTTGTACTAAAGAAATAAATTAAATTCATTAAGCGAGAAAGGTGCCTTCGAGGAGTCGAGGATGATCACAAAATATTACCCAAAAATAATATTGCACAATCAAGTGTATGAGAGTGAACATGCGAATCTTCAAAAAAAATCTATTTTTGCCACCGTTGGTCTATTCCAGTCCACTGTGCATCGTATATAAACTCCCAATTTGTTTACCCTAATGAGAGCACACCTCAACAATTTTTGCAATACAAATGAAGTAGGCAGTAAGGCAAAACAAGTAGAGCATACCTTCAGAGGCAATCGATCCTTAAAATTAGGAAACATGAGCAGAGGCGGGGGAGTAAGCGCAGCGCCCGGGGCCTGGCATATAAGGGCCCGAGAAGTAGGGCGACCCAGGCCTGGCTGTTGAGTTGAGATTCATAATCTCAAGGGCCCATAGGTTTTCAGCGCCAGGAGCCCTAGCAGCTGTGAATAAGCTGCTGAACATGGGAGGGAGTCAAACCAATGACCTCTCCTTACATTCTCTCTCTCCCTCGCTTCCTCTTTCAAAGCCACCCTTTCCTAATTACATTCCCCTTGCTTCTTAGCATCTTTCTCCCATTCTCCCGCATCTCACCGCCTAATGTCATCTTCCTTATGCCTCCACACCCCTTTTTCATTCCCCGACTCCTCTTCGACGCAGCAAAGACCCTTTTAAAATTCATGTAAAGGCCCATCCATCCGTCCTAACATTTCCCTCGCCTCGTCTCTTACTTTTATCACTGCGTCTTTAATTCATCTCCGCGCATCATAAGGAAGCCTTCACTCCGTTTTACAAGCCGCTCCTTAGCATATCGTCTCATTGCAGGAGCCAAATTCAGGGACGTCACGGGCATCGTAAGTCAGTCTCAAACTTTATCGGCGGAATGATTCAAAGCGAACTTCATTCCCGCTTTCACTTTCCCGATATCGATTCGATGAAGTGAAATATGCGGTCCGTTAGAGTTTATTGGCGAACTCCTCCACAATATATATCTGCAGGGTTAAAATTTTGATGCTCAGAATTTACGTGGCGGCTCCCGTATACGTCAGCAAATATTGGTATCTGTGGGAAATACTTCAATTTTATCGGCTATAAACATCATCGCCGGGAAATTCGGAAAAGAGTCCGAAAATGAATAATACTCGTAAAGCGGATATTTCGGAATATTATGTGGGGAAAGGATGATGATGCTGGTGCCTTTCCTTGTTTATCAATACAGTAATTCGTAACAAATTAATAAACAAAATTTCATAAAAATTACCATAATAAGTCGCTTAATCATGATTAGAATTTTATTTTATCATTAAAATTATTATTGTATGCTTTCAAATATCACGTGGTGCATTAAGAACATCTGACGTTAATGCTTTCATAGCACATGAGAATGTAGAATTAAAAATTCATTACAAGTTATTACAATGAAATATATTACTTCTTTGTGTAATTATAATTGATGTGTTGTTTCTGTGATTTATTAATCAAATTTGATTATTGACTTACAATATCATAATGTTCTAAAATTCAGGTAATTCTTTATTTTTGACCATTTTCCTATTAAAAAGCTAAGTTGATGAATAATTTCTAATAAGGGTTAATTATTAATTAATGTAATTAATTAATAATTTCAAAAAATATCCTAATTAATTTTTTTTAATTTCATCATATAAATCCGAAAGAAAGTGTATGTTTATGTTTTATAATTATTCCATCTGCTTTAAATAAAATTACATCGTTTTCGGAAATTTACTTATTAGTTTAGTCAAAGAATTAATTCTCTAATAAAATATTAAAATTCAATGTGAGATCCTTACGGAGGTTTAAGTTCTGCCACGTTTGCGTCTTCATCTTCAGTAGAAAACTTTCTTTAATGGATTTTGAAAGTAAAAATGAAATTGTGACTAAAATTTATATATATTAAGATGATGATACATAAATTTAGACCCCAACCAATTATTTTATTCCGTTTTTATGACAATTTATGCAATGGATTTCTTGCATCGCAAATTGCTTGCTTCTCGTGCGTCTAACTACATTTCACTGCAAATCGAAACGATTGCAAATTCCTATTCCGAAAAATGGGATTTAATTGAAATTAATTACTGACTTCGATAGAAAACATTCCATTTCCTGTGTAGAAGAGGGATTTGTAGTTTCGACGGTCATTGATGGGTACATTTGAACCACATGTTCTTCTTGATGAGATTGGGATGCCGACGTGGTCGAGATTCCAATCAAATTAAATAGAAATCTGCATCTCTGTCTATTCTGTAGCGATCAATAACGAATGGAAAAGATAGGAATATGTTCACATAATTCCATCTAATCCCATGCTACGTCAATTTAGTTTTCCTTTCTTTACTTCAAACTTTTTGGTGAAAATCTGTCATTGACACTCCGAGATTATCGCTCTATCTTCCCTTTTTCGTTCTCTCATTATTTTTTTTTAATGCGTACTATGGTATTTTATTATGCGTATTATAATATTATAGAATGTAATGCGGTATTTTATAACGCGATTGAAAAGATCATGCGGAGGGACGTTGAAGTTTACAACACAATCAAAAATCACTTTGAAATGCAGCAAGAGAAGTATAAAGGGTTTACTTCCAATGAATTCAGCAGATGAAAAATAATTTCCGCTGACTGAAAAAGGATTAAACAATACTTGGAATTTTGCGTCTTTGGACGTCGAATCTTTATGTTTCAATTAAAATGTATGACCTAATCAACGGCGCCAACAAAAAATAACGTTGTAGTGACTCATAATATTAGGAGATTAGGATCTCATAGGAAATCTCATAGGAGATTTCTACGCCCTTTTCCAGTAGAAATGGGAGGAATTTACAACAGTAAAATCTATAAAATTAGAAACTCTAAATAATTATTCGGTGATATACTAGAATCTCAATGGGTAACGCTTTAATAGAATCACATTTATCGTATGTTGATTTTGAAACTGTTAAAATTCTGTGTCATTATCAACAGTTTCCGTAGTGTAGCGGTTATCACGTGCGCCTCACACGCGCAAGGTCCCCGGTTCGATCCCGGGCGGAAACAAATTTTTTAATCTCTATTGAATATTGTAAACATAATTTCAAGCGTGGCATCGACTTTTCCGGATGAATCTTTCATGTTCAACATCTTTGAAGATGGAGAGGGATCCTTTTTTCTTCTATGTTCTATGAATTTATTGCGTATAATCACTTCGCTGAAAGTTCCTAAGAGTTATGCTTGTTTCATGAATAGTCTTTTCTGCTAAATCATGCGTTGTTCAGTTAAAGCATCTGTATTATATCGCTTGAACCATCCAAATCGCCTACGACCTCCATAGCCCCCGAAGTGCTCAATATGATCTCAATTATCGTATGTTATTTTGAAACCGTTAAAATTCTGAGCTATCATCAACAGTTTCCGTAGTGTAGCGGTTATCACGTGCGCCTCACACGCGCAAGGTCCCCGGTTCGATCCCGGGCGGAAACATAACTTTTTTAAATTTCCATCTCCACCCATGACGAAGATTGTTAACTTATTTTCAATTGTGGCATTGATTTCTTCGTTGCATTGAATTCTATTTACTAATTGAATCTTTTATGCGCAGCCCATTTGCAAACGTGCATTTTTTTCCACCAGTGTTGAAAATTGTAAACGTAATTTCAATTGCGACATTGACTTCTTCGGAAGAATCTTTTTTGTGCAACATCTATAAAGATAAAGAGGGATCCTTTTCTCTGCATGTTCTATGAGTTTATCATGTATAATCTCTTCGCTGAAAGCTCTTAAATGCCAGCCTTTTTTCATGAATGGTCTGTTCTATCACGTCTTGCGCTGTTAAAGCATCCAAACCATCCGCGATCTCTATAGCACCCCAATATTTTTCCAACATAAATCAATCAAGTAACATTCGGGGCTTTAGCCTGACGATTATTCCGATAACCCATTCCGATGCACATTTGGCTGTTACCCGTAATCCATTTTGATAGTATTTTTCCTATCATTTTCTTCATGCATGTACTCACCTTCTCTGCAGACAAGCAATGATTCCTGAATATATTCTCTCAATAATTCTCTACCTGCTACAGGAAACGAAAATGGAACTCGGCTGTTAGTGAATAAGAGGTTTGAAAAATTTTCCGATGGCGGAACGTCGGTATACAGACCGGTTCCAAGGAATAGAAAAGAAGTCTACCAAAAATTCGAATTAACACAGCTCTAGTTCTTAATCCCTCATTAGATAATTTTCACCAATTTATTCATGAAAAATCGTCTCTATTTTAATTAAATAAACCCCCCACTGGTTACCTTATTGAAATACATGATGAAAGGGTAACCAAAATAATGTAATATTCTTCCCAGGGAAAAATACCTTGACTAGTCCTGCATTCCTGACTCGAGAAACAAATCTCTTCGTTCTTACAGATCGAAACCAGCCTTACAAGCAAAGGATTTTGTAATTACGAAAATGAAAAATTTCTTATAGTCAAATAAATCATTAATGGAAAATGACTATGTTATTAATCTTCTTCATTTACTGGTAGAAATTGCTATCTTTATTTTTCATGATTGTCCTCCAATATAGGTCAAGGCCTTGGTTCTAACTGGAACTCTGGATTATACCGACACTTAGTTGAAGCTTCGAAAAAACTTATATAAAACTTAAAATACACGTACATCCCATTTGCCCGCTTCGAATTTTTATCCGGAGACATGTTCACGTCTCGATCGAGAAGCGCTTTAATATGATCCAAATTATCGTATGTGGATTTTGAAAGCTTTCAAATTTTCTCTCTTCGTTCTTCAACAGTTTCCGTAGTGTAGCGGTTATCACGTGCGCCTCACACGCGCAAGGTCCTCGGTTCGATCCCGGGCGGAAACAAAATTTTTGAATCTCTGTTGAATATTGTAAAGATAATTTCAGTTGTGACATTGACTTCCTCGGATGAATCTTTTATGTGCAACATCCTCGAAGATGGAGAGGGATCCTTTTTTCTTCTTTGTTCTATGAAGTTATTGTGTATAATATCTTCGCTGAAACTTCTTAAGAGATGAGCTTTTTTACATTAATGGTCTGTTATGTTATGTCTTGTTCTGTTAAAGCATCTGTATTATATCTGTTTAACGATCCGAACCACCAACCACCACGATCTCCAAAGCGCTCTAAGCGCTTTAATATGATCACAATTATCGTATGTGGATTTTGAAAGCTTAAAAATTTAATCTCTAAGCTTTTAACAGTTTCCGTAGTGTAGCGGTAATCACGTGCGCCTCACACGCGCAAGGTCCCCGGTTCGATCCCGGGCGGAAACAATTTTTTTGAAAATTTCCATCTCAACCAACGATGAAGATTGTTGACTTAATTTCAATCGCGACACTCATTTCTTCGTTGAATTGAATTATTTTCACTCATTGAATCTTCTATGTGCAACATCTTTACAGATAAAGAGGGAGGACCTTTTTCTTCTTCCGTGATCTCTGAATTTATCGATTACAAACTGTTTGGTTAAAGTTCATAATTCTTAAGAACTTTAACCAAACTATTAACTTAAGATTTTTTCGTCCATGATCTGTATTTTTATGTCATCTCTTAATCTGATCAACCAGTTGTTTATGTCTAAATCAATTAAATCATCCAAACCACCCATAGCGCCCGAATGCTTCTTTCAGATAAGACGATCAAGCATCATTCGGGGATATGGCCTAATGACTACTGAACCCATTCCTATACACTTTTGGTTATTATCCGTAACCCATTCCAATAGTATTCTGCCTATTATTTACATATATGATCTCCTGGTTTTTCTCACCTTTTTGTAGACAATAACGATTAGTTCTGAATAGATTTCCTCATTAATTTTGTACATGCTAAAAGACAAGAAAATGAAACTTGGCCATTAATGAATAAAAGGTTTCGAAATTTTCCGATAACCGAACGGTATACGGATCAGTACCAAGGAATCAGTAATCCAGAACTACCGTATCCATCCCATAGAACTGGTCCGTATGCCGACATTGGTCTATATAAAAAGTTTTCAAACATCTTATTCAGTACATAATCTTAAGTTCGAAAAGGCCGATTCGTCAGCGACAGCGATGCTCACAATTGCAGAAGTAACATCACTTCTGTCGAGCCGACGGATAATCCATTTTGTTTTTAAGTCTGGGAACAATTTTTATTTTTCTACCTAAATTTCATATACACGTAATAAAAATGAAAATTCAGTAGTGTTTTTGCTGTTATAGTCAACATAGCGTGCGTTTAAAATTAACTAAGCCACAATTCAAGTTATCGTTCTAAGGATACTGTAGCTGGCAAATGAATATTTAAGCTAGTTGTACTTTATATTTAAGGATAAACAATTATCTCTGTTCCATAGTGCATTAATAAGAAAATTACGTTCGAATAATCTAGGTGAAATGAAATGCAATATCATAAGGATATCTCAATTTTCAGCAAGAAAATATATAAAATAAGCAAGGGAACGGCTAACTCGAAATATTTATTTAGCGACATACTCGAGTGTCCATGGAGAATCACAATTATCGTATGTCGATTTTGAAACTGTTGAGATTCTATTACATCAATCCTCAACTGTTTCCGTAGTGTAGCGGTTATCACGTGCGCCTCACACGCGCAAGGTCCCCGGTACGATCCCGGGCGGAAACAGAAATTTTTTCCACATATGTTGAAGATTGTTTACATAATTTCAATTGTGAGATTGGCTTCTTCGGATGAATATTTCATGTGCAACACCTTTAAAGATATAAGGAAACCTTTCCTCTTCTATATTCCAAGAACTTTTTACGTATAATCTCTTCGCTGAAAGTTCTTAAGAGATAAGTTTCTTTACATTAATGGTCTGGTATGTTAAATCATGTCTTGTTCTGTTAAAGCATCTGTATTATATCGCTTGAACCATCCAAACCACCCACGATCTCCATAGCGCCCGAAACGCTTCTATATGATTCCACTTATTGTATGGTTATTTCAAAGGTTTTAAAATTTTATCATTTCAATCTTCAACAGTTTCCGTAGTGTAGCGGTTATCACGTGCGCCTCACACGCGCAAGGTCCCCGGTTCGATCCCGGGCGGAAGCAATATTTTTTCCACCATTGTTGAAAATAGAAAACCAAATTTCTATTCTTATCGTTAGTACTTTAGAGATAATTGAAAACCGTCCACAAAAGAGTGTACTATCGCTATTAGTGAATGATGACAATTTCATTACCTTTAATCAAGGAGTATTCACAGACTAGGTGTTTAAAATTAAAAATATAATTAATTATAATTATAAATAATAAATTAAAAGATGTCAAATATTTTATACTGTGCAATTAAAGATTTGTTTTCTGCAAGGTCAAGTAGAATATTGCTTCCGTTTAAATTAATCAACTCACAGTTCAAAGGAACGTTCTAAAGACACTTATGCTGACGAATAATCAATTTAACTTGCAAATTTTATTTTATGTTTGGAAATACGCAAGTATCTCTGTTTCATAGTGAATTATTAAGAAAAATTAGGTACGTGTTTAATGTCGGAAGAATGAAACAATATCCCTCTTAATATGATCACAATCATCGTATGCTGATTTTGAAAGTTTTAAAATTTTATCTCTTCGTTCTTTAACAGTTTCCGTAGTGTAGCGGTTATCACGTGCGCCTCACACGCGCAAGGTCCCCAGTTCGATCCCGGGCGGAAACAATTTTTTTAAATTTCCATCTCTACCCATGATGAAGATTGTTAACTTAATTTCAATCATGACATTGATTGAAATTGATTTGAATTTATTGATAGAATCGTTACCTTATCGGAATATATTACTAAAGGGTAACAAAAATGTGGTAATATTCTCCCTAGAAAAAAATCTTGACGGGTACCGCTTTCCTGACTCGATAAACAAACCTTACAGATAAGAAACAGCATTATGAGTAAAGGATTTCATAATTTATCAACATCACACTCCACTTTACAGCCCGGTTTCGGGCCTTGGCTTCCTCAATTATATGTCTCCATTAAAGTCTATTTTTGCTTTCTTCCTCCATTTTCCAAATCATTTTCACGCAATGAAATTTCATTCGGAGACATGTTCAGGTCTTGATCGAGAAGCGCTGTAATATGATCACAGTTATCGAGTGCTGATTTTGAAAGTTTTAACATTCCTTCTATCCGATAGTCAACAGTTTCCGTAGTGTAGCGGTTATCACGTGCGCCTCACACGCGCAAGGTCCCCGGTTCGATCCCGGGCGGAAACATTTCTTTTATAATTTCCATCTAAACCCATGATGAAGATTGTTAACTTAATTTCGATCGAGACATTGATTTCTTCTTTGAATTGATTTCTTTTTACTCATTGAATCTTCTATGTGCATCATATTTACTGTTAAAGAGGGAGGAAATCCTTTTTTCTTCTATGTTCTACGAATTTATTATTATTAACTATTCGGTGATAGTTTAACGTGTTAAGCATTTTTCGTGCATGGTTTGTTCTGTTATATCTGAATGTGTTACAACATCCAAAGCACACGAGATCTACATAGCGCCCGAATGCTATTCCTGGATAAGACGATCAGGTATCGTTCGGGGCTATTGCCTTATGACTACTGAGCCCTTTGCTATACACTTTTGGTCATCATCTGTAATCCACTCCGATAGTATTTTTCATACTATTAAAAAATTTGACTTCCTAGTTTTTTCACTTTTTTACTCATAACTTATAACCGATAAACTGCTAATCACAAGTATCGCAAGTTGATTTTGAAACTGTTAAAATTCTATATCATTGCCAACAGTTTCCGTAGTGTAGCGGTTATCATGTGCGCCTCACACGCGCAAGGTCCCCGGTTCGATCCCGGGCGGAAACAGACATTTTTTTCACATATGTTGAAGAATGTTAACATAACTTCAATTGTGATATTGGCTTCTTCGGATGAATATTTTATGTGCAACACCTTTAAAGATAAAGAGGAATTCTTTTCTCTTCTGTATTCCAAGATTTTGTACGTATAATCTCTTTGCTGACAGTTCTTAAGAGTTAACCTTTCATACAGTAATGGTCTGTTCTGTTAAATCATGTCTTGTTCTGTTGAAGCATCTGCATTTTATCCCTTGAACCATCCAAACCACCTATGATCTCCATAGCGCCCGAGGTGCTTCAATATGATCTCAATTATTCTATAGTTATTTTGTAAGTTTAATATTCTTTTCTAATCTGTACTCAACAGTTTCCGTAGTGTAGCGGTTATCACGTGCGCCTCACACGCGCAAGGTCCCCGGTTCGATCCCGGGCGGAAACAAATTTTTTTTCCACCTATGTTGATGATTGAAAACATAATTTCAAAGTGACATTGACATTCTTCGGATGAATCCTCTTTGTGAAACCTCTTTGAAGATAAAGAGGTATCCTTTTTTCTTCTATTTTCTTTTAATTTACCATGGTCTGTTCTGATATATCATGTATTGTGCTGTTAAGGCATCTGTATTATATCCGTTGAACCATCCAAACCACCCACGTTCTCTATAGTGCCCGAATATTTTTCTTACATAAGACAATCAAGTATCATTCGGGAATTGACCAGGTGAAGCTCATATTCATCTCATTTTCTGCAAAGTTAATCAGAAGATTGTCTGCTTTTAAAATTATCCAAGCTACAACTCAAATGAGCGCTCTTAAGTTACCGTAAAGTTGATAAATGAAAATGTCAGCTAGCTGTATCCTGAATTCGGTAAAAAACAAATAACTCTGTTTTATAGAGCATTAATAATAAAAATTACGCTTGTATGTGCGAGTCATGTGGGCTAAATGAAACCGAGTAATTCAAGGAAAACCTACATCGTTTCCGTAGTGTAGCGGTCATCACGTGCGCCTCACACGCGCAAGGTCCCCGGTTCGATCCCGGGCGGAAACAACTTGTTAATATATGATAGCAATAATTCGACTGTAAAATTTTATCTACGCATACATTGAAATATACTTTTTGACGTTAAATCTTTTCGGTATAATCTTATTTTAGGGAGTGTTGAAACGAATCTCACAAACCTTCCTCTTTCATTTTTCACTTGAATTCACCTGTTTACGAGTAGCTCCTGTTGACCTCGTGTGTCTACTGAATTTACTATTTAACAGCTCGGCCTCGTAAAGCTCATTTGAATGTGTAATGATGAAGACATTGGCAACGTTTGCAATCCAGGAGAGGTTTGCAAAGGCTGTTTACGCATAGAATCGACTTGAGTTAGCTCTAGTGAAACCGATTCTCTGAGAGTGACCATCATTTCCCATTAAGCGTTAAAATCTGTCGATATAAATGGAATTGAATGGATTAAATCGATTGATAAAGATTAGAGCTCGCTCGAGTATATACTTAGTCTACAAAATTTCCAATTCTACGAGCAAAAATAGGTCCATTTTTACGTTATTAGTCTTAGCTAAAACAACGAGTAAAGGAAAAACGAAGAGAACGCCAATTACGATGATTCGAACTAGTAAAAGGGTACCTAAATGATGAGCTGGAGAGATAATTTATTTGACGAGAAAGACTAATGAAGGAATATATGGGAATCACTTAAGTAAAATTGACGCATGGAAATAGAGCTAATCTGCAAGCAAATTGTCAACTCTATGATATAAATCAATGGAAATGAAAGCATTAAAAATTATGTTAAATTAAGCCGGAATGAGTAAAGCAAAAATGATTAATTGGATAGCGAAATGATGAAAATATAGAATGAGTGTAGTCTAAGTGTATAGATGGAAAGATTAAAGGTATGAACATAATGAAAATGATAAAAGAGTCACTAATAGTTTATTCGGTTACTACAAAAAAGGAAGGATATTATAACTAAGGAAAAAACCGAATATAAAGTAAAAGAGAAGGGAGAGGAAAAAGGAGAAGTAGAGAAAGAAAGAGAAGAAAAAGGAACAAATAAGTGAAAAGTAAAATGGAAAAGAAGAAAGAATTACTAGAATAAAGAAGAATGGAGAGAAGAAGAATGAATGGAAAAAAGATAGAAGAGACGAAGGTAACAAGGAAAGGAAGAAGGAATAAAATAGGCATGATAATATGGAATAAAAGAATGAAGAGAAGGATGAGAAGAAAATAAATGAGAAGATAGAGGAAAAGGAAGAGAACGAAAATTTTTCTCAGCATTGTAAGGTGCGGTAAGATACCAAGATAATTTTAGACAAATGCAGCAATTTCACTAGAAACATTATTATTTACTATCATTACATGTACTAACTTTACTTCATTTAGATGTAAATTTTTGATTTCATTACATTCATACAATTTTAAAGTTTCTTGAATTTCGTAACTTACGTTGGTGCAAGGCTCCACATAAGAGAAAATAATTTGAAAATCTTAACCTTCATTAATTCTTCATCTATTGAAAATAAAATACTTGTTCAGAGATCTTTCCATTTGCTGGATTATGATTTTTTTAATTCCTCATATAAAAATCTCCTGTGTCAAAAATACTAGCTACATCAAGCTTTCGAATAATATTTGCAAATTATTTATATCTTATATACTTTCAAAGTTACAACAATTTCTAATCGTACATAAACCTGATAAAACCCCATATAAATAGCTTTAGACAGTAAACATTCCATTTTTTATTTTCAAGCACAATGCGCAATCAAAATTACATTCAAATTAAACCTGAGAGCTAGTATTACATGACATGTGTACTTGGTTTTTAATACAAGGGTAAAAGCGAAACGTGCTCTGTAGTGAAAGCTATTCCACCTCGTACGTTTTCAACGATATGATGGCAGTTTTACGCCTCTATTTTTGTTTCGAGAAAATGAAATGCTGAAATAATATCATAAACCCCAGGGTGTGATGCGTATTCAAGAACACGCCAACGAAATGATGTCACGCCAGAGGAATTATAGTTAATGGACAGGGAGTAATTAGATGAGAGCGATTAATTATTTATGAAAAGAGAGAGGAGGAAATTAATATTGCCCTGAGAGATCATCCTGGAAAGTAAAATTAAAGAAGGTTGCGATAAATCTCGGGAAAAATAGAAACTAAGGGATGTATTCGGGATAAAATAATAATTGTGTTTTGCTTATAGTATCTTTTTAATAATAGAGAATAATTTAATAACATTTCTGTCATTTAAAAACTTACGTTAATTTCATGCGGTATATATGTAGGCTTCACTTGTCTCTATAAATATTTATCCTCTAAGAATTTTAGACTTTGTCAAGAAAGATTTGAATTTGTACAATAAAATAGACGGAACCCATATTTGATGTACATCGTAACATACTGATTAGAAATGAAAAAATATGATTCTCTATATCCTAGGAAAAATATCACATCAAAATAAGTTGTTACCTCATTAGTGAATTACGTCGATAAACATAACATGGAAAAATTCAAGTTTCCTTCTTTACTATAAAAAACTCTGTTTTGTTTGGGAATAACTTCATCTCCCTTTCGAAATGAAAGAAAAGACATAACTATAAAATTCTTGCTGAGCTAATTATGCCCTGGTTTCACTCTTCCATAGATGAATATTAACTGCAATGGCACCATGGCATTGTTTTATCGTTAATAGCATTTTTATCTTCTTTATCAAGTAAATCTTTTTTAGAATACCTTTACATAGAATTATACCAAATTTATACGCTAACCAAGAAAACAAAGAGAGATGATACAGGCATCAATAGACAGTATCATAAACGAATATTGACTTGCATGATATTTGTTGATGAATTTTAAATGATAAATATCACTTTCATGGTATTCTTTCTGATTTCTAAGTTCTTAGCACCAGCACTGGAGAAGATTATATACAGATATTTAACTATTAATGCTTTCCCTTCAATTCCTCTACCCCTTATTCGGATAAAGGAAAGCCTTAAATGAAATTTGCATTAATACTTCCTTAATTAGTTATAATTACATGCATAAGACTTGCGTAGTGTATATTGGCTACAAAATATTAATGCGATACACTTATTGAAAGAATAAAAAATTTTATATCTACTTCCAGCTTCTCTTATGTTAAAACAAACACGATGAAAGGTACGTCATCACTCTAAGTAGTGATTGATTACAATATATCCTGGCTAAGAACATGATGATTTCTGTGCAATGAAATCAAGTATGGATCCTTCGTCACCTCCTTCTCTGCAGCAAAGATTTACCCTCCCATCCATTTACAACGAAAAAACTTATACTTCAGTTCCTATTCTTTTCATCTCTCATACCCTTCCACAGCCTGCTCAACTGAATACTTTGCCGCGAACCCAAAAATGATTCCCTCGCAGAAGGCGCAACCCCTCATCCAGGCCTAGATTCTCATCCCTTCATATCTCTCGCTCTACATATATATCCAAAATGGGCAAGGAGTTCCCTTCTTCAGAAACCACCTCTCTCTCTCTTCCTGGCACAAAAGAACGGGATCACTTTTTGCGTCCCGACTCCATTACGTCATGTTTCTTGCCGTATCTTTTGTAAACGTTTCAACTCTTATTTCCATCTCCCCACAATTTTCTTACCCTCTTATGAACTCTCGCCATAAATCACATCACGCCCATCCGTATCTTTCTCCATTCTCTGCACTCGCGTATTCCATTATGTGCTCATACCAGAACTATCCGACTGTGTTTGCTCGATGACTGGGTTTTACATGTGAATATGTGGGACGTGAATTTGTGGGGAATTTTTATATTGTGACTTCGCAGAATCATCCAAAATTCGATTATAAAACAATATGTTACATAGTCTTGTGACTTTCTAAAGTATATGTTTATGTGTCGATGCCATTTTTTCTTGATTCTCCCTCATAAGGCATTTATTTACATATTGTATATTTAACGTATATAAACATCAGACAATAAAAATAAGATAAATTAATCGGCATAATCTTTAACGTAGGAGTGATTCACTAATGTCAGTCTGTGTTCGATTTCACCTATTTGATAGTAATCTTTCGACGGAGATGGAAGAGAAATTCAATTTGGTATTTGTTGGAACCAAGAATTGTTAATAGTTATATCTTCCCTTCTTCGAGCCTTATTTTGTATTGCATCAAAGCTTTGGAATTTTATAACTAATTGAACTAAAAATTCTACATAAATAAGAAACTATATTCAGAAAGGCTGCTTATAAATAAATCTACAGAAATGCTGTATATCTCGATTTATTTGCTGCATGGATGAAAATTAACTAACAAGTATGTTTTACTGGTTTGACCGCACTTCGTGAAACGTATTACAGGGATAAAAATCACTTGATAGTTCCTATAATATTTTATTGTCGACTGATTTCGACTTACTCCAGGGTTTTTTTCTTAATCAGATACCAATCAGAACGCTCAGGAACTTAACAGGTTCTGTGAAGTCTGTAAAATATATAATCGAATCCAACAGTGTTTTTCATTTTCTTAATTATCAAGTGATTCTACTATCATATACTTTATAACTATACTGCTGCTTTAAGTATTCAGTAGTGGTGATAAAAGCCCGTAAAAGTTTTGTAATCTAACTCGGAAATATCTCTGGAGAATCACCATAATGATCGAATACCAAATAATATAAAGTAATGATTTCCTACAAAAATTCACATAAATATTCTATTATTCTTTCGTAGAATTATCAATCAATAGGAAGCTTATAACTCGAATTTTCAAAGTTTTTTTCCAGTTACTTTTATTTTTATTAAGCCCCATAGATATTAAAGGAATCTATAAAGTGAAGTGAAGAGTATCGGAAAGGAAGCGCCATATATCTGGTGACAGGAAATATTTTATGCTCAGTGAAGGGTGATTGGAGTAAGCACGATTTGAGAGAACAGAACGTGAACGAGCAAAGGGATAGCCGATGATCCGTGACGTCCCTGGAATCACGGGTCCATCACTAATCGCAGAGCTTCCATTCTGACATTTTGACAAAGCTCAAATGAAATAGTTTCTTTTTCACAATGTCATATTCCATCTAACCTATCAATGCTTGCATCCTGTAAAGATTTGCCATTCATCGCCTTGCATTTCTTTAAAGATTAGCTGAATTTTTGCTAAAACGAGAAATAAACTAAGCTATATTTCAGTTATGAAATAAAAGAGTGGGCAAAAGGTATTGGATACCTCGCTGAGTACTGAATCCTTTCTACTATAGAGAACATTCTGTGAATCTATCAGAGCGGGGATTATTGACATTTTAGCCAAAGAGCTATGACTACTCACTGAGTAATATTCTTGTAAAACCATATAAGCCGAGGATTGTGAATTTTTGTGGCATAAGTACCATTTTTCATAAATACAAAGTACTTTCAAGCCTAACCAACCATAAACGCAAACCATATAGTGATATGTTGGTACCATTTATTTAATTATGCTAACGATAGGTTTAAGATATTGTAATTGACCTAATTACTGATTGTTATAAATGATTAGTAGAGTCTACATTTATTTCGTCTTGCATTTCATTTTTAAGGGAAGAATGCACAACATAAATACCACGATAGATCCGCTTGCTAGAAAATTCTCTTACATGCCATAATTTTGCCAACCCTATGTTTTTCTAATACGTAATTATCATATAACCAATAACTAGAATGGACTACGGTGACTAAAGATTGATAATTTGGGATAATTTAAAAAATGAGTCACAAATTCAAAAAGAGGTCAATTAGATGAAATAGATATACATTAACCATCCGAACTTGATTTAATTCTAACTTACTTTCAAAATAAGTTATGTATTAAGAGGATCATTTCATTTATTCAATTATATTTTCACGATATCAGAATATTTTAAGATGATTCATCTTTTAAAAGGAGGATTCTTAAAAAAAAGCTAAATCTGATCTCAAAATCTAAGACTTCAGAAAAGATTTCCAGTTAAGCGATAAAATATGGTTTTATACGGAAATTATGATATGGTGTGAAGAAAAACAATTACTTTCTATTTCTCAGAAAGACACATTTACCTCAGAGGCACTGAAAGCATACGAAAACTAAGAAATGATTCCATCACTTTCTTCTTATTTTTGTGAGCCATCTGTGGAAAAAGTTAAAAGTTTAATATATATGCATTGATTGTAAATTTGAGATACTATAATGATCACTTATTTTGATTCTTGTAATGCATAAAGAATGCCATAGAATAAAACTGTCACTTAGCATATTTCAAATCTCAAAATCAATTACAAATAAATCAGTCGCGATCCTTGATAAAGTAGTGGCTAGTTGTAGTTATTTTAAAAGTGCTTTGACATCGAACCCAGGACTACTTACACCAAAATCGCACGAATTGCCCACTTGGATAACCAGAGACCCGCATTGATAAAGCATTTGCTAACTAAACGTAGATAATAAGTACATCACAACAAAAATTAAACGAGCAATGCAAACCATGCGCAAAAACCTGACATTCCGAACTGAAGAGGTAAAATTGCGAAGATTTTAACTTGAGGTATTAGCTAGCATACGTTTGCATTACTCAGGGAGATTTTCAAAGGTGAATTGCCGCAGGAGTAGTAAACAAAGCGGGTTTAATCTGTTTACAGGTTTTACACGCCTCATGTCTAAGCAATCGTCAAGCCCGAGTTCCTCGTGATGCAATACGTCAACACTGGGATGTCCTATCTCAATAACAGCGGTGGTATTTTATTTCCGGAATCGATGGTGAGACATCTAGAGCGTGATGAATGTGTCGCCAAGAAATCGAGCCATGTTTTCCATCCGATCGATCGTTAGCCGAGAATCGCTTTAACTTCGATAAATGGGCAAAGAGTGGGTCAATGTCACCCAAAGATATCAGCGCCTCCTCTCGGTAAACGTCATATTCTTCCGAGAACGCGCTAGCCTTGACTGAGCTTCTCGTGTTTTTTCTCCTATCTCCCCCAACATGTGAAATGGCTTTGTCTCGGCTAACGCCGGGATACTCATCGATATCTCGAAGTTCATCCATTTCGACCGCTCTTTTTTATGGTCCTCTTCCACTTCCGTGCCTTTGTTTTACAGCTCCAAGAGATCCGGATTCCCCTCCCATATCCCCGACCATTTTCCACAGCTCTTACGATTGGCGTGAGGGCTCCAATTTTTTCCGTACAGATATACGACGATTCTGATGGACGCCCAACGGGGAACAGGAAGCGGTCTTTTATTTCTCGGATGGGTTTTTTGTGCCCACGGTCACATTTTGTTCATATGTGGAGAACAAAACGTTTCTGGCTAGGTCACCCGAAATGATCGAGCAATCATGAGTCCCTTTCCTGGCCTTATATCTTTAACATTGATCCTTTCGCCGAAATATATGTTATTTCCAGTGCCCAAATGATTCATACAGTAAATTTATTTCTTATCTATATGAATGATACGGTAAATCATAGGTGAATACGTAATTGCTTATAGATCAAGTTAGTTAAGTGTAACTGTTGAGATAGGTGCCACATATACGCCAGATACCTCATTAACTACGGTAACTATGTAACATCTCTTTTCCCATGGAGAAAGTCAACGGTCTTTCATCTATTCGAAAAATACTTGATGAATCCAATAATTTTCTATGGTAATGAGACGAAGAACATGATAAAAGAAAGATGTGAAATTTGAACTTGGCTGTTAATGAATAAGAGATTCGAAAAATTCTCCAATCGCCGAATATGCCAATGACCGTCGGGCCAATTCCTCGAAAGGAGCAAGAATACGCGGATTACCGTCCTTTTGGGAAATGGAGAATTTTTGGAACCTTTTAATGAACATGATATTAAAAATGGTTTCTTAATCATGTAGGTTACATTCACTTGCATAGATAATTTTCATTTCTGCTTCTTGTATATTTATGAGCGTTGACATCAAAAAAATACGTGCAGTTAAAGGAAGAAAAATAAGGAAAACCAATATTCTCTTGAGTTGAACTGTTGCTTTGGTTTCATTAAAGGGTTTCGTTACACATTCAACACATAAATTAAATCGGATGCCAGTTAAAGCCAACATATAAGCGAAAATCTCGTGATAACAACATACTGTATATAGCAATTTCAAAGCAAAAAATCTTATTTAAATCCCATAAACCACTGATCTGTAAAATTGTATTAGAAAACCTAGGGAAGTCATCAATAGCATAGAAACTAATAAAAAAGGCATAGATTATCTGGGATCGAGAGCTATACAACAAAGTTCCCATTTAATTACACTAATCATCGAACGAATAGAATGGCGCATAAAGAATTATACTAGTTATATTTTGCGACCAGTTGCGCTGCGATGATATCATTAAGTGTCTTTATATTTATATACCATTGAAATGTTTTATCTACAAACTTAAACGGTATAGAAATCTTCTATTATTAAGTTGATTATAGGCAATCAGTGATCATATCCACACCTTATTTATCCATCATGGCATTCTCTTCAAGAAATCTGAGAGCTTTTGAGACTTATCTCCTGCTTTCTACTCTCTGCTTTGAGATAGCTATCGCAGTAGCTTGTTGCCTTCAGTGTTTGATCTTCAATACTCGCAGTTGGGATTTAAAATCGTTGCCTTTTAGAGGCATTCCTTTTTTAATTGAATCGATATAATTTTAAAGAGTTCTGCTAAGCTTGCCCAATTTATCTTCCACATCTTATTTTAATTCTTCCTTTGCAAGAAGCTCAAGAGAAGGACCGTCGTCACATCAGAGTAGATAGGAAAGACAAAATATGCCTTTGTATTTGATTCATAACTGATGCTGGAAGGAGTTAGTTGAGTGTAGGATGAATTGCTTCTTTCATGACATACTTTTCCTGTTTTTTATTGCCGCCTTATTTATATACTCCTCATCACATTCGCAATTAATGCAAGAAACAAACGTGAAGTACTGTAGCTAAAAATTTAAAACGATTGTCCCTCTTTGTATTACGACATATTAGCAAATATTATAAAATTTTTCAGTCTCTTTATGCTATAAATTGAAACAGATTGTTTAAACAATTCTCAAAATATTCTCTCGTGTCATAGTTTATGGTAAACCAAGAAAATTAAAGGTGAACCGAGTTCATAAAATATTATATTGCGTAAATTTATAAGTCTTTGCTATTTCAATGGACATGCTTGTATAAACCATGCCGTCGAAATAAAAATTCTCTTCATCCGTCGCTGATTCTTCTCAAATTTGCAACAGCTAGGTTAATTGCGTTAACAGGCTTTCCATTCACGTCCCCCAACTCAGGAATAAAGATCGCATTAAGCTTTAAGGAATGTCACGTAAAAAGACATCCCGTCAATATTTATGAAGGAGGCTCAACACGTGAAATTAAAAAACGATGCCTTTGTCAACCGGTTGAATAAAGGGAAACAATTTTGTCGACGGAGTTAAAAACGCTGTAGAAGCCACGGAGAAAATTTGGCAGAGTTAAATTTTGAAGTGGGAGAGTTTTTCTCTTTCGCTGAGTAGGTCGTAGTAATGACCTCATTTTTTTAGTCCTTCGGAGTAAGGGTACCTGAAGGGAACAAAGGTGACCCTTAAACCCGGAAGTCTGGCCACTAAATTCGGAAAGGGTTACCGAAGGTTATCGACGGCGGTGACGTGATTCTGATTTCGGAACAAAAGATATAGGGATAATGCTAGTGGGCATGGGTTAGTGTGGATAGAACCGTCCTACGAAACGGTAGGTAATGAAGGACTGGGAATATTAACTGGGATGCACGATGCCAGTTGAAGAAGAGAACTCCAAAGGCAGCGGACGTTCAAAGAAATGCAGATATTTTGCGGGCTTCATTAAATTTTCAAGTGGCAGACTTGGAACGAAATATGGGATCGAATCCGTGAATCCCTTTGACTTTGTCTCGCACTTTAGATTCCAAGATCTCTTGAGAGGGTGCTTCTAGATATATACATATTACGATTGACTTCTGTGAGATATTTAATTAGGAGCTCTTGAAGACGGCATGGGAGGAAAAATAGCAAAATTGAAAGTACACGAGGAAGGGATTTCGGTATTCTGTTTATCAACCTAATCTTTCTTGTACTAAAGCTGATACCGACGGATGATGTAATGATAACGACGGATATTTAAAAACTAAGTGGCACGACTGAATTACCTTTAACTGGTTACACTTTATAAGAAAGAAATAATTATGTGTGTTTATTTATGCTGATTATAAAATAATCTTATGATTATTTGAATTTCAAGAGACGTAAAACAATCAGAAACTGCCAGACTCTGCGGATAAAGCCATAGAAATTCTTGGAGGGATAATCCTTTACTATAATAATATTTATTAATATTATATCAATTATAATAATAATACTTTTAAATATGTCACGATTGTCAATCAAAACCACAATTTTCGATAATCATTCGCAATAATCTCACATCAATTTATTGAAATATTCACCCAATTTTATTTATATCTGTAGTAGTGGGCAGTAAAATTTATAAGTTAAATGGATAAGAGCTAGATGAGAAAACTTTCACTCTATTAAAAAACTATAAGAACTCAGTCCTCATAGGAGATATGGCGAAAACACAAGAAACTTAAAAACGAAAAAGTTAGCGAATTACAGGAAATAATCTCCAAAACGTGTTTTTGTCTGTTATAAACTCTGCCATTTTCCTCTTTTATTTCTTCCAGCTTACTTAACTTAATAGAAACATGCCAAACTTTAAATGAAACCAAGAAATATGGTAACATAAAGAAAGTGATATAGTTGTTTTTCACAAGCCTCAACTACGCATATGCTATTCAGAGTTAGGATAAAAGCGTTGAATCTGATTATTCTATAATATTTATTATTAGGCTACATTCAGAAAAAGAATCAAACGTTGCAAGATATTAATTGGTAATACAAAACGGAGTTAGTACAAGTATTAAGTCTCCCGGGTATCCAAGAGTACGTATTCATATTAAGGAAAGCGATCTAGGGCTCGATTCCAGGGGGTCTATATAAGCGAAATAAGATATAAAAAGGTCTTAACGGAGGTAGATGATATTAAATGCTCAGCTTATAATATACTTATCATATTAAAAACTCAGGGTGATTACTTCATTAACAATTTTTCGCGTTCATTTCTTTTTATAGCCTTAAAAAGTATTATTTATGCTTCTAATATTCTTAAAGGTCTCTACTGAACCAAGATTGAGACAATTGGATGATTGAAAATGAAAAGTCTTTTTCCATCTTACTTGTATCAATGATGTTAATAAAAGCGTAAATAGCATATAGATGAATAAAGTAGAGGGGAAAACTTTAGAATGTGTGGATGAGAGAAACCTTAGGGATTTTATTTTAAAAAAATATCCAAAGAAATATTTAGAAATCTGAAAATTATTAATTATATCACGAAATATTCATAAAATATTAAAAATAACGTAAGGTTTGAGTAGAGTATTTTTAAATAAATTTTAAAGGGTAGTTTTAAATTAATTTTAAAACCTATGAAAACTAATCCTCCCTTTCTTATTATATGAAATCACTCGTAAAGATATTGATTTTTCAAAAATTAATTAACGTGAATTTCATCCACAACGCACGTTTACTCTCCATACCGATTAAATAAATTTAAATTCTAGTAATTCAATTACATATTGATATTGTTTTTTTTTCTGGTGGAAACACGTTAACATGACGCGTACGACGGACTGGAAATTAAATTCGACTGTTTCTGATTAGGGAGCGTGATTGCATCAAAATTTATTCCAATATTCTTTACGTGATTTTCATTTCAAATCATATAATTTGGCAAACCAATTACAAATTTATGAATCAATAAAATTTTTGAAAGAGATGAACCTTCGGAGTGGTCTCAAGCGAAGCTTTATAAAAGGTTTCCTTTTAGATCAATATTAATTTTTTTTTAATCCTTTTATTAGAAGATGCAGTAGCTATGGAGATCAATCGTGGATTGATTGGAAGGAGGCTACAGGTGAAGCAATGACCCCGACAGAAAGCTAAATATATATGTAAAAAATGAAACACCTGTTTTTATGTATTGTGTATCAGGCTTACACATAGGTAAGGGTCATATTCAGAGGAGCGAAAACGCAAAAACTACGCTCCGTTTGTTATTCAGTGATTCTCACCATTAAAATAGGTCAGAAGGAGTTTTTCTAAAATTTGGTGTCCACTTCTATAGTTTTCTCTTGAAATACTAATTGTAAGTTATTATGTATATTATAATCACTGTTTACCTTTTGATTCTTCTAAAACTATATTTTTCTGCATAAATGCCTTGCTGTTTCTTTTCCTCCATTTCATACGCACGGCGATTCGTGGTGGACATACTTACTTCTGACAAGTTTTGTCCAAGAACACAGTCTACAATGCTTTCGGGTACCAACAAGCAACGAGGAAGTTGGAAAAGGAAAATAATTTCAGAAGAAAAGAAATGAAAAGTTGAGATTTTAATTTCCTACTTAGCTTCGATTCGTAAACCCAGAAAAGAAACGAGATAAGAATGATGGTATGAACAGATGAAAAGGAGACAATTGAAAAATGAAGACAATGTCAAAGTGGAAATCGTTGAGAAACTTTAAATTAAAAACTTGGAAAATTGAAAACATAACAGTAAAAATTGTGTCAAGAAATGAAACGGAACGCATTTGAGTGCCTCTCAGTCACAGCTGATGCACAACGATACATTTGGGTGCGGCTAAGTTAAATTAGAGGTAGAACTATTTTAAAAGTGTTTCGACAGCTGAGGTCATTTCGCACATTTGGCCTTTACTAGGAAGAGAACCCCAAGCTAGTTTCATCAAGGGCGAATGCGCTACTCACTTAGCTGTCCTGGAGCCCCTAAATTAAACAATATTACTTTGTTCAGAATGTCAAATCTCACGAAGTTATTAGGAGCAATGAGAAAGGTGAAAAGAACGCAATTTCAGGTGCTCTTCTTGAATCAGAATAAATGAAAAATTTTAAGTTTGTTTATGACTTAACGAAGGAAGAATTAGATCACATCAAATCAAGGAAACAGAGTTTTAGAAACGTAATATGTTCATTATCATCTAAATTGAAGAAAAAAAGTAAGACAAAAGCGACAGAGGAAGATCTAGGCTAGAATACTAAAAACAAGTTTAGGAAGACGTTAGAGAAAGAAGTTTCGAAGAAATCAGATTTCACAATAAAGCGGAATGGGTAATAAAAATTATGAGTACCAATTGATTATCAGATTTATGATCAGAAATGGAAGTATCCGAAAGTCCAATGGAAATTCCCTTTGAATCCAATAATGATTGTGTATGATAACAGTTTGTTTTATTTTTCGGGAAATATCGGCAATTAAAAACAGCGCTGCAAGCTTGTACGGGAAATTAGGCAAGTTAGTAAAACCAGGGAAGGAGAGTTTTATTCAGAAATTCCTCGCGAGAGAAAGAGAGGACCATCTTAAGAAACCAGCATCCCAGCTCAGGACGAATTCCTTCCCCTCACAAAATCCTGAATGTTCGATACGAACTCACCCCTGGACCAAGAGGAATGGTGGTAATTTCTCCTCCCCATGCCACTCAATCATATTTCTCCACTTCGCGGCGGGAGAAGATTTCCAGGGATCCAGATTCCGGACAAATGCTTCGCTCCCCCAACTTGCTCAACTTCCCATTCGCCAACGAGACCCACTCCCCTCATTGGAAGAGTTCTGCATGTAAATCGAGGACTGCATCTCTTGTCCCCCTCTCACAACTGCCCCGAGACCAATCTATTCCCAGAGAGTTACGGAAACCAAGACGGGAAGCATTTGCCGTAAGAAATCCGCACGTGTACCAATTGGATACCGCCAGGCCAAACATGTGCCGACTTCGCATGCACTCGAACAATTCGACTTTTTCTGTTTCGATACGTTAGCTCTTAGACTTGTATTCGATGTCGTTTCCTATGTTTTCGTTGGGATTTTTCTTTCGTTCTATTTGCCGTTCTCAGAATTCGATCAACTTAGTTTTGACCAACATCTTTATGAAGAAAGTAATGTTAAAAAGTTAAGAGAATAAATAAATATAAATGCAGGGGCATGAGAGTCACCTGTCCAAGACGCAAATTCTTAGAGCGCAAACTAGAAGTTATAATTTATAGAAATCAAAATTCAAATTATTACCTGGAAGTTTTCAAAAATTTCAAATATTAGTTCTGAGTATATATAACCTATGCAATATTTGATATCATAGTGAAGGAAATTTACGGTACTGCCATGATAATTACGAGTAAAAGTAACGATATTGGGCATGTACTAGAGTAAGTTGAGTAAATTCAAAATTCGAAACTAACAGCTTTTGGTTAAAGAAGGAAGAATTTAGAATATCTATACTGTTTACTCCAAGAAATTCAGCTTTATTCACTTATATACCTATGTAAAAACTTTATTTTTCCTCAAATCATATCCAGGCGCTAGAAGGTATGTACTTTGCACAGTGTTAAAATTTGTAACCCCTTCGTATAACTCCTTACATCCTTAAATATATTATCAGAACATTATTAGCCTCCTATCTGTTAACATAGAAAAGTCAACGAACAATGACAGAATCTTTAAACGAGAAAAAATTAACTACTCATTCCACTGAATGTCACGCAAATTTTTTCAATACCTATTTTATTTCATATGATTAAGGGAATTAGACTGACTAAGACGAGTAAAACAAGCTGATGAATCAATAATTAAAAGCATGTTTCATTCGCTTACTGTATTACCATTAAGAAGAAGAAAAATGCACCCAGTATAATGTCCAGTAATCGGTGTTGAAATGGCTTCGGGAGTAACCTTTTTTACAAACAAAATGGAGAATGAAGAATGCGAGAAATGAATCGCTGTGTATGTAACTACGTCAAAACGTAACATGTATTTTATCTTCATTGGTGGAAATAAAGCTTTACTCCTACTTAATCACTCATCCTTATACAAGTCTGAATACTTTAAATAAAGCCTTTTAAACAACCTGCTGAGTCTCGCAAAAGGTCTCATGAGACCTGTAGTTCCTCATTTCTTCAACGGGAAGATTTTGCCTTTCTTCGAATTACTGTATTCTGTAGCCCAATATCGCGCAAAGGAGAGAAATTCCAGATGCGGGTGAGATTAAAAGGAATGAAATGAAGAAAAGGATCTTTTGGGAAAAGTTTACCGTTTCCCGCCTTGCCGTTCGAAAGGGATGGATTTTAAAGCTTTTCTCACTTTAATTTTTTCTTTCTTTGCTCTTGTCCATGGGAAACCGAGAACATTTTCGAAGTTAAAACCTGCGTCTTTCGTATTTCCCAAGTTTTCCGATTGGGGTCTTTAATGCTTTTCTTGATATCCTCGGTATGCTTTCCGGAAATTATAATTTAACAGCGTGAAAACGTTATCGCAGTGGGCAGATTTTAAGCTCAAAGATATTGTGCCTTTCCTAAATTTAATGCTGTTTTCATCAGAAGCTGAAAGGTTTATTCTTTGACAAGTCAACTTGATGATGCTTTTCTTCCTATGAAGCCTCGATTACCTTAATTGTGGTGAAATGTTTTAGACATGGAAATTAAAAGGTGAGGTGCAACTAATCACATTACCAAAACTGAATTAAGTGTTCCTGTATCGTTCCGTCCATAGCTACTGGCAACGATGAGAAGAAATTAAAAAACACTCAAATTTTATTTCCTTGATCATATTCTTCGTAGTTTATTCTTAACTGTTTTACCCTTGATAAATATTCTGAAAAATAATGGTAATGTCCGAATGTTACCCAAAAATATGTGCAGCCCGACAAAGTTAGGAAAGACGCTTAAGTACTTTTGATGCATAAATAGTTATATTCGAAAATGTTGTTTTTGAAGCATCCGATTACAACCTAGATTTCGCAAGTCCTTTGTGAAGAAATGTTTCTGCTTTTATTCACATTCTCCGGTTAATATCCATCCACATTAGCATTAACGCTGAAAGGTTTACTATTTTAACTGCCTATTGATGAGACATTCCCAAAAATTGTATTGAGGATATTAGGAAACAGATAAATATTATACCAATATGTGGGAAACACCTCGATAGTTGCGTGGTGAATGGAGTAAAAGATAGGTCTTGCAGAAAAAACGGAAACTACAGACGAAACAAGTGAATCACTAGAGAGACCTGGACCACCGGGCTACCAGTGAAAACTGGCGGAAATTAAACAGAAATCATATGCTATTTCATTCTGTTATAATGTAACCATAGTAGTTCGTCTATATTTCTTTTTGAAATATTTAAAAATAGGAACCTGAAGTTAGGAATAAACTACATAATTTACAATTTCTTATAATAAAATCATGTAGCTTACAAATTTAGGTAAAATAAAATTATTTTCGTCAAATGACAAAAGTATTCCTATATAGCTAACAATTAAATAAATCCTCTTTGGCTCGGAGATGGCTGTCAGGTAGTTCAGCCTTTTGTCGCTTGGGGTTCCTAAGCCTGTCAGCATTGTTCTGACATCTTATGGGTAAACAAACATTAGTTACCATGGAAACGAACCGTTTACGTTTCTTACACTCGATTATACATGCCTAGATTCGTGGTGGGATGTGGCGCAAAAAATAGAATGAAGTTAATGACAAGAGAAGTTAGTGAAGGATGGTGGCAAAATAATCTCCGGATAGAGGATTAGTGAAGCAGATACAATCTCAAGGAATTAATTACATGTTAAATAAGGGATAGGGGAGGGATAATTTTAAATTAAAGCATAAGAATAAATAAAACGATTCCTTATTTAGCTTAAAAGAAGGAAAATATTATGCTAAAAATATAAATAAGTGTAAATAACAAGATTATTTTCGTTAGACCGAAACAAACGTTATATCCATGGGTTTATGCAAATATAAAGTTCTTTACTAAGGTGAGATTGAGACTAAAAAGTATCTTCTTCCATCTAACCAGTAGTTTAATGCAAATATATGTTAATGATTGAGTCCCCATTCTTGAATTTTGCTCCTACAAACATATCTTGATGAATGGAATATTTTTCATTTTTTTAATATTCAAGGATAGCGAAAAAGTATCTTTCATTTACCTTATCTCAGCCTAGTTCATGGCTGTTATGCAATGAAAGTTATGCTGAATAATGGCATTGATTTAGGATCCTTTTTATATAGAGTCGTTGTGCTTCACTTGCGCTTGTTCCGCAAGCAAAATTCTGGCTCGGTTAGGTAAAAAGACCTCGCTCCTCATCGTGCCTAGTAAGCCTAATTTTCATCTTCTAGATAATAGAAGAGGGCATGAAGTTCCTATCAGCTTTTGCGCTAAATACTATGTAGGAAGACTTGAACTGTGTTGTTATGAATGCAATTCAAAAGCCTTTTTGTATAATCCTAAAGTTATCAACCATTCACTCTTTATTGAATCATCAATCGATTTTGAACTCTTTCCTTCCTTTTGCTAAATTATGCAGGAATATAAGCTATTACCATTGTATTTCGATGTATTTTTTTATTTGAAATACGTATATGCCCCTATATGGATACATTTTTATCAAACAAATCCCGTCAGATTTATAGCTATTGAAATGGTATGAGCGAGTAGCAGAAGATAAGGTCCGAAATATCTTAGCTTAGATCCACCAAGCATCTTGCTCCATTCGACATGAAATTCCTCTCCCATTTCCCCTCTTCGTTTATTCCTCTCCCCAAACAAAATCATCCCCTTCCTTCCTCCATTATTCTTCCTTTCCCCCTTTATTCGTCTCCCTTTATCTTCTCGGCTATTTCTCGCAATATCGCCCCTCGCGACCTTTTGCAGTTTTTCTCATTCCGAATTTCATCCATCCCCTTTCTTCATTTTATTGCCGCTTTAATCTTTATTGCGGAGGGCCCTTCCGCCTCTTCTCACCGCCAACTCCGCTCTAAATGGAAAACAGAGACTGTTTAAAAGATGATAAATTCCGGAGGGTGAGTTGTGTTTCACTTGGTGTATGCTTCGGAATCACTTGATTAGATTTGGTGAGAGATTTTTTCAATTTAAATCTCGGAAGGTTTGAGGGTTATTTAATTAGAAAATGTGATTAATAGAAATGTCTTTCCAAGACGACGAGAATTGAAACTTTTAAAATATCTTGAATAGGTTTAATAATATTTGCACCAGGGTATAATAACATATATTTGTACATACCATTACTGTTGCGGTGTTTTTAAATTTAATGATTAACTCATTACTATAGCATGATTCTATCATCATCGTCAAGACAGTTTTAAACTATTTTCCATCATTTTTCCATAATTTCATTTTACCGGAACAATACTTTGTCCTGTTTTGTATGGGCTTGCATATTTTTGTATTTCATATGTATGTATTATTGTCTGATGTATTACATGTTTATGCATCATCATTAATTTATTCTCATTAATTTATATGACTACAGCGTACACTATTGTTCATATTTTTAATTATTTATTATTTATTTATTTATTTATTTATTAGACACTTTTGGCGGGGTTAGGCCGGTATGGCCTCTCTTCCACCCAACCTTTACAATTCATATAAGAAATACAGTTAACTATATTAAGCTTAAATCTACAAAACTACAGACTAATTAGGAACAAATCAGGTAAATATAAGAGGATATAAATCTAAAATGCATCAAGTGACAAAAAAAGAACAATTCACAAAGTTTTAGACTAAATACTAGTAGATAAAATATAAAGATTTGTGGTTGTGGGGGAAAAACTCCTCAACTGAAGGTCTTTGGAGAAAAACCCACGATGCGGGAAAACACCCACACAAGAAGGGGAGCGTAAAAAACCCGCGAAAACACAGAAATATAAATATTGACAACCATTTATTTAAATCACAAAAAATTCATCTTCATGATTTCGTCAGGTGGCTGCGTATATATCCCACGTGGATGGTTAGATTTATTATCTGAAAGAAAGAAAGAAAGAAAATTATGAATGATTATTTGTTTATTGGGAAATATTTATATTCCACTGAAATTGGATGTAAGTATATCTGATGATATATTGTTTTTATCAGCATAAGTAATGTAAAATGATTCTTCTTTTCTCGCATAGCCGTAAAAACATTCAATTATTGCTCGTAAAAATGTTCAACACTACCTAATTTATGGGAAGCAACCATTAAACGTCTTAAGCAAGTATTTTTTCGCAAATAGAAATATTTTGGCCTAAATAGGAAAATTTTTCCTCGAAAGACGCCCAAAGGTACAATCTCTGAAACTAAATTAAGCCAAGATGAATGAATAAGTAAACTTAGTTATTACGAAAGGTGGAATATTTCTCTTAAGGTTAAGAGATGATTTCATTTGATAAAGAGGTAAAAAATTTTTTTGGATTAATCCGTAATTTCTCCTAAATAGCAAAGCTACTTTTGATGTTATGCGAAAGCATAAATTTCATATACAATATAGATACTTTCCAATAAACTAAAGAACCACCTCTATGCTTTAACAACGATGGGATTAAAGTAAGTGATCCCACTGATTTTTAGCTAATGAACCGCTCATGAAATGAACAACAGAGTAAAAGATATTGCTGGAAAAAGTAAAATTCAATTTGTAAAATTTCACAATATATATTTCTCTACTGCGACATGTTTCAACTCACAGAGTGAAATTTTACAAATTGAGTTTTACTTTTTCCATTGATATGGAATTTCACTAAGTGACGGCTTCTTCCATTGACTAAAAGATATTGCATTTTGTTGCTCAAATACAGACCAAATTTCCACCTTTCTCTTGAGAGATAAGCTGCGCATTTTTAGTTACATATTACTATCACTTTAAATACATGTATTGGAAACATCATCATGAAATGCCTCACGAATATTTTATAAAATTTTATAAATTCAAACCAATTGTTCGAATAGGTAACCAAAGCTTCACCGCCATCGCTTTTAGGGATTATCTATCTATATAAAGATTTTGTAATCATACTTTTCCGTTTCTTCCTGTTAATCTCAAAACTCTGTTATACGAAAGGAAATAAATTTCTATCGCCAATTCATATCTTTACCGCAACAACCAAACAGTCTATTATAGCAGAATGAAATGAATAGAATAAAAAAATTTTAGCTGTAACCTCAGTTTTCAAAGTGCGCCATAAACATTTAAATATTCTGTACAGATACCACGACTTTTACTAAATTTCTCACTTAAATTGCAAGGTATGTCTTTTTCACATCTTTCATTGAGATCCGATATGAATCCGACCAAAAGGATTTTAGCAGTGTATCTCTCTTTGAAATATTCGTGAAATTCCCGACGCCGAAGTGTATATCACCCATTCGTAATCTTTTGAATGCTAACCGGAGAACGTCAAAAAACTTCGATACACAACAGGGAATGCGAAACTATTTCTGCTTGTGAAGACCATAGAAATGCACGCGAAGTTTCCTTACAGAAAAGAAGCGGGGATACCATTCGCTTTTTCGAAAGTATACCTCTTTCATTCTAATCTGGGGATGTGGATACAGCACCAACCAACTTCTCAGCTGCTCAAGGTGTACTGAGCAAGCGAAATTTCAACAGTTGAAAAACGCCATCCGAAAATGTAAATAAGGATGTCTATGCATGTAATGGAAACATTTTCCTCCGCCATCCTCCAAGGGCAAAGGCTTTTCGGCTGTAATGTGAGTCGAAGAGAAATACAACGGTAAGTTAAGAGATGATAGACTAGCAAACTTCTAATGGATTACTTGACTTGGAAGAAGGGGAAGAAGGAGATGAGTATGGCGAATAAGGTTATAAGGTTGGATCTGCAGAAGGAACTTAAATAATACATCGCCGTACTCCGAACTCCTGCACGTAACGTTGAGGATGAGGTTATGGGGTTACATTGCAAGGTCCGTATCATCTTTTGGAACTGAGATATACTAAAATGTATGGCACTGACTACATCTGGAATTAGAGAGGGTTATTTAGCGTGATTACTCGAGCAAATAAAAAGATGTTTTTCTCTTCCACATAAATCAATGCCCTTTTCTCAATACGTAGCAATCGAGGATGAACACAAAGTATGTTTTTTCGGTGGGTATTTTTGCTCTCACTTAAGAGATTTTATGTAAGATGCCCAAACATGAGCATAGCAGTACCTACTATCGCATCTTTCAGAAATGAGCCCAATATATAACTTCACAGCATAATCCTTAATAATCTCATTTATGTCGATGTTGTAATGCTCTATTTTAGCATATTAAATTACAAGTCCTGAAATTGGCATAAAAATAAGAAGCAGATTGGTTCTTTGTTACTTAATGAAAACCTGACCCAACCCAACCAACACAGCGAAGTGTAAACTATCGGCTCTCAGCTATCGGGGTTGGGTTGGTTAGTACTCGTTCGGGTTTGGTTTTCCTTAAATAGCATAGGCCACATGCACTGCCATCTCTACGTCAATAGAAAGTGTTGTAGCTTAAGCAGCCGCCAATAGATAGCGCAGCATTAACGGTGAATACAAAGGAAAGCTACAAGCTTTATCATATAGAAGGGCCAGAGAGTTAGTCATCCATTCCGTCATAACACGAGCCGAACGTTACCCATTGGAATACATAAAACAACCACAGTAGAGCTATACCGAATTCCAAGTAGCAGTTATCATCCTCAAGAATTTCTCCTTCATAGGAAAGTTGCTTGATCATGATTTATTCAGCGCTATTCTTAAGCAACGATGACATTTAGTATACTAAGGTTTTATCCTTTCTACCTTGTGGTATTTCATTTGAACTTAATTTAGTTATCAGATTTCATTATGAACGAATGATCTATCAATGACAATTCAGTTAGTGTTTTGAGAATATTCATTCAGAAATACCTGATGATACTCTTTAAATTAAAAATCTAAAGCATTCACAATCGAGTTATACTTTGATTCATTCATTTAAACAGAAAACCAAAATTTCACCACACATCAATTTATTCAAAGTAGTGGTGTATTAATATAAATTTATCTTGTGTTCTTATATTATATACTTTATACTAATTTTTGCGCGTCATTTCCATAGAATTATTATTAGAGCATTCAAAACTTTATCGTCAATGATACTGATAAACTTTGAATTTAACGCGTCTCGTTGCATTTTTGCATTGATTCAGTTCAATGAGGTAACGGCACAGTAAGTCCTAAGAGAGCTAAGTTTTGTTATGGTCGGAAACTGAGTAATTTAAGAAAATTCTTGGATGCTGGGGACTCTCAAATGGTATCTCTTACTTAATAATTTACTCACACAATTCACATTATCTAGCGGGTACATGCACTAGCTTACTTGACCATCATTTGGTTGAATTAAATACTGTTATTTTTGCCGAGGCTTCCGTCTCATGGTGGCCGAGTGGTTAGAGTGCCTGGTCCAAAATCCAAGTATAATCCAAAGTTCTTCCAAATGTTCCAAAGTTCTTTCCAATGATCCAAATTTCCAGCGGTTCAAATCCTGTCCGAAGCAAATTTTTTTTCCGGAAAATTAAGTTTTCCAATCCTGTGACGTCGATGACCAAGATGGCTGCCACGCCACCCCGCTCGTATGACTTGTCAGTTTATCTTATTTAACACCCACCATAATTGAGAATCAGTTAATTTATTACAGATTACAATTATGCATTGCATTTTTATCTTTTTTTATGTTTCATGAGAAATATGATAAGAGTATTTGTTTTAGTAATGTACACGGCTGTACTTGCGATTGCATGCTGACTGCAAGGTCACCGCGGCCGGCAAATTCGGTCACCATCAACAAAACAGTCTAAACTCCCAGTTACGGACTATTTATATGAACAGTAAAACTAACAGATCTGTCATTCGACTCCAACTACGAAACATTTCTTAAATTAGCGTCCAAATTGGTTCGCAAAAGCTAGTCTTAGATCTATATGCGTAACCCGCTGTGAATAAAATTCAGCTGTCGTGTCATTCCGCGCCGCGACTACTTTTATGTCCAAAACATCGGCAAAAATAGTGCAGACGGATTCGTGAGACTTAGTTCTTAGCCTCGCTTCTAAGCTATCTCTATTTATCCTTAGAAAAGAATTTCCATCAACGGTTGGATTGATTTCCCAACGACATCAATACTTTGGTTTCGAATGCTTTTGTTAGTCAAAGATCTTGAAAATGGACCGGAACGAAAATGACATATAACCATATCTCAGCGGCATCTCTATGCATTTATCAATCATATTTTCGTATTCCGATAAACTAATCCACAGTAAGCATTTTCTAAAAGTAAAAATAATTAGTTACAGAGAATTATTTGGCGCCAGAAGTCTCGAGACAATGCCAATGCAAATTCAAAGTATTTAGTCAAAATTGATCATCACGCAGTATACATTTTAGATTTAGATAAGTACCCCGCAAGCCGCCAGCGGCGTATGGCAGGGGGTGGATGACACCATCATCGTTTACTAATCGACTCTATTAGCTTCTCTAATAGCCCGCGGGAAGAACGACCAGAAATAACTATCTGTCCTCACTATTTCTTCCTTATAATACTTTTCTGATGCCTCTCGGAGATTACGAGATTACAACATATTACATAGGATAAGTGAGAGCAGATAGAAAAAGTGGAAGAGCACTTCAGAACTAGTTGTTAATGAAGTTCATCGCTACCAACTTAAAGCGAAAATTATCTTCTGCTTCATATAGAAATATTTAGGTAAAAATTAGCTAGTATTTCACGTGAATATTATAATGTGATATTTATTTTATAGCACTGACGTGAGTAGTGTTTGCTCCCAGCAAGTACCCTTTAAATAGAAATATATCCATCATTTCATAGTTTTGCCAACAAAGGATTCAAACGAAAACATAACCTGATGTAATGAACCATTTTGCTATAAAGTTAAAGATGAGGAAGCAAAACAGATGTTTAGTGTTAAAAGTAACGAGGAACATAATATCCTCGGCAAAGTCTAAAAATCTATCTTTTCCACTTGGATGCGCTCATCCTTAAAAATTGTTTTATTCCTAATATCAAAGTCGATAAAAATTGATCATAAAGAAGACTAATGGTATAAAATTTAATAGCCGAATCCATGGGTATTACAAGGAAGAAAGGCTAAAGTAAAAAATATTTCAAGTTACAAATCTACTTTTTGCAAGCTCTTGAAGCTCTTGGCGAAGTCATCAATTTAGTTTTTGTGACGGTGCGAGGATTCTAAGACGTTGCATCGAAATTACCAAGTTCGTCGAGACTCCCGAAAGCGGCTTTCTAAATTACTCTCTTCCCCCTCCTAACTAAGCCCTTCGATCCAATCTGATCACTCACTATCCCTCAAGTTTTCACCTCGTCCTTCGTCATACTTCCTCGCTCCTTCACGACGAAATCCTTGTTTCGCAATCAAGCCGTATCTAACCTCAACTTTTCTCCTTTGATAGTCACCTTCCTAGAAGATTCGTTTCACATTTTAACTACTGCACGTGAATTCAGCCTACTTTCTTTCCTCGCTATGGATTGTAATGAATTTAAGGAGTTTTAAAGTAACAAGACTCTGGTCTGGATTTAATTTTGTATTTCGATAGCGAAATTGTACGGAAAATGAGTGTGCGTTTGCGCTCAACCCGATCGTCTTAATGAGATAATGCTTGTTGACATAATACGTTGTAAGACCGCATATAGCCAATATGAAACTCACGTAAAACATAGCATTTTTATTCACAGTAGATAGACCGAAATAATTTGGTCTGTTTATTCACCGTGAGTAACACTAGAAGGTTCCACTAAGTCTTTATGATACATATTATATATAAAATATATATAAAAAACCTTTATATTACATATATGTTCGACTAAATTGACTATCATGCTCCGGAGCTTTAAAAAAATATAAAATGAGTCTCGGAGTCTCGAAAATACAGCTATTAAAACCTATTTTTCAACTAATCTCACCTTTTGTTTTCCCTGAATCGGTCGAAAGATTAGTATCAAAGTTGATCACAGCCGAAGATTAACTCACTGCACCTGTTTCAGGGGAATTTTATTAAAACAACTGACTTTGATTATTTTACACAGTAATATGATCCTCTTAGAATAACTCCACCAAAGTATTAATTCTACCGAGCAATGCGCTCAGACATATTTTTTAAGCTGAAAGTTCTCTCATAGTAGTTGTTATTTAAAAAGTACTTCGACCTATTGGTAATGTGATTTCGCATGTGAGCCCCCAGGAATCGAACCCGGGACCGCTTACATCGAAGTGGAAAACGTTCCCCACTTGGCTATCCGGGAAATTTCGCTCGTTCTTAGAAACACTTCTAAAATATTAGTATCATTCATTTTTGATTAGGTTAAATCGACGTTTCCCCTATTGTCTCCTGCTTCCCAGCAACATTTACATTAATTAATATAACTTGCAAAATTTAGGTCAATTTTGGTTTTTAGATTTTGATTTCGACATATTTTCGCAAGGTAATTTCCATTTCCACCCCATAATTTCCAAGCAAATTCTCTCCGCAACGATGGATGCATTCTACGGGACCAGGAGTGACCTTCCCGCACATCGCCTCTCCAATCCAATCCCCTTCTCTTCTTGGGTTCGCCTACTCTCGAATGCGACCCGCACCTCACCCATTGAAATCTTTCCTTACGGTCAGCAAACACATGACGCCGCACGGAGTTACATTTTGCCCCTCCGGGAGGGTCGATACGAAGCCTTCAGGAGAGAGAGCAAAAGGAGGTAATTTCGGGTAATGGGAGACGCCTAAACAATTTCAATCGCTCGAAGTAGGACGGCGTCTTTATATATAAATAAGGCGGTAATGCGAACTGAATCGGAATGAAAGCGCTAAACGCTGGGTCATGCACGATGTAAGTATTGGTTAGTCGTAAAGGGACCGTTTTTATCAATGGGGTTATATGGACTTTCGAAATGAGTAACGATCAGAGACCTCGTGAAAATAGAGCATAAAATTTATTTACTTCGACTTCTGCGGTGAGTAAGACGATCTTGAGTCTTGAGTACAGATATAGAAAAATAGGGAATATCAATGGATTTTCCTTGCGTAAAATTCTCATATTAATATTGAATATAGAATGGAATATAAATATATTATAGAGATTGTTCATTTATGACATATTTTCACCTTGGTAAGATTCTAGATCAGGTGATGACGTTAACTTGCACAAATTAATAATTAACTAGTTATTTTTGAAAGTTATACGTAAAATAAGTAATACATGAAAGATATCGATAACTGGAATAATGTATAAACAGGGGTAAATAGTTAATATAGTCTTTCCGGTTAGGTAATTTAAAAAGTCGTATAAAACGAGAACCGTAGTAGCTATGGAAACGAAAATTGCATCGTTATCATCTTTAATTTTAACTATATAAATTTAATAGTTTTAACTATATAAACTAAATAATTTTAACTATATAAACATATAAATTTAAAAAGTTATAATGTATTTCCTTCTCTATTAATATTGAAAAATTATAATCACTTACGTATTACAAAGAAATTTCCGGTCGAATAATCTAATCAGACGGATAAAGGGAAATATGAAATTCCATTTCCCAAAATAAATGTTATTACTAATTTAGAAACGCTGTTAACTTCAATTAGTACCTATGATATAAATGTGAATTTACCTCTACTGTGAAATAGCCTGCATACGACTTGCCAGTATTGCTTATCATGAAATATTTCTCCGTTTTCCTCAAGGGCCTTTACATTTCTAGGCTATCGTAGTGACCTTGGGGTCCGCACTAAGTCCCGCGCGTTTAAAAAGATGTATGGATTGTTATTTGCCACAAATACAAACACGGAAGTACACGTCAGGGGGGAAAGAGAGGTTTTTGATTAAAACTTGTGATGGCAGAGAGAAAAACATTGAGAGAAGTCGAATCGCTGAAGAGAGTATTTGAATGGAGAATTCAAGAGAAAATTGAAAGGAACATTAAAGGAAAATGATGTTAAATATAAAGATCGAGATAAGTTATCAAGAAACAAAGAGCGTGAAGTAGGGTGTGTTGAGATATATAAATCTACTAAGAAGTGGAGCTATTATGAAATAAATGAATGTAATGTAATCGGAATACTTAAAAGGGCAAATGTGGTTAAAAATATGGCATTTATCGAAATCTTTGATGCTTATTTTAATTTATGTCGTCTTTTTATGCATTTACAATAACTCTTCTTTGTTGAACTTATAATGTATACGATTGAATAAAATAAGTTTTTGCTCGGATTTTCGACTCACTTTTCATTTATTAATCAAATTATTTTGATATTTTAGATTAATATAGAAGTAAAATTTCTGTCAAAGGATATATCAAATGGAGAAAGACGTTCCCGTTTCATAAATTTCGTAAAATCACAGTAATTTATATTGATATGCCAATTATTTACCCTTATGCCACGATATTAATTTATTTACAATGGAGAATCAAGTTTCGGTGGAGAAAGAGGATTCGAGTAATTACTGTCACTCATGATGTAGTTCCTATGAGTTTTATCGATTATCAGAGTAGCACCTTGCACTGAAGCACGAATTCCAAATGCGGTTAATTAATCAACTAGGAGGATGCTTCAATCTGAGCTGCATTGGTTCCATACGTTTCTTGGTATACATTAGCATAGAGATTGGTGGTATTATTTAATTACATCTGCGGCAACATCCTCATATTCCCCCGAGTATAAATACCTGCGTGCATTTTGTACGCGCATGTACGATATTCAAATTCAAACAGAAATATACATATATTTCGTTAGGACAAAGAATGATATTTTCTAATTTTCGATTTATTTACTATCCAAGCTCATGGATTGGTATACTGGAAATTCCCGTTTCTACTAGCTCCGATAGTTTTTGCTTGTTGGCTGAGTCATATGGCTTACCAACCTTTGGACTTATCTTTAAAGGAGAACGAGGAAAATTTTATTCATCTCTAAGAATTTCATAACTTAAGCTCAAGCGTAGTTTTACTGACCTACATCTACTCTCATAGAATTGACACAGTAAGGAAACTAAGACTATTCGTTCAGATATTAAGTTAATATGAGTTGGATTAAAACAGCTCATATAGAGTGTTTCGTATTTTCCACAGTTAAAAATCTATGAAGAATACGTAGTACTGTTTCTGAGTGAGTTTATATAACATTCCGAAATGTTTGCCTGACACATCTGTATTGCATTACATTATTCTCCTCTAAGGACCAGCTTACATAAAAATCTTCGAAGACTACGTACGTAATACTGTTTTTAACTGATTGTATATGGCGTTCCACAATGTTCCTTCCACCTGGATTGCAGTGCATTGCATTATTCTCCTCAAAGAACCAGCTTTAAAGTGGAGCTATAAATCATAATCATCTTTTTAATTAAGAACGAAGAATACCGCTTTCGGAAAGATTACGTCGTTGTATCTGTAACATCGTAGCGCTGCAAGCGTCTAGAGCGACATGTTAACTTGAGGCCAAAGCTGCCTTTAGGCGTTAAACTTTCACGGGAGCGCCTGGAGACTGTAATCATGTAATCCGGCACTCACGGAGTGGGAGACAATAGGCAGAGCCAACGCTGTCTTAATTGTCAAGTTTAGCGGTGCAACACCAAGGGAAGTTTAGGGTATCGGTAGTACACGAACGCACCTACATTTGCATGTTACCGTTGATGAGACATACAACTTCTCATTGAATGTCAAATGAATAAATTAATGTATAGACACACAAATAAGTATTTATCGAACAATTTTATCGAATAATACATCGAATATTGATCGAAATAATGAAGAATTATATACACGAATACAATCATTTCGTTCGAAGATAAGGGTCTGTCCGCTTTCATAGTACAACTTAAGTAAGTACATAGAACGATTGGGTTCAAACTATTTCCGCCGTGATTGACCGTTGTAAACTAAGAGAGACCCATTGAAGGGCAATGATTGATAAATTCAAAGAACCAATTAAAATGCAAAAATTTTCTTTGTTATTTTTAGACTTTGGAATCTATTAAAATCCTAAGTAGGAGGTTAGTAATGAAGCCCCATGTGGTCCATGGTGTTAAAATAACCAAGAATAAAAACGATTGAAATGTTCAAATCAAGAGTGAAATATTAAGAGTGGGATTCACATACGCTAGTTCTTTTAATTTATTATACCTTGCTGTCAGTGGCCTCCTATATTAGTCTATCTATTATATCAAATGTCAAAAGCAGAATATGCATGAAAACAGTGTATTAGAATATTACTGTTCGCTTACATGAAGGTAGGACCATTTTCTAATCAAAAGTCTATCTCATCTAATGTCATCTCCCCTATGCTTCACGCCGAAAGGCGGCTTGCAGGGTATTGCTGTATATAAGTCTAATTAGAAATTAAAACATCAACGAGGCATCGTTGCAAATCATCCGAAAACCTCAAATCAAAATTCACAATCAATAATGGTTCAAATCTGTGCATTATGATATTATTCGTCATTACCTGGCGAGTATTATGGATGCTAGTTTTGTGGTAGATAGTTTGTTATTTTTCTTATGGATGGAAATGATAATTAAATGAAAATTCTTATTTAAAAAAAAAATTAATTCTTATTTAATTAAATGATAATTCTGGGGACAATCAAATGGTATCTCTTACTTAATAATTTACTTACAAAAATCATATTATCTGTCATTATCTATCGGGTACACTATCACTAGCTTACTTGACAATCATTGAATTGAATTAAATCCTGTTATTTTTGCCCAAGCTTCCGTCTCATGGTGGCCGAGTGGTTAGAGTGCCTGATCCAGAATCCAAAAGTAATCCAAAGTTCTTCCAAATGTTCCGAAGTTACTCCAAATGATCCAAACTTCCAGTGGTTCAAATCCTGTCCGAAGCAAATTTTTTTCCGGAAAATTAAGTTTTCCGATCCCGTGACGTCGATGACCAAGATGGCTGCCCATACCCCCGGTCGTATTCTTAGTCAGTTTATCTTATCTAACACCAACCTCAATGGTGAACCAGTTTATCTAACCTTGTTTATCATTTTATATGTTTCATTATATATATTATAAGAATGTTTGTTTTTCTTATAAATAGTACAAATACCTACGCTAGCATGCCAACTGCACTGTCACCACGACCTGCGGATTCAGTCACGATAAAATAAAAAGTCTAAAGCATCCCGGGTATTCTTGATTTTATTAACAGTCAAACTAGTAGGGCCCCATTACGTTACCCCTTATGGCACATTTTTTAAATTTAAGGTCCAAATCAGTTCACCAAAGTGAGTCTTCGATCTATTTGCGTAACCCACTTTGAATAAAAATTCAGCTCTTTCGTGACAAGCAGCGCCGCGACTACTCTCACATCCAAAACATCAGCTAAAATGGTTCAAATGGATGTGTGAGATTTGCCTAGTTTGCCTAAGCTATCTCTCTTTATCCTGAGAAAAGAATTTCCATCAAAATTTTTTTTAGACGAATCCTCCATCAACATCAACGTTGATGGCTATTGATTTCAACGCTTTTATCAGACGAAGATCTTGAAAATTTACGGGAATGAAGATTATTTTTAACAAATTAATTTAGCCTGTATTTCATTTGATTATTAAAATTTATATCATATTTCTTCTCTAATTGATTTTTAAGTGTTAGTCAGTGTCAGCTCTTAACAGGTACCCTTTAAATAAAAATATCTCCCTCATTTCATTGCTGCGATTACTGAGAATTCAGACGAAAACATAACTTAATATAAAGAATTATTTCGTTGCATATATAAAGAAGACTAAAGCATAACAGAGTTTAAGGGTATAAACGAAACAAGGAACACAATATTCTCGGCCAAGGTTGATATCGATCATTTTCACTTGGATGCACTCCTTACGCGCCTGACCGAAACACGAGCTTTAATACAACTTCCGAAGTAGAAAGATTAAGAAGCATTAGTTTATCTTGACCCAGCGCCTCCAAGAACGAGTTAAAGGGACCGTTCCCACCTCCGCAACACCACAATAGCCGATTTATTCGAATATATGTCAAAAAGCGTACATCGAGCGTACTATATTCTACCTCCGCTATCCCAGGGGTCTCGCATCAGGATTTCCCACGCGCCACCAGCACTGCAAAAAATATCCCAAAAGAAGAGGGTTTTTCCTGGATCCCTAAAAGGATGGAGGGGTTCCAGAGCGCCGAAGGATGCGTTCGGAATCCTAATGCTCCGGATGTAAAGTATCGGAAGGGAAGACTGAGTTGTTCAACTGAATTGATTGAGCGAATCCCCGCCTCCACATTTGTTAAGGCGACGTCCAAAGGAAGAAAGCAAGCCAAAATCCACCGCTCAGTCATGAATCTTATCCGTAAGAGTACGCCGCATGGGTTTGCTTAAAAATCTATGAACGTCGTAGTTTAAAAGGAGGGATATTTATTACTCCCACCGAGGCGTGAGATTGTAGATGTTGATTGATTTTCTCATATCATGCCTCGTGAGAAATACGGTATATTCTCGAATCCAGCAAACACTCAAGTGTTGGAAGTCACGTAATGGGAAAGAATTACAACGTTAGAAGAGAGAAACACCAGTACATTTTCCACAGTTTTATTTTCAATTACTGGTTTCAGCGTGTAATCGCCGCCATAAGGTGACAAACAACTACGTTAAATTATTATTTTGTTCTTTATTTTCAAATATTAAAAATACTCGAGGAAATTTAAAATCTTTCACCTTCATTGAAGGATTAAAATACATATTATCTCAACCATTAAAATAGGTAGTTTTATTATGGAGGATGAATTTAATAAGGGAATGAAAATTTAACCTGAAAGAAGATATTTTTCGTTTAGTCATTAGTGACAATACTATTTCTTACTTCTGTAAAGTTTATTTATTTATAAAACATATCTCTTTTATATTCACAAATTACTGTATACTATCATGAGTCTAAAGGTAACAGTAGCGGAACCAAATTGAGCAGTTTTCATATATTTCGATAAACGTTAAAATATTCCCTATTGGATAGGTCATATCTTTTAAAATTCAACATCATATTGTTATATATTAAACTTAGCATCACTATTGCTCTACGTTGAATACTAGGTAAGATGTTTCACGCTCGTTTGATCATGGAAAATATTAGAATGGCTATGGAATTTTATTACTTTTTTCGTCTCTTCTTTCCGGTTTCGGAATATTGTCGTATTTTTGCAGAGAAAGGAGGGCACTCGAGCGTAACGACTTTTTAGAGCGCAGAATCACTCGAGCTGCATGTAAATGAATTACAAACAAAACAGAGATTTCATTGGATGTTACAAGTGGATGAGGACTAGAAAAGTAGCGCTGGGAAGCTTTTTCTTGAAATAGAGGAATGCGAGCGCGTAAAAGTACCTATTATGTTATATTTTGAAGAACTTAAGCTTTCAACTTAATCATCGTTTATTTTTATTATGTTTTTCGTTTTTTACTAAAGACAAAACGGAAGATAACCAAAGAAAGAATAAAATAATTCCTATGTTTACGTTAACTTACCGTTCAAGGCAATCCAAGCAATAGTTTGATTAATATTTCTTGCGATGCAGCGTTGTGGGGGATATTTTTTCACAAATGCTAAGCTGCTGCTATTGAAGTATGAGAAGACTTGTGATGTTAGCGAGAGAGAAATACGAATGTTATTGAAATCATTAATATTACTATTATTTGACCCTTTATCAAGCGAGGTTAGGCCCCAGTCTCTCCTCCACCTAACTTCGTGTGTTCTTTAAGATGAAAGAAAAAATACATAAAATAAAACGCATAAAAGGAGATGAGAAGGAGAAAAGAAAAGAATATATTTGATCTATGGGAAAATAATATCCAAAACTGAAGGTTGATAGTGAAAAATATCGACGTTGCGGGAAAACATTCACACAAGAAGTGGGGTAAAAAAATCGCAAATTGAATCAATACAAAATTATTTTAAAGATAAGAAAGTAATTAAAAGTACGTAAAAAGTTGTCATTAAAATGAAATTTCAAAAAATGAAATAATAATATATTTATAGATGAATCGGCTGCCGGTATGGTTTGTCATAATGATACTTCAGAGCGTAGGATGGGAGTACTTAGAGAAAAGAAGACAAACTAAGCTAAATATACTGAGTAAATTCGGGGAAAGTAACCTCTTAGAAGATACTGCATATATGAAGCATCTTCTCTGCTACGTAAACCGTTCCGATATCAAGGAAAATCAGGGAAATGCTTGCTAGAACAAGTCGTTTTAAGAATTCATTTCTTCAGGAACGATAAGCGAAATCGATTTGGATAGTAGAGCTATGGTGCAGGCTGCACATCTAAAGGCTGCTTGCAGGGTACGTACACTTTATATGCTCAATTCAATGGCAAACATGAATACTGCTCAGACATTGTCAAATGAATATTAACCGGAATGTGAAGTTTGGAGTATTATTTATTCACTCGAGATTGTCTCCCTATCTAATTTCGTCCTCCTTTATCTTCCTTCATGGAAATGGGTCTTTACCGAGATATGCTCGGTAAGATGTGAAGTTCCGTCTTCGTTGAATTGGAATGAGCAAAGCTTTTTTGATTTCAAGATGTCTTACAAAATTAGTGCTAAGGAGCGCTCTTATTGTCTTCAAACAACTTAGCGCTAACAAATTAAAGCACATTTATAATTAGTACTTCTTGAGAACAAAGGGAAGAAATAAGATTAAAATAGAACCCCTGTTTTCGCTCTATGTGTCCTGGCAAAGCAGCACTCCTCTGACTTTATACCCTCCCTCAAACACAAAGATAAGGGAACATGAATGTAATAACAGTTCGTAATCTAAATGTATTCAAAGCAACCCCTTTAAGTGGAGCTGTTATTTGAACGAGGAATACTATATCTACTTCTTCAAATATTCCAAAGAAGTCGTTTGTGCCAGCTTAAACTTGAATAAATATGACTTCCTCTAATTAGCTTTAATCACAAACGTCAATCGGCAATGCTTTTCTCATTACTTTGTTTGTTTATGAGCTAAATACTGAAGCTACTGACAAAGAGAGTTCGTTGTGTTGTAGAGTCATTTATTAACTTTATGAGGGACATTTCTTTAAAGTCGCTTTATTTTTAATACCCCATAATATGTTTATATTCATTGTGGTGATATTTTATTTATTTAGGGATAGCATAAAATTGATATTACTAGAAAAATTACTAGAATAAGTTTTGCTCCTAGATAAGTGTCACATTACAATCTTCTGCCCATTATATGCGACTTTTAAAGGACAACTAAAAGAAAATGAGTTTCAACATTACAAATTATTACAGAACTATACACATACCATGACAGAACCAGATAATTAGTAATTTCTTATAAAGCTAGACGTTTCAAACATTAATATTCCATAAGCATTTCAGACAGCTCTATTGAATGAATAGTCTAAACATATGACAAATCTAAGAGATCAAAAATGTCACCTTTGAGAACCTTAAAGTTAGAACACTCTCTTATTAGAACATTATAACCGTTTTAATTCTAAATTGAAAAAGTTAGAGTTCACCTAAATCAACCTATATGATGGAATTCCACGAATGTCTGATAGAAAAAGAAGCACCTTTTAACATAGGAATAAGTAAAGTGGCCACCATAAAAGCCTCTCAGTAAGTTAATACAAGATTATTTAATAGTTGACTTGTTCCGTTCATTTTCCAATTTACAGCACCTAAGATAAACCTCATAATTACGTTATTCACTGCAAAGAGCATTCATAGTAAACGTGGCTCTAGGCGCTGTTTTTGGTGAGCATATCAGGCGGAAAATCAAAAGCAGGCTTTGCATACGTTTTACCCAATGGAGTGGAAATTTTCTTTGGGGAAGTCAGAACTTCCCTTTGCGTCCTAGAAATAGCTCAATATTCAAATTTCTACATCCTATCGAAAACGTAGTAGCTATCCGGATCCATTCACATTTAGAATTATTATTTTCGGAATGGCAAGCAATAATGAAAACCTGCTACCTCTGTTCAGTTCCATTTCATAAATCCGGAATGAAAATTCCGCCACTTGAAACAATGTGCTCTTTTATCGGTAGAATCGAAGGATTGACATCCTTTATTGAGCTTTCTCTTACGCCGATGCCAGTTTCCAAAAGCCGAATTCGGAGGCGTAGGAGTTGATACCCCGACCACGGTGAATGCCGCCGAGCTATTGGCTTCAAAGGGATGTCCCACCAAGAATTTACTTAATATCAACGTAAGAGAATCTTCCTAGCCATATTGGTTCATTCTTAATCGCCCATTAAACAGATATTTAAAAAATTAGATGGTATATTCTTCACAGTCGGATTTGATGCTGAGTGAATTCAAGTGTACTAGATGATTAACAGTAATGCACCTTACTGAGATAAAGTACGATATAAGGGAAATCTTCATCCATAATTTATGAGAATATTTTATGTATATTTTATGTTTCAAGCATCTGTAAGTATAAATCTAAATTAACTCCTCGAAGGACTTCCATTTGCGTCTATCAGTATTTCTTCAAAAGCGTTTTCGCATGTATAAGAAATTGAATAACCCTCTTATTATCAGTCATCGAATTAACTTATCTAATATGAATCAAAATTACTTAATATGCGTCCGAACTCATTTAATACGTAAACTTTGGAACGAACCCAATTACAAAATTTACTTTGTGAGTGGTGTGAATATAATTCATATTTAAATAATTATTATTTTTATTCAAGGTAACAACATACCCAAAAATATCACTTTATTTTCATAAATGTAATATGTACATTTATCCTAATTAAAACCCCTCCTAGAAGACACACGAGAGGTTTCGTTGCCGTATCTACGTATCATACAATAGAAGGATTAATTTGTATGTGAAGATACAGCTCAAAAAATTTCAGAGTATTAAGGTTCCATTTCTTTTATTTTCAGCGTGAAGCACCTAAACCATGAAGAGTTTTTCTCGCTATGCAACCACTTTTCTCTCATGGTATTTCAGAGTACTATTTCGATTTTTTCTCTTTCTTCGTCCTTACACGAATGGAAAAATTTTGCACAAGTTCAACAACGCTTCTCACATTCATACTTCCACTGAAATAATATGTCTTTCTCCGATATGTTACTTTTTAGTTTTCTTCCTTCCTCAAATTTGGATATGAAAGATGTATGGGAAGATCAAAAGCTTGCCGTTAAGAGAAACATAGGAATTGAAAACAGTTACCGTGATTACTTACTGAATGAAATACTTCTGGATAAATATCTACAGAAAAGCTCTGAAACTCTGAATATTAAGAGCTTACTGAAATAATGCATTCTCAGTAAATATGGCACATTTTTACTGAAGGATCTTGTGAAAAAAGGCAGTAAGTAGAAAATCAAAAAAATCCAATTTTAGGTTAGAAATCGACCATATTTTTGAACTAAGAGATAAAGGTTCTCCAAGCGCCGAAATAGCGGCGACCGTCTAAGGGCGATTCCCGGGAAACGGATAATCGTTTAGAGGTCCCAGTTCTTCAGAATCCCGATGTACATTTCGGAAACAATGCTTCCATCTTCCTGGGGGGTCCAATGCTGAAAGTTCAATGAACTTTACTGCCAATAAGAGAAGAATAATTTGCTAAGATAAATCCTACAGTTTCCTTTCTACATCTACAAAGCGCTGTTCGAGACTTAATCAGAAAATAATATAATGGCCAGATTATTCATGTGCAGCGATATATTCTCAAAGAGAATATTTCAGTATCAATACTCCTAAATACAAATATCATGCGATAAGAAATTACATTTCGTAAAATTGGGAATTCCACACACAAACTTATAAAATCACACTTAAAACATTGTACATACATACATACATTTAGATTGGGTACTCTAACGTATGTTTACAAAAGGAAGGTGCGATTGGACGTGCTTTGATGATAAATTGAAGTAATAATAACCAACGATAAACTATTTAATCTCTACAGAAATAATATATTTAACTCATCATTATCAAAGAATATAACAGAAAATGTATTGTAATCTTAACTGAGACTGAAAATACGCGGTATTGAATCATTTCTGTTTGAAAAATTATTTAACTACTTTCAGATATGATTAAATCTTTTCAAAGATTTAATATAATTCTACTTTAATGAGATATCTAAGTAAATATTATCTTAATCATTATAAAAGGCACCTCTTATGGAGGTGAATTAAGTTGACATTAAAATTTAGCATAGAATCCAATTGGTAATCATTTAATAGACTCTTCCAAAAACTTCATTATTCCTTTGCTATCAGCTGGAACAGTAGAGTAGTTAAAGGTACTGGATGTCTGAGTCTCAGTAAGTGTGCTTGGAAGGTTTCCAAAACATCGAGAAGATCTTTATATTACATTTTATAATGAGATCCCCCCGTTAAACCTGTATGTAACCCTAAATTTTGTAAATTTTATTCATTTATGCTATACAATAAATTATTTTCTTTATCCTCAACTTTTAACCACAAGGAGCATTTGTATCCCTAAGTATATTTCAACCGTTAGTAACTTTTTTAATATTTACTATCCTATGTTTTAACCCATCTCTTTAATTATATGCTAAACCTCTATTAATGGCTCTTTCCTGCAGAGAAAATATTTTTCTGTTAACAAAACTTAGACAGTTCTTCTATCCAAAAATAATCTTTTCATTCGAGCCTCCGGTTATCCAAATGAGCAACGCATTCGACTGTGGTGAAAAGTCCCGGATTCGGTTCTCGGTGGGGGATCACGTTCGAAGTGACCTCTTGAAGCACTTTTGAAATTACTTCTATATCTATCTTCTTTCTTCACTTATTTTCTACTGCCAACTTAAACGTCCAAAAATCTATACATACTTTAATTTAAATCCATAAAAAACTGATTCCATTTTATTATTGTTTATATATTGTATGCTGAAAAAATTACATGTAATTTAAAACTATCTTATCCCAGATTTAGCCAAATTGAAACGTTTGTATTTCATTTTATTATAGCAGAAAAATCGCTAAGTACAGAACCATCAGTCGTAAATATCAATTTTATGGTATTGTTGATTTGTATCGATAATAAAATTAAAAACCTTGTTATGTAGCGGTGCATTACGTATCCAGGTATGGCAAACTCTTAGACCACAAAATAATTAATAATTGATTTTGGAGTTAAGCCAGACCATATCCAATCCTGATCAACCCACTGTCGCAGACTGTGTTTATGTTCTCCACGAGAATTAGAGCTAATTAGAGCCACACTACCTTACGATATAAGAGATATTAAATTTTCATCGATTCAGTCGTACCTAAATGGACAACCAAATCGAGACATCATTTTTGGGGTTCTATTCATTGAGACTTGGATGACCTACATTCTTCCCTCCGCTTTATTTTATCTGAGGGTGGAATACGACGGATTTCGACACGGCCATCAGCTATTCCCTCACTGTGGAGTGTACCCTTTAATGAAGCGGTCCGCTGAGAATGGTCGTGAAATTATTCCAAGCAGCTCGCGGATTCCATGAATCCTTCTGAAATTCATTACAACTCGTGCGTCGCATTCCTCCGGGATGAACTGTAAGATCGTAAATTAACATTCGGATAAATTAATGTTTCCGTAACGATTTCCGCTCAACTTATTTAAATTCAGGAAGTGTTTTTAATTTGTGAAAAGAAGTCTAATGGAAAATTCACCTGTTTTTTAGTGTTTACTCGCTGATAGTAGCGGTACGTTAAGTAAATGAAATAATCAGATCTGCTGCTTTCATAGCTGATGATTTTGTAATGGATTTTTCTTAAATTATGGCCTTATTTATCAACATCTATCAGTTACGTTTTTAAGGGGTGGATGTTGTTAAGTTTTTATGGGGTTGATTTTATTTAATAAGATTTTGGTAAGGAAAGTTTATTATAAAATAATTAATATTTTGTAATTTTGATATCTATTAATGTCTTCTGTACATACTGACTGTATCTCTGTATTGTATACTGTTTTATTTATACTGTCTGCGGGAGGTTTTTGGAGGGTTTTTCCTCCCGCCTAAGGGCGAATGCCAGACAGTCATGTCATTGTAATTCCTTTCTTCCCCTCCACCGTTGCCACCTGGTCCAAAGACCAAATTGCAGCGTTTTTACAATACATAATTAAATAATAAAATTAGAATTATGATGGATTTAAGATTACGGCATTATATCAGTAGTAGGATATTAAAAGATTAGAGGCTTTTGAGATGTGGGTATGGAGTAGAATGGAGAAAGTAAACTGGGTCGAGAAAAACGAACCAGGAGGTGCTAGAGATGGTTGGGGACAAAAGGGTAATAATTGATGAAATTGGAAATCGACAAAAGAAATGGGTGGGTCAAATGTTGAGAAGAAAAGGATTAGTGAAGATCGAATCGAACCCGGGACAGCTTTCACCAAAATCAAACTCGGTGCCGTTCCCTCTATATTTAGCGCATTAAATTTAATTTTTCTGCATCGTGAATCTACAAATTTAGATGCAAGCCGCCAGTGGCGTATGGCAGGGGGGAGGGTTAAATATAAGATGGTGCATATGGGTATCTTTCCGAATTAATCTTAAAGCTGATATATTTAATTAAGAAGACTGCTCACACGATAAGGTACTGTTTGGTCATTTTCCGCATAATCTATGTCCGAAAAATACAAACCAATACACGCGAAAAATTTTGGAGAGGATTTCAAGCCATGTAAAGTTATCTACATTTCCCGAATATTTATCATTATATTGGAATAATAAACCACGATATGATAACCTCTAAAACATCATACGAAATATTTTGAAGAACAAAAACCTCGAATGAGAAAGTGTAAGTAAACCAAACATACCAATACATACAAATAAGTACTTATAAAGGATATACTGGACTATTTCACTACCAGTTCTACTGCTCCTTGCCCACTAGAGCGAAAAGAGAGGAGGAAAAGTGTAGCAAATGTAGAAACTATTGTAGAAACAAGCGTGGAAACAAATTCATCGTGAACCGATTCCAACTTAATGCATCAAGATTCTTTTTCCCTGAAAAGCTTCATTTTCCACGCGGTTGCCAAACTTTTTAAATCAGAGAATTTGCCGAAATTATTCAAACGCCACTTCAAAAGTCGCCGTCTGTTGAGAGACTTGCAATTCATACCGCTAACTCACCTTTGCAATTCAGATTCATGCGCACATCGATTTCCGAGCGTTTTAACTCAAGAGGTACGAATTAAGCCACTGAAAATAAATCCGCAGGAATTGTTTTGGGGTAAATTTTCGAGAGATCATTTTGTTAGGGATATGATAGAATTTTTAGAAATCGCGCTGATATATCGTTCATTGCATTTGATGATTGGTATGCGGAGTATTGTAAAGCAGCCTCCAGGGAATAGTGGTAGTTATTGTAAATTTGTAAATAAACTATCAATCAGAATCCGCCAAAAATCAGCGTATTCGTATTTAACTTTAGCTAGGAGAAAGGCCAAGTATTGACATTATTATTGTAATCCGTTGCTAACAGAAATCGTTCGCGAAAAATAAATTTTTGATGCCGTCCCTACCATCTATTCTGGTAGAGATATCTATAGTGAAAACCAGGAATTCCATCATGCTATGGATGCATAATGGAATTCCCTGTTTATTCTGTAATCTGATACCCCTTTTGTAGGTGGGAGACGAATGATTTCTTGGTTTTCCGAGGGGGAATAATCTCTGACCATAAAGGGCAAATTTAACTAAGGTTTTGATCTTCTAAATATTTTCTTATTCTGCAACTTATATGATCAAATATGCTAGCAATCGCTGATTATTCGTAGTATCTTCACTCGAAAGATTTTTTTGCTACATTCATCAAATTCATAGTCAAAACACGTTATTTGTTCCCATACATTGCATGCATAGGTTTAAATTTACACCCTGCGAGCTGACAGTAGCGTATGGCAGGGGGTGTAGTAACACCAAATGCAGCCTCTATATGGGGTCTAAAAAACCTCAAATTAAACCTACTAATGGACATTTTCTTCGCATTTGTCGACGATTCGCTTGTACAATCTGGTTGTTTCTCATTAATCAGAATACCCCATTTGTTATATATCTTGGTAAGACATTCTTTATTAAGAATCTCGTATTAGAAAAAAATATATTTTTTTTCATTTGCATTAATACCCCGCGAGTCGCCGTATGGCAGGGGTTCCATTAAGCTCACGAAGGGAATAAAAGCATCCGTAACAGCGGTGTGATTTTTAAAGGAGATAATTGTCACGTTGCAACCGATCACCCTTGCCAGAGTGGTGAATTGTCTTCCATTGACACTGTGAAACTAAATTAGTAGTCATGAGTAAGGTGTTTTAAGTGCGGTAGGTATATACCTACGAATAACATGAGTCAAGGATAAGTCCAAGTTAAAATCGGCAATGTTCTGGTCGAAACAACCGTTCTAAATCTAACCTTTTAGGTAAAGTTCAAATAGTCACGTAGTGATGCTTTTGACTTGCTCCCATTCAAACAAACAAGCTATAAATAGAGGCTTTTCGTGGGAATTCAGCTCATTTTTAAGCTGCCCACCTGAAAGTTTTACTTCAGTTGACCGAAATGCGTCTTTCGTTCCTTTTATCAATCTTCGTCCTAACGCTGGCTCTCCACGAAGTTAGCTCTGCAGAAGGTAGGTATTTTGTAACATTATGTTTAGCGATTTATGTAGAACTCGGCGACAGTTTTTATGTTGGTTTTGTAGAATTCGATGAAATTTGTATAGTTTCTAACTTTTAATCTGACGAAGCAATCGCGGTGTTAACATTTGTAAAAATATATATAGAATATAGACTCGTTTTATAGAAAGTTTTTCGTTCCAAATAATAAAATATAATCTATTATAAATAGACAAAATCATCCTATAATTATCATTCCCGAAAATAGCCCGTTTATAAAATTAAAGAAATCGTACCTGTTATGGCCCTTTCATTTTCAGATTTTCGTTTACCGTTTCAGGAAAACAATTGATATGATGTGACGTTAAGGATTTTTTGTTGTCTTAGAACCTTGTTAATACAAGTTTAAGTATTTGGGTATCTTATCAAGAGATATAGTATGATAGTAAAAATAATTATATAAGTGCAACTTTTTTTCGATTCTTATCTTGCGGTCTTCTCAATTAGATAACGCCATCAATTAATTAATTAAAAAATTTTAACATAGTTCTCTTAAAAATAGTATGGTTTTGAACAAAACCGTAGTGATAAAATTTCATGCCTATTTAAAAATAAGGAATTTAAATTCACATTTTGAAATTCTTCTATGCTTAGAGGTAAGAAATTTTGTGAGAAACCTGATAAGGAAAGTCCTCCAGCCGTTTTCTCCCGAGTACCCCCGCGAACATCCGCAACTTCCTGAATACACCCACAAGGAGGTGTTCCATAGCCAAGTGGAGGAACTCCGTAATAAGTTCTTGCAAAACTTTAAAAAGCCTTTTACTGGAGGTGATTATCAAGAATACATGAAGGAAGAGCTTGACGAGGAACCTTCTCTATGGGAGGTAGATGACCACGAGAACACCGGTCACAGTGAGAGTCCTTTGAGGGAAGCTCTCGACCCACCAGCTAATTTCCAAAGCTCCCACGATGAGAAGGGATCAACATCCCCCATCCCTCCCCAAACCGTGGGAGATACTATTACGCCCTTGGTGGAAGAGACCCATTTGAATCCGGAGATTTCAACGGATGACGTCCCAGCCATTATCCGGCCACTCATCCCGGAGACAAAGGAGGAGTTTGAAAACCGCAGTCCTGGTGAAAAAGACATTGTTGTCGATATCTCTCTTCCTTCGGTCTCCACCCCCACCATTGGAAAACAGCCAGATTACTCTGCGGAAGCGTCACCAGCGGGAGAAGATTTTAATGCTCGCGAGAATGTAGATTCGACCGAAGGGTATGATGGTTATGGAGATGATGATGAAAGCTATAAAGTAATATTTAGAGGCCAATTAACGAAAACAGAGCCACCTTCATCTGAAGCAGGTTACTCGATCATGAATGAGGAAGACTTGACAGTCTCTTAGAAAATATATCTTGCAGTGTATACTTCTTGTTTCGTAGTTAATGAGCCATCGTTTGTATAGATTTAGTTTTTCTTGTCCATATCCTGATATAAAGAATGGAGACTTCAACAGGTGGGACACGTTTACTGGATGTCTCAGCGATAATCTAAAGGAGAATTCGCCTGAACCACATTGCTCTGCGATTGTTCAAATATTATATGATATTTTACAGGGGAAATGTACAATTTTGTGTGTCGATTGCTTTTTCTCGAATTTATTTTTATCTGCTGACTCGTTTAATGTATTGAGATTTTGAAAACGTGAAATTACTCCGAAATAAATTTTTTCTAATGAATGTTGCCTATTTTTAGTAACAATCGTCATTTCTTGTGAAAATAAATTTTATTTCAAAAGAAAATCATGCTCTCGTAAAATTTTACTAATTCGTTCATTTTCAGTCTGATTAATCTTGCTGATCTAAAGGAATTAAAAGCAATTAATCGTATCCCACATCTAGTTTAATTTAAAACTATTTTCTAGGAGTTAACCGAATTATCTAATATCTCTAGAGCTTTGAATTAATCATGAGTACGGATCAATTTATATGTATATAAAATATCATTCTAAAGAACTTAACGCACTTCTGCAGGTAAAATGAATTTGTCATTCTGCTAGTTGAAGTGAATAAACTGTTTTAGTCTGATCATTATGGCATTCCACGAAGTCACTCTAAATTGGCTGTAATGCTGTATGTGATAAATTGGCAAATAAGTAAAAATAAAAAAGTAATAACGCCTTCCCTCACAAGAGTCCCACAGAACGACAAAATAAGTAATTTGAGTATTTTTTATGAAAGTTAAACGAAATGTGATGAAACTTCAATTTCTTCCTTACTTGTGAATATGAAATTGATTACCTTGATGTCACTTACTATACAAATTTAATCGCATTATACCATGTTGACTCCAGTAAAAAAAGTTTACGCTCAAGCTATAGAAGACGGTTATGCTCATTTGTTCGAAGATGTCCGTCAAGTAATGACTTGGAGTATTCATAATCATCTTCAAATTCATACGTGTAGGTTTACACTCAAACTATAGAAGACGCTTATGCTAATTTTTTCGAAGATGTCTCGCAAGTAATGACTTGGAGTATTCAATATCATCTTCAAATCCACATGTGACATAAAAATGCACTGAATATAGAGAATTTATGAATATACCTCGAATTTCTAAGTAATTTTCCAAAAGATTTTGATCGACCCACCCTAGTGCCCCATAAAACTACAACAGTCCTTTGTCAACATGATAATCGGAAAGAAACCAATGAGAAAGATCTGTTCAAAGAAAACTCCGTCTAGCTAAAGAATGCAATGTCTGAAATGTGACGAAGGAAATGTTTAATTCTGCAAAAGAGACCAAAAATTTCGACTTTCCCTTGCCATGATATTTGAAACATTCTTATTTATGCAAGATGAATCCAAATAGTATGCAAATGTAAAATATATAATTGATATAAGAAATGATACGAGTGAAAAAATTCAGGTCCCACCGAGATTTGAACTCGGATCGCTGGATTCAAAGTCCAGAGTGCTAACCATTACACCATGGGACCGTGTGAGACGCTGCGTAAAGTTGTTAGTTCAACTACGAGGATATGAGGATACGAAGCGATGTAGGATTATCATCGAAAGTACGTTTCTGTTGTAGCATGTATAACTTGAGGAAATAATTTTCGAGATAAATTAGGGTCGAATCTGTAGTGACTATTTGACCAACTTATGTTGGAGAATATCTTCAGTAAAAGCTGTGGGCAATGACGGTCAATGTAATTCTTCTCCTTATTCCTATGAGGTTTAGCCAGTCAATTTTATTTATGCAATAATTTCAAGAAGTATGTTTATGACTTTTTTCAGTACATTCCTTCTTTAACTAAGAAATAAATCTTTCACTGATATAGAATGATTTATTCGTTGAACAGCTGTTGATTTATATCCGAGAGAACGCCCGAGAGGATAAAATCCGAAAAAACCATGTTTCTAAACTATTATGTAAAACACATTCTTTTCATAGGTGAAGTGTTTATCAGTTCATTAGCTAGCAATATATTTCTTTTCACAGAATCATAATCTATCAATACCATTATTTTGATGAAACGCACTAATCATAAATATTACCGCTTGTGAAAAAGTGCATGCAGATAAGTGAAAGATGCTAAGCTTGCCATATTCTGAACATCATTTACTTAATAAGTACACCAAAAAACTCTAAGAATGCGATTATTTTTTCGGTAAAATATCCTTATCCCCACTGTTACTGGTAAAAAATATTAAATAAATAAAGTTTCAGACATGTTCATAACCCCCTGCCATACGCCACTGGCGGCTTGCGGGATACTCATAAAAATCTAAAATCTAAAATAATCGGAAAGTAATTATGCAAATTCCAATAGAAGTCTATCGATTATTTTTTAATATTAAAGGGAAAGTTTTATTTTGTACGAGCTTTTAATATATTCAATCATCAACATTGAAATTGAGTATCTAGTAAACAGGATCGGTTTGACAATATAAGCAAGCTAAGCAAAGCTTTTGTTGGCAAAATTTTGGGGCGGAACATTTATTTCGCAAGAAAATCTCTTACTCTGTTACATTGACAAAAATAAAGAATTGCGACAAAGAAAAGTATGTGAAAGTACGAAAAATTTAAGGATATGAGTTTGAAAGATAGCGAGGAAAAGGGGATGGAAAAATTCTTCTCTCGCCTTGGAATCCTCGCAAAAATTCCATTAACGATCGGGTTTTTAAAAATTGCTATGTAGCAGAACGAGTATTTTTCCCCCTTTTAAAATTCCGTTTATATGATAATAGATCCTTCATAAGATTACTGTGTTACCAAAAAGTTTTATTACTTCAATTGCATAGAAAAATACTGTTCTGTCACTTATTATAATGGTTGCAATAAAAAGGTATCTACGGGGGCACTGCAAACACATCTCTTGGGACGCCAGAATACCTTGGGGGGTTACTGGATATACTTCTATGGATATTTTTCTTTATATATCATAGTGTTTAATATTAACCAATCTTAACCTCTATTTGCATGTAGTCTCTCGCGGGTGTCTTTTCGTAGGTTTTCGTCCCATACAGCTATATTTGGGAATAGAGATTTAAAATTTGCCGACTTAGGTTATTATTGATCACGATATCGGAACTTCATGTTTTATCATTCCCATCTATACACGAATTTAATTGAAATATGCATTGTATATTAACAGAAGAACATATTCATTCTATATAGGAAAGTTTACATCAAATCATTGCTCCATGTAGAGGAAAAGTGTTTGATGCAGAACCATTGCCCGTTTTATTCTTCATTTTTAACGCTTAAACTTGAGAATCTTCGTCTATAGTTTCAGAAACTTCGTGACTTTCTTTTCAATAAGCAAGTAAACGTTGAGAAAACAATGCATAGGTCTGGCGATTGGGTTGCGCTGCTAATGAGCTTCGGTTAGGTATTCTGAGAGGGTAACCATTGTCCCCGAAGGGGTTAAGGAGAAGCTTGGGAAGGAGTCTAACTTCTGTCCTCAGGCTTAAATCGTTGTGATTCGTGGAAATTCCAAGGGGTGGGGGTGGAGTGGTTGTTATACAGATATATAGATAACCAGTCACTCCCACGCCTCTGGGTATTTTAGTAACTGAGTGCCAAGAGTAATCATTCGACGAGGACCAACCCTAAGCTGAAGACATGGATCGCCACGCCGTGACCTGTTGCGTCGTTTTGGCTCTGGCTTCTACATTCAGCTGCCATCCTGTTGATCAAGGTATGTTTGGTATATTTACTCTTTTATATTCGAGGTTTTCATTCTTCAAAATATTTCGTATGATTTTTTGGAGGTTGTGATAACGTGGCTGATATACGGTAGATATCCGAGAAATGTAGACAACTTTATATGGCTTGAAATCCTCTTCTAGATTATTCGCGTGTATCGATTTGTATTCTTTGGACTTTGATTATCCCAAAAATATGTACCTTATTGACTAAGTAGCCTTCTCTATAAAATGTATCAGCTTTAAGGGGAATTAGTAAATTCTTTCTCGCGTGTACATGTGCACGTGGAATTTATTTTATCGGTGTTGAACTTTATTTCTTTCGGAAAATTAAATTAGAAAGAGTGATCAAGGTAGGCCCCAAAAGAAGGAACTTTAAGTATTTTTACTTTTGGCCGCGGTATATCGTTGAGATTTGAAAATTTTAATGAAATAAACGAAAATTTTATAAAATTTTGAGACTAAAAACAACCAATCCCCTGACCAATGCGATTTTCGGAGGCATACATTTTCCCGTGAGAGTATGCGGTGAATTTAGACTCATTTAAAAGTAATTGTATAAATGAACGACAAGATATATGGACAGCGGTCGATTTTTCGAAATTTTATCATTTGCAGTAGTGATCAATTTGTAGTGTCTCTTCGCAGGGAATAACGTTACTTTATCAGCTTTGACAACGGAATTCCGACACAACGATGCTACTAACAGTGCTTAACTCTGAGATAATTTAAATTGATATATGTATTCTGCCACGCCAACTTTAGTTTCACGAATTAAGTTAGAAGAATATTTACTGCCACTTTCGTGAAAATCGAAAAAACCAAACCTGTGAGTATATTCATCATTAAAAAATGTCAAATATATTACATTCACTCGTTGTTGTTGGTCCTTGAAGGTAATTGAGCAGTTTTAGTAACCACCAAGCGACCTGTGGTATGTGACGAATTCAGAAGTTTCGATGGCATTAAAAAGAACATCTTATATAACATTATAACTCTCCTATTAGTCAATCGGAGAGTCAAAATGTTTTAAAATACCGGATATATACTTAACAAAGTCGAATCTTGTACTGCTGATGTTTCTCCTTTTAATCTCCATATATTTTGGCGATTTATTTATTTACAAAACTGGTGCAGTAATTTGGTGTAAACTGCCAAGTGAGAGTCATGATATATTGAGTATTGCTTTTATGCTTTAGTCCAGTATAATTTCATAGAGTATGTGGATTTACTTATCAAATAAAAATCATACTAAGAGGTATTTTTCTAAAAAGGTTAAAAATGTTTGTTTCGGATAATTGATGGATCAGGATGCGCATTTATACTCGAAGATATAGTAATGATCTATTTTGACAAGTTATTCTATGTTCTCAATTAAAAACCAAATTCCATGTTTTTCCCCATTCCATTCCATTTTATCCCCACATTATTATCAGCACTATTATACCATCAAGTATTGTAATTTGAAAGAAAAGGAAAACTCGAGCCATCCTTATGTTTTTCCTATATTAGAGGTTTTTATAATTTTTCTCTAGCCTTATTCATTTCGTCTTGAATATACGCTATGAAATTATCGGGAAAAGCTAAGCTTACTCTTACTTTTTTTATAACTGCTTGTTATTGTCCATTTTATATTTTGACTTTTGCTGCTTCATTTTTATGCAAATTCCTACTCAATTTTGTCTCTAAATTTAATTCCAGTTTTTATCAGAATTTTCAACGTTCTTGTTTACTTGAAATCGAGCGATTTTTCAAATCCTACAAATATCAAATAATATTTTTAATATTTTCTAATAATTTTTCTAAGATTAACAACAATTCAGTATTGTTTCTCTCGTTCTTCTAAAACCTTACAACAACTTGTTACTTACTTACCAAATTTCTCTTCCCTAAAAAACTGATATCATTCCTTCTATTTATCGTAATGCTATGCAGGCGACACTTTTTGAGGAATGGGATGGTAGGCAATATTATTTAAACCCTTTTTACTTTTATTTTCTTTGAAATGGGAGTGATTGCTGTTTTCTGAAAGTTGAAAGTTTTGAAATAATTCTCCTCTTTAAATAATTTCGGTAAATTATCTTTACTAGTATCAAGTCTTTCATTTGAGGACCTTATTTCTCTAAGAGCCTAGCACTTAAGTCATCAAGTCCTGGGGCCTTGTCATTCTTTAATCTGCTTAGTACCAGCTCAAATTCCTCTCTCTCATTACAGTGCAACTAAGGTCTTTTACTTTCTTCAGGACACCATCCTCTGCTAAATATATCTTATAATGTTCTCTTTCCACTTTTTTGCAGTTTCATTTAGAGATGCACCTTCATTATCGTTTATTCCGGCTATCTTTTGCATTTCTTTTAAAAATTCATGTCTCTATTTTATGTGCAGACTATATGCATCCATTATCCATATTGTTTCCTTTTAATTTCCGAGCAGATATTACCATAGGCTTTTCTTTCGATCTTGGCTTCCCTATTGATAACATAATTCAATGTTTTATATTCTGATTCTTTTATGGTTTTGATGATCTCTGCGACTAAATTCTCTCCTTTTTCATAGTTTGAACTTCATTTTTAATCCAGTCACTTTCTTTGTAATAAAATTTCATATGATTTAATAACCCTCACAGGTAAGGAAGGTTCAGTCATACATATTAGAATAATTCCTCAAATTCCATAAATGAATAACTCGATGGAATCTTTTCATTTCCCCATTACTGTGGGCTTTTAATTAAATAATCATCAAATATATTCTATTAGGAAATGACAGCAGACTAACGGAAGGGCAGTCATTAAGGCGTTTCTCATTCGCCGATCCTTTGATCTCTAATAACAGCTGCGGATTTTTATTTCCAAAATAAAAATTAGCATAGAAACCCTTTCAAGAGAATTGGATTTAATTATAAGTATTAATCAGAAAATTATAAACATTTCATTTCCAAAATAGAAGGTAGTGTTTGATACTATCCCTTTGGCTTGTCCCTAATCTTTCTTTTATTCCTTCCAGATAATGCCATACCAGCCAAACTCCCGGTTCGCCGATCCCCTCGCTCTGCATTCCCGGGATTCCATCGTCACGTCGACGTGGCAGATGCCTTCTCTGCTGCCTTCAGCGGATCCAAATCTGGAGCGGCATCAAGTTTCTCAAAGGCCAGCGCAGTGTCCTACAGCATCTCGCATCGATATCCCATTCTAAGCTCACTTTTCACCAACGATGAGCTTCACGGAATTCTCCCTTACCATCACAAGAAGTATTACGGACTCCAATCCAAACCTGATACACCAAAGAAAGAATCCTACGAGGACTCCACAACTCAGGAGACAACCGAAGAAGGACCTAACGAACTTGAGCAGATCACTCATTACCCCCAGAAAATATTTCTACATGGACTTCCTACCACCACTCCATTCTACCCCATGGAAGATCATACAACAACTGGGAACTATTACGAAACAACTTCAGAGGCACTGACGGAATTCTATCCTCCGACCACTACTCCACCACCGCTAGAAGAAACGACTGGTGATGACTACCCAATAGATCCCCGCATGCCACCTGCAGTTAACTTTGGTGACTTCTTCCTCTTTAAAGGCCAAATGCAGACTGGGGTCCCAGAGGACCAAGCCGTGCCCGTTAAGTTTCCGATCGATGGGTATGCTGTAATTCCTGTAGTCACAGAACAAGATCCCGGCTACGTCATCACTACTAACCCCTCAGCAGACGAATATGATGCCGGAGACCACGAACCAGCCACTTCGGTCCAGGAAACCAATCCTGAGGAGGGAAATTATGATCAGATCTACCCAATCAACCACGTCTCAGAGGAAGACCACGAGAATACCAGAGAGGGCGTTTCCGAGAGTCTTCCAGAAGGAGAAGCGGAGGAAGAATTCCCTACAGAGGCGTCGTATCCTGGTAGTGAGGAAGACAACCCATCCCGCGGTTACATGTTCTCGACCCCGGAGGAGATCAAGAAAGAGCTGAAAGAAGAAATCAGGAGTATAATTTTGACAGCCTTTTAATATAAAATGCCATCTATTTCGTTATGTGTGATTCATTTTACAATGTGTGAAGCTACGGACTTTGTGACAGTGTTGACTTATGGTGCTGTTTTGACGTTTTTGTAAAAATATTACAAAAGTAGCCGTAAAATAGTTATTGCACATTACACATTGCACATTATATTTCATCAAGTGTATTAATTGTATTTTGTGATTCTTTTTCTAATCGTATTAAATTATATTCATCTAAGCTGCAAAATTCCTTGATTTTTAATGCTGACCGTACATACCTGCAAGTGGACCCTTGTTTGAGAAATCATTTACCTAATATTTGCTCTCTTTCATTTTAAATATTCATCATCAATCAATTATTCATAATTTTATGGTGATTTCTGGCTAATTTAGGTAATTTTAAGTCAATTTTAATTAAGCCTGGAATTAATTTCGAATACCTTTGTTTCCTTGAGGGATAGTAAGTAGGGGGTTATTTTAATCTGTGTTCTGGCTACAATTAACAAGGATTTTTCCTGAGAGAGAATTTGATTCAGACTTTTCGATATTTTTAGAAAATCGAGGGCGCTAATCAAAATTTTTAAAATTGCATCTCAATCTTTTTTTCATTTTCATGTCAGGGAAACTATGGAAATATATGAGATTAATAACGTTCTGAGGAAATTATATCAAGTATCTTTTAAATAGTCATTCCAACTAATGTAAAACATTACAAATGTGGCAGAGAATTGAACGGAAGGTAAGACTTTTCCTGGTCGCATCTGATTCTAGCGGAATTCATGCTTTGGGCCAGGTATTTAAGGTGAGTATTTGCTATAGTATTCAAAAATACCGCAATAGGGTGTTAATTAGAACCATTAATTCTCCCTTCATTCATTAGAAGGATGGGATCCCAATCCTGATTCAATATCGGCATGACTCTTACAATATTCGTAAGTAAGAGTTACGTTCCATTGTTTTGTGCTAGTTCGACAATTGGAAATCAAATTTTTCTTATTTTCTCAATCATTCCGTAGCACTCAAACCTTAATATTAAATATTAAGAACTATTTTGAAGTGAATTCGAACATTCTTTCGAACGTTTCATTCTCATCGCCATTTTAGTTGTTAAAGGATAAGTCATAAACTCTTCCGAACTCTCTTTCTCGTGTCTTTTTTACTTATTTCCCTACGGGCTAAAATAGTTAATTCTACAATTTAGGATGAATGAAATTGCCAGAATATAAAATTTTGGTGGCCGATTATCGTCAAAAATAAGTACTTTATATCAATTCATTAGAAATTGAACTACTATAAATATATTATGCAGTTCCTTCTCATAATGTTCCATTTTGGAAACTGCCCATTCCTTTCAAATTCCCGTAAATTCAACCAATGCGTTATCACTGATGTTGAACATTTCGTACCCATCTAAAAGTTATACTTCCAAGCTTAAAAATATGATTGTTCATCAATAGCTGATCGAAGTTTGTAACAGAGAACAAGAATAAAGGAAATAATTCTTGATATTGAATTTCATCATAACGAAACCCACCTTTCTGATTTTGGATCGAAAGCATTCTTTTATCTCTTATTGGACTAAAATTCAATCTATCACTTAATATCATAATCATTATTGTATATGTGGTCATATTTATTTGTCAGTCAGTAGAAATCGGTAAATAATAACCATGGTAAGAAATTTAGTGGTAGTAGTAAATGTTTTGAGACGAATTGTAAACTAATTTTGGAATTTAATTTCACGCATTTTCCGATGAGGTAGAAATATGAAACTCAGGAGTTCATTGTAGGGCAACTGGAATATGACAAATCGAAATCTTTTGCAAAACAATTCCAAGGGTTCGACTCTGGACGACTCGCAAATTCTCTCATCAGCAGCGCATCTAATTCATTTTTTCTTCAGCCGAATCGAATTAGAAACAATAGTCCTACCAAGTGGAGAAAAGTATAAAAATAAGGAGAATTGAATAAACATAATTATTTTGGTCGTGGAACGTTCTTCGGATTCGGAATGCCTAGAATTTGTAATTAATATATGAAGATTTTGCGAATGATTTGCTTGTAAACAACCCGTTCCCCTGACAACGAAGGCGATAGTTGTATCCGAGCTCATGAATTTTCTCGGGGGGAGATAGGCCCGTATAGGATGAAATGTAAAAAGATTATATAGTCTTTCTGATAGAAGCTATTAGGTAATTCTTTATAATTACGGAATAAAAGTTACCACCGGGTTAACTGACTTATTAATTGACGAATAGGGTAATTTTTACATCTCAGCACTCAAAGTCCGTGTCTATTCCGTCATTACTGAATACAGCGTCATATTAAAGTCTCTCACTATAGTTTCGCCTACTAGAGAAATGATACAAATACATTTATCTTGTCGTCACGTTTTATATATGTTAGTACGCAATAAAAATTCTACTTACACTATTAACTTACTCATTATCAACCGATGAGAGGAGAAATCGAAAACTTCCAAAGCTAAATTGCTCCACTTGTAAGCAGTTTAAATTTTAAAATCGCTATGTCTCCGCTTCTCAGAATATTTTCTATGCATCGATTTTATTTTTGAATGGAAGTCGAAAGGAAATCGATATTTTAGGAAATACTGAGCTAACCTTCTGAGAACTTGTGAAATTATCGACTCCTCGGTTTCAACGAATTATCGGAACATTCTTATCGCGAATGCCATCGCCCGGTCTCTGGGATTTTCCGAGCAGCGGAATGTATTTCTGAAAAGGCAACCAAGTTCGAGCCTATTGACCCGTGGTCAGTGACGTAAATAATGACACTACAGTGCACAACGAGAAAAAGTGTAAATTCATAGCAATTGCAGTAATGCATAGCTTGGCTTAGAAATGATTCCTTCGTCTTAATTAAGGATTTTTTCTCTACTAAATTACGTCCTTTAAGTTTACGCCTCTCAACTTTGTAACAACACTTCAAACGATAAAGTATACTGTTTTTGCTCACATGAAATATTTCTATACTTTAAAAATCATACCCCATATCTGAGGTATCAAGATATGCAAAAATAATTTCCTAAAATATACTTACTACCAACAGTTTTTAACTTATTTAGGATAATTTAACTTTCCCTACTGAATTTTTATTTCCTACTATTTTCATTTAATTGATGACTTGTAAACGGTGACTTTAACGGCAGCAATATCAGGGTGAAATATTGAATACCCATATGGTCTTTAAGTAATACGATGAAAGATTCCCAAGATTCTTGAATTCAGATTTTAATATTAATTTTGCAATCTATTCGCAATTTACCGCAGATTTGAGTATGATAAAATTACAGCATAGGTTTTAATATGTAATTAGTTGCTTCATGCAGAGTACTCTTAGTAGAGATTCAGCTCTTAACTTATCTTTTGATTGTAACTCAAGCAATGTAAAAAAACTCTCATCAACACCATTAGTATTTAATTCAATGAGTAGTAAGATTCGTTATTTCCAAAACATATATGTAAGAAATAGTATATTTGTTATGCTCTCGAGCACTCAATTCAAGTTCGGTAACTGTCACTTTCATCTGAAAAGATTCTTTTTGATGCACACGCATACATTACAAGATTGTGACTTATTAGCTCCTTCATTCTATCCGCACAGATAACTACAATTTTTTCGATACTTCATTCTAAAGTTGAACAATTAGATCGTCGATTTATAGGAAAAGTATGACGAGGATATGTAAGAAGTCCGTTATCCCAGTATAATTTATGATTACTTATACTATCAGGATAACCACACTAAAGTGAACCAACATAGTTCTCCAAGTATGTAAGAGAAACAGGTATATTAAAAACCTCTCATACCACAAACACTCACGGAATGGAGGAGTGAAGATCTAATTTACCGTTTCAATTACTGAAACATACACTTCATCCGATTTGCTGTGAGATTTTTTCGATAAAAAATCAAACGTTTACATAAACAACTATGTAATGAAATAAACAATTCATATACCTCCATATCTTGGTTTGCACTGTCATTATATTTTATGAATCTTACTCTCTGCCAACAGGTGGTGCACTTGCGTAAGACTTTTAATAATTATTATTTAGGAGACATTCATAGATAAAAAGTGCACCTGTGCGAAAGGATAATATATACATAAATCAATTTGTGGTTTATTATCGAATTAACTTAAGAACTTCATGATATCGAGATGGAGCATATAAACTTATCATACACTCATGATATTTAGGTATTTCATTATAGGAAGAATCCACCCCATTGAATTTTTACGAGCAGAATTCATCGCAATCAAGATGAAAAGAGTCCTTTATTTAGTCGAGATGGTGATGGATAAGGATCATGACTAGATCAACTCACTAAATGTTCTCACAGAGGTTATTTGGTTCGGCTATAGGACAATAACCTCAGCTTTCCTCCGATTCCCGTGTGCCTCACAGACAATAGGCTTTAATGGCCACAATTCTGGAAAAGGTCTGAATGGTTAAATATAATGATCACTGGTTTCCAAAGTTTCCCTTCTCTTGGAAATACTTTCAATGGCATGACATCACCACAGTACAGTAATCTGTTCGGCCCCAAGTTTCTCCCGTCATGTGGCGAAGTTTGGGCTAACAAGAAAAAGGAAGAACTAATCAATTCAATGATGGCCATTTATGTGAATGAAACTTCAGATTTTACATTACCAGTCTAGTTTCGTATTGAGAGTTTTCGTTTCAATATTGAGAACATCCCGATCTGTACGTAGTATAAACGGAAATATATCAAAACTATTCTCTTTAGAAAGCACATTTATCCATTTACAACACTATTTACAGGTTGAATTTGAGACAGATGGTCATATCTCAAGTTATTCTTTCTGGCATTTCATGCTGCCGATAATGGAAAATAACGGTAGATTTCAAAATAAAAAACAGAGATATCCCTTTAACACAGTTTTGAGAGCTTAAATTTGGAAAGGGTTTTAATTTTCCTTGCTAATGATTGAACAGGAAAAGAATGATCATCCGCCGATATCCAGTGATTGATTCCAAATGAAACGAGTATTTGACGTGAAGTAAGAATTGCATGTAGCGAAACCATTTAGATACTCTCCTGGAATATTTTGATAGTCATGGTACGCAATTCACTAAAACAACCGCGAAATAAAATAAAATATTGACAATCAAATACGCTGCGCGTCAGGCCGAAATAAAAACTACTTTTATTTTATTACGTGGCACATGTGCAAATTTGAACGCTTTTTAGACAAAAATTTCATATTTTCAGTCTATAAGGATATTCGGTCTAAATAAATACCACTTATTTTCTTTGAATTTCCTAAATGGAAACATGATTAACACAAGATATATTCTTGTAAAATTATAAATTTATATCAATGTTAGTGTAATATAACTTGATATAGACTTCTCTTCCATAATTTTAAGAATCCAAAGATAAGCTCTTGGCTCTTTCAACGTCTTCTTTCTTGTTCACATGTATATTGATTTGACGCCGTCATAGAATCGCTGAATATTTAGTCCCTTTTGAAATAATATCTTGCTTTAGATTTATATAACTTTTGTCTTTCTTTTCATTGACTCTCAAGTACATTGCATGCATGTCACAGTAACTTCGACTTTAATCGTCTCATTACTATTTTCTCCCATTAAAATATTATACTCCTGATTAGCGTATCCGCTCACAAGATGTAATTTTGGGTAATGGTGAATCTAAGAAGAAATCCATGACTTAGGCTATAGGTAAAGCTTGAAATAAATTCGTTCTGCTGTAAGTTTAGTATGGATTATCAATTAGTGAGAGTCAACCCCAAAAAATTATTCTTCTGAATTATATTCCTGAAGCGATCGTGAAAATTGTGAAATACTGAAATCAAATCATACCCCTACCATGAAAGTAAGACTTGTTTACGATCCTCATTAGATTTGAGTGACATTTGCTCGTCATTTAAGTTTTTAAAGCAAAAATATTTTCCAGTTTTTGAGGGATTTTTTTCCAGATTTGGGAGTTAAAATTACGGAATGAGATATGATGTCTCAACAAATATGTATGATAAAGAGTAAAGTTACATAAACTAAAACACCTTTTCGGAAAATATTAAATCACACAGTATGCAAAATTTCTATTTATTACTTGGTATACATATATAAATGTATGGACTCTGCAAGCTAACTTTTGCCGTGTAGCAAGGCATGTAGTATCATCGTTATGTTCTCTGGGTTAATTTCGCGGAAAAGAATCAATTCTTGAAGCGCCTAGCCTCTAATTTAATTATTTTTATCGCAGAATTAGAACAGCCAATGTGACAAAGGGGACGCAGTAATTCTCTCACGTGTTTTCCCCTCTTTCCCTGAATTTATTAAACAAAATAAGCTATAGTCAAAATCTTCTTTCTTCAGAAGATTTTTATCCTACGTTCTGAAATATGTGATTAATCCTCACAGATTTGTCATAGCAATTCTTGACAAAACGTATTATGTATCATTCTACCTTCTCTAATTAAGGAATCTAGTGTCTGTTCTTATACGCATCAATTTATTTTTTAGATTTAGGCTAGTTAAATAAATTGTTTTAGATGCATTACGTTTAAATCATCATTCCATTTTGATGAAAGGTTCACCTTGTCCTATTACTGGGTTAAATGAAAGGTTTTACTTTGATTAACTCGTCCTTTATATTGATAAACATTAAATTCGTAATGTTATATTGATGTTAATTGACATTATGTTATATTGACAGTTAATGAAAATAGGGTGTTTTGAAATTAACCATTTTTACAATCCAATTTCCATAGCTTAGCCTAGAAAGCCTGGAAATTAGCCGCACTAATCAAAATACAATGAACCCAAAGTGAGTCCGAGAAATATGTGATTCGATAAAGAAGTCAACAACAACTATACAACAAAGTCAAACAATCACAAAATATGCTGAATACGACTCTCAATCATTATATATATTTCATTATAATACTAATATGTTAGAATATTTCTGATGCCTGTATCTTTTTATTCTCGTAATAACAATATCAAACCGACTGTTAATATCCTAAAAATATTAACATATGACGCATTTTATAAAGCATACATAGCTACTGAATTTGGGCTTCTTACATTCCTTGCTCTCCGCAAAAGACAATCATAGCTGGCCATGGCGAAGGGTTTCCGGAAATGCAGGTAGGAAGCTGAAGAGAAGGGGAGAGGGTCTCAGTGAAAGTCTTCGGTTTTCCCGGAGGAAGGGGGTTAAGCAAAGGGTGGCTGTCAGTTTGACGTCAACCTTGACAGGGGCTTTGATTCGTAGACTTGGAAAACTGGAAGGAGAAGTATGGGGATATAAGGACTGCTCTCAGAAGTCGAATTCAAGTCATTCGATTGCTACGCCTTCGGAGACTCTACCAGTACCTCGTCAAAATGGCTTCACTCGTCGCCTTCCTTCTCTGTGCCCTTGCATTCGTGGTCGCAGTCAGCTCTTTCCCTGCCAGTGGTAAGTTCATTCATATCTTTGTTATCATTTCTTGTATCTTCATTCTTTACTGATTTCTGAAGGTCTATCTTATTTACATCTTAAAGCTTAAGTGTTGAAATTCCTTTAGAGTTAATAATCTGTGATAGGCTAAATTATGGTTGATGACATGAAAAAGATGAGACACGGCTGTTAATAAGTGATTCACATTAAAAATACTCCAAAAGCCGTCATTCACCAAGGTAAATAAAAATGAACACTTACCTCGGGGTGGTTCCACTGCTGCCAAAGGGGGGAGTCCACTGTCGCAGGGGACCCCGAGGTAAGTGTTCATTTTTATTTACCTTGGTGAATGACGGCTTTTGGAGTATTTTTAATGTGAATCACATAAATTATGGTTGATCGTTGAGAATTCTTAAGTTAATTTTCTAAATCTTTTCTGCTATCCCATTTCAATTTTGATATAAATTTTAATTCCTCAGCAGTTTAACTTGTCAATTCTCGTCTCGTAGTGGTCCATTCCTATCTAATTTAAATCTTAAGGCTTAAGTAATGAAGTTCTTTAGAGCTAATAATCATTGCCAAAGTAATGTTTTATCGCTAACAATGCTTTATCTTGCATACTCCTTTCCGTGACTCTATTTTGATTTTAATTGCTTAAAATTATATACCTTGTTAATTCTCGTCTCGTAGTGACCCATGCAAATGTTGATTATTTCTATTGTGAACGGCCAATTTATCACGAATGATTCTATATAGAATTGAAATTGAATTTAAATAAGTTAAGGTTTTAAGTTAAATTACTATTGTATGTGATAGAATTTTTCTTCGTATAATTTAATTTTACGGAGCATCGAACATTTTTTCGGTAAGAACTTGCGGGTTTATGTATGTACACTAATGTATTGTGTTAGACTTTGCTTTTTCGTATTTCGTAATTGGAAGGAGATTTCAATTTTTAGATGTTAAGGTTAGCAAATTTATATTCTGTGGATATTGTGTACTTTCTTCTCCTTCACGGCTTTCTACTAAATCACGACTTATCATACTAATTTCATCATAAAATTACAAACTGCAAAATTGATTTCAATGATATTTAAAATCTTGATTTTGTAATTAATATTTAGATTTTCATATTACCTATAATTAACGTTGTAGCAAGCAGCACTCATCCTTTAATCCTAAAAAAATATTTATATATTTATATTATTATATTGTTTTATTTTATACTATTTACATATTATATAGTTATTTATATTATTAAAAGTAATTATACGAATCCTTCCGTTTAAGACTTCATATTGTATCTATTTTATGCGTTGCAATTGGACCTCCTTGCCAGACGGCAAGGCATTATAGAAAGTAAGACTTAGCGTAATTTTACATAGCCGATGAACCTAAAATTTCACCGTCGATCCACAGAAAAATACGTGAAGATTGCCGCCGCCGATACTGAGGCCAAGTCTGAGAGCGAAGCAGAGCATGGAATGGCTTACTCTTCAAGTTCCACCAAGGGAAGCGCAGCATTCGTCACCAAACACAATCATCATCGCCGGTCTACATCTGAGGTAGAAATCGCCACCGCTGACACAGAGGCTGAATCCGACAGCAAAGCCGAAAAGGGGGCAGCATCTTCATCCAGTTCCACCAAGGGCAGCGCAGCTTTTGTCACCAAACATAAGCATCACCGCCGGTCTACATCCGAGGTCGAAATTGCCACTGCTGACACAGAGGCGGAATCTGACAGCAAAGCCGAAAAGGGAGCAGCATCTTCATCCAGCTCCACTAAGGGCAGCGCAGCATTTGTGACCAAACATAAGCATCACCGCCGATCTACATCTGAGGTAGAAATCGCCATCGCTGATACTAAGGCAGAATCTGACAGTAAGGCCGAGAAGGGAGCAGCATCCTCATCCAGCTCCACCAAGGGAAGCGCAGCATTCGTCACCAAACATCATCATCATCGCAGGTCTGCATCAGACGTTGAAATCGCCGCCGCTGACACGAAAGCAGAATCCGACAGCAAGGCCGAGAAGGGAGCAGCATCCTCATCCAGCTCCACCAAGGGCAGCGCAGCATTTGTCACCAAACATCACCACCGATCCGTAAGGTCTCCCGCTGAGAACATCAAAATCGCCGTCGCAGATTCCAAGGGCAATTCGGACAGTGGTGCCAAGAATGGTGTGGCGTACTCCTCGAGCGGTTCTGATGCCAGCGCCGCCTTCGTCGTAAAGTACCAACCGCACAAGAAGGATCACCATGACCATGATGATCATAAGCATCACGAACACGATGACCGCAAGCACCAGGAACTTGATAACCGTAATCACGACCATGATGACAACGAGCATCACGACCATGAGCACCACGGTGACCAATACCATCACGGAGAGGAGGAGCATGTGCACCAAGAGCACCACGAGGAGGAGAAACCCATCCTTCCAGCCAAACCAGTAAAGCATCACGACTCAGATGAATCCAAACCAAGCAAATTGGACCAGCCCAAGAAAGGAGTCGAGCAATTCGATCCAATTATCGAGCAGTTCGACCCCATTATCGATCTGAAGCCGCTGAAGAAGAAGATCATGGAGATGATTGAAAAATCTTTGTGAAGATTTCGAACGATCCACTCAGATCGGTCAATTTTCAATGTTAATTTTAACTTCTTCACCTGGTAATCGACCGAGCAAAATTTTATATGTTGATGCATTCTATGAATGTATGTGATATTGACATTTAAATAAATTCATTCTAGAAAAATGTTATCAGTTTATCTCATTATTTCCATATGATAACCTCTGTTTGCATGTTCCTTTAACTAGATTCTTATTTTAGTTCCTAAGTGCGATCATTTGCAATGGATTTAGCATCTCTAGATATCTCCGTAATTCCGTATCATTCTGAAGTTCCGTTATTTGCATCTAATTGAATCGTAAATACCATTTCTAACTGAATTGTTTTACTAGTTGAGGGACTTAGTTTGGACTTAGAGCTTGAGTAATCATTAATATTTTTATGGCAGCAACCTCAACTTTCTCCCGTTAAAACTTTGAGTGATTCATTAATAAAAATGTTAGCCGTTTAAATTTTTCGAAAGATCAAGGAAAGAATTCATCATACAAAATTAAATTCGCGTAACAACTAGAAATTCTCACGTGAAAGCTGGGATTTAAAAATGTGTAAATAATACACAGCAACCGGAAATGTTTATTGAAAGAGTGGATGTCGAAGTTTTACTTGGAAACCGTGGTAAAAAGAATTATTTACTTTTGCGAAGAATGTTATTAGTGCAAAGGTATGAAACTACCCCCTAAGACAACCTCCCATTCGAGGTATTAGATTCCCAGTCATTTCGATATTTTCGCTATTTTCTATTTGGGGATTACTTCATGCTCTTAAAATCTTTTATGATTTCGGAAACAAAGTTTACCCAAGATAGAATATCCTCTCTGCGATACGCCATTAGCGGTTCGCGGGATGTAGATCAAAATCTGAATCATACAGTGGAGCGGTGAATGATGGAGTGAAACACCGTTGGTAAGCCTTGCAACAGAAATCTTATTCATTTTCTTATTGCATAACCGGAAAGCTGCACATTGGCCGGAATTCCTTAAAATTATACATGATGTTATTAATTTGATTGGCCGAATCAATGTTTGCTTTGATGGAGAAGTCCTTTTCCAACTTAATTAATGTAGAATGGGAGCTCTACATCTATATCAGTAAAATATTATTCAACGCCGTCAAAATCGTATGATTAATTAATTATAATCATAAATATTATTATTAATAAATTGAATTTTTCGCTCTTTTATGTTGATTTATGATCAATCTGCATTAGTATTGCATTCGTTTCACATTTTTTATAGCGTCGATTTTGTAGAATAAACGAAACTAGCCAGTGCGAGCAAACAACAGTCGATTCTTTCATTGATTTCAAGCATAAAGAGTTAATAAAATTTTCACCTGTGTTTATCGTTGAAAATTTTACTTATTTTCTGTTTTCATGTAATTTATTTCATCAAATCTCTCGTACATAAATTATTTTTCTATGAATTGCCTAATCTTCAACGAATTAATGTAAAATACATCTAGTACAATTTTCACTGGAACTAAGCTTTGCGTTTCCCATCGCTCCAGTTACTTCTCTTTCACGATTTTGTCTTTCGAAGAATGTGCAAGATCGTAACTCCCGCAACAGATGAGGCCAGGATAAAGGTGTATTTAAAAAACGAAATATATTTAAAATTTGAATCAACTATTCAAGACACCACAGCTGTTGTGTATTAACACATTGAAACAAGGAAGGATTCTCTTCCTTTCCGCTTGTTGCACTTCATAAAGAAGGCAAGAAATATCTATTTGTATTCGTTTATGAAATAGAGTTAAGACATCTCTAATGGAACCTGAAAGAAAAATCTCCAATCTCATCCCTTTCGAAAGATTTATTTTACTTTAGAAAGACCTAGAATTTTGTATCCACATGGCGAAGGAGAAAAATTGAAGCGTAAAAATGAATAAATAGTAATGTTCTCAGCTTAATCGCTACCTTGTATGAATTTATATTCTATTTAGAGATTGAAAATAAAAATTTAGATCTTTCTCGTTATCTAGCGCTACATCCCTTCCTTCCACTCTCCTCGAAATATAAAAATTCTCGAAACAGGCGAATCTCGATCCAAATGGAACCTATTATTTAACTGTATATTGCACTGAAGATATTGTAGTCATCCATTTGCCTGGTTGAGAGGTGGGGAACCTTTGATCCTCTGGGTCTTCAGAGTGACCGTTTAGTCACTTCTGAAACTAATGACCGTATTTAAATCATTTTTCTCCTTCCTCATTTTCTCCTTATTTCTTATGGCACCAAGAGAGAATAAAATAGAAAATTATTCCCTTTGGCAAACTCACACATAACTTGTCAGTGAATAAATTAATTTTCTCATATCTTATTTCTCGATTTTTTCCCATCCTTTCTCATACTTCAATCTCAAACTACATGAATTAAGGCAACATGTAACTCAACCGAGGCCACTCTTACGCAACTGAAGAGTGAATGCGGTCTTTCGAAGGAAGAATATGCCTCCTATGCCTCGTCTAGTTCTATGAAAAATACACTCATGCAATATTAGTCTTGATTATATATTTGTAAGAAACTTATTAAAATTTCCCCTTTTTCAATTCCTTACATCTGATAATAGATTCTCCATAAGAATATTATGTCCCCATGAATTGTTTTGTTTCTGCTTCATTAAACAATAATCGTCCATCACTGATTGGAATGGTTGCAATTAAAAATGATATGAGAATATCCCTCGCTTAGTATGCCAAGATACTTTGGGTCATTCCTAATAGTAGTTGAATTTATACTCTCACACTTATTGAAAATAAATTTTCGAAGTAAAGATATCTGAATTACCTGAATTTGACTGCATAACATTTTAGAGCCTACCTTCCTGTAAGTATAATTCGGACGTTGCCCTCAAATGAAAATATAATGCAGTAAATGTCTTGAACAATTTAACGGTACTACTGAAAATGGAATTGGTCTACAATTTTGGAGGTGTTGAAAGCTTGGGGTGTCAATACGAGTCAAACTCAAAGCTATCGCAAGACAAAACACCATACCACTTAATTTCAGCATAAATTGCGATGACTGCTCGTCATTACTCATTCGTAATCTGACAATATTGAAAAATCTAATAATATGTAATAGGGTCTTAGTAAACAACTCTTAAATTAAAAACCCGCTAAGATAGATTTTTTCCCGTGGCAAAAGAGTCTAAATGAGACTTTAAGAAAAAAATTATTTTTTATCCTAATCCTACACTACCCTTTTGTTCAAAACTGTTGACGGGATATTTTAAATGTTATATTTACCTTAAATAAATACCTTAATACTACTAAGTATTTCCTGACTAATATGTTTACCCGACCTCAACTTAAGCGGGATATTTTCTTGTCAACTGTGCCTTGGTTGACGATGAAATGTGATTTTTTCATGGAAACTTTCATAACTTACCGAAAGATTGACGCGAATGATCGCAGTTCATTCTCTGAAATTATTTCATTATTTTTTCTCGAGAAATAATTCGTCATGAATTCGAAAAACTGCACTCTCTGAAATAAAGACAAATTTATTAATTTATTTAAGTCTGTCAATTAAATGAACCCTGAATACGCCTTGCAATGAGCAATTATTGTCGCATAGTGGAATGGATAATAATAGCTATTGATATAATAACTCGTACAGGTATAATAGATTAAATTAAATATTTTACGAAGGATAAATTTGGGTACTATTAATAAACTCACATATCCGAATTTAACTTAAAGAAAATTTTTGTATGGACAATTTGAAACTTCTTCGAATGGTTTCATGAATACGTCAAAAGGGATTTCTTTTGTGAAAGAGCATTATCTAACACGGGCTCAGCGGAAAAGGTTTAGCACTAACCAAGAAAGAATTCAGGGGTACCTTAACTCTGAAGAAAGAATATGGAGGGGTGGCTGTTTTTCTGACGTAAAAGTTGACATGAGAGTTTAAAAAGTGGAATGAGAAATGTAGGTATAAAAAGAAACCACAAGGTACGGTCTTTACCACATTTTCCTGAGTCTCCACTGAGGAATCATTTCTTTCGGCAAGATGGCTCTTCGTGGTTTCCTACTCATCGTTGCTGTGCTGTTAGTATCTGGAGTGTGGTCTCTTCAGGAATCGGGAGGTAAGTTATTCTAAGATTGATCTCATTTCTTTATTTCAACACTTTTGCCTGTTCTTTGCTGCATGGTCAATAAGCCTTGCATCAGAATTGGTTGTTTAACAATTTTGTTTATAAATGCTGATTGATATTTTACCAAAAGTTAAACTTTTATCAATTGTAAGAATATTCTTTTAAACAGAAAATAATTTTATTAATTAATGTTGTTAATATGCATCTTTCTTTAGTCTTCCACCATGATCTTGCTTTCTATGTTTTTTTTTTGACGCTTCAACTGAAAAAACTTAAGTTTTCATCTAAATTTTGATCAATGTGCATAGAAATTTCTAAATAACTTGCAGGTGTCTGAAATGAACACACTGGAAGTTCACCACCCTTTTGCCTTAATCTTGTTTCAAATGAAGTTATTCTGTTTGGATAATTTATGATGGTACAAATTTAATTTTAAAGGCCATTCCAATATTCTAATTTTTCATTATCGTTTAAGGTGAACTTGATAGACATATACGCGCAGCACCCGAAGTGGAAATTGCTGCTGCTGATACCGAAGCGGATTCCGATAGCAAGGCTGAGGATGGCATGGCATCTTCTTCCAGTTCCACGAAAGGAAGCGCAGCTTACGTCTCTAAGCATAGCCATCATAAACACCGCCACCACCACGAGGAGAGGGATGGACATTATCGTTCGGTGAGGTCTATTGATGATGTGAAGATTGCCATCGCAAATACGGATGCGAAGTCCGACAGCAAATCTGGCGATGGTAAGGCAGCTTCTCAGAGTTCCATTAAGGGCAATGCAGCATTTGTCTCCAAAAGTCACCATGGTAAACATCGCCGCTCAACGGAGGATGTGGAGATTGCCGTAGCCGACACCGATGCGAAGTCCGACAGCAAAGCTGATCATGGAGCTGCTTCTTCCTCTAGCTCCACGAAGGGCAGCGCAGCTTTCGTCTCCAAACATCACCATGATAAGCATCACCGATCTGCGAGGGATGTGAAGATTGCCGCCGCCGATACAGATGCAGTGTCTGACAGCAAAGCAAAGGATGGTATGGCAGCTTCCTCCAGTTCCTCAAAGGGCAGTGCAGCTTTCGTCTCAAAGCGCCTCCAGCACGAAGAGAAGGAAATTCCACACGACCACCAGGAGGAAGGAGAAGATGAAAAGGAACCAGCAGTTGAGAAACCAGAGGACCATGAGGAGAAGCATGATGGAGGAAAGGGAAATCCTTCAAAGGAACCGATCGTTGATCTGAAACCAGTAAAGGAGATGATTAACAAGTTGGTGAAGGAGATTGTGGAATTTTAAATTTGATCTGCGATGAAAGGCTGATGCATGCAGGGAATTTTTAACCTTTTAATGTTTGATGTCTTGCACTGTTCCTTTTAACGATGTAATGCAGATTTTAATAAATGATCAGACTATGCAAATTTACATTTTTATTCCTCTTTTTTTTAATATCCCACGTATGATTCCAGAATTCAACATTTGTACAGTAAAGTAAAAAATTTTGCTGTACCAAAATAATTATAAACGAAATTAACTTGGTCGAGATTTATCAAAGGTTCTCAGTCGATTTATCATATTTCTTTCAGTTTGGATTTGAATCTTCGATTACACTTTCTATGTACACGAGTTTAAGTGAAGTTTTTTGTGTATTTTTATTATATACAACCAATTTTTATTGCTTCTAATTTCTAATAATAGCTGTGGACTTCTTGTTTGATGCTAGTGAGGACTCTGTTTACAACAATCAAAGCAATGAAATTAACTTATTTAAGATTTAAGTTTATTTCATTGCAACGCATGTAATTGGGTTATTCTCGATCTAGTTTCGTGTCAAATAATTATGATTATTTTAAAGTAATATTTACAGAGAAAACTGTTTAGCCTTAAAAGGTAATAAATTTTTTATTCTTTTAACAGAAAGTGTAACGTAATAGTTTAGATGTTACGTGTTATGGATTTCATGTTAGTTATACGGCGAAGATAAATATTCCGTAAATCTCCTAATACAGCGTTGTAATCTGCTAAAGTAGAGAAATGTAAATTGTACTTCTTTAATAGCTCTTAAACGATTTTAAAAGGAGGTAATACTTTTCAAAAGGAGATGCGCTTTTGATCAATGGATATATCTTCTATAAAGAATTAGTTAATATAAAACTGATTTTACTACCTTCATTTGATTGCAGTAAATTCTCCAAACAGGTAACAATAGTTATTTCAAGTAACAATATTTTATTCAGGTTAATTTGACACTTTTAATTAAAATATTGTTACTGGAAAAACAATTTAAAATGCTTTCATAGCCATGAAACGTTTTTCACCCAAAAGAAACAGGTATTATATATTTTATAAAGATGTTTAACAATCATACTCCATAATTTTTCCATAGTTTATTCAAGATTGTGTATTTATATTTTGATGTTTAGAAATTTTATTATCGAGAAAGAGGTTGAATATTTTCACGACCGATAATTTTTATGTACGTACATACACCAGTCCTGCATTTTCATAAGGACAAAGGATTGATTCACTAAATTGGTTGATCGTCAAATTGATGACATCTCTGGAAACAATAACTTTCGCAAAATTAGAGTATTTTAGCTTTATCAACATGCTTTAACTATTACTCTTACCTGAACTCATATATCTATTCAAGAAAATAAAATAAAATGTGTACATAATGGAGTGCGCCAGGTAAAAATCTTAAGGTTAACACTATGCCCGCGAAACATCCAGGTTCGAGCTCCCTCTACACTAGGCTCCAATTTTGCTAATCCATTGAATTAATTATAGAATTTGTTTCTTCGAGAGTCACAAAAGAATATTAAAATGCTTCATCGAAAACCGATTGAAGATGTCATGTAAATTTAAAGTAACAGTATATTTAACTTATTTAAACTTTTTCATCTAAGCCGGTCAGCATTCTCTATGGCTTCTTTTTCTAAATAGAGAAGTGATAATCTCCTAGCCAACCATAGAAAAAATACATAAAATGCGAAAAGTAATTGATATTTCTGGGAAAATAATTCGCTGCGGACAGGATTCGAACCTGCGCGGGCAATGCCCATTGGATTTCAAGTCCAACTCCTTAACCACTCGGACACCACAGCTTGACGAAAATATATGTTTACAGATAAAAATTGAAATAGGATTCAAGCGCATACTCTTACTTTGCCGAGTTAACGAAATTTTAGGAAAAAATACTTTTTCAGATGTACTGAGAATTCGTTTTTTCCCCAGTACACCTATGTGAGAAGTTAATTTTGGGGAATTGGATTGATTCTTGATTAGTTACAGCATCTACTCTGTATCATTCTCTGCATTACATGTTGGCAAGCAGCAAGGTGGGATTATCAAGCTAGCGAGCGAAACTAGCTCTTGAGAAGAAGCAACAGTCAGCTAGTTTCGTTTTGGAATTTCAGTTTGTTTTGCCCAACCGAATTTACATTAACAATTTTTCTCCATTCAGTAATGGTAATCACAATCAACTAAGAAATTTTGTTATAATTATGCTAGCGTTACCCACGATAGTAGGATTTCAATAGATTTTCCGATCCAGAGAGTATCCAGGTTCGAGCTCCCTCACCTTACTTAGCTCCTTACCAGGCTTCAATTCTGCTTATCCATTGCATTAATTATAAATTTTTTTCTGTGGTAATCACAAAAGAAATTTTTTTAATTATCGAAAATCAACTAAAGATGTTTTCATTTAAACTAAAAGTAAATTTAATTCATTCAAATCTTGTCATCTCATCCGATCCGCAATATCTGTTGCCTTTTCCCTAAGTAATGATATTTTCCTAGCCAGCCATAGAAAAAAACAGATAAAATGCGAAAAGCAATGGATAGCTTTGGTAAAATGAGTCGCTGCGGACAGGATTCGAACCTGCGCGGGCAAAACCCATTGGATTTCAAGTCCAACTCCTTAACCACTCGGACACCACAGCTTGTTAACAAACGATAAAATTAAACTTTATTTCAATTACATACTCGTAATATATTAATTTAACGAAATTTGACGTCAATTTTTAATGAAAATGAATACTTTTTTAAATATAGTGAGAATTCATTTTTTTTCTCCAAACCACCTATGAGAGAAGGTAATTTTGGGAATTGTATCGGAATAAATATGACTTGCTTACAGCACCTGCTCTGTATCTTTCTCTGTGTTAAATTTTGGCAACCGCTACCATGGTGGGATTATCATGCTAAGCAAGCGAAACTAGCTCTTGAGTAGAGGCAACAGTCGGCTAGTTTCGTTTCGTAATTCAGTTTGCATTGCAATTTACATTTACAACTTCTCACCATTTCGGTTATCACAATCGAGTAAGAAATTATTTGTTATAATTATGCTAGCTTTATATCAGATAGTAATATTTCAATAGATTTTCCAATCTAGATAGTATTTTCAATCTATAATGCTTGCTCCTAAGATGTTTTCTGATTCAAGATTGAAATACGGTAAGGGTAAAAGATACAAGGTGAAAAAGTAATGATATAATGTATATCTAACAGCAAAACGATATCGCTGCGGACAGGATTCGAACCTGCGCGGGCAATGCCCATTGGATTTCAAGTCCAACTCCATAACCACTCGGACACCACAGCTCATTAATTACTATAATACTTGCTGAAATTCAGCTTTTAATATTTGAAATATTTCAACATAACATTGCTGGAATAGAATTCAAAGTTCCTTGGCTCAGAATTAAAAACTTTGCCAATCTCCAAAAGAATCAGCTACCACGTTCATTTATACGTCTCAGTAAACATTCTCGGACAGGAGATGCATCCACGAATTTACGTGTCCTTTGACTGTCCGAAATCAACAAGTATCTCAGTCACTTTTCTTAAACCGGTAAAATAAGCAAACCATCATTTTAACCAGTAACTTATTCAGTGAATCTTAACAGACAAAGGCTGTTATTTATTGCAACTTTGTAAACAACTTCAACAAAAATATTAATAAAAAAATATCTTCTGCCGCAGAGAGATGGGTTTGAAAAACTCTTGGCATCCGTTCCTCTGATTCACCTTACTTTTCCTAATGGTATTCGTCATATACAGCTGATAGTCATAACCTCATACGTACCTTATGAAAGCTCTGAATTATGTAACGACTTAAACGAGATTTTTAATCTTTCTTTACGAAGCATCTCGAAATTCCTAATAGTATCTGCCGAATGCCGTTCCATTAGGTGACTACTAGGTGTTAAGATCCAAAAATGGGCGGATTAATCTCCTAAAATAAATATTTACTCATCCTAAGAATATGATCAAAGAGTATTTCTGCCTTCATTGTTTATATTTACTGTTTACTGCGATGCTTTTTTCATTATTAATAAATAATGTTGTACTTACATATTACATCTCTTATCCTTCTAACTTTTCAATCTTTTTAAAGTTATTAGGGTTGTCATCTAATCAGTCGCTCAAGTTCATTCCTATGTCCCTCATGACCTTTTTAATTTTCTCTCAAACTTACCTAACGACGTTTACCTCTATGTATTCTTAAGCTTTACCTCCAGTTCCGATAGTATCAAAGGCTGAATAAGCTTCAACGGCTGGAGCTCTTCCTCTATCTATCCTCAGAGAGGTAGCAAAGATAAAAGCAAGCCATTCTAAGAATCCCCCTTTCCGTAAAATAGAGAGTGCCAACATTTTGCTCATCTGCTAAAAGAGGAGCATTAAATAATTATAAGCGACTCACTGAATCCAGAGAAAAATCCTTATATATAATTTGCGTTTTCATATTGCACATACATTATAATAGGTATTATGCGACCCCATTTTACTTCGGCCGGTTCGACAATGGGCATAAATTCAAATGAGACTAGGTCCCATAGAAAGAAAGAAGAATTAAATGAAAGTAATTTTTTCAATTTACTTTCACATTCAAACCACAAGAAAAAAAACATAAGGCTGATTTAATCGAAACATGTATATCTCTTGATAACGTTTTACCAGATGTTGTAACAATTCCAAAGTTTTAGTTTCATCAGCTTTCACATTTTGTAATTTCAGTTAGCCACATTTCAGCTTTCGAGCTATTTCTTCGCTCATACAGTGTATAAAAGACAGCAAAATATTACGCACCCCGAAAATAATCTAGCTTATTATATTTTACCAAGTTAAAAGACCCAAGCAAGGAACGATCTTTATTCATACCGAATTTCGATTCCAAGATATGATAATGGACTCGATAAACATACTCTTCCTTACAAAACAAATGTATAAGGCATCTCTCGGTGAAGAAATTCAACATATCACGCGGCTACAATAGGTGAATCAAATAAATTTTTCGGTATAAATCCAAAATACTCCAGAAGTTGCTGGAAAACTTAAATATGAAGATACAAAATTTTACTGAGCACGATATTTATTTGACATGATCCGATAAAACTTCTTTTACTATCCCAGTTAGACCAGAAAATTTAAATAAACCTCCGTATTTATAATGTATGAATGATACTTGTGTTGATATTATGAATTTATTATGATTAATCACTTATCAAGCAGTAATTATTTTTTATTATGTTGGTATTGAATTGAAAAAAAATGAATCGTCTCCCCATTGGAAATGGAGAATGAAGCCTGAAGGTTATGTAAGTTTTCCATGAGAAACTATTGCTAGCAAAATGAAGGAAAATGTTTCAAGGGAACGTGGGGAAGGGGAGATTATCCAAAGGGGGCGACATTCCACAAACAAATGCAAAGTAGTTTTAGGAGGAGAAAAGCGAGGGATGGAGGTGTGCGGTGACGTCAAGATTGGTATGGGAATAAGCCAAAAGGAATGGGGAATAAGGGTATTTAAAGAGCCCATCTGAAATTTTTTCGTCGCACTGCCCAACAAAATCGTCAAGAAGTCATTACCGAGGAAGAGAATCATGGGTCTCCGTGAAGTCTACTTTGTGCTTGCAGTCTTTCTTGTCGCAGCCGCAGTTTCATTTTCATCTGTTGGTAAGTTAGACTTTATATAATTAGTTTTTTAATAGTAATTGGATTCATCTCTTAAATCAGAACAGTATATTTAATATGTTTCATGATTGATGCTGATGGAGAAATTTTGTAGAAACCTGTAAGCGAATAAGATACTTAGCTGAATTTAATAAGTCTGATTTCAATGCACTACTTTTTCCCCTCAAGCTTTTATGATATTAGGTAGAAAAAACTTAATTTAATTTTTTTTTAAACCAGGTGCGGATATCGATGAGAATGCAAGGCCTGCTCGCGACGTATCGAGTGTGAAGATCGCTATCGCCGACACCGATGCCAAATCTGACAGCAAAGCTGCACATGGAATGGCATCCTCTTCCAGTTCTACCAAAGGAAGTGCTGCATTTGTCTCGAAGTATCCTCACCACGAAAAGCACCGGCGCTCCGCAAGAGATGTGGAAGCGGCTGTAGCGGACACTGATGCCAAATCTGACAGTAAGGCAGGTCACGGAATGGCAGCTTCATCCAGTTCCACCAAGGGCAGTGCAACATTTACCTCCAAACATGGGGACAAGCATCGCATCTCCTCGAGATCTGTAGAAGGTGTGAAGATTGCTCTTGCCGATACGGAAGCAGAATCTGATAGCAAGGCCAAGGATGGCATGGCAGTTTCCTCCAGCTCTACAAAGGGCAATGCAGCCTTCGTCTCTAAAAATCACCATCGGCGATCAGCTAAGGCTATGGAGAAAGAGGATATCGCAGTCGCAAATACTAACGGACACTCTGATAGTGCTGCTGGATTCACAAATGGCGAGTCGGACAAGAATCTTCATGAGGAGGCCAAACCATTTTATGAGGAGGAATATCCAGCCCATAAAACAGGGAAATCAGAAAAGGTAGACCATCATCTTCAAGAAGAAGGGCATAAGGAGGAGAATGAACAGCCCAAGAAGCCTTTTTTGGATATTGAAGAACTCAAAAAGAAAATAGCTAAATTTGCAACGGTCAGTGTGAACTTGTGAATTTGGTTATTGAAGCTGTACTAAAACCTCGTGAAAAATGTGATACTTTTACTAATTTTAAGAATTATTGTTCATTTTAAATTATGGGAACTTTTTGGCATTCTGTAATGTTTGAGAATTTTTAATAAAATTTGAGTCAAAATGCATATAATTGTCATTATTAAAAAATGCCTATATTACCGCATTCCTTAGCATAATTTTTAAAGCGTTGGTCGAGACGTACGTCAATGTCAACTTTTACAGAGTTGGTTTTAAAAATTACATTGCTAACTGGATTAGACAGTTAATTTATGCAAAGAAGCAATTCTTAATTCAATAATAAAGGAAGTATTCTTTGCTGATTACGAAGAAAATATCAAAATTTCCATAAATGTATCTCCGATTTTTGTATTTGAAAATCTGTTTAATCCTTGATTAAATATAACATTTAGTTGCATCGAATGATACATGGTCTTCTTGTATAAATAAGTGCCTACTATCCAATTGATCTTTCACTGGTTTAAAAGCAATCTGAAAAACTAGGAGAGAAATTTCTGATGAGGAATCGTTCTTAGTATGTGGTTATGACTTGGCGTTAGGAGAGGAAAATGAGAAAATGCACATATATAAGATTATGTCTCGAGGAAAGCAATTTTCAGAGCCTGAAACGCATTTGGTATACAAAATTCATTACCTAAGTAACTATTATTTGAGTAAATTTCAAAGATAGTTTCTCTAATTTAAGGTTATTATCCAGATATGATATGATGATTGTAGTCACCTAATCTAACGGCAGTCGGCAAACACTATTCGGAATTTCGAGATGCTTCGTAAAGAAATTTTAAAAATCTCGTTTAAGTCGTTACTTAATTCAGAGCTTTCATAAGTTACGTATGAGGTTATGACTATCAGCTGTATATGACGAATACCATTAGGAAAAGTAAGGTGAATCAGAGGAACGGATGCCAAGAGTTTTTCAAACCCATCTCTCTGCGGAAGAAGATATTTTTTATTAATATTTTTGGTGAAGTTGTTTACAAATTTGCAATATATAGCAGTATTTGTCTGTTAAGATTCAATGAATAAGTTACTGGTTAAAATGATGGTTTGGTTTTATAACCGGTTTAAGAAAAGTGACTGAGATACTTGTTGATTTCGGACAGTCAAAGGACTGAAGCAGGGCACGTAAATTCGTGGATGCATCTCCTGTTAAGAGAATGTTTACTGAGACGTTTAAATGAACGTGGTAGCTCATTCTTTTGGAGATTAGCACAGTTTTTAATTCTGATTGTGAGTCAAGGAACTTTGGATTCTATTCCAGTAATGTTATGTTGAAATATTACAAATATTAAGAGCTAAATTTCAGCAAGTATTATAGTAATTAATGAGCTGTGGTGTCCGAGTGGTTAAGGAGTTGGACTTGAAATCCAATGGGCTTTGCCCGCGCAGGTTCGAATCCTGTCCGCAGCGATATCGTTTTGCTGTTAGATATACATTATATCATTACTTTTTCACCTTGTATCTTTTACCCTTACCGTATTCAGTCTTGAATCAGAAAACATCTTAGGAGCAAGCATTATAGATTGAAAATACTGTCTATATTGGAAAATCTATTGAAATCCTACTATCTGGTATACCGCTAAGATAAATGTAACAAATAATTTCTTACTTGATTGTGATTACTGTCATAGTGAAAAATTGTTAATGTAAATTCGGTTGGGCAAAACAAACTGAAATTCCAAAACGAAACTAGCCGACTGTTGCTTCTACTCAAGAGCTTGTTTTGCTCGCTAGCTTGATAATCCCACCTTGCTGGTTGCCAAAATGTAATGCAGAGAATGATACAGAGTAGATGCTGTATCTTATCAAGAATGAATCCAATTCCCCAAAATTAACTTCTCACATAGGTGTACTGGGGAAAAAACTAATTCTCAGTACATCTGAAAAAGTATTTTTTCCTAAAAATTTCGTTAACTCGGAAAAGTAAGAGTATGCATTTGAATTCTATTTCAATTTTTATCTGTAAACATATATTTTCCTAAAGCTGTGGTGTCCGAGTGGTTAAGGAGTTGGACTTGAAATCCGATGGGCTTTGCCCGCGCAGGTTCGAATCCTGTCCGCAGCGCATCTTTTTACTATATCGCACATAGCTTTGATCGACAAATACAATAGTAAAATTGAGTGTAAAATTCGATCTCATTCAGAGAAATATCATGCGCCGTTGCATACTTTTCTCTTTAGATCTAAACTTTCGAAAAATTTACCGAAAATTCCTTTAGGTTGGTCGTAGGTAACCAATACTTTATCCAAGGACCTCGAGAATATTCTTGGAAGTACTTAATCTCTACCTGGAGGGAGGCCGAGAGTGTTTCATCAAGCTATCCCGGCTATGAAAAGAAAATATTCAACCGCGGTGAAACCGACTGTTTAACACATCATTTTGAACTTTCTTTTCAGTGTTTCATATGTGTGCTAGTTTTATTATTTTTCCGTTGTCTTAGCGGAAATAAGGCTCCACGAGACGAACTTCAGCGAAATAATGTATGTGCCACTTAATTATATGTTTTTCAAATTCAGAGAATTGCAAGAATGATTTCGGCAACTATTACGTTATAAAATTTCAAAGAAATATGTGGAGAATTACGCTACGTATCTATTTACTCTTCATTCCACTTAATTTCTGAAAGAAATTAGTTTTTCAATGAAATTTTAAAATGTACTTTTAAGATATTATTTTGACCATACTATATAACTAAATCTTTAAAAGAAATGATATTCACTTTGACGGCACAACGGTAACGGTATTTTCATTGTACTTGACATTACTCAAACAATGGATAATTATGATGTAAAAAGAATTTCTTTTTAGCCTTTTTTATCTGTCAGCTAAATATTCGCAATGTTTTACAAACGTAATCATTTTATCTCACCGTTACTTCCCATGAATGAAAATAATAGCTTCATAGATAAAAATGACCGTGCGTAAGAATTATCTTCGCCTACATCAATGTCGATATGTGTATTAAATTAATATAGTATAATAAATAATTTCTGGCTGTACTTCATGGAAACCCATAGTAAAATAAGAAGAACTTAGTAATTCCCACGCAAATATTTTTGTGGAAGGGCGAAGGACAAGGAGTAAAAACATGGATTTCCTTCATTCTCTCTCCACAAATCGCAGGGATTATTTGCCAATGAATTTCCCGTTTGAGAGAGCTTTGTGCTTGGTTGAGGAATTTGGCTAAGGCTATGAATAAGCCTATGGCCGTGGGTATTTCGTGCTCACTTATCTAAGCTTCATTGTGAGGGACTTGACCAAATAAAGATTGTGGTGACGCAAATGAGCCTACACAGGTAGAAAATGAAGGAAAAATTGCTGGAGGGAAGTCCGTATGCCTGGGTGACGTCCGTCTCTCAATGCACGTGTTCTGTGGGAGGGAATAGATTCGAAAGAGGGAAAAGGTCATTATGGACTGCATTTGAAATATACCAGGTATTCGATATATTCTAAGGATTACGCTAAGGATATTTCCCAAGAACTGTTCATTGAAAAATTCAAGAATGTATATTTTATTGAAAAAACGAATACTAACTCGTTAATATTCTGGACAACCTTCACTCTTTTGTTTATAAATTAAATAAACTCTCTGTTAATTTTTTTATAATTTTCAATTAGTGTTTAAATGCACATCTCACATTACCTTTTTACATTCTTAAGCACTAATGTGATTGGTTTTATTTATTGCTTACATCTTAGAAACATTTGATTGATTGCTTTCTGTTTTTGAAACACGCTTCGGAATTAAGCTGGTATCTCTTGATAATAATTTGGAGATGAGTCATCAATGAAAACGAATAGTTCCAGACTGGCTTTCACATTGATTCATTATACTTGATTTTCATCGTTATTGGGTATTTAATGACTCTCCTTTACGTATAATACCTGGAAAATCCACAACCTTATTTGGACGAGCAGAGAAGGGAATGCTTTGTTGAGAGACAAATCGCAATGTGCGATGAAAAAAAGCTCGTGAGCTATATTACATTGTGCTGGTCAGGCTTCACTTTGAGTATGCAATGCAGTTAATGGGGGACACTGCCGTATTGAAAGTATTGAATTCTGGAAAAACGAGATGCATAGCAAAAGTCGGTAAATTTTGTCAAGAACTGTTGATTCAAATTAAGTTACTTCAAAAAAGGAAGCGTTGCCAGGATTCTTCAACACGTATTACGGGTATCAAACTCATATTTATTACCGTTTGATGCTTTTTTTTCAAAATTCATAATTTTTATTTCGGCACCCTATTACTTAAGTGGGACGAAAAATGGAACATTTTCAGGAGGAAAATTTAATCTGCTTAAGTATTTAACTGGTTGAGTATTTTATGCCATTTCCTAGCTGTATTAGCTATTTACAATCTTATATTGGGGTATACATATATAGATGCCATACAATTTTCAATTGGAGTTAGTCTATACATATTTCTCCCAAAATAATATGCAGGAAGTTTTAATCCTAATCGTAAAGACGTTCCCTAACCTATGCATTGTCTCTTATTTAAAAGATTTCATGGTGCCATGATTTCTAATAATAAAGAAATAGAACAACACGAAACATTCTCAACGCTATTTTTTTCATCCTCAACTTCAATTCGGTAACGAATCGCCTAAGGACGATCGAAACAGATCAAAACAGATATCGAAACAGATAAACTTAGTAAAAAATGTAATCTAAATCACTGGTACTAGAAATCGTTTTGCAGCAACCGCGCTGAAGAATCTTACAGAAGAAGATAATTGTTACGATCCAAATGCATCTATAATATAACTATGGAAACGAAATGCGGATATGGATATATAAATAGGGGTATATCTCACTCCATAGGGAATGGTACGGGGGGACTTTTTCCACAAAAAGAATTGTAGTGGGAGAAGGTGGCGCGAGCGATAAAATTGCGTATGTTGTTCCTCTGACGTCACCCTCGAAACCATTTTCCATTCGCAGAAAACGAAAATTGAGGGGGTGAAATAAGCAAATATAAGGGAATCCCAAATAGTCAACCCTCACTAATTTCCCTGTCGTTGTCGAGCATTGTGTGGCAAAGAATCTCGAAGATGGTGGTTATGCGGCCCATTACTTTTTTAGGAGTTTGTTTTCTACTCTTATCCAGCGCCGTTTCGTTCCCGCTCTCTACAGGTAAATTTTGTGGATGTATATGTTTCTGTCGTATTATATTGTAGTGTAAATTTTAAGCTAATGAATTATTGTTTTCCTTGATAATTCACACGAAACTTGTTCACTATCAATAGTATGATAGAATATGATATACGAATGCCGTATGAAAGTACTCCATATGATAGTTTCGGCGTTTTATTTCAGTCAGTAACATGGAATTATTTGAATGGATTCTTTTAACCTTTTCCATATTTTGTCCGAAATATTATCGTATATAGGCACTTTTTTTAAAAAAAAACAATTGCCCATATTATATAGTCACGTATTTTCGTGTCTTCATTTTATCATTTACCCATACACTTGCATGATATTTAAATAGGAACTTATATTGTTCTGTCTTGTTTTCTAATTACAAATGTTTTTCATTAGTTATCATTGCAGATTTTTCTCTCTAAATCATTAACACAATGAATTAACATAATCTGCTAACGGGTTTCTCTAATATATTCCTCACTGAAGAGGCTAAGTATTAAGTTTTTTATTCATCCGCATTTAATTCTAGAGGGTCATTTTCATTTTGTTCATGAGTCAAGCATATGCGTAGTATACAATCCTTACTTCATATAAAGATACATTTATTCGAATGGCTGCGTAAGCGTTGAGTGTCATCATGAAAATGTTAGATATATCGCATTACCTTTTATAGTTATATCACCTCTACCTATGTAATTTTAATAGATATTTATAATTTCTAGATGATTCAAGTGAAAGACGTACTCGCCCCGCAGCCCCATCGGATTCCTTGAAAATCGCTAATGCGGACACGAAGGCAGATTCCGAAAGCAAAGCAGAGCACGGCTCGGCTTCGTCATCGAGTTCAACGAAGGGAAGTGCAGCATTCGTTTACAAACACCCGCACCACGGAGATCACAGTCATTTTAAAAGGTCTCTACTGGACAGACTAATTTCCCTTGCCAATTCCAAAGCTCTCTCCTCCAGTGAATCGAATGGGAGATTTGCCTCTTCGGCCAGTCACTCAGTTGGCAGTGCATTGCATGTTTCCAATCACATCAAGAATAAATCTAAACCACCAAGTCAATCTCATGAGGAAAATAAACATCAGCACGTCGAAGTCGAGGAAAAGACACCCCATGCGGAAGACAATAGCTACGTGAAGTTGCCATCTACACATTCTTTTCCTGATACCAAAGTAACATCAGTTGAGGAGCAAGAATCTGCAGTTGAGGAGCAAGAATCTTCAGTTGAGGAGCAAGAATCATCAATCGAGGAGCAAGATTCACCCGCTGAGGAGCAAGTATCATCACTTGAGGAGCAAGAATGGTCATTTCAGCAGCACACATCCAAAGATATTCCGGATAAATCAAAGGGAAAACCAGCTAAAACACCAGAGTTACCACCACAGGAGCCAGCAGTGCCAACTGAAAATGACCCCGATGTGCTAGTAAAGACTGAAAAGCCGCCTCAAACTACCCCAAAGATTCCATCGATGAAAGAATTGGGTATAGATTTAGATTTCTTGGTCAAGTTGTTTATGTAAGTCTTTGGGGGAATGTTTCTCCTCCTCCTAATTTACGATGGACAATCTTTTCATTTTGATTCTGTGAGCAATACAATTTATATTTGACATTCAAATGGTATTTTAGCGTGCGATCTTACTGTGTTTTAATGTGAACTGTTTATTTTACAATAAAACGATTCCATTGCAATTGCTATTCTGTTTCCTCTACAACGACCAAACCTGTTCTAACTCAAGGGGATTTGTTATTTTTTCGCGTACTTTCAGATTCCCAGCTTTTCACCTATTCTATTTGTAAAAGAAGGCTGTGAAGATGAAATTCTATTTCTTATTCAAAGCTTTCTTTTCTTGAAATTGCGGTATCCATAATTTAGGTGTTCTACAAAAAATAGATTCCGCCGCATTTAAAACATTTGAGGTGAATTGGCCTTGTAAAGATTCTTTAGATCCTTTTTTCGTCGACTGATTTTAAAATTAGCGATGTTTTTCTCCTGAAATTTTTGAAAAATTAACCATAATCATCCAAAACTCTTGAAGCTGATTTAGATAAAAGGTTCTCTTGATTTCCTACTCTGAAATATTTTTTTCACTCATGTTATTTCAAATACGGTAAAGTCCATAATCTTATTTGGTTACGAACCGCTGATTTAATACATTTGAATACTTCATTAAAGGAGTCATTTTCTTTAGTAAACGTATAAGTCTGCGGAAGACGGAAATGGGGGAGAATATCTAAGGAATAATGCCATAAATTCGAAGTTGAATCCGTCATTGCCTAATATTTCCAACAAAATATGAAGTTTTATAACGGGGAAAAGTCTAAAGAATTTAAGATCGAATAAAGAGTACATATTCTTGCAACTAATTCTTTGTTTCAAAGGTTTAACATTATAAATTTGCGAATTTTTCGTTGAAGCGTAAAACTAAACTTAAGGTTTATTAGATTAAGACGCTACTTTGTATTATATAAAAATAACGTTGCTCAACTCAACGTCAATCTCAGAAATTAGTTCAACAATAACTTATTTCAGAAATCTTATACATGGGGGTGCATAGTTGAATATTTTAGTTTATTATTCAATAAAACAATCGTTTGTCATTGGATATACAAAAATTGACTTTGCATACTATATCTTTGCGATACATGGCGCACCTGAAACTGGAATGTATTTGATAATATGGAAAATACATATATTAAATTTTTTTATTAAAAGGAGTACATTGTGGTAAAGAGGGAGCACGAAGTGGCTGTCGAAGTAATTAAACCTCAAAAATGGCTGAAAATCATGGACATGAGATATATGCAGCAATGAATATAACAATAACATTTAGTTGAAGGAAAAGAAAGATTCAAGTTTAGGGACGGCTAATTGGTCTAAGAAAATGAGTGATATTATCACTGCGTGATATCGTTGACTCCATTTGTTGAATTACCATCGATTAAAATTTTCAATTAGATATAGAATTTTTCTTCTAAAGAACATCATGAGATATTATTTTGTGGAATTTTCTCTCATTGTGGCCCCTTCTTTGTCCTCTACTCTCATTTGTATTTGCCCTTCCGTAAAGCGTCTTTGGGAAATGGTGCGAGACCAGCTACCTGAAGGTCTGAGCTGGTCGTTGACGTCAGCATAGCAACGCACGTGGTCCGTAGGAAGTGGAGAATTTTTGTGGAAAACAGCCCCTCACATTCTTTTATGACCCTACAGTGGCACCTGCATCGACATTTCTCGTCGTGGGAAAGCGCGACCCAGTGCAACAACGAAATGGAAGGTTGAATGAAGGTAGGGGTGGAATCGGGATTTCTTCCGTCATCACCACCTTCCCTGGATTGCAAGCCTTCCAGTATTCATTATTGAACTCCATCCGATCCTATGTTTATCGGCCTTTAGCGTCCTCTTATTACTTGCTAAGAAATAACAACGAAATTTGTAGCGCTCGGAAGAATACATATACCCAACGTAATATAGGCGTCCATCTGGCTTCCTGGGAGTCATACAGGCAACCCTTCTATACAGTCACATTAGAAATTCCCATTTTTTAGATAGGCTTTTCCTATATTTTTGTAGTAGTAGTATTGTGAAAAGTGCTTCGACAGCTGAGGTCATTTCGCACGAGGGCTCCCACCGGGAATCGAACTCGGGAACGCTTTCATTGATCCTATATTTTCGAGAGATAAATTTCTTGTTTCAACAACAATATTTATTGACATAATTCAATAATTATTTTTCCAGTTATTACTCAAATTACTCATATGATAGGGTTAAGCTGAAAATTTTCATCTTTAATAATACTCGTAATTGAACTGTTAAAATATATGAAAAGATAAATGTCCCCGACAGGCTCTGCCTGACGGAACATCAATGTAATTTGTTGTAAAATAACAAATAAATAAATAAAAATAAATTTCTCCATCATTACTCATACTCCAATTACTTCTCATAATATTCATTGAATATCCCCACACATTCCCTATTCTCTGGAACGGTTTTGCTTTAATGTTTAAGTTTCCATCTCCTCTCCTAGCAACGGTCCCGTAAATACCAGCGGATAATTATACCTCTTGTGAAATGCGTCAGTTGCCAAATTAGAGGAAAGGGAATGAGAAAGACCTTACATGTGTTGTCCAAAAGAGAGGATTTTGAGAAGGTGAAAGGAGTGGGGAAGGAGCACATGGATGACAAAGGCTGCCCCCTTGACGTCATCGTCGAAATACATTTTCATTCGCAGAATTCATAGAAATGGGTGGGGAAATAAGAGGATATAAAGAGACCCCATGGGAAGAATTTTAAGATACGTTGTTGGATTGTTGCTGAGGTTTCAGCGGCTAAAAATTCGGAAGATGACTTGGCGTTTCGCAATAATCATCGCCACTCTCGCATTGGTCTCTACCGTCTGTTGCTTCCCTGCTTCCAAAGGTAAGTTCCATTCACATTCCTTTTTTATTTGAATAAGATGAATCTAATTAAACTGCTCAAATGATATTTGATATTCTTTCATCATTTGAAAAGATTTAATGTTATCAGTTTACATAGACAAATAAACATTGAGAAATTATGCAAAACCACATATTAGTAGAAATGTGGTTTTGTACACGTTCTTTGTATTTATTTTAAACAAATTGAAACTATTGATTTTTTACGATGAATTTACATCTTCATATGTATTCTAAAGCCGCTTTTCGGCGTGGGGCAGGATGTTTATGCGTCATGATTTAGTTCGTTAATGAATTACTTTCATGTATCGTTCGTGGAAAAATGTTATTCTTCAAAAGAATTGTTCTAACATCTATTTTCCTGATCTTTTCTGTATCACAAAGACCCGTGTAACAGGGAAGACTGTAAATATCAGGTACACCTTCAAATAACCTAATCTCTCTGAGCTTATTAAGTGATTTGTTTCAACCTTCGCTCGAATCTATCTTTTTCTAAAGCTTTCCATCCTTCGTTCTGATGCATATTATCGTTCCGAGTAACGCTCACTGATTTGTTGAAGTAATTTTTTTCCAAGCATACTACTTTCCGTTGTGCGTACTTTTTCTGGACGTATTTTAAAATGAGCTAAATATTTCATGGCACTCCATTAATCCAGAACTTTTGCAATAGTTGGCTCAAGTTAACTAATGACCAACTTCTACGTTTTGGTTGAAATTACATAGGAATTATCACTTCACGAGCATAATCAACGTTTTCTATAGCAATTGTTTATCTATTGCAATTCGTTTTCCCAATCATAATTACCCATGGCTATGCATGGATAAATATAACTCATTACGTTTACATAGCGCTAATAATGCTTCCTTTTATTTTCTAATTGCAATACTAACAGAGCAGAATATAGGTTGGTATTTTTTCGAGTACGTCCAATTTGAGAGAATATTGTATATGTTGCATTTCTTTCATTCAGTCATTTTATAAGCATGACTTTTTTTGAGCTATTTGAGTAACTTACGAAACATGCTGCATGGAAGCATATTGTAATATGTAAATATCTGTAAATATATTTTCCACCGAAGAAAATTTTTATTATTTGAGCTGCACCTCTTGAGGTTTATCTGAGCAAAACTATTAATTCCCTCACATATAAACCGGTAAGAGCTAAACCGCGATAGCAGTAAACGCAATAAAATAACAAAAATAAACTTTATTCTAGAGAAAATAATTCCTCTGCATTAATCCGGTTAGTTCTTCATAACTAAATAAAATTTTCTAGTTATATTTATATAATGTTTATCATTGGAACTTCGCACTTTCTTTAGTATTAATTTTTCGATTACAAGTTATTTCATATCCCACCAAATCATCTACGGCTTGAAATATGGCGTTAGAGTCGCCTTTTGGTATGAAGCACAGGGTGGATGCATCGTTCAACCTAGTATTCTAATCTATAATTTATGTATATCGTTCGTGGAAAAAAATTGAACCAACTTCCTCTATCATAAAAGTCAATCACTATGTGAAGGAGTGGAGCAAATCTGATATATGATAATTTTGACTTTATTAATCAGTATCAATTAATTTATTATTTTTTCCGGTACTTGAAAAATTGAATAAATTAAGCAAATAGTTAATTATGAATATTTTTTCTCTTTCAAGATGATTATCGATTGTTCGTGAGGTCTACCCGTGCTGCTCAACCACTGAGATCGGTCGAAATTGCCACAGCGGATACAAAGGCAGATTCAGAAAGTAAAGCAAACCATGGAATGGCATCATCTTCCAGTTCGACCGCGGGAAAGGCCACGTTCGCTTCCAAACACATAGAGGATGACATCTTCGGAACGGAACCCCACCTTCGGCCAGCGAGGTCTCCTGCTGAGCCGGTGAAGATCGCGACCGCAGACTCTAATGCAGATTCGGACAGCGGCGCTAAACATGACTTGACATATTCATCCAGCTCAAGTGATGCAAGTGCAGCCTTTGTCATGAAGTACCCCCATCTTGGAAATAAGGGCAATCATGGACGTGAAGGTGATGGAGAGGGTGCAGATCACGTCGAAATGGGAGAGTATAAAGCACCACGGCCGCAGAAAAACAAGGATCACGGGAATAAAGAAACGGTAAAGGAAGTGCCTCAACAGAAGCCGAATGTAGATGTTGATAAATTGAAAGGGGAGATTTCTGGGATCGTCCAAGACTATCTCAAATTTTGATTCCAGTTTATTTACAATGTACGATCCTGGTGTGATTTACAATGATGATGATGCTGGCAACCATGTGGACGATCTAATGAATATTTTGAATGACCAATTGGGCTTTGTGGATATGAAATTTATTTATCATTAAATATTATGAAGAAATCTCTTTAGTATTATTTATATAGTTTCATTGTTCTATTATATTATCTCTATAACTTTCCTGTAATCCTATTGCAATCACTACCGAGAATTTATTGTACAGAATAAGTTTGCTTAATGTTTGAGAAATCTTCGACTTATCTCTCTTTCATAATTATTGGAGTATTAGAACGATTATTTTTATTTCATTCTTAGGCTCGAAAATACCGGAACAATTCTAACTGCTTTTATTGCTGCTTTAGGATGAAATTTCAGGGATAAAAATTGAAAAGGGACACACCTGATGAGCTTTCTTCAAGAGTGGAGATTTATAAAAATTAATTCAGCGCAAAAATACTTTAGCCCTAATACCAGTTTCTCATATGGTCATAAGTTTCCACTGTAACAAACATTCAATAATATAATAATTACTGTATAATACAATAATACTGTAACAAACATTCAATAATATAACATTCAATAATAATTCCACTGTAAAACATATAATAATGTATTTCGATAACGTTAGAGAAGTTATCATGATGAAATCCTAATCTATTTAACGTATGAAAAATCTAAATTTCTCTCCTTCATTGAAATTCCCTCTGTTATTGGTGAATGTTTTGATAGAGAATCTACTGGATTTTTATTTTTCTTTATAAATACTAAAAAATATTAAGAGCACGATGAGATTATCAATAAGTTAAAATTCAATGCAAATTAAGTACTAGAAGCACGAGGAAAAATGCTTCTAATTCTCGAGTAAATTTCCAGATGTACCCCAATTACTCTTATCGGTTTCTCGAGATATTCATGAAAAATAGTACGTATTGATCACATTATATATGAAAAAATCCGATCCTATTCCGTAGTGGAAACTTTTTCGTTGAATATCCTCAGCTCCCCCTTTAGATCTGTTGCTACCTGCAGGCTTTAGAAAATTCCTCAACTCCCTAATGAAGGTAAATGAAAAGGACTTGGGGTGAGTTTTAACCTGAGTTACTAGAGGTGGAAGACGGCAACATTGATTTCGACTCAGCGTCATTCCTTGCCAGAGTTCTAATTCGTTGGTTTCGAGTGACGGGAGGAAAATACATGAATATAAGGAGAAACCCGAGTGAAGAAGTGAGTAATAGTGTTTCTGTTACCGGTGAGACCACGTTCGTCCAGAAATGGCTGCAGGAGCTATCACAGTTGTCGTCACGCTGGCGATTCTTGGCCTAGCATCATCCCACCCAGCGATTAAAAGTGAGTTTTCTTCTATTTACTGGTGTAATTTTTCCGTTTATTATATCGATTCGTTATTATAAATGGCTTTCTTAAAGTAAGAATATTTATTTCGAAAGTTCAATTTTTAGAATATATATATATTAGGGAGGATATTATATTTTTGAGAATAAATACAATCATCTGAACGCGGTTATTGTCCCAAAATTTTTAATAAATTCCTTAATAGAGATATGGTAAGATTTTTAATATTGCTGCAAAAACTTGCTAATTTATATAATTAAAGTTTATTGTAATTTTATGTATTAATTCTGTGAGGACTTGACAATTTTAGAATTTTGTATGTATGTCATAGCGTTGAATTTGGTTTCATTACGTTGCTATATCTAACAAATTTACTACTTGACCAAGTTTGTCAGCAATAGGTAATACTTTAAATGGCTTGATCTAAACAAAAATGGTAACTATAGAGTAATTTTCGAAGGGTTTTAATTCCTTTATCACTTTTCCTGTTATTTTATCGAAAGGCTGCTCGTAAGTTGATGAATTTTAACTAATTTAATTAATGGAAATAATTTTCTTGAAATTTTCTGATTTATTTAGAAATTAAGTATCAATTTCAGTAAGTAAAGGCTTATTATTTTCTATCTAAATACCAATCATACCCACTAGATCAAAGGGAAATAAAATGTGAGTGAAATGAAATGCTGTATGTAACATCTCGCCTCATGCGACGAAATGGCTCGTCAGGGCCCTGGTATATATGTTGATATTATTTTGCCTTATTTTCCTTTCGAAGGATCTCAAAATTACATAGAAGTTTGTTTGACAAAATCTGCTTCGTCAACACAAGTTTACCAATAACAGATTTAGTGATAATTAAGGAATGTCATTAACACGGGATTGAGAATCTTTCCTCATGATTTTTTTTCCTTTCCAGAGGACGAACGCATCAATATGAGAGGTGTAGGATTAACTATTGACACCGCTTTCGATGAGCCTGAGGACGATGGAACGGAATCGGAAGCGACATTGGGTCTTTTTGAGCCACCGGAACAGACCGTCGATTCAATCCCAGAACATCCTACTCAAGAGAGGAACGAATCGCTGACGATAACGACCAAGGGCAAGACCACCAAGTTAGAATTTGCGTCGTCCGCCGCCGTATCCCAAAGCGATACCAAGGATGGCTTGGTGTTCTCCTCCAGCAGAGCGCATTCTACCGGTGGAATCATCTTCACTGACGAAGACTACGAAAAGCAACTGCCTGCCGCGCGGAAGTTGAAGGTGGAAGAAAGTCCTAAAGGCAACGAAGGAAAGTCTTCGCAAACTCCAAAGGATACTGAAGAAGATGATTCCAAGCCAGTTTCTCTATCGGCTCCCAATCTGATCAAATCTTACGAAGGAAAACCGGAGGAAGTGGCCGTCGTAGAGAAGGACCTCCAAACGAAACAAAAGGAAATATTAAAACTATTCAGAATATGAATCGTTCATAACTGTAGGCCATGGATCTATCTTAAATTCCACGAGCTTTCTTAATCTAGTCTTGAGATTTGCTTATTTTACTCTGTACTTCTGATTTTAAGTTTTTATAACTCGACTTTTGGTAGTAATAAACGATGAAAACTTACCTTCATGTCTATTTATTTCCAATAACTCTCCAAAAACAATTTAATGCGGATAAGAGCTGCTGGTAATGCTGACTGCTGTATTGATTTAAAGGGAAGTTTCTTCTTTAACTTATCATTGCATGCATTGTTTCAAATAGGTGATCGGTTTAACTATATTATTTTCTATGTTCTTTACTCATCAGTAATAATTTGAATTATTAATGGAAATTTTATGCTTTGATGACTCTCGGTGCTCATATTTTTTATTTTACGTATCTTCATTTCTGAAGTCCAAGTATTGATTAACGAGATGCACGGTATCTTATTTTGGCGGATGAGTTTAAAATTCTGTAACCCTTGTAATAACTATGAATTATTATTTAATTACAAAATATTATACTTTAAAATTCTCCTATTCATTGCTTTTTCTCAAAATAGAAAGTAAAATTGATAATTGAAACGCGGAGAATAATATACTTTGTCGCAAGCGATTTTTTGCATTTAGGACACGACTTTCCCTGTGATCTATGATGTCATTCAACAGACATTTCTCTTTCAAAGTTATCTTTTTCAATGCATAAGCTAAGTGCCCGGAAGCATTCACATTCAATATTAAAGGCATTAGTTTAGGACTTACGTAACTCCCGATTTGACAGCCGAACTTTTCATAGTAAAATCCCCATTAGCATAGCCTCGCTGACTATCCCCTAGATCGAAATACTAATGGTAAAATTTAATTTTTATGAAGTCGCCGGCACGATGAAACAATTGAAAAATCGAAAAATATTGGTATAATACCTCATTATACTTTAGAGATTTCAATGGCTGTCTTACATTTACTCTACAAAATATAATATAGAAATATTATTCAGCAGTATGGTTAATGCAGTCATTCAGAGAACAACTAGAGTAATTCAATTGATTCCCAGCCAGTAGAACTTATCTAAAGTTATTTTCCACAGATGTTGAGAAATTGAATACTCGTAACAAAGAATTAGAATTTATAATCTCTGAACGTAGAGTCGAAGAGAAATCCATGGAAAGATTTTGTAATTACAGGGGCTCATTGCAAGAGCTTCTATTTCCCTGGCAGGCATTATAAAAATTTGAATTAAACATCTCGCACTGATCAGCTATAAATCTATTTAATGGCGACTTTCTATTATAGTGGGCTATGATTATCAAGTATCATCCAGCATGAGAGAGCATTCTCAATATATTTAATATTTAACTCTTCTTAGGAGATTTTCAAAAACTACCACTGATTTAATGTCAGTCTGCCGATCTCTTTGAAAGATATCATAATAGAGTTTAGTTTATATCAGAATCACCAAGAACCCGCCACCGGTGGTTTGCAAGGTAGATGTACGTATAAAGTGTATCAGAAAGGGATAGAAATAATTAGAAGGAGAAAATTCAACTCAATTGATAAATTTGTGAGAAGATATGGCATAATCAAAGAATTGCTGAAATTAGCCACGTAGGATATCGAAAGGTTGGCAATGGTTTCATTAAATGAACTTAGCACCAAGAAAGGGTGAATCAATATTATGCTTGAGATTGTTTAATAAACTTGAGATCAATACCATAATATTTAATGTATTTTCTTTCTTCGAATTAAATTTTCTTTTGCGACGAATTAAATTTTCTTTTAGGAAATACTTAAGCCTTAAAATGTAATCTCATTAGCACTTCAATTCTATTTACAATATTTCGTATTGGTAATTTTAGTATTCTGAAAGTACATTTCTTTGCGCAATTTTCAGTGAATTAATTCTGCCAAAATTAGTCTTAAGGTGAATGGCAGTTAGAAACTCCCAGAAGGTGGTGATAGAGAATAGGATAAGGGGAAACGCCAAAAGGTATTAGAAAGGAACTTTGACAACGACGACGTTGCAATTGATGGCAGGAATATACGGAAAGATATCTGTCAGTGCAATAGATTCTACGATTCGAACATCGTCTCCTGGTTGTGAGGAAGAAGAATTCAATATTCTCCACGATGGCTTCGTACGGAGTAGTATGTTTCATCGCTTTGATTTTCATCTCTGCTGTGTACTCATTCCCCGTTTCTGAAGGTCTGTACTGGTTAAATCTCTAAAAATCCAAGTCGAGATTGTGTGCTTTTGCTTCAGTTTTTCTAGAGAGGTGCCATAAGTAATTCTACTGCTACTATTTTTACATCAACGACTAATTGTATATATAAATTTGATAGTGTTGAATTACGGTTTTAACTGCCTTCTGTTTTCTTGTATTTCTCTTGTTTTAAAATGATTCCTCCGTTTCTTTTTACACGTCAATCTAGCATGTTCAATTTACGTTTCCACATTTCTCGACTCACATTTATTCGGATATTAAATAGTTTCCTTTTTTTGTAATTTGCTATGCGTTCAATCCAGTCTTTTTTCCTATTGGAAAATTTCTGAAAGCCTTACATAGGAAATATTTACCAAATTTCTCGTTCACTCAAAGTTCAGCACTATAAATACTCCCATTTCATTCACCAACTGAATGCTACTACAAAATTTCAAGTAGGAAATGTTTCTCCTTCACGAAACGTGAATTCAAGGCAAAATTACGGACGTGAATCCGATTTTCGAAATGTTCTCATCAGTGAATCGCATGTCTTCTCGATAAAATTTTAAAAATCTCTCGCGAAAGATTGATGGCATTGAGACTCCAGAGAATTACCAATTATTTCTGAATTCCGTCATTGAAATCATAACTGTAGACTGCTAAATAGAAATTCGAATATTCGAAAGAAATCAAATTGTAATAAAACCGTAATCAAACATAGTAGCATCATTTCCACCGATGATTTTCTAAATTTAAAGTAATTGAAAGGTATTAATGATAGATTGAACAACGAAATTATATTCACATATCTTCCTAATAACATCTCCACGAAATAATTGCTTGATTTTAAGTAACTGAAAGACATTTCAAATGAATTGAGAAACTAAGCTATAAAAAGTTTTTAAAATGTATAATAAATAATATCAGTATAATAAATAATATCAATATAATTAATATCAGCTGATTCTTAGTTGTATTCTTTGACATTGCAGCTGTCTCATCTACGATTCATTAAGAAGTACAAAACCATTACATGTATCAAGTGAAATTTTCATTCTTTAACTGATTTGCTCTCATTAAAGGTGAAGACCTATTCCCGTCAAGGTCTCATCGCTCTAAAGTAGATGAAGTGATAAAAGCCGCCGCAGACACCGAAGCTGCCTCCGACAGCGGAGCCTCTCACGGAGAGGCCTATTCATCAAGCGAAAGCGAAGGAAAAGCCGTTTTCGCCTCCAAAGATTCTCATCACATCCACAAGAGGTCCCCTCAGCCCTTGGACAAGGTTGTTGAAGTAGCGGCAGCTGATACCTCGGCCGATTCCGATAGCAAGGCTGCCCAAGGCGTTGCGTCATCCTCCAGCTCTACGAAGGGTTCTGCGGTTTCCGTCACCAAAGGTGATGGTCACGGTCTACATGAGTAAGTCAAACACTCATTAGCAGTATGACCCGAAAGCCTCTAAGTGATACACATCGACGAAGGAAGGAAATACCGAGATAAGCGATGCCAAATTAGCAGTGATTTCATTTCACGAAAGGGCTCGTTTATCATTGAAACTAGAATAATGCCAAAGCTATCATAATCATCCTCATCATTCAAGAACTCCATTTGTATTTGTTTGACTACATAAAAATTCGTTTATTGCAACGAAAATTGGGCATGACAAGTTCATTTATTACATGCTGATTTCTACATTTCATCAAATTTCTCCCTTAACCCTTTACTTTCTTTAAGGTACAAATGATTTATTACCGAATTATTTATGATTAAAATTATGAAATAATTTCACCTCTTTGGGATTTTATATTTCTTCTTCATCAAAGTAGTGAAGGACATCCATTTTTAAATACTAAAAGAATATTTTCGACAGGATTTCAGGGGATTTACAGCCGTAAAATTACTTGGAATGCTTATCTTTTGAGAGAAAATAATAACATTGAATAGAATCTATTTACTTAATGTTTTCGGGTAGTCAGTCTTAATTTATTGTATACTTTCCTAAATATACCGGTTACTAGCTAGCATGGATCAAATAATCCTAAACATAGATAAAATACAATCAAACGCCAGTTATGATTCTTAGCTCTAATGACATTCATAGTTTCATCAGCGGTATTTGATTTGAAATATTCACCCACATAAATGCTATTCTACATGGGTGGTCTGAAAAGTTTCCGAAATTTCGCCTTTCTCGACATGTTTTCGGAAAATTTTAAAAACTTTTTTGAAGATTTCTGAAAAATGTGGGGTCGGAAAAGTCTCTCTAGATCGTGTCTACATTTGTTCCGTAAGCGCAATTCATTTGTATGCTTATCACGAAGTTAATTTTAGATTCATGTTTAACCTTCGTAATCTTTTCAATGACATATGGTTCATTTCATATTAGTAATTTATTTTATTACTTATGATTATTTTATAGGTTCTTTTATATCTTAGAATATGTATCACAGCTTATACGGAGATTATGTGAATTGTTATAAATATAAATAATAATATACGCAGTAGTTATTGCTGTCTTTCCGATTCCGCAGTGAGGACCATCAATATGTGAAACGCCAAGTGAGGGGGGACCTTGAAATAGGCGACGAAACTGAACATACTCATCACCACGAGTCTAAGGAGTACGAAGAGATTCCAGTTCAACATACCATACCAAGGGATCGCCAAAATGCAGAAAGGATTAAGAACTTGCTTCACCTAGGATAGTGGTATCTTTTGGTGCAAGAAATGTCTTGGCAGTAATATTCGACGTGGATAAATTCCAATAGATAATAAACATGTTTATCACGCGCAGAATTAAATTATTATATAGTCCATATTAGGATATGCTCGTCACAAAGACTAACCAGAAACATTTGCCCGTTTTAAATTCTAGAAATTGATTTTCAAATTATTTTCCTATCATCAATTGAAGCAGAAATATCCAAGTTTTATCTGTATTGCGCACTGCAGCTAACAATCATATATTACTAGAAAAAAACGATTGTGGGCATAACTGTTCCTTTATGTTCCATTATCAATAGCGTTCCTCGAAGTTCGGTTAAAACATATCAGATCTTTCCCTGCAATTATGAGTTATACTTCGTCTGATTCATAACCTGCTTGATACGAAGCCATTTCAGTTATTACGCTATATTTTGTTAAGCGGATTAATCCAGATATTATAATAACACAAACTAGCTCAATTTTATCTCCAAGGAAAATACTAGAAGCCCTCCAAGTTCGCATTAAAGGTAATTATAAAAACTTAAATCTCATATCAGGAATACGGCTGGAGAAACAACGGCGCATTGAATTTGTTTTCCATAGATGTTTCTGTAAAAGTTATCTAATAAAATAATAACGATACGCGAATCCTGTATAAAGTCTCACACAATAAATCCCGGCTAGCTATATAAAGAACCTAAATCGGAAATCACGGTGTCAACAACATTCACCGACGAAAATAAATTACACCCATAGAATTCTGACCTCTGCCAATGTGAAGTCTCTAAATACATCGTAAAGTAACGGAACTTCTGCCGCCTGAGGAAATCATTCTTAGTTCACTTCGCATTAATAAGATGAGCTACGATTATCACACTCCGTTGCTTTGTATTGAAAGAAAATGGCTTTTTTGAAAGACCCAAGTTTCCTCTTAAGAATACGAAAATAAATGCCCTTAAAAATAAGCAGAAACGTAGTATTATCAATTTTGTTTTCGTAGAAATCGTATTTACATTTTGTTATTTTATTTTTCCAATTTTGAACAATCTAGTTCATATATATAACTTGTCACTAATTCCTTAGCATTATCTTATCAATGTCATCAATATTACGTTACACAAATATAATATGAATACTAACTCATGATCTATATTTTACCATTCCAACATGTGCAACTAAATATGTGCAATTGGAAGCAGCTTTGATACTGCTGAAATAGTCCTGTAATAATGTTATTACTAACCCATAACAAATACCTGGCTGAATAATTTCATTACCGATTTCATTGCTGATTTACGTATAGTAAAGGATTCGTAAACTATTTATTTTAGTTATAGACCCAGTATAGACAAAACATACGCTTAAACATTGGTTCACTTTATCGAAATAACATTGATATACTTAATAAATTTAATTTGGCACACATATTTTTTTAAGTATGAACGTATAGTAAAGTTTAGAATCAATCTTAGCTTGGTTTATTCGTACCGTACATCCGGTTATTAAGCCTTACACAAATGATGGAAATGAAATGTGACCTGCGTTCGAGTCACAATCAAGTCACTATATTTCACTTCTTCTACAACCGTATTAAAACTTATTTCAGTATATTATATCTGAGATATAGTTAATCGAGAATTTATTAGTATTGTCTCCGAGTGTGTTACATTAGAAAAATCAGAGTTCATTAGTAACTATTATAACAATGATGTCAAATAAAATTAACGAGGATAAAAATTATCTTGGGCTTACTTTTATACAAGTGGGTAACGCGTTCACCTTTGGTGAAAGCTGTCCCTGGTTCGATACACAACGGGAGCCCTCATGTACGAAATGACCTCAGCTGTCGAGGAACTTATAAAATTACAAATAACTAAATCATAATTCCTAATTTTCTCTCATTTCCAACGAAGTGTAAATGCATTGGTTTTATTTCGAAGTTCCTCTGGTCACATTCCGTCGCAAGACTCGTTTATCAGATAATAAATAGCTGCTGTTTCAAATTCATGGGTAATGTGATTCACGCCAAATTCCTTCCAAGAATAACCGTTGTGTAATCGCTTGAGGAATGGCGTTGACAGCCTTCCACCGCGTTGGAAATATCAATTCTTTCCAAAGGCATTCGAGATAAGAGCATATTGACACGTCATTCATTCACGCGCCGCTCTCGTCGAAGTGGGACACCAACAGACTGATCTTTCCAATTCCGATTTTAAAGAGAAGGACCAAAGGAAAACATGAACAATATCTTGTTCAACTTTAAGCAAACCGATTTCATAAAATAAACCCAATTATGTGGTACCCAGTGGTGGTGGTACCCAGCCATTTTTTTTATTTGCGTACAAGGTACCTTTTGATGCCTGAATAGGAAAATCCGTTCTGATATAAGCGTTTTAATGATATACTTATCGTTATTTCATGCTATAAATTTACTGTAGTAGTTGGTTAGGATAACTATTCACTCTATTATTCGTTTTGTGCCTCAGGACAGGATTCGAACCTGCGCGGGCATAGCCCATTGGATTTCAAGTCCAACTCCTTAACCACTCGGACACCACAGCATATGTTATGTCCAATATGATTTTATTACTTGGGCATTTTATTCACTTTACATTTTATTTCAAATCTCTATTCGAGCTAAGTCATAACGGTAAACTATTGACGTTACGAGTAAATACGCTTCAATTCGACTTCGACTAGACCAGAGGTGAGGAACATACCGTCTTTGGTCCAAATATGTCCTCTTTGGTCTTTTATGCAGCCATTTAGTCACTTTCTGAAAAGTAAACGTATTTAACTAATGTCTCAGTCTTGTTAATGCTGCCAGGTGATATACAGGATGAAAATTATTCTCTTTCACTTCACTCAGCAGTTAAATTCATTTTCTCAAATACTCCTTCGATGTTAAACTATTTTAATTTAGGAACATCGCAACTCAAAAGCGGCGTAATGGTTTCATACACGGCCTATCTTATGCAAAAATAGTGAATATGGCCTTCCGACGAAGAAAGGTTCCCCACCCCTGGTCTATACATTGCGTTGACGTCACTGCAAGGAAAATATTCCACAGAAAGCAGCTTCGTCGAAGAGAAAATTTTATGCACGACATTTGACGTGAGAAGTCTACTTAAGAAGATAACTTCTCGTGACTTGTTTGATTTCCCGAAGATGCTGCGATCGATCAGATAATACGATTAGCGCGCAACTTTCTTAATTCATAACTCAAAAGAGAGGCTGTTGCGCGTAAGTTCATTTTATTCAATGGAATGATTTACACTCCACTAAATTTGCGTCAGTGACGTCAGGAAGACGAAACTAAGGAAATTTCCATATATCACACGTGTTAGTCATTATAATAGTTCGTAATTCAGACCTGAATACAATGCTTCTGCATTACACCTAAGTTCAGGTTTTAACCACTATTTTGGCTATTCTAACCAAACCGGGAAAGATGCATTTCAATAGCGATGAAAATTATTATGACATTGTTTTTTTTCGAGATATCTGAATGCTTTTTTCGCCTTTTGGTATCTCTCAAGATGCTTCTCCCCTAATGATATCATAAATCACCAATTTATTGGGTTAATTATTGAAGACGTTTGGCTCGTAAAATAAGTATATTATTTAAATTTAACGATTATAAGATACCCAAATCTGGTATTTTCTTGAATTTAGATGGTTATTATTGCTGAATTACTCGCAGACATAGAGAGGGGGTCTATGTCCAATAATTACCCACGACGACCGAATTGTGCCCTTTACTTAAATGCCATATATTTTCGCATCTAAGACGCACTTTTTTGCGCTTAAAACGTTCAACATTATTTAGATTTAGATGAGTACCCCGCAAGCTGCCAGTGGCGTATGGCAGGGGGTGTAATACCATCATTGTTTTCTAATAGACCCTATTAGCCTTTGTAATAGCTCGCGGGAAGAACGACCAAAAATAACTATCTGAAAATTAAATCTAGAAAATTTTAATCCTTCCCAGCAAAGTAGCAGTTGCTAGCCAAATAAAATTTTTACAGAGTGGGCTAAGTAATGAAATTACTCTTGCAAATAAGCAATACCTTTACGTCGAGGTGGAATCAAAAGATTCTCCCTCGTTCCCTGATTCACTACATATAAAATATAAATAAAGTATTCCAAACATAACAGCATGATTAAAGTGCGCCTTGACCAACATTCGTCTTATAAACTTCTCTAGGCAGTTATTTTCTTTCGAAACCTAAATTTGGTCTTTAAATTTTAATTTCTGGAACGTGAATGGATAAATCTCTATATATTCCTGCGAAAAGCTCAGAACCCACTACTCCAAGCACTGACTCTCAATCAGCGCGTGGGGATCTGAGGTTAGCACAAAATTCCCATTATATCATTGCCGTTTTAGGATCCACAGTCAGGTGTGAGTGCAGCATTTGCTGTTGAGGTTCGAATGCCCATAACATTTTATTCTGCAGATGACGCCCTGAACAATTCCTATAGACATACTCGCTGAGGCGCCTGAACGAGGTGTACTGCAATCGAAAATGGTTCCCAAGCACCGTTAGTCAATCTCGTCCCGATGTGTATTCTATTCACATCCTCTTCTCATCGATGGAGGTCAACTCATTTTCACCACCTCTACTCAGCATAGTCATTGATGAGACGTCGTACGTTATGGTAATGGATTCCGAAGAGAAATTGAAATATCGGAAGATAATTTTTGGAGACAATAATGGGAAAGGCAGAGACTAGGGAATATCTTTTGCAACTGCCGTCAACTAACACGATTGTTTTTCATCAGAGCCTTTGGCATTCTTTCTCCGCTAGTTGTACTTAAGAACGCTGTTGGCATAAAGCAAAGCGATCATTTATAGATATACACATTAGGTATGAAGTTAATTTTTTATTTAACGATTTTCATTGCATGTCAAAGAGATAAAAGAATTTTGTAATGCCTGAAAATTTATAACCATGAATGAAATAAGAAAATATGGAAATTTATCCATATCTCACGCTCCCGCTCAGTGGAACTTTTTATTCGCTTAAATATTTGAAATTCCTAGCACTGCATTACATACTACTGTTTTACGATGAAGTAGAATAGTATCAGAAAATTTATTAAAATAAAATAAAACTTATTTTCATTTTAATTGCAGCAGTATACATCAAAGCGGGCTGTATTTATTAACAAGATTCTCAGTTTTTCAGTGTTTTGAATCGGTGATATTTAGGATGTTTAAAATACATTTTCCCATGGCCTTCATATTTCTACTCGAAAATTTATTTTATTCTCTAACGAGAGCAAGTCTTTCTAAAGCAGGCTTTAAATATAAAGTGTTCGTAAATATTTTGAGTAAGCTTTCTCTTCGCTCTACTTCCTCTCCTTTGAAGGTAGAAAGAATTTAAAGAACCCCTTCATAATGAAGCAAATACACCTCATGTTCTTCCATTCTATATTTCACAGCTATATTAAAGTTCTTTACTTAATTTTCAAATTGAAAGGTTGAATCAAACTATACGCAAAGTGCATAAGAGTCTTTTAAACAGTCTAAGGACATAACAGTCTAAATATTTGGAGATCTTAAGCCAACAAACGTGATGAGAACATTTTCAATATAGGAATTGAATTATTAATCATATAAGAAAGAAATATTTTGAAATCATGTTTATTAAAAGAAATGTTGCTTAAAAATTACAGTAACATTTTTTTAAAAAATTACTGTTAGATACATAAAATGAAAATACATGATCAGACAGGATTCATCCATATTGAAGTGAATTCCACACTCGTCCGTTATTTTCGCTAAAATTTGAATTTGCTGATTGATATCTCTTGACTCTCGAAGCCGTTAATTTGCCAAAGGAGCCTGAAAAGCAAGGAAAAGTGTGAGAAAGTAACAAAAACATTGAAAGCATGAATTCCTAAGAATCCTATTTCGTCGGTTCACCTTCATAATGACCCTTCTCGGCCCATTTGACACTTCGTTGTCCACATTCGATACACGCAAATAAAGCTCATCCATCGTACTCAATTGTTCGTTTGAATTTTCCCAAGGCTTTGACAAAGTGGAAAGCAGATTCCTTCTAAATCTTCTCCCGTATTGATAGGAGTGAGGATGGATTACTGTATCATCCTTTACTATGGCGTATTCCACAATTCTCTCATCTCTTCCACCTAGAAAAAGTAAGAGAGCGGATAAATAACGGAGGGAAACCAGAAGCCTAACATGAGAGTTTGGTTCGTCCAATCAATCCCATCGCAATCACAAACATCTCGGCAACTTATTTAATACAGTTAATTGAACTGTTTGCTTCATAAATTATAAAATTTCAACTATGACTGAACCAAAGTGATAAAGGATACAAAATTATTACTTTTACTCAATCTTTGCAAAGAATAAAGGTAGTGAAACCCGTTGCTCAGTACCTGCAGAAATAATACAAAAAATTTTTTTGGTCTGTGCTATCTTTTTGGATGTTTCATATTTGGTATAGGAAGAATGATAATTCCACAATGTCTCGCAAAAAGTAGATTTTTTACCGAAAGTCCTCCCAATGTCAAGAGGAGTACTAAAAATGCTACAATACAATTCCATAGAATAGTGCAAAGAAAAATTTTTTTTTTTAAATCTCAAGTAATCCCAAGATTTTCCTATACCAAATATGAAACATCCAAAAAGATACTTGAAAATTAAGTTTCACCGATATGTCATTCTACTAAGAATTCAAGAAATTATCCATCCGCAGCAAAAAACATGAAGACGAGAAATGTCGAAGTAAATAATACACTGAATCTAGTTAATAAAATCCATTAATAACTTTAATACATGTTCATGCACAAAAGCTCTAAAATTTGACAAAACTTATTTTAACATTCATAGATACAAATGTGACTACATAAAAATTTGATGCAATATTCAACAACCAAAGACAGAAAGTTGAGCATCAATGTAAGTTAAAGAGAACGTGCTTGTGATTTAATTGCAATATTCATTATAATTATTAGCTTAGTTATTTGTACTCACCATATGAAACAGTGGATCCCAACAATGCCAACAGGATTAAGAATGCCACGAAGGTTTTCTCCAGGCTGCCCATTTCGAAGTTCAATTCTTCACAACGTCAAATTTTGAGAAATAGCCTGAGAATGTAGCTTGCCTTTGAGCCTGTACCTCCTAACAAATGAAGAAGTCCCGACGGTTCTCCACCCTATTTATACCTGTAAAACTCCATTTTATTTCACCCTCCCTGCTTCGAAAAACATCCAGTATCTTCAAAATTACCTTAAACCTTCGAAAACATCAATGTTTGAGTTTTGGTCAAACTAAATTAAGGACGGAGGAAATGAACGGCATTGACGCATCCTTTTGACTGAGAGTCAACTAGTTGGAAGAGAGGACTGATTTCCCAGCGATAGCAAAGGCCTTCCTAAGGCACAAAAACACCTCTTTCTTATAATTTTATCTGAACTAGATTTTATCTGACACGAAGAAAATCATTCCTGCAAGCATCATCTTGATGAATGGAATACTTTTCATTTTCCTATTGGTAAATGATAGAGGGGAATCTATTGTCATTCAATCCTAGTCCATTCCCCTTTATAGCTATGATATATGAAAGATACTGAAATATACTGTATGCTGTTGTTGAATTATAGCATTCATGGTAAATTCCTTGTTGAATTTCCATGGAATTGGTATCCTTTGGATTATAATATAGCTCTTAAGTGATTTTTCTCAATCACAACACTCTACCTCTAGCGAGAAAAGAAAAATCGAAAAGAAGTATTAGAAGATATTGCAGATTTATTATTAGTTCAGCTGGTTACTCGTAATAAAAAACTGCTATAAAAAACGATAAAGACGCTGTTCTGGGAACAGAGTGAATAATAAGCGTTATAAGCGAGATGGCGTTATGACAGAGATGTTACAAATATTATGCCTTTCACACCACATAATAAAAGTTAGGGGATCTTTGGCTTTTCATTTTTAAATAAGCGCTTTACATATTAAAAACGAAAAAGAATTTTCATTAGCTTGCTTGCTCGCGAAAGTTTCATTTATTTTATCAAACTTCTCGCAATTTGGAATTCAAGGCAATTATTCACAACCAAAATAAGTCTTCGTTCAATTTCCATTCTTTTGGTTCTCATCTTCGTTTGACCATTACTTCAAAATTTATTCTGCATAAAAAAGACGTCTGCAATAGATCAATATTTACTTTACGTGCATTTTATACGATAGAATTTTAAAGTCCTCCAGAGTCAAAACCAAGGATATTATTGGTATAAAAATATCATTATCTGTTATCCTCTGATAAATCCTTTAATTTCATTTTTTATATCGTAGGGACGTGTGTGAAAGTATTGCTCCAATGTATCTCCCATACACTTCCCAAGGGATATACTCACCTAAAATAAATAAATATATACACAACAGCATTTATTATATGAGATTGTTGACATTTTATTTTTTCAGCTGCCGAGAATGGATAAGACCGTTAAAATGTCACGTATAAGAAGTTGAGAATCCTGGTGGATAGTGAAGGACATTTTTTCTCTCGGATTTACATCTGATTTACATAAATTCTAATTATTTTAATTTCTTGCTCAATTCCTCGAATTCAATAGCTTCTTTTTAATTTCGTATTCAATAAGTCGTAAACGGGGCATAATTATTATAAAGTGTCAAGTGTCTGAATGACACCTACTTGAAACATGCATAAAGACTTAATGTACTCATCTAATTTGAGATTTGAGCTATTTGATAGTCCTTAAATTACTCGTATTTTTCTATAAAAATAAAACTGGCATTAAGATACAAATCAGATTCAGGAGGAAATTAAAAGATATTTGGAAATTTTTCCACAAGGGGATAACTTAACACTCGCCGCACCGATCGTATACGTACACTTACAGACTTCGGCTAACAAATAAACATCAAAATATTTATGAAGCATTAAACTTCGTAAAATCAATCAATTTTTTAAATAGAATAAATTCTTTTTTACATATGGAACAAGCTGTAATCGATATCGAGGCAAATTATACGGAATTCACAAGATGATTCCAATCCTAAATATTAAAGTCTTGTTGGGACGAGATTCACTACGACTGTCGAGCTGTATTTTTACAGGTTTATTGAGTAAAGAAAAGCATTTTACATTCAATTCATGCAATTGAGTATCGACTTTATAACTATGAGTGTGCAACAAGGGGAAGAAGGAAATAAGTCGGAAGAATTTTATCGAATTATATTTCATTTTTATTTCATTTTCTCTTCAAAATATTACAACGCAAAAAACAATTTCTTATTGATTTCACAGCAGTTGCTACATTTCTGTGCATAAATTACATATTTTTTGTAATTATAAATTCATTATAATAATTGGGCATGCATTCTACTAGCTAAAATTCCGCCAGTTTACTTATATCACAAAGTAATATTATTACAGTTAGTGAATCTAATGAACATTGGGCATTCTGATCACCTTGTATACGTAATACATATTCTAGCCATTAAAATATGTTGGCCGCTACAAAACTAATTCCCATGATACCCACCACCTCGTATTCTAATATGTATTCTGGCGATTTAAATATGTTTACTCCGCCAATTTAATCGAATCATCATCACCATTTAACAGTCAATTATTCCAATCAACATGTCGACTCCTACAAAACTAATTCCCATTGTACCCAACACCTCGTACATGAAATATACCTTCCAGCCATTAAAATGTATTGCATCCTACAAAACTAATACCCACAATAACCAACACCTCGTATATATAATACGTAATCTAAATAATGGAAACTTCTACATAACTACTGCCCAATTATTCTTTGATTTAACTCAACATCAATTAAGAAAGTCTTAAAACAATTCTGATAAAATAACAATATGATCTGTAAGTATATAAGCAGGTATACCATGGCTTAAATGAAAAGATCCTCATCCTCAATTTCATCATCATCCTCATTTTCGTCCACTGACTCTAACATCTCACAAAAATATTTAATCTTTGCTGCAGCGTCACTGCTTATGGAAGGAAAAGCTGCAGGTGTTCCACCCTGATCACCCTCAAACTGACCATGCAAATCATTGACATTCGACTCATCTCCCACTACTATATTGCTCGATTGGATCTCTTTTTGGATTTCCTCTTTCTCAATTTCCTGCAACAATATATTTATAATCTTCTTGCAGTAGATGTCTTCGAGTAGATCCTTAACGAAATCGTCGGACAAGAGTTGCATTGTAGATGTATCTTCAGAGTTGGCGATCACTTTATGCCAGTCTATAGGTACTATCGTACCCATAGTTTTCGCATCATCAACCATCTCGTTTACGAAATCGTCATCTCCAACCTCCTCTTTCGTTGAGTAGTCGAAAGAGAAAGGGTCTGCGTTGATATTCTTCACCATTTTGAAGTTTCCTGCAAGAGTGGAAGCGTGTTAGACGTTATATATATATATATATATATATATATATATATATATATATATATATATATATATATATATAAGTTTTCTACCTTTCGGTAGGTTCATGTGCCCCCACTTTCCAATCCAGTTCTCTCTCCTTCAATTCCCGGTAAGTTATACCACCCCTTAATTCGTCTAACAACTTGTCTTCCCTTCTGTCTTTACCCTAGCATTCTATCCTCGATCGCTATTTTCAGTAATCCCTCCCCTCTCAATATTTGACCCGCCCATTTCTTTTGTCGATTTCTAATTACTTTAATCGTCACCTTTTTCTCCCCAACCATCTCGAGCACCTCCTCGTTAGTTTTTCCATTGACCCAGCTAACCTTCTCCATTCTACGCCATACCCACATCTCAATAGCCTCTCATCTTTTTTAGATCTCTTAATCTAATGTTATACGTTACTCTTTTATTTATATATGAAATTTGTTACTGTATTAATTCACAATGGATCCTGAGCAATGAGCGGAATGGCAAATTTTAACAACTGTTTCCGAGTCATCCGAGATATTTTTGAGTTTATCTTTCAGTATGAGACAGGTAAGAAACACAGGAATTCTCTAAGCGCCGAATATCGGCGAACCGGCGGCAATTCCTCGAAAAAAGGATATAGCCAACGTGGTCGCCAGTTTTCAGAAGTTCTCGATTTTGACGCTATATCTAGCAACAACAACGTTAAATTAGCTAAAGTTGTATCAGCATTAAATGGAAAAGATAAAATACTTGAATTAAATACTACTACTACTTCTTTTAGCAAATTCTGGGATGATATCCTATTTATTTAGATACGAATTCATGCTGTTTAATTTAGCAATATTATCCTAGCAACTAGTTCTCTTCTTAATTCTCCTTCCGATAAAGTAATCCCTGTGCAACGTTTTTTATTATGCAAGCTCTGTATTACACATGGTACTCCCTCTTTAGAAAAATATTGAGAGTTTCTGGAGAATCCGTGAATCTCTTATCCCTCTAATGAATTAGAAATCATTTCTGTAACACGCCAAGGCATACTTTAATTTACCTATTGTAAAGATCTCCGACTATGATAACCGATGATCAGTGGTGCATAAACGAATTCATAATAAATGCCGTAAAAATATTCTCTACCTTTTTTGTTGAGCAGTCCTTTCTTTGGAATTCTTGTGCGTCGGCACTGTCCTTCACTCCTTCAACGATTCTTCTGTAGAAGCTTCGAACCACACCAAGGATGCTTCACTGAAAAATTGATTTCACAGTATAAATAACAAGGAGGTGGCACAATAATTACCAATAATGCGCTTATAGAATATGATTCAAGTTATGAACCTTAAATTTTGGTATTTTTAATGCGATCAATATAAATTTAAAACTATCGATAACTGAATGATAGGCAAAAAACTTCAAATATCCTAATCAACAGCATGCTTACCTCAAAGCAACGAAATGAAGTTACTCTTCGAAGACGGTTCCACGCAACTGCACGTCTTACTTCGGCCAGGAGAAGCTGCTTTTTGTGTACCCTTCTGGTAAGCGTCCCATATATATATGGGGCTAGGTATGATAAGGCACGTACAGACTAAACTATTTATGCAACTATGCCAATTCCATATCCTTAAAATGAGCACCGTAAGGGAAAAGGCAGCCGCATTGTTTTCGAAGCGGCAATAAAATTTACGCGTCACTTCCTCCTTCGCTTCTTAAGTCTAAACATTATACTCCGCGCTTTTCGAATGTGTGATAACACCCCTCCTTGCTGATTTTCTTAGAACAATTGCAGGAGAATTTCCTAGAAGCCTCTTTAGGTATATTGCGCTTATTAATATTTTATCTTTTCCCGATGTAAAAACCTGCCGTGCTGTTTGCTAGAGTTTAAACATTTATCTGTCTAAAAAATTTATGTGCAACGTCCGCATTTTTTACATGTTTATCTTAGGTAGATAGATACCTTAATGTTATTTTCCGAGATCTATGCCTATAAAATTGAGTGAAAGTGAAATGTGGCTATAATCCATCTGTCTTTTCTTATTTTTAGTACTAGTATTGTTTTACGTATTTCATCATCTTTTTTATCGCACGTGGTCTCCCTCGAAAAGCTTTCGACATAGTCGAACGCGCTACCCACATGGCTAACCAGGAGACTGGTGATATATCTGTGCGAGAGAATCTTAGCTGTCGAAACATTTTTACCAATACCACTACTAAGTTTGCAACCCTGCAATATTGATCCGTAAGGGTCAGCTGAATAGACAGTGCGCTATATTCTCAGCAAAGCTTAATCCTGTATTATTGTTTTTGACTAATAGATGTTTAATAAATTTTTCTTGATAAAGATTTTTTGATAAACTTTTATCTTTACATCAGGCGTTGTTTTGGATGTTAAAGTAGAGAAGTAACTTCCTATTGCGACTCTCTGTCTCTTTCTAAAACGTAATCAGTTAGAAGGCCTGGATCCTCATCTGTTTCTAACATTAACTACAAAACGATTTGGAGACGGTATGGAAGTATGAGGAGTGAGGTAGACCATTCCTCCACATGTGTGGACATGAAACCTTTTTAGCCTTAGGCTACATTAAATTTTTCATTTTGCAAGTAGAGGCATTCGCCTAGAAAATTCCCAAGGAATAAGGGACCTGAAAAAAGGCTTACAGGACCAGTAGTCGAAAACGTTTTGTTGACTGTACTACTTCGATTTCTTAATTGGATAAAGCATCTGTCCGGAGAGTGGAAGATCCGGGTTGCAGTCCTGTCAGCCTTTTCTCATGTTTGTTATTCCTTCAATGGAAGGAAATGGAAGATCCAGATTCGAGTCTCGGTAATGTTAGCCATTCTTGATGTTCGTTATTGCTTGGGAACTTAGTAGCCTTCTTAATCCTAACCCGTATATATACCTCTCAAGCCGCTATCCCACTTAAGACGCGGTTTTCTCTCGGTCCTGATCCAATTCACATTAAACTCATAGTAAAAATACCCCTTAATATACTGTGTTACCCCCTCAAAAGATGTTTTTGGATGCTAAGCGGAGAGGTTCTTGTGCATGGTATCTGTTTAAGTCTGTTGAGTCATCAGTTCGAGGGCTAATTTAATCTTCATCCCCTCTATCATTAGCTACAGAACGCTTTTAAGTGGCTATGGGGCGATTAGGAGAGATGAGGAGTTAGATAGACCGTTCCTCCACATATGTGGTCGTCAAAATCTTTGTAGCTTTAGGAAAGGGCATAAGGATATTTCGCAGGTAAAGGGGTGCGCCTAGGAAAATTCGCAAGGAATAATGGCCATGACAAATGGCTTACAGGACGGGAACTCGAAAACAATTTGTTGACTGTGCTAGCTTTAACTAGTGTCTTAATTGGATAAAGTGTTTGCCCGGAAATGGAAAATCCAGATTCGAGTCCCGGTCATGTTAGCCATTTTTTATGTCCGTTTATTCTTGGAAACTTTGTATCCTTGGCAACCCGTATAAGACGCTACCGTTTGAGGCATGTATATCTCTTGTTCCTGGTCCTTTTCACCTTAAACGAATGGTAAAAATACCGCTTATGATGTCCTGCTACCCCCTGAAAAAAGAATATGTGGAATGGTATGAATGTGAGAGAAGATTATGTTACGATCCTTGAATTATATAAGACCAGCTCTAAGTATGAATATACAAAATGTCCAACCCATATGCATTGTATGATTACATTGAAGTCTTCTTACAGCATGAGCTGCAAGAAGCAAAAGGCGGCGAGGCGTAAAAGGAGTGGAGAAGGACCGTGGTGGGCAGGAAGAGTTTTGCAAGATTGCCACATATGTACGGGAAGCTTTTTTGCTAATCTTAATCTTATGCAAACCCGCACATTATACGACTTTATTGTCCATGACAGTACCCTTGCATTCATGTTTCTTAATATGAATGAGCACTTTTCGGCATATCACTGTGTATGGTATTGGTGAAAATATGTTATATTAATGTCTATTTGATAATTAGTAAATAGTTCAGGAAAGAGACATAATATAATTTCAATCGCTTGAGATTGTTCACCAAATTTACCTTGAGAACGTTTCCAGTGTATATCGTGGTGATGTTGGTTGGTTTGTGATAGTAAAATGTTTTTTATTGGAACTCCGAAAAAGCGCCACCGAAAGCTATATAAGATCTATTATTAAACATAAGTTAACAAAAATGAATGTCGAAATTAAAGAATTTTATCATTCTTTCCCCTCACAGAGAGGCTATTGAGAGGATCACGAATAGTTTATATGTTTACGCGCTATCCTCTTATTTATTTTTTAAAAATATCTCACGCCCTTTCTTCTCATTATTTTTTTTTAAATTTCTGTAATTTCGTTGAATTTTAGATAAAGCATTCAGCCATGTTATAATGATATGTATGAAAAAGCCATCATTGCGGCTTAAATTGTTTTCATTAAATTTTGGAATCAGAATTTCACAGTCAGAGTGTCACAGTCATTTCACAATGACCATTGCCCGCGTAATCCTTTCCGATACGAATCTTTCGTATACATTACATGAGAGGTTCTGCGAATCTCAACGCTATTATACATTTATACTAGCTCTGAAAGATACGTGCAGCTTACTTTATTATATTAGAAGAACATTCATTTCCCTGCCAAAATGACGGAAAGTAATATAAATAATAGAAAGATGCACTAATATCATCGCATGAATCTGATGCACGTCCAAAATGTCAAGGATTAGTTAATGTATCTGTCTTATTATCTCTCATTATCTGGTGTGGCGTGGCGCTGTGGTCTACTCAGCCAGCCATTTCGTTGAATAATACCCAGGGTGAATCATCATCATCAATATGACCGAATAGTTAGAGAGCCTGGTTAATATTTCCAGAATTTCTAAATATCCGAAGGATTATCCAAAAGGTATCCTCATTGGTTCGAATTATGTACAGGAAAAATCTTATCATGAAAATTAATTTTCAGGTTTGCTAAGAAGCTTCATTAGAAGAGGCTACGAAGTTACCATATATTGCTTGTTTTAATTAAGCAATTCGTAACTTGGCTACTCAATTTTTTCTCAAATGACGCACTATTACATAATGTATAGCTTTTCGTAATGATTTTATAATTTTCGTATATTTCGTACTTTAAAATGCATATAACGATTACTTTAGCTCTTATTTCGTCTCATTTCATGATATGGTACACCATGCGTTGTCATGCCATGTTAATTTGAGCATTTCCCCTTACTTATTTAACGAATTAATGAAGTACTTTTATCTTATTTAATTATGCGTTTATCTACATATGTAACCCTTTCGGATGTATGGCAGGAGGTGCCCTCACTCTATTTCATTAACAGGCGTTAAAGAATTAATCCCTGAGCCGACTTGCCTTACCATCCATATCCCTTTATTCACTATATCATTTCGGCCGTTGTAACATGGATTTTTCTATGTATGTATTCTAGGAATGCATAAGCTCGTATTCAACAATCGAATTGGTCGTTAGGGGGGACTGCTTATGCATAACCGTAAAATCTCGCGAAATTTCATACATTTTATCAAAATTCTAGCAATTTGGAATCCAAAGAAATAATTCACGACAAAAATAAAAATCTTTCCTCAATTTCCATTCTTTTAATTCAGTTATTATTTCCTTGAGATGCTACTATGATATGTATTAGTATGTATATTAGCTGTATTAGCTAAAGGAATTAAAACCATGGTTCCTGAATCCCTGCCATGAACCGTAGGCACTTCGCAGAATACGCATATAAATTCAAATCATATCGACGTAACTCGCAGTTGTTTTCTCAATTATATTTAAATAGCGTTCGGAAGGTCTAAATTATGTAACGTTTGATTCATGCTCATACATCGTTTCCTGAAATTCGACATTTAAATTGTTTCTAAATCCAAACACTAAATTCCAGGATATACCTTACAATGTACACCATATTTAATTCTAACCATTACATTCATGTGATGGAATTATATTCCCCTTGTATTCTTATGGGAAAATAAATAAGCTTTACTTCAACAGTTACTTAGGTTATCAAGGGGATTTTTTTAGCCTACAATTTCATTTTAGTTTCGTATATTTCAAATGAATTCTCACCGTTTAGACTGGATAATTCCACGATCAAAATCAAAAAACTCACTCAATTTTCTTTCTTTTGGTACTCGACTTCATTCGAAAATCATTTCTCATTGAATTTTGCAATATAAATATGGCCTACAAATGAGGAGAGTGAAGTTAACATGTATTCCTTATGAGGTTTTTGTTGCTAGGGTTCGAAATGGGGACCTTTATTTAAACATAAAGTAGCCTATTATCTGCACAGTGCGTATGTAACAATCATGAATGTTTGAAAGTTATACAACTTATGATTTTTGAGTTTTATTTGACTTGTGAAAATACATACATCTGAAAATTACCGAAGTAATTTTTATATTTTTCTAGACGGATAACGTTTAAACTCTACGACAGGCTATATCGGGAAAAGATAAAATATTAATAAGCGCAATATATATAAGGAGGCTTCTTGGAAATTCTCCTGTAATTGTTCTAAGAAGAGGAAATTTGCTAAGAGGGATATTATCGCAAATCCCCAAAGCACTAAAAATAATGTTTAGACATAAAAAGCACGAAACAGTAAGTGACGCATTATTTTTATGATCGTTTCGAAGACAATGAGATTGCCGTTTCCCTTAAAGTGCTAAATTTTATGAATGTGGAATTCGCATAGTTGCATTATTAGTTCGCATATTAGTCCGCACGTGCTTTATCAGACCTCCTACCCCTATATATATGGGACGCTTACGCGAAGGGTCCAACAGAAAGCAGCTTCTCCTGGCCGAAGTAAGACGTGCAGTGGCGTGGAACCGTCTCCGAAGAGTGTCTTCGTTTCTTTGGGGTAAGTACTCAGTTGATTCGGGTATTTGATATCTTAAGACTATTATTCTATTATTTTAACTTTTAATTCTTCAAAAAGAAATACCTAACGTTAAGCTTCATAAATTGTATCCAAGTTTACAAGCGAAACGTTGATAATTATTGTGCCACCTCTTTACTGACATTGTGACATCCATTTTTCAGGGAAGTATCCTTGGTGTGGTTCGAAGCTTCTACAGAAGACTCGTTGAAGAACAGAAGGACAGTGCCCACGCACAAGAATTCCAAAGGAAGGACTGCTCAAGAAAAAAGGTAAGCAAATTTTTACGGCTTTAATCTATTATCTTTATTAGATGTTATGGATGATTCAGACAGAGCACGTTCATAGAAGATGTAGCCGAGATTATGCGCCCTCCTTGCTTTATAGGCCGTTCTGATCCAGCGAGAAAGATCAGAGAAATAGATGCTAAAACCAGTCGATACAAGAATTCTTTTTTTCCCAGAACAATACGCGAAAATAATCGACTGGGCAAATAGAGTCCTGGTGCTTGCACCCCCTGCCACACGCCGAAAGGCGGCTTGCAGGGTACAGATGTAGATGTAGATGTAGATGTCTACAATAGGAACATCAACGTTCCCTTGAAGCAAATATGATTTTTAAAACTCTAGATTAATAAGTTTTCGGGCAATATATTGATACTATATCAATTAATTAGTAACCCCCAATTTTACTGGACTGCATGTTCTGCCTTGGCTCAGGACCTCGTGTTCTCCCGCCCCCGCTTCGTCGAATCGTGCGCCCTCTCGTAGTTGCGTCGTTAAGTCGTTATGTCCTTTCTCTTTCACTACCCTCCCTTCGTCTTCACTTGCCCCCCCCCCCCCCCATTACTCACAAGTATAGGGTGCATTGCCTGCCACAGCCCTCCTAGTGGCCCATCTTTTAAACATCACCAAACAATAAGAGATTCAAGAATTCTCCTGAAACTCTCAAATATTTTCTGAGGAATTAGTTTCTGACGATAAGTAGCCACAGCTGGCGTTAATCTCTTATTAGGATTATCTGCTCGACGGTCACCGACATTGGGCGATTGGAGGGAATTCTTGAAACTCTTATTCATTGATAGCCGAGTTCCTCTTGCTATTCATTCATTGGAACAGTTGTCCTTAGGTTTTGTGCTGTAAGTTAATATAGGAAATGTGATGAATAATTTGTGGCAGGTTCGTCAAATTATCATCTACATTGCCCTCAATTTAGTTTATACAATATTATCTTTCATTTCAAGGCATTAGCAATCAAAAAATATTAATATTAATAAACTGCACTTGGTGGTAAAGAGAAGATGAGGAGTTAGGAAAGTTATCGTTCTATCATACATTTCTTTTAAGGCACAATCTTTCCATGGAGCCCATTTTTCTTCCTTTTGGGATAAAATGTAAGAAGCAGCCGAGTTTCATTTTCTTTTCTTTCGTTAGAGTAGCCGCTACGTTTTGTGATATAAGATAAATAGGAAATGTGTCGAATAACTAGTGGTAGGCTCGTCAAATTATCGCAGATAATATTTAATTCACTCAATTAGCTTATACAATCTTATCTTTCCTTCGAAGGAATCGTGTTTTATATGGTTTGATTTTTATAGCGATCCATCACTTTGATCTATTCAACTACAATCAGCTTCGTATATCTCAAAATATCCAAATGAATTTACTGCACTTGGTAGTCGCGCCTTGAAGTTAATGATTGCAGACAATTAAAATGAATATGTTGCAATTTTTGGAACGCCATGTTTTATTTTCGATCGGTTTCGTCTAAGTCATCAGGTACAAATGATAAAAGTATAGCCTACTAATAGAAAGAAAGGAGAGGGGAGAGGGCAGGGGTTTAGAGTGTTTGATCGCGGGAAAGGATTCTGAAGGGGGAAAGAAGGGGAGGAGTTAAAAAGTTGTAATCCTTTGTAACGTTGTTTATATGGCACAGTATTTCAATTGTCTCCAGGAAGTCCATTTATCTTCCTTTTGGGATTCAATGTAGTAATTACTCTTCGAAGGAGCTGGAATGACCCGTAGATGTTCTGCGAAGGCTGAGGTTTAGATTGAGGTTCAAATGACCCGTCTCCCGTAGATTACCGACGTAGTATCCTCTTAGGTACCCCAGGCTCATCCTTCGCCGAACATCTACGGGAAATGGGTTTTTCCAGCTTCTTCTAAGGGAAATTACTTGGAAGTAGGGAAAGTGATCACGATATTCATCGTTGCAGTTAATTATCTCATATTATTTATTAGTAAGTACCTCTGGTTATACGATGAATGTCAACAAAAGCAAACAACACTAAGTTGCTCCCTGTGTAACACTAAAAGGGTAAAAGTCACATATTAGAGAACTCTAGGAATAGCAGATTAGTAAACCTGTCACGAAAAAGGACACAATTTTTTTCAATCTCGGACGAGTCTTTCCGAAAAAATATTATGAACTGTCATTCTGCTCATTTCTAAAGATCCATTAGGAAAAACAGTAGTATATTTCTCAAAGAGTAACGTCTAATTCTCTTCCACTCTTGCAGGAATCATCAAAATGGTGAAGAATGTCAACAAACCCCCTTCATCGTTCAAGTACTCAATGAAAGGGAAGGAAGGAGAAGACATCTGCATAAAGAAGACGACTGATGGTACAGCGACTGTTGGTACTACCGTGACTGTACGTTGGCCCAAAAAGAAATTAAACATTAACAAAACATCTGCACAGAAATTCGTACCCAGCCAATGCTTCAATGATCTACTCGCCGCCCTTTGCAAAGAAAAGAATTTAAAGCCGATGTCGGAGGAAATGGAGGAAGATGAAACCGAGGAAGAGATTGAATCGAACGATATAGTAGATGGGGAGGGTTCGAGTATCCATGATCTACATGGTCAGTTTGACGATGAGCTGGCTGTGACACCTGCAGTTCTTCCTTTCATGAGCGGGGAACCTGCAGAAGGAATTAAATATTGCATGGAGATTTTGAAGTCTTTGAATGGTGATCCTGGAATTGAGAATGATCCACTGAGTCCCCTCATTTAAGCTGTAGTCTACATGCTTATATACTTACAAATCATGTTGTTCTTTCCTTAGAATTGCAACAAGGCTTTCTTCAATGATAATGAATAAAATCAACTACTATAATTTTGTAGAAGTTTCCATTAGTTAGATTACGAATTATATTTACGAGGTGTCGGGTATAATGGGAATTAGTTTTGTAGTAGCCAACATATTTAAATGGCTAGAATGTGTATTACGAATACAAGATGATCAGAATGTCCAATATTCATTAGAATCGCTAACTGTAATAATATTACTTTGATATTAGTGATTTTAATAAATCGGTGGGATTTTCAGCTACCGGAATGTATGCACAATTATCACTATGCACTTATAATTTCAGCACAAATATGTAATCTATGCACAGAAATGTAGCAACTGCTGTTGAAATTAATAAGAAATTGTTTTTCCGCATTGTATTATTTTGAATAGAAAATGAAATAAAAATGAAATATAATTGGATAAAATTCTTCCTTGTATTTCCTTCCTTCCTCCTCGTTGTACAATCATAATTATAAAGTAGGTAGTCAATTGCAGGAATTGAATGTAAAATGCTTTTCACTACTCAAAATGCCTGTATAAATATTGCTCACTGGTTTGTGGTTGTGAATCTCTTCCCACCAAGATTATAAAATTTAGGGTCTGCACAGAAATCTTAAAGTTTTCCTCTCATACATATGCAATGAATTTCGTATAAGTAAATTTGTATAAGTAAATTCGTATAATTAAATTCGTGCAATCGATGTAGATTGTATTATAACTCCATATGTAAAATAGAAATTATTTCATTTAAAAATTGATTGCAGTAGAAAGATTACTGCTTCAAATAAAATTTTGATATATACTTGTTCGCTAAAGTCTTTTTTTTAATTATCCCTACGTAAAAAATTTCAGTTTCTTCTACTTTGGTCCTACTTAATATATTTTTTATCTTGGTGCTATTTTGATTTTTAAAGAACAATGCGAGCAATTTCAACAACTATCAAATAGATGAAACATAAAATTAGATGAATAATTCAAGTCATTATACAGGTGTTATGTAGGTATCATGCAGACTCTTGAGACTTTATAATTATGTTCCGTATATGAGTACGTGAATACGAAATAAAAAAGAAGCTATTGCATTCGTGTAATTGAGTAAGAAATTAAAAACATTAAGAAATGATATTTATAAGATGTATTTCCGCGAGAAAAAATATCCTTTCCCATTCACCAAGATTTTCAACTTCTTATGCATGATTTTTCAACGGCTTTATCAATTCTCAGATGTTGAACAAATTTATGTATATAAACTCTCTTATATAATAATCACTGTTTTGTATAACTTTATTTATTTGATATGTGTAAATCCCTTAAGAAGAAAATATTGGAGAAATAATTCCACGCACTTTCCGGTGAGACAATGGTATGATATAATATGACATTTAAAGATTTTTCTAACACATAGTGATATTTTTCTACCAATTGTATCGTTAGTTCATCTTGGGACGATCAGAAAATTCTATTATAAGAAATTCACGTGAAGCTCATTTTGATCGATTGCGGTCGTCTTTCCTTATACTAAACTAAATTAGAAGTAATAGCCCAACGAGATCAAGATAAGTGCCAAAAGAATGGAAATTGAATAGTGATTCTTATTTCTTTCATGAATTATTGTTTTGAATTCCAAATCGCAAGAATTTCGATGAAATTTTGATAAAAGTTCGAGTTATTTTGCGGTTATACATAACCAGTCCATTTGACGACCAATGCAATTGTTTAATACGAGCTTAATCATTCCTAGAGTAAATACATAGAAAATCGATCATACTTAGACAGAAATGATTAGAATACAAAGATGGTGCCATTACACCCCTTGGCGGCTTGCGGGGTTCTCATCTAAATCTAAAATCTAAAAATGATGTTTCAGTAAAGGGAAATAGATTCTAAAGCAAGTCGGTCCAAGGATTAATTTTTTTTTATATATAAATGAAATAGAGTTCGCGCACATCCTGCCATGAGCCCATTAGGGTTATGTATGTACGTAGATCAACGCCAAATGTAATAAGATAAAAGTACCTCATTCATTCATTTAATAAGTAGACGATGGGGGATTGCTTTGTTCAAATAAACAAGGTGTGACAACGCGTGATGTGTGAAGAAATGAGAACTAAAGTAATCGTTTTATGCATTTTAAAGTACAAATATAAGAAATTTTATTACAAATATAAATTAAATATATTTTAAATACAAATATATTATTATATATTTTAAATCAAATACATTTAAAATACAAATATAAGAAAATTGTAATGTACTTATGAATAGCTATACATCTATGTATTTGTGGGTCATTTCAGTAAACAATTGTGTGAAGTAAAGAATTTCTTTATTGAAACAAGCATGCTATGGAAACTTCTTCTTATGAAGCTTCTTGAGAAAACCGAAACTTAATTTCCTGAGAAAAATTTCCCTAAATTATATTCGAACCACTGAGGATGAGTTTTGGGTAATCATTCGGAAACCTTATAAACTTTAGAAATTTTAGAAACTTCTAGTACCTGACCCTCTAACCACACCGCAAATTTGAAAATGGTCTTTTAAACAGGTTCTTATCAAAAAAAATTCTGGCTGAGTAGGATATTGCATGTCCGATAAGGACAGATACGAGTATTAACACAGTTACATTTAAAGTAATCCTTGAGGTTTCTGAAGGGTTATTTTGACAAAAATCAGATTTATGCGATAATAGTAATATATTTTTCTATAAATTAAATTAATTTCCGCCATTTTTGTGGGGGTATTACTATTCTTCTATTACAATAAAACAACGTGTGAGTATGTGTATGCATAAACTAGAGCTAGTATACATGTATACTAGCGGTGCAATCCGCCGAGCCTCTCCTGTAATCTATGAAACATTTTTCGGAAAACATTCCAAAATTACTCGGTCAGTTGTCATCGGATTTAAATTCCTGCTCCTTAACCACTTGGACATCAAAGCACTGTTTCCGTGAAACTCTAATACCAAAATTCAATGAAAAAAATTAAAGACGTATGGATATTTTCTTCATAATACCATCAATAACAATTAAAAGACTGAATTGTTTACGTAAAGTTTAACGTATTTATTAAAATTTAAAACAAATTAAGAAGAAGAAATGCGCTTAATTATATCCGTTCCTGATCCTATCAAAAGCCTCTCTGAGAGGGGAAAGAATGCTAAAATTCTTCTATTTCTATGCCTGTGAACATATGTATAATAATGGGTTCTATATAGCTTTCATTGACGCTATTTCGGAGCTCCATAATGGAAAAACTTTTCTATATCACAAACTCAGCAACATTACAACGATGTAAACTGGAAACGTTCTCAAGGTAAACTTGTTAAAGAATCTCAAGCAACTGAAATTACATTATATTTATTTTCTGAAATATTTACCAATTATCAAATAGATTAATTATATTTTTACCATTCAAATATACAGTGATGTGCCAAAAAGTGTTCCTTCATATTACGTTACGTAAATGCGGTGGTAGATACAAACCTACAGCTGGTATGTTATAATTCAATGTTGGAAACACACCACACTTATTGCATGCCAAATATTCTCCTCTTAAGGGGGTGGCAGAGCATCTTAAGCGGTATTTTTCCATTCCTTATAGTGAAAAGGACCACGACTGAGAGATAGCCGCGTATTAAGCGGGAAAGCGTCTTAATGGTAACGTCTTATACGGGTTTTACACCAGAATGAGAAGGATTAAGAAGGCTACGAAATTCCCAAGGAATAACGGACATCAAAAATGGCTAACATGAACGGAACTCAACTCTGAACAGATACTTTATCCAATTAAGATATCGAACTAGCACAGTCAAGAAACCGTTTTGACTCCCGCTTCTGTGAGCCTTTTTTCATGTCCCCTATTTCTTGGGATTTTTTCTAGGCGCACCCTTTTACCTGCAAAATATCCTTAAACCTTTTTCTAAAATTACAAAGATTTCGACGTCCACATATGGGGAGGAATGGTCTGCCTCACTACTGATCTTTCCTAATCGCCTCATACCCTCTTCAAAGCGTTATATAGTTAATGATAGAATGAATAAATATCCAAGCCTTTGAGCTAATGATTTCTTAGACAGAGACAGACATTCGCTAAGGAAGGTGCCTCTCTTCTTTAACGTCCAAAACAACTCCTAATGTATTGATACTAGTTTAATAAAGATCTTTATTTTAGGAAGGAGGAATTTTAACACATCGAATGGTAAAAAATTAAATTACAGGATTAAGCATTCCTGACAATGTAGCGCACTGCCAATTCAGCTGACCATTACGAATCAATGTTGAAGCTTTGCAATATTTAGTAGTTGAATTGTAGTGATTAGTGTAAGTGATTCGACAGCTAATATCGACTCGCACAGATTTGACATTAGTCTCCTTGATAGAAGCGGAGATGGTCTCAGCCTTAACTTTGTGGTATACCATAACGAAAAGTTAGAATAAAATAATTAATGTATACTAAACTCCCGGATAGAAATCAGGGCAGCGCGTTCTACTATGTTGAAAGCGATTCCGAGCTCAATTCCCAGTGGGACCCATGTGCGATAAGATCACAGATGTCGAAATACGTATACCAATACTACTACTAAGAATAAGAAAATGCATTAGATGGATTATTAATATATATTTCACTTCAGATGATTAATTTTATACGTATAGATCTCGGAAAATAGCATTAAGGCATCCTCACGAAGTGTACATACATGTCAAACATGAAATAATACATACATGTGAAAATTACTGAGGTTAATTATAAATTCATCTAGACGGAAAATATTTTAAGTCTAGTAAACTTTACGACGAGTATATCGGAATAAGATAAAGTATTTATAAGCACAATATACTCAATATGGCTCCTTGGAAATTCTCCTGCAATTGTTCTAAGAAAAAGGAAATGTGCAAGGAGGGGTGCTATCGCAAATCTCAGAATCACTAAAAATAATATTTAGGTAATACAAGCACTTAACATGAAGTGAAGAGGTTAATTTTATTGCCTTTTTGAAAATTATCGCATCGCCGTTTCCCTAAAGTGCTAAATTTTATGACCATGAAATTCGCATAGTCGCATTGATAGTCTAATCTGTACGTGTCTTATCAGACATCCTAACTATATATATGGGACGCTTACCAGCAGGGTACCACAGAAAGCAACTTCTCCTGGCCGAATTGTGCAGTGTTGTGGGACCATCTTCGAAGAGTAACTTAATTTCGTTTCTTTGCGTTAAGCTATTGATTCCGATATTTGATCTTTTTAGCCATTTCTTTGTCTATAGTTTAAAATTAACATTATTCGTATAAAAAATACAAAACGTTAACTTGCTTTATTTGAATTCTATTTTATATGCAAAATATTGATAGTCATTACGCCACATCCTTGTTATTAACCTTGTGAAATCCATGTTCCAGTGAAACAAAGTTACTGCGCTTGGAAATTTCGATTGAAGATTCGTCGAAAGATGCGGTGCGGACTCATTTCAAAGGAAGAAAGGATCAAGGGAAAAGGTAGAGGATACATTTACGGTATATTTAAATATTTTATCCACCCCTTATCATCAGTTATCATTGTTTGAGATTATTGATGTCTTAATTATGAAAATTAAAGTATGTTTGAAGAGATTCAAAAATGATTTCTGATGCATTAGAGGAATAAGAGATTGAATAATTCTCCAGAAACTCTCAAGTTTTTCTGAAGAGGGAGTTTCTGATATTCGGTAGCCAGTTATGTATGTTATAACTGTCATTAATCCCTTTTGAGAAATCTGAGCTCGACGGTCACCGAAATTCTGCCATAGGAGAATTCTTTAATCTCTTATTCATTAACAGTCGATTTCCATTTTCTTATCTTTCATTAGAAGAGCAGTAGCTAGGATTTGTGTTGTAAGATGATATAGGAAATATGACGAATAATTTGTGGCTGGTTCGCCAAATTCTCATATACATTATTAGAACCCCTCAATTTAGCCCATACTATCTTTCATTTTAAGGAAATATGCAAAAAAAATACCGATATTAATAGGCTGCACTTGCTGGGAAAGAAAGCCTGAGGAGTTAAGAAAATTATCGTTCATTGTTACATTTCTTTTAAGGCGCAATTTTTCCACTGTCTCCATCAAGCCCATTCTTCTTCCTTTTTGGGATAAATGTAAGAAGTTCCCTACGAAGGAGCTGGAATGACCCGTAGAACACCAGCGTACCTTCTGCATAGGGACAACAGCTTCAGTCTTCGCCGAACATTTACTGGTCATTCCGGCTCCTTTGAAGGGAACCTAATACATTATAACCCAAAAGGAAGAAAAATGGACTCCATGGAAACGATTGAAATACTGTGCCATGATAACAATTTTACAAACAACTACACATTTCTTAACTCCTCTTAGCAAATTATAAAACTCTAGGAAGCACAGATTGACATCCGTCACAATTCAAGTGATGAATTTTGTAATCTCAGACGACTCTGTCTGAATCAGTTGTCAGAAACTGTCATTCAGCACTTCGCTAAAGAACAATTGCGAGATAATGCAGCAGTATATTTCAAAAAGAGTACCGTCTAACCATCTTTCACTCTTGCAGGAATCTTCATAATGGTGAAGAATATCAACAAACACCCTTTCTTCATCAAATACTTAATGAAAAGGAAGGATGGGAAATACATCTGCATAAAGATGGTGATTTATGGTACGACCGTACCTGTAGATTGGCACAAAACCAACACTGGCGAAACATCTACCCAGCAAAGCATACCCAGCCATCTCATCAAGAATGTGCTCGACACCGTTTACAAAAAGAAGAAAATGAAACCGTTGATACAAGAAATAAAGGATGGTGTATCGAAGGAAGAGGTGGACAACATGGTAGAAGAGATGCAGGGGATGAGAATAGATGATCTTCAGGGTCAGTTTGAGGAGGAGCTGGTTGTGACTCCTGTAGTTGTTCCTTTTATTAAAGAGGAAACTGCAGAGGGAATTAAAAATTGCTGGAAGCTTTTAAGTTCATCGCACGGAGAGGCTGAATATTGAGTCATGAGCGACCAAGTCTTTTCTGATAAGCTATGGGTTACCTGTTTATATATTTACAGATCTTATTGCATCAAGTCGTTCTTCAATTATGTTGAATAGTATCTATGCAAATGGTGCAGTAGTTTTACATAAATTCATATGTCTATTTCATGTTTCCTTTAGTTAGATTTTATATATTTTATATATACGAGGATTTGGGTGGATATGTTTATTCCATTTTTTAATTAGTTGGATTGCGTATTATACATATGAGGTGTTGAGTATTCCGGGAATTAGTTTCTCAGGAGCCAACATATTTTAATGGCTAGAAAATAGAAAAAACTGCTTCATTGTAACATTTACTATACCACAGATTTACATAAAATCACTACCAGGTTTCGTAGTGATGCTACATCATCAAGTGCGGAAACTAAAGTACTTTAACTTCTCGCCTGATGATGTAGCATCCCTACGAAACCTAATAGTGTTTTTATGTAAATCTGTGGTGTAGTAAAAGGTAAAATGAAACATTTTTGTATTCATGAATACCACAAAGTAAAACCTGAATCTGTGTCGTTTATTGGCTTAAAATATATTTCGTAAACAAATTGATGAGTAATATGGGAATTAGTTTGGTAGGACTCAACATGTTTTGATGGCTAAAATATGTATAACATATAAAAGTGATATGAATGTTCCATGTTCATTAGAATTACTGACTGATGAAATATTACTATGATGATGGTAATTGAATTACATTGGCGGGGTTTTCAGCTAGCAGAGTGAATTTACAATTATTATTATGTACTTATGATCATAGAACAAATATGTAATCTATACACAGAAATTTAGCAGCTACTGTAAAAAAATCAATAAAAGATTGTTTTTTGTATTTCAATATTTTGAATAGAAAATGAAATAAAAATTTAATATAATTGGATAAAATTCTCTCAACTTATTTACTTCTTCTCCTCGCTATACACCCATAGCTATAAAATAAATACTCCCATGGATTTTTTAAATAAAATATGCATATTCTACTTAATAACCCTGTATAAAGATAGCTCATTTGTATAAAGTAGTGAATCTTACCCCAGCAAGATTATAAAATTTAGGGCCTGCACGGAATTCTTAGTTTCCCACGCAAATTATCTAGCAAATTTCGGATAATATGCATCGATTTTGATTACGTCCTAGGCAAAAGGAATTTATTTAATTTAAAAATGCATCTAAATTATAATTATTGCATCTATAAGATTAATACTTCATAAAAATTATAATGTAAATTTTTATTCATGTAAAATTTACATAAACTCCTTGAATTTTAAAGAATATCATAGTTAAGTTAAATCAACATCCAAGACACAATTAATAATGTAATTGCCGAATAGTAATGCCGAAATTTTTATTTCCTCTTTGAGAATCAAGGAGTACTTCAGCTAGTCTACGTGTATAGTAGCGGTGCAATTGTTCCGCATATTTTTCATTGGAATAATTCATAGCTAAAAACAAGCAAGTAGACGATGAAATCTTTTATCGGACACAGTTAATATTAATGATTCGGGTCGGAAAAAATACCTTAAAAGGAACGACATTTCAAGATTTACTGAGTTGTTCAATAAGACAGGAATGAAGTAGCACATACAAAAAGTTAATAGTAATTACTGAAGATAGAGTAAAAGTTCCTCCACTGTGGCCAGGATTCCAACCTGCGCAGGCCATGCTCATGGAATTTCGAGTCCATCTCAACCATTCGGACATCACAGGTGATTCATTCTCGTAGATAGTTAAAGCCATCAATCTTGAATCATCAATGTTCGGTTTTGGTAAATGATAGAGGGGAATCTATTGTCATTCACTTTTGAGTCACTCCCACACATAACTGTGCAACAAGCTCCTGAAATATACGCACTGTCAATTGAGCAGACCATATCGAATTATGTACCTCTCCCCTTTAAAAACACAAATAACACCTTATGTAGTGATACGATAGGTATCGTAATAGTGTAGTTTATCAAAAAAACGTTATAAAGAGGAATTTTTATATATCGAATGGTCAATGACTAAATTACAGGATTAAGCATTCCTGAGATTGTAGGGCACTGTCAATTCAGCTGGCCTTATCGGATCAAAATTGCAGCATTGCAGTATTTAGTGGTAGTACTAGTACTAGTAATAATAACGTTTAGACTTAAGAAGCATGAAACAGGAAGTGACGCATTATTTTTACTATCGTCTCGAAAACAATTGGGATCGCTGATTCCCTTACGCTGCAACATTTTATGGATGTGGAATGCGCTTAGATGCATAATTAGTTTAGTCTGCACGTGCCTTATCAGTCTCAGACCTATATATATGGGGCGCTTACCAGCAGGGTAACACAGTTAGCAGCTTCTCCTGGCCGAAGTAAGACGTGCAGCGGCGTGGAACCATCTTCGAAGAGACTTCAGTTCGTTGCTTTGAGGTAAGCACGCTGTTGATTCGGATATTTGATGCCTTAAGCCTATTATTCTATTGATTTAACTTTAAATTCTTCATAAAGGAATACCTAACGTTAAGCTTCATAATTTGTATCCTATTTTACAAGCTAAATGTTTAGATTTAGATTTTAGATTTAGATGAGTACCCCGCAAGCCGCCAGTGGCGTATGGCAGGGGGTGTAATGATACTATCTTTGTATTCTAATCAAAATGTGGATAATTATTATGCCACCTCCTCCTTACTAACATTGTGACATCCATTTTTCAGTGAAGCATCCTTGGAGTGGTTCGAAGCTTCTACAGAGGACTCGTTGAAGGAGGGAAGGACAGTGCCGACGCACAAGAATTCCAAAGGAAGGACTGATCAACAAAAAAGGTAGGTAATCTTTTTTACAGTTTAAATCTTTCTTGCAACCGATCTTATCATAATTTATCACTGTTCGAGATTATTGATCTCTACAATTGGAAAATTAAAGTACCCTTTGAAGTAATACAAAAATTATTTTTCGAGCATTAGAGGGATAGTTGCTAGGTTTTCTGTTGTTTATCAGATAATGTGTAAAATGTGATCAATGTTTTGTGGCAGGTTCGTCAATTTATCCTCTACGTTGATAAATCCCCTTCATTTGGCTTATAAATTTCACCTTTCATTTTAAGGAATCGTGTTGTATTTGATTTCATCTACTTATTTCTTACGATCACCTTGAGCTATTTATCTATACCCAGTTATGTGAATCTCTTTAATTCAAATTGGATAAGGCTATATTTCACGGGTGTAGATTAAAATGTCCACTTTACCTATCGAATAATGTTCAGCTTTCTGATGGGAAACCAGTTCATGGCTCCTGTCTCGGTGTCTCATCTATGGTTATCTGTAAAGCACTTTTAAGTTCACTTTCTTTATTGATGGTCATTGGCCTAAGGGGAACATTTGGCTCAACTTAAGGATATTTTATGGGTTTTTCATTCCTTGCATCTTTGGGATGGCGATATTTAATTATTGTTTGTATGTCGTGATGCTAGATCGGGGAAAATGAGGTTTTTGATCATGCTTCAGTTTTCTGTGGATAATCTTGGTAAAATTACTTAAGGTTTCAGAGAGAGTTATTATTTTATGGTATTTCTATGGCTCAGATATACTATGATGATGTGGGGAAATAAAAACCCCATGACGGTTTTGCTTACGAACCTATACAGTCTATGAAGATAGGATTCGTACGTACTATATAATAACTGGGGTGATACGTAACTCTGCATCGGTCGGATTATGATTAAATAAGTTGGGGGTTTGTGTTAATGTTTTCCTGGGGTCTGTTCAATAAGATTGAAATAATGCGAATTTACTTCTCGTTTCCTTTTGAGTAACATTTTCGATATTATGTTTTCATGCTGATAGTTCGTAAAACGTAAAAATGATAAAGGACACTAATTTGTTCCCTACGTAACACTAACAGGGTCGTGTGTGATGAACATATCAGAGTCGCAAGTTAGAAAACCCTAGGAGCCACAGGTTAACACCTGTCACAAACTCAAGGGCACCAATTTTGTAATCTCGGATGAATTTTATCGAAACAATTGTTATAAACTGTCATTTTGCTCAATGCTGAAGAACCATTGCGAATGAATACAGTAATAAATTTCAAGAAGATTAACGTTTAACTCTCTTGTATTATTGCAGGAAATCTAATAATGGCGCAGAATAACAACCAAGAGCCTAACTCTCTCACCTACTCACTGCAAGGGGAAAATGAGGAAGAAATAATAGTGAAGAAGAAGGCTGACGGTACAACAACCATGATTGTACGTTGGCCTAAAGCGGACAAATCGGGCAACGAAGCTTTGCCAGAGCAGTCCATTCCCGTCCAGCTCCTGAAGAAATTACTCGACGCCACAGACTACAGGAGGAATGTAAATGAAAGGTTCCAGAACATTGAAGACGATGAAAGCGAGGAAGAGATCTAATCTTACACTTTAGCAGAGGGGGAGGGTTTGAGTATCAATGATCAGTTTTAGGATGGGTTGGCTGTGTTACCTGAAGCTCTTTCTTTCATGAGAGGGGAAGCTGTATACACGAGATGTTAGGTTTAATGGGAATTAGATTTGTAGAAGTAAACAAATTTTGGTGGAAAGGACATTTTACATATACTGGGTGTTGGGTAATTTGGGGATTAGTTTTGTAGTAGCCAACATATTTTAATGGCTAGAACATATATTACATATACTAGGTGTTGCGTAATTTGGGAATAAGTTTTGTAGTAGCCAACATGTTTATTGGAATAATTGAATGTTAAATGGTGATGGTAGTTCAATTTAATCGGAGGGGTTTTCAGCTAGCATAGTGTATTCGCAATTATTATAATATACTTATAATAACGGCAGAGATATATAATCTATGCACAGAATTGTTGCAACTGCTATAAAAAATCAATAAAAAATTGTTTTTCGCATTGTAATATTTTGAATAGAAAATGAAATAAAAATTAAATTTAATTGGATAAAAATCTTTCGACTTATTTCCTTCTTCTCCTTGTTGTACACTCATAGCTATAAAATAAATACTCCCATGGATTTTTTTGAATAAAATATGCACATTCTATTCAATAACCCTGTATAAAGATAGCTCATTTGTAAAAAGTAGTGAATCTTACCCCATCAAGATTATAAAATTTAGGGCCTGCACGGAATTCTTTGTTTCCCACGCAAATTATCTAGCAAATTTCGGATAATATGCATCGATTTTGATTACATACTAGATCCATACATAAAAAGGAATTTATTCCATTTAAGAAATGATATCACCTAAAAGATCAATGCTTCATAAAAATTATAATGTAATTTTTTATACATTTAAAATTTCAAACCGTTTATAAAGAATAGGGTAAATTTAATCTTACTTCTTGAAGTTTAAAGATTATCACAGCTAAGTTAAATCAACATCCAAGAACAAATTAATAATGTATGCAGAAATTTTCATTTCCCCTTTGAGAATCAAAGAGTACTTCAGCTATTCTACGTGTATTCTAGCGGTGCAATTCGCCGAACCTCTCGTGTAATATTTGAAAGATTCTTATCGAAAAGGATTCGAAAATTATCTCTCACATTCATACCATTGTTAGCGGCTGCGGTGATAAAATATTGTTCCGTATATTTTTCATTAGAATAATTCATAGCTAAAAACAAGCAAGTAGACGATGAAATCTTTTATCGGACACAGTTAATATTTATGATTCGGGTCGGAAAAAATACCTTAAAAGGAACGACATTTCAAGAATTACTGAGTTTTTCAATGAGACAGGAATGAAGTAGCACATACAAAAAGTTAATAGTAATTACTGAAGATAAGATAAAAGGTCCTCCAGTGTGGCCAGGATTCCAACCTGCGCGAGCCATGCTCATGGAATTCTGAGTCCGTCTCAAGCATTCGGACATCACAGCTGATTCATAAGTAGTTAAAGCTATCAATCTTGAATCATCAATGTTCGGTTTTGCTACATGATAGAGGGGAATCTATTTTCATTCCCTTTTGAGTCACTCCCACACGTAACTGTGAAACAAGGTCCTGAAATATACGCACTGTCAATTTAGCAGACCCTATCGAATCATGTACCTCTCCCCTAAAGCAGCCCAAATAACGCCTTTTGTAGCGATACGATAGGTATCGTAATAGTGTAGTTTATCAAAAAAAACGTTATAAAGAGGAATTTTTTATATATCGAATGGTCAATGACTCCATCCAGGATCCAAGCCTTCGAACTGATTACTTTTTAGAAAGAGACAGAGAGTCGCTATAGGAAGTTACCTCTCTGCTTTAACATTCAAATCAACGCCTGATGTAACGATACGAGTTTATCAAAAAATCTCTATCAAGAGAAATTTATTAAACATCTATTAGTCAAAAGCAATATTACAGGATTAAGCTTTCCTGAGAATGTAGCGCACTGTCAATTCAGCTGACCCTATCGAATAAAAAATGGCAGAGTTGCAGTATTTAATAGTAGTGTTGTTAAAAGTGCTTCGACAGCTAGGATCTTCTCGAACAGATATGACACCAGTTTCACAGATAGTCATGTGTGCAGTGCGTTCGACTGTGGTGAAATCGAGTTCGATTCCTAGTTGTAGCTCACGTGAATTGAAACTATCGAAGCACTTTTTACATAATTCTACCACTACTGCGATAGACTTTCACCGGGACTCGAACTCGGGACCGCCATCACCGAAGTTGAACGCGTTGCCTACATGGCTATCAGGATGTCCTATTACAACTTTTATTTGCATTCATTTGCTGAATTTTGAATTACTACTAACTGAACTGAAACTAACTAACTAAACGCTGAAGTACTACAACTCTGTTTTATTTCGAGCAAATGATGAAATTTAGAATTTTCTATTATGAGGAAGAAGATCGCGCCGTGCCATACGTATACTTTTCGAAATTTCGTTTAATCACTAGAATGAAGAGCATTCTAGACTACTGCGCATCTGCTTCAAAAAGTAGTACTTTTACTGTATTTTGATACTGACGTAAAAGTGAGTGCTGGTCATAGTATACTTCACATACATAGATAAATAAAAATGGGCAGTTCGTTAGACGTCGAAGATATAATTAATGATGGTTCTCGGAATTCTCCTGCAATTGTTCTAAGAAAAGGGAAATCTACTAAGAGGGACATTATCGCATATCCCCTAAGCAGTAAAAATAATGTTTAGACTTAAGAAGCACGAAACAGGAAGTGACGCATTATTTTTACTATCGTCTCGAAAACAATTGGGATCGCGGATTCCCTAACGCTGCTAAATTTTATGGATGTGGAATGCGCTTAGACGCATAAATTGTTTAGTCTGCACGTGCCTTATCAGTCTTAGACCTATATATATGGAGCGCTTACCAGCAGGGTACCACAGTTAGCAGCTTCTCCTGGCCGAAGTAAGACGTGCAGTGACGTGGAACCATCTTCGAAGAGACTTCAGTTCGTTGCTTTGAGGTAAGCACGCTATTGATTCGTGTATTTGATATCTTAAGACTATTATTCTATTATTTTAACTTTAAATTCTTCATAAAGGAATCCCTAACGTTAAGCTTCATAATTTGCATCCTAGTTTACAAGCTAAATGTTGATAATTATTGTGCCACCTCCTTCTTATTAACATTGTGATATCCATTTTCCAGTGAAGCATCCTTGGTGTGGTTCGAAGCTTCTATAGAAGATTCCTTGAAGGAGAGAACGGCAGTGCCGACGCACAAGAATTCCAAAGGAAGGACTGATCAACAAAAAAGGTAGGGAATATTTTTTATGGTTTAAATCTTTTCCGCAACCAATCTTATCATCATTTATCAATTTTCGAGATTATTGATCTCTACAATTGGAAAGTTAAAGTACCCTTTGAAGTGACACAAAAATTATTTCTACAGCATTAGAGGGATAGTCGCTAGGTTTTCTAATATGTATGAGATAATGTAGGAAATGTGATCAATGTTTTGTGGCAGGTTCGTCAAATTATCCTCTACGTTAATAAGACCACTTAATTTGGGTTATACAATTTTATCTTTCTTATTTTAAGGAATCGTGATGCATACGTTTTCATCTACTTATTGCTAACCGTCATCTTGATCTATTTATCTATGACCAGTTATGTGGATCTCCTTATTTCAAATTGGATGAAGCTATATTTCACGGGTGCAGATTAAAATGTCCACTTTACCTATCGAATAACTTTCAGCTTCCTGATGGAAAACTTGTTCATGGCTCCTGTCTCGTTGTCTCATCTATGGTTATCTGTTTTAGCACTTTTAAGTTCACTTTCTTTTATTGAAGGTCATTGGCTTGAGGGGAACATTTGGCTCAACCAAAGGTTATTTTATGGGGTTTTCATTCATTCAGTGCAGCTTTAGGGAAGTGACATTTATTTATTGTTTGTATGTCGTGATGCTAGATCGGGGAAAATGAGGTATTTTGATCATCCTTCAGTTTTCTGTGGATTATCTTGGTAAAATTACTTAAGGTTTCGGAGAGGGTTATAATTTTATGGTATTTGTATGCCTCAGATGTACTATGATGATGATTCGGGGAAATAAAAACCCCATGATGGTTTTTGCTTACGAACCTATACAGTCTATGAATATAGGATTCGTACGTATAATAACTGAGGGGTGATACGTAATTGTGTTTCGGTCGGATTATGATTAGATAAGTTAGGAGATTTGTGTTAATGTTTGCCTGAGATCTGTACAAAAAGATTGAATATAATGCGAATTTAATTCTAGTTTCCTTTTGAGTAACGTTTTCGTTATTATGTTTTCATGTTGATAGTTCGTAAAGTGTAACTGGAAAATTTCAGACATCATTTCTAGGATGTGTTTCACAACGAAAGCTTGTAGAATCCTCTTTTAGATATAATTAAATTAGAAATTTTGTTCCTAGATATAGCGTCAAAATCGCTAAACTAGGAAGTACATCAGGGAGTCGCGAAGTGTGAAAACTGATCACGTTATACTTCGTTATTGTTCATATTGATTGATCATTCATTGTTTCATATTGATTATTAGTCATTATCTCTGTTAGTACAATGGTTATTAATAAAAAATGACAAAGGACACTAAGTTTTTCCCAATGTAACACTAACAGGGTCGTGTGTGACCAACATATCAGAGTCGCTAGCTAGAAAACCCTAGGAGCCACAGATTAACCTGTCACAAACTCAAGGACACCAATTTTGTAATCTCGGATGTATTTTATCGAAACAATTGTTAGAAACTGCCATTTTGCTCAATGCTGAAGAACCATTGCGAATGAATACAGTAATAAATTTCTCAAAGAGTAACGTTTAACTCTCATGTATTATTGCAGGAAATCTAATAATGGCGCAGAATAACAACCAACAGCCTAACTCTTTCACCTACTCACTGCAAGGGGAAAATGAGGAAGAAATAATAGTGGTGAAGAAGGCTGACGGTAGAACAACCATGACTATACGTTGGCCTAAAGAGGAGAAGAAGGGCAACGAAGCTTTGCCAGAGCAGTCCGTTCCCGTCCAGCTCCTGAAGAAATTACTCGACGCCACAGACTACAAGAGGAATGTAAATGAACGGTTCCAGAACATTGAAGAAGATGAAGACGAGGATGAGATCTAATCTTACACTTTAGCAGAGGGGGAGGGTTTGAGTATCAAAGATCAGTTTTAGGATGGGTTGGCTGTGTTACCTGAAGCTCTTTCTTTCATGAGAGGGGAAGCTGTGTACACGAGATGTTAGGTTTAATGGGAATTAGATCTGTAAGAGCCAACATATTTTGGTGGAGGACATATTACATATACTGGGTGTTGGGTAATTTGGGGATTGGTTTGGTAGTAGCCATGATATGTTAATGGCTAGATCATATATTACATATACTGGGTGTTGGGTATTTTGGGCATTAGTTTTGTAGTAGCCACCATATTTCAATGGCTAAACATATATTACATATACTAGGTGTTGGGTATTTGGGGAATTAGTGTTGTAGTAGCCAACATATTTCAATGGCTGAAACATATTTTACATATACTAGGTGTTGGGTATTTTGGGGATTAGTTTTGTAGTAGCCAACATATTTTAATGGCTAGAATATATATTACATACACGTGGTGATGGGTTCAATGGAAATTATTTTGTAGTAGCCAACATATTTTAATGGCTAGAACATATATTACATATACTAGGTGTTGGGTAATTTGGGAATTAGTTTTGTAGTAGCCAACATGTTCATTGGAATAGCTGATTGTTAAATGGTGATGGTAGTTCAATTTAATCGGAGGGGTTTTCAGCTAGCATAGTGTATTCGCAATTATTATAATGCACTTATAATAACAGCATAGATATATAATCTATGCACAGAAATGTTGCAACTGCTATAAAAAATCAATAAAAAAATGTTTTTCGCATTGTAATAAATTGAATAGAAAATGAAATAAAAATTAAATATAATCGGATAAATCTCTTTTGACTTATTTCCTTCTTCTCCTCGTTGTACCCTCATAGTTATAAAGTAAGTACTACCATGGATGCTTTGAATAAAAATTGCTTTTCTCTACTCAATAAGCCTGTAAACATTTAGCTCGACTGTTTGTCGTAGTGAATCTCGCCCCGTCAAGATGTTAAAATTTAGTATCTGCACGGAACTCTTAAAGTTTTCCACGCAAATTATCTTGTGAATTTCGTAAAATATGCATCGATATAGATTACAGCTTGCTCGATATATAGAAAATAATGTATTCGATTTAAAAAAATTGATTGCATTTACGAAGTTTAATGCTTCATAAAGATTTTGATATATATTTGTTCATCGAAGTACATAAATATGATCGATAGGGAGTGTGTAGTCAAGCCTTTGAGGAATAATATGAAGGTTGCTTTTAATTGGGTCCCACTTATTCTAATTTCTAATTTAATGCTAGTTTTATTTAAAAAGAACAGCAACAATAATTTCAACCGTTATTAACTAATTCAAATCTCCAATTAAATGAGTAATCAGAAGTCTTAGTACAGGCGCCAAGTAGGTATCATTCAGGCTCTTGAGAATTAATCATAGTTCCTGTATACGAGTAAGCAATAAAAAATAAGCTATTGCAAACGTGGAATGGAGCAAAGAATCAATAGTAATAAGAATTCATATTAATGAGATATAACTGCTCGTGAATAAAAATATCCTTGCCTATTCACCACGATATTCAACTACTTTTTAATTACAGTTCAATAGGTTTGGCCATTCTTAGCCGTTGAAGATATAAAGGCAACTATATACATAAAGTGCTACGGAGTGATTTGCCGAACCTTTCATGTAATGAGTGAATGATTCCTAACGGTTAGCATTCGAACATTACGAGGACAATGGTCATTGAATTCCGAGTTTCACACAACCATTCATTACAACCATTTGGACATCACAACTGACTCAACCAATCTTGCCACAATCGATGCTCGGTACCTCTATGCGAACCTTTTTAGCACTGACTCAGAGAAACAGCATTAGGAGAAAAGTATCGGACGTTTAATTTTCCATCCACTCAATCACACCTCCTTAACCTCTACCAACGCATTCCGCGAGACCAACATTTCGACACCTCATTGATTATTCGGTGGAATCCCTTCTTGGAAGACGAACCTTCAAACAGCCCCACCCCTCAGAGGTCACCCAAAACACCCTCCTCTCTCTATTAGCCTCCTCTCCGTATTAATTGCCTCTTTCGCCATTCCCTCCTCCTTCTGAACCAAGGTCCCAAAATTCAATGGGACCACTTTCCCAGAGCTTTCGATCCTTCCCCCGCGAAACTATCCATCAACCTGCCTTTGGTCCTCCGCCTGTCATCCCTCTCCCAATTTCCATCAGCATTTCGGATCAAATTTTAATGGGGTTGACCATAAATTATTTTAAGTGCGGCTCTCGCCCAGAGAGAGATGGAATTAAAAGGAGACTCGAATTAATTTGGAAGGGCGGTGACGTGTGCGGGCGGTAGTGGATGCGAGGATTAATTTTCTGTTCCGTCGAAGATTATTTCCGTGGAATTCGCACGGGGCGATTACGCGCTCCTTTGCTCTGGAACGGTAAAGGAATTGCGGTGGAATTATATGTCGAATTCTATCTCTCCTTATTACTAGGGAATCCCTGAGTACTTGAACAATTGTAATCAATTATTGCTCCGACGATTCTTTAAGGAAAAGGAGACCTTCCCTTCCATCGGTGACCGGTAATGAACCACAAATGAAATGTCGCAATTTTTGATAATAATTACGGGAAGAAGTCACAATTGATTTTCGGTGGCCGATAATTAAGTCATAGGACCGTCCTCACAACAATGTCACTGTTTTGATTAGTAAATATCATAAAATATAAGTGAGAATACATATAATCTCAATGATTGATACTATAATTATTTTATTGTTATTGCTATATAAAATGCAGTAATATGTGTCAGTCATCTCTTTCTAGAAGCTCGTAATAAGCTGCGAAGGGTTGGGTTGGGTAGTTGGTTGGGGGCGGGGAATTCCTTTAATAACAGATAACATTGTGTAATAAATTAATAAATCTGTTTCTCTTTTGGGAGTAATTTTAGCTTTATTTTTTTTATTTTTCATAACATTTATCTTTGACTCCTATCATTTTCCTGTGACTACTAGCTTTTTCCTTTCATCAATACTCAATTTAAATTCAGTTTAAAATGATATTTTACTTTAATTTGACAATGAAGGAATTTTTATAGCGGAGCAAATATAACAATAATATTGATAACAAAAATTTAACATGTCAAAAAAATTAAAATAATTCTGTCATGAGTAATCACCTCGATATTAAGGCCCCAACGCTACAATATTTAACTCTACGTTTTCTACATTTTTTGCAATATAAAATTATTACAACCGATAATTAATGCAAGCTTAAAAATCCTATTCTAGACCTCGTCGACTGCTTTTTCATAAGCGTACATTCGTCACCATACATTTTTGTCTTTCAATTTCACTTCGTAACATCACCAATTAACTTTTCCATGTAACTAATTTCAAAGGTTAACCTATGCTCAATATGCTTTTATGTTCAGTTAAAATGTCACATTTTCTAAGCTTTCATGACAATAAAAGACAGAAGGCAAATATATACATTATTTTCGAATCTAAGAATCATCATCTTTCGAAAGTGTTGTGGGAGGAAGAAAAATTAACGCGATTTTACAGTGCTTCCTATTCGCAGTGGTATGGATGGTCGTTAAGGATATTTTATTACATAATAGTATCTATGTTTTTTGATATTTAAAGACGCAGCTATGAAGAGTTAACTCGTCGCTGGGTTCATTTCCAGGAGATCAACTATTTAATAATTACAAATACCCCACGTAATTCCTACTGACTTTCATTCAGCAATATAAAATACTTTAAGAAATATTTGAATATTTAAATAATCATATCAATGTTGAAGGAATTTAAAATATTTTAGTAAAATTGAAATTTTAAATTTGATATTCCTAATTAGACGTAAGATGAATATGCAATGAAAAGCTGAATGAGGTTATAACTGAAGGTGATGAGTTATTGTTGACACAATAGGAATATATCAGTAGAAATATCCACTTGCTCTCTATTTAGAAATTACTTTCCTACGGTATCAGTTTCCGTTTATATTTGCCGTTATCTAAAATTAAATTTTACGAAAGGAAGCAGGCGCAAAAGTTGAAAATGAATTTTAGTTGCATTTCTAAAGGATTTCTCCAAAGCAGCATGGTGCCGAACTGAAGATGTTTTCATAATAAATAATCAATAATATAAGGTCAATAAAGCTTGATATTTCATTTGGCTCGATTGCGACCTTCCATATTTCATGAGAGGCCGATTTTCTCTTCCATATGTTCCGGCGAGACTATTTTCAAATCAAGAAAATAGCCCAAGAAAAGTCAAGGAACCAAAGAATATTGAGAGCAGAAGTGAAATGTTAACGGATCCAATCCTGGAGGGAAGGCAAGCGGGATTCCCAAAGCGGCTGCTTAGAGAGAGAATGGGGACAATGCTCCATCGGTAACTTCAAAATTCAAACCCACGTGACCTGACGATTTTGGGGTTAGAGACAGAAAATCAGAGGAATATAAAGGGGCAGCCAATCTCTCAGTTGTCATAGTTGGTCTATCCAGTGTAGGTGTTGGTTCTCATTAAGTATCCAAAGAGGAAGGAAGTACATTCGAACATGGCGGCACGAGCCGTAACTCTACTCGTCGCGGTGGCATTCGTATCAGCAGTGTGTGCCTTCCCAACCCTCCATGGTAAGTTTTGATAATTTTATATTTTCCTCAAATTAGCGTGCTGCATAGTATTCAATACGCACTTATGACTATGCCTGGATTACAATCAGCATAAGTGGATTAGTATTTATTAAAATGGATTTTCTCTTGTTTGGACTAGTTAAATAATTCCAAAAGATAAACTAAACTAAATTTACTACAGAGAGATTTATAAGAGGAAAAATATATATCTAGTATCTTTAGTGTTATGAATTTAGTAAAAATATCTTGTTTTAAAATTTCAAATTATCTGTCACTTTTGAGCGTCAGGGTTTTCATAATTCGTAATTTGCGTGTTTAGGTCAGAAAATGAGAAAACAGGAAATGATTTCAAATATTCAAACGAAAATAAATCCAAAAATATTTATACTGTTGCAAACATTTATAAAATGACCTTTTATCAATCACTATAGATATTTGTTCAAATTGAATAATTTGAAAGTTTAAAGGGATTTTAAAAATCGGGAGTTTATTATTAATTTATTATTAATTATTTTCTGTTCCTTAGCTAATACATCATGTGATCAAACAATAGTAATGATAATAGAAGAAACAATTTGCCATTCAGACATTGCACAAGATTTTTTATTTAATTTTATAACTGCATCTTTTATTTACGTTTGTATACTTTGAATGTTACAATCTTGATGCTCATTAAGTAGACAAATAGAAAAGGACATAGCCATATCATACATATCCATTCAGACACCACTCGTTTCCTTCATAATGAATGAATTTTAATACTCCAGGGTCAAATGAAGATGACTTGGACACGCTTAGATCTGCTCGGGCTCCTGTAGAAATTTACAACAACGTCAAAGGGGAGCACATCGTCACAAAACGTCCAGAACATCATAAGGAACAGCATCATTCTGCACCACCAAAGAAGGAACATCACTCCCACCACGTCACAGAGCACCACACTACTCCAAAGAAAGAGCATCCCTCCCATCACGTCACGGAGCACCCCACCATTCCACCAAAGAAAGAGCATCACTCCTACCACGACAATGAGAGCCATAAGATTCAGCCAAGGAATGATTATCACTCTCACCACGTCACGGAGCACCCTACCACAACAACGAAAAAAGAACATCACTCCCATCACGTCACGGAGCACCCCACCGTCACAACAAAGAAGGATCATCATTCCCATCACGTCACGGTGCACCCAACCACAACAACGAAAAAAGACCATCACTCCCATCACGTGACGGAGCACCCCACCGTCACAACAAAGAAGGCGCATCACTCCCATCACGTCACGGAGCACCCTATCACAACAACGAGAAAACAACATCACTCCCATCACGTCACGGAGCACCCTACCGTCACAACAAAGAAGGATCATCACTCCCATCACGTCACGGAGCACCCCACCGTCACAACAAAGAAAGCGCATCACTCCCACCATGTCACGGAACACCCTACCACAACAACGAGAAAACAACATCACTCCCATCACGTCACGGAGCACCCCACCGTCACAACAAAGAAGGATCATCACTCCCATCATGTCACGGAGCACCCCACCGTCACAACAAAGAAGGCGCATCACTCCCATCACGTCACAGAACACCCTTCCACAACAACGAGAAAACAACATCACTCCCATCACGTCACGGAGCACCCTACCGTCACAACAAAGAAGGATCATCACTCCCATCACGTCACGGAACACCCTACCACAACAACGAAAAAAGAACATCACTCCCATCACGTCACGGTGCACCCCACCGTCACAACAAAGAAGGATCATCACTCCCATCATGTCACGGAGCACCCCACCGTCACAACAAAGAACGAGCATCACTCCCATCACGTCACGGTGCACCCAACCACAACAACGAAAAAAGAGCATCACCACGTCACGGAACATCCCACCATCCCACCAAAGAAAGAGCATCACCCTCACTCTTCGGTAGACAACCATCACTCTCACCCCGTCAAAGAAGATGCACATCACTACCATCCTACAAAGGGAGAACACCAGTCAACCCCAACCAAGGATCATCACCCCCGTTATCGCCGGGATGATCATAAACACCACTCTCACGAAGATAAGCACAAGAGTCAGCCACCGAAGAAGGAACATCACTCCCATCCTCCAAAGGATCACCATCCTCAACCAACCAAACAACCACATCCACACCATACAACCAAACAGCCGCACCACCCAAAACCCACCAAGGAGCATCACCATCCGGAGCCTCCAAAACACCCACATCATTCCCACCCACCAAAGAAAGACCATCATCCATCCCCCTCACATAAAGTAGAGCACCACCCTCCAACTAAGGTTCATCAACCACATAAGGATCACCACCACTCAAAGCATTGACAACATAGTTACAGGAAATATTTTTTAAGCTTATGGAAGTACTACATGAAAATATTCAAAGAAAGAAAGTCAATAGAAAACCCGGAATCTCAAAATACCACGTAAGATCCTCTGGAATATCAGAGAACAAGACGACTTCGACATGGACCAACAGATTTTCACTTGACTGGACGATTTTCCAAAGGCCATTTTTCTGGGTGTAATTCATGATTTCTTCTCTATCAATGTGTCATTAATTTATTATCAGTTGAATCAATATGATAAAATATTATTTATGTTGTGGGGTGATATTTAATTCTATTTAATAAATCATTCAATAATTAACGTAATTTCTTCGAAATGTTTTTATTCATCTTATCCCTAAACGTCTCGATCGCAATAGGCTTAAACAAATTTATAATTAATGAAGTGTCTTCGCTGATTTTGGATCTTTAGTGAATCTTATCAAAGAGGTTACGAAATTACGCAAGAAACTATACCAAAATGTATAACGCTGCGGACAGGATTCGAACCTGCGCGGGCATGCCCATTGGATTTCAAGTCCAACTCCTTAACCACTCGGACACCGCAGCTCATGTTAAGTGTCGGATATTATCACTAAATACCTGCTTTGCAACTTCATTGCATGCTTATTTTTCAAGTGAAACCAGAATGTACGCGAATGCCAAAAAGTCCCACTTTGGATGAATTTGGGTCAGGAAAGTCTCATCTGTCACTTACCCCACATATACAGAAAGGTTGAAAAACAGATCTATTGCGCTAGAATTAAGTAAGAGTATGTACGTAATTGCAGAAATTATCACATTTGTTTGATTTCCTGTATTTGTGGTGATTATATTGGTCAAAAGCTAATTAGGAAAGAAATTAGCTTAGGAAATTGAATTGACGTTAAAGCCAAGACTGTATCAGAATTATAATTGGAATACCTTCATCAATATTAGTGTAGAGCTAAAGAAAAATCAATATCGGAAAGAACGAACACCTTAGAAAATGTTCTATGCTAAAAATTAATCACATATAATTTTGAATTTTTCCGAAATATTTTCTGAGAAAATCCTGTTCATTCTGTAAAATTATTGAAGAGAGAATTGGATAGAATTTGATGGCGATTATTTTGAAACGCCCGGTAACAGAATTTCGAGAGTGGTATAAATATACCCAAATTAAAACGGACAAGGAAACTTAAATCTACTGCTGACACGATAATTAATGAATTTACTAAAGAAGCTTCAACTTAAGGAAAGGCTACCCAACATACTATATAAAATGTTCGCATTAGAAATTCGTACCCTTCTCTCATTGCTTCGCAAACAAATGATAAAGCGCCGATATTTCTGAAATTAAAAGACGTAAATTTTATCTCTATCAGGAAAATAAATGGGAAATTTATGAATTTCAAAAAGCCTTCCCCAAATAATTTTCTTTCTAAAATCCGTGTTTGGATGCATAATTCGTCAAACAAGTCTACAAAGGCAGAATGCATCGCTCCATCTTTTCTGTTAGGGATAAATATAGATATATTGAAGGATGGGAGCATATGGCTCGATTGCCTCTTGAGTAGAAATTCACATCAGATGGAATTTTAGCAAAATATGCGAAGGATCTTAAGTACCGCATCACGTGAGTATTTCACATGTAACATTTAGAAATACAGAAAAGGATTTTACAATTGAATTTTACCACGGAAAATTCTATCGTTCTTTTCAATTAGAGAGAGAGAAAGAAAAATATTTTTGTGCGCCGTTAAGGATTACTTGAACCGTTATAGCCATTTAAAATTCCTTATTCCTTCCTTTGTGCTGAAAGACTTAAGTCGAAATTATTATTAGAGCTGGAAACTTTTGTGGAAAGGTACGACCAAATACGACAGATGCATTCTTGATTTTTAAAATCAATTACATTTTCCTCGAATATAATAATATCATGAAATTTCGGAGATAATTTACGAATGAGAATATCTCTGGTCTTCCTATGTAACAGAACGAAATTTTCTTAAGTAAGATGTTAAGAAAAATCTTTTTCTTCACTATCTTCAATAAAAATTCAGTTAAATATACTAAATATTACGCAAGTTATGGTTATTATTATATTGTTACCGATATCTAATTGGATATTTCACCGTTAATCTCAAGTATTAAAAGCTAAAATATTAAAAGTTTCAATTTGGTACATTCGATCTGAAAAAGTATTCGCCCAAGTTTCCTGGATTAATCTCCTCCAATAGCTTAGAGTAATGTTGAAATAAAATTTGTTTGAGTTGAGCGAAAATTGTCTCAGTTAAAGATGTTAGAAATGCTTTATAATTGCCTATAATTGTGAATTAGAGGTCTTAGGAATCTTCACTTTACTAGCTCAGTTTTGATAGGATTAGTTTCGGATTTCATAATGGGGTTTCAGCATCGAGGCCTAGGAGCGCTACTCTCGCATTACTCGCCTCTCGGAAATACTCACGATGCAGGCCCAAACAGTAGAGGAGATCTTATCAGTTAGTTGCTTTCAACGTGAAATGTCTCCGGCGTCCATGATACTCTCAGCTACGGGAATAGGTAAGTCCATTTTGCTTTATTCGATTTCTCAGTTGCTCGTAAACTTCATACACCCTTTAAGGAATATTTGTGCAATACTCGGCATGAAACAGAAGGATTCAGACGGTAAATTCCTTTACTCTGATAAGCTAATAGATTTACGATGACATTCCACGAACTTATTTTCTCTTTAAATCTTGTTTTAACTTTATCGGTCATCAAATCACCTCTTTTGACCTTTTTTCAACCTTTCTACTACGGTTCTTTTTCCTCTTCCACAATATTAAGTAATATTTGGGATGTGAAGTGTCAATGAAATAGGTGCTGTTTCAAAGACATTTGGGCTCTCAGATAATCATATGAGCGGCGGATTCGGCTTCGATGAAAGCGGTCTCGGGTTCGAATCCCGGTGGGAGCCCACGTGCGAAACTACCTGTCGAAGCACTTAAGTAATGCTACTACAATCAAATGCAGTTGTGACGGAAGTTACCGTCATCTTAGGAAAACAATTTCTTAGTCATTCGTGACTGAAGGAAGTGAATATAGCTCCTTGATCCTTATTTTACTTCAGTATTTAGACTTATAATCATCATTTGATTTTTCCTATGTTCTATTGAGTATCATATTCTACATAACAAAGACAATGTTACAACATATGTATATGATTAACCACTCCTCCCCCACTGTGTCGGTTCACCCTACCTCCTCTTTTCCCTATGTAAGTTTTATAGGTGTTTTTTTCCTCACCTGATATAGTCAATCTATGCCGAAACCGGTGGTTTATTTGTAAACATATGTGGAAAAATACGTAAAGGTTTATTTTACTTCTGCTATTCCTACTATTCCTTTTAATGGATTTCCACACGGGAAAACTCTCCGTTACCAATTTTATATAAAGGTTAAGTGAGGTTAAATTTAAATGAAGCGGACGACAATTGGAGTCAATCGCATCGGTGTAACAGGTCTGTGAAGTCAAAGGAGGTTAGGGAGGGGAAACATTCGACCTGCGGCTAACGATACAAGGTTACGAGATGGTGCACCTGTGAATACTACCCCCACTTCCATAGCCAACAAGTACACGACCTTCGACGCCTCCAAACAAATGAGAATCCTCCGCAAATAGCCGCACATGCGACTCTTAAGGCCTATGCGTGTGAATGCATATTATCTCGGTGGTTAATCTCTTGCTTACTCAACTGCTTCCTTCTCGACACGCGTCTCCGCAAACGGGTTGACTTGGAAAAGGCAATTCTAGACAAAGGCGCTAAGAGCTCATTCATCGGAAGACTTTTAAAAGGAATTACAACCTGCGATCGCTGGCGTATATTTTACTGAACGATTTCTCGTCCATTATTCATATTATTCATTCCATAGATTCATATATCCATACTCGAGTCTTTTCCTTGCAAAGGTGATTTCGTGTTTTTTAATTCAATGCATGTCAATTTAATGTCGGAATGTAAGAATCGACATCAAAAAGTCATTGCCCCTAACTTTTTCAGCCAAAAATATAAGCATGCGGGAAAATCAATTTACAAGAATTCGTCAATGCTAATTTAAAAATTTTCCCGTTTGATCATGGTTAGGGCGGCAATCCCATCGCACCGCTAGCTTCTGTTGTGTAAATCGGACTGTTGATACAGGAACAAACGCTGGAATTCAGCTGCCCATTGCAGTTCTGACCATCAAGGACCTCCTTTAGAAGGGCGAAAAAATAATTCCTGTGTTCTGATTTTTCTGCATGTTTGTTAGTTGTTTGTATCAATATCAAATAAATTAAAATTAAGACTCTAGTTTTCTTCGATCGACAAGGGAAGACATGGGTGAAATAACAAAAACGCAACGTCATGGAATCTGGTATCCTTACTCTTAAATAAGTTGAATATTTTAATTCATTCGAAAATGAATGGCGTAGGTCAGGATTATAAAATTTTCAACAAATATTTGTATAGTATAATATTTTAAATAAATATCAAGTTAACTAAAACGACAAATTACAATTTTTCGTTTTTCAAAGTTCAAATTAAGAATAGAGCTTATCACGAATCACAGTAAACTCATTGATTGAGGAAGGTGCATAATTAAAATGGAAAGATTTTCGATTCGTGAAGGGAGAGTTTTAGGATCGACAGCTGTGAATCTAAAATGATATTACCTCTCGGGATAAGTTGCAGGATAGGAGATTAGAGCATGGAAGAAAGATTTCCGATGAATTCGTCGCAAACGTTTTAAAGGATTAGATTCAAAATTCGGTCATTCCAATAGGCGGAGACCGATGGCTTTTGAATAAGATGAAACTTTAAGGAGAACTTGTGGGAACCAAAAGTTACTTTTGATCTTCTTCTTGAAGTGAGTGGCAATAACGGGTCGCCGAGTTCAAAGATAAAGTGGTGTGATCCACGGATAAGATTTCAGCATATCGTCGCTGGCGGCTTGATCTTAATTTAGCTTCAAATGTGGGTCGTTATCAGGACATCGAACCGGAAGCGAAACAAAAACCGAAACCGGAAAGAACGATTTATTTAACCTGAGTGAAAACCGAATCCGAACCGAAAAAAAATGAAATTCTTGAACCGGAGCCGAAACCGAAGTTTATACTTTTCTGAATTTCAGTCCCCAATAATTCGCATTTTAGTTAAATGTAATTGGAGGAAGATTGACTAAACGTGTGCATTCCATTGGCAGCTATTACAAAAAAATGTAAATTCGATCCAAAAATTTAGTGTAATGTAGTGTAAATAGAGGAAGGCAAGAAATATAATACAACAAACTAGGAAGTACATAATATTACAATGGTCGGAGAAAAAATAACGGTTCGAACCGGTTCGACGTTGACAAAAGGATCGAAACCGGAACAGAACCGATATTTGCTTTTTAGTTGGACCGAACGTAAAATAATGTTTGATTCTGTGGTCGTAGAGTAGTTGTTAAAGCGATTATGATTTTCAATGCAATATTCAAATGGAAGATAGTACTTTCCAGTCCCAATTTTCCCAGACAACGATGATTTGTATTTTCTTGCATACTGCAGTTAAATATGTATATTATTATCATCAGAATATGAACGAGTACAGTACTTCATCAGAAAACAGGGCTTTTCAAACATAACTTCAAACTTGAAAACTAGCATTTCTAAAATTTTTAATAGTCCAATTTATCCTTTAAACCATCTATTTATTTTAAGCCAATGAAATTTTGATCGAGCTCAAAGTTAAGCATATTTAAATCTCGTGATAAAGCTTTTATGTTGCAAAGATCCATATAGAGGTATGAGTTAATGATTCAAATGAGCAACTGGCCTATTTATGACCTAAGCTGTCAAAAACCATAAATAAAATGTACACACTTATTCTTACACAATATTTTATGCTATATTACACAATTTTTGAATAATTACACTTTACACAATATACCAAAATCTTGATCAATTTAAAATTAACATATCAGAAAGAAATAATAATACACTGTTGGCTGTCTGTGCCTTTTGAAACACCCTCGTGCGTCACAGTCGTAGAATTCTATAGCGATGTGCAGTATATCTGCATAAATGAAGAGCATGGCGGAAAAGGGGGTGATTCATGCATTCAAGCGACATCTTCCCGATGATAGCTGGCGCCAAGCTAAGTGACACATTGCGCGAGGCCGCAATCATGTCTGTCTCCAAAGTATAGCAGCGACAGCGCATTCCGAACGATCACTGTGATGCATCAAAAGCAACGTCGGTCAATCGATAGCTTCCCTCAATTGGTTCCATCGACAAGGCATGTGTGTGCTGGAATCATGAACTGAGCTGGGAATTGCGTCAGGAGCGTGTCGATTCCGCGGAAGGTTTGATCCAAACTGCCGGCGATTTAAGAGAGAGTGCTTTTGCCTGTTGTTTAAATTTGAAAGGGAAAATTATTTAATTTGTGCAGGCGAACGAAATAACGATTCTCCACCTTTTCTGTGGCTGCCAAAATTTATTTTTTATGACATTATATAGGTGTATTTACATTGCTGCGATTAGCTGAAATTGATATTAGAACTTAGATCTTTATCACAGAACGTATTTATTGAGCAAACATGTTTCCAACCTTTATCTAAATACATAGCCTCAGACCTAAGTAAGTTCTGTGGTAAAGGTATTAGTGTTCTCGTCTCATTTTCATTATAATGGAGACCTACCAACAAGTCGAGGCCAAATTAGTAGATTCTATTGCGATTAGGTGTAAAAAGATTTCGTTTATGGCTTCCTGAAATGTTGCAATAATGCAAGGACACATATAAGCCAGAAGACAAAAAATATTTTTCTTACTTGTATCTCAATCAATTTATTCATTAACAATAATAATTAACAATATATTCGAAAGGCTATGCTTTCAACATTATTCGCCGCTTTTTCATCAAGAAGTAATAAAAGGAAGTCCGAATTCTAGAGCCAGTTAAATGAGGTGGTAACACAAGGAAAGAATACCTAGTCTTTAATTCAGTTTATAGAGATATTCATTTCAGTATTTCTAATGAGAAGTAGTAGACGCTTCCTGATCTCTGAAGTACTTCATAACATCAAGCAAAAATTTTCTCATAAATATAATATATTTTTATTTTTTTCGTTATTTTTTTTAATTTTTTAATTCGTAATTTATTTATTTATTTAATGAGTGGGGCGTTTATTTATAAAAGCTATGATATATATCACAAGTGATTCAAATATTCCGACAGACAATAGAATTTCAAATAATCTTAATAGTCAAATTCAACCTTCTGTGAAAATTTGATAATTTCATTCGTACAGAAGGTGTTTTATTCGATCGGATACGAATACACTCTGTAAAACAAGGAAGCTCTAAGTCTCCTTATTAATATTAATTACACTATCGCCAACACGATTTTTTAAATGTGAAAATATGGCAGAACAAAATCTAGAGAATGGAAATTCATAAAATACATTAAATGTGCGGATTTCCGATGGTGTAACCCGCATATTCATACGGATTTCCGGCTTTTCATTTTGGCTGAATTTGATCTCTGCGGTTTGACTTTCAACCACAGAGCGTAGATAAGATTAATACACCCAATTCCCTTTCATTTTATCACAATGGATTGCATAAAATAAATTGAATGTAAAATATATATATAGGTTGAATTTCCCTAATTTTAAATGCTTGAAATAAAGTGCAACTTGGAATTTTCCGGATTTTGGAATGTATAGTTCGGTGAAGATTAAAATTATTGAGGCAAAGTCAGACTTTTAGAAAAATTACTCTTCCTAATACCTAAAACCCGCGAAGAAAAATACAACAAGCAAAAAATGCAAACGTAGATTTATCTTATATATCTTATAATATATATTTTGTCCAAAATAGATTTTCATGATGCATGAAGCATACCATAACACCCTGCCACACGCCGAAAGGCAGCTTGCAGGGTATTAATGTAGATGTAGATTAACCATGTCACGTAAATAATTTACGTGCCATAATTCGAGTAAACTTCATTTAAATTTTACGTATTATCCCAAACGCTTCTGTAAATAATATTCTTGCGGCTGAAAAGCAATTATAATTCTCTTCCAATTGAACAAAATATATTTGGTGGATATTCAAATTCCCACGTCAGGTTAAGTTTATTCATTGTTCAATCTCCTTTTTTTTACCCTTCGGGCTGAATTCTCCGGACCACTCAATAACTTATTCCAAGGCTCATAGCTCTTACACCTACAATAACTCAGTCATATATACATAGAAATGCTATGTTATCTCCTAAACAGCTCATTATATAGAGAATGTGGAAAATTTTGAACGGATGCTCATGAAAGTACTCCTTACAAAATATTATTTTCACGCTCAAATCAAATGAAGGATTACAGAATGAATTTCAGAACTTTTCAACTCAAAAAAAACTTTCCATGAAAACATCTCGTAGATTTTTCACTTCATTTTGTACATCCCATTTGAATTATTGGAGTAAATAAAATAACGGTCATAATTAATCAAAAACTTTCAGAAATGTTCTGAGTTGCTAATGAGTTTAAGCTCTTCTATTTGGGACCAATAAAAGTTTTTTAAAGGTAAATTTCGAAATTCTCTTCCAGAAAAACAAAATATACTTTCCTATTACAATACGCAAACTACAAGATAGAAATCCCTCTTCTTGTTCATTGATATTTATTTCTATACCTATTTATTTCGCTGTAGGTTCTGCGGTTACTCGTATGGAATTTATGGTTCTCACGCAAGAAACGAACCCCTCACCATTGAAATTTAATATATGTAAAATATCACCGGATCAGTTATGATAATATTAATAAATATATTTGTTTGGGCGAGGTTGAGACTGAAAAGATTTCTTTTTACACCTAATCCTTCGTTAGGGTTACTTAACACATGAAAGAAACAGCACGAAAAAAGTTCGCTGAAGAAAATTGATTTGAGGGTCTAAAAACCTAAGCTAGTGCTTAGTTTTCTATACCACAACAGGAAAAGACCCACACGAAGGGGGATCTTTTCCTATTTTAGAAGGATGAAAAACCTGCAAAACCTTTAGATAGATGAAACTAAAATTTTACGGCAGACATTAAAGGGACACAAAAAAGAATATTCCATTATCAAAATCGCATCCTATTTCGCTTTCACAGACATCTTTAGAATAGCGATCCAGGTGAAAGGAGCAAGCAAATAAGTACTCATGGAATGGCAAAGGATGAAGTACCGAATCGCCCAAAAACGAGCGATTCTGAGATTACGCGGATGAGAACAAAGGCAGGACCATCGATACTGTATTCCGATGGGCAATAAAAACATAGCCGTGGCCTGGAATCACTGTTGCGTGCCATAAAGAGATATAAAAGGGCAGTCAAATCCGTTTGGTGGAGATTCCTTTATTCAATATTCTGCTCACTCGGGTCTCCCAAATCAAATGCGAGGATACGACGTACCGCTTTTGCATCTAGGACTGCTCTCCCCGGAGACTGGAATCGGTTTAGTGCGACGGGAGCCGTGACGTAAAACGCGTTCTCTTTTTCTCAACCTATATTTCTCTCTCTCTTTTATTCCTCCCCTCGATTCCACTATCTGGATGTCATCCGCCACCCCCATGACACTCTCTTCTGACACCACAAAGCGGCATACTCTTTAAATTCCCAAAGAAGAAAGGGAATCATTAATCCGCGATGTTAATTTCATCGATAGATCTATGAAGCTGTGTTTGCGAAACAGGCGATGAGTTGGAGAGGTAGAGAAAGCCTCAGGGTTGTAAAACGGGAATGAACTGATTGTGAGAATACAATCGACATGAACAAAGGTGGAAATTTCGATAATTAAAACGATATATGGCACAAAACCTAGTGGAAACTCTCAGGTCAGGTGTGGTAGTGATTTTGATGCAACAGCTTTGTTAATACAACGCAGATATTGAAAGAAATGAAAACAGTAAATTCCTCGACAGTAAACCTGCTGTGGAATTTACTAAGCATTCATGTCTTTCAACATGTGCGTTGAATTTCACCAAGTTACGCTTGAACATATAAATTTTATTTAATACAACTTATATTAGACATTACAAGCATTCGCAAAGTAGACTATAGCGAAGTTAAATATAAAATATCCATAATATCATAATAATTATTTTCCTTCTGCATTAAAGGCTTATCAGGATGAAAAAAATCATACACTACATTGCGGTAAGCTGCCCCTATCACAAAATTCTAAAGCGGGCAATTTTCCGGCAGTATAAAACGGAAAAAATTAATTCTTTCTAGTATCAATCCAAACAGATCATTTTATTTCTCTAATGCTGATAGTATTTTAGAATTTTCAATCTGGGTCACTTTGCACAATATGATGAGAGAATAGATAAATGTTTCCACCTCTTTCTCGTATTCCGAATTTTCAGCTTATACGTTTTATACTTGAAAAATATCTCTCATAATAGAAACATTTTTCTTCGCCACCTTTTCATATCACCTTTTTAAAAGGTTACCATTTTATGAGGATCAAATTTACTATGAAAACATTCGACTTTTCCAGGTACCGATTTTACTATAACTTAAAGCTGAGATAGCTCAGTTAAGTTTCTTGCGGATAATTTAAATTTTTAAGCATATTATTAATGTTCAATTAAATCTACTGTACCAATTAAATATGATTTTTAAATACATGAATAAATTCTGATTCTTAAATATATAAATAAATTCTGATTTTTAAATACTTATACTTAAATTTTAAGAGAGATTTTTCTATATACAGAAACTATATTTCAATATTGATTAAAAGGCTTCCATTTAATTATGGATTAATACCGAGTAATTTATCTTCACTAATAGTAAATGTTAAATTGAAAGATAATCTTGACGTTTCCATTTATCGCTGCAGTACTCTGACACTTTAATAGGTAAATAAACTGTAGTGGGGCTTCAATAGCGAGCATCGCATTATTTTCTGCCTCTCCATTCACCTCTCACTTTCTCCAATATTCATACCTTCATTTCCCTCCGCTTTCCACAGCTTTCCCTATTCCATCGTATCAGACTGACACCAAGGGAAGTCTCACAAAGCGCACGGATACATTGGCATATATTAGTTCTATTGAAAAGCCGTTCGCAGCCTTTTGCGTCCCGCGTCACGTGCTCAATAATATCAAGAGATTGATATCAACCGCTGAGGGAACTCCTTCCACTTTCCCAGCAATTTAAATTAATGGAATTTACTGCCTACGTATTATTGAACAGGGATCTGTTGCATGGAAAAGTGAATTGGAATGATAATCGTGTGCATTCGGTTATGTGGTGCAATAACTAGTAAATTATCGTTGAAAACGCACATTCAAAATATACAGGAGTCAGCTAATAGGACTCCGAGGCTATGTAATCGCGATCGTAGAGGCAGCCAATCGAGTGTCAAAGAGGTGGCTTACTTTTCGTTAGTTCGCCCATTGAGTACTGTTGCTCAAGAGAAGGGTTTGATCCTGGAGCTAGAGCGCGTATAACGTAGAGGCTCGTTTTGTTAAGATAGACTGTAGGTTCGACAGCAGTGTATCAGAGATCATCAAAATCCTCGGATGGGAATCTCTTGAGCATACATTTTTGAGTAGTGATTTACGTTCTGAATCACGCGACATCGTGATTCCTGTACCTAGAGAAGGCAATTTTCGAGGCCAGATGTCAAAGAGGTTTCGCGAGATTATAGCGAGAACGGATAGCTATTTCTGGTCCTTCTTGATAGTATTAGGTATATCAATCAGATAGCTAACTAGGGATCTCCGTGTTTTACACACCCGCTGCCATAAGCTATACGGCGGCTCGCGGAGTATTAATCTAAATTTAAATGTAATATTTCATTACTATCAATTACAAGGGGATTTTTTTGAAGCACTTAAGCTTAGGTTTTTTAAATCCACAAAGTAGTCTTCTTCTGTGAACCGTTTTTACATGCTATTGCTTCCTTTAATTTATATGACGATGGGTTGGATGCAAGAAGAGACTTTATAGTCTCAATATCGCCCTAAATAAAGCACATTATTATTATCATTATAGCGGTAGCGACTAACTTAGGAGTTCCAACACCATTGTGGGCAATGAAAGAAGTTCTTAGAAACAGAAAATGATTATTCTTATAACACTGCAGTGATTTACTTCACATGAGAAAAAACCTTTTCCTGTGATCTGAAATGCTGAAAACAAATTTGTGAAAGAGATGTCTGATGATGCGATAAATTGGTAACTAAAATTTGAGGAATTGTGTTTATAATTTCACAAAACAGTGGGCTTCTACGAGCTTCATTAAGATTAAAATTCTTTAGTGAAGCAATTATTTGTGTAAATAAAATACGTTTCAATGTATGATTGACACAAATAATGTCTGACCCAATTTGTGTAGGGGTTTGCGACTTACCATCCATAGTTTCGGATTAAATCCTTAAAAAGGATTGGGATTTCTCGATCAATAGACCACCCGATAAGGCGTCGCAAGTTTTGATAAGATTTCCGATTACCTAACCTCTTTAAATATTTAGCTCCCGTATATCCGAAAAGTGGCTTTAAGTTCAGCGTACGAACGTGGAACAAGGACGATTTTAGTGTTCCATGCCTGAAACTTAAGGTGGTGGTAGGTAACTTATTGTTAGATTCATTCACCAAGCTTCTTCTTAAGCTCCCGCTTAAGACGCTATCCCGCTTAAGACGCGGTTTTCTCTCGTTCCTGGTCCCTTTCGCTCGATGGTAAATGATTAAAATATCGGTTAAGACGCTCTGCTAACCGCTTATAAAATATATTTATTCCGTTCCTACATGCACTGCAACCCGCTATTGCAAATCCTTCGCCGCAGTCGATAAACTGATCATTTTTTATACGATTCGTCCCTTACTGTATAATTGGTAAAACTTGATGGAGAGAAAATAATCAAAAATAAGTTACAGAGGAGAACCCTGTATTTGTACGAAAAGCAGACCATTCTTAAAAAATAAGACGAAAAATAAAGCAGTGTAACACAACAATGGTTTACGGGCTCTCTATATACGAGTATCTACTGCTGTGGAAAATAAAGCAAACGAAAGAAGATTCGTTTTTGTTCCTAAGTTGTAAAGAACTTATTTCAAAATTAAAAAGCCAAAAATACCTTCCATATGATTTCTAATTTAAAAGAAATAAAAATTGGAATGTCCCTGTTATAACGCTATCCCGCTTATAACACTGTTTTCCTCTGAAAAGGGTCTTAAACGGGTTCTAATGTATGTAAAAATACATAAATTATTTCTATATTACATTCTGAATCAAATTTCTTTTATCAAAGAGTTCTTATTTGCATCCTCAGTGTTGACTTCCCGACGAAGTAGGCTTTCTACATCATGTGCGATTTCCCGACCACAATCGTTCTAATTGATCAGCTTGCAATCCCATTAAAGCGGTTTCAGCCTCCAAATATCTCTCCTGTGATATTTCAGCACCCAGATGGTTTGAGAATCACCAGAAGACCCAAATTGGGTTAGCTATACCTCAGGTTTATACTTTTGAACTTAAATGTTTGAAGTAGCCGAGTTTTTAAAACTTAAACAAAATTCGTTAAATGCTCCAAATTAAATCGTGGGATTCCCTCAACAATTCTTTATGCTATGTTGCAAAAGGAAGTACCACATATTTAAATACGCGTGTTTTGATAAACTGCCGAAATCCTCCCTACGCAATTACCAGAGGTCATCGTCATGGCATAAAATGTAGACCATCATGCATCACTTTGCATACGAGGTCATCCCGTCATAAACAGGATATTCAATTCACGAAACCGCTGCGTCCAAACGAATCCTTCGCCAGCCTTAGGAGAGCATTTCGATAAATGTAACTTTAAACGTCGCCGACGTCGTAATATTCGGAAATCCTTTTAATCCGGGCTTGCCTTACCGGAAGCAAAGAGGGCACCACTTTACCCAACTCCCTTCCCGGCCGCAGAATGAATGAGACCCTCCCTTATGGGGCCACTCTTCAGATGTCGAAACCCGACCAAATTCACATGTTTCCATGCAGTTCCAAGGCACTCGTTTCGCGGTATGTTTCCTCGCCAACACCACCGCCATGACCCTCTCCGCAGAAAGGAAAACCTTTTTTTTAATGACTCCAACTTTGCAAAACATCAACGGGCTGTCGAGGGCCTCAATTTCATCTCTCGCTAACTGGGGACGGCTTTTTAGAGAGGAGGACGGTATGCTAAAAGGGGGAAATGGAGTTGAGAAGTTGAAAGAGGGAATACATCGGTCCCTCGTTAATGTTTTCCCCGACCGCGGGACTGCCCAGTTCCTCGATCGGGAGGGCTTTTGGGTGAAATGCCTCGTTATGATTCCGACGGATCCCTACAATTGAGGGGTGCAGGTGCTGATGTTATGGGATGTGCGGTCCTGGAGAGGAATAATGAGGTCGATACATCGGTGGAAATGGAGGGAACGAATACAAATGTGTGTTGCGTGGAATTTGACGCCGGTTTCGAAATTAAGCTCGTTATAGGGTTCGGTAACGCATTTTCGGGTATTTAGATCTTCAGAAAAGAAGTAAATTAGCCGGCCAATTGATTATCAAGGTGTACTTTGTACGAGAGAAGTATTCAGTACTGACAATGAACTAACTAATCAGCAAAATACCTTTATAGAGGCAACATATGAATTGGATTATGTGATTAATCATTAAAGTTTAGATTTAGTTATAGCTTAGATTTATAAAGACTAAATTTTATTTTCCAGCGGAACAAAGTTGAATATCTTTGAGAATTTCGGTAAGGGGTTACGAATAATTAATGCCCTCATATAGTTTACTTTCTCACAAAAATATTCATCACATTTCTACCTGTGATCACAAGGCTTAATTTTTAACGTTTCGTTTTTTATCACCTAGAATACTGAATGATTTCATATAAGCCTTTCAATATTTTGATAAAAAAAGATTAATTAGCATGTATCGGAATATCGAATGAAAAGCAAAAAGAATGATAAAAGTTATTATGGGAATAAAAATATTGAATACGACATATAAAAATATTCATTAGCATAGTAAAGATCCTGAAAATAAAGAAATGAGAAAAATTAAGAAATACATCTGGAAAAAATTTTGGACCAAGAGATCTAGAAATTTTTTGAGACAAATATAAAGAAATTTAGCTCAGTGTAGCGTGTAAAGACAATCGTCGTCTTGTTGATAATTGCTGAGGTAGAGATGTTGAGAATTAAGAAGAGGCTTACTAATTAAATGACTGATTCTCTGGGAGATGAGAAAAGCATTTCTTTCTCCGTCCTATCGAATATTCCCTTGACGAAGCCGAGTTTCTTAATTTCTCGTCCCTGTATATCACGGATGTTGGTATCCAAAATGAATTCATTCGAGAGGGATACTCCGAGATATTTCACCGATTCCACCATTAATAATTTTCCCCTCGGAAGCTGTGTGAATAATCATTTTTTTTCCCTCGAAGAAATCAACTACTGTAAAGTTGTCTACATTGAGACCTAATTACTAATTGTAGTATTCCCATTACGATTCGCTACCCTCTGCATTTATCTATCTTCTAGTTACCTAACTTATCTATCTACACCACTAATTATCAGTTATATCATCCCCATGGACTCTCACTTAGTCCTTAAATTAGTAGTGTAAGCCTTTGCACGAATTTTCAAAAGTAAGGTATGGTAACTTACTCATAGAAAATTAAGTTGTTATTTATCGGAGTTGAGAAAATCCCTTGAGGGCTGTTAAGGGAATTACTTTACAGCCCTCAAGCTGTAAAGTAACATCGGGAGCGATTAAAGTGAATGTTTACTTATTTAAGTAAACTACAGAACTAAATGGAAGGGAAGGCTGTTTTTCTTTGAGTCAGCTGCGTGAGTAGACCGATGATGCCAGTAAAAATAACTAAGACAGTGCTTAATGTGATTGCTCTCGAGTCTATTTCAAACAAGTTAATTACCGCCCGAGGATGCAAAATAAATAAAGACATGCAGAAGTCAAAGAAGCTTGATCCACATTGCTGGGTTGCCAGTTTTCATTTCTATATTTTTAGATTGCATTACATATAAGATTTGCTCCGATTTTATAAAAGTTTTTTTCTCCTCCTAGCGATTATTTGTATCGAATGCGAAGAGTTACATACATTTTCCGTTGCCGATAGGAATTCCAATCTTTGGCTTACTTCGGCTCAAGAATCACAATGTTATATTTTTCATTTCCAGATATCTAACTTCAGGAAAGCATATAGAGTGAAGTTTATATTCGAGTAAAGAAGTATTTTAAGTAAGGGAGCCAAATAGAGTAGCAAGAGTTCGAATATCTCTTTCAAGTCGATAGAATTCGTATTTTTCATCACTTTAATTCGACTAAGTAAGCATGCAAATAAGCAATGTTTTTGGAAAATATTTTTATACTATTAATACACAATACTAGTATATAACCTATATACTATCATTATGTGCTAAGGCATATTGAAACGTGCTAAAATAATGTATTACTGAACCATATAAAATTCTAAGAAAAACGAATTCCAACTGTAGAACATCAAAGGAACTAAAAATCTGAGAAAGAAAATAATGTAGGTAGTGTATAAAGGAAAAAGCCACGATGCTATAAGGTTAAAATGCTGCATCAATTAATATAAATTGACTTTTGTATGCAAGAGAGATTTTTGCAAATTTGATGCTGGTTCAAAGTAATATTATGGATAGGATTCTAACTTATATGCATTCAAAATGAGAAAGAAATACCTCATGAGGATTGGTATTAGAGAACTAACTGAGTTAACTCTTGCAAAATAAGTCGAAATTCTCGTGTGCATGTTGCTGTAGACGGAAAAGTTTGTCTTCAATTTTACAACAATAACCGCAACCAAACCAGCAATAGTCCGCAAATAATCCTTTACGTTTCACCAGTATTCAGAAAATAGCTAATTATGTCGCAGGTGCTCGAAGACCTTAGTTCAAGTCTCAGTCATGTTCCTATTTTCACCGTTCGGGCCTAAAGTTAGCTCTAAAGAAGTGATATAAAAAATCCTGGGTCACAGATGCATATGCTGTGGTGCCCGAGTGGCTAAAGGACTTGAGAACCAATAGGTATTATCATTATTGTTCTACGAAGAAGCATGAAATGAAATTCATGAAAGGAGGAATTCTAGAGTATCGCTCATGCCGAAGATAAAAATATCCGCTGCGGACAGGATTCGAACCTGCGCGGGCATTGCCCATTGGATTTCAAGTCCAACTCCTTAACCACTCGGACACCACAGCATATGCATCTGTGACCCAGGATTTTTTATATCTCGTACATCTGCGTGCTTAGGAATTTTCTTATTATTAACTCATTACAGCTAACTTAAGGCCCGAACGGTGAAAATAGGGACACGACTGGGACTTGAACTAGGGTCTTCGAGGAATTTCGATATAACGAGTAAACGTTATTTTCTGAATAGTGGAGGAATGTAAAGAATGGTTTGCGGAAAATTGTTGCGGACAATTTAAATAGCCTGTGGTAAGAAACTGTTTCAGCAAGTAATTCTCTGACGAGCAACTGTTAACGAGAAATAATCCGCACTTCCTCTATCCGTCATTCGTTTATATCTTCATACCTTGAAGTACCTTGATAACCTACAGCTTTGTTTCCTATTCCTCCACTTAATGTTATTTTCCCGGCAAATCTAGCGGTAACATCACTATACTTGTGTAACTCCCTAATTGTGTACTAAGAAATAATCTTTATAGATAAATAGCGTTTAGGGTAATTAACTACCATTAAGCACTTAATAACCTCCACCTTTCACCCTACCACTTCTCCAAATTTTCTTGTGAAAGGCAAATTTTATAAATGTTTGTTTGTCTAAAAATTACTATAAGAGTACTCACAAGCTCCACATGCATTACAGTATTGATATACAGAAAAGTTAAGGTGAAAATTCAGTGTTTCAAAAATCCTTCGCTTTGCTTTACGGCGCACTTTCTCAAAGTCAAAGCAGAGCTCCTACGTGAACCTTATCCGGATATTCATTCAGCGAGAGGAAGTTGAACATCATGAACTCGTGTGTAAAGTACTAATCATGGATCTGGCAAAATAATTCGCTGCGGACAGGATTCGTACCTGCGCGGGCATAGCCCATTGGATTTCAAGTCCAACTCCTTAACCACTCGGACACCACAGCTTATTGGCATGTATAAAAACACAACTTATTATCTCTGTGTTGAGTTCTTTTTTTAAATAAAATTTGGATTTCTTGATCTCGTTTCTCGGTTACATTAATCGAATACTCAAAATTTAAGATGAGTCTTTGGAATATATTAAATGACCAAAAACCTACGGCAATGATTATAATCATGACGACCTTTCTCAATATTACAGACAATTATATATTGATAGATATAGATATATTTATAGATTATATTCTGTTTTATTTATATTTTCAATGGCCATGTCAAATGCGATCTTGCTCGCCGTTTATTGTAGCCTTTTCTTGAACTCTTAAGAGAAACTTTCTTATTTTCTTTCATCATATCGAGTGATGATGAATACCATTTTATCTGTCATCGGCTTATTTAGAGATTAATATTCGGTTCCTGGTGCACAATGCAGATCAAGTGCAGCCAAATGTTTTTAATGCAGTCCTCCGGTAAGAAAGTTCTATCCCTTCACAGGTATACCTTGCTGATTGGAAACGTGGGAACTAGAACGTGAATTCCGAATTTCAAATAATACGGGCGACCGTACCAGAGCCTCCCCAGTCCTCTCCCCAGGATGTTTCTTTTCACTGGATACTTTCTTGTACAAGGATCACAAACGATTATGAGATGAGACGCTCTAAATCTTAACGTACCATATAGTAACGAAGCTTTCCATCCTTTTTTATCATTGATATTCTTATCCTGCAATCAGCCAGGTGGTATTATCACCAATATAGCTCTGATGTATTTTAGCTGCATTAGTACTCCTGGAAAACAAATTAACAGAAGTAACCATCAGTTACTAATACTATTATAAAAAATGTGAATTGTTCTAGAGATATTTGAATATGTGTAGCTTATTATTTATATGAATATCTCTGTAAACGTATTCTATGTAAGCTGTGGTGTCCGAGTGGTTAAGGAGTTGGACTTGAAATCCAATGGGCATTGCCCGCACAGGTTGGAATCCTATCCGCAGCGATATGTTTTGCCAAATATAACATTATCATCTTGTCACCCGTCAACGTCAAGCATCTCTTCCGTCATAGTATTCAGCACATCTCACTATATGATTTAGTATCATGAAAGTTAAGCAGACTTGGTAGACCAGTCTGTAAGTTCCCAAGCACCCACAACTTGAAAGTAATCAGGCTGTCTATTGGCGTTTACCAGGTACCAATGTATGTATTTAATTTTGGTGAATTTTCCTTTCGATTAATCTATGACAACGCACTCTTTTATGATTGGAAATACAAATTCATCTACTTCGCCTTGTCTGTACTGTTGAATTTTTCGAAAAGTTTCAGTCTATAATCTGATCTCCTTACATAATCCTGTATAAGGATTCGAAACGATCATGCGATGAGACGCACTAAATCTTACACGTAACACATAGTAGTGAAGGTTCTGATTCTTTTTTCGTCATTGATATATTTACCCTCCCTGCAAGCAACCAAGTGTGGTATTATCACCATTATCCCAAGGTAACCCTAATGTTTATTAGCTGCTTTAACACTAATGGGGAAAAATAAACAGAAGTTACTGTTGACTTGTCACTAATACTACTATTACAAATGTGAATTGTTCTTTAGATGCTTGAATATATGTAACACATTATTTATATAGGCGTCTCTGTTTACGATAATAGATATGAGCTGTGGTGTCCGAGTGGTTAAGGAGTTGGACTTGAAATCCAATGGGCTATGCCCGCGCAGGTTCGAATCCTGTCCGCAGCGAAACATTTTGCCAAAAGTAACATTATCATCTCTTCCCATAGCGTAGTATTGAGCACATTTCTCTATGATTTAGTATGTTCTATGAAAATTAAGAAGACTTGATAGACCCGTCGGTTAGTTCCCAAGCACCCACAAAGGATGAAAGTAAACGGGCTGCCTATTGGCGTTTATCAGGCATCAATGCTTGTAGGTAACTTTAGGTGAATTGTCCCATCGTTTATTTTATGACAACGCACTCGTTTCTGATTGAAAATACAATTCATCTACTTCATCATGTCTGTACTGATGAATTTTTCAAAAAGATTCAGTCTATAATCCTTACATAATGCAAATCCATCCGAGCGACTGTTAAATAAAGCATTACAAAGTTAACCTGAAATCTCCACCAAGTATAGAACTGCTTCTCACTGGACCATCTCCAGATCGGAGACAAATCTATTTTATGTGAAAACTGAATCGCGCAGCAGCATTCGAGAGGGAATCGAATACGAAGCCAAACATTTGGGCTACTTCTTTAATTTGTAATCTCGTCCACAGAATGAATGAGTCCTTAAAACGACTTTTCCTGGTATCTATTTCTCTTATTTTATGCCCATTGTCGGATTGGCGAAAGTAGAAGCCTCATAAGACCGATTACGTCTTCTGCAAACTTACTTTTCTGGATTCATGAAGCAATCTCAGCCTTACTTATAATATTCTTCCTTTCAAGTATTCCTACTTCAAATGAGATCATTTTAGCAATGCATTCTTTTCTCGTAATAATTTTTTAACAAAACGTATCGTCTTGTATTTTTTGGATTTAGCGGGAATTTCTTTTCACATTCCCATAGAAATTGGCATGAAAGGAGACTATTAATTCGTGTCAAAGAGCCTTCTGCTTGGCATACTATATCCTCATTATTCTCAGTTAGGATTTCCCTTCCAGAGCAACTTGGGGGAGGTTTTTTTATCTTGAGGGCGTAGCAAGTGAAAGGGGTTCAAGGTTACGATGAGCTTAAGGGAGACAATTTGAAGTAAGGGAGGAAAGGGTAAAGGGAGACGCACCATGCGTCTCTTTATAGAGCTATTTAGAGATGGAGGGTGAGTTCCGAAGATTGTAAAGTGGTGAAAAGAATATTAAGGATTCGGAAAGGAATTAATAAGATTTGGACTTTCTTCTGGCCATCTGGATTTGACTGCAAGGAGATACCCTTTCCAAAAAAGTCACGGTAGAATAAAATCAATAAAAAACGCACTCATCGTTGAGGTTTTCGACTATTTTTATGGACAGATTATCAAGTTACTTTAATAGCTTAAGGAGAACTTACAGTAAAAAATATACTTAATAGTATGCATCAAAGTTTCGTGGCCGCTATAATTATAGAATTTCTTTCATTTTTGGTTAGAAGTCGATCAATCGAAGCAAATGTCTGCCTGGTCGAAGGATTCTTTACATTGAAGATGAAACTTCTTAATACAGACTACGTAAAACTTATTTTCTATCTAACGAATTCTCGATTTACGATTGACATTTTAGATCTTATAATATCTATATATTTTCTCCTAACTTCTAGGTACACCATCAAAAGACACACACAATACGAACATACTAAACTTCTTAACCTCGCAACAATTTACACCTAAATCCCTCACATTCTCAATCTCCAAAAATAAAAGCTACGGATTAAATCTACTAGAACATTTTAGAATACTACTGCATCATAAAAATCCTGATTTCACCGTATTTTATAACGAATATATCTTTCTCATCCAGTCTTCTTTAATGCCCCCTCTATCCATTGTCGATTTACTACTTGATGCTTTAATGACCTACACCTGTTTCTTATTTTCTCATAATTCATTTCTCAGCGTTATTTCAGCGGTGAACTCGCTATACATTAAGTAATTTCCATAATAAGTTGTGTGTGATTATATTTATTACTGATATATATTTTTCATTGATACTAACTACAATTATAATAGCATATAAGTTTACCCTCCTACCTCATCACTTCTCCAGTTTTTCCTATAGAAGCCATAATTTCCAAACTTTTCTATTCTTAAAAATTACTATACCATCTTCATAAGACACAGTTGCGTCATTGTATCATTTTGCTCAGAAAATTAAAAGCAAAATTCATCTGCTTCACTTATGAAGAATCCTTGGCTTTTACTATTCGCTAAGTGGATTTCAATCGGACATTCACTCATCGTCAGGAAGAGATACTTTATGAAGAGGTAAAGATAAAAGCAGTAGATCTGGCAAAATAATTCGCTGCGGACAGGATTCGAACCTGCGCGGGCATTGCCCATTGGATTTCAAGTCCAACTCCTTAACCACTCGGACACCACATCTGGTTGAGATGTATCGCGACTTACTATATGGGATAGTGCGGACGACATGTGAAAAGAGGCGAAATATACCTGTGACATTAATGAAGTTTTCGAGGAATAGAAGCCAATGTAAGCATGTGGTAGGGAAATACCATGTAAGCTGCGGGTAAGGTCCTTAACAGAAAATAGTAAACAGAAATACGGTCCTTAAAGAAAGTCTTCAAGTTTCCGTTTTCAATTACCCAGGTCTCTAATCTTTATCATCAAGTTTATTTTCTATGTGTAAAAAGAATAAAACTCAAAGAAATTTTTAGAAATATAGTAAAAATACACAATAAAAAGGAAGTGTCGCCCTCAGGAGAATAACGTGCATAAATATTTGATTCATTAAGCTAAACATATATCTATAAACAGCTAATTATGTATTTATTCGCGTATTAATGTTGAAACCCAAAGGATAAAACTTTAGATAATCTACAAAGAAAAGAAGTAAATGGTGACAAATAGAGATACCGAGATGCAGGAGAAATAAGATTCGAAAAAATAATATGAAAATGAGAACATTTTTTTGCCGAAAATGAGCGAAGTAAAGTATGTAACAAGGGACAAACAGATCATAAGGATGTTACGAATAGAGAAAGAAATGAGAAATTTTAAGTGAATTTTATTAAAGGTCGAAAAGGAAGGATAAATGAGAGAAAGGAATGCGAGGGTGGGGAAAATGAGGGAAGCAGAAGGAGAGGGACCGTAGAACTGAGTGGAAGGATTAAAGCTTTGGAGATGAAATTTATCTCTCAGGATGAATAATGCGGGTTTCCTGTTATCCCGTATCCCTTCTGATGACTGTTTCAGGATCTTAGGAAAAGCGTAGCAGAATAGGATGTTATATTTCTCCGTGCCCAACCTCAACCTTCCATTTTGCTGTTGTCCCCGGCGCGCATCATACGACGTCTTCCACCGCTGAGACATCTCCGAAGATTTCTCACTGAAAAGATCTCCGACATTACTCGCAAGTTGTTGGGTTCTCCTGGACTGCAATATTTCTTCCTCGCTTCTGTTCAGGTGCGCGCCCGAGTATCTGATTGTCACCACGTGACGTATCTCTCGGAGATGTGATTCTGAAAGATAGCATTAGGATGTGCATGAGTTTTGTATCTTCTACTGCTGAATAGGATTGGTTTATTTCCTCCTTCCTCAAGTAATCCAGAGAATATATTTTAAGAAGGTTTTGAAGGGATTGTTTGTTCCCACATTAGGAAATACAGATTTCTATAAATGAATATATTGAAAAATAATATGAGAGAATGTGGAAATGTGTTTTAAATCTAGCAATCGTTAGAAGTAATACTAAAACTTTGATATCCAATATACATTACGAACCGTGGGTATATCTTTATATGAACTTTGTATCAAAGTTGTATTCTATCTTTCAAAGGCTTAACCTTTAATCCCCTTTCATTTAGTTCCCTTAGTTGATTCAGATTTGAATAGTATTTGTAGGAAATATATTGGAATGCCCAGAAATAGGGAATTATTCGTCCGATATTTGGATTATATCAATCCGCTGAAGAATAAGTACATTATTCACGCTTTCATAATCTTAAATATTTCTGGAATTCAATTACGAGATGAATATGCATTTCCGATTTCTTTTATTACATTAAAGCTTCGGAAATTTACTTCATTATACGTACTCACTCGTCTAAAATATATTTTTTTGTTTATATCCTTAGAGAAGCATTCAATTTTTATTGATAAAAAAGTCGAAGGCTTCTGCAGGTAGGCTGGTCAATTCCACGATAGCTTAAAAAGGAGTATTTTCAATTATCGCTCTTTTGCTTTACATATCTCCCTTTTTATTCGTGATAGCTCTCTATCGATCGTGAATATGATATAATTTTTAATCAATGAATTTACTAAGCAGTTCATATAGCAGAATGTAGCATGAATAGAAAAACGAATTAATTATGATAGATCTTTGGCTTTATCTGCAAAATAGGTATAAGGTAATTATAAATCAAATAGCAATTCAATAATCTAATCGAGATAATTTAATAATCTTCACAGATGAATTAAGACGCATTAATTCCGATGCATTGTGATCAATTTTCCATCCTTATTTAAAAGAACCTCTACTCCTCTCTTAGAGGCACTTGGCCGTCCAAACAGAAACCTAACGAAAATAAAAAAGGACCTCGTTTACCCCATCCAAGGTTCAGAGAAAATAAAATTATTCCGAAGAAGCTAAAATAGTCCCCCGCATGTCTTGGACACGAAATCCTTTTATGAAAAGATTAAACAAAGAGGCTGAGTGGAATAACAACCGCGTCCTTTCGCTTCGAATGAAGATGTGGTGAAAAATTTTTCCTCACCCAAATTCATTCACTACTTCGAGAGAGTTTCTCAAGGATATTTATTCCAACGATCCAAACAATGATAGCGATTCTGTGCGACCTTGGAACCATCTGGGAAGATGGAAGGACTATTCAGGGCGCAGGAGAGTAAAAGGGAACCGTGGTCGGGGAAAGAGACGAGGAAGATTTATTCCATCCCAAATGGTCTGCAAAAGAGTCGTAAGAAAGGAAAAGAACAGTGGAACAGAAAAAGAAGCGGATAGAAGGCCTCCAGGTGATGATGGATCGAAGAGTTTATGCAGACAAAATTCCTGGGTGGTAATTCAATAGAGGAGAAAAGTGGTACTAAGGGACTATTGGGGTGGTTTTCATTCACAAGCTTAGATGTGGAGCCTAATAGAAAAGATAGATATTGAATTAAAAATAAAACATGAAAAAGGAAATGGGGATTTTTTACTGGGGAACACTCTTTTGAGTCTTTTTTCGCTCACCTTTGATGCAACCATTGTGCGAAAATTTGAAGTAAACGAGTCAGCGTGCAGAAAACTTAGAGGAGATAAAAGAAAGAGGTGAAGGATATGCGAATTTATATAGGAAGTGCTTAGGAATTAGAAGAATCCATGGATATAACTGTTTTCACGTTACCGTCATCCGCTTTAAAGGCTCCCGCGACACGATGGAATTTTATTTTCTATTTACGAAATTCAGACGATTGCAGTAAGGGATTATACGATGCGATGCTAAATCGGAAATTCGATATTCTCATACTTCTCACTGTATGAGTAATAAAGAAGGTGATAAAATGAACTATGGGTTCTTCCCTAACCATCTCAAGAGAAAATATAATTGGATATTTGAGCGTGATCAATACAATTATTTTTCAAATCCTCAGCTCCCATTTCCAATATCCTACTTCAGGTTAGAGAAATAATTTGCAGATATAATTTGACGTATACAGTTATATACAAAGGAAGTTAAACGGGTCATTTTAGTATATATCAAAATGCCATAAATTTTTAAAATACCATTGCTTTATAATACGAAAAAATGCCTCTTATAATTTTGCATTGATGATTGTATTTATGTATATGTTTTATAAAATAATGGAATTCCATTCATTCATGGAAGCTTTTCTTAGATCAACATACTAAAGGAAATTGCAGCACATCAGATTTTTTTCAGTCATAGCCACTTATGATTCTAAATTTTCTTTCATTTGGTGATGCTTTACTGTCTTTATTATCTTAGGATGATTTGTAATCAATGCTTTGCTCGAGTATTTACGAAATCAAGTGGGTACAAATACAACTAAGATAATATACGCTTAACTTTATACATTCTCAAATTTGCTATACATCTAGAACTAATCATGAAGTGTTATACTTTTTCCACAAAAACATTTTATTCAATAAAACACGACGATTTTACGGAAAATATAGGCCTCTGAAAGCAAGAAACAGCACTTTTACGTTTTAAATTGTTAATGAACGTTAATTGTTAATGAAATAATAACAAGAAAGAAATGTGTTTACCTAAAAATTAATAATAGAAGGAATGAACAGAAAATTAACATTTTGAATGAAAAATATTGGCTAAAAGATGTCAGAAATGAAAGAAGACCTACAATAGTCATAGGAAATTTCATAATAATAATTGTAATAATCTTTACCATTGTCTGAAATGGTGCCAATAGTTGCTAATAGGGGATAATATTCATCATTCTCTTTCCTACTTCAATGCGGCAGCGAAAGAAAATATAAGAAATAATTCTTCTTTCACGGGGAAAAAGAAAAAACATAAACCGTTAGCACAAAATAGATACATTAGACACTGTCATTAACGAATTCATTATTGAACAGCCGTTATAAAATTGGTGAAAAAATTGATCTCCCCAGCTCAGAGAGGACACGCATAAAATTAGCAACGTGATGCGGGACCGCGGGACATTGCCAGGTGACCGTGATTTCGCCCTGCGCGTCATCGATTAAAGCAAAGCGGATTACATCGGACACGGATGTAGGTAACGCGTCTTTTGCAGGCTCCTGTCTCCGCTTTCGAAATTCCCTCAGATGAATGCTGCCATCAGGTATTCGGGGTGAGATCAAAAGGATGAAAAATTCCCTCTCTTTAGCATTCCGAATCCGATTTAGGTAATCGCGCGATGATAAGGAAAGGTCCTATCGATTGAATTGGAAAGGAAATGCTCCTCTAGCGGAATGAAAAGAATTCCGGAAACGGTAGATTGAAAAAGGGGCGTTAACCTCGACGGACTTAGAATTAAAATATTAGCATTCAGTCAGTCAAAACATTAAGATTTTACTCGGGAGTTATTTTTATTAAAATAGCGGAAACAAAGGATCTGGATGAACTCTACCTTTAAACCCTTTACATTGAAAATTTGATGTTCTATTAGGAAATCTATCAGGAAAAAATCGAACGGTTCAATTTTGATGAATCCGGAATTGGTGGAAGTGATTGGAAAGTCAGAGCTATACATTGCTGACGAAAAGGACGTACCTATGATTTATTATTTTCGATTTACATACATACCTAGCCTATGTTATATCCTTTTCAATTAACCCCGTACTTTGCGAGATCCTCGATAGAAATTTGTTTGCGTTAGAGTCGATGAAGTTGAATGTCGTGCACGTCAATTTCAAATGGATTTTCAATTTCGTACAGAATTATTAGTTCCTCTTTCCTTACGATACCTGATTGGTCCAATTTTATTTGCTCCATTATTTTGAAATTTCCATTTCCGCTGAGGACTTCACTCGTTGACAAAATCCACTGTTTTTGCCTCAACTTGGTAGTAGCTCTCCATGATGAGACCCAGGTGTTGAAATGTAGTGATCTTTATAAAACGGCCTACTTAGATAGTTTGGGAATTTTTTAGTTGATGGCTTTCAAAGACATTAAGCTTGCAACCGAACATGGGAAACAAGTCAGACAAATTTATTAAAATTAAATTTTACAAATAGTTCCGACGATGATGGTTTTGAAATTATACAGAATAAACTTGATTCGTTTTAAATAGGATAACTTTTTAAATGTAATTTTAGCCATTAAAATTATCAAACCGCTTATTTCACCCACGTTTCCATAGTCCATATAATTTAGAAAAATATGCATTTAATAGATTTTCCGCACATTTTGATAGAGACACTCCTCTGAAAGAGATCCTATTTGGAATATCTCACGGAGAGCGCCAGGAGTGTCTAATTATGAATCTACTCGTAAATGTATAATACGTACAATCAAGAATAAAAAGTTGTGCTTCGTATCTACAAATATTTTTCAGTGACTTCTGTGGACGTGCTCATGGAAAGATACACCTAATCTTCAGAAAAAAAGCTGATCCCGTCGAAAACGTCTCCTAAGTATGCCAACTCGGCCAGGAAATGATGGGAATGAATGTTTCACTGAGCTAGTTTAAATTCAACATGAGTTGTGCATAATCATCACCGGCAGTATTCGACGACACTTCCTAGACTTTTCTATCAAAAGCGGGTCCATCTCGGCAGATTTTTATTGCTCTATTTTACCCTTCATCATACTCGAGCCGGTCCCTCTTCCACCCGAAATCGAAATCCCACCGTATTCCATAGGGAATTCATACCATATCTTGCATTCATGCAAAAGAGAACTTGTGCTTTCGCGAACCCCCTTCGCACATCCTCGAATAGCACCGATGACACGGAGGTCCTCATCTTTGAAAGGCTGAAAGGACCCGTGGTTCTCATCGGAGATGGATCGATCGAGGAGTGGGATACAGAAATAAGCTGGAGAGGATCGATTCATTCGGAGGGCGTGGGAATTTTAGTAGTCTTCGCGATAATCCAATCCCAACCGTTGAAACAATCGAGTTAGCACAGCCTCGAGACTAAAGTGGAGCGCCGAAAGGATTGAAGAAGACGACGGAGGAAGATGAAGAACGGGAGGAAGAGGCGAGGAGAGGAGATTTACATTATGAATAAATGGAGGGTTGGAAAGGAATAGAGGAAGAGGGAAATTGAAGGAAAACGGTCTGCATTCTAGAATGTGAAATAAAGGTGGAGAGGCAATCGTAAAATGCTAATGAGGATTGAGGGAAGACATGAAGATGGATATGGATGAATTGAGCAGAAATCAGTTATTGTCTCGAGGAGAAGAGAAGAATGTCTAAGTGACTAGAACTAGGATCCAGCACAAAGACCAGTAGTGTTCAGTACCTTTTTGCTATGGTCACACACTATTGCTGTATTCTCGTGAGTCACGTATTAATGTTTTCTATGACTTTTTCATTAGTTAACGAACGTTTTTCGAACCTATATGAATGGCTACTTATATTTTAATCTTGAAAAATAAATGATTTCAATATAGCAAGGTAATATCCACAATTTTTACTCCAAAAAGTTGAAGACAAAATCTTATGGAGCGTATGAGTTTGGATTTTACTTTGTCCCTGATGGCAACCTACGAAATCACTGCCCAAGTAGTATGTTCTAATTCAATGGAACCATACATACAACGTTGACTTTTATGCATAACTCCGAAACAAAATGTTTCCGTGATTCGGTTAGTCCACAATGAAGGCAAATCTAGTGCAAGCTAATTCCCTGCGGTTAAACTGCTTATCATTTTGATTAAAAAGGAAGAAAAGATTATATCGATGGATTCCGCAAAGTATTGCACCATTTAGATTCCTTAGGTACTTATAAACCGACATCCTCTATAGGTTGTATGTAATTATTCAACATCCCAAAATCTCTTACGAATGACTTTAGGCTGAATAAATCAAATTATCTTTAATTGAATATATTCAGTAGACAAAAAGCGTTGCGATGGTATAAAACAAAAATGAGAGAAAAAGAGAAAATATTGAGAGCACTATGCCAATGAAAAGAAACTATGCAAAATAGGTACGTTTCTAAGGCACAATAAAAGAAAGTAAAGTTTTTTCTATTTTAGATATCGAACAAATAAAATAAATTGATAAAATCAATGCGGTATTTTGGAGGGTTTTAGGAGAGATTATAGCTTCATTGCTTATGATTTCTGGAGATAATGCTTCCGTCCAAAGTGGCTGTTGATTTAGTGGAAACTTAATTAGACATTTCTCTTGGAAGTGCTAATGGAAACGAGGAGCTGAATTGAGAAGGAAGAGGTCCAAATGCGAACTGGCAACGACAAAGAAGGATTTAGGAGAGATTTCCGTTCTGTCACATGAAACGAGCAATTCATTGCAGCTTCGGAGGCTGCAACAGCGAACGTTCAATTAGATTCCATTACACATAGACAAATAGAAAGATGACGTATTACCATCTATATCTGAGTTCATGAATAATTATATCATTAATACAGCACATAAATATTGCTTACAGGTTTGGGCAATAGTGAAATTTGGATTGTATATAATGAGATATGGACTATATTGATGTCGGACTATTTCTTTCGGGGGTGGTAGGTTTTCACTGAGCGTGTAGATTTTTCCTTGTAGAAATTTCAACAACGAAATTCAGAGTAACTAAACTTAAAATCTTTAAAAGATTCCTTACCGGCCAAAATCGTGAAGAAACTCCGTACCGGGAAAATTATACAATAAATAATTTTCTCTGGTCTATACTTAACGTTATGCTTGTACAGCGAAAGACTATCGAAATGTATCATATTTCGATGACGAAGTATAATTTATTATCTTTCGACTGTGAGCATGTGACGGTCTCTAAATATTTGTATAGATCATTAAATCTCGTGAAATATTTGTTATATCTCTGACCGCATGACTAAGGGTAGCCAACTCCTTATGGTGCGATTTTTCTGCAGTGTCATCGTAAAGGACTTGCCAACGAAGAAATAAGCTGTACCCTTAAGAAAAGTTTTATGAATGAATGAAATAACCACGAAAGCTTTTCGAGAGATTTTCCCCGCCTTACGGTAAATCTCGGATCAATTTAAAGATTATAATTTAAAAATGATAATTATCGAGCAATTGAGACTCCTCCCGAGCGTTTCCAGCTGTCCAAATCGCAGTGTCAAAGAAATATATAAAGTAATTTACTTACGTTTAACTAGACTAAGACAAAGTTAGCCTGTCAAGAACTGCTGCAGTCAATCAGGTGGCTAAATTTTAATTCTAGTATCTAAAAGCTGTCTTTTAATTATGGAAGATGGTTCTCTATTATTGCTCATGCTGTTTTTTATTAGGATCATAAATCGTTAACCAATTAGATAATTGATTTGGTTCTTTACGTTAACTATGTATTCTTCCTTTTTTTGCCAGAGGCCACCAAGGGCTGTGGATCAGATTGTTAAAAGTATTAGCTAAATCATCTTTCACCGAAGTATGATCTTTTTTGCCTTTTTCTAAGAAGTCTACATATTTGTACCTGATGGAGATTTTTTAAAAGAAATCAGATTATCAATGGTGGTCATAAATGACTAATTTTATAAACTATCGTAAGGCTTTAACCTTCTTTAAAAGATACTTTACGTTATTGGAATGGTATAGGTCGGTATTTAATGACACGGAAATCATATCATTGGCGTATAAAATATTTTTTTCCGAAATTTAATACTTATAGCAAAAAATCCTTCCAATTATACTTCTGCTTTTCTAGCAAAGAAATCTTTTATTCTTCTGTAATTTATGCCCCTTATTTTATTTCCGATTTATTTAAATTAGTTAATTAAATTTTAGAATTATTATAAAAAATATAGCCCACCGACCATACGAGGTGAGCTACTTATCTCGTAACTAATGCTAACACCTGGGACTGCAACCAGATCAATCGCAGTCATGCTGCATGAAATTGAATTAGGGAACGAGGTACCTGAATAGCCAAGTGAGCAGCGCGTTCAGCTTTAGTGAAAGCGGTCCCGGGTTCGATTACCGGTGGGAGCCTACTATAAAAATGAATTCAGCCATCAAAGCTTTATTAATAATACTGTTACTAATAGTAGTTAGGGAACAAATACAATACATATAGGTCTAAGCGGAAGATTAAGTCGCCAAAAGGGATATCTTTTTAAATACTAAGATAAACACGATTAGAGCGGTATGTTTCTTTAAATGTAGCTGCGGTATCCCGAATTCAGGTGGCAGCCCTAACCTTGTGACATCAACTCTAGAATATTTTACAAACATCACATACCTTACAAATAGCCAACATATCTACAGTAAATGCTTAATGCAGATTTACGATAATCATGCCCCATCTATTAAATATAACCATTTATCCAATAACATTAATCTCAACTGATAGTTCCATGTTACCGAAAAAATAATTACGGGAAGTAAAATTTATCTCATGTAAGTCATCCATTCCAGAATAATTGCACAAAGCTCTTACAAATTATGCAGCACTTGAATCATTTCCAGGTCTCCATTTCTGAATTGGAAAACCTTTTTGGATTTCGTTATATCCTCCTCTCTTTTCTTTGACGTCTCGAAGACTTTTTTAGGAATATTCCTCGAAAGGGTTACCATAGACTTCGGAAATCGATAAACAGAGATGGGGAAATTTAATCTTAGAAAAAGAAAAGGAAAAAGCTTCACCGTATTTCCAAGGGAATTTGACTTCCTGAATGTTAGAGGTTCTCATTTTGTACCCACTTGTAGTAGTTGGGAATATTAGATAGGATTTTTGCGCATCTTATTTCCCGTAATTGAAAGTTAGTAATCGGATGCATGTGGAATGAGAAGTCACGGAAATCACTTTGAGCTAGTTCTTTTATCGGTACGAAAATAAAATCGAAAAAAGAAACATCGAATGTACGTAAGTTATCTGCGACCGATTGAAGAATTGATTGCATATAAGACCTAGAGTTTTTTATTTTAATCATACTTTTACTGTTGCCGTTATAGATATTAAAATCACAGTTTTATCTAGATCACGAAGAAGAAACATACAAGGAAGTGAAAGGATGGTAATAATAATTTTAAAAAATTATGAATGATTCATTTAACATTTCAACTCAAAATCTCAGAATAAAAGACATAGCTATAGCTGAATTTATACTAAAGAGAGCCTTTCCTGAAACTGCAATCTGTTACATAAGAAAGGCATTTTTTAAATATACAAACATACTGATAAGAAACGGTAAATCAGTGAAATAAACAACACCCATATTCGGTGAAGTATTTATATCCTGTTAAAAATCAGTTAAATGAATAAGCTATTGGAGGATATTCCATTATATCAGTTAATGAAAATTATTCAAATAGATATGTGTTTCTTACATAGTTTTTAATTTTCTGCTAATTTATGGAGAATTTGTACTGCAAATTCATTAATATATACCTATAGTTTGAATAAATGATTGAAAGAAATATAATCTAATCATTTATAATATTGCGAAAATTAGCTTTGGTTTGTACAGATGATATAATTTGCGTCAATCAAATATATCGAAATTTCTAACATGCGAAATATGCCCTGTGCTTTAAAGATTAATTTTTTCACAATCTCTTGGAAGAGCTGTGGTGTATCAAAACTCAAAAGGATCCATAAATCGATTTATATTTAATTGGCTGTAGAATATCTTCTTTTAGATCTCGGGGTATAGAACTAATAATGCAGCTTTCATCCATGTAGAGGTGAATCAAGAGAATAAGTTTTCATTTCAATAGAAGGAGAACATGAAATGGAACGGAATGCTCATTTCATTGTGTGAGTAGAAAGCCTTACGCTCGTTGTCTTGCACCGTAGGAAATTTTTACGAATATTCCATATTAGGATAGCAAAGATTCACCTTGCTAGAGGTGCTTGAAAATAAAAAGTTACGATTTGATTGTAAATCTAAATTTTGACACGAGAGATGCAGCGTAAATGCAAAATTTCACTTTGAGATGTAACATTGGAAGAGAAAAAGTAAAGCAATTTAAAAGAATGTGAAATTAACGGTGAAGTTCTGAAGGAAATTTTAAAATTAGTCACAATATCTTCAAGTCTAGTCGCGTTTCAGTGAAATTTAGATTCCACTCTTGTTTGAGGCCCAATTTATAAATTATGCAGAGTAAACTGCTTCTCCATCCTTATTCTGCGTAGAGGATGAGATGGAATGTTTGGATAAGTCTGTCCTGGGACGTTTTTCGAATTATTCAGTCTACAACTGAATCAATCAGTTTACTTGATGAATTCCACAAAGATTTCCAGAAAGACGAATCCAGATACAATAGTGCTATATGACGCAAGAAAATATAATGCAGCGTGTACACGTATAGTACTTCATTCATAGTATACTGTACTAAAATATGATACGATGATGGTATCATTACACCCCCTGCCATACGCAACTGGCGGCTTGCGGGGTACTCATCTAAATCTAAAATCTAAAAATTTTAGGGATGTAATTGTTATAATGCGACCCAATCAGATATTTGTTCTATCGTATAATGAGAGTGAAAAAGGGGAAACGCGGAAAATGCTTCAAAAATCATTCCTCCTGAAAAAGACCCTCAATGGCTATTAATATTAGAAATAGTTCAATAGGAGCTTACGCTCACAACTACAACTCGATAGGTACTACATTGCACGACATAAACCTTTGTGTATTCCCCATGTAATTTCACAAGTATAACATGAATACATCCTTTCTAAGAAGAAAAGAGAAAGCAATTATTTCCGGCGTCTGTGGAAAAGATCGTGTGGAAGTACTCATATAAACTCAAAATAAATACATATAAAACAAGCGTCATAGTGTATCCCCGGAACGGTAAGTAAAGCGTTCTGGCTAGCAGGTAAAAGGAAATGTTAATCTGTCCACTCATAAGGTAGACCATTTAAAATCCAAACAAACAGAAATAAAATAGCCAACTGGTCATACCAGTTTGTATCCAAGTATCCAACTTCCCGAAAAGTGCCCGTAGACATGGTAACTCTAAGGCAACGATTTAAATATTTCCCAGGTGATATCGCTGATTCTAATATTTAAAGTTACTGTCCATGCAAGTCCTTGAATAAGCTGTGGTGTCCGAGTAGTTTTCCGAAAATTCTGGTCTTTTCACGTATGTGAAGTAAGTGGTACTACTTCTCTCTCCTTATATCCATTGGTGTGGTGGTATCCATTGGTAGCTGTGGTGTCCGAGTGGTTAAGGAGTTGGACTTGAAATCCAATGGGCTATGCCCGCGCAGGTTCGAATCCTGTCCGCAGCGCATATTTTATCTTCGGTATGAGCGAATACTCCTTTCATGAATTTCATTTCATGCATCTTCGTAGAACAATAATGATAATGCCCATTGGTTTTCAAATCCAACTCCTTAAACACCACAGCATATGCTTCTGTGACCCAGGAATTTTTTATCACTTCTTTAGAGCTAACTATAGGCTCGAACGGTGAGAATAGGGACATGACTGGGATTTGAACTAAGGTCTTCGAACACCTTCGCTATAACGAGTAAACGTTATTGAAAGTAAAGTTTGTAAAGAATTATTTGTGGACTATTGCTGGGTTGGTTGCGGTTGTAGTTGTTGAATTGAATTTGAAGACAAACTTTTCCGTCTACAGCAACATGAACACGAGAATTTAGAATCGATTTTAGTGCCGAAAATATTTCACCAGCAAATTTTCCTCGTATTTTAGTGGAACTCTATGTTGAATAAAGGGGCATTTTTTGAAAGTATATCATAAAAATGACTTTCCTCTAAATTAAATCAAAATTAATGAAACGTCCAATATTTTTACTTATTGTTAGAATAAATGCACGATTAATGGAGAACTTTTCTTTCCACTTAAACTATCAAGTTGAATAATGCTTTCTACCCGATAGTTTATTCGATGCATCGGATTTTCTAGCGCAATTTACTAAGCCTTGTGACATGCTAATAGAACCGAAATTACGAATTTATCCGAGAAGTTAATGACTCATGAATAATTTCCCTGTTGTTCAGCCTTTATCTTCTAAAACCGTTCCCTACGCTTCGAAAATACGCTTCCCTGGAAAATAAATGCATCAAAATCAATCTGTATTATGTCTCCATTTTCGGATGCATTTCTATATTTTTTATGGGAAAATATACTTTTGTTGTACACTGAAATTGCTAGAAAAAATTCGTGCAGGAATGCTTTTTTTTTATTTACCCAGTTATTTGAAGAGATCATACTTAACAGTAACAGGAATGTCATCAGACCTCATAGGCTATCAAAAACAGAAATCACTTCTAAATTTTATGCTTATTTTTTATCAAAGATGGCAATTAATTAATGAGTAATTTTATCGATTATAGTATAACAACACATAGATCAAAATAGAATGGTGGTCACTTAATTTTCACCAAAATTCCGAAATCTTAATTATACGAATATTTATAAAAAGTAACCTACGTTGCCAATTTTATGTATTATAAATTCAGTTAATCTCTCATCTTCAATTGGCTTACGTCTTAAGGAAAGGCGATCGTAATAAAGTATCCATTACGAACTGATATATAAATGTAGAATATCCATCGTGAATTATTCTAATACATTACGGACATAAATTAGGCAATCGTAAATACTGAGCTGAGACGTTGTTGTTATCGCATATTTCGAAAACAAAATCTGCTATTAAAGAACCAATTACAATGTAAAAGCCATATAAAAATATACCGAACCTTTTATTCATTTACTTCTACAGAATCAAAAAAGTAACTTTCCTGATGCATTAAACTTGAAAAAATAATGTTCATTATGCAGAAAGTAATGGATCTTTTATGAATTCTTTAAGCCGTTAACCTATTGAAAATTATCGATTAACAAAATGTAGACGATATAGACCACCCGATGAAATATATTCTCTTTTAATACAGTTCTTCATGTAGAAGAGTTTTCTCTAAGTTCTAATAGAATATTCAGTGTATCGATAAATTCATGAAAATGTTCCTTTTTACATTTTTATTCTCAAATTACGATAAAAATTTCTGTTTTAATCTGTATATAATTTGCTGCAGTATTAATGCTGTGATAAATTTTAACTTCTATTGAAGAGGAAAATTTTTAAAATTAACTATGCCTCGTCTACTAATAAATATCAAAAGTTAGGATGTATTGAACTAATTTGTCGGCTATGTTTTCTAAGGTATCTGTTTACCTATGTAGCTCAGATAAAGTACTCTCAATGTTAATGTCATTGATTAAGATATGATTAAGATAATATTAAATTAACCGATAAAAAGATCCTTTAAAACAAAAATCTATTTGTCTAAAACAGAAACGTAAAATACAGATAATAAATGGAATAATCTGATTGCGGTATGAATTTTTACTCTCGATAAAGGCCAAAGCGGGGAGAAAAGGAAAAGAAATAGGTCTAGGTCATTTCTTTTTCAGATGAATAAAGGCCATAATAATGGTGTTTCCCCGCACATGATAAACATCGGGGATGGAAATGTTTCGGATGAAATATGTGGATACTGAACAATGAAAGATTCACTCTGAAACACAAGCTATCTCAAAAATTGCGAAATGATCATGTAAGAGTTGTAGAGTATTCTCAGGAATCGATGAAGTATTTTGATAAAACATTGTACGATTCGATATGATTACTTCTAATATAGTGCATCCCTGTGGGGCATAATTAAAAGAAATCTGTGAATGTAATCTTAAAGAATTGAGTGAACCCATCGTCATGATTTAATTCGATAACTACAGAGTTAAAGAAAGATCGATTCATCGGAGAATGATGAGACATACTTCTATTGAATGTGTTTTTGAAAATCAATACATCAATTCGTCGATAATGGAATTGAAAGTACATCAGAATCGAAAATAATTGGTCAGATTTTGATGATTGTTGAACGAACCGAAGCGGGTTTTGCTTTATTTTAGAAACTGTTTCGAGCATCTTAATTTTGGAAATCAATGTCAATCCATTTTTTGATGAATTTCCTTTATATTTATTCCAAACTCATTGATTTAATTGGTGAATATTTGAGCATTTCCATGCACTTAAAGCATAAATATCTTGTGGGAAGTTTTCTGCTTACAACTTTCTTGGAAAGAACTACTTCTTTCAATATGGATATTTTCATTTATAAATGAAAATTATTCGAGGGTGGTCTGAAAAGTTTCCGACCCCAGATTTTTCAGAAATCTTCAGAAAATTTTCAGAAGACATGTCGAGAGATGGCGAAATATTGGAAACTTTTCAGACCACCCATGTATATTTGTAGTTTTCTCACTATAGATTTAATACAATCCAATGAATTGAATGTAGTATCTCCTTATAATGCGATCCTCCTCAATTTAAGTTTCTATTAACTTAGAAAGTCAATGAGTATAAATAAAATTTGAATGACATGTTTAGATGGCCTGCCCTAACATCATAGTCTTGCATCATATCGTGTAACATTCCCTCATTGGGGACAATGATTACCATGAATTAAGGGAATTTCAAATTCGAAAATTCTTTATTACCAATGCAGCGTAAACAGTGCATCTAGCTGACATTTTGCGATAAACCATTGATGTTTGGAGGGCAATATTTTCTTTTCCCCAAATTGAGATTAAACCTGGAATGAGAAAACAAACCAAGTCCCGACAAAAGAGTAAGCGCTAGTGCTCAAATGATAACATGGGATCTCTCGTTTGGATAGTTTTGAGCCATGAGGCGATAATGGATTTGGCTTGTTCACGTCTCTTAAAGCGGATTTATTTTTTGCCTACGACCGCTTTTGGATTGCTGTGATAACTGGAAAATCGCGTTTTCTGAACAAAGGTTTAATGGCAAAAGTATGATAAAATGTTTTCACGGCTCTATGTCAGTTATTTCAGAAATGCATCCGGATCAGGGTTTCCATGGTTAATTACAGAGGTAAGGTTATGCATGAAAGTATGAAAAGGTCAATCATAAATTATGTAAAATTCATAATTGGATGCCTGAATCGATTCCATTAGAGAGCAACATCAATGGCTTGTTAACAACTGTACTATATTATAAAAATTAGCTCATTCTCTGAAAACCCTCCCGTTAAATATCCATCAGCTACTCAAATTGGTAAACTATTTGTTTTTTTCCTGAATTCTAAATTTTTCCTAGATTCTAAGATTACAAGCCGCTCCTGCTAGACTGGAGTAGGAATCCGGTAAATAAATTGAACACTAACAATGGCTACTGATACGAAATGGAATCGATTCACGATGCTCAATACTATAGGATCGTAAATTTAATGTATCTAGCACAAGCTTGATAGAAGAATTCATAAGCTTTTTAGTTATTATTCTCTGATGTTAAATTTCAACAAGGCGCTCGCTGGCACTGACTTCGTAGCGGTGTGCCGTTTTTTAGAATTTTATTTGCAGTTTTCTTATATACTGGTTGTTAATTTCTTATTACTTATAAGTAATTCTGAGATTTATTATCTCAGAAATAGAAAAAACGATGTTATTTATTACAGCAAATTTTTTGCGTTTATTAGTATTTATACTATTTCCATAGTGAATCCGTCCTTACACAGCATTGATACGGCAAAAATTATGCAAACACTGAACTTAGATGTTCAAAATTACTCTAATATGACATTTTCAGACAAATTAAATAATATTTTCTAATTTTGGGCAGTTTTTTCGGATTTGGTCCCATCGTGCGGTGCCGTGAAAAAACCAAAAACATCCTTGCATGCTAGTCAAACCAAGTGTTTTCTGCATTTAGGTTTGCGGAACATATCGGTTAACAGCCCCTGTGAAATTTTTGAGCTGAATCATACTGAAATTCTTAGAAATTGTGGAATTTCAGAAGACAGGCGAATGTCATTCAGTCATACAAAATGCATTTTCAAAGCGACTCAAAAACTCTCTCAAAATCTTATATTCATTCCGGCGCTTTTGCTAGAGATACAGCGTTTAAGTAAATATGACTCAAGGAAACGAAACATGACTGGTCTCAGATAAAACTGTAACCCTGTATTTTGACTGCGTAAAACTTTCCTCGTCCATTTCTTCTTTCTTTGATGTCGAAAAAGAGTCAAGTAGTAACTCACGAGAAGGGATGTCATCTTCCCTTTTGCTCCCTGCCAGCATATTCGTTCCCTCGGTCTGGAGATCGTGCACTACGCGTACAGATAATGCATATCGCCTCGTGGAGGCATCGTTAAGTCTTGGGATGCAGTGTCCCTGTGGGAAACACAAAAAGGAAGAAGGATACGACGTAATCCCAGTGGAATCGTTTGTTCATGGTCCGCAGGAGGAGAGCGATGAGTGCTGGAGGAGGAACGGCACAGAATAAGGGAGTACGGGAACGTTGAGGATTTTCTTTTTTCGGTAGGATTGCATGAGAGGCATATCTGAGATGTGGTGAAGAAATCGAAAAACAAGAAAAGAGATTAAAATGCCGAAAATCCTCTGTCACTCGCGCTTCGATTGACTGGGAATCAGGGAATCAGGACCCATGAAAATTACATGTATATTTTTATAAAACTAGTTTCTCCATAAGAAAATTTTGCAGACGGACACTACTACTATATTTCCCCACCCAAATATATTTTTAAAAACACTTCAATAACTAAAAATGAACACATAAACACAAAAATATACCTAAAATCACACCTTCATATTCTGTATAATGTTTCTATTAGGTATACCTCGTTTATATCGATAGATATAAATATAACGTCCAATAACGAAGCTCTATGAGTAAATTCAAGTATAAACTCGATCCTTTTGACCTAATTTTTTATCTGTTGAGCTATTTTTGCAGGAATTGGGAAATTTTCTCTTTAAATGATGTCATTTATATTTTTCGATGGAACGTGAAAGGAGGAAAACGGTGGTCACCGAGAATGAATATTTATAAATAATAAGGATTTATTTTCTATTCATCCCTCACTCCAACAGCCTTTATTTCGTTTGGGAACCTAGAAAGGGATTAGCGAAGAATATCTAGGGTTGGAACGCAGAACTTCTCTTCAGAATATGAAATGTAAAATTTTTGAGGTTTCAGTTGGTCATTTATGCGATTTTAGAAACGCCTGCAGCCAGTGGAAGATAAGACTGTGTATATTCCTCATAAGAAATGCTTTACTACCACAAATTTTGCAGTGATAGTTCTCAGGCCCTAGAGCGAAATGGGATTGTGGTCTGAGAAGAAGTTACCAAACAGCTGAGATAAGAATAATCATTTAATTCTGAAAAATATAGCTGAAATAATAATACCAAAACCAGAAATTCTATGACCCAGATTGGACAACCTCAAGTGTATGTTACCTTCCAAGAAATTTATAATACATGAAAAAAAATTCTAAAAGATTTGAGTGGATTTTTTGCGTGGTCACAGGTACAACCAAACCAGTCTATTCTAAAATTTTACTAGCGGAAAAGCTGATATTTAAGCAATGGTTTTACTGAGAAAACTTTGAAGGCACCTTTTCCACTATGGATTTTCATAACATCTCGCCTCATACTATGAAAAATAATATTATCATATCTTCTAAAGTATACCTATCATTCCTTTCCAAATCATATTTGAGTTATTAGTATTATGTACCAATCATAAGGTAAAATTGAGGTAATTACCAATATACAATCACTCATATAGATTTCGGTTTTATGCCAATTATTATTTGTAGTTAATTTACAATCACTTAATATTATTGTATGAGATCCGTCAAGATACGGTATTATGTCCAGCATATTTTATCATGATGATTTTAAGCCATTAATAACCAAGATCATAAAAACGCCGATTGCATTAAATACTCGATTGTGCTAAATTTGATAAATTCTTAAGGAGAGATTATTTTATTTTACCGCCGGATATCGTATTTTGATTTTTCTAAAAGTGACTTTAATACCTGAATTTTAGGTAAATCTTTGCATCATAGATAAAAAAGAATTATACATACAAACCTCATCTAGATTAGAAACAAATTAGCATTTTGATTCGCGAGGTGTGGGTCATTTATGCATTCCAAAATCCTGGATGGATACCAACCTTAGGCTCAGGGTTCCTTCGAATGGTTTCCTCTTTTCTGCACATCCCCATTTACTTCTTCAGCATCTTTTCCATTTCTTTCTCGACGATCCTATTAGATAGAGGCTTACGCTCACGGTTCGTTGATCGCTTTGTGTCTCCGTTCTTTCGGAGAGAGGAAAGTAGGAGAGAACGGCAGGAGATGGAGAGAAATTTCAGAATATATGGGTCAAGAGGAATCCCATTCTGAGGATTTCTCGGGTCCCTTCCCTTACAGTGGGAGGCCACTTGATTCTTGGTTCTTTTAAGGTATGCCGCATATCCCTCTCACCACCTTCCACTTGCAGCTCGAATTAACAACCCAACTTCAACATTTTAGAGAAAATTCTCACACCTTTCCCGCATGCTAAAAGTTCCCCCTGCATAGATATTCTTTTTCTCAAATTCACGAACTTGCTTAAGAATTACCATGAAGGGTTAGAAGTTATCTGGCTTTGCCTTGATGAAGGGTAGGGTGTCGAAGGAGGAGTTTCCAGTCCTAATGAAAGCTGTTGGATTGCCTTAATAATATGCAAATAGGAGGCCGTATTAAAATAAAATTGCCATTTTTTAGTGTATCACTACGATTTTACATTTTCTAGCTGACACTCAATGTCTGAACTGTGTTCCCTGAAATGGAAGACTAATTATTTTTCTTCCTATTAATAATACACATTCCGTTACTTCACATGTCAAATATTCTTAAGAATCTTTACTATAATTCTGTACGCAAAAGAATACAATGTTTATTTTGAAGAGCATAGGTTCCTGACTTGGGAAAAATTGCTTTTTGAAGAAATATTTGTGGATGGTAGGAAAATTTTTATAGTAAATATAATTTGTAGCATATCAAAACATCCATAGCGGAGACCTCATGAAAAAATCCCGTTGATTAAAGATATCTCGGCGAAAATATAAGTGCCACTTTAAGGAGAGGCAAAAATGTTTCGCAGTCGGTAGGATTCGAACCTACGCTCCCAGAGGGAAACTGATTTCTAGTCAGTCGCCTTAACCACTCGGCCACGACTGCAGTATTCGTGGAAGCAAATATTGAATATCTTTCGAAAATATATATGCTTTTAAATAGGCTTAAAATAATTCGATCAAGAAATATTCAATAATAAAATTTGGGACGCTCATAAATAGGTCCTCGACCTCTTAGTGGGCGTTCGTGGAACGCCGTAATGGAAATAAAAAGACATTATAGTACTTCCATACGAATATACATTCATCAAATATTATTCATAAGAAAATAGCTTTATATTCAATCCATATTTTCGCATACTTGCATACCGTTGACACGGAATCCTGAAAACGATTGTGTAATACATCTTTAGATTTGGATTTAGATGAGTAATAAAACTATGATGTAAGGTATACATGCCACCGTTTTAAAATTCATTTTTCCCAGACTAAATTTTCGTACCTCCAGCTGAAGAAAACGAAGCGATATAGCCAAATAACTTCAGGACAATAAACTTTGAATGATAGATGGAGAAAAGTTCAAAATCAAATATGTGTGGGTGGTAATAATAGCATGTATCCTCTCTCAATGCTTTTATGACAATTTTATTGCCCGTGGGAAAAATATATAAAAATTTCCATGATATTGTTAATAAAATTTGTGATAAAGTAGCTTAAACGTGCGATATATGTAATTTTTATCCAGCAGATATTGGATAAACTGTAAAACGAAGAGAAAACAATAAATCAGTAGCAGATAAAGAGAGTGAAAGTAGATGGAAACTTTTATAACGGAAAGAAAGGAAGCTATCGGGAAAAGAAAATAGGCTAAATCGAGTAAATAGAAGGTTTGGAATATTTTTATATCCTTCTCCTGGATATTGGGCATTCAGTCTTCGGAGGAGAAGGATGAGAATTTCAGCCGGAAACGACCATAGTAGAATTACTTCTGCCATATCTTCAACTAACAATAAGATGCTTATGTTTATCATGTTTTACAGGGTTAGCTATTTCAGTCAAATAAATAAACTTTTTTGACTACACAGATAAACATCCTTGGTTTTGATATCATAAGATTGCATGCTAAAATGGGAATCCAATGTCTCTCAACCTTTATTTATTAGAGATTTTCAGTATCGGAGAAAATTACTGATTATATTTCTGCATAATTTTACCAATTTTTTCACCTCTTCAGTGTTTTTCTCTCTTTGAATTGTCATTTTCAGTTTCTACCTAAAAAATTATCAGCATCTCCTTCTACAATTCATCATTGGTCACGGAAATTAATGAATGTTATCAGTTCCACGAAAAATGTTAGCTCGAAAGTGCATTGCATTTATGTAAAAGTAAATTAATCATATTCACGGTTGTTCGGCAAAATTAGTTATAATTATATTTTGGATGGCTGATTTGATTGTATTAAATTTCAAAAGAAAATTCCCCGTGGTATGAGTTCGCACAACATGATATTATAAGAATTTCTGCATTTATATCGCTGCCAGACTTCTTTCAGATGCTAGATTATATGAAGTAATCCTCTCTTATTGATACTTTATCAGTGATATCAGAAATATTTTGCTGCTCTGAATTAGTTTTTCCTTAGTATGTTTATATTCTCCAACTACCTAATTGCTAAAAAAAAATATTTGGTCTAAACTGTCCGCGGTCATACAAAATTGATGTTATTGGACCAAGGAATAGAAGTGATTAAACCGTAATTCGATTTCATCAACAAATATTAATTAATCAACAATAAATAAATATTGTAAATTTATTTAGGCGCAGGTAATTTTCGAGGCAATAAGAGATTAATATCCGAGGATATTTTACGACAAATTATAATTAGAGGAGTTTAACTATTGATGCATTGGAAATTGTAATTAATGAGTACCCTGAAACTCAATTTATGTGTAATATTGCTCCATGATGAAGTTATGCATTGAGTGATGAATACAAATCGACGAGCAAATCTCTGGAGATAAATATTCATGATTTGGGGAAAGTAATTAAAATTGGGAGAATTTGGTAGGCGTGGGTAATTATCTCTTATCAGATTTCCATATTTAATATCGTTATATTAACGTGTCATTGATTCTTCATCAGCAATGATAAAAGTGACTTGTAAAATCTAATAATTAGATGTTATTGGATTGAAAACTGAAATCGAATGACTTCGCGGGATGACGTGGGTGTGATTTTGTCACCGATGCTGTTTAACCTGAATTGTATCTCAAATAAGCACCCATCAAATATTAATGTTACGATTTGATTTCTAATTGCAGTGAGGACTCAATTTCAATCGAAAGAGATCTATTTGTTAATTTAGGATCAGTAGAAATAATGCATTGAATATTATGTAGGTCAATTGTTTATTCTTGCATGACACATGTGCACCCTAAGGTGGCACCTTAGAAGGAATATTCATTTAAAGCATTTGCTTCCAAATCTTCAGGACGTCATTTAAGAATGAAACAAGTTTCGTATATGTAATTACAACACACGTTTTTAGATCAATGCATCAACCTCCCGTTCTTTATAAGGCACTGAAATCATGCTTTTTTATAAATATGGAAGCAAAAATGTAGATAATAATAACCTTTTCTACCATCTTATTCGAACTCAAAACAGTTATTCAATGGCATACCTTACATTTTTCCCTTAGATGATATCCCTTTAAAAAGAATTAACTCCTAAAACCATATTTATGAAGCATTAATCTATTCAAGTAAATACATGACGAATGCCTAGTTATAACCGGGTTTCCTCTTTGTACCATTATATACAATTTCAGAAGCAAGATAGTAATAAGAAAATCAGTAAGAAGAGGTATAACTTTGTGGGAGGCTATGAAGGAGAAAAGAGTATACAACTTTTTAGTTTCCGCAGATTTTCTTCGCTTCTAGTTATGCTAACGTGCTAGCATCATTAGGCAGCTTATTTACATATTAAAGCGACTTCGTAGGGAAAAGAAATTGGAGGGGGGAAGGCGAAGGTGGAGGAAGGTATGGGGGTGGTGAAGTTATGGAAAGATTTTCTTCGGAAGAGATAGAAGGGGTGAAGGATTTGGGAATTTCCACTCGTTGACGAGGTTCTTATTGTCCCCATTGGAGTAGGCGATTTCAAGCTGCTCTAGAAGGTAGAAGCGGCGTAATTCTTTCTCGTGGTGGTGCTATCGCGTTAGCAAAACTGAAAATAAATATGATAACTACCAAAATGTAAGGTCTCCACGAAATTTATATTTTTAATTTGGTTGGTTAAGATTCGTCGAGTATCAAACGGATGTCTAAAGTGAAAAATCATGATCAAAATTTGAATTTGAAAAACAGTCGGGAATTCAGACTCCACCCTCTTTATCTTTAAACATTAAAAAAGTGTTCACATGTGGAGAAACCATGTATGTTATCTTCTTTTATCGAGATTTCTTCGTGCCAATACGTATAACCATAGGGTAAGTATAAATAATATTAAATACATTTATTTATTTATTTGACACTTTTGGCGGGGTTAGGCCAGTATGACCTCTCTTCCACCGAACCTTTACTAATACTGCATAAAATGTTTAAAATAAACTCAAGATTGTGAACTATAGTTAGCTTACATCTAATTAAAAACGTAATTGCATAAAATATAAAATAAATAATTACTAATATATAAAGATTCTGGTTGTGGGAGAAAAACTCCTCAACTTAAGGTTTAAGGAGAAAAACCCACGATGCGGGAGAACGCCCACACAAGAAGGGGAGAGAAAAAACCCGCGAAAGCATAGAAGAAAAAAACAATTATTTATTTAACAGAAAAAGAATTAATCGAGTTGGTTTCGTCTGATGGCTACGTATGCGTCCCACGTCGGATTTTAAGTTCATTTTCTGAAAAAAAAGAAAAGCAGAGAGTATTCTGCTCTAGTGAGGTAAATAAGTAGTACATATAATGGTATAATGAATAGAATCCCAATCTATGGAAAAGAAACGTATAGGTTCTCATATTAATTTTGTGCTCTAATAGCATGAAACCATTTTTAAAGGTGTTAATATTTCAGAAAGCATATCTGAGCATTATTTCAACTTCTCCACGGACGGAAAATACCTTTAAGTACCCCAAAAGAGTGAAAAGGAGAGGAGTTTTAAAGGATCTTTCATAAAAACTTTCAGTTACATTTCTTTCTCGCTTACGATACATGTTCAGTTTCCCAATACGAACTTTCTTTCAGAAGAAGGCCGATAACATGAGAATCAAAGGGAATTCCTTACAAAGACAGAGGGGCAGAAATTCTGCAAGTTCTGCATCTATTTTAGAGTAGTAACTGTTGAGGAGGAAGTGAAAGGAGAAATACAGTTGGGGGGAAGGCAAGTTACGTATAATAGCTCTTGATAAACTTAGTGCTGCGCTTGCTCAAAGGAAGAAAATGTTCTTTCGCTGACTGTTAATCCCGAATCAAGTGAATGTGGTAGATAAATCAAGTAAATATAGGGGTTTATCATGAAAAATTGCTATTAATTAAGTTATCCATTTATATTTCTGTCTTTATGAATCTGAATTACTAAACTCTAAAGCACAGAAAAAAATTTCATTCATTAAGGCAAAATAATTCGCTGCGGACAGGATTCGAACCTGCGCGGGCATAACCCATTGGATTTCAAGTCCAACTCCTTAACCACTCGGACACCACAGCTTGTGAATTAATGTCTAGTCTAAATTAGAATTAATATTTAGATTTAATTTCTATTCAAAATTCATATTTCATTTCTCCTGCTTACTAATTTTACATTCATTATGCACTAACTTCAAAGCTCATTTGCTTCTTATCCAATACTTCAATTTTTATTGTAGAAAGAGATTCAATTTGTTTTACTATCATATTTCAATATATTATGCAATGAATTTTATTTTTGCAAAAAATTTGGCTCGTATTGGCATTATTTTGGCATCTCTCATGTGATTTTTGCCGTCAAATTAGAGTTATGGTATATTTGACTAAGAGATTTGCTTTACACCCTAAACATTCGAGAGAATTTCGCAATATTCTTGGCTTCGAATTACAAATAAAGATTTTGATACAATTCCTGAGGCTCCATTTGGAAATGAATCTCTTCGTAATATGCAATCACAATTTTCTCAGGGAATTTGGAAGGAAATCACGTTAATTATCAATGAAAATGCTAGCCAAAAATTCCTAAGTGTTATGGAAATTAAGGCAAATGGCTCAAATTCATAGTTACAAGAAATTCTTTCAGATATTTTTTTCGAGAAAAATTTTTCTATGTATGAAGACGAAAATCAGTCATTTGAAATATTCCAATTTCCTTATTTCAGTTTGGGTTTCTCATACATTTTAACGGCATAGCAACCGTTGTAATTTTCCATTCCAACTATTTATCTGGTGAGCGTCATTAGAGCTGCAAGGAGTACTGCCTCAAGGGCGAAAGTGACCCATTGAAAACGGGATGACACAGGAAGCCCCGCTGAGAAAGGTGACCAACAAAAGCTCTTTCAAATTTAGACATTTCGAGGTTTATTGTGCATGTCGTTGAGAATACCTTTCCCCTTTTCTTGTATAATCATTAAGAGAGTACTCGTCTTCCATGATCTTCACTTCTAAACCCTTCTCAGGCTTAATGTTTTTCACGTGCATTTTTCATTTGTGCGATCCTTGTAAGTTTCGAGTGAATAGCTGGCTTTAGAGCTCAGGTACTAACTTACTCATCTTTTTCCCTCATTTAATGACGTCCAGAGAAGTGACAAAGAATAGCTTTACCCCGACCTTTGCTAGAAATTACTTGTTTTTGAAGGGAAATGGAGAATAAATGACACACCTCATGAACAAGGATGAAGACGCATTTCTCTTACCTTGCATTTTCCTTGGCTCAATCAACTCAATTCTTATCTCCCATTATTTACTCATAACAATGCCTTGCAGTTTACATTTCTGTTGGATATCGCATGACGCACATCCATGATGTAAGTCGGAGTTTGAAGCATGGAGAGAAACTGCCGAGAGGAAATTTAATTATATGTTCATTTTTAGCTGACACGCAACGTCTGAAATGTGCTCTCCGAAATGGAAGAATAATTATTTGTCATCCTATTTTTAACGTATTCTGTGACTCCAAATATCGATCAGGAAAGCGTTACTAGAAACAAATTGGAAGGACGGATACTAATTCTTGGTCGTTAATTCCCCGGGCTATTAGAGAAATTAATAGGGTAGATTAGGCATTGATGATGGTGTCACACTCCTTGCCATACTCCTCTGGCGGCTCATGGGATATACATCTAAATATAAAAACATATAAATTAAATATGCTTCGGAATCTTTACTTTAAATTTGCAGTCGAAAGAATAAAATATTAATTTTGAAGAATATATATTCCTGACTAAGTACAAATGATTGGCTTTTAAAAGAAATGATAACTGCTGATAGGGAAAATTTTACTGTAAATATAACTTGTAGCATATCAGCATATCCTTTGAGGAAACCGCAGAAAAATATCTCCACTAAGGGAAGATATCTAAGGGCCACATTAAGGAGAGGAAAAAATGTTTCGCAGTCGGTAGAATTCGAACCTACGCTCCCAGAGGGAAACTGATTTCTAGTCAGTCGCCTTAACCACTCGGCCACGACTGCCATGTTCGTGGGAGCAAATATTGAATATCTGTCGAAAATATTAAATTAACGTGATGCTTAGGAATGCCTCTCCCCTCTTTCTCTGCAGACGATGTTCTAACGCATGGTTCGGCGTTACATAGGTTATAGATTCTTTTTATATTAAAGGATATATATAAGTATATTCCTATCCTTCTGTGCGAATTCAATTTTAATACCGAAATAAGGATATACTAGAAATAACTATTATTTCATATTGGACTTTACTATATACTATTATTTAATATTATTTTCGTTATTCGTATAATTTATCCTAAGAAGGTGAGCTCAAAATCAAGTTTGTATAACATAGGAATTCGAATCAAAAGATATTTATTGTTACGTTAACTGTTCTACATTTTCCTACACTCATCCCATCTATCCGATTGTGAATATCTCGATTCCTCGATCACCGTGCTATCTTTATTGAAACAATGTTTTGTAAGATAGAACGAATCGTCTTCGTTTTAAAACTGAAGGCACGGAAAAATTTTTCCTTCTCTCAGCTGGATCAGAATAAGCTTAATGTGCTCGTACATCGCCAATATTATGATCTATTTTGGGGTGAAATATATCTACAAGTTAACATAAAATGATCATAACTTGCGAGGCGCCTCTCGAGGAAATGCAGATGGTTAAATATCAAGCTAAAAATAGACATGTTATGCTTTTAAGAGTTCTTCCACTACAATATTTTGGCGTGTTACCAAAGAATGCATTTTTAGTGAAAGAGCTCCACTTAGAGAATATACTTAAGTGACTATCACACTTGAATAACTTCTATAAATAGTCTTCTTTTCTATTGTGTAATCTTTTATCTTAAATAGAATGCCAGGAGAGAGTATGGATCACTTTCTAACATTTTAGATCATTTCTAACTTTTACAGCTCATTTTCAAACTGTAGCTTCCTTTTCCTGATGCGATATAAGAATCTACATCATTGCTAATTAAATGTTATGGTGAATCTTCTCCGAAGGTTAGTAATAATTTAGGTAATCCCAAAGAATTGTCATTATACAAGCTCTCAAAGTAAATACAGCTCCAGGAGATCGACCTTAAGGAAGGAAGAAAGCACCCTAAACTACAAAAAAAATAAAAATTATAAAGCGCTAACCGACAATTTATCGATACTGAACAATAGAAAAATTTACAGCGTACGCGACCTAGGTTTCATACGAATACGCTGCAATTTCTTCTTTGTTTTAGTATGTATTAATTGTATCTTAATACTTTATTACACATAGAATGGAACACCACTATATTAATGCCACTACCCTTCAACGTATAAGAAAGTAGTTCAGATATTTCCACTTCTAACGCCTAGCATTGTAAATTAACATTGTACCATCATCCTTTCCACAATTCGTAGAATGGAAATTTGCAGAAATGCGCTACCACGTACCGAGAATCGGAGAAAAATGAGCTTCCAGGAAAAATTCTACAACAAGCATTAAAACTGTTGATCCTTCAGAAAAGATGAAAAGGATTGAAGGGAGAATAAAATTCTTTCGCGAATCAGAAAATTCTGGGTAAGGGTTTTGAACCTTTTGAGAGGTTACAAGAAGAAAAATGACAAATCTTTTCTCGATAATTCGTGTCAAGGGTCGTTTTATTCCATTTCCTTCTTGTCCAAAAAAATGCATCAGAGCGGTCCAAGGGACTATGATGGATGGATTCCTTCGGAGAGATTTGATTGGTTTGTTATTCTGAAATCTACTCTCTAGAGGAATGAAACCAATCTTCGAGGAATAACATAAACGAGGAGGTCAAAAACAGATGCTGGCATTTCCTTGTTCGCAGATTATTCTTCTTTATTTATTTTAGTGAAATTCAAAAATAGTCAATTAAACCAATTAAAGGTAATCTTAACATAAAGAACATAACAGTAAGTAAAAAATAGCATACATAAATACAAGTATAAATATAAATATTACCATTTAAAAAATATATATGTATATATACTATATGTATATTAAGCAAAGAAGAAGACTAAACAAGCTAAAAACCCGAAATTAATGATGGAGATAAGGAGTTAAATAATAAGGGGAAACAGTTCAAAGGAAGGATTGTGAGACTAAAGAGAGTTAAAAAGATTTGGGATATGATAGAAAATTGATCTTTTCATGAGAGATGGTTAATCGGAGACGAGGTATGTTAAGGAAGTTAAAATTCACGAAAATATATATCAGAATCTAAGTAGTTTATTGTTAATTTTGTCAAAAAATTCTTAATCGTCGCTTGGATAATGTTCCCGAGAACATTATCCAAGAATGTATATAATGCCGAATGTACAGTTCCGAAAACGCTATCGGTACTCTTTGTAATACTTGAGTTATGTTAATATAGAAAAATAATTTACATATAGAAAAGTGATTCAATTGCACAGTAAATATCAGGAATAATAAAAAATATAGCTTACTAGGCAGTGCGTTTACGTCATGTAAACCAAAGTAATTCATCAACTACACAACACTAGTTTTTATTCAATACAACCATTTTTAACCAACTCATCCCTAGATTTCCGATGAAGGTTTTAGGACAGATGCCATATTCCTGGATTTTAGAAAGGCATTCGATACAGTACCACACGCAAAGTTACTCCAGAAACTAGAGTCATATGCAATCGAAAATCATATTATTCAGTGGATTAAGTCGTTCCTCACATGCAGAGTTCAACGGGTAGTCTTAGATGGCGTTTACTCTGATGAAGTAGAAGTATCATCTGGAGTTCCTCAGGGCAGTGTCATTGGACCGATATTGTTCTTAATTTACATTAACGATATAGTAGACAATGTAAGAAGTAAGGTAAGGCTTTTCGCGGACGACACACTCATATACAGGAAAATTCAAAATGTGGAAGATACTTCCATATTACAGGGTGACTTAGACGCTATTTCGAAATGGTGTGAAGATTGGCAGCTCGGCTTGAACATAGAGAAGTGTGTAGCGATGAGCATGACCCGCTCCCCGTCCCAGAACTTAAAACAAACATCCTACCTTATTAGCGGTACAACATTAGAATTCGTAAGTAGATACAAATATTTAGGCATTGTTTTCAGTAGTAACTTATCGTTCAAACCGCATATTCAAGACGTAGTGGGGTCAGCTGATAGGACGCTGAGGCTATGTAATCGCGTTCTCAGGGGTTGCCAACAGAATGTCAAGGAAGTGGCTTACTTTTCTTTGGTTCGTCCATTGCTTGAGTACTGCTGCGCGGTGTGGAATCCACATGAGAAAGGATTGATCATAGAACTAGAGCGCATGCAACGTAGAGCGGCCCGTTTCGTCAAGGGAGACTACAAGTTCGACAGCAGTGTGTCAGAGATGATTAAAACCCTCGGCTGGGAATCCCTCGAGGACAGAAGAAATGAGTATAGGCATAAACTTTTCGAGAAATTTTTGAGTAGCGATTTACATGAGGAAATAAGCGACTTCGTGATTCCCGTACTCAGTGAGCGTAGTTTTCGAGACCAGACGTCAAAAAGATTCCGCGAAATTATAGCGAGAACAGATAGCTATTTCTGGTCTCTTTTTCCAGATAGTATTAGGTACGCAAACCAGATGGTTGGTTAGGGAGTTCGGTGTATTCACACCCCCTGCCATACGCCTTACGGCGGTTAGCGGGGTATTAATGTAAATGTAAATGTAAATGTAAATGTAAATTTCAGAATCAGGAAAAACATTAAAAACGAAATGCGTTCATCAAATATCCGATTTAATACTTTTCTAGTTAATTCTCTTAATATGATCATGCTAGAAAAGAGATCTTCCAGGAACTCTAGAATTTGCTGACGATACGTTTAATGGATTTTTTCTAAAACCCCATCTATGCATCTATTTTGCGCAGGCAATCCTTTTCCGCTTTTGAATATGATATTGAGTAAAATTCAAAAGTTTAAAAAACAAATGAATTAACCATGTTTGAATAAAAAGCGATACAAAAATTATGTAAAATCTATAATTATAGCCTTTACTTTATGGAACTCCGTAACGAGTAAAATAAGATTTACAATGTAAAATTCCATTTAAGAAACATTTATTACTTGGGAAAAATTTTGTAACAATGAGGCAATAAATTATAACCCTACTGCGAGAGGAAGATAAAACCTCAAACGTACTTTACAGTGGTGAATTTCCTTCAATAATTTCTTTTTTCGAAATGGTATAAGCAGTAGGAATAATACAAAAAAATACACGTAAAACTATGAATGGCGAGATAAAGCAGTTTACGAATGACGTCAAGCTTATAGGACAGTGCGAGGCAAAAACTGTAGAGAAATTTCTTGTTTTTTCTAAGTGGGTCGTTAGCACCATGTCGAATGATGCACCATCCTGCTTTCCCCCTTATCCCTCCACGTAGAGAGGTTCCGTCATCTGGGAGAGGTTTGTGCTAGCGTTCAATTTTCAAATATTTTTATCGGGTTCTAGAACGTGATTTCTTTTTCATGGAGATGATGCGAACTCCGAAGGAAGGCTCGAATACAATAGCTTTCGATTAAGATGACGAAGAGCGGAGCTGCCATGAACTAAGTTTGAGTTATTTTTAAGCTTTACCACTGGATCATAATATGAAATCAATTTCGATTCGAATCTTAATTTGAAAAGCGATTGCAAAGTTAATTATTCTCCTATTATCGAGAAATCACATTTGTTTGCCAATAATCTTGGCTTAATATTCTGTGGCATTTTGGTAGAGATTTAGGTAAACATAATACCTACTGTTATATGAGTATTAATCATAAAAAATAGTGTGGTATTGATATTTCACTGGGTTAAATTTATACGGTAACTAATTTTTAGAAAGCTGTGTTTTTTAATTTCTTGTCCAAAAATATATATATAAACATATTTAAAATATAAACATATTTAAAACATAAACATATTTAAAACAAACATATTTAAAATATAAAAACTTCTGAACGCATCCAGTAAAACTTTTCTGGTTATGAACAGTTATAAAAGATACACCGCCGCTAGGATACAGAGATAGATACTTAGAGAGATGTAATTAAATCTCAAACGTAATTTCTGAATCTTTCATGGATTAATTGGTAGAGAAATGAAAAATGAAAAGCAAGCGTAGAAAAATGTGTAGCAAGGAGCATGACTCGTTTCCCGTTCCGAAATTTATGTCAAACCAAGCCATTAGTCAATATTTAAATTTCCTTTTCAGTAGTCATTTATCCTTTAAACTGCACGCCCAAGATGAGTCCTATCAGCTGACTAATTGTGGTATTAATTTATTTGTAAATACATGTTCGTGAGAGCATTGTGGCGTCCTAAAGGGAGAAACCGCGAAAAACTGTTTGAAGCACCTCCTCATCAAAATTTATTGAAAACAATTGATAAATTCTTTATCATTTTTACGTCATAATTATGAGAAAGAATTAAAAAATTCTAAAAACTGTTTCTCAACATATAAGGTCCTGAGTGGATAAATTTAAAAGATATACAGACAAACGCAAGCTTTTTTTAACTTCCGATTAATACAGATTAGTATAAAATAAGGTCTCAATGTTTCGAAATTGTATCCTCGAAAGTCATGAGCGAATTTAATCAACAGCTTTAAATTTGGCATACGACAAAGAAAAATCTACCCCAAAACGCCGGAGTTATTGTCGTTTAACACAGTCGCGAAACTAGCGTCGCTAACTTCCGGCGCAGTTTCTCATAATTTTAGAACCGACGCGATGGTTTTTCGAAACTAATGTCGCGAGTCCGTAATCATATGAAACTCCGAAACAACAGTCGTTTAAATTAAGGCCGTTCCGAGTTCGACGCTAATCCGGCAAAATTTCGCATGCAGACGGAAGCTTCAAAATATTTCACCCCATCCGTCTAAACGTGTGATATTTTCGTTTCATTTCCGCCACCAGGAAAGAAAGAGCTCTAGATCCTTCTTTCCAGGAATCCAATCCATACACAAACGAAATAAAGGAAAGGGGAACAAATAAATAAACGGAGCGAGGGCGCGGAAAACTGCGTCTCCGTACGAAGGAGCGAACTCTAATTGAAATCCATTATTGCGGCACCAGAACTTATTCTTTCGCTGAAATCTATTCAGGGGCTAAGTGCCAGCTAACAAGGGGCGTCTCTATCCTTCGGAATGAAGCATGGGACATGTAATGGTGCCCAAAACGGAGAGATGAGGAAGAGGAGGAAGCAAAAACAGACCCCTTTTATTTCTTTTTGCGTGGATTCGGGTACAGAGCGATGTAAAAGCCCGACGAACCGCAAAATTCCACGATCGTCTCGCTCCCTCCCGACGTGGAAGTAGTATAAAAAGCGTTGTGGTAGGAAAGGAGGAAGAACGTGATGTAGAGATCGGCTCCTACCCAAACAATGCCCTCCGTGGGCGGCTTTAAAAGCAGTATTCCCATGAGGACGGGTGCGATGAAGTTCGGTTTACGTAGAGAATTAAGAAACCCCTTACTAGTTTATGACGTCCAAGTGGTAGAATTTTCGATCTTAATCACTTCCACGATAAAGTCGATGACTTTTCTGCAAAATAACTTAATTAATAAGCTCAAAGTAGATTTAGATTTTAGATTTGTACCCCACAAGCCGCCAATGGCGTATGGCAGGGGGTGTAATGACACCATCATCGTTTACTAATCGACCCTATTAGCTTCTCTAATAACTTGCGGGAAGAAGGACCAAATGTACTTAATGTTGAGGTCAAATACGTTAGAAATACGTTATATGAAAGCAGCCTGACCTGGTTACAGATTTTTTCTACGTTCCTTACATTTACAAGCCTATGCTTTCATGCATGATTTTTTTCCCATCCTAAATTCGTTAATGACCAAAACTGTGACCTTCGGAGTCTTGCGGCACTCTTAATGTTCCCTTAAAGCCCATTCTTTCTAATAACTATTCTCTTAATGAATTCACGATCCTAAATCTTGACAGCGAGAACAACAAACTGCAAATTATTGATGTGATTGAAGGTAGATAAACACGAAAGCCATTGTAAATATCTCTTAGATATGAAGAATTATCATGATTTTTAATGAACGAATAATGTACAAAGTAAATGCTAAATCAATTTGGGCCGTTCCTTCCCCTTACTTTTTATAAATTTATCTTTTCCTACACCTAAATTATTCTGCTATCTCCTTCCGAGGAAAAAATAAATTTTAATTCTTTTCTCTTTTCATAAAGACGTCTTAAAGACACATCACTAGATTTTTATTAACTTCCATTTCTCTTATTGAAAAGGAAATTTAACGAGAATTTAACGATAAGGAGAAGGATAACGAAAGAAAGCCTACATATTGATATTGATTTGATATGTATTCTATGTTGAATCTATACGTATTCAATATTAAATTGAAGATTCTGATAAAACATTTTACTTAAAAACAGATTATATATATTAAACTATGATTTAATCGATTTGACGGAACTTAGACGTAAATTTCATTAGAATCATCAGTTAGTGAAAGATATCGGTTCACGTAAGGAAATGTACTGTCGAAGAATATCAGAAGAAGAATTGTTTGAAACTAAATAACATGAATTCTGGAGAAGTTAAGATATTGATTAAATACTGGAATGATATAATTATGGTATCTCATTACATTATATCACATTCGTAAAAAGATTAGTAAATAAAAATACATCATCAAGGTAGATGTTAAATTCTATTTCAATCCGAACAAATTCACGAAAACCAATATAGAAATGATATTAACGAGTTTTATACCATATTTATAATAATATCTCTAGAATAAAAAGTAATTACTATAAGAATAGAGAAGATTATGATCAATTGTATCATATAATTTATATTGCATATAAGAAATCATGAAATACTGACAATGTTTTTTAGAAGTGTTTTAGTTTTTTTTTTCGTTCATGACGTCCACCAAAAATTGGTTGAGCAGTTGCTTTTAATTTTTGACAGACAATGAAGATTTGTAGAAGACATCTACACCATCTCGCCCACCGTATATTATAATCACTCTCGTTGAAATTCCGATTCAGTCGCCAAATATCAGTGTTAATATTCCTCCGCAGTCTTCAAACGTCTTCTTCTTCTCGGAGGGTCAGAAAAAAAGGAAATAGAAGATCCAGAAGTCAAAACATCCCTCGTCTGAATCTTCCCTGTCATATTTTTAGCTTCCGAGGATGGAATGAGATGGAAATGAAAGTAAAGTTTGTGCGAGACAAAGGAGAGTTTGGGAGAGCCGTCCGAACTCTGGAAGACCAAAGAGGGGTCTGCAGGAAATCTGAAAGACGAAAATTCGAAATGGATCGGACAAAGGGCGCCGAGATATTGAATCGATGTAACAAAACAGTGGAAAGAGAATGGGGAAAGGAATGGGATTCGCTAGATGGGACAAATAGAGTGGATGGGAAAGATATCAGGATTGAAAACTATTTACCATCGGCAACCAGAAGGGAAAGGGAAGATCCGAAATACTAAAAAAATAGTCCTTCAGGAGGGGAGATTTACTGTCACATTTATTACTTATTGTATCAGTCTATGGTTGTGTATATCAAGTAATGCATATGCGGTAAAGACTGCCTCACCATAAAAATAACGCTAAATTATCTTGAAACGTATTATAAAAAGGGAGCAATTTACTGTATAGAGTTCTCAGATGGTCAAGTGAATAGTCGACCCGAGTTCGATTCCCATATGTACGAAATTAACTCATCTATAGAAGCCCTTGTAAAATACTTCTACAATTTACCATAAGGTGCATGAGGTGCTTCAGACTGTTTCATAATTAAATACAATATATGTCTAGTATATTATTGTAATTTCACACAGCATAAAGTTGTATTCTAATTTAAATATTATACTTATATGTTTATTCCGTGTACTTTATGATATTAATTTAATTTTTTCCATTTATAATTTGTAAATTTTTATCTTTTGAATTTTACTTTCATTCTTCGATTCGTTTTGCATTTGCCCCTTCGAATAGTGCTTTATATATTATTTTACTGCTTTATTCTGTTTACTCTGCTTTTATTTCATTAAGTTTGTGTTATAATCCACCCATTTTCTTTCGGTGTTTTCCCGGAACGTGGGATTTTATCTTCATCAACCCTAAGGTAGTTTTTCTCTCGCCCTACTATATATATTTCTTTTTGCATCACTCCTATAAACTAGATTGGAGCAACAAGGTTAGAGGAAGTAGCGGCCCGCTAGAACCTAATCTCACCGTGTAGAGGTCTCTCAATCTCGTCAATCTACATGCGAAATGAACTATTCTATGGAAGCACTTGTAACAATAGTACTAAAATTTACCACCAGGTACATGAGACAAGAACTCGAAGCTCTTTCTATGTAGGTATAGTAGCTCTATATCTTAAAGCTAGCGGAAATAGTCCAAGCGGTTTTAAAAAGGAAATATATTTTCAAATCATTTAGCTAATGTGCTATTTTCATGCATTGCTTTCCTAAATTACCACTTTATCTTTTGTTCCGAGATTTCGTTATTCTCTTGCAATCAGCACTCCCGAGAGCCAATGTGCGACTCCATCAGTATCTAATATGTACATGGAAGCTACTTGTGTAATGCTATCAAATAATCCTAAACTGCATTGAATCAAATAGAAATTTCCAGATTCTATGATCTTTCATTAAACGAATTCCTTTCGTCGTGTTTTTTTAAATAAGGGTGAAAGGTAACTTAGCACGAAAAGTCGTGCGGCTAGGATAAATCTCGAGGAAGAACGAACATGAAAAATTCATTTTGCATTTGCCCCTTCGAATGGTGCTTGATGTTTTATTTTTATTGTTTTACTCTGTTTTCTCTGCTTTTATTATATTTTCTTTCTTTTACGATCCACTCCTTTTCTTTCGAAGTTTTCCCTCTACATGTTTTTTTTCTCTTACCCTCTTACTTGTTTTCCTTTCTTCATTAATCCTGTAAACTATATTAAAGCAACAAGGTTAGAGGAAGTAGTGGCCTTCTAGAGCCTAATCTCACCCTCTCTCAATCTCGTCAATCTAATCTAATCAAATCAATCGAATTCCAACGAAATTCCAGGAAAGGTTAGCACAAACCCCTTCGTAAAAGGATACGACAAAAGGAAACATTAAATGACTGAAGAATCATTGAGATGATGAGTCCAAATGAGGAGAAAGTAAGAGACTGTTTGGATAATAACAGGAAAGAAAGACGCCGACGATGGTTAAGAGGTTAGGGAAGATGAGGACGTTAATGTGAAAAATTAGATGGGAATAAGAGATCAAATCTCAAAGGGATAACAAGATAGGGTCGACGTTAAATCTACGATTCGGTTCGAGAAAAGAAAGGATTAGATAATCTATTTGGTGAATTGAGAGAAGAAAGGAAACAGCTTCAAGATTTCTATCATTTGAGGATAAAGGGGACTAATTTGAAAGATTTTTTCCTCATTATTTTCACAATGATGTCATACGGCCGTAGGTAAGTGGCAGCATGCTATCTGCTCACATTTTATTGTATAAGTTAAAATAATTAGACTTTATTTGTTTCAAGATTCATGACAGGCCCATCACGCCAACTGAAGCGGTCACATAGAAAGTCTTAGAAAAAAAGAAATCCAAGCAATCCCTTACTTTCTCCAGAACCGTGTTCATCGCACTCATCCACAATATTTATTATTACATTACTTAAAAATAATAAATGTTCATTTATTGGGATGCATTCACTTACTGGAGAGTGTTTCACATTCAGACAACTGAAACATGCAAATATTCTCTAAATTTTAGGTACTTTCGCAAGAAATCAGCTTCCCATTCGAAAGCTGTGAAATGATTGCGCTCATTTTGTGGACAGTCTTCGCATGTCTCTTCAATATCCCTTACTCTACAGCGACGACAGTAAGAAAATTTTTCATTGACTCGTTTACCTCGTAAATTTTATATTTCGATATTTTAATAATTTATTTGCCTCTTTGAAGCGATGAAGAGCCGTTGTACTTATTTTTTTACTTGCCTTCATCGTTTACGTCGGAATATCCTCTTTTTTTGTGATTGCTTGCATCGAAATGAAGTTACTTAATTAGGACATGTTTATTTTGGAAAAACGATAATTCTGATGAAGTGAAACAGAGTGATTTTGAAATGGTTACTTCCAATAACCCTTATTTTATAAAATAAATTATAATTTACCTGTAAAAATATTCATAGCTTTAGAGACATATTTTTCCTTGTTTCAACTCAGGAAAGTTTACTCTTTCTATTTATTACGAGCATTAAAATTAAAGTTTGTATTAGAACCCAGTATTTCAAATTTGCGAATGATTTTTATCCAAGTTATTTAAGGAATTCAACCAACAATTCTTAAATTATTTATGAATTTGAATGTATGTTTTATTTCTAAACACTTATTCTAGGGAGAATCAAATTTTCGCCCTGATAAAATTTTGGCTCCCACGTTCCCGAACGTATTTCAAAACTATTAATGTTAATTGGAGCGTGATCATGGAATAATTAAACCCACATAATTCCAAAAGCTCGTGAATTTGCTGCAAGTAGAGCAAAACATCCCATTTTACGATCGATTCCGGAGCATTTACAAATTAATGTGATAATTTGTGGTTTTAACACCTGTAGAAGTACTATTTTACCATAATTAGGCCACGAGTTTGCACAGCTCTTTATTATATTCTACTCTTAAAAATTACAACCTAATACATATCTCATTTGAATATAGATTACGTAAGTTTAAAGAGAGTCACCCGTTATAAAGCTTAAATCTTCTAAATATGCCGTAATGGAACAAGTTAAAATTTCAGATTAAAAATATAATTTTAAATGATATTGGGCATGACGATCCGAGCATTAATTAGAAATCTCTTGAATTAATAAAATTTGAAAATAAAGATCCCTGAATCATACAAATAAGGAGAATGACTTCCATTTCATCTGCTAAGAAACTTTATGCCTAATCACGGAAGTTGCAACGAACTCCCAACTTCAAAATCGCGTTAAGATAACTAAAAGTAAGTGAGGGAATATTAATTCGCGTTACTAACTTAATTTAGCATTTCATGAAAAGTTTTTATTTTCACGAATTAGCTGAGTAGAGCTCTTTTCTCTTGGCAACATTTCAGCATTTAAGAGCTTCCTAATTTTTCAGCGCATAATAGGAGCAGTGAATTTTTATCACTGTGTGAGAGCTTTATTGCTCTAAAAATGCACTGAAAATGGGAGGAGATCAAGAGCATATTCGTTCTCTTTCTCACCTCTTTAAGCATCAAAGTTAATTCTATGTAAATTGAATTTCAAAATCGTTCATATTAGTTTGTCACTTAGATTTTCATCTACAATCATGTAAAATTCTTAAATGAGGGAACAAGAAATAAATAGATATTGCCATACAACAAAACATTGGCTTGGTGCTCGGTTACTTCCTAATCTTAAATGCAAGAATATCTTGCAGCGCTAAATTTAAACTACGCGTATTCTATCATTAATGGTAAAATTTATTAATAGTAAAAATTCTCAATAAGAATTTTCAAACAGAATTACATATACTTATTTCAAATTTTTTACGCAGTCCGTAGATTAATAGGACAAGTATTAAAACCTGTGAAAATATACCTCACTGTGATTACTGAGCAAGAGATATTGAAGTAAATATTTCTTCAACTAGTCTTTAGTTGCTTAGTAGAAAATGCCCTGAAATAAAAATGAGAATAGCAAATTTGGCCCCCAAGTCCTAAAAGATTGAAAATAGTTTAGAAATTCACTAGGAAATCTTTCATGTTATTGAAGCGATTATTAGATATGATAGAGCGTCATACTTTTACATGATATACTGTGTTTCTGAAAAATTATGACCGTATGTTGTATTATCTTTTGCTCCTAAATCTTCTGCTCCTTGGAGCTTGTTTTCTGTGAGATCATATTTTTTCATGTGCAAAAATCTACATATATTCAAGTAAAGAATCTACATTTATTCTAATACACTACTCTTTTGCTCCTGCTTATTATTATTTCTAGTAAATTGTATATAATATTCTATTTATTCATTTATGCATCCACTTCTCAATAGGCCATTACGTCCGTTGCGTGTTTTCGCTGACGAACTAAATCTGTCCATACGGCCGACCAACTCGATTCGGGCTTATATTGGGAGTAGGACTTACATTATGAACATCCCGTAATAACTAGTACGGATATATTTTCGGGTAATGTCTTATATTCAGGGGAACACGTTCGATGGAGCTAGATTCTAGTGCCGATTTCAGTACGCGGATTTTCATTGCGGGAAATTGAATCGGATGGCATAGCACTTAGTTAATGGCCACGTATTTTGTGCCTTATTCCGCGCCGACGATCCAATAAAAATCCTATCCTCAATGGACTCAAAATTAAGCTTCGGCTCCCATGGACCGGTTGGGATAAGCGATTGTCTACACGTGCGTCCAGGCAATCTTCCGCAGGGTGCAGCAGCCCGTGCAGAGGAAGAGATTCAGACAGTAATGAAGACGGCGAATACCTTATCTTCACGGACCATTGATCCGGCATTCCATTGTTCGGGGATGACCTCGGATTATAAATCTGGGTTACGCAGGGTGAAGCGTCCGTATCGTCAGAATGGCGGCAAAAAAACCTTCGTTAACCCAGTTTAGGAAACTTCCAAAGGATAGAAACTCAGTTTAACTTGACGTATATGCATCTCCATTTTTCAAAGGAATGCTCTTAAAGTATGAGCTCACCATTATCAATACTCTTGAGTATTAGAGAGGGTGGAAACATGCAAATGTCTCATGCATGGCGATTATCTTTTCTAATGTAAATTGTGACATACAGGAAACAATAGCACTGGAAAAATTTTCCTGGACTTCATATTCTACAATTTTTATTGTATTTTGCTGGATTTCATATTCTACAATTGTTATTGTACTCTATTCTACATATTTTATTCAATTTTAAAATGATATTTTTTCCTTTATTCAAAGTAAAACTAGATGCACAAACGCTTATTGGTAAGGGCGATTTTGATACGACCTTAGGAATAACTAGAGATCAAGTTTAAGTTATTGTAATATATTCCTGGAAAAGAGCTACCAACTCTTAATTATTAAATTAGATAATTGATCCAGCTGAAAAATAAGTTAACATTAATGACTGAGAACAAAGGTTCACTGGAATCGAAAGAATGAGACTGTACCTTGTTTACCGCATTATTCAAATGAAAAAAGCACATTATTCACCAGTTTAATGTTTGGTGTAAATGGAATTTAGAAAAATATAATTTATCATGGACACTAGACAAGCGTCACCGTAAGGGTAAAAAAATGCATGGAAATCATATTTCTATATTCACAACTCTTGTCATAGGAAAAGAGAGGCAGATAAAGAAAATAAACTCTAGAATACAAATTATGGGTATCGAAAAGTTATTTTTGCGTCTTTTTTGATTTCTTTGTTAGAAAAATGAGTATGATCCAACAGAGATTAGTCATTTGTTAGCCTAATACTGACTTACTTCCACAAATCTTCTCCGAATATGCAAACACGAATAGAGTTATCCTAAAAGCTTTGCAAGGAGAAGCAAAACTTTTTTCTTAGGATCTTTAACCTCAATTCCTTGACAGCTAGGGCCAAGCAAGAAGGATAGGATCATTTTTTATCAGCCTTTCTCAAATGATGGGCTCGTCTATCAAGTCCTCTCGACTGGAATCAAAGATGTTCTCTCAAACAACGATCTGAAGGCAAAGTACGAGGGGATATCCTGTGAACTCCAAACTTTGAAAGATTGCGCTGGTATTATTTTCTATGTATGCAATTTGTTATTTATCAACTTAACTTCTGACCTCGAAATAATATATATCTATAAGTGTAAAAAGTATATAGTGGTATAAGATAGCTCTCAATATCTGTAAGATATATATAGTGGTAGAAGGTAGATCCTCAAATAGTAGTAAAATATTATTATTATTATAGTATTAGTATTATTACTAATAGTAGTAAAATATTATTATTTATTATTCGCTTACTTTATTGATGGATGGTTTTAATATCTGTACGATTCATTTTCCTAATCAAGGTATATTTTGAATCAAAATTTGAAAGCAATTCTCTAAAAAAATTATGGACCGTTTTATATGAACGTTCGACTGAAATGAGGAAAAATTTATTTGTTTGAAAAATGTGGAGTTGCTTATTCACGATACCCGTGTTCTTATGTATAATGAGATATTTGACGCATAATTTTACAAGAGATCATTTAAGTATATCAGTATGAAAGATTCGACTCAATAATTGATTCTATGATGTTGACTTTTATGCATCATCATTTAAATGTTTGTAAGATGATTTTAGGAATTCTTTGCAAGCTGAATACAGCAAAGCGCAATGTTAATGAAAATAAATTATTTTTATGTATATTTGATAAATAAGCGAAGGCTAAACGCACAAAGACATAGAAAGAGATGACATAAACCAATTAAATTTTAGTTTTCAGAACAATCATGGTCACAAAAATCTCAATCCACCAATACTTAGTACACACAACCATATGAGAGAGAAGCAGCGCTAAGTTAAAATTAATCAAACAACTGTAAGAGATATCAATAACTGAGAGTTATCAGAGTTATAAATAGTAGCAATAAAAACTTAAAGGTGGTTAAGTAGCCCATCATCAAACAGATGAGTATTCTGTTAGACGTTCAGAGGCATTCTAGGAAAGGCGAGTAAAAACTAATACGAAATTACTTTGATAACTCCTCCAAAGTTTTCATTTCCTTTAAGATTCGGCGGCGAAACGTTATATTTCAGCACCCATTATAAAGATAATTCTTCCAATACTCAGCTATAAAAATCATCCGAGCATCTTCATAGCATCGATTTCGCGCCTTGTTCACGAGATAAAGAGAGAATATAAAAGCCATAACGGCACGAGCATAAAAATTTGGCAAATCTTTCCGATGGCTTACTTGTCTCGATAAATCCTCTCACCAGCGTTGAAAGAAGGGGAGAAATATGACGGCGATAAAAGAAGAAACGATGAGAGGCTTAGATGAACAGAAGAAAAAAGGCTTCAAGGAGAAGAAAAGTGGGAAAACAATGAAATTTAGATCAAACTGCTTGTGGAAAGTCACAATTACTCAAGAAAGTTAACCGGTGGGATAACGTGACAGTAAGAAATTATTTAAGAGAAAAACCGGGGATTAGAAGTTTTTATTAGTAAATAAGTCGAATTATAAACACGTAACTAAAGTTTTTATGCTAATATGTAGTTATACAATGGAAATGTCTCTAATGATTTAGCATATTGTCGTAGCTATGATATAAATGTATTGCAATTGCATTCTTCTGCAGATAATAATGAATCAATTGGTAATTATGATATTAATAGTAAGATTGAATGATAAACTAAAGTTGATTAATAATCATAAAGCATGGATTACGATCAATTTCACCTCTCGACAAATTGCAAATTAATCATTTTCCTGGCAATTGAAAAGCCTTTCCGTTGAGTTGAAAGCCTCAAAAAATTTCCCAAACTGAAGCGAGAACTGGTTGCATAACCGAAAATACTTATTTAATCTTTTGACATAAAAAATGTACTCTATCTCACTCCAAACATATCCAATCTCATTTTTAATCCACCGCCAGTCTCAGTACTTTTACATTACATTAATACCCCGAGAACTGCCACATGGCGTAAGGCAAGGTATTTGAAAACACCGGATTCCCTAATTAATTTTCCACCGCCACATATATGCTTATTATGCATAAGGAGATAATTTATTTACGCCTATTTTACACACATAATTACTTATATCCTATACCTTCGTGAAACTAACATAATTACAATATGTACTGAATGAAAATTTTAAACACTTTTGCCCCTCCTGTTAAGCGAAGCCATTCACGCTATTAAATCTGTCCTTAAGGATAGCTCCGGAATCAAACATTTTCAGGTAAACATTTAATGATATGGGACAATTAGGTTCGAGGGTTATAAATTAAGAGGGGATGTAAAGTTGAACGGTCGGAACAATAACGTGGAGGAGAGAGAACAAGAGATTAAGAATGGAAACGAGGAAAGTTCGGAAGAAAACGGGACAGAGGAGAGGAAATAAGTCGCGAATGGAAAGACAATGGGAATAGCACTACGTTAAAATGGCGGAGAGTCCCGGATTTTTGGGAGGTGAAACCCGCCAAGGTTTCGTTTACGTACGTGAGAAGGAGATGAAGAATGGTAGCCGAGCGTGTTTGAGGGAGGGATGCAGAGGAACGAGAAATATGCCTCTAGGGCTGGTGTTGATTCTTGTGCGAGAAGTTAGAGGTTTTCGGAAATGAAGGAGAAGATGCGTAAGGTCGAGAGAAGTGGGGGACGACACAAAAAGAGGGTTTCATATGAAACAGGTGAGGCGTGCTTTTGCCGAAGGCTTTCGTCGTAAGCTTCTTTTCCCCAATTTTCGATCTAAAACTCAATTAAATCACTTTCCAATGGAACGGAAAATTACCGAAACTTTCCGCTGTGATAACAATCAGCGGCTTTTGGAAGGATTTCGGAAGAAATCTCGTTTCGGGAAGGATGCGATCCACGTTGGCAGAAAACTTGCGAAAATAAAAAAGTTCTGAAGATGTAAACTCGAAAGAGCTGATCGCAATATATTAACTGCGGAAAATACGCGCGATGTTTCCCATTCGAGATATTTTCTAGCTGCTGTTTCGAACCATATGTTAAGTAGATGAATTCAAGATAACTTTGCATTATTTTTCAGATATTTGCAAACAGCTTATCGTTCAGCTCAGTTAAATCGTAAAACCATATACTTACATGAATAAGGCCTCAAGATCAAAAACTGAATTTCGAAGAAATAAAAGACCATGCAAATTAACTTGTCGAAATGAATATGCAATCGCTTGATAAAAGTTATGATAAGGACTAATATCGGTCTTGGAAAGCTCAAGAGAGCAGCGCGGGTGAAATTATTCCTTAAGGAATGCCGGGCCAAGGGTTTTACATTTAAGGACTGATATATGAATCCATACATATTAATTTTGAACACTACCATACCAAATGTAATACATACCAAAAAATTTTTTAAGAAATTCGACAGAATAATCTGTATTAAATTATCTCCATTGTTATTTATTCATATGAAATAAGGAACCAAAAGATGTGTTTGTCAGTTTGAAGAATACATTAATAATCATTTTTGAGAAGTACAACTTTTTCTTTGATATTTTTAAAAGTGGTGCCCTATTTTTCACAATAAAAAGCGCCATTTGCAAAGGATAGGGAAATTTTGGACAGAGAAAATGAAAGAGGCTGCAATAACTTTATTTACCTAAGGCATTTCAATTAAGTATGAGTCAATTTAGTAAATTTTGAAATGTAATAGTAAAATATTACGAAACGAAGTTTATCATAAGCGCAGAATTGTGATAATCAAATAAAATTTTTGACTATATGACAAAGAATATGATGCCCTTGGAATATTTAACTCTTTTTTATTTTGAAATTAGATAAATTAGTAAATTAAACTAAATAAATTATTTGTAAACCTGACAAGGATATTTCACAGGAGATAATCCGTAATAATAATTATCGTAATGAATCCTTAGCCATTTAAAAACTTTAATATTTTAAGATATAGGCTTCAAGTTACCTCACTTTTAGCGCGAGGTAAACTGAAGAAAACATTTTCAAAACTTCCAAAGACATGCTATATTTCAAAGAGCCAATCTTTGAGGATGGGATAGAGCCGGATCATCCTAACAACTGGAGCGTTCCATAGGACTCCGTATCTTTCGGGATAGGTCAGTGTAGTATGCAAATCCATCCCTTGGCTCATGCTCCAAACGTTCTCAACTGTTGAATGATACCCACTTCCAGAGCGATCGAGCGGAAGAATTCTTCAGGCGCGAAATCCCGGAGAGACAAAAAGGTAAGAGAGAAGGGTAAAAAGATAATTGATCTTCAAGAGCAGGACTTAGGACTCGGAGAGGGTCACTTGCCGTGGAATTCGGACCTCTTTGTCGAGAGGGGATCGTTGGTGGAAGCAGGTTTACGCCATATGGTGTCAAAGCGGGGATACGGGGATGAAGATGGCCTGGAAGAGCGAAGAAAGAGGACGATCAAAAAGTTCGAAAAGGATAAGAAAATGGGAGATGTAAGCAGGGCCGGGTAATAATTCCAAATATGCGACGCAACCGACTCGTTAGAGATGCCGATTTTTTAATGATTTCATTAGATAAATCCTAATAGTTAGCTAAAAAGTCGCTCAACTCATAAAAAAATTTCGCTTAAAAGTAATTTAAAATTATAGCGGTATGAATTTGATTTGGAAAATTATATCTGGACAAATACTCTATCGGTTAGACAGTTATGATTTTTTAGAATTTTCTCAAGTAAACCTAATGCTTTTTTGATTTGTATACGTCAAAATGTTTTACTAGAAGACCATAGAGAAGTGTATACGTAGAATATGCTGGATGGAACATGCAAGATGTACGTGAAATAGTGATAAAGATGCAAAAAGAGAAAAGTAATTTGATCTTGCGACACGAACGCTAAATTGGAATCTATGCGCCTCGTACAGCAAGTTTGAAAATGACGCCAATACGTGAATATCAGAAAGTGTAAAGAACGTCTTTAGCTAAGAAATTAGTTAATTGTGCAGAACTATAGATATTTCACAACAATATAGATATTTTAAATTTAGTTGTAAAGTATTTACATTACGTAATGATTACTCTAGTAAAATACGATTATTACTCGTACATAGACGAGAAAAGGTCATGAAGGGAAAAGGCATGTCAACAACTTTGGAAGATTCTTAGAATAAAAATATATTCATTGATAAGTGAATGAAGGCGGTGACGTATGCGAAATGTTCCAATTATATGATCAAATTTGAAACATCTATGCTCATCACTTGCGCTTCGTTGAATACAGATAAAATTAATAATAACCCATGACTAAAGCAAAAATGTAGCGTAAAGTATTGATAATCGATGACAAGATTCTTTAACGTGAGTCAAAAAAGACAAAGATTAAGACAGTAAGTTCACATAAGAGTCATAGACGCTAATGATGTTGAATTGTGGGTAATTTAACGTCTAAAAAACTAATTTTCGCCTTTCAGAGGCTATGAATACGACTGCATTGGAAGTATAAAATGGGCGAATGTAAAGAAAAGAAGAGGTTGGACAATAGAAAAAGAACGGAGGAGAGAAAGAAAAAGGAAGGCAATGGAGAGAAGTTAATAAAGGACACAGAGGGAAGTAATATAAGACGTTGGGCCGCCAGATTGTGAGAAATACTAAAGGAGCGGGATGGCTCTCTTTGTATCTCACCCATTCTTTCCTTTAAATGCCTTTTTTCGCCACCCTAAAGAAACCCAAAGATAGTCTACAGCTGCCTTATTGATCTTAACTGCCAAGTCTTTCCTTGGGCATCGTCCTTCCGAATTTTTTCTCCTCTCTATTTTTCCTCTCTCTCTTATACTCTTTCCTTCATTGCCTCCACTATTGCCGAACGCAATTTCATTCGCAGATAACCGTCTTCTCGGGCGCATTTACTAAATTCTTGTCTCCTTCACATACGTCGGGATCACTTAGGCCTCCGATGTTTTCATTCAATTTGTCCTATTCCCATATCCAATTTTTCCTTTATTTTCCGCTTGATTTTCCCCGACTTACTTTATGTCTTTATGGAATGTAACTTTATCGATTACGTGATGTGGCGTTGAGTGGATATATTTTCGTAAGTCGTAGAGGTATGAGAGTCAAGTCTAATCTATATCCAAGTCCGGTTACAGATGCTGGATTAATGCACCGCGCGGGAGTCTGTCGCTGATAGATAAGGATAGAATAAAATACATTCCCTGGTATGTCTGTTTTATTCTAATATACGATTTCTGGGGGCGTAATGTCATTTCTAGAGCTCGGGAAAGATAAGAAGACTTTTTATGGGATTGAGATTTTCAGGTGCCATATAGAGTTTGGGTATTTGCCGAATGCCTAGAAATAGAATGCCGACGGAATCTTTCTTAAGAATTGATATTGATCAGGACTGAAGAAATCTACGTTTTAAATAACGATAATTAGTTAATAAAGCGAATCTGAGATAGGCAGGTTGTGATCTTCGGCGAAAAATCTCAGAAAGTTAAAGATCTCAAATCAAAGCGAAGTTTATGGCTAAAATTCTTCGTTGGATGGAATACAGAATTTTCCTCAAATCATTTGTATAGTTATAAATTTAGGAAACGATTCACAGATAAAATTCTTTCAGGTTGAATTTCACCGTATTTTCCAAAATGTCTATTGATTAGAACTTTTGAAAGCACAATGAAATGCAGCTTTATCTAAATAAATAAAATGTTAGTTATAGAATAAACATCTCTCTTAAAATTTCAAATAATTTTTGTTAAAACATATAGACAAATATATTAAAAATAAAATAATTCAGATTTTATTTCTTTTAATGCTGTTATTCCGAAGCGTAAGTAGAGAAACTTTAGACAGCAAAAATCTCTCAAAACCATTCATTAATTTCTTCCCTTAAGCCAAGGTGAAATGGCTTACGGAAAATGTTAATAATAATCATAAAGCGTTCTTAAAAAGTATTCTCTTCCGTCTAACCCATCGTCACTCATGATACAGCATTAATTTGAAATATATAATCTAATTGAATGGTAAGGAAGATTAATATGATGTTAGAGATGATATTAATCTCCTTTACTGTAAAAATCTGTCAATCGACGAATAATTTCAGTTTTAATGAGGGGAAATTTCATCAAAGCTTCAGACTTAAAAAAGTGATTTATGATGGCTGGGAATTACCACTTTTCCCATAGCACATCCTCCTCTTTGACGATAAATCTATTAAAGGTGTTGTCTCCATTGCTTGAGATTATAAGGGTTTCTCTTCGTATAAGGAAAAACATATCTTGCGAATATTTTCTCTCAGAAACCCCCCCTTGTTATGATGATACTCCATCCTTTTTACTCTGACATGTTTTCCTCCGTCTAGACATTATAGTAATCTCATTGATGCGGTCGTGAAATATCATACCGTGAGGCTCGTGAAGTGTCGCAAATCAAACTAATCTATTATAGCTGAGGACGCAATAAATTACGAAATTAAAGGAGTATAATCAGTTCTAGAAAATTTCCTTTGCTACGACTTTCTCTCCTCATCCCTAAATTCTATATTTTTAATAATCCTTTCTATTTTTCTTCCTTCTCAACTTCTCTTCATCTTCGATAAATACGCCTATCACATCAAGTATATTGCAATACATATTCTAGCCGATGCAAGTAATTAAATATATTTGAAAATAAATAATGCAATGATGGATATCATAAATCAGGGATACAATTTTTCTGAAAAATATGATAATTTACGAAATTATATTGATTTTCCTTCTTTTTCATATTACGTTTTGGTCAACTATATCCATTATTATGTTTTCATATGTTGTTTCTCAAACTATCAATGTCGAGCAGAGATCTGTAACGGAACTAAATATGTTAATATGGATTAAATTTTTATTGTAGTTGTTAATTTATTATCAATGCTTGTGAATTTGTTCGTTTTATTGAGGCTTTGTTTTCTGACATACTTCTACAAGGTCGTCAGCCTTTGCACACTATATAATATAATGATAGTTGTGAACATTTTCCCTTACGTCAACTTTTGCGAATTGCAAAAGGACATCATTACTTTCACGCCGTAAATATTTTGATGTCGCAGCATGGGAAAACAAGAAAAAATTTGCGGACGTGATATTGATACTCGTGGCTACCCTGCTATTCTTATTCGCATGTTACCGCTCCGTCAAATTTCCGGCCGAAAAAATTGAAAAGTATTTTTTTTTATACCGTAGAGCCTGCACGACGCTGGGGGATTGCGGGGACGATTAATAATGTCTTAGGATCGTCGAAGCGTTAAGGGATGGTAGACAATTGAAAATAGAATAAAAAAGAGAGAGAGCGCATTTTTGGAGCAGACAACCGACGTTGTCGTTGGCAGGTCTTATCGCGTCGTTAATCTCTGTCACGTATAAGACCTCCCTAACGAAGGATTCATCTTTTTATGAAAAATCTCGCGTCCATTTCCTTCCGATCCCCCTTAAATTTTTTTGCGCCCCGCCCTTCCCCACTCGGGAAGAGATGCGTACATTTATTTTAACCCATCAGTCTTTCTTTCTCTTAAGGAGGATGGGATGGAGGATCAGTTACCGTCGCCGAAGTAAAGTGGTCCGCCTATATCCAAACTGCTAATGAAGGCGGAGTTTTTCTCGCGACATCTGCGCTTTGCGGCGGAGTGAAAATTATCGCCCTTCTCTTTCGTGAACGACGCGGTTAAATCTTTTGCATTAGCTTTTTTCCTTGATCCGTTTATCTAGTCGCTTAAATAGTAACGCCCTTTCTATGTTGGACCGAGAGGGGTATTTTCGTAGCGAGATGAAGAATGGCCCGAAGATATGATCGGCCTAGTTAAAGCATTCTCAAGTTGAAGTTCTAGCTGTATAATATGAAAAAGAATGGAGAGAAAACTTATTTTGTCTCGATTATCTCCTTGCTTTAAGATGTGAATATTTGTTTTAAACATGAATGAGACAAAAAATTACTACTGAGTAATTCTTCTCATGAAGAACAAAATCTTTGTTGCTTACATAATGATTCACGCGAAAACATACTGTAGTTCTGAATGGTATTGTAATTTTAAATTTAACTTTGTAATTTCATTAACACATCTTTAAATAAATAAATATTTATCTATCTAGAATTAAATTTTCCTTCAAAGCTTTTCGTTTTTTGTGATGTCTTCCCAACTTCTCGTTGGTTATGTTCTTTACAGAAATTAAACTAACCCTTAAGTAAATATACTGCGAAGTTTTTCCGAAAAAATAACCATCAAATTCAATTATTCCTTGTGGAATATAAATCTTAATAGATTATGATATTATACTGCATAGATTAAAGTAGTAAACTATATTTTTTGCCACTTGGAAAAGAAATATCTCTGAATTTAAGCAGTTTTGTTTAGTTTAAGTTGATTTTCTGCGTGAGGTACTACATACCTAAGGACTTACTGTTATTTCCATATGAAGTAAAGACATTTCTCTATATAATAAGATTTAAGAGCAGGCAGTTAAAGCAGCGTGTGTTTGGAATATGAAGTTCTGACTTAAATTATCGTAACTGCTTATTCCCAATGGCAGTGTTTCATTATGTCATTAACACATATACCTTGATAGATATTTGAGTGTAATTAGCAACTATAAAATAAAAATAATCCCAATATAGGAACTTAATCATGTCAAACTGACAAACAGATGGTCAGAGCAAAGATTTATCACCGATCCCACTGAGTGAAGCGAGAAAGAAACTAAATCGTAAGTCCCATTTATAGAAGAATAACCACAATTTTCGATCCCATGCTTCACAACCTAGCTTATCTCCGAGCAATCGATTGCAAATGACGTCAAAAATCCCACTCTAACCTCTGCTTCTTTCTCGTTCGGCATTTTCAAGGTCCGAATCTCCTATGGGACTCCTCCCTTCGGTTGCCCTTATATCATATACAAGGGCTTTATGGCACAGGACATTTTTCATACGCTCGCCTTCTTTATTACTTATAAATTTCCCGTCGTCGGAAGAAAAAACGAAGCTCCCGTTCTCCGGGAAAAACAAGAATGAATGCAGGTCTATTTCGTGCCCTTTCTATGTATTGAAGCTGACTCAAATGGGCTGCTCACAATTCTAGGACGGCTATGGGAGAGTAATTTTTATGCGCAGTGGAAAGTTTGGTATGGACGTCGGTGATGTATGTTTGTATGGGAAGTGAAACATCGCGGTGGACGGATTTTCTGAGTTTTTGCGACTTTTTTTACCAGAACTTTTCTCTGTGACATGAAACTGATTAACTATAAAGTAGAACGTGAAAAAACACATCCAACTAGAGCCTTTGTTATTTAGATGATTTAATATACAATTTACAGAACGGCTTCTGAGTTTTTGAGAAACTAGATAGCACGTACTAAATGTATAGAATGTATGTATCATGATTGGCAACTATTAAAATTTATAGTATGAGTAAGATATGTTTTTGATAATACAGACTTGAAATTCAATATTATTTAAGTTAGGTCATAAGTGATAGTTAATTGATTGTTAGTTTATAAATTTTAATTTAATTAATTTTAATTAATGAATATACCTTAACAATTTTATTGGAAATTTACTTGTTTATTATTTATTCAATAAAAGTGTCTAGCAAATAACATCTTAATTATGTTTTAATAATATATATGTTATAATTTTATGCAAACCTTCGGAATCTGTAAAATTAGATGTGTGCCTTTTTTACTATGATATCATTTTGCACATATACATTTTGAACAGTTGATTTTGAACGTGATGAATTGAGAACGAATGAAAACAGATATTTTTCGTGATTTCTGAGCCTTGATTTCAAAAGAAATTACTAAATCTGACTATTCGGAGCGGTAGTATTTATTATGCCGATGGCATATTGCAGTGATTGTACTCCTATTTGATCATAAGATTTCGCCACAAAAACTGTATAATTTGAGTGTCAGTCACCCTCAAAAATGATCATATAAGTTCACATTCATTGAACGAAGAGTAAATATTTATTTCGATTTACTCTCCGGCGCACATTGACCAAAATATTTTCCAATGTGTATTCAACCATTGACGTAGTTCTCCTCGTAATTTTTGGTCCATCACAGTTACAAGATTATCCTACAGAAAAAATAAAAATGAATGCTCTGCACATGTCTACATCTCGCTGGCTCATAAATGCATTGCATGCAAGTGTAAATCCTGAATAAACGAACAAAGTAAATCCTAGTCGTTGATTCTCTCGAATACATCCCTTACGTGGCATTTAAGAGAGAAAAGGGATGAAGAGTTTTCTTGTCCTGAATCAATTCACTACGACCCACAGTGGGCTAGAATCGAAAAAAGCTGGCCAAGAGGCCAAAAATGGTTTTTTTGAGTGCGGGTTTTGAAACTTCGCATATATATTAAGAAAAGATTTAATTTTATGTTCCCGTTCGTCGTTTTTCGATATCTTTACGCGTTAAAAAGATACATGGCGTCAAACTTGAACCATTTTCACAGAAATGGGCAGTCGCGAATTTTTCGGATAAACGTTCATGTTTGCGTTTTTATGGAGGGTTTAAATAGATACTTTTGGAGGAAACAACGATGCAATGATCTACAACAATTCTTTATCTTTTGACTGGTTGCTATCACCGCTTACAAAAATGAGTTTTTGCTCACTTAAAGCAACAAAATGGCGGACACCTTTTTCGGACAATTTTCGAGACAAAGTAAGGAATATAAATAGGAAAACGGCCCTAATGCATCGAGTCTCTTATACCACGTTATAGTCAGAAGTATCTAGATGTGGAATCCGAAGAAACTGTTTCAATTCAGGTGCTACTTTGGGAGTTAAGTCGATTTTTCGTAAGCGCGGCGCGTTCCGACTCACCACCGTGGAATCCCCGAATGCAGTTTCGCTGTCCTTTTGGTGATACGAAGTCTAACGATTGGTCTCTTTCATGTTAAATTCTGGCTAATTATCCTTCAAACATACGTGAAGACAGTTTAAGAGAGGAATTAGATACCTCTACTTTACATAACGGACGTGGAATTAAGGAAAGTTTAACATTCAGGTAAAAAGCGTCTCATTTTAATTTTAACCGTAAAAATACTTATAGAGAAGTTTTCACCCCCAATGTTGGTGGAAGAAATGGTTGGCGGAATTTACTTTGAGTAATCTTCACATCTGGAAATTTTTACCGAGCCTTGAGTCACGGGTTTGGAGTTAAGTTCGGTTTATGGCACTCCCGCGCTACGCTAACGCTCTTGCGTATCCGCTCGTTGGCTAGGATTATTCCGCACGTGTCTTTTGGATTCTTAGGAAAAGAGAAAACATTTTTGTAGTTCAGTTTTAGTCCATCTATGAAGACCGAAATTTTTTTCTTTTTTTCTGTGCTCTCGTACTGTGCACTTCCTCGTGTGCTATAGCTGCAGCAGTATTTTTCGTCGTTCAACGAGTTTCTGTCGGCCAATCCGCCTTCAATGGAAGAAGGAAACGAAAACAGTTGCGAAGGAAGAGCAAAATTATTTGAAAAAACGGATATTAAAATTGACGAAGGTTACGATTGGATATTTTGAAATGAACTTTCCTATGTTGCTTACAATGGTAGATGGAAAGGTGAGAGTAATCTACTTTTTGGCATTTTATTGTGGAAAATTTGACTTAAATGCAACATAAATACTTTAGTTGTGCAATTCACTAATAGATAACTCGACATTGAGATGTTACATCTGTGCGGCAAGAATATCTGAAATGAATGACATAGGGGAAATGAGGAAACGGAAAGTGGACCCGGAGAAATTCTCTTTCGGAATATCGACTCTTCATTGCTATATCAGGTTTTTTGAATGTCTTTTGCATTGGTCATACAGACTTGATTTTAGGCAGTGGCAGGTGAGTGAATAAAGTTATTGATAGTTACATGCATTCGGAAAGCAATGAAGAAACCTCATTCAATACTGCAACACTACAGGCCCGTGGTAGCCAAAGAGTTCAATTGCAAGAGAGAGTATATTATTATAAATTATACCTACAAAATGAATTTCGGCAAAAAAATGGGATTGATAGTCGATACGCCAAAGGCATGAACAGGAACCACTGCTCGGAAGTTCTTTGAGAGTCCAACTTTAGCAGCAAAAATAACAGGTATAAAACCGATATTGGTATCTAAATTACTTAAAACTCGGAAAAATGTTAGAGTAAATTTAATAGAACACCGTAAAATAAATCGCGGTAATGATTTCTGCTGGTTTAACCGGTTTCAGAGTTTGTTTGGATAATCAAAATAACTCAATACCATTTATTTCCTAGGAATTGACGACAAACTAATAAAAAAATTCGGAAATATACTGAAGGCACTTTCGAGTTGTTTACCCCATTCGGAAACAACTGCTGGGATGCTTCCTCTCTATATTTAAGCTTGTATCCATGGTACTACATGCCTCCGACAGTACATAAGGTAGTTGTTCATGGAACACAAATTGCAAATAATTCAGTTCTTCCGTTAAGAGAACTCTCGGAAAAGGTTATGGAGGCAAGAAACAAAGATATTAGGAGGTTTCTCGAAAGTTTTACGAGAAGACACTCGAGAGTTGCCACAAACGAGGATCTCTTTAAAAGACTTCAGCTTACATCAGATCCAAAAATTTCCATGTCTGCAGTATTCAAATACAAGAAACAATAGATAATTGCGAAAGAATTGAGAAATCTCCTCATCATCGACGACTGAGAGGGTGAAATTATTGATGATGAGGATTCGGACGATTCATCTTCTGACGAATAAGACTAAAGCTGCAATAAAGTAACGATGTATATTAACTAGCATAAATATTTATGTTGTAAATAGATATTTTTGTCATAGAGGTAATATACGTGGAATTTAAATTCGAATTAACATTTGGTTTAATTATTTTACATAAAATGAGACGCTTTTTACCTGAATGTTAAACTTTCCTTAATTCCACGTCCGTTATGTAAAGTAGAGGTATCTAATTCCTCTCTTAAACTGTCTTCACGTATGTTTGAAGGATAATTAGCCAGAATTTAACATGAAAGAGACCAATCGTTAGACTTCGTATCACCAAAAGGACAGCGAAACTGCATTCGGGGATTCCACGGTGGTGAGTCGGAACGCGCCGCGCTTACGAAAAATCGACTTAACTCCCAAAGTAGCACCTGAATTGAAACAGTTTCTTCGGATTCCACATCTAGATACTTCTGACTATAACGTGGTATAAGAGACTCGATGCATTAGGGCCGTTTTCCTATTTATATTCCTTACTTTGTCTCGAAAATTGTCCGAAAAAGGTGTCCGCCATTTTGTTGCTTTAAGTGAGCAAAAACTCATTTTTGTAAGCGGTGATAGCAACCAGTCAAAAGATAAAGAATTGTTGTAGATCATTGCATCGTTGTTTCCTCCAAAAGTATCTATTTAAACCCTCCATAAAAACGCAAACATGAACGTTTATCCGAAAAATTCGCGACTGCCCATTTCTGTGAAAATGGTTCAAGTTTGACGCCATGTATCTTTTTAACGCGTAAAGATATCGAAAAACGACGAACGGGAACATAAAATTAAATCTTTTCTTAATATATATGCGAAGTTTCAAAACCCGCACTCAAAAAAACCATTTTTGGCCTCTTGGCCAGCTTTTTTCGATTCTAGCCCACTGTGCGACCGTTTATCCTTGACACGTGCATCTTCGGGACGATAACTTGATCGCGAGAATAGAGTTTTGTGTAATCCTAAGATTTCAATTCCACAGACACAAGTATCGAAGGATTCCGTGCATCTGAATACAAACTTCCGGTAATCATTCTCTGATGCTTAATTTATAAAGCGTTCTGAAGGGTTCAATTAATCTCGGCTGCTGAAACAAAAAGGATCGAATAATCTCCGCGCGAATATATTCTTTCTAGCCATCGCCGGATCTAAGAAAGATTTATTCATACAAAAATATGATGCAGAATGCCAAATGTTATTAGTGGGGAACTGAATAGTTTTCCTTTGAGTGAGATCAACTTTCAGGAGAAACATCGTAGATTACCACTACAAAAATTAGAACAGTTTAATTCACATTTTAAAAAATTGTGAGCTTCTTTATTAACGAAAGATAATTATGGATGTAAACAAAAACTATTGAGAGGAATTTTGCCATTTCACAGAATATATCCCAATGGTTGAATGACGCAGTACGCTAATTGTTCTGCGGACGTATGGTTAATATCGGTCAACTTGAAAGCCTATCTTGATGTAGATGCAAATGATCAGAATGCCTTTCAATTAAATATTCACTTAAATCCTTGTGAATTTAAATATTTCGTAATATTTTCGTAGTTGTTTTTATTACGAAATATTTTAATTCTTTGGGTGCACAAAGATGATCTTGTCTCTAACACTAGAGAAATTTTAACTCAGCCTTACCGCTTAATTAAAATTTATTACTTAAAATCTTCGATATTCTAATTAATTAAAACATCACTTTCCTTGAAAATCAAGTAAGGAGAATAATTACCCTTTAATTATTCTTTTAATCGGAAAATGAAGCGTCAATAAGTCGTTTTAATCCTTTAATTCATTCAGGGGACAGCTCTATAGGGATCGCAATGTCCTTTCATAAAGTTCCTTCGACGTTGGCGGTACTAAAATTCCCATTGGATGCGCTAAAGGTAATTTTCCCTTTATGCTAGCTAATGCGTCCCATTAAAGCGAGGCTGAGTGTACAGAGACACTCGAGAATACCTCGTGGTTTTATCGCTAACAAGGTTAAAAGTGAGGTACTTTATCACACCATCCCGACACTCATCATGTACAGGCACTCGTTACTATAAATTGAGAAAACCCTTCGCCTTAAGTTCGGTGTCAAACATTCCTTCTCTTCCTTTGATCGAATTTTGATTCTCTCTGCGACATTACACCACATGTCGTCGAAGGATAGAAGTATACTCTTCCCTAGTTTCGTCAACATACGCCATAACATGAGATTGTAAAATTAACATTGTTATGAGCCTAAACGAATGACGTTCTCGCAAAATTTCGGTGGCTCTTAAGATAATGATAATGATTTTCCTGCTGGAAGAACGTTTTAACTATGCCGTCTTCCTTCTTTTATCCATGCTTATTCGTCAACAATACAACCTAATGAATTGAATCTTATCAATATATTTCTTAGATATTATCAGCTTAACTCTTCAATTTCATTAGTGTTTCCTTTGGTTTAAACAGTTTAATATGACTCGAAATTAAGGAAAGAGATTTCATACAGTGGTACGCAAAGGTTAGAAAAGGAATTTGACAAGGTGAACTTCCATAATTTGCCCACAACTCTGACCTCAGCACGCTTTTTCGAAATTTCTTATATAAAAGTTAGTAAAAACTACATTACTATGTATCTGAGAAACAAAAATATTAATCCAGAAATTTAAAGTCATTCAAATTATGCAAATAATCGAAGGATTCGAAGATTTGTAAGGATTGATGCTGCATTGAAAGAATACGTCCAGAAACAATCGATACAATTCTTCATGCAAAATTTTGCTTTGGCTTGGAAATTGGTTTTACAGTAAAATAAATAATAAGATCTTTAAGCATGGAAATGATTATACGTACAGAAATCAAATGTCTCCATTTCTTGAAGGACATAAAAGACACACAAAAGGATATAAAACATCAGCTTAAGAAAATATTAACTGTTAAAAGAAACCCGCTCTACATAGAAGAGATTTTATTTAAATGGACAATTTTCACTTGTGTTCATAAAGAGTATTCTCTACATTAGTTTATTCACTTTTAGATTCAGATTGTACTTAATGGTCTCGGCGAGCACGGAAGCTAACATAGCGAGGCTCTCAGAAATGCTTGATGGCCAAGAAACACACTGAAATGTCCTCCACATTCGATGGAAGCAGAAATTAGACGAGTTATGACTCACTGCCGCAGCATTCCTTCGGTCGTCGTGAATCATTTGCCGGGATAAGTACACAATGTGTAACCTAACTGCTCTCCAATGCCGATTCGACGAAAAAGAGCGCTGGGATATCATTCACTCCGACGGATGCATAAAAATGCTGAGTTCATTGCTTGGAAATGAATTAAAGTCTTTGTAGTCATTCAAAGCAAGCAATGAATGAAAAAATCTAAGGAACGTTTTATACTGGTTACTTTAATTCTTTACATAGCGAAGAAAATCTGTCACTCTTAAAACTCATTTATTCCAGGCATAAATGTACACAATCGCATCTTAAAATGAAGAATATTTAAATTTTCCCCAAGTAAAAAGATTTTTATTTTAATTTGAAGTGTATATATCTTATCTCTGTACTTATTTAAATTAAAATTAATTTAAATTTCACTGCTTTCTTTATTAATTTATTGAGGATTAGATAGTTTTGGTTATGGTTAGTAGTGCATTTCAGCAACATGACTTTGTTTTCAAGGACACTTATCCTGGGTAAATAAGGAAAACATACCAACAAAAATATGTTTCATTTATTTCTCTGTACATTAAATTCAAAAAACTGCCTATGGAAGAAAGACTAAAGAAGCGTGTTTATTGCAACAGAATTAAAATATATAGCTCATCGCTTAAATAGTAAATAAATTTATTGATTCGGCCTCGTATTTATGGTAGGCCTCCATTATAAAAAAACACAACAAAAACATACTTATACCTTTACCATGATATTAATAATGTGATTACGGTATAAGTGCTTATTCTTCATTTATCTTAAGAAAATAAAAGCTTTTTTTGGAGAAAAATCATACACTTGACTTCATATTCATGCATCTACATATGAACCCTGCTAACCTCATTAATGCGTATAGCCCATGGTGTTGAGAAGCCTGAATCTGGTACGGCAGTTCTAAACCCATTCTTTCATAAAATCGAACTGCTATTGCCGAAAATTGCTATTTCTCGTGTAATAGGATGTAGCTCTAAAAGACGCACCATACGAATAAAAAGCTAGATATCATTCTTCAATCGCGAATATTGAAGGCAATTTTGCCGTCCCTTCTAAAGGACATCCTTATGTATTGTCATGCAAAATCTAAGTCAAAAGAACGAAAGTGCATCGTATTTTGTACCTTGAAGCCATTCTCGTACTTCAATCATGCTCCTGAAAGTAAAAAGGTTGAGGGAAGAGAATGAGGTGGTGGCAGCCAGTATGGATAGGATATAAACTAGAAAAATCTGAAAAGCATCCCCCTTTGAAGTTACGAAGTTTCGGAGTATGGAGAGCGGTGGCGCGGTTTACTCTGGCAAAATATGCGATGAAAGGGGAGCTGGTAATAAAGGGAAAGGGTTGGGATAGGATAGGGAAGGAAATTTATGGATTCCCCTTAAGAAGAATATTGAGGAGAGAGAAGGTGATGAAGGAGAAGAGATGGAAGGAAGGGTAAAATTCAGATTTGAAGTTTTTCTAGGAAGCAATTCTACTACCAAAGCCGAATATGTATTCTACATTGAATTTACCTATCTGTTTAAATACGGGTATTCGGACTAAAGCTCTACATGGTCGTGACTATTTGTTCTCTTTTGATGGTAAGGATTTTGGGGAAACTTGTTCCCTCTCCTTCACTGTTCAAACGAGTTATTCGCATCATAGGCTACGCAATTTTGATGAAAACTCAGTAATAATTTCTGTATGCTTCAAATAAATGTTCTTATTAATTCTTGGTGGTACCACTTCGTAACACTGAGCATTAATAGAGCGCATTAGCTCTCAGAAAATACATAGATTTACAGATATTTTAAAGATGTTAAGAATTTTATGATTCAAACACTTTATAACGTATCATGTAGCATTAGTAAGTAGTTATTCACTCATATATCTAATTTAGAAAATATTCAATTCAGTGCATGAATGTTTTCATAAAATAACAGCATATTTAAAATATAAACGGTAGTATTTCAATGTTAATTACATGCACATACACACATACATTCACAATTTCATACCTTGTGTTCATGAACCTATTAGAATGCCAGTAAGTTTTATATTAAGTGATTATTAAATGCAGTGAAGCCTGTCCTAGGCGAAACCTGTAAAGCGGAAACGTCTTACAAGGAAAAAAGACTGAGGTCTCGACGTGCGTCCATCACCAACGGCTGTATTAAGCGGGGAACTGTCTTATCCGATAAAATGGAATCTACTATACAAAAGAAAGGTCTCACACTAATATACTTACACTTGAATTTACTCAGAATTTGATTTTGAATTTTCGTACGCTCAATTTGAAAAATGTTGACACGATGTCCTACAATCCTATTTGCAGTCACCAGTAAAGACAGATCTAAATAAATTTCAGTGGTAAGATTCCATCCGTAGCGAATCATTATTCAGTAAATCAGTTTGATATTTTTGTTTATTACGGCCTCCTTTTCGTGTCATGTATTCCGCTCACCAAAGAACGATCATAAAACTCTGGATAGATAAAAATAAATTACGTTAAATAAATCTCAGTCACAGTGCGATTTAAAGGGATTTCATCCCTGAGTATTGCAAACGTCAGCAGGAACAGTCACTGGAATGCCATGAGTCTTGAATGTTCTAAGAACTCAAGGGATAGCTGAGTAAACGTTCTCTTTTCATCTTCCTCTGTGGAACAGTCCTCTCTTCATTTGTCAACCTATGATGGCCTTTTCACATCCACGAGTGGTCACATTAATTTAAAGACGTCGAATTTACCGCTTAATTAATCTTCAGCAGCTGAGGAGCGGCTTTGGGGAAAAGCAAGTATTCCTAATGATTACACAAAGCTCCTTTGAATCAGTGGAGCGGGATCAAAAGTCTGAGAGGAAAAACAAGGGATGGAGAGCTTTTAGAAAAATAGCGGCAACCAGAAATGATGTGGGCGAGAAATAAAGGCTGAGAGGGGCATAAAAGGAAAATATGAGTATAAGGTTAGGTATGGTGGAATAAAAGTGGGATGAGGAAAAGAGATGCCGAAAGGAGTGAAACCAAAAAGCGGCGGTGTAGGTTTATCGAAAAATACGTAAATATGAGAAATAGGGAAAAATAAAAAAATACCATACATCGCACAATAAGGCGAAAGGTGTTGGAAACGTCACATGGAGAGAGAAAAGTATAAAGAATATAAAGAAAATAAGTTTTATTCTTCGCTCTACACAAAGGATACTATCTCAGATCATACAATTAGTTTCATCTTAAACAGTTTTCATTCCAAGAATGTAGAGAGATAGATTTTCACGTATTCATTCTAATTCGATTAAAGTTAGTTTTTTTGCATAGTCCATGGCTATAGTTTTATCATTTTCTATGTTCATTACAGAATGAAACTACTTATAGACTCTAATTAAGGATAATGATACGAATCGTGCAAACTTTTCCAAAATTTTTAGATGCCTGTGATATACATACAATGAACGTAATGATTAGTCTCATACCCTGTTATGCCATACTTATTGTAACTTCATAGTGGTTGAATGACAAAAATTTTAGTCTGTACATAAATTTTTATCACAATCAATGGAGCAAAGAGAATCTCCTTAGCAAATAATTTAATTTGAAAATTGAATTTTTAGGTTCAAGGAAAAGTATAAATTTCTTTCAAGGAACAAGAAGCGCAAATGAGAAAATTATCTAGGAAAATTGAATAAAATAATCGTCAGAAAGTTTTTTAAAAATTCGAGAGTTTAGGCGCATTCGTATGTATGAACCTTTGAAATTTTCAGAATTGGAAGACTTATAAACTAGTGTTATCTAATACGATAATTTAAATTTGAAACTTCAATTAGCGGTCGTAGCTAACAGTGCAAATTAAAGCGAAGGCAATGAGGGGATCCGACTTAGAGGAAGCCACACCTACAGTTTAAAGGCGAACTAACAGCCCCTTTGGAAGGAAGGAGAGATTTCCACAAAATGATACGTAATGGAGGGTTGCGAAGGTAAGGAGTAGAAATAGCTTAATCCGTTTTGCGAGTGATCAGTAGACTCTTGAATTATTCATTCATGAGAGTCAAATACATCTCAGAGAGGATCGCTAAACGCCTTCCTATTTGATAAAGGCTCTCAAACTATTCTACACTTAACTCTATCTTCTCATTCCTCGTTAATTTAGTGAAAGGATTATACTGATTGGTCCTCTTAAAGTAAGAGTGTCTTCTATAAGACATTCCAGTTCTTCAGCACATTTCTCTACAAAACGAACGATTGAATTTACCGAATGTATTATCTTTTCTAGTGATTCTAGGATTGGAGACTACTATTTATTTGTCTTTCATTGAGGAAAGTGAAGAATGTAATATTTTTAAAGAGGATCACAGGTTAAATAGACGATCAATAGGGAATGACTTTGATCTTGGGGAAAGTGGACTCGGAGTAGGTGATTCGGCTACAATTCTACGTTTAAAATTAGAACCAGGGAATAAAACTGGCGGCCCGCGGTCCACATGCGGTTCTCCGACTCCTCTAGTACGGCCCACCACGTCAAGCTGTTTGTCATTTTCTGAAAATAATGCATAAAAATCTCCTTTTCGGCTCAAAAGATATTTTTGTTCGCTCTTAAACAGGAAAAATATCCCCACACAAAGGTCTACCGCACAGTCTCTATGGTACTTCGAAAGTACATACTCATGCGAACAATTATTTTCGTCCATGAAGCTTAATCTATGGCCTAACTTAACCATAATTTAACCTTAACTTGGCCATAAGCAATTCCCATATTCTAAGATTAGTATAATGTATGATCCATTAATCATTACGTTGAAGTTCATTATTTCTTTAATTAATTTATTGTAATTGAATAAATTAAAACGAGTAGAGAAAATCACATATATAAAATTTAGGAAACATCATTTAAGAGACGGGAGCATGATCATAAATCGTTAAGTCAAATTCAATTATTTATTTATTTAATTTATTATGATTAAATTAATTAAGATGTGTAGATAATGCAGCATATATCAAATTTCAGAAACAACACTTCTCATTTAAGAGAGGGGAAAATTATCACACCGTTTTTTGTTAATCTAAATAGCAAATCACTGATTAAGTTAGTATGTTTACTTCATCATGACCTTCAATTTGAATGAAACGCCCTCAATCAGCAGAAATATATGATTGGAGTCTAATTAACAAAATCGTTAGAGGATATCTCCGTAAATGGGAAAATGACCTGCAGCTCTGGCCTTTCGGGGATATTAAACGACAGCTTTAATTAGTCCCGCGGATTAATATACGAAATTAGTGGTACCATTTATTGTGCAGCAGGTTGGGATCAACGCTCAAATTTGTTTTCTCGTAGAAGCCACGGGCAAATATTTGTGGGCTATTTTGGTTCTTCTATTTCCGATAAAATGCAAATATACCGCTCCAATTTTAAGCTTAACTTTGGAGAATGGGAAACGAATGTTTGCAATATATCAAAGAAAATTTAGCGCTGTTGAAGTCGCTGATTTTGATAAACAGTTAATAATTAAGCTACAGAATAACGATGTCCCCGTACAATTTTTTTTTTTTCTGAGGAAGGAAATATTTTTTTATTACTTAATGTCAATCCAGATATTTCATATTTCAATAATTTTCATTTCAAAATATTCATTATCATGTAATCATTTATTAATGGTGGCGTGCTAATTTTGAGCCCATGCTCGCATTCTCGTCTTATTTAACGGAGAGTAATTACCAAAGCTATTAACTAAATTATTCCTGTTGAAGAGGAATGTTATTTGAAACATGACTAATTATCGTGTAATACTCTGTTTAATTGGTCGATTTCTAGCAAAAAATCGATATTTTGGAGTTATGAGGTAGGTTACTAGATTTCAGCCATTATTTATAAGAATCATAGACTAAACATTAGCCTCCCATGAAAATAATGAATTATGAAATGACAAAATTATGAAGTTGCTGGTAATGGTGATAAATTTTACTTCTATAAATGTACGTGTATTTATTTTACACCTATGATTTATTTACTATACCTATTATTTTACACCTATATTTATTTTACACCTATGATGAAAATTAAGGAATTTACTATGATATAATGTTTCGTTATGTTACTTTTAGCCACCGATTATAAGCTACGCACATAATAGTATATTTTGTGTTTACAAAAATTCGTAACCATCTGAATAATCATTTCTTATAATGCATAAAAATTGAATGGCTCTTGTCATTTCGCCAAACATTCAAAATTTGCAGTACATAACTTTAACGAGAAAGCTATGCAAATGGAAAACGTGCCCTTTTGTGGTAGTTATCAATCAAAATGTGTTTTTCTTCCGTTCGACTCCGCTAGTGCATGTGACTCGTGTCTTTTGTCAAACCGCAACCCTGTCACACAGACATATTGCGGACAGACCAATAAATCATGCCGCCCGTTATCTATTTTCAAGGCCCCGGAAATAACGGAAAATTCCATTTCTCTTCCGCGCCATTTATAACGACGAATTTAGCGTCGGGCGTGCTATATTTACGGATTGGCGCTTCCGAACAGTCACTCTGCACTCCATGATTCGCGATACGGCCCACAGCAAGGATAAATGCAGTTCCGATAAGAAATTTTCTCACCCTCTGTTTTGGAACGAATAGTTTGGCGTGATAAGTAAGATTAAACTTCAAAATTGATGTCGATATATTTGTTGGACCATTCTCTTTCAATTCTTCGTCGGAAAGAGAGAATTAAAGGAAATTTCACACACGAATGCACTCATGGTCGGTGCGAAATGAAGCAGAATGCGGGAAAGTTTTCTGAAATCATCGGGTGAAAAAGGCTACCTAATTTAAATGAGCAAGGAGCAGAAAGAAAAATCTTTCGGTGATAAATGAGCTCGCCGGATATTACTCAGCGATCGGTAACTTTTTTGCATACCATTGATGCTTGTAATGTCTTGGAAAGTTCTTTTTCCAAATCAAGGGTTGCATTAATTTATCTCATGAATTCACATATCTTCTTTAACCTTTTTACATGCATCTTATTTAAAAGTTTACTAAGGTACGTACGTTTAAAGTCAAACAGAACTTTCTAGGATTTACATGAAAATGCATCAAAAATGAGACTTTTATTCAAAGAAAAAATTCTTACTACAGCATCTTGAGCTCTTTTGCAACTGTGCCAAAACAAGCTTCCTATAAATTATTTGAAGTCTCACTGCACCAAAGATATGATTTTTCGGAAAGATAGTTAAAGAAAATTATCAAATTCAACTACGAAATCAATGAAAGATTTATCAAAAGTAAAGATCAGGGACGAATAACAAAAAATATTTGCCCGTCTAACTTCTCATTTGTGATTTTACTCCTAAATAGCCAAGTAGGTAGCGCGTTCGCCTTTTTTTAAAAGCATTTGCGGATTCCATTCCTAAATGAGGAAGGGCATATGAGCGATATGATCTGAGCTGTCGAAGCACTTTAATACCGCTGTTAATCAAGATGGCGCACTTCCTTTCATAAACATGGGTGATCTGAAAAGTTTCCGACATTTCGCCATTTCTCGACATGTTTTCTGAAAATTTCTGAAAATTTTCTGAAGATTTCTGAAAAATCTGGGGTCGGAAACTTCTCAGACCACCCTAGTACTTATTTCATGCTGAGATTACGAAATGTTCCTAATCGCCGCAAAAAGGTAATGAAACATTCAAAATCTAACTCCAGGAAAGTGATTAGAATTTCAGTGAGTTATTTGTCTCATTGATTGTATGGGCACTTTGTATTTCAAGAAAATGAGCTCTGTCTATGATCTCTCTGTACTTATAGCTTTCCTAGGAATTGGATAAGCTTCCAAGAAATTGGCTCTGCATTTGTAATATTAAGAAAGAAAGTGGCAAAGATGAAATCATTGAGAGGCAAATATGCGAAGCCTGAAATAAAAAAATGCAAGCATTAATTTTCCTAATCAGCAAACATATACAATATTAAATTATGCAGCTGTGATATTAGTATCTTTATGACGCCACAGTTTGAGAATCTTTTGATTTGGAATGTCAGCTATGGATTATCATTGTGCGAGAGCTTACTTATTATCACTTTCGTGTAAACATTACGAGCAAAATTCATTTGTTTATCTTTAGATACCACGAATTCAATAAGCCGAATTCCCATTCTATAAAAATCATTCTCGGTAATTAAATCAAAAATTTTAATGTAATTCCACATCGTTAGTTATAAACATAAGAGTTAACGGAATGATTTTGAGCGTTAAATTGAGAATTAATGACTTCCGTTGTTATTTTAATCTCACAGGTGATTAATTTTCCGACATTTGAACATTTGGAGCGAAATTCCGAGATATTCGTTCACTGTTTCGCTTCCTTTAAATACTAAATAATTTCAATATTACACTGAAACACCATACTTGTACATTTTCGACTTAAATCTTTCGGTAAAGTGCAATCGATATGAACTTTCTTTCATTTAGGAAAGAATTATTTGGAACGAAAAGTTAGAATAATGAATGCTCTTATCGAACTACGGAGTTTACGCCTTTTTCAGTCCTTAATATAAGGCTACAACATATTTATTTATTTAAAGATTTACATACAGTGCTGACAACTTTTTAAGAGAAATCAAACGTCAACAAGGAATACAACGAATTCAAAGTAAATATGCATGATTGCATGAAATGAAAATAGAAGTAAATCAACAAAAATACACCAAGTACGATCTAAGTAGGAAATTATTTTTTTTTAATATTATATACATTCCTTTAAGAATGTGTCTAGTGAAAGTCTGCAAGGGTCTATGTAAGTCTATAGTCTATGGGAGGTAGGGAATTCAGAGGGTTTGGAATTCTAAATAGTAAGGAACGTTGCGCGAATGATAATCTAAATGTAGGAACAAGGAGAAGTAGAGTCAGTCTAGTAGCCCTAAGTAGGGTATGATAACTGAATAGTGAAACTAATTCAGGAGACTCGATATACGAGGGTGGTCTGAAAAGTTTCCGACCTCAGATTTTTCAGAAATCTTCAGAAAATTTTTAGAAATTTTCAGAAAACATGTCGAGAAATGGCGAAATGTCGGAAACTTTTCAGACCACCCATGTATATTTTATATTGAGATAAGTAACCCGCAAGCCGTCAGTGGCGTATGGCAGGGGATGTAATGACATCGTTTACTAATCGACTCTATTGGCTTCTCTAATAACCCGCGGGAAGAACGACCGGAAATAACTAATATAGGCGTTTATTGCGTAATTAAGAATTTATTACGACAAAATTTTACATAATTGAAGTAATATAATTCTTTTATTTTAACTTGGTTCACCTTTGTCCCCTCAAACGTCAAGCAAAGCGTAGGAGTCTATATCAACAGCACGAAGTACTACATTTGAAGGAAATGAGGGATGAAGCAGGGATTGGTCTCACCCATGATGAGATGTAAAGAGCAAACCCTCTGAAGATGGAAAGATGAGGATTTACGATGAGTGACGTGCTTGTATACACATACTTCTTCTTCTCGTCGGTCTTTTCGTGCCATAAAAGGGAAAGGATCTTCCGGGAAAAGGTATTGAAGGACGGGCGAGCAAAAGAGCGATGGTTCCCATATCTACCCATGTGTGCCGAGGCGATCCCCACGCAAAATATTATTTCCTGGAAAAACAGTCAATACAGGAGGAAAATGATGAAATCCCACCGCAGGAGTGAATGGTGTAAGGGGGAGTATGGAGGTGGTATGAAAAGGAGCGGTGATGGATCTGAGGAAGATATCCCGTGATTCTCCGCGAGCCCATCGAAAAAGATCCCTTTGTATGACGAGTTAGATGATTTAACTTGCGAGTTCTTTTGAATGTATCCAGCCTGTCACTCTTGGAATAGAAGATGAAGTTTTCTGCGGATGATTCTATATGGGATCGTATCTTTGAGAATGGATGCTAGTTTTATTAAGATCTAGGTTCGCGTACGTGTTTTTGGTGTTGTTTTTTCCAAAGGGGAGTTTGATAGTGTGAGATATCCGTCATGTAAACATGTTCGTGAGTTGACCGGGGTACGTTACAGGCCATTTCGCATTAGCTGGGATGTATTTATGGATTTATCACGCAAATGAAAAATTTTTCAGAAGAGGAGAATATTGTTTGAAATTTCTTTTGAATTACTCTCCGCGAATCCCCTCGACGACCTATTCCGTGATGTAATACTTGTTTTCAATAGGATGTATTTTTCCGAGCATGGAAAAACGTATTCAATAATTCATACTTGGTTGAATTTATGCATTTTTTCAAGCCCTGCGAGTGAATCAATTTATAAAGTTTCTGCATACTCCGTTCACGATCTTAAGTCCGACATTCAGTTGCTGACTGCGCATTTGGGCTTGGTCCAACTCAAAAAGTAGGGGAAGCAGTGACTGCTCAGAGGAAAACTATGCGTTGATATAATAATGAAAACAGCCTTCCCGCGTTTCAATTGAAAATCGCTTACTGAGCATGGCGGGCTGTTATCCCTCAACAGTTCCCACTCTCCTCTCCTCCACTCATTTCCCCACTAGCGTGACATCATCGTATCCAAGATAGCTAATGGAGTACTCAGCAATACGATATTTCGAGGTGATTCTTTATGAAGAAAACTATATATCACTCTCAACATTCACCCATACCAAAGATTACATTTAAGTTGGCGGAGTGGAATAAAATGCCACTACACGAGGAAAATTAAGATAGCGCTGAACATACATTCATTACAAATGTCATGAGTACATGATAATTTGAAAAGTCGAAATCAAAATTGATATACACGATTTTCTAGATTTATATACTATAGATTCTCTTTCTTATTCAATCCGCCATAATCCAATGATATATTTAGGCTAAGATAATAATATAATGATCAACTCGGAAAATAAAATGTCCTTATAATAAATGAAGCAATGGTGTAGTTGTTACTCTAATTAGACAAATGACGATGGAAACTTCATCTTCTAATGTGTTATAAATTTAAATCCTAGCAAAAGCATAAAATGCCACATATATTACAAGTCCAGTTAGCATTTAAAAATTTGTTTTAAGAGATCTTCAGCTGGAGCGTGAAGTAAAATCTCGAGTATCGAATTGCACGTAACCTAACGTGAAATTGTCAAGACCGTGCACATAGATTCGAGGTAATCTAAAAGATTTACGATGGACGGGTGTGCGAATCAAATTCTATTCTCTTGTTTGCCCACTTTCCCATGGTATTTTACGATCACGTGATAGCATGCAAATATTATTTTTACGGCGAAAACAGGTTAACAGAGGAGGAAAATACAAACTGTCCATCGGCGACACGAAAGTCCTGTTTACCCTGGGAAACGAGAGCACGTGCACGTAACAATATTTTGGGTGTGGCGACTGAAGTTAGTGATGAAAAACAGGGGCGGATTTAGGCTATCAGAGGCCCAAAAAACGAAGATCAGATCGATGTTCCCATTAGTTGCCATCGGAGTAAAGAATTCCTATTCTGATAGAACAATATGTGCATATACTACATACTTAGCATAGAAATCGCCTCACTATGGCAAAAATAATAATGATTTTATTTTTTATTTATTTTCTAATTACATACATTTCAGTTCCGTCAGTAGTAGTACCTGTCGACGGGAAATTTTAAACGGTATTATTTTCAATACAATAGGTAAGTCACAAAAATAAGCAGCTCAGACTCAAAGAAAAACAAATATACAATTATTAATACCCAATAATTACAAGAATTACTCTAAATCCAATCAACTATTATTAATTAACACTAAACTGATGATAGTAACAATAATAATAGTATTAATTCCTTGTCAGATAACAGAATACACATATTGATACAAATCATTTATATAAGTGAAATAACTCGTTTTGGATTACTGACTCTTCGAATTTTACTACTGAGGAAGAATTATTTGAATAACTGAAAGTTTTGGATTAAAATGAGTGCTTCCATCAATTATAATGTGTAATGAATGGACATTAGATAACATTGAGACGTGAATAATGTCATTTTTCCATAAAAAAAATAAGAAGAATTATTCATCTCAACAAAAATTTCTTTATTTGTGTAGAAAACAACTAGAGAACGAGCCGTGTTTCTATAAAAGTATGAAAAAGTGTATCATTGAGACTTCCTAAGCACAGCTTAAAGAGGAGTGCCTCCCATCCGGTGTACTGCTGCACTTGAGTGTACCGTGAGTAATCTCTTGCCGTAATCTTCGAGGGTAACATACTCTTCATATCTTATATATTAAATCCGCTTCATTTTGCGAGATTTTTTTTATGAGAGCTCCTTATGTAATCTTCGAATATTTTATTCCTTACTTTGTCTTATCTTCTTTTGGAATTTAAAATCAAAAAGAAATTGATAAAGGTACGGTTAAGTGTGTTACATAGGGTTCAACGCGTAAGTATGTCGTGGAAGACAGAGGGTTGAGAAGCAAATTAATATAAACCCCCAGGTAGCACCTAGCATGTTTAATTCCAATAATCTGCCTCTAGATCAACAAGTTCTTTCAATCAATCGCGATATTAAAAATTCTGACAATTGCTATTTATTCTAAGAAGGCCGGAGTTGTTGATGCCAAGAAGTTTTCATTCCAGGAATACTTCCTCCTATTGCAATACAATGTAATCATGTAACTTTTAAATAGTCTGATCATATCCCATGTAATGGAAAATGGAGTTCCCATCAATAAAACGGAACAATCATTTCGCTTGTTATTTCTAGAGGAATTCTACAGGAAAGAGATCTCGCTTGTTATTTCATTTGTTCAGTTCAGATATTAATTGAAGGGATTTTTGGTCATCCAGTAGATGGAAATTTTATCATGATTAGAGATGAAGTAACCCTAGTTCTTGCGCACTAATGAACAATAAAGCACAGGGAATTGATAAATTTTAAAGTTGAAATAGCATCACTTGTGCTCCTATAAAATGTACGTGTTTTAATTGTGTGACGTGTTCATCACAACCTCAATATAGAGTTTCTGTATAAGTTAATAAATCTCATGATAAAATTTACGACGAAAATGTTTGATGATTTGGAAGAATTCAATTTTACTATGTAGTTGACTTCTTTCACTTTATCCGTAGCCAAAAATTTTAACTCGCTGTATTTTGATATTGAATATCATAAAAGTCATTGATATTGAGTGATGCAAAGAAAGTTTTCGGTGATATAGCGGGGACGGAATGTCTTGTAACGAAAGGTATGTCCAGTCTACTTTTAATGCTCATGTATTGATAGAATAAGCCCCCGGATATCCGTTGGGGAACGCATTCGCCTTTGGTGAGACTTGACCCAAGATCGAATCCTGATTAGGGCGTTGTTGATCCAGCATCGAGAAAATATTGGGAGGCTAATTGCTTTAATTGGCAGTGGGCCCAATGCTGCCTACAGAAACAAATGTAAAGCGGCGTGGGAGTCGATACGCTACAATGAACACCGCCCTCTCGACCTAATAGAGCTGTTGCGCCATGAAATCTATTGACTTAATAAATATGGATTTACTGCTTATTAGAAAAATAAACTCAGTAGTCACCGTATACCGAAACTACGAGCGAACGATCTCTGGCTGAGAATGTTATAAACATAACGAAGAACTAATAACACGTCAATCTCTTTATATCACCTCGATAGATAGCAAATTGAAAAAGTATGTTGTAATTATTGACAGAAAATTTTACATTCAGTGATGTAGTGATTCAAAGAATTCAGGTTTTTTATATTCAGTGATGTAGAAAGTATATACGTTCAGTAGCTGTGTGTTTTGTACTGTAAATCCTGTAAAAGTTTTAAGTCGAAGGAATTTACTTCAATTTATAGAAGCCATCCACATCTACAATTTCAAGTCTGTATCATAGCATTGCTAAGGAGGAAAGAAAAGTCTTCATACTGCCATCGTACTCCTTTAATTTCTTCATTTAGCAAATGTATTCTTAAGCAACTTTTCTGGAAATGGAAAATTTAGTTCGATGGTTTTCGCCACCACACCTAACGCAATTGAATGACGAATGAGATATACATTCCATAACAATTGTGTCATAGGTTCTTCCTGTTTCCTATGACCCCGATGCACACGTGTGCCCTTTAAGAGTGTGTTTACGATCGCAAATTATGAGCCGTAACGAAACGAAGATAACGCGAAGCTTCTGAAACAGCGGCGATAACACGTCATTTCCTTGTTCTTGGAATCGTTAAGATAACATATCCGCAAACACGTGCACCTTAAACTGCATTCATCGTATGATTATCGTATTTTAGTTCCAGATAAAACTTAAGAGGCCAGCAATAACCACTACGGAAGTTCCTTTTTTTAACCAATTACTGAATGTTTCAAGTATTTGCAATCCTTATTTTTTGAAAACTCGAACATTATAATGAAATCCTAAGAAAGAATATTAATTACTTAATAACTGTAAATGAGGATAAACACTTACCTTGCCGTATTAATGAGAGCATAACCAAGCAAAAGTTAGTGGTTAAGAATATTGCTGGACTGCTAAATACAACATATAAATTGGGCAGTTCTGGTTATGATTAAAATTTACAGATTCAAATTCAAAAGGAAATCATTTTATGAATTTATGATGTATAATTATTTAAGAGGAATAAGGAAAAGGAGTAGGTGTCGTAGCAGTAGAGCGATGAATTTTAAAGAGTAATATCATACGATAGTAATATGTATGTTAATATGTACATACATAACTGATCCATCATACCTTTGTAAGTAATTACATAGGGTTTACTGTGTATTTTTTCTTTACAGAATTATAAAGTGTTCTAATTATCCTATATTTTCACGTGAATATAATATGAAACTTGTATTACTCACGTTTCTTTCGTGGTTTTATTATTACGTATTTATTAACGTTACCTTCGCAATATAGAATTTTTAAATGAGCGGAGAGTCATAAAAACTTTCGGGAATTTTGGAAATTGAGCAACCAGAGAAATCGGCACAATGAATCCATCCATCCATACAGAAATTTTTAAATGAATTTCCGAGAAACATTGCCTTAATTACGACATTGTTCTCGGCCGCAAATCGGATTATTAATTTCAGACCCCGGCTGATGCTCTCAGAACCACAAAAAATTCTGCCCACAATCATCTAATGAGAAATCCCAATGTATACTTTACGACATATTAATTGCAATTCGTGATCATCTCCGAATTCTCAAAATTCAATTGGGTGAGAAAGAGATATTTTATGAGTATCGGGTAGTAGGGAGGACGTTAGAGCTTTAAAAAAATGAAAGAATTAAGATAATTTCCGGGGAAGTTGATGTAAATTTAATCTTCGCTCCGCGAGTTCTCTGGAGAATTAAATTATATTCAAGAGCGATCGTAAGGGTTAATGGGATAATGTACATTAACTTGCGATTTCCGGATTACGATCTTGTCGTGTAAAATTTTTTCTCCATCCAGTGCCAGGAAGACTGAGTGAGAGTAACGTGTATAATATTCTTCTAGGTGATTGCCGGCTATAGTAAAATCGAAAGGTAAATTTTATTTGATCATAAAAATACAATAAAATCATCCAACAGATGATCAATAATTTGACTAGAAGCTCATGAGCTCCTCAAACTGCATTAAATACTGTTTCTTATTTAAAGTCGAGGATTTTTAATCTTAATTAATCTTAATTTGCTCCAGTTTCAGCTCCAACTTTCTCAAAATAGAAACATATTTTACTATCTTATGAAAATTATTTTTAGTATGTATTGAAAAATGGACCTTTGATTAATCAATAAGAATTTAATCATAGAGGCATAAAACTTTAATTTCAAAAAAAATAGTTTGTATCTTACAATGCTCTTTACAGAAGTTTAGGCAAAAATGGAGGTTAAAGCGTTTACCCAAGTTTTTCAATTAATCATTCATGATAGATGCTTTATTCGTTTTGATCTGTTGATTTTTATTAATGGCTTTCTTGGTGCAGGTTTTTATTCTAGTCAACCGGAATTAGACTAGAAAAATATTTAAAGTATCTAGGTTCTTACATTAAAAACTGTGATTTTCTTCTGTTTAAAATATGGCACATAAACTTGCTTTCTTAATATTATATGGTAAGATTACTGTTTTACTTACGAGGAAATGAAATTAAATATAACCATCGCTGTTGTCCATCACTCAGTACACAGGCATAAAACTAAATCATATAAATAAAAATGTATCGTCAAATAACGTTTCCAAATATCACAAAATCTAAAACACCCGGGTCCACAAATTAAAGCTATCCTTTGCACAAATTTTTCATGTAACAGCGTCATATTCTAAGTTCAAAATTCATTTTGAACTAAAAAAAAACAGCAGAATGAAAATTTAATATCTGGAACTTTCATCAAAGTAAACAAATCGTCGTCAAGTAATTAACGCCAACAATTAGTGTAAATTTTCTCGAGCGCAAATGAGCAGTGAGCCGCATTACCGCAAGGGAATCACTTCCTCTGGTTTCGCTCCTGCCGAAAAATAACATCCTTTTTCATCATGGGCAGAATAGCGTCTCATTCAGGTTCCTGCATTCTTAACAGATCTCCTGTTGCAGCTCCTACAACTACATTGAAAAGGACTGCGAGAGATGGACAAGATAAACAAGTCAAGAAAAAAAGACCATGGAGGCAACCTAAATGGCCTGAAAACTCTTACGTATTACTTTACGATATGGGAAAAATACTGAAAAGGAAAGGAGAATTACAACAGGCCATTGATTGTTTCGATCAAGCCATCAGTTTACAGCCACCCGAGAGAATGTACGGAAAAATTCTCCTTGAAAAAAGTGAATGCAAGGTTAGGATAACGGTGTCTCTTTTATAAACTTTAGACAAATGTATTTCAGCAGATAAACTGAAATGAGAACTATAAAAATATCAGCTTGTGCGATAAATCTGTTTCACACATTGTTCTTACGGATAAAACCGATCGACTTTTCCCTAAAATGTGCCAAGTAATAGCACATTTGTTATTTGGCATATTTAAATGTTTTGTTAAAGGAAATAAAATTATTAAAACGATTATTACTACATTTATTTTCATAACACTTCTGATTTCTAAAAAGAAGAGGTACTGGGCATCATGTCTATATTTAATTAAGCACTATTCCTCTAGTAAACCAAATCGAGTTACTTTGTATGTGCAAAATTCAACGGAACAGGTTCGATATTGAAAAACAATTACTGAAGCATCGCCAGCGTGTAAAAATTTTACTGTACGTGTTAAGGAAATAATGAAATTAATTACAAATTTCTCCACCCGACCTTACTTATTAAAAATAGATAAATGTTATTTGTTGAAGTCGGGGTTGATCTCTATCGAAATTACGCGGATAATACAAAATTTAAAAAGACTTCATCTTTGACAATGCAATCGTATGAATCGCAGAACATTTGTTTCTCCCTACTCCTTAAAAGCAAAACCAAGAATAATCCTGTCATACACCCAGCCACATTTCAATGACTCTTCTTCGTCATTTGTAATGAAACGTTTTCTTTGTTTCAGGCCTTGATGGGAGACTATTCGGCAGTTGCAATGAACGTAAGACTAGCAGAGTACAAAGGAGCTAACGCAACAGCATGTAATGACGTCAAAGGACGCGCGATGTATGAAATGAGTGAATACGAAGCTGCACTCGTTGATTATCACAGAGCTTATAGGACGCAACCGAATAAATTGTACATGGTAAGAAGAAACGTATATAACCTCCTTTAAAAATATATTTTGTTCTACACTCACATCATGCATGGTGTCCAAGGAATTATTTTTATAACCAACAGACCTAAAAGGTCTAAATTTAATGTAAATTTAAATGCGGTACATTCCATGATTTATGAATCCTTGCTTCCAGCCATTCCAGCTTTTGATGTATCTTGCGTAATTTCTGTTTCTTGGTTTATTCTTTAGTTACTTCGGGAAAGAAGTGCTAAATATATCTTACCTAAGTAATATTTCTTAAATTCAATCTTTGGTGTGTGAATCCAGTTTTTACTTGCGTATTAAGTATTTTAATTATTATTATCATCGAATGTTCGCAGGAGTACTTGTTAGTTGTTTTCCTCGTTCACAAATCATAGAAAGACGAGAAAATAATATAAATGCAATTTAGAGACTAAAGGGATAATATTATTTATTTCAATCCTATTTAATAAACAGGATACTTCTTTCCAACGTTTTTGCTCCAAATGTTTATCCGGACCTTGGACCGAAATTTTGTTCCAATTACTATTTATATACATTTCCACTCCATATAATTGCTATTGATCCGTAACATTAGTACTCTTTTATATTCAGCAATTTTCAACCATGTCAGCGATCTGGTAGTTACTTTTATTGACATGTACATCAAGAAAATTATTTCAAAGATATCATTAAAATAAATGGGAAGATTTTCATTAATTTTTCGAAATATAAATTACTTGCGGCTGAGTACAAAAAAGAAATGGAGAGACCATACACTATTCACATATGGAAATATTAAATTCTAAAAAATGAAATATAAAACGTGATGACGGAACAGGAAAGACCCCCAATAGAACAGGCCCAAACATCAACTTTGTTTCCTTTTAGACATCGATTATAATTGTTCTGGAGCGTAATATTACGTTAAATATAATTAGAAAGTCAAGATATGTATTTTGAGTTCACATAGTTTCTCACATTATCATCTCTCGGAAAGTTTGTTGCGAGGTCCTAAAGAATATGAAAGGAAATCGCATCCAGACGATCTCGAGCAAAGATATGGAAGTTTACTCTCGCGAATCATTACATTTCCGGGATATTCTCTTCCATTACGAGGAAGTCCTTCGTAATACAGCCTTACCCTTCCCCGAATCTTTGAAACTTTTGAGAGTTCTGCGCCATACTACAGACGAGATCGCTCCACAGAGCATTTGGGAAGGCTGCATTTCCATGAAGATGAAAGATTCTCGGACATTAGGAAGTAGAGGATGTTTGAGCAGAAAGGGAATGGCTTCAACTCCTCAAGCTGAAGCGTAGTATGAAATTTTTCCATGCCGCAGTTGTATGTTACTGCCGACAGTTGCTTTAATGATAACGGTGGTCGTAACATCGGAGTAGGTGAGTGAATGTGTAAATGTCCCGTGGTCTTCGAGCGTACATTTCGTTAGAAAGCCTGAATATTTCCATTTCATCTCTTCTATCTTGCATTTTAACATATTCCGTCTTAGTATCGAGTCGATAAGCGAGAATGGAGAAAAGACCATTGAGAATATGAAGGAAATCTATCAGTGAGAATGTAAACAAAATAGTAGGATCTTCGTTTTCCAGTAAACATGTGCTGTAATGATAAAAAAATTATAATGGTTATGATAAGATCTCCATACAATCGTAAATAACGCAATTCGATAAACTGAACTTTACTGTGTACTTTAGTTATCTGTTAATATTGCTAGAGAAATAATTATTACTACCAAATTATATATTACTGATAATTTCCAAACTTAAGTTTCCACCATGAAGAATGGAAATTCTGTTGTTAGAAAAAGATAAAGAAATAATACTGCTTTTACTATGGCTATCCTCGATATATCCTCGAATTTCGTCTTATAATAACATGCTCATTGCCTAGTAGTACGAGACGAAGGCAGCTTGAAAGATTTTCTCAAAGTTTTAAATGTGACTCTGTTAGGATTTAACGTATCAGCAAAAACTGAAGCAAATATTCGTAACATATTATGGGCTAGATGTAGGGAAAGATTCTTACGAGCTCACTAAAAAGAAGTACCTCTTTCCATACCATTCAATAGCCAAAAAGTCTTCCACACATTTTCCGGAGTTGAAAGCAGCAATCTCTTCAATTTTGGCTATTCAACCCGTGAGTGGTGAACCGGTTCAAATGTGCACCGTACGCGATTTCGAGAATCCCAGATAACTGTAATATTTGTTAATATGTGCATGGAGATTCACAGAAAAAACTGTTCATCTACCACCGTAGAGTATTATGCTGTATGCTATTTTTTTATTTGGTACTTTAATTTACAGGTGGACACTATTAGTGCATCGCAAATTCTGAGTTGATATAGAATATTACCATAGAAGAATAAAAATAAACAAGTACTGACTAAGCCATCTGTTACTTTCTTACTTCGTCATTCATTTGTCTATGAGCCACTAATATTTTTTTCTCATTCAAGGATGGGATTCTAAGGTGTCGTCAGACAATAGAAGAATCCATCGGACCGAAGGCAGGTCCTATTCTAAAGGAGAGACTTCGTTGGATTCGAATCATGGAGGACATTCGACAGAGAACACTGTACGGCTCATCCTACGGCTCTGCCCAGAAAGACCCGCAAAACCAGCGTCCTATCTCCCGCACCATCATCGCAGCCTTCCTTGCTGCTGGCGACATATCCAGGGGACATAAAAACATAAGCGGGGTGCAATTGGGTGAGAATAATGGGAGCGATACCATTCTGCCAAACCAGGAAGACGTCACGAGGTTGCGGAAATCCATAGACCAAAAGATGACGCGATACTACCTCGGAAAGCTCACTGATGACTTTCATTTCATCGAGAAACTCGTGTCTTCGACGAATCAAATGGCGGAACATTGCGCCGAAAGAAACTATGGTTTTTGGGCCGCGAAGGACCCCACGGCTGCAGTTTACTCGCCCGCCAATCCGATAGGTTCCTGCAGCATGATCAACGAGGCAAGAGACATGTTGGCGTTGATCAAGTGCATTAGGGAAAACCTGAGAACTAAAGAGCCGTACCATGATCAGTTGGCGAAGGCGAGAAGTTATGCTGCGAGGGAGAAGAGACGAAGAGAGAAAGAAAAGGGGAAAGACAAGGATAGCAAAAAGGTGAGGGCCGTCATAAATACTCTTTGATCTTCTCTATCTGTTGGCATACAGTAAATACGAGTAGAGTTGCGATTTCTCCGGAATAGCAAAAATATACAAATAGAATACATTTGTGATTAAGTCAGAACAGAAAAAAGTTGATACATTTTTCACGACCTGCAGTTGACAATGACCTTGTGGAAATATCAGTAGGTTCTCCTCAGTATTTCTTTGTGCCTCAAAATACAAATTATCGCTTGCTTCTTTTCACCTAAACGAAAAATTTTATAAAGTGACATGGTCTTAAAAGCTCAGTGCATAGATCTATGATGCAATTTTATATTCCTAATTTCCTACAATTCCTACTGTTTTATATTCCTACTTTCATGATTCAAAGGGATGGTAATAGTGTTATGCTTGTTTATGAATTACTTAATAATCAGAATCTGAATAGATAGGGATCAAAGTAGCTATGACAAATAAATAATTAGCATGAAGATGAAATGAAAAGAATTACATTACTATGAATAATTTTTCGAGATCACAATTAAAAGAGATTGTATCTCTGATCGATTATGCCAAATTTTAGATAACTGTTGCTTTAAATCTCCATAGCCACCTAAATGATTAATTCATGTTATTTTAACCACTTCAAATAAAAGCCCTCACCAAAAATAAGAGGAGATAATTTAATGTTTTTCAAAATTTGTTCAAATGAAGTTTCATTTTGACTTTTCTGAATATAAAGATAATAAAGCTGTATAAATGATACAGATACAGAACTAATAATAAATGTAACTGATTCAATGATCATTTCAACCTATATTTTTCCCAGAGCCCTAAGAAAATCACATGGTCAAAACTTGAGATGGCACGTCGGACAGCTTGGAAAAATCTTGAAGCAATTCGGGAAGCTCTGAGGAGGGAAGAGGTTCCAAAGTGTGTTTCCTATGGAGAAAGAGCAAGAGAAATTGCAGACAAACTTCCTTACCAGGCCTTTTCACTTGGGCGTAAAGATTACACTTTCATTGGGAAAAGCAGTTATGTAAGAACAATTGCAAGGGAAATTGGTAAAGCGTACCTGTTTGGAAGAAAAGTTCAGCATGGATTATCTGAGGTTAAGAATAATTCATTATTTGAAAATGTAAACAATCTAGTGTTAAATGTAAGGTTCATAGAAAAATATATTCATCTAAATTATTTTGATATCAGCGAGTATCTTCCTTCAGTCACTACCGAAGTTGCATCTATCCCTATACACACATAATCATTATGCACCAATATTTTAGAATTAGTTAATTAGAGTTAAGGATGAGGATTCTAAGTAGATATTTTCCTTTATTGATTGATTGCTCAGTTTCAGCTCAGACCTATGACATGGTGACTTTTGCTGTCTCTGTAGTTTGTTTTTTGAGAACAAGGAAATAATCCAGAGGAATTGTGAATTTTCAAATACAAAGGTTTTGCAAATCCCTTGATTGAATTACACTGATGAATGTGTGGATTATAGAAGAAGCAAATATCTATTATGATCTCTTTTTATAGAAGATGCTTGCAAGTTATTCATTAATCTATGGAGTATACTAATTACAGAATTGTTAAAATATGGATTAATGATTGATAACTGTTTTTAAAAAAATTAGAAATGTTCAAAATCAGTTCCTCTTTTACATAAACATCAATTACTTCTTTGATAATAAGTATAACATTCATCTATAAGCTTTAATCCATTTGGACATTATACTTAAATAAAACCTCAATAAAGTGACAAACCTGCTTTTACTATTTCAGAAAGAAAATCGAGATATCCTTGTACACCTAGGAATGGCACATTCACCATCTAATTCCATTGTTCTTGATGAGACAGTTACTGACTCAAATTTCCCATTCCGTGATCCCCATCGCCTTATCCTGAAATGTGAAAAGTGGCTTGGAATGACACCCAAGGAACCACTAACAAGCCTGAGTTACAAACCGTGAGCATGAAATGTCTTAACCACTAGACACGCATATAATTCTTCTACATTATTTATAGAGGTGATTTCTTAAAATGTATGTCTATTGTTCTGTTACACTTCCTAAATACTAAAAGTAATGACATAATTTTTGGTCTTTACTTATACATACATCCTCTAATGAATACATCATAATACAACAGAACATGATTCCCTGCCTCTACAATCAATTCATCTCCTTTATAACTTTTCAAAGCTTATGACAAACAGATGTCCTCCAGAAAAGCTAAGAATAAAACTGATTTTGTGAATAGAGATATTTTCATATGTTTTTAGGTAAATATGACAAAATTATAACTTTGTTGACATGATTGAATGTCCATGATATTATTTGAAATCATTTGAAGTATATGCAAAGAAGTTTCATGACTTTATTATTGATGATGATCCTTATATGGTGAAAGTGTCGAGTGATCTTTGAATCACAGGCATGTGATATTTCATTTTCTATACCCACATGGCAATTTTGTCAAATCATAGTTCGGCAGAATAATATGTTTTATGAAAAAAGATTCTAACAATTCTAACAATCATTTTCAACCAAAAGCTACAAGAAGTGCAAGAGATGTTGTCTTTAGCATGCAATAAGCAATATAAGGGGTTCAAACAAAATAGAGTAGCAGATATTTCATGTTCAAAAAGCTGCTTAATGGAAAAAGAAAAAAAATTGAAAATATGTAATATTTTACAAATTTGAAAGCCTCTGATTAGCCAAGTGGCTAAAACAAGTTTGAATTAAGTGAAAGCAGTCCAGTGTTTGATTTATATTCAAAGCCATTAGACCTGAATAATCTTAATATTAAATACAATCTTATCTTCACTCAACAAATCTCTACATCTTCAGAGATATCCTAAATATATCTAAAGTAAAATTTCATCTGTGGAAAGTGAAACTGTTATAGAATGTTACAACTTAACTGATGATACCATAGATGTGATCCGGAAAAGAACAGTGGTATTGCTAATAGTGCTTCAACAAATGTAGTCATTTGCACTCAAACATGGCCACCTACTAGATATAGAACCCTGGTCAACATGCTACTACTTGATTATCCTTTAATCTGATCAGAGATAGAGCTGATAAATCATTTTTTCTTCATTATAGTCATTAAGTTTTAAAATTTTATTCATAATGTGTTAGAGTTTCTTAGTTTATAGATGTTCTGCATGCTTTCTCAAGAATTCTTTGGTATCTAATATATTTTAGTTAGATATAGATTTTAAAATCTGGCTATTAGTTGGTTTTCAACAGCAAGTATTTATTGCATCAGTAATAAAAACAATAGAAAGTTGAAGTTTCATAATGCATTTCTTCGTGAACATCTTTTAAATAGAATGCTTGAAATATTGTTGATTATTTTAGAAATCCAGTGTCCAGACACATAGAAACACCCAAAAGTACTCCCACAACAGTTCATATAAAGGCATGTGGAGGAGAGCTGGAAAAAGCATGGCTCTATCATGAAATTGCACGCTCTCGGTTAAGAATAGGTCACATGGATTTAGCAAAGCATTATAGTAGACTTGCAATTGGAGCATCCAAAAGAGCAATAGCAGAAGAATATGATAATGTTGGATTTAATGAAGATGAATGGGGTGGCACAAGTGAAGGTAAGGAAATAAGACTGGAAATCAAAGTTGTAATGCCAAACCTTCATGAACTATCTAAGGTGAAGTTTTAAATTTGTCAAGCAATTAAAAAATGATAGGTGGAGATATGGAATAACCTGGGTTCACTGAATATTGAAATGCTTATTAATATTCTTTAAGCATATTTTGAAGCCAGCTTTACTTGGAGATTCGCTTACATTTATTTACTAAAGAGTGCAATCTCCCAGCTTCAAGTTTTTGTTTTGATGTTAACTTTCATCTCTTACATCTCAATGCCTAGTGATTTTCAGGTTACGATCAAAGAGTGTGATTAGAAGTATTTGCTATGAAGAAGGCAATAAATAATTTTTACTCCTAAAGTTTGAATTTGAACATCTCCATTCACCTAAACACAGATTTATGTACAGTAATGTGTTACATGATATACAAAACAACAGGTGTAGAAAACAACAAATGAAACAGTTCAAGTCTACAAAGATAAAATTTACATTCTTCATTATAATAAAAAGGTTATAAGAGATATAGCAAGTGTAATCTTGGGCATTTGAAACAAGTATCACAAGGTTATTAGAAAATATAGTTTTTTTCTATACATGGAATGATGCTTGTTTGATTGATTTATTATTATTAACTATTAACAATATTAATGCAAGATTAAATACTAGTAATAAGGCCACTAGTAGATTGACAGAGACATAACACAAGGTTGGATGACATCTCTCTTGCTTTATGATGTAAATGAATACACGAAAATTATAAAGAACCTGAAATAATTGATATTTTTGAAGCCTTAAACTTTATACTATCAAAGGGGTAACTTATTCAGTCCAAAAATAATTTTCTTTGTATCTTCCAGTCATATTTTTTAAATATTTTCATGCATTTTTTGTGTTTTTTAGTACTTAAAGAAATATATAGGTATATTGAAGAGTTCTCCCTATTGTTTTGTATGTAAATCACCCTAGAGCTATTTACCAGTTAATTGGTTGCATTCCGAATAGTAGAACAGAAACATGAGAGATATCACAGACATAATTAGCATGTAATGAGTGTAAAAAACTGAAAGAGAGTTGGTATGATCATTATGCATTTCCTTTGTTTTACTGTTGTTGCAAGTTTCCATTGTTTGCTCTATGCTTGCTAAATTCTAATTAAATTAAATTAAAATGCTAAGGGGCATGCATCTAAAGTTTGAGCTTTTGTACATATTATTGTAGTTTTTCACATAATGAATCTTCTAAATTACTTCCTAAATCGACTATTTGGCTGCCCTTCCCATTTGCAACAGAACATCAAAAATGGACTGCAGCATGGCTAGTTAATGCCCTAATACTGACAGCAAGAGTTGAATCCATTAATGGCACGATGGATGATTCAGAGGCAGCATTAGTGACTGCTCTGGAAGAAGTGAAAAAAAGATTTCCAGAGTGTGAAGATGCCATGGAATGGATAAGACTGGCAATACGAACTGTTAAATGGGTTAGAGAAGAATTGAAGTCACTAAAATCTAGAGTGAGACGAGGATCTATACTAAGTAATAACACAATAAAACAGGTAATAGTATTGATTTTGTTGAATTGCTAATATATAAGAACTTCACAATACAGATACATACTCATGGAAACAAAGACATTGTTGAAATAATAACAATATTAATAGAAAATAAAGTTTAGTGCCATATATATGTATAATTTTTCCCCTAATTTTTCAGATTTTTCTCCTCCACAAATTTGTAGTTGCAAAGTCTGAAAATTCTTGCATAACTACAGTTGAGGTGAAAATTAAAAAGTTGTTACATTAATCTTAGAAACATACTACAGCTTACACTTCTGCTGATTATATTTTTATAACTAGTTTAGAAATAAACCATAATCTGATTATGTCCACAATTTAAATTGTGGATAATTTAGATTGTGGACATAGATTGTAGTGTTTTCTCAACTAGTCTTGAATAAGTTCCACCAAATATTGCCTGAACTAATTAATTAACTATATTTTTATCTTTAAGATTTCAGATTCATTGGGATTGCCTCAAGCTGCACTTCAGAAATATGGGCTTTATAATTCAAAAATATATAGCTCTCCATATTTTAATCCCAAATTTACATCTACTCCCAGACATTCTATATGAATTATCTAACTTGTCAATGTTACAACTGGAACCAAAATTATTAGATCTTAACTTTTGAAATAAATATTTTTCTTTGCATTCTTTCTTTACATGTTCTTTACATACAAAAATATATATTTTCAAACACTTAAATAGTCCAAATACATACTATTAATGGGCACTTGAAGAATCTTTGCTGAATTTTTCTATGATATTTGACACATCTTCTGTCAACTTCAATTTGCCATTCTTGACAAGCAATTCAATCCTACATGATTTTTCTGCTTGGAGATATCTACAAATATCTATATTTACAAAAATCTCCATGTGGATACTGTTTTTGACTAAATTTCAACTATTAGCTTAGTCCTTTTACAAATAAAGGAAGGACTCCTTGTCAATGTACAGTGTTATTAATTGAGTGACTGAAATACAACACTTTTTAAAAAGAAATTGGTGGTCATTTTATTCTGAAAAAAACTAAGCAAAATACTACATATTTTGTGTATATGAACAGAAACTATGAGACAGCTAAACCTTTTTCTAAACCTTCTTAACTCTCTTCATCCTTCACTTAAATTCAACCATGCATTAGGAATCAACCATACCCTTAATTTCCTTGACCTTTCTATATCCCAACTTGATAATGCTTTAGTTTTTTCCATTTAACATAAGTCCCCTTACATCTTCTGTCTTACACCTTTTTCCTCTAATCACTATAACTCCCATGAACTTGCTGCTTTCCACTTCCTTCTCTGTAGACTTCTGAATATCCCTCTTTTTTCATCTAATTTTGAAAAAAAAAATAAATATTATAATGTTTTTAGCAACAGGAAAATGCTCTCCTGATCTAATCACTAAGCTTTTGCACAAAAAACCAAGAAAATAAGCTATTTGAAGGTTATTTAGCTCACAAAATTTTCTAACTCCTTCATGCTGGCAAAGATTAAGTTTACTCTCCTTTGTTCCTTTGGTTGGAATCTCTGGCTTCACAGTTGAAAATGATGCTAATGTGTTGAAACATGTTGTGTCTGTAAAGCTCTTACATAGCATTTTTTCTAAGTTATATCAGAATGAAATTACTACCAGTTTCTTTTTGAAAAGTGGTGCAGTTCATTCACTCAATTAGTCAAGGAATACCATGAAGTGCATTACCATTCAGTCAAGTTTATTGTTTAGTGAGTGCTATCTTTGAGTGGAGCTTATGAGTTGATAGTACACAAACTGTCAGAAGAATAGGAATATCCCAAGTTATTAGTGTAACAGTGGAAACATAGAAGAGCTGGTAAACTCACTCACTAAAGAAAGAGTCATGAGTTTAAAATTAATATTAATTTTTTCACAAAATAAAAATAATATTAATTTTAAATGTGAAATTCCATAAAGTTAAGCCTGAACTTATTGAATTTTTAAGATTCGAGAGAACTATAATTTTCTGGGATACTGATGATAACAGGTTCCAAATATGAATTATCTTATGGATCCCTTATAGTGAGGTCCATATGCAATTCACTACAATAAGGTTTAAAAGTATAGATTCTCATAACAAAGATAAAATCATAAAGAAGGGGAGGGTAATGGAGGAAAAGATTTTATTAACTTTAGAAAGAACTCCTGGTATATCCCAATTTATAGTTTTATCTACATCATACATCAATAATTCTTCTCTCTCCCTATAAGTAGAGGTAGAATTCAAAAGTATTTGAAACATGCTCTTAACCCTACGGAGTATGCAATCAGGCACTGCAGTCTCATGTATATTTCCCCTTATTATTCTAATATAAAAGTTTGTTTATGAAACCTTGAGATTTTATAAGAATGAATTGGACATTAAAAATTATATTCATGTTATAAAAAATAACGATTTTTAGTACCTCTACATTTGTCATTCATTTTCAAGTCAGCAGGGATTCAATTGTAACATAGTGGTTTATCCCTTGGAGTAAAAGTTGTCCTGATAGCATCCTTTGCTGAATAACTACGAAATATTGCTTTTTCTGTATGATTATATATGTACAGAAAGGATTATGCATAAGGGCCAAATTAGGAAGAGTATAAAAATTGAAGAACAGCTAGGAAAACCAGATTACAAAGAAATGTTTCTCCATTCTGCCAGCTTAAAATAACATAAAATTTAATACTAAAGACTAATAATTTCTTTTTCAGTGATTGCTGTTAAATTACTATTTAACAGCAATTTAATCTCTTAAATTTGTTACTGATTGAGAGCCGCTTTAATTTTACTAACTTTCCCTCATTATTGTATGATAAATAAATACACATTGACTGTGCCATGTAATTTATTCTCCAAAGGTAAATATAAGTAAAGGATGTGATGAAATGAGATATTATATTTATGTTCAATTTTAACTTTGTTATAGATAATCATGTATCTTTTGCAAGAAGGTAATAAATGGTATAAATTGCTTTAATGTTTCATTGTTGTTATGGATCTTGTTACAACCCATGACCTGTGAGCATATCATTATCTAAAAAATATGCTTCAGTCCTTATTGGATGCAATGTTGATCACATTCTCACCATAGGAATGAATGGGTAAGAGAAGCTATAGAAGAATTTTATTTAATATTCTCAATCCTTTCCAAAACAGTTTAATGCATTTGTAGTATCTGTATATAATTCCACAAAATGCTGCATTTATGTAAGTACCATTGTATTATGTATGTTTGTACCATCAGAGGAATTTTAATAAATTGTTTCAAAATATTAATGTTGAGTTTAGAAATACCAAATATTCCATCATCTGTAATAATCGCAGACTAGTATATAGATATGTTTTATGATTTCTTAGGGTAGTTTTAGCTTGATGGCATGCTCTGGTGGTATGCATGTAAGAATGATGGTAAGAATGCATATTAACCATTTTAATTGATTCTATGTTATTTTCAATAATTATTAAAAGGGGCACAATTTTTTTCAATTTTTTGAATCTTGTTACATGAAGCATCTCTTTACATTTCTCTCAGATCAAGACATTGATATTAATGCATGCAGAACTGGATGGTTGTCACACACAGATGTATGAGTCTGGTAACTTTCTTTTATTCTCATATATCTAAGGATAATGTTATCCTTCATGTTACACTTCAGTGTAGTAAATCAGAAGAACTATATGAATTAATATTTTTCATGACAAAGACCGCAAAACTGGTCAGCATTGTTTTATATGTAAAATGAGTGCTTGCATTATTTCTTGCAGTTAGTTTCTACATGCTTTCTTTCATTAAAATTTAAAATATAAAAATGTGTTCTGTATTTTCTGATTTTTTTTTCTTCCGTCCTTAAAAAAAAGACGTTTTCTCAACAATATTGTGGAATTATTTAGTTATAAAAAATAAAATTATCAAACTATTATGAGGAAAAGTTTAAATACCGCAAAGGAATTAGAGGACCGCTTAAAAAAAATAGGTAAAAATATCGACGTCAGATGGGTTTGAACCCCAAGTATTTTCGTGGTAATCGGACATCATAACATCTTAGCTATTCCGTCGCTTAAAAATTAAGAAGTATTTTCAAGTCTACTTTTATTTTATTTCTCATACATGCAGCGCCACCATGTCCTTGCGGAATTTTCTTGCGTTTTTTGAAGGACGAATTCAGAATTTAGAGGTCGTACAAGGTCAAAATCGCCAATTTTAACCCTTTTTCCAAAATTTACGAATAAGCTCAGCGAACTTAACCCTTTGAGCCCAACTTAACCCTTTGGTCCCAACTCCTGAAAGCGAAAGTTTGACGTCATCGTGACGTCGAGTGACGTACGGATTGGGCGCCTATTTGAATTCTCTCGGTTTTTATAATTTATTTTAATTATATTTTCCAAAATAAGGCCATTTTGGATTTCTTTTTTTCTTTATTCCTTCGCAATTTTCGCTATAAAAATGACTGTCGTTATTTTTTTATACTCAATATGCATTTCGTTGCGTAGTGGCTCAAAAAAGCACTGTTAAGCGGCATTAATTTCTTTTTAATTTTACTTTATAAAAAAGGTAATCTTAAATAATTTTTACATCAGAATATCTCCTTTGAATGCCATTTCAAATGAATAGCGTTTAACCGATATCTCCCACAAATTCTCTTTTTTATATTATGCAAGTGTTGAACTATACGAAATATAGTTTGCACTTATCAAGATACAGATATCTTAATTTTCCTTTTAATTAAGCGCCAAGAGGTTAATTTTCCTTTACAAAATATAAACCAAATTTTATAATTATGATTTTTATTTAGAATATACAGTTTTCAATTATATAAATTGTGTACACATGCGAATATTCTACAACATACAAAGATTTTATATGATGGAACAAAGAAAAAGTTAAGTTTAATATTTAATATACAATCGATTTCTTCATCCTGCTGAAGGAAACTGCAATATTCTATTCAGCTGCAACGTTTTTGTGATGCGGCAACCAGGTTCTCTCTATCACCAAAGTCTTCCACAGCCGTGATCCTATAAAATAAGAAAGCCTTATAGAGGAAGTTAAAATAGTTGAGAGAGGACGATTTATCTGAGTATTCCTTCTATCGCACAAAAGAACTCATTTCAAACGAATTCAGAATGGATAAGTAGAGCCGAATTTCAATAGTTTATCGTCATATTTATACTTTAACTATTGAAAGTGGCTTGGATAAGATATTTACGTGAAGCATATTTAATTAAAGTTCGATTTCGAAGCGATGCATAGCTCGTTCTTAAATACTTGACGCTTGGGCATAAAAATTAAGTAGGAATAGGCATATCCCATTATTTCTTTCACATGGCGGACTGTATCCATACATCAGGAGCGGTTTAATCACCCAAAAAGAAAATTTTGCGTCGATTAGTATACAGAATAAATCTTAGGAAATTTTAATAATATTCGTAAAAGAAATCAATTTAAGCGAGAGCATGAAGAATGGCAGCAAAATGAGAAGATAATTCACCTAGAAAAACTATATTTGATACATGAAATATAGAAGACGAGAACGATTGCATCATATCAGAACATAAACAGAAGATATTACAGAGGCTGGTGAAGATGACAAGACAATCCGAACATGAAAATAGTAGGGCGAAGAAAAGTCGATAAAAAAGGATACCAGATTAATATTAAGCTGCTATTAAGTATCGCGCGAAGAAAATTCAAATTTTTAATCCAACTTTATTTTCCCAGGATACCTTATTCCAGATAAAATTGTTCCATTTTAATCTTTAAACTACATACAACTCTTCGAAATATTTCAAGGACTCTACCTTGAATACCACCCACTTACTGCCATGCTTTAAAGCCAAAGTAGGATAGTTAACAAATGGATAATAAAATAATTGCATCCAATCTTTCACGATAGATGTAAAATTAAAAGATATCCGACTCTCACCTCTAATACCTTGATGTTTTTCATCGCAATGGACAGGAATTCCTTCGGTTATACCTTTCCAATACTTAGGTGGGCTGTTGACCCTCTATCTTTTACATCACCAATTCAGTTGTCTCCGCTCTTCAGGGCGAATTTCCGTGAGGACGTGACTCACAACCGTCCTCTTTTCTGGCCTTCTATAAGATCTGATGGAACGAAATTACATCCATACGGTTGTAGCAGGACTAGATACTCATTCTGGATTTTGATGGAAAATTGATATATGATCATTTCATATTGAAGCTATTCATCATTATAAAATACGGATTTTAAAATGATAATTAGATAAGAAATTCCATGTAACAAACCGTAATCAAATGGCGCCGACATCACGCAGGAATGTCTGGAATAAATGTCAACTTTTCACTAAATGATTTATCGTATGCAGGGAGATAGAGCAAAATAGTACTAACAGGAAAATAATTTAATTTCATAGGCTAGAAGATTATTCAATTTCAATTAAATTATTCATCTTCGGTCATTTACAAATGTATTAAATCTCAATTTCTCTCCTATGCTCACCTTGATTTTCTTTGGACTTCGCCACTTTCCGACCACCGAAACATCGGATGCTATCTGCTTAGCCTGATGAGAAAGTATAAAGACAATAAAGACGTTTCTACAACTTCGTTCTCGATGTGCTGGAATTACCCAGCCTGCTTTCATTAAAAATAGGATGTAAGTTCACAATGTAAATACTTACAATGTAGGAATCTTCGTTGCCCATTGTCTTGATACGCTTTTCTTACTTTGTCCTTTACCTGACATCGCGGTAAACACGAGGTGCACATACCGCTAACTCAACTCGCGCAAACCTTTGTTCGAAAGGTATTACCCAAAATGCCACGAAACAACGAAGGGCATTTCGCTTGCAACAGCGCCATCTAAATGTGGAAAGCGACAAAAAGATCTGCACATCATCTGGCGTCGGAGTTCTCCTATAACATTAGTAATTCGTTTATTGAATCACGAATTTTTAATCCATCTTCAACGCCCAATTCTAATGCTAATATTACACATCAAAATTCCTACTGCTATCTGTCGATAAGAAGAGGTTGAATGGCTTTTCAGTCCCCCATTCTAAAGTCAGTGGTTCTCTTTCTTGATATTTTCATTCAGGAATTGGTAGACCGAACAAAAAGATTGTAAATTAAAGTTTACATTTGTACATTTTCAAATTTATCGATATGATTTTTCTGTTAAAATTGTCCGTGGTGTAATTAAAGAGATGGCAATCCCTTCATAAGCATACTTCAGGGGCGCCTAATTTCATCCACTGTAATATGTAAATTCTTATTTTTACATTGCTTTTTTGAGATAAAATAAATGATAATATATATTTATGATTTATTTTGGTGACTGAGATTTGATATTTTCATAACAGTTCTTATTCAGTGATAACTCATTAAAATTTAGGTTCTTAAGGTTACTTTAAATAACTGACGATGGAAATAATAAATGAATAATTGAAAGATAGAAGCAAACGAATGATTAATGAAAAATTTTGTACTGGAGATATTAAATTTTAATTAACAATAATGTATCAATAGGCGCATCCTATAATAACTTAATATCAGTTTTTACACAAAACTCGTTTAACTAACTATGAGAATCGTGGTGTTGGTTAATTGGCGGTGAAGTTGGAAAGGATTTTTCAAAATGATACACCATATTTGTTGAAATAATTTCATTAGTATTTTATACAAAAGATATTTACAAATGTTCTTTCTACAGAATAAAAATGGACAAAGACACCCTCTCTCAATCAAAAAATGTATGCTTTCAGCAAAAGAGAGAATGTCTTGAGTTCGCTCCAGAAAATATATTTCTATTTTCAATATGTATGCGACTCACTTTCTTTAAGTGATAGCATTACATAATTAAAGCAAGAGCTGTCGCCGTTCTTCGAACCGAATCCAACACTTTTTAACTTAATTTAGATAATTTATCGCTTGCGGACACAACTTTGCTGGGAGGAAATGTTCCGCAGACGTTCCAGCGTTATACACAAAAATAAGGCTGTCATTAACTACGAGGATGGTTGTCCAAAAGAAGGCACAACAACACCGTGAAGACTGTTCGTTGACCTTCCAAGATTACCTCGTTTACCTTCGTCGCACTCTATCACACTATTAGCCTCAACCGGTCGGTGCGAGGATTTGGTTCCTTGGTGAAGGTGAGTCAACAGTGATGACGTACCAGTCTGAGTGGCGAAGTAGGAGGGGGACGTCTTAAAGCTACCGGCGCTGCACTGAGAGTCTGCGATGGACCGTCCATCCCCCTCGTCCCTTCGACTCAACTCACTCCCCGACGGAGAACTTTTGCTGTCATGCCCACCCGCACCACAATCTTCACCCTCCACCGAGTGATGCAGATGGAGCCCCAGCCATGTTCCCGAAGCACCCAGTTTTAAACTTGAGGTTCCTCCCTTCACTAGAGGTGCTGTGGGTCCACCGGTGGCCCTGGGTTCGAGCTTTGCGTTCTTCGACACCTCCGGTCCTAAAAGAGTAAGTTCGTCTAAACCCGCCAAAGCCTCGTCTGCGGCAGCTAATGCAAGAGCATCAGTGCCCATTTGGTTTCCTCCGGTTGCCTGCGCACCAGTAACACCTTCCCCACTAACATTACCCATCAGAAGGGTTGACAAGGGTGGTGCCAAACCGAGACCGAGGTTCCGTTCGTGGTAAACGTCCGAAATGGGAGTCATTTCGCGGTTCAACCTCCTCAGCTGAGTGGCTATAATATGATCCTGTATGCTTCCAGTGTTGTTTCCTGGATTTCCTCCGCTAGGCGTGTGATGACTTGTGGGAACTTCGGACGACACTCTGGTAGACGTGTTAGTTCCAGTCCCCGCGACCTCTCCATCTTCTTCCTCCGCATTCTCCTCGCAGAAATAGGTGTGTGGCCGGGCCAACCCTGTCCTAACACCCGGCTGCAACCTCGCAATGGCAGAATCGGCATCGTCCTTCGGTAACGACCTTCCCAAGCCGTAGAGACAGCTTCGAGTGGGGCCAACCTCCGTCCTCACGCTCAAACGGTCGGGGGTGCTGCTTCCCCCTACGCCAGTTGAACCTCTGACCTTCATCGAATGGCTGCAACTCGTGGTGTAAATGGACTTGACATGAGTAGGTGGAGGAGGAGGAGGTGGGTGGTGGTGATGGCGATACGTGGACTGAAAATCAGGAGCTGGAGACGCTTGGTGTGGCTCGAACGATCCCCTGCTTCCGTCATACAGTAACTGCGCCGCGACAGCCGCTGCCGGACCTGGAGGTGGTAGGGTCACTGGAGGAGGAGGGGGAGCACTGGCACCGGGGAATGCAGAAGGTTGTTGTGGACACTGCTGCTGACTTCTCCTCACGGTGGCGTGACCACTCTCCCAATCGGTTGCGGTGGTGGAACTGCTCGCGCTACTCGACGAGTCTGGTCGGTGAGATGAAGGCACCACTATGCCACCAGATGAATCCATGCCTCGAGAAGCGCTGTATAGACTGCGTATCCTCGTCTGGTGCGCCAAAGTCAGGGCTACGCTACATTGACTGGATTGGTCGACACTGGAGAGGGGTTCGCTATCTTCTACTTTGGTATCTCTCCTGGCGGAGGAATCAGTTGGACAGGCGGTGCGGCCATCAGGTTCCCCACGACGACGCACGTAATTGGTAAAGGCTCCTGAGCGGCCAAGAAGAAGAGGTGCAGGAGCAGCACGGCGGCTGTTCGAAGGAGGCACCACTGAGAAAGGTGCAGGTGGAGGAGGTGGAGGTGGGACGCAGCGTCCAACGTCGTCATCATCCTCATTGTCCTCGTCTTCTTCTCCCTCCGCTCCTGCTGACTCGAGACTCTCCAAAGAGCTGTAAGAGTCGAGACTCAAGCTGTTTGGAGCCTCTTGAGTATCTGAAAATAGAGAGGAATTGTTATACATAGGCAGATTCCTTCTTTCTTTCATGCAAACCCTTTAAATGATTGATTAATTTTAATCCTTTTAATGCTTCTCCCTCACTTTGTATGAATATAATAATTCTCCTTTCTACTCTTTCATTCTATTTTCAATAACCTTTTTATGTATATCACTCTATTGTTAGAGAAGTTGTACAGATAAGCCTAGGTCTCAACTTTCTTCAGTGCTAGTATTCTATTCAGCAATCTTTAAAAAATAATTAACTATTTTTACTATGATGTTTTCCATTGATGTCCTTCTCTTATAATTAAGAGAAACATTTATTGACTGCAATGACTGTAACAACTATAAAATTATCTTTTTCATGGTTTAAATGCCATATATAATAATTTTTAAACTGACATTTGAAGCTAGAAATATGTATCTCTTCAAAATCAGATTTTGACTAGTATGCCAGATATAAAATATTAACCTTTACCACTGAGGGGTAAGCAAGTTGAGACTGCCAACCTAACCTAACTTATTCACAACTTACTTAACTTTAGCAGTACAACTAAATTTCCTATTAACACTTATGTTTAAGTGTAATTAATCTATAGATGAAATTAATATCAATGAATTGAAGTAACTTATAAGGTAGACCTCCACTGAGTTAGAATATAGGTAGGTACTTGTGATTGAATTTTTTTCAAGTGTCTTAGAAGTTTTAACTAACAGAAAACTAAGGGAAATTCTCCACAATACAAAACAATGGCTAGCAATAAAAATATGTAACGTGCACTGCAAACAAATACAAGACTAATCATTGCCAATTTTAGATGGATATAATGACTAGTAGAAAATAAAACAAAACATTTTAACTGGGGAAGACCAACATCATTGAAAACATATTATGATACTTCTTGAATTCTTTATGATAGCAGTATCTAAGTATTTAAATGTAAAAAATGGAGAATGTCATTTTTAGAAGAAACCTTTTGAGGTTAGAACTATTCAGAAGCAACTAATCTTTTGTTATTATCATTATTTCATACCATAGATATGTCTCGTAATACAATAAAAAATAATCTGATGAGAAGAGAACCATAAAATTTATCGGTAAGTACTCACCAAACATTGCCAGCAATGCCTGTAAGACAAACTGAATGCTTCTTCTGTTGGCTTGCTTTCCTGTGCGAAGAGTTACCTCATCTTGGCCAACCTCCATCAAGTCAAAACCTGTGGAAAATTAAAATCAGTAATAAGAGATTAAATTGAACCAAATCATATGAACATGGGATAACAAAATACACTAAAAAAGCAACATACTGAAACTATTATTATATGTGCTAATGAAACTTGAAAGGAAGAAATATTATACTCAAAATTTTGATAGCACCCAACAGGTTATATACTCGTACAGAAAATAACTAAAACTATTTTGTTTAAAATACATGAGAAAGGATTCCTACCTAAAGAGGCTAACAGTTCATGACATCCTGGAACCTGCCATAACTTCATGTCTATTGGAATTTCTATACTTTCATGTTCCAGATTCTTCATACTGAGTTGTCCAATAGCTTGTCTAATAACCCCAATGATATCATCAGCTGCTTCAGAATTGCAAGTCAACTTAGATAAGGCACATAAGGTTGTGGTAGATAAACCTTTAGGACCACAAAGAAATAAAATAATGAAAATTAATACAGGAAAACAATAAGGAATAGGTAAAGGGTGAAAGGGGAAAACAATAACTTGGAAAACTTAAAAATAGAAAATAAAAAGGTAAGTTAATTCAATATAAAGAAATATATACAAATATTTGTTGCATTGTTCAATTTAAATAAAAATAATAATTGATGCATCCCTTCCCATTGATTCCTGAACACAATAGATAACTTCATGAGCTTTTTCTATGACAACATTTGAATACTTTCTATGAATGAGTAAATGAAACCTTTATTATTTGTTCTATGCCTTGCTAAATCAGTCCAAACTAAGTTAAAATAAATAGGCTGAATTTTTTGTCATCAGGAGACTAAGCTACCATATCCTCATTTAGCTTTTATAGGTTATTTTTCATTTCATTCACTGAGAAGGAACTGGACATCCAAATAAATATGATATGTAGATATATTCACCTAAAAGAGCCTGCAAACTTGCACTGCACTGGGTCAGACGTTCATCAGGATCACTTTGAGGGAAGAAAACTGATGAAGGTATTCCATTAGCAGCTGGCTCAAAACGGAACCCAACTGACATAAGCAGTTCTCTCCATCCATTGGGCCCACCATCTCCTGTATTCCCACTCACTTTATTTTCAATGCTCTTTTGAGTTGTGTACATAGCATTCTTCTGTCCTCTGTGTATTCTTTGCAGTGATTTTTCAACCTACACAAAACATGCATGTATAAATTAATAAATCAAAGTCAAAGAAAATAAAATAAGCTGTGGTTATTAAGATTTTAATACAAAGTACATTAAAACTGTAAGGTCTAATTCATCAAGAAGTTAAAATATCTGACACTATCATCATAAGGAGAGGAGAAATTTGAATCTTACCAAGTGAAGTGTAACACGCAAGGCATCACGACATTGTTCAGGTTGCTTAACTAGTTCACAGAGGGCTTTCCCCAGCATGGCAACTTTATTTGATAGACGGATGTCAGATCCAACAAGGAGGAAACCAGCCCAATTAGCTGGATGAGCAAAATGCTTGGTATGCTGGACAGTTTGCATTGCCTCTGCCAAAGCTCTACTGGCACGGGAACCCTTTAAATAAAATTATCATTTTTTAGTCAAGGTAATGTTAGAACATTTCTGTTATTGAGTGAAAAAAGCTCAAATCATCATGAGAAGACAAATATAGCTGTGCAGCATTTTGTTACCTGTAAGAGTGCTGAATAGAAGGCTCTGAGCAAAATCCTGGCAGGCATTTCAGGCACAGGCCAAAGGGAAACTAAAACACAAGCTGCTCCAGCAGCAAGCAGTGCTCTAGTGAGAGCAACAACTCCATCTGCAGATGGCCAACCTCCAGATCGATGATTAGCAGTGCCTCCATTAGCACCTGTCATATTTGATCGTCCATGCCAAGAGCCAACAACAACTAGACGGGCTGTTAGTCGCAATGACAAAAGGTCTGCAGCAGTTAAGAGGAACTCAGATAATGAAGGAAGATCCAATGTTGAGGAAACCTATGGAAAAAATATAATATATTAATTCTAATGGTAAGAGGTTGAACTTACTGAAAATAGGCTTTGAAGGTGGGTTGAGTTGATATTATGATGGTTCATTTCAAAATAATTACATGCCTCTTGTATCAGTCTACTTTGAAATGGTTAAGAATAAGATCTTTATCAAACACAGCAATTAAGGACAGTACTTGTAATGCTATTTACAATGAATTTAATAACACATAGAATACACTCTATGACTAATATATTATGTTTTGCATATATTGCGATAAATCCAATATCTTTAGTAAAATGGTATGTTTTTTAATTTTAATTTTGGATGATTCAAAAACAATATTTTTTGGGCCTAAGTACTTTCAGTGAAATAAATAATTGCTTAAAATGTATTCTCAGCAATTGGTAAATATTTGTGATTCTTTTGTTAATGAATTTGTTGAGAGCAAAGATGTTAATGAAAAAATATTGGTCTCTTACCTCAGAACCTTCATCATCCTGTACAGGAACTTGAGGCACCTCAGTGTTTGATGGATAAAATCTCTTAACACCTTGTGAATGTCCAATAGACAAATTACTTTTGGTATGAGGATTTCCACTGCTTGAATTCATGTTTCCACTTCCATCAATTCCCTCCTGTACATTGGATCCTCCACCAGAAAGAGTTTGCTGAGGTGGTGGGGCAACAACAATGGCAGACAATTCCCATGAAACATGAGCAGCAAGATGGATGCACTCAGCTCTGGGAGCTGCACGTAAGATTGATTCTTTGGTGGCTTCTGGTCCACACAGCAGCAGGCAGCGACGGGATGGTGAAGCCCGCAACATTTCAGCAACTGTTGCTGCTTCTGTTCTTGCACTGGGTAAGTCACCCCAGCCCCATTGCTCAGTGGCACATGGTGGCAATCGTGGGTTACCAACAACCAAGGCAGATAATGGTTCATTGCTTTGCGTTCCTCCTGAGGCATCTGGTACTTCTAAGTTGGTGGTAACAACACCTAAAAAAATTCAAAGAAATGATTGTTAATTTAATGTTCCAAGATATAAATCTTTTATAACTGAATATAAATGTAAATACAATTATTTTTGATAGTAAAAGGTAAGTAGTAAAGCCAATATAAACATTCTTTACATTTCTTAAACTATCTTTAATTCGAGTCTCAACATAACTGATTTGATTTTGCTTTCAGTAGTGGAATTTTTAATGAGTTTGGAAACTGAAATGTTTAAATTTTATCACAGAAAATGTATCGATTTTCTGAGTTAAATATGTAGAGTTAAATCAAGCCCACCCAAAGAATAAAATATAATTCATTGAAGTTTTGTTGATGAGGTCACTAGATACTCCTTATTGAATATATGGAAACCATTTTACAGAACCCATGAGCATCATAATTTTCCCATTGTTTACAAAGTATTGTACTCTGTTATTTAGCCTAAAAATCTATTTGATGCAATCAAATGTCTTACTGTTCTTATAAACAGTATCATCATCACATTAATCTTGTTAATGTTTCAGAAATATGCATTGATAGAATATTCAAACTGTTTTGAATAAATATAGAACTTCATTATCAAAAGAAAGCATATGTTCTTAATAAAGACAGATTTTGCCATTGTTATGTAGTTCTTATCTTATAACTCTGATCAAATCAATGGATTCTTCCATTATGAAGTAGAATAGGAATCCATCACTTAAAATTAGTCTTTATCATCATATTATTTACCTGTTCCAATATTCCCACTACTCCTGTGACCAGCTGACTTCTGTCCTCTATACAATGAGGTCAAAGATGGCACCACTATCAGACTAAACCTCTCACAAAGATATTCTCCACTCATAATGCTGGACATAGATGATGATGATGTGTTGCTACTGTTTCCAGCTCGCAGCACAGGGAAAGGCACAAGATAAAGATCTCCCTCCAACACCAACAACAGCTCTCTTCGGCCACCAATTGGCAGCACATCTTCAAACGGTCCAAGAAGAAGTCTATACAATGCAGAGAGGCAAGCTGGACCCTGCCAGTGTTGGTGGTATTGCTGAGCTGGTCCTGAGTGGTGTGCACTTTGATGGTGGTGGTGAGGGTGAGGCAAAGGAGCAGCACGACGACGGGAGCGCGTGCTTCCAGGGCGACTAGTTGTAGGACCACTTGCTACGCTTCCACTAACACTCCCAAGACTGTAATTAAAATAAATCAATAAATGAAATGCAAAATCAGTGTGAACTATATAGAGCAAACTAGCATAAATTGTAGGAAAATGATAGAATTTGATCTAAAATAAACCATAGATTTAAAATATGTTATGATAACAGTGAATTACTTAAACTACTAGAGAGATTATACTTTTAAAGCCATAAAGAAGCTGTATTTTATGTATGTATATTACAACCATTATCATGACAAAATACATAAGAAAAGAGGCTTACCTGAAAAGACTGCTCAAACTGTAGTTACTGGAATTAAACAAATGATTTCTGTTGACCATCCTCAGAAAACCTGTTCTGTCACCATCCTGGTTTAGACGATCACCAAGCTCCTCTAGATGCTGAGACCAAGGATCTGACACTTCACCCTCTCCATCACCCCCACCAACTCCATTCCCATTCCTGACAAAAATACATTGAATCAGAACAATCTTGAATATGAGCAAAAGCCAATTTAAGGTTTGACATTATTTTTAACTTCATTAGTAGTATAAAAGTAAAATTCCTTACCTGTTCTGATTCCCATATGCTTGTAATTCAGCTCTTAGAGTATCTCTCACACTCTGGATGTAATGATCAAGTATATTCTTATTGGTGTTGCATGAGTTGGCTTCAGCATTGCTCCTGCTTCCTGATTCACCTTCGTTTTCATCATCTTCTTCTTCATCCTCTCTGGTTCCATCAATGTCATCATTTAAAGCCACTTCATTGAAGCGAACAATTCCTACATGGGAGAAAAACAGTACATTTTAATCTTTTTATACAATAATTATCATTTATAAAAATTCCTATTTTCTCAAAAAAAATTATTTTCTAAAAGTGAAGTCAATCAAAAACTTTCATATTTAAACGTAGATCATCTTTTCCTAATATTTCTACTGACCTTTGGTAGGGACAATGAACCAGGCATACAAGTAGCCTGCAGCCAAGCTGAAATATAGCACAGATGCTCTTTGTCTGTTGACTAAGTCAATAAGTTGCTCTACTGAATTGGGTGACATAGCCCTTGATGGTGGGGACACAACTCCTTCTTCTCCAGAGCCTTGTCTCTCAAGATGTAAGTCAGTTAAAGCTCTGATTCTTGCTCTTTCTGCTACAAGAAGAGCTTCTTCGGGATTGCCTAGAGCCACTAACACTCTCTAAAATGAAAAGAAATGAAGAATTTATAACAGAGCCATTACATTTGTCAATTGGCATCAAAAGTTCAATAATTTCAACATAAAATGAGAAGAGGAAAACTAAATTTTGATCTTTTTATAAACCTTAATCAAAATTCCCATTTTAATTGTATGTTATATACGTTTGTGCTTCAGAAACTACACCATTTAACTTAGTATTTGGGTCTAGAGCAGCATTATGTGAGAAGAGTTTAATTATTTTATGATTATTAAGCAGTGCAAAGAAGTTAATTTTATGAGAATGTTGAGGTTATAATTGTCAATAAAAATATAATAATATGATTGTCTATAAATAGTATATTAAGACAACATACATAGATGATAATTCTATTATAATTAAAAAACACGATATAATTCTTGTTATAGTGCTAAAACCATTTTGAGCAACATACAATAAATTACTGAATCATAAACAAACAAAAAAACTGCTCAACTTATTTATTCTGGTTTTACTAAAATTAGATTACATAGGAAAATATGTAAAGTAATTAGTGATAAATCTACATTTTGAAAGAATACTTACTGTCAAAAGAAGTTAGCTTAGCCTTATCATCAAATTCTTTAGATTTTAAGGTCTCTTTAATATGCAAATAATATCAAGTAGATTGTGTTGGATTCCAATGTCTTACCTGTAGAGCTTGGTATGATGCAGTCTGAAGATCAAATAGTGCCAGCCTGTAATCAGATGAAGATGGAGAAGAAATAGAAGTAGAAGTGGGCATCTGGCGGTGGAATGAATGGCGATTGCTTGCAAATGCACTGCCTCTGGAGAATGATGGTGACATTCCAAGACCACGAAGCTTGGCTCCTGTGGTTGCAGCCACTGCTTCCTCTCGCCGCACTGTTTCCAGAAGAGCAGCAGCAGCCTCCAACTGAGCTCTAGCGGCACTGAGATCTCCATGACCCCACAGTGCTAAACCAAGCCTGTGCCTAATCCGAGCTTCTTCTTCTCTATTGCCAAGCTGTTCTGCTGCACACAATCCCTGTTCAAGATATGCCACTGCTCGACCAGCATCTCCCAATGCATGGTGAATGCGGCCTGGAGGAAAGATATAAAATTAACTTTAAAACACAGATCTTAAATTGTGTTTTAGCTAATATAAATTGAGAAATTGGGTAGTATTGTGAAGATTGATGGATTATTCTACTCAAGGCATGATTTCAGTGAAGATGAAGAATTCTAAATAATTTATGCTTTCAATTCTATGAGTATTAGGAAAGCTACTGCATGCTTTTAGTGGATGCCAATAAATTGTTACATGCTTTAATCAAATAAATATATCACTAAAGAATGGAAGTTTTCTTACAGTTAATATTACAAAGAGCAAACCAGGAGGCAAACAATAAATGAGAAAATGTTCAAGGTTATTTTTCTCAATGATACCCTATTATTTACTCTATAATTCTATAAAATTAGGAACTAGAAATAGTTTCTTACCTAAACTGCTAAGAGCAGCCACTTTGGCTGCATGGTCCCCAAGCTGAGCAGCAGCACCCAAATGTCTCTCCTGCATATGAAGTGCTTCCTCCAGATTGCCCAATGCTTCATTCACAGCTCCCAAATTTCCACAAGCCCTTCCAACAGATGCTGCTGCAGTTGCTGCTGCTGATGATGGAGGAGAAGCATTTGCCATAGCTTCTTCAGCTAGGCGAAGATCTAACTGATGACATCGCAATGCAGAGGTCAGATCACCCATTTGCTGATAAACACGTCCCAAACCTGAAGCTGCTTCACCCTCTCCAGCAACATCTTTAAGCTCTCTATAGACAAGGAAAGAGAACATAAGAAAGATATCTAAACTATCCACTTGTACCATATTGATAAATTAGTTTCAAAAGCTAAGTTTTTAGCCACAGTCATAAATATAAAATAAAATATTTACCACATAAATGCTGAGGAATTTCATTAACAGCTAAAGTGAAAGCTGACATTTGCAGATAATTCTCAGTACATAAAAGAAACAAATCTTCAAAAGTAATAAGCTGCTTAACAACTGAATTGAATATTTTTAAATTATGAAAACATTAAGTATTCAAAACAATCCAAATTAAATCCATTCATAATTAAAATAAAGTTTTTAAACACTTCAACTTTTTTAGATTCATCTCTGTATGAATTCTAAATCTATTATAAAGGCTTAAATGACATTAAATTGGAAGAAAACAAGTTATTAGAATCCCATAAATACCTTGCTATTGTCATTTGATGCTCCAAACATGAAATAGCTTGTTCATAATTCCCAAGCATACTGTGAATATGTCCAAGTTCTCCATAGGCAGATGCCTTGGCTTCTGAATTGTTGAGTTCATGAGCAACAACTAGCCTCTTTTCAAAGCAAACCTAGAAGTAAAAACATTCCAAAATTAAATAAACTAGATCTAAAGCCATATCTGGCTGTTAAATCCCTTCAATTTATCCTTTTGGATACAAACCAATGCTTGCTGAAGATTCCCAACGCATAGATGAGAATGTCCAAGACCTCTATAGGATCTCTCTTGGTCTCTGAGACTCTTTAGATGAAGAGCTGCAGCTAGATGCTGTTCATGCCATCTTATTGCTTCCTCAGGATCACCAAGAGCATCATGACAATCTCCAAGATTACCATATGCTCGACCCTAGAAAAGAAGTAACATTAATAATGTAATGATGAACAGGAAACACAGATATTTTTATGGATACCAAGTGATAATAAATATTCAGTACAAGATAGGGAAACATAGCATATTGGATATAATATATTGTCGATGTAATATTTTACCTTGTCCAATAATGTGGTAGATGAAGGAGGTGCCAGATCAAGAGCTGCCAACTGTCTTTCAAAGAACGCAGCAGCTTCAGAATGACTTCCCATGTTTAGTCTGGCAATTCCAAGATTCCCCAAAGCTTGTGCCTCAGAGGCTACATCACCTAACTCCCTTGCCCTCTCTAACTGTTCTTGGTAACATCTTGCAGCATGAGTGTAGTGACCGAGTGACATATGGACTGCCCCTAGATGCCCATGTGCCCTGCATTCTCCCCTAACATCTCCTATTTCCTGCCTTAATGTCAGTTCCTAAAAGGTATCCAAAATTGAAGAATATTAATAGAAAGTTGGTGAAATTAACACCAGTTTAATTTTGACTAAAATTACATAAATAGAACTTAAGACTCAACTTGATTCTTATAACAAGAAGGATGCCAATGAATCAGTTATAGAGATTATATTTATTATTAAATATATTTGTTACTTATTGACTATTAGCTCCTAGTGAAATAAAAAATTAACAGAGATCAAAGCATCTTTTATTGTATTACTATTATTTGGCAGTTAGTCAGTCTATGCTGGTATAATCAAGTATAATAGTATCCACAGTTCTGAAGTATAGCTTCAGCATTGCAATTTTAATAATTTTTGAATCCTCATGAAATATTTGTATTAATTGTGTATGTAGGAAATGCCTTACCTGAGTATGATATCCAAGTGCTTTATCATATTGCCTCAGCAATCTATGTGTAAGTCCTAGTGCTCCATATGCAGCAGCCTCCAAGTTTCTATCGCCTCCTCCTCCTTCACTGCTTGCCTCCATACCACTTCCATCACCTCCATCTTCTTCACCTGTGCCACTTCCTCCACCACTTCCAACATCCCCTCCTCTAGCAAGGGCCAACTGCCTTCCATACATTTTTACAGCTTCTTCTGCATTTCCCATTTTTAACAAAGCATCTCCCATATTTCCTAGAGCTCTAAATTTACCAGGCAAATGTTTTGTCATGTGGGCAATAGCTGAAATGAGATGAATAATTATAAATTAATTATTTATCCCTAATTTGATAAGTTATAGTACCATATATTTCATTGTTAATATAACCAACAGTTTTTAAAGCTTTGCCATATCTTCATTTTATTTGAAAAGCAAAATTCTCTGAAAATCCAAAAAGAATTCAATCTTTGCAACAACTCCATCTACTATAAATTGAATTATTTGATAATTTAGAAGTAATTACAATATAAATGAGTTACAGTTTAACATAGATTTTATTGCAACTGCTGTATATTATTACAGCATATATATTCTATCTACTATGTAGTAACTATTTATATCATTTGCTTGTGAATCTTGCTAAGAAAGTTATGTTGCTCGTCACTTAATTCATTCAAAGTTTATGCAATAGATTTTTGAATAAGAAATAAGGATAGAGAGTTATTGCTTGGTCAGTATAATGTGTCAATATGAAAAAAATGTACTTTAAAACCAACATTTATACATGAATCAGCATGATACTGCAGGTATCTGTGTTGTGTATATGTCTTGTGTTCTTTGGTTCTAAACTCACCAAGAAAATATTTTTGGCATTCTAAAGCAGTCTCATGGTTTCCAAGAGCCAAATGAGCAAGTCCCAGGTTACAATATGCACGTCCCATGCTCACTCTATCCTGTAAATCTCTTGCAAGTGCTAAATCTTGGTCATAATAGCGAACTGCTTCTCGAAAGTTTCCAAGGCAGTAGTGTGCGTAGCCTAAGAAATGGCATGCTTTGGCTTCACCCTCTACATCATGCAGCTCCTAATTAAGAAATGTTTTGCATTAGGAATATTTTTCTTTTATAACACATGAGAACAATATAAAACACAGAAGTGGAATGAATGTTTCTATGAATTATGAAAAATATTAATTATTAAAAAATCAATTATAATCCATGTAAGGTTGCAATAGGAACTGAAAAACTAGGTTTTCTCTGTTACTTTCTTGCATGGCATTAAAAGATATTTGAATAAGAAGTAAAAAAAAATGTTGAAGTAAAGATTGTATATATAATGCAGCAAATATTAATTACTGTATCTGGTCAAATGAAAAATTAGCATAAATAATGCTAGTATTGATATGAGCTACATACAAGAGTTCATGAAAATTTATCTGTAGGTGTATGATAAGATGCTAAATAACACTTCTGAGTTTTACAGATAGCAATGGCATTGAAAATATATCAAGTCTTACAATTCAGAGATGTGAAGCTATAAAACAAGCTTCAAAAACATTCGTACCTGAGATAGCATAAGATGACTTTCATAGTAAGGCACAGCAGCTGCAAATTCCCCTCTTGAACTGTGGCAGTTTCCAAGGTTAAGTAAAGCACATGCTTCACCAGCAGCATCTTTAAGTTCCCTTGCAATGCTCAAGTGGCCCCTAAAAGAATTTTAAGATCATATAAATTTACCATTCTCTACACTAAAGAAATAATCAGGTAAGGGTAATCTTTCCTTCAGTATTGCATATTGGAGTTTCATTATAGCATCAAATATATAATCCATAATATTTTTAGAGCAAATGTAGACATAGAATTTGTTTCAGTAGGATATCTGTTATGGATGTCCAACACAATTTTTGACAATACATGGAATGTTGGACCACTGCATTTGAAGCTATAAAAGTTCAAAGCTCATAACTTAAAGTCTCCTTCATATAATCATTTCCATGGAATTAGGAGCGATGAATACAGCAAAATCATCCTTTACTTTTGTGAAAATGAAAAATATATGAAAGTATTCAACAAATAAAACTATTCGTACCATCTCTAAACTAAATAACGATTATAAACTAGCAAAAGTTTACAGTAGAAATTACATTAGTCTTGAAAAGTAACATATGAAGAAACGCGGAGATAAAGTAGCTAAATAAATGGGAATACGCATAAGTTTTATAATATATAATATATAATTTTACAATATAAATTTTATAAAAATTAAAAGTATATATGTGAGCAATGCAGAGATCCCGATATTTCGTCATACAGAGAATTTTTACTTAGTTTTTTAAACAGTACGTGTTAAATATAGTATTATTACCGACCCTAAACTGCAATTATTAACGAGGTGTATATATATATATATATATATTTTTATTACTTACAATAACTCGTTCACGATATTAACCGAAAGAGTGAAAATTAGAGTAACAATGAAAAACCACCTTTCGGAGTTTGTTTCAATCTATTTTATCAATTAGATCTATATTTAAATACAGATTATTGAGGAATAATCATTGAACACAGCTTACCATTGGATATCAATAGCGCCAGAATTTTTAGATGGGAATGAACTGAAAAAGTGCTTACCTGTAGTGAAGCAATGCCATTTCATGGGCTCCCAGCGCCTGATAAGCCACAGCCAAATTTCCGTGAGTCGCAGCTTCCGACGCTCTGTCCCCCACTTCCCTCGATATAGCAAGTTCCCTCCTGTGCAATGCCACTGCCCTCTCATATTGTCCCGCGGCACTGTGGGCATTGCCCATATTTCCGTATGCGCGGCCCTCACCCGCTCTGTCTTTAAGTGCTCTCGCGATACCCAGATGGGCACGGTGGAGCTTGAGGGCCGCATCGTGATCACCCAACAATTGGTACACAATTCCGAGATTCGAACACGCCCTTCCCTCGGCCACTCTGTCTTTCGCGGCCAGCGCGAGGTCCAATTGCCGCTCGTGCCACCGCCTCGCTCTGGCCAAGTCCCCCATACACCTTGCGGCATGTCCTAGGCCGGCGTAGGCTCTTGCCTCCACCGCCCTGTCACCGAGTTCCCTAGCTATCCTCAACACACGTTCGTGATATGCGATGGCTCTTGCAAAGTCCCTCCGGTGATGATGCGACGACCCGAGATTCGAATATGCCCTAGCTTCCTCCACCCTGTTCCCCAACGCGCGGGCGAGACGGAGGTGCCTCGCATGACAGTCCACAGCAGCATCGAAGTCTCCCATCGCGAGGTACACTGCACCGACGTTCCCTGTCTCCCTCGCCTCGCCCAATCTGTCTCCCATCTGCCTCACCAGTTGAACGCACTGTTTATGGGATGCGAGGGCGTTGGGATAATCACCCACGGCGGCGTACACATGTCCCAAAGACGTGAGGGCGGCGGCCGCTGCTCCGGTATCCCGGCATTTCATAGCCAAGACGAGCTGATAACGGTGAGAGGTCAGGGCTTCCCGGTAACTTCCCTTGCTGAAGTGGGCCGAGCCGAGGTTCCCGTGGGCGCGACATTCACCGGCGATGTCTCCCAGAGCTTTGGCAACGGCAAGGTCCCGCTGCATATAACCGATGGCTTCGTCTAAATTGTTTAGGGCCCAGTAAGCCGAAGAAAGGGCGGAGAATACCGACCCTCTCAACTTCAAAGAACAGGTGCCGATGCTAAGTGCTGCCTCTAAAACTGTGACCGCCGCTGCGTATTGACCGGCGGCGCCCCCGCTACCCAGACCGCCGCCCCCGGCGGCAGCCCCTCCTCCCCCGCCGGCCGCCAACAATTCCTGACCTACTACGGATATCACCACGAAAGGGGATTTGTCCAACTTCATGTTTTCCAGCTGTCGAAAGGTCGGTTCGAGCGTGGCTGGAAATAATGGCGCGTAAAATTAGTGATTTACTACTGTTGAAATAAGTTGAAGAAGACAAGTGAAATTTTCTTTGAGGCTCAGTTACACATGAAAATGTCTCAAAGACCTCATTATCTTTGACAGTCAATACAACATTAAGAAGTTAACATATTTATATAAATACACTAGTTGCAGAGTGATTGAAGAAGAGACATACTTCATTTCAAATACTTTTACCACAATTCGAAGTGAGACTTTAAGAAGTCCTTTGAGGACTTCCTTAAATGATGTCACACCCAATGAACTAATGCTGGGTATCTGTAACACTTTATGACATATAGCGTGCAGCTCCATGTTACATAAGGGGGTTCAGAAATCTTAGAAAATGCTATGACATCATCAAGGCCCCTTAGCTAACATGGGTCGAATAATTTAATAAATTACATTCTTTAAGACAATATTGTGTAATATTGACGGATCTAAGAGGGACAAAGGGGCGACCTTGATTACTTTGAAATAGCGCAGGGCTACAATTAAAATCTGACTAAGAAGTTTCTCTACGAGCAAATATTCTTCCATTTCATTTGTCACATCAAAATGGCATTTTAAAGTACCCTAAAATTAGAGATGAATTCATAAGGAAAATGAAAATTAAATTCATAAAGAAATCCAAACCCCTTAGCAAGTCCTGCCCCCTCATGACAAGTTTCTAGATCCGCCCCTGATGTATCATGCGATAGTAAACTACTTTATGTAACCAGCATGCAGTGAGCTGAGAGAATATCCGTTAGTGAGTAAAGACCGGCATAGAGAGGTTTTGCGTCATGTAATATAATCAAGTGGTGATTATGTATTTTTCTTTTGATGTCTTACAATCTTGCTGCAAAAAATTATTTGTTTCATCTGAATGGTGAAGCGAATCTATTACGACAAAAGCGAGTAAGATAAATTACGATTCATGGGAAATACACTTGATTCTTTTAGATATTAAAATTATGTTAAATATTCCAAATTGACTCACCACTCACTTTGTTCACGAAACAAATTATACTGGAAAAACCTCTCTTTCTTCAACCACATTTTAAAAGATTCTTCGAATACCTTTCCATAGCTGTTTCCCATAAATACACAATGACTTCACCACTAAAATTAAATTTTCATCACAAAAAAGTCGCCAATATTCAATTTATTCTTTTTGCACCTACCACGAAGCGGTGACTTCATCGCCGCTTCCACCAGTGCGGATAATAACTGGGTTGACTTGGGATCCTGTGCGAGACCGGAGCTGAAGGCCGCAAGGGCTTCGGCATGCCTCCCAAGACACTGCAAAGCCACTCCTTGTCGATAATAGGCCTGTAAATTGAGCAGACGATTGAGGTCTTCAATATATTCCGTTTAGTTCCGCATTGGACAAATAGGAACCTGCGGAGATTTTAACGCCTGTTATCAAGTATTTCTGATACGTCATGTCATAATTTAGGAGTTCCCAATTTTCGTCAGAAATCTCAAAGATGAGAATACAAGTATATGAGTATACACCAACATTCTGTATAAGGATAAAATTCAGGAATCTTGAGATATTTCAAATATCTTTAAATTGAACTTATCCAACGTGAAAGTAATTAAACACCATATAGAGGTACAGAATCCAGTTTGGAGGAATCTGCACAAATATCGCATAAAAATGGTATCGAATGTTACTTATAGTTATATATTAAAAATCTAACAGTATTCATATAGGTATAACAATAATGAATAATGCATGAAAATAAAACATATTTCCTTATAACGTTGATTTCAACCCATTTAATCACAAATTTAAAGTCAATTTAAGAATATGAGATTCTATTTCTACCTATTTAGACCAATCACATGATAACCTCTATGTATGAGATGATAATTAATAAATATAGAATACTTCCCATCCTTTTTTATCGTCTTAAATGAAGAGGATTGAATGACTTGATTAATACAGTGTATGAATATGTGTAATATGATTCTGATAAGATTCCGTCATAATGAATGAATTTTTACAAATCCATCGAAAAAGCCAATTTTGTCTCGTGTCGCCTGTCAAACTCTACAACAGTAAATAAGTGATAAAAATCAGGAAAAGAAGTAGGAGAAGTAACTCATGAAAAAATCCAAGGGAAATGATTTAATATCTCCGGTTTTGAAATACAGTTCCAGCGTAAGGTGAACACTTATGGTTCGAAAACTGCAAAGTCATCAAACTATTGCCAAGTTATTTCCTAATTTGTTTCCCCAATTAATTTTGCCGATACATTTCTGCAGATTCAGTTAGATTACTTCCATTCTGTGCAAAGATTATGCACGTGGAATGTGAAAAAACAACATTAAATTTATTTACTAGTTCGTTGATTCCTCTATGAGTAGGAACTGAAACTCACCTTAGGCCACTTGGGGTTGAGTTCTCGAGCCCTCACGGCGTCCTCGAGTGCTCTCGCGAACAGTCCCATCTTGATCAACGCCGCGGATCTGTTTGACAGCAGCACGTGGTTCTGAGGATCGAGTCCCAGGGCTTCTGTATACAGAGCCACGGCTGTGGAGAAGTCTCCGGCTTGGCAGGCGGCGTTGGAGGCGCGGACTTTTTCCGCGAAGAGGGCGCGGCTGGCCGGAGGTAGCTGCGAGGATGTGCTCCCGACCGCCGCCGCAGCGTTCGATGACGATGCGGCCGAGTTGGCCGTGGAGGCGGCCGACGACGAGGCCCCCTCGGCGTCCATCTGGAAGAATAGGTAAAGGATCCATGAGCCCAAAGTAACGGTTTCTTATACCTGCGACGAAATTAGGGTTCGAAGCTCTGGCAATAGCTGTGACAACTTTGTGAGAATAGGCGTCGATCAATCGTCTCATAATAGACACAATAAGCAGGTAATCTGGTATAGTTTAGCAAATGCCATCTGCAACCTTTATGGAATTTACTGTCATACTACATTTACTGTGTAGCTTCAATGGATCGTTGCTGGGGCAAATTATAAAAATATTATATATACCGACGAGAAAATACCTTCGGAGTTGTTTTTCTAGTGGAGGCTAAACTATGATCGTGAACTTTATATATAATTGCTTAAAAATCACTTCTAAAAATACTTTGATTATATTAAAGTTAAGGCTAGCTTTAAGCTGTAAGGGCCTTTTTGTAGCATTTCCTTTACTATTGACAAAAGGAATTGGACTCAAGAAAAGACTTCGCATTTCTTCCTTTAATTAATGTTGGAAGTCCTAAGTCTTTTTTCTTAATTATTACATGATGGGCTTCCACAAAGTATCCTTTTATAATCGAACTGAGCATTTTAAAGGAAATGCGTTAGTAGAAAAATACTAAATTAGATAGAGAACAGTACGAAGTTATTTCTTATCCTTACTCCCTCAGTATTTTCTTAGGAAAGACTTCTTCTAAAAACGCTTTGTAAATTGGCTCATGGCCATATTTTATGATATCAATATATAGATGACATTGAGTTGGCTGACTCTATGAAGACCTCTGGCTGTGGTTTGTGTCACTAGTGGAGCACCACAAGCCTTGCGTACAAAGGATCCCGTTTACAGCGGAAGTGACTCGGTATAGTAGTTTAGTGGTTGTAATACCTTAGAATGTCCGGGACGGGAGAGACCTGGGTTCGAGGGGCAATCTTGTTGATATTTATCTCTTCCGTTTCTCTTCAGTTCCTAAATTAGCAATCAAATCTAGAATACAAACAACTATGACCGTTTTCGAGGTTTGACCCTCATCATCAGGTCTTCCACGGCAATGGATGTTAACCGTGTATCAGCTCTGAATCTTTACACCTTCCTATTTCTCGGTAACCGCTTTAATAGCTGTAACAATGGAGAAGATTATGAAGTTTGAAGATTATGAACTGATGAAATATAAACGTGAATGAGTTTTGAGTTCGGTCAAAAGTAAACGATTTATGCAAATAAGCCGTAATGAATAAATTTCAGTTATTCTAATCATGTTAACACTGAAAACCGGGAGCAGAAACACATCGCACGTTCTGATTAGATATCCTCTCAGGTGAGCATTACAGATTAGTTAACATCCTGCTAATGTGAAAATTAATGAAGTTTGCGAAAATAACATTTATTAGCCGGGCTAATTCGAGGTCAATTTGGGAAGCGTGAAATCGAGAAATTTTCGAAATTCTTCATTAACCTTATCTCACTATTTTTAACCAAATGAGCTAACGCGGGACTCTTCCCTAATCTAGATGCTCTATTAGGAATCAACAAAGGGTGACCGAGACGCGAGGTTACTGAAGAGCTCAAAGTTTTATCTGAAACATTCAATCGAATTCCTCTTTCGACCACCTTAAAAGCTTCAGATTTCACACTCGAGTCAACTTTTGATTAGTCGGTCTTGACTACGTTCATAAATAATTTATTCTATCGCCGAGCACTTCCTTAGACGCCAAATAAGGTGCCGGCTTGAAGTTTATGTAAGGATGCCGTTATTACGAATATTTGAAATCTTCAGAGACGTCCATTCATTATTCACATGGAAGTGAGCATTGACAACCGGAATTATTTAGGTTCTCTTGGATATACATTCCTTGGCAAAGGTGGAGAACGAGCCTTGTATCTCCCGATAAGCATAGAGAGCGTTGACCAACATTCCTGAACCGCTACAACAGAAAAGTTTTTCATTTATGCGACGTCGGTCACACCCACGTGTCATTTCTTCCTCGGAGAACTCAGAATTTCACTCCCTTTCGATAATTCGAGGAAGGAAAAAAATAGCTCGTTGACTCGTGAAGGGGTATCGCGCTTGGGGCCCAGATATCCCTGACAATGGGGTTGGGGCCGCGGAGGAACATCGATCATTTCGACTATAGAGAGGGTTATCCTCCCCAATGCCTTCAACCTCTCGAAGATTTCAAACTCCTCCCCTCGTGCACCCTTTCTTTCCCCATCCCTTTTATCGTTCCTCATGCCATCAACTTAATAACAAAGGCGCGTTCGTACGTGTCGGAATCTCAAGCCTCTAAACTCCACACGGTAACTCCTCCTCCTTCATCAGACTCTTCCCCCTGCTTCTCCACTACCCGCTGGACTCTCCGGACGATTCTCGCAGGTAAAAACAAACCCACCCACATCCTCCGTGGCCTCTAATCACTCCGTCGCCCACTTACGTTTCCCAAAAAATATAACGATAGGAAAGTGAGAATTCAATACTGTATGCACTAACCGAAGAGTTGAAGTCATTTAAATCCGAAGAAGCAAAACTCAAAGGAGGCTTCGAGAATGTTTTTTGTCTCCGCCGAAATATCTTTTTTCCGAGCGCCACGGCGCCGGGCTCAATTCCATCGGGTGATTTTTCTTCCGAAACCGAGCAATTTCATTCGAGACAAAAGCAGGAAATAATGCGGAGTTGTTCGAGGCAAATGTCAGTTGTTACGCGTCTTCTCCTTGAGCACTGAGAGGGGGATTAATAATTGCAAGCTCGGTCATGATGGGCAAAAATTAAGTAATGTAAAAAATGCACCTATGCCTTCCATCTTTTACGTCAGGCTTAATTTACTTCCTGTCTGGATTTTTCGTTCGTATTGCTCCGGTTTCAGTAATTGGCGTTATTTATGAGAGAGGAGTAGATTTCTGCTCTCTCAGGAGCGAAATTTAACTCATCTAAAACCAATTTAAATGTTAACCTCTATCTTTTTGAAGGTTAATTTGAATGTGAGAGGGGTGCATATTTGAATTAGTTAGGTTGCCTATGAATTAAAATAAAATAGTAAAATGTAGTATAAGCTTCTTTAGAAAATTCTCTGGAAACTGCGATTGCCTTATGATTAGATTTAAATTTAAATCGGAACTAAGGCTTAGATTCTAATTCGCAGAATTCGGTGGTTTGGTGAACGGTTGATGGTGAGATTATAATTAATCATGGCCGATGCACTGATATTTAAAAAGGACTGCATGCAAAGAAATGTAGGGTATAAATAAAAATTTCCTAAATTAATATTTTTCTAAAATATGCCCATATTACACATGATATGTAATGCAGGCCACATAAAAATCTTACCCGGGTCGTACTTCTGGAACTCTTTATATCTGAGGTTCACGTTGTGAAATTTACAACCTCTGTCACATCGAAGAAACCGGGAAAGAAACCATACATGGTCATAACTGGCCAGCATATATGGTGATCAGTTCTACAAACCTGATGGATTTGAATGTTTAAAACTTACGTCGCATATGGGCTTTAATAAATAGTTTAACAGTTACCCGAATCTTATCCGTGGACCTTCTTGTTTATGTGACTTAATTAACTGTATTGCTACATCCAGAATCATTGATCATTCCTCCACTGCTCCAAAGGGGGATGTAACCTATCGGCTTCTATACATATCATATTTTCGATCCCACCGGTAACCGAGGATTCAGACGCAAAGTAATACACCTTTGCCTCATCCTAAATATTTAGGATGTATATGGCTGAGAAAGCATATAAGGCGACGAAGATAAAAGGACAAATACATAAAAGGACGAGAAAGATTGACTGTGACGCTCATTCTATTGGATCGAAAGAATCCTTTGCAGGTCCTAAATCTTACATTCAACTTTGTGCATTTCTCCAAACCACCGCTGTAAGCGAATGGATGCCAAACAACCGCTGTAAGCGAAGGAAACGAGTGATTCACATGCACAATGCCTACCCAAAATATGTCCCAGAGCAAATAACTTACTACATATTTCTTTTTACAATGCAAGTCTTGGTTTCACGCAGTCCTTCTGTACTCTTGATTCACGAGGCTGAGACGAAAATAGCATTCATTTCATTCAAACGATTGTCCTCCTGTGGGTCCAATTTGCCACTAAATTTCGGTAATGAAAGCAGCGATCGAGTGATAATATATTTCTGGCTGTTATGACGGTAGGAATTCTTGTGTCTGCTCCGAGTATTTTGAAGGCTATTCAAAGTTTCATGGACGTAAATTAAAAGGAGAGATGATCTACGATCGATTATTTCTACCTTGGAACAAAATAAACTTATCTTTGCATATTATTTATGCATATAGAAATTCAACTCTTCGATATGACGTCTCAAGTGAAGAAAATCATAAGGAGCATAATCGAAATAGATGAAATATTTACTTACATGTTATTGAAAAATATTTCTGCAAGTCTCTGCACTTAATTTTTTTCACAAGTTTTTGTTGCCGGAAAATTAAATTGCAACATTTTTTACGAGTACAATTTCATATAAATGACTTATTGTTAGTCATCCAAGGAAAGGAATTGGATCTTAAATCACTTTCCCATTACTGCTGTAGTATATCACTATCTCCCTCAATGAGATTATAAAAACCTCCACTATTTCTGCAGATGAATTGGTTTCCTCTACCTTGCTGTATATTGGTTTAAAAATAAACCACCTACTTTTAAAATAATGGATATGGTTCCGAAAGAACTGAAACGAAATATATGTTAAGGAAATATCATATCTTCTTTTGCAGTGGTGAATAATTATGGGAAAGAAGAATAAAAAGCACGAAATACCCATCTTTAAACAGTTGCAGTAAAGCATGTTACTTCTTGGCAACGTTCGTGCAGCGTCTGTGACAATGAGCAACCACTATAGCTAATTTCGAGGATTAGAATGAATAGGAATAATAGGTTTGTATGTAGAAAGAAATGAAGGCTCTCTCTGAAGTTGGTAAGGTTTTTTATATAAAAGAATACAATTCTTACCTAAATTCCAAAAAAAATTATTATAGGAAAATACTGATAATGCTAATTCATCTGCGACTTTGAGATTTCCTTGGATGTAATACTATAAGTTCATCACCAGAAAAGTGATCAATTATTAGAGAATATCTAATCATGAGCATCTCAAACTTGCATTCGATTTATAATCAAAGAAACCATCATTATTCTTCAGTACATCCATTTTGCCTGAACACTCTTTGGGAGTCTATATTTAAATTAACATCAAGTTATCCATCATCGGAAATCCACGCAGACACTCCTGCAACAGATATCTAGTTCACGGAGTATCTCGTTTGGGAGGAAAATCCTTAATTGAAACATCACGAGAGAATTCTTAAGACTAATCCATTACTCATTTAAAACACCACATGCAGGAGAAGTGAAATACGAAGCTAATTTCAAAATCTCTTTTATGACTTCATCATAACTCATAGGCAGGTGACCGTAAATCATAATCTTGTTTTATCCGCAGCCAACATTAAAATATAAGCACGTCATGACGGAGTGCCTCTATTAAACATCGCTACATTTTAAGAAAGATCTCGGAATAGCTCAGCTTCGTTACTTGGGCGTAGAGACGCTCTGTTCTTAAACTCAAAGCAGATCGACGCGAATAGAAAGACGCGGGGAATAAATCTTCGCGAAACGGCTTCGCTCAACGAGCGAGTTTTTATTGGTCGACTCATCAGGATCGCATTCCCGCTTATGTTTCGTTAGCGATGCGCTCCGAACTATCCATAAAATCGGAGGATTAATCGCTTTATCTATAAAACACAATGGATCCGAAACACCTGGAGAGCATTCGCACCTGAGGAAAAAATTACGAGACCGATCACCGACGCCTGGTTTTTAAGGAGAAACCCTCTCTCTCGAGGAGAAAAAGGTTCGATTCATAAAACATATCCCGATGGAAAAAGGATAGGGGATCGTAATAAACCAACACACGAGATGAAACCCTGTCGAACATCGGATGGAAGGATGACTTAATGGGTGGACCATTAGCCGCCGTCCGAGCAATTTTCTCTCAAAACAACAGCAGTCATTTTTGATCGGGGGGGAGAAGAGATGATTCCGAAAGTGGTACTTACGCGCAGGGGTGGATGCTCGAAATCTCCTTTATCGGGAGGGAGTGCGAGAAGGAAATGAAATCGCTCGGTTTCGTAATTAACGCCGGGGTACGGAACTCTCCTACGTTCTCCTCCAGCACACACGCACTCATATGCTGATCTCCGGCGGAAAAACATCGGGTATATCGAGAGAGGTCATCACAGGGGTTGGGCATTTCAAGTCCCTCGTATCCGCACACCGGCGATTATAAAACCCCATTTAACTTCTTAATCGTCGAATGGGATAGCCTCACCTTTATGCCACTTATCTTGCTCCTATCAAACCGAACGTGATTTTTTTCATCCTCCCCCCAAAAGGTTTTTACGGATTGTTGGATGTGGAATGGAAGGTCTATGCGTCCGTCGAGAGGTCAGTCGTGGGAGGGGGTAGGTGGTTATGAGTGGGTTAGGGGGTGGCGGTGAGGCGGGATTTTCATGCCAACCATCAGGATGGGGTCTACGGCGAGGCGTCACACGTGGCGGGCGGGAGAGAGGCATGCTGAGGTGAAAAAAGGCGGGAGAGGGAGAAAAAATCGAGAATCGCAATTTAACGCGGCGTACATTTTACGCTTGTCCGAGGAACACGATGTGTATCTCATTACTCCTCGAAAATTATTGGGGGGAATGTGTCCAAACTAAATCATATCGAGGTGGGAGGGTGAAAAGGATTAACAAAGAGAAAAGGCGTAATTCAAACAGCTTTATTATAAGCAGGCGCGGGCGAATAAAATAGGGGAACTGTCGTGTTATTAATCTGCGGGCAGAATGCGCCAAAAGTAACGAGAATTCCATATCTCTTGTTCCCTCTCTCGCTATGTCTTTCTCCGGGAATTATTTGCGGCGGGGGTTTGAGGAATTTTAATTTATTTCTGCCCGCTTTGTTGGAGCGATTTCAATGTGGTTTAGTGCTGCGGAAGGGGTTGAATTTTGGTGAGATAAAAATAGTGCGTTATTTCGATGTAGGTTTGTATATCTCGCTCCTTCAGCTTATAGATGAGTCAGCACACCCTTCCGCTGAGTATTGTTAAAAAGGTTTATGAGGATGAAGAAAATATTTGATTTGAATCAAAAGTTCCCATCGAAAGGTAAAAGCAAACTGTGAAAATTCGTTATAAATCAGCGCTTAAATAAATTGAACTTGAATCGTGGAATTCAAAGAGAATTAAATTAAAATTAAAATTTATACGTGTAAGTACGCGGCGATAATCAATCATAGAGAGGACTAATAAAAATATTTTATGTTTTGCTGAAAAGTTACGTTTATTTTTTCATACCTGTATTACACCAATGTTTACCACTGCCGCGATATTTTATAATTTTAAAGCCTGCACATATTTAGTTCACCTAATAAATTAGTAATTCGGTGAATATTAAATCTAAGTTTTAATACATTATAATTATACTGATCTATCAAACATTTTCTTCAACGATGATACAGAGATGAGAAGCCCGGGATTCAAACCTTGCTCTTCTTATTTCGGGATACGCCTCTAACTAATAGATGCCACAAGTCACGCCAGAAAAATTCATATCTTGCACTTAGAGATGCTTATAGTAGACTCTCGAAAGAGGAAAATCTTGGTTTGAGTCCCGGGATCTTCAGAATTTTGCAGATCCGTTTAACATTGTGATTTTTTGGGCTTAAGCAGTTATGTGCAAAGTTTATATCCTTCCATCTCCTTGTGGTTATTTAAAAGTCTACGCTGAAAACTGCAATAAATTAAGCAATGAATTTATTTGTCACAAGAATTGTTATTATAAAATTAAGGAATTTCCTCGTCAGAATTAACGGAGCTATTTTTTACTTGTAAAATATGAATAAATATCTGATTCTTCTTGATTTTCAAAAGATAAAAACAATTCCTTTCGAATTTTAAATAAACATTATGATAAAAAAAGAAGCTATAAATATGAACGGAACGACTGAAAATATCTTGATAAAATTTTATTAAACCTAATATATAAGAATTACCTAATTACATAAGCCATTAAAGAATCAGTTATCCACGACATATTATTTCTATTTTGTACATTGAAAATATTATCTTTATTACTGGGAAAAACTTCCGTACTTACTTGACCCAAAACTTCCCTCCCAGAGACACGTAGGATACGATGTCATAAAACCAAATGCATCATTGGCAACTAACCTACTCATTTTCACCCATCACGGATTTCGATAATCCAGAAAGAAAATTTCACAGATAAATAAAACGGTAAATTTTCCCGGTCGTGGAGCAGTTATGCGAGAAGATAATGATTCGCTTCTTTTTTTCAGGAAAGGAAACAGAGGTGTTTTAATATCCATGCATCGCGGCGCACTATCCCAGCTTTCATCCCAAACACGATTTTCATAATTTATTCCACGCTCTCCGCGTAATTCCATACCATCACAGACTCGCCATTTCTCCCACAAACTCATAAGAGAGAGAAGGAGAGGAACTGACACCCTTTTTCCAAAATGAAGCAGTTTTTACGAGCGTGAAGAAGGGTCATGCCTATCGCGCAGCCATCTCGTACTCTCTCTTTAGTTCTACCATCCTAGGGTGCCAACGATCGAAAATGGTATAGACGCCCGAGGTGGTTTTTATTTCCCCAAAAAAAAGCTTCATTCAAATGCGTTCTCCCACCTGAATCTTTCGACCTAGTGAAAGGAAACAGGAATGTCGCTCCAGCCGGCGATTAGTATGCTCCCCATCTCCGCATGAGGGCACTAATGAGTGTGTTTTCACGCGTTTAGGGTGAGAATCAACAAAATCCATTGTTTCGCACCAGAAGGCACGAGCTCCCTCGCGGTAGGAACGAGCCTAGAATTCGGTCCGCTCTGCATTTTCACGGCCACTCGTAAATGCGTAGACAGAGGAGCTATGTTTTAGATCCGTCATCTGCTGGGGCGTGAATGCGCCGTGAGAATTGAATCGGGTCCTTATAGTGGTGTAAGCACGAAAGAGTAAGATTATGATGCGAGATATGAGGATGTCTTATCGCCATGTATTTTAGATGTTTATTTCACAACCACTCAGCGGTGGAAATTTATTTTGAAGATTAAATATGTACCAGTAGCGTCGACTCGATAGTTATGAAGAGATTGGTTTTGTTTTGATGGATTTAGATAGTCAAATGAGCTCCGTCCTAATCAGTAACGTACTGTAAATCTGGTAACATAGTGAAAAGGTAACACATGTTCCAAAGGTTACATAATTCCTTCGGCAATCGTCCTAAGACAAGATCATAATGTTTTAAATCAAGTAAATAAATAATTTATGTGAATAAATTGTACTTAATTCTCTAAAGCTTGGAAAATTCTTAGATGATCTATTAAATTCTGAAATTTATTGTATTATGTATATTTATCTCATTAAATGATACCCACTATTCGAAGGCTTCCTAACGTGACCAGTTATTTAGAAAACCCTGTGGTAATTAAAGACGAGGAAAATTATTTAGAATAAATTTCAAATTTAAAAGGATGAATTGAAAAGGATAAATCCTGCTTATTCCATCAACAGTGATCAAAATGATTCTAGGATAAGCAATACAATACAAAACCTAGAATAAATAATTCATAATGCCTTCTAGTTTATGGCAGTGATGGTTTAAGGAGAGTTCGCATGTGAGTGAGAGCACCAGATCCTGAGACTTAAGGGTCCTTCTTAATAGCCACGGAGTATGGTATGATATAAATTCTCGGATTCTGTTTTATGTATTTATTATATGTAGGTATTTCAAAATTAGAAATACATATAAATCGTTAGTATCATAAATGCAATTTAAGTAACGATAATGTCAATTTCTGACTCACCACGAGACCCTTGATCTTCCTCATACAGGCACAATTAACAAAATCGAGGGTCTTTATATCCAATGTCTTACGTACTGCGATGCTTAAGAGATCTAAATCCTCCTCTTGTTTATGAATCTCATTCCACGGCTAAAAACACGTTAGCAGGAAACTTCGAGGAATTCGATACAATTAGACGGAGTACTTTCCCAGTCCCGTAAACATCCCCGTGCACTCCTCTCCTTACGTATAACTACATCAACGACGGCTCTTGTTTATTGCTTAATACGCCTAAGATAACTCGGGAGAATGCCTCTTCGGGTCGGTCACCATAGAATTGGTTTTCCTTCCTCCAACGTAAAAAAAATCTCCTGGGACGACACGTGCAATCATAGCAAAGGATGAAAACGTGCGGGAATTCGAGTTATCTCGACTCCAGCGAGGAAAATAGCGAGAGCACGGCCAGCAGAGAGGATAGCGATGGGGGCGTGGCTCGAGGGGTACAAAATCGGTGAGAGGCAGTGAAAATGATTGCATGGTAACAGAAGTAGCCCCCCATCTCTACTTATTTTCTACGGCTTAGTGCAACGAGCGAAGCGCGGGAAGGGGCTACCAGAGATGGCTATTCAAGAGGTCGTATCTCCGACCTTGATCGACGCTCGGATACGTATTTAATCATAGTCCTGGTGGCGGAAGCATATAATATAAAAGGGGGAGGAATTTGGAGTGGGGGAGGCGTGGGAGGAAAAGGTGGCAAGCGGAGGAAGGCGGGGGTGGAGTTTATCGGTGCGAGAGAATGGCATCCGACTTTAACTTGGGGTTACCGAAAAACTCTTCCCGAAGTTGAATAGCGGAATTAAGCGCATTCTTTGAGTCTGCTGACCGACGGGATGAAATGTTTAATTCCACGTCAATTTTATTATACGTTGAGTGAAAGACGGGAAGGTATTCCGACGGAGGGAGTCTATAACCACAGGAAGAGGGATCAAGGGTCTTCACGAGGAAGTTTTTTTGTGTATCGCGCCGTTGTGGAGAGCTAGAAGAGGAAATGTACGAGGCAATACGTTCTCTAGGACTTAAAGGCTGGTACAGATGGTAGATGCCTATAAGTCATTTCCATCACTGCTGTTCTCTATCATACAGGGTATTACATAAACAGTGCTTCGAAGCGCTATACAGTTTTTCCTTAAATTATTGATTTAAAAATTAATGGGTCAAGTTCAAAACTATTGAGGAAAGTTAAAAGTGTGTTTTAGAAAACGAAACGAGCAACCAGACGTTCAAATAACGAAAATGAATCAGCAGAAATTTAGATATAGAGTATATGTTTGATTACGCTCGGTGTATTACTTATTTATTTTGAAATTGGATAAATTTTTTTATATGAATAAAGTCATTCTCTTCAATGCCTTGAGACTGAGATAATAAGTTGATTTTTTCAATTTAACGATATTTAAGATTTGGGAAATGAGAGTTAATATTTTTTATCCTCATACATCATTCAGCATTAAGCCCTGATTTGTAAGGGTTTCTAAGAATTTAGATTGAATTAGTTCATATAAATTCTTGAGTGGGAGTATTTTTCACCTCTTTTACGAGCTTATAACTCCATGTGGCTATTTCTATTAATTATTTTTGACGAAACAAATTGACGGTACATTCTTCTTAGTTTGAAATTAATTTTATTCACACAGCACTCAGCTTGTGATGAGGCATAGAAATCATATCTATAGTAAGTATATAAGTGAATCGTATGAATTCTCAAAATCAAGAGAGGCTTATATTTATGGGCGGTAAATCGGTATAAACTAAAAGGATACCAACTTTAGTCCCCTATAATTTCTTCTCCGGTATCCGTCATTAAGGAAATTTCAGTTCCATTAGCCGATGAAAAGTAATACGCCGAGTCCTTTCTGCTTCCATGAATGGAAGTTCACGAAAGTGCTGTTTCGCGTTCATTTCTTCGATAGAAAGTAGAAAACTTATTTTGTTAACGATGCTAACTGCTCATAGAAGGATCAAAGCAACACATAAACTTCGAGTTCATCACTTTCACATGGAAAAAATGCTTTGCTATCATCGTTTTCAAAGCGAGCAATCTGTGGTACGTTTTAGAAATAGGTTTTCGTGTTGATGCTATTAATCAATAATGACTGCAGTAGCGGTAAAGCCGGTAATCAACAGTAACACTAAAATTGATGATATGAACAATTCAAAAGGAGATCCCACGGAGGAGTCAGATGGTTCTGATTGATTTTTTCCACCAACATTTTCGAGAGATGGACCCTTCTCAGCTTTGATTATAAGATACAGCGGCATTATCGGTCCACGAAGGAAAAGGTTGTTAACGTGTGAGGGAGGAAAGGTCGACATTTCGGTCTCGATCATCTGAGACGGCTCCAAACGTTTTATCTTCCCAGTAATTACTCTCCGAGGTGGTTGTACTTTTCCAAAAAGAGGAGGTTAATTATTTACGTGGATACTGAGAAATAATTTTTTCGGCGTCTTTAGTGGAGAATGTTTTGGGTTGGGTTGTAAAATGTTCCGTGCGGCGAAAGACGTAAAGCGGGATATAAGCACAAGGCCAATTTCTCTTTTAACTACCATAAGGTTACTAATCATATCCTCCATAAAAATTAAACCTGAAGCAACGGAACTATCGAATTCTTTGTTTTTGCTTCAGGTAATAATTTTAGCACGTCAGTTCAACGTCTGTATTGAAGAGAGAGAACGTAGTGAAAGTGGATAAAAATAGATTTAAAAGGACGTTTTGTGTTGTAGAAGATACAAAATTGAAAGATTTACGCTAAAACGAAACATTTACGCAAAAATACAAAAGCTATATTGTTGCCAATTCTGAACTCAAAATCTAAAATTAAAGTATATATGTGCAAAATGTAAACGTAATAAATATTACAATCGAATATTCAACGTGTCTGAATTTTATTTTAAGATTTCCTTTGGTATTTTTTGTACTTTATTCTCCTCAAGGTGAACTTAAAGTACTAGGATTAAAAACTGCAGAGTTTAACAAATCGAATACTCACCACCACGGGGACTTACCGAAGAAGTGTTAGGCATATGTAAAATATCACCTTGATATTTTACAAATGCCAAACAGGAGTCAACAACTATTAAATGTCAAATAGGAATGATATCTTACTTGCGATTTCCTTGCTCCACTTTTTCTTTATTTTCCCTTAATATTGTTTCCCTTCTTTTATAAATAAATCTAATTATATTGCAGCGAGAAAGATTTCAGTGGCCCATTTCGTTAAGGACTAGACTTTTTCAGGTGGCTAAATATCTACCAATGAATGAAATCGAATGTTTGAAAACATGTGTAAGGAACGAAGAGATATTCACTAAATAATGCAAGATTGGAAGAAATTTTAAACATATCGTCTTGTCTCCACAGAAATGGTCGATTGGCTTAAAAAGATCAAAAAACGTAACCTAAACAAAATGATATGAAAAATTCATTCAAATCGATGAAAATATTCGCTTTCATGCTATATGATCTCCACAATTCACAACGGAAATTTTTTCATACCGGAAACTTGGAAGTTCTTCAAATTCTTGGGTAAAATCTGGGAGCGCAGTCATAAAACTTCCCTTCAAAAACCACCACCACCGCGAATTACACCCACCCTTCTTAGAAACGATTAAAAAATGAACTCCTACTACGATAGACCTCCGGCCTCGAATGGCCATCACGAGTGCAATTATAAACAAAATAATTCGTGGGGAAGACAGGCTTATTGCTCTCCTTCTGGAGCGATCCCTTAATGCCGACAAATTACCCTTCCCGCCAATAAAAAAAAAACCTTTCACTCACCCTAACGTTACCGAAAATTTCTGCGTCTCCTCTAATGCCCGCCCTAACCCAATCTCCATTTATTCCCATCCACTCCCACCGACCTCTTTCGATTTTTTCACCTCACTTCCATTTTCCTGCCTAGGCAAGATGCCTCTTGACCCTGCCCTCGATAATTAAGCCGGTGGTCTCGAGGGGTCAAGCGGGTGGGATAGGAGAAAATGGAGGGAATGATGGGATAGAGAGTATATTTCCTTCGCATAAGAATGCCCATTAATCAATCCCCCCTCTCCTTCCGGTTCGGAAGAATTGCTTCCTCGTCTTGTTTACAGTACGCGTTATTCATCATGCCTCCGTACGTATGGTCGCGCATTTCGGGGCCAACTTCTGGAAAGGTCATTAGCGAGGGGTTTCATTCTTTCTCAACCTTTCAGTCCGTCCATCTCACGTCGATGGTTTCCCTCAAAAGTGTCATCTGCAGTGATCCGAACCTCCTTCTCTCTCTCTCTCAATCACTCTTGTCTGCTGTCTTTGAATATCTCCATCTCTCCGAATGCCATCGATGAAGAGGACGATAAGTGTGTTAACACGGCCAACAAAACACTCGGACACGAAATTAAATTCTCGGAATATGTTCCACGGATGTAAATGGAGGAATCTCGCTTGATTTATGATGGAAACTGTTTGAGGGAGGAGGTGAATCGGAGGACCGGAACTCGAAATTTCGTCTGTCTCGATGGATCTGATCGGAGAGTTGGGAAAAGTGAGGAAATAAAATTTCATTGGGTGGGTCTTATACGATTTAAATTTGGAGGAGGAAGCGTGACGATTTAGCTGAACCTGTGATAACTTGTGGTTTGATCATCAAAGCGGAAAAATGAGCGTTATTAGAAATTGAGAAGAAATTAAAAGTGGATCTGTAGTCAATATTTTTGATGGTATATGATTTTGTTTCCACTCTCACTTATTGAAGGAACCTATCAAAAAATGAGCTAGCAATAAATTATAAATTGAAAAAATGGTTTTCAAACTAAGATAATCTCTTGTTATATAAAATGAATTTATTAGGCATCTTATCATAACTGGTAAGGTTACTGATTCGATTGCAATTCTAGATATTAAAATGTTCGATTTCCACATAAAATATTATGATCCGTCCTTAATTTTCCAAAAAGCACTACAATATAAAGAATTTTCGATATTTTATTGAGACCTTTAGTCATTTCCTTTCCTTCTCCGAAATTTTTCAATTGTCTGTTGCCCATGGAAACATAAACAAATAAATACGAAAAGTTAAAGGTACGTCGACCTTGACATTACAACTCAAAATCAACCAAATTCGTGACCCCTTAACCCTCGAATTTCAGAAATTCTTTTGAACATCCATAATAGGGAGGCCTTCAGCTAACGCCTAGTGCGTTAGATGGCAAAAGCCTCTCGACACATTCATGTTTTATTGCTAAACTTTCGAGATGAAGAATATTATATCCAAATATTAGAATGCAAAAGTGTTCCGAGTGCCATATTAGCATCGCTTTTGCTGAAAACCGGCAAAATATAATTATAAAATGCGGTTATGCTTTTCCAATGATATACTGAAGCACCTTTAAAGTAAAAGAAACCAATATTTCGTAGTGATGTTCTCAGAGGAAACCAGGTCACTTTCGCATAAAACCTTGCACTGACACACACTAGCTAACACAAACTTAGAGGCGACAACAAAAAAGCGACACTAAAACTTCCAGTAATTGGAGATGATGAAAATCTCGCAGGAAAAAGAATACAATTCCAACTTTTTAGGGTGAAAAATAAAAATATGACTGAATCTTAAGATATATCTTCCCATCCTTGTACGCTGGCTGGTTCTCTGGCCACTGATATTGTTTCCTCAGTACGTATCTTCGCCTCGTTCCAGCCATCCGCATTCCTTTCATAAACTCGGGCAAATATACTGTAAGGGCGCGGCTATCTCCTTCCTCATGAGCGAAAGCATGTAGGTGAGATCGGGTAAAGATTTAGGGGTTGAGATTTAGGCCGAGATAAGGAGATAGGATCAGAGAGGTCCGGAAGAATGGGCATTGCAAGAGACTTAACAGAATGGCATCTTTATCCCAAAGGAATTTCGACGCCTCATTTACCTCCTTATACACAACTTCATGGGGTCGTGTGTAAAGTAAACTGTACTTAGTAAAATAGTGTTTACAGAATTTATGCTCAAGGAAAGAGTCACGTAGTCTGCTGAGAAAAAGTGAACGAAAGGAAACAACAAATTGCCTTCGCATTTTCTCTGAGATGTTCTTGGTGACTTCCACATTTAGCTTAGTTTACGCACCTGCACCACCATAACCAAGGAAGAGATTTTTAAGTTGCAATTTTCTCCACTTAAATGACGAAATGAAGCATGAATCTTGCTGAAAATTTCACAATATGCAAAATCATTTATGAATCAGTGAAAACTAAAGCTAAAGGCTTTAAAATTTATCAATAAAAGAGGGTGTTCGATAATAAATCGGGTGGTACTTAAAGTATTGCGCGACCAAACATATGCTCAATTTATGTGAATCCTGAGTCAATTCCTAGTGAATGCTATGCTAAGTGTTATTCTCAGGACCATCTTTCTACTTACTGAAGAATTTCTTTAACTTTAGCTCAAAGAAGGAAGCAAAGAACAAGCTCACTCCTTATTTCTCCAAAGCTTTTTCTAGCTATTTTTGAGGATCAATCAAACCTTCGGGCTGATTATTTTATACACACAAAAATCTCAATCTTTTACTACGAAGGACAAGCGGAGAAACGACCGCGTTCAGTAAAATTAAGATTCATTAACTAATGAAGTCATATATTATGATAGAGGTGACCTTCAAAATTTTGTGAGCGGAAAAAAATTAGCGTTTCCAAAAACAAACGTGTGATGCCAGGCGTGAAAGAAGCCTTCAGAAAACCAGATATTCAGCACTAACAAGTTGTGAGTAATTTTCTCCTTGAGTTGCACGTGGACATCCTTCTAAATAAAGAGGGCACTGCTGACAAAATTACATATTCAGTAAGTAAGGAAAGACGCTGGAAACCCATACACAGGTGCGACTCGAAAAGACTTTTTGAAGCACGGAAAAGAAATCGTTTGATGGTAAAGATAATCAGCTTCGCTTGGATACATAAAATTGTTTGAGGAATAATAAGATGGGTATTTATTAGCTTAAGTGTTGCTCTTGGGTAATTTCTTAGATTTATTAATCAGGAATCAGTCGAATTACATCGTTTTAGAGTTATGAATGAGAATTAAAACAGTAAAATAATATGTGACTCTTCAAAATAAACATAGAAAAATGGAAAGCACTTTGTATGACTTAATTTTTAAGTGGCGCTCCACTACGTCAGGTAAGAACATTTAAAGTTTATACGTGATTTTATCACTTAGATGAAACTATACTGTTTCAAGAATCAAATATTCTTGAGGTATTTGTCAGTCGCTCTGAAAATTTACTTATATTCTCATTTCGGCACGTCATCTGTTGAAGTAAAACCATTTTACGTTCCCCGTATATAAGGTTAAAGCTAATTTATGAATCAAGAAAATAAATCCTTATTAAAATGCAACCCTAGTCTATTTATGGTAGGAAACATACTTGAGGTAGGGTTCTTTTCATAGGATAAAAAAGGCTCAGCGGGCTCAGCGTTAATCCTTTTCCAATAGGTCTTAGACCCTCTGGTAGGGTAGGCCGTAGGAAGTAGAGGTGAACCAAGGCTTAACGAAGTAATACTTTGGATATGGTCAACTTTGCTGATATTTTTCGTCACATCAACCAATAATAACAATACATTCAACTAAAACAGGAGGAATTTAATTACGTTCATTTTAACAATTATTATTCTTGACGAACACTCAACCATTCCCAAGCCAGAAAACTCCGATGAGCCGGAACTCGAACCCAGGAACATTGGAACCCAGGAACATTATCGGGCTAATTTCTTTTTATAATCACACTTTCTTACTCCCGTAATTATTTCGTATTTTTCTCATTTGATTAAATTTCAAAAATCATTCAGCGCAGTTTTATCGAGGTTATTATTATTATTGTCTTCAACGGAAATAGGTTTCCCCGATTCTTTTTCAATATATTAAGGTGCATACACACATATATGTATGACTATCACATACACACCCACGCCCTAGCGTGGAATATTCCGGTTAACCGGGACTCGAACCCGGGACCTCAATGTTAGAAAGTTAGCGCGCTAACCATTCCGCCACCGTGGTCGTGGTGATATCCTCCAACCCCATCAAGAGGCCATTGGTATGTCAATGACCACCTAATTCTCCTGTGCACGATCCTAGATCTATTACGTTAGATGTATACATATCATGGGAGTGATGGGGCTTATAGGTTAGAATAGGCCGCAGTAGAGGAGAAAAACGGGAGGAAAGAAATTGGTCGTTCCTCATCCTCAGGAGTGACGACCCTCCGCCGCCACTCCTCCGCTTTCTGCAACGCCCATCAGTAAGCACGAGTGCGCGTTTGTTGCCTCCGACCCCTCACGACCTCCGCAGAGAAAAATAAGGTTTTTTTCGGGGTGTGGTATCAAGCTCACGGAATTCCATCCATCCACCTCTCGGAGGTAGTGATCTGGATTTTTTCATCCCGCTTTTAATTTTCCGAGAGCGCTCTTTAAAAACGTTTTCGCCCGTCGTGAGAGTGGGAGAAATAAAGCTCGCATCGGAGAGAGATATCTCCCTGGATTCCTCCCTTCATTTCCTCAAGGTGTGTCTTGTTTGAGTGGGATAACGGTCGAAGCAACAAACGTCTCCCAACGGGACTCGAACGGCTGCTAGCACCCCCGAATTTCAGATTTCCTTTTCACCTGCGCGAGTCTCTTTAAGGCGAATGGGAAGGAGGAAAAGGAGGGTTCGTTTCTCGGCTTCCGAGTCTTTGAAAGAGGGTCTCGTATAGGTAGGAGAACCCTTTTCCTAAAGGATCTATTCCGTTTCCTTTCCTAACGATCATCAGATTCAGCCAACGGTTTCTTATTGAGTGGTTACACATTATGATTTAAATCGTGCATGAGGAGAATGTGAACGATTCTAAAGGAAGACCGGGAAACGCTGGTTGAATGTTGCGATCAGAAGAGGAGAGTTGTATAAAGCGTTAAGAATAAGAGAGAATGTATTGAAGGATATGTGGATTAGTTTGAGGTGTAAGTGTAAGTAAGTGTAATCGAGAAATGATGCGTGCGATCAAGGCAAACTACGGGCTTATCGATAAGAGTACTGAGAAAATTATATGATTATGCGAGTTAAGTGAGATATTTTATTAAACACTAATGTATAATGAGGCTAATGCATTTTATTCAAACATAGGGACACCAATAGCTGACTTTCTTACCGTGGAAGGCATCAAAATGCTGTAAATCTGTTTCAACTTCAAGCAAGTATTTTCCGAGCGTCATTAGGGATAGTTATGAAAATTTGTCAATTTAACAAGACTAAGTCTATTTAAGCAACTCGATATTAATTGAGGAAGGCGATAATCCTTACAATATAATGAATGGATTGTTGGAGGCGAAATAAAAGTTTACGCAGGAGGTAAAGCAAGGAGGATGAAGAGGCGTTTCATTAATTGTGATACTGGTATTATCAGTTTATTTCAGAATAATCAGAACTGCAATAAATAGATATTCCTCTAACGATGGACGGGTTACATCATATCTCTTAATTCATTCAAGATCGTAAAAAGAATAAACCGGGCTTAAAATTATGCACAAAAACATCGCAAATGGAACTCTAAATATGTCATTTTTCTACTTGGGTATCTCCAAATTAAAGAGCGGAATAGCGCCGTTGATTTACGTTTCCGTAGAAGGAAGGACATATATAGGTTACACAAACGGCATTCCAGTCTCTCAAAGGAGGAAGAAATAATGGCTGTAGACTTCTTAAACATACATTCCATGAACGTTTGCGAGGCACTTGAATGAAATCACAAATATTGATTATGATACTCATGCAAATAACACATAGCTACTAAAGTCGAAAAAATATGGAGAATAACTGCTACGAGCTTGATGCCGAGGAGTAGAAAAATCTAAGTTCTACCTTAGAATTACTTTGTAACATGTTCGGCTTAATTTGTAAAATGCTTGCGTATTGCTCAAGGATATGGGTTTGGAATTAATCTTCGACATTTTTTATTTCAAAATCTATTTAAATACATATAGAGATTAACTTTTGAAGGGCTTAAGGGCTAAGCTATAAATATTATAGCGATAAGAGAAATACAATCTCAAATATAAGGAAAAGTCATAGGGACATCTACCGCTATTGATTAGAGTTATTGTTTTAATAAACAGCTTCTTATTCTTGAATCTGATAAATAAATCATAAAACAGTTTGAGTAAGTAACATTTGAAGTAGTAAATGAGAGAACAGATTTGTAAAATATTCACGAACTCGTTAGCAAAAGACAAAAAGTCTGCGAAAATTTAGACACCCTCAGAAGATACAACGAAAACCTAGAGGGGCATCAGTTATATTGATACGTAAGTGATAATAGTTTTAGTTTGAATCCTCTTTTCGGACTCAAAAAAATTTGGAAATCAAGAGAAATAAAATACGCACGCCAAAATCTCAGATTAACAGTAACAGATAACGATATCGAAAGGGAATGGCGGTAGGATACAATCCTATCATTTATCAGGGAAATTATGAATGATTAATTTATGGATGAATGAAAGATAAAAAATATTTATAAAGAGGAGAGTAGTTTTGTGCCCCTGCTCGTTACATTCGTTACTATTACATGGTAATTTCAAGAATAGCACAAAGGCAGGATCAGCAGCTAAACCCTAGTCGACTAAGTTTTTCTTATTGTAATAATAATAATAATAATAATAATAATAATAATAATAATAATAATAATAATAATAATAATAATAATAATAATAATACGTCTTTATTCGGGCGAGATTGAGACTGAATAGTCTCTTCTTACATCTAACCCTTCGTCAATTTGTAAGAAAGAGATAGCAGAAAAAAAAGTGCACGGAAGAAATTTATATTGTCGGAGTAATGTTGGGGAAAATTAAAAATAGGAACGTAAAGGAGAACCGAGTTCAGATAAATTTCCACATGTTAGAACCAGATAGACATAATAGGTTGCAGAAAACTCGGCCTCGTACAGGAATCCAGAAACGGAGGCATAAATCAGATTCTATTTTCTCAAACGAGCGTCCCATTCTGTTACCAGGAAACTTTCGCCACATTTCGCTCCCATGTAGCTTTCATAGCCCAAAAACCAAGCTAGACAAGCAAGAATTCAAGGAGAAGAAACATTCCCTCAGTCCTAGGTCTCTGCTGGAAATATGAAGTTCCGCCCGCAGTTCATTTAAACCAGGGTGAGATAAGTATCAAAAAAGCCTCCCGTGAATGCGTGCTATCTCTGGCTCCTTATAGTTGTCTTACACGTACATACATCCGTTATAGCTCCATTGGAGAGATATCCCAATCGGCCATTCTGGTAGGAATACGCGGCCTCACCACCACGCCCCTCCCACCCCGCCTCCCACGCCCAACTCTTGAATCGCGTCCAACGTTCCCACACGCACTGAGCAAAAAACCACTCTTTAATTTGAACTGCGGCAAATCTCATTTTCTGATACGAACTACCCGCACATAAATGAAATGCTTTGAACCGGCACAATGTTATAACGCGGGATTCGCTCCTGATGGCGTTTTTATTTGCGATCTTCTTATTTTTTAATGGCATTCCTTCCTCGCACCCTCTTCTTTCCTTCTCTCGAAAATGGATTCAATTCGGGGGATCCGATGCTCTTTTTTTTTTACTCCGAAATTTGATGGGGTAGTGCCTTTTTTATGGTTCGCGAATTCGCTATTATCTTTTTTAAAGGGCGTGATTGTGATTGAAACAACTAGCTATCCTTCGGAGCATTGTCTCGGTCGTAATCGGCGGTCGTCCATGAAAAACAATAGCAATTGAAAACGATCAAAGAGGTATTAACGTTTTGATGGTTTCACAAACAATCTAATGCTTATTTATGTTTCTGTTCATTTATTGTTGGTATCTAGCGACACGCCTCATAGCGATTGCAATGAACTGGATTCGTTGTTTTTGCAAAGACAGTGGAATCAATTCGCAAATAAATGCCCTAATAGGTGAGAATGTCAGCCAAAGCTAAATAATCTATAAACGTTGGACGAGGGAGTTCTATCTCAGAGTCTACATTTCAACATTTGTTCCTATGCAAAAAAGTTACTATAACACGCATTGCTACGAATCTGAAATTGATTATTTTTCAATTACTTTCGGAATTATCCGTAAAAATTTTGCTATTATTCCGCGATTTCTATTATTTATGGCGTTAGCTACAAACCTCGCAAACTATTACCAACTCAAATCCTGGAAAACTTCCATGCCTTCGACCTGCCTTCGAAAAGTGAAACCTTCATTCCGTCTTTAAAGAGACAAGAGCAACGAAATATATTAACTGTCTTAAAAGGTCTTTGAGAATATTTAGTCCTGTTGCTTATTAGCGGTGAAAAGGAAAACAGCGTCAACAAAACAAGAATGCTCATTTGAAGGCAAAAAGGTAAATGAGATGTAAATGAACCAGGGGATTTTCACCTAAAATTAAAATTTCTAAATTCTGAAGGTCTTCGAGCAGTTTTACCAGCCTTTAAGAATACTCGTAAACAATTAAGAGATCCTATTTCGAGCCTGCATTCAATTAACGCATTTCCTCTCCATAATTTTAATTTCTAATTTTTGGCAGTGAGAAGTGGAAAAGTTGCTGAAAATAAGAGTCCAGAAATTCTATTTCAGATGATCGTTTAACACTCAGATTGGAGACCCTTTTCTAGATTTGTGGAGGAAAGGAAAATTTTAAAAGGAGTTACGTTTACTCAGTTTATTTGACTCACAGAAGTCGAGAACTTTTTAATGTATTCTCAAATAATTTAAAATTCACAAATTACATTAGGATGGATGTAACGAGATGACGCAAATGAGTTTATGTATTGTCTGCGATCTAGAGGTTTTGGCTAAAACTGGAAAAGCTCGCTATATATTGGAATAAAAAATCTGTTAAATAATTTAAATTGATTACTAATGATTATTATTGCCATCTTATTTTAGATACTTATTTTTATAAAATTAGATGAGAAGTAAACCAGCGAATGAAGAGCACAGCTTATTTGCTCGGAAAACCTTGTCTACGAATACTGAAAGCTCCATTTCTAAGTATTCCATCAAATTTTCCTTAGGCCGATAAGTATTCTCTCCTCATCAGGCTTGGAAGAATCTAAAAGATCTCATAAACAGAATTTTCTTGATTATGAAAGCTATGGAGAAACGCCTCAAATCCTCAAAGAAGTGAATCTCTCGGCTATACAACCTTAGGTATCTTTGAGTAAACTACGAGTTTAAAATCTTCACGATGGTAATTAATTTATGAAATATAAAAAATATCGAAATTTCTATTCGGAAAGAAATATCTTACATTCAGGAAGGCGAATTCAACATTTTTACATTGGCGGTATTTCTTAGTCATGGAACATTAGAAACTTCCCAGCAAATACTCCCATATACTATAGAGAAATATGTTAAAAATATTTCTGGTGCCCCAAAAGCTGAAGTTCATTCTCACCTTCCTTAGCACATTCCCACAAAATTTACAAGCAAACACAAGAGTCCGTTCTATGAATGGGAGTCGGGATGGAGACAACAGCGCTCCTAAGCAGTGGCGCTATCCTGCCGACGGCTCACGCAATCCCTCTCTCAAAGTCAATGACGTTTCGACGAAAATTGAACCTTGTTCCATATACGGTGTACCAGGATGTGTCTGGTTATAGTTCGCGGGAGTGAGCAAAAAAGTTCTGTCGCCCAGAAAACGTGTGATATTTGCAAGTATCTCGGTGCGAACAGATGTTCTTGGACCACCATATCTTTTTCAGTTTAGTTTGGGCAGAAGTAGAGCTAAACTTTGAAGTATGCAATGATTTTGAGAATACCGTATAAAAAAATAATCGATTACATATATGACTATACTTGAGGATTGCAGTTTATTTTCTCAGTAGCTAATTTACAGCAGGGATCTAAATACCCGACTAGTACTTTTTATTCACATCAGAACAATTTCGGAGAGTAATTTTTTCGTTACCTGATCCGTCCTTAAAGTATCCATACAAACTTTACATACGATGTTGATCCCAAAATGATAAAGTTTGTCTTACAAATAATACCAGCGTTGATGACTGAAAATTACTACTCGAAGCTTAACACTAAAACTTCCATTATTTATACGAAAAATCATCAATGGAAACGGGGAGGATACACCTATATTCGTAATGCTATATTATAGAATAGGGGGTTGAGTCGATATGATCGGGAGTCGTAATAAATGTGTATGATTTTAATACCTACAAAAGTATTCTGTTAAAACTATCGTTATATACTCGGATATCGATGTAAAATTCACGCTTGACCACATAATTTTATTAAAAATATCTTAGATATCCCCTGACCTGGTAAGGTATACGCGAAAGCACCAGGACCATCAAGACTAATCCCTCAGCACCAAAATTAACGCAAACATCGAAAACCATTCTTCATCCACTCCCGATATTTACCCTTATCTCTGTCACTCCGTTCTCCCGCCCTTTTCAAATGAGCAATCCCCAACGCGCCCAAGACCCAACCTCCCGAGAGCCCTCCACTGACCATCCCAAGGCTCCGGCATAACTTATGCCTCGGCTCCGGGAAGAAGGAACTCCGCTGCCGGAATATCAATATCGAATGAGGATAGATCCATTAACATTGACAGTCGCGGTGAAAAGGAAATAGCCAACAGGTTTAGCTACCGGTTCCAACGTCCTATCAAAATGGAAAGGAGCCCACTGCGTGGTCCGGCGAGATATCTTCTTATCGCATTCTACCGGCAACAAACAAGCATGAGGACGCGCGCGGCGATTATATCCCGCTTTATTTACTCCCATCGATGCCAATGAAGAACTGCGGGGGTAATTAATTCCGGGATACTATCGGACAATAAAACATCCGGATGCTGATTTCTTTTTAAAGAGGCGCGCATTTCTGAGGATCTTCCCCTGTTCTGAGGAGAAGGGCAATATTTCCCGCTTCGCACCGCAGTTCGGAGGGTCATCGTAAATATTGATGACTAGAGAAGTCGTCCCGAACCAGGAATCCATAAAAGTTTTTCATAAAAAATATCATATTACGCCAAGGGATTTCAACGGCTGGAAGTTCCTTCTGTGGGGAGGCGCCGATTGGGGAAAAGGAACATCAAAAGAGGCGAGGGCAGGATTGGAAGGAAGGAAGGATGATCGAAACTCTTGTGGAACTCGGAAACTTACTTAAATCAAAGACACATTTAAGTATGATGCATGAGCATACTTGGAAAGGTTTCTAAAAGGCTTTCGGCATCTTCTCTAAGCATGAATTGGATAACTAAAATAACTTTGGATCTTCTCTGAACCTCGAAACTCTTAATACAGTTCTATCAAATCCTTGTGTTGTAGAACTCACTTGATTATAGATGGGTTTACACAAGAAATATTGGCCCAGTTAGAAACGGTTATTAAATATTTCCATTCCAGTATTACAAAGAACCGAAGTTTAAGAAGATCTTTTAACATTTTTTGGTACAGATTCAGGAAAAAATCTGCTGATTGTGGACCACGAAACTCTTAGTTCGTTGTGGATATCGTGATACCACAGTGAATTTGAAAAATCCTAAATCGATCTTACGTCTTCGTGAGATGGAAAAGTTGTACGTTGAGAGGGCTTGAGAAGCACAAAATCATAAAATGCGTTAAAGGAGACGAAGTTATGTTTAATACAACTCACAATTTTCACGTATGATGTGCAAAGAAATGTCAAAATCTTTAGAGGAAGAAACAGTCGGCATTAGTTCTCACATTCGTTCTATTTGTTATCTATATGCTTAGAACTGAAAGAAGAAATCACGGTTATAAGTGTCAAGTAACAAATGTCTACCCAATAAGTTATTGGAAGATGGGTTAAACGAAAGATGGGAATATCTGGTCCTAACATCACCCGAAAATAGAGACGTTTTGTATCATAAATAACATGAAAGATAGCCTGCATGGTACGGTAATAAATATAAAAAACAATCATCTGACAACAGCTAATGACCCTGGATTATCTAAGTCGCTACCTAAGCTCCAATCTTCACAATGAATACGTAAAACAACCCTAAAACAAATTCTACAGACGAAAACGAACAGCTATCTCACAAAAAATAGAGAAATCACTTCTTGCCAATGCCTACCGAGTCTCGCAATTCCTTCGAGGATCTAAAAATACGCATGCACAATGAAGACAACGCCGTACTCACCAAATAATACATCTTCCCCGAGGAAATATCGTTAAAATCCACAACCTCAGCGACTCGTTGGCGGCAACATTCTTCCGAAAACCGAATATTTAACTAAATTAACGCCTCCGCCGACGTCCACTTGGCACAGGAAACTGTCCGCTTACCACCGCACCACATCTCCGAGTGATCCTTCACAGACACTCTCGCTGCACCTGCCTCTCTTCCGAACACACCAACCACTGTCTCTCCGGCGGACTGAGCACTAACCTCGTCTTCCGCCGCATCTTCTTCCCCTCTTCTCCTTCAGCTGGTGCCCCGCCCATACCAATTTGGGCCCTCGAGACGACCTTCTCCTCCCCCAACTCCCATCCCTTGCCCCTTAAAAAGCTCCGAAAGCAGATCCCTTTTACTCAAAACCATTACCTCCTGCGAATTCAAACCAAAGAAGACCCCTGGGGACCTCATTTACTTTACCCACGGTTGCCAAATTGACCAGCGTGTTTTTAAGTTCGTTAGCCATTCTGGAAATATGATGTACCTCGTGATGTGTCTCTTGTTTCGTGGGTGTAGCTTCCTTGTTGGTGCGGTGGAATTCGGGGGGTGGTGGGGAAGAGAAGAGACTTTTGCAATACACCAATTTTCACGCCGAAGGAAATGTAAGGGCCAAAGCCTGCTGAGAGGGCCATTTCTCCTGTTCTCCCACCAGAAGTTTCGCTTAAAATATTCCTGCACCTGATCTTTTCTTAGAATATACACATTACGCCATGGTAGTACCCTCAACTGAGGTTGAAGAACTAAAAACCTCTGGATTCCATTCTTTGAGATGTCGAAAAATATGGTTGGATGAACGAAGACTGTCATTTAATCCAAGGAAGAATCTACCAAGATTTAAAGGTAATGATGAAAACTTGCTATTAAGTATCCTTTTCTGAACTTAAACTTTATTTACGGTGTTTTCTACATCTGATGTCGAAATTTAAAGTTCATTCAATTAAGATAGCGACATCTCCATTTTCACAAAATTAGTTTTTGCCCATACAGATTGGATTTCGTGTTTTGAATAAATATGAAAGATTGGTTAAATGGAAAATGAGACTCTCTACTTTCAATTATTTCCAATAATGTAGAAGTTTTATATTGTAGACGTTTTATATTGTATTGTATTGGTAGTTCATTTTTACTTATTAAAGCTCGCCGCAATTTAAAAATAAAATTTTAAATGCGTTTTTCATTAATTTTCACATTATTATTATTAGTTTTGATGAGAAAGTGATACTGGCGTGGCAACTTTTTGTCTGCAATTTTCTAACTATAGTATTAATGAAAGGAAGGATGTATAGATAGAAATTTATAGATAAATACCCTAAACTGTTGCATTTAATATAACTGATCGAACTCTGCTAAATCTACAGAATAGAAAGTACGCTCTTAGTTTTTAAGCATTTGTAATGTAATAGCTTCGATTCATGAGTATAAAGGCGGAAAAAGCCACGCTTTATCGTCGTGGGAGTGATCGGGAATGTCTACATAGTTCGTCCAACGGAATTTTAATAGCTAACGCCTGCGCCCTACAAGGCGAGGTCTCAGTTTTATTCATAAACATGAGAAGTGCGTTTAAATGGCCAATGAAAAAGTCACGAGCGTCCCAAATATTTCCTCATATTACTCGAGTGCCCAAGCAGCTAAACGTATTTGCTCAGAATTCTTCGGTATGAATTCACTTCACGTCTCAATTCTCTATACAAAGACCGTAAAATGTTGCTCTTTGCCGTTCTTAATACGAGTATTTCGTTAATATAAATTACTGTTCATTTCCTTTGCCAAAATCTTCAAACGATCTCTTGGGAAATGCATAAGTCAAAACAGAGGGGGTTTTATTTAAAAGATTTCTGCATCTTATCTTAATGGATAATTGTTTCAGATGACAGAAACATCCAACTTATGAGGATCGGAGTCTTGTGGTTTAGATACACAATAGAATTTTGAGTGCATGAAAATGTTTCGACTAAAAGGATGGTCGGTTAGAGTAGCATTTTACAATACATACAATTTATCAGTAACGGAACAAATTGATGCCATCAAACAATCACGAAAACATTGCGGTTTCCTCAGAAATATGAAATAATTTAGTTTTTGAATCATTCAATTCCGTGAAGAGAAAATAGCGATTCAGCTAGCTTCAGCACTTATCTACTCACATATTGTAATGTTTTACTCTTTTCTTTTTTTCGTATATTTTCGTATTTTATTAATCTATCTTTTTTGTTCCAAATTGCATTTGCCTGCTTGGTTTTAGCTTCATATTTCTCTTTTCTGTGTTTTGTCAGTTTTACACCTCTGACTCTTTTACCGCAAGGTGGGTTTTTCCCAGACTACTCATCCTTTGATTTTTCTTTCGAATTTTGTATAAAATAAAAACGATATACGTGGTTAGGTGGAAGGGATACCCGATCGGACACAAAAACCCCGAATAAAGGATCAAAAATCACTGCAATCCATATCAATTCGTGAAGATGAGAAGTGGTAGAAAGAAGAATATATGCTCAAATTTATCTTCGAAACCATCTTCAAAATAAACAATAATAAAACTTCTCATACTTTCTCAAGCATCACTTTACTGTATAATATGATCAATAGCAAGATCGATTATCCTTTTCTTCTTTCACTTTTCAATTTTCAGGTTTCTTCGAAAACTTTCTGGTACCTTCACTTTGAATACTCCACGACTATCAGTATTAAAACGGTCCCTCTTTTTAAGAACAGCTTCAGTTTTCAATTCTTAATCTTCCAACAACACCTTTGATCCTTTCCGTCTTTCTCTTAACTACTCGTATATCCCAAGCATAATTGCATTGACGTATCTGCTTAAAACCATTTTATAACTTTTGCAATCTTCATTCGTTTTGCTTGTTCTTTTTTATACTTAATTGTTTATACAAAACTGTGTAATAGTTGGTTTTCTTTATTCACTTTTGTTTATCGTCATCTGTAACTGGTCTCGTGCTGTATGATGATGCTTATTTATTAAAAAATAACATGTCATATATTTATTTTATTTACAATGTTAAGTCACAAGTGGACAACAGTCCGGTGGCAACTCATAAAAAATATGTAGAATATATAAAATCCGATATTTAAACATATTCAGTCAACACAGTCCGATTTTCAACTCTTATATATGTATGTAATATGTTACTATATGTATTAATTACATATAATAATATGTAATTAATTAATGTGTTATAATATATTAATAAAATTAATTAATATACATCCAACTATCTCCGCCTATCCGGCATAGTATCATGAGGAACTCATGTTAAATCGGAAACTCTTCGTTTGAGAGCTAGGATACCACTTCTTACTTGATCTCTCGCGGGAATGCTACCGATCGGATGCTATCAAGGATTACAATTACAGCACGCATTCCGACTCCCTTAAAAACCGCCTTAATTTTCCCTCCTTTTGCAACAATTCAGATTTCCGCTCGCCACGTTCGCGATCCCTAATCTTAACGAGATGTCGGACGAGAGAGCGTTCCTCCGAGTGTTCCATCACTTCCGGGTGCGCGAATCTCTTTTTCAGCGGTGACGCGGGGAAAAAAGGCACAATCAAACGGCGTTCCATTTCAGCCATTATCGCAAATAGAATCAAGCGAACCGAATTCGATTAGTATGAGTCAAAAGAGGGCAAAAAAGGAAGGCGAAAAAAAAGTTCCATTAACATAACCGGTAAAACTTTTCTTTCAAAGTTAACAATCTCATATTTGGTTTCCGACGGTATCGCGAGCGATCCAAAGAGACGTAAAGATTAATCCCGGAAAAAATATACTCTTGAGAGACGACATCCTTTCCGGTAAAAAAGCACGTGTATACATTTTTTGGCGGCTGACCATCGCCAAGGGTTCAACAAATGCGATTCCGCTGACGTCTCTTTAAAGGATGAGTTTACGAGACCTTCGGCTTACGGAAGAACATTAGTCAGTGCTCTGGAAAGAATGGCAGTGGCACCGAAATCGATTCCGGGCTATTTATCTGGAACTCATACGAAAAATAAACTATAAAATTGAGAGAGTAATTGATTGGTAGCAGAATAACCTCACTCTAACACAGGGGTGTCCAAGCCTCAACCCCTTGTGGGTCGCAGTAGTTCTCCTAAAGACTACATGGCACAGACAATATATCATGTAGATTGAAGCCGGTAATAATTACTTACCTTAATCAATTAAAGATTTTAAACTTAGATTTGTTAAAATATTATAAAAATGTATTGAAAGGAGATTTGGGATATGTTTTTTAAAGATATTGTTAAATGTATAATATTTTGTATTAAAAAGTGACCTTATCATGTTTGACAATATAGTGTGTTATTTAGGAATGTTAAATGCAATAATATAAGTGTAAAAGGGTTCGTAATTTAACGATGTTAGTGGCTGCCACCTGACTAGTGTCAAACTGTAGCAATATATTATTAATAATAATGGTAAAATAATAAAAAAACAGATTGTTAGTTATTTTTATCAATTTAAGCGGGTGAAAAGGCGCAGTATCACATTAAGAAATATGGCTTAATCAGGCAGCATTAACAGTGAAGGACAAGTGGTTGCATTGCATCGACTCCCACGCCGCATTTGGCTATCCTAAACCGTTTGAGACCCGCTAACTATTAATTAATTTAAATTTACATAAGTATCCTGGAAGCTGCCAAAGGCGTGTGGCAGAGGGTATAAAAATACCAATATCACTATCTCGCAGCTATTAGATTGTCTACTGCTCCGCGAGAAAGATTAGTAGAAGATTAGAGAAGTAGTTATCTTTTCTTGCGATTATTTCCTTGTAACGATTTTTCGTTTTCTCTCGGAGATCGCGATCGTTGTTAACTGGAGTAATAAAATAAACTATCTCGTGGAGGAGATCTGTAGTGATAAATAAATCGAATATCTTTATTCGATAATCAAGTCTCCTATTCTTAAACGAATCCAACCCGAGAGGTTATATCATTGCAGTAACACTCCTGTTGAAATCTCTTTTAATAAATCTAGCTGCTCCATGCTGAAATATCTTAAGATCGGAGATTAATCCTACTTCCTGATGATCCCAAACAGAACAGCAATATTCTATGAGATTAGAGAAAAATACGCTATAGAAATATTACTCTCGATAAGCATCCCTTCAGGAATATACTGGCTAATCTTTGCATCTCATTCGCCTTTCCTATGATACTTCAATCATACTCTTTGAGTGTGGAAAAGGAATAGATAGCTTCCCGTTTTTTTGTGACGCTGAACCAAAATCATGGCCAGGGTTCGTACCCGAAACAGTTGCCAGCGGAGACGAACGCTCTACCCACGTGGCTACACCGGGGTTTTATAAATCAGGAAGAGTTCATTATTTATTATTATTTATATCTCATCACTATTATTTTATTTATTATTTCTACTATTTTTTTACCAATGACTAGCACAGAAAATTTTATGAAACACTCAGTATCGAGCAATCTATTGAACCGCACCGAATTGCATAAAGGGACGCAGCATTGACGCCACCATCACCAATGCCGGAAATTTTCTGCAAGTTTGGAAAGCTCTCCATTGGTTTTCCGGAAACTTTTCCTCGGATGACATTCCTCATAATATTAGCAGTCCTTAAAAGTTATGTCCGTTCGGATAGTCATCTATAGAATACAGCCAAACTCGTCTGCAATCAACTGGTATCGAGGACAGAATCATTCATTGTGTACAGTGAACGATCAATAAGCGGAATAAAAATTCTACAACACGATCAATCAAAAAGTTATAGCCCTTCGACATGACCCATGTTCACCGATTCTCGCAAAAATATTCGAAATTTTTAACAATAAATAACCTTGCAAATAAAAATTTTCCTGAACTTAAACCATAGCATGATGGTACGCAAGTATCGAAATCTTCAAGGAATGGGTGAAGGTGATTTTTACACTTGATGGCGTGCACCCAGGAAAAATCCAGAGGAAGAACAAACTTGAAAAAAGTCCTATGGAACTTTTCCCGGTCCCGTCGGACTTTAAGTCTTTTCTTCCTTGGCATTGAAATCTTCATAACTTTCAAAAAACAGAAGTCGATTTCCGTCCGATTTCCCTTTCCGGAGATTTACCACCCATTTTCGCGACAACCCCTCGTAATTCGCAGTCGAAACCTTTCATTCGGATTTAGATGTCTCGATAGCTGACGGACGTGCACGTGAGGCGCACGCATACAGAGCTCCGTCGAAGATGATTTTTACGTGCTGCATCTCGAATTCTGCCGCATTTTCCACACAAAAGGCAAGCCACGTCGCCGCCACGGGGACTGCGCATAAACTTAAAGGCAAAGCACATCCCACCGAGACGGCGTTATTTTTTTCCCCCGCCCGTTCATAATGGAGGCGCAGTGTTTGCAAAGAGAACACCCTTTTTTTCCTACTCGCATGCAGAATCTTGCGACAGGTCGCTAATGAGAGACGGAATAATAAAAGAAAGCCTTCCGAGACGAATGCGTCCAAAGAGACGCCTACTCGAAGGAGACGGAGTGTACTTTATAAACGGCGGTAGCGAAAATACACAGTGCGTTTTTATATCCGATTTACTCCGTAGACGCGAAAACGAGGTGTGTAAAGTAATGGAAATCCTATTCTTCTGATGGGGGGTGGGGAAAATACAGACGTCTCGTCTGCGATTTCTCGGTGTACTTGCAGGTATCGCTTCCATTGGTAAGGTGGTGATGTTTAATTAGAATTCGAACGGTTGTTTTATGCTTAGGCGCCTGATGATGAGGAAAGAGGACACAGAAATTAACTTTTATATATTACTTTATTAAATATAAAGTAATAACCTGGCGGGTCCTACATGATCACTGTCTTAAGATTTACACTGTTTATATTAACCTCTAATGCTGACATGAAAATGAGGAAAATAAAACGAAGAATTTTACTAACGAGGATTCATTTGCCCGTCGTCTAACGTCCATGCATCCCACGGATAATTATCACAATTTACAGTTAATATTATGACAACCGGCGTATTTAGTATATGATTACTCACATTTACACCACTGAAGAGATTATACGGGCAATTCAGGACGGACCTTTCCTCTTTTCACGAGAAAAATCAAGAAGAGTGAGCCATTCTGAGTCTCCAAGATGTATACTGACCTGAAATAAACAACAAAAAGTTATTAGATAAATTATCACGTATGTATCATCATCTTAATTTAATATAAATATAAACTGCTCATAAAATATTTTGGTATATTGTTAAAAGTGCTTCGACCGCCAAGGTCATTCCAGACTTATGGGCTCCCATCGTAAATCGAACCCGGAACCTCTTTCACCAAAAGCAAACATGATACTTTAAATGACTGTCCGTGAACCCATTACATATTCTACTACTGAAAATGATGTATAAAGATAGCTTCTTAACGCATACAAACAGATTTTTTTATGTCTAAATACAGGAAACACTGATGCATCATGTAGTATGATTCACCCTGAATTTTTAAATGGAAATGAATTAATTTTTAAATCATGTAGGATTTACATGATCAAGAGAAAGATAAGATGATATAATAAAGGGCATTCGTATGGTATTTGTTAAAATGTAGCACATTATTTTTTACACCAAAAAGTTTCAAAACATTCAAATGTTTAAATTCAAGAGCTTCAAATCGATTTCAGTTTACTTACGTATTTTAACCAAGTAAACAAACACAATGACGAATATATGACGTAATGACTTGATCAACAATAATACAGAATTTTCGCTATCTGCTTTCAGAAAACACATTTGGCACTACTTAATCATATCATTCCTCAGGTATTGATTTCCTTCTTGGTTTCTCTTTTTGTGTGCGCTACAAAACTTCATGACTGCATAATGAAGATTGGTTAATATTTCACATAAACTTTAATTCATTAAATTGAGCAAATATTTTTTGATCGATAACTTCTGAGCATAAGTTGTTCTCAGTGACTAAAGATGTAGAAGTACTACTACTTCTACTAAAGAAGTAGACGAAGAGATCACAAACCGAACACTTTCCAAATACGTGATTTCAAGAATTTCTAACGGTTCCACGAATGATCCCAAATTCGCCGCTGTCATATTCCCAGAAATCTTATGAATAAATTACTTGCTGATGGAAAAGATTACCCGCTACCTGTGTTACCCGACGAATTTTGATTTGCCTACACATTCACACGGGAGTGGAAAACACAGCCTACGGTGGTTCGCTAAATTAAAAAATCAAATACGCTAATATTTCGTAACTTAAGAACTCTAGGAGTATGAATATGATCTCTAGAAGTATGAGCTTGTAATCACAAGCATCTCGAGTGTATTTAAATTAAGCAAAATATCGCACTGAATGCTATTTAACGTTTGCCCATTTCTATTCACGTTAGTTTAATAGCAGGGTTGATGTCTTACTTTAAAACTACATTTTTATATTCGTATATAGTAAATGATGGACTGATATTCGCAACGATGACTGCGTTGCAGTATGAAAATAGATGTCGTAAATGCTAAAATGTGATAGAGAAAAAAGTCTACAAAACAACACAGTAGTTACGATAGTGACAACGGCAGCTCAGGCTGGCCGGATGTCTGAACTCGGCACCGAAAATGTGGGAAACAATTATTCAGAAACAGAGGCGTACAGTATTCTTCATCGCATTCTTTATTCGCAGATAATCTCACGCTATTCTGCCAAATGTAATGGCGAATTCCATCAGGACAATAATGGAGCGTCACTTCACCCGTAATGGATTGGACGGGAGTGCTCAACGTCCTATTAAATACTTTAAACCACGGTAAGAATAAACAGTCCGACAGACAAAAACCAAGAGGTGGAATAAAACGAAGGGAAGACTTGCTCTAGCTTTTTGCTTCGCTTCCTTGGACCGCGAAAATACATCTCTTACACATATTGTGAAAAAAGTTCTGAGCGAAAAAAAGTTACCACATCCGTGACAGACGCCACGTTAAGTTCAGAGACAGAGGATGAATGAGGAAAAGGGAATGATGTGGAGGAAAAGAATTGCAAAAGGATGTGAGAAGGAAACAAAAACGCAGAAAAAAGTGTATGAAATAAGGTTTATGAAGATACAAAGTATACACACACTTGAGCAAAGGTAAATAAAAAGTGATGCATCAAGTAGTGTAAAATCCATTGTGCATTAGTATATCTACTGATTAGAGAATAACTGGTGAGCATTGTAAGAAAGTTGAGATTGATTAAAAGAATGCATGACTAATCTCAGAAGTTACATACAAATTTGCATCAAACGATTTATTATGTTTGATTCATTTAATATTATTTATTCAAGATAATGTATTTAATATAATTTGTTATGTATAATTCACATTATACATACAATTTACATAACATAATCAGTCATAAAATCGAAGAGGTTTCGCGCTGTCACTAGAAATATTCATCAGTTTATCTTCATGTCTATTTAATAGTTAACTTAAAAAATAAACCATAAGTTCGAAATAAAAATGATTTAATGTTAATGCCGTTTAATTATTTCCATACTTTTAATATTGAAGGCATTCATGAACGTAGGGAAATAATTTCTATTAGCTAATTTCCATAGGTTACTGCTCACTGAATTTGATGAGATGTTATCATTGGATCAGTAATGATTTATGATTTACTGGTGACAGTTTGCAAAATAATTTTGATCCACTCGGAATCAATTAACAGTTGCAAAAATAAATATCATTAGGTATGAAACGGACTTTTTAAAAAAGGAGAAGGTTACGGAAAATATTAATTCCCGGAGAGGTTTAAAGTAATTAAGCATTTTCACATTATTTTAGCAGTGACAACGTCAATTAGCTTTAATGCAAATCTTGCTTGTTTCTAAAGATATATAACCAAATAACCACCAATTACCACAAAATTTTTATCATGTCAAAAAAGAGTATTTCCACGTCATTGTATGTAGAATAGCATGTTAAAAATGATTTCAAGCGTTGCTTCTCATCTGTAAAATAAATTGAAGATGTAAGAGGAAAAAGTTAAAACCCATCCACGAGACAGAGTGACCGAATTTAATAGAGTAGATAGTAAAACGGAAAGGTGGCAATAATGAAAAACAATAATAAAAACAACACGTTAAAAACCTCTTTGGATCAGGCAATCTCACACGTCAAATGAGAATAATAGTTAAATGGGACCCGCGCATGCGCCGCGCGCGCCTCCTCTCGAGTGAACGAACCCTTTTATACATATAAAAGGAACGCTATCCTCAGACCATCTCAACGATTCGGACGCGAATAAAAAAAGATTTGAGTGCACCGGACGGGAAGTAGCGGGAGGAAAAAACTGGGATACTCATGCATACGTCAGACGTATCAAATTTCTCTCCGTCCCGAGAAAACGGATGGTGACGGCATAAAAAAGAGAGGAAGTGTAGATGCAGGGAGATGTTCGGGGTCAAACGATGGAGACCTTTATTTTTTCCCGTTTGGATTCGCCAGTGTCCCACTACATCCCCTCTCCCTTCCGATGGCCGCTACCCTTAAAAAAGGTGCATATTTTATCGCGAACCGGGAGGATTCTTGCTCCGTGGACATTTCTCTTCTGCTACTGTGCGTGCCCCGTGGATGTGTCGGGAGATAGTGCATCTAGAGTGCCATTAGTCTCACTATTACACATCGGGGCCGACCGAGCGAGAGAGTGTGATTAATGCATGGGTTCAGAAGAATGCTATGATGCAATATGTATCTGCGAGAGGTTGGGGTGTTTGATAAACGTTCGCCACTGCCAGAGGATCGTTTTTTGCGGCTTCGGAACGCTTGGTTTTTTACATTTTTCGCGCTCGAGGTGGAATCGAGAGTTTTTCTTTTCTTTAGCGGGAACTAAGAAGGACGTATGATGTGGATGATAATTGGATTGAAGCGGAGGATGGTGTTTATTCGAGGATAATCTCGGCATTAAGGAAATAAAACGGAGATCGTATGGGGCTTTCTCGGAGGAAAAAAGAAGCAAACTGATTAATTGAAGTGAGTTGAGGGAATTGCCTGATTTTTGCGATTTGCATACATACCTTGTTGCCACTTGGCCAGAAGGCCGAATTGCAGCGAAAAATTAAAAAAAAACTAAATGAATGTAATACTCTATGTTGACCTTTAAAAGCAATTTTTCCAGTCTACAAAAGCATGATGATGTAAGGTATGATTATTATTAGAGTATTTATGCATGTAGGTCTGTAAACAAATAACAATAATTTTAACCATCTCTGTAGTTCTAAAAAATTCAGGTTTTGTTGGGAAAGCAGATAATTATGCTTTATGTCTTCATTAGCTCATCGCAGATCAGAGAGTAAAAAAGTTAAGAAACAAATATTATAATTTTATTTCTCCTCTGAAACCACGTTTTCTGATTAAAATACTTCCAGGCATGTAATATAATGTGGCTAATAATGAAAAAAATAAAACTAACTCCGTCTGGAACTTCTCCTGGACTAAAGCGACATGTAGATTGTGGACCACATATAGCAAAAGTTATCCTACAGCTAAACCCTGAAATATATCAAAATTTAAGAATAAATCTTAGGAATGCTTTCTTTTTCCTTGCCCTTCACGTTCTTCCAGCAGCCGCCTATTCGGCTACTTAACACCCATCTTCCTTAAGGTAACGACGCCAATTGCATATAATGTCCTTAATTACTTAAATGAGGGCCACACCTACCTCTCCTAGTATGTACATCTCGAGAAATCCCAAGGTCAAAGATCTCCTATCACTCTCGGGAGAATCACCTATACAGGAATCCAAATGTAATTTCCAACACTAATTAACACCGGCGCTGGAACGAGAAATCTGCGAGGAAACAGCATCTCTCACACATATCCAGAAGGTTTCCTTCTGACTCATCTCCTGAATATAATCAAAGAAAGGAAACTCCTTTTAAGAAGACGGAAAAAAAACACTTTGCTCCTTCCGTTCGCCACAAACCATCCTTCTCGTAAACATCTCTTCCTTCGTCCTAGAGAAAAAACGTTTATTAAACAAACGTACCCGCATTCAACTCGGCGGAAACTCTCCCTCGCTTATAAATTCGCCTTTATCCCGTTGACAAAATGCGTTTCTAAAAGGGTTGACTCACGGTAAACAGAGTGGTAATAGGGGGGTTGAATCTCGGCGGCAAAAGCGGCTTCAGCTCGCCGCAACAATGGGACATAAAGCATAAGGGGAGGGCGGGGTCGGTGTAGGTCACAACCCCGTTGCATCTCCAGTTCATCATTATGCGATGACCATTTTTTCGGTCGTGAGGTGGAGAAAGTGGGGAGGAGAACAAAGAAGCGGTAACGGGGAAGGGAAAAAGGGTCTGAAACGGAGTGACCGCGTTATTTATTTGAATGAGGAGATGGTTGGGTCGGAATAACCAAAAGGAATGGCCATCCTTAAAATGATTAGTGGGCATGGTTAGATGGAGAAAAGGCGTCTTCCCGAACGGTTTGTTTCTCGTTTCTCCTATCTCTAGTTGTGTTAGTTAGTTAAAGGATCGCCCATCGGAATTGTTAAAAAATATATGTGCGTCGTGCGCCTATGTATATTGTGACCGGAAAATTTACTGCTTCCTCGATAGGTATTTTTTCCCTCGGATCGTGAGGATTGTCAAAACTGAAGATTGGGGATTTCGTTCGGTTATAGAAAGGTTGCTCTTTCCCCGCACACGAAACGAAGTCGATGAGTGATATCCGAGGAGGTCCTGGAGATTCGTGGCACGGAAATCCATCCCATAAATTTTGTAAAAGATGGCACCTTCTTCCGCTTTGGGTTTGGCTTCAAGATTCGTCGATGAGTAAAAATTTGTGTATTCAACTGGTTAATATGCACTTATTACTAAATTGTTCACAGCATTTAAAAGTAATTTGGACATAAGGCAGAAATGAGATTTTGGGAAAGTGAGCAAGCCGCTTCGAAGCTCGTAAATAAATTGGGCTGCATTGATTCACTTTTGAAAGTGGTATTATAACCTCGGACTAAAAATACTTAAAAGTAAATATTTTGTCGCACTTAATTAGTCTGATATATTTGAATGAGTTGGGACTGAAGTAGTATAGATAGCAATTAATATTATTGATAACTCAGGGTAGTAGTATTATTACAAATGCTTCGACAGCTGAGGTCATCTAGCACGTGGGTTCCCACCGGTAATCGAACCAGGGACTGCTTTCACCATAGCCGAAAAAGCTACCTACACGGCTATCCTTGAATATTCAGATTAGTAAAATAATGAATACATAAATGAATCTTACAACTAGGAAAGTGCTTTAAAAACTATGGAGATTGCGGAAATTCAATTAAAACAGCTAACGATTAAGATAACAGGTCAATAATTTCCTGGAGACGCCAAAACACCTGTGGCTTGAGCTATTTCGATGAGAGATTTCAACGCCTGATACTTAAGGCGTTTAAGCAAAACACCATATTCTGACGCATGGTAAAGATCCCACGCTTGCTAATGAAGGGCATCATTGGAAGGAGAGAAACGATTCATTAAAAGAGACACGCGAGGGGACGTACGTATATGGACATCCGTTCCCCTCCCTCATTTGAAAGGAGATGAAGGAAAGCTTCCTTCCATTATTTGTTTTCTGCCATATTCGACGATTCTCGAAAGAGTTTCAACCAATGCTAATCTTTTGGGCGTTAATATACATTTGGAACCAAGCGGAGATAACTTACATTTGACATCCTTTAATTCTATTGTCTCTGATTCAGGTGGCAAATTTATCAAGTCTTCTGTCGTACGCTTTGCCCTTGAATTTGGCACTCTGCCCAATGGTGCGTAAATGACTCGTCTCGCTGAATGCAACTCAGGGTCTTCGTTAATCAATTTATCCTCTTAGGGTCTAAGTTTTGGAGTAGGGGGCTCAGATTTTCATATAAATGTAATTAGAAATTTAGATTCGATTGCCTCTAGATGACCGTAAGAATAAGAGTGCATCGTAACTTCTTCCAAATATAGGTTATAATGGTCCCACCACCCGGTTTCGGAGTGAAATTGAAGACAAGAGTTAAATGAGGGGGCGAAAAAGATGGTTCTCTTCCCTCAGAAGTAATTATTTAAGCTTCTTCACTTATCAATGATTTAAAATTCCTTTAACCTCCAGAGATAAAAGTGAGAATTTTTATTCAAATGAATGGGAAGTTGGTTAACATATCCCACATGCTAATGAGGCTTCCTAGGAACATACTCAAATATAAATATTCTTAAAAACAAATCCTCGTGGCTCGATTGGAGAATGCTTAGGCCCACTTCTGTTAAATATCAACATTTTTGTGATAACTGACCTACTTCCTGTATTTTTCCCGAGTTACAACGGCAAATACCATGGACTATAGCCACTGTAATAAGTACTACATGTGTCATAAGACTATCTCCTTATTTACCCCTTATGATTTTATGAACTTATCCTCATTCGACAATTTTTATTCTCTGTTTTTCTTCTTGCCTTCTGCTTTCAATAACTCTCTGTAGACATTCTTCTCTAATCTATATTTGATTTATTCATTTCCTCTTCCGTTACTTTAACATTTTAAATTTATCTAAATTATCAAAACCCCTTCTCATTTATAATATGAGGAGGTATATAAACAATCAACGAAACTCCGTCACTTCGTCTGCACTATCATGTGCATATCAACACAACTCCCTCTTTCCATCATATATTACATCTACGTATAAAACGTATGCGATAATTTGTTGCCATCCTTTCTCAGACTCCATTTACCTGCATTATCTCATATATATAATAATCTGAGTGCATTGAAGAAGACTTTTGATTTATTTATTTATGCTGCTAGTAGAATTGCTTCTGGTGGCAGCCCCAACTATCATCAATAGACAACATATTTACAACCCCAATCCCTGCACCGGACGTTACACAGATAAATATTCCACACTTAACATTAATACCCACACAGTACTCAATCACAATACACATTATTCAAATACCACTACATTACATCAAGACTTAATTTACACACACACCTTGTCACCCCCACCATAACATTTGCACCACATATAACCCCTAATTATAAAAACTACAGTTCACTGTCACACTCTGATGCTTTTCAGTCCAAATTGTCAATCGTTTTCATATCGTTTTTATTCCTACATTCAAACAAATCCTGAAATTGGAGTCTTTCGAACTCCGCAACGGTTGCAACGCCGCAGCCACTTCGCTAATTCCAAAACCAGAACACGGAGTCCTAACTAGACGCGTAATTTCATTCGGCAATTAACCTCTAGGGAACACAAGATCCGCGCTAGAGACACGCAGGTACCAGACGCCGGAGACAAAACGGTCCCGCATACGTAATTCCCCGGGGACAGAAATACAGGCGACGCGAAACGAAAATTCCGACGACGATTACAAACCTCTCCGCCGAGATATGTTAATTCCGTCCGCGCCATTCTTCCACATCGCCCACCTTCTCGAAAAAGACAATCGGGCAATTAAAAGGGAGACGTGCATTTAGATATTCAGGACGACGCGTCTCCGCGAAACGAGGACCTTCTTCCCCTCCAGTGGTCCGGGAAGCGACACCCGGCTGGTGGCAAGAGACAGCCCGGAATGGAGTCCATTTTCGCCCCGCTATCGCCCTCACTTTATCGCATGCCTCCGTTTTAAAAGGTCTTCTTTTTTTTGGTCTTCTCGACCTCTTCCGAAGATCACACCCGTCTGCCGCGTCCACTCTCCTGATGCAGCAACGGAACCAAGGACAGATGAGTACAGATCTTCCGACAAAAAGGGGGTGCGCCCCTTCAAGTTCAAGGTTTTCTTACGCGTTTATTCCCTCGACCCACTCGACTCATCAAGAATATGGGAGAGGAGTTCCCTCTTGTGCCACTCCCCCCTTTCGCTGCAACCATTGAACACTGCAAAATTAACGGGGAGATTTAATTTCCTCACGTGAAGAGCTTTTCTATTAGTGCCAATGGTGCAGCCCTTGATCTGGTGGCATTACATTAAAAATCAGGTGGAATCGACAGATTTATTTGTAGCAGTTTTGTTAAAAGTGCACCGAAATCTAAGATAATTTCGCACATATGGGCCACCCCGGGAAACGAACCCGAGACCGCTTTTATTATCCGTCATCATTCGCGATGAATGATAAATAATATAATATGATACCCTTTCAAGAGAGAATTGACTGTCATTTATATAAATAAGTAAGGAAAAATCACTAAAAACTACTACTAAAACTTACTTGTAAGGGAATCAATTAAATATGTATATTACTTAATTGATTTCAATGACGAAAAACAGAGTTGAAAATGTCACCGTGAACGAGAACATTATCGTTGTTGAATGGAATCTTGAATGAGCATACCTCTGAGGAAAACTTCTTCTACTATCCTCCAACGTAGTATACATCTTAGAACTAATCTTTAAAGACTTTGCTTTCTTGCAATTTTTTAAACTGCAAAATATTCAGCCAATGTGAGTTTTTAAGCAAAAATGGCAATGGAATCTTATATAGTAAGACATGAAATTAATTCAACCGAAATGGAATATAAGGATAAGCAGAAAGAAACTCCTATATAGGAAGTTGTGTGAAACGATGCGAGATGCCTTAATAAGGAATTCAGTTAAGGAGAAATTTGGTTAATGTGGAATGTATGGGTTCAACTCCGATTAATCGATTTTTAACGTGGTATTAATGAAACTACTATTGAGGAACTATATTTATTGCCGATCCTAACCTAACCAGCAGATGGTTCAAATTATCAGTCAATCGCTCAATTTTTTTTTCTCAGATTCCGTCCTTTCACTAAACGTCCCTTCGTCCTTTTCTCTCTTCACCACTCCATCCCTTCACTGTCCAAGGCCAATGAATGAGATGCGACGACGGTGGTGATGAGATCTTAATAATGAGCTTCCGTGCCCAATTGAGGGGGTTTCAAACCGCTGTCTATGGAATGGGAACTTGTGGCAGTTCGTTTTCTGCGACCTCGGCCAAACACGTCCTTTTTTTCTTGCTTCCCCGTCCTGTTCTTACGCGGAAAAAATTACGCTCCGCTGGACGTTTTAATATTGACGATCCTTTAGCGTGAGTGAAGGGTATGACAGAAAACTATGAAGCAAACCGGTCAAAAAAGTGGTAAACGTCGATATCCTGCATCCAACTCCTCTCGTGACAAGCTCTTACAGTATTTTCTGCACAAAAGTTCGTTTTTGCCCTGTATACATCGAGCTATTTTCCTGGCGCAAGGATATTACGTGAAAATTTGCTCGAGTAACACTCAGAAATTACGAAAAAAGCAAAAGTGGATGTTTTTCGCCGCGAAACTTTTCGCCGGGAAGAAGAAAAGCTCCAGAAACTATTTACAGTCCACACTTCGAAAGCAAACAAAAACATCCTCCAACAATTAAGAGGCCGACAGAGTCGTAAGTTTGAGCTTATCGTAATTTCAACCGACGCGAGCCCAATAAAAATCAATAAATGCGTGAAATCTGAAGCATTTTTACGTCTATTTGAAATATTTCTTGCTCCCTTAAGTGCTTTCAGCTGATGGAAAAAGCTCGTCTTTGATAAAGATGATTGCTCTTTTATGAGCGTAAGCGAGGAGGGTTCGTTGATCTATTTCTTCGGAAGAGGAACTGTAATAACAACTGAATCGTTTTTTATGGGGGAATTGAAGGACTGTCGGGTAAAAACTCGAGCCTGACTTCAGGCGGATTTATGTCCAACGCCATTTCTATTAAGGGGCAAAAATATTGGCTTTCAATGCGGTTGGAACCAAAGGTGAGATATTTTACGAGGCGTATGGACATAAATTATATTTTAACTTGGTATCGAAGTTATTATTATCGATTCTTTAAAGCAGGTCGACCAATTTGGAGATATCCAATACTAGAAAGATCAATGGCAAGAAAGAGAGTTTAGAAGTTTAACTATGCTTCTTTATGATTTCAATTTAAAAATTAATTTTAACTGAAGAAATATACATTTTGCTTTGTTTTCCTCGATGACTTCATTATTTGAATATTCATGGGTAAAAATAAAGTAGCTTTAAGATTGGGATTACAAATAACAGCGATTAATTATCCAAATTTTCTTCACCCTCATTGAATTTAATGGGGTTCATTCGTATCCCGACAGTTTAAAAGGGAAAAAATAAGAATATTATTTATATAGTCCATCATAAGTAAATGACGTTACGATGCGTTGTCTTAATCAATTCATACGATAATTCCGTTTTACATGAATGAATATTATGGATATAATCAGCGAAAACATTGAATAGAGCTATGCAATATATCATTTTCAACAAAAAGAAGCTCACTCGTTTCTGCAACCATATTGTGATGAACGTAAAACAATTCTTCTGTTTTTTGTTACCGGATAAAGAAAAAGTTTTATTTACTTTTGTCTCATTCGTGCTCATGACTGTGATAATATGAACGAATGAATGACATTGATTAGTGGCATTCACTTTGTCACTTCTCAATGGATGCTACGAAATGCGCTATTCACAGACAGGGGCGAATCTAGAAACTTTTCAAGAGGGATCTGGTACATACCCGGGGAGATTTAAGACGATTTCCGTACTAACTCATCTTCAGTTAAATTTCCAAATGTCATTCTGTCATGATAAATGTATTAGATGTATAGTATAGATCCTAGCAAATCATTATTACTAAGTGCTACGAAATCATAAAGGGGTAGTGCGATCGCGCCGGGATCTGAACCCCCATGGATGTGTTAATCTACACAAGGTGCTGCACTTAGGTGGACTTCTTATTGGAAACTCATAACTCAGATTCAGAGAAGAAAGTAATGGTAAACTACCTCACTTCTAATTTGTCCTACTAAGTTTCAATAGGACTTCCGCAGTTAATGCTAAAGGAGTTCAGGTTCAAACCAGCCTTTGGGCTGAATACATTACGGATTATGCCTTTCAATTTGAAGCGCTTTCTCGATAAATGTTTCCGCAGTACATCGGGGCTTCTGCTTCATACGACACCTTTACGATCATCCGTGAGGCAATGAGAAAAAATTAAAGAGGAATTAAAACGCTCAGACATAAGCGTTCAGTAAGATATGAGAAGGAGGGGACGTTCATTTAAATATGATACGAAGAAACAAGTCCACCACCAGCAGATCCTTGGAGATTCCAGCGTAAGTGACGTCTCCAACACGAGAAAACCCATCGGATTAAAACAATGACTGCAAAGTCGATTTCCAGTACACTTGGAGAGCATAATTCAACATCGACGCGTTAATTATCTGCGAGTGTCAAGCGAGAGAGCGGCGCTCAACAGCTTCAAGCCAATCGGAAGCTCTGACGCGCATCGATATTCTTTCTCCCATGGATCGGGACGAGGACTTAAAACAACAACTCAATGAAGATATGCGGAGGCCTTCGAGGAATAAAAGCCTACGCCACCACATTCGGCCACAGGAGCTGTCAATGTCTGCCGACTCGAAATGGAAGAAGAGACTTGAAATTAGATAGAGCATGAGGGCTGTTTGAGGACACGCCATGGAGGTGGGAGGACTCCGGAGATTGGCGGCATGACTGACTTTGAAAGCTGATACGCGCAGCCTGAGTCAAAAAACGAAGTAATTTGCCTTACAAAACAGATAGTCAAAGGAACAAGTACACGCTGACGGATGCAAGACAAAAAATATCGTCCCGAGACGAGCTATTCCTGAAGATGGGCGTGGAAGGGGGGGAAAGAAATCAACGGACTCATTTGCATAAATATTTCATGTATTCTTAAAGGTATTAAGTTTCGGGGGGAAATCGTCATTATGATGAAAATAATGAGAATATTAATTTTAAGAGGGTGATTAATCTGTCCTCGGGCCATTCAAGCCTCTGCTATTTGATACTTTAAGTTCTAAACTTCCTCAACTAAGGTGTGGCTTACAAGGGGCGAACGAACCGAATGATTTGGGCCTTTCCATATCTACGCGTGGTTTATTTTCAATCAAACGGCAAGATGTACCGCTATGCGTCCCACGTCCGGAAGCATTCCTCCGTAAAATATTCCGACGAAATTGAAAACAAATAATTTTGAGTCACGGAAGATGTGTGTTCGTTAACAAAGAGTTAAAGCCGTTTTGTCATCATAAGTAACGAGAGGATATGAATAAGCAAATGAATTTGATGAAGCCTACGGAGATGATCGAAACGTCACACAAGTTCTTTTTAAGTGGAAAACATCAATTTAGCACTCCCTCTATAGATACAGTGACAGAGGAAGATAACGGGTACGTTGAGTTGCTGCGGGGAAGATTTTTGTCATCAATACATATAATCATCCGATAAAATATATACCTTTTTATTATTCATGATATCATCTTTTACCTTCAGCGAAATATCCATATATGAACAAAATTTAGAACCTTTTTACACTAAAAACCCTATAAATTTTTCAGCTACGTAAATTTTTGCTCATTCTTGTAATAGATAGAGCGAGAATCTATGTACAGGTCTACCAAACGAAGTTAAAAATAAAATCAAAATCGATACCTGAATCATTTATCTAAATGTTATACCTAATACATATCCAATATCTTAATTCCATGCTCCACAAATTTTAGCGAGATGTTGCAATTTCAAAATCTAGTGAATGTGTCCATAGTCCATTAAAATCCTTCACGTAACGTTTCGTAAAGGTCTGCAATAACCATAGAGAGAACGCAACACATTTTGAAGGTGAGAACGGAAAAATTTTCAGTTATTCTCACCTGCCGCATTGAAGTGCATTTTTGTTTGATTGGAGGCACTTACCAAAGACCGCTGCCGAAATGTATGGTGCATTCTGCAACGGTACAGGCAGAACTGGACATTTTTTGCTTCAGAAATATTTTCTGGAAGAACGTACAGTATCAATCAAGAGGAGACTTGCTCTTCTATATTGGAAAAAATATTTCTTTTTTCAAGCAATTCTGTCATTAACTTTAATATAATATCTTACTACGCGCATTAAGAAACGTCCCTGAGACTTCAGTGTCAATGCTACCTTTACACTGCTTCCTAGGATCGTTCATTTCTTACAAGTTATATTCTCATCTCTCCTTAAACGTTACATAAAAATGATAATCTCCTCAAGATTTCAATAGAGTTTATGAAATTTGGAACTGAGATATTTTACTAAAACCCCAAAACCTATCAAAACTTTTAGAACTCAACATCTTTGAGTACAATCCCTCACAGAAAAACACCAGTCCACTTGGAATACCTTCCATTACCTTTTCATTCCAGCACCGATAAATCTAGTTTGAAACTATTTGTTTTTTTATTTACCTATAAGATTCTATATATTAGATTTTACCGATTGCATACTTTCATACCTATCGGGTGTTTTCCTGTATAAGGTAATAAGTAAGATGATTGCAGGAAATAATTTTGCATTTATTGAGCTCATTTACATGTAAAACGGTAAAGTTTTGGTGGAAAAGAGTACATTCTGTCCTAACCTTGCCAAAAGTGTTTCTATAACAATAATAAATGCAGTAGATGAACAGTGATCGTAAAGCTTCAACAATTGATTTTAATTCGAGCTCCTTCAGATTATAGTCAAACCGTTAAAATTAAAAAGCCGCCAAGGGGTGGTGATCTTTCCTCTCCCTTGTCTACCAATGTTTCTAAGTCAACCGGCACTATAATTATAGCCATTTAAAGCATATGTTTATTTTCCGGACGCCTGTATGAATGAACCAGGAATGAGGGCAGAAAACACAGCTTTTGGCAGCGTTTATTAGCTTTGCACATACTTACGAAAAAAACGAATGTAAACCAAAAGGTAGGATAAAATGCAGCGGCCAGAATGTAGGTAAAAGTATGAAGCAAGGTGAAGCTCCATAGAGAGAGAGAGCTAAGTTACGGGAAGGTAGATGGAAGATAAATGATTTTTACGATCTGTGGTCCGTATCAGCCGGTGAGCTAACCCGTCCCAATGGAAATATGAAGGGAAACAAGCCGTGGTCGGATGAGTGTGTGGGAGTTGAGACGCCGCGTACCAGAAGGCATACGGAAGTGAAAGCCAAGGAGGAGTGATTGAGGGACGGGGAAGGTAACAGGGCTGAAGAAATGGGGACTGTTGGAAACATCACGGCAGACACCTCAGTGGAGAGGAAGGCAAGTCTCATTATCTTTTGCCCACACCACTCCACCGGCCCAACCTAACAACACGCGCATCATCATCTGCCCGAAAACAACGATCATCCCTCAAACCACCACTGCACTGCCTATTCTTCTGCCCACTCCCTCCTCTACCATTTTCCCTTCCTCTCTTTCCCTCGTCATATTTAACCATCTCATTTCTACCTCATTTTCTCTCCCAACGCCTTTACTACTCCTAATCCTAGGTCCTACAGATCATACGTTCATTCAGTTATTCATTACAGGAACGCCAATATTACTAAAATATCGTCTATATTTTAGGTGAAATTGAGACTGTGTAGTCTCCTCTTCCATTTAATTCAATAGAAGCTAAATAATGAAAACCCTTAACATAAGGGTTAATAATATAACTCTTAACTGTAACTACATTATCATCTGCGCATACGTTTTAAGTGTGAGTTGAAGCAAGAAAAGTATTCCTTTACTAAGAAATTAGGCATTGGTGAAATAACACACACCCTCTGGGTAATTTTTCATTTCGTTTTGAGAAACCTCTCCAAGTCCTACTCCTTCAAACAGAGAAAAAAATCTTTTGTTCTAGGAACGTTGTTTAAATATATCGTAATTGATCTTAACTTAATCTTGAAGGAGAGAAATAATTAAAAGTTTTCCAACATGAGATACTTAATGAGTAAATGGCACTTGGATTTTTCATTTTACTTTATGAAATGAGCGTTTTAAGTAGCCTTTTCGGATTGACACATGTTAATACTGTCTGTCAGTCAAGCTTGTTTATTGAAGAGCATGCCAAGCTTTGAAGTAATTTCTCATTATTATAGAAAACATAATAAAATAATAATATAAGAGTGACATAATAAATTACTTTAAGTCAAGAGGGAAAAGGGATCAAAATGGGAGGGAACCCTTGACCTAGATTGCTAATACTAGTCCCCAGAATTTCCAATCATAGTGAAGTGGTATATATAGCCATTTAGGTATATCTATCATTTAGGTAATCTATCATCTTTCATGAAAAATTGTGTAGTACGTTTTATACTAACTCACAATTAATTTGCACGAAGAAACTTGTCAATTTACTCTTGATAAGTTACCACCGTCCCTTACGCATATTTGTAATTTCGTTTTACCACTCATCATGGTTCTTTTTTCAAACAAATAGTCTGTTCATTCAGCCTTGCGTACGAACCCTGAACCAGTAAAACGGAAATCTACTGTAATTGCTCATTACGCTTCTTTCCTCCTTTTCCCAATCTGCCATCGCATGTATTATTATTCGTCATATATCCAACCGTTTATCATTCCTTTCTCTTCTCCTCGTCTTCTCGCTCAGTCTCATTCTTTTCCTACGTCTGCATCCTCTTTTAACCATCTTCCTTGGCCCTCCCTTCCTTCCCACTCCAATCTTCACTACCTCCCGCCGCCTGGCTCCGTCTCATATGCCAGAAAGGCAAAAGAGGTTTCTGAGGGACCGAGTCTGTTAAAAAATGTCCGTCAGCGATGGCCAGGTGGCGGTGGTCAGAGGAGGAAAAAGGAGGAATCCCATGCGTGGTGCCGCTGCTTCATGGACTCTCTCCGCTAATTTTGAGCGGGCGTCAGAGCCAAGCGTCTTGACCCCATCGAAACGGACGGCGGAGGGTTCGTTAAAGGCTTAAAAGTTGAAGGCTGGACGTTTAAAGAGGGGTACTGAATTGAAAAACATGTGTAAGTGTGACCGAAGAGAGGGAGGGAACAAATGGCAGAGACGTAGTCACACGGTCGATTACAGTTATCAATACAGGAGTTTTCTTTGGAGTCAATGAAGATGTGAGGTGCTTCCAAAGATGTCTAAAGATAAGGCATAGTAAAATCCTAAAATGAGTCATAAGCAAATAATGAACCTATTTACTTAGAAACTGTCATTTTTTTAGCGTTAGAATTCCCGTTTTCTTTTGAGAAATCAGTTTGGAAGTACTGGTTAGATAGTCATGAGTCTACAGATGTCATTAGCATCAAATAAAAACCTTGAAGTTGACGAACACTTGATTTTTTGGTAAGATTAGAAGCTATCAAAATTAATATTCATATTCTATAGGGTACCTAACGGATATGGTTCGCACAAAATATTAGAAGAAATTCCTCAGGAATAGACACCTAAAAAAATTGACTATACTAAAAGAGAAATATTATCACTAAATTCAGAAAATTCGATATTAACAAATACAGCTGGTTCACGCATGACTTTATATAAATTTTTTTAGAAACAAATTCACGAATATCATACACGTGCCATTAAGTTCTTATACATTTCTTAACGTATTTATTATAGTAACCATATTTTATTTTAATAGAAGAAAGATGACGGCTTACGAAGGATGGGATAGGATAGAGCTCGTCAAGGATGAACACTATTAACTAGATAAATATTGTAAAACCTTAAAAATACAATGACAACACGACTCATAAAAACTTTTAATCAATAACTTCCAATGCAAATCGTCTTAATCTTTCCAAAACTTTACATGATAGTTTGATATCGAGTTATCTTTCCCAAATTTTCATAGTATTCAGGTTTGGTATCAAGACATTCAAAATATGATTCCAAATTAATGATATTTATATTCATTAAGGGAAAAAACCACACCGAGTGCGCCTACTTGAATACAAATTTATAGATTTATGTTTACAGAGTAAATAGCAATTTAACATAAATTTTACGGAGAATGAAAAGGAGGCAGTTTCAATCTTTTCTCTCAATTAAATAACATGAAAATTATAGTGAATGAAAACAGGCGGTATTAACCTTTTCTCTCAATGGCGCCTGAAGAGTAAAAAACTAAGGAATACGTTAGTTTTTCTTTTATTTGTTCAAGAGAGTTCATCCGATTGCAATAAATTTTGAAGGAGCTTTCCTTTCTGAAAAAGGAAGAAAGACATCGTCAGGATGCAACTGTGATCTCAAGCAACAGGTTCGGAATCCTTTCTCCCAGGAAAAAAAAGGCTAACACCTATTCTAGACACGTAATTTCTTCCAGAGAGATTTCCTACCTACGCGACAAAATTCCTTCCGAGAAAAATAAGAAACTAGAGTATCTCAATCTAAGTGCATTTTTACCGTCCCGTATCGACGAGAAAGAATGGGATAGGGCTGAGGAAAAAATTTCTTAAGCGGCTAACGACCCAGGAAGTTCTACTCTCAAACCATTTAGCGACAGCTGAGTTATTCCCTGCTGAAATTTACGCGGCTCAGGACTTATTCAATGTAATCCGCGCGCAATTCGCTAGGGAACGAGACGAGATGTTACAGGAGATTGGACCGAATAGATGGAATCTCATTGCAAAACATTACTGAATATTCAATGTGCTACGACAATCGGGTGGTAAATGATTCGGAGGAGTCCATTCAAGTGCCAGCAATGCAAATTACATTAGAAGAGTCCATCTTTCTAGCGGAATGCGACCGCTTCCAGATCTGCACACTATCGCTATCATTTCGGTGGAGAATTAATAAAACAAGAGGAGAGGATGCGATTCTACTTCAACACGACTCCTTTCCAGAAAAAAAGATCCCAGGTTAGAAAGGTAGAAACCTTAAGAGTCTTGAGGAACGTTTTCAATATCCATGTAAAGCAATATCGATGACAGTGAAAATGGTTAGTTTTGATAACTCCTAAAGCGTAGGTTTAACTGGAGAAGACCTATTTTAATGGATTTTATTTTGAACTGCGTAGAGATTTTCGAGAATAATTAAAAAAATTAATTTGAGATTGATAAAATACAGGAAGTTCATGAAAATCATTTTTTTGAATCAAACACTCAAGAATCAAATACTATTTATCGACGAAGCCGCGATTTTGTTAACTCCAAACCAATGGCAGAAGAATAGAGGACGATTTTCACGTGACGAATTTACGTGAAACCTTTGATAATCTATTTTACATTTACTTTTATTGTGCAATCCGTAATTTTTATAAAAATGCATACATTTGTTAAATAATTCTATAAAACTCCATTAAATGAGCAAAATATGCAGATTCTAATACATTGAATGAAGTTGAGAAAAATGAGGTAATATGGGAAACGAGTGGCATATTTACAAGTAATTTTTAAAGTATAAATATAATAGTCTCTTTTGGAAGAAAACTCACAGAATGTATCGTGCAATAATGAATTGTATTAATGAAGATTGAATGTGAGAAAGGATGAATATACCATAATAGCATAAATAGATACATATAGCTTATTATCGTCAGCTATGATTTCCAATAAGAAATTAAATCGGATGCGTAAATTAAATAGAACTGATCTTAACTCCTCAGCTAAGATGATGTCAATATAAAGTATTAGTAAGTATTTGCACCGCCAAATATGGTTCTTCATTTTCTTATAGATCCTCCATCCGAAAAATTTATTTAAAGACTCAAATTATCCACCGTCACTTTATAAGAAGTGTATTTCTGCATTCATAAATTAAAGAAAAGGATAGGTTCTTGCAGAGCCTGCGTTCATACAAAACACCCTCAAAGTGATTTGCCCATAAAAAGCTTTACTAACATATACACAGGAAAAGGAATGTCAACTTACATCCTCAAACAATTAGCGGAATTGGCAACGTATTCAGGAACTCGAGCAACTCGTATTGAAATATTAAGGAGATCCGCGGATTATCTCACTCCCGAAATCAAAATGTTATTCGTCCAGAAGTTCACTGAGAACTCACCGTGACCGTGCATTCGATTGAATAAACATGCCATTGACTTTCATCTTCATTCTCTCATTCCGGAAGTCCGCAATCCTTTCCAAGGGCAGCAATCGTAACCTCCTTCAGAAGAAGGCAGGTGAGCAATTGTCCATTGATATAAATTCGAAAGATTACGATAGGAACGACAGTTGTGTTGTTAGGTAATAGGGGTTTCACCTACTCCGACCATTACCTCTGAAAAGCACATTTAAGGAATCATACACGATGACATAGCCAAACTGTGCAGAAATCGCCTTGATCTGTCATTTGAGCTTAGATTACTTTGAGACACAGTAATACATTTCTAGCCATAAAAGACTGAAGTATGAAACGTTGGGAAGCACGTAAGAAAACGTTTATGGTTCATGAGAAGTTAGCGTTGAAATAACTCGTAAAAATCTTGGTTAAAAGTGAACTATTAGATAAAAAATTCACCATTTTACATTGGAAATCGACGAAAAGTTTGCTCATGTGAGTAAATATGAACATACACAGCTTAAGATACCTAAATATTCCAGAATTATCAGCTTTTTATAAATAAAATTCGTTGTTTATCCTATATTACGGGGTTTCGAATCCAGCGAGCGAGACGGCACCGAAAGAAACCCACGTTTACAAGGGAATAAATGAGAATAAAAATGCCGAACACTTATCGCCCACTGAATGCCAAAACTTTTTCAGCACGATTATTCCACCTTCTCACTCTCCCCTATCCTAAAAATCACCCCCTTTGCAATCCACGAAGTCAATCATGCTTAAAGTTCGAGGATGGCCCCGTGTCTACCTATCGTTTCCGTATCTTTTTCCTCCCTCATACTCTTCTTCAGGGGGGACTATAACCCACTCAACCGTTCCATTTCCACCCCGACGAAACCGTTTTTCAGAAAATAAAAGAAGAAGATCACCGCAGAAGATTCTACCTTTTCAACACCGGATTTCCTCCTCCCTTCCCCACAATTCCTTTCTCTTTCCCTCTCTCCTGAGCGCCTGACCACCGAACGTTTATTTTCTCATTAGCGCCCAACCTCCTTTGCTTCTCCGTCCGTTTCATCTCCGCTCTTTCCCATTTTATCCACTTTCCGTTCTCAAGCCTTCTCATCCTCTCTGCTTTTTTATCCCAAAATCCCCTCTAATTTTTTTCGTGGTTCGGATCTCGCTCCGGTCATTTTTCGAATCCTCGGGGGAAGAGATGACCGTTTTTCTGGAGATTTTCCGATTAGAGTTAGTATTGTCAAAAATGCTATCATTAAAAAAAAAATCCGAGGTCCTTTAATTTTAAAATATCTCTAAACTGTCCAAAGATTGACAGATAGATCATTATCTTCCTTTTCAAGTAAGTTTGAAGAAGGAATACAAGAAACCTCGATTTGGCTGAAATTGCAACTTTTACTGTAACATGAAAAAAATATACCATTTCAATTAAAATGTTAGTGCCAACGACAGCGAGAGACAGAACCTCAGGTTGGCAAAATAAATCATTTTTTCGGTAAAACAATAACTTGCTCTCTAAAAATCTTTTATTACAGCTAATACCCTTTATGAACGACATTTATTGAGGATTATGTGAGGCAGAACCCTTTCGTTGAAGCTGATAAATATAAATCTTTAGCACAAAAAATTTCCAGCGTTCGATTCCTAGAACAGCTGATCTTCACCAGTTGCTACAACACGTCGTTCGCTCTTTTGATTTATTTTGGATTCCAGAATATTATATTTGACTATTTCCTGATAAAATGAAATTTTAAGGATGTAGATTTCTAATAATTTTTTGGGCCTTAACATAGTATCACTCCACACTGGGGCGCCTAAAACTCCCAACTAACCAGGGTGTGTTGGTTTTGAAGTAAGATGTATCCGACAGTGTTACTAAACCATAGAAATGATGTGATTCAGATCATAGTTGAAATATATTGATTGATTAATTGACTATACTTGAGCAATGTACAAAAATAATGGGAGCAGAGTGGGCATACTCTTTCAGCAGCTTAGCGATCCATACATCAAATTAATTTTCATTGACATCATCCGGCAGGCTACAAATCACATTAATCACGCCCATTAGGATACTAAAGCTTTTCTTATCTTTTCTCATTTATCTCACCACTTTTCTAAAATTCCATTGTTTTTTTTTTTAATTGGACGTACTTTCAATTTTGCTTGACTTGCAGGAAAAGCTCGTTCCAATTGGTGGTAGGGGCAGAGACTTCCTTTCTGCACGTTTCTATTCCCTTGGTATAGAGTCCTTTCCCCTCGATTGATTTATCTAAACCACTTTTTTGTTCATGGAACTCACCGCTTGTTCTCTCTTTGTACGCTGAAGAATTACGACGATCGAAAACCTATCTGGAAAGTTTCAAACTGTTTTCAATTCAATCGTGGAGTCCATACGTTAGCCGTTCGACTGATGACTCTGCAGGCGAAGACTGTTATATAAACCGAAGATAACTCCTACTTAGATAGTCTTTCAAACACCCGTTGGATGTCCGATACTTATTGAAACATATGAGACATTGCTGCCCTCTTCATATTAGCAAATACTATGCTTTATAAGAAAACAAATCGATAACATTCTCCTTTGTGATGAGTATTCCATGAGGATTTCTCCTTAAAAATTCTACATTTATCTTCGCACTTTCAAAATTTTGAGAAATTACTTTTCATAACATTAAGCTAAATTGGTTCTATCCATGCATATCTCCTATCTCAAAATTTATGGCCATAACAATGAGAAATGATAAGATAATCCTTGGCAACGAAGTGTAAGTTATTAAACTGTACTTTCAGCGTATATAATTCCAAGGAAAAAAGTGCAACCTCTGCATATCATCATATATAATTAATTAAAATTACTTCATGACGCTTTTAAGGAGCAAAAAGTGCCCACTAAACATTTATGTAACTATAGACTGAGATAATACTCACTCTATACTTTAACATATTAAATTCTAGTTATAATAGTATCAACGAAGGCGGAAACATTATACACCCATCTTTCTTTAACTAAATATATTAACAAAATCTCAGCTCTAAGAAAATTTCCACTGCAATATAATATTACTAAAACTGATATAGTGTACGAATGACATAAACTAAGGGCTCATGGGATGTTAATGGTTTCCTACAAGAATAAACAGTATAAAAAAGTATTCACGAGGATTTTCTGTCCCAATCAGTGCCGACAAGGTTCATTCAGTCATTAATACATTAGGGAAAAGGGTTTAATAAGAGGTATGAGACCGTTTTCTGTAGAAAGTATTCTCATCCAAACAGAAATACTTTCGCGTTTCACTCATGCCGAATATTCGTGCAAAATTCCTCCGTAGCCCGAAACCTCCAACGCAGAGAGACGTGAGGTCGCAAAGAGAAAGACGAAGGAAGAGAAAGGTATAAATATATCCCCGCGAAGTAAAAAGTGTCGCGACCGAGCGAGGAATGCGTTAATTATCTCGACAGTGAGAGAAAGGGAGTTTCCTTGAAGGAAGATGCACTTAACCGAGCGCAGAAATGAGAAGCGAAGTGAGAAATACTTGCCTCGCGCGCGACTAAATCCTTTATGGAATTCAATCGAAGAGATATTGATGGATAATGTGTGAAAATGTGAACCTTATCGAAAGGCTTATGGTTTTCCAGACCTCGTAGAATTACTTTCAGTGCTAACACTTCCACTCGGTTTCACCTGTGCAACGAAAAGAAAGATGACACAAGGGTCTCTCATTTCAATTAATTTTCTACGGGTTTCTCTGGCTCACGTCTGCCCTCAAAATAAATTAATTGATTCATGTCTAAACCCGTGGGAGTATGTCGTACACAGGAAAATTACTGAGTTGACTAAATGTAAGTCTTGAATGGCCCAAAGGTGAAACATAAATGTCTAATGAAATCGCTTTGTAATACGCAGGAAAATTAAGCCGGTAATTTTTTGTACTCTTACAAATGTTACAATCATCATGTACGTGTGTTCAAAAAGTAAGGTGAATTTTTCAAATTTATATATCAAAGGGTCCTCGTATATCAAAGGGTCCTTTTCTGATTGTAACCATTGAAATTTTTGTAAACTATCGGATGGTAAGACAGTAAGTAAAGAAATAGGAATGACGAAGCTCACATTTCAATTGACAATTGGCATTATGTGCAATATTTAGAGATATTATTCTTAAAAATCTCCATTCTGTACATGAAAAATAATAATGTTATGGATTTGGATTCAATACGGACATGGATACATATTTTTAGTAGTAATGCATAAATTTTTGAGCGACTGGAATCTGTCTGACTATCTATCAATAAAATAGTACAGCACAGAATGTAACTTCGAAAACCAAATATTTTGGTATAGGCATAAATATGCAACGTACATATACATAGAAGCCTCTTCTTACGCAAGCTAAAATACGTCGAATTACGTATCACCTGTTTCAAAAACAGTTTAGAGACTGAAACGCGCTGAATACAATCGGGCAAATTAAGTGATGACTCGAGGAAATATTTTCCCATCAATTACCTCAAAGTATGAAACGGAAAGGGAGAGATGGAAAAACTCCAGGGACCGACCGAATGGATGACAAATAACCTCCTCCTCGTGTAACGGAAGAGTGGGTCATTAAAACATCATTTACTAAGATATCAAAGGCCATCTTGCACCCGGAGACGAGGAATCACAAGAGCCGGTGCCGTTGGTGTGGATCCGAGAGAAAATCTCTCACAGAGTTTTTATAAGGATCTCGAAGCCGTATGGCTGACGCCTTAGGTTCGCTTCCTCGAATTCCACACTCACATTTCTGCCATAAGCCTTTGAGAAGCCTGCATAATAGGGATCCTTGAGTTTAAGGTAATTCTAAATATTCGCCATCAATGAAAGATAACAACAACGATGAAGGGTTTCCTTTTAAATATATAGTGCATTTAAACTCCAGATGTTCATGAAAAACTTTGTGGAACACAATCTAAAACTAGCTACGCTGTATTGATTTGACATCAAGTAAATATAAAAATGTTCTGGACGATAACAAATAAATGATAGTATGGAATTTCAATCATGTACGACAGATGTAATCTAATAATAATTTCCATCTATTCTTCTAGATCAAAAGATGTAAGGATTCACTGGAAGTTCTGAAGGATTTTTCCTTTTTCGTAAAGAGCTAATGCACCAGAATCTGATTCGTGATAAGATAAATATATAACGAAACGAATATGATTGAAGAGGTAATGAGGCACCAATGTGATACAATTATAAAGATAGAAAGTAGTAGTATTTAGTATCTTCCACAAAGGAGTTTTGCGACCTCGTTAACTGCTCCTCCTGCAGGTTGGAAAATTAACTTATTACGGAGTTCGGAAGGAAGATAAGATCGCGGCGAGATACACATAATCGTCGAGAATCCAGCACTTATTATCTTAAATGAAGCTGTAGGGGAAACTAATCGAGCAAAACGGTAGATGCCAAAAAAAACCGAAAAAATTTCCACTTCGGCTATCTTAACTAAAGATTTCTAGATTTTCATGCGAGATTTCTAATTCGAAAGGTGGAAGGATAATCTAAGATCTTAGATGGATTTGGGCGATTCCCGAACAATGCTTCTCCTAGAGAGCACTAAGCATTGTTCTCGTTTCCAAAAGGCTTTCTCTTTGGTGGCATTTAGGCAATGTCTCCGCGTGAAATGACTTGCGGATTCGGGAATCGCAAGAACGAAAGGTATTAAATAACCGTGCCTCCTCCGCCGTTACGCCATTTCTGTTTGATGGAACGCCTAAAGATCTACTGAGGATTGCCTTTCCGGCAATGGATATTATTCAATCGTAATATACAAAGCAAGGTCGGTGTCCAAAATTTTCCATCGCATATTATCGGTATGAATCGGTGGCTTTTCCTGGTTCATATCAAAGGCATGGTGTTTCCATGATTTAAATATTCCTCCCAAATAATTATGAAAATTTTATATTGATCCATTATAATGTGATCTCAGTTGCGGATGGTAAAATATTAGTCTATTTCGTTGAATACCCTAAACCTCGTGAATCTGATCGTTTACATCTGGATACTGCGCTTTAACGAAGCTGAGGTCATAGGGCTGCCTTTGCGTTGAATCCTGCATACATTCACCCCTAAATGCCTGGAAAATGCTGTTATAAAACTACGATTTGTTGAGCTGAAGGTTTCTACTATCTCTTTAAAAAATACAGAAATTATTCAGTGAGATTATCAAGACAGAGAATCTCCCTTTGCACTTATTATGGTGCAGACGGACTAATAAAGCAACTAGAAGAACCGTAAGTAGCCTGATATTCACTTGCTTCATACTCATGGCATCAGTTATTACCAACCAAATTAATGTAACAAGAAGATGCATAGATTTAAATAGTTTCATTATCACAGATATGAAGAAAATGAAGTTTCTAGAAACAAATTCCTCTCTCAGTAAAAACAAACAGGTGAAGTAAACAGGAAAAGGAGATCATGTGAAACACGAGAAAGATATTCCATTTTTTGCTGAATATAATTCCGGAGAGATAATACAAATTCTGTTAATATCAACTTCAATGTCATCAATCCCTTCCGTTCATCAAAGTCACTCCTTTCTCTCTCTTCCTACTTTCATGTTTTCCAAATTGATTTTACTAATTTGATAAATTAGATATTAATAATCTCATCTAAAAATTAGCCGTATCCATTCCCCGGTATTTTGGAATTCCCACCACACAACAAACGTTTCCGTCCCCTGTGAATGAATCACGCCAAATCACTGAAAACTTCGAGAGAATTTCCTCTTGTAGAGTGATTTCAAAAGAGTGGATTAACAACTGAACTAGATCCACCCTCAGATAAAGATTTGCCCGGCACCAAAAATCATTCGAGTGGAGCGCCGAATTTACTTCCATTTTAGACAACAATGATGGGAAAAGTTTTTGTCTTACTCCATCCCCCGTAAAGAGAGAACGAGACATCAACGATTGAAGGACCACAAAAAAAGAAGGAAGAAAGAAGAAATGACGAAGGATTCGAATAAGCGGAGACCAGTCGTAAAAACAACTCGAGCGGACGAGAAAGGGGAAACTTTTTTCTCCGTCAGCTAACCGCATACGACGAAGGGATCCAAATTGCGGCTTAGTAACCATAACCCTTGCCAACTCTCTGGATCACTCTTACCCTTCTCTCTTTCTTCACTTGCTCAACCAAATCGACCGTAAGGTAACGCCATTAGCAATGCCATCGGAATGTGTGAGGATCAAGGAACTTCCTAACGTAAAGGATAAAGCGTGAATCAGCCGGGGGATTTCAACGCCTGAAGATTGCTTCTGGGAAAGTCAATGAGCACTCCCTCCTGATTTCCGATGGGGTTGGATGAGAATAAATTACTGGATTAAATATGATTAACCTACGAAGCTTTTTGGAAACAAAGGTCTTCCTAGCAATATTCTCTGAAAGGACAATCAACCAGATTTCCAGGTAAAACTTGGAGGTTGACGTTCGTGACAGGAAATATCTTACTTTGATTTCAACATCCATGAAATATTTTAGGTGATATAAATTTGGCGAAATAAGAAACTTCTATAAATCTATGGCCGATGAAAATATGAAAGATATGGTATAAGGAAGCAAAATCATGAAACGTAAATTCTACATAAAATTTTACAAATTTCTTATAAATGTAGAAATTCCTCCAGAATCTATAGAAACATCGGGTGAACTTCGTTATCTTTATTGATTTTAGTTCAATGGATATAATCATTAAATTGTGTGTATTGCTCATTTGATATTTTAAAATGTAGAACCCTAGATACACATTGAAATCAGATTTTATTAAACTGGTAGGGAACAAACTGAAATGAAATTTTTTAGATGTCACGTTTCAGGGGGCACGACCAGCACTAATACCTTGCCTTTTATGACTTTACCACAAATTTATTGCTGTAATTAACGAAAGTGACATATCACAAGATTCATAATTGAGAGAAAGCTTTTGCTTGCTGAAAAAATCGCCCTCAATACTCCTCACTATCGTTAACCCACAAGATTTAATTTGGCATACTTGTGATACATCATATATATAATTTCTATGCCATTCCTTCGCTTAATATAACTCGAACGAAAGCGGAAGAGATAAAATTGGATTATTCTTTTCAAAATTTCTATATTTCAACAGGGGACTCCTAGACGAGAGTAATGGCACTGATTTTAAGGTAGAAACTTAAAAAGTATGAAACTTATACCCAAGAATATTGATAGTAATAAGGAATCCATTTGAATCGAGGAAGATGAATATGATAAGCTATGAGAGAAAAGGTTCGTGGAAGTTATCATAGGTTTCTTCACAGTGTTGGGGCGTTCACCGGATGGCTCTCTCCATGCGGAGGATGACGACAGGACGTCACTTAACACTAGTCTCTGGAAGCGGCCAAGAGAAATTCCGGAGGGGAAAGAAAAACAAAGAATGGAAGGTTTAAAATATTAGTGAATGGAGGAGAGGAAGGCAAAGTAGGTGTGGACTAAACGAAAGGGAAATTTATGAGAGGAGCAAATGATTGATCAAACAAAGATCTCGAAAACAAAAGAAGCTTGTGGGAGAAGAGGAAAGTTGTTAACTGTTAGTTCCTTTCTTCACTATTTCTTGCGCTCATCTATACACAAAGGTGGGAAACCAACTTTCCTTTCATGTACATAGCCAAGCTTCTAACGAAATAGACCAATATACATGCAGATGCGTATATAACTTAACAGTGAGAGAGAGGGACGAAGGTAAAATTTAATTAGACTTTAATATGTACATTTTGTGCACCTGATTCCCTTCACTGAATCATCGATTAGAAGATATTTCATTTAAAACATCGTCAGAGAGTTCTCTTTAACGATCCTACAATGAGGAAACGAAGAAGTGAAAATGAAATACCAACTCTCCACGTTCATAATATCAAAGATAGATATTAAAAATTTAATTGAATTTTGAGCTTTTCAAAGAACTAAAACTTTTTTTAAATCCAAGGTAATTAACTGATTGCATCCAAGACGATAAATGAGCCTCGATGGAATGGATTTATTCCTAAGAACTGCTGTAACAACAAAGATGGATGATCGGTAGAGTTGGATTTGTCAGACTTAAGATATCCAGAAGGTCGCATGGAAGCTTTCATGGAATTAGATTAAAATTAATTCCACACTTTTTCATTTTCTGGTTTTCCATGATGATTAACAGCAAAGCAAAAACACAGGAATGCTTTTAAAACCAGAAGAATACGAGGAATCGAAGAAAATAAATTCAAGTTAGAAATGAACTGGACTGATCAAAATATCATCTGAATTTAAATAAGCTTACAGCGTTCCTCTAGCTCGCTTATGAATATTTATATTTATCTATCCGGTATATGTGAGCAAGCCTCCGGGAGCGTAGTGGCTAGAATAACAGCCTGGCGACAGGTAACAGGTTTCTGTGTGATGAGTTCAATTCCAGAAATGGCATGCATGAATTATTGTGATTTAATTGTAAGAACGGAGATGGAGATCTAATTAACGTGCTAATAAAATGATAATAATTTTAAGAGTGGGATTGATACTTATGAGTCTCTTTTCTCATCCACTTACTACATACTTACCCATTCAGTGAAACATAAAACATCTTGCAATAAGAATAATTTTGAAATTTGCGGATTTCTTTTTTCATTATGGCTTTCCACGTAGCACGGCCAGAAATGATTGATTACATAAAAGATCTTATTGTTATTACTATCATCCTGAATATTCCCTTTTTCAAATACTAATATGGTTTCTTTATATTTACAATAAAACTCCCTGTTGAATGCTTCAAGTGTGTCGCAGAATTTTTCCGGTACCTTAGCCGATTCATTTCCCGTAATTTTATTATCGGATTTCATTCTCACCTTGGGTATCTTTTAAAAGGTTACCGGTAGTAGGCAGAGACTAACCAAATGATACTTGATTCTAAGTTTTTTGGTCCAACTCTCCTTTTTAATTCCAATACCCAAATTTAAAGCCTAAGGTCTTACAAGAAATTCGACCCCAATGCTTCATCGCTCGGAATATTCTTAATAGGAGTGGGACCAAAGTCAGTTGGAAGATCTACTAAAGGTTGTATACGGTTATCTCATACGGTAATGTACGATTTCTATTCATGGTTTCGACGTTTCTATATCCTGGCAAGCGTTCGCCTTCGATGTTTCAGTTTCAGGCATCGTGAAATTGTGTCCCCGAGCTCTTCGACGCAATTCTTCCCGCCCAAATGTCTCTACTCGAGGTATAATTCAACCCCTTCCACACACTAACGCCGCCCCCAGTCCTTCCCTCGCATTTCCTTTCCCCTCTGCATCTCTTTAAGGTCCTCAGACCACCGCGACACCTCTCTCTCTCTCTCCCTGCCCCACCGCCTACCATTCTCCCAAAAATCCAGACCGTTCGGCATTTTATCGCCTCTCCTTTTCATCCGACATCCCTTCCTTCCCGGTGCCAAGACCCCACCCACATTCCCATCCTTACAAATCCATCCTCCTTCCCTCTCTTTATTCGGTGATCTCTGCCCACCTTCCTTCCCCTGCGAAAAGGGTAGATTTCATCTCAATCCCGAGGGTATGAAGGGGTCTTCAAGGAAGACAGTGGATGCATGCGAAAGCAGTCTGCCAAGGAACTGGGGACAAACGTGGGGGTAGTCTCTATAAGTTGATCAGAGAAGGAGTGTTAATGAAGTGGTTGAATCCTGATATCGGTAACTTTGAATAGAAATGAGTACCTCGGAATTGAGTGGAAGTATTTCATATGAAGGCGTCTCTTTACCGGTAGAAATCATATGCGTATGCAACTATTCCTAATTTACAAATGCATCATATACTATTATGAGTATTTTCAAAAGTTCATCCAAACTCGTGAGCAATCTAATTATTCGATCCGGATCTCAAAAACACCGATGACAACAGTAGTATTGTTATATACACTCCGACAGCTAAGGCCATTTCGCACGTTGGCTCCCACCAAGAATCAGGAACAAATTTCACAAAAATCGAACGAGCTACACAATTGGCTAACCGAGAACCCCAGATAACATCAATCAGTAAACCAATTCTTTAAAATTATGAAAATAAACATTACGCATCCTATCAAAACACCGTTTAAGTTTTATTAAATGACTGAATGACGAAGATTCCCCTTCCATACCTTTTTCCGGTTTCCTTAATGTTCGCAAATGAGTATAAAAATTTTGAACCAAGAGATAACTTATCCCGCTCAGTCTCAAATAAAGGGATCGCTAATTACTACGAGAATACCAGAAAGTACCAATATTGGCAGAGAACTACCTTTGGGTTTTGATATGAATGCAGAAACCAAGCAGATCTTCTTTAAGGTGCCTAATTCCTCTATTCTCTCTAGAACAAAGCACTCAATAACATCAAAAGAGCCAAAAAAAATAAAAGCATTCCCTTACATCACAGTGGCCCTAAGTTAGAGAGCGAACGGAATAATTTCAAGGTGGTCTGAGGACTTCACATTATTCCCGCATAAAATCAGAAGTAAGGCTCCATTTAATACAGTCGGTGACAAGAATTATGGCCTGAGCACAATAAAACATTTTTCAAATGAGAGAATTTTCAGCGACTTCAATAATCTCTTTTTCTATGGCCCACCATAAAAGAAAGAAGAAAACATTCACGGCCCCTCGTAAACAGAGTTTTTAATACCCAAATAATAAATTGTCCATCTATGACTGGAGTCAAACCTTAGTTTCATTTCGACGGAGTTCTAAGGAGATACGAACGTATTAAAACTTATTAGCCAAGGTCTTCCGGACGAGGAAGAGGAGATAGAAAGAATGAAATGGAAGCAAAAGAAGAGCAAATGAGTAGTGGGCGGCGGAAGGAGGAAGATTGGGAGGTTGCGAATGCTGTGCAAGGAGAGAAAGAAAGAGAAATAGAGGTATGAGGAGAGGAAGAGGAGATGCGGTGTTAGTAAATGGGATGAGGGGAGAATACAAGTAAGTTCCGCCCTTATTGGCCCGGGAACTTGTACAGTCGTCAAATTCAACCTCCTACTCCTCCTTGAGCTCTCCACTTTGGCTGTTCCTGCTTCGCATGTGGCGCGATAGAAGGAGATGGGAAAGGAAATATGAGGAAAGGTTAGGTAACAAATAAAGAAGTAGAAATTAGGGTTAGAAAGATATTTTTGGTAATTAGCTGTTCTATCAAACCATTAGGAAGTTTACCTAAGGTAACATGCAGAATATGATGAAAAAAACGAAATGAAAGTTTATCTAGAGCAATATACAGCATATGATGAGGTACATTCCAGTGCGTGCATAATGACCACTGAACAAATAAACCAAGTCTCAGTATCAAATCAAATGTCAATAATACAATCCACGGTGGAAGCCAACCACTTTAAAATGACCCTGAGGCCTGGCACCAAGTCAAAATTATAAAGAGAGGAATTTCACTTGATTTGTTTTAATTCTTCAAAATGTCAGGAAGATGATGATTTCATTTACATATAATGAAAACAGAAAAAATGTAGAAAAACTTATTTAAGGAGCCCATATCGAATGAATGAAATAAACCATTTGGTGCATTACAGTATAGCGAGATGGAGCAATTACTACCTACAATAGAACTTTTTCGATAATTTGAGCATCCATGGTGGTCAGAAGAACAACACCAGACAATACGTGCAGTTTAAAAGAAATTTGCTAAGGTAATAGTTTCTTGACTTAGCAGTAAGCTCTCCAAACAGGGATACAAGCCTGTCATAAATGCTACAAAATATTGATGATTAAGCCCAAATTAAGGACAGATGATTGTATAAAACACAGTCGAGTGCGTGACTTCAATCGAAATAAAAGAAAACAGGGATTTGAAAGCAGTCAGGGCGAAACGAGAAAAAAGAACTCAAAGTATAAGAGTAGAGAGAGGGTTGTCGGGCATTTGAAAGTAAAAACAGCAGAGGAGCGAGGCGAGAATAATTATAAGAAAGAAAAACAAGACTGAGGAAAAAGAGAGAGAGAATCGGCTCAAGAAAAGGGGGAGAGGTAAAGAAATAGAGGAAGAAATGCTTTGAGACAAGGATGGCGAAAGAGGGTATAAGACACGATCCAAAATATCCATTCCCAACCACTCCTTCAAATCCCACCGCCTCCTCTAAATCTCCTCTAAACATCCAAACCGCATTTCTCTCTTCCTTTAAAACATATACGCACACAAGAGAGCATGATGTAACCCTAAAAGAAGTGATGGCACTCCGGAGGACATAAATACCTTCATTATTCCCTTCCAATACTTGGCCCCGGGCTGTTCTTTTCGTTCAAAAAAGAAAGGAAGGGAGATAGTCTACAGGAAGGCGTTGAGAGGTGAGTTGAAGTAAAAAAAAGAAATCTCCGGAGAGCGTAAGAATGCAAATGCCGCCATTCCTCGGGATGTCTCCTCGAAAATCCGGGGACTCCAAAAGGAGGAGGGAGATAAGATGGGAGGGCTATCTTCACTCATTGGTCGGCAGTAAAATGTATATTTCTACTGCGTCTCGGTCACCATATCATAATATGGGACCGTGGAAGGCTCCACCCGGAATGTTCCTCGTTCTGGGTGTCGTAGGATTTTGGCGTTTTTTAGTATCGCTCGTATAAAGAGTGTCGGCGTGGCATGGGCCCGACAATGGAGCCGGTCCAGGATTACGCTGGGAAGAAATGTGGGTGCAGTTTTGGGCCTGTAAAAGGGGTCTGCTCCAGCGGTCCTCGGTTCCGTCCAGTTTTTCGGCATATAAAATTAAAATACTGTCGATGTTTCCGGAAAATTTTGCATATAAACACTTCGCGCCGTAAATTCGCGGCTTTCTGCAGATGCGTGATTCCGAACGTCGCAAAGAGAATGCTTCCAGATGCGAAGAGCATGAGTTATAAGAATGGCAGACTTAACACTCTGAGAGGAAGGAAGTTTTCGGTTTCGAAAAGGATGTTTCATGATGGGAATTCGGACGTGTGGAGGAAGTGAGGGTTGAATTACTATGAGGTGTTAAAATATGGATTATATGGGGACGCAGATGTTTTTCTGCTGATGCGTAACTATGCCATTCTCACAGTCTAATCATACGCATCCCATAACCTTTTCGGTTCGGCTTAACTTCCTGAGAAATTGAGATGCGTGGAATTCGTTTTCCATCTCTAATTCTGAAAACTAAAAGAGCATAGAGATCTTCGGGTAAAATGAAGTATCAGCAAGGATTCTTCCATGATTGTGCAATAAACTCTTCTTTTGTGTAGCTGTTGGTGAATAAACATCATATCATGTTTTTTATTACGATCTCTAGAAAGCGTGGTTTTAGAATAATGAAGAAAGCCTTTCTCCTTGAGAATGATCGAAGTGGGATGAAGATTTCACTGGTCATGTTTTAGATACAGCCTTTACCTAAGGAAAGCAGAGAAATGAGGTAAAGTTGGACAAATTTTGAGTAACATATCACGCATCCATGATGTAAAAGCATTTACTTCATAAAGAATAAATGGATGAAAAATAGCCTCTCAGATTAGGTCTATAATTCTACGATAACAGCATATGAAATCTGAGTGGCTATTTAATTTAACTAAGAGATATAACTTTTAAATTAATTAACGGATACAATAGGAGATGGTTAATCATTTCATACTTAATGACACTCCCTTAACGTTACTAAAGCACAACCAGAGGCGAATCTGAAATCTATATCTTCCTAGGAAATGTTATCATTCACTTCAAATTTTATGATGTAGCTATAACGTCATTAATAAAAAAATTCTTTCCTTCCGGAGAAAAACAGCTCACAAGGATTAACTTGTTAACTTTTAAGTGTTTTTCGATCTTCTTGTGACATCTGGCTGGTTGAAATTTTTTTCAAACGGGATTACAGATGACTTTAGGCTTGCATACTTCAAAGAACATTAAAGCTATGCTGAAAATCATCTCTCTTTAGGAGATAATCTGCCTTACTTGTATTCTAAACCTGTATTCTGTATTTCCAGATATAAAAGAAATGAGAGTAGCGGTGGAAGTAAATGAGCGATTCGCTTCGTAGTCCGCGAGCGTAAACTACCAAACATCTTTATCTTCCTCAATTGAGAAGAAAGTTTGTAATTGGATGAATCGCAGGCAGTATCGTTATCACCCGGGCGCGCGCACAATTCATTTCAATTCTCTTCCAAAATTTCATTAAACTCTATCTCTGTCTTTTTGGCGCACCGCTTGGCTTGAAATCAGGTTTCGACTTCAATACCATCAGTTTATTTCTCCCCCTACAGCCGAAACACCAACCTTTTCTGACATAAATGGCAGATAATGCGGTGCGGAGAAGACGGAAGGGACAAATCGAAGCGAAAAATGGAGATATAGGAGCACGGAGAACTTTTAAAGAATGAATTCAGTCGGAACTCCATTTCCACCACCCTTGCGCTATTCTTTTTCGTTTAACGATCCATTACCTTTACTTCGAAAAGACGGCGACATCCGTGAATGCTCGAACAGATAAAAAAATACTTATACATTCACCATCCTCCCACTATCCTTCGACCACGTACACGCATTCTTCTGCGCTAAAACCTATTAAATGCTGTCCGACCCATTCTTTTATAGGCTGCAGCTTTATTTCCGAAAATTTCCGACGGAACATACACGGATGGGTGCGGCGAAGAAGAGGGAGAAGGACGAGAAGAGGAAGGAAGAAGAAGAGAGAGAAGATGAGGAACGAGAAGAAAGGGAGATTTGGGAAAGAAAAGCATTAAAGCGCCTAAACGACCGGTCCAGTTTATCGTCTCGAAAAAATATGTCCGACTAAGCTCTTTAATTGGGACTGTTATGCTAGTTTTCCGCGAATCGAGATGGCCCATCCTCGGCGATTCATTGTTAACGTCAGCTGTCGATCTTTAAAAAGGCAGTTAAGCCAAGGATTTACGATATTCCGTCGCGGCCGCATGTTAAGCGATTAAAATGATCCGGCAGAGTGGTAGTCGCGTCATTAGGATGAATTTCGGAAAATAACAATTTTCTATAAACTATTGGTGGTCTTTTATGGCGTCCGCACATGGAGAGCTGTATAACTGTATTTGGCAATGGGAGAAAGGAGGGGAAGATATATGTAGATGGGTTTTTTACGAGATCGGGGAAGGAAACCACGTCCTAGATGACCGCGAGGAAGAAATTCTTAATGGCCCTTTTTAATTGAGTTACGTTCCTAATGTAGTTGCCTTAACGAGAGCAATTATAAATTTCAGTATAGGTTCTTAGTTGGTTTCCAGAAGGAGTGTGTAGCACAGCGTTCGAAGGCTGGGGAGGGATCAAAATATGCAGACGGGTTGCGTAGGAAATCGAATGAATCCATTCGGTGAATACAGTGGCTAAATACGCATATCTAGATAATCTAAAACGTTGCAGCCATTGAAGTCTCCCATTTCTTTTCTCTTCGGTAGGTGTAATGCCTACCATTTTCGGAATCCAGGTCTGTTTCGAAAGTTTCTTTTAATCAGCGGCACGAGGATAAAAAGTTGCATTCATACGTAATTGACATTTCAGCATTGCCGGTCGTAAGGTAATTCCACATCCAGGCAAATTATAGGTATAAATCCTACAAAACAAATCCGCTGCAACACCTGGGAAATCGAGCCCGAGGAGTTATGTTAATTTTCTACGCTCATTGAAATTTCATGAAAATTTACCTTATACCTGTCGACGAATAAATTTATAGGGTAACAGAAATCTTACTCTCTTCTGTTGCAATGGGAAATTATTTTCCTTCTAGGTGAACCTTAAGACTGGAATTAAAGATAATTATGTAAGAGAAAGCATTAGTGATCAATTATCTTGAAGGGTTTTCAGTGGAAAGACTGATTTGTTGCAGCCCTCCAAGGCACCCTGTTCCTTCCAGTCACTTTATTCCCTCATAACTCCTAACTTGCCATCACCTTTCTCTCCTTATTCAACTAGACCTCTGCCATCCCTTCCAATGCTGTTTCAGGAGATTATCATGCCTCAATTTGTGTCCAGCGTAATTAGTGGCTCATGATGGATACTAATTTTATAGGCACACATATAGGCACATATTTCTTTCGAATAAATTCAACGAAAGCAAAAAGTGGATTCTTATGTAAACACAATTTCCATAGACATTATCCTGAAGACATTTCGCGAAGAGAAGGAAAGAACAGACAATAAAATGTATCATGTGATGAACTTTCCGCTTCTTGCAGTAATGACGATCAAACGTCAACCTTTAAACACTGCATTTATGGATCCGACAAGATGACACATAAGCTGCCAAGTTATCACGTTCACAGCGATCAACAAATTAATTGTTCTCGGACGCAATCCTCAAACTTGATAAACGTCAGCGTCGAGTTTACCCCTGCTCTTCCGCTGAATCTTCCCTCTTTTCGAAGACTCCCATTAGCCACTTATTAATAAATAGCCAATCAAAGAATATTTATGGGCTTTATCTCCGAAGATTGGCAAGGGTAGGACGGATTCTCTTACTTAACACCTTCACCCAACAACATCCGTCCAGAGGTTTATCTATGCAGAGACCCTAATGGCTCTCACGCTATCGAGGGATCCATTTCATTGGATGATTTCATTGATGTGGCCTAGCCATGGTTCTCCCTTTTTGCCATTAACTTTTCACCCCACCCAGAGACGTTTTATTCACATGCCAGCGCTGATCGCCAACGATTAACTGCCCCTAATTATAGTACAACGTTTTTCGTTTAATGAAAAACCTGCTAAGCATTGTCGCCGGAGTAACGTGGTGAGAATATTTTGTTTGAGTGCGATGCATAGAAAATCATGGGAAGGTGTTACGGAGAGGAGCAGTCGCGGTTCACTGGCCTTGGATATCTTTTGAAAAATTGAGAGGTGTTACGAGAAAACAACTGCCGGAGATCTTGCGGACAGTGTGCCATGTTTCAGAAAGATGGCATGCGTCCATATTCTGATGAAGCAATTATCCCGGCTACGCTATAAAATTTTAAATTACCCATTAAAGTAGCCAGCGTTTATTTTCACAGGTGCTGACTCGAGAAAATTGAGATGAGTTTTCCTTCAATTCAGAACTCTGCATCGGAATTAGTACCCCTTTGACTCTCTCCGAACGAAGAAAAGGTGCATAATATTAATAAAAACATCCTCTAAAACCCTTATTTAGCAAATTTCATAACATAATGAGTATCATGTAAACCTCCCGAATACATATGACCGAGTCCCAGGCTTCAATTCCATTCGAAAAGTTTCAAACTTGGAAGCTTCCGCGTTTGAAGGAAATGAAGACATTATCCGCTAAGGACTAAAATTTTATAGCCATCAGAATTTCCTTACGTTACAACGATCTTAGCAAAACATATGGTATACCTCTCTTTTCATCCACGGAGATAACGCTGATTTGTAGAGATTTATAAAGTTACTCGAAATTAAACCGAATTGAGAATTACGATAGGCCGACTAAATCCCAAAGGTTGACGAAAAATTACTAAAATTAAACCTATGGAACGCCCATTGAAAATTGAATTAAAATTGAGCAAAGAATTCAAATTGGAAGTCCAAATTAACAAATTAAATAAGTTACCCTGATGATTTATCATAGATTTTCTAACGATGACTGCGGTAGCTACTGATTTGATCAGCATTATTTAAAACTAGTGGTGCCAAGTAATATCACTTTAATTAAACCTTTCATAAAGTACAAATATCAATTACTCACCAAACACATTCTTTTGAGAATAGAAGTACGTGCTGGAGCAACCATGGCTCACAAGTAGAATGGAACTCACCTGAAAAGAAAAATTATACGGTTATAAATATGAAACTTAGCTTGCATTTTCTGATAAAATTATTTAATTTTACTCTCACAAATATCAGCTTCCCGGAATTCAGAAAATTCTGTGCATCTGTAAATTGCCGATAACTTTGACACAAACATTTAAAAATTGCCTATAATCATTGTGAAAACGATCATTTTCACTATTTTTCTTCTTGTTTTAGACATAAACGTGATTTTCACTTAATTAAACCATTACGCAATATGGGAAACATATAAATTTGGAAGCGAAATATTATAATACATCCTTAAGAACTGATTAATGGAATGAAATTGTTATTAAATTTAAATTCTTGTAGATAAGCTTCCAATGAAAAATATCACTGCATATTTAAAAAGTTCCCATCAAGATTGTATTCACTAAAGGACGGGTAAATGATTGCATGAAAAATGTGCGGGTCATTGTTCCTCGAATCGAATTTCAAGGGAAAGTACCCATCAAAAATCGGCAGATGAGATGACGTTGCAAACAGAGAATTCTTGGGTTATGTCATAATGGCCGCGGAATGTCAACAAAGATTCATGGAATGGAATATTTTCAAAATTACGACTTTTGGAAATAGATTAAAAAAACAATTTGAAGAAAATGATCTTATGTTTATTGAGAGATTTTATATGAATAAGGCTGTCTAGTAAACCTTAGCTTGGATTTGGGAACTTACGTACTCGAGGTTCCCTAAATCCCTCCACCCCCATTTCCGTAAGTTTTGTTCCTGTTATTATATGTGCAAGGTTCGGTTCCCGGCTTAGGAATATTCCCTCGATTTACATAGCAAAATGGTAATAGGAATAATTTCTTTGTACCCACAGGATCAGAGTCATTGATAACAGACTTGAGTACGATTATTCATTACCTGAAATACAACTGCGAAATTTCTTGTTTCAAATAAGGAAATATTCAAAAGTAATAGAAGACGGAATTTTGACGAAATCTTTTGTATTGAATTTTGATTCTTTATCAGATCCCTTTTCCGTACAATAAATAGTGGTTAATGGAGTAGAGATTATATTATCTCGGAGTATAGATACAACACACTGCAAGGAAAGAAGCTAATCAAGGAAATAATGCATGAAAACCTTTTATTGTAATCAACCAATTATGTTAGTTCCCATGTAATAAATAAAAATTTATGTTGCAAAGATTATATTATCTCAAGATATAGATGCTACAAACAGTAAAGTAGGAAGCAAATCAAGAAAATAATGCGTAAAAACGATATCAACCAAATTATTTTAGTTACTACAGTCTCCGAGACGCAAATAATCATGGTCTGCGGAAATTATACATCAATCATTGCAATGATACATAAACGCCGGGAAAATGTCCTGATTGGTGTTAACCGAAGCGTAAGTATCAACCAATTACCCACAAAATGGACTTCTAACGACCCTCATTCTACTTCAAATGAGAGAGGAACCTCTTTCAAAGACCGTCACCCGCACGGGAAGACTGTCTCCGCTATATAGACCAAACCGCCGAACTCAATAGACGATGAAAATCTTCCCGTATTATTGGTTTCGGCTATCTTTCCAGAACCTTTCCATTCCATCCGGTCTTTTTCCTTGAGTTAGGACGCCCGCCGTTCCGCTGCCGCCGTTCCGTCGCCTAGCGCTTCTCTCTAATCACCCAAAGAGTCCCGCCTTCTGGGCCTCTCCAGCATCTATTATCACCCCACTATGATTTGTATACACCTTCCCATTCCTAATTTCCGTCCGGCGAATTTCCGATTCCAGCTCAAACGGAAAACAGACGAGGAAAGGCGGAACGACTGAATGAGTGCTAAAGAACGTAGTAGACGGATCGCAGCGACGAATCAGGCCACATAAGAGATATTCGACTTCGAAACCCCGCGAAATATATTAAATTAGATGCATTTTTAGAGCAGCATTGTATCTCCTAGAGGTAGTGGATGGAGATTTTAGACGGAGGTGCCGAAGATGGTTGAGGTTGAGTCGACTGACCGCCCCAGGCGCCGTAGTTCAGAAGGCGCTAAGTGAAGAGTAGCAATATTTTTCGGAGTCCCTTTTATTAGGGAAGGCAAGACGGAAGCTAGAATTTTTAAGTACGGGCCAAAAGCTGCATAGTTATGAACGCCCTCATAACAAATTCTAATGTGTTTTTTTTTCGAAACGGTGCCGAGGAGCCTCTTAGCCCTGGGTCAACATTCTTTTAGTCGACCCAGTAATTCTGCCACGGTTCTCTGCATTTATTGTTGCATCGATATAAATTGTGGAGGATGCAGCAGTTTTTTGGCCGAAGTTTCCAGCAATAAATTTTCGAAGGATCCTTCGTTATTTCTGGATAAATGTGCATTTACAAGCGTTAGGTAGCTCATTCATGCAGAATGTATTCGTTGCCCAAGGTGTTCTGACACCCCTATAACACTAATAAGCTACCGTGAACTTTATGATTTACAAGGGATTCAGCAATGGCCACTTAAAATTGCAATGAAATAGCTATGGTCTAAGCAGCGTTGATGACTCCTGAACTACGCAGGGTGCATCATAAAAACATATGGGGTCGCACTTTTTTGTGGTTTCCTTCGTCTCCTTCAGCGAAATTTTACTTGATGATATAATGAAAGTGAAACAGTCTACTCTAAAACATCTTTCAACACGCGGAAATAAACTTTTGATTCAACACATTTACTCATTATAAACACAATAATTGAGAAAAGAATCATCGTTTATCGTAAGAATACTATATCGTAAAACAAGAATACTTTTATTTCGTTATTTCTCATGGTTTCGTAGAATCATAAGGAGAAAGTGTTGCACCCAAAAAATCTTATGGAGGGGGAAATTTGCCGGATCTTTTGAATAAAAGTGTAACCAAAATGTTACTTGGATAAGTATATTTTCAATTTTGTAGCACAGATGAAAGAGCCTTTATTTTACCTTCGATCTTCTCACACTAAAGTAAAATGATGTAGCCTGTTTTTCCTATTTCTCTAATTGCTGTTACCATGACTGTAACTCACTAATTAAAGATTAATTTGAGTTTTGCATAGAGTTAAGTGGCGGCAAAGCCCCTTTGGCCATCCCCAATATAAGGAGAAGAGGCATTACCTGTATTTATAGCACTTGAAGCAAATTATATAACTCGACTGCACTTCTCTGCCGCATGCACAGAATCATTGACCTTCCCAGTCGCTACATTCACGAGCGATAAAACTCCCACGCGGTCCCCAAACAATCGAATGATTGAGCTCCTAGCTCCCGAGCTTGACAACGGGCTTCCCCTGCAAGATTCCTAAAATATTTACCCGTTTATAGTGCGGATGATACCAGAAGGTACAGAAGGGAGGGAGATAAGTGAAGGGACCGTCTGAAAAGCGACAGACGGAGAATAAGAGGGGAATGAGCAGGCGCCGTCTTCGGCGGTCCCAAACTTCCACGTCCTCTACAATTATTTCTGCCCTGCTTCGGGGTCTGACTTCGGAAGACAACCAGGCCTTTTCCGCTCCTCGAACACTTCCTCTGCGAGACACAAAAGAGTTTTTCCCCGTTTTTTTATTTGGTTTCGCCGCCAACCGAGCGCGGCGTTAACCTCTCCTATGTAATTTCTTCTTCTGAGTGGTTTGACAAGGGCCTGTGTTCTGCTCTCCGCTGCGATTAGTTTATACACGCAGGCAAAAGTCGAACAACCGAATTTTGATTGTATATTTGTCGTACGCGATGTAGTCCTGCGCTCATTCGGTGTTTAGATGGGAAGATTGAGGATATCGACGAAGGAGTGATCCGAAGATATCCTGCGTGGGTGGAGTTGAAAAAGGTTCCTGATTTCATCCGCATTAGAACTATTTTCTGAAAGTAATATTGTGGAGCTGCTCCCATCCGTTTGAATTTTATAAAACAAACAAGAATCAGCTACTTAATTTTGGCTCTTATCGAAAGTTTGCAATTGAAAACCTGATAAAGTTAAATGAATTCGTTGAGACAATTAAGCCCGCAAGACGGTTTAATCTTAATGGTACGAATAAATATACTGAAAAGCTATCTTAGCTCAATAATATTAAATAATTAGTTTTTAGATATAATACCGTAATGCTCTTTTAGTTTAAATTGCTTTAAAGTGCTAAAAATATATAGATATATAGATAGTTTCTCTACGTATACTATTTAATAAAAAATTCCGTGTTAAAGGCAAATGATTATTTCACTGGTTGGGTATTAAATTAAACAAAATATATCCTCAAAACTAATCCTAGAGTATTCTTTTGTATGATTAAAAGATATTGAATTGAGTTTATAGTTTTAATTACTGTATTACGATGTGAAAGCTGATAATTGCAGCTACTACATATACAATTTATGAGAATGAATCAATTCATAAGATCCTAAAGAATTTACACAACAAAATTTCAGTGATTTATCGTTATTTTGTTATTAACCGAATGACTAATTCTTACGCCCAGCAATCATATATAAGCCAAAATATTTATTTAAAACATAAAACATAAAAGAACAAGATTTTAAGTTATATGATCTCTAGCTAGGTCACAATTTAAGTTGATAACCGTTGAGGGTCACTCTACGAAAATAAAACTTTCGACCTACTCAAAATACTCAACCACCAATGTTTCAATAGTTTCCTCTCTCCTCAAAGCGCAGCTCCATCGATAGCATAAAAACGTTACCTATGAGTCCATCGATAGATATTCAAGGACGTATACATATATAATTTATTCAACTGGGATTGCCACAGCAGCGGAAACTCGCAACGCATCACTCACCGCATGTGACGAGACGGAAGGGAATAATCGCCCTCATTTGTAAACTCCCACACCGTCGCCCCCAAAAAAATTTCGGACCCCGCGACCCTTACAACGTCTTCCAGCGCAATTTGCGACTTCATAATTCACTCTCGAGACATTCGATCCGGCGTCCCAACACGACTCCTCCTTCTCCATCGCCTGATTTCTCTCGACTCGTCCTAACGTTATTTCCTCGTCTTCTTATTTTCCTTTCTCGACCGAATCCACTTCCCGTGCGAAAAATATAGTGCGCCCCTAACTTACTGTGACGCAGATTGGCGCGTATCCGTGGCTTTTTCGTACCCCGTGATTCCGGATCGCCGATTCCCCCGTCGCCCTCTACGGGAAGCTCCTCTATCTGGACCTCACCCCGCGGTGCGGTCGGTAACATATTAGGAGCAAACGCATTAAGCGAAGGACGAAAGAAATGGGCGGTTTTTTAAATCTTTCGGTCCCGGTAAGAAAAGTGTCTAGAGACTGTGGGTGTGCGGGAGATTTTCGATGGCTGGAATGGGATTCGACTCCATTTGGTCGCCAACCGAAAGATACCGCAACGACTTCTGAGATAAAAAAGATTCGGAATTAGATGATTATCTCGTGGATCCGTTCCATTACTTCGGTCGAACCTTACCAGCTCACCTGTCGGATACAGAACTCATTCCCCTTTCCTTTTTCCGGTCTTCTTCAGAAGGAAGGAATGAGAAAAAGATAAGAATAACGGAGAAAGACAAAAGATTGTCAATAAAAATCACATATTAGGAATCACATCATTTTAAATAACTCGGATGTTACATCCTACGAAGGACAGAAATGTATAGCAAATAAAACTGGCCATTACCAGAGGATATGTGCAATGATAAAAACCTTAACATGCAAAAATCAAGAAGGGAAACCTAATGAAAGCTTCATAGAGTAGTGGCAGTTTCTACTGTGTTATAAGGATCAGAAAGCTTGGCAATGAAAGAAAGGAACAATAAAATTCGGAAATAAAATTTTTCGAATCAGTAAAAGGAGAAGCCACTATTGATAGATCAAAGAATAAAAACATAAGGAAAGAGACGAACTTCCAGCCCATTACAGATGAAATGTAAGATCTCAAAGATATAAATTGTATAGCAAATGCCTAGTGGGAGACATAATAAAGAGTCAAGAGGAAAGGAAATGAAGATTAGAAGCTCTAACATTGAAAGAGAGATAGGAGAAAAAAGTTAGAAGAATTTGTGACGCTAGTTTTCAAAATCGATCAGATTAAGTCATATAAAGAGAATACAACTAATGCTGACAAACTTTGCTTAGTTGAAACTGACTCTCTATAGTCGAAGAATATGATTTCCTAGAAGTTATTATAAGGTCAAGAACAACGATGAGTGGTAGGAGGAAAAATCTAAGTGAATTTACAGTTAGCTACTTAAAAGCTAACGAGAATCATTTCCTCCTATCGATATATATTATATAATCTCTATAGCCAAGACTCACTTATAAAGAAATGAAAAACTCGTAAAACTTCCACAGCATAAGATCTGCTCTGAAGTGTGCAAAGCTGTTGAATTGCTTTATTATGGCCTTCCTGGAGGTGACATCTTCACATATCGAGTTTAAACGAAATAAAACACAAAACTTGACTCTGTCCACAAAAATCCACACATTTCTACTTCCTCCGAGTCCGCATTTTTGTGGACGGAGTCGAGTTTTGTGATTCATTTCGTTTAAACATGAATGAGTTCCACTAAGCATCACTAGATTTATCATATTGACTCTATAACTCGCTTAATTTTATAATACTTGACTTCTAATGCACAAGTTTTCCCGTTACAGATTACGTTTTTCATCACTGCTTGAGTCACTAGGCATCGCTAGATTTATTTCATTAAGTTAAGTTTGAAACTAACATACGGTTATTTTACTTGACTCCTAATGCCCAATTTCTTGCTTCATACATCGTTTCCTATTACTTTATATACTACTACAGTCACCGCTTCAGACGGAAGACGAGAACCGGAGAACAGTGCATGAAAATCCGGCAAAGGAAGGAAGAAGGAGGAAAAGACGTGGAAAAAGAAATGGGCCCATAGAGAGGGGGAGGGAATGAGCGAGAGAAAAGAGCAGTTAGCCATCGACTCGTCACGTACAATTAATAAATTTCGCAGAAAAAGAAAACAAGACGCCGAGGTGGGAAGGAATCGACAGGAGGGCGTAGCTCGCTTTTTATTTCCCTCCCCGGATATTAAAAAAGAAACATTTTTCCGTCCGACCGGGAGGAAATTACAAATCGCATATTGAGGAGATCCTTCGACCTGCCCATTCTTCTCGCACTCTTTCCTTTTCCATCCCCCCGTTCAAAATTTTCCCAACGCACACACACACATATATATATACACAAACCCCACCTGCGGAGGGAGGGAGTGTACCTCCATCATGTCGATCTTCGGATCGATAAATACGAATAAGTTGTCGTCCCGTGAGCGAGGAAGGGAAAGGGCCTCGGAAAAAGGGCTCAAAAAAGGCGGTCATTTCTCCGCAACTGCTCTCTCCGGCGGGCGTGATTTTCCTCCTCTTGTAGTTCTGCTGAGGAGCATTTTTTCCGCTGAAGAAGGACGTGGAAAGGGTAGTGCGGAGACGTCCACCGACTGAGTCGGAATGCGCCATTCCTTCTTTCGGGGGGACCGAAAAAAAAAATCGGCCAAAACCCCAACCCATATATACTGCTGCGCGAAATTTGTCGGTTAGAACAACTTTGGGGAGACCTCGGCATCCATCACCGGTTGGCAATTGCGGAGATAAGCGAGGGGTTTCTCTCTCTCTCTCTCTCGACCAAGGAGGACTAAAGCGAAGATCTTTCATCCACGCCATGGAAGAGATAGGAGGGAATGGAAGGGTTGGGTTGGAAGGATGTGGAAGCATTAGAGGCATGAGCCTTAGAGAAGTGGGGGGAAATGAGAGCTCTAAGTAGCCTACTTCATTAACAGTCCATGGTATGAAAGGCTTGGCAGATTTGTTAATGGAGTCATCAGCCCAAATTCTGCTTAGGTCCTCAACTCCCCCACAATTCGCTAAAACAAACTTTCGAGAGGGGAGAAGGTAAGAGGACAAGATGAAGATTTTCCTCTAAGTTCAATCTTTCTGTTCAGTATAACATATAATATAGTTTGAATATCAAACCCTCCATGGTTAGATGAATGAGAGAGAATGAGCCTTATCAGATGAGATAAGGAGTGAAGCAGTTAGCTTGTGCTTTCCTCTCTAAGTCAAGATAATATGAAATGAAAAAATCCATGCAAATGCAGCACAGTGACTCTATGAATAGCAATTTTCGTCGCATTCGAATAAGAGTGACCAAATTGAATACCATCGTCCATCATCACTCGTACCTCAGTAGCATCCATATTATTGCAGCCAAAATAATTATAGGCAAAGGAGAAATTGTCCTCTTCCCTGCGCCAAAAGGAAAAAGAAAAATATTTTGATATAAAGATATTTTAGAAGGAGCAATGATATTTCTTGTTTTTATGTACAATTGATATTTATTTGATGATTCAATTATCATAATACTATGAGGATTATGTGTTATAAGGTCTCCATCACTGAGCCTTGAGAAAAATAAACTTTTACGCAACTGGGTAGAATTGCTGTTTACTAACACACACGAGCAGTCTAGAGATGAACCTGTAATTGGAAATAAAATCAAATGTTATAATCTCGAGTATGGGAAACGCTATCACGGAATCCGATTACAAAATATGAGAAATACGTATAAACAAACAACTCAATAACATCTCTCGATGAGATTGGTAAAGGATTGTATAGTAGGTTAGGTTTTACTTTTCCTTCTTCTTCAATGGTATTGGTTACATAACTTGTTGATGCCTATCAAAAGACCTTGATAATCATAAGAAAAGACATACGGTTAAACTTATTTCCAATATCCACATAAAATATCGTAGCATCGGGAGATTCGTAAACTAATTTAACCGTAAGGATTATAAGCGTTGGGGATTTTTCGTTGAAGTGATTAAAAAGGTTGAAAAGGGACGATACCTAGCCTCTCTCTTTATAATTTGGTGAAGTCCTTTCATTCAACAGTTATAGAAAATTCAGTACGATAATCTTCCATTCCTGAAACTCGCGGATGATTGGTATAAACCAGAAATGTTCAGAAATTAAATAACGTTTCTAACGACCATCAGGCGTGGCTATACCGATTAGCCAACTCTAGGACCCTATTCTTAATTAGGTCTGACTCATTGGAACACTGTATAGTAATCACACCATCCTCCCCGCATTAGCCTCTCAGAAGACGCAACAACGCATCTCTCCTCACCTCCTCTCTTTTATTGCCCCAAAATCTCCGCGTAATTTGCTTCCCATACGTTTTCGAAACATTTCTCCCCACCAAATCGATTCCTCCTTTAATTATGAAGCGATGGATTACGTGGATCAGTCGGCTTTTCTCTCGGTCATTACCGAGGCGATTCTCGCTTCTAAATCGGGGCCATTCGTACTCCTCTATGGGGAGGCTGGGGAGCCAATGATTTATGGAACTAATTTATCGTTAAACTTTTTAAATCCGGAGTGGAATGTTTTCCCTCTCCCGTAATGAGGATTCTGAAGAGGTCCAAAGTGAGGGAGAAGAAAGTAATAGCCCCATCTTTCCTCCTGCTCGTCCCATCCCAGTTTCCTACACGAAAAACCTTCCACCTCATCCCCATCGGACTCGTTTTTCGGGAGAAGACTAAGAGGTGAAACTGGTTGCTGATATCGTTATGTTCTCCTGGGTGGTTTTTCGGGGGGTGTTGGGGACGGAGGGGAGGGAATATACGTGCGAAATCCGAGTTGTTTTGGACATAACCGCGTCCGAAATCCAAATAAAACAATGAGCGCTCCCGAGGCGGAGGAAAGTCGGAATGAGGTAGGAAACTAAATAACAAAAAAATAAGGGAGACGAAAATGGTCTCGAGTGGGAAGATGGCCCCCATTAAAACGTATCCTCTGGAATTGAAATGTCTATTTCTCGGTTTCGTTGGGTTGGAAGAACGCGACACGGAGGTCTTGACGGAGTGCGAGGATACTCGGCCAGGAGAGAGTGGAAGGGAGATGGTAATGCTTTTATCCTTTTCGCCTCCAGATTTTGACTAAAGCGGAGGACCAAGTAAGGTGCTTGTAGTTTGGAATCAGAGGTGAGACGGCTTCTTCGTGCGTTCAACATCTTTTCTTGGGACAATAGCTTGGGAATCTTTAGAAGAAAGAAGGTTCAATCAGAAATTTAATTTACTTAAAAAATACAGAGAAAGTGCATTCATAGAAGATGTAGCCAATATTATGCGTCCTCAATGTTATAAAAGCCTATATGATACTACAAGAAAGATCAGAGAAATAGATACTAGGATTTTAAAATTCGCCAGAAGATGCTACTCCGGGTAGCGAAACCGGTCGACAGTAATAAACAGCGTGGAAAATTACCAGAGTACTTCTTTACTTTAAAAATTCGATTCAAGAATTCATTTCTACCGAGAACGATACGTAAAAGTAATCGATTAAGAAAGCAGAGTCATTGTGCATACACCCCCTGACACATGCCGAAAGTCGCCTTTCAGGGAAGATGTATAGTAGCTCACATTTCAATAATTTTTCCAGCCTTCTTAACCATGTCTGTGGAAAACAAAATGGAAAATCAAATAATTCTAGTGATAACTTTTCGTTTGAAGATGGGAAGTATTTACTAAGGTTTATTTAACTATCTAAATCGTTTTCCTTCGCTCGATTTAAATTTTTGACTATTTCAATCTAGGCACATTCTCCAAGAGTGACCTACTGGTTTAGATGCGGTGTGAAGGTTTTATACAAGGCCGATTGGTATATGCCGTATTTCGATAAAAAAAGGTTTGACACCACTGAACTAAATAATCTGCTTCAATACATTCTGCGAAACTACGCAATGCTTGTGCATATATTTAAACGAAGAAAACATGATAAAAACCTCAAAATTCACGTGCTATTTCATAAAATTAACCAATTTTCCTTACACGTAACTTTACGCGTGCATATAACAAATTTATTTGCCCGGGGGCGAAATTATCTGACAAATTTTAACAATAGTGTTATTTTATTCGTCCTTTTGTACTTTTCGTACTTCTTCACGACTTTCTAGAAACACTACTCTATCCATCTATAAATCCATCCATCACAAAATTTAAATCCTATGACAGGGGTGATGAATTTACGATGTACTTATACTTTTATTTGCGCCCAAAGTGGGACGCAAGAGAATGTTTTGGCACTAGGAACTCTGAATTATCCTATTTACATTTTTTCACTTATAAATGAAGTCCCAGAGTAAATAAAAGTCTATTTTGTTCGTTGTTAATAATATTTCATAAGTATCGTTTGACATGAAAAAATAATATGAGTTCTCACTCTATGGTTTGGCATAACATTTATATTTATCATGTGTGGTACTTTGCCACAAAAGATTCTCCATCCCTTATTACCCTTCGAAATGACTGAAAGTGCTCTTTCAAAACTTTTTCGTCGTAAACTTTTGCTTGACTTACGCAAACATCATCAAGGTTACGAACTATGTGGCCCTGTCAATAAGGTATGAGGACCATAAAAATTGATAAACGCAACTTGAAACGTAATAAATAAAAAACCCTTTTCTGCGAAGTAAACTTGTTTTAAATGAGGGTCGACAAGGAATGAAAAATCCCATCATGCGTGAAACACCCACGCAAGATGGAGGCGTGGAATACAGGAAAAATTCAAGTCTGAAAAAATGATAAAGGCAAAAAATTCAGAATGCATGCAATACATAAAAGGACATCATATAAACGAGATGCAAAAGACGTCAAATTTTATTTTAATGCTGGTTTTGAAATGACTTTAAATAGGGACAGCAAAAATTCAATCGAGGACAACAAGTTTAGCTATGATTTCAAATTCATGTTGTAAATAGTTGACTTCTCATTGTACGTGGTAGACAACGCATTTACAGATATAACGCTCATTTCGTTATTATTATTAGAAATCTTCAGTAAATCATATTCTAGTTTCCACAAGTATGAAAATCATAGTTAAATTCTTTTAAATCACAAGAGATTAAGTTGCTTCAGAGATCAAATGGCTGGAATAATTATAAGAAATGTGATAGGAAAATGAGACAATTGTGATAGGCTTATCTGAAATCTGAAAGTTGAAAAAAGTTTGAAATTCTGATAACATGAAGACAATGTTTTTAGTTCTTCCAGAAGGCCATCGAGATTGTGGTTTATCGGCAATATAGAAATGAGATACTTGAAACTTGAACAATAAAATAAATTTCAGATTTTTTCCCAGAGAGATCTTCATCTTTTTTATCATCGATTTGAAGCAATGGTAGTTTATTTAGTTTACATCTTTCCATTCTATGGTTTAAATACGCAGATTTAAGCTTCACTTTCAAAATAAAGAAAATATATCATTTATGACTTTCAATGCAAGAACCGTAACATAAAAAAGAATGCCGTCCCATAAGTGTCAGTATTGTACTTCTCAGAGTAATGTAATAGAGTGCCTATATATGTCCAGTGAAATGATCTACATTTTAGTAGCAGCAATTTCAAAAGTGTTTCGACATCTGAGGTCATTTGGCACGTAAGGCCCCATCGGGAACCGAATCCAGGACCTCTTCCACCAAAGTCTAACGCGTTACCCACTTGGCCATCCGGAGGCTCAATGTTCTATTATAATGTCTTAAGTTACAATCGACGGTCGTAATAGTCACAGCGAAACTGCATATCAAAAAATAGGGTGAAAGTCACTTAGTAAAGATTCGCAGGAATAATTTATTTTATTTACATCTAGTCACAAGGTCATTTTTTACTATATCCAATGCCAAAAATTTTGTTTTATTTCAGACCTGAAAATAAAAATGAAAACCACTTCCCTTTGATCAAGGGGCCAAATCTTGCAACCTTCCCGCCCTCGCTCAAGTCACTGGAGAGACTCCAGCGGTGCACTATATTCTCCCTGCAATATCCCGTTTTACGCTGGGCGTAAATCTCGAGTCATCATACACGTTACGATAACGCATTTCAGCACGACCCGTCCCTCCAAGGTCATACTCTCTCGATCGACATTATCATAATTCAACGTTTTAAAAAGAGTTTCATGAACTATTACGCCGGACTGCGAAATAAAAAACGCCGACTGCAAATGGTTCATTTTTACGTCTCCGTGTGGGCGTCCAATAACCTCCGTATTTGGTAGCATATTAAAAGAGGTAACTGAGCCGTGAAAACACAAGATGCTCTCCCAGAGGAAATTTATTTCGTCCCGAAATCAGTCCACGGGATAATAAAGCTTGCGGAAACTGAGCGAAACCGTCGTGCGGGAAATGAAACGAAACGCTCCCTTCGAAATGATAAGTATCTTTTGAGAGTTCTGCGAACTTAGACCTCGGGTTGTAACACGACGCCGGTATTTACTTATATATTCATGGGCTGATGAAAGATTGGTGGGGATATGTAGAGGATCAAAAGTAAATCGCATCGCAACGTCTTCGAAATGGTTTTGTATAGGATTATGTTTTCCGAGGGAGCAGCTCTCTTCAAAGGAAATCTGCAGATTTATAGGCATGTAACCCGCAGTTTAGATTTGAATTGAAGACATAAAATTGATGGTAAGAAAAATGAAATATTAAAGATATTTGGATGAAATATTGGGGCTTAAAGTTTAATAATGTTATGTGGCTCCTACGCGCCTTTTCTTTGTATTCGATATTAAAGATAATAGAGAGGAAACCGCAAAACTTATGCCAACCCAGGTGATAAAAGACAAATAATTTCTTCAATTCAAAAATGAAATACTAAAGATATCCGGCCAGAATATTGGGCCCCAAAGTTGAATAATTTAATGTGGTTCCTACGAACCTTTTCAATATTAAATTAAATTTAATTTAATTTAATCAACCCTTTATTAGGCGAGGTTAGGCCCGAGTGGGCCAGATAATAGAGAGAAAATGCTCTAAACTTATGCCAACCTAGGTGATAAAAGACCCGAAGAAATTACACGATAAAACAGTATAATTTACACGCTAAAGCAGTATTACAATGATAAAGGGTTATATAAATATTAAACTAGTACAAGTTAAAACAACTTAGTAATTGTAACTGATGGATTTCCACAAAGTTATGCCTCTTCATGTCGAGTTTATTAAATATTAATCCTTTATACGCAGCACAAATGGAAGAAATGAATGGAAGATTTCCTATTACGTTATATCATTGATGAAGAATGTATAAGACGAAATTCCTTCAACTTTCTTCGACCTCAAGTAGTGACTGAGTGCAAATAGTATGGAGTTCACTAACCTATATTTGTGAGTCAATTTCGAGTTCAAGTTCATCGAAAAAAAGAGCGTTCACTTTCACTGTAAAAATAAGTCTCGAATAGAAATTATATCTCGAATTCTAATTTCATTATCTTGAGATAAATGCATGCGATGCAAGATAAATTCTTGCGAATTTTGCATCCAAAATAATTGACAATTTATTCGGCAAGATTTCAACGAGGCGAGAAATTTGACGCACATAGCATTGCAGCAGCATTAGAAGTTTCTCAAAATATTAACATAAACCAAAATGTTTTCTTGGGTCACATAAGTTATCAAAATGTTGTTGTCATTATAGGGGATAGTCACTTAGGAAAATACTTCCATGACGTCTAAAACTAAGGGAATCTGTAATCCGTGAGATGATATTGAACGTTATAGAGGTTAAAAAATCCTCCGCGAAAATTTTAAAGTATATCAAAGAAAACGAAGCCCGAAAGTTTTAGATATAGCAACATACATATAGATGTTCGCTCATAGACAAACGATGGCGTATTTTCTCCTGCAGCTGCTACTTCCCTCCAAAAATATGCGCTATAGAATCAATAAGGAAGCCATCACAAAAATTCCTTCCTTAAAAATTTGGATTTCCCACTTCAACGGTCCACCTTAGGATTTTGATTGGTCATATATGCCTCGGGGAGGGTACATTTAAGCTTTGTATACACACACCGGATTCACTCAAGCGCTCAATCTTCACAGAAGTAAACAAGACAATCTACTGGATAAGAGACGTGGGAGAAGGTAGATAATTCATATTTATTACATCTTCCGCCGAATCGAGAGAACGGAGCTCATTTCGAGAACAGTACAAACACGGAAAAGGACCATTTTTGAGACGATTTCGAAGGAATTTAAAAAGGGTAGAGGACGCAAAAAACACCGGAAGAGACGTTGAAGGTAAAGGGAGAAAAACGTCCTCAAAGATAGAGACACCGAAACCGCGGTAAAAAGAATTCCAAGCCGCCGTTCTGCCGAAAGACCAAATCATTCCCTTATTATACGTATGGAAAAGGCGGAAATGTCACTTCCAAAGTGTTTTTTTTTCCTTCTCTTGACTTTCCCACCCCGTCAAGACTTCATACCTACTCGTATGTCTCTGGAAGGCAGAATGGGAGCGACGCCGGAAGAATCATCTTGGAGCGTCAGTGAGCGTGCGATGGGAGTGTAACAGTGGAGTAGATAATGCAGGAAAGCCTCAAATATTCGTGTGGAGTGGTTTAAGCGGACACAGGAAGTGGGAAATTGTTGTTTGCGGTAAGGGATGGATGGAGAGAAATTCTGGAGGGTAGCACACATAGAGAAAGTGGGTGGGGGGACATTGTGGGTGTGTGGAGATAGGAAGAGTTAGACCAGTAGAATGGGTTGGGGGTTCAAGTAGAGTTTAGAGGATAGTTACGGAATTTGTGGAAGAAGAAGAGAAAAATAATGTACACAGCCAATCACTAAACCAAGGCTAACATGTAATAACTTTAATTTGTCGTTAAATTAGGAGGTGGTAACTACGACGTATTCGCAGTGAATCTTATTAATTAAATTAAATTATTAGGCTCAAAAATCTGCCAAATGGTCATCTATCATTATAGATCAAACTCTCTATTTCCTTTTATCAAGCAACATTTTTATAATATGAATATAGGGTTAGATGAAATAGCTCTCAATTTTTTTAGGGAGAAACTTCAGGCAAAGAACGGTAAGAGACTTTTGAGAGACACTAGCGGTTATGCATGCAGTATCAGATTTCATTTGGCCCGCGCAAATTTTTAAGACATTTCATCATAAAAAATATCTCAAGAAGGAAGTATTACGGAATAAGAAAATAATGTGATGACTTTACGGAGGTACTAGACTAAAAACAAAAAGGCAATAGTGGAAATGCGAAATAATTAAGGATGAATAAGATTTCGCTACTGAGGTGACACTTTTCACTGGATGGAACTTTTGGTATGATGCAGTGGTCGGAAAACACGGGGTCAATTACCTCAAAAGGGCTAAAAATGAAAATCTTGCGGTCGATGAAGGCTCAATGAACGACTTGAACGCTCCTTGCTCTAAAGATGATCGGATTATGTTGAAGAGAATGGTAAGCTTAGGGACCGCCCAGAGCGGTAGAAAGTATAGGTCAGAGAACCTGCGGTCTTCAAGCCAAAGGTGGCTTTTTTGGTCGTTTAGTCAATTTCTGAAACAAAGGTATACATGAATAATTTATATATATAAATATACATGTTTCCGAAAGTGTTTAAATAATTTTTTCTTGCTAACGCTTAAAAACTAAATGGAAAATACTCTTTCAGATCATGGCGAGTTAACTCATTTTTGACTTTACAATTTCGGTAGTAAATTCATTGAATTTAGGCAACACGCTGCTAATGAGTTTCCTGATTGTTTCACGTGTGGCCATTCTCATACATCTAAATAGTAAATGTGGTCTTCCTATGACAAATGTTCCTCACCCCTGCTATAGGACTCAGCAATAGACGTAGGAATGAATGAGTAGGGAGAAATTAAAAAATAAACCGTCAAGTACAGTATTAGTACACCTACACTATAGAGTAGTATACTGAGTCAACTTAATAGCGAGACTAATGGGAAATTTTATTTAATAGGAAATTATATAAGTGAAAACAAAATCCGTATCAGTCAAATACTTATTGCTACGTATATACTTCATGACTGTGAACAACCTCAACAACTTGCCTGAATCAACCAAAAGAGCAGAGCATATTTTTCAATTTTTGTGCAGCTATCGTTCCCATGAGAAACTTTTAATATTAGAATATTAAGGCGTGTAGCGGTAGTTTTAATATTATTTAGGCTACAGTAAGAATACAACGAACAAGAAAATATGAGCGATTTTGAAGTTTTCCCGTTAGCAATAGTCTTGTAGAGGTGTTAACTATCCCATGCGTTGGGACGACTAATAAGTACAATTATGGTCGAAAATGATTATCACGATGATATGGGAGAACTGTTTCGCTCTGCTAATCTTATTCCGGATTTTGGTTTTGGAACGGCACGTTAATAACATTATCATAAAATGCGGCTTTATGTTATGATTGAGGCATAAGGTGCTAGCCAACCTCGTATCCTTCCAATTTGTGAAACTGAAGAGAATTTCATTAAATATTCACCCTTTTCCTATCACTACCCTTTTATTATTCGCTCTATGTTCTTCTTCGCGCTAACGAAGGAAGGTATAACAAGGGCTATTGGGATGTTAGGCCCTGTTAAGTGCGGGAACACCACCTAAAACAGTAATTATGCAGATGTTCACACATACTCCTGTAAGAGTGGATGGGATTGAGGGATAAAATAAACTAAGACAATGGATGAAGCTAGTTGATATGAAGGGGCGTTGGAAAGTGAATTTACGTTAGACGAGTACATAAAAAAGATACGAAACATACGTAAAAGGAAATGGCGCAATGAGGCAAACTAGGTTAAGGAAACAACCCGATAGGTTCCCAAAATAACATCGGACGACAGAAGTAAGACTCCGCAAATACGTTGGCTTACCCTCAAGTATTCGAGTACGTATTTATATACTCGAGCGCGTAAAAAAAAGCGCGTCCATATTTACATATCCTATATCTATACATGAGTATGCGGTTATGCACGTCATGTGTACACACGAACGTTCAAACAGTTGGACGCATGAATGAGAGGTTTGGAGCGGCGGTTGCAGAAGATCTGAGGAGACCGACAGACCAATTTAAAGCCTTAAGTACCCTGGCAAGAAACCTTTTTCGGGTGTCTCCGAATATTTCCCTTTTTCTCCGGGCCTATCTCATTTCTTCCGCTTTTTTCCAGAGACCGACGCCGCGCCTCACGGAAACAAAATTACCGCTCATTTCTCGCCAAGATTCGATTCTACGAAAACAATCACATTGTGTGGTCGGACTGGGTTGTTAAGGGGAGAGCTCTCGTGAAATGGACAAGGGGAGAAAAGAGTGGGATTGTCATATCGGAGGTTCAAGGGGCGGCTCGTTTGAAGGAGGGTGTCGATAGTGCAAACAGGCCCTTGAGCGGTGCCTTCACGGAACGAATCGTCCGTGATGGTTGAAGTTTCACACGTCTTGAAGATTGAGTTCTCTCGGTGACACTCTGGTTAGTGCTTTGACATTGCAATTTTCCCGCCTCACTGGCTTTCTATGATGAAACAGATACTCTCCGCAGGGAAGATACATTCGTGTCTCACAACGAGATTTTCAGCTCCGGTTCTTACTGATGATGGGGATCGAGAAGTTGATTAAAATGTGAGCTTTGAAACTGATCGACACTTGTAAACAAAGCGAGGATTGCTTGCATGAACTGATGTGAGAAAATATTCGTGAAGAAAGATGTCTCGAAAATTGTGTTCCAGTTTTATCGTAATGAGAAGCTGATTCGATAAAATATTGAGTGAATCAATAGACGTAAAGAAAATTCGGTAGATAATAAAAGAAACAGCAACTTTATTAGTGCAATATAATGAACTTGGTGGATTCAGAAAGGAAGAGTGGTTTTCCCCCTTGATGACTATGTATGATTGGTGATTCATCTAGGACACAACAAGTAGTGGAAAAGCAAACGTGAAGTTTTGTACGATTACTATACATCTGATACATTTACCACGACAAAATTTCATTTTATTGTTGCAGAGATAAACAAGCAAAACATATCTGGTTTTTTCTCCTGAATTTAATGGAAAAATTCAGTGGAAAATACTAGAATTGTTTTGTTTATTTATGATGGCATTCCACAAAGTTCGACCAAAACACCTTGGTTTTATATTATATCAGAGTATTAACGTCTTATAAATATTTTTATTCTATCATGAGTAAGGAGAAAATTAACTTAACCGACCCGTTGATAAGTTGCTAGAACCAGACTTGCACAGTACCTAAAAATATGAATGTGATTCATCTTGACTCTCTCTAACTAAATGGTAGGCTACAATCTACGCCGGTATTATCACTCCTCAAAAGTAGCTTTGCGATCCGATCAGATGTTGGGCATTATCAAAATCCTCTCACATAGCCGTAATTGAAGTTTATTTACTTTAGATCATCTAAGAAACTACGATAGAGATGAATTAATGGCATCTAGATATTCTCTAGGGAATACACCCCTTAACACAAAAATTACAAGCCTATGAATGCCCTATAATCTGTAGCATGTTTCCGTCACTCTGACACGCGGATGTGAAACATTCCGTCATCGGTGCGGCAAACCAATTAACGCGGAGTTCCTCGCCGATTCATATCACCACGGACGAGCGAAAAAATGCACGAGAAACAAAACACGTTCGGCTCGAAATATTTTAATTGAGAAGCAAGAAGACCTCCCCATTTTGACATTTTGGGAAAGTCGGAGATATAGTTCACGTGAGGAACACATCATCCGCAGGAAGGGACGCATCTCTGCCTCTAATCTGCCCGAGAGGTGGGAGAGGAACATTTTTCGCCCGCCGATCACTTTTAACGAGGCGTGTTTAAAGGGATCAATACACGCCTTGTTTAATCCGGACTTCGACGCCGCTCTGACTGTACCAAACCACGGTTTCGGAGAGAGAGCATCACGCTCTTATCGATAAATTACTCGCTTCCAGACGAAGGCAAAATAAAAAGACCTCCGTGACAAGTGACAGGAAAACAGCGAAGGCTTCTCAAACACTCGCACGACGCAGGGAGGGAGGGGGAGAAAGGAAAAATAAAGGGACGATAAAGGAGCGTTTTTCACTCTTCTCTCTCACTCTCGCTGCATCCTCTTCCATCTCCTTTTTTCCACGTCCTCGCATCCATCTTTCTTCGACCAAACACCTGTTTACACTCCAGCCAAAAAACCCACCCGTGCGCTCGACCTTTTAAACCGTCAAATGATCCCGGTTATCGTCTCGGGGGATGCACCGATGCAAAAACGAGACGGCCCGAGAGAAAGGGTGAGGGGTAAAAAAGACCGTATACGATAGGAATCGACAGAAATTCGGTGTCATTCCTCCGGAAAAAATATTTCCACGGACCTCACTAAAGAGATATCCCCCCGACCGAATCCCACGCATCGAGGCGGTGGCTTTTGTTGGGGGTTTAAGGGACAATAAACAATGGAAAGTTGGGAGCCGAAGTCTCGGGGGTTAAAGGAGGGACCGGACCTGCCGAAAGGGGATGGATAGGAGAGGATCAGAAGAACAAAAAGGGATGAGGGCTCTGGTTCTGCCTCTCTGGAGGTAAATAAGGAGAGGGGGTGGGAAAAACCCAGAAAATTTCACCCTCGTCGTTTAAATAGTGGCGGCGCTTTAGCGGGGCACACCTGTTGCCTCCGTCAGGGGTGGATGCGCGTTGGTCGGCGAAAGCGGACGTGCCACCAACGGAGGCGGCGGCTTAGCAGAGGAAATTCTTCCATCCAATTTCGTCCGCGCCGCTCTGGATGGGGTGGGGTGAGCGCTTATCCAGTACGCCCTCCCACGCTTCCAACCCCCCGCTCCAACCCTCTTGTCGTCTGGACAGACGGATGGGGGAGATCGTGCTGCCATCTCTTACCAACACCGTCGCACCAAGAGCGCTCGATCGGACAGCGTGGCCTTAACGACCGGCGCCCGGTTAAAGAGAAGACCGTGGACCTCACCGAAGGCTCTCTTACCCACTCCTCTTTTCCAGCACAACCCAACTCTTTCGATTCGAAGAGGGGGGGAATGACTGGATTCTGCCGCGTATGAATCATAAAAGGGGCGAGAAATTTATACCAACGTCATTTTTCGCTGTCGGGTTTTGCGGTGGTGATTGGTACTCATGGAGTATATATGTCGCGGAGTTTTGGTTTTTTTGGGGAGGATCGACTCTTTGTCCCTGTCCGTCCGTCTACGTACGGCTCAGAGTCTAAATGGCTTGAAATTACATGATGTCAAACGCGTCAAAGGGGAATGGAGGGACGTAAGTTATGAGAAGAGATGATTGGGAATCAATACCTGAAAAACCGATCTCTAAGGTTATTTTGCGAAAATTTTAGGGTATGAACGTTTAGAAGATGTGCGGACAGAGAGAAGCTGGGAGTACAAAATGGATTCACAGGAAACTGACCTTTCTACGTGAGGTTTGAGGCTCGTATTTTAAACAATTTGCGCATGATTTCTTATAATTTTCGCGGATAAGGTTTAATTACTTTCATGGAACAAAGACAGACATTGTAAGATATATACTATTTTTCTAATGTAATCAAAGGAACCTACGCGTCCCTGAAAATGCTAGATAATCTTTACAAAAAGAAGATAACATAATAATTGTCAGTAATACTACGAGAACTTTCATATTCCTTGAAAGAATACGAAAATACTCCACGAAAATCCATTCTCCCACTGCTTGAAATTATCTGAATCAAATAAAGCAATAATCATTCTTATCATACCATGTCGTTACGTAAATTCAATCAAAACAAGATTAATCAACACTAAATCCTAAAGGGTTATCCCAACGTTTTGGCAAAACTCGAACATGTTTAGATTGGCAAAGAAGATTAAATACCGGCTTGTGTTGAAAATCGATATTACCTCTCTGTAATAGGAATCGCTTTAAGATCTGAATGCATAATGGTTTCTAGCAATGGTTATCAGAAAAATATTTATCAATAGTTATCTGCTTTCAACTACAAATAGTTGGCGTGTAACAGTCTACTAAAAACGGGAAGGGCTTAATTCCAAAGGCTTAATAAAAAACAACACACTTTAACTTTCGAGGTAATCATCAATCGAGTCTGGAGAAGCTCAGAAAAAAATTTTGTAGTAATTTAGAAATATTTCAACGGATTTAGTTCCATAATCGATATCTAATTACGTCAGTCTCTCAGCTGAATTCGAAGAATTTTCTTTCGATGTAAAGTATTCGGTAATCGAAGAATGAGAGAAGATTTTTTTTAAGAAAGGTTCTACATTCCACTTCCTTGATTGAGATACCTCATTTTCTTCTTTTTTTGACGTTAACTTTACAATCCACGCCCATTGCGGTAATTTTACGAGAAATACGACTGTATTTCTCCTCTCCACAAAGGCTATAACGGGAAATTGATTAATTATTCTGAACCTTAATAATGCCATTTCCTCCTTTCACGGAGTAGCGGCTCACGAGAGGTTGGGGAGGTATTTGGAATAAAGATTTATGTTTTTATTAATGAATTGCATGGTTCTTGATTGGGCGGATTCACTCGGGGCAATTTTTGGCCGTGAAGAGGTCGAAATCTCTACCACACACACTAGTAACAACGAGTATCTTCTAACTGTTTCTCATTGGGAATCGATGACTGAATCCCACAAAAATTCCAACGAAAGCTGCTTACAGTGATTTCGTCATCAATTAAAAATGTAGAATTAACATTTTATCTGTGGATCGGCGGGAGTCACGACATGGGCAGCAAGAGGAAACTCATTCCTTATCATCCTAAAATAACTTCATTTGAATTACTAATTAGAAGAATCACAATCTACATTTCGGTGAGATAAGTAGTAAACTAACGTTTTTCTCTCAGAGCACAGACGATAGTATTTATGAATTTCAATGAATTTTGGTATAACAGTTGTACTGCTTTCTAATCTACTACTTAGGTAATAATTTTGGTCAATTTACTTCCAGCGTTCTTCTCTGCCTTGTGTACTTCCAAGGGCAACTGTGAACGCTTACGGAAATCTACCACATTTTACCTAATATAAAATTAAGCAACAATATTAGAAAATAGGTAAGATAAGAAGGCTGGTTGGTAAGATAAGATGTAAGATGGTTGGGATACTGATTCATAAATATTACGTAATGAATAGTTATTAGAAATAAACATAATTAAATGATTTGACGGTTACTTATTATTATATATTTTATTGTTATATGTTTTATTATTATTTATTATTTCGTTAGTGAAAGATTCAACAAGACGAAAAAATGATATTTAAAATTCTTTCTCTCTCCAAATTCAACCAATAAAGCTTTAAAAATGTGAGTGTTTAAATAAAATGATATCCTTTTCAGTAATGAATAAGTTAATAGCGTTCATCTTCCATGAGACCGTTTTTGTACCTTCTCAATTAATTTTTGAGAATAAGTTTTCCCATTTAAATGAATTTTAAGGAACAGGTAGCCTCCTCTTATTTACAGTTAACGTCTAACTACAAGTTTCTAAATATTCTTGCAACTTTCCTGGCTTCAAAGTCTTCAATTTATATATGACACCTTATCGCACTATCATACTACCATTTACCATGTCTTTCTTAATGTATGTCTGATCCAGACGTAGCAATAACTAACCACAATACTAGGTGAGACAACACTTAGGAGCAAAGCACCTTCCGCGAGAAAGTGGAGTGGTATATAAGTTGACGTAATGGGGTTGAATCACAATTGCAGTGCTGGAGCCGAAGGAATAAATGAATTTGGTAACGTCTGATTTTCAGTAGATTCTGCAGTTGCTACATTTCGATGTCTGTTAATAATTTTATTTATTTTCTGGAATGATATTTAATTTACTTTGCTATATTGCCTGTTTTGTTAAGATAAGAAATTAATGTTAAAAATAAGTTTCAAAAAGTTCTTATCTGCTCAATAGATGTTCCAGAAAAACCGGAAACTTTAATGCGTTAACGAGACTCGCCAAATAATTCTGTAGATATGCTGATTTAAGAAATCTGTCTTCTTTCAACGAAAATTTCCTTTGCTTCTGCTCCGGAGTTGATTTTCGGAGGAGAAATATCATGAAAAAACCCAAACTATTTCTTCAAAAAATTAACTGAAAACTTCGAATGGGGACGCTCTTGACACAATTTTATACAGCAATCACTTTCTTAATTCGATTATATTTACCTGTTTTGTACTTGTATAATGTATTTGTTATCAGAGGAGATATGATATGTATTTTAGACGTTTTTCCTTCCCATGTGCGAGATTTTCGAGAAATTTCTCGAAACTTTGAGCGAATGCCGGGTTTTCTTAATGTTTAATCCCTTATGCATTATAGTATACACAAATGTAATCCCCTCACAAATTAATTTCTTTAAATAAACTTTTCATTAATTTGTGAGGAGTAATGATTGTTAATGTGAAGGTATAGTATTCTGCGAAACTTTGCTCGACATGATGGGAGTTATGGATTTCTACATACTCGTATGGATTGGATATAAATCTGAATTAAGCATATGTGAAACTGACAACAGCAGTTTTCCTCTTGTAATTATTATTGTAATAATAATAAAAGTGATAGTAATAGATTTAGGTTAATGAGAATTTCTCAATATTTTTATGGTAATGTTCTAGAACTGTCTGAAACTTCAGTTTTATTTTAAGGTATAGGAAGTCCCTAAAGCAAGTAAAGCAACTTCCTTTATCATATCTAAACCAAAATAGATAGTTCTTTAGCCTTATTGGTAACAGGTGTATATCTAAGTAATAGAAGGAAGTAGAGAGCAGAGAATAAATAACACAATCTCACGAAGTTATCGAACTGACTATGGAGTTATTTCATTGAGAACAATGCCCTTTTGGTGCCACAATCCATATCTGAAGTTGGCATCCTCAGTTGAAAACGATTTTAGAATTAATCCATCAAAAAAGAGCCACGGAAACGGAGCACCGCAATCTTTCAAGCCAATTTTTCCGAACCAAGATAACCGCCCGCAGAAAAAACGCTGAAGCATAACGCCAGAATTAAAACATTAAAAAAAAAGACGGATGATCGTAACTTATTGCGGACCATAACCTGCAAAGAGAAATACGACACCGAGGCTTAACAAACGCGACCATAAGGAGCTCGTGTCCGCTTGAGCCCACGGTTTGAAAACCGTAAATACAGAGCAAAGTAAATTAGTTATCCGAGTGCGAGCGCCACTAAAGTATGCCAAATGGGTGCGACGAAACGACATTGTTCTCTTACGGAGGGAAAGGCAACCCTTGAAGAAAGAGAGCCCGACGCATACTGCGGCTTCCAATCCGCATAAATTATTCGTTAGAAAGCGACACACATTAAACAGCCGGACAACGAACCGCGGTAATCCCTTAACTTAGATCTTCCACAATGTTATCCGGAGAAGTCGAAAATACGGCCAAGGGAAGGCGGAAATATATTACCCCGTGGACAGGGTAAAAATTTCTCTCCCGCCCCTTCGGTATGGAGGAATAATATAAGACGCAGAATGGTGGAACACAGTCTTCATTCCTATCACAAGCGCATAGAAAGCTGCGAAGGGCGACTTTTAATATATGGAGTTTCTTGGAGGTGAAAAAGGGCTTGTGTCAACAATGATAACGGGAGACGCATTTAAGGAGTGACACTGAGAAGAAAATAGGGTACTTCCCTTGACTTACCGATTGGTGAGATTGCTTTATAAAAAGTATATTTATTGTCTTCGAGAGGGCGTATTGCGGAAAACGAGAAGGTTGGGAAGTTCCAAATCGAGGCGAGACAGGTTTCCGAACTCGAATGTGCTGCTAAGAAAATGTTACTGTTTTCGATGGTAAGGTGTTTCCCCTTCATATTTCTACGCGAGGTTGAAGGAATAAAATTATCTTATGAAGTGACAGCCAAACTCCTTTCACCGAAGAATCTGAGGGAATTATGTGAGAGAGGTTCATTGATTATTATATATTTCTTCCTCTCCAAGAGAAACGGAAATGATAGTCTAATAATGTCCATTTTTCCTAGGAATTTTCATGGATGTTTTCCACATCCTTATGCGCTAGACATCCTTTAACCCTTTTCCTAGTGTATTCTTCCTTTTTTAACGTAATATATGTGGATATTTTCATATTAGTCACGTATTCATGTTTTGGGATAAGCATCTTTTGAAACCCCTTTTAAAGGGAAAAAACTTATATTTAGTTAAATTCAATTTTGAACTTATAATCTTATACGCCTCTTAACCAGCAACAACATACGATAAAATCATAACTCAAAACACGAGATACCTTTTCTGAAGAAATTCTACATTTTGCTCTACTGAATCAAGAGAGATTTTGACGCATGAGCGAACTAAGGTTCTACTATCCAGATTTCCTTTCGAAAAATTTGCCTGAGAATTCTGTTTATACTTAGAGATATCGATATTTATTTTTCCCCTATGCAGTAAAACTTGAACGATATAACTGCAGAAACACATTCTTAACCCAACGTGTACGGGTATTTTTGATTGCTGAAATATTTATTTATTATGAAACCTAATTTTAAGTAATCCACTCCATCTACATAATATTCTCTTAGTGATCGTATTTAAGGCTATAACTTTTAAATGACTACAAAGCTGTAATAAAAGGACTTAAAGTACTCAACGAATATAGTACTCTATCCCTTTATACTCTATACCTATAGTAAAACTCGAATGCATATACCGTCTTTGCCCTCACCGTAAAAAAACGATAAAAATTCCCATGAGAAAGCAATGTAATTCCATTACAAAATATTTAATTATCGCAACGAATGAGAAATTCACGACAAAGGCAAAGCTGCATATTCCAGATTAAGCAACCTCCTAACATAAGATCCGAATTTCTACTGTTCAGTGCACTCGAATAGTTCTCCTCAGAGGTTCTTTTAATCTCGCCTGATCATGCACGCCTGTAGTGTACATTAATAAGAAAGGGCTCGAAGAAAGAAGTCTTACTACTCGCGTTCACCAAGGCTTCTGCGGGATAACAATCCAATCAGACCTTATGGAAAAAAGAAAGTTGGGCTGGAAAATATCAGAGAGAGCGATGGGGGGAGGGAGAAGGGGATTGGATATAAAAAAAAACAAAGATCTCTGGAAGCCAATGAGCCCTCGAAGCACATTTTACCGAACCGAGCAATAAATCGAATCGAAGATAAAGCGATAAATGGATCGATTCTGCCCCTTCGCTCTCTTCTTTTTTTTCATCTCCAGCGAATTACATTTGGGCCACTGCTCCCTCTCTCTTGCCCCACTCGACTGACCTTCCGACATATTCTTCTCTATCGCTTTCTTATTTCAACGCGTTTGTTAATCGTACTTTTTCTATGAGTGAAATCTGTCAATCTTTATTATGGGACGGTCACGAATGTTAGGTAAGTAAATCTTCTTAAGATAACTTTCGTCGCGAACTGTTTCGATCACCGTCAGACCAAGTTTTATGTACGTAAATGATATATATTAGTAAAGGACTAAATAGAGTGTAAACTTTCTACTGATAAAATGAACAGTATTTCAATTTTATTTCTTCCAAGGGTTTAGTGATAAAATACTCCATCTGACAGCATTTTTGGTGAAATTTTAATCTTACCTTATGACTTGTCGAGTATTCTTTAGGTATATAATACTAGAACTTATGAAAGAGCATGCACAGATCAGATCATTTCACAGATTTGGGCACCCGCCAGGAATCGCACCCAGAACCTCTCTCGCCATTGGTAAATGCGCTACCCACTTGGATATCTAGGATACAAATATCCTTATCTGTATCCAAACATATTCTATTGTGATTACAGTTGATAATTGATTCTAAATTTTAAATTTAAGTCCGAATGAAACTTTAGAAAACTACGTCTTGAAACTTTCCAAATATTCCTCGTGAATCTTTTCTATAAAATTCTCTCGAGTCGTCAGTGCATCCCGGTCAAACCTGGTTATTCCTGTTAGCGACTTTTGTACCGACAAATGTTGTCTTCACATTCTTAGTTATCTGAGTAAGTCGTAGTAGTGTCCTAGTCCTTAGCTCAAACCCCGAGGATGACCACGGAATTTGTCAGTGAAACGTCGATGTCAGATATGACGCAAAATTTGACCAGGGAGACAACTCGAGATAATTCCATTCAAAAGACTGTCAATTCAGCCACATAATGTGGTAATAAGCACGGAATCGGTAGATTTATAATATATTTATGATATATTTTAATACTGATCTCTCCAAGTGCTGTCGATTTCAACCGCGTTAGTTATTGTGACAGGATGACAGTTTCTCTAGCAATACGGCAGTGATTCTTCTAGTCGAAAATCAATATATAAAATTGTAATGCAAATTTTTTATTTGAATTTAAATTACCAACATAATTTTTTTCATCGAAGTATCAATGCTATAACGCAAACTATTTTAGAAAATATCCTCAAAATCCCAATATATAATTTTTCTCTACCCATCCTCAGGTTTCTCCTTATATTACCCCTCTCCTTAAGTTTCCTGAACCTTTCTTTTCCCTCCTCCTCACGCCCTCCCTTTCCTTAACTTTCCCCATCCGTATCACACCCCCTCTCTCCTGCATTCTTTCATTAACTCATTTCCTCCCCTACTCTTTCTTTATCTTTTCCTTTACCTCTCTCCAGCACCGCCCCTCCTCTCTCTCCCATGGCACACACTACTGACCTTGGCACTCTGCCACATGCAATGGACTCCTTTATAACATTCCCACGCGAGAGAAAGAAGAGGCGATGTTTAAAAGAGCCCAGTGCATACGTGTATGTACAATGGAGACGACCTAGGACACTTGAAAAAGCTCCAATCCACTCTCGCTTCATGTTTTTTTCCTCCTTCGTCCCGATATGCCGGCCTTGCTCGTTAGAGAGGACATCTATAAAACATAAAACGCCCCCGCTCGCTGGAATCAGAAATGAAGGGTAAAAAACATCTATAAAACATAAAACGCCCCCGCTCGCTGGAATCAGAAATGAAGGGTAAAAATTACGTCGAGGAGATGCAAGTGGAAGGGAAAAATGGATTGTTTCTGAGATGACAGTGTTTGGAAGGGATAGAATAGATCAATTCATATATAAGTATCCGAGTGATTGTTTTTTACCCAGAATTTTAGCTCTAGATTCAAGAATATTCGATTTGAGTTTCAACTCAAATATTTCTACGGCTGTTCACAATAAATTCTGCGGAACGGCGATTCACTTTGTAGCAATCCATAACGAAATGAGCGAATTAAATACTCCACTTTTCAAAATGCTACCTAAAATGTCGCTGATGCGTCAAAGCATGTGTCCGTGAAATGTTTTTTCTGTGTTATTTTGCGAAGTTAATTCCGAGTAAAATAACTAACAAATTCTTTTTGAAAAGTGGTGTATTTCATTCACTCATTTTATTCATTTATCTGTTCACAGTTTTAATTACGACAAATTAACAAAACTTTTAACAAGAGACGACATTCTTTGAAATTTTTTGCCACGAAATTTTACGAATGCTAAATGCGGCATTCCGATAGAAAAAAGGTTCCCCACCTCTGCCATAGGACGGGTAATTTAGCTCCTTAATCTTATGCAACCCGAAACCCCTATAGGAGTTCATCCGAGTCTAGGTTTGTGACGGAACTACATAGAGAAATGTCTGTCTAGTTACCATGAATCTCTTTAGAAAACGATTATTCCGTACCATATAATAATATTGCACCCTCTATGTTAATAAAAATTAATAAAATATTTATAAAGCTCGCAAAATTTTTTAAAATTCAAACAAGAACTCAAATTTAAACATTACTTTTACTCTTGTATTTCAACTGAGGAGTCATTGTCCCCAGTAATGTGACGAAATTAATATCTGGCGTAATCAGTAGACAATCACAAATCAACAACATTAAAAATTTATCTTTGTAATTAAGGATTGATTTCTGAATTAAGCAATAAGAATTGACAAGCTTAAAGTACATTGTGGGAAACTAAGTTATAGAAACATGAAATAACAAATGCACAATAGTTTCGTAGGAATCGTGCAACGAGAAAGCAGAAATGAGTTCATATAAAAAAGTAAGGCATTTTCTTTTAATTCACTTCTAAAGGTATAATTTTGTAGGAAATAACATAAAAATTAATTGAAATGTGTATTTCTTTTAGTGGATTCCTCTAAAGTCAGTTAACTGAAGTGAATATTTCCAAAAATCCATACTACATAAATTTTACGGACTGTATTTGAAAATGTAAATCTCGAGGAAGTTACCGGAATAGCGTGCCAAAACATTTCATTGAAATAATACATATGATTACCTGACCAGGCGGTACTTTCAACCAATCTTCACCATATTACAACCCGTTATGAGAATGCACGGCATTCAGGTGTATTCAAGAGAGCATTTGGACACAATGATTTGAGGAATTCCCCAGTTAAATTCGTACTTTCTCGACATATCGTGCGAAGTTGATTACGGAGAAATGAGAGAGCAAATAACGAAAAATAAATACAAAATGCTTCGAATTCCGCAGCTGGAAAGTCTAATTTAGCTCAAACCGACTTGAACGATCGAAGCGTAACTTTCATTGGTGTTGAGAGAAGAGACTACATCAATGCATCAAATCTTGGAATGATACTGTCACTCTCAGGTTTAATTTACGATGGGAATGGTATCAAGCCGTACACCTTCAAAATAATCAGTTTCGTATTAGAAGAAATTTGAATACAAAAGTCTCATTTTAGCATTTAGTGGTGTATTAAAACTCGCAAACAATCCGCTCTGCATAAATGATGTGTTTTGATTCTAAATTATTATTGTAGCCCTACCTTTAACTCAGAGTTACTTACTGACCAAATACTTACCTACAGGAATTGATTACCACCAGTGTCAAATATTCTTAAGGAAACTACGAACGAAAAGGATGGTAGAAATTCTGGATTTACTACCTATCATTAGGTATTATGGCATATCGCGATGGGTTTATAATGCATTTTGGGAACCTTACCAAGTTAACAACAAACTGGGTACATTGAAAAATTGCTTCCAGATTCTTGCTGAAAGATCACTGTTACATACAATGGTGCAAGTAAGTAACAGTGAAGTAGAATGACTCTTTAGGTATAAATATAGCTACAGCACATTAAACGTCAATGGAGAAATACATTAAAATTATCAAACTCACAGTATAGAAAGGTTAGCTAGCAAAAATTAATTTCTACTTCCTTTTTCATTACCTTTCTTTGCCAATGAGTGTACTGAATTAAACTTCTATAATCGGAGAAAGGATAAAAAGTTTTCGTTCAAGTCGTGCGCGGTTTGAGAGAGAATTAACGGAGTCTTGAGAGAGCTTATTAAGATAGCGAGATATTTTAAGAAAGGGGCGTTACCCCGACGGAGCTTGCCGAGAGGTGCAAAATATTTTCGTTTTCTTTTCGTTTTCAGGGACTTTTTCATTAGTGACTGGCTTTGTGCTTTCAGAGTTCGTCGTTTTTTCATACAAACGGAACAAGAGGCGCTCGTGAGAGTAGATGACAAGGATGGTCGAAAGGAATGTCAACCACACAATAGATTAGGATGAGAAGAAATTTAAACAAACATAAGCTAGGAAGGAAGAGCTCTGAAGACATACCCTCACAAAAGATTCAATCCATGACTTCTATTTCCTAAATTTTGACTACAAAATGTTCTTATTGATATAAATACAATGATGAATTTTCAATCCAAGCTGAAATGGTATAGTATATGTTTTTTTAAAATTTCAGAAAAAGTAGTCGAAGATGAGCTAGAGATTACATGAAACTTGAGTGATTATTTGGTTGGAAGATATGGACCTTTGTGAATTCATATAATATATAATATATATTGCAATAATACAGAAAGAATTAAATGCATGAAGGCGTTTCTTTCTAACTCATTTGTAAGTTACCTTGAGTTATACAACGCTTATTGACAGAAATTAGATATTGAATGGAAATGTGTTGGGAAAATTGTAAGATTTTATTTGCAGCCTTACTACTTCCAATGCCAAATATGATCATCACCGCGACCAAACCTTTACCCTAAAATTTTAGAAACTTAAAAACTACTTTCAAATCGAATGAAAAGGACTGAAAGAGACATGGAGACATTCAATAATGTGGAAATATTACTGATAATTACATTAAATTTACGATGCGAAATATGTCTTTCAAGATCTTAAGTGCTTAAAAGACATTCATATTCAAGATTCCAATTAGGCGCTGATTTTACTAATAGATATCGTTCATAGAAGGGCATATAATGCGTCAACGAGGATATTATAATCAAGTGAGAAGGCATGCATGAATAACATATAGCTTCCTTACACATCCTGAAAGTGAAATCAGAATGAAAACGTTCATAGAAACGGCCAAAGTTTCGGATACGTGATTCTATGCACCGGAAATTCTTGTTTATGCTGAGACGGTAAACAAAGCCCAACAAATGCAAGAATTTTACTAGACGCCTTTGGATTTGAAAAGCTGAGAGGAACATTATGAGACTTCGCTCATAAATATCGCACCATTCTTTCGTTTCGAAAGATACGTAAATTATTCATCTACTAAATATCGCAAACAACATTTGCACTTCGAAAGCGTGGGGGCCATTCTCTCCGCCATTTCCGGTGAGGACGGTGACCGAATACAAGAGAGAAGGAAAAAAAAAACAAATTTCAGCAAAGAAAGCGCACCCATTCTGAGCAGGAATTATGAATTCAAGGTCTCTTCTCCTGTGTATGCTTCTGAGTATCCATTCATTCATCGACCTTAGGAAATCTTTCTACAGACTTCACAAATGTCCTTCGCCAAAAGGCGAGCATTTCTTTGGGGAGAGTACGTGCGAGTACGTTGTGCGAATAAAGCGTATATCTCAGAGAATAACTTGATGTGATTCTAATGAAAAGTCTACCTTAAATATAACAGATATAATGATAAACTTAAACGAAGTCTTTTTTGCTTTGGTGGCATTTTTATGACATAGACCCTGGTCTTGGAGACACTTTAGCGGTAACTTTAACGGATTCCCGCATTTTTTTCTTCTTAGAAAATTCTTAAGATTAATTTTATTTTAATATGAGCCATCAGCTAGTCTAAACGATAAATAAATCCTAATCTTTGCTAGTGTGCTCCTAAATGACATAAGATTGTGCTTTATCGTACTTCGAAGTAAGTATCACGGGCTGCACTGAATACTAAGATATCGCGATTGTTTTTAAACTGTTAAGAATTGAACATGATAAGTTAACGCTGCAATTGTAGTGTTAGTTTTTTATTTAAAGACAATTAATCCAGTCTTGCTTCTCCAACTTTCAGCACATGTGGAGAGTAATCAGTTTAATATACAATGATGATATTTCGAGTATAAATGTTTGTATGAGGAATTCATCTGTTATTACGTTATAAATTCATCATAAGAATGAGCCTTTATAAGTGTTTCAAATACACCATTGTTAAATGTAGTAATTCTCTGCATGGTACGAATAAAACGTTACGTACACTTACACTATGGAAGCGTATGAAATTCACTTATGATAAGTAGGCACATTTCTGATTCCGCAAAAGTAAAAGAAACCACTTCATTTCGGGAGTTTTCATTTTATTGAAATATTGAAAACAATGGCAGTTCAAACTCAAAAGAATAACACCTTCAGGTATTAAATTCCTCCATAAATTAATACATCGAAATATGAGTTCCTCTTCTTAGGTATTCGAAGTGCTAAATAATTCCTTATTTTATCTAATTTTCACGTGTATAATTTGGTGGGACCAGGTGTTCGAGTCTATAGAAAATGAAAAGGAAGAGATTAGCTGTCTTCGAAGGTTATTAATAGCATCAGACGATGTAAGTTATCAAGTGTAATATTGGAGATACAAACATTGCTAAAGAAAAAGATTGTAATACAATATTTGAAAATGAACTAAAATTTCAAGATATTTGGAGTTAAGATGCTCGTATAAAAATTACATTTTCTAAACTTCTTTGTATCAAAAGCATAAAAATCAAGCTCTCAGCATCAACGTCAATATTATTCGTAATATATACTGTCTTGGAATTAGAAAAGTTCATAAAATCAGCGGAGTAAAAGTTAGTTACCATCATGCTGCGGTAGCTAAGAAGGTGAAATTAGATTTAAGAGAAAATTTGATAGAGTTAAACAGAATAAATAAGATTTTAATAAGATATTGAAAGGAACGTACTAAGGAACGAGATTCTTTTGATTATAGAAATAAAAATAGCTATAAATAGACACAAAATCAGAATTGCGCATGTTTCTATTAAATATCTTTTTAATTGGGCAAATTTAATCTGAAGGATAGATGAATTTCAAAATTATTGTAAAATTACTGAATGTGGAGATGTCATGTAAATAACAAACTGATTAGGCATAAAAATATGCCAATGACAGTAGTTAAGAACGTACGTAGTTACGCAATGCATCCTGTAAAAATGGCAAATATAAGCTGAAAGTAACTTTCTTTCACTCTATCCTAAAAATTACGCAGGTTTTTCATATCCCCATGGGTTCGTGGATATTTTGCGGCTGTGGATATAGTCCTATGATAATCGGAATTTTTCTTTATTTCTTTTTATAAGTCATATTTTATACTACACATTAAATTATGAATTCAAATCATTTTACATTACACTCTCACAAGGTCTAAATGGAAGAAGGAACTCTCTAGTCCCTTTCAACTAATAATAAAGGCGTTTGTATTGGAATGTATTTAAATTTTAATATTTAGTAACAAACTAATTAAAATGTAGTACAATATAAATTAAATTAATACATTAATTATCCCCTGTTCCATTGGATTAACAGATCCTCGATACGTCCTTGATTATGGAGAGATAGCTAAGCAGGTGTATCCGTCTCTGTCTCATTACACCTTCTTTCATGCCAACGTAGAAGGTACAGCAACCTTGTATAAACTCAATTCTCAGTCGAGAAAAGTGAAAAAATCCAGCGCCTTCTCCGCAGTCTTGGCATACGAACAATTTCCTCGTGCACGCGCTCTCGAGAATAAAAACATCGCAGAGGTCAATTAGAATCCATATGAACAGTATTCATGATGGTAAGATTAGAAATAACGGAATTGCACGCGATTAAAACACCATGGCATCGACTTGCTACAAAACCTTGTCTCAACGGCTGCTACCCTAATACACTAGTACGTCGATTGGCATTAATATTTTCGCAACCTATTTCCCATCTTTCATTTATTTATTCCTCTTATCTCGCCTGCATCCGCTCATTAATGGCAAACCTTTTAAAAATACGCCTCCGTTCGGTGGTGTGAATTCCAACCAGGTTTTCAAGGCTCTCTACAGATGTCAAAACACAGCAAGTCAATCACTTGGTAGCAGTAGAAAATTGGATGTATGGATGAAGAATGATGAGAAAAATAAATTCCGGATAAGAACTTCGACACTTAAGAATACTGTTATGTCTAATATAAAGATGATTGAGTACTTTTTCATTTAAAATAAATACTTATTCCAAAGTACGCGTTGTCAACGTAGAATCGTGAAATACAATCGAGAAAGTTAAGGATATGTACATTTGTTTAACAAATGTATGTAAATGGTTCAAATTATTCTTAAGATTTCGAAATTAGATATTTAGCATGAAAAATATTCTTCGATACTCAAACAATAAACATTGAGCTGTAATACAATAATCGGCAGTAAGCAACTTAATTTGAAATATTCTAGTTTAGGAATGGAAGGTAAATTTTTACTCACTGATTCATAAGCAATTTGAAAACATGAAACATTTCGCAAATATCTAATATGATAGTTTTACTTGGGAAAATAGAAAATGATTATGCTGTAAAAAAACTCAAGAAAAGGATTTCACCGAAGACAATACCGAGAGCTCACAAAGATTGATTTAACATTAAATCAAAATGTTCACTCAAGGAAAGAAACTATAAAAATAGCCAGTCATTACCCGAAAATTATGAAGACTCTAAATTGTAATCCATAAATACGAATGCAAAATTTTCCTAATAATATCTGGAAAAAGCTAAGAATTTTTCTATATTTTACGAATTTACCAACTACTAAATATCCTAGTATTTAATGCATTATTATATTTAGAGTTGGAGCGATATCTGTGAAGGATTTGTAATCAGATTGATCTTTCATGAGTGTTGGGTCGCTTATTACATTCATTTCCAAACACAAGAATTGAAATTGACACGCTATTTCTAAACCCTCCGATTTAATCCTATCAAAGAACATAGTATGTCTAGCGTACAGGAGCAATTTGTGATTGAAGTCTTCTTCACGCTTAACGCAAGTAAAAGATGTGCAGTTTTAAGTGGAAAAGAAGACCATTTATACTTGATGTTATCTCAAGGGACTTGCAGAGCTGCTCAGAATGGAATTCAAAATAGTTTAGGATAGCTATTGAAATTTCCCACGCATCACATTGGTGATTCCTTACCTATCAAAGTTCCTCAGGGCATGTCGCCTACAAATCTGTGAATTTCGTTCTTATGCCCAAAGATAGAAGTACCTATCTCATTTAATTTGAGCCAGCTAAGAGATGAGAATTTGGTCCCATTTGGTACTGAGGTTGGAGGATAATTGGTTATGATATGCATAAATGCCAGGAAAAACAACTTATCTACTCAGCCTTGCTACCACCCTACGCTAGCCAAACACTAGACAGAAATAAAGTCATATGACGTTTCAAAAGCGACGTATTATATCCTCCCAGATGGATCCGCGCTAGAGAACAAGCATATCCCATACCGTTCTATGCTCAAGAAGACGGCACGGATGAAGGAAAGAGTTAAGTGGTAAAATATCCTTGTCCACGCAGGTGAGAGAAGAGAGTAAAGTAGAGAGGGAGGAAACGAAGAGAGAAAAGGCGGGTTACGAAGAAACCAATTTGATGAGATCTAAGAGAGAAAGGAAATACTTTCCATTTACACTCCAACCCCTCCTACCTCTATGAGCACATGCGCCATAATCGTCCTCAGCCGAAGTAATTTATTTTTTCTCTCTCTTTCTCTCCCTCCATCCTTTCGACTCCCTCCTCTTACCACCTCCAAGAGAGAGAGCACGTACGTACTTGATCCGGGAGAAATAACAGGAGATTAATGATAATGAAAGTTGAACTCGCTTCGAGAACAGGGTCTCTGACGGGATACGAACGCGAGCCTCTCCGCTCGCAACTCCGCCCACTCTTTGTAAGTCTTTGAGAAGTTAGACCTCCCAGGAACTCCCCCGCGTCCTCCTCCTCAACGTCCCTCAACTTCGACGACCTCGGCTCCAAGTCACTTTTACCTCAGCTTAAGCGCCTCATTGTCATATCCACCGTTTAATAACACTTTCCACCGCTTTCTGCATTCGGGAGTTCGGGAGATTTGAACGGCTGTGAATGATGCCAATATTCAAGTAGCAGAATTACTCAGTGCACCCATAGGTTACATGAGTGGCGGTGAACTTGACCTTGGTCAAATATGGCGAATGAAAAGGACACTATGAATTTTAAATTAAATTTACGTTTAGAGTACATCGGTCATATTCAGAGGTGGAAAGTAATTGATTCATTCCGCACATTCCTGATTTCAGAATACGTTCACATTTTCTCAGCATACTTTCAAAGAGCTATTATAAAAATAATTTTTACAACTGCTTAAAGCCTAATAAATACTTCATAGCCAACACGCAAGAACGTGCTCGAATAGAGAATAATTTCAGAAGTTCAAGTTCACCAAAGTCATTTATGCAACACTATTCCAACGGGGTGGTGGAGGCTTTCTAAGCTAAATGTAGTAAAAGGCATATCACGATATATTCCAAGCGGATTTACTGTCATTCATTTGCTCTTTTTATTAGTATAAGGTTTGGGAAATCAAGGATACACACGATACTTGCGTCGTATCGAGTACTAACTCAATTTTCACATTAATTAAACAACACGCATATATTAGTTCTTATCGCCTAAGAATAAACATCATTTACTCACTATTTCATTCCTGTATCCGGTGGTCAGATGTGGAGATTTCCAATACTTTGATTGATATAGCAAGCTTACATTAATAATAAACAGTATCGTGAAAATCACAGTAAAGATTGTTCGTTTTCAGATTGATAAAAATATCGCATTAATGATCAAAGAAGAAGATTTCTAAATAAAATAATAATTATGTGCTCTAAAACACGAGACATTATTTATTTGCGATACAAATTCTAATACTAAAATTAAACAAAACGAAGGATTATATCGTTCTTACCTTCGTGTGAGAGTCATTTCTTAAAAGTGTGAATATAACATACTATGAGTTGATTCAAATACAATGAGCACAAATATGAGCTAAGAACCAACAAAATATGATGCATGTATACCGCATAAAAATATAAATACTATATTCATTTTACGTATTAATATATTAAGCATAAAAGCATTCACTTCTCTAATGAAAACCAAAATATAAAAAAAATTCAAGGAGATGAAACTATAATGAATGGATTTTATAAATGGAATTTTTATAAAATTTTATGAATGGAAATTATAAAGATTTGTTCAACAAGTAAAAAATGCACAAGAGTTGAATACGATTTCTTTCCACAAACAGGCACTTTCCGCGATATCGTTAGGTCTTTCTCTGATCAAACCAAACACTAAGATCAAGATGTGTATGCCAAAGTTAAACTTTCCTGTTTTCTAACCCTTCCCCAAAGACCGGACATGAAGCATTACCCGCACATCCTCTTGGGAGCCTCGACGCCGCCATTCCTCTCTCTCTCGAAAGATAAAAATAACAAATCCGATTCGGAGACTGGGTAATTTGATAGAGGATGATATCTTTTTCCTCGGTGACGTCACGGCGCGGCTCTATAATTCGCAATTTCTCCCTCTGCCTTTTTTTTCCGCCTGCCCCGTGAGGTTTGAGTTATGAAAGAGCGGCCGTAAATGGATGCGCCTCGGAAATGAGAATATTTGTGCAATGCGTGTTGCGTCGTTTAGTCATCTCCGAAGAGAAAGAGCTCCTTTCCTTAATCACCCACCTCTTCCTTCTGTCTCCCTAACCATTCCACCTTAATTCCAGCCGTTTCATCATTCTCTCCTTTCTTATTCCGCAGCGGCATTGCTCGTCGCGGGGCGTGGTTCGCCGTGGGGAATTCCTGATTTATAAAGGAGCGACACTTTTTCAGTTTTGGGACAGTAGGCGTGAGCGGCTTTAAAAGATGGATAGATTTCATACTCGCGTACTTGAGGGGAATTTTTTTAAAGGCCTTTCGCATGGGGAAAATGCTAATTCTGGAATCGAGGAAGGTATCTCGCTGTAATTTTGTTTTTCTCCCTCAACACAACGTGGTCATTGAATATTAGCGGAATAGGTTTCGTTGTAATACTCCGATGATCCTATGTAAAGCCTATCGTACTGTTTTCGTCGAATGATCATTTTCCCTTATTATCTGAATATACGAGATTATATAATATCAAACCGTTCTATAAGGAATGAAGAGAGGGCAGTGTTTTTGACAAAATGTGTACGTCAGACTCTTGACTCCGCGCAGCTTTATGTTAACTTCAAATGTTCGAAGAAATAATAATTTTATGTAAATAAAGAAATTCTTATAGATTTGAAAACAATATAAAAGTCAATTACTGTATCATAACAATCCAAACAAAAAAAACGATTTTCTTTTAAGACTTATTAGGAAAAGAATGAAAGGATTTTTAATCTCGATGGTTCCATCTTATTCCCTCTTAATCCAAGTGCACAAATGTCGTTCAGACAGAAAATTCACGATAATATGTATTTTAATCAAGGTGAACTAAAGACTTTCCTCAATCTCGTTTGAGTGAACATCAAGGGTCACCGGATAAACGAGTGACACTGATATCAGACTTTTGTGAAAGCGATCCGGTTCGATTCCCGGTGGATGCTCACATGCTAAGCGACCTAAAGGTCGACACGCTTTTAAATTAGTACTATTACAAGTGGACATATAATTTTCATTGCAGAACCCTCTCAAGTAATGCGAATATATCTTAAAATATATTAGTAAATCTTTTTTTCACTTATATTTGCTTATCTTATAATACTTTTTATGAGGGTAAACCCAAACCAGATCCACTGATGGCAATCAAAAATGCTGTCCTAAGTCTCATAGTTTGACATAAAGTTCAATTTCATATTTTGTTATCTTTACAAATGTATGCATGCTGTGTGTAAAGTTTTTTCTTATGTCATACTCTAACTAAACGAGTTTCTCAGAATATTTCATTGAATAGTGAAATCACAGAAAAAATATATATCCTTTTACCAGCACCAACGAAAGGGAAGACAAATGTTCACTTCAATCCATCGTTGCAGTCAACGACCCCTGAGATTTCCACGACTATATTCACGAAGCCTTGCGAAATACATCTTCTTCTCTATAACCAACTCACCCAACAGAGTATATACGTGGTAGCTGAATAAATATAGATTGCTGCCAGAAATGAGTGCAGTCTGAACACTCCAAGTCGGTAAGAACCGAAGGCATAGCGCGTGGAGAGTTTGAAAGGAAGAATATATTCAGAGCCAACTCAAACACAAGTATAAAAATGCCTTCTCACATCGCCAATTACCTCTCACATATACGCGTAGTAAAACATAACCACAAATCTCGCGTCACCTCGACCCATCGAGAAACCAGATGACCGCAATCTCTAATTGCATATAGGGGTAAAAAGAATTGAAACCACCGAGAACATTTATAAGGGTTGAACGTTTAAGACCGTCGAACCCACACGGCATTACAAACTGCAACAACAAAAGACCTTTTTCCCAGCCGACCCCGTATTTCCGGCAGGGCTGCATGCTTACGCTACTTAATGGCTCTCCGACTGTCTCCATTAGATAACCTCGATAAGAACCCCCCGTTGATTCACGGTCTTAAATTTTTTTTGAGGGAATTCGAGCCACGACAAGAATCATTGAGGATGCAAGGTCCTTTGACTCTTGGCACTCTATCTTCTCGATAAAACTGCGTAAAATGTCATATCCGCTGATTTATACGGTTCTACGAAGCATCAGCGGCTTTCGCTAAAACGTTTATGCGAATTGATTTCTTGCGAAGTAAGCATTCGCAAACATTACCAAAAGCTAGGTATACTGAAAATATCTAGCTCAACTTTCATGGAATTCGTTTCTATTCTCTCTGTTATGGTATAGCACAGGAATGGGGTAGCAATTACCGTCGGAAAGCCAGATTTAGCACTCGGTCTCATAAGAAAGAACGCATGTGAAACCATTAGGCCGCTTTGTCTTTCTTAAAAAATTTATAAGTCAAAATTGTGGATGGTAAAAAGAATTCAATTGCTGAGAAAATCGTAAAAGACAATATTAAACTTTATCAAAACAAAATTATTTTATACGAGTATTTGCTTCGCGTAGTGACAAGAAGACCACAAGGTTCCCATGCGGCCTTTACCTTTGATATATCCTCTGATATAGAGTATGGTGATTCTTAAGGTGTTGTTATTTCCACCAACTCTAGTACCCATCACTGATATTAAGACACTAAGTATATCACAGCAGATAGATCTTGATATCTCAAAGTCTAAGGAATGTAAATCTTATGAAATCACTATGGAGATGTTAAACTCAAGCAGTTCGATCTATTTACTCACCATACTGAATCTTGATTTTTTTGCTGCATGACTTCAACGACTTAAATATGATATTATTTTTCATAATCACCACAATATATTAACGTAGTTCCTTCAGTAAATTTTATGTAAAACATCTAACGATTATATTTAATGAAGAAACTTTGAAATAATTTTCCATGACATCATTAAACTATGAATTCATGAAGTCAACATCGAAGTTTTTTGAAAATCTTTCCGGAGATATCTCGATTGTTCCAACTAATAAAAAATGCAGTTTTTCTAAGATAAGAATCCATACACTTAGAATATCTCCTAAGACAGATATACCAAAGGAAATTTACTAGCTTCCGACTCCAGTACTTCTATTTTTTCTATTAAAACTTACGTTATTTTGGTTTTCGTCAATATCATTGGCGACTGATTAGATGGGAGAAGTCTCAATCTTACCTAAACAAAGATCTTTAAGACTTTAATCTCATATACAAAAATTAATTTTTACTGCGTTACTTGGTGTGAATGCTTATAGCCAAGTTTTGCATTTTACCCATACACTCCACAAAATGCAGTTATTTTCTTAACCTTTATTAAGATATGTTCATCCTTCCCCTATGGTTGACTGTAGAATAGGAGAAAATTTTCATTTTTGAGAAATTCGAGCCTCGTATGAAAGGATGCATTTCCCCGTTGACACTTGGCATTTTGACTCTCTTCGGATAACGAACGCAAGGAATCTATCAGTCTACTACGGGAAGGGGAACAATAGCTACGCTCGGATACTGTACTTCTCAATAAATTACGTCCCGCATAAAAGGACAAATAAAACACCTCGGGGCCCCTTCATCACGACGGAGAATTTTCAGCCGTTTACGCCCTCGCTCCGAGGTAGACGCGAACCACGCCTGCATCGCGAAAGGAGCCAAGTGCATTTCTCAATTTTCGCTTTCAGTCGCGTGAAATAGACGGAATGCGATATTTTTTTCGCCAGATCTCCCGTTTTCTCTTCCTCTGGGTACGTAAAAGCGTTTCATTGCTCTGGAACCGGAATGCGGTAGTCTCCCGATTATGTGGATGGGTTGGGAAACATTTTCAGAAAACCGAATCCACGGATAAGAAATAATTCCACGACACGAAACAAATATTCTGAAACGGAGGCTGTTTTATGATTGATTTTTAAAGCGAGAAAACATTTATACTATGAGAAAAACGTGATTGATATCCTATGGACACCCAAAGCAATAATATGAAAATAGACTAGCCAAAAAGATATTCTACTATATTTAAAAATTAAAACACGCGATTGGAGAAGATCAAAACAGACAGAAGAAAGATAGGCATAACAGGTGAAACGATCAACAACAGGGGACATTCAGGAAACAGGTAGATAGCACAAGATTTACTGAAGACCAGTCAAAACAATGAACTAAGAGGGTGTGGACCGAAGAACAGAGAACAGTAGGGGAGAAAATGATGAAATACTGGGAAGAAAGAAGAGGGACTTGCAGTACATAGATGGTCAAATTGAAATGTAAAAAAAAGATTACGGTGATTAGTGTTTTACAATGATTTTCTTTTTCAATATTTTTAAATTTATTTCGTTTTATATTCTCATTCAAGAATTGGGTTAAACTTTCAATTTTACTGTGTTCTCGGAATTTTTTCACCGTCCTTCTCCGAGAGTATTTTATCTCAAGGTTTCTTTTTCTTTTCTAACTCTATAGTGTGAAGGTATATTCCCTTACTCCTTCCCCTTTCTCAGCTAAATATCTACTTAATATACAAATTTTATATATAATACCTTTCTTCGCACGAACGATCCGCAGTAGTAATTAATAAATGAAATAGGTTGTTTTTTGCTCACACTTCTTCATTCACGCCAGTGAGAAGCTTGTTGGGAACGAATTTAGATGAGATATAAATTGATTATTTTGCAAAGCTTCTCAATTAATGAAATGAACCTACAAGAATACAAAGAGGATAAATACTTTAACAGCAAATTCCAATTTTCTGATTTCTCTAAGGCTTGCGCTGCACACGGTTAATCCGAAACTCGGAAGACCAGCCCTCGGACTATCGGGAATGTATCGCGGGTTTGTGCATGTGCATTCCGCGGGAATTAACATATTAAAGTGCTCGGAGCAAGTTCAGAGGTATTAAACGGCTCTCAGAGACGAAAGAAATTGTGAAATCGCGTCCGCGTCGCCGTAAGAAAGTTAAACATGAATCTTTTTTATCCTAATCGATTTATTTCATCTCGAGAGAGAACGATTATCCCCCTCGGGAACGAGTCGTTCAAGATCTATCGCATGAAAGTGAGTCGAGAGTTATGAAGTAATTAGATGGATTAATTGCTGTATTCTATTGATTCTGAGTAGCTTAAACTATGTTTACAAATACATCGGGGAAACGAGACGTGGAACGATTTTCCTGGAAATGATTCCATCGGAAGGTTATTAAAACTGGGATAATATCGGGATTAGAAAATTCGATACGAAATTGGCTGAAATTGCGACAAATTGGCGAGAAGAATACTTTCAAAGAGAGTTAGTCGAGAAAAAGTATAGCCGTTGCAACACTTAAATTTCCTATCTGAATGCAATCTCAGTTGCGAAAGATAGGAGTTTACAGCTATTTAATTGGTTCTAAGTCAATAGAAAAATAAGATTTTAAAAACCGTTAAAGCGCACACATAAACGTGGGCTTTATATGCAACCCTTTCGCTGAGTAAACAGTTTAGAAAGTTGTTAATCTTCCGCTAAGGGTAAAAATAATTCCTAATCTTTCAGTGAAGCAGATTAACATTAAATGAAATAGCTTGCGATTGGCTTCTTAAGAAATATATTCAATGAATTTTTACACTGCCGACTTTTTCACATTAAACACTGTAATAATGGCATACCCAAACTTTGAAGGCTTAAAGATGATACTGCATAGAAAAATCTAATAAGGTAGAATACTCGAGAAAAGTCATCTCGTAAAATTTATTGAAAATTACTCATCCATACTTCTCCTTAAGTATAGATTTCATCCTATGTTTGCCTTCCCAGCAATATAGAGGAAATCTACCAGCACCCAGCTATACTAGGGTCAGAGATTGCACATCCCTTAATATGCTATCCATGTCAAGGAGAACCGAATGAATTTTCAGTAAGAAAGGAAACTATGAGAATCGGTAAACGAAGCTATAATAATATATAAAATCGAGATATAGTATTGTACTAAGAAGTTAAATGGTAGATTAACTTTTTCAGAGTAACTAATCGCTTACTTATTTTATTGCTTCAGAAACATATGAATCCATCAGAATGGTAATGAGCTAAATAATGAAATTAACTTCAATAAATAAATCATCCCTTTGAAGAAAAATATCCCGTGGTTGAACAAATACCAATGCGAGGAATTATGTATTGGACCGGTGAAAAAGTAGTTAAAAGTGCGTCATGACCTAGATGCTTCAGCCCGTTGCCGCTGGAACGAATCGCTTTACGGATGCATTAAAAATTATGAGTGTGCAAGTAGTTTTATATCGCGAGATCAAGTCCTCGATGGCATTACCAGAATGGGTCACTCCCGTAGTAGCACACATTTATCAATAAGGATTAAGATCCGATGAAAGGATTTTAATCGAGCAAATGCGGCGCGTACAAAATGTTCGATTTATGACTATAATGCGACATTAAGTGCTCTTTCCTTGGAGATACAAGAAATCGCAAAATTGCTTTATTTTACTTTTCTTGCCGATTTATCCGAGGCTGAGAGCAGTTCAGATTATTTTCAATCACGCTCACTCGTTGGAATAGACTCGCTACCTCATTCGATCTCTATAATGTTTTTTTCGAGAATTGAAACCAACGCAAACGTTTGAGTGAAAAACCTTTCTCAAATCCCTCGAATAGTTCACAAAACCGGTACAGTTACAGTCATAAAGTTCTGAAAGGAAATTGAAATGAGGTTCAGTGATAGATTGATGGCTCATTGAAAATAGTTGGGATACGATATGAACTGACAGTAGTAATCAAATTGCAAAAAAGGTTTTCGTCTCTTAGAGGAACACTTCTATTAGCCGTCATTGGATACTGAACCATCCGGTGGTTAGTCAAATTTTTAGCAGATTTTCGGGTAATATTAAAAAAATTCAGTCACTATAAATTCGGCAAGATTTTATTTTTCGGAATTGGAATATTTTTTAAGATTTCCAAGGTTAGGATAACTCTTCTAATTTCTCAAAATTTCCCATTTCATTAATCAAATTTTGAAATATTTTAGATTGATCTCAACTTATGAAAATTTCATTTTTTACGACAAACGAACAAGAGGCTTCAAACAGTATATGTATTATGCTAGAAGAATAATGGCAGCAAAGTTGATACATGCATTCCACGATATTTTTGCAGCCTTCATGACGACAAGCGCTTCATTTCCATAGAATAATGATAATAATATTTTATCGCGCAGCAATTAGAGAAGTGATGTATTTTCAGCCGGGAGAGTAATTAATTCTCATGGAGGTTTTATACTTTTTCCACTATCAGAAATGAAAGCTCTTAAGAGCCATTAATTTAACATATGAGTGATAGCGATCAGTTAATCCTCTGAGGAATGCGAATAAAATTGGATTTCAAAGAGAAAATCAGGAGTTCACCCCCTCTTCCAGTTAATGGCTGTATACTCTCGGAATCTGATCGAGAGACTCGCAGAAGTAATGAAAAAGCTTGAATACTAATCGATAAAATAAAATATATGCTAGGCATAGATAGAGAACTCTATATTTTACCTAGAGACGCATTAAAGTCATTTCAATCCCAGAGTTATGTAAATATATCTAATTTCATTTCAGAAACCTCACCTGCGTTAAGAGGCAGTAAGAAAAATTGCATTTTGTCTCCTACGACCGATGCTAGAGTCTACTAGTATTCATTGGTCGTAGAAGATATGTCTATAAACCTTGAATATAAAATGAGACTAATTCTTAGGAAACTTTGCTGTGGCTTGATTCTCTTGATGTAAATATATTATCAAACGAAGGTATATTACCAATAGGAGGAGATATTACCTATGGCTCTTACGAGTATATAGGGGAAATATTGAAGAGCTCTAGAGGAGAATAGGAGCTATAATTCAACAAAATGAATTTTCTGCTGGTCATAAGCGAACCGAAGGACTGCGGTAATTTACTCAGTATCGTTTTCATGAGTTTACAAAAAATACCACTGGCTGAAATTCATCCTTGACCATTCAGCGTTACTTAATTTTGCAAAATTACATTTTTAACCAGTAGATAATCTCGAGAATCGGTATATATTTCCTGATGATAGCTTAAAGGGAATGATGGGAATGATTCCCTATAAGATGGAATTTTGATGGCAATCCTCAGAGAAAGCTGAAGCAGTAATAGGCATAATTCTTGTACATCTTAATGAATGCCTCTCTCGCATTGATGAATTGCGACCGCTTTCCACCGTAGGGAATTTCTTTGATCCATCCCTGGGTCTCGTTCGTGGATTGTTGTATTTAAAACTCGATGGAGACTTCATTAGCATGCAATACTTAGACCTCAAATGGCATGCAAGCAGTGCATGGGACTCTGCTAAGTGTTGCATTCGCGAATTAAGGTACTACGAATGACAGTACGTTTCTTAAAGAATTGCGTTTCTCAAATTCTTTAGGAGTAAGAATGGGAATCTTCAGAAGAAAGAAGACTCATTCAGAGATTTAATTTACTCAATAAATTCAGAGAAAGTAACTTCATAGTAGATGAAGCCGATAATATGCGTCCTCCTTGTTATATAAGCCGTTCACATACTGCGAAATAGATTGAAGAAATGGATGCTTGAACCAGTCGATTCAAGAATTCATTTTTCCGGAAACGATACGCGAAAGTAATCGATTAGGAAAGTAGAGTCATGATGCATTTCCCCCTGACGCATTTCCCCCTGACGCATGCCGAAAGACGCCTGTCAGGGTACATTTAGAGATGCTACTATGTTGATATAAATATGTAGATACGTACTACATTGATGTAGAATGAAATGGACTAATACTCCAAAAAACAGCACAATTTTTAGCGTTCATACAGATCCACTACAAAAAACGTCACAGTCCGCTATTATGGAAGGCTTGATGGGTCCATAGTATCCTAGAGTCTTTACGAATCCTATGGATTAGAGAAGAAAATTTAACACTGGTTTTTTCCAGATAGCTTCAACAGCTATCCTTCTTAGCGGCTTTTACATAAACAAAGAAAGTGACAGATGCAGTTTTCGGGCCGTTTAATGTCGCTCCTTGACTGCAATTCAAAGCATCTCTCCGATATGCCTGTAAAGAGCTGCTCGCCACCTCCGCTAAATGTTCCGCGAGCCTTTGACTCCACTTGATTTATCATTGTCACCCCAACGCGGCCTTGACCTCCCGCAAAAATCCCCTTTCGCTCCCACTCGAACGACGGCCTTTTACGGCGAAAGATGAATCCGTCTGCGGAGGGGAAAATATGTACTTAAAGTGTGTTGGCAGATTACCTCCCTCTCCTCACTGCAGGAGATGTATGCGAGTGTGGGCAGGGTATACGTGCGCAATTAAGAGATGTGATTTTGTTCTACTTTCCTTGATTAACTGCAACCGCTCCGGCCAAGAGTGAGTGGAGGGTGTGCGAAGTAAATATTATAGCTCTTATCCGCATGGGAATAGAGTCTTCTATCTTGCGAAGTTTGATTTAGTCGTTGAAAAGCCTTCGAGTGGATTGGCTTTGAGAAATCGTTACCGTTTCTATTTGCGGACATGTTCGCAGATACTAACCAAAGCAGGTATGGGGGAAGAAATAATGCGTGTAAACTGAATCATTTTAGGAGATACTAAAACAGTCGAGAAATCGACTACATGAAGCAAACGACGCCAGTTTTGTCGAACGAAAATGTTCGATAAAGCATTTTGAATGATTTATGTCTTTAAGAAGAATTAGATTAGAGACATTAAGTTCAAAAGTAATGTTTCGGTGGATGTTTAGGTGGATTAGAGGGCCTATTGACTTACGTACTTTGCAAACATAAAATAAACAATAATCGGAATAAATGAGCTGCCAATAAATATAGCTGCCAATAATTTGCAAGGAAAGACGAAAGCCAAAATATAGTGCATCAATTATTTTCAGGAAGTTAAACACGAACTTTTCAGTAAATGTATGATGAATTACATCTTGGAAAAATTTCAGAGGTGATTTCCTCATCATTTAAGAAGAAACTGCCCGTGAATTTACTCGACGTCAAGATGTCAAATAACACTACCATTAGAGGTATCCTTGCCTATCAATATAAACATAAAATATAGTAAAGTCAGAAGAGGAAGACGTGAGAAATTTAACAAAACGAGAATAAGAGATGGGTAAGACTAATCTGCATTTGAACAAAAATTCAAATATGAAATGAAATCTTAGATAATACTGCTCATAATAGCTCTAAGGAGGTAACTTATCACCAAAAAATTTTAATTTATTGATAAAATCTCCCTCAGCAGAAAACTTTGCTGCTTAATCCTGAGAATTACAGGAAGTACAGGATGATACCATTTAAGGAAATGCAACCCCGCAAACGCCGTCTCAACTTTCGAAAAATCTTCCATTAAATAAATGCAAAAGGGCAAAAAATAGTTAGAGAATTTTTTAAGCAAAACTTTTCCTTTGATTCCTAAACGCGCGGGCAGTAAAGGACGCTAATTGGAGCACTTGGAGTAGTCTCCTTATACATCCAAGACCTGATTTCCTAAAAAAGCGGTTAAGAGGAGGAACAAATGACAAAATAAACACGGTGGCGACGAAAGCCTCGTTAACGAGAGAAGTCGAAGAGTAAACGAGATGAGTTTGGCATCGTCTCCTCTTTTCTTCCTCTCCAGCCAACACCAATTCTTTTCTCCTCTCCAGGAACACCATTCCTCCTCTTCCGACTTTTCCTTTTACACCCTGCTCGACTTCCTATTTCTTACCACAGCGTTCCATTCCATTTCCGTCTCCTGTTCAAGTTTTTACATTTCTGCAGATTTCGACTTAAACTCTATCCGCGATTCTAATTAGAGCTCCTACCGTTTATATACCAGTCCCAATTAGAAATTCTGGTAAGACTACCACAGGATCTATCACAGTTTTATCATATTATAAATTGATACATTGGACTAAACACTAAATAATTCTGACGATCCATTTTTTTGCTAATTTTTGTAAACGCACAGCAGGAATGAAATGGTACTACAGCCCATTCATCTACAGCCCATTACTTTATACACAGATACCTTCTCCAAGAGAAACCCTTTCTACTCGATATAATATAAATTAATTTAAAGATTATTATGAAATGACTTTGATATTTAACAATAAATACTTTGATCACAATCTTCTAATTGAAATGAAATAGATAGGATACACTTCTAGATATGCCAAAGAGTTATGATCAATCAAGTATTCGCGACTTTTTGCAGAACGCATCCCCCCTGGGGAGTAGTTTATTAGCAATTTCAAGAGTACTTGAATTAAAATCAAATTGTGAATTTTCTACGATCGCTAAACATCTACTAAATTTATCTTAACAGATAACATCTTAAAAGTTAATTGGCTCATAAGGTCTTAAATCGCTTATCCACTGCTAAGTACCGCCCCCCCCCCCCTTGGCAAGTTCCTATACCTCTCAGTGAAATCTCTTACGCTACAAACCCAATATTTTTCTTATCATAAGATTATTTAAATTCAGACACAATACATCGAAAAAATTGAATTTTCAACAATTTTCAATTTAGTTACCTCCAAATACTGTGTGGCATACTCTCCTTCCACTTCCATCTCTACAACAACCTATTCAGTGAAACTTCTCGCTGTTTGACTAACCACTCTCCTTCTCAATCCCTCCCCATTTCGTCTCGATGAATCTCAATGTTTACTTTTTCTTCCATTCCCTTTCAATCTCCCTTGTCCATCCTTCCTAGAGGTGCCCGATATCATCGGTTTGCGGTCGTCGGAAAAGCTTGTCCGAGACTGTATTTTCTTGGAATAAACAAGAAAAGTTGTCAGAAAGTAAGGAAGAGATGGGGTAGATAGCGATACATGGGAATTTGAGAGAAAAGAAACCACGAGGGCATCTGCGAACGTGTGAGAACAAAATGTCAACAAAAAATTCATAAGATTTTTTCTTTACGAGAAATGTTCATTCTACCAGAAAACGCATGCGTTTCGTGTTGCTTGACAATTTTTTTAGTCATTCGAATCGATTTGCATATCAAGTACACTAATAATTTTTTAACAATTCACAAATATATTAGGTTCGATTCGAATTAAAGACAAAGATTAGGTTGGAATGAAACTAGGAAACCCAGAAATATGGGGAAGAAACAAAACTTTGGATCATGCAAGCGTTGAACTCTCCCGCGGGTAAAAAGATCTGTGACATAGAAATTTTATGTTGTAAAAAAGTAAAATGATATACAGTAATAATGAACGGAAGGGCCGCATTATATCATATTGCGCTAAAAATTTAAACAATACAAAGATCTGAATTAATAAAACTAACCCAGTAGTGATAGGTAAAAATAGGAGATAACTCTCCTTTTCAGATGAAGGAAAATATACGGATTGGTAATCATTCATACCGCCCTACTATCGATATAAAGGGCTGCAATCTCGTGTACGTAATTTATTAGATATAAAAATGGCACGACAGTTCACCTGAACTCTTGAGGTGTATATGCAGTGTTTCTCAGAACCGATGAAGACAAAGAAATGATGATGGAGCACTAAAGTTGTTCGAATTCCGCAAGATTACAAGGCGGTACTTACTTAGCAGGCTATTTTAAAATCGGACTGGGAATGCAATTCCTTCTGACATGATCTTTCTTGTACGGTAATAAATTCCAATCCAGAAAAGTCGAATGTATCACGGCCATGTATTATATCGATAGAACTAAGGACTGGAAAAATAATGTATACGAGACAGTAAAAATTTCTGAATCACTCAAAGATTGAGCTGTAGGCTGCACCAGATGATAGTTTACAAGAGAGTGAAATAAGATGTTGACAGGGGTGCTATGAGACTGAGGGAATATTTCAAGAATTATGATTGAGAAAAATCCTTGTACACATAACTTCCCACTCGTTTATGTCAAAAACGAAAAATAGATCTGGAGATATATCTTTATACTGAGACCGTACTACTTTCTACCGGGGAAAAAATTGCTTAGAGTATATTTTCTTCGATTTGTATTGATTCCGTATAAGCTAATTTCATTTAGCGTGGAAACAGATTCACCTGAGGATTTTTTTGGTCGATTTCTAAACTTACATCTTCAGAGGTAAAGAGGAATTTTAAAAAATCACAATTATAGCATCACCGGTTAAAAGTTTTATTCGTATATAATTATCGTTGTATTTTTGTAGTTTAATTGTATTGTATGTTTAAAAAAAACAATGAGATAAATTATACTTTGTAACTATTGCATGAGAGAAATCACCTATGGTAAGTTTGAAAAGGATTTGTTCCCTGGATAGACAAATATGCCAGATTCCCAATCGATACAGTTTTACAGCTGGATTACTTTGGAAGTTATTGCTAATTTACATTTTCGTTGTGGTTTTCATTGGAGAATTCCATCATTTATCTTCACATTTTTACTACGTTAAGATAATTTCATATTAAGGTCTCACACAACATTAAATATTACATGATTATTAGTTATGTAGTATCAATAATGTAATTTCAGTAAGAATATATCGTTTATATTATCCTTGTCAATGATAAACCTGTGAAATATGACATTAATTTGAATTAATTGATATGGAAATATCTTAACCTCTTCGTTAGAAATAGAAGCTGAAATCCCGAAAAATAAATGAAATTGGTCAAGCGTAAGCAAAGAAAAATGAAGAGATTTTCACAGAAAACCACAACGAAAACTTAAAATTGGAATAGCTCCCATAGTAATCCAGCCATTAAAATATTTCACATTCAACGAACCTATCGACAGTCGTCTCTAACTAAAACTCCCTCTTCCGCCACCTCATAATAAACACGCCTCTTTCTCGTCACTCCAAGCAGCGCCATTGTCCAGATCCTTATCTCCCGTAAAATAACTCTCATTTACCACAACTCATCACGTCCCTTAATCCAGATCCGTCCATCAGGGCATTTTCCCCGCGTAACCCAGCGACAAAAACAAACAAAAGGGCCGTTTAAAAAGTTTTAATCGAACCACGTGCAATCCTCCCTTCCTTTCTTCGGCGAATACCCCTTTCGCCATACATTGAGTACAAAAAGGCGTTAAAACGATCCACGACTACTCCTTCACGTGGCCTCCCCCTACGGACGCGTTTAATCGACACCGCATCAGTCAGATCCATCAATAGCCGTCAAAACGCTGCGGCGTAGCGAAAATAAATCTGGCTCGAGACCTTGGACAATACCTCCTTGACATTGCTATCCATCCCTCCGGAGCATGTGTTGTCTGCACCCCTTCCCATTTTCTTAACACAACCCACGTCCGCTCCGTCTCATGCCGGGGATCTGCTCCTTTTCATTCCACCATCACACCCGCTTTTGCATCACCCACGTTGTTATCTCAAGCATCTTGGATCGCCTCCCCCTTCATCTCCCCTTGCATGTCTTCGTGTTCTTCCCGATCTCCCACACTAAACTATCCTTTCCTTTGGTACGGCAATTTTTCTCCCATTACCCGCTTCGACGTTCAATAGCGCCTCCTCTCGTGAGATTCCTTTCCCTTCGCTTCCAGCATGTTGAATCTGAAGAGGAATGATGTATCCCTCCCCCGCTTTGTTCTCCCTTCCATTTGTTGTATTCATCTATATCCATACACCAAAGGGCTTAATCCGTCACCTCCAAGGAGGGAAATAAGTGACGGTTTTATCGAAACGAAGAATTAACGGATAATTTAAGCAAGACTATTACATGGGTATCTGCAGCGCTAACTGTAAAGGAACAAAACAATGAGTTAACTGCTCGACGAAATAGCAGCGGTCTAATGAAATCACTACTTCATACATGAAAGCAAAATTGGTACTGTTTCATACCTGTCTAATTACAATTCTTTTCCTCTCTGACTTCCAAATTCTAAGCAAATAATTTACATGATAACCATAACTCAATGCATACGTACTGACACGCATTCAATATAAAAATACCTGAGGGTTCAAAAAGGGCCATCAATCAAGATATATGCCAGGAAACAAATCTTCAACATATTTCTTACTTTTAAGAAGTAATAGTATTTTTAACAGTGATTCGATAGCTGAGGTCGTTTCGCACGTGGGCTCTCAGCGGGATTCGAAGCCGGAACGTCGAGCGAGCTGCCCACATGGCTATCAAAAATCCCCTTTTTTAATTTACTTTACTTTAATTTCAAAATTCTGAAGGTAAGTAAGCAATACCCATGCAAAGGGAAATTCTACTGTTATACATAAGTAAGAAAAAAAGCTTCTCCTGAATATGGCTGTAACTATTCAGCCTTAGACATATAAGTTTACAGAAGGCGAATCAAAAATGTTTTCTTGGAAGCGGAACGTTCCCACGTCATACGAGTGCGATTATAAATGTCCTGTTTTATGAATCGTGCTTACAAAAAGTTACATGCTTAAGTTCAACAAAGTACAAGCAAATGCATTCTTGCGTCCATTTATCTCTTTGATGCTTCTGATCGCTTGTTAGACGAAAGGAAAGAAGCCGAGCGTTAGGAAAGATTAATTAAACAATCATCCTAAGCCTATCTGACGTCGGTAAAAGAGCTGGTTGACTCTTTTCAATCAACTCATTCGAATAATTGATTGTCTTTCGAAATGCACCGGCGGCCGATGCAGTCAATTTTCTTTTGAAGCGACATTTTTCTGTAGTGGAAACACAGTCGTGGTTCTATGTAAAAAGCTTTCGCTATGAGGATTACAAGCAATACGTTCCAGTTTGATGAGACATAATCAATAATAATTAGTTTTCGTCTACAACAGCCAAGGTCTTACAGAATTAGAATAACCTTTTATACTTGGTTTCAAAAAGCAAGAAAATTTTAGATAAATCGGTAATCAAATTACTTTCAGTCGAATGAAGGATTTTTTTCGAGTACATTCAGAAATCTCCTTCGAAAAATACACAATAATTCGTAATAATACTTAAGAAGAAACTATAAAATGTATCAAATTACTTTCGTGTTTAGTTTTAGGTAACTTTAACAAACGTTATTATGGAAATCGAAATATTTACAGAAGTAAAGAAACCAAGGCTAAACTCCTTACAATTGTCATTATCGAATTATCACCTCAACAAAAAACTGGACATGATTTAATATCACCTGGAATAATCTTTTTGAATCTCTTGTTGCGACTTTCATCAGGACTGTCTAAAACTTAGAAAAACTTGTCTTTGCTAGCACCTTTCATTTCATTATAAGAATTTCCGCTTACACAAATCCTCTGCTATCCAAATATTTGTCAGAACATTAAATTATAATCTGTCAGTCAATCCAATATTTGAGTGAGTTGGAAAGAAATATTACTGGAATGAAACCTTGATTAAAATTTTTGAAATTATGCACAAGTGCCTCAAACATTCCATCGTGACGTATAGAAACATACTATATATTTAATAAATCAAAATTTTCACTTCAAGCGGACCAATACTTTTAGCGATATAAATGTAGTTATTTTATACTGCTGACATACAAAATGTCTTAAATATAACTCGCGGATGATTGAAAATCTCCTCGGAAGTGTTCACTCACGCGTGTGACGCCTTAAAATTAATACCAACAACTCTCAGGCAAAGTAATGAAGTAGCTCGACCCAACATCGTTTTCCTCGGCAAGTAACGTCGCAATAGTTAAAGTAGGATACCTAATGAGAGTAATTCGTCTTCTTGCTTCGTCAACCGACGCGCCGACTTCCTCACTACGCTCATCTTCATTTTCCAATATCTTTTTCTAAGGCTCCCTCACATGCTATCCTTCTAACTCCCCTTATCTCTCCTTTATCCCAATCTTCAACGTACGAGTATCTTTCCAGTTTCTACTAAACGTCTAATTACTTCCGCACTTTCCCTCGGAGGTTTTTTCGTCCTAAGACCCTTACCTTGCTTCGCTTATCACCGCATCTCAATACACTTTTATTCAGCTCTCCCACTTCCCTTTTCTAACCTTTCCCACCTTTTCTTCCTCCCTTAGCCACTTCACCCTTCTTCTATCACATACCTCGATTTTAATTACTCTATCTGTCAGACGGATGTTACGCGTCGTCAAAGCGTAGGCAACTTCTTCAATCCTCTTACAAGAATTTGGACCTTTATCAATGATATTTTTAGGTATTACGATTTTTTCCCATGGCTGTATCTTTACACAGAGAAAAAACTATACCACTTTCAGCTGAATGTATTTTTAACGCGTTTCCCACGCACACCAGTCGAGAAAGATATGACTGAAAGACCAGCTAGAAATTTCCATTTAAGTAAATAAACGGCATATAATATTTTACAAGATGATTTTATGGGTGATGAAAAACCATTACGAAAGACAGTGAAAAATGATTGCAGATAGGAATGCGGATGGCTGCTAGCCTATTAAATGCAGGGTTTCTCTTTTTTTAATATAAGAAGCGGATATTGTTCCCCTCTCACCATATAAAAATGGTAGAAGCAGACAAATGAACATGACGGATTATTCAACATTAAAATCGGGAATAATCAGCGGTATAAAAATAAAAAAATACTAATATAATACTTACAGAGCTCGGTTTAAAGGGTAACTCACGGAGTGAGTTGAAGGCAGAAGATAAACTCACCTGAAAAGAATAGAAAAATATCATTATTATAGTCGTCACAGATAAAAGAACAGCATCATATTTAAATTGATTCAATTCCAATCATATAAATGTAAATTTTAAACGTTTTTGCATTTCAAATTCCAAAATTTAGTTATTTTTTTTCCAAGAGTATACTTAGGTTTAAATAATATACATTCCAATTATTTGTCTTTGACCAACACATATTCACTCTTCTCCTCTCCATCGAGATAAATCCTACGCAAATTATCAAATAACACGGTTTCAGAAAATCCTCCACGAGGACTCACAACAAAACTGACCGATGTCACATCTTCGAGAAACGCTTATTCAAAAGAGACTGAGTTCATTCCAAATGTCTTTCGTGAGGGAACTTGAAAGGGGTGAATTCGCAGGAATTCCGTTGACGAAAAACGTTCGCCCATCAATGCTACATTATTAATTATACTTTACCTCCGACATCATCGGGAAGCGAGATAAAACTCATAAAAAATTAGCAGTTCCAAAAAAAAAGTCCCGCTCCGATGCGATTCCATTGAAAAAATTCGGAGCATTCAAAAATTTCAAACGGGTTTCGCAACTTCAGATTCGTGAGTTAGCGCGGGGGAAAAAGAGAAAAGCTCGGAGGGCAGGTGTTCAAGCATAAGTTCGATTTCCAGCGAAATTATGCGGCATTATTTTTCCCTTCGAATGGGAAGGAGAGGGAAAATATTCGATACGTATAAAAAAGAATCAGGACCTTCTTCATCATGACAACATTATCTCGATTGTGAAATCTAATGAGCCTGAAGCATTCCATCGAAAGGTTGAATAAGAAATATCGAAGTAAACTTTTTAGTTTTGAATGAGGAAGCTCCTATGTAATGAAATTTATTTTATGGTTATTAAGTTTAAATTCTGTATGCTAAAAGAAAAGTGATAAACTTAAACAAGAAATCTTTTAGCAACACATATCTAGTGAAAATTTTTCAATAGGATCCAAATAAATGTCTTTTGGAACATAAAAAGCGCAGAAAACCTTATAGTAGCTCGGTATGTATAAATGCATCTAGAACATTTACAAATCTGACTAAATTTACATCTAAATTTACGATTGAAGCGCTAAAATAAATGCATTATATTCATACTTTTTGTGCATAGTGTGGATAAGATTAACGATATACTTAAAACGAGGCATCAAAATGAACCTATGCCAGATTTAGAATCAGTAACAATTCTACAGTTGTATGGCGTGGAAGAATGAACTTGGTTTTAGAAAACTCAATATATTTAGTATACATCTCAAAGAACAAAACAAATTAATGTAACTTTTCAAGTTACTGAATTTCTTTGAGAATAACGTTTCGAATAATAGGTAAGTCTACATCATCTTCATACAATCAATAGCTGAAAAGCATCTTATTCATACTAATTTTCACAGTTTGGTAGATGCTAATCATGATCACCTATCAAGCAATAAAATTCCATTTGTATCAGATGGAAATTTTATTCAGATGACCATTTGTGCTCTGGTAATAAGAGTATTTTTTCATCATTAAATTTCTGAGCTAACAATATGGTAGCTAGAGGAATGCATCCAAAAGTTTTTACGTCCCAAATAAGTTCCTCTTTTATTAACAGACGAATTATTTATAACACTGAATTCATTTCCAGAAGATGCGATGGGGCATAGTTGGAATAATTCTATTGGATTGTTTCACACGAAGGATAAATATTAAAGTAAACTGGATTACAGCCTGTCAATGACAAACAAATTTTCTCCATAAAACATACTTCTCTCCAAGAGGAAAAAGAGAAATCAAACGCAGACACAAGTCGGAGACACAAATATCCCTAGGAAAACAGGACATAAACTCCTCATTGTTATCTTCCCTTGAGTAAAAAATTAGGTAGAATAGAAAAAAAATAGTTGGGAGAAACAAGTGCCGGTGTAACAGCGGAGGGAATAAAATGGAACTGGACATTGCAAAAACCGAGAGTATTTTTTCTCCGGTAGTGGGATTCCCTGTAAAAAACGGCAGTCTCAAACACATTAGCATCCTCGCCCGTAGACCACGGGGCCTAAAACATGTTCGCGTAGAGAACAGGTTGGATGGAGCAGGTGAAGGGGGAGAGAGCGGAGGAAAATATATTAATACTCCCGGTACGGGTGAGGAAAGAGTTTCCGGATTTTCCGAAACGTTTACGCAGGGAGTCCATTACTTGAAAAGACTTCTCACCGACGACAGCCCATCTCTTTCGCCCCCGAAAATTCTTCTGTCTCTATAATCCCCGCGCTGCGTTGTCCCGTGCCATATTTATTGTGAGGAGGGAAAGAGAAGGTACTGGAATACGGTCTCGAATAAAATTGGAATCGATGGGACTTTTCGATCTCCGTGAGGGAATTTTCGGAGCCAAGGTTCCGCGTGGTATTTTAATTCATTTCGGAAGAGGCCGGAATGCGGAGCTATACGTCGATTTGGAAGCGGATGTGGTGAAATGTATTTGGGAGTCGGTTTTGAAATGAGCGTGACGATATTCTCCGATTCGGATGAACGCATGCGCGGCTGCATAACTTCCAGGATAGTGGAAGTTTTACGAAGTTTGATGACTTTGTAGAAAGCCGTTGACTCTAGGAGTGGGATAGTCGCTGGCCTTTGGAGGAGGGTTTAAATTCTGATAGAACTCATTTCAAATCAAAACTTATACCAAAATCAATAGCAAAATATTCTAATAATAAAAACAGAGTTTAAAGAGAACTAAACTGACGACGAACTGATCAATCAAAAGATGCACTTCATGAAATAAATGTATTGTTTTCATCTTCATTCTATATTAGATTACTATTTAGAAGGAATTTCGTACCACCATACCCATCGATAACCGACATAGATGTAAAAGAACGAGAAAAAGTACTATAAACAGAAATAACTAAAGAAATATTTGAATGATATTAAAATTATTTATCTTACAAAGGGAATCTCTAACCATTTCGCGCTGTTATAGCTAGTGGCGGGAGAGAGGATTGAAGTAATTAAGCGATCACAGAAGAAGCGGATGTGTTAAATATTGAAAGGAGTATGATTGCTAGAGAAAGCAATTGGAAGTAGAATGTAAGGGAACAAACAAAAGAGTAGATGTAGATGAAAGATATCAGATCAACCATAAGAGGGAGTAGATATCAAGAAATAATTAAAAGAACATTTAGTAGAAAAAATAGGGCATGTAAGCCTACCTTAAAGGAGAGTACATATATGTAAAATTAAAAATATTTTTGTTTCCGAGACGAAAGGCAATATAAATGTATAGAATAAGATGGCTATTGTGTCAATAAATACAATAACATGTGTAAAAGAAGATAAAGTGTATAAATAACGTTATACCATAACCATACAGTGCTCTGGAGTATTACGCACTTCACCAAGATCTTACTATTGGCACTTACATACTCATTGTGCCTAATTGCACTCGTTTAGGTATTTCTAAGATATGCAAAAACGTTAAAGTAGATCACAAACAATATGTTTTGCTTCTTGGAATTCCTCCTTTAAAATATATGAACTCGGTGAGATTCTCAGTATCCCTTTTAAAGTTTTCATTTCAATCAAAAATCTCACAATTAAGATGTAAAAACATAAATAAGAGCAACAATTTCGGTAATTGTATAGGTATCGCTCATTAAATTTTTTCATGCACTGTTTAACGAATAATTTACCATCTCGTACGAGATACGCGAGTTTGTCGAAATTTCTCATTAAGCAGAACTTGAACAAGGTAGATAAGTTTTATTACGTTCTCGTAGGAGCATTTCTCGGAACTCCTTCAATTAAGGAGCCTTTTACCCTCTCCGAAAAAATGCAACTTTTGCAAGCCCTTCTACCGATTGACGTTGAGATTTTGAAGCCGATTCAGAGTCTAATCTTCGTTGTAAAATTTCATGATTGGCATAAATTGCTCATTAACATCTCGATAGCTCAATGAAAGGTACTTGTAACCTGGTACCTCGAAATCACTGTTAATTATTCCGGTTGGTTAAGATAGGCACTGCGGTAACAGGCGCTGGGTGAGCAGAAATCCTCCCGCCCAAGGATAAACGATATTTCCTACTGCTCCTTGTACCACGAGCAGACTCTTGCCACCCCCATTTCGATGGATAAATACAGCATGTTGGGTAGCCCTTTCTTTTACCTATCCCTTTTAATCCTTTGAGAAGCAGAGCGTGAGCAACAGTCTTCTACACTGGTAACCCAATACTATGGCGTGAAACCCCGATCCATCGTCACCTGCTCCCTGGAAATTCGCAGGTTTAGTTCACGGAAAGACATTTGTATGAATAAGCCATATGATTCACTGTGTCTAATACAAGTTGTAATAAAGACAAGGGTGCTTCGAACACGTTTCAGAAAAGGCGGATTCAAATGCTGTTGAGGCACCCGGCTTGAAGTTCTGATCTTTAAAAGGTTATTTTACTGGATTTAGATGACTCACTTCCATTGATGAAATTATCTGAAATTTCTTCCATAATATTTCTTCGAAGGAAAAATATATGCTTTAGTTTCAAAAATTTACGATCATAAGGTATATGATAAGATTGTCATACAAAAGAATACCAAAGGAAAAACTAACTAGAAAAAGACGAGACGGGACCAGAAATTAATCTAAATTATCAGAAAATTAAAACAATAGCATAAAATGTTATGCTTAAAATGCGAAAATAACGAATTCTATAGTGAAGAATCTCTACTTATGAACTCATACTCTTCTTGTTCAGGAACTTTATACATTAATGCAATTAGCCCTCTTTAAGAACGAAGGCCGAAATTTTAAGGTTTATATGAGAAAATAACCTAGAGGTATCTTTTCTTTACTTAATTGAAAGGAAACCATTTTCAAAATCGAGGAATGCATCTTCAGTAAGCAAAAGTTCTTCAAGTAATTAATCACAAATAATTAGCCTGCAAGCTTCATTGATAAAATTTTCTCACATGAGTGCAAAAACTATTGCCAGGTGAAGTTAAAGGATTTTTATCTTGAAAATGAATTGTTCGAAAACGTCATCTGGTGATTTAGATTTATAATTCCATCCGTTCCTTTAGCTGCCACCTTTTCAATAATAATCCACGGATTATATTCTTATCATTCAGAGTCCTCTCCCACACCTGCAGAAGTCCGCTAAGGCATGCGCGGAACTTTCACAACTCGCCCTTATCTTCTCTTCATTATCGTAAAAGGTTCGTCCATTATTTTCCCAGAATGCAGAGCTGCGCGTACCGCGAGGCAATTACTGTGACCATTGAATTAAACAGCAAAAAGTTGCACGCGCGAAATTTTAATGACGATGGCGAGATATCATCAAATTGGAAAAATAATGGAAACGTACGACCGATTCCGACTTTTGAAGACAATAAACATTCATGAGATGTATAGAAATGGAAATTTTCTGCCGCAATTATTTATCTGATCCATACAATTGTAATATCGAGGAAAAGGATACGAGAGGCACCGAAATAAAGGTGAGTAGTCAGAGAGGGATTTTCCATTACGTGCACAAGGCTCAAGCTGTGGGCATTTCCGTTAAAAGGGCTCAATAACGACCTTTTGTCGTTTTTTAAGATCAATAATGTCTTGGTGGGTCCTCAAAGTTAATTGGACCTCTGGTTGTTGAAATTTGTAACTAGCCATCATCATCACATTTCCCTTCGCATTCATTCGATGGAATATCCACGTTTTGCTCTTGAAACACAATTACTGTATATTTTTAGAAAACACGTAACAAATATTTGATGAAGTGCATTGAAAAGAGAATGACTGATGAAGTTCGTAAGACTAGTGCACCATTCCTAAGCAGTATACAAGTACGCATATTTGTATGGTTATTTAATTTTGGATTTTTGAACTTTGCTCAGCTCAGGAAGTTATGATATATGTAAATGTATTTCAATAAAACGTAAAGAAACACTTAAATTTGCTTATAAGCACATGAAATATTTCCTTTTTACAATACAATCATTCACAGCTTTATTGGTGATTTCTACGACTGATGAGGAGGTACGTAACAAAAATAGACACCGAGAGTATGCCAAGAGAGAATGAATAAAAATTAAGAAAGGGAATTCACAACAAACACAGCTTGAGTAACACTTACGGAAATTATTAATACAGAAGCGTGAGTTGAGTAAGTCAAAAAAAGAAAACGGCAGATATTGCCTCGGTGTTGCATAGCATCTAAAGTTAGAACTGCGAATCCCCAGCTGATTCTGTATGAGCTAACCAATGACCTTCCCATTTGAATAAGCTACCGTCCCTCCGCTAAACGCGCCTCATTTAATTACCATCAAAATCTCGACCCAACGTCCCCTCAAAGGCTTCTCATTCCACGCTAATTTTTCAACAAATCGACGCCCTTTGGAGGGACGGCGCATGAGTCGGGAAAAAAGGAAAACCATCCTCGCGAGGTATAAAGGAGTGTCGCGGACGATTAACGGAATGAATGAGGGATCCCACACCGTTTAATTCACCCTGAATCCACCTTCGAAAAGGGCCGAGAAAATCGCGTTGTACGAGTGGCAGTTCCGATTGCAACGGTCGTCAAAAAACTCCGCAGCACTTTCCATCGGGAGTCTGCGATACTCCGCTAAGAGCATATGAGAGAAAAAATCAGGAGGAGAGGAGGAAGGTCCGTCGGGTGAAAAATCTTAAGGGGTGGGGTATGGTGAATCCTCCGTGGATAAATTACAACCGTCAGCTCATTAAATTCCTCGGAGCGCCGAGGGCGGCGCAGTTGTAGGTTGTCGCAACCGGTAAGCCAAGCCGTAAATAGGAGGGACTCAATGAGCGTGTTTTTGTCCCGCGCTGCGAGGCACATTGTTTACGGTCTACTTAGGAGTGGACACAAGGGAAGTTGGGAAGGAATCTTCGGCGACTGTCATCTGTGAACGATAACATATCATCGCCTACCTTAGGGCGAGGAGAGATAGCCCATCCTTCAAACCGCAGCTTCTCCAGGTGTGCCGCAAGAAAGAATTATGGAAGTAAGCTCTTGGAGCATCGCAAGAGCTCGCACTTGGTGAGTGCTGGGAATGTTGCTATCATTGCTTATGATTTCGATAATGCTCGGCGATTGTAGATTAAAATTGCGACAGCGCCCGAATTTAACTCATCGAATTGTTTAGTGCGGAAAAGCAACAGCACCGTTAATTACAAACTTACGGTAGAATTTCTCTTTAGGATGCAGCCTAAATATTTTAAAAAGCATGCAGAAAGTACAGTACTTGGCGAATCGATTACAATTTTCCATTAAGACTCGTTTCAGAATGTATCTATTAAAACATTCCCTTAAGTGATCGAATATCTGAAATACAAAATTTTTAAAGTTACTTCTTCTACAATAACTAGCGTGATTTTATGGCCATGCTAGGTCTCAATTGGTGAATTCCAGTTTTATCTTCTTATTTAACAGAACTGAATATGAACTAAATATCCAAACCCGGATATGAATTATTACAAGAGACGCGTCTGGTAACGGAAATACTACACCAACAAATACACTCATTCCTTTATTCTTCCAATAATCAGTCATGAGGAGTTTCTTTAGAGTCAATTAATTATAATATTAATTACTACTATATGGGGGTAGATTTATGCTAAAGAGTCGAATCTTACTACTAACAACAGATGTAGTCATAAAGTATCTTGTTATGTTCGATCCATGAACTTCGATAATTTTTGACTAGCACTTTCTTTACTTGTCCACCTTCCGCAATAGTGTCTTAAGTGAGCCACGAGAAACCTCGGGAGCCTCATTATTCCCACGAATCCTTAACGTTCGAAATGCAACGAATAAACGAGCTGAACTCTACGATGAATTTGTTGTCTTCACAGTCGTCGGGGCAAAATTCCGATCTTCACATCCTTTTTTCCTTCGTGAATTTAAATCGAACCTAAAACCAATAAAAACGTGATTTGGTGTGAAACTTGTATCAGCTCGAAAGTGTGCCGAGGGGGAAAAAGTCTACGAAGCACTGCCTTAACTTTAAGTTAGACCAGCAAGCCCTCTCTCCTCTTCTTGCAGCCACCGGATACGTTTTTAGTCCCTCCGACGCCGATATAACGCTTATCTCGCGGTCGAATGATGCTTTTTAAATTCGTAGTTGTCGGGCGCCGGAGACGATTTTCTCGGAAGAAAAATGCAGTCCGTTTTTTGCTCCCTAGCTTCGGTCTCCGAAGGGAATAGTTTTGTTACGCTTATTTTTTCCGAGGTTATGAGCGGGGATGGGAGGGTAATGAGGAAAGGAAGAAGAAATGGATTACGGAGTTAGAATAATTAACAGTTGAGATTCTATGATAAGAAAAATATTTACTTGTCGTCAGCGAAAGCAAAAGGGAAAAGCTTCGGCCAAATCATATTTTGCTAACGATATTATCAACGGCATTTCGGCTCACGGATGACCGAGTAGTAGTAACAGATACAGAGGGGCAGTGCCCCCCTTGATGTATGGTTAGGTTTTTCTCGAATACTACGGTCAGCTGAAGTCAAAAATTGATTGCAAAGTGTACCTAGGATTACTATATATTTATTGGAGTCATTACAGAAATAATTTAACTTAGATGGTTAATCTTACAAGTAAAAATACTAATGAAATCTCAGAGTAACTGATGATAATTAAGGCACAGTATCCCTCATATTTGAAGGTATAATCCTAAATCACATTATATGAACGTTATGAAAGTGAGTTTGTAACAATTACATCCTTACGCGACAATTAATTCTGTACAGAAAACAGCCCGAAGGCTGGTTCGTTCCTTATTCTTCCTACCATAAGCTACTCAAAGCTTCGAAATAAATGAGACTTAATAGGCAATGAGGTAGTTTGCCTATGCTTTCCTCGTTATGACTGATTGCTGTGAGAGGAAAACATCCAGGTAAGATCAATATATTGTCTTTGCAAATAACACTTTGCATAGCATTAAACATATCACTCATACCACAGGAACTTCCGTATATTCACTCTGATGAACAAAATTAAGACATGTTAAATGTGCATTCGTCTAGATCCTACAGCGGAATAAAAATATTCCATACCATAAAGTATTGTATAGGTGTCAGGAGCCTGAGATTCGATGCAAGAATATGAAGTCGATTGGCAAAAATACCATTTAAAATCAGGTTTTGCTATATATAGTCTATGCCTGTCCAGAAATAGCTCGCAAAATCAAACTCATGCGAATAACTGTTGTTGGAACCCAACCATGCGGCAAGAATGGTCCGCAGACGGTCATAGCAAAGTGGACGGATACCTGCCTCATGGGGACCGAATCGTCAGATCTCGAGATCTCTAGAGAAGAAGGGTGAGTCTGGAGGATTATATTCCCACTCCTCGAGTCCGCTTCTCCCACACTGTTCAAAGCTGCGTATCGTTTTTAGCCTAAACCCCTCCCGCGCTGTCCCCTCTACATCTTACCTCCATCTCCCCCTGCGAAAGAAAATGCCTCGTAAATTGAATTATACTTGTATCCGAATAAAAAAATTAATTCGGTCCGCCGAAAGGTTTATCGCAAAATATCGGGTCGTAAATTATTTTTCCCTTCCTGGAGCGATCGTCTTTTTTCGGCCGTCGAAGGGATAGTGATGGAAGAAAAAATTCTCGGACGCCTGGGGTCCCTACTTTCGATCGTAAATTTTCATATTTACTCCGATACGTGTTAATATCTCGAGAGAGCTACTCCGACCAAAAGTTTTTTTGAAAGAATTCAGAGGGTCAGAAACCACTGCCGGGTTGAATCGACTGTTCCTCGAAATTATTCGAGTTCCGGAGTATGGATGTAAGTTCAAAATACAATTTCCGTAAGTATTTCCATCTTATATTTGTGGGATATTCTTCTACGATGTGGAGTTTTAAAAACTGGAAACAATCTTGGGGTTTTAATAATCTGCTTATTCTATCTTAATCTTTTTTTGTTACTCATGGGATGAATTGATTACAATGGTTATGAGAATTACCGATTACGATTAATGTTTGTTTTGGCGCAAAATTTCACGACATCCTTGTCGGAGTAACTGAACTCTCACTGAAGTCGAACCAGAAACCACTTCCATCTAAGTTATTAGTGATTCATAGGCAGAGCTGAAATAAGCAATTTAATACCAAATTTTTGGGTGCACATATAGATCTAGCTCAATTTGGAATCCTTCATCATATGAGGTGTATTAGCTATACTATTCACTCTCTGAATTTGGTAGATAATTTTATGAAAGCATATCCTAATATTTTCGGATTGTTTTTCTCAAAGAAACTTTTAGAGCTTATATTAAAATAGAAATCGTTTCAGTTTTTAAAAGGCCAATTCAAAGCAGTTACATGTCAGGAGGAGTCATTTAGCGAACTGCGGCATAAACATTCAACCTTTCTCACGACATTTTTGAGCATACTGAAATACAAATACTCAACAAATTAACATGCGTCCCAAATGACGACAATTTAGAATACACATTTTACAATGGAGTTTTAGAATTGCAGAAATAGAGGCCTTGAGAGGTGATGGATAGTTCTGCTAAGTCACGAGGGAAGAAAACCACCTCTACATTAGCAGTTTTCGGATCAGTCCGTCATTTCGGTAAATGAATTATACTATAATACATCCGAATAATAAATCCAAAGCCAATAAAGCCAAAAACTGGAGATAGGAATATTTTAGTATTTCTTAGAATAATCTAGAGGAAATTTTCTTCTGTAAATAGCTGGAGACTTTAACGCCCGCTTAATGTTTTCAGCTGCAATTACTAGGGGCAGGAGGAGGATGTGAAGCTAAGGCATGCATTCTGGCCCGCAATTACTAACAAATGCAAGATTGAACGTACCGATAAAAATAAATTGGAAATATACTTTGAAATCGAACATGTACTACCAGAGTAGTTATCATTAATAATCCAATAAAATTTCTCGATAGCTTTGTTTGTACGTTAACAAAAGGAAGAAATACTTGAGAAATTTCTAAGCTTCGTGATAGATTTCATTCACATGATTATTTTAAAGGGTGTTATTTAATTATGATTAATATTAAATATCATAACCTGCTCTTACTTTTCAATATTATTACTTGCTTAAACGGAAGCCACAACTCCCTGTCTCCGGTGTTAAAGAGGTTTGCTTGCATTCCAACACTTGGGGTACCGGTTTCCATATCCGGCCGCGAAATGGATGTTTGTGTTCGTCATTAAGGTTAATTGTTATTATAACTCAGCGTAATTGGTCGTTAAGAACTGAGGCTGAGTTTATGGCAATCGGAGGGTAATAATCATGCGAAGAAATTTCTTAAGTGATACGAAAGTGGTTGGTATTACGCGGTGAGATCAATTGCACAAATACATGCCACTAACGATTGCCTCTTACAATCTTCTCCGAAATACTTTTACGAAGTATTACACAATCTGACTTTGTAATCACCTTCTACTACCCTTTTCAAGCTTAGATTTTATTTTCTTAGAGCCTTTGTTTTATCCTTTTCCGTTAGTATACTCCAAATCACAATATTTAAAATGTCTTCCTTGTCACAAAATTAAGATGATAGCAATTTATGAGGTTTTTATTATCTAAAAAGCTCCTTGAGCAAATAAAATTCCTCCTGATTTTTTAAAAGCATCTATTACTCTTTTCATTTTGCACTTCCCAAATAGCATTACATTCTATATCCTCCCTCTGCTTATTGTTAGGTATATCGTGTTCTTTGTCACAAATGTTTCTCTAGCAAAACGATTTACTCATTCCATATATTTTTTAATAATATGAAAGCTATATTTTAATTAAAAACGATACATCCCTGCCTTCAAATCTGATAACCTCGAGGTCTATAAAACAAAATCAAATATTTCCCCTGATTATCTTTATTCCATTCTCATTGAGAATGATACTTTTTCTATGTAATGTAAGTTAAACAAATAATAAGGACAAGATGTAACTTGACACAGTGCAGTGCTTTAGAACTCATAAAGGTTAGCACACAAAGCATCTCATTAACAGGTATGCATCTCGTAACAGTTACGGCAATAACAGCGTTGTCGACGTCCTTAAATGTTTTACCATCCTTCTTAACACCGCTAAATTCTAATCCTCTGCTTAGATTTTGCAGGTATTTGGTATTACGCTCCTATCTCACCAAACTAATCCTATCCGTTCTTATGTTATATATTTAACTGTTCGCTTTTCGTGGTCTCTTACACGATTCAATATCAATCGCTTGAATTCCGCGTTTAATTTCTCACTTTGAAGTCTTCCAACATTCTCCATTCGGTCGAAAACCGGGTCCTGACCTCCACTTACCTCATACATAAAATTGCAAGACCCCAAGACCATCAAAAACTCCCCCTGATAAGACAAAGAAAGAGGGAGAAAACATATTGGTAACGTCTTCCAGGAGACAAATCCTTCCGAAAGAAAATAAAACTGTTAACTTAGAGATAACGCGCAAGCCTCGTAAAAAAGTCTACTAATAAATAGACCCATCGGAGTATATAATGCTATCGATAAAGGACCCGGGTATTCCTGACGATTAACAGTGCATTGCGAAGCTCGTTACATGGGTTTAACATGTGGACGGAGAAAACTTTCAAGAGGGGAGGACGAAAATAGAGGTGATTCTTCTGGCTGCACACATTTCCCAATGCGCCCGTCGTAAACCAGCGGAAATCGCAGCATCTCCTTCGGCGTGTTGGGCCCTCCGATATCTTAAAAGCAATGCAACAGTCGTCCTCGCGTCATCGAGGTTTCTCACACACGATAGAATATCGACGTACCTGAATCTTCCCTTTCTCCCTTCTAATATCTCCTGCAGAAGGGACTTCTTCGGTAGCATCAGAGGGCGAGTTGAAGGTTAGGAAAACGCCCTCATGACTTAGAGAACGCTCCCATCGTCGGCTTATTATCGACTCGAAAGATCGGCAGTTAATAAGATTTAAATAGAGGAATCCCGCCAGTTGACGTGCGAGAGTGTCTCATTTCGCTTCTCATTTCTTTCTTTTGCCTCTCTCTTCGGCTTGGGACTCCTCTCCTTTTGGAATTGCTGCAGAAAACAGGTGCGTCGTCGAAAAGTTGCAAAGAGCGTCCGCTTTCAGCCAATTCATTGCCCAAGAGTCCGATATAAGATTTTCAAGAGAAATCGATACGAATGTTTGTTTATCAAACATTGAGTTTTTCTCGATAAGCGGGGTTTTCTCGTTGTTCGTACCGGTGTGATTTCGCGGCCGGCTAACATATGCACGTTTCATCGTAGATAAGGTTTGATGAATTAACTGGGAACGGTGCTGGAATCTGCTTTGCAGTTAGTGCGGGACAAGTGATTAACAAATGCACGGCGATGATCGAGTGGGGTTCGTTCCACACCTACGTGGAGGAAACAGAGTTATTTCTTCCAGGAACAAGTGAGTCAGTTACTTGGTAAATTTGTTAAATACGTTGATTTTGGTTTGCAGAAGTCAACGTCGGCCATTTCTTCCATTTCATTACAGTTAAAAATGCCATTTATTCTCACCAAAATTGTCCTATGCCAGTTAAATTTGAACGTTGGAATAGGGCCTGGATGTTCAAGGAACTATTCAACTCAATGATGATGCTGGAAAGATTTTGTAACCATCACAATTCGTATAAAATTAAAATTCACAGAAGAGAGTTTTCTTTCTTGCGAGTTTTCAGATGGCATTTCAAAGAGGCCAGAGTTTTCACCTGCATTGAAATTTTACAAATCACTTTCTACGATTCTTCTCACAGATGTTGCTTGCTAATCGGCTCCATTGAAAATGATATGATTTTTCGTTGAAGGTTTAAGATGCTCAATTTGATAGTGCAATCAGCTTATGCGAAAGAGGTCTAAAATTCGATCTCGGAGAGATCCCAGGAAATACGGAATGGATCTGGAAAGCATCTGGCCGTATAAAGTATTTTCAAATTCTAAAAATATCAAAAGCTAATTATTCATTATAATCTGAGAGGTAATAAATGAGAATAAGGAAACAGGCAATGAAATCAAGGATGTAGAACAAGAGATTATATTAAAACTCGTGAAATGATCGACAAGGTAAACCAAAAGTTGTATTAAAATGATGGAATCACCTATTTGAAAAGGATGAATGCCGTTACGTCACCTTCTGCTTCTCTTTGAATGAAAAATTGATAAAATTGACCATTTGGGATTGATTTGGGAAGATAAATATTTGGACGAAGATAAGGCTCGTCACATGCGGGCTTCCGGATAGCCAAGGGGATAGCGTGTTCTCCTTTGCTGAAAGCAGTCCCGGCTTCGATTCCTGTTGGGAGCCAATGTGTACGAAATGATCATAGCTGTCGAAACACTTTTAACAATACTACTACTACTCTTGTCATGTGCTGATAAGTGGTTTGCGAGTTGTAAATGCACATATGCAAAGTAGTGTCCAGTAAATTTGATGTAATGAATGACTGAAGGCTTATTTACAGTCATTCAGTTTTCCAGTCAAACTCAGTTCCCAAACGGATCCAATTTGAAATCTCAAAAATAACCAATTTTTGTCTTAACTTTATACTTAGGTGTCACGCGTCACATTCGTAAAGTTTCTTTGAGAAACGAAACGCAATTGTTCATCATTTACTCCCCAGTATTACGCAAACAGACTCACTAAGTATCACGGTCCATCAAATGATAGAAAATTTGAATTTCAAAAATGTGCTTGGACCAAACTCCCTTCACATAATGTCACAGCGATAGCATCTGATTGAAGAGGGCAACCAAATCGTCTTATCACTTCATTCTCGTCCCCGAATCACCCCATTCATCCGCATGGAAGAGAATATATAATCGGAGGTCTCGATTTTGGGCACCGAATCCCAAATTCCTTTCCTTTTTTCATACGAGCATCGCATAGGGAAACACAGGACGTCCGAGATCTTCCAGCGCGATTAATCGAAGAAGGGAGTCACCCTTCGCGACATGGGTGGAAACAGAAGCTAGAATAATCTAAATTACCATTATCTTCCGCGACGCCAGCCAAAAGAGGCAAAAGAATTTTACCACGCTGTCACAACGCGAGGCAGATAAATGCATTAGCTTATATCGGCGATCTCGAGTTTCTCCGGTCATAAATTTTCCATCGAGAAATTTATCTAGTTATTGCGGCCTTCGGACAATAAATGCGTCTGGAATCTGTTTTCCATCCGCGCGTTAATTATCAATTTACTGGTCCGACGGCGTGGAGGAATTAAAAGGATGGGGAATTGCGTGTTTATGTGGCATCTGAGGAGTGTGGAGAAATCCAGATATCTGATTCTTGTAAGTTCCGAGCGTTTTTCCAACAATTTCAGTCCGTTCCGCAAAACGACAGCTTAACGCCGCTAACGAGACGGACCGGAGAAAATGGAAGGTAAGAAACGGCGTTTTGCGCGGACGATGACAAAAGCACATGTTTATAGGTGCTCATGCGCGAGAGGTTGAACTCGAAGGCTACAGATGTAAGAACGAGTTCCATTTTTCGAAAATATCGCTCCGATGAATTGATATGATGGGGAAAATGTTCTAATTGACTAGATATTGATCGGAGATTGCCGCAGAGTTTACTATCAGAGGTTGAGATTGCGCTCGACAATGTTTGGTTTCCACAGCTCTGTTTAATTATGTTAAATGTTTGACATGCGAGCAAAGAGTTATGCTTAGTTGAGTAATAAGAGTCCTTATTTTATGTGGAGATAGCTATATTTATATTTACTGCTATACAAAGAATCTCCTTTATGAAAAACCACCCACTCACAAGAAAAAGGTTTCCATTAATGTCATTGAATTTTAATTTAGCTGGGTTGGGTTGGGTTGGGTTGGGTTGGGGACATAATAGGACATAATAGCTGAATATTTAATTAACAATTGGCATTGGATATACGATATCGTAATAATAATGAAGTGTACATATAGTGACAGATGAATCGGCTGACACTTCCAAAGAGGGTGATGATAAAACACTTACTTTTATAGTTATCAGTGAACATCAGATGATAAAACATTTTGTTATTGCCTCGGAGTTAAGAGTTTGATTCGAATTTAAATCGGACAAAGGATATATATGTAATTCATGAAGAAGACAAACACCCAATAGTCAAGGCAAAATAGGCAAATTCCTATTAGATGCAACTTGTATTATAATCATTATATTAATTAAACACAAAGATTAAAAAAAGGAATTTATAAGAATGTCACCGAAGGTAACTAAAGAGCTCCACCGGTGCATCATAAAATGTCACGGCTTTTTTGGGATTATTGACACAATTCTCCATCACTAATTGCCCCATGGATCTTTCTGACCCTTCCCTCCATGTCAAAAAGCTGACATATGGTCCCTTTGTGCTTTAATTTTAGACTTTTGAACGAAATAATACTTCGGCTTCCACAACTTTTCTTTCGTGTTGTAAGGGTTGCGTAAATAATTAAAAATGGGAAAAGCTGATATACTCGTAATGTGAATAAATATTCAGTAGCTAACAACAATCATTGAGTTTCGCCTAATAGAACTGAATGGAGTGAAATAATATTCTATGAATTTTGATGAGTATTCCTCCAGTTAAGACAATCAAAATTCAATTTTTCTTATTTACAATATTACATTTTTTATGTTTCATATACCCTCATCCTATGTCACTAGTAAGAGCCCATTAAGTGTGACATCATTTAAGACTAGCCCCTTACGACAGCTTGTTGGAGATATACATATTTTCTACCTCCACTGAAGTTTAGGCATCTTTTCCGAACGAAAATAACTGAAATGACGGGAAACAATTAAAATTTTCTCGGCTTCGGACGACAGCTAAAACTCGACGTACATGCACTTGGGACGATAACGATATAAATATCCACGTCTCGCGAGGAAACTCGAATGGAAATGGAGAAAAAATCCTTCTCGAAGAGAGTCGCATGATAAAGAGATACGCGGGATGGAAACGGACGCAAAGGCAAAAATTGGAGATGAACGCTCCTTTGGCATGAACATCCCACAAGGGGCAATAGAAAAGAAGTATCAGAAAAATTAAGATGAGATGGTAGATTTAAGGAAGAGAACTAAGGGCGGAATGGAAAAGAATGCATGGAGATGGTTCGGGGTAAGAGATGCTGCGTGTTTATGGAATAAGGAATGGGATGTGTGGGAGACAGTTACGACATACAAAATCAGGCGGAGGCGGATGGAATGGAGTTATCCATCAAAGGGCGAAGGCGAGTAAGGAAACGCGTTTGTTTTTAGCCTCTTATTTGTTTTAATAATTCGCCTCTTTTCCCATGGATGCCTTCGGATGGGAAAGCGGTCTTTTTGTAACGGCGCCCGCTTGCGATGGTCCAAAGAGCACAAAGAAACACGCGAGTTTGCATTGTTTAGAGGCTTAAAGAAAAAAAGAGCTTAAAATCCGCCTCGCCTGTGTTTGTGGATTAGTATTCAAGCCCACTTTGAGAACATCGGTCTAAGCTTGTTCTCACAACATGGCCCTCTCATTAGTTTAAAGCTAGAAGTCAGATTACGACTATACGTCCTCCGTTTATCTTTTTGAGTGGTGACGAAGAATAAACTTTGGAGGGTTAATGACTCAATTAAGAGGAGGATTCGCCCTACCTTTCCGTCGTCAATGCATAATGATCTGGTGAGCGGCGTAATAAAAGAATCTTCGGAAGCAATGCTCCATTCATAGACGGAATTTGCCCAATAATACAAAAGAGAGAAAACATGACTCTTCATATTGTGGTGAGTTTTGTGAGTGAGCTCTATTAAATTTTCAATTTATATCATAAAACAATTGGTAGAATAAAAATGCTCCCACACAAAATCCTACATAGATAGTTGCAGGAAAGGGAACAATTAAAACGTAGAAGTAAACTTTTAAGTTGAAACAAGCTTTGCGCAGGAACGATCTCTTTCTCTAATTCAAAGATTATTGTCTAATATCAACTTTGAATTTCTCCACAGCTACTCATCGTGAACTTGGGATATGACAAGTCCAGTTCAGTATCGAAACTTGATATAATATCTATTACGCTGTTCAGGGGATCTACTGGTTGGCCAAGTGATAGTAAGTAGTAATGAGTCCTTTGTATTACCGGATCTCGGGTTTAGTCAAACAACTTTTTCGCAGATTAAATCTTATCGTTGCTTCCCGCGGAGATTCTATTAATCCGACAGCAAATGAAATCACGAACTTAAGTTGTACCAAAACTTTGCATTTTTACGAATTGTTCTCTTTCTCGAAGTTTCACGAAAAAAAAATTTAAGAAAAGCGATCATAGAGTTGAAAGTGCATTTATACGTGCAGCGAGCATTCATCGGTACAACAAGTGTCTTCCATATATAATTGATAAAAATAACATTTAGAACATTACTTAATACATTCCGCTTCATTACAGTGTGATTAAACAAAAGCAGTATCGAAAGTCTAGTCACGAATCATTACCACTCCATATACAGAATTTCTCATCGGAAACATTCCAACATCCTTCGCTCTCTCTAAATTTCAGAAACATCTGAGTATGATGGCGCCCCAACACCATCATTCTTCCCTCAGAATTTTTCCTAATCTCTCTTTGATCACATCCTTGCTAGAAAATCTCCGGCACCGATGTAACTATCCTGTAATCATTTCCACTCTCCTACTAATGGTTTCTACCACGCTAGATACTTAATTTTCCATTTCTCCTTTTCCGTCCTTCTCCAGGGAGTGGAAAATATTCCCTATTTACGTCTAATCTCATAACAGTACACTTTTATCCAACGCCGTTAAATTCGTGTTAACCTTCAAGAGACTTCATAAAAACTAAACTCGAATAGCGCATTAAAAATGAAATCGCGAGGACTCTCTTGGACTCGGACCAAGAGGAAAATTTCCCTCCAGTAAGAGAACTTTACGAGCAGAGGACTAAAGGATCTAGCTCCATAAAATAGGCACTCTAAAGAAGGATAAATAAAGTGGAGATGAGTCTATCAATCACGGTAAGAGGCCGTGACAGTGAGCATGACTTAGACCTACTCTCACCCACGCACAAGGGATACGGTGACGAAAGAGGTTTTTCATGCATTTGCACTGCTGTCAATCAAAATATCAAAACATTCAACCATTCGGAGATGATTATGGAAACTTTAGAGCGAAAGTTTGAGTGCATTTAATTTACCGATAGATTACCTCCTTAAAGAGATGTAGGAATTTTAATGTCTATAAAGGAAAATATTAAGAACAGAATCATCCGCATTTCTTGAACTTTATATGCCAACGTTTTTCGTAACATAAACCATAATATTCGACAGTTTTAAGAGCCTAAAATTCTTCAGTGCATTCCAAAAAAATTGAACGGAAAATTATCTACCTCCCAAATTGCGTCTAGTAAAGAGGGAATTCCTTGGAAAGTATTCATATTGCTGAAACGATACGCTAAACGATACTTTACCAGCGATAAATCTTCACCTTACGAGACCATAATTCCATACCTTCAGAGCGATCTACCAAAACAAAATCAAAGATCTTTGCAGTAGTCATTCAATATAAATTTAAGCTGATTTTTCATGAAGGGTCTTAACTCAGTCAACAAATATAGCATATGTCAGGCAGCACAAGGGTTTCTTTTCGAAAACACATTTCCGAGCTCTCAGGTATGAAAAATCCCAGTACATATGCAAAAGTGAATTTGGCTGTTATTTTTCGATTCTATATATGAAATTAAGGAACACGTTCAAAGAAATGTATTTACTAGAAAAGAAGTAAATCGAATGAAAATAGCTAATATCAACTCCCTGTGACTATATTTTTTCATATTTTCATAAAATTTTCTGCACCTTAGGTGAGGCCAAGAATCAATTTCGTGAACCGGTCGATGATGCTTCAGCTAATATGCTTTATTTCAGAAATGAATGCTTTCATTGCCAACACGTCGGTACCGTTCCGTAGCAAATATTTCCTCATCGAGTGAAGGATACTCGTCCCGGAATCACGAAAAACACAATCCATTCGTGGACATCGTGTGTGGCTCTGGATTCGCAATCCTCCGTGACGGAGAATGCCATGGATACGTCAGGAACGAAATCAGAAAATATCGCATCAAGAAGGAGGTGATCTAAACGGATCGGAAAGCGGCTAGCTGATACCATAGATGAGCCATGGATAGACTCAATCGAAGATGTAACAATTTAGAATTGTTCCTCCCGATGATGAAGCAAACGGCATTTTTTCTCCTTATAAATTTAGAGTTCACGATTTCGAAGCGCGAGAGTGGTACTGAAAAAGGGATTGTGCGCTTGTGATCGATCGACTATTTGGATTTTTGCGGTCCGTAAAAGGAGGGCCGTGACTTATGGAGCGCAAGCCTTTGGTCATCGTGACGGATTCATTGCTCTCTGCGTGCATTCCTTTGTCAAGTCCGCGACCACCACTGTGACGGCCGACTATCCATTCGAATCAAATGCTCGTGTAAGGAATGACGCGGTGAGTTGCCACGAGTGACAGATATGCAGACCGCCCTGCAGCACTCCGGATGGCGGGCTATTTTGGGATTCCCGTGACAAAACAATGCAAACTCTAATCGATGATTTTCTTGAAAATGATGATATTTTTTATTAAAAAGAAATTTATTCCCATTAGAACCATTGAAATCTCAATGATAAAATCGTAAAGAATTTGATTTTTATTAACCATTCAAAGAAAGGGTACGGTCACGAAATTACGATCCGGAGCGAGGTAAATAAATAAATATTACACAACTTCTACCTTTAGAAACTGAAAATATATAAGGATTAATCGGTGAATATAAGCCCAAATTTTTCCCTCTCGTTACTCTAATTGTCCATGCTTATACATTCCAGATAGGGCATTTTTAAAAGGAGCTACTTAGAACTGAAATGCGGATAGAAAACTCGTGATAAGGTTGAATAATAGTTCTCATAGTAGAAAAATAACTTCCAAGAAGGGAGTGAATAGAAAACAACTTCAAAATTATAAGTAGTAATAAATATCAAGAATCTATCGCAATTACAGAGATTCTTTATAGTTTTATTAATACCCGCTTCCGGAAGACTTAACTGCGGTGCAAAAGAAAAGTAACTTTTCTAAGGCTGATATGGCTCTTATTCTGAATGATGAAACTCGATAAAACTACCTTGGTTCTTTAGAAGGCATTATCATGATCATTAGTGAGAGAAAAACTCATCTTCAATATTCTTCACCACACGCTACTTTATCCTACCATGCTAAGGACGGGAATTTTTTCACGGATATACTGAGAAGAGCTATAATACTATACTATATTACACTTTACAAGAGATAGAGAACCATTTTCCATCAGGTCATGTTTAGTATTCAGTCCATAAGAAAGGCCGCATATGAAACCATCAGGCCACTCTTTAGTTGCGACTTGACATAATTAAATAAATGAACGTCAAAATTGTCTGAAAAAGTGATTTCATTTGCTGAGTTGACAAAAAGTGAAAATTTTCTTTTTTATCTGTAGATGTTGTCACTAGTAAGCTTAGAAACAATAATTAGGAGTATTCGTTTCAGGAAGTGTCTGAAAATCACAACGAAAACAAAAAAGATCTCATTTGCTATGAAGGCCATACTTTTTCCCCTTTTTTGCACTGTACTTTGCTGTTTTATGTTACGCTATACTATACTTTAATATCTGAAAGTTCTCAAAGACCCAACCATTGACAGATCAAATACTTTCTTTCGTCGCCTTATTTACTTGTCATTCCCTCTAATAATATCTCTCATGCTCTATTCTCTTTCTCTTCTTTCTCAAGATTCTCAATCTTTCCCCTGCCACTGATTGAAACCTATGATTCCGAGAGTGGTAAGTTTCTAATTTAGCAAATATATCGCCATCTCCCATGCACCCTTGAATAATAAATATCGTCTGTTTATGTTGCCCGGCCTTTACACCGAGCGAGGCGTGCATCACGAAGTTCTCCGATCGACTTTTGTCATAAAACCGAGTTGATCTCTCTCGCACGATCAAACACCATTGAAAGCGGCGTATGCGGTGTTGCTTCGTAAATTCCACCGCCTTGGAGAGAACCGCCCATTGGACGAGCTCGCGGTTTATGCGCTCCTCAATTTTTTAAGGAAATCACGCAGTGGTACAGCGATTTTTTGCCCCGTTAAAGAGGAAAAGAAAGAGAACAACTCCCTTCACAATCGATCGATTTCTGAAATCACGGTCTGCAGACGAGAGATGTCTTTTTTCCCTCTGCTTCACCGAGAAATATGATAAACGCGGCCTTCAGCTGAACGGAGGCGTAAGAATGAGGATCGGCGGCGGTTCTTACGGTAGAACAAAGATTAAAACGAACGAAAAATTGAAGGTCGAGGGAGAAAAACGATCGCGGGAATCAGACACCCGAAGATGCGTCTCCTTCTCCGAGGATGAGGAGGAAACAATGGCAAGTATATGATCGGTGTGAGAAGATACATTCCTATACATGGTAATACTTGGAGAGCTCCAGAAAGACGTTTGTTAACTTGAATTACGCAATTCCAACAGTAAAATTATACTGACTCTTTAACCATGAAGAAATAATAATTCGTGAGCATAGCTCCCAATGATTTTTCCCATATTCGGGTTGCAAGAAATTTACAGGCGCTTACTTTACAGAGCTGCACCACTTTTGCCAAGGAAGAGTTTTAAAATGCAGTTCTTCAAGTTTACTTCTTTTAAATAAAATTAATCATGTAATCTTATCATACAATTAATAATAAGCTAAATGTTTGACTGACAAGTCCGCGGAAGTTACAAATTTTTTATTCAATATTTTGGTATGGAAATGTCCTTGTAAATGTTCTTTTATGCATTACCTAATTTTTATAAATATAAAACACCTTCTTTCACACAATTTAGTAGAATATGATTTCAAAAAAAGAAATATAACACCTTAGCTTTTGTGCCACTAATAAAAGAATAAATGAACATTTTCAAGCATTGAATATTTGGGCAAAAACTGATAGATATAACGATTGCATTCCAATTCATTGAATAAAATTACGATCCGTTCAGATAATTTCGGCGATCGATGGAAAATGTTGATGTTTCGTAACGCCAGGGACGAAAGTGACAGTAAAAGTAACCTCATTTTTGAACTTCTTATTTACTGGAGATCTTTCACAAGTTTCCTCCTAAAATTACTGGGTAAATACCAGTCTCACGGCAAAAATTATTCCATCACCAGCAAAACACAGTATTCTGGCGTCGTATCCATTCATGAAATAAATATACGCGGAGGAACGTAAAAAATGAAAAGAAAATAGTCCTTGAGATATCCACAATGTCTGCAGATATTCCTGCAAGTGTTACCGCAAGATAATATTTCACGACATCCGTGCAACAATTGGTGTGAAATCCGCAAAACTCTGACGATGCACGAAACGCAGCAGACCGACAAAACAATGATAAAAGTTTCCATTTTTTCAGCGATGAGAGACGCTTCGAAAAGAAACACCTGCACGAGAGGGCGTCTCAGCCAGCGGAGAGAACTCCTTTCTCGCAGAGAGAGAAAAAGGCAAAAGGAATGTATTAAGGCTCTCTCCGAACCAGGTGTAGGTAGTACATGGTCATCGCGACGGAACAGTACACATGGGATCCTGCGTAAGAAACTCTCCTCGTTTCCCATGCTACTAACGCAGCGCCGATCCCTTTTTTCAACCTCTTGGAAGCTATTTACCGCCGCCTCGTCACGCGAGAGGCATATTGGATTCAGGAACGTACGCATTAGGACATGGTTTTATGCGAATTCTTACACCCCTACACAAACGGAGTTTATAGGCAGAGATAGGATTCTGGAGAAAAAAGGGCACGATGCTGCCGCGAGATGCCACTGAAGGAAATGGGATCGATAGGATTGGATCTCAAGGGATAATCGATTCCCTCATCTTTCTTTTCTTTTCACCATCCGTTCCATAGAGGTGTTCTATATGAGAAGAGAGGCAGAAAAGGCGTCCGTTGCCTGCAAATAATCTTTCCCGAAGGAAAAGGTGCATAAGTAAAGTATCTTTATGGTGTAAGTAAATGCAGGATATTAATGAAAACCTGAATCCACTTTCTCCTTTCGATAAACTAGGAACATGAAAAGAAAATATGATATGTCAATAAATGTATTGTGATCCTGGTTAATACCCACAGCTCAATGCAGTTATTTGGAAAATTCAGCACATTCCCATAAGGATAAATGTGAAACTATGGAGATATCTATCAGCTTCAATTTACTTTCCACAAAAGAGGAGACTGATTGATAAAAAGAGTCTTGCATTATTCCCACTTACACAAAGGTAACCCTCATGAGATGAAACCAAAATATATGTATTTTACAGAGTTAAGCTTGGACGTATACTCAGGATGTTACGAAACTTATTTGATAACAAAATATTAGAAAGACATCCTTCGCAAATCTTCTGATCAAAGCTAATTTTTCCCGACAAAATGAGTATTCTCCATCGAATTTTCTTTCTAAGATGCAATCTGAGTAATCTGAATTGAAAGAATTTTTAAATATACTGCTGAATGTGGTATATTCTTAGTAAATAAGACGCCGTATTAGTAAATCATCACACAAATGGCTGGAGAAAAATTTTAGGGAAGTTTCTTATATTTCTGAAATGTGAAATACATTTCTGAAATTATTTCAGTTTGGAAAACTTCCACCATGGGTAAAAGCAAGGAGCGGCAGCTAATTAGAATGATTATTAAGCTATTCGGAGACATGTAACATCTGTTCTACTCAGAGACAACTTAATTTAAATTATTTTTCAAAGACGAACATGCGAGACATAGAATACTATCAGAGGCGAATTGTAGTAATCAGAGGTCCAAGACTTAAGGACTGCATTGATGTCCCAAAAATATATTCACCTTAAGAAACTATAGAACGTAATTTTTTTAATACCTTTCACTGCAAGACCCTCAATCTATGGTCATTATAGTATATTCGCCCCGGAATATTATTTTATGAAAGAAAATTAAAGTAAAAATATCAATTAAAAAGTTAAGAACTGCATTCGAGCCATTATCATAGCAAAGTGCATTCATGCTGTCACCAACTTTATGAATCTGGGATCTTAATTCGGTACTGTGGTAAATAGATTGAGTTTTCAACCTAAGATTCATTTTACTATCAAAGGAGTGAACAACAATTCATATAAACAAGTTACTTTCATAGGATAGCTCAAAAAAAGATATCCAGGAACTTCAACGCCTGATAATCGGAAAAAGGGGAGAAAGAAGATGTAATTTTCTTACTTCCTTCCCGTAAGAGATGACCCTTCCGAGCTCGGTCGGCCAGATTGACTAGTCGGTGAGAACAGGGAAAGGCGGGAGAGAAAAGCTTAAGGATCCAAGTTTTAAGCGCATTCCTGAGCTGATTCACGCCGCCGCCGCATTAATTATCGTCGGCGTGAGGTTACAGAAATCGCATGCCCTCACGCACACACTTACAAGCCCCACTCTTATCCGAACCGGCAAATCAGTGTTCGATACAGGTGTTGAGGAAACTTGCCTTCATAAAATGACTTTCGACTCAGGACAGAGAAAGTTCTCTCCTGCAATATGTACACCTCCATCAGGAGCTGACTCATAAGCTGTTCATGAAAGAAAGTTTAACCTTCGGATATTTCACATGGTGGAAAGATGTGAAAACTTCGATAAATTTATGCTATTTATAACCATGATTTCTCGTTCATCATTAAAAAAGCATTGCGAGTTATCTGAGTGGTATATGAAAATATGAGTAATAAATCAACATAAAAGATGCTGCATTTTGATGGACATGCAGAATTTAAGGTGATAGATCGAAGGTAAACAAACATTTCACAGCAGAAGTTCAGAAGATCTGGGATTGCTACTGCGTTAACTAATCGCTACTAAAACCAAACTCAGCCTGAGATGTAACGTTTTATTAGAGATCAAAATCAACTGAATTCAAGTGATTGGGAATTAAAAAAAAATATATTGCATACGAATTTTTTAATGTAATACATATGTAGTTTTGGGAATAAGATCTAGGTTTATATTTCTGAAGACAGTTTATATACCTGAAAACTACTTCTAGATCGAGGACAAGCTGTCAACTTTAAGTAACTATATGCAAAAGTTTTTTAAAATTACATTACTAAACCATTCACCTTTTTATCTTTAAATCAAATTCAACAGATTTGAATGAAATTACAAAACTGGTTACATAAAATCTAATGTGCTATGAAGTCACACAAACATAAGTACTATACCTCTTTGCAGATTCCTATGCCATCGCTATTTAATCACCCTTCCTTTCCTCCTCTATAACTAACTCAACTCTTTATACCATCCCACAATAATTTTCTCTGCCTTCCCTTCCGTATCTTACCCCCACAGCTTTCCTTCAATAACTTTCTTTCGGATTCCATAGCCTCTCAATAATCTTTCCACCCATTCCATCCGCCTCCGTTTCATTCCTCGATCAAAACCCTTCCCCAGCGCTTCCTCGTTTGTTTTGCTATTTATTTCCCCGAGTTAGGTCCGCAGGAAATATTTGACACCCGTACAAAGATTACATAAATTCCGGGGAAGTCAAGCCACCTCAAATTTATATCACTTACATTTTTTTCGCGCGGGGAGAAATCAAACTTTTGAAACCCAGGCGTACCCCCCCTACCTTATCATCCGAATCGAAAATCCTCCCGTCCATTTATCCCACAGCCGAGAGAGAACCCAAACTCAGATTAGCAAACTCAACCGCTTGAAATTTATTCGACGTTATCCCGGAAAGCAGAGACGGACGCCTCGATAATTCGTTCCCAGGGGTGTGCCAGCGTTAAAATCTCCTCTCTCTCCCCCGCTAGGGGACCAAAAAATACACACGCGGACACAAACGAGTCGATCGTAAATTCGATGCCCGAGCGGAGCATTCGATGAAAGACGCAGCGGGTCACACTTCAGGTGGCTGCGACTCCAACAATCGCGATGAGGAACGCACCGCAGTATCTAACGAGGACATCTACGGCTCCAAAAGCGAGATAAAGATGCTTATCTCGCCCGGAGTCGGACTCGACACAAATCTTTTCGCGCGCCTGCCAGCGGCGTTGGGGGCGAAAAAAATCTCTCGTGGACCACAAAGAGCGCCAGGACTTATTTTCCCCGCGACTTCCCTTCGGAATAACCTCCGTCTTGCTGGATGGAAAAAAATAGAGGACATACCAGATTGGGGATGTGCGGTGGAGAGGGGAGGAGATACGTCCGCACTTGTGAAATGTTTTACTCGACGTGCTTCGCCGCTCTTCTCTCAGCATGCATTTCGTGCATGTGTTAAGCGTAAGGAGGAGCGCATGCCTCTGAATGGCCACACCTTTGCATTAGTTTTCAGTCAAATTTCCATATAATACCAAGCGAGTTCATAGGAAACTATGAAGCTGACTTTTTTATGAAGCTGAATCTTTTTCAGAAAATTTCATTTATTCCCCATCTATGGATTCGATGCTATAATGAATACTTCAGTAGTAGTAATCAGCAGATAATGGAAAACTGGATATGAAAGACATTCGTCTGAATTAAGGATTATTTTTGTGTCCTTAGTTTTACATTGCTAATACTGGAAAGACGCATATTATTTTGAAACTTCCATTATAAAAATCCCTAATAAAATTCAAGGACTTTCAAATGATGTACTTGACTTCGCAAAGAGCTACCAAAAGAAAACTTCATACTTAAAATTTGATACAAGTAAATATAAAAAATTTGATACAGAGTAGACCAAATATGTTAAATAAAAATCTAGCAATAAGGTCACACACGGTTATATTTTTATTATGATGTAAGGGAGGAAAGGAACGAAATGATAAAGAAATAAATGGTAAAGAAAATGTTAAAAATTGTTGGAGAAACGGCGGTTATTGGCGCACACTTATTGATAGAGTGAGGAGTTAAGAGGATGATAGGAAAGGTGAAGGAACGATAGAGTGAGGATGAGACAGCAAGGAAGTTGTCCTAAGACGATGTATAGCACAGGAAAGCAGTCTCCAAAGCTAATACTAGGGATAGGGTGGTTGTAAATTGAGAAAGGAAAACATAGTCTACGAAAGAGGCGGAGAAGAAAGGAAGGCGTTCAAATAGGTATCGGAAGAGAGGGAAAGTTTCAAGTACGACTTGTTTGTCCTGAGTCATTGTGTTCGAATAGCCAATAGAAAATTCTATGGGTGTCCTGAGGTAGCGATAACTTCGTAATTAAGAATTGAAAAACGCAGAATGCAGATGGTCAGGAAATCCAAAATAATAAATATGAAATAGACCAAAATGATCTGAAGATTTTTTAATACCTCACAATATATTTACAATTATGAAAGATTGTGTTGAAATACTATAATAAAATAAATAATGTTGTAGTATTAGAGTAAAAATATCTGAAAACGGAATTAATTTCCGAATATATTTCCTTAACAGGTTCAAACTTACCGGCATGCATTTTAACCCATTTATAGCCTTCGAAAATACTATATCCGGACTTAGATGTCATTAATTGGTCTCAAGTACATTCTTTAAGTAAAATAAGAGAACTATTTTCTTTTCATTTCTGCCACCTTTAAACTCATCTTTTGAGTCGGAGTTCGAATTTACATTGTTTGTACATGTTTAACGCAGAACAATGGAGCGATTTAGTACCTTGACCATGAGAGTTGCGAGCTTTCTCTTTCTTTAACTATGAAGTACGTGCATAAATCCCTTCCGGAAACAATACATCCGTAATCGAACCCCAGCAGTCAATAGTAAATAAGATCACTAACACTAAATAAAGAAAGGTTACACAATCTTTGGAAAGAGAATTTATCGAGGATTCAAACGAATGATATACTCAAGAGTCAACCATGAATTCGATGAATAATGAAATACGTGTGATTGTTTTTATATGGAAATGGAATAAAAAATTTAAAAATTCTGCATAGAAATTTAAGTATCCAGGAATCCCCAGCATGCTACTCCTGAAGGTCCATTGAACCAATTGAGCCCTTGCCTGAAGGTTGCACATGCATTCCATATGGTACCATTAGCTCTCGTGTAAAAGCATCAGCCTCACATCATTGGCGCATTCCGCACATTTCAATAGCTCTACACCGAAACGGTACAAAAAGGAACTTAACTGAGAAATCAAAGAAGAATGTTAAATTTAGAAAAACCTGAATAACATTGTGAAAACGAAGCTGGGATGTTTACTTGTACATCTAAGATGTTCCCGGATAGCCATTCGGGCGCGTTCGACTTCGATGAAAGCAGTCCCAGGTTCGATTCCCGGTGGGTGCGGTATGACCTCAACTGTCGAAGCTCTTTTAACAATGCTAGAACTATATTACTAATAAACTTAAGTAAAATATTTTCCATAACATTTCTATTGGACGTAAGGAAACGATGTTAATTAAAAAGTATATAATTGTTCTAGGAAGTGAAGAAAATGTTGCGTACAACACCCGAAAAGGCCGCAAGATCCCCACCTCTGGCTTACGCTGCACATTTACTCGTAAGTCCGATCCATCTCTGGCGAAAACGATACTTTTCCAAGCGAGAGGGTGTGGATTCGGAGCTTCGAAATGAGAAAAAGCCCGAAAGAAAGATTCTGCAGGGACAAAAGGAAAACATTTTGAGGGACACGCAACAAAGGTAGGACTAGGCAGCATTGGTTGAAGGGCAGGGCGAAAGAGAGGAACTGGAGTTGAAAGAATAAGAGTGGGGAGTGTCCAAAGATAAGGGTGTCCAAAGGAGAGAATGGGGAGGTAGTAATGGCGGCATGTTCGCTGCGGGGGGTACTTTCCAGTCACACGGCCAGCATCACCTGAGCGTGACGAGGAGACGAGACGGAAAATTACCCCTCTTCCTTCTGGTTTTTCTCTTCCCTCTCCTTCCGGGAACCATAAAGGTATGGAGGGGAGTTTTTTGCCGATTGCACGTAAAGCCATCGAAACAGAAACAGAAAAGCCATTTGGAGAATGGTGAGAGGTCGCTCATGTTCCTGCTATCTACAACATGACGCCGTTCATACAAGGAATTTTACGATCTAATTCCCGTTTCATGTTTACTCGTACCGCAAATATTTGATGATGTTGTCTTCAATTAACTAAAAGACGGGGAATTATTTGAGATTAGAGCTGCGATTCTAAATGCACGAATATCTTCTTTATCGATGAAGAAAATACAATTGCGAACTCTGCAGGATCTTCATTATTAATTATCAAGTGATATACGTATATGTTTTTTTAAATACATTTAAATCGGTAGCTGACTGATGATGGGGCATCATCCGTCTATATGTTTTTACATCAGAAAATAAATAGATAGTTGAATGAACTCCGATATGATGAAAAACTAGATAATCTAACTAATTAACTAACTAATTAATCGTGGTGGTAGTAATGTTAAAAGTTCGAAATTATTCCGCACATATTAACTCCCAACGGTAATCGAACCCGGGGCCACTATCATTTAGGTCGAATCCACTGCCCTCTTGGCTATCCTGTAGCTCTCTTAATCTATCTCTGATAAGCGTTTTCCTCACGCAATCATTTCTGGTTTAATAACAGCATACAATATACTAATATACATCTTAGACGGAGAATATTAAAACTGTTAAATATTCATCATTTTTGTGAATACCCTTGCCCTTGTCCTTCGAAAATATCCCCGTTTTATATCAAAATTTTTACCACTATAGGAATCATATAGAAACTTAGATAAATTATATGACATAGAATTATGATGAAACTGCTCACTATTTTTCAATCTTCTATACTTTATAACGATATCGTCAGCACAAATCCTTTGCATATAAACGTTTGACAATCAATGACATGCCTCCTTTTCTGAAATCCTCCATTCCTCATAAAAACTAGAAAATTATGTCAAGTATGCGGCAGGTAAAATAATGAACCAAATGAATACCGGCGTTCTTAAATATCGAGACGAGGAATTTCTGCAACGTTGCGCCACCGCTGATCAAAGCATGAAGTTAAACCAGTTGGTCGATCACAGTCTAATCTCGAGGGATTCCTGCGCAGTTCCGCATTCGGAAGAATCAAAGGCATGGAGCGAACGGAATTCCTCGAAAAAGGAGGAAGAAAATCGTAAGTGAACGGATTACCGAGAATTCCATTACGAGAGACACGATCTGGGAAGGAAATTTGCAATGCGGCTCTTATTACGAGTCTAGGGTGAGCTTCCTCCGAACAGAGCAACTTTTTAAAATTTAGAGCGATTCCGAGTCTTGGAACGATTAAAAAAAAATTATTCGACGACCAGCAATGTTGCTCAAGCGTTCACGTCTCTCGTATGGATCGAACGGAAACCGGCGCAATCACAGACGGAATTCGCTGGCTTCCGTTTAACGTCAAAAGCCGAGAAAAAGGGATTGAGTTTCTCTTTTCAAATCTGCACACTAAAGATTGAGCGGATTTAAAGCTGAGATCACTCCCCGGGAAAATTATACCATTTTCACTTATCCTGGAAAATAAATCAAAGGAATGTTATGAGGTGCAAAGCTGATCAATAGTTTCTCGAGTGGCGAAACCGCGATTTCCAGGTCATTTCATCCGAGACCTAGCACACAATCTCGCGTTACCTTTCAGGAATGCCGACTATAATGAGATTTTTTTTCTTTGAGGTTGTGGCATTTAGAATAGGTAAGCCACGGATGTATTTCTAGGGAAATATAAAAGCTAAGAGCTGAAAGTCTTGGCATGTGCTCAAACGTAGTATTCAAGAAATTTGTTTATCGATTATATTCCATTCTGATCACATGGAAGTAAAGGTGACGTATGAAAATAACCTTTACTACTATGTGATCATGAAATTACATGAATTATGTAAGATGATCAAATAAAAAATCATCGCGTATCAATTTCACAGTCGATATATAAGTATGTCTCCCCAGGACTACTGATCGGAATTGATTTAATTTTACCACGTGCCTTAATATTCGTAAGATACACATCGTAATTGCAACATTTTCGTGGCAGGGAATTTTCTCTGCAGGAACGCTCCATATCTCGAGTCAAGAGAGCAATGGAAAGTATACCTCCGCGCCAAGGAGAAAATAAATCGATTGCCTTTAAAGGACAATGCATTCATGTAGTGCGTCAGGTTGATATTGCAAAGGTTGTCGCGGAGAATGTGAAAGGAAGTTTGTTTAGTAGCCAAAGTAACGGATTAGGAGTAACCAAGGACGACGGCAAAACAAAAAACCGCTCGTTTCAACTGTTAGTATCCCTTCCCGGTATCGTTCACAAATGCAAGAATATTTTTTTTGAAGTATGGAAACGTAATTAAATAATTACTTCATAGGTTAAAATGAGCCGCTGGATATAGTTTCATTCCTCAAAGACAAGCATCATGATCATTAAGGATTTCTTGACTAATGGTCATATCCTTATCGTTCTACTGCAATCATAAAGTCATGGGTTTAATTACTGTCAATGAGGGATTATGATGAACAGATTGCAATAACAATTACGCAGCAGTTTAAGAAAATTCCGCAGCCGCTAGAGTAATGACTGTCCCTAGCTCCAACTTAATAATAAATAACAATTATAAAGTGTGTCTTAATAATTAATGGCGTACATCTTGAGAGAAATAATATCGGGAATAAGAAATATCATATGAAAAACTCACATGCTTATAAAACCGAATTTATAGAAGCTAAAATTTGCACAATTATTGTTCTCGTTTTGTCTCCAAGTTTTTGTAAATTGGTTGACGGATTGATGTATTATACATTACAAAAAAGGTTATTCTCAGCTGTAATCATAGAATTCGTAAACAAATATATTAACATTATGTTAGTGCTTTTAAGCCGTCTCTTGTATTTAGCGGACATATTTTTACTCGATTTCTTAAGTAAAATTAAATTAAATGTTGGTTAGTTTCAATCTCAATTTATGAAGAATAAATTGATGAGTAATTTAATATCAAAAATATTTTCAAAATTTTTCAATTGTGCGGTACGCTGAGAGCTTACGGACAAGATTCAAGATTTCTTATGGTTCCACTGCGGATTTCTCAGCGGTAAGATTCTACTGTTTCACAAGAAACTAAGTCTAACATCCCTCGGCGGAAACGTCGAATTGGACCGTTGAGATTGCCTTGAAACGTTTCAGTCGGCGAACTTCGTAATTAAGTCATTATAAGATACGATACGCTTGTAAAAAAAAAGCTTCCACAGTATAACTATCGGATGAAAAACCAACCGGTGATAAAACGATTCCGGAGGAATGAACCTGACGTCATGAGGTTTTGGCAAGAAACCTTCGTACAATCCATCCGAGAGGAATTCGATCCAAAAATTAATCTTTCAAAAACTCTCCTCATCAAAAACCTTAGTTGACTTAAGCTGATGATCTTCCTCCGCAAGTCGTGATCTTGCAAAGGCAGAAGAGTGTCTCTGTATCAACTTTGCGTGCTATTTCAACGCAATTTACACAGACACGCGAGGATAAAATTCAATGCGCGAAAAAGGAAGAAGGCATGGCCTGGGGATAACCGGAATCCAGATGTATTCCTTACCATATTTTTACAGATGGAAAAGAATTTTCCAGGAAAAAAAATCGATTTATCCGAATGGTATTAGGAGCTATTATGTGTCATTACTTCTGGATAATGACCCGAATTTCCGAGAATGGCTGTGTCGTAATCCACATGAAATATAAATCGCAAGGTCGCAAAGGGATGCTCGCAAGAATTTTCGCAGAGGAAGAGGAGCTCTTGAGACATGTTTCTACTTTATTAATTGCTATACCGATGGCAATACCTGATGAAATGAATGAAGTTAAGATCACTGGGAATGATATAATATAGATGAATGCCTATATCATAATTCGCTTCAAGATTACCGGCTAATAGTTCGCTGTAAAGAGGAATAGCGATAAGATCTATTATCTTGTGTATATTTTAATGCTGTGTTACTTATTTTAAATTCTCAATATCTTTTCGGCCCTTTCAGATATTTCTTTTCATATTGTCTATTCCTACAAATATACCAAAACAGAAATGTAAGAACTTAAAACAAGGTCTCAAGAATCCACTTATGTAAAGGGCGGGTATATACGTCTTATTCCATTTATTTTTATCCATTAAGCAATAAATACTTATTTTTCCAGGTATACATTTTCCACATTCATAACCCCAAGGTCATGCTAATATATCTAATATTGTAAGTGTGCTAAATATCCTACTATTTATCGACCAAGAAATAGCTATTACTTGCAGAATTACTTGCAGAATACAACCAACGTATTCAACTCAAGGCAAAATAACTTAAACATAAATAAATATATAATTCAACAATAAGCTATTTCTAGTTATAACCAACGTGTTATCCGATCCTTGCTGATGACGTAAGAACTGCAAACTGCAACTTGACCTTACTAAACTATTGGTACACCTTTCTATTAGCTTCAGTCACGTCTTCTGCGGACCTTCTCTTGCCCACAATAGAAGCAATCAAGGAGAATCGTGTTCGGTTGAAAGTAAGAAGAAGTATCTAACATTGTCTGGCTAGAGTGATACGTATCTGGAAAACAACGTATGAAATTGACCAAGAAATTCCACTCTGGAAATTTTTTAGACGAGCGTGATAACAACTCTACCAAGAAAGAAGTACGGAAGCAAGAAACTGTTTCGCGAAGGAGATCTGTTTATTAACCATGTGTCAAATATATCAGAAAAACACTGAAAACTGATTAGTTAGGAAAAAATTATGTATGAATACATATTATGTGCGATATCCAAACAGAAAATGTCCTGTACTTACTGAAAATGTTTTCCTATGCGTAGGTTAAGAGAGTTTTCTGATAATTTTGGTTAGCCTGATACAACTTTATGACTTTCATACTGTGCTCTGCGTCAACTCTGCGTCAGTGGGTCTTTCTCATTTCGTTTTATGATCTGAACATCTGAATTGCGCGGATATACATAAAATACAAAATGTTTTTTGCTGTTTTGATCGATCTATTTGAAATTATATACTATATATTATAAAAACATATTGACAGCATATGCATGGTCTTTACTTTATCTCATGTGAAAGTCCTCGGCTAAGTCTAGAGCTGTGAAACTTCCAAGATTTACCAATACTAATCAATGTAGAATTAGAATATAAATAATTATACGTATGTCTTGTTTTGCAATTTTCCTATAACGATGATTTAATAACCATTTGACTCGAGGAAATTGGACTTCGGGTGTGACGAAAACGATTAAAATTGAAATGTTACATTCAACCCTACGTACCAAAACAACAAATGGAGTTCTTATTACAACCAGGTGGAGTTAGCAGCAGTAAATTCAAACCATTGGTCGTTTGAAATGAGAATGGGTCCTTCTTTTACCATTACGGGCACGGACCATCAGTTCCCGCCCCAACTCTCACACGACTTAATTTTCAAGACCTATAATAAGCCGTTCATTAAGAACGATAATTTATAAGGTAATCGCCTCGGCAATTAAGATCTAAGTAAATTCCGCGCTGAGGAACTTAGCCTAATAGCGATCGAAGTTCTTTTACCGGACCTTAGATATTAAATTTAAATTAAAATGAGAAAGGTACGGGGGACGGCGAAAAAGATATCACGGCTGCGATGTTAGGCAAGGGAGTGGGCAATTAAAAGTGGATCAGAGGAACACAAAGGAAGACGTCTAGTGGGAAAAAAAGGAAGCAAAGAACACGTTGACTGTCAAGAATGGCGTGATGAATTTTTGTTCGGACCCAAGGTTGTCCACTTTTCGAGAAAAAGGGCCCTTTTTCCGTTGAGTTAGAGAACAAGATATCCCAGAGGAACAGGCGATACAAAATTAAAGAAAGTGTGTTCTCTGTGGTTTCTTGGAAGTTACGGGAAAATGGAGAGTTTGTATAAGAAAGGGATTTTGATGCCTTACCCAATGTCTCTCCTCACTAGCGGGAGGGGTCAAAACTAGATTAAAACTATTAATAAAATTCACAGTTTCAGGCGTTGTCTTGTGGAAATACTCCATAATTAGTAAGAAAACTTTTGTACTCATTCCACAAATTAATTTTATTATAAACAAAAGACTGTAAAGCACACACGACTAGTTTCGGAGATTGATCTAGTTTGATTTGATTGATTGAAACTAGTCGTGTGTGCTTTACAGTCTTTTGTTTACAATAAAATTAATTTGTGGAAAAAGTACAAAAGTTTTCTTACTAATTAAAACTATTAACATGAAATCACAAAGAAAATTATTTTGCAGTCTGTTTTAGCGATTGAAACATGAATCACTTTCCAAATTAAGATGAAAATCGGTGGCGAGACCATGACCATTGTTTCCAACTCTTAGGATGCTTAAGATGATGCCATGAACTCCTGATTCCTATAGAAGATGTATATAGATGAAAGAGGAGACTTTTCAGGCTAAATTTCTCCTTAATAAAGACCTTTAAACCTGCATATGTGGACGAAACGGAACTACAATCTTATTATTAACTCACCCTCTTTGCTAATGATGATATCTTTACCTTACATTACTGCTGCTGATAATTCTCGAAACGAAGCCAATGATATCGTTGCCTAAGACAGAGTAAAGAATTCCTCCTAATTTAATGGAGGATATTTAATGGATGGATAAAAAATGGAAGCGAAATTTTTTAAAACATCTTTGGATTTAGGAAGGAAAATCAAACATTATCATGTGTTAACTGTGATAATTGATAAAGAGAGTTGTTAATACAATTGAGCAATGAAATTATCTGCAGTAACGTGGCTTAAATCTTAGATTCCATTCAGCAATGTGAATATAAATTAAAAATATGCGAGTTCACGCTACGTAGTAGAATGTATAATTTATAAAGAAATATAATTATTTAAAATAAATAAAATATTTAAAAAATTTTCTTAGAGACAACATAGCTAAGAACTTAGTTAACAAAAGTTGCCCTAGGTTAATAACACAAAGTTTAGCAGATTTTGTTCAGACCCTTAAAATTAGTAGTCAAGTAAACAAGTTTCTTATACTGCTTTGAGTTAACCCAAAATATCTGCGATTGTTACGTGAAAGGGCTTAGAATCAGAGTGTATGGATTCCGTGTCACTACTAGAAAAATACAAGCACTGAGGAAGTCGTTAACATCTTTTTTAAACCTTTGAAATCGTCTTGATGTATTTTTTATGTTCCTGATTTTCTCAACAGCTTTTTGTTGCAAATTCAACAGTCACTAAGATTTTAACGTCGTCTCTTATACATATCCTCTGCTTTATGTTGTTCAATCAACCTCAAATTCAACTGAAATAGTTATAGTAAATAAAAATATACTACAAGGTTGTGCGGTCAAGTACGGTTCGTTCACACCCGAAAAAGCGCTGCCAAAATCTTCAGCTCATGTTTAGTTTTGGCCCGAGTCCTTGATCTTGATGTCGTCAGGGCAACTTATTTCGTTTGGCCTTGAGGGAGAGATTTTTTTTTAACGAGTTGGTAATGAAGTTGATAAATTGATCCGGGGTTAATTATGTATCAATCGCAGCTCATGAGCAGTACAACCCATTTTTTTCGCAATTTCGACTTTAAATTTCCGGTGGAATTGCGCATGAGGGAAAAACGAGTTGCTCCAACCTGAAATTTCACTACGCTCGATCTCTTAAATGGGTAGTTACACCTATATTGCCCTCTAGATGGATACTTTTTACTTTCTTAAAAGGTGGGCCCAAGGATTTTGCGTGTTTGTTTTTGGAAAGTTATTATAATGAGCGTAAGATACGTAAGATAAGAGCGTATTTATCTGAAGCACCATTTCTTAAGTGTCTTGAAAGATCTGCAAATTCCATGTCACTAAAATGTAGTTCATAGAAAAGAGTGTATAGCGGTGTAAAGGACGGTCATAGTATTGCACTTCGCTTTGCGGGAATGAGGGCAGTCTAAATACCCGGACTGCCAATAGGTTGGAACAAAGTATACTATCACTATAAATTCTAGTTAGTGCTTTTTCCCACCATGGCAGGCTTATGCCGGAAAAAATTACAAACAGTTTCATAAGAATTGTAAATATTTCTTTCATATTACTAGGTAAAGGAAGGCTGATTTTGATGGAGAACATGGGGTGCCTAAGTGTTTTATTTTTTCATGATCACATTACCAGTAGAAAACACAAGCAATAAAATATCTAATACATATGCATGCGTATTTGTATACATATGAAATGTTTTGCGATAGCCTAATAGTCGAATAGTACGGCAGAAATCACTCGGATGCAGGGTTGCCGATAAATGGAATAGTTTGGAATCACTATTCATTAAGTATTCAACCCAAAGGCCGGTTTTGGCCTCAAGCCCTACAAATCTAATTACCAAAATCCGAGGAGAGGGAATGAAGCTAAGTAGGTAAGAAGTGTGAGATAGTTTTCATTCTATTCTCACTTAGCCAGAATAATGTCAGTGGAAAAGTCAACTAAAAGCAGCATAATCATCATACAAATATAACTTTTTACAAGTTAGCTATGATTTGCCAAAGTAGATTACGTTTATCAGCATGATTCATTCCATACTAATGATATCACTAATCCCAGGAGATGCCATGAATTTGGAGAGACAAAAGTAAATGGAAGATAAGTTTCTTTTCGCCATCAAAAAAATCCACTGCAAATATTCCATTCTTAAAATATTATAGCGGACCGATGCAAAAGTTTTCCGCGCACAAAACCAATCTTGTCCTCAGCAGATTCGTCCAAGCAAATCGATCCAGAAAATTTCGAAAAAAATCTCCTGGACCGAAAACGAACACCGCCATTCTTTCATCAAATCTCATTTCAAGATTAACCCTCCTGGCGGAACCTTCAAATGCTGAAAAAATATCGCAGCCAACACAGCACATCGCGGTCGGATTTCCCCTCACCGTGAAAATGCCTTTTAGCCGAAACAAGCGCAGGGCCGAAATGGGTAAAAAAGACGTCCTGCCTCCGAGCGCCAGAAAACCGCAACACTTTCAGCAAACACATCCATCGGCCGTGCGCAGCGGAGATCGGAAAAACATTCCGATGGCATCCAGAAGACTTCCTTCAACACTTTCACCTCTCTTTTATTCCAGAACGACCTTCTCCAAGGTTATCCCAAAAGGTTTTCTTTTTCTTCCATCCTCTATCTAGCCGCGGCCCGGGGCTAATGTGTCCCCCTCCCACGAGGATCTATCCTATGCATATACGGCGGGGGGACCTCATAAGAAATGGGATTGGAACCATTGGGTAGAGAGAGGTGAGGTGACTAAAGAGAAGAAAAATTGTTCGCACCGCCTAGGAGAAAAAGTTATGAAAAAACGGGAGAGGAATCGTGTGGAAGGAAGGGGAAGAGGAAATGGTGGGAGCAGAAGAGAGGTTAATTAGGATTCCCGAACCCAGCCCACTTCTTCGGACCGGAGTTTCGGCGGGACCTCATCAAACCGAATGGAATATCTTCGCCGGTCACTCGGTCCTTTTTGCCCTTCCGAGTCCTACTCGAGTTTCCGATGCGAAGTAATTTCCAAAGGAGTCTTTGTGCGTGGACCCAAAAGAGGGGGGTTGGAGGGTTGTTGGTAAGAGATTGTGGGAGGAATGATTTTTTTCGATCGGGTCATTCTGAGGAGGTTTTTCATCCAGGTCGGCATGATTGATGAAAGGGAGTATTATGCGTCATTAAGCCGACAAAACGCGTTCACTGGCCGCCGATTTTTAAATGCGTAATCGTCGCATTCGAATGGTGTTTTCATTAGAGATTAGGTGATTCTCCGGTCGGCCGCGCTGCTCTCCACGGACTTGTTTTCTTTATTCGAGTAATCATCCCCGGGTGATTTCATCTGGCGTGTTTTACGGGCCTTTTTGGCTGCCACACATTTGGAGAAATGTATCGACATAAAGAGTGGAGACATACCTGATGAGGAATACAAAAGAAACTTCGTGCTCACTTCTATTATATTGCACGTAATATTGTAAAATCAGTATACAAATATATTTTAGGTGACCAGAGTACGCTTCGAGAAAAGGGTAAATGGAATTGACAAAATTATGAAGTGAATTAAATGATATGAGTAATGTTCACCTTACGTCAAAGTTGATTCTCGTCTGGTCTGTACAAGCTGGGAATCGTCCTATGGTTAAAAATAAAATACACTCCAAATATATCCGTCTGAAATAGTGCAGACGCAAAATAATAGGCACTCATTCGCAATAACTGGGAAGTGATGAAATAGGAGGCAAAATTGCTTAATTCTAAGGAAAATATGCTATTTAAGATTCCTAGTTAGGCCTCATCAAACATATATCAATCGGGGCATAGGTACAGATTTATAGATGTAAACTTTAAATGGTACATATGAGAGTGATGACATTTTTTCATGGAAGATTCTTTCATAATAAAATCTATCAAGATCTGTCGATCAAATATCTGATGATATGCGACGATAATGCCCCAACATCAAGAAGTGTCTTTGTAATCAGTTACATATTTAGTGGGCGTGTGTTTAGTATGGAGGAAAGTAATTGAATTTTTGTAATTAAAATTAGAGAAGCTATCCATCTTTTTCAGGCTAGCATAATAATAAATTGGATGAAAACCGTCTTTAAGTGCCTTTTATAAATCTCCAAAAAACGTTTTTCTCTGGAACAAGATAAAGAAGAGAGGGTTCCCCGTTGATTGATGTAAATTGAATTTCCCAAGGTATTGATTTTTCATTTAGCAGAGAATCCATTGGTAGTTTTATAAAAAGAAGTAATTTAAAATTCTCCACCTTACGATGGCTGTTTAAAAGAGTCTTCGACTGGTAGGGAAAGTGATTTTATTAACCGTTTCCTATTTATAATTATGAGTGTAACAATGGGTATCTTTCGTTCATGAATTTACATATGCGAAATTCAGAATCTCAGAGAAAAAGGTTCCTCAGGAAAGAAGGTTTTAATTTCTTATCCCTTAAGAACGAAAGACACGCCTCATCTTAACCTCATTAAAATATTGGATTAAACATTACAATTTCTTAAACGAATGCGATTAAATCTGTTTAGCATCAAGTTACGTATATGAAATTGTTAGTAATCCGCAATTTAAAAAATTGTTTATCTATTAATCTTCTATTTTCGTAAATAAATACACTTAAGTAACAAATAGGTAAGATTTAATCAGCTTTCATCTCATAACTCTACTGCATAACCAAGTGTTTACAATGCTACAATAAACAGTAATACAGTTGTGCTACCTGAGGAAAACTTGTAAATGTAAGTTTAACATATTCATATCTTAATGAGACTTGGAGATTTATTTTAATAAATCATAAGGAGATAGCAGTGACATCGAGTTAGGAATAGCCTCTAGCCCGAACAGAAATCTCTACATAAATCAGAATGGACGGCTGTATATCTATGCTGACTGAAAATGATATATGCTGAAGATGTAGGATTCAACTGTTTATCTTCTCATCTAAAGCTTACGTATGCAAACATTATTTATCGAATTCCGATCGGGCTTCCCTTTAACCATCATATAGTTTTCGGTGTTCTCCGCAACGTGGCAGACCGTCTAAACACAATGCGGGTGCTGATTATTGGGTAGCATTGGGCTAAATACTTCCGCAAGAATTTAAGTAATTACAAATATAGCTTTATTCATTATTTTCATAATTTGTATTACTCGTAGAAGTCAAAACTTGCCGTTGGATTGTCACGCGTACTCATACTTTACCATCGTAACTTCTCCCAAAATAGAGGCGGAATTTCTTAGAAGGTCACGATTATAATTTCTCAGAATACAAATTCAAAACTAGGGTTTTAGATAGAAATTGAAGAGTATTGTAATTCTTTTCATTACCAGGCAGAAGGACATCCATATGAGGGTGGTCTGAAAAGTTTCCGACCCCAGATTTTTCAGAAATCTTCAGAAAATTTTTTAGGAATTTTCAGAAAACATGTCGAGAAATGGTGAAATGTCGGAAACTTTTCAGACCACCCATATATGCCATTGAAAGGCTACGAAAAAATTCCACGAAATTCTTCCTACTCTACTACAGTTCAAAGTAAATCCTAATTATATTCCAAACTTTACTTCATTCGTTTATAGCTTAGAAAAAGATGGAACCGCGATAAAGCTAAAAGATATTCAGGCTTCCAAAGTAAACGAGAAGAGCCCGCATACCAGGCAACCTTCTATAATTAAAAAGGCAATGTACGAAAATACGATTTTTTTTAAATTAAACCAGACCACACAATCGATTCGTTCTCTAGATAAATGTTCATATGTTAATTGTGCGGGCAACGGTTCGGAAAAAAATTCGGGACCAGATATACCCGTCAGGTGGTTACTGAAGCGGAGTGTAGTTAAGAACAGGCGAGTTTTCGAGCCACGCACAAGAGGAGACTTCAACGCCCGAGGCCACTGTATAATTATTAAGGGAGCCACTACCGAGCTGTCCACTCTCCCAGGTTCCTTCCCAACCTCTCACCAAACCCAATAATTTTGATACTGACTGCAGAAATAAACATTCCGGTTAGTTATGACTGAGAGCGAATGTATGAGAATTTCTGCGGGTTTTGCTTGTCTTTCTTTTGGCATTTAAAAACCTTTTCCCAAATGAAGACTATACGTCGTTAAAAACTATTTCAACAGGCATACGAATGAGATGTTTTCGATGATATCTCGTTCATAGAAATTATGGAGGTCTAGCTATGAATAATCAGCGACCTTAAATGATTCTGATTCACTGAACTATGGGATCCGAGGGATGAAATGAGCACGGCTGAAAATGGAAAATTTTGAGAAAAAGAAATTTCCTTCATTGAACACATTTCCAAGATAAATAGAAATTCATCATATTTATGTACGCGATGAAACATATAAGTGCAATAAATACCTCAAAGGAAACTTTCAAGACTATAATACACAGCAGAAGAGAAAATAAGACGGAAAATTACCTAGGAAGAGCGTAACCAGCGTGTCTGAAGTATCAAAATTAATTTTTTATGGATAGTATTTTACGATGATGTCCTGACAACTTACCAATCAAATACTAAATGCAGGATAGAAAAACGTTCGCTTCATAGGTATAATGGCTGTAAGTCAAAGATTTAAGTATTAATACTTCAACAAAAGAGATCTTTAATGAATCTATGCTATATACAACTACTGTTTTCCTTACACGTATGATAGTAGCAAGGGGTTTCACTGCGCAAGGATTTTTCCACACAGAATTTTTTTCTATTAGGAAAATATTCCATCTTGCATGAAAGTTAGATATATTTGCTGGTTTTATAACAATTTATTTCATTTCTGCAATGTCTTTCCACGAAGTCACGCCTGCAAATATCGATCTCATCGTCGACAACTATATAAAGAAATATCTCAAGTCTATCAAGTAAACCGCTAATAACTTAGTAAACAACTCAGAAAGGGAAACTGCAATACTTAATCATAATAAATCGCTCACATAGAACATGAATTGGGCAAAAAAGCATAACTCAAGGTAATCCGATTTGTAGATGGTAAATAGGAATGCAAAAAAAACATTCAAATATTAAAGGCGATATAGCTTTCGTAATTAAATGCAGAGAGATTCAGATAGGTAATACAACACTATATTATCACCCTTATATGACGCTTCGTATTTAGATTGCGTAATTCTTATCGTAAATGATGAGATATGACGAAGGAGCATTAGATTATGATAGATGAATCTGAAGGAAAAGTATTGAGCAAATGAGAATGGTCTTCGTAAAATGGTTTTAGTATCTACGATATGAAGGGAAAAACCAGATACCTAAATCGTATCCCACTGAAGCAGAGACGGAGAAAACTCAATCATGGCTATCACGGGGAGCAGTTTACTTCAGCGCAAATGAAGAAACGCCCCGTATAATTCCTCACCAAGAAAAGCTAATTTTAAGAAAGATTTTCCTGTATTGCGTAAAACATAGTTGATTGAACGTGATATACCCCTTGAGAATGAAGACACAGCTCTTCGACTTATTTACTTAAGTAACGAACCTTGTTGTCGGCTGAATTGTAGAATTACATTACATAAAATAACAACTTAGGCGTTCATAATTCCATCAAAAAAATTGATCACAGACCTTTTTGGCTCCTATATCTGCCTGCGTAAATCCCAAACTAAAGTAATTGTGGTTTTAATCATAAAATCTTACCCCAAAAAATACTAAAATGCCTTTGAAGATTTGACATTTTCTTCACACAAAGTTTAATAAGGAAATCAGAGCAATAATAAATGAAAATCGTACCATTAGTTAGCACTACTTGGAAAAATACATACATTACACCAGAGGAGGGTTAGGTTATTAATAACTAGCAGGAAACTCCTCCTAACGAAGCATTTTTCATTTGATCTTTAACCCGAAACAACTTACTTTATTGCATCCTCCAGACTGCAGTCGCGGATCCCACTTACTAATCAAACTTCTTTATTTTTGGCGCGTCGGAAAAATCTCCTGATTTATAGCGAGTAATTACGCGAATTGACGCGCCGAAAAAAATGCGCCTATATCCGTTCATTCAATCCCGCACTCGCAACAGGTAGAGCAAGTATAGACTGAGATGATGAATGACGATCTATCGGACGGTCGAACCCCACAAACAAAACCAAGCGATAAAAAACGCGTTCAGCAAGGTGCAGCAACCTTTCTTATGCCTCTTATCCTCACGTACGTGCACGAGTTTAGGGCATCAAACTAAAATTCCCAAGGTTGGAGCCACGATATAAACGGCAATAAGTCCGCTACGTGCTAAAAACAAAGGAGTTTCCATCCCGCGATGAGGAGGGAAAAAAGGGAAATTGCTTCTTTGAAAAAATCCGATAAATCGAGGGTTGAGTGAGAGGGGAGAGTGGTGGGGGGCAATCACTCCTTCCCTCCTTCCATTAACTTGTGCTTCATCTCTTGAAAGATGAGTGCACGCCCACTCTATTCCTCCATGGGGACAGAGAAGGTGGGGAATACTACGTAAGCTGCGTAAAAACGAAGGAACGAATAACGAGCGATGCTTTTCGCAAACTCTTCGTTTATTTTTGAGAGCCATCCAGTCGGCATACAACTAGGGCAATGTTATTCAAGCTTTTCCTCCAAGCAATGAAAATAATTCCGATTTCAGGTCATATTATACTAAGGTTGGAGATCTATCATCTCATACACTCATGATAAGACAAAGTGAGCAACTTCATTCGAGCGGTGCCGATATAAATTCAACATACAAATTGTATGGGAAAAAAATTCTACCTTCCCATTGAGCAAAAGCGTCTATTTTATTACATTTTAAGGTAGCTCTAATTCAGGGATAGAAAGTTATGGAAAAGTACTGCTAGAGTAAACATTAAACCTCTCTCTCTGATTGAAGCTGAGCTCCGAGAAGAATCAAAAACTGTGAACCGGCCTATAATAAGTTTTCTGCAAGTTTACCGAGGAGTGTCGAATCTTTACGTACCAAATCTACCGTCTATGATTTTTTCACGAAAGCATTGAGGTAAATACTTTTGCGAAATTCACATGACATTAAGTAGAAGTTCCGATTTCGCATGTCGAAATACGGCAAGCAGAAAATGATTGAGTAATTGAAGTAAGCGCTTCTTTCATAGATATCCGAATGAGGAATTTTATTCTAATTGCAGCAATTCACTAGAAAAATTTTCAAGTGTTCGCACAAACGGATAAGAAATTTAAACAATTTTTACAACCATAGAGTGATCTGCTTTTTTACTTCAATAGAATGACTAATCGCGTGGCGTATTTTTTGTTTCAATCTTAATATTATTCTTCATCGAAATTTTGGAGAAATAAAATTTCTTGGCCAAAATTTCGAAAACACGTGTCATTTCAAGAATTGTGAGCCAGCATTCCATAGTTGATGACATTTCTAATTACTGAATAGGCATAATTAAGCGAATAACACATTTATGGAATATTGAAACAGATTGTAACTTTATGCAACACAGAAAAGATGCGTTTCATGTAAGAGGTTACGAGTGTCCGCAGACAACGCATAATCGACAACGCTGTCTGGTGAACGCAGTTTGGCGTTTAATGTTTTAAATACGCGCAGGAACTAAAAAAAATCACTTCCATTGAATAGAAGAATCTTCCCAACTAAAATCAATTCGCCAGAACAATGCGGTGTGGACATTGAAAACAATTCGTACAGGTCGTCTCTCACTTAACGTGCACTGGTCGTCGGCGCACCCTTTTTCCTCCCCTTGCAATTCTCCTTCCTATTCCACGAAGGGAAGAAAATCACAAAGAGGTACTTTCCGAAGTAATGCCTTTTAAAAAGATAGGGGAGCAGAATTTTCTTGACGGATGGCGATCAAGATTTCCGAGAATAAGATTGAGAGGGGTCGAGGATTTCATTCTGAGTTGACGGAAAGGAGAGGAAAGGGGGTGTGCACGAGGCCTTCGAGCTGTATTTGGGAAACGGTGAGAGAGTGATTGATTATCAGTTATTATTGGGTAAAAGGCGACGCTGGAGGAACCAATACCTAAGAGGAAAATGGAAGGGATTGAAGTTTGGGTAGGATGGACAGGGAGGGACCTTTTTTTCTTATGGGCTTTCGAGTCTGACCAAAGGTGAGGAGTGCTAACATCTCATAGTTAAGTCTAATAATGTGAAACGATGGGCCAGGGATGCATTAGAAATTCTCGGAATAGCCGTTTCCTGGAAAAGGGTGTGGAGGATAAATTTTTATGGGATGTAGATGAGGTATTGTAGAATAAAACCATTAAGTTTTAAAAATTTGTGTAAGAAAGGCTCTAACTGAATAATCAAGTCATTTACAGTGGATAATCTGGTTAATCATTTTAGCCTCAATAGGAATACCCATTATAAGCTGCGATAGAACTTTGAGAAATTAATTTGTATCAGAATCAACTGACCTATTACTTGAAAATGTTGATTTTTTACGGAATCCATCCGTATATTTTGATTTCAAATATTCAATATTAGACCAGCAAACCCTCAAAATTCATGGTTTTCGACCATTTTCTATAAATTTCAATAATTTTCCGTTGCATACGCGGATCTAGATAACATCATAAGAGGTAAAAATCTATTAATTTTGTTCTGATTTTAGCATAATTATTTCAACATCTCAAGTATATGACAGAGAAAAAATAAATCAAATAATTAATATCACGTTAAAATCAATATTAAGGTGAGAAATAATTTCCACCTTATATACGTAAGATAAAACATCTATCGACTCTTTGTTCCGAGAGCAACCATTCCAAGAATCTATAGCCAAATAAGTAGATTTTTAACTTGATAATCAAATATTGAAAGAAGTCAAGAAGGTTATATTTTCATCCCGATAAAACACATGATGTATATCGCTACATAAGTCATCAGCCGTATGCGTAAAAAATTTCGTTTCGCTGAAATAAAACAAATAAACTTGACCTCTGCCCTTTCAATCCTGAAAAAAAGATTATATAGAAAAAGCAATTAAAAATGTACTTAAGGCAGAGGACCCTAACCATCATCCCACGGGAAATGACACGGCAAGCTGCAATTAAAATTATTTGATTTGGAAAATTTAAACGACCCGGCATACCCAGACCCTCAGAAGTAATTAAATTTATATCTTTTATTTTTTATTAATCGCGTCCACCTAACTTCCTTCGTATTGTCATAAATAACGACTTTCTTAATTGACCAAGCCTTGCATTCCTCCGCCAGTCTCAATGAATCCGATATAACTCGTACCAACCCTCAAGACTATTTGCTCCAAAAGTCGCCCTCTCTTTTTTGCACATATTAATTATCATTAGCTCAGAATTGAATCAGATCACAGCCAGCAAACTGAGTGAAAATTAAACTGTTATGTTTTTCATAACAGCTAAGAACACTTTCCGTTCTTTTTACGTCTTTGAAGGAGTTAATCTGCGAATCATCTTAACTCAATTGGAGAAACATCAGGAAACGATGATGAATTACGATAAATCCATTTTATCATCCTGCTCCCTTTTTGGTTAAAAGACTAATACATTATAAGTTCTACAAGTAACGCTTTAGGTAACAAATAGAGTTTTCTGGTAGTAACTATTAAAGTGAGTTAATGTTTTTGATAATGCATTTCAATAGAGAAAGAGAAAAACATCAGCAAAGGAAGAGTAATTGAATGATTGGAATTGATAAAGCATTCCCGGGTTGGATTCCCGGTGGGAGCCCACGTGCCAAACGTCCTAAGCTGTCTACTACAATTATAGGAGTAAATAACGGCAATCGTATGGAAATAGATACGTTTGTGCATCTGAGGTCAATTTTCTTCCTATTATCCTTCCAAGACTCTCATATTTGATATTTATGTAGTGTAAATAAAGTCAACGGAATGGCGAGTAACATTGTGGAAGTTCATCACGACTAAGAAAAGAAAACAGGAAATAGTTTTCAATTGAAACTATAACCGAGCACTTGATAATGATGCTTAAGCATTGAAACATGTCGTGCGTACTGTCATTTGTCATGGATGTTCTAAGTAATTAAAATTGGAAATAGTTTCGATTCAAAAGTGTTTCCTGTGTTCTTTTATTCATCATTTATGTAGTGTGTGAAACTATTACATTATTTAAACAGATTTTTTTAAATCTTCCTCTATGGCTGCAAAGTATTCCTTTTAAATAACTTATGAGGAAGAGGAGCCCTAGCAATAAGCTCTCAATAAAGCATAAAAAAATACCGACCCCATAAAGCCAACGATATTTAAATACCCAAGTCATACCCAAAAGAGCGCGACAAGTAACAAGCAAAGGTATATTTCATAAACAAATGAAAAGAAAACGGCGGTCGGGTTATCAAGTGAATACCAGCATCCCGTTATCTCCTCTCTTCTCGCCTCGTTCGTCTAAATATTTCACGATACCCGACACTGAATATATGCGGAAATTTTCACCATAAACCTTAAGATTTGAGGCACAGTTACGCGTCCGCCAGCAATAAAAAGGAACGGCCCTCCGAATTAAGTGACGTCATTGTAGTAAAAATGCTATCTCTGGAAAAAAATCCGAATTACAGAAGATGCCACCGCCTTATTCGCTGCACACTGCGGAAAACGTTCTCACCCTTTTATCTTTTCCTCGTGCGTCTGGGAATATTAGAAGGCCAATTTATAATTAAAAGAGGTGCTTCGAGTGACGTAAAGCATTTCTCAAATGTTGCCGTCTCAATTAAATGATGCCATTCGGATGTTTTTGATAGCTTCGCGCAAGAAACATCATCCTGCGTTTTCATTCTCTGAATGAGACATTAATTTTCCTCAATAGATGTTAATCTGAAATGGCAATGAGAACTAAATTCATCTTATCTTGAAACTTATTCAACATGTCTCAGGCAATAATAAAGACTAAACTCTTCATACTCCTATAATAAGACTGATCCTACTCATTACCCACCTGGAGTTATTCGCACAAATCCCAATTACAGAGGTTGGATTTAATATATTTAATTTAATATAGTTCATTATAATATTCGCTTCGAATAAAAGCGCTTAATTGTTATTAATCAAGAAGCAATAAAATCATACTCATGATCATATATCATACATATGATAATGGTTTAACGATACAATCAGCTAGACTTCAATATTGTCAGTAACACATATGAAGCTCATTGATGAATGAATAAATAAAATATAATTTAATGAAAGTATCAAAAGTCAAAAAGATCGAGGAAAACCACGTTATCTTAGGAATCTAAATAGGAAAACGTTCTTGTATTTAAAATCATTTATAATAATTATCTCTAATATTAGGGATGGAAAATAATTTTTCTCAATTTAAAATTTTTATGCATTAAAAATTAAAATAATAAAATACATTGTTTATTAACGCTTTCGATTTCTTCTTTAGTTAAATATCCCGAATTCCTTTCTTTTCTGAAAATTTGACCCTTTTGCGAGAAAGATGTAAAGATTTTATTCTCGTCCAATACCGGTAAAATTCTTACAATACGACTGAGAGTACCGACCAAGACTTTAATGTTTACTGAAATTGATACCACCTTATCCGCTTGAAGGTTAATATTTTGTTCACAAAATCAGAAAAACCCTAGGAAAGTTAGTATTAAACTTTATCATAATATCCGTTATAATAATAGCGGTATATTAATAAATAAATTTTCAAGGAAATAGAACTTCCAGTATCAGTTTTGTACGGAAAAAGGTCTACATTATAATTAGCATTTTATAATATTCAACAGTTACAACTTGCCTTTATATCATCTATTTCGGAAAGATAAATTTTTTTAACAAAAAAGGGAGAATAAAACGACTGAAAAGTCTTCAACGTCCCTAAGAAATGTAAGGCACGTCCTAAAAGAAAACTGGAAAAGGAATCATCCAAACCAGCCTTGTAATACCGCTATGCATATTGATTTAAGGAGCATGGCAGGGTGGTATTTCAATTAACGTTTGATTGACGGAAAAATTTGACCGCGAGAAACAAAACAAATTGATTAAACGGCGTAAATCATCTTCAATGCATACGACCTTCTTAATGGAGATTTCTTTTGGGAGGGCGGTGTGTCTTGAGCCATGCAGCCATCCGAAGGGCCGAAGAGGGTTACAGTGAATATTAACATTGGATATCTCATCCCCGATTGTCCCTCGACTGGTCATGGTCCGCGGAATAAAACGGGAAAGAGAACAGTTGTGGGAGAGCCGTGAACTTTGAAGGCGTGAGAAAATATATTCAATCCCTTCAAATGTGACGATGACCTCGACAAGCATCGAATCTATGAGCCGTATGATATTTGAGGAGTCATATCATGGAGATGATCTGAATAAATGAGTGAATCATTCGGTAATTGATACGAATGAGAAACATTCCTGCGCGCCGATGCACACCATATCTCTTGAATAAATTAAACATGGACTAAACACTGTGCACGGATATGGCAAAGAGGGTAGAAGAGAGACAAGACCTGACGTAATAAAAATATTTTATCATTTCAATTGATGGCTACAGTAGGTCTGGTACGCTGATTATGTATTGCTATCAACTAGTTAACCTAAATATTAGTTATTTAAAGAATATTTATATAATTAATTTATTATTCTTCGAAGAATTTTTACTTATAAATATTAGGTAATAATAAACCAATTCAACATTCACATTAGTAATGGTAAGAATTAAAAATATAGTCTTCCATAAAATTTCATTCACCGATACAATAGCAAAGGGCAACAGCATTTTTCTACTCATTTTTATTTCTCTTAACGGAAAGTTTAATCAGAGTTGAGCTGTGTATCACATACCTAAAATATTTTCTATTTTAATAAGATTGGCGGAAAAGGAGTTAAAATACTGTTTTAAGAATATATCTACATTACGCTTTACAATTACACTCCCCTCTGCCAACGAAAATCAGATTCGATACTTATGATTATTTCCGTTCTTCATATGATATATTACCCATTGATAGCGAATTGTTAGCATCATGTAGCTACAATCTTGTACATCCATAATCGTAACCATAATATCGTAACTAGTCTGTTTGGAAACTTCCATTCATACGAATTCAACTGATTTTTATCGGAAAAAACACGGATGTAATGCTTCTGGAAAGTTGAATGAGGAACGGTTTTACCTATTCCCCATATGTAACGGATGTAATACTTCTGGAAAGTTAAATAAGGAACAGTTTTACCTATTCCTCATATAAAGGAAATTATTTTTGTTTTAATTACAGACTACAAAGTAGTGCAATCAATAGTGGGCTGACTATCAGGCGTTGAAGTCTCCAAATTCTGGACGCAGGAGATTTCAACGCTCCACAGCTAATCCAACAGAACTACCTCGTCTACGTCGGCGCCAGCGGGGATATAAGTCGCGCATCACAATCTTACTCCTCAACTTATGAATTTAACATATAATGCACATAGGTAAGCGGGGGAATAAGGGGAAAGCGGGCGAAAGGAACTGTGTAATGGAGAGCAGAAATGAGCCAGTGAATGAATGAAACGGCGGGAGAGAGTGGGGAGAGCAAGAGAGAAATTGTCTCGGTTATTTCTACACGGTGAAAGAAATGATCGATGACTCCGTTGCCCATGTAAGCCGATCGTAAATAATTATGAGGCCGTCAGCAATCAAAACAAGGCGGCTTTCGCTGTATGTGTGTGTGCGCTTGTCTGTGTCCGAATGTGTGCTGGAAGAAAAAGGAGAAAAAATAACTGATACATTCCATCGGGAAATGAAGGAGAGATGGGTTGGGATGTGAGGAAGGAGTGGGTGGTGGCGTCACGGAAAGGAGGTCCGCTCCGAAATTCTTGGCTGACCCGAGGCGGTGCAGATATTTTGCCACGTAAGAACTACCGGTAAGATGGGACGAGGAGAAGGGGGGATGAGTTTGGATCAATGAAGATCTCAATTCTCGAAGGAGATGGTGTAGAAATCAATGGCATGTACATTTTCCTTAAAGGAAATTATGGAAAATTCTGGAAAGTGCATAAACCATGATATACAAATCTGGTGGAGATCTACGAATCGCTATATCTATATTTTCTCCAGCTAATTGACTTTGAATCGATGTGAATTCGAAGAGTATTTAAGATGACATTTGTTCGCTTTATGGATGACGTCAGTCATTTTAATTTGAATAATTACGAATACGCTTAATTTTTACGTCACATGCGTATCCTAACTGGTTATGAAACAATTTATTCCTTGTAAAAATTGTTTCAAAGAACACACTAGTAACTTGAAGATGGCTGTCCAAAGTTGTAGTTTATTTCATTGCTATGAAAACACAGGAATAAGTCGGAAATACTTCGTATAGACACAATGATATTTGGCATTGACTTTTACTGTTAACCTTTCATGTATGTATACTCTAAATCTACCTCTTTGAAGCTTAATCGAATCCCAGTTCTTATTTCGTTGCACTCATTTCTTAATGACTTAAGTGTTTAAAGTATTATTCGTCCATTTATAAGAAAATATATTAGGTGAATTACTTATCAAAATAACAAGCTAATTACTGAAAAATGGGAAGATTTTTCTTAAACGAATTCTTGTACGAAGCTTAAGCCCTACTGGAGAATGTATACGCTTTATGGCAATAGAAATCAGGTAAGACAAGCATGAACGAGAGAGGTGATTTCATCCATTTTCCAATCATAAATTTTTAGCAAATATCATTTGAAGTAATAAATGAAAGATAGAATATCTTAATAGAATCGATATCAAGAGGAAAAAATCCAAAACTCCGAGTTTTTGGATTTACGATAAGAATAAAGTATATTTGATATTTAAATTACGTTTTCCGATTAATATAACAAATATTTAAATGAAAATTTCTTCTTATGTGGTTCATAACGCATGAAATAAGGAATAATGGTATTCTTAAATTATTGAACTCAAAAATCAATTCAGGTGTGTTTGGAAACTATAAAGGTCAAAACGAACTCTCTATTATTATTCCCTCAGCAAGTACCGATTGAAAAAGTAATATATGTCCACGTAATGTCTTTGTAGTGCTGCTTAGAGTAGAAAACAACCTTTCTAATGGAGAATTATTTCACGGCTCGAAGGAGACGTAAATTATTGAATATTGCACTTACCGCAAACACCGGAAAATTTTCAAGTACCAGTAGGAAGATATGTAGGAAAGCATTGACCGGACTCACCTAAAAAGAAACAAAGAGGATATATTAAATATGGGAACGAGAATGGAGAGAGAATCAACAAAGCAATACATAGTGCGAACATTTCGAGTTGAAATAAGTTCTGATTCCGCGCCATTTATGGATTGTGGAAATTCAATGAAAGGCAAGGAAAAAACGAGACGCCGAGAGAGAGAACTAGGAATGCGCTGTTGACCTTTTCAAACAAACGCCAGCCTCGATGCAATCGTAAACATAAAATTGCATTGGGAAATAACCATTAATGGGCAGGCGAACTCGATCCATTACGTCTGAATTCCGTGTCGGCAGCGATTTAGAGATAACTTTCTTTTCTCTGCAACTCAAAAGAGAAATTCATCGAGCATTAACCGTATCTAAAGAGACGTCAGGCAGCATTAAAAGCCGAGAAACGCCGTTTTTTTCGAGTCAAACGTTCGGCTCATGCCTAATAGTCGTTGAGCTCTCGGAGATAGAAAGTTGGATTGGGAGTCGTTTTGGAGAGAATTGGGTCTCGGGTTCGATTCCGCCTTCTCGCTGCCTTCTTTCGACATCACTGGGAAACGCCGCCCTCGCACACTGTCATTAAGTCGTGTTCTTGGGGGAAAAAAGCTTTGGATTGATCGCTCATTTCCGTCCGTAGACTTGTCCGGAGATTAAGGGCGGTTGATTGGAGTGGTCCGCGCAACCTGGCGCCAAAGCCTCCGTTATTTTCTCTCTTGGGATACGAACCCAAAACTAACAGAACAGAGCGTATGCCACCTTTCATTCTCTTCACTGCACCGCGGCATGAACAAAAGCTGCTCAATTAGCATGGTCAGCTTTGTGATAGATCGTGAATGTTGGTGATGGAGATACTTAATAAACCTTCCCCAGGGTCATGCATGCGACGAGGAAATCTTCTTAGCATGTGAAATCGTGTTTCAACTTTGGTATTTATGCCGAGTGTACTACATCCGCTTCGGTCGTAGAAATGATTGCGTTTCATTTTCTAATAGAAAGGGACGGGATAGTGTATGGCTGCCACCGAATAATTCGCTGAAAAGATTAATACCTCCTTTGCACGACTTTCTCTGTGTTTGGGCTGCACACGAATGCGTAGGGTTCCTACATTAATTACGGATTTTCTCGATATTATTTCTCCACGACGCAGAATTGGCAGATTTTTCATTTTTCTCCAGTAACCTTATAACTTACTTTCCTTGCTAATCGAAAATGAAATAAAGGGTTATTTGTTTGAAGTGCTTGAATCTTTCTCGTTCCGAAATGTACAGTCAGAGTTGAAACAAAATGATGCTCGTAAAAATAATCACGCTAACAAAAATGAGCCATAGTCCCCATAGACCCAAAATCTTCCCAAATCTATCAAAGGTGTTCTTGAGCATTGTCATCCCACGATTATTAATAAACACATTTCACATATTTTGTTATGAGAATGAATATCTATTTTCTCAATTCAATTTAAATGGAATCTTTGAGAGAAAATAAGATCATTATAAGGAATTAAAATAATCTACACAAAATAGTATAGATATCATTTCGTTAAGAACAAAAATTTCAAATTAATATAATCATTGATACGCTGTAAATATTCATTGTTCATAAAAGAAAAAGATGTTAATTACATGACCCCACCTACGTACGGAACAGTAATAGCAGTAATTATAAAAGTGCTACGATAGATGTAGTCATTTTGCACGATAGCCCCCACTCAGGAATCGAACTCCGGAAATAAAATCAAATGCGTTGCCCACTTGGCTATCCAGTGACCCTTTACATATGGAATTCACGAAATTTATATAACTCAGTTATAAATGAAATAGCTGAATAGGGAATAAGAACACATAATTTTTATTCATCGAATTTAAATCAGCTAATAGGAAATTCAATCTGTTTATGGATGCCACTAAAACGTTTTTGGTAGTGCCACTTTACGAGCCGAGCCAGACTTAAAAATCAACAGGATATTAAACGAACGAAGGCCGTAGAATCCGGTTTGATTTCTTCCGTTTTTCTCAACTTCACACCTCAAAATACCACACGGAATGGAACCAATAATTGAGGGGTTTTTATAAGTCAACAGTAGCAAAATCAATTTATTTGAACGTATTTTTCCTAATTATTCTGACGCAATAATACATGATTAAGTAATTTGCACAAAGTATAAAAACTCAGAAATGTAAAAACCATAGAGGAAGAACACAGGTTCTGATTTAAATCCAGAAGAGTATTATCAATTAGAATATTACTTGACGCTGATAAAGTTGTTCCCATCAATACTTTCTACTTTGCAATAAATGAAGAGAATATAGAAAAAACTCAAGAAAAAAGTAACTATTATTTAAGTAGGACAAAGAATTAAACTCAAATAAGGAAGAATTGCATTTCGAAAAATTTTCTGACATTTAAAATCATTAATGATCAATAAGAGGAACATTAAATCCAGATTGTAATACATGAGAGAAAAATGAATACAAAAATCTTCTCGATTTTAAGATTTCATGTTCACTTCAGATGAGTCTCAGAAGCATACTTTTGCCTGTTCTTTTTTTCCTCATACTTGTGGAGTATATTTATTTGCATTCCATAAAAAGAGATAATCACCCATTTAAAACACTATAGAATTATCCCGTAAAACACTGTCACACGGTGCTAATTTATTTAACCTGCCTCAGCTCCAGTGAGATATAATATAAGCATCCTCCATAAAGACGGGCGGTGAAGGGTGTAAGAATCTCAATTACTAGACAAATTGAGGATTTTATCATCGTGAAAACTCTTAATTAAATGACGATAATAAGACCGGCAATCATATTAAATCCAAAACCCCCGGAGAATCATAAAAGTCATCCCTGTCTTATTTTTATCCGCCGAAATTATCCACCCATTCTCAGGCAAAAAGGTTTTCGGGCCGGCGAGATTATTTGCGAGTAGGATTTGGATGGAAAACGGGCCTCCGCCGTGTCCTCCTGCAGGAAATATGCCAGAATCTTTCTCGGGGACGCGGGAAGGGAAAGGAAAAGCCCAAGGATAAATTTCGAACAAATCCAGAGAGTCATTAGTAACACCATCCGAGTCACCACTCCTCTTGCCCTCATCGCCGCCGCACCTTTTTAAACTCTCGTCGAAATAGATGAGAGGATCTTAAATTTCGCCACCAACTCCTGCTGTTTCATTTTTCGGATCCCCTTCTTTCTTTTGAGGCCGCTGAACTTGGATTGCGCATACCCATCGCAAAACATGCATTACAAGGCGGCGCGAAGTGGTTGAAATAACTCGGCGGAAGCCCTTTTGAGGACACCCGAAGGAAATAGGATATCCGGAGGGTTAATTAGTTCGGTGGAACATTGATGTCACAAGGGATACTTAAAGTTGGCCCACCCTGGTCGGATTCTATAGATGCCTTTGGGAACTATGTGAAGGGGTAGGAATGGATAGCGGTAAAAATTGTACAGCCCAAGCCTAGTTTAAGTGGTAATAGTTAATAATACAAGCTAGTTTAAGTGGTAATAGTTAATAAACCCAAGTCCAAGGGTGAAATTAAGGATTATGATTTCAAACCAGTTTACCCAATAATTTCTAAAACCAACGACATGTTCAAAATCTATCCATAAGCCTCATTTAACGCCTCATAATTACTCATCTTATTGCAACCATATGTCGATGGTTAGAGTTTTTTCTGTAATATTCTTATGGTAGCTTATAGTGGAGGATATGAAGTTCAAATTTGACTCAAGATTGAATACTCTACGGTAATACTGCTCAGGAAAACTTGCTTGGATATTTTCTATAAACTAATTCAAGATGGGAGAGTATCTCTAGTATTAAAATTCGTTTAAAACATTGAAATTGCATTAATTTCAGTTGCTTACTTATTTCAGTAATGCTTTTTTCTGTTGTAAAAAAATAATTTCAACATAACACTATCTTGAGCTTACGATCAAATTTACGCTTGAAGAATGGTCCTATGCAAAGTACAAAATATTATTTCGTCTTGTTACATATATCACCATTTCCCAATAGATCTTAAGTTGTGCTTATTTCAGAAATATTTATTGTTACAGGGATTTTTTTAATATTACAGAATTGTGTAGCTAACTATTTGCTTTGATTTCACTATTCCTTATTGTATTTTTGTTTGATTCCAAGGAATGAACCTCATCTACAGCCTGAATCATAGGTGCCGTTTTTTATAATGCCATTTATACGACTACTATAACCAAGAACTTTCACTTAAGTTCAATCTTTATATTGAGATTGTTATTGTTGTATCTTTTTCTATACAATTTACATTAATTTGGGAATTCTGTCGATATTTATTATACCTATTGAAACAGTGTTGGGCGAATTAGTCGGGAAGAAAATGAAGTCGAAAAATGTAGATTGAAGTGTGAAGAGAAGAGTTAGAGGAATCTATGACTTGGAGAAGAGCTAAATGGGGTGAGATGAGGTTTATACCTGATGCGGAATCTCTGAACCAAGGAGTTATACCGTGTACGAAAGAAAAAAAAACAGAGAAGAAGATTTGCAAGAGACAGACACTTCTGGAAGGTAAATCTAATGGTGGGTCAGGATCCGCACGAGGTTCTTTAGTGGTCCACATGAGGTTCTAATGTGTTTTCTATTCGAATGGACCCGCAGAGATGTGAATCCAAGGGAAAGATGTTTCTTCGACTAGACAAAACAAACGGCACCATCATCCTGGGATTTATCTGATCATGTGAAAACTTTTTTCGAGCGAGAAAAAACTCTCCGAGGAACGCCATATATCTTGTAGCTATTTTTGACAAACAGGATATTGAGATTAGTGGATAAAGAGGGTATAAATTCAGGGATGTGTCAAGGATTGTTTTTCGATTAGCTGGAGGTTATGGCATGAATAAGATTCTATACATTTTCTTTTTATGCCTTTTCTTATTTTTTGCGTTCATGAAAAAACGCTTCTGGTTCGGAATGTGAGAATAAGAAATTTAGTTTCTTCGATAACATTGAAAAGAGCAGTTAATTAAAAATCAGTATCAAAAATGTTGATCGAGATAAACAAATTCCCTGTAAAATGGCCTTAAAATTTCCAATCTTTGTTTTAAAATTAGTTTCTGATAATATGTATAAAGATCTGCTAATCATACAATAGTGAAAAAATATGAAAGATAAACCGCAAGAGAATTCCATGAAGTAACGGAAGTTGGAAATTAGCGAATCATAACTTATCATGAAAAGCACAACGATACATAACAACTACTACAAACTTTTTTTCAAGTATGTTTTTATTTCATATTTCATGTATGATTTCACTTATGAATCTTCGTGCGTAATATTTTATACGATTAAATTTTCACTAGAAACTATGCTTTGTATGTAGGATTATGTTTTTCATTTAGACTGATGGTTCACATCTTTCTCCATGCTTTGAATGTTTTGTTTAAAAATGTCTACCTAATAATTAAAGGCTACTTCCGGAACAATGAAATTATATGAAATTTAAATCAGTTACTATAATATAAGGATTTATTCATCGTATATGCATCGTACAGAGCAACATTAAGTACGTAGGTGCCAACTTTTATCTTCAATGGTCCACGTAAGCATTTGGGAACCGTTGAAGACTAAAGAAAAACTTATTTTAGCCCATTGCATATCTTTACTGCTCCATCAGAAAAGGCGCAATAATATTTAGAATCGGTGAATATTATCATTTTCTGTAGATTCATATTTATCAAAATACATTTCCCTTATTATAAAAACGGAACATAAAGGTCCGATTTCTCAGAAACAACTACCGCACTTTTTCAAATGACCACATACGACCTGTGAACCGTGGGATTGATACCAATGACACTGAAGACTGCTCGGCTATAATTCTTCAGAATCGATTCCCATGCAAAATTAAACCTCCCAGCCAAGACATCTACATAACGACCCGTCACCAATATTTTCTCGAAGCGACCAAAGAATTCTAATGTACGACACTGGGACGAATAAACACCCTCCAGAATTTCAGAGCTTATCCCCGGACCCCTCCTCGAAAGAAATTCCCAGAAACGTAAGTATCACTAAGTCACAAAACATGCTGACATAAGCAACCCTCACTTGCTATGGGTGGAAAAAAATCTTCGCTGACGAAGCGAAACGAATGTCTCGCTTTTATATATTTTCAATGGCGACCTTTACCAAAAAAGAAGAAACACTTTCCCTTCCGAGCTGGCTCTCCCCCCACGGTAACTCCGATTTACCGGCCGTAAACCCCTCCCACACGCGGATCCCTCGCCTCCATAAAACTGATTCATATTTTATGTGACGCTAATAAGGGAATGAAAATGTTGAAAATCCATTTCTGGTCCCACCGCTCCAGAAGACATTCGTTTTTTCCGCTCCCCTGCCAACGGCTACGTGTCATAGACCTTTCACTTTTCTCTTTCCTTTCTCACCCTTTACCAACAAACCATCCCTCCGGAATTTGGACGCATCTGAACCACCCTTTTCTTTGCAGACGTATTCTTTTCATGTTCAACTTCGGATCACAATCCCCCAGATATGCTCTGACGGGAGTACAGGAATTAAATACAAACACGAATCCCGACCGTCGCCAAAAATAGCCAACGCGAATTCTAAGGTCCGGTTCTTATAGACAATCCTAGAAGTAGGTTACACTACCCACTACATTAATTTTCTACCGATAAAACTACTTTATTATCCATGTATTTCGCATCATGCTGCAAATTTAGAGCCGAAATCTGTTTAATATAGAAATACGTTGATTGTATTAAACTGTAAGATTTCACGTGAAAACACAATAATACCGTAAATAATACTTCCTTACTAAGATCAAGCGAGAAGTGAATTGATAGCAGAATGCAAGAATCATAATATCCCTCAAAGGTTCGCAATCCCCTAAAAATTTCAAAGTTGAGTGTGATTTCGGAATTCGAGGTTTTCACCAATTAAGGCTCTGAAATTTAGCCTATTTTATTTATCGTAAATATATTATATCATACTATAATTCACAAAATTATTTTAATCTCCAAACTTAACTTAATAATCTGTACAATATCGAGCATCTGAAAAAGATTTGAAGACGCAGCAAAAGCGAAACAGATTTTGAGGCAGATTCAAGCGGATTATCCTATGAATATTTTTATAAATTTTAAGCTTTTTCATAAATTTCATAAAACGTTATTCAACGATCCATGAATCATTCTTAAAGAATATCTTCCAGCGTCATTTTTAGGAATTAAAAATATTTCGGACGTCTATTTCCTTAAAATTGATTCGGGCAACTGATAATACTCTTTCGTTTACAGTTCAGCATCAGCATTAACTCAGCTTTTGTGCTTCATTCTCACGGTCGCTTTTTCGTACTTTATTCAAAGGGACTCAACTATCATGTATCTACAAAGCAACGTAAATTATTCCTTCGAGAAGAGAGAGAATGGCAAAAATTCAGGTCATATATAGGAAAGAAATAACGCAGGAATCACTCAAGGCTGGACCAAGATCGCAACATTGTGATTTAAGGTCCGCCGTAAAGAACAGCTATTCAAACATGTAGCTCGATGAATTCCGACGGCGAGATTCCGTTTCTAAAACGTAAGTTTCCCCGATGTGTTTTCAGTTTTATGTTGGAGTATTATTAGGCATCGTTTCTCAAGTAGAAACATAAAGTGGATGTTTTTGCAATAAAGAACAAGAAAGTTCAATTTAGCCCTCGTATAAATATTTCGTGAATACGTTTCGTTTTGAGTTGTTGCTTCGAAGACAAACATACTAAATGAATTAGGATCTTGAATCACGTCCTTAAGAAAAATTACATTATTTTCCAATCAATAAATTGTATGTAACTCTTACTTTTGGAGTTGATTCTGGTCGGTAGAAAGGTCTAAATTATTCATTGTTCATCTTAAAATGAAAATTTCGGGTTGAAAGAAATCCAGTGTAGGAAAATATAATACAGCCTTGAAATCTTCTGTTTAAAATATATTCTTTGATTTTATTCCCAATTTAGGGATTAAAGAACAATTCTGCAATTTACGTCAATCTCTTCCTACTTTGATAGTAATCTAAGAAATCCTATAAAGATATAACGCAATTCCAGATTTTCCAGACATATGAGCGTTACAATACTTTTTACTGTGACATTTGGAGTGTCTCATTTCATTTAACTCAATCGTCCACCATTATTGCATACAACTATAAAATTAAACTTGCAAAAGAAACGTAATATTAACTAAATAAGATACGATCGCATATGATTTTTCCAGATAGCTATAATCTTTTATCATAGTTATTGATATCAACTCAATCGTCTTATTTTTGGGTAACTAACTGATAAAGATCACTTAGGTCGAAATACTTGAAAAGGGAAGAAAACTAGAACAATCAACGACATTTCCGTAAACACCAAGAGGTACCTAACATCCCAAAGAGCAGAGAACCAAGATGACAGCAATCGAGTAATGAACTACCAAACCAAAGAGCTTAACAGACCCAAAAATAATTCTTATAGAACGTCTAATTAAAAGCAGCAATCAAGGACAATGGCGAAATAGGAGCCTCGCAACCATGGAAATGCCAGCATGTAATTCGTGAAGGAGTGGGTGAGAAGGTAGGGTATGTGGGGTAGATAAGGATGCTGATATCCGAGATAAAGAAAAAAGAACCAAAAGAGAATGAGGTGGAGAGAGAGGGAGAAGCTACTTCGGTCACCGGAAGATAACAGTTAGGTGAGAGGAATGCAGGCGAGAGATGGGAGGGAATGTGGAATTCGTGACTGGTAGAGGGAGATGAGGAGGGAACAACGAAGAGGGGAGATGGGAAGTGGGGAGATGAGGTGCGCGGCGGGAGGCGTACGCCTTCGCGAACAGAGGAATATGCGGCGAGATGTGGGCATGAGTAAGATTCCAGTGCGATGGTGATTTCAACGGCTGCATCTAAACGTCAGACTCCTCTACGATTGCAACAAAGGAGTTAAGGCATAACCGTCGATCCTGAAACCTGGTGACTTGGAAGCGCAATCGAAATGTTCGGAGACTTCAACGCCTGAAGTCATACGAGTGAAGTATATTATCTGAGATGGCTAATTTTTTCTATAAGCATTCTATCTCACCTGAGGAATACAATGGCACTATTTGCTGTAGTATGAGCGCTCGAGAGATGCTACACGGATAAAATGTGTACCTTCACACAATCTTCATTCCTGAGTTTGGAGATGTGGATACATTTATTTGGATCCGAATTTACTGAGTCTGCTGAGGATCTATGAATCAGTGTACCGTATTATTTATAAAGTATTATTATACATCTATTAATGATTTTTGTTTCAAAATACATTATCACTCTTATGCGCGACTTATCTTAATGTTTGGCTGAAATACTTTAGCAGAAGTGCAGAAGTACTACAAAAAACTATGGGGGGCTGCGAATGGAAAAAAGTAAGCTTACTTCAACTCTGGATGGAATTGCGTGAATGGTATATGTGAGCAAAAAAAATGTTAAAATAATAAAATGTATTTCTCCACTCCCAACGTTCCATTCTACAATAACATAAATTCGGAGCGTAGCTGAAAAACATATGGAATGGTGAGACGCATAGTTTAGGTTGATTTACCAGTGCGTCGAAGAAGACTTAAGGTAAAGAAGATTTGCTCTACTATAAGTGAGTGATAAGGATCTTTTCAAGATTAACTGAAGGTTCAAGGTTCAAATATCAAAGAAAATAAAACGATCGTAGATTACAGATGTTTAGATAAGTTATTTCACGCACATTAACTGAAATGCTGATCATTTCCGTATAGTTAAGGATTTCTTTAAGCATCCATTAACCTCTTCTCCATCGTAGTAAACGAATTAATAATGTCTTTCACTCTCGCTACATAGAATCATCAATCATTAAACATCATATATTGAGCATATATTCATCATAAAGTGAAAAGTCGACTTTACCTGTATACACGACCACACTGCGACTAATTTCACATTAAAATCCCAAATCAACTTTCCATTGTTGGTACTACAGAATAGATCGTTAAGGATATCACGCATTTTTGTATGAGTAAAATACTAAAGCATTCTCATAATGGCCCTAAAATATCACACTAATATTTCCTTCCACAACTTCAAACATTACCAATGATAATCCAATCCAAATAATTTTTGAAGCATTTCATTCCTCAAGATTTAAAACTACCACCACATGTTTGACCTAAATGCTAGTTTAGAGTTTGATTCCTTCCCACGTATATCCTTATCGGCCGGGTCGTAAAAAAGACACCCCTTCTCTCGAATACCTCAAAAAACCCATTTATTTCCGAAGGAGAAAAGCCATCCGAAACGACGAAATATTCCGACCATCCGATTCAAAAATAAAACCGGAGAGCTCCCGAAGCGCTGGGCCAAAAACACCGAAAGCGGAACGTAGCTCATTCCCGTGGAAAGGATGTGGATTACCAAGAAGGGAGATATAGTTCCGAGAATCAAGGAGGAAAGGATTTTAGGGAGGTTAAGGCCACGGCGAGATATTTGTGTGATGAGGGAAAGGAGTAAACATGATGACGAGAATAGAGGCGGTCCGGGAGGAGGCCAATGTTCCAATTACAGGCCAAAAAAAAGTTGGGTGGAATTCCAAGCATGAGACTGCAATGTGGAGTGTGAAAGGTAGGGGAAAAAATAAAAAGGGTGGGTGGAAGGGCAAGGCGGAGTGGGAGGAACATGTTGAAACGGGAAGCGTGAGGAAAGATGGGCGAGGAAGAAGAAAAGAGAAGATCTTTAGAATGTTTTCGTTGGGCTGGGAGGATAAAAAAAGGAGTGGAGGATGGGGAAAGAGCATTGCGCGAGAGAGGATAAAAGAACCCACCAATTTACATTTTATTTTCACAGGACAATAAGCGAAGAGCTACCTTGTGACATTTGGACACACCATTTAGGAGATAAGAGGCCATAAACAATATTTCTCGGAGTCGACGACCCCGAGAGGCAAAACGAGGAATGAATGGGAGGTTTTCCGGAGAAAATGGTATCAACAACGAGTCTGTCTGAGAGGTTATTTAACGGCAGAGGAGTTGAAGTTAGAAATTTCATCCTTCGGTCCGACAATACTGACACCTCCAGGGGGATTTAATCAGAAATGCATATTATACGGTTGCGGTTTGAATTGTCCTTTACTTCGAACCACATGTCTTGTAATTCTATCAGAAGTAAAAATATGCTAATTTTAGCTTTCCAATCATATTTGTAAAGCTTTGAATATAACAGACGGGTTCAGGATGATCATCAGCTGGATTGTACGATAACATTTGTCCCAGGAAAGGATTCCCTGAAGTAGTACATCTGTTCATTTTTAAAGACAAAAAGGATAACAACCCTATTCTTTCAAAAGAACTTAGTTGAGAGATACTTGATGAGAATTCGTTGCTCAATTAATAAAATATGCAAAACAGTATCGTTAAATTCTATGATAGATACACTTTATCATAGATGACATCGAAATTGTTTAACATTTTTATTAATATTTCATTAGGAATTAACTATTCTATGAGATCTATTATTCCTGTAAAAGGCTGTGATACATCTGATAGATATCAATTATCTCCGTAACAAGAGAAGTGATTAACCAGAGAATTATTCATTCAAAAAAGTAATTATGGCAATTAGTTACTGTAACTTTGCCAAAAAGATGTAACCAAAGGAAGATTTCCTTTCCATCTAAAGAATATTAGCCATTATTTGCATAAATGAATAAACTAAAAATACATTAAACCATTATCCCACGAAAAATTAATCAGCATACCGAAGCTCGAATTCCTCATTTGCACTGCACCACATAGGTCTCATATTTTCATTTCGCCAGTATCTTAGGCCAAATCCCCGCTAGAATCGTATCGCAACCAACACTAGGCGATGGATTAGAGTATCACCCGTCATGGACGTGAAAGATCCGACCGGCGGAACACCAATAAACAAACAGAACCATTTTGGAGCGCACCCTTCGCAGGAAGACAGAGCTATATTTTCACGGCACACAATCGCATCATCATTTGAATTCAGATTAACGAGATTTCGTTTGTACCCACTACGGAGGCTTTTGCTCATTGAGCATTCATACGCTCATTGGAGTGCCCCTGAGGGGAGGTTGGGTCGTCTAACCTCCTGGCGCGAAGGCGCTATTCGTATGTGTGGGCGTGGGCAGTCATATTCCATTTCTCCGCGGGGGGGAGGGGAAGGTGAGGGACAAGGGAGGAGGGAGGGCCCTCAGCGGGAGATCCAACAACTCCGCAATGCGAAGATTGCGCACACCTTCGGCATATTCACAACACTCATTTATTGTCTTTGTTCAACACAGCCTCTCCGCGTGGATCCACTCTCGTCTTTTTGTATTAAAACCTTATTCCATAGAGGGCCGTCCAACTCTCTTTCGATTCATAAAGAGGCCTAGGAGAGCGATTCAAATCTCTAAAAAAATAAAGCACTGTTAGAATATTCGTGGATAATTTTGGATCATCATCAGAGAAGGAATCTAATAGAATGGATGAGTAAAAACATTTAATTAATAGATAGCGGATATAAAGGAATAAAATTTTCTTTCGAATGGAATACCATGGTCGTCAAAGAGCTTCGAATTGCTTTATTGCTTAAAACGGTGAAGCCCCGAGGGAAAACTTTCATCAAACAGAATAAACAATTTGATCATGCTAATAATTTTCTATGAGTATATTTATCGTTTCGTGAGGGGCTCAAATCTCAGAATCGAAATATAGTAAGGTTATATAAGTTGTGAAAATAGTGACTTGACTGGGACTCGAACCCAGGTATCCTACTTTCCGGGAAGGTATTTTGCCTGAAATACCTGCCCGGAAAAAGGGATACCTGGGTTCGAGTCCCACTCAAGTTACTATTTTTCACATCTTGCATAACCTTGAGTCACGAAGCTTTCTTGTGCTAAGTCAAAATTCATTACCATCATTTGAAATATAGTGAGCTTATAGGTAAAGACGATAAATTTTACTTCACCACCGTGTCTTTCTGAGAGAAAACAATAATGCAGGACGACCATGAAGACTTAAAGTTGAAGATCAAAAGAGATGCATATTACCCGACACGGTAGTCCATACTAAATTGTACACAATACTTCTTTGTGCTTCATTAGTTCTTTCGCTAAAGCTGCCGGTGCCATTAAAACGATAGGCTGTAAAGTTCTCCTGGTGCATTAATAAGCGGAAGACTTCGCAACAAAGTAATTCTCGCCACAAAAAATAGTACTAGACGGAAAGTTTCAACACCGCCAACCACTTCAGTCATAAATTAGCCACCCACTTCAATCCGAGACTGCATATAGCAGAGCATTTTATCACCCCATCAAAGGAAAGGGAAAAAACAACACAATGCACCTGGAGGTAATTTTGAAAAATCTCCATAACCCTCGCTTTATTCGATTTCAATGTATCTGCGCGTCGACGCAACGTTACTAAAATGGTGGAAACACAGTTCCTCGTTAAAACATAAATTCAAAACGAATTCAACTCTAAAATACAAAGTAAAGCTGGAACTAATACATATCTCATTGAGGAAATACATGGAACCAGTTGGGAGAGCCCACAAGAACGAATTCTTCGCAATAACTATGCGTCGATATCACGATAAAGAGTGGATGTGGATGAAGCTTATCAATCGATTCCATCAAACGTCGCTCGGAAACGGGAATGAAAGTAATGCCTGAGATGATATCTACGATCAAAACGGCTCAAAATCTAATCGATAGAGAGAACGATCGCATTCCTCTTTGCTTTCATGAGTAACATTTACGTTGCCTGAGATGGCCACAATGCGGAAATTTCTATCCAATAGAGCTAAAAGTATCCCAGAAACTAGGTGAATACCTCAGCAAGTGGATAGTTTGATTCCTTCCGTGTATTCAATGATTGCTTTAGGAAATTTCACAGAATAACCGAAACAGATTGAAAGGGTAGCATTATCAATTTAAGGAATAAGTAACAGAAATTTCGCAGCATTCGGCGTGTTTTGAAATGGGTAAAATGTTTATATATATATATATATATATATATATATATATATATATATATATATATATATATATATAATTACAACTTAAAGGCTTGAAAGGGAGAAACGTTAAAAATTAATTTTTACCAGCTACAAAAAATTGAAGCTGAAATGGGGAAGTATGAAAAACCAGGCATCTGAAGATGTAAAATATTTAAGAAAAAATACATCTCTCCACTTGGTATTTATGATTTTCTCGTGTTATTCCTTTTCGAAATTGCATCAATACATGAAAGTGATTAGTAAAAGCTCTATTTTGTGGAAGGATGCCACAACGAGAAATGTAAAACTCCGTATCAGTGGAATTAGATGATCGTTTCATTACCCCTATTAACCTGATTGGAGGTAAAGAAACATAAGCACAGTCTCTTCTAAATTTAAAGAGATAACAATCTCCATCTATACTTCTTCAATCATTTTTCCTGTGCACTACTTTCTAACACTTTCTCCACAATGGTACCCTACTGCATACCAGACACACCCAACTCTACTCCCCTTCCTTACTCCTTTAATCTTTAACTAAACCCCTTTCCTCCTCAAACATCTTCATCACTTTCACCTTTGTTATATAATAGATTTAACTTAGATGTGGACTGGCTCACAACAGCATCTCAAAGGCCTCTCTTTTAGCCCTATTTAAACTATGTGGGGATTAACATGAATTACACCATTAGCAGACAAAGCAGTTTTTTCATGTTCCATGTCTTTGCGGGAGTTATCTTACTGTGAGATATCTTTCTGCTGGGTTATTCTATAAAATGGATCCCATTTAATAACCCTTTCCTTTATATCTACACCAATAAATTATCATAAACCCAATGGAGGAATGCTTTACTTTGAGAAAGGTGCATAAAAAAACACATGAAAACACTTCGTACATTTCCACAGATTTTAATAACGCTGTTTCCCTGAAGACCATCACCAGATCAAAATCGGTGAATCGAAGTGTGTTAAATGTTTTTATTTCCAGTATTCGACCCTAATAGCTGCCTATCGGCTTGTGGCAGGTATCTTACTTCGTAGAATTTTGTTAATCATTGAAACATGCTATAACTACGGTTTTCCTTATTTTAAGGAAGTATTATCAACATAACCGAAATACATATTAAATGAAACATAAGAGCGTTATTTATTTCCGTACCGATTGTCGGTTCGTCTTCTCACCTCCAGTAGTTGAATTTAATAAGCAAATGCAACGATGACATTCAACTGACTTATTGTTTCTTCTATAGCTATCAGCATTGCAACACTGAATTGAAATCTTTTCTATTACAGTAAGAGCCTAAGAAACAAACATCCGGGAGATCCTAGACAACATTCATGGGCATGTTATCACTCACAGACTATGGTTGCAACATCCCGTAGAACACACAAAAACGAATAGTTAAGAACTTCCTCGTTACTTTCCCCAGGAAACTTTGTAAGAAATGGTAAACGACCGAGCGGACTTAAAAGAGGTTTCCTATGAATTTCTTATGACAAACGCGTTTCGATACGAGTCAGGTCGTCTCTCTCTCGGTGTTCCTGCGGAAAAGAGCCGCCGATGCGCCTCGAAAGAGAGGGAAAATGAAAGAAAAAGGACATCAGAGACTAAGTAGGCTTCCCGCGGAAGGTCACGAGGATTGCACAGATGCGGACTCAATATAAATGGGTTGTCCATAAAGCAATGTAAGCCCCATTTCGTAATGCCGCGAGGTGTACACCCCCTCGACGGCTGCATGGGTTTATAACGTCGGGATGGGGAGAGAAAGATTAAGGGCTGGAAAAATGTGACAGGGTAAACTTTCCATTCCTGCCGCCATTTACCTCGTTGCATAGATTACGAAGAAAGGTGAGCACCTGTTCTCTTGACGGAAACGTAACGTGCGGAGTCATTCCGTTGGGAATAACTCTTCTACGTGAAATCCTCAATGGTACTTCATGATAGCAGGATATATAACCGCAATGCTTTCCGAGTTGGTTTCCGCGTTCACACATTAAAATACCGAATTTCGGTTGATTCTGACTCCAACAGCACTCGATACTTTTCGTTCCGAGAAGTAGATGCTATATTTTAGTTAAATTATAATACTCGTAGTTTCTTATATCAGAGAATTGGGTGTAGTTTTAAGCATGAGTCTTTCTGTTTATTTATTTTCCATTTAACATACATTGTGTGTTAAAATGCGTTACTCTAACCAACCATTGCGTGGGTGACTACTGTATTTGAGAGATTTTTCGATTTTCCGGGGTTCTCTCTGTTTTAGGGCAAATATCAGGCAGATGGCATTTGTTCCCCTCACTTCCTATACATTCACAGGTTTGATGTGGATTTTCATTTCTATTGATCATTCATTTATTGATTTCTAAAATGTACTTACTCACTGCAACGAGTTCTGTATTGAATTTCTCAATAGTAATATCCTTCGACCGATAAAGCGTAACCAAGACGATGACATGTTACACGTTTGTAACTGGCTTCCATCAGATAAAGAGCAACAAAGCACCTTTAAAATGCGCATGCAAACACGCTAACACTCGTTCTTTCTAAGGTTAACACCTACAACATGGAATAAACATTATGAAAGAACAGAAAGAAACGCACTTTTCGCGACTTTCCCTCAGTCATTTCCAGAAGTAACTTACCGCTATTCTATTCGCTCAGAACATTCGCAAATTCGTCACCGTAGTTCATCATCTCAAAGTGGAATTACGATCGCTCCCTGGAGTTTTCTCCTCAAAAATTGATTTTTCATGCGTTGGCTACAGCTGACATGCAACTTCGCTTCCTCTTTCGAGAGGAAAGTTGCCTCTCATAGATGTCACACGATATTCCTGTGGGAAATTCATGACAAGAAGGAGAGGCAAAGCCCGAGTTAGATTTCAATGGAATTTGTTAATCCCGGAGATGATAGAGTAATCACGGTCGTCTATATTTTCCCCCATAACTCTAAATGATCATTTTATGAGCGTCAGGCTTTATGCCTGCTCATTGGGACACAACTTGAAACTTACTTAATCATACAGTATTTAATCATGGAGGAACATTATCAAAAATAAATATGTTTCTCCCTAAAGCCCTATAAAAATAAGCAAGAAAAGGTAATATAACATCTTAAATGAAAAGAAGTTAGAAGAAATGCTAATTATGTGGATATGAAATTTTGTTCTAATTTTTTGTAATAATAGTGAGTTTCTGAATAATATAACTGTTAATTTTAAATAATAAATTATAATAAAGTACAAGTGTTAAGAATGAAAAGATTTGTGTGTTAGGATAGAAATAAATGGAGAATTTCATTGAGCAATTCAATTGACTAATGCCAAATATAATGTAAAATTTGAAAAAATGCTTATTCGTATTTACTTTAGGATATACATAAGACATATATGTATACATCCAGCTTTCATATCGCAAACTTTAAAGCAACCAAGGAAATGAAACATCGAATTTCCAAAGTTTTCTTCGGAGCAGAGAAGTGAAATCGAAAACAGAAAATCTAGATGTCTAGATGGAACCATAAATTTGACGATGTAGGATCCGAAAGGTCATCAAACCTTCAGTCGGTCTAGACGTATGTACCCGAAAAACTTCCAGGTGGAATAGCATGTATGCGGATCTTTGGGAAGGAGGGGTGTGGACAGGCGAAAGAAGGACGAGAGAAGTGGCACGGCCGAGTTAAAAATACCCACCTTCAATTTCCTCTGAAAACTCGTTTTCTATCCATAAATTTAAATCTCCCCTTTCAACCTTGAATTATTACAAATTCATACACATTGAGTAAATTATCTCTTCACTCCTCGACTGAACCTTGGCTAACGACCAAGTCAATGTTTGTTTTTGCTCCGGATGATCGGATAATTAAATATATGTTATTTACATCGGATTTGAATCGAGATCGAAAAGTTGTCCAATCGAATACACATCTCTAAATTTACCTCGTGTGGTAAGTTATAAAAATAATAGGACCATTTTATTGTTTAAATTGTTAAGCTTATCATGCCTCATATAATCCCCAACAGCAATCCCTCCTTTGTTGAGCAAACTTTATCATAAAGGTCAACTGTCTGTATGTTACTGAACATATTTAATTGAAGTAATTTCGTCGAGGAGAACTAAAATTTCATAATTATTTTTTAATTCATTTCTTTCTTCTAGAAAATAAAAACGGGAATCTCTTACCACTCACTGTGGTATAGCGACCAAGTCAATGTTTGTTTTTGCTCCGGATGATCGGATAATTAAATATATGTTATTTACATCGGATTTGAATCGAGATCGAAACGATGTCCAATGGAACACACGTTTCAAAATTTACCTCGTGTGGTAAGTTATAAAAAGAATAAGGAACCACTTTATCTTTTGATTGTTTAGCATATCATGCCCCTAAGAATCAGTACCACAGCAATATTTATACAACAAACTTTATCATAAAGGTCAACTATCAGTATGTCATAGAAATCATTTCATTGGAGTAATTTCGTAAGAATTTCGTCGAGGAGCAGCAAAATTTCGCAATGATTATTTGATTCAATTCCTTCTTGAAAATGGAAATAAAAAACGGGAATCTCTCACCACACGCTGATTGACTGATATATTTCTTATGGGAAAACGTTGATACGCATCAGTGTCGAATCCTAAGACATTTTGAAAAATATCCATGATACATATCGTATATGCCCAAAACAAGCCAATAATCATCATAGCAAGTAAAAATCATCTATATTTTCAAAACTGCTTTAAAAATTTCTTAAATTCTCCGCAATGTATTTCTTATGGAAAAAATTTGAATCTGCCTGGCGTCGAACCTATAATGATTTTCGGAGATATTTATGCAATTTAAACTACAAAAGTATGTCTTTAAACAATATTTTGATTCTTACCTCACCTCCGCCACGGACAATACTTTCAAAAATTACCAGAAATCCAGACAGTAAATTCTTATGGGAACAGGGCCTTCGAGGATAGAATCTTTATTAAGAATGACATATATCTTTTTCATGGTATTTTTCTTCGGAAAAATTGGAGTTTTATTTTTACAAAATTTCATACTTATCAACGATTACTATAACCTGCCATCCTAGTGCTCATTTTTCTCTACCATTAAACAGAAATAAAATCTATTGTATATAGATCCTGTCACAAATACAGCGATATCTTCATCTGGCTGAACTGATGTTAACAAAAGTTATTACAAGTTACGAGTTCCGCCATCTCTCTGCGGATTTTTGGATTATCTTTTAGTCTACTTTATGTTGCGAAGATTTCATAAACTTTTTCTTTCTTTTGAATCGCTTTTCCAAAAATAATACGGATGGGATATAAAGAAAGATACATTAGGGCCTGATATAGATATGTAGAGTCTTTCTAGTTTAGTGATACAGTTCCATGATACATGTAACCTTCGGATTTTTCTCCGCGATCACTGTTTTGATAACACCGCTTTCGTTTCAGTAGGCGAACCAGTTGTCATCAAAACAGGGAGAGCAGCGTAAGAAAACGAATGTAGCGCGTAGAAATCAACTCCGCGAAATTCTACGTGATACCAACACCGTGATGCACTTCCACCCTCCTACCCCATCCTGCCCTGAGTCATCCCAAGCTGGAATCTCCAACACTTCTCTTTTTCCTCCATAACCAACAAACAAACAAAGCAGAGTCGATAATGTCACCACGGTTGCCTCTTTATTAGGCACGGATAAAGGGAAGAGGGGAGAAAACAACGTCCTTGACCAAAAAGTATCCAACGGCGAGTGAACCTCGGGGTTTGTAACCGGGTCACCTTGATGAGTGGCCAGAGGGGATCCCGAGGGGCGATCGGAGGGTAAGGGAAGGAATAAGGGGAACCAGGAGAGAGTGAAGTGAGGAGGAGGGGTTCGGATTGAATGGGAATCGGGAATGGGAGAGGGGGAACCCAAGGGGGTCCCGCCCAGGTGCGAATTTCTGGTTCGTCATGATCCATCGCCGCTGTCTCAAGGTTCGAAAAGGGGGGGCGAGTGGGTAAATGAGTGAGGGGAGGCGGAGAGTTCTTCTTTTTGGGAAATACTCGGAGAGATGGACAGACGGCGCAGGGGAGGGAGAAAGAGTGGACCAAGTGTGGGTAAAGAGACGCGCTGTACGCACGTGTAGAGTGTCCAGTCCAGAGGCTGACTTAAACCCACAACCATTAGCAAACTAGAGATAACTAGCTGAATTGCTCGTTGATTTCAACTATAGATGTAGGATTGAATTAATAATGCTATTTGTGCAGAAGTGGAATTATCCTCTCCAAAGATTTTAGAAACAAATATAGTGGTTCAAGACCCTCCGAGCCTTTGGGTTGATTATTTAAAGTTTGTCTATAGGTATGCAATTAAGCTTTCATTCTATGAAAATGAATCAGGAACGATATTTATGATGTTTGGATGGTAAATACTAGGCGAGATGAGGATGAGATATTTTTCGTATTTATAGACTTGTTGCTCCCGATAGATATCGATTTCTACACATCCAGTAACGAAACTCTATTGAGCAAATTTTAACTCGATTTTTGACAAAATGGTGCATTTTTATTCGTTGATATATATTCAGCAGAAAGCGGGAAACTTGTTCTTTAAAATGGTTTGTCTATCAATCTCTTTCGATGGAGTGAGAAGGAAGAATAGCGCTGATCACCGAAGACGGATGTTAAGAAGTAATATATAAGGATGAGGGAGGGCATAAAGTAGGATGGAACGTGAAAGGCTCAGGGCTGCTTAATATATGCCACCGACATATACCAATCGCACTATTCATGTATGTATGAAACCTCAGAATTAATTCTTCAAAACTTACTTAAATTAAGTATTATTTATAAGCTAATTTCGTGAATTCATTATATATTTCATGAAACTAAATATTTGAACATCCCTCAAACGAGGATTTAATACTTTTACATTTACATTGATATCCTCAGAGTTGCCTATCGGGGTGTGGTAAAATACTCGAAACAAAATATCATTTGATTTTCCTGCAAATAAAAGTGAGAAACATTCGCTTGAGAAAAAAAAGTGTGAACCGTTAGATATCTAATTTACCCCATCAATAAATTTAGAAAACCAGATGTTTATTTAAAATGATAAACACCAACCATGAACAGCAAATTATCAAATAAATGAAATTGATTTCAAGACATATGGAGAGCTGATGAATCACGATATTTAATCAGATATTTCCAATGCCAAGTATATTAGAGTGATTGAAAGTAAGCGCGCAAAAAGTAAAACAAATTGAGACTTAAATGCAAGAAATTGCTTCTATGTAACAGAAAATGGATCTGAAAGTAACCGGAACTACTTATTCATTCCTCTTTATTGCTCATTGGAAATGTCCAATCCACGAGTTAATTTAAGTGCTGAGGAATGGAAAAGAGAACATTTTTCAGAAGATCTTTACAATGATAAGTAAGAAAATCTCCGACATCTATGAGATACAGTTAAGCGACTTCAGTGTCTTAAAGTAAGATTATACGTATATTAAGCAAGAAAATATTAAGTATGGGTTGTTTATACTTTCTCTTGAATTTCATTCCATTACCCAGTTTTCATATCAAACCGTGATATTAACATGTTCTTTCAGTTAAATAAAATTCATTTAAATTTATTTTTAACCCCATTATTTTTATACAATTATGTATTCAAAAGTTGCTTAAATTCATCCATAATCTTTTCTCAGACTGTTACAAAAATTAAGTAGAGAGAACTTGAAATAGCTCAGTCTCAGTGGGCGCCTATGTTAGTCTTATCTTTAGCTATCGGTGTTTTGTTCTATAATTTATATAAAAATTAGTAAAGGCATTAGTATAAAAACAACAAATTACTTTCTTTTGGAACTAATCAACTGTATTATTGCCCTTTGATGACAAATATTGAAGAAAAATTCCCTCAAATAAAAATTATGTACACTTAAATTCGACTCTCGTCAGAATTTCTCACATCGCACGAAGTGATAAGAATAATAAAATGTACACGTTTATTGTGCTCTACGGAATACCCATAAGAGCAAAAAAAAATAGAAGAGAATAAAAAATGATACACTACGGCACTTAAGATTCACGTGATAGTGTAAAAACTGAAGGGAACTATTCGAATAGTCACAGCAAGGAAATTACGTTAGGCAAGAAAATTACATTTTATCATCCATCGAATAACAAAAAGGATGCCTCCATTTCCGTACGATTTTTAACCCACCATCGAATAACCCCTTACGCCCATAAAAACCTTTCGATCAAGTACTTATTACGGCGCTCAAGAAAAAGTTCGAGTTTAAATTGCTTCTTTAATTAAACAAAACGTAAAATTGGGGGAAAATATAGCTTGGAGATGACTGAGGATGCTTTTCGGGGTTATCTAGTAAAGTCAATATAATGGGTTCAGTGCCCGAGAGGTTCAACTCCGCATGTTTGCTGTATTTTGGGAATTGGCATGAGAAAATAGATAGCTAAGCATATGATAGGGAAATAGAACATAGAATTATAGCGAAAAGAGTGAGGAAGTATACCTAAGCAAGAAGAAAGAAGAATAAGAAGTTTTAGAAGACTGCAGAATTGTATCACTTGAGTTATCATCTAAGGAAAAAATTACATATGCAAAGAAATTAAGCAGATTAAAATAATAGCTAAGAAATGCAAATCGGAATTAACTGAAAGAATTAAGGGAGTAGGAATTTCGAAATCATCACCATAAACAATTATCTATGGGAATTAGATTGAACGGTCCCCGACGTCTACGTAGGGCAATTAATGCGCGTCAATACTTTATCAAAAAATACTAATCACGGCGGAAATTACAGCGAGCCAGAGGTTTATCGGCACCTCAATGAGGGAAGCGCGATAAAATTCCAATTGCTGCCCATCTAAGATGGAATCGCAAGACCAAAAGGAGAAGCATTAATGCGAACGTCGTCGAGCAAAAAAGAATTTTTGGAAAGTTTCAATTTGCGACTCGTCTTTTTCTCCCGTAAATGAACGAAGGATTCCGGAGAGGCGGGACGTACACGGCAGATGCCTCAGCGGAAGAGGGTGATCGTTATTTAAGATGTTGCGGATGATTGAACGTAAGTGGCTTGCTATTCCTCGGTCTGCACCCTGTGTTTTAGCTGGGAAGGAAACCAAAGAAGCGAGAACGAAAGAATAAGGAAGAAGAGGGAAAGGTTAAAAATCGCCCAAAAATTTCATGTACATATTCGATAACAGTATGTATAGATCATATAGGGTAGTAAAAGCGAATCAAGCATCCCTTAGGACTGCACAGTTCTAGGGGTGAAAATTTTGATCCGCAAAAGAAAGCCCATATTCCGTTAAATTAGCAACTATCAAAGAAAGGGATTACATCAAACCTAGAGCAAGCGTAAAATAATTGAGGATGTATGTTTAGGTAAAAGTGAAAACAAGGCAGAAGAGTTATAGGAAAATCATATTTCATCTTTTGAAAGCGAGTGTTTTTCTCATTTTTAATTTATAAAATTTAAGAGTATATCTTCCATAACTAGGTTAAGTTATCTGAAACTTTTACTGATACTTTTATCTCTTAATCGGTTATTTTTTCTATATATCTATATCATTACTGTACATAGACACAAACCTACACATTTGTGTCTATCGGCGAAATTGACGCTCAATAACTCACCTATAAATTTAACCCGTTACTAAGGTTTTAAGAAACACAATAGCTGAAAATAAATATGACAATAGTAATGAAAATAATGAAGAAAATTTCAGTAAGAGACCTATATCAAGTATACAAGCATAAATCCTTAATACGATTATTTTTCATGCTAATATAAGATTAAATGAGAAAAAATAATTTTGTTAGATTAAAAGTGGTGAATAGCAGATAAATACCCGCAAAAGAAAGAAGGTACTAGGTAGGACAAAGCTGAAGAAAGCCAAGGTACGAAAAAAAACGCTGAAAAAATATTACAATAAATGAAATACAATTGAAACTAATGATTAATAGTCTCAAAGGATTGAGTGCAGTGAAATACTTCAGGGCAGAAGTGAGAATTTTACAAAAGCAAGAATAATCACATTAATATTGACAATCATATCTGTACCTCATCACATAATTTAGTTGTATTGAAGAGGAAATAAACAGTTAAAGGGAAAAAGAGAATATATTTACTTCTGGACAAGAGAAAATAAGAGAAGACTAGTGGAGAGTGGGAATGGGAACGGAGTCACGGGGGTGGAGTTACGAAAATGCGAAAAGAGATTAAAGAAAAGAGACAGCGTCCGTCTAGCGTAACCGAACAAGTAACCTGGCTCCAATATGACTGTGTTCGAACCGCTCTCTGAGTTTCGTACTCATTATGATGTCGGCTTTTAAAGGTTCCAACGAAAAGCAGGAGATAGAGAAATATTCGCTGCTGCAGGCGAGGTTCCTTCTTCTTTCTGAGAAACTTTATTGCCTCCAAAATTTAGTAGTATTTCACTGTGCTTCCAAATCAATCAAATCTTTGGTATTGCAGGGATAAGAGATATTGTATCTTAGATGTGTTATCATCATTTTCAGGTATTCTCTATCTAAGTATTTATTCGTTTCAGATCTCCAAGCAATCCTTTCTCCAATCAACCGTTTCCTTCCTTTGGAATTCCTAACCTCCTCATCTCTTCCTCACATTTGAACATTTTGGTTTTCCTTGTACTTTCTCTCTTCTGGGACTACATCAGTAGGTTCTTAAGAGATATGGTGGTTGAATTTTGATTGGAGATTGAAACTTTCAATCAACCCTCTCAATGGGTATAAATCACAACCTTAATAAGGGATTTTACCCGTAGGTGTTCATAATTTTTTATACTCTAACGAAGAGAAATATCATTGTGCACTCAGGTTTCCAAAGAAATAAGCTCTTCAAATTTTGCACATTGATTTTCATTAAGATTGACGTCTTGAATGTCAAAGCTGCATTGATTTCGACAATCGACTGAACTCATGATTTAGAAAATCATGAGCATATGAAACTCATATCAATGGAGAATTAATAAATACGCCTCAGTTACTTCCACGAAGAATTTAGTTTCCGTGAACTGTTAATTGCCTTAAGTTTTATTAATTAAAATAAATCGTTTAACGGTGAATTTTCCCGTGCAAAGAAAATTCGCAAAGGATGACGAAACTCTCAATTAGAGTACGTATATTTCATTTAAACGCAATTGATCTGAATTGATCAAAAGATCCGGCAGCGTAATTGAGTGAAAGCTCAAGGCAACTCATCGGCAAAAGAATCACCTTTCCAATGACCAGCTGCGCATATCTCCTGCCAAGCAGCTGTATCACTGGTGATTCACCTATTGAATAACCTCCGATCCAACAAATACAGCTCTAGATGGCTAAACTGTGAATATTAATCCGTTCGCGATCGCGAGATCTTACATCTAACGTCCAATCCGTCATATTCCCATGAAACGGCATAAATCTTGAAGGGGTGTGGGATGAAAAAAATACTCCTGCGTAGAAGCAGGGAATCCATAAATCCATCAGCAATAGTTACTAACGTCTCGCTAATTTCAAATGAGAATGGGAAAAACGCGTTCCTTTCGCCATGTTTTAATCAAACACATTCCATCGGCAGCCCAACCCTCCGATTAGAAGGCCACCGAAAAAAGGCCTTTCTCACTCACACCAAATGAAACGGAAATTCATTCCGTTACTTCAACCCCACACGTGTCCGAGAGGATTGACAAAAACCGGAATCTTTTAATGCGTTTGTCGAGGAAAATACATCCGACCGAAATGACTCGAAACCGTCCTATAAATTACGGGATCTTTCTAAGTGACGGCGGAGCTAAACTGGCTCCCTTAAGTGATTCCAAAGACTCTAAAACAGAAAGAATTAATACCGCGGCTCGGAATTAACATCTCGCACTCCCAAGGATAAGACGTTTTCGACATCTCTGGCCGATTTTCTCCGACCCACGCACCCTTTTTACGATAGAAAAAAAAGCCCGCATTACTTAAGGGAGGGATTTAATTAATTCGCCGAACCTAAACTTTTGCCACACAGAGAGAGTTCCGTGGGTTTCGGATCCGTGAGGGGATTAAGGGAAGGGACTCACGGCGCAATCACAAAGAGAAACAATTGCGTAACGTCCAGCGCACCTGCGAGTCTCGGCCGACACGGAATTGTGTGCCAAAGAAAGGGAGCGCCCATCACGAGAGAGGGTTTGCATGTACGGCTGACGATCCTCGTCTTTCGCACCGAGGTTTTCCCAATGCGTAGGGAAGGGCGTGACCGTGATTTTTCGTGGGAAGGAAGCCTCCGTGGGGATTACCTTAAGACGACTGTTTAACATCTCTCCCCTCGCCATGACGTGTTATAAAAACGAAATTTTGCGGAGGTTTTTTAAATTCGATTGCCTTCAGAACGCATTGGTAAGAGGGTAGCAAGACCAGAGTAATGCGGAAGCTATCTCAGAAGAAGTGTGACTTTTCTGAATGAGTAAATCAAAACTTTTCAAACCCTTATTTCGTATCGATTTTCTATCATTGCGATGATCCGAATTTAAGAGCCCCTGCCTAACTTGGAAGATTTTCCAGAATTTCCCTTTAACAATGAATGACTAAAGATTTTTAAAATGAAAAATATATATAATATAAATATATATAAAATAATTTAAATTTGGAGGATCATTTATAATAGTATAACTACCTAATGAATATTTATGAAAATGTATACTAATTGATTTGGGTTTAATTATCATAGGATTTTTTCTACAAGGAGAGAATAAATATTCCAAGAAACTTAGGAACGAAAGATATCCATACTGTGTAAAGTAAGTAACGAATTTAAGAAATTTTTAGCGTTTATATGTTTCTTTAAGATCCGAAAATATTTTAAAGGTATGAAATCCCTATTATCTCCAACCTCTTAATGAAACCCGTAATTATAGGGATTATTCATCAGGATGATTATTTTTAATACAATCTTTATAAAGAGATATTAAGTACTTAAATGATCCAATTAGTGCAAGCATTACTTTACGTTAAGTAGTAAGAGATATGTAAGACTTTCTTTACAATTACCCTCACTTGTTATCCAATCGTCTTTTAATTCCAAAAACAAATACCGAAGGCAAGTAAGTACCAGATTTCTAGAAAAAATTCTATTATTTGCTAACTCATTCGTATTTCAACCCATAGAGCCGAAAGCTCTATCCTGTGGTGAGCAAATCTATCAACCGCTGGAAGTGGAATATTGGGTATAGAAGTGGAGTGAAGTCAGATTCTCCTTATTTTAGATCCAGCAGTAATTAGCTATTAGTAGCACTTCATATAACACGCTTAACTGTCCCAAATAGATTCCCATCTTGGGTATCGGTTTCTCTTTTCATCTCGTGAAATGTTTCCTCAATTCCAAACGCAGTCAACATTAAAGTGACCTCCGGATTAGACATCTTATATATCTTATATCGCAGATAAAATCCTCGGCTGCATCATTCAATCGCACCCAAGCTCAAAGAATTCCACCCGACCGCTTATTTGACTACAGCCCTTGCAAATAAGGACCGGCAATTAAAGGTTGAATCACCAGCTTGCTAAAGGAGGAATATTTTCTACTCAAACCTGAACCGCACTTATCGACCGTCCACTAAATGGGTGAGGACCGAAGTAATTATGAATGGATTCCGAAAAGAATCCGAGAGTTTTGCCCCTCCTCGTTTTCGTGTTGGGTATGTAAGAATCGCTGCGGGATGTGTCGCTCTTACAACTCATCCGTTCATAACCAAAAGGTGTAACATCGGCTGGAGTAAACCGAAAAATATAGATACACTCTATCTCAGGATAAGGTCAAAAAATTCATCGTTATTCGGTTACGGTTAAAACTGTAATTTTTTCAATTATTACAATTTTAACATATGAAATTATTTTCCGAATAAGCTCTACTTAAGATTATAAATTTGTGCACCTGATAGTAAAGAGCAGTTCTTCCAGGTCCTCCCCGGAATGAATGCATTACATGAGGACAAAATCCTCGGAATTCAATGGCAGAGATTAATTTGTACAAAAAGTTACAGTAATAGGAAAATAAACATATTAATTTTGAAGACGTTGCGCCAGGAATGCGGTAGAAATTGTTTGAATAAGCGTAAAAGAGAATTTATTAAGCATGGCCTACGTCTATATCGGTTAGAGGAAGTAAGAACACATCATCGCTTGACAAAATAACCAACTTTTAGGGCTATATCGTTGTTTTTATGACTGCTTTATCACACTTAATTCCTCCATATTATTTCAGGTTCCACAGCGTTGTTTCGTTGAGGAGTACCGCTGTTTTTACAACTTTACCTTAATATGTTACCGAAATCGGACTAAAGTAATTTCACTTTTTCTACATCACTAAAGAAATTCCCAGCTCTAGCTTTCAAAAAAGTAAATTGGAATGGATTTGAAAATATACGATATGTATCTATTTCACACTTCATTTCTGTATACGAATATTGATAAATCGATCCCCTTCGATATAGAGATAGATCATGAGGAATCTCGATTCCTGCTACTCGGGACTTCATGGACTGGAGAACATACGATTTTCCCTCGGAGGGAACACGCGACGCGGAGAGTACAATTTATACATGTCGAATAGAGCGGAACGTTTGCGTGATATTGCTCCAAAGATGCCTCTCCAACCACACTCCTCTCTCATTTTTACGACTCGATATAAAAAGAAATTTTTAACGGCAGGAAATTTGGTGCCATAAAGCAAGAGGGAGAGAGAGCGTTCTCTAAATGATAATAGCGCCGAATTCCCATGGCGATGGCTTAAATGGCGGCAAAATTGTCTTTTCGAATTCCTCCTCCCATTCGGACAGGAAGTTGGGAAGAGGTCTTGTGTTCCTTTTTGGACGGCATCGTAAAGGCAAAAGAAAATCGAGTGCCATCTCGGACTCTTTTTTTTATTTCGAGGGAGAATCAAATCTGGAGATGACTCGGGGGATACTTCATTTTCTTTCCTTGGGATCCGAGGAAGTTGAAAGATTGGAGATAGAGGAGAAGAACGAAATAATACGGTTGTAGTTTATTTTATAAGGGCAACACGAAATGTACGATTCCTTACTGAAAGACCGAGTCTGAGCAGCATACCAAAATTTTGTTAATTTAGATCAAGCAGTCATACTTCAATCAAGCAATTATACTAATTTTCAATTAAGTAAAGTAAGTAAATTTTGATGATTATCATTATCTACCTAACGACTTCTTCGTTAGAATGGTGATTTGGGAAGGGTAATCAGAGCATAATCAAGTTTTAGTTATAAAGTCTATCGTAATTCCATCAATAAAGTATTATTTAACAAAATTTGTAACAATAAAATTTGTAAATTTGTAAAAATAATAATTCAATCGTCAAAGTTATTTTAAATTAAATTTCATTCTCAGTCCTACATTCCAGTACGAAATCCTTAACCCCAAATTAAGAATCTTTAAATAAAATGTTGACTAGTTTCTTATAAATTTTATGTATATGAATTAAGAGAGAAACACGGTGAGTATAGGCCAAAGAAAAAATACCGCTAATGCAAACTTCCATCGTGTAAGGAAACCAATCAAATCAATCTCTCTTCCATTCCAATGAGAAAAATTTCTGCCAAGTGAAGCCAAGCACAGCGTCATTCGCATGATAATACTCCCCATCGAAATCTCTCGCTGAGCCTGAAACCCAAGGAAATAGAGTCGGCATATGTGAAGTTCGTTGAATCATTAGCGAAATATTAAGGCTATCAAGCAATCGATACTTAAGTAGGCAATCAAGAAGCAGAGACCAAAGGGATTGGGATGTATCGGAGATGATATCCAAGGAAAAAAGAAATATCACAGGACTAAAAGTCCCGATAGGCAGAATTTATAATTCGACTTTCAAACGGGGAGTACTTTTTTTTAAAGGGAGTATGAGATAATCTACTCCACAGAGATTCCTTCTGGAGGAGAGGAAGTCATTAAAGAAAGTGCGAATTAGCAGAAGATATATCTCGATTTAAAGTGGCTAAATTTAGGACCTAACAAGCTTAAGAATGCGGAAATAGATACGAGAAGACACAATAAAGCGGATGTTTATGATGTATCTTTCTCCTTTTTCCATTATCACTCCTTTGGTTGAGCATACGAACACAGGATGGGTCACTCCTATAATTTTCAAATGCAACGTTAGATTTATTCTTATTTCGGTTTGAACTTATTTTTCAGTCCAAATTAATTATTTAAGGACATATTATTATGTTTACATTATCACTCTTTCAGTTAAGTATACGAACACAGGATGAGTTACTCCTATGATTTTCTAATGCAAGATTCATCTTATTTATATTTCGGTTAATTTTTTCAGTCCAGATATAATATTTAAGGAAATATTATTGTTTTGCAACAATCAGCTTGGAGATCTTTCTAATGGAGATCTTTTATGAGTTATCTCTGAAAATATCATTCATTCTTAACTGAAAGAAATATGAAAATTATGACGAACAATTCCTTTTGCATGCTTGATAAAATTACCATATTTATTAATTTTATCGGATTAAACGGAAAGATAAGTATCGAAATTAAAATGAAAAGTTTTCATGAGTAATTGAAGGCCCCCGTAGATACACCCCTTATGGTGTGAAATATATTGATGTGTATATTGTTAGAGGGATAAATTAGAGTGCACTCCATCGAGAATTTCAAGTTTTTATAGTGCATCATTATTGGTATACTATAGGTTTACTTGAATATGTAAGCAAAACACGAAAATAAAGAGAGGTAAATACGAAAATTCAGCCGAAAACAAATTTTCCGTCCTCCACTACAGAAACGTTGAAAGTGCCCCCATTAAAATCACGACGAACTTATTCCCGACGACATTTCTTCGCAGTGCATCAATCGTATTGAAATAATCGTTTGAAAACCGGATTGCCTTGATGAATGTCCAACCGCGATAGCTAGAGCGGAATCTGGCGCAGGTGAGACTCCCACGCGGGACATAAAATGTAAAACGGAGGAGTGAAGTGTATAGGAAACGGATATCTAATGCGAGGGGAAGCAATCGTGATCGACATCGCGCCTTTCTCTTCCCTTTGTCTGACACACTGGACGTCGTTAAGCAAGTCCGAGGAAGTAATTGTTTCCTCTCCATGTTCGCGAGTGACTCACCGGTTGTTATAACCCACGGACGCCGCGGAAATTTACAACTAATCATTTTATAGTCTCTAATCTAGCGGCGGGATTTATGGCCAATTTATATAGCGTGAGAGTATTATCGGTTGAAGCAACTGCCGAAGGAAGGAAATCAGAACTCGATCGAGAGTACACGTGTAATACCACTAGGAAGTGTTGTGTAATAAGCTATGAGTGAATGGGAGGTTGTGATTGATAGCTCTCTTCGATAAAAATCAATTGCGGATGATGAAACAAAGAACTAGGATGGTAAGAGGAAATTATTATCGCGGTTAGAGTAGGTTGTGAGAACTAGGAAGTGTGATACGAATAGTTTGCAGTTAAGCAATTCATTATTGATAAAATTAAAGACTGTGATTATCTCCGTTCCATATAATCTAAGGAATAGTGTGGGGGTATCTTTACATAGAAGGGCGTGGACCCAGGAAAAACCACAAGAAAAAATGGACTAAAAACTTGCCGTATTTCGTCCAAGGTGTACCACGTTCTATGTGTAAAGAGAGATGACCTTTATTACTGAACGATCATCTCTCAAAAACCTTCTCAATCATTATTAAACCTTTGATGCAGTTAGTATCGGTTAAATTAGGTCGATTTTACGATTCACAGAATTAGTATCTTGGCATGTAAAGTAAAAAGAAATTTTCTAGTGAAAGAACAACCCTAAATCTATAAGAGCGTTGACTTAACAATCCGTTTCATTTACGTAGCTCAGATGAAGGTGAATTTCAGGGATATCTGCATATGATAAGTAGACCTTAAAGTCTTACATTCCTTGAGCGTCATGTAGCCAGATTCGTTATATGAATCTTTTTCGACATCTAAAGTCATTTCACACGTATGGGCCCTCACCAGGAACTGAACCCCGGACAGTTTTAGCATGGGGTAAGAAAACACTGAACGCCCTGATTAGCTAATTGATTTGTGAGCCTTATACCGTCTGGAAAGAGAGACCAGAAATAACTATTCGGTCTTGCTATAATCTCGTGAAATCGCTTTGACTTCTGGCGTCGAAAATTACGTTCGCTGTGTACGAGAATCACGATGTCGCGTATTTCATCATGTAAATCACCTTTTAAAATTATCTGGAATAGCTTGTGCCAATAGTCGTTCCTTCTATTTCCAAAGATTTCCAGCCGAAGGTTTTGATCGTCTCTGAAATACTGCTATTTAGCCGCTCTGTGTAGCATGCGCTATAGGTCCAAGATCAAAATATTTTCGTACGGATTCCATACCGTGCAACAATACTCAAGCAACGGTAAAACTAACTTCAAGTAAGCCACCTCTTTGACACTCGATTGACTACAACTAAGAACACGGTTGCATAGCCTCAGAATCCTATCAGCTGACCCTAACTTAACCTATCATCCTACCTATTATCAACTATCTGTTTTCACTAAAGGTAAGCCTTTTGGTTAACCGGGAGCTCATAGTAGACCCATTCCCAATGTATTCGGAACGAAAAGTGCTGTGAATAAATATCAGATAAAAGTGGAGTAAGATGCGGGCATCCTTGAGGTGAGAAAATCACCTCCAGCGAGGAGTAAGAATGAAAAAGACCTTGAAGGGATGCTAAAGAGTTTAAAGAGATTACTCTCGAGTGCTCCGAGAGACTGTGATACACTTAGCCCGACATGAAGCTAAAATCTCCGCTTATGAATCACGAGTAACCCTGAGAAAAGCTGACAAAGAAGTCAGAGGAAGTGATCCTTGGAAATCCCTAATTACGACCCGGTGAAGGATACCACGGGGGTCAGATGTCGCAATATCTCAAAGCACGCAAACGAGGGTTAGGATTCCTACGGACGAAAAAAATCACGCTATTTACCCGCAGCATTCGAACCCGGATCCCCTGCATGCGAGAGCGAGGGAAACAGCCTCCGCTGGACCATTCCATCTTGCCACCCGTGGCGAAAGAGCCGGATGAGTGAGAAGAGGAGAGAGGAAACGTGAAAATGATTTATCTGGAGATCGACGCCTATCATTTGGCAAATTTAACCTTGACAAGGTCAATCTCGACATTATTCACGCGGGTTTTTTCCGCCGAGGTGAGGGGCTAAGGATATTGGGAATAAAAGTGATGCTACATCCCCACTGACAAACATTCCATCATTTAGACAAATAGGATTATAAATGGAATGAGGATGAGAAAAAATGTGGGCGGCTGAAGTTCTGCGGAATGCAAACTGAGATGGACGAGCGCAGAGAAGGTGAGCTGAAATGATTATCAGAAGTTAAATAATAACGAAACTTGGCGAAGAAATACTTTTTCATTCATTTTCGGCAATCTGATTATGCTAGTTGAATACGCAATGACTTCATGGTACTGGTCGTGAGGAAGTTTTACAGTAAAAAGATAACTAGAGCGATAGGAACCACTTTCAAATGAGAAACTTGAAAATTTTTCGACACATAAGTTTACTGTGACCATAACTATTGTCGTAATAAACTTTTTGTGGAAAATCACCAAGTTTTCTATCTTGATTCTATGGCTTTCCAACAAGTCACACCTTCGTACATTGATTTCATAAATCGCTGGTAAAAAAGTAAAATTTATTTTCAAAATTAGACTGGTTATCTCTAGTTGAAGCAGAAATTAAAGTCCATGGTGCGATTTGAGGGGTAATGCCTATCCTCCGTTTCTCCTTGAGATTTTTCCTGGGTGTACGCCCTTATGTGCGAAGTTACCTTTACCCATTCCTTAATTTTGCTATTTCAATATCTTTATGAATTTATACTCAAACCTATAGATTGTGAAACATATCAATTTAAATATACGTATATGTTAGGTTATTATCTAGTTTCACATTAATTTACAGAAATAATTTCTGCGTCTACTTAGGCAATTGAAATCTAAGAATGTTGCTCTTTAATAAAAAAGATAAGCTATGCCATACGATCCACCGGTTTTATCAATGAAATAAGGAAGCTCATTAAGTTGGGCGGTTGTGTTTCCACAAGATCGCAAGATAAATATCAAGGAGAAGTAACCAAGCCTTATCGTAGACTACGAAAACAAATTCAATAGCAGTTTGATCAGCTTTTCTCTTTCTATAATACATTGTATGATGTTAGAAAAGGAACGCGAATCAAAACGTCTGGGCATGGAGAAATAATCCAACGGAGCCTTGTAACCTTTAAGCCATTGGAAGATCGGATCAGAAAAGCGAATCTCTTAAAATTTGCTTTAATGAGTGGCGATAAAGGAGGATTCTTCGATGCAGGAAAAGAAGAGACAAAGTAGCAAAAACTACGACGCAGATTACAGTGACATATGGATCCGAGACAGAGGTTTCGCGGAAGAAATGGTAAGTAGATTGCAAGGTTCGGTAACGCAGGTGTGGGAAAGTATGTAAGACAAGGCAGATTAGAAGATACTATTTTAAACATTGGAGGCTTAATGAAGCTGATTCGGGAAGCAGCAAGCACTGATCCGAAGTAGATAGAAGACCGAACGCTGAATACGAAGAAAAGACACCATTCTGTTAGAGAAACAATGCCTATTAACTCAGAGCCTTCCACCAGATTGCAAAATGTATTGATGGAGTAGGAAATGCGTGAATTAAGTTATATTATACGATTTACATAGCTGCCATTTTGATGTGAAATTGGAAATAGCATATAAAATCAGTCTTAATGAATAAGATATATTATCTCTGACTCAGGAATTGTTATTCGTGTCACTTTTTATATTAAAATATACTGAGAGATAAAGACAATTAATTTTTTTAAACCACAAAAGCAACAAGCCCGAGCATTGAAATCCGATCTAAACCCAACCAATCCACGTTAGTAACTCTAGTTCTAACTTCTAGTCTAAATATGTAAATACTTTTTCCTAGCTCTCTATTTTATCGTGGAATGAAAGCAAGTTAATGCAAACAACATTGATATTATTTTAAAAAAATATCGATGGTTTCGGCAACTGCACCAGCAATTTAAGTTTCAAATTTAGTTTTTACGAACGATTTCAAAATCTAGAAACGATATAAAAGGACTAAACTCTATGATTTGATCTCATTCACCTTTACATATATCTATATGAACCCATATGCATATTCACATAAAACCAAAAATACCTATACGTTGAATCTTCACAAGTCGTAAATTACAAAGCATGAATACCTCGCTTTGGCGTTCTTACACCATCGCAGCGTAAAATGAAAAGTCATAAATTTTCATAAAATCGTAAATTTCCATTCGGATCTTCGACCAATTTCTCAAACCGGGTAAAAACGATAAAAAATATATATTCATAGACACCTCCCACTTGAACTTCCATATGAATTAAGTAAGGCCTACACAGAAAATATGGCAATCCGAGAGTAAAACAGTTCAGTTCACCAAGGATCACTGCGTTACACACGTGATTCTCCGATGAAAAACATGGAAAAGCATGTTGCCCTCATGTAAAACAGTATAAGAAGGAAAATATCGCGGAAAGGATGACCCGAGGGAAGGGGGTGCTAGTTCACGCCCAAAAAAGTCGAGCGAAGAAAAATCTTCGGGACTTTGGAAGCGACACGCCTTCATTTTAAGTGTCCTTCCCCAGACTGGAAATGTTATGAGCGCAGTACGGAGAACTCGCAATGGAGTACCAACTCCATCACCGAAAAAAATATAGGTTACCGAGGGTTAACACAATTTATGACGAGGGAAAACGGTCATATTTTAAGACACCACGAAACAACCGAAGGTTGACTATAAGAAAATGGAAATGGAGAGGAAGAGGGAAAGAGGAACAAAGAAATGCAAAAAAGATTTGAGAGAAAGGAAGGTTAAAAGGGGAATATGATGATATAAGTTGCGCAAGGACAAGAGTGGTCAGGAATGCACGCTTCATGTAAGCACATATGCAAATCTTAGACGTTCCATGCGAATTATGTCATCATATCCTAAATGAGAATATATTAATATGCAGCGCCGTGGATGGAACTGGTTTCCTTTCCCTATGATTAAGAGAGTGCTACAGGGGGTTAAGAGGTATATACTGGGCGAAAATCACAAAAACGTAAAACAGCTTTAAAACAGCTACTCAGTCGCATAAAAATTATAAGTATTGTCAATTTTTTTATATGGATTAAATGTTAGCACGTCCACTACTACTGGAGACAATTATCGCCATTCAGTTACTAATTCTCTCGTGATATTTCTTCTAGTTCTCACAAATTTACGATATTAATTACTTAACTCTTTTAAAATAATTTTAGTATATGTAGTAGCGCTTATCGCTAAAGTGATTCCTATATTTGAGGCATAAACAGTTTTGGTATGGCTAGTTCAAGAAGGACCGCTAATTAAACAGGTGAATTTGTCGAAAGTCAATGTGAGCATTGATGATCCCGAACCCGTTAGAGAATGATACAACTTAATAAAGTTCGGGCCCAAAATGGACTCTTGTGTCCCTTACTATCCTCTGTATTTGGTACAACCTTTTCTTCGCTGGAAAAGGTTCTTTACTGCTTCCTTTTGGAACATCTACTAGACTGATCTTCAGTCAATCAGCAATGCTCACTTTCTCGATTTGACTGATTGATTTTGGATAGTCTAATGGAGCAATACATTGTACTCAGCACAATGTATTGCAGTGGTATTCTTTCATGTCCTTAGGAGAAAACTGGCTACATTTCAAAGAAATTTTTAAGACGAAAGAGAGAATGGAGGATATGCAAATATAATATTACATAACCAAATAATTTAGAAAATATATTATGATTACTTAGAGTATAAAATATTCCACCTATTTAATACGAAATATATTGAAACGGCTGGTTTAGAAGAGAGTATCTAATAGAAGAATATATTGAATCTGCAGATGAATAAGGAAAAGAAGAGCTAACACTAACGCTAATAAAGGGATAATAAGAAAAATTAATAATATCGATATATCTCATATATTAAACGTTTATAACATTTTGCTTAGTCAGACAGCACAGTTTTACGGACTCTTCAAACGGAATAATTAAAAAATCCGCAGCGGAAACTATTTTCATTCTTAATCTTTCAAGAAATATAAAATTAAAAAACATCGGAAGGTCAAATTATTGGACATCGACATTCCCCTCATAGCTTAGTGAGGATTGGAGATTAAAATTACCCCATCGTGACTTGTATGCCTTATTATCTCTATCGGTAGCTAATGATTTCGGGATAAGGTTCAAACTAGTGTCACGGCTTCCCACGTCTCCAGCGCAAATAGCGCTAGAATCAAACTCGGCAAGGAAAAAGACGAAACGGGAGAATCGGGAAGAAAAAGTGAGAATTGTAAGGGAGTGGCGCATGAGGTAGGAGGCAAAGGAGAAGCTGAGGGCGTAGGTGGGAAGTAGGGTTGAGAAGCAGCAAGACAGCCCCTTAACGCCGACCATGAGTGATGCCAACCATTTAGCCACGAGGCGAAACAGTGGACCTCGGCTCGGTCGGACAACGGCGAAAAAAATGAACGTGTTAAAGAGGAAGGAGAGAGAAAGAGTGAGAAGAATTAGTTTGTAAAAGGGAGAGTAATGAATGGGCCGGGGAGAGAGCTAGAGGGAGATGTATGAATGGAATTAAGGACAATACGCAAGATTGAGTGCGGAGGAGAGTCGAGGTGGAGAGGTATAAAGAGGTCTGAACGAAGGTTTTGGGTGTCACCTCCGTGGTTTTAAGCGCGCGAGGATCTTATGACGGCTTTTTGGGAGGGATTTTTGCATATCTTACTTTCTCCGCGTTGGAGGAAAAAGAATGTTTTCGGGATGACGCAAGAATGGATTTTTTTAAGGCGTCTCTCTTCGGAGGAGCGTTAAGTCGCCTCTCTGCCGGGATGTGTCGTTTTAATGAGTTTTACAAGTGAGGATTTTCACTTTCGAGAAACGCTATACGTTGATTTTAAAGGGGTTTTTTGTCCTGCGGTCTGAGCGAGGGGAGACGTAAAGAACGTAATCTACCGTCAATCATGCAGGGTTTGGGAATGACCGGTTCTGATGTTGAATGACAAAGGGGTAAGTAACTTAGGTTAGATACCCGGGAAATATTCATGTTCTTTCTCAAGATGATGATAAAAATCTATCGATTGAATCATTTTAAGGTGCGTCGAAGAACTGTCGATAAAAATATCTGAATACAGAATTTGGTGTCTCAGCAGGTTTGTATGTATCTGTAGTAAATTTGATACTCTTTAGTCTCAGCTGGAATTCTTTTCTGTTTACTTCTGTTACATAGAAAGCGTATACTGAGTATTTTTCTCAAGTGTTCATCAATATGTGGCGAAAGCTACGTTATAAATTCTCAATGAAATAATTTTTGACGGAAATTCTTTTCAGTGCTCTTTCACTAATTATATTTAACATTCTTCTCCCCTACATTAATATCTCATAATAAATAAATATTTCACATGATAATATTTAATATATCACTATTTTAATGCCATATATATGTAAATTTTTCTAATGTAAAAAATTTTTGTCCAGCAGCTGTGCTGAATCAATGAAAGAGTCGTAAATGTTTTAATACAAATCAAAATTTTACAAATAATTTTATGAATCATATTACAAAAATCAAAATATATATAAATACAATGATTAAATTACAATGATGAAATTAAATACATAAATTTCCATGACGCACAAGTTAGTCTTAGCAAATTAATTTTAGCAACAAAAATAATTCCGAAAAAGAAAGTAATATAGCAGTAACAATTCTTTGATAAGGTTAGGAGAGGTATTCTGAGTATCAAACGTAAAATTTATAGGAATAGATTATAATTAACATGTATTATTATGTATTGGAAAAAACATGAAATAGGCTATCACACTATACGAACTAAAAGTTTCTAACAAGAATGCTAAATTGGAATATTTCGTATAATTCTTTCAATAAAATAAAGGTAATTACATGCTAATCACGTAGCATTAGGAGAATTACAAATTATATTCGGTGGACGAACACCTCTCCAACTAAGACTGACTCCAACTGACTAAGAGACGCCGCGTACATTAAAAAAGTCTTCCGCGTGCAACGATTACTAATGAATCTCTCGAACGGCGAGGGAAGTTCGACTGAAATTCATCTTTGAGTGCTCTTTTATATCGCTAATTGAAAAATGCTCTAAGTGATACGTGACAAAGTGTGTTGACAATTTCCTGCGGCAAATTAAAGTCTGATTCACCGCGCCATTTCCAGACTTAAAGTACAGCTGATGTCATTAATTTCTTTCGAGGTATCGGCCGAGCTCCTTAATTAAACGTCAAAGAGACTTGTGGCAGCAAGTAAACGTTTACAGTTCAAGACCGACTTTCCCGTAATAGCAGCGCAAATAGATTTTCCGTCGCCTGTAATTTTTTTCGTTTCCTACATTAACGCGTATATGAATTTTTTTCACCTTATGTTTAAATAAGGCAGGTCATATATTGAGAGTTACTTCGTCATAAATCAGCAAAGCGCCTGCCGAACCGTTATGCGGTTAATGAGTTATATTCGTACCAAATAACAGGATTTGTTAATTAGCTTCTTTGGTGTGGGCTCTTCGCATAAGCTAGATATTCTTCAACTGCGATTTCTGTATGCGTCGAATCAGTCGCTAATAAAATAAACTTAAATAATGATGCGAAAATCGTAACAGAAATAGCCGTCGATAGCAAATCTTTTCACTAGGGTTTGTAAACACATTTGCTAATAACTATCATACGTTTAATAAAATCTGACTGCAATGGAATTAGCCACCAAATAAGCGTTACTTGATTATCCATGTTAGCTCGCACGTTAAACAACTCCTTCGTGTAATAGAACTTCGTTGAAATAGACGCATAAAAACATTTTCGGAAACAAAGCAGTGAAACCGATGCCTGTAAAATTCTCAAAGAACAGTAACTGAATAATGAGAAATTACTTTTGAACAGAAATAGCTTAATTGAGTAGAACTCCCTCCATTCATGCACCCTCTCTTTTATAGCAGAATATCAAATGACCACAATGCACCGTACTTATGCTAATGTGAGATTCTATTAACTTTTGTTGAGGTTAAAGTGACTGAAGATGATACAATGCATTTAAACTCCTACTCAGTGACCGCAAACATTAAAATTCTGCGACGCTTATTATGATATTGTAGATAAATAGGCGGCATTTAAGTATCAAATACTTAACTTGTGTTTTTTCACTTTATTACTGGTATATCCCAAACAGGTGGAATTTTTACACTCCCTTTCCTTGAAACCTTAAAGTGCATAAAATTATTACAACTTATATTACGCATGTTCACCCAAGCTACATCCTTTTTCAATTCAGTAATTGGTAAGGTAAGCTGAACCATGATACTAGAAATTATGAAATCCACCCAAAAATAGAAGAATAAGGAAGAGAGCAAGGAAAATCAATTAAAATTCAATATTCTATCAACGTTTTTAAGGCGATTCTACACACGGATTGAGACTGCAAGCAGGTGATACCGTCGCCCAAGGGAAGACGCTAAAGAGGGACGGCCTCTATGGTGAATAGACCTCTCACCTATGTAAATTCAATAGCAAAAACATCGAAAAATTCATATAATACAAAATAGGTAATTGCTCATCAAATGATAGTAGTATTCTTTCCAAGCTCCAAAGAAAGGAAGAAAACAATGCTTCCAAATCTTAAGCGGTGAGACTTTCCGCTATTCCCATAGACTTCATCGAAATACAAAATTACTTATTTTCTATCTGCTAATTACCATAGGAAGTTACTGATTTTAAGAGATAAAATTAATTATTAAACAAGTCAAGATTGATAATCCTAAATATCAAAGATCGAGAAAAGTGCAGTTCTTTGATAATCAAGGGGCGTAAGATGAGGGATACCGCATACTTCCGCCCCAGGGCGGATGTATGTAAGAACCTGCCCTGAATTCCGGTCAACACCCAGGGCTGGTATGCGAAAAAAATATACATCCGCCAGGTTGATCGATACGGCAATAAAGTAATTTCGTTTCTTGTTACTGTAAGAATTTCTCTTAGTTTTATAATACATTATATGTTACAAATAAAGAATGACTCAAAGATATCAGACAACTTATCTTTAGCCCCGTAGGAGTTTTTTACAATTTAAAATTCAAACATAAAAATATTACTAAACGCATGTCTGAGGATAACGAAAATTTCCCGAGGATACATAACGGAAATATTACTTTTCGGGTCTCACATGTATGCATTTGTATGGTATTATTAGTAGATTGTATTTATATACAAATTATGAAGGATTCATAATTAAATAATCACCGTTAATTTTTCTCACATCAAATAAGATTATTATAAAGATTATATTAAGTAAAACAAAATACTACGCCAGTCCTAAATACTTCTCCTACTCGGCCAGAAGAAACAGTAGAATACCTTGCGAAATCATATTTGGATTTCGGGTTTTTCTTCCGATTAAGCCGTTTGAAATTTTTCCTTAAAATTTGTCCTGATATTAACTCAAAATTATTTTGAGCTATCGTTTTTTCGTAACATTATCATATCTTTTTCCTGCAATGTCCACATTATCAACACTTTTTCTGTCAATTTAGCAATTTACATCAATAACACGTTTTCTGTCACAATGTATTTGTGTGCAGTCAGTATCGCGAACCCTTCGTTTAATTCTACACATCAGAGTTGATTACTCATTTTCCGGACAATCCGCATAGACTGTTGATCGAGCGGGGATGTGCGAGAGAGAGAGAGGATTTACGAGTAAAGGAAATGAAAGCTCCGCCACCGACGCTGTAAGTGGAGAGATATCCGTGGGAAGGTCAAACGAGTGCATCCGTTTTCTTTTTTAAAAAGAGCGTAGGACGAAAACGCTTTCGAGCGCATCCCGTCCGCTTCGCTTCATTCGCAAAACTTTTCCGATTACGTCAGCCTTCCAAAAAGGTCGAAATTCGCCGCTTATTAACTCAAAATGAGACGAAAGTGTTTATTATGCTGAGAGAGGAATACATCTGCATCAAGTTGGTGGAGTCCATTCATCCACTCAGTACCTCATGCGATAAACGGAAATTCGAGGTGATGTTTGTACAAGGGGAGGGATGCTCGCTGAAATTCGCTTATCTCGGGAAGAAAAGTTTCCGCATTGAAAAAAGGCATGGCTGCATATAGAGACTTGGATGCGGCCAATTTTTTTTATTTTGGGGAAACGGGCATGTCTCTCGGAAGGTTTTGTTATTCATAGGGTTTCTCTCACTCAACCGTCCCGAAAAAATTCACACTCATAAGCTTTGACTGAAGTTCAAGCAGCGATTTTGTTGCTACGCAACGCAAATTATTATATTCTGAAAATGTTGATAAGGTTATCGATTATTTCTCATCGATTTTATACGAAGCTTGAGATTCAATACAATTAAATATTCAAATGAGATATTTTTGACCATCTTATTTATATATTAAACTTCTTAATAAGATAGATAATTTTACTCACCGGCGATGCCAGATAAAATTGTATAGCTTTCAAGGGATGCTTAAATATATCCACATTCATAGTTGGACTCACCTACAAGAAAGAAAGAAATTATTTAAAAACAATCCAAATAGTAAGAATAGATTATTATCCGTTAACTTTTTGGATCTATCCATATTTAATATGCTCCTAAAATAAGGAAAACCTTGCAAAATTAGCTTAAAATAAAGTAGTATCTTAAAAATTAATAGCTACCAAACACGTGTCAAATCTAGCTATGACATTTGCTGGAAAGTATTCAAGGTTGGCCCAAATGTATTTGATCACGTTCTATGCAGAGAAAAACAATAGTAGAAAATTTTGCTGGAAAAAAATAGTTCCTCTAAATGTTACTTTGTTCTCATGATCATGTAAAAACTCCGAAATAAGCCAACGTAAGTTTTTATTGTGTATTTTCCGTGAAATTGTGTTTTTTTCTTCTAGGTATTGAATCATATTTGGAATTCCACCAAGTATCGCTGCGTAGTTACTATTTTACTGACACAAATATTCAACTATAGATATCATCTTATAGTATCTGAATGTTCCCTCTGAAGAAAACCGTAAAAGAATTTCGAGGAATCAATAGAATGAATGTCTTAATAATTAATTAATATCCCGCAAAACGCAATGATAGTGATGACAGTCTCGAAGAGAATTTCAATATTCAAAAGATTCACTTTCGCCCACAGACAATGTTTGTTTCCGAAGCGTAACGACATAAAGAGCTCTACATCAAGCGACCAAATCAATAAACGTCCCAGTTCCGGAAAAGTGTGTGTGAGAGAGAGAAATTCATTACACGAGCCTTAAATCACATCCCTTCCCATTCAGCTGCCACTGGAATGCAAGCAATGACTACCATTCCGCAGCTGAAGTCATCAGATGGTCCTCTAAACCTCCTTCGCGTTTCAGGGAATTACTCAAAGCCTTAAAATCCCCACACCAACCACCGCTGGATTTCCAGTGATGACGACTGTCTAGCTCCTCAAGTCATCAGATGGTTCGCTAAACCCTTTCATGGTCAAAGCAATCATTTAATGTACGTGCGTTCATCCACCATCCCCACCGGAAAAATACTTCAGCGAGACAAAAACGTAATAGATGCGGCAAAAAAGAATCCGGTGGCAAAGGAGAGGGAAAAAAGGTGAAATATACGGAGGAGCGAAGAGGAGGAATAATGCGGAAGAGGCGCGGGAACAAAGAGAATGAAAGATAATCCAATTTAGCTTACGTTGTGACACGGTGGAATCGCCTAACACCTACAACCGAGAGAGAATGATTGAGACTGTGGGTGGTGGGGGCGAATAGAACTAAGTAGCGAATGCCAGCGGATCCAAAGGGAAAGAGATGCGCTAAAACTTCCCATGGAGGGGGGGAGAAAAGTGGACGTGACAAAGAAATTAATGATGATGGGACGGGAACGTAATTGCCTCCATATTCTGATACAAGCCGCGAATCTGCATGGGTGACTTACGCACCATATCCCTCCGGAAACGGCCAAGGAGGTGAAGATTTTTTTTCGACGGATGGAATAAACTCGACGTTTGGACTGCGCGATTAATACGGCGCGAGTACGGCTCGGGGAGTGTGGTAATCGAGGGAAAGCTCGACTGTTTTGAAATAAAAGAGATTCATGGGACGGTTTTTTAATTAAAAGCCGCAAAACGCTTTGAGCGGCATTCTTTTTCTCTTGAGACTCCTTCGAGGGTTTCTCAACTGAATTCTCTTTTTCGGATTCGTTTCTAGAAATAAAAGAGAGGCTCTCGCGAGTGCGGCTACATGGTTTATTCCTAAGGTAACATTCAATTTACAGTAAAATAAAGGTGAAGAATGCGATGGAGGAAGAAAAGTTGTACATGGATAATATTTATGAAAGATAAACGTACCGGTGTTTCCATACTGAATGTAAAAGGGAAATTTACTCTTAACTAATGGAAATACTATCGATTGCTTCAGGCACGACTTTGTGGTAGAACTCCATAACGTGAAGAATGAAAAATTACAAAAAAGAATGAAAGATGACAAAAAAAGGAAAAATTACAAAAATAATTAAAGATGACAAAAAGAATGAAAAATGACAAAGAAAAATAAAAGATAACAAAGTAAGAATGAAAAGAAATTTCTGTCTGGGAATAAATTTATTTTTGATTCGTTACGTTAAGAAGTCGAAATTTTGAAGAGAAATAATATGCAATGTGTAAGGATACACCAGACGATAATAAATCTGCAAGGAATTAATAGCATCTTTGGATTGATAATTACTAGGGAAATATTTTCGTGGAAATTCCGATTTATCATGTCGCCATCATGAAGTAACTGCAGTCATTATAATTGTGTGGATATGTTTAGCAACTGAGGATGAATGTACTCAATCTAATAATTATAGGAGAATATAAAAGAGAACAGACGTGATATTCATCTTAGTCATGCGATGAAGAAACGCGAGAGGTTTCAAAATGAATATTTCAATCCATTACTTCCAACTTTCTTCTATTACAGAGATTGACTATAGACATGAATATTCGTATATATACATTTTAGGCTGAGTAAAATCTATCTTCTTTAAAAATCTAACGTATTGATTCGCAGAAAAAGTTCACAGCACTACCATTACAAACGAGTACACTTTGCATCAGTTGTGAGATTCGACATTCTGACACGAGAGACCGAGATTACGGTGCATTATACGCAATTACTTCTCAACACTTAGAGACTGCGAAGAGTCAAGTTCTTTGAATTTTCATAATCTCGGAGTGAAAGAAGGTCGGGAGTTCAAAACAAGATTCATTTCTCTTCGCAAAGGAAATCGACAAATCCACGGGCAAGTGGCATTTTAGGTGATATTTAACCTGTTCGCTGCATTTCGAAAGGATAGGAACAGCCCTATTTCCTGCTGAATGCAACCCACAGGCAAAATGACAATGTCTGTGAACTGTTTAAAATTTAATATCGACAAATGGTGCAAATTTTTCAAATTTACAAAATGTGCTTCAAAGTAAGCGATATCAAAACGACTTTTTCTGTGAGCTTTTTTAACCTTTTCAATCATTAGTTTCATTTTTCTAAACATTGGCGGATTTGAAGTTCTGGTAACATGCCTACGCATATACTACACTCATAATTAAACAAAGCATTTTAAAAGTCAGTTGGAGATGATTTCATGAGAAAATTATGTTAAATTGCCTCCCCCTCATTCTGAAATATGGCACAAAAAGGTTGTAAGTTAATTCAGACGATAAGTGTGTATTCTTCAAACATACAGAAATATTATTTGAAAATCAACAAGCCTTATAAATTATTTAACGACTCAGGCATTACATTAGTAGCTTCCACAGAATTAATTTTACTGAATAACTATCATGAACTCTATTTTATGATACTATGTTTTCTACAAAGTTATGCCGTTAGAGTTATATATCTCACCTCTATATAATTGACATGGTCCAGCCTAACTTTGTGAAATGGTCCAATCATACAAAGAAAAACAAACACACTTTGTAAATTCCACAGAATGTTTCGGTGGAGTTTACAAAGTATGTTTTTTTTGCATTGTCTCACCTCTGTTTGAAATCGATTATTAAGATGTTACATGAATCGCAATCACTGCAATTTTCTTCAAATATTCATCGTGGTATATCAAGATATAATTATGTCTAACTTGTGAGGGTTTCTCTACAAGTTCTATAAATTTTTACTGCAATTTTGATACCCAACTCATAACTTGGTTGGATTGAAGAAAAGCATGGATAGTCCCAATCTGACACAATAAAGTCGTCTGCCGAAGAGTTTAGTAACACACATCTTATCTTTATAGCGTGAGTTATCACTCCTCCTCCCAAGCTAATTCTCTTCCTCATGCATTCTCATCGATTCTCCACATTCCCTTCCATTTTCCCTCCTCTTTATCCCCCTACTAGCTTGACACCTCTGTTCTCTTAAGGTTTTGTCGTCGGTCAAACTCGATGGCTCTTGGGCACTGGATGGGAGACATGAAGAGGTATAGATGGAAGAAGAGGAGAAGAAGGGCGGGTACCGGACCATAAGTAAAGTGAGACGGGACAGCAGAAGAGGAGAGGGTAGTGGAATCCCGTGTTTTTGAAAGCGCCAAACATTCTTTTTTCCTCGCAGATGGGCGGAGGAGAACGAGAATGAAATAATAAGACAGGCCGATAAAATACGCGAACAAAAGAGATGTGGAAGGAAAGAAGGAAGGTGAGGAAGAATATTAAGAAAGAGGGAGAAAGAAAAAAGAAATCAAAGATGAAAGAGTAGGAAATTGGGTAAAGTAATTTAGTAAAAGAGTACCGCTTATTATAATTTCCTCCAAGAACGTAGTTTGTGCGTTGTAATTGGGAAAATTTAATGTGTAAAGCGGAAAGATACAAAGACGATTTCATGGTTATTCCGCGATTGGGTTTATGTATTCCTCTCCCAACTCTTTAAGGATTTGATTATGTGTTTGCTTAATCAAGAACGATGACGAGATTTGAGTTCTGACAGAGCTAAATTAAAAGCATCATTTTAAGATCATGGGACATTCGTATTTGAACACAGTATACGTTTTGCTCGATTAAAATGTATTGCATTTCTGATTAAGCTAGGAAGAAAATCAATTAAATAATATGAGTGCCTTGTTCTATTTTATTTACAAATCAGAAGATGAAGTTGAAATCTGAAAATATTATTCAAGAGCAATTCTGCTGATGACAAGAACATTAAAGATGAATTTTTAAAACGGATAGATCCTATGAGTTTAATTTTCATAGATGTGAACGAACTTTCCTTTATTGAAAATGATCGTTTACAGTAATTGAAATTTAGATATCTCGGTATTCTAAGGTATTTCAGAAGGGTGTTATTAGCTCAGCTCATTGCAACGTAGTAGATTTTCAGTGTATAAAAGTGAACTATGTGTTTGCATATATATCCAGAGATAAAATAAATATTCAGGAATTACTTTACATACTGTTCTTCTTTGAAATTAAATATTACTTTAACTACAGATTTTAAAACTTAGATATCTATACATCTTTCCTACTAGTCCTGTATTCACCACATCATGAGTTTAATTCCATCAGAGTCCTTGTTCTACTAGGTAATTACCACGAGGATGTAGCATAAACAACTTAATCAAATCTAGTCAAATCAGAGGAATATTTTTTCCCAATAGAACAACTATGTTTTTTTTTCAAGTCACAAAAATATTCCTATATAGACCATCCACGTTCTCTCCCATCTATAGCCTGCTATTTTTATATTTTCCCTCGTAAAAATAATTTCCATCCAAAAATATACGCAACGGAAGGGATTCATAAAAATCTAAAAGATAAGGAAATCGTCTTTCTTTTCCTTCGTTTCAAAGAAGGAAACGTATAAAGGAAGATGTTGAGACTGTAAAAGCAGCAATTAAGCTCTTTAAGCTTAAACCCATGCGAGCTAAGATAATTAAGATATGGATAATCTTATCCTTTTAACGTTGCCCTTGAAACGAACTGTGGACATGAAAATTTGCAAGAGGAGATTAAAATAGAAACAGATTGCGATGAAGTGAAAGAAATCGCGATTTTCAACGAGACGAGACAGAACGCAATACGAGATTGAAGAAAAGAACAATGCATCCGAGGAAAGACAATAGCTAGTCAAAACCGTAAAAAAGGTGAGAAAATGGACAGGTCGAGAAGATATCTTGAATGGGGATTGGAAAACTAGAAACGAAGAAAAATAAAAACGTCCAGTGAGTCAAAGAGGAGCGGAAAAAGAGAATGAAGACATTCAGGGTTGAAAACATATCCCATACGCTGAGGTTTTATAATCCGAAAGAATACAGCGATACAAACCCTTATAGATATGTGAGAAAATAATAAAAAGAAGAACTCGGTGAGAGTTGATGCTTTGTTTCTGAGACGACAGCTGAGAACAGATATACGAAATAATAAGAAGTTTCCAATACTACAATATATGTTTGAGAATCCGATATTTAATTATCAAGAGAAAATTATCTTCACTTATTAGCTTCGACATGAGAGAATTATAAATAAAGAAATGTCTATTTACACAAAATTATTTATGTAAATTATTTTTAATTTATAATTTGATATAGAGCAACGAATAGCTCTTCCAAACAATTCAGCTGCATTTGGTTTTATATTATACCAAATAATCATTTTTATAAACTAGAAATACATCATAGGCAGGTGGAGATTCGCTAGTGGTAAAGAATGTTTAATGTATTCAATCCAATGCCTGCCAATCTAAACATTTACCTGATACGAGGCAGAGAATTTAAATCTTAAAAATCAGTTTCACCTAATTGAATTTCGCATTTATTAGGAATGAGAAATCTACTTAAAAGAAAAACTAAACACGAAAATATAAAAGCATCCTGCCTCATCCGAAGGCGATTCTATTACAGGAGTCTAATAACCAGACTTCCTTGGTGTTCCTCAGCAATTAAAATATGCAAATCTGGAAGTAATAGAGGAAGAGAGGATTTGTTTGGAAAAGCTTAATGTAAATGAATCGCTTGATGCAATCATAAAAATAAAATAGCATAAGCAAATCCCAAACAGTGAAACTAACGAATAATGTAACCACAACAAGGTTTGCAAGACATAAGATGCGTTACAATTGGCCTAGGAGCACTTGCTAACGAATATTTCCATAACCATTCATTCGGTTAACCATCAACCGACTACCGCTGTCGCGCAGTTACATTGCTAATTCTCATTAAGGCCGAACGAGATACTTAGATGATCACGTAATGAGAGATCTCTCGAAACCAATAACCATGACTTTCGTTACAATTATCAATATTCTGTAGGAGAAGAGAATATCCAGTTGACTCACCACCACTAGATCAGAGGTTGGGAACCTGTGGGAGGTCTCTTTGGGGATTGTTGCTAAAACTTATTATCCCCTATTAAATAGTTTCGTTTTCTAATCTCGCTAACGACGTCAAGAGAAGATTGATAGGAAAATGTTCTCTTTTAGTTTACTCAGCGAATTCATTCGTTTTCTATAAAATTCGTTTAATTATTGGGATGTTAGATGCGGAATAAGAGTGATCTGATGGTTTTACATGTGACCCTTCTTGAGACCTTTCTAAAGGTGAATTCTGATAGGAAAAGGTACCCCACGCTGCAACATTAACTGCATTTTTATTCCGTTCTACATATCGCTTTTCTCTACCTGAGCGTTCATTTCTTTCCCGGCTTCCGATTTCCTTTGACAGTTTGATTCAGAGCTTCCTTAACACTGATCCAATTTGCAAAGTATACTCGGAGACGATTTTTTCCCATTATTGATAAAATAATAAATAAATCCTTCCCTTCATCTAACCAGGTCCGTGATAGGCGTTTATGCTGGGACACATTCCAGTCCTGTTTAACAAATTGCTAATCTAGCTAAATTTGCCCGACACACTAATTCATACTCAGATAATTCAGAGCTATAGTCTTAGATGAAGACACATAGATGTTGGCTACCACCGGGAATCGAACCCGGGCCGGATAAACTAAAGGAAAACGTTAGCCACGGTCTATCCTGGTCATTTATTAACATAGTTACTACCGATTGATTTTTATCAGCTATTTATGAATCATTTTGAGTCCGAAGCAATTGGCTTCGTGCTGAATTTAGATCACACTTAAAAGAAGTAAAACTAAGCAATCCTTTAGGAATTAATACGAACGGAAACCAGCCGGAGTATATTTTATTAGCGGCGTAAACATCCGGGGGTTACAACAATTTCAATGTAAAGCGATGGGAGCAGCCAGGTTTCGACGAGAATCGCATGCACTTTTACATCGGGACTAGAGCAACATGGAACAACGGAGCGAATTAGGTTCTACGACCGGTGAATTATCCCAGAGGCCAACCACTTTCCATCGGAAGCGCCCGTCTGGTTTACTGAACCGTTTAGGAGGAGTCGCGAGGCTGACCTGGACCATCGCTTGGATACGAGCCATAAGCCTTGATAACTCATTTCCATATTTTTCATTCCGAATTCATCGAGCCGAGATTGATGAAGGGGAGACCATCGAAAGGAGGAGAATGAGGTGGACGGTGGTCGGTTGGATGGAGGTGGAGATGAGGAAAAATCAGACGGCGGCTTAGAGGGGGAGTGGTTTTTTTTACCCTCGCACCCCGCATGCACGCACGCTCAAAACTCCCCGCGAAACAAAACACACTCGCTACCCGTCGTCGTCACGGTAGACGCACTCGCGGTGAGAATACTGATTACGGCGTGGCGAGGATGAGGAGAAAAAGTGGGATGGAGGAAAGAGTAATGAGAGGGGGGAGGGAGGTGGGAAGTGTGAGGGAGATGGGAAAGGAAGCCACGGAGGGAATGAGGTTCGCGAAGAAAACCGAGGGAATTAGAAGGGAAATAAACGCGTTATGAGGGGGAGGGAAGGATAAGCTTTGTAAAGAAGGAAATGAGTGGAGGGAGAGAGCGGGAGAAGCTATGGAGAGAGAGGAAAATTTAGAGACAGAAGGGGGAATTATGTGAAGAAAGTGTAAGGAAAGTATAAGAATGAGCGTTTCAAATTGAAGAAACTTATGAATAGGATTTAAATACTAAGAATTGCTGAATGAACTTGATAAATGAAAGGGGGATCATAACCAGTATCTATTTGATACATTAATTGCAGTTGGACTATCAGCCTGGGAGCTGGCAACTTTCAATTTTAGTGTTTTAAACTAATAAAATGTCAAACTAAATACAAACCTGAAAGATAAATAACACAAAATTTATGTCAACTACAATACATATGTCAACTATCTACAAGAATAAACTATCACGGTACAAGTACCGCCTTACGACTATATTACGATATATACAACAATATTACAACACAGCTGACACCTAGCTACAACTGTACGGTGTTTCAATCTTAGTACACTTACACGTCATATATGTTCACGTAAAGCTAACTCATAAATAAAAATTTACATAATCAACTATTTTCTTAAGTAAATTGGTAATATGTGCAGTAGAAATCATAGCAAACCACACGAGTGCTTCTTACAACGTCGCATGCGTCGTTCACATACATAAAAGTTTACAATAACGTTTCAGTTAGGAGTTTATTCCACAAGCTTTTTTATGCATATGTAAATAAGAATAGGTACCAAAAAAAGCTTCATTATAATCTTGAATATGATTGCGTAACAGTGCTTTTTGTGTTACTTATTATTATAATATTGTAAATATAATATTTATTTAATTTCGTGCTATTATTTAATAAGAAGTCAATATGGCCTCCACCTAAAATTGCGATATGTTTCAAAGATTCAAATAAATAAATGTAGAAGTAAGGGGAATGTAAAAATAGTTACAGATTGAGATGACAGATACATTCAGAACCGAAAAGGAGATTCAAATACCACTGAAAAGCAAAGCAGAGTAATAGAGTAAGAAACAGAACGGCTAAATTGAACGAGAAAGAAACGGTCAATGGTTTAAGTGAAAAGCAAAACGTAGGAGCGAAGCAGATGATACGTAGAGGTGGTGAGAAGGACAGAAGTATAATGGATTCAAGAGATAAGAAAAGGCAGGCCGATAGAGGAAAAGAAAATACGGTGGTAAAAATTCAAGAAGCAAATAGGTAGCTGAAGAGCAAGTGGGAGTATCACGGTGAGAGGTTAAAACAAGGTTGAGACTCGGCAAGATGACCCCAGAGAAAAAAAGTGGTTTCGTAGGATTATTGTCGCGAAACACTCTCGGACGAGCAAGTGCACTTGCATTGACCTCAACATCTCCAAGGAGAGATCGTTTATGAAAAAAGTCTGCACGAAGTCGAGAGATAAAAATGACGGTGGGGAGAGGAAAGGAAAGGTGCGGGCGGATGTGACGTGTTCGCCTTTTTTACCTCCATTTTCCTTTGTCTTTCCTCAGTGCCGGTGTAAAGTACTTCTTTGCCCGCACTTGAGATCTCCTCAGAGCTTAAATCCTTTCTCTCATCCCCTCTACTTTTTTGCCCGAGGATTAAATAGCAGACTTCTTAAATCATCCGCTCGACTGCTTTGGCTGATGGTTCTTTCTCGCGTCTTTATTTCAATTTTCCTCAGTATAATAATGCTCGAGTTAGCAGTGTTTTATTGCTTGAGATATGTTTTTGGGGTTTCCCCCTTTGATGCTTCCAATCAGGCTGGACGATTTAGTTAGCGCATACTGCGGGGACGGCTTCTTATCGCACGTACTTATATTCGTGTTTGTTGCGAAAGGGAGTTTGTGCAAATGAAAAATTATGAGATTCGTTCGAGAGATCTGCGGGGGAACTAAACACGAAAAAAAATTCATCCCACCTTCCTATACCAACTCGTGATTGACGCGATCTAACTCTCACCTGTGTAGCGAGTTAATAAAAGTAATTTTTATCTTGCATTTGTGAAATTATTCCCTTTGCCAATGAACGTACGCCATACAAGCTGTAGCGATGAGCGATGAAGTAGAAACGCAAATATCCCAGCCTTGAAACAGAATCTTAGGCTACGCAGCTTTTAACTCGGTGGTTTTTCATCACGAAAGCACTAGATGAATACATTATAAAACACTTATTGTGACCCCAGAGATTCATTCATAATACTCGCCCCGCTTGGGCATTTCTTTCACCTCTCATGCTATATCCAACAGAAAATCAGATTTGTAATGAGTGCGATTTAACATTTCGAGTCTTCTTTAACATTTCCCTATGGCACTTAACTTATGGTTTCATATCAAATCGAGTGTTAACATTGAATAAAATTTATATTTTTATATAGTAGTAGACTGAATTAAGCGTGGTATTAAGAGAAATATGATTTTCTATTCTTAAGTCTGGCTTAATTAATCTATGAGTTCAATGATGTATTTCATATTCAATCAGACACGCATAATTTATATCCGATTGAGCATTGGCTTAATGGAGAGAAATTTCAGTACGTTTATTATTAAACCATATTCGCATTGGTAGAACACTATTTTCATCGATGGAATCTACTTTCTGTCAAACCATGAGCTTAGAAGTATGGTGTAAAATTACCACTATAAGCTAGCTGAGGACACGGTCTAAAACAGGGCCGCAATGAAGATTGCTAAGAGACATTTTTAGTAATTTCAAATAATAATTTTAAAGTAAGAAGAAACTAGCTGCTCATTTTATCCTTTCAATAATTAAGGGTGAATCATGCCATTGAAAGCAATTTCATGACTGATAGATATAACGCTAACAAATACTCTGTATCGTTAATGTGGGTATCATATTGTTATTGGTCCCTCTTGCAAGGTTATTCTCCTTCAGTATGAGACACTTTTTTACCTTCGTATAGTATATCATTGGAAACCATTTCAAATGCATTACAACTCAGTGTTAAATGGACATACGGTACGTTACTTAGCTCAGCAACCCGTATAAATTCTAGAATATATGAATCGCCTACTGAATTCAATAAATATGTTGTGTATAAGTCAGTTTTGAAAATTATCCTCCCTAAGTGTAACGATGAAATTTTCTACATACTTTTGAATCTCTACATGCTCTTATATCTATGTTTTTACTACTACTTCTACTAGTAGTTGTACTTTTAACAGTTCTTCGACAGCTAATTGGATTTTGCACTCACAGGCCCCGACTGAGAATCGAACCCGGGACCAGTTTCACCAAAATTAAACGCGCTGCCCAATGGACTATCCGGTAGCCCCCTTAATGTTTTTATCTACTTTTATATGGTTACTTTTTAATTTTACAGTAATAACTCTGATTAGGATGTGGAGAGATCGAACCGATCTTTACACCATGAGACTACGATGGTCCAGATCCCTTGCGTCAAATTCCATTGCAGCGGAAGATACGCTGAACACCACTGATTTGAATAATATTAAAAACCTTCGAACCATTACAGGATGACTTAGGACGCACGCCAGGCAACAATGTGATACGCACGACGATCGTCCCTTAATGAAAAAATTACCACATCCGCTTTACTCCATCCGTCACACTATTTATTCCCATTTCTCCACAGCCTTTCCTTACTAAACAGAGCTCCTCGAGATCGCGTGACCGCCGCGAATGTGGCGGAATTAGTAGCAACTTAGCTGCAGTATCGCGTTTCTTTCCAGCTTCGAATCACACGTGGGACGAAACACCCTTACTCTTCTCTTTAATATCTATATTAAACCATTCGAAGCTCGTTGGATCGGCGCGCAAAAATAAACGGGACGAGCGCCGTTTCCGCGAAAGTGGAATCGACTTTAATCATAATCCCATCTAAAGGTTAATCGCGTATTTTTCCTCCGAGAAACATCCCTCCGAGCTTGTTATTGCCTCCCCAACGGCCTTCTTAATTCACGGGGAGACGTTAGAGAAAATAATACTCCTGCATACCATTCCCCTGGTGACGACTTATTTATCTCCAACTTGTTCCCATTACTTCGATGTCACTGATGAGGTTGTTACACCTGCATTTTATCCTCGGATATATATAAAAAAGGCACTCTCCCCCCTTAAACTGCCCTTTTAGCGGAAGATCTAGCGGAAAATTTACACGGGACGGAGCGGTATGTAGAGAAAAGCGGAGTTGCATACCTTACGTCAAGCGGATCGGCCATTTGGCGAAATATAAAATCTGGAGAAGGCTGCCTTTTGAAGGGAGGAAATGTGCTTCCATCAGGGGACACTATTCAGAGGGGAAGTTCATCGCAATAATATGCGGAGAGTTGCTATTTTTAGATCGCAATAAAAGGGAGTTCCTCTTTCCCAGAGCCATTATTGCATTACTCTCCACCTAGGAGTCCCTCAGCGCGACAGCGAAATTTCCTTTCCGAAAGAAAAGGGAACGTGGAAAGAAACGACCTCCTTCTCATTAACTGGTTATTATTTTTTCATAACTTTGAGAATAGGCTTTGAGGACGTATCCTACGCCACGTAGGAGACACGCCTTATAAAGATGTACCCCTCTCATGAGAAAGTGTACGCATGCATGAAATATAATGAAAAGTAGGAGCGCCGGGAAGCGGGGGACATGTGAGAAGGTAAATAAAATGGTAAGACTGCCATTAAAGTAAAAACAAAGGAGGGATGCTCACTAAATGCGCATTTGCATGCAAAATGCTATAATAGCCTAGTTTGAAAGTTAAATACGACGCCATGCAGGTTGCTGGAAACTGGAAATCTTGGAATCTACGGAATAGGACGTTTTTCATGCAGCTCGCGTTGAAAATTAAAGTATTCAGTAAACTGTCCCTTTTCCAAGACCTTGGATTTTTTCAAAAAGTACCAAGATGAAATTTTAAAATGCTGCCGTAGATTATCTATTTTGAATCACCCAACAAAGAATCAGAATGATGACAGAAGAAATTTCCTATGACTCGTCAAAGTTTTATTGTAAAACGCAGGGAGATTTTTTAAATCTTTATCTCACGGAAGTGTACGTGTTCCAAGTCTGATATGATAGTAACAATGCAACATTAGTTGAAATTACTACCTATAATGTGGCATGGAGGGAAGGTTTTTCGTCCTACATAATTTTGTTCTGATGAATATCTTACGCATTGTAAAATAAGTATACAGTTTTAGATAAAGACTCTGGCTTATAATTCCAAAGTTCAGACCTTTCATATCCGAGCATAACTGGAATGGAAAGAGTTAACTAAAATACGTTTCTTCAGCAATGCATTCTCTGAAGAATTTTAAAACTAAATTAACTCGAAAATAGTTCGTGAAATATCTATAGATAAATGATTGAGTTAACTTTAATACAATTTCCGTTGCCTTCTCTTAGTTGCTACTTACACAGATGATACTTTTTGGTATTTGGATACAGAAACACAGTCTTAATTCCGATTCCGGATACCTCCACAAAATTAAGCTCGAAACCTTCACGAGTCATTCTAATCAAGTAATAGTACTTTTGAAGAAATTTGTAAATTAAACGAAATCATCGAAATGTCGTAGATGCTCATTTCGAAGTATTAAAAACGATAGTTACAGAAGGTAAGAGAAGATGTCAAGGACTAAGGAAAAGGATGTGTGAAATTAATGATGGGAGAAGAGAAACGAGAGGCTAATTTCACGGGGTGAGTAACGACAAAAGCTGCGATTCAGAAACAAACCACGTATGTGTGAAGGAAAGGGAAGAACTTAGAGAAGAGTAAACACAAAACGAGTGAAGGTGTGAGAGGTAAGAGAGACCGAAAGTTCAAAACGAGGTCGGAAATGTGCATCGAAAGAAAGTAAAGGGAGCATAATGGAGGAGTGGAGTGGTCCGTGAAAGAAAGACGGGGAAAGGGAGGACGGTTGGATGGATGGAACGCAGGACCCATAACAAAAGATGTTTACGAGAAAGGCTCTTAGACTCACAAACCCTATTGATGGCAAAGGCCAGTCCATACCAAGATGGAGATGAACACACTGACGGGACGTAATAGAGCCATGCAAGGTGGAATAATGAGTGCCTGAGCCTGGAAAAAAGAAGCTGAATGTGGAGCTACAAAGGGGAATATGCGGGCATATGGGGGGCACAGGCATATTATAGATGTCAGGTGCACACGTAGCATGTGTATACGTGAGGGAGGGTGGAATGCATGGGGACAGGAGAAGGTATGCAGAACAAATGGCCAGCATGTACAACTATGAAGTATGACATACAGATGGTGATGTGAGTTGTAGGCCATCCAGCTTATTTTTATTGCATAATAAAGGAGAAATTACTATATTCCATAAAACAATTGCCTGTAACCATAAATTTTCTTGTGATTTCAAACGAAAAGGATTACCTATTTGAAAATAACTACAGAATTAGTCCGAGAATGACCCCGAGAACAATAACTGGGTTCGATAAACCAACGCTCTTCCGCTGTTATTCACTCTACACTTAAGAATTAATTCAAACATCGCGGATCAGCAAATAACAAGTTCTTGGGTCTCGATACAATGTAGGAACAAACGAGGAAAGAAACTTTTTTTAATTATTTTTGGAAGTGCATATCCGATGGTAAAACTTCTGCAAAAACACCACAATATTCTAGGTATAATTCCCAACATATTAAGTTAACTAATTTCCTAATTAATTTTTATTTTTTCCGCATAGGAAATTTAAGGTTTGTTTATTTTTAATTGTATTCTTCTGATAAGAAAAAGAAAAGACGAACAATTATAGAAAATAATAGACATTTTTTATTCAATGATATTCAACTTTTCATTTAAATTTTCCTTTTTGTATATTTCTTGTTCAACTTTTTACATAAAATATGATTGTACCAATGAAATTAATATTGGAAAGCGTAACTAGGTGGAAAGACGTTGACCAAGCACCCTTGCGAAACCGGTCGTATAATAAATTTTCTCTGAAAGTCTTTATTTTTAGATATAAATATGCTGGTCTTAAGATTGATCATGTAACAAATGTTGTAATTAATATTTTAGACAGCTATTCTGAACTAAAAACTCTTCAGTGTAGAAGTTTTAAGAGTTGCCTACTTGCACTTCGTTATATTCTAGAAACTTTTTGAATGGAGAACTTTTAGCTAAAGGAAATCAGAAAATCACGGTCAATTTAGGATGGGATGTAAAATGATACAACGCCCAAGCTACGCTAGGATAAGCCCATTTCGGTAAGAGAAGGCTGCCCGTAACAGACAAAGGCAAATAGTTACGAATATTTGTATCAGAAATCGCGGAGAACACCGGGAATAATCTCACGTCTTTAGTATGAACATGGCGCAACAGTTGGGAAGAGGGAGAAGGAACGGAACGTAAACCGCCGGCATTCCTGTCCATCAGTTAAATTCTTCCTATAACTTCATCGTGACTATTACTCGCGATGATAAAAGGCTGAAGTTAAGTATTCGGAGAACGTTCCGCGATTACTTGGGCACTAAATTATTTTTCCACCAACTTATTCTTCTTTTCCACGTCTCAAGGTTTGGGAGGATGAGACGCTCAATCATATTCATCAAGGCTGCCACAGCACATCTTCGAAAGTGCGGCTCATATCTTGGTTCTCGTGGATATCGACGAAATGAAGAAGTAAAACAATTCCTCCCATGCGAATATAAAGCGAGCATTAAAATTTCCATTTATGAGAAAATAAAACACCCGCCTGGCAATGGCAGTAACGTTACGGCCCTGAACCGCGCTTGAGTTTCCCTCTATTTTTAGTGCCACTGAAGCGAAAGTAAGATGGAAACCCATTTAGCATACGACATGAGGCATAAAACACCGCGTTATAAAGCGAATAGGAGCATCCATAAAACATACGGGATGACGAAAGCGAATATAAGACCGGGATATCCATATTCGATCTTCTTTTGTCGATCGCATGAGCGTGACAACGATGAAACACGGTTATGCCACCCGTTTTTACGAGCATAAAACAATGATTAAGACCCGCACCCCTTGATTTCCGTGAGAACAAACAGCCCACCTTCAGAGATTCACTTGCAATTCAAACATCGCGGAGAGAAAGCAAAAAAAAGAAGGAAGATGAAAACCTCGACCTTCGTACGCCGCCGTGGCTGTCCTCACGATTTCTAAATAAACGCCCCCTTAAATATCCTAATCAATACTAATGAATAGGGATCGATCTCACGAGCTGATGGGGAGATTCCGCGCTAATCTTTTTATTCGTCCTCTTTTCGATTTAATTAATTCCCGGCGTCCTCCATTACCTTCTTTAGGGTTACGCCCATGCACCCTTCTCCTCGTCTCTTTCTGGATCGAGATAATCTTTTAATCGCTGCTCCTCTTTATCCACCCACGCCGCGCTCGACGGAAGAGCTGCTTTTGCGAACTCATTACAAGTTCGAGGAGGGAAAAGAAATTGTCTCTCTTCCACATTTCCCTTGGCTTCGAGCACGCAAACATGGCGGGGATGATCACGCTCGTGCGGCTTGACCGAAGCGTCGGAAAAGAAAGCAAACGAGGAATTTTAGAGAGCGAAGATTGGCTGAAAGAAGGGAAAGAAATGAAGAAGCGGAACGTAACCAGAAAAGGCGAGGACGGTAGATTATACACTATGGATAAAAGATGTTAACTTTAGATTATAGATTAGGATTGACTAGTAGGAGCACCGAAATAATGGCACTGATAACACGCTGCCAGTTGGATTAGAGAATATTAAAGGAGAATATTTTTCTAAAAGTCTACAAGAATACTTCATTTGCAAGACTTTTTATTGCGTATTTTTTATGCTAATAATATATTAGTTAGGTTAAGTAATATCGTTTACTTTAAAGTGTAAAATTTCATAAAGCTATATCTTAATTGTAATTTTCTATTGTAATTATTATAAAGATGTGGTATTATTTATTAATTCGGGAGCTGAATGAGTTTATAGGTTGTAAATTATTAATGTAGCGATTTTAATTAGGTAGATTTTGTAATGTATCTTTGTAAATAACTTTTCCTAGGCATAAATCTGTTTGTCCTGGGATTTAAAAATATTATTATTACTCTGTCGATCGCGGGTGTGGCCAAATTAGTATATTTAGAGCAGTTTGTTAGCAGCAACATCAATAGATAACCCCAACGACAATTCTTCGCAATTTTCTATGAAATAGTATATTTAAAATTTAGATTTTCCAGGATTTTCAAAATAAACTGCACTTGTATTTTATGTGTTAACTGACGCCATCGATGGAAGGATGGTTATCTTTATAGCTCTACTAGATCAAGGTTGCGGATTCCAGTGTTTTCCTAGCTAAGTTATAGATGGTTGTTTTCGTCGTATGCGTTTAGAGTCGTCAGATGTTTTCTAAGAAGGAATAAAATCGTTACAAACGAATACAAAACCGTTCCTGTTGCAAAGGATAATAAAAAAGTTTCGAAGTTTTGAATGTGCGAGCTTCAGCAACCGAAATCGAAAAATTCGGATGGTCCATGTAAAAACTTATCTAGATATTAAGATTGGCATATTAGAATGTAATAGTTTATTCAACGGAGACCAGATGTAACCGTAGATGGCAACAAAATGCAGGGATACAGAAAGAAGAGAAAAGGCAATCATAAAACACAGATTCCCAGAAGGATATGAGTTAGGTTTCAGAGACTAGTTCCTCACAACATGAAAATTACAGGTGGAAAGTCATAGGGATGTAGTGAAAGCTAACGTGTTAATGGTACAGAGTAAAGATGATATAAAATAAAATATACACATAATGCTCAAATATACTAACTATTATTTCGAATATGTTTTTACGATTTTCAGTAAATTTACGTCGAGAACGACCAGTTAATAGCAGAGTATATCTGTAAATTATAAACGAGTTGTGTAAACTCCGAAGGCTAACGTCTTTGATGGTTATGACCAATAGCAATCGTTTAAAACTCAAATGTACAAGTAAGAAATGCATGGGAAAGACATAGCTAAGGTCTTACAACTACATCAGTAACTCAAGTGAAATATGATAGTTTTAAATTATATATTAAATGGAATTAAAATTCTGAGGAGTTTTATTTCATTTTAGAGCACTATCCGGAATCAGTATAAAAAATAACTTCCGTGACTATAAGCTTATTTAAAAATGAAAAGATCATCAGGTGATTTTGCATGAAGGTACAGCTCTCCAAACACTAAATAAAGAGATATCCCTTAACGTTTATCCCTCAACATTTGATGTAAAACGCGAAATAAAAATAACTCCACATTTTCTATTATAAGAAGCGCTCTGTATTCCCTATTTTCTAAGAGATGGAAATGCCAGAATATTTTGGTCGTAATAAAAAATAGACAAATAAAATGTTATCACATATACGAATTTTAATTTTAAAATATACTATAGGTACATACAAACACATTATAAATATAAAAGAATCTGAATGTTGCGAGATTAAGAAGCGAATTTGATAAATTAACAACACTTAGCCTGAAGTGTTACAATTTTCAGAACGTATAAACTATCACATAGAAAGAAAGATGTATAAACGGAAGGTAATACAATTACCGTAGGAAGTGAAAGATGATTAAAACTTTCGTCCTTCTAATTACACATAAGCGATCAAAAGCTTATGGAATGTTTGCGTATTGTCGAGTTAATTACTCATAGCCTCGATAATTGGAGAAATTAGGAGCTAAAACAAACATACTTGAGGAGGGTAATCAAGAGATCATGGATTTCGCGAGTCGCGGTCGTTTTTCAGACACCGGCTTCTTAACCTTGATTAAAGCTTTGATTGCATAGTGATTGTGTGTAAACAGTACCCATTTATGAGGGAAAGAAAGTGGTCGTGCGTTAGAGAGCATCCAAGATCAATAAGAAGGTCGAAAAAAGGTAAAAAGAGAGGGAGAACAGGAGAAATTAAGACAGAAAAAAAGAAAGGACGAGTGAGCGATGAAGGAGAGCTCTCCAAAGGCGATAAAGTGAGAAGAGAAAATCATGCAAACGCATCCTCGGAATAGGAATAAATTATAATAAATGCAGAGACTCGCTGTTTCAGGCGATGTATTTTTCCACCTCGGCTCACCTCTTCCTTTCCGATCGTTAATAAAGCTTCTCTTTACTTTAATAACGCGATCGGATTTGCGAAAGGAAATGATGATAATGTACTCCTGACGACCATTGCCATTGCAGCAGACTCACATAGAAATGACTAAATAACAGACGTGCGCAACGCTTGGCTAGTTGTTCCGGGAAACTCCTCCCTCGTTAACGCTAACGAGGCTGTTTAAAAATCAATAAATAATGATACCAAACCTTACGTTGCTTTTCGCGGAAATTAATTTCGCTCATGCTCTGTGGGTAGATCATTTTAATTCCTGACGGGTTCACCCTGTACTCTGCGGACGGGGATGAATATGATGAATGAATGTAACGATAAACACGTCGTTTATTTCCTTAACTGGCATCCTTTGATTCGCAATTTTTTGTCAACCTAGCCTCGCAGGTATGCGACTGATTTCTTGCTAATGTCATCATTTAAATCACTGATATTTTCAGAGGTTACATAGCTAAGAGCAAAGGAAATGTTCCTCAGAAATATTTCCCTTTCCGTATTAATGATCAATTTATTAATACTAATGAATCAATTGATTTCAATAAAATCCAGGCATGTTAATTGCGTGCAAAATCTTTAGATTTTAGCAAGATTTGGCTTGAATGTGCAAGGTAAAAATATTTATTGCTGTTCTCCCATTCTTATTAATATTATTAAACAATTGAGCAGGTGGAACGGGATTCTCACAGTGACCTTAAGAGTGTTTGTGAATATATATATTGTGTTTAAATTAATTAAAATTAAACGTCTTCATATGAGGCTGATGCAGGCACGAAGGGTATACATATATTTATAAGCTGTATTTATATGCGTATACGACGCATTGGCATATTACAGACACAATAATTTTCAGAAGGAAGGAAGAAAATAATACAGAAGGAACTCCAAACCTTTTTCTACATGACTCAATAAATACACTCAACCATTTATATAGCCTTTAACTAGTATTTTTAATTCACATTACTGTAACAAATCGTAGATAGATATGTAAAGCAAATAATCTCATATTTTTTCAATTGGGTTTAAAAAGAAAAGTAGTGTACGCGCATGACACTCATGTAGAATTTAAACCATAAATTTTAGGAATGAAAGTGCGTTTTATACGCCAATATATATACGGTAGGGGTATCCCTATACATATCTCTATTTATCTAGCCAGGAATATCTTAAGCATGACAAATCGATATTTCCTCGATTTTTTCAAACGGAAATTTCTAAAGCGACGACGGTCCCGAAAGGAGATTTTCGAAAGAATGATCTATTACCTGTACCAAAGGTTTTCCCGATCTCTGCACCCAGGAGACGGCTGAGGGAAGATGGGAAAATAAGTTAAACCCGCGTGGGTCTGGTTTCGGGAGTGGAAAGAATAAAAGAGTTCTGTAGAGGAGTGGAGATAAGGAGGCACGGCGATAGAGGATGGGGCTGGAAAAATTGAAAGGGACTACTGGGAGTGCCGAAGAGGATTAGATCGAGGGAAAGAAGGCAATTAGAGGCGGCGTCGTGAGGAATAGAACATATGGAAGACGGAAATGAAAGATTGGGAGAAGAAAGGGAGACAATGAAAAGCCATTCAGATGTGGATATTATGAAATGGCTGATAGAAAGAAAACACGGTCGTATTGTGTCTGAAAAAGTGGTCAGTAACCGTCTGGAACTGCCGAACGAAAAACTATAATGGAAACAATACCACGTAAAGAAAAGGTAAACCCAAGAATATTCACCGATGGCTAACCGAGTTGAAAAAAGTAATTCTGAAAGTGACGAATCTTACATTTCAATGTTGTGGTAATTATTTTTTGGCCTTTTGGTGAGCTGCTACAACTTGTCAATTCAATCAGAAATACATGCTCCTGGGTGGTCCGCGAACAAGAAATGGAACATGTCTGTCATTTCATACTAGCAAGTTGGTTCATAAATGCATACATGTGGTCATGAAATTTGCTACTGTTAGATGCAATACATCTGTGAGCGTAATTCAAGCTTTGCCATCTTTTCTTGTTGCAAAGCTCTACAGAGCTCTCTACTTTTTCAATTACTTGGATTACCCCAGAAAAGAATTGAATAAATAAAAATCAAATGAATAAAATAATTAAAAATAATATAAAGACATGAAAATCACCAAACCAAATTCATTTATACTTTTACGTCACTACCTTGAACATTTTGCCGCTAAATATTTTATAATTTGATACATTTTTCTAATCGAGGAATGAAATTTTCTCCTTCCTTTCATATTTTTTCGGTATTGTTCAATATATGAATCATTAGAACGATTGGTATTGATACATTTTTCTCATATTTAGCACGAAATATAATGAAAATCTACCGGGTATTTGGAAGTGATATAACACACAGTGTATCTCAATTTACAAATGAAACGATCTAGAGAAATTAAACGTTCCAAAAATAATCGAACGGAATTTTTTCCGAAATGATCAAGTAATTATGGAATTTCTATTCATAAAAATAAAACATTTAAAACTTGAACCAATGAGCGTCTTTCTCATAATGGGCTACAAGGAATGCTTACGGACAACAGAATAGGCTTTAGGAAAGGACAATAGGAAAGGTAGTGGAGGCGGAAGACAACGGAAAGTTGAACCGTGAGAAAAACTGGGACCGAAGAGCTGATAAGGAAGAAGATGGAGAGATAAATGAGGCAAAGTTTGGAGGGTGAAAATGAGGGTCCAGGTATGGCTCAGCTTGTGGGGTGTAAGGGAGGAGTATCCAAGATTTGTTCCTCAGGACCATCATTAGACATGCATGGAAAACCATCTGGGGTGGAGATCAATTCCCTCTACCGGTAAATTTCATCAGCATACATATTCCTTCCCTTGCTCCTATTAACCGATAGACTTCTATCAGTGATATTTGAAAAAAAATCAGGTGTGGTCCTTGGAGGATGCACCTGGTGACTTTATCTAATACATCTCTCTCTTTCTTCCCGGTTTCGATTCAGATACTATCAGAGGCTAGATAATAACACTTACATAACTACTTAGAATTTCGACTTAAAGATTAAAATATGGAGCCAGTTCCATTTGTAATTCATGGGGTTTGAGCCGAGTTTTTAAGTTGTCATAAATCACGAGATATTTTCAATGGAAATAATGATGTGAAAAGTTGGACGTGACTAGAACTAAAATCCGGATCTTCCACTTCCACCACCACATTCGAAGTTAAGCCATACTTAATCCCTTTTCATATTTTGTTCATAAATAAGTCGCTTGGCTATGTTTTTTAGGGTTTAGTTTCGAATTTACCGTAGTACATCATATGCATGATTACATTTTTAAATAATTATATTTAAGTCTAATATTTTTCCAATTCTAAGGAGGAAAAGTAGTATGTGGTCAAAAATTGGACAACGTTGACCAGAGCATGTATTGCGATCAATCAGTCGTAAATTCGTTGATCGTTAATTTTACTTCGTCGAATGATGCCTAAGTAGTTTACATACAGACGATCTAACCATAAAATGGAATCCCCAAGCTATGGAATGATAAATATATCTCTAAACTACCGTATTCATTCCGTCAATTCTTTCCTCTAAATTTCAAAGAGAATCGTTTATCAGTGAAACGATTAACTTAATACGTCCGGGTTTAATCTTATAGTAAGATGTAAAATTCCATTATAAGAAAAACGGCTAAAAAAGTAAAAGGGTCTTTTTTTGGCAACTTCGGTCATCCTGGCGGAACCTTATCCTTCTAATTCCGAAATTTGTTTTCAATAGAAAACGTTAAAGATACGCAAATTACTTAACGAAAATTTTATGGACGAATGTAAGTTCATAAATTTTACTCCGTCGAATGTTACTGACACCTAGGTAGTTTACGCAGAGACAATTTAATCATGAAATGAAATCCTCAAACTATAAAATGATAAAAATATCTCTAAACTACCCATTTCATTCCACCAATAATTTCCTTTAAATTTCAAAGACTATCAACTGAACGAAAATCGTTTATCAGTGAAACGATTAACTTAATACCTTCAGGTTTAATCTTATGGAATTATATAATAAGATGTAAGATTCTATAATGAGAAAAACGGCTAAATAAGTAAAAACGTCTTTTTTGGCAACTTTGGTCGTCCTGGCGGAACCTTATCCTTCTAATTCCGAAATTTTTTTTAATAGAAAACCTTAAAGATACGCAACATTACTTAACGAACATTTTATATACGAACTTAAGAATCCCTCGATCGAAAAAGAGCTCCTTTCGGTTAACAAAACGAGCCCATAGAAATACCTCTCAGGTCTACCAGGGCGAGAAGGGAAAACTTCATTAATACATCAACCGCCCATTATGGAGACCCCGTAGATATCGAAAGTATTTCTTGATTAACCTTTGGCTCCACAAATTCTCACCCTCTGGCTCGCCTCTCGGAATTCGTTACTGCAGGAGAAAATCCCTTTCGTGTCGCGCCTAGTTAACCATACCTTAGCATAGAAAACCTATTAGGACGCATCGTATCTAAGAGATGGAGAGAGGGGACGAGAGATAAGGGAGGGAAGGGATTTTTCTGGCACGGAGGATCGGAAAGAAAGGTGGGTGCACCGCCTCACCCATTTCCCCCGGTAGTCGGATCACGCAGTAAGGCGCGGAGGAAGTACCGAGGAGTGGGGACGGCGTGTTTTACTCCAACGTACGATCTCTTGCAGTCCCCCTACGCACGGGGTGTAATTAGCAGGCTTTTTCCGTCCTCGGTAAGGGGAAAGGATGCCACAAATTAGGTGGAGATAAAAAATATCCCCTCTCTCCACACCGGAGTCCATCCTTCCACGTACTCACGGCATCCTCGTCGGCGCAAAGTGGGAGAGGCACGGGGAATGGGAGAGACTCCAAGCGGAGTCGTAAATCGTCCGCAAGAGATTGGTTCGAAAGGACACGAGAGGGGAGGACGGAACGAAAAAAAATAACAAAAAAATTGGAGTAGATCGATTAATCACTCCTACCCCATTTACATTTTTGCGTTAACTTTTAAGAGGGGACCAGTTCCTTCCCTTATCTCCGCCGAATGGAAGAGACCGTCCGGAGGAGAGCGCTCTTCCTTTTTTCGCGTTTCTTTTGTTTTTCGGATCGCGAGGTGCATATGGCGAAGCGGCGGGACCGAAATTATTTCCAGGATGGGCCAAATTTTAATTTATTTGCTCCTATCCCAACTGAGGGAAATTTCTGAGCAGTATTAAACCGGCCAAATTACGTAACATTCGTTTAATGGTAAATGCTACAAAGGATTACGTGGTCATCGATACTTATATATCATACCTGAGCCAAACTCGCATTGCAATTACAAGAAAATTAATTTAATTTTTATACCTTGGCCAAATATCTATCGAAATATCAATGTGCATTGATTAGAGTAAGCTTTCAACACGATAAGGTTTTGCTCTTAATAAAACCTAGCTGTCGATTTATAAGTTACACCTGATATCTACACAACTAACATTAAGAATTGATTCTTTAGAATGTCCGTAAATATTCAAATTTTCTATGTTTAATAGAATTTTATCAGATTTATAAATTCAATGTGGGATGAGTAAAGTGAAAAGGTATATTTGAATTTTATGCAATTATTGAAATTATGGCAGGTTCAAGCAGATAGAATATCGTCAAGGACTTATAGGGATTATTTCAAATTTAGTATATGTCACAGAATGATTAGAGAGACAATATGAGAAGCATAAAACAAAATATTTCTGAAATAGAGCAGAAGACTACTTTTAGCTGTATGGAACTTTACTGGATATTCTGGTAAGATTAAAATACAGCTTGCTATAAAAGTTTATATAAAACAAAGAAAAGCCATTAAATTTCTCCTATCAGATTTTTCTAACCAAATTTAATATAATATTCTAGTTCTGTAAATCAATAAAAATAGAGGTCTTACGGATTACATCAAGGATGTCGTGGATATTGATGATTTTTATTTTTGCGGTTGAAATGATAATAATTATGAAATAGACTATTAAAATATTCTCTGAACTCCAGTACTACAGCTTTTCATGGACAGAAACACATGATTGTGAGACAAGGAAACAAATGAGGAAACGAATTTGTTGATGCCTATGTTGCTAGGTTAAAATATTTTGATAATAGATTCCGAAATGACGTAGGGCACACCTTGTTCACTTTTTCACATTGTTATAGGTAATCGAATTAAAATTTTCTAGTAACTTGAATAAATAAGCTCACAGCAACAACCGCGAAAAATTTTGAGCTTCTATAAGGAAGGGACGGAACCTGGAAATTTTTCTTGTAAACCAAAAATAAAGAAGAATTAAGAGTGCCAACGTGGTTTGGCAAGCATGAAAATCTCTCGAAAATTATCTACTTCTAGTCACGTCCACTAAATAACGTTAATGCCGATTACAACGGAGATAATGGACGGAACGCCGATGGATTCGTAGCGAAAGACTTAAAACAGCACTTCGGACGAATGCGCCATATTTTAAATCCCGCGCCTTAATGTGAGACATTCCCTTTCCGAGACAAACAAATTGCGTGTTAGCAGCGGACGGCCAAGAATAAATCTGTCTTTGATAGAGATGAACCTCGGCGAAGGGGAGCAACGTATAGTTAAGGAACTATTAATCAGCTCTGATAATCTGGTCCGTTCGAGACTCAAATATTAATCTCAGCCGCTAAGCAAAATCGCAGGCTAATCAAAGGTTGACTAATCTGATGGACGCGGGGAGGAAAAAACATTCGCTTGGAAACAGGCCGCAGGAAAATCTGGGAATCATTGTTTGATTCCTCAGCCATTATGAATTTCTCTTCCCACCCACAGTATACTTTAGCCTCGAAGCAAATTAAGGTGGCCAGTTTTTCAAACTTAATGGTTTTATGTGTTTGCTTTTACTCTCTCCGGCCTTAGGTGGTATTTATTTCCGAAAAGAATGAAACCGCGATCCCAAGGTTGACGGAGAGAAAAAGAGGAAGAAGAATTTTTGGACATGATTCAAAGGCACTCGAAAGAGGGTTGTGAGAGAGAGATATTAAGCACAAATTTGTTTAGTTAACAGGACGGAGATTCGCATGGGCGTGAACTGGGCTTGTCGGTGGGAATAATATGAGTCAGTGCTTATCAACTTTCAATGGATAATGTACAGTAATTTTAACTTCGCATCTTTCTCAAGAATCTTACAGGTATGTAATTCTACATCCAAACGAGGTGAAAGTTAGGTATTTGGGCGCATAAACAAGGTCTACGAAGAGCTGTCACAAGTAAGATTTTGCGCAAAATTATTTTTTTACAAATCTTGGTATTTGTTCAAGGCATAATCTCTTCAATTAAAAGAAATCGATATTTGCAGCTTTGCAGATATGGAATCAATTAGCAAAAAATTATGTAATAAGTTTTCGCCCACAGAATGCTATGAACACAGTCTTCAATTCACGATTAAATGTTTTTTTTAAGATAGAGAGTTAGCAAAAAAACAAGTACAAGAGTCTCATGACCGTTTATAGCAATAACCACTTATAAGGATTTTCACAAGATTAACTGATGAATTAATGAAATTGAAATTTTCCTTTGATTGAAGGACATTTCGTTTTTGAGGGACTCATCAAACTACTAAGTGAATGCAATAGTCGTAAATAAATATAAAGTAATAAAAAGTGAACAGAGGACTTCAGCAAAAGTCTTATCGAATCTTATCGAATTCTCTGCGAATCTTATCGAATGTAACCCTCAAGGAAAGGAAATCTAGACCCATCAAGAATCATATTCTAAAAACGGAGAAAATATCTAAATCAAGCAAAGCTGACGTCTACGACACAGGACTAAACTTTGGAATATTTTTCATATGTAGGCCGTATGTATCTTCCAAACGGTCACATAAGAAACCAATAAGCCAATAAAACCATCCGGCCGAACTCGAAAAGCGTGTAGCCTACGTTCAAATACTTAAATATTCTAATTATAAAGGAGGAAATGAATAACATAAGCAAACCTAGGCGGAAATTTTTTTCCTCGAAAATATGAAAAATAATATGGATGAACCGGGAACGATTTCAGAAAATAATGAAAAGGCATCATTTAGTCTTAGTTGACTCGCTTGTAATGCCGAGGCGATTGAAGTTACATCACATGTGAGTTTTTCTCCGCAGTATTTTTAAATCGTATTTCCCATTAACGATACCTCAACTTGTCCTTCCGCAAACTCCGCTTTATATTTAAGAACTGGACTCCGCATTTAAACCAGTAAGACTGCGGTTCCGTGCGCCACGAAGACTCACGCAGTGGAAGGAAAAGACTGAGAAGAACCGGGAAGAGTTGTTCACCTCTGAAAACGAGGCATCAAAAAGTCAGCCAAAAGACGTTCATAAAAGGTGAGTAATGATGTCGCGGGGTAAAATAGCTAAACTTTGAGGTGTTAATTATAAACGGAATGTCTGGAGAGGGGCGCTCCTCCGCGGACGTGGTTTATTTCAGCAGAATGCTGATGTTTTGAGGCCGTAACTCAAAGGGACATCGGATATCTTAATGCACGGACCAATGGGAGGACGGGAAACGCAACCCACATAATTGCGAGATCTGTTTAATGGGCAGTTACTCCGTGAATGATCTCCTCCCCCTTCCACCTCTCCCACTTCGCTCTCTCATCCAAAAGACTTTGAGAGTATCAATCTTTCGAAAGTTCTCTCTCTCTCACTCTCCTAGACCGCTCCCCTTAGAAATGTGTTTTATGTCCCACCCTCTTCATAGACAAGTACAAAATTCTTCTCCGCGATGGAAGTCTTAATTTACGCGGCGCCGAGATTCTCTCGCGACAACGCGACCCAGCGCTGTTTTGTCTTTTTCTCATCGACGCGGAATTCTTCCCGAGAGTAATTTAAACGCGGGACACACACGGCGAAATGCATGACTGTTCCCCGGCGATTAGTTTCGTTTTAAATGCGTGCGGAATACCTCTCAGCGGAATAGAATAAGTAAAGAGTTGAACAGATATGCGGGGAAAGATACAAAAAATAGAGTTTTTTGCAGAGCGAGGCAAAAAGCCCTGCTGGAGTGAAAAAAAAACTCGACCGGAAAACTTGAGCGCGCAAAAAAGTGGGGAGATAAAATTCCGGGAAAAATTGCATCGGAGGACATTCCGTCGCAGGATGCATTTTTCAAGGGGTTACGGAGAAGATTAATTTAAAACACTTCCCCGCTGAATGGGGAGGTGAATCGACGAGGGAGTGGGGAATGAGGATGAGAACAAAACTTAAAAGACAGCGGAGATTTCAACGCCGGCATTCGCATGACAAGCGAGACAAAAATGACTCAATCCGCGAAGTCATCTGGGGAGGTATGTTCATTCAATTAAGATTCAAGTTAAACCGAGAGACAGGGGGAGGCGAGGGGGTTCGGAAATAATATTCCCCGCCGAGAAAACGCGGATTGCTTCGGAAAACGACCACATCTGTTCAGAACAAGTGCATTCAGCCCATCGCGAGTCCTCCCATCCCACGCCGCCCATCAAACCACCCCGCTGCCCATCTCCAAGGTCGGGGGAAAGATGAAGATATCATTGGTCAGCCCGAGAAAAGGGATCCCATAATAATTCCATCCCTATGACTACCACCACGGAGAACATCAAGTCGCCTTAACTATGAGGAGAGCATATACAAGCGATTCATTTGCACCCTCTCCAACCGCTATAAAGTCGCTCTGCCATCCACTTCGCACTGGATTCCACCCTCTGCGGAGTAGGGAGATAAGAGAGGGAAAAACGATAAAGATGCGCGTAAAGGGAGACGCAGACCATATGGCCATAAGGGGAGAGATAACGCAGACGAGAGGGATTTCAATTTAGAAAAAAGGAATCCTCCTTGTCGCGAAAACATCCGCGGCTACCGAAATACCCCTCGCTCCTTTTACCTCTTCATTACACGTTTGAAGAGGGATGTGGAGTAGGAAGTTACGAGTAGCTGTCGTCCTTCAAGGGTGAAAGGAAGGACGATGGGGAAAAAACATAGGGACAAACACTCTTCCCCCCACGTCGCCGCCGGATGAGACCGATAGAGTTGATGATGTACACAGCCGTAAGTTACCACCGGTATTCCGCGAAAGACCCGCCGTCGCACGCCCACTAAAAAATCCCCGGCAAGAAATGTTCTGGGTACTTAAAGGAGGCTGCATTAGCGGGACGGAAGAGGTGGACGTAATGAGAAAAAATTCCGAGCCGAGTCGAGAGAGAGATGACGGAGAAGGAGGTGAAATAGCAGGACGCGAAGAGGATATGTAAATGCTGACAAACGCATGGAGATGCCAGAGGAATAAATTTTGCCGACTAGGAAAAATATCGATAGATTAGATTATAAAGTAAAGCGAAATGCGAGCTATCTCGGAATGGGACAAGAGTTCTTACAGATGGACCCATCAGGAGAGTAAAATAGCTCTATTTAGTAGGTAGCTCTCCTGGATCGGTTGATTTTTTTCCGTGGTTCAATTTGCGGACGGGAAGATGGAAGTACAACTGTGTGCTGCTTGAGTGGGTATCATTTTATGTGTCATTTGTCAATCAGATGCATGGTATGTGCTTTGAATCCTTCATATGGTGTTGAAATTATAAAGAAAAAATGGGCCAACCTAATTTAATGTGTGCTCATCCTTCATTGATATATGAAGATTCTCGATTGCATCACTTGGATTACACAAAAGGCTTAGCATCGATCACATGAATTATCTATGTGTTCTTTTTATAAATGAAATTATTTTATTAATCTTTTTTGTAATCGCTTTTAGGATTAATATAATCTCTTAAATGACAACAGAGGAAATATTATTCATTGATTCATTGATTCAATTCAAAAATAACTTATGAAGATATAAGAATCACACTCCATTTTTACCTGTTCCTGCAAACAGATTATTTCTGTATAACTTTATAGCATTTTCGTATGTTTAATTAGAGTCATGATTTTACAGTAAAATTTAAAACATTTTATCCCTGTATTTCCGCAGGATATCCTGTGAGAATTTCTTTCCACAACATGCGTTGATTATCTATCAAGCTTAAGCTGAGATTTTTCTTCTCAAACCACGACTTTTATTTTTACAGCTCCTTTTTGCAAGTACCGAAGTTATTTACACGTCGTAAACAGTTATGAGGCTAGGACTCGGAGGAGACGACCGATCGAGCCTAACCTCGCAAAGTAAAGAGTCATAAAATTATAATAATAAACGGAAACTATCGGGAATATAGCTCGGCGTACCATGACGATTGATATAGTCGTAGTTTTCTGGAGAATAAAGTTTTAAAACTAGGGTAGTATACGGTAGAGCAGACCAAAGTAGCTAGAAATAATAGACCATGACAACGCAACACGATCCTATTCGAATCTATGGCACTTTTTATGGGCAAAATAAACGTGAAGATGTCACGTCCGACTCAATACCGCGAAAAAATAATTTTAACATTCTGCTCATGAGTAGGGGTAAAGAGAATGGAGAAAAGCGATGAAAAAAACGCGGAGATAAAAACAAGAAGGACAAAGTGCGCGTTGATAGGAGTGGGAAATGAAGAGATGGCGGAGAGACATTGAGGGTCAAGGAACTAATATTCTCCTCTTATCTCCTTCGCCTTCCTTTTCCTCCGATGCACGGCTTGTTTCACGTTTCTTACCTATGATGTGCGGTCTGTTCGACGACTAAGTGAAGTGTTTGACTTGTGTCCAAAGCATGAAATGTACATCTGCTTCCCCTTTCTTCCTTTTATTCCGAGCTCTCGCCTCTCGACAATCTCGATGCGAGAAACTGCTTTCCCCCAACGGAGAGTTTTTTCTCTTTTTTATTCCTCTAGAAATGGATCTTCCGCTCCTGTAGAGGAGCGAAAATAATTTTTTCCTTCCGCTCTGATTACGTGTTCGTGTTCCCCGAGTCGAAAAAGGAGAACCGGAGTGAATGATGAGTCGGGCAACGGCTATTTCTCATAACACGAGGTTTATTCTCGATATTTTGCGCTCTTTTATAAAATATATTGTCCGAGAGCTCGGGGCCCTGGTAAGAACAAACTCTTTAAAGAGGCCTTTTTTTTCCACTTTAATGACTCGGCGATTCGCGGAGCATGCAGGCGATCTGAAATGGACGCGAGTCGGAGTGCGGTTTGTATTTGCAAATGAGACCACTCAAGACAATCTCGGCGGAGGCATTAACGAAACCGAGGAGGAATAAAATCTCAAATTTACACAGCCAGATGCGAGTGAACGTTCCCGGTGATAGCGGGAGGCCTCAAATCATCCGTCGCCGTACATGACGATGTTTTAATTCGCCGAGTGGGATGATTGGCAGAAATACAAGTGGTTCGGGATGAAGAACCGCGTGATAAGAGATCGAGAGATGAGAAGCCACTGGAATGAAACATTTTTCAGCATCTGGTCCAATGAGTGATTTGAAGAGCTTTCCCACGATTGAATACGCGGATATCCTCAAGTGCTTTGAAATCATCCCCAATATTTTTTAGAAAAAAATAGCAATCAGAACGGATTCGATTTTTAAATCCCAAGGAAGAATAGACTTGAAAAAAGTCCGACGGGACCGGGAATCGAACCCGGGTCTCCCGATTGCTGGTCTGGTGCTCTGTCCGTTGAGATATCTCGCCGAAACATTCTCTCGAGCCATTCGGAAGACTTTGATTACCCATTCCTCGATTTATAAACTTTTATTAGCGATTCATTAGCCAATAATTATCCATACCCTGGACGCATCGGCGTCCTTTGACTAATTATGACATCTCACGGTAGAATCCTATTTACATACTTCGAAGACAAAATATGCATTACAAAGTCATCGTTCTTTCCCTTTATATCGGGCTAAAATCAAATTACATAGGCAGATCTGTTGAGGAATTTGCGCCTTTATTGCTATATACATGCTATAAGGAAAAGAATTAATTACAATTTCTTACGTCTTTATCGCTTGATTGGCATAAATGAGCTATTCTATATAATGTAATTGATTAATGCCAAAAATACTGTGGAAATCGTGGATAATGGTTCCAAATTCTTAAGAATGGACACTAGAAAAATCCATGGAAAATGTTTAAAAAAAGAATAGGACTGTCTCCCAGATTGCAGCAGAACTGCGGTCAAAATTAAGACGAATCCAAATTTTTCATCAATAATTACCATAGATAAATATATCCACGTGTGAGTTTCCATAAAAAGAATTTGCAAAATAGAGGGGGAATAAATTGTTGGTAAAAATAAATGTTGAAATGAATCGCTCAAGTTCAATCCAGAACGCTATCAAGTAGTATATTTGTAAAATGAAAAATATTGGAAATGAAATTTTTCCACACGATACAGAAAAAGAATACATGCTAAAATTTTTGCCTTAATACTTATGAAAATTTTTGTTGAAACCTTTTAAAGTATGCCCGTTACATAACCTCAAGTCGACCTCCTGTAAGGCGGGGCTAATGAATTCATACCCAAACTTTTGGACCGGATGCTTTGAAAATCTATCCCAAGGGAGAAGCTTTGGTATGCGGCGAAGAATACTAGCCTCGCTGGGGTTTATTCCTCCAGACGGTAAAGCACAGTTCACGTACTGCTCATTCTAAAATACATTAGCATGTCAAACATTTCCGCCCATTACCACGGACACATCGGCTTGATTAGCACCATGGAGATGCAAAATGGATGCTCGAACCAAATGAAAGGAACGGCTAAAAAGTTTTTCCTCAACTGCGAAAACATCTCCTCAAAGAAGGAATAAATATAGCGACGGTGAATGAACTAAGGCATCTCCTTTTTTCCCTTCGATAAACTCAGTGGGCCCCAAGAGGTTACACAATTCTCAAGAGGACAATGTGTACAGGGATTCTTATTTTTACGCATGAAGTGGGAGAGAACGAAAAAATATTTTTGGCTAGAGATTGACCCACAACTTACACGAGGTCAACATCTCAACTACTGAAAATTTCTGACAACTTTGCTTAATCAATATTAGATTACACGAATTTGTAATGGAGTTGATCGGAGAGTTATGCAGACTTAGAAATGTGGTATACGACTCGATGTAGATTGCAAATACTTTTTATCGAAGTTAACTTGAAATGGGGCTGTCTCTAGCCGATCGCAATCGAACATCAAATTTGATCTCAATGTAAGATGTTCCGTAAGGTATTTTGGTTTCCTATGCTACAAATGAAAGATTTTGTGAGTGATTAAGATAAACATTGTTGGATTCATAACATCAAAAAGACATGAAAGATATAATCCCTCCATTATACAAATAAAGAGAAAGATTACAAGCGAGACAAAAAATCTAAAACTGAAAAAAGAAAACCTCAAGGGATCATATGGCCAAATGTTGCACTTAAAATCCTATCGTAATATGTGCAGACATAAAGAAAGTATTTTCATGCCCGTAAGAGGACAGCATTTATCTTCTAAATTTGTATCTCCTGGTATAACAAGAAGAACAGCCAACTAAAGAGAGATTTTCAATTGAAAACCGTACGTTTATGCAAGCATCAGGAATCTTACATAACATTTTTATTTCCGATTACTCGTTTTCATTAACATTCAGGTTTAAAATTCTCAAATTTAACTTAAAATCAGTTATATGCCTAAGCTTTCGGATGACTATTTTGAGACCCCAACAGGAGTTCATTTAGCTTAAGAAACGATAAAACGCTCTTTCTGGTGCCCCTGGATGGCAAGACCCTCAGACCCTATCTCAGTTTTGGGCTAATGCGCATTATAGGAAATCCGTCCTTACTTAAAATTATTCACAGAAACAAATTTATCTGTTTTAAAGGAGGATTTTCTAAGTCACAATATGTTCTGAAACAAAATGTATCCTATTATTTCGAGAAACTTATACGTCATTGCATTATTCCCTACCTGTAAGTTTAAAGTGAGAGCATAACTTCTATAAATGAAAAAAATATGACTCGGCTGCACGATGCATTTCAACGATCGACATGATTTAATGAACTTCAAGAACAGCTTTATTAGTTAGCGTGAAATTATGAGCCAAGTTTAGTTAACGGAAAGGAGCTTCACTAATTTTTTGCAATGGCAGTCATCAGAGTTTCTTGGAACTTTGAATGACCAAGGTTATTTGTCCCCTTTACACTACATCATCACTCAATTTGTAAAATATACATATTCATATAATTAGCGAATTCGTACATTCGAATGGAAGGGAGATGACCTCACATCTTCTCCAAGTCATGGTTTTCCTTTCATGATTTGAGATTAAAAAAACTGTGAACTTCGGATAGAATTCTAATTAAAACCGTATATAAAGTTATGGTTAATTTTTTCGAAGATTCTATGATATCATCTACATCACTGAGAATTAAGACTTCAAGGTTAAATGATTTTTTTTTCTTCAAGAAAAAACATTACCTAATAAACTATTAATTTTTTCTACAAGAATGAGTATCATTTTCTTCTTACATTTTAGTAGTTAATAACCCTCACTTTAGGAAACTTCAGTTATTCTATTATTTTTTACTTGGGAATGTTTCTTAGGTTCATAAGTTAATACAATATATCCAAAGAAATCAGATAATCATGTAAATATATTTTAATTGTACAAAAAACTTTCATATGATAGTCATGTATTAATCTGCTATTAAATTCGAAGGTTGTTTCATTAATCAACAATTCCCTAACGTACGCCATGGCGTACTTCCAAAATATTACGGGGGCTTTCCATGAATTACAACATTAATTATATACATAATAGTTAATTCCCACGTCAAAAATGACTGCAAAATATTTATTATATAAAAAAGTTCAAATTTTATTGCAAATATCTTATCCATCTGACAATAATAAATAAGATTAATCACTCTAATTTCATAATTTATCTTGTCAGGAAGTGTGCGGAATTAATATTCCAAATGTTTCTATCATTTATTTCTTACGGACGTCACTGACATTGTATGAATAAATATATAAAGAATGAAATATATAGAGATGAAAATATATGCCCAAGGGAGATTATTTTTTAAGATTTCGTCATTACATTAATAATATATATTTATTTATTCACAATTTTGCAGGTCGCGGCCACGGAGTGATTATCATTTCGCGAGTTCTAGTCTCTAATAGTGGGATTATTCTAGCAAGGGAGTGGTGTGTGTATATCCCGATAAGGGCTGACGGCAAGATGGGTATCCGGCCGTATAATTCAGTGCAAACACCAAATTAATCATCATTATCACTACCGATCATAAAGAAATCATGAGTCAACCCCGAAAATGATGGGAATAAGGTTAAGAAGGGAAAGTTCATCATTTTCTCCTAAACATAGAATGGAGTGAGTTTCTTCGGATTAATTATTTATGCCATCATAGAGAGAAATAGGAAAAGATGTCCAGCAACGGAGAAAAAAAGAAATTTCTCGAGATAACATTTGGTAACGAAAGAGAGGAGATAATAGTATTTATTATGCAGACCATCTGGTCTACGTTATTCATTAAATTTCGCATACAGAAGGATTATATAAAGCCGGAGCAGATGTAGTCGAGAGAGAGGATGCTTCTAAAAACAAGAGTGATAAAAGAGGCCCTGTAGTATATTTCTAGATGTAGGAATCGGAATGACAGTGGGAAAGGAGGAGTGGCCGAGGATAAGAGGTCAGTCGGCGGGGCGATGGAGAACGAGGGAAGTAGGTGAGCGGGCAATCCGGGGAAAAAGAGAAGATGAGGAGGGGATCATAAGTGGTGAGGAAAAGCAACTATGCGCGAGAAAAAAGGTACAGCTACTCAGTCAGTGAGAGGAAGAGGTGAACTGCGACTTACAGTTCGGAAAATGTGTTACATTATTCCGAAGGCAGAGGGTTGTATAAATTCACTACTCCTTGCATACATTAAGGTGTAACTTGACTTAACCCCGCGTTATGTGGGCTAATATCCATTTATAATCGTCGATTCTCCCTCGAGTTTCGGTGAGCAGCATTTAGGTCATAGTTAAATCATTTCATTCTCCTCTGCAGTTCATGAATGAGGGATTTAAATTCGATGCTGTACATTCATTAAAGCAGTTTTGCTCAACTTCCAACCCTTTTCGAAATAATGCATACAATCAAAATTCACAGCGCACCTAAGAAGTACATTCTTGGCTTAAAACAGAAATGTAATCCATGATAAGAAGAACATAATGCATAGAAGGAAGATTGTTGATAATTTGGCATAAACTGAATGATAAAATATAAAGGGAGAAACTCATCTGCAAAGTTCGTATTGCAAATTCGTATTGTATAGCATAACAGGAGCGTACTTTTCGTGGGACGTGGTACCGCAGTTCGTAATCACTACACTAGGGAGCAAAAGATAGCTCTGTATTTACAAAATTCATTCTTATTGTGGATGTCAAAAATAAAATTTAACAAAACGTATATGAATCAATAACTGTAAACTCTCTCCTACTCTTGCCCGTTGACTTCTTTTTAGTTACGTAACATATCGAAAAACCAAATAGACGATAAATATGAAATAGAAAAAATCAATACACGATAAATATGAACCTGGATAAAACCAGGGCTTCGAACTGCAATTATTTCCGCTCCTATAAAATTATCCCTTGTTTCATAATACATGACACCCTTAATCACAATCGTTTTTTCAATGATTTTAGAATTACACTACTAATGTTGAGGAAACAATCAAAATTCAGTTTGGCAATTTAATTTTAAATCTTGATAAGAGAGAAAGCCACCGCTGAATGTGTTTAATAAATATAAATACTGTTACACATGATGAGAATGTGAGCCGATAATCCGAGGGGAATAAATAACAGTCTAGGCTCAAGGGTATTAATTTTTCTATTCGGTTTCGGTCATCATACCGGCTAAAATAACCGCTTTTTCAATTTCAGTTTTCGGTCCGGCTCTGGTTCAACGTCTCGGAAAAGAACTCGCAATTTTGAATTAAAAATATACTTAAATGTTCCGAGTTCCGCTTTCGTACATCTCCAGCAAAACAGATCAATTAGACAGGGAAATTAACCACCATTTACAATCAGGTCGAGACAGCTTTCGCGATGCGGGGGAAGATCGATCCCCGCGAGAAAGAGAAAGATCGTCTGAGAAAAGACTTTGAGAGGCCTTAAAGAAGCTGAGGATGACTGAGAACGCGTAAGGTGAAGGTTAAATTCTCGGCAGAAACGCGGGAATGCGGAGTAAAGAGAATGGAATGAAGGCGAAGGAGATGAAAAACGTGAGTTCGATGCAGCGGTGTTTTGAAATGAGTGTGGGAATGTTTTGCGAATAGATGCGGCCAGATAAAAGGGATTTAACGGCGGCGAAGGCGAGACAAATCCGATATGACTCTGGTGCGAAAGGTATGCCAGGCGAGAGAAATCGCTGGCGAAAATTTTTCCAAACATGACTGATACGACGGGATCTCGAACACGAGGGAAGTATTCCTCTGTGGAAGCATAGGCTAAGAAAATCGTGGCTAATGGGTTGTCGGTAGGATCTCTGGGGCTCTCGGGAGAGATTGAATTGAGTTGATGACTGATGGGGCGAGTATCTCTTTCGCCATTCTCCACACTTCAGCTCGGGCAAGGGTTTTTAGCGATCCTTTTACACCTGATTTCAAGGAGGACGAAACACTTAAGGGGGAGCAAAAATGAGACAAAGTATCAAAACGAAGGACGTAATTGGCTTTCCCGTTTCCGCGACCTCTCCCTCTATTAATCTTAGCTGCTGCTGAAAACCTAATCGTTAGCGAGAAAGACGTCATTATTCTCCTTAACAACCTTAGGGTGCTAAGTCCCAATTAGTAACTACGTGGCAGGATTGAATTTGGGTACTAAATGATCGTGTATGACAGTTACGGAGAATTCCAAAGTGCTGCTCCTTATCCTTCCCTTATGTGAATACGTGAGCTGGTTATGTAGCCAGTAAGTATAGCTCTGCAATGATTATTCAGGAATAGACTAGTTATTCGTATTAAGGAATCCGGAGAAGTCAAAGACCATCCGAAATCAGAACACTGAAACAGAACCTTAAGTTATTTCTTGAACGTCAAAAGCGGAAAAAGATTTTCAATATCTTGACCACCAATTTAAACCTTTAATTGGATCCATCTTATACTAGACATTATGAAATTTTTGTTCCATGTTTTCAAGTGATTTGCAAGAGCATATCGCAGTTAATAAATAAGAATATGGGATGAAATTGTTTTATGCTAGTTATGACTTATGCCTTCCCATCATCCGATATATTTATAAACCTTGATTCCCTTAGTTCACATAGCCACGGATAACCGAAACCACCCATTCCTTATCAGAACAGCGAAACGTTTTATTTTTAGTTCCACTTTTCGCTGCAGGACAATGTGAAACTAAATTTCGGTTAGGTTCCTCTGTCTGCCTAACACGAACCGGTTCGAACTGTTTTTTCCATTCTGACCATAAAAGTATAATATCCGTCAGCATGTTATTTTATTATATTACATAGCTTTTCTAGGGCACAATATCATAGAAAATCTTGGACTAGAACGGGCATGTATACACATACATTTGCAAATCGTTGTGACACTTATTTAGTGTAGCTTTATCCTTTAACACATCGTCGAAATAGTATTTTAGTACGAAATTTATTACGGAATAAGTCAGGATTTTGAATAGGGTTCAAGAAGTTTAATTTTTCGGTTCGGGTACCGTTTCCACCCCGGCAAAATAACCGTTTCCTTCGGTTTCGGTTCGATCCCCTGCTCCTTATTCACCAAGTCTTACGCAATGGGCCAATTAATGAACTACTTTAACTTACGTTCAATTACATAAAGCCTTACTTCTGAAGAGCAAAATTCCCTAACAGCTTACGTAAAAAAAATTACTTCCGAATGAGAAAATTCCCTTGAATAAGAGGCAAGCCATACATTTTCGCGCATTCATAATAAATATTTCACCCAACAAGTCGCAAATCTCAAATGGTACGCATTCCACAGTTGAAAACCGCTGGCTCAAATTATGAAGTCTGCATGCCATTCCGACTTGTAAGAGTAAGATATCCGCCGCAATTCGTAAATATGAGCAAAGTGTTAGCCATAATTATAAGGAACGTTTCCTCAATTATAATCAAATTTCAAACGAGTTTATTTCGGGAGCGCACGTTTGCAGATTCACTTGACTTATCTTTCCGCGTAGATACAAAAATAACCTCAGAATTCAAAGAGGGTAACTTCCAGGTTAGATTTTCATACAGACGCTAATTATCCTACGGCTTTGTCCATCCCTCTTACTGTCGGTTCGCGGCACTTTGGTTACCTGGAAAGAATTATCCGGATGGAATTTCTCGGGTTGACTTAAGATATTATACGACGTATCATAACGAGCTATGAAAGTTGTTTACAATTGCAAGGGCTTCATATAAAAAACTGAGATTCTTGATTTCGAAAGTGGAAGTATGTGACATTGTAATTTTGAATAGGATAAAAGATAAAATTAGAAATTCATTTTCAGCCACACCACCCGAAATATCTCAATTACTTACACCTCACCCAGTACCAGAGTGGAGCTCTGAAATTTGGAATTCATTAATTTTATCCTGAATCAAGCCTACGAAATTGTCAACATCTTGAACCTTACCTTACTTTTTATTTATTGAAGCCTTACAAAATTTTTCAAAATTGTTTAATGTTACAAGGGCAGCGGATTCAAAAATTATAACTTGAATTTAATGCAGTTTTCTTTTATAGAACGTGCTTTAATAGGTTTACGTGAATATTGTGCTGTTAGTATTACAAAAAATGAGGTGATTCTGTCTATAAAAAGTTAATCGCTTACTCTTTCTGTTAAAATTTTAAGAATCTCTCATTGAATGATTGTTACGTAACAGCGTGTTCGTTGTAGCTATACTTTATGATTCGTCATTTTTTTTAATTTGTAAGCTCAGGATCATTAGTGAATTTCTGAGCTAGACCACCAATTTCGATTCAACTGTCATGAGGTCATTGAATTCCTATATTTCCATGTCAATTTAGATCATACGTCCACTACTGATTTCAATCATTAACGTCTTATTGAGTGAATCTCACTGATACCGCTTCTCACTTATGTACTGTGCCCTTACCCTATGACACCAGAAACTGATTTCCTCAATTAATCCTTCGATAATCATGGAATGTACCGACTTTACCTCCACCGAAGAGAGAAAGACCTTTAAAAACCGAAGTGGAGAGTCGATTCCCTCCACGGCGTAAAAAAGAGTAGAACCACACCTCTGAAGACGCCTTCCCATCCGCATTCAGATCGGAAAATGCCCATTGTCCGTACGAGAATACCTCGCATTTTCGCGGCATTTAGCGCCGACACGAGCGTCTAAACAAACATCGAAAATCACCAAGTTTGACGAGTAAACAAATCGATCGGATTCGTTTGCTTTCGCCAAAGCGTTTGGCCCCAAACGGACCGCGGCCCCCTCGACCGTAACGGTATCACAACTTCTCTCTCTCTCTCTGTCGTACCGACTGACTCGGCATAATTATAGAGGTCAAAAAATAAAGGACCTCGCCTCACACCCCCTGCCACGGGCGGCATTCCTTTGGAACCCCGAAAAATTTTTCGCCCTAATGATATTTCAATACGAAAGTTTTTAAGGTTCGGGGCGCCGTCCCATCAGTCGGGTGCCATTATTGTGACAAAAAGGAATACGGGCTCGTTAATTAGAGGACTTACTCATTCCTGCCCCCGAGATACGGATGTTTCTGAGAGAGGATAATTCATCTTCTGACCTAAATGAGGAAACCACGACGCGCTCTCCGCAGGAAAGATTTCTTTCTCCCAATGAGCCCGCTAAGACTGATGGCATAATAATGGTTCGAGGATTATTTAACGTTGGCTCGAAAAGGCGAGTATCTTTATCTATTGGTTGGCTTTCTAGAGGTTGAGGGAGAGAGAGAGGAAGGAATGCTGTTCGCCGGAGATTTCGTGCTCGGATATAAAACGCGAGGTGAAACATTCCAAACGAACATGTTCCCGGAACTGAAGTGGTCTACTATTAATGAGTCTAAATTCGAATTCCCGAGCGGCCTAAGATCTGACAAATTAAGTTTGGATTGACATTACCGAAAACACGAGATGGAAAATGTTCCTAACAAATAAGTGATTGGGAGAGAGATGGTTGAATTTAGGGAACTGAGCACTATTCATTCCACTGCAGTAATATCTTGAATAAGATCTCTATACTGTTTCTAAGGCGCGAATCAGCCAAAATGAAACGAAATTCTATAGGGCTATTATAAGATATTACTATTTTTATTGCAAAAGTTTTATATCTATAATTCACGTTTACTCGATGATTTTCATGGTACACAATTTGAAATTAACAGATATCGTTGAAATATTTGTCTGAAACCAAATAGTTCATTTTCTATACTCCTATAGATATATTTCTTATAGATAAAAATGAATAATTCCAACGGTTTAAACACCGAATGTGAATGAGATAGGAAAAGAACTACTGAACACGAAATTACAGTGAAGTATAAGGTAGTTTTGAATGATGGTAATGTATATATTATGTAGGCATTCAATAGGATTCCAGGAATGCAGTGTTCTTTCCCATTGGGAGAAACACACTTTTTGCGCAGAACAATGATTACCTTAGTCATAATGAAAATGTAGACTCAAAGCCGCTTCTAGGTCTCGATTCCGGAATTTATAAAAAGAAGTAAAAGCGAGCGATTTCAATGATAAAATTTTTCAAAAATTTTCACTAATGAAGTTTATAATTTACGAGTGTTTTGAACTTTTGAAATCAGCCATGAATAATATCTAATAAGCTCTTCCTGAAATTATAACCTTCATGAAATTTAGCAATATTAGCATTCAGAACTACTGTGTGTAAACACTAGCAAATCACTTTCGAAAATATCGAAACGCCTAATTAAAGCATCCATAAAGAATTCTCAGACTCTGACTCAAAAGATGTTCATAAACTAAGGGGTTCACCAATCAAAAAATTAGCCACTCACATATTGAATCTCAACCACTGGTTGCATAGCCGTCGCAGTCGCAAAAACAAAGAAATTTTCATTCATCACCGCTTTCCAATTTCAATCAACCGTTCGTAAGCGCAATTTACATTTTCACCCATAAGGGGAAACGAATGAAAAGATTCGTAATTCAGCGGGAAAACCGAAATCCGGTCGTAAAGATCGCGGAGAAACCGGACACTCCGCAGTCCCATACGGGAACGACACGTTTCGAAATACCCACGGAGATAATTGGCTAATTCCTTGAAATATACTTACGATAAGCGAATAAAAAACTTCCCCTTTTGCACGCCGCTCATCCCTTGACCAATGAGAAATGAGAATATAAATCAATGGGCGAGGTTTTTGCTATGGCGAATAAGGAAGGGGAGAAAGTTTAACGTGTGTGAGGAGGGGGCAGTGTGGGAGGTCAGGCAGAAGACCCCATAATAGGAGTGAAGTCTTTGCGAGCTTGGAAGAAGGAAGGAGTTGGGGGGTTTAAGGGAAGAAAGATCGCAGATAAAAACAACATGTACGGCAGATAAATTGTTTAAATGGACCAGAAACGTGTGGCCTAAACCCCACGGTGCGTCCCTTACCTCTCCCCTCACACCCTTCCTTCATACTTTTAAAGTCAACTCCATTAAAGAGGTAACTTTGTTTAAATAATGTTCCTTGGGTTGCGGGACAACTTGTCAACGTAAAGGGTTGGGGGCATATAAGACTATAGAAGGTAAAAGAATAAGTTATTTCGTGTCCCCTCCCCGTTGTCGAGCTATCTTTTTGTTCGCATTTTCAGCCGAGTAATGTATTCATCAGAGGGATTCGGAGTTGAGGGTGTGGAGGAGGGTGAAGCTAAGGTAATGCATCAGTTTTAGTCCGGTCTCGTGTCCCGCAAAATAAGGAAAAGAAGATTGCTTGATTAAGATGAAGTAGATGGGAGAGGACGGCGGAGGAAAAATAAAAGGAGGTTAAGGGTCTCTCCTTTCCCTATTGGAGTTTGAAATATGCGTTAGAAACTACTGCTCTTTTTATCGGTATAGGCCGTCCTGAGCGGGACTGTGTTTAAGTTATTTTACAAGTTAATGGAGTTGAATGTATTGAGTGAATGCTGTAATTATATACAGGAATTAAACAACGCAAATGAAGGTATTATTACACAACTTTTAATGTAAAACGCTCTCGTATATCTATGCATCGCCAAATTTGATTCAACTACGACTTACATACATACCTTCATCCTAAGTTAATGTTTTATCTATATATTTTGTTATATTCTATTCTTTTAAATATTCGTCTTTTTACATAGTTGTATATTTTTTGATTTTGCTACATATTTTACTGTTTATTAATTCAAGATAAAGGCTATATGATATTCACTCATTTATACGAAATATACTGATGGAAAGCTTACGTTATCCGGGATTGTTTTCTTCATAAAATTTTAACATCAAGTAGATTACGTGTAATAACAATAATTTTCCAATGTTCTGTGGCAAGACCCCTAAAAAAATACATTTTTAACATAAGTTATACCAAAATCGACATAATAATACCAGAAGAATTAAACCAAAAACACGAAGATCAAAAACGAATATTTAAATATATTCTACATAACGATTAAATGATTAATTCAGTTACTAAGTAGAACCTATTACTCTTATGAATTATACACGACATATTCATATTAATTAACATAATTTCACCTTTCGAACAAGATCAAATAAACATTATTCTCATCAATTTATAATGAAAAATCTTTTATTTTTAAAGCCTAGGGTGCAGTTACAACGAAGATATTACCCAATATAGTTTAATTTAATACCGTTGTACATTACTTTGTGAGAGTGTGCTACTTAACCAAAAGTATCTCATGAATTTTTATTTGAGTATTAATTCAAGAGCCAAACGATGGTTATGTTAAGCTGAAATTAAGATCGATATAAAATATGTGAAAAATTCACCTCGTTGCCTTGAGTAATACATTTATTTGAGATTTGAAATACACTTTCGTGGAAAGTATGATTACTTCCTTTGACGACTCAAACAAATCCTGCAAAACGATTGAAATCCATTAACATTTCCACATTCCGAGACGATCGAGCCCTTTCTCACTGATAAGCTCACAGAAAAAAAGAATCAAATTAATAGCGCGGGAGAAACAAAGAAACAGAACTTCCCATTAGCATCCCCGCATATCATGACAACAAACAATTACGCTCACAACTAAACTAAGGCCGTCTCGCGAAGCTGCAATTTGAAGCCAACGCAGAATTCATAGCGCGAAGGCCATTCACAATTGCACATAATTTCCGCTCCAAGGGAGCTGGATATACGTTCTTCTTTTATCGTTTCTTAATAACTCGGCGGCTGCGGGAAAACGTACCACTTAAAAAAAGCACGGCCGCCTGCATGCACGTATGCGGCGACCTTCGAAAAGTTTCTGCTCCATGCTTCGCCGGTCCCCAAATACATTTCAGAGTACGAGAAATACCTCGAGTGAATAGATCTTTTTCTCCCTCGTTCGGCCCTGCCCCCTACGTATCCCTCGGTCACCATCGCGTGGATTTCCATTGCATCCTCGGTGCGTTTCTTCCTTTGTTGCTCGCGAAGAATTCATCAGCACAAAAACTTAATTAATCTCCGATTCGACGCACCCAGCCCCGCTGGACTTCGTCTTCATGCCGAGCCGATGCGTCAGTCACGGCATATTCTCTCTTCTCTTTGATAGGCACCTTTTTCTTATTTCTTCCAACGCTAGGCTGCAGCGTCGATTCCCTCAATGGAAGAATGGCTAACGCGCTTGCATGGCAACCACAAGGTGCCTGGTTCGAATCTTTGTGAGGAGATGTATGAGGATCCAACAATAGATCCGAGGTTGATCGAATAAAATACCGGTCTGAGCTGTTATATTCAAATTATAATCCGTATCGTTGAATTTTAAATTAATGAGTTACGCTTCTTGAATTTAACGTCATATGTCGTCAGTGCTCAAAGAATATGGTTGATAATTATAATATGGAAACTAGTTGCCCCGTGCGAAACTTTCGCAGACGACACTGATACTCAATTTCCCATCCAAATACACTTCAACAAACACTAATCTTTACAAACAAATACACACAAACTAAAACATACCTAAAAATACACACCTTCATATTCTTTATCAGTGTCTGTTTCGATATACCTCGATTGTAGCGATGGATATCGCCTTCTACACATTCAGCAACAAAACTCAATAGCCAAATAAAATGTCTTGCGTTTTCTAACGCCATACCATATGAACCCAAACAAAATCCCTATTATATTAGAGAACGTGATAGTATAAATGTTATCGAATCTTTTAAAAATTTTCTTATAGTAGTATAATCACGAATGGTGCGCGTCATCACTATAACGATACATGTATCTTATCCTACACCGAATACCTCAATTCACTCAATGCATTTATGACTAAATGAATTATGGTAAAGATACAAAATATCACTGCCAGCTTTACCTAAATCTGTCGTTATAAAAACCACTTCCTTTTATACCGGCAATGAAGTGTCACTTAAGTAACCAAGATAAAAGAACGAAACATACCTTCTGCATCCACGTTATTTATTTATTTTCTATGTTCTTCTCTTCATACATGAAATAACTACTACTCGTCTGCAGTGATCTGATCTGGGAGAGGAGAGCTAGAGGGGAAGCTAAATGTCACACTTTCATACGAATACATTGTGTTACATTGTCAAAGCGCATAGCATTCTCCCCGCATTAACATCGTTAATGTGGCAAAATAATACATTTTTGTGCTTCGGAGATAGCGATTGGGAATAAAAGCTTGGGCTTTCGTTAAGCTTGTACTACATGCTGGTGAGTTTTCTGAAATCGCAGGACATCCTTTTCTTTACTCAGAAATATGATTAAATGTTGAATGTTATCTATTCAATGAGTGAAATATAAACAATAAAAATCATTTGATATCAGGTTTAGATATATAGAAAATTTGCAACATACGAAACCGGGAAGTAATATGATGCAAAATTATTCAAACATACCACATGATAAAACCGTGACGCAAACTTTCATATTCGGCAATGTTCATGTTTCTTTGGCTGTCGTTCTGCTCCCGCAAGATGCAATGTGGCTCGCTTATTCAACTGTTATGGTTGCGTACGACGTCGAAGTTTTCGTTCATGGAGACTGTAATGTTAATTGCGAATCATTTTATGCCCGAGAATAGATGCATTATCCGATTTAAAAATTTGTTTACACTCGTCACTAAGTAAACAAATTGAATCTGTATATAGCAACCCGGGCCTTTTTTCGTCCAGTAAAAAATGGGATGATTAAAATATTATTTCAATTTGTTTAACAAATGGTGCATTTTTGATTTGTCTCACTATTTTTCGCAGGAACCTGACAACTTTTGCCATCAAACGGTCATTCATTTATATATATTGATGGAGTAATAAGGGAGAAAAGTCCCGATCACCAAAAAAGCATGTTTTAAAATAATATATATATAGATAATCTTGGAAAGGATGTGTACAAAATTTTCCTGACATAAGTCTAAGATTTCTTCATGGATGGAATGTCTTTCACAAATTTTTGGTACAGAATAGCGAGAAACGTATCTTTCATTTACATTGTCTTAGTCTTCCCATGGCTGCGATGGTATGTACAAAAGCTGCTTAATATGCACGATGAAAGGTAAAAAGGGTGAGTAAAACAAAGTTAATCTACCACACTCCTTATCCTGCCCAAATGAACCTTTAGGTCTCTGCAGTTAAAAGTGGAAGAATTGAGGTTCTTGCAGTCCCGGGCTGAATATGCTACAAACAGTTAATAGAAAGTAGCAAATGATAAAAATCAATGCTGAGGTAACGTATAACAAGGTAACTAATGCAGATTATCTAAGAACGCTAGCAGCCAACTGAAGGCGGTAAAATAAAAGGATTTGGACTCAATGTAACTTCACTAAGTTTTTAGTTGTGGTTAACTGAAATTATAAAGTGAAATCATCGAGTAAATTAAATTTTGTACATCACCGACTTTTTAACAAAGGATATTTCTCAAAGAAACCGGTTCGAAAGCAAAGTACTCTGCGTACTTCATGCTTGGTGAAAGGACTGTTTTCGTTTTCGACATAGGTATCCTAACGATTTGAAAAGTCCCGAACTTGATGGAAAAAGTGTAACCGTAAGTGCGCTCGTTTATGAGCTGCAATAAAAAATAATTGCATCATCTCCAAGAAACACTCCAACCAAACGATCACACAATGTTTAATCGTTGTGAACATTGCACGGGTATATTAAACATCTAAAATGATAAGTTCTAGCGTACATCTGATGAGTCACCTCACACTATCTCACTTACATTTTCTTACGGCTTTCTCTGACAAGAACCCTACGAGGGAAAAGAGGGAATCAAAATAAAACATTCGCAAAGCCTGAGAATGATGTATTAAGGTAGCTTCGAGCAGATGATAGGAAGAAAAAGTAAAGCTTTTGAGGCTGACGCTGAGCTGTGACATCGTTTGATGCGTACTTCCTCCATCTATTCAACAGCAATAACTACCTGTGATTGATCTTTCATACGATTTACTGTAGCAAAACATTTCCCGGCTCTGAAGTTACGAGGAAACTCGCGTAACGTCGAGTTCATGGAATCCGATATTATCGTTGATAATCAAAAGATACAGCTTTCCTTAAAAATCTCGAAAATGGTTTAGATGCCAAGTGTTGATTGAAAAGGAAGATTTTAAATAGTGATCTTCTGAAACGTCATTACAATCTCACAGATTTTACATTTGTAGTTTTACCGCAGGCAAGAATGTCAGACTTCGTATTTAAACCTGCTTTCCACTGTCATCGTGCTGAAATTCAACACTTATGAAATAAATGACAATGATCTCATCTACAAACTCAAAATAAAGACGAATGTATTATGTAAATCGGTAAATATGCAATTCCTAGAGAAGAGAGCTGTCCAACAAAGATCGAGCACAGCAGTTGTTACATGTATCAAATTAAGTTTAAGTATGTTAATTTATTTCTTGTTAGATCCGACTGAAAGAGAAGATTAACTTATTATAAAATTAATATCAGAATTAAAAACATTAAAATGGTGTTCTTTCAGTGGTATGATCACTAAGACGGTCTTTATGTTAAATATATTCTCCCACGAGGGTATTTAATCGCCTGGTGCTTTAATTTTGTTAACAATGTTGTTAAGATGAATTTTAACGCACGTTTTCAAGGAGCGAAGTTGGAATAAAATATATCTTTAATGTTACTTTTACACCGCGAAGAAATATTATAGCGCCAAGGCTTTCCCAAGTCCTTCCCCTATTTAAACCCTGTTCTCCAAACCTGTAGGAGGGGATTTTTCCTGGCTTGAGTTAAGTCATTAAAAGTCTCGACAATCTAGTTCAAAGCAGAGCCTTGGTAATGATCACATGATCGTACAAAAAAATATGGAGAAGATTAATTATAAGGAAAAGATGTAGCGAGAGAATAACTGCAAAAGGAACCGCATCCTCTACACTTCCTCGCAATTAGAATCGCTTATCGGAAATTTCGCCTCACCTACAAAGTCTTGCGAAGGTAATGTTAAAGTTCGCCGGGAATCTTTAAAGTTCAACTCTCCTGTAATTTGTAGGTCGAGACCCCTCGGCGAATAACACTTTGGAGTCACGATACAAAATAGGTTTACTTTACCGGCGATAGGAGAAGTAACGCATTTGCTGGATCGCCTCGGGACATCCGCTCTCCTAATCAGGCAATCCGAATTGAAGCCGGCGTTAGGGAAAGGATGGATACTAACGAGCCAGATTAGCTCCGCTCGGGTTTTGCGCCGAAGGACTCAATCCTCCTCTCTTTTTCCCCCAATCTCCCGCGACGCGAAATGGGGAAGATATTTTCAAGCGACGAATGGAGGCAGTAAAACTCTGCGGGAAATATGCAGGCGCCGCGTTGGACACCGGGGATCTACGAGTGGAGGCTTATCTCTGATTGAAATGTTCGTGAGCCGGCTGAGGAGTGATAGCGAAAACACACAAGGCGCGTCCCTTGGAATGCTAATTGAATAGCGATCTCTCCGAAGAGGCATATATTCCCATATAAAGTCGGGGCCGTTACTTGCTTGCCGGCTTAATCTGAATCTGAGGAAAGCGTTTCCGGAAATGCGGGGTTTAAGAGTTTCAATCGAAAGCCTTTCTCGGTGTAAAAGGCTCGTCTTTCAGTAATGTCTCGGTTAATTTTCTGTTATCCATACGTGTTGCATTTGGTAGTTTGTTTAACTTAACTTCTCCGAAGCTTTTTAATAGTGTATTAGACTCTCGACAACTCGGCTCGCGATTACCCGAGTTAAAAGTAATGAAAGTAATGATTCTGCACAATGAGATGAGGGATAATTTACGCTGCCAAAGCATTAGCTTTTGCTACACGTCGTGTGCTTAGCACAAATTGAGAAATGCGAAACAAGGATGAAAAAGGATAAAAACAGTTATATTCGAATCTTTCATCAAAAGCATGACTTTCCTCGTTTGTGTATTCATCCATCAACGAACAGTAAAATAAATTTTAATATTTTATAAGAACTAGGACAAAGCTTTGATGTTTTTTTCATACCGTACGGTGTGGTTTTACATGTCCTGCGATAAGGTAAGATATGAGTAATTTATCTTAAGTACGAGCATGGAGAGGCATTACAGAGGCTACGGCAGCAGGAGGTTTGAACTCATAAGAAAGCAGGAATAGATTAATATGAAAACTTTAAGAGAGGAAATTGAACACGACTGAAGTATACTCCAAGTCGTTAGGAGCTGTTCCCATACGCGGAAGAACTCATTACGTAGCAAGGTAAAAATGCTTCTGCAGCTGAGTTCATCCCGCTCATACGGTCTCCCGCCGGGAATCGAACTTGGGACCGCTCTTACCCAAGGGAACGCACTGCTCTTTTGGCTATCCGATAGCCACAGTACGTATTTCAATAGCTTTTATCTTCATTGGAAGAAGGTAACTGAAGTATTCCTTCATATAAAAAAGCGGCAACAATTGTGTAAGTTAGCAAGAGTAGTTAAATTTCATCACCAGTTACTATTTGCACGACAAAAATTCCCATAAATGCATAAAGCGTAAAGTACCACTTAATTCCAAATGCGATTTTCAACAAGAAAGACCCGGCATCGCTCTAGATAGCTTCGATCATAATAAATCAGTGTTTTCAAGCATCGCTGATACCGCGATTGAATCAGAGACTTACATTGCATATTTAGAGATGAGGATAAATATGAGTTCTTCGTAATAAGATCGCGCTCACTCCCCACATTCACATATAAGGAGACAATCTTCATTATTAGGTTATTATAGCTGGGAACATTCAAGCTAAGGCGATAATTTTACTTAGGTATTATTCTTGGCAAGAAAACTCCTGCCCTCTGCATTATCAGAGTAATCAGAAATTTTTTAATCATCTCTGATCTTTGCTCTGATAAAACATAAAATCTTTACAGCCGATAAAATAATTGACGAGAAAAAAAGTATGTTGGAGAATAATTTGAAGTTGATCTTCTCATGTCCTCGTGCCTATAATCGACGCTTATTCAGCAACACGAAACAAAGACGGTTTAAAAATATTTTCATTGCAGCACTGAAGCGTAGAGGTCTATGGGGCATAAAAACTCGGAAAAAGAGCGGAAATCTGCGGAAGCTGGTCGTTCCAACTCCCAGCAAACGAGAGAGAGAGAGGTCCAGGGGATCGTGTGACGAGCGAATTCTAACGGCTAGATATCGAAAGCACCTGCGCAAAGAGGATGGAATTACCTCACCCGTCCCATCCCCACGCTCGCCCACACGCTAGAGAACTTCGCGGCCGAGACACAGATATAACACACCCACGGCTATCAAAAGCCGGTTTCCTCGAAAACGATCAATCTCCCCGGTTGTCAAGTTGTCACAACACTAGGTCATCAACCTCGGCATAAAGACATATTTCGCAGGAAATCACCGGGAGGGGAAGATGGAGGAGGATCGAAGTGGGGGGAGAAGGCGCGCGCATAAAAAAGTGAGCTACGCATTCCACCACCCCAGGGGGTCATCCAAGAAATTTCATTCCTCCACGACTCTTTTTTTTGAGCACTTCGAAAAACGCCACCTTAAAAAGAAGAGCCGAAAGATCCCACCCTTTTCCTTTTGACTGCCACCTCGGCGAACAAAAGTCCTAAAGAAACAATGGGCCAGGAGGAAGGGAGAAAGAGAGAAATAAAGAAAGGCAAGGTCAATCCTCTACGTAACTCAATGCTCCATTCCTTCTAGTAGCCCCGAGGGCCATCGAGATGGAAGAGATGGGGAATGTAACGCGTTGGTCGGGCGCGTAACTGTGAGGGGAAGCTGGGCCATGCAGAATGCGAGGTTTTGGAGGTTGTTGGGGGTTTAGGAGGATCCTTGAGCAATACAGCAGGACGCATTTCCTTAGGTTTCCAAATAATCTGTGGTTCTAAACGAAAACTTTGATTTACTCCCGTAAGAAGCTAATTACTCAGTATCATCGTTCTTTTCGAGGATCCTGAGAATGAAAACGCAAGATTTTACGATGTTTCCATTGCTCATTTGAAATAGCTGTGCATTCTTAACAAATAGGTTCAATATTTGGTACCCAGCGATAGACCAATAAAATGTACCATCTTAAATTTATAACAATCATTTCAAAACTTAACATTTCATTTCCGTAATTTAGAGTTGGCTGGTGATTGGGTATGAAACCTTAGACGATTATGCATCTCCAAAATTCCTCTCTTTCTAGCTATTCTATCAACAGATTTTTTTCTAAAAATATTTTCAATGTATCATAAGTTAATAAATTAGCTGAAATAAAGATGATAATTTTTATTGCGATAGCAAAAGTATTACCAAACACCGTAAATTTATCAATCTCTTGAGACTGAACCAAGCTCATAGAAATAAATTTAAGAAAATAAGAGGAAAAAATATCATAATCCAAATTATACAGTAATTACTCAGGTTTAGAATTTTACTATAGATTTAAGATTCATGCCTTTATTTAAAAATTTATAATTTATACCAATCGATGACGACGATATAAGAGTGACTGGCAGAACAAAAATAGCTATCAGTGAGAATATAGGGAACGCCCAGGATTGCATTTCTGACCCAGTCTGAATACATTGATATTAGATAAGTTTTGGGGAGCTAAAATATCAATGTTCAATTGCTAAAACCTTAGAAAATGTTATGAAAAAGTTTGGATGAGAGTAAACTGTGAGGAGACCAAGAGGCTTACCAATGTGTTCTGGAAGCTGGTCTTGGACATATAAAATACTATACATCTCGTGCTGAGGGGATGGAATGGCAAGGAACCCGTTCCTTCTAAAGAAATTCCTCCTTTCACTTCGAGATGATCTGAAAGGAGCCTCAAATGATTCGAATGAGCACATTCGGCCCTTTCCACGATACAGCATCGAAGAGAGGCAGCTTCTGGTAAGGGGAGGAGAGGCGGAAAAGGGCGGTAGGGGGAGTGGCTGAAGACTACCAGTGGGTGCACGATGGGCTATCCCGGGCACGAACTCCACCGATAGCAGCCTCGAGGGTTCCACAGACTCAAATCCTACCCATCTTCCCACACCCCACCCACATGTCCACCACTCCTTTTATGCCCATCCCACGAGACCGAAATCGCTGGTCCTTCCAACCTGCCTCTTCCCGAAAACCCTTCTCTTCCTAAACATCTTCGCAGTGCCTATCTCTCCCTTCTACCGATCCCTAATTATGCCTTACCTCCTGTGATGCATCGCTCCCAGACTCCGGGATTTTTTAAGAGGGTGTGGAAAGGGATGGGAGGGTGCCTATCGGAATGTTGAAGGACTTTCGGAAAACTATTTCCCGCTGAGGCCGGCTCCGTATTATTGTGATAGAAGCTTTCTAAGGCCGAAAGGAAGAATGAAGCTGAGTTTTTACAACGTGTTGCATTTCCCTTCGTAACGAATTCGAAAGGAAATGTTATGCGGCTCGGATTGAGAGTCTGTTATGCGGACGTTAATGGAATGGTGGATGTCATTTTCCGAGATATTTTTAACGGCTTTGCCTTGAGGAAACGAAATAGACTCGAATAAAATCATTCTTCCTTGGCATTCTTCCAAAGCAGATGGTTCTCAACCTTGAAGGAAATTGTAATTCTAGTAAGAATGTAGCAACACCCCATTTTAATACCGGACAAACGACCATATCTGTAAAGTGATTTTTTAATGAAGATGCTTCCATTATTATATTTAGCTAAATGAAGTAACTGTAGAATAAGGAATTGATCAATAACTCAGAGAAATCGCACTAAAAAGAAAGTCAATCTCGCATAGAAAAGCTATTGTTCAATAGCAATAGAATTAAATATCAAACTTGGGCAACAAATTGAAATTAAAAGCTAGATAAAGTACCTATGTTAGTTCAAAAGATGAAATATATAGGTGAGGCATGTTTTAGTTGAAGCTTTATCAGTATTAAAAAGACGATTACTAGAAACAATAGCAGCGATAAATGAAATACCAACTGTTATCTAAATCTCAAATTGAGTTACATCATCAGATAAGAGCTATCATCTCACTACTAGGAATTGCTGGTGGAGCTATAGCTTCATAAAGCATCTCTTTCTACGTTGTTGGTGCAATGCTAACTTATGAGTATGAGAGTTCAAATTTCAATTACAATATATTTTCTAGCATTGTTTAAGTTGGAATAAAGGAGTTGTAATATAGAAATATTTGCTGAAATATACCCTCTCCTTATATTTCTTGGTTCTATTACTAAATATGTAGGAGAGCTGCCATATAAATTCTCCTACATTTGTAAGCTGTAGATATATCTACGTTGTATCCTACTCATGGAAATACCTTACAACATTTTCGCAGCAGATAGTCATTTACTGAAATAAACCTGTGGTTACTTATGCTACGTTTACTACATCCGGGCTGGCGATTTTCTGCATTGAGATTCTACCGAATTATTCACATGCAAACCTACAACCCACCACTTAGCAATCTCCGAGCATTGATCTCTCATTAAAATTTTCGTCATCACGCAAGCATTCGCAAGATAATACTCACATCTCCCATTCGCTCCACCGGAATGCTGTGTGAGCTTCACATTCTGTTTCCAATCCACCATTCATCACAATCATCATTACGCTCCCTAATCGCAGTTAGCCACCGCTTAAACCACCTCTTAATCTTTTCACTTAATCCCCTTACATCCCCAATCCACCCATTCCCCAATACGGACGTTCGTACCCCTTAAGAATCCTCGCATTCCGCTTCCATTTCCTCTTTCCTTCTCCCCGCTTAACCCTTCCCATCCTCTGGCTCCATTCGAACTCGTAAGTCAAAACAGAACGTCCTCCTCGGACTTTTCAGTGGGCCAGAGGAACGGAAAAAATCGGGTATCGAAAAAAAGGGCGGATGGTGAGAGAGGGGAGGAAGAAGGGAGATGGAATGGGATCAAAGGTGGAAGGAGAGGTAGGCCGAGGAAGAACAGGTAGCAAGTGTGAGCCGATTCTTTCATCTGATTGGACGACCACTGCCGTGAGGGTTTGCCTCTCTCTCGAGGATGGACTGAGAGAATCTGCGGCGGCGCGCTCCAGAACTATTTGGCTTCACTTTCCCTTTGCAGTGCGCCACTAGCCTCCGGTGGTATTTTCCTGCGTGCTTATTCCACTGGGTGGTTGTTAAAGGGAAATTGGGAGGTATATGTGTGTGTCGTACGCGTGCGTCTTTCGCTAAACGGGAGGGAACCTGAGTTATGCGAGGAGCTTTATGGGGAGAATATTTCGCGGATGGTGATAGTTAAATAGTTAATCTACATACCATAATTCCTTACATAATAATCACGATAAATTAGGTGTAGGTTACATTTTGTTCTACATGATAAATTAAAATATACTGGAGAATGGGTACATTAAAAATTATAATATCTGAGTGTACTTTATTCCTGTTTAAGTGGTTCTAAACTCGATTTTCTGAAAACCTGGGGAAACGTAAAATTCCTTTTAGTCCCCCCTTTCCCTTCCTGACACCTGTTTATAATGTATTTAGTTATTTTTTTCTATTCTTAAACTACCATCTTCTTGTTTTTGGGATTGTATTAACCTGCGTTTCTGAAAAACTATGCCAAGTAATATCCTTATAAAAATTATTTTTTGCATTGTGGTGTAATAAAATCTTTTTTTGAATATATTTATTGTTTTTGACCACCATAGGGTGAAACCTGAGTCTTTCCCCTTTTGGATTTCTTGCTGATCATCTTATTACCAAAAACTTTTATTCGTTTCAAAAGGATTATCGAATCCTAATACTAAGACGAACACAGCCAATTAGATTAAATATGTAAGTAAAATTAATCTGCTTAATTAATTAAACCATTCTCTCTTATATAACAATCTAGGCTTAAAACTGTAGGAAGATCTATATCTTTTTCAAGTTCCCTTATAATCAGAAGTTATTCTTAGAGAAGTCCTTCAAAATTGGTGACGTCCGATTTAAGATATACCTATACAGATTGGTAGAATACGAAGATACAAAAGGGATGAAAAGGCATACGAGAGGAGGGAAAGCCCTCCCTCGATAGTAAACGAAAGCCGCTTGAATAGCCATCGGGTCGCAAGATGACCCCGACAGATTCCTTAGCCGTAAAAGCACCAGAGAGTACGTGACATGCTGCGAATTTCTTTAATTAAGCTTGGTAAAACCACCATGCCGAAAGACCCACTCATGCCTTAGTCAATTATTTTTACATTTTGTTTGGATAATTAAAGAGGTAAATAAAATAAGCCAGCATAGCATCAAGGTAATGTCAGAAGTTGATGGAAAGTCACGATCTCTCCGAGATAGAAAATCCCTCTGGTTATGCGATCTGCTACACAATTCATTTTAAAGGGAGATGTCAAGTAGATATTTAACAGTTCCGAATAACTGTATAGAAATTAATCACTTTCTAATTTTATCGTCAGAATTAATAATTACCAAGAATCAACAAACTTCCCTCTTAACTATTTGACCTAAGCCACTCAATTATAAGACCGTTAATACATCTGCAATTACTTCAGAAACACTGTATATTTACCATGTGCAAGCAATTATACTAAAAACTTATATTTGGAATTAAAATGTGCTATCCAAATGACAATCAGACATCTAAGTGTCCAGAAATTTCCAAACTAGCCCTAATAGTAGTTCAGTTTTCAGTTCTTGGTAGAGGTTGAAAAGCGAAACAGAATTTCATGATAGAAACCTTTAATTATTCTGCCAGAAAATTATTCTTGATTGTATCAGTCATTTATAACCATATTTATATAGATATTTAAGCAATGTGTGTGCATTTTCCGTAGAGTTTCATAAAATAAGACTGATTATAAATATCATTATTTTGCAGATAACTTCGCAGAGTTAAAAATCCATGAAATTTCATCCAATTATTAGCATGTTTAATAACCATTTCCTGTCTATAAAGCCAAATACGGCGACGTGATAGTCTATGCGCTTACCATTTGTAGCCCTAGGTGAATATAGCCTAGTTAAGCCTTATTCTTCAATGGAATGCTGCGTTATGGAATTTACTCTTCATGATAACCATTACTCTACTGCCAATATACCTACTATGAATATTGGTGATAGCGGCTAGTGTTTCTGTATGGGCAATTCGGCCTATACGTTTCAATCGCACACAACAAAGTGGTGTTTGCCTTCAGGTGAACTAACAGCATCGAGCAGCTCCAAAACATTCGCTCGACACTCCACCAAGAGATTTCGGGCAATCACCAACTCACGCTGCATCTCCAAGAACCTCGCCGTACCGTCATAAAACGAACGAAAAACACATCTTAGTTTTTGGCAAGGTGGGGATAACCAGACGGAAACCGCAGACGACCCGTAGAAAAGGAGAAGAAAAAAACGGTGCCCGATGTAAGCTGTAATCCAAGCTCCGGCGCACGAAATCTTCACGTAAAAAAATGTACCTCGCGGGACGAAAAATAAGAGCCCGCATCCCTAAAAGCACTTCGAATAGAATATCAGATCGAACAAAAAGATGACAATCAGCCCCCTTTCGCTCCTTACTTCGTTCTCGGCCACCAATTAAGGCCGAGAGGATGCTGGATGGTGGTTCCTCGCATCCAGTTGGGCAAAAAAGGGGAGCCAATCACGTTGAACCGAGTGACAGTTGAATTGTTGGTCTCTAGACTCCGGAGACTTGAACGGGAGAATAGGGAGGGAAATCGAAAGACAGAGAGAAATATCTAAGTCCCTCACTCCAGAAACCTTTGAAAGGTTCAAAAGAGGGGCTGTGCGATGGAGGTGGGAGGTCGCCGGCGAGGGTGGAGGACGTCTGGGAGGTGGACGGACTCGTGAAAAGTGAAGGAGGAGGAGAAAGTCCAGTGACAAGTGCGTAGGATGCGAGTGCCTCCGGGCGGTGGAAGATATAGGCATAAAGACGAATACATTGGGTCCGAAGTCCGAGATCGATGACCCCGTTTCCGCTTTTTCGGAAGGTCATATCAAAGGACGTGTGGGGCTGACGCTTGGTAAGTGTGTGATGTTAGGAAGTCGATGGGTTTCGCGGAATCTAGTCCGATCGGATTTTATGGTTGCAGGTGGCGCGCGATGACCATTATTAAATTCTCGCAAATTATACGGAGGAGGGAAGGAATTCGAATATTCTGGATGTTGGCCGCGGCTGCGAGTTGTGGCGTGACTCGACGCCTCCTCTTGCGAACGTATACTTATTGCTGGGCTATGGACGTCATTGGGCGAAGTATTAGCGCGTTTTGATACACGTATTTGCCACAAGTGATGTGGATTGATGTGAGTCGTTGCTGCGGCAGAGTATGGAAACCCCTTAAACTGTAAAACGGCAATTTTATGGGCTATAATTAGCTGTTACTTATGCTGAATGAAATTTTCCAGCTGGAGAAGTTACAAAGAGACTCTCATAAAAATCCGGACTGCAGCAATCGTATTCATCTGTTGTACAAATTTGTTTATGTGGATCTGCCAAAGTTATGGGTAACATCCAACATATGGGGGTTTAAAATATATTTTAGTTGAGTAGAATCTTTATTTTATAAATGAAATAGGTCTTCTGCCTCAAATCAAACATTAATGAGTCGTATAAACCTATTATAATGTAAGTTATCAAAATAAAACTTCAACATACGGTGACTTAAGACTTCCAGTCAGTGTCTCTTTAATAGAAGGTAACCACTTTTCTAAGCGATAATCAATCCTTGTCTTCGGATTTTCAAATCTCTCTCCCTATCTGGCTAAATAATATCCTTGGAATTGTGTTATGTAGATAGAATATATATATGAATAGAAGTAAAATATGATTTATTGGATTCCGACTGGTCGAGAGTAATAAAAATCCCCCGCTTCTGAAAGTACATTCAGAATATAACCTTAATGCTCGTATTAGGATATTACAAGTGAAGGAATTACACTAATATTGATTCAATGATAGTGATATCTTACTGAAAACCACGCAGATGTTTCCAACTCCAATCCAATTGGTCTACAACTGCTTCCTAAGAATACGAATCTGTGAGGAGAATAATCCATCTTTCTCAGGGTGGAAAAAAATTTCAACGACACTTTAGCCCTGAGGAGGAGAACAGAATTTGTCATCGAAACGTTGGTGATAGCAATGTCTCCAGATATTATTTAGGAGGAATACCCAGAGTCATTTACATAATCTATACACCAGAACACCTTGAAATCTTTGAGAATTCTCAATTTTTTGTAAATATGTTTGATAAGAAAAAGTTACGATGAGAGGGGGGCTCAGTCCTCCACAGATAGCGCAGAAACGACCCGTCTCTACATTTCTATGACAGAAAAGGAGCCATAAAAGCAGTTACTTTGCACTTAAGACACAGGCGCTTAGAGTTTTCTCCCTGGCGATAGTTCATAAATTTCAACTCTTATCTGTCCTCGTTATCAACTCCATACGTAAAGAATAATTCAGCTTTTGGGACTTAAACGGTAGCAACCGTAAGGGATGCGGTCGTTAAAATCTCCACGTGTCGTGCTGCCGACCCAATGCTAGCGCTCTTTTCACAGCCGCCAAGACTATTGCTAGGTGTCAAGAGTGAAATTATATGACAAGGAAAATGAGCAAGCGAAAAGTTATTGGTAACTATCACACATAAAAATCGTTAAAAAATATACATATCCCACGGCAGAATCAAGATAAGTGATAAAATAAAATTAGGAAAAGGTAGATTTCTGAGTCACCCGCATGTATAAGAGCAATTTCCACTAAAGACCTGGCAAAAAGAGCAGGCAAAGAAAAGAAAAATCTGCCACTTAAAATCGCTTCGGACTGAAATAAAGACCGGGAGCGTATTACCGACGCCGCGGCTGAGTACGAACCAATGCAATTCTCGTAATATACCACGTCCTCTGAAAACCTGAAGTTTTTGCATGATTGTATTCGACGGGCAGCATTGCCACGTCTTGCTGGAATGCAACGATTGTTCGGATCGACTTCCACGAGGAAGGAGGAGTCATCTCTATGCAAATGTCATTTTAATAATCCGGCAACCCTGTCAGAGGAATGTATTTACGAGGTAAAAAACAGGTAGGTAGACGCCATGAGACTGGAGTCTTAGTGCCTTGGGTGGTTTCGAAGGTAGGAAGGAGATCTTCTGTTGTTCGTTTGATATAAGGAAAGAATGGGCTCCGATGGAAGAATCCTAACCATTTCCGCTTATACCGGGATAGGCTTTGCAGACGAAAATATTTTCGTTTAGGCTAAACTGGTTTAGGAAAAGGGATAGAATTTTGAACTTCGCAAGTTAAAGCGAAGTTTACCTGGAAAACCGGAGGTTTAAGAAAATTTTTGAGCCACTTTTATAATCTAGAGCAGCATTTTGGATGCAAAATATGTAACACTTTCATGAAGGTAAACTTGTAGCGAGCGTTTTCCGATTTTCTTTCACGACGTCGCCTCTTTTCCTCGGCAGCAAGAAAAGATACTTTCAGCACGTAAGCCGTCTGTTAAGTATTCCGAACTTAATTCACCAACCACCCGGATGCTTGTCGTGCGATTCATCCTCCAGGTGAATGCCTCCGAGAATATGCAACTGAATTCTAAGACACACGGTGCTTTGCAGCACATATCGTAAAGCTGAATGACAATATAACGACGAAGCTTCACCCACGTGGTTCGGCATACCCACCGAATCTTCCTAGTCTCTTAAGTTTGATGACCTCAATGCAAGTTCCACTTCCTGTTAGGAATTTTTACTATATTTAACATACGCGTAAGCAAACATCGACAACCTATCGCTTAAAAGAATGAATGAAGTCTCTATGCCAATACACGGCACTTAAACGGTATTGTAACTTTGTCCGGTTTTATTAGAGTGATATTAACTGTTAACTGCCATTATGTATTAATAAGTGACAACGGATTTTAAATCTAGGAGGTAAATATTTATCCTTCTATAAGTATCCGTGAGCTTTTCAGCAGAAAACAATCTTCCTCTTTCACAATTTCTTCTGGAGTCGCCATAATGCCATGGCTAGAAAGAGTTGATCAACCGGAATGGCAAAGGCATTCACCCGAAAATATTCATGGAATTATTTGCCCAAACGTTTAACCGTCGACAGCCATTCAGGTCACTTAATGGCTCGTAATATCGCGAAATTGAGTGATAAGTACCAAAACAGTTTTCTTGGTCTAGCCGATGAATTTTCCGTCTCTTTCTCTGTCATCTTTGAAGACGATGTCTAATGGGAATTGAATTGTGTAAATCACTACCACAAATCACCGAGGGAATCCAAAAGCGGACGAGGAGGCTATTTTATAAGGAGCGAATTTCCTAACCTCATGAAGTGAAAATTTAAATACTTCCGCTCATGCGGGTAATTCTTTTATTTTTCTGCACACCCGATTCCCTCAGTCTCTTTTCCAACCTGTTTTTGCACCGCGCGAAATTGAGAAGCTTCTCGAAAGCTCCCGCAAGATAAGACCACCGAAGGGCAAGAACATTTCCATCGTCATATCCTCTCTTTCATTAACCTCCTCTTAATAATAACATTCAAATTAAAATTCGTATACATGATTATCTAAAACCATGATATCACGCTTCTAAGACAGCACACAGCAAGCTTTATCAAACTTCTACGACCACTGATTTCGGATATGTCTTAAAGGTTTGTTAAAACTTAAAGATGCTTATAGATTTTACCGCGTCGCTTCTTGTATCTACTATGTACTTGTAAAAACAAGCACCTGTAAACTTTAAACCCAGAGATTCAGATATGTGAGAGGGTAATTAAACAATAATAGCAATAACAGCATTCTAAGGGGTATCTGCGAACCAAATTTGATGTTAACACTGACCAAATGAAAGGATTTAACAGGCAATATATGGTACAGTCATGGGAATTCATGCTCCGACTAAAAAGATGATTTAAGCCGGCAAGGAACTCTCACTAATTTTTCACAGCCGTTTTTCGGATCGAAAGGAAATAAAAGAAAGCTCGAGAAAGAGACTGAGATGCCTGCCCACGTATTTCCTCCGAGATAGCAGAAGCCCGTCATAGCGCGCATCAATCTCCACCTATCGTGAGGAAGAAGTTATTATCGTCTAAGGACAATGACTCCCGCTTCCCCGACCAACAATACTGGAGGCGCATGGCACCACCCACTCTGCCCAACCCTCGACCTCATAATGAATTCTGCGGCACAAAAAAATTCACTTTGGGGGTGCGGGATTCCATGAGGAGCGTGTCGCGGCAGTAAAACATCACGCACGTGACCGACTCAACACGCGTCCTCGCCTCTCTCTCTCGCACACAAACGCCGCAACACCAGCTACATACAGATGCGTGAGCATTGGCCATTTACGTCCATCCTCCTCTGCCGCTTTTCCTCCCACTCCCCATAGATGTCTCTGCGTGCGCGAGAGACCCTTCCAACCACCCACTCCCTCCTTTCCCCAACCCTTTGGAGCTACACCCACCAACCACTTAATCTCTGCCGCATGGCAAGCTATACGGAATACTGTTTGGTATACGTTTGGAGGCGAAATTTCCCTTTTACGAGCCGTTTCCTCTGCCCGAATCCTAGCACTTGTTTTCTATCGCCAGAAGAAATAAAAGCACGTCGCTCGGAATGACTGCTCTCACCTATTGTAAGCGAGGGCAATAACTCTTGAGACTACTTATTCCGCGGAAACTTCCCTCCTTAGAAAGTTCAACGCTGTGATTTTCTTGCTGAATTAATTAAAATCTTGGAACAGGAGTGATGTCGAATGTCTTAAGCTAAATCGAGAGCGAATTAAAATGGAACTTAGTCGAAAGGATTGAGGTGATTACAATGGAGGTTGAGGTGGTATAATTTCCCTGCTGATATTCATCATTCCACTAAAGAAAACAGTAGAATCTAAATGACTGCGGAATCATCGACTCACAATGATACTGCTGAATTTCAAAGATTAAAAAGATAGTTGAATTTTAATTTCATTGATTCCACAACAAAACTTACACATTAATACAAATTATCCTCCATGGAAATTTCCTCAAATTGGGATTTTGGTAATCAGTTTCGGTATATCATACCTCTTTCTAAATGAATTCCCATCTGATGTAAATGGACATTCATGTAATGCTTCTTTTAATTAATGTAATGCAAATGCCGCAAAATTTTGTTTCCTCAGCTACTATAAAAGTTATTATCATCATGTCAGTAGAAGGCGAATATACTTTCTACCTCTTTTATAGGCATTTTTTAAGAATAGGAAAATTATTGATGATCTAATGACAATCTTTCCTTTGTGTTATGAATGTAAATGATGATACATCTCGAGAAAAAATGCAGTTGTTAAAAGAGAAAATCAAATAAACTCCACACAGATCAGAGGATGAAGAATTAATAATAATTTATCATAGAAACGTAGAGAGATACAGGATCTCTGCCGCGTCCCATAAAGAAAAAGAAATCCGTAAGGAGATAATCATATTCCGAGAAAGTTGCCAGCACTATTCCTACGGCAGGGAAACGTGAATGAATGGCAGCCTATCCCCAAGGGCTTTCGTGTTTCTATTCACTCTAACCGCACAAGTCGTCCGTGCTTTACTGGGCGTTCTTTACGGTTTCTAAAATTGGAGCCTCTTCAGGTCACATGGTAAATTTCTAGCACGATCACTGGCTCTTACTATTTTGATACTCCTACTAGTTCTACTGCCTGTGAAAGCAGGTGGTAGGTTGAATCCAAAACTCAGTGATACACTACATTGCATAAGGTAAACTTCTATACTGACACTTATGGGAAAACATATCAGACAAAAATTGAGTGGAAACTGTAACCCATTGATAAATGAGAGATTCAGTTCCCGGGTTTGCTTTCTGGTATTTCAGTAATTTTGGATGGAAGGGATCAAATAAGGAGAAAATATGGCATAAGGATATGCAAAGAATAACCTAATGAAGATTTAAGGAGAAATGTTAGGTCTCTGTATAATCAAGTGGATAGCAAGATTGCTTTATGCGATTTGCATGGGTTTTCTCCCGAATGGAAGGCCACGATATTGACCCAGCTTAGCTAAAAGATTGAAAAGTTAACTGATAAAGTACGTAGAGGGGTCCAGACGGTCTAGAAAAGCCGAATATAGCTGCGTGGAAGTTGATGCGCCTACCACGTGTCACCCAAGATGAATGCCGTGTGGATTCGTCATATCACGCTATAAGATGTACCGCCTTTTTATCCGTTCATTAGCCATCATTCTATTAAGAATTCAGGTATTTTCAAATATATCTCTCATGTAAGTATACTGGAATATTTTTAAAAATCCATCAACCTTGTTTGATGGCATACTACAGTATAGAGGGGTGCTAGATGTCTCACCAAGAAAATTTTGTCGATGACAGCAATTTCAATCAACCGAGAACATCCCAAATACCTCCCTGATTATTCTAATTCCTCTTTAGCCTTTTGACGCAGATATGCATGGATAACAATGAAACCGGATGGAAATAAATCTTGAAAAAATAAATTTTGAAAACACAAAAATATTTCCTGAGCTTATCAAATAATGCTACTGATGATGATAGATAATTCGTCGACACCAAGAAGGACAAAAATGTGAAGATGAACCAATCTGTCGTTTTCTCTATTATAAACGAAATATATTTCTTAAAAAATTCAGCTCCGAAAAGTAAAAACAACTGAAGCATCACAATGGAAAGGTGGAAAGTATTCCGAACGATTAAGTCTATTCTGTATCTCTTTTTCAAACAGCAAAAACTCTGATTTCTTTGGATAAAAACGTTACATTTTTCACTCCGATTTATGTCAAGAAAGGAGGAGAAAACATAGGGGATACAGTAAAAAAAGATTAGTTGAGTCTACCGCTTCCGAGCGAACTTTTCCTTCCCTCGAGCGATGGAAAGAGAAAGATGGAAAGGTGGGATGGTGAAGGGCTCCTAGCGTTTACGTGAGTTCAAAGTCTCGATGAATGGATCCGTGGAGGAATACGTATATGGTACGCTCGCAAACCTTGATAGTTCGTCTAAATCCCAAATGTTTTATGCAACGCAGCGGGAATGACCTTTCTGTTTCAACCCGCATCGATATCCATCCCTTGAAGCAAGACCGCTTCGGGGGTTGTTGAAGATGAGATTCTGGAAGTTCGCGAACTTTCCGTGTCCTCCTTTCGAAGACTAACAACCAGATGGACTAGATTCTGCCATTCTTAACACGCTCCACCAGGAAACTGCGCATGTGGCATTTATAGTCCTTTAGCGGAGTACATGGCTTTTATGGAAGATGGATTGCTAGATAGAGAAGGCGGCTCGCGATGGAGTCGGGACGCGATGGTAAAATTCATGGCAGAATTAGGTTCGCGGCAATTCATCAAGGAGGCTAAATTGACGCGATTGAGATGGTTAAGTCTTTGTATAAGACATGGAAAAAGAAGGTAATTATTCTAACGAGAACGAGGCAAACAGGTTTTCTCTTCCTCCATCTGATTTCCTATCATAAGTTATCTCATGTATGGTGTGACATCAATTTTCTCTAATAGTGTTTATCAATTTTATGAAATCCTAATGCGACGAGGATCAAAAGAATTTAATTTATATTGAAGATGTAATGAATATATCTAATAAATTATGTTTATAATAAAATATATAAGTTTACTTTAAAAATAAATTGTTTCACATTACAGCATTATTCTGACTAACTCAATATAACAAGAAAGGATGGATACTACTGGAATACTACTGTTTAAATCAGATAAAAATTATATTTATCCAGACAATGATGCCCAAACTTCTATTGATAATTTCAATGAATTTACAATATACTATTTTTTCTCGGAGGCAGCTTTTACTCTTGATGCATTCATTGGAAGTTATATTATCTCTGAATATACCAATGCCAATCTATCTGACTTCTCAAATTAAAGGGATAAACTTAAATCATTCGTCTACTCTAACTGATTGCACATTGAAATTTATGCTATTCAGGTACAAATTACAAGCAAAAGAATGCGTTTAAAATGAATGTCCATTATATTATATCGTACCGCAACATGTTCGAAACTATACTGTCAAACGATTCCGTGTATGGGTGATGATTTCGACAAAAGCTACACTAAAGGTAGAGAAACAAGCATATAAAAATTTAGAGCCAATTATTTGGGTAGCGTAATAAAATTCTCAACTCAACTTATGTTAAATTCGTAATAATACCATTTAAACACATCACAAGGGCTAGATTACCAAAGACTCACGAAATATAGATTATGGGACAACAATTTATATAATGATTCCAAGTTTAATATCGTTATAATATCAACGATTATCTTATCATCGCATACCTTATTCCTGATTAATAGTTAATCTTCCAACAAGCAATATGCATATTTGAGGAGCTCAAGCTACAAACTGACACCTGTCTTCTACGATAAATTTACTTATACTAGTTTTTGCACGATAATAGAGCAATTGTCAATTGATTTGGAAGAAATAAGAAATGTTGTTGTTAGTTTAAGGTATAACCTAATAGGCAAGTCTCTAGATCGACTCCTGTCTATAGACCAAAGATGGAAACTCATTAGAGTAGAAATACGATTGGGTAAACATGACTGGAATGGTCGATCTCGACGAATTTATCATTCTTGTTACCTCGAATACTTTAACCTAGTGAATACTTGTACACTTATAAACAAAATTATGTAATAAAAGAATTGATTAAGACATGATTCATGGAATTCATATATTTTTCTATGACCGAGGCAATAACTAACCTTACAAATGCAAAATGAAGTAAGATTTTAAATAAAAAGAATACAGACAAATCCTGCAGAGTTGGTAACATTCATATGCATCTAGGGCTATGATAAATTAATTAAATGGATCTTACGTTTCTTTACCGACCACTAATATAAATCTTTTGGAGACGAAGTTTATTTATAATCGAGACAAGGCAAAACTCTCTAACTGATACACCTTGGAACAATGTCAGCCAGGACGATTCCACGAATTACTTAGAATTGCAGAGTTTGAATTTTATAATCCTAACGATTTCTGTCTCTCCACCGTTTAAATCCAAGCTAATTTTAATCGTAAATCCATGTATTTAACACAAAATTTTGCACAAGATGAATACATAATACTTACTACCTTATTATTCTTCCTAAATACTAATTTAATTCCTTTTGTATGCGTACAATGTTCCTCGTTCGCATTAGCGTTCAAAATTCAAGTCATACCCCGCGACATATGAACAGATTCTAAGCAGGTAATGCAAATTAGACGAGACCGTGCATCAAACGCTACCTCTTATGGAGAACAGGAAGGATCAAGGAACTCCATATCCACGACGCAACAAGTGCTTTCGGACGTTAAACAATCTTTCCCGCTTTCCATTCCTGTTATGATTACATCTTAATACGTAAGTGTAGGCTGAAGCGACACTTCACCGAAACAAAAAATTCTAAAGAATATTTGTACCAGTATAGCATAAAATTAATTCAGGCCTATACCACAGGTGAGGAGCCTGCGGCTTCTTGCGACCTAGAAATTAGCTTTCTTTTATAATTTAAACTCTATTCTCTATATCATTGATAATGTTTGCTCTCCATTCCTTGAATGAATATATCGAGTAAAGGAAAACGAAAAGAGAAATATTTAAAAAGATATTATAACCATGTTTTTAGTAAAAATCTAGAGCGTTTAAGTATATAAAATACGCAAGTTAACTGCGGCCCGATAGCTCCAGTGTATAAACATGCGGCCCTCAGACGAAAAACAGATACCCCACCCTCGTTTTAAATGAAAAAAACGTTATTACACTCACCTCTGAATAGTCCCTCTGAGACATTTTTTCTTCTTAACGTCCACAGCTTCTGTGAAAAGCTTCTCCCCCTCTTCACTCCCTCTCCTCCTCCTCCGAGACAGTCCTCATCCTTCCAGTCATCAGGAATGCCTCCGCGGGCGAAAAAAATTCCCGAACGACGCGTCCCTCAATTCACACAAGCCTCAAAACACTCGCCGCGTACGGGAGAGGAGAAAAAACGCAAGAAAATCAGTATCTCTCCAGTTCCCTCATTCCAAACCCTTTCGCCAGTCTCACTCGCACACGGACTTCACCTGCCGAAAAATTCCGACCCCGAAAAACAAACGGAGAGGAAGGACGGCAGCTCTTCGGGGGCCACACCACACCTCCTGCGGTACGCAAAAGGGCAACGTAATACACGCGGGACGAGCACACGCACGATACCGTATCAAAACTGTCCCTGAAAAAACCTTTCCCTCTCATTCACGTGTCCTCAAGCAGTCTCTCGCGATTGCTTTGCGCGGGCACTCCCCTCCCTCATCTTCTCCCTCCTCCTCGCCACCACCCCCATCGCCGTCCCTTGGGGAGCCTTTGGCAACACTCTCGCCTTCTTCAGTCTCTCCGCGGGGCGATAAAGGGCTCACCATGATACGGCCGACACACCGAGAGGAAGGAGTCCTCGAGATGACGAGAACGCCTCGGCTCCAAACCGCCCGGCGGGGGCAGCCGCTCTGTGGGGGAAGCCGCCACATTCCTCGGCCGACGCCATGTTGAAATACCTCACGCACGCACGAACACACTCTCAACACACTGCCTCTCTTCCCCCCGCCTCCCCTTCCCCTCTTCCACGAGCACACACTCACCAAGGCCTGCGCGAATCCTCCTACACTACCCACTTATGCGAAAAAAAGGAGCCTCCCGTTTAAGTTTCCCGGGTTCGATCCCCCCGCGAGATCCCGGTCGAAGGAGCACGACTTTGTAGATATTTTAACCCTCTCTCTCGGAAGGAAACTATCCCGTCTGGCGGTTTTTTTACCTCCGAAACACACTCGCGCACGCGCCGGGCGTTGAAGTCTCCAGCTTCCCCGCACCGAGGTTTTTGCCCTGGCCGCTTCACCCGTTCCTTACGGTGCAGGTGATCGCCAGTTCACCGCCTTCCCGTGGAGTCTGCGCCTCTTCCGAAGCGGTTCGAACGCTTGCTTTTGCGAAAATGAAGTCCTCTCCCACTGCCTTGAAGAGATGTGGAATAACTTCTCAAGAGTCCCAAGTATTCGGCTTTCCGACGGTGGGTTTCCGTAGGCGATATGTGAGGCAGCTGAGAGAGGTCGGTGGACCTCAGCCCTTTCGCTCCGTCAAGCAACACTTCTTGGCCGTTCTTGAAATTGTCTCGGCTCTGGTCGGCTCTGACCTCACCCTCGGGCCTACGGCTCCTATCTGCGCCGGGAAGGCCTTCGCCCACGGACTGTTATAGGACCCCGCTGCCATCTCGCGGCCACCTGACGCACTTTGCCTTCTTCCTCCAGCTCCGCTCTTTTCTTCTTTGGCAAGTTTCCTGCGATCACTCCGAGTATCTTGCTCCTCTCTTCTTCTTCGCCTTTTGGAGGAAAATGTGGAAGTAATAATAAGTAGATAATTTACTTTATTTTAATTATTAAATTTAATTTAATTTAGAATTTAATGATAGATTAAATTTAAGATGGGATTATCTAGTCATAATTTAACCCATTAATAAAGACGTTTTGTATTATGCATTATATCGTGAATAAAAATAAGTGGAAATAAGTTAAGGAGCGATTGATGGATGGATTCAAATGATATAATGTAACTAGTACAAGGATCATGGAAAAAAGTTGTAGCGAATTTATAAACTTACGAACGAGAGTGCCTTTTGTAAGAAAATTCTCACACACTTAAAAGAAATTAACCATAATATAAGGGCGTAAATTATTTATCATAAACCATTAGAAATATTCTGAAAAATACCATTACAGTATAAGTTTTTAAGTCAGAGATTCTCGTTTAATCTAGAGCTAATTTCTTTCCTATAGCAGTCATAAAGGAAGGGAGTGACCGCCCCCATCGTCTGTGAATCCGTCACTGTAAGGTGACATGAAAAGCTGAATGCCATGGGAAATCACCTGAGTCCTCCGGCCAGGGCCAAAAAATAAAAAGTTGGAATTTAAAGCTTAATGTGACCACTTATTAATATTTATTCTGTATTATGATTCTATGTTTTATTAGTGTTTATTATGTAAGTTAACATGATAGATGTTTTTAAGTTTTCTGAAAATTTTATAGAAATTCAAAAGGATAAGAAAACCTTAGATTTATATCGGAAATCTTAATTCGTTTGCGTCTTTCCATTAAAATAAATTAGGAATCAAAATAATATAAATAAAGGCAAGTTAATAAAACAGAATAAAAAAATGGGGAACCAAATAAGTAAGATACTACGACTAAAATCTTAATTTCAACAGTCCGATACATCAAAACAATTTTTCCGAGAAAATTTTTGTGAAAGAATGTAAATATTCTAATATAAAAAATAATATTCTCCAAGTAATACTTTAAAATATATTTCTATGTACAAAGAAAGACAAAATGAATAAATATTTCACCCTCTTTAAACAGTCATTTTCAGGAGATTTCGGTTAACATTTATCACGACATACAAATATACAAAAAATATTCCCTAATCATATTTTATGATTCTTTTAACGTCGATCATTTACTATTCCATGTCATCTTTAGACGACTCCTTTCACTACCTAAACCTAATCATTATCTACGAAAGTAACACTATAAACATGATTCGAATATTCTAATAGACCGTCATCCTTGTTTACCGTTCTCCCCTTGAGTGGTTAATATGTCTTAATAGGTTTGAGGCGAGACCTATTATAAGAAATCGTCTGTTGTCCCAAACACGTGTGGAAATTTTCAAATATCAGCGGTCCGACCTTCGTAAAAAAGTGAAATACAATGTTTTTGGCCTTTTTCGAACGACGATCACTTATCTAAATAGCCAACTTCCTATTCCTTTCGATTTACGCTTACGGGAACTTGGCGTTTAAAACCCTCGGCCCGGGTCTTAATTTCTTTGTTTCTTTCCTATCTGCCCATATAATTAGAAATGTTAATTAAGTCCGATGTCTAATAACTGAATTCCTTAGTTCATCTCTAATCTAAAAGTCTGCTGGTATAATGTTGACGACCACCACGTCTAATGACTCTCCGACCCGACCAATCTATTAGGGTCACGGCGCTAATCTCTCTATCTCGGAGGTTAGCTAGATGGTGTCGGCATTTAACCGCATCCTTTCCTTCTCAAACGACGAAATTTTTCTAAAAAGATCCCAATGTAAAAGCATTCAGCGCTTGGCTGAGAGACAACCCGTTGAAAAATTGTGTATCACATGTTATAGCTCTCTGTCTCTTAGAAGTACATTTTTGTGTTTAAGTCATTAGCTTAAGGAACTTCTTTCCTTTGACAAATCATTCGCATAGTTAATAGGCAACCATAAATAAGATCTGAGAGAGGCTTAAAACATAAATCAAATAAGTTTTGATGTGGCTGGAAAGTGACTGGGAGAGCAATTAAGTACTCTATTCTTAAATTTAAGGATATGAAGATATTTTTGAATGTATGCTAAATCGGTCTACCATTTCATGCTAATTAGCATTCTTCTGGAAAATTGTGAAGAACTATTTAAAGCAGTTTTTACTTATCTAGTTTTTCTACTAAAACCAGTTCTATCTGCATTACCACTGGTTCAAACCATTTTATCTCTCTTCCATGTAATTATATAACTCAATTATTATATACTAATTATATAACTAGTGAATGAATGACAAGTACAGATAGAATCAGTAAAGACCCAAGATATTTTGGAGCCCCAACCGAGGAGAGATTCGAGCGTCCTTGTCGACATTTATTTTACTAGCAACCATCCTAAATAATAAATCAGTATTGCATGATAAAAACAAAATTATGACATTTTTTGGTAATATTGTTTCTAGACGATTTCTAGCTGACTTTTGCAGAATTAAATGAAAAATCCTAGTGATGACTTCAGTTATGGCTAGTTATAGCTGCAATCTGATTGAAGGTCGCGAAATGTTTCCAAGGATTGAAAGATAAAGTTGCATTCTCCTATGCCTTTGTTTTAGAGAGAGTTATTTTTATAGCGAATATTCTTAAGTCTCGTACGCGCTGCCTTAATTTGATATAATCCCTATCTTTTGCTAACTGTCAATGCCATAGAAAAATGATATTATATTATAAGATTGTCTTGCAAATCCAGGTCTTCGTCCCAAAATTACGTCGCCCCAAGCGCTGCTTGGTTCGCCTGCATTTCTGGGCAAATAAACATGAGTATGATAAATGTTGTGGTAGGTTGGCTTTGAAAATTAATCTTAAGGCATCGAACTCACGATCTTTTGTAATGAAGCCATTCTTATGCGGACCTCTTTCATCGTTAAATTTATTTTTCAGTCAATGGTTTCGCCATTTTAAAGTAAAACTGTTTCTTTGTCGTCATTTTACATTAGTTCAGTTGAATTTCGTCAGTTGACCGTTTCCTAATATCAGTATTACCTTAATGTCTGGATTTATTATATGATTGTGAGTTTTATTTGACTTCAAAGAAAGGCTGGTATATTTCCAATAAAGTTATGATAACTGAAGTTTCATTGTCATCGGAAAAAATAGAACTTAAGCTTATTTTCCTGTTCATTTATTGGATTTGTTTTTCTTCTAATACTCTTTCACTGTAAGTCTCTGTATCCATACGAATATGAAAACTTCTCAGACTTTTCCAATTTATTTTTTATCTTAACAAGTGACTGCAATCCTAAAAAGTGAGAAGTAAATTATTGTATATTAAAAGCGATTACCTTTTTCAAAAATTTAGTGAATATCTTTACATAATATTAATTCTAATTTTCACCAGAATCAACGCAAAATGTTTCAGCTCTTATGAATATCCTATGTAAACTTAACCTAATATGTAATTTACTTTTTTCGTCTTCCTAGATGGTTTTATCTCCGAAATTACTTTCTCTTTAGATAGACCCCCTTTATTTCATTTCCTCGCTTCGACCACTCTGATAGGATCACACATGAAAATCTTCCAAATTCCCTCTTCTTAAGAACAGCGTGAATTATCTTACTTTCCAAAGTTTTCTACCGTTTTGAAGTGTTACATAATATGAAATTAGATGGAGTTTTGCTTTTTAGAGCACCTATTCAGCTCATCTGACTCCTTCACCTTTAATTCAATGGTAATATTTAAACTACTACATTCATTTACCTCTCTTCCATAATACATAATGCAACTAAAGTCAAGAGAATAATCTCACTAAAATACCTGCTATTGATCTTTCATTGTGCTATTCTTACCTTCGTCTATGTCTCTTACGATTGACTTAATTTATTCATGTACTAGTGAGCGCAAAGATATATGTCATAATTTCAAAAATACAGAATACTAACCGCAAGAATATTAGAGTACCCTTATGGTAAATTATGGTAAATGGTATAAATTATGGTAAATTAGCATTGAGGTTCCCCTGAGCCTGAGCACGCTCATCAGGAAATGTTTGATTTTATAATAATGATGTTGTTAAATAATACCGTTATGATAAAAATCATTTAAAGACAGAACTAATACAAATTATCCTTAGCAATATAAAACGTCACATTTTTTAATATAAGCATCATAAAAATAACTATTAATGCATTATATTATTTACCTATCTTATTCAAATGAATTCAAAAAATCAGGATCGCATTTTCAGTTACAATAACAAAAATAAATAAATACAACATAGACAAATTAACTTTAAGAAATGAACGAAATTGGAACAAAAAGCAATAAGAATGTAATGAATGTAAAACAACAATATGACATATTACTAGATAAAATCCTATCTTTCTTCATTTCAAGAGAAAATTCAGATGTAACTGGGTCGTTTATAACGTTTATTAAAATTTTCAAATACATATTTCAACTCGAATTCGGTGAAATTAACTGTTTAATACGATAATGTCATAATTGATGCACGAATTTTGAATTTTAAGATTTGACAAGGATCCTCTACCTTTACTATTTTACCAAATTCACACAGTTAGGAATTTCAATGTGATTCATTTAATTTATATTTTACATTTTCTGAAAACAAATATTTCCTAGTTTGTTTTATTAATTAATCATATCTTCATTTTTAAATATATACCCTTAGAGCGAGTTACTTAGCGAGGTTTAAAATGCAAGCAAAAGATGAAGTTAAAATTCAAGATCATTCTCTACTCTTTTTCTTAAAGAAGTTTTTTAGACCCACAGATACACATGAAATTGTATCCTATAATTAACTTGTAATTCAATTTGAATTGAAGTCACCGTAAACTCCATTTTATTTTTAATCTAACTGTGAAGAGTTGGACTGGCGATGAAACTATAATATGTATAAAATATATTTTTGAAAATGTTATTTTGAGGTGAAAATTAAATTATTAGCTGTTTTTAAGCAGTTCATATTTGTTGTTTAATTCAAGAAAGGAATTAATCGAATACTAGCCGCGTGCATGCACCCTCTGGGTGCAGTTGTTTGGTCTGGACCAGACTTCTGGACTGAGTCTGGACTATGAACATGTACTATCAGTCATTTTTAATCATTACTTTCATATGGACATATCAATCATAATGTATTCTTATGGGAAAACGCAATACCTCGGTTTCAACAATCGTTTCGGTCGTCAAGGGGATTGGTTGTTTACAGCCTCAAAATTTCACGAAATTTCCGTCTATTTTAACCGAATTCTCGCCATTTCGACCCGATAACGATATTTCACGACCAAAATAAGAATTTTTATTCATTTGTCTTTCTTTTGGTGCTTATCTTGATTTCGTAAGCCTATTGTTTCTAATTTAATTTTGCAAAAGAAATGAAGCCTGCAACCGATAAAAGTGTGGTTTACGTGCATTTCTTATGAGAACGGTTTTTCTTCTCTGCGTTCGAACTGGGGCCGTTCAGGTAAAAGAAAATTTTGCCACATTGTAGGGTGCAGCAGTCTACATCGAATGCATGTTTCAGCATCGCTCTAGCTCTTGGCGATGGCGAGAAAAACGCTTTTTGTAGACAGACGGACCGACAGACAGACCGACAGACAGACACCGTTACGTTTTTAATATATATAGAAGATAGAAGGAACTAATTCTACCTGTTAGAAGTTCCTCCAATTAGATTGCGAGATATTTTGTAGGCACGAAATGTATACAATGGAAGTAGAAGAAAATTATTCTTATAATATTTCAATTATCATTCTTTGTGGCGTTGAACTGCAACTATAATTTGAACTGCTATATTGAACTAAGATATACACGGTTTTTAAAAGAATTCAGTGCAGAGTAATCCTACCCACAGAAGTATAATTATATTTATAGTGAGAGAATATATGAGAACCTACAATTAGAGTCCGAACAAAATGCACAATAGTCGTTAAATAAATATAAATTACTAATGTCACTAAGAAGTAATAACTGGAAACTCTCGTAAAAAGAAAATACTAATAACTACTTATAAAAATTAATTTTATTACCTATAAATAAATAGTAGCATTACTTTTTCGAGCTCATAATTTGTCTCTCACTATTAAAATCCCATAAAAATTTTAAAAAATTGGGAAATTAGAGACAACTCTATAGCCTGTGTATATGTTCTCAGTTAATAGCCAATCAAAGAGTGAGACGAAGATAAAAACAATCCACCCATATAAAAACCAGGTTAACGGTAAGTTGCAGTGCTCCTCATGCCCTCCAAAGCAATAAAATAATAAAGCAAAAAAATAATCATAAAAACATTCCGGAAACGCCCTCGCAAGCATTCAAAATGAAGATTCGTGCACCACGCATCGCGAGATGAGAAACGTGCTTGCGTGCGGAAGGAACAATGGGACGGCAATCAGCGAGCATGTCTCCCATTACCATGGCTTTAAGTGAGTAAGAGACTAACCAGCCTCTCTTCTGCTATAATCTCTCACGAAATAGGCTGTCGGCCTCTTTTGCTAAGGTCAGTACATCGATCCAGCGAAGGAAGGTATGGAAAATCGGTGGGAGGGAAATCAGGTGGCAAGTGGTCAACCACTTGTTCATCTCTCGACGAATGCGTGGGTCAAGTGGAAAAAACACGAAGACGGAGAGTATCGTAATCTGAAAATTTCGGAATGAATAAGAGTGTTAATGATTTTATGACAGTTCGATAACGGTGATACTCAGTTAATGTATGACATCGTGGATATTTGAAGGAATATTGTTTGAATTTTTTCGTTCCAGCCTTTTTTGAATCATATCTATATTCTAGTTTGTATCGAAAATATCAAAACTATCTAAAAGATGACTCTCAGTTCTTCGCCGATTCCACTCTTCGTAAGTTTCTTCTTTAAAGTCTGAACCGAAAGCTAAAGTTGAATGACTTCCATAGTGATTCCTCAAAATAATGAACATTACGCACTATTCATGCTATAAGACTGATTTAAATTCTACAAAAATATAAAAATATCTCCGACAGAGCCTATGGCTGGCATGAGAAATATGAATAATGCCTTTCTATCAAGCATTAGACTACCACAGTATCACATCAAGTACCATGCAATTGGATGCTATAAGACTTGGTTTGTTTTACGTAATATTTGACCAGACGATGGATCGATTAAAAATTCGTACATGATAGAAAATATTTTACTTACTTTTCTTCACCCACAAATCAGAAAATTTTATAAATAATGATAGTCCTGGATCTTATGTGATAGTCCCTATCATATCCTGATGAATATAATATCTTTAATTTGTCTTTTACTGCAGGGTGGAGAAAAATTTACCTCTCATTTATTTTCGTCTCCCTTATGTTCATTCTATAATGATATGAAAGTTATTTTAAGTGAAGCTGAGTAATGTCGTTTATATAGGTCTTATATATACCTTATTGAATGCTGTGAAACGTGTCATTGGTAGGGTAATTGTGTACTGGTAGGGACGTGCTCCATTCATACCATTCTAGCTCAGTATCACCTCCTCTTCTAAAGAGCTTCACTCTTTCTACAGGGCTTTTGGTAGTGAAGGAACTGAGATTCATGCTTGCATCAGGCTATTTTCTTCTCATGTTAATCTATATGGGATGAAAATATATATAAAAAAATCTCTAAAGGAGGAGGCAATAACCCTTTAGCTGCTTTTCTAATGAGGGACTTACGCAACTATCGCACCCCTGAATAATCTACTACGTAATCACGTTAGTCAATGAAGTGCCAAAAGTCAATTCCGAAATGGATTGCGTGAGTTTACAGCATAGCTCTCTTCCATGCATGAAACAGGATGCTGATGCAGGAAGAAATTCAGAGAAAGAGATGGGCTAAGGGCGAGGGTTCCTAATGAATGAGGAGAAAGGATGGGAGTCGGCAGCTGTGATTACGGACGTCCTTTCTCGAACGAGCACTTACCTCTGATTAGGGCCAAGAGAAAAAGGAAACTATTTCCCCTTACCGGTCTTTTTCTCACCTCTTTCCATCCCTTACTTTTCCTTTTCGCCATGCCTTCGGAATATTCTCCCGATTTTTGCCCCATTCGACCGTTCACTGTGAGATTCGGTCGAGGAAGCAGTGGGATACTTGAAGCGAATCTCTGGTGGGAAAATGTGATTGAGACGCGGAAAAGGCTTTCGACAAAAACGGGAAGAAAATGGGCGAAAAAACAGGTCCTGGAAAGCATTATTGTGAAAGAAGTACCGCTTTGTTTTCAGGTTCACTTCTTCCTCTCCCATTCTGGTGGGACTTTTACATGCTGACGTTCAAGGCACAGGCAGTGAATGAAACTGAACATTAGTGCTCCATAACGGAAAATAGAATTTCACAAAAGTTTAACCGCATAATCAGATCAATTATATTCTAATAAGGTAACGCTTCTAAAATTTTGAGGCGTCCATATGACTTTAATTAAAAATTCGATAAATGCTGTCGAAACAGGAGAAAATGAAGAACTCTAGGAATAAACTGAGAGTCCGATAAGATCAAGACTCTAACCCGGATTTTCAATTTGTCTAGTGGCTGATATAACGATTAAGCTATCTCGACACCCTTTTTCGGGAGACTTATCGTGCATAATTATCCTAAATCCTTTCCTCTAACTGCATTGTGTATCCTGCAATGGAATTCCTCACCCTACATTCCAAAGTCATATTAAAGAATTTTGTCTTTGACATAATCAGGAGAGTCTTTGTCGGGGAAATGAGCTACTGATTATTTTCTTCCTTAATATATATGGAACAGGGGTGGATCATGAGGTGGGGGCGATAGCCCCTTGACTTTGTAAAACCAGCAATTATGCTTAGCTGCTAAGTAAAGTTTCCGAAGATCAGACAGATAAGATTTTCTGGGATTACAGTATGTGTACTGCATTTTCCTAGACAAAACAGCATTGACAATAGAATATTAAGGCATTAGGATATTGCTAATTTAAGGTGATTGTGAAAGAAAATTGTATCAAAACGTCCTCCTCTTACTTTCAAGTCTTAGATTCGATTTTGATGTCAAGAGAGAGCTAAAACTGTGAAGACTTCAAGTATTTCCACGAGCAGTGGTACATACATACAACAGCAAAGTGTATAATGGCCCGAATTTCCCTCTCATTCATTTCAAAAAGGCCCACATATTGCCACTAATAAAATAAACTATTTTCATTTCCTGTAAAACTCGGGTCAAATTCCACAGATCCAAACAGCTTGTACACAGTTTTTCTAAAATCAACTCTCATATTCCTCGAAGCCAAACCACAAAATCATCGCCGAAATCCACTTAATCGTTTGATATAATAACTTTCTCTCAAATCACCGAGATTCAAACGTGCGAATGATGAGCCATGACTATAATTACTTCTCAGAGAGAGAGAGAGATCCCAGCGCGAGATATGTACAGGTCTGAACGCAAAGTTGACACAATTTTTTGCCCTCCTCGATCTTCCTTCTCCCGGTTTCCTTCTAGGGCGCCATAACGACGAACGGAAAAACAAGCAGTGCCGGAAGCTTATCTCCCAGGCGTCTGGGAAGAGCTAGCCAGATGGTTTGACGTAAAAAACACGACAAAAAAGGAGTAATCTAGGGAGACCTGGACGCCATTTGCCATAATCATAAGGTTCCTTTTTTGTAGCTGAATGGCCGCCTTAAGAAGTGAATCCTTTCACACATACAGCCTCTGTTAGAGATGGGGAGCGATCAGAAGACTGATCGAAGACTGGCGATATTTTCAGCGAGGAAAACCAACACTTTAAGTGATAGAGACATTCCGAACGATTCGGTTCAGGCTAAGTATTTATTTTCCCCTCTTACGAGGGTTATTAGTGATGCTTTTTAAGAATTTAACGAGCGTGATCTTTCAACATGTGGAACCACAGGAAATCCATGCACCACGATTGACTTATAACCCGGAGTAATCAGCCAGTTAGATTTCCAGATTAGTAAACAGAGCTGATGATGAGGAATTTCCGATAAATAGAATGTAATGAACATTAATGTGATTAGTGTAACATAGGCTGCCTCGATGCCTCTTCTACCTACGTAGGTTTTGAAGCCGGGCGTCGTGTAAATAAGAGACTAAAATGTCTCTGTACTTCCCGCTAAGCTTTACAATGCTTAATAATCATGCACCATAAAAATTTCTTACACTCTTGCGCCAATCTCCATATCTACAGCTATGCTTAAATTTTAGAGCTTACTATATTACACTAAACAAAAGAAATCTGAACGAATTCGGAAAATAAAATCATATGCTCTTTTGATGGCATGAAAAGAGTTCGCTAAACAACACTCTGAAGCATTATTTTCTGTAATGGTGACTTATGATCCACAGTCTGTTATTCCCGATGATCATCATCACTAGAATGATGATCATGAGATGAAATCAGAGATTTAGCTATGTTGCAACTCCATGATTTTGCAGATTAAAGGATAAATTAGAGGAGGATAAGACGAAAAACTCAATTCATTCGATTTCGGATTCGTTTTCCTACAGAAATGAAAATCAATTACCTCGAAATAAGCATTCGAAATACCTCATCCTAAGTTGTAGTTAAAGATAAAGAGAAAAACCCACTAAATCTAGATTTGGGTCCACTGATATAAAATATCGGCAGCTCATATCGAAGATCATTAGACTCATGCATGTCTCTGGAGAGACGATTAACTTCCGTGTACTCTGTCGCAGTGAATGAGCAAGTCAACTTATATTACCATGCGAAACGATTCAACTTCCTCTCTCACGCTCCTAATAGATTCATCCCTTTTTAGTTTTCACTAACCAAATTAACGTTAGAAAATTCATTCTCAGATAATAGTTTCAGTAATTATTTTATATTTTCTTCGAAAATTTAATGGCAATGATAGCCAGTGTTTCGTCTAACATAAGTTGTGTATCAGGGAGTTACCCAATTTTATTTTTAACTTCCCAACCAATATATCCAGGGCCCAATATTTGTTGAGAATTCAAAATTTTCAGCTCTATTTTCTATACATAATTATATCACATACATAATGGAAATGCATATATCAATTACCATTTAAAGTGCTTACAGAAATCATAAATTTGTAATTTATGTTCAACTCTATTGATCATCTTTCAGTGACCGTCTTAAGCGACTTCCTTTGCGCTCAATAATGAAAAGAGAAGACACCATGGGGTGTATCCAGGAATTCTCAATGGAAGGAGCTAAGGGTCTATAAAGAGAAGCATGATTGCCTATCATCAAGGGGCGAGACAAATTATTTCCAAGATTTAATAAAAACGGCAATAGATGCTTGTATTATCTAAGCATAATTTTTACCCCGTGTAACAATAATGAAATGCTATTGCTTCTGAGAAGATGATATTTCTGGTCTTGCGGTAGTTACAGTAGTACTCAAAAGACAATTTTATTCCAAGACCACCGTTTCATTTCCACAATTAAGTGTTTTGGGGTAATTATCGCTATTACTGTAATATTCGTCTCTCAAAAAGAATGTTTCTATTTCTATTTTAAGGGTACTTAATGATTATTTATTAAAAATGTGTACAGTTTAGTTCCAAATGATGGCGGTGGATTGATTATATAATCTTCTTCCATTATTCTAAAAATGAGAATGTACAAGTTTTTCATAGTCTAATGATATGGAAACTCACTGCCATATTTTCTAGAATATTGATTCTCTCCCTAAAGGATAGTAATGTTTCAAATTATACATGTTCCCATCACAAATTCCAATCTTTTGGAAGATGAACAGACAATACTGGCAATTAACTCAAGAGGATATTAGAATTCTGATTATACATAAAGGACTTAACTTCGTGACTGTTCCGTTTATGCATAAAGGACATAGCTTCGTAAAATATTTCAGCATTAGATCCTCTTTGGATATTAAATTAAGGGGAATAAACAGCAATTCGAGTCCATGGACCCTACGGTTACTGGTAAGAAAACAAAAGAAGGATTTCTCTTATAGCACCCAATCTGCAATATGTAGTATTACGCTACAGATTCTAATCCTCAGCTCGTAAATAAGGCATTTCAGAGTCGGCAAGAAACGTTACAGATAGCGAAGGCTAAAGGGAGAGTAGACGAAAAATTTTAATCAATTTCTTAGGGTTATTTTTTTCTTCAAATGCTTTTCCGTCTAATCACGAGCCATTACGACGGAGGCCATGGCAAGCTGGTTATTTTGTAGTCCATCGCTGACCAAGGACGTCAGCCACTTACTCCAATTCCCCCACTCCAACGCAAGAGACTTTATCGTGGGGATGCCATCAACACTTTTTTGTTAGGCAGATAATGAGGGGCGCGATGATGACATATGTATTCATTCCGCGGAGGAAAATGGACGGACATCGACGGGCACTCCGCGAAACGATGAACTATGTGAACTTTTTAGATCTTTCGGAGATAAGAAGTCCAGAAGAGGTGTGAAGGAATTTTGTAGGGAATAGCCACAGATATTGTTGTATGATATTTCATGGCATTTATTATCAACCACGCTGCATTACACTAAAATATAATATATATTTGTTGATTGATCTATTATTGAAGAAATTTTTAAGGGTTTTCGTTCGGCATAAATAATAGATAAGAGCTGGATAAATAAGAGCGTCTGCCTTTGATGGAAATGGTCCTAGGATCGATTCAGGAGGGAGCCTGGTTTTAAGGGTTTTGGATAAGGGTTGGAGGCAAGAATGACATCTGAACGTAAAAATTAGAGCTAAATTATAATTTGTTATCATTACTAATCATCAAATGTGTCCGTAAGAGATGGCAATAATATGATTAAGAAGAAGCGAAAACATAGTTGCTGCATAGTTTTTCAGAGGTTTTTTTTCTCCTCATAAATGATAAATTTCTGTCTTCGGCATCGCAGTATCGCAACCCATTACTCTTATTCAAATCACCATGCACCTACCTAACAATAGTCCATCCTCAGGATACTTTGAGTATTGATAATAATTTATGCGCCAAATGGGATAAACTGACAATATATGTTTGGTGAACATGGACATAAATATGTATATATCTAAGCCGAGATATCCTACTTTTCAAGTTCTATTTTCAAGAAACCTGAGTTAAATATCCTAGAGCATTTTTTATACATAGAATAGCTACGAGAATTTACTAAGCGTACTACAGTGGAGAATGACATTAAAATTTTTTAACTGCAGGTTTCAATAAAAAGTAAGGTTGGTAAAAACAATCTTAAGCTCAAGGTCCAGAATGATTCTTGTGGTATATTCCTGTTTAGACAAGAAATCACACAATTTTATTCGTCATATACTACATTTAGAAAAAAACTAAAGTAAATACCCTCTTTGTTTTTACGGGTATTCAAACTTGATTTCCAAGTATCAATTTCGATGTTAACCTGTTTAAATCCAACAAGCATAAGTTGGCCATACGTCCCGTTTTCTCCTGTAAAGTCTCATTCTCCCTGCACTCGTGTCTTTAAATTATCTTTCTTTCAACAGATTTTACGATTGCAGATACAGATCTCTATCAGCCCCTTTTGCTCAATTTTCCATCACTAATTCGTTCGATACCTGTGGTGAAATTCGAAGATTAATCCACGCTTTTTTTGCCTCAGCTAAGCAAAGTGAATGAATCATGTCTCAAAGGAATTCATAACTGACGAATATATTCTATCAGATAAAACGAAATTGAGTAATATTTTTCCCTTTTATGATTCAACTGATAAGCCGGAACGAGATCTGAATTGATTCAAGACATCAGATATGAACTGTAAAGCTATATTTTCCGTTGATTGTTGATATTACTTTAATGATAGCAATTTTACGTACAATATTCTTAACGTACGCTTTGAAATAAACACTTGTAAATTGATTAATTTTTTATGATAACTTGAAAAAAGTGATATTCAAAATAAAATTCTGTTGAGCTATAGATCTTTCTATTCTTTTTTTAAATGAGACCTAACCTTTCGCCGAAATTCACTTTAAAATATAGTATTTATGCCTAAAAATTCTGCATTGTTACAAATATTTATCCTTAAACTTCATTTATTGAATCTTCTTTCGGAAATCAAGTGAGTAATAAAGTTAACAGATCTATTTTATAATTCCATTTTTGTGCCCTTTTGTCTCTTAAGAATAATCTTTGGTCCACGTCACGTCCGGCGTCCTTGGAACACAATTGGAATTCATAATTCGACCTCAAATTCCTTAGAGTGATTGATAATAAGCGGATTAAATATCCTCGTCATATCCTAGTCAAATACCTAGCGTTGAAAAGCCATCTAGGAAGTAATTAGCGATTGCCCTCGGATCCTCCAATGATCTACACCAGAATGTATGTCGAAATTTCTAGGTAATACTATAGGGCGAAAGTTGAAAAATTATGAAATGCGTGTACAATTCTATCCTCGGAAAATCTAGCTGTTTGCCTGGTCTTGAATCAGATGTTTCAATTGATAATAATGTATCGATATTAGACAATCTTTACTATCCAACATGAAAAATTAGAAAGTTTTGCCGCTTCCTAGGAAATCATTCTGAAAATGAAACTGAGTTGGTATCCTAGCTAACTTTGACTTATTCCTTTTTGTTTATCTTTTGGTTGCCCAGTCACGCACCTCGATTTACTAAGTCAATCATTTTTTTCTACACACTAAAATTTTGATTGACACGAAGTTAAACCCTCGTTGCATGAATGTAAATTTCTTATAAAAGTATTCAATCATTTAGGATTGTGGATTATCATTATGGATTTTCTCCTCTTTTCATCAGAAACGTTGAATTTTTTCTCTGGTTTCGGTATCTGAAATGTTCTCCTTCTGACTCTCATTTGTACATCTATTAATTTCCCTCCGTTTTTATCTACCATTTATTTTCAGTTACTTTCTCGTACCTCTTCCGCTCTCTACAATTTAACCTCCACTCGAGATCTTTTCCGCTTCATTGGTTCACGACCCGTTCGCATTTCCCGATGTACGGGAAAAGCAGCCTCTACATTTTTTTTATAAAAGCCAAAGGAAAATAAAATATCCGTTCCCGGAAGATTTTTTTGGAACCCGAAGAAAATTTGGATTATGAATATCTCCTTCTTTGGAGGTGATTATCTGAGCTCGGAAAAACAAAATTACATTCCAAAACGGGTCCCGACTTATTTCAGAGTTTCGTGGGCGAATTCTGCGAAGGATTTAATGCTTATAAAATCACGAAAAGAGCAGCTCGAGTTGCAGTTGAGAAAAGATAACATCTCGCGATTCGAGAAAGCTCTATGAAATTCCGCGAAAAGGTTTTGGGTTTTTCTATTCATTTTTGGCTACACGATATTCGAGGCATATTTCTTTCGGCCGAAAAACTTGGATCGAAGCAAAAGAACTAAAAACTCTCTATTTATCAGGGATTCGATTAGTTTATAAATCTTAAATGATTTGTATACTGATTTAGCATCAGAAATTTCCTGTTTCTGTATGGCTTCATCAAGCCATTGAATAGAATAATGTACTTCCCAAAATTTCTTTAACTCTTCATTAACATGTAACTCATATTTTATTTACAAATTGGAACATTTTATCATTAAATATGATTCACGAAAGCTTTTAGTGAATTTAGAAAATAATTTATATAAATTTAAGGCTTAACGAGAGTTTAACGAAATCTGTTATAAACAAGCATCATACATGTATTAATTTAAGTTTAGGCATAGTATCTTTTCAAGAATATAGAGTTAAATTTACTTCATAAAAATATAAAGTTGATTATATTTAAATAAAGAGGAACTATTGTTACTCTAATTGGTTTAAATAACCTAAGCAGCTATAAATAGACCTGCTTTCCTCATGAATTGAATGCTTCCTCACTGAATTTTAAATGATGAGAGTAAACAAAGTATTTTTGTCTCATTTTTTAAGATGTTGAGGTAAAAGAGGTTTTAATTTCTCGTTAATAGATGTATACAATTCATTCTTTTAGTATAAATATCAGAAAACAACACCGTGAACAAGAGTATCTTTTTCAGGCCCTAGGAGAGGCGTAATTCTACGGAAACAAGGCAGTTATTCCTGTAGGTAACACATTGATTTGTTGATACAGGTAACTCTTCAAACAAGATGTTCAACGGAAAACTTAGAGAAGCTATATTATTTAGACTTTTCTTTGCGGAATTCAGTTACATTTCAAACATAAATATATTATTATTGATTAAACTTTTTATTGAGACTTTAAATTTAATAAATTTAAATAACCCCGCTTGGACTCAAATATCTTCTCACTACCATGCATCGAAGAATAGAAAAAATTTCTCTTTCATTTTCTTACAGAATAGGGAATACTGCATCTTTCGTTTAGTTCTGTCTCGAAATCAGTCTTAGTCATGGCTGATAAGGTTACAGATTAAGAAACAAAGGTATCTCCAAGCGCCGACAAATGTGAAGATGATGCTGAGCAACGTCATCTAGTGAGATTTTTCCTCAACAGCTGCGAAAAATATTATTAAAGAGTATGTTTCACTTAAAAATTCACATTTTAAAATCATAGTAGCATTCTGACTCAATGAAGAAAGCGAAGTCAAAAGATCTTAATCCTTTTATTGGAAAGTAAACCTTGTTCCCTTAAATTTGGCTGCTAAAGATGGAGAGATGAGTTTCAAACCATCTTTTAATTTAAAATATGGCCTAAATACTTAAAATTAATATTTTAGTATTGAGATATTATAAGAATATTTTATTTTTTATTATATCATACTAGTTGCCCTTTGCGAAAATTTCGCAGATGGACACTGATACTCTATTTCTTCACCCAAGTATATTCCAAAAAACACTTCAATCAGTAAAAACGAAAACGCAATCACCAAAAGTTACCTAAATACCTTTATACTCTGTAACAGTGTCTGTTTCAATATACTTTGTTTGTATCGACAGATATCGATATCTGCACATCGAATAACGAAACTCTATAGGCCAATTCAAATTTTAAGTCGACTTTCTTACCAAATGGTGCACTTTTCATTTGTTAAAGGAAGGAAATCGCGAGGGAGAAGCATTTCCTTTAAAACAGTGTCATTAATGTTTTGATGGAGTATAAGGGGAGAAAAGCGCTGGTCACCGAAAACGGCTGTTTAGAAATAATATATAAAGATTATGTTAAAAAACGTGTTAAAATTATTTATTCGCTCAAATTATTTTACTTCTTTCATTAAATCGCGACAGGCTGTTGTACAAGACATACAACATAAATATAATAGATCTATATACTGCGAGGATATTTTAAGCAAAAATTCGAACAAAAGAAAAACGTATGGTTGCATCCAGTTCTTTCACCTGCACCCTTTTTAACTGCCTCACGGGTTATGGAAAATGAATGACCCATAGCATTTAACACCATCTTTCGTGTGGAGCTTAACATCGCCGCATCTGGCCATCTGTAATGAGGCTATCCCTCGCTATCTGCGGTTGGAACCTCTCTCTAAGCTTTCTCACGCCTTACAACCCTTCCGCAGGTCGCTGCAATTTGCGAGAGGGCGTGAGCGAATGGATTCCTCCCTCAAAAGAGGTACGATGAACCAGGGATTGAGAAACGACTGTCTTATACAACCGGTTGCGTCCCCATTTTTTCCCTAAGCGGGGCAATTCTCGGCCGATGCAATTTATTATCATTCAGAAGGGGAAGCAGGAAAGGGTGAATTCGCTCGTTTTTCTTCAAATCTTTTTCTCCTTCGGGAGGGAAAGAAATCGGGATTGATTTTTAGCGCTTCTTACGAGAGGCGGTGGGAATACGCTGGTACAAATTGATGCGAATGAGTTGCATTGCGTGCGCGCGGACGTCTTCGAGCTGACGGTAGTGCAGTGATGGGAAATTAGGCGCGTTTACCTTTCTGGTAGTCGGTAATATAAGTGGGTATGGGGAAAAATCCGAACGGTTCCCGTGCATTTGAATGAGATCTGGAAGAGGAAGGGGACCAATAGTTTATTGGTTATATCGAACTTACAAAAATTCAAGACGCGAAACCTGTAAAATCAGCTCCTAATTTCCCTGATGTTTTTAGCAACTATCCGTCGGGTGGGGAATCATCCGGCCCATATGGATGAGCCTCTCGGCCGCATACAAGATCGCAGGTCAGGCCGCACTTGATCGGCGTACTGCCAACTTTCAGATGGTCTAAAATCTAAAATATACTATGGAAAATATTTAATCGTAAAAACACTGATAAAATATTCCCCATTTTGCTCTAGTTTGAAACGATACAAAAAAGAAAAATTATTTAAATACTCATATTGTTTTAGGAAGTGCGGCCCTCCTGAACTTTTGGAAAGCCCTCATGAGGACAAATATCCGCTACACACTTCTGGACCAAACTATTGAATTTCTAAGAAATTTATAAAATTGTATCATCTACATTAGTGAAATAAATACAATATAATTATCGTGTATCTAGACAATATGATCTCTATGAAGTTAATCCTTTTTTTCTTATATTTGTCTGTATGTATGTATGCTACGAAGGCTTCCACTTCATTTACCTGTTTCGTTATCTCAGCTAAAAAATAGTAAAATAAAACTGCGATGATTCTTAAATCTTTTAATCGAACTGTTTCACCTCTAATTAAGCTTACTTGTATGTAACAGCAACATTTTCACGGGAGAGATCAGAATATGGAAAAATGAAGTAAAAGGTAAATGAAAGCTATACCTGTTGCGAATATTCCGTTTGTGGATATGTGTAAGTTATGAGCCCTCGCCAATAAGCATCTATAATAGGGAAGGATTAATCACAATATTTTCTTATGCGTTCGTTATTTCAAATAAAATTTTATACATTTGATTCTTCCATAAAATTGTACAGACAATACTGTATTATGCCATTATTTAACTTCATTCTTTTATTCTGCTTCCTTTAAAGATCGATATCATCTTTATAGTCGAGAAACAAAATCTCAGAGCCACGCACCTCTATTCTTAGGTCTATTTACTGTTTTAGTTAGAATCATGAGTTGAGTTTGGACAGCTTTTGAATACAATTTCAACTTTAGCGATAGCAACTGACTCAACTCAAAACAAGTTTTATTTGGTTAATACCAGTCTCTCAACTCTTTCCGTAGTAATGGAGTACCAATCTTTGATTCATTGCGACCCTTGCACCTACCATAATATACCCTCTCTACTTACTAGCTCTACCATCAATCTCAGTAATTTCTCCGTGAACAATATTTTCATGCTCTAAATAACGGATTATTCAGCTCAAACTAAGCCCATTACTCAAGTATTGATTAAGTTTGTCCTTTCTCAAAGGTCTTAATTGACAATAAATACAGTTTCAGCTGGAAAAAGTTTGTTCATCATCCTCACATTGAAATTCGCTCAATCTTTGCAAATTATAGAAAACTCTACCCCATAATCAAATTTCAAACAAGTTTTATCGTCTCCGGAAGGATGGATTAAATTCTTTAAGGATATTCCTTCCTCAAAATTTTGAACCATCTCAATTCCATAATATAAACCAAAAGGAGCTCAGAATCGTTCGTGGTAAGCTTGAAATAAGCTACAATATAAGATACATTGACCGATGTAAGTTTGATAAACCCTTCTCTAACAGCGAGAGTTGGTCTATCTTGGGAGAGACGTCTGGGAGAGGTCGGATGGAGAAGAAAAATTACAGGCAGCTAATGAGTGTAGAGGGACGGTGGTCGTGAGATGGGGTCAAGACATGCGAAGTGGTCTCAGTATTTCGGCGAAGTGAAAAAATTAATTTTTTAATCGGATAATCATGTATGGGAGCCGTGAATACACGGTGAAAAATCAAGCCGGCAAGCATTGGCACTGGCAACGGAGGCTCCGCCCACTTGGCCAACTGTTAGCCAACCCCAGAGGAGCTTTTGAGGTACCTCACCAGGCCATTCGTAGCTGGGCGGCGTCCCGCGAATTCAACGCGGAGGAATCACCCCAAAAGTTCCCACATCCCAAGAACAATGTCTCATTAGAACTGATGAATTACTGTTGAGAAATCCAGGAACCGAGTGACCATGAAGTTCTGATTTTTTAAAGCGAGTTCTCTAATTAACAAGGGAGTAAAAAAAGGTGCAAAATAACCACTACGAGGTGCTTCTTTCGTCGTTATCGCTTGTTATTTCTGAATTGCTGATGCTCGAGTCGATTATAATATGCAAAAAAGGATAGGACTTTTAGGGGAGCTAATTTCCCAGAAATTCGAAATAATAACCTATTCCGCGAGCTAAGGAGCGTTCCTTCGGTAATTATAGTTTATTTCGTGTACAATGTAACGCTCCGAGAGGGACAGTCCCATATTTTTGTATGACCTTCCAGGAAAGGAACTAATTTCGGGCTTTGTAATTCGTATCCGTTTCCATAAACATCCAGAATTAACACGAATTCAGGGTAGGTTGAAGGGTCTGGCGCTTAAGTGCGTGTAGGATATTAGATTCGGCATTTAATTCAAGGCTTTCGTGGGAAATATCCTTCCAGAAATGAGCATGAAAAGGCCGTGAACATGCCGCAGATGGCAGGTTTAATGTAGTGTGAATTAGGCACCACGAATCACAGAGGTGAGACAAATCGGATTAAAGAGAAATGATGATGAACTCAAGGGAGATTAATAGAGTATTAGAGTGGTAAGAGAGTTAGCTGGAAACGGATCAAGGAAACAATATCAGGCTCGAGGGATGTAATAATGATTTCTAAGAAATTCTAATGGAAACAAGGAAAGAGAATATCCGCAATAGATTTCTAAGAACTCGAATGCAATAAAGTAAGCTAACATGAAAGAGGTGGACTGGATGAGGGTCGTAAGAGCTTCTCTAAAATTTAATGCATTTCGCATCCATAGTTATTTTTTTCCCGATCTGAATCCTAAGGCGATGATTCATCCTTATTAGAAGACACCGGAATTGTATTTTTGCAGAATCGTTGTTCTAGAGGACTTATTTACAACATAGTAATAATCGATATTAAAATTTTAGATAAAAATGAAAGCACCAGTTTTCTTCGATTCAAATCAATATCGTAAATACTTTTTTAAACAACTGATCTCTGATTTAAATACTGAGTATTGATGTTGTGGCGTAAAGTTGTTACGGTTCGGAAGCTTTCGTTATCGGTTAACTACTTTCCGGCGCAGTGTTTATTTCAATTCAATCCCAAACCACATAACAAATTTTTAAGTTGCACTTAAATTTTGTGAGTTCATGGTGAGAAATATGTGTCTGATCCAAAGGCATAATTAATTGTAAAACTCGAAAGAAGTTTCATACCTCCACTAAGTAGCACATGGATCTTTATTCTCCTTTTTAATTTCTTTAACGACTGAGGTTTGTAAAAGATTTCTAAAGTAACATTGTGCGCAGAGAGAAAAAAAGGGTTTGCAAAAATGGCATGTTACTAGGTCTTGAAGATCCCCAGATCTTTCATTTTCTGGGCGGATATTCATGCAAAGAGAGCAATCACTTCGTTGTTTTAGACATTTCTTCGTGATAGTTCAGTAGGTAAGAACATCCTCCCAGAAATTGAGAATCTGAGTTAGAGTCCCGAACTCCTATGAATTTTCACTTATGTTTATTCCTTAGGTTACATTTGTAATTTGAACGTATCAATTGTTACAATTTTCATATCTTCCTATATTTATTAAAGCTAAGCGAATGACGGTCCTGTGAGAATGACTTTGACTTCACATTTCATGTTAGTGACGAATTTGAAACTTAACGAGTAGGATACCTAAGTAGGATTCGCATCACTATTTTTCGACCATTCAAGAAGTTAATCCTAGTTTCTCTCTTATGTGCAGATTAATCTTTTTACTTCACGTAGGCATCTTAGAAATTCTTGGAGAAAAAAGAAGGAAATAAAGGCTACATTAAATTGTTCATGATAATTCTTGAAATTAATATGTAATTTTTTAAATAAATGATACCAAAAAGCATCATTTACCAAGAGGGACATAAAAAATACGGTAAGCAATGACTCAAGATTAGGCACAATATTTGAAAGAGATAAGAAAAACTCACAAGAACATTAACCCTTTACAAGAACGAAAAGAATAAATGTACTCGCATACCAAGAAGTATTTCAAATGGCGGCTTTCCAAAAAAAATTCACAAGACGAATTTCATGTGCATATCGAATTGGTAATGATGTCGTCTCTTGTCGTAAAATATCTTCGTTATCAATCACAACTTTTTCTTTCGTACTTCCCGATACTCAAGTCATTCCCGGAAAACTAATTTCCAGCAGGAATTCCTTTCCTTGCGGAATGGAGCAGATTACAGCTTGGAGATCGGGCTGACCAAGATGTGGTGAACATATCCTTAGATTATCGGAATAAGAACGTATGCGAAGGGAAATTTTTACGCGGCATAAATCTCGACACTATCTCGAGGAAGAAGCGGCAGAAAAAACTGTGACAAACACGTTTTAAAATGAGGTTCGCGGTAATGAATTGTGAAGCGAGAATTAAAGCGGTTTTGTGAAATTACGAATAGTTATTACTGCAGTCTCTGGTGTTATTTCACGCTTCTCGGATGAATAATTGTGGATACCAACGGTAATTTTTTCCTTCCCTCATTCCTATTAAAAACTTGATACCGTAACCGCGACATCTGGATGTGAGGACACGAATTTGGATGACCTCATGTATGACTGCTAAACCCTACTTAATTTTCTTCTTGTTCGGTTCTTTTTAAAGGAATTAAAATCTGTTTTCATTAAATAGTAAAGAGAGCGTGTTAGAAGTGGAAGGGGGAAATTACTTTTTTGCACGAATCTGATACCATAAACTAAATGTATTACCCAAAAATTGCATCGGAATCTCACCGCGATTCATTTTATGTTGTTAAATATATACGCCGAATGATCAGAAGATTTTAATGAGGACAGAATACATTTACACTTTAGATTCACAGAATTTGAACTAAAATTGTTTTCAAATCATTTTTTCAAGTATATAAATGAATGATAACCTTACGTAGGATTAATAAATTATTTTTTCATTCCATTCGGAAGAATAATTTTTTGCTAGCTAGTAATTTCAAAATTCATTCAAACAGAGTTTTGTTTAGAATGTAAATAATATTTTATGATCATAAGAAATATTCTTAGTACTTGAACGATTAGATTACTGAGACAAGTCACTGATGGTAATGATAGCTGAGGAAATTTTATCTCAATTGCCTATCGGTACATATGCTGCGTGCAATCATATCTTACGATAGAAGAGTATAAATGTAAAAAACCATGACAATTACAACTCATGATTCTCATTCCACACCCAGACTAGATGACGAGGTGAATGCTCTTCACTGAATTTTTTTACAAAATAAAACTTTTAAACCACTCCTAAAATAGTTCCACAGGAACGAGCTTCGTGAACTGCAACTTCCCACTCCAGTCGCATTAACAACGGTTAAATTGGACCCATTCGAGTTTCCTAAACCATTTAATGCCTAATTAGTCAGCAAGGAAAGTAAGGGGCTCTGTAATAGGAAATACGCATTGAAAAATAACGGAGGGACTTGTGTAGGCATCTTAGGAAGGCGTAGAAGGACTAGAAGCGACAAGAATGTTGATTGGCATAGAGTAACAGGGCCGAAAGCAGGTGAAAGCGGATGGGAAAGATTACCGAGGTGCATGGAATAGAAGAAAAATTGGGGTGAAATGAGGGAGTAAGGGACAGGAAGGGGAGCGGTCAGACATTACAGAAAGAGGAAGAGATTAAAGCAGGCAAAACTAGCAATTTGTGAAGTGTTACCGAATTATGACGAGCCGAGAGCGTAACTTCAAATTAAATTTAAGGGAGTGAGGGAATTAATCTTGAGGTCCTCCTTGATGCAAGTCTCAATAAAGGGTCTTGAGATAGCCATCTAACTACATTATGATGAGAACCGATGCTGTAATGGCGCAGACTATTTTTCTGACCACAGAAGTGGACAAAAACTATCAGAATGCGTTATATAAATGTAGCGGGCGTTAAAATCAACTATACAGCCCTAGAAAGCAGAACCTTAGAAATCATCGGTAATCTAGAAATTTGTTACATATTTGCTGGAGCTACATTTATAGACTCTAAAAGCCCTATGTATTTCTCCTGGAATAGAGGAACTGAATCCATTTTCAATATAAATTGTAAGAAATGTAATTAACAAATTTGTTAACATTTTCAATGTTTCAACTTGTTTCCATCTTTATATTCATAAATAATCACTGAATGAATTAATTTATCATATATACAAACAACATGAAATACTCTCCCTCAATTCCAATCGATAGAAGACAATTAAGAACAACACTAACTTTAGCTCGACCAAAACGGATAAAATTAAAATTTAAAAAAGGATTTTTTAGATAATAACTCTTCAGAGTCTAGCCTTCACGGGATTGAAAACTTTTTGCTTACTTAATCTTAATTAAGATCGGATAATTGAGACGGAAATTTATAAGATATTTAATGGCATCCGAAATATGCCCCAATCCCTTACTTATTGTTATTATTTAGCTCATTTGAAAAGAATAGATAGATACTCTGATACCAAAAAAATAACATTCTCCACGGTATATATCCTCCTTACGTAATCGAGTATAGAGAAGTCCACACTTTGGATGACGTGTCAAAAATTGAAGATAATTATTTTTTTCATAGAATCAGTTGAGGAAATGCAAGGAAAAAAATATTTTCATCCGCAGAGGTATCTTTAAACGGATAAATTTAGAAAAATAGCCAAAATCTAATAATGAGCTGCTCAAGATTTTCATGTTGGAAATCAAACCACCATATAACGTCCGAATTAAAACGTCTTTTTACACATTTATATTAGATTACGGTTGTAAACAAGAACAGAATTACGACCTCGCTCACAGCAATCAATCGTCATTTTTTTCCCTCCATTCGGGCAATAACGTGTCCGTTATGAAACTCCACACATCCGCAATATTTTTGCACCAAAATTCCTCGGCGCGAAACGAAATTACCTATCGGCGAGGGAAAAAATCCAACGATGCGGCGTTAAAGAGATTTCGCGGACGAATCTCTCCCGACTCCCATAATAATTCTCGACCTTCCAAAACTCGATCCGAGAGACGCGATTTTTTCACCCGCCCGTCTTGCGTGAGACGGGACAGCGGCGGGCGCGAAAAAATGCGCGTTTGACGGAGGAAAGAGAATTCGCCATCGTTTAAAAACATCAGACGGAGATAGGGAAGACGGAGGGGAAACAAGAAGGAGAGGAGATGGGAAAAAAAGAAGATTCGGTAATGAGCCTTCAGGTTAGAGACGAAGGCGGGAAGAGGGAAAGATGGAAAAATGCGCCCAACGAACCAGCCAGCCATACCGTTACATCAGCGCGAAAGAAAATGACTTTTGAGAAAAACTCGTTCCGAGACAAAAGAAAGGAGATGAGGACCCGTCGACTCTCCTCTTTTTTTTTATTTCCCCACTTCCTTTTTTCGCGTCTTACTTACTTTTATTTGCGCCGTCATTTTTGGGCGCGAGCCCAGCAGTGTTTCGTATATCATTTTCTTACCGGGGGGTTTCCCTTGCTTGCGTGTGCGAATCCCGGGTACATCAATCCGACGGCGAGAATGGCCGAAAATGTTCCCGGGGCCGAAACAAAAACGCAACGATATTTTTTGCCGCATCGGAGACTCTGTTGTACGGAAAGTGACAAATCTATAACACCGGAAAGGTGGTTTTTCGGCACGATTCCGTTCGCTTAATAAGTTTTCGTGGCGTTGTCCGCCCTCCCCTCTCGCGAGAAAAAAAGATGCGCCGATGAGTCATAATGCGAATTGAATGTTTTCGTGTTTCCGAGACGTAAAAGGTCCTTTAAAAGGGGTAAGGATACTTCGGGTGATAAAAAGAGTTTTGTTTGAATAGCTGAGGATGTCTACGCGTTTTTATCTCCGAATTATTTGAGGATTAGATTTAAACTCTTCCGAGGGTTTATACTGTCGTGTTTCGCTAATTAAGAAGCTCCTTGGAGAGGCTGCGAGCCGATATAGACGGACCTTTATTGCCTAGCAATATTTACAGAAGATAAGTGTTCTCAAAGTGTTTATGGTTTGTAAACTATTAGAAATGTGTAATACATGATAATTCTAAAATTATTTTAGGTTTCGTAGTAAGACTAAAATGATGTGAGCCGAAATTTCATGGTAATTATCTCGGGTTTCCGGTTGATTAAGTCAGTGCAAGAAATGAACGCCATATAAAGCCAGATTAAAATTTATGTGGATTTTAAAACGTCCTTCATGTGATAAAATCGAATTCATTTCTCAGCCTACATCGTAAAATTAAAATCTTATCCAGATATCACAATTGTTTAACTCAAAAGCTTAGATAAAAAATGTTTAACATCTTAAACCTTTTGCTTAAAACTAATGAGCTAATAAAACAGAAAATATAAAACATTGGAATTACATGAAGGTGTGTTTTCCCAGTTCACTGTGAAATTTGATTATGTTAAAATTATTTGAGATTCAACTTTCCACAGAAATTTTAACCATAACCCATTTAAGACTGGTAGTTTCTCTAATATAATGCAATGGTTCTGAAAGTTCATAAAGTCCCATCAGATTTAAACCTATTACTTGTATTAGTAATTTATAAAATCAATCTCTAAATGAATCTACCTATCAAGACTAAACATTATTACATTATGCTTCCACTAAGTACTCAGGCGCGTAAGAAGACTTAAAATTTATAAAGCCGCTAATTTACAATTGCTAAAATTAATTACTTTAACTGAATCACAAAACAACAGTCTTTGGGAAGAAAAATTCCATTTTTATTACCTCCAGACACGAAAATTGGAAAAATTCGGGCGACTTCAATGAAACAATCGAAGACAACAGAAATAAGAGAGTGCAGAGTGGTCAAAAAATTTCCGAAGCACTCTATTTGAGGTTTCTCAGAGTTTTCTATAAAAGTAGAGATTAACAGACTTTTAATAAGCAGCTTGCTGCAAGAAATCCTGACAAAATAATCCAGCGTCATCCGTGCAACAATTCGCTACGCTTCTACTCGTCGGAATCACCAGAAAGTATAGGAAAGAGCAAAGCACCTTGGGATAGAACGAATAAGAAACCGATCCCCTCCTTTCCCATCTCCAAGTGATGAATGCTTTCGTCCACCGCCGTTAATTCTCTAACATGTGATTAAGCTTACGTAATGGTTACCGGGACGTTACGCTTAGCAATCCATTACATATCCGGACCAATTTAAGCCCGATTAAAGAAATATCGTGGTAGATCCAGCGCGAAAAGCTAATATATTGGTACGAGATACGCGGGGTTGAGCACGCATTCCATTTTTCTTCGTACCCAAAACTGCCTCTTCCGGCGAGTCAAAGTTGAGGAATGAAAACAGATAATTGGACTGCTATAATATGGCTCGCACATCCCCTCAAGGTCGAAGCTGATAAATTAGTTTTTATCTAATCCCCGATGCGATTTTGTTTCTATTTTCGTTCCGAGGAAAAAACAAACTTTCACAACTACGTCGCGAAACCTTTTCCCTTAACCTCTTGTCGAGGAAGAAAATAAATTAATTACCGGCAGATTGATCAGCTTTCATTAATAACAACTCCTAAACCACTTAATCGCGATATTTATCAATATCAGCTCGGTCTTATTTTATCGGAGTCATGCGGGAAGTATTTAGTTATTGATACGACCGGATGACCTCGGCGGGAGATAGGCTGGAGAAAGAAACCCCATTGAGATCCTGGCCTGGTAAAGATTGAGAGAAAAGGATGGAGGGAAATTGGCAGGCAAATAGACAAAAACCGCCTTGAAAGATGGAGTGATTTTGGCCGGAGACGCTATTTGTCCGGATCCTATTACTAGAAAATATTGCTCGGGAGGGTATTTATCACCCGAAAGGTGAAACTTTCGATTTGATTCTTTTTCCCCAGCTTTTTTTTCCTTGTGCCCGAACGGCTGTGTTTAGCGATGGGTTATTTAGCACCGCAATAAATCGAACGGCTGCCTACGGAGCGAGCGAACAATTTTTGATCCTCGGCGGGAGTATTGGAGAGGTTACTTGCTTCCACGTGGTTTGAAGGGAAAATAAAAACGAATAGTGGCTTCAGGTCCAAATTTTGCCCTTGAGAATTTGAGTTTTTCTGCCGGAGTTTTAATATTTCCAGAAATTGCCTATCTCGATGAACATCTTCAATGCGTAGTTTTGAAATTCAATCGATGATATTCTTGATTAAACGGGTAAATGGTGGACAACCCTTTGAAGATGAACCAAAAACTTTACCTCCAAACTTTGTTCTCTATTTCTGAATGCTTCCACTAAAATCAATAGACATTCGCACGAGCTCATCTCTTGTTGGTTTTACCACTTTAAATAAAGTGGAGGAAACAACAATGTCCGAGCTCATACAGTCATCATCTGAGAAGAAAAATAAGCGATTAGCTGGGGCTCGCACCAGATACCTCGACAATGATTGGCTTGCATGCTAACTATTCCACCACTGAGGTCGGTAAGATTTATTCAGCCAGATTAGCTAAATTTAAAGTATTTGATAGCCGCAAATATATCTTAACGAATAACAAAATTATAAAGTAATATTACAGAAAGCAGCAATATATTCGACATATTCTTAAAAATTTCATGCAAGAGAGTGTTCTAAATGGGTACGGAAATCGGTAATTGTCCTTTCACTCAGATTTCAGATGGAATTTGAGGTGCAGGCAATCATGCATCTTACATTTATAACCAGTTTGCTATCATTTCCTTTTAAATGGCAGGATGATAAAGCCGTGGTTAGAAACATTAATGCAATGTTCTACATTCCTGCGCTAATAAAATTTATTTCTCCACCCGTATCGTATAATATAAACACAGCTTTATTAATGATCCAAACTCAATAGTTGGAACGGTTTCCTTCATACTGAACCAATAAATCGAATCCGAGCCTAATTCTTAATCAAACTGAGTCTCCAAATTTCGCTAGTAGATATTTTCTTCAAATTTTAAGGTTCTCTTCATAAATGTTAAGTTTATCTAATACAGTAGACCACAAGCCTAAATGAATTCTTGGAAGCAGCCTGATGCGTCTTATATAATATCCTAATAACTCTTAATCCAACGCCAAGGCCCTATGTTCTAATCCAAGCTAACTAGCTTAGTTTCCTAATAAGGAACGAATGTCAACGTTTGTCGATTGTTGGGCTCTTCATTGTAATCGTTCTAAAACTGGATGTTTGCGGGTAACTTTACTAAAAAATAAATAACCGATGTGTCTTGAAAGTTCTTAATAAAAAATAACTATCGACAAATATATGGTAACACGGTCAATATACTAGTTATAATCCAGAGGAATAAGAACTTTTAATTGTGATTGACTTTCTAGCACTCTTCAAACAAACGATATCCCAAGAACAAAGAAAATGGCCATAACATGTCACTAAGTTTGAACAAGCGACACGATGACATTTATGAAAATTAAAGCCTTAACAAAACGGGCAGAAATTGATGTTCAATCTCCGTAACGCAGTCTTTTTGTCAGATCCATCCATCAGCATCCTTTAATTTCCCCCGCGGAGTAAAATATCGTTTTCCAATTCGTTTTAAAAAAAATATCGAGGGTGGAGTCTCTCGCTTCTGATAAACGATGAAAGTATTGGCCCTTCATCGTCGCGAAATCGAGATTTTTCGAAGTGATTAAACATCCGTTAGATTATAATCGCCACGGCTATTAGAAAATTCTTAAATTAGCGTCGTAAGTCAATTTTTAAAGTGGCCTCGCTGCTATTAATGATCGACCCTTTATTAACACCTATGAAGGGACGCATAAATTATTCGTCCTTCGCTGAAGATAAGGAGATTATCGAATTTCGCGCGGTCCCGAGACAAGGCGTCCAAATCGAAAAAATCTCGATATAAAAAAAAATTCCGGAGAACAAGCCGCCCTGATAAGCCAGCTGGGCTCGGATTTTATCACCGCGAGGTCGGCAACTGGAAAACGACAAGCCAAAGGGAAAATTAAAGAATATATATATCGCGGTAAGGTCTAATATGAACGGAGTTGAAAAAGTCGGTGAATTCACGTAGGAAATGGGAGATGTACGACTCGTTCGAATTAAAAAGGATGGGAATTAACCGTTTTGAGGCATCTCAAATGACCCCTAGGGCATCGACCTTATTGATATTATAATCTTGGAGATTATTTTGATTAGGAGAGAGCAACATACTTCCGTTCACTTTATCATTGTTTTGTTCCCCCTTAATCTATCGTAAGTACCATTGGACATTTCTTTCAATTCTTTTTCTATTTTCGTATTTGAATAATTTTGCTGTATGTTTATATGCTGATTTCTTTGTTATTTATATATTTTTCTTATTATGAATGAAGGATTGTTATGTGTCCATTTATTGGTTTCATTTTATGTAATTTATGTCATATTATTTGCTTTTGTGATTTCAACGTGATATACTGCTTTCTATAACATCTTTTACTATCAGTAGGGTTTTCACACTCCCCTTCTTTGTGGGCGTTTTTCTACTGTGAATCTTTCTCATAAGATAATACCTTAGGTTTTTCTTACATCCACTCCTAAATTTTTTCAACTTTATCTCTATTTATACCCACATTACGGATATTTTATCGATATTGTTGACAGAATGTTAAATAGAAGAACATTTTAGGAAACATTTCATTCGCCTTAATAAAGTCCTTTATTTCAGTCGATTTCGATCAAATTTACTCATTTACAACCTCTTGAATCTGTATTAGTAATATCTAACACTTAACATCACTCTTTATCAGCCTTGAGAACTTCTTGTTATAGAGAACACGAATGTGATCCTTTAAGGGGGTGTCTTACGTTTATTCGCAGACCGATTGCCTACTCGCTTAACCAGCAAGATATCCCGGAAAACCTAATAACCTTGCTCTGAAAGATTGCTGAATTAGTAAGAGAATCCACCCTGAAGAAGGTCCAAGTTCGGATCTCGTAAAAAATTTTCTCGTTTGATAATCTTTTGGATTTATTCTTATTCATATTCCTGTACTGACGATCAAATTGTCATTAAGAGCAATATTTTTCTATCTCATGGTAGGTTTTGAATTTTACATTCATCTGTCAATTTAAAATTGGTCCTAACGTTGAATTCTTCCTCAGGTCGTTTAAGAATTGTATTGAAAATATCGCAGACAATAGCCTACGGACACTTTAAATGAAACCTGCCTGACTCTGAGGGCTCTTCGGACTACTGATTAAGAATTACCACCATAATAAGCAATATTCTTCATGAAACTGATATTGATAACGGTCTTTAAAATGTCTTTATATATTGCGTATTCTTTTCCATTTGTTAAATATCTTCTTAAATATCTTCATCTCTCACACGGTTTGCGATGAACAAAACTTAGAATCGTAAACCTTCACCAAACCAAAGACAAAACGACTAGAAATGACGCTAAAACTCACGTAATGTAGTTAATAAGTGAATAAAATGGAATTCCTCAACAATAACCTGGGTGATAATAACGCGATAAATGGATCAATAATGAGTATTTACGTTATGAATATGTAGAATAGAAAATCTATTATTAGCGTCTTAAGCGATATCTGTAATATGCGATTCGCGTATAATGGACCGGGAGCGAGAGAAAACAGTCTTAAGCGGGAGAGTCTTAAACGAGTCTTATTGTATTTGATTCTATTTCTCTATCTCCTTTTTACCTATAGTTTCCTCCACACATTCTGCATTCCCTTCCCTTTTAACGTTCATTCTTACCGCACCAACACTCATTCTCTTATTATCTCTTCCCTCTTTATTCCCTCCATGTGGTATCTTCCATGTTCTTCTTCTATTCCTTCCCTTCAATTATCCCCTACTCACTCATTTCTACCTTAGATTCCTCCCCGTCATACATTTTACCTCCGATTCTGACGTTTCCCCTTACTCTCTCATTACTTTCCCTTCAAAATCGCATTCCGACCTCAACTTCTTTACCTTTTACTTCTGCCATTACTTTCCATCCCCTCCCCATTTTATTTTACATTAGCACGCGTCCCTCTGTACTTTTGCTTCGCCTTGAACAACGTCGAATGTGCGGACGCGCATTAAAATCTTAAATTGAAGTTATTTGTCTTTGCTTTCTCTCCATCTCTCCTCTTCCCCTGATCTCCCTTCAAGATATTATTCCTACGTCAGTTTTAATTACTCGAAACTTTATCTTTATTTTGTTTCTTTATCGAATAAATTCCGTCCTGCCCGTTCGCAAATCTTACCGCTGAATATTCTTGATGAGGGATATATCCTGCGTCCAAATATTTCTTACGATTCCTACATTAGTACTGGTTACTATGAGAGTGGGATAGAGAAAATTCGAAATAAATGAGTTCATCGTAGTAGTAGTATTATTTTCTAAAGGTTTTTCGGTAGCTAAGGTCATATCGGCCCCCTCTGGGAGTGGAAGCCGAGACCGCTTTCACCAATGTTGAACTCGCTGCCCACTCGGCTATCCGGGAGCCCTAGTGAGTTTATCATTCACTTCGTGTTCAATTATTTCATACTAGGATGATGTGAAGCAATCATAGCTATGCCCAGAAAGAATCGGGTTTAGGTTATACTAACGAAATCTCCAAATGTTAATTTTATTTACTAGTGTCTAGTAAATGTTCCCAAAACCATATAATGAATGGATTCTTTATTAATTTGCTATTCTATGAAGGATGAAGGGAAGGTCTCGCTGATGCAAATCCTTCAAAATTAGTTAAATAGGTGTATATTTAACGTGCTAAATACATATAATTATATAAAATAATAATTTTAACTAATTTTGAAGGATTTGCATCAGCGAGACCTTCCCTTCATCCTTCATAGAATAGCAAATTAATAAAGAATCCATTCATTATATGGTTTTGGGAACATTTACTAGACACTAGTAAATAAAATTAACATTTGGAGATTTCGTTAGTATAACCTAAACCCGATTCTTTCTGGGCATAGCTATGATTGCTTCACATCATCCTAGTATGAAATAATTGAACACGAAGTGAATGATAAACTCACTAGGGCTCCCGGATAGCCGAGTGGGCAGCGAGTTCAACATTGGTGAAAGCGGTCTCGGCTTCCACTCCCAGAGGGGGCCGATATGACCTTAGCTACCGAAAAACCTTTAGAAAATAATACTACTACTACGATGAACTCATTTATTTCGAATTTTCTCTATCCCACTCTCATAGTAACCAGTACTAATGTAGGAATCGTAAGAAATATTTGGACGCAGGATATATCCCTCATCAAGAATATTCAGCGGTAAGATTTGCGAACGGGCAGGACGGAATTTATTCGATAAAGAAACAAAATAAAGATAAAGTTTCGAGTAATTAAAACTGACGTAGGAATAATATCTTGAAGGGAGATCAGGGGAAGAGGAGAGATGGAGAGAAAGCAAAGACAAATAACTTCAATTTAAGATTTTAATGCGCGTCCGCACATTCGACGTTGTTCAAGGCGAAGCAAAAGTACAGAGGGACGCGTGCTAATGTAAAATAAAATGGGGAGGGGATGGAAAGTAATGGCAGAAGTAAAAGGTAAAGAAGTTGAGGTCGGAATGCGATTCCATTGAATTTAGCCCTAATTTTTTAATTCATATGAAAAAATAAATAAATCATGAAGGAAGATGTATTTTACAACTTTATATTTAATTGCTATGTACAATGGTTGGCTCTCTGTCGTTTTAATAAAATCTGTCCACAATACCAAATATGTTTCCACCTATGTTATTATAACTTTCCTTTGTTATGCAAAGATTCTTTGTTTTTATCTGCATCTTTGTGACTCATTCCTCGGTGATACAGAAAAGAATTTATTTACATTTTTATTCTGAAATCTCTCTAATTTTCATAGCTTCATCAAAAGCTAGCAAACATAATTTTGATTCTACATGCTGCCAGAATTCTAAATTGGCGCACAAGGAACTACTGTGTTACTACTCGAATATTATATCATCTATTATTCTGCATATTTGCTTCGTTAATATTTTTGCATGGTCAAGTTAACATCGCAAGATGGATGAAGAAATTGTACTGGAAAGGTAAACATGATACATTTAAAAATAATCTTCTTCATTAATATTCAATATAATTCTAGAATAAAGTTTAATACAAAAACCAACACATTTGCAATTTCCTGCAGAATTGCTTTTACTTAGCATTAAATCTGAAATATGTACCCATCGCAATTAAAATCTGATCCATCCGCATTTCCTAATATAAATAAACATCCGAAATTTCAGTTTACACCTTTAATCCTCTCCCTCCATCTTGGGTTACCAACCCTCTTCTTTTTTTTCACGTCGTGTGCCCCCACCTCTTCCCAACCCGCACTCAATTTCTCTCTCTCTCCGTCTATCTCAATCTCCTTCCCTCACTTCGTCATTATGCCCAAGTTTTATTTTCTCCTGCCTTTCCTCCCACAACCTCCCTCGCCATCCACCTCCATTTCATTTACCATTCTTTTTGTTTCCTCTCCTTTTTCCTTACCTCCTCACCTCAACCACCGCCTCCTACTTAACCTAACATTCCTAACTGGAAGGAAAAAAAGCCTCCTCCACCTCATCTCTTCCTCACGATTCCTACCTTTGCCTCCTCTCCCTCTCTCTACATTTTTCTACCATTTTTCTCCGACATCAACAATTTCCCCCGTCCAGTCCATTCCTTCGCTCACTAAAACACGCGGGATTCTCTATCTCCGCCACCGTACCCCTTCTCATAAACCAAGGGACGTCTTCAGAGAAATGCCCGGATTGATGCGATACAAACTCTATTCGTGCTCTTTGAAAATTAGACCACTTATTCGGTATTAATCACTTTCTTCTTCCCTTGGTACATTTCTCAGATGATATTTATCTCCAAATTTTATGAATGATAAGAAGAGAAACTTTGTAAATTCTCTTCATATTCTTCTTAGTATGGCCTTCCACGAAGTACGGCCAAATATGGTAGAATTTATCCAAATTTAATGTAAGTAAATGCTTTTCAGGGATAGGATAATGCCTTTAAACAAGGGATCGAACCTGTATACTTTTCGCTCTAAATTTATTAAAAAAGCGAATTTCTATTTAGTTCCAGTTTCAATTCCTCTGCCAACGTCGAACCGGATCGATCCGGTTTTTTGCTCCTTCTATTTAAACCTTGAAGATTTAATTACACGTAACTTTGTTCAATTCTATCGGATTAGAAGAGATAGAACTTTTAATGGAATATAAATAAAACTTGGGATATTGTAAAAAAATTAATGATCAAAACATTAGATCAGCCAAATGTATATGTCGAAGCTTTCTCAATTTACAATTCAAAGCAATGGTATTGCTGAGAGCCCTGAATCGAAATGGAATGAATAGAGGTTTTCAGTTTCTGTTCCGGTTTCAGAGTTTTAAACGTTTCAGTTCACATTTGTGGCTTTCATTCCGGTAAAAGTAAGGATTTTCGGTTCCCCTCTGGTTCGACTCTCATGAAAATTCTTGAAATCAATGAACAAACAGAAGTGAAAAATTTCGACAAAATAGGAACTCGACTTTCTGAACAACTGACTAAAACTATTACACCCGAATCCTATGTATGTTACCCTGACTGAGAGATATTTTAGTTGTAAGAACATCTGAAAGTAGAAGACGTTGGTTCAAGCCTCACAGTTTGGTCGATATTTTTTGCCTCTCATAATATTTAACGTATTTAAACTTATAAAATACAATTAATTAGTTGTAACATTCACGTAGATTCGAATAACATTTTAAAGCATGAATAATTGATCGAAAAAATAAAATTACCATCAATAATGACTACGGAAGATATTTATCCAATTTTTCCCATCAGAAATTCATAGCAAGAATATAAATGTAACTCTCTTAACTCAATCTTCTATGCAACTCGACTATTCTTCAAAACCGCTTAATCCATGGATAATCGAGTGTAGATTGTCGAAAAATTTAGTAAAGAAACAAAGCATCTAGTAAGGTTATGAGTGAAATTCGTAGCATTATAAATAAATAAAAATAGTAAGCAACAAAAAAGAAAACTTATTTTCTACAGAGATTTTCAACGACTCAAACAGAGGTTTTCCAGATAGATCTTCTAACTACTGAAATTCTATCGGAAACTTTACCCTGAAATAGGAAGACCTGGTTTCGAGTCCCGGTCGTGCCGATATTTTTCAATTCAATTTATCCTTTTTAAATAATGCGCTTACCTAAAATTGCAAAGTCAAAACACCTATACCTCATCCTACATAAACAGCATGTGACAAGTATCTTAAATGTCTGAAGCCTAAAATGTAGTGAATTCTAGACCATCACAGAGCATTGCTGTGACAGGAGGTTGCCAGAAAAATCCTCCCTGACTATTTTACTATTCCTTTTTTTCCACTCCTACTTCTCTAGTGGAACCACCCTCACAATCCACCCACTCCACCGAAGACCGCACCTCGGCATTTTCGCCCCACCAACTGCTTCCCAACTCCCCTCTTATTTTCCCATCAAACTCCATGAGAAACTGAGTTGAAGGCCACGTTAGCGGGGGAGAGGAAAACAAGATAACTTTTCGAATTCGTCCTATAGATTCGTTGCTTTAAAGTTCCTCTCTTTTTTTATTTACTTGTATCTCTCCTCGTGCTCCCCCCTCTCGGTCGGGAAGCGAAAAAGGGAAGGAAAAATCTCTCATTCCTTTTTTATCGCGTGTGTTAATTTCCTTCCTCCCTCTTTCGGTTTCCTCTGCGAACGGTAATTTTAGAAATTTCTGGTTTGTACCCGTGGATTTATTTTCGTACTCGAAGACGTGTGCAATTGGCGGATTTCTTTTCCGCGCTCCACGGGGGATTTTTATATGTGTTTTGCGCGGTGGTGACCAACAAAGGATCTTGAAATGACGTTCTCAAGTCGAGTGTGTTATCGCTTGAATTTGCTGGATGGGAGAGCGTTTCAAAGGTCGGAGCGTGTATTTTCACCTGAAGTATGAATGAGTTCTCTTTATCCGAGATTCAATTTAATAGCTCATTGAATATTGCGAAATATTTCCTGGTTCATAACGTGATTAATGTGTTTCATTTTAAAGTCACGGCAACCAGATTGATTTTCGGCCATATGATAATCCACATCACAAGTGTAAAACTTATTAATTTTAGTTGACTGATTTAATGACGTAATCATAGCATATTAGCAGTATTCCTTATTATGAATAGCTCTTTCATGTGCGAATAAATTCCCTCTGCATAGCTCCTAACGAAGGTCAACATAATTTTTCATAGTGCTGTATTTTTTATTGTATGATTTATGGAACGAATACGCTCATTCCTGAGATCTAATAACAGTAATATTCAAATCGATTAAACAAAAAGATGAAAAATCGGTCTTGATGATCAGAATTTAATCTAACTATCAGAGCTTCTGAGTAAATTGGAAATTACGTAAGAAAAAGAATTTGGTATCTAAAAAAAATTCTGAAGTATTTAAGTTCTATGTTTAAGAGAATGTTTGACTCCCCAGTCAAAAGCAACAGGACTTGATTTAAAATAATTATTAATTTAAACTGAGGCTTAAATATTAGAATTTATGACTTATTCGTACTATAATTTTCATATATAACCATCCAGAATTATGTATTAGTAACAGATTAAAATAATGCACAGAAGTATATATTTCTAATCTGTTAATTGTTTTCCTCAGGAAAAGGAAATCTCTCAAGCGGCTATAGTAGTTTTTTCATCTATTTTTACATATTTTCCTTGCAGTATCTAATCGGCCAATTCAGCAATATGGACGCATGACATCAGCTACATCTTTCGAACACTCATTACCTGACTTCTTATTACCACTGAAATTATTTAGCAAATTTAAGTTAGTATCTATTTAATTTACCAAATTATAGTTAAATTAATTAAATATCCTTTCTTCTACCGATTCGAACTCTTGGGGAAGGAAAAATGTGGAAATATTTATCAGTTTGTTGCAGTAATTCCTAAACGCATAAATTTACGCCATGCATTTTCTTATTCACAAATACAACACTCGTTAAGCAATAAAGTTTATTTTACCGATTCATAAAGTTGTAAGAAAGTGAGCATATACGTTACAAAGCAAAGAACCGTTGCGAGTATCCTGTCTTGGACATCTGGATTGCAATCATCGTTTATGGGACTATAATGAAGACCCCTCTTAATGCTTCGTTTTCCTCATAACATTACGACCTCTTATCTTCTCCTTCGTCTGGATCCAAGTAACAAGATTAGGCAATCAGCCTAATTTGATGAATAAATGACGATGAACTGTAAACACTACGTACTTCATTGAAATCGTAAAATCGCAAGTTGGTAACAAGACGCGGCGAATGATAAAATTTTCGCCCAAATGATGTCAGTCGTAAAGGCGATGGGCACCTCATTGTGAGAATATCCTCACGCCTCAGGAGAGTGCCAATCTGCTTTACGTTTCATCGCGCTTTAATGATAAGTGTCCCGCAGTTAGATACAGCAAGCACTTCCTAAGGAGAGAAGTCGACACCTCGTATGGAAAACCCTTGCCTCACTCCGTGGGTCAAAACGCATTCCGTAGGACATTACCATGATGACACCATCAGCTCTCTCTCTTTCTCACTCCGCCTTTTATCTTTTATCTCTCAAGAGTTTTCACCTCTTATTCCTTATCCTCCTCCACTTCGTTTTCTCTCGTGATGACTGTCTTATGAGAAGGTAATTTTCAACCGGTGTGTCGCAAGGATGCTTTTGGTGCACGGCGTAATATTTGGAGTTCTTTTTGCTTCTCATTCTATATCTTATGTGTTTTTCCGATTATTTCACCATGTAATGGGACTCAGTTGCGGATAAATTAAAAATCCCTATTACATGTAGAGTGTTCTCTTATTTATTAATTCTAATTCTTAACGAAGGTAACATATTAATAGCTTAGAGTGTCGTGTGCTGAAATTTTAGTCAGTGCGTAAGATCGTGAAGCACTGCTGTAAGATGCTTTACCCTCAGTACGTCATGCTTTACTTTCACAGTTATTTCTCTTTTCCGGAGGGCATTTAGTACTGGTATACTACAATTTAAGACTATTCATTCCAAATTCTTGTTCTTCAATTCCGTAAATGGGGAAAGATATAAAAAAGTAAAAAAGAAAACAATGCATTAAATGGATTCAAGTTCCCACGTAAGAACATGGCCAAGAAAGAATAATGGAGGAGTCCAACGGAGAAACAAACATGAAAAAAGCCTGACCGAATTGTTTATCTCGAATGTAATTGTTTTCTTGTCCCTTCTTTAATACCTTTCCCAATTCTATTATTTTTATCAGTAAATCTCCCTCTTCCTTGTAGATTTTTGATTTTCTACGTATTTTCATCTATTTACCACACATATTTACTCATATATTCAAAGTATCCTAAAGCAGAATTGCATCAGAAAAGAATTTCATCGTATTTTATACAGTTATTATTATATTACAACCATACCATTATTTACATCGCTGCTAACCCGTACAGAAAAAAATATCGCCATCCGAAAAAATAACGGCCTCTCCCGTGGCTTTTTCTAACCTCTTACACAACACATTCGTGTCTCCCTATTTCTCGTTCTTATCTTAGACGTATTTTTGGACAAAAAACTTCCTTGGTATTCGTCTCCAATCACGCCAGTGTGCCCTTCCTCCATGTCGTGTTCCCTGAACTTCCTCGCTCTTTCCCTTGCATTCCATGCTCTAATCTAAAACTCCTGTACTCTTATTCACATCTGTCCTCTCCGACATAGTTCTCATCGTACACATATGTCCTAAGGTTGGGCTGCCAGATTTCATTATAGAATGTACGGAGAAAATGCGGAGTAATCAACAACCCGATACTATATCACGCAATTAATCCAAAATGATTATATACACATCTAAATTAAGGGAAGAACAGAAAAGAAACTGTCGTTAACTTCATTTTGCACAAACATCTTCTTACAGAAACAGGAATCTAATTTATCGGTGGATTTAATTATAAGTCAAGAGAAGATAAGAGGAAGCTTACTCATTACTCAATAGTGACTTCTAAATACGCTGAAATCTAAATGTTGTGGGTACGGGAGCCACGTTGAGCAATCTTTTCCTCCGGCCCTGTGTGCGTAGAGTTTAGTTAGCCTAGTAATCTTGAGTTCCTGGTTCAAATTCTTGTATGGGCGGGGTTTCATGGCACGTGGGTGGGTGGACATGTGCTTGTAAAGGATAAATTGTAGTAGTAGTGTCTTTAGGACTAAACTTGCCTGAAAAGATGTTTTTTGTTAATATTTAGGAGGATTGACTGATGCAAGTGCAAATATTATTGCTAGGGTGTTTGTTAATTTGAGAATATTTTCCATAATTTTTAGTAGGTATCCCTAGTAGTATATATCCTAGAAGTATCCCTTAGACATACTCAATATAGCTTCCTCGGGCATCAATTTATTTGATTACTTATCATTCACCTCTAAATTGGAAGAGTTTAATTAAATTCTTACACGTTTGTGCTAGCATAGTCGAAAAAATATTATAGATTTTGGAAATAGAAGACGAAGCTCCTTTCGACATCTTATATATTACTAGTGAGCTTCTGCTTCTACTTGAGTATCCTACAATACTACACACCGTCATATATATACATCAACGAAAATGTTTGCCATTGCTTCAGTGTAAATCTATCAACTGTATATTTCACTGATGTAAAAATATAAAAATGCAAGTGATGATGACCCTTCCCGACTCGATTCGGATTAAGATCATAAAACTGATTTAGATTCGAAAGGAAACCGCGATCTCAATCCCGGAAACCCATCTAATTTTTCTCCACCTCCTTACTTTTCCCGTTAATCCCTTTTTTATTATACCTAATAGTCTTTTTCCCGTTTCATTTCCCTCTTACTTCACCGCTCTCTAAATTTATTCCCTCCTTTCTCCTCTTAACCATCTTCCATCCTTTTTCTCCAGATCCATCCTTTCTACACAAACATGTACTTTCCACAACCTTCGGTGGACATCCGACCGGTACAACCCGTCGTCTTTATCTCATCGTGAGGACATCTTCATATCTCCACCGTACAAGAGGCCTTTCACTCATCTTGAATTTATTCCGCATTCCTTCCAAACCTCTTCGACACTCATGAACAGGAACGGTGCCTTTCTATGCTTTCGGACTCGCAGCGTAAAAAAATAACTTCTCTAGCGCCTACTTCCTGCATTCCATCATTAAAGTCTCCGGGATCTAAACTGTTTCTTTTCATCTCGCAAGCCGGCGTCCGAGGGTGGGTGAATGAGTCGGACAAAAGGCCCGTTCTCACTCTGGACTATTCGTAGCCGCTCCGTCATTTGCGTTCTTTCCATTATGTAATGGTGGCTTTTGCGATGTTTACTTGCTTAAAAGTTACAGGATGGCTTAATAACTTGTGTTAAAATATTTCATGAACATTATAACGTCAAAATATTTTTCGTCCATTCGAAATTTTGTAAATATATTCGGCGTGCCCTGGAATTATTTTGCTACTGAGAACATTTTATACCTAAGGTTCACTTGTACTCGTAGGTACACCTTGCTTTCTTCTTTGTGTTAATTCTTTTATATTTTAATTAAATAACTATTTGCTGTTTCTTTTGTAATTTGTAATTATCGAAATATTTTTCTCTTTTATTCTACATTTAGTGTTCCTATAAGCTTTTGTGTTTACTTTTCCATTACCCTTGATCATTAATTTGCACTTATAATCAGAGGATATAAACATCAGTAAAGGCAGGTATGACAAAATACAGTGTAATAAACTTTCGTTGATGGTTAAATATACGTGTACAACCTCGCAATATAGTAATCCGTAGAATCAATTCTTTAAGGAAGAAGCACCATCATATACATATTCTGGAAAATTAAGTGAACCGAATTGAAACTAAAATAATTAAAAACGCATGTGTAGGGACACAAAATGAAACGATAACGTAGCGTATATGACGCTGCCACCATACTCAACAAAAGCCTATGACAGAGGTTACAACCAAATACTAAATCCTATTACTGTAAGTAGCAGGAATTTGCGTCAATGAGGCATTAGGTATGAAAAACCGCGCTAAGTATTCTGGATATTCCAAACTTTGCTATGAAGAAATAGCGCTGCTTTTGTCAGCATATACAAAGACCGAATAGATAACCTAAATATTTACTTAATTTCTGTTTGATTAGCTCGGTTCAGCCATCATACCTCTCAAAACCTCGTTCATTAGGAGCCTTAAAAGTAAGGAATCGGGTAAGCGAGTCTGAACAGCTAATAATAAAATAATACTTGATAAATTTATAATGATATAGCGATAAATCAAAACGATAAGCAATACCTAACTGATGATGAAAAAAGATTTTCCGTCGGCTTTTTCAGCTATTTCTAATCAAGTTCCACTATTGGTAGATTAGTAGCAATACCTCCATTTTGTATCATATTCACTAAAGAATAATAGCACTATTCTCTAGTTCAAAATTCCAAGGCGATGCTTCGAATTCATCATTTCTAGAAACCTCCAAGTTAAGTTTCCGTCCGAAATCTATGACACGCCAAAATTCGATAAAATGCTGCAATTCCGAACCCAACCATTCCATTTTCTCACATTACCCAATTCAGAGAACCATGTTCCGTCAGGATTAGGGAAGGGATGCGAAAAGAACACAAGCATATGTGAACAACATCATCGGGCGATTTTTTCCGAGGCAGAGCCGGGAATACACGCCCTAGTCACGGATTTAACCGTAAATCCTCGGCCGCATTATTTTTAATGCCGTCACGAAACGAAGTCGGCAACGGTCTTACGCGTCCATACGTCATATAATTGACGTCTGCGGAGCTTTTTACGACGGCAACTCCACCAAACACGCCTATTAGTCGATATAAAGCTCCAAAATTCGGGTGTTGAGCTCGGATCGAAAATTTCCACCTTGCTGCGGGAGGGGGCAATCTTTTCTTGTTTTCTTTCCCCGCCGACTCCCACCGCCAGCGCAAAAAAAGACCGTTTCCTCCCACATCGATATCCGCGCTCCCTCTCCCCACTCGCCTCCAATTCTCATCTCCCTTCAATGTGGTGGTTTCCAGCCATAATGCTAGACTCTTACACCGACAGAGGTCCTGATTATTTAATGGAACGAAGGTACGTGATCCCATCTACGTGCTGTTCCGGCAAGCAGGTGAGGCTCGGGAGAAATGAAGAGGGAAACGCTTGGAAAAGTTCGGGAAATGAGGATGGGAAAGACGGGATTGAGTTAGCAAAGTCCTGTGCTCGAAGCTATCTGTCCATATTCGTCCTGGTCAGCAGTTCGACTGCGGTCGACCAATCGTTTGCTGGTGTATATTCGATCTATTGCTGATGTATATTCAATCACTTGGGATTGTCCAGATCCCATCCGACTGTTTTCATCCTCCTCCCTCCTTAGGAATTTGAAATACGCTGATTGTCAGTAAATTGGTAGAATCTGCTTGATAAAGATCTATTTAAAAGCTACGCTGTTAAACTATTCGAAGATTATAACTTGAGGTTTCCATTACCTCCTAAGCCTAAAAAAATGTATTGCCAGGGTATTGCAAAACTTATCGAAAATAAATACACGTGGATTTCTTATATACGCGGTTCTCTCTTACTAAAGTGGCTCAATTCTAAGTTATAAGTTAAATTAAGAATAGAAATCATAATTCGCTATAAGCTACTGTAGGATCCTGTATTTTTAAATTCCTACAATTATAGGATTCTCGGAGGAATTTCAAGCTAAGAAAAATGTATTCATGAACTCTCAAACAATTATTATGTATTATCAAGAGCCAGATCATTTTCGTAATAGTATATTTGAGTGCAGTCTAGTTAAATATTACCTAATGAACTGTAGGGGACAAGAATAAAACCAAACCAAGGTATGAAGGATGAGTATCTTTTGAAAAGCCGTAAGCGAAGTAAGATCAGAGGTAATTTCGCGATAGAACAGACTAACGAACAGAAATACAAGCAGATACATTGAGATGAGTTCCAGCTTCCATTTCATGTTTAATAATCAAACTTAGAAATTATGTACAAAGGGAAGTGATAAAACATTATTATTCGTGTACATACCACAGACGTAGAATGAATAGCAAAGAGTTAGATAAGAAGAAAATAATTATATTATAGTTATTAGAAGATAAAAATAAGGTTTCTGTGGTAACAGTTTTGTCATTACTAAATTATTGTGATTACCATTATTTTATTTACCAAATAAAACTTCTAACTATTTCAATCACTGAGAATGATGATCGGAATTCAATTGAGTAGAAAGTCATCTATCAATCAAAGTGTCTAATTCCATAACAATTTTACCTCTTCTTATATTTAGCTTCCAAAAGTTAATTCGAAGGAAACAATAAAGTTGTTATGGTTCCAGTGCAGTGTCCGTTGTGCAATATATATTTTAAACTCTTAGCGCTTGTGTACCTGATACTTCAAGCTGCTGACAGGACTCTAATCAGCGAAAACAACAAAGTAGGCTGAAACTGGAACAACAGTAGAAAAATAACTCCAGAGAGAGGTGGAGAGATATGAAAGAAAACTTTTTGTCAGCCAATGAATTAACTAACACTTAGCTTCATCTCTGTGATGGATGAATAAGTTATCGAACGTGACTAGTTGACTGCGTGAGTAGAAATTCCACTTTTTGTTTTATCTCCAGCTTTCCGCTAAGAATCAAATCGTCCTTCCGAGAGGGAGAATACAATGACCGGCATGTTTCAGCGACTGCGAGATATCTAATTCTCATTTGGAGGCTCGCCATCACAAGGTAGAACTGTCGCTAGTAATGGAATACACACAAGATTGACGACGCTCGTTAGCGCGTTCTAAGTGCTAAAAATTTGGCTCTGGAAAAAGTTTTCCGTGGAGTTTTAACGGTTTAATGCTCTGCTATTAGAACAAAAATGTTAACGATTACAAGGGACATCTGACATCCGCTTGGGCCTTAATTATGGGAACTATTTAGAGCTCGACAAGCTGATGGCTAAATTCGACAGTTTCCGGTAACTTCTATGCGCGACGCGTAACGGAATGAATATTAATTACGAAGGAATTAACGCTTCGACGTTTTCTATTTGAGGGTCCACTTCTTAATTTGTCTAAATTTGGAAGCAATTCCGAATGTAGACGTGTTAACCTAAAGGAGATACAGGGGAAGCGATTTACGAGCGGTATATTTTCTTTGAAGGATATGTCACAAGTATTTTGGAATAAAACTAGAGTTTATTTTGAGGCCACGAGTTGTTGGCAATTTCTAAGATGTTTTGCCGTAATAATGAACATTATCTTGGCAGATCGAATGTGCTCTGTAAAGTGCTTGTTTTTTCAGCATTATGAATTCTCAGCCCCATATTTTTATAACGTATAAGCAGTAAGGAATAATACAGCGTCATTCAAAATTACGTCCAAAAAAGGAATTCTAGAAACACGAGATTATTTATTAAACAAAATTAATATATTTTTGATTCTTCTAAAATAATATAAATATTCAAATGGAGTAATTTTGTCTTCAGATAATTTGATTGTTCTATTTTCAGAACTTCAAAAGCAAGAAATGGCATCTCTAGATAAGATAGATTGATTAAACGAAAGTAATTGATGAAAGCTGAATTCAACCCAGGAACTACCTTCAAACTTAGAGAAATTACGGTATAAATTCATTGAATGAATAAACATCATGGAAAAACCACCACTGTTTTATATGTAGGATATCTTTCAAAAAAGTTCCTACAATGTATTATAGATGATTGTATGCAGTTATTGAAAATAGTAAGTATATACAAAAAAAGAAGTAAGAAGAAGGAGAGGAAAAGCTTCAGTCGGATTTCCATAGAAAACGTAGTTATAAAAGGAAGATTAGATGAAGGAAATTGAATGAAAAATGAAAGGCAAAGATAAAAGTTGCTGGATTACTACATTCTCTTATTTAATTCCTTTAAAATTTCGCCGAGTATTATAGTTCCACAAAATTTTTAGAAAATGTAACACTCTAACAACTATAATACTCTGCAAAACCATAAAGATAACATATTGAGATAAATTTAAACTGAAGATCACAGGAAGACGAGGCATTAGCTGTGGATTTTTATTTGGTTATCAATTTCTAAAATCGCAGTTATCTCCAAATGGGACTATTTTCTGCGAACGATTTCTTAGTTCGGAAGTAGCATAAAGTTTGCTCTTGATAAACGAAGAGAATGAGGAATGATACAGCCCAACGAAGCAGTAAAGATACGGTAAAGTAATAATGATATTGGGATTATCAGTAACAAAATGCCAATCGTGATTATAAGGAGATATACTATGAATAGCTATTAGAATATTAAAAAATTAATGATTCTCACCCATAATAACAGTGCCGCAACAGGGGTCACTAAACCGCTAATCTCTTCTTCAGAATCAAAACATTCCCACAGAAAGTTAACACATGTGCTTCCAGTAATGAGAGGGAGGAGTTGGTTGCGATGGTAACGAGAACATGCCGTATATTTTCGAGCCCTTTGATCTTCAGTTGGGAATTCACTTCTGGTTTCGGAAGGAGCGAGTTTTATTGTCATTGCGCACCACAAGAACATCGCCGTTAATCATCAAGGAAGCCGACGGAAGCTGAGTCTGGTACGCAAGCAAGTTACTCTGCAGCTGAAAATGAGAAGCTAGGGAAGAGCTGTTTTAATGAGGTCGGCAACACGCGATTCTATTCCACGAGGAGGGGGAGGATTTCTCGTCGAAGTTCAAGGAAATGCGAAAGGAAAAGTTTAATTTCTAATGTGCCGGAATATTAGATCCATGTTAACCGTGTACAGGAGTAATAGATAAGCAGTCATCCACCCTCTTTTATGGTGGTATCTGTGAGTACAAAAGTAAGAGAAGTAAGAAAAGAAAAGCTGTAGGGTTTGACTCTTATTTTTCCAGAGGGTCAACGATGAAGGGGCTGTAACATGAGACAACTTAAAAAACGGCGGCCCCTAGGAAGATATTCTAAGAATAAAAACCTACCGAAGTACTTTTTGCTAATAAAACCTAGTGTTTTTTAATCAATTTAAAATATTATAGAAAGTGATAGAGAATTTAGCATCGCTTAGCGATTGTAAAGGATATAAACATCTCAATTATGATAACTTTTCCTAAACAATTTGATACAGTCATGACTGGAATTCTGTAACAATGCTCAGATAACAGTTAAAAAATAACTGGAAATTCAAATGCATAGGGAATGAGACAACAAGTCAAAATTTCGAACTTTTATATCTTTTTGCGTGTTATGATATATGGATGATGTTATGATAGTTATACGAATAGAAATTCTTTACATTAGGCTTACATATATTCATCACCGAGATTTTTTTTAACTCTCTCCCTAAGATAAAGTCATTATTTCTCATCTTTCATTATTTTTCTTCTTCTCCCTCACCTCACCGTGACCTCATTTTTTGTTCATTTGTTTTGCACTCTTTACTACTTAATGCTCTCAATGGTGTATATATATATATATATATTTGTTTTGCACTCTTTACTACTTAATACTCTCAATGGTATATATATATATACTCTTTTCATATTTTCAGGATATAACTTATGTGACCCGAAGAAGAACGCATGAGATGACGAATTTCGGTAAGACTCCTGATATGATAAATTTCCTCTGTGATAGATATGAGAATCCACGTTACGACTCCTTACTCCAGCAATCTTACTTTAAATGCATCTTTTCGTGTAAATATAGGAATTTTTAGCTCTGGAAGTTGCAAACGTCAGACGCTTCGGGTGTTTGGAGAAATCCCCCTACTGTAACTACTAGACCGTTTTCCTACTCATTTTTTAGAAATCCTTTAACAGTACATCAAAATTTACAGTTGATCAAACACATAAATAACGTCATTAAATTTTCTTCCAAATTTATTTTTGAATTATTCGTGTGTAAATTAGCCATTTCCTTATGAGGAGCTTCAAACGTCTTCGCTCGTACACCTTCTAAACGAACTAATGTAATTTATGCCAATATATTTTGAGGTCAACTTACGACATTCTTGTAATTAACAGATACTTACTTAATGACAACTTACGGTACCTGAGCTTTTGCACTGTGTTAATCTTTTAATGAGAATTTTTCATTGCATAATTCATAAGTGACGAGACGGTTATGCGAGTGAAATAGCTGTTCTTGCATAAGAAGGATTAAACTCTATTCTACGATTAATATAAATAAGATATTTTAAAGTATTCAGAAGAATTCTACTTACACTCTCATCGCATTCCATTTGGATAATTCATGATTTATTCTTTCTTTTTCAATGGAAAGGTTACTTAGTAAGTAATCCTTATCCCTTCTAACTAGTGTTGGGACGATTAATTGGAGTCGTAATCGGAAATCAAAATATCGGAACATTTTCGGGTATCGGAATCGGGTAATTTTCAACTTGATTCCCAATTCCAATGTCGATTATTGGAAATTTGTTTTAAAACTAATATTTTCTGAGATTTCCTTAAATTTCTGATAATTAATGAGAAATACATACATTCTTATTAGTTAAATACCAGTAAAACAAAAGCTACATATCTTAAAACGCATATACATAGTATTTAATGTGAATATGGTAAGTGGGACGAAGATGCCAAACTTTTTGGTTTAAGGTACTATAACTCCGGAATGAAGGGATGGCACTGGTTATTGATAAATGGTGACGAATGGCTATATCTTAAAGTCAGTTATTTTATGCAATTATAATTATTTAGTGATATATGGAGGGAATGCAGTCTGTGCAACTCGTAAAGAGTTCCCAAAATAATTTTATGAGAGCAGAAAAATGAATTGCCAATCAAATCTTTTTCTTAAATTAGAGCCATATTTATGGTGAAATACTAGTAAACAGAAATGCTTAAAATTCCATCTCATCGTTCCAAATGTTCACCTCAATGTTCGATAAATTCGGATCACGATTAAATAAATTGGCTGCTTAATCTTTATAATTTCCACAAAATTTATGAAGATCCCAAGAGAGATATTGCGTTTATGTATCAGATTTACTACAATTAGTACCATATAACAGGTATTATGCAGATTGTTATTTGGTGGTTATTATGATAACTCTTTTAAAAATATTTCAATGAGAGGAGAACATTTTACCTTATCTAAATTTATATATAAATAAGGGCTCCAAAAGAATATTGAAAATTGGATCCCTAACGTCGATCCGCCAATATAGTAGTTGTGCATTGCATCTTGCTATGAAAACTCAGGCGTATTACATAATTCTCCATAACTCAAAAGTATTCAATTCCCCACTAATATTTCAGGCTATTACTATTAAATTAATGATACTGAACTACTATATAAATGCTTTAACATCTTATATTAAATACTCACTGCGAAAATTAGTTTTCAGAAGGAAAGGAGGAGACACAGAGATGTCCTGATTCTGCTTAGACTATAGTAGTCCTGCGATGAATGAATGAAGCGGTCATCGAGAGATCTGTGAAACTGAAAATAAATAAAATTAATTCATGATTCCTTTACTCTAATTAATAAATTAGAGCTTACTACTACTGATAGGTTCGAATTTTTAATTCAGTCACTTAGGATCAAATTTCGGGGAATGTAGAGCGTTAAACATTTCATGACGATCTAAAAACTTCCTCATGAAAGTCGACTACTATTTATCTTAAAATTAAAGATTCGATCTTTAAAAAGTTTAAATATATTTGATCTATCATAGCTCTTTTTAATAAAACTCTGTATACATAGCTTAAGTATGGATTAGATTCATTTACCAAAATAAAATAATCCGCTAACAAGGACATCACAATTATCATCGTTAAGCATATTCTAATTATTTGATTAAACTCGTGCACGTTACTGAACATATGGAACTTTGATAGCTAATTAACTTCTTAAGAAAATATTCATCGATAGAAGGAGAGAAACATTTTAAAATTAAACTCCAATATCATAAGAAGTTTGAATGATGATGATTTCATTATAAATATACTGTACGCAACCAGAGTTCAACATGAAAACAGATCATAATAGACGTGTTATCGTGAATATACTCACTGCGAAAGAGAATATGTTTAAAGAAATGAGAAACACAGCTGCAAAACCAAGGAGACTGTCAATGAAACTTATTTTGTGCGACGTAAAATATATCCTATCCTTGTGATTTTATAACTGTTTTGCAAATAATTGATTCATGAAACACGAAATTGAAATATTACACGAATATGAGTTCCATCTTGAGTGTGGGCACTTTCCAAATCCTTATCTTGAAAAGACGGCGATTGCGGCGATTCACAACAACTTATTCATCAAGTGTGATCTTACGATTGTAAAAGCACGCTAAAAATATTTCATTCCGATAATAAAAAGAAACACATCCATAAATCTCTCTCGGTTGACTGAATGTTAAATCCTTGAGCAAAGGAGAAAGCAGCTTTTCAAAACTCGGACTTAGATGAACACGCATGATAAGGCTGAAAACCAGTAGCAGCAGGTTTAGGTGTCACATAATATATGGTTATGAGGTCACTTCCTCAGTTATACAACACCTACATCGATCATCCTTGTATTAAAGGTTAAATATAGATTTACATTGCTTCATGTGTTCTGTGTCGGCATGCATAACACGGGAAATTATCTTGCGAAACTCCGAAGAAATCTTATCTTGGAGTTAAATGAACTGTGATGATTTATTCACGGAGATTTTCGTTCTTTAATATCTACCCATTCGTACTCCGAAGGGAACGAAATTAGATAAAAGGTTGCGATAAAAATCTTGAAATAATATTGTTCTTTCAACATATCTCGCAGTCTCTTATTGAGAGAGAGGATAACTTGAATGGAATGTAGCCCTGAGACAGAGGACCTTGTTTGAAATATGAGAAAAAAAGGCGAAGAAATATAAAACTGCTCTTAAGTTCAAAGGAAATTAAAAGACATACTATTGGAAATGATGTGACGGAGAAGGATATTCTGATAAATTGAAATTCATAGAAGGTCATTTTCTTAAAGGGATGATGGTGCTGAGGGAAAGATTCCCCATAAATTGCTTTTTAATTCTTTCCTCCTTTATGTTACAGCGTTCTCAAAGCAACCCATCAACTAATAAGCGCCTTCAATCAGTCATGGCTCAGACGTATAGCTTTGAAATTGTTTCAAAACGGCCACTTCCATTCCTCCTCTCTTCCTGCCTTGATTTCCTTACTCTCTTCAACCCGATAATCATATTCCACTTTCCTTGAGAATCCATTAAATGAACGTTAAAATCAGCAAGTGAAGGAAAAATTAACGAATATAGCGCTCTGCCATTTTCCAATAATACCACTACGTTGTGGCTCAGAAAGTGCCGCCCCAAATAAACTACATTAACTTTTCAATTAACATTCCAGTATTTTAAGTAAAGACTGAAAGGAAATGCAGATAATGAAAATTTTCCGATGTCTTATTCCCTATTCACTATCTCTACAGGCTTACGTAACTCCAGGATATCGATGGCATGGCCTAGAATGGATGATATGTATGTAGCTTTATTGATTATGAAATCCGGAACCGAATTCAGAACTCAATATTTTAAAATCATTTCTGGGACTATGATAAATGATGAATCATTAACTTGATCATTAACTTAAATCATCCCTAGAATGGACCCTACATCAACTAATTGTCGCAGCTTTTAAATGTTGTATGAAAATCATAGCAAAGTGATGATCATAAACCTTAAGATACAGGTGTCTAAGGAAAGAATAAATTAAGTGGATGGATGGAGAAAAGATCCCTGAAATCTATGCCATATGCTTCACCGACCGTTGAAGTCTCCAAAGAAAGAAGTACTAGCAGGTCATCCAATATTAAAAACCCTGCTCTAATTTCTCTTCCACGTAATAATTCCTTTGTATTGTTTGTACTAAAACATCCATTTTCTAGTGATTCTTCAAAACGGCCAGATATGCTTAAAAATGGCAGAGTTCTCAAACTAATATGTCAGCGCGTCCATTATACGAAATGGAGCAAGATAAAATGCTGTTGTATGCTCTGATGTTTTTGAGTAAGACATTGTCTTTTATTAACTTACGGACGGACGATTCTCATAAGTAGCACTCACGTAAGTATTCCCTCTTAATTAGAGGTGTCTATCTTGAAGACAATGGGATGTAGGACGATAACATCAAAGTAAGTAAGGCTCGGAATCAAAGGAGTAAATTAAAAGGGAAATGCTGATATTAGCGGATTTTCATTCAAGAGAAAACTCAGATTGAGGATTCTGAATTTTTTATTCCACCAGCTACTGTGAAATTTCTGCGAAATCTCGCGAGCTCTTTCATTTATATCTCTCTTATTTTCGTTCGCTCTCTGACAGTGGTGGAAGGATGAATTAAAAGTAAAACGCAGTAATTTACAAATAATTGGAAAGCAGGGAGGATAGATTAATCTTGAGCAAGAATTTAAATAGAATTATGAATGGCGCGACGACTGGCAATTTCAGATTAATGTAGAGAAATGTTCAGTATTTAACTTTTCAAAAAGAAAATCACTGTCAGGTGAATATTCATATAGCCTTTGGAGGAGAAAGTTAATAGACTCGGCGAAAAGTCATTCGCTCGAATAATATAACATGGAATACCCACGTCCGCAACATATAAAAGGACAAGAAATTAAAAAGTGGCATCCTCAATAGAATATTCGGTAGTAGTAATGAAGATTTAATTAACGATTCCACTTTGCGCTTGTTAAACCATTTAGAGCAGTTCTGTCCTATGGTTATGGTTCTAGCATCCTCGTTGGCTTTGTTGGTAAACTATTCCGTAACCTCTTTTTGTCATAATGAGAAAAAAATTTTGAACTAACCAGATTATCAATATGGAATAGCATGGTAAGTTTGCTGAAATAATTACTTTTTGAATATTTTAATAACATAGTAGCCTATTTTTGCTATGATTTACAGTACCCACTGGAATCCTTCCCGTACTCTTGTGGGTATTTCTGAGCTGAAACTTCGGTATAAAAGATTTCTCCTGGAACAGCGCAAATATAAAAAATTCATAACTACAAAAAGAGGTCAATTTCTGTTCGATTTCCCTCTGAATGGCCTGTACCCCGCAAAAAAAATGAGTTTCATTCGATAATTATGAAGATGTGAAAGGTGTGGAGGCAAAATAATATATTTAAGAATTTTAATGACAAATCGACAAGCGTTAACCAGATTCTTCATAATGTAGGCTTTCAGAAGAGAGAGAAGACAACTTAGGCTGAAGTTTCTCAATAAATTCAGGAATATTTTGCTCTTGGAAGATTTTATGGATATCATTCGTACTCCTGTGCGTTGTATATTAATCGCTTAAGTCGTGAGATTTTTGACTTAATAAGATGATTATTCGATCAGATAACGCTGATTCCATTGCTTCTGTCTGTATTTCTATGCAATAGGGTGGATAAAAAATATCTGCTAAGTGTTGCGAGAAAGTTCTATCTCTGAATTTACTAAGTTATCCTTCGCCCAAATTTTGAAGTAAGAAAGCGTTCCTGACAAAGTGTTTTGAGAATATTCTTTTACGAACAGATTATTAAATTCAAAGTAACTTTGTTAGTAAGAGCTTTGATGTTTATGAAGCTGTTAGAATTGAATTATAGGAAGAATAAATGACCATCATTCCATTCGATCATATTTGCATGTTATGTATGAACCGACCATTTGCCATACTCCCATCTTCTTCAAGTCATCTATCTCATCTAGAATCGAAAATAGATTTTCATAGCTATTTTCAAAAGTATCGCTATCATTAACTCCAATGATTGAAAAAGATGAATAATTCCAGGGTTAGACCATCGTCGCAATTCAGCCGCATAATTAATGTAAAAAATCCATAAAAATCGTGGGCAACTTGAGTTTCTAAACGTTATTACTAAACTATTTTAGAGAGTTTAAAAATTCTTTGACACCTCTTGCAAATTTTATGCCGTTACCATAATTATAATCATAGAGATTAATTCGTTATCATAACGAATAATAATAATAAATATATGCTTCCGGGAGAGGTAGGAAAGTGACAGCATTGGCAAACAAAGTCAATCATCCGCCAAGTACCTGCGGACTCGATGCAGATTGTCCTCATTTCAAATGACAGAATATCCAATATCTCTGTAATTTATTTACGTATTCTGCACAAACGACGCATATAAATCATTCATCAGATATGTATCTTGAGGCATATTCTCAAATATTCACCTTCGCTACTATAGGGTCGACACGTAATGATTCACGCGAATCACCCCACGCTTACTACTTATACCACTGAAATTGCCACAAAAATTGGTTTAAAAGAGATAAGAATCATTGGAAAATTTATGATAACGACAGAAATCGAACAGGCAGTTTATCATATTGGCGATAAAACCGAATCTCGGTTTATTGGATATTTCCCTGGGATTTAATTAGCTGCCATCTGTTCAGAATACCCATGACGATGAATTAAGAGAAAAGATATGCACCTGATGAAATTTTTAGTCCTGATATGTTCCACTTATAATTATGAAATATATTCCTTTATCGAATTTCCTTTATCGAAATATATTCCTTGGTTCAACTCCATGACATGGATTGTCATGGAGTTGAACCAAGTAATAGTACAGTAATTTGAATGATAATTACGGAGTATCCAGGGCCGGATTTAGGCCGTAAGCGAGTGCAGAAAACACCAGGGCGCACAAAAAGCCATCGATACTTCGAAATTGAAATATGGTAAGGACTGAAAAAAAGAACATTGTGATTTTGTGTTGCTCAATCCGCTTTCACCGAGTTGTGCACCTACTTGCAGTGGGAGTATTAATAATAACTTGTACTGGAAATTTTAATAATAATAAAATAATGGAGTGATGCAAAATAAAGTTGAAATCAGAGACGTATCGGAAACATTCATTATCCTGCAGTAATAGATAAATCTTTTATCGGCGAGATAAGGATCCATGTAGGCCTCTCTCCCACCTAAACTCCTTGGTCGTTAGGCTTATCCTAGACATTCCAGTATACAAGTATATTCTTATGACTTATGAATTTCCCAGAGCAAATAATGAGTTCGAACAGTATATCATAGTTTAAATACCGATATTTATCATCTTACTCGGAAAGATTCTTGTTATGAGATCAAAGTGAGTAAAGAAGCGTCTTAAATTTTTATTTAATAATATTATATAGTTCTGTCAACTAAAGTTGAAGAGACCAATTTCACAGGAAATTGTAAATTTGTGGAAAATACAATATTGAACTCTCCCTATTATAGCAAATGTTACACCTGAATAAATGTTACGCTTCCGAGAGAACATTAGTTAATAAACTTCACTTCGTAATTATTCAATAAATAATTATTAAACTACGTAACTTTCGTGTACCACAAGATTCCCAGTAACATTGTTGTAAATCGTTTGATATTTTCTTTTTATCTTATTGGCTGGATATATTTCCGGGTATCTCCTAAATATCAATGACTTTCTCCAATGACAAGATTAGAATACGATTTCCTGTTTTTTATGCATAAAAACAATGATAAACCATTGACTACGAAAGGGAAAGCATTTGCTAATCCCTAATTTCCGCATTCAAATTCAAATGGTGAACAGAACAGGAAATACAATTCTTCCTGATCATATTACATGATTTCAAACTTCATTCTGAATGCTTAAGTATGAGAACTTATCCTTTCACCTAGAACCAATCCAGTGAGATGAAATCACAATATGAAATATAAGCGATTCTAAAGCCTTTAAGTAGTTCTTTATAATTAGTAGTCAACAATAAATTTAGCGATTCATTATAAAGGCCTTCCCACTGAAACACGACGTATGTGCTGGAACCTTTCAGATCAAGCAAATATCTATATTTGAGTTTTTAATGAGTATTTTTGAGTTAGCATACATTAAAGTCCACGTTATGAAATAATTTTTATAGATCTTAAATGTAAAATTATACCATCATCTCGCAGATTATAACTCTGCCTTCATGAGATCGAGTTGATAAGATCACGATAGTTTGTCGATGTGTAATCATGCAAGAAATGAAGACCGGTTCATCCTAATAAATGATTTAGGAAGTGGGAAATGCAGAAAGGTTGCTCGGAAAAGAAAATGTATTGAGGATCGAAAGAATGCGACTTGAATCAAAATGCCTATCCACCATTATAAAAAATATTGAGGAAATCATGCAGAGAAGATGTAGAATTGTGAGAGTAATTGAATTTGCTATTAACGTTCCTTATGGAGTGAGATCCCTTCTAATCCACAGAAAGCCAGGCATTTCTTTAAATGCTGACACAAATAGCATATTCTTCACAGCTGAGATTAAGCCACTTCGATCACATACTTCACGTAACTGTAACTGCAGGAGAGATTTCTCATGGAGGTCAGAAGAAAGAGGATTAATTTTAGAACGTATTTCTTGAAGCGATTTCCTCTTTAATATTGATCGAAAATATTTTCGTGTTCATAGTCTTTCTTCTTCTCGTTGAACTTAGTGGGATTGTGGCGGACAAGCTGCATCCTGAATATGTACGACAGAACATTTATGAATCAATTAGTTGATAGGAGCGAAGAAAAATTTCGGGAACGTTGCTATTTTGCGCGTTTTACCAGATCTACAGTACAAATTCAGTATTTAGTTCCCAGTAGAAAAGCTTTGTACTTGTGAATGAAAGACTAGGTGTTACGAAAACATTTTGTTGAGAATTGCTATAAATTAATAAAATACAGCTCTTGACATAGGTTGGGAATTATAAGAAGAAAGGAGATAAACATTTACGTAACAATTTATGCAATATAAATACGTATTCTATGAATGAGATAAAACGATCTCGGAAGATGAAGTAGAAACATTGTATATCTATCCTGCTTTATACACCGATTAGACACTGCTGGGAAAATTAGGGAAAAAGGAGACTGGGAGTAGTTTCTTTAAACATTAATTCTTTACATTAATTCAACTACGTGCGTCAGCAATCCTCTAGAAAAATACATAGAAAGAGTCATGATACCCATTCCACACACACAAAGGCAGTTAAGAAAGAAGTACTTACATATCTCGATTCAGGCGAAAAGAAATGCAAATTGGAGAGAGCTATACTTACGGAGATAAGGGAGGAAAAGTTATGCTTAAGAAGTTCTATTCTAAACGGTTGATTCAGGACTGATATATTATGCATCGGCAATATTTTCATACTTGAGACATAAAAGTCCTGAAAATGCATTCAAATCTAGATCTAATCAGTAGAGGATAGCTAAATTTTGGAAGACAGTATTATTCATGATTTGTAACTTGAGAGATTGTACCTCTATTACACATATAATTGATATGTTTTAAGTAAACCGACAGAGCCATAGCGTGCTGGAGATGTTAACAGGTGGTTTTCACTATCTGAGAGAGTTTAGCGGTTACGTAAATCAGGAATTTTCTGTCTCGGATACCGGAAAAAGTCTTGTTCAAGGAATGTCATAAATAATTTGTAAATTAGTAAATTACGCCGTTGAAGTATTCTAAAACTACAACTGTAACTGTTTGCAGCATATTCTTTGTTTTTTCCATATTCGCACTATAGGCCACATTTGTCCATCAGTGTACATGATGAATTAATCAGAACTACACCTAGGGTCCTTTACGCCCGGGCTCTGAGATGCCGATAGTAAATTTACGCAATATTTAGAGAAGATATATACAGAGGGCGCCTCACTGTAGCCAGTGCACCCATCGCTGCATTGGCGCGAATCTCAAATACATCCTATTGAAAAGAGTATACGGGTATCTAAAGCCAAAAGGAATAAGGACCAAAAATGTTAGAGACCCTTCCAAATCTAGACCATTGCGAAGATAATTATAATACATCGTTAATATGATAACGACCATCATGATGAAATACAGAAATAGTCTCTGCATCCATCACTCACGGGCATCCGCTCAGGCCTCGGAGTATCGCATGCTAAATACAAACAGGTATCAACTGCGTCAATTACGCACGTGGATAAAAAAGCACATTGCCACAACCTCGTTATCATAACGAGCCCGCCCTGTGAGATCGCTATGGAGCGGCAGCAGCCTTGCCTAGACTCTGCTGAGCGCGAATTCCTTCGGAACAAACGCCGTTAACTCCAGTCATTTTTTGCGACGGAACTCGGATCTCCCGCTGCTCGCTTTTAACCTCATATTAGGAGAAAAAACCCTTTGATTAATTACCGCGAAGAAGGAATTCCGTTTCCACCGATCAATTATTTAGCCGCATTACAACCATCTTCGAAATTACAGCCGAATATTCTCCGTGGGTATTCCGTCATTAATTCCGGCCTTCGGAATCGTTATGTGAATATAATGTATCGATAATGTTCTTCCGCGGCGCACCTGTCTAAACGAAACGTCAGCGAGTAGATGACCGAGCGCACACAAGCATAAAAACTCTTGAGCCATTAACACAACCTAGAGACTCCTTCTCCCCCCCTTTTCCTTTCTCTATCCCGAGTCCGACATTAAAATCGTTCTGAGGGAGAGGAAACTCCGTTGCCGGCGTCTGATTGAGATCGAACTGCGAGAGGAGAGAATATTACGGACGGGAAGGAACGCATTAAAACGTCAGTGAAACGTCAAACGAGCAATGACCCGAGTTAAAGGAAGGGAGAAGAAAGAAATCCTGTCGCAACAAAGAGGAGGCATTACCGAGAGTTTTCCCTGATATGAAGTCCCCACGCGGGAGATAATGAACGGGAAGAAAATGGCTCCGATATGAAGTTTTTTCCTGCTCAAAATGGAGGGAGCGGCGGTGTTGACACGAGGCGTCGGAATGACACATATCATCGCGATGGAAATGAACTCTTTCACGTGACGAAAGAAGCTGCGGGAATGACAGTTGAAACACGCGCTCACATCAGCGCACGAGGACTTCCTTTGTGAGATGTTATGACAATAAACAACCCGGTTCGTCCGATGGGGAGGTGAAATTGAAAGCCTCCTCGTACCGGTAATGTAATGCGTAGAGCGATGCAGAACCTCAATGCGATAATTGATCGTTGTATACCTTTCATCAGTGAATAAGCTGTCAAACGAGACGCAATGGATGCACAGTCGGCGGTAATTTGCTACGGGAAAAAATATCTAACCGATCACGGCACATCGATCCACTTGCTATCGATCGCGCGAGATCGATTCGATCTTCTTACTTCCACATCCCTGTAATTAACCTCGCGGAGGAATTTCCGAAGAACGTGTAAATCCGCACGGTGTATTACCGTCGCGGGGAGCCGCTTTTTAATTAAACCGCGTATCTGACCTAACGACCGGTTGCACCTTTATCGTTTATTTAATTACGCATCACAACTGCAGTGAGAAAACGGGGAAAAAGTGGAGGTTATATGGCGAGGGAATATCTCAGTAGATATGGGAAGATAAGGGAGGTGAAAAGGAATGTATAATCGGGAGAAGAGAGAGAGAAAAATGCGGGAAAAGAGAAGGCGGGATGGGTGAAGAAATGAGAGGGTGCTAATTAATGGAGGCCTAGAAGAATGAAGGAGTAAAGGGTAGCGAGAGAAAGAAATGAATGAGCTTCGATGGGTTGGAAAAAAGAAGAGCGGGAGAGGTGAATAGGAGATGAGGCATTACGAGAAACCAGAAAAAAAGAGAAAAGGGATAAGATAAATCCCATTTATGAGTCGTCCTTCTTATGCAGCGTCAATGAATCAAGAAATGATAGGAGCAGCGCCGCCTTACGTGCGTGTAGCTTGCGAAAATCCGATAATCGCAATCAAGGATTGATGAATCCGTATTATTATTTTAAAATACTTTCGCTGATGTTTTTCGATCGCGTGTTTACGATTGCTAGTGCAGCTAACGATCCATCTTGCGAGTGACTCCATTCTTCTTCCCATACAGAACCCTTTGCAAGCTCGTCATCAGCGATATACCTTTGGAATAAATACAACGACGCGTCTATCTCCGTTTAAATTAAAGCTTTTCAATATTAAGTCTACCGTTGTCTTGATCCTTTCAATATGAACTAACACGTAGATTGATTCCTTCGCAGAAGAGCGTATTACTTGGCCCTCGAAGAAAAGCTGGTAGTAAAATAGAAGAGTGAAAATGCCCGTTCTAATTTCTTCTTATAATTCAACCATTGACTTAATGTGGTAAATATACCATTTAGCGCTTAGACTTGGGAAGCGTTCTTCTTCTTACGACCAAATATATAGAGTTCATTCGTAAGGGTTAAGATGAAAGTGTTCTTATCTACAAAATGACAATTCAGTATGCCATCCGTTCCCTACGCATACGGCTAATCCTCAGATATTCCTTAATTTAACTTGTAATTTTTACTATTAATTACACCAGTCATGACAAAATGTGATAAAACTTCGCCATAACTTATAGCTTCAAAATCTGCGGTCTTGTGAATCCAAAATTTAACATGGAAACTTCTTATTTAAAAAGTAAATAGTGTACATAATACTTAAAAATATTATATTTCAAAATTAAAATACAAGTACTTATTCGTACTTAAAAAAATGTACTGATCATGAATTTGATCGTCATTCATCAGGAAATTGCATTATTTTTTGATGGTCAATTCGATATTGTAGCTGGAAATTTCTATATTCAAGTAAATGCTTTTTGTTAAAATTGCTGAATTAATTTCAGTGGTGATTCGATACTCTTCGGCAGGTAGATATAGCAAAATGCCATATATGGATAGTAGGAATGACTAAATAGAATCTGCGAATATTTCGACAGTAAACTAATTTGCAAATCGGCGACCATTGACAAGATGCGTTATCCGCAACCTTTCGTCATACGTAATCCAATTGCGTTGACCACGAATCCGCGCATTCCCATAACCGAAAGAGATATTGTGGTACGTGGTGAGACGGCTACAGTTTGTATAATCTCATTCCGAGTATGAAGAGAAACATCTATACGTGTTTACGACGAAGCACAGAATGGATTAATTCGCGTTGCGTTTGCTATAAAGGGATAGCACGAACAAAACATCAGGAATCCAGTGAGGCTGAAAAAGCATAGGGATAGAATAACATTCGTGTTCGCGCCATTAGCTGCAGGGTGCCGTGCTAAAAGTACCTCGGATTCTATCTCTCGCAAGCATCTTCCCACAGCGCGATGAAACGCAAAACCGTATCATTATTATTCATCAGAACTCGAGAAATTTCTAATTAATCTGCGGGAAGAAAGTGACGTACTTCAAGCCGTCCTTTCTCTATTGCGTTAAATTCTGCAAAATAGCTGGAATGAGGCAACCCACGAGTTAAATAATCGAAAGCGGTTGGATGATCAAACGATCGAAATTATTCGATGCCTCAAAATCCTATTATATGAAACCCTTCTTTAACAATTTATTATACATTTCGCTGACATACATTCCGCTATGATTCTACGCGTATAGAATCTACTCTTGGACGTCATAGATAGTTTTTTTAATTAAACTTTGTTATGATAAACTGAGGATACATTTATAAATTTGAATAAGTTTATCATATTAAAAATATATATTTAAAAATCAGAAAAAAATATATTATATAATAAATCCATTTCGAAAATAGAAAGCAGTGCATTCATTTTGCATTGAAAATCTGAAATTCTCCCTCATTCTGCTTCTAAAACATTATAAAAAGGTAAGAATTTAAATGTTTTCTACTGATTTCTGTTTAATTACTTTCAATTGTTTACAGCGGAAAGAGCTACTAGGAAGACATTTGTTCATCTGATGTAAGTGCAACTGAGAGAGATCCTGGAAAGAAGATGGAAGATTAAAGAAATGGTATGGAAATTCTTTGAAAACGTGTACGATATTTATCGACGTTTCATAGTGAGCTATAAGGTCAAGAGTAATTTTATATTTTACTCTAAGTTTTGATACTGTCTTCTTTCTATTCAATGAAGAGTTAAAGGTTATTATGTTATGAAATATTACTAATACGTAAAAGATTCCCCTCGTACGTGTTCCTCATATCTTATGGCTGAAATGAGTAACAAAAATCGCCTCATCACATCATCCCCAATTAATTAAATGGGACAGAGAGATGAGACAATATAATTACGCAGCACTCCCAACAATTGGATAGGGCATCGATGGCTCCTCCAGATCGAACCCATCTCAATCTGGATGCCGAATGACTCAATTCCAAAGGCATTTAGAGCGATACAAATGAACTCCGAAATTAAAGATGATTTCATCCGTTTGATACAAATGATCCCTGGGAATGATTGCGAACGCCTTGATCGGTATCCGCTTCTGGATGCGCATATGATTCTCAATGGGAAAAGAAACGCGCAAATGTCATTGCAAATTGCGAAACATGAATGTACGCTCGGATGACAAAGCGGCGCTCAGACGATATGCAGACTAATGCCACGTTTATTTCCAATTGATGCGGCTCATAAAGATTCGATTATGGCCTGTCATAAAAGGAATAGTGTTTGCTTAATCAATTTCCGAGCGTGTGCAGATTACAAGTGAGGGAAGGAAAGGACCGAGGAAAAGAGATTTCAAATGGGGAATAAAGGAGTTGAGGTCTCAGTGTCCGTTCTGATTGATTTTGATGCCATGTTGACTTGAGAGCATGTCGCTTGACGTTCGATATTTTAGCCTGAATCTTTACAGATATATTCCACGTCAATTCGTGATCTTCCAGTGGAATGATTTCGCGACGATATCTTTTAAATTGTTTATTTAGAACCTGCCTTTCCTTGGAATGATTAAGAAGGCAACTTCATGTAAGGCTTCATCGAAGTCAGTCGGGGTCAGAGCAATTAACACATCGAGTCCGTTTCTGATGAGGGGGGAAATCTCAACAACAAAACAAGCGCAAGTTATTAAACATAATATCTAACATTGAGACCGGACTTCGTAAAATACTAAAAGTAATCGAAATGCATAGCACTCTTCTCAATGTACTCTCGGATAGCCAAGTGGGCAGCGTGTTCCCTTGGATGAAAGAGATTCCGGGTTCGATTCCTGGTGGGAGACCACGTGTGTGAAAGTACATTCAACAATACTACTAATGTGTAGTTCGAAACCAGAGACGCTATTAACTCTTCTACATCTTTCATACAGTAATGATTTACGTTATGATATCTAGTAATCTCCAACGTACAGGGATCACAATTTTTTCCGCTGGAGAGTACTAGTGGGTAGTTTATTTCCTTTTTGAGTAAGCAATTGATAGATTTAATAAGAGTTATTCTAAGAAATTACGAGGATCATTTAGCCAATTCGGACCAAACGCCCCCTTCTACTGTGCCTTGATCATGAATGAGCAGAAACATCTTTGTTCTGACATGGATTCGAACCAGGGAACTCAGAATCTAGATTCGTACCCTAAATCTATCCACACTTCCCCTTGCGAGCGTTTGAACATATCCAAGGAAACTTTTATCACATAATTTCCCTACCAGCGCTGAGTAGAAAACTCGAAGAATATTGGCGAAAAATAAACAGCTCCTTAAAAGAAAACAAAGCGACGGGCGTCTTGAGTAGTTGACGGGATAAATAAAGAGCCCATATTAGAACCCCCAAGACCATAAATTCATCCGCCTTTTTAAGCCATCATCCTTCCTCCCCAAACGAGAAACTTAACCCACAACTTCGGAGACAACTAATTACTTTAGCACATACAGGAATGCCATTTTCCCCGTATTTTCCCAACAGCCCCCAGCCAAAACCCAGGAGACCTTCAGAAGAGGAAGCAGATAACTACCATAAAAACTCACTCTACGACTGACGACCTCCCACCCTCCGTGATCCCATAGCCCATCTTATAAGCTCGGGAAACGCCGATTGCACGGGGAGAGATGCCCAGCAGACCCGCCCCTTAACTCCCGACCTCCCCCTTCCTCCTTGGCTACTAATCACCATGATCCTGCTAGGCGGAGACTTGTCGACCAGAGAGGAATAGTCGATTCGTGAAGGCTCTCTCTGTTTCTCTCTCAGGTTGGATAAGTAATCGAGGGTCACGCACCCCGGGAGTGAGACCATGAAGACGGTACGGAGAGAGGGAGATGGTCAGTGGGGGAAGAGGAAGCAATCGCGAAGGTAGCTTAAGTTCATTTCGTATGCCCACCGCCTCTGGTTTGCCGTACGCGTGGGCGTGGGGAAATACTCGCGGAGAATACACATGTGCGTGCACCATTGAGGCTCAATTATATTGCATTCGGGAAGCGTACGGAAGATTTTCATCGGTATATTTTTTTTTCGGGGAGATGATATCGAAGGCGCTCCCTTGCTTTTAAATTACGGTAAAACCTTGGGTGACGCTTCGTTTTGTCCTATGTTTACTAGCCATCGCTATGAACAACTATGACCGATTTAATTCGGTTGCTTTAGTAAGTATATCTAAACAAATGCCAAAATGGCATTGCATTCCACATCACATAAAAAATCGAAGAATTATATTCCTTGTAACCTTCTCCATTACGTCAATTTTCATTGTTTCTTCATTTTTATTTTTCTTCCATATCTCTTTCACTCACTGTGTAATTCCTTTCCCCAGATCACACAGAACCACTCTTCCTCTTAGATTTTTTCGGGATACGTCAAATTTTTCCATCACTGTTGAGCGGTTTTGGAGTAATTTACTGTTATTTCTATGAGTTTTGTGAATACACAGATACTCTATTTTCAATTTTCCAAATTACTGAGAAAGACTTCCTGTAAAATCTCTTGATGTTCATCCCTTGAAAGTGTTCATATAAAGAAGTACATACTTTCTCAAGCTGTGCTAAATTTCTTCTCAAGATGTGTAAATTTTAACAAAATAGACGTCCCCGATATTGCTCTCCGTTCATATTGGTCCTCTTATTTTCCATTGATTCCTTTTGTTTTATTTTCAATTCTTCCACTATCATTTGGTGTTTCTGCAACCGATTTTTAAATAGAATTTTCACCACTTGATTTCCATAGCAATTCACACACAACTGACGCCGTGGCATAGGGTACTTCTATCAGATATCGTCTTGCAATAATTACTCTTACGTTGGCCCAAAGACAGATCGGGACGACATTGGTGACATATGGACTAAAAACTAGGATGCGGATGGACTGAAGTAGTCTAGCGCTACGAAAGAACAAACCGGGAGGGCTGAGTACAGAAGGTCCTCGTATATACAGTAATTCGGGGGTCCAAAGGTCGGATTATTTTGATACTATAAAATCATAATTATTCTGAAATAGTGGCATAAGTTTCATTTTCAAACAATCATGCGAAAATTAGTTGGGTATATTTTTATATTATTCAACGACGACGAAAAATAATGCAGTAAATAAACATTTAAAATATTTGAGAGCAGTATCCTGTATTGAAATCACAGGCCACCCACTACTTTTAATAATAAATTGATATTGTGGAACTTGAACGGTGATATGTGATACTAAAATCATACATTTTCATGCATGATACCATAGGGAAATTTTAGTTTTGTTTATGTTAGCTTACGATCGTGGGGGATCGTGCTCTTCAATTATGCTTTGAATAAATCAATATCTTACCTCGCTTAGCATAGCGATTCGTATGCGTCGAAGGTGATTCAACTATTAAGCGTAAGTATGAGCTGGTAAAAGCAACGTGAGGTGAATGTCATTCAGCATTAAGTAGCCCGAACAGCGACGTATTCTCTTCCATGAGTCCAATAGAGAGCAGAATGCTCCAAACGCCATCTACGCTTTTACTAAAAGCTACTAGGTCTACGCTTTTGAGATCTAAAAAAATTAAATCATATCTAAACCTAAGGCTAATCAAAGGACTGTCCAAAGGCTAACCAAAAATACAGTGATTTTATGCATTTCAATTACTCGATCATTGGACTCCAGCCCTGCTACATCATTAAATTTATCATCATCTTACCTTTTTTTAATTTTAACTTACTCAAAAGTTGATAAAAAACGAAAACATTCATTTAATGCGATTTTAGGATAATTTTATCATTCACAAAACTTTTAAATGTTTTCCAACGTAATTATCCACATCGGTAGCAATTAATGTAAGCAAATGATTTCTATCGTGCTCGTACTCTAGCTAGTAACCTACTCGTACCTAGAGAACATCATTCGAGGAATGTTATCATATCATATGCATTTTTATAGTCTATATTTCCTTTGACGAACTGAGACACCATTAGCTCTAGATTTTCCAAATCTAACAAAATACCCAAATCGCGTAGTATTAATAAAGCAAAGGTAGAGCATACAATAAAAGCTTTCTTCACTTTCGAATGATATTCTTTTAAATCTCTCATGTTAAGACGCTGTATTTTATTTATTCTTTCTGAAGAATTTTACGTATTTTATTATTCTTTCCAAAAAGAATTATTTATTTCAAACAATAATCCTGCTACTTTTCTATTATATTCGCCGCGTTTTTATTTTAATATATCTCGTAATAGATAGGCATTGGACAATACATTGGTTTGAGAGAGGTGGAAAATACCCTAGCAAATTCTAACTCCCAATCACTAAGAAAGGAACTATTCAACTGTTCTCCTATAAACTGATACGCAAATGTGGGACAGAACTATGATGAGAGAAACTACAATATTCGCATTACACAAGAATAGTGTAAGAAAATAGTTTATTTGACACAACTTTCGTGACCCAGATGGCATCAAAAAATTTGCAGAGAAGTTCCAAATGCCACAGCCAGTGAAGAAGAAAATGTTCAAAAACTATCTAGAGTATGGATCTAGGTGTAGAACGAGATAAAGTATTTTTCAACTTCGGACCAGGATTTCTTGAGTGAATTTAAATTGCCATTCAGTTCTCCCAAATTAGCTTCAATGTTTTTCGAAAAATTGTCTTGCCGAAAGTTCGCCTCTACTACTTCTTATCCATCAACTTACATTCACTGGAAGGTTTGAACCATTTAACCCCGGAACAAAATCGAACTTCCAACCAACCATTACCAAGATTAAAGACTTCTCATCTTTGGACAAGGAAGTGCCTTCTGAAAGACTGTATGATGGACGCCCTTGCACCCAGAGCTCCGTCTTCATCAATTGCGAACCGAGTCGATGTTTTCAAACGACTCCAATACATCGACCGCTCAGGTAGATAATGACTGCAATAAATCACAATCGGCGTAGAGGGCGGTTTCCACGACTACGAGATTGCATTCATATCGCATGCACTACTCCAAGAGACGCCGACGAAATTATTCTAAGTGAGAAGCTTTAAGCAGGGAGATTCCGAGGAGGATTCCCACGCCTTAATTGAAAACAAAAGCCCTTGCCACAATTGTTAAGTAGCTCTACACTCGGATCTACAGAGCTTCGACACCAATCGCGATATTTTGCAACGAATAAAGTCAAATCATCAAAGAGAAAAAGAATTTCTCGAAACGTGAGCGAATCTGAACCAGCGTTTTAAATCCAATTCAAACCCACACAAGTCAGACTAGAGAGAGACTAGGCGATCCACTTGACTAACGTTGCTACTAGATTTTAGGGCCACAACATCTCATGAATTTTTTTTCCTCACGCCTGCCAAAAAAATTATAATGAAACATTGGTCCTGAGGTAAATGTTAGTTAAAATTTCTAGTGGATACATAACAGGTTTTTTAGGTTTAGTGGTCCCAATATGAATAGGCAAGATTGACTGTTTCAGTCTTAACTACTGATAGCTCTCTCAGGTGATGACAAGAGAAATAAAAACAAAATTGTGCAAAGGGGTTTTTATTTCTCTCCCATCATCAACAGGCATGGATCTAGTTCATTCATGTGAGGCTTTGATTATGAAAAACAATCCTATTAGGTATGCTTGAATATTAACAAATACTGTAGATCCTATGTAAGAATTATTGCAATAAAAACCCTACCCATTATCTCATTAATAGATAATGGAGACCAACTGCATTGGAAATTGAGGAAAAACAAGTCCAAGAATCAAGAATATCAAAATCTTAATTTTACTTTGATAATTTCAGAAAAATATGAGAATAAGGATGTTAAGGAAATTCTACATTACAAGAATTACTCCTTGTAATGTAGAATTTCCAAAAAAATTATTTTCTAATTAAAAACTTTTGTATTACATCAAAATTTACCGTACGAAAAATGATAAATTTCTAAAATCAGAGCTCACTAAAGATTAACAATATAAATTGAGTGGAATGAAAACTACTACCATTGAATTGCAAAATCCTATCTAAAAAATATGATGATAATACTTAATATGCTATGTGACCCTACCAGTGTTTGAATTCTCTTGAATTAAGAATACCCTTAGAGCCTAAAAATAAAAATAATATTGAAATTCAAACTAGAGCATACACGGGATAGATATAGACCCTTAATTTAAGTCATATGCATAAATTTTAAAAAAATTCACACTAACATGATTTTACAAAGAGAGTATGTGAAAAAGTATACTAATCCCTCTTACATATAACATTCCCATAAAATTAGGAAAGTAAACATAACTGAATATAAAAGAAAAGTTAATAATAATAATGATATTCATAGATAAATTACCAGAGTATCAGAATAAAAACATACTTTGTAACTATAAGCCATTCATGAGCATAAGCAAAAATGTTTCCTAAGCGTTAAAGATGTGAAACAGAAATTTGGGATCATGTAAATTATTCGATAAAATATCAACCACAAAGTTTCAAAAATGAAATTCTAAGCCAGAGGTGTGGAACCTCCAACCACAATATGAAAACTTGGGAAAATATCTTTCTATGGTGAAAAAGAATATTATCTCTAAGGAAAAAAAGCATGAGAATAATATTTGTACCTTTCTTAGGGCTCATCCTTGAAAAATACTAACTTAATGGCTGGAGGATGCTAGCCTTAAAACTTGAGTAATTTATTTCTCTTCTTAGTTCTAATGTACTTTTTCCTCACTTTGCTGTTTTATAGTTTCCTTTTTTCTCTGCTTTTCTTATTTCTAAGAATTTCCCTCCTGAAATATGTTTTCCTGCTTAAAAATAGGTGCTGGTTATATTACACTAGTTTCACATTTCCAAACCTGACTGAGCCAAAATTAGTACACAGTATATTTTTTCAAGTGTGGGGATTTTATGGGGTATGTCTCACCATGACAGCCCTCCCTGAAAGATTCAAGCCGATTCATAAAGTGAATTAATTAACAAAATAAAATATGCATCAATTTTTATAATTTTAATAATGAATATCTCAATAGCTTCAAAATTGAAACCAGTAATTATAAATCTCTCAAAAATTGTAGCACAATAACAATTTCCAATATTTGAAATTGTTCTAATTTTTAGACTTTCATTTCCTAGAAAAGAATGTTACCAAAAAATATACTTTTTGCCTACATTTACTAACTTAAAGTCAGTAAACTGTTAAGGCATGGGTCAGAAAATTTTAATCAAAGAAACTCAATTTCTTCTCGCAAAACTAAAAAGAATCACAGGAATATCAAAGTTTATGAAAATATCAACAATATAGAAAAACTAATCTTCCTAATGTTTACCATAAGGTTTTGCAATCACAATCTGCATGTATGCAGCATAAGCCTCTGAGAATGATATCAGATACTTTTCTGTCAAATTTTATCCTTTATATTCAAAGAATAAACTTGATTTCTTAAGTCTCAACGTCAACTGTTTGTTGTTCTTCCACATCGCTTTCCTGAGCTTGCTCTAGATGACCACCTCCAAGACAGAAATGAGCCCCCCTGTGTAGGAAAATATTAATATGAAAAAATTAGAATGAACACAAATTAAATACAGGATTGCTAAATTTCAGTCATAGATATGAGCATAGAGTGGTTATTAGTTTGTCTTTTTTGTTACTTTGGGTTTCAGTTCATTGATTACTGAGAGAGACAGCAATTACAAGCTGACAATATTATGCTAAAGGACTTCCTTGAGCTAGGACACTTGATTTTCAACACCTGTATGAATAGAAATCATAAATTCAATATGATTAATATAGCCAGCAATAATAGCAAATTACACCAATTTAAATTAGTGGTAATCATTGATACTCCAATCATCTGTTCTTGCAGACATTCTTTATGTACCAAAAGACATTCCTCCAACAACAGAAAAAAGCAGTAAAATCTTGAAGTCTCATATTATTTCATTCTTCTGGCAATTATAGTATAGTAGAGACATATATGTTACATATATGTATTGGTATATGTTAATCTTTATGTAGAAAGATTATCTATTACTTAAATTCAGATATTAATAATTATGTTAATTTACAAAATTATACCTAAATTATTTTAATATACAAAATATACTTCATCCATTCTAAAAATTACTCTTCCTCGATATCAAACACATGCATTTAAATCTTAAGGACATTTAAGATTTTTCAATTTTTTTTCTATTTTTCCTAATACATGATTAGCTTTTTCCATTTAATATCTTAATGAAAATAAAAATTATTTTTAAAATTACTTATCATTTAACAAAAACCACTCTACCCTACTCCATAGGAGGCTTCTTAATTCTTATAATTTTATCTTTCATTTTACATGGTGGTAGCATTAAGTCCACATATATTTGCCTTCGTGTAGAATATTCATAATCATCAGTAACTAAACCAAATAAACAGAGAGAATGAATTCCATCTTTTAAGAATTTTCTTCGTGATTATTAAAAATGATTATAACAAAATAAAGCAACTGCTGAACCATGCAAATGGACCACAGCTTTACTCAATCAAATCGTATATAATGTTTGTTTTCTATCAATTTCACTTAATTTGACAATGATTCATTACTATATATAAAAGGATGAAATAAAAGTAATATGCCCTATAAAACATCAGAAGTTTATCAGTATCAGATAACAGAAAAGGGTAATATTCAGGTAGATTTGTAAATTCCTTATCATCACCTAATTGGTGTAATTTTAGTGAACTTAATGCATAATTTTAATTAAAAACATACTTACAGAACAAGGAAAAGCACAGAAAGTTGAGAAGCAAAAGTCAAAAAGAAAATGGATGCAGGAAATGTCTTCAATGTCCCTTTATAAAGCTGAGAATACAACACTCCAGAAATCATTGGAACAGCATTTTCTGCTGATGAGAGAACAGCAAACACCCTCCCTGATGAATTCAAGGTAAAGAAATTAATATGATATATATGGCTCTATGCAGTATCTGAGATAAGCTTAGCACATTATTAGTGTAGTATTTTATTTCTTCATTTGAATGAAAAGATTGAAAAAGCCAATAACATACATAAAACTCTGCTTTATGAGTAGATAGCAATGAATAAATTACTTTGCTGTCAAAATGTATTGAGGAAATGTTATAAATTCAAAATTCTCTAACAGGGAAAAAATTCATAAGGTCACTTGGATTTATACGCAGATTTATGACTCATTCATGATATAATGCTTTATACTCCAACTTATTGGTCAAGTTCTTGGCATGCTAAGAAGAAACAAATATATAAGATTCTAACCTCTTTCAGAAGATGGTACCAATTTTGAAGTCATTGACCTTAAAACAGGCTGTATCAAAGGTCCACATGAAGCTAAAACTGCTCCCAAATAAAATATTGCTGGTATTTGGGCTAGTCCAAAAGTTAGACGTGCACTAGAACTGAATACAGCACCAATGGCAGCAATTACAGTGTCTCGCAACCCAAGCTTGCGACTTAGAACTGGTAACCCAATCAAGGTAGCTGAAGTTAAGAATGCAACAGAAATCAGCTGAATGATTGAAAAATTTCATGACTTAATATCTTCACCACCTTTTTCAAGATAAGTCATAGCATATAATGTATTTCTTGACATTCCTGAGGGTATTTAATTGAAGAAGCACATCTAACATCACACAAAATTCAGCATAATAGAGTGTTAAAAATAAAATTGATATATTTTCTACATTAAAATAAAGCACCTTCTTTCCATTAAAGTTTAACTGCTTCTTTCTGCTCTGCAAGCAGAATCTTAATGTGAATAGTCATGAAGCTGATAATCATCTCAACAGTAATTAAGTTTATGGTTAGACTATTTTTTCTTTATTTTACTCTTTATATATGACTACAGTAGCCATTGATAAAACATGAAAATTACTGGAGATTGGGGAATGAACGAGGAACTGAACAATGTATCATTTATATCATGGTATTTAAATTATAAAATATCCTCATTATTTTTACCATTAATATTCCAGAATGTATTGTAAATTAACAATATAAAAGATTGCATATAAGCAAGGCCCTCACAGAAAAATATATCACACAAAGATTACAATAACAAGAATGGGAAAATAAATTGAAAAATATATTTAAAAAAAAGGCATAGCAAAAACATAAGAAAAAATCAATACACACCAGTAACATATAAAACAGACTGTAGCGTTCTAAAATTGCTGAAAGTTTGAACATCCCAATTAAACTCTTTCTGAGTATAAAGGAATAACATGGTTCTCTCCTCTGAAAATAGGCAAATGATTTTTAAAATAAATATAAAAAACTAAAGAAATAAATTATAGTGTACAAGCTGATGTAAGTGCAAGAGAAATGGAGAAAATTCTCAACTAGACCAATTAAAGATAATTTAAGCATAAGATATGAAAATTTATATTATATAAAATACATCGTTTATTTTAAATGATGAAAGTATTAAAAATATTCATTAGGTGTAACAATTAGCTAAAAACTTTCGAGGTAGTTATAAAAGTATTTAAAAATCCTTAACATTATTGAAATATAACTATTTATCTAATAACTTTTCATGAAAAACAATTATTCAAATCATTGGGAAAATCAACTAAAGATACCTCTCTGAAAAGTGTATAAAGCCATGGCCAGGAATACTGTTAGCAAGACTGCCCGTCTATTTCCAGTCCTATATCGTATCACAGTCCTCCACAAATCTAACACATGATGCCAATCGAATAATTTTCTAAAACATCCTTGACTTGAATGTGGTCTGACATTTGTCTTCTTTCTATGGCTTTCTTCTGCATCAACTTTAGGACTATTTTCTCCTCCATTGTCTCCAGCTTGCATAAGTAATCCCTTAGGCTCTTCTTCTACTTGTATCACCTATCTCACAAAGAACAATATTTAGTCATATGATATTAAATCAGTTCTAAGCTTAAGGCAACATAAAAATATTGCATTAACCATAAAATTTACAAATATTAACAATACAATTTAAGAAAATCTTAAGGTAAACTGATGACAATTATTTGAAAAGTACACCTTGCTCCAAATAGGCAACAATCCAAATATTTTTACATGGTAAGCAATGTCAGCTGAGGACATACCAACAAACCTCAAAGTATCTAAAATTTCAAAAGGATTCTAAGAGATGATCTACAATACAGAGACCCATTTAAAGCTTTAAACATTTCATAACCATAAAAATAGATAGAAATGAAGATAAGCCCAATTTAAAGGAGAGACTGATTCAATAAAAAATGACCAAGGTTATAGCACACCTTTTCAAAAGATCACTTTATTTTACATTGATCTTATTATATAGTGGCAATCAAATTCATTGGCACTTCTCCCTGTCAGCAAATGCTATACATGTACAGGTAGTCATCAATTTACAACCAGTTACACATACAACCAGTTACTCCATGTTTCTTAGGATAGAAATAAGTCATTGTTTATGCAGGCAAACTACAGATATCTGTCAGAATCAATTGCATTACCTGTATTAATTTTAAAAGTATATTTTTCAAAAGTTACATCATGCAACTTTCTGCTATGGGTAGAAATTCCATAGAAAACTATCAAAAGTAATGAACTTATGTCCATATTGACTTACAACTGGTCAGCTCGAATTAAACATGGTCATACGTCAACAACTATCTGTATGTGAGCATGTAAACCTTTTAACTTTCTAAAAATTCAGTAATGAAAACAGTGAAAATTATATCTCTAAGGTTGCAGGGTATAAGTTGTTGATATAGTAATTCTAAGGCTGAAAAACTAGCCACAAATATATGTATCGGTATGGGTTAAAAGAGCAGTATAAGAAATGACATAAAAATGATCTATATAATCTCTACTCATAAATGATAGACAAACATGATCCACATTGACAGCACTTCTACCTTTTTATGGATTACTAAAGTATTTATAACTTTTTCATGATATTTAATAGATGATACTCATATGAAAATGTGAACATAAAAGTCTCCTATTTAAAATTTTTAAGAGATATAATAAATTATATATATTTGTACTTAATTTGTAAAGTGTGTTTTAAAAAATCAGTTCTTAAAAAATCCAAGGATTCTCACTAAGATCAATTTATCAGGATTTAATGGAGAACATCATGGGCATGAATTGAACCAAATTCTTCACACATGGAATAATCATTCTCATCTTCATCTCACTACATCATAATTTAAAACTTTCCCATCTGATTGAGAAGAAAATAGGTAGTTATGTTACTCAATTTTCCAGGACTATTTATTATGAGCTGCCAGTCATGTAGTATGCTTAACATTAAGGAGGCAAATTTGTTCACATGTAAACAATTTCCAGACTTTAAAATAGCAAGTTATCCACAAAAATGCAATCAAAGCCTATCAGTTAAAAGAACTTAGATGATTAAGAGACACAGGAACTCTCCAAGCGCTGAATACTGGCAACCGTCAGAGGCAATTCCTCAGAAAAGGACTATCATCCAGGTGGCCGCCAGTTTTCAGAAACACCCGATGTGCACTCAGAAGCTATGCTTCCATCATCAAGGGGGGTATTTTTCAACTTAGATGATACTTAAAACTTCCAACAGGAAACAAAAGATTTGAATGCAATCTCTTTTAAGAGTGATCCAAGAGCCATGTTTTATTTTAATATGGAGCTTGAACACAATGACATTAACTAACGATAAGAATGGGACTTTACCATTTCAGGTAGTTAATAAAGATTTTAGAGAGCAAATCAATGGGCTATATCATAATTTTCATTCACAGAATAATCAGCTAAATCATTTCCTTGTGATGATATGCTGCTCTTCTATTTCAAAGCTATTTTAGATCAGTCCAGATTAAATCTTCATACCTTGATCAGTCATTTTTTGAATCCTTTACATAAAATCCAACCAATTTTATCACATAAATCATTTACTAACTATCATCAATAAGAGAAACTAATGAAATATATGTGATTAAAAGGTATTCACTAATTATTCATCAACTTACTGGTACAGCGTCTAACTTCTGATCAGTTCTTGCAGTTTTCCAATCTAGGAAAATAAAAGTATAAATAATTGCTGCCAGAAGCATCCCTGCATTCATTGCAAATAAGGCTGCAAAGGAGCGATTCAGGAGGGAAAAAAGGTAGGCACCCAGTGCTATACCAGTCGGCATAGTAAGCAGGTACACAGCTTCAAGGATTGCCACACGCCAAGTGCGATCTTTGGGAGTAGTGATATCAGACAAATAGCTATCATATAGAAAAGAAAAATGCTTCAGCACAAATCTACAAAAGTCTTCTATATAATTATTTTTAAAACGCTGCATTAGAGTGAAATTTTTACTACACCACACAGAAAACAACATACATATAACAAAGGTCTTATAGCAGAGCTACATCATCAGATATGATCCGCTACAAGACCTTGTTTGGATGTATGTTATTTTTTGTTTGGCGTAGTAAAAAATTCACTCTAATAGAGAGCTTTAATTATATTAAGAATTACCACAAAGTTACCCCTGAATTGGTATCATTTAATTATTTTTAGTTCATTAATGAATCATTTACAATAATTTCAGAATGTTCTTTTATGAGCTAAATGTTCTCTTTAGCACCTGTAAGGTGTTATGATAGAAGTTAATTTACAAAATTAAGAAGAACACAGAAATTACCCAAAACATGAGCAACAAAAAAATAAGCAAGAAATTCAGATTCATGCAATTTCATGGACCATTCTAAACCAAAAGAAACAAATTAGATAGAGCACAGTAATAAGTTACACTACATGAAAAGTTATAGTCATCCCAAAATTTAATTATCAGGTACTCAGAATTGTAAATACCTATCCCTTCGGTAGGCTTCATTATTTTAAATACAGGTCATACTTATTAAAAATTTAGAAGTACTCTACCTGAAGCAACCCATGAATATTGCAACATCAGCTCCAGTTATGGCTGATGGAAGCGTAGCAGAATAGATTATAGTATACAGAGGCCAGTCAATTCCAGCCCATTCCGCTGAATTGATTACTACCATAAAAGAGTAGTATAATTTCCCAGAGAGGCCAAGAAGTAGAGGTGCTTTGCGACCAACTGAATCACTCCAAGAGCCAAGAACCAAGGCAAGCAATACTGTGGCAACATTTGCAGCAATATTATTATACTGGTAAAATTCTGAAACAAGTGACTGAACATCAACCTATAATCAAAGTTAATGCAGATTATTATAAAAATATTATATCCGCTTAATAAATATGAAAGACTTAAAAATCTTCATAGAGAGAAATCAAGAATCATTTACATTATTTACTAAACTACTGAAAGTTAGTACCTTATAAATAATGAAAAGTTACCTTTAAGCTTTCATATTCGGCTTTTTCGAGATGATCACAGATATTTCTGGCAATCTTCAGATCAACAGCGCATGCTTTGTCTACAAAAAGTGCTTGCTCTACAACTTGTGTCACACTAAAGGCAAACATATAAAGAAACATAACAGGTTCTACTGAAACCTAGAAAAAATAGGCGAAAAGATTGATTATGTGATTACAAAAAATCAAATTTAATTTATTCGTTGAGAATTATGAATGAAATTACATTATTAATTGATGCCATCTTCGTAAAACTTAAAATTTGATAGTTTATGGAATATCAACGAGCAAATAAAGATTGTAATCAACATTTTTCTTATTTGTGCGTTTAAAACAAGCCGAAAGTGAAGATACTGGCACAGAAGTGCAATTTCCCCAAACCAAGCAAAGTAAACTTAAATTTCAGCGGTCGAATTTTTTCAAAACAAAAGAAAGAGGATACAAACAGACGAAGACCAACTGGAATGAACAAGAAATCGTAGAACTGAATTTACGTCTTCTTCATAATTTTAGTTTGGGAAATGTGATTGCGTATTGCTGAGTTTGCTGATATTTATATTGAACGAATTGAATGATACGTAACGTAAATAACACTACGTCAATAGATAGGTAAACAATTATGCCTATTTTCCTGATAAATTATTCTCGGAGGATTCTTCTTTCAGATGCAGTTTCACCGTAGCAGGTTATTGTACTTGTACTAATATTTTTCCTATCTCTTGAATCTTACCTTATACATTTTCATTATGTTTAATGTCAGAATCTTAACTGAAATACGATGAATTGTAGGACGTGCTTATGCGGGAAGTTAAATGTACAGCTGATAACGTAATCAGCTGTTCTTAATTCTAAGTTGGAAAATAGTTTATTTAATTCCATGAACTACGTCAAATTTATTGGTTAGATTTTTTTATTCTTATTCGAAGCTCTCGTCATAGGTTTTTATCTTTGAATGCTTGAATTAAATTCTAAGTATATCTAAATAAGCTATTACGTAATTTTTGATCACCGCTATTGCCATATGTAACCGATGTTTTTTATCTTAAATGTTGATTTGAAACATTCTCTAATTTTTCTAATGAAGCATTGTTTTTTAATTGTATAAAATTCTTCTTAAAAATCGTGTCTTTCCATTTAGTTTTGTACAAAGGGCTGTGATTTTATGACATAACTATCTCATTCACCTTTTCATAATATGTTTTATTTTTTAATCATTTCGATAGCTCTTGATTTCATTGAAGGATAAGAGTGTATATTAGTTACAAATAGATAATGGTTCCTTTTTAGAGCTTTACCATGTTTTTTTAATGTAATTACTGCATACAATTACGTTGAGTTATTGAACCGTCTTCGACTCTCAGGCAACAGATAATTATAATGAAGCAATATGAATGTGATATAGGCTGGTCATTTCAATAGTATTTTACCTTATTGAAAATCGCTTTCAAGCTGATTCTCTTGAATGTGGAAATAAGATTCGACGAGTTTCTTCTCGTGATCTTGATCTTCCCATTCTCTTCTTCTCCGTCTTGCACCATTGTAAACTCCGCTTTAGCCTTACTAATTGATGGTGATTGAAATTCGATTTCAATTGATGTTTCTAAGCCACCTGAAACATGTAAGGTAGGGTATAATACCTTTTCTTGTTAATCTTACATATCCTTTATCAAACCGTTCTAGGGTTTAGACGCGTATCATTGACATCTCATTATTATAACTCCGTGAATGCTCATCGCTTGGAATTTAGATAATATAGAATCTTGAATAACTTTACATTGAAATATAATTGAGGCATTGATTCAGTAGTTTTTTATTACCGATGTATCGAATTTAGTAAACAGTGCTATAAAATCTTCCTTTCTTAAATTTAGAATAATTCTACTTACATCATCCTCTATTTTATGGACATTTAGCCCTGTAACTAAAATTACTTAAAGCACAGAAACTTCATAAATGTTATAGAATAGCTCAATATAATCTATAATTAATTTAAGTATTTGAATGTATGAGAAATACCTTCATTACCGGAATCACATGATCATGACCATTCCTTAGCTCTCTGATCTTAGTGCTCAGATGATATCTGTTTTGGCATATGAACTCTTCTGTTCAAGATACCTTTATCTTTCTCAGCACATTGAACTGCTTCCTCGTTTTTTCTTATCAAGAATATTCTGATGACTATCATGTTAACACATTGTATTACATGAAGGACAACATTGTAAATCTTATTGGTAAGAATCCAACTCCATTGAGTAAGTTGAGGTAGGTTCTGCTATGCTGAATGTATCAACGTAGGATTTATATTTATTGAGACAATGTGTGCACAGTTCTCAGTAAACAGCAAACCTTCAGAGTACGAATCACATGGGAATATAGAGCAGTTACTTCTCATGTTTAGATACCCACAAGGTCAGAGGCATAATTCATTATCATCCATTAGTTTCATTTTATCTTGTCCTGAGCAAATACTGATAAGATTTGAAGGTCTATTTTATACATAATTAATAATAAAATAAAAAAATTTACATTGTAATAAACTCCAAGTTAACTAAAAAAATTATCTTCTTGGACAAATTGGTGAGATTCCTACACTATAACACTGATGACGATACATATTTATGTCTCATTGGTTTATATGGATTTCCGCCTTCATTGCTGAGCGAAAAGACACCATAATTAGTGCATTAATGCAAACTAAATATATTAATATAAAATTAATATTAATAATGGATTTCATAATTTGTTTGATTCCTTTATTGCAGATCTATCATTTAATAATAGAATGTTCAAAAAACATACAAATATTTACATATCACAGAAAATAAAAGATAGTATTTAAGTACTCTTTCTGCATAGATAATAATGTATTTCAGGTAATATACACTTGTATAAGAAAATAAATTAAACCTTCCACTACTTCATTTATTAAGGAAATTTAGAATACTTTGTGACACACACACAAACAGTTAAATTAGAATTACACCCGAGGATCTTTCAAAGCTGCAAATTACAACACCTCAAAAACAGGTAAAATTCAGGTATAAAGGAATGCTAGGTAACTAAAAGATAAAGAATAGTTAACTTTAAATTTTCACAAAATACTAGTCAATGAGATTTGCATGTAAAAAGAACCTCATTACACTACAAAGTAACAATGACGAAGAAGACATGATTGACAGAACTCGTTAAGAGAATAATGATAATGTAAAATTATAAAAAAATACGTTAGCAATGAATTTTTTTCTTGCTTGCAAGGATAATTTTAAATTAAAAGAATTTTAAATCCTAAGAAATAAATTAACAATAACTAATACCTAGCACTTGCTAAAATTTTTCCAAGATGCTAGTGGTAACAAATTATTTTTATTCCATTTGAAAGAGAATAATGAGGAGTCAAATTAATCTGTAAGTAAGCTAAGCAAAGTCTTTATGTAAGAAATGACGGCAATCAATCCATATCTGTGCAATTCTAACTATTCAAATTTCAAACACTGAAAAAGACATTTCTTTTCCAAATAGATACTTAAGAGTGAAAATACCCATTTTGGATACAGATAGAAACCAAATTATTAAATAATGGATGCAGTAATAGGAGAATATCTCTCTGTTAACACAACAAATCTAAGAAGGAAGATTGACAATATTAACATATATATCTTGATTAGAATAGTCTGAGTAGATTATCCAGGTAGAAACATGAAATCATTCATAGACAAACTGAACAAAACTTTGTACTCCCCAAAGAAAGATATCTGTCAAAGAGAAAATCACAGCCCAAGAAGACATTTTATGACTACCAACCTGTCTTTCTGCCACAGAAGAAGCAGAACGTTATCTCTACAGTTAAATTCCAGTTAATATGCACCTCATTCAACCCCATGATATATTCCATAAGAAGTACATAAAATTTTATTCACACCAAAATATTAACAAAAATGACTTCCATAGATTTGAAACTGATTAATTTACATCTAATATTACCTCTTCCATCAGATTAAACAGTCTTCATATACAGTCTTTCATAAAGCTTTACAACTTTTAACACTTCTTTATAAAACTGAAACATTTTAGTACACCTGTAAGATATGGGTTGTAGAACCATCTCGCCACAATGGCATAGCTTCTTCCTGTTCATCATCTTCTTCTGGACCATGTTCAACATCTCTTGAGCGCTGGCTTCCCATGGCAGAGCTTGCAGCTGTCGGAATCTTTGCTCGACAAAGGGGACAGCTTCGTTCTCGATCTAACCAATGTAAAATGCAAGCCTCACAAAATATATGCCGCCCACATCCCTGAGACAGCAATATAGGTGATGTAAAGGTATCTTGACAGATAGGACACTGATTGCCAGCTTTTAGAAGTTCCTCAGCTGAAGGCCTGACTCCAACTTCCTGATAAGTTAGAAACAAAATTTAAGACAACATACAAAAGTAAACTTTGCTTCAAACATGTTAATTATAAATAATAGCAAATCAAAAGTGCTGCAAACAACAGAAAAAGTACAGAGGAATGATTAAGAGCTATACAAACAATAGCAAGGTATATAGTCAAAATTTTGGAGTAATAATACCATAAAAGATCATCAACACAAAATTAAACAATACGTTTGTAAGGGAACCCAATTAACGTTTTTCAAAATAATTTTTATTTTTAAGAGGAATTTCTAAGATGGAGGGAGATAGAGCTATGCCAGTGAAATTGATTTAAAGAAAGGAACTTAAGGAATGAAAAACAAGACATTACGGGTCAAATTATAAGAAGACTTTGGCAAATTCGACTCTGAGATTCTTAAATTGCTTATTTACAAAGAACAGAGAGTGAACAGATATCTAAATCAAGGTTTTTGTATAGTGATAGAACAAGGTAATTAGAGAGTCACAAGTTATATGATGAATCAAGGTATGAATACATATTATTGCCCCTGGATATGATCTCAGAGAAAAATGAAGTAAAACACATGGAGTGGCCAACTAAAGTATATTTTTTCACCGCGCTCCTTAAAATGAGAAAATAGCATTTATCCAACCTAATTAGACTTGCTAACTTCATTATCCTTTCACGTTTTGTTTCACTTGCTGATACTACTGATATCAATAATGATAGAAATAGTTGAACCCAAGTGAGCCAAAGCACAGCTGCTTGAGTAATCTCGAGAGAGCAACATTGGTAAAAAGTTTATAATGACTGGTAATTGACTGTAGCAACAAAAGATGCAAATCAAGATGAAAAATGGGTTAGACTAATTACACTGGACATGCACTTTGAGAAGAACTAATAATATCATTAATTGGAATTGAAAATTTCACCTCTGCACAATAAGTTGATTAAAACTTCACATCTACTTTATTTATTTAACAAATATGAAAATAAATCATATAATTGATAGACTTCTAGCCTGCCTTCTAAACAACCTATGATGCTGGTATAAGATAGCACATCACTACTAGCCTCAAAAGCAACCTAATGACAATATAAGCTTTTGAATTTAATTGTATATTGTACACAGAGATATTTACAACAAACTCTAAGGAGGTAAATATCAGACAACAGACTTTTCAAGAAAAATATGGATTGAAGGAATAAAGAATAGTTCCTGCTTGAATAAGAAATAGTACTTAATAAGCATAAAACAGTACATAAAAACCATATTTTTCCTGAAGGTAGAAAAGGATAGAAATATAAGAAAAAAATGCAAAAAAGGTTTCGTATTTGACATAGCACTGGAAAAGGAAGAGAATAAAGTTTGATGAGATCTGGATTTTTTTCACTTCCAATTTAAAGACACAAACTGCTTTATATATACTTTTCAAAACTTGCTTACTTACACAGAAAAACAAAGATCAACAATGTGATTTGAAAAACAAAGATCAACAATACCCATAATTCTTCACAGGTGTCTAACCAGGTGGTTTATAATATTAAAATACCAACATTTTGGCTGCTAACTCTGCAGTGATCCTCAGGGTTGAGCTTGGAGTTTGCAGCCAAAATGTCTGTGATTTACCATGAAACAACTCAAGAAGAATTCGTTACAACAGAATAATACAATCGTTACAACAAAAAAGCCTGAAATATTATCTGATATACCCTCTCAGGATCCTTTATGAAAAAGAAATAATTTCCTCATTCTTAACAGGCTTTTTTTAGATGTTTATATACAAATTTAGATGAACAACTAGAAACCCAGAAGAGCCTGGTTATCAAACTTATTTATGCTATTTAATTAATAATACTAATAATTTAATTTTGTTTATGCTATCTAGCTTTTTCAGGTGCCCATGAGCCCTTGAATGATAACATTAGATGTTAGTAGTGGTACTGTTAAAAGTTCTTCTTGCTTCGTGCTTCAACAGCTAAGATTATTTTGCACATGTAGGCCCCTTATAGACAGTAGATCTCATGTGTAATGTTAAGTGTGACTAGATCATGGAAAAGTTTTTGTAATAATCGCGATAGCATGCATCATGAACTAAGAGTATCATTCAGATCAAAATTACCACTACAGTATTATTGAACCACAGTTGGTACGGATGTTCTTATAAATTTTGCCTTTTAAACTATAGAAGTCAGATGTAAGTTCTTTTTTTATGGAAGTATAACAATAAAATACTCAAAAAATTGCAGTTTGGTCTTTCATTTTCAGCTTCTTAAATCTTCAATACTCAGACAAGATTCTCAATTCTCTTAAATGAAGAACTGACAGCTCTCAAACAACAATGCAATAAATAATAGTAATGATTTCATAGGTAATATCTTGGACTTTGATACAATAAAGATGAATCCCAACAATTATCTTTCAATAAAAACTAATGACAATCAAAAGAATCAATACAATTAATCATAATCAAAAACCAGAATCAATGGCAACCTATCAACTACCTTCATCAATGTTGATGCACAAGAAAATTTACGTTTACAAAATTTGACAAATATGTCCAAAGGTCACATAAAATTTTGTTTTATATGGTTTTTGAAATAGGTTGGCACTAGCAAGTATTTTCTCTAATAAAGGGAAATAAATCTGGTACGTAAAAACTTACCAAATCCTGCATGACCATCATCAAGGCAAATTTCCATGCCTTTCCTTTTCTAAAAAGTTCTGTGATCTTGGAGACCACATAAGCTGCACATAGAAGCACTCCAAAGACTTTTCCTGTGCCTTGGTAAGCCTCAATAAGGTAGTACAGCCATGGCTGTATGGGACAGAGACTGCGGTAAGTCTGAGATGTTATTTCTATAAAGTGAAACCACTTGCCCTGTCAAAGAGAAGGAGAATATCATTTTACAGTAAAAAGTAGTAATTAATCATAAACAGATGTATATTTTTGTGTTATCAATCTATGGCATGATTATGTATAAATATATTTGAAAGAACAATCTAATTCCCTGAGGATGGCCGCAGTGACAGCGGCCGAAACGTCGGCACTTCTGCCAGCTCTGACCCGGTTAGAAGCCCGAGAAAATTACCTTCAACAACAATCTAATCCCTTCAAAAAGTAGGTGGTGGTCAATCAAGGATATTAAGAATGAAGATACTTATGCTGGTTTACATGCATATGAAAGAATACTTTAAATGCCACTGTCCTTGCATAGTAATCAAAATAAAATAAATTATAATCAATTATCCAACTGATGACAGCAGATATAAATTTAATTAAACAGTAAATAGAAAAGCCTGGCACTCTGTCACTACAATTACATTGAGTTCTTATGACACATCAAATCAGCATTTTGCAGAAGAAATGTATTGGATTAGGTAACTGAATCCAACAATACTAATTTCCTAATTATTTACTGCTCAAAATCCTTTTCAAGCTATCATGGTTAGCATCAGTGCAAGTAACAAGCCAGACTTCCAAGCAGCTGGCATTAGTACCTCATATCAACCCCTGCTTCACTGACTTTAATTTGTGTTATAGTGTTCATTTGCGATGTTTAATAGTGAAATTTCAATCGTATCCCAAAGGAGGGTTTAGATGATATTTTTGAGTCGATGCAGAAATTAATTAATCAATGTGAATGGTCGTGAGAATTGGCAGCTCTTTGTGAGGGGATCAAGACTGAAGACAAGTCCATTAAAGCAAATCAGAGAAATATAAGAAAAATACATAAAATAAAAAGATAAGAAACGGTGAAAATTTTCATAGGCATATCTCACTTCTAGGGCCATTAACGAGTTATAAGCTTGTGTTTTCAAATTTATTTTCCTCTATCCTTAATAAGTTATCCATCACTTTCTCAAACATTAAATGTATCACAAATGAGTAGGGTTTCATTAATGAAAACATTTAAGAAACGAAATAACCAGATTACTTCAGATAGAAGGCTTAGTATCTACAATTCTTATTTATTATTCTTATGCTTGTTGGTATAGACATATTGATTTAAAAATAAAGAAAACCTTAGAAGGAATATCCTTTGTCATTACTTTACCCAGCTTCATTCACAGAATGAATATAACAAAGAAGCCATCATACAATGTTGATGCTGCTGACAAGAGGCTGTTATCTGATAATTCTCAATACGTGGCTCAAATTAAAGTCATTAATTCTTTTATAAATAAATAAATACACCATAATAGTTGAACCAATGGAGATTTAAATGTGTTGATATCTATATATAGTAAACCAAATTCTAAGAAATGAATCAAAATATATGAGAACAGATAGGGCAAGAATTATTACTCAAGACATCTCTCTAAAATAAGAATTATGTAAGCAAGCATTCTTGATTATATCTCTCAATGCAAAATAAGTTACAGAATGGAAAAACTTAACCTATATTTATATCTGAAAATGTAAGTATGTTTACTAACAAGGCAATTGCCCAGCCAAGGTAAATTAATGATCGGGCACACTTCCAAACAAGGGAAAGGTTGGAAATATTAATAACAATCAAGTCAGACTTTCTGTTCCATTCCTAGTCCCTTCACTAATACTTGCTATATACTTGGTCCAACAACATGTAAAAAACCATATAAATCTTATAACCCCAAGTATTACTTACAAGGGGATAGAACGAGCTGTTGCAACCTTTGCATTGAAAAAGAAAGTTGGCAATAATAAAGTAAATATAAATTATTTACTACCCATATACTTAAATAAGAAATCACTCACCCTTTTTTGGTAGGAAATCAATGTTGGTGGCATGGCAACAAGAAAACCTTTCACAATAACTGTGATCATTTTAAGGACTAGATCAGTCACACAAACAAGCCAAAACAGGTCACACATGGTTAAAGGTTGGGTATATGGCGGTATCATGAATACACTGAAATGAAATGCATAGGATATATTTGAAAGGTAATAACATATAATATTTGAAATATAAGAGCATAATTTTTACAATGACAGTTGAAATCATTCAGTTTGATGATGTATTTTTCCATAAGCATTTCATAAACATAACAATAAGCTCCATATACCTTAAATGCATCCTTTGTTCTTGGAATATGAAGTATACAAAAGTGATACAGGCTAAAAGGTTGAAGAATACACGAGCTAAACTGGATATACTTCTCCTTGACTGTTTACCAGCTTCGCGTTTAACCACCATATTGCCATAGCTGAATGTTAAAATCATTCCAGCAAACACTAGAATCCCTGTAAAGTTATAGCAGAAAAACTGTAATCATACTTCCTTACCACTGTAAACATTGAGAACTTATACAGATAATCATTTCTTTCAGGAATTTTACCTTCAATAAACCAATACAATACAAAGAATAACCAAAATTACACATTTCATAATAATAACCACTAACTTTAAGCAAACTGAGAAAGTTACCTTCAAAGTGTACTTATTTTCTCGTCGGTAATACTCACCAACTCGATGATCATACAGTCCTTTGGCCACCAGAATTAAAACAAATGGAAGATATTTAAAAATCACTCCCAGAAATGCTCTGGTTTCTGGGCTTTGTCTAAAAACGTCACCCACAGTCATAGTGCTAAGATTTAGAGGTGATGATTGCTGATTACTAGATGATGGTTGATTACTTCCACCATTTGATCTATCGTTTGATTCACTATTGCCATTGACGCCACTTGTTGCATCACTTTCAATGTTCCTACTTCCTTCAGAATTGCCTTGAGGAGTACTACTGCTGTTAGAGTTCTCCGATGGAATATTGGGCTCAGTCCTTTGCACGCTGCTGATAATGACTTCAAGACGGGGCACAGTATTTATTTCGACAGAGTTAACATCTGAAGCCCGAGGCCTTGCCTGACGTGAGAAATTTGTAGTAAGGAACGGGCTGCGTTCAAAGTATTCCTCTGCTGCTCGAGCCGGATGATGTGATTCAAGATTTATTACCTGTAAAAGTTATCAAAATGTTTCTGTTAGAAAGTTTTAACATGAGTCAAAACAAACGTAAATGACAAGAGCAACTTTCCATACCTCGGATTCATTCCGAGGCAAATAATTCCTTACTCTCTCTCGAATAGCATTGTACAAGTTATCCCGAAGAGAACCTCCGGACGACAAGGTATTAGCCCCGCTAATTATACCTCTGGGACCTATATTAGTGAGGTATACTCTCGAAGAATCGCGAATGCTAAAATTTGAAGTAGGCACGTTTTCACTTCCATCAGACATTTTGTTTTACAAGATTTCCTTTTCCACGCAACTGATCCACGTAATTATGGAATTTTAGTTTTGTTGCAGTTTCTATTCGAATTACTGACAACACGAATCAATCACTAAGTTCCACAAATGTAGTAATTATTGCGCTTCATCGCAACATATGAAGATTCTCTATATTTATCTATGAACTTCAATACTTGAACTGGCGGAGGCAGCACTATCGAAGATCCGACAAGACGCACTGCGAGTCTTCGTTGTTATTGCATCGTCTGCCAAATTGTCTGCCATTGGGTTGTCAGAGATTGAACTCACAATCAGTCTGGTGTTGTGGTGCAGAGCTGTGTGAATAGAAAGGTTACGGCTAGTTCTAATTCATATGTGCTACAGGTAGAGGAAATATTGCAAAATAACCATCAACTATAACCAAGGCAGCGCCGATTTTTAAAGAAATATCTATGATGTAGTTAGGCCGATTTCGCTGAATTACTTTTCGCGGCTAGTTGAAGATTTCAAGAGAATAAATCATGGCTGTGACTTCTGCAGGTAAATAAAATGTTTAATACTATATATGTGTCCGAAAAAGGCATTTAGTTTAAGTATTTTCCTGTTGGTCGTTTCTAACTTGCTCATACTTCGATGTTTTCAGATGAAGTCTTCAAAGAAAAGCTCATCAGAAATGTCAAAAAAGAGGTAAGCCACTTCTTTTTTATAATTTACAAGAATTTATAGAAATAAATTTGCCGCACCTTTTATCATATGAATCCAAGAGTTAGCCTACCCGTAACTTTGAGTACTACGCCCGCATAAAGGAAAAAAAGACTACCTCTGGCACCCAGTAAGTGGAATTTAATGATGAGACGGAAGATGTCACTTGCAGTGAAGACACCTGTTTGTAAACTCAACCTCGCCAACACTTATGTTGTCGAGATCTTTAAAATTGTCCGGTATCTTTCAATCATCTGTAATTTAGATTCATGCTATAGTCGTCAAATTACAACACCTGTAGATTGTTGTTCTTCTGTGTCCCGACGTTGTATAAGCGTTATGAATATAACGATTAGTGAATCGGAATATTTCGCTTTAAGTTGACTAAACATTAATTATAACCTTACTTTGAGAAATATATGTACAGTATAACCCAAATTTCAAAGAATTTAAGTTAGCTGAAGAAAAATAAGGAGACTCGTAAATTAAGCGACGATATTCAGACACGATATTATGAAAATCTACTTAAATGTCGTTAACTATTGTAACTGGAATTTGTTTATTTAAATTTAAATTGCCTTTTAATGGAAGAAAATTTTGTTATTCGTCATGACAACCTGGAATCCCCACACTTTTGTGTTACCCCTAATTGTGGCGAAATTTAAGGAATTTGTATGGAATTGAGGGTGTGAAATCAGGATCATACTTCCGGCTGTTGAATTTTCGTAATTAAATAATTCGGCATCTGGAAAATACAGACATATATTGCGTACGCAATAGGTGTAATAAGAAACTTATATCAAGGGAATACATATGAACTTCGTCCAAAGCTTAAATATAGACCTGTGCTGTCTAGATCCGTACGTGCTAAAGGACTTATTTAGAATTAATGTAATAACTTTACAAGGTATCGTTGAGTCCACAAAAACACCTCTTTAAGAAGAGAGAGGAAACATATGTTATTTTTAAATTATCAAAGTTGCGCTAAAAAGGTAAAAATGTTGATTTGACGAGAATTATTCTGGTAATCGTGCTATTTATTTGAAAGTATTTTGATTCAGAATGTGATTTTCCACTGAACGATTCCCTCCATGAGCTAATTTACGTTCACGGAGCTATGGTTCAGCCGCATTCGGAATTTTACGGGCAATTGGGCGGGGCAAAGCAGGTTAAAAATCGGTTCTCTCGGAGAATACTGAAAATCTTTCGTTCTTTAACTGTAATGCATAATATGGATAAAATTTTCCCTGTTCAATATTTTGAAGCACTTTAATCTAATCGATTTCAATTCAGTTCATCCTATCTTAATAACATTATTTACCAATTTAAATTTACACTCGCGCCTTTATTTTGGGTTTCTTTCTCAAGTTGAGCAGATTAAATATCTAAAATTAAAAATCTTAAATTGAAGAATTTAAAACCTCAATGAGTTTTACTTACTATCATAGGTTCGATTGCAATATCGATTATTTTGTATTATCTCGTTCTACGTTGCATTCCTTATTGGTTGGAATGGTTAATAACTATGCATAGGCTTTCGAGAGGACCTCTGTTTATCGTGAAATTTCTCGTAGAATTTTTCCTTGATTTCAAAAGTGTAACTTGCCGAGACTCCAAATAACCATTTCAAGTCACTACTATGAGGGTCTGTATGTTTGATTTTGCTGTCCAGAGAACAAAACTCGGTGTTAATTATCAGAAAAACTGTATATTGAAGACAATGTTCCGAAGAGTTAGGAGTATGAGATTTATATATTACATTATTCGTCGTTTTAGACTTGGAGTTAACTCTTAAATCTATGTTTTCCTCCAATCCCATGGACCAGCGTCAGATTCATCCCTCCTTGATGATTTCAAGGTCATAGCTTTAAATTTTCGACTTACTTGTTCCCCATTTCCTCCGAATGGAATTTATAATATCTTTACAATGATTTTGGTTGATAAAACTTTGTCCCCGCGGTGATTTGATCCCAAGACGGTTCGTCTCCTTTACAAAATAGACTTATTAATACAAAGAATACAAAACTTCCACAATTCTTTATTTTTAATCCGTCCAGGTACAAAATATTAAATAAGGGCATGGATTTCTCTTACAAAATTTAAATTGACCAAGGTAGAGTATTAGGTTATTTCTTTGATGGCCGGTGCCTCCAAGAGGTTGTGGCCAGCCTGTTCCGTCAGATTATTTTCAAGTCCGCTTTTCTTTGGAATTATTCAAAGGTGCGCGCCCTTGTGTCCAGAGATATCATAACCCTTTAACATGTGTTTCCATAGGGGGGTGCTCCTTAACACCTCTTGTATTGTCGGTACTTCCATGAGGTTGTGGCCGTGGACGATGCCGCATAACCAGACGAAAGCACATTTTCCCTGTCTGCAAAGTTCCCAAAACAGTTTAAGAAAATTATTATGGATGAATTGCTTATGGATGGTTAAAGCTGACCATCGGATAGCGGAAAAACCCGAGTTCGATTCCCAGTTCCGTCAGGTCTTTTCCACCTCTGTTTTTCATTAGAATATTTTTAAATTAACAAGTTTGCAAAAATTGATCACGTTACTATTTATAAAGGATTAAATTTTGCGAACAATATTTTCCATATTAGTTTATGAATATTTTTTCTAAAAATCATCAAAAAATTCATTTAATTTTTTACCGTACCTGATCTCATATTGGGATTCTATGTTTATAGACAAGTTACCTCTTCTCCTTGCTAGTTTGCACGGTTTTTAAAAGAATGTGTTTGAAATTTATACCATGTGTGACTGATCATAAAATTCAATAATAAATTGAAGTTTTGTTGTGCCGTTTATAGAACATGTTCCAATTATGCATTATTTATAGAAAAAACAACATTATAACTGAACATACCTTGATTGTAATGCTTCTGGAGGACTTCTATATTATTCTATGCGAAGGAATTAGAGCAGTGACCCTAAAAGAATGGGAATCATACTTAGAATTTTCTCAAAACCTTTGTTGATTTCCCGAAGTAATTGGCAAAATATTACTTTAGAACCCCACTATAGCATGTTATCCTTATGATTTTTGTGTAAAATAATTATCATATTTTTTTAGATTTGAACGTTAAATGTTTTGCGAAGACCGGGTTAAAGTGCTGCTCAGATAAATAGAATCAATAGAGAGTAATCAAGCTAAAATACTAGTACTATTAGTTACTTTAATTAATACATTGTAGACCGCATACGACACGGATAGCGGGTATTCCATTTCTGTATTGCTTTCTCATTGTTTTCACATAGCTGTAGCGGAATAATTTACTTGTTTTTCAGTGTATATTTACAATTACTTTTTAAAAGTGGAATGATGTCGACTTATTTCTGTTTCGGTAGTTCTAAAGAGTAATATTCTCCTTGGTTAAATCGCTGCCTTGAATATTTTAGTATCGTGTAAGTTTTGGTGTTGCATCCCTTAGTAAATAAATTTATCATGCCACATATCAATTAAGATTCAGTCTCTCGGTCCTGCTTTTCCAAATACACTTTTTTATCAACTTGCAACAATTTCAATGGATACCAACTATCATACATTGTATAACTTTTTATATCAAGTATGTTTTCGGTGAAAATGTTTTCAGTTCAGTGCTTAATAAAATGTTATCATTTATTCTCGGTTAGTATACCAATTTACCTAGGAAAAATTATTGGCCTTAAACAAGGATAACCAGGTATAATTTGATAGTTCAAACTCTAAGGAAGATGTTTTTCATTTAAAAGATTCAAAGAAAAGGAGGATTTTGACTTGAAAGTTTTTAGTCTACCGTGTCATCTTCGTGTTTCTTCAAATAATGCCACAGAATTAATTCGGTTTTTCTCAGGTTTGAGAGATCTCAGAGAGTTTCTCGGAGGTCGCGGTATCTTTATTGACAAAATAAAATTGGTGTCATTCTTTTTGTTTGGTCTTATTGACAAAGCAATCTGCCACCTCCAAGTTCTTGCTTTCTGCAAGTAAGCGAAGGTCTGGATTACTTCTTTCATGACAATACAAAACTGGTCAAGGTAAACGAGTTAACTCATTCTAAAATGCTTATCTGAAACGGGGAAGTTCGGTTTTGGTGATTCTACCACATTTGAGTGTACAATTTTTAAAAACACACTCAAAACACTTTTAAAGCAATATCTATAGTATTTACCCACGTGTTTTTACAACAAACAAAATACTGGCGTCTTCCCAGTCGTGTGGACATAGATAAAAGAGAGCTTATCCTCTATAATTACGGTATTTGGCAAGGATGCGTAACGTTTTCCCATATTTTATTTCTTCGCAGTTAAAATTTGTTGCGATATCAAGTGACTACAGAAGAAAATTTTGGTTTGCAATTACAACGCTTTCGGGAAAACTGGCCGAATTTCATCTCTTATATTTCTTTTTTAATTTATTAGGAAAATCATGTTAACTACTAGAAACGACTGAAAAATTATTCTTTTAACCATCATGTGTGAGAAATGCTAATCCGTGTAATACAATAACACGATTTTTAAACTATGCTCACCGAGCATAGTTTAAAAATCTTTTTTCTCTAAATACTGAGTTTCGTTATTATGATTATTATTACTATCAGCATCCATTATTCAATAGTTTTGTTTACTGATAATTAATTCATTAAGAACTTCATGTCGCCACAAATACCCTTGATACTTGAATTTTAAACTTATTGCTACTAGTTGACTTTTTTCAGACATTGCCGCCATTCTGTCGGCCTTTTTTCTTTCACGTATCAGAATAATTCAAAACTATTGCTGTTGCATCTCTTCTATCACCTTCTTCTAAGATAATGGCTCGCGAAAAACTTATCCGGGATAGAGAAATTCGGGAACTATGACATTATACTGCAAACTTTGTTGTTTTTTAGAGGAAATTTAACTTTCTCATAAACTTGGGCCCGAGTTCAGAAGACGGTATTAAAAATTCTACGCTTTTTCGCCTTCACGCACCGCATTTTCTCGTTCTTATCCTCCCTATTATTTTACTAATCTCTCCTTCTTGCTCCTCCCAATTTCTGGTCTTTTCTGCCAAGTAAATTCCCAACTGCGCACTAAACCTTTGTCTCACCTTAATCACACCTACGACCAATTTCACTGTTTGACGAACTTTCTCTTCAAAACCGGCGACGACTGTCACCGACAGCTCCTCTCTCCTTACCCTTTGGGGCTTTTCCCTTTTGCGAAACACTCCTCCATTCCATTTAACATTATAAAGGAAATTTTTCTCCATGCATCGGCGTGCTAGCCGGGTCAGCTAACGTGGAAGCTTAGGCAAATGAGAGTGGGTGACGCACTCGTTTGACGCCTCCCGGAGCGTCATTTTTTCCCACATTTTCCGACGAAGCGGAGGCGGCGATGCGTACACTCGCCGGGAACTATGGGTAAACGGACCGGACTGCCGACGTAGAGCAGTGCGAGGGACGGCTCGGAGGAAAGGAGAGTTCGTATCGGAGTTTCCATGACGACGAATGAGCCTCTAACAGACGCTAAGCCCTGTAAGAGTTCCCTCGATCTCCTCGATGGGATGGATTGGGGAGGGCTGTAAAAGAGGGTGAACGCCATATCTCTTGTCCTTGCTCGAATTCCTCAGCGAGTGGTTGGGTGATGTAAGGGGGAATTTCATCGTTTGATCACGGAGGAACCTCGGACGGATGCCATTCGCAGAAGTGCGAAGAATGCTTGTATATTCATAACCCAAGAGCGGTGGCGAATGGTGCTGCAAATGTTCCCGCCCCTAACTATCTAGATAATAAAGCCATTTGATGAGATTAAGTGGGGTTTGGGGTGGAGAGGAATTCCATTCTAAAGGGTACCATAACCTCTAAAGTGCGCCTAAAATGGTGCTGAATTTCCGAGATTTTTTGTTATCTGTCACGGCTCATTATCCCTAATTTTAATGAAGTTTTTTGAATTTCTTCAATGAGAATTTTCCGTACAAATACGAAAATATTAATCTAATCGGAAATTTTTTTCCTTGTTATTTTAAGTTAAAACTGCTAAATCCAGCGATACTTCGGCTGAAGGAGATAATTCTTCCCGAATTCACGAAATTTTTGTTATTCGAAACGCTGTTTTCATAGGGTACAAAAGGGTAAAAATACGCCAACACCGTCAAAGCAACTATTATTCTCTCTTAAAGGTAAGCAAGGATGGAAACATCAAACAATAATATTTATTTCTTCACGCACACGCAAGCAAATTCACTTCAATGTTTCATTAGCTAGGCAGTCCGAAAAATGGCGAAAATGTTTTTGTTTGCAGAGCCGAGGTAAAACTGTATAGTTAGCTCTACTGCAAATATTAGGATATAATTTTTATGATTGATTGTCAGTGTTGTTTTTCAGCTTTAAATTATGTTTGTTAAAAATGTTCCATTACTATCATTAATTAATCGTTATTATTTCCGCGAACTGAATTCCATTTATTCGAATTCGAAAATTTTTATCTATAATTTGACTCGTTCTGATTTCACACGTTAAATTAATTTTTAAAAAATTCAAATGTTTAGAATTATCAACCATACTATAATAACCCTGCATGTAATCATAGGGATATTTCACTTACATATTATGAATATTTCAAAGAAAGAGCACCTATTATCGATTAGTCATATCGTTTTACCGGAAAAGACGTTTTTGAATTCTTAAATTTTCATTTCCGTGATATTTATATCTTGGCTCCATTGCTCAAATTTTTTGCAGGTTTTGCTTCATCTTTTGTAATATTTCGCTGATACATTACCCATTTATCATTACACTTTTTCAATTATTATTTCTCCATGGCGCTGATTCATTTCATGGTGATAATTTTTCTATCGTATAATGATTGAGTTTATATAATTAAGTTGGACTCGATTGATATAATTTCGTACTTTCCATTACATTTGATTTAACTATGTTATTCGGGAAACTGAATGATGTAAAATGGATTTCCCCTTGTCATAGAAGCGAGAACTTTCCTGTCTTTATCTGGCTTATCATTTTTCCTTAAATTTTTCCATTTTCATTTTTGTTTTCCTTTTCCATTCCCGTCCCATAATCTGTCAGAAATTATTCGCTAGAGGTATTTTTGAATTTTTTTATTTTAATGTATATTATTAGATAGAGAATGTGCATATTTTTATATGTAGCATTTTTCAATTATGTCCACGAGATGAGAAGAAAAGAGTGCCTGCAGTAAATTTTTAAATTTAATTTGAAATTCCGAGGGTAAAGGTTGTTGGATGAAAATGTATTTTTTTCATAAGAACGTTGGTATGTTCATAAGAAAGCAGGATGCTATAACTCAAGGTGAGAAGTAAAATAAAAATTCCAAGGTAAATAGAAAGGAACCGAGGAAGAACGTTCCGCGTTGAAGCGTCCGCCTGAAAATATCAAGAATATAAATTTTAATACAAACGAATTTGTTGTGCTAAATATATTCTCACTCTTTGGAATAAACCCCGCAATAATGAAATAGTTTTATGGTAAGTTAGATAAATATTTACTTACTTTTAGCTTTACTTTCAAATTTATCACGCCATAATTTTTGTACAATTAGGTTACACTATCCTCAAAATTACAATTAACTCGGAACACTCCCCTTTGTGATGGTCTATAGGATAGAATAGTTGGTATGATTACTCACAAACACAAATTTCCGCCAGGCAGTTGCCCGAAAATTGCTCAGCAATAGAATTTGATGAGTTATCATTTCTAACGATCCACCATATACACCGTACGTTTCAACGGAACAAAGCAAATTTGCTTTTAAGGGGAAACATCCATACAATCCTGCAGACAAAAACATATAGGGCTATGAATAGCTATGCATAGCGTAAGTTTTCGGTGAATCCAAATATAAACGTTTCAATTGAGAAATGACATCGGGGAATGAGGAGAGCAAACATTTCTCGCTCATTCGGGACCAACATAAAATAATGAACTCCGAACACAATTACGAGAGTGCGAAGCATTGCGGGGGAAGAAAGCTCTTGGATTCGCAATTATCTGCACACCTTCAGAGGTGGATATTCCGCATCAAAACTTCGATACAGACCGCGAGAAGGTATTACTAAAAGTCAAAGGTCACCACGATCTCTCACGCAGTGTCATTTCATGGCACTAATCTTTCTCTCTCCCGTGATTTCTGTGCATTTCTTCACATTGAAGAATCTCAGTTTACCTTTCGTAGTTTTTGTTGTTGCTCGAGTGGTTTCTGTAAATGATTTCCAATTAAATACATTCATATGCGTGTAGGAATCTATGAGTCCAATTTTCGAAGTAACGTCTTCTTGAATGTGGATTTTTCTGATTTACATAAAATTCTTACCGATCATATTTTTCCTCCAGTCTACAGTTTTCTATTAATGGCAGTTCATTAGAGATACGTCTCTACATAAACGTAAGAAAAAATGTTTGCCCTTTTCCTGCGGAGGCATAGCGTCTGCGGAATCGCAATACTAGTGCCTTCGGCGTTCCCGTAGAGGTTTCAGAATAGAATGTCTCGTAAATGATGTATGGATAAAGAAAAATGCGGCATAGCTTGATTCATATGACTTCGGCAATCCTCTCTCAAATTTATTCTATTTCAATTCAACGAGTTCTTAAACGATATTTTTCAGAATGCTGACGTCTTTATTCTTTCCTTTAATTGGCGAGCACAAATAATTAGTAAAATAAAAGTAGTACCAGTATTTTTCAAAACTGCTTCTACAGCTGAGATCATTTCGCACGTGAATCCCCACCGATAATCAAACTCCGGACCTTTTTCGCAAAGTTTATCCCATTTAGCTATCCAAAGGTTCTCGTAAAATAAAACTGATGAGGCCAGAAAGTATTAAACTAATGAATTAGCGGATGTTTTGTGAAGCCCAGCTCTGCAGTTTCTTTTTTATTCATCCTATTTTCCGCGCAATCGTATAATTTAACGTTATTGGAGGATCCACCCATGCTGTTTCTTTTTTTATTAACCTGAAATTTTATAAAACGATTAATTAGCGCAATATAAATTTCAATTGATAGGTATTAAGCCATTGCGAATAAAAGCTGCGTGTTTTCTTGCTCGTATTTTTTTGCAGATTAATTCACAGTATTAAGTATATTCTTCAAAGGATCATAATATTTATATGCTTCATTGTATGTACCTGAATTTTTCTCTGGAACCACAAAAAAGTTAACACTTTTATAACTTACTAAATTTATGCATTTCCAGAGTTTTTTCATATAGTAAAGCGAAAATGAAAGAAGAATTAAATTTCAGTTCTTCGTAATCGTACCGGTTTCTTTTTTATAGCATTTAGAAAGATGTAGTTACAATATAGTTTTTGGTTCATCACAATGGTACCAAGAGTAGCATGTAATTTCCTTTTAAATGTAATTCGAATCCATATTCTACTGGTATCGGAAAGGAAATTTTTGGCCGGCGTATTAAGCCATCAGGTCGCACGTGTCAAATGTATAAACAATCAAACAATTCAGTCCCAGAAATGTGAAAAGGAAAACCAATCAAATTGCCAAATATATGTAAGAAGTATTTCTAGTTTTAATTTCACTTGACGGATTATTTTAGACCGGGAAACTCATTATTTAATAGCGATAATTTGTTTCAGAATATAGAAAACGTCCGCAGGTTCTCCACCCCTGATGCTTATTTTTGTTCATTGTTCAGGGTATCCTTGAAGTTTGTTTCCTTTTCCTGAGAAAGTTTTAGTTTTTTGTCAACGATTGCATAGAGAGCAATGGTTCTTACAGAGTAGTTTACATAGGGATTAACGGAACGTTTTTCTATTTTTCATAAAGTTTTCTAATCAGGCAATCAAAATCAAACGGTATCCAGTCAGTCATCTTAATTCGGCAAGTAAAATTCCCGCAGTCACCTGAATCGTCCATAGACTCCAATGTCATCAGTTTCATTTTATTGAAAATTTCCCTTGAAAAAATTCGTGCGCAAAGCATCCAACTTTGAGTTGGTTAAGAAAGATCGCGGTACCGATTGTCTTTGTAGCGCGTATTGAAAGGTGAAATGTTCTGAAGCGTTTCCTTTTTGGCTTCGCGGATGATCTCTGGGTTTCCATCTCCAAGGCGGAATATGCTCCCCGAAGCGTAGAACGGAGATGTGGATAATGGTCTTGTCGATTCGTACGAAGACACCCCTTGCGGTTGGCGTGAGAGAAGAAAGGACATTAGATGGATTCGATCCTTGCCTCGAGGTTGTAGGACTTAACCTAGACAGAAATATGGAGTTGGGAGCTCCACAGTAGCATGCAGCTCAAACTTTTAATGAGCGTTCGGAGACTACAGAAAGAGGTCGGAAATTACTGCTGCGGCGGTACTTAATTATTCTTTCATGCAACCCCAAAAAATGGGTCCGTAGTTGAAGAATTTTTACAGGAAGCTCAATTTTATTGGGAGTCAAAGATCATCTCATATAAAATATTGGAGATTTAAAGTTGTTTATTTATCGTTAATTTTCTTGGGAGGATGTGATTACAAATAGTTTTAAATTGTAGTCAAAGTTTCACGGCTGATTTGATTTTTATGAATCGCTCACCTAATCCAAACTCAAGTCTTTCCCCGATTGTACACGGTATCTCCTTTATATACATAAAAAAGAGTTCCGATGATTACATTCATGGCTTAAAATTCTTAACTTCTCCACTGATGTCATTTTTTTCATTTAGCCACGATTTAAGCCCATATTTTGCCCCGGATTTCACTCAAATCTGTAAGCTAGTCCAAGGAGAATGTGTTATATAAATTAACAGCGGAAATAGATTAACCCGAATGTATGAGGTCATTTACGGAACCGAACTTTAAGTGATTCCTTGCTGACGCAATCCACCGCTTTGAGTTCTATTTATGGAAGTATCTTGAAAACTTAACAAAATACGCTATCGTGTTATTATTTCATATCTTAAAAAGGTTCATACATTTGCATTTATTAAAAGTATGAAGGTTTCACTGTTGAAATCAAGGTAAAATAAATTAACTGATCTGTTTATAAATAATTTCAAAATTTAAAAGCAGAATTTTAATACTATTTAAGTACCGAATGATTGATTTCAATTTGATTTAAATAGCTCTATAAATACGTACCTGTTATCCGAATAATTTTGATCGAAAATTTTTCCTGAGGGCCATGAAATTTTTACGTTTTAATCGTCGTTTCCTGTTTACCGTTTCACGTTAAATAAGCTGAAAGTTACAGGTAGCGGAACGGACTAATTCTGCACTTCGTATTAATCGATACTCCGTGTTTTACGTTTTTTCGTTAACCCGATTCCGATGTGTACATTCTGGGTAGCTCTGTGGTTATGTGAAAAGGGAAACGAAAAATTAGAAGTATGGATGTAGGACCGAGCGACACATACTTATCTCTCAAATAACGGAAGAGGAGCGAAAATTATCAAGTGGGGAAGATAACAGCGGTGTTGCAACGTGTCGAGTGCAGTAATCGGCATTCAGCGGCGCATTTTGGCTAATGGGCACTAGAGAAATCTCTTTTCTGGATAATTATTCGCCGGAATCGAATTAAATTTGTTTGCGGCCGCAGCGTCAGAGTAACGAGATCAAATTTGTCGCGGAATTAAAATTTTCCCCGAATAATTAATCTCTACTTGTCAAGTACACAGTTTGATTGCGCTGAAGCCCACGCTTCGGAATTGTTATTGCCGTTATGAAATTATTAGTGATTCGGGAAGGTTAAATTTAAATTTCACGCATCTATAATGTAAACGCCGGAAAATGATTTGAAGTGCGTACTGGATAAATCGTTTTCTGGTTCTTATTTTTGAATTTAACAGAACAATTATTGTAGAACAGAAATAAAAGGATTTATAAACTGACATGGATATAATGTTGTGTATTCTAGAGTAAGTGTACAATTAATTGTTCCACTGCTAATTTTTACAAGGTAAAATGTTGAAATTTTACCCTCACAATTTTACCCTTATATTTTAGTTGGAATATTCTATTTTGGTAGAGAATCATTGTATGAAGAACTGCCTTCAGGGAGTTCTTGTGGGGGGGATTTCTCCCGGACTAGTGTGAATTCAAGGCAGGAATCTTCATTTTCATTTCCTTTTCTTATGACTACCACCGGATTTAAAGCTTATTAGTAGCTATGATAATAATAAATGATAAATTTATTGTTGATTTTTTCCGATGAACATGATTTCAGAAATATTCAAGTACTTCTCTGTTCCTTTCTTCAGTTTTCATTTTATTTCCCCTCTAGTCAGCATTTGTACGTATTTTTACTAATGATGAGAGGATTCATCAGAGTAGAAAATATCGAAACTTTTTTGGATCTCCAAATGGACAATTATTATCTCAATTTCTCATTCCAGAATCGATTCCATATATTTAATGTTTGAAATTCAATCTTTTAAAAGAGCCTGAAAATATTTTTCTCTACATCGCGCACTTCTCTACATTAGAGCTAAGTCATGTATGAAATATTTTGATTTAAATTACGGATTTATTTGCTTTACATCTCCGTGATCAAAAGCATAACGCTTCGATGTAGATTGTATGCATCCAAAGCTTGCAATTTGTCAATACTTAGTCCTTCAAATCTGAAAATAATGAACTCATATGCCATTGTAATTCTAATTTTTATTCTGTCTGAGATTCGCTCGGAAAATAATTTATTTTAATTGTATACGCTCGGTTAATAGAGTTAGATCTTGTTAGTAAATGTATTGCTGAAATGAAAGATGCTGGTTAAATGCCGGTTTGATCTTAAAATATGAGAATGGGGGATCTTAAAAGAAATTTTAAAAAAATAATTTTTTTGTAAACTTCAAAAGACGCAGAAGCAAATGCGAGGTCAAATGAAAAAAATACTGTTTTTTGGAGCAATCTTCTTTATTAAAGGCATTCTTGTATTGCGTAGGAGAGGTTTGCCGTGCTACAACCAGTAAAAATGAATGGAAGCTTATATGAGACAAAGGCTTTGGTAAGCAGATTAGTAAAAGTTTTGCTCTAGACTCTGTTCTTTTATCGATATGAAAGCCAAAAAAAGAAATGCGGACTTGAAGAGACAAGAAGCCTTTGATATTTAGGTATGGGGGAGGTCAGAGAAGTAAAGTTGTGTAGGCAGAGGAAATTGGGCGAAAGATTAGAACAATGGAAATCAAAAGGATGGCATGCAACTACTTTTGGAAGGATGGAGCTATCCAGTAATAATTATCGCTAAGAATTTAAGCTTAATTTAAAGGCTTAAGAACATTAAAAGTAGAAGTAATGGAGAATAAAGCAGATATAGTCAGTAGACTGGTCAGTTGTCACTTGCTGAAAGAATTATCTCCATAAATTAAAGAATTACACCTTTTACCTAAAGAAATACAAATTCGTTTATTTTTATTTATTTTATTTTGTTGCATTTTTTTATTTGGTTTTGGAATATCACAAAGTAAAACGTTACAATAGTTGTAATCCTTTGGCTTGGAATTCCATTTGCCTTTGCATATCTTAGCTACCTCAAATTTTCTTTTCTCTATGCTGAAATGTTAAGAACTGCGCGAATATGTAAATATTATCTTCTGTTAGTAAAAAATAATACCTCTCATTTAATTTCGGAATTTCATTTTTTATATTCAGAGGAACTGGATTATTTAATCCCCGCGCTGAAAGTTTTACTGTATTTTACATTTCCGATAGTTATTAAGTCTTTATCGTGAAACTGCACAGGTGCGGAAAATTATCATCTGTCCCAGTGCCGTATCTGTTAAACTCAAACGATTACGATTATATTTGATTAATCCCTCGCCTTTGGTATTTCGAATAGAACAATTACTTGTACTCTTTTTAAGTGTAGATACTCGTATTTCCATCTTATGTATTGGTCGTCCTATTCTACATTATGGGCGATTGTAGCGCCACCGATAGGAAGAGAAAGCGGTCGTTGCATCAACTATTTACATGTACCACCGGGTACATAAGATGCAGGGGCAGATAATTTTACGTGGCGGACCATCCCGCATGATAACGCACGTGTATTTTTCTGTTTATCATTATGTAGACTATATATGGCAGTAATGATCATCATCATGTATTTCGATCATCCTATAATTAATATCTAACAATAGGTGCTTTGATATGAACAATTTTGATATTTTCTCCTACATTACTAAGGACTGAATTAATAAATCGATTTCCCTGATCATTTTTATCATACAGAAGTTATTGCATACACTTATCATATATTACTTAAGTAGTACTTAAAATTTACGAATTCCACGAAGTTGTTACATTTATGCTCGCTTTTTCGTCTTTTATTGGTAATATTAAGGTCTGCTTTGTCTTTGACTTCTCTCTTTTCAGCTTACATTGAACGGCTTTGTCAAAGGCGGTACCGTTGAAACTGTAGACATTTTCATTTTGTGGCTAGTCCTTTGCCACGTCAAAAGGAAAGGATTGATCGATTATTAATAACTTTTACTCGCTCTTCTAAAATGGCTCTCCAATGTTTTTGAAGTATAAAAAAATGCTTTGCTTATCGCAAGCCTTCATTTTCGATGCTTTCTTACAGTAAAAATAAGCTTTGTAACTTCAGTAAAAGAAATATCTAGGGATAGTACTCATATGAATTCAATATGATCCATTAATCTCCGTAGTATTGAAAATTTTAAGTACTATTTTACGCCTTATAAAATAAGGATAAAAGGAAGAGTTGATTATATACTGGTAATTCATCTTCATCAACGACCTTTACCCAATCTCGTAATTCATATTCTTCAACGCTCATTTTCATTTTTATATTACCGTTGATCCATCTGTCTTCATTTTTTTCTTACTGCATGTAGGGAATAATCAAAAGAGGGTCAGAAAGTCATCGGGAATACTACAAAAGAAAATATTATTACATAACATAGTAACCATGTATAAAACTTATGAGAAATGTTTTTCTTGAGTACGTGGAACGATACTTTTCTTAGCTTATGAAAAACCCCATTTTACTAGAGCAAATATGAGGCATCGCAGGTTGCTTATTTGGTAGTAACTGTTCGTGTTCCGATTAGGAATGTCCTCATTTCCTATAATACGCACAGCTATTCTGCACCCGAAACCTTGTCGGCACACACAAAGGACCGCATTTCACGAAGGGATTGTCCCGAAAATGTCGGAAATGCGTCCTAATTAACGCGCAACAGCGGCACAGCTTCTTTCTCTATGTTCAATGACGTCACCGGATTTCAGAGTATCGATTGTTACGATATCGCGTCGAATTCTTTGAGACCCCATGCGATTTAGCAACCGCGCCGTTTTCGAAAGAATTTCTTCCCGTTCGTGACAACGGTCGCCTTTTATTCCACTCGTTTTCCGAGCGATTTAGTCTTGAGGCAGTCACATGTTTCTGCCAGCTGACAGCTATATTACGACAAGGTTGCCTCCTCCGCCTTCGAGAGACCTCTGCCGGGAACGTAGGTTAAGGGAGTTCTTTCACCTTTAAAAAAATGCGTCGACTTCAGATAGCTAATCTGGTTGAGGCGAGGCTAGCAGTAATCGCGCCAATTTTCCGGATTATTCACCATCTGTCTCTGTCTTCCTTTCTTTTTTCTATGACATTATTTAATTGCCTTAAATTTAAATGTAAGTAAATGTAATGAAGATGAAACGGATAAGTTGATAGGTATGAGTAATAGAAATAGAAGAGACGTACATTTACAATGCGTAACTTAAGTATAAGGAAGAAAAGATCTTTATGCGTTTGTTGATTTGTATGGTGGAGGAAGATTGATGTTAGTAAAAATGAAAATTAATATCTCGCACCGCACATAATGAGAAAATCCAGCCATTAAAGTGATGAAGCATTGTTCATAATCAGCAAAAAAGCACCAAATAGTAATGTAAAATTTCTCGACGAGTTACCCTTCGGATCGGGGGTGGTTTTATAATTTTATGCGATATATATGATACTTATCAAACTTATTTAAACATGAAAATTTATAGATTATAAAAATGTAATGGTTTTCTATGAAGGTGGAATTGTTGCATCACGTTGTATTAAATATACTCTGCCGATATAATTTTATTTCACCAGCTTATTGGTGTATGGAGTTTTGTTAGTTAGTTTGGGAGCACAACGTGAGTTTTTAAGGAGAAAGTTCCGATTAATAGTAAATGTGATTATGGATGATTCTCATAATATCACCAAATATAAAAATTTACAAATCATATATTGCTTGTTTTAATTAAAGACCAGAATGTGTTAGAATTACTACCAACTATCTCTTAAGAAGATTCATTTTAAATGTAGTTGGTTTAAACGTGGAATACGCGTGATATAACCGCGACTATAATACCGTGAATATAATAATGGGGTATGACGCTAAGGATAAACGTATAAAGATTTTAAATGTAAAAAATAATGTAATAGTTTACGATATAAATTATTGTCATATAAGAGGGAGCGATAGCTGTCTCATTCGGAGAGAATACTGAAATTTGAGTCAGTTTGACGAGAATTTAGGCAAGTTGACTTGCAGAGTGGCATTTCGAATTTTTGAGTATGTTTCGTGTTATCTTCATTAACGTTTAAACTTATTTCTTTTCGTATGACATCATGTTTGGAGTTATTTTTATTCGCATACCTCACCGAGCATGGACAACTTTATTCAGATCAGTCGTTCAAGGTTGGGAGAGGGCTTATCATAATGATAAAGAGGTAAAACCTGTCTTTAAAAGAATCGTTTATTTGGTAAAATATATGGAAACAAGGCTGTGAATTTGGTTGTGATGCCATTCCATATTTTGTGGACAACTAATCATATAATGAATAAAAAGAATAATTTTTTAATGTGTCTAGGGGCTTTACGCTTTTTGTCACAATTGTCGTTTGGTTGGTAAGGGTTTTGTTTCAGACGTTTATATGAATGAAACCTCAAAAGCCAAAAATAATAATTACTGTCCGGAATAAATTTGGTTTTGCTAGTTCTTATTCAGAAAATCGATATCACAAATTTTCGAAACTGAAAATAACTCGCTGTCGGAGATAGTTAATTTTTTTATTGCTAGGGGATGAGATTTAAAAATAGTATCTTATGCAACCCCCGCAACCTTAAGCGAGTGTCCTATAACCTGTAATTAATTTCAGTGTTTCTCACGGCTTCGGAGCCACCCACTTTTGACATTTAAATTAGATTTCCCCTGAAATCGCATTTTAGGGGTCATCAGAAGAGTCCGTTTTGAGTGAAGGGTTGACCTATTTATAGATATTGATGATAAAATCGTCATTAGCAAATTATTTTTTCCGTTGCCAAAATTTGAGAGGTTATCTATAAATTTTTTTTCTTCAACCACTTTTCCATTGAATTTTGAATTTGTCAGAAGAATAGGGGATGAAAATCAGAATTTAAAACTTGCATCAATACTAACAAATTTCTTAAAGTTATGCACCCTGCAAAAGCATGATTCTGTTTGAAAGTTGCGAACATGGCAGCGTTGCGAAGTTGTTATATGAATTTATAATTTCATTTTATAATCGTTTCTTTACTATTTATATTGTACCCGTATACTCACTACGATAATAAATACGAAAGAAACAATCTGTCTTCGTCCACAAATTTCTGGATGAAGACAGATTGTTTCTTTCGTATTTATTGTAGAAAAGTTCCACCAGATATCGCCAGAAATCATCAACTCACTACAATATCTCATTATTTCTATATTTTATAGTTGTTATACGAAAATTCGTGTTACATGAAGTTTTCAGCCCCTATATATAATTTTACGCTCACACATATTTATATAAAGTGAATAGCTATGTGTTGCATTTCAGCTCATAAATCATCTTAAATGGTCTTCTCCATCCCTTTTTTTAATTAAAAGCCTAAGAACTGTCATTCTTCCGATAGGCATCTGAACCTCGTCCCGAATGGAAAAATTCAATTATCCGTGTAATTTCAAAAAAGGACATGTCGCCAAACGGAGGAAACTAGTTCTGTTAGGTCAGTAGACTCGAATTAGCGTGATGGAAGTTTTTCTTATGGAAAATTCATGATACCGAATCAAACATAAAGCAACACCAATTGCGTTGCATGTTTTTCTCTTTTGAGTATTGAAATTTGTGTGTTTTGCGGAATCCGCCAATTGATTTCCCTGTTTTAATTACCCGAGGTTATTAAAATCCCCACCATGTCTCCCTCTCGCTCCAAATTACCCCCTTCGATCGGGAAACGAGTGTTGACAGGTGAAATCGGAAGCCATTTTCCTTCGCGCCTCACTCGGCCATGAAGGTTCCTACCGATCAATCGATGCCTGCGAGAAAATAAGGTATCGGGGATCAAGGCCACGCTCAACAAAGGAAACTACCCGAGCGAAATTGTATCGTAGCATTTTAATTTAAGTGGCTCGTGGAGATGGGAAAGGATGGAGGAGGATCTAACCTTTTTCTATGTCTTGGATAACAGGGTTACTGCATCTAATACCCTTGGCTGAAGTGTTGCCAATTGATTGAACTTAAGAAACATGTGCACTATGATATAGAGGCTATGATATGAGTTTCACCCCCTTATACTCCCAGGCCTGGGTTAGGTTTCCAATAGGAAAACTATTATCTGTTTCGGAAGAAAGAGGAGGATTGCTATTCTTTCCCATGTAAAATTGTAATCTGTATATTTATTATTCAGTATATTGAATTATCGTATAATTTTCTCCAACTGAAATAGATAATGTGATAGTCTAGCTGTTGGAGATATTTGTGCAAACGTGTACTCACAGTTCGTCACATGTATCATACATTTAAATTATATATTTTTATCTTCCGTATTTCAGCATCTTTTTTATTACATTGCTGTTTGCTCGTTTAAAATAGTCCTGTAAAATGTAGGACTGTTTGTGTGATCTTGAGTTTTAAATTTCAACGTTAATATTACATAATACATTTTAATAATAATGATCTTTAGGGAAAAGAGATTCGTAGGAAAATTACGAACTGTAAACCGAAGTCCTGCATAAATTAATTTATCAATATTCTGTGATATTTCATAGGAAAATAAAAATTTGAAATATTTTCCAATAAAGCGCCAATTTTATTAAAATAGGGAAGATATACAGCATATGACCTTTTACAGCGCCCACTGAAATTCTGTATTTAAATTTATGAGATAATTGTGACAAAGGAAAAAAAGCAAAATTAAGAGCGTAAAATACTTCGGCCGTAAGTGCTATAAATACATGAGTAACGGACTATCGGCGAAGAATGCTAACTAACGATTGTATCGGATGGAAATATTCATTTTAGGATATAATATATATCAAATCATTTTGTAAATTTTCCCTTGAATCAAAGAAAGAAATACTTAACCGTTACTATAAACAGTCAAACCTTGGAAATTGGAAATGACTTAATTTTCTTTTCCTATGGGCGTTAGATACTTTCGGGCCGGCCCTGATATGCCATTGTAACTAAAAAATAATAAGATCAATAAAATTTTCTTCATATTTGTCTTATGGAAATCACTCCCACATTTTTGGAATGTGAAATGTATAGATTTACGTTTTTAAATGTAGAAATGACTTCATCCGCTTTTCTGTTGTCACTTTAAGATTGTTATAGCTTCCATTTTTTCTAATTTCTATTTTATCTAATTATATTTTCTAATATTTTTTCTAATTTTCTTGACAATTATCTAATTTGATATTTACATACATCCGCTGTCCGAAAATTCATATTACATGCATATTTCTGTTATTTTATATATCTTAAGATTAAGTATGAAAAACCGGGAGGAATTACCAAAATATTCTCTACAGAATCTAATATAAAATGCAAATACTAGTTTAGAATTACATGCACACCCTTGCGAGAAACGATTTAATAAGCGTAGCTCATGCCATCCACTTCGCCTTATCCTTTCGTCAAGAGCTAGCATATGAGATTTTCAAGCACTGGGATTATTGGAAATTCGTCCGTGAATCCAGACCATCATTATCGGTTAAGTCCCTCGAAAGCTGGGCTTGGAAATCCGTTAACTCGCTCGTATACGGTTGCGTCTTTGAGTAAATTTTTTAAAAAAATTATGGGAGGGATAGACATCGTTTCTTTTGCAAATGAAAGTCTGATAAACTGAAAACAGAGCTTCCTCCTTTTTCAGAAGAGCAGAATATGCTGCGGATTACATTTGCGATTGAGTTCGAAAAAGTCGTTAGGGAATAAAAATGGGGGAAAGGAAGCCTATGGTGCTTTTTATTTTCAGTTTGATCTTTTCATTTTTACATTCGGAAAAGTTTCGTCCTTTCCGGGGTGATTTTTTTAACGTTGGCATCCGAAGAAAAATAAAATTCCTCGAGAACTCGTTTCAACGGGCGCTAAGTCACCGGTCGGCACGTGCTCTGTATTGATTCGCATATCATATAAAATGTACCCATTCGTCACGTACCACGGTATCGCCAACAACCGTACGGGTTTCAAAACGTGCTTATGATAGTTATCATTGGGATGTTTTAGTGATCGATCGTTTTCTAATATATCTGCTTACTCAGAGGTGGTTGGGTGATTCATCATTACATTGCGTACTACATGCATTAGCATTTCTAATATACTAAAATAGGAAATTCCTAAATATAATATACCAAAATGTCATCCATTATCAATAAAAATAAGATAGATACTTAAGTTTATCCCTCTAATTTGTGAATGTAACAATAATCTACCAATAATCGTAGTCCCATCGAAAATATTTGTTAAAGCCATACTATTTATTCAAATTCTGTTATAGAAGACGACTTTTTCTACGATATAATACTTTAAATAAGTTAAAATAGAGACTAACAATGAAAATATAAATAAAGTTACTGGATGCCTTGGATGAAATTTTTCAAAATCACGATGTAAGTAAATTAAATCACTATTTCTAGAGGTATGACGAAAGGATATAGAGGTTAAATCTTTAGCATGGAAATGGGATTTCTTTTGTAATAACTAGAATGGCATATGCATTCAAGTTATACACAGTAGGCTACTATTTAGTATAGTTACTATTGTAGAGAATATTTGGCTTTTTTATCAGTTTAAAATCATAGTGGATTATGTTGTTTCAGATTTGCTGGAGAGACCATTAAAATCCTTTTTTATCCAATTTATTTCAAAAATATTTCTGACTAATTCTGTGGTTACTTTAATTTATCTTTGACCAACGCGATGAAGCAGATGTTCCACTTGCTTGCCACCGAGCGAATCTCATCAAGAAATCTAATTAAGGTGTTTTACGGTCTCGATGAATATGCGGACGTATATTTGGGAGACTCCCAGTTAATGGCACGGAATATTATATAGCGCTCTCTCTCAACGGGCGCACGTTCGTAAATTCGGAGTTTACCGTATGTGACGAAGTTTATCGAATTTCTCGCACCGTTTATCTTCCCTTTTAAATTAGCTACACGAATTACCCTAGTCACCTGTTATCGTGATGTAGACCGTGTCCTGCCTGTATATATTTTTAGCCCACTCCCGTGCGTGCAATGGAAGCGGAAGAGGTACCTGTTGCGGGGCTCGCAAATCGATCGGTTGGGGGGGCGTCGACAAGTGAAGGGAAGAATGCGTCCGTCCCGCGCGTGTGTTATAGACGTTTTCGGATCCTACGCCTCGTGGTCGGTTTTAAGCCCTGAGTGCCGGTGCTCCCTTTATCGAGGGTAATCCATGTTCCCGCGCTCTGATCGCGTTCGGTTTTTCGATGTAGATGAACTCATTATTTCCCCGCGCATTGTCCACCTCTCTCTCGGTTAACTCTAATGCGGTCCTCAAAAGAGATTATGGCTTCGGAGAGAGCTCGGAATCCGTCGTTAGCGTGGATGTGTGGGACACGGGCGGCATTGATGAAAAGGATGATTTTGCGGTTGTTGAATTGGGCTAGCTCTAATGAGGGATGAAATGATCAGGTATTGGCGCTAATGGGGACGGTTTGCGAAGTATCGAGCTAACAATTAGGGCGCGGTGTTTTCGGTTAATTTTACCAATGTGATTTTTTAAGGGATAATGGGAAGTAATTGATGTTTTGCTTCCGGATTCATGATTTTATCCAGTGTATCTTCTGACGTATCAAATTATATTTTATAAATTACAGATTATAATTAAAAATTAATTTGCTAGATATAGTTCTAAGTTAGAGCGATGCACACGTATTTAATCCTTCAAAACTATTCGATAACATATCACAACGGGTGTATATATTTACATATTTTTGGAATATCGAAGATAAAGGTAAATTCACTATTTTATTTCCGCCAGCTATGAAGCCCTCTAATTCCCCATCACTGGAAATTTAATTCCCAAATTTATTGTTAATATATAAACTAAACGTATCGTTAAACGCCTCTTTATGAAAAATTTTATCTTCTGACACACCTCTCTTTGATAGCATATATTGATATCCACCTTGGATATAACTAATATTGATAGTATATGATTCATTAGTTATGGTATATCGCTCGTATTTCTGTAGAATGCATGTTTATGATTCAATTGATTATATTTTATTGTTCTTTAAAGGACGATGATTGGGTTGCTATACCGTCTCTATATATTTTTGGAGCAATATACCCCTGAATACCTACATATGATGCTCTCATTCTGCAGGAACATCAATTTCAATAGGTTATATTCGTCAGTTTTGAGGATGAATTATCGGCTTTTGCATCAGACCATAATAGATCTTTACGTTAGTACTACTTAGATAAGTCTGTTTAATTAGAAGGATATTCATGCGCATTTCCAATGCAGAAACGAACGAAATGATATACACAGCTGAGATCGATTTACAGAAACGTTAATTTGCTGTTCAATTCTACCTTGCGATTTAAATCATGTCATTGATGATGTAGACACTGGTTTCTTAATGTTATTGTCAAAATTTAATTTCGAGTAGTTTTTCTTACACTTCAAAAAATTAACTAAAGATTTTGGTTATAAACAAACCAGCTTCCAAATCGAATAGTAACAGGAAAGGGTAGTTTGATCTTTGAACTGTTTGTACGGCGGGATATCTCGTCAAAAAAGTCTCCATCAGTATCCTTTTCATATTAGAATTATTCGACTGTCGTTAAAGTTATTTTCATAATTTATTAGTTTTACCCATATCCAACGCATAATATGCTTCATCATTTCCATGAGAAAGCATATCAGTGTAAATTCAGATTCCCTTCGCAAAGGAGCGAATTTACGACCTGCACGTGCTTTAAAGAGAATGTGGACTTGATTCCCTCGTCTCCACGTTGTTCATGTAACTTCGCATATCTCTCACTCTTTCCTATTATCGATCATCTGGTCTCGTAAAGATGCCACGCCCATTTTTTGCGTTCCCCTTCCCGAGGAAGGTTTTGCGCTCGGTTGCATCTTCTTCTCACTCAGAACTTGAAATAACGTCCCATATACATATATGCATGCGGGGGAAGGAGATTTAGTTCAGGTGGATTTTTTCCAATGATAATAGATGGTGTTCGCGACTGGTTGCTCGTGATCCTAATGGGACTTTTATGGGAGTTTTTCTTCCAAACTCTTCGCCTCGGCATCGCGCTTTCAATTCGGTTCCGATTCCATCTTTTCTTTTTCGTCTATTTTCGCTATATTAGCTATGAAACCTCTTCCATCTCCCTTAAGGAAACACGTCAGTTTTGGACCTTACTTATAAGTCCAAATAAGCTAGAGGTAATCTATTTGGTTTTCTGTCCTAGCGACAGGTTGTGAATGTAGGCATTTGCATATTACACTAAGAATAAGGGTAAAAGAATGAAAGACTTTCGAGCTAAATCAGGCATTCTTGACTATCATTCTCTACAGATTAGGGAATGGATAAATTTAATTAAAAATATCTATGGGAAAAATTGGGATAATAATCTCGAATCAGCTGAAAGTTCCTCTAAGGAATGAAGTTTTAGTTATTCTCCTTACTCTGGAGCTCTCGAATCTTCTTATACTTTGCATTCACGGTTTTGGATTCTTTTTCGGAAATTTAATCTTTTTTGTAACAGTGTATGACATAAATTTTATCAAAAGCGGGAAAGGATTTATCACACGTGCGTCTGCATTAGCATGATAATTTTCATTTTATTTTTACATTATTCATGTGCAACTCTTGAACCTAGTACTATTACTGCAATCTCCTCAAGGATCTTTCCTTACCGTGGTTCATATGTAACTCACAAATCTCTCAGGTTACGTAACATTAGTCTAAAGATCGGGAATTCTTTACAAATGGTGAATGTAATTCATCATACTGTGAACAAAGTTGAACCAAAATTATGCATATGCTGATTGATTCAAAAATAGTCGTGATCCTTGCAAGATTCGAGCTTGACCTCTGTGGTATAATAACATAACATCATAACCTCGCTATCCGGCACGGTAACTGTTTTTACAACGTAGAAATTCAGTTCTTGAATCAACTCAGTCATTGCTGTTAAATTCTACGCTGTTTAGTAATGCACAGGAATTTCTATTTATATATATTCCCGTATAAGATAGACTGCGTAAAAGGTAAATCTCCTTTGTCGACATAGGACGTGTATTAGTATAAGCTAACAGAGTTCTCAGTCATCTAATATCAATAGTGTATATCTAAATGTTTGTTTTGCTACCAATAAGATGAGAAGGGAAACATCCAACGTAGATGAGGATTCAAGAGAGCTCAAATATAATCTTTTACTGGAAAATGGGTCCAGGGATTCATTTCATTTGTGGATTGAGCTGGTCGAGTAGTCCTTGCAACGGATGTGAAATATCATCAGAATCCTTCAGGAAAGTAATCTTCTCCTTATTTATTCGACGTTCATGTTTAGAGAACTCATGTTTAAATTAAAGCTCGAAATATTATTTGGAGAAGCTTTTCTTCTGCCTCGGGCGTTTGTATTGAAAGTACGAGACAAAAGCGATGGAGACGACAGGGAATGTTCCGAAATACATCATAATCCATTTTATATGGAGTAATACTTCAAGTGAGTTTAATTCCAAAAGTGTTCCTTTTCTTCTGACGTGAGAGCTTTGACTGATTCCCTCGGTTTTCCTTACCTCTTTCGTGGGGATGATCATTAGGAGAGCTCTCGCCATCTGTTTTAAAACTATTTCCGTGGAGCGTAAACATTTCGAGGGTCTATCGATCGCGTACCTTTCACATTAAAGTTATAAAAGGAGACGTAAGAAATAAGTTAGAGAGTATCGAAGGAGGGAAGAGCTCCATCTGCGAAAGGGATCGAGTCCTTCCGTTGATTAAGACGTCTCGAAAAGAAAGTTCTGCTCAAAATCATCTCGGCGTTTCCATGATGCCCTTGGAATCGTCTACCACTCGAATGTACGCAATTTTGAAGGTACACGTCAAATTTGTCGGTATTCTGTATTTTAGGAAGGTGAATGCGTGATTTATTGAATCTACCGTAGTTCCATTTTACCTTTTGAAATTGTGGTAAAGCAAAGGACGAGCGGAAGAGAGAATTGTAAAACAAAATGATTGATGGTGGAATGCAAAGGAAAAATACAGAGGGGGAGATAAATGCAAAAGATAACAAACGATATAAATAGCGGCATAAGTTACCATGGAACGGAAAAACGAAAATTATATAAGGAATATTAGGGCACAAGAAACGAATAAGGGATACATTTTTCTCTTTCTTTGCATTAATACGAACAGGCCATAAATCAAATCGGTGGACTGAAATTCCTCAGACAAAGATTATTTTAGATTGTACAAGAAGTGAAAAATAGTGACTTGGCTGTAACTCGAACCCAGGTCTTATACTTTCGGTGCAGGTCTTCTAGCCACTAAACTACCAAACAACCTGCCACCTTGAACACCTTCCCGGAAAGTGGGAAACTTTGGGCTCGAGTCCCAGTCAAGTCACTATTTTTCACTTCATGTATGTAAAAGCTTGGGTTAAGAAGCACAATTTTTTTAATAGAATTTACCTTATTTTCATAAAGATTATTTAAAGTTTAGCTCGACTTCATTTAGTGAAGGAATAAATTGTCACAATGCAAGTTAATACTATATTTATATTTAGGACGATTCTGGGGAACGATATTTTTCAGGGTGTTCCTCCTTCTTTCTTACCCGTTAAAGAGTGAATATTTGGAATTCTTATTAGTGAGCCAACGGCCAGTTATCTGATACGTATATAGTTACTTCAGTCGCAATTAGAAACTTCTTTTCATCTTCATGAGATTGGGATTCGAAATTCTATACATGCTTTTATACGTTGTTGCCAGTTGCTGCTCATCAGGTGCGAATCTATCCACGATAAATAGAAAGTTTTCAGGTACTGCCTCATGAAATCTTGAGTCAAGTAATGGTTCGGGTGGAAGGTGGTATCACTTGTTGAACCGAAACTAACAAGTAAAGCGGAATGGAAATTTAGAAAGGAGTGCTTTCACTTATACCGAACGCTATTGGCTTCCTTTTAGCGCATTGCTCACGTATTGCTTAAGAAGATTGTATTAGCTTACTACTGAGAGTCGAACCCGGTACCGAAGAAGGCACTCGATTGGCAACAACAGAGATATTTTCACGATCTTTCCGATATTTGAAATGCATACTTCAGTAGAAAATGCTCAGAATATTCTTCGTGAAGATTGTGATTCTCAGCCTTCATTTATTCACTGCAATCGTTCCTCTCTCCATCTTAAATGAAACAGTTGCAAAGCGACGATCACGAAAGAACAATATCCCATTTTCTGAGGCCAGAAACGATCTCTCGTCGCGCGGTTGAATAATGTAGCGTCGCGAAAAATTTTTCGAAGATTCCTTCGCTCCTCTTTATTCACAAGAAAACGCTTTTTTGGGCCCCAAAATGCTCCTTCCACATCTTTCTTCTTAAGTTCCTCCGCATACATGAGCGTGTGTATTGGCGAAACGGGAAAATACACAGCAAGATCGATAGAACGGTTGGGAGAAGAAAAATGGTTGATTTTTGAAAGGGGTTTTCCTTTCCCTTATTTATTTTGGAGGGTGGGATTTCTCCCCCTCGCTAAGACGGCCTCTAAATTTGCTGCGCTACTGAAAGGATTCAAGTGTGTACATGTAAAAAACGTAGACGAGTATTGTAAGCAAAAAGTTTGAGTAATTTGAAGGAAATCCATTTGAATGGGAATTGCCATTCCTCTGCAGGGAATTGATAATATATACTCGTACATTCGCCACAGTAATTAGAGCGTTGTCTTAAGCGTCTGGAATCTAATTGTTCAAATTCTGCTCACTTCAAACACTGTTCCCACTAACTATTTCACTAACACTGTTCACTTCAAAGGTTAATATAATTATCTTAAGTCTAGAGCAATATGTGCATTTCCTTAGCATATGGATTGACAGCTAGATAATGGATCCTTATACGTATTTTTTGTTGAAAGGGTCAATTTTAATTTATTTTAAAGTCTAACAAGAGATGCGAGTTTAAAATTTTTTAAACATTCATACTGGGAAACTTCTCTAATAAAGAATATAGTGGACCCTGATGGTGAAATATGATAAATTAAACGGCTCAATCAATAACTTTTGTATATATAATGCGCATTTCATTCTCTACAAGAACGTCATCAGGAGCAGAAGTAGGCTTACTGATGCTCTCTTAGAAAACGAAATGCACGAAATGGGATTACGCTTGTTTTTGATGGTTAATTGGTTCTTTCAATTTATTATCCGTCGAATAAGTTTAAATCACTCTCGAGGTATCTTCAAAAACACCAACTTGCATGCATGTAGAAACGTATACCTACGCTGGAGTAACATTTTTGCCGCCTTTCAGATATTCTACTAATTTCCTAATCGATAATAAACATATTTTAGGCATACACACGTATACATACATACAGAATTACATCGAAACTTTTCTCTGCTTGAGGATATCGAAACATGGCGCCTTTTTTGTTCCGAAGTAATTTACCAACATTATGCATTGCTCTGCGTATGTGCAGATATCATTAATATACATACATATATATATATATATATATATATATATATATATATATATATATATATATATATATATATATATCCTCTCAGCAATGAGTTTCTTAGAGGACAAAGGAGCAAACGACAAGGAAGATGGTCGAAGAAAGTGGGGGAAAGGGAAAGAAAGAGTTAGAGGACCGATAAAAAGGGAGGAATAGAATGGAGGCGGTGGAGTGAAAAATTTGAAGAGAGGAGTAGCGAGTGGAGATTGGTCGGAGAGAAAGAAGAAGGGGAAGTTGCGTAGTAAGTACAGAGAGAGAGAGAGGGATTTGGAGTGGAGGACGGGGAGCAAAGTAAGTAGGGATATCAAGTGGGGTGGAAAGAGTGGGAAATGGATCGAGACTTGGGAATGGGAGAGAAAATAAGAGAGAATGGACTAGACAGAGTTGATGGGTGTATCGTGGAGGGGATCCGAGGCGGAGGCTGTGATCTTGTGACGTCAGAAGAGGACATGCACCCCACCTACATCCACTTGGATCCCGCATTGTTCCACGTCAGCCAATGTTCCCCTCTCCCTAGTACTCCATCCATCTCCCCCGCATTTCCTCCTTGCTTCTCTAACCCTTTTCCCATTCGTAGCAAATCTTTTTTAAGTAAGAGTAATGCCGGATTTAGGAGTGGAATCCTCCGGGGCTTTGTAAGAATGGGAGTGGCGCAGGAATTCCAGTTTTCCTCCGCCGTTATTTGCAATATGCGCGGGGTGGTTCACGCGTTGATAATGCCACTTCATCCTCCCCTTGTCTTAGTTCCTTATTAAATGCATTATCGATTTTTATCCTTTGTAATTCTGCGGGATTATGTTATGGAAAGCTTACCGCTGTTCTTCGCTTTCTAGTGCTTGTTGATTTGGGAGGATTAGTTTGGAAATTACTTTCTTTTCTTTTTCGTAAAGCGACCTTTACGATCTGAACTCGCTCTTTTTTAAGTTCCATTAGAGTTAATATCAATAATGTCTCGTGATAGCTTAAATATTTTTTCATTATAGCTTTAGTTTATTTACATTGATAAATATAATATTCAAAATTGAAAATACCACAAATATATGTCTCAAGCAAATGAGAAATATTTAATATATTTGAAGTTTGATAAAGATAATAAATATACGTCTAAATAATTTTTAGATCTATTTATTCAAGCGCTAATATTTCTATAAACGATCCATATTCAAAATTCGTCTCTATTGCTTTAACTTCTTTCCTTAGTATAGTTACGTAATATTAGAAGACGAAAATTTTCCAGCTTTTTATTGAACGTTTGAAGATATAGTTTGCTTATTTGATTAATTAAATGATTAAGCTGTATTTTAATTGAAGGAAGAAGTAAGGTGTATTTTTGCGGTAAATTTTTCGCATTACTTTTGTATAAGATGTATTCCGATATTGTTATTAATGTTTGACTGGCTATTTAAACAATTCCTTGTTCGTTACTCGTTCGTTCGTTCAAGGTTACAACTAGCTTGGTTTACTTATTAAGTTTAACTGATCTTTTTGAATTTCAAGTGACACTTTTTATACTGAAAACCGCAGTGAATAAAATTTCAAATCGTGTAAATAGACGGGAAGACGTGTCTCTTAGAAAAAACGATGGCTTTTCTATATCATTTTTCTGAGTCTGGCCATATTTACTTCAGTCGGAGGCATCTCGACTCCTTTCTCTTTCCATCTAATCCTCTTTCTCCTCCCACGTGCTTCCTCTCGCCGAAAAATTACCTTTTTCTTGATCGCTTCTTCAGAAATGTTTTCTTTGTCTTCCCTAATTACTCTCCACTCATTTCGGCGACTTATCGAATTTTTGCGCCCACTTTTCCATCGGATCTATGTAATCGCGCTTTTCCTTGTCTGGCGTTTCAACAGTTTCGTGGGAAAAGTTGATTAGCTCCCGTCCTATTCCACTCCTATCATTGCAAACACTTGGATGTGCACTTGCGCACTAAAAAATCAAAGTAATGCTAATGGAATTCCTCCGCATTTTAAATCTGTATTGTGTTATTTTCATACACAGTAGTTCACGCTACCATGTCTTCATGGATGGAATGTTTTTCGTAGTGCTGGATAGAGGAAATGTATCCTTTGTTTACATTCCTCAGCCTTGTAAATGATCAAGATAATGTGAAAGCTTCTGAGGTATGAGTGATGCCGAAATAATGGTATTCATAGTTTGGAGGATAGAAGGCTACTTCTCATTGAATATTTATGCCTATCCTTCTTCCTATCCTCATACAGTTTTAATCCTACTGAATATGTATATCTTTGCTATGTTTACTTTTAGTTTAGTTTCAACTAAGCTTGTGTGAATCTGCAACCTTTATCTGTAAATATTAGTGCTGTAATTATCACTGATTTTGCTTGCATTTTTATCCTTTTCTATGATGACTTGTTTTAATTCAATACGGAACTATCTTTTCCCGATATTGCCTGAAATAATGTCTTTTGTGTGTCTGAATTGAATGCTTTGAAAATTGTTACTCTTGATTATATATTTCTGCAACTGTACTATTACATTACAACTGTGCTTATTAACTATCTGCTAGTTTTTTGGTTCAATGAGGAAAAAATGGCAAACTCTCTCACTCCTCACCTAGCATAATCGTTTCATTCTCTCTCTAAAGATTTTTGTAGCTATGGGTGGAAGGAATTTATGATAATAATTAAGATTTCACGTATTAATTAAGCTACAGAAATAATATCATCGGAGGTCAGCTTAAAGTAGATTAAGGATGGAAATTTTCCAGGAGAGACAACATTTTTGGTGACAGTTTTTTAATTTTTTCCACTTTTTCTTTTTGAGATATTTCATTCGAATTTGTTCACTGGTTCCAAAAAGAATGATCGAGTTGTAAAAAATTGCACATTTGGAAAGTCTCGTGCTTTATAATATCGGTGGGATTTTGAAAGCGCAAGAAATTCTTCGAGAATTACATTAAAAGGTTATATCATGAAATGAAGAATATAATGTATGTAAATATAAATACTACGTAGGTATGAATCCTTATCTTAATAATTATCTTTAATTTTTTCTCAGTGCCTATTCTTTCATAGCGCTCTTAGGGTTTAACCATCCCCTTATCGATAAATTTCTGAAATGAGAGTCATCATGTTGTTTACTTGTTTCACCTGTAATGAACTTGCACTGCTTTGAATTCCTTGCTTACTTTATTATTACGTAGTGTTTTATGTATGGTATTATTTTATATATACCAATATATAATACTATATAATATGTATATAATACAATATATGTATTATATTTAATAAATTAAACAGGTAATAAAGCTATTTAATTTATTAAATACGATAAATTTAGCACTCTCCTTAGGGTTACTAAATTTTTCTCACATTAGCTGGTCCATATCTTCATTAGATGAGAGCGCAAAGATGTCATTTACTCCAAATGTTTTTCGGTAACCAAAGCAATATTTTGTTGACATTTCAGGAAAACATATAACCGAGCGGATATTGCGCGCATTCCTTGTTATCAGAGAGAAATATTACCAAAATTCTAGCGGAAACGAATGGCCGAGTTAATATTTACTGAGTGGTATTAGCTGGAATCGTTTTTCCTTTCTCCGAATTTTCGTCGTCTTTTTCCTTACTGCTCGTCTCTGCTTTAATTCTTTCATCTCTCGTTTCCTTTTCGCCATGAGATATCATTTATTTGCATAATGAAAGGAGGAAAGGAGAGCAGGTGCGAGGTATTTTCACCGTGGAAATATTGAAATAAAATTCTTAAATGAGTTAGGTTTCGTTGACGGAAAATGATGGATCTCGCAGAAAATGGACATCTTTTTTAATGCTCTGTCCATTCAGTGTAACTGTAGAATATTAGTTTCCCTTAAAATTGGGAGATGTTTCTGTAAAAGAAATTATCTATCTTCCGCAGCGAATTAATTTTTTTAAATCAATTAAAGTCTTCCACTTTGTAGTTTCTCATCTAGAGTTATATAAGTGTGTAATCTGAAAACTTCCCATCCTGTCCGTTGTCAATGCATCAAATGCTTACCCCGAATTTAAGGATCAATAAAATGAATGGCCTATCAAAAATGATTCCTTTCCCTCTCTGTATAACTGCTTGGAATATGGTCTGCCTTTCTTGAAGTTTATGTATTCCCTGTTTAAAGCCTCTACATTGTACTTATCACTACTGTGTATTAACGTTTTGTGCTTACTTAAACGATAACTGGAAAAGATAGTCTATGCTAATGTATTAAGACGTTTAGCAGTTATTTACTGATCTAAATAAATGAAAAGGAAAGAATAGAAAAATCAATATTAAATTTAAAATAAGAATTAATACAGCGACATTGAATTTAATGCAAGCATCATAAATGTAATGCAATGGACTAGGAGTCAAATATATATAATTATAATTGAAAACCCTATACAATCTAAAAAAATACAAAAAATTTACATTATCGATTTATATTTATCAGCAGATTTTTGAAAATTAAAGGAAAATTTCTTGAAATACATTAAAGTAAAAGGGTATAATAATTAGACAAAAGTATGGCGCGATGTTAACGTAAATGTAATGATAATGAAATCCGATTTGACAAGGACTTTGCTCACTTTTGTAAGCAATACTTTCTCTTAGGAATTCCGAAAGGAAAAAATATCTTCTCACTCGTGGAGATACGGTACGTGCATTCTTATTAACACATCCATCTGCGGCACGGCATTAAGATTCCGGGGAGCCTTTATGGCGTTCCTGCTCTTGACAAGCGCCTTGATTTCGTGTATAGTTGCACTCAGCACAAGCGTCTTCTGATCCTTTTCTATCCATTCTCCTCTAAATTATCCACTCTCCCATTCTCTTTTCTTGCTTTCCCTGGTCCGCCTTTCACCAGAGCCGCGCTTGGATTCACACGAAGTCCGTCATTCCGCCGGGCGTAGGCGTACAAGGCGGTTGCACTAACGCGATGGAATTTTTTTGTCCAATCCCTATATCCCTAATTGAGATCACGTGGCATCGGAGAGATTTCGAATTTCTCACGCCTACAACTGCGCCTCGGTATCGATTCTGTTTAACTGGGGAACGCCTGTAGCTCATTTGGAAGCCCAGTAATTCGCTCATCCTGCACTTCTTTCCTTTTGAGAGGGAGAATAAACCTTCCTGGAAACACTGATACTTTACGCGAGAAATAACGGCGGATCCTCCTCTCCCTCCTCCCCGTTATATTTTTTTCATTTAATCTGAGAGAGAGCGTTTTTCTTCTGACTCTTAACCTTTTCAGGAAATAACGTGCCAGGAACGCAAGGTTCGCATTACGATGATTAAAAATTACTCCCCGAAGAGTTATGCATATCGCTTGGAGAAAAACACGACGTGACGGATTCCTATATCGTCTAATCCGATTGCCGTCGCTCGTCTCGATTATCCCTTGCGTTTTTGAAGGCATCGAGGGCATGTTGTGTGTTAAATATTCATGGTAAATATATGCGAATACTTTAACTTTATTTAGCATATTTACTTGGCTTGTGTGGAGCTTGACTGCGGAAAATTCGATTTAAGAGTCCTTCCTCTAAAGTTTGAAATTTTCTTTCAGACGTAATAAAGCACAAAACTTGACTCTGTCCTGAAAGGTTTTATCTCGTTTTAGCATCAATAAGTTCCGCTGAGGGTTATTTTCTTTGAAATTTGGTGCTAATATTTTTGCCCTCGTATTCTACGTAACCTCAAGCAAATTCAATCCGAACAGTTAGTATGATAGACATATTAAAGCGATAGGCTTTAATACGGTTTTAAAATAGCTCATTTACATTAATCTTCCATTAATTCAAAATGCACGACTCGAATTCCCTTAATAAGGTGATGGATAAACCAAAGCCCAAGCATAAATTAATAAATTTGAATAATTCATATTACTATGAGGGATAAAACGAACCTGCAGAGGTTACCAAGAGGTATGACCAAATGAAATTCACAGATTTAGATGGTAAATCTTGTGCAAATCTATCAGGTGGAATAGAATGAAAGGAATGGAGTTAGACCTAATGATGCCGATCATGCGCCGAAACTGGTCGTATATCAAAAAAAAAGTTTAGCAAAATGTATCATTTCTTAATTTCATTTTATATATCTGTAATAAGTCTAATGGTGAACTTTGACATGTATTCAATCCGCTCTCCATAAGGATTTCTCCGTAAGTTTTCCTTCTTTTTCGTATTTCCACTCTACAATACACTTTCAACGTATTTTGTAGGAATTGTAATGAATTCAAGTCCATCCCTATGTAAACTAAGACCCAGTCAAGTATCATCCATAGTGTATGATGGGTGTTTAGCGAATTGACTCCCAGTCTAGACTGCAGTGCACCCGCTACTGCTTTACCTATTCAACTTCCCAATATTTTCAAGGTGCTGGGTCAATATCATGTGTGGATCGAACACGGGACCGCTCAACCCTGGAAAGAGGACTCGCTACCCACTCGGCCATCCGGGGGCCACGAAGGCAAATCATGGCAAACTGAACTTTAAATCCTATTTTATCGTTTTTGAAGCTCGAAAGCTCTAGCCTCCGACTATTGATGGAAAGTTTTAATTAATGAGCATCCATAACCACGGAATTTCTGTATTTAAAAGGCGAATGAGATATACCTTCGGCTGACGCATGCAGAGTTCTACCTAAGTTGGTCTTTCCTAGCATCCATAATTTTTACAAATTTGAAATCATTCATATTAAATCTTCCGAAATTTCTTTATGAAACAGCTCATGATGAATTCTACTGTAGGATGAAATGAATTTAGTTCAACATATACCAGATGAGAATCTTAAAATTGTAATGAATATTTTGACTCAGTGTTTACGGCATATCTTCATATTCTAAGTACCAATTGAAATTTTATGTTTGCCTGAGTACGAAAAACTGGAGGAATATGTGGTAGCACGGTATGCCAAATGGTATCTGGCGGAACTAACACTTTGTAAAGTCAACAGCCCGAATGCTGGTTGGATTCCCATCCTTCGACCATTAAGTACCAAAAGCTTTTGAGAGGAAATGAGGCGTTTAGGCAAGATGAGGATTGAGGTAAATTGCCCTTGCTCTCATCACTTACATTGAGCCAGAATGCTATAAAATGGAATAATGCCACGTGAATGCAGCGCAATGACCCTATGAATCACACTTCGCAGAATTCCGTAATTAGTGATCAAAATACACGCTAGGTATTATTCGGCATTATTTATACGTAGGTGGTTTCATATTGTCAAAGCCATAATCTACACTGGGACAATAGCAAATTGGATACATTACTGTCTATCCTGTACCAAATGAATGCGAAAATGTACTATATATCTTCTTACTGGAAGTCCTATCTTTAGCTGATTGTTTGAATGTTTTAATGACGGAAGGACGCCAATCCATGAGATGTTTGCCATCTTAATCCAATTTTCCCTTTGAGGTCCATTAGTAAAATTGAACTCCAGCAGTTTATCCCATAGCTTTAATTAACTATTTTTTCGTCTTTGTCATCACAAGCAGCCCAGACATGCTATTTTGTTTATTTATTTCAAGACAACGTTGTTTTTGAAAAAATCTAAAGAGTTTGTCGTGATGCTAAGGAAATTCATAATGTAATTCCGATGTTTACTTTTTCCACAGTATTTTATGGAGTAACTTCCAGTTTCGGCTAAATAGCCATCATCAGGTCGCAAGACCACGTCAAACTTACTTAACCAAATTATTGGTTGAGTCTGTTTTTATTTATTTGGTAGTTACTCAATAAATTATTGTGAAAAAGTATACGTCTGCGTTTTGTGTTGTTTTTTTTCATGTGATCTACTGTTTGAATTTGATATATTATGACATCTAATACTTTGAATCAAGAAATAAGTATTTTAATTAGTAAGAAAACTTTTGTACTTTTTCCACAAATTAATTTTATTATAAACAAAATACTGTAAAGCACACACGACTAGTTTCGGAGATTGATCTCCATCATCATCTTGAAGTCACTTGATGATGGAGATCAATCTCCGAAACTAGTCGTGTGTGCTTTACAGTCTTTTGTTTATAATAAAATTAATTTGTGGAAAAAGTACAAAAGTTTTCTTACTAATTATGGAATATTTCCACAAGACAACGCCTGAAACTGTGAATTTTAATAAGTATTTTGACTGAATGAATATTTCTCTCAGCTTCTAATCGTATACATGCACTAGAAAGAAATAGCAACATTCTAAGTCAATATAATATAATAATAATTAAGCAATACAGATTTTATCGATTGACAAGAGTATGCACATGATCAATTATGACTTCATTTATCTTTAGATTTATAGAAAAAATTCTACAAGGCAGTAGTCACTTATGTCTTTAAATTATGCAACAAAATGGTTAAAACCTTCTTTCAGAGAAACGAATTTCCTCAATATGACATGTAGATCTTATATTCACTCCAGACCGTTGACTTTCTTTGTGAAGAACAAGAATAAATGTTTATTTTTTGTTTGTATGCGTTTTATACATTCTAAAATTTTAGCACGCAAAACTCGAGGTAATAATGGAATTACAAAATTTAGCATAAATCCAGAATACCTCGGTACACCATTTGAAAAACTTTAGCGTGAATTTATTCATAAAAATCTGCGTTGTTTTATTTTTGCTCTTCATGGTTAGTATGCCATTAATAAATGTTGAAATAATTTGATCTTCGATTCGATTCTATTAGCGAAAGGGATCCTCATGAACTCCGAGTAGGGATAACATATTAAATATCCAATAATGCAAGCTATCCTGAAACCGACACCGCAAACGATGGCAATAAAGTGAAGGGATGGTCTCATTATTAAAAATTTCCAGTTCTTTGTTAAATATAATGAAGCTTCCTCGCTTATCGCAAACAAGCTTTCCTGGGTTTTTCATCAACATCAAACATTTTCGGTATTTAACGAAGTTGAATGTCGAAAGCATCCATTATTCTGATTATCTTTTTGTACTCCTTGTATAGCATAACAAATGTCAGGGGTGACATAGTACGAATGATGTGGAAGTTGTGGAGTTTAGACTTATCCAACTTTGAGACCTTTATTTTATTACGTCGTTCGCTCATAATAGTTGCTGAGGACCTAACGGTTGCGAGTGTTATGTTATAGAAATATCCATTTAAAAAGTTATGATTTTTTACCGTACAGAAGTTTACGATACAAAAACGCGATAATAATGTACATGTAATGTACATTTTTGATTGTTTAGTTATTACACGCTCTCATTTTGGAAATTTTATTATCTCCTACTGATTAGATTTTTCATCATCTATTTTCTTACGTACTTTATCGTTTATTGTCTAATATTTTTAATCACTACCTGTAATAGTAATAAATAAAATTAGATTACTGAGACCATATCGCACACGAGCTCCCATCAGGGATCAGATCTGGTACCACTTTCAGAAAAGTCAAAGCCCACTTGGCTATCTGGAATCCAATTAATTACCTTTTCTTTGATTTGGACGTATGAACGATCTGATTTATGATATGTTTTATGACTCTTCATTATCTTTGTTTCTAATAAGGAATGAATCCCTCTCCAGAGTAGAATGTCCACCATCCTCACGTTATCTACAGCCCTTCCGTGGAGATAGATTTCCTGATTAATTGATTTTATTCGTAGCGGTGCTTGAATGCCTCAAAATATTTACAATTGCTATCGATATTCTGTCGCGATAAGTTAAGCTTTACAAAAGAAAGGAAAAAACATGCGTCCCCAGCTTCATCCACTTGTATTGGGCGCTGGAAAGAATTCATTCCCTTTGGGAAATAGGTGAAGTTTATTAAATCTGCCTTTTTGAGCTCTTTGAAGTTAAAATCTCCCATGTGGTGCCGCTGAAGCTCAAAAGTCAATTCACTTTTTATACGGTTGCATACATGTATTTATTTGTTTATTTTGTGCACATAAACTTTCGATTGTCTACAAAAACACAATCAAGTCTCTCTCTAGGAGCTTCCTATTTGCTGGAGATGAGTACATTCGCATCAGATGAAAAACGTCCGTTCGTTGAACTTATCTCAACTCAAGAAGTTAAAGTCCCACGGTTTTCAGAGTAAGAGCAAGCGTGTAATCGGATTTATATCCTTCCATTTTCCTTAGAATCTCCCTTATAACCAGGGCTTTAGCCTCCAATCCCTAAGAGGGTTTGAGATTCGTTTTTCATTAACGAAAGAATTTCTTGGTCGAGAAGATAACGTCGTACATAAACCTTGCAGCTGAGCAATTTATTATCTGAAAGAAAGATTGCAAGAATAAATAACTAGTAAATCGGCATCTCTCTTCTACGTTTGTGTTGATTTCAAGCATTTATTGCCTCCGGGCATTTGTTTTGATAGCAGAGGCTACGTTTTTAAGCCATTTAATAACGATGATGTTTAGATGCAGAAATTCATGTTATTTTCATCAATAATTCATATATCACTTCTGTTTATTATTTACTCTGAATTGTACAATTTAGTTCTGAAATTTCCTTAGATTTATTAGAAAACAAAAATAAGGAAAAAAATCTTCGGGAATATCTTGTGTTACTCAGTAAGTTTGAGAGTTGGTTGGGTTATGGTGTGATATTTGTAATCATGTTAATTTTATTGGTTTATCATCATGAATATGAAAGAATTAAGTTTATTAAATAATGATTGAAAGTATGAAGGAAAGAAAAAAGTTTTCTTTTAGATCTCAATAAACGTTGCATAAATCAATCAACATAATATGATTATGATTATTTTTAACTGAATAGCTGGAAGTCACAAGAGGAAAATATTTTTCTCAAATCTAATATTTAATTTATTTAATTTTTTCGCAGTCTTATTTTGTATCGATCCTGTATCTCTCTTGGGAGATTAATATCATCTTCCGTGAGTTGCATTTGCAAAATTAGTCGTATCATAATGCGAAAGTTTCTTTTCCTTTAGGCAAATATTACTGCATTGGACGAATGAAAGGTAGTTAGATTAGTACGATAGCTATGCGGCTGGAAAGCCAAAGGAAAAACAGGTAAAATATCGAGATGACTGGGACTCGAACTCAGATCCCCCTGTTTCTGAGGTGTTCTACTCACAAGAAAGTGTGGAGCATGTGTTCGAGTTCCATACATCTCGATAACTTTTCACATTTGTTTCTTGGGGATAAATACATTGGTTTACCTCCATTCCTTTGTGTTTAATATCTGTAAGCCTTCTATATGAAATTTATCGGGTGTATTCCCTTTCTCCTGAAAGAGAAATCGTAGCATAATCTAGATTTTTTTAATAGGATTATGCGAGATTTTATGTATCACAGATCTTATTTATTTTTATTGATTATTCTATGAACGCTTCAACCAATTCTTCTCCAAGTACATTAGATCTAATGATATTCTTCTTCCTTTTCTTATTCCTCTTCCGCCTTATACAAAATATTAGTACAGCACACTCCTGTTGAATAATATCCCTTCTTTTATCAGCGTGTTATTCGATTAATCCTTTATCGTAATATTCAACATGCTTCATGCTTATCAGAGCTATCTCATAATCTTCTTCCTCGCATTTTTCGCAGCCAGCAAGAAAGTGGTCTAATTCCGGAAGTTAGATTATGAAAAAAGACAATTCTATCGAATTTTAATAGTGAAATGTAGCCATAGATAAAGAAGAAGAATTTTCATTTATAGCATAGTATGGCGCTATTGTTTGTTCAATCAGCTTTTTTTTTAAATGCCCAAACTGTTTTCCAGTCGTCACAACAGTAGCTAAAAATCTTTCTATAGTATTATCTTAACAAGGTATTTGTATAGTCAAATGGATGGTGCAATTACTTTCAGTGAAAACTGTCTCGTGTTCGATTCCCGGTGATGATCCAGCATCGTGAAAAAACGGTCCAGAAAATCCACAGTCTAGAAAAGACAATTCGTCAGCATGAGAGTAGATGAGCTTACTTTATGTAAATTTACCACTGTAAATACCGCCTAGCTATACCATATCCCACATGCTAAATTTAGACTTTAGTTTTACCATGCAAGAGTCCCTGTTCTTCCAGACCTAATCAGTATTTCATCATCATCATCGCAGAATTTTTTCCAATATTTTCCTTCTTAAATTCACGGCAAGAGGAGTCTCATTTCCTCCGGCCCATGATGGATTATTTGAGAAGAGCGACGGCATCCTTCAATCTATCAGCTCGTTATCTCAAGATCTCCTTCCCGTATTTCTTTCGGAAACGCGATTAATTAGGACTTGAGATCTTTTTCCCAGGCGCTCGCTTCCAACACTTAACGTACTCTGCGAGACCTCCGGTGGTAACTACGGCATTCCGTTCTTTTCTTTCGGCTTCTATGTAGGAAACTATCAGATCGCGCTCTCTTTAAGAGGCAGATCCAAGTTCCTCCGAGTGGCGTTGGTCTTTTCATAACTTTCCCGCTGGGATTTCTTAGCATCTCATCCATTGTTACGCTGAAGGACGTAATGATCCCACAGTGATTCAGTTCACTTTAAGACGTTCTACCGAGAATATTTAGAGGGCATTGAACAAAATTACGTTTTACGCTTTCAGCATGCATTCCACTATCTGCAAGGTATCGAGTCCGCTGAACTTTCATTCATGTTGGGCCTAATTGGTTGCATGGCGTAAAAGAGGTTATGGAAGGAATTTCTTAAGGAGTTAACATTCTCATTGCTTTGAAATTTATTTATGCTGTATGTATACAAAACCTAAAGGTGCGATTCTTTTCTAGAGTATTTTTTTACCCGAATTTGTTGGATTGTGTTTTTTATTGAAATAGTTTTTTCCCTTCCCCTAAAAAGAGCCCAAAGAATTTTAAGTTTCGTCGGCTCAAGCGAAATTATAGTGCAATATAATTTCTTCGGGGATAGACGAGAATAAATTTGACATTGAGATTGAGAAATGGATTTGGTATTGAGAGTACCTCTCTAAAAATCTCAATGCCCAAATAAGCGAGAAAACCCAATGACGAGCTATCTATAGCACCAGTATTTTACATTTCTTTCAATCAATTAATTTTGACGCCATGTAGTATTAGTGCAATCGTAGAAAATACAATTTTTAGCATATATCCTGAAAATAATTTCCAGAAAAGCCGTTTGTAAAATAACCACATTGGGCTGGTTTTAAATAATATGGGTGTTTGTAATTATTATTACTCCCAGCTTCCAAACATTTTCCACATTATGCCTCGTAGATGAAGATATATTTATTGAACATAGTGATGAGTAGCATCTACTATTTCCCTACATCTACATCTAGCGTTTCTCAAGCATTTTCTATGCGATGTTTTTTATGGGTCGTACCGTGTAGATTTGATGCTCTTCCTAAGTTCTTTCTTCCTCCAAATATATTCCTCTGAAGTTCTAGAAGTCTTTCTCGGCCTTGGAATTCTTGAAGGCTTAACTCATGAATTCCGTGCTGCACATCTATGAAAAAGAGGATCTTTAATGAAAAATGTCTCCCCTTCATCAGTTCCATCAGTATTATTGATTTATTTTGATCTGTATTAATTCTCACATTTGACATTATTCATAAAAATTTTCATTTCAGATTATTCATTTGTGTTAATTTTTATCTACAGATATACGTCTCTACTAAATAATTATCAGATCAATAAATCAATAATTTATAAATATTCAACTTGTACCAAGGTAGTATTCAACCAAAATTGTATTCAATATATCCTCATGATATCTTCTTCCAGTATCCAATAGATATCTTAGATGTTATGATTGTTAAGTCAAAGAATATATATTTCAAATCATATTATTACCTCTCTGTCTTACCATAAGAAATAAATAATAAAAAGGCAATAATGCATTATTTTCTGGGCAATCTTCAGTTATTCAATATGCGATTATCGTCCTTCAGCATAATTTTGATTAGTATGACGAGTAAATGTAGTGTTATTAGAAGTGTATCGGCAGCTGAGATCATTTTGCAATACAACCCGAGAAGTTGGAATATAACCCGGGACCGCTTTGGCCGAAGTCGAATGCGCTGCCCAAATGGATATCCGGGATTCCTCATGTATGACGATCCTCTATCCGGGATATTTAACATTAAATTATCTCTGTAAACTTCTGATTCCGTAATAATTTTCAAATTATCAAGTGCAACTGACTTCAAACTTGAGTTCGTCGGCTCCAAGGGTTATCTGAGAACACTTTAACGAGTTTGCGGTAGCAGATAAGAGATAAGAGTTTAATGGTACTTAACTCGCATACATAAATTAGGCTAATAAAAGTGCCAATTAAACTCCGTAATTAAGGTGGTGAGAGGCATCATCACATCTTCTATAGGATATTAGCCAAATTAGCTTGTAATGAACTGTGCTTTATGTTTTGAGGAATATGGTGGTCAAGAGAAAACTATATGAAAGCGTAATGAGGTTGGGATTTTAAAACTAGTAACTAATATTTTTCTCTGATTGAATAAGGAAAAAAATAGTTGTCTTTTGTCAAAAATATTTTAAGCTTAAAGTATTGAATATTGAAAAAAGTGCAGTTTGTCCTTTTTTACATTGCGTATTACAATATCTTGCAACATTTTTCCCCTTGGTACATTTACTGATTAACTCAAAGTTCGCTACTCACACAACCAAACATAGGCTTGCTTCGGGAAAAATTAAAAGTAATAAACTAAAATGAAATGACTATTATGGCAAGAATAGATAATTTTAGTGCATTCGTATCAAACGAGATGATACAGCTGTAAATATTTCGTAATATAGGTAATTTACAACATAGCCCACAATAGTGTTATGCGTGGTACCGAAATCATACTTACGTCACAAATATGGGTTCTTCAATTCTACTTAACAGCTCTTTCATTGTGTTTTTAATTATAGTTTAACATAGATTCCCTAACCTTTTTTGGTTAATCATCAGTTTTAATCGTCTCTTTCTCTCTTTAACTGCCGACAGTTATCTTTCTTTCAAAACCGCATTGAAAAACGATTAGATGGAGGGAGAAACTTCTTAATCTCATACTAACACGAATGAAGACGTTATTATTTTAGTTGTAGTTATAACTTGAATCAAGGATAGCCAAGTGGGAGACTTCATTGAAAGCAGTCACGGGTTCGATTTCCTTTGGAGGCTCACGTGCGAAATAACCTTAGCTGTCGAAGCTCTTTTAAAATTGCCACTACTTCGACTACTTTGACTCAAGCGATAAGGTACAAGTAACTACGCCCTAGAATACATCTGTCAATGATGCTTCGCAAATTTACACGTTTGTGTGACAGGATAGATGGAAAACATTTCCTGGGTGACTTCGGGAGAGAATAAAGCCTTTCTCTTCTGTTGGAAAGAAATGTAGAGAGAAAGAAGACATTGACAGAGATAGAAGAGATGCGACAGAGCTGCCGTTTTTTACTCGGGAAAAGCAATCGAGAAAGCCTGTGTATTTTGGGGAGCTTTATTTCTTGTTTTGATATTAAATAAAAAAGACAGTTTCCACGGCGGAGGTATGCGGTATGGTGAGGCGAGAGTGAGTGAGAAGCTTTTAACCTTTACTTCTTTCTTTTCTCGATTCCATTTCCCCTCTCGGCGCTGTTTTATCTTTCGTATCCTCTATCCATCACTTCTTCTCGACGTGGAATTTCTTTCCTTTAGTTTCACCTTCGTCTGTTTTCCTTCACTTTTCCACTCTTATCCTTATTATGTCTCCATCTATCTTCTTTCTCCATTTTCTCCGATGAAACTTTTTCTTTTTCATATATCATTTCGTTTCACACCTTATTTTCCGTAACGTTCCCTTCCCATCTGTCTTTTCCTTCTTTTCTCTTTCGGCACGTAAAAATTCTATGCATCTAATAATTCTCTTTCGAGAATTTATTTTGGTCTTTTGGGATGTATTGGTTAATAGTCGCTTAGGTTAAAATTATTACAATTTGAATTATCTGAATCGATTATCCAGTAAATTTCGAAATAGCTGCACTTCGTAGCGGTGGGCGTAGTCCGTGTGATTTTGTTAAAGAATAAGAAATAATGGCAAGTTATAAAGTATTTAATTGATAAAAATCCCAAATGACAGAGAAATCACAGAAAATATTGATAAAGGACATCCAAAGTGATGTCTTCTGTTCATACCAAGAAGATCCGCTTCTTGATCGATCAACATCGAATATTTTTCTGTTTCGAGGTGATACTTTTCTAGTTGTATTTTCATTCACGTTTTTATGTAACGCGGTAAAATCATTTTTTCTGAATGTCTAAATTCTTCTCGATTCTCTTCAAATCCACCGCATCATGTTTACGAAACCATAATATGGCTCCAAGTATTTATCTACACATTTATTATAGTTATTCATAAATATACGCGAAAGCTACTTTTTTCCTCATATTCCCCTTCATTAGCTTCAATTTTCTCGAAAGAAGGGATGAGGTGACTCGGTAAGGTGAGGATTAAGACAGTTTGCCCTCACTTTTCTTTCTAAGCTAAAATGATAGAAGTGCAGAAATTCCAAGTAATAGTTTTACAATGATCCTGCGAATGATTTATTTCATAGCATTCAATAAGAATTTAAATTAGCAACATTTCTCAGAATCACTCATACTTCAGTAGTTTTCCTATTCTTTAGGCCAGGACAACACTGACAATGAGACAGAAGAAAATGAAGGATACATTTATTATTCTCTACCCAGCTCTAAAAAAGATGAAAAATGTTCCATTCATTAAGATTATGTAGTAGAAACAATTCAAAACTACAAATGAAGGATTTTGAGAATAAACAACAGCTACGTCTCTTGTATAACTCTGTCCTGCTTTAAATCGGCTAAACTTTTAAGTAGTGGCGATTGGAGTTCAAAATTCATAAAGTAACATTTATTTCCCGTACAGCAATGATTGTCTGTTGCGAAACAAGATAATTACGAAGTTTTTGGTCGCCGAAAAGTTTTCCAATAAGCGAAGTCTGAAAAACAAATACTGAGAAATTCAAGAGAAAGTTGAGTTCGTTCGGCAGCTTATGAGATATTTCTCGCTGTTTTCTTTTTGACATTTTTTCCATATTCTCGGCTGCACCTCTTATCCCTTGCTACCTCCTTTCTTTCCCTTAGTGAAAGTTGTCTTCCTTTACCATCGAGAAACGTTCTGCTATTCTCATTCTTGGCATGAAATACTGAATTTTTTTAATTCAGTTGTTACTCGGGTAACAATACAGGGAACTTTCGTTCACATGTTACTCGGGTAACATTACAGAATCAAGTCTTAGAAGTTATATAAGATATAGATATTGTTTTAAAGTAGGTGCAATAGCTTACATCTGCTTCGTCATATTTATGGAATACTATCTCGCTAATCTCGTAAAGGAATAATAGATATTAGCGAATAATGGTATAACCGAGATTCTAATGGCTGATAGTAGGTGATGAAGATTTCCATTTTTTGTCTTAAGCAGTTTTTCAACAGATATTTGAATGTATTGTAAAATTTACGGATTTTTACGTTAAATTTTGCCAAAATGAACAACTCTTTGCGTTATGAGCTCATTTTATGTAGATAGGATTCCCTAAAGGATATGATAGGATTTAAGTATTTGATATGATGGGATTTACTTTCGTATGCAACGACACCAAAAGATTCATTATAATATCAGTAGCTAAAATAAAGAATTTGCGGCAGTTGTTTGATAAAAGACTCAACGCATGAACACAAAGGGATTCCAGCAGCTAACTTACCTCGCTTCTAAAGATCATGACATCAACATGGAAACGTTGGCCATGGAAATGCTCCTCGCGCAGAAGACCCCAAAACCAAATCAGCATCAGTAGCTGAGTCATTCTTTCTTTTGTGCAACCCATCATTTTGGTTCTTTCAAAAATTTCAACTTTGACGAATATTTACTCGATTTCTTAGTTCCCCTCTACTTAATGATTTATAGCCTTACCTTCATATTCTGCAAGTCTAATTTCGTTGTGTGATAGTGGTGAACACAATGCAATTCACCAACGTCTTTAGTTTGCATTCCGGTATCTTAGCGGAAAGAATGATTAAAAGGATTTGATTTAGTCTCAATATCTCTTACGTTTCACTTATCATCACATCTTTAATAAAAGCAGTAAAAGGCATGAACCCTATAATGTTGTATTACCGGACCTAAGATATATTTTGCAAGAAAAGAGTACTATCTCTTTATACATAAACATAAGTTCAATCTACGTATAATGGATATTGCCATACAACGTATGCTAAGACGTGCGTTTTTTTCCAAAGTTCGTTCAGAGGATATTAAAAAAAAAACTTTCATTTTGAATTAATTATCATAGACGCCCAGAGACCGGAGATTGGTTGAATAAAGCCGGAAACTGTAAACAAGACGAAAACCTTGACAGCGGAAATCCTAATAATATGTACCAATAAAATCCATTGATTTACTGCGCTGTAAAGATGCATGAAAAGACGCAGCGAATGATGGAATGCCGACAAATCAGTTACACCTCATTATGTTCAAGCTATGCAAAATACTCTCCAACGTCATTGAGGGCGCTCCATCGACTTTCTCATCGCTTTGCTATCCGTCAAAACGACCTCCAGATCGAAACGTTCACACGAGTTCCGTCAGTCAGTCGTTTTTTTTCTTTCCCTCCATTCAAAATACTCCTTTCCGCACCCGATTTTCACCGCGGGAATTGATGTTTATCCAAGTTGTCAAAACCAGGAGGTAGCTTTCGCTACGTCTGCTGTATATCTTTTATTCCGGTATGTCAAAAATAAAGGGAAGAAAAATGGTCCGAGTATTTTGCGCCATTCTTTTTTTCGGTCGACTCGGGCGGGGATTTGTAATGGATAGATGCGCACTTGATGGGAGAGGCGCTATCGAAAAGGGAAAACGGCATAAAAGGGGTATCGACGCATTGCTTTCATTCATTTCCTTTTTTGTCCGACTCCGTTCCCTTTCTCGCCGTGGATTTTTAAATCTACCGCCGCTCGCTACATTTTTTTGGCTAGCCTTGATCTTTTTCGGTCTCGGTTTGCTTTAAAAGGTGGTCATATGCCTTGATTGGGTTATCGCCTTTTGTTTTCTAACAGGAATAATATTGTGAAAAGAATTATAGGATTTTGAGAGCAAAATGTTGAGGATGGGTTTTAGTAATAGACTCGATAAAACAGTTTCCGAGAGAAAAGTGTTTTTTTTTTTAGTGATGTATTATTTGGAGTTAAGCTCTTAATTTTTATCTCATGAAACACGGTTAACCACAATTTATCTCATTAAACTCATTATTTTTTCTGATTTTATATTATGTACGCCAACCGTTATTTCTGTCAGTTAAGATTTTTCCATATTTGGCGTTTTTGATTGCCTTCACGAATAGTTTCCTTGGGCATTTCTCTCATTTTTAGGGGTCGGAAAATTTTTTGAAAATACCTCCTTTACATTTCCGTGAATATTGTTCAAGCAAAGCGATACACAACCAACCATTGAATTGGATTGTCCATTGAATTTTCGAAGCTTCGTCGACTATTCTCTTCTTATTTATCATTGAAATTTCCGCACGAATGACTCCGGTATATCTCATTCTTTTACGGTGAACCTTTGCTGAAAATGGACGAAAAGGGATAAAATTGTGGAATAAAATTCGGATATTCAAAAACATTCATCCAGTTTACTCCTTTAATTTTCAAATTTCAGCTACACCGATTCACTTTGATGTGGAAAAAACCTTTATTCGGTGAAGTAAAAAATTGTGCCTATATTTCATTAAAGCTCCATCAACGATGGTGTTTTCTTTAGATTATTCGGTGTTAAAATTCTGTACCAAGCACTTCATCCTTCTCTGTACATTCTCTTGGGACACTTAATATTATAAGAATATCATTAATGAAGTATAATCCTTTCTATAGAAATCTATTATTTGAAGCCTCTTTCTTTTATCTTCGATAGCCTCTTGATCACGCTGTTCCTTCCTTTCGTGATGTTATATCCAATTGGCTTTTTCCTTTCGTTTCATTTCCTCCAGTTTGCTACTCGTATATTAATTGGAAAGATGAAAGTAAACCATAGAGAAGACGAAGGGAAAGGAGAGACAATGTTTTCCTTTATGTGGCAAAAATTGGCCAAAAATTATTAGTAAAATGACGACGGTAGCACAAAATGTCTTGAAGGGATAGGAAATTTAATATGAAATAATTAGGTGAGTGGTAACTTTGAGAAGATCAAACATGAACCTATGGAAAATGAAGGTTGGCGATATTGAAATTTGGGCGTGGCCCATTGGAAAAAGTAAATTATATTGAGAATGATAATAAAATATATTAAATTTAGAGCAGTATTGGCGGCGATAAAGGGCTCTCATAAGAATAAAATTGAAGTATCGAATTGTTATATGTGATGAAGATGTAACAACTAAGGATTTGGATAAAAATTAATGATTTGTTTAATAGCATGTAAAAGAAAAGAATACATCTTATATACGAACACAATATAAAGAATAACCGTCTAATTGAATAACTACGTCGTCAATAATTTTTTCTAGCGTCTTATTCCGATACTTCACTTTTTCCGAAATTGTTTCAGTTTTAAGTACCTCATTCTCCTTATCTTAGGAATTTTCGGAGATAATTATTTGCTTTTTTGGTCAAAAATCTTTAACTTTTCTATCGTCATTTAGAATGGAAATTTTCATCCCATATACTTGTGCAGAATAACAGTGATAATGAGTTCTCTCACCGTTACTATTGAGTCTGAAAATATTTTGTGGTATTCGGTGACACTTTTGCGATTGAAATATTTATTGATAAAGATTTAAAACTTTGGTAGAATATTTTTCAGCGTAACGTTAAAACCTTTCAATGAAAATTGCGGAATCTGAATAAGAGTCATGAGATTGGACTAAACCGTGCAATGTAATTATAGCTTTTTATCAGAGTAGTCTTTTGAAAGTCATTTCGCGTATACGGGCCCCCACCGGAAATCGAACGCGGGAGCGCTTTCACCAAAGTCCGGCCGGTTGCGGTGGCGGAATGGTTAGCGTTGCCAACTCCCGGGTTCGAATCCCCAAATTAACGGGAATTTTCCGATTAAGGAATTTTTTTTGTTTTCTTCCATTACTGTTTTTGTCTCTTACTGTAATTTTCTAGTGAAAGTATGTCAGTATGGGTATTCGAGAGTAAATTAACCAAAGTTAAAAGCGCCATCCACTTCGATATCCAGTAACCTTCGCCTTCAATAATATCCTAATTTACATTTAGACTGCGCACGTACAACATCAAGAAAAAATATAATGAGATTGTTAAAGGCTCAATACGTAATTGCTTCGTTAAACAATTATCAGCGCCTGAAATTGTGATCTGTTTCCCAAAAAATCCCGATAATGAATCGATAGCGGACGTAATTTTCAAGTTTTCAGTTCGCTCATCAAAAGGTTTAAAAATCCTTTTGGTTCACTTTGGATTTTGGAAGGTTTCTCATTAGTGAGATAGAGAATAAGCCCTTTCGCATTTTTATAAATATCTTCTTTGTCTCCTTTTCTGGCTCCCATTCTTATGATCGGCTGGACCATTATTCGTGAAAGAATTATCCTCACATTAATTAGCGGCTGTCGTTAGCAGACTTACCATTAAAGGGAACCAATGTCTAAATTGAATGTGGTGAAAAGAATTTTTATGTATTGAGAAGCTGGTTTTATGACTAGCTGAATTAATCTGGCGACTTTCGCTAATTTAGGAATCTCATCAAAATCTTTTCTATTCTTCTAACGTTTCTTCGGAAAAAATTTTTTACGATTAGTTTGTCTATGCTTATATATACGTATATCTTTTGTCCGCAATTCGTGGTTTATCATCACCATTTTCTAAAACATTCTGATATTTATTTAGTTGTTGCTGAGTAAGAAAAAATGTGTTCTCGATCTAATTATTCGGTTTTCTCTCCTCGAGTATTTCTTTGAAATGCACTAAATCATTGAAAATTATAAAAATATGACATCGCTTTTACCGTTATTAGAATTATTTTAATAGTGCTTCAACAGCTTTGATCATTTTACAATTAGTCCCCCACCTGAAATCGAACCCTGGACCGCGTTCACCAAAGTATAATGCACCACCCATTTGGCTATTCGGGAGGCATAATCTTTATCGTAAAACACGTTTTATTTTGCTTCCGTGTGTTTTATACCTCAAAAAGCTTGATTGATATATTTAAATAATAAATTAAATTGTTTATAAATATATATATTGTTTTAAATGTTTTAAATTATGGAAGCTCGGCTTCAACATTTCAAAATATGGAGATGTATATTATAAATACTACGTCTTTCTCCGAAAAATGAGACCTAACTTGGAATTGCATGATTCCTCTTAATGTTCTTAAAGTATTTTATGAGAAAACTCCGATAACACCAATAATATAAATACCAATGTACCCTGTACTTGCTTATTTTCATCTAAAGAGGATTAACATTTTTTGTCAATGTTTCAATATACTAGTGAATATTTTGATTGTTTTGTTTTCGTTTTATCGCTCTAATCCCCAATTGAGACCAAAGACCCCTAATTTGGTCTGGTGCATTTGGGTTGGAATTCTCCTTGTTGTAAAACTCTTTTATGAAATACAATTTTCAGAAGTAAAACATCATCGCCCATTCTCGTGGCGATTCCTAGCCGTGTTTCTGCTCACTCGTTAATGCTTCGAATTCCAACTGCCTAATTTTCTGGTACACGCCGCGCGAGTTATCTGCACAAAAAAGTAGAAAAAAGATATCAATGCTGGTGACCAATATAGAATGAAAATTGGACGCATATCGCGTAGTAAAAAATACAGTTGAACTGGCTATTATTAATGTTTATATCCTAGTTCATTTGCGCAGAGGAGCATATTTTCAGGCTGCCTATTGTTACTCTTTCGGTAACGCTACCATATAGACCGACGTGAATGTTATCTGTACATTCATGGAACTACCTACATTTTAGCGTTAGACTTTATTCTATGCCCATCCGTTATTTAACAGAGAATAGGGTATACGGTTATCTCATGCTCTCAGTTTCCGCGGGATCATAGCGGTCTCTTTGTTTTCGCCGATAAACAAACTCGGTCATCCCTGCCAGTAAAACTTTGCATCGCGGTTTTTCCTCACACTTTCCGCCTCAATTAACCCTCGAAAACATCAAGAGTAGCCGGGGTATTTTTGACCCGGGCGATAAGGTCGTTCTCGGGACACGTTTTCCCCGTTAAATCTAGCATCGCCTCTTTGTGTATCCCACGACAAAAGGCCGTACGAAACTGACGCGGCCCTTCGCACCCTCTTTATCGAGATGTTTCGCGTAGGTCACATACCAGCAACTTGTTTAAGGTTTCCCCGGACCAAGCAGACCGAGACAATCCCGATGTATCCGGGGCAACCAAAACAACGCGGCGAGAACACTGGCTCCCGAGGCTCATCCCACCTGTTTTCCTCTCTTTCAAGAGAAACGCCTCCGGAAATTAATTCGGAAGAGAATGTTGAAAATAGAAATGACCGCCGCTTGCCTCGGGATGAGTTTTGCTAACACCCTCCGTTTAACTTTGTCCCAAGCAGTCCACCATATGGAAGAGTAAAAGTTTGATCTGGAATATGGATTCGGGGCGCTGCTAAACGCCCTTAGGATCTCTCTCCTGCGCTTCGGCCCCGCTGATGCCACGTGGCTGACATACAAATTCACACGACTGTGCGCGAATGGGGTGGTCGACGTTTGGGGAGATTTTGTGGAGTAATTTAAGCCTACGTTTCTCAGTTTTAAGGTGAGGATTCTCGTTAGTCTATGCAATAGATAACATTTATAAAAATGTCGAAAAGGTTCATGAAATTATTAATTGTGGATTATATCAGCTTTTAAATTCAATCTACTTTATCCTCCTTTTCAGTAAAGACATCAAAGATGTTAAAAGTGAAAGAAGTGAAAAAACTTTTTAATGGCAGATATTTAAGATCTACTGTATATGTGTATTGTATATGTGTCAAAACCTACTAAAAATTTCATAGGAAGATGAAACCTATTTAATTTAAATAATCTATTTTATCCTTACTAAAACAATCACTTACTATTTACTAGCGATATGTGCCAGAAAAACCCAAGCATATGGAAAATTAAACGGCAAATATAAACAGGCGATAAATGAAGGAAAAAGGAAAATGAATGCCGTTAACAAGGGAGCATCTCTATGAGATGCGAAAATTGTAGGTAAAATATGCTTTTATATACATACTTGGATAGCTTTTCTTTTGAAATACGGTCTCTCCTCAGAACAGCTTGTTTTCTTGTGGATTCTGAACTGACCATCTCTCGTCCACCTTCCTAAAGAAGTGTTTTAAATCTTTATATTAAAAATTATTCGTTATAAACCCCGCGCTTTATAAAGCTTTCAGTTCCACGTCATCTCTCAAAAAGGACTCTTTATATCATCTCCTCCCAAACTCACAATAACTCACTCCGCTTTATCCGTCCCCCTCTTAATCCGTCTCATTCCCGAGAGAAAAAAAAAGAAGCACGGGTTACTTTACGGTTCGGCGAATTTTCGAGCCGACAGCTTTCGAACGCGGAGTGTTCGCATACACACACACATATAAATATTTTTTTAATTCCAAATTATACACGCACGTGTGCCGTAATGCGCTTATAACTCCTCATCTCGATTCAATTTTTTCCCCATCTCCGCAATTATTTCGTTCGGCTTGGGCTTGGAGAGAGAGAGGGGTAAAAAAAAGGGTTGGGAGAAAGGTAATGAGGAGAGCGAGAAAGAGAGAAAGTGAGCGGCGTTGGGTTTTCCGTTGCAAAGCGAGTTTGAGGGGTTTGGGGAGTGGAGAGAGAGCGAAGGGGAAACTGAGGAAACCTCTACAGAACGGGTACGGATCAATACCTTCCGCCGGCAACTAACCTCATCCAATCCCATTCCACCGCCAGCACTCCCACGTGCCCCCCTCCCTCTTTGCACCCTCCCCTCCCCCCATCCTCTTCCATTTACCCTTTCTCCTTCCCTCCATTCGTCCTTCCTTCCCCATCTTTTTTCCTCTCCCATCTGTATCACTTTTTCCCCGACACTTTAATCTTCCCTTCTCCCCCTTCATCTTCCTTCCCCTCCTGTTTTGAATTTCTCTCTCTTTGCATCTCCTTTTTGGCCTTAAAGGATTTCAATGAGAAGATTTCTGGTGTGTGTATCGAGTGCGGTTGATACGGATTTGGTGGAAAAAACCCCGAGGTGCGGAGTAACGGCGTGGTAATGAATGACTATGGAGTGAAAAGGAATCCTGCGTGATCATGGAGAAGTGTTGGGCTCGTTGGTTTTGATATGGAGAAGATGGATAAGAGTAGAATGCCAAAGGTGGCATATGGTGGGAATGTTGAGCGGTTCCATAGGGGGTGAAAAATCGAAAAGAAACAGGTTGAATGAGATCCAGAATGGAAAAGAATGTAGCTTGAATTGTGAAAGGAATGAGCATAAATATGTATGGGTCAGCAAGGAAAAGGCTAAGGTAACTTAGCTATTGTTCAGTGGTTCCAAAGGGGGTAAAAAGTCGAAAAGAAACAGGTTGAATGAGATCCAGAATGAAAAATAATGTAGCTTGAATTGTGAAAGGAATGAGCAAAAATATGTATGGGTCTGCAAGGAAATGGCTAAGGTGACTTAGCTAATGTTGAGTGCGTCTTACGGGGTGAAAAATCGAAAAGAAACAGGTTAAATGTGGTAATGAAATTCGGAAGAAAAGGGAATGTAGTTTGAAGAGGGAATTCGGAAGAGGTAATGTAGTTTGAATTGTAGAATAAGCAGAAATATATATGCATCTACAAGGGAAAGGTTAAGGTGTCTTAGGTAATGCTGAGTGGATCTTAAGGGGATGAAAAATCCAAAAGAAACGGGTTGAATGTGGTAATGAGGTTCAGAAAAAAGAAAATTTCGTTTGAATTACGAAAGGAATGAGCAAAATTGCACGAGGGGAAGGTTAAGGAGACTTGGCTCATAAAGGTGTGCACCTAAGAAAAATCCCAAGGGAAAAGGAGCATGAAAAAAGTCTGATCACAAAGTCTCCCAATGAACACGGATGAATATTATGACCGGATAATTCAGTGGTCAGAGCAACGGATCTGCAATTGAGATATCCAGGTTCGGGTCCCGGTCCCGTCCGAAATTTTTCATCTCTGTTTCTCTTTGGGATGTATGAATGTTTGAGGCTAGGTTGTGCTATAATAGTATAGAATAGGTGGAGTAACGGTAGTATTAGGGTTTGATAGCTTCTATCCCTATAAGGGAGTAGCGTGGCTGGTGATATACATTTAAATATGTCTATATACGTATGTATAGTAATATTCCCTTTTTGAGATAATGCTTCAAGTCCCTATTTTTTTCTGAAGAGGAATGTTTTAGCGATTCTGTATGTATTGCTTTCCGGTGTTTTTGGTTTTTTTCTCCTGTGTGACTATTGTTCATCATTCTTTTTTTTTAATTTCCTATGATTTCTGTTCTCTTTTCTCGCTCCCCCAGTACATTCATTCTTTCTCCTAGTACTGGTAGAAGTGCTTCGACAGCTGAGGTACACATGGTTTCCCTCACGGGAATCGAACCCGAGACCTTTGTCACAAAACTCACCAAATGCGCTACTCACTTACCCATTCGGAGCCCCTCTTTCTCCAGATTTCCACCCGATTCCCACTATCCAATTATCCGATTGTCTTTTTCCTTTTTTCTTTCATTTTCTTTCTCTTTTCAATCTCGTTCTCTTCCTCTGTCGGTCGTATCTCTCCATTCCTCTCTTCTCTTTTCACTCTCTTTTAATACTTTTTTTCTCTTCGTAAGTTTTAATCGTTTTTCCGTTCCCTTTCTTTTCATTTTTATTTTCTTCGTATTCCTACATTCTTATTTTTCACATTTTCGTCATCCGCATCCTTAATTTTAACATTCCGATTCTGCTCTTCCATTGCCAAATTCTTTCTTCTTTCAGACTTTTTATCATCCCGCCCTTGCCGTCTTCGACTTTTTAACACAGTCTTCTTCATATTCTATCTCTAAATCTTTTTTTTACCTCTTATTGATGTCTAACCTTTCCTATTCTCCCTCACAGTTCCTCCTCCGTTTCCCGTCAAATTAGTTCCTTATTATTTTTTCCCCGTTTTTTGCTCTCTTTCCACCTATTTTTTTCTTTTCCTCTTGTGATGTCTCTCCTACGTATCTTTTTTTCTTTTCTATCTTTTTCATTCATTCTCCCTATACCTATCACATCTCTTTCACCTTAATCTCCTCTGCTCTTTCTCTTTTGTACCTCCACTTTTTCTCCTTACGTAATTTTTCTCGTCCTTGATATCCTATGGAACTTTCCTACCCTTCAATTTTTTCTTCGCTTTACTGCCATTTCATTTTCTCTATACAGTACAGGTACAGCGTAGGAAAATATTTCTTTGATTTGAATTTGTATAACTCTCTCTCATAGATGGTTCAATATGAAAGCTAATGGGGTATGAGTGTTTCTCAATTATGAAATGCATGCTTGTAACTCGTTATATAATGCACTGGAAAGCTTCGTTGGGTCATTGCATTGCACTTAAACAATTTTTTAGACATAGATGTATACTTTTCCACATAGACTTATTATCGAAACCGGTAGTTCGAAAATAAAAGTTTATGACTCTCTCTAATTATGACCTTCCACAATATCACGGCCGCATCCATCGATAGCACTTAAACAAACTTGATCTACTGAAAGCAATCTGGGCGAGTGAGAAAATTAAGGAAACCACCTTACTTCTCAGCTTAGCTAATATACCTCATTCCCTTCCCAAATGTTTTTGTAGCTAATGTGGGGTTGAAGTTCAGACCGGTCATCGGGCTGAGTACTTCAAAGACATCCTCTTCTTCTTATGTCCTTCCACACTTTTCTGCCTCCTTATTTCTCTTATTTCCCTCTCCCTTTTTTCAATTTCCACTATTGCATCTATCTTTTCTATTTCCTTTTTTCCACATTATTTCCACATACCTTTCCTTTTTTTCTTCCTCTCTCCAGGCCGAGCGAGAAAAGCAAGGGAAAACTACCTCACTCCCCTACTCGGCTAGTGTTCCTCATTCCCTTTCCAAATGGTTTTTGTACCCAACGATGCAGGGGTTGAAGTTCAGACCGGTACTTCAAAGACACCCTCTTCTTCTTATCTACTTCCACCCTTTTCTGCCTACTTATTTCTATCTTTTCCTCTGCCATTTTTTCAATTTCCCCTATTGCTCTATACTTTTCTATTTCCCTTATCCACTTTCTTTCCACTTAGTATTCCTTCTCTTCCTTCTCCAGGCCGAGTGAGAAAAGCAAGAGAAAACTGCAAATGTTTTTTGTAGCCAATGATTTAGGTTAGGTTGAGGTTCAGACCGGTACGAGTACTTCAAACACACCCACTTCTTCTTATCTGCTTCCACTCTCTCTTTCTCCTCTACCCCATTCAATTTCCCCATCGCGTCTATCTTTTTCTATTCCACACTTCCTACCACTCACCTCTCCCTTCCTTCCCCTCTCTCCACCTTCACTCCGACCTCCACGTCCCCTCAAGAGAGAGAGGAAAAGTCTTAACTCTTACCTCTCACCCTCCCTTTGTTCACCCCTTCGTCCGATCCTTATCCTTTATCTTTCGCACCGTGCCACTCTACAGCCCGAAACATATCACCCCGCTGCACCACTCACCTCTCTCCTTTTGCCCGTCTTATTACACCTGCCAAAAGAAGGGAGCGAAGAAAAAGATCCCTCCGTCCGCCATCTTTTATTTCTTCAGAAACCTCCCCCGCCGCCCCCCCTTCTTGGCCATCTCCGCATCTGTCATTCCCTCGCCCAATCCGCGCCTCTCCCGACGGGGAACGTGTACGTACGCCCACGCGCAAGGACCCTTTTTTTCGGGCACTCAGGTGGCCGGAGAAATAATAGTCGCGCCGTAGAATGAGATGGATGTTAAAGGGTAAGAACATCCTCTGATGAGAGAGCTACTGTGGAATGGCATGGGAGGGAGCGAATGGAAAAGGAAAGTAAAGGACCTCTGGAAACCGCAGCGGAGATTAGATAGGTTTCGCACTAGGAAACGTTGAGTTATCGACGAAAGGAATTCCGGAGTTTCGTTTGGTGGATAACGAAGCGAAGATAAAAATTGCCTGTTTTTTAAATGGAGATGGTGGAATGGAGTGGTTAAATGAGGGTGGGAATGTGACGGGGATGAATGGAGCTCAAAAGGTGAATTATACGGCTTGTTCGGATGAGCTGATGCGTGGCGAGGAATCTGAGGAAGTTAGCGCTCACACAATCGCATTTTTGGGGAATTTTTTATTTCTCCGAAAAAAATTCCGGCGGTCGAAAATACGGGTTTATATATGTAATAAAATTTTAATGTATTGATTGATCAGCTTTTCAGTTCTTTTTCTGCTTGACTGATTATTTAATTATCTCTTTCTTGTCGTGCTCTTAACATTACCATAAAGTGTTACAAAACAATTTTGGTAGCCGATACTAATTTGCTCCTATAGCGCGTACCAGCTCTTCATGTCAGTAAGAATGGATTGCAATCGGAATGAAGTCCAATGTCATGTTGAAAAGAAAGAATACTTTGTAATTTCCACGAAATTTTATTCGACCGACTAGTTTCGTCGACGTGTCGACATCATCACAGGTGACAATCAGAAAATACCCAGAGTATATATAGCAAAGGGTGACTAAGAAGGGTGGGGAGAGGAGAAAAGGGTACTAGGCAGGGAGAGGAGGGGGGAAGGGTTGGGGAACAGATATTCATTGGTGAGGAATTTCTTCTCTTTCTCCACGATTTCAATAATTTCCAGGGCATCGAGGCGGCGTCCTTTCTTCTCCCGATGCAGGAGCCGCGGTTGGAAATCGCTGCAGTGGTTCATGCTGTGGAGATGGTCAGCGAAGGCCGATCCTGGACCCCCAGTGCGAAAGCAGCGTTTGTGTTCCGCAATTCTTGTTCTTAACGACCTTCCAGTCTGGCCGACGTAGGTAGAGGGGCAGTCATTGCAGGTGATTTGGTACACCCCACTGAGGGAATCCAGGTCTCTCTTGTCTTTTGTAGTGCTGAGAGATTTTAGACTCCTGGGGGTGTAATAAGCTGGGCGGATGTTGACAGGAAGGCTTCGCTCAATCCTATAAGATAAGTTACCTAGAAAAGGAAATCTTCTCCACTGGATAGGAGAAAGGTTCGTAGCAGATAAAGAAGGGGTGATTCTTTTGGAGGCTAAGAGTCTTTGTTTTCGCGTTAGGAGGCGGTCTACTAAGTTGCTGTTGTATCCATTTTTCACTGCAATTTGCTTGATGGTATTGAGTTCTTTCATGAAGTTGCAAGGGGAGAGGGGGATATGAGTGAGGCGTTGGATCATCGAGTGGAAAGAGGCAAGCTTGTGAGAATGGTGATGGGAAGAATGGTTGGGAATGGCGTGGTCCGTATAGGTTGGTTTCCGGTATATTGCAAAGGATGGGATTTCATTTTTAAGGGAAACGGTGAGGTCTAAAAAATTTAGGAGACCATCTACAGAGTGTTCCATAGTGAAGTTTATGGAACTATGGAGGGAGTTCAGGTAGTCCAAGAAAATGTTGAGTTTTTCCCTCGTCCCGTTCCAAATACAAAACACGTCGTCCACGTACCGGCGCCAAAATAAACAATGCTCCAACAGCTGGTTTTCGGAGGAAAATAATTTCTTCTCTAGAGAGTCCAAGAAAATTTCTGCGAGAAGAGGAGATATCGGCGATCCCATCGCTAAGCCGTTCGTTTGTTTATAAAATATCCCATTGAAAAGGAAGTAGTTTTGTGAAAGACACTCTGAAACTAAATTAATTATGTCTTCCTTCTTTGAGGCGGGTATACTGCTGGAGGAAAGAAGCTCCTTGAGGGAATCCATCGAATCCGCACACGGAATTGACGAAAATAAGTTTTCAATGTCGAAGGAGACTAAGTAGGAATCTCGCGGGAAGGTCTTGGAGCTTAATTCATTCGCAAGTTCAATTGAATTTCTAATTCCGTATTTTGGGGAGAATTCAGTTGCGTTCCTGATTATTCCATTTAGCTTGAAGGCCAGACTATGTGCAGGTGAAGAGATTCCAGAGACGACCGGTCTTATAGGGTGATCCTGCTTGTGTAATTTCGGAAGACCGAAGAAGCGGGGGGGTTGAGGGTTCATAGCGGTAACACTGTTTTTCTCCCAGGCAGAAAGAATTGATGCTGCCTTTAGTGCTTTTTTGATATTTGCCTGGAAGTTAGCCGTGGGATCCTTACTGAGGGGGACAATTTGGTCGTTGCTTATGAATTCCATGCATTTTTTAAGGTACAATTCCTTGTCCATGACCACTACACATTGTCCTTTGTCTGCTTTTTGCACTATAAGGTTGTTATCTTTGAGAAATCGCTTCGTTTTTGACTCTAGAAGTGAAGTATTCTGCAAATGCGGTTGAGAGATTTGAGAAGCCACCCCTTTATGAATGCACTCCGCCACCGTAAATTTCACTGCAGGCCTTACGCTACTTAGTGCCACTTCGCAATCTGCAGCCAAGTTTTTAAACGTTAAAGAATTTAAGGAAGTAGGTGGGGAGAATTTTAGTCCGAAGTTGAGTAGCTCCGTTGAGTATTTAGGAAGAGCCGTGGTGGACAGATTCATTAACCGGGGGTGAAATTGATGGAAAGTAGCCGTTTCACTTTGATGACTCTCTTTTTCGGTTTTGGATTTTCGTAGGGCTAGTAATTTCTTGTTTAAAGTGTTGAATTTGGCGAAGGAAAATTCACTTACTTTCTGCCGTACCCAGTCGTCCAACACGAGCCATTCTGTCCAATGGAGGGAGTGGCAAAGCTCAGAATTTAGCAGACACAAATAGTGGGAGAGGGAATCTCTTCTTGGACATTGGACAGAATGGCTCTCCATTGGACAGAATGGCTCGTGTTGGACGACGTGTTGCGGAATAAAACCAAGTTTTAATGAAAGAAAAGTTTTGCAACTTAGTGAGAATCGTATGAAAATATTGTAAAAACTTCGAGCGTTGAGAGTTTTTCATATATTCATATGCATATCCTGAATAGGGGAAAGGCATTCTATATTTCCAGCTTACAGAATGCCATGCTTTACTGCACATTCTATTAGTAGGCATGATATAGCAAGTCACGCGAGCGTATGCATGGGTGGATATTTCTATGTTTAAACGTCTGTATTTTAATTTCCTGCATTTGGGATTGATAATTCTGTCGTATTAATGTATATAGATATTCCAGATAACTGAATACTTAACTTACAGGTCTGTTAATAAAATTAACATTTCTAAACGTCACTTAGTGAAATTGTGTTTTAATATTATAAATAGGGTTAAAACTTGCGCATTTATTTTTAATTATTTTATGAATAAGTTTTTTCATAGGTTTTCCGTTTAACCCGACAGAAACGATAGATTTTAAGGATAAGATGTAAAGTTTAAAACAATCTTATGCAGTAACATCTGATGGAACTCGTGGAGTAAATTTGCAAATGATTACTGCTACCTTTTCCACAGTATTTTTAGCTGATTATATTTTTTTCGATCCACTCAATTCATCTTTGATGCAATTTTTAAAAATTCTTCAGGACTTAAAACATATGTAAAAGAGTAATATTTATTATTCTAAAGCTCTCGGACACCTTGTGTTGGCCTCTCATCCACCTTACCTCAATTGTTAACTCATACATTAAATTTAATATTTAGAATTGCAAGAATAAGACTACAGTAACACAAAAAGATGGGAAAAATCTCCTCAACTGGAGTTTGGTGGAGACAAAAACGCCATTCCGTGAGATAACATCTACGAGTAGTGAGGTAAAAAATACCCGCGATAATAGTGTGTTTAATGCAGAAGAAAAAATATAAAATTAATAGAATTTAAAATTGCAGTAAAATTTAATGGAGTCAAAGTAACAATAAGTAAAAATCTGAATCCTATAAGAAATATTAGAGTCAAAATGAATCATAGTAGACATACATTTAATAACAGTATTTAGGTCAATGTTGCCATCAGCTGGTACTTAGGTAAAGAAGTTAACAAATATACTTTAAATATATTTACGTAGTCAAAATGAAAATTTAGAATTACAGAATACAATTCACCCACCATGTGTAGTCAAGACCATATCCCATAGAGACCATAATATATACGGGAGAAAATTAAAGCAGCATTCATCCCTTAAAAATGCTCTTACGTTCTCTCGCGGAAGTAAGAGTGTAGAAGAGATTTTTATCCTTTCAATCTTTCTGCGCCTATCCATCCTTTTTGACTTCTGACATTTCTCCGGATGCTATCAAAATGGTGGGAGAGTGAAAGATGGATAAATATTTGGACAAGGGACTTATACAGGATGAAATGGCCTCTTTCTTCCACCTGTTTCGTCCCTCTTTGTGCTAAATCACATCCTTCAGCGGAAAGGAAAGAAAGAAGTTGGGGCAGTCGTCTGAGTGCATATGGGGAGGGAATGTGGGTTAGCTAAGGTCAAAAGGTCACCCACCGAATTGCAGGAACATTCTCAGGTGGCTATTGATACAGTGCATGGGTGTAATGGTGAACTACGAAGCTATTTACTTACGTTGATGTTGGAAATGCGGTTTAAATATTCATAAAGGTCCCGCTATTCATCCGTGGATGTGTGGCAGGAGGTACCATTCAGACTATGCTTTCAGGTATTTAGCGGATGGAAAGAGAGTCACTAATTGATTGGTCCACAGAGCTATGTCTCTAATTACTATCAACACACACAGAGTAGATTACCCTGACTAATTGGAACCTAGTTCGAAACATCAAACATGTAATAGAACAGGTGCCTGTTATAGCTCGTGGGTATTTCAACTTTCCAAATATACCTTGTTACTTTTCCGTAATTAAAGCATACTTAATGGGTTTAACCTTTGGTTCACCACAGGGAAATTCCGATTGGCACATTACTGAATATTAGTCTCTAGAGATTGTGCTAGACTTCTGTAAATGTAAAAGCAATCGTCGCGTATTCGATATTCAAACGAAGGATATCTACTGTCATATGCCTATGAAATACTCCTTGTAAATTATAAGCACCCCATCAATTTGCTTTTGCATGTAGGGGTATTCTTCGATATTTCTATACATACGAGTATACCCTCAAAAATTTTATTGTAACATTTTAATGCGTGTGATTTAATTTTGTTAAAACTAAAGCGATAACCTGTGATGAAGAGCTGAAAATGTAAACAATATTCGTTTTAATGTAAGCAAGCAATCCTTTAGAACTCATCTAAGAATTTATAATTCTAACCTATCTCTGATACTAATAGAACTTAAGAAACATTAGTGAACATCATCGCTTTTTTATTCTGCTTGTTGTATGCCACTTTTACTCGGTCGACTTTCATAGGAAAATAGTGGACTGTATACATATTGAGTGACTGAATACATCATTTCCTCTCTTTTCTTTTGTTAGGTTTTCCTTGGAAGATTCTTCATATATTCAAAATATCATCGTTGCGGCTATCAGAATTATTTAGCAAATCCTCATCATAGAATCAAAATTATCATATAATAATCCATACTCATTATTTAATCTGTGTTCGCCGTAGTTTTATTTTATTCCAATTTACAGAACTAATTGGTAATGTATTTTTTCAGATACATGAAGACATTAAAGTAATGAATTACATTTTTATTTTGTTACTATTCGCGCTATATTGTGTATTCAAAAACTCTTTATGTGAATCCCTTGACTATTCTAGTGCATTGAAAATCACAAATATAACGATTTATTACCACACACGAGGTTAAATTTACATATAAATATTTGACACTACCTTTTCTATTTTCTCTAGGGCTCCTTCAGAAAGTCTGCTCGCGTTCCAAAGAAACTTTTATCCTGGATATGTTTTTATACATTTCATTGCATTTCAGTGATTCAGGAATAAATGTCTGTTTTTCCTCAGAAAAACATAGCCCAATGTTTTTCTTAGGCTCTGAGTTCCTTCCTATTTCGATCTATCGGAAATAAATATCGGTTTTCGGTTTTGGTTGTGGTAAAACTTTTTTTGATATCTCCTCGCCCCAGTGAAACTTTGACCAAAAATATTTCTTTTCGGTTCGGTTTCATGGTACAGTTTTTCGATACATTACCAGATTGATGTTCTTTTTTAATTGACGGTTAGTTATATGAAGTTTGAATTTATCGTGGGAATAGAAGTTAGATAATTGCATTTGCTTAGTTCTTTTCTAATTAAACGTCTCTGATCCCTTCATCTTTAAATGCACACGCAATGACATAAACTCATATTTAGGTGGTCCAGAGATCGATATCGCGGAATGAGGGCATTAATAACGTTGAGGACAAAAGACCAGGACAATTGCATTCCCCACTCATTTCTATAGTTAGAATTTTAAGTACCTACTTATGTAACCGTAGGATGCAAAACTTGCATGACACAAATCAAACGGATAACAAGAATTATATCTGTCCATTTGTTTTGGGGCTGAGGGTTAAAGGAAGATTGGACTATTTAGTCTCAATTTCACCCAATAAGGACGTATTGTATTTTATAATTAACTCTCGGACACTAAAGCACACTCGAGCCTTTTTATACAATTGTATACAGGCTACAATGCCTTTATCTTACGAAGAGTCACTTTGCCTCGCAAGATCATTTGGCATCCATCCGAAAATGCAGTTCAAACAGAAGGCCTCAGTATCTAATCAAAGTTAAAAATGAATTAAAGTTACAGTAATGTAAAAGAAATAAAAATAACCATTGGTTAATTAACCATTAACTATTAACTTGGGTTAATAGAGCTCCCGAATATATTTTTCGGAACTCTAGGAAATTTAGGAAAGTCAGGGATGCATGTAGGACATCTGTACCCTCCTCTCATATGCAGAAACGAAGCGTAGAAAACATTTGCACATCACTCCGTGTAATTAACTAAATCATCTACGAGGGCCGAAAAGAGCTGCAACGCCCGGAAAGGCTGCCAACCACTTTGCTGACCGCCGCACCAATTTGGTAGACATCTGAGCGATTTGGAGTCGAGTTTGTTTTTCCCTCTTTCGTTTGGCGAAAGGAAGGAAATGGACATGGGGAGAAAAAAAAGGTTGGGGTCAAGTGGAATCGTTCGAAGGATGGTGCCATGCCATCCTGTTTTATTTTTATCGCTCCCTCCGATGGAAACTTCCCATTCCTCTTCGAGAGGATCGGAATTAGCCGATCCTACAGGTGGCCATTAGCGATTTCTCCCTATGTTTTAGCACTTTTTACTTCCGTATCAATCTCTCTGGGCCAAGAGCCTCCCGCCACCTCCCGTAACGTTTTCTTACGCTTCTTGACGTTTCGACTATGTTGTCATTGACACCATTTCAATGATGAATATATTACGGTCGAAAGAATGTGGTGTAAATATCGAAATAGGAAATTAAGCTCTCGCCAATCCAAAACTATGCTTCCCAGCGAAGTGAGGGCTCTTGCTATCATACCTTGATAGCTGAAATAATTTTCGGTTTTCTTTGCGTTGAGGTGAATGCTTTGAATGAATGATTTTGAACACTTTTGTCTCGGTCTTGTTTATGGCTGTGGTGATATGAATGCTACTGTGGTCTGAGTAATGCCGATTGATGGTATTCACTCTTTGTTGAATGCTGTGCAATGTATTGTGCATGAGATCATTGTGATGCACTTAGTAGTTATTGTAAAATGGTTTCGACAGCTTAAGTCATGTCGCACGTGGGCTACCCCCGGGGATCGAACTCGGGACTGCTTTCACTGAAGTAATACGCGCTCCCCACTTAGCCTCTGGGAGCCCTGTGCTACACTTACGTAGAATAAAAGCTTCTTCATCAGCTTTTTATAAACGTAATTATGGTCCGGTTAGGAAAACTATTTCATTCCTCATCTTGCCTTGCCTCCTCAATCCCCCTTATAGGCTTTTTATTGCTAACAGTGGAGGGAGTGGGGATTTAACTAGCTTTGGGTTTGATGACTGTACGGTCTAACATGAAATGAGTGACAATTCTATGACATGGTTTTATTCCTCTCACAGCTCTATTAACTAAATGAATATTACTCTCCTTTGATCACATAGTCAGGAATGAATTACCTCTTTTCATCAGAAGATCGCAAATACCATTCGGCTGCATATGAAATCATCAGCCTGCTAATTAAATCATGGGACAGTTTATGAGGGGCGAATTGCTTTCATTCGAACATTTTAACATCAAAATTGTACAAAGGAAAATGATAATAATCGCTTAGGAATACTAGATGGAATATTTACCATTTTTATTAGAAATAATAAACGAGATTGAGAAAAGATCATTACGAAATAAGAATAAACAGTCTCATATTTGTGAATTTTTTTTAGAATGACGCTATACTAGATTTAACTAGGAACTCTCGTTTAAATGCTTTCATTATTCATGTCAGAAAAACGGCTAAAAGTTCTCTTCTTGTGACGGATGCCGTTATCTGGCTATTTTTAGAGAAATATTTCAATTATTTTCTTTATAAAAATGGCTTCACCCGGTGAATTTTGACAAGGGATTTCCGTCTTACATTTTATCCATTTTCAAGAATATATACGCATTATATTATATAGCAAACCAAGCATTAGTAACTAAATTAAACCTTTAAAGATTAATAAACGTAAGGACATGCGTCCTTTACAGTCTACTGAAATTTATCGCAACGCTTTATATTATTAACTCACTGTTCTCTGGATAGCCTGTGTTTGTATCGCTGTTACCGCTTCATGAGCTGAGTTCTAAAAGCCTTAATCTTCTCAGTTCAATTTTGTGCATTCAAGTTAAGCCTCGTCGATTTATAACACGGAGACCCTTCTAAATGCCATCAGTGACACATACTTCCGCTAGATTATCCGACTTGAATTGATGGATAACTTGAGTCCGATGGCACCCCATTGGTTTCGGATAATTCCTCAGGAATTTCACCTCCGAGTGCCTCGTTTAACGTTTTATGCGAAATTTCGGAGAGTTTTAAGCATCCGATTTTTCTTTTGCTCTTAGTCGAGAAAAATTACGTCCATTAATCACGGCAGCATCGATTTTAAAATGGGGGCTCAGCTGATACCCGCTTTTCCCAGCCATCCTCTGGCGACTTTCCAGCTACTTAAACTTAGCGCGGCTAATTACACGTCTAGAGAGAATTAGAAAGGTTGGTATGTCTTTGAGATCCATGGCGTAAAGGTCACTTCTTTGCCAAAGTTTATCCGTAAAATGATGAACGTGAATCGTTAGAATTTTGATTGATGGAGCCATCATATGATTAAAATTTTTCAGGAAAATTCCATCCTTTTCTGTTGATTGATGATTACTCCGTGAAATTTGTCGATGTTTCTTCGTGAATTAATGCTGAAAACAGCAATATCTTCCCACAGTGTAAGGAACATTCGATGGGTTAATTATATATTTATTGAAACCTTGGAACATTCACGATATAATTATAGTTGATTTAATATCCAATCTTTTCTCCATGCTGCCTGTTGATAAGAATATTCTCGTTTAGCACAAAATGGCTTCTTACTTCCAATAGTTAAAATCATGCAATGTGTTTTTTATCATATCGTAAATGAGGATTGACTTAATGCACTCATTCGATCGTATTTTGTCCGTTGACAGCCCAACGTCATTATTAAATCGTAGGAATACGTGCGTTTGAAGCAACTTTGTGCATTGCAGATGATTGAATTGACGAGTTATTCAACGTCCTTCATTTTATAACGCTGATGAATTATTTGGCTTTGTATAAATATGGATATACAAGGACGAACATTGCACTATTTATAATTAATCGTGCTTTATCCATGTACATGCTGAAATATTGATTCGAAGCGTGGAAATGGTTATTGGGGCGGCAGACATGATCTTGCTAATCTTTAAAATCTTTATTATAGTATGTGGTAGATTCTGGAACATGGACCGGGTCCAAATGCCCTGAGAGTTATGAGAATCGGAATAAAGAAATAAATATTTTGAAAAAAAATTACTCTAGTAATTCTAGTTGCCTTTGTGACATTATATTTTCTCGTTTTTATCTCTTCAGTGCACAAAAGCTTGCTTGGTTGCCAATATCTTCTTAATGTCATCTCGTGAATACATAGGATCAGTACAGTATTACGATATCTATCTAATATGGATTCCTAGTATGATGTGAATATTTAGGGATACATTTTGCTAATTATTGAAAATAATCATAAAAAATTGTTCATTTCAACTATTTACTATCGGACTTTATGATCTTTATACAGAAAACAACAATTCAGTGGTATCTTCCAGCAAAATTTTACGAAACATTTGGGTCTGAAATAATTAAGTTATAATTTATAAAAATATGATTGTAGGATAAGACAAAATTAACTAAATTTAATCCGAAGATTTAATCCTGTGTACAGTTCTTCCGGTTGACGCAAATAAAAATTAATTGGATATAGTTAAATTGAATCGAAAATTTAAAAAAAAGCTGCATCTGTTATCGTCATTTATACAAATCATAAATAATACAGCAGAGTTTTTATTCCATTCAAGATTACGCAGAATGCGATATAATTTCGATTAAAACTAAATTATTTGTCCAATTTGAGATCGTATTTTGAATTTCTTCAGGCAAAAGGATCTCAACAAACAATGTAAATATAAACACAATAGATTACGGCGACACGCTTGGATAGGTTTAATCGGACGATAACGAATCAGGAAATGTCCTGGGAAATTTGAGAGAAGAATGTGTCAAAACCAGGAAAACTCAGTGAGTTCTAGGAAAGGTGGAACTCGAGATGGAAATTAACTCGGGAATTCATGATTTCCTCTTCCACAGTCAAATAGCATAAAATCTTTGATTTTTCTTGTTTTTATTAAGGAAGTTCTAACATTTTCGTTATATTTTTATATATTAATCTTAAATATATTGTTATATGTGATACTAATATTTTATATACTAATATTTTATATCCTAATTTTTATATATTTTATAAGGTAATATTCTGGATCGAATATCTTTGTACGCGTGTGATCAAAGTATTTGATAAAGCAAACTGATTAAGTTGATAAATGATTTCCGTCCATTAAATTCGATCAAAAATTCCTCACGCCGAATATGGACCAATTTGGAATAATGTCGGACTAGGGCCGGGATTCGGGCGTAAAATACTATTTGATCAGTCGGGAAAAATCGGTCTCTCTTCACTCATGTATGTACTACCCGACTGGGTTCGGACAAGAAATTTCAACCCATGCAGATCTCTCCTTCGTGTGTTTTCATTCTGGTATTCATAGAAGTGATGAGTTGTTGACAGTGCATTTTTTATCGCTCTGCTCGGCTCTGCATCAATTTGGTTAATCTTCTTATACGAACGCTTTACTCCCGTAATATTCTTTCTATCTGCTTCATAACTTCCATGATAAATGGAGGGAATCCGAAACTTTTGCGCAGTTGAAAAATCTCTCCAGTCCTTAAGAGTTGGACTTTCTGCGGAAGCGGAAGCGGGTTTTGAGTCGATACATTTCCTTCTAAGAAGCCTACTCTAAGAAGCACTCTAACCGTTCGACGTATCCACCCGATATCTCAACGAGGAAGAAATCACCGCGGCAGTTCTTGTTCGAGTTTCTTCAGATCTCATGCTAGTTCAGGAGTTTTTACTTATCTAACGAATCTCTGCATGCTTGGACACCACCCGAAGCTGGATGATGGTTTGAGCGATGTTGAATCAAATATATATCTAACAAAAACCAAAGCTACATTGAGATATCCAATTTTTTAAATTCGGCCATGCATGCACCGTTTTTATGGAGCCATAGTTCTGTTGTGACGTAGCAATCTTCATTTACAACGTTACTTTATCACAAGAAATATCGTGAAATGATGATAGGAAACTGGTAACCAAAGTGAGAATGCAGAGCCTACGACAAACCTACAATCCCTATTATTTTTCTTTCAATTTTTAGGCAATAAGCATACATTTAAAAGATTGTTTCGGTATGTTAGTTTTAGTCAAAAGGAATATGTCATTGAACCACAGATTTATGAACGACTAGTGAAAGCAGGGTCTATGTCAAAAATAGGCTCTTCTTAGTGACCTAATAAATAGTGTAATTGTCATCGATACAGTATTATGTGTATACTCTGTGCGTCCACTTCTTTATGAGTTATTCTCCTATATGTATTTCTTCTTCACTTTATATATTGGCTCTCTACTACTCGTAATTCTCTTGCATTATATGCACTTCTCTCGTATTTGTGTGCTATATTTTAATTGCTTATTACTGCAGTAGATATGTTTCTGTATCCCATTGTAGATGATAAATCTGCTGGTAGTTACTTCCTGGTGAAAGACTTAAACTGTTTGGTGACGGTGAAAGTGACCAAATCTGGTAGCTATCATAGTAAGCTAAAGATAGTTTGTTAACATTTGTAATCATAGCTGAATTCAGTTCAGCTTGTTCGTATGTGAATACCGGACCAATCGGACACTTCATTTTAGTCCATTTTTACCTTAAAGCCAAATACTTGAAGCGTTCGGAATGAAGGTTGATATCAATTGAACTGCCATTTCATTAAGAGCACGTTATTAGCAAAATTCAATACAGCTAACCGTGACTTTAAAAATGAAATTGTTTTCAAGTCACGTTGTGTTTCGGATTCAAATTATGCAGGATTCTCAAATATATGAATTCTAGTCGTTTTATATGCGAGTTATGAGAAAAATGAGGCCGATTTCACCTGGATGCATTGCATCCCGTTGAATATTAATGCTTAATATTCCGTATTTAATGTTTAATATTCCACTCATGACTGAATATCATCTCCCAATTAAATGTTAACACGGAATGTGTCGTTCACACAATGAAGTCTCAACTCATTATGCATGCCTCAAATGTAGCGTTTAAAAACTCTATCGAAAAAGGGCGTTACATTCATTATAAATGCGTTTAATATTAATTTATTTCGTGTTTGCTCCCGCACGGTTATCGTTCAATGTTATCCTTCCCTCATATTTGTTATACCTTGTTTGACACTCTGGGTTGAAGTGCACCCCTAGCCCGCCCCATTACGTAAATTTTATTTTTAACATTTTCTCCCATTTTTTGATCAAAATCACATGAATATTATTTTCAACAATAAAAATTTGCTTATTTGGATAATAATAGAATTTTCAATTTTTCACAAAATTCCTTCCTTTCATTTTCCAGAATAAATACCGTTCTTGGATAGTTCAATAATATGCTATTTCTTCGTGTAGTAATATACATTTAGCAAACTCAGTAAAATTTGTAGTCCTTAATGTGAAAAAAGAAAAAAATTACAATTTTTTAGGTATAGAGATTAAGAGTTAATTTATGAAATCGCCGAGCCATTTTATTTGAGTCATTTCCCTCTCGCTGTCAGACGATTAATTACATCAATATCATTGATTTCGTATATTATTTCTCAATTTCTAAAGGTATCGCACAATGATATTTTATAGATTTGGAAGCCTTAACATCAAGGACACGTTTACGTGGTAATCCCACAATCCTGAGGGACTAGGGGACCTAGTTATATGAAGTATATATTATAAAATACAATAAATTCATCAGCCCGGAGGCTGATGGAATTCGACATTAGCTACGAAAAGCCCTGGAGTGAGATTGAGACTTATAAGCAAAATAGTAATAGTAATAACACGTTCTTACTAAGGACGAGAATGGGACTTAATAATCTTTTTTATACCCAATCTTGTAGTTAAATCAAACAAGATGAGGAGTGAAGTAGTTTGCCCTCAATTTCTTATTGAGCCAGAAAGTGGAAAAAGTCTGAGTAAGCGTTGCGTAATGATGATATGAACGACCCTTTTCATTATGTTCAGTAAAGGACGATGAGAATAAATGCCTTTATTCAGCATCACTCATACCTCTGCTCCCATTTAATGATATCAACAAAACGGAGATAAAAGTAAACAAAAGATTATCTTATTCTATCCTCTTCCACCGGAAAGTGAAAAGTGTTCCATCAACGCATCTCGCAGAAACATTTATGACCGATGCGGAAAAATTTCTAGCCCTTCTCTCCCTCATCTGAAGGATGGGAAAATACCTTTCTTCAAAATCGCGACATTTTGAACGTCTCGAGAATCGCTAAGTTTATCTCGGTCCCGCTTTAATAATTGAAAAATGCCACCCTCTTTTTACACTTTCTGCATTTACATCTTGAATTTTTCTTCCCCTCACCTCCGGGGAAGTAATTTTCGTAACTATCAACATTGTCGGCTCGTCCATTAATTTTGCAGTGGGAGAGTTTTCGAGGCGGAACTACCTCAATATTCTCGGAGCGACCTCTGCGAAATTAACCCTTATCATACCAGAGGCTAACTCAGCCTCCTTCCGGCTCAAGTTTCTTTCTCTCCTCACCTCCCCCCAACGTCTTCAAGCTATCTCCTTTATGTTTCTTATCTCTCTCCACTCTCCTAAGCTCTTCTGCATAAAAAATCCTCCCCGTCCAACTCAACTGCAACCTTCATATTTTATGGCTTATTTTTTTCGTCGTCCACTAATGTGCCATTCCGTATCATTACCACTTTCCGGTTTGTTAGCTCACCTCGCTTGTATATTTCTTGTTCTGCTTAAACCCTTAGAATAGCGGAAGGTGGCTTGGTGATTTTGCAATGCACCCTTAGTAATCCTCTGTTCCACAATCCGCGCTCATTATTTTGAATGAAAAGTTAACGTGTCAAATAGGCCTCATCATTTTATTAACTATGTAAGACATCTTTGTACACACCGGAGAGCTAGTTGCACCATTGCATCATCATAGTTATCGTGCAAACCATCTTCATCTTTCCTTCTTGCAACTTCCACCTATACTTATAAATGCCATTACATTTCATATAAATTATATATATATTAAGTATTTTTTTAAAGGGCACGGCTGTTATTTAAAATACTCCTCAAGGCGATATGCTGGCGGCAGGTAGCTTACGCTGTTCAGAGAACACAGCTACAATACCCGTTCGAAAACCCATCTTTCTGAGAAGGGTCTTACCTATATCAATAAGAAGATGTTCAAAGCGTTCCTAAAGCCGTTTTTCTGAGTATTCTTCTACCCCTGAATATGATTCTTGGCTATTAACATGCGCATTGGATGATTCTCAGAAACACGGTAATCCAGGTCTTTCCGCTGTTTCCAGAACTGGTCACAACAAACATGTACGGACCGCCGAAGTAAACGGCTTTAAGAGCATTTTAAACCTCTGATACATAAACAGCTGTTTTCCAATTTCTTTCATCTTCAGGGATGGAAGAATACATTCTAGCTCACTGCGGAAAACTCTGGGATACCTGCTTTAACGGCTTAAGAAATATCTTAAATTTCTATTTCAAAGATCTGTGTACTGAACTAAATCTTTTTTAGCGATTACAGACTACAAGGTTTGGTATTTGTTAATTATAATAATAAGATTAATTCTCTCTATCGTATCAATGACTTTCCTGCTATAGTATAATGATGAATGGAATATTTCCATTTGTCTTTTTGCTCGTGGTGAAGGAATAAGTATTGATTGTATATTTACGTCTCATTTTTATTCACAACTGTAAATATGCGAAATCTACTGAGGTATGAGCAATACTAATATAACAGCATTCATCGTGTTCACTCCATCAAAAGCAATGAGGTTATTCATAGGGTTATCGTGCTGTACTTACGTGGACTTTTTCCGCTATTACCTTTCTTGCTCAATAAAGAAAGCAAGCGAAAACTCATTCCTTATCTTGCCCAAAAAACCTTATTCTCTCCCCAGAGCATTATCGTCAGCGGCAGTTATAATTATTTGCAAATTACATTGTTTTATGAAATTTCCTTTGCATTGCTACAATACGTAGTTTTCATATGCCTTTTTCTTGGTCTTCTTCATGACTTTGCCAATATGAAAGATGCTGAAGTATAAATGACAGTGGATGATTATGTTCATCGCCTATTTCAAATTCTTATTCGTTGGGTTATTATGCTTCACTTAACCGTATTATTTCCATTAATACCGATCAGGACCAGGAAGGAAAATTAGGGCTAACTACCTCATCCCTAAAATTTCCAAGTAAGCTTCATTCCTTCTTCAGAGCTTTTTGTTGCTAATGGTGTAGGTGTTTAGGTTCAAATTGATCTCCGGACTGAATATTGAGCAGATAATTTATTGCCACTGAATTGTTTACATCAAATCTTGCCTTTCTCGGAACATCTTGTCCCTCGATTTTCTCCATTTTTCTCATCACCTTTTAACAATCTTCCTTTTCCAATTTTCCATCACAATGTCTTTCATTTCGCCATTCTTCAATCTTTTCCTCTTCCTTTTCTCTTTCGCAGACGGAAACCTGCTCCTCCTATACCTTAACAAATTTCCTGCCCAACGTATGGGAAAGAAATGGAAGCAAGGAATGAAAAGAAATTGGGGCGATTATTTGAGGGAAAGGAAATTGAACTGGATAATAATATATATCTTGTTGCTCCTATTTTCGCGGATCCTCACAATCCTTCCCCACAGCGAAAGAATTCCGGGAGCGTTGTATCCATCTGTGATTTACGAAGGGTTTTCATCCCGAAATGTCTGGAAAGAAGGAATGTTCTAAGATTTGTCTCAACCTTTTAACTCAGTTTTTGAGATATTTTTAAGAAGCCCCTTCATTGAAACGGTCCAAACTTAATTCATTCTAAACTTTTCCGTTCAGACAAAGTTTGCCGACTCAAGAAAAAGAGCCATTTTGTGGATTCAGTTCAACTTAAACGTCGTTTTAATATTTTTCACACGTGATTGTTGCTATTACATGGAAAGAATTCCAAATCCACGATTGTTATTGCAATTTTGATCTTTTTCTTGTTAATTAATTTTTCTTTCTGATGAAGACTTAACATGCTGTATGATTTAGTTTAGATACTTAGTATTGGGATTGTCGATTTCTATCCTAAATTAAACATTTTGTGTCGTAAAGATAAACGGTATATTTATAGGAGACGTTTGTGTACACGTATATGGATAAAAATAGATTTGAAAAATAATGATATCGATTTTTCATTGTATGATTACTAATGTTAGTATTATATCATTAGAATTGGAGGCACTACCATAAAATTAGTATCATCATATCTTGCTTCGAGGAAAGACCTAAGAGGATAAATGTCCTGAACTTGAAAGACCTTTATTTCATTTAACCTAAATGAAATGAAGCCTTTTTGTTTTATACTTCCAGAAAGGAAAATATAAACTCACTGATCATATTTTATTTTAAATCACATCTTAAAATATTCTATCACTCCTGTGATGCATCTTTCTAGACAATCGACATAGTTTGATCACTCATCTCTTATGATTATAAATGCCTCCTTTGCGACTGAAATACATCTATTGTGTCGCACTGATGTGTTAATAAATATTCTTTATAGCATGTAGGTATATGTAAGAGATTTACTTCAATCATAGCAATAAAAAGTATGAATAATGATGTATATTGAAATAATGAAAGGCTATGGATAATATCGAGTCTTAACTGGGTAAAAGCAGAAATAAACGACAAAAATATATTTGATTAGGTGGACAGTAAGTGACCTTTCCTTTATTTCATTTATTAAAGGCCGTCAAGTGAGCTAACTATTTTGGTCTCCTGTAAGCGGAATAAAGTGATCCCTTCGTTTTAATGGAAGTGGTAAATTATCCACCTATTAAAGTTATAAATTTCTTGAACTTTCATTTGTAGTTAAAAACAAAGTTGTTCTGAAATTTAGCCCCGAAAGAAGCAGAACTACACAGCCAGGGGTTGTGATATTTTATCATTCATTCCAACGACGATGACCCTAGATTTCTGAAAGCATTTTATCTTCCTCTGCCTTACAGAAATTTCCTGTTTTTACGTGTCATTTAATTCCAATTTTCTGCCGCGTTTGGTTTCGAAATTGCTCCACTGGAAATCATCGACCTCGTTCCTCGAAAGGAATTTTAAACTCATGCCTTAACGTCTTTGCCAGTTTTTCCTTTGAAGACTATTTTTAGCGCAAAAAGGGAACGTCCTTTTTCGGACGACATGTTGGTCTCTTTTATTAGCCTCTTTGTTCATGAGTTTGCTGAGTGCTTAAAAATGGAAAAAAGATCATCCTATTTCTAAAGGGTGGACGTGTTCAACTTTTAGCGCCTCTCTTTTATATTATTATTATTTGATCCTCTATTAGGCTATGGTAGAACTTTGTGGTGCTCTCCTACGGTACATTAGCCAGTTTACTTTTTTGCGTAACTTATATTTATTCTGTAACTTTGCTTTTCTTTACAGTAAAATGATTAATCGTTTAAAATATGCTAGCATAGTCAGTAACTCCGTCATCAGTAACTGAACCGTAAACGTAATTTGGATATTTGGTTGGTATCTAGGAAACTTACGTAGGACCGAATATTAATAATGCATAGTCTTTAGTTTTATTCATATGAAAATCCACGGAATACGGCGTCGTTCTTGCGACGAAAACCGAAATAGGCCGTTTTATACCGGAGAGTAAACGAATCCGAACCGAAAATTTAAAATTCTAGGACCAGAACACCGAAAAATGTTATTATTCCGTTCCAATTTTCAATTCATATCATCTGTGGTAATTCAAGAAACTTTGCTGAATATCGTTCACAGCTAATTAAAACTGAATAAAATGAATGTATAATGTATATTTTGCTTGGCCAGATCTCTTTAACTTAACTTATCTTTAATTTCGAAGTTTAATTTCTAAATTTTATATTCAATGCTGTGACATGTAAGAAGCTAAACAAAATATTTTAACTTTACGAAGGATATTATTTAATGTTCGAATCGTAAAAATCGGTTCGAGTTGCTTCAAAGATGGCTAGCGTAGCGAAACTGCAACAACCTTAACTCGATTTTGTCACCGAACCGGATCGGAAGATATTTCTGTTCGAAACCCTTATCGTTCTTCATCGTAGTGAATCAGAATGAACAGATTAAATCCATGCAGGTATATCTAAGCGTATTCCAAGTCTGCATTCATAACGTTTTAAGTGGTTTAACGCTTTAGATTTCGGTGGGTATATTTTACCGCCTCGTTCTTTGGAATGGACCAGATCGTGTATTAGTTTTCGTGCTTAAGTGCTTTGTGCTCATTTTTTCTCTCGTGAAATGTGATGTAATGAGGGACCGAGTATTTTTTTCCAGCTCGGTAGTAACTTGACCCGTTTGTGGCGTTGTGGATGTCTCTTGCGGCTATGTTATTTACTTTAACGATGGAGAATGTTGGCTTAAAGTCCCGCGATATTGTAAAAGTAAACCACCGAGTAGCTACGCCATTAGCGATTAAGTTGAGATGAAAAGTCGGATCCTGCCGAAGATATTTCTGATTTTCCTTGAGAATGTGTAATTGTTTTTGTTTATGGAAGCTCGATAATTGGTGCTTAATATTTTAAAGGAATTGTTCATTCAGATTTTTCTTATGCCATCGATAGTTAACGATGTCGATCTATTTTTATTAAGCTTTTAACAGCATGGATAAATCAGGGCCTAAAACAGTGTAATCCCTCCATACAAAAGTGTGATTTTTTGATAAAGATTTGTTACTATGAGTAGACAAGTAATCTTTTTAGATAGCATTGCATTTCTAAAGAGATTTATGTATTGTCCGACTCATAAAGTAAACATTTAATACCAAGGATAGATAACGATCGTCACTACAAAGTTTATTAAACAAGAAATATTTTTTAAACGGATTTCGTCCTTTTTCAAATAGGATAGAAATTCTTAATTTTTTTTAGTAAACAGGATTTTCAAGGTATTGTTTATTATAGCTGAAAACTAGATATCGTATTGATATGCCTTGCAGAAAGTCTTGATTCATATGTAAGAACTATTTTTCGATTTCAAGGCAATTTTATTCTATGTTATCTCAATCGACCTCGAAATAGACATAAAATGGAACCTTTTTAAAATCTATAGCTGCATTTTCACCATATATGAGCAGTTTTTGGCAGATGGTGCAATCCCTCGATTGCATAACGGTGCCCAATATGCAACCCTTTACATAACGAAAGGAATTCATGTTTTTGGTCGGAACTTACCCTGAAATGTGAAATATTTAAGTCAGATCATTTTCTCGTGGGAAACACACACATCTATGACTATCAATATTTGACGATATACAGTTACGTTGAAAAATTGCGAATTAAATTATCTGCGGTCTACGATTTGTTGAAGATTACGTAGCTTACTAACGATAAAAATTTTGTCACTCCTGGCATAGGTCCACCTATTTGGCGAGACAAGGTCTTGAACTTGAGTCATGTTGGTGTGCATAAGATTAAGGATACTACAATCTTTAACAGCAAGACTTTCAAATGATGCACCGAATAAATATGGTTTTCTCCTCCATCTTGAGAAGACAGCGTTAGGTTTAAATTTCTGATCGTATTTTTAAGAATCGTAGGATAAGATTATCTATAATTTAAACATTCAAGTATTTATTCAATTACGTTTAATGGCATTTTTTCATATAATTAAATTGTGAATTATAAGTTCATTAGTTTCACATTCAGCAGAATGTGTTGCGTGACAGCAGAGCGTGTTAAATATTATAAGTTTTTAGCTAAGAATTATTCTATTAACCCGATGATAATAACTTAGAGATAGCATCTATACATTTTGAGAATGACAGAATGACCATGTTTCTACAATCGATTCTACTTTGGTCGAGTTCGAAAAACTTCTTCGATCATCGCTGGACTTCTGTCAATACTTCTGAAAGTTCTCCAGCGATAGATACATTTCTCGGTCCTTTTGGAAAGCTTTGCTGGCCTTGTTGCTGGATTGCACGAGTATTCACGCCCTTTTGGACCAAACGTGGGAAACTGAAGTAACGAAGTGAATTCCCCGAGGGGAAGAATGTTTTCTGTCAAAAATTTTTTCCGAGATATTCTCCAACAAAGTCCTCTCAGGCAGCGGCGTTCATGGGGACGAAAACCGGATCTTCTCCTATCTTTTGAGCTCTTTTTACCCGAAGGTCAGCACCAGGAGCGAGTTCGCCTTTCATCCTTCTAGATGTACATTCGTCAGGTAGGAAAAATGGAAACAAATGCATTGTCATCCGAATACAATACTATTGCTCGAGAAAACCTGCAGAATAAAAAACTCTCCATCTCGCTAATATGTGACAAACTCCACGCTCTGTTCTTTCAAGCATATAGCTTACATACTTCACAGCACTCACCGTAATATCTTTGCACATTTCTTTCGCATTAGATGCGAAATATGTCTCTTCTCGTATATAGCCCTACGTTGATGATAGTTACGTTTTTATATATCCTCTCTATGCTGCCGAAACAAATTAAGCCGCCAATGGAAGTAATAATATTTGTAGTTTATTCATTTCGAAGTAGTTCCGATTTCCAGTCTTAAATTTCTCTTCCATTTTTTTAAACTTCTTCCACAATGAAGTCAACATTCGATTCAATTCCTTTATTACTTACGGATAATTTCTGGGAATTTCTTTACTCAGAACTGTTTTAACCTTCATGTCTTAATCCTTTCTATTGTATTTATTATTTTATAGATTCGTGGTACAGTGATTAATCTGATTCAGCTATATATTCTCTTGAAAATCTTCATCTGCATAGTGAGCTCAATGTTACCTTTAATTCTATTAGCGCTACTGGTGTTATTTTATCACTATCGTATGTAATATTGTTAAAATAATTTTTAAACGAAATTGCTTTCTGAAATTATCCTTGCATTTGAGCCCAGGCCAAATAGTATTATTTTGGACTCAACTCAGCTGACTTCTATTGTGATTCCCTGAATACCGATTGGAGAAAGGGGTATTTAATTTTTACTCTAAATTCTGCAGCATAATCCAATTATTTTGTCCTTTCTTATTGCTGTAATTCCTGACTGTATTTTTAGTACCTTTTTTATTTTCTGTGTCGTCCTTTTCATTACCTGTGATTGGGATTACCTGTATGAGCCAAATAAGTTATTAAATTTTTATGATGTCGACATCTTTGTGTAATCCATCCAATACTTTGGGGGTTACAATACGTACTCTCGTTGCATATGTTCAGTAAATATTGTGGTAGTCATAGCCACCGATATCGTCCAATACCGGGGAAATAATCAAGCGTTTCAAGAATTCAGTAACTCTTCCAAAGTGAATTCCTAGTCCAGGCTCTATTCCGTGACTGATAATTCTTACCCGAATCCATTGATCCGCCAAATGGCAGTCGAGACCGAGAGAGACCTATCTTTCAACCACTGCGAAGAATCGAACTAGATTCCCCCCTCTTTTCCCGCGACCTCTCCGATTCCATTATTCTCTACAACAATGACTTTTTCCGCAGCCAATCCGAATGGCGTGGGACCGCCGAAAGGTGGCGTTGGAAAAGCCTCCATTGTTTATTATCCCAGAGGCTTCTAGCGCAGGGTTTTACCGGTTGCCGATGTGGTTTTTTCCCACTCGCAAAAGGTCATGTTTGATCAGAGAGTTGATGCGGATATAGTGCTCGAATTAAGAGTTTTTCTCTCGCCTACGTTTGATGTGCCGGGAGATTCCTATGCATGAATTTGTCGCGTACCAATGAAAACCTCTATCGGAATATTTTCATCCACGCAAATGCTTGGGGTCTTATATAAAAGAAGAAGTTCGATCGGCTCTTTCATTTTTTTAAGGGACTATTCAAGTTGGAAGTTTTTTGAAGTCGGTTCTATTAACTGCGTTCCCTCCCGAGGGCTTTTTAATTAAGGGATCCTTCTCCCGGGAAAGGAGAACGGTTCTATCGGAAAGGTATTTGTTAGTCGGGAAATGAGTTAAAATTCGTGAGTTTTCCTTCCTCGGAAAAGGTGGGTCCCGCGTGTTTGCTCCCGTGCCTTTTCTTTTGGTTCATCGAAAGACCTTTGTGAGAATTAATGTCGCGGCCTAGACCTTTTTCGTTGTGCAAAGAACGGTTTTGGAATAGAACGAATTGAAATTTGCCGTTTTTTCATAGGCTGAGGATAACCCGCGGAACAAGTTCCAATGATAAAACAGGAAGAATAAATGAATTGAATAAAATAAATAAACTGAACGTTATTCTTCTTAAATTAAAGGAAAACCTACGTCGCAGTTCGTGGATTGAATTGAAACTATCAAGGAACCTCTCATTTTCCCCTGATAGTGATTCAGTTACCTAAGATTCCTTTGTTAGCATAATGTAGAGCTCTTGATGAAAGATAAGCAGAAAGATATTATAGATTGGTGACATGAACAAATTCGTACAATTTGACAAGTGATTGCACACAGCGTTATTCAATGGATAACTGCGTAGCGTAGCGATTCACTTTGAAGCAATGCTATTTTATTTCAAAGAGCGACAAGGATGAGGTCTCATCCCCAGGCTCTAATCTCATTTTTCAGCGTTTTTCGTTAAGGTATTCATTGAATGAAATGTGATGATGTCGACATCCTTCTGTAATTTATTCATTCAAAATTTCTTTATATAGACCTTTTGCGGCTTTGTACAACAAAGGGTTTGCAGACAACTGTGAACAAACAGTTGAATGTAAACTACTTTAATAAAACTGACGAAGTATTTCTTTTCGATTGATGAACTCTAGCTTACGGTATTTTTAGTCGATTCAGCTTCCTGAATATTTAAATATCGAAGTTGATCATGATTAAACCCGGAGGACATTCGTTTCATATGTATGCTTGTAATTTCGAGTTGGTTTTACACCGATAAGTGCCATTCTCTCAATTCACGCTAAAACTCAAGAAATGAAAATACACCCCGCAACGCTTATCTCCGCCTCGTCATGGTTTCTGTGTTTTCATCCTTTGTTACGTTTTAATGCTCTAGCGCGTAGTATCATATAGCAATGGTAACATGTTTTCCCATCCATACATGTATCTTTACTATGTCCATGTATCATCTGACATATACATCTATGTATATACGTCAGATGATGATATCTAAGGGTGCGTCTTATTTTTAGACTTCGTATATCTTACGCATCATTTTAATGGAATAACATTTCCTGATCATTGCATAGTTGAAGTGAATAATTGTTAAATTTGTAAAAAAAAACGTAATTTTAATTTTCTGTTATTGTTTATGGTGGGTTTGTCATCAATATGAAATGTTTTAATGACTCATCGTAGATATTAATTGTGATTAAACTTCCTTACATTAGTTTCAATGCCTTGTCATTCCATGACATATATCTTTATCTTATCTTTTATCTTAAATGAGAATTTTTTCTTTGTTTCTAATTGTGATTACTCTCGTTTTATCGAACACAAATGAATCACCTGTTCTTTGGATGAGAAGAATTGAACTTGTGACGAAGAGCAATGTGATCAGCAGATGGCGCGTGCCATGAAATTTCCATTGTTTCTGGTTATCTTCCTCAGTTCGTAAAATCTTTCAAAATATCTCTACATTTTAATGCGCATTTTCAAATGATGTTATGGATTTGATAGTCCTTATGATATTTCGAATTTTCCTTTTAATATTTTTTTCGTACGGTTGCTATGCTACACTGACAATCGATGCTCTTTCCAATTGATTTCCGATTTTCTCTCGCGATGGCAGCTCTTCATACGGATCACTTCTATTGTAATTGAAATTGTCAAGAGCTAAGTCGAAAAAGCTTACTATAATTGAGAAGCACAAACAAAAAAATCCAGTGAAACTCCTTTGTTTCGATACTGAACTGTAAGAAAGCCTCGATTATCCAATCGCAAAATTAGAATCACATTAAATTTGAATGCATAGTTTTGATTGTTTCGTCCGTGTGCATCCCCTCTACATACGGTGAATTGTATAGGTATTGTATTTCTGTTGGTAAGAAAATCCCGGCAAAGCTATTCAAAACTTATGGCGAATAAGTTTTGAACTCCGGAGTTATCATTATTTTTTTATTGTTTCATTAATGATCTCCAATTCAACAGAATGTAATGTCTTCTTCTTCTGACATCGGATTGCTTTAATGTGAATGGATTTCTTGAGCTTACTTTATTACACTACCTATACACAACCTGATTAATGCGATTTTCTTAAGCTTTTCAATTGCTTTTTGACGTAAAATCCTATTCATCTCTAAATTTTTCGAGTAACATTACTTTTCACGGTAATTACTAAGACCATCGCCACTCTAGCTTCGATACTCGGGGACCGATAAATAAATTTAAGGATGAAATTATATTAAAATAATAATTTAAGGAAAGATCAGAAATTAGTGATGTTTTTCCTTTCTCGATTGTTGTAGCGTATGAGTTCCTGTTTTCGCGGATGAATAAATGAAGGAGAAGAGTCTTAGCCGAGACTCGAACCCGGATATCCCAAAAGCCGGACGGTTTCTTAAGACAAGTTTAGGTTAAGATACCACGAAAGAGGAATCTCGCAATCGATTTCTAAGGCTACAAAATGTGCTCCGGAGGATCTATCTAAGAGATAACCATTTCAGAGCACACGCGAGACATCTATGATGATTCAATGTCACCATCTTAACTGACTTTCTGAAAGGACTATGATGTGAATATAAGTGGAAATAAACATGGTCAAGTGCGGTTTTTGCTAAAAACATGGCTAAAGCGATCTCATGGCTAGTGCTCCGGGTACGAGTCCTGGCAGCGACAGGCGTTTTCTTCCTCATTTCTTCATCTAAATTCAAGAATGTATCCACACACATTTTAAATACAGTAAATACATTCAGTACGTAATACACATAACTTAATAGAAAGATCATATAAGAAATATTTAATTATAGCAATATTTAATTAAACAATTATAGCAAAATATTTGCTATATGATCTTTCTGTTAAGTTTGGTTGAGAGAGTAGTAAGCGGGGTATACAGCTCGAATAATTTAAACATGATGAAGTATTCTTAAACATATATATTGGCTAACCATCGGAGTTAATAACTAAATTTTAACATTTTTGGTTTTTTAAACCAGGATAAATTTCGAGCTGATTCGAAAGTAAATGAATGTGAATATGTCATAAACTACTTGGAAAATATGGCTCCACGGTAGATAATTTTCTGATAAATTCCGATATAATAATAATAGAAAAATATGATAGATTCTTACAATAAAAGTTTAGATATGTGAATTTCAGTGTAAATTTTCGATGATACGGATATATTTAATATGAAATTGTAAGAAAATTGAGGTAAAGAACTGTGTCAGTTGACGTTTGCTATTAGATTAAACAATATTCAGAACTTTTTCGGTAATTTAATCCTACGTATTGTTTATTCATATTTTAAATTATATAGTAATGTATTCTCGTTACACTTACTGCAAATGTACGGGCAAATTTCGTTTGTGATAAGCTCAATATCTTTTAAAGTCCGCAAATCTCGACAGTAACGTTAGAATATTTGCGGACGACACGGTTATTTACAGAGAAATAAAAAGTAATGACGATAGATTAAGCCTGTCGAATGACTTAGATAAAATAGTAAAATGGTGCGACGACTGGCAATTGGAGCTCAACGTAGATAAATGTTCAGTAGTTAATTTTTTCGAAAGAAAATCCTTTGCCAATCATAATTCATATAGCCTTCGAGGGAAAACATTATCAACTGTCGATTCGGTAAAATATCTCGGAATAACCCTCACGAATAACTTAACTTGGGGTACCCACATCCATAACATATGTGGGCGAGCTCTTAAGAAACTAGGCTTCGTCAAAAGAATAGTCGGTAAAAGCGAAGAAAAAGTCCGCGAGCGATGTTACTTTGCGCTAGTGAGGCCTCACCTCGAGTACGCATGCAGTGTATGGGACCCTGCTGAAAAGTGTTGTATTCGCGAGATAGAAAAGGTACAAAGAAAGGCAATACGCTTCGTAAAAAATTGCTATGATAAATCGGTAAGTGTTACTCGGATGCTTCAGGAGGCAGGATGGGAATCTTTAGAAGAAAGAAGGCTCAATCAGAGATTTAAATTACTTGATAAATTCAGACAGAGCACGTTCATAGAAGATGTAGCCGAGATTATGCGCCCTCCTTGCTTTATAGGCCGTTCTGATCCAGCGAGAAAGATAAGAGAAATAGATGCTAAAACCAGTCGATACAAGAATTCTTTTTTTCCCAGAACAATACGCGAAAATAATCGACTGGGCAAATAGAGTCCTGGTGCTTGCACCCCCTGCCACACGCCGAAAGGCGGCTTGCAGGGTACAGATGTAGATGTAGATGTAGAAATCTCAGCATGCTGCACGTCCTAAAAAGTTTAAGAAACCCAGCAGTGTGGAAAGTTCTTTGACCTTTCGTCAAATGCGTTTCCTGAGTAAGTACGACTTAACCCTTTCTCTTCGGGTTCCTCTCTTTTAATATCTCCTAAATCGAAAACATATCTCCTCCTTTAATAAAGGCTCCTCTTCGAGATACGGCTAATGGGTCTTCGAGTAGCCCAACAAGACGCCAAATGAAGCAGGAGAAGCTTTAACAGGCACCGCATCACCAAAGTCGGCCAAACGCTCTCCAGGCGCCGAGAAAATTAACTCTTTTAATTGTTCTCTTTCGCCCTAAAATTCAGCCGAAAGTTACTCCCCTTCCGTGCATAGGGGGCTTTTCCTAACTTTCCCGCAAACTAATTAAGACGCCTTCACTCATTATCCGCCATCTCTTCCCACGTCCAATAAACTCTCTCTCACACCTCACTCCTCCCATAAACCCTTCCAGAAGTAAGTGACAAAAAATGTACAAAAGTTGCATCTTGTCGTTAGACTTTTCGGCGTGGTTTTGTTTTGGTAGCTCCAATTTGGCTGCAGTGAAGATGGAGAATGCGGCGGGATGAGAAAGAGACGGAAAGATATAAAGAGCAATCGAATGAACCATGGAGCCAGTGGCACGGAAAATTAAGCGAGGGAATCAACTGAGTATCAATTTGTACCTCCCGATCCCTCGGGGAAAAGAAGCGTCAAATGGGACAAGGGAGAGGATTGTCGAAAAAAATTATATCCGCCTTCTTTTGTTTCCATATATATCGGCGAGAACTCATGGTAGAAATTGTTCGTTTCAAACATTCGGTTTAATTAACATGCCCCTCTTTTCCAGAACTGTCTTTCCCAATACGAGGCAGCGAATTAATATCGGGCGAAAAAGAATATCGAGAAGGATTTGGCTTGTTACCTCGCAGAGTCCTCATGTTTTCCTCTTTCCTTCTGGGCAATTATTGATACGTTTTTCACCAACAAATTGATTGGACTCCGATGAGGAACCTCTCCAATGTATTATAAATTTAATTTTCATTTAATTTGGCGCTGAGGAATCGATATATAATTTAATGGCTGTGGTTTATATCGAATCATCTGAACGATTGATAATTTTTGAACTATAATCTTTCCCCTTTAAGCAATTGTCCTTTAAAATAATTACCTTCGTGTCAACGATATTTCATAACAACGAATTAACTTAAAATAAAGTAAAAAATCTAATGCTTAGACTAATACTAGACATTGGTCAAACACGGAGAAGTTATGCTATCAATGTCACATTATTGTTAATGCATTATTTATACAACCCATCACTTTGCTTTGGATTATTTAGATTTTTGTTTTATATTGCATACAGCTTACGGAGATGAAAATGCATTCAACATTCGCCTGTTTTACACGATTCCGCAATTTCCATAGCATGGTATTACATGCGTATTTTTTAATGCTCACTGTAGTGATTCATTTGAGAGGAGAGTATTTGCTTTGAGAATTTAAAGTTGTCTTGTTTTTCATTTAATTTCATGTACGTTTTCTGCTTACGAATTATGTGTACATAGAAGAAAAATGCATCTTTTTCACTTCTCTGGAGTATCTTCAAGCTTGGTCACGGCTGAGGAAATAATTAGAAATTTTACCTTTTACTTTTTTCACTTTACTCTAAATTCGCCTGATCTTAAAAAATATTTTCAGCTCTATTCTCCGTGTTTTTTCACTTCTCATTTGTAATCCCAAAATTTAGAACCTAACCAAAATTTGAAATAGTTATGCTCTATCGAAATCATGAAGATTATACACGAATTTTCCACGCAGATAAGAAAGTCAGCAAAGTTTTAACCCTCAGTTCAGATCTGATACAACTGCTTATATATAAAAGTTCCATTGTGTAAAATATTCAGAAAAATTATATCTCATCCGAAAGATTTGCGAATTTCCTGTTTTATTTATACGACTGATCCGAGCAGTAAATTTTCCCGAGGGAAGAAAATGTTCGAAAATCGAAGGGCGTAATCGCTGTCAATCGCTTCATTTCTCCGTTTTTTCCATTCAAAAGCATATGAGCAATTCCAGTTGATTACATTTTCCGATTTTCATAGAATAACATCAATGATGAATATGAAAAGAAAAACTTAGTGTAGAACTTCGTTCCTTAAATTTTCGACCTGACAGCAGCCATCGCGTTATACGTATGATATCTCAAATATTTTTAGTCGAAATCAAATAAATTTTCTTTTTCCTTTGCATTTTTTGGCAGCATAGGTCTTAAAAGCTCTTTAGACCGTTTGTCGGTGCGTATGTGTGTTATCAGCAGTTTTGGGAACAACGAAAAGCCCGGATTACGAACGTAGCGCTGTTTCCACGTATGGACAAACACCTTTGGGGCCGTTTTAAACCTTTCCGAGTATTTGCCCTCCGTTTGTATAAGCCTACCCTTCCCAACTTTTTCGTCCAGACTTAAAGAAATATTTTTTATCGTTTCTACCAGTTCTTTTTTCTCTTAAATGTAAATATTTATTACTAACCTCGTCACTTTTTGGTGACGAAATATTTGGAACGAAATATTTGGAAAAAAGACGGGCTCGTTCACGATAATATAATTAAAATAAAGTAATTTATTAACAAATCCTTTTCGATTTATTTTCTTACTTTTGTCACTATGCCCATTGCTTAAACCAGGCAAGTCAAAATGTTTCAAATTTAAGTATGAATCGCATAAAATTTGGAAAGGATACATGCGGGCATCTGTTTGTAGATTTTATTACCATAGGTGAAACTAATCTTACTACTTTTAAGTTTCAACAGATCGTGGTTGCCATTGCTGAGTATATGGTTATGAAACAATTTTCGTTTTATGAAGCAAAACATTTCGGAAACCTTTAGAAAATCAACAATTCTCGATTAATCATTCATTCTCAGTAAAAATGAAGGTAAAAACTTCATTTTCACTCCAGATATAAATCTAAGGTAAAATTGTAATATTATTCCATTCATTTCTGACATTCTCACTTAGCAAATGTGGCATTCCTGATTAAAGCATCGACTAAGTTACGATGCTAGGTATTAAGTATTATACCAGAACATGTATTTCAGTGGATAATTTTAGGCATTCAAAACAGGAAACCAAAACACGTATCTGACAAAATGTTTTCTAAATCTTTGCAGGTCAAACAAATCATGGAGGAGGCAGTCACGAGAAAATTCGTGCACGAGGAGAGCAGCACAATCACTTCACTTTGTGGTAAGTTGAAATCATTTCTTATTTCAAAACCGTAATTGCTGTTTATTTTCTTCAGTCATCATCGCAAAGGAAGATATATTATAACAATTTCATATGAAGTTTGTTGATGGTTTGTGGGCGAGTTTTTCAGGTGTCTACGCAGATGATTTTAGAATTTTAATTTTAACATAGACTGGAACTCTACAATTTTTCGATATTTTGTAGCAGCTTTCCAGTCCTTCTACCGCATCTTTCACATACTACTACTTATATATCCTGAATAACAACGAGATATATTTATATTATCTGATTAGAAATTAACAGAGACACTTGTACCATTCCACTAAATATATTTGCTTTGCATCTTAGGTTTTGAACGTTTCGTTCATCTTCAGGGAACGGAAAAGAAAGATAAGCGACTTATATATGTGGGCGAAAAAATAGGGTAACACAGGGTGGTGGAAGGGTCATGGAAGACATTTGGTCTCCATGAGTGGGAGGATAGGGGAGGGATGTGGTCCGGCATAAAAGTATAGAGGGAGAAGGGGAGGTAATGAGGGTTAGAGGCAGATTAAGAGATTTGAAGAGTTTTCATTAAATATATGTTCATTAGATAGAAAATAGTGGAATTGTATAAGTCTCTCCATTCATTTCTACATTGAAATTATGGAATTCCACAAATTATCGCTCGAGAAGATTTTATACTTATACGTCTTGAATAAAAATTAAATTTCATATTATGGGCGCTTTTAAACAGATCTAACCTACAGAGACAATTCTATCTTTTTTGTAATTTCGATGTAATCAACAAAATATTATTTTTTTAATTTTAAACAATCGAATACATATTATTAAAGGCAATTAAGCCAGTAACTTGAAAATTGCTTAAAGATACAGATATTTTTAATTATAGATCCGAATTTTAAAAACTGTGACTCCGAATCATAGACAAATCCAAAATTAATATTTAATGCATTCCTCTCTACCTTTTTACTACGTCTCTTTCATTTTCCCGGGTAAACGATATTGTTGAATTCATGCATTTCGGACAAAAATTTTGGCCGCCCCTCTTTCATGTACCAAACTCATACATGCGGAGAAGGGCTCCATGGAACCCGAAACTCAGTGGACATATTTTCTCCTTTTAAGTCTTACTTTTACGATTCGATGTGACGCTGTATGGTTTCCAGCGATTCTCTGCGAATTCTGGCTGTTCCCTCAAGCGGAAAGTCCCCACAGAAGCGTTATAACGAATCTTGCCGCCCTGCTTCACACATTCATTGGTTTTATTCGCTACATCTCACTCAGTTCAAACGAGAAGTCTCGCTAATCACAAAGAGGACATAAATCAAATTTGCATGCATGGTGTTCCCCATGCGATCCCTAAAAACGTTACGTGAAAGGAATTCTTCTTAAATTAAATCAGAGGCTATATCTACACCTTTTATATCATCTCGCTTCACCGACAGAGGCGTATCAAGTAGAATCATCACATCACTAAACCAGTCATTGATGATTGACTACCTTTCCTGGTTATTCTCAAATCAAATTGCTGTCCTCTTATGTCTGTTTAATGATTATTTTATATGGTCTTTATTTTCTTTGTCATTCATAGTTGGTTAATCGGCAATTCATCCATGTTATGCTGATCGTAATTTATGTATTCATAACATATTAATGACGTTGAAATAGAAGTTTCACGAATCTCAAGATTAATTTTTTGAAGCCAAAAATATTCAAGAATAAAATTTTGATGTAAATTTGCATTTTCCTTTAATATTTTGGTTACCATGGTTACTTTCAAATCAAACAGCTGTCCCCTAATGTTTCTTTAACGATTATTTATATGGTTCTTATTTTCTTTGTTGCTCATTTTTGGTTAATCGGCAATTTTATCCATGTCATGCTGATGGTAATTTATGTATTCCTATCGCATGAACAACGCCAACAGTGAAATTTCACAAATCTCAAGATTATTTTTTTTTTAAGCCGACGATATTCAAAAATAAAATTTTGATGTAAATTTGCATTCTCCTTCAGTATTTTTAGAGCGAATTTTAATGGAATTTCCAGAAACTTTGCCTGAATTAACATCAAGTGTAACATGTTTATTGCGAAAATGGGAATACCCACTCCGCGGAGCGAGTAAAAATTTCGTTCAATGCCCGAATTCAGCTATTGCGAATGACACATATAAAAGCACGTCATCGATTAGCTCAGGAAGAAATCACTTAATTTTTGACAGTGCAAGGGTTGCGACTAATTATTTTCCATCTTCTGATGGCTCAGTCAGAATGGTAATTGGCTGCACGCATCTGTGGTTCCGTAAATATGTGAGCGTGCTCGTCAGCTGGCACTAGAGCTAATACGAATGTCACTTTCATTTTTTCGCCTTCCTCATTGTGTATCCCATCACGTACTGCATAAATTCCTGAAGATCCCTCATAACTGTTCAGCATGCGGCAAACGTACGCCGGGCTGATAACTCTTTCCAGAGAAAAATAATCCTCGCCATCTTTACTGCAGGGGAAAAATATCGCCATCTTTTTTAACAGCTCTGGCAGAAACTGTTTCGTAATCCCCTCTGCATTTTAGAATTTTTTCCGTAATTGAAAACGCAATTATAAGGGGAGAAAGGATGGAAATTAATTTCGGACGTAGAAAACTTTTTGCCACGGAATGAAACGGCGAGATGAAGCAGAAATTTCAGAAAAAAAGGCACCCTTTTTTCATCGCAACCGTAGTCATTTCTTCTTATATTCGATGTGGAATCCGGAATCTCTCATTTTTTGCGGAATATCTGGATGAAAAATATCTGAATAGCTTAATGAAGCATACTTTTGCGAACTGTTTTTTGCTTTGGCTCGGCTGTGATATTTTAGTTCGACCTCCGTTTACTACGGGGGTGTCCGACCCTCCTAGCTGGCCGCATTAGCTTGCATAAAAAGATAGCGGGCCGCATGATTAATCATCAGTCTTCAAAAATGGTTTTATTGGTACAAACCGGGGTTGACTAAAATTATGATAATCACGACTTCGTTGCAAGGCTCCAAAGAAAACGAAAATCAAAACCGGAAAACCTGTTTTTTCTCCATTTAGGTAATCGGTCCGCTTCAAAGGTTACAGGAAAGGTAACATATCTAATGAATATATTCTTGCGACTAACTTATTTACAGATTTACTTTAATAACAGAACCTATTTTATGACCATTTCTTTAATATCAGTTGCTCCCGGATAGCCGTGCGCAGCGCTTTCGACTTCAATGAAAGCGGTCCCGGGTTCGATTCCGGTGGGAGCCCGCGTGCGAAATTACCTCAGCCGTCGAAGCACTTTTCACAATACTACTACTGCTATTTAATATCAACAGTTTTGTTCTAAAATGTAATTAAAATAAATTCTATACAAGGCTCATGTTTAACGTAAACCCCGGATTGTTTTACCGGAGAGGTAATCGGTTCAAACAGTTTCAACAGCTTCTTCCTAGAATTCCTGGACTCGAGACGCAATAGGATAGACGGATAGAATGCCAAGAAAAACAATTAGAGCCCTCAAGGGATGCCCATCAGGGATAGAAACTTCTCCAATTGAGAAGTTAAAAGGGTAGATTAGGTAAGAATGTTGTTTTATACACTCCCTGCCGTACAGCACTGGTGGCTCGAGAGGTATAAATCTAAACAGAAACTTAGCGTTTTCATTGAAGCGGATCGAAAACCGGAACAAAATAATTACTGTTCTAAGCCTTGCTTTGTTGGGCGAAATTCAGTCTTTTACCATTCTTTCTCTAACGCCTTTAAATAACAACACAAACCTTAGCCTAAACCACTGATCTATACTGATTTCTCCTTTGATTCTCTGAGCCTAAACCCACGCTGACAAACGGTCCGGAAGGCAAAAATGCGATACGCTGAAGCCAACCCGCCAATTTTAATCAATCTTTTTTTTAAATAAATATCGATCTCTTCAACTTTTCTTCGTAAATTTAATAGGCTTACACTAAATAATACTTCATGCAATCATTCGTTCAAATTATTCTTCTTTTGGCTTGGACTGGTGTTTAATACTGTACAAGAGAGCTCGTTAATCTGTTTTCTGCATGTTTTCAATGATATAATTATATTTTTGCATAACGCATGGGATTTCTGATGCGAAGAATCCAAACAAAAATAGTTGCACGAAAATAAGAAATCCTTGCGTGGTGAAATTTTTAATGTGTTTTTCAGACATAAACGTTTGAACAACTCTGTACTAAATCAAAGGTATGTAAAATGAGTATAGATGGCAACTATTTAGGGTAAATTCCTACCATTGCTCATATTTATCCACTTAACACGTCAAGGGTTAGCGAACGAAATACATAACAAGTTCCGAATAAAACTTTACATAATAAAACTTTACATAATAATAAAACTTTTGGCCAAAGTGCCGCGGGTTTTACGCGAGAAATAACTTTCACGATGTCTCTCGCGGGAGTAGTCATGTTGTGCAAAAATTTATTCAATTTCCCTTCGCTTTATCGTTCAATGTTTTAGGCCCTCCACCCCCGCCATATCCCATTTATTTCGTGATGAATTCGCACCCACGATTCACGAGTTATTCCCCGGAAAAAAAGATTAAAACTTTCACCTCCATGTTTGGTCATTTGAATATGGAATTCATCCGCTTTATGAAAAATTTGTGAATTTTACGACAGGGATGAGAATGGATTTTGTTAGGAATGAAATTTCGTCTCGCTAAAATTCAATTGCTCTGAATTTTTAAATTTTGATTCTCTACATCATCACTGCGCTTCATTAACTTTGGAATGAATTGTGAATTGCGTATTAGAATGAGGAATGCGAAATAAAATCAGAGAGGACTTTTCGCAGGGTAAACCTACCTAACCTACCCTTCCAGTCAAGCTGAACCATTTAGACTTTAAACCAACTGTAAGTAATTGAATGAATGTTCATTTCTGTGGCTTTCATATATCTAATTCCTTTCTTAATTTTTATATTGTAACATTTCCATTCTGTCGTTACTATAAGTAATCGTCAAAATTAAAATAAAACTAGTAGCCCCGTGCGAAAATTTCGCAGGGGGACACTGATATTCTATTTCCCCAGCCAAATACAGTTCCACGAACACTCCAATCACAACATACGAATACATATACACTAAAACATACCCAAATATTATACCATCATATTCCTATGAGTATTCGTTTCGATATACCTCGCTTCCATCGATAGATATAGATATCTACACATCCAGTAACAAAATTCAATGGTCAAATTCAAATTTTAACTCGATTTTTTTACCAAATGTTAGGTACATTTTTTATTTGTTGGTATATTTTTAGCAGGAAACGGGAAATTTTCTGTAAAAAAAGTGTGTCATTTATATGTTTTGATAAAGTGTGATGGGAGGAAAGCGCTGGTCGACGAAAAAATGTTTAGAAATAATATATAAGGATTGTTTTCCATAATAATAATAACAACATTTCATTTATTTACCAAAATATATATCAATCAAAAATAGCAAAATCGCTATTCAACGTCTCCTCCAAGTACTAACCACGTTTCTCGATGAAAATTAACTTAGCTAAGTAAACAAGCTTGTCTTTCTTTGAATCGTTGTATCTCTTCCCTATAATTTTTTATAGTAGTGCTAGATTTTAGATTCTCTCTCTCCGATACAAATTCCCCCCAGAATTTTCCTTTTGCACAGAGGACGTGAACTCTGTGGTATTCACAGCTCTCTCTGGTAAATTTTTCATTCGTTATTCAAGTCACGTAAGCATGTTGTAGGAAGAGTTTTGCAAAACGTGCTTTGAGCTCAGCCTAATACATTTCAATTCCTTTTTGCTCTTTAGATAATGCGTTTTAGCGTGATAAAATCCATTCCATCCATCTCAGAAATCATTCGCTTCCTAAATATTTACCGATGTGGGTTTCTGCCAAGAAAGCTTCTTTATTTTAGTTCGTCTTCCCATCTCTAGCAAGTAAATAAATCTCTTCGATCATTGAGGTTCGCCTCATTCTATGTTAGGACTGGTTTTTAAGGATTTTCGACGTTCTTACATTTACTGCTCAAATACTATTTTCGTTTAGGACATACATTGCAGCATCTTACTGAAAGTTTTTAAAACTTAACGAAAACTTTTGTTTGCATTCGTGATTTAATTCTAGTAGAATAGCTTTCTCTCCTATGATAGGAAATTTTTGTCTAAATGTCGCGCACCGGACTATGTTATTTTTATGATATATATTTATGGAAACAATATCGTCAATGTCTCGTCAAAGATGTGTATTCTATTATATGTAGATTATTTCGATTATCAACATTCTAGCAATGAATTTTAAAACATTATCACCGCAAAATCATATTTATTTTATTTACATACTCAATTTATCGATTTTACTGTTTGAATTGTATATTTTCAATTCATCAAATTTCTACTTTCTAAAATAATACTTCCTGTACCATAGCAATCCCATTTCAGTAACGCACTAATGTTCTAAGGAAATTGAACTAATTGTAAGATTTCAACATTTGGTAACGGAGGAATGGCATTTGCCTGAAATATTCCTATTAAAAGTGTGTATAACGTTTTTCCACGGAACAAATGTTGATGAATCATTGTCGCACATGAGTAAATGGCTTAATAAATTCTGTCACTCCTGCCTAAATTAATGCTTCGCTTACACTGTTAATAAGTGGATAATTTTCCTTAGAAATGGGAAATTCACTTCAATTATCCCCTTCACCATATACCTGCTCCGAGATATTCGAATTTCAAATGAGACATTCCGCGGTAATAAGGCATTCTAAATGCATGCCATTTCGAACAAGGAGCATTTTCCCTAAACAAAATACTTTTCTCCGTCTGGTTGGGATCAACTCGGAATTCCGGAATGCGAGCTTTCTGTAGAACTTTCCATATTTCTCAAAGAAACTTTCGGTAGCTTCAAATGTGACATTTTTGATGGAATTCCATCCAAACTTTCGGGCGGAGTCCAAATTACGAAAAACGCCGAATTTTTGCGCAGACAAAGAATTCCGTATATTCACTCCACTCTCGATGAACGCTGTATTTCCTCCTCTGGAAATATATATATTTATACAGCAAAGGGATGAGAGTTTATAAAAATAAGTACAATCGTCCCCAAAATTCGTCTCTTTTATGATTCTCGTCATTGCGATCTTCCTTTGTTCATCATTCATCATTTCCACTAACGTCTGGTGGAGCTTTATTCATTGTTGTTTGAATCGACTGTGACGATACCAAAATATTCCCATGTCTTTTGTAATGAATTCTTCGACGAAATGTCTTGTCGATTTCTCTAGTGAATTTCTATGTCCGTGTATTTTGATTCACATTCACAGCGCCTCGTTAACGATTGCTTGCTGAAATATGTATTAGGTTCCTTGTAAATTATCTAAAGTAGGCTATTCTTATTTGAAAAATGACTATTTTACATTACATTACTAGCCAATATTTCTATCTCGATCAAAAAATCGTTCGTTATGAGATGTTCAGTCCTTCACATTTGGTCATTGGGATCCCTCTAAATTGTGCAACAGCCATTATTTTTCCAAATATTCTGCTTTTTAGTACGTGTGTACGTGAGCACTAGAATTCACCAGATATGAACTACACTGCGCTAAAAATGGAAAATCCGGCTCGAAACTACGTTCATCAATAATGTTTGACATAATGAATTTTTTCGATCCTTATCGATCTCTGTCGAACATTTAGAATTAAATTCGATGTATTGGCCACTAACGCTGTGGAATTTGAAGCAATGATATATTTAAATGTTTTATAAAAATTACTGCGATAGTAATAGTTTTAAGATTTTAATTTTGTCGTACATTTATAATCGATTGGTTATTTTAAAGTTGACAAATCACAATGTCTGTCTAGTCTCCTACTATTTGTTCATATTGATATATAATTTGGAGTGTATGCCCACTCGCGCTATTCGATAAGGCAGAACTAGGTGATATACCTAACGGTTTCAGGATAAAAAATCAATTTTCTCCATTCCGTAAAATTTTGTCCTGACATACCGAGATTTAGAAGTCAAACTTTTTGACACTCACTGAGGTTATACATTCAAAAAACAGTCATAACATCATCTATGAATTCAGGACGTTTCTTAACACGTGAAGCTCATACAGTTATACATATGTTACACAATAGGAAAGTATAATCGTAAAATTGTGCCCTAAGCACGATAACATTTTTCGATAATCTATCTCATATCTTATGTCATCCTGTGTATTTTGTCTTTCCCACTGTATTTCACCTTAAATTCATCCTCCAATTACTTACTTTTTCTAGCAATCCTACTTATATTAATATTTGATCACCCATTTCTCTGCAGTCGCTTAATTACTTCAATCAAATCCCACATCATCTCTAGCACCTCCGCATTGGTTTTTCTATCAACCCATCCTTTTTCCGTTCTTCGCTACTGCCATATCTCATAGGCCTGCGATCCTTTGATGTCAACATTTCTCTTCCATGCAGAAAAACACTCCATTCCAAGGAATTTACTAATCTCTTCCTGATTTCTCATCAAGGTCTCTTGTCAACAGTTCCCTTCACTTCCTCACAGTTTCCTTGACTCTTCTGTTCCTCTTCTTACTCCATTTTGCACCTTGTTTTTGCTCCAAAAAAGATCAACTCAAGCATAAGAATCGATCAAACTGTTTCAGTTTCACTCCATCAATCCTGATCTTTAACTTAGGTTTCTTTGTATTGGTATTTGTCATCACTTTAGCTTTCTGAAGTTTAACTTTATTCCCTTTACCATTAGTGCACTGAGTAGCATTTTCAAGCCCCTTCCGAATTTAATGACAATAGTCGTCATATAATTGTAATCAGTATATCTTAAAGTTACACCTTAATTATATTACCTTAATTATAATTAAATTAAAGTTATACCTTAATTTTCGTCAGTATACCTTAGTATTTCGTCAGTATACCTTAAAGGCTTCACTTCTTGCTCTCTTACTATCACTCCAGAATTTTTTTCCAACTTCTTTCACCATTGCCTCTGCATAAATATCATCATCATGTAAAAGTGGAGATAAAGGACAATATTACCAACTTGGACTCCCCAAGAGTCACCATAATTTGCGCTGAATGATTTTAATGCCAATTTTTTTCCTATATTTTCATTGTAACACAATTTTTTTAGTTCCCATACCCTATTCATTCGTAATTAAATAGATATAATGCATTTGAAGAATATGCCTTATCCAAATGCCAATATCCATCACATAATCAATGCTGGTAGAAACTAAATATGTATCCTAACGTTCTTGAGTGTGTTTCTAACTTGTCTCAGAGCGATAAAACCGGTTGTCAATTTTAATTCACTAATGTTTAATTAATGCTTGCGAATTTCCATTTCAAATAATAACCCTAAAAAATTTTTCTGCATGTTTGATTATGACGAGCAGTTCTATTTCATTTCTCAAATCCATCGACGTCAAATGGGAGCTCGGGACCTTTCAGAGTAATGGATGTTTTCAAATTGCAGTTTTTCACTTTGATTTGTAATTTGAGCGATGGGATAGGCCGATGAATGACAGCAAGGTCTCGATAAATACGGACACATCCCAGAGACATCTATTATTGATCTTGTCGACTGTGATTTATATTCTTGATTAACGTTCCGTTGATAGATCAATACATTCATAGATGTGTCATGTGTGTTTATAATTGCCGGGATAAGAGTTCGTAGTTTTAGTTGACCTTTCAAAGCATGAACATATACTTCGACTAATATGTTTGTACAATATTCGTCTCCTTATTTCCAACACGTAGATTTATAAAAAATTTTATTTGTTTAAATTATGTTTTGGGATAATGTAGCGGAATAGTAATGCACGTGACAGTAATTTTTAAATCTAATGATTTTTTTCTTTTGCAATTTTAATATTATATACATATAATATATACATAATTGGTTTATGAATTCAAAGGAAAGACCACAAGAGAGAGAATAGAAAATAATTAGATTTGTTTCTCTGAATATAAATTCAGTTTTTTTTCAAAATTACTAAATATTTATTAAAATACGATACTTTTTCGATAATACAACCTCATTTTCCTGTTACTTCCTGGACAACCAATAATTATATTAACGGGTATAATTCGGTGTTGTGTTTGTAAAAAACATTATTGCAATATAATTAGTTATTCCCTTTAAATATAAACAGCTTTATGCATATTTTATTCGATATAATAAAAGGTGAAGTCCTCAGCATTAATTGCTACAGGATGTTTATATCAATGTAATTTTTATGATAACTTTAGCATAAAAATTGTTTTATTTATAAGATATCTAGCATTGTTGCATATTATTGTAAAAATTTTAACTACAATTCTAAAACTTCAAATCAGTGAATAAATTAAGAAAATATTTTAAATTAATAGTGAAATAAAATCAGACTATTTGGTTTCTCTAGCAACGAATAAACATCTTTGTTGTGGCCGTTCGTCATTCATTGCATCTCATGTTTTGTCAGTTGGAGGGATATGAACGTCTGCATGGCAATAAATGGAAAGAAGTTTAATAACTCTTGATTTAACCAACTGAAAAATTTACTAGCGGTGTTAAAGGCGGTCCATTAAATTTCCATACGCGTGCTCAACAGTAATCGGTGACCGCGACGTGATATGCTTCGTCACGTACGATATCACAAATGTATTTTATGAGGGATTTATTTTCAAAATCAGGATTGACTGTTGTCAAAAAAGTATTGCTTCTAAATCTCAAAGACTTGAGCGAAATCAGAGGTGTATTTAATCCAATAACAAATGTTACATTAAATTATCCTATCTTATCTGTGCAGTTTATCAAGGATCCGACGTATACAAGTTTAGTCGCTATTCAGCTATTAAATATCTCTTATTTACTAATAATCTATCTTAATGCTTTAAATGCATGCAGAATTTAGACTCGTTACTATGAGTATATCCGAATATTGTTGTGGCTATATTTTGAAATAGAAACCTCTTAAATTAAAGGAAAAAATTATGAAAGCAGATCACCTGAGGATGACTGGAAGGCCATTACAAGACTAATAATACCGTCATTACAATACTAAATACGAATCCCAGCGTTCGTTTATTAAATGGCGTTCCATGAAGGTCAACTCATATTTCTGATTAGAAACCTCTTAGGCTCCCCAAGTTGCTTATTTATATATTTTTTCCTCGGTTTATTACGCTAAGTAAGGCAAATCCTTTAATTCCACCTGTAGATTGTCCCTGCCCTTAAAACTGGTGTTGAATTTAAGATGGAAACCTGGATAGAAAAATCTGCTCGATCTTTTTTTAGGCATCGTTAGGGTTCTATGTTTTGTTTTGATGCCTTTCTAAGAATATTTCATCTCTTATATTTCTTATAGTCTGCTTTCTTTGCTACATGTTCTCATTTAAGGAATGTGCTGTAGAGGTATTACTCTGAAATGCAACTCCTCACGAGAAAATAGATTGCTGCAATCGCTATAGAGATTTTGGTTTTGATTTAATGTGTTTTTTTGTTGAATCTGAAGATTATTTTTGAGGAAAAATGGATGAAAACTCACCATGGATAAAAGAAGTCAGTTTCCCCAATGTTAGGTAAAAATATATCATTCATATGCATGAGGTTAACCTTATACTTTCATATACACAAACTTTATGTTAGAGGAATTGTAGCTAAGGAATAGCTTTTCAAGTATTGCAGTGGCCTCTGAAAACCACAGGAGACAGAAAAGTGAAAAATGTCGACATGACTGAAATTCGAACTAAGATGTCTTGTTAGTAGAGTGAAATCAACTCGGGATGTTAATTTATTAGTTAGAATAACTGCTGAAAAGTGGTAGACCTGGTCAGGTTAGTCATGTCGAAATTTTTCATTTTATATATTTTTGGGTTTATGATATTTATTTTATTTTGACTGTAACCTCGATTCCAAAATTCTTATTATTATTGTGTCATTTCGTATTACATATAAATATAACATTTAATAATACATGTATGCATTCACATTGTGGAAATTGTTTAATAATTTTTAATGATGACACTTTTAATTGCATATTTTTACAAATATTACAATCATGTGTACAATAAAGCATTGTTCATAATTATAAAAACAAAAGAATTATTAACTGAGATTTATATGACAATTTTGGTCCCCCTGAGCCAGTTTGTGGCTCACCAGAAGGTGCCACGTTATGTTAAAATTATAGCATACTGGTAAAATTTAAGTAGAAATAAAGAAAAAGAAAAGATGATTTTTGAGCTCTTAGAATTGCAAACATATAGAAAATGCATTATATTTACAAGCATAAAAATATCAGTAGTAAATTGCAAATATACATAAAATAATGTCAAACATATAGAAAATACGTAAATAAAATAAACAAGCATACAAGGATCAGCATTATTTTGAATGTACATACATATCAAATTTTAGCCATATCAAGGAAATAGAAAAAATATAATATATACATTGTGGAAGTTGTTGCATAATGAATGTATTTACGTGTTTCATCCAGTTCAGAACACATAAGAGCTAATAACATATTTGCATTTTCTTAGTGTCATTGCATGCGATTTCAGTAGGTAAAGTAGCCTCTGCATTCATACGTTAAGCCCAACTTTTTATTCTTAGCGTAAGTACGAAATTTCATAGACATTTTAGCAAGCATTTCTACTCGAATGAATTACACTACGGCTAAATTTTCACGTCTGATAGATGAACGAACTGTTGCGATATTGCCAGAGATTGAGACGCCTTTGTTTTAGCAAACGGATGTGTTCCAATTAGTTCAATCCATTGCCCGGAGTTCGATGTCAAAGAGGCGAGTATCGTTCAGTAAAAAAAGAGAAGATCCGTTCATTGAAAGCCTTCCCGAAATCTAATCGTGGGTCGCTTTATATCCTGAAAAGGTTTTGTTCCAATACAATCCCGGGAGAAGAGGAGCAATTAACTCTGACAAGAACTAAAAAGGCTGCCTTTCCTTTCGACGTGTGTGTTCAAGTGGTATTTTTTATTGAAATTATAGAGGAAATGCTGGTTCATTTTCGCATTGATTAACGTCAGATTTGGCGCTGGAACGCGGAGAGCTGAGATAAACAGAAAATTTGAGAGAAATGTTCCAAAAGAGCTCAGGAAACGTATGGGATAATATTTTTGAAATGCCGTTCAAGCACCTTTCGTACAACTTGCGGTTTACAGGCTGTTTTCGGTCAAGAATATTAAATTATACCCTAGAGGAGTAAGTATAATATTTTAATTAGTTAATTGGTTTTTATGAACGCGGTATTTTAGATGGATATTTTAAAGGATATAAAAAAGTTGAATGCATCATTTCTAAAATATGTAATTTAGTTACAATTAGATTATATACACCACTGATTGCTATTGAATATATCTTAAAGGATTTTAATTAAAAACAGCCGCAACTTTGAAATAAAATTTTCTCGTTATAGCCTTAGTTTTTTAACGAATTCTAAAGAATTGTTACGCAACAAATTCACAGGAAGATACTATAAGATTCCTATCAGTTACGCAAAGATCATGAAAATGACAAAATGTACGAAATTTCGGCTATCACGAGAAAAATCGAGAAACCTTTGCTCAATCTCTTCTTCCGGATCGAAAATTTCGTCAGGTGACAATCCCACTGATTAGCCCTCACGGCTTCCTCACCACCCTCACGGCCTTTGAGGAACGGGCAATCTCACCGATTCCCTAACATTTCGTCATCACTTCAAAGCCATAGAAAAGCGTGTTCCTCCAAACCCTTCCAGAGAACCTTTCGGTTGTAATTCCACTCGGGGCATAGGATTGGGATCCGGTGGGAGAGAGAGAGAATAGACGTGAAAATTAGTGGGGCAGAGACACGTCAATAATAAAGTGAATTTCTTTTTGCCCTCTTCACAGCCACCCTTTATAGAACCTTTTTCTACCTCTGCTTTCATCCTTTCGCAGCACGTCTTCTTTCAAGGAGGTGCACTACGTGATCACTCGCGGTCGCTCTACTTTTCCGTAAGCGTTCGGGAATTTCCTTTGCCGTCGGGTGGATGTCTATCCTGACGGCCGATTGGGTAGTTCCTGGATTCTTCCTCTAATGTGGCTTCGGAGTGGGGAAATTTCGCAACTGGGAAATACTTCGCCACGCAAATTAGGTTAGCTCTCCGCGGATTGAATGGCGGCAGGACCGGAAGCTCTCTCCTAGAATGCTAAATTTCGAGGAAAATTGAAATGGAGCTTCTTTAACCTGAAAACCCCCAAGGTTCAGAGATGATGGAGGATCGATTGCTCGAAGTTCCTTGATATCGAATTGGAAAGAGAAATTTATTGCGCTCGATCTGAAATTGGATCGATCGAGGAAGTGGTTAATGGAGGAGCAACCTTTGAGCATATTGATCTGGGCTTAGCATTTTAATTAAGAGAATTGAATTCTACTTCAGAATTTTTCAATTTTACGTACTTACCAAGTTTAAGAAGCAAATTTTCTATTTCTAGCGATATTTATGTCACGAAAAAACTATAATCTAAGATATTCTAAGGTTACAATAATTTAAGTCCTATTAAAGGTCAGACTTGATGAGTGAAATAAGCAACATTATTAAAATTAAATATTTGATGTTAGACCTACTTGTGAATTTCAAGGATGCATTTTGGTTTTTAGAAGCATAAGAGATCGGAAATTCTCCGTAAACCGACTACGTCAATGAAACGTCGGTCCTTTTCCTCGACTAGAGAAATAAGCGGAGGATTATCGAATTTCTAAGAATCGCCCAATCCGCCGGTTCTTTCTCTTGTCGAGGAAGAAGACCTACGTTTCATTGACGCAATCGGCTTGCAGAGAGTTTTTCGATCTCTTATCCATTAATAGCCAAATTCTAACTTCGTATCTTTTGGAAACATGCAAAGCAGAAGCCTGCACAATCTTTCTCTCTTGTGATATTTATAGAGCGACATTTATAAACGAGTTTACATCAGCTGTGCAAAGTGTAAAACCTTGATTAAATATATTATTTATCAGTGAGAGAGATGTGAAACATTTATGTTCCTGTTCCATACCAAAGGTTAGAACAAAATGCATTGCATTAGCAATATAGGTATTTATTCGTAACTTCTCTGTGGGTTGAATCTGAACCAACTGTTAATCAGTGAATGTGCAAAAAACGTCTTTGATTAGGATACGGCTGATGAAAGATGCCCTCAAATTCATATGCATTTCTGTTTTTCCTGCTTTCTTTGCTATAACAAAACGAAGTATTAAATGAGCAATGTGGTTAAAAAAGAATTGCTTATTAGGTTTTGATGTCTGGGTCAGGTTAGCTTATCGCAGGAAGGCAGAACAGGAACCAAGTATTAATATACTCAGAACTACGACTTGAAGGTCATCTTTGAGTTATAAGTAGGTCATGATGGGTTCATAAAAGAAACTTTGTTTTTTTTCGATGAAACTTTTCTCATTTTGAATCGGTGTATGTTAATATACTATTAGTTATTCAAATAATTCATTATAAAGTGAAAGGAAACGACGAGGTTTACCAATACACTGAGACCCCATAAAAAATCATTTATAGAGGAAGATCAAGTACTGAGATGGGTAAAGGATGTTAATCCTTAAAACAACTTAGATAACAATAATGGCGACCCTCAAATGGTTGTAGTCTATATTACTTTGTAAAAAATAAGAGAAATATCGGTAAGGTATGAATTTTTAGCATTAATATTTAATAAATAAAACAGGTCTTTACATGGAAAACTAATTACGTGGTTACATTTTGAAAACCCCTCGTAAATTATCGTGGAGTTTTGCAGCGCTTAATTAACTATTTTCGTTAAAATTTGTATGTTTACAGTCATTAACTGCATAGTATATTCTACATCCATTGTTCCTTTACCTCTTTTTTCACCTTAGTTCAAGTAATTACGTACATAAGTTGCTCTTTAAATAGGTCCTTTTCCCCAGAATTAGCTGCTAAATTTTCCTCTCTTTGTATCCCTCAGCTTTTATCTGTCGTCCCCTTTGTCTTTTCCCTCGCGTCCAATCATACTTTTTTCTTCAACAATCTCTCTGAACTTCCGTCTCACACTTTTCTCTCCTTTTATTTCTTTAATCGAAACAGTTTCCTCTCTCCCTTCTTCAGAACTTCCCTGATTGTTTTTCTAACAAACAAACTCACCTCTCTGTTTCTTCGCCACTTCCACAGGTCGGAGGACTTCCGGTATTTAAGCGTCTTCCTTTCCTATGATCTGCATTTCAGATCCGTACAATAAGAAACTTCAGATTCATGTTGCTATTAATCTTGAAACTAATATATGTTGGGAAACCTTTTCTATCACCTACCATCTCTTGATGAAGACGTGGCTACCCAAACTACCTTGGCCACCACTTTTCTTATTCAAGTTTACCTCTACTCCCACTATCTGAAAGAGAATACTAATCAAGTAGGGAAATAATCCCATTTGGTCTACTTTTTCCGTGTATACCCTAACTGTTACTTAGACGTCCTTCCCTTAAAGAATATTATGACTTAATATTTTTTGGTGTCCGAACGTTTCACCTAATAGAGAGTTCGCCCAAAGATAGTCCTAATTTCTCTAAGGGAATCTCTGGGTGAACTACTCTTGAAGGAATTTTCACCTGGTGATTTTTCTTCTAAAAGTCAGTTCATTCAAGGCACATTTCATCTTAAGGTTATTTCACCAAATGAATGTTATTCCAAGTCGTATTTTAAATGTTGGGCTGGGTACTTTTAGGCAGATATTGTCTATAACCCATTTCAGCAAAAGAAATAATCTCTGCGGGCGATATGAAAGAAGTTTATATGCATTTTTTTAGAGAGGGAACTCCAAATGACCTCGCGCCATATACTTGGGACAGCTCCCTAGATAGCAAAGGGCTTATTATTTTTTTAAAGGTTTCAGTATTAAAAGATGAAATTGAGCAGAATTTCATGATTTTCTCTAAAAGTACCAAAAATAACAAAAAATTATTTATATTTTTAATACACCGTTTATGAATTTATCTGAAACACCATTCCAAAGAAATACATTAAGTGAAATATCCCATGAGTATATCTTGGGTGAAAACCCTTGATAGTAACATCTGTGTGAAAATTCCCCGGAGTAAATCGTTCTTGGGCGAGCCATCTCTCGGGCAGAACGCTCTGGAACCTTTCCTAACATTTATTCCCATCTTACCCCATCCTCAACGTCCTTCAATCCTTCCACTTTTTCAGTGCTCATCTCCCATCAAGACGCCTCCCTCTTCGCAAACTAATCCGGACCGTCTCTTTTCCCATTTCCCCATTATTTCTCCCCATCTCCGTCCTTTCCCATAGAGAAATATCACAAAAGGGAAAAGTGCTGAGACTCATCTACTCAATACGTCTCCCAAACTCATCCCGGGAGACGTCCGAGAAATCTCCCCTCCCTCCCTCATCATCCGAAAGACAAAGACGACCCTGGGATTGGTTCAGAGGATCGATGACGTCACTAATGCGTGATCTGTGAGTTCTCTCGCCCCGTAGGGCATCATATCCTTTTTCTCCATCGCTCCTTAGGTCCACAACCTCCTTCTCTGGGCGTTAAAAGGACGTTCGGCTTGATGGGGATCAAACTGAATCGGATGAGAGAGCGATAAAAAGCGCCCTCCCGCAGGTTTGACTTGGTGATGCGACACGGATTCATTAAGGCTCCGAAGTTGGATGGTGCGGAAATTAATTAGCGAGGATGAAAATGGAGGAGTGTTATATTATTTTCCTCCGGCTCACGGATCGGCTGTTCCCCTACGCTTAGGATGTCACCTTGCGTGGAAAATTTTCTCTACATTAAGCACAGTTAACAAGGGATCATTCCCTACCCGAATCCTTGTATATCTTTGAAGCTCTTGCACTTCTTAGGGTCTTCTGAAATTGGAAGTTTGGGGTAATTTGACTGTAAATTATTCAGTCCAGATACGTCTAATAATTCGGAATCTAATATGCTCCATGATTAGATAGGATAAGCGTTGTAGAGGGAATATGACTTTCTAGACTAGATGAGGAATGAGTTAGTTTACTTTGCTTCCTTCACTACGCCAGAATGAATTGAGAGAATCCTCTGAATCTCACTCTTCATAAAATTCGATTATGGGCCTAAATAAATAATATCTATATCTCAGTAGCTCTCATTTTATCAACGACTTCAATCAGTGTTAATCAATTCAATCAATATCAGTCAATAACCATAAACAAGATGAAAATAAAAATAAATAAAGTGGTATTATTCTATACCAAGAGACTAGTAGGCAATATGAGAAGTAATTTAATTTGCCTTTGTTTTCATTTCTAAGAGAGGGAGTTATGGAATGTGCACCATATCAATAATTATTTTTAAAGCATTCAATTTGGAAGGACTTAAATGAATATCGTTTTCCAGTTTCCTTTGGTATAAATTGTATCTGTCTCAAGAGCTGCGTAAGTATCAAAAAAGATTATTTGAAGCTTTAAAAGTACCCGAAACCATGATTTTCTCCGAGTGCGCCCAAGGTTACTTTTTGACATCATCAAGAAACTTATAAAGCTAGTTTGTCGATAAAGTATGCTCGGAATGAGTTACATTCGTTCTTTCAGATTCTCGGTTATTGCTTCCAAGAAGAGGAAAATGTGTCCGTGAAAAAATATCTGCTTTTCCTTGGAAATTTTTTGGAGTTAAAACGAAAAGCGTTCCTGTTTGTAGAGACGAGAATTTAATATCGGTCTCCTTGGCTGTGTTTTATCTACCTAGTAGAGTCTATTCGATGAATTTCATCAACATAAAGCTACGTTCGAGGTATTCTTAATTTCCTCTAGATCATCTTTAGAGAAATACTTCAGTCGCTACTTTCGTATTATATTTTAATCCTATAAGATAGCATATTGTGAATGAGGACATTCAATAGTGTGAAGAAGAATCAGTGATGGTGAGATTAAGAATAACTAGAAATAAGGGCTAGGAAGAGTTTGGGTAGGTGTTAAAAGGCGGGGTTTAAAGTCGGTCAGGGTTTTAAGCCAGCCTTTGCCATACAGATTCCTCTTACGGTAGCACCTTAGCACTTATCTGATTATCACTGCCTTTTCACGGTTGAATTTTAAATACAATTTTGTGTTGGTATGTCTAGAGTCAGTTGTAAATATAGTAATAATGGAAACGATGATCTACGTCAACTTTAATACCCTGCCATATGCTTTCCGGGGTGTGGCAGTGTGTATAAAATACGAGTATACCAGCTATTCCTTTAGCTTACAGTTATCGTGATTAGTTCGTGGTAAGAAATAATCCTTAAAGCGACTTGTCTTAGCATCTATTTTCCTTATTTTACGGTAATCGTTGGATCGGCCGAAGTAGCAGAGGGTCACATAAGATCTATAACGTCTTCTTCAAACCCTACTGAATTTATCAATCAATTGCAGCTTAGCTTTCAATCCCCTTTCTTGGAAAGATTCCCAACCTACGATGACAATGATAATCATACTAGTAATCATAATTTATAATTTCGTTGGCAACTCCCGTTGGTAATCAACGTCTTAAATCCTTTGAGAAGATAACGAGGGACGAACTGTACCAGTGAAACCTTTAGTTCTTTCCGAGGTGAACCTCGTTCAAAACTAATCTCATTAGGTTCTCAGGTTATAAAAGGTCCGAAGACACGAAAAGGAGCACTAAAACTACCTTTTTTGAAAGGAATGTATGCACATTCATTAGCAACGACTTCCGTTCGAGCTCTTTTACGCCGCGGATTCTGTCTCATTTTCTTTCTTCCTTTACAATTCCAATATCGGAGTACCTTCCAATATATATTCCTTTTTCCATTGGCTGAGTGGGCTTCGGGCCGAGCATAAAATTTCTTTTTCCTTCCCTTCCTGCTTCCATTTCCAGCTGCAGCAGATTCCATATGAATTAGAGAAGGTCTTTACAGTCTCGATAAATAACCAGCGAATCTACATTTACTGCTATTAATGAACTTCCATTTCCCGGAATTCCATTTGGGCTTATCGTCTAATTTGACTTCCCTTTATTTACATCCCTTTGTACCTCTTTTTCCCATTCTCCCTCTTGGAAAGCGTCCAAATAAAAGAGGTCTCGGCCCGTTTTTAATTTCATGGATGCCAGAAGCAGAGGATCAAACGGATGCGAGATCGTCGTCGGAAGGCTGTGCTTCGTTTTTTTTTTAGGAGAAATTTTTTTTCGTCGTGTTATTTGTCGGATCTGTGTGAAGCAGTTTATGTACGATTGTGTGTTTGAAAAGCATTTCTTTTTTCCGACTTACACTTGGACAAAGCCGTTGAATGTTTGGAATGCTTCTGTTTTGGGTTTTAATGCGTCTCGAAATGTTATTTTATATCCACTGAGATATTTATTCTCTAATGTTTACATTTTGCCCTGAAGAAGAAAGGTTCCGATTTGATCTATAAAATTTAGATATTTTTTTCTAAATTTCGCCATTTCTTTCTCTAATTTTTGTTTGTGTGTTTCTCTTATTAAGCTATGAAAAACGCAGGATTAACGTGCTTGGTTTTTAAGGAAATAAAGGAAGAAAGCTTGACACCGATTCCGTTCATAGCCTCAGATCGAAAGAGATACGATTCTGTCGTTATTGCACAAATAGTTGTAACAAACGCCTGGTAAGTTTATATCAGTATCAGGATTCGGATCCCAGCTTTCCGTCTTTTCTCCTTAATTTCTTTTATCATAATTGTAATTGCTATCATTCCAGAACAAATCAGCTTTACTATCTATGGCGCAAATTTGTGATTATAAACGTGGCGAGGAATTTTTATGCTGTTGAAACTTCGATACATAATCTATAAGAAAATTTTCATTGGTACCCAACGTAAAAGGAAAATCGACAACAAATCGAACGTAGGCTTTTTCACTTTCCTTGCAGGTGCTCTAAACACTTAGCCATTTTGCCGAGCTTATTTTCCTTCATTTTCGGGATGCACGTCTCGACATTTTTCACTTCCGCTTGCCCTTACGTTTCAGACGAACACCTAAACGTGAAAGTATCTGACTCACATTCATGTCTACATGTATTTTATGATTCGATAAATTGTATTAGTATATTTGAGGCTTTCAAGGAATTGTTTCAGTTCATTGGTTAACGCAAGTGATATTTGTAGAGGTTGTGCATTGATATGTAAACTATAGCTGTTTAAATTTTAAATTATTCTAGTTTGAAAACTATTGTAGTTAGTCGGCAGGGTCGTTTATGTACCAATGTTCTGTAGTGGTACATGTAGAACATTATCATATTGAAGAAGTTAGACTGTTGTGTAGCTTGATCTCGCCACCCTGAATCTTACTGCAACGGAAATATATAAACAAATAAATTTGAGGAAAAATTGAAAAAAATTGAATTCTAGTGGACTTAAATCACAGAGGTGTATTGCATTGCCTGCAGAGTAATGTTATCTGACCTAATTTTGGTTTTTAGCTTCAGCTTAATCTTCATCTCAGCACAAAAAACATATTTCAATGAATAGTGTTAATCCTTAATAATGCGGGTACAGAAACTAAGAGATGAACTTAATCAGCGTAGAAATTACAATTCAAAGTGACGATGTCAAAGAATTAAAACTGTCTTGCTCTCTTTCCAACAAAACGGCCTCTTTAATAAGCCTACTTCATTTTAATTTTTTTTATTTTGGCTTAATTGTGTCGAAATGCCGTTCTGAACTCTCTGAAACAAACTTTGACATTTTAACTTACGTAAAATTTTAAGAATTCCGCTGCGCTTTGTGTTGAATTGTTTACAAACCCTCAGAAGCAAAACGGCTTGAAAGTTCTTTGCTAGTCGAATGACTTAAGGATCCAGCTCAGCCTTGCTTGCCGTTCAGAGGTAACCATTGCCTCGGTCTCCATTCTTTTTCTCTTTTCATTTATATATGAACATTTTCAGCGTCTTGTTTTGTTACGCTCTATCCTTTGTAAGGAATCTGTATCCGGTGTGGAATCTTCCTCTTTCCAATGACGTATGATAATTATATATGTCCATTATCATTAGATGACGCCACGTTAGATGCAATCATGATTTATTATTCAAAATTATATTTATTTCAAGTGAAACATTGCCTTTGATTTCGTGTTCTCCACTGATTAAAACTGTGTAATATCTCGTCGATGTGATGGACCATAACAGTGCTTTACCTACTTAAAGTTTATTTTCATTATTTGACTCTTTGTTAGGCCTGGTTAGGCCCAAGTTCTCTTCCATCTTCTTACCATTTTTTACACGAGGATAAGAGAAAAGCGTATGAAAGGACTAGAGGAAAAATTAAAAGAGGAGAATGAAGATAGGCGTTATACTTTGACCACAAAAAGTTTATTTCGCGTAAAAAATTAAAAAGTGCTACAACTCTCCTCATTACATATGGTGAATTTTCACAGCATCTCTCCTACTACTATTTATATTGAAAAGGAAAAATTTTATTCACTCTACTTTTTTAAATAAAATAATGAATAATATAATATACCGTTATTGGGGATATGATAATTGATATTACAAATAATGATAGGTAATTATTATTTAAAAATTGTGAGTTATTATATTTTATGTAATACTTATTATATAATATTAAATAAATAAATAGGTAACCAAGTCGAATAATTAGGAAAAACCCAAGTATCCGAGATTCGAACGTGGAACCTTGGTGATAATAGGTTAACAATATTATATTGATAATTTCGCCACCGAGGTTAGCAGCTTTTTGAATATCACAGATTAAGTTCGCTTATTGTGCCATTTATATATTTCCAACATTGATTAGCTAACAAAATATGTCATTCCTAACATATATGAGAGGGTGCAAAGAAGATCTTGAACTTAATATGTACTTTCTAAATACTTAACGTTAGCTGCACGTATATGCGATCGTCTTTGACATGCTAATGAAAAGCCTCGCAAACGCTCATGTTCGGAGTAATTTCCCGTGCCTCGAAGCCAAGCCTTAAAATCCATGCCGCATCTCTCAGTAATCCGAGATGAATTTAATCTTTATTCCGGAAGACGCATCATTTATTCAGCCGCCGAAACCCGCCTCGTGCACTGGGTCAGCCTCCGGAATTTCCAAGAAATCGAAAAAAGATCGCCCGCTTGAATCCTCGTGTCACGCGCGTAGGAAATGAGACGTTGAAAAAAAGAAGAAGGAACCGATGTCGATTCGACTCCGTTCTGAGTCGTAAATCCCTCATGATTCGGAACGATTCGACGGCGACGCAAGAATCGGGCGCTGATCTTCGGTTGTTTGATGAAGAACTTTTGTTTTTAACGACTTTTTGGATAAAGGACGCCGTTTTCAGTGTCGTGCGTCACCTTTCTTACTCCCTTCGGTTGGCTTTGATGAATATCAGATAAAGGAGTAGCTCGAGCAAAGCTTCCCATTCGGGTTCAGAAGTTCAATTTCCCGCTCCGAAGAGTTCGCTTATAAAGTGGGAGATTTTCATCAGTTGGGAGATGAACTTCGAAAACATTTCTCGCTATTACTCTCATGGCTATGTGAGTGCCTTAAATTTTATGAAGGAGGCTAAATGATTTTCGTGATTTCTTTCAATTATGTATGAAAAGGTTAAAGTATATATGAAAATTTATTTCAATTCTATATCAAAAGATAATTAAGCAAGTTTTGATTTACATAGTTCTATCTAATATACCAATATACGATAGATGGATGCGGCCGTGATGTTGTGGAACGTCATAATTATAGTTCGTTAGAGATAATTTGTAAAAATCTATCTCTAACTACAAAACTATCTCTAACTAACTATAATTATATACCAATGTTCTGTATTAGTACTGATTTACTAATATGCTCTACATTTAAATAATACCGTTTAATACTATGTTATAGATCGATACAAAGTCGAAATGATTTTCTTAATATATTTTAATGGTATATGAAAAAGTTAAATTAAATAGGAAAATTTATTTTCATATATATCAAAAAGGTATATATCTATATCAAAGATACTTAAGCTAATTTCGATTTAACTAATACTACCTATGTTAATACTGATTTACTTTAAGGTCTGCATTTATGTAATAAATGTATTATATATATGTATATAAATCTATCAGTATTTTCCGGGCTTAATTTAGTGATAATTATAAGAAAACGTCTTTATTTGCGTGAAACTGAGACTAAAAGTCTCCTCCTTCGTTTAACACATCCTCATATTTTATAAATAACTTTAAAGAGGTGAAGAAAAATGAGAAGTGTGTGTAAAAAGCCTAAGAAAGTCTAAGAGAAATTTATCATCTGCAGAAAACAGATGTGAAAAGGAGATGTGAAAATCCTGCACAAACCTACCGATAGTAATAACTAAAAATGCGAAAGAACATGACAAGAAAATATAAATTCACATTGGATAAGTACATGAATGTAGTACATCAATAAGCAAAGTCGTGTGTCTACATTAATAAGCATAATCTATCGCTAGGAAACGAAAACGTTTCTATTTGGAAATCCTCCGTTTCTATGGAGCTTTATTCCCAGAGCATTGAGGCGAACGTCTCTATCACGTAATTGGCCCGAAAATATAAGGTCGAAAAATTTATGTTTTGGGGCTTTTTATAAGCGTATAATGCTAGTATATAGGGGAATCTTGGGGTTTTATATGGAGTTAAAGCTCCCCATTCTCCCTTTGGTATTTTATAGGGCATCGAATTTTAGTAAATTGGAAACGATAATTATTCCTCGTCTTTGCCCGCAGAATGCACGAAACGGTAGATTTTAATTCTAATCTTTTACCGGAAGATTTATGTTCGTTCTGTACCAATCGATCAATGTATAGATTATCTTTATATACACCAAAAACAGCGCGCGCATACAAACATAGTAGATATGGTACTAGTTTTTCGATTCCGTTAGTAAAATTTTTTAAAGTATTTTTTCTTCCTCATAATTAGCGATTGTGGCAAGATTTTTGTTGTTGTAAATGCGTTGTTTACTCTAAATTCGAGTAGTTATTCCTTCGTAAAGCATAAAATGAAAAACAACAAGTGGAACGAGTGATTTCGGTGTCAGGGGGCTGTAGAACAAACATAAATCAATTGACTTCTCAATTAATTTTTAGGCTGTATATTTTCTATGGCCTAAAGTTAATGAAAAAGCTACGGGATGTAATCACTCCGAAACAAGGGAGTTTATGCCGGTTATTAAATCAGTAAACATGCAGAAATTTTTTCGCTAATTAAGCGAAAATTCAAATCATTTCCAATTTTGTCTCATTTGTATAATTTCGTTTATGAAGAAGCCTCTCGGAATCAAGATGCCTACGTCAGTAGAAAAAGCATCAGTTACGTTGTTTAGAGGATGTGGGTCACCTATTTTTAGAGGAAAAAATTGAATTTCAAATTTATCGATTCGGATAGGCGGAATAACAATCCTTCAATTCCAGTTTTATTTTATTTTGAAAAACCAGTGACATTTTCCAATCCGACAGAGAGATTCGGGTGTGTCACCGCAATCTAATTACTTGTTTTAAACCCTCCCCACAGTGTAGAATTTCGGTAGTTTTCAATTAAATATCTTAATTTTTCACTAATCGGGATGTTAATTTTCCATTCTTAGGTGAAATGCTTTGCACAAAATTTTTATTAGAAATTGTTTACACCTTTAAGACTATCTCACTTTTATAAGTATTAACTGGAAAATTATTTTATGGCGTTTTAGAATTTTTGCTGTTAAATTTTATTAACCCTCTTAATTTCTCGTTTTCATATCGAGAACAACTTGTTACATCGGCCCAAATTTTAATGTTGCAATGTTTTGCGGACGATTGTCACTAGGCTAAAATTAATGCAGAAGTTGTCCAATTTTATTGGCCTTAACTATTCTTTTAATGACAACTTATGCGTAATTAACTCTGTTTGAACATTCTTTATCAGAAACCAGACTAAGAGTATGTATTTATGTCATCTAACGGCTTACACCCGTGACCCTTTATCACGGGTCACGACAGATGAATTTTTGATGGACGATGATCTGTAAGGAAAATAGAACACCATTTCAAATTCCATTTGTCCTTATTTATTTTTCATGAGGCGCAAAAATATAGGTCTTACCCCGGAGCCGAATTTGAATAACATCTGTGAGGCCACCCTCGTGGCTTGTGTACATTCCCCCAGTCCTTCCCTCTGCATTTTTCCTCCTCATATCCTTTTGGCGTCTCTCGCTAAGCCATTAATGGTTAAACCGTCCGAGACAGCCTTCAACCCCATCGCAGTGCAAGAAATCCCGGCACTTTTCTCATTCCACCTTCGTCCTTGGCCCTACCATTCAGACCTTCCCTCCTACCGAATATTGATCCCACGCGATATATTGCCCCCCACCTCACGATACCTCCCCCACCCCGGCTCTTACGACGCCAACAGCAAGCAAAGCCCGGGCACAGCCCTCACACCCCTTCTTCCACGAGCAAAAAACTACGCTTTCTGCATCAGGGGTGGAGGCCATCCCTACCCCAACACGGCCAAGCTTTGCGGAAGGCCTCCTGAAGCAGGTCGCGAAAAAGGGGTGTCTGGAAGCTTGCCAATACGGCACTTTCTTTCCACCGCTTTATACCTTTTCCGACATACCCTGCTCCGAAGTCCCCCACTGACCTATTTGGCAGTTGGATTTTTTAATTTTCGCCGCGGGTTTGAGTTCCGTCGGGTGTTTGAAGTTTTTCCCCGAGACCTCTGGGGTGATTAGGGAGGGGTCGTCTAGAGTTCACGGAGGTGCATGCGAGACCTCCAAGAAACGTTTGCCCCCTACCCTTAGGGGTGCATTAGGGTCTTAACTTCGGCTTTTGAGACTTCGAATGGTTAACGATGCTCGACCGAAGCGTTAAATTTTATGCCTGTGAATCATCCTTGATTTGATTATGTAGATTGAAAACTTCGGTCGCTCATTTTCTCCATTTGCTTATAAACTGATCATTTTCAAAGTGGTTTATCTTATAATACGATAAAGCGTGTAAGGAAACACAAGGCATTAGATGAATCTGAAAAGAATGAGCAGATTTTCTAACCAATTATGCTTTTAAAATTATAGTCCTAAACAAATGTGAGACAATAACTATGAGAAAGTTAAGGAATTAATTAAAAGCTATAAGTAGAGGAAGGTACAAAATCCAAAATTAAAGGAAGTCATTTGTGTGATGTGCTCGTAACAAGCAGAGTAAATCATAGCAATATTTCAAATGTAGGTAGAATAAGTGAGAGAGAGACTAAATTCATACCTTACGATGAATAAAAATAAGAAGATACGGACAGCTGTAGCGAAATACAATGAGAAACATAAAATGTTCTCAGTAATATCATTTCCCAAAATATTTCACAAAATACGTTCAAAGATGGCCTTCTTTCTATGGTTTCACAGCGTATAATATCAAGTTCGTTCCCCGACGGGAACCAATCGAAACGGCATTACTGTGTCTATCAATACGACTTTATTTGTAATCGTTGATTGAATATCAGAAAATTAACCGTGGTATAGTATCATTCTTACACGTTTATTTTCTGATTGGTATCTTTATGAAGTGAGAAAGGTAAAACCTTTCTTAGGTCATGCTAATTTAGAAACGGGTCTTGAGAGAAAACCCGATCTAAACTTAACAACTACATTTTGAAATTCTCTCACTCTTTCGCAGATCGAATAAAGAAAGTCTTGAGGAATAGATTGTCATCTGATAAAAGGGCAGTAAAAGCGATGAAAATTTTATTTCTGGATTTGACGTTCGTGAATTACGAATCTTACAATCTCTATAGACCTTCGCATAAGACTAGGCCACTACTGTGTATTTTTCACTCTTTAATTTGCCCTTTATTCAGCGTAAAAATTATATTTCACCACTTCATGAGCGGATAATAGATTCCTTCGTCGCGTGAGTTATGTTTTAATGTTCAGGGATGTCTACCCGTATAAGTTTTTCGTGAAATGGTCTCTCGGTTGAATTTTTAGCGAAGACTAGCATATTTCGAGAAAATTTCTCTGAATTTATGCTCAAATCCATTTTCATATATAATCTCCGTTATCGTATGATATTATAGAGCTCATACCCTTGGATCAATATTAATTTCCTGACAGCGCTTATTTCTTCATCATCCCTGAGAATATAACCTATTATAAACTTGCAAAATATGTGTTCTTTCACAAGTGTAGTCCATTATAATTAAAAGTTTTGAAAATGGCTAAATAGTTGCTGAATCGGTAATGAGCTATATATCACTTTAAGTTAAGCAATCAAATTATAACGAAAAAAGTTGAAGCTCATACGATTTACGAAAAGATAAACAACTATTCGTAGACATAAATTTTTAAGAATTTGATTTACTTAAAAGTATGAAAATGGCATTTTTATTCATAAAAAGTTTTAATTATTTAGGAAAAAAATGAAACTGGAATTTCTTAATTTGAAATTTTCTGCCGGAGAACAAACCTTTGGAGATGTGTTTAACTCCGTGATTGATCCAAGAAAACCTTCGGTAGGCGCCTTCTTCGGTAATTAGATCTGTCCTCGAACTCCGTGCAGTGCCCTCCGAAATCGATTCAATCGAGCAGCAGAGGTAAAGCAGCTGATTCAGGTGGAGTTGGTCGGAGGGGGTTTCGTCCGAGTGTTTGTAGTCGACTCGCCCTAAGACTGGATTTTATTGAGCGCCGAATAATGCAAAGTTCGAAATCTTCCAAGCTTTTGCAGATATTGCCGCTTTCGCCGTGTAAATATTTACATGCTGTTATCAATCGAGGGAAGTTTCAATATTTCCGATATAACTCGACACGTGTTAGAAGAATTGAGCCGCGATCAGTCCCAGATTAATTACTCTTATGGCAACAGATATATTATTCCCTATCACTTTTAGAATCGATGCCAAAATGATTAGTTTACTAGCTTACTAACGAAATGATTCTGGGTTTAGGTTCCACTTGATCGGGTTCTTTCGGGTTAGGGCGTGGTTGTATGCGTTCGTCCATTCTTTCTGTTAGAATCCCTCCTGGGTTAATCTAAGAAGGGGATGTTTTCGAGGATACCTTGGGATGGTATATATTCGTTAAATTAGTTTGGAACTTCTCATAAACTTTTCTTCTTGCGTGTTGTATTGATTCTTGAGTTGCAATATTAATATTCAGATTTTGCATAAATAAGGGAATTCAGTAGTTTCCTCTCGCGAAAGCTTAAGTGATTCGTGGAATTTTATCTTTCCTTATTGATGCTTCGTCAGAAATATAGCATGGAACGTGTTACGCTGATTTTTTCCTTAGAATTTTCGTTAGAAATCCGATTCACGTTAAGTAAATTAGAAAATAGTTCCATCAGTAGCAAAACTCGATAACATAAAGAACACAGTTTATTTACTCGGGTATGCATCTAGTCTATGGGACCCTGCAGAAAAGTGTTGTATTCGTGAGATAGAAAAGATAACACGAAAGGCAATAAGTTTTGTAAAAAATTGCTATGGTAAATCGGTAAGTGTTACTCAGATACTTCAGGAGGTAGTATGGGAATCTTTTGAAGAAAGATCAGAGATTTAAATTACTTGATAAATTCAGACAGAGTGCGTTCATAGAAGATATAGCCGATATTATGGGCCCTCCTTGTTATAGAGGCCGTTCTGATACCGCGAGAAAGATCAGAGAAATAGAAGCTAGAGCCGGTCGATTCAAGAATTAATTTCCTCCGAGAACGATACGCGAAAATAATCGAATATGAAAGTAGAGTCATGGTGCTTGCACCCCCTGCCACACGCCGAAAGGCGGCTTGCAGGGTAAATATGTAGATGTAGATGTACTCCTACGCATATTTATGTAGTATGTCTGTACTTACTATGTAATTCTATTTATTTACATATATTTAGAGATAAACTATATAAGTACAAGGTTTTTCCAATGCCATTTTGTTACCTGAATTTATAATTTCGCCCTATTTTTCACGAAGACATTTCATTCTTTTCATACTCCTAACTGATAATAGTTGGGAATCTATGGTGATAAGAGGAATCAACTAAAATGAAGCAATGAGAAGATACATCATGAAACGAATAGATGAGAAAATAAAATAATAAAGACACGTAAAAGATTATGGAATACTCGGAGCTTAAGAGTATAGGATTATTCTGTGATATAAAAAACTGAATGATTGTAAACATTAGGAAAATTTGATGGTGATAGGAAATATTTTTGCCCGGATATTTTGAAAATTAAACAACGATCATAGGAAACAAATATAACTCTAACAACTAAATTCATATTTCCTTATTATTAATATAATCTAATAGAAATGATGACTTAATTCATGAGTGTTTCATAATGTAGAGCACGAGCTTAATGGACTTCTTACAGAGCATTGTCTCTTACTTTCCCATAAAACAAACACACTTGCAGACAAGCATACATGCATAAAAAATATGTGATCAAAATAATAATCGAATAAGGATCTAAGACAAAATTGATCGAATTACTCGTATTGATCAAAGAACGATAAAATTGAGGCTTTCTCTTTACGATACAAAGAACGTATGGGAGAGGTATGGCTTTCATCTGATCCTTCTTCTAAGCCGATAGGTTCTCCTTCCCACCTCTCCCATGGAACAAACGCCCGCATACGAAGTATGAAACACGTATACTCATGATGGCGACGACCCTCCGATAATGAAACCGAGATCTACCCTAGCACAACCGCAACGGCGGCACCTATTAAAGATGCCTCTTGCTGTGCTGCGTATACCCGCTCACACTCATAACCATTGTGCCGCTTTTAATGAATGCCGGCTCAGGAAAGCCGATTACACGGTTACACGGAATCCGTTGTTTTATTCTTTTTTTTTCCTCTTCATTTACTCGAGATTGAGATCTCCGGGGGCGTACCCATGACAACGCAGCGCGAAGAGATATGAAATTAAAAACATGTCAAAGTAATATAACTAGATTGCCGTGTTCCTCGTGAACCGTTCAGTGGTGTTACTAAACTTTAAATTTCATTAAAAATCATTTTGGTCACGAAATACATTTGCATATCTTCCCGAAGATAAGAGTGGAGATCACTAATAACATATCACACATCACTGAGACACGAGCATGCACACGATATTACTGAGATGACACTCGTTATCATAGATGTATGATTATTTGTATATGTATGAATGTTAATTCTTGTTTGTAAATAGAGGGAGTTCATGTTAAAATGTAACCATGTCAAAGACTTTTAAATTGTAAAATATTGAAGAGTATGTTTGTATTAAGAAGGTTATTAGTAGAGATGTGCTAATATTCCAAATTTCGAATCAAATAATGTTTTGTTCGAGAAAAATTTTGAATTTCCAATACAATTATCATTATTACTCGACAGAAATTTCTAACCGAATTAATGTCTGTAAAACTTTAAATCAAACACAAATATTAAGTGACAGAAAATCATGTTTTCGTTACTCTTTCTTTGTTTAGTTTATCAATTTTCTACTCTGTAATTTTCTAATTTCTTATCAGATTGGTATGGCACATTTTACATGGCATGACACGCTTCTAACCAAAATTACTATAGGTACTGAATTATATATATTCTAAAAAATTTCCTTATCATTGATTTGCAATACCATTTTAGCTGATGTCGACGATGAGTAGGATACAAAGAAAATGCGAGGTCCATTTTGGAAGTTTGAAGAGAAATAAACGTAGAAATCATCGTGTTTAGAATCGAATATTTTAGTCATATCCAAATGAAAAAAAAAACGATTCGCACTTCACTTGTTGTTAGGAAAATTGGTTGAGACTCCAATCTGACAGCAGCTAAACTTCGGGAAGGAATCAATAAATAAATAAATTTACAGGATCTCTCCGAACAATTTTCCCCCCCCTGAGGCGAAATGTAAATATGACGGATTTAATTTTATCCCTCATCATTTCATCGGAATGTTATTGAAATTTCACGGATACGAATGGGAATTAATGACTGTCTCACTTATGAAATTCGTTATTACCCATAAATGAGATTTATTAAATTAATTAATTCATATATTGGTACTTATTTTGATAACCTATTTGAGAAACACCTAGGGCGATCGCCTCGCTGTATCAGCAATCGACTCAAAAAATGAACGTAGGTTACATTATAAATCATTCATATGTTATACAATTCATTTATTAGGTTATATTTAAATATCGTTGAACGTTAAATGTCTTAAACAGTTGAAGATTAAATTAGAAGTACCAAAATGTATTCCATAATGTATCCAATGACTTCATTTCTCCTAAATTGAATGAGTGAATTTCGAGGTTATACAAGAAGTGAAAAATTGTGACTTGGCTGGGACTCGAACCCAGGTCTCCCTCTTTACGGGCAGGTATTCTATCCATTGAACTACCGAGCCACTCATTCTTACTTCTGTACGAAGGGAGCTTATATATTTTTCAGTTCTTGTATAACCTTGGGTTTAGTCGCACAACTTAATGTGCTAAGTTAAATTTCAATTCCATCGTTTGTAATGAGTTTCGATTAGATGATTTTAATTTTGTCTATTATGTCTTTATTTACAGATGAAATATTCCAAAATGAAAAAAAACTTTAAGATTTTTTCAAACAATTCCTGACATCCATCTCTTAACGCATACTTCTCCTGACAGTAAGGTAGCATCTCATTGTGCGTCGTCCAAAGATCTTGACCTTAAAAATTAAAAATTTCCGCACTCGCCCCCCGTACTTGCAAAATCATATTCTCACCCCTCCTTTTCCATCATTTATTTCCATGCCCCCATGCGCTCATATTTATCCACATCGTAGAACATGAGCTCCAGCCATTTGTTCTCAGCTTCGTCTCTCAACTTTCCGTATTTTTCTTTCTCCGGAGTAGGCAACCTTCAGAGAAAAAAGCTCTCTTTTTCCAGTTTTCCTTTCCCGTACTTTGGATATTAAGATGAGACGAATTAATTCGCTCATTCGAGAGAGAGAGTCTCGCATGTCGGATGATCGTCAGGCGGTAATGAGAGCAGAGTTGGGAGTGCAATCCAATGTAATGGGAGCAGAGCGCGCTGAGGGCTAACGTGATTAACCACTTGTCTGGATAAGCCAAATACGCTTCTCAAAAGACATTTTGACGAATTTTCTGTCCGTGTCGCGTTAACGAAAGAGGACGGTGATATAACAGTCCATTATGAAATATTATGAGGGATGGAATGTAAAAAATATACGGGATAAGGCTTCTGTTTTGTTATATGGTGCTTGGCTGTGCCTACTTCTGGTTCTTATTGCTCTCATGGATCTGACGGCATGATTACTTTATACCCCGCTAGTAAGGGAAAGAATTTAAATGTGTGTTATAATGGTCTATTATCATTACCTTATATCCCGTTAGTAAGGGAAATAACGTAAATGTGTGTTATTATAGTTAATTATCATTATTTATGTATCTATACGTATTGTATGTTGACTCTACCACTATGATATTGCTTCATTTTTTATGCAACGCATAGTAATGGTGAACTATGAAATAGATTCATTTAGAGAATGATAATATCATCTACTAATTAGTAAGATATCTAACGACAGCATTATGTGATTGTTTATAAAAAGTTGGAAATAAACCTTACATTATTAAACTAAAAATTTACATTATTAGATTATAATTTTATTACACTATGACAGTGTCAAGACAAGCTAGCCAAGCATTTTTATAGAATATAGAACAAAGTTAATTCCTTACCTTTCTAAGATAAATTTTTTCGGCAAAAACGCCGTATAATGTTTACTTTAGTGAGTACGGATCTTCTCGAACCGAACTATGGCTGCCCCGACTTGGAAGGCTGGCTAAAGTTCCAATCTTAATCTCATTCGTTCCGCTTTCTATCCATCCCGCAACCCACATTGATCCAGAAATGTACCGCTTTCTTCTGTTCAAGGAAAGAAAAGTAGGAATATGGTAGCAATCTCTATTGATGATATCTCGTTCACCGGTCATCATGCCAAGCCATCTGTCTCCTCTTTAAATTGAATTTAATAAGTAATTTGGTAGGGTATATCACCGTCAAAATGGTATCGGTGCCTCCTTATTGGCTACGAATACAGTGTATGTATTATTGGAGATCCCAAGTTATTTTTTTAGATGTGTATTTCTAAATGTGCCGTAAAAAAGTACCCTTCTTTAAATGATCATTTCTTGTATGTTTATGTCTTTGTCAATCGAATTTATGGATCTAATTTGAAAGGAGAATTACTCGAATATACCTATTTAGAACGCCCTTGAACTGTTAACGTTTGACCTACATATATAAATCAAAGGTCAAGTGTTATGTATATCGATTCAGCAATACTGTCTGAGGTCAGGTTTCAAAGTCAAGAAATGCACAAAGATTCAAATTCAAATTATTCAACCAGTGGTCGCCCTCAACTGTTATTTTGGTATATTAATTAATTCTTAATGTACTCTGAGAAGTAGATAATAAGCTCTCCATGCTCAAAAAAATCACTGCCAAATAGGTACCGAAAAAATTAGTCGGTTAATATTTGCTATGATAAATATGATATTAGTTCACTCATTACATGTAACAAATACATATTCTAAATTCTTAACTTTTATTACGTGAAAGTAAAGTGAAATTGATTATTAATGAGCGAAATATGATACGTTTTGAGTACGTAAGGGAGGGTATACATATCAGAAAAATAACTAGATTGAAAGCAAGATATCAAGGCAGGAAAGAAATCGCTGAATGAAGGAAAAAGTCGCCAGAGACGAAATCGCTTTTGTAGATGTAAACTCGACTTGCAGTTCAACAAGCGGGACATGCGAGTTGCCTATACTCCAGGGGTTATCATAATCTCCTGCTTTTATAGCTTTATAATCTGGTCACCGTACGCATTCAGTCCGAGAAATCCTAGTATCTACACTGCAATCTCATATCTTCCCTTGAATTTCCCGAGACAAGTTTTGGTTTGAGTTTTATCTTTATGATTTCATTTCATATGGACCTAAGGTGTGTCACCGTGTGTAGAAGAGAATTATTATAGGGCCGATGTATTTGGAATATTCCTTTCCTTTGGTAAGAAAAATTGATGGATCATTTTACGTGGTAAACAGCTTTCCTTTCTTCCATTTAACTTAAAGTTCCTCTTATTAGAAAACTCTAACTAAAATCTAGGACTTACTAAAGGCTTCCTTCAAAACTTCTAGGACTTTTATGATAAAATAAGATTCCAGGAAAACCAAAACTGAATGTATGCTGCACTTGAAATTTAAAACTGCTTTAATCTTTGGTTAATGTCACAGTGATTAGTAATAAAGTCTCAGAAAAAAAAGGTAACAGAAAATGTCACAATTTGGCTAGGAAATTTTAGAGGGTATAATTGAGTATAAGTCATCCTCAGTATTACCATAATTACATGTTGTTATGAAATGAAGTATTTTCGTAATATTTTAATCTTAATCATCAGATATAATTCTCTCCGATAGAATATTATTATATTTAATTCCAAATACATTTATAATACATCTTCTGTTTTGATTAAATATATGCAATATCTATTGCTTCAGAAAATTTTGTCCTCGTTTTAAGAAATAACTTCGAATTTTCCTTTTTCTTTTTCATGACGATTTTCACCTGAATTCTAAGTTACACCCCTGTTTGGAAGGCTTTTTACTACAAAAATATACCTTATCAGAAAAATATTTAGTAACTTTAAGGCCCAATTCAAGAAACTTTTTGGTATCTGAATGTAACCCAGCAAAGTTTATTGAAAAACTTCTCGACGAAGATCTATACGACTTCTCAGTCTCAATTTTGAGTAAGTTTTATCCGTCTATAGCACATTCATAAAATCAGCTTCAAAAGATTCGAGAAGAATACTTTAAAAAGCGAGTCTTTCGTTATTAACTAGGGACGTTGGAAAAAAGAACAGGACGATTTCGTTCCCTTCATACTTTTCTCTTTGAGAGAATTCACATTTTCCGTTTATCATCGCCAAAGGGCCTAAATCACCATAGCTTTTAATATAATAAAAAAAGAATTTCCGCGATACTGTCTTGATGATTCTTCGGAGCCTTTAAATAGCCCCAGCCTCGATACAGAAAGTTCCCTGGAGAAATTATGAATCGAGGATCGGGATCGGTTTGATAACGTAACACCGCTCGTGACGTCACCGGAATCCCTGTGGATCTATGATCGTAAAAAGAACGTTTCCTTCGTCCCTTAAGGTCGCAGGAAGATGAATGCGTTTTAGCAGCTATCGATCCATGGAAGCGTAAACCCCTCGGCTCCTCCTGGAGAGATAGAGGTCTGTGTTTACTCGACGATGGGTCGTCCCCTATCCATTCAAGGTCACTCCAAATTTTCGGCATTTATCTCTATATTTGAAGAGATTGTTCCGAGTCACGGACAAGACGCTCGTAAAAGATGATAAATCTTACGTTACGTTCTTTTTTTTCTCCGGAAACGCTAAAATGGTTGCTCGAATCGATATTTTTCAGCGCATCAGCCTATACTGCGCATCCAGTGACTGCTGCCATTTATTTTTTTAGCTCGTTTCTCGGTAAGTTGGGCATTGAATTTGGGGACTTTTTTTGTATAAGACGTCGTATCCTCCATGTCTTGGCCGATCTTCAAACGTACTTTTCATCTACGTTTATGGTTTTGTCAAGCGAGTTTGTTAAGGATCTGTTTGTAGAAAAAAGACTCGCATATACATTGCTTGAACGTTCTCAAAACTCTTAACTAGTGACCTATATGTATAAATCAAAGGTCAAATGTTATATATATCGATTTAACAATGCTGTCCGAGGTCAGGTTTCAAGGTCAAGATGTGCACAGCGATGTGATCCATCCATGATCTTTCTCATTTGTTGTATGACTTGGTTAATTATTTATAAATGTGAATAGAAAATTAGATTGAATTGATGAACAATGTACTGCCAGGTTTAATTGAGCCGTAGAGAGTTAACAGAAGTTTAGATACATTCAAGTAAGTTAGAAAAAGAAAAGGACGAGGTTGATAGATTTTATTAGCAAATAAATTGCTCCAAAGGGGTAATTTTTATGGCTTATCATTAAGATTAACGAATTTAATTATGAAAAACCCAAAAATTTAATTTTGAATAATATTTTATTATATTTTAGTTTTTACCTCCATAATTTACAGCTATGGAGTGATTCATTAGTTAATGTTAACTATGAACTAGGGATAACTTCATTTCGTTAAAATAATTAGACTTTTGTTAAACACATTAGCTATAAGACATATGCACTTGTAAACATAACCTAACCCTTTCCAAATACAACCAGAAGTTGGATGCATCTTATTAAAACAAACATCTTTCTTATGAAAGGAACGCTAATTTATCCTAATTGAGTACGACGAATTAGCTCGATATCAGTTCGGCTGTTTCATCAACATCTGGTAGTTTCCGCCTCTCTGAATGCACACTATCATGCAGCTAATTCACACTTGGAAGAAAACGCAACTCCTCACTGGTTCCTCTACTTGTTCGCGCAGAATAAATCAAAATTAAGCATTAATAAACGTGGGTGGCGCTTTCAAAATCATCAACCTAAATGTCTCCTTTGCTCAGTTTAGTTTTTCCCCGTCGCTTAACGCCCTTTGATTCTCGGAAGATCGACACATGCTCTGGAAACTCCGATAACATTATTCCGTCTCCCTCCATTCCAGCTGCGGCTCAGAACTGACAGACTAATTAGAGAAAGCTCGAATACCACATCCGTATTCGGTCGCGACGACATTCCCAAAGATCCTTTGATTGCCTCGCCTTTGTGCTCCTATGATCTTAAGCTTACGGTTCAAGGATGGAGCTGCAATTGGAGTTATTCAAATGAGCGCGTCGAATCTCATGGCGTGAAACTCAAAGGGGCCATTTCTTTATTCAGCTGTGTGAATTCCACGTATGGGAAACAGGTGCGGAAATTCTCAAGTCTCGGCATTGAACATGGCCTCTTTCAGAGATCAGACGAAATGGAATATTATTGTTCCTTCTACCACTTTTTGCTGAATAGTGTATTTTTCATTAGCCTGTCGATACATGAGGGAATTTATCTTTACTTTACTTTTTCCCTCAGTCTTTCTCAGATAATGATAGCAGTAGTATTGTTAAAATTCATTCGACAGCTGAGGTCATTTCGCACGTGGGCTTCTACCGGGAATCGAACCCGGAACCGCATTCTTCAAAGTCGGACCCGTTGCCCACGTGGCTATCCGGGAGCCCGGCTGTGATAATAATAAATTTATTGATGTATGAAAGAAGCTTAATAATATCATTCATTAGCTCACTGCTTATTGAGTTCTGTGAAAATTGTTAGTCAGTTGTAACGTAATTTTGCTTCGCTTACGTTGACATATTTCATACGGTCAGTACAGGTTGTCTGAATGAAAGTATCAAAAATAAAATATTCATTTCTTGAAAAGAATTTACTATACTTATTTTTGGTTGACGTTGTTACAGTGGAAAACATTGAAAATTTGTTTTTCACGCAATAAAATTCAATACGGGCACCCATGTTGGCACGGCGAACATCCAGGCAATATTCGACCTCATTCCAAGTCCACGTCTATTGGCCAAGTATGACACCCTATATATTTTTAACGGCTACAAGTGACAAAAATAACACACAGAAACACAATTTTGAAAGCTATTTTGAGTAACTATGCGAGGATTCAATTCCCCCAGTCATAAAAAAAATACTTTTGGCCTCTTGGCCAGCGTTTCTCGATTCTAATCCCATTGTGTGTCTTTTAAAGCATATCGGATTTTACCAAATGCATAACCTTATGATTATGCAATTTTCAGAGTCTCAGTGTTGTTCGTTTTGATCTGGTACACAATGAAAGACGAACTTGAAAAAGTCTAACGGGACCGGGAATCGAACCCGGGATCTTCCTCTTTTTCAAGTCCGTCTTTCCTTGGGATTATTCTTTGGTTCTTATGAGCAAATGTACACTAACCCTAATCCTGGTACACTATGTTCTTCATATAATCCCACGAGAAAAAATCTGATACAATTAAGTCTGGTGATCCTGGAGCACAAGCAGTTACCACGCCTCAGCCTATCCATCTCTGGCATGTCATGCTTCAGATATAGCGAGTGCCACCAGTGGTATGGGAAAATATCTTGAAAGGTTCCCTTCCAAATGGTGCATACCTGATGTGTGTATAAAAACGCTTTCCAAGATATAAATATTTTATTTTGAAACTTTCATGTGGGAATCCTATAAAGACGAAATTTATTTATCGTGTGGAAATTCTAAATACGCGAATTATGGTGATTTTGGAAGCTTTTAGCCCTTTCAGCGTACCGATAGCAGGTTTAAACCATCCGTTAATTCCCAAAGTAACCAGTAACTTGAATAAAATAATCTACATCATAGGCAGGTGTCCAATAATCTCCCCAGTGCATAAACGTGAAATTTTGTACTATATTCCTTTTACTGTTATCTTTCTCAGTGTGACATATGTCCCGGACGTTTCTTTCCTTTATTGAAAAGGTAGCGTGACTATAGCAAGGGGTATTTCCGTTTATATGTCAGCCCTTGGAATCCGTACTAAAATCCATAGTTCTTAAATTACTTATATTATGAAAAATCTCATCCTGTACTGGCAGTTTTCCCAGAATCCAACTCAAGTTCCTTATAATAAATCATCTCTCCTAAGAATTCAGTAATCGAATTTATAATGGTTTTGCTCTAACCCTAGTGTATCTAAACTGTTGGCTTATGCCTCTCATATCATTTGTCTCTTACGCGATATATTTCCTTCGATTCAGCTTATCCATTATATCCCCGTATTTTAATCCCGCGGAAATTGTTTCCGGAACAAACTAAGCAAAACTTCCCGTCAAACCGCTTCCTCTGTTACGTAGAATGAAAACCTTCCCAGAACGGAAACCTTTTGCCTTGCAACTTTATCAGTTTAATCACGGCAATTTGATAAGTTTATGCAAATGAGAGAGCGAGCGGGGGATGGCTGTGACAGCTCGGAGATTACTTGACGTGACTCGGATGCAACGTAAGCAACCGAGTGCGCCTTGCGAACAAGAGAAGGGTAACGTCCGCGCCGCAGAAACTAGGTTGTGGGTAATCACCCGCCTTATCCGAATTACGCTCTTCCCACTGCCTTTTTTCCGCTCTTCGGCTTACGAGAGAAATAAACTGACATTCAATTTTCCTTCGGTGAACGTATATGTTTCAGATTTTCGCTCTCCTTCGTGTGACGCCTCTCTCTCTTGGCTCGTAAACATTATTGATAGTGTAATTGATATAATGCTTTGTACTACGATTTATATTATATAGATATATAAAGAACAATAATTTTTTCTTAAACAATGTTTGTTATGAATTTGCCTATAAGTCAAGGTTTATTGTATAAATTAAAAGAATCAAAAATTTAGAAGTAATCAGAAATGTTATGCATACAAATTTCAATAACCGTTCCGGTCCTTCAGAGCCATAATTGGCTCGTTAGGGGATGTGCGAAGTTTGCAGACAAACAGAGATACTATCCCTAAAACACTACAAGTAACACAAGGAAAGTGAAAAATACCAATTAATGGTAATTGTAATTGATGTGTCAATTGATGCAGTACTTAATCTAAAACTTAATATTGACAGTGTAATGGATGTAATACTTTGTATAACGATATTATAACATTGATATATTAACAGTAATACTTAATGATAATAATGATAATTTTATGTGATGTAATGTATAGATTGATGCGGTACTCAATTTAATACTTGACGGAACCATTTAAGAAGACTTTTTTAAAGTTTATACATTAAGTGATGCATTAACTCAGTCTATTATATTTTACATATCATTTCGACTTTCTTTACTGTAGATAATTCTTTTTGGATAGAATTCTTTTGGCTTCTTCCATCTCTGACATTTCCTGAAAATCTTGTCCCATCTTACTCAAATACACGTGATTGCACATCCCATTATACTTTAATTCCTTAGATCTGTTATTCATGCATAACATATCAAAATCTGATTTTCAGTCGATAAGTTCTGGAATTTGTTGGTTTTACTGTGGTGTAAGCTCACAAAAGCAAGTTCGTAATATCATATATAATATGAGGTAATTAAATTTATCTTGTAATTGATATAAAATATTTTTATATTACTTCTCCACTCACCTGCTTAATTCTTTTGAAAGCATTACGAAATTTATCGCTTGATATATTTAGTGAATACTCACTATTATAATTTGGGTTTCTTAACTTCTTTAACCGTCTTAAGATTTTAGAATAAAATTTAAAACTTGAAAAGAAGTTTCAATTAAAATACTCAGTATATGATCGTGCTATATGTATGATTTAATTTTTTTATTGTTAAGTGGAGTTCCATGCCATAAAATTCAAACACTGCCTCAAAAAATAGCCGAAAAAAATTTAATTGGAAGAATTAATTAATTAAATTATGGTTATTGATGATGACCGGCGGAAACGGACCTTATTACATAACAGGCGGCTGCCACTTCTTTAGAGTGCCGAAGTTTTTCTTTCAATTCGCACTACATTTCCTATCTTTGCAACAACTATTTGGGCAGTAATTTTGGCAATGCAGGCGTGTGGTGATGTACCTAGTGCCGTTCCTGGTAATTAGATTAATTAATAGGTAATTTGAAGATAGGAGTTTTCATGAATAAACCAAAATTCTTTTTAAACGTGAAAAAAAATATCTTTCGAGATGGAATGAGATACTTAGCGAAGAAAGATATCAGCCTAGTCCCATTGAACCCCTACAGATTTGATGATAAAATGAAGGAAATGTAAATCATATACTGATTTGGTAAAGTAGAAGAAGGTCCCATCAAAGGGGAAGGTTTTTCATCTATAAAAATACCACTCAGATCGCTTCTTTTCTTTATTTTCGATTATCAAAATTCAAAAATATCTACCCTTTCATAGAATTCATGTATAATTTGCAAGAATGATGATAAAAGTGTGAGTACCTTTCTCCGCAACTGGTACCTATGGCGATGAAATATGACTATGATGGTACGGGTGATTCTACAAGTTTGAGAAAAATTATGATATCTGAATAATAATTATTTCCTTCGGTTATCCAGCAATCTAGAACGTTTCCTCAGCTCAGTATTTTACGTCTCTAGGCCAATATTAATAATTTTCTATCGGCCATACGTCTTTTTGTCAATATTTCAGATTTACGCAGTACTTTATCTTCGGGCTTGCGCGCCAAGAATTTATCTGTGTCATAAATGTCTCGTCAAGTGTCCTTGGTGCTCTCCAGAAAAACTTCGTAGTAACGCTGTAGCAAACAACAACTTTTTTGTAAACAAACAACAGAGTGACTGAGACAGCATAGAGGAAGAATGTCAATCAAGGAAAAATGAGGAATCATCTACAAATTACATCAGCCGTTATATTTGCCTTACTATTTTTCGTCTTTCTTTCCTTGTCCATGTCACCAACACAAATCGTATAATCGTTTTTACTGTAAAGTATTGAGTCCTTACAACCCGGTATCATACCATTTCAGCTTGAAAATATTGAAGAAAACTTGTATGGAGTTAAGTTTATTTATTATGATATCCAATAATTCAGTGTATTATATCTTACTTGTCATTTCTTTTCTGTAGAATTACGTAAAATTGTTTGGGCTTCTTCCATCTCTGGAATTTCCTCAGTATCTTACCCAAATGCACTTGCTTAAACTGCCCATTATTCTTTAAATCTTTAGATTGAAATCTGTAATTCATGCATCTAAATCTGAATTTCGGTCTCTGCGCTATGGAATATGCTAAGTTTTTCGATAAATAAGCGAAGCAAAGTTCACTGAAGAAAAGTCTGTGAACTGATTTAGGCTTTTAGTTTAATTTATCTTACGGTTGGATCTGATGAATTGGTAGTGTCTCCGTCTTCATAGATGCTGTTAAGGTTTAATATCAGAGAATGAAAATTATTTCTGTGAAAAGGGAAAGTCTATCATGCACAAATTTATTTATGACATCTTCTTAACGATGTACAACATGACTCGTTTAGATAGCTTATCTGCTTTGTGAAAATATTCCAATGTAAAACTAAACTAGTTGCGTTTCCTTCTAACTAAACTGGCTGTATATCTAAGTGATAGAACACTTATATTTATAAGCAATTTATATGCAAAAATAATGAAGAAATGAAATATCTTAAAAATAAGTATATATGGAATACCAACCTGGGCTACCGAAGCTTATTCGCCCAGAAACATGTTCGATAAAAGTGCTCTTTCTCGTAATTAGTCAAATCATAAGATAAAGGGGGAAACTTCTTTCCTTTACTAGTAAGCAATACTGTAAAAAAGAATTTACACGATATAAGGATACTTAAAACTAATACGAAAGACCTGCATGTCTATGTATTCTTAAATCTTGTGCACTCAAATATCCTCCAAATCATTCGTTAGCCTAATCCGGATTCCTAAGTAAAGTCCGAAAAAAGGAAAAAAAATCTTCGTTAGCTTGAAATTTCGATTACTCACTTAATATTATCGGCTTTACATAAATTGACTGACCTCTTGTTACTTAAATATTTAACTTTAGCCATTAATATTGATGTACCTTAGGTTCTAGAGCGAAAAGTTCTCACGAGATTACATTAAGTAGGATGTCATGGAAAATGTAGTGCAAGGATGAATAGATTAATTAACAATAAAGGAACCAAATAAAAGATGAAATAGATTTTATTACGTGATAAGAAGGAAACTTAGTCTTCTCGATTAAATATCTCGCGGAGAATGCCATTGAAAATTTCCGTGAAGGTATCTTATCGATTTGATTTCTTTCTAACCGTACATTCGTCATTCATGTAACAGAATATTGAAGAGAAATAAGAAGGAAATAATAATAAATGTATTGTATGTTTTTGTAGACACTCCTCAGTTGGCCTGTTTTAATCATAATTTCACACTTGCAGAATATAAATCATTTTGTTTTTCATACATAGTATATTATATCTATTATGTATATAGTATATATATATATATATATATATATATATATACATACATAGTATATTATATATATATATATATATATATATATATATATATATATATATATACTATTTCATAGATAGGATATTGTTAAATAACATAGTGCTATGTAAATCGAAACTAGCTTAACTAGTTGCCTTGTACGAAAATTCCTCAGACAGACACTGATACTCTATTTCCCCACCCAAATACATTTCAACAAAATCTCCAATCACTAAAATCGAATACACAAACACTAAAACATACCTAAAAAAACACACCTTCATATTCTGTATCAGTTTCTGTTTCTACATACCTCGTTTTTATCGGTAGATATCGATGTGTATTACCCAGTAACAAAACTCTATGGGCAAATTCAAATTCTAACTCTATTTTTTGACCAAACTTTGGTGCATTTTTCATTTGTTGGTCCATTTTTGGCAGGAAGCGGGAATCTTTATTTTTAAAATGATGCGTCATTTATATGTTTTGATGGATTGTGAAGGGATAAAAGCGCTTATCGCCGAAAACGGACGTTTAGAAATAATATATAAGGATACGCTATCCGTTTGCATTGGTCGCAGATACCCCATTCTTTCTTTCTTTTATGAATCTCAGATCTCTTCTGTATGCAAGGAACCTCTCTTCCATTTTTCCTGCATCGGTTTGGGATCTGACTCCATTTCCGCTAATGCCGTATTTACTTCCCGATCGCGGTTGCTGCGGTATACGACCGGAAACGTTGACTTCGTTGCTGTGATTCGAAGTGGAATGCCATCTGACGGCAATAAAGACAATCTCTCGCCTTTGATCATGCACCACTCGACGAATCACCAACCGCAATGGCGTAGGTAGAATTCGAGCCAAAATATCACATACATGTGATCACTGTGTAGCGAAATCGTTTGATTAAGAACGTTCCCTATGATAGGCTTTAGAAACAGACTCGCTAAGCCCAACATTCGTGTTGACTAACCAAGGTGTTAAAATAACAGAGTGATATATTCGAGAACATAAAACCATCAAAGTCTTTTCATGGTTTGATAGTGTTTTCGAATTAATCATTTTGTGCCATGTGGTCTTATATATACCAGGACAACAGGGTGGTGATTTTGAATTAGTCTATTAATTTTTAGTCTTCTGTCTTCTGTGTTCAAACTATCTGACATTTAAAATTTATTTATTTTAACTTTGTGTTGACGTGGTAGCTTAATTGGATAAAGCACCCACCCTGTAAGTGGGAGATCAGGGTTTGAGTCCCGACTACGGCGGACTTTCTCTCCTTCATTTATTTCTCTAATAAGACAACAATTAAAACCTTTTGATGGAACTTGATGGCCCAGTGGTTAGCTTTCAAGAGCCATCGCTCCGAACTATAGGTCCCGGGTTCGAATCTTTTTCTCATCAGGAAATGGTTGTGTGTGTTCGTCCATTGTTATTATTAGTAGTAGTATTGTGAAAAGTGCTTCAACAGCTGTGGTCATTTCGCACGTGGGTTCCCACCGGGAATCGAACTCGTGATCACTTTCATTGAAGTCGAATGCGCTGCCCACACGGCTATCCGGGAGGCCTCCATTGTTATTGTTGCCTTGGTTAAGAACCTACTGACAAGCTCTATTCGTTACCAATTCAGGGGCAACAGTAGCAGAGCAGCAAAAATAAAACTGTGATATTTAAAGATCGGGGCGAAAACAAATTGTTACCGGTTCCTGGAAAACGAACCGGTTCCGAACCAAAATCCGGCTTTTTTATCGAACCTTAGCGAATACCGGAATCACGGTTCGGCGTCCTGCTAAACAAGGGCGTCCGAGATTCTGTAAACATTCTCCAAGTTCGGCGCAGTTCGTAATCTATCAGCTTCCGATCGAGATTGAGACGTCCTCCGAAATTACTGGCGCAGTTCGTTTTCCTCCTTCGGACGTGCGAAGTGCGTCAACACGTCTCCCCAACGCATTTACGTAACGCTCGGAAAACGACTTTGACCCACTTCGCTTCATTCGCTTTCGGTCACATAGCGAATTCCTTATCTTTTCCTATTCTATTTCCGCTCTCCGAAATTCTTTATCCTTATTCCACGAGTTTGAGCGCAGTATTTTCCGTCCAAGTGAAAAAAATGTTCGGAAATATATCGCTCCATTCCTTAGCGTCTATAAGACTGGATCGAGATGGCACTTTGATCGTTTATGAAATCATTATCGTGACGCAGAGTGGTGACGCCTAGAGGTGGGAATAATCGAACGAAAACAATCGAATTATTCGATGGTTTGCTTCCATTGAATTATTCGAATAAAGCGTTTCGATTTTTCAATCTATAGGTGGAAACAATCGAATAAAAAGAATCGAATTATTCGATTGTTTGCTTCTATCGAATAATTCGAATAAACCGTTTAGATTTAAAACTATCCTAACCAGAGGTGGGAAAAATCGAATAAAAACAATCGAATGATTCCAATAAAGCGTTTCGATTCTCCGCTCTATCCCAACCGAGCGAATCTATTTGATTGTTCGAAGCAAGTGATTACAAAATATTGTGGAAGATTATAACGTTGAAAAAAAAACATTGAACAAGCTACCAGTTCCTTTCGAACTTTCATGTAAACTATTTTTGTTATCATGAACGGAGATTTGCACTAATAATAGAGTGTAGTACTAATCCAGAAATAACAAAGACCAAAATTTTCAATAGCAAATATATCTTCCCCGATTGTGATAACGAATAATAGTACGAATAAAGATTGGAAGAGAATTGGTATATTGTTAAATGCATTTGCTTTTCAATGATATAATGTTCTACATTGTTTATTAATTTTAAATGATGAAAAGAGAATAGATATTTAAGGAAATACCTGAATACCTTAGCCATCTTTTTCATAAATTGGAGTGAATAAATTGGTGAAAATGGAGTTAAAAATCCTCTTTTCGGAAATACTTCTATTCTTATGGTATCATGAAAGACGCGAAGAATAGACGGGAATAAAGACTCGATAAAGTGTCCGAGCAAAACCACTGGCCCACGAAAGCGAGTGAAGTCTTTCGAATGAAAACACTCAATTTTCAATCGATTCTCCCATCTCTAGTGACGCCAGTTTTGCGATCATCTTTAGGGAGCATCTAGGGCTGATTGTGGGAAATTAATCGGGGTATTGCGTCCTTGAAGCAAGGTCTCTGGCAGAGTGGTAGAGGAATTAAAAAGGATGCGAATGTTGAGAAGGACAAGTTTTCCAGAATGCGGGAATAGTTTTCAAAATGGGAATTCTTTGCGAAAGCTCCGAAGATTTAACCCTTGTTAGACACACTGTGGTGTAGTGCACCCCTAGCCCACCCCATTCTGAAAACTTGATTGAAATACTTTCATTTCGTCATTATTAATGTTTTTCATCCACTTTCCAATCAAAATCACCTGAATGTTTTTTGAAACAATAAAAACTTTGCTTATTTTGATAATAACAGAATTTTCACTTTTTCGCGAAATTCCTTCCTTTCATTTTCCAGAATGAATATCGTTTTCTGGTAGCTCAGTAATATGCTATTTTTTCTTGTAGTACTATATATTGAGCAAAGTCAGTTAAACTTTTAACCATTTATATGAGATTTTTTAAAAATTATGATTTTTTCGTAAAAAAATAATTTTCATTTTTCCGATATTTGAATTTTTAAAGATAATTAACTTTATATTTTGGTTTCTACGACCCACGTAACTCCAAAAAGTACGCTTTGGAGAAGTTAAAAAATTCTCAAATTAAAATTTCTCAAGTAAAAATATTCAATAGATTATTTGTTATAACAATTTTTGTCACTGGGTTGCGATACACACCCCAGTGTATCGAGCACGTCATTCCACAGAAGTGTGTCAAGCAAGGGTTAATATCGCAGCATTCGTGTTTCCATTCATTCCATTCATCGCCGATGCATCATTTTCATCGTCTGAAGATGGCTCCTTTGTGTCGAATCTCGTGAAGGCTCGGCCAAACATATTTCGCTAATTGCGTCGGAAATCGCGCTCAGGAAACGAAAACTTATCCGCTTGAAGTAAGTTTTGAAATTAGCATTTCCAGGAAACATTTATTGAGGAAGGTTCTATGAAAATTAATCCAACGCCTAACTGCCGGTTCCGTAGCGACGTTTCCTTGTTTCGATATTAGTTCCAAAGTTCTCGCTGTTGTCGCACGTGTTGAGTTCATTATTGGTTTTGAAACTTGAATTAAAATCATTCCAAGTTGTAAAAATACTTTCATTGCAAGTTTCAGTGTTTCTCCTCGGTAAGAACTGCTCATTTCAGTCATGAGATCATATCGGTATTATTTATTCGTTTCGTTGACGATCCAGTAATGTTTTCGGATTACAATAATATATGAAAATTACAATTTGAGAAGGATGATATCTTAACCGAGTAAATACTTTTAAAGAAACAATATTTTAGGTAGATATATATTCCAATCAATCAATAACTTTCTATTTTATGATCTCAATATCAAAACCATGTATAATTGAAAAACAATTTCTGCGATGCGTTCATCATTGAAATAGTTCAGATATAGTACGAGTACATTTTTGTTTATTTTATAAGGACTGGAACTATAAATCCTATTTTTAAGAAAGGCACCACTATAAAATCGCGTTTTTCTACCAAAAGTGAGAAAATACTATTTTCTCAGAACAGAAAGGAATTTCCTGTAGTTTGAATACGACGTATATAATAGCTTTTGTCAAATTTTATCCTTCTTCAATTACAATATTACTTTATTCATAAAATTTCATACCGAAAGATTCACTGTAAACTCAAATTAATCCGGGTGATGTTAATCGCATGCAGGTCTGAATGTCTTTTGAATTCCAACAGCCAAATTCCTTTCCCTTACATCCGTTTTTCTCACGCAAGGGTTTAACCCTGACGTTATCATGATCACTTGATAATTCTTATTAACTCCCTTAATTGAAGGCTTGAGTAAAGGGATTTACGGCATTCTATCGTGACTTAGCATTCAGGATTATTCGAATAATTTCGCTTGTTCATTTGGAATGATTTGGTGATAAAAATTTTGATCTGACACTAATCGTAGTCTTTGGTGTGATTATCCCATGGCAATCAAACGTAGGAACCTGAAAGTGAGTTTCATTTATTCTGAAAAGATGACCTTTTAAAAGTAGCATTTTACTTTTTTAATTCCATTTTCAATGAATACAGAGAATGATTATTTCCGTTACCTCCAATCCTAAGTATTTACGAACTGTAGCGTACTTTATTTTTATTAATTATTTAGGACTTTCCGCCGCAGTTAGACTTGTGCCTGGTGGCAGCGTAATTATCACAATACCTTGCATATCACAATAATATCATAATTACAATTACAACTAAAATACCATACTAATATATATACAATGATATACATTCTCAATTTTACATAACCACGAATGTATCAGTAAACAACGAAAAAATTTTTTTTAAATAAAATTTACAGTCTCCGGCGATGTCTTGTAGAAATATGCCATAATGAACAAGAAAAATTTGTACTTTTTCAACAAATTTTTATTATCAACAATAAAAGTTCTTGTCATTATGAAAACAATTTTAATTGCCTTTTACAAAAAGCCTTTGTAAATTCTATCTGTAATGTCAACTGAGCTTAATCATAAGGCAGCTTCAGAAGAAGTATCAATAGTCGTGTTACGTCACCTTTCTTTATCAAAACTTATTTTCCGTCAATATAATTTTTCGTTGTTTAGAATACTCCTTATGAAATTCACTTTCCTCGGGGAAATTTGTTTTATCATCCTATTGAAGCGACCCACATTATATCAACTCAACGAATAGCTTCCAGCTGAGATCGATGTATTCTGTAACCATTAATGAGATTTTTATTATCCATTCATCAATGGCACGTCACTTTTTCCATTATCGTCAAAGGGACTCTGGTCTTCCTGAGACATGCCTTTCAATTCTTTAATGATGAAAGTAAGCCTTTTTCTGTTGAATATGCTGAAAAAGTAGGTTAGCGATACCTTTATTTAATTGAAAGTGTTTGAAATTAATTGTTGACATGAAAAGTAAATTAATTAGGGTTAAGATATGACGATGGATCTCAAAATTAGGTTTCAGGCTCTGTGCCATTACTTAAAAAGTTTCAAAATAATATCTTCTACGGTTGAGTTTTAAGTTTGTCCTCTCCTATTTGTAGGTATTTTATGCATTGTTTATTTTGCAGAAATGGATCACTCATTAAGTGTTGTATCTTCATATATTTTGTTTTCATATCATTTAACCATTGACTCAATTCTTTTTTGTATTGTATTAACAATCTTTTTAACGAGTGCTATTGACTATTTGCTTTGTCTGTATTATTGATAAATCATTTTTAGGTATTCTATGAATTTTATGTTATATACTTTATTTCATCCATTTTATTTATTTTCTCCATGTATTCTATTTATCTATTTATTCTTACACGAGTAATTAAATGAATACGACTTTTAAATTCCGCTCGACAGTATATTTATACTTTTTCGTGTTTTTTCACATCTCTTAGCTATTAAAAAGGACAGTTTTTCGAACTTCAATTGCAAAATGAGATCGTGAATTCTCAAAGGACAGATAATTCGGTGTGATACAGTTATTTCATTTATTTAATTATTTAACTAGTTTCGTTCATTACGCGTTAAAAGCGGCAGTATAAGACAATATCCGTACGTATATCCGTATTATCTTCTAAATAATTTCTTAATGAAATATTTTGTATCGCGTCTTAAGTTTCTTAATATAATTGTGCATCGATTAGGGAAAGATGTGTTTCCCAATAATGATCGCACTCTTTGTCGTAAGAGGTTTGTAATTTACAAGTTCATAAACATGAGAATGGACCACCCTATCGAAAACTTATCCTCTTTAATCTATAAATGCAGCAAAAGATGAAATCTCCGTCTTTCTAGCTTCATCTCTTTATATGGCTCTTTCTCTCTCTTCTCCATTGTGGTAGATTTCCGAACCAAATTCTTTCACAGCTCGAAAAGTTCGCACCATCTGGTTTACCCTCCTTAATGAGTTTTCATCCAGCTCAAACTCTAGAAGAGGCCATTTTCACTTGATAGAAAGTAAGAGTGTTATTTTCCCCGAGGTCCATAAAATCTGACCTTCTAGTTCTCGAATGGCCACTATCGCCTTTAATGTAAGTTTGACGGTGATATCGGCAAACAGGAGAAACTCGTAAAGCGGTGACAGCTATGTGAAAGCCATCTTTTGGCTCGTCGTTACGGAGTTATTGCCAACAAGGAATTCTCTTTGAATATCCGCCTACCATAATGAAGTTTATAATTCAGAGATTAGACCTTGAAAATGAGATGAGATCAATCGGATGAAATATTCATGCAGACCTCCGGTCTAAAATATAATCATTACCAGAGAGGCTACCAAAGATAAAAGTAGCTGTTGGAGATAATCATAGCAATAAACGAATGCGTTAAAAATCAAATTTATTTAATTGTAAATTAAATACAAGCAATAATGTATAGCAGTAGAAGCTGAAGTAGAAAAAATCCCTATTGTGACCCAATGCTCAATTTTAACCAGATTCCATTTGTCCCTTCAGAAATGCTATGGAGCACTAGTAACTATTTTCCGTATGGTGTTACGCTTTTAATGTGTTAAAAATCAAATTTTTATCAGTTATAAATTAAAATACATTAAAATAAAAGAAATTATACATAGCAGTAGAAGCTGCGCAAAATCCCTATTTGGAGCCAATGCTCAATATATGTACTCAGATTCCATCTGTCCCCTCAGAAATTTTATTACTTTTCTAGTAAAAAAATTACTATTCTGGTTACTTCTAACTAATTGCAAATTGTGCTCTTGCATCCTTTTCACTTATTACACTTATATATTGTTAATATGAGCAGATATTTTTTCTTTTGTGTTTTTTTTTCTGCTCTTACGGAGCTTATAAGGCCCTGAGCACAATAAATGTATTATTATTATTATTATTATTATTATTATTATTATTATTATTATTATTATCATAATCATCATTATTATTATCACCAGTAATATATTTTGCGTTGATGACCATTTTCCTTTGTTATCGGTGACCGTATATTTGTTATCTACAAAGAAATAAACATCCTATAAGAAGACTAGTTGAATAATGAAAGAATAAGAATAAACTTTCTTAAAGAGATTCCAAGGTCACCGAACTGTCCCCATCCAATCCCCAGATTTTCCCATAATCCCTTATCCTAACACTAACCATTACCTTTCTTTCAAAATAAAACCTAGGTTTTCCTCTAATACTTTTCTTCCAATGTCCTTTCCAATACTGTCTCCAGCTGACCGTTATGCCTCAAAGTTTGCTCGATCAATTTTCCACGTTTTTACACCGAAGTTTCCCCAAAGACTTCTCTCTTCGTTTGTTCGTAAAAGGACTTTTTCTTTATTTATTCGGTCCGACCGTTTTATTTTCATAGTTCTTCTGTAGCACCATTGTAGTCTTCACTTTTTCTTGCCTTCCCTTCTTGCATCTGTACTCTATACAAACTGTAAGCATGAAAAAATATCAATGCTGGAATACAAGGCAGCATTCTTCGAATTCGAAATTCAGGATTCGACTTCCTTAAAAACTTACTATCAAGAAGCAAGAAAATGACGAAATTCTACCAACTGCATTTAATTGTTTGAGAGAGAGTTTTACTCCCTGATGATTTTTCCATGAGTCGAAACCATAGTGGCTTTTCAATGAATCAGTAAGGTTGACAAAAGTTCGACTTTTTTATGGAGTTCTACCACGAATTCACCGCCGAAGCAGTGGATTCTATTTTTAGTCATTTTTTATCTGGAGCCTCACATCCGTTTTCATATTTGTTGCTTTTATATTTAATCGTGACCTTTAGCGCTTCTGGTGCAACAAAGAATTCTTTAAGCTTCATTCACCACGTGGGTGTCGCTCAGCTCCCATTAAAATTAAAATAACTTTCAATGGGATATTCTGTTCGAAACTGGGTATTGTTCTCGAACTCATTGAGCTCCTTCATGGGAAAACGGTTTGTTTTGGTGATTTCCGCGGAAGCTCGTTGAAGATGAGTGAGGATGAAAGAAACAGAAAAATAAACGGAGCTTTTTGTGAGGTATAGATTCATCATGGTGTCAGAATTGACAAAATATGTTTTCAAATATTCAAATGCAAATAGACCAACACTGGTCCATTTTTCTTCTTGGATTATTTTAGTTCTGTCTTTCTTCGATATTATAGGGATCGATTATTTCCCAAATTCTTCCTTTACGAAAAAAAAGTCGAATTTCTAAATGCTTATGATAGTCTGATTCTAAAGAACATTCGAAGAAGAACGTAAACAAACCAGCATTTTACAAACATGCTAATAATATGTAAAAATCGCTGCAGTAGATTCCATATTAGAAGAGAACCTTCATGTTCGTATCTTTGTATTTTATTCCATTGAAAAGGCCATTTTGCTTCTAATTTCCTAACTCGTTACTAGAAAATTTCTTTTTTGAAAATTATTTTCCAATTTTTGGGGAAGCCATCGTTTCCCTTAGGAGCATATGAATGCCGTCAGTTTATTGATGGCGTTATTGCGGTGTTCGAGTAGTTGGTAAATGTATATCGTCTTTATTCGGGTATAAGATCTAAGTGTGTGTGACTAAGAAGTCTCCTCTGGCATCTTCAGCGTAACACAGAGTTCCAAACCTGGGACGCTGGTACCCTTGAAGATCTACGCCCTATATATAAATAGAAGGACAAATGACTTTTAAGGGAAATAGTACTCGTACATTATTAGCGATGTTTTTACTGTCTGACAGCCTCACCAGTGTCTTTCCACACCTATGAATGTGCACTTTAGGTAGAATCTATTATAGCGTTGATGGTTTCGGCCTATACTTGGTGGTATGCCATAATAACATAAGATTATATAATTATCACTTTAATTTATACAATATATATAAAAAGTGTTCTACCTTTCGGTAGGTTCATGTGCCTCCACATTCCCTATTTAATTCCCTCTCCTTCAATTCCCGGTAACTTATCCCACCCCTTAATTCGTCTAACAACTTCTGTCTTTGTCTTCCCCTCTGTCTTTTCCCTAGCATTCTTCCCTCGATCGCTTTCTTCAATAATCCCTCCCCTCTCAATATTTGACCCACCCATTCCTTTTTGTCTATTTTTAATTATTTCAAGCATTACTCTTTTCTCCGCAACCATCTCTAGAACCTCCTCGTTCGTTTTTCTATCGAATCCAACTTACTTTCTCCATTCTACGCCGTAATTTATACAATACCATATTAAATGCACTCTCATGACCTTCTTACTTATGACTATATACACTGAGGGAATTTTTGAGGATTTCATAAGATAGTTGAATTAACACTTTACTTTATACAATACCATATTTAATATACACACCTACGGCCCAAGTTTCAATACATGGCATAATCACCAGAATTTATTATTGAACTACATAGGGATGCGGGACTAAAAGCCTATGGTAGGGACTAAAGAAGTTGAAAGCCCCTCGATCTAACCTTTGGTGACGTGACGAACTCCCAGCAAAGATGTGATCCATCCGTAACTCGACTCTCCGTCCATTTATTTTATTCCCTGCCTTTAATTTTAAGGATGAAATTGCCAGACACTGCCATTAAACCTATAGGAAACGAGCCGGTAATAAATCTAAATAACCGAAGTTAATACCATCTCGAGAGAGAGCCTGCACTGCAAATGTGCTCGATTTCATTCGTCCATTAAATTTTTTAAGGGAAAACGAACGCTTTGGAGAGCGGTAGTGAGTCTTAAGCCGGGAAACTTCTTCCTTTCTCCGGCCTCGGAACATAAACTTTCGTTTAACGACTCAAGCCGTTGCCTTCCCTTAAAATCGAGTGGAATGATCTCGGGTTATGACAACTATTTCGCGACCGAATATAGCAGCTTATAAACTCGATGAGAGGAGAAAGTAATTATGACTTATTTGGTGGAATGAGTAATGAATATCCGCGACCTTGGCGAAATTTTGGGTCCATCCTTATCTGCGGTTCGGAACGCATTACAGCTCTAGAGTGGAATTAGCTCAATGAGGATTCTCGGGAGTATTAAAAGCCTCTATGGGCAATTTGAGACCGTAATTACATGTGTAAGGAATTATCGGAAAGGATTATCTCCGTTATTTTACTGTTTGTGAGGACGACTATCGAGGAAATTGCCATCCCATAGGCTGACCATTGTTTGTTTAAGACCAGGGAGTAATCGGAAGAGGAGAAAGTTCTTTTAAGTGTCTAACTACAACCCAGAGCTACTTTTTTATAGGCCAATGTCGTAATCAAGCTGCTTCAGACCGCACTTTCAATTGTGTTAAGCCAGCCGCGGAGTGATTGGCTTGTTAACCAACCCCAAAGTCCCGGGTTCGAGTCACGACTAATCGGATTTTTCTCCGTAGAGAATGGTTGTGTGTGTGTATTCCAATTTTATCGCTGGGGAAGGGTTGAGGATAGGATCTGGCCGTAAAAATCTGCGCCAAAACCATATTCATCATCACCAGTCATCAAGAATCATCAGCTGACCCCTGTCTAAGTGATGGGAATAAGGATAAGAATGAAACTCTCTGTTTTGCAATTTTTATCCTAAATATCTTCCCCTGTTTATTTAATCCATAATGGACTTAATTATATTTTTAGTTAAACTCCACCTTTTAATCTTCTTTGATGAAGCTCCCAGTTGAATGTTAAAAATCGCTAATACCACGGAAAAGAATAAAATACCTGAGATAGTAAGGTCCAGAAATACTGCTTCATCAGATGTCTTTAAAATATGAAAGATTATGACTAAATCACTCATAAAGCATTTATCAGAAAATGGAAACTACTTATTTTCACCCGTATCTTCTTGGTTCTTGGTCATTAGCCAGTTAAATACAAAGATTCTAAATGTTTACTCAATTCGCTGGACTTTCAACTGCATGGATAATAATCGACATCGGATTTAACTATTTTCGATGAATTTCTCAGCATATGAAGCATGCCACTGAAATATGAATTCTGCTCTTTTATCTTACTTTAATTTATGACATTCTTAATAAATGAACTTCCCAGCATACGGATCATTCTTCTGAAATATGATTTCTGCTCTTTTATCATACTTTAATTTATGATATTCTTAATAACTGAAGTTCTATAGAGGCCTAAAACTCGGCGGTGTCTTCATTTTCTTGCCGCCGCTTTTCCCTGCTTTCAGAAAAATATTTTATCGATTTTTAACGCTCAAATCAGAAGAACTCAAAATTTGAGAGGTATTCTCCGGGGACGTCGGCGGTATATTGATTTAGATACTTGTAATAATTTGAGTCTCTCGGTGAGGTTTGAGTTGCCCGAAGTTAAAGGGATAGAATTTTAACTTTTACGATGAATTATCTGCTGTCGCTTCAACCTTTCGAAAACTCGTGCTCCATTCCCATGAGCCAGTATTCCGGACATCAACACCAAATCATGAATGGCTAGAATGAATGGCTAGAATGGAATCTGATAAGGTATCGAATCCAGTCACGAAATGCCAAGGGCGTCACTATCGATTGTCTGACCATGAGTACCCAGCAATAATTCCTCTCTTGCTACAAGATCCCAAAGACAAATTAATGATGATCAGTTGTAATGAATTCCTTCGGAAAGCCACCTAAGGTCAACTTTACAGAGATATCGTTCAGAGTTCAAATTAAAAGCAGTCGCTACGTAAGTCGATGCGCTTTCCACGTGTCAACCACGGTGAATACCGCTTGGCTAGACTTTTAATTCATCTAATTGGTTTGAATATGTAATAGAGAAGAAAACCCAATTGATGGAAAAGCATAAAAAGGAAATTAAATGAAAATTGATAAAAAATAATAAAAAATCTACACATAATGTATTATGTTGCATTTGTCGACTAAAAAGAACAAACCACAAGGTAATTAAATTAATTATTTACTTAAACAGAGGCCGATAAGCCTCTGATTTATTTATTCTTGATAGAAGCGTTTGTCTTGTGATTTTATTGAATCGGCTGTTGATCATGATGGGTGATATCGTTATTTGGTTTTGACGCATACGCATTTTACTGAATATTATTTTTGACGCCATAGAAGGAAAATTAGAATCCATTCCCTGTCTTACGCGCCAATTTTCCACATTCCTTATTTCTGTTGTCTGTGTCTATGTAAATGTCTTGAATTACTCGTGAAATATTCATTGGCCATGCTAATTAATTCCATCATCTTTGAATAAATTATTCTATTGCAAACCGTTAAAATACAGGCACTTATCCACAGTAACTACCGAATTTCTCTTTATTGTTCTTATATCGCATGATTGATCATAATATTCTAATTCGGTACGTTCTATAAATTCACTAAATGTGTCAGAAATATGTCGATTCTGCATTCTTAAAAATAAAGGTTAAATCAGTTTGGTTTGATTGCCATGTTTTCCATCAGAGCTGTTGTCGCAATAGTTGAGATAATAATAGGTTGGCAAGTTTCATAATTAGCAAACTAATTTGTTGCTATTGATAAAGATTCTATTAATATTCATAATCCATGGTATAACCTTGATTATTTAAAGGGATAGAAAATAGTACAACATTCTTCAAATTGACGAAAAAAGCGTTCTTTCCCAGCAAAAATAAGAAATAAATCATTTAAGATCATTTTATGTGTAAAATTACATTAAAGTAATTTTCCAAAACAAATATTTCTGAACTGTTCTGGGATTATAAATTTATTTTGTATCGGATCCAACCTAACTTCGCAAGTTATCATCGTGATCAGTAGAGAACATGGCAGACAAAGCATTACTATGCAGAAAAGCATCATAATTCTACTTCAGCATCTGCATACTTCTCATTACTACGACTACAGTGTGGGATCCTCATGAGTACTGTCGTGCAAAGAAATTAGAGAAAGTACAAAGAAAGGCAGCTCGATATGTTATGGGTAGGTTCAGAAAAAAAGGTAGCGTCACAGAAATGCTAAACGCCCTCGGATGGGAATCACTGGAGAAGAGAAGGAAAATAATTTGGCTAGGTTGCATTTATCAGATAGTTTCAAGCAGGAAGGGATGGGAAGGATTTAAACATTTAATCAAAGAGCCTGATTTTTTAGGAAGGTGTCACAGCCAGAAAATAAAACTTAGACCGCAGAGAGCTAACATAGCTAAATACTCCTTTTTGAACAGAGGCATAACAGAGTGGAATAAGTTGCTGAATCTCAAGTCATTTAAAAAGAAATGTGATAAAATATTGTAGATGTAGATTATCAATAGGTTAATTGGATATTGTTCTCAGCATTTTTGTAAAGTTATGTAATTAATGCATATGCATACGCTGCCATTATTAATTAATAACAGATATTTTTGTTTGTACTATGAGTGACTGATAATTTTATATTGAAGTAAGGGTTGTAAATCTGACTGTGTTGACTGATTATGTATAAATATCTGATTTTATATTTTCTATATATATTTCATGAGTTGCCACCGGACAGTTGTCCACTTGTAACTTGACATTGTAAATAAATAAATACGCCCTTCTTTTCGTGATTGCAGCCGCCGTGGAGGCCTGCCTCTCCCAAGGACTTCGGCGAAGGGCCTTAGGTCTCTTCAAGAGCAGCTCCACCACAGCACTGCTGCATAAAGTCGCCAAGACTTTCGAACCAGCAGCCACAATCTCCCAGAAGGTCATCGAGATAGAAAACACGGACCCCAACAGGTGGGTGATGTATTATCAGACTAAAAGATAAATCCGTCTCGTTCCGTTTGATTGGTGTGAGACGTCCTTAACCTTCGGATTAAATTTAATAGAATAGTCCTCCGCCATCGACGATGTATTCACGGTCATGATCGATGCTTACGGAATTGTATTTATCCATCGATTCAACCTCATCATGAGTCTCCTTTATGCATCATGATGTCTTATTTTAGATATAAAAGCATAAAAATCTCTTCAACAACTTTTTAATGACTTCTGGCACTTGAATGAAAGCTCATCGTTTATCTTTCCGTTTATCGGGTAACTTAAGTGCTTCAGTCTTATGTAAGTCTTTACCAAAAATGGCTATCAATAGATCACCGCAACAATGGATGTTTGCTACAAAACAACCTTTCCACAATTTTAAAAGCAACTGTCTACAAAGATTATCGGTAATTAATCAATTTACGGTTTAAAATATTTGACCGTTGAATACGCATGATATGATTATGTTCTTTGAATAATTATCAACGTGAAATGTTACATGTACGTAAGTGACAATTGATGTTTTTGAAAAACCTACCCGGTTACTCAAAATTTCCTCTTCATTCTCCCTTGAATCAAAGTTCGGTGGTGATGGGGTGTTTTTGGGCATGGGTGAATTTCATTAGAAAGATTAGTTGCACAATCTTTTTATCGAAACATAATCCCAAGTGATATCATAATTGCTTACTCAAGTGTATTTAATTCCATAAGTTTCCATATGTTCAGGTAGGTGTAACTACAGACATTTTTTTACATTTAAAGAATCGATTACTCATTCGTTTTGACATGAAGAGGGAAATCATTCATTATCTACGGAAATTATAAAATAATTTTTCAATAAATATTACAAGAGAGTTATGATATATCTCTTATGTGGGAAGTTTTGTACATAGTGAGGAAGATGTTCTGTAAATAAGTGCAACAATTTATCTAGGTTATATACTTACTTGCATATAGTAATTGATCTACTTTATATTGCTTCAACAATGCTCACCATCCGTGGTGCTCTTCTGTTGGGTGAGTCACAATGGTCTTTTAAGCATTAATTAATTTTCTTTTGCTCGGCTGTTTGTCCATTTGTCTATGATGTATTATCTCGTGTAATTTGAACTTGTGTCGTGCTGTCTACTTAGTATTTGCTCCACGCAAGTGTATTTTATATCGGCATTTTGGTTGAATAGCTATTTTTATTGCATTTAAGTGTGTTAAGTATACCTTACTGTGACCCTTTTGTTATCTCTGTATTAATATATTATCAACTTATCTCATTATCAAAAGGTACTTGCAGACAACGAATCACGTGATAATTGCTCTGCATTGTTGAAATATCATTGTGCAATTTGACGCTTATTCTTGCTGTAGCGCTTCAGCAACGCTCGGTATCGCACTGTTTAACATTAATAAATGAAAATCGTTCGGCTATTTCCAAGAGGTAAAAACTTCTCAGTTGGATAATTTTAGTCGATGAAATTTTCAGTTTTTAGAATTGGCTAAGTTTCCTTGTTTTTACGGTCATTTAACTTAAACAATTTAAACTTTAAGCAATCGTCAAGCAGTTCGTTGCATAAAATATTTGTATTAAGTGTTTCTGTTTTAACGTCGGTGTTTTATTGGATATTAACTTAATTGGATTCTTTCATAAGCCGACATGAATAAATGCCTCTGCTGTTATCTGGATGAAACGTAAAGCTTTGCCATAAATCTGCTTCGGCTTTATTGACAGCTAGCGACTGCCGAAATATTTTATGGACGTATTAATTGGCCGTCTTTGCTGAATATCGTTATTTATAATGATGGCATGATGAAATTGAAAGGATGGGTCATTTTATTTATGGATTCTTTGCTTATTCGTCATCGGTGTATTACGACGTGGCATAGAAAAGGTACGCGTAATGAGACTAATGATATTTATTCAGTGGTAAACTGTAATTATTTTTTATTTTTAATAATGAAATATACAGGTATCTGCAAGCCAATTTGCTGTGTTAAGCTTCGGTTATTTTTACATATCTTGTGATCGCGCATTTCGTGGTTAATAACGATTCCATGGTTTTCATAAATGTTGTCCGTTCAATTTCAGGCTAAAATGTTGCAAATGTTTACCCTAAATGTGAGTTTTATAATGCATTCAGAGGGATTTCTCCCCTTCAAACTATTTCCGAACGTAATATCCTTGAAAGGAAAATGAGCTATCCGATGTGAATTAAATTTAATTTTAATTATTATTTTGCTTTGCAAAAATTGACGGCAATGAATGAAATGGAAAATATCTCTTTGAATGAGAAAAATTTTACAACATAAACTGGATTTAACTCAATAGTTTTGAATCGGAAAATTCAAAATCTATAGATTTTGGAAGGTTTTTTGAAGAATTGATATTAATCTATAATATTAAAAGTTTCTTTTTTTAGTTTCCAAACTTTCTAAATGCAGCTAAAGCTCCAGTAATTTGTACCTATCGACATATTTGTTTTCGGAATATTGCATGAAAAAACTTGATCAGTTAGAAATAAGTGAATTCCTAACAATGAAGAAATATTTAATATACTGTTTATTTTCTTTCTCAAAGAGATACAGATTCATTCATTCATACAGTCGATTCTTTGAATTGTTTTATTTTTATCAAAAAGGATTAGCAGTTAATATTACCTATGATATTCCCACAGAAATCAACGTTTATCTACTCACTTTTGCTTCTCATTTCCAAGAGGGACCTCAACTTTATTTTCGAGACATAATTGAATCGTGTAGATTAATTTAGCCAGATCTTTCTAAGGATAAAGGGACTTTTCGCCATGAAAAAATTCGAGACTTTTTTTGGGATTTGTATAAGGTTGTGAAACGGAAATACTCGCGATAAAAGGATCATGCATCAGTATCGCTCATTCGTATCTTTCGCTGAGCAAGCGTATATTTAATTTTTTTATCTTTCGATGATGCTGATATAACCGTGAAAGAGTTGACTCACACGAGACCGAAATGGAATGAATTTTTGTCGCACGAAAATGGATTTCCGACCAACTTATTCCCTTTATTTTTAATATCCCATTTTCCGCCGTTCGCAGAGTTACGTGCTGATGACAAGATAACAATCGCCCATTGAATTAGGGCCTTTTTTCCTCCTACCTATTATACCTATTTCAGACATCGTTTTGATCGTACAATTTCAAATGAAACATGGTTACTCGTAAACAAAAACTTGGGTGAAAATTTGATGTGTCAATCGCATCATCAAAGAAGACACTTTGGCCAAATGAATTCTCACACTCTCGTTTGACCGTCAAGTTTCAGTATTTATAAATTTTATTGAGGCTAATGATCTAAATTTATTTAAGGGTAGTTTCCTTCAAAAATTAACGTGATTTCGTAACTGGGCAGTCTCGAAAAATTCCCTTTAAATATAGATTAATACTCTCAAATTTTCATCATACGTGGAAAACGTTAATTGTTCATAAGATTTGCATCGTTTACACCAAGGTTTTCCAACTTATCTCCTGCTGTGATAGACAAAGAGAAAAAAAATTGGCATTGTCGAAATTATTAAACAGTAATACTTATGCGTCTCCTATTCTGTATACAATCAAAGATTTTGAGCTTTAAGCTCAATGTTATTTAACGTAGATGTACTCTGCAGACAAATGCTTGAGCTAATAAAAATTATTCGAAGGAAGAGAATTCTTTCTATTACCATTCGCGATCGACCGAATGTTCCTCGACAATCGATCGCTATCGTCTTGTTAGCCACTCCGTGTACATGAAGTATGTACTTTGGTTAATCTTTAAAATGTTCACAAATAAATACGTTGTATTGTTCAGAGTGATTTGAGGGCTCTAGAATGAGTCAAGTCATAGTCAGAAATGACTCGAATTGCACTCGGTTTTTTGTACTTCAGTCACAAAAATTAAGCTCCAAAATGCCATGGCATAGCGATGTAAATATCGCTGAAAATAACTCTTTGAACCAAACTAATGCCCGGCGATGGATCGCCGAGATGACTGTCGCCCAGTTATCTAATCCGACGCGGCCGTCGACCACCTGTCACCGAAAATTCAATCAGGAACCGTACCGGAAACTTCCCGATGAAATCTCACACGAGATAACAAGAAGTTTGCCATCAAGAAAAACATTCTTTAAACATCCATATCAGCTCTCCGCGATCTTTCAATTAACGACCCATGTATACTGTGACGCAAAAAATATTCTCTCAATGGCAAAACCTCTGTTTTCGTCTCATATCAGAGTTCATCGGTGAGTTTCCTCTTGTGTAATATGAGGAATATCATCTCCCGTGAAATAAGTCGCGCGCTCGCTTTGTTTAGATCGATGTGAGTTGTATTGCATCTTCGATTCAATTTCCTTGGGCTCTGGGTCATCCCAAAAATAGAATCGACCCAGATATGCCCTTCACGCATTCGATTCAATTGATTCCAGAGGGAAGATATTTCACCGAAAATCCTCTTTTGAAAACCTCTTTTGGTTCTCTATGAAAATTTCCCATTCATATTCAATGCTATATATTTCGATTCCCATTTCTAAATTAATTTCGATTAATAAATACCATTTGTAGATTAACGTAGGAGATTTTGTGTTTGATCAAAAGTGTATTTAAAGACGTTCCTCTTAGTTAATTCGTTAATCTCAGCTTCTTTCCCCAGCTTCCTTTCCTTGGTCCATTTCGGTATCTCAGAAGAGGAATCAAAATTCGGCGTTGGCTCTCCGTCATGAATATTAAATCACCAATGAAGTTTTTGCACTTTCAAAGGAAGCTAATTTCGGAATTTCTATTTCGGTAAATGGACGAAATAAGCGTTCCGCGTTTCCATTTTTGAATAATCTTGGATGCCATTAATACCGAGACCATTTAGAGAAAGTTTTTTCCCCTTTTATCCGAAGCCAGAAAAGTTTGAGTTTTGAACTCCGTGGAAAAGTATTCTTTTCCTCGACAGAAAAGATGTCTTGCGTGAACTCTCGTCATTCTATTCCACCAAGTCTGCTGGAAATAAAAAAAAAGTCGTTTCCTATTGGAGATCCAAGTTTCTGCGGGGAGTTCGTGATCATCAAAGAGAATCTCCATGAGCTTTGTTTTCCACTCGGGCTCTAACGACCACCCACGGAGAAGCCATGCACAATGAGAAGGAAAAAAACTGTTGGCTACGCAATCTTTTTCGGTCGGAAATTACCACCTTCTCGGGAAGAAAACCTACAGAGAAAACGAGCCACTCTTATTAATGGACGGGTCTCTTCTTCCTGATGGCAGATGTGCGAAATTCTTTAATTATTTCTGTCTTGTCGCTAGAAGGATTTGCATCCTAAATGAATTTTTATTTGTGTATCAAAGGAAAAGTTTCGATAGGAAAAAAAGTCTCAGTAATTAGGCTCCCGAGTTCGAAGGAATGCTACTGGAGAGGTAAAAAAAAAGTATAATTACCTGATGAATAATTCTATCCTCTTTAATTTCGTCAACTTTGAGGCCCCTGTCTTATGGGAAATTGCCTCGAATAGATATCTCACTTCTTATCTTTTTATCTTAAGGGATGCCTTTTCCCTTCTTCATGGACTTGCTCTAAAATCATGTTTCCCTGACGGAAATAACCGTTGTTTTGCTGGAGAAAGAATCGAACCCCAACCGGAAGAATTCTTGAGGACGAACCAAAACCGAAAAACGTTTTTTTGTTCCCTTACGATTTGCAACTCCTAACAGTGCATATTTTAATTAACTAATTACACTTTAACTAACTAACTTACTTAAATATGTGTGAAATATACTTGCAACTAACTACGACTGTATTTTATTCGTAAATTAGAGTTAAAATTAAATAAAAAAAGCTAGAAATAAATAAAAATAAAATCAAAAATAAATATAAAATAAATAGGAATAGAAAATAATATAAATCATTTTAAATTTAAAAATGAATTTCAGAAGAACATAAAACTACAATGAAGGGAACGAAAAAATATGGTTCGAGATTGGCTGTAGAGAAACCGAAAACGAAGCAAAATTTGTTTTTCACAGCGAACCGATGAGTATTTAATACAAAAAATTTCGAACGTATAATTAAGTAAATTGAACAATGGATTGTTTATCTAAAGAGATGATTCTGTGGTTAGGATTCTCTCAGAAAGAAATGTCAAATTTGGGAGTTCAGGGCCTACTAAGTGGACATGTTGATGATGATACTAAAAGTATCCCAAAAAGCAAATATTCTTTGATAAAATATTTCCAGGTTTTAGAAGATACTGGAAATTAGCTAAGTAACCCTTTCTTATTTGTGATTCTTAATTACATTATTCATTAAAAGTAAAAACATTAACCCTTTGCTTTTATTAGTTCCCAAGAATCTTAAGTTATGAGCAAGAATTATTGAAAATGTATTTAGAAGCAATCCATTTCTCCATGTATGTAATTTTTTTATTTTCATCTGAAAATGCTTTTGGTCTCGGAATTTTTTCCAGAAAAACTAATTTTTGGAATATATATTGAGGACCCAAGGCCATACGGGTAACAATATTTGTCTTATATAAAAACAGAACCAGGTTCAATACTTGGTGGGGTCAGAATTTTAACCCACCATCATAAAGAATTGGGGATATCCAATGGTACAGGTAGTGTATCTGAAGGTTTTGGCAATGGAAAACCAATATGGCAGCATACTTTGAAAACATAACTCCCATGGTAAATACTGGTTAGATAAGCTTTGGATCTCTAATGAGGTGTAGTACCGTGGATTTTTTTTTTACCTTTATGTTTTCATTAGAATGTTTGTTTCATGACTCAGGGCATGCAAAGCACAAAAAATTTACGCACATCACTTTTTGCTGCATATAAAATAGTGTATTACACTAAGCAAAAGAAGACAGGAGAAAAGGCAAGCACATAATATGAAGGGATTCCTAATTTTTACTCACTTGTTTATTAATTAGTCTATATCCTTCTCCACACTATCATCTACTCCTTAAGTTCTGCAAGATCCAACAAAAGATTAGATATTTGGACTCACCAGAGTAAACCACCATTCCTGTAGCTGACTCACCTCAATATCCTCAATTTAGTATTTAGACTTTGTCTAAAGTAAACTTAATGTTATAGTTTTAGTTGTATCGTATGTCCAAAAGCAACAGGTACTGTGAGACTGCTTTCAGTAAAGCTGCAGCTCAGCAGTAAACATCTTTACAGCTAAAAGCTTATGAGCTTAATTCAGAAGCTATGAGCTTTTTACCATTGTTGAATATCTTAAGTAACACTGCAACTTTGTCCACAGACGATCCTCCTCAAGCAGTGACAGCACCAACCGTCTGCCAAAACCTCCTCTCCAAAAGAAAAACTCTTCTACATCAGTCCCAAGCTTGACCTCATCTTCAACCGTCCCTGGAGGAATATCCTCAGCCACAAATTCAGGGAATGCAGCTCCCCGCTACCTCTGGATCCGTCTAGCATTGTTTGATAAACAGCTTGCCAAGATAATTGACTACCTGGTCCAGAATAGCAGGTATGTTACCAGAATGTATCAGTGTATCAAGCTGGAGTGTTCATTTAGTCTGAGGTGATTTATATTGTTTGGATATGCAGTAAATCTGTGTTCATTTCATTTTCAGCAAATATTATGAGAAGGATGCTTTAGTATCTGACCCTGACTATGGCTCCATACTCAGTTCATTGCTAGGTAAGTTATATATATATTTTTTTAAGTATTTGCATGAAGGTTTAGATAATCTTAGACAAATTTAAAGGAAATGTTACATATTTCTTTAACAAAAAGGAAATCTGTATCTCAGCATTTTATAGAATTCTCGATTCACAGAAAATTTTCCTTAGATTACCTGAAATTCCATTTAAATAGATCTTCTAAGTATCAATTAAGTTTATGAGTGATTCATATCAATAATATGATAATCCACAGTTTTTATACTGTTTCAGCTTCAAAGAAATGTATGATTTATTGATTTTTTTAGCATTTTTTCATTGATTCTTGAAATTTTTATATAATTTTCACCTATAATGTTCAATTGACTTATTTTTACTCATGAAATGTTTATAAAAACTTATTTTTACAGTTGGTCCATGTGCTCTTGAATATTCAAAGACGAAGACGCATGATCATCTATGGACTGATCCTCGTGCCGTTGAATTGGTTCAAATGCACAGAATCTCAACAGGCGCCTCTATGCCTGGTGCTGCAGGAGTAACTCCAACGGGTACACCCCCACTTTCAAGGAGGCCAGCACTCAATGTGAGCTAATTGGATGTGTTATGGGAATCAGCCATATCCCTTTTACAATTTCAAGTATTAATTTCCAACAATCCAAAATTGTTACTAACAAATGATGCATGATTTCTAGAATATATATTTACTATAAAAGTTTTCTAGTTAGGAAAGGATTATTTTTGCAAGAATTCTCATCTCAGTTAGGATAAGGTTTCCTTTGACTTGTCTTTCATACTTCACCAAAGTTTTACCTTTTCTCACTTTGTCCAGTGCTGAACCACTTTGCACTTCATCACATAATATTTTGCTCATACTTAAGCTTAAGCCTTCAGAACACAGCAAATACAAGCAGCCATACCCAATTCCCTTATTCGGTGGCTATTACTTAAGTCACAAAAATTCATTTCACTTCAAATCAAACATACAAAAAATAATTGATTTAAATAGTTTCATATCAGATATTTATCTTTCTGCTTTTTTAGGTAGGAAATTCTTATTCTTCGATGATTCTGTTTTTGAAATTTACTCTTCTCCTTATTGCTGATAATTCAGAGGTTTACTTATAAGGATTCCTAATATTCCAATGCTTTTGAGAAAAGTTTACCATGATAACATGTATTTACCATTTTATAATTTAGAAGAATTTTTTACATTTCTGCTTAATTTAGTTATCATTCTAACCCTTTTACTGCAGTAATATATTTCAAGAAGTGTTTCATGAAAGTTTCAAAAATCTGCTGAAAAATCAAAAACAATTATGTAAAAGTTTTGTAAATTTTTTTTAGGATTATACAGGGTTTTTCAACTATAATTTAGATATTTTTGACTCCTTGTCCATTGTATTATATTTATAATAATTATAAGTTGGTGACTTTAAATGTTTGTTTGGATATATTTGAACTCTGCAGCAAAAGGGTTATATCACCTCATTAAGCTATAAAATTAATCTTTACTCAATGTTCTAAATGCTGCCTATATTTCAGATCAGACATAGCCTTCAAACAGTTAGCAGTGCAGATGAGTCATCATCTTCTTCAGCAGCAGGAAGTGGAACCAGTGTTCTAACTAGTCAATCATCTCAAGGAGGCTCTGTTACTCACTCCCAACATATTCAAGCTTCTCATCATGCTCACTGCCGGTCTGCAATACCAGCCTCAGCCAAAGAATATGTCGAATCTCTACACCAAAACAGTAAAGCTACGCTTCTATATGGAAAGAATAATGTGCTTGTATTACCAGTAAGTGAAATTCGTCATTTTTCTTGAGATGCAAATGTCAATCAATGCTATCAACAAAAATAAAAAATAATTACTTTATGATTTCTTTTAATAGGCCTAGATATATAAAAAAATTAAGTTTATATTTCAGCAACCTCATTCTTGTTTTTCTATTTAGTGAAAGTTTATTCAGCTGTTAATGACATGGCTGTCTTTAAACATTTAAATTTAAATCTTACTTTGTAAAGTTGAAGAGACTGCCACAATCCCATTAGACCTTAAGTTCTTTTTCGTAATAATATGATATTAATTATCTTTCTTGGTCGTCTTCTTATATCATTTGGTTCAAATTTGAGGAAATTGTCAATTTCATTTGTTAATGTCACTTTAATTCACTTTTTGTGGCTGTGATAATATTAAAGGTACTGAGATATTAGTGATGATGTATAACAGCATTCATTTTGGTCACTCGTTATTAATTGCTCTAAAAGGTGTCATTCATAGAGTATTAGCATGTGGTAATCAGTAAATAATATGAGCACAATTAATTTACAAATGAAGAATTCCATCTTTCCATTCAAATGAATATTAATTCTTTAAAAACTAATTCATATTTCTTTCATTTGCTTATTAATTGCAGAAAGATCTCACTGAACCAATACCAGGATATCTCTCACTTCATCAGACAGCTCAGATGTTGACAATCAAATGGACTCCAAATCAATTGATGAATGGGTATACTGAAAATGAGCCTCAGCAAGATAAAAGGTAAATTACAAACACTGAAACCAATATATTTATGTAATAATTTTCTTAAAATATTTTTGATTGATTCTGTTTCAAATTTATAGCTTTATTAAAAAGAAATCTATCCTTTTCAGCTCATACTGGGACTATGCCATGAATGTTAATGTGGATGAAATTGTGTATGTTCATTGTCATCAGCAAGGTAATTATCCAATAGAAACTATAATAGACTGTGGCTTATTATACTGGAATATATTCTGATTTAAGAATTAAAAAGTTGTCATATCCTGGTTAAGATGCAATCCCCCTTATATTGTGGTTTTCACTCCATTTTCTGAAATACATATTATACCTTTCTATATTTTGTTTCTTGAGAATTCCTATTGACGAGTCATCATTCCCATTCCTAAATTTATGATTTATATATTATGTAGTACTATTATATACTATATGTACTATTACCTTCAAAAACAAGTTAATTTTAATTTAACATGTTTATTTTAGTACTGTTTAAGATTATTCTGAAGTCATGAAGTTTCTTTAGGTAATGCAAAACATTCCAAGTTTTCTAAATTATCCAATATTGGAAACCAAAATGTTAGGAGTTTATGATCAATAGAGTTTGCCATAACTTTGTAGAACTCCATTACAGGAAAAAATACACTCACTTGGTAAAGTTCTTCTATTTTAATTATACATGCAACATGTGTTAATTTTCAATTAATTTCAACAAGTCAACATTAGTAAACTTTAGCCACGGTCCCTATGATTATAAAAACTCATTTTGGTTGAAGTAATTCTAAGTATGACAAGGAATTATCAATAATGACTTTTTAATTCTTAGCCTTGCTAGAGCAGAAGCTTATGCCACACTTACCTGAAAAGAACCAAAAATAGTAAACAGTACTAGTTTTTGCAGATATTGAATATTCAGGTGAATAGTTATAAGTATGGTACTTGTATCCCAGAATTGAGCATCTAAATTTGACGATGTAAATTAGAGCTATTTCGTCTTGCTGTTTCATAAATATTGTTGCATCCCATTCTCATCTTTAACAGCATTTGAATAATCTGTAGGTGATCTAAGAGAGTTATTATTTGATGATTTTTACTTTATCTCTTCTATAAATAGCAGGAATAATACCAAATTCTTCAGATTATAAGATTTTTTAGTTGAAAATCACTTGTTTTAATATATTTGTAGCTGATTCAGGAGGCACTGTTGTACTGGTTGGACAAGATGGTATTCAGCATCCACCTATTCATTTTCCCAAAGGAGGACACCTCTTATCTTTCCTTTCATGTTTGGAAACTGGACTTTTACCACATGGGCAGCTTGATCCACCTCTTTGGTCCCAACGTGGAAAGGGTGAGAATTGTCTATTTATGGCAAATTTTACTTGGCTTAAAAAAGAAACTTACTGTTTCATCCTCATATGAACAAGTGAAAATTTTGAGAAGGGAGTTGGATATGCACCTGTAGTTTCAGAAACAAATAGAGATTTACTATGAATATGAAATTTGTCTAAAAATCTCACATGTTGGGAGGGATATTATTAATAATGAAGGCAAAATGATGGGGTTCTTTCAAATTGTCAGAGTGTGAGTAATCATTATTTCTTTTAGTAAATTAATTTGATTTCATCAATCTGAAATTCACATTTTAGATATTTTTATATGGGAATTTAAAATTCATTTCTAATTTCCAATGACAAATAAAATTTGATACAAATTGCAGTAAGACATTCTTTCAATTAGTTTCATGTAAATAATTATCTACATATTCTTTTAATTATAATTTATTCAAAAACATATGCCTTCTTGCTTAATTTAAAACTTCTTAGTAGTGTAATAATTTTATACTGTGAAATTGTATGTGAAATAGGTGTAGATGCTTGGAAACTCTTCACCAGAGATGTTCTTTTTGAAGAAGCACTTAGGTTATATATGGAGTCATAGCTGCATTCAATCTTAATTTAGGATCTAGCCCTAAGATAATATAAGCTAAGAATTCCTATTTTGTGCATCATAAGTATGATGCTGATAAAAGGATTGAAATGAGGTGAAAATCAATTAACATTTAAATTATTTAAATTCATCAAAAATCACATATTGCTGCTTTTTTATCCATACATTCACCCACCAGATCTACTGTGATATGTTTAAGGATCGATATATTTTACCACTCAATGAGTTAAAAATCTTTTTTCTCAATGCTCCATATTCATGTCCATCACATGCTGAATATTGGATATAATTTAGTGCTGGTGATAGAAATTATTAATTATTTTAAGATCAGAATTATTCCTGGCTGCAGGTAAAGTGTTTCCAAAACTAAGAAGGAGAGGGAGAGTTCTCCCTGCCCTTAAAAGTGAGGAAAAGAAGGATGGTGATTCAGAAGATGGCGAAGAAGAATCAACGGATTATGTATTTAGAATTGTGAATAAAATGAGACATGAAGATATATGTAAGTTTGAGTATTTTTGATCTCCAGTGTTAAGTATAGATTTCACTTTTTCCCTTGACGCTAAAGTTTGGATTATTGATTTTATTATTTCTCCCTCACCTTTCTTAGAACACCTGTTTTAGTTGGTGCTTTCATGTCCCATTTTATTACTTGAAATAGAAAATCTAAATAATTTGCGATTTAGATAGCATGGTATTATAGTTTTTGTTTGTACATACATTTTGTTTTCTAGAGGTACTTCTTTTTTTTCAGTAGAATATTTGCATTCTTGCCAGCAGTTTTTGATTCTGCTAACACCTCATTTTCATCTTTGATTTTAACATTCTCATTTTATCTGAAAATGTTGTGACACTAACCATGCAAATATCTACAGTTGTATTTCTGCACAGTATTTTTCAAGTATCTAATGTTATAAGATGTTATTTTCATAAAAATTCTTAGATTAAGATTCTCTTTTGTTTTGTTTTGTTTTATTCCTTATATTGTAGCTTTACAGCAGAGAATTAGATTCTTTTATTAGTTTCGGATCAATTGTACAGTCTCCCACCTGTGACTGGTTCTAAAATCTCCTCCCCAATATATTTTCAGCTGTATAAATTGCCCTTCTAGCATGACAGATTATGCAATCTAACACCTCTAGCTTCCAAATAACTCTTTAAGTTTCTCTTTAAGTTTCTGTAGAGATGACAGCACTAGACATTTTATATTGAAATCATTCCAAACTCTCAAACAGCCATCCAGCCAAACCCAGCTAATTATGAGCTATGTATGGGAGTAACTATGTAATATGCTGCTGATGCTGTCATCTAAACAGTAATTCTACAAACTGCCTGAAAGCATAAATAGCCTCTAAAGCAGTAGATCACGCCATTAACCTATTGTAGAATCTGCTCCCCATCTGTCACTAATAGGGAGGGAGATTCTACATTTGATCTTGATTTCAATTGAATAAAAATTTGTTAATAATATGAAAATTTAAATATCAAGGTGGAGAACTACTCAATCCCACGGTTTCCTCACCACATTCTTGGGGACGTTGGAATCGTAATGGGCGCATACCAAGGATATCATCTTCAACTGGGTCATCTACATCATCCTCAAAATCCCTCAGCATGGAGCCAACAAATGGTTTTGAAGGACCTCCCTCAGCTTCGTACCAGAGTGTAGAAGATTCTCCTAAGAATTTGAATCGTAGCCTTTCAAAGACCACCCCTGGGTGAGGTTTATTTGCTCATTCACAATGCCAACTCAGTTGCACATTTACTACAGAAAATCATATAAATTTGCCTGTTGATCTTCCTTTCTATATGTCTCTTAACTCAGTATTGATATTCAAATTTCAGTGAATCAATCCAACTTCTTTGCACAACCATGAAAAGACAAATAATATCAAGAGGTTTCTATGGCTGGTTAGCATATTGTCGACATCTTACAACCGTTCGAACACATTTATCTGGACTTGTAAATCAAATCATTGTCTCTAACAGCAATCCAACAGGTAATTATTGATAAATAAATTACCTCTACAATCTTCCTATGAAATAAACCTTCTCAAGTTTAGATTTTAATTGTCTTAGTAGTTCTTTAAGCAGTATTTGTCTTCAGCAACTAATTTTTGGCTCCGTCTTTGCCAATGGTATTCATCATAGATGCAACAACAGGCCTAACTGTTGAGAAGTGGCAGGAAATGATGATTGATGGACAAATATCCAACAGAGCAGAAGTATTCCGACTCACTTACTATGGAGGAGTGGCACATGAACTTAGAAAAGAGGTAAGTTATTTCTTAATAATATTGCATCTGATAATCTCGACTCACATTTTCTTGTCTGTATAAAAAGAAGAAAATTTATGAATATTTTTTTTGAAAATATCATTTCAGCTTTAAATACACCACTGTCTTGTTTTAAAGTTATGTACTGATTTAATCACATCTTAAAAAAAGGTTTCCTTATGAAATAACATACTAAATAGAATTTTTTAATTTGTTCTTAATCTATTATTTGAGATATCCATGACAATTCTTCAATGCCTTAGCAGTGAGTTGTTAAATTTCAGGAAACTGAATTTTATATTCCCAAATTTCTTATGAATTACATGGAGTACATCATAATATGTCTGAAATAATCTATTTATGAAAGAGCACCATTGTCATATGCCTGTCAATATTCAGTAGCAGTGAGGAATTGAAAGAACAGTTGTTATAATGTTAATCTTGGATACCTTTTCAAGGTTTGGCCGTACTTGCTTGGGCACTACCAATTTGGAAGTACACCTGAAGATCGAGAAACTGTTGACACTTCCACCAGACGTGCCTTTGAAACAACTATGTCAGAGTGGCTAGCAGTAGAAGCTATCGTGCGTCAGCGTGATCGGGAAGCAATGGCTGCAAACCTTGCTAAACTCTCCTCAGAATCAACATCTGGAACTGAAATGCCTCCTGCACCAGCTCTTGTGCAAGAGCTCAGCAATGATGTGAGGGGAAAATTTTAGTTTTAATTAGTTGTTACATAGTCAATCTTGTATTAGCTCCATTGTTTCTTCATAAATGATTCTTTCTGAGGATAAAATAAGTATGTCGTAAGTAAGTAATTAAATAATTTCTACGGTCAAATGGTGAATATAGCCAATTTAAAATAGATAATGAGTATTAAGATCTCTTTTTATTACATAATGATTCTTTTCTATTTGAGTACAGTTTGAAGAAATCATTTCTACACTCATAATTTTTATTAATAATTTGTTTATCTGCTTTACCCCTCATCTAGTGGAATTGAATTTATAGTTCATCTTAAAAGGGAAAATGTGCTTGAATTTGAGAGCTTATCCTCAGAATCATATGTTAGGCCATAAACTGAGAAGCAATTCTTGGAATGTACAATTCTCATTACGTACTTCTAAGTGCTAAAAAGTCCCATTCCATGCCAAAAATTATCATGAATGTTGATCTATCATCTTTAAGATTGGTAGATACTCACAAAAAATTGTCTCTTACCTAGGTATTTGAAGATGCTGTCAGTATCACATCAGATGATAATAAATTTGATAGTGAAGATGACGATGGAAAGGAAGATGATCTCCAATCAGAGGAACAGCAAGTGAAAGTTCCTCCAAACTCTTTGGAGAATCCTGATGTAGAAGGAGATGGGCATTTACCAAATGGGGCAAGTCATTCATATCTACACTAACGTTTAGCATTCATGATGAGATTTTATGTGATTTTTATTGCTGTAACCGTATTGTTGATTTTATTTTCCTATGCAGCAGTCACAATTGCACACGAAAATTTCTACCTCGTGAATCTTCTTGCAGCGTTGCTTTACTGAGTTGTTTCTTTTACAGGCACGAAAAACAATATCATCAGACGAAGGATTAGAAGAAGATGTAGTTGGTGAGATGGAAGCCTCTGATGAGGCTGGACCCAGTGGTATGGCTAATGAATTGTCAGGAGAGGTCAATAGGAAAGGTAAAATATGCCATTTCTTTGTATTGAAATGTATATTACTTTATCTATTTACATAGTTAAATTAATCAGTTTCTCATTAAAGAGAATATGCTCAAATATATTATAAGAATCTACTTAAGTACTTGGTAACTGATTATTTTTAAGATTCTAAATGTAGGATGTAATCTTTTGAAGAAGAGTGAATAATCAGTGTGAGATAGAAATATACGATTGGTAGATTTAGGAAACAGAATGTTTCTTACAAGTTGCAACAAAAGGAAATATTCCATAGTTTCTACTAATTACTCTGAACCAGTGCTTACCAATCTGGTCCCTACTGCAAACTAAGGCAATTATTCATATCTTTAATAAAGAAATCACCAGCCCAAAATTTTGCAGATAAATGAAGATACGAGCTTTTCACAAGGAAAATAATTTGTAAGTTTCCTCTTTCAATTAACTTGTGATCTTGCGTATTGAGGCAATATAAGCATATTAATACCAGATGAATGAAATTACTTATAAGAATAAGATGTTTTGGTTACGTATTTGCATAGCCAACAAATTGAAATTTCTAAAAGGTTGAAAAATGAGAAGCGAAAATGTTAGAGCAAGATTTAATTAAGGTAAGAACAAACAATACATATGTTAAATTATTGTTGCAATTTAGTATTATGTATAATATATTGTATATTTAATTTCCTTGGAGTAAAATAGGATCTTGTATCATAATAATTTTTATTTAGTTCTAATGATTATGTCTGTATACCATCATCCTGTAGTCAAAATGTTTTCATAAACAGCTGAATGCCTAGCTCGCCTAATGAGAATATGAAAAAAATTTCAATTCAGAAGATGTGATTAAAACTTTACTTAAACATCTTTGGAATAAAGATCATAAGTTAATGAATATCATTTACTACCTTGGATAAAAGCTGACACATCTTCAGAATGTGCAATCATTTGGTTTTTGAATTAAAAATAGAGGTAATTCAGTATGTTTGGAAAACATTGTGTTACCATCATCAGCATTTCTTGCCATTCAATCACCAACCATATAAAATTATGTTATGGTTCATAAGATATATATTTTTTACTTATGCTTAGAAGTTCAAACCAATTGAGCCAAGAGTTTAGGTTCATCAGATAGCATGATAATGAGAAGCTAACAAATTATAACCGAAGGATAGAGGATTAAATTGATGCTCAACACTAATATCCTAACTGCACTAAATAAGATATTTTGTTTATAAGTATAGTTTACCCTTAAATAAAAATCATTCTGACCAGAATAGTCTTTTTCTCTAACTCCACAATTCCTTATGAATCCCATAAATTTTCTTAAGAGTCAGTTGACCTCTTTCCTTAAAACTAGAAACTTCATCAAAGGCAGAGAGGGGAGAAAGAGATGGTATGGCAGTCATCGTCACTACAAACCCATCCCTCGACAGTGGTCATCAATCTGAGGAACCAGGTCAGTCGTTGATGATCTGGGAAGACATCAATCTAAACTGAATATCAACTTCTGCTCTTTCCTTTTGCATATTGCCTTCAACTAATGACATTATTTGATATGCAGAAACCATTATTATTTCTCTCACCATAGGCTCCAGGGTTTTCTCTTTATAGACCGTAGTGAAACGTAATCCTCATAAGATTTCATAGTACTCGTAGCTTTATCAGTTCTATCTTAAAGTTGTTATGTTCTATTTCCTAGTGGAAAATAATCGGTATTACCAACACTTTATGGAATGATGATAACATAGAAATTTTTAATTTCCACAGTAATGAACTTGATTTTTAGTATGCACCCATCATAAGGTTTATTACTCAGAAATTGAGTGTTGGCCTTGAAATTTTCAAATAAAAATTAGAAATGATATGGTACTGCAGAGAATTTGTTCCTTTTAATAAACCATAAGGAAATTTGGAACTGTTTTAAGTAAACATGTAACTACACTGATATTCAATTTCTGATGTAGACCTGAAGCTTTTGCTTGCTGGAAACTTGCATTGTGGAAATCACAGTTTTATCAATTAATTAAAATTATAGATGAGTTTCTTATTCAATTTATTTTAGCCATATTCTCACCAGGATAATCAATCTATTTATTCATAATCATGCCTCTAAAGCAATTATTCTGAATATTGAAGTAGAAAAAGACAGTGAAAGGTATATGTGATTATTTATGTACAGGACACATCATATACTTGTATTTATCCGTATGAATTCCATATAATTAATTAATTTAATGTACTATATTGTAGATATATTTAATTGAAATGGTAATTTTATCTTTAAGCTTACTTAATTTGATCTTTGAAGTGGTCTTCCATGATTCTGTAGCTTTTACACCATATTATTATATTGAAATTACTATAAAGTTGATACCCAAATTTTTATGCTATTTCAAACCATAATTTCACAGCACACTATGCATATGCATGAATATGTAATTACTTATTGTAATTTTAACTTTAACAAATGTTGAATTAGAATAAATTTTGTCATATTTAAGATATATTTACGTAAAATTAGATATTTTAGGAATAACATTGAATACAGCAAATGAGCACAATTGCATATTCTTCTTTTTCTATCCTTTTTTATCCATGCCTGTTCCAGATTTTGTATCTTTAGACTGCATATGGATGCATGACCTATCTTCTTTTAAATTTTTTGTGGCTTTTGTAAAATAAGACATGGAATGTTGAAATTTCTACTTAATGCAGATTCACCAATCAGCCATTGTGTGGAATAGTTATGCAATTATGGATACAACATGAAACTTACTGAATAGCATTTAATAATGGAATGCATATAAATTAAGTTTTCTAATGTTGATTATTTAAAATGCCAGAAGTGGAGTATGTTGTATAACTTAGTGTGATTTATTAGCAAATTATAATATATCGTATACTTTCTAACTCCTTCCTCCTCTTCTCTTTCCAATTAGGGAATCAGTGGACACTTTAGAGAATTGAATACATTCTTGAAAACACTTCTTTGCCTTTGGTGTTTGCACTACTCTTTTGCTTCTCATCTATTTCAGCGAATATTGCACCTAATTTGTAAGCAAGTCCTGCAAAATCAACCGAGATATATTCATACTGCACATCAAAGCATGTATCTGTAAAAATTGACTCAATGAATTCAGAATTATTGGCATGATTTTCTCCCTTCCTGAAGTTTCAGATATGTTTGATTAATCATTTTTTATCTGGCGAAATAATTTATAGAGCTCAATTTTATTATCTTAATATGTCCTTGAAAATTGTAACATCATTTCATCAATTCCAAATTGTAACATTATTTGATAGATTTAGATGAAACAATTTCATACATTTTTCTTAGAGCTAATCAGCTTCACTGTATTAAGACAATTTAAATTTTGATTTCTTATTTATCAATTTCTAACAGAAGAACTTTTATTGGTCCAAAAATTCTTTGGTTGACGTGTTATTTTTATTCCATTGTGATTTGTAAATCTTAGATCACATGATTGAAATTAGGGCTGTACTTTATATTTTTTGTTTTTATTAATGCAGTTATCAAATACCTGAAAAAATTCCATAATAAATCTTGAAATTTGTAATTTCAAATTGGGAAACGGTTGCTCTGCATTCTATGAAACTGTTTCTAAAATGTGTTTTTAAGAAGTATAAGGGACATCAGGATAATGATTATTTGCAGATATTCAACTTTCCTAATTTCTGAGCTGAGTATACAAAGTGATTTAAATACAATTTCCTTTATTGGATATTATGCCAGGAAAGTAAGAAATTCTCATTCACCAGTAAGCTAAGGATTACTAGTATTATACCACAAAATGAATCAATGAAAACCTGAAAAACAGAAAATCACTCATGATTTTGTTTGAATTGAAAATTTATTTCAATGAGGAATATCTATGTATCATGCTTTGATTTGCAGTTCACAGTCAGTTAGTGAATTTATATTTTCCATCCTCATATGAATGCACAGCCTTGCTTCTTCACTGTTCCAGCACTTCCAGAACTTACATTTGATAATGCAGTTTTTCTTCCTAATGGAATGATCATGTTTCTCTCTGCTTGTGGGTACTTACAGGAGACCTGCCTTTGACTCCCTTAAGGAAAGACTTGGAATTGACTGAGGAGGAGGTGGAAGAGTATGCAAATGTTAATGGAGATGCACATACTGAGGGAAAAGTGAATGGAGAAACTCATACAACGAACACATTAGGTGTAGATGAAGCAGGAGATGGTGCAAGCCCAGGATCGCGATCTAATTGCATTTCACCAGCTAGCTCCAATGGGGGGGTTTATTCTGTAAGTTTTCACTTTACTTCCTTGCTACTACCTAATATAACATTGTCACTTAAAGCCGGATATTATCATAGTCTCTTATCATGATTATCAGTATAATTTTGCTGCTTGAAATTTCGATCATAGGTCACAGATGGAATCAATGTTCAGAAATTATTGCAATGATTCTAATTTCGCAACTTTCAAGTTTGATTTTTCTGGGTTACTCCTGAAGTTTCCTAAAGTAATTTTCAGCTTAATAAATATTTTTCATTGATTAACTGATTTTATCTTAATGAAGATGTTGAAATCAATTCAATCTTTAAACGATTAAATTAAAGTTGGGAACCACTAATCCACTAGAAGACAGTAATTTACAATCTTTCATTTGACTTGTATTACAGACTGAACTGCTTGAAAATTTTGGCTTAAACCTTCATCGCATTGACAAAGATGTACAGCGCTGTGACAGGAACTATTACTACTTTACTCAACAAAACTTAGAGAAGCTAAGAAATGTTATGTGCACGTGAGTAACTTTCAAATTTTAAAATACATGTCCCATAATCAGCTCAATAAATAAATTTGGGCATAAATTCAATTTTGGACGCTTTTATATATTTTAAAACCGAAATTTTTACTCTCCTTATGAAAAAGGTATGTCTGGGAACACCTCGACGTAGGATACATGCAGGGTATGTGTGATCTTGCTGCTCCTCTTCTTGTTATTTTGGATGATGAGGCAGCTGCATATTCATGCTTCTGCCGTCTCATGGAGCGAATGCAAGCTAATTTTCCAAATGGTGGAGCCATGGATACACACTTTGCTAACATGAGGTGAGTGTGAATCGATATCATTAATGACTGATGATAATTAACATATTCAACCCCAAAATAAAGCAATAAATTTTTAATTAAAACTTCAAAAATTCAAGAGGAACACAGATAACTCCAATGTAACCCAACTCTAACATATGCTCAATTTTTACTGATTTAACCATCACTTCTCTAAGGTACAGTTCCATTATCCAGGCCTATGATGGAGTAAAGTATGCACAAATAATCAGAACACTTAGATGACCCAAACTTTCACTTTTGTTTCTTATATAATATTTCCTTTCATATTTATCATAAATAAACAACTTACTTTTTGTGCCCATAGTCCACTATTTCTTTGTTTCTCTCTCCCAATAACCGATCTTTTTAGCAGTGGCAATGTCATTTTTCACTCTCACTACTCCATAGAAAAGGTCTTACATATGATAGGAATGAATAGAACTATTCCTTGTGAAGTCTAGCACATTTTTTAACATATAGCACACTGTTGTATACATAAATACTTGGTACTGTTAATATGCCAAGTCTTATGAATAGAGGATGGCAGTGGGCTCTATAAGGTTGATTACATATTGTTCTGATATCATCTAGCAGTTAAATGAAATTTTTCCCAAAAAGTAATATTCAGGTGCAATAATGTAATTCCTTTCTTTAAAGCCTTGCTTTTGCTGTTTCATGTTGAATTTTTCATCTCAATTCTAGATCACTGATTCAGATTCTGGACTCTGAAATGTTTGAGCTGATGCATCAAAATGGAGATTTCACACACTTTTACTTCTGTTACCGATGGTTTCTTCTGGACTTCAAAAGAGGTGAGTTATGAATGTTGGCTCTAAGTTTTATAGGAGATGAAGGACAAAAATATTGATGTTATTTATAGAATTCAAATATACTCAGAAAGTCTAAAAGAAGTGACTCTACAAAAGTTGCTTTAAGGAAACAATATCTGCGGGGAGATTTTGCTCCTTATAATTATTTTTCAACTATGCTTTCTATTCTCTCTCTCACTTTTCTGAAGTTGTTAGTATGTCGAAAGTTGTACAGGAAATAATGGTGCTTATGTCTAATGATGAGATATTTTTCTCTTTTTTCACAGAACTTCTGTACGATGATGTTTTCAGTGTTTGGGAAACTATTTGGGCTGCAAAGCATGTAGCATCAGCACACTTTGTCTTATTCTTGGCACTTGCGTTGGTTCAATCATATAGGGATATTATCTTGGCACACTCGATGGACTTCACAGACATCATCAAATTTTTCAATGGTTAGTGAAATTTATATAATTAAGACAGAGTACAGATATTTCAGTCTAAATATTTGAATAATTTCTTCAAGTATGTGAGTAAAAATTTACTGGGATAGTTATCTCCTGAAAATTTTTCTATTAAATCTTAATTTTAAGGTTTGATAAAATCTAATTCATGTAGTTTTTATTTTAAATTGTATCCTAGAGTGTGGAATATATAAATTAAAATCTCTCCAGATCATTGTTTGTTTTTATATTTTAATTTATTTCTTTTATTTACAGAAATGGCTGAGAGGCATGATGCTAAAGCAGTTTTGTCACTAGCCCGCGATCTAGTTCTTCAACTGCAAACGCTCATCGAGAACAAATGAAAAAAGAAACTTCAGAGATTATCTTACAAAGAAAGTGATAGGAGAGTTAAAATTAGAGGATAACCTGGCCAGGTAGAAAACCTTTATTGACAATGCATATACTTGGAAACATCTCTCAGATATCATATTCCCCTGTCATCCCTCTTCCCTGTCCTTTCAACTAACCTTTCCATTTTTCGAATGAAAATGGACCAAGTTGGAACTTTTGAGAGATCACATGTCATCTCTACCTGTCTTATGGCATGCCTATATCCTCAATATTATCACCAGCTTTGCTGTTACCTGTACATTTTTGTTAAATTTTTATTGATGCAGTGTATTTTTTATGGCAAAATATCATGAACCCACTGCATCCTATTAATTGATAAATACTATTAAAATTTTATTGATACTTCTAGCTGGTTGTTACGATATGAATGTTGGAAGAATTTACTAGGTATGGCATAACTTTTTGAATGTACCTGTAATGTGTGTTTGGTGGTATTAGAAAATGATCTCCGTGCCATAGAGATAATGATTGTTATTAATAACAGGATGTATATTCTACACTTATTTTTAAAACACAAAAACAAAATTTATGTATATCAAGATATTGTATACATATATCACATCTGATATCTTTACATGGTAAATACTTATATTTATATATATTTTTGTGAAAACTGTTCTACAAGAGTAAGGTTTTCATTTTAGAAGTATACAAATTGAAGTATGTATTTTAGCAGACTGATTTATATCTTTATATCATTTTTAAATTAATCAAGTTTGTTTGAGTTGGTTTGTTTGAAGCTTCTTGTTTTGAAGTTTGTATGGATGGATGTATTGTTACGAACCGGAGAGATTTTAAGGAACAGCTCCTCACGGATTTATATAACTCTACAGTATTTCTCTACACTAGTAGATCTCTGTGTATTTTATACTTCATAAAATATTTCACTAAGAGATCAAACTGAAGCACTATTATTTTGCAATGAAGAAAGGAACTGTTCTTTAAAATAGTATGATCTGATTGTGTTATTATCATGAAATGCAAAGTAAGATCTGTTTTAACTTTATTTCAAATATTTAATAAGAAATTATATTTGCATCATTTATCTCTTCTGGTGAAATATTTCTTTAAAACTGTAATTTACGAATCTCATTCAAATGTTGAACGGCCTGTAAGGCTTTACATTTATGGTAATGTTGTCATATATCACCTATGTTATTTATAAGGTAAAAATGCTTTATCATACAAACTTCATCTATCATATCTTTTTCATGTCAACAATTCGACAAGATTGCTCTCAAATGATTGAAGCCCATACTATAGATTATATAGAAAAGGCTAAATATTCCAATGACACAACATGCACCTATCATCATGTGCACATTTTATAATCTGTTCTGTCTAAACAAAAGTATTATCAAGCTCACTTTAAAGTATACAAGTTAAATTTTTTCTAACTTCTTAGGATATAGAATACCTCCTTGAGATACTGGTTATGACTGAAAGAAAAACTTATAGTAAAAACTTTTGATTTTTTATGGATAGTAGACTACTAAGAAAATCCACTTTTGTAACTAGTAAGCTGAAATTATAACTTGTCTGGGTGGTCAAAGTTGCAAAGGCAATTAGTAAGAAATATACTGGGTATATCTTACCAAATTGAACTTGTACCACCATTTTCTCTGTGCCTTATTGTTAAAATTCACCTCTACCATCAGAAAAATCTGCATAGTCCATATAAATGTGTACATGCATATAAATGCAAGATGGGAATGAAAGTTAATGACTAAATCCTAAAGAATGAGATCCATTAAAAATGAGCCAAAAAGTGGTATGATTGGCTGTATCATGTTAAAATAAATGAAGATTTAGATGATTTAAGAGTCCCTATTGTATAAAACCATCTGAACACAAACATCCAAGCATAATACATATACATTTATATACAACCACATAATTTCATGTTTTCATACACAATGTATGCTAACTTTTAAAGTGAACATGAAAAAATACCATGTGACTCACAGTAATATATGCATATTTACATGCTGTTGTGTTTAAAAATGGACAGCAGTCTTTTGGAGAGTAATTATTTGTACATGTTATCAAGCTCTTCTCTGAAAGGATAATATCTGTTATGAAAACGTATAAAAAATACTTGCATAGAATGTTTCTGAATTCTTGGAAATTATCATAACATTTGTATATGTAACTCAACTGTGTAATTTATTGCCTGGTGTGATAAATTATTCCCTTTCACCTAAGAAATGCTTCATATGGAAAGAGTGACTATAGCCCATGAGGATTTTGTAGAGAAATTGAAGCATCAGTCTTAAAAAAAAGTGTTAAAGAGATGAAGTCATGCTTCTTCACTCTCTAAAAAAATATATCAGAAGGTGTACCAATGTAATCTTCAAGTACTGCACCTAATATTCATGGATCTGAGCTATGATAATCTATCCTTCAGAGAAAAAACTCTGCATGAATCAGCGAGTTATTTATATCTACAGTTAGATGCATGTGTATTTGACAAAGAGTATTTAAAATGCTGCAAATACATTTGAAGATGCATGCAAAAGTACATGCATATGTACTAATATATGTATATTTTTGTGTGTACACAATGCAAGGAGTAAAAGGTGCTTAATGCAGGCAGGCCTACTTTGGCACTTTTAAGTCCATGCATTTGATGCAATGAAATGTTTTTACTTGCTTCAAATGGGCGATAGAGCAACCTTGTCGAAATAAAGGTGTAAGTGAACTATCATTCCAAAAACTACTTCCTACTCACTTTGCCACAAAATTCATATCATTTTTCTGTGTTTATGTCTCAGGTTTGGCAATTTATAAGCTGTGCCATTGTATATGTTCCTCAATAGATGCAGAAAACCAGTCATATCATAAATTCACTGAACCCCTGTGTGCGGGTTACACTACGAACGAAATTTGGTGTTGCTTTTGATATTTTACCAGTCTGTAAAGTAAAACATTGTGATGTATTATGCAACCCTTCATAGTCTGCTGTATACTTTCTATGTCTCACTTTCAGTGGCAAAGAGTATTCTATCATCGCACAAAACAAGGCGCTAATTACTTAAATACCATTTATTTCAGAGTTGGTGTTGGGCCAACCTAATGTTCAGAATATCAATGTTTTGGGTGACATATAGTTGCAAACAAAAATGTATCAGTGTTTCAGATGTTTATCCCTTAAAAGTGTACTTCAAAGAAATACACATTCCAATTTCATTCCAGAGTAATGCCATTAATTGTTTGTCAGAGAGCTGAGGATGAATACCTCTGAATTTCTCTGTGTGATGAAAATAGCTGAATGGCTACTAGTAGTTTCATTGACAATTATAGATAAACACCTTACGCAACTAAAAATCCACTTTAATGCATTCCATTAAGTTATATAGACCCATAGTTTTAAGTGCAAATGCCAGTTCGCAGTTCTTATTATTTCCTTTCTCATAGAAAGGAAACTTCCAATGAAAAAGCCAAAGAAAATATGGTACTTATGTTTTATTGACCACTATGTACATTTGTTAATTTTTCTGTATTCCTATAGTTAACTGTACAACCCTGAACAAGTAATTTCCTTTGTGTGCCAAATGTCAGATATTAAATCCTCTAAGTGAAACTCTGTTGAAATTATTAATTATTATCTTAAAGTATTATCTTATTAACCTAATATTCCTGTAAAAATATCATTGCGTAAATCACCAGCTTAATACTCCAGGTACAAATTTATCTATCAGATTCTGATAATATGGCATCAAACTCTCCACATCGGGATGCTCTTCACTCTTGGTGTACAGATCATATTTACTGTAAAAGAAAAAGTAGTTTTATTCTTTTAAAATGTAGTGAGTAGATAATCAATGGTAACTGAAGATTTTCTTTTCATACTATGGAATAATTAAGAACCGTTTATCCTAATTTGATTTTTTGATGAGCATCTAGGTCATCTTTTAGAACCAAAATTTGCATTTATAATCAAATTGAAACATTGAATCTTTGATAAAGTTGAAGCAAAAGTGAGTGCCCACTTACTTGAATTCCAAGACCCATGGAAGCATTTTCATATCTTTCTCATTGCACAAATGCATATAATCTTTTCCAGCATGCCAGGGATAGAATGAATGAAACCTGAAAAATGTTGCAAATTAAAATATAAAACATCCCCTCTTATCAATATATTACCTCCTGGAACAACCATAAATGTTAAATGAGTACAGTAGATAAAATTGATAATTTTCTGCATTATTGTATAAGATGACAGTAGAGGAACCCTTAGATCAAATTTTGTTGAAAAACTACTCAAGATATTTGAGTTAATCATCTAAATATTCATTTTTGGGTGACCAAGACCAAGATTCGTTCAAAATTTGTCTTCATGCCTTAATCATACATTAGAGTTTTGATTTTATAATGATTTAGAAGAATTATACAATAGGTGGATTATTTTCTTGCAGAGTGATAATTAAGATTGAAAGAAAAATTTGTTCAGATGTCTTACTTCACTGTGGCTGAATTCACTTTCATTTACCTGTATTTAAGCTTTGATAGTCATTGTTAATCACAATAATCATTATTTCCATAAATAAGGCCTTACCTGATCATGTACAGAGCTTCCTCTGGTAGACTTGCATTATTGTGCCGAAGTAGTCTGTAGAGATACTCATCATGACCCCAGGACATAATTACATTTTCCAATCCACAGTTTGGTTTATATATTCCATATTTGGAGCTATGTGGGAGGTTCAAAATTTCATTCCAATTTAAATGAATTTATCTTGCAATTCTTCCTTTCATTGGTATATTCACACTCAAATCGCTTACCTGTATTTAGAGTTGTAATTATCAGGATTTTTTTCAAAACTACCCTCTCTGTAAACAATGGAATCAGCCCATGCACAACCCATTGGGAATGTGTCCCCTACTACTGCCCATTGAGGTTCATCGTAAAATGCCATTACCTGAAAATTAAAATCAGATACTTTGTTATAAAATTTAAAAACTCAATGCATAAGAACATTCATAGCATATGTTTATCTTAAGTTATATAATTATGTAATCTTAATCTTACATCATATGATTTTATTTTTTGTTTATCAAAAAAATATAATGAAAAAAATTAATTTATTTGTAATATACAGCTTTAAACACTATTGATAATAGTCAGAATATAGGTAATACTTGTACTAGGCATATTGCCTACTTTGAATTTTTATTCCTCTCTTCTTTTATATGACATTATTCAAAAGATGCTCAACATGAAATTTCCCCTAAGATTTACTTTTATTGTTAGTAAATTTTCTTTTTTCCTAATGAAATTATTTATATTAACTCTATAAGGTTGATATAGATACTGTGATAAATAAACCCATCCAGTAATCTAATCTGTATCTTGAAATATTGCTATTAGCATGAAATTACATACACATATAATGAAAAATTTCAATAGAATATTTTGCTTTCAATTGCTGTTGCTTTGATCTCCATACATTTTTGATAATGTGTGAAACTAGCTTTTTAAAGAGACAGGTGATAGATAGATATAATTTCATCCTGAATTGAGATTAATGAGTATAATCCTCAGTTAAAACATCCAAAATTGTAACTTTAAATCAAGTTCATTATCAACTGTCTGCTATTAACATTGACAGCACGATTTGCACATCATTAGATGTAATACTAAAGATATTATCAACATTTTAAATATGTCACTTGGCTATTCTTATTCCCTGTAAAATCTACAGCCCTAATGCAACAATAGAATAACTCTGTACTTTCACAGATATAGTATATTTGCATCTAGTTTCTTCTACAATCATGCATGATAAAATGGACTTTAATTCGACTCCAACTGATCATCTTCCGATCAAGAAAAAAGAAAACTACAAGAGCTTTATCCTCAACAACAACTTGTTATTATTAAGATATGCCAAAATTTAACTCTTAATTTAAGTTCATTCTGTTTGTTACATGATAAAAATTAATGTATATTTTAACTAAGGAGGAAATAAATTTGAGATTGTAATATTAGTTTTGATTTGAAATTTTTTCATAGTGTGTTTAATTTTCTCCTTATAAAATTTGCTTCAATTAATTTCTCAATGTGTCATGTCATTATAGTATTATATATTTTTAGCAGGGAGAAAATTCCATCGATTATTTCAACCCAATAATTTTATATTGTGCTTTTTCTGATGAGTTCGTGAGATTGAGTACTTTGAATATTCGCTGGGCTAGAGGTACCATAGACCAAAAACTTTGTAATTTCCGCATAAGATGGCAGCACAATGCAGCTGGACTTAGGTGCCCCAAGTGGCAAAAGGCTGAAACTCTTCAGCATAGGAAGTATAAACGAGGGAAATTTCTATCATTTAAATACTAATATTGGAAACAGTTGATATATTTTCTTCCTACATGCTGATCTGTATCCTTAGCAAAAATAAATTATTTTCATAGAATAGAAAAAAACATTTCACAGATTTAAAAGTAAGTTATTTTTATTGAAAATTGAGGAAGTGATTAGAAAGACAGATGGACAATGAAAGACCTACTTTAGAATAAAATATAAGAATGAAGATAAAGGATGAGATGTCTGAAGTCAGTCATTTTAGCCAGTCTATAAGTAATTGACCTACTACCTTCAACTGAATGTATCTCAACTTTTATCACATGTGGAGCATTGATCTAAGGAATTAACTCTGTTACCTCATCTATTATTAAGTCAGATTTGATAAACTGTTTTAGACTTCTTAGAAAAAAATTAAACTAACACACTGCTCTAATATGTGTGTTGATGTTTAAGCTCTGGTCTGACTGAATTTTAGTGTTGCCACTTTTGCTTTGATTGTTTAATTATATTGTCTTGATTATTTTTATTATATTTCCTTGATTATTTTATTATGTTGTCTTGACTAGTTCATTATTTTCCTTATTATTGTATTTTATTGTATTACTTTATTCTGTTTCACTATAGTACCAAATCATATTGTAACAGGGTGACTGCTTGTGTATTGATAATTTTTAAAAAATAAAAATAAAAAAGAGCAGTCTTTATGGAAGACTTAACAAGGAAGTTGGGATTTATGAATTGGACATCTACTGAGGCACGAGAATTAGTGAACACCATAATTAAAGGGACAGTAGGGTAAATCTAACGGGGAAGGCATTGTAATGTGGAAAACAGATAATGTAGGATATGAGATGTATAAGTTATTTAGAATCCAAGAGGATAGCAGAGAATAGAAAGAGATGGGAAACAGTCACCAGCCAATCCTGAGGGTTGATAAACAAAAGAAAAGAAATTATATATATTTAAGGAAATTCTAAAGCCAACAAGGCTTTGGAAATCTTGTGCTGATTGAGAACACTGCTCAATGATAACAAATATAAAATGTATGCCAAAGCTTTTAAAATATCTCAAACCGGAAGTCATTAACAATATGTAAAATGTTCAATGCTCAATGCCATGCTTTAAAACTTATTTGAATTTAATCAGTATCTATTTCAAACAAGTATATAAAAGCTGATAATGGTAGATGAAAGTTCAGTGCAAGGTTTTCATAAGTTCATTACTTGAAACCAAACAGTATATATAATTTATTTTATTTCAAAAACTCATACTTACAACTCATTGAGTTAACATTGAATTTACTGAAAATGTTTTGCAAAGTTATTGCAATTTTCCAGTTTTACTAAATTTACCATTTATGGCTTTAATATAATTTCATCTGGACATAACCTTGTTCTGATTACTTACTTTGCCAATATCATGGATTAGTCCAGTCAACTGAAACCACTCCTTGTCTGGATGCTCTTGTCTGATTCTCTCTGCAGTTTGAAAGGCATGGATTATGTTTGGAACATCCACATCTGGATCTGATTCATCCACCAGATTGTCCAACCGTTTTAAAACATCCATCACAGTTGATTTAAAGGTGTTGAATCCACACCATTTCTCATGCTGCTTCTTTACAAAATCCATAGTCATGTTTGTATGCATTGCGTAGTAAGTCTGTCTAACTCTCTCCTGAATTAGGAGAAACAAAGAGTTTATAAGTCATATTATATTTTACTAAATTGGGTTTCATTAAGTAATATTTGAATCAAATAATGGACATTATAGTTAATAACATAAAGCCCTTCTTAAGTGACTACCTCTCTGTAGTGACAGTCTGTTTATTGTGATAATTTTTAAGTTATCTCAGCAAACATATTGTTAAATAATTTAGTTTCTTATGTGTTTTGAACAACAGTCTATTGTAATCAAGTAAGAGAGCTCTCAATGAAATATACATCCTTTAAGGTAGAGGTTCTAAACCAGAGGTGTAAACAACTGTTGGGGTGCAAGACGCTTGTTCAGGAAAGGCAAGATGGCAATGGTTTCTGTTAATATGCTACATATAACTGTCATCAGTTTTTATAGTTTTAATCAGGAATATCTAATATTTGTAAGAGAATAAAACTGGAACAAGGCTGGGATGTCGCTTTATAACTTTATTTTTGCACTTCTTTCTATTAGCTGCCATAAGTTTTCTCAAAGTCCCAACTTTGCTAATGTCTAGTAGTTGAATCTTTTCTCTTTTTATGCATCCACTTCTTTATCAAATCTCGCACAATCATCCTTCTAGAATAAGGAAATATTTAAACTTTTCGAAGAGGGGTAGTCAAAAAATTTGGGACTTGAGGGCAAAATTGCCTTTTGATGTAAATGAATGCAGCAGAAACCAAAAGCTCATGGAGAGTAAGACATTTTCTTAAAAAGGTTCATATACTTCTGAGTATTGAAATATTTTACTCTGTATGCAGTTCTTGCCCACTGTTGGGAAAAATAAGCATTATGTAATTTTTCATGCGGGGGAGAGGGACAATCTGCCCAATCTTTTGCATAAAAGTGTAACCAAAATGTTATTTTGATGAGTATATTTTCAATTTTATAGTACAGATAAAAGAGTCTTTCTTTCATCATTTGTCTAATCACACTCAAGTGAAAAGATGTTGTACGTTTTCCCTATTTTGCAATAGCCGTCACCATGTGACTTTCCAAGATAAATTCGGGTTTTGTATAGGGTTGAAGGGGTTCCTTTGCCCCCTCCCCTCCCCCTGGGAGCACGCCACATAATCTATTTAAATTAAAATTTAATACTGCAAGATTTATTACAGTATCGTTTGAGTATAGTTTTACCGTTTATTTAATTAACTCGCTAACGCAAAATTTCAGAATTGTATGTAAACAATGTTCATAATAATAATTTAATTATATTATTTGTAAAACAAATTGTGAGGATGGCCGAAAAAAAATTTAAGTCTCACTCGCAAATTAGCTTATGCTGGTGAATGATACATCGGTAAAGTATTTTTTTAAATTTCAACTAATATAAATAACTGATTGGCGATAGCATAGCAACCATCCAAATAACTTAAGGAAACCCGGCAAATACGACTGATATGAACAAACAAGGGGTGATAAAAGAATCATTCGTGGAAAAATAAAATCATTTCATCATGGAACTAAATTTAAGTCCAAAAATGCCGGATTCGGAGAATTTTCGCTACGTGCTACGAGAAAATTATAACGAGCCAAAAGAAAAAGAACAGTAAAAGAATGAGTGAATTACGAGTGGTCTTATCTGAATGACATAAGCAACGGAAGCTCCACTCTCAATGTGAATGACTCCTATTCTTTCGCAAAAGGAACGATTTATTATACGACTTTTGTCAATGAGGTTAGCGGATGTCACCGAGTAGGAAGAAGGAATTGATTCCGACGTGATTTAATGTGACAAGTATTCATTTTATGGTTGTTCTACGCTAATAAATATTTGTTCGTAGAATCATGGCGCCTCGTCACGTATACATCCTTTTTTAAAAGCCCTTCAATGGAATCAATAACTCAAAGCTTTCAGCTTCTGTAGATAAAGTTTTGCAAAACTAGGAAGTGTCTGATCCTTTTTCTGTGAATCATTCATAAGGAGAAGGCGGATAAATATTTTTATCAATTTGCGAGTAATTTCTCCTTATCATTTATTGCCTTTCGCCCCTTTTTATTTAATTAAATGCGTAAAATAGTTTAATACTTATCGCAGATGATTTCGGATGACTGAGTATCTTCAAAGAATAGATTATTAGGATAAATAGTCGCTAATAAATGGGCTTTATATCAGTCTTAAAATCTTGACGATTAATTTCAAATTTCTAACGGTATGTATAAGGAGTCGAATATATATCGTTCCAAGGTTTTTATACGCAATATTTTTTCCTTTAGAAATCTTAAATTGCCATAAGAAGGTTTCTTTATATCACCCTTAATAATTTAATTCGTACCTTGCTGTCTCTCCTTTCTGAGTTAGCCAATTATAGTTATTTCATGAATGAGTCTAAACTAAATAATCAAAAGTATGAGCATTACTTACATAATAATAACGACTGCTATTTCCATCAAATGATTTTCTTTATTGCCTTATTATTTTAACGGTGTTTCATTAATGTTCACTAACAAAATTAATTGCGGTATCAATTGGTAATCATTTTCCACCGACCAAATATTGCACATTGCTGAGAAGGAATCTCTTTCTTGAAAAAAAGAAATTAAACGTTTAAGAATTTTTCTGTTATTTGCGGAAGAAAATTGCAGCGTAATATTTGGAAAAAAATACGTTTCACCATTTCATCTCTTGATTAATTCGACGAACCATCAATATTGAAAAGATTCCGATTACAGAACGCTGTTATGAATTTACAACATTTGTTTTTATTTTTATATTGATAAATATAAGTATGTACGACTTATTTACTGTAATATTTCCTTATACTTAATACATCGTTATCGACAGTAAACAACTAGTATAAATGGCATGAGTACTTTATACTCGGAATTATGTATAACAATAATAATATCAATACAAAAAAAATTATTTCGGGAAATCGTCGTCTATAATTTGATTAAATCACATTAATATAAATCGTTACAATTTTTTTAATTTCTAAATTTAAATATTAGAAGAGTTAAATTCAAAATAGGTTTAGTTATCTCACAGATCTCACATAGGTCTTTCGTTTTAAATGATTCATGAGTTCAATTTCTCTTCAACTGCATTTTATATAGAAATAAAATTTTTCTTACCTTAATAGGGTCTTCAGGATTTATCGAGTAGTCTCTGAAAGATTTATTCGCATATACTGACTCTGGCCGAAGATGTTCCGATGGATCCAACATCCCCACCTTATCGGGAATCTGCAATGGATGAATATAATTGTAATGACCATATATTTAGATAAGTAATTCTTATTTTATTCCAAAATTTTTAGAAGGAGAAAATAGAGAATTCAGCAATACCTATCCAGGCATAATACAAATAAAATAAGGTTTGAAATAATTTTGAAACCTAAAAAAGTAATAAATGCGTTGGATATAAAATAGTTTTTTTCTAGTTCTATTATCTATTCGTTCTTTGATTTCCTTCGCATGGCTGGAAAGTTAAGCGTTTACCTCATATATGATCGTGTCTGAGATTTAATATGCGAAAAGATGGTCTCTCAAACATGTAAGTGTCATTGATTCGATTAAATGTTAAGTAATAAAAATGCATTCTGATAAAATTTGATGTGATAAATTGATGTAAAATTTGATTTGATAATCAAACTGTCAAATAAATTCTACTTCAACTCAACTTTAACTTCTTCAAATTTCAAAAGTTAATATCGGAGAATCTGATACAATAAATTAAAATCTCAGAGGTCTGTTTGAGAATCGCTGCTTTAGATAATTCAGATGTAAATAGTATCATTTTACCGTCATTCGTGCCAACGCAAATGGTATCATAACCTTAAAATGCTTTCAAAATCTCATTTCTCCTGTTTTATTATTGAATATGTACAATTTAACAATCGTAATGTTTGCAATGCAAAAATATTACCTTCTCTAATTAATGGAAGATGTTCGCCACTAGCCCGAGGTATATTTAAATATATGAAAATGATTGAATTAACAGGGTTATTCTAAATAATATTGCTTTCGGCTCCAAAGTCAAAGCGCAGAATAATTCACGAGTAATAAGTAGGGTAATTTACATTCCATTCTGTAAACATTCTTTATGAATAAAAATGTCCATTTGTAATTCCATACAAAAATGTTCCATATCGAACAGTAGAATGAAAGTCGTGAGCATGTATCATGTAATTTTTTGAGAATTCAATAATCTTCGAGACAGAACCACTTTTATCGCGTTGTTGAAAGAGACAATTTTTTTCATTTTGATGCACTTCCTCCTTATCTTAGATAAGAATACTAACCTGCAAATAAAGGGCGTCGAGTTAAGCTCGCGCAAACATAAAAATACGTTATGGCTGTCGTAAGGGTTATTTTTATATTCGCAGTACCAAGAAATGCGATATTTAGTAGCGCAAAAAATGACACATTTTTAATGTGTGAATTTATCCCTTGTGCTTGATTATATTAATCAAAAAACTCGAAGTCTTCTTCTCTATTTTTAAACGGCTATATTCTTGATAGGATTTTGTTTAGCAGTATGTTTAAGAAACTGATTTATAGTTGCGATATGTCAAAAGCACTTATTAACTACTGCAAAGGAGAACGATAAACAGAAATTTTTGATTCAAGTTACATCTTTATTAACATTACTTAAGCGAGATTGAAATTCATGAGAGTGCAACATAACAACGCTCGTCTTAAGTTACAAAATGTTTGATTTTTATGGAATAATTGCTCTGACAACCGTCACAAATAATTCATAATCATGTCAAAATTATAGGAAACAGGTTTTGCAACATGTTTTTTTATATTTAAGAATTGATCACCCGAGTTAACATTTCTGTCACTAATAGCCCATTAAAAATGATACAGCCTCCATTACACGCCAACTTAGCTGACCCGAGTGTACGACAAGCGGCTATGGATGTGAAAGTTTTGAAACACATTTCTTCAACCGTAATGACTTGTAATATATGTTCCGAAGAGGTCAGATAGGAGAATATTGATGAATCACTTTCGGTTACAAAGGTCATTTATTGCATGAGATGCACGATTATCCTGCATGCCTCATTCGATCCTCATTCGAAACGAAAAAGTGACCTTCGGCACAACATGAAAGATAGAAACCGAGTAAGGATTAAAGTAAAAATGAGACGAATCTAAATTAGTCTTTTTAATCTTTATTTCTCGATTTTCCGTCCGGTGAGAAATGATTATTTTCCTATCCTCTTCATTCTATTTTATCTCTTCCTTCCCTCTTACACATCCTCCATGGTTTTCTTGCCAGAACTTTCCTTACTTTACCTCTTATTCTCTCTATCCTTCCTTACGTCTCTTTCACCAAGAGTTAATTGTCTGCACAAACTAATTTTTCCTTCGTATTACTATGTTCCGAATCCCTGCTGACATATCTTGATGAATGAAGTATCTTTCATTTGTCTTTTGGCACAGGGTAGAGTAAAATGTTTCAAATAAATACGAAAGAAAAAATCTGTTTTCGTCTTTCGTATTTATTATGGAAAAGTTCCACCAGATATCGCCAGAAAGCATCAACTATAAAATGCTTCTTTTATCTAATACTGCCTTGTTATGATGCTCTTATGATATGAAAGTAAGTGAAGTAATTATTGTGGTCTCCCCCAAGGTCCTTAAGAATTTCTAGATTCGGTCCTGATTCTAGAAAATTGCTGGTAAAAGTATTTTTCATAGAATATATGCATTAAACTTGCGTGGAATTGTTCCGTTTTACATTTTCCTTCACATATATTTGATTGATTTCACTTGACATTCTCAACGAAGAACGAAATATCAAACTACTACACTATACAATATGTATTGCATATTTGCCTCATTCCCTCTCCAAAGCTATTGGTTGAAACTGAAAGGAGACAGTAAGGATCTAACCAATGTTAAGAATGATGACTTAAATGGCGGATAATTTATAAGTATCATTTTCTAGCTATTCCATCCTTAAACCTCCTCAAAAAACAGCTCTTGTTAATGGTATCTTCTTCATCCTTCTCCTTTGCCATAGTTCAAAATTCTTCAGTTTTCTGTCTCTTTCCATAACTACTTAGGTTTCCACTGTTAATAGCAATATTTTTTCACTTTAAGCGTTTCTTAGGTATTCAACATCCTCAAACATACCATTTTTGAGCAATCTGGCCATAATATAATTTTATAATATTATCATATTTATTTAATTAATCCTTCAATGATTTTTTATATCCATTCATCAAATTAATTCGACTAGTTTTCTAAGACCTTTGCTTCATGAAGGCTAGACCACCGCTGATATCACGTGGGTACTTGTAATATCACGTGTTACAAGTATAGAAACAGATACTCGAAAGTTTTTATTGGAAAAACCCACTTTACGCAACTGTGTGTTCGGTGATGTTAACGCTGGAAATTTCTCTCTCCTTTCATCTATCCTAGTATGCACTAATTTAGTCCTCTAGTCTAATATAATAATAACGCTTATTATTGGGAGGATATAAATCCAAAATATGTTAATGAATTTATTAAATTTAAATAAGCGATAAAAAAAGTTTGCCGCTTGCTCTCGATAGATTTAAAGCCAGAAAAAGAACAAGTACTACTTGTGGTTTAAAAGATACATGATAATGAAAAATTAAATATCGTTTTCCAGTCTATTATTTATTCCAATGTAATATAATTTTTAATTTATTTATCTGATCAATTGTTTTGCGTCATTGTTAATCGTTACATTTTCTCAATGTCATTTTTCATTAATTATTCCCATAATTGAACAAAAGAACTGTTTCTTTGCATCATAACTGAACGATATAACAATATTTTCTTCGAGCGAAAACGGAGAGAGCTATTGTAAGTTATAAGTATATAGTTTTATGTATATATTTTAGTTATAGTTTTATGTATATAGTATTTATAACTTATAAGCTCTTAGTTTTATGATGTGATAAATTTGGATCAAAAAATGATTTTTTAAGAAAAACAAGAATTCGCTGAGAAATTGAACTGATTTTCGATACTTCATATACCTTGAAACAGAAAAAATCAGTGAAATCGGAAAAATATGGAATTGATAAATATAGATTTAATTTCAAAGTAAAATCATCACAAAGAGTGTCTTGTTTATGTTGTTATCTTCTTACATCTATGACGCTAAACAGAACGTTTCGCCAAATTTTATAGGAAGCGAAGGCCAAAATCTGCTCAATGCCATTTATTACGACCGCAGAGGGTGGCCTTCATAATCACTATATAGATTAAGAAAACTTATGACTACATAACCGAAGAAATCATTCACTGAAAATAAAACACAAGGAGATTAATTTTCTCGGAAAAGAGTTTTATGTTCTTTTCGCTGATATTCTCAATAAATATCAGACATGAGGAGAGCGTATTCTTACTCATAATTTACTCATTTTAATGCAAAAATTGACAAGACAGAGAAAATCTGTCTCTAAGTAGGATTTAATAGGAAGATAAATGCCTCTTTCATAAACATATTAAAGTAAATGAAGACACTAATACAATTTTCTTTTTAAAATTTTGAGATTCCAGAATACATGTTTGGCTTTAATTGCTATTTAATCATAATAACATCATAAACATTCTGGAATGAAGAGAATTACTGAAAAGTGATAATTTTCATTCTGAGAAAATCATTTCCTAACTACAACAAAAACAAGTTCTCTGCAATAAGGATTGCGTTCATTTTTTTCTCTTGATTAAGGATATTTAGGACTCCCGGATAGGCAAGCAGGTAGCGAGGTGGGGACCTATTCGAGCGAAATGACGATCAGTCGAGCAATAATGATTCAATAATAAGAATAATCAGTGAACATCAAAAAGGTCTGTGAAGGATATTTCTCAACAATGGATTCTATACAAAGTAATGTACGGATTTTATGAGAAAATAACAAAACCTTTTTCGGTTGTATATTCATCCAACTTGGATTAAGACCATCTGGACGATTTATGACATTTCCCAGGATACAATACGACCACATAGCCTTTTTGTGGTTATTATTGGAAGGCATAGAGAATAATCTCACTGAAATGGCATTCTTTATTATGTAAAAGGAACCTTTAAACATCTATATTCAGCTGAGGCTGACTGTGGGAGGTTGCACTCCCTAACCCAATAACCAACTTTTAATTTGCGTGCGACTGAATTAAAGGAACAAAAATAACTATTTTATTGCTATTATTGTTCGATAACTTTATCTTTATTTGCTTGAACTATCTGCGTTGTGCAGATATGAAATGATTGAATTGAAGGTCACAAATTGTTTTCTTCGCGTCCCATCATAAGCAAAGCGTATCTGGACAGCATCATTGCAAACAAAATTTTTCGATCCCGCCATAATACCGAAAAACGCCCTTTTTATTTCAAAATCTCGTAAATCGGATTCCAAATTCTTTAAAATTTAACGATCTTCAAATTTGATTCTTTTCAAGGAAATATTTTATTCTTGGGGACTAATTCTTCAGTTACTCGTAAAAATCCATGGTAATTAATGTCGATCGATTAAACGCAACAAAAATTAGCCCAATTTATTTAATGAATCTTGATGCATATTAATCTCACTGATAGCAGTCATTTAATTTAAATCCGTCACCTATTTGTATTATTATTGAAAATTTCCTCGGTAACAGAAAATGAGGGGATAAACAAGAAATTTTCCTGGTATCTGACATTTTATTACAGCAAAATAATGAAGAATTAATCGGTTTCAGACATATATCTGCAGTTATTTTTACCATTTCTTTTTACTTTATCTGTGATTCAACGAATTCATCACATGACTATTGCAAAGTTTTCGTGGATGAAAGAATCAAACAGTAGCTTTCGCTGTGAATTTACCTCTCTCAACCACCTTTGTTGAAAAAGTAACGCTTCATCATATTAATTTTATGTTGCAAATCGTATTCTTGACATTTGTGATAAATTTTATGTTAATTATCACCTAAAATAATTCACGAAGCGATTACTGGAGAATAATCCTCCCTCATTTTAACAGAGGAGTTTAAAATAATGCTCTTCGTTAGTAGATCAGCGGTTCGATGCCCACCATTGGATTTCAGCCAAACGCAGATGATCTAAAATCACATCTCTAAGAGTTCACTGTCCCACAAATGCTAAGGATTTTTCTACTTATAGACTGAATGATAATACATGTTAGAAAAGGCTGATTTTTCTATACATAAAAGGATATTTTTCAAGATGAAATTAGCAATTAAGAAAAGACGAAAAACAGGCATCATCTAAATAAAACACAGTTATTGAGATAGAGCAGCATTCTGATTGATTTTACGCAAATATTTGGTTTAACGAGCTGGAACAATTAAATCATAGAATTCGCCATTTTGTACGTTCATGACTTTAGAAATTCGTAATAAGAGGCTTCTTATCTTAAAGGAAGCAAAAGAGACGTGGCTGTAAATTCTCTTGTATAAATCTTCTCTTGCTACTACTAATTACTAACTTTTAACTGTCATTTTTACAGTAATTTATGAATATTTAGGCATTGAGGATTGCATTCTCGAATATTCGCGGCGAAAAAAAGATTGATGACGGTCCGCAATTAGCTTATCTATGCATTAGAATGTTTCTGATTTTCATTACGATAAATGCATGGGAAATCGATACTTGGTTTAAAGATTAAATTTAAATAAATTTGACTCATATAGCAGTGATAAAAAACCAATAATATTTTGCCCTTCCTATTTACTGAAGTTGGGCCATCTGCCAGGGTTTTTTCGTATAATGCGTTATCGTGAGATTTCTTCCGCGTCAATGCCTTATCTCTCATTTCTTGCGTACTACACATCGGTCGCGCGATTCCCTTACGAGGTGCGCACCCTAAGTAAATGGCTTAAAAATCAATAAGAATTATACATGCTTGAAAAATTACTGAAATCAACCTTTACTCGATACTTAAAATGGTACACAAATGTACCTTAATCAATGATAGATCAAACGAATTCGTCCGCTGATGTTTGGACTTCAATCCATAGTTTGCACTTTAGAAGATTAATGTATCCGTCGTTCATCATAGAAAATGAAATGATTTTACATTTTTCACGTTAGAAATTTGCTATTAAATAAAATCTGACTGGACTGAAAAGTCCGATATAATTAACGGAGTTCCTGAATCACGAGGTCTGTAATTTAAAATCAAGATTGAGGTTCCTTCCTGGAATTAATTTCTTTTTAAGTGCAGCTTATAGGAGTATCCATATCGTGGATTTTCCAGAAAAAAATAATATTTGTCTACTCACCCTAAATGACATGCTTGTGATCTTTGACGGTTTTATTTGAACCTATGAAACTGTCATTTTCCTACGAGAATGAAAACTTTTAGGAAATCTAGACGATGATCACCAACATTTCCGCATTGTTTAAGCTGGGATGAGCCAAATATTTTTTGAGAAAAGACTGGGGAACTATTCAAATCAATATTAGGCGTGTGCAGCAAAGATGCCTAAAGTCATCAATCAAGAAAAATACTCATCGAACACTTAAGATAAACATATTCTTATATTCTGGCACCCAACTCAGAAAAATAAAACGTTTCTATACATTCATCTAATTAAAACAAAATATTACAAAATAACTCGGACAAAAAATGATTGCTTACTCGAAAGTTTCGCATTGTTATGCATCGCATTCGACAAGGATATCGGAAGTTACAATGGTCAAGAGCTTGTACTTTGTAGCAAGTACAGAGCTTTCACGACAGTGTAATGGTATATACGGACGATAGTCAACATGATAAGGCAAAATGTATCTAAACATAGCTCTTTCCCGGCGAATGCTGCGAAGAAATTCTTCTTAAGTTGATATTAATTTGCAACAATCACCAATATCAACCGGCTGAGGACCCCAGAAGAATTTCTTCACCATACGTATCTATTTTAACGTGATTGCAAATCGAGGAAGATTAGTAAAATTTCACTTGAAAAAAATATAAGGTAAAGATGAGGAAGGCCTTACCATAACTTTGGCGCTCATGTTGAAGCTGGTTCCTCGCCGAAAAGAGTAGAAAATTCTTCTTGGTAGTCTCTGGAGCAAGGGAACGTCCGGGGAGTCGCAGCCGATGGGAGTGTCCGAGACTAATCGTCCACGGCGATTAAAGAGCGCAAATTAGCTTTTGGGATATAAAACTTTCACGATCAAGGGCAGGGGGAAGGAGGGGATCAAGAAGTCACGACCTATCGTGCACTTATTAAGATAGGGAATCTCTCGCTCAGTGGAGATGACAAAATCCGGCATAAACCATTCCATCATCAACGTACTCCTCAGAAGGTTATGGGGTGACGTCGTCCGCGGGTGACGCGGTTTAGATCAAACGCAACTCGAGGAAGTTATGAATGCACTAGATTGACGACACGTGTGATTGAAGAGCTGTTTTTACCCTAAAACAAGTTGATTGCCCCCCGACAGTCGAATGGAAAAAATAGAGCGCGGATTCTTCCACAATCTTGTCAACGATGAATCAAACTTGATTTGGTTTATGAGGGTTCGGTCGCTTCCGTATGGATTGCTACAATCTATTGCAGAAAAGTTACTTTCCAGTACTAGGGTTCGGGTCACTTCTCAGAAATCTCGTTTCAGAAAGTCTTTCAATTCCTAGTTTACCATAATTATGTTAAAATACTTTTATTGGGGCGATATTAAGACTAATGTCTCTTCTTGCATATAACCCTTCGTCGTATGAATTTTAAAAGAAAGAGATGGCTTAAGCAAATAAGAAAATAAGCACACAAGAAAACTGCTTTGAGGGTTTAAAACCTAAGTTTGCGCAAAGAAAAAATACACAGCAGCAGGAAAACACCCTCAAGATTGGGGGTGTGAAAAACCTGCAAAACTTCCAGTTAGTTGACTAATTTTAAGGAATAAGTAGGTTAAAGCGTACTTGAAATGTAAACAAAAAATACAGGTACTTTATCACAGTTATGATCAATATTATGGTGAATAGGTAAGCTTTTTTGAGTGTCAGATACTCTCACTTTTATGAAAATGGCCCCCATTACTTCATCTAAACCCTGTTAATTACATAGGCAATAAAATCCTCTGAAACATTTAACAATGATACTAGGAAATTTTTGGATAAAAATGCCTTAGCTGATTTTTTATGAGAACATTTTTTCAAGACTAATGTGTAACTAATAAATAAAATTCAACAACTGGTAAAGAATTGCAAATAATGAAAAATGACAATGCATTTAGAAGTTGCAAAATCTAGAATTGAATGGAGACCGCAATTCTCTCTAGTATGCTTAATTGAGCTTGTTTATTATTTGCTAAAAAATCAGAGCCATAGCAGATTCTATAATGAAGATTTGTCATGGATGGTTCTGTAGGACCTTAATTGATCACAATTTTTACCCCTGATGCAAAGAAAAATTGAGTAGTAAGGTTTCTGGAAGAGTTTATGAAAACTGATAAAATTGAACACATGAATATCCTTTATGTATTCAATTAAAATAGAACAGATCCTATTTATTTTGGAGGAAGAGGACCCAAGTCATGAGTTGAACAAATTTCTATTAGTCATTATTATTGTTAGTCACTATTTTTCTGCCCAAGCCACAATATATTTATAGCCATTTCAATTTATTTTACTTTGATGGGTCGATTTTAAATATGTGTCACATTTGCACAGAGGAATGCAACTTAAAATTCAAAGAATCAATGAGGAAAATTTATGAAGCATGACGTGATTGACAGTGTAACTTGTGGTTAATCAAGACACTAGTTAGTCAACTAAAACCAAATATCCATATCGTGATGGAGCATTATCATGAAAAATTTCTATAATTAGTACTTCATCTAAAAATTTGACATCTTTTGATCGACTTGGATTAAGCTGACTGCACTGTATAGCTACATTTTGACCTTGCTGTTTAAACAAAGTTTAGTGCTTTATTTAACTAAAAACTCTTTTATTTTAAAAACTGCAATACTTTTTCTTTTTGAATGTTAAATGTCACTGTATTCACAATTGGCACTTAATTAGTAAGCACTTGTTTAACTCAAGAATATTTTATAGTGATAATGGAGTCTTCCTCAATGCACAAGTCCATTTTCTTGTGAAACTACTTAACTACTGCTACTACTTGATATTCTTATCTCACTTTTAATTAGCACTTGTTTTTACAAACATAAGGTAGGGATCAGGAGAGCATCTGGGGAGCTGACAACTCTACTCCCTCCTCAGATTCTGCAAATACAGGGCAAATTATGATTGTCATCAAGCTTATGATAAAACATTTTACTAAGTACAGCAAGTAATAAGTAGTTACAGTTAAACAACTCTATCTTTGTGAGAATCATCAAGTTTGTCTGCCAACTGAAACATGTTTAATATTTTATTAGTGACAATCCCTTAGCTGAGCCCTCGAATAAAAATCCTGTTTCTGCATCCGGCATACAGGGACGTATAGTCAATGTTATTGAAGGAATAATTTACTGAAGAGAATAATAGATGAGGTAAGGAGGGAATTTATCAACAAATCATACAAATAAAAACACCTATTATGTAAATCACCATTGTATTAAAAACATATTTACAAAATATGCTCAACTTCACATAGTAGTTACATATTGAGCGAGAAAATGGCCTTGATAGTCATAATTATTATTTGCTAGCCTCACTTTTTGAAAGAGCACCAGAGCTCTTACATCATGAGAATTACACATCATGCGAATTACACATATCGCGGGTTTTGCTAAACTGAAATCAATCGTAAACAATCAATCATACAAAACTGCAAATAAACCTAAATCAATTTGGTAAAATTTCCTTTTTTCAACTCCATACATACAATTCATCGTTCACAAATCAAAAGATTCAGGTAACAAATAACAAATCATCACAAATATATGCCTGGTTTCCAACCCTGCAATATTATAGAGGAACCAAGGCCTAACAACAAAAACATTACATTTGAAACACAGGGAAAGTTGGCAGTACACATTGAAGTAAAGAAATATGCAATCATGACTTTGTACAAGAGATGCAAGCTTCTTTGAGCATGCTCTGATAAGAAAGAATTGCTTAGAAAGAGAGCCCAAATGAAGCAAAATGAGAAGCGCCCCATCTGCTGCTTCTTGGAGACATCCCATTCCAATTTTTTCTCAAACTTCTGCAACCTAGCTCTCACCTGGCTGAATCCCTACTGTCTGAACTTTCTGATCCGCTGGATCTATCGTTGCTACTCCCACCAGTGCTTTCTTCCCTTCTCTTCCTACCAGCTTGACTATCATCGATAACTTTTTCTGGTGTCTTCCTCTTCTCCTTATACTTTTCCCGACTTCTGCTCCTGTGCCTCCTGTGATAATCGTCCAAGACTTCAAAATCTTCCCTTTCTCTCCTTTTGCCCTTATGTCGACTGTGATGCTTGCTCTTTTTGTGGTGATGACGACTTTGAGTGGAGGATCCTGGCCTTCTACCCCTTGACCTAGATCTTTATAAATATGAAAAGACATTTAAGAATTGGAAATAATTTGCACACGGAAAAGCAGCTTAATGTGTGCTCAATATTCTTGAGATATTTTCACTAATATGAACATCAGTTCATTGTAATTTACACATTAACTTACTATTATGATCCACAAGAAAATTGAGGAGACTATAAAGAAAAATGTATTGGTTTTGTTTTCCAAACATAATACACTCATTATATCTCTTATAATAAGAAAGTTATTCAAATAAGTATCACTTTTACGAAATAAATATTACACTCAAATTTCATAAAGGCTAACAGTAGAGAGCATAAAATTAATCACTACTAATTTTTCATCTGTTATTTCTACATTTTAATTGTGGGTTCCTTTTACACAACAGTTTCCACTAACTCAAAAAGAATTGGTCAAAGCTTCAAAAAAAAAAAAAAAACTAAAGTTCCATACAAGAAATCATCCTGAAACAAATAGTAATTGAAAATTTTAACATTTTTTCAATTTCTCTTATGAGAAGTTCATCATTAGAGTTACATAAATGTTTCAGGTGACATATGAATTGGACTGCATAACCTAATTTTTCCAAGGTTACATCTCACTTAAATAATTTTTACTAGTTTTGATATTTCTCAAAAGTAAATCTTTTGATTGACTTTTGTGCATGCTGATGATACAAAGAGTAAATGAGGAAAAAATGCATTTTTTATAATGGTAATGGCAATTTTAAAAATGCTCATGGATGAAAAATGTAACCTTTAATTCCATTTTCAATTTAAGAATTGTTGTTATTACTATAAAAACACAATCTTGGCTTCGGTGATGATAGTCCTTCTCATTCAAATATCATAAGAAAATCAAATCAACCAATGTACATTGCTAACCTTAGTTTTATTCATTTGAACCTGAAACTCCAGCTAAAAGGCAACCCATCTATGGGTTTTTGTTTCACCCATATAATAATACAGACTGGAATTTTGATGCAGACTATAGTATGTACACCCATCTCCATATATTTATATATATAAACACTAATACATGAAGCGAGGCCTCAATGTATACTGCATGAAATTCGTATGTTTTGAGGGCATATTTTCCTATATCTTTCGTACCAAATTATGCTGGCATCAAAATAAATAAACTGTTTTCATGTCACAGTAAAAATTTCTTATAATTAGACAAAATATTCACTATTTCTCAAATATTTTTTTCCTAGTTAATAGTAACTAGTTACCATTAACAATGCAAAGTTAGAATATAACCTCAGTTAATTTAGTAAATAATATAGTTAAGAAGTTTCTGTGATTAGATATTAGTTAATGCTAGCATAAAACTCAAAGATAAAATTAAATTAAATAATAGATATGAAATTGATACTGTTAAATGTTACCATAAATATATGCATGTAACGGCTATTTAGAAATAACTTGGAAGTGTTTATCACCATTTCTCTCTGTCTTATGCACAAGCAGAATAAAAATAAACAAATTCAGATTCAAATATCAGTGTAGAATAATGATCAACAGATTACTCAAACATCCAATACAAGCTTATGATAAACTGAATTTTAATATCAAATGATTTTACTTTTTAACATATTCAATTCATGTAATCTTTAGCAGCAATTTATTCACATGAAAACAGTTGTTCCAAATAAACAATTTAATCCATGTTACTGTGCAAATATAAAATTGTTAACTGTCACAGAGACCCAATACCATGCAACCTTCTAGGACAATATATAGATTTATTAATTCTTAAGATGGTCAGTATGTAATAAAGTCATTAGAGGAAGACCATACCAGTCGTATTAAATCACAATAAAGCCTGTTCTTATATTCTTTCAATTCAAACAGCAATAGATTGTACTCCAGAAAAACCACAGAGTTTAAATAAATTCCACTAGGAGTTTTCAACCAATAACATACATAAATAAATCATAAGCTAAATAATTACACTAGGCATTAAAATTTATTCTATTAAAGTCTTTAATTTCAAAGAAATTCACTGAATGCTCTTCAAAACTTATATCTAGTGGCCTGAAAGGTGAGAATTCATCTACTTAAAAGAAAAACTTCAATTAAATCTAACCATTAATAAGCAAAATCACAACAGAGTTGAGAATGAGTAAAAACTTTTAAAACGATAAGCAAAACATCTAATTAATCTCAAATTAGAGAAAGATGACAACTTCAAACCTCAGTTACATGGGATGTATGCAATGAAATGCTCTTGCTGCTTTCAGATAGAAACTTGAATAGCACCCCATCTTACTTTGACATCTCTAAATGGACTTGATAAGCTAATCACCAGGAAAAGAAACAAAATTAGAGCCAGTTAGTCCAAATTACAGGGTGTAAATCAACCTTAATACTCCAGAATTATGATATGATGATCTTATGATAGCAAGCACACACAAACTACAGATGGAGGGCACATAGAGAGAGAAGCAAGTAAGTGAGAGCAGGACTGAATGCTACAATGAGGCCATGTCAACTATGAGTGCACATCAATATACCAACTACAATGAGCAACAAGAATCTGTGCAAATCAGCACAAAATCATATGATATGTCCTGTGTAAAGCATCAGAGTGACAACAACATTTTAAGTTCTGGGGATGGAATGTAGCCAAATAAATGGAACTAAGCCAACAAATGATGAAACACACAAATTGATTTAATGTTCAATACAGAGAAAAGCATTTCTTGAATTTAGTGCTTCAAATAGTGAACAATTTCCACAATGATAAGAAGCAAGGTGGATAAAAGTGGAGCATGATTACATATTGTCTGCCTATCACAGAATCTAGAATCAAACGAAAATACCAAGATACTAGTGAGTAACAATAATGATTGTATTCTATATGTTTTGAAAGTTCATTTTTCATGAAACTGTGAAATTAAATATGTTATGTACTCAAGATGAAGAGATTGTGAATTCAGGAGAAGGAAACAGTTCAGAAAGGAAATGATTCAGAATTGCCAAGCGCTTGTTAAGGATTAAGTAGAAGTGAATGTACACAAAACAAAGACTACAAAACTCAATTCCCACAGTTTTAGAAAAGTGTGAAAATAAAATAAATTAACAGAGAATAAAATTCAATCCGTGAACTTAGTAGTCAAGGAAAACCATGATACAGCTTAGAAAACTTCAGTTTAACTTAAGAATAATAGATCAAATTATGTAAAAATGTAACAATTCTTCCTATCATACTGAATTTAAGGTGTATATCTTGACATATATTGATACTAACAAAGCAAAACTGTTGAAGAAATCATGTAATAATTTGATATTTCAACGATAAAGGTTAAAATAGTAGTTAGTCCATGTAGAAGCAACTTTAATGTTTCTTATTGCAGAAAAGAGTTCTTTTTGCACAGAAAACATATATGCATACACACAGAAGTGGCATAGAACTTGAAATCATAACTTAAACATAATGGATAAAGTAGCTATAAATTTACAGCAACCAAATTTTACACAGTAATTAAGGTACATTAGAATTTGAAGCTTAAGTCACAACAAAGAAAATATTCTAAAGCAACAGACATAGCAGATTAAACATTTATCACTAAATTTGAAGTAAAATATATTTCATTACCAATAAGTTAGTAAGAATTTATAGGCAATCTATTTCAAACGAAGGGTTGACATGATATAGAAATTTCTTTACAAAACATTAAATTTACACATCGATTACACACAAGAAGCAGGTATAAGAAGTCAGACATTTAACATGTATTACTTAAAGAAACTAATTAGCTCTAAGCAACAGATATAAATTACATGAAGAACATATTAATATGCATGCTTAACGGCAGCAATTACTAACTGACCCTTTAACAGTAATTTCCATTTACAATGAGCAATGCCTTCAAAATCAATTTCTCATCACTTCACATTCAAAATTTTTTTTATCAATCTGACATAGAATTCCAATGAATAAAGTAATAAATTTAACAATGAAAATAATAAAACTTATAAACCACAAACCTTGAACGGGCTTTCTTCTTTTTCCCCTTTTTATGCTTAGAGTAACTTGATCCCTCTTTCCTAGGTCTATCAGATCTTGTTTTGGATCTAGACCTAGATGTTGACCGAGCTCTAATGCCATGAAATGAGGAAGATCATTCACATTCATGGTTAATACAGAAAGTCAAGTACTTTCACATTCAATTCGGACATAAATACAACTTGACCAGAAAAACATTTTATGTGAAACCCTATGAGCATGCATTTTAATAAATTTTAATTTAAAGACTCTAGTATGAAATCTGGAAAAGACAAATAACATGTTTAAATTCAGTCCTATGCACAGATGAATTGGCTTAAAAGCAATAAAAAATACATCGAGTTGATCTAATGGCATAAAAGCACACAAATGGTGCAACATGCATCATGCTTTTTATACTTTTTCTATTAAAAAATTATTGGCTATTATTTAAGGAAATTAATAAGAGAATCGTAACATGCAGTAGGATATACTAGAAATATTACCATCATTAACTAACTAATAGATTGAAATCACTATTTAAAATATGTAAATCATGCTCGATGATTGATGGAATTTAATGATTTACATGAACGAGGCATTAAATTCTACACGAGGAAAATTATCAAATAAAACATGGGACATTATTGGTAAGAAAAACTGGCTTTCAGGTAGTTATAACTTAAAACCATGATAATACGAACTTTTGAATTTCTAATCTCAATCTTAGCATGAGATCAAACTACAAAACATACAGATAACTAAGGTTAAATATTAAGACAATATCATAATTAGCAATAACAACAATCTGTCAGTTGTTTCCATCTTTAGCATCAACAAAAACAATAAAATAATAACAACAACAATGCATATCTAAAAACATGGTAAGATATTTCATAAAAATAAAAATCCTCACAGCTACAGAGACAGGTAAGGAAGGAAAAGATAAGATAGTTCATATCAAGAAACAACAGAAGTAAACTTTGAAGGATGTATTTTTAAATTTAGAGAATTAAGTCTTGGGAGGAAGGAACTATTTCTCATCAGGGGAAAACAAAAGAAAGTGAGACATAGTGACCAAGTGACATGTTTCATTAAACAATAATCACCGACAACAATTCTTAACCAAGCTTGTTGTCTGAAAGACTTCTCTATAACTACCATAAAATAAAATTATCCTGACTAATGATGGGAAAATTCTCATAACTCAGTTGAATATTGGCCAGAAATTTCAGTCTCCAAAGATTGCCAGGGAGTAAATTTTCCACAATCTTCTAGCCCAAAAAAATTGTAAATGGTACATATCAGACTTACCCAACACCAGGAATAAAAATGTTGAAAAATATACTACAATAATTTCTCATTATTAACTTTTTTTAGTTTGACTAAGCTATGTATTATCCTATATAAACCAAGTATTATAAGCTACCAAACTAGAACCATTTTGGGAAAAATATTATTATCAAATCAATATGAAAAAACAATGCACACATTCCATGAATAGTCAATTCATTCCAAAATAATGCATCAACATCTGAATTAATGCCATCTGAAAGGCATTTCATAATAATAACATTTACAATAACAGTCTAGACTGTAGATATAGTTAAAGAGTTTATACAATAAAGACATATGATAGGTAAGAAAATAGTTTAAAGCTAAACCGATATTCCTTTTTTAGCATGCTTCAAATTAGAAACAAACTTGATTGCATTGGATGTCGTGAGCCAATTTTAAAAATAATTTATACAGAAAAACTGCTACTATACTTGCAAAATGATAATATTAGCAATGAAAAATGTTGCTTGACCTTGTTATAAAAGGTTTCTCTGGGAAAATACTAACAATTATATTGTTAGTACTTATAAAACAATTGATTGGCTGCATATCAAAGTGGATATATCTTGGATTTTACAATTAATAGGCATAAGTTTACATTTATTAAGTTATTGATTTCATTTATGATAGTACTTAAATAACCATTTCATATTTCATAAGGCCTGAAGCATAGAAAACATGCCCCTTGCTAAAAAAAATCAATCTACTCCAAATGGAATCAAATACTTAAGATTAAGGCAAACTGCACATTACTCTGATAGAGGCTTCACAAACTCAATATTTCACATCTTCTGGCAGAGAAATATTAACCTTTTATGCCTGGATGGTGATAAAGGAGAAGCATCCTTCCTGTGCTTATGTTTATGTCCATGATGATGGTGATGATGTCTTCGATGACAAGGTGAATTCTCACGAGGATCATTCTCAGATGGATATAACTTTCGGTATGACTTATCTCGACTTGAATAGGAGGTGAGACCATTTTGTCCTGCACCACCTGGACTAGGGTAATTCCACTCATCTCTGAAAGATAAATGAATCAGTTGCATTAGTTGATCTCCATTATGTTTCCATACCCTAAAAAGAAATACCATTCAAAGGAAATACATTTCTTCACAGAGAGATAGATTCATTTGGAGATATTAAGGTTAAATACAACAAGAACAATGAATTTTCATTCTAGATATGCAATGATTTATCTACAGTAATACCCTAGAAAGTCACCTCTTAGCATGTGGCAGGGGTATGTAAGATGCATACATGTTTGCAAGAAAAATTAAATCATTTTCATGACCACTATTTGTCGTATAATGTTCCTCGCAATAAATTTAACTGCCAATCAGAATAAAAAGAAAATTGGGAGAAGAGAAAAGGAAACCAGCTTTTACTAAAACATAAAAACATCACTGTCAACTCTACTGCATAATTTTTTTTAGCACTGCCAGTTTCATTCATTAAATACTATCAACAGATGCTCATAATATTGCCTAAGAATGGGCAACCTTCTTGGATGAGCAGGCCTAATGAGGCAACTCTTTTTGGCCAATAGGCACGAATCTGTAATTTAGTTTCGAAAGGCAAAATATTTTTGCAATAAAATCATTCATCAAGATATTGGAAATATACTTGTGTACATTTTCAAGTTTGTAGGAGAAAAATAATCCTTAATGCAAGGAATGAATCTAGAAACTCTTGATGTTTAAGGAATGAGGAATAGGTTTCTCCTTTCTTACAAAAAGCAAGAATTTATTTGTATACTTACTTCTTTGCTCCAGTAGAAGCTGTATTTACTTTTGATACGGTAACAATGGGTGATGGAATGGAAGAGTAGGTATCATCATCGTCATCCACAAGAGAAATAATTGTGGAGGCAGTTTTGGCATTGGAATCTGAAATACACAGAATTAAATGATAACCAAGAAAATATTTAGTCTATGACTATTTTTCTAATGGTATTCGGTTACAGTAGAGTAAAAAATTTGCAGTTAGAGAGAAGTACTTGTTCAGATTGTTACCCATTGGTCTTAATTTATTATTACCAAAAGCAAATGCATTGGTCAAAAACCTCAACAAAAGAATAAATTCTAAGAGCACATATTAGAACTATTTTATAATATGAATGAACAAATATATTTTGAAAAATAAAAAAATTCAATCTAACATACTCTATCAAGTGCATCACTTTGATGAATTCAAATGCTTTTCCAAACAATCCTAACTATTGAGCTTTTCTTATGAAATAACTATCTCAAATACTTCTTGAAGAGGTGAATAATATTAGAAAAGATGCTGTGTCACATACCAGAACCTGAGGGAGGTTGTGATGATTTTAGAGGTGCATCAGGAGGATGTTCTTTCTTGATCATCTTCAGGAACAATGCTGCTTTCCTTTTACGTTCTTGCTGTAAATGTCGCTCTCTGCTGGCTGCTGAAGCAGGTGAAAGACCTCCTGGAGAAGCAGAATCTCCCAATTCCAAGAAAATATCCTTGTCTGCCTCCACATCTTCTGTTGGAGTTTTTGACACAGGTTGCTCTTCCACTTTGGGTAGTTTCAATTCAGTAGATGGGACAAGACCTTCAACTTCCACTGGCTCTTTTTCCACAATCACATTTTCCTGTTTGACTGGAACAATTTCATGAGTTGGCATATCTTCCACCTTTTCTTCTGGTACTGTATGAACTTCATGGGTTATTCTTGTAGCAGCTGTTTCACGAACAGATTCCACTTGTGATTGGCTTTGTTCCACTCTCTCTACAGCTGGTGGTTTCATTTTCACTTTGCTCTCTGTTTCTTCATAGGGCTGTTCAGTTTTCCCTTCAGACTCCTCACCTCCTTCCTCCTCTTCAGAAGTTTCTTCCAATAACAATGCACTTCTCTTTTCTAAAGGCAGAATCTCAACTTCTTTAGGTTTCTTGATGGAGAAGCAGACAGGGGCTGGAAGAAAATTTACACAAAATCAAAATAATAAACAAATAATCCCTAAGAGTTCTTTCTCACAAAAACAATCTTTGTAGGTTTTGATATACAAAGTGCTTTATATATTTTAAATTGCAAGATAATTGAGATAAATTGAGAAATAAAACTTATTTGAAAACTGCATGTTGTTCTGCAAGGATTCAATCAAGGATAGCCAAATGCAAAAAGTTTCTCTTGATGGGATTGTTTAATATCATCAAACAGAAATGAGACTTGTCAATTACTACTTCTCAAGTAAAATGTATTAGGTTAAGGATGATTTCATGGTAGAAGAGGAAGTTTTATGGATTTTTACCTAATTTAGTTGCTGATTTGCTTGACTCTCTTTCCTGATTAGCAGGTTTTGCATGTTCAGGGGATTTTGCCTCATTTGATGACCTTTCCTCAGTTGAAGGCTTAACTGGTGCTTTTTTAGGCTTCTTTGCAGGTGATGGTACCAGATTTTCTTGAATGTTGATTGAAGGGGCATTTTGAAATTCATACTGTTGCAGTCTTAATCGATAATATGAGTTGAACTGATGGTTCGCATCCAGAAAGGCAAAACGTTGATCACCTATTGGAAAAAAGGGAATAAAATGATTCAATCTACAACATAATAGTAAATGGAGATTATGAATTATTAGAGAAATAGCATATACAGAGTACTCGCATAAAGAAAAATTTTGCTGTCTTAAATATGTGAAACAATAAATTTTTGCAATGAATTGAGATAAATGATGATGTTGTTTAAACCATTTGATTTTTTCAATCACATAAGCAAACATATATCCTGAGTTACAGTGATACTAAATCCTTTCAGCTATAATTCATAATTGCAACTAGTTATCCAAAATATTTATTCCTCTTCATTTGAAATTGATAACTAACTTCAATACCTATTCCATGAAAATAATAATTAAGAATGATGACGTACCTTTACTCTTCACTATGGTCTCAAAGTCTCTCCCATTCTTAGCTACATAGCTGGCCATTTTATCAATGACAATCTGCATTTCTGGAGGAGGCTCTACTACTGGTACAGTCATCATACCAAAGTCGCCTTTCTCCATGCCCCCACTGCTTCTTCTTTTTCTTCTAGCTCCTCTTCTCTTTCTTCTCTTCCTTCCAATTCCCATGATTGGTCCTGAACCCATGAGGTCACCCTTCCCCATTCTAAGAGCATCATCCCTGTTTCCCCTATATCCAGGATATGCAGCAGTATCACCCTCTTCTTCCTCTACATCTTCTTCTTCCACAGATTCCAGATCAGACTGGGCACCAACTGATGCTGAGGAAGCAGGTGCTGCTGCTATGCCAGAAGCATTTGATGCAGTTTCCTCAGCAACAAATGCTGCTTGCTTGTCTCGGATCTTGTTCACCAACATTGAGTAGGCACAATCAGCTGAGGGTTTGTAATTGATACTTGGTATTGATGGAGCCTAAAACACCAGAAATTTATTAATAACAAATATATATCACATATTACACATTAACTCATCACAACAAGCAAGTGCTTACCAATTCAATGCGTGAGACACTAGATGCTAAGCTAGGGTGCAGATAATATCCGTCATCTTCATCATCCTGATCAGCTGAAATGAAAAATCATTAACAGTATTTATATAAATTTGAGTTACATGATATCATTAAATCATTGGCAGATAAATATAAAATGAATGTTTTGGTGCAAATAGCATAAAATTTACCTTTGAAAGGTAACTTATCTTTACTTTGCAATATTTCATTGCTCCAAGAGTTATGAAATAGAAAAATGCACAGATTTTGCTCTAGTTTTAACTCTCACCATAGAGATATACTATTATCTTGACAGAAAGTGTCCAAACTTTTCCTCTTTGGTACTTGTGAACAATCATTGAAAACTATTTATCTATCAGGCCAGTCCATTAAATTGAAATGAACTTTAATTTAGAAATTTTTTCTTTTTATTTTCATTATGAATCTACATATTTACAAACAGATCTGTACACCAAAGGATACTGTATTCAATTAAAATAAAATGTGAATATCAATTCTATGACCGATAACTTAAGGCAGCAATTAAGGTTGACATAATAGAAACAGTATTAAGCATTTAATAAGCTTGGCACATGAAAACTGTTGTAACCGGTAATGATTATCCAACAGAGATTGCAAGTTGATAGTTTTCAGCAAAATATAAAATAGCTCAGCAAAACTTATGAAGTCAATGGCTGTTCTCATTCAGTAATTTTTGTCACAGATTTGTGTGACAATATGGAAGAATATTTTATTTAAATAATGTACCAATACTATAATTAATCTTGCCTATGCATAATGTATTATTCAATGGAATGGTTTTGCAATGAAAAGCCCCTCCTTAAGCAAAGGATTGACAGTAATATGCTCATGATGACTGCTGATGAATCTATCCTATCTTCCACCAACACACATTCTATTACGTCCATTGTAATCCCAGCCTTAGTCATAACTCGTGATAAAAATAGCTTTCTCATTTAATTTACAAAATAAACTAAAACTCTAGGAATAACTATGAAACTTCATTGTATTTACCATCATCTTCCTGTTCTTCTTTAGGAGGCTTTGGGCGATAACGACCTGTTTTTATAGCCATCAGCAAATGTCGATAATACGTATGTAGAGGATCATCGAAGGAAAGGAACTGAAACTGTGGATTTTTGGCTTGTTTCATCTTCAACAATATCTCCATTTGTGCTCCTTGTTCATTAATAAACATGGCTGTCTTCTCAATTATGGCATTTGCCTTCACAGTTTCAGGCTGGAACATTTGAAATGAATCATTTTAGAAGGTAGACATGGCAACTGGGGAACTAATATCTGCTGCAAACCACCTTTACGTATTAATTACCCACTTTTAAATCATCTGAAGTTGATAAATGATAATATGGCCAATGCTCTTAATGAGACAAATAACAATAATGACAGCTTCAATGATGAAGCAATAATACTGTGTTGATACACTAACATTTATGTACACCAAAGAACAACCAAATGCTTACTTGCCAACTGATCCTTGGTTGCAGGTTCAAGAACAGTTTCTTAAAAGAATAATTAAATACATTTATGATGGAGTCAATGATAATATTATTGGTTATAACTTCATAATTCTTGGCAGAATGAATCATGGAATATATGTCAGAAAGCAGTAAGAAAGGGTGCATGGTGATCAGTAGCAGATTTACAAAAAAATGTGAAGGATTTCATCATCAAACATAAACATTACATTTCTCCTCTAGAGTAAATTATTTCCCCTTGTGAAAGGTAAGCTGTAAGAAATAAAATTACTTAGATAAGCGATTTTAAAGAGATATGAAGTTAACTATCCATGAAGGATGCCAGATATTTTGAAACAAACCACTGAATACGCTAAAAACCAAAACATTTAAATCAATTAAAAACAAATATAGATGGTGAAAAACTGGCATAATTAATGAAGCAATAAGATGGACATAAGTGATGTATTTATCACAAGCAAAAAATATACAGCCTGCAAGTTAAGTATCCACCCAAACATTTACTTTGAAACAGACACAAAAATGATCATGTTGAGAAGAGGTTGATAATTTTCTGGTTAAGGCCAGTTTGAAAAGTAAGGGAAGTCAATTTTGGCCAGAAATTTTTTAATTTACAAAAGAAACTTGCCAAGACAGCTTATCCACAAACAACACCCACAGAATGGCTAAGAAACCATGTTTACACCATCCCAAATATCTTGGACAGCTTCCAGCTCTGCAAACCATACAGAATTCCAAACTTTAAATCATGAAAGCAAATTAATGATATCTGAAAACACATCGAAAGATGAGGAATTCAAGTTTTCAAGAAAACTCAGTGAATCAAAAACACATGATCTTTACATAGTATGTTAATCAAAGAGAGCTTTAGTTGAGCTACAGTTGATACACATAATGAGGTAATTAAAGCTACTGAAAACATGAAAAGGACTTACCAAAACCATGTTCAAAGGTATGTCTAACTCTTTTGGAGCAACAAATGGTTCATCTTCTTCTGCTACAGCGCCTCCACTAACATTGGCCTCAGATTTTTGTTCCCCAACAGGTTGACCACTTTCGTCATACTGATATGCAACTTGTCCATATGTATTTTCAGCACTCAGTGCTTGTTGAAGTCTCTTTAACTCTTCCTCTGATGAAATAAAAAGAAATGTTTTGTAATCAAAACACCAGATATATGACATGTATACGGTAGAATTCCGTTATAATGAGAGCTGACAAAAATTGGAAAAGTATTCATTTTAAAGTGTACTCATTATAGGTATATACTAAATGTCTGTCTTCTTGAATGCAAGACATGGAACTGAAGGGTTTTTAATTCTTATGCACATGCTTCAGAGTGTGTAAAAAAGTTCTTGTCAAACATATTATTCCATTGATTCATAAACCATAACCAAAGTGGATATGTACAGAGGAACGAAGGGAAGAGTGAAAAAAGTGAGACGTCTCTAATATAAAGCTTTCTGAAACATTTTTGCTGAGGAAAGATGAGGCAAGTTGTGGGACACAAATGCATAAATTAGGTGATGATAATTTTTGAATTAATTTTTTTCTGCTCTTAGAAAAGATAATGTGCCTCAGATTACAATTTGCTTTTGTCTCTCATGTTAACTGACGATTCCCAGATATGCCTCTTGTAATACAAATATAGAAATGTGGCACTCGGTATAAAAATACTAAAGAAATAACCACGATATAATGGACATCAATCCCTATCCTTTTTGCTGTGAGACAAACAATGACCAAAATATTACTCCCTATAATGCAAATCTCATATGCTGTACTCATTATAATGGACTTCTACTGTATGATTTTTTATCTTCTTTCAACGCCTATAAATAATAGTTAGTACAAAAATAAAAAATTATAGTAGAAACATGATGTTGTGTTTTCACCAGATAAAAATAATAAAGAATATGACAGAAGCAGGATCATCAAGATCTACAAATATAGAACTAAATATAACATTTTTTCCTATATATACTTACCGCTACTGCTGTCCTTGGCCTGAGGATAACTATGACTAGTTGAAAAAGTTTCCCGTAAAGTTCATCAAACAGTTTTCAGCAGAATTTTTGTTAGGTATGTCAAGAACTCATTAATTGTGTAAAATAAATTAACTATAAATAGTTTAACAAGTAAATCTCAAAAATAAAAGATATATCAAAATTATGACCTTGCAAAACATTTATGACTTCTGAAGAAACTAGTGATGCATTATGGTAGTTTGTATTTTAAATTAAATATGGATTATTCTTGACATAGCAGTTTGTGTCTATCACTTCTTAGCCTTTAACAGGCAGTATTATATCTGTATAACTGGCTAGAGTGCCCTTTGAGACCTGTCAGTGATTTTAATTTTGGGGGTCAATCAAAATACAACACCAAAACAAAAGAAATAAATAACCTAACCCAAAACATGAGAAATGCAGAAGTAATTATTCTTCAGTATTATTCTTAATTCTGTTATTAAAAATATAATTACCAAGACCTTTGCTGGATCTCTAAACACTGAGTGAGAAAGTAGAAAATGATGAACCAAGTATGTTTGGTTGGATTTGGGTTTTTAATTCCTACGCAAATGCTTCAGAAAGCATAAAAAAGTATGTTCTCATCAAAAACATTATTTCATTGATTCATAAACCATAACCAAAGAGTGTCCTTATCCTCATCTGTGGCTAATCTCTGAGAACAACCATGAAGGTAGGAATGGATAATTCTGAGCATGGAGCCATAGATACCAAGTCCATGTAGTTTGTTCTAGAGAATACCATAGCTGGCAATAACAAAGATTTTCTGAAGTCAAAGTAGTCAGTGTCAGACTGACCATTACTTTCAATATTTGAGAAAAGATTGTGAACATAAGGGACTAAATTACAGATGGACGAATATTTAGGGACGAATCCTCATTAAGTATTGGTTGGTTTAATTGTTAAGTATAATTATGGTAATTATAAACATACATTTCATTGTGCAAAAATGCAGTTTGACAGAGTAGCCTTATTTTTGTTTCTATAAGTGCTTCCCTACTAAATTAGCACAAATTCAGTGCAGATGTAAGGTTCCAATGAATGGCTTCCTGCAGAAAATAACACTGTTGCCAGACTTAAATGATTTATTCATTCATTTAAGTCATTTAAGGTGGATTATCATCGTTTCCATTGTCTAAATTTTACCTCAGGTTAAAGACTTTGACAATGGCACCATTACAGTCTTCATTTTCATTGTAATGATTAAGTGCCACACGTAAAAATATTTACATAATTTAAAATAGGCATATTTAATAGTCCTTACCGTTGAACTGTAGAAAACCATTGATTTTTTTAGCATGGTTGACCTCTGGTTGATTATGTTTTCTTTTATACGTTTGCAGTTTTCCTGTAATTCCCATTCCACATGCAGGTGATTTTCTTGTTACAAGAGACACATTATGCTAGGGATCATTATACCAGTTACGGTGAAATTGAAAACCTATGGCCTGCACAGAAGCTATTTTCCTATCCTAAAAAGTCTAACGTCAAGAGATGCTGATCATCCTGCAGTCAGCTGATCTTCTATACTTGACAAGGGCAATAGCTAGCTTTTAATTTTATTGAGCAAAGCGGTTTTACTTTCCATTGAAAAATCATTTATTGGCATCTAGGCTTAGGTTATAAATTTTTACGTAAGATTAGTAAGATAGACAGTAGCAGTAACTTTTTGAATAGATTGCTTACTCCTCATTATTCTACAGGCAAACAAACACCGGTAGTGCAAGTTAATTACTGTCCCAATGAAGCAGAATACTGTCCCAATTAGCCATGTACATTAGGTATTAGTTTAACAGTTTGGTTTCTGTTCCTTGAGATTACCAAATAAGTGGCTGAGACAAGATTTGACCCGATAAAAGTGTCCCAATTAAGTATGTTATGATATACACAAAGATTTTTCTTTTAATTTAGTTCCTTTTAGATGCAATAGATCTATTTGTGTCTAAATGAGGTGATATTCAGTTTTTTTAGTATTTTATATTGGTATATACTAGCATTACATATATAAAAAAGACCATATGCCATAAATAAAGAAGCCAAAATTATAGTGATATTTACTTCCTTCAATCCAGTAAGCTTCTTTCTGTACTGATCTTTTTGGCATTTTTGATAATTTTCCAATTTAGAATATGCATAGCAGAATAGTTGCAATTGGCCTGGTGCTTTTCAAATACTTCCATATATACACAAATAAGATAGGAATGTTTATACCTCCAAGTTTACATTTTCAAGAGAAAATGTGGTCTGCTGTACATTTTTTTTCTTTCGTCCTTTTCCTTACTTTCATACTCTTTCCAATTACCTTGGTAGAGAGCCTCCTCTTCTTCGTTGTGAGTGAGGGCGCGGTACCTTTCTTCATCACAGAGCTGCTCCACCCGTCTCTCTGCATCAGAAAGGGTTGCCCACAGGTCATATCCTCCAGTCGGTGCTTCGAGCTCTCTCAGGTCAGGCAAAGCAGCACGGCCATCATATCTGGTCCAGCGGAGCCACAGGTTGGCAGCCAGCGCGTTGGATCCATGTCAGATGGAAAAGGAGAGGAACAGAAAGGAACGAATGAATGCCTGGTATTGAAATGTAAAAAAATGGGCCTTGGGCAGGCCCCCTTATATGCCAGTCCAGTTGGTTTCCAGGCAGCAGCAAAAGAAAAAGTAACACCTTGATGTTGTTGGCTGTACGGGTTGAAAAAGAAATGTGGTGTATGGTGAATGAGGTGATGGTACTGACTGATGGAACTATTCTCTGATGTGATGACAGGATGAGACCAGGGGTTGATGCGCAGTGAAACTAATGTGTATTTAAAAAATGCACTGAGCAGTGGCAAAAATGGATGAGATGCTTTGAAAACTTACTAAATAAGAAATCCATTGAGCAATTCTTACGTAAAACTTTCTAATTTAAATAAATCTTAAATGTGGTAACTACTTTGAGGGATATAACTCACTGATACTTAAAAATGAAAAATTGAAATTTTTCACTGCTCACACTAGCTAACTGTTACAGTGTATACCCTAATAAATTAAAGGGTATTGATGGGAAAAACATTAATGAAGTTTAAAGAAAACTTTGAGGTGATCTCTGTCAATGGTAGGTTGAAATGGTTTCCGATTTTTCTGAAAAGTTGCTGTAGGTCATTCCTGTGAATGTTATGGCAGTGAGATGTAAGAATGAATATGTTGGTGTATTATGACGGTGTTTCCAAGTGCGTAGTGACTGGGGGGTCATTTTTACGCTGGCTATTATACGTACAAATGTTTCCCTCGGTCGTGTCTCACCTTGGCACAGCTTGGAGGGGCTGGTGGCCCCAGCATCCATTTTTGTAGGCGCGGGAACCGCCGCCAAACTAGCAAATAACCTGCGGGGGGATAGGCGCTTCGAGGCGGTCCGAGTGTGTGTGCGATCGCGCGCGCACTCTCCCACTTCGTACAATACCTGCGGAGATCTAGATAGGTTAGTGGACGAAAGGGGTGGTGGTCTCCCCAGCTCTTGTCCCACACCCTTATCCAGGATCAGGGAAGGGATCCACGATCACCCACTTCACAGTGCCTTCTGCTATAAGTCATTCTCACTGAACACGAACTGTCTTGGCACATAACTTAGCATTGGTTGTTCAAAAACTTCATTGGCAATAATGAAATGCGCCTCCCAAGTGATTAAATCCATACAGTGCTAGTAGAAGAGATTCAAATGAACTGTTTAAATGAAGTGGGAGGCAATCACTGTTCTTCATGAAACATAAATGCCTAAAATGACAAACTGATATCCTATTCGTTTACTGAATCCTATATCAGTCAAACACCTAGTGATTAATTGTACATCTAACAAAACGTAAATGAGTAGAGTAACAGTATATACCTGTCAATTTTCAGAGATTCATCCCCCATCCAAGGAATCAAATGTTTTCCTTGATCGATGAACAGTGCCTTCTCATCATCGCGGAAAATTTTGCAAGAATAACCGAAGACGAGTAGTTCATCATCCTCCTCTTTTTTTCGAAGAATTCCGGCATCGTTCAGGTGCCATGACTGCCGAGGGACCGCCATATTTGCTAACAGCATACTCAGTAATACCAATGTAATCACATATCATGCATGCACAAGTGTGTATCTTGCACACTTTCCCGGTACCAATATGCTCAAGTTATTTATTATTAAAACGGGAGGAAAAGAAAATCAAGTTTCAACTCAAGTTATTATACTATTCATAAATTTAGCCCTTTTAATACCATAATGTGGCATGCGAATTCAGCATATGTAACAATAATTTTATTTCACCATAAGATTGATCTAGTGTGCGAAATCCCTATTTACCGCAGTAAATCATAGAGTAAACAAATTTAGGTGATGACTATTGCCAGATTTTACAGTTTTACATATTTGATAAATGATTGTTGCGAAACTGTTTTAAGTACACCATTTATTCATTGCTTTTCAGCGAAGGAGTTTTAACTCATGCCCGTTGCAGAGATTTTACGGAGGCCACGAGCAAAATTTATCACGTTGGTATAATTTAGTAACTTCCGGTCAGTCAACGTCCCTTTATTATTTAATTTCCTGTTAATAATATTTCTCGAACGTTAAAATACTTTCTATTAATTTCTATCCTAAATTTCATTAATTGACTGTCTATCCAAAATCCTATTTTATTTCACTACTTTAGAGTTAAGATTGTCAGTTATCTTTGTTGACTCTTACTTCCTTGCAAGAGGCAGTAACCGCCAAAATCGTTGTGGTGCACTCGTGACGACTCGCAATACGGAGCAGCAAAATGCCTCCACGTGCTAAGAAGGGTCGTTCTACAAAACCTAAGGAATCAGCATCTTCCGAAGTTGCAGAACAGGAAAACGTTGATAATGTAAAGGAGGAGATCCACGAAAAAAATGGTGCTGACGAGCAAAGTAGTAAAGCCGCACCTGATCATGGCGAAAATGAGCAACCTCCATTGAAGAAGGGAAAGGGCCGTCAGAAAAAGGCTGAACCAGCCCTGAAATCTGTGAAGGTCATTTACAGCTCCATAAATACGTAGATATTCTTAGAAATTATTTTCAAATATGAAATTAATTTTAATTGCTACTAATTTTGCAGGAAGATGAGGATGAATTCAACGGGCAAGAGGAAACAAAGGAGGCGGAAAATGAAGCCGACCCACCGACGAAAGAAAAGGCGCGACGACGTAAAAAGAAAGGAGATGATGATATTGAACCTGAGGTAAGTAATCATTTTAAAATTAATTTTCGTTTGCAATAGTACGGTAAGATAACATGGTCTTTTTTTAATTGTGATTTCGAGTTATGGTAATTTTTCGTCTGTACACATGAACTCTTAATTTAGATGTAACCAAGTAATATTTGTTTGGTAGGTGATAAGCAAGAGGAAGAATAGATCGGCAAAGGCGGAAACTGAGGCTAAGGAGGAAGAACCGGCTGCGGAGGAGGAAGATGAGGCGAAATCAGATAAAAACAAGCGGGAAAAGAAGGTACCAGTAAAAAGAGCGGGGAGGAAGAAAAAGGATGAAGAGGCTAAAGTAACGGAAGAGGAAAGTGTAGAAGAATCGGAAAAGGTTTCCGAAGATGAACCGGCCAAGGAAGAGGAGGAAACTGCAACTAAAGTTACAAAGAAGGGGCCTGGTAGGGGAAAAACGGCAGCTAAACCTGCGGAAGATGCCCCACCCTCAAAGAAGAAAGCTCCAGCGCGGGGTAGGAAAGCTGGGAAGGGAGATGATGCCACTTCGGGTGAAGTAGAGGTGGATGGGAAGAAGTTGCGAGTTGCTGTGGAACATTGGTATTTATCTTGGATGATTGTAAAATTTTGGCGATTAATATTTTGAGTGCTTTTAATAATTATATTAACCTTTTGCAGCAAATCTTGACAAGTGTATCCTCGTCGCGCAAAGGAGCTGGCCGGCTTTTTGCAGCGAGAATACCCGTCACTTGAGGTCACTTACAATGCCAACCCACCGAGAAGAAATTCTTTCGAGTTCAAACTTATCAAGGAAGATGGTTCAGGTTGGTATTCAAAGGTTATCGTCAGATACGCAGTCAGAATAACGTTAAACTGCAAATTGTGTATGGATGGATATGGATGCATTGTACAATCGGGCGTCTGTTAGACAAGATATGAAAAAATTCACGAAGCATAATATTTTATTGGTTTTTCCCGGAAACTTTTCTTTGACCTGGGCTATTCATGACCATCATGACTGATATACATTAGGTCTTAGTCTTACTTTTTAACAGTATTTCAAATTTAATCCCATTAAATTTTCTTTGATCTACTTTTGCCATGTTATTAATTAATATCACTCATGGGTGATACATGGTGTAGTTAGATGTGTTAACTTCATACTTTTTCAGGTATCAGGTATACTTTGGCCCTCAACAGAAACGGGCATATTTCCCTGTAGATTGGCACATTATCCATTTGTCTATCCGAGAGCCTTATCTTTTCCTTCATAGATTTTTAGCTATATATTTCATTAATATTACAATTCAGACCATAATAAATACCTTTGTGCTACACCATGGCATGTAGCAGTAGTTAACTCTGAGAGCAGGTAATCTCAATGTTAATTATTGTATTATCTTTCTGCTTAGGTTTCACCTTAAGTATTTTAGATTTTCCTTAAGTTCTTGTATGTATAGATATAGTTTATCTGCCTCTCATTCTTCTTGCCAGAAAGTAATGGAACTTAATATTATTAAGTAGAAAATAACCCTGTGTGAGATTTCTTAAGCTCCCTTTAGTGACCTTCATATAGCTGGTAGCTTGTCTTAGAGGTCTGGTGCCAGTGCTTTAGATTAATCACAATATTTGCTTTCTAAGTTTTGTGTTGCTGTACAGCTTCCTTGATACACAAATTCCATCAGCGGTTTTTTTAATGTCATTTTGTGCTCATGTTTTGATCTTCTGTGAATCAAATAACACAGTTTCATACCAAAAATGTAGTGGTAATCAAAATAATTGTTTTCTTCAGGTTTTCATATTGTTCTCATAGTTAATCTTTATGTAATACCCTCTTGGGATTTACCACTGTCTCATGACATTATGAATTTTTTTTCCTTGTTATTATCCACAAAGCTACTCTATATACCAGAACTTAATCATTTGCATTGGGAAATCCACTTAAATGATTCCTTATTGTATAATTCATGTAGACAGAACCTACCTTAATCAACATCTGCTGAACTTGAAATTTATTCCTGGTTGTAAGATTGAGATATTGACAAATTTCCTTCGATTTACCTAAAGAGCATGATGAATAAATACCATGTTCAAGAGAAACCATCATGTACTTGGTATGAAGTTCGTACCAGTATTGTCAAGTAAACAAACTTTTACTGCTTGCACTTGTTATGAAATGAGATCACCTGGTACTGAGGATGTTCTGCTATATTTATCCTTAAGGAGTTTTATCAAACTGTTATTATATTTACAACATCTTAGCCACAAGGAGCAGCATTAATTATCTATCCTATTGAATTTTTATAATGGCTATTAAGTTTTTGTCCTAGTATTGCGTGTGAGTTATTTCTCTGTGTAGTATGAATAGTTGAACATATTCTCAGGTCAAAGTACGAGTGAGGTCCAGTTGGTTTACAAGTATTTTGACAAGTGCGTCCATCATAAGGGTCAGAGGTGTCCATGTTCCTGGGTTTATGTTTAATTTCCTGTTTTATTTTAATCCTTTCACTTTTTATGGGCAAGTCAGGAAGAACTTTTCGCCCTCTCGAGTAGCTTTCATGTATGTGTCATTGTTTGCTCCCTCTCGTATCCCTTTATTTTTATTGAGTGGTTATATCCAATCTATTCACTACAGACTACACCACTCAAAAGGCAAAGGGTAGTGAATGCTCCAAAACATTTTCACATTTTATGATATTGTTCCAAAGAGTGAAACTATTCTTTGATTGATAAGTCTGTTTTGGGATTTTTAAATATGCTTCTTTCTATAAAAAAAATCAAACTAGCTGCAAAAAGAAGTCTATTTGATGGGTAAGTTCACTGTCATGTAGCTGCAGTGGGAAGGTAGAATGGAGAGATTATCAAAATAGAGCATTTAAGTAATTTTGCTAGAAGTCAATGAAGTTTGAAAAATTTTGATGAAATCTTTGAATTTTTATCTGCCTGACCAGTTCTTGAACTGTTTCCTTATAAGTAATGTAGATTTATTTACTTAGCTGGGTTTATTAATGATTTTATGGAGGATTAAATATTTTTTATGCTGCAATGATATTATTATTTGCATAATTCTAGTTAGTTTTTATGAAAGCATATCATTCTTAATGCTGAGAAATGTGTGCTACTTTATATGTTTGTAAGGCAGCTTGATTCAATGTTAGTAATTATTTCATCACTGTCTGATCTGTACACACAGATTTTTTAAATATGTGAAGCAAGGAAAGTAACTTTGTTTTTGTGTCATTTGAATTAGTTTTGCATGGATGGATTTTTCTTGGAAGAAGTTAATTTCAAGGTTTATGTTTATGGAGAATTAATCAAAAGTATCCTTCTTTTTGGATCCTGAAGAGGTATTGCTTTTTATTTGCTTAAGTTTCTAAAATAGTCTTTGAAGGTCATATCCAGCTCCAATTCCAGTCTGCCTACGAGGGTGGTCTGAAAAGTTTCTGACCTCGGATTTTTCAGAAATCCTCAGAAAACATGTTGAGAAATGGCGAAATATCAGAAACTTTTCAGAACACCCATGTATTCTTTTTCTTTCCGGTAGCATTTCATGTAAGAGATGATAGAATTTATTTCATGAGCTTATGGTTTATGAAAGGGGTGAAAAGCCTTGGTCCTTGAAGAAGCTGTTAAAGTCATTTCCATGTTGGTGTAACTTGGACGAAATTATAATAGATATGTATTACGGAATTACTTACTACATTGACAGATTACTCCAAACAAATTTAATCAACTTACAGAAAGCAATTCTTTCTTAATCTTTGCAATTTTTAAAGTTTTTATGACTTCAAAGGGAATTGAAAAATTAGTATAAAAATTACCTTTGTTTCTTTTACCTCTCCTTAATTGCAAATGTGATGCTTTCTATTTCTGCATTGCTCAAAATGCTATCACAGTACAAATATGTGATCCATCTGTCTCCTAGCTAGTTCCCCTATAAGCTCTTGTGGATCTGAGGGCTAGGAAATAACTATTTGATGGATGCATGCAGGCCAGAGGTTGCGTATCTATTAGGAGGAGAGTATAGCCTTGAACATTTTGAAGATTTTTAGGAATTAATATTCATCCTTATCAAAAATTTGGTTCGGGAAAGAAAAGGCAAGGTAATTTGATATGGACTTTTCTGTCGTGCTGATTTTGTGTCTTCTATATTTATCTAGTACATAATCAAAGAACAACTCTAAAAATGCAGATATTATTAGCTTCCCTAAGTTGATAAATATTTTTAATGTCATGGATACTTGATAGATTGAGTTGATGGTACAGTATATATGGACTTGAATATTAAGGTTTCTAATCTTTTAACATATCTTGTAGATATCTTGAAACTGTTTCTGAGAAATGCAATAAGTGTGTGACATCTTGAATGTGGTAGTAAGATAGACGAAGTTATGCTGCTGTATTGTATGGTTTTTTTAATAATGATGTGAAATTTTTGAGGTTGACATATTATGTTGTACATAATTTACAGTAAAATTGGTGTTTTATTCTTCATTTATCTTGACTTCACCCTTAATAAACATTTGAGTAGCACTACTTTAGTTAAATTTTGTCTGTATTCTTCTTGTCTTTTCAGATATTCTCATTTGGAGTGGCATTGGCAAGGGACCTCCTAGGGTTCAAAAGTTCCCAGATCCTGATGTTTTGATGAAGGCATTTAAAAATGCACTTCCATAAGTAGTCACTTTGTCTTAGTGAAATGCATCTTAATTCACCCAATGACGGTTCATGGGTAAAGAGCTCTCAGCTCCGCCTTTTACCTGATGCTCGTGTTATTTAGATGTATTTCACTAAATTCATTGTGATTATTGGAAGTATCATTGGAATTTTATACGTTTTACCTTGCATCACTAAGTGCATTTGTTTTTTTTAATTTGGGTTCACTCCCCATTCATGTTCTCTTTTGTAATCAGCAGTGTTCATGTGGTTCCCCAGTGTGTGAACGTTCCCTTTTACGGGCTATGTGAAGTTTTGAATCGACAAGATTACCTTTTATATGAGTTGAAACAATTTCATAATTGTAAGATGTTTAGTAAAGGGGATTGTGGTAACAAGGCTTGAAGGATATATTCTATCAGACTTTGAAAAGTGTGAAGGGTGTATTGTTCAAGAACTAAACTGCTGTATTAAAATGTATTAACAATAAAGTGTTATTTATCCAAATTGTCGCGGTTTTTAATCACCCCGATGTTCTCTTCGTGCGCTGTGTTATTTTACCAAGATTATCTCCTAATCCACCACCTGGTAGTAATTCAAAAATGGCGCCAAGGTACGGTGGCCTAAATAAATATTCCGTTAAAGAGAATGTTTGTTTGGTTTTTAAAATAACGAATGCATACTTTGTAATCAAAGCAAATGTAAGATATAGAAGACATTTTGCTACATTTGCAAGATTATTTATTGAGCGACTTAGTGTTTTTATTTTATGGTACTGAAAATTTCGAACAGATGTCGTTGCTTGCAATATTGCTGTTGTGCTCTGACATCCGGGGCTCAGCGGACATTTTCTATTTTTGCATCTGTGGAATTGAGTGTTGAATTTATTACGAATATTCTCAGAAATGCCTTAGTTTGACTTAAAGTGATTTTTGCGTGCCATATAAACTTCCCATTCTTGGTGTATCTGTCGTGAATGAGTGTGTGTTTCGAATTTATAAGTCTGTGATAATCATCTTAGCAGAAGCATTATTGAAAACAACCAAAAACTATAATCTGAGGATGGCTTCCTTTATAAGTGCATCCAAAATGCAGGAAGAAAGATGCACCGTACCAGAAGGTAAATTAACTCTGCCTTATGTTTCATTCTTGACTACGTGTAAACGACCAGGTCAGCTGTCAATAATCCCGTAATTTGTTATATGCTTCTCATAACAGTTTAATTCTTGATTTTTATTATCTTACTTTTCTTCAGTAAGTTTCGTGATATGCAGTCTCATTCCTTTCTACATCAAAATTTAATCTGACCCATGAAAACATCATCTGACCTCGTTTACATGCTGTTGTTTTTCCTGTGTAGAACCTTGAAATAACGAGGTAACTTAACTGTTTATGTTTTGATGGTCACTGAGCGCCAGTTGCGAGTATATATAAGTAAATAAAGACATTTATGTTCAGTAATTCCATTTTCTGCTAATACATATATTTAGCCCTTTTAATACCATAATGTGGCTTGCGAATTCAGCATATGTAACAATAATTTTATTTCATCATAAGATTGATCTAGTGTGCGAAATCCATTTATTTACCGCAGTAAATCATAGAGTAAACAAATTTAGGTGATGACTATTGCCAGATTTTACAGTTTACATATTTGATAAATGATTGTTGCGAAACTGTTTTAAGTACAACATTTATTCATTGCTTTCCAGCGAAGGAGTTTTAACTCATGCCCGTTGCCGAGATTTTACGGAGGCCACGAGCAAAATTTATCACGTTGGTATAATTTAGTAACTTCCGGTCAGTCAACGTCCCTTTATTATTTAATTCCCTGTTAATAATATTTCTCAAACGTTAAAATACTTTCTATTAATTTCTATCCTAAATTTTATTAATTGACTGTCTATCCTAAATCCTATTTTATTTCACTATTTTAGAGTTGAGATTGTCAGTTATCTTTGTTGACTCTTACTTCCTTGCAAGAGGCAGTAACCGCCAAAATCGTTGTGGTGCACTCGTGACGACTCGCAATACGGAGCAGCAAAATGCCTCCACGTGCTAAGAAGGGTCGTTCTACAAAACCTAAGGAATCAGCATCTTCCGAAGTTTCAGAACAGGAAAACGTTGATAATGTAAAGGAGGAGATCCACGAAAAAAATGGTGCTGACGAGCAGAACGCCGCCAGTTGTGAAGTGAGGGCAGTGATTAAATTCCTCAATGCAAGAAACGTTCGCCCATGTGATATTCATCGCCAATTAAAGGAGGTGTATGGAGACGATGTAATGGACGAGTCGTCTGTTCGGCGGTGGTGTCGCAAGTTCAACATGGGGAGGGGGAACACACACGACGTTGAGCGTTCGGGGAGACCGTCTGTCATTACAGACGAACTGGTGAGCTCAGTTGACGAATTCGTGAGGAACGATCGGCGCGTCACAATTGATGACATCTGTGAGCATTTTCCCAATGTTTCTCGAACAATTGTTCATGAAATTGTTAAAGACCATCTGCATTATGCAAAAATTTGTGCAAGCTGGGTCCCTCGCATGCTTACAGATGAGCATTGTAGTAAAGCCGCCCCTGATCATGGCGAAAATGAGCAACCTCCATTGAAGAAGGGAAAGGGCCGTCAGAAAAAGGCTGAACCAGCCCTGAAATCTGTGAAGGTCATTTACAGCTCCATAAATACGTAGATATTCTTAGAAATTATTTAAAAATATGAAATTAATTTTAATTGCTACCAATTTTGCAGGAAGATGAGGATGAATTCAACGGGCAAGAGGAAACAAAGGAGGCGGAAAATGAAGCCGACCCACCGATGAAAGAAAAGGCGCGACGACGTAAAAAGAAAGGAGATGATGATATTGAACCTGAGGTAAGTAATCATTTTAAAATTAATTTTCGTTTGCAATAGTACGGTAAGATAACATGGTCTTTTTTTAATTGTGATTTCGAGTTATGGTAATTTTTCGTCTGTACACATGAACTCTTAATTTAAGGGGCCTGGTAGGGGAAAAACGGCAGCTAAACCTGCGGAAGATGCCCCACCCTCAAAGAAGAAAGCTCCAGCGCGGGGTAGGAAAGCTGGGAAGGGAGATGATGCCACTTCGGGTGAAGTAGAGGTGGATGGGTAGAAGTTGCGAGTTGCTGTGGAACATTGGTATTTATCTTGGATGATTGTAAAATTTTGGCGTTTAATATTTTGAGTGCTTTTAATAATTATATTAACCTTTTGCAGCAAATCTTGACAAGTGTATCCTCGTCGCGCAAAGGAGCTGGCCGGCTTTTTGCAGCGAGAATACCCGTCACTTGAGGTCACTTACAATGCCAACCCACCGAGAAGAAATTCTTTCGAGTTCAAACTTATCAAGGAAGATGGTTCAGGTTGGTATTCAAAGGTTATCGTCAGATACGCAGTCAGAATAACGTTTAACTGCAAATTGTGTATGGATGGATATGGATGCATTGTACAATCGGGCGTCTGTTAGACAAGATATGAAAAAATTCACGAAGCATAATATTTTATTGGTTTTTCCCGGAAACTTTTCTTTGACCTGGGCTATTCAATCCTGAGATCCAGCCAGGAGGAGTCAGCTAAGTCAGTCGTTAATGTTTACCTACAGAATATCTTTCGCAATGAAACTAATTAGGGGTATACAATTCAAAGTTTTTTTTTTTTTCATGAAAATGTGTGATGCTAAAAGAAAATATTGAGTGGTATTGACATAAGATTATTCATGTTAAATTAGAATTATATTAACTTGAGGCTGTTCATGTTGGGTGGTAGATAATAAGTAATATTGGATTATTGTGTAACATTTAAATTTCACCATCTTGTAAGTGTCTTCAGAAACTAATACAACTCAGAGTCTCAAAGACTTACCATGCGATTCACTTGTGGTCTTTCCATGGACTTCCTTTCTTCTCAAGCTTCCATTGAATGAGTAGTTATGCTAATTATTCGAATTTCTGCCAAACCTCGCTGTTAATTTTACCAGGTAATGATAGCTTCTTGAAGAGGCATTAATCAGTTTTGTTGAAACCCTAATTTCAACTCCGAATTCAGCTACTTACTTTTAGGTTTTATTTTGGAAAACTTGCGTGTTGATGGTATTGGTTAGCTTTATTAATGCAGTTTTAAAATAACTCCACTCCTTTGAAACAATACGCTCTTGTGAATCATTTAAAATGGAGAGATCTGATTTAACGTATTCCATAAGAAGCTAATTTTTCTCTCGTGCACTGAAGGTCTAGCTATCTTTCGGTTTTCACTGTGTCACTGATATTTGCAGTTTGGGTAATTTTATCTTTTTATTCAGCTTGTTGGGCTTGAGCATGAATTTCATATGTGCAAGTTCAAAGAATTTTCATATCTTAACTGATCATGACTGATATACATTAGGTCTTAGTCATACTTTTTAACAGTATTTCAAATTTAATCCAATTAAATTTTCTTTGATCTACTTTTGCCATGTTATTAATTAATATCACTCATGGGTGATACATGGTGTAGTTAGATGTGTTAACTTCATACTTTTTCAGGTATCAGGTATACTTTGGCCCTCAACAGAAACAGGCATATTTCACTGTAGATTGGCATATTATCCATTTGACTATCTGAGACCCTTATCTTTTCCTTCATAGATTTTTAGCTTTATATTTCGTTAATATTCCAATTCAGACCATAATAAATACTTTTGTGCTACATGTAGCAGTAGTTAACTCTGAGAGCAGGTAATCTCAATGTTAATTATTGTATTATCTTTCTGCTTAGGTTTCACCTTAAGTTTTTTTTTAGATTTTCCTTAAGTTCTTGTATGTATAGATATAGTTTATCTGCCTCTCATTCTTCTTGCCAGAAAGTAATGGAACTTAATATTATTAAGTAGAAAATAACCCTGTGTGAAATTTCTTAAGCTCCCTTTAGTGACCTTCATATAGCTGGTAGCTTGTCTTGGAGGTCTGGTGCCATTGCTTTAGATTAATCACAATATTTGCTTTGTAAGTTTTGTTTTGCTGTACAGCTTGCTTGATACACAAATTCCATCAGCGGTTTTTTTAACGTCATTTTGTGCTCATGTTTTGATCTTCTGTGAATCAAATAACACAGTTTCATACCAAAAATGTAGTGGTAATCAAAATAATTGTTTTTCAGGTTTTCATATTGTTCTCATAGTTAATCTTTATGTAATACCCTCTTGGGATTTACCACTGTCTCATGACGTTATGAATTTTTTTTCCTTGTTATTATCCACAAAGCTACTCTATATACCAGAACTTAATCATTTGCATTAGGAAGTCCACTTAAATGATTCCTTATTGTATAATTCATGTAGACAGAACCTACCTTAATCAACATCTGCTGAACTTGAAGTTTATTCCTGGTTGTAAGATTGAGATATTGACAAATTTCATTCAATTTACCTAAAGAGCATGATGAATAAATACCATGTTCAAGAGAAACCATCATGTACTTGGTATGAAGTTCGTACCAGTATTGTCAAGTAAACAAATTTTTACTGCTTACACTTGTTATGAAATGAGATCACCTCGTACTGAGGATGTTCTGCTATATTTATCCTTAAGGAGTTTTATCAAACTGTTATTATATTTACAACATCTTAGCCACAAGGAGCAGCATTAATTATCTATCCTATTGAATTTTTATAATGGCTATTAAGTTTTTGTCCTAGTATTGCGAGTGAGTTATTTCTCTGTGTAGTATGAATAGTTGAACATATTCTCAGGTCAAAGTACGAGTGATGTCCAGTTGGTTTACAAGTATTTTGACAAGTGCGTCCATCATAAGGGTCAGAGGTGTCCATTTTCCTGGGTTTGTTTAATTTTCCAATCCTTTCACTTTTTATGGGCAAGTCAGGAAGAACTTTTCACCCTCTAGAGTAGCTTTCATGTATGTGTCATTGTTTGCTCCCTCTCGTATCCCTTTATTTTTATTGAGTGGTTTTATCCAATCTATTCACTACAGACTACACCACTCAAAAGGCAAAGGGTAGTGAATGCTCCAAAACATTTTCACATTTTATGGTATTGTTCCAAAGAGTGAAACTATTCTTTGATTGATAAGTCTGTTTTGGGATTTTTAAATATGCTTCTTTCTACAAAAAAAATCAAACTAACTGCAAAAAGAAGTGTATTTGATGGGTAAGTTCACTGTCATGTAGCTGCAGTGAGAAGGTAGAATGGAGAGATTATCAAAATAGAGCATTTAAGTAATTTTGCTAGAAGTCAATGAAGTTTGAAAAATTTTGATGAAATCTTTGAAGTTTTATCTGCCTGACCAGTTCTTGAACTGTTTCCTTATAAGTAATGTAGATTTATTTATTTAGCTGGGTTTATTAATGATTTTATGGAGGATTAAATATTTTTTATGCTGCAATGATATTATTATTTGCATAATTCTAGTTAGTTTTTATGAAAGCATATCATTCTTAATGCTGAGAAATGTGTGCTACTTTATATGTTTGTAAGGCAGCTTGATTCAATGTTAGTAATTATTTCATCACTGTCTGATCTGTACACACAGATTTTTTAAATATGTGAAGCAAGGAAAGTAACTTTGTTTTTGTGACATTTGAATTAGTTTTGCTTGGATGGATTTTTCTTGGAAGAAGTTAATTTCAAGGTTTATATTTATGGAGAGTTAAAAAAAAGTATCCTTTGTTTAGATCCTTAAGAGGTATTGCTTTTTATTTGCTTAAGTTTCTAAAATAGTCTTTGAAGGTCATATCCAGCTCCAATTCCAGTCTGCCTACGAGGGTGGTCTGAAAAGTTTCTGACCTCGGATTTTTCAGAAATCCTCAGAAAACATGTTGAGAAATGGCGAAATATCAGAAACTTTTCAGAACACCCATGTATTCTTTTTCTTTCCGGTAGCATTTCATGTAAGAGATGATAGAATTTATTTCATGAGCTTATGGTTTATGAAAGGGGTGAAAAGCCTTGGTCCTTGAAGAAGCTGTTAAAGTCATTTCCATGTTGGCATAACTTGGACGAAATTATAATAGATCTGTATTACTGAATTACTTACTACATTGACAGATTACTACAGACAAATTTAATCAACTTACAGAAAGCAATTCTTTCTTAATCTTTGCAATTTTTAAAGTTTTTATGACTTCAAAGGGAATTGAAAAATTAGTATAAAAATTACCTTTGTTTCTTTTACCTCTCCTTAATTGCAAATGTGATGCTTTCTATTTCTGCATTGCTCAAAATGCTATCACAGTACAAATATGTGATCCATCTGTCTCCTAGCTAGTTCCCCTATAAGCTCTTGTGGATCTGAGGGCTAGGAAATAACTATTTGATGGATGCATGCAGGCCAGAGGTTGCGTATCTATTAGGAGGAGAGTATAGCCTTGAACATTTTGAAGATTTTTAGGAATTAATATTCATCCTTATCAAAAATTTGGTTCGGGAAGGAAAAGGCAAGGTAATTTGATATGGACTTTTCTGTCGTGCTGATTTTGCGTCCTCCATATATATCTAGTATATAATCAAAGAACAACTCTAAAAATGCAGATATTATTAGCTTCCCTAAGTTGATAAATATTTTTAATGTCATGGATACTTGATAGATTGAGTTGATGGTACAGTATATATGGACTTGAATATTAAGGTTTCTAATCTTTTAACATATCTTGTAGATATCTTGAAACTGTTTCTGAGAAATGCAATAAGTGTGTGACATCTTGAATGTGGTAGTAAGATAGACGAAGTTATGCTGCTGTATTGTATGGTTTTTTTAATAATGATGTGAAATTTTTGAGGTTGACATATTATGTTGTACATAATTTACAGTAAAATTGGTGTTTTATTCTTCATTTATCTTGACTTCACCCTTAATAAACATTTGAGTAGCACTACTTTAGTTAAATTTTGTCTGTATTCTTCTTGTCTTTTCAGATATTCTCATTTGGAGTGGCATTGGCAAGGGACCTCCTAGGGTTCAAAAGTTCCCAGATCCTGATGTTTTGATGAAGGCATTTAAAAATGCACTTCCATAAGTAGTCACTTTGTCTTAGTGAAATGCATCTTAATTCACCCAATGACGGTTCATGGGTAAAGAGCTCTCAGCTCCGCCTTTTACCTGATGCTCGTGTTATTTAGATGTATTTCACTAAATTCATTGTGATTATTGGAAGTATCATTGGAATTTTATACGTTTTACCTTGCATCACTAAGTGCATTTGTTTTTTTTAATTTGGGTTCACTCCCCATTCATGTTCTCTTTTGTAATCAGCAGTGTTCATGTGGTTCCCCAGTGTGTGAACGTTCCCTTTTACGGGCTATGTGAAGTTTTGAATCGACAAGATTACCTTTTATATGAGTTGAAACAATTTCATAATTGTAAGATGTTTAGTAAAGGGGATTGTGGTAACAAGGCTTGAAGGATATATTCTATCAGACTTTGAAAAGTGTGAAGGGTGTATTGTTCAAGAACTAAACTGCTGTATTAAAATGTATTAACAATAAAGTGTTATTTATCCAAATTGTCGCGGTTTTTAATCACCCCGATGTTCTCTTCGTGCGCTGTGTTATTTTACCAAGATTATCTCCTAATCCACCACCTGGTAGTAATTCAAAAATGGCGCCAAGGTACGGTGGCCTAAATAAATATTCCGTTAAAGAGAATGTTTGTTTGGTTTTTAAAATAACGAATGCATACTTTGTAATCAAAGCAAATGTAAGATATAGAAGACATTTTGCTACATTTGCAAGATTATTTATTGAGCGACTTAGTGTTTTTATTTTATGGTACTGAAAATTTCGAACAGATGTCGTTGCTTGCAATATTGCTGTTGTGCTCTGACATCCGGGGCTCAGCGGACATTTTCTATTTTTGCATCTGTGGAATTGAGTGTTGAATTTATTACGAATATTCTCAGAAATGCCTTAGTTTGACTTAAAGTGATTTTTGCGTGCCATATAAACTTCCCATTCTTGGTGTATCTGTCGTGAATGAGTGTGTGTTTCGAATTTATAAGTCTGTGATAATCATCTTAGCAGAAGCATTATTGAAAACAACCAAAAACTATAATCTGAGGATGGCTTCCTTTATAAGTGCATCCAAAATGCAGGAAGAAAGATGCACCGTACCAGAAGGTAAATTAACTCTGCCTTATGTTTCATTCTTGACTACGTGTAAACGACCAGGTCAGCTGTCAATAATCCCGTAATTTGTTATATGCTTCTCATAACAGTTTAATTCTTGATTTTTATTATCTTACTTTTCTTCAGTAAGTTTCGTGATATGCAGTCTCATTCCTTTCTACATCAAAATTTAATCTGACCCATGAAAACATCATCTGACCTCGTTTACATGCTGTTGTTTTTCCTGTGTAGAACCTTTAAATAACGAGGTAACTTAACTGTTTATGTTTTGATGGTCACTGAGCGCCAGTTGCGAGTATATATAAGTAAATAAAGACATTTATGTTCAGTAATTCCATTTTCTGCTAATCGCGTTGAAAATAAATAAGCTTATTTTTTCGAAAATTTTATGCTTACCTGACCGTTGTGTACTATTTTCAAAAGTAAACTTATAAATATCCTTACAAATTTAGCACTCTGTTACAGAAATTCAAGATAGCATTACTATATATGGATCATACTCTTGTCTCTTTAATTTAGTGTGGTAGATTATTGCCAGAAATAAAACATAAGCGGAGTACGCCAATGGCGGTTACGAATAGTGAACACAGGTCATGGATTACAATTAGAGCTTTTGTGTAATCCTTTCATTTTGAGTATGTTTATTATGATTTTCTGTTCGAATTTACATCGACGAAAAACCTAATTTGTCTCACTTTCTAGTTCGACCCAATTATCTACTATACGCGATCTACAGCTATGCTCACTCTGAAATTAAGAAGTTGGGATCAAGTTTCAATTTGGATGTTGTAGATCTGACAGTAGCATCCTTGTAATGTTAACGAATTCCTAATGTAGCTAACGAAGGTATAAGTAATCAGATTCGGAACCATTTTGTTGCGATGTTGTGTAGTTGGCGGCGTTTAATAGTCGTGGCAAATGTAGTCTGCCTTAGATCAATGTAACGTAGTATGTACCATACTTCGATGATCGTAGTTTGTAACGACTGACTTTGTGAGATTATTATAGCTTGCTAAGTATCCAGCAAAGTCGACGTAAAAACTCTTGAAGTCCAGAAATTCTTGAGATAAAGTATTTTTCTAGTTTTCCTTACAGCGATCCACATATGTGATAACGAGGGGTAGAATATTTATAAAATGCAGTGAAAATCTTTGGATTCTCCTCAGTCTTGTGGTTAGTTGGAGGATTAGGTTTAGCTAGTCTATTACTCCTTATTCTTTCTCAACTGAGTTACAACTATCGAGAATTCAATGGATCTAAATAATAGAAAGATCCCTGAGAGGTAGCCATAAAATGTTTTATTCTACTCTTTAGTCTCTTGACTTAATCTGTGCTCCAAATGAACATAACCGATCCTCCGAGGACTATGTAAACATTGTCTAATGTAATACTTCATCCTTTTTTTAACGTCAATTTCATAGCTTGTCATTTTGAATTGATAATTAATCGTTAGTCAGTGGCTTCTCTTACGATTTTAATTTCGTACATTTTCATCAGAAATGTGTTTATCACGAGGGAACTGTGACTTTCTTTACCCGGAAAGCATTTTTAGCTATTGACATGCAAGCCATAGTAGGCTGAGGGTAATCAATGAAACTCGTGAGGCACCCACGTAGATTAAACAAATCCCTCATCCATCCTTTTTAATAGTAATATAACTACTCTCGTAACATTCCATTTGTCTTTTAGATAAATTACTTCTGTGAATTCTTCCTTAATGATTACTTTTGAGATATCATTCGATCGTAATATACGCCTTTTTTGTGGTGTTGGTCTCGTTTCTGGGTTATTATTTTGAGCAGTTAGCCATAATAACAATGGAATTCACGGGAAATGTGGTAAAATTCGGTGAAAAAATACTGCCATACGTCCTCATCTCAAAGAAAGGTCCGACTCTATCCAAAATAATCCGACGATTTCATTTCACTTGTGTATGTTATTGAATAAATGCACTTCATCGTAATATTTTGCTTTTGAGCGTTATTTGTAGAAATAGCGACAAAAATACTTGAGTCAAAGTTTTGAATTTGAGGAATATAGTGCTTTATGTCAGAGCTATGTTTCATATAGATGCAGCTGTTAGAGTGGAGTAGTCTTGAAAGCACCAAAACAGAATTCATCAGCTAAAATATTATGTCATTTGAAAACTCATCTATCACTGGTAGGTTTTGCTGTTTCCATTTACCTGTTCCCTATAATTTTTGGTTGTGATAACAATTTACATTGAGGATAAGCATTTTTCTAATGAGTTCATATTTTATGCTAATACTCCTAAAGGCTGTAGATGGTAAGGTTATCTTTTGCAATATCTTAATTTCTATTGAAGTAATTCTTTTATTGAATTAGTATAGTAATATAAAGCACTAAATTCCTTAACTAAGAGACATCCAAACAGCCGCTTATGTTAGGCTCTCATAGAGCAGAACTTTAGAAGTTGACTTCAGTCACAATAATATTTAATAATATTCAGGCTTATTGATATTTTGTATCAGTATATTTGTCACAAAACAGATCTTCATGAACAATTTAGACAATTTATAAGTTAAATATAAATTTATTGCAAGTTATTCATCAAAAACTAATTTCCTGGCATGTTTCCAGAATAGGATAATATTGCAGATTAGTATCTGTATTAATGGACTTTGTGGAGTGGTGGAGTGATATTTGATTGATAAGATTATTCTGATTAACAGGTAGAATAACCTGCATGTTGTTTTAAATTCACTGATGTTTTACATGCTACACAACCTTTAGAAGTAATCTTTGAATCAGCTGTAGCTTTGTGGAAGTCCTTATTGAAATTTTAAAATTATCAAAAAATCATAAGTATAGCAATTTTTATTTGTAGTATATTTATATACTCAAAAGTATGAGTGAATTATTTATCAATCTCAGTCCCTATGACCAATAATTTTATGAAAGATTTTTCCATTTGTAGAATCTAAAGAATTGTAGTGGTTAATACATTTTTCCTTTTATAGCTGTATCATTACCACCAATTGATGTTTTTTTGTTTTTTTCTCACTTGTAAGTTTATTTGTAGCTAACAACATGTGAAGGTCTGTTCATGCATGCTTTTTGTTTAAATTCTTGGCTTACTTAAGGGTTTCATCACACAATCTTGTAAATCACTGAAGCTTTTGTTTTACCCATAACAATTGTTCACTCCACATTTATTTTAAATATATTTTTAAGTAAATTGTTTCAGCACAGAATGTCAACATCATTACTCAAAGCTGGAGGTCTTAAAAATTTAATTTATATAGGAGTATAACTTGATATAACTGTTCTTGAACATGTATTTCCATAAATTTGGGCTTTAGTTATGTCTAATTTGGTGATTTCTTTCAGGGTAGAGCTCTAATTCTCTCCTAAAAATTGTTTAAGCATGGAGTATTGGTTGATCATTATAAAAGTACATAGTATTAACTCTTTCAATGAGTATATAAGTGTAAGGCTTACAAATAGCTGTAAGGTCCTTGTAGACCTTTATTTGCATGTTTGCAACCTCCTAGGGCAAGATGACTACAGTATCCTTGTTATGTATTCTGCTCTTAAATTTGAAGGGCCAGGGTAAATAATGTAGACTCTGTTTGTTGGTAATGATATTGTTTTATTATTTACATCAGTGACTACATCTTAATCCCATTGTTGACAAAATAAATAGCATTTCCATCTATGGTTTTTCACCACATTAGCATGGTATCTCCATGCTATTTATCAAATACTGCACTCTGGCCACAAAAAGTTTACCATCCCTGTCCTAAGTGGTCAGTAATATCATAAAAACAGATGGATTCAACAAGAGACAACATAATCTATTATAAGTGAAACTTCATATCATAGGGACACAAGAAACCTGGTAAAAGCCTTAAGAAAGTTAATGTAGTTGATAGTACTGTAAAATTACCATGAGATTTATTGCTTCAATTTTTTGAAAAATCGGTAAAAAAAAGTATATAAATTTTCATAATTCATCATTATTTGGGCACTAAGAAAAAGCAGTTTTTAGCTCTACTCAGCTATTTAATCTCTGAATTTCCATGATCCACAAGTCGTTTTCCTTTTTAAAAAAAGAGGCTTTCCATTTCCGTGGTATTCCTGTTTATTATATGCATATTTAAGTCCTGAATTTTGGGCTTGAGATAGGTTGTCACTACATTTATTTAGGACGGTGTTAAGTATTCTGCATCTTTTTAATATAGCGTTTTATTAAGTATAAATTTCGCATTTACCAGTGCCATTTGGATAATGGATATTAAATACTAAAAAAAAACTCAAAGACATTTAGCTCTGAAAAAATGGTGAAAATAAAAGTATTATTTTTTATCCTTTCATATGGGTTGATAAGAAAGGAGGGAAAAAGATTGTAATTAATCTATGAAGGCTAGACCAGTGCTATTAAAAAATTCCCCAGATGTAGGAGTTGCAAGATTTAAAATTTTCAGTATTTCCCTAGTATTTGATTGGCTTACAGCGGACCCGGGAAAAAGAACACGGAAAATGATTATATCTACAATTATTTTGTTTGAGAGCCAGATTAATGAGATTTCCCAATCAAAATTCCAGCTACGGCACTTAATTAGAAGAAAATGAGTTTATTCCGTGTATATTTTACACTTCCTGTATAGTCGACCACCGGTTCTCTGGCAGTAATTGATGGATTCGCTTTAATTATAATTAAAAGAGAAATTTGCTCTCCGGTGATTATTTTCGAAATAAAAATGTAATGTTCGGCTAGTTACGCGGGATGCAGATCGTGAACGCACGATCTGGTTTATCGATTCTTGATTTACTTGATGACGGTAGCTTTTTAGCTCTTATTTTATCGAAGTGTTGTCATGGTAACGGTTATTGCTGAATTCCTAGTATCTGCTCCTCGACTGCACGGGCTGCAGGATTTCAGCTCCCTCGAGAGCACAATCTATATTTGCCCAGTTTCCTGTGTAACTCGTGGCGGAAATTTGATAATTGGGATTGTAAAAGGGACATTCAAAATGCAGCTATGTTAAAATTGAAAAGGACGAAAGATGGCAGTTTTACCTATGTTTATTTTTAAGCTTCGATAAAATCCATTAAAAGTGATTTCGTCTTGTATACCCGGGATATCCATTATTTAAATGTTTGACTGGCTAATTTACATGAAAATGTTATACGATTTCAGTGGATTCACTGGATTATAGACCAAGAGTAGTTAAATTGAAAAAGTTTAAAGCGTCCGATCTATGCCATTCGTCATAGAAAATTTTTAAATGGTAGTTTATTTGTTACATATAACATTGAGTGGATTATTTAAATATTATATGTAGATAAATGTCAATTTAATATATTGATACTTTCAGTAGTGCCCTCAGTTATAAGCCGTTTAGCTTATGGTTTTTATTGCTGTAATTTTTTCTAAGTATTTTGTAGCTTCTAATTATGATGTCTAATCATTTTCAGCTTGTTCATCATAATATTTTGCAACATTAATTCCCTTAAAGAGACATCTTTCCTGAGAGTTGTGGAGTCCTCTGCGATTCAATCCACAGGTCCCTTTCTGTTTTTCTCGAGAAAATTACGATATGATCGTTTGCCGTTACCGCCAACTTAAAACCTTAAAGTTTTACGTCTGAGGTGTATTTGATATCAATATCAGGACTTCTGTAGTCCTATAAACAAAGATTAATTGCAATATAGGCTTGTTGCACTAAATGATCCAAAATATCTATTTCAGTCAGTGACTAATAAGGGGTGATTTAGTTAATGAAGAATGATATTGAATGCAAATTTGTTATTCATTTGTGACGTCTCCATTTTTGTCAGCAACATACACATGGCGCGCAGATATTTGTTCAAACTACCTTATTTTTGGGTGATTATTCCTCCACTTCTAACAATTTAATTCTTAGCTAGCGAAAAATATGGTTATTTCAATATGTGTCTAATTTTATGTGCCATTTCCGCTTTTTATTATTTGAAATCGGTCGTTTTTGTCCGATTTTCTGAATGTGATATTACTCTTTTTTCTCGCCGAAAGATATTCAGTCGTCGATAGCATTTGTTTTTCTGTGCATGCCACTGTAAATGTTTTGCTCCAGCTCATTTTCGAAATCATAAAATTTGCATAAAATATAAAAAAGCTACTCATTCAATTGTGGAGTATGTAATTTTGACAGGTTGTTGATTTGAACTAGTAGACTAATTACATGCTTTTCGCCTAGTAAGTTTTGAACCATAATAACAGTAATTAGATTAAAAAGACAATCGCAGTTATTGACATACATAAATTATTCTCGATTTTTTCCACAATCGTGAACTGAGAATATGTCTTACCAAATATTTTAGATGCATGACGAACTTTTTTGCTTTGATGCTATTTTAGTAATAGCGTTTACTTAGATAACGAGAATAAAACTGTTATTTTCCGACAGGGTTATGTCGCTTAACCATTGCTAGGGACAATGCGGGATAAAATAATAGGTTTTAGTGTCATTTCTGATCATCTGGAAACCTGTGCGTGATCCTGCTCTGAATAAGAATATCGAATAAGTGAAATATACATGTATCCAGTATTATATATTACTCTTTCTGTACTCGCTCGAACATTTTTGGACGTTAAGTTTTTATTTTCTTTGGAATAATGAACTCTTATAATCCTCTCAAAATGTTGACTGGTCTCTCGACGAATAGCAATTCATATGTTGCCACTAACCAGTTTTTCCATGGTTATTGTTCTGCTTTACCCTTACGAGTTACTCGTGATATTAACTCGCATTCCCTTTCTTCTTGACCGGTGTAAAATGGTAATGCAACATAAGCTGCAGTGGGTTTAGATATAAGTATTTTAACCTACCCAGTTATTCGGTAGTGAAAATTTTCACGACTTCGTGTTCATTCTGTCAACCAAGTCTGCTCAATGTCCATGTAACACCTTACTTTTATCTTAATTTATTGTGGATACTTTTCAGTCGTTACTGCAATTTTTAACTATGTAGAGAAAATATTTTTTTCTTCGAAGTAAAGCAAGAATAATCTTTAATAGCGGCAGTATCATTTTCGAATAAGATTAGATATTAGTCGTCACGTTTTCTTGAGAACGCTATGTTACTGATCTTAACATTTCTCAGCATTGTCTTTATTTTCAGCGTTTAAGAGGCACAATAATCTCTCCGTTTCTTTCAAGTGCAAATAAACCAGTTTTGTCGTACAACATCTTTAAAAAAGTATAAGTCAGCTCTTCTCACAGACCTCGATTGCGTTATTTCTCCATAAATTGGTATCGTCAACGCTTTCGTGTTGTCGTGAGCTTTCTAATTCACTATTTTTTTCTAGTGATATTCTTGTGAACTACGTGATCCTTGTCCATTTAATTGAAAATTAGAGCTAGTAATGTCGTTTGTTATTTTACGAGACAGTGAACGGTTTGAACTATACTAATCTCTAATGATACATTGAATATACTTAAATTGAGTAATAATATCATAAAAGTATGATCGAATCTTAGGTTGATGATAAAAGTCGTTTCTCAGCGTATTCTGAAATAGAGACGATGCCCGATCATTCTCATTATTATGAATTTAACTAGTGCACTCCCCTTCAAATATAAAAAAACTATTATGACTTACATAAAAATAGATATTCATTATAGTATACATCTGATACTTCAAATCCAGAATGCGTGAATTGTAAGTCTACAAAAATGTTACGTATCCTTAATTTAAGTATTAAAAAGATATAATTCACCAGATTGCACTTCATCATTTATATGAATATCTTTCTTGCTATTTAGAATTATGAAATTAACAGTTAAAAACATACATTCGAATTTTTTGCAATTAGAGTAATTGATCCATAAAATTAAAAGATTCTAATCTTGAAATCTATTTGAGCTAAAATTTTTCTGCGTATACTTATGAGATGATACAGTGAACATGAAAATCATTATCTCGTTTGGAAAATTTCCCTATCAGTCACTTAGGATCTTATATTAAAGTGAATTGTAAGTCTACAACATTTGAATTGACATCTTATTCGTTCTATATTTTCATAAATATCAAACAATCCATTAACAGCGAGTTATTCCAGCGAAATACCTGAGATATGATTACTAAAAACTTTATTTAACCAAATTTAATGGATGAGAATAACCTGAACTCGAACCGCAAAAAAAAAGAAATTAGTAGATATTAGTGGCTTATTTTGCTAAAAATATTCCACAGGTTTTCTCTGTTGGCTCTCTACTCTGATGAATATTATGATTTTTTCTTATATGTTTTCTCCTTGAAAAAAAAGGGGCAAAGAAAAATATTGGAAAATCGCTTTGACTAAGAAATACTCTTATTTGGCTGGATTCTGTTCCTACGTTTTGTCATTTTTTCCATTTTCAAATTATTGATTCTATATGTATTATAATATATGTATTCTTACAGGAAAGGCATGAGCTCGGATTTAACAATCGTCGTCAGGGGGATGGATATACCATAATCGCAAAATTATACAAATTTTTCTTGCACTTTAGAATGGAAATTCGATATTCTTGGACAAAAATGAGAATATTTAATAAGTTTTCTATTTTTGCATACTTATCTTGATTTTGTAATCATCATTTGTTATTTAATTCTGCAAAAAAGTTCGCAATTGACGAAAATGAAATTAACGTGCATTTCTTACGAAAGAACGTTCGAGTCGTGTGGAGTTGAACCAAGGATACTCTTGATAGAAAAGTATCGATATGTGTTTGGTCATTGCCCATTAAATGAATCCATAACTCTCATATCACTATCTTGTCGGGAAGTGCTTGGAATTAATTTTTTTATTTCTCCCGTGTATTTCTTTCAGAAGTTACGGGAATAGGATGGAGAAATATATGAATTCTAGTGAATTCCCCGTCAAAAATTACGGAACTAAATTTAATTTATAGAAAATATAAAGCTATTTATGAACGCATGTGATTCTTCTGTAGAATCGAAAATAAGATTAATCGCTCTCCAATTTTAAATACCCAAAATAACAGAAAATTTAACTAAATCTAAATAGAACTCCTGAAAATACAGCTCGATTAAATAGTGTTAAACCTAATGCAATAATTGGGAATCAACTGCACTCACCACAGAATCTTTGTAAGTACATCTAAGTGGCTCATAACTAAATCTAAATAGATGTCCTGAAAATACAGCTCGATTAAATATTATTAAAACCCAATGCAATAATTGGGAATCGACTGCACTCACCACAGAATCTTTGTAAGTACATCTAAGTGGCTCATAACTAAATCTAAATAGATGTCCTGAAAATACAGCTCGATTAAATATTATTAAAACCCAATGCAATAATTGGGAATCGACTGCACTCACCAGAGAAACTTTGTACATCTAAGTGGCTCAGTTATGCTCAAAATCTTCCAAAAGTTTTCCATTTTCTCTCCATACTGCGATGAATATGTAGATGGGGATCTAAGACGATCCAAATCGCCTTTTTACCGAAGTTTTATATCATTACACACCATTTAAAGTTAATTCATAGCCTCCGCAAAATAATTGATGCGGATAGCATTTGTGTATTTTTTTGGTGGAACAATATCGCGTTTTCTAACATTGTTACCTTAGAAATCATTTCGAAGGAAATTCTCCATGTTTTTAAGAACGAAGGCATTTATCATTTAAAATGTTATTCTCAAAATCCAATGTAAACAATAACATAGGAGATTAGATAAACTGTGAAAATATTGCTGTATTTCCATTTCAAAAGTTTACAAACACTTGCCTTACATTTTATTTACATTCCTTACCATTCCAAACATTAGTATGAGAGTAGTTTTCAAGAATCACCTAAGTCGTCAAGAGAATTGGTTGCTCATAACCATAAAATTTGACAATTTTTTCATATTTTTCGACTTAATTCTCGCAATTTCGAATGCAAAGCAATATCACACTACCAAAATAAGAATATTTTTTTCAATTTCCTTTCTTTTTGCAATTGTCTTAAGTTCTTAGGTCCATTATTTACATTAAATTGCGCTAAAGAAAAGAAGTCTGCAATCGATCGAAATGAAATTTTTATGCTTTTCTTATGAGACTATTTTCGAGTCGTTCCAAATCGTACCCATAATTCTTGGGGCAATAAATATCCAATATTCGATAATTTGTAAATTTCATTGTTCCATCTCGTAGAGACGTACTTGAAATTAATTTTCACATAATTCGTTCAATGTATTTCTTACGGGAGTTAGTGTCATCGAATTAAAAGTATAAAATTTGCGCACAACAGTGACTTTTATGTGAGACATACCCAACAGTGATTATCATATAAGATCCTCTTATCATTGTTATACCATTATCACTGTCATATCATTATTATTTTTATCCTTATCATTTTTTTTATCGTAGTCATACCATTTATTTGGAGAGGTCGTGTCCTGGCGTATCTCTTTCCATCTAACTCCGTGTTATTGGTACAATGATAATTTCTGTAAGACACGAAAAGTGATCTGTAGCATCGACTGTCAAACATGAAAATGTTTGTGTTTGAAATGTAATAAACTTAAGTTGTAGGCAATATTTCCCCAGGTTCCAACCTATTCCTCATTGTGTAGTCAATACAGGTATATCCGAAGGTAATCCGTTACAGTAAAGAACGTGACTCAAAAATGCAGCAAAGGGCATTTTGAAAGGGGCCAAACTGAGCGAGGAGAGAGTTGATCTATCTTCATTTTAGTCTGCTGAATGATCTTTCAAACCGATGAGATGGTCTCGGAAAAGGGACCGGTCCTTAAAATTTCTTAGGTTGAGAACTCCCAAACCATAAAGGAGGAAAACTGGTCCAGGCCGTGTTTCACCTGGTTCCGAGCGAGTGTTACATCCGACAACGACGTTGCTCTTGAGCTCTCGTGCAAATATGAATGGAGTACTAGGAAATGAATGGGATGGGGTGCTCTAGCGGTTGCGTGATTTTTCGAACTCGTCTTTCTCTCTCTCTGAAGGAATATCACTTCGCCGGTGCTTCTTAGTTGTATCTATCCATTGAGCATGTGTAAGGGAGACCTGGGCGTATTATGACGTTACTAATATATATCTATTATTAGGTCTTCGCTATGAATTTTAGACGACCAGATATTTTGAAATTCAAATTTTTATGGAAAGCAACGTAATCACTTGGTGTAATGTCACTTATGTGTAATTGTTTGAGGTATTCCGACTCGGAATCGAGCAAAGTACACGAGCGTATCTTCTGGATTATCTTTATCATTTTACTGGAACATTATTTTGAGAGATTAAAAAAATATTATTCTGTTAACGCTGTTCTTAGATATTGTGATGTTTACGAAATTAATACTTTGCGATACCAGAAATTTTAACGCTTATTGAGAAATTGCTGTTTTTGTCGACACTGCTGTTTCTACAATATAACGTGTTTTAGAAATTTATTTTAACTTATATAACGAAAATACGAATAAATATTGGATGAAAACCGAATAGGTTCTGAAGGAAAAAAAAGCGATTTTTATAATTTATAATTTGGTTGAGCCATAGAAAAAACTCTACTGGAGCTCGTACGAATCAGGAAAGGGTTACAATAAACATATTGCACTATAAAAATAATGGACCGATTTAATCTCCTTACTTTTCACTGGACTCGATCAAATATGTTCCTTCTATCTATTCTATAGTTTAGAATTGTCATTGTAAATATGTAAGAGTAAATTATAGTATAATACTAAATTATAATAAACGTCTTTATTTGAGTGAATGAGACTAAAAGTCTCCTCTGCCATAAGATCTCCTTTACCCATTATAGTGGATATCTGTTTATTTCACTAAATTAATATCACCCGTATTAAATCAAATCATCAATGGTATTGCAGTTGATTGTCACGGTACGGATTTCAAGACGGTGCTCATTAGGTGCCTAGACGGTGTTTGGCAAAGACTAGGAAAAGAAAGTTGGGTCGTAGGGGAAAATATGAGAGATTTTGGATGTGTATGATAAGGGTTTTGATTGAAGAGATGAAACGCAGGTAGGAGAGAAATTGGAAATGGATGGTTTACCTTAGAAAGTATTTGAAGGTTTGATGAAGAAGAAATAACTAATTGCCAGGGGAAGGCTATGGAGAAACAAAGATTTGTTAGATGGTGTGAAAGTTGAAGCCAGTCATTGGAGAGGAAACAAAATGGAACGAAGAAGGGAATTTTATTGTATATGGAAGGGTAAAAGGGTGCTTTAGGGCTAAATAATTATTTTAATCTCGACATAAGTGAATTTTTTACTAAATAAATTACAGTAAAATCCTTTCATGTGATTGTAATTTATTTTGTGAATTTTTTACTAATCTCGTGATTAAAGTATTTTTTTAACTACGAGATTCTTGTCGCTCAAGAACGTTCAGTTTTTGAAAGGTTTTCACAAAAAGACAAACATATTTGAACAAAGGAAGATTCAGGATATTAAATGTTTGCGAGGAGATTCAACCGAGTGTACTCAAATACTCAAAAAATTAAAAGATTCCAATGTAGTACTTATTCCAGTCGTTTAATAATTATGTAAATACTTACCTACTGTAATAATTACATAAAAACTCGCCTATATTTCCTCTTTATAATTAGCCTGATCAAGAAAATTTGACAAAAATCTAGCTCAATTTTATTTTAGAATAATAATTCCTTCTTTCAGATCTGATACAAGAGCATCTTTTTAGTGGAAGATGTTGGATTTTTTGGTAATTAATTGGTAAACCTGCGGAAAACAGTGGCGGGTCTAGAAACTTGAATGGAGATGGAGGTGATTTTAGAATATTTTGTGTATATACACGTTAAACATTACCATTATACTCGTTATTCAGTAAAAGTAATCTGAAAGTGATAATTCTCATTAGTTGACTGAATTAAAATGCCATAGGATGGCTATAAATTCAGTAAATGCAAAGGAATCTTAGAAGAGCTTTTCTATCACCTTTTGGTTTGAGTTCCTCGACATATTCAGAGCAAATTTCTTGTCTTGTTGAGTCGTAAATTGAGGGCGTTTTACCATTCCCTGGATAGAAAGCCATAGAAAATATTTATGTCTAAGCCCAGTACATTCTTGTTCGAATTATGCTCGTTTGAAAATTATACAAATATTTTTGAATAATAAATTTCTTAGAATTTTATCATAGGATTTTGTTCCTATCTATTCCAGGACCTTTAATTTGATCAGTTTAACACACACACATTTACTCCGAAATATGCCAAGTCTACGACGTAAAATAAGTTTATTTTCAATGTCATTTCGCATTCTTTTTTTTCAAGTGTAGGGTTTAGTCGCATATCTTGTTAGAGTTTTCAACCAGATGTTCATTTCCTAATTTCACCTTCAACATTCACTAAATTCAGTTCTTAGCACATACTATTTGCGTGCATGTTAATGCGGATGTTTGCATCAATATGCGGAATGTAACTAGTACAAGGTCTGTCCTAGAGATTTGTCCCTGCATCTTTCTATTGCTCATCGCAAGGATATTTTCACTTCCCGTATCTTACATAACATCACTCTCAATCGTCATGCATCTAATTTTATTTCCTATTACCGAAAGATGTTAAAATTTAAATTGCATCAGTATCGGGATGTTTTATAGAGGTGAATACAGGTCCGGCCCTACGATACAGACTGTTCCACCATCCCTTGGTCATCAAGGGTACCAAACCTTTGTTCGGTAAGGTCTACATTCGAAAAATTCCGTAAATATGTTGTTGAATTAGGATTGTAAGCGTATTTAGAAAACAGAATTTCCTGTATACCTTTATAAGATATCGGTGTGGATAGGGAGACGATAGGGAAATGAAAAATACCAAATAATTGAAGTAGAGTCCGATTTTTCTCTTCATCCCTCTGCTTGGGGCTAGGTTCGAAGTTCTGATTCGTAGTTTATTGTGTGAACGTCATTACGATTATCCTTTTTATTCTCTTTTATTAAATAATAATCCCTCTTTATATCATTATATTATTTTTATTGCTAGACAACTTATTTATTTTATAATATATTTATTTCAAGATTCAGTAGTTTGGGATTTCTATAGAAAATAGACCATTGTGAGATGGAAAGGAGGTATGTGAACTTAAATACTTTTGTATAGAATAGCTATTTCATTAATTGTTTATATTGTTGCAGTCACGGAGAAAATACAATTACTAACAAGAGCGTCCAAATGGCTACTATTGTGTACATCATTGTTCATTATTGCTGTTATTAGTTGTATTTTTCTTCATTGTTGTCTTTTTGTAGAGAAAAATACGAAGTAGCTGTCATGGGAACCGCAGTTTATTTAAATATTCGCCATTCTATTTGTCTTATAGCGTCGTATTTAGATTCTGATACAAGAAAGGGTTTCAAGGAACTAACTATTCGCAGAAGCAGATTGTTAGTTATGGTATTGTTTCCGCAGGTCATCGGAGACACCAACGTTCTAGAGCTAGACAGGCATGTTGATGTTTATCCGTCTCCAAAAGCTGCTTTCAGGGCATTTATGTAGATGTAAGCCCCTGCAGTGAATACGTAAATACTCAAAACGGCTATCAAGAGTAACAACTTCTCCTTTTTTATCCACGTGTTCGTAGACTTCGAAATTTCGAAGAATTCCCTTTTGTTTGAGTACTTTTTTTCTGGTGAAAGCCTGGCTTGACAAAAGGGGAGCTGAGACCGGCATAGAGATTACGCCGTTAAGACTTGTTTCAGGAAGGAAGTGATCGGCGTTAGGGTCCCCGCGTCAAAAGATTGCCTTCAACTTACGTTACCCTCTTCCTCTTGGAAAGGGTAATCGTTGCGGAATTATCGCGAGCATGCCGAATTCAAACAATGGAAATTCAAATGCGAAATTCTTTACGTGCCCAAAATATTAATTAGCTGCATCACCATATTTTTTAACTGCTTTTGAATTTCACATGTTCTTCAGCGTCCTGCAGCGTTTGGGATTGATTGATATATGGATGAATTTTTTATTTGTTTTCCCATTTTTTTTCTGCTCTAGTTTGGATCGTAAATGCTTTTAGATCAATTTTAAGTTAAAACGCTTTCTCCGCCAATGCTGTAGGATAAGATTTCACTCAGATGTGCAGTTGAAGTATTGATAGCTTTTAAATTTTTCTTTCTATGCAGTAAATTACTTCTAATGGTATGTTGTTACTATAGGAAGAATTCAATAACTACGCTTTCTTGCGCAAATTTTAAGAATGCTTATTGTCCGAATACGTTGAATGCAAGATTTTTAGACATCCCATCTTCTTAATACGATATTCCACACTAAACGTATAGTTTCCTTGTAATCAAAATCTACTTAAAATTAACTCTACGAGAACTACTTTTTGTGTCTCATTCCGTTTTTGCTCAAAAGTACATTTTTTCGGATTAATATCGCATTTACGATATATGAATTTTTTTCTGCTTCTATGATCGCATATTTTGCCCCGCTTCCTCGCAGAAAGAGCCTGATACGTCATGCCAGGCTCTTAAGGCTTCGTAACTCATGTGTGACATGTTCTAGAAAGCTTCCTTTTGAATAGTTCGAGCTGATTATTGCCATGTGCAATGAATGAATGAAATTTTTTTCAACTCTCTTTCTCTTTGGAATGCTGAAAACTATCACATTATTATATTCGGCGTTTACTCATTACAATCTTTTTCCCGAATATTTATACTTAGGCCCTAAGAGAGGGCCCCGGCACTTTATCTGCCTAGCCCTTCTCCTCACCAAGCACAGTGTTACAATTTTCATCGTGGCCCCTCAATTCAGATCAGACCCAGGATCTTTGTACTTGAACCCTTCCTGGTTCCGGGGTCCTGCCCGACCCCGGATTGCTAAATATTTAGCAGAAAGTGGTCGTTAACTATATTCCGGTTGCGAATTTATGCAATACATCAGTCACTATTTTATCTATCAATCAAAACTCTATTATCCCCTTGTAAATTAAGATGTTACCTCTTAGCTCCTTCGAAATCATAAATCAAATTTCAAAATGCTTGAAGTAGTCTTTAAAAGTCATTTTCGAATTTGCATCAGCGCAAATAAATACTCGATACTTGAAAATCATCGTGGGTTGTTAACCCTATAACATCAATAACGTAAAGGGGAAGTGGCTCGGAAATTTCAACCATATCCTGAATTCGCAGTTTTTTGTATGTTTGTTTTTATTAAACAAAAAAAGCCTTTATTGAGCAGATAGACTGAAAATTCTTTCTGTCACCTAAACTATCCCTGACTTATGGCCCCTAATATCTCAGGAGGGCAGGGACTCCAGAGGAACTATGGGGTATGTTAGGTAGGTTTCATGGAAACACGATATTTTTGTCGAATAGTCTGTCGATCATGCACCGTTTTCAGAGTATCGTTATATGTTTGGCCAGCCTGCGGCAACAATAACTTCCTGTCTTCATTATTTCAACTGTCAGTTATTGTTACACAACAGTTATCGCTTTGGTTACTCATCATTCTTAAAGTTGTAATCCACCTAGCAACATGTGCGACTTCTGCGAGAAATCGACAAAGTGTTATTTAAGAAATTTAATTTAATGTTAAGAAAATAATCGCTAGATGGATGTTTATTTCTGTTACATTTTCCATAGAGTTTTGGAGAATCTAACAGACTAAAACTTTATTAGAATAAGGGCTTTCATAAACCAAATCCCACTGGCGGCTTGCGGGGTGAATGCGTAAATGTTGTGCATTTCTATCTAACATAAAGCAAGATTGATTCATATCTTATATTCTAACTAGATTTTACATCTCTTATCATCCTTGTTATGTAAAATTTGGATTTCAACATTTTCGTTATTTTTTAAATTTTTACTCCTGCAACTTCTTGATCTGCAGTTATTGATGCAACATTTGTTGCTGCGTCCTTAGGCACTTTGTAGAAGGTAGAAAACGCAGATTTCATGGACTTCGTCTTATTAGACTTTTTGTATAATTTATTGGAAGACCTTCAGTGAAATTTACTAATGGTTACCAATTTATATCATATGCAGAATATGCTGTAATACTTTGGTGTTAAAAAATCGCAAATTTATTAATTTACTTGAGTGAGACAACTTAACTGAAAGGGGTTGAAACCAGAGGCACTCTGAGAGGGGTAATTAGAGGTTAACCCCCCTTTAAGAGTGACAGAATAAAATAATTATTATTTTACTTTAATTTAAGACTAATTTAGTCGAAAGGACGGTAAATATTTTTATTGTTACGTTAATTGTAGATAGACTAATAATCCGGTGACAACATTGCTACAATACTATTATATACTAATAAAATTATAGAATGGTACATACATTGTGAATTACATTAAAACAATGTAATCGACAATCACAGACAATATATTTTACATCTACAGCTATTAACTATTACCGTAGAAATACCTTCTCGCTACAACAGACAATATTATGACACAGCTGACTCCCAGCTACAACTATATAGTTAACAATTGTACTACCCCTGCAAATAACACATAGTCACATAGAGCTAACTCACTCAATACAAATTTATTATTAACTATTGTTCCAAACTAGACATCTTTCACTAGGCAAGTTTTTCTTTATGACGAAAGTGTACGAAAAAAGGTTTAGTTTGTTTTATTGCATATCCTATATTCAGCTCATTCCGTGAGAGATAATCTATAAAAAAAAACCCTGAATTAATGCGCCAGGTTTATAGCATGGCGGTCCCGAGCTTATCTGACGCCCCTTAAAAATATTAAATGATCTTGTACATTTTGCTCCTCTTATCTCTATAGAAGAAAATCTTTACTATGAAATACGTATTTTGAAAACTTGACCTTATGACGTAGGCATTTGCTAAGCTTTTGACAATTCAGTGTCCTTCCGTTATGGATACAGTTTCTTGCACAGCTGATAATTACTTGATCGATGAGCAAAATATAGAGTTCTAGGCTTGTTATCTTGTAGGTTCTTGTAAGATAAAAAAACATAAAAATTTTTTTCATAATTCGGCAACATCAAAAATGGAGTATTATTAGAAAGATAGATTATTACATGGACTGGTTTTCAAGGGAGATTTTTCTTTGAAGTTTTCCGAGCTAACTTGTAAGCATCCTCTTATGTGAAAGATTCTTTGAGTTACCGCAGTGTTCTTAAATGGGTCAAAATCCACACCAAGAGGATGTCTTGAGACAGAACTGGGGGCTGATTAATTTTTGACTCAATGTCAGTTTAAGAGAAACTCAGTGAGTAGATAAGAGGAGAAAATGTTTGAAGACTCAATCTGGTCACCTGAGTGCCTTTTTTATCGGAATAGTTTTTCTTGATGGAGAAGGCAAATGCAAAAACAACCCAAGATTTCGTTTCAGGATCTAAAACCATTGATTATATCGATAAAGCTGACACTTCCTACTTATAACACTAATTTTTATTAATTTCTGCGGTATATAATTTTACAGAGCAAGTAAGAATTGTCGGAGGAAGTCTTGTGCAAACGTTGCGAAGTTGATAAGGGCATTCGAGATTTTTTCTCCCACCTACTGCTGATAATGGTTACTTGTCCAGTGACACGTACTTAAAAAGATCGATTTCGTAAACGTTTTTAAAAAGGTTTTGAAAATTTCTGCAGATCAAGTAGGCCTCCACTGGCTTTATTGTCTATTAACGAGGGAACCGATGTGGATATGAATGAGTTGATTCAGGTAGCACTCAATTAAAATAGCTAAATATTGATTTATAACGCCGATAAAGATTTTAAAATAAAATTTTTATCTATAAAATTAAGCGCTCTACTCTCACCAATGACATTGCTTTGCAACTGTTGCGTTCTAATGTTTTCAATTGGATTAAAATTGGTCACCGATTTTACTAGTATGCACGTAGTCATTATCCATTTAACGCGTATTAAAATAAAATATCTCGGTTTCCAACTTTTGAGGATATGCAATCTTCTAAGGCGGAAGTCTGGTCACGCCACTGCTTAACTGAAATGTGTAAAATTTATTCCTGGTTGAAGCCTACCATTTGGTCGTGTTTTAGCTTGACACCTCCACGGATAAGCACGAGCACTTTACGATTGAAGCATATTTAATTTCAAGGAAAAGTAGGAATAAAATAAAATTTGATGTATTAATACGCAAAGTGTTCTTTTATCCCCATTTTTTCTTGTCATGGGTTTCCTCTAAAGGAAAAGCCTTGTCCACCAAAGGTAAGCCTCGTTCCATTGATGGTAGGCTCTGTTTTTTTCTCTACGCCTTTGAATTCACATAGGCAAATCCTGGATGTGCCCTTGTGTATAATTTCTTTTTAGTCGTTGTCCATTTTTAAGCTCATGTAAAACAACGCAAACATTTATGCAAAGAAGAATGTAACGCTTTAGTCAGTTCTCATGCATATATATGGGTGGTTTGAAAAGTTTCCGACATTTCTCCATTTCTCGGCATGTTTTCTGAAGATTTCTGAAAAATCTGGGGTCGGAAACTTTTCAGACTACCCTTGTATATGTCATTGGCCAATACGTTAATAGTAATAGGACTTAGACGCTAGGAATAGTAATCTCTATTCCCTAAGCTACTTGCACTCTGATTATGAGGCTTGATTTGTGAAAAATATGCCCAAAGAAACTTCGTGCAAGTCAGACGTCTAAAAGATGAAGAAAAATAGCTTTCTTCGATGGGTTGGGTCGTTCCATATCTTTCAACCCGTTCCGGTAAGATAGGCCGCCCCCGCACAGGAATTGATAAAGGCACCTGCACACGGAAGGAAATTCGACCGCTGACATCGTCACTCTACGGAATTCGTTAAATTCTCGGATATGTCTCATTCAATGTATGTCCGCTTGAACGATAAAACAACGCATTGTCTCACTTATTATACTTCATTACGGGTTGATGAAACTAGGTGCTTGTTCGCAATACTAGACCTACATATTTTTGTATTTTCTTTGATTTAAGTACGTATTTACATACAAAATAGCGAATGGACCTCTCTGTTTATTCGTTTTTCATTAGTTAAAAGTACTTCGACGACTTAGATAATTTCGCACACAAGGGCCCCAACCGGGAAGCGAGCCCAGGACCACTTTCATCAAAAGCGAACATGCTGCCTTCTTGGATTTTCCCTAGCCCCTGATTCTCTCACTCTTTCGATTCCATGAGTTTCTTTAACTATTTCATTCATCCAGCTCTATGAATGTTCCTGTAGGTTAATCCTTACTCTCTACGTATACCGTTAGATCATTTGATTACTTGAACTCATTGAATTTACTTATACCACATGAAATACGTTAAGCAATAATGGAATTGATAAGTAAGTTGTTGTGAAGTAATGAGTTGTGTAATGAGTAAATGATTAATAGTTAATAAACAAGTAATAATACTTTAATTAGCAACAATATTAATTTGCATCCTATTTTTGTTTTATGTATAATTAATAATATAGATAATGAATAAAAAGTCAATAATCCGTATCTACGTGCATCATATCGAAAAAAGGTACTTAATTATCCTCTCCACAATTCCAAACAAACATGAATCACCCATTTCATATTAACGTAGCACTCTGACTCTCTTTCAGTCCATATTTATACTCTACCTTGTCCATACTTATTCTTTCACTATATTTTCCTTTTAAATTCCCTCTGTAATCCATTCATTCTATAGTTTGATCCCTTTGTTTACTTCTCCAGTCGAACCGTTTTCGTGCTAGTGTAAAACGACATCAGCGACGGATTTCAACGTGTAAAAAGGTTGAAGAAATCACTTACAGTTCAGATAAAATGAAACCCCCTTTAGGGTAACTTAATTTAAATCGCCAGTGATAGTTTCGTGTTACAAAAAATGCTTCCTAAACTTATAGCTTTATTAGGTGTAATATTAGACGGTAACCTTTTTGTCTGCTTAACTTTTTTCATGACGAGCAAATCGTCATTTTGTTCATGCGGAGTTTCGTGGAAGTAATCCTCCCTGTCCAATCCACATTGAAGAAACGGGTAACCGCTGTGGGTGAGTCTGACAACTTACAGACTTGATGGTCTTCCGTGTTAATCCGCTTGCGGTCGATTTTTTTTTCGGTTTCGAACGATTCGACGCAATAGAGATGATTTTTTTCGAAATCCCATCAGTGTGAGGACAAACCGTCGTGGTTCACCATCTTTCGAATTTTTAATGGAACGAAATTGGGAGTACTTTTCAGATACGTGCCGTACTTGGATTTTCCTGTTTAAGAGTTAACAATCCTATTCATGAAACGGACTTATTCAACATTTTTCTTCATTTAAAAGAAAAACATCCATCATTACTTCATTAATAAGAATTTCACTTTCTAACCTCTGTATTATAGAATATTATCCTAACTTGAGATCTGTATACTGACGTTTTCTTTCTGGTTTGTGGTTGAATTTTCTTCTCAAATCTTATGTAGTTTAAATTTCACAGAATCAGGCGAGGTATTGTGGTAATCCATAATGGAAAGGAACTTGATATAATTTTTACTTTTACCACAGTTGTGTGGTAAAAGTACGAATTATTTTAAGTGTCTTTCTTATGTAGTTTATTATTTTTCGGTATTGTTGATTAACAAGTACGAAACTTCAAACTTGAATTTTGTACGGCTGGATCGCCTACATCCACATTGCTCTCAAAGGATAATGGAATAGATTTTCTCAAAAGAACACAAATCGGAAGAGCATAAAATTTTGTGTTATTATTAAACATAACTCTCTGTAATTGCTTTTGCTAATGTTTCTGATCTTAGAAAAGTATTCCTGGTTTTTCCTTAAACATATTACATTACTGGTTTGAGATTATATTCAATATGTAGTTGTCGGTCAGAACTCTCTTACGATATAACCGTCGATCACTCTCTCTTTCTCATGCAAACTTATCACTCAGGTCAGAGTTACTCAATCATGTCCATGGTTTGAGTGTGCTTGGAATTCCTCATATATATTCTTTTCATTTAATAGTTTCCGAAAAAAAATTTTGATACTTATTTACTGGATAGCTTAACTGGTAAGAGCATCCGTCCGAGATCAGGATTTGAGTTCCGATGTCAGTATTCATTTCCTTTTATTCTTCGTATGCAATGGCTCAATTAGTAATCCATAATAACAGCCATTCTTTTCCTTATTGTATTTGTTCTTTGTACGTGTTCTTTTCCATGAATTTTAATTTAGGCTAAAACTAGCAAACATATGGTTTTAGTTTATCACAGAAGCTTATTTACTATGCATATATACATCTAATTATTGCGCATGAACTTTTGTAAGGAAGAATCATTAGTCTAAATCTCGGTCAATTAAATACGCTCTGTTACTGTTATTAGGTATGCGAAGTGAAAAGTTTGATTAGTAATGATTAAGAGCGTTTGAAATGAAAACTTTTATTGGAAATCTTTTTCACCCATCTGTATATATCTCTCAATATTTTTGTTCATGAAATCTCTTCCTGTTACGTATGACGCATGTTGTTGGACATAACCTAATCTCGTTCATACAATTTTCTCGATGAATACCATTTCAATTCCACTGAAATCCGCCTCACATCACGCCGTTTACCCCGGTAACGTACTTTCTACTTTTCACCGACCTTCGATATTCCTGAAAACTTAGGTTTGCGTCGCTTTATTCGATGAATGCTTGAATCTTGCAGCCCATGGAGACATGTTTATGTAGCATTTTTTTCTCGTCGCTAGGAAGAACTAGCTCCTATGCAAGAAGGTATTTAAAACGGTGCGTTCTATTTTCATCGTCAAAATAAAGCACGACCTAAGCGGTTCGTTTGTCCTCAGTCTTACGGCCAGGTCTTAAGTTTCAGTAATGGTCGCTCATTTCCTTGAAATTATATTGGACTTGGATTCTTCTGAATAGCTGCAATTTGCCTTGTAAATCCATCGGGTGAATTTCGGGTACCTCTCGAATAAAAGAATCGGCTTAGATGGAAACTATGGAAATACTTGTAAAGGGACTATATAATAAATTATAAAAAATATATATCTCAGTATTTGGCTTATCTTCTGCAGTGTGAACTATCCTATGATGTCCTCAATTAAATTATTCTGCTTTGTTTAAGAAATCGTCTAGTATCTATAAAAATATTTACCTATTTTTTACTGGTGATGTGTTCACTGGTGATTCAGTGTTTAGCTATTACAGAATCCTAGTTATACAATTTGCTCTCTTTTCTGATTTGGCTCTAATAGGCGGTTTTTTAATCTAGAGTTATTTTAGGGTAATTTCATTTTCACAACCAATCCTTTAAATGTGGATTACTTTTGACATGTGCGGGACATCACTCAAAATCTAAACAATAAGATATGCATATTAATTCGTGATTAGCGCAAATTAGAATCAAAATGAAAATATTTGGTCTCCGTAAATAATTAGGTATCTCTTCCGCTGCATGTTTTGGATAAGATTTTTTGGAAATTTTACTATAATTTCTTCAAAATTAGTTGATATTTGATATAAAATATGTGATATTGCATATAGATATATGTAATAAAATATTTCTAGTTCAGATAAACCATGTAGTTGCGTTGTATACACGTAGATTTTAAAATTTATTCATGAACGTATTTTAAAGTAGCTTTATCGGCAGTTGAAGACCTCCCCCACAAACGGATTTCCGTCCTATTTTTATGACCCGTTTCGACAAAAAAGCAAGCCTATTTCGTGGGCGCTTTTTGGGTCTTATTAAGAAGAAGTAGAATGTTTCACTTACCGTTTAGAGCGTCGTTGAGAATTTTTCTTCAAGCAAACCAAATATCTTAATGGACTCCAATAACGGAGCACAACTCGGAGACTTGACAGATCGCAGTTGCCTAACATTTGAATAGAAGACGAGGTTCTTAAGGCTATCTCTGAGGCCGTTTTCCTTGTTATTTTTAACAGAGTAGCTAATGAACTACTAATTAATTTTCTTCTGCTAATTTCATGATTTTAGGTATTAGTGCAAAATTCCAAAAATTAGAACTTATTCATCCATTACAATATTTTGGTCCACAATTTTCAACATTATAGTTGTATAACAGACAGGGATTCTATTTGCCTTATTTCTTACAATCCATATTACGCTATAAATAATGTAGAATAATTCCAGTACCGATTCAAAATTATTTCAGCCAACTTAAAATCAAGTGATATAAAAGCCGCTTTTGAAACCGGTTTTTTGCTCGGTATCAACAGTACACTTTCTTATCATAAACTAAATGACATTGACCTTCGTGGTTATAGCAGTCTCCTATCAATTTGGTGCTCGGAGACCATAAAAAAATCCAGCCTCATGCGTTTGATTTGGATTCTCTGCACTTCATAAGAACTGAAAAATCTTTTGCGAGTCACGCTAAAAGCGAGTAAAATTTGATCTCGCCCTCACCGCGGCTTCCTACCGAGGAAATTAAATCATGAAAAGCTCTTTCCTTTCCAGGCGATAAGAATAAATGAAAATCTTAACTAAGTTAACGTGGCTGGCGGTTTTTACTCTGTGTTTCAAAGAAGGAGCTCTCTCCATTGATCTCCATTTTCATGAATTATGCTTGTACCTGCTATTTTACATCTACATGAATACCCTGCAGGCCGTCTTTCAGCGTGCAGCAGGGGGTGTAAACACCAAACGATTGAACTACTTTATTAACTTTTTAGTACAGCGTATAGTTCTCGGAAAGAAAGAGCTCTTTAAACGACTTGTTCTTGCATATATTTCTTTTATATTACTCTCATTATTGGATCGGTCGAAGTAGCAGGTGGATCGCAGAATACCTATTACGTCCTCTGTAAACGCGCAGTCTCTAAATTTGTTAAGTAATCTTCTCTGAATTCGTCAATAATCTCAATCTAGCTTCTAGTCTCCTTTCTTTTAAGGATTCCCAACCTGCGTTCGAGAGCATCTTCGTAACGCTTGCCCTTTTCTCGAAGCATTTTCTTAACCAAACATCGCTTTCTCGAGTTCAACCAATTCATCCTATGGTTCCTATACACTTGCCGCATATTCAATATGGGACATGTTGATGCTATTCATTACGAAAAGTAATCCACTCGTGGAGGTTGTGTCAGATGAGCAATAATTTCTGTCCTAACTACAATCTATACTATTTTGTCGTATGGCTGCGCGATAAGGGTTGAATCAGATTTAGTGATAGCCCACAGCAGAGCGGTTTTGTTCGTTAGCGGAGATCTTAGGCTCGACTGTAGTGCTTCGGCCATACAATCTCTTGGGTGGAATTCGCTTCACGGGAGGATATCAGATTAACCGACCGAAGCTTTTCGAAAATTCATCAGTAGGGTTAATTCCGATGAATTCCATCACCGTAAGGTATTAGTTAGCAACCAGCACAAGCTAAAGTACTCATCGGACTCAGGCCTCGTGTCCAGATGACAGAGTTGGTTTGGGGTCGTGATTGTATCACTTAGGGATCATACTACTTATTGAACTAAATACATTTAGCTTTTTCATAACTACATACATTTAGCTTTTATTTATTTTTGCCTTTATTGATGTTATTTTTCTCTCTCTTTTTATTTTTTTACTGTATTAAATCACATGTAATTGGGTTGGATAACCTGTTGGTGATAAATAAATTATTATTATAACATCATATCTGGTGTCATCGAGATTTCTATGATTAAAAAACAAAATCTTACCACTATTATAGTGATCTTAATGAATTGAATGTGGTTCCCCTCAATCGTGACAGGTTTTCGTCCCCTCTTTCCCGTGACTCAAACAAGTTTAATGCACTAGTTTTGTTACAAAAATCATTTCCATTGAGTATACCTGTCGGTCAGTCTTCAGTTTAAGTTTCCATGTACGGGACAATAAAGGTGAAGCCTTTGCTCTGTCTTTGCTCAGTACATCATAGTTTTTATGTCTCATAATATTTTTATGACGCGTGCTGGAAATAAAACTGAAGAATTTATAATTTACTCTTTGTCCATCGAACTGTCATGAAAGCTGTTATTTTCCCGTATTTAATTTATGGGTTTAATAATCTTTGTTCGTAGGATAATATTTGGGATCGAATTATCTTAGTTTGGGTATTTTCTATTCGATAAATGAAACAAATCAATAAATATGAAAAACTATCTTAATTTATTAAAAAACTGCCATACACTTGTAGGACCGAATTTAGGCTAATTTGGAAAAAAAACTCGGGCCGGACTTCAGGGTCCGAAATGCCATGTGATCAATGAGTTGGACCGGGCTCAGGTTCTCTTAGATTTATGATCCACGTGCCACCTGTGGTAAACTGCAATAAATCAACTGAGCGATACAAGGAAATAATCGCTGAAACAAATAATTACACCTAATCCTTTATTTCCACAGGGCACCAGAGAAGATAACACACTAGAGTTAAATTGAGATGTTAACGTTAAATAATCTCCACCACACTCCATTGGCGGCTTATAGGTTAAATAAATAAATTTAAGTAGTAAATGAGTTTATGCATTTTTGCAGAAGAAATCAGTTGCTTATTTGCTCTTCGAGTTCCTCATGATTTGTTAAAGATGTCGGCAAATAAAACTTCTGCACGTTAACATCCTCCGCCCGGTAGACCTGGTATTAATTAGCAATAAGGATGGCAGAAAAAAGTTGTTGATACACTAGAATTTCTTAAATTTTTATGTACACTTGCATTTATGCTCGAAACCGAATGCACCAGCTCAATTTCCGCATATCTTTCTATGTAAAATCTGACCTCGATGATGCATTTTCGCTCTCTGATAATTGAAGTGGAAATTGTTCGGACGAGGAAACGTCGGAATTTATTCAGCTTTTGCGTCGATTTTCACTTCGTACCGCTCCGAGAAATTTGCTTTGATTGGATTTCCTGATTCCTGCAGTCCTGCGTATAATAATTCGAGTACGCATCTCTCTTTCCTAGAATTGGTCTATCGAACCGATATTTGCCCAGGCGAGTACCGCGCGCCTGGATTTCCCGGAAACGTAATTGAGATTTTTCGGAATTAGCTCCGCAAATTGGAGGTAGCCGGGACTGTTCCACGTGCAGGTTTTCCGCATACTAGATATTAAACGCAATAGGGGTTCAGTTGCTGAGATTGGAGGCACAATTCCGACTTTTCACTCCGTTCTAAATGGACTAAAACCAGGAACTTGGCTTAATTAAGCTTGCCGCGTTACAATAATTAATGCAACTTGTTCGTTTTCGCATGAATCATTTTATTTGTTAATAGATGTTGTTGGTAAGTTCATTTAGGTTTCGATGAGCGAAAATGAAGTTCATTTTATGATCCGAATTCTGTTTTGAAAATGGTTTCGTTGTTTTCAAACAGCCTCCCGACAAAAATACAAAGTTTGTTTAGCGATTTTAATATCGTTTTTATTAGGTGAATTTTAGTATAATTTATAATTAATTTTTGGCGTATGTAAATAACACGCCTTAAACAGGATTCGAACCCGAGACTATAGCGTTCCTAGTCTGGCGCGCTAACCCTGTCGCCACCGATTGTATCTTTTTTTATTCATTGAAATTGAATCTCTTATTGTTTGTTTGAAAGAAATTTTATCTATCGAACTGTTGTTTTATTTTTAAATCTCAAGCTTCGGATTATTGGTTCGCACATAATGTTAATAACCATAATCGCTACCTTTCAGTAAAGGTAGGTCAGTGATGGAGAATTCGCGCCACTCAAGAGAGAATTAATGTTTGAGTTCCGTATTGATTTATGGTGCTTTTTTGTCCTCCCAATATGGCTTCGCGCCCCTTGTTGTTTACGAATTTTACTATTAGTACTTGAATATTGTAATCGCTTTCGCTAATCGCATGTGTTGTTATGTTAAACTCAACGGATTTCCTTTTGTGGTAAGCCAACGCGGTAAGGCATCTTCACTTAGGAAACCTGTAGCCGGTAATTGTGCAGGTTGGATATTTTATGTATTTTACCTTTCCTTGCGTCTAAAATATATTAATCTCTCTTATCAGAATCTGAGGTGCAGCTGATAAATAGCTTTATCTTCTCATATCTCCAGTCTTACTGACCGCAGTGGTTAATTGAAGGCTTTCCCGAGATTTTTATACGTTTAAAAAGTCGCTCTTGTTTTCATTTGGTCGTTAATTCTTTTAGGAAGAACATAATAATTTGACGTTGAATAATATTTAATTTTCTGTATGCTTAAACGGACGATCTGAGTCTAAGCTAGTTTTTTTTATTTCGCGGGAATTGAATCATTGTTTCAGTTATTAGCTCACTTAACTAGAGAAATTGATTCCCTACGAATACTATGTATATAGTAGTACAAAATTATGCTGGGCCGATTATCTGCAATTCACACTTGCTCTTAATATTTCACGGTCCTGTTAAAAGCAGATTTAGGAACGAGTCTAGAATTATCTTTTAGTTTTAGAATTATCTTCTTGTTTTAGAATTGTCTTCTTGTTTTAGAATTATCTTACCAAGAGTATCTTAGACCAAAAGCATGAAAAATTCAGTAAACCAAAAAAGGAAGTTAAGATATCGATTTGATCAAGGAAAGGAAACGTGGTCTCTGCGACAAGGGAAATAAATTTACCTTTTCTATCCCCTTCGAAGTCCTGATATCGTGGATAGACGTTTCCCACTCGTAGGATTATGGCTCAGAGAAGAAAGCAAGGGCAAACTAACTCACTTTTCAGATGCCTGGTTAGCCTTATACCTTTCCAAAGCTTACTATAACAGTGGAAAGGTTGCGGATCCAAACAGCCCCTAGACTATTGACTTTACAGAAATCATCCTCATGAAGGATCATCCGTGACAGTATCACGTATAAATTAGTTTCATTATCACGCTTCTGTGAATATCATCCCGAATTATACCTAAAATCCTTTCTCATAGCATTTTTAGGCTGCGGGACATTTCAAAATTTGTACCGATATTTTTCGAATAAATTATTGTATTGCATTCAAGGATGAAGATCTTCGGTTCTCATCAGTTTCCTTATCTGCGCAGTGTTTATGCCGTGCTAGAATCAGCCGTCTGACTTCCTAGACCTGTCTAGTATGCAACAGTTGAACAAAAACTCTTGATCCACCTGCACGACCCTAAAACGCCTCCTGGAGGACATGTCCCCGTAGATATCCCTTCTACCAAGGAAACAAATTCAACCAAACTTTATTTTGTGTTTGTAAGAAAATTTGTCTTAGGAAAGAAAAGATAAGGAAACACCGTGTTAATCTCTTTGTTGTGACGTCTTGTTTTAGGTGTTTCTCTTACTAGTCCTATCTCACCATGAAAGAAATAAAAAACATTTCCCCTATAACGGCTTGTTTATGTTCTTTATCCATCGTAATCAAGTAAAGCATTGTTATAATGATAGTATCAGTTGATATCTACATGATTTTTTGTGTTTTTTCCTAATAAATGACGATATGTCTACGGCAAAGAAAAGACAAAGTGAACAAGTCAAAGTGTAAGTCCAGTATAATCAATATAAAAAATCATGACAAATTTTTTGTTACATTTTTCTGCATGTTTCATATTCTTATGCGTGTTGATTTTTATTTCCTAAGATACTTTTCATTTGATTTTGTTGCTAAAGCCAAGGTTGATTAAATTTTTTTATAATTATTACCGCTTAATTTTCCGTTTTCTTCGGAAATATTTTGAAATTTTTGAGTTGTTTTTAATTAGGTCTACAATGCACTATAATAACAGTGTCATGGTATTAATTTATTATTCTTTTTTAATTTATATGTCAGGGCATAATTTATTATTCAAAGAAATAAGAATCACTTTTTCACTAGGAAACTTTCTTAGATACTAACTACCTTGAAAATTTAGCATGCAAATTCTACATTAAAATAAGTGATTAGTATCCGCGCTTGAGCATCATAAGAAGCTAGCAAAATATTATATTTATGCTTGCAGATATTTACCATTGTTTACGTATTCTATAGAATTTGTAAACATCATTTTTCCTGAATTTAATTTTTATGTTTTATTCGCCAGATATAGTGTATTTTCCATCTCTTTAAAGCGTTTGGAAACTGCAACATTTGTTCTTTTTTTTTAAAGGATTGATCTCGAAAATCTTTATTCATAACCGCTGGAGAGAATGTTTTTTCTTGAATGTGACTTTCACCTGCGAAGCAAAAATATTAAGAAAACCGCTGCGACGTGCCAAAATATCAGCCCCCTTTATAGTTCGCTTAGTTAAAAATTGTGCTCTTAAAAAAAACGTGAATTTTGAATTTTTATTTTCGATTATATTATTATTCCCAAGACTGGGCATGTCTTCAAACCATAGATATTAATTAAAGATTAATTCACGAACACAGTAGTAGTATTATTGATAAAATAGCAAAGGTCATTTCGTAGGTGGGCTCCCACTGAGAATTGAATCTTCACCAATGTCGAACGCACTGCCCACGTAAATATCTGGAAGCGGTGATAGATTTAGCAGGAAGTTCCGCTAGTTATAATTATTGAGCTCGTGTCCAAAATTCAACTCTATCTAAAATTTATAGCTTCAAATTTTCAAGAAATATTTAATCAGATAAAAATTACCAAAAACACTCCCTGATGTGTATTATATTTTGGATAGTAAAATATGTTCCGCTTCTATACAGAAAGTCTTACCGTTTCTTTTCATGGTTGCAAAAGACTAATGTTAATTATTCCGAATTAAAATAAAATATGATTATTTTAATCTGTTGCTTAATACAGAGATTGGAGCTTAAGTATCTCACATCACGGGATTGGCCGATTTTCTGCGTTGTAAGGGAAAATAAATTAAATAAATAAAATTTTGGAATAGACGATATTTTCTTTTACTCGGAAAATGTATCGTTTTGAATTAGACCATATCCAAAATTTTTGCATTTTTAAGGCGATGAATTTTTTATTAATTTTTTTATTGGCGTTCTAGTCTTTTTTGGAGTCGAATTAAATTTTGCCGTATTCATATATAAAGATTAATTCATCAAATTTCTCATAGTGAGTCCAGCAATGTTTTTGTCATCGGAAGGCCACATGTGTACCTTTAGGTAGCACCTAAGGGTACACTCACACTTAGTAAGACCATCAGGATGATCTTGAATGACGTAAAGGTAACCTTCAAATGTTCTATCATCGAAATCACCGAAAGTATTTGGTAAATTGGCTACATGAGAATATTTTCCATTTTATTTTCATTAGATTTCATTGTCGAGGCTAAGAAACATGGTAATAAAAGTACTACTTTCAGAAATTTTAGAAAAGGCCACCAAGTTCCATCCTCTCTTCTAGACAATCTTACAAACTCATCGTCAACTTCTTTCTTATCTTTCGTTGACCTTCTGATAATCGTATGCATAGATGAATAATTCCGAACGCGGGTTTCATAGGCGTTCACCTTCGATTAGTCACATTTCATTGCGCTGCTTGGAATCGCTGTTGAACGCCACCTAATGTTCGGAGGAGCCCTGCAGTCTGGCGTCCATTTTCTAGAAGGTTGGGTAAGGCTTCGGTGGACCTCCCTCCCTTTGTATCATTGTAAGCCTTCCCCTTCCTCCTGCAGACTCGCAAAAATCATACGTCAACCGCACCACCTGCCCAATTGAATTGCTCTGGCAACAACCGCTTCTTGCACGTCGACGCTCTCTCTCGGGCTTTAGCCAAGGTTAGATCCAAACGGGCGTCCTCTCCTTTACCTCCTCCAATGACTTTCGGTGCTACTAAACCGCTTCCGCCATCTGACGTTGCCCTTGGGTTATACCCTTCGAAATTCGGAAATGAGAGTGATTTTCGAGCTCCGGAAACATTCTTCATATACACGTGTCACGGTTCCACATGTCATGATCAGCTATTACAACTATAGATTTCAATAACTGCAGTACCTAAACATTTTGACTTCTAAAACCGTTTCTATTTTTCGTTTTTTTTTCGGTTGTAAAAATTCGGGTTTTTGCTATTTCTGGCAGAATTTTCAAGCATTATCTTTTTCAAGTTTGCGATTTTTTTTACGGAAGTTCAGGTATCGACATTACCCTTCCTTGAAAATTCCATCTGAGTAGAAGCCGGTCATAATGTATTTTTAAAAAAATTCAAGTAATTAAAAGGGGTCGTAGGAATCCGAAGATGAACAAGAAAAAAATTAAAAATCCTTATCGTCACATGGATATTAAATTCACATTGTGGGAGAGGGTCCATGGGTACAATGCCCCCACACGATACTTTTTCGAGGCAAAAGAAAGGATTCAGTTAACTCTAACATTTTGATTAAAAGTATATAGATACATAAATATATAGTATCGATAAAAAATTTAAAAGTACGTATTTTAAAAATTTAACCCATTTACGTGGTTAAACATATTCGATTTCATATCAATGTTGCTACTTAATGCGATTTTTAATCATTATTTTGATCGAGTACGGCTCTAAATATGCCAATTGAGACCGAGAAAGATTTCTTTCTTACAATATTAGCGCTGTATTTACAATTTATATCCCTTGTAGTACCTATTCCATGCACCGATGATCCTCTTCCCTCTCTATCCATTCTCATAGTTTTTTTCTGCCGTAAAGATTATTAGTTGCAATTTGAAAAAAGCTTCTTGAAATCTTGGATTTGGACGTGGATATCTAAAAGAGAGGTATGGGAACAGTATTTGTTACCAGCGAATAGGATGGCAGTAAGGTCTTTATTTCCCCTAGATTTACAGATGTTGCAGTTACACTCCAGTTGAGGCAAAATATTAGGCGGAACTGTTATAATTTTTTCAGATTTAAATTCTCTCGAGTTCTTACGTTCATTCCATATACTAGTCAAAATGAAGAAACATGATTTTTTGTAAATATATAATAATTTATTATAAATATATAAAATTACTATAATATTAATTCACTTTAACTTGTTCTTTTTAAAGCTTTTTATGTAGTGATAATTTTATTTCTCACAGTTTTTATTGATAAGTGTTCGTATAAGTGCAGTCTTTTTCGGGACAACTTGATTGTTTATTTTGAAATTGATTGATCTTATAATTTACGGTAGTTGTTTTGTTTATAAAAGTATTTCAGTCGCGATGCAAAATTCGCGAATGTCATTTCCACATTTGATGGAGAACGTAATTTGTATTAAGCTTAAATTTCAACTTTAATCTCGCAGTTTACCTCATCTTGTCCGTTATTAATTTTATAAGACCTTAAAGTGTCACTTAAATGGTTTTTTACATTTAACCCATACTTCTATAAATTAAATTTCGTATATTTTCCTGCATAGCAACAAATTTTGAAAGGTTCCCTTAACCCCATCATCGTGTCTTGGGCATGAGTTTTCATTACCTGATTAAATTTTTATTAACTCAGTCGTGGAGGTTGCAGTTCGATTTAATTCGGAAGGTATTTCATATTATGATTAAGAAATCATATTTTTCGTGATTTCATATCTTTAAATCCAAGTATACATCCGATTCAAAATTTTGCCGCCAAGCGAAGCGCATATCGTGCTTCAACTGAATCGACTGACTTTATTTAGCAACAACAATTTTATACCCACAAAATTATGAGCATTTGAATTATTTTAGTGCAAAATTTTCATGGATTATTACATTATATTTACTTAACGACAGAATTCCGTTAATATTTGATCTCTTTTTGTAAACGTCATTCAGTCTTTACATTCATTGTAGAATAGATACGATGCCTATTTGAATGTGCCCTCAGCAGTAGATCATTTACTTCGAAGCTGTGCGGGAGTGATTTAACCACTTGCTTTTACGATTGACTTTACCTTTGACTAAGATACTTTATCATTATATTTCGATTTTATTGGCATATTTTAGTCATATCTTGTATGTGTATCTTGTGTTCGATTTGATTTCTTGTGGAAATTCATAACTTAGTAGTTGCTGCAGTACCAAAGTCTTGACTCTGCAGTCTGAATCTCTGTTGTTTCTTTGAGTAAGTATTTCATTAACTGATATAGCATTATTATTTTAGATTTTATGATCTGATTTGTTCGAAAATATACCTGTCGTTTCTGTCTCCGTATGGTAGCTCATGTTTCAAGGCATCATCGTACTAAATCATTGTGTCGTGCAGTAATATTTATGTTTTCATGTTTATAAACATCGAAATGTAATTCGACATACTTTTCTGTTGCTTACAGTCAAAGAAGAAATGGTGGGTCTAACTGTTAACGCTTCACAGGAAGAACGTTCATCATCTCCAAGTGATAAGAAACCTGCAAGTATTGGAAAAAAGCCTGATTCCCAGTATTCTAAGGTATTTTTGCACAGCATCTCCCTGTAGCAATACGTAATTTCAAAATATTTTGTGATTAAATACATTTGAATATATCTAATCGCAGATAGTTAATTGAACTTGATTGAAGTTCAGTATTTAGTCCAAAGCATAATGTGTTTTTTACCTTAACAATGTAGAATTTATGCTCGTTTTTTGGAAAACTATGTGCGGTGTGAGACTCAAAATCCTTGTACTAAAATATAACCAATTTTCTTATCAGTTTTTCTTCATTTCTTTAAATTATTGGGAATTGAAAAGGAAATTTGACATAAACATTAACTCCTCCTCATTGAAAACAGGCTATTCTTTTTGACGGTGCTCTAAATTTATTTTTTAATTTATAGGAGCAGATTATGGAGTTGAGAAAAAATTCATCCAGCAAACAGGGAAGTGGTGATGGCTCAGGTAAGAATCAAGTCTAATTATTACCAGTACCTTCAGCTGTATTTAGTACAATTTTAAGTTAATGGTATCCTTTTTGAAATATGTTGAATTTTTGGTAAGATTCTAGTGGTAATAGTCTTTGTAGTGGATTAATCAAGATACTGAGAAGTAAAAGTTAGCTTCATACAAGGTAAAAATTAAATGTATGAGAACTTGCAAATTATGGCTTCAAGAATTATACTTAAAATGTTGTTACTTAGATGGTTTTTGCTCAAAACTGTGTGTCATTGTCAGCAAGAGTCAGCTTATGTTCCTCATTGAAATATCTGCATATTATGTTAATTTACAAGAGAGTAAAATTAATTGCTTCATGATTTGATTTTTGAATGTCTTATCTTCTATCTGTCAGGACTATTGTTGTTTGGCAACCATGTTATTTTAAAATTATTTTTTTTGAGTATGTTGAATGAAATAATTATCTCTCCTTCAGCTGAAGATGATGCTGGTGGATCTCGTGAGACTGAAAACTCAGTACAGATGGAGGAGGACTCTACTGAAAAACCTACATTACCTGGAAAGAAACCCAAATACCAATATACAAGGGTTAGTTGATGTTTATATACTTAGCAACGATTTTTTAGTAAATTCTTTTCTTAATAATTTTACTTTCCCTGTGACAACTTACTCTATACTTAACAAAATATTGTTTGTGGTCTTGATATAAACATGGATATTATTGTGCCCATATCAAAAGGATGAGTCTGTGTAGACTTAAGGAGTGGATAGAATCATAAGGCATCGCTGATGTATGCTTATTGTTTTTGTATATTACCTTGTAAAAGAGTCCAGACCTTTTTCAGGAAAGTAATCATCTCCAACCTTCTTTCATTTCTTTTCTTGCATTTACTGATAACTTCTGTCTTAATTTGTTAACATATCATACTTCATTTTAGCTGGCTTGTGTAATCCTATTACTTATTCCTTTTATTATATTAGTTACTAGTCAGTCTCTTTTGATGAATACTAGGAATGGCCAACTTATCTCCTGCTGCAATTGTACTAATCTCTTGACTTTGAGCAACTAATGAAAACAAATTTTAGTATTTGTTGAAACAAAAATTATTACTTGTAGTATTTTCTCACTTCCAAGATATTTCGTATTTTCAAAGCTTTGGAACTGTATAGTCTACTCAAGTACACATTAACACATTATAACAAAATTACTCATAAATAAAAATTATTCAAATTATAGAAATTTTTTATCACTTGTGATCTCCTGGGATGATCAATAGTTCACATGCAATCTATTGGCCACCTTTGACCTATTTTCTTTGTCTTTCCTTTGTTGTTTTCATCATCATGAATTATAATTCATATATCATTAATAAATAATAATAATTATTATTATATTGATCATTTATCTCCAATTATTTCCCTTATAGAATTATTCTTTTCTGTTTTTCTTTTGCTCTTCATTTTCCTAGCTAAAAGCAAATGCATTTAAGATAGTATTTTCCCTTATGGTCAGTATCTGATGTCTGTAAACACTTACTCCATGTGTGTTGTTATTGTAATATCTCTTATAAAGTAACTGCTATGTTTCTTGCTTTTATTAGAGCTTTGACTCTTCTTAAGACTCTAAATTCTGCTTTGAACTTTTTTTGGTGCATTGGGGCAAGAGGAGGTGATGAGGCTGCTTAAACAGTTGAAGGGTTCAACTACAGCACTAGATTGTTCTAGTCACAGCTCACAAAGTATTACATTTGTGTTACCATCATCATTTCCAGCCCTCTTAACTTATGGGTTGTTGCTTGCCTTCAAGTAGTATTTATTTTACACTACTTTTTCTTTGATTCTCTTTACCTGTAAGATGGGCCGTTCAATTAAAGTTTTGAATGTCATAAATCTTTTTTTAAGCTTCCCTGAAACTTCTCAGTGCAGATTTTAGATTAGCACAACTTTCTTGCATCATATTCAAGTAAATGTTATTTTTCAAACTAGCGTAGAAACAATAAAATGTAAAACAGTGTTGTTTTTATCCTTTATTTTCAGTCCAAGATATATTAAGTGAGCTGCTTCTGTAGATGTCTCTTCTGTATAAAATTTTGTTGTATCAAAATTTAAGAGGAATTTAGTAATTTTTTTATAGGTAGTGAAGCTATGATTTTCATGTAAAATCTGTTTAGTCTCCTCCAAAGTAATTTACATTTATTATCTATTTTACGAGACTCAAGTTATCTTTTCTTTTCACAGGAGCAACTAATGGAACTGAGGAATCATCCTTTATCCCGACAAAAGCCCTCGATACCTAATAAGTAAGTTTTATTCATTCATCTTCTGTATATAGTTTCTTAGGTTTTGTATACATTTATTTATAATTTGCTGTAACTAGATAGATTAGTATGTAAATACTATAATTTACTGGAGTAAAGTTATATATTAGAAAGCATTGCAAGAAAGGTGTTTAAAAATAATATTTTGATATTATTATAATTCATTAGTAATGAAAAAAGTTAAATAGAATGATTAGTATGATTTGTGACTTAAGTTGATACCAAGCATGGGATTCTTGGAAAGAAATTAGTGTTTTTATTATATTGGTTCAAAATATCTATTCCTATTTGTGATATTTTATAGTCTCACATTTTTGGTAAAATATGTAGTTTTTATGTATGATTTATTTCATTTTCTTACCATTATGTTTGACTGTTCTTATTACAGCTCTTCAATTTTTTCCAGCGATGCACCCCCATTTCACCGAAATAGAGCTTGGGATCAGGAACAGTGGCATCATGGCTCACGGCATGAAAATGCTGTTGAAGAAGATCGGGGAGGTAGAGGAGATGGACCTCATGAAACCCATAAGGTAAAAAAATTGTCAGTCATAATCGCTCTTGTTTTTTCTTATTATTATATGCCTGTTCTGAAGAGGCTAATTTTCCTTTGCAACATGTTTGTTGTTTATCAGAGGAGACCTGGTGACCCTAGGGAAAGGCTGAGGAAGGAGCAAGATGGCATAGTCCTAAGTCCACAGCGGCGCAATTTCAACTGTGGCTGCTTTGTTGTACTATCTCCTCAGCAGCAACAACAAGGTCAGCAGGCTTCACAACATCAGCAGTCATCCTCCAATCGCCGCCCAGACAGCCCCTTGGGAAAAGGGGAAAGGTAAAAACTCAAGCTAACTATGTTTTAATCGCAATTGAAAAACTTGACTTAAATGTAGGTGATCAATCTAACATTTCATGTTAACCGTATTTCATATTAACTGAATGACTTGGCAGTGCATCCAGTTACTTTAAGTTCTATTGATGGCCTTTATTGCCTCGTATATTGAAAAGAATCTTGTCATCTAATGAAAACTTATATTTATTAAATAATATTTAAACCAATCAGTTCAATAATTTAATGCATTAGATTGGATGAAATGACTCTCTTACATTGGATAATTTCACTGTAAATGCTGCTTCATGCTATCCAAATAATATTATGGGGTTACTTTCCCTGAGGATTAGAAAGTATTTTTGTGTCAATTAATGCGTGACTAAACACATCTGTAAGGTTTGGAAAGGCTGTAAAATTTAGTGCTAAACCAAAGTTCAAACCCATTATTTCCATTATCTTCAGCCAATCTTGTGATGGGTATAACAAGGCAAGGAAAAAGTGAGCATAAATCAGTTGGTCATAATATATCTGATATCTGTAGATTCACTTAACAGGAAAAAATGATGACTTTGGGGGTTGAACTATTCACAAAATTGAGCACATACTAAAGTATGTCTGTTTCTTTAACTGCAGTGATAATCAGATTGTTTTCTTTGGTGATAGCCCATACTCATTACTCTAACTAACATAAACTAGAGACAAAAGGCTCATTAGTAATGTTTATTTTCTCTTTCAGAGAGGGGCATAGGGAGATTGCTCCCAATCGTCGCATTGGCAGTGGTCGCATTATCAATAGGGAAAGAGATCGTGAGTACTGGGCTGATTACAGGGTAGATCGTGAGAAAGATGCTGATGGTGACTTTGGAGGATTCAGAGGAATAAGGGACCGTGACAGGGAGGAGAGGTGAGCTAACGATGGTTAAAATGTGTATGCATTGTTTTCTTTTTAGAGAATTACATCGTAAGGAAAACTTGCGTGTTATTTTCATATGTGGACATCTATTGACATTAGCATGGTGTCAGGAACTTAGGGTAAATTGAAGTAGTTTCAATGTTAATGTGACACTATTATCAAAAACATTTACTTCCAAATGAGTAGTCAATAACTTAATTGATAATAGCTCTTAAAAGTTCCTGTATTGGTATCTGTTTGTTATCTTTTACATTGCTTATTTAGAAACTTGCTCTATACTTCAATATTTGGGAATTGCCTTTTCAGAGCAATTAGATCTGAGCGAAGACCTTTTGGACGAGATTTTGATAGAGATGCTGGTTTTGGTAGTAACGGAGGGGTTAATGAGAGGGGAGGTGTAGGTGGTAAAGGTTCATCTGAAAGAAACTCTGGCCGATCAGGTCGCTATAATAATGATAGAGACAGGCGAAGATCCTTCAGTGATTCAAGGGGTGAAGAAGAGCCGGAATGGTTTTCAGGTATGTAATTTTTAAGAATTCTTCTTGATTATTGGTGAATCTTTTTCTGATATCAATAATTCACAAAAAAACCCTTACTATGTGAGCTATTTGAGTTAAATTTTTGACCTTTCATCATACAATCTTTTTCTACTGTTAGAAATCCAACATTTTTTTACATGGAAATTATTTCTAGGTGGACCAACATCTCAGCATGAGGTGATTGAGCTGCGAGGTTTTGAGGATATTCCAGAAGATTCTGTTGCGCCCAACAGTGGAGGCCACATATCTCAGAGAGCTAAGAAACAATCTCAGAACAGTAAATCTGGACAGAAATCTGGAGGTAATTTTTGATTGAATAAAGTAACAGAGTATGAGAAATTTGTGATCTTGAGAGAACCAAATTTTATTCTCTAAAATGCAGCTAAACTTCATATATCAAATTCAATGTATATGTTTTAGGATCCAAGACTGTTGCGGCACCCAAGAAATCTCCTCATGGTTCTGGGAAAACTTCACCTTCACTATCTCAGACATCTGAAATCATCAATGCAATTATGTCTGGGCAGCCCTCTGATAAAGATCAAAGTGATAAAACACAGCCTTCTCCTAAGATCTCAAAACCACCCTCTCCATCCCCAGCTGGTAATAAAACAGCTGATAATCAGGAGAGGCCCAATGCATCTGGGGGTGGTGACTTTAATTTGGATGATATCTTGAAGATGGATTCGTTGCCAGGATTACTTACTGTAAGGTTTATTTTATTCTATTTGAAGGATAAATTCCTGAAATGGTTACTGGTTGTAATTAACTCCATTGACTTATTCTCTTATGATTGCCATTTTACCAAGACAGTGAGAGAGTGCAGGGAATTTTTGAAATTTCAAATTTGATAACATCAGCCATGTTTTCTCTGGTGTTTTCTTTGGAATAATTTCTGTATTTTTCAGCTTATTAGGTCATATGAGATGATTTTTTTGCAAATGTACCAAAAATCACAGTGCATCTTGTATGTTTGAGCATCTTATAAGTCAAAAAAAGGGTATATTATGAAGTAATATAGATTATATTAAACCTATGAATGAAATTAAAATTTATTTCTTATATTATTTGTTTAAAAAATTGTTCAAATGACTTAGAATGACACTTGTCAACTGAAAAACAAGTGTTTCTTTTGGAATGCCTTAATGTTTCTCAAATTAAAGTTGTCAATTATAAATCATATTTTTATTTAAATCTTATTTGAATATCATCAAAATTTGCTTTATAAGATATATTTTCTCTGATTCAAAAGAAAAGTTTACTAAAGTTCGATATAAAAATGTTTCGGTGCTTGGTATCATGTTAACACAGGAGAAATTTTTTTAGTTATTTCTTAATTTCATAATCACTGTATTTAATGATGCAACTATTCTATTCATAGATACCTCTTGTCAAATTTGCAATTGAGCATCTTGCTTTGTTTTTGGGATTTCAGAAAAATTTTTAAGTTTTTCAATTCCCCTATTCAGTTAATTTCAAAATATTGTTGTTCAGAATGGCATCCATGATTTTCTTTTTCTTTGGGAACCTAATTTATCTTTATCTCATTTTATTTAAAATCAACTTTAAAAACCTTTAAATCATTGCCTAACCGAATGATATTTTTTTGTGATAGAATGGCAGTGCCACTGAAGGCCCTGAAGGTGGTAGCTCAAGATTTTGTCAATGGTTTAGACCAGAAACTCCTCCTGCTACTGCTATGATGATCATGAGCAGCCAGCAGAATCAGGAAAATAATAATGCTTCAGATACCTCAAACAAAGCGCCAGGAGCAGGTGTGAATCAAGGTCCTGATAGTCGCCGCTCTTCTCTTCATGATGAACTACTAAATAACATGATCAATGGTGAGATTGTTGTATTACATTTGGTATCTTTACATGAGTCATGGAAGATTTTAAATTTGCTTCAATACTATAATTACTTAATGTGGCTGACTAGCACTCTGAATAAGCATTCATTTTCATCAGCTTTTAGAAAGATTGCAATTCCTTTTCTCATTCTCAATTCTATTCATGCGAAAACAGTAAGATTCATGACTGATTTTTTGTGGTAGTGACTTGTAGTTTAGTTTTATTTGTCAATAGATTTTATTTACCACACACCTTGAAATATTCTGGCCTTTATTTTTCGAGCTTTCGTTTTACCTAAGCTTTGTAATGCATTTATTTTGGCATCCATGTTATTGCTTTTGAGCAACATGGGAAACCTTGGAAAATTTTCTCTTTTTCACTCGATCCACAAAATTCCTTTAGCTGAACCTCTGTAGTTTTGGCAGTCAAAATTTCTAAAACAATGAACAAACACTTTTAACTATTGGCAATTAAACTGAGCTACTCGTTTTTCCTGTTACCTCTTGGGCCACCTCCTATTACCTATTCTAATCACCTCCAATGTAACCTAACCATCAGAAATCACTGAGCCTAATATTGTGATCCCATCTCTGGGTGGCCCAGACTCCTACTTTGCTCCGATATCCCCTGCTGCAAGCACCAATCTAGGCGGTGGAGTCAGTACTCAAGATCAGGACTCTGCTAGCAAATCATCTCTGTTGTTGGAAATGCTTCATCGAGGAAGTCAGCAGAGGCCACAGCGACAGCAGCAAGCTGACTCTATAGCACCGGGTTTAATTAAGCCTCCAAGCATCAAAGACTTAGGTAAGGCTAATGATATTATCTGGGAGTTCCTTAATTCTTTGTGGTCTTTCTCTGTACGTTGAACTGTAGGAGAAACTTATGATTGTTGGTCTTGTAATTGCTGTATTTACTCAAGAATAATGCACACCCTTTTGTGTCCTTTTTTGGCTCAAAAATGGGGTGCCCATTACATTAGATGGCACGCTAGATTTTGGCACATATACTCATGCACATGTCCCTAGCACTTAGCTGATTGAATCCTCTGCTCACCCTGTCGTAACTCGTCAAATGTTTCACCCATCCCCTATTTATGTTTTGCCTGTTAGAGCCCCCACATATATCAGACTAAACAGTTGGCCGATAATTTTTGGTTGAAATCTGGAATCTGCTAGCCAAACAAATTTTTTAAATTGGTGAATGTGCTCTCGTAAGTAATATTAATGAAATAATACGATTAATGTAAATATTAATGCAATGCACATGTAAATATTGGTTAACTGGTAATTGATTAATGTGTGCACTTAAGTGAGCAATTATTTGGTTATCTTCTATTCCCCATACAAGATAGAAGATTCAGCATGGATAACTACCAGTGTTTAATACAAATGTTTAAGTTACTATGTTAGTTATGTTGCTGTGAATGACATGATCACATGTCATTAGATTCAAGGGCAAAAGATTTTTCAATTTCCGATGTTCAGATTTTGTGGTGCCCATTAAATTCGATAATGTGTTATTTTTGAGTAAATAAGCTACTGCAACTGTTGTTAGAGACATCTCTAGCTGGTGCATCAAAAATTAATCTGCATCGTAATAACACTAAAATAGAGGTTTTAAATCCTACAAAAAGTTAAAAGCTCCTTCATGGACTGCTTTTATCAAAGTAATTAATTCAGTTAAACATTTATCAAAGGCTGCTATCTGGTTCCTTGGTCTGCACTTAATTCATCATATGGATCAGTCCCTCCACATGAAAACTTTAACTGAAAGAAACTAGTGACGAGTAGGTTTGATTATAATATTATGAAACTGTCCTAGTATTGACATTTTATCTATGCTTTACTACATATATTTAGCATGTGATATTATATTTCTGGAAACCTCTTAAGCTTTTCTCTTTGAAGAATGTCCTTTATTGAGGTGGTTTGTGTTTCTTCCAGGGAGAATGGATGACCATTTTCTCTTCTCTGAAAATTGTGGCAGTTCTTCATGTTTTTAAGCTGTACCATTTTTGTTAAATTAAACCCATATCCTTTTCTATAAAATTCATAGGTACATTGCAGTCTGACTCATTGTAAAGCTGACATCCACATGAATGTTGATGTCAGCCTTACAGACACACATCTCACAATATGGTCTTTGCAACTTCTTTTTCTAATTCGCTATATATTTTTTAAATACTGAACATCCTTTGACTGACTGACTATATCATATGCAATCATACAAATGGTTCTACTGTTGTAGGGAGGATCTTAGTCCATGTCAATTGTAGAATTATTCATGGTTAAACTGGAAGTCTTCTCATTAGAAAATAACTTTTATTAATTTAATGATCTCATAAGTATAATACTTACCATTGTTTGTAACTTTATCTACCTTTTTGATACCTTTTGACGATATTCATTTACTCAATTACCAATACATTAATTTATTATTTTTATTTATACAATACAAAGGTCTACACACTTTCACTTACTATCTTTTGAGGGTGAATATAACAGCTCATTTTATATACAGATGAAAAATACACTTAATTTATTGTAGGTTTAAACAATTATCTGATAAATTATAGTGTGTACCTAAGTATATATTTCATGAATTTGATTGTAATTCAATGTATTAATCAAATGCCCTAGTTTAAATTTTCACCAGGGAGTTTGTATATAATTGTTGTTTATATAATATAATTGGCTCTTTATCTTTAGAGATGAAAGGGAATGTTTTCTCACCTTTTCTAACCTTATAAATAAAATTATTTTACAGTTTATGATAAGCATTCTGTTTCTAAATTGTTTTTTTTTTACTTGTAGATATTAAATTCCTCGGATGAATAAATTATTTTTGTGATGAAGTGTGTGGCTGTATTACTTTCATTTTAATTGGTTTTTTATCATTTTCAAAACCTATTCTTGCAATGGATACCCTAATTTTCATGAGTCTTGTACCTTTTAATGTGATATCTGCATAGTTTTCACCAGGAGCATTCTTAATTAGAAATTAGATTGCTTTGAACAGTCCTATTCAAATTCATTTCAGTATATTTTATGATCAATTCTGATGAGATGATGTCTTATTTCAGAGATAACTGGTAAGTTACACAGTGTAGAGGAGCTTGAGGCCAGATTAAGGCAGAACTCAGCTGTTGGTGGAAGTGGACAAGGCAGTGGCTCCCATAGGAATTATGCTCCAGGTGGTGGGAGGGGAAGAGTTAAACATGATGGAGGTGATTCCGATACAACAGCATCTGGTCAGTCTGAAGAAGACATGGCTGCCTTTAAAAAATTGGTAAGTTTTGTATTATTTTCATATTTGCTCTACAACCATAAAATTTTTTCCTCCAGGCACAGGAATAGAGGCACTGGCCTAACTTTTTACTTGTTATAATGCAATTATAAATGCTGTTTATGTAGCCATAATGCTGAAAACTGTGAAATCAACTGTAGTTTGTATTTTGAAGTTCTAGAGGGCAAATCTCTTCTTATATGAATCTATTGTTATGATTTAAATTATTTCACATAATATTAATTCCTATTCCTGATATTCTATTCATGACATTTTTACTATCCTCATGTTCATAAATAGGGCAATTAATCTTTATTTAGGTTTTATCTGTTAGTTACTTCTCCACAACCCTGGATTATTTGTATTTTTTGTATTGGTTTGCTCTGTAATAATTTTCTAAGATAATATTGTTAATCATTTTTCAGCACACTGCTTAGGAAAAATATTAGCTACACAAATGTTGCCGAATATCTCTGAAATAGGTTTTGCTGATTCACTTGTGCGTAACTCCTCTACGTTTACATTTGTAAGATCAGATTCCTCGGTTGAGCTTTCATTCATCTTCAATTATTCAAGAATTCATCCAAAATCTTTTTTCAGGACTTGAGTATTGAGTATGAACCACTGTGACAAAGGAAAATAAATATTTTCATGATTAATTCACTGTATTCCAATAAAAAAACATGGCAAGGACAATTTAGATCAGAATACGATTTTTTTGTAGATGCATAAATTGTTTCCCTTAATGACATTGGTTAAAATCTAAATATTGTCCTAACAGATATATGACTGTAATTTTATTGAAATTAAGATAGTTTGGAAGAATTTTGCCCTCTCAGTCTTCTTTTTACGGCTGTTGGTTTTTCATTGCTTTTAGTGACACAATAGTTGCATGGCCAACTGCTTTTAAGTAAATTATCTTTTAAATGCTTTATATTTTGCCTCAATTGTCTTCACTCATAATCTTTTCATGCTAGTAATCTGCACTCAGGTTTACCTCCATAATTTTGGAGCTTACCATCTAGTTTTCTGTTATGGATCATATAGGAGAAATATTTTCTTGTTTTCAGTTAGCAAATCATTGTTGTTTGATAACTTTCTACAATGCTATTCTAAGAAAATATAGTGAAAGACTTCATGGAGTTTTCATAAACATCATATGTTACCATTTGCTTGATTTTGCTACATTTTTTAAAGTAATTATTGGCAGATGTTTCAATGGAAGGCTCTCCCTGTATTCATTTAGTGATGTTTGATCTCAGTGGACAAAGTAAATTTTTCAGACTTTTAATATTTATTTTGCCTTAGCTATCTGCCAATTTCTAGTCTTTCTATTTAAAGCAAGGTTTCCCGTTAATATTTCCTTTTAGTTTTTTTTAATCCTAACTTACCTGTTTCCGGCATCATAATTATTGTTTTTAGTCTCTCTTTTAGTTTGTGATGGTCAATCATATTCTAATTTGGTTACATTAATCTTTGTTAGAATTCATCATTAGCATAGTAATTAATATATCTGAATTAGCATTAAAATGTAATAATCAAAGTTACTTTTAGATGGACTTATAAAATCAAATGAAAGATGGGTATACAATCTCAAAATTAATAATGGTCATATATTTGAAGTCAGGAAATCTACCTCTTTGAAATGAAATTTTTTACCTTGAGTAAATCTGAGGAATGCAATATCAGTAAGATAATTCGGAATTCAATGCATTCTTTTTATCCGTAGACATTTCTGAAGTGGCTGGTTGGTAAATAGTTATGCTTTTAATTTCTAATGCAATGTTCTCCTTGAATTTAGTCTTTCTGCCACTGTTTCATTGTCTGTTATATTATATCAGATTCTAGAGAGAGTTGATAGATAGCTAAAGTAAATGAATCTCTTCCTTCCGTCAGTTTGTGTGCTTTCTAAGAAATCTATAAAGCATGTTCACTTATGTTTTCATTAATTTAGCCAGTTTGCTTTTTCTGCTTCTCTTTATTATCATTAGTTATTAAGTTGCATTCTTTAGTTTTCATCTGCAACAGAGAATTTTTAAGTTGAGATATGTCTGGTGTGCATTTCTTTCAGCTTGCTCAAGTCTCAGGGGGTCAGGCCATCCCGGCCGCAAATGGAGTTGGTCAGCAAATTGATTTACTGCAGGTAAATTTGAAAAAATGCTGCATATTGCAGTTAAAGAAGTTGGCTTTAAATGTGAGATGAAATGCTTTACAACAACAAGATCCACTTGATATATTTCTGGAAATAAATTCACTTCTCTTTCATCATTTGCTTTATTAACAAACAATTGAGAATTTCCAATACTGCATAAATAGTATAGAGCTGTGTACATTACCAAAATCCTGCACTCTCATGAAAAATTTCAATGCACTCAATGGTGTTAAATCTGTGGTAGGTTTCTCATGTAAGGTTATGTAAATATCCTAAATGATTACATGGGAAAATTCTCTCTTCTGTAACTTGTTAACTCTCATGTAAATTGCGGGACATCTGTGCTGTGTAAATTTATATCCTGACATTCTTTCCCTCGTAAAAATTTACTTCGTGGGGTGTATGTTATATCAGACGAATATTTAGCAATGTGCGAATACTTAAATCGCTAATTTGGATTTGGTTAATTCATGGCCTTTAATGCTAGACCCTACAAAAAGTCCCAAAGACTCATGAATCTCAGATATGAATACAGTGAAATTTTAGAAGCAGATTGTTGCAGTTAAAAAAAGAATATGTATCTTACATTCTGACTTGGGTAATGTTCATCTTCCTTATTTCCTTTACTCAGGGCTTTAGTCCCTGTCTCACTTTAAATGCAGAAGGTTCTCATTAATAGCCCTTAACAGTCTTCTAATCCATCTTAATGTATTACCCAATCTCAGAATATTATTTAGCAAAGTAAAATTTCTATCATTTGGTTAGCTTAATACCTTAGTACTTTCCTTCACTAAATATTCAATAAAGTTTTCAGTAGTGTTTCTTGCAAACAACTTAAGTATGCAATTAGTAAGTTTACCAACTCATTGGAATATTAAATATGCATCAGAGGATTTTGTGTGATCTAGACAGAGATTTTTACATCAGGGATTGGAAATGTACGTAATTCACAATTTCTAGGCAACAGAACAGCATGTATTATATATTGGAATAAGAAATAACTTTGACAATATTTTCCATGTTAGCTAGAGTTCATCAGTGGATCAATATCATGGTATTGATTTCTGATTTGATTGACAGAATTTGAAATTAAAAAATTATGAATGGAAACAAATATCGAATTTATTCATGAGAGTGAAGCATGAGTTTAGCTTTCCTCCTCTGAGTACTTTGATAGATGTAAATCTATTTAGGCCATCAGTCATGAATTTTAAATAGGTTCAATGAAGGAATGAAAAGAATCAGTTTTGCCTAAGCATCACAACCATATTAGTGCATAATATTTCAGGAGTTGATATTTTAAAAACAACAGAATTTAGTATTCTCTTCTATATAAAGAATATTACACTGCATATTCATTAGAAGTAAGTGGTGATTTTTGACTTATTGGTGTTTAATACATGCATCTTGTAACAAATTATAGTCGTCGCATATTGCCATACATTCAAACATATGATGGCAATTTACTAAAATCTGGCTATTTCTGATATCTTGTGAAATTTTGTTTATCTGATATTGTAGCTGCATGATTTCTAATTTTTGTTTATGGTAGCTATGTAAATAGTAGTGCAGTTGTCTTATTTGCTTGCTCACAGAAGGCAGTGGATTGCTCTCATTTCAAGATTTGTTCAAAAGGAGCCACTGAATCACAATTATGTGCTCTGCACATTAAAGCATCTTGGCATATGGGATAGCCGTACCTATGTCAATCTGAAATAGATTTTTCAAGCTTTTCTCTTTATTCTAATCCTTAGTACACTTCTTTGTTGAATGTGCTACTCATCAAAATTTATGAAGCATAGCAGTAGGACTGTTTCAAGATGTCAGTTGCATGTTATCATTAGTCACTTTTACTCTAATCCTTTATTTATTGTAAAGAACTTACGAAGCATGTTAAGAAAGTTTTGACTTTGTCATATCAACTAAAATTGTATTTAGTAGTGGTGAAATTTTGACAAATATATTCAAGTAATTTATTTATGTCTAGCATAACATGACTGTGGGGATATCTTTTATTCTTCCATTATACTTTTACGATACATCATTAATTGAAATAAAGCTTTCCTTTATGTAAAGAAAAAATGTGAGAATGCATTTCAAGTCTCAAATAATATAAGCATCTATTTTTAATTTTGATACAATGGTTTCAACTTAATTTTTCAATTGTGATTGTAGGTTTCACGGTGTACTCATTTGATGTAAACTAGTTCTGTCACTTAAAGATGTTCATCATGTCATTGCATATTTTAGCTGAGACTATATATGGTACCTGTCTGGAATTTATTTAGCATTTAAAATTTATCATGAGAACATGTTTATCATTTCCTATAATATTCAAGCTGCTGATTCAGTTTTCTGTGTTTAAACTTTGGATTTTTGGAGACTAAAAGACTTGTAACTTAAATGGAAGAAAAATTAAACCGCTTTTAGCTCATTTTTCGTATTATATTTCATTGATTAAGAAGTTATTTAATGATTTTGTATCTATGACTTTTATTTAGTCTCTTCAGATGCTGAGCAAGAAGGATACTGGCTCTACCCATCAACCTAGTAATCTTACTCCTCAACCAGGTGTTGCAACTTCTGGCGTTCCTACTCTTAATGATCCTGGTATCCTTGGAGGTAATGAACTCATATGATTGATTAACTTTTTTCAGTTGGATCGGCTAATTAACTGATAACCTCAATTGGACCATATATTTCTTGTAATTTGGTGGAAGAGTTATTGAGGCATGAAAATAGTTGATTGAACATCATGAAATTTTATAGTATTAATAGGAATTAATAATATGCTAATTAGATAATCCATTTATTCCCTTTGAAATGGAGTTCGTTTATATTATAGGATAATCTTAATAACTAGCTTAAGTCAAAGCCTTATTTTTTGTTCAATATTAGACGTTGCTTAACTTTGGATAGTTTTTAATTACTTCAATTACTTCTTTCTTATCTGTCTAATGATCGAATATCCCTCAAGGATCCATCAGTTGGTCAATCATGATATGTTTGCTACTCTTGCTGTAGAGCATGAATTTAGTTTTCTTAAGGATAAATTTTACAGTCTAGGACTGAGAAGTTTGTCTTTTGTCCTAATTGAATCCGTTTTCATCCGAAAAGGAATTCTCAGCGGTAATGCAGGTCTTGCACCATCTCCAGCTCAGCTTGGATCTGGGCCATCAGTGCCAAGGCCTTCTCCTATGCAGCATGTGATACCTGCTGATGTTGTGATGAGATTACTTCAAGTTCAGCAGGTAATATATAATGTTACCACATCTCTATTTGTAAATATTTTTTATGGGTGAAACATTCCCATGACAGTAGTATAATTTGGTTTCATGTTCTGAGAAAATTAAATTTAATACTTTTGGTCTTTTGGGAGATATAAAATGAATGATTCTGACAGTGAGCAATTTTTGAACATATTATTGCATAAAAGCTATTAGACAAAAATATCTTATAGCCTTAAATACACTATAGTAATCATCTTTTACGTATTTATGTTACCCATTTATCAGTATATACTATGAAATGCTGTAAAACATGTACCATAATTTTCAGAAGGAAATTTTGTCATAAAAATGAGGTGAATTAGAGCTTCAAACAATTTTAGATAGCTCAAAATGCAAATATATTGATTTATTTTAGCTTTTTAAAAGTACATTTAATTTAAAATATGGAAACAAAATGTATAATTTTAACTGAGTAAATTAACTACTTTTTATTTTTATTCGGTTAACTTTAAATGGCATACTAAATCATGCATAAAGACACAGGTAGAATTTAGCCTTCAATTTTTAAAACATGTGTGTTTTATAATCTGATAAAGTTGGTATTCATTGTTCTGATGTCAATAACTTATGTAAAGAAATATGATGCAAAATTGAATTTTTGCTGCAGAGATTTTCTCTTTTAATATCTAGACAAATATATTGGTCCTATGAAATTTGAGAGGACCCATTGAAACGAATTTAAATACTTTGATTTAAGTTCATTTAAATACTTTGATTGATTCTTATTTTTACCTCAGATTGATGTTTTTGATCAGAAATTGCAAAATCTATTTTTCAAATATAATAATAAATAACAAAATTTAACAAGCAAATCTATTAAACAGATTGGTAGTATTGTATATGGTTGAGAATGTTGTTGAAGAGTTGTATTGTACCGAATCGCTTGTAATGTTCTCTGAAAAATTTACTTCATATGAAAACATAAGATGCCCTTCCAAAATCCTCTCAAAAATGTTAAAAGTCAATGAATTTTATAAATGTGTTTAATTTTCAGCAACAAAATCACCAGCAGTTTCAGCGACATCACCCGGAATGGTTTACTAAGTTGAATGCTGCCCAGCAACAACAGCAACAGACTGCCCAACAAACAATGCTCATGCAGCCTCCTCCTCATTCCCACATTCCGCATTTGCATCATGGTGGCCAAACTCAAGGAATATCTCAGAGGGTTCAAGGTCAACTGGGTCCTCTCTCTGGAATTCCAAATCTGCCAGCATCTCCTACTCCTTCTACCTCACTCTCCCCTCTTCCTCCAGAGCTTCAGATGGTCATCAACCAGGCACAGCCAGGAAGAGACCTCCTTCAAAGACCTGAAGCACAGAACATGATGAGAGGTAGGTTCATGTACTCAATCATTAAAGATATTGAAAAAATCTCTTGATCTATTTTCAGAGGTATCTATTAATGCATACTAACAAATATTTAAGGCATCATTATTGATTATTGCATGGAGTTTGTATTAACTACTTAAGTGACTATACTTGAAAAAACAATCCTGTATACACTCATGTCTTAAGTTTGGTTCATATGTATCAATGTACATACTTCTACTAAAATTTAGTTGATACCATATCTATATTTAATAATAATGATAATAAACTATCAGGAAAAGACTTTAAGGGCAAGATTGAGCCTTATTAGTCCCTCTTTAGATCTCTTATTATATAATATATATTTCATAAGCAAGAAATACTATAATTCTGATATTGAGTACAACTTATTTTCAAGTTTCTTAGCCATCTATTTTCAATGACTGATCAGTCTTATATATGAAATGTTGACTATCTTAAGAAATCCTTTTGCCTCTTCAGTTTCTATTGTATTAAATGATGAACCATCTCCCAGCAATCATACACAATTTTATGCCAGTTATCAAATGATGCATTGCAAAGACATGAGATCCTTTTATAAGAAATAAAGTTAAATTTAGATAAACCAGAGTAAATAACATAATGGCAGCTGTTGCATAGCTGGCATTTGCCTTAGAGCATTCCCTGAAAGGTGACTTTCTTTCAACACCTTGTATGATATATGAGGAGGATTATGAGCATAAAATTGTCAAAGATCCAATTTTCCTGTCAAAGATAAACTTTTGTGAAACAAAACCAATTTGCCCCTCGGTAAGGGTTGGGAGGTACAGCTCCTCCACATCAAGCTCCAATGTCAAGTCAACAGCAGCAGGTGGCAGCAGCAGTTGCAGTGGCGGCTGCTGCAGCAGCTGTGGCTTCTCCTAGAGCTGCTTCTCCTCATTCAGACTTTATCCACCAAATTTTCCTTCAGCAACAACAGCAGCAAATGAGAATACCATCTCCTCTTAATAATGGTTGGTCTTAATCTGTTGTAAGCTTTCCATACACCTTAATGCAAAGCTTATAATTTCCAAGCCATAGGTAGTTTTTTCTCGTGCTGTAATTTAATTCATTATCTCGGTTTTGAGTTTTTTGTAGCATTTGGCTGTGGATTTGCCGTTGCTTGCCTTGAGTTTAAATATATTTTTTTAATTAAATGGGTGTATATGTAAGAGGTGGATTAATGAGTCTGCAACTATTTCTTTTCAGCCAAAATAATGAACTTAAGAAAATAAAAATGTAGAAATCACTCATCGGAGCTTTCATCATATTGGCTCTGGTGCTTTTCCCATTTCAATTCTAGTTTGTAAGTGACGATGTCATAGGACTTGGTTAGTCAAGCACAGAAACAAGTGACAGATTGTCTTAGCTTTAAGATTTTGTAGCCTCTACTGTGTTGATCTGTCTTTGCTCTAAGTTATTATAGCCATTTTGTTTTTCCATCTGTTGGTAGCAAGTAATTACCAAGGGTGGTAAATTTACAGAGCTTTGCCACTATTACCTTGGAAGAGTTTAAGGTACAATTTTTATGAATTTTATATTTAAATGGAAAATTAAACTATGTACTACCAATATACAATTTATATCATTAATGCAAGATTATAGGTAAAGGCTTTCAATTATTTTAATTAACAGTGGATGCTTATCAGATTAATTAGGCAGTACTTGAAGTATTGTGTGGCTGTCAAGACACATAGCTTAGAGCAAACTGCTATCACAATATGTTTGCTACACCAAAATAATTTTTGACAGGATAGTCTCTAATGCATCAAAGCAAAGACTGTTATCTAATGAAGATTTAATGATCTTCTACCACTGTGAAATCTACAAACTATTGGTGCAATGGGATGAATGCCTGAGCAACTGTGTTGCATTAGAGAAAAACAGTGAAAGCTTTGTTTGAAATTTTCTACAGTTTTATTTTCCCTTACGTTTTCATTGTTTCAGTTGATATAAAGTAGAGCAGATTTTGAGTCACTATCTTATTTTGAATGATAACTTAAATCTGAATTGCTTCCTTAGTGACTTCGTTACTGCTATGCTGGCTTTTCTTTGCCTCTGTACCTATTTATTGAAAGCATCTCCTTAAGCTAATTTAGGTGGAAATTCCTGGTTAAGTGACAACTATGAGAGTGTTTCCAAATTTCAGTACTTCTTCTCTAATTTTAGTAATGTTCCCAAGTGATCTTTTTAGAAGTTCTGATAAAATCAATCATCTTTTCTTTACATATAAAACCAAATTGAGGACCTAACTGAGAATCTGAATTCTACAGTAGATATTTAATTAGTGGACAGATCTATAATAGAAATATGGTAGAATGTCCTTCTGTTTTGAAAACCTCTTAGTAAGGAAAGTAGAATACGAAAGTTAATTGGAAGTTGTTTTGTATTGTCTGTTTCCAATATAAATATCTACCCAGAGTATTCCTTGCAAGCCTTATAGACTTGAAGTTCCTTGAAGATGAGAGTGATTATCATTCATACACTTTAGATCAAACCATACCAATAAAAATTACACTAATAAAAATATATTTTATGTATCATACTACTAAGTTAAAGATATAACATGTTAATTTAATGTTGACATTTGGGACTATATTTTGCTTGATTTTTGAGGTCCATTAATTGAATCAGTGAAATTTGTTCTGCTGTTGATTGAGAAGTCACTATTTTCTCTATTAAGTTTAATTTGCTACTAAGAATGGGATTCAATCATTGTAGATTAACTAACCCTTTGCTTTACATTTAAGTACATTTTAAGTATCTTCTAGTGATGATGCTTATCTAGCACAATCTGTTCAGATCCAAGCTTTGCCTTATCCAAAATTTTATTTTGATGCTTTATTGTTTGGCTTTCACTGTCATTTCATGTTTATAATAAGGAATAATTAGCATAGCATTTAGCATTGCCGACTAAATTGGGCGATATGTTTGACTTGTCAAATTATAATAACACTAACTAATGGTTATGTTCATGCACTTAATTTTAAGAAGAGAATTCCGTTAAGTAGAAATTAAAAATTTAATATCATATGATTCCTAAAAATATTATTCAAGATATATATTAAAAATATTGCTGCAAATTTGAACTTTTTATTCAAAACCATGCAGTTGGTTTGAATTTTGTAATAAAATATGTCGTTTGTATAAAGAGCTCATTTACCTTCATTAAGCTAATGCTCCCAGATCAGCGTCTCTCATGTAATTAGATAGTATCTTTAATTCTTATTACAATCATATATTCATAGCCATCTATTCAATACATTTTAATAACTTGTATTGTATAATGTATTTTGACTAACCATTATGATAATTGTGTTAGTTCTAATAATGGATCATTAAGTATGTCTTTATTCTCAGGTAACTTTTTGAAATGAAATATTAAATACCAATCACCTATGACTCATCATAATGTTTTATTGACAATACAGTTAGCATTCTTACTCTCAGTATTCATTTGGACCAAAATTCGGCCCTGTACTTGCAAATTTTGTGGTAGGACAGTATACAAAGAAATGAATTTCCTTTCAGCATATTGTCAACAGCCAAGAGTGTTATCCCCTAGCACACCTGTCCACTTGGCAACTGCCAGTGGTCCAGCTAACAACACTAACCAGCCTTTGGTGACCTCACCCATAGCTCCTAATCACCCTAACACTTTATCTATACAACATGCTGCAGGTAAGGTTCATATGTGTGACTTCCTACTTACTTAAACCTGCCAAAAATTTTGATTTGCTAATATTTTCTCCCAGCATGTTTTGAAACCTTTCTATGTTGAAAATGTTAAGGAAGTGGTATGGATTTCAATTTTTGATGCAGTAGTGTCTTAATAGTACGTTAATATCATTTTGTCCAACCTAATTTACTTTTAGTGCAAGAAAAAATTCAAGGAAAAGTAAGAAGCTTTCAAATTACCAGAGTTTACCATGATTGATGTATTGTATGATATTATTATACATTTCATTGGAGTAACTTTTTATGTTTATTCAATGTAATTGCATTTATTTATATGTTTAGAATTAGTTGTTAGGTAACCCTTTATTTCATACCAGTTGAAAATCATATTCTAACAGGATAAAATATTGACATAGTAGCCAAGAACTGTGGAATAAGTGAATAATAAAATAGAATGTAATGGTTTCATTTTATTTTAATGAGTACAATCCATTAAAATATGGTGGACATATTAAAAATCAAAATATTTTAATAATGTGTGTATTTTGAAAAATGTGTATGCCCCTACCATCCATCAGTTCATGGAAATCATATACGAGAGCTTTCTTGTCATCTATTTTTGCACACTTGAATAATAATTAATGTATACATAATTTTTTGTAAGGTAGATGGTTTTTCCATCATCAAAAATTGTTTTAATTTTATGCTGTTAATCCAATAATTTTTTGTCAGTATGGAAGCCATTAAGTTCAGTATATTGACAGTATAGATATTTCTATGAAATCAATACTAATTGCTAGAAATATGAGACTTTAAGCTAGTAATACTTATTATTGTATATTTTGGATGGAACCATTAGATTTATTGTCCCCATCAACTTTTATTCTACTATAATTCTAGCAATTCTCATTATTGCTAAGTGAAAGATTGCCAACTTTTCTAAACCATATGAGATTCATAAGGCTGAAAGATGGCAACTTTTATTCATTTTTGCGATCCCTACTTGATTATGATAAATTTATTTTCAAACAATAATTTCCTCTTTTATCATTGTTGCATTAAAAATTTTTGATTATTTTAAATGGTATCATTATTTGTGTACTTAAATGTGAAAAATCCATAATTACTTCTGGACATATGTGAATAAGATGATTGCATCAGTGAATACCTCCAAGGAATAATGCCAAACAATGAAAGGAATTATACTTAGCTTACCATATTTATGATCTCTTAATATTTTACTAAGTTGTTTAAATTTTGCCATGTAGATAACTTTTTATTGTGAAGATGTCATAGTTTTTTCGTGAATGTCAAGTGTATTGTTTCTTCTCAGAGTTAGGACACTTAATGTTTAAGGTTTGAAATGCTGTGCAGTGAAACTCATGGTCAATTTTATGCAGTTAGTTACTTTGATATTTAAGATATTTACTTGACCAAAAGAGGTTTCAGAGTAACTATAGATTTCATTCAATCACAAAAATTTACCATTAAATTCCATTGCTATTCACTTAAATTATTATTATTAATATATCTCAGTGCCACATGTATGAGCTTTTTAAGAATTTTTATCATTAGATCCTCGAGCAATTCTTCAGGCTAATATCTGAAGGTTTTACTTTAATTTTAATTTTCCGCAGAAGCAGCAAAGCTTGATTCAGAAAATTTTTTTTATTCCCTTCCTATATTTATCTCGAAAGTAAGTTTTCCTTGTAGATATGGATGCTATTTTCCCTATAATGACATTCCAAGGAATCTTATTAAGAGTGATAGTTAAAACTACAATAATAAAAATGTTAAATGATCTTATTTACATTAGGAATGGCTCCCCATCGAGTTCCATCTCCAGGAGAAATACGTGCACACACACAGCAGATATTACATGCTGCTCTCATCAAGAGAAAACTTGAAGAGCAAAAAGAGAATTACAGGCGTCGCCAAGAAGGGCAACAGATGTGAGTGAACTTAATTAATTCATTCCTTTTTTAAAATTCTTATTATTTATATATATTCCAAACCATGGAAATGATAACTTTAGTACAGTGTTAACCAATTTACACAAAAATAGGTAACTCAGAATATTGATTAATATGAGGTCCATTCATTCTCCTATAACTTAATGTATATTAAATTGTTTCACAGGAAGTGTTTTACTCAAAAATATGTCATTCTGTATATCAAATAGCAGTAACAATTCTTCATTAATTTCACTGTTATACCTTGACCAAATGAGTTAAAAAAATTCAATGTTTGCTCAAGTTCACTGGTTAAATATTTATATATTTATTTATTTAGAGCCTTTAATGTTTTTTAGTATAAGAGACTGTAAATACTCCCATCTCTAGAATTCAGTTTGATGAGATGTGATGGCAAGGAATTCAATTGACATTAATCTGTTGGTCCCCCACATTTCGTGATTACCAATTTCCATTGTACTTATTTTATGATTTGAAATTATTCTTAAAATTTCAATTTAGTTACTGCTGACTTAAATTTTTGTAACACCTTTGGTGGTTTATTGTCATTCTTGGTTTATCATCTTTGAAATCATGGTGTAGATTTTGTCTTTCCTCCATGCTGTGAAATTTCTGCATCCAGAATTTCATTTTAATTGACTCTAATGCTTCCCAGAAATTGTCTCAAGTTGTATGAAAAATTTTACTACCTAATTCATTTAGCCAATAACAATTATTATTGTCTATTATGATTCACAGGTCACATTCACCCAATCCAAATACTGGTAAAGTTGAACCATCTACTCCTCCTGCAAAGCACTCCCCAACTCCATTGGCTTTCACTCCGACATCAGTTCTTCGCAAAATGACTGCAGAGAAAGATCCCTTGGCCTCTTCTGAGAATTTGGGAAGTGCATCCAGTTCAATTGGCAAGGCTGATATGAAAAATCAAGGTAATCATTTTCTTTATTCCTTCAAGCTATTTTCTTCAAGTCAAAAAAAAAAGCATCGTAGAAGGGGTTAGTCATTTTATTTTGCCTGTATATTAAATTAAATTTATTCAACTACCTAAGGTTATGCCTCCTTTCCATCTAATATCAAAATATCAATAATTAGATATCCTTGGTATATAACAGGATGGCTGAACCTACTATACTCTAGGAATTGTATAATAATGCTGATAAGTACCTGTAATGAGAATTTTTGCTTGTATTTATTCCATTTGATGAGATCATATTCTCTTATCAATACTTTCTGTATTTGCTAGTGCTATTTATCTTCCATGAAATTCTTCAAGAATAATTACAGTTATTCCTTTTCTGTGAAAATTTTGTGAATTTATCCATCTAAGGATAAATAAGCAGTCCAAAAGGATCTTTCTGAAACTTCCTCTTTAATTATAATATCTCTTCTAAGATATTCATCATCATCTTATTTTTGCAGTGTCAGCTGATAAATCCCAGCAATCTCAAATTCTTGCCTTGGCAAACCAGGTTCAGCAGCAGCCTTCTAACCAATGGAAGAATGACAATATGGTCAAGGTTCAGCAAGGTAAGTTCAGTAAGGTGTTGAATTTTTATGGAGGGGTGGATATCGTTTGTGAGATTTTCCTTACTTCAGTTAATGTCCACTCAAATATTTTATTTTCTATGAAACCTCATTAAAGTATGAAATTCAGTTTTTGTTGATCTGTGAAGTGTTGTAGGCTCTTTATCTTATTTGAACAGTAGATTATTAAGTTTTGTTTTCATTGTGGTAATATTCCCCAGTATGTCATTAAATTCATCCTGAATTAAATCGAAGTGTTGAATTTTCCTTTAAATTGAAAGGATCTTTAATTTAAAATAAAAATTCATTCAAGTGATTTATCCAACTTATGTTTATTCAATTGATTACAGTTTAATACGCACAAAAAATCTGCCACTGGTCCCAAACATATGGGCTCACTACTATTTAGTAAACTCCCCATACACATTAAAAGAATTAAATGGCATCCTAAGTTAAAATTTGAACTCGGAGCATTCCTACAGTCTAAACTTTATTATTCCATCCACGAGTTCCTGAATGATAATTCTGTTTCATAGGTCTAAATATTTACAATATAACATTTCAATCTGTAATTTATCGACTATGATTTTATGTTTCATGTATTTTCACTTAAATTCTATTTCATCAATTCTGTGTCACTGTTGCTTTTTCTTGAACTTATGTAACTCAAATGTTATACCACAAAATTTTCTTTTTTGAATTCTATAAACTCTTTCGATGTGCCTTATATCATGTACAACCTCTTGTGTTTGTATTGATCTTTGGGCAAATAAAATATTATTATTATTCATTATATTTTCAGGGCGCGCAATCGTGAAAGGAAGTGGAGGAAACTCGATGAGTAATCATTATGGCAGCTCCCTCATGGATTATCAGACTCAGAAAATGAGTCACATGATTGATAACCCTTCACAGGCATCTTCTAACCTTCTGCAAAATGCTGGCCACGGAATGCCTGGAAATCAGTATCCTATGGGTAATCGTCCCATAAAGAATATCCAAAGGACCGGAGTTGTTAACTCGGGTGCAGGTGGTGGTATGTCAGCAAATACTGTTCATCCACAGTTCATGAAACCTCCAGTTATGCTGCTAAGGCCTTCAGGAGTTAATGCTGCTGCAACTGCTGCAAGGGGTTAGCAATTTGATTTTTGCATTATTATGGGTTGCAACTGTAACTCAGTGTGCAATAATGAATTTTTGTCTTAATGGGTTAATTTATATCCTTGAGTATCAATGCAGCTGTCCATGAGACAGCCATGAATGTGCATTTCTTCTTTAACCCCTCATTTATGACTCAGTCCTTCTCCCAAATGCTGGCTGGTACTTAATGAAAATAACTTTTCAATATTAAGGTTCATTACTATTTCTCCAATTATGCAACTTTAATAGCAATGTAATCAGAGGAGTAATTTCATAGAGACCTCCTTTTAAACATGTAGTCAAAATTTAAACTGTAATGCCTGCAAATAGGCTCAACTGGATAATTTAGGCTCTGAATGAGTCAGTATGGGATACCAACAAAGGTGACTGGAGGAAATCTGGATCAGTACCACATACTGAGGTCGTCTTTTAGTGATTTATACAGGGCAGCTACATACTTATATTTGCAGAAATTACTTTATCTCTCACTTTTCATTCACAAATAATCATAGTTAAGGATGTATTGGCATCATTATATTCAAAGTAGTATTGATTGCATGAATGAATGTATGAAGTTAGATTTCCTTGTTTCTTTGTATATTTTTAAAGGTTTTAAGATAGGCACTATCCAAACTATTGTAAATGGTATTTTGGTCTTTTTGCATTTTTGATTTCTTAATTGATTTATAAAAAGGTACTTGCTTAGTTTGAGACTTAATATAAAAATATTTACTATAGTAAGTCGTGGTGTAAGTAAACTCATTTCATTCCTCAAGAATATACCTAGAAGGACTGAAGGCTCTATATGGGAATGGCTAGACACACTTTCCTTTATAAAAATAATGGCATTCTAATTATGGTGAAACAATTGTATTATGCTGCTGCTGGATTTCAGGGTCTTAGTTTCTTTTTCAGAGTAGATGGCCTCTAAAAAATATTTGTTTTTCTGTGAATGAAGTGAAGTTCTTTCACTTTTTCGCTTCATCTTTATATAGTACTTTTGCTATGCTTAGTTTCAAAATATACTGAATTGTTTTTATGGTCAATACTCTTTTTCATAGCTGCATCCTCACTGAGGAATGACAGTCCTTTTCAATATTATGATTTTTTTTCAGTCACCCTTGAAATTTTATTTATTGTGTTTCATGGGGTAACTAGCTACCTATTACATAAATTATTTTTATGCTAGAAAGTATTTAAGAAGAAGGGAAACACCAAAGAAAATTTACAGACAATGTCAGATTTCCAGATGGTTGCAATTAAACCATCTACTTCCTGTTCACTGATTTTTAGGAGTGGTAAAAGATATTTTTTCATAAATAGTAATTCTTATTTTTTCTTCTCTCCTATAGTTCAATCGTTACAAAACCAGGTGGCTGGTATGCAGAATAGAGGAGCTTCAGGTGGAACTGGAGCTCGTATGAATTCTGGGGGTTTTCCACTACCCCATGGTCTTGACCCATCTCTTCAGCAGCTGCTTCTTAGTCAAAATTCATACGTTGGTATGGGTGGAAACATGGGTGGCCCTGTTGGAATGGATAGGTCTCAGCATCGATCCCAGTTAGGAGTCAAGTCTGGTTAGTCCAACAGTTTCATTGACTTGCATTTTTTCCTGGTACACTTGTTATTTGAGCTGACTTGTTAGTTATTTATGGCTGTTCGAAAGTTTGAATCTTATGCTGACATTGCTTTCTTGTCTAGTATTATCTTTTTTCATAGTAGTGTAGACCTTAATTTTTTCTTTGAAAATATGGAGATCACTTGGTATTTTCACAAGTAATTTTTCTGCTGATTACCTTCGGTTCGATGCTGCTCTATTTTATCAGGTCAGGTAGTAAAATTTCTCATCAAAATAGTTTTCAATTAAACACTTCAAAATTTCCTTTAATTAAACACTTGAGATCCAAAGGTATTCTCTTATGTATGTTGGTAAAAGAAATATTAAGAACTGTAGTGAAATTATCTAACTATTAAAATTCTCAAATCTGGTAGTTTATTTATTTAAAGAATAGTAGTTCAATTTTCTTATAGTTATAATTCTTTCTTATAGTTTGAACTTCTATGACAATCTTTGAGAAAATGCTACGGAATCATTTTGTAAATGTGTACTTATCGATTTTTGTTTCAGCAAATGCCAAATTTTGTTGCTTTTAAAAGATTAAGATGACAAATTCAGTCACAACAGGAGATGTTAGCCATCCCTACCCTACAGAATGAAAAGGAGTTTCTCATTGGCTTTATTTTAGGATAGCCATGTTACTGCTCCATGGCTGGCTGAAAGTTGGTAACTCCCAGTATTAAATGCCAACAATTGACTGAGCAGTTGCAAAATCACCTTAGGTGAACTCAAGGAAATACTTTTTATAAACAAACAGTAGAAAATGACCAGTCTTTGGAAACATATTTTCCAGTAATTCCATGCTATTAATAATTCTCCACTTCATAAGTCTGTTTTGCCTGTTTTATGGCTCTTTCCTTGGGCTAGATTTTAAAAATAGTAACATGATTTTTTCTCATAATTTGGAAGTGATTGAAATGGTAGCTTCACTATCCTTCATTTTTGTCTAGCCTTGTGGAATATATCATTTTATAATTTCAGTGTTTTACTCTCCAAACAAGGAGCAATCCATGACAATTTCCTCATGATCTCATCTGTCATTAACTTTTTTAATGCCATTGTGTCATATGTAAAATATTTTGTTATATACTGTTCAAGGAAATACTTCACCACCTAATTTTAATTTAAGCTTCTTATCAGCTAATAGACAAATGGCTAGTAGTGTAAATTCATCTTTCCTCATATGCCAATACCTTGCGTATCATAATTTTATATTTGTTCTCTCTAGGTACATCTGGCAGTAGGTCTGGTTCCGGTTCCGCTCAGTCAACTTCTCCAACCAATCAGTTGGCACGATGGTTTTCTCCTGAACTTCTAGCCCAGGCAAGGGCAGGGAAGTTGCCTGACATGCCTCCAGTGCCCACCCAGAGAGCTCTGAGCCTTGAAGAAGTAGAAAGAATTCAACAGGCGGCTACGTCAGTGAGAAATTGAGTTTGCGTGGGATTTGAAGAAAGTTGAAATTTGCCCACAAAGTGTGGTTCAGTGAAATTTTTCTCATCACATGATCAAGAAGGAACAGGGAGAGGAAAAGTATACAAGTCCATAAACAGTTGCTCAGAACAGTAACCAAGTAGGTGACAATTGTGCAACATGTATGTTAAATGTTACTTTCCCTGCCATCTCTTGTGCAGGATCATTTCTTTACGAAGTGGTTATTGTAGAATATAAGATCTGTGGAGCAACAAATCCCCGAAACATATTCATGATGAGGCACCTTCTCTTCATTATCAGTTTCTCCATCTATACTTTTGAGTCTTTCTGCCTGATATCCTATGGAAAAATGGTGCTGCCATTCATTAAAATATTCCCACTTCTGGAGATGAACTATAAGGCTGTGTAGCATGGTAAGGAAGTTGGAATAAGTTAAAATCCAGAGAAAACAGCTAATGACTTGACCTTCTTCTCTCCTGATGTTCATGCCATGAGATTAATATTGTTTGAAGTGGAAATGACTTCTAGACATGTACATATATAAATATATATAAAAATGTTTGTGAAGTTGCAAAGTATTGCATCCCTGTAAAAAAATTATTAGAGAAAATATCAATGTAGGTCAATAGGTGTGAGTTGCATTTAAGACTGCTAATTATGAATGAAGAATGTTTTGTGAGCTCTGTGTGTGTGCTAGTTACTTTCCTTTTTTTCTTTCTGTATTCATTGTCCCAGATGCTCCTTGGACAAGGGGTGATATTTCAGGGGTCCTGAAAAAAGTTGGTCTATGTTCAATATTTCAGGTGCTGCAGCCTATGTTTTCTTTTGTTTTTATTTTCCTTTTTTTTGATTGTATTGATGGTGGAGCTAGTATATTTTTGTAAAGATTCTGTAACTATTGTGTGCTTGTTGCATGTTTGGAAAAGAGCTGCAGGTGATGCTCATGAGCCCCTTCACATAGTGTGTGACATGCAAATGTTTGCTTGGTGACCCCATTAAAGTTACATTGTGTTAGCTGACTTTTCACCATCTATATGAAGGAACTAAAACTCTAAAAAGAAACATTTAGTTGATGGGGATTTTCATAGCAAACTGGGAAGGTGCTTTGCCTAATTTCTTTTGTACCCACCAGCACAACAGGGCTATAAAAATATACCAGTGGTTATTATGGAATATACATTTTGATTCCTTTAATGCCTAGATATTTGGTTTGTTTATTCCATAGGTATACCTATTTAAGCAAATAAATAACTGGTAAGTATGTGTTCAGTTCAATGTATAATTGAGGAAGATTTAAGAAAATTATTTACTTTTGGTACTTTGCTTCCCATTTCCTGGTTGTTGCACTTGGAATGAGAAAAAAGATTGAATATACAGAATCATGAGCAAACTATGACAATTACACTCGCTTGAAAAGTAGTCTCTGATTTTTCTTTGGAGTTTCAAAAAGAATGTTGCATTAGAGCCTACCCATGAGCTAGATAAGCACAAATAGTGTGATTGTGCATGCTTGTGAAGGCCTGTAATATGACAATACTGTTAGCAAAAACTGCTATTAAGTTCCGTTGTTACAAACTTATGCTTATTGGAATACTTTAAACCAGTGAAATCACACTGTAAGCAAAATTACATACATTTCTAATTGAGTTGTTCCACTGCCATAAGTTTTTCACAATGCAATGGAAATGTATTATCCATTAATGTCATGATATTGTTTTGCATTAAATGAATAGACATTTCAATGAGTGATTATTACCCCTTTTTAACTTCAAAAACTTTGAATAGACTTAAGTTACCTTCGCGGGAATTTCTCCTTCTGTCAATAAGACGAATTATTTTTACACAGTTTTACAATTTTCAACTAATTATTACTACACGATTTATTTTTTCAACGAAAAAACATTACTTTCTTACTCTCAGTATGGATGGAAAGATTTCGTATAGTTTAATGAGTACAATAAAAAGTTACAAAATTCATTCCGCTGTCTCGAAGGAAGATGATTAACATTGTATATATCACAAGCATTGAAATCTTGCAAACAATAGCCTTGGCAAAGATGCGTCGCGATTTCTGATTATTTTATCTTTACGAATCAATAACGAGATAAAGATATTTCGCAATCATAGAGTATCACTACACAGGCTGATCGAATATTTCTTTCGGAAACAAAACTCCCTCAAAAAAACAACCAGATTTCATACAAACTAACTGACTGATATAAGAATGAAGAAAACCGAAGAACTACCGCATCAACTCTTAAAGATCACAACCGAAGTAAAGGACGTCTACCTCGAATCCTTGAACTCTGAGGATATGTTCTGAGCGTGCCCTACGCGTTAAAAATCCTGATGCGCTTGTACGCTCCCAATGCGCTATCTATTGGTAGCAGAATGTTAACTCACGTTTCAAGATTCCAACGTTACTCTATCGTGCGGGAAAGTGATGGCTTTGAAGCTGTTGCTTTACTTCGTATACTTTAATGGTGCTATTTTTCGCAATGATTTCGATCCGAGAATCAGCGTATATATCTGTCGGATGTAAAACATATTAAGTATTTAGAGGTAAGTTCATGTGGTATCCGCGTGAGTACAGTTGTGATTGCTTCGTTGCGGTTATGGCGCCCTTATGTGACGAAGATATCATCCAGTAACACTACCCTTGGAACAACAGCCAAAGTGCAATAAACGCTTTTACAATTGTCTATAGATAATCATTTATTGTTTCATTGGTTCGTGAGTTTTTCCTGCTTCATTTGGAATTTCCATCGTGGGTGTTAGTTGTTCTTCTGTGAAGACAATTCTCATCACTCGATAATTTGAGGTGAGAATAAGAATCGTAGGATGTGAAGCGTTACTTATGGATAAGTATTTTTCACTTTATATACATGGAGTAGTCCTCCCATCGACGGTGGACTTCAAAGTTTGGCTGGAATCCTTCTCATCTAATCATCACGAATGTATACCAGCAAAAATGCTGGTTATTGAAGAAAGAATCCATCGACAAGAAAGTGATGTTTTAGGAAACTGTGCACCATTCTAATGCTCATTTCGACAGCGCTAAAGCATTTTAGGACAATTCATCTCCTTGATGATCAGAGGCAAGAATTTCCTTCTTGTGGGTGTTTGTTTGGAAGAGATCATTCTCGTGGAATTATAATGGACAATGAAAATCCTCAGTCCATCCATGGCGTATATCTTCTAGCAGTGGACAGATATGCATCATCTAGCTCCAGATGAAACGCAAGAAGTTGAAGATGATGCTCGAAGAAGACGATCAGGATGTCAAGTATCTCCTATTACTTGCCGCTGATATACCTGGAATCTATATTTATGAAACTCGGAAATATCTGATTTGAGAGAAGAAATCTTCGTTGTTACTTCAGTTCTACCGCATTCATGGATTTTTCACTGGAATGGCATATCGCTAATTGAACCTGGAAGACTGTCTCCGTAGAGTTACCATGGATTCAAAATTTACAGGAAAAAGTTGAAGTTGTTACCCAACGTACAGTAGCATTATTTCTTTTTATATACATTGTTGCAGCTCTTACTCTGTCGCTATACGGTCATGAGAGCCATTTTGGAGTATCCTCGGGAAATGGCCGCCATGAAGTAAAGGTGTCTCTGGTTATGCGTAGTGGGTGATAAGGATCCAAATTTTTACCGTGGCACAGAAATTCTAATAGTATTCAAGGCTGCACAAGTCTTTAAGGTGAAAACAATTCATGATAAGTTGATAAGAAGATTTTATTACAAGTGAGGATAAGCCTAAATCGTGAGTAGGGATCCATCCTATGGAAGATTAAAGGAGACGTGCTGAAAGGAACACCTCTGTTATCTATAGTTTTTATTTTATTTTCCTCGAACCAAACTATTAATTCTTTTATTAGTTTAATGGTTACACTCCGAGCATTATTTCTTCGGTACATTGTCATTGATAGTATCGTGTTATACATGGTCCTCAGCCGTATCTGAACACATTCTACTCATATTCTAGGAATGCTTTCGTATTCCATATAAGCAAAGATATTCTTAAGTATAATCCAAACCACCTGCTTACGTGGTTTGGATATTCGGCAATGATCCAAGTTCTATCTAGCCTTTGAAGATAGATCTCCATCGATTTTTCATATCGGTGTAAGAGATTACACAATAGACTATTCTGACTCAGCCCCATAATCAGGTATTTTCCAGTGGTCATTTTTCGATAAGTGTAAATGTTATGCCCTCAGAATTTGTTGTGTTGTTATGCCCTCAGAATTTGTTTGTTATGCCCTCAGAATTTTATGCCCTCATTATTTCAGCGCTCAGAAGAAACCCTTGAGTCTGGTGTGCTGATGGAATCCGTTTGTTATCTCGTGCATAAGTAAATCGAGGGCTGTGAGAACACATATTACTCTGATAGTGAGATTCTGTGATTGCTATACGTGAGAATTTCTATCTTTAAGAACATTCCTACGTAATATCTCCACAAAACAGTTGAGGGGCTTCGGAATGGCTTTATAGGTATGCTGACATTATTAAGGTCACGTCGCTTCCCATGCGCAGGCTACTTCTGTTCAGGAAGTCTCTTTCTTGGAAAGGGCTCCTGGCGGAGACTTGGGTAGCTTATGCAGGAATACCCTTGTTTGCCCAAGTCTCATCTCCTAAAACGGGTTTCCTCACTCATGCTTCACATAGGAGTGCCGTAAGCTTTTGACACTACAATAGAGTTCTCCGTTCGGGAAATGGAAGGTATTTAAGTGTGATATTTTACATAGGCCATTCATTCAGAAACTGATCACAAGTCAGTCAACAAACTTTGACCTTTGGCAATGATTAGCGAGGTTATAATACAATATTGTGATACGTTGCATTGTTATAGATACGTTTGATTAGAAGTATTCCTTAGTTTAAAATCCCGCTCTGACGCTCGGTATAGAATAATGAAGTGATGCCTCGTGAGCTTCTGTTAAGCATTATATTTCGGGAAATACTCCTATCAGATATCCCCTTGAATTTTGAGAGTTGGAACACTCGAAAAAAGCACCTAAATTAGCTGAATTTCGTCATAGATGCGGTATAGATAATATCCTGAAGAATTACAAGTTCTTATCGCCTCTAGACCAAAGTTGGGATGTGTGATGATCTAGCCATTAGCTGATCACGTGACTCTCTTGCGCAGCCATAGTTGCCTGTGAGAGTTTTATAAGCCAAGTATTCAACTTTTGATTTATATTGCGCTCATATCGTTCTGATGTATTAAAAACTTTGAATTGAATGAGCATGGTGATGATTCAGCTTGTCCTCAAACCTAGTATGTCGTTTGAAATAGAAAACCGTTGAGATGACTCAGTCCACTGATACTAGTCACCGTCGTGAGATAGTAGATCAGCATCCAGAGGTTTCTTGCGCTTACATTTTGGAGTAGGATAGGATATTCTTCCATGGTTATATTTGGTTTTTCGTTATAGGTTTTCTCATTTCGTTTTATCTCTATGTGCCATTGCCTTGATGTGAAAGTCGAATGTATGACGTACTCGAGTTCCATCATGATACTCGGGCGCGTCGTGCTTTCGAATATGAATTTATAGCTCAGTTTGTACGAATTTATCATTTTATCGATGGAAGTACACTCGGAATTTAAAGGTTAGCGGTATCCAGTAATACCGTTGATGTTTCGAAGTTGTCTTGCTTATACTATAGATCGCAACGGATACGTGAAAAAATCCGCGTATCCCTTGTGTTCTATAAACTTAAGCTATTATATATATATATATATATATATATATATATATCGTATAACATACCATATACTATAAACTTATATTTTAGCTTAAAAAACACAAAATCTTTCCTTATAATGATTTTGTTTTAAAAAAGAACTACCTTCCCTTTCCTATGTATTTCATGTGATTCAAAATATGGATCCTAATTTTCATTGCTAAAATGGTAAAATTGCCTATTTTATGAGTGCTTGAGTATGAAAAGAAAAAAATACCTCTGTAACTGAAAAAATGTCATTGCAGAAGGTACTGACTGTGTGCCTAACTTGCAATCATTTTTCACAAACATACATGTATCATGTACATAAATTATTATGGCCCTCTATATTATACCAGAAACCAATGTTATTGCTTACATTTTTTTGTTTCATGTAAGGTGATACTTGAAATTATATTATTGTGATTCACTGGAGTGATGTTTTCATGCAATGTGAACAAAACATATGACATTGTTAATGCTCACAATTCTATGAAAACTGAATAGCGTAAACTCAAATTGTTAAGGTGGTCCATTTTACGGATCAAAAACCTAATAATGTATTTACCGTTAAAGCTTACATGAATCATTTCAAAATAAGAAGTAATTCTTGAGAAAGGGTGAGATGTTGTTGTATCTCATCATAGAACTGTACACCAATCATCACAGATTGATCGAGTTTATCATACAACCATTTTTTTCTCTACACTAAGGAGTAATTTGAAATATTTTTACCATTACTCATGTTTGGGAATATGATACATCTAACCATATATTGGTTTGATGTCAGCTTGGGCTAGGTAACAGTTTTTTCAGGGCTCCCAAACACTATGAGTAATAGGTGTATGTTGGGCTAAAGTTCTCTTAGGCAAATATTAGGCTTAAACCAAATATTTTTTGCACAGAACTCTCAATTTGTTTCCAAAGCTCTAGTCAGTATCCATAGTAGAGCTTTGTAAATTATTTTTGTAATCCAGTAGCTTCTTCCTTGTATTTCAGGTACAAACTGAGTCAAAGTATTACTAAACAGAAGAAATATGGAGAGTGATAATGAATATAGATTTGCAGAATTGAGCAGATTCTCCATAGTAGAAATGGAATACCAGCAACGTGTCCAGCGCTTACAAAATTATGTACCATTTCTCAAGAAGATGATTGAACATTTGGAAGGGGCCAAAGATAGAAATAGGGAGGCTCAGTTGATGAAAATGAGATCTCTCCTAAATATCCTCACTGACTCTAATAAAAAGTAAAGTATTTGTGTGATTTTTCCTTTGCCCATTCCTGAAGTTCATGTGTTTGATAACTAACTTAATATTAGCACATTCAATTATCAAATATACTCAATTTGCCCAAGTAGCAAAATGTGAGTGCTTGAGACTACCTATGAGTAGGTCAATGCCTGCACAAGATATATGCAAATTAGGGGAAAACTCCTCTCTGAGTATTTCACATTGAATGTGTTAGTATGCCTCCAAAAGATGATTTTACTCATCTACTTTCAATTCTTTCTAGGTTGAGGCTAGAGACTATTCAGCGCTGTGAGGAAGTTTTACAAAAGCTCTATAGTAAAGTGGAAGGGGTAGGTTACAGTAATATCTACTTAAATTATGTCGTAATTCTTTTATCATGTGTGTGCTTGTGTCCTTACGCATTTTAAATATGTTAAACCAAAACACTTGTGGAGCAGTATTGTTTCATTTTATGATAATAATATAATGTCATCCTATATTTCTGGATTACACAACTAAGACAAAAGCACTACAATTCAAGGACACCCATGTCTGAAAATTATCCAAGCAAAGATTCCAGGTAATGCAATAAGAAAAGATTTATTGTTTTTGACCATACATACTTGGTCAAATTTAAACATTCATTTCATGGAAAAATAAAACATTCCAGTAATGTAAATTTAAAAATGCTTTAAGGAAACAAAATCATTCATGACAATGAGGGGATGGTTAATATAAATTTTATAAAATTGTTAATGTTATAAATCCAAAGAAGATCTTATCAATGGATAAAGCTTTAAGCAAGAATGTGACTAAGACTCTGGTATTTAAAGGAAAATATGCAGAAACTCTAGTCTCTTGTGAGTCCTTTAGAGTAAAACCTGACTTGTATTTAATGGAAGAAAAGATGTAAAATATAAATTGGATTATGATAATTCAATTGATTAAACCAAATCAATCAACCACATAAAAATGGAGTTGTTAATTCTCTAAGATGAGAAAAATACAACTTTTGATTGTTATTAAAATCCCCAAGAAAAAATTTTCTATTTCAGAACACTGAAATTCAAATAATATCCCGTACTTTAGGCTCAACTCTAAGTACAATTTTGGTTACTTAATATAAGTAACATATGCCATATTAAGTACTAAGAAAATTCCATCAAATTAAATTAACATCAAATCAAATTAAATCAACATGGTAACTCTAGATTGAAGATTGTTTATTTCAAACCTTATCATTCCCATCTCCCATTGTGGCAGCAAATGATAATTTTAGTTTTGGTCTTAATTTTTTAGGTCTTAATATCCTTCCTGCTTCCAATCAATATTGCGAGTGGGATCCCACCTAACCCAAACTAAAATCCGCTTGCACTGCAAGCAGACACACTACCAATTACTCTAACTTGGAACTTATTACTTGGTTAAAATATATAGGAGACATGGTTGAGTGGATCCTACAGTTCTACTTGAACATTTGTATATCACATAAATGACAAACCATAAGATGTATAAGTTACCAGTTAATTATAATTTTCCACATTTTATCAGATTTATTTCTGTTTGATGTTAAAAATTTTAATATTTTATTACACTTTGCAGGCATTTGAATGGTCCTCTGGGTTGGCTGATGAACATAATAAGTTATGCCTGGATATGGATAAATTTGGTGGTGATAGATATTACATGAAGAGTTACAGTTGTGGTCCTGAGTAAGTTGATGTTATTTTATTTATTTATTTACAATGTCAAGTTACCAGTGGACAACTGTCCGGTGGCAGCTCATGAAATATATACAGAAAATATAAAATCAGATAGTTATACATATTCAGTCAACACAGTCCGATTTACAACTCTTACTACAATATAAAATTATCAGTCACCCATAGTATAAACAAAAATATCTATTTTATTAATTAATGGTGGCAGCATATACATATGCATTAATTATATAATTTTACAAAAAATTCTGAGAACAATATCCAATTAACCTATTGATAATCTACATCTACAATATTTTATCACATTTCTTTTAAATGATTTTATTACTGAATATGGTAAAATGATTTACGCTATATTCTCAAATCATAAGATTCATCTTTTTGTGTTTTTAGAGCTTCCAAAATTACATCTTATATTCTTTATCTAAAATACATTATAAGTAGGTATTGCAGAAAAATGTTACTTTAATTATAATGTATGCTAAATCATTCAATATTTCCTCTTGCTAGTTAATGACCTTTTCTTAAGCAATCATTACACCTGTTTGAATGTGTTGTGGCATGTACCGCATCTAATCACATATGCCATACAATCAGACTATTTTTCCTTCCTACATGAATTCTAAAATGTTAATGCTTCTTAGATTTGAGAATATATGTATTTTGTTTTACTACCTGTAAAAATATGATTTCATTAAAACTAATGCCAACTAACACAAATAATAACCTTTGAGAAAAGAAAATAATGTGAAGATGTAAGTCTTCAAAAGTTCACTTTTGAAGACCTACATCTCAAAAGCTCACTTTTTACTAGGGTGAATTAACTTGTAAATTTCATGATGCCCAGCATGGTTTTGTTTATTATGCTTTTAGAAACATGCTTGCTTACTGATATTTATTCAAGGTAGAGAGAGAGTTTTTAAGATAGCTTTTATCTGCTGCAAACATGGTTTAAGTCATGATATATGTTAGATCACTTTAGGGAATGGTTTCTAGGGATGTAATTCTCTCTTTGAGGCATTATTTATTTGTTTTAAATGGATAAATTTAAAACAAATACAATTTAAACGGAAAGAAACAGAATACACTATTATGTGTTTCTCTGCTTTCATCACAATCAATTTCCTTAATTTAGTGGCAGCATACTTATATTCTCTTAAAATTTTCATCATCTAGTTTTGATTCAAAAGATCTTCATTCTATTACTTACAATTTCCTTGGTTTATCTTGCATGCATATAGATTTAAACTTTTGTGGTAGTAGTATCAATGCTTCAATATCTGTCAATGACAGCCAAGGCGATTTGAAACACACATAACTCTCTACTGGAAATTGAACCCAGGACAGCTTTCATCAAAGGCAAACTAGACTCACCAAACAACTCACCTGACTATCTGGGAGCCTATTTTAGCTTTCATATTCTAATTTTTACTTATGAAACTATTCTGTTTAGGTCTTCCTTTTCAGCTGTCAATATTATTGATTAACTATTAATTTTTGTGTACATTGCATCATGCTCATTTTTCACTATAGATTCAGGCAGTTTTTTTCACTAATTTTTATATCTTATTGCTTTGCTTGAGCTTTATTATTCTAGGAAAGCCAATAAATATTTGCATATAGTTAAAATTAAAGAAAGAAATATATCAGGGAAATCTTATTGGGAGACCATGAATTCGTGATGTTATATCACTTATTGGTTTTTTCTTTTGATATTTGTCCAGTTCTTCTAATGATTCTTTTGTTATCCATGAGACACTTTATCTCCATGTTTCCTTAGCATTAAGTTTTATACTAAAGTCAAGTCACGCATGGCAAGTTAATCCAGTAGATAAGTATAGGAATACTAATCATTATTTGGGGGCAGTCTCGATATTCTCTTAACTTCGAATAAAATATATCTAAAATTACAATTCTTCATTTTGAATGAAAGTTGATGTAACATTATTTTTGCTTGATAAGCGTGATTTCCATTAAGTTGCAGGGGATGGCATGATATACTTAAATGTTAGAGATTTTAAGCCAAGAGTACGTTAAGTGGAGATATTTTGAATTTGGATGGGAGAAAAAGATCAGTGCATCATTATGAATTTTTTTCAACCTCTAAATTGGGGGCTTTAATTTCTTAACCAATTAAATGGTGAGGAGGGTTTCCTCACCCTTAACTCTCTCTCTCTCTGCTGCATCTTTTAATTGCTAGATCATAAATGTAATGGAGAGATGATTACTAGACGTTTGTTAAGAAATATAATAATAGACTAGTTTATTAGAAATTGGGAAGGTGTTAGTTGACCCTCTTAAGTGGATTAAGTGCTTCTAGGAGCACTCTCAGGGTGATCAAAGTATCAAATTTAACAGTATTTATAAATATTAAATGCATTCAGAAAACAACTCATCAATTATGTAATGCCATAAGATGGAGCAAAAGAGGACTTTCTACCTCATTTTTTAAGAAAAAATAGTTACCAGTTGGGAGTGATTTATTTTCTTTATTATATAGTCCAGTTATGCATATGTTGGTCAACCAATGCTTCCTTAATTTTCAAATATCCCTCTTGATTCTCTTTTGGGGTAAAACAGTGAAATTTCTGCATCATCTGGTTGCATTTAATTGATAGGGTCAATACATAACCTGTCAAAACCTATAGTACTTTGACTGCCATGTGTGTGTCATCCTCAGCAAATGAGTTGGAGCAGCCAGTTAGCTTTCCTATTATTACTATAATCTCTTGCACTCAAAACTAATTTTTAATGCCCTAATTACAATCTGGTGAGTTTTTAGTTAGTCTTATATCAGGTGGAAGTTAACTCCTGTATTTTATTTTCATTTGTTATACTTATTAGAAGTCATCAGTTTATAATATTTTGCTTGTAAATGGTTAATTTACCGGCAACCATCCACTGTGATTGGCCCTATGAATTTTCATGATTTTGGGAATGTATACCCATTCAATGATATTTAAGTAGGATTGATTGTGTACAAAACAAGATGTAACTGTTATCTGTAGAGAAATTCTGGTAGGGAATATATTTCTTGTAATAATTATATTTAATATTATATTACTTTACCTGTTGCAATGTTCAAGGTATTGACTTTAAAATATCGTTGGCAGCACCTATATTTTGAATAACCGTGTTTTCTGTTGTGGTATTGTTTTATACGCCAGTGTAAAATTTTGACACCTAAATTCATTTTAAAATATGATTCTTTCTGTATGTTTTTATTGATCTTATTGTCATATGCATAGTTTTTATTCAGTAACACTGATGAAAATAGCTAAGATTTTAGAAAGCTAGTTGAAATCAAGAAATTCTACATTTCATCGTTGCTGAATCCTTGATCATTTAAATAATAGCTTTGTGCATTAATATATTTAAGAATTAAAATTAAAGTTCCATTATCAACTTATTTCTTGAATATTAAGCATGAATAAGGCCCAAATAGTACCTAAATCCTTTATGAATAACTGGATAATATTAATTCAAAAGAAGATGATCAAGTATAATTAAAATAGAAATTAGATAGAAAAGAGTTGAGGCTCTACATCAGAGTCAGAGTAACTAGTAAGTAAATGATTGAGTTCTCACTCAACCTAAAAAGTTATTAATATCAATTTACTTAAACAGATTTCCCAAGTAACTTGTGAAGATATTTTTGACCTCCTGACCGAGTTATGCATCCTTTATAAATACTACTCTTTCTTATGTTTAAAGCATGAAAAATCACCCAAATATCTGACCTAACAAAGCTCTGTGTATGTATGTATGTATGTTTACATATAAAGTTAACTAATTACCATCCATGATATTTAACAAGTTGCAAGAATATTTTTCTACAAGTGTTTCATGTCTTAATTTTCATATCTATGAATGTTTTTAGGGTAATTAATATGTGAATCATAATGATTTATATGTGTATGTTTTACATTGATTATGAATTACTTATGCTAGAATACTTTTCTTTTATTCTAGGTCTCCTCTTTTAGAATCCTCAGACAGCTTAGGAAGAGATGGGGATGGTGGTAATCCTTGGAGAAGGAGGTCAGATTTTGAGGAAACACCTCGCAGTCCTAGTCCACCTGCTTGTGCAGATGTGATGGAAATTCCAAAGCCAGTGACAATTCCAATGGAAAGAAGGGAACCCACTCCAAACCCAATTATTATACCATTAGAACGAAAGAGAGAACCTATCATGATGCCATTACAGCGCAGAGAAGAATCCTTAGTGTCCAAGCCTGTTATTATTCCATTGGAACGGAAAGAAGATTTTGAATCAAAATGGTATGAAGATGTAAAGCTGCCAGAGCCTGTCAAAATGAGGAGCAGTTACGGAGCTTTAAATTCACCTGCTCCATCTGATCCTGGAATAAATCCCTACTGTAGTTTTATGAAGCCAACAATATTTTCACACGATACCTCCCCCCAACATGGCATTAAGAGAGCCGACATTCCAAAGCTGGAGGAGATGCGTTTGAATAGGAAAAGAGAAGAGTATCTCAGTTTTGAAAGCAATGCACCCACTCCACCTAATGAAAGGTGGCCTCAAGATTTTGGTAGGAGACCCAGCAGAGAAAGTGATTGCTCTTTTGAAGGAAGAAGGACACCGTCCACAATGTTGAGACCAGCTGGATCTCCTCGTTACACTGGATCAGCCACATTGTTTGATTATGATCATGGTCAATCATCACCTCATACAGATCCACCTGAAAGCACGAAAGAACCTTCTGTTGAAAGGGAAAGTGAGAAACCAGTTCCTAAAACCCCAACTGGTCAGCGTGCAAGTATTCGTGAGAAATTAGCTTTGGAAATAAATAAAGTTCATCGTGTTGGAGTCAGCACGGGTGGAGCTCTTCGAACACTAAGTAAAGATCTGACAAGTCCTCCTCTCCAAAGGTCAATACATGGGGTTGAGCCATTTACTCGGAGGAGTTCAGGTGGAATGAACCCTGTGGATGATGAGCCATCAAAGTCAACATCAGCCGAGAAAGAGAAGAAAGGAGATAAAGAGAAAAGTTCGCCTGAAAAACCTTTGGAAAGTTCATCAATTCTAAGTTTAGATGCTGATGTAAACAAATCAGATGGGAAAGATGAGAGTAATTCAAACAGCGAGGATAATTCTGTTTTAGAAGAATTTTCATTTAAGAGGCAACATATGCAGAAATTACTTGCTAAACAAAGAGCAGGGCCATCATCCAATGCCAGTGAAGATAAAGTTCCGGTGATTCCAAAACCTTCCGAGGATGATGATGAGCACAGTTCTGCCATGAGTATTTGTGATGACGATTCTGATAATGGAACCAAAATACCATTTCTTGATTCAGTGCGTGAAATAGAAACTCCAGCAACCTCTTCGCCCATTCATTCTGACCCAAGAATCTCTAGTCAACATGTTTCACCATGTAATAGCAGTCCTATACTGCAACCTTTCATTAACCCATCAATGTCCAACATACCTCAGGGAAATCAGGAAGCTGTCCCCCAAAGAAATTGGGGGGCTCAAGGAGCAGGAAATAGTAGGGGTTATCCTCCATGTTATCAAGCAAATATGGTTCAGCAACATGTTGGTTCTCCTTCTTCTGCTCCTGTCCAGTTGATGCAACTTAAGGTGACCCCACCGAGCCATTTGGTTCAACAGAGTATTGGTTCTCCAAAACAAACCTCGGGGATTGACCCCTCTCATGGATTACAGTCTCATTATCTGGGATTGGGGGATAATTATGCCCATAATGTTCCTGTAGCAAATAATATGCCGATTAGGAGGCCTCCATTATTACCTGCTCCTTCACATTCATTTAGGGCAGGACAACTGCCAGAAAATGGCCATAATTGGTCACAAATGCAAAATAATCAAAAGGCTGGACTCCTTCCTCATCCTACTTCCAGACAGTCTTGGAATTATTCCAGGCATAACCTAAATCAATCAATGCCAGAGTCGAGACATGCATCATCCAATACCTCAGACACTAGGCCTCATTGTGGAAGAGGTGGAAGTTGGAATTCTAGAAGAGGGAGCTATGCTAAAGTAAATGATCCTCGATTAAGAAATAAGGTGCCCTCAAGACCACCAGACAGCAAGTATCAGTGGAAACACCCTGCTGATCCCAGGCGTGCTTCTCCAGTTGCTCAGGAAATCAAGCGGCCTCTCAGGGAATTGCAGGAGGAGAAGGAAGAGGTATCCTCTCCATTGGATTCCTTGTATGAAACAGAACAAACTCCTAAAACAGGGAAGGGATACGGATTTCAGAAGTTCCGTATTCCTAAAATAAAAAGCAGAGAACCAAAGAAAGAAGAACCAATCTCTAAAGCTGTCTCTACGACTCAACAAGCTAGCATTGCTCCCAATGATGAGAAGAATGTGGTTGAAGAACAACCTAAGGTAGAAGCTGAGGAGAATAAGGAAAAGGAAGAAGGGATGACAAAATCTAAGGAAGAGCTGACCAAGGAATTATTTGAAACCCTTCTGAAAATGTCTCTCTCTTCTGCAGAAGGTACAAAAATCCTGGAAAATTCAAAATTTATAGAAGATCTTAGAGAGAAATTAAACCTCAATAGACCCAAGAGGAGTCGACCTATCATAGTGTCTGATTCAGAATCCGAGGAGGAAGAAATCAAGGCTACTGATGCAGGAAAAAAGAAATCTCGACGTATCATACAATCGTCTGAATCGGAAAGCAGTGCTGAGGAGAAAGAAGACCCTAAAACTCCTCCCAAACCACCTGAAAATAAGAGACCAACCCGTAGCTGCAGGGCTGTTAAACAGCAATCTATTGTTGAGACATTTGGTGGAAGACCTCGAACACGAAGCCAGCGTAAGCTTTTCTCTGTAGGAGATGAAGAAGATTCAAAGGATGAAAAGAAAAAATGTGATGAGGGGGATGATGAATCTGATGAGGTCGATGATGACGACGATGATGAAGTCTTTCAGGATGCAGAGAAAGAAGATACCAAAGATCAGGATGTAGAGGAGGAAGTGCAAAAGAAACCTGCAGCAAGGAGGACAAAACGACGATCTTCCCTAGAGCTCCTTCAAGAAGATATCCGTGAAATGTTCATTTGCGAAGGAGTGATGTCAGCAAATGGTTTGAGAATGTGCCGTTTACTTAAAGAGGCAGCTGCTGTTTCAAAACCCAATGAAGACTCATCATTTGAAAATGAACTGAGTAAAGATTCAGAGGAATGGGAGGAGAAATCAGATTCATCAGCAAAGGATGCAAAAGTTAGTGACAATTCTGATGATTCTTCTGATGATGCTGATGGTAAGAAAACAACTGGCAAGAAGGGAAAGGCAGGATCTTCTCTGGTGCTTCAACCCAAAGTGTATCTGAAAAAGACCAACTCAAGTGCTAGTGAGTTATCAGAAGGGAGCCAGACCAGTAGAAGAGGACGCAATTGTGCTAGGAGGTCAAGGAGAAAGCCTCTGAATTCTGGTAATCGTGGACCTAGTTTGTTGAGCTCAGTGCAAGGCATTGCTGAAGAAAGTGAGGGAGAGAGTGAGAATGACGAAGAAAGTGAGACTAAGCTTATGGAAGAAAAAGATGGGAGTCTTTCAAAGGATGTAGAAAGTGATAGTGAGAATAGCAAAGAACCCATCAATTCTGGAGAGTCTAAATTTGATGGGATACTAAAGCTTAGCAAAGCTGAATCAAGGTCTAAAGAAGAAGAAAATCAAGCCAGCATGGACTCGATGGAAACTGAGCAGTCTGAGGGAAATGAGGTTAGGGATGTTGTTATGGCTAATGAATCAAAGGAGATTCAAAGAGATGTAGTTGGAGAGGATCGAGCTGTGAATGAAATGGATCTGGATGCCAAAATTTCATCAAAAGAAAAAGATGATGAGACTGGAGTTGCCTGTGATAGTAAAAATCAAAGAAACAAAAAGAAAAGTAACAGAAAGTTTGCATCTTTGTCACTCAAGAAACTGAACTATGAAAAGAAGGGCTTGGAAAACCTTCCAAATGCTTCATCCCCTAAAACAGAATCTTCAAGTTCCAAAAACTCTTTTAAACCTTTAAATAACGCTAATTTAATAGATACAAGCTATTACTGCAATGGTATAGATGCTGTTCCATGCAAACTGTGTTCATATAATGGTAAACAAATTGTTGGCCACTATATTACTAAACATCCTGACTCTGAGATTTTGGTGTCTCGCCTCTCGGAAGAGCAAGCTAAAATAGCATGGAATTGGAATGAAAGTCACAAAGGCCCAGTAAGGTTTTCGCAAGAGCTGTCTAATTCCTTTGGACCATTTGTTTGCCTCATCTGTGAGACATTTCATAATGGCTTTCTTAATTTCTTTGACCACATGACTACTCACACAGGAGAGTACCGATATCATTGCAAATACTGCGCTTATCGTAGTTTTAAAGATAACAATGTGCGCAGTCATGCATATTATGTACATCAAAAGAAGTGGAGTGATATCAGTTTTGTTGTCACTCCAGTTGATGAGATCATAAAGATGAAAGAAATGGATTCATCTGAAAATTTAGCCATTGTAACCCCTGGACTTCTAGCTCATTTATGCTCCCAATGCAACTATGTGCAGATCTCTGAAAGTCAAGTTGAAAAACATATTGCCACTTTTCACAAGGAAGGAGACATTGCAAAGGTAGGTGAACTCAATGGTATTAACACATTGAGGATGGAAGTTGAAATATTTTGATCAACACTGTTTGGTAATTTAATTTTTCCAACAATTTGAAATTATTTGTCAGAAAAAGAGATTCTCTTAGATTTTATAGAGTATTTTTTCTATGTTATGCATTACCAAGTTATCCTAACTGTTGAAATTTCAATCCTCAATGAGTTAATTCTCTTAATTATTTATAGATTCTATCTGAGAGTGTATTTTGCATTTAAAAAATATTTCAATATGATTTTCAGGTTTTGAAGATTGATCTGTCCTTGATTGCTCCAGAGCCAACTTCAGTTTGTATTCCAGATGATTCTTCAGAAATGGATGAGTTAAGTCAGGATACATCAGTTAGCCAAGTTACTTCAGTTAGTCAGATCACTTCATTTAGTCAGGATACTTTGGAAAGTCAGAAAATTTCGGAGACTACAAGTGAGGTAAAGATTGAATTAAATGAGAAAAGTTCCTCATCTAGTGTTCCGGACAATGACAGTAATGATGATAATAGGAGAGAGGAGAAAATCAATGAGTTTCTGAAAGATATAAAACAAGAGAGAGTTGATCCTGAGGAGCATTGTGACGTTAGCAATAACCTTGATGACAGAGTATTTATCATTGATGATGAATCGTGCGATGATCCTCAGCTGTTTAATACATCCAAAGAAGTGTGGGATGAAGTTCTAGATTTTCCTGAATCTGATGAGGAGGTTAAAGTGATTACTCTAAAACTCAATATTAGATTGGATGATGATGATTCTAAAGATGCTGAATTCTCTCTTTCAAAAGTGAAGAAAGAAAAGGATGTGGAAGACAAAGCAAAAGAAGGGCTTGGTGATGCAAAAGAAGTGAAAGTCGGTGAGGAAGCAAAAGTTGGTGTGGAAGCCAAAGATGAAAACAGCATCAAAAGGAAAGAGGAATGTCATTCTCATGAGGCAGTAGGTGGTATAGCTGAGAGCAGTAAGCTCTCAGCAAATGCTCCATGTACCTCAGAGATAGAAGTAATTGATATTGGTGATGATAGTGATGTGGAATCAGATTCTGATTATTCCTCTGATAGTGATAGTTCTGATGATGACAAAACCTGTGAAATTATTAATGAAATCCCCAGAAAAGATAATCTCTTCACCCTTGACATGATCCCAGAAGTTAAAGTAATAACTAAGATTGCTGATATTACAACCAAAGTTGTAAATCAGATAAAACATAAGAAATTAGAGGATCAACAAGTTTTGGTAAAAGATGTTAAACAGGAAGGCATAATCAGCAAAATAAAAGTAGAAGGTGGTGATCAGGGGACGAATATGGATGTAGCTCATGGAATTATAGAATCAGAAGAAAAGATTCCTGAAAAAGAATCTCCTCCCAAGTTTAAAATAAGAGTTCGTAACTTAAGTGGGGACAGGCTCTCCTCAAGCAAGAAGCCAGCAGTTGAAAATAACCCTACAGGTTGGTTATTTTGGTCTCATTTTTACTCTTTATTGTAGTGATCAAATTACTCTGGAAACCAGTTTTCATTTGTTCTTAGTTCTGTCCAGTTAAGTTAGTCATTGTTTTCCAGATATTATCATAACAAGTATTGGGTTAGATATTAAAATATGATTGAGGTGAAAGTAATAGAGATAAAATGTGCAAACATTTTCATTTTATTTGAAAGTACTAAGTATTTGTTCACTGATTAGCTGTTAGCTACCTTCTTAATCTGTAAGTAGTGCTGACCCAAGGCATGGATATTTTAGGCAAAAATCAAAGGCAACAGGTCAAATATTGACAGTTTTTGTATCTTTTAAATGCATTTCAGCCGCTGAAGATTTGATGATTAACCTAGAAGTATTTGTTTCAGACGCTGATCCATATATTGATGTTATTGGAAATTCACCTATTTTTGAACCTGATGCAGATAATACTCTCTGCCAGATTTCCAGTGTGTGTAGTCTTCATCCAAATGAGCAAGTTGTAAGTAGATATTCCCATAGTTATTTTTTATGCATACTATGTTAATATTTTCTGTGGCTCTATTTATAAACACTTTTAATATATAAAACTTTTATTGTGACATTTAGCATTTATGAATTCTCATGATGAGATATTGTTATCATTTCAAAACTTTTTCTAATTGAGATTGTAGAACATCGTCTCGGTGAAATTTTATTTAATTTAGAATTTCATAGAAATTTCAATCTTTTGTTCATTCATTTCCAAAGCTTGCCTATAAAGTTGTGCTTTATTTTGAGCCTATTTCTCTCTCTAGGAAAAACTTTTTTATTTTGCATGTGTTAAAGTAATCGCCTTTCCTTTTTTTCAGCCTGAGGACTTTATAAAAGCCGTTTCAGAAAACGAAACTCCAGATTTAAAGAAGTTGGCTGCATATGATACTGGTCCTGGTCCTGCATCGCTTTATTATCTTACCCCATCAAATTTTCAGCCATTACCTCAAGGCATGATTGCTCCAGGGATTGGTATGCCACTATCTGTGCCAAATTCTCAGAAGATGATTATAAATCCACCAACAAGTGCAATAAACACTCCCGGCTTTAGGAGAATACTCCCAGCTCCACTTCCTATTCAGCCTGTTTTGCCCCAAAGTTTTGTTCCACCTCAAGTGTTTCCTGAAAATCCTCAAATGTTGGGTGCTGCCAAGAGTTCAACATTCCAAGAGCCAAGCTGCTCTCAAAATGGAAAAGTGAATCGAAATGAAGGTGTATCTTCCTCTTGGACGCAAACATCTAACGAGAGTCCTGTCATATCTCCACCACCTAATCAGCCTAAGGTTTGCTCTATTATGAGGGCTTCTATGTATGCCAAGGCTTCAAAGACACCAGCAGTTTTTAACCAAGTTCTCAACAACCAAATGAAACTCTGCCATCTCTTCAAATGCATGGGTCGTCAGTGTAGTTTCACAACAGACGAACCTGTGATTTTTTTGTCCCATTATTTGGGCCATGAATCTCTCGAGACAGGTGCTGCTTCATCTACTGGTCCTTCATTATCAGGTAAATTATACTTAGGTTGTAATAGTATTTAAAACATTCCCTCCATCCATAAAATTATAACGTAATAAATCACATTAGGAATAGTTTCTTCCTTGAAGCAATCCATTGTATGAGCATCTGCTTAATCTTTAGTTGCTCATCATTACTTTAATGTAACTTATTTTGTGAATGTTCTTTCAATTTTCTAGCCGTCTCTATTCGAGTTTTGAAATTTTTTGCAATCCTTTTGTCAAATAAAATTTATAATTTTTCCTTATGTATATTAGTGTTTTCTTTAAAATTCAAAAACCTCTGTAAACAAAGAAATTTTAAATTTTCAGTTGAAGCTGAGAATCAGGAGAAAAAATTTGATTGGCAGCAATGTTGTTACTGTGCAGAAATGTTTTCTTCTGGTAGCGCTTTTGTGAAGCATGTTCAGACAGAACATGGAGAGTGCATCTTTCAGTGCCCATATTGTTTTTATCGTGCTGCAGCTGTCAGTTATGTCATCTTACATCAGGTAAAATCATTATTCTTACTTAAAAATTTTCTCACAATTTCTAGGTGTAGTGGTAATCTGTTGTTGATATTCATATTATAAGTTAAATCTGTATATTTTATAGTCTGTTGAGTAGCTCTAGTAAAAGTTTTTGAATAATTCTCCTACCCTATTGATATTGGTCATCTTCTGTTTTCTTTATATATGTATCACATTTTTATTAATATTTGTGGGTTATTATGTCATTATTCTCTTTTAAACCTCCAGTGTTCAATTTTTGTAATGTAAGTGATTGTGTGGGGTGGTGTATGGTACACTCGCTCACTATTTTAAGTAAAAATACCCCTTTCCTTATATATAGAAACTTTTCATTCTCAGGGTCTGGAGATCGATATGTTTTCCAACTTTTCTCAAACTTGCCACTATTTTACCCAAAATTTCATTGATTTATAAATTATTTACCTAAAACTTACCCTCAAGCTCACATGAAGCCCTTAAACCCAAACCAATACATCAGTTAAGGAATAAATTCTTGCCATGCATGTCCAGATCATTCCCTTACCAAATACGAGGTCTGTTCAAAAAGTTCCCGAACTTTTTTTATAGTGTGCCTCCAGTTGGTTATTTTTTAATCTGCCTGTAGGCGTTGTATCCGCGAAAGCTTTCCAAATAACCACCTTCAATCACTTTGTCGATATCTTGATTTGTTCATTAGTTACGGATGTTTATGTGAACAGATGATCGTAGAGTGCGGCGAAAAATCGGGTCCGCAGAAATGAGCTCTTTGATGGAGCAGCGTTCTTCTGTAAAATTCTGCGTGAAAGTGGGCAAATCTTTCACGGAAACTTTTGAGTTGATTACCAAGGCTATTGGTGAGCATGCTATGAAACGTACCGCGTGTTATGAGTGGTTTATACGGTTCAAAGACGACGAGTGTTCTGGAATACCATCAACGTCCACAGATGACCCCCACATCGGAAAAGTGAACGATATCGTTCGTGCAAATTGACGTTTGACTGTCAGGGAGCTTGCAGAAGAGCGTGGCATTCCGATTGGTTCTGCTACGAAATCCTAACTAAAAAAAATTGAGGATGCATCGAGTCGAGGACAAATTCATGCCTCGCCTGATGACAGCAGACCAGGAGCAACACGAGCAACTCGTGACTTTTTAGCCAAAAACAAGACCACTGTGCTTCTTCAATCATCCTATTCACCAAGCCTGGCTCCATGTGACATTTTCCTATTTCCTAAGCTAAAAACCCCGCTCAAAGGAAAAAGATTTGCCACCATTCGAGAAATAAAGAAAAATTCGACGGAGGAGCTTATGAACAGTCCGAAAGAAGCGTCCCAAGACTGTTTTAAATAGTGGAAATACCATTTGGATAAGTGTATACGTTGGGGTGGGGAGTGCTTTTAAGGAGACTCGGAGCAATAATTTGTAAGTGAAATATTTGTGCTGTAATAAATAAAGTTCGGGAACTTTTTGAACAGCCCTCGTACATCACAGTAGTATATTCTAAAAAGCTTAAAAGGACATGGAGAAGGATAGGAAGGAACCATCCTGCAAATCGAGGTAGAAGGCAGGGTAAGCTTTACAAAAATAATTTATAAATCAATGAGGTTTTGCATAAAATAGGTGAAAGTTTGAGGGAAGTTGGAAAATATATCCATCTCCAGACTCTAAAAAGGCAAAATTTCTAAATGTAAGGAAAAGGGTATTTTTCCTCGAAATAGAACTGTGAGGTGTACCATACATCCCATGCGAGCACTGGAGGGTTCAAGTAAAGTTACTGCATTCCATTACCAATAGTCAGGATTTCTTAATATCATCATGTATTATGCTGATACTTAAGTTTGAAATTGTTTCATTTTACTGTATGTCCTCAAATTACGATTAGTTTCCACTCCAGTTGGCTGATTTCATATGCATTTGTTCATAAGTTGGTGCTGGGATCAATGTGTGACATGATTACAGAATAGTACATTTACAGCCAGTTCTAATTCCAAATGTACCGATATCAACTATAGTTTACAGTATTTTTCATGTATTTGAACCAACTTAAAGCAATAAGAAATAAATTTTATACTTATGAGTTATTTTTGAGTTTGTGGACGACTTTGTTCACATGCACTATTTAATATCCAATGTTTATAAGTTGGGAGCATGCTGTATTATTTATTGACCATAAATTTATTTGATCTGAATTATTATGAATTTCTTAGGATTTCATAATTGGCTTTGTCTCTCTTTCTCTGGTATTTACACTAGTATTATATTTGTTTAACTCTAAGTGATCTTGTCACAGCTAACTTGAACTTGAGTTTCCACAAATTGTCAATAGCTTCAAAAATGAGAGAAAAAGATCCATATTATTAAAGTTTGATGTTAGTATTTGGCTATTAATTATATGGATTTGATGTATGAATTTCATTTTGAGTAACCCACACTGTTTCCTTCAGAATTCAACTCATATTACTGAGAAAGTCAGTGTACTACACTGTGAAACTCCATCAAAATGCAAGAAAGATGTATCACCAATCAAACCGAACATTGAGGCATATGTTTGCTATCAAGGTAAACAAAGATTTTTATATTGTTTCATTTTTTGTGTCCTCCAATGTGCATTTGTTTTTACTTTCAATTTGACTTTAATATCCTCATTCTCATATTTCTTTTGAAAAGATGTTAATCATAAATAATAGTTTTAAGTTTTAATCAATCCATTTAATTTTAAAAATACGAACAAATTTATGCATAGAAAATTACCTTTTTCTTTTTTTGAGATTTTTGAGTTTTACATTTTTAGATCTAAGAGAGATATTTCATCAAATTAACTCCTAGTGATGTATTTCTTTTCAGGAAACTGCAAAAGATCATTTTACAGTCCCAACAAGTATCTATCTCATTTGCAAATTGAGCATTCTGCTGTTTCAATATATTGTTGCCACAAATGCAGCTACCAGTGCCTCAAGGCTGACCGTCTCTTACAGGTAGGCATTATATAAATTTGTCAGACTAAAGAGAACAATTAATAGTTAAAATTATTTTCTCCACATTATGTTTTCCTTTACTGGATGTCTCCATATTAAATGCAAAATAGGCCTGAATATAATGCAATTCACTGCATCATGATCCCAGAGATTTTGAAATTAATTTTGGAAAAATGTTTTTAGATATAATAATGCTTTACTTTATATGCCTGCTGATGCTCACTTTAAATTTTGTTTGTTGAATTCTAATTCTTTTGCGACTTCCAAAGCTTTTATAATGATGTCTTTATAATTGGTGAAACCTTCCCTTTTTTCTGTTACATTTTGATGTTTTCAAATTTGCCTTTTGAAGGTTCCCTAAAAGCCTAATTGGTCGATTTAGCACTTCTAAACATATCTATATGCTTCTGCTATAATGGTATGGTTGACTTTTGTACTCCATACCCCTTTGAAGCTTGAATATTGTTCTGTGTCTCTTTTACACATTTTTGAAGTTCATGTTATAAATTTGCCTAATTCCTTTGCAGACTTAGGGTTTGGAAAAGGCTTTTTTCTCTTAGAGATCAACTTTCCTTTTGACATCTATCATTAAAACAGTAACAGATAGTAACTTGGGATTTGGGAAATCAAAAAATTGCAAGGCACTGAATTAAGAACTAACAATACCATCGGATTTCCAGCTCTTTTAGGGGGGTTTTATACAATGGAAATCTTTCAGTAGCTTTTATGAGCAAACACAGAATGTATGCCCTGTACTACTGTATTATGGGCACCCAATCAACTTATGATGGAATAAACATAGTAATGAAGTAGCTAGAGTAATGTCAGGATACACACCAGTACATAATATACATAAGTACTTGAATTCACTGTGAATATTTATGATATTGAAGGTGCATACTAAGGAAATATATCATACCATATTTGGACTAATTTTATAGTGACAAAAGCCTTTTCATTATTTGGAAAATGTTCTTAGCTTTTATATTAATTTTCAAAACCAATAGAATTGCATTTTATTCAAATCATTTTGTGGTGCTCATAGAATGTTATTTTTTCAGCATTACAAGTTCCATTCCTTCTACCTCTACCAGTGTGTTTACTGTGAACAAGGATCTGATACATCTGAAGAAATTCTTCAACATTTAGCCAGCTTTCATCCTAACAAGAGAGCAACTGTTTGCAAGCGAAATTCTCAGGTAAGAAATTGATCTGTAACAAAGCAAACGTTTTGGTATTAGTATAATATTTGATTTTGTTCTACATTTTTTGGGGTTTTTTTTTCTTAAAGAAAAAGTTAGTGGCAGTTATTTGATTAAAAGATGAGAAAATCTCTATTGTATATTTAAATAATACAGAAATTAAATTTTAAAGTTATGTTATTTGTTTTATTTATTGTGATGTTATTAAAATATTGGTCTAATTTTCATCAATAATTTTTTTTGCTTTTTGAGATTTTAATTTAGAAATCCTGTACTTTTCTGTTTCTACTAATTTTCTTTTAATCATTTGAGAGCTTTTGGTTTTCTCAGTTTAATAACTGATTAAGTGGCTTAGTTAAATATCATTTAAGATATCACTTGGATGGCCAGAATAAAAAATTAATTTTCATGAGATTATCAATTGTATTTCATTACCTCTTTGTATCAAACTCTCTCATTGCATCAGATTATCTCATTGTGGTGTATCTCTTGCTTCACTTTTAGATGACAAGCAATGGGTCAGCCCGGACTTCTGGCAGACATGTCTACATTTTATATGAAGATATTGAGTTAACTGAAATGGATGATGTTGATCTAGTTCCTGCAGGTTCATCTGGCACTTCTACTTGCCAAGCTTCACAAGAAGAGATGCAAAAACCTAAAGTTGTCACAAATGAATCTCATAAGGAGTCTGACGATGGAAATTCTGATGATGATGATGATGATAATTTAATAATAGCAGAGGATGTAGATGACGCTCCTGTAAAAGTTAGCCATCAAAGGTTGGAAGATGAGAGTGAAATTGTGGAATTGTCTGGTTCAGATATGGATGAAGACATTCCAGTCATTGATTCTGAAAAATTGATGGATTCTAGAGCTGACAATTCAATGGAAGGAGAAAGTGATGTGAATTTACTTAATAGCCAATTGGAAACTTCTCAGGAGCAACTTGACCAGCAGGATGTTGACACTTCTCAGATGTCAGATTTACATGTTGTCTTCACTCATAGTAATGCTGAAGAATTGGAGATGTTAAGTAATGATAAGGGTGCTGAAGTTGTTCAAGAGCGGAAGACTTCTGGTAATGATGATGATATAATTGAAGTAGATGGAGATAGAGAAGTCTGTGATAGTGAGAAGCCAGCAAAAGTTGATGATATGCCAAAAGTGGTGGAAAGAGAACGTGATAGAAGACTTCGAAGAGCAAGGGTCGATCAGAAAGCCAAAGATGATCATGGCAATGCTCATTCAAATAAGAAGAATGTAACCTTGAAAGAGTCTGCCAATAGCAAGGTTGATCGTCCAAAGCTGTATGTGTGCTGCTTTTCAGGATGTTCATATTTGGCTAAGGATGTGTCCCAACTGAAGCATCATGTTCAAGACTGCCCATATGGAACTGATGTCCATCATTTTGCCTGTCCTCACTGTAGTCGTGTTTACAAACATCTGCCATATTTGCTGAAGCATTACAGAGTTCATGGGAAGAAGGTTTTCGTATGTATGGTATGTAAATATCATGGATCCTATGCAAACACTGCTATCCAGCATGTGAAGGCAAGACATCGTGCATCCACTACAACTGTCAGTCCATTGATAGACTGGCAGGAGCCAGACGATATACCTTTAAATACAAAGGATCAGAAGTTGATCGTGGTTGCTCCGAAAGAAGTTTCTCTGTCATTTCTTCTCCGCAAACGCTTTCTTCCGGAAGATGCTGATTATCTACCATTTCCATGGGTTTACAACAGAGAAGCCAAGTGTGCACGATGTTCATACAGTACTAAAATACGGAGTAACATGAGGAGGCATTTACATCTTCATTTGAAATTCAGTAAGGAAGGAAGGGCGGCTCTTACAGATGTCTCTTGTTCTAATCAGGTTCCATGGTCTGACAAGGATATTGTGAACCCCATGCCTTGCCTGGAAACCAAGGAAATGATGTTTGATAAGATGACTAATTGGGCAATAAGTAGTCATTTGGATGATAGTTTTAAAGAGGAGGAAATGAATGAAGGGAGGAGAGATTCAGTGGCATCTAATTACGAAGAGGACAACTTCATTCCTCGTTTTGTTCCAGAAAATGAACGTTATGTTTGTGGCGTGATTGGATGCCATTACCAGACTGTGGATGACACAATGCTTCGGCACCATTTGCGTGCCCTGCATCGTGAAGAGACTTTCTTTCGGTGTGCTCACTGTCCCGATGACCCTAAGTTGGTTCATCAGGTTCCAGTTGATAGACTGGCTGCTCATCTGAAGATGCATGATGATCGTTTGTATCAATGCATCCATTGCAATTATTACCATTTTCAGCGAAGATTTGTGGAACGTCATATCATGGATAAGCACACCGAAATGAGTCAAATGGTGAATGTGATACGAGAACCAGAAACTGTGATAAAATTGCCAAGTTCTTCAGGAACTTCAGGAATGGCTGGCACTAGTGCCAATGGTTCAAATAGGTCTTCAAATCCCTCTCAAGGTGATTGTACCGTGGAGGAAGATAACTTGTGGCATTGTAGCTTGTGCAGTTATTCTTGCACCAATAGAGAAAGCATCAGTGATCATGCAAGAATTAGTCATTCCATATGCAGTCAGTACATATGTGGCATGTGTCCATTCCGTTCTGCCTACCTCTCTTCATTCAATCCACATTTCTCCATCAAGCACCTTGGGTATCCTGTTCAACTGATTGCCAATTATTTTCGGCATAATATCTCTGCATTTGCCTCTCCCTCCATCACCATCATTTTGCCTAATGGGAAAGTAATCCATCCACCAAATCCTATGTCAAGTAAGAGTGACCCACGAAGTGAGCCGGTCATAGAAATTTGGCCTTATGTGGAGAAAGGTTTTGGAAAATCATCATCTTCCTCTGTCAGACTGAAAGAGCTTAACACCACTTATCCTTGGCAGAGATGCATGCCAAGAGTCAGGTACTTGCGTGGCATTCCTATTGCTGATGAGGGTGAAGAAATCATGTACGATCTTGCTGAGAGTTTGAAACTCAATGATGACAAAGAAGGAGATGATGGAAGTTCCTCTGCTGAAGGTACTGCTGAAAATAGCACCCCTCCAGAGCCTGCGATTTCGGATGAAGTGCAAATTGTTGAGCTAGAGGAATCCGATCTTACTGTGATGAATCATACCAATGATACTGAGATCAAGTTGAGCATCAAAAGAAGGAAAAGTGATGCAGAACCGTCTAATTCAGAAGCTACTTCAAATGAGGGCAAGAGGAAGATGGATCAAGGTAAAGCTACCGATCCTATAAAGAGTATTGCAAACAGAAAACCTCTTCCTGAAGACCAACCATCCCCAGCAAAGATTCCTAAGGTTATGTCTCCGGAAGCCAAATTAACCTCTAAAGCACTTACTGATAAGCCTGAGGAGGACAAAATGACTCAGCCAATTAGTAAAGAGGATGATTCGAAAAGCAGATCTTTTGGTGATGAGGAGGAGCTGGATGACCTTAAAAAACAGTTTGGAGATTTTGGTAGGCCAATAGGATCCTTCTTCACGTGCCCCAAATGCAGTCACAAAACCAAAAACAAATCTGATATGAAGGACCATCTTTTCCGGGAACTGAGTTACAAAAGGTAATTTTACCAAATTTCATTACCAGATATATAAATGCGTCATTTCCCTTTAGTTTTTCACAGGAAAATTGGTTATCAAATAATTATATGGTATTAGTTGATTAAAGAACTTCAAGGATACTTTAGTAAAGTAAATTTCACTTGAAAATTTCAATAATTAACTGGTGTGTGTTTTACAGATATGTTTGTACTCACTGTGGTCTCATGGCACCAGCTAAAAATAATTTGCTGAAACACTATTTAAGAGTACACCAAAAAGATGGAAAACCTGAAGCCATTGCAACTCTACCTCCTGATGATAACATCGAACTTTGGGTAAGAAAGTTTTAAATTATTTTTTGCCAATTACCGCTGTATACATACGGTATGCTCAACATAGATTCTGTAGTGTTTTAATATTATTATGAGATTCCCTAAATTCTTATCAAGTTTCTTTAATTTCATCTCTAATCAGTTTAGGAGAGGAATGATTTTTATTCCAATTTTTATTATTATTATTTTCTATAGCATTGTGAAAAGTTTTGCATCTTTTCACAATGCAAGATCATCTTAAGAGTGTAGGCTAAGAAATTGGGTTAAAAATTAACTTATAATCTCATTCTTGTTCCTTACTATATTAAGCATCTTTCACTTTAGTTCTGTATATTCCCACGTTTATCAGTGAGTTACATGAAATTTATGATGCTTATGAAGTAAAGGAACATTTATGAGTTTCATGCTTGATCTTCCTTTTTTACTTCATTATCTTATGTTGTATGTTTTACTCAATATTGTGACTGAAAAGCAATCAGTGTGAAATTGTCTTAGTTTTGAAAATAATTCAAGTAATATTCATTGCAGGTCTTCCATACATTAACAGCCCAGATGGCTTTGATTAGGCAGTTCCAGTCAAATGTTCAGATGAATGGGTCGGAAGGCATGGATGAACTGGAGAGTGTAGTTGAAGCAAAATCTAGTTCTTCTAAGATTCCAACAGAAGAGGGTAAGGAATGGAGTTTGAGTGCTCCAAACGGAAGTTATCTTTGTTTTCTTTCATCGAGTCTGTTCAGTGTTCTGCCCTAAGGCCTGTTTGAGGCCACATCATCCCCCCACCATTAGCTACAAAAAGCTTTCAAGAGTTGATGTGGCAACTAGAAAAAATAAGGAGTGATATAGTTTGTTCTTGCTTTCCTTGCTGAATGTTGAAGTAGAAAAGGTCCACAGAAAAGCTGTCAAAATATCTGAGTAACCATACCATTATCACACATAGTTGTATTATCTCAGCCATTAATAACACTGAGGCAAAATTAAATGAAAGATACACCTTCCTCTATTCTTAAGAAAAACAAAAATGAAAAATTTTACATGTTAACAAAATACAGTGACAAGAACATCTCATTGTCTAAACTCCCTCATGTAGGTATATATCTGAAATATTCACAGCCCTAGCTTTCAGGTGATAATTGAAAGTTTATGTTTTAGGCAAGAAATTTTTCTATAAATTATTAATGGTGTTCCATATCATTCGATATTTAGCTAAGAAATTTTGATAGCAAGAGCAGACTGGCTACAAAAAAATTACAAAAGTGGTTGAGAAAACTCTACCAGAAAATCTTTTTAAAAAAGTTTTAGAAATTCTGTCTGATATTTATGATGGTCTGTTGAGAAGTCTCTGGCAAAACATGCAAAAATCTAAAAAAAACACCCTTTAGAAGAGCTTAAACTTAAATCAAATTCTTAGTTATGGCTGTTGAGAGTTATCCTAAAGCTTACTGAATAATCTTCTTTCAAAATTCAGCATATGTCTACAGACACTATGCTCATTCAAAGGAACTCTGAATGGTTTTATATTTAAACATAAATGTTAATTTAATAATTTGCTGTATTTTATTGAGAAGTATTTGACTATTAATGAATTATTTAATTTATTTTCAGGTGTTTGTAAAATATTCTTCAACTGCAAGTTCTGTGCTACAAAATTTTCTACCATTCGTGGTCTTAAGATTCATGTGAAGAATTTTCACCTCAAACTGGGAAGGTAAAATGCTTTAATTTCTTTCTATATTTAGATAATAAATTATTTTATTATATAAATGATTTATTCATGCACATTCTCCACTTATTTAGTCCTGTAAAAGCCAGATGAAAGTTGGAACATACTTGTTATATTTAATTTGTATGATGAAACCATAAACAGTCCTAAAAATCATCAATAACTACAGAAAAACCTGGTTAACATGCTTTTCAAAGGAACCAAGTGACAACCGAGTCATGAGCAGGGTTGAGTTATAACTACATTACAAATACTTTGTATTTCTTTTACATTAGGAAACAAAAGGGAAGGGGATTTTATATCTTTGATCACTAAATGAGTGCTTCACACCAGAAAACAAATATGACACTGCTTGATTTGCCACAATTGAAGATTGATTATCTAGAAAGCCCATGGAATGTTGTGTAATATTTGAAAGGAAACTGCCAATATTTTGGCAGTTTCCTTTCATTGACTTCTTTGACTTTTTAATCCTAATTTCTGCATTGAGACAAACTGATTGGAAAAAATTGTTACGGCTTCAACTGTGGGATAAACATTTAGTTTGCTTTGAGAGATCTTCATTTTCTTCTCACAAAATTGGTCATTCAGAACAGAGATTCACAGGGAACCCTTTTAGAGACTAGGTAAAGCAGAAGAGGGGGATGGTGATGCAGATAATGTAAAAAAATATTCTATCGAATGAGGCAGCCAATTGGCAAAAGAGGGTTGCAGTACAACTGGGATTGCAAAAATATTTGTTATACATTGGTAGCAGAGCATCTTAAAGCATTTTAACCATTTCATTCATGTGGTAGGGACTGAAGTCGAGAGAAAACTGATTATTAATCCTTATAATTAATAGTATCTTAAGCTGGAGCATCCTAAACGGGTTTTACTGTTTGCAAGTCTCTGTAAAAGTCAATGTTTTCACATTCATCTTTTCTTTGGGGAATTGATATTGTATATCTTTTTAGTTTATACGTTCTTAAACTTAGAAATTTAAATAATTGTTATTGCTTATGCATATTTACTTTCTCCATTGTTATTAATTATTTTGTTTCATATTTCAGCTGGATATGTGGCCATTGTGATGTGACAGCAAATAACAATGTGATAATATCCAAACACAGTAAATTTTCTCATCCAGACAAGGAAGAACTAATCGTCAGTAACACCTTGGGAGCATTTATGACTCCCAAATTCTGGGAGGACTGTGGTCTTATTACCTACATGGGTTTAGATAGTGGTGAATCAGGGTTATTAAATCCTGAATCTTCCTTTATCAGGTGTTCATCTTGTAACTATCAGACCAATAAATTAGATGATTTTGAGCAGCACAGGTTGAAACACTCTATGCTAAAAGGAGGCAAGCCTGAGTTTGGTGCTGGTGTAGAAGCCAATGAGAGTCATATTGATTCAGAAAAGGATAGAGTGAGAGTAAAGGAAGATGATAACTGTGCGAATGAAGGTCCTGATAGGCTAGATAGTAGCGAGAATGCTGGTATTGATATAGAAGTCCTCGATGAAGCTTCTTTGGATGGTGATCTACTAATCACAATGGAGAACAAAAATGAATATGGAAAAAATAATCCACTATATGTATTCAAATGCTATTATTGCAGAATGAAATCCTCAAGTTTTGAGGAAGTGATGAATCATTGGGAGTATGTGCATCATAAACCTGCTTCGGGCATGCGCAGGATTCGTCCGTTTAAGTGCAGGAGACTATCTGTGGTAACTCAAGACAACTGTAGTCCTCAAAGGTATCATTGTGCATACTGTGGTGTAGATGGAAGTCTTCTTCAGCTGAAGGAACACTGTTCTGGAAAACATAGTGATTGTGAATTTAAAGTGGGTAATGTGAATAACACTGCATTTTACTGCTTGATTTGCTCCTATTTTTGTAATTCATCGCCTACTCTTAGCTATCATTTTGAAAATATGCACCCAGGCCAAAAACCTCTATTTGAGGTGAAGAATATAGAAAATAACAGAGGAGGAGTCGTTAGTTCGCTAGAAGCAGGCAAAGCTTTGGATGATAAAGATGAAAGACTGAAAGAGGAAGAATTTTTGAAAAGCACATTATATCGATGCTACTGGTGTAATGAAGAGTTCCCAGGCCTTAAATTTGTACAGGTGCATCATAATAAGAAACACGGCAGTTGCCCTTTGAAGTATTTGATTGAGATGAAAACTACAAGAAATGCTGAAGTTATCCAGAAACCTGTGGAACCTGAAGCTGTTTTCCATTGTCCTTGTTGTTCTTTCACATCTAAGTCTTATCCAATAATTTTCAATCATCTCCGAGAACATCAATCACCCTTTAAATGTGGCAATTGTGACTTCAAAGGTGAGTTCCCTTCAAAAGTTTCTGAGCATCATCTCAAAGAACATCCTTTGATTCTTCGCCCGACCATTCATTCAGACATGACTGCCGTGTTTGAATTATCTAAGCTTTGGAAACAGGTAAAACTAATCACTGGAAATGAGTCTACTGCACCCCAGTTGAAACGTCCTGCACCCTCACCATTGGCAAATGAACCTAAGAAACATTGTGCAGTGGCACGTAAATCAACTACCTTTGTCAGCTCTAGCTCAATGGTACAGAAAGCAACTGCAAGGAAGTCTACAAATCCATCTGCATCTTTTATAAAGAATTTGAAGCACTTAAAAGAGTCTTCCAGTGATGAAGAATCAGACGAATCTCTTCCTAGAGAAGGAATGCTGGCTGGTTCTTATTTTGAAGCAGTTTCCAGCACTGAAGAATTTTCATATTATAATGGTGGAAAAGGTAAAATAAAAAGTTCGGTGGATTTGTCACAGATAACAGTATGGATGACTTTTGGAGGATGTGCTGCTAAAAGAGTCCAAGTTTCTAAAATGGCACAACTGGTAGATCTCAGTCCTCAGTTGATCATAAAAGACATAGGATTGAGGTTGAAGGATTAGAAATGTGTTTTATGTGTAAATGTGTCATCCCTTCCACTTTTATGCAAGGCAGCTTTTCATATTGTTTCTTTTAATACCAATGAAATATTCATCAACTCTTAATAAAAGAAGCTTTTGAGATGATTTTCTACAAAGATTGTTCCTCATTCCAGATATTTTATTATTCCTTGGTAAATATGGTATTTGCCCTAAGATTTAATATCCTGAAAACTACCTCCGTATGCAAGTAAGGAATGTTCAATAGGCATAAGAAATGTCTCCCTTGCAACTCCCGATGTATATAGAATAGTGCTTCCTTTATTTCTAAGCACAAGTTTTGTAACTGTGTATTTATTTTTTCTAGTTTTCTCTTTTAAAGGAAATGTTGACTAGCTTGGCAACTAAATGCTTTTCAGAAGCTGCTATTGAATGTCTGCCACAGAAGTTCATATTCCATGACACTTGTTGTAAAGATGTAATTATACGTCTTAGAAATCTGTATTAAATCTTTGTTTACTTTTGTAAAGCTATTTATTTATTTATTTAGGCTTCTTCTATGTTAAATTGTAACATAAAAACTTATCAACATATCCAAAAAGTATTGCTTAGTTATGAGCTATACAAAAGCTGTAATATTGATTGCAGTTCAGTAATTTTTTTATGTAATTGCCTTTAATTTTCTTTAAAAATTCTGTACAAATTGAATTAGAATTGTGTAAAAACCAGCGGAAGTTCCTGAATGGCATAGTGTATGAAGTGTTCAAATCTGAAAGACTGTCTTTCCCTGAAAAGTATGTTGAAAATGTAGTTTTTAAAAATGGCAGAATATATTTTACACTAAGGTAGAAATTCTGCTTACGGATGTTTTATCAAATGTAGACATCGGAAGCAATCAATACACAAAATGAGAGAAAATGACAATATGAGTATGTTCTCAAACTAGTTTCTAAGTAAATGAGATTGAAATAAAATTGAACGCTTTGCACAGAACCCTCATAACCTTGAATGTCTGGTCTGTTCTTGAATGTGTGGTTAACTAAGCAAACCTCTTTATTGTTTATATTTTATGGGGATCCTATGCTAGTTTAATTTTTATGATAAGTTTCACTACAGATCATTTTTGTTCTACTCCCTATTATTTTGTGAAATTATCTACATATCTGTTTTGATTATATAATCATCTGGCAGTATTCTATTTATTGTAAATAATAAAAAATTTCAAAATAATCAGCTGAATGAAAAAAAAACGAAACCAAAATTTTTTCCTATGCTATGATTTAACTGCAGCGCCTTTCAATTCAACAGGCCAGCAATTAGACAGCTGAATTTTTATCAAAAATCCCAGAAGCAGATTATCCCAGTCCAGAAATTTGTCTTGCAATTCCACACAAGTTCAGTGACAGATAAATGTCTAATTGCAAGTTACCATTGTATTTATTAGGTTGATTGGTATTTATTTAAAATATATAAGAATAAAATACTGAAGTGTTCCACAACATTGTTAGATTGGTAGTAATTCGTGTGGGTTAAACTATCCATATGTAGGCAGACTTGGGTAATGATGATATGGAACTAATAAGTAATATTTGATGGAATCTATACTGAAGTTATAAAATTACCTATAAACATTTATTCGACTTCCAAATTTTACAGACTGAAAACGCTGGAGAAAAAATGAGGAATTTTAATTTACATCCTTGGAGCGTGGTTTAAGTTGTCCGCGCACATGATTACATTCATTTCTTTCTATATAACAAAGCAGAAATTATTAATTAATTCATACTTGGGTTACGTTCTTTCTTCAGTAAAATTTAAGAATTTTTTTTAAAGTTAAGAAAGAAGTTATTCTAATTGTCTCCATTCGCGGGCTATCGAATGGAGTGAGACAATCGTTCGGATCGACGAGATTGACATCTTCCTCACTATTTGCGCAGTTTTATATGTTGTGAATTAAGAAAAACGTGTGTAAAGTTTTTTTGAAGAGCTTGTATTATACTTTGATGTTTCAATTTATTAGGTAATGTATACTTGATGTTTGAAAATTATTTATATGTATCAGGAAATGGTACGGTTACTATCTCGTGCTCTATAAGAAGGAAGATGTGTTGAGTGTGTTTTGACATCAGTGTTGAGACATGTTTTTGAGTTACTAAAATACTTCCTTGATTATTTTATTGAAAATAACATTTTTAATGCCAAATTTAATGTTTATTGAATTTATCACACTCTTATTATGCTTGTTCAATGTTTTTGTAATACTAAATTGTGTAGTGAATAAAATTCAATGCACTAAATACAAATGACTATAGTGTTCATAATTTAGTATGTGTTCCCTCTTTCGCAAAAAAATTAACAGGACATTAGATGATTAGTCCGCAGTCCCCATATACTGCGAATCTTAAAGGACTTTGGATAAGCTTTAATCAGCTCAGTTTCATGTTTTTATGTGCTGTGAATTCCTTGAGAAGGCAGTTCCACACTCTTGTTTGGATTTATCAATTCTTAATTGACCCGTTGGAATTCCCATAATTTATCTATTTTTTCACTGATATCTATTAGTTATTTTCACCCTAAATAATCAAGAACTGTGTTGTTAGGCTATGGAAAATTAACATAAGCATAGTTTCTGAAGCAAGCATGCATAACACCTTTCAGTTAACTAAAATATAGGTTTTTTTGCATTTTATCGAATGAGAAAACTTGAATTGAAGGAAATATTCCTTTTTCTGTAAGACATTCTATACTCAAATCTTATTTTTTCGTGCTTAAATAATAAGTATTTTACATGATATATAAATCTCAAAATTTAAGCAAATTTATTAACACTAATCAGACAAAAGGTTTTTAACTAGGTATATGGACAAATTCAGTTTAAAGATGACCCTAGGTATTAGAAACTCATTTAAGGAATAATTGTCAATATGTAATAATTAAGATTTTCATTTATTTATACTTTAAATATGGACTATTTTTGTAAATTTTATAATTTAATTTGGACCTATTTTTTAATGTATTCGAGTTAAATTTACTTTTGCAAATTTAATAGTTTAATTGACTATTTGTACCACAAATCCCAAAGAACTTTAGCGATAGGCTTAGCCATGATTTCCGTCACGAAAACATTAAATTGTGAATGAGAACATTTCTGTCATTTGATATTCTTGGAGGTGTAACTTGTGAGGCAGAGTCTGAAATTTTAAGTTTCATATTTTCTGTTCGTTTGTTATCATACATTAACTACTTTTAATAATTTTAATTAGTGTTTATACTATACAAAGATCTTAAGACTCAATGAATGACTATTCTGAGAGGAAAGTTTTTAGGATTAAAAATTAATGAATGCAGACAGTCATTCTGATGCTCTGACTCATTCTGAAATCTTTGGAGAACATTTTCATGACCATGAAAAGAATACTACCTGAAATAATGAAAAAGTTTTAAGGATTTCAATTATATATTTAGGATATTATAAAGATATTTATTAGTATTACAGATATAAATTGAGGTCTCAAAAATGACCATAATGTGTTTAAAGTATTTATAAAGTCTCATTATTAAGAGCTAATGCATTAATACCCAAGAATTTCTCACCAGCAATCTTGAATTTTAAATATTGATTGTTATAATCTGGAATTTATTTAAACTATTACTTTGAGATGGTTGCTTTTTTGTTGATCTTTAGGTAAAATTACTCTGTATATTTATTTTTGATGTGATTGTTTTCTCTCGTCATTATTCATCATAGTTGATTCAAGACTAAGTGCTATTGTTGACCATGTGAAGACATAACTGGTATGGAATATGGATATGGTAACAAGTATTAATTAAGGTAAGTAACATAGTGTCTATAAAATCTGTTTTAATTCTCTAACTCTCTTGACTCACTATTTTCATTATTTAGTGATGATAATTCTTCAATTCTACTACTATGATATTATGGTATAGAATGAGAATATTATTAAAGGATTAGTGGAAGGTTAAATGCCTGTTAGGAGGAGATTTCAAATATTCTAGAGAATTTAGTTAGTTTTTAGTATCCATTGTAGAATAACTGTAGAGAAACTCACTTAAACTTTATTTTATTATTTTATTTTATTTATTAGTCAATTAAAGTTGGTCAAAATATACATATATGATAGATCGGTGTTTAATTTTTACTTTGAAGTATTTTATAAATTCTGAAGATTATGCATGTCTCCCTATTTATGAAAAGAAATGGTTTTAATCGCTTACTTTTTAAGGTAATACAAAAAATTTACTAATAACTTTCAGTTGATTGTCTCTCTAATGATATTTCAGTCTTTAGAGGTATGTTTGTCTTAGAGTTATGCTTCATGTTAGGCAGGCATACATAGAATTCATATGACATGCTAAAATATTTTGCCCATTCGTTTGTATTGTCATTTATTCCATTCAGTTATGCATGCCTATCTGTGAGGTCATCAGTCTGTAGTAATAAATATTCAGTTAAAAATTCATTATAAAGTAAAGTTAGGACAGCATTTGTATCCCAGGGTAAATGAGTTGCCGAAGAATTTTGTCTATCTTATTATCATTGTAATTTCTTTTTTTTTAGACAGGTAAAAGTTTCTATATTCCTTATGAAGTATTTTTCTTTCTAGATGCTGTTTATCTGACTGAAAAGGTGATTTGACTTACTAATAATGGCCCAAAGACGTGCAAAAAGGTTTTGTGGTGATAATGCAAAGAAAACCAATGCACATAAAGAGCAGAGGTGGGTTAAGAACGTTTTGTTGTTTGATATAGGAAAAGTGGGTCTTCCTCCTTCAAAATGTTTACGTGAAAGAAGAACTTCAAGAACACCTAGTAGATGTGAGAATATCTTGGAAAACTCAGCTGTGACTACTGACAGACAAAATTCTAATGAATTTATCGAGCGATATGTCACAGTTGCCAGGTCTGGTAAGTGTTTTGTGGCTGGATGCTCTTTTGCAACCAAATCATTTGTCAGCCTCTTGCATCATGTCTTGTGCTCACATGAGGAAGTGAATGAGTTCAGTTGTCAATATTGTTCGCATACATGTTCCTTGAGTGGTATGGTCAAACATCTGAACATGCATGGCCCAACCATGTTCCAGTGCAAATATTGCTCTCATCACCATTTTTCTCAGATGAAAGTCAAACAGCACATCCGGTCGAAACATGTTGGATGTCCAGAAGTGGTAGTTATACTACGGGATTTCAAGGAGGAAGTGAATCGTGATATTTCAGAAGATGAGGATGTGGAAATTGTTGAACATGTGGAAGAAGGAACTTCGATTTTAAAAGAAAAATCCAGTACGTGGCAGAGTAAGAGAAAAGGTGAGGAGTTAAAGAACAGCAATTCCTGTGCAGGTAAAGTGGATGGCTCGTGTAAGAATTTTAAAAATAACCGTACTGATTTGGGTAGTGAGGTTCGTAAATCAAAGAGGCTCAAATTGAAAGGTTGGAATGAAAATCTTAATGAGTCGGACAGTGCAATCAATAGCTCTAAATCAAAAGGCAACAACTGTGATGACTCAGGGAGTTTGAAACGTGATCCAATACTTTCTGAAGGCAAATCAGTGGGTACTTCTAGGAGGAAATTTAAGTTGTCTCCCAACCCATCTTTTGAACCCACTTTAAAGGTTATGCAAGATAAGATAAACCTCAAGTCTACAGCATACAATTATCATTCTTCAGAGCTGAATTTGAAGAAGGATGCATTGGAAAAGCATTGGCAGTGTGGACTGTGTGATTATGTTGGACTTTTTAATAATATGATTGCCCATGCAGAATCAGCAGAAAGGTTAAATATCAATTCAAATGCTCAAGATGTTCAATTTTCATAGCTTCCCGTGGCTATGTTGAAAGTCATTGTGTGATTTTTCATCCCAAAGCTCTTGTAACAATGATTGCTCATTATTACTTACCTGGATCTAGTCTCCCTTTGAAAGAGGTTGTGGTAACGTTACCAGATGGTCAGGAAATATTCACTCCTGACAATCCTGTATTTTTGCATAAACTTCCCAATGTGTCTCTATAAATAATAAAGGAAGATTGTGAATAACAGTTATGGTAATATTTTATTTTATTATTAATTCTTGAAATTAATATGATGACATGTTGCCATTGTATGTATTTTTTTAAAGTTATGAATAAATTTACTTCAAATTTTGCATGTTAGTGCTTATTTTTAGATCATTACTCTGGAAATTATTCTTTGACTTACTTTAATTCTATTATTGTAATTACTGTCAAAAATAATGTCATGCTCATGACCGTATGTTCAAATTATTTTGTAAATTAATTTTATAATTAAATTAATGTAAAGTACTTTTGTGATCAATTTTAAATGTTCAAAATTTGCTTGTGTAAATACTTCAGTGCTATTAGAATCAAGTCGAAATGATTAGTTAACAATTAAGGAGAGAAAATCTAATGCAGAGCTGGCTCAAGACATGGGCATTCTGGGGGTGCAAGAAGTTGGATTCTGTGAGAAGTGGAAACCTCTGCTGAAAATGGGAAAACCAGTATGGCACAGGAAAAATCAGAGAGTTATGGATGACTCCTAAATCTAAATTTTTCTGAAGAATTGATAATTGTTTATTAATGGTTGTATTTAGGCAAATGTAAAAATCTTTAAGCTCATTAACACCCTGAAAGCAATCTATTAACATATGGCAGAGGGGAATATTATGTTTATTAGTTTGTTATCTGGTGATTCTTTTCCTTCTTAAAAGTTTCTCAATGCCTTAACGTATTTAAAAGTTAATATTTGGCAACATTCTTGATTTATCATTATTCCTATTACTCATGACCAGGTCAGAAAAGGAATACCCCCTATTAAGATGAGTATATTTATTGGCATCAGGGAAGTTGTCAAGAAATATTTCAAAATTTATTAAAAAAAAAGAATTTCATGAATGATTGCAACTAATAACAATCACAAACTCTTTATCATTCATAGTTTTCAATCAATGCATTCTCCTAAGCATGTCAGTATTTTGTAATAATAATTAGAGCAATAATAATGACATTCTTTAAATGTATTGTTTTAAAATTAATTCCAATGAATAATGAAAGAAAGAAAAGGGAACTTGGTATTCAATGACTAAGAGACATTGGTATTTCCAAGTGCCGACAGCGGCAACCGTTGAGGGCAATTCAGTGTTTGAATACAGTTTTTTATCCTTAATTGTTCAGTTTTGAAAAAATGCATTTATTTTTCATAAAATTTACCAAACTTAGTAAATGAAAACGTTGCCAATGATACTTTGGATGCTACAACAGTAGATTTAATACAGATATGCTTGAATTATTCCACAGTTTATATTCAATCTCTTAAACCCCCAATAAATGTTGAAAAGTTAGGTATTCCTTGCGTAAGTTTATCACTCAACATTACTGTTACCATGGAGGCAAGATATATTGTGATTTGGAAGGGGCCTAGGGCGAATTGTATTCTGGGGTGTTAGCTGGTGTAGGCCATATCCCCTGGTATAGTCCAGCCTGGGGGTTTGGGCATCCAAAAATGATGTTTTTTAAAACAACCCGGGTGGTTGAGTGATCATTTATGAAAAACCTGTACTCAGATTCACAAAGATACAGTTTTTTAAATTCATCGAAGTAATACAACATTTCCTTTAATATATAAAACATCCTTATATAAAATCTTCGTAGTGTCCGTCTGACCCCTCTCTATTTCAGGAGCGGTTTAACATGGAGTAATGAAACAAATTACATTGTGTTCCTACGAGGTAAAAATTACTAGGAAAACTATTCCCGTAACTAAGAAATCCCTGACACAGGTCCCAGAAATCCGATTTTTCCCGCAAGGATGCATTACGTGGACATTCGAAATATTTTTGGGGCAATGCTCGGTAAGACAGAAAATAAAAAATCACGAAGCTCCGAGAAGACACTTTTCTATAGGAATAATCAAGTAACTGCCGCAAAATGACCGTGGGTTCCACAAATGGGCCGTGACAAGCAGGTGCGAAATTCTCCCACTTAAGATGCATTACAGCAATTTTAAATATTTTGTATTTATATTAATGTATAACCTGACAGGTGAACAGAAGTTATGAATATATTTTATATATGAAATCGACTATTTTGCTAACGATCCTTGGTTCGAAGCAATAGTGCCATTTCCATTATAAATTTCAAGTCTATATGTATAAATTCGCCATATTTGTTTTAACCACAATGCAATATGGATGTGTTTACAACCATGATGCATTGCGATTGAACATCATAGTAAGATTTGAAGCCAAAGTGATCGGGAACTCAGGTCAATCAACATTATAAATACCGGGGAAGGCTGAATTGCGGACAAGTCATCCAGAAGTGAATCTTGCTGACTACATCCCAAACTGAAAGGTAAATATTTACAAGTTTATATATTCGTAGACTGCATAATTACAAAGATTTTTCAGTAGCTTAATACTAGTATGTTTTATGACAATCTGTTCCGGCTATTACATATTCTGTGATACATAAAAAGGATGAATTCCGTATGTATACATATTATTGTCTCGAAAGATGTCATAATCATTCCTTATAGACATGCATATAAATCGGCTGGGTAGACGAAAGGGTTTTTTTACTATTTCTATAATGTATCTGTGACAATCAACATTCATTTGTTGCGATGAAATTGTACGTATCTTTTTCGTTAAATACGAAGTTGTTAGTATTAGGTTCAGTTATTTAATGCCCGTTCATATTAGCTTTTCAACTTGCATGAATATTAAGCGAAAAATATATATCAGCAGAACGTATTATAATAAAATTATTTACTCCAACTTTTTGTTAATTGCTATACAGAATATACGGCTTCTTACAACGAATGAATTTCAAATCTGTCACTGTGCCGTTTTTTGAGGGTTGTTGTGTTAAAATACTGCCCGGTGGTTTGATTTGAAGAGTAAATAGATTAAATGAAAGATATTACATTTAGTATAGTGAGAAGAATTTAGGGAAAACTTTGAAGTATCCTTGATAAGTACTGAGATATCATATCAGAGTTGTTTTTTTAACAAAAAACCAACCATCAGAATTATCTATTAAATAATTATCAGCAGGAATATTTGTGGAAAATTTTCATAAAATCGTGTTATTTTTGGTAAAAGACTAACGGAATCGATCAAGCGATTGCATGCTTTATTTTATTGCAAAATTAAAATAGGACTCATTTTACGGAGAAAATTTCGTGAAGATTTCTATATTTATCGTTGTTTACAAATTTCTATTCCGATGAATATTATTATAATTTAATATTGTTATTATTTAATATTATTATTTATTATTGTTTAATTGTTTATTATTATTTATTATTGTTTAATTGTTTATTATCATTTATTATTGTTTAATTGTTTATTATTATTTATTATTGTTTAATTGTTTATTATTATTTAATATTATTATTTATTATTGTTTAATTGTTTATTATTATTTAGTTTGTTTAATTGTTTATTTTTATTACACCGAATTTTCACAAAAATATGCTACAAAATGGAGCTGTAAGGAATTAATGATAATATACGTATGGGTTTTTATCATAATTCAAATTCATAGTTTTTTATTCGCATTTTACCATCACAATAAAGCAGCTTTCTAAAATCGTTCATTTTCAGATAGTAAATGCCTTTGAAAACCGAATGTTAAGCATCTTTCACAACATTAATACAATTTTTCTTAAATACGTTCTTGGTGACCTAGATGTTGTTTGGAATGCAGTAAAATAACTTATAGCTGTGTATTATGGGGTGATTAAACAAATAGTTCTTACATACGGATATGTGTTTTATACAAAAGACGAAGCTTAGATTAAAACTATTACATTGTCTTTTTTACAAAAAGTCTATTTTAGTATTTCCTGCTTTATCACTGTCGGAAATAATTTCAACTAGAGTTTACCAGTAATAGTAGGTTGAAATGAAAACGGATAAACGTTTTACCGATTTCCAACGCATTACAGGTTTTATTTTCCTAGTTTATTAAATATTCGAATGTATGTACATACATTGCCGCGTGCATCCCCTTTTCTCCTGTTCAAGTACCAACGAATACAAGCACACACACATTAAAGACCGTAAGCGGGTATTATTTTATTGGACATTGTGTAATTTTCGTTAATTGGTTGATGTTTCTCTATTATTGCCGAGAAATTTAAAGGAAAACTGACAACTTTGTTACCCGGTTGCTATTTTTGAATGAGGTAAGATATTTCAGTGGATCCTGCTGTGTGGATTCACATTCCTACTTCTCCGAGCAATTAAATACAACTATCACTACATATGTTGTGAGTTTTATTGGATTTTTCCTTGATTTTTGTTGTAACTTTAATTATTCTTCTTTAAGAAATGAACGGGATACACTGAACTTTCTTCGATACTCTTGCCTAATGTTTTCTGCACATGAAAGTTAGAGGGGACGCTCCCGTGACATGCAATGATATCTATCGAAATTTGTATGGGTTCGACTACAGATTATATATTACATCTTTCTTAAGATATATCTTCTCAAGGCATGGAGTCGTACTCAATAATGTTTTCTGGCGACAATTTCCAAATAATTGATTCTCGTATCCTGGTATGATGATAGCATAAGTGATTTACATACATCTCAGCACTCCATTTTCCAAAATAATACGAAGTTCTCCTTCAGGAGATTTAAACCCCTCTGGATTTAAATAATGTCCAATAAATAATGTACAGTATTTGTAAAATGGAAGTATTAGAAAACAGTTATATTGGGATCTATCAGTAAACGTTTGCTTGAGATCTATTTCAGTCTTTAAAGCCCCTTTAACTTCTGCATTCGTATAAAAGCAACTTAAATCATATTATCATTAACATTAAATGCATAGAAATAAAATCCTAAAGTTACATTTATAAATATGTATTATTCAAACATTATAAATATCGTTCCTGGTTCCTTTTCATAGAATGAAAGCTTAAATGCAAACCTATATGCAAACGGAGGAAGGGTCGGAGGGTATTGACCCCCTATATTTGCTTCTAAAATATTTGGAGAGTATAATTTCACTTCTACACAGATAGCACAACTAATTAGATCCTACATCTATTTTCCCTGTTTAGAATCAATGGGCAATTCCACTAGTCTCTTACAAAATTTGAATTATACAGTTGCGAAAGATTTTTTTAATAGCATCGTAGCAAAAATTTCGTAATATTGCCAAATCGAATTCACATTAAAATAGTTATACTTTGAGTTACTTTCCGCTTACACAATATGAATCATACTGTCGCGAAAGACTTAAATGGATTCGAAGCCAAAATTGCGCAATGTTGCCACAATGGATATTATAATGGATATTATCCTCAATCAATAGGAATTCGTTACCATAGAAAACAATAGCTCAATATTTGGGTATTGGCGTTTTATTTTGACGAACCCCATTTTAAAGTTGGCTCTTAAAGGATATACCGTTATCACACCTATATTCATGAAGAAGTTTCTTTTGTCCATTCTTCTCTTACAATTCATGGGCGGACGAAATGCAGCTCCAATTTTAGCCTGTTTCAATCTCTTATGTAAAAGAGTATAGCCTCATCACTGCATAGAAAACATGCGGAGATTTCGTCATAGAAACTCAGTATTTTATGAGGAGCAGCTAAGGAGTCTATAGATTCTACCTTAAGAAATTGGGTCATCTAAAAAAGCAACTTAAACTCCTGCTATCCAAATCAATAATAATGTGTCAGATTGTGAGCTCAAGCCGTTTAGTCTGTTTTTGGTGTCAGAGTGTAGGCTGTTCGACAGCAGGTGCAACGCCCACAAATTTAAATAAGGTGTCAAAAGTTTGCAATAAGATTGGGAAATTTTATCTATTTGTATAACAATGGTCGGTCCAAGTTGTATTGGCGTTCTGGGATGTATGTTATGCAGCTGTAATTTTACTTTATTCAATAATTTTAAATAGTCATTTCTAAAAGGTTCCCACCTCTTCAACATGCGCTTTTTTACAGTTTATGAAAATAAATTTCAACAGTGAAATTTTTAAAAAATTCTGCCAATATTATTACTTCGATTATCACAAGTTTAATATCAAAACAAAGAAAATAGATAAATTAATAGAAAGAAAATGTTCTTTCATAATAATAACAATAATGCAATTATTGCTGGCAGCCATCGATTAATTTACAAAACTTTTTATTCGGAATTAAACTTTTACAAAGATTTTCCAGAAATACGCTTTATTTTTTTTAAGATTGCTTAAATATTTCCGCTGACAAACAAATATCAATGACCGAGAAAATTCTCAAACTTTTACCAGAGGCAGAAGAATAGAAAGGGAATTTTATGCAGAGTAATACGGAATCGGAAGTTGCGATGGCACTTCTGTAATTAGGTATATCTATACGAATTAATTACATACAATACATAATACATTAACGAATCGGTCCTGTCCGACTTTAGAGCGTGTAGTGAATTAATAAAAAACTTTATTTATAATTCGATGCTATTGTCTGCACATAAGGTTAAAAATCGAGGGAGCCAAATCTGGAAAAAATGAAAAATAATATTAGAATAGAATAAGAATAGTTAATAACCAAACGTATATCGGAAGTGGTTCAATAGTCACCATCTTATGCAGGAAAAAGATCCGGTCACTTCATGATAATAATGGTGTTTCCCGTCACTTTATACGTTGTCCAAATTCAGGATATAGATCAGGGTATCATAACCAAGCATTATTACCTTCGAAGCTTTATCTCGAAAATTATTGAAAATATGCATGAGTAAGACACTTGATAACTTTTAGCGAAAAGTCAAACAGAAAGTATAACATAAAATATTAAGGGGACATGGGAGGACGTGGAGTGCAAGACAAAGAATGCAGCCCAGAAAAATTTTCGGTGAGTTTTTCCTCGTCCCTCGTCGGTAGTATCTTCTGCGAAAAGGAACTGAACTTTTGATTTCTTAAATCCATCGGCGATTTCTCTTCTTTCCCTCAATCTCCTGTAAAATATGGAGAGAATTCACGGGGAAATAATTATTTTAGTATAAATTATAATTTTAGATTTTCAGAGGAAATAATTACACATATCTCTGTAAATATTTCATAAAATACTACAAAAATATGGCTATGAGCCATATTTTTGTAGTATTTATCAATTTATTGTATCAAAGTTATTCATCTAATACCTTTAAACAGATTTCATATAATAGAAATTACGTTATTCTATTAAAATTTTACAGACTTTATGATATCGCAATTCCAACTCCTACACTAACTCAATTATTATATATTTGAATGCATACAAATATCCGCCATATTGATTCAACCGCAATGCATCATGGATTTGTTTACTACCATGTTGCATTGCGAGTAAACAGCGTTGTTGGAATTGAAGCTTAGGTGATATGCGAGCTACGTAAATCAACGTTTGAAAGCTCACGGAAGACATGGATTGCAGATTAAAATACGGTTCGTTAGATTTGAAGATAACTAATAAATTCTACTTATATTAAATTTATACATTATGAAAATAGTATATAAATATAAGAGTGCGTTGCTTGAAATAGCTTTCAACTCTAGCGACTGATTATAAACTTCTTTATTACGGATAAACAACTAGAACTGAATCTCACTCCAGCCAAGACTTGAAAGGTAAACATTTTCAAGTTTCTCAATATATATCAGAATTACGAAGATTTATTTCAGTAGCATGATATTAATAAGTTTTTATGACAATCTAACATAACAATGCTCAACTTCATATGTTTACATATTGTTGTCTCAAAAGATTTCATAATCATCCCTTATAAGCATGCATATAAATTGGCAAATCTGCTTGTTTTCTCCTGTTAAGATTACTATCTGTTTATAGCCTGTGTATGTATTTGTTCCAGGTTTATACATTCTTTTATTTTAATTATAAAGCGAATATTTTGAATTGTGATATTTTAGATCGAATTTTAGACTTTTATTTTTTTACGAGACGCAATCAAGCTATTCATCTATAGGTTTAAATAATTTTTTTTAAAACAAGGTCGATAGTGATTTGAATGAATATTTTTATTGCTATCCATATAGCATCTGTTGCAAACTGCGCCGATGTATTACGCTCTCTGTTAATCAATCCTATTTGTCAGTTTTTCTTGCCACTGTGTTGGTATTTAAGTGTAATTAAATTGAATGACCGAATATGATTTTGATATTATTCCAAATGAATTGAAAAATTTATTTCCAAATGAACGAATCATTGAGACGAATGACTTCAGAAATATGTGTATGGAATGGACGCCTGAATAAGACATCAGACTTTTTTCAAGGCCATTTTTCTTTTGAGTATTTCCTGAGTGCTTATCCAAGAGTAAGACGGTAAGAACGGCGACAAAAAGCACCTTTATTATTTATTTATATATTTCCCGAGTGCATTTTCCTTATGTGCAAAATATACCCTAACCTTTTTCCTTGTGATTATTATTATAAAGGCCTAGCGGGGGCTATTCGAGGGAGAGACTTGTACAAGGTAACGAGAGTTTTCTTCTTCGATCTTGTTTCTCTTTTGGCGCTCGAAAATACCTGTAAAATCAGCATATTTCCACTCCCGCGCTTTTGTCCCATCCGCGTCTCTTTCCCGCCGCCAGTTCAAATCTCCTCGTAGTTCGCCGTTTCTCCACCCCGTACGTCAGCGCCCTCTGTCCTCACCCCTCTCCTCCGAGAGCCTTAACCTCCCCCCTCCCCATAGCCACCCCCGTACCTTCCCCTCCGCCGTCTAACTTCCCCTTGCCCATACCATCGCGCCCTCTACATCTTCACTCGGTTCGTTGTACCGACTCGGTTCCCGCCGCCAGTGTGCCCGCGAACGTCGGCGGATTCGGATTGTATCCCAACACTATCACCGATACATTTCACTCGACAAGTTCCGCAGAAATTCCATACATTTCAACCTAGCCTTTTCAGGTTCGAGGTTCCAATAACCCTCGTGTGGCAAATTTTTCCTTAACGGCGATAGGATAAAGGGTGGAAGAATGTATTCCCCGGGTTGTATCTCCGTTGCCCTCACGGTGCTTTTCATCGCCGTTCCTCCCGTATTACTCTTGGAGGACCACCACCACCATGGTCATCACCATCAATCCAATTCCCACAGCGACTTGGATGGCTCGATCTCTGCTTCTCCCGCAGCACCGCCGCCTTCCCCGGTGGCTCCCCGCAGGAGTTCTGGCAGTTGCAGGGAGTCGAGGCTCTGCTGCCCCGGTAGGGATTCTTCGTGCGTGGTCCAGAAGGCGCCCCTGAATGCCATCATTGAGGACTTGAGCGACGAGCCTTGCTACTGCGATCATGCCTGCATCAAGCTGGGAGACTGCTGCTCTGACTTCAAGGAGGCTTGTGGAGGTGAGTAGTTGAAACATTTCAGGAGTTAGGTTACGTCCCATACTTTGGAGAGTTAGTTTTTGTGTGATTTTCTGCGATGGAGATGAGGTTTTTCTTTGAAATTTTTTCTTATCTTGGTGTTTGATTGAAAAATCGCGGGATTTTAAGATAGATTTTGCGTGACGATACTCATCGTCAGCTCAAGTTGTTATTCTAGTAATGAATGGTTGGGAATGTAATCCTTCACGGAAAGTGTTATTTTGATATACACTTGATAGGAAATTTGATTCATAAATAATCAACCGATCGCTTAGGATTCAGCATATTGTTTACATTTACGCGCCATTTGTTTTCGTGTTTACTCGTTTCGTTGCTGTGACTCTAGGCAACAATCCGTTGTCAAATGCCGGCTAGAGTCGTTGCAATTGGATTTTTACACTCGAAAGAGCTTGACTTATGCCCTTTTTTTATCTCGATTTTTAGAAACCAGGAGTTATTCATTTAATGAAATGCATGATTTTGTTATTCGATTCATGGATATAGTTCGTAAAATTTAAGGAAATGTTTGTTTGAATGACAGAAAGTATGTTGTTTCTCTTTGTGTTTACGGGTTAATCGAGAGTCATACGCGATCCATCGAAACCAAAACATTGTTTTCTATGCGTGAACGAAGAAACGAAAAATCAAGTAACATGGTCAGATTGGGACGGAATCTGTAACCACTAATGCAAAGGGTCCTTGTTCACGAGTGATTTCCCTTTTATATTTCGAACCTTTAAAGATTTCTATTTCCTCCTTGATATAGAAGTGTGTTTTCCATAGGTGGCATGGAGAGTGCTTGCCGTTATTTAACTAAAAACCAATTTTCGTCCTCCGAATCAATCCGAAAATTTTCGAGAGTGACGATTCTGGAGGAGTGCTTAAATATTAAACCCGTCCTTCGATTTTGAGCATCCTTTGATTCCGTCTCATCCTTACGAAGAATCGTCCTTCTCAGGCAAGTGAAAGGATCTGACTGAAGGAGAGAATTCTTTCGGAAGGACTATCCCTTGATTTCGGCTTATGTTTATTTCCGTAAGGCGGAATCCGGTTTCGGATCCCGTTTAATATTTAAGAATGGTCTTCTGAGACAGGTCGACTTAGTGAGAAAGCTATACCATTCACCACTCGGACGGGGTTCTTCTGAGTCGGTGTTCCTTGCCGTTGACCTTGGGTCCGGTCTTACCCTCCAAAGCGGTGTCACGGGGAGATGTTGTGTATTGAGGGTGATCAAAACGCAATCTTATTCACGTGTTGCTATGGTTTTCGCATTATCCGATGAATGGGATATTCTCTGCCGGTGCGCCGCATAATAATCTCAGTGTGCCGCAATACTACGTTTTGTTTTTTTTCAACTAACAATTTTACATCAACTACACGTGTATTTTGGTGGTATATGTTTGGCAGTGATTCCAAATTGTATACAACATTAAAATTACCGTTTGAACGACTGCATTTCTTTGTGAATGGCATCATAAACGACTTAAATCCGCAAATTTAAATACACGAAACATTTTAAAACGATTTAAAAAGTCAGTCGGTTTCCGTACCAAATTCACTTACACACAATTTAGATGTATATATCTTTTCTGAAATATGCATCTCATGGGCTAAATTTATAAATAATAGTAAACTACCTTTCGATATTTGTTTTAAAGGTTTGTTTGTAGATTATTTTAGAGGATCCTTATGAACTACTCTTTGTGATTCGTTATTTTACTCAGATGTGCTTCAGATGATGTGGAATCCTCGTATATGTGGTATATTAAATTTCGAATGTAATTAGTTCCACAACCGTATAAAATTAAATTTAGTTTTGGTTATTTTCAATGAAGACTCGAAGTAAAACCAACAAACATATACTTAACAAACTATACTTCGAGGCAGTGCATAAGATTTCTGTGTGGAGGAAGAAACATTAATTGCCGAAGTGGATGTCATTTAGTAACCATATGCTTCATAACTTCGCTAAGATTGCATTTCCAAAAGCCGAATCCTATATCGATACCGGTTCTTTATTTTTATTGGTGGAAACTATCGGAAGAAGTACCTTTTCGACCAATCTTTCTCAGTCTATTCGTCCCGCCTGTAGCTCATATCGTCTTCGAAGTACTCCGGGGTGAGGTATGGGCGTTCGCTCGCCAGATGAGGTGTCAGTGCCCCGCGGACTTCCCAAGCGTACGGATGGTTATTTTCACCCCTTTTATAGAGAGTGGATCAAAGGCTGAGATAAACATGGGGTGAATTACACCTGATAGCTCGATCTCGAATTTTATCGGATCCACTGTGCAATGCAATCGGAGCGCGATCGCTGAGCAACGATGAAAAGCTGTACATAGCAACGGTGAATTACGAATTGTTGTAAATAATGGGTTGTATATTAGTCAGTCTTGCTACCATAGGTTGATGAACGTAATATTTCGTTTATTCAAGTACACTTTCCCCGGAAAAATGTTGGTTTGATTTGTAGTTTTCGCTGATGAAGTGATGCACAATGGATTTTTATATCCATTTTCGTGTTTTTATCCTTGATTCCTTAGTGACGAGATTAATCATTGAATAACAGGGGCTTCTAGATCCTGGGTTTGTTCTCTATAGATGAAAATTACTGTACGGTTACCATCCTTTCTATTAAATGACATGAATTATTTATTGAAGGTTCACATTTACAATATTTTATTCCTACTGTCACTGATGTTAATAAAAATTTTAGTTCATAGATCTGCTGGCAATAAATCTATTAAATGTGGTGAAGGATGAGCAATGCTAATTTTGCTTCATGTCTTGTTATCTTTATTTTGGTACAGGGTAGAGAAAGAATTTGTTTTATGGCTGTGATGATATGTTGATTAATGACATTTATCCTCTTCGTGCCTTATGGAATGCTATGGAAAGTGTAATGCATAGGGTAATTATGCTGAAGTTCCGTGAACGTTATTCCCCTATAGCATTTGCCTACCTTGTTAAGGGCGAAGTACCTCTTTGCTCTTCCTGTATAGTAATCCTAGTTCCATCCCCGAAGCTTTGGTTGCCAATGGAGATTGGATGAGGATCTAAACAGCCTTCGGGCTGTTGAATGCGCAGACAGTATAGACAAAATGTTATCGTTTTCCTTTTCTTTCAAAAGTTCTCGTTCTATAAGAATCCTTATTAAACAAATTATTAATGCTGCTAGCAGATTCCCACGTAAAAAATGACAGAAATAAATTAAATTATAGAAAAACATACTACTATCATCGCACACATCTAATTCTTCTGAATATTAAACAAATTAATCGCTCTTCACTAACCCAGTGGTTTTATATGATAAAAATGAAAAAGGATCCGAAATCTTTTCATATTGAATGTTCCATTATATCCCCCGTAAAATTAATCTATAGATTAATATGGATATGTAGAGGATTTGTGTATTTAGTTCATTTTAAACAATATCGAGTTTTATTTAAATTGTCACTTTCGAAACCATTTTGACGAAAATTTTTCGCGAGAGAATTTTCGAGTCATCCAGAGTTGGACCAAGTATACTCCGAACAAAAAATATCAGTATGTAATACTTCATTGGGCCTTTAACGTCTCTCTGAATTTTATTGTCCTGTCACGTAGGAAAGTGCGTGAAATTAATGTTCGAAAATTTCTCCCACGTATTTCTTACGGGTGTTACTGACATCGGATAAATAAAGATGTGAATGTATACACAACGGTGATAGTTATATAAGAAGGTTGTTTATTACTTTTTCCTTTGTTGAAAATGTTTGTATCAAAAAAATCATTTGGGAAAGGCATCCGTTTGTGATTTTTAGAAAATTTGAGGGCAGAATAGTTTACACATATTGACTATCATAAAAATTCGAGTATTTTCATCCGTTGTCTCAGCATTACTTTTCAGGATTATTCAATTTCGCTATAACCAATTAGTGGACTTAATTTGGATAGCAAGCTTTCCTTCTGCATTCATCATCTGTTTTACGTGTAGAATGATCCTTCTGCCAATATTGCTATAGGTATCAAGGAAGGAAACGTCTTTCACTCATAATCGTATGATATTTCCAAACTATCTCGAGCTACGGATAAGAGCTTTAAATAAGGTGGTGAAACCCTTTCGAAACCTCCCTTAGAGACGCCAATCTCGTGACAAAGTAAGTCATTGTTTTCGAAACTAGCAGAACACACCTCTAGGGCGTGAGAGGGAAATTATAAGGGAAACTTAGAGAGATCTTTCCCTTTCTATGTATAAAATTAAATAGAATGCCTTTGAAAAGCTAATTAAGTATCGGACGAATTCTCGGTTTTAATTTGAGTTTCTCAGAGGTGTCCGATTTTGTGTTTCGTCCTGTTAATTTACGTGTTGTATTAATGTGGAGAGTGACGTAAGATATTTTAAAAGGGAAATAGAACGGTGATATTCGGCTTTTCTTTGTTCCTTTTTCCCGCGGAATAGGTTGTTTGCGTCACTGAGGGCTGTGGGCGAATTTCATATCGACTTCAAATGCATGCATAGTTGTATTTTATTATTTTCATTATTAATTCATTTGTTGCAGAGGGAATAATAGTCCGGTTGCTACGTTGATTATTACTACATTATTGTACATTATTACAATGATACTTCATTGCATAAACTATTGATTACAACAATGAATTGTTACAATACACATAATCTTGCAGCAAAAATACAATTTCATAATAAAATAACGTTAGACTACAACATAACAACAATAGAGTACATCTGTTTCTTAGTTAAACCAATAAACAATTTCAAAACAGAGACAACAATGCAACTTTATAATAAAATAACTCCTGAATACAAAATCACGATAATACAGTACATCTGTCTCCTAGCTAAACCGATAACCTATTAAAAAACAGATACCTTCCCTATAAATAGTACTTTTTCGTATTAAAGCTAATTTAAACAAAAAAAATTTCTGTTTATTAATATCAACACTACTTTTACATTAATAGAATGATGCATTACTACATAGATTACTAATTACAACAATGACTTAATAAAACATATATATTCTAGCTACAACAATAGAACATTATAATAAAATATCTCCTAGCTACAACATCCCAACAATAGGGTACATCTGTCTCTTAGTTAGACCAATAACCAATTTCAAAACAAATACCTTCCCTACAAATAGAATTTTTTGACATTAAAGCTAAGTTAATCGATAAACATTTATGGTTATCAATCTTTTTCCCTACTTTACATACTAATTATCATAGTTCAGGATTCTTGGTTGTGACTTAGAACGTTACTTGAATATAGTTTTTACTTAAAGATTTAAAGAGCTCGAATACTTTAAATGTATCGCTAAAGAACTGGCAGGAACTCTGAATGTCGAAGAATGCCTTTAGTGGATTTAATTTAAGGGACCGCGACTATTTTCCTGCTTCACCTCTATTGATGACAAGGTTGAAACGTAATTGGTCCTCTTTGTTTTTTCCTTTCCTTCATTTTGGAATCTTTAATGGACGCGAATTCTGAACGCACCGTTCTTTTAATTTAAATTACATCGTCGGTGAATTAATCAACGTAATTATAACTACATTTCAGGTGCAGTGTATTCAATGCTTTATGTTGAATATTAATAAACGGATATAATTAATTTATCCCTTCCATTCACCTGCAGCGTATCCGTCAGATGACGTGGATTGTCAATCAAATTAAGCTAATAATTTCGGAACTATAAAAAAATCTGTTCACGATGATAGCATGCAAATACTGACTTAACTCATACCGTAACTCTCCAATTAAGTATCAGAAAAAAGTTCGTCCAATACTTATAGAAAATATTTACACAGTCCTAGATCAGTGTAAATAGTAATAATAAATTTGGTCAAATAACGAAATGTATCTATTTATTAATTCTCTCAATCCATTTCGACATAGCTGTTCTTCTTTAAACGGCATTTTATGACCGGTCATTTATATCGTATATCTATCGTGAGTTTTCTTTGTGTAACCGAATGCCTGAGTCACGTCTCTTAATAGATGCGGTATCAAGTCTTATCTAGGAAAGGAACTTTCTCTATTCTGCGGTCAGCGTATCTCTCTAGGTTGCCCTCTAGGTACTTAATGACCTCCTCCTAATTTACCTTTGTTTCTAGGCAAGGATTTCTTAAGGTAATGTGAGCAGATTTTGCTATCAAGGTAATTCTTACCTCGATATCTTTTTTTTCAGATTATTGTTAACCCTAATACGAGATTAACTCGCTTAAAAACTCTCTTAATTTTTTTTCTTTTTAGCTTCGTTTAACAAAAATCTCAGCTTCGTTTTCGTCAAGGAACGGTTTATTTGTCCTGTTTGTATTTGATTTCTCCATAAGGACATTAGGAATAACCCATCACTAAATTCAACTTTTAAGTTTCATTCTATCGGTATATCATTATATATAATTAAAATTTCATTTGACATTGCTTATTTTTTCTCTAATTACTTCCTGTATTCTATTACTGAGGGCCCATCAATGCTTCCGATTTGGTCTTTCATAATTTCAGAAACCGGGTATCGAACCGGGACCGAATAATAACGTGAAGGAATATTTCAGTCAACTTTCTAGTTGTATTAAAATTAAAAAAAGAGCATTTTAGCATCCAAAAGTTTCGCATCTAGTATTGAGATCTTAAAAACCTCTAGAATAATTTGCGATCTTCTACTATATTTTTGCATTACTCAGTCCGTACGAGATATGTACTGCCGATGAAAAAATTACTTCGGCTGTTCCCTTCACAATAATGCCCTTGGGCCTTTGTATATCTCACCTTTTGTCGGAATACGGTTTCAACAATCCCCGTTTCATTTACTTTCAATCTCAACAATCGCTCGGAGAGAGAATCGTGTCCCGTTTTCCTCCATGGCAACCGAGGAAGGTGCTGCGCCCTACAGGCCGTGGTAGGAACTGGTGGATAGATGTGGAGGATTTGGGTGCATCGCACATACAGATTACCTCTGTCTGTTTTGGGTAAACTCATCCTATGGTTGAGTTGCGCGATTGATTGCCAGTGACTCCGTCTAGGTGGACTTGGGCTGGATTATGACTCGCCCCGACTGCAAGTCGAACCGGATGACGCAGGGGGCAATTTTAGTGCTTACAGACGTCCATTGAGGTCCACCCATCGGTGTAGAACCTGGGTCGGTTAGCTCGTATCAGGTGGACATCGCAAAAGGACGTTTATAGTCTGTAATGCAAGTGGTGGGCGTCGGATTCGATGAGTTGGAGCATTACTCGAGGTTTGAGATCAACTGAAGTGTGTTTCACCTTTAGAGAGGTTTAACTTTTCCTCAAGTTCTGTTTTCTTCACGATATCAATAAAATCGTAATTAATAATAAAAAATTCATATGACAGGCCGGGCTCCCGGGTTCGAATCCCGACTAAATTGATTTTACTGATTAGGAAAGGTCGTGTGTGTTCGTCTATTGTCATCACCTTTCCTATAATTGTCCTTAAAGTGATGTTTGGGGGGCACAATTAGGCAAAAGAAATATTTTTAAAGTTAGGATCTGTGTTAAATGTATCTTTTTTGTACTATTTGTGCTGTTTGGCAGTTTTCCTGCGGTATATTTTCGATAAACTTATAAGTAAATTGTATTGGCGAAGAAAATGTAAACATCGCCGTAGGTCCGGAGCAGTTTTTGTTCAATGTGAAAGATAACAATTGTCAATTGTTGTCCTAAGTGATGGATTGTTGTATTTTGATGCAACAATCACTTTCCAAACCAAAGACAACTCCACTGCATCGAAAAATTTACTCATCAACGGCAAAAGTAATTAGTAATGTCAAAATGTACGTCGAAACACCTTTTAATTGATAAAGTTTTGTAGTATAGTTATAGTATTCTTACAGGTACTTCGATAGCTAAGGTCATTTCGCTCACATGGACTTCCTCCGGGAATCGAACCCGGCACTGCTTCCACCAAAGGCGAAGGCGCTACCTAGTTGGCAAATCGGAAGCCCCAAGTAGTTTGGAAATTGAGTTTTTATTTATAAACTAAAATAATTTGTAATAAGGATCTAACGCACGTGGATGTATTTTCGTAAAGTGTTCGAAATTTTGCATTCTTTGCGAAGATTTTTGCAAGTTTTCTCGATTCTCCGAGAATCGATATCGTACACAATTAAGAAAATGTTAGTCGTATGTGCATAAATCCACTTAGATGTAATTATCATTAGATTCCCAAACTATATACTTCTGATAATATAGTCAGGGTGTTTTTGATGAATGACGCACCTCCTACAGTTTCGAAACTTCTGTTGGAAAAGCATTCCCTTTCAGCGACCCCCGAAATCCTCACCTTTCGCTGAATAGAGTTCTTCAAACTCACCATTTACCTTCCTCTTTCCGTCAAGTCCATCATCGCGTTTTCACCGTTCAACTCGTCACAAAGGGGAAGCCTATAGCCATTTGACGGTAAATTGTCGAGCGGGAGTTGCCATGACATCCCGAGTCCCTTTTGTTAGCCGACCCATTGTCGCAAGGTGGAAAAAGGGAGAGAAACAAGGGCAAAGTCACCCACATAGGGGACACCTATTGCTATTTTTTTTTCTTTGAAGCACGCGCTCCCCTAGGCTTAGGAGGTTCGCTTTTTCCTCAAACAAGATGCCGAAGGAAAAATGGCTTAGGATGCCCATATAGGCTCTCATGTTCCGTGTTTGCTCACCATGACCCGAAATGGAAGCAGATATTCCGAAAAATTGGGGGCTTAAGGGTAGGGTTTGCGAGTTTTGTTAGAGTTAGCGCCTTGGAGATGAAAGGGTGAATGGCAGGGGCTGGGAATGTATTTGTGCTTGAGGGCTGTGTTTGTAGATTTCATTTTTAGTTACATGTTGCATGGTTCTAGCAGGAGCAGGAGCTGGAGGGCTAAAATATAATCAGAATACAAGCAAACTAACCAACCTTGGGTCCAGCACAATTTTAATTAGCGAGGCAATATCATTATGACTAAATTATACATATTGACATTATATTACATTATATCATATTGACTAAAATCAGGAATTATGTAAATTAAGAGATCACACGAAAGACTTAAGTATATAATTTTAAAGATAATTGTCTAAAATTAGACAAATGAGGGTAGAAAAATTCATCTTCCATGTTGGATACCTCGCAAAAATTTCGTCATGGAAGGTGGCGATACCTTCCTTCGCCCTCCCCACCCCTAGATACGCCAATTGTTATAAAACATAAATATTGTAATTGAAATCTTTTAAGATATGCATTTGCATTTTATGTAATTGGCAATTAATTAGCCTTAAACATGTAATATAATTAACGAATTTTACTTGTAATATAGGTTCATTTCTATGTAATTGGATGAATAAAATTATTATTATTACTTATGAGCACGTCCACAAGTAGAATGCTAATTGTTGGGAGAGAGTAATAATGGGACAGAATCATTGTTAGAAAATCATATATAATAATCACCGTTGTGTTTATATGTATATCTCTATATTTTCATCCATCCGATGTTTAGTGACTCCCCTGAGAAATACACGGAAGTAATTTTTGAACATTAATATCATAAATTAAACAATTAATAAATTTAAAAATTGGAATTAGAATTATTTAGAATTGATATTAGAAAAGAAGCAGTTATGAAATTTAAAAATTAGTTACAGGTTCAAAATACTATCACATGTTTGATGTATCCTTGCCCAAATGATCATGGGTTCGACTCTGTCTCGAAAATACTTTCAAAAGAAATGCGCATAAAGCTCGTTTTTGATCGTTTGAATACTTCTTTTCTTTAGCTCAATTAGATCAGAAATAATGGTCTTACAAAACCGAGACAAATACCGAAAGAGAATAAATTGTATAAAGATTCTTATTTTGGTCGTGGCATGTCGTTTTTAAAAACCCGTTTTTAAATATCGTAATTAAAAACTGCGAGAATTAGCACAAAAAGACAAAATAAGTACAATTTTGTGGTTATAATTACTCAGTCTCCTTGACGACCAAGGCGATTGTTGAACTCGACTCTCATAAGAATACAGGGAAAAGATAGGCCCATACCTAAATTCCTTTATTTTAAAGTTTAATTTAGTTCCGTTTAATGTTTTGACGGGGAATCCATTAGTTTGAAGATGATTATAATTAAAGAATAAGCCTCGCTAGGGAGAGAGTCACAAGTGGCCTGAAGAAACACTGGATCCTCACACCTCGTGAACTGTGAAAGGGTTTGGGTCGGTTAGATGAGGCTTCTGGGACAGCAGGTAGTTCTTTTTAGGATCCTAGGTCAGTGAGGGTTGGTTTCACTGGGACAGGATGAGGGGCTTTCGTTAGCTGGGAATTAGGGTTAACAAGAATGGGGATTTCCAAGGATTCTTTCTACCGTTAGTGAGACGTTTCCAAGGATTATAAGCTCCCGCATTGGAAGGTTTTTGTTGGTGCTCGATTGCCCGTGTGGAAAACTCCAGAGGATATTAGCTTGAGGTTAACAGGTTAACTTGGAAATACAAAGGTGTGAAGTGAATTCCAGTGGGAGAAACAGCTTCAGAATTTTAGCACTTCCTGACTATTAGCTATTCTGACTTTTTCTATCATTTGCTAGTTTACTTTCTCCCGTATTCGCTACTGAGGTTTTCCATATCATACTCTGGAATTAGTGAATAATATATACCCTCAGAAAAATATGTTTCAATTACTTAACTGAGCTTTCTTTAATTTTTGGTTAAATGGAAGATAGGACTCAATATAGTCACAATATCTCCAAATAAAGTCCGCATGTATGCATGTATGTTATCAAGAAGGAAAAATCATAAAGAAATTCACCGAATTACGGCTTAGTTAGTTAATAAAATTACGATTTAGTGTGTTTTCTTTATGATTTTTACTTTTTTGATCATTTCTAACAGCCTTGTCTCATTTATTTTTTTCATGTATGTATGTATTTTTTACATTTTCTCCCGAATCAAGATTTTGGGTAATGTTTAGTCCCGATCTTATTATCTCTTATTTTAGTCCGATCTTATTGATTTTTTTCCCTCTTCGAAAGAACATAGACGAAGTTGTTAAATGATAGCGAATTTTTAAATGTCTTTTTTTCTGTATTCATACTAGTTTTTTGCCATTTTCATTTATGACATTCTGTATATTCAGTGTTTTTTTATCTTTTATCTCATGTTTTCCTTTTTATTAAATATTATTCTTTTATGGACTATTTCTATGTGCAGTTTAAAGTGTATATATGTTCCTTGCTTTCTGATTCCAGCCTTTTCTATAAATTTCAGTTTCTTATTACCTATCTGTAGGTTTCACAGGTTTTTCACATCCTCTTCTGGGGTGTTTTCCTGCTGTGGGCTATTTTTCCTATTCTAGGTTTTTAAGCCCACAGTATAAATTTCTTCCGTGCCCTTTTTTTCTGCTATCTCTTTCTTACAAATTGACGAAGGGTTAGATGTAAGAAGAGACTATTCAGTCTCAATCTCGCCCGAATAAAGACGTTTTATTATTATTATTATTGTCGGGCAATGATGGTTTTGTCATCTCTATATTTCTTTTCAATCGTACCGCAAGAGCTTAAAAACTTGAAACTTCAAAATGCTCTGCTGAAAAATCTTTTGATCTGTGCTGCTCACTAATGCATTTACTCTAACTTCGCGGCAATTTCATTGCATCATAGATTTTTCTAGTTAGCCTCACTCCAGATTGAATAATAGATCGTTGCGTAAGGAATGGAATTTTTAATATATTTGAAAGATCCAAAGAAATAAAGAGAAAGTAAGCTGGATTTAGAAGGGTATCCGTGAATGACGGAGAACTTTGGCTCCACTGAGAAAAGTTTTGATCCATCCCACACCCTAATGTATTAATTAGCGACACACTAAGGAATATGTCCCTAGGCATCGAGACAAGGGATAAGAACTGTTACTGATAAGCCGCTTTATTCCCCATCAATTAAAAACTATACATATATTTTGCGCGAATAGAAGTATTAAATCATCAAGACATCTTCCGGTGTATTGTCATTTGACCGATTGCTAATATTATCGTGAAGGTAAATTTGCGAAATGTATTTACAATGAAGCAGTGCAAAACTTAACGAGGCGTTTTCATTACATCTTATATTTTTTTAATTAGCCCTTTTAGATTGAATGATAGAAAACTGGGTTGTGGAATGAAGTGTTAATATATTTGTTGGGAAATCCAGTAGCATATCAAAGAAAATGAAGTATATATTAAAGAAATAAATAGAAATTAGGGTGAATTTACGGGTGGTCTGGAAAGTTTCCGACCCAGATTTTTCAAAAATCTTCAGAAAATTACAGAAATTTTCAGAAAACATGTCGAGAAATGGCGAAATGTCGGCAACTTTTAAGACCACCCATGTAGAAGCATAGTGGAAAGGCATATATTTTGCAGCCCATCATGCGTTTTTATGCTGCGCTGCAGTGTGCTGCAACCTAAGCTGCTGTATATTAGCATAGAAGCACTTCCCTAAAGCAACTCTAGTATTCATTCTCTAATGAGCATAAAAGTGCTACGTATATCACCTGCACCGAGATTCCTCTTTAAGTTGGTAGCATCTAGCAGCTCGCACGAGCAGCAAAGTCTGCTGAACTCTTTTCTTTCGGAAATAAAAGATTCCAATTCCTTCCTTTTGGTCACTCGCCTTCTTTATTTACTTTGAGAGCCACGCATTTTCGGACTGAGGCAGATATGGCGGCTCCTGGTGGTTTAATTATAAACGTGCGCATTTGCGTCGGCAGGTGAGGAACTTTGAAGGGGAATTTCTGAAATGTTTTTCGCTTGTGATGGAAATTTCCGCCCGCGAAGAATTCCAAAGTTCGCAGGGGTGAAAAATAATTAATCCGGCAGCTCCTCGGAATGTTTTGATGAACGCGGGGGCGCTCTTTTTTCCTTTTGTTTTTCGGATTTCGCTCAAAGTTTTTAAAAGCGGTGCCGAGGTTTTTTTGTTATTCGTTTGAAGGGACGCCGCTGAAAATTCGATAAAGTCTTAAACAATTCCTGTGACACGGAGCCGACAGCTGGGGAGCTTTTGGTGAGCATCCAATATTTTTCTATCCCTGTTGCTATGCGATGTGTTTAGAAATGTGCTTTAAATCACACTAGTCTATGTAGAAGATGTATTTTCATTTTGAGACAGAAGATGTCGTCTATAGTTATTATTGACTCTTTCTGCTTAGACTCATAATTCGACGTTTTTGGAAGTTATTATTGCTTTCCTCTTCCTGTATTGTTGCAAAGTATTTGTTGCCTCACTCCTCTCTGTTTCACATACCATGAATATCAGTGCCGATTATTGTTAAGTTTGTTACTTTACGTGCAAACATAACTATTGTTGTTACTAATACGTTATGTATTGTAACTAAATGAATCCAACGATTGTTGTAACTAATACGTTATGAATTAGTTACAACAATCGTTGCGTTTGTTTACTTACAACAATTAAAACAATAGTTTGTTAGGTATAACTTCGTTTATGAAAATTACGGCATTTTCGACAGATTCTTGATAAAATAATTATGTATAATAATATATAAAATGATAAAATATTGTGTAAAATAATAATGGTGGGATAACAATAATAATATTGTAGCAGGAAAGGAATGAAATATTCACGAAGGAAATCTATGGGTGTGGTGGGGTTAGTATTACATCGAAATAAAACTATTTTTACTTATCGCCATCTTCATATCTCTTGTTTTATTCTGCTCTACTGAGTTTCAAAGATAAAATCGGCCAATCCCATTTGTAAATACGTTTCTAAGCGGAAGAAGTGTTGATTTGCGATCGGTTTGGAAAATTTTCCTCCCTTTGGGCAAATGGGCGGATTTAAAGGTCTCAGTGCTCTATGAGTTGCCAACATGTTTGTTTTCCTTCACTTTCCTCTGTCAACAATCGAGATTTTAATCAATCAATCTCTGCCCCCTCAATTGGGTGGTTGCCCTAGGCGGTCGTCTCGTGGGAACTGGGAAGTTTCACCGCAACTATTCTTTGAGGAATTTAAATATTACTTGTGGAATATTTGGGATTTTTTCTTTCTCTTCAGAAGATTATACCGCGCTGATAGAAGATGATATTGTAAATAGGCTGTGTTTTTTCTAAATGAGAGATAAATATTCTCCCAGTAACCAGTAATAAAGTTACAGGAAAAAAGCCACAATTTTCGGTTGCTAGTGAAAAAGTCACAGGAACAGATTCGCAGAAAAAGGTCACGATTTCGGTTAGAGAATGTCAGGAAAGATTAGCATAAGTGAGCTTACGTTTTCATCATAATGGCTCTTCATCATAATTAAATGTTAGAGTTTTTGCAATATAGAAGACAGCTAAATTCTTCAGTCATCTCTTTCTACGAGCATGTATTTATTAATTAAAATATTAATTTATTCATCGCAATCATAACGATTGTTGTAACTAATACGTTGTAACGATTGTTGTAAATAATACGTTATGTATTGTAACTAAATAAACGCAAGTACCCGATTACAAGCGTTATAATAAATTAATAAATACATAAAAAAATACAAATACTAAAAAAATACAAGTATAATAAATTAGAAAATTACAAATTTCCCAAGCAGGTTTGAGTAAATTTTTCACTTTAAAGAGTAATGCGAACCGTATACTATATATCAATATCAACTGTATTCTGGACTTCATTTGTCGTCTTATAATTCTAGTCATAGATAAAAATACACCGACTCTCCCGAATGAGTCCCGAAAATTAAAATAGATCAGGGAAACAAGTTCACATGAGTCAATTTAGGTATGTTGGGTTAAGTTGCCAGTTGGGGGCGAGGAATTCCTTCAATATGAGGAAACATGGAGTAAAAGATTAATAAAACTGTTCCTTTCTAATATATTATATATAATGTACGATGATATTCGTGGTGAAACGGTGGCAAATTGTCCTAGACCCGTCCCTCCGCCCCCTCCTTCGTGCTCGTTGAAGTATTTCCTCGCGAATTTTCCGAACATTTCCTTTCATCGTATCCATTTCTGATATCGGATTGTATCGGAGTGAATCCGATGGGAGGCGCCGTAGTATGAACAGACACATTACGCCTGCTTCATCAACTCCTCTCAGATAAACGCACGGATATATCGAACCGCCCAATCTCTCGAATTCCAGCGTAAACAAATCGCAAACGAGCGAGTTCAGCTGCATCGGACTCCGTTTAATCGAAGTTCGATATTTTCGATATCGGCCCGCCGGTAGGCAGGGAAACGATTGTTGCGACACTCCTGCATGTCTGGGGTGCGGAAGTTCGACCGGCAGTCTACGTGGGTTCTTTCTCTTCAAGTGACGTCATCTCGGGAGATGAATCGCCGCGTTCGATAGCGCACTGCGATTGGCAAATTGCATTTTTTATTGCGGTGTCTCTCTCGCATTCTTTCGTGAATTCATAGCGGATTTCTTAGGTTAAGCATGATGGGGTGTTGTCTTCCAGATAATCCGATTACGGAGAAGTTTGTTTTTGATGTTTTTTTTTTGCAAATCTGCGAATGATTCTTCCTGTATCATCTCAGTCTTCTCTTGATCACTTCCTGTTGTGCGAGTTATTTAAACAGAGTCCATGAGTCAGTTATCATGTTGTCAGATAACTGTTGAAGTTATCCTAATGTTGAGAAAAGACAGCCGAATTGATTGGTTTTTAATTCTCGTGCTGGGTCTATGAATAAACATGCTTCCTTCGAGAAAGCAAATTCGTTTTTCAAAAAATACTACACAAACTTAAAAGAGCTATTCAATCGTTTTATTTGGACGTGGTAACCTTGTGTTATGCGACTTAGAGAAGATTATTTTAAATCTAAAACTACGCAGATCTTTCTCAAAAAAAGTGAATATTTATATGGAATTTACCTACCGCTTCATCTAGAGACTTTTTAGTACCTGAAATACTATATCAGTAACAGAATACAAGATGTTTTGGCGCCTAAAAACTTTCCGGTGCTCTCTTCGGTAAATATTTTGAATTTCATCCGTTCTAAACTGATAGAATAGCACTGTATGATAAAATTGAAAAATTTAAACTAATTAACACAGTAAGAATATTATCTTCCGAATCAAAATCTTCGCCCTTTCCATTCCTTTCTTTCCTCGCTTTAGGTCACTATTCAGTTATCCTATTCACTGTGGTTTTACTGAATAGTATGGTTGAACATATTTCTTAAATTCACACAATTACATTGGTACCCTGTAAGCCGCTTATCTGCATGTGGTAGGGGGTGTAAACACCAAGCAATGCAATCCTTTCTTTGAAGGATTTTAGAGAGGAGAGGATAAAGGAAGATCCCGGTTTCGATTCCCGGTCCCGTCGGGAATTTTACAAGTCTATTTTCTCTTGGGATTATTCCTGGGTACACTGTGTTTAGGGTTAGGATATCATTTGCTTAATTTTGATTTCCTATGTGTTTATAATTTAGCCTAAAATGCAGGGATAAAAATTATTCATAGCCTCTGCAGTTAGGACGTACGCACCAACTCGGATTTTGTCTTAAGACACTACCTTCCTGCTTTAGTTAGATTTCCTTCCGTTTTCCCCTTCACTCGATTCATTCATCTCTCACGGAACCGTCGACAGTTGCGCTAAGGATAGTTTCGAGCAACTCGGACAAGAAAGTTTCGAAACTCTCTTCCAAATGGGGTAAACTGGATATCCCCTTTCTCCCCACTTTCTTAGCCACCTTCGATAGCTTCCCTCGAGGTATCGGAGTTCCTCTCACCACCCCCGCTCCTCCCTTCAGGAATGCTTCGAATACCTCGGCTTTTATGGCGTGACGAATTCCCTTACAGCGACAATTCCCCTGCCTCTTAAGGCTCAACCTATCCGAGCAGTCAATTTACCCACCGTAGCTTTTAAAACAGCCGAGAAAAGCACCTCAACATCGGAGACTTTCCATCGTGGTTTATAGTATGCCTCGCCAGGCTTCTGTTGTTGTTTTTAAAAGCGTCCTCCCTTTTTTTATATAGGGTTTTTGTGGGATAGTTTCCGATTTCGGGATTTTTTCGCCTCCCTTATCGAAGGTATTCGATGCGTCATCGGTTTTGGATGTTGAAGGAAAAGTGGTTTTCGGGAAGAAACTGGGGAGGATTGGATGTCGCGCAGGGGGTAAAGGATTCGATTACCGGAGGCATTTTTTCGTCTGGTTGAGAGATGAAAGTGTATCGAATTTTTTTTCGGCAATTTTGATGGCACGCGAGAAATTTTCTTTTTGAAGTTTGACGTTTAAGGGGGGGAGAGTGTCTATCTTTTGAAGGGGAATGCGGAATTTACTTTGTTTATTAAAACATATTGAGGCGAGTTGTTTAGGAGATATTCTATGTTATCGAATTAAATTTTGATCGTTAGAATAATGGAATTGTATAGAATGATGGCTATCCGCAGTATTCTATGGAGATATTAGCTAAATACTACCGAAACTTACCTGAAAACCGGCCAAAAGACAAGGAGTTTAGAAGTAGATGTTGCAATCAGCTGTAAAAAATTAGAATAAAGTTTAAAGTTTTGCAATAGTTTATATAATTGTGAGTGTGATGATTGAGAGACTGATAAAGTGATATGTGGTTTACTAAAGGTATGATGTAAAATGTGATGATATAGTAACTGTAATGATAGGACTTACAAATGTATTAGAAGAGGTACCAGAAGGATGTCTTACAAATTAAATCATACAGTTGTTTTTGGAGATGTCCTGATACTATTTGTAAATAGAATGGTAGTATTAGAGAATGTTAATCTGTATGGTGTTTGGAATTATGAAGTTAATGTTACAATTCTTGCTAGATCATGGTTGGGGCCTCCACCTGACGACATCAAACTGCAGACAATGTTGATAAGAAAATAGGAATTGCAGCGATTTCAAGCAATATTTTTACGCAATGTTTGTTAGTTGATAAACAGAACTTGGTTGATCTATAAAACTGAATGCTATCAAAGGTCACCTTTCCGCAGAGAATAGGTTACATTTTGCACATATAAAGTCTCAGGTTCGACTCCAGATCGCACAAATCAAATTTCATTAGAAATACATGTAAAATTCATTTCCATAATGCCCGGGCTTAATTGCCTTAGAAAAAGTAAACGAGATATAATGGTACTAGGATCTCGATAGAAGCGTCATAAAAATGGAGTATGAATGTAATGTCTTATTTTTTATAGTTGATTTTTTTCTCATTCGAAATGGTAAACATCCCAGCCTAGTCACTTCAAGGTCCAAGGTTCGAGTCCCAGCTAATCGGCTTTTACCATTTTGGGGCGTGGTTGTTCGTAGTCACTGTTAACTTCCCCCAGTAACCGTCCAAAAAACTGGATATTAGTTAGGGGACCGGAAAGTAAATAATAAGAAGAAGATGCGTAAAAGTTCACAAAATATTTCAAAATTCCTGAATTTCGGTGCTATTTGAAAAATTTAACCCTAGCATAACCAACCCAACCAGTTGAAGAATAATTGGGCTAAACGACTAAAATAGAATAATAATAATATTAATAATGCCGTCTTTTAATTATTTGGGCGAATTTTAGCCAAGGCAATCCCATATTTGAATATTTTTTCTTTTCTTAACAAACACAACAATCACAGACAACCATTCCCTAACCGGAAAAATCCGATTGAGCTGGGATTCGAACCCTGGACCGTGTGGTTGGAGCGTTAACGCGATAGCACGCTAATCACTCCGCCACTACGGCCGGCAAAGAACGGAGAAATAAGTTTTATCTTTCTTAAATCTAAGTAAGTAATGTATATTTTAGTATTGTAAAGGTATAAAGTATAGAAGTATAGGTGGTTGTTCGCTTGAAACCATTACTTCTGATAACTCGAGGACAAAGTTTAAATTACCCCATATCTTAGGAATCTTAGGAATATTTCGAGATATTCAATAGTCAGGCAAGAAGATGAATACGTTTGAATCGCTAAAGTTTGTTAACGTCTATTTTAAGCGTGCTCGGCATTCCTCTATTTCATGCCACCGCATTTATAGGACTTCTGTTTCATTCAAGGATACACCAAGTTGCTGGGATCCAACACGTTGTCTTGTGAGAAACATAGCTGGCATAAATTAACCGTAAAATCTCCCGCAGTTGCGGCTTTCCTCATTAGACTTCCAAAGTTCTCATTTGACCGAAATGAAGCGTTTTATATTAAAGTCGGTGAATCATTGCTTTCGTTTCGAAATTCTCTCTCTCTCCGTGCTTTTTGTGCCTTCCCATCGATTCACGCCTCTGCACGGCAACCGCGTGATTAAATCCCCAACTTCTTCAATTATTCAGCACTTAATTAGCTCACTGTTTATAGTTTTCGTGAATGCGGATGCTCTGATGAAATTACACGGAATGGCAATTGCCTGCAGGGAAATGAAGCTCTGTGAGATACTTATCTAAGCCGTTTCCAATCTGGGAACGTGATTTCCATTGCGGGTGAAGGAAGGATTGGAGGAATGTAGTAGATTTGCAGAGAAAGTAAAGGTTTTCTACGGATTCTTCAGCCTAATTTAAATCACTCGAGGTTAATTAATTTCCGATTTTTTTTTCGATTTAATTATTCGTCGAGATTGGAAAGCAACTTTTGATTCTTTAATTGACCCTCTATACACAAAGCTGGGTTTCTTCCCACCCATAATGTTCTTTGTATCGTAGTAGGAAAGAACCCAGCCTTGTGAATTGAGCTTTAAAAATTAGTAGTTTGTTATCTACTGTCCACTTCACTTTAAGACGCATTCTCTTATGACTTTTTATTCTATTTGCCGACATCTAAATCTTCCCTTAAAATTCATAGAGTTAGGAAAAATATCAATTATTCGGTAACACCTTAGTTTTATATGGCCCGGAACTTTATGATTAATGCAGTTGTTTAATTCTATTTCACATTGCGCAAGATCCTGAATTGGAATAGAGAATTTAACTAACAAAGGTCGGATTCAATCTGTCTTACTACATGGCCTGAAAAGTCCCGAGCCTAACAAATACATATGTACTTTGTTTTGGTGGAGGAAAAAGCATGTTTAATATTAAAGATTTAACGGACAGTTGGTATTATATGTGAATGAATATTAACTGTGTTGTGTGATCGCTCACTCATTTATAAATTTTTCCTTCATTTAAGCCGTTCATTGTATGAGAAAGCTTTAAGGGTTAGATAGATCATATAGTTATTTTAAGCGAACAAAAGACGATAAAATGAAATAGTATACTAATGTCTGCTTGAGAAGGATAGCAATTTAGACGCGCTACTTCCTAAAACATAGCTGGAGATTTTAAAGAACACAATTATTGTCACAATAAAGTTTTGTTGCTAGGGAACATACATCCCCATGGAAACTTTTAGTCACTCAGTTACTATGGAAACAATATCCTTCCTATGGATATTTTTTTGATAACAGAATTTTTGCGTCATTCTAAAAGATAACATTTTCTTTATTCTTAGACTTACAATTAGTCCCGTTTTGGATTTGCTGTCTCGATAAAATTTTAATTTCGTCCCGTTTTGAATGACTAACGTAGAATCAATTGCGGCATATTGAACGGCACAAAAGAAAAATATTTCCAAAGCTGTAAGAAGATGACTTCTTGACGCTGCTAAAAAATTATTGAAGCCTACAAACTGATTAAATTTGCCGAAAATATGTTTTGAGTCAAAGATCTGGTTATGTCCCAGTTTAAAGCTCTTCGAAATTCCATCGGTATCGTTTTCTTGCGATCGGAATATAAATCAGAATGACTGTAGTAGGTAACCTTACTTATAGTAATTTTAATCGTTAGTTTAATAAGTATGGAAAAAATATTGATAATTTTGGGCTGTTGATATCTAATTATGATTTACATACATTAGAAATACAGAAAAATACAGTAATTAATATTACATAAATACAGTAATATAGTAATTTTAATCCTTAGTTTAATAAGTATGGAAGAACTATTGATATTTTTCTGCTGTTGATATCCATACTTATGATTTACATACAGTAGAAAAACAGAAAAAATACAGAAAACAGTAGAATTAATTTCTCGGAAGAACGAGTTGAAAATAAAGAATTTAAAAAGTCGTTCCGTGCGGCTGAAATTTCAATTCTGCGACTGTAACTTCCTCGAGAATGCCGAATTAATCCTAATGGAATTTTCGCTTCAGTTCCCGCATAGCCCTCCTTCAAGACGAGAAGTTTTCAGTCCCAAAGTCATCGATAAGAAAATCTCGTCCCCCCTCTCGTAGATGTCGCCAGGTGCATTCCTGACCCAATTGTTTTCGAAGGCATTTCGCCGTTCTTTTCCTTTAGCGGTTCGCATAAATTAGGCGAGTATTTTCCTCTGGGTAATTGACTCTCGATGGAGATGGTGGATCTACAAGGCCAGTGCTTTTATAACTGCCGAAAAAAATACTGTTTGAAGTTGCCGCCGTTTTCTCGAGGAATACTTTATTGGGAATAGTTTTAATTGGTCCGACGGTTTTGTTTATGTTTCCGGAACAAAAAAATGTTGTCGACTTCCATCGCGGAATTAAGCAGAGTTTGCTATAACAGTGTTACCATGGTTACAGCTCTTTCGTTAGGTTATTGTTGGGGCTGGGACGATTTGCCGTGAGGCAGGATGGGAATCTTTAGTAGAAAGAAGGTTCAATAAAAGACTTAATTTGCTTAATAAATTCAGACAGAGTACGTTTCTGGAAGATGTAGCCAATGTTATTCATCCTCCACGCTATATAGGCCGTTCTGATACCGCGCGAAAGATCAGAGAAATAGATGCCAGAACCAGTCGATTTTAGAATTCATATTTTTCCGAGAACGATACGCGAAAGTAATCGATTAGAGTAATGGAGCATGCACCCCCTGCCACACGCTGAAAGTCTGCTTACAAGGTACAAATGTAGATGTATATGTAGACTACTTCTCCGTGAGATGACTATAGGACCCATACGACTCTTAAGAGATGGATAGTTAAATGTAGTATCGTAAGAATTTTTTGTAGTGAAAAATAACTGTAGGTATCCTGTAGATCATAAATTGGTAGATTGGAATGTTAAATTTTGGAATCATAATCATAGTAAAACAAGCAGACATCCAAAAATCTTCCACTCAATATACGAGAGTTTATTCCTATGAATATTGTCTTTTATCCTCAGAAGATTAACCAGTAACGGTAAAGAAAACTTTTGAAATTTGCTAGCATCAATATTTTTGCGGGAAACTTTTTCATGTTTACGCAAACTTATGGCGCAGAAAAAATTCTAAATCGCCTAGAGAGGCACTCAAAGATATGCATCGACTTTAAAGTCAAAATTTTCACGTTCACGCAATTGGGAACATACTGGTTTAAAGCTCATTACAATTTCATTTAAAATAAGATAATCGTTGTACTTTTTTCATTGAATAATATTTATAGAAAACACACGTCTGGTTTTTGATTGATTGATCACCATCATCAGATGATATGGCAAATACGCTAAGCATATTTATACACAATTCCTATAATAATTGCTCATATAAACGGGAAAATCGTTGCTAAATAATTAAATAAATACAAATCATTTCATATCTTTAGTATAATCGATTGATCATGCTGTCAATGCATAATCATTCTCCATGGTAACTCATTGTTGGTCGCTCCAGGCATTTCTCCCTCATGCCAACAATGGAGATTATCGCCATCGGCGCTCGCTCATTAGAATATGCAATTGCACATTTACGTGCGATCCGAAGAGAGCTGACGTCCTGCCAGCCTTTTATGCGGAAAATGATTCTCTCAAAGGAGAATCGGAAATGTCTTTGATCGGTCGCATTGTAGACGCCGTAGGGGATACAAAAGGAGAGAGAAAGGAACACATTGGAGAAGTTTTTGTCCCACTATTTTAAAAAAACCGGAGGATGTTCGGGAAAAAACGCGACATCCTGCTTTAAAGTGGGGATTCGCCGTTCGCTTTGAAAAAAGGCATTAAAGCGGAATAGCGCCGGAGAATATACAAGCGTTTATCTTTTATGCCCCCCGGAGCCGACGGCGTTCAAAGGCTTTATAGAAAATTTTCGTCCACCTTTTCATTTGATTTTTCAAAAGGTTTTTCGCGTCTTTTTGACCTGGATTCGTGATGTGCTGGACACTTGGTTGCAGGTTGCACACGGGGCGGAATCACGAGCTTGTTTTATGACCCACTTCAGCATAGGTCTCATGCTTTTTCTGTGAGCGTGCATGCTTTTTGCAGAAACCGAAGATCTGAGGGAGAGTTTCGACGGATTTATGGGAATTTGTGTTTTGATTCGTGATTGGGATACGCCGTGGATTTTGGTCTCGTTCAAACGAATATACCTGTTTTAAAGTTCAAGTAGATGATCATAATGTTGAATTATATTGAATTATTTAAGCTGTTGAAAAGTTTATGCTTACACCAGAACAGTATGAAAGGGCTGAGGGTGGGAGCAGTCGTTACGAGCCCTACGCCCCTGGTTGTTGGGGCCTTTGAGAATTTCCTGTGGAAATTACCTTAAAAATATTATACCTGGAAAGTAAATTTTTTCTCTCTATTTCGCTATTCACATACTCATATCTTTTATGTATGTAATATTATTGATGAAAGGTTAGATGGAAGAAGAGACTTTTCAGTCTCAATCTCGCCTTAATAAAGACCTAAAGACCTAAAGACCTAAAGGAGTAAGAGGTATTACCCTAATAATCAAAGGGATGATTGATAAAATTTGGGGAAAGATTTCGGGACTGGGACGATTCGTTGCCTTTACAATGCTACGGTTTTGTAAGGAGATAAAATGCTACTTTTAGAATATATGGGTTTTTTACTTTGAGTTTAGAAGATTAATACTCGATAATAGCGTGAATAGGACGTTTTTTTAACTTGGTAGGGTCTATTCTTCTGGTGACCGGTCATAAAGTCACAATTAATTTTTGATATCTGGTGAAAAAGGTTACAGGAACATGTTCGTAGAAAAAGTCACAATTAAGGTAGAAAATGTCAGCAAAAGGTAACTTAAGCGAGCATAAATTACCTTGATAATGGTTTGTACCATAATCAAATATTACTGTTCTATAAAATGCAGTAATTTTTGTCTGTTAGCTCTTTGTAGGACTTCGTAATTAGCCGCATTGGATTGAAAATGTTGGGGGGGAATTGCATCAATATAAGTTAATCTTGTTTAAAAAAAATATGTCTGTTCCTTTTTATTTATGTTTCACATAATGCATAAAATACCCGCGCTGGAAAGGATCTTGCTGCGAGGTTACGGTGGGCGTATTGGAACACATAAACATCAAGGGACCCCTTTTCAAATGAATACGAAGAAGTTCGTGAAATTGAATGATCGCAAATTATCGAAAAATTTGGGTGTTTTAAAGTCAGAAGAACTAATCCTTAAATTTCGATTGTCTTATTACTTTTTCATAAATTCCTCTAAAACTCAACAAATAATTTAAGAATACATTTCCCTGCGTTTTGTAAATATAGTACAAGCAAAAATTTATAATTTATTTTTGAGAAATTGCAATTAAAGTTGATGATTTATCAAGTGACGCGACAACTTACTTTCCAAGAGCCCAGCGGGTTCTAGAGACGTCTCTGGCTATCTTATTACTACACGGGGGTGCTAAATGTACGGGTAGTGGGTCAGATCTGGCGTTCAAGGCGTACATAGTGGCTCACCATCTCATATACACAATTACTCCTTACTTCTGTTTCTCAAATTGAGTTCTACGTAATCCTAGGGTCTTGGGAATCGTGATAGAGGATTCTATGGGAAGATCAAGATCCTCACTTTTAACAGTATATTAAGAGGGAGAATCCCTATACCGGGCTCTTTCACAAAAGAAAGGGTCTGACTTTATAAGGAGGAATAATGCTGTCCTCGAACGATTTTATAATTATCTTTACATTATCAGGAATCTCCTATCTTATACAAGGCTAATCTGCCCTAAAATTCCATACTTAACGTCCTCTCCTTTGTATCTTGATATCTTATCCCGTCCTTTTCATAGTTTATCTTCATTTTTATATGCTTTAATCTTCAACTTTTAAAGGATTTGCTTTGGGTTCTACGACCTCTCCATCGATTTTCACGGATTCCGCATCACAATGCATTGGAAAGTGCTATCTTGTAATATCACATTTACTCTCTGTGACATTATCTCCGCGCCTATGATTTAGATATTTGTGTTTTTTGTTTTCGTGTAA